>CM057450.1:1543143466-1553143466 GCA_016271365.2 Neoceratodus forsteri
CACCTATGGAACTCATAGCTGCCAGTAGAGGTGGGCAAAGTTACAAAACTTTGCTTCACAGAGAAATTCCTGAATTTTACTGAATTTGTGAAATTTTCCTTTAAGGTGAAGTTCTATTTCACCTTAAAGGAAAATTTCAGGAATGGTGAAAATTGTGAACTTCGACACAAATTTTGACTCTAAGAGAAAGTTTGCAAGGAACAATGGGATTGGGGGTTACATGGTGCTGCAATGAACTATATTGCTATGCTGTAGACTGAATTCAGTGCAGTGTGAGGAAGAGATAGTTGGTGTTAAGTGTGTTCTGTATCTTTGTGCTTAAAAACTTTTGGAAAGCATTTAAAACAGGCAGCTTTTCCAACAGATCTCTCCATTAAGTGTCTACTGTGCCATATGCCTCTAGATCACCAATTATTTGTGGTATTTTTTGTGATTTAGTTAGTTTAAAGTTGTAACTTGCTTTTCTATATTGTGTTGTGAAGCAGTGCTATTGGGGAGAGGGGAGCTTAGCTGCATCAATTTCCAGAAAGAAAAAGACAGGTTCGGCATCCTTTTCTGTCTTAGTAGTACTAGTGCTGTTGTAGTCAGTGTTTTGTGTGATTTTTTTTCCTGTTTTCTTTGGTTGGTAATATTAGTTCTGTAGAACAGTTAGGTGTGTATTACTGAATTATTTTTGTCATATTGATTTTATTTTTGTTTATTGAGTGAAGTTAGCGATTTTTCATGTACACAGTAACATCATTAGAATTACCTGAGTTGTTGTGTCTTGCGTGTTCCCCTTAGTCTTTGAAATCCCTGTTGTGTATTATTTGTGTAAGAAACAATCAAAAAAAAACTGGTTGCAGTGTGCGTGTTGCTGTTGATTTATTTATTTGAAAAGGTGGTAACTAGGAAAGGCACACTGAGCCCGGGCTCATTTCCAGGTGTGACCTGAGGAAGGGGTAAAGGGAGAAATATGATACAAGTACAATACAGTATACAGAAATATAAGTCGCAACTCAGTAAATTAAATACAAGGGAGCTGGTAAACTCTGAGAAAATAGCAAAAGTCATGGACAATCAAGGTAAGTCACTGTAGGAACCATCACTAAAGTAATCAAAAAAGAATGTAGCAGTGACATATTAAGCTGTGGTGGAAACTGGTGTGCAAGGAGCAGCAGTAGGGGTGAAAATGCAGCCAATAAACCACAGCAAGTACAGGAACATTTCTGCAGCAGGTAAGAGTGTGTAGTAATGTTAGTTAATGAGGAGCTTGAACTTCAGCAGAGGGTCCTGCTGGTTCCACAAGGTGTACCTGCTGCCTACCATGACATTTCCCTTACACCCGCCATGAACTGCTGCTGATATGGATGGACCACTACCTCCACCTTCCCATTCACCACTTCCCTCTGCTTTTCCTCCTACTTGGCCTGGTAATTTGTCATGGGATGGGTCCTCTATCCCCTAGTACCCATGTAGTTCCTCTGCTTTTCCAGGAGACATGTTTATTGCGTAGATTGCAAGTGACCACACTAACCCTAACACTAACCCTAACCCCCTAACCCTAATCCAAACCTTAACCCTAATGTCACATAGGATAACACTACCACTTTAGCAAGTCATAACTCCACTAGTCTTTGGAGTTAATGGACCATCTATACATCCAAATATGAGTCTCAATGTGTACTACGATAGTAATACATAATACTCCTGGAATAATTCATTGGGTGTGCACAACACCCCAAAATCATCTCCAAGTTTGACCATGGTGCCAGATCCACAGTGTAAGTCTGATAATCATCAAAAATGCACCACATATGCACCTCCTCTTGGACTAGAACCGTGCCAAGTTTCAGATAAATGCAACAACATTTGACTGAGTTATGCCTACAAAACCCAAAAGGAGTAGTTGGTGGCAGTCATTTTGATCCAACCTCACTTTTGTGTACCCTAAGGAGAAGTTACAGGTGAAGTTACCAATGGCGAATTTTCTATCAAATACAAAAATGTTGTGAAATGAGCCATGGAGGTGAATTTAGTGACTGTTTTAATTTCACCTACTAATTAAAACTTCACAACATTTCTAGACGCCAGGCGCTAGGACTACACAGAAACATTTGCAAGCAGTCAGCTAGGGGCTGCCCATGATGATGTCAGATGTCAGCATGTACGTAAACATGGGTGGCACATCCTCTCCTTAGTTCTTTTCCCACCATCTATTAGATTGTGGAAATGCCACTGTAATAGCCTATAACAAGAAAGCAATCACTTTTGCAGTGATTTTTGACTACCTTTATGTTGTCGAAAGAACCATCAAAACTCTTTTGGTACTGTGAATGTGGGTACAAGATCTGCACTGGCGACTCCCACAATATCTATATATGCTGCCAAGGCCCGGACCACAACATGAAAGCCTGCAAAATTGCATGGGTTTCAATTCCACAACCAGGTAATGCCATAAAGGGGCTCTGGAGAAGCATCTTCTAGAACAGGAGATAGCCAAAATGGAGAAGGAGCTTCAACAAAAGGTGCAGCCCCACAGCCCAGTCGACTGAATTGTGGTTGTCTAAATCCTGGGACAAGGCATCAGGGAGTCAGAAACACAAGCACTAGGATAAGGACAAGGAGAGGGCCTCCCTGGTGCATTCCAGGTTGTCACTTTGTTCTACAGGTATGAACCCCTCTGTGACATCATCTCCTCAGGCAGTGACACTGTCCCTCCAACCATTGACATGACACCAAGTTTGGGTCTTGGTGCAGGCACTACCAGGTCTAGTGCAACTGATACATTGCCATCAGCACTGGGGGATTCAGCTTCCCGTCAACTCCTCCAGTTGCACCCATCAACCATGTGGACACCAGTGCTCAAGCAATTCTCTTATTATTTTGAACATGATGAGATGCCTGTTGCCTGGCCTCCCTGTTCCAAGAGGCCTATCAATGGGGCCTGTCATTAACACCCTCATGAACACTGCAAGGTACACCCTTGCCAGAGTCACCTCCTATGCTGCCGACTACGTTGCTTGCATGCTCTGTTCTTCTCGTCAACCCGCTTGATGATGAATACAAGTATAACCCTGAGTTAATAATGCAGGAGGAGCAGGAGGCCGAGGATTATGTTAAAAGCCACTATCACCATGGCACCAGCTTGACTGTCTCAACATGCAGTGAGGACTCTGTGGTGAACACATCACAGTCCCCTCCAGAGTATCCCACTTTCTCACACGATGCAGCAGCTGCAGACTGCTATGGGTTTTGATCTGGAGGAACAGGACACTACCAAAAAGAATTTAATTGAGTTCCTGGAACTACCAGAATCCTCTGCCATTGCGGTGCCCCCTCTGCTCCCTGTCTTAAAGGATGTCACATTTGCTGCCTGTTACATACCAAACAACATTCCAGCTATCTCCAGGAAGGCAGACAAAATGTATCTTTCACCTTCTGAGAAGCCTTTTTATGCCACACAACCTGAAACTCACTCAGTGATGATTAATGCTGCCCATGATAGGTTTAAGACACCTAAGCACCTTAGTTCCCTCCTCTTGCTAAAGAGTCCCTGAAGTTAGATCTCTTAGGCAAAAGGACATATGCTTCAGCATCATTGGGCCTTCATATTGCCATTTATCAGGCTCATCTGATGAAGTATCAGAACACCCTCTGGAGGAAGGCCAAAGCAGCTGCACTGGCCTTGCCTGAGGGTACCCTGAAACAAGAGCCTCACAAAGCTCTCACTTCTGGGGCTGATGTGGGCAAGCATTTGCTGTTCTGCTAGGGCTGCAACCTCAGGGATAGTGATGCGATGAAATTTTTATTTGCTAGCAAATTTCCAGTGAAGTCGCCAAATCTGCCTCCATGGAACATTTTGTGAAGCTTTCCTGTTTAATAGGAAATTCACTGTTTGTAACTTTGCCTTGCTTTTGGGTCTTTATAAGTGCAAATTGCACTTAAAAAATAAACAAATGCAAGGTGAAGTTACAAATGGTGAATTCTGCCCCCCCCCATGATCACTGCCCAATGTTGATTATTCTCTGGTGTCTAGTGGTCCCCCCATTAATCGCCAGCCTTATCTTTCCCTGATGTCTAGTTGTAAAACCTGCCGATCGCTGAATGACACTTCACTTATTTCCATGGCGTCTAGTGTCCCCCCCCCAAACCGATCGACGGCCTGATGTTAATTATGACACTGTCCCTGGTGTCTAGTGGTCCTGTCCTCCCCCACCTGCACCCATGCCCAATCTTGACATAATGATTCCCTGGTGTCCAGCAGTCCCTACCCCCACCTATTCACCCACCCAACATGACTGTACACTTTCCCTAGTGTCCAGTGGTCTGCACCCATCCCAATCACCTATAGTAATTAATTCCCTGGTGTCTAGTGGGCTGCTCTCCCTATCCCTGATCCCCTGCAGTACAAAAAACAGGTAGTCCATTCCCTGGTGTCTAACAGACCCCCACAACTCTGGCAAGTAGTGCCCCACCATGGTGGTCCACCATGTCATTCTCCCCTATCCTGACCCCGATCTGGCAACTGGCACAGCCCTCCGCTCTTGTCTCTACCTCAGCTGGCTGCCATGTCAATGAATGAGCACGTACTTGTACAAGTACATGCTCATTCGTTGACAGCTTAGTTGGTGGGTGGCCATGGTGGAGAGTGGAGGGCTGTGCCAGTCTCCAGCTAGGGGTCAGGGTGGGGGTGAGCAGGGTGGTGAGGCAACACCTGCCGGGGTGGGGGGTCCACCAGACACCAGGGAATTGACTACCTGTTTTTCTATTACAGTAGATCAGGGATAGGGAGGGGGGGTCTTCAAGACACCAGGAATTTAACTACTACAGGGGATCAGGATGGGGGAACCACTGGGCACCAGGGAAAGTGTACAATTACATTGAATGGGTGAGCTGGTGGGGGGAGGTGCCACTGGACACCAGGGAGTCATTATGTCAAGATCAGGCATGAGTGCGGGTGGAGATGGGACCACTGGACACCAAGGAATCATTGTCAGGATCAGGCATAGGTGCGGGGGAAGGGGAGGGACCACAAGACACCAGGGAAAGTGTCATAATAAATATCTGGCCTGCGATAGGGGAGGGTGGACCACTAGACACTAGGGAAAGTGCCTTTTTTACATTGGGCCAGCGATTGATGGGGGGGACCACTAGACACCAGGGAAAGATCTAGCTGGCAATTGGTGGGGGGAGACCACTAGACACCATGAATAGTTATACCATGAACAACTTCTTCTGTGCCAAACTCCACTGGCAGAGTTGTCAAACTCCACATTTGGTGGAGTTAACTGTTTTGTGTGAAGCTGAACTTAACACACCAGATTAACTGAGCAAAATGACAGAAATCTGGGAATTAATCCATGGAACGGAGTTTCACAACTTCCCACTTCTCTTCTCGGGCATCTGTCTCAGGAGATGCTCTTGGCTTAGAGTTGCAATATTTGCAAAGGTTTCTTTCATTTGTCAGGGGGCTTTGCCCCCTGCACCCCCCATTCTTTTAATAACTAACTCTGCCACTGGCAAAATCTAAATGTCTGGCAAACTGGTTTCAAGCAAGTGGCATCAGGATTCTGGGTGTCAGGGAAATGACTGTCAGGATATCGTAATCTCCTTTGCAAATGATCTGCAACAACTTCTTCTAATGCCCCATTTTGAGGGCAAAAAGTTGTTTGGTCCTGAGGTTCAAGAGACTCTGACAGCTCTTCAGGCCTCAGGCAGGCTCTGACGCCTGGGCATTCCTCTACCATACCCACCTCAA
Source organism: Neoceratodus forsteri (assembly GCA_016271365.2). Taxonomy (NCBI): domain Eukaryota; kingdom Metazoa; phylum Chordata; order Ceratodontiformes; family Ceratodontidae; genus Neoceratodus; species Neoceratodus forsteri. Next base: position 1,543,149,207 of record CM057450.1, read on the forward strand.
GGGTAGGAGCAGGAGTCCCTTTCATCCAGCTGGTATTAGACAGTGCCCAGCCACCAGATAGCAGGTCAGGGGCAAGGTGTAGGAGACTTGCCAGTTCCCAGTACTACCCAAGGTGTCCATTCAAAAGCTCCTTAGAGGTAGTGGAGCTGGGGAAGCCACCCCACTGGCTCCGCCTGACTCCTTATACACCCTCCAACTACCTTTACCTCCAGGCTGGTTATAGGGGATTGTCTTTCTCTCTCTACTTAGTCCATTGGAAAGAGATAACTACAGTTGCATGGGTTCTGGAGATCATAGAATGGGGTCATGCTCTGGAACCTCTGGACAACACTCCAGATCATTTCTCACTTGTCACTACATATCCTTCAGGGCTTCTGTCTTTTTTGCTGGAAGAAGTACAGACTCTACTTCAGAAACAAGCCACAGAACCTAGAAGAAAGGAACACAAGTTTTTACTCCCAGTACTTCCTTTTCTCAAAGTGAATAGGGGACCTATGGCCTATTCTGGATCTCAGGGATCTCAACTTCTTCATAGAATACAAGAAGTTGAGAATGTTCACTCTGCAGGGTCTCCTCCCATTACTGCAAAACTGGGATTAGATATGTTCCTTCGATGTAAAAGATGCATACCTCCATATCAAAATCCAGCAGCCTCACAGAAAATACTTGAGGTTCCCGTTCCAAGGGGAACATTACCAATTCAGAGTGTTGTCCATTGGCTTGTGTTCTGCACCACCAGCCTTTACCAAATGCTTGGCAGCAATGGCAGCAGCCCTTTGCAGGGAAGGCCTGTATGTTTTCCCTTACCTAGATGATTGGCTATTGAAAGCCCATTCCAGAAACCAGTTGCTAAAGACCTTAGCTCAAACCAGACAGCTGTTCAATGCTCTGGGAGTGACAGTCAACATTCCAAAATCAGTGTTGACATCCTGACAGCAACTGCAGTACATGGGCAGTCCTGGACATGGCCCAGGGCTTTTTTCTGCTACTGGAAAGGGCTGATTGCCTGATTGCCCAAGCACAATTAGTGTACTATACCCATTATTTCTCAGTAAGGATGTTTTTACACCTTCTGGGACTCAGGGCCATGGCCATTGTCATGGTACCATTGGCCAGACTGCACACACTGATACCCCAGTGAACCCTGAGAGTCCAGTGTGATCAGCTCACAGACAGACTAGAACAAATTGTTCTAATCATGTCCCCTGTATGCAAAGTGCTCAAGTGGTGGCTGGAACCCAGCAATTTGCTCAAAGGAGGCTGGCCCGGTGGCGCTGAGGGTTGAGGCGCTGGACACCACACCTCGCGCCACGCCGGCGACCCATGTTCGGGAACGAGCATGGGTCACTGGGGGTCAGTGGGGATGAGGAAGGATTGAGCATCCAAAGGACTGCTCTCCTTCCTCAGGGAGGGGGGACCTACCCATGCTGGTGCATTAGCACCACCTGGTGGCTACCAGGTGATTTCTTTGCCCTGCCCATCGACACAGGGGATCAGGGCTGTGGCGGACGCCTTTCAATTGTGCACGGGAGCATGCACACATTGGAGTAGGGTGTTATTGCACGCCCGCTCAGAGGAACAACTGTACAAGGAAAATGGACCCAGCCTTTGATAGGCAACGATGGGATCTGGGAGTTACCCCACGCCCAGCAGTCGTGTACGCTGGCTGACCTTGGAGCTCCCCTGGTCCATGGATTGTCCACACATAGGGTGGCATTCGGTGAGGTGTGGAAGCCTGGAAATGTGGGGGAGTTAGCCCTTCCGAGTGTTAGAACTGAGTCTCAGATGTGGCGGGAAGGAGGTAAGCTGAGTGCCCCCATCTGAGAGAGTTCAGGGCTGGGTAAAGGTGGATAAAGAAAATAAAAAAAATAAAAATTTGCTCAAAGGGGTTCCTTTCCTGATTCCCTTCCCTCTGCAGATCTTCACCACGGATGCTTCAGGGATGGGCTGGGGAGCACACTTAGGTCCTCACCAGACAGAGGGCACATGGACTCCAGTGGAGAGCACCTTGCACATAAATGTTCTGGAAATATGGGCCGTTCTGCATGGACACCAAGCCTTAGAGTAACACTTGTCCCCAGGTCCTCTGTTAATCCAGATGGACAATGTCAGTGTAATGCACTACATCAACAAACAAGGGGGTTTCATTCCTATCTGCTGTGCAGGAAAGCAATGACAGTTTGATATTGGTCCCTGGAATGTGATCTAGAACTATCAGCAGTACGTTTTTCCAGGCACCCAAAACATCTTGGCAGACAAGCTAAGCAGATCCCAGTTCAGGATGCGTGAGTGGAAACTGCCACACCTCGGTGGTCGACAACCTGTTCAAAAGATGGGGTCATACAGGACTGGACCTTTTGCATCTTCACACAATGCAAAACTGCCAGGTTTTTGCTCACTTGCTCAAGGGCCTGGAGTTTTCTGGTGACATGGATTGTTCCTTTCTTGTAAAGGGAGGTTTCTGTCTGCCTTCCTCTGATTCAGAGGGTGCTATTCAAAGTGCAAATAGAAGGGCAACTCTGATACTTTTGCTTCCCTATAGCCTCAACAGATTTGGTTCCTCTTATTGCAGCAGTTGTCAGTGGAACCCCAGTCCTTCTGCCCCTGTGTAAGGGTCTACTGTCACAGGAAAAGGGAACCATTGTTCATTCAGACATGAAGTCTCTCCATCTACATGTATGACTCCTGAAGACATAGTCATAGTTCATTTTGGGGTTTCCCGAAAAATGGCGAATGTTCTGGTGGCTGCTAGAAAGCCATCCACTGGGTTCAGCTACACTACAAAATGGAAGCGGTTTGCTTTATGGGCTGCTTCTCACTAACTGGATCTGTTCACCTGTCCAGTTGAATAGGTTCTGGAGTAAATGCTGCCCTTATCGGACTCAGGTCTGCAGTATTCCTCTATCAAAGTGCACCTGGATGCTATATCAGCTTTCTAGATGCCTATAGAGGACCGTATGATTGCTCAGCTGGGAGTAGCATGTAATGCTCCTGAGGGGCATTCTACATCTAAAACCTCCCAATTGAAATCCAGTCCCAGCTTGGGACTTGAATTTTGTTTTGAAAAGCTTAGTTTGGCTCCTTTTGAGCCAGCAGTGACTTTGACTTTTTTCTTTTCTTGGAAAATGTTATTTTCAGTTGCAATCACTACCACTTGAAGGATTTCAGAGTTACAGACTTTAGTGTGTGAGTCTCCTTATTTGATTTTCTATAAAGACTGGGTGCCTTTGCATACTAATCCTAAATTCCTACCAAGGGTGGTATCAGAGTTTACGTTGAATCAAACTATCCATCTGCCAGTATATTTTCCAGAGCGTGCCAATCCAGGGGAAGCATTGCTCCATATTCTAGATGTACCTAGAATACTCGGGTGCTATACACATCGTACAAAGGACTGAAAGAAGTCCTTGCAGTTTTTTGTTTTGTTTGCCCCTGGGAAAGTGGATGCCTCAATTTTTAAACAGTGCTTGTCCAAATGACTAGCAAACTGTATTACTTTTTGTTACAGGAAGTACGGTAAGGAAGTTACTGGTGTGATTTGAGGTCATTCCACTAGAGACATGGCCTCCTCTGTTGCTTGTTCTACAAATGTTTCTGCTGCTAACATCTTTACAGCTGTTACCTGGTGTACTGTCCACACCTTCACTAAACACTGCAGTCTCAACATTGTCTCTCGTAGATGAGCTGGCTTTGGCCTAGTTATACTACAAGGCCTCTTTTCATAAGGCTATGGGCTCCAGCTACCCTGACTGTTTACTATCACTACTGCTTGGTATTCATTCCATAGCTGTGGCCTGATGAATGAGATATCCTTGAAGAAGATAGAACAGTTACATACTTACCATAACAGTAGATCTTCGAGAGAATCTCTTTCATCGGACCATGCTGTCCCACCCTCCTTCCCCCTTTACTCCATTAAATCATCATTCTAGCCCTCTGCCTCACCTAGTTCACACAGTGCTGGCTTATCTCCTGGTTCCTTATAGAGAGGTCGTCTGAGTATGATCTCCGGTGGGGAACTGAGGAGATGAGGGGCTGCACACGTTTATGTGCACACTGATATCTGGCATCATCGTAGGTGGCCCCTGGCTGACTGCTTGCAGAAGTTTCCATGTTGTCCTAGTGCCTGGTAGCTATAATTTCCATAGTTGTGGCCTGATGAAAAAGATTTTCTCAAAGATCTACTGTTACTATAAGTATGTAACTGTTGTTTTGTTATTCTGCGCCTGGACTAGCCTATTCTTTCCTCCCTCCAGGTGGGCCTGCTGGATGGATTACTCTGGTCTCTGAAAGTGCAGGTAAGTCTGTGGGTCAGTGGGAGGAGACAGGGGGGGCAACCACTGGGGAAGACTATGTGGTACATCCCTGCCGGCCTCAGGGAGTCATAAACAGAATTGAAAAAATAAATTCTATACAGGCGAGCTTGTTTCTTTTTGAAAAATCTTAATAATGTATGGGTTTTTAAAAAAACTGACAACTGGCAAAACTGTTACACCATCTATTACATAATCTAATTATGTCTAAATTTTTTGTAATAAAATGTGCAATTTCTGAAAAAAATGATGTGAATCACAGTTGTATCAAATTTTTGCCACAAACCAGGACCTTTGTCACAAATGGAAAGATTATTTGGAAATTGCAATATGACTGCTCAATCACAATTGTTTTGGTGCAGACACATAAAAATCCTGTCCCCCATAGGCTCTAAATTATTTTAAGACAAACACTTTGAAAAATGACTGCCTGCTTCTGTGTCTGACTAGAGTACAGTATATCTACTGTTTTAGTGTCATCAGTTTATTTTGAGTGCTAAAGCTTTGGGTGCCTTCAATTATCATGTGTGCTACATTTCCTTCTTGGAGAAGCATAGGCATTCTACGGTATGCATGGTGAGCGTATGAACTGCAGCTTGGTACTCTTTGGTGTGCTGTTCTGTGGCATGGAACTATAGGGATCTCTCTAGTTACACCTCACAAACTGGCACATCACAGAGTACGAGCACACGCGGATAGCAGAAGATGGAACAGACACTTTTCCTCCTTGGCTCTCTTACTGTACATAGAGAATAATATATGATGGGGGAGAGATAATAGAATTTAATGCAGTTCGAGGTGTGGGATGCTACATAAACCCTGAGGGCAAAGCCCAAGGGGTTCATCAAAGCATCCCACACTGAGGTGTGCATTAAATTCAAGTTTTGCACTCCCCATGTGTTATTTTATAAATTTCTGGGGAGCGTTGTCACCTGCTTCATTAATTTAAAATTAATAAGAAAAAAATGTGGTCAGTACATTGTGCTGCTGTTTATAGCAGTAAAGCAGCACTGATTTAAAATATCCCCAGCAGAGGTTTGTGATCACTAAGCCCCCCTCCTCTGCAGAAGTCTGTGACCGCTAACCACCCCACCTCCCACCCCCCACACACACACTCACAAATCCTTTCTCTGTGCTTCCATTCTAGCCCAGCGTGTTGCTGGGGAACTGCAGCAGTACTGCTAGTTCAGCTGCGGTCAGGTTGAACTGCCGTGTTTGCTTTCACTTTTTGGGAGTTTGTTTGTTTTAGTGAAGTGGGAAAACACGACCTGGTAATCCAGCAAAGAGGTGAAAACTGAAGGGGAGGTAAAGTAAATTGAAGGTATCCTCCCAATATCTCTGTGCAGTGTCTTAGGTGATAGGTGACAACAATAGAAGTGAGTTGGCAGTTCGCATATGAGCAGAACAAAGGGTAACCTGGCGCATGTTCGCTGTTATAACCAGCAGGTTGTAATTGGCAAATTCTAACCAGGTTTCCTATGGAGAAAATGCTCCCCAGTTATTATATAGCAATAATCCCACCAATCCACAGCTGTCTGACCTATCAAAACCTTTTCAATCAATCAGTCAATCAATTAATCATTTTATTTAATATACGCCCTTATCATTTTGACCCAGGGTGCAAGCGAGCAATATCATCTAAAAACAGTTTAAGTACATTTATATAGAATACATAACATATAAATAAAATGCAGTTTTAACTAAATATTTAAGTTAGCTAAACCTGATTAGTTGGAAATGCTTGTTTAAATAAAAATGTCTTCAGTTCCCCTTTGAAGATTTCTAAGGCACACTGTCTTATTCCAATCTCCCACCCTGACAATTTTTTAAACTATAGCCCACCCCCCTTAAGCCCTTAGTAGCACTACAGATACCATACAGTACCTAATGGTTCTGCTCCACCACCTCTCACTGGGTGAACAACATGAACCCTGGCCTGGTGCTGGAGTTCATGAGGCAGGTGCCTGGACAATCACCAGAGCTGACAAATCCCAAAAAGGATACACAGCTACATTTTCTGCCATGCCAAGCTCAATAGGAACTTCACCAAACAGAAAATTATTTGTGTTTTTTTTTCTCTCTTACCTTAAAGCACCAGTGCAAGAAAATCATGAACATTTTGACCTATACATTTTTGTTTTATTTTAGATTGTCCTTTACCTACAGACTTGTAAAGATACCCTTCTTTCCACAATTTGAGTCTTTTTTAGTACTTTTTTTGCACAAACAAATATCCACACCACACAAGCACTTAACCAAAAATCAGGACTTTTGTTATCCAGATTTCACCCACGTGGCCCTAATCTGACCTTTTCAATCGCACAGAATTTAAATACATGATCACCATTCCTACTATTTTAACATGGCATGTTCCGAAGTTTTTGATTTTGTGATCAATGGAACTGACATGTGTACAAGATTTATTGAGCGTGGTTATAATTCTGCATTGGTGGCGGAAGCATATTTGGAGGTTCTTGATACTGATGGAGAAAGTCTATTTCCAAGTAGCAGACAGGAGGAGGGACCCCCGAGAGCCAATTTTGTGACCAATTATACCAGACATGCATATGCAATACAGGCAATCATTAACACCAAGTGGCACATCCTGGAGAATGAACCCCTACTTTCTGATGTCGTTAAAAAGAAACCTAGGATGGTTTATTGTAGGGGTCCAAATTTGAGGGATATGCTTGCCCACAGTTACCAGAGAATTTCCAAAGATGGCATGCACAATAGCAGCACATGGCTTTCACCCTTACCCACAGGTAACTTTACATGTGGGACGTGTAAATTTTGGCCCAACATTATGGGAACAGATACTTTCACCACATGCAATAACAGCAAACTTTTCAAAATGACTGAATTTTTTAATTGCGGTACTGAGAATGTAGTATATCTAGTCACATGTGAATGTGGTTCTTTCTATGTAGGGAAAACTACTAGATCCCTTAAGTTATGTATTGGAGAACATCTCAGGTCCATTGGGGGTTGGGATGAGAAGAATGCATTAGCATGCCATGTTATAAGTAGTAGGAATGGCCATCATGTATTTAAATTCCATGCAATAGAAAACGTCAGATTAGGGCTACATGGGGAAATCTGGATAACAAGCTACTGTATTGTGAATCTTTTGGATTTTTACATTGGGGCCATGGAACCTCAACATGGCTTCAGAAAAGGACACAGTACCACCACGGCCCTACTGGAATTCACTAGCTTCATCCACGACACGCTCGACAAAGGAAACTGTGGGGGAGCAGTATTCATAGACCTGACGAAAGCCTTCAACACTGTTAACCACCATCTACTTCTCAGGCAGCTATCCTCCATCGGGCTCCCCAATGATTCCATTCCATGGTTTGATAGTTACCTTGAGAATCGGGTCCAACATGTCAGGATTGCAGGTGTTACATCTGATCTAAAGCCAGTCCTCTCTGGAGTCCACCAGGGGTCCATTCTTGGCCCACTACTTTCTCCTTATTCCTCAACAGTCTCCCTAGTGTCTGCCAGCAAAAATACTACTGTACGTGGATGATGCTGTCTTGTTCTCCTAGCCACCATGACTCCAAAATCTTTGAAACCCAACTGCAGCTTGACTTCCAACATGTTGAAAAGTGGTCCAGAATGCATAAGCTCATCCTGAACTATAGTAAGACCAAAGTTATGACCTTCTGTAATCCACAGAGCAGGCACAAAACTCTGTCTCTCACTATCAAGAACAACACCGGGTACTTGCTTGAACATGTTCTGGAGTTCAAGTACCTTGGAATCACACTGGATAGTACCCTCTCTTACACTAGGCATATTGACTCTGTTGCAAAGGCCGCCAATATCCAGATTGGTCTGTTGCACAAGCACAAGTACTGTATGACTGAGAATGCCCTTATGTTGGCCATCTACAGTTCTGTCACCTCTATTATTGACTACGGTTTGGCCATTTATGGCTCTGCTTCTGCAACTGCCCTACGCAGGATCTCAGTCTCACTCAATAAAGCCTGCAAGCTCTTAATGGGTACTGCCCAACTTACACATACCTGTGACCTCTTCGCACAAACTGGCTGGCTTACACTCCTCAACAGAATACAATACCAGACCTGCCTACTATCCAAAAGATTCTCTTTGGACGATGCTTCCTGGTGTTAATAAGCTCCTTACTGCCTTCAGTGGTAAACAGCATACACATAGTGCCCAATACCAAACCTTCCTGGTTCCCAGATGTCATACCTCCATGGGTCAACATTCCTTCACCCATAGGGCTCCACAGTGGTTCAATTCCCTCAACAAAGAAGCACTCTCCTCTGCAACGCTTGGACCCTTTAAATGGAATCTCCAAAACTACCTCACTCAATGTGATTGCTTCTCCCAAAGGCCTGATCCAACCACTGCCCTAATTGCTCAAACTTGTAACCGCCTCAGTCCTGAACTTTACTTCTATGACTCCTGCTTCTCTTGGTTACCCTTTTCCTTATCTGTCCCCCTCCCTCCCCTCACACCCCTATGTCTACCCACAAACCCTATTACCTCATTCCCTCCTAATTCCCTCCCTCTCTCCCTCCTTTGACTAATGCCCATATTCTATTGTCCTAGACTTCTGTCCCTCCCGCTGACAGCGGCCTCACAGCTGGCCTATTTTTTTCTTTCCCCCTTCTTCACTATCTCTCACTGATAGTCCATCTGCTTCTTAATTCCTTTCTCTGTCACCTCATCTAGCTGCCAATATTAAGTTGTCGCTAGTAACATCTTTTACTTTTCAGTGTGTTACAACTATAAAACTATATCAACCATGCCTGTGTTTTGATTGTATACCATTGTTTTGATTGTATACCATTTCCAACCTCTGTATATTGTACTTGATGTCTATACTGTAATTATGCTATGTAATCTATATAGTAATCTAATTTATTAATTATGTGCTTTTTACGTTCTCTCTTCTAGGGTGCACAGGAATACCTAGTGGTACCTCGGCACCTTCCACTGGATAATGAGAACTGTTGATTTTAGCACTAAGATGAAGCTCCATTCTTCAGTTATAAAGTAGGACTGATAAATGTTTAAATTAATTGTTTTGTTCCCTTGTGAAAGCAAAAACTGTAGGATCTGTTTGATACTGTTTTTAAATTTTCAATATGTACTTTTTGTAATCTTGCGCCTTTGTTAAGCACTGTCACTTTAAATATTGGTGTGCTGGTATGTATTTAAGGGTCCACCTACTATGCATTGGCAGCCTCCTGATGACGCAAGGATTGTGAAACCAGTACAGGTTCATTGAGCTTGATGCTTATGGCCTGCAGTTTTGTATTTTGACATTAAAGCTGCTTTTTGGTTGCATGCTTGTGTGGTGCCGATATTTGTTTGCACAGTGTTGGTTTTGTTATATCCAGCACACATCACAGCCTTCTGAGTGGTTTTGTTTTTGCAGTCTTTATTACTTTTTCACATTTGAAATAATATAAGGAATGCTCCTTTTAATATGGTCAGACCAGTTTTTCATCACTATTCCCAGCTGTTTTGAACACCTGCTGTTCCACAAGGTCAGTGAGCACTGCCTGCTGCATGCTAGTCTATTCTAGTCACAACAGAAGTGATTTTAGACAATTGATGTACAAAAACAGCTGAGAACACTGGTGAAAACCTTCTCCAAGCCATATTAAAAGGATCACTCCTTTTATTATTTCAGACGTGAAATAAAGTGATAAAGTGGACTCAAACTGTAGGAAGAAGGGTATTATACAAGTCAGTAGATAAGGGGCAATCTAAAATAGAATAAAAAAATGTAGGTCAAATTTTCACAATTTTCTTGCATTGCTGCTTTAAAATTGGAATGATGGAAATACAGTAACAAACAGCTGCTCCTTATCTGTTGCTTTACTCTGTGTCTTTACAGAAGCTGCAGTCTATATAACACATAATTAAGAATAACAGTGGCTTGGATTTATCTGTGGCAATGTATCATGTATTTTGTTACATGCCACTTCTAAGTTATGGATCTTATCGTTATATCATGAGAAGAAATAGGGATATGACATGGCCTGACTTAAGGTATGATTTTTATCCTCATGAGGGTATTGGGCCATTGATATCTCACAAGTGGCAAATGAAGATAAAAATGGTATCTTAAGTCAGGCCAAGTCATATTCAATTTATACAACTGGTATTTATGTAGTTCTGTAATACAAATGGTAAAGTTACAAAAGAAAATTACAAATGTAAACTGTGCCCTCTGTTCAATTGATCATCAGTAGAGCAACTAGTTTTATTATTAGGTAAAAAAAGTATATTATGATAAAATATCTTAACATACATACAAAATTAGACACAGATATTTAAAATATTAAAAAGTTCTATACATCCAATCATATTTCCAGATAACAATTTATAAGTTAGGTCAGTTTACACAGAGGATTAGTTGCAAATTTTGCCATACCATACACCACTAATAAAAACATAGAAACATGCTGTAGAAGATGATGGCAGAAGGGGATCTGTGGTCCATCGAGTCTGCCCAAGTGAGGTATCCCAGTATCTATTGTGCACTGGTGTTCTGTCCTCCTAGATACCCAGCCTAGCCATTGCCAGTGTCATGTGTTTGTTCCAATCCTTGTCCCACCGATGCTTAAAGCATGATACTGACTTTGCAACCATCACCTTGGGAGGTAGTCTATTCCAAGGTTCCACCACCCTCTCTGAGAAGTAATACTTACTGATATCCCATTTGAACACTCCACCCTTCAGTTTCCACTCGTCCCCTCTTGTAGTAGAATTGACATTCCTGTAAAAAGCTGTGCTTCTGACACCTTATTGATGCCTTTAGGGAACTTGAAGATCTCAATCATTTCCCACCTCTCCCTCCTAGTCTCTAGCGAGTACAATTTTGGAGCCCCAAGCCTCTCTTCATAGGTGATTTCCTGAAGGCCTTGTATCATTTTTGTTGCCCTTCTCTGGACCACTTCCAATCTAGCAATGTCGTTTCTTAGTCGAGGCCTCCAGAGTTGCACACAGTACTCCAGATGAGGCCTCGCTTACGACCGGTAAAGTGGTAGTATCAACTCCCTACCCTGCTGTCTATCCCCCTGCCAGTGCATCCTAACACCCTGCTAGCCCTGCTGTAAGCCTTATTGTACTGACTTTGCTGCTCAATGTGGTCCCTAATGATGACTCCCATATCACGTTCATCAGCAGAGGAGCTCAGTTGGACTCCATTTAGCCAGTGTTCTTCCTTGGGGTTAGCCCTACCCAGGTGCATTGCCTTACACTTCTTAGCATTGAAGTTTAATTGCCATATTTGTGATCACCTTTCCAACTTCTTAAGATCCTCCTTCAGTTGTCTGAGTCCCTCCATACTATTCACTCTTCCGCTGAGTTTCATGTCATCTACAAACAGGGTGATGTTGCCATTTATGCCCTCGCTGATGTCAGTAAAGAATACATTGAAGAGAACCGGCCCCAGGACCGACCCCTGAGGCACCACACTAGTGACCTGCCTCTCATTAGATTTTACCACATTTACTACCACCCTTTGTTTTCTGTCCCTCAGCCAACTCCTTACCTACTTTACTATCTGTTCTGCTACCCCAAGGTCTTCTAGCTTTTTTAAGAGGCATCCATGCGGGACTCTGTTAAATGCTTTACTGAAGTCAAAGTAAAGCATGTCCACTGCATGATCCCTGTCCACCTCCTTGGTCACTTTGTCAAAGAAATGTAATAAGGTCATTTGACATGACCTGCCTGCCACAAACTCATGATGTTTGTAGTTCTGGAGGTGATTTACTTGAGGTATTCCACTAGATCTTGCTTGATAAGAGCCTCCATAAGTTTACCACTACTGATGTGAGGCTGTCTGGCCTATAGTTACCTGTATCTTCCCTGTCTCCACTCTTGAGCAGTGGCACCATGTCAGCCACCCTACTGTCATCTGGGATTACCCCTTGACTCCAGTGACCTGATGAATAGGTGCATGACAGGCACTGCCAGCACATTCTCTGAACCTCTCTGGTCTCAGCTCTGATATCGCTGTCTGGCAGTGGGCCCTGATTTTCCCTCGTGAATACCGAGCAAAAGTATTCATTTAGGGCCTCAGCTTTTTGTCTGCCATCCTTCAGAACCTCATCCCCCCACTTTTAGTCTTATAATTCCTTCCCCTTTCTTCCTTATTCAACTGATATAGTGGAAAAACATTTTCTTTGCTATAAGAAGCAGATACTCTATAATTCTGTTTCTTTCAACATTAACCTTAAAGGAGAAACCCATTCAATGCTGTATCAACATTCTGATTTCCTGATTACATTTGCATTTAAAATTGTCCTTGTTAATTTTCCCTTTGCCAAATAATATATTGCCATTTTCTAATATGTTTATTTTGTAATTTTGTTAACCACGTGGGCCCACTGTGACAGGAGTCCTTTTGTCAGGGATGACCCAGAATTAATAATATAGAGCAAACATACATTACAGATTAAAAATACATAATTAGAGAAGAAATACATTCAGCAAAGCTGGTGTACAAGTGCATACCAAAATATTAATAGAAAAAACATTAAATACGCAGAGAAGGGCTAACAATCAGAACTGGATGACTACATTTCACAGGCTGTACAAACAGAAGCAGTCATAGTAAGAAAAACTACGGTCACCCATTGCAGGAGCAAAGGCTGTGCTCCAGAATTACAACTTTTAGCCCTTTCCTGAGCCCTCCAAGTGATGACCAATGTTGCAAGGATGATGGTAAGGAGTTCCAGAGGTAAGATGCAGAAGATGCAAAGTTCCTTTGCCTGCACTGGATCTCCACCTGGAGTACCTCTAAGAGGGTACTGCTGGAGGACTGCAGAGCTCTCCTCAAGGATTTAATTGTAAGGGCGTCACATAGAAACATAGAATTTGATGGCAGATAAGACCGCTTGGCCCACCTAGTCTGCTCGTTTCCCTACCTAACGGATAAGCTGCAGATCCGAGTTAACCAACAGCCTACTTTCTCCTACCCCCCAGTAGAATTGCCTTATGTCTGTCCCATGCATTCTTGAATTCCCCCACTGTTTCTGACTCCACGACCTCCTCAGGAAAGCTGTTCCATGCATCTACAACCCTCTCTGTGAAGAAATACTTTCTCACATTACCTCTGAGCCATCTCTCCTCTATCTTCAAATTGTGCCCCCTTGTTCTTGCACATCTCTTTTTCTGAAAGATGCTACCCTCTTGGACTTTGTTGGTTCCCTTGTGGTACTTGAAAGTTTCTATCAGGTCCCCTCCTTTCTCGAAGCTATACATATTATCAGGTCCCCTCCTTTCCTCGAAGCTATACATATTAAATCCTTCAGTCTTTTTCATATGTCTTCTGGTGCAGACCCTGCACCATTTTGGTTGCTCCTCTGGACAGCCTCCACCCTGTCTATGTCTTTGTGGAGATGGGGTCTCCAGAACTGCACACAGTACTCCAGGTGTGGTCTTACCAACTGTCTGTACAAAGGGATAACAACATCCTGTTTTCTACTGGTGATGCCTCTCCCAGTGCATCTCAGTATCCCCCCAGCCCTCCTTACTGCCTTCTCACATTGCTTGCCCACCTTTAGGCCATCTGATATAACTACCCAGCTCCCTTTCCATTTTTGTTGCTGTCAGTATCTCACCCCCATTGTGTACTCTTCTCCTGGGTTTTTATTTCCCAGGTGCATTACTTTGCACTTCTTTGTGTCAAATCTAAGCTGCCATACATTTGACCATTCCTCCAACCTTGCCAAGTCCCTTCTCATCCTTTCCACCCCACCTTGTGTATCAACCCTGTTGCAGATCTTTGTGTTGTCTCCAAAGAGACATACTTTTCTTTCCAGTCTCTCTACAATGTCACTTATAAAGACATTAAAGAGGACCAGCACCAGTACTGAACCCTGTGGTACCCCACTAGTAACCCCCTTTCTTCACTGAACACTCTGTTTACTATTACCCTCTGTCTCCTGTTGTCCAGCCAATGTTTTACCCAGACTATCACCCTGGGACCCACTCCCAGGCTGGCTAATTTGTTTATTAATCTTTTGTGCAGGATTGTGTCAAATGCCTTGCTGAAGTCTAGGTAGGCCATGTCCACAGCCCCTCCCTGGCCTACTACTTTGGTCACCCAGTCAAAGAAATTGATTAGATTCATCTGACATGACCTTCCTGCTGTGAATCCATGCTGCCTTGGGTCCCAGCCCCATTGGCCTTATAGGTTAGAGGGAGGGATCCTTCACTTTCTTGAAGGCCAAACTGAGGAGAGGGTACTTAAGCTCTTCCAAAGAGGAATAGTCCAGAGTGTAATACATCACTGTTGCGCCCATGTTTGGGGCTCTAGAAGCAAAGCATCTGATTTTATTGTACAGAACTCTGAGCTTGAACTCAGAACACCTCAGGGATTGTAAGATGGGAGCACCATATTGTATATGGGGAACTAAGGTACTTTTGCCATAACTAACCATGAGTCCTTAGTGAAGAAACTGGCAAGGCAGTAGAACAGGCCAGATATTTTTGGTGGAGAGTTTTGGTGAGATATCCAGTATGGGTTCTGAAGGACAGTTCCTGGTCCAGGTAACCCTGAGGTACTTTGTGGACTCCAACAACTCTATGAGGGCTTCAGAAGTTACAGAAAGGGGAAATAGGCACTGTTTGGTTGAACCCAGATTTCTAGGGCCAAACAGGATAACTCTGATCTTTTTGCATTGAGGATCAATTTGGTTGTCTGTGAACCAGTTTTCCAGTTTTAGGAGATCACCAGCAACTGTGCAGCTGTGCACTAATATGGTTAACTTCACTAGAACATTTGCTGAGGACACCATCATCAGGTATAGAGCAAAAGATGAGCCCCCACACACACACAATTCACTGGCATAGCATTAACAAATAGGGAACATAGCAATGGGTCCACAATAGCGACCTGAGGGACAACATCAGTAACATATCTTTTGAGGAAAGTGAACCCTTCCACCTTACCAGCTGAGACCTACCAGTCAGGCAGTGGGAGCACCACTGGAGGATAGTTCATCAAGGCCAAATAACTTTATTAGGAGAAGACTATGGTTAACAAAGTCAAAAGCTTTTTGTAAATCCTACAAAACTGCACCAGTTAGAAGGCCTTTACCCATGACATTCAGAATATCAGAGGTCAGTCTAACAAGGGCAGTGTCAGTTCCATGGTGACTTCTGAAGCCATGGTGTTTGTCAGACAACAGGTGCCTCTGCTCAAGGTAGTCAAGAACTTGGTAACAGATGAACCTTTCCTGGAGTTTGGCTAGAGAGCTAAGAAGAGAAATGGGGCAATAATGCTCAATGGGATCTTTGCAACCACCCTTGTACACCTGCACAACTAAGGAACTTTTCCAGCATTCGGGAATTCTCTCCTCGAAGAGGGATTTATTAATAAGCATGGCAACTGGGGAGGCAATGAGAGGAGCAGCCATTTTTTGTCTCCAATTTGTTGAATCCCACTGAGCCTTCCACCTTAAGTCACTGAAGAAGAATTAGTACTTCTTTCTGGGTAACCCTGCAAAAGTGGAACTCAGCTGTAATGCTCTCAGTACCAGGAGAGGTAGAGTGGTAAGATGGAGGTCAAAATGAGGAAAGTTTGATTCTGTTCAGGACAGTGAAAAAGTTGTTAAGTAAGCATTAATGCATGATAAAGGAGGGCTCTACTAGGGAATTAATGCCCAGTTGGGGCTTGAGGCTGAAAGTTGAGTGCCTCCAATGTCCAACCACCAACCACCAACCAGGCATTAATTCACTAGTAGAGGCCAACTTTGGAGTGCATTAATGCACTTGTAACATGGCAAGTGCTTGCAAAAATTAATGCAGAAAATGTGATTTGAAAAGAATAACACAGAGATAGGTGCACAGCGTTTGAAGACTTTTACTGTATTATGTGCGTTTTAACATTTATTCATATTGTGACTGTAAGTTGTGATTAATAGTCACACATAGCAGGATTTATTTAGTTACTCTATCTAACTTACATCAAAAATATCAAACTTTGCTTACATTCAATGACCGCTTTGGTAAAAAACTCAAAAAACATTTGTAGTGCCAGCTGAAAACAGCAGCATTGCATTATGGGCTTCATTATTTACATATTGCGCCCTGCAATTCACTATAGTAATCGGGTGTTCAATAGTGGATCTAGCTACAACACAGAGAAAAATAGGATACTAACACAGCTATCTGAACAATAACAAGGTGAACATTTAAACATCGTAATACTGAATTTGCTGCTATGCATTTCACCATGACTGTGACACTGGTAACATTCTATTTATTTATTTTTGACTTTGGTAACCAGGTAGGTGCACTGATCCAGGGATCATTTTCAGAGACTGACCGGGCCACATTCAATGGCACATATTTAAAACATAAGCAGCAGTACATGGAACAGTAGACAGTAAAAAAGGTTACAACAGGACACAAGATACATGGTTGCAAAATTTATAGATCCACAGGATCCAAGGTTGCAGAATACATAAGTCCGATATACATATACATATCCATATACATACACATATACATATACATAGGTTCGATATACAGCAAGTTGCACAGGAAACAAGCAAATGTTCATTAATAGTAATTGGATGAATGGATAAGGTGAGGGGGTGAGGGGAAAAGGTGGGAGATGTGGGGGATTGGAAGATTAACAAGGGCAGTTGTATAGGCATGAAACTCAGGTGGTATGGCCAGTCGGGAAAAGGAAGACTACCTGAGAAGGCAGTGGCAGGAGGAATTTTCCAGGAGCCAGTCTTTGAGGATGGATTTGAACAGGCAGTGTGTGTCTATAGCTCTGCTGGATTAGATGTTACCTTGTCAGAATAATAACTGAGGTTGAAAGGGCTGCCACTAACTGCTTTAGTGAGTTCGCTGTACTGCTCTGTGGTATTCATTATGCTACTTTCTTACCGCTGCCGGTGGGCAATATTTGTCTCTTTCTGTTGTGCAGCTTTATCCTGCTCTGTATCTTTCTCTTTCTGTGCTGTGGGTTCCTTGTTTTAAATGAATAACTGTTTGATATAGGAGGAAAGGTAACATCAAATGTACTACTACTCATCTTTCTACATTATCTGTTCTCAGTGCGTTTGTGGTGATTATGCAGTACAGTGGGGTGGATGGATGAATTAACATTTCTTTACTTTTATGGTGTGTGCTGGTGATTCTGATGTGGCTAGAAACAGTACTACACTATGAAGTGGGCATTACTAGGGAATTAATGCCCGCTTCATTTTGTACCATGTCCTGTTTCTACCAATGTGGTTTCTGCATTTCAGCATTGTTTTTCTTGCCATGTTACAAATACATTTGCTGTAGCTAAGGGGTCACTAAAGGCTTTACCATTTGCCACTAAGTTAAATTCTGAGGACGATAACAGTCTTTTATTAGAGCATTAAATTTGTGCCCAGAACATTTTGGGGTCTGATAGATCTTTATTTTGCAGATGAACTAGGTATTTCCTCTTGGCACATTTAAGATAATTTTTACAGGCATTCCTGAGTGCCCTGTGCTTGACCCAATCTGCCTCAAGACCAGTGAACTTGAAGAGCCCCCACATCTTTTCCCTGAACTTTAAGCATTTCCTAAATTCATTGTACAGACATTTAGAGAGTTGGCCTTTGACCCTGACCTGTTTTGGGGGCATGGGAATTAGCAGCCAGCATAACATTTTTGATGAAGAAATCCAGGTGGATTCTGTGTCAGTCATGTAGATAACAGAGGCCAAGTGGATGTCAGATAGGAAGTCAAAAGGAGCCGGGATCAAATTTGGAGAAGTCACTGGCCATGAAAATGCTGAGTGGAGGTTTAGGAGCATTGTTCTTTTCAAATGCAGAGCACTGAGGAATGGTCACTAAGAGAGTCTGCAAAAACCTTCAGTTCTAATTCTTTCCGGTTTGGAGACAAGGGCCCAATCTAGTAAAGTGTGCTAGATTTATTATTAAGCCTAGTGGGTTAACTGACAACTTGGCTAAGGTGGACATCAAAGCAGAGCAAACCTTGGTGCACTTCCCATTCCAGAAGACCAGTTCAAATTAAAGTCTCCAAGTAGGAGAATGTCACCTAATGGATTGTCCGCAATTACCTGACAGAGAGCATCAAGAGCAGAAGCAGCCACCTTGGGTGGGTTGTAAATGCAACCATCATAGAGGGGCTTCTATCCCCAAGCAGTACTTTTACAATGATGTGCTCACATTCTGACTCTTCAAGGGCATGGGTCTCAACCAGACAGAAATTAGGTGATGATTTAATATAGATGAGGACACCCATCCCTTCTTTCCCAGTCTATTGTTTCTAAAAGGAGTGAAGCCCTGGTAGCTCACCCTCATGAGGGAGTAGACAGAGCTTTAGCCAGGTCTCTGAGATACTGACTATGTCAGAGTCATGCAGTTCTACCCAGCCTTCAAGATCCTGTAGCCTGGACCTAGGGCTACTGTACTAATATTCATGTGTACGAGATTCAGACTATGGGTTTTAAACCACCCTATATCAGACGGGAAGAATATCTTGAAATCAGGAGCATCAGGGCTGGGATTATGATTGATGCCACCATCTAAGAGATGGGTCCCCCTCATCTCTAAAATGATAGGCTTGTACCTGCTCCTGAGTGTTCTCAATTACATTGCTGCTCTATGTTACTTATTGTACTACCCTAATGTAATATACTGTTTGTTGCTTATCTGCTCGTCATGACTCATGATATAGTTGTTTACTCTCTATATGTCTTGTACCCAGCTCTGTACCTCATGTATCCACTTGTTCTTTTATGTTGCATTATACAGCTAACTTGTATTTTGACGTGGAGCCTTTACAAAGAAGTCTCTGATTCAAAGGTTTGTAATTCTGATATGTTCAATAAATAAATAAATAAGAGTAACAAAATGAGTAGCAGAGCCTGAAGCAAGGATATGGGATAAGCCTGTTAGGCATTTTCACTGCAGACTCCAGGGGCTCGATTTTCAGAGAGCCTGTAGATCACGGCAATTTGCTATGACCTAGGGCTGTGACAAACTTGGGGTATGTCAGGGACCCTGCACCCTATTTTATTAAAATGGGGGTCCCTGCACTAATGACCTGAGAGTTGCAGCAGCCGCAGGGTTGTGTTGAACATGTGGTACACCTGCAGAGTTTGACAGAGGGATCCATAAACCCTCCCACCTGGTGCAAGCCTAGATGAGCCACAGAGGTGGTGGTGGTGGTGGGTTAATCTGGCTGGTGGATGCTGACTGGGGGCTGCTGGAACAGTGGGGGTGCCATAGGGTATGACGGGATCTTGGAGGCAGTGCAAGGGAGCTGAGGAGGCACCTGGCAGGGTGCTATATGGAGTAGCAGACATCCAATGGACTGGGTGGGGGGGAGTTGACATGATGACATCTTCATGACCCAGACCCCAGGTGAAAGCAGCCCTGGCACATGCCCCACAAGACCCACAGTCCCCTACATGGGGCATGGCAGTGGGTGCAGGTTGCGGGGTGCATGGGAATGATACATGCCCCGGGCACTGGGACATTCTCCTGGTGCGCGGCCCCCTGCATGGTGGTTGGTGGATGCTGGACTGCACTGCTGGGGACTGTGAGTGTTGTGGGGCAACTGCCAGGGCTGTTTCCACCTGGAGCCTAGGTCTTGATGGTGTCACCATACCAATCCCCCTTACCCACTCTGAGTGACTTTGTGCTACTTCAAATGGCACCTCTGCCAGGTGCCTCCTCAGCTCTCTCTAAATGCTGTTGTGCTCCTGTTGTACCGTATGGCACCCCCACTACACCAGCAGCCCTTAGTCCCCACTTTCCAGGTCCTGCACTCCACTCACTGCCCTGTCAGGCAGTGGTGCAGGGTCCTTAGACTAGCTCCTGGCTGGTCTATCCTGAGCCCCCTCTTGCGACCATGGTAGGGCTTCTGGAACTGCAAAAAAAGGGATGGTGCAGACCCACCATGGTGCAACCACCCTTGTAAATTGGTGCATGGGTGCTTCTGCCACACAAGTGGTGCAGGGTGGCTTTGGTACATGACATCCCAATTTTGATTCATTCTGCATTAAAAAATCAGGATAGCTGCAAACTTTGATACAAGGTGCTACTTGCATTATACTGATTTGGTGCAAGCATCTTGCATCAATTTTTTTATTTTGAAAATCAAGCTCCAGGTATTTAAAGTATAACAATTACCCTGCAGTACAAACCATGTAGTGCTGGCAGGAGGGGGTCAGAACCACAGGAGAGAGGGAGCTGAGCTAGTAGTTGAGTTTTTAGGTTAAAACAAATAACTTGGTCTGTATCCTGAGGTATTATTACATGGCTAATTTGAATCTACAGTATACAGCTTTATGTTTCTCATTTTCACAAAATTGCTAATAAAGTTCATTTTTCCTGAAAATCTTAATGTCAGCTAATCTTGTAAATGCAGTCTGAAAAATTCTGTGTTCCGATTCATTAACGTGGACTTCTGTATTACAATTAGTAACTGGATCTTGAAGGCTTGGTATTCCATGCCCTGTCAATATCTTACTGTATTTAGGAAACCAATTATCCACATTGGTCATAGTATATGGGAACAGAAATAGGAGGCTGTTTAGGAAAGAGGTTTGGTTTATGTTCTGTTTTAATTGAAATATTTTAATAGTTTTGTACCTGAAAATAGTTCTGTGTGTTAAAAATTACTACTTTGAGTTAGAACTGTTACTTGGGCTGTGATACTGTAACTATTGGGGCTTGTGGGAACACTTGTTTGGCAGTGATAATTAGAGTGAAATTTAAATGTGATGTTTGCCTGGTGATGGTGGAGCACTCCTACCCACCCTGTTTTGTAGGCTTTCTTAAATACTAAAAAGCCACTGTGGGTTGGGATTGAAGGGCTGTGCATTTCTGTTTGTGACTGAAATTTGAAACAACAGGAACTGGTGGGCCTGTGACATCATATGGTACCTGATGTCTGCATACACACACTATTAGTGGGACTGGACACACACTGGACTGTATGTTTTTGTGAGACTTGGGAACATTATTGGTGGGGTTGAAATAGGGTTTGTAAACAACTGCAGTCAGTATAAACAGAGAATGGTATTCCAGGGGAGGGACTGAGAAAAGGTGCGTACCATTATAAGAGAGAGGACAAACAGGTGGCCACATTCCCACCATGGCAGGCATCTTGGAAGGGTTGTAGGCTGCACAGGCTGTGGGATGGCAATAATTTTTATTTTTATTTTATTTAGTTGTTTTTAACCAGGTATAGCACACTAAGCTGAAAGCTTTTTTACAGGAGCGACCTGGGAGCACAAGGAGGTTAAGTGACTTGCTCAGGGTCACACAGTATGCAAGTGGAAGCTGTGGGATTCAAACCCAGGTCTGGTCTGCTGGATGTCACCAGATTTGCAGCTCAGAACCTTAGACCACTGCACTATACTGCCTCCCTATTCTCAATTGGGCCTGGAGAGAGGGAGGCTGCCCAGTCTGTAAACAGCTATCTCATATCAGGAGTGAAGTATATTGGTTAAGGAGTAAGCTGGGGAGTTGGGGTGTGTGTCCAAGGATAAGGGGTGTGTATATGGGCGGCAGAAGGGTGGGCTGAGGGGAGGCTGGGCCAATGCTCAGAAATTACAGGACATTATGTTACAGCAAGCAGGAGGGGGGATATTAGGGACAGAGGACCCTTAGATAGGGATGTTGATGCTAAGAGGAAAACTTCCGGGGTAAACATGGTCTTGCAAACATTCTGAATATAAAGAGAGTGGAGGGGGGAAGAGTCAAGAGGGGCTGTTGTGGGGAAGCCTAAAAGAGCAGACTGTGGGAAGGGAGCTCCTAAGGAGAACAGGGCAAGAGGGGAGAAAGAGGCGCAGTTTAGAGGGCAGTTGGGGGAAATTTAGGTTACTTGATGAAGGCTGGCATACAGTGTTACAATAAATTTGAGCTACTAAGCAACCTAGAGGGGGAGGAAGCAGTTGGTGGAAATGAAGAAACTGATACAGAGGCCGAGGGGAAGGAGACTGATACCCATAGGGCATCACAGACCGGCAATGGAAAGGAAAGAAATAGTGCCAGGGGGAGAAGCAGAAACATAAATGTTAAGCAGATGGGGGAGATGCAACATATTGCAGAAATGAGAGAGGAGAGCACGACTGGAGAGAAACTGGGAGACAAGGAGGCGGGGGAGGGCCCCCCTTTCAGGAGGGGGGTGTGTACCAATGATGGGACCCTAGGTGAGGGGACCAACAGAGGGCTTTGGAGGCAGGGTGCTATTCAAGGAGGAGGATGGTGATGTGGGAGAAGAGGAAACCATCAGGGCCAGGATAAATGGTTCGGATAAGAGAGGATTAAAGGGACACCTATTCAAGGGGGTCTGAGTTAAGTGGGCAAATAACAACGGAGTAGAAATGGGAGGATGACAAGGGGGTCTCTAATAAGGCGGAAAACTCCATGGAATTGAGATCATGAATAAAGGGGGGATGGGGGTTGACAGCACATAGTGGAGGTAACCATAAAGATGATGGCAGTGTTAAGGTTCTGTTTTTGGGAGACTCAATGATTAGCGGTATCCATTGGGAGGGATGGGGGGGTGGATGCCATAGCCAGATGAAGGTAGTGAGTATCTCTGGGCTGACGGTGCACAGAGCAAAGTTCATGGTGTATGAACTAGTTAGGGATTGTGGAGGGAAACTGGATTTTCTGGTGCATTTGGGAACTAACTATCTAGAGGGAAAGAGCAGCGGCTGGCACAGGGGATATGGGAGGGGAAAAGGGATTCTTCCGGTACATTGGGTAGCAGAGAAAAACTAAGGGCCATCTCAGCAGGTTGAGATCAGAAGGAGGGTGGGTGGAAGAGGCAAGGGACAAGGCAGAGGTATTAAACAAGTACTTTGCCTCTATGTTCACTATGGAGGGGGATGGGATATCTACAAAGCAAGGCATGATGGGGATAGAAGCGGTAGTGAGTGGGATCAGGGGAGCAGCAGAAATGGAGCAAGAGGGAGGGAGAGGTACCCTAGGGGTGTCACATCAGGATTAGGATAAAAAGGCCAGTAAGGTGGAGAGGAGGGATGATGCTATCTCCACCAAAAGAGTGTGGTTAGCCCTTAAGGGCCTAAGGAAAGATAGATCTCCTGGGCCAGATGGCATTTATCCAAGAGTACTATGGGAACTGGCGGACATACTGGCTGCACCCCTGGTGGAGCTCTTCAACAGGTCGCTTGAGACAGAGAGGGTACCTAAGGATTGGCGAGAGGCACATGTGGTGCCAATCCATAAAGGAGGGTCGAGGGAAGTACCAGGTAACTATAGACCCATCAGTTTGACCTCAGCGGTGGGAAAATTAATGGAGAGTATACTAAAGGAACGATTGGGGGTGTACTTGGAGGAGGTGGGAGGTCTGGATAGTCGGCAACATGGGTTTGTGCCAGGTAGATCATGTCAAACCAATCTTGTGGAGTTCTACGAATGGGTAACATCAGAGCTGGACAGGGGAAAGCCTGTGGATGTATTATTCTTGGACTTCAGCAAGGCATTTGACTCTGTTCCCCACAATGGCCTGATGGAGAAACTGACAGGGTTGGGAGTAGGCCCTTTGATGCTCAGATGGATTGAAAACTGGCTATCTGGACGCACTCAGAGAGTAGTGGTCAGTGGGGAGCTCTCGAACCCTAGAGAGGTCGGTAGTGGGGTACCGCAGGGCTCGGTCCTAGGTCCGGTCCTGTTTAATGTATACATTTCGGACATCAGGGAGGGTATAGGGTGTGAAATGAGTCTCTTCGCTGATGACTCCAAGATGGGAGCAGTAGTTGAGGGGGAAAGGGGAGGTTGGGACCTGGACACCATGGAAAGGTTGGCTCACACACGGAAATTAAATTTCAATATCACCAAGTGCAAGGTGTTACATCTTGAGTGGGGAAACCCTAAGTACAGGTACACCCTGGGAGGGGAGGCACTGGAGACCTCAACAGGGAAAAAAGACCTAGGGGTCATGATGGATGTATGTATGAATAACTCCGAGCAGTACAGGAGAGTGGCTAGCAAAGCAAACAAGATGCTGGGATGCATCCTAAGGGGGATCACCTCTAGGAGCAGGGAAGTGATTCTGCCACTGTACAACGGATTGGTTAGACCACACCTTGAGTACTGTGTATAGTACTGGAGACCACACTTGAAGAGGGACATACAGCTCCTGGAGAGGGTACAGAGGAAGGCAACTAAGATGACATGAGGACCAGGGGATCTGATGTATGAGGACAGACATGAGGAGCTCTGCCTGTTTTCATTGGAGGAGAGGAGAGACAGGGGGGACATGACTGAGGTCTTCAAGTACCTCAAGGGAGTAAATAGGGTAAATGCAGAGGGGATCTTTAGACTAAAGCAAGGAGGTATCACCAGAGGACATGGTTTGAAGTTGGAAGGTGGAAGGGTGAAGGGGGAAAAGAGGAAGAGGTTTTTCACCGAGAGGGTGCTGGATCCTTGGAACATGCTGCCTGGTGAGCTGGTTCAGAGATCCACAGTAGAGGGCTTCAGGAGAGGGTGGGACAGACACAGAAAGCAGATTTATCAGATGATGGCCTGGCCCAGGGGGTGGAGATGAACTATAGGGCTTTCTGCAACATGGGGGGGAGGGCCTCGGTAACCAACTAGGGATCTGAGGTTCGAGCACACTCGCTAGACCGTAAGGCCTAATCTGCTGGCAATAGTATGTTAGTATATGATTCCATCTAAAAAGACCCTACTAGTGAGTCTGGTGGAGAAAGGGCAATTTTCCTTCACCAACAGACTGCACTTATAATGGCTCTAAAATCTAGGCAATGGGAATTAGCTTCAACATATAGTATTGCAGTGGAGTATCTCAGGGAAGAGCTAAGCTATTTCCCAGAAAGATGCCTTGAACCACCTACACATTTTTTTTGTATTCCTTCTTACTAGTTACAATAGTCCAGAAGAGGAATTGGTTGTTAGTCTTAGCATCAAGTAATTTAAGTTAAGAAACAAAGGAATTACCAGCAAACTACCTTGCAAACCTTAAAATCCCCTTTGAAGTTTGGGAGGCCCTTTTTTTTGTTTCTCCAGTATGTGTTTTCCAGTTTGATGTCTTGTCAAACTTGACACCTAGCTATTTAAATTCCTTAAGAACTGCTGATTTTGTTACATTAATTTTTTTAATGAGAAAAACACCAAACAATTAAACAAAATTAAACAACTGCTATTTTTAAACTACTAACTGTCCAGTGACCGTGCTCAGCTGTGTTTCTCTAAAACAGTGTTAAATTTTTCATTAGTAATTTTTTTTTATTTAAGCAACTTTCTGTCATAATTAGTGCTCTCTTTAGTCCCAGTGGAGTTTGTGGTAGGAGTGTGATATCATCGGCATTGCACACTATGTATTATGGATTATTTTATTGATGGTGCAAAACAGCCAATACCTATGAGTGTGTGCATACGTGTCTCAATGTATATATTAAAGAGAAATTGTGCCAATAGGCACCCCTGCTACAACTCTTATTTTATGAGAATTTCTTTCAATAATGTCCCATGACTTCCAGTTCTAATGCACGCACTATTTTCTGTGTGCAGTAATTTAGTAACCTTTAGCAATTGATCATCTATTCCTAAGTTTTCTAGAATTGCCCATAATATGTCTCTTTGAATGTTGTCAAATGCACTGTGCACATCCTGGAAAGCGACATAAAATTTCTGTTTTGTGTGTGTGCGTGTGTGTCCGTGCTTGTGTGCATGCATGTGTGTGTGTTACACACTTGTTTATTAAGTAGTTCAATGTAAATATGTTGTCCATTTCTTGTTCCAAGAAAACCAGTTTGAATTTCAGATAATATATGATTCTCATCAGCCCATATTAGTCTCAAAAGTATTTTAATGCCTATATATACAATTAACTTGTCTACAAGTGTATATGTGTGTGTGTGTGTGTGTGTGTGTGTGTGTGTGGTTGACTTTTATCAATATTGGCACTGTACTGTAATTCCCTTTTCCAATCTTGTGGGAGTTTTAAGCTATAAATTATCTGATTAAATAAAGGTGTAAGTATTTTTGTAAATTTCTCAGTATCTGCCAGAAATACTGCAGTTTGTATATCCTTACATCCTAGGGCTTTATTGTTTTATTGTAACATTATTGCCGTTATTTCCTTAGCTTCACTTATACTGCATTCTTCTCTGTTTTGTGTATAAACATTTTTTTCTAAAACTCTTCCTATCCAAACATCAATATTTCCAGAAGAAACGTCTTCTCATTTATATTTTTCTATAAAGAACTCATCCCATTCCCTACTGCTGATGACTGATAGTGTAGGTCTAACTCTATTGCTGGTGCATGTAGTCAGTAGCTCCTAACAAGGTTAACTGTTTTTTTCATGGAGGGCTTACTGTAGTTGGTGCCAAAGGCCAATTCTATAGGACGCGTTTTTTCTTTCAGTAATAGCCCATATTCAGACTTCATATTGATGTTTGCCCTTCTGAAGTGTTGTTCTGTATGTTTCCTAGAAAGCCTCCTAGATTCCTTCTTAGGCTCCTTTCATACTATCCCTTTGGACACCAGCGTAAACTGTTAAAATGATCCCCCCTTCCCCAGTCACTGTTGCCCCCACCTCGTACCTCTCCCCTCCCTTGACCTCCCCATGACACCCACCTCCTTCTTCCTATCAGCTCCCCCTTGCCACCCCTCCCCCACTCCCTGGTTCACTCCTGGTATCCCCCTCCTCCACCTACCCCTCTTCCCCTCTGTTCAGTCCTACCATGGTTCTCCTCCCCACCACACTCCTTCCCCTATGCCAGGTGCTGACAAAACCTTCTCTGGCTGTTCACTAATTCAAGCAAGTTTTGGAGTCTAGTCCTCTTGCTGTACTCTGCCCTTACCCTGGCATAGCTTTATGCTACAATCTGCATCTGAAATGTAATCAGCTCTCTCTTTTTCGCAGTGAACTCAAATCTCATCATGTTGTGTCATGGGGTACCAGATTCCCCAAGTTCCTTTGCAACCAATGTACTCATATGGACCCTTTTGTAACTTGTAATGTAACTTACTACTGAATCTGTGTAAGCTTGTGTAACCTATGTGTTGTTTGATTGTCTTATAGATCTGTATGACCTGGAATCTTTATAAATGAGTTCCTGACTCAAAGGTATTAATCCCAATCTGAAATAAATAAATAAATAAATAAAAATTAGCTTTCTTGTAGCTAGGCAATTCTTAACAAATTATTTGCTGGCTTTATCATCGTGGGTATTGAGGTGTTCTGTCCTTTATGTCTACATTGTCTAACAATATTTTCATTAGTTTTGTATAAGCATCAATATATTAAAGTTCATGTGTTTGAGGCCCACACAGACCATTTAATCCATGCTTAGCCTTAGAGTCATGGATACCTTCATTAAGACAATTATCTAATATTTTCATCACAATACTAATATTAATAGGGGTTTGATTAATTCTCTTCTTATTAACTATGACCATGAGCCTGCTTTTAATGTCTAATCAAATTATTTACTTTAAAATCACAAGCAATAGTTAATACATGTGGAAAGTGGTCCCTTTTCCATGTTTCCATCACATACAAGCTTTTTCTCCTCTTCAAATTAAAAATATCAATAATACACAAGCAAGAACCCTCCCATGGGAGTAGGATAAGTAAACCTGTGTTCCTTATCACCAATTACCCTTCCATTTGCAACCATTAGAAAATGATTGGATAGAATTTCCATGGGCCTCTTTCCCATTTTGGAGACCTTGATGTCTTCATTAATTTCTTAGGTGGATATTTATTATGTTATCAAGATTCCAGTTTTGGTCATATACTTCATGAAGAGTACATATCTTAATATTCAAATCTCTGGACTCAGTTGTACAGTATCCAAAACAAATAGGGTTCATAACCTAATGACACATTCATGATAACATCCGTAAACTATTAAATGTGATGGAGCAAAGTAAACCACCAACTATGCTATTAGTGATTGATGCTGAGAAGGTGTTTGACTGCCTGGATTGTACTTTCCTGGGTAATAGACTGGCAGCATTTGGGATAGGAGATACATTTATTAGCCAGAGCCAGGCATTATATGGGGATCTGGTAGCACAGGTTTGAGCCAATGGGGTCCTCTCTGAGAAAATATATATTGGGAGGGAGCAAGGAAGGATTACCCCTGTTACCCCCATTTGCTTTAACTCATTCTCTCCCAGTGGCCATTTTGGGTTGGGTTCAGCAAAGGATGGTTCTGATGTCATATGGTGGCTATGAGACTAAAGGCGTTAAATATAGAACCCCTAGTGTCAGTCATTATGTCCTCCACAGAAATCCAGGGGATAGAGGTGGCAGGGAAAGAGGTCTGCATATCCTTCTATGCAGATGATACCTTTCTATTTATCAAGTATCCACTGGTCAGCTTACCCCCCCTTAAGATGCATTCTGGAGGAGTAAGGTGAGGCTTCAGGCTTCGAAGCCAACATGGTCAAATCCAAGGCAATGCAGCTGAGTGGATAGCTACCCCCGCAGTGGGTTAAATGCTGCCCATGCAAATGAGTTACATCTCACTTCCGGTACTTAGGAATCCAGATCCCTAAGGCTCTAGTGGATTTGGAACCCAAGGACATTAGGCATATAGGGAATGCAAATACTAGAACAACACTGAATTCCTGGTATTTGACTTTGAAAGAAGAGGAAGAAGATGTCAGAGTTTGCAGGTTTTCCTCCATTTGACTAGGTAAGGACTTACATCCAGACAGGATTGAACACACATTCAAAAGATAAGAGAGAGGGGCGGTCTTTGCAGGTTGGGGCAATCATACACAACAGGTAGGGTGAAGTCCTTGCAGCAACTTGAAGTGGAATTCCAGTTATAGCCAGATGTAATAGCTCTTACCATAACCTGACTCTCACATGGCAGCTACACAGTGTTCCGACAGGATAGACTGACCAAGCGGGGTGGAGGTTGCTTAGTCTACCTGAGAAGTGAGATAAATACCCAACTATTGCCTTGTAGCTTTCACTCTAAGGAGGCTCAATTACTAAGGCTGAAGCTCACTCTGGACCAACAAAACAAAGTGCTACTTCTATCTACTCTGTACATATCCCCTGGCACCCATAAAATTAGTATTCAGCAAGTGCTAAGCAACCTTGAACAGTTAAAGCACAACTGGGAGCATATTATTGTTGGTGATTTCAACACCAATTGGCAGTGCCAGGATGCCCTAACAGTTCGAGATCAGGTATCTGGTCTTTTTCTAACCCAAATGGTCACCAAGACTACCAGATTTAACTACAAAACTGGTACAAACACTCAAATTGATTGGCTCCTTGTAAGTAGCCCAAAGCATATCTCTGAGGTTAATGTCCTTCCGGACATCCTCAGTGATCACTCCCTGGTTATGTGCATGTGGTCAAATAAGACCAACATCAGTGCTCCCAGGGTCCCATCTAACCGCTCCCTTAGACCTGGGCAACTGGAATACTTCAGACAATATCTGAAGCTTCTGGATTAGTCACTTTTAGATAAGGCTAAGGATGGCAATCAAGCCCTCAACTACTTCGTCACAATGGTCAACAAGGCCTGTGACATCTTTGTCCCCTACAAAACTGAAAAAACTAGAGGGGTTACAAACCCATGGCTGTCAGGCTCCCTCCTCAAGCTCATGCGTGAAAGGGATAATCTCTAGCACAAAGCCAAAGCATCCTGCAGACTGCCTGATCTTGTAGCTTACAAGACTGCCAGAAACAGAAGTACAATGCTAATCCGGCAGGCTAAGGCAACATACTACAACGATCTACTAATAAGGAGTTGGGGATGTGGGAAGGAGTTCTGGGACTCTGTAAAAGCACTCACAGGGAAAACCTCCAAATCCGAACCTGGGTTAATAGTCACCGCCACTCATACACATCAGGAACCAGGTGACATAGCCAATGTATTTAACCTGGCTTTCACAGATCTAAACTCAGTGCTTCCTAGCCACTATCTGACCCCTTCAACTACAGACTTTAGTCTCACCACCTCCTCGACTCTTTTGGCCAGGGGCAAAGCCCCCCATTCAGAACAAACAGTTTTCCACAGTGCTCACAGCACTTTTGAGTACTAGGAGAAGGTGAGGCACACGCCATTCTACTTCAAGCTGCTTACCCGGAATGATACCACCAAGTATATTAAACATGTACTAGGGAAAACAAGGATGGGGAGTGACCTTATTGATATGAAGCTGGTTGCACTCACAATTAATAAACTGATGGATCCACTTACTAAAGTTTTTAATGCCTCACTAAGGTGAGGTGTGTTTCCTGACATGTGGAAGAAGGCGTATGTCGCCCCCATCTTTAAATCTGGGGATAACACAAACTTGTCTAACTACAGACCCATCTCCATTCTTCCCCCCCATCTAAAGCCTTGGAATGAATTGTCTCAGACCAGCTAACTGCCTATCTGCTGAAATACAACCTTCTCTGTGCCCAGCAACATGGGTTCCGAAATGACTATTCCAAGATCACTGCCCTAGTTGACTATACCACTGAATTATACAATGCTTTTGATAATGGCCTGGTAATGGGGTCAATTTTTATTGACCTCACAAAAGCTTTTGATGCCATCAATCATCAGCTCCTCCTGCAGAACCTACTCTCGATAGGCCTGTCCATAGATACGGTTACATGGTTCAAGAGCTATCTCTTGGGCAGGACTCAATGTGTCAAAATCAAAGGCACTTTTTCAGAGCCAAAATAGGAAATCCTGGAGTCCCCCAAGGATCTATACTGGGGCCATTCCTTTTCAGCCTCTTCATAAACTCCCTGCCCTCGGTGTGCCCGGTGCACATGGTGTTATATGCAGATGATGTGGTCGTCTCTGTAAGTGGTAATAACCTACACTTTATCACACATGAAGTTGATGCTAACTTTCACAGACTTGAGAAATATTCTCTAAAAACAAACTACTGCTAAACTATAAAAAAAAACAAGAGGATGCTGTTCACGGTGCCACAGAACTGAAAGATATTTGGAAAACTCCAGGTACGGAGTAGCAAGGGGGTCATACTGGAGCAGGTTGATAACTTTAAATATCTTGGCATTCACTTGGACACTGCCCTCTCATTTTCAACTCACATTGACCATGTTACCAAAATGGCCAATGGTAAATTAGATGTCCTCTATCAACACCATCACTACATGCCTGCTGAGGCCCTAAAGATGGTCACAAGCTGCACAGTCCTATCTACCGTTGACTACGGCCTTACGATCTACAGCACTGGATCTGACACAGCCCTCAAAAGGGTAAAAACCCTGCTCAACAAAGCACGCAGGCTTGTCCTGGGAGCAGACGGCTGGGCTCACACTTGTGATTTCTATACAGCAACCGGATG
Organism: Neoceratodus forsteri; assembly: GCA_016271365.2. Classification (NCBI taxonomy): domain Eukaryota; kingdom Metazoa; phylum Chordata; order Ceratodontiformes; family Ceratodontidae; genus Neoceratodus; species Neoceratodus forsteri. The sequence continues at coordinate 1,543,180,831 of CM057450.1, forward strand.
GCTACCCCTTCATCTCTGAGTCCAATACCGGGTCTGCCTCCTGACAAAGAAAGCTATGCTCAGGCAGGTACCTGAATCCACATCTCATCTTTTCAAAATAAACAAGCCAGCTGTCAGTACTCAGAGTGCACCTAAGGGAGGGATGGTGGTTCCTTTTAAGCATGCCTCAATTGCCCAGAGATCGCTCTTCTATAGAGGGCCAAAGTGGATGAATGATCTCCCCACTGACCTAATTGAATGTAGCAAGATCAGCAATTTCAAACTGGTCTCAAAGCAGTTCTAGCTCTTGCTTGTGTATGTGAGTGCCCTCTCATTAACCTTCCCCCGGTTCCTGAAATTTAGGAGTATCCTGATCGCTCTAATTCAAGCACCTGACTGACTCATGCACTTCCTCCCATCTCCCCTAAATAGTTACTTACTACATATCTCTCTCCACTCTTGTCCACCCCCGCTCCATCCTCCTCTCCTTCTCCTCCTCCTCCTCCCACCCACCACTTCCTCTTTGCACCTCCCCTACCCACCCTCAAATCTGCATTCCTCCTCCTTTCACTGTCCACCTCCTACTGATTCCCCCACCCCTACCCATCATCTCTTACCCTCCACTCCCAATGACAAAGCCCTCAGAGGCTGCCACTCAATTTTTCAGCTACAACCAAATCTCTTAATCTGATTATCTGCCTCAACTAAATACTAGCTCCCAGAATCATACTTCCGACAGGGCTGACTTCAACCAGCTGCCTTTTTAAGTAGCACTGATGGTGTATTATCTCTATTTAATTTATAAACAATTTGTTACCTTCATGTAATTTATCAGTTTAGAACAATATTCTCTTTTAGTATGTTTACCATGTAACCTTGTTTTCATGTTATCTTTGGTTCCCTAAAGTATTTTGCTGTATATCTACTGTTGATGTTTCATTTTCTGTTATGTCCTATTTGACTGACTTGGAGCCTTTGTAAATGAGCCCTTGGCTCAAAGGTATTAATCCCAAACTGAAATAAAAAAAAAATGAATTACACCACCGTGATTTCTACTGCCATTTGTAGGTACGAGATCATCTTACAAAAGATCCCATAAAAACAGTTGCAAAAGCCACGGGACCCTCATAGGGAATTAGGTGGGGTGACCATGGGTGGCATTAAATTAGATCACACTGTCTCACACCTCTATGGTCTGTATGTGAGGCCACTCTGGACTGCCCTGGAGGCACGTCAACATAAATGGTAATCAGAGGAAGGAGTGACAATTTCAGAGAAGGAGTGGAGTGCATGCTGGAGTAATTTATGCAAGGTCACTACCTCCAACAACTGGCAAGTACATTGCTGGAAAGTTCCATCACATTTCTTTAGGACCCTGGTCATTACTATCCATTTTGGTACAGTGGCATGAACAAATGCTGGAGATTGTTTTCCAAGAGATGGCAGCATGAACATATCTTATGAGGCTGTCCCAAACTCACTGCTTATTGGAATAAAATGATGGAGGCAAGTGGGCATATTTTTTAGATCCCCCGAGGGATATTAGGTATTCCTTATGGGGACTTCACCAAAGGGGTTTATGGGTGAAGGGGGAAATAATATTGTACCAAGTGTTAATAGCTGCTGCATCCAAAACTGTGACAGTTGTAGCTGCAGCCCCCCTGCCCCCAAAAAATATATTGAGGTATGGATGTGCAGTTGTAAGCAAATTATGCTTGTAGAATGTCTTACAGCAAAAGTAAAGCTTACTGGCTACCTTTTTTTTTTACTATCTGGTAGAAACACAGGGTACATGGACCCTAGATCAGATAGCCAACCTCCCTTAACCAAATATGTGAATTGAATCAGGATGAAAGATGCAGTGAACATCTATCACCCTACACAATGTGTTACACTGTTGAGTATATGCTGTAAACTGTTGTACTGTTCTTCTTTTCTGTTTGGTATGTTCTTTCTGTGGATGTCCTCAGTGTCTAGTTGTTTAACTGTACTCCAGGAATTTGTCTTTTTTACTCGCCCTTTTGTAGATTGCTCCTACTGTTGCATCAAGTGGAGGTTGAATAACTTCAAGGGTAGGGGCGCTGGACTCTGGCTGACAAACTATACCCTGCACAGAGAATTGACTGGATGAACTGTAGGGACAATATATGGCCCCTCCAGAAGCCCCCCATCCCCTTCCAAACCTGATTTGTATGGCACTTTTGTATTTTTGCTTTATGCATTGTGTACATCCCTTGTTGTTGTACAAGTGAAAAAGTTCAATAAACTCTGATTTGAAAAAAAAAAAACAGTGCCAGTGTTGTTGTTTTTTTCATTACTACTTCCCTGTTCCTAATCACTCTAATGCACATCATTCTCATGATCTCATTTAGGTCATCAGTGTCTAATTACCTCTACTCTCATACCTTCATGAAATGTTGTCTTTTAAAAAGTATTGAGAGATTAATTTAGTGACAGAATCAACTACTTTGTATACCAAGGGCTGCAAGTTGAAACTTTTCAGCAAAGGTGAAACTGTTCCAGGACATAAATGGCATAATCTCACTTTCCATAAAATACTGTAGCACTGCAAGTTTATGGCATACCCACAAGTGTTAATAATCTTATACTGTTGTATGCCAACACTTTCATTATTTAAATTAAGATTATTTTGTTAACAAGAACAGTATATCTTAAATATGCATGACAACAGGAAACAGAATAAACTGCTTTTTATGTTGTAAATAATCTGTAATGATGCATCTATCAGCATGCAGTTCCTATTGACTTATGGAATTGATAAAATATTCTTATACAAACTGTATACCAGCTCTTGTGCCATATACCACAGTGAATGTAGCTCTTGATTACATTAAGGTGCCCCTTGTTGATGAATTACTGATTTATTTTTTGGCTCACGTGGATGACGTGGAACATTCCATTTTCATAAAGGTCACAGCCGGTGACTGCAGGTGACAAACACAGAGTTTCGTATATACAGTTTTCATAAGATTGCAGTGGGGTCTAGAGGTTTGAGCACTGACATAGGAACCAGGAGACTCAGGTTCAAATCCCACACAGCCACTGATTAACCCTGAACTGGCCATTTGACCTTCCTGAGCTGCAGTGCTCCCAGTTGTAAAATTGGACTGAAGCAGGATCCCACTGAAAATGAGGTATAACATCCCAGCTAGGTTAGCATGGGGAAGTGTATTGTAAAAGATACATATGGCAGACAGGACAGTAAAGCTAACTCGAGGTTTTGCCCTTTATCAATTTCACAGCATTATTAGTCTACCACTGATGCACCCGTAATATAGCATGCTGCAAATTTTATCTGGCACGTTTCTGTCCCACACAAAAGGTCAAAAGGCTTGTTTTACAAGTGTTTCAGACAATCTGTGTTTATAACAGGAGTCTATATTTTTTGCTCTTGAGAAGACCCACTGCTATTTCTATTCTCGGAAGAAAACCAGATTACACCAGGCAAAAGATTAGAAAAAGTTACAAAAGAGTGAAGTATATACTCTGGGAGAATCCTAAATCCACTACAAATCAACAGTATTTTCAATGTTTCACTGCTGGTATTTATTGCACAACAGACTGTGTGCAATGCAACAGTGCCCCCACAAGTCAATCATTAGAAAAAAAAAAAACTCTGAGTGTGATATGAAGTTGAATGAAGCTAAATAAAGTTGCTAGGTATTTTCAGCAGGGGCTCTCCTCTCTTTTAAAAATAAACTTGTCAAACTTCATTGTCATATCAGCATTATGCTCTTACACCAGCTCTGCTCTACAGTGGGAGAGCCTAAGTTGGATTCAGAAAATTGTCCACAGACATCACTATCAAACATAAAGGCTCTAGTTTCAGTCGCAATATCGAGCGGCACTAGGTGATTGTTGCAATTATTTTACACCACTTGTGACATTGCAGTCCCATTGTGCTCTGCTCAGTGGAGGTCCCAACTAGTGGTGGGTGAATTTACCAAAATTCACTCTGTGAAAAAAAATCTGTTAATTTTGGAAATTTCATGAAGCTGAGGACTGCAATTTGTAATGTTCTTCACCAGGCAAATTGACCATGTTTGCATGGTGAACTGATGTGAGTGGCCAATTTGTGGGCAAATTCCAATGGAATTGCATGCAACAACACCCACGCCAAAAAATGATAAAAACCATGTTACCACCCTCTCGCAGTTGGCACCCTCCACTCCCACCCCTTTGAATTACATGCTGCTACACAAAGCGCATCCAAAAAGTAATGCCTTCCCCGCACCCATACACCAAACACACTAACCCACCTAAGTCACATTGTCTTTATCAAGCACACCCAGTCTCCCACCCAACCACCTACTCTGGTCCCCCCAATCCTTCTTCCCCCACCAGCACCCACAAAATCAACCGTCAATAAAGAAAACATTCCCCCGGTGCAGAGTGACTGCTTCATTCAGTGTCCATCTCATAATCGTGCAATGGAATGAAAAGGGACATCTCTGCTCCTAGTAAAACCTGTTTGGTTAAAGTTTCAACCAGTCATGTTTTACTAGAACAAAAACATCACTACTCATTCATTCCTGCTGTCAGGAGATGGGCATTGAACAGAGCAGATGCTCTGCACCGGGGACCATTTTCTTTCTGCATGATGACTTTGTGGGTGCTGGTCGGAGGATGACAGTGGTAGAAACCAGAGGGGAGTTGGGTGGTGGACAAGGTATGCTTAGGCAGTGTCAGTGGCTCAGTAGATAGCACACTCACCTCTGAGGTCAGGAGATCAGAGGGCTGTGGGTTCAGTTCCCACATCTAGCACTTGGGTTAATATCCCAGTACTGACACTGTAGTGCAGCATGAGAGGGGTGCTGCACCTCTGAGGTGCCATCTTTTGGATGAGATGTTAAACCGAGGTCCCATCTGCCTGGATTTGTGGTAGTTCAGGTGGATGTTAAAGATCCCATGGCACTTCTCGAAAAGAGTAGGGGACTTTCCCCGGTGTCCTGGCCAAATTTTCCTCATTCACTAAAAATACCACCAACAGCTTAATCTGGTTCAAGGTCAGTTGCCATTCATCTGTATCCCCCTCCCCCGGGTTGTGCCTGAAAATAGGCAGGATTTGTCTAGTGCACTTACTAAGTCAACAAAAACTAAATAAAATAATAAATAAATAATAATAATGGTACAGACAGTGGGACTCAGGTGGCGGAGGTGGGGTGAGTGTGTATGGTGCATTGGTGAGAGGTCGGGATTACATTTTGGTTGCACTCTGAGCAGCAGCATACAATTTGCAGGGGCAGTTGGTGAGCTGGAAGGAGGGTGCCAGAGGGAGATAGGAGTGGGATATCATGGTTGCTATCATTTTTGGGTGGGGGAGGGGTGGTTTTACAACAGAGTAGGTGGGAAAGAGTTTTTTAAAGTTTCAGTAAAAAAAAAAAAAATTTGCTGACAAAGTTGGTGCGTCTGCCATGGAATTCATGAATTTTGCCAGTTGTGAATTTCCATGAATCTGCACCAACTTCACTGGTGGATTAAAGATTTGCAACACCTCTAGCCATAACTGGAGCTGCAGTTTTGGTTCTATCAAAGATTCAAACACTTTGAACTTCATGTGTTTGATTCTTATGAACTCTTGTAAGCTACTGGTCTTAAATTCATACTTGGTTTGACTGCTGAAAACCAGACAAACAAGTCAAACTGGCTAAGTATTGTACAATACATCATGTTTGCTGGTTTTTGGCACTTTGCCAGGAGCTGATTCCATCTTGTAAAATGGTCCCTCCTCCTTAGCCCAACCACCCCAAGTCTCAAATATAAATCAATTAGCAGTTGCCTGCCTCCTTCTGCCAATCCATGACTCTGGGTGGGGGGGGGGCAATAGCAGTCAAGGACCAGCCTAGCTTAGTTTGCCCTGTCTCCCACTCCTTCAAATGTGTATAGCAGTAAATAAAATCATCTGTTCCTGGCACTGTGCTGGGAACTGACACCATAATCCCTTTCAATCCTCCCTAGCCCACACCCAAGGCCCAATAATGGTATTTACTCACCTGGTAAAGGTGATTATACATGCAACCTTTAGAGTGCTCACAAATTCATCACATGTGGGTCCTCTGCCATCCATCCTATTGGTTGATGCACAAACATAAATCTTTTTGGACTGTCAAAGACCAAACCCCCAGCTGCATCCAGAGAATCCAGTAAGAAACTTCCCTAGCAGAAAAAAAGGAAACAAATACAGACCTCAAAGAAGCACACAACAGTACATGTTGTAGAGAAAAACTATGATTTATTAAAATGATATGCATGGAATAAGTGTGGATATACACAATATAAAAACATATAAGACCATGCTTATGAAATTGAGGTAGAAAACCACATCATATGCAGTACAATACAGAACACACTCATAAATGCAAAGAGTAAGTAAGGCCCTCAACTACCCACCTACAGTACATGAGGTAGGGGCCCTACAGAAAACCCAATGAAGGCAATGGTTAGCAACTGCCAAGGATGACAAATTTTGATTTCAACTGCAGCAGTGTAGTGGTTTTTCAGGTATGGGAGGGACCCTGAACACTATAAAGGTTGCAGTTGCGTTCACCTGGATCTACCATGCTGCAGTGATGTTACCCACAGTGACATCTCCCACAGCACTGTAAGCATGCCGAAACCCCTGATATTGATGCATCCTGATACTGACCAGCAACATGGTGACAGCAATGCGGCATCTGCCCTCTGCACCACCCTACTTTAGATAACTAACTCCACGTCACACAGACAGTGGAGATTGGTGCCTACCCCCCATCGCTGCACAGTCCATCACTGTGGAATTCCATCATCGCAATGTCTGTCACCATCGGGGTTTGCTGTGGGGGTGTCGATGTCCCATCAGTATATGTAATCATCTTTACCAGGTGAGTAAATACCATTATCACCTGCAACCTTTATAGTGCTCAGGAATTCATTACATATGGGACTTTGTAGCAGTACCAGGCCACAACGTCTGGTGGGTAAAATGAACCCACCTGATCAGCCCACACTTGCTGCATCCTGAAGCATAGCTCTGCCAAATGAGGCTCTATCCACTGAAGCCACATCAAGTCTGTAGTGGCAAACAAAAGCAAGGATCAAAGACCAAGTAGCCATAGGACAGATATCCAGCACTGAGGCACCACCCTGCTCCATCCATGATGCTGACAGGGCCCTGGTGGAATGTACTCAAATGCCCCATCGGGGGTTCTGGGCCCATGCCTTGATGCACAGCCACTATTGTACCCCATATCCAGTGGATGATAGCTTCCTTCAAGGCTGCCTGGCTATTCTTCTTGCCGGAAAAGAACACAAACAGCCTATCAGACATCCAGAAGCCTTCAGACACAGCCAAATAGTCCCTGAGAAGAGAGACCATGTCTGGAGGATGGGGACCTTCCCTCCCATCCCCTGAAGTCCCAAGCAAAGCCAGAAAATGGATAGCCTGCTTCAGATGGAAGTGGGATATGACCTTGGGAACAAAAGATGTAACAGTGACCAGTGATACCCGATCCACATGAAAGGTCAGGTATGGCTCATGACAGGAGAGCACCTGAAATTCGCACACCCTCTGAGCTGAATGCAGTAAGAAACAGTGTTCTAAGGGTTACCCAATAAGGGGACTGGGGAAGAAATGGAGGCCTATGAAGTCCCTCCAGGACCAAATTGTATTGCCAAGGAAGACACGCAGGCCTTACCTTGGGAGAGGTGATTTGCACCATCTGTAGTAAATGAACCACATTAGGATGTTACCCTATTTGTCCCACCTTAGAAAAAGGACCCCTCATGGCAGAGATGGCTGACACCTGAACCCTCAGGGAAGAGTAGGCCAGACCCTTCTCAGCCCCATCAGAAAGAAAATCCAAAATTTGAGGGAGACCTGCCACCAATGGTGACAGACCCTTTGCAGTACACCATTTACAAATAAATCTGCCAATGTCTCTGATAAGTCTTATTCATGGATGCCCTCCTAGACATCAGTAGACTTTCCACCAAACAAAAAGATGAGCTGCACAAATAACAATGAGGGGGGTGCTCAATTGAAAGATAGCTAACCCAAGAGAGTCCAATCAAGGAAGGTTATTGAGCACTCCAAACAAAGAGAGAAACATACCACAATGAGAATCCAAGATGTGTAAATTTTATTGCGGTGCAAAAAAGGAAGGACCTACTACTCCAGCGCTTCAGCGTTCAAGCCTTCGTCAGGGTGTGTGGCTTAAAAAGCAACCAGTGCATCATATATACAAACAGATTACATCATCATAGTGTGACCCATGTGTGTCACAGGGGTCTTTTGAAAACACATTATTATATATACAATTTATCAAATAATTCATTAACAAAAACCTTTATGTGCAATATACAAGATACTCTTATCACAGGACATAACAAAATGTCTAATATTAGACAGCTGTCTCTATCCATTGCCATTACTATTTTTCAAAACACAGATAAGTTGACATATGTTCTAAGGTACATTGAGAGTGGGAATAGTCTAAAGGGAGCAAAGACTATACCAAAGACAATAATAATAATAATAAAGGAGCAAAGAATTGTACCCTTGGGCGAACAAAACTTTTAATAATGCAGACCACAGAGATAGAAAAGAAGAGATGAAAAACAGACAAAAAGAAAAAGATAAAAGAAGAGTATGGAATAAAAGATGGGGAAAAAGGGTGGGAAGATAGTGTGTAGGGGAGGGGAGAAGAAAGGAAAAGGGAGGTTGGAGAAGTGAGTACAGTTGGGGAAAGAGGGAAGCAGGAGTTAGTATGGAGAGATAGATATAAAATAAATACAGGAAGGGAAAGGGAAGGGAAGGGAAGTAGGGTAGGGGTGGGGGTTGAGATGGGGGAAGGGGAAAGGTTGGAAAACAGTATAGGAGAAGAATGTAGAATATGGAAGAAAAAGAAATAGAATGAAAAACAAGAAAAAAATAAAAAAGAGAGAAAAGGTTATGTGAGATGTCATAATGTGATCACCCTAATATACTTCCATCCATATGAATAGAAATAATAACCTCCATTGCGGTGGAGATCTACAGGAGCACATACTCTTCAGATGTCCTGAAAAATAAAGACAGAAGAAAATATATTATATAAATATCAGGGTAATGAGAACCACAAAAACTTGTAGTTTTTATCAAATTGTTATTTTGCTTTTATATTTCAAAGCCATTCCAGAGATTCCATTCATTTGCTCTCTGTCTTGAGCAGTTCATTTGTTCTATCCCCTCCATGTTTTCATGATGGCTGCCAATCTATTCCCATGAATTTTAGACATCTGAGGTCTGAATTGCGGTACATGGAGAAGTGCAGGCCTACAGGTGTGTCTATTCTAACATTGATAATGTCCCTCACATGTTCCTGTATCCTTTGTTTTAATGTTCTTGTTGTCCTACCAATGTACATAGTTTGACAGTCACACCAAAGAATGTAGATCACAAAAGTTGTGTCACAATTAATAAATTCCCAGATGTCAAACCACACTTTTGTGATTGGGTATACAAATGCTGAGCCTGGACTTCAGTAGCTACACACGTTGCACCTCTGGCATTTATATGTGCTTTAGGTTCGTTTCCTAGCCAGGTGCTTTTCATTTCTTGTGTGAGTCTGCTTTTCATGAGTTTCTCTTTTATATTTTCTGCTCTTGAGAAAGTGATGTGTGGTTTCTCTCCCACTACTTTGCTTAGTGTTGCATCTGAGTGTAGGATGTGCCAGTTTCTGTGTACTACATTACCAGTGTGTCCTGACCAATTATTATGTTATATCACAAAAGTGACAGCGTAGGCATTTTGTCTCAATTCTCTCTTATCTTGTTCAAGTAGGTCTTCTCTGTTTTTGGTACATGCTGTATGTAATGCCTCAGTCAGTGTCCCCTCTGTATAACCTCACTGAATAAAGCATCCTCTGAGTTCCTCTGCTTGTTTCCAAAAATCCCTTTCCTCAGTGCAGTTCCTGCAAAGATGCAGGAATTGTCTATAAGGGATGTATTCAGATTTCTGGGATGTGCACTGTTAGCTTTGAGAAGGGAATTTGTAGCTGTTGATTTCCTGAAACATTTTGTTGTTATGCTATCACTGGGCTCTACAGGTCTCTGCAGCATGATGTCTAAGAAGTCTATGCTATTTGGGTCAGCTTTGTGTGTTAATCTTGTGTTAATGTTAAGCCAATCAACAAAATAATTGACCTCTGCTATGGCACCATCCCATATGCACAAAATATCATCAATAAAGCGGGTCCAAAAAATAATTTTACCCACAAAAGGGTTTGACTGCTGGAATATAGTGAATTCTTCCCATTTGACCAGAAAAAAATTGGCATATGATGGTGCCATAGAGATACCCATAGCTGTACCACAAAGTTGTTTGTAATGTTCCCCTAGGAACTCAAAGTGATTGTGTGTGAGGATGAACTCAATAGCTAGTAGCAGGAAATCAATGGGGCTGTCAGATGAGTCTAAATCTTTCTCTAGGTAGTACCAGCAGGCACTGATACCTTGTTCATGTTTGACGCAAGTATAAAAAGACGCAGCATCGATGGTTACCCAAGTCATATTCTCTGTCTGTTTTACAGTATTTAGTTTATTAATGACATGTGTGGTGTCCTTTGTAAATGAATTGAGTTTCACCACTCTTCTTTGTAGAAAAAAGACCACAATGTTTCCCATTGTTTCTGTGATCGAACCCATAGCTGAAATTATGGGTTTACCTGGGGGATCTTGTAAGTCCTTGTGTACTTTGGGCAGTATGTAAAAGCATGGCACTATAGGGTTATCATTCCACATAAATTTGAACTCTTTTTCACTTATGTCTCTCCTGGATTCTGCTTCCTGTAATAGATGGGATAATTCTATCTTACATTTAGCCATTGGGTTAGAGAGCAGTTTCTCATAATTTGATACAACACCAAGTAGTCTATTAACAATTTCAATATAATTAATGGGTTGCATTTTTTCCCATTGAAAAAGGAGTGTATTAAATGCCATAATACATATATATGTATTATGGCATTTTTTAATACACGGCTCTTTGTGTCAGACTGTCGGCGGTATCTGTGAAGAGCAAGTAGTTTGGATCCCTGTTTTGAGCTAAGGTTCCCCATTTGTTTTATTATTTTAAAAATAGTTTTGGTCCCACTTTGTCCATCTCACACACTCAGTCGGGCTGGAAGAGAAAGGAGCGTCGAGAGCAGCAAGGCCCCCCAAGTCATCCCTCCTATTGCCTGTCTCCAGCACCCCTCACCAGCCAGCATCTCTTGCCTCCTTGTCCTCTAACTTCACCCCAGGCCAAGGTGGTGAGTAGGCGGTAGTACCACTGGCCAGGTGCTCACCACCTGGATCAAAATAATTAACTTTTTATTTCCGCACTGCACAGTGAGGGCAGACAGGTTTCAGCAAAAAAACACAGCCCCTTAGATTATATAAAACAAAATATGGGGTACAGTGTATACCTCAATTCCTCGCACCCTCATTGTTGGATGGCTACACAAACCCCTCGGGCTTCACCCTCAGGGTTTATGTGCCATCCAACAACTCGGGTGTGTATTAAATTCTCGTAACACACTGCACCCCATACTTTATCCTATATGTAATACATTTTTATCTAAAATCGCAATGTTACCACCTTGACAGCCTGTTTTATTATTATTTCAGAATCAGTATGCAACTCTTGTAATGCTTTCTCTTCTGCCCTGGTAAGATTTTTATTCCTAAGTTGTCCTGCCCTTGAAATAATTTCATCTACCTTTTTTACAACAACTTTCTCAAAAGTGAATATGGCAGAGTTGGTTATATTAGGAATAAATTCTGATGTTGGTACAAATAGTGATAATAATTGTGCATACTTACATTCAGTGAGGTATTGGTGAAAGACCCTTGATGATTAGAGTCAATTGCATTAATAATGTAGTCAATGTCCTCCTGCTGTTCATCCAGTCCAACCATCTCTCTCTGTAGCTCCCAGGGGTCCTCTGCAAAGTTCCTGGCATCTTCGCTTAAGGTGGTTTCCTAAATCCCATGGTGGATTGATTGTTCCTTATGACCTGTTTATTGACAAAAGATGCTTTAAGTTTAGCTTGCAAAATAATTTATGTAAGTCCACCTGTACTTGAAAAGGATTTAACTGAGGTGTTGGGACAAAGGAAAGTCCATTCTTAAATACCCTTGTCTGTGCTTCGAGAAGTCTCTGTGATATGTTAATTATTTGGAGTCTTGCCCTTCCTCTCCCTCGTCCTCTGGTCTTCCGTTGTGTTTTGGGATGTGTTTGCTTCCTCTTGCGCCTTCTTGTTCACCTGTTTCATTTCTCTGTGGGTTGTAGTTTGTCTTTTGTCTAAACCCCTTCCCCCAACTCTTAATTATATGCCCTGATAAATCTTATTGACAGGAGCTAAACACAGGGTATAGTAAGAGGTGTGAAGTAGGAGGGGCATAAGTGGGAAGAAGACCACCCTCAGCACGACAAGTGTTTTGACTCATTTATTTATTTATTGGTTTCTTTTTCCTTAAAAAAAATATATATATCTGAGGATCAGTTACAGGATTTTTAGTACTGTAAATAAATAAAAAGAGAACTAAAGAGCTTCAGTAGCAGAGAAGTAGTGGAATTGCAGTATAATGGGGAGTGGTGCAATGCAGTGGCTGTGGGGCAGCCATATTCAGGCAGACCTTCTGGACACTGAGGTGCTGCCCCATCTGCATGCATCTCTGGGACTGCAGGATGAGGTAGCCAGACTCAGAGCGGAAGTAAACTGGGTCAGGAGTACCATCACCCTATCCAGGGACCACCCAGTCCAATGCAGCTGCCTCAAAGGATGCGAGAACGAGGAGCACTTGGATGACAGTGGGCTCAGGGAGGGTTAGAGCAGTCAGGCAGAGGCACATCCCAGATCCTATTCCTCTCAAGAACTCATATGCCACACTGGCAAATGAGGACAACCAAATAGAGGTACCCAGGGAAGTGGAAGGAAAGGATGTGGAGGTTAGGCAAGGAGGTGACCTCAGTGGGAAAGCAGTGGACCCCAGAGGAGGAGGAAGTGAATCCTGGTGGGGACTCCATCATAAGAGGGATCCAGCTAGGAACACAGGAGGGGAGGACAGGGAGGTGAGGTGCCTACCAGGTGCCACGGCATGGAGGATGGAAGGAAGATACTGGGGATCACTGGGAAGGCAAGATGGGAGGGTGAGCTGGATGTCATTATCCACCTAGGTACTAATGACCTGGCAAATGGGGAGCCAAAGGAAGTTCAGGAAGAGTTTAGGAAACTGGGAGGGGTCTCAAGCAAGTAGCTACTTCTGTCACTTTCTCAGAAGTACTACCTGTGAGAGGCAAGGGAGAGCATAGGAGTGCATGCACCAGGAACTTTAACTCATGGTTGAAGAACTGGTGTGAGGAAGGGTTTGGATTCATTGGTGACTGGGGACCCACCTGGAGGGATGGAGGTTTGTTCAAGCCTGACGGCCTGCATCCATCCTGGAGGGGAATCCAAGCACTCAATGATAAGTTTAAATGCTACATTGACAAGCATTTAAACTAGCAAAGGGGGGTGGCAGGCCAGCAAGGATGGTATCTACTTGCTCACCCCCCACAGCTAGTAGTGGAACCAGTGAACCAGAGGAGTGGCTATCTCTGCAAAGCAGTGTGCAAAAGATGGAGATTAGTGTCCAAAAGGTGGATAAGCAGAAAAGGGCAAAATTCAGCAGAAGGGCAGACAGCAAGGAGAACCAGGGATAAATGACAACCAAGGAAGGGGCTGGAGTAGAACAGTGAAGCAGTCTAGGGAGGTCAAATCATGGAAAGCCATGTGTGCAAATGCCAGGAGCCTTAGCAACAAGATGGAAGATCTGGAGGCTGTCATGGTACAGTCAGACCTGGACATTGTGGCCATCACTGAAACCTGGTGTAATGATAACCATGACTGGGAGATGGCCATACCTGGCTACAACATATTCAGAAGAGACAGAGCAGGCAGGAAGGGAGGAGGAGGAGTGGCACTGTATGTGAAAAATGACATAAGGGCCACACAGATCCAGGAGGAACAAAATGGGGGAGAGATACTGTGGGTTAAGCTGGAAAGGAAAATGGGGCCAGCCGGCTCCGCGACAGGTGTGGCCTCAGAGACTTTACTAGCCCAGGAGGAAGAAACAGATAGGGGAGTTGATGCTAGCCATCCAAAGGATGGCAGACAAGGGTGAGGTAGTACTGGTTGAGACTTCAATATACCAGACGTGGACTGGAGCATCCCAGCAGCAGCATCAACTAGAGCAGATTTATCCTGGACTCCTTCAGGGTGCCTTCCTCAAGCAACTGGTCATGGAACCAACTCGGCAGAAGGCAATACTGGACCTTGTGCTCACAAACAGGGACAGTGTGATGGGGGTAACAGTGGGGAGCACCTGGGTAACAGTGACCACCAGTCATTGTGGTTTGAAATCACAGAAAGAGCAGAACCAAACCACACAAAACACGTATCCTGGATTTTAGGGGGGCAGACTTTGGGAAAATGGGGAGATACCTGAAAGAGGCATTAAGGGGAATGGGACAGGAATCAGGGGTTGAGGAACAGTGGGCAGTATTTAAAATGGGGATTATAACAACAGAATTATGCATTAAGCAGGTTAGCAAGAGGAAAAGGAAGAGGAGACCATTATGGTTTTCCAAAGAGGTAGCAAAAGAAAGTGAAAGCCAAAAGATTGCATTCAGGCAATACAAAAGACACAGGCAGAAGGGATAGGGAGAAGTACCAGGAGAAACAAAGGGAGGCAGGGAAGTCAGTAAGGAAGCCAAAGCTCAGACAGAAGAACACATTGCAAAATCAGTGGGTAAAGGGACAAAACCTTTACAGGTACATAGGAAAAAGAAAGACAAAGGAGGGATAGTGAGACTGAAGGGGAGGATGGGAGCCAAGTGGAGGATGACAACAGTAAAGCTGACATATTGAACAGGTATTTCTGCTCAGTCTTTACTAAGGAAGAGGGGGTAATGGGTCTGAAGGAGTACAAGGGTGAGAATGGTGCAGAATGGACACAAGTCCCTTTACACGAAAGGGTCCTGAAGGAACTGGAAGTAATAAGAGCTGATAAAGCAATGGGGCCAGATGGGTGCACCCCAGGGTCCTTAAGAACTAAGAGAGGTGGTGGCTGAACTCTGGCTATCCTGTTCAGCCAATCACTGGAAACAGGGAGGTACCAAAGACTGGAAGACAGCAGATGTAGTCCCCTTATACAAAAGTGGGAACAAAGAGGAAGCAGGGAACTACAGACCAGTCAGCCTCACCTCGGTAGTGGGAAAGATCATGGAAGCACTACTGAAGGAGAGATTGGTGGAACATCTGGTTGTCAATGGACTACAGGACCCAAGGCAGCATGGTTTCACCAGGGGGAGGTCATGTCAGACCAACCTCATTGAATTTTTTGACTGGGTGACTAGGGAGGTGGATCAGGGGAGGGCAGTGGACATGGCCTATCTGGACTTCAGCAAGGCCTTTGACACTGTGCCACATAGAAGACTATTACACAAACTGGGGAATATGGGTGTGGGCAGGACAGTAGTGTGGTGGGTAGGTAACTGGCTGGGTGGCAGGACACAGAGGGTGGTGGTAAATGGCTGTCACTCCACAGAGGGAAGAGTGACCAGTGGGGTACCACAGGGATCAGTGCTGGGACTGGTCCTATTCAACATCTTCATCAGTGACATTGCACAGGACCTAGAAGGCAGAATTTCACTGTTTGCTGATGGCACAAAGCTCTGTAACAGAGTAGACACACCAGAGGGTGTAGACAGAATGAGAAGGGACCTGCAGAAACTTGAAGAATGGTCAAGGGTTTGGCAGTTGAAATTCAATGCAAAGAAGTGCAAGATAATGCATATGGGGCACAAAAACCCTGGCACAATATATCAGTTGGGGGGTGAGGATATAGCATGCACCAAGCAGGAAAGGATCTTGGGGTTGTCATCTCTGATGACCTCAAGGTAGGGAAACAGTGTGACAAGGCATCAGGTAAAGCAAATAGGATGCTGGGATGTATAGGCAGGGCATCACCAGCAGGAAAAAGGAAGTCTATAATTCCGCTATACAAGACACTAGTGAGGCCCCACCTGGAGTACAGTGTGTACAGTTCTGGAGACCATACCTACGTAAGGACATAGACAGGGTAGAGAAGGTTCAGAGGAGGGCAACAAAGATGGTGCATGGGTTGCATCACAAGTCCTATGAAGACAGGTTGAAGGAACTGAACATGTACTCCCTGGAGGAGAGGAGGAGAAAGGGATATGATAGAGACATACAAGTATCTTACAGGGAAGAACAGGGTGCAGGAAAACACTATTTTAGGCGAAAAAGATGTTTCAGGACTAGAGGGCATGGGATGAAGTTGGAGGGAGGACGATTCAGAGGAAACATGAGAAAGAATTTCTTCACAGAACGGGTGGTGGACAAGTGGAACACCCTGCCAGAGGAAGTGGTGGGGGCTGAAACAATCACGGGATTTAAGAATGCATGGGATAGACATAAAGGAATTCTAGAGGTCAGGGGTAAGGGGAAACAGACTTCTAGGAAAACAAACTGAACTTACAAGCTCAAATGGGCAGACTAGGTGGGCCATAGGCCCTTATCTGCCAACACTGTCTATGTATCTATGTATCTAAAAAAGGACTCTGATCCCTTCCTTTGTTGCCACTAGCTTCTCCTGTAAAACAAAGGCTTGATCTGCTTCTGCTTCTACTCTGGTTGTTTCTTTTCCCTTTCCAAACCAAAATTCTATCGTTGTCAAAGTCTTCTTGACCCCTTATCAGTTTCTTTTGTTTCTTGCCTACTAACTTCGTTTTCATAATTAGTGAGCCTTTCCTTCATACCAGAATCAAGTTCCTTAAAGGCTGCTGTTTCTTTAAAGGCAAGCACTTCTCTCTAAGCTAACTTAATTTCAATACTCAGTTCTTGTTTTATTATATCAGCCTTAATTAAACATTCAATAAAGATTTTTGAGCATGCTAAAGCAGCAGCTACCCATTCATCTTTAAACAAGAAAGCATCAAATCCTGAGGATGGTGTAATAGTAATTCTGAGCCCTTGAGGAGCTTGTCCCTTGCTCAGATATTGTTCCAAAGTGATGACATTGTATGTGACATCAAGCTCTTTTTTCAAAAGTTTTTCTAGCTTACTAAAAGCACTTTTAATGTCACCTGGAATAGAGCTTGTGTCATAGCTAATCTTCAGTTTCTCATGTGCTTTGTTCCTTTTGAAGCCACATCTCTGTTTGCTCCTAGCTGAATTCTGGGAGCATGGCTTTCCCCTGATCTCCTGCTCACATAATCACACTGCTAGTTGCTCGAGGAAGATAAAGTAAACCTCCGCTCAATCAAGAATTCAGTAAAAACGCCACTGAGTCCCACACTCACCCACTGTAACTGTCGATAAGTTCGTTATACCATCTGAGGACATTATGCTTGTAAATTGTAGCATTCCGTGTACTGCAGCTCAATGAAGCAAAGGGATCAGCCCAAACAAATGATGAGCTGCTCAAACAACAATGGGGGGTACTCAATTGAAAGATAGCTAACATAAGAGAGTCCAATCAAGGAAGGTTATTGAGCACTCCAAACGAAGAGAGAAACACACCACAATGAGAATCCAAGGTGTGTAAATTTTATTGTGGTGCAAAAAAGGCAGACTTTCCACCACCCTGGGAGGATATCCCTCACTCAACAGTCTTGACTTTTCAGCATCCATGCCATCAGACAGAGAATCTGGGGATTGTGGTGAAGAATTGGCCTCTGAGTTAGTAGGCCTGGGTGCTGTGGCAAGTGCCAGGGTACAACAATCAGAATTGTCCTGAACAGAAAATACCAAGATCTCCTCGGCCAGTCCAGGGCCACCATCAGTACCATTGCTCTCATGGTTCTGATCTTGGAAAGCACCTTCGCAATCACTGGGAGGGGTTGGAAGATGTAAGCCTTTTCAAAATCCCACGTTGCAGCTATTGTGTCAATTTCCATAGCCCAGTCATCTGGGCTTCTGGAATGAAACTGAGACAACTGTGTGTTGCAATCAGATGCCATCGGGTCCAATTGGAACAGCTGCCACTTCTGGCTGAGCAACCTGAAGACCTGAGGGTGCAGTCTCCATTCCGCTTGGTTGAGGGTCACTCGACTGAGCCAGTCTGACTGCTAATTCAGTTTCCCCACCAGATAAGTGGCTGAGAGCATAGGCAAGTGCTTTTTCACCCACTGTAAGGTCTACAGAGCCTCCTTGAGCATTGCTCTGCTTCTGATGCCACCCTGTTTGTTGATGTACACCATAGTGACCTGGCTGTCCATTCTGATCAGCACTGGCTGACCCATCACCTGCAGGGTGAAAAGTGTCAGAGCCCAAATACCACCCTTATCTCCAGAACATTGATTGGGAGCTGGGATTCTCCGGAGGTCATTTTCCTTGGTGATGTGGTGACCCAGCATGGTGCCTGAACTGAACAGGATGGCATCCATTGTAATTGTTGCAGTAGGTGACAGCACCAGTGGGACCCTTTCAGCAGATTGTACAAATCCCACCTACCAGTGGAGGCTGTTAAGATTCTGGGACTGGGGATGAGTTTGTACTGAAATTTTGTGTTCATTGGTCCCATGCATCCAGAACATATCACTGAAGGGGACACATGTGAAGGCGGGACCATTGAACCGTGGCAATCACGGAAGCCATAAGACCCAGCAGCGTGGTATGTCCACACTGGGTTGTGGTTATGCCTGTATGTCCTCAAGGAGCGTGAATTCATATTGGATACATTTTTCCTTGGGAAAGACAGGACCCACCTCTGTATTGATTCTGGTTCCCAGGTGAGTGATTTCATGTGTATGGCCAAGTTGGCTCTTCTCCCAGTTGATGACCTAGTTGTGTCGCTGCAAGCACTGTAGCACAGTGTCCATGTCTCTCTGGACTTAAGTCAGGGACCTCGGCCAAATGATCCAATCGTCCAAGTATGGAATGAAGTGCACTCCCCATTTCCAGAGGTCCACAGCAAACACCAGCAGCATCTTGGTGAAGACCCTGGGAGCTGATGCCAGACCAAATGGAAGACACATGAATTGAAATGAAGGCCGTTGATCTGGAACTTGAGAAAATGGTGGTGACAGGGTCAAATTGGAATGTGTAGATAAGGGTCATTTAAGTCTGTTGAGGCCAGAAAATCTCCTGGTTAAATCGTTGCCAATGTTGACTAAAGGATTTCCATTTTGAACATTTTGTAGACCATAGACTTGTTGAGGAACTTTAGGTCGAGGACCGGGCAAAGACCACCTGTTTCCTTGGGGACCATAAAGAACACAGAGTACATTCCCATGCCCCTCTCCTGTGGTGGCACGAGCGCAATGGCCCAGTTTGTGGCTAGGTTGTCTAGTGCCAGCAGCTTGGGTGGGTCTCATGATTTGGAGAAAATCATCAGTCTGTGTGCAGTGTCTTTTGAGTGAACTCGATGGTGCAGCCTTGTGACACTGTTTCTCTGACCCACTTGTCCATAGTAGTTTGGACCCATTGATCGGCGAACAGTGAAGGCATTCCCCACTGGACAGCTGTCCACTGGGGCCCTCCTGCTTTCATTGAGCTTTACTGGATGCACTACCACCAGACCTGTTGCTATTGAAGCCCCACATTTCCTGGAGTTGTCCTTGTACCTGGACTGTGTGAATTTGGATTGGATACAGGACTTTGCAGACCTCCTCTATGGTTTTGACCTGGAGCTGACTTCTAGCCTCTGTTGTCCCAAAATCTTTGGTGAAAAAGATGCCCAGATGGCAGATACAGATCTTTCTTTTACATCATCTGCTTTGCTCCTGCCCAGTCCCAGAGGAAAGGAGTCAGGGCATCCCCGAACAACTGGCCACCTTTTGCAGGATAACTCCATCAGCATTGCCTTGGACTTGGCATTTGCTTGCCATAACCTTAGCCACAGGGCTCATCTGGTTGGTCAGGACCATGGCCCTAGTGCTAAACTATGATATCTGAGGAGGCATCCACTATATATTGGGAAGCTTGTACAACACAGTCAGCCTGCCCCCCCGTGGGGAGTCTTCCAGCAGCCCATCTGCAACAGCCTCTGCCCACCTTAACAGGGCCCTGCTGGAGTACCACACTGCCGTATCTGTGGAGAGAGCCCACCTATCACCTCATAAATCTATTGAAGTGATTCTTAATTTTTTTTGTCCATGGGCTCCTTTAGAGCAGCAGTTCTCTCGACGGGGATGAGTGTGCTTTGTGCCAGGGTTAACACGGGGGTGTCCACCTTGGCAGCCATGTACCAAGCCATCCTATAGGCTCCGGCCAGGGGGTACAATTTTTCTGTGGCTCACTTCTCTGGGATCTGAGATGGCTCAGAGGCCTCCTGATCCTTACTCAATATGGCGTCAAGGGAAATAGTGTCTGACCGGCTTTGTGTTTGATGAAAGGAGAGGATCTGTCGAGGTGTGTGGTTGTTCGGATTCCTCCAGAACTTGGAGGACTTTGCATATTAAGCGTATCAATTTGGCCACATCCTCCTGTGGACACAACTTGCCAGAGGCCTGCTCATGGTCTTGCTCTTTGTTTTCCTCCTCTGATGCATCCACTGCATCTTCTGCCTGCACCTTTTCTTCAGAGGTTGCAGGGCCTGTGATGACCCCGGTCACTTTGTGGGTGTTGCTTGCGGTGGGCTGTCTGGCTGATGAGCTTGCAATTTCTCCAGCCACTGGAATAATAGTCCGGCTTGTGCCACATTCAAGATCAAGCGGTGCTGTGGGAGGATGTTTCCTCCAGGGTGGCTACCACATCTAGGTTTGAGCCCTGCTGCCGCCCGACTCCAACACTGTGCAGACCGCATAGAGTGGTTCCATTAGGGAATCTGTAACTTTTGTTGCCACATTCCATACAGGCAGGCAAGGCTGGAAAGTATCATAAACTGTCTGACCTAGGGAGAGCAGATAGAAAAAACTGCATCAGAAACATGTTCCTTATGAACTGCCAGTTGACTCATAGAATATGCAGTAAGAAAACACAGTGTTCCTGTATATGACTGTGTGTATGCCTTTAAGGTGGACTGGAGCCTCTCATAAGTTGGCCACCAATCCCATCCATAAAATGGCAACTTCCTTGGCCACTCACAAGATGGCCATCATCCTGCAAGATTTTTTGTGGAACTGGTGAGAGTTGGGCCAAAATCTCATGAGGTAGTGAATCCCATGAGACTTGGCCTGGCTGCTTTTCCTTTTGAAATTTTAATGAATGAGCGCATTCCTGTTCATTAAAAGTTCAGTCAGTGGCTACGGCTGGCCATGGAGGAGAGGAAGGATGTTCCAGTTCACCCGCTGCAGGGTTTAGGGGTTGAAGGGAAGCAGGGTGGTTGGTTGGACTCGTTCTAGCTGGGGTGGGGGTGGGAGAAACTAAACCACCAGGGACTGGAGGATTCAGTGAAATGTGATGTGACTGGGCTGGGAAGGGATCGGGACAGGAGTTCGGGATGGGGAGGGCAGCCTATTATGGAAACCTCAAACCACTAGACCACCAGAGCATTTTTGTTTTGACTGCTGTATACTAGGGAGTGGGATGGATATGAGGGGAGTACTATAAATGTATACACTTGGGGTTAAGGGGTGTAGGGGAGGGACCACTAGCCACAGGGCATGTGGATGTGTGGGCACTGTCAGGTGGGGGGGTGCTATTTATAAGGAATTTATTTTATGGTGGGTGACCAGCGAGTGAACTGATGGGGGGAGGGACTGTTTTACCAGCAGGGATTTAATTACCCACCACGGAAGGTGAAATTTCATCCACGGAAGGTGACATTTTGCCTAGATGAAATTCGTACCAGGTCATAATGTTGTACGCTTAATAGCATATGGCATTATGGCAAAATCCAGACCTGTACGCTCTCCGAGTTGGATCCCCCCCAGAGTTGGAATCTTTAGTGATGCCAGGAGGTGACCCTTCTATTGTACAGATCTCTGGTACGACCACATCAAGAATACCTCATAAGGTACTGGAGTCCACACCTAAGGAAAGAGGGTGACAAAGTGGAGGAAGTACAGCACAAGGCAACCAAGATGGTTCACAGAGTAGCAAAGAAGACATACGAGGAGAGGATGCAGGACTTGAAATTATATACCCTCGAGAAAAGGAGAAAAAGGGGAGACATGATTGAAAATATAGAAATATCTACTGCATGGGATAAATAGGGCAGATGTAATTACTTTTCTCCTTGAAGACAAATACAGGGACAAAGAGAACTCATTGAAACTCAAGGGAAGGGATTCAAGAGAAATGTCTGCAAGCACTTTTTTACAGAAAGAATAGTGGACAAGTGAAGCAAGCTACCAGAGGCAGTGGTACAGTCCAAATCAGTGAGTAGCTTCAAGTAGGGATGGGGCAGGCATATGGGATTAGTTAGAAAGGGTGGGGGCAAAAATAAAGGGGAGTATAGCCACATTGGCAAGTGCAGAGTTGTATGGTAGGGAGGGTAGATCGGATGGGCCAATGTGCCATTTCTGCCATCATAACGTATGTACTGTATGTATCTATGCATGTAAACAGTCTAAGTTTACTAATTTTTGGAATAGCATTTTTCTAGTAGTTGTTAATAGTTTAACTTGTCAGTGTTAAACAGAATGTTTCCACACAGTAGATGTTGTAACATAAATGGTGCTGTCTTCAAGTGATGAAACGGTGGTGGGTAACATTAAGTTGGATCTTGGCATCCCTACTGTAGTTCAATTAGTGGTTAATTAACTGTTTCAATCAGTGGTATAGTGTAGGTTTACAGTGCCATCTCCATTTAAATTTCTGTTGCAGTGCTGGAGTTGAAGAGGTGGATGAGGCAGTGTGCCTTGTTGGTAATGCAGACAGCAGAGGAAAAAATTAGACAAAGACAGCTTGCTGTTTTTTTGTTTTGTTTTGTTTTAATCCAAGTTTTTCTCCTCGTGGTTGGTGTGGGCAGGCTTCTCCACTCTGTCCCCACATCCTCTTGCCTGGCATCTGCATCAATGGACCACTTTGCCCAAGATCCCCCACAGATTTCCTCCCATAGTGGGGCTGGGAAGGGGAGGGCTGTTCTCCCCCACCCGGTGATACATATCCAGACAGAGCATGATGGTGGTCCGACAGTGTGGGGCAGAGGCAGGTGAGCAGGGCTTCACTAATTCCACACCAACCTATTTTCCATTCTAGGTTCTCATTTGCCTCCACATTGGGGAGTGCTCGTGAGCACACATGTGTGGAGGCACGTGCACATCACAGAAACCCGCAGCACTCCCCTTGCGCTGCCCTCCTTGACCCACACTAACATCTGGCCCCCAACAGGTGGTAGTCATTCAGCAGAGTGTGCAGGTCCCCCCCCCCAGGAGAAGAGAGCAGCCATTGGGAACTAGATCCTCTCCCTTCCCAGCCGACCTGCAGTAACCCATGCTCATGAATGAACACGGGTCGCTGGTGTGGCAGTAGTAGGCACTGACAGCACCTCAGCCCTCCATGCCACTGGACCATTAGAGTGCTGCTGTTTTGGCAGTATTAATGCCATTGCAGCCACAGGAGTGGGAGAGTGGGTAAAGTCTGTTATTCTCTGCTTCGGTTGCTGCAGTGGGGTTTTTTGGAGGTGAAGTACAGTGACATGCAGCATGGGTAAATCAAGCAGCAGAGTCCCAGAAGAGGTGATGTCTTTCTGCTATAATGAGATCACCATGGTATACGAAGACACCCAGGCAGGAGAATGGGAGCAGTGGTTTAGAAAATGGAGCGTTTTTAAGTGGTGGTGTTTTTAGAAAATCAAGAAGACAGCCAGAAGACAGCCGGGTGGAGACTGATTCTTGTGATCGCATGTCTCAACTAGCAGCAGTTCTGGAAAGTGCTGAAGCAGAGCAGGTGCACACAGATTCCTGATGTAAGTATTTGATATATTTTTTTTTTCCTTGTTTAGCTAGCACAGTGCCTGCAAAGGGTTCTGTTACTGGTTTAGGCAGTATTTTGAGCAGCAGACTGTAGTAGCTGTACTGTATATTGTGTTGGAGTGCTGTACTCAACGTGCTGGGTAGTTCTTGTGGATGTGCAACAGCGGGGGAGTAGGTAAAAATCTTGGTCAATTTTTGACCATTATCTAGTGAGGCAAACTAATAATTCTGCAGGCTGGCTTCAGACCTACAGTATGTTCTGTAATGGACACAGTTTGTCATGCTTCTCAGACAAATCCACAGAGTATGTGCACTACGGAACTCTGTATTGAATGGCTGGTGCATTAAATGCTAGCCTATGTTTCACTGGACAGCCTGGCATCATTTTTGCTTGACCAGTCACATCCATGGGCTCTTTAATATAGCAGGGGCCCAATATTCAGAAAAGCACACCAGCACTGTAACTGCACTGTGCTTGTACCAGTCTCCTACTGTGATATATTAAAGGCATTGCGCTGGCATTATAGCCTGTGAATATAGAGTTGACTGTATACCAAAGAACTGAAAAATGCTGGCGCATAATGCATTTATGCAGCACTGAATATAGCACTGAGGATAGCACTGAACACAGCTGGCAGCAGTGGATGTGAGAGGGACACCAAAGAAAGACTCACAGCACAGCAGCATAGGTATCAAAAATAAACTTTACAGTAAAACAATGGCAACGGGCTGTACAAAAAGATGCAACACAAAGAACAATACTAACAATACTAACTAGTACAATAACAAAAAGGGGGAGGCTGGCGAGAAACAAAGGACAGGGGCAACTGCACATGGAGGATGTGGTACAAAAGAATAAGGGCAACTGCCTGGTATACCAGGCAATGACAATATGCAATGCTCCATCAAGGGGCTGCAAGTGGCGGTGGCGGTGGTGGTGGTGGTACCTGCTGCCACAGTTATCTTACAGTGTTGGTGCACACCTGAACCATGCATGTGCATTCCTGTGGATGGCACACTAACATTTGAAGCAACCAGACTTGCCATCATAGGAGGCTGTCCTGGCCTTCAATTCAGGCAGCATCCTTCTGGCCACTTTGAGATTCCACATCTCTCTGGGCACCTGTGGAAAGGAAATACACCAAGCTCAGTCAGCTGTACACACAGGGCAAGGGACAAGATATGGCACCATGATGCACTTGTATTTATTTATTTAAAGTTTCACCAGGAAGATATGCTGAGCAAAAATTGCTCATTTCAGATGTGTCCTGGGGAAGGAAGTAGGAAAGTACAGAGGATGGGGAAACAATGGTATAACATAGCAAAAATATTACAGTAAGTACAAAACAATAAGTGCTAGGCATTACATTGTTTACAGGAATAAGATACAGTAACATTGGGTACAGAGGAGATAAACATCAGTAAATACACCAGTGATACAGCA
The DNA here is from genome assembly GCA_016271365.2 of Neoceratodus forsteri. NCBI lineage: Eukaryota > Metazoa > Chordata > Ceratodontiformes > Ceratodontidae > Neoceratodus > Neoceratodus forsteri. Next base: position 1,543,206,141 of record CM057450.1, read on the forward strand.
ATAGCAAGGGCTTGTAGACAAAAATTCAACCAGTGATACAGCAATAGCAAGGACATACATTCAACAATTAGTGGATCTTGATAAGTGCTAGACATTTTTTGTGTTGCAGTACAGAGGGATAAGACATTAATTGGATAGTAGTTCAGGGAGAGCATGGGAGGAAGTAGTCAAAATGCCGCAATAGTATCTGCATGGCAAACCAATGTAGAGCCTCATTTTATACACAGCAATATTATATAAAGGCATGGCATAACATAGCATACACATGATTTTTTTTCTCTGTGTAACTACTGTAACCTGTAATGAACTGCTGTAACCTTTTGTAAGAGTGTCATTTCTCATTTTTAGCTAACTGCTCCTTACCAGGTTGTACTCAGTTCCCAGGGTCTGATTTAAGACCTTGGGTGCCCACTCCTTTGCTTTTGTGGTCCCTACTCTATGAAACTCTCTACCTCATCGAGTGAGAGAGAGCCTGACCATCACGCTTTAAGATCGCCCTCAAAAGCATACTTATTTAAGTTTTTTCCAGAATCTTTTTAATCCGCTGATATGGATTTAATAATTATATTATTTAAATGTGGATTCGTTATATTTATATCTGTTGTTTGAATAATTTTATCTTGTACAAGCACTATGATTGCAAGGAATAACGCTTTTTTATAAATAAAAATGACTTGACTATGGAATGCATACACACCATGAGTTAGCCTAATTTGGCTGAGGTAAGAGAGCCTAGACTGAAGGGATGTAGGTAAAGGAGATGCTGATAACCCTACCTGCCAATGGAATGCTTGCATACCATGAGTTATCCTTATTTGGCATAGTATGACCATCGGACCAGGATGAATGCTTATTTGTCTGAGGGTATAAATGTGAAAAGATAGTCTTGCTAGCTAAGTCTTGCAGTTATAGAAGCTACTATGGCAGTGCTGTGGTTTGCTGCCTCACAGAAAAGGTAAACCCTTCTGTGTTCTGGTGCTATCTGGTAACAAATATATATTACATGTAGAATTTATTGTCTGTGAGCATTTTGTTCACCCTGTCCGATACCTGTTTGGTACCATTATTTGGGCCAACACCAGGGACAGCATTGCTGATCCAAACAGTAAAGGCCTGCACATACACTGAGTGTGCCATGCTGCAATGGAGCATGACTGAGATGTGCAAAGGGCAGCCATGCCAGATATGGAAATGCGGCACACGTACTCACAGCACCAAGCTAGAGACTGATAGGCAGTGTGATGGGCCATGTGGCTTGAGCTGCACCCATGCACCCAGCAACCTGTAGGCAAGCCATCCAGCACACAGGCCAACAGAGGTGTTAAAACCAACAGATATCTATGAACCACCCTGGTAGCTGCAGCAGCAGGCCCAGGCACAAATGCGGCTCACACAACACAGCTATAGAATGATGGAACTGCCATGCAGCACTATATGCAGCAAGGGTCACGTGCACAGCTGTGTTAGGTAGTAAGTATGTAAACATTTGTTTGTTGAGCACCCATCCCAGAGGCCTGGGTGCATAAAGTAGATAAGAGACAAGTACATCAATAAATAGACATAAAAAATAATACAAATAAAATATTAAAATCCAGCTTAGATAAAATATTACTAAAATGTTGCAGCAGTTTGCAGAGTGTTTATAAACATTCTAAAAATGCTTGTCTAAAATGTTGCACCTTTAGGCCCCACTTAAAAAACTCCACCAATGAGGCCTTCTTCAAGGATCCTGGCAGCGAGTTCCACAGTGTCAGGCCCACCACCTCAAATGATCGGTCTCCAGAGGACTTAAGATGGGTCCTAGGAACTGCTAGGAGGACTTCGATAAAGGAGTGCAGTGAGTGCACAGGACAGGCAGAAGTCAGGAGATCATTCTGTAACCATGGCCTGATCCATTTAGGGCCTTATAGGTGAGCAAGCCCACCTTGAAGGTGATTCTCCACCTAATCGGCAACAAGTACAGTTTGTGCGAAACTGGGGTCACATGACAGGACCTCGAAAGGCCCTTCTGTAACCTTGCTGCCACATTCTACACCAGCTGCAGTCACCAGAGAACCCCTCCAGTAACCCCGAGGTACAAAGTGTTATAGTAGTCGAGCCATGATGCCACAAATGTATGTACCAGTGAAGGCAGATCATCAGGCTGAATCAAGGCTTTGATCTGGGCAACATTTCCTGAGTGGTAGAAACCACTCCTGACAATGGATGACACATGGGTCTCAAGTGTCAATTCATCATCGAGGATGAAGCCCAGATTTTTTCATCTTGGTGGATGCCGCCAAGGGAATGGGGCCAAGAAATAATCCTGTTCTCATCCCAGCAGTGTTCACGTCCTGCCGACGGCCAGGCTCAGTCACTAGCAACTCCATCTTGTCAGGATTGAGTCTTAGCCAGCTAAATGACATCCACTCCTGGATCTTGGCCAGACATTTTTTTAGCACCTCCATGGCACCATCTGTCCCAGGTGCTAATGACATGTACAGCTGGGTATCATCTGCATAGCAGTGAAAACCCAAGCTGTACCATCTAATGATCTCACCCAGGGGAAGCATGTACACTTCAAACAAAGCAGGTGACAGGATTGAGCTCTAGGGAACTCCACAAGGCAGAGACTTTGGTCAGGGTGAGAAATTTCCCATCACAACCCTCTGCATCTTGCCTGTAACAGGTCTCGAACCAGTTGATGACAGTACTGATGAGTCCACAGAGCTCCCTTAGGCAATCCAGCAACACTGCATGGTCCACAGTGTCAAATACTGAGGAGAGATCGAGGAGAATGAAAGTTGACTGCTCCTGTCTATCTCTTGCCCTGAGGAGATCATTTTGTACTGACTAGTGCTGTCTCAGTGATGTGTCTTGACCTAATTCCTGACTGGAAGGGGTCATAGATGTCATGGGCTGTGATGTGTGCTTTGAGCTGCAGCACCACCACTTTCGGAATAACCTTACCCATGAATGGGAGGTTAGAGATAGGTCTAAAGTTTGCCTAGATGTCAGGGTCGCGAGATGGTTTCTTAAGGAGAGGTCTCACCAGCACCTCTTTAAGGGCACTGGGAAAGCATCCCTCTGAAAGCAAACACCAGACAATCTTGGCGACCACTGGCCCAACAGAGACAGCACATCCCAGTAAGAGATGAGTTGGGCCTGGGTCCAGTTTGCAGTATGTGGACCGCAGCTCCAAAATTACCTTGAAAACCTCACCCACCCCAACTGGCCTAAACTCGCACCAAACAATTGGAGTGCCTTTGGACATACATGACTCAACACTGTGGGTCCTCAAGTGCCCCATTATGGAGATCCAGCTCTGGTGGAGGACACCCAGTCAGAGAAGAACAGAGCAACTCCTTGCACTGGGTGACTGAAAACACTTTTGGGCCTTAGACAGGCAGGATGGAAAAGCCTGTCTACAGTCTGAAAAGCAGAGCTGGTCTGCTCCTTCCTGCAGGAATCTCCCTGGACAAGAACTCTGCCTTCCAACAGTTGATTGCCCATTGATATTCACATAGAGAAAATCAGCCAGTTTATCCTCCCTCAGACTTAGTCCTCCTCCAACAAACCTCCAATCCTTTGTATTCATCTACGTGAGACCCCTATCAAAATATGGGGGTCTTGAGTGAGAAGACCTGGATCATGCACGGACTGGAGCAACAGAGTCAAGTGCCTTGGTAATAGCCTTATTATAGGCTACAACTACCTCACTCACACCTGCCTCACAAGCAACACTCACAGCAGACAGATCCATCACCACCATTGGTCCCTCTGAGGACAAACCCTTCAAAGGGCAGTAGTGGACCATCTCTATAGGGTAGGGACCAACAGTGGGGAACCCCAAACGAAAATCTCATCGTGCAGTGATCTGACCAGATGACTGAATCAATCCTAAGATCAGAGACCTCAAGCCCAAGTGAGAACACTAAGTCCAAGGCATGGTTGTGGGTTGCAGAAGCAACGGCTTGTGCAAGACCCAGTGATGACATCAACTGGAGGAAGTCATAACTGAACTGCGAATGTTCATCATTGATACAGGCATTGAAGTCACCCAGAACCAGCCATCTGAGTGACTCCAACACTTTCTCAGTGATGAAGTTCCCAGCTTCTTGCAGAAACTCCCCTTTGTGCTCTGGAGGCCGGTATACGAGGAGGATTTTGCATCCTGCACCTGGACCCCCACGCAAAGCCACGCATTCAAACAATGAAGTGGAACCCACTGGTGCACAGAGAAGTTTAGGTCAGACCTAAACTTGATTCTATTATAATTTGAAGGTTTTGCTCTAAATTTCTGAAAGGCTCACTGTTTTTCCTTATTTGTTTTTAACAGATTTGTTTAACCATATTGGGATTGTTCCTATTATTATATGTTTGTTTCATTGGAACATATAGATCGACAGCTTTTAATAAAATTTTAGTTATTTTCTCCCACATTTGTTCAACATCTAGATCACACAGAATAGTGTCCCATTGAACTTTACTTCATTCATCTGACAGTTTGGTCCAGTCTGTGTTTCTGTAGTCCAGAATTTGGTGTCATCTATAACTCTAGAGACATAATTTGAAAGAGTGAATTCAACCATATTATGGTCACTAGTACTCAGATGAGCTCTTATTTTGGGATTACTGATTCTTCCTATTGAGTTAGTTATTACCAGGTCCCAAGATATTACAGTCCCTAGTTGGCTCATGAATTAGTTGTTCGCAGCTGCAACTAGATAGTGTATCAAGCAGATCTTTTCAAAGGAGGAAGTCCCTGCCAATGTGTCCCATTTAATTCCAGGTGCATTGAAATCCCCAACTATCAGGATATCCCCTAAGTCTGCTGCCTTTTCTATTTCATGTAGCAAGATATTGTTATAATTCTGGTCACTAGACCGGGATCTATAATAAGTACCCATGAGTAATTTGGGGAGTGGTGAAATGAATGTTTAACCATAATGTCTCTATATTTATATTCAAATCATTATGGAGTTTTAACTCACTGCATCTTATGTTGTTAGAAACATAACAGCAGACCCTCCTCCTTTCCTATTTTCCCAATTCTTATAAAATAGTTGGTATCCCCATAATGGTGATGAGCAGAAAATGCACTACACAATTTCTTATGCTTGGTATTCATGGTAGAGGACAATGGTCTCCTGCCAGAGAGTTGTAGCAAGGCCACCACAAGGGGGGTCTAGCAAATGTGCAGAGTACAGAGCTTAGTGGAGGGGTACAGAAGAAACTAGAAGCTCTCAAGGTAGACAAGGTGCCAGGCCTGATGGCCTTCACCCACTTCTGCTAAGGGAATGCCACAATATTGGCAGTACGCTTAGCTATCTGTATTCAGTGACTCACTGAAATCTGGAGTGGTGCCAGTAGATTGGAGGTTCACCATCATAGTACCACTCCACAAGGGGAGAGAGAGGAGAATCAAGGCAACTACAGGCCTGTCAGCATTACCTCCATTGCAGGTAAACAAATGTAGACCATAGTAAAGGGGTGTTTGGTGGCCTACCTGGAGGACAGTTAACTGCAGGATGAAAAACAGCATGGGTTTGTGTCAGGGAGTCTTGGCAGGCCAACCTGGTATGGTTTTTCGATTGGGTCAAAAAGCGATAGACAGGCAACAAGCAGGAGTGGAGCTGGGTTTAGTTAGGTGTGTAGAAAATTGGCAAGGGGAGTCAACAGAGATTAATGGTCCATGGGCTAAATCAAGCTACAGCGAGGTCACTAGTGGAGTGCCACAGGATCATTTCTGGGCCTGTCCAATTTAATACGTTCAGAAGTGACATTGGGGAGGTTATCCAGGCAAAGTTGCATCTCTTTGCAGATGACACAAAGCTACAATATGTTTATTTTATTTATTTATTTATTTTTATTCTAGGATTACAAGTACCTTTGAGCCAAGGCTCTTTACAAAGGTTCCACATCAGAAATAACAAACAACAAGGAAGCAACAGTGAGATAACAGCAAACAATTCATGTACAACAGTGCTATTGAAAGGGGTCAATTATAGGAAGAGTAAGGGTAGAGGATGAGGAGAAGCGTAGGTAGTTAACAGAGGCAAACTACAGTAAGATGGTGAACACAGCTAGAGACATATGCCCACAAGGAATGGGTAGGTTCAGGCACCTGGGGGTGGCAGAGAAACAGAGATGAGAGGAGAGGGAGCAAGGGAGGATGAAGATGCAGCCAGAAGCATTTGTCAAAAATAAATGGGAAGGAGTGATAGAGAGAAAAGGGGTCAGGGTGGGGGATAAGTGCTGTAATGGGGCAGGAGAGACTAATGAGGTGGTAGGAAGACCTGAGATTTGAAGTGGTGCCTCAGGAGCTGGGGATGGAGACTGGGGGGCCTGGGGTTAAGCAGTATATAAGTTAGGATTTAAGCTGTGTAGGTCATCATCTAGGAGAGGCAGTCACAGGAGCTAGAGGCAATGAGATGGGCCTGAGTCTGGTTTTGAACAGACCTGGTGTTGAGGCAGAGGAGATGGTGTGGCTGAGACCATTTATCCATAGAGGAGCCCTATAGGTGAAGGAGCATTGCCCTGTGTAGTCTGACAGTGAGGAACTTGTAGAATCTGGGTTGTCGAGCTCCTGGTGTTCTGTTGGTTGGCATTTTGATGTAACAAGGCAGTAACACCAGGGGTGTGAGGCCAAGGTTGATTTTTCTGCCATAGCATGTGAGATACTTTATACAGTTGGAGCTGGAGCCATCCAGATTATTCATAAAAGGCACAGGTGTGGGTGAGATGGTGGGCACCAGTTGTGAGATGGCATGCTTTGTTAAGAGCAGTTGCAATATGTCGGAGAGCGGACGTCATGGTGGAGCCATAGATAATGAGGCCATAATCAATAATTGACACCACAGAGCTCTGGACAGCAATATTTAGGGCCTCTGGGGTGAGGTGCTTCCTGTGTTTGTAGAGTAATCCAAGGCATGTGTTGGCAGCTTTAGCCACACTGTCAATGTGAGCTGTATTGGAGAGATTGGGGTCAAGCAGAATCCCTCACGTATTTGAAAGAGTAAACTTGTTCGAGGACAGTCCCCTGATTGGTGGAGCTGGCAAAGGGTGTTGCTTGTAACAGTTATGTGAACTGCAGTATAGCAAGGATTTGGTTTTCTTGTGATTGAGGACTAGTTTATGATTGGAGAACCATGTTTCAACGGCACTGAATCTGAGTTGGAGGCTGTGTTGTAGTTGTGAAAAGTCCTTGTGCGTGAAAAGATAACAGCATCATCCACATACGGGATGATTGTTCTGAAACAGGATTGTGGTAGGGAGTTTAAAAGAGGCTGAAAAGGAGAGGGCCCAGTGTGGACCCCTGAGATACTTCAGAGTGGACAGGCAAGGTGTCTGAGATAGCACTGGCAATTTTACACTTTGAGAGGCGGTTGTCAAGGTAGCTTCTGAACTGGCAGGCTGAGTCCGGTGTGAGGCCAGCAAGGAGTAGTTGGTCATACAGCAGCTGATGATGGACCGTGTCAAAAGCCTTTGAGAGGTCAATGAAGACAGTCCCTGTAAGAAATCCTTTATCAAGGGAACTATGCACTGCAGCAGTAAATTCAAGCAGGGCAGTGGTGATACTGCCCTTTTCTAAAACTGTGCTGTTGTGTGCACAGAATATTATATTGTCCAAATAATCAGTGAGCTGGTCTGCAACAATACGCTCTAGGGCCTTGGATAGTGGTGGCAATATGGAGATCGGGTGGTAGTTAGAGTGGCAGGTCTTATCCCAGTTTTGTGGACCTGGGTCACAGTGGCAGTTTTCCATATTTCAGGAATGTACTGGTGTGGAGAGAGTGGCTAAGAATTTTAGTTAGGGACTGAGGACCTCTTCAAGTGTAAGTGATAGCAGCTTAAGGTCCAGGGTGTCACTGCTGATTTTGGAAGTGGAGATGGCTGAGGCATTGTGGCAGTGAGCTTCATTCATCTTAATCTCCCTGAAGTAGAAATGAGGGTGGTTTGACAGAGTGCAGGGTGAGTTAGAGGGGTGTGACTGACTGCAAAGAAATCAGGTGGTAGAACAGTACTGAGGTCAGTAAAAAGCCATGTTAAAGGTATTTGCAATGACCATGGGATCAAGGGTAGTGGACCCTTCAACAATTAACATGGCTGGAGGGACTTTGATTGTTCCCAGTAATGTCCTTGATATTGTCCCAGAAAGCATGACCATTTCCCAGGTGTTGGTGAGGACGTCCTTATAATATGAGCTTTTGTGAGACAAATGGATTTTGTGCAGGCATTACAGGCATGTTTGTATTTTGGATGTTAGCTTGTTTGCCTGTGGCTTTAGCCACTGCCACAGGTGGTCCCTAGATTTCAGCTGGGAAAGGAGCTCTGCAGTTATCCAAGGGTTACAGAGGGCTTTTGTTTTCTGTTTTTTGAAGGAGCAAAAGGAGTCCAGGCCTTATTGAAGATGGTGATGCAGTAGCGAGGGCAAGGTTAACATCCATCACCTTGTAGATGGGCAGCCAGTCTTGCAAGGATAAGTACTGTTTGAGATGGGTAAGTTTACCATGGGGAAGGACTCTGCTGGTAATGATAATGGAAGTGGCTTTAGAAATTTATTAGACCATTCACATATAACCAGGGAGTGGTCACTGAGAGAGTCTGGGAGAACAGAGGTATGAGAGATCCTGGTAGGATGATTGGTGAGAACCCAGTCAAGCAGGGTACTGGTGCCAGTTTTGTAATTTATCTGAGTTGGTGTGGTGACCAGTTCTGACAGGTTGGCAGCTGCAGGGCATCCTTATGAGTGTAGACATCAGATGCGAGCCAGTTTATATTGAAATCACCAAGCAGAATGTGTTCAGAGACAGGAGGTTTGGAGCTGACGAGTTAAGAACTCTTTGATGCCAAGATCTTGATCTCGGGTGGAATATATACAGAGACAATGGTGAGGGCTTTTGATTGGGACCTAGAAGAATTTTAATGGGTAGAAACTGGGCTGAGGAGGCAGGAACAGGGGTTGGAACAAGGTGCCCCAGGAGATTATCCTTAATAAAGATGGCACAGCCACCTCCCTTTTAGAGACACGGTCCAGTCTGAAAACATTGTAGACCTGTAGGTAACTGCCAGATCAGGAACTTTTGGTGCCAGCCATGTTTCAACTACAGCAAGGATGACAGGATTATGTTGGCTGATAAAGGCTTGGAGTGCATCAAGCTTTGGTAACAGGCTGCAGATGTTAATGGTTGCAATGGTGAGGGCTCCTGCCTTTTTCAGAAGGCTTGAACAGCCCAGGCCAGGGTTCAAATGGACGTTGCCGAGATCAGTAGGAGAAGTAGGAGGAGCTTCATTGAACAGAGGCACAGGTCCAATAGTGATCATTTGTGTTTCCTTTAGCGTATGGGCAGTAGGTAGAGTCCATATGACAGTCCCAATGATATACAATGTGGTACAGTAGGGATAGGCTGGCTTTAAAACCAATCTTAGTGGTGTTAAGAAGCAGTGAGGTATTTCCAAGTGTAGGCCCATGGGGAGGACTGGTTGAGAAGTGGAGCATTCCCAAGGTACTGCTGGTATTGATTAAGTAGATAGTGGGTACAAGGTGGGGTGGCAGGGGCCTGGGAGAGAGAACAAGGGAGGAAGGACAAGGAGGGAGAGAAGGGGAAGGAGCAAGTGGGGAGGGAACTCATAGCTGGTGTGGGGTGAAAGAAAGAAAAAGAAACAGGCAGGAGAGGTAGTGAAAGAGAAAATTTCGCAAAATAGGATTTCATAGGGAGGCAGTACAAGGAAGGTATATAGCAAGTAAAGCAACTGTGACTTTAAGAGGGTAGAATTTTTTTTTTAAATGAAAGAACAAGAATCCTCTAGTGGCAGATCTGTATAACCTGCTAATGGAAAACTAGTCAAAAAAAAAACTTCTATTAGACACTTGAATTTTGCTTAGTTGCAGCTAAATCTATTTGTAAAAAGCACCAGGTGGCAAAAGCAGGGAAAAGTCCTGGTCAATCAGGTCGGGTTTGCTGGAAGTGCCCATGTTCCAATTTGCTGCGCTGTCACTGTACCTTCCAAGGAGCTGCAGGTGGGTGTCCTGGTCTCGGTCAGGGGCTGGCTGGGTGCCGACTGACCATGGGGAGGTGAAGCAGCCCTGTTCAAGGGCAGGCAGCTGGAGAGAAGGAAAAATATCAGGGTTTAAATAGCATAGAGGTAGGATAGGTTTAGATTGAGCAATTTAGCAAGACAAAGGAGAATTAGACTTTTTTCAGCACCAAGGCAGAGTGCTTGGATGTGGGGGTTCAGGAACAAGGAAACAGAAGAGCTGTAAGCACTTTAAAACAGTAGTAGAAATTACAATCCAGCTAATACAGTTGAAAACTTCTATTAGACACTTGAATTTTGCTTAGTTGCAGCTAAATCTATTTGTAAAAGCACCAGGTGGCAAAAGCAGGGGAAAAGTCCTTGTCAATCAGGTCGGGTTTGCTGGAAGTGCCCATGTTCCAATTGGCTGTGCTGTCACTGTACCTTCAAGGAGCTGCAGGCGGGCATTCTGGTCTTGGTCAGTGGCTGGCTGGGTGCTGACCGCCGTGGAGGAGCTGAAGCAACCCGTTCAAGGGCAGGCAGCTTCAAGGAGCTGCAGGTGGCGTCCTGGTCTCAGTCAGTGGCTGGCTGGGTGCTGACTGACCCTGGGGAGCTGAAGCAGCCCCGTTCAAGGGCAGGCAGCTTCAAGGAGCTGCAGGCGGGCTTCCTGGTCTCAGTCGGTGGCTGGTTGGGTGCCGCTGACTATGGTGGTGCTGAAGCAGCCTGTTCAAGGGCAGACAGCTTTCAAGGAGCTGTAGGTGGGTGTCCTGATCTCAGTCGGTCACTGGCTGGGTGCCAGGTGTGGCAGGATGGATCATGAAGAGGGGGCTGGCACTCCAGAAGTACCTTAAAGAAACTAGAGAAATGGTCTAAGGTCTGCCAGTTGAGGTTCAATACCAAGAAATGCAAAAGTACTGCACTTAGGTAGGCAGAATCCATGCACTGAATATTAGATGGAAGGTGTTAGACTGGCCACTTCATCCGACACAAGAGGTTATTATTGTCACAAATACACTCCACAGGTCAGGCCCTCTGCTCCCATAGTGCCAACCTCAGAGTGCAATATGAACAGGTGACAGACAGGGTAACCCTCCTGTCTGTTTTGGGTCCGAATCACTTATTAACTTCGAGTTCTGGAGGAGTCAAAATGTGAACCTTATGCTAGCATACCCAATTTTCAGGCTCAGATATGTACCCTCTTCAGGAATGCAGTACAATCCTTCACCCAGGGGCACCAAGCCAGGTTTCCAAAATGTACCCTTACAACTCTATATGAGACCTAAGTATTTCTTACCTTTAAGTAAGCTTAGTAACACCATTCAAGCTCTTATCAGCTGTCAGACTTAAACACAGGTTCAGCAATCACATGTAAAATAACAGAAAGAGCACAGGCAGTATTTTAAAGAAAATATGGTTTACTAAAAATTGTAAAACAGGAAAATCAGACACAGAACAATTCTATCATTGTCCTACAGTCATATAAAACAAACAATAGAAAGTTACAGAATACAAAATCCTATTTCAAATACTTGGGTTCTTTCCTATCTGTTACCCTTAAGTGTTTTCAAGTCCAGAGACTGTCTCTCCAGAGTCCCAAAATCATATATCACACTTTCACCAGATGCAGGATCATTTCAGGATGCAACTCTCTCCCCTTTGTGAGATCAGTTAGACCCTCCTTGGAGTTAATTCTTAACATAATTGTCCTTAACATAGTTATTTGCAAGGATGTAAGTTGTTATTGTGAAAAATCAGCATAGTCATTTCCAAAATATGACAGTCTTTGATCAAACATTTCTCTTTTGTTTCACTGCTGATTTCCTGTTCTTCTAGAGCGAGCTCAGGTTTTATGACTTCTTACCAGCATGCAACCAGATAAGTCTCTTCCTGCATGTCATAAATGCATATATGAAACAACTTCAAAGGCAGGCACAAGTTATGAGGGCAATAAACTGTCCCTCTGGAAGGAAGGTTTGCTAATTAGATTTCCTGGTCTGTTTATACATCCTGCAACTGTCAGAACCACTGAAACCTTTTGGGTCAAAGTTCAAGTCTCTCACTCACTGCTGACTTGTGTCAGACAATCACAGACCATTTACTTATAATACAAATATTATACAATAATATTAGAGGGTTTATCATGTCACAATTATTATTTCAAGTTTCACCAGAAAAGTCATACTGCACTGGTATTGGCTAGTTTTCAGAAGTGTCCAAGGGGAGAGGGAAGAGTAGCAACAGAACAAAGTACAATGTACAAAAATAATACAATCATAGATACATAGATACATAGACAGTGTCGGCAGATAACCGCCTTTGGCCCACCCAGTCTGCCCATTTGAGCTTGTAAGTTCAGTTTATGTTTTCCTAGAAGTCTGTTGCCCTTACCCCTGACCTCCAGAATTCCTTTATGTCTATCCCATGCATTCTTAAATCCTGTGATTGTTTCAGCCCCCACCACTTCCTCTGGCAGGGTGTTCCACTTGTCCACCACCAGTTCTGTGAAGAAATTCTTCCTCATGTTTCCTCTGAATCATCCTCCCTCCAACTTCATCCCATGCCCTCCAGTCTTGGAACATCTTTTCACTTAAAAATAGTGTATTCCTGCACCCTGTTCCTCCCTGTAAGATACTTGTATGTCTCTATCATATCCCTCTCTTCCTCCTCCTCTCCTCCAGGAGTATATGTTCAGTTCCTTCAACCTGTCTTCATAGGACTTGTGATGCAATCCATGCACCATCTCTGTTGCCTCCTCTGAACCTTCTCTACCCTGTCTATGTCCTTACATAGGTATGGTCTCCTGAACTGTACACTGTACTCCAGGTGGGGCCTCACTAGTGTCTTGTAGAGCGGAATTATGACCTCCCTTCATATCATATGGAAATAAGTATAAGAAGATAAATTACTAGAAAATTCTCAAGAATAAAAACTAACATTTAAAAGACTAAAACTGCTGAATAGTAAATTGTGAAAAAGAACATTAAGTAGTGAACAACTAAAAATAATATGAGGAGCAGGGAGCAGTGACTGATGATGGGAGGAGAGGGGCTGTGCTAGTGTTAGTGTAGGGTGGAGGCAGCTAACAGAAGTCCACCACAATATCAGAAGCAACTGCAAGAGTGAATAGAGAAATCATGGAGGAGAGATTTCAGAGTGAGAAAGGAAGGAAGGGAGTGAATAGAAGGGCAGAGAGCCCGTTACATAATAAGAGTAGCATGGAGTAGTGACTGATTGGGGAGGGACTGTGCTAGTGTTAGTGTAGGATGGAAGGCAGCAGACAGAAGTCCACACCAATACAGTATGAGAAGAAACTGCAAGAGTGAATAGAGAAATCATGGAGGAGAGTTCAGAGTGAGAAAGGAAGGAGCAGAGTGAATGGAAGAAGAGACCCATAGTTTAAGAAAGTAGAATGAGAGGGCACCTTGGCCAGCAGTCGATTTCATTGGTAAGAGAACAAGATAGTGAAAGTAACCATTGAGAGCGGAGTAGAGGCAGAACTGGACAAAGTGGAGAAATGTAAGAAATGAAGGGAGGAGCTAAACAAAACTTTGAAGGTAAAGGGAGACAGTGGGTGGTGCCTAGCATCAAGACAGGAGGGGAGGGAGAGGAGGAATACAAAGATTAGTGGTGAGTACACAGGGCTTTATCAAGGGCAAATCAACAGTAAGAGTGAAAGAAGGTACACTCTTTGGAGCAGCACTGTAAACAATGTCACCACAGTCAAAAGGAGAATCATCTTAATGAGGTTTCTCTGCATGCAGGAAGGTGGATACTCCTAGTTTGGGTGAAGTTTCTTGTGGATTGCATCCACATGAACAGAAAAACCAAGGTGGTAATCCAGTCAGACCCAGAGGTACAGTACTTAAAGGAGGAGACATTTTCAACCCTGCACAATCAAAGATATAAAGGAAGGCAGAGGGAGACTCTGGAAAGCCTCTGTCTGGTGTCAAAAGTCATAGAGTGTTTTCTTTGATAACTGATTTTCTTGTAAAGAGTGCTGAATGTTGTTAAAGTCCAGTTGGAGCTGGTGAATGAAGTCAGGGCAGAGGAGCAAGAGGTGTAAAGTACCTTATCATCTTCATACATGTGAATAGACACAGAGGTGAAGGTTGTGGGAGGTTATTAGAAAAATGGAGAAAAGAACTTTGCCAAGGAAAGGACCTGGAGGATACCCGACCTGACTGGGAGCATGGGGGTCTCCAATATGGACAGCTGTGACCTGCCCTCAAGGTAGGTATGGAACCACTCAACTGAGAAAGTACAGAGTCCAGCTACCTTAAGCCTGTCCAGGAGAATGGGGTGGACACCAGTGTCAAATGCTTTGGCTAAGTCGACAAAGATGGTGGATAACAATACCATGATCCATGCCAAGAAGATAGTATTAGTGAGCCATAAGAGAGTTGGAAGTGGAGTGGGACTTCCTAAAGCCAGTAATGAAAAGGGGAGAGTTGAGAGAGACAAGGTGTTCCGGACGTTAGCCAGAGTGGGGATGAGATAAATAGAATGGAAGTCACAAAGGAAGAACTTTAAGAAGCGAAATGACAGTAGCCAACTTCCAAGAATTAGGGACACAGGAGAAAGAGAGGTTGAGTAGGTAAGTGATGGGGAGGGCAATGGCATGAGCAGAAAGATACAGGAGTCTGGGGTCAAGGCCACAAGTGCTTCCACCTTGTATGGATCATAATCAGTGACTCAAGCAAACAAGTCAATGCAAAAAGCATACAGCAAGGCATCAAGGAGGCTGGATTGTATAGGGAGGGTTTGATTCTGTCACTATACAGATCCCTGGTAAGGCATCATCTGAAGCACTGTGCCCATTTCTGGAGCCCTCACCTAGGGATGAACAATGACAGAGGAACGGCCGAGGCTATAAACATGTATTCACTGGAGGCCAGGCAGGAGTTGGGGAACATGGCTGAAACATATCAGTTTCTTAGGGGTTTAAATAAGGTAAACAGTGAGTACTTATTTGTAGGAATAAGGATGCAGTCACTAGGTGACATGACAGGAGGTTGGTGAGGGGCAAATTCAGGAGAAACTTGAGGAAGTTCTACTTCACAGAGAGGTGATGGAACCATGGAAGAGACTGCCTGCAAAGTGGTGGGGACAGCTGTTCAAAACGGGTTTAAACACAGTTGGGATAGGGCAAGAGACTCCTATTCACCAAGGGGCAGTAAGGGTTTGAGTGGTGAGGTAGTTGGGGGATACAGCCACAAGGGCAGTAGGTCAGTGGGGTGAGGTATTGTAGAGGAGGGAGAAGATGGTTGACAAATCATATGTGCTATCGGAGCTCTAGAGAGAACAGCCCCATGATTTTCTGTTATTTTATCCTATGCTTTATACTTGAAAGTTAGTTCAAGTGCAGGGAAGGCTGCAGAAATGTACAGGTGTAGGAATTTAAGAACATTTTCTCAGTTACTGAGATTGGCCTTATTTTTTCTGTCATAACTTTATGGTTAAATTGTTTATTGAATTTTATATATGTATAGAACTACAGTACACGGTACACTATACAGATAGAAGAATTCATTATATAATGTGTGCTGAGGCAATAATATGGTTGACATATTCTAACAGCAAATTAAGTATTATAATAATTATAAAACCTACACTCAAAAGCAGACGTTATGTATATGATTAAGTCCATATAAAGATAAATGCCCTGTACTGTAAATAAAAATCTAATCAAGGTAACCAAACAATATTATAAACAAAAAGAGCTGCATGAGAAGTTTATTATAAAAAGTGGTCTGTATCTATGAGATGATATCAGGGTAAGGAATCTGATAGTGTATATCACCTAGATGTTTGAAGAAAATCTAAATAATCCTGCCAACAAAGACTGAATTTATTTAGTGGGTCTTGTGACAGGTATGACAGCCATTCAAGGAGGCAGTATGGGTTAAACTGTTCAGGATATCAGTCAAAGTAGGTGTTAATTGAGATTTCCAATGCATTAAAACCAGTCTCTTAACTTGCATAAATAAAATATGTAACCATCTATGCTGATATTTTGCTAGTTTTATATCTTTGTCTATGGCTCCTAGTAAACAATATTTGGGTTCAAATGGGATAGGGTGGCTGATAATTTTGGAGGCAAAGCTATGGATGGACTGCCATAGTTTAGAGATTGGTTCACATGACCAAAGTATATGTAGACGGTCACCCTTTGTTGAATTGCACTGCCAACAGTTATTATTAGGTAGTAAACCCATTCTGTGTAATTGAGAAGGGTTCTATACAGGTGTAACATTTTATATTGAATAAGCATGCTACACGTATCTTTAAAGGTGTTGTGGCAAAGTTTCCCGTATTGCCCCATTGAGAGTCTGATATGTTATCATTTAATGCAAGGTTCCAACTATTTCTGGCTAGGAGAGATTGGTTGACAATATATCTCTGATTTGGTTGTAAATTCTGCTAATTAAGCCAGAAGAGATTTTGGTCCATAAGTTAATGTTTGTGAAAGCTGGGGGCGGGCTATTAATTTGTTATATAATCGGGAATGTGGCTGAGTGAATCTGTAGATACTTCCAGAAGATACTTACAGAATTCTTGTCTAGAAATGTTCCATTTTGTTTGTAGGTTACTGAAAGAGTTTAATGTATTACCATTATCAGTCAAGATATCATTTAGAAAGAAAATGTTCCTATGTTTCCAAAATTACAATATATTGGTTTATTCCTAAAGTAATTTTCGGGTTTCCCAGATAGGGTATAAGATATAGGAGTAGGATTAGTTTTGAGCTACTTATGCATTCTAAACCAGTAATGGATAGATGCAATGATTGTAGGATTTTGTCTTAATTTAGGAGTTGGGATAAAGTATATAAAGCTGGTGAGGATCTGTCCTGGCGTTAAGGAAGCTTCCATGTTAAGCCATAATGGGAGTTAGAATTAGATTTGGAAAAACATTTAATAGTTTGTGAGGCTCTGAGCGCCAAGAGGTAGGCCAGAAACCAGGGTAGTCCAAAATCACCCTGAGACCAATGAGGCGGAGTTTAATATGGTTAAACCTTGGTATGTGGCCTTCCCATAGGAAATCTCCTATAACTTTGTCAATGTTGTGAAGAAGAAAAGGAGAGATTTTGAGTGGAATGTTAGCGAACAGATAAAGAATCTTAGGTGTGACGTTCATTTTTATAGTGGCTATTTTGCCAGAAGAGATAGGTTTAGATTTTTCCACTTAGCTAGATTCATTTTGATATCTGATAATAAGGGATGAAGATTTATTTCCCAGATTTTATCAACATAAGGTAACATTTTTATCCCTAGATAGGTAATACCTTGTGGAGCCAGCGAAATCCAAGGGGTTGTTTGTGGAAGAATCACAGTATTTATTTAATGGTAATACCTCTGTTTTTGGTAGTTAACTGATAGTCGGAGAGTTTAGAGAACAAATTAAGTATACAGGTAAGTGGTTGTGCAGACAGTTCTAGATTTTCTAATAAAATGAGCATATCATCTGCATATGACAATGATGTATATGTGTATGCCCAATAGATATACCTTTAATATCATTATTTTGTCTTAAAAAGTAGCTAGGGTTTCAGAGCTAACATAAAAGAGGGATGGGAAAGTGACCATCCTTGCCAGGTGTCCTAGCTAGTTTAAATGGTTGGGATAATGTAGAGTTAGTGAGTACCCTGGCTTGGGGGATGTATAAAGAAGTTTGATCCAGGAACAGAAAAGGTTACTGAAACCAAAATGCGATAGCACAAGGTAAAAAAGTTCCAGTCTAAAGAGTCAAAAGCTTTTTCAAAATCCACAGCAATAACTGCTGCAGGGAATTAAGAGGTTGGCTTTGTACATTAGATTAATTAGGAAACGAAGATGGTCATAACTCATCCTCCTTTGACAAAACCCACCTGTGATCTATGAACTAATTTGGGGATATGTGATTCTATCTGGTTTGCAAAATCTTATCAAAGATTTTGCCATCTGTGTTAAGTAGGGATATAGGACGACAATTGGACAGGAGTGTAATGTCCTTGTCTTTTTAGGAGGATAGTAATAATTAAGTCTGTCATAGTTTGAGGTAGATAGCCTTTCTTGGAAGATTCATGAAATACATTACATAACAAGGGCATAATTGTCCCACCAAGAGCTTGTAAATTCAACTGAAAAACATCTCCACTGGGAGATCGTCCAGATTTTAGAGAAAAAGTGCCTTTTTTACTTTTCTGTGGTAAAGGTTTATCTAGGGAGCATGCTACTTCATGAGAGAGACGCGGAAGTGCTAAGTTATCAAGAAAAGAAATGATATTAGGGGTTGATGCTGGGAAGGAAGAAGAATATAGATTTTTATAGAAGGTTGCCATAATCTAGATTAATGGAGGAGTAGTCTGTTCAAATTTTCCCTGCCTGATCTTTTAAAGCTGCAATGTGTCTCTCCATTTGTTGCATTCTGGAGTCTATAGCTAGTATTTTGCTCCCCTTTTCCCTTCCTTCCCAATATTTCTACTTTATTCTTAATAATGCTATTTCTATTTTCAAGAGATGAACTCATTGATTTGCATGTGTAATTGCAGAATTTCATAGTGCAGAGGAGAGGTGGGGTCAGGGTGGGGCTTAACTGAGTATTGTGTTTGTTTTGCTCTTAGTAAATTTTCAAGGTTATTAAGTTGTTGTTCTCTGAGTTTCTTTCTGTAAGCTGCAAAACTAATTATTTTACCACATAGGGTAGTTTTAAGAGCTTCCCAGGTAATACCCATGGAGGTCTCTCCGGGATCATTAAATGCTATGAATTCTTCTATTTGTGTTTTAATCCAGATTGGAAATTCTGATCTTTAAGTAGTAAGTGGTCTAATGCAAAGAAGGGGATTTTAGAGTAGGGGAATCCATGTAAGTAAAAGTTAAACCAGGAATGATCAGATATGAGTAAGGGAAGAATAGTAGTATCTATCGTTAGTCGTAACTGTGGGGCAGGTTAACCAGTAGTCTATTGTACTGTAAGTCCGATGGCTGACAGAGTAGAATGTGTAATCCCTGTCTCTGGGATGTAGAATCCTCAAATACAGTATCTGATAGACCCAAATCTTTCATCACTTGGGACACTATAGCTACTATTAGGGTGAGCCTCATGTGAGCCATTGCTCCTGTCCATATAGGTATCCAAAGTAAGGTTAAATCCTCCAAACAGTAAGGAGAATTGACCAGATTTTATGAAATTAAAAGTTGAACCAGTTTGTGGAAAACTGAGGTTCATCAGAATTTAGGATAAATATTGACCATAGATAGTGGACATGAGGAAGTATCAAAGGTTGTGACAAGCCATCTACCATCAGGATCCTTCAAAATATTAGAAGGTTTCCATTTAAGGTTCTTATGAATTAATGTAGCTGCCTTTTTCTTGGAAGAAGCAGAAGCCACATATACCTGACGACCCAATCCATTTTAATCTAGAATTATCTGCATCTAAAAGCTTAGTTTCTTGCAGAAGAGCAATCTGTGCTTTATGCTTTTTGAGATGGTTGAGAACTTGTTCACATTTACTTAGCGCACTGAGTCCCTTGACATTCCAGGTATATAGTGTTAGATTAGCCATCAGGCTTTAGATTATCTAGTCTATAATGGGGTGGATGAGGGACCAAGGGACTCAATAGCCAAGCTCATTTGGTAAAGTTATGCAGATCAGATTAATATGTGTTGATTATAAGAAGCTATTGACAAAATTATTTAAGATTATCGAGAAGGAATGGCATATAAAATTTTCCAGATTCCTTTCCTGTAGCTCTTTGCTAACAATGCAACACCATGACACTTATAAGTATCCAAACTTTGTAACAATATAACATTAAAGTCATCTGAGATGAGCAGAGAAGGAAGGTCAGTCCAAAAGGAAAGAAAAATGGACCAAGACCACTTCTCTGTTCTCAAGAATGCAACTTAACAGCTCAGGATATTGGATAATACTAAAAATAAAGTTTAGTCCACTATTCCTGATAACAGTTTGTCTAATGAGAGTTGTATAACAATACTAAAATGTTTGTAGTTTAACTAGTATTGAACTCTAGAGCAGAGTAATAGATATTGTAATTATCTTACTCTTATAGATCTAGAGTTAATCGAGTTACAGATAACATTAACTAATCTGCCATCATCTCTATTATAGAAGAGGCCAGTAACAAGTTAAGGATATGAGACTACAGCATAGGGTTAAAAGATTATTATCTATTCTCCTTAAGTAATATAGAGCTATCCTATTATGGAGGATTAAAATAAATGAAATTGAGGTGGACCCAAGCTATTATGGGCTCTAAGTATTTGCTTTAAATTAGTAATCAGCGACTGCTGTAGAATTAAAAAAAGAGGCAATAATAAGGTTAATAAACTTAGAGGATATGATGCCTGTGTTGATTGGATTACAGGAATTACGATAGGCTAGAATGATCAAAATATAAAAGGGGGTTCATTTGTATGAACAGTGGGAAAATTCTATATTGGAGTTAGGTCAGTCAGAAATGAACAAATATTAAATATATAAGTGGCCTCATAAGTACTAGGCATAGCAAGTAGGTATGACAACGTAATGTTATGAATGATATCTTGTGATTAGGTTCAATATTATCCTTTGTCCAGCAGGGGAGTGCCCCCATTAGATAAACAATTGAGAACTCAAAATGCAGAGCTACTGAAGTCAAGCACTGATAGAGCCATAGAGACATTGTCTGTTATTACCTCACTGGATGTTGTGGGAAAAGATATTATCAGTTCTAGCATAGCTGGTTCATCATAGCGATAAAGCTGAACAGAACAAGCAGCCCAAATTCACAATCACAGACAGAAGCACCGTCTATCCCATCACTCGAGTCTGCCATGTGTTCCACCCTTCAAGCACAGCCGTGGAGTAAATCAATATTAATCAAGGCATAATGTAGTGTGGGGCATTCAACATTTACCAGAAGGGTTAATCAAAATCGTCCGACCAGGCTTAGCACGACATGGTAACCACAGATACATCAAACCATCTACAGCAAGCCCAGTAGCCAAATGCTAAAACTCCAACTCGTGCAGCATGAAAACAACCTGTATGTGCATTCATCTAACAGATACATATATATTATGTATGTGGTCAGATGTAGATGCTACAGTAGGGAAAGACTAACTGCACAGTAGAGCAGTAGTGACTATCCAATCGTCGGCAATCTCCGATAAACGTTCTACCAGTTTGCCATTCAAAATAAAGTTAGGCAGTAGATGTTGGAGATATTAAAGACACAGACAGTCACCGTGAGTGTTGTAAGGTGTAGTATCTCCTTTATTTTTGCCTTTGATGCGATGCTTCTTTTGGGGCTCATTAATTTTGAAAGACGAGCTTTCTCCACTACTAGCCCTAAAGCTTCTACTGAGTGCAGTCCATTGGTTCCCATAGAAGTACTCATTTCTGCAGAGGAATTTCCATTAGTACAGTGAGAGGAGGGTAAATCTTGCAGCAATGCGAATTTATTATGCACTGGGATATTGGGAATGATTAGGTTTGTACAGTTGGGTTTGGGTATATTAGAGTGCGTATCTTCAGGACTACAGCATCATGGTTTTGAGTGCCCTGTACGAAGGATAGCTTCTCTTGTACCCGATTAGATGCCTTCTGGGTGGCATAACTAGGGAGTCTGAGACAGTGGATTCCTTTCCAGGGGTTAGAGTAATGGGAGGTGTTTCAGCACCAGTGTCAGTGGCAATCGAGGATGCAGATAAAGGATGAGCCACTCGACTAACTGAGTTTTCAGGGTGAGTTGCGACATGACTGCGTTGGAAAGACATCAGGGACTCTGGGTGTGAAATCCTTGTGGAAATTTCCAGTGAAGATCCTCATAGTTGCAGGATACCTAAGAGAAAACGGAGCCTATCTGGTGCATTAGTTGTCTAGCTTGGGTAAAGGCTTTACGTTTAGCGGACAGGTCCTTTGAGAAATCGTGGTATATGTAGATGTTATGTCCTTGCCAGGCGAGTTGACCAATTTCTCTCGACTTCTGCAGAATAAGCTCTGTATCAGCATAGTTGAGGAATCTGGCAATAATTGGCCTAGGTCTGTGTCCTGGAGGAGGCATAGGGCCTAGTGATTGGTGGGAGAGTTCTATAATTAGGCTGTTATCAGTCTGAAGTTTAAGAACTTGTGGTAGCACATGTAGTAGGAATGCAGTTGTATTTTTGGCTTCACGTCTCGAAGAGCCAAATATCAAGATTATTTCTTGGTTCCTGTTCTCCATATCATCTACCTTAGTTTGCAGCTCTTTGATCGCACAGTCTTGTAGTCTGATAGTAGCTTTAACTCCTGTATTGATTCTTCATTAAGGAGTTTTATTCTCTGTGAAAGCAAGCCGAGAGTTGATAGTTTTCATAGTCTGAGTGTTTTGCTGGGTAGCATTTTTCAGATCGTTCATATCTGTAGATAACTTAGTGAACATTGCTTCAATTTTGTCAAGAGGATTCAGCTGCTTGTCGGAGTTAGCCATGATGATGGGCCTGCAGTCAGAGTTCCAAAAGTATTACAGGAGCACTGTGGATAATGAAGCTGATCTGAGCTAAAATAGCCTTGCAAATTTGCTGTAGAGTTATTTATCCATATATTCTCATTGGTAAGGTTACTTATCTGACTTAGATGGCTGGAGATGATGTTAGATTGTTACAGTTGGTGAGGAGCTCTAGAGTCAGACATCCATCTTGCTTGGTGCCAGGTCACGCCCTCTCTCTCATAAATTTAAATCAAGTAACTTCCTAAGGAAATTTGTCAGTACTGGACCTTGCTACTAGTAAATATGTCTCTGTGGATTATAACACTAATCATGCTCTTTGGATTAAATCATGACTTTTGGCCATGACTGTCGCTGGGATGATAGTTGTTCTGAGGTAGTGGACTTTGTGGTCTGCTGACCCTGTTTTCTTACTGCCCTCAAGAGTAGTCATCAAACTGCCTGTGTTTGCTGATCTGGGGATTTGTTGCCTGAAATAATTAAGTTGAGCCAAGCTGGGCAGCTACTGTGGTCCACTAGTGTTTGGGTTGAAGGCAACATTTAGGCTGGTGGCTTTTGCAGGGCGAGTGGTGTTGGTGGACTAGCAGCCAGAGGCATTGGATCTGAACTTGGGTCCCCTGCCAGCATTTGTGATGCTTTGACCTGGCCTGTGCTAGGAATTTACTGCCCTGTTTTTTTATTCTCATTCTGAAGGTTCTGACTGCACAAAAGGCACATAGTGAAAAGTGTGCTTTCCTGTCCAGTCATCGGATTATCCTCTCCCACATCGTAAAGGAGAGGAAGGGGAGGCAGGGGACTAATGGTCCTGTCCTACTAAGGTGAGCACTTACCTCTGCTTTAAGCTCTGCACAACTTGTATTTTGGCAAATCCCTGTGAGAGATGGCAAGACTTTTGTTTAAGTTTTTTTTTAACTTCTTCATTGACTCCATGTCATTTATTTTCATGAGACAGTTCCTGTTTGTCCATTCTGACTTTGAAATATATTATTTGTGTCTGTTGCACTTTATGGACTTTTCATTTGATACTGCCTTTACTAGAGTTTGTATAATCTATGCATTAATACTTAATTAGCTCTGATAAATCTGAGGCCTGTTTATTTTTTATGTCTAGTGCTGGAATATATAGAAAAAATGATTTATGGGATTTTATTTGTATGGCTGTCTGAGGTATGGTTTATTAGGGCCTTTGCATTAGTGTCTGATTGGTGTGAGTGGTGATTTATATTGTTTTAGAGTTGGGGAGGTTTGGTTTGGAGGGTGGATGTTAATATTGGGAAAGGGTAGTTGGTGGGATTTTAATCAAATGTGTTGGCTGGGGAGCGGTCCCATCATTTTCTGCTCCCAAGAGCAGCTGTGTCTACTGTGTGCTTTAAGAGTGGGCAGTGTACCTTGCTGGCTGTGGTCACTGATCATTGATGGGGTTGGACATCTTTCAGGGATGTGGACAAAGATATTGGAGTGCTCATCAGGAAGTGTGGAAAGGAGTATGATTGGAAAGTTTAAGTTCAAGAAGGTGCCCTGATCATAAATTGGTCCAAGATAGAGGACCTTCTCGTCTGGTACTGATCCCAAGGGCAGAACAGGTAGTAAAATGTTTTGCTGATCCCATTCCCACTTTGTGCAGCTTTGTGTAATGCCAGGTCCCTGAGGAATAAAATCACAGAGATGGAGGCATCACAGACTCCAGGCCAGGCAAGCCCCCACCCCTTTGCCACCCTGGATGGTTCCCCTGAGGTAGTTCACTCCTTCAGGTATCTTGGTGTGGCTTGACAGTAGGCTTGACTTCTTCCAATATCAGTGCCATTACACCAAGTTCCACCCCAAGCTTGGTCCTCTGTATTGTAACAAAGATTGCCTGTTCCCACAGGTCTGCTGGGAGCTGGTTGTCAAAATGGTGCTCCCAGTCTTTATGTGGATGTGGTCTTTGGTGCTGCCCTTCCTGTTCCTTGCCAGACTGGACACTCTGTGACAGCTTCTGTTGTTTTGCTACCACTCCCTCCCCATACTCATTACTACTCCTCTACTGCTCCATCCGCCCCTGCCCCTTCGCTCCCATCACCAGTCCCACTATGTCTCCTTCATCTCCAAATAAAGGTTTGGCTCGCTACCCTCTTACCTAGCCTCACTCATCTCATCCATTCCTCTGCCTCATACTCCCTTTGGATCCTTGCACTTTCTGGTACCCCAGCCATACTCCTTTGCTGGGCAGTCTGCCTTTTCTTATCACATTCCTCCCTCTGGAACCTGCTTCCCTCCTCTCTCCATCTCTCACCTTCCCCTTCCCTTAGCCACCAGCTTAATATCTCCCCCTCCTGCTCCTGTCAGCTAGCTCCCTAACTTTGCCCTGGTGTCCCTCCTCCTTTGCTATGGTCTCCTTCTGAGGGTCAACTTATGTCCCTACCACTGCTGCACAACCTGTTGTACTAACTGACATCAGGCTGGGTTGTTACTGCCTTCAGGGCTCTGCGTATGTCTGGACTCCTGCTATACTGAATTGTTCATCTGTTGTTATCAGTTACACTGGGCTGTGATGATGCTCATAGCCTCAACCTGTGCCATCCATAATTTTTTTAATACTTTTATTTATGTTTCGGGCATCAGAAGCATTTAACAATTAATACATAATCAACATTAGTCATTTTACCATCCATAAAGTTAAAATAATAAATACAGCTCCATAAATCACATGTTCCAATATCTCATTCATCTCACCCCAACTCTATATAATATATGAAATCACCCATCTTCCCCATCCCATCTTATATCCTTCCTCCACGAGTGTCCCCTACCATCACTGCTGCCCTACCCTATGAGGCTTATTATGGTACTATGTCTGGTCTCCTGTCTCCAACTAAGAGAAACCATGGTGTCCATTTATTCATTAATGTTGGGACCTGATTATGTAGTTTGGCTGTCATAAGTTCCAATTTGTAAATGTCATAAATGGTACATTCCATTGTATCACATCGGGAATTTTTGTCAGCCACAGTCAGGTTATCATTTTTAACAGCCAATAACATAATAAGAAAAAATGTATATTTGTTGTTTTCCTTTAAGTTGTTTAGGAAAGTGGGTCAGTATTCGCTATCTCTGGGGTCAAAGGGCCCAAGGTCGGGAACAAACATCCCAGAATGTTCCCACCACCAGAAACTGGCCAGCAAAGAGCAATCCCAGAGCACATGTGAATGGCCACCTCATGGTACATCCCTCCAACAAGAGGAGTCACCCCAGAGGTATACTTAGCAGTTATCTGAGGAGTAGAAAATATCTTACAACAAATTTCTATGCATATTCCCTCCATCTATGTGATTTGGTAGTTTGGTGTTGATAAGCCCATATGCTGACCAATCCCCAGGAGAGGTCTATAAAAGTTCCATTTCACTAATTATTCTGGACAATGTCCATCTCCGGATGAGGTGTCCTTTAATATTTTATATATCCTGGAGATCAAATGTTTAGGCTAGGTCTCCTGCATCACCTGTTAAAGAAAACAAAATATTGGGGACTTGAGGTTCCTCTGCTTTCAACCCTACAAGATCCTGTAAAAATGTCTAATATTTGTAAATATTTAAAGAAATCTTCTTGTGGTAGAGAACTCCTCCCAGAGTTGGGAGAATGTTTTAAAAACTCCTTGGTTATTGAATAGTTCTGTATGTATTAGACCTTGCCCCATCCATCTCCTGAAACTATTATCCATCTGTGCTGGGAGTCTGGATGTAACCCCATGATCCCCATCCATAATGATCCAGATTTATTTACTGGAAGTTTTAGAAAGGTTTTCCAGACTCTGATAAGTTCCTCATATACATTGAACATCTCGCCTGTACCATCCATCATTGTTATTGTTATTTACTTTTGTACCACATTGTACTGGTAACTGTTTGCACTTTATTTTGTTGAATGCTTCTATACTACTGTGTATGATATATTATATCCCTTTCCTTTCCTTGGGTCACACCTGAAACGAGCATTGGCTCAATGTGCCTTTACCAATTTAAAAAACAAAATGAAAAAATAAGCTTCTCAGTAGACCTGGTGTGCATCACAGAGACCTGGCTGGGCAATGACTCTGAAGCAGTGCTGAAAGCATCTATCCCTCCAGGTTACTCTGTGGTACACTGCATGAGGCAGGGTGTGGGGAGACCATCTGTTTTAGATTTATTCTGGAACTGATGGCATACACCATGGTGGAAACCATTTCATTTGAATGCATGACAGTAAGAGGGAATCTGGGTACAGGTTGCAGAATCATTCTGGTGTATCATCCTCCGGAGCACAGGAGTGAATTCTTGCAGGAACAGGAAAGCTTCATGGCTGTCCTGGTGGTGGACTCATCTAGTGTGTTAGTATTGGGAAATTCCAATGCTTGAGCCAATGATGAAGACTTTGCTTGGACAACAGTTCCTCCAGTTTATCTCTTTACTGGACCTTGTACAGGCAGCTACCACAGGGACTCATCAAAAGACCACGCTTAGATCTGGTTTTCATATTGGATCATGACATTATTCATGTCAGGGTTATCAGTCATGGAGTCAGAACATCATGCCATGCAATTCCTTTGTGGGGCCCTTCATTGTCAAACCTCTCCTGTGGAGATGGTCAGATGACACTCTGTTAGAAACTTGGAGTCTAATAAGCTCCTGGTGATTCTGGACATCTCGGGTTGGAATCAACATGTGCTGGGGAGCAGAGAATCCCATGGAGGATTATATTAAAACCCTTATGGCAGCTTTAACTCTCTGGCACCCTACTGTGTTTGTCCCTTGATGTTCTGCCATAGGTCACCTAATTTGATAATGAACTTAGGCAGCTGAAGACTAAATGGCGGAGGTTGGAGCATTCATGGAGGAGAACCAGATCAGAGGAGGACAGGTTGATGCTGAATGCTCACTATGGTGAATATTAGTGGGTGATCATGCTGAAAAAGACAGTGTTTCTGTCACACATGATTGCTGAAGGAAAAATTAACTGGCTCAACTCTTCACTGTAGACATTGTTAAATCCTATCTGTCTTCAGTCGGGAAGAGTTTTTACAGTTGAAAAATATGATGAGGTCAATCAATTTTTCTTTTGCAAGGTGCCCTCCATCAGAGCAGCTATCTCCTTAGGCAATCTGTCATGGGCCAGTAGTATTCAGGATTTAAGGGACTTAAGCTGTTTGCCTCTGTGGGAAGAGTCTGGGCCAGTCTTGATGGAGGAGGTCTCCTGACTGGTCTTGGAGCTGAATCCTACATACTGCATGTTAGACCATGGGCCTACCAGCTTTGTATCAAATTGCTAAGTGTTTTTTGTTCTAATAATCACTGAGATAATCAGGTGTGCCCTTTGAGAGGGTGTTTTCCCCACTAAACTGAAAAGAGTGGCAGTAAAACCCCAGCTGAAGAAATCATTATTGGATCCTGAGGATCTGTCAAACTACAGGCCTGTCTCAAACCTGCCATTTTAGGAAGGTGACTGAGAAGATAGTAGTGGTAGAGCTTCAGGACAGTTTGGAATGTTACGAGATCTATGAGCCATTTCAGTCTGGGTTCAGGTGTCGGTATAGCATAAAGACAGCACTAGTCATGGTTTTCAATGATCTTCTGGTGAGAGACACTCGTCCGTGTTCCATCTGAGTACTGCTGGATCTTTCCTCAGCATTTGACACAGTGGATCATGGGGTGTTGTTAGCCTATTTGAGGCACTATGTAGTATTTATTGGGCCAGTAATGGAGTGTTTTGAGTCACGTCTATCTGGCAGGGTACAGTAGGTGGTGTTAGGTGGTAACATCTTGGAAGCTGCTGCCCTCTGCTGTAGCGTGCCTCAGGGGTCAATCTTAGCTCCCATGTTATTTGCTGTGTGCATGTTGCACTTGGGGAGATCATCAGGTGGTATGATCTGGGTTTTCACTGCTAAGCAGATGAAATCCACATCTACTGTACCTGTCATATGCATCTGATTAGATCAGTGCTATAGCTGCATTAGGCAGTGTGTTGCCAAAATCCAAGCTGGCTCAGACTGAAGTCTTCAAAGACTAAAAGGTGTTACTGGAGAAAACAGGTGGAGGGACAATGAATAGTGATAGTGCCTTGTTGCCATCTTCAAAATGGCACCACACTACAAGCTGCTGATAAGGTAAGAAATATGGGCATCATTGTGAATAATGGATAGACTCTACGCCACCAGGTGTCATCTACAGTCCACATTGGCTTTTACCATCTGTGTAATATATCCCAAATTCAAACTTGCCTGAAACCTCTAATCTGGAAACACTGGTTCACATTTTATTAATAACAGACTGGATTATTGCAATGCTTTGTTCCTAGTGGTATCTGTGAGGTTGGTGAGTCACTTGCAGCTCCAGCAAACTTAATAGCCTGGATGATTGCAAGAACCTTACAACCTGGGCATATCATGCCAGTTCTAAGGGAAACGTATTGGTTGCCAGTGAGGTTTGGTACATCAGTTTCAAGCTAAGTCTATTTATCTACAAAGCCCTGCATGATTTGGGGCTCGGCTGCCTGAAAGACCTTCTGACTGAATGCACTCCTGTCCACTCTGCCATCCTGAATCTCTGTCAGTTTGGGCAGCTCATACTGTTATTGTACCAGAGATAAACACCACACCTAAGAAGGTGATATGCAGTACTGACACCATGTGGATAAAAATAAGCACCCATATAGGTTAATGGAACTATAGTTCCCATATATTTCAAACTAAATCTAACAGAGAATGCTATATATGGCAGACAGGATCAGAAAAATAAAATGCAAAACATTAAATAGAGGTATCAGAGATTATTTTATTAGTAACATAAACATAAAAATATTGAAACAATGCTGGAATAACCTTTTCTTTAATGCCATGAATAGTCTGTGATACGTTAATATAATTACATGAAAACACAGTGTATTTGAACTTTGGTAAAGTACAGTGCTAAAGCAATGTATATGGGATAAGAAAAAATAAATGCAAACCGTTAAAGAGAGAATGCATACAAGTAACAGGCTCCACCCTGTGGTTTCTTTCATTTAGCAGGTACTTGGAATCACAGTGGCTGTTTCTCATGGAAATGTATTGGCTGCCAGTGAAGTAGCATATCAGCTTCAAGCTAAGTTTGTTAATATATGAAGCCTTGCATGATTTGGGCCTTGGCTACCTAAAAGAGCTTCTAACTGAGTACTCTCCCATCTGCCCCATTCATTCCTCTGAAGTGGGGCTTCTTGTGAGTTCTATGTTCCTGGTTGAAATCATCAGGAATAGACCCTTCAGTGCTGCTGTGCCTGTTTTGTAGAACTCAGTACCTGCTTATATCAGAGGAACCCTTCAGTGGAACACTTTAAGGGGCTGCATAAAACCCACTTATTTAGCTTAGCATTTGGGACTGCTTAACATTCATTCTTTGAGTGGTATGTTTATTCTACTTGCCATTGGAACCCTGACCTGTTTTGAATTAACCGCATATTTTAAGATGTTATTTCTGCTGCTGTTGGAAAACTCTTACACTGCTTTTGTACAGCACCCAGAGCTTTGGATGGGCACCAAACAAATAAACTGCCTTCCTATTGCAAGGATAGACTCAGTGGACCTTTGATCTTCTTCTGCAGCCAAATACTGTTTCTTTGTTTCTGTGGCAATGACTGTAGACTAGTGCAAGCTTCTGCAGACAACTGTAATTGTTTATTATAAATCATTTACATGATTTCAGCCAATGAAGCTCCCAGTCACTGTACCTCGTATCCTGTGTACAGTGTTCTCTTGTACAGAACGCTGTGGTGGAACATTCCACTTTACAGTTGGGGGAGGATGACTTCATTTAACTTTGTCAATTAAAAGAAATACTTAAAACATATCATAAGTCACTCTACCTAACTTGAATGATTTTGTAATAAGTTAATAGGGCCTCCTGTGAAGTGTCTTTTATTGTATTGTTATTGATGGTATTAATTGTAGTGAGCCCACCTTTATTGCAGATACCTTTGACAATACATTTTCTGACTTACCTACTCTAATCCCTGATGAACTGAGTTGTCGATGTGCCTTCTCTCCCTGAAGTTCCCTTTCAGTCTTAGTGTGCCCTGCCTCAGCATTTCTACTTTCAACTGGTTGACCTACTGTTGTTGTAAAGCTGCTATTAGGTATTAAAGAGGGACTCTGGCCAAAGTGCTACACTGCAGAATTAGAATAAGCATACCCCGATAAATCCCATACCAAAATAAGGTTTCTACGTTACTTCATTTTAAAGTTATGAGCTATTTTGTAACCATGATTTCACTACCTGTTCAAAATACCAGTTTCGTGAAGCGCTAATGATGATGTCATCTCCTGAACTCACAGTCTAGTCCTCCCTGTCAGTAAGATTATGCAGTAGGAACTGTTTCTCCAAAGTTTAACATGATTTATAGAAGGTTGCCATAGCAAATGGGCATAGTAACCTGTAGGAGTTGTGAATCAGTCTCCTACCATTCAAACTGCCAAAAGCACTGTTTTCCATGAAAGAAAATCCTTTATTTCAGTGCTCCATTTCATCTGCATAGCCCTGCCCTTTGTTTCTCAGCACTGCAACACCCAACCTTTACATCTTGCAAGGAAACAACGTTTTAAAGTGATTTAGCAAGCACTGCCATAGCAAATGGGAGTAGTAAACTGTATTAAACTGTAGGAGTTGCAATTCAATCTCTTACCATTCAAACTGCCAAAAGTGCATTTTCCATTAAATAAATGCTTTTATGTGCTCTGCTTCATTTGCATAACCGTCCTTTTATTCTCAGTGCTGCAACCCCAATCATGACATCATGCCAGGAAAACAAAGCTTATAAGCACTGTTTTGAAACAGAGACCTCTGTTGGTCAGTCTTAGTATTGCAGACATCTACACTACTGACATAGGAGACTACATCTCTCAATAAAGAACTCTTGTCAGCTAGATACTATATGCACAATGCCTTGTTTGGAAAATAAACATATGAGAGCTTTTATTGTTGAAGTCAGTACAGAGATATGAGACTACACCTCACAGTAAGGAATGGAAAACAACTTCTTATTGTACCCACAACGCCTTGTTATGTACATCTACTTATTAGGTGCAATCACCACCACCAAAATAAGGCACTGCACCTCTGAGTAACTAACATTTAAATCACCTTTATAATTCACCCAGAATGCCTTGGTGCTGTATATAAAACATAGACAGCTTTCTTGCATGACATCATTCTGGAGTGTGACCGCACAGAGAACACTGGAGGGCAGGCAGAAACAAAGTGCTGATAAAACATCAACAGAACTGACTTTGACAGATTGTTTTCCAAAACAAGCTGCAGCTTCAACATCTGAAACATGTCTGGTAATGGCATACTATGTGAACAAGGCATTTGGGGAACTTCCATAAATCACCTTTAAACTTTGGAGAAACAGGTCCTATAAGCTTGCTGAAAGGAGGACTTGACTGTGAACTCAGGAGATGTCATCATCAGCAGTTCTTCATTGAAACTAGCTTTTTGAACAGGCAGTGAATTTAGGGTTATAAAATGACTTGTAACTTAAACAATGGAACTTAGAGATCTAATTTTGGCATGAGGCTGATTGGGTCTATGCTGATCCAAATTCTGAATTTACTGATGCCAGAAATGTTGCCCATAGTCCCACTTTAAAATGGAATGTAATGCCTGATGACCGTCACACAAAAATTGTTGCAGCTTGTAGCATGTGTAATTACTGCTGCTAAAGCCAAAGCCCCAGACCCTAGTTCTCTGCAAGCGCTAGGTCTTGATTTCTGAGGCAGGGTTCCTAGTCTTCTGTGGATGCATTTTTTATTTCAGCAGCATGCATTATTCATTGTTGTGGCAAAACACAAGCATACCATTGGCTAAAATATAATGTGATGTCATCAGTAACATCATATGCCGAACATAGATGAGTGGCTTCAAGATAAATGAGATATTATGGGAGCTAGGCACTATGGAAAAACTGTATATTTGATCAACAGTTTATCAATAGCAATGAATTCTGTTGCATTATATACAGTCAGTGAACATAATATAGTCAGATATGCCCAGATATTTCTTGATATATCTAAAGAAATTCCGTCTGGTGGCCCATAGTGGTACTTCAGGCAGGCAGGAATTTCTCCAGAGATATCATAGAAATCTCAGGAAATATCTGACCATGTCTATGACTGACAGTGTATATGTTCTGTGTCATGATGCAAATTCTGCTGAAAATTCCACAGCCACAGAATTGTAGAATTTCAGAGACCTTACCTACAGCTCAGATTTTGACTTGTCCCTTGTATCCAGTGGAGTTCTTTTTTTGTAGACTTTATTTATCACCCTTACAATGCTGGACTCTCTCCAGCTAAGCTATGGGCTGACCTTAGCTGATCCCATCCCTGAAGCTCTGACTGCTGCTCCTGAACCCCATGAGGACCCCGTGATCCATCCCCATGCACCTCGGATCTAAGTCCCCAGAGACAGGACCGCCACTCCTCTAGCACTCTATCTCATAGTATCAGGCCAGGGTTGGCCGTGGAGGATTCCAGGAGAACAGCCTAGGCCCAGCATTGGATGTGGTGCCACGGCGCCACTAAGCCCACCTTCACCTACCAGCATGAAGGGTTTTTTTTTGTATTTCCCCTTATTGGCTTGGAAGTGCAATGTACTCCAGCGCTTGCGTGCTCACTCCCTGCACACCCACGGAAGTGCTTCTGAGCCAATTCCTAATTTGCTGGCTCCTGGCTGCTGTAGGACCTGGGAACCATCAGAGACCCTAGACTGTGGAAGCAAATCCCTCACCCTCCCAGGGAGGGAGGAGGCTGTCCTCTGGACACTCCCTCCCTCCCTCCCAACCCTCAACTGCCCAGGCTCATTCCTGAACCTGGGTCACCAGCATGGCATGAGGTGTGGCATCCAGTGCCTCAACTCTCAGTGCCACCTGGCTGGCCATGGTGTTCTTGATGTATGGAAAATCGTGAATATTGTACGTGTATTCAAATCTGCCTAGTTCCATGGACAAGTATAGCCCAATTACTAGTCTCTTCACTTCAAATAAGCACCTGGATAAAATTGTTCACCTCCAACTAACTGATTATCTGATTAAACTTCCCTACTCTCGACTCCCAACATGGCTTTTGGGAGGGTCATGGGACAATCACAGTTCTACTAAAACTCACTAATGATATTGGTCATAGCATGGACAATGGCCTGGCCACTGGGACTGTGTTTTTGACTTGTCTAAGGCCTCTGACCTTGTGAATCCTGACATCCTTTTAGTAAGCTCTCTCTGTTAGAGTCTCTCCTACAGCGCTATCATGGTTCAGTAGTGACATTACTGGTCTCTGCCAATTGGTTACACGTGGAAGTGCCATCTCTAGTTTAACCAGAATCTCTACTGGTGTCCCCAGGGGTCAATTTCAGGTCCTTTTCTATTATCCCTTTTGTAAATGACCTTCCTAAATCCTTGGTGCAGTGTAGCAGTCTTCCATATGCATATGGTCTTGAGGATTATTATGGCTCTAGCAGTCAGTAAACCAATGCTTGAACTTTGACATCAGCTGCATCCAGAGCTGGTTGGCTGTTTCAAAATAAACTTGTAATGAACACTCTGAAAACAAAATTGATGCTTTTGGCTTTAATCACAGACTTTGTTTCTGGTATGATGGCATTTTAGTTTCTGGCCTGAATGGGTCCTTAATTGAGGGCATAACCTATTTTACGTATCTAGGTGACACTTTGGATCCCTTCTTTGACTTTATATTGAGGTCATCTGTACATCTGTTCATACCAAAATGGATCTGGATTTACAGGTAAGAGCCAGCCTAACATTAAAACTAGATTGGCCATGGCTAACGGGATCCTCTAGCCGGCCTCTTCTGTTGTGCCCCAGTCTATCACAACTCTTCTAAATCTTCTTTTAAGTAGGATATAGCCTATAATAATATCTGCCACTTTATTCTGGGTGCTGCTCACGTCACCCATCGCTGTACCCCTACTCCTCCCTGGGATGGCTTTACCCTCCTCAAAGCGCACCTTCATTATGGGTTGTTTTATTGATAAACTCATTAGGTGTGGGACCCTTCCCTGTTGCAGTTGCCCATCACACCTATAGCCTTTGCTCTAGTGAGGCCCTGCTTTTTCAAGAACCAAGGTGCACTACTAACATAGATCCAATAGCAATTGCAACTCAGCACCTGTGTTTGAAGTCCTCTCCATCCCTTGGTTGGTCAGGTGCTCAGATTCACACTGTCATTTTAAAGTTGCCCTTTTCAGACATTACCTTAACTTAACAAATTGTACTGGTCACTTAGCCCTTGTGTTCATGTATGTTATCTGGTCCCTAAGGCTGTAATGTGTTAGATTAGTATTGATTCTGTTATGGTATCTGTTATTGCATTATATTGTTTACTTGTTGTTTGTGCTCTTTATCCCATGCTGTTTGTGAAAACAGGCACTAATCTGTCCTGCTGCATAGTGCAAATAAAGTTAGCTCTTCCCTGTCAGGATTTTTTATTTTAGTTTTGTTGACTGGGTAAGTGTACTA
This sequence comes from Neoceratodus forsteri, assembly GCA_016271365.2. Classification (NCBI taxonomy): domain Eukaryota; kingdom Metazoa; phylum Chordata; order Ceratodontiformes; family Ceratodontidae; genus Neoceratodus; species Neoceratodus forsteri. The sequence continues at coordinate 1,543,241,125 of CM057450.1, forward strand.
GACAAATCCTGCCTATTTTCAGGCACAACCGGGGAGGAATACAGATGAATGCCAACTGACCTTGAACTAGATGACGCTGTTGGTGGTATTTTTCAGTGAATGAGGGAAATTTGGCCAGGACACTAGGAAATTTCCCTACTCTTTTCGATAAGTGCCATGGGATCTTTAACATCCGCCTGAACTACCACCAGTCCAGGCAGATGGGACCTCGGTTTAACGTCTCATCCGAAGAACGGCACCTCAGAAGTGCAACACCCTCTCATGCTGCACTACAGTGTCAGTACTGGGATATTAACCCAAATGCCAGATGTGGAACTGAACCCACAGCCCTCTGATCTCCCGGCCTCAGAGACAAGTGTGCTACCTACTGAGCCACTGACACTGACTATGTCTGCCCCTCTTTTGTTCAAGTGAAGCCAGTCCCTCTTGCATAGGCTATCCCTAGTACAAAGGCTCCTAATGGCTTAGGAAGCAAAACCCTGACCCCTCACCATACCTTTAGTCATCGCTAGTTTTTCTAATAACTCTGTGCCTTTTGTGGTTTGTGCATGGCATGGATAGTCTCTGAGAATACTATCTAGTGTCCCTTCTTCTGATTCTTTGTGGCAGAGAATGCATTTGCAGTCATTGTGATACTAATCTTCCCAATGTTTCCATGTGATATAGTTTAAACTACTGGACAATTAGTCACACAGCAGGGTCAGGAGATAAGAATATTGGTTTCTCACACTTTTTCAGTCAGTCAGTGGCTGCCTAGGGAAGGTAAGATGTGCTATTTTTGTCTCCCACTACACTAGCAATTCACAGAAGCATAGACAACAGCAGAAAATACCACATGTCCATTTACTGTTCCCAGAATTCCCTATCTGCCACAATATCTACAAATTCAGACCCCAGTCAGTGAGACACTTAATTTAGTCAAACAGTACCGTAACCTGGGTAGATGAGAATGGATCATGTGATAGTAGTACTGTGTTCTGTACCTTTCAGAGTTTAACAATTTGTGGTAGTCATTCAGTGCTTATGCTGTGTGAATCATTTTGTTTTTCACAGGTATTTTGCATTATGTTACCATTACAGTGATATTAGATGATTCTCAGTGTTAAAAGTTAATTTTGCTTGCTTTGTGACATTTGAGCAAGTTGTAATAACAACTAAGACAAGGGAATGGAATTAAAGCAAGGTTAAATAATTATCTGTATATAGTCGAACTGCTGTCGCATAACTCTGGCGTTCTTGGTCCGTCACTGAACTCTGTCCTCAAGGGCGTTCTCCTGGATAATCTGTTCCTTTAAGGGTTCCATTTGAACAGTGTACTCTGGAATGGCGCCATCTGCGGCGTCGAAATAGGAAGACCTTCTAATGGTAAATTCATTTTTTAATTTGACCACTCTCCAATGCTGGAATATCACCACCGACTCCGGAAAAGCAAAGTTTGTCTCTGGTGCTGCTTCCAGCTGAGAAGCGCTAGTCGGTAAGTGAAAACATCCTCTGAACTAGCGTTTGTACTCTTGCAGATACTGTGCTATCTCTGACCTCCATCTCTTCTCGATGCTCCGAACCATCTGCCATAATGCAGAGTGGCGTCAGAAGGATCCCCACCGACCTAACCAGCAGCCAGTAGGGAATTTCCCCAGTGTTCTGGCCAAATTCCCTCATTCACTAAAAAGAAAATACCACCAACAGCTTAATCTGGTTCAAGGTCAGTTGGCATTCATCTGTATCCCTTCCCGGGTCGTGCCTGAAAATAGGCAGGATTTGTCTAGTGCACTTACCCGTCAACAAAAAACTAAATAAAAATAAAAAAATATATATATATATATATATATATATATATATATATATGGCACTACTTATGACAACTTTTAAGTATTAAAACTATAATGCCTTCTTACTATAATAATAATTTACTTATGTACAACTGAAATGAACAATATCAACTGAGTTGTGTACTAATAAATATTATACAACAAAAACAAATACAGTATGTCAGTAGAATAATGTTTGATAACATAAATACATTTAATTATTTATTTATTTAAAATTTGTTGACTGGGAAAGGCACGCTGAGCCAAGGCTCATTTCAGGAGTGATCCAGGTACTGAGAAGTACATAGAAGTTACAGAAGAATTAGTGCTACAATACATATAAGTCCGCTAGAGGCTGGACTTATACAAGAGTTCTGGTTACAGGCAGTAGATAAGCATACAGAGCTTGCAAAATTAGAGCAACTTTGTTCTAGTATTAGGTTGAAAGCAGGTTCAGGTGTAGTACAATAGTGATGAAGGTAATATAAAATAACCTGAGGTAAAGACTTGTGCAGAGATAATTAACCAGCAAGGAAGTCAGATGGAGATGCTCAGGGACCTACGTGGGGTGTGTCACTGAGCACACTTTGGACAAGGTATGGCTGGGCAGAGTCTGAGATGTCATCTAAAATCTGGGAGGAAGAGGTCTGTGAGTGTTGGGTGGGAGGTTGTTCCATAGGAAGGAAGGCGGTAGAGAAGGCGGCTTGGCAGGAGGCAGTGAGAGGGTGAGGAGGTGAATGTCGAGAGCATCTCTGTGGCTGAGGGGTGGCCTAGGGTGTTAGCTGGCTCAAGGTGGGAGGTAAGGTAGGAGGGAGGGAGCCCAACCAGTATGTAGCTATGAGGGAGGCACTATGGCTGGATCTCCTGTGGGAGAGCGGGACCAAGGAGAGAGAGGAATATAGGGTGCAATGGTGAGTAAGTGGAGGGAGGCTGCGGCAAAATGACAGAATGCATTTAGTAGGATATCAAGTTTGGAGAGGGTTGAGGTTGGTGCAGTACAATATATGATGTCTGCATAGTCAAATATTGGTGGGATAGTTTTATGTATATTTCACTGCGGGCGGGAAGGAAGACTGTCTTTGTGTTGATAGAGGATGGCAAGTTTAGGCTGGAGTTTAAAGCAGATGGCCTCTATGTGAGTAGAGAACTTTAGGTGATTGTCGAGCCAGACTCCTAGGTATTTGAATGTGGGGACAAGGTCTAGAGAGAGCCATCCAGGGTGGTGATCGCTCGGGGGCCGGAAGGGAAGTAAGCTTTTTCTGGATCCAAAGGCCATGTGACAGTCTTTTGTCATTTAGTTTTAGCTGATTTTCTGGAACCAGACTTGTACTCTATTGAAGTTGGTTTGGAGACCCAGGAGGCCACTGTCGTGTGAGGGGCCAGATGCAAAAGTGATTGCATCATCAGCATACAGATACACATTAGCTGTAAGGGCAAGCAGAAGGGAGGTCATTTATAAATAAGGAGAATAGGATGGGGCCAAGGATAGAACCTTGAGGGATGCCAGAGAGGATGGGAAGGGGAGGTATCCCTATTAGAACAGATTGCTGTCTATTCTGAAGGTAAGAATAGAACCAGTTTATGATGGGTTGGGTGAAGCCAAAAGGCTGAATTTTAGAGCAACAGGGTGTGGGAGACTGAGTCGAAGCTTTTGCCAGATCGATAAAATGGCAGTGGTAGTCAGACCTCTTTCTATAGCCGATAGGACAGAGTCTGTAACACTCAGCAAGGTGGTGGTGGTGGAGTGGTGCTTTCTAAAACCTGATTGATAGGGTGAGAGGAAGCCATTTAAGGAGAGAAAGTCCGATAATTTAGACAGGGTGAGGATTCTTGGATTTTGGCAAGAGAGGAAGGAGCGAGATTGGCCTGTAATTTCCCAGCGAGGAGGTTGCCACCTTTGTACAGAGGTGGGATCCTGGCTGATTTCAAGCTGATGGGACCGTGGCAGTGGAGAGGATAGGTTTAAAATATGTGTCAGAGGAGCTGTGATAGCTGAGGCCAAGATTGGAGAAGCTTGGGGTGCAAGTCATCAGGACTGATTTTGGCGTGGTTGAGAGAGATGATTGCATTGTAGACTTCTTGGGTTGTGAAAGGAAGAATCCATTGGGTGGGGGAATGTTCAACTGGGTCAGGTGTGGTTGAGGGGAGATGGGTTGGGCACATGAGACAAAAATGAGTTGAAGGTAGCAGCTACCGAGACAGGATCAGAAACATGTCTGCCATCTATGATAAGGACAGGGCAGGACTGCTTGGAAGTGGGTTTTATCAAGATTTGATTACCTTCCAGAAGGATGCAAGGGAGTTTTGGTGCTGGGTGAGTACAGCGTGAAAGTAGGAGGATTTAGATTTCTGTATAGCTGAGTTGCACTTGTATCAGAGGTGCTTGTAGGATTGGAGGTCGCGAATGGACTGGGTGGTTTTTATAGTTGCCATGCCTTATCCCTGACATGGCATAGGGTGATGAGGTCAGATGTGATCCGTGGGTGGTGGTGCCTTTTACTCAAACTTTCCTGAGGGGCATGGAGGTCCCATGTATGTTGGAAGATGTCACAGAAGTGTGACAGGGCGGTGTCGATGCCTGGTGCGGAAAATACTGGACACCAATCTGCGTGTGTCAGGTCATGCTGCAGGGCAGGTACGTTTAGGAGGTGAAGTGGGTGGGACAGGATAAATTTGGGGTGTAGTGTGGGGTCCGAATTTTGTGGATGCAGTAAGTGGTGCAGTGGTCACTGAGAGCATCAGAGAGGGTGCCAGCTGAGGAGATTCTGTGAGGATGGAGGCTAAGATCCAGTCCAGTAGGGTGTGATTTGAGGACAGGTGGTTGAGGCGGGTTGGTTCCTGTATTATCTGGGAGAGGTTTAGGGCTTCCACCCTTATTGCAGTGTGTTTCTGAAGCCAGTGAAGATTGAAATCACCTAGTATACAGAGTTCCCATCTGAGATTTTAGTGGAGATTTCCAAGATGGCTTTGACAAGGGAGTCAGGGGAGGTCTTTGGTGGGGCATATAGAGCTCCTATATAGAGGAGTAGATGAAGAAAAGGTGAGATGTGCAACAATGGTTTCATGGGAGGAAGGCAGGACTCCTGAGTATGATGGAGTCTGGGATGGAGTCCCTGATGTATAGTGACACCCCACCTCCCTTGCCCCGGTCTTGGTGGGAGAGGCCATAGTTAAGGATAGACAATTGAGGGTGAGGGATTTTGGCAGAGAGCCAAGTTTCCATGATGCAGAGCATGTCCAGGTGGTGCTGGGTGACCCAACCAGAGAAGGAATCCAATTTGGGGAGGAGGCTCTGATGTTGAGGTGTAATTGTGAAGGCCCTGGGGAGAGAGGCAGAGGGCAGGCTGGAAGAGGGTGGAGATACAGGCAAGGTATTGTTTGGTGCTGAAGGGCCAGGGTTAGGATGGACATCACCTGCCAGGAGCAGGAAGAGATAGGGTATGAAAAGGGATTGTTTTTGTCTGCCATGGCTCTGCTTTGAGGGCCAGGCAGGTTTAGGCACGGAGGGCGCTTCTAGGTTTAAGTAGTGTGAGTGGAGCAGTGCTGGGTGAATGGTAGGGACAGTTTGAAGGACTGGCTTAGAGGGAAGAGGAAGAATTGGCAAGGGTTGAGGGGAGGCAATACAATTGGGGCGAGGCATGAGTGGTAGTGGGTGGTTCTTGGGACATGGCAAGAGAAATGAGTGAATGGAGGAGGGATCACCAGATGGAGGCTGGTGAGAAGGGTGTGGGAGGAGAGGAAAATGGAAATATTATGAGGAGGCACAGTATCAGGGACAGCTGCATAATGGCTTAAAAGAGGCAGGAGTATAACTGGGTAAAACTGAGTTAAGATCTGAGATTTGTAACAGTAGCTACCTCTAGTGGCAAAGCAAGATGGCTTGCTAATGGAAAATCTGACTGATTGGTTTTGGACCATCATCTGATTTACAACTTCTGCTATATATTGCAATGTCGACCAAGGGTGGTGGTGGGGTGGTGGGAAGCCAGCGGAGGCGTCGTGGGAGTAACCTTTCCTTTGTTTAAAATAAAAGGCACCAAGGAGTCTTCATAGTCGAGAGAGCCATTTGGGATGAAATCATACCTGTAATGTGGGCTTCTGTGGGGATGGCTCTGTTCGCTGGCCCTCGCAACCCTGGGAGCCACAAAGGGTGACTGCACTGTGGAGGAGGAAAGAGTGACAAGTTAACCTCAGGTAGGAGAAAGGAGGCTTGAGAACAAAATGGGGTCATATACTAGACTCAGGTTTCAGTGGCCATTCACAGGGAGCTGGAGTCATTTTAAAATACAGAGAGCAAACATGCAGTCTTGCAGGGTATAATTAATATTCAGCTAAATTCAGTGACTATAGTTAAAATTCAGCTAAATTCAGTGACTATAGGCACTGAGACCAAGTCTGGCAGTAAAACAAAATGCATTTAACAACAGTTAACTTAAGGCTCAACAGATAAACAGCTTTGAGAGTGACAATCAGACTAAATTAAATAGAAAACACTGGCTCAGATATTCAAACTACACCCAAAAAGTGTGCAACAGCAGGAGCAAGTGCAAGTCCATTGTGCCCATGTGCAAGAAGCACGATATTCAAAAACTGCACAGGCCAAGATGCGCCCACGGCCGATGACTGAATATCGCACCACCTGCGCCATAGCACAACTAGGAAGGTGAAGCTGAGCATATCTGATGCACCATAGCACAACAAGAGATGTTCACCTAAGCAGTCCAGATGCACCATAGCACAACCAGGGATGCTCCCCAGCAGCAGGGCAGCAATGCAACAGCACAACCAGGGATGCAGGGGCCCACCACCCATGCCACAGATGGGCAGGGGCAGAGGAACACAGCAGAACAGACATCATCCCCCACACCCATGCACTGCACAACTGGGGAGGCTGGAATAACCACTGGCCCATGGAGATCAGCAACCAACCCACAGCTGGGCCATGGTGCCCCATCACACCCACGGCACACAAAGATGGCTGACCACCCTGTACCACACCATCCCACAAATGCATAGCACAACCTGCACCATGATCCCCTTACACCCTGCCCAGGAGTAGCACCTGACAGTGCAGGACACCCCATACATGCCAACACCCCACTGTGACAATTCAACCCTGTGCACCATGGAGCCATGCAAAGGCAGCCCCACCATGGACACCCTGCAGAGGCGGCAGCAGACAGTGATGCAACAGATGCATACACAGTGCCACCCTGCACGTCCTTCCGAGTACAGCTGACAGACTGACCATGTGTCAGCACACGAGTACCCACATGCGACAGGGCATGCCCGGACCTGACCTCCAGCAGTACAGTACCCTGCACACCTCCCAAGGACACATCCCATCTCAGCACTGGCCACAGCAGCCACCACTGACATGCCAGCAGACTGTGCATATCACAGACATGCAAGGATGTCAGCTGCACAAGCCATGGATGGTCTGACAGGGTGCCATGCACACAGTGCAGGCCCCATGGACCACTGCACACAGGCATCCAGGGCACAGAGTACAACACACAAACCACAGACAGTGACTGATCCCTACCCACACCATAGCTGATTCACCTCTGCACACACACACACACACACATATGCCCATGTGTGCACCACCCCTGATGCCATGCACACCACTGCAGCTGAGCACCTGTAGCCCACTGCAAATCAGAGACCACCACAGTTGTTATAATAAAATGTATGTATTAAAATATAAGAACTATCAAACATATTTACAAATATATACAAGGGAAGAGCCACAAACCAGGTGGGGACAGGCATGGGTCAGGGGTGTAGAAATGGGAGAGGAAGAAGGGTGTGAGGCTGGGTCAGGGGTATGGTTGTCAGGAGGTAATGGAGGGCCTATTCCTGCCCTGCTCTGCACTCCTGTAGTGTCTCCGGTTCTCCTCCTTTGGACCCCATGTCTCTCCAACCTCTCCGAGGCTGCCAGGGACACCCATGCCAGCTGAAGGATTTCCTGTATTGCCCATTCCAGGGCCATCCAGCATTGTCCACCTAGGACAAGGGAGCAGAGTCAATATGTGTGACTGTCCAGTCCCTGCAGCAAACCCATTGTGCATGGCATACAGCCATGTGCCACGCCCTGTGATGGTGTGCGACCACCCACAGTGACCGTGTCCACAAGACCTGCCTGCCAGGCAGTCACAGCCATGTGGACCACTGCACACCCACCGCCCATGTCCTGCACAGCACCACAGTGGCCGTGACAGTGACTTGGCTGCGGTGTGAAGGCAGTGGCACAGCCATGTCCCCAGTGCATGCATGGACCACCATTGACACTCCCAGACATGCAGTGCCACTGGACAGTGCTGACTGTAACAAGTTGCATGCATGGCAGTGGTGTCAATGGATGGTGGCCATGCCCTGCTGCCACCCTGTTACACAGCATGCAATAGTAATCATGGATGTAAGGCACTCACCATCATCAGGCTGGTCCCTGCGCCTCTGTGGACCTTTGCCCTCCCGGACTGATGGTCCTCCTGCTAGCCTCCTCTCCCTCACCAGCCTGTGCTCATCTGGGCCTAAAGTGCAAACATGGAGAGAGGAACATCAGTACAATCCTGTAGCAAAGTCCCCCACCCCATGTGTGTGCAATCCCACACAACCAGACCCACCCCACGCCCTGATAACACCACCACGCCAACACCAGATGGCCCCCATGTGCCATATGCAACCGCGGATACGCTGCATGGAAGATAAAAGTGTATGGAAGTTGCACCTACCTGGCCATTGCACTGTGCCCCTCCTGGCACGTGCCGCAGGTGGGCAAGCAGGTCCTGGTCCCTCCGCCTCAGGTCCCCATATCTGTGGCGGCACTTCCGCCGTCCGCCCCATACCGGTGGCCTCCTCCAGGGCGCCAGCCACCTCCGCCACACCTGACTCCTGACCCTGTCCAGGGTGCCTCACCAAATAGTGGGCCAACATGTGGCTCCCAATGGCAACCAGGTTTGCCAGCTCCACCTGGCTCCACTGTACAGCTCTCCTCCGCCATCTCTACTGCTCAGTGAAATCAAAATGGTGCTCTACAGCACAGTTCCCACGATGCAGATGCTGCATGGTACAAACTACCATTCCCTGCTCGCTGTCACCGAACAGCACGATGATGGTGCACCATGCCTGACACATGGCGCCTGGGGGGTAAGGTCAGGCACAGGGTCATGGGTCTCTGGCGCACTGACAGCCAAAGTGCAATTGGAACCCAATGCTTCTAGCATGATTGGGTGCCTGTGTGCCACCTCCTGTAGCGGCCTACCATGCTGTTGCCCCAGTGCCACAGCGCCATAGGTGAACAGCTGTAGCACCACTGGCACAATGGTGGCCATGTCCTGCACTGCCTCCTGCGCACAGCACGTCAGCAGCATGGCAGGCGCCTGTGTCATCACCCCAGGCATGTGCAGTTAGGTGTGTACTGCGGATGTCACAGAACTGCGCCCCTTGGCTCAGCATGTTCAACACACCGCGCAAAGCGCAACAGTCGATATTCAGTCATTATGCAAATCAGCTAATCAGCCATTCAATGGTGCAGTCACTGCATTTGCATCCACTTAAAGATACGCCTTGCCTCATTCATGGGTTGCACTATAAAGTGCGACATTGGGCTGCACTGGCCATAGTCGGTTACTGCAGTCTATTGGTGAGTTGCATGCTGTTTGGGAGTGTGGACTGTGCATTTTGGGACATGCATGGGACTCACAGTCACAGGTAACACCTGTCATTCTCAAGGCTGAATCATGACTGAGTGAGTTGTGGAGGAAGAGGAACAGTGTTGTGGGAGGAGGAGGGGCCAAATTTCATGAAGGCTGAGATGGATGCCCTGTTTGAGGCCTACCTAGACCAGGAGCTGCTTCTCAGCGGATGCCAGGGAACACCACAGGCCCATGCTGCTGCATGGGAGGAGGTGGCATGCTGTAAACCTGCATGGCAGCCACCAGCCCTCCATGCAGGAGTGAAAGAAGAAGATGGGCACAGACAGGAGGAGGATTAAGGAGAAGGTGGCTGCCATCAGTGCAGCACGGCTCTGCGACAGGTTGAGGACAGCTGGAGTGCTATGCCTGACCCCACAGGAGGAGAGGTTGCTGGCAGCATGCAGCATTGCACTATTGAGGGTGTTCTGGGTGGTGGATTCAAGATAGGTGGTAGCCCGTCACTGCATGGTAGGTCATGGTCTGTCTATTGGGGGGACAGGGTAGGTCACATGCAGTATGCTTGTTTTCTCTTACAGCTCCTGAGCATCTACATGGGTCAGCGGTGGTGGCTTCTCCACTGAGGCAGGTCAGATGGAGATGGAGATGGAGGAGGGCCCATCCACCTCCACAGGAATAAGCAGTTCAGGGTGACAGTGGGCCCGCCTGGATGTCCAGACTGATGCTGTTGGAGCAGGTGCAGAGAGCCCTGCCCATGTCCCAGCGTGCTGGAATCCATAGATGCCGGCATGCTGGGACTTGGTCTGGTGCCGGGTCCATCAGCGATGATGATGTCGCTAACGTCATAGGCAGTGACATGTGTGTGCCACAGGATGGCCACACAGCAGGTAACATTGTGGCCATGGCTGTGGGTGGTGCACCATGGAGGCCTGCGTGTCATCACAGTCCCAGCCTGTGCCTGTCAGCACCAGTGGGGCAGCACTGGTGTGTCTATAGGACAGTGGGACTGTTGCAGCCACTGGGCAGCACCATTGAGCCCTGGGGAGTGGCAGCCAGAGGGCAGCTTCAGCAGTCAACCAATGGGCTTGGGGTATAATGTCAGGGGCCAGCATCAGTGCACGCCTGTGGACATGCCCAGGCCTGGTCCTGGTGTGCAGCGCCCACCCTCAAGGGGTGATGAGCATCAGGGCTGCGAACACCCTGAAGGACAGCATGCCAATCAGGCAGATGACCTCTTGGATGAGCACACCGCATACTGCAAGCATCAGTCAATCAGCAGATGCTGCTTGGACGGCGGTGGATGCACTGAGTGTGGCTCTGCAGCAGGCAGAGGGTGTCACAGCAGAGAAACCGCTCTGCACCTGGCAGGCATGGACCGGATGCGGGAGGATGTGACCGCTGACATTGACAGGCTGACACATACAGTCACAGCTGCCATGGCCACAGGGGCACACAGTTATTTGCCCATCGTCACAGACACGTGCAGTGCAATGTTCACCCCATTCCCAGCGCTATGCGACATCCTTGTCGACACGGGTTCACCTGTGGGCATCCTGAGCACGCCTGGTGCAGGCATGTTCAGTGTGCTGCAGACTCCTGTGTGAGCACAGTCATGTTCATGCAGTGGAACCCCTGGGGACCATCGCTGCTACCCCATGAGGCCAGTGGTCAGCCTGTCACTGCTGATGGGTCTCAGCAGGGCCGCCACGCATCAGTGGCAGCTGGGCACTGTGGCGCATGACTGCCTGTCTCCCAGCGTGGCTACTGTCTGATGCTGCCCTGTGTGCATTGTGTCATTCAGCGGGCAATGCGGGTGGGTACCGGCCCTGAACGCACACACACAGTCCATCTGCACACCCTCCGGCTGCTGTCCACAGTTGCATGTGCATGATGATGCCTGCCTTGTGCTGTGCCAATTGCAATGGTGCTCAGCATCTGACACACGCACAATGACAGGCAGGTGGGGTGGTGGTCTGTGGACATGTGTGTGGTTAGCGGCGTTCTGGGTCAGGTGCCTCCTACCCTTTGTGCATGTCTGGTGAGTTGTGGGTGTGTGTGTGTGTGTGTGTGTCTGTCCACATGCCATGTTAGACCTCACCCTTCCCTGGTGGTGTGTGTGGTTCCATGCCCAGCCACCTCCTTGACGGCATGCACCCCTGGTGTGTGTCCATGTGTGTTTGTGGGTTGTGCCTTTGCCACTGGTGGTTGCACATGGCCCCATGACTTACCTGGGTTGGCTGAAGTGCTCCTCCATGATGGTGTCCCAGTGCAGCTGTGCCAGCCGGAGCAATAGGGGGTCCTGTCGCCAAGGGGAGCTGCCCATCAACATTGTCACGGCATCCTCATCGTCCCCATCACTGTCCCCTCTTGACCTGTACGGCTATCCACATTCGTTGGCCATGTTGTGCAGGATGCAACAGGCCAGGAATAGCCCACAGGCCTTTGAGGGGCTGTACTGTGAGGGCACCACCGGATGTGTCCAGGCAGCGGAAATGTGCCTTCAGCATACCAAACACCTGCTCAATGACATTATGTGTGGTGGCATGTGCCTCATTGTAGCATTGCTGTGATAGGGTCATGGGCCACCAGTATGGTGTGAGCAGCCAGGGATGGAGTGGGTATCCACTGTCACCTGTGTGTAGTGGGTGGAGGTTAGTTTGGTGATCAGCATCGCCCTGCCCCGGCCATGTAGGCCACTACCCATGTCACCTCTGACCATGCCCTCCCAAGCCCTAAGTTTGTCCGTGTGGTTTGCATACTCACCCACTAAGTGGCCAGTGGGATGTCCCCACTCGAATCTGTGGCACAGTGCTGACTGGTGCCAGATGAAGGCATGTGTGCTTCCCAGGGTGTGTGGCACAGATGTTGATTATCGCCCCCTTGGCATTGCACAGCACCTGGCAGTTGATGCTAGCAGCCCTTGCGATTAATGTATGTGGCCTCCTCAGGGCCAGGTAGTGTGCATATGGCCACATGGGTGCAGTCTATTGCCCCTAGCACACCAGGCATACGTGCTACCCTGTGAAACTCCTGTATGTTTGCAGTGCACTCCGCTGGTGTGCTGGGGAAATGGATGTACTCCACAACATGTGGCAGCAGTGCGCTGAGGAATTGGGTGAGGTGGCATGACTCGTCCAACTGGGTTATGCCTGTGGTGTCCCCTGTTGGTCTCTGAAGGTACCCGTGGAGAGCAAGCACATGCAAGCTGTCACTTTAGTCTCCACTGACTGAACATGGCTCCGTCATGTGGGTGCCTGCATCACATCACTGCACAGCTCACAGAGCCACCACAGAATTGCCCGATTCAGGTGGTACCAGCCCACGATCTCAGTATCACTGTACAGCTTGAAGCTGGCGCTGGCTCGGTACTGTCTGTTGGGGGCATACCACCGGCAGGCCCTTCCACAGCTGCGCACACCTGCCCCACCTTCTCACCCTCCTCATTACTGCCTCCATCTGGATGGTGGCACTGGCCATGTCCTGGCTTGTGTTCACCCCGGCTACTGTTTCTGTGTTCCCCGGCTGTCCTGGCTGATACTTCTGCACGGAACACCTAACTGTGCTGGCCTCAGTGCTGTGTGGCACTTCCTCTTCTGCACTGTGGCTGTGGCTCCCACACCTTCCCTGAGCCTGTGGGTTCCAGGTGCCTTCCTCTGTCCTGCCCGTGTGTGTGTGTGTGTGTGTGTGTGTGTGTGTGTGTGTGTGTGTGTTGCCTGTGTGGCTGGCTATAGTTCAGCAACATGTGCCTTCCTGTAGCGTTCTTGCACCTCTCCCTTGTTCCTTTTTATTTTGGCTCATTTCCACTATCGTGCAACTTCTGCTTGCTCCCCTATTGTGCATGGCGCATGTTGTTGAATATCACACTGCGCCATTTATGCATGGTTCCTCCCTTCAGTTAGCATACATTCATTATCATTGCACTATTGCTCAACGATATTTGTGGGGGTGCAACTGCCTCCCGCTGAATATCACAGAATGGAGCATTTTCCGACTTGTGCTGGTGCAACCCTATTGCGCATGGCGCACGCTTTTCAATATCTGGGCCACTGTCTACAGTCTGATTTTGATGGAGTAAAACTGTCTTTCACTGCTGTGGCGACTGTAACTTGTCTAAAGGTGCTTGATCTCCCTTTCTTTAACCTTTCCTTTGTTTAAAATAAAAGGCACCAAGAAGTCCTCATGGTGCGTGGAGAGCCGTTCAGGATCAAAATCGTACCTGTATTGTGGGCTTCTGTGGGGGAGAGCTTCCTTCACTGGCCCTCGCGACCCGGGGAGCCACCAAAAGGTGACTGCACTGTAATGTGGGCTTCTGTGGGGAGGGCTTCCTTCGCTGGCCCTTGTGACCCTGGGGAGCCACCAAAAGGTGACTGCACTGTAATGTGGGCTTCTGTGGGGAGGGCTTCCTTCACTGGCCCTTGCAACCCTGGGGAGCCACAGAAAAGTCTGAATTGTACTTTGATAGTTGTTGTATAGGTGCTGCAGGATGGTGTCATAGAATAACAATTGTTTGCCACTCCAAATGATGTTGTGATCTAAATTATGTTGTGATGCAAATTTTGTCTATAAATAGTGAGTCACACTGCATTTTACAGAACTGTGTCATGAGGAGAAAGAATCTACATGAGCAAAGATACTGTGTATTTGCTAATAAATTTGTGCAGCCCAGCACCCTATACTTATGAGTCCACTTGAATTGCAGATATGTAATTTTAATTAGCAAAGCAATCAAGGCATTACATGTAGAAGAAACAGTAAAAGGAGTAATAGCTTTCACTGTCCTTATGGCAAAACCATGTTAATGTTGTTTTGCATGACTGTCACATTACGCACAACAACCAGTATCAAGGTAAAACATCTGCAGTATCGTCTGTCAATATGGACAGAGTTGAAGAACCATGATATAACACAGATTTTGGTTTGTACCATTAAAGTGTTATATTGAGAAGAGGTAAGCTAGAAAAGCTCTGAGGCATATTGGTATAAGCTGCTCTTTAGTAGGTTGCACAAGATCCATGTTTCTCAATATAATGACATTTGCATCTTTGAGATTTTTCAGCTGTCTTTCTTTCATGTTGTACTCTGTGCCATTGCATTCTACCCACCCACATCTGTATCTGACCAGGTAACATAATGACCAGACTGTACAGAAGATCCATGGTGGAAAATGATGGCATGAGTGTCAAAGTGTTGACCAGAAAATATGAGTTTGCCAGCAAGGAACTCTGTAAAGGGAGTCATCAGTTTCAGTCCATGGAGTTAAATCGGTCTAGCACAATTGATACATGTGCTGCATTTAGTGATGTTCAGAGACAGTGTTGTAAGTCTGCCACATCTTTGGCATTCCCATATACACTGAACATCACAGACCAATTTGCAAAATTTCACAGATGTGTCATCCAGAATATACAGATATCCAGAGCATGTCATTTGTGGTTTCTCTGTCTATGTATCCACATAAGAGACATCTATATCTGCACACAGTTGAAATACTGTCTCTGAGGAATGTCATCCTCATCTAAAGTGTTGATAAGACCCATAAATTATAAACTCAGTAACATCTTGCTGTGCATTGTCAGCAAAAGCTTCCTGATCATGATAAGATGACAGATTTAACTGAAGTGGTGTTAAGCTCTGTAAAGTTGGAAGCTGCTGTTGGCTGCCTTATTACTCTCTTCAATGTCTCAGACAGATGTGTTGATTTGCATTGATCAGTTCAACAAATTCTGGCATATGTAAGAGTGCCTGCATTGCAGCATTTGCATTACAGTTAACTCCAGTACTGTTGTCAGATGTTGTCATTCCTGCCACATCAATACACTGCTTTGCTGGTGGCGAACTCATGATCATGTACTGACAATTTGTCAGGAGAAACAAATGCAGAAGACTGAAGTTTCATAGGTTTCTTCCTCTTTAACATATGTGGTGCATCAATAGAGACATCTAGCATCACTACATTGCCAGGTGAAGGAATCAATGTCTGGTTAGGTTAATATAGGTTTGCAACCAGTTGTACTCTACAATGCACTTGATATCAGCACAGAGTCTGTTTTGTGCAAAATATGTAGTATAGAGACCTGCTAGACTCATAACACAAGATAAGGCAACGAGACTCACGCTGTCCTTGAAGATTGCAGTGCCTATGTAAACCATTGCAGCATCAAGGCTCAAGCCTTGAGATTTTATGTATGGACACAGCATATGCATGACAGAGTGGGAACTGTTTCCTTGTCACATAAATGTCCTTCCCAATCTGGAACATAACACTGTACCTTTCAATGGGGACAGGTTTATCAAGATTGTCAAATTTAATAAGAACCATCTCGACAAACGTTTTCCGTACACTGTAGTGAACGTCTGCTATGTATCCCATAGCACCATTAACAAGCCCATGGTCTGTATCGAAATTTCCATGGAGCATGACATGAGCGTTGTTACATAGTATCAGAACTGCTTCTAAGCCCACAGTATGTGATACAACTGGGGTCAGTTCTTTCAGTCTTACTACCATCTTTGACACCATACTGTTGAACGACTTAAGCTCACATCATCAACTGAATCAACTGATGTTAGTGTCCCAATTGTTTACTATTCTCCTCCAACATAATTTGGTTGAACTCAGCACACTACTTAAGTCTTGGCATCAAACACACAATGAGTACACCTTCTGTGTACATCTTAGAAAACAGGTCACATGCATCCTGCATGGACACTTGCTTTCTGTCTATGACTCGTGTCTTCAACATTTCTGCATAGTAGCGAGTAAGTTCCCAATATGCACTTCTTTAAGTTGTGCTTTGTATTGTAGATAGCCACGTTGGCATATTTTCAGAAAGTTCAACATACAAGAAGAACTCCCATAGAGTGGCACTACCTATACAACCAACTTTTTTTTGCTTGCACTACTGAAGAGTAGAGAATACAAGTTGACCATTTACTGGGTCAAGTTGCAGTAGGTCTCAAAAATTATGTTTTTCCACCAAATGGTGCATCATCATCAGTGCTGACTATCTCCTGCAGCTGTAGGTGAATGAATGCAAGAAGCACATTTGAAACCATGCTGATCTCATAAATGAGTAATGGTTCCATTTGTCAAACAAGGTCTGTAGTTCGCATGGAACTTCAAATGGTAATTTTCTGTACTGTCCTGTGTTTTCATGCTCAACAGGTAGCATAAAAGTTGGTGCAGTGTAACCGCCTATGTTATATGCTGCTAGTCCAGTGGAGCTGACACAATAACAGAGGCTGACACAGCAGTAAGTTTAATATTGTGGTGCTGATGGCTTCAATTACAAAATATTTACCAGTTCCAGCTGCACCACTCCCAAGCATCTGAACTGGAATGTGTTTTGCAGGAGCACTGCTTGTTTTGGTGCTGCATGCTATGCTCCACAACATGCATTACAGTACTGTAAATAAGGCTCTGATGGTCATTCAACATATCATTAGCCATAGAGCTGCCAGTGAAGTGGCTAGCCTGCATTGCACATTCAACCTCTGATATCAATACTACAGGATCATTAGTGGGAAGGGAGGTCCCAGAAGTACTTCACCATGAGAGTCACACATTTCTTCTGAGTAAACTGGAGTGTCTTCTCCCAGCTCTTGTCTCAATTTCTCCATTTGCTGTTTCTCCAAGTCCAATCTATTCATGTAAGCAACTGATGCTTCAATTTTAAATGAATCATAACTATGGTGAAATTGTTCCTCGTATGTCTCACAATCATCTTTTAATGAGATTTCATGTCTCCAAGGCTTGAACAGAAAGAGGAGAGCAAAGTAGTAATGCTCTCTCTTATCAGTAGTTTCAGACTCAGCTTCATGTGGTCGATCAACCATGGTTTCCATCTCTTCACAAGGCTACCCTCCTAGCCAGTGACTTTGTATGTTTGTTTACTTGGATCCTTTCAACACCCCATTTGTAGTCATATGATTGAGTGACTTAAAATAGAGGCATGCCATCCATAGCATCATGGTGCTGTGGATAGTAAGTGTCAATTAAGTTGTTTTTCAGTACGTTGGGTGACGATGGCTTGAATGCAGAAAGCTCTTCAATCTCATCATGACTCCTAAGGACACGTCATCTCTTTTTCTTGAAGTTGATGTTCAGAAAATTAATTGACTCAGATTTGCTATAGAGGATGTGCCAGTCAGTTAGTCACTTGCTTCATGGGCTCCACATTCACATTGTGACAGAGTCTTTAACCCCTGAGACCACAGAAATGAAGAGCTCGATCTGTTCCTGTTTGACAAATCTTCTCACAGCTCCTACAATATAGTTTGCTCATTCTTGGTGATGTATGAAGTAATGTCTTGTACCAGAGCCATGAAGTTGTCTGCAACAAATTGACCATTAATGTTAGCCTGCCATATCAACAACAAAGCTGGGCTGTAGTCATTGATGAAAGCCTCAATTTATTTTCTGGGCAACTCATAGACTCTTTGTGGATTCTGCTTTCAGATAATGGTGCATGTCAGAGAAAATGTCATTTAAATGTGTCTTTTACAGACTCATCTCGAAATCCAAAACGACACCTTGTGTACAAGTTTCTGTGGTTCTTCACCTTCTTACAACTATATTTGCAACACAAGTGGTGCTGGAATTTCTGAACCAGTTTCCATAGTGTCGGACTGTCATATTTGTCAGGAATCTGACATGTGATGTACTTCATAATGAAGTTTAGTATCTCTGAATCGTCAGTCATCAATGTGGGGATAATCCTTCACCCACAGTAGCATGAGAATTTAGAAGCTCCACATGTTTGATATTCCATCCTCCAGAGTAGTGTTCACAAATTCTGACATGATTACTTTTGACAGAATAAACTTGAGAACTGCATGAAACTGATTCTGGACATGCCATGATACTGACACATGGTCCAGAGAGCATATTTTACTGGAAGTCATGCATACAATACCGTCTACATCTGAATTTACCAACTTCAGCAGGTCTGCTAACTTTCCCAGGAGTATTCTGCACACTGAGAGTAACAAACCATGTATCACACCAAACATTTGCAACATTCACATGACTTCTGGTGCTTTCTATACTAGT
The DNA here is from genome assembly GCA_016271365.2 of Neoceratodus forsteri. NCBI lineage: Eukaryota > Metazoa > Chordata > Ceratodontiformes > Ceratodontidae > Neoceratodus > Neoceratodus forsteri. Next base: position 1,543,259,643 of record CM057450.1, read on the forward strand.
ACTCTTTTGCACCATGCATACTAGAAAGAATGGAACTAAGATCTGCCTGCAGTGTCCCATCCTTCTGTTGCAACTTCAAATGCAATTGTGCAGCTGTCATGCCATGTAAATCAGTGATCAGCCACAAAGTGTGTGCAATTAATGCAGAGAGGATACTTAGCTCACTCTCCACAAAATGTGGAACAAATACTGGATATTTCTCTGGAACTTACCATCTGAATGAAGCACTCTAGACATTCAGTACTCAGCTCCAGGGATCGTACCTCACATTTGTCCAAACAACCACCAGTACCATGTAGAAACAGATCTGGGAAACAATGAGCCTCCAATGCACTGTCTCAGACACTTACAGCTGTTCCTTCTACCTGATTTAGCTGGTATAGGTCAATATTATCAAGTACTTGATCCTTGCCATGTAGAGGGTGAACTGTGTACTGTTCATACACATTTTCATCAGTTGCCATGGAGACCTTTTCGATCATTGCTTTAATGGCACCGACTACTCAAACTGAATATCAATGTCAGCAGGTGATCTACATTAATATCCTCATAGAAGGTAGTGTGAAATTTTAAATACCATAGGGCATTTTCACCTTCTGAGCAATGACAACATCTTGCCAATGTTTTTTTTTACTTTATTGGCACACCATTGACCAGAATAACAATACTGTTGTCTCTGGTGCTAATCTTGACATATTCTTGCAGTGGCAGTAGCAGGTATATGATAGAACCCTTTAATGAATTAATTAGCTCTTTCTGTGGCAAATATTTTATTTTGGTATTCAGTCATAGAATTGTTTGAAAAGTCTTCTTGTCTGTATCAGAATCTATTCAAACAAATTTAAAGAAGCAATGTCAGCAGGTGTCATATCTACCTCCATGTTGTTCAGCACAGATCTTGGAGTAAGCTGTCCAATTTTATCTTACATAATCAGTATGCACACATGTGTACTGTTTCATCGAATTGAAAGTTATTTTTCAACAACAAGTAGGCAACCAAATGACCCCACATTTTGTTCCATTTTACAATGTTGTGGATGTCAATCATGATCACTTATTTGTGATAGAACAGATGGTTTCACAAGACACATACAACATAAAACTTTTCAGACTTAGTTATCTCAAATTTTGCAGTGTCATTCCCAAATACTTTTAGTAAGTGTGATTTCTGTATTGTCACTGACTGTTGCAATTGATCAACACTCAGTGTTGAAATATCATCTGAAGCAGTTTTCCAGTTTCAGTTCCTTGATAAACTGCAGCAGACCATGCAGTCACCATCAGTTAATACAGAACATGGATACTGTAAAGTTGCTGACAGTACATCTGAGGCAGTACAAACTCCTGACAAATTTGTTCATACCTGTATTGTGTACAGCAATCATACTGAAGTGATGAAATATACTATCACATGCTCCGGTTTGCAAACAAGCCAAGGAATGCCCCATTAGACTATGATGTTCTCTAATCTTACACTTGTCAACGTGTTGAAGAGGTCTGAGTTGCCACATCTCATTGTCCTCAGAAAAGTATCAAAGTATGTTTCAACCACATGTAAAGAATCTTTGCTGACATTGCACATAGCATCACATGTCCATGTGTCACAACTTGTTTGTTTTTCTTTAACAGAATTGTCAATATCCATCTCCTCCATGGCATAATTTGGCAGCAGAGGTAAAATACTTGAGCTTTACCAGAATCATCTACAGAAATAGTGTCTACAATATTCTGTGAATATGTCTAGTCCAAAAGTATGCCTCAGTACAGTATACTGAGTGTGTGCCATTGGCCATCAAACACCAACCATAAGTTGTCCTTAGTGAGATGCTCAAAGTCATGTAATCTAGCTTTCAGATTCTCAACCTTCATGTTGAATTTGTCAATGGCAGTCATCATAGTAGTCCACAACTGGGACAGCATATTTATTGCCATGTTGACAAACTGTAGTGCTTCAGACTTAGCTTGAGGACAGAAAGTTTTCTTTTAACTTTCTTTCCAGTCCATCTTACTATTGCTGATATAATGTGATCAGTTTTAACTTTTATGACATCTTAAAGTACTTTTACTCTTTTGAGCCATGTACTATGTACACTGTCGCTTGACTTGCTTTTCTTTTGCTTACGACTGTCTCTTGCTCACTTTGTGGCTTTTGTCTATTTGCCTCTTAATGAGACTTTGGCATTACATTTCTTAGATGTATGTGTCGTAAAAGTGGTACATCTTGAGACAGATGTGACTTTTGAGTCACTTTGCGTGACTGCTGTGGCAATGTGCTGCATGCCTATTTTTATTATGAATGCTATCTCCCTTATAGCATGAAAGACTCCTGCCAACATACTTCTCATTTCTTTATATTTTTAGAGCACCAGTTGCCATGCTATTTCTTGATGAGATGTGTATTCTCTTTTGTCTGTTGTGAATCTGTAAAAGAAACAGAAACAAATTAATACAGTTCAATATAAGACTCTGAGAGGCAGATTATCACAAATGCAATCAATCATCTATAACTAGTTCTTCAAAATATGTCACGCTAAGATTTAATGCATCCCAAGATATGGGAAATTCTTCCATTGTAGTGATTAAAGAGTATCATTTAAGAGATATTTAAGCAATAAGGCATGACAGGAGTGTGTTATGGTGGGCTAATGGCCAACCTTGGGTGGAGTTGAAGCAGGGTGGTGAGTGCTTCCATCACCAAAGGAGCCATTAGCCCTCATCATCTCATCCTCCCAAGTGCCTATTGCAGTATGAAATGCATCCTTTTAGTAAATTGGCTGTATTTGTTAAACATATTTTTGTTGAGCTACTTTCAGTTGGGTCATTGTGCTGGGATAACCACCCAGCTGAAAGTACCTCTTGGCCAATCAAGAGTTAGCATTCTTCTACTCATTTCATAATACAAGATAGATGATTGAGTCATGTATCAACAGTACAATTAACTGCAGTACATGTATAGCACGGTGACACGCTACATATCTGTTTGTGGGTGGGTGGGGAGGTCATAAAATTCGTATGAAAATAGTATTCAGTGACACATTGTATAGTGTGCTAACATGCCGTCACTTGGTAATCACAACATTTTCAAGTGTGTCTGTGCTGTGTATGAAAGAAATAAAAGAGCAGCAAGCAAGATTAAAAAACATGTGAAAGAAATATTTCTAGGGAAATACATTGTTAAGTAATTACCATATTGTAATCTGTTTTAATTTTGTTCTATCTGTATACAATGTGTGACATGACATGACATGACATGATATGATATGATACAATACGATACGATACGATCGATACGATATGATATGAGGAAAAAATATACAGTGGTGGTCTTGGAGTGTTAACACACCATTCAGCTATGGGTTTGAATCCCACCACTCCAGTTATATAGTGTTACAGACTAATCAAATCTTCTGAGTTCATTGTGGTTACAAACCACAGATGTAAATAAGGTTAATGTTACTGACACCTTCCTGGGTAAACAATCTCCCTTTCCCAAAGTTGCAGTCCTTCAATAAAAGCAATTTCTTAATATGAAAGAACTTACATGAATTATACTGTAGTAAAACACTAATTGCAGCAAAACTATCCATGCATCATTAACTGCAGTCCCTAAGCACAGTTAATGCCAAAGATAGTAAGAACAGTTAGCTGTTACATTAAATTTCAACCAACCAAGAAATGCTCCCAAAATTCATAGATTGGATTATTTTTTTGTGAAACAGTATTCTTTTTGTGACTGGCTCACAAAACAGGAATATCAAATCCTGAACAAGGTTTTTACCAATCAGGTCATCATAGAGACCAGTTTCAAATGAAAGCATCACAAAACAGGATCCTTTTTGGGAGATTTCTTTCTTTCTCTCATGACCAGCTCGTGAAAAATGATCCATGGGTCACAAAAAGTATTAAAACATAAGCAGAAAATGTACTCCCTAATCCAATAAGGATGATGCACCACTTTGAAACTGTTACTTTCCTAAAAGCTATTTCAAGCAATGGCAGTTAACACTGAGGAAATGATGGTAGACTCATGAAAAAGGATCCTGTTTCACAAGATCATATTCTTTTTTCACAAGAAAGGACTAACGGTTGATGAAAAGGATTTAATATAAACAGAGAATGAACTCTCTAATCCAGTAAGTGTGCTAAACCAGTTCAAAGCTGTTGACTACACTAAGAAAAATGATTAAAAACAATATTTCTGCACATTGAGGTACTTTGAACACCATTAGTCTCACAAGAAAGGACCCATTTTGTGAGATTCTATTCTTTTCTCCATTCGCTCACAGAGAAAGGACTACCAAGTGATGAAAAATAATTTAAATATAGACAGAAAATGAACTGTCTAATCCAATAAGTGCACAGAACCAGTTCAAAGCTGTTGGTTACACTAAGATAAACAATTTAAAGCAATGTTTCTATACGTTGAGGTAGTTTGAATGCTATTAGTCTTACAAAAGGATCCTTTTCACAAGATCATATTTCTTTTTTGTCACTCGCTGACAAGAAAGGACTACCGGGTGGCAAAAAGGATTTAAATTTAGACAGAAAATGAACTCTAATCCAATAAGTGTACTGAACTAGTTAAAAGCTGTTGGTTACACTAAGAAAAATTATTTAAAGCAATGTTTCTTTATGTTGCTGTACTCTGAATGCCGTTAGTCTCGCGAGATCGTATTCCTTTTCGCCACTTGCTCATGAAAAGGATCACTGAGTCATGAAAAGGAATTTAAAAGTAAGCAGGAAGTGGGTCTGGCAGCCAATCAGAAGAGGAGAGGATGACAGGAAGTATGCCATCTTGGATTTCCTCACTTTTCTCACATGAACAGCAACTGCCTGTAAGTACCAAACATTTTAATAAAAGTTTAAAAAATCTAATTAATGGATTTATTAAAAATTACATATTATGCAATCAGAAATAATGTAGAACCAGAAAATAGTTTTAAATATTGTCTACTACAAGTTGGTACCTTAAAAAAGTGAAGAGATATTTTACACAGCACAGCTCTGTTTCACAGACATGCTTTTAGAAAATAACATTTGAAACTAACATACCATTTATGTTTAATCATTAAACAAATGATACCACAGACAGAACTACTCAAATAGGCAGTAATCAGAATACGTTCTCATTTTATTAAAGTTTGTGTCATACAAATAGAACTACTAAACATACTGAGACAGAACCATACCGAGTTTTATTGGGATGTTTTTTCCTTTTTAATTACTTTCTTGTTTTATATTATACTGCTAAATTTAGCATACAAATAAAGCCACTGCTCAGAATCTTAACATGGTCTGTACTGCCATACACTTAGTTTCTCAAAAAATAAAATTATTTCATTACACATCAAAGAAATACAACTTTAACAGTGACTGTGATATGAGTGTCTTACCACCTAGAATGTTATCTCAAAGGTAGGGAACTGATGCTCTGTCAGATTATGCCTATCTAAACACTGACCAATAGCATTGGTCAGTATTGTGAGTCACAAGTAGTAATCTATCACATAACCACGTTGTCCCTCAAAATATATATATTTTTAGATGCCATTATCCAAGTGCATAGAGCCGTCACTCATAATAATAAGTATTTCTGTGATTGGCACACAGTTGTTGTACTTATAGCAATCAACGTTTTATAACTGTTTTGAGCTGTGTGACTCAGAAAAGCTGGCTTCTGACAGTTTGCTACAGAAGTTAAACAGTCATTTGGCACAAGGCTACTGACAGAGAGACACACATTTTGAGGTTGCTGGCATTTGCACTATCTGGTAAAGGATAATGCATGGCAGAAGGCTCCAGAACTAGTGTATGGATCCTCAGCAGTTCCCTTGTGCTAAGGGCAGCACAGTTTTCTAAGAGAAGTTATTGTGGGAATAACTTGTGACTGCACAACTGTGATATGTCATGGTTTAGTAAGGTGGCATGAGATGGCAGCAGCTCATGCCAGCTGTACACCAACTTTGGAGAACACCCTAAGCCAGACATACTCCTGAGCCATGCTGGAGGTAATGATTTGGGGACAGAAAAGGGTATAGATTTGACTGAAGCAGCTACATCAGATTTGGCTGCTTTAAATGCAATGTTACCTGCCTGTAAAATACTATATTCAGACATTACAGAGCGGATGATCTGGAAAGGCCAACAAAACACTCCTGGCTTGAAAGATCATGTTGAAAGGTAAACATTCAAATATCTGGCTTCCTTCGTGATCTGGGAATGCACACTGTATGTCACCCCATAATTAAGTACTACAAATATTGGCTATACCTAAAAGATGGTGTGCATCTCTCAAATGCTGGTAACAGGATTTTCCTGGGGACCTCCACTGTGGAATCCAAACACTGTTGTGAATGTGCAGTCACTTACATCATAAATACCATCATGCTACCACCAATGGCTCTTTTAAGAGCCATATATACCTTGTTCAAAAAATAGAAGAACTACATCTATACACCACACACAACTCACAGTATTATTTTTGTTTTTGTTTGTTTGCTTATTCTCTTTAACTTTTTTTATTATTATTGATCTTTTTCCCTTTCTGTTTCTGTCTGCTGCATGTAGTTTTAAGAAACTGTTTTCAAGGTTACCACCTCAGAAGCAGTAAAACACCACAGGATATTACATGATTGACAGTGTATTTCTGTCTATCATATATCTGTGTGTGTGGGGGTGGAGTGGTGTTATGATTAGGAGGAGGTGTAATTATATGCATGTGTAGTGTAAAATAAAAATAGTTGTTGTGGTCACAATTATATATTAATTCCACAAGTAAACATACTATGATGGATATAATTTTTTCTGTTATGTTTCTTGTATGTTTTCTCCTCTCTAATACCTATACATGTTATGTACACAAGAAAACATTATGTTTCTTAGTATAGTTTTGCTATCTTTTTCTTTGGGTAATAGTAATGTATTAGTACATGTTAAAGTCTGTGCCACTGCACTATCACCACACTTTGTATGTGTGGATGCTGTGTGTTGGAGGTGAGTTGTTTGTTGAAGTTGTGTAGCTGTGTGCATACCAACTATTATTATAAAAGGGTCTCTGAAATGCTGTAATCTGATTAGCTGTTAGCATTCTGTCAGCTTTTCATTAATATTGGTACACTAATTGCTTCCATCCTACATCTATTTCACCTACTGTGCTATGAGTTAAGGAACCATTATGGTTTGTACTCTCTGTTAACTCATTCTAAGGGTTATTTCTAGTGACTCTGAATTCTATAACTACCCCGTACTTTTGGAACAATCTGTAATATAAATTTCATGTTATGGCGAACCCTACTTGGTTTCTAGTTAAAATGAATAGGTTTATGTCCCTTCCACTACAAGAACTTTTTCTATGTTAAGTGAACTTTCAAATGCAAATGTAATTCCTGTTTACTTGTGCACAGTAAGTTATTTTCTGTGTGCATAAAGTGTTCTATTTGTGGAAACTGTATGTATGTATGTATGTAAAATTTAAAACCTGCAATAAAACAACTTTATGGATTAATACTGGTACACTGTCATGTACAGCATATGAATGCTTCCTATTAGCATTCCATCCTCCAGCACTGATGATTGTGTGGAATGATGAATTCTGATTCTGAACCAGCATTGTGAAAGCGTTGGTGAAAGAACTATGTTATTAAAATATACATTCAATGAGGAAAATGTTTAAAAAATACACTTTTAGCACTTTTCTTTTTGGAATAAGTTTTATAATAGCAATAAGACACTCCCAGGACTTAGATTAACAGTCAATCACCCCTATGGGCAATGTGGCACTTGACTGTGCCTCATGTCATTACACCCCAGGGCTGACTAACAGACTGTTTATCTAACCCCTAGTCATGCTTTATTGCTTAATATGTGTGTAATGGCAGACACTATACTGAATGGTGACATGACAGTACACAGTGAATCTAATTATGAAGTGAAACATTTTTCAAAATGAATTCTTTTGGTAACAGGGTAAGGTCCACTAAGCACAACTGCCTGTTTTCAGGGGCGACCCATGTGCTTTAGGCTGGTTAAGTGACTTGCTCAGAGTCACACAGTATGCAAGGGAGGTTGGGGAATCAAACCCAGGTCTGCTGAACCAAGCTCATTTACAGCTTGTTACTCTAACCTCTAGGCTATACTGCCATACTAATAATAATTATGTAGAAGATGTGTGGAATACACAGGTAGCAACATCTTCTCTATGCCCTCATACTGTATTGTATACAAAGATAACAACTGTTGGGCTGCTGTTGTAATTTTTAATGGACATGAACACAATGTTTATTTTACTTTATAGTCGTTGATGATTCCTGCCCACCTCAACACACTCCCAACAATAGCAATGCTTTGTTTTTCAAAATAATTGAACAAATTCCTTGTGTACTTCTTCATGTGACTTACAGTAGAAAAAATGTAACAATATTCCTCTGTAACTATTTACTTCTGACAGAATTGTTGCTGATTCACTTTTGAGAGTTTGTTGCAGTTGAGTCAGTGTGCATGTGTGTGTGTATGTGAGTGTGTAGCTAATTAATGTCAGTAAAAATACATTGCAACAGTAAATGCTACATATTTTTTGTTATTGTTTCCACCAGAAAACGTGAACAATGTCCAAGCTTCAGAAGGAAGAGGATGTACTCACCCTAATAAGGGCTATTAAAAAGTTTGGAGAAGCAGACATCATGATGAGGGTGATCAATCTCTCCCTCACAAAAACTTGGGAGAAGATTGGTCACTTCTTGGGTGACTAGTGGCTACAGAAGAGCCCCGAGGAATTCCAGAAGAACTGGAAGCAGCTCTAGCAGAAGTTTTATAAGTCAAAACAGGCTAATAAAGTACATATGAGGACATGGACTCTATGAGGTTGCTTATACCATGTGGGAGGATGCAGGAAGCCTGAATTGGTGACCGCCACTATGGCAGTTAAGAATAGCTTTTTAGTTACCTAAGAAAACAAAGAAAAATAAAGAAATTTCACCATGGGCTCCTACAAATATAGAACTATCTTATATTGGGCTAGCCAACAGATAGATGCAATATGACTGAGTGTGCCAACCACTTGGTATTATATGTGTACAAAAGTATTGCTGTAACCATAATCTCTCACCTATTGCTTGCTGTTCTGGAAATATAAATGCAAATGACAATTTTGTTCATATAACAGAGATAGCTCAATCTGCCTGGATGTTGACCAAACCACAATAGATAACATTTCTGTTTTCCCATAAAGACAGTCCTATACACTTATTCATCAAACATCAGATTATTGGCAACTGTCTTTTACATAGTCGTTTTGTTACTGTTTATAAAAGGTTTAACTTCATGTAAAACAACCTGAAATAGTTGGTCAAATAAAGATGAAGAATGTAGCTTACCTTACCTTACTGAAGGTGTAGTGTAGTGTAGATACTGTGTGTTTCTCAGAAATGAAATTGTGTATTTAACTCTACAAAATTAATGCAGGTGGGAGCGCTGTGGAGCAGCAACATGGCTGGCTTTTAAGATAACTCCATGTTGATTAATTGAAAAAGTAATAAAGTCTGTTCCTCATCTACCCAAACAAGTCTAAATTCAGGAAGAGTACTATCAGAGGCTTTCTAGTGCACAATGGGGCCAAACAAGGACTCTAAATACTTGTCTCAAGGCTAGATGCCTTTTCTCTCATCAGCTGGTTCTTCCCAGGGATCAGGACCAAGTGGCTTGGTGAGAGTTGTGGCTCCTGAGTTGCCAACAGCATAAATACTCATTATGTGGGCAAGATTCAGGCTACAGGGGAGGACACCAGCAAGTGCCTGGCCACTGTGGAGAACAAGCTCCTGGAAAATGAGACCAAAATTTATGAGAAAATTGGGCTATATTGTCTGAAGCTAAAACATGACACACTACATGCAATGCGGCCTATGTAAGGGATCTTACTTTTCAAAAATCCAAGATTGAGGCCCTAGAAAATGCTCAAAGGCAAGCCACTGTACACATTGTGGGGTTCCCATCCTGAGTGGCAGGAAAGAAGAAATTCTACCTGCAGTGCATCAACTGATCTTAATGACCTACAACTTCTGCTGCATGATGCAGGTGTCAAAGTGACTAAAGTTTTTGTGATCCCCAATGGTCCTGAACAAGAGGAGATCCAATGTAGAGGCCTCTAACTGCCATTGCTATGCTCTGTCTGGTGGAGCTGGATCCCACTGCTTCAGGCTGCTAGATCGAAGGGAGATTGACTGGGAGGAAGCCGCTGACTCTCTTTCTGGATATTTCTGCACAGACCCAGACAAGGAAGAAGGAGCTTCAAAAATGAAAAAGAACTTTGCAAAATGGGATCAAAGCACAGTTAACATTTCCAGTGCAGCTGCAGATCCATTACAAATCTCGTACTCTTCTCTTTGTTGATCCTGTGTCAGCAGCTGCTTTTTCAGATAAACTGGTTGAACAATTGAATCCTCTGGAGTTGAATTTGGACAATGAGGAGTGAATGATCGGTTTATCTGGGTTGTTTTCTTGCTTTATGCAGTTTAAGGAGCTGATTTATGGCTGAAGGACACTGTTTCCTGAATACTGTTTGGCTGGTGCCTGTTTCAACTTTTACTTATTCAGGTGATGATGTTGCCGTTTCATTTATTAAATGTAGTATATTGGTTTAAATGGCTTGAGGCCAGTGTATGAGTTCTCTCATTTATTGGTAAAGTTTCACCACTCAGTTTGTGAACGATTACAATAGATATCTGTTTCTATCCTGTTTCCTCACAGGACAGTTATTCTGTCCAGACACTGTTGGGATGCTCAGTAACTTAACTGAGTCAGACGTTCTTTCATAGTATCTGACTTTATACATTGTGCCAGTTATCCCTCCCACATACATGCAGTCCTTCAAGAGACCTGATATTCTGGATTATCTGTTTACTGCAATCGATGAGTGAGAGTAATAACTGTTTACAGAATAATCAGTTCAGACTTTACTCCTTATATTAAATCAACTGGAAGTGCCTTTATGCTGCATGTACTTGATGCGTGGTATGACTGATTAAATCTTATGTATGCCTGCACATTCAGTTAGAGGGTCTGTACACCCCATCCTTACTTTTTGTATTATGGTATATGCTGTACTTACATAAAATCTATAAATAAAAAGTTAAAAAAGTAATCCAAATGAGTTGATGGTTTCTTACTGTGTCTAATATAAACTGTCACTACAAGTGCATGTACTGTAGTAGAAGAAGAAAGAAAGTTGCAATGAATCTGTAAATAGCCATACACACCTTTAATAAAATGTAAGAACTGTTACCTACAACCCAAATACACGCATCATAGAACTGTTTGACATATCATTAAAGTATAAAGGAATTATGTAATTAATTTTACAGAGTACTGTCTTGACAGAAAGCATTGCTATACAACAACACAAACTCTGACCAGAGCTGACAGGGCTGCATGTAAGGAACTTTGGGTAAACATATTGAAAACTACCAAAGTTATGAGCCTACATTAGGAAAATGTAACGGAGACTCATAAATTTGTTGTTTTCTAATATTTGTGCACCATATTTCCACATAGCCTTGTTATGACCCTGTCTCATGAAGAAGGGCAGAGCAAATGTTCAACTCCTACAAGGTGATTTAATGCAGGGACTGCAAAATCAACTTTGGGATCACTACATTTGGGCCAGAGCTGAAAAATGACAGTTGTCAAATTCATGAGGTGCTGTAAAGAAATGACTATGTTATAAATGTGGGGTCAAAATGTTGAAAATTACAAAAGTTACAAACCTGCATTCATAAACTTCAATGTAGGCTTATAACTTTATTGTTTTTAAATATTTTTACACCAGATTTTCAACAACCTTCTTATGACACCACCTCACGAAAAGGGTAGAGAAAATTTTCAGCTCCTGCCCAAAGGTTATTTCACACAGGGTCCACAAAATCACCTTTCAGAATGTAAAATAACATTTTGGCCAGGATTTAAAAATACCAGCTCTCACACTCATGAGGTGCTGTAAAGATATGACTATGCTGTAAATTTGGGGTAAAATATTGAAAATTACCGAGTTATGAGCCTGCATTTGCAAAATTTAACCAAGGCTCATAACTTTGTTTGTTTTAATATTGGTACACCAAATCTTCAACATAACCTTCTTATGACCCACCTCAACAAGGGCAGAAACAATTTTCAAGTCCTGCCAAAAGGAGATTTTGCAAAGGGACTGCAAAATCACCTTCTGGGCCAGATTTGCCTTATGATAGCTCAATTGTTCATGAGATAAGGTCCCAAGAAAGGCATGTTCAAAATTTGGAATAAAAAGTATGAAAACATGGCCAAGTTATGCCTGTAAGTTCAAAACACCATTTAAATACATTGAATCATATACCTGTTTGTTCAGTTTGTGGTCCTACTTTGAAGAGTGAAGATGTGTCTGAGGTGGAAAGTTAAAAAATAATAATAATAACATGGCCAAGTTTGCCAGTGATTTCAAAACACCATTGAAATACATTGAATTGCATGCCTGTTTGTTCAGCTGATGGTCCAGTTTGGTTTAAAACAAATGGAGGATTCCTACACTGGGATTGGGCACCCCAGTGCCACTGTTATGTTTCTGGGGTAAGTGGGGTGATGGGTGCTGAGAGGGAGGGTCAGGTGGGGGAAGTAAAAGAAAATAACATGGCCAACTTAAGCCAGTAAGTTCAAAACACCATTGAAATACATTGAATCATATACCTGTTAGTTCAGTGCATGGTTCGGCTTTGAAGATTGAAGACCGTCTGTGGTCCAGAGAGGATTATGGCATTGGACCCCGATGGGTAGGTAAGGGCATGGAGGGTATGGGTGCTGAGTGGGAGGGTTGAGTGGGGGGAATGCAATGGCAGCAAAAGACATTGATAGATCTTTTTATACAGGATTTAAAACAAAATGGATTATTTCTGCACTGGGGATTGGGCATCTCCCAGTGTCACTGTTACATTTCTGGGGGGTGCAGAGAGGGAGGGTTGGGTGGGGAAGAAAGTAAAAAAACAATAACAAATAATCACACGTGGTGGTAGTGGATGAGGGAGGCAGTGAAAAGTTATGATCGAGGCACTGGAGGATTGGGCATCACCAGTGTCACTATTATGTTTCTGGGGGAGGTGCTGATAGGAGGGTTGGGCAGGTGGTTATTGTATTTCAGGGCCATGGATCACTGAAAAGGAAAAATAATTGTGTGAGTGCAGAGTGTTCAACATACATGGAGGTGACTTTTTGTCACTCCAACATGTTGTGTATGCAAGAAATGCTGCAGTCCTTTTCCAAAACAAGACATCTGTAGGGCTCTGCCTACTGCAGCCCTAAAATCTAGTAACTACTACACAATAAGGTCTTTTCTGTTTCTACAGAACATGAAGGCTTCCCTGTGCCCACAGCCAAAAGACTCTGCCTTATACCAGTCCCCAAAGATCTGGTGGGGAGGATGCTGCAGTTGAGCAGGTCCTTATGTTCGACCCCACCAGTACATTGCAATCTTTAGTATGTGCAATATATACCTAAAGAAAATTGTGATACAGTGAAGCGCACCATGATTAAACCCAGTTCTGAAGCATTGTACACCATGCTGCAGGGAGTTACTACCTTAAACAATGTTATTTCAATATGACTTACTCCCTTTTGTCATGTTGGCATCTGTGACACTCTGTTTCATCACACCACTGTAGCAGTGTGCGATTCAAATTCCATAGTTTACTTCATTTACTTTGCTGCACCATGCTGCAAGATGTTCTATAATTCAGTTTAATCATGTTGCTTCAGTATATCTTGCATTACTGTATATCTATGAAGTTTTAAATGACTGTCTTTTCCTGCATGTTTTTTTTGCTGTGTTTTTACTGATGTTTATCACTGTGAGCTTCTGCACCTTGTTCACAGCAGCATTGCAGTGACAAGCCAACAACATAACTTAGTACTTAGCAGCTTTCTTTTTACAGATGTTGCACTGCTTAGTGTACACATAGGTAAAATGGGGAGGAGGAGGGTGTCTGGAAGTGCATGGGGTGGGATATATCACAACATGGAGACATAACATAAACCAGGCACTGTTTATGCAGTCATATTCTATGCAGCATAATAAACTGTGTAACATTACCTGGATGCCTCTCCATCAACACCTATGTATACAGTATGGTGCTTGTAACAATATAACCACAGAAGTAACTTTCTGCACTGTATTTATCACATAAAAGAAATAATTCACAGTTCTAGATGATACTCAGCATCTGTTCTACTGTATCAGTTGTATATGTGGGGTGTGTGTGTGTGTGTGTGTAGGGGGGTGGGGTGACAGGAGAGCATACTGTTGCAGGTGAGGAGCTAGAGAGTTCATGGTTTCAGAACAATGTAATGAACATTCTCATATTTGTGACTGTGAGTCTAATACATTAGCTTAACTGTTTATTCATATTTTTTGTAGAACAATGTCTTTGCTTAATGTTCAAGCAAAGTAATCATATGATTACTTACATCATGTGCATATAATCAGTATTATTGTGTTTAGCATCATGGACTGCATATGCAAATCACCACAGAATGTTATGCTGGTCCATCTTTAAGCAGAAGTGCATGGTGCGAAAGGCCTCTCACACAGTTTGCAAAGGGTGCTAACAGAAGACATAGACACGTGTCATGTATCTGTGCCTGCTAAGTGAGCTGACACCATCTGATCTGCATGACCAACATAACGTCTGTTATTCAATCCATAATCTTTACATGTAATGAGCATGTGATTTTGTATTTTCTTGAAACTTGGCTTCCCAGCCAAATGCCCTTTGGGTAACCCTTGCCTCAGTGTTTGTGCACAGAGGTTCTTTGTCTTTATTGTGTTTAGTGCATATACAGAAGAGAGACAAAATAACAACCATGTATTGAGTTACTTGTAAATTATATATATGTAGACATTTAAAACAGAGTAGGTAGTGTAAGTAGTCATAGGACTATAAATAATTGTATAGCCTTTTGTTCAATTTGTGTTTTCAGAAAAGACTTTCAGGAGGGCACTGCTGGTGCTGAACAGGAGGCAGCAACAGGCACAGGAGGCACTCTGTGGCTCAGCAAGAAGCACCAGCAGTTGCTGGTGACTCATATAAAACACCAGGAAGAAAAGCCCCAGCCTGGTCTCTCAGGTTAGGCCATGCTGCAGTTGTTTGCAGGCCTCTAGCTAAGAAATGTAAGTACATAACAATCCATAACACATAAGTTACACAAAATATTTTTGACGTGTTGTGTTAGTATTAGAGATGCAGAGAAGTAAAATTCATGCACGAGTAGTCACAAAGTGGTCACTTCATTTTACTATTCCGCTACTCAAGGTGCCCATTTTAGACCCTCACTTTGCCACTTTGCTCTGTAATTATGACTTTGAGTTGTGCACTCCACCTTATTCTGCTTTAAGGTGGGTGAGAATCTGAGCAGCCACACACATTACATGACTTACACAATGTAGATCACATGCTTCAGGCAGGCAGGTAGGAGGTTACGGGCATAAACACTCTCCAGCGTGGTCTGACTTACATGTTTTGCATGGGTGTGACAAATGGCTCTGCTCCGAGAATGGCGGGGAGGGTATGGACATGTGATGAAGAGGGTGCACAGGTGACAAGTCCACAAATTAAGTTATTTTCCCATTTTAGGAACAGGATTTGATGTACCACCTGCACTAGACATACTGCATTGACCACCACCACCACCACTGCTACTCTGACCACCACTTGAAAAGATTTCTAAATCATAACCCTCCCCATATCATGCCTGTAGCAATCCTCTGGTGTTATTTCATCACTACTGCAGACATTGCTACTAGGTCTTACACTCATGAAAGGGGATAACATGCTCAGTAAGGTTGATGATGAGGGTGAACGCCCCACTATGGCATTGGCTGCCATCTGGTGCTGGGTCCACAGTGCCATGTGCCTGTTCTTAAGATGTGTACACTGGCCCCCGCCCAGATGACTCCCCTTTTATGTCAACTCACACACCTCATAGCAGCTGGCAGATTGCAACTGACTTATCATTTGCATCTTGGACAAAAAATCCCAGACAAGGGATTGCAATCCCGTACTTTTAACATGTCCCTGAAGCTGCTTATTGAACTCCATTTTTTAACCCCTGAAATGGGTGGTGTGCTACATGATTTTTCAGGCTGGACACACTTGGACTCCAACTGACCACCATAACTGCTTATGATTGTTACTGGGTCATCATCATTATCCTCAACAGGAACCACTAAATCACAACTTTTTTTTGGAGGAGGGATTTAATGCCAATAGACCCAGACACAGCCACCTTGACTTTCTTTGCTCTGGTTCCCAACAGGGTCACTAATATCATCATGATATCCATCAACATCATCCACATTTTCAGCTTGGATGCTGTCATGTGAGAGAACATGTTCCAACCACAGCATCATCATCATCATCATCACCCGATATTTTCGCCACACTTAGAATTATTGGATGGCAAAGGCCTGACCTCAACAATGCTGAAAGAAATGTGACATTGTGAGTTATCATCACCAGGTTCAGAATCATGTTCAGTTACCGGGGATGTTAATGGGGAGTATGATATCACCTACACTGCCAGTCACAGCTTTAGACTCAACTATATTTTTGAAAGTTAACTGGTCAGAAGTGGAACTTGGGGCAGCAATACTCATGCTAGCAGAAACTGCACTAACACCACCAGCTGGGACAACATCATCTCCTCCAACTATGAGTGAGGCTACAGATTGCGCTGTAAAAAAACATTGATGGAGAAATCCTTTACTGACATCAGCCACGCACTTCTGCGTACTACCACATATGAAGACATTCTTGCCACTGGCAGAAGTACCATGCCAGATATAGCATTGCTTGCATGTCTCTTTGCAGGCATTTTGGGGATCACCAAGAAAATTCTAAACAAAATTTAGAATTCTGAACTTTCAGTCTGGGCTGGTGGATGTGGAGCCAAAAAAACAACAACTGTGGTTTGCAGATGGAGATTGGGCACTAAACAGATGCAAAAGCACAGACAGATTAGGACTGCGTTGCAATCAAGAAGAGATGCAGATGCAAAGTCACAACAACATCTTAACCAGTGCTCACAAGTCACAATCCAATCTAGAAAAGAATACTTTTTGCCAGTTGGGGTGGGAGGGGCCAGTGCACTGCAGTAACAGTCCAAAACCAAGATACCACAAAGCAGTATAACATCATGCAGGTGTGGTGCATAGCAGGTTTAAACTGCTGCAATTATGCTGTGGCACAATAGAAGGTATCTGATTTGATGGCACATGTCATACACACACACACACTCACACACACACACACACACACTACAACTAATGCGTAGCAAATTGAAAACTTTAATAATATAACCACATTTTTAAACAAACTGAAATTATGCACTGCTGCATCACACAAATCAGCAAAAATGTCAAAATTACTGAGAATATTACTATGTGTACATTAACACAGTTATACAAGAAAAATATAACCAAAACTGAAACACTACCTTTTTCTCCTGGAGGGAGGACAGCTGCAGTCTAATGGGATGAAGTGCTGCATACTGAGCAGACTAGATGGACCATATGGCCTGTATCTCCTGACAATTTTGTATGTTAGTATGTTAATCTACCTCCACCACAGATACACCCCTCCCCAAAGCACACTTCAAATGTCTGTCAGTACACAGACTGAATGTTCTAAATTAACATTCAAAATCCACACACAAACAGTAAACACACAATGATACTGTATGTGCATAGGAGGGTTTCCTACAATCGATGTACTAAATTTTGAGCATACAGATGGCTCAAAAGACTTTTTAATGGCTTTTAGAGGGTTTGAATCGAGATAATCTGAGAGCAAACTGTCTCCAGCTACCACTACACCCACACTAACAGAACTGAGGCTGTACAGAACAATCTAGAGCCCATGTGACCTGCAATCCCATGAATCACTGCACAATTTGCCTTGGAGCTCAATAACAAGGCAAAGCGATGTGAAATACATTGATTTCTAGTACTTCACATTAAAATTGGTACAGAAGTGGTTGGGAGAAGGTGGAATAATGCAAAGTCATTGTTATCAATGGACTGTCGTTCCTCATCATGAATGAGTATTCTGCTGCGTTGCAGATTACTTCATGGATTCCGAATTGCTTTGTGGGTGAATTTTGGCCACTTCACCAACCTCTAGTTGGTATCTGTAAACATGGGTTATTGCTTACTTATTTTCACGTGCCAACATCACAGTAAACTTGACTGACGGCCCATTCTGCAAATTCCACAATGAATCTGCCCTAATTATCACACAGAACACAGACATTGTATGCAAAGAACATGCAATGACTGTGTTACAATATCCATTTATTTCCATTAGTGTGGAGGTGGGACAATAACTCACTAGTGGCAAAGTCAAACTGACTTTATTTATTTTATTTTATTTATGTATTTATTGAATTTTGATGACCGGTAGGCCCACTGGGCCCCGGAGTTCCCTTTCAGGGGCGACCCAGGAAGTAACAGTACATGAAATAGAGACAATGGTACAATAACAGGCTGAGGGTTTATAGTAAGCAACAGCTTTCAGATCCATGAGGCATAGCTTTCTTATCTGTGGGTTGTAAATGTATAACTACTTATTCTATTGTGCATTTGTTCATGCTACAGAGACATACAAAGTAATGAGACAGCACAGTGAGTTCATTAGGTAACATACCTCTAAGCGTCATAGGATATTTTCTATGACAAAAATGTAGTTCGAAATGGGGTGGGGTTGCATAAAATGCTGGTGCAAAGTGGTACTCTTTTACAATAAAGTGGTGAAAATAGGGTTTTTCATAAAAAACTGACTCCCAAGTGCTGATTTAAAATGACAAATTTCATTTTGAAAGTCCTACCACCTCAGGAATGAAGATAAATGGCATATTGGAACACAGTTAATTGTATGTTCTGTGTATACAATGTCTGTGTTCTGTGTGACAATTAAGGGCAGATTCATTATGGAATTGGCAGAATGGGCTGTCAGTCAAGTTTACTGTGATGTAGGCAAGTGAAAATATGTAAGCAATAACCCAGGACAGGGTATCAGGTTATTTAAGCAATAACCACCTTGAAGCCAGTCATTTTGAAGGATTAATGACCGGTTGGGGGATGGGTGGTCAGGTGCAGCCGAGGCCACCTCCTCCAGCCATTCATTAATCCAAGAAAATTACCAGCTTCAAGGTTGTTATTGCAATTATGAGCCCAATTGCAATAACAACTTTCATTTTTCTGTTTATTTTACTGCAATTCAACTTTTAAGCAGAGTGATGCTTGTCGTGCGTGTTGCACAGTGTCAGCAGGCAGCTGGATTGGTCATTTCTAAGAAATTGATGACCAATCCAGTAGCCAATCACGCTCATGAATAATTAATTAGACTTATAATAGGGATTAATCAACATACCGAGTGCGTTGTGAGGCACAAGGCCACAGGTTGAGTGTCCTCTCAGCATCCAGAGTGTTGATTAATCCCATCTCTCCATACCCTGGAGTGTGTCATTGCACTTATAACATGGGTTGTCAAAGAAGATGAAAATAACCAAGACAAATGCTTTCATTGCTGTTAAAAGTGAAAAAATTGTACTGTGTCATGCAGCCTGAAAAAGTAGTCCTGCAGAAATAATACATAGCACACTTCTGTTATGAAGACACACATGGTGTAAATGTACTGTTACGTTCATTTATGCCATTTGTTCCTCTTATAACAATAGTATACTTCTACTCTGTAAATTTGCAGCTGATCTGTGTCATTATCTGCTTGCTTTCATAAGGAAGATAATTTTAACAGTGTGGAGAGGGTTGTCATACAGTATAAACAAGAGGATTTTGAAGCAGCACATTTGGGAACACTCTGCACATGCACTTTTACTACCTCACAGTGCCTATCCTGACTGTATTTTCAACTGCCTACCTCTCTGTTTCTACACACCGAGCTGTCACTTTGCCCCCCCCGGTGCATAATAACAGCACAGCTTGCAGCAAGGATATAGCAACTGCACTGTGTCCGCCCCCACCCGACAAAGCAGAACATTATGCAGATCCACAGGGAGAGACACACAGAAGACTGTGTAGACAGACAGCAGACAAGAGACATACCCCAACACTTACTATGCTGTGGCGAGAGAACCACCAGTCAGCCATACACAAACAGAGAGAGAGAGAGAGACAATTCACAGTGTCAATCAATCAATCAAACAATCAATCAATCAAATCTTTATTTATCCAGGAGATCACCATTGAGCAAGCTCATTTACAAGGTGAACCTGCTGTTGGCAGAGAAAATTGTACAGTTACATATAAATATACATAATACAAAGGAACAACATGTTTACAATACTAATAGGAGCAGAGTATTTACATTCCAAGTCACAGTACAAGAAAGATATACATAACATAACCCAAACGTAATATATATATATATATATATATACAGTTCACAGGAGCAGGATGTGTATGGATGTCATATACAAACCATAGAAAAAGAAAGATTATTTATATTCCTGTCCAGCAGAAACACGTTACAGGCCTGGATGGAAATTCCTAAGCTATGGACATAGCATAACAGTGTGTAAGCCTTAGGTAAATGCAGCAGAAGGGGTGGTGAATAAGAGGGATGCAGAGGGTGCTGAGGGCAAGTGGGGCAGAGGAGGGAGCAGTAGTGGCAAGGGCTGATTTGGATAAGCAGCTGGGACTAGTGTTGAAGAAGAGAGGAACAATAGTCACGCTGCTAGGAAGCGATAAAGCAATTACATATTTCAGCAAATGTTTTGTTATAGAGGGTCTTAAAGAAGGCAGGACTAACAGGTGAGCTAAGTCTTAATGATTGTCATATCCTATTCCAGCGAGTAGGCAGGGCATAGCTTATGGCAGCCCTTCCAAAGCGTGTTTTGGCCCTTGGGACATTCAAAGAATTTAGCTATTAACTTCTTAAGGCATAGTTCCTAATAGGACTAAGGGGAGACAGTCAACAACGTGTTGTGGGAGTTTGTTGGTAAGGGCTCTGAGCATCCATAGAGCTGCATTTCTATATCGCCTGTATTGAAGGGAGGGCCACCCCACGGCTGCGTATAAGAGCAGTGATGTGCTGAGTACAGGAGGCCACTTATAAATCTCAGTGCTCTATGATATAATACATCAGTTTTGCAAGATATGAGGCAGGGCAATGGCCATAAATGAAGTCGCGTAGTCAATTAATGAAAGGGCGTAGATTGGACAAGCTGTCTTTTTAAATCTGTGGTCAAGAGGCATTTCATTCTGAAAAAGACCAAGTCTCTGCTTCCATTTTTCAGCAGTTCTTCTGTGTGTTCCACATAAGATAGTTTGTTGTCTAGCCAAATACCAAGGTATTTGAATTTAGTCACAAATTCAAGATTTTCTCCTAATAAAGTAGAGATTGATGGTAGTGGACTAGCAACAGCAGAGAAAGCCCCAGGGCCTGATGGTGAGAAAAGAATGGCCTTTTTTGCATTTAGTAGTAACTTTTGCTAAGGAACTGGTACTGCAGAGTATTAAAGTCAGCTGGTAACATAGCGCAGGCAGCTTCAGGAGATTCCCAGCTTAAGTAGAGCACTGTGTCATCAACAAACAAGTGAATACTGGCCTCTTTGATGCCTACGTCCAAGCTGTTGATATAAATGGCAAACAGTAATGGGTCCAGTATGGAGCCCTGGGGACACCTCTTTTATCGGTTTAAGGGAGAAATTTCTCCATCAGCCTTAATTTGTTGCTGTCTATCAGAAAGGTAGTCTTGGAACCATCCCAGTGCGGTTGAGCCAATGCCTATAGTTTTGAAGGTGAGAGGAGCAGGCTGTGGTCGACAGTGTCGAAGCCTGACTGAGGTCCAGAAGCACGGCACAAACAAATTTTTGTTGTCTAGGTCCAGTTGCCAATCATTAGTAACTTTTGCCAGTGCCGTAATTGTACTATGCTTTGCTCTAAAGCCAGACTGCATTGGATTGAGTAGTTCAGCATTGTCTGAGAAAGATCTCAGCTGTGTATCCACAATTTTTTCCAGAAGTTTTGAAAGTATGGGAAGAAGGAAGAGGGTCCCCTGCTTTAAACAGGGAATGACGTGAGCAGTTTTCCATGCCTTGGGGATGGAGCCTTGTGCTAAGGACAGATTGAATAGGTGTGTTATAGGTGTAGCAAGTATATGGTACGCTATTTTCAAGAAATATGGGTCGAATGAGTTGGCCCCAGAACTTTTTTAGTATCTAGTCGAGAAGAAGATCTTCAACTTCTTTTATGGTGGTAGGTGAAAAGGAGAAGTCCATGTTATTGCTACTTGGTTCTGAAGGCTGGGTGTTGGTCTGAGGAAGAAGGCTACTTACAGGTGCATTATCAAATGCCAAGCCAGCAGTGGCAAAGTGATTGTTGAAAGCCTGCAGTATCTCTAATTTATCGTTAATGATAATATTATCAGTGGTAATTTTGGAAGAAGTGCACTTCCTGAAGAGTGGCCAGATAGCTCTTTTATGGTGGACCAGAACTTGGTAGGGCAGTTTGATGCAGAGAGTAGCTCGGTTTGATAAAAGTTGGCTTTGGCCTCTCTGACCAACTTAGTACAGATGTTTCTAGATGCCCTGAAGAGACATCAGTCTGTGTCAGCACGAGATTTATGAGCCTTTTTCCAGAAGTAATCTCTTTGAGTAAGGCAGCTTTAGATCCGTGAGAACCAATGACAGGTTCTGGCTTTATTCGTGCTTTAACCAGGGAGCATCGCTATTTAGGTGTTGGATATGATTTCATGGAGAACGTCATAAGCATCGCTCACTGACTTAGCTAGGTAGAAACTTTGCCATAGCAAAGAGTTTTTAGATCATTGAAGTATGCAATAGGATCAAAGTTCTGGCTGGATCTTTAGTGGAAAACTTTGATGTAGATAGAGGTTTGGTAACAGTTCTTATACCACCAATAAAGCAGTGGTCACTAACGTCCACTAAGAGGATACCAGCATGGGAAAAGGATTGAGGTCTGTTAACAAGGAGATGTATGTTGCTGCACTGGCTGCCTTTCTATGTCACTTGATTGATCTTACTTGTCCCTGCTCTGCTTCTGCACACCATGATTACACCCGCCAGCCACCTCACCTACCCACCCACCCCCAAAACATGGCCACTTTATAACACCTTTACACCTGATTCACTCAATGACAATGACACAGGTAGACAAAAGGAATGTGTGGCTGTTTGTAGCTATACCCTACCACTGTATGCATAAAATATCTATGCTAAGGTGCATGCTGCTGTCTTGATCATTGCTGCACAACCTGCCGCCTGCTATGCCTTTCTCTGTGTCTCCCTCTCTTGCCCTCTCACATGTCCGGCTGCAGCTCAGAATAACAAGCAAATGAATTGGGAGAGCAACTATGGCCATAAGAATGTACGGCCTGTGGGACACCAAGAAGCTGTTGACACTATCGCTTCTCTATCTCTTTCTCACATCTGCAGCAAATGACAGCAGTGGACATGTCTGGCTTCCCAACATCTCTGTCGCTACCACACTTTGCAGTGACTGCTGTTTCCTTTGCTCTGTCAGGGAGCAATGAGTGCCGATGGAACTCCATGGATTGCTCCATGGAACCATGGATTAATGCTTACTTAATCCACAGGCATGCAGAGTGACTCCGCCAATTGCATTGCTCATTTCCTCCAACCCATGTTATAAAGTGTTATTTACCCATTGGGTGAATAACACAGTTTACCTTTCACTTGGGTCAGAATCATGGAAAGATAGTGCATTTATTTAAGTAGTGTAATCACAACATATGTTGTATACATACATACATATAAATATATAAAATATATATATATATACACACACACACATATATATATATATAGTTAGCATTTTATCCTTGAACATTGCACGTGAATAGCTGTTGTACATCAGCTGAATTACATTGATATTAGCCAGTTACATAATAGTACATTCATATATTTAAGTCTATGCAGCAAAGTATCTCAATAAGCTTCTGAGTGTGTCATAAAACACAGATCTGTAGTCATGTAAAAGAGAGACATGAAGGTCAGACAATGTGAATATTTTAAAGTATGACATTGTGTGGCATTAATACTCACCTGGCTAACGTAGGAACATAGAAACACAGACTTTGAAGGCAGATAAACACTGCTTGGCCCACCTAGTCTGCTCATTTCCTACCTATTGGTTAAGCTGCAGATCCTAGTTAACCAACAACCTACTTCTTCTTACCCCCACCATAATTGCCTTATGTTTGTCCCATGCATTCCTGATGCAAATTGATCTTTCTTTTCATGGATCTAGCCCTCAGTGCCAGCATAGAATTTCTGCTGAGAAAGGTAAGCAGAACCTCCATTTGTGTCAGAGTTGCTAACAATAACTAGATTGTATGACTAGTCTACAGGTGACTATTTTGTGTGTAGGTATGACATGACACAGGGTGCAATATGGTGTGATAATGGCCCTTTTAATTAGTTAAACAGTGTTTATTTCTTAAAAGTTCCTTACGGGGACATTTTTAGATAACCTCCAAGGCCATTAGTGGCAGTAGATTTAACACATGGTCAGATGACCTAATTCAGTAATTTTCATCTCATAACTGACTACACCCTGACCATGAGTGAAATTTAGTGCCAACAACACCCTGTTGTATTGTATTGCTTTCAGAACAGAGATATAATTGCCAACAACAGGAAAAAAAGTGTCTGCTTAAGTATGAGTCAACAATCAAGTTATGTGACACCACGACAGGTCTGAAACAAAACAAAAAATCTAAAGTCATGTGATATGGTTTTAAAATGTATATTTACAAGTTATGTAATAACCAAGTTTACTTTATATCTAATGTTTGTCATATGAGCATTCTCTCTTTTCTACTTCATCATTCATTATAGTGAACAGGTCCACCTGGAGAAAACAGAAGACGATCAACATTAAAATATCTCTACATCATGGTATTTGTATTCTTGACTGTGTGAAATGCAGCATGCTACACTGTAACAGTAGTGCTTCCAGCAGCATGCAACAGCTAGCAAATGTAACATTTCTCTGCACCTCCTTCCCACCATCCCACCCACACCTGGACAACATAGATTGCATGGCAATTCTCTATCATTAGTACTTGTAGATGCTGTGTGGTTCTTATCAAAGTCCTCCTGTACCACAGCTGCTCCTGTTAGCTGCTTGCTTGATGCCTCAGATCATAATCAACTAGTTATAGTACCTTAAATGAAATATATGTTGTCTTACAGTACTGAACAGTGCAATCATTGTAATTCTTTGATGCATGGAATGTATAAATGATATCTATATAGTTGTTATTACAGATGTATGTAATGTACCCATATACATTAATATAGAGGATTATGTGTGAGCTGTCATACATAACAGTGATATTTATCGAGAGTTTTTGGTAACAGATGACCCCGAGAGCGCAGCTCGAGAGGTATCTGTTACCAAGGAAACCTCAAGATACAAGAATTTATTGTTTGTGTATGACTGCTCATACATAATCTTTTATAGTGTAGGGCAGTCACAGCATAGAAAATCACATAAAACCATCTGGAGAAGACAACAGAAAATAGAAATTTTAACATTTTCTTTTTTTAACTGACACAGTGTGCTGCAGATGTTTCTGCAAGTTCAAGTTAAAAAATGCAACTTCCAACTTAACTGGATTGAGGAAAGCAACTATGTGGCAGCATTCCAAGTTGTTATGCTGCAGTAGTGGCATAGCTAGTGCAGCATAACTGCAGTAATGACATAGCTACTGCAGCATAACAACTCCATTCTAGTTATGGATTTCTATCCATAACAATATTCTACCATACACTATAACAATGTTCTTCTCAACAGCTAGAATAATAACGGTATGCTGTCATCAGACTCATCAGATATTTGTACAACAAAAATGACAATTAAAGGTTTACGTATTTGAAATCTGTTATAACACATTAATAGCCATTATTCTTCCCACAGTGTGCCTACAATACAAAGACAACAAATGTTGCATTTAATTGTGTTTTCTCTTCCTTTTCTTTAGCATTGGATACAGAGCACAGTCACTATGAGTTACAGACAAAACAACCATAACATGAAGGCTTATTTTACAGGCAGTGAAGTAGTACAATTAAATGTATATCACTAACTTAATCCACAGGGCAGCATATTACCATCAAGACCCTATAAGCACATAAGAAGTAACCAATCACACTACTTAAACAAACACATACAGCAAAAGTAATTTCTCTTCTCTGTCTGTTTTTTCAGAACTTGTGGCAGAAATAAAGGCACTGAGGTGGGCCTCTGCCAGTTCACAGACACTGTGGGGATGGCATCCAGGCTATCACTGGCAGTTCTGTGATGGTGATAGAGCAATAGAAGCTCTTGCTAGAACAACAGCAGGAGCTTCTGGAGCTTGGACACCGTCATGGACAGACTGAATGGCAGACCTGTGAGGCCATCTGTGGCTTCCGGAAAGCAACCTGGAGCTCACCAATGTAATCAGGCAGCTTCACAACCAAGCCGAGAACCAGGGTACTGTCCAGGAGGCCAACCATGGTGTCCTATTGTGGCTGGTGGAGGCACAGTTAGAGGCCAATGAAGGAATACAACATCTCCTTTGCCTACAACAGCAGCAGCAGGACCAGGTCCTCCCAGAAGACTGCTAGGATCCTACATCACAGCCCCTCCTCATATTTCACCTGAAGAGGAAGGGTGGAACCACCTGATAAGTCCCTCATATGCACAAGGAGCTGCTTCCACTTCTTTCCTGTCACACAAGGAGACCCCAATCATGGTGTCTGCGGTTGAGTACATCCTTGTCCTTACACAGTGGAAACACCAGCACCCCACTTCTAATTAATGTAATCACTAGAATTTTAAATGCTGTTGCATTATTAGTATTATTTCATTTTCTATTTTTAAAGCAAATAAAGCATATTTATTTTAAAGAAATATATATTTTATAATATAAATCTTTTTATGTGATTGAAATTACTTTTATGTAAAAGGAATTACTACTCGTGAAATTTTCTATAAAAAGATTATAATTACAAAAAAACTGTCATTCATTTATATGTTAAACATTGCACAAAGGAGGTAAGCAGTGTGCAAGATGAGGACAGGCATGCATACATTATATATGTTTTTATTTATTTATGAGGATTTGAAAATACCTTTGAGTCAAAGACTCTTTTCAAAGGTTCCACCTCATTACAGGCATACTGTGAGAGAACAGTACAGAGTTGGAACAAAACAAACAGGCATGATACAATGGCTACAGTTTTAGGCTAACATTTTGATACTATAGATACACAGTATTAGTCACAGTGCAAGGATATTTTATAAGCTCCCATAGGAGCTAGTACAGAGAGTTTCAGATTGGGGTTAGCCGCCAAAGGCCTTAGTCAGGGAAAGGGGAGGTCAGGGCTGGGTTAGGGACAATCGTGAGGATTGGAGGACTGTAGGTGGTTCCAAGGTAGGCTTTGAAAGGGCCTTCTTTTCAAGTTCAAGTTAAGCAGGTTATTTATCCAGGAAGGGCTCGTAGCGAAGGATCTTTGGAATTGGGAGGTTTGGCATTGGGGAACCTTAAAGAGTTGCTTGCTAGAACTACTAGTGTGTAGGAGTGATGGGGTCGGTTGTATTAGAGGTGAGAGACTGGTGGGGGTGAGACTGAGAGTAATCATTTTGGTCATGAGTCAGGTATGAAACCACCTAATTCTGTTATCCAGGTTAAGCCAGTTTGAGGACTTATAGAGGGCTTATGTTTAGTTAGACAATCATAGAAACATAGAAACATAGAATTGATCGGCAGATAAGGACCACTTGACCAACCCAGTCTGCCCATTTCCTACCTACTGGATAAGCTGCAGATCCTAGTTAACCAGCAGCCTACTTCTTCCTACCCCACCCCCTAGAATTGCCTTATGACTGTCCCATGCATGCTTGAATTCCACCATTGTTTTTGACTCATAACCTCTCTGGAAGGCCATTCCATGCATCCACAACCCTCTGTGAAAAATACTCTTAAATTACCTCTGAGCCTCCCTTTATCTTCAAATTGTGCCCTTGTTCTTGCACACTCTTTTTGAAAGATGCTACCCTCTTGGACTTTGCTGATTCCCTTGAGATACTTGAAAGTTTCTATCATGTCCCCCTCTCCTCCTTTCCTCGAGGCTATACATATTAAGCTCCTAAGTCTCTCTTCATATGTCTTCCAGTGCAGACCCTGCACCATTTTGTTGCCCTCCTCTGGACAGCTTCCATCCTGTCTATGTCTTTGCGGAGATTGGGTCTCCAGAACTGCACGCAGTACTCAGATGGGGTCTCACCAGCTGTCTGTACAGAGGGATAATAACTTCCTGTTTTCTACTGGTGATGCCTCTCCTGTGCATCCCAGTATCCCCCAGCCCTCCTTGCTGCCCTCTCACATTGCTTGCCCACCTTTAGGTCATCTGATATGACTACCCCGGGTCTCATTCCATTTTTGATGTTGTTAGTATCTCACCCCCATTGTGTACTCTTCCCTGGGTTTTGTTTCCCATGTGCATTACCTTGCACTTCTTAGCATTGAATCTAAGCTGCCATACATTTGACCATTCCTCTAACCTTGCCAAGTCCCTTCTCATCCTTTCTACCCCACCTTGTGCATCAACTCTGTTGCAGATCTTTGTGTCATCTGCAAAGAGACATACTTTTCCTTCCAGTACCTCTGCAATGTCCCTTATAAAGACATTGAAGAGGACCGTCCTAATACTGAACCCTGCGGTACCCCACTAGTAACCCCTTTCTTCAGAGTGGACTCCATTTACTATTACTCTCTGTGTCCTATTCTCCAGCCAATTCTTTACCCAGGCTGTCATTTTGGGACCCACTCCTGGCTGGCTAACTTGATTATTAATCTTTGTGTGGGACTGTGTCAAATGCCTTGCTAAAGTCTAGG
Source organism: Neoceratodus forsteri (assembly GCA_016271365.2). Lineage (NCBI taxonomy): Eukaryota > Metazoa > Chordata > Ceratodontiformes > Ceratodontidae > Neoceratodus > Neoceratodus forsteri. Next base: position 1,543,288,598 of record CM057450.1, read on the forward strand.
TAGGCCATGTCCACAGCCCTCCCTGATCTACTACTTTGGTCACCCAGTCAAAGAAATCTATCAGATCGTCTGGCATGACCTTCCCGCTGTGAATCCATGCAGCCTTGGGTCCTGTGCCCTCTGGCCTCTAGATACTCAACAATTCTTTCCTTCAGAAGTGATTCCATCATTTTCCCTACCACTGAGGTTAAACTAACAGGTCTGTAGTTGCCTGCTTCTGCCTTGCTCCCACTTTTTGAAGGGAATCACATCTGCCCTCCTCCAGTCCTCGGACACCACCCCATCCTCCCATGATTTGTTAAAGAGGTAGTCAGTGGTGTCACTAGTTCTCCTTAGTTCTTTTAGAATTCAGGGATGAATCCCATCAGGCCCCATTCCTGTGTCCACCTTCAGTTTTAAAGTTCTTTCATAACCCTTTCTTCTGTAAATGGGCTGGTATCAACTTCTGTATCCAGAGTGTTTCTACTGTTTGTTTTAGGTACCTCCCTCTTCATTTGTAAATACTGAGCAAAATATTTGTTTAGTATCTCTGCCTTTCACAGTCACCCTCCGCCCACCCTCCCTCCCTTTATTAAGCCTCACTATCCCTCCCTTGGTCTTCCTTCGCTCCCTGATACACCTATAAAAGGTGTTATTCCTTCTTAACTGAGTTGGCTATCTTTTCCTCAGTTTGGGCCTTTGCTGTTCTGGCTGCTTTCTCAGCTTCCTTTGCTTTAACTGATACAGTTCTCTGTCCTGCTCCTTCTGTGATTCCTTGTACTTCCTGAATGCTTTCTTTTCTCTTGAACCTTCACTGCCACTTCCTTTGAGAACCATAGTGTTTTCTACATCGTTTTGTTTTGTTTTGTTTATGTTTGTTTTGTTTCCTGAAGTAGTGTCCTTGATGGAGGAGGAACATCTGGATATTGTGACAGTCACAGAAACATGGTACACACAAAACCATGACTGGGACGAAACATACCAGGATACACTATCTACAGGAGGGACAGGAGGGTAAAAGAGGAGGAGGAGTAGTAGCTCTTTACATAAGGGAAGAAATCAAAGCAACAGAGCAAAAGGGTAAACAGGAGGAGAAGAAGCACTGTGGGTAAATTTGAGACAGGCAATGGCACTACAATCCGCACATGGCTTGTATACAGACCCTCTTCTCGGGGAGGAAATGGACAAGGAAATGATTGAAAGTATACTTAGAATGGCAGAAAAAGGAGATATTGCTGATGGGTGATCTGAATATGCCAGATGTTAACTGGAGTGCAGTTGCAGCAGCTACTTCAAGAGTGGGGTTATTCTAGATGTCCTACAGGGGCATGCCTTAGACAACTAGTATTGGAGCCCACTCGAGAGGGAGCAATCTTAGACCTGGTTCTCTCAAATGGAGATAGAGAGAGATCACAGATGTAGAAGTGGATAGCCATCTGGGAACTAGCGACCATCGAACAGTATGGTTCACAATAAACAAAACAATAGAGTCAAGCTATACAAAGGCAAAAGTACTGGACTTTAGGAGGGCTGACTTTGCCAAAATGCGTGAGTGCCTAAGGAATGCACTAGCAAATGGACAGGAAGGAGGTGGAAGAACAATGGGAATAATAAAACTGCCATCACAGAGGTAACAAACCTTAGTGTGAAGCAATAAATCACAGCCCAGGATAAGGTGGCAGGCTTTATTGAGGAGATTTGGAGTCTAGATAAGTCCATGGAACTGGCAGCACCATAGATAAGTATGCCATAGTCGAGGAGAGAGAGGACTGAGGAAGAGACCACAAGGCGGAGGGCATCGGGAGTGAGGCAATGCTTAAACCAATATAGGATGCCAGTCGGATATTGAGGGCTGTAGATAGTTGATGAATGTGCAGGTGGAAGTTTAGGCTGGTTCTAGTGTGATGCCCAGGTATTTGAAGGAGTCCACCTGTTCAAGAGGGATCTGGTTGGTGGTCAGGATTTGTAGGCAGTGGTCTTTCCTGGAGTTACGTGGGTGTAAGAAGTACATAACTTTGGTTTTCTTGTAGTTTAGAATAAGGCATTGTGCAGTGAACCACTTTTCTGTATCATTGAAGGAGGATTGAAGGCGAGGTGGAGCTGGGTGGGGTCAGGATTGGAGGAGTACAGGACAGTGTCATCCGATAGAGTAGGATATTTATGGAACATGACTGGGGAAGGAGTTGAGGAAGAGACTAAATAATAAAGGTCTGAGGATGGACTCCTGGGACACTGGATCATACTGGCAGCCTGCTGGAAAGATAGCACCAATTTTGACCTGCTGGAAATGATCTGACAAGTAGTCCATGAATCAGCTATAGGCATCTTGACAGATGCCAAGCTTGGATAGGGTAGGTAGCAGGAGGGAGTGGTTGACTGTGTCAAATGCCTTGGTGAGGTCGATGAAGACCACACCAGAGAGATGTCCACTATCTAGGGCAGTATGAAGGTGTGAGGTGAACTTGAGAAGGGCAGTCATCATTCTTTATCCTTTGTGGAAACCATGTTGCTGGTTGCAAAGTATATTGTGTTTGTTAAGATGGTCAGTGAGCTGCTCAGAGATGATACATTCTACTGCCTTAGATGGGGAGAATAGAGATGGAGCGATAGTTGTGGGGGGTATGGTCCCCGCTTTTAAATATAGGGGTAGTAGAAGCAGATTTCAGTGCATTGGAAATTTTCAAAGACATGAAGACTGGTTAATAATGTGGAAGAGGGGATTAGCACCTCATGGAGAGTGAGCTGAAGAAGTCTGAGGTCTAGGAGTCACTGCATATTGGGAGTGCCTCATGGCTTTTGGAGGTAGGGCTCAGCAGCTCTGGGGGATGCAATGTAGATGAAATGGAGGTGTGCTGAGAGGGAGGGGCATTGGAGCGATGGTCAAAGTAATGGGAATGGAGGACATGGCTGAGGTCAGAGAAAGCATGGTTAAGTGTGGTGGCTATCTGAAAGGGGGCAGAGGACAGGCCCCTTCGACTAAGATTTGCATGGGGCAGGGTTAGGGCAATGCCACAGATGTCCTTAATATTGCTCCAAAATTTACGCTTAGCCCCAGGTGGAGTTTAGGGTAGATTTTTAGTACTCGGCTTGGCTTTCCGTGGGACAGTGCAGTGGTTTCGGCTTCTCTGTACTTCTGTCTACTGGCTGGCAGGCCAGTCTCAATGGAGAGGTGCCACAGAGAATCTCTAGCTCGCATCAAGGCCAGTAGGTGGTCAGAAATCCAGGGCACTGGGTTGCCTTGACCATCCTTCTGGCAAGAGGGACAAACATGTCACAGATAGCATTGAAGGAATGAATTAAGAGGTCAAGGGCTCTGTCAGGGTCAAGGGTTGTTGTGAAAGGCCAGTCCAACTTACTAAGGTGAGCTTTCAGGACATTGAGTTTACTAGGCCAAGTTTATGTCACAGGACCATTTTGAGGGGATTTGGGGTCTTACAAGACCAGGAACAGAGGACAGGGGAGTGGTCACTAATCGCGCCTGGGAGGATAATGGTGCTAGTAATTTTGTGAGGGGGTTAGTGAAAACTATGTCCAGTAGGGGGAGAATCTGTGCATGGTCCAGGTGGGTGGGGGAGGGACTATTTGTGCAAGGTCATGGGTGGTGGCTTCATCGATAGAGTGGTGGCGGACTTATATAGCCAACTGATATTGAAGTCCCCAGAACAATTTTTTCATTATGAGATGGTAATGTGGCCAGGTAGGACATCACAGAGTGGAAGGCTGCCTTTGGTCCCTGGGGAATGTAAATAGCAGTGATAAGAAGGGGAGTATGAGAATGACCAAAGGTAAGTTTGAATGTGAGGGTCTGTGGACCGGGAATGAGATGGGGAGGGGAAGCAGCTCTGTGCAATTATTAAGACCATTTTGTACAAGGGGAAATAGTATATTTCACAGACAGAAATTAATTTTACATTTAAAAGGTAAAGGAATTTAATGTATCCTAATTGGCTGAATATTAGGCCCTGGACACACTGGGAACTTAAAATGGTTTAAGTGCCTTAAAACTGTTTAAATCCCTAGCACTGTTTGCAGACAGACTGCAAGCCCTTAGGCCCTGGACACACTGGGGAACTTAAAATGGTTTAAGTGGCTTAAAATAGTTTAAATCCCTAGCACTGTTTGCAGACAGACTACAAGCCCCTTAAAATGTTTTAACAAAAGTGTTTTAAACCCTGCTAGAAACCTAGTCTTAAACCGTTTTTAAAAATGCTTTTGAGCTAGCATGGTTTTACTCACAGGTCTGTCCAGGAGTAAAAGTGTTTCAAGCAGTAATGGTTTCACTAAAACAGTTCTAGCTGCAGTGTGTCCAGGCAAGTACAGTTCTGTGTGTTGGACTTAATGCAAAATAGTTACAAGGAGAACAGGTTTAATACTAGCAGTGTGGCACACTAAACCATTATCAAAAATGGTTACTGAGTAGTGTGGCTGCACTGAAATGGTTTAGCTGAACTGGTTTTAAAATGGTTTTCAAAAACAGTTCTGTAGTGTGTCCAGGGCCTTAGTTGTAGCCATGTTACTAAAATTTCATCACCAGCGATAGCAGTAAATCAGAACGATTTTGAATTTCTGTATTCCATCTTAACATACTGTCTATGAATATGTGCCTGTGTGGGGGTAGCATTCTGCTATTTCAATAATACATTGCTAGAAATCTTCTATTCCATGTTAAAGAATCACACAGTGTGTTGAATATGAAGAAGGACAGATGAGACGAGGTCCAAAGCACCTTTAGAGGAGCATTTTCCATGATTCAGCATCCAATTATTATATCAATTTGCTGTTATCAAAATTGTAGAGTATTCTTTTCGTAACAGTTTCTATGGGTCCATTCTATATAAACAATTAGTCAGAGCAGAGATATTACTGATACTTCATTTTCACCATGATCAGAGTTGTGAAGAAACCTGCATTCGACTCGTGGATCATTGCACCACTGACTGTGAGAGACTCATACTACCACCAATGTCCATACGGTGCCCTATTGCTTACATATTCTATATTGTAACCCAGCTATACACTGTTCTGCTGGGGTAGTAATATCTTTATGTTCTTATAGTGTATAGTGCATTGTTCTGGATATAATTCAATCTAGTTCAAACACTGTTGTGCCACATTTGAAAACTCATGCAAACGTAATGGTACACTTCTGTGTTATAATACCATGGTGAAACCTGTACAGACTGCAGAAATATATTGTACCGTGGAAAGAAGTAAGATTCCTGCAAACACATTTCACATCACAGTATACACTGGGCTGAACAACTTCATGCGCAGCACAGTTTTCTGTAACCTGACAGGGTTATGCAACATAAAGTGCTTTGCACCATGCACTCCCATGCATTTTATTGCAGAACTGCACCTGCCATTTCTATAGCATAACATCACATTTTTCATTGGTATCAGTGATACCCCAACCCAGCACAATTTTACCCTCCAAAATCTGTATATGTGTTGCCTACTGACCAATGTACCACATGGTAAATACCTCAAAATTATCTTATTTCATGGAGAAGATCCATTTTCGACCATGGCAATGAATTTTGAAAAAGTGAATCCTTTTTCACGAGATGTTCCATTTTCACAAACTGAAAAGGATTCCTTTGTGAGCTCACAAAGAAGGAATCGGTTCACTAGCAAGAAATCCTTTTCTGGGACTTCGTAAGAAAGGAATTGGCTGCTAAAAAGGAATCAGCTTGTGAAAAAGTAACTATGCTTGTCACAAAAAGATTATAAATGCTAAAAAATGCCAGTCAAGGTTGTTATTCCACCAAATAACTTCAGAATACACCTAACAGAGTCTCCATGAACAAGATACACGAGTTGGCGTCTTCCTATCACTTCATTTCTGTGGGTTTTCAAAAATGCTTTTTGAAAAAAATAGGAAACAAGATGGCAGCTCATGAAAAGGATTTTCTCCCATGAAAAGTTTTTTCTCACAAAATAGAAACAGATTTCACAAGAATGAATCCTTTTCATCCATTTCATACTTTGTCAAATTTTTACCATATCCTGCAAAGTGATCTTCCCATAGGGAGTAATGGGAACTTAAAACTGAATAACTTTGCAAAGATTGATATTTTTCACCAAACAATTGCTGGCTGTTCTGCTACCCAAGTTCTTTCTACCATTAAAAATCGCACTCAAATTCCACACCATCTGGGCACAAGGCAATGAAGAAAAACTGCAAAAGTGATGACTTTAAGATTTTTGCACTATCCAGATCTCAGAATCCACATACAACTGGAACAAAACTTGTCACGCCAAAGATTTACCCCATAGGACAGCTATACCACATTTTGTGCAAATCCATTGATTGGTTGGAAACCTATTAAAGTGCAAAATTTGAGGTTTAATATTAAACGGCTACTCAACCCTAATTATAGTGTTCCTATTATATATATATATATATATATATATATATATATATATTATAGTGGCACAGTAGTACCACTATAGTTAGGGTTGAGTACCCCATTTAAGGTTAACGTGTGAAAATTTGCAGGTTAATAACTTTGCCACTGTGTTACAGATTTGATTGAAATTTGGCAGGCATGGAGCAATTCTATAGATCTCTGGATCTGCCAAGTGTTATAGTGGTCGGATATATGGTTGTAGAGCTACATAGCACTGTAAAATGTGGTGATTACACTTTTTGTGCATCTTTTGCTCACGCCTCAGGTCGCACAATTTGTGCAACTGCTCCAAAACCTTCAGGAAACATGCAGCAGGTCCCCAATGTGCTTTTCAAAGATTTCATGAAAAATATTAAATGGTTCAAAGTTATTCAAAAACAAGTTTCCTTTATAGTCAGTGGAAAAGTTAATAAAATATTCCACAGTGTCGCAAATGCCACTTTTAGTGTCGCAAATTACCCTGTAGTGTTGCAAATCTGCCATTTTGTTTTCAGTTACTGGTCAATGAAATGCTTGCCATTTAAATTTGGGACCCTCTGGGACACACTTCTTTTTGTGTTCACCTAGTCGAGCCCTGAGAATGCTAGTCATGTCTTTTGGGAGGTTAAACACCCAAGAAATATTTTTTTAATTTTGCAAACTGTAGTGTCGCAGGTAGTGTCGCAATTCTACACTTTTGTGATTTTTTTTGAAGTGTCGTGATTTGCCACACTGCTTTCCCGCACTATGACCAAAATAACAGAATTCTTTGCCACCCTGCTGCAAAAGAACGGTTTAGTCTTTGGGCTGACATTTGGACAGAAGAAGCCAACATCCCACAGATGTGCCTTTTGTGGTTTGGTGGCAAAATATTAAAGGGCTGCAAAGTTACGGCACTCAAAGTTGACTATTTTTCCATAGGTTAACATTACGGCATCCCGTGCCTTTTGAGGCCCGTATCTCAGAAATGCTTTAAGATAAGGACTTTTCATTGGAAAATGTTTATCTCCTGCAGGGGGACTAAATACAAAACTAGCGAGGAAAGTCATAAATAATACTAAATTTTAATTTTTTCTAGTCATATGGTTCCTGAGATATAAGCAATTTAGTATTCCATGTTCATGTTCGTCTAAGGCCATTATTATGCACACATTCTTTGTACTCACTGTGTTTCTGAATGCATGTTTTGTGACAAAAAGGATGTGCATTTCTGTTACTATTACAGTTAGCATTTCCACTTCGTGCTTCGTTAACATTTGCATTCCTGTTCCTGCTTATGTCACCGTGTGTACCATTTGCATTCGTGCTTCTGTTATCATCACTATTAACCAGGTAATACCCCACCTAGACCAGGTACTGGATCCTGAGTGCAGAGTCACAGCCCAACTAAGGTCATGGACATCATCAGTACACGTGTCTGATACCAGCTGTGCACTAGCTTGGACACTGAGGAGTTGCACAGCCTCAGCCAGGCAATGCCCCCAGACCAGGTACTGGATCCTGAGTGCAGAACTACAGCCAAACTAAGGCCATGGACATCATTGGTATACATCTCTGATACCAGCTGCACACAAGTTTGGACACTGAGGAGTTGCACGGCTCAGCCAGGCAATGCCCACCCCCAGACAAGGTACTGGATCCTGAGTGCAGAGCCAGAGCTGAACTAAGGCCATGGACATCATCAGTATTACCTCTCTGATGCCAGATGACACTAGTTAGGACACTCAGTATTTGCACGGCCTCAGCCAGGCAATACCCTCACCAGACCAGGTACTAGATCCTGAGTGCAGAGCCACAGCCAAACTAAGGTGATAGACATTGTCGGCATATATCTCTGATACCAGTTGCACACTAGTTTGGACACTGAGGAGTTGCATGGCCTCAGCCAGACAATGCCCTCCCACCCCAGACCAGGTACTGGATTCTGAGTGCAGAGCCACAGCCAAACTAAGGTCATGGACATCATCAGAATATGTCTGCGATACGGCTGCACACAAGTTAAGACACTGAGTAGTTGCACAGCCTCAGCCAGGCAATACCTCCCCTCACCCCAGACAGGTACTGGATCCTGATTGCAGAGACACAGCCAAGAAAGTCATGGACATCATCGTATACTCTCTGATGCGAGGTGCACACTAGTTAGGACACTGAGAGTAGATGCACAGCCTCAGCCAGTCAATGCCCCCCAGACCAGGTACTGAATCCTGAGTGCAGAGCCACAGCCAAACTAAGGCCATGGACATCATCAGAATATGTCTCTGATACCAGCTGCATACTAGTTCAGATACTGAGTAGTTGTATGGCCTCAGCCAGGTAATACTTCCCGACCAGGTACTGGATCCTGAGTGCAGAGCCAGAGCTCAACTAAGGCCATGGACATCATTGGTATATCTCTGATGCCAGTTGCACCCAAGTTAGGACACTCAGTAGTTGCACAGCCTCAGCCAGGCAATACCCCACCAGACCAGGTACTGGGTACTGAGTGTAGAGCCAGAGCACAATTAAGGCCATGGACATCATCGGTATACCTCTCTGATGCGAGCTGCACACAGTTAGGACACTGAGTAGTTGCACAGCCTCAGCCAGGCAATGCCTCCCCCAGACCAGGTACTGGATCCTGAGTGCAGAGCCACAGCCAAACTAAAGCAATGGACATCATCAGTATATGTCTCTGATACCAGCTGTACACTAGTTCAGACACTGAGGAGTTGCACAGCCTCAGCCAGGCAATACCTCCCACGACCAGGTACTGGATCCTGAGTGCAGAGCCACAGCCCAACTAAGGCCATGGACATCATCGGTATGTCTCTGAACCAGCTGCACACTAGTTTGGACACTGAGGAGTTGCACAGCCTCAGCCAGGCAATGCCCACACCTCCCAGCCCAGGTACTGGATCCTGGTTGCAGAGACACAGCCCAAATAAAGCCATGAACATCATCAGTATATCTCTGATGCCAGCTACATACAAGTTAGACACTGAGGAGTTGCATGCCTCGGCTAGGTAATACCCCCGACCAGGTACTGGATCCTGAGTGCAGGACAAAGCCCAACTAAGGCCATGGACATCATTGGTATACCTCTCTGATGCCAGCTGCACACAAGTTAGGCCACTGAGAGAGTTGCACGGCCTCAGTCAGGCAATGCCCCCCACCCAGACCAGGTACTGGATCCTGAGTGCAGAGCCAGAGCCCAACTAAGGCCATGGACATCATTGGTATACCTCTGATGCCAGTGCACACAAGTTAGGACACTCAGTAGTTGTACAGCCTCAGCCAGGCAATGGCCCCATCCCCACACACCATGATTACTATTGAATACTCATAATAAACACACTTTGAGTCTGTAGTTAGAAAAATATTTTATGAAAGTATTTTTTAGAAAAATAAATGTATATAACAGTTTTTATTTTTTGTTAAAAATATAAAAATAAAATCATGATTGTGATAATAGAATAAAAAATAAAAAGTGATATAAAATGTTTTTTGCAATATAAAATATCGCTTTTCCATAGATGTGAGGAATGGGGAGGTGTGTTGTGGTGGTCAGCGGCATAGTCCTGGAGACTGGAGCCATATGGAGGTGCACTGGAAGTAGAGACTGGTGCGCCACGGAGGAGGTACCGGTCCTGTGTGGAGGGTCATTCAGCTTTTGGCCAGGAGACTGCATCCTGCTGCATGGGTGGGATGGTGCTGCTGTGCCCGTGGCATCTGTGGCCATATTAACAGGCTCAAGCAGACGGTGACCATCCTGCTGTGCCTGCAACAGGGACAGTATTTTTTCCTGTCCCTGAAGCAGGTGGTCAACCTTCTGCTCCAGTCTGTCTACATGGCCACAGAGCTCACAGAAAGCTGATGTTGTTACAGTTACTGTGGACAGAAAATATACAAATCAATGTGTTACATTGATAAGTGTGCTTCAGTAGTAAATCTTACAATCTCCATAAATGAGGATAATTCATATGGCTAATAGTTCAGAATTCTGAGTCAAGTACTAGCCTCACTTTTGGACAACATGAATAATTTGGTTAGTAAGATGTACATTTCAAATCCAGTAATTGAGTGTTTAATATGTTGATGATGACACTTGAAGAGAAGTAACATATGAGTAATTGCATGTGGTCAGCCATGCATTGCACAACCCCATCCACCAAGAAGAGTACATGCTCATGACTGTACCTCTGTATCCAAGTTATTAGTCTGAGTAGCTGCACTGTGTCAGTTAGGCAATGATCAAACATTCGCTAGGCCTAGGATTGCAACCTACATGGAGGAGTGCAAAAGTCACAAATATGAGCACTTGCATGTCATCAGCCATGCATTGTGCACCACCCTCCTTTCCACACCACCCAACAAGAAGACGTACAAACTCATAAGTGTACATCTATGGCACATGTTATTAGTCTGATTACCTGCATGGGCAGTCAGGCAATGAACAGACTTCGCTAGGGCTGGGATTGCACCCTACAAATGGAAGTGCATCAACGTAAGGTTTCTTACTGTTGTATGATATTCAACTGAGTTCTTGCATTTTTACAGCCAAATAGTGACATCCCTGCCTCCCCATGTCAGGAATCAGGAAGACAATCTTGAGTCCACAGGCACATGTCAAGTAAAGGCATCAGCATGCATGTGAGATATACATATGATACTAGGTCACCATAACTTACGACACTGAGTAATCACATGGCATCAGTCAGACAGCTGTGCAGATGATACCAGCTGTATTTGTCCTTTAATCCCGGACAAGAAGATGCAATCTCTATGCTTAACAGCTGTCTGTCTGAGATTAAGGATTGGATGAGTGCCAGCTGGCTGAGGTTAAACCCGGATAAGACTGAGGTGTTGATGGTGGACCCAGGTCACCCTGAGGTGGGCTGTAGGGCTGGGCTTCCTTCTGGCATATGACTTGATGGTGACCTGCTCTCAACCTCAGACCGGTGCGTAACCTGGGCGTTATTATCGACGACGGTCTGACCTAAAATTCCAGGTGTCATCCGTTGTCAAATCCTCTTTACCATCTTAGAATATCGCCCAGGTGAAACACCTAGTTCCTCCAGATGACCTTCCTACATTGGTCCATGCCTTTGTGACCTCTCGCCTTGATTACTGCAATGCCCTGTACCTAGGGCTACCGAGTTGATATCTGCCGCTTGCAGCTGGTGCAGAATGCAGCAGCCAGGCTTTGACTGGGACATCTAGAGTAGTCATATTATGCCTGTGCGGCGGACTGCACTGGCTGCCGGTTCAGTGGCGGATCACCTTCAAGGTCAGGTTACTGGCCTACAAAGCCCTACATGAACAGGGACCGCAGTACCTACAAGATCTCCTTACTCCCTACCGTCCCTCTCGTTCACTCCAATCCGACGAGGGATTGCTAAAGATTCACAGGGTTCGTTTAAAAACATCTGGGGCACGTGCATTTTCTTACGCTGCCCCCACCCTGTGGAATTCTCACCTCGTTGGATACAGGCTGCCTGACCGTCGAGAGTTTTAAGTTAGAGTTAAAAACTTATCTATTCTCGAAAGCATATGGAGAGCGATTTTACTGTGATTTTATTGTATTGTTATTACTGTTGTTATCATTATATTTTGTAACTAAATGTTTGTTCACCTGTACAGCGCTTTGGTTTTGAAAAGTGCTTAAAAATAAATTTTACTTACTTACTTACAGCACTCAAATATTCTATTTCATGCACAGGATAATTAGTGCGGAACCACGGCTCAAGTAAAGACATCAAAGTTATATTATATATATCCACAATAGTGGTGAATTGCATTCATGACACTGACTACTTCCATAGATTCTGACAGACAATGTCACCACTCCCCCACCCCACCCCGCTGATCAGGTATTGGCTCCTGAGTACAGCGGATATTTCAAGGAAAGCCACTGACAGTAATGCAAGCTGTTGTTGATAACAGGTATACAACTTAAGACAGTGAGGAGTTGCTTGTCTCATGAACACAATGGTCAAGTGGCTTTCATATAGCAATACTAAATGCTAAACACATACCAATTATAGCCATGCATATCAATATTAGATGAACACATGCACTGAACATCATTTACAGGAGTCTAACTGTTGTGCCACAGCTTGTTGATCTTAGCTGAACAGTAGTTACAGCACTGAGTACTTCATGGCGTCGCACACGCATGCATACAAGACTAGATACAGTGTACTGAGTGGTGAGCCAGATGTCAACAACAGTTACAAATTGTTATACTCTGTGAATGTGATAGTAACTCAACATTCATGCTGCAGCTATCTGATACAAGGTGACCACAGCTTAGCAGGCTGATGAGCTGCACGGTGTCAGGCAGGCAATGTCACAACCACCTCTGTACTACATATTAGATCCTGGCTGAAGAATCATGTGTCACATTAACTGATTAACATTTATGTTAGCTATCCACAGATATCAACTGAATATAACATATTAACCACCATTTCACTAGCTTATTGACAAGAAGACTGAAGTGGTATTTCTCTAGCTGACAACAAATGTGTGTAGTATATTGCAACACAAACCTTCAGTACCGCCATCTGCCTCTTGCTTCACCGCATGCAGTGGCTGATCTTGTACAGTCTCCCTGGCAGCTAGGAAAAACATATAGATTTTAGATTACAGATCATATTGCTATGTCTATGACATTAAGACTGGTACTGTTTTTCATATGTGTTTCTATGTTACTATTACATTATACCACAAAGCACAGTAACTAACACTGCAATATAAGTATGTTACATTTTTTGCAGTTTTATATGCTTAGAATACATATGTCTGTACATTGCCAGCAGCGGATGCACACGAGTGCCACAGTTGAGCAGTATTGATACATCAGTGAAGAGTGACAGCACAAGTGTGAACTTAGAGATTTATGGTATGCTGATCTGATACTATCTCTGCACAACTTACAATACTACCAAGTTGCATGCTGTCAGGCATTTAATGGCTGTAAAACAACAGTCGAAGTAAAGACATGAACATCAACTACAGATCTACCTCATAACAGCAACACAGAAGTTGGGAAATGGTTATTTGTTTGGATTGAAGCATGAAATACCTTCCCGAACAGGAATTGAATTGTATAGGTGATTGATATCACCTGTGCAAGTAAGGAGAGTGAGGAATTTCATAGGGTCAGTCAGTCAATGGCAGACCACCCCACCAGGTACTGTGACCTGAGTGTTGAGCTACAGTACACCTACCTCTCTTATAGTATCTGTGGAGAATGTATGGGACACTGAGGAGTTGCACAGGCTGAGGCAGGCAATGACCCTCCCCAAAAACAAAACTGTTATTGTGTCTTCATTGCAGAGATACTGTTCAACTGAACTGATGGATATGAATGCTATTGCTTACTGATATGAGGTAGACTAGCTAGAACACTGGGTGTTGCTTGGCATCGGTCAGGCAATGCCCTGCCTACCCCCAAGAGCATGTACTGCATGGTGAGTGGTGAGACAGAAGCCAAGAATGGAATGGAGACCAGCAGTACACTTCTCTGACAGCAGGTGAACATAAGTTAGAACGGTGATCAGTTGGATGCCCTCAACAAGCAATGCACCCTTTCTCCCTCCCTCTCAAAAAAAACAGGTACTGTATTCTGAGCGCTGACCTACTGCATAACTGAAGGCATGGATATCAGCGTTATATCACCTTGTAAGACCTGCACACAATTTAAGATACTGTGGAGTATCTGTGGATACTGTGGATGTACATCATTGGTATACCTGTCTGATACCACCTGCACACTAGTTCAGACACTGAGGAGTTGCACGCCCAGCCAGGCAATGCCCACACTCCCTGACCAGGTACTGGATCCTGAGTGCAGAGCCATAGCCCAACTAAGGCCATGGACATCATTGGTACACCTCTCTGATGCCAGCTGCACACTACTTAGGACACTGAGTAGTTTGAGGTCTCAGCCAGGCAATGCCCCCTCAGACCAGGTACTGGATCCTGAGTGCAGAAACACAGCCCAAGTAAAGCCATGTACATCATTGGTATACCTCTCTGATGCCAGCTGCACTACTTAGGACACTGAGTAGTTGGACGGTCTCAGCCAGGCAATGCCCCCCTCAGACCAGGTACTGGATCCTGAGTGCAGAGCCACAGGCAAACTAAGGTCATGGGCATCATCGGTATATGTCTCTGATACCAGCTGCACACTAGTTCAGACACTGAGGAGTTGCACGCCTCAGCCAGGCAATGCCCACACCCCCAGACCAGGTACTGGATCCTGATTGCAGAAACACAGCCCAAGTAAAGCCATGTACATCATTGGTATACCTCTGATGCCAGCTGCACACAAGTTAGGACACTGAGTAGTTGCATGGCCTCTGCCAGCCAATGCCCCCCAGACCAGGTACTGGGTTCTGAGTGCAGAGCCACAGCCAAACTAAGGCCATGGACATCATCGCCATATGTCTCTGATACCAGCTGCACACTAGTTAGGACACTGAGAGGTTGAATGGCATCAGCCAGGCAATGTCCACACCCCCCAGACCAGGTACTGGATCCTGAGTGCAGAGCCACAGCCCAACTAAAGCCATGGACATCATCAGTATACCTCGCTGGTACCAGCTGCATACATGTTAGGACAGTGAGAAGTTGCACGGCCTTAGCCAGGAATGCCCCCACACCAGGTACTGGATCCTGAGTGCAGAGACACAGCCCAACAAAGGCCAGCTGTTGCATGTGCAGTTGTGAACCACAGCAAAACTAAAGCCATGGATATGAACGGTATTGTTATCTGATTACAGTCACGCAACTGTGCCGCTCTGCTGAGTTGTGTTACCTCAGACAGGCAATGTTCCTGTGCCCTGTGCATTACGTAATCAGTTATTCAGCTTGTTGTAATAGATTTGTCTTACCTTCTGATGCAACGAGAATGACACTCGGTAACAGATTCATGGCCCTCCACAGCCTCAGCCCCTGCTGGTACTACCTTTGTCTGAGTTGGGGAACGCCTACTATGTTCTGTTAATTAATAATAAAACATTTTTACAGCGCTGTATAAATGAATGTGGACTTCAATATATATCAGTTTAATTATTTTCAATACTCTGTACAATTTATTTATTTTCATGTCTTTGTTGTTCTGTTTCTTTCTGCATACCTGTGTACTACTGTATGTTTTGGCTAGAATACTATACTGAGGTCTCTTCAGTGACATTTTATAAAACACCATTCAGAGCAAAGATTTAAATAGGCAAGAACAACAACAAGACAGTGACCTGCATTGAAGACAACTACTATGTTAAGTCCATGTACAGTGAAATATCTATTACTAATTTTAGTATCACAGATTTGACACATGTTCAGTGAGAAGTGCTTATTCTGCTGCGTATTATGCTTTGAAGGTAGAGGTTCTACACATATAATGCATTATGGATCGCTTGTCTTGCACAATTTTAATTCTATGCAATGACTGATACTACTATCAACTGTCACTGTACACATTATTAATACTGGTATAGAAATTGTGCTGAGTTATTAATTTCTTCTATACTTATGATGCTGTAGGTGTTCCCCAGCCTCAGGCTTCCAGCTGTTTCCCACATTTCGTGGGTGAGGTAGTACCAGGGGGCATCATTATCTGGTACCTCTCCGCATTTCTTTAGAGCGTAGAAAGGCGACACACCAGTTTCCACTTCCTCTTGCACATGATGACCGTCTTGTTCTTGATGTGGAACCTGTAGCTCAGGTGAGCATTGATGCACCTCCACATGGCATCCAGTCTCTTGTTCATGCTTTCATGAGAATCCTCAGATTCCCTTTAGTCTGTGCCACCCGATCAGGCAACACACCTCCCTTGCACTCCAGATCCTCATTTCTTTTTAAATCTGTTTAAATGCTGAAATAAGCAGTGAGAGAGAAAGCAATAATTTAGTATTTTTTTTAATGTATTATTATGAGGTTAGCTTCATTGAGTTTAAAATTCTTTTCAACTATACGTGAAAAGACATGGTCATTACAATGGTATAGCGCTGATAAAAAGTTTCTAAAGATTATACCACTCATAGTTAGATTACATCCGATAGTCAATGCACTCCTGCACCCCTCCCCATGGTGGTTTGCTCTGCAGTCCATGCCCATAGTCCAACTACAGGCCTCATTATTTGTACTATGTATAGTAAGAATTTAAGGCAAGGCTGGATAATGAACAGCTAAATCACAACATGTATGAATTTCCCATTCCAAGACAAAATTATAGATCTTGTGTCCTGACAGCATAGCACATGTCATCAAAACTCATTAACATTAATGCTACATGCCTCAGGTGACACATCCACACAAGTGAGTACAGTCAGATTGTGCATGGTGTCACCAAGCCAGTGGCCTGACAGTAGAAAGAGATATTTGTCATGAGTGTCCAGCCACAGACAACCTGTTATGAGTCAGACTTTCCCTTGGTGTTTGCTATCTGTACAATTACTGTGGCAACAGAGATTGCGCGTGAGTGTGTTATGTGTGTTATGTATGCAGCTTGTCTATTTTTTTGACCAAGGTTTTGTGGTTCTTAAACTAACTGTTTTTCAAGGTATATTTAAACAGTCTGATATTTTAGAGCACTGTGAGGATTCCATCTCGAAGGTCTCCCAGAAAAAGGCAATTTCCAGTCTGGAGAAGTGCACACCATCTGGTAGATATAGCCAATCATTACAATACTTAATTTCAGGATGATGTATGGTGCATCCCAGACATGCGAGGTATCCAGAAATTTGTATGTTCACCTTCTTCATGTCCTGTCTGTTGCACAGACCCTACGCCTGTAATGTCTGAAAACAGTATCATACAGGCAGGTAATATATTCATAAAAAAGAAGGTCCAATTTTGCTTCTGCTACTAAATCTACCCATTGTTTGGTGCCTAAATCATTGCCTCCGAGATGAATCAGCAGTATGTCCAGATGAGCTTGAGTGCTCATTAGTCTGTGCATTTGTTGGCATGAGATGCTCCGATCTCATTCCTCCCATGCCAAACCACTTCACAGAGCAATTTGAAGCTGCAGGTCTTTACCAAACTGACTTCTCTGAGCATGCTCTGAAGCTTGTCATACTATGTTGCTGCTATCGACCCATACAGTGCATTTGCTATCTTCTGCCATTCTAAGCTTTAAACTGAGAAGTGGACAAAGAGCTACCAAAAAGATCATGTTTTGTCCTGCAGTGTCTTTGTCACTACTGAATATGAAACTGAGATTTCTCTGCTTTCAATATTGCTTTGGTGGGCTGTCCCAAACATAGAAAAAAAATTATTGGCTAATGCTTTGCCATGGTTAACCAATGCAGTGGGTGCATGCACTACACCTACACTGAATGGTGCAGGTCCTGTCAGCAGAAATGTTACAAGATTTCTAGGTGGGAAAATGCTATTTTGATAGGCTAGTTCAAACAACTGCAGCAAACAGCTAGCTATTATTGTTGCTCTTCTTTATGATACATGTGTCACCTGCTTCCTGCCTCCATTTGCAGCCTTATCTTGTGCTGGTAAGTACTCACTGACACTGACTTTAAACAGTTATTACTTTTTCAACAGCATAACAGGGTATTTATATTGCTATACTAAATAGAGATAAAAAACATTTTGTTTAATGTTATTTTTGTGTCATTATCAATTTTTATAATGTTAGTAAAATTGTTTTGAAAATTGAATGTACTTACTCAGAGTAAAGCAGGTTGTGGTCATTTTCATTAGGATGGCTGCTATGTCCTTTTCTCCAGTTGGGTTGCCTGACATGGCCTCGATCAATGTGTTGTTCCACTGGTGGAGCGTCCGTCACTCAAATACAAAGCAGTGTCTCATTGGCTTAGCCTTAAAAAGGGTGTTTTTATGTGGTTATTCGACACTTTTGTGCTCATGACATTATTATTCGACACCGTCGTGTTGACATCATTTTGTGACACTATCATGTTTATTCAACACTATATTCTACACTTTCATGCATGTGACACTATTTTGCGACACTGTTATTCAACACTATCGGTTGATGACAGAATTTTGCAACACTATCATGTTTATTTGACACTGTCGGCATTCGACACAATTTGCGAAAATGTCACAAATAATCAGTTTTTACCAAAAATAGTGTATATAGTCAAGACTTCTGCAAAAATTCTTTAAGCTATATTATTAGATATTGTGTCATGTTAGAACTCGCTTCTATTGCAAGAAGGATTATGTGCAACTTTTTGGCAATGCTCTCTATTCACATAATATGACAGATGTACAGGTGTATGATCATACAATGTCATTAGATAATGTTTCTTCACCATTAACATTTTTTTCTTATTTTTTACACAGGTGTCTGATTCTGATGAAACATTTTGACACACTACTGTGAAATTGTAGAGAAGAAAGATGCCTTCCAAGCAGAGATGCCGGATATGCTGAGACGTAAACAGGTATCATAGTAGTATACTCGTTGCTTAAGAGTAGTACAAATCCTACACATTCTATATCAAGACATAAAATGATTTCTCATTCCGTCAAGGAGTGACTTCAGAGGTTGCGACTCCACAGAAATTGAACGATTTGCTCAACTACAAGGGAAGCATGTACAGCTGAACAGTTATGGAAATCTTCCAGAGGGAAGAAATATGTTGCAAAGGCAAGCATAAAAAACATTCTCAGCAACAATGTAAAGGTATGGCTGCTGATGCTCACCTGAGGAAGCAAAAGTATTTTCGACCACTGGCTTGTAAAGCTCAGTTAGATAGACTTATTTCAGCTGTGATGAGACGTGAGCACAAAAACTAAAGACTCATCTGTCATTGATGAAATTGCATCTCAGAGTTCATACATTTGTCAACAGAGCAATATTTGTTCTTCAATGCTTGTGGTGTAAAATGACACATGTACTTGAACAATTCAGAAAAATTTGTGTACAGCATAAAGATGAGGCTACAATGCTATCCCATCTTGAACCAACACAACTTTGTGATGTTTTCAGGTAGCTGGCTACCCACACAGCACTCAGAGGCATATTTGAGAGGCATATTATTCACAGAAAAAGGACAGCAAGTTCTCATTGATGAGTCCGATAAACTATGTAATGTGCTGACTGTATGTGATGACATTACAACTGAGTCAGATGATGAGTCTGAGTCAACTGTTCAGCCTCGTAGTGTCACCGCTCTGGTATGGACATGTGATGTGACTTGTCAACATCATTTGATAAAGTCGAGCACTTTATCAATCTGTTTGTCATTACTGATCATAAAGACAGACATAAATTGTTTGAGAATATAGACTTTGTGAGATCCGTCCACATACTGGACTTATGGGTCATTCACCAGCTTGCCCAAATAGTGGTGTCTGTGACAGTGTATTTCACGATAGCGTGATGCTGGCAGTGCATCAATCAGGCATGTGTAACTTTGTGTATAGGATCTATGGGGTGTGATGAGTTGTTGTGCAGTATACTCATCTTAATGAGTTGCTGGAGTCTGATGACATGTATGGTGCCATGACATTTCTGAAACAGCTGCAACGTGACAGAGAGTGTCACAGATACTGTGATTGATCAGGCATCAATTGCTGATGAAAATTATGCCTCTATGTTGAAAACAGATATTCTTCAAGCAGTTTTGGAAATCCATTGCCAAATTTGAGGTGGCAAAGACAGTGAAATTTGACTGTGTATGTGTGTCATGTGATCGGCTCTGTTACTAGAAACAAATGGTCACAATTAATCTGGAAACTTTGCCACCATACAATGACATGTGGTTTCAACTCTCAGCATTTCTACTGTTAAAGTGTGACTTCCAGTTAGAGTCAATCATTGTGATGTGCAAGCACTGTTTCTCCGAGGTGAAGATTAACACTGTGCTACCAAGGTCATTGTTGAACAATATGGAGGCACATGTTACGCCTGCTGAGATTGCTACATTGAATATCTTTGAACAGATTGTTATTCAGACTATGAAACCATTTCAAACTATTCTACATTTGAATACAAAACACAGAACATTCCACAAAAAGTACTTATTAGGTATCTTAAGGGTTCCGTTATGTATCTTCCACTTCCTCTGCAGGAAAATGTGGAGGCAATCTCCAGTGAGAACAGTTTGGTAATTTTGTCAACGGTGTTCCAACAAAGTCAAAGGTCATCTGGCAGGATGTTGTCACTGTAGAGAAGGTGAAGCTTGCTCTTACTTACTTGAAGAGCAACAATCCCTTTATGCAGACCTTGACATTGATCGCATGAGTAGCGTGGTCTGCTCAGCACAATGTGTTGGATACCGCGAAACCAATGATTGAGAAGGTCAATGTAGAGACAACTGATAATGTGTATGAACAGTACACAATACATCCACTACATGGCAGGAAATTTAGTTGGGGATAACATTGATCTGTATCTCAAATGAAACAGGTGGAGGTGCCCTGTCAGCATTTGGGAGGCAACATTGGAAGCATGTTGTTTTCTAGATTTATTTCCAAAAGGGTCAGGTGGATGTTTAGATGATAGAGAAGGTGTGTGCAAGGTGCTGAATACTGTACCAGTCACATGCTCAGTAAGGATGGCAATTCAGATGCAATATACAGTACTTGTTCCATCTCCTCCGGAGAGTGAGCTTAGCATACTGTCTGCATCCATTGCATTTACTATACAGCTCATGACTCCACTTGATGGAATCACTGCCGTGAGAGTTTTTGCAGAAATGAAAGCAAAAGGATGAAACTGTACAGGTCAATTTGTCTTCCATACTGTCAAGTCTACTGGCACCAAACAATACTGGTATCACAGACACTCTAAGGTGATTATGCTGTGGAGTATGGTGCAAACATGGTTTGTCACACTCAGCTGTGCTGAGTACACCTGGAGAAGGTGATTGAACTCCATGAAGTGGGCAAATTGATACAGAGGGCATTTTATCAATGACTCTCGAAAGATGTGCTCACTTTCCCAAAGTCTGTGACTAGACATTTTCACAAGCAATTCCATGATATTCTCGACTTTCATTTTGTCAAAGGACAATCCACCTCTGGTATTGTAGAGCATTACTCTGGAGAACAGAATATCAGGCATGAGGCACTCCTCATATTCATATGTTACTGTGGATCAAGGACACCTTGCATAGGTGAACATGAAGCAGCAGAAGTGTTTATGCTCATTAAGCAATACATCACTTGCTGCATACCGGACTAGTATGACAGTTCTACACTGTGGAAGTTGTTGCAGAAGTTCCAGTATCATATTTGTGTGAAATACTGCCACTGGGTAGTGAAGAGCAAATCTGATTGGTACACAAGATATCGCTCGGTTTCTCAGACGTGTTCTGTGAGAACGGTCACATGAATGAACTGTTTTCAGCAATGCAACACCACTTGAAGGTAAAATCAACCAAGAGGGTATATGAGTTACCCAGGCATGAGAATGAGGTGTATTAATGACTACAACCACACTCTTCATCTAATGTGGCAAGCAAACATAGATGTTCAGTTTGTGGTGACAACTCGTTATTTGGTTTGGTAGTGTCACTTGCATATCACCAAACATGAACAGACTAGCTTGCAAGATCTTTGGGAATATATTGCCAGTTCAAGCAAGTCACTGGACATCTCAATTGTGGTGACTGGGATTGAAGACCCTATCACACAGAAAATGTGGTGCTAATGAGGCCGGGCGATCATTTGATCAGTACACATTTGTACGGCAAATCTGATGCTGTGCGATTTCACAGTGTTAACTACAAAGAAAAGCACAATGTGTACTTATTCTCACGCTGAGATTGAGGCGCTGGTCTCAACAGACCCTCTTCAAAATGTATATTGAAGAATAACCTGATTGACACTTAACTAGCCCCTGTAGACACAGTGACATGGATGGTATGTGTGTCTATCTGAGGTATAAATGTATTAACTACAAGACAGATGTCTCATCTGACTGCCACATGTGACATTTAGGAAAGGTCAGAGGAGTGGATGGCTGTCTTGTAAAGAGACATATGTCTTGGCTCACAGACCACTGCAAATTACATCTAGGCACTATCTGAAAGCAAAGAGCATTACTACTTTGCTCTGCTATTCTTATTTAAATCCTGAGGAATGAGTCTGAATTGAAAGGTGATCGTGATACATTTGAGGAACAATTCAATCACAGTTACGCTACATTCAAACTGAATATCTGACACATATATACAGAGACTGGATGCTGAGAAGGAACAGCTTGAAAGGCACAAAAACAACTTGAAGAGGACACTCCTGTTAGTTCACATGACAACCTTGATCCGGAAGGAGATGGTATAATTGGAATACCTTGCTTCTGAATGCCCCAGAAGTACTCATGCTCGAAAGTGGAGAGTTATAGGACATGGCACACACTGCACTGTTGATCCAGCAGAATTGAGAGACAGACTCAATGAGCAACAATGTGTGGTGCACTTGCAGTTACTGATGCTGTTCAGCATGGGAAAGTACATGAAGAGAAGAAATGTGACTCGTCATGACCACAAACCACTATTAATGTTTGCTGGTGGCTCAGCAGGTACAGGTAAGAACTTCCTTATAGAGGCCATCATGGATGAAATACAGAAACTGGACTGGCTCATCAGTGTCTTTTGCTGTTAGTGTCCTACTAGACTGGCTGCATATAACATTGCTGGGGTTACACTACACTGTCTCTTCATGTTGCCAGTGGAGCATGGCAAAGCAGGAGAGTATTATAAGCTGTCATTTGAGGTTGCATCTCAGCTTTGTTCTATGTTTACTAAAATGAAGTTATTAATCATTAATGAGATTAGCATGATCTCTAATTTGATGCTTACCTGTATACATCTACGCATACAGGATTTTCGGGCAATTGACTTTGGAGATACATTTGGTGGTAAAAGCATTGTTGTATTTGGAGACTCTTTTATAATCCTTACACTAGTTGATGCAGAATATGTCTTTGCAGCCTGTCAAGCAGGCTAAGAATATATTAGGCTGCATTGGACATTGTAACCTGTGGGAGTTATTTACCCATGTCGAGTTGTGTGAGAACATACAGCAGAGTGGTGATCTGGCTAACAAAGGCACTGTTGGATCAAGTTCAGATAGGTTTTTGTCATCACATCTTTCGATTTTACATGGTCAAAGAATCACAATGGATACTTCATCCATACATTCAGCATGCAATGTTTTCAGTGATGTGTACTTCAAGGGCACACTGATGTGTGTCTTATACCACAACTTGAGAAATGTGCTGGATTCAACAGTGTTAAGGATGCTGAGAGAGAGAATCAAGAAATTGTCACACTGCATGCTGTTGATAGAGTTGATGGTGTAATTCTAAGTCGGAAGCTGGTAGCAAAGATGACTGAATGACTGTCTGAACTGAGGTCAGATGTTTCACACATAGCTGGCTGAAGCTGTTTTTACAGTTTGTAAGAATGTGCGGTTCATGCTATTGTCGTATCTTGATGTTGAGCATGGCATGGTAATGGTGCCATGGGTCACATTATTGACTTTTTGGTACAATGTTCGGAAGATGTTTATCGAGTCACTTGTCCACTTTGATAACATGGAACAGTTTGTGCAGATTGATCATACCTGTGTTAAGTTTCCAGGTATTTATGGATATCTATGTCAACAGGAAACAGTTTCCAATATGTATTGCATATGCTGTTTCCATTCACAAGTCACAGGGCTTGAGTTTGATCTGGCAATGTTTGACATAGTACAGATATATTTTCAAGGATGGCATGAGCTACGCTATACCTACGTACGCACGCAGTCTTTCTGGATGGCACATCATCACACTTTGCACCACAGAAGACATATGCTGACAAGCTTATGTATTATTGAGTACAACAGATTACATACTCTGCATCAGCCACAGATGTCTCTCTGTTTCCACTACCTACATATGTGGTTGTCTCACATGCCAGTCACAGCTTCAGCTGGCAACAAGAGAAAACAAGTTGCCACCACTGAATCAACTGTGCAGACTAACAACAAGGTCAGTATGGCAAATATAGATGCAAAATCACCTGTTTCTAAGAAGTCACTTGGTATGGCTTGTTGTCCCATGTTTGATAACAGTACTAGAGTAAACTGCTATGCTAATTCAGCTGTGCAAGTATTTATCCACTTGCCAAACTTTATGCAGAAGCAATATCAGCTTCACAAGACACTCCCTTTATCAAAGGCATTGAAGAAGTTGTGAATGTGACTTGATTAGTTACAAAATGTACAGTCACTGACACCTCTACGCCAGGTCTTAGGTACATATGATGGGTGCAGGACATTCACTGCTAACATGCAGCAGGCACCACTGAGTTTATGATTACCATCATGAACAGTTTGGATGAAGAGGATTCCACACAACAGCACTTCACTGTCTCATATATGTTACCAAATATATATGCTCTGTCATGTGGTCATTCAGAGCAAGAAACCACAGAGGATATGCTTTGGGTTTCTTTTGTTTGTGTCTCACTTTCAAAGTGTCAAGTTCCGCAACTGTTCACAAATGTAGAAAGTGGCCACCCTATGTGTTAGGTGTGGAGGGACATGTACTCAGTCCATATGTCTCAGGACTCTCATCTCAATATCTTATGCTTGTATTGCATAGATTTGATTCTAACTGGCTTAGAGTTGACACACCCATCACAGATTTCACAGCTGGTAGAATTGTATTTAACCAAGCAGTGTTTGACAATCAGGTTGTGATATACCACTATGGTCGTCTGTACATTCTGGACATTATTTTTCTTTGTTTTGGTACAGAACTGGGTGGTTGAATGCAATAACTCACAAACACTTTTAAGCAGAGGCTTCCGAACACTTAAACAATGCATACGCAAGTGATATTGAACAACTATTACAATCTTCATACATCAGAAGAATAGTCACACAACATGCGACATAACCTGCTGTCCAATTTGTTACAGAGTGACTTCTGCTACAGAAATACTATTCTTTCTTATGCAAATCTGCATCCAATATTACGCTGACAGTACATCGCATGGTTTACATGCATATGCTTACTCAATGTGACTTCTAAGATAGTTGCTTTAATCAGTGACACAGTGAAAATAGAAGCTGCAGTGGTCTTGAATCAGCGCCAACTGTCTTTTACAGTCATTAGAGAAACCATACTTAGATGTGTAAGAAACACTTTGAGATGGCTAAACAGATATGACTATCTGGTCTTCCTGTTCTGTCATTGTTTTCTTCTGAGTAACTCATATGGAGCCATAATAAGTACTACTTAGCACACTTGCCAGCTGTGTATCTCTACTTAGGTACAATACTTGTACATGCATGGAAAATAATGTGTCTTGTATCTCATTGAAAAATGCTGGTACTGTGTCATGATATTATTTGATCTTTATGAGTAAATATATCCTGCATTTGTTTGTGCCACTTCTGTGCATAACATACGTTGTACATTGTTTTCTATCTCGTCTGCTGACCTGTGGTTAAGAGTGTTATACTCGACATAGGCATCACTCTGTAACATGTTGAATATTACCAGGTGTGGTTTGTCTTTTTGTACCTTTACTACTTACATAGAAACATAGAAACATAGAAACATAGAAGTTGACAGCAGATAAGGACCCATGAAGGCCCATCCAGTCTGCCCATTGACTTACTACATTCATATTGTATCAAAACAGTGTACTATGTCTGTTTTCTTTTGTACATCTGTGCTGTATATATAGTTATTAATAGATTATTTAGTTAAAGCCACTACTGCTAGGTTTTCAGCAGCTGTCTTTATTGCTATTTAACTGAATGTATTAAACAATGTTAAATATTTTGTTGTTTTACACTATTTAATTGACAAGTATTCCAACATATTCTTAATATATTACTTACTTCATTTGGATATTTAGTACTAATTTTCTAATTTCGTGGCTGGTCTTATATAGGTATCATTAACAGTAATAAAGAGGCTGTGGTAAATCTTTGTTTATTAAGAGGAGGTGCCATTTTTCTATTATAGATTTTTAGTATTATATCTCATAGTATTGTGTGCAAGCATTACTTATTATTAACTTAAAAGTTTTTAGTGATGTAGATATCATTAATTCACTATGAATTTTGATTACAGCTTTGATGATTTTAATTATGTATATAGTACATGTTAGCATATCCCATGTTTTTTTGGTTTGTGTAACAAGTAAATTAAATACATGTATACAATTGTACACTATTGTAAATCAGACTTTGCACTAATAACAACTTGATTTTTATGTTCCTGATAATATTTCTGGATCACCCTTCAATTGGAGTGGTTGGGTGAGAATTTTCCAAACGCATCCATAACATATATATATATGTCTTTACGTGTATATGTATGTGTGTTATATATATATATATATATATATATATATATATATATGTATGTCTCACACATAAATATTATAATTAAATGTATCTAAATAGCTTTAATAAGTATCTTTTTAGGTACCAGAATGTGTTTCTGCTGCTATTATTTAAACAGTTGTCATCTGATTTTTCGCCCTCCCAGGAACATTCACACTATCAGTCACACAATGACAATTATCATCATCACTGTTTGATACAGGATAAGCAGTGTACAGAGACTATCATGGCAGCTGTGTTCATGTGGTCTATGCTACGTCACAACTTCCTCATCAAGTAGCTGTCATACTGTCTTACGTGTATTTTTTTTTATGCAATACTTTTTTTACATGGTTTTGTGAGACTGATTTTGTGACTAATTCGCTGACTTTTAATTAGGCCTTTTTAATCAACTATTAATTTGGCAATAAATCTTTTTAAGTCTTATCAACTGTATTGTGTCTTTATTATATAATGTTACAGTATTGATATCTATACTGTACCTGGTATATACTGCATACAAAGAAAGTAGAAGAGGTAAATCTGTGCATGTTTTCTACTTAGCAGAGTACTACATGTACTATTGGTGCTGTCTCACATATACATTTCCTATTCCATTTAAGTACTAGTTCATTTTTATGTCTAAGGTGTACCACATGAACTATTGCCACATTAATAGCATAAGACAAGTACATATTATGATTAATCTATCATATCTTGGTCAAAGCATGGCACAAGGAACTCACACTCTCACCAACATATAATGTAGTATGCAGATAATGCTTTTTTTATTATTATTTCAGAATCAGTATGCAACTCTTGTAATGCTTTCTCTTCTGCCCTGGTAAGAATTTTTATTCCTAAGTTGTCCTGCCCTTGAAATAATTTCATCTACCTTTTACAACAACTTTCTCAAAAGTGAATATGGCAGAGTTGGTTATATTAGGAATAAATTCTGATGTTGGTACAAATAGTGATAATAATTGTGCATACTTACATTCAGTGAGTATTGGTGAAAGACCCTTGATGATTAGAGTCAATTGCATTAATAATGTAGTCAATGTCCTCCTGCTGTTCATCCAGTCCAACCATCTCTCTCTGTAGCTCCTAGGGTCCTCTGCAAAGTTCCTGGCATCTTCGCTTAAGGTGGTTTCCGTCAAATCCCATGGTGGATTGATTGTTCCTTATGACCTGTTTATTGACAAAAGATGCTTTAAGTTTTAGCTTGCAAAATAATTTATGTAAGTCCACCTGTACTTGAAAAGGATTTAACTGAGGTGTTGGGACAAAGGAAAGTCCATTCTTAAATACCCTTGTCTGTGCTTCGAGAAGTCTCTTTGATATGTTAATTATTTGGAACTCTTGCCCTTCCTCTCCCTCGTCCTCTGGTCTTCCGTGTGTTTTGGGATGTGTTTGCTTCCTCTTGGCCCCTTCTTGTTCACCTGTTTCATTTTCTCTGTGGGTTGTAGTTTGTCTTTTGTCTAAACCCCTTCCCCCAACTCTTAATTATATGCCCTGATAAATCTTATTGACAGGAGCTAAACACAGGGTATAGTAAGAGGTGTGAAGTAGGAGGGGCATAAGTGGAAGAAGACCACCCTCAGCACGACAAGTGTTTTGACTCATTTATTTATTTATTGGTTTCTTTTCCTTAAAAAAAAATATATATATCTGAGGATCAGTTACAGGATTTTAGTACTGTAAATAAATAAAAAGAGAACTAAGAGAGCTTCAGTAGCAGAGAAGTAGTGGAATTGCAGTATAATGGGAGTGGTGCAATGCAGTGGCTGTAGGGCAGCCATATTCAGGCAGACCTTCTGGACACTGAGGTGCTGCCCTATCTGCATGCATCTCTCGGGACTGCAGGATGAGGTAGCCAGACTCAGAGCGGAAGTAAACTGGGTCAGGAGTACCATCACCCCTATCCAGGGACCACCCAGTCCAATGCAGCTGCCTCAAAGGATGCGAGAACGAGGAGCACTTGGATGACAGTGGGCTCAGGGAGGGTTAGAGCAGTCAGGCAGAGGCACATCCCAGATCCTATTCCTCTCAAGAACTCATATGCCACACTGGCAAATGAGGACAACCAAATAGAGGTACCCAGGGAAGTGGAAGGAAAGGATGTGGAGGTTAGGCAAGGAGGTGACCTCAGTGGGAAAGCAGTGGACCCCAGAGGAGGAGGAGTGAATCCTGGTGGGGACTCCATCATAAGAGGGATCCAGCTAGGAACACAGGAGGGAGGACAGGGAGGTGAGGTGCCTACCAGGTGCCACGGCATGGAGGATGGAAGGAAGATACTGGGGATCACTGGGAAGGCAAGATGGGAGGGTGAGCTGGATGTCATTATCCACCTAGGTACTAATGACTTGGCAAATGGGGAGCCAAAGGAAGTTCAGGAAGAGTTTAGGAAACTGGGGAGGGTCTCAAGCAAGTAGCTACTTCTGTCACTTCTCAGAAGTACTACCTGTGAGAGGCAAGGGAGAACATAGGAGTGCATGCACCAGGAACTTTAACTCATGGTTGAAGAACTGGTGCTGTGAGGAAGGGTTTGGATTCATTGGTGACTGGGGACCCACCTGGAGGGATGGAGGTTTGTTCAAGCCTGACGGCCTGCATCCATCCTGGAGGGGAATCCAAGCACTCAATGATAAGTTTAAATGCTACATTGACAAGCATTTAAACTAGCAAAGGGTGGCAGGCCAGCAAGGATGGTATCTACTTGCTCACCCCCACAGCTAGTAGTGGAACCAGTGAACCAGAGGGTGGCTATCTCTGCAAAGCAGTGTGCAAAAGATGGAGATTAGTGTCCAAAGGTGGATAAGCAGAAAAGGGCAAAATTCAGCAGAAGGGCAGACAGCAAGGAGAACCAGGGATAAATGACAACCAAGGAAGGGGCTGGAGTAGAACAGTGAAGCAGTCTAGGGAGGTCAAATCATGGAAAGCCATGTGTGCAAATGCCAGGAGCCTTAGCAACAAGATGGAAGATCTGGAGGCTGTCATGGTACAGCAGACCTGGACATTGTGGCCATCACTGAAACCTGGTGTAATGATAACCATGACTGGGAGATGGCCATACCTGGCTACAACATATTCAGAAGAGACAGAGCAGGCAGGAAGGGAGGAGGAGGAGGTGGCACTGTATGTGAAAAATGACATAAGGGCCACACAGATCCAGGAGGAACAAAATGGGGAGAGATACTGTGGGTTAAGCTGGAAAGGAAAATGGGGCCAGCCGTCCGCACAGGTGTGGTCTATAGACCACTAGCCCAGGAGGAAGAAACAGATAGGGAGTTGATGCTAGCCATCCAAAGGATGGCAGACAAGGGTGAGGTAGTACTGGTTGGAGACTTCAATATACCAGACGTGGACTGGAGCATCCCAGCAGCAGCATCAACTAGGGCAGATTTATCCTGGACTCCTTCAGGGTGCCTTCCTCAAGCAACTGGTCATGGAACCAACTCGGCAGAAGGCAATACTGGACCTTGTGCTCACAAACAGGGACAGTGTGATGGGGGTAACAGTGGGGAGCACCTGGGTAACAGTGACCACCAGTCATTGTGGTTTGAAATCACAGAAAGAGCAGAACCAAACCACACAAAACACGATCCTGGATTTTAGGGGGCAGACTTTGGGAAAATGGGAGATACTTGAAAGAGGCATTAAGGGAATGGGACAGGAATCAGGGGTTGAGGAACAGTGGGCAGTATTTAAAATGGGGATTATAGAACAACAGAATTATGCATTAAGCAGGTTAGCAAGAGGAAAAGGAAGAGGAGACCATTATGGTTTTCCAAAGAGGTAGCAAAGAAAGTGAAAGCCAAAAGATTGCATTCAGGCAATACAAAAGACACAGGCAGAAGGGATAGGGAGAAGTACCAGGAGAAACAAAGGGGCAGGGAAGTCAGTAAGGGAAGCCAAAGCTCAGACAGAAGAACACATTGCAAAATCAGTGGGTAAAGGGACAAAACCTTTACAGGTACATAAGTGAAAAAAGAAAGACAAAGGAGGGATAGTGAGACTGAAGGGGAGGATGGGAGCCGCGTGGAGGATGACAACAGTAAAGCTGACATATTGAACAGGTATTTCTGCTCAGTCTTTACTAAGGAAGAGGGGGTAATGGGTCTGAAGGAGTACAAGGGGTGAGAATGGTGCAGAAATGGACACAAGTCCCTTTACACGAGAAAGGGTCCTGAAGGAACTGGAAGTAATAAGAGCTGATAAAGCAATGGGGCCAGATGGGGTGCACCCAGGGTCCTTAAAGAACTAAGAGAGGTGGTGGCTGAACCTCTGGCTATCCTGTTCAGCCAATCACTGGAAACAGGGAGGTACCAAAGACTGAAGACAGCAGATGTAGTCCCTTATACAAAAGTGGGAACAAAGAGGAAGCAGGGAACTACAGACCAGTCAGCCTCACCTCGGTAGTGGGAAAGATCATGGAAGCACTACTGAAGGAGAGTGGTGGAACATCTGGTTGTCAATGGACTACAGGACCCAAGGCAGCATGGTTTCACCAGGGGAGGTCATGTCAGACCAACCTCATTGAATTTTTGACTGGGTGACTAGGGAGGTGGATCAGGGGAGGGCAGTGGACATGGCCTATCTGGACTTCAGCAAGGCCTTTGACACTGTGCCACATAGAAGACTATTACACAAACTGGGAATATGGGTGTGGGCAGGACAGTAGTGTGGTGGGTAGGTAACTGGCTGGGTGGCAGGACACAGAGGGTGGTGGTAAATGGCTGTCACTCACAGAGGGAAGAGTGACCAGTGGGGTACCACAGGGATCAGTGCTGGGACTGGTCCTATTCAACATCTTCATCAGTGACATTGCACAGGATCTAGAAGGCAGAATTTCACTGTTTGCTGATGGCACAAAGCTCTGTAACAGAGTAGACACACCAGAGGGTGTAGACAGAATGAGAAGGGACCTGCAGAAACTTGAAGAATGGTCAAGGGTTTGGCAGTTGAAATTCAATGCAAAGAAGTGCAAGATAATGCATATGGGGCACAAAACCCTGGCACAATATATCAGTTGGGGGTGAGGATATAGCATGCACCAAGCAGGAAAGGGATCTTGGGGTTGTCATCTCTGATGACCCAAGGTAGGGAAACAGTGTGACAAGGCATCAGGTAAAGCAAATAGGATGCTGGGATGTATAGGCAGGCATCACCAGCAGGAGAAAGGAAGTCATAATTCCGCTATACAAGACACTAGTGAGGCCCCACCTGGAGTACAGTGTGTACAGTTCTGGAGACCATACCTACGTAAGGACATAGACAGGGTAGAGAAGGTTCAGAGGAGGGCAACAAAGATGGTGCATGGGTTGCATCACAAGTCCTATGAAGACAGGTTGAAGGAACTGAACATGTACTCCCTGGAGGAGAGGAGGAGAAAGGGGATATGATAGAGACATACAAGTATCTTACAGGGAAGAACAGGGTGCAGGAAAACACTATTTTAAGCGAAAAAGATGTTTCAGGACTAGAGGGCATGGGATGAAGTTGGAGGGAGGACGATTCAGAGGAAACATGAGAAAGAATTTCTTCACAGAACGGTGGTGGACAAGTGGAACACCCTGCCAGAGGAAGTGGTGGGGCTGAAACAATCACGGATTTAAGAATGCATGGGATAGACATAAAGGAATTCTAGAGGTCAGGGTAAGGGAAACAGACTCTAGGAAAACAAACTGAACTTACAAGCTCAAATGGGCAGACTAGGTGGGCCATAGGCCTTATCTGCCAACACTGTCTATGTATCTATGTATCTAAAAGGACTCTGATCCCTTCCTTTGTTGCCACTAGCTTCTCCTGTAAAACAAAGGCTTGATCTGCTTCTGCTTCTACTCTGTTGTTTCTTTTCCCTTTTCAAACCAAAATTCTATCGTTGTCAAAGTCTTCTTGACCCCTTATCAGTTTCTTTTGTTTCTTGCCTACTAACTCGCTTTTCATAATTAGTGAGCCTTTCCTTCATACCAGAATCAAGTTCCTTAAAGGCTGCTGTTTCTTTAAAGGCAAGCACTTCTCTCTAAGCTAACTTAATTTCAATACTCAGTTCTTGTTTTATTATATCAGCCTTAATTAAACATTCAATAAAGATTTTGAGCATGCTAAAGCAGCAGCTACCCATTCATCTTTAAACAAGAAAGCATCAAATCCTGAGGATGGTGTAATAGTAATTCTGAGCCCTTGAGGAGCTTGTCCCTTGCTCAGATATTGTTCCAAAGTGATGACATTGTATGTGACATCAAGCTCTTTTTCAAAAGTTTTTCTAGCTTACTAAAAGCACTTTTAATGTCACCTGGAATAGAGCTTGTGTCATAGCTAATCTTCAGTTTCTCATGTGCTTTGTTCCTTTTAGAAGCCACATCTCTGTTTGCTCCCAGCTGAATTCTGGGAGCATGGCGTTCTCCCTGGATCTCCTGCTCACATAATCACACTGCTAGTTGCTCGAGGAAGATAAAGTAAACCTCCGCTCAATCAAGAATTCAGTAAAAACGCCACTGAGTCCCACACTCACCCACTGTAACTGCTCGATAAGTTCGTTATACCATCTGAGGACATTATGCTTGTAAATTGTAGCATTCCGTGTACTGCAGCTCAATGAAGCAAAGGGATCAGCCCAAACAAAATGATGAGCTGCTCAAACAACAATGGGGGGTACTCAATTGAAAGATAGCTAACATAAGAGAGTCCAATCAAGGAAGGTTATTGAGCACTCAAACGAAGAGAGAAACACACCACAATGAGAATCCAAGGTGTGTAAATTTTATTGTGGTGCAAAAGGCAGACTTTCCACCACCCTGGGAGGATATCCTCACTCAACAGTCTTGACTTTTCAGCATCCATGCCATCAGACAGAGAATCTGGGGATTGTGGTGAAGAATTGGCCTCTGAGTTAGTAGGCCTGGGTGCTGTGGGCAAGTGCCAGGGTACAACAATCAGAATTGTCCTGAACAGAAAATACCAAGATCTCCTCGGCCAGTCCAGGGCCACCATCAGTACCATTGCTCTCATGGTTCTGATCTTGAAAGCACCTTGCAATCACTGGGAGGGTGGGAAGATGTAAGCCTTTTCAAAATCACATTGCAGCTATTGTGTCAATTTCCATAGCCCAGTCATCTGGGCTTCTGGAATGAAACTGAGACAACTGTGTGTTGCAATCAGATGCCATCGGGTCCAATTGGAACAGCTGCCACTTCTGGCTGAGCAACCTGAAGACCTGAGGTGCAGTCTCCATTCCGCTTGGTTGAGGGTCACTCGACTGAGCCAGTCTGACTGCTAATTCAGTTTCCCCACCAGATAAGTGGCTGAGAGCATAGGCAAGTGCTTTTTCACCCACTGTAAGGTCTACAGAGCCTCCTTGAGCATTGCTCTGCTTCTGATGCCACCCTGTTTGTTGATGTACACCATAGTGACCTGGCTGTCCATTCTGATCAGCACTGGCTGACCCATCACCTGCAGGGTGAAAAGTGTCAGAGCCCTAAATACCACCTTATCTCCAGAACATTGATTGGGAGCTGGGATTCCCCGGAGGTCATTTTCCTTGGTGATGTGGTGACCCAGCATGGTGCCTGAACTGAACAGGATGGCATCCATTGTAATTGTTGCAGTAGGTGACAGCACCAGTGGGACCCTTTCAGCAGATTGTACAAATCCCACCTACCAG
Organism: Neoceratodus forsteri; assembly: GCA_016271365.2. NCBI lineage: Eukaryota > Metazoa > Chordata > Ceratodontiformes > Ceratodontidae > Neoceratodus > Neoceratodus forsteri. Next base: position 1,543,322,942 of record CM057450.1, read on the forward strand.
TGGAGGCTGTTAAGATTCTGGGACTGGGGATGAGTTTGTACTGAAATTTTGTGTTCATTGGTCCCATGCATCCAGAACATATCACTGAAGGGGACACATGTGAAGGCGGGACCATTGAACCGTGGCAATCACGGAAGCCATAAGACCCAGCAGCGGTGGTATGTCCACACTGGGCTGTGGCTATGCCTGTATGTCCCCAAGGAGCGTAACTATATTGGATACATTTTCTCCTTGGGAAACACAGGACCCACCTCTGTATTGATTCTGGTTCCCAGGTGAGTGATTTCATGTGTATGGCCAAGTTGGCTCTTCTCCCAGTTGATGACCTAGTTGTGTCGCTGCAAGCACTGTAGCACAGTGTCCATGTCTCTCTGGACTTAAGTCAGGGACCTCGGCCAAATGATCCAATCGTCCAAGTATGGAATGAAGTGCACTCCCATTTCCAGAGGTCCACAGCAAACACCAGCAGCATCTTGGTGAAGACCCTGGGAGCTGATGCCAGACCAAATGGAAGACACATGAATTGAAATGAAGGCCGTTGATCTGGAACTTGAGAAATGGTGGTGACAGGGTCAAATTGGAATGTAGATAAGGGTCATTTAAGTCTGTTGAGGCCAGAAAATCTCCTGGTTAAATCGTTGCCAATGTTGACTAAAGGATTTCCATTTTGAACATTTTGTAGACCATAGACTTGTTGAGGAACTTTAGGTCGAGGACGGGCAAAGACCACCTGTTTCCTTGGGGACCATAAAAGAACACAGTACATTCCATGCCCTCTCCTGTGGTGGCACGGCGCAATGGCCCAGTTTGTGGCTAGGTTGTCTAGTGCCAGCAGCTTGGTGGGTCTCATGATTTGGAGAAAATCATCAGTCTGTGTGCAGTGTCTTTTGAGTGAACTCGATGGTGCAGCCTTGTGACACTGTTTCTCTGACCCACTTGTCCATAGTAGTTTGGACCCATTGATCGGCGAACAGTAGAAGGCATTCCCCCACTGGACAGCTGTCCACTGGGGCCCTCCTGCTTTCATTGAGCTTTACTGGATGCACTACCACCAGACCTGTTGCTATTGAAGCCCCACATTTCCTGGAGTTGTCCTTGTACCTGGACTGTGTGAATTTGGATTGGATACAGGACTTTGCAGACCTCCTCTATGGTTTTGACCTGGAGCTGACTCGCCTAGCCTCTGTTGTCCCAAAATCTTTGGTGAAAAAGATGCCCAGATGGCAGATACAGATCTTTCTTTACATCATCTGCTTTGCTCCTGCCCAGTCCCAGAGGAAAGGAGTCAGGGCATCCAACAACTGGCCACCTTTGCAGGATAACTCCATCAGCATTGCCTTGGACTTGGCATTTGCTTGCCATAACCTTAGCCACAGGGCTCATCTGGTTGGTCAGGACCATGGCCTAGTGCTAAACTATGATATCTGAGGAGGCATCCACTATATATTGGGAAGCTTGTACAACACAGTCAGCCTGCCCCCGTGGGGAGTCTTCCAGCAGCCCATCTGCAACAGCCTCTGCCCACCTTAACAGGGCCCTGCTGGAGTACCACACTGCCGTATCTGTGGAGAGCCCACCTATCACCTCATAAATCTATTGAAGTGATTCTTAATTTTTTTGTCCATGGGCTCCTTTAGAGCAGCAGTTCTTGACGGGATGAGTGTGCTTTGTGCCAGGTTAACACGGGGTGTCCACCTTGGCAGCCATGTACCAAGCCATCCTATAGGCTCCGGCCAGGGGTACAATTTTTCTGTGGCTCACTTCTCTGGGAGATCTGAGATGGCTAGAGGCCTCCTGATCCTTACTCAATATGGCGCAAGGAAATAGTGTCTGACCGGCTTTGTGTTTGATGAAAGGAGAGGATCTGTCGAGGTGTGTGGTTGTTGATTCCTCCAGAACTTGGAGGACTTTGCATATTAAGCGTATCAATTTGGCCACATCCTCCTGTGGACACAACTTGCCAGAGGCCTGCTCATGGTCTTGCTCTTTGTTTTCCTCCTCTGATGCATCCACTGCATCTTCTGCTACACCTTTTCTTCAGAGGTTGCAGGGCCTGTGATGACCCGGTCACTTTGTGGGTGTTGCTTGCGGTGGGCTGTCTGGCTGATGAGCTTGCAATTTCTCCAGCCACTGGAATAATAGTCCGGCTTGTGCCACATTCAAGATCAAGCGGTGCTGTGGGAGGATGTTTCCTCCAGGGTGGCTACCACATCTAGGTTTTAGCCCTGCTGTCGCCCGACTCCAACACTGTGCAGACCGCATAGAGTGGCTCCCCATTAGGGAATCTGGTAACTTGTTGCCACATTCCATACAGGCAGGCAAGGCTGGAAAGTATCATAAACTGTCTGACCTAGGAGAGCAGATGAGAAAAACTGCATCAGAAACATGTTCCTTATGAACTGCCAGTTGACTCATAGAATATGCAGTAAGAAAACACAGTGTTCCTGTATATGACTGTGTGTATGCCTTTAAGGTGGACTGGAGCCTCTCATAAGTTGGCCACCAATCCCATCCATAAAATGGCAACTTCATTGGCCACTCTGAAGATGGCCATCATCCTGCAAGATTTTTGTGGAACTGGTGAGAGTTGGGCCAAAATCTCATGAGAGTAGTGAATCCCATGAGACTTGGCCTACTGGGTGCTTTCCTTTTGAAATTTTAATGAATGAGCGCATTCCTGTTCATTAAAAGTTCAGTCAGTGGCGTATGGGCTGGCCATGGAGGAGAGGAAGGATGTTCCAGTTCACCCGCTGCAGGGTTTAGGGGTTGAAGGGAAGCAGGGTGGTTGGTTGGACTCGTTCTAGCTGGGGTGGGGGTGGGAGAAACTAAACCACCAGGGACTGGAGGATTCAGTGAAATGTGATGTGACTGGGCTGGGAAGGGATGGGACAGGAGTTCGGGATGGGGAGGGCAGCCTTATGGAAACCTCAAACCACTAGACCACCAGAGCATTTTGTTTTGACTGCTGTATACTAGGGAGTGGGATGGATATGGGAAGTACTATAAATGTATACACTTGGGGTTAAGGGGTGTAGGGAGGGACCACTAGCCACAGGGCATGTGGATGTGTGGGCACTGTCAGGTGGGGGTGCTATTTATAAGGAATTTATTTTATGGTGGGTGACCAGCGAGTGAACTGATGGGGGAGGACTGTTTTACCAGCAGGGATTTAATTACCCACCACGGAAGGTGAAATTTCATCCACGGAAGGTGACATTTTGCCTAGATGAAATTGCCAGGTCATAATGTTGTACGCTTAATAGCATATGGCATTATGGGCAAAATCCAGACCTGTACGCCTCCCGAGTTGGATCCCCCAGAGTTGGAATCTTTAGTGATGCCAGGAGGTGACCTTCTATTGTACAGATCTCTGGATATGACAACATCAAGAATACCTCATAAGGTACTGGAGTCCACACCTAAGGAAAGAGGGTGACAAAGTGGAGGAAGTACAGCACAAGGCAACCAAGATGGTTCACAGAGTAGCAAAGAAGACATCTGAGGAGAGGATGCAGGACTTGAAATTATATACCCTCGAGAAAAGGAGAAAAAGGGGAGACATGATTGAAAATATAGAAATATCTACTGCATGGGATAAATAGGGCAGATGTAATTACTTTTCTCCTTGAAGACAAATACAGGGACAAAGAGAACTCATTGAAACTCAAGGAGGGATTCAAGAGAAATGTCTGCAAGCACTTTTTACAGAAAGAATAGTGGACAAGTGAAGCAAGCTACCAGAGGCAGTGGTACAGTCCAAATCAGTGAGTAGCTTCAAGTAGGGATGGGGCAGGCATATGGGATTAGTTAGAAAGGGTGGGGCAAAAATAAAGGGAGTATAGCCACATTGGCAAGTGCAGAGTTGTATGGTAGGAGGGTAGATCGGATGGGCCAATGTGCCATTTCTGCCATCATAACGTATGTACTGTATGTATCTATGCATGTAAACAGTCTAAGTTTACTAATTTTGGAATAGCATTTTTCTAGTAGTTGTTAATAGTTTAACTTGTCAGTGTTAAACAGAATGTTTCCACAGTAGATGTTGTAACATAAATGGTGCTGTCTTCAAGTGATGAAGCGGTGGTGGGTAACATTAAGTTGGATCTTGGCATCCCTACTGTAGTTCAATTAGTGGTTAATTAACTGTTTCAATCAGTGGTATAGTGTAGGTTTACAGTGCCATCTCCATTTAAATTTCTGTTGCAGTGCTGGAGTTGAAGAGGTGGATGAGGCAGTGTGCCTTGTTGGTAATGCAGACAGCAGAGGAAAAAATTAGACAAAGACAGCTTGCTTGTTTTTTTTTTGTTTTGTTTTAATCCAAGTTTTCTCCTCGTGGTTGGTGTGGGCAGGCTTCTCCACTCTGTCCCCACATCCTCTTGCCTAGCATCTGCATCAATGGACCACTTTGCCCAAGATCCCCACAGATTTCCTCCCATAGTGGGGCTGGGAAGGGAGGGCTGTTCTCCCCACCCGGTGATACATATCCAGACAGAGCATGATGGTGGTCCGACAGTGTGGGGCAGAGGCAGGTGAGCAGGGCTTCACTAATTCCACACCAACCTATTTTCCATTCTAGGTTCTCATTTGCCTCCACATTGGGGAGTGCTCGTGAGCACACATGTGTGGAAGCACGTGCACATCTGAAACCCACAGCACTCCTGCGCTGCCCTCCTTGACCCACACTAACATCTGGCCCCAACAGGTGGTAGTCATTCAGCAAGTGTGCAGGTCCCCCAGGAGAAGAGGCAGCCATTGGGAACTAGATCCTCTCCCTCCCAGCCGACCTGCAGTAACCCATGCTCATGAATGAACACGGGTCGCTGGTGTGGCAGTAGTAGGCACTGACAGCACCTCAGCCCTCCATGCCACTGGACCATTAGAGTGCTGCTGTTTTGGCAGTATTAATGCCATTGCAGCCACAGGAGTGGGAGAGTGGGTAAAGTCTGTTATTCTCTGCTTCGGTTGCTGCAGTGGGGTTTTGGAGGTGAAGTACAGTGACATGCAGCATGGGTAAATCAAGCAGCAGAGTCCCAGAAGAGGTGATGTCTTTCTGCTATAATGAGATCACCATATACGAAGACACCCAGGCAGGAGAATGGGAGCAGTGGTTTAGAAAATGGGCGTTTTTAAGTGGTGGTGTTTTAGAAAATCAAGAAGACAGCCAGAAGACAGCGGGTGGAGACTGATTCTTGTGATCGCATGTCTCAACTAGCAGTTCTGGAAAGTGCTGAAGCAGAGCAGGTGCACACAGATTCCTGATGTAAGTATTTGATATATTTTTTTTCCTTGTTTAGCTAGCACAGTGCCTGCAAAGGGTTCTGTTACTGGTTTAGGCAGTATTTTGAGCAGCAGACTGTAGTAGCTGTACTGTATATTGTGTTGGAGTGCTGTGTACTCAACGTGCTGGGTAGTTCTTGTGGATGTGCAACAGCGGGGAGTAGGTAAAATCTTGGTCAATTTTGACCATTATCTAGTGAGAGCAAACTAATAATTCTGCAGGCTGGCTTCAGACCTACAGTATGTTCTGTAATGGACACAGTTTGTCATGCTTCTTAGACAAACCACAGAGTATGTGCATCATGGAACTCTGTATTGAATGGCTGGTGCATTAAATGCTAGCCTATGTTTCACTGGACAGCCTGGCATCATTTTTGCTTGACCAGTCACATCCATGGGCTCTTTAATATAGCAGGGGCCCAATATTCAGAAAAGCACACCAGCACTGTAACTGCACTGTGCTTGTACCAGTCTCCTACTGTGATATATTAAAGGCATTGCGCTGGCATTATAGCCTGTGAATATAGAGTTGACTGTATACCAAAGAACTGAAATCAGCTGGCGCAGCATAATGCATTTATGCAGCACTGAATATAGCACTGAGGATAGCACTGAACACAGCTGGCAGCAGTGGATGTGAGAGGGACACCAAAGAAAGACTCACAGCACAGCAGCATAGTATCAAAATAAACTTTACAGTAAAACAATGGCAACGTGGCTGTACAAAAAGATGCAACACAAAGAACAATACTAACAATACTAACTAGTACAATAACAAAAAGGGAGGCTGGCGAGAAACAAAGGACAGGGGCAACTGCATGGAGGATGTGGTACAAAGAATAAGAGCAACTGCCTGGTATACCAGGCAATGACAATATGCAATGCTCCATCAAGGGCTGCAAGTGGCGGTGGCGGTGGTGGTGGTGGTACCTGCTGCACAGTTATCTTACAGTGTTGGTGCACACCTGAACCATGCATGCATTCCTGTGGATGGCACACTAACATTTGAAGCAACCAGACTTGCCATCATAGGAGGCTGTCCTGGCCTTCAATTCAGGCAGCATCCTTCGCCACTTTGAGATTCCACATCTCTCTGGGCACCTGTGGAAAGGAAATACACCAAGCTCAGCCAGCTGTACACACAGGGCAAGGGACAAGATATGGCACCATGATGCACTTGTATTTATTTATTTAAAAGTTTCACCAGGAAGATATGCTGAGCAAAAATTGCTCATTTCCAGATGTGTCCTGGGGAAGGAAGTAGGAAGAGTACAGAGGATGGGGAACAACAATGGTATAACATAGCAAAAATATTACAGTAAGTACAAAACAATAAGTGCTAGGCATTACATTGTTTACAGGAATAAGATACAGTAACATTGGGTACAGAGGAGATAAACATCAGTAAATACACCAGTGATACAGCAATAGCAAGGGCTTGTAGACAAAATTCAACCAGTGATACAGCAATAGCAAGGACATACATTCAACAATTAGTGGATCTTGATAAGTGCTAGACATTTTTGTGTTGCAGTACAGAGGATAAGACATTAATTGGATAGTAGTTCAGGAGAGAGCATAGGAGGAAGTAGTCAAAATGCCATAATAGTATCTGCATGGCAAACCAATGTAGAGCCTCATTTTATACACAGCAATATTATATAAAGGCATGGCATAACATAGCATACACATGATTTTTTTTCTCTGTGTAACTACTGTAACCTGTAATGAACTGCTGTAACCTTTTGTAAAGTGTCATTTCTCATTTTAGCTAACTGCTCCTTACCAGGTTGTACTCAGTTCCCAGGGTCTGATTTAAGACCTTGGTGCCCCTCCTTTGCTTTTGTGGTCCCTACTCTATGAAACTCTCTACCTCATCGGTGAGAGAGCCTGACCATCGAACGCTTTAAGATCGCCTCAAAGCATACTTATTTGGTTAGTTTTTCCAGAATCTTTTTAATCCGTTGATATGGATTTTAATAATTATATTATTTAAATGTGGATTCGTTATATTTATATCTGTTGTTTGAATAATTTTGTCTTGTACAAGCACTATGATTGCAAGGAATAACGCTTTTTATAAATAAAATGACTTGACTATGGAATGCATACACACCATGAGTTAGCCTAATTTGGCTGAGGTAAGAGAGCCTAGACTGAAGGATGTAGGTAAAGGAGATGCTGATAACCCTACCTGCCAATGGAATGCTTGCATACCATGAGTTATCCTATTGGCATAGTATGACCATCGGACCAGGATGAATGCTTATTTGTCTGAGGGTATAAATGTGAAAAGATAGTCTTGCTAGCTAAGTCTTGCAGTTATAGAAGCTACTATGGCAGTGCTGTGGTTTGCTGCCTCACAGAAAAGGTAAACCTTCTGTGTTCTGGTGCTATCTGGTAACAAATATATATTACATGTAGAATTTATTGTCTGTGAGCATTTTGTTCCACCCTGTCCGATACCTGTTTGGTACCATTATTTGGGCCAACACCAGGGACAGCATTGCTGATCCAAACAGTAAAGGCCTGCACATACACTGAGTGTGCCATGCTGCAATGGAGCATGACTGAGATGTGCAAAGGGCAGCCATGCCAGATATGGAAATGCGGCACGCACTCACAGCACCAAGCTAGAGACTGATAGGCAGTGTGATGGGCCATGTGGCTTGAGCTGCACCCATGCACCCAGCAACCTGTAGGCAAGCCATCCAGCACACAGGCCAACAGAGGTGTTAAAAACCAACAGATATCTATGAACCACCCTTGGTAGCTGCAGCAGCAGGCCCAGGCACAATGCGGCTCACACAACACAGCTATAGAATGATGGAACTGCCATGCAGCACTATATGCAGCAAGGGTCACGTGCACAGCTGTGTTAGGTAAGTAAGTATGTAAACATTTGTTTTGTTGAGCACCCCATCCCAGAGGCTCTGGGTGCATAAAAGTAGATAAGAGACAAGTACATCAATAAATAGACATAAAAAATAATACAAATAAAATATTAAAATCCAGCTTAGATAAAATATTACTAAAATGTTGCAGCAGTTTGCAGAGTGTTTATAAACATTCTAAAAATGCTTGTCTAAAATGTTGCACCTTTAGGCCCCACTTAAAAACTCCACCAATGAGGCCTTCCTCAAGGATCCTGGCAGCGAGTTCCACAGTGTCAGGCCCACCACCTCAAATGATCGGTCTCAGAGGACTTAAGATGGGTCCTAGGAACTGCTAGGAGGACTTCGATAAAGGAGTGCAGTGAGTGCACAGGACAGGCAGAAGTCAGGAGATCATTCTGTAACCATGGCCTGATCCATTTAGGGCCTTATAGGTGAGCAAGCCCACCTTGAAGGTGATTCTCCACCTAATCGGCAACAAGTACAGTTTGTGCGAAACTGGGGTCACATGACAGGACCTCGAAAGGCCCTTCTGTAACCTTGCTGCCACATTCTACACCAGCTGCAGTCACCAGAGAACCCCTCCAGTAACCCGAGGTACAAAGTGTTATAGTAGTCGAGCCATGATGCCACAAATGTATGTACCAGTGAAGGCAGATCATCAGGCTGAATCAAGGCTTTGATCTGGGAACATTTCCTGAGTGGTAGAAACCACTCCTGACAATGGATGACACATGGGTCTCAAGTGTCAATTCATCATCGAGGATGAAGCCCAGATTTTTCATCTTGGTGGATGCCACCAGGAATGGGGCCAAGAAATAATCCTGTTCTCATCCCAGCAGTGTTCACGCCCTGCCGACGGCCAGGCTCAGTCACTAGCAACTCCATCTTGTCAGGATTGAGTCTTAGCCAGCTAAATGACATCCACTCCTGGATCTTGGCCAGACATTTTTTAGCACCTCCATGGCACCATCTGTCCCAGGTGCAAATGACATGTACAGCTGGGTATCATCTGCATAGCAGTGAAAACCCAAGCTGTACCATCTAATGATCTCACCCGGGAAGCATGTACACTTCAAACAAAGCAGGTGACAGGATTGAGCTCTAGGAACTCCACAAGGCAGAGACTTTGGTCAGGGTGAGAAATTTCCCATCACAACCCTCTGCATCTTGCCTGTAACAGGTCTCGAACCAGTTGATGACAGTACTGATGAGTCCACAGAGCTCCCTTAGGCAATCCAGCAACACTGCATGGTCCACAGTGTCAAATACTGAGGAGAGATCGAGGAGAATGAAAGTTGACTGCTCCTGTCTATCTCTCTTGCCCTGAGGAATCATTTTGTACTGACTAGTGCTGTCTCAGTGATGTGTCTTGACCTAATTCCTGACTGGAAGGGGTCATAGATGTCATGGGCTGTGATGTGTGCTTTGAGCTGCAGCACCACCACTTTCGAATAACCTTACCCATGAATGGGAGGTTAGAGATAGGTCTAAAGTTTGCCTAGATGTCAGGGTCGCGAGATGGTTTCTTAAGGAGAGGTCTCACCAGCACCTCTTTAAGGGCACTGGGAAAGCATCCTCTGAAAGCAAACACCAGACAATCTTGGCGACCACTGGCCCAACAGAGACAGCACATCCCAGTAAGAGATGAGTTGGGCCTGGGTCCAGTTTGCATGTGGACCGCAGCTCCAAAATTACCTTGAAAACCTCACCCACCCCAACTGGCCTAAACTCGCACCAAACAATTGGAGTGCCTTTGGACATACATGACTCAACACTGTGGGTCCTCAAGTGCCCCATTATGGAGATCCCAGCTCTGGTGGAGGACACCCAGTCAGAGAAGAACAGAGCAAACTCCTTGCACTGGGTGACTGAAAACACTTTTGGGCCTTAGACAGGCAGGATGGAAAAGCCTGTCTACAGTCTGAAAAAGCAGAGCTGGTCTGCTCCTTCCTGCAGGAATCTCCCTGGACAAGAACTCTGCCTTCCAACAGTTGATTGCCCATTGATATTCACTATAGAGAAAATCTCAAAGCCAGTTTATCCTCCTCAGACTTAGTCCTCCTCCAACAAACCTCCAATCCTTTGTATTCATCTACGTGAGACCCTATCAAAATATGGGGGTCTTGAGTGAGAAGACCTGGATCATGCACGGACTGGAGCAACAGAGTCAAGTGCCCTGGTAATAGCCTTATTATAGGCTACAACTACCTCACTCACACCTGCCCTCACAAGCAACACTCACAGCAGACAGATCCATCACCACCATTGGTCCCTCTGAGGACAAACCCTTCAAAGGGCAGTAGTGGACCATCTCTATGGGTAGGGACCAACAGTGGGAACCCCAAACGAAAATCTCATCGTGCAGTGATCTGACCAGATGACTGAATCAATCCTAAGATCAGAGACCTCAAGCCCAAGTGAGAACACTAAGTCCAAGGCATGGTTGTGGGTTGCAGAAGAACGGCTTGTGCAAGACCCAGTGATGACATCAACTGGAGGAAGTCATAACTGAACTGCGAATGTTCATCATTGATACAGGCATTGAAGTCACCCAGAACCAGCCATCTGAGTGACTCCAACACTTTCTCAGTGAAGAAGTTCCCAGCTTCTTGCAGAAACCCCTTTGTGCTCTGGAGGCCGGTATACGAGGAGGATTTGCATCCTGCACCGGACCCCCACGCAGCCACGTATTCAAACAATGAAGTGGAACCCACTGGTGCACAGAGAAGTTTAGGTCAGACCTAAAACAGATGGCCACACCCCCACCTGCATTCCCTCCTCAGGCAGTGCACCACGGAAAATCCAGCGGGATAGACTTCTCCAGTACTGAGCCTGCATCATTTCTCAACCAGGTCTCTATGATGCAGCCAGATCGATGGAGGAAATCAAGTCTGCAGCAATCACGGTCTTGTTCCTAATCAATCTGTTGTATGTGGGTATGTGCATTGCACACTGTACTGCATCAGCAAACAATGTTGGTCTGACATGTAGAGCCACTTGAGGACCCCCAGCCAGCAGCTGTCAGCCATTCCCTAGGTACAGGGCTCCCACCCATGCACAGCCAGTGCAGCACAGTGGGCCCTGCAAAGACACAGATTGAGCCTGAATGTACATATGGCCTAACCCATGTACAGTGAAAAAATTATACACGGTTATCACTTTTTGTCAGACACAACTGATCATGCATCACAGTGTTGCTTACATGTGGTAAAGAATGGTTGATGGCACAAATGTCCACCCTACCACTGACCCCATGGTGCATATGCTAGCTCTGTTGTACTGCAATGGCATTACATCCAGTGCATATGGCACTGAAGATGGAACTGCTGCAGGGAGACTACCATGGTTGCTGTATGATGCACATGCCATGACACAGTGGTGTGCTGATACTATATTGGAATCGCCCACTTCCAGATGATGTGTGTGCATACATAGTCCAAAGCGTGTGGCACAACTGACAATGGCAGGTGTAACAACCTGGACTGAGCATTACAACAAACTTCCTGGTGCAGCAGGTCAGCAACACAGGATACATGCTAGTGCATGGTGGAAGGCATGCTGTGGCACAGTATACACACACACAGGACAGCACACTACTGGTAGCAGTCATGCTGCCCTGTATAGACACACAGGACAGCACGCCTGCTGTCAGTAGATACACAACAGTAGAATACACAGACCATGACACACCACAGTATTGGCAGTGGAAAATGCACCGAGTGCAAAGTGAGTGTCCCCAACTACAACTGCAGAGCTGATGCCCCCAAAGGCATACGGCAGCACGGAAGGTCACACTTTGACATCTGTCTCTGACAGCAGAAGTATGTAGCATAGTGTAGACATGCAACTCTGAGTGTAAAACACACAATGCAGGGTACCTACATGGACCCCTGTTTGGAGAATGGCTCCCTGGGCCCCATCATGGCCTGGTGATTCCTCAGGCAGACCTGTTTGTGCCCCTGCTGTTCCCAGGCTGTGGAATGGCCCTGCTGTCTGCTGAGGTCTGCAGAGGAGGGCAAGAAAGATGTAATCAATATCATGCAGTGGAACATATTGCACTGTACCATACACCCTACACAGTCTATACACACACATATGCTGGTACTGTGCACCAGCTGCAACATGTGCATGATGCGGATTGACAGGACTTAGTAGGGCTACATTGTACCATTGTGAGCAGCTGTGACACCACACTCCAGCAAGCCATGGCCCAGTCACAGCAGGAATGTTTAATCTCACTGTGTAGGTATGGCCTGGCACAGTGTATACTGGCCCCTGTAGTGCCCATATCCTACCATCCTCCCAGCCCCAGTACAACATACCCATAAATGTCAGCTACAGACCCTGTACACCTCTAGAGTATGCATGTGGATGAATGGAGCATCAGGTCACATATAACATGGGCACAAGAGGCATACCAGTGCAACTGTACAGGAGGGCAGGTTACCATAGATGTAGTCCTTCACAGTGGCCAGTACATGTCTCACTCACCCTGTGCAGTATAATAGTACCCCATGCATTACCTGGCATATGAGTGAACAAAGAAACTGCACTCAAAATAGCCACAGTCAGGAAAACAGTGTACATGCTGCCTTGCAGTTGAAGTTTATTTGTTACAAAAGTGCAAAAGACTTGCTGGAGGACAGCCAAATGCCCCATGACATGCAGCATGCTGAGGACTGTGTGGAGGCATGTTATGAGGTGCACATGGCGGCCATCCATGACCTGCACCAGGATATCGTCACCAGCATAGATCACCTGTGTGCTGTGGTGATGGAGGCTGCAGCTATGAGTGGTAGGCACTGCAATTGCCGGCCATAGCCCTAGCCTGTCTAGTGGGAATAGTGCCACCCCACAGTGGAAAACATGATATCCGCCCATGCCATGCAATGCCATAACACAAATGCCCAGCACACCAAGAACACCATGTACACCAGGACATGGCCTTCTCCTCGCCAAGTCAGTACCCCATGGGGCCATGGCGGGGCTGCTAACACCTTCTCATGCTCATCCCCATAGAGTGGATGATGGCTCCACCAACCATCCTGGCTACACCACACATACATACTGTCCGTACCCAAGATGTGCTAGGGGATGCAGCTAGACTGCAAATTGCCAGTCCTCTCCAACATGTTCCCCTCAGTCTCCCTTCACATTACCTTGTGTCACCACCCCAGGCCCTGTGGCCTATCCCATCAGGTCTCCTCCTGTCTGGATGGCCTGTATTTCTCCCCCTTTTGGAACCCCCTACATCTGTCTTGCGTGTATCCATGTTTACACCCCTTTAGAACCTCCCCACCAGAATGAACTGTATATGTGTATACTCCATTTGCTACCCTCCTGCCCATATGGCCTGTATTCTGTTCACCCCCATTTTGGAACATCCCACCTGGCTGGCATGTATATATGTTTACACCCCTTTAGAATCCCCACCAGGATGGACTATATATGTGTGTATGCCTCAATTGCTACCCACAGCCTGGATGGCCTATATTTATTTTACCCCCTTTTAGAACCCCCTGCCTGGATTGCATGTATATTTGTTTACACCTCTTTTGCTACTTCCCCGCCTAGATTGTCTCTATGTATGTACTGGTATTAGTATGTGGTAATATATAGACTAATAACATTATAGTCTCCTGTGTGGTCTGTACTCCTCTCCGTGTCCAAAGAGATCTGTTATGAGGCAGAATCTGTACTCTGGGCCTTCCTGGCCATCTTGATGTCACGCCTGTCAAGCTGCTCCTGTACATCCTGGTCCTCTGGCTCGAATGTGCTGCAGGCTGTTCCTTTGGGGCGGCATGCATATCCCATGGTTAAGTGCCATGTTGCATAGTATATAACAGGCAAGGAAAATGGCACAGGTCTTCTGAGGGGTATTTGTAAGGCACCACTGGAATGATCAAGGCACCTAAACCACACCTTGAGCATTCCAAAGACACATTCAATGATATTGTGTTTGGTGCTTTGTGCTGCATTGTACCTGTCCTCTGCAATGGATGCAGGTCTAAGGACACGTGAGGAGCCAGGAATGCAGGGAGATGCATTGTCCCTATGTAGGTAAAGTGCATTGCTTAGTGTCATCATCTGCAACATGGAGGAAGGCCTTTGGGGTATACTCATCAATGAGGTGGCCACTAGGGATGTCCCCACACTCAAACCACTAGCGCAGGATGGAATTGTGTCAGATGAAGGGGTAATGGGCACTGCTGGGGTGCTACTGAAAACATTGATGATGAGCCCTGTTGCACCACACACCACCTGGCAACTGATGCACTGGTATCCTTCCTAATGACATAGGCATCCACTCCTACATCAGAGGGTGCCTGGATGGCAACACAGATGCAGTCAATGGCACCGAGTATAGATGGCACTGTAGGTGTGTGACTCACTAGAACTGCTGCATGGTTGCTGTTCGCTTGGCTGGCATGTCAGGAAGTACAGTGAACTCCATAGCATGAGCCAGCAGGATATCCAGGAACTGGCCCAACAGCCACAAGGTTGCTGTCTGAGAGATATCTGTGGTGTCCCCACCAGTGTCTGGAATGTTCCAGTGACCAGGAAGCACAGTGCAGCCATCAATTTGAGCTCTACAGACATTGCATGGCTGCACGGATGTCTGTCTGGAGCTGGTCGTGCAGCTGCTCACACAGCTGCCTAAGCATGGGCCTGTTGAGCCTGTTCCAGCCCATAATTTGGTCATTACTGAGGACTGTGAATGTGGCTCATGGACAGTACTGTTTTCAGCATAGCGCCTCCGGCCGGCACCTGGGACCAGGGTGGGCATTGGCCTCTCCTCATTCTCCGTGACCTGCTGTCTCAGGTACATGATGTGTGTTGCCATGCAAGCCATCCTGGTTTGTGACCTGCAGTGCCCCTGCCCCACCACTAGGCTTTGCCTGGCTTAAGACTGCCTTTTAATAGATGGTATCTGCGCTGCTTTATGTGAGCTACACAATCCTGTTTGCACAGCACTGTCACTCTATCACACTGCACATGTAATGCTGGTAACCCCCAAAAAGATTGGGTGTTGTACATTACCTCTGTGCTAGTGTGCTGGCACTAATAGCGACTCCAGCAGTGCCCACTGAATATAAGATTCTGACACAAATACATGCTCAGCGCAGATGCAAATACTTTACTCCAGGTACAAAGCTATGAATATCCAGGCCCCGGTCTTCTGCAAATCTGAGCATTCTCAAGTCAGTCTTTGGGCAGCAACAAGATGAGGCATCTTTTGGCAGTTTTCAATGTACTGTACAGCTGAAATCTGGTGTCCACAGTCCAACACATTAGATCTTTTGCCACTGAAACAATAAATCCCCATAGGCTCTCTTAATTTGGTTCATGGACATTATCTTCATTTGTAGAATGTTCATTGTGAATAGTCTGACATTTTAAACCATTTTATCAGTTTTAATTGCAAATGATTCTGTTTCTTTAGATAGCAGGGTCTTCTAGCAAACAGAAATGTGTAATTGCTACTAATGTTACATCCTGTTACTCAGTGTTTGTAAAAGGTATTTAACTAATGACCATATAAACTTTGTTGTGTTGTTATATGAGTGTAAGCTTTTGCTACTACTCCTGTTGCCCATGTTGCCTGAAAAGAGCTAAAAATCGTACTTTGTCCCAGCCTATCTTCCTGAGTGATCAACACCAATAAACAGCACTTAAAAACATAGGTTAAAACCATACTATTGCTTGCTGGTTCAAACCTTCCTTACTGACCTATCCCTGTGCTCGATGGACAACTCTCTACTGGATATCCCCAAATGCAACATTTAGGATGGCGAGTATGCCTTTGTGATGTCTGGACCAAAACTCTGGAACTCTCTCCTAAGGAGAGAAAAAGGTCCATCTCCCCATACGACGCACAGGGAAATGCCAGACCTCGCCCAACAACTGACACACTGAAATCTGGCCAATGGAAAATCATGTACACAATGTTCGTAGTCTGGGAAACAAGATCCCAGACCTGCAGGCAATAATGATAGAGGCTAAACTGGACATAGTAGTCATTAGCAAGACATGGTTTACCAGTAACAACACTTGGGAGACTTCAATACCTGGCTATGTACTGTTCAGAGAAGAGACCAAGGTGCAAAAGGGGGAGGTGGGTGGCCCTTTATGTCAATGAAAATATCAAAGCTACAGAAATTCAGAATACACATTAGGAGCCAGAAGAACTGTGGGTCACCCTGGAAACAGGAAATGGGACAGCCATACCAACTGGGGTTGTGTACAGGCCTCCAGACCCTGGGGAACATAGACATGTTACTGTTAGAAGATATACAAAACATAACAGCTAAAGGCGAGGTTCTGATAATGGGAAACTTTAACATGCCAGATACAGATTGGTCAATACCAGCAGGGACATCTGCCAGAACTAGATACATGGTGGATTCCTGCAGGGAGGGCCTCAAACAACTGGTACAACAACCCACAAGAGATAGGGCTATCCTAGATCTAGTACTGACTAACAGGGAAAGGATCACAGATCTCCAGGTAGAAGGTCACCTGGGTGCCAGTGACCATCACATGGTATGGTTCAATTTGGCCACTAGAGCAAAATCATCCCATTCCAAGACAAAAATATGGGACTTCAGAGGAGCTGACTTTGATAAGATAGCCAACAGAGTTAAGCTAGCCCTGGCAAAAAGAAATACAGGTGAAGGGGTACAGGCAAAGTGGGCAAGCATTAAATATGCAATACTTGAAGCAAAATCCCATTGTGTTAGTGAGAAAATGAAGTGCAAAGAAGAAGGAAACCACTTTGGTTCTCAAACACAGTAGCAGAAAGGTCAGAGCCAAAGGCTGGCCTTCAAGAAATATAAGGGAACACAGTAGGATGAAAATAGAGAGGCATACCAAACTTCCCTAAGAGAAGCAGGAAGGCAGTAAGGCAGGCAAAAGCCCAAACCAAGGAAACACTAGCACGAACAGTAAAAGAAGGTGACAAGACTTTCTATAGATACATTAGTGCAAGGAGAATGTCCAGAGGGGTATTGCTAAGATCAAAGGGATAAGGCGTGTGAGGAGGAGGACTATAAAAGCATCTATCCTAAATAGATACTTCTGCTCAGTATTTACTAAAGAGAAGGTAGGGCAGGACCCATAGCTCAGCACCATGGACACAGGGGAGGGAGGTGTCACTAGTCCCTTCACAAAAGAAAGGGTCCTACAAGAGCTCGACAAGCTCAGGGTGGACAAGGCAATGGGATCTGATAGCATACATCCCAAGGTATTAAATGAGCTAAGGGTGGAATTAGCAGAGCCATTATCAGAACTGTTTAGCGAGTCTCTGAGCACAGGAGAGGCCCCAGAAGACTGGAGAAGGGCTCATGTGATCCCGCTGCACAAGAGTGATAGCAGGAAGAGGCAGGGAACTACAGACCAGTCAGTCTTACCTCAGTAGTGGGCAAGATTATGGAGACACTCCTTAAGGAAAGGATAGTGCAACACCTGAGAACCATAGAGCACAGGATCCAAGACATCGTGGGTTTACAAAAGGAAGGTCCTGTCAAACTAATCTCATAGATTTCTTTGATTGGGTAACCAGAGTGGTGGACTAAGGGGAACAGTTGATGTTGCCTACCTTGACTTCAGCAAAGCTTTGATACTGTTCCACATAGAAGATTGATTAATAAGCTGGGTAGGCTCGGTGGGTCAGGACGTTAGTCAACTGGGTGGCAAACTGGTTGACGGGCAGAAAACAGAGAGTGGTGGTAAATGGTATACAGTCAGAAGAGATGCAAGTCACAAGTGGGGTACCTCAGAGATCAGTCCTGGGGCCAGTTCTCTTCAATATCTTCATCAGTGACATTGCAGAGGGACTGGAGGTAAGGTTTGTCTGTTTGCAGATGACACCAAGATCTGCAACAGAGTAGATGATCCAGATGGGGTGGGCAGAATGAGAAGAGATATGGGTAAACTAGCAAAATGGTCAGAAGAATGGCAACTGGGGTTTAATGCAAAGAAGTGCAAGATCATACACATAGGGAAGAGAAACCTGAAGCCACCTATAGGCTGAGAGGGAGTTGCTGGCAATCACAAAGGAAGAAAGAGACTTGGGCGTCATCATCGCTGATGACCTGAAATCATCCAAGCAGACCACTAAAGCAGTAGGTAGGCTAGAGGATGTTGGGGTGTAATAGTAGGGGTATCACAAGTCGAAGAGGGAGGTAATAATCCTCTTTCAAGACACTGGTTAGGCCCCATCTGAGTACTGCGAGCAGTACTGGAGGCCACACCTTCACAAGGACATTAACCAAATTGAGGCAGTCCAGAGAAGGGCAACCAAAATGATGCAGGGACTGCATCAGAAAATATATGAGGACAGATTAACTGAGCTCAATATGTATACCCTAGAGCAAAGGAGGGAGGTGATATGATTGAAACATTCAAACACCTTAAGGGCATTAACAGGTGAAAGAGTCTAACATGTTTCAATATAAGAAAATAGCAGAACAAGAGGACACAGCATGAGATTAGGGGAGGCCGAATAAGGGTAATGTGAGGAAGTTCTTTTTCAGAAAGGGTGGTGGATGCATGGAACGGCCTAGCTCAGGAAGTGGTGAATATGAATACTGTGTAGGGCTTCCAACAGGCATGGGATAGGCATAAGGGAGCAATACAGATGAGTATGAATAGATATGCCATTGACAGAGCAAAGGCCAATGGCACATTCATAAGGTAGGAAAAGAAATGGAAGACTGGATGGGCCTTGCGGTCCTTATCTGCTTTCAACTTCTATGTTGCTATCTATGTTTCTATGTAAGGAACTGAAACATGTGCAGTCCCACCATATCTTTAAAATGGCCTCAAAAGTCACCTACAAATCAGGGACAAATGCTCTTGCCCTAAAATATATGTAATACTGACCTGGTTCTTGTCTCTCCTCAAGGCCACGCTAGCACTTCTGGGACTCCCCTATCCCAGCTCACTGCTCTTAGAACCAAGCTGCTGGCCACTTACCCTTGACTCCCCTATTAGTCCTTTGGGTAATTCTTCCCACTGTCTGTTTCACGGTGCCCTCTGTACTTATTAACATGCTAACATACTAAGTTGCTAACAGAATAGGCCTAATGATCTATCAAGTCTGCTCGAAAATTGGCACCCGGTCAGGACACCGTTGCTGCCCTCTCTGCCCCCCCAGAAATCTCCTCGACCCCACCCCTATCAGAGTTACACCTTCAGACTCGCATTAATCAGTTTAACCCTCCCCTATACCTATAGCAGCCCATCTTGAATCCTCCACTGTATTAATAGCCACCAGTTCTGCAGGCAATGCATTCAAGGTCCACCCTCTCAGTGAAGTAGCGTCTCCTTGTCTACCCCTCAGCCTCCTGCCTACCAGCCTCATGGGATGCCCTCTGGTGGCCTCCTCCCTCAGCTGAAAAACCCTATTTAGGCTGACCCTATTTACTCCTTCAGATACTTAAAGACCTCGATTATATCCCCCGTCCCTCCTCTCTTCCAAGGAGTACAAAGCTCCTCAAGCCTATCCTCATAGGGTCTTTCCCCAGACCCTGTATCATCCTGGTCGCCCTCCTCTGACCCTCTCCAGAACTGCAATGTCCTTTTCAGGTACAGGCACCAAAACTGCATGCAGTACTCTAGGTGAGGTCTAACTAGGCAATTATAGAGACGGAGAAGCACCTCCCATCTCCTCGGTTATCCCCTGGCGATGCACCCAAGCATTTTATTTGCTTTCACCACAGCCCTCCTACTTTGCTCTGAGTTATTCATTTTGGCATCCACAACCACCCTGAGGTCCTTTTCCTCTCCCGAGGACTGTAGCTTCTCCCACCCAAAAGTATTCATGAGCTGGGTTCCTAAGCCCCAAGTGGAGAACACTACATTTCCTAGGATTGATCCTCAATTTCCAGGTGCATGACCACCTCTCCAGAGTCTCCAAGTCCCGCTGCAATGCTCATCTACTCTCATCCCCATCCACCACCCCCCCCAGCTGCCAGTCATTGGCAAAGAGGCTCATCTCACTCCTGATACCATCCCCTGATGTCCAAGATGTAAGCATTAGATAGAAGTGGACCCAGCACTGACCCT
Source organism: Neoceratodus forsteri (assembly GCA_016271365.2). Classification (NCBI taxonomy): domain Eukaryota; kingdom Metazoa; phylum Chordata; order Ceratodontiformes; family Ceratodontidae; genus Neoceratodus; species Neoceratodus forsteri. The sequence goes on from CM057450.1 coordinate 1,543,343,185, forward strand.
TGTGGGACCCCACTAATGAACATCTTAGGTGATGATACCTCCACCCGATCACTACCTTCTGAACCTGACCAGTCAGCCAGTTCCATATCCACCCAACCATCTTACCTCCCAGTCCCATTCCCCCAGCTTGTCCAGCAACCAAGAGTGTGGCATCGAATCAAACATCTTGCTGGTCTAGAAAGAGGACATCCACTGGCCTACCCTGGTCCAGCTCCTTTGTCACCCAATAGTAAAACTCCACAAGGTTTGTCTGACATGATCTGCCTGAACAAAGCCAAGTTGGTGCTCATTAAGATGGCCCTTTATTTTGAAACACCTCCAGCCTTTCTTTCAAGATGGCCTCCATCATTTGCCTACCACTGTCGATAGGCTGACAGGCCTGTGGTTACCCGGCTTATCCCATGAGTCACCTTTGTGTATAGGCATGACATGAGTCATCCTCCAATCCTGGGGCACCACCCCATCTGGAGGAGGAGTTAAAAAGGTTTCAGAGGTACAGCAAAGACATCCGTCATCTCCTTTAGTACTCTGGAGTGTAGGCCATCCAGACCTGGTGTCTTATCCATTTTCAGGGACCTAAGGGCTTCCCTCACCCTACCAACTGGAATTTCAACATCCATGACCTCCCCTCCTTCCTTCTTAGCCCACCTCCTCCAGTAGGTTGTTGTCATCCCTAGTGAAGATAGAAGAAAAGTATTCATTAAGTACCTCAGCCAGCTCCCAGCCTTCTCTGCCCACCCTTTCCTGACCTCAGTCTGCTAATCTGCTCCTTCACTTTCCTTATCTCCCTAATATACAGAAAGAACCTTTTTCACTATTTCTGATCCCTGTGCCAACCTCTGCTCCATCCTTGCGTTGGCCGATCTCACCACCCTGGTCCTTTTTGGATATCAAATCATACTCCCCTGTCCACAACCCCATGTGAGCACTTGTATCTTCTATAAACAGTTATTTTTTTCCTCACTGCCTCCTGGACCTCCTGGTCCACCAGCTTGGCTTTCTGGCTCTACCAAACTTATGCTTGGGTCTGTGCAGGCCTTGGTAGCTCCAGAAGTCCTTTTAATAGGTTCCCACCTGATTTCTGTGTCCATGCCTGGTCTGAACCCCTCCAAATGCCTCTTGAGGATAACCTCCATTCTCTTAAAGCCTGCACTCCTAAAGTTGACCACCACTATTTTAGTGTGGTTTTCCTCCTCCCGGTCTAGGGAAAACCACGCCATGTAATAATACTCCCACCAGTGGTTCTCTACCACTAGGTTCCTACTTACAGTACATGTGTTATTTTTATTTCCTTACAGTGATGATTGCCTGTTGAATTCCTTGTATTCTTTGTGTATATTCATTGTATACCATCTGTTTATCGTGTACCCCACTGTTTTCTGTGCTGTATGCTGTCTGAACTCCCCTGTTATAATATGCTGGTTTTGTCTGTAACTTCCAGGTCATGCCTGAAAATAGACATGTTGTTATTTAGTGCACTTACCTGGTCAAAACTAAATAAATAATTTACTCCACAATGCTGACTGCAGTTGTAGGAGATAGAACCAGGGATTTCAGTGTGTTTTTTAAATCAGCATCTGTGATACATGGGCAATGTTCACAAATATAACTACTAGCTATTCTGTATAATTTCATGACAGAAATAAAGTATGCTGTTGGCATTTGTAGTCGTTTCTATTGTATTTTTCCTACATAGAAACATAGAAATCTGATGACAGATAAGGGCCTTCAGCCCACCTAGTCGCCCCAGTACCTCCAATAACTGTTCTCTTTTATGCTCTGCCAGTATTAGGTTGTCCCCTCTTCCAAGTATCAACTGTTGGTGTATTTACAGTAAGTACCAGGTAATAACCAATCTTCAACATGAAATACTTGATAGTCTAATCGCTAGCTGTCCTTTTGTGGTTCGGTCTGTGCCAAAGAAGCCATGAAGAACTTGATTTTATTCAGTTAATAATATTAATTTTGGATTAATTTCTGTTTGTTTTCTATGGTGCAAATCATAAATATTGTTATCAGGCTCTGTTCAAGAATGTGTGGATGTGTGTGTGATTCACTCTTACAGGGCCCATGCAGCTCCATACCCTGAGACAGGTGCACACAAGCTGGTATTCACCTTGCCAGCAGCCTGTCCGTGTCCCCTCCCCAGCTTGCAAGTGTGTAGGAGTGGAGCGCAGCTGTGTGGGAGTGGATCATGGATGCACATGGGCATCCAATTGGATGCCCATCCTGGGTCCCAAAGTGGATACACTGCAGGGGACGCTGAGAAGGCGTCTACTCAGCAAGCAGATACCAACAGGTGAATGCCCAAATGGGTGCTCCAATCCTCCCTGCCAGCCTAGTGCCTACCTCAAAACCTTTTGTGACTGAAATGAGGGACACTGACACTCCAAATGAGGGACATTTATCCTCATAATGAGAGACACATCTGCAAATATGGATAGACAAGCTCAGAACACTGTGGTGACCATTGTGTTTGTTGTAAAAATGTATTTTGATTTGGCATCTTAGAATTATTGAAGTTCTGCTTTAATGTCTGAATTTAAAGCACTTACTTTATGTGGGCAACACCTTCTCTATGAAGGATGACCGAGTGACAGAGGACATTTGAGGAGTAACAAGAGGGCGACCCTCATAATCAAGAACAGTTGAGAGGTATGGTGCAGTGGACTGGGCGAGCAGTGTTCAGAAGGTGTCCCATTGCCACCATGGCGCCGAGATATCCATTGAGTGGGCACATAAAGTTACAGGAGTTTTCCACTAACATAACTTGTGCTCCCCAGGCATGGCACTCCGTGCTTTAGTGAATGGTGTGGAGTATGGGCATGCCCCTGGATCACCTGTGGCATAGCAGCACAGATGGCCAGGGATCATGTGCAAGGGGCATGCCCAAAGAAAATACCATAGAAACATATACTTTGATGGCAAATAAGGACTGCTTGGCCCACCCAGTCTGCCCAGTTCCCTACCTATGGGATAAGCTGCAGATCCTAGTTAACCAACAGCCTACTTCTCCTACCCCCCTCTCTAGGAATTGCCTTATGTCTGTCCCATGCATTCTTGAATTGCCCAACTGTTTTTGACCCCAAGACCTCCTCAAGAAGGCTGTTCCTTGTATCCACCACACTCTCCATGAAAAATACTTCCTTACGTTGCCTCTAAGCCGTCCCCCATCTTCAAATTGTGCCCTCTTGTTCTTGCACATCTCTTTTTCTGAAATATGCTACCCACTTAAACTTTCTTGATTCTCTTGAGGTACTCAAAGGTTTCTATCATCATTGTTCCCCTCTTCCTTTCCTCAAGAGTATACATATTACTGTAAGCTCCTTTAGTCTCTCTTCATGTGGCTTCTGGTGCAGATCGTGCACCATTTTAGTTTCCTCTTCTGGACTGCCACCATCCTGTCTGTGTCGTTGTGGAGATGGAGTCTCCAGAACTGCATGCAGTACACCAGATGGGGTCTCACCAACTGTCTGTACAGAGGATACAGTAAAACGTCCTGTTTTCTACTGGTGATGCCTCTCCCTATGCATCCCAGTATCCCCAGCCCTCCTTACTGCCTTCTCACATTGCTTGTGTAACCTCAGGCCACTTTTTAACTAGTGTTTTTAACACCCCATTAAATATCTGGAAAACACTGGTGCCATATACTGGAATACCAATTTACTTTTGCTAAAGGTAGGTACCACCCTTGGTGTTAGAATGTATACCTGGCTCAATGCCTAGAGGAAGAGGGGTGTGGAAAGAAACAAACAACATGAACCATGTGTAAATGACACAACCCAGGTACTGGGTGGGGCAACTAGGTATATGCTAGATCTAACTTACTGAGGGGCCCAGTAAATCCATACAACTAGAAGCAATAATCAGAATGTCCATAACAGTTACTGGATTGTGCAGTATGGCTTTATTCAACAGATGGAAAGTAAAAGCAGAAGTGGAGCCCCAAGGGTCGGTCCAGGCTGGACTGGTACAATTTACAAACTCCTTGCATGCAGTACAGTTCATGAACAACAACAGAAAAATCTTCTTCCCAAATTCAAAAGGTGCATTAGTGGACACCTGGCCACACACATGAACATCTCTCTTCCTATGAATGTCATTAAGTAGATCTAAGCCACACACTCAGAACCTCTTCTTGGACATAGGTGCATATGTGAAACTCAGCCACACACCTTAACCTGCAGCTTCGCCCTCACTCAGGTAACCATACTGGTGCCTTTATGAACCAGGAAGCCCTCCCTTGTAAGCACTTAGATGGCACTCCTCCCACCCTTGGCCCTAACCAACAGTCTCTCCATTCTTCAGGGTTACATCATTGAAACCCCATTCCCCAATGAAATGCTAGAGGTCCCACACTTTAACTTGTCACAAACTGGGTGACCAGAGAATAAACTGCACTCACTGGGTACACAGTTTAACTTTAATTCACTCACACTGGTGAGACTAGGGGCACTGACAGGTGGAATCCAACCTTATCTATGGGCACACGCACCCCAGATTATCCAGTCCCCTAAGAACTTGTGGAGATCTAATTTCCTAGACAGTACTCACAGAAGTTGTTCCATCCACAGGGCATGGAACAACTAAAAAAGGAAAGGAAAGGCACTCTCCTGGGTAGCCAGTCCAAACAATCTCTTTCAGGTCCTATCCAAGGCAGCTGGCAACACCACAGAAAATTCAGGGATTGCATTGAGTCTACTGAGAACAAGCAGTTCCTTCCACTTCACTGGGAGTAGAAATCAGGAACTTCTGCTGTAGATGTCTCTACCACTTCAGCTGGAAGCTGGACATGACACTCCACTAGGGTGAGAAATCCTGAGCCCTCTCCTCAAAGCCCACTGGCAGTCCTTCTGCCACTCTCACCTCCTCACTCCACAACTCACTCAGACTCTCCACACCAAACACTGAGCATTCCTAAGCTCCCCAGAGCAGCTATCCACACAGTGTGGCTTATGCTGCTGCTGCAGAGTTCTAAATGATCTAATCATTCTTCCCCAGGCTAGCTGAGTAAACAATGATGTCATTATGTAAGGAGCCCCTAATGAGCTCCCTATAAGCTGCCTTCCTAACAATAATATTGATAGGATTCTAGTAACCCCAGGGACTGGGTGGTTACACTTTGCCTACCTTTAGATCATCTGATATGACTACCCCCAGGTCCCGTTTCATTTTGTTGTTGTTAGTACCCCCACTGTGTAGTCTTCCCCAGGGGCTTGTTTCCCAGGTGCATTACTTTGCACTTCTTTGCATTGAATCTAAGCTGACATACTTTTGACCATTCCTCCAACCTTGCCTAGTCCCTTCTCATCCTTTCCACCCATCTTGTGTATCAACAGCCCACCTGCTGTAAATGCTGCCAGGAGTCCACTGGATATCCGCTGTGTGGCATTCCAGCTTAGGGTTGCTACACACCTCGGATACACAGCACGTAGGGCAATCCGCATGTTAGTGAATAGATCCCTTTGACCATTTTGGCTGTCTTTATTATTTTCTTTACTTTGTTCTCTTCAGAATTTACTTGATAACATGAGATCCTCTTACACACAGTACATATTTTTGTTCTTTATAGTTCTGTTTTCATTAACGTGTTCTTCAGGCAGTGACCATCTTTTAAAAAAGTCAAAAGACAGTGGAGGTATGTCATTCTTTTTTTCATGAATTGTAACAGAGCTTAGTATTTCTTTTTTTTTTGCTCATTTCTTTCTTCTCCTCACAGACCAGTCCCTTCCTCTGGCCCCCGCCCCATCACCCTAGCGTCCACTGGTACTCACCTCTGGCATTGAGGGTGCCAGCTGGCCAGGTGTGACGCATGTGGAGGGCTGGGATCATCCTGCCAGTACACTGTGTTTCTGTTTCCAGTTTCTCCTGATCCCCAGTGCGAGACTTATTGTACAATGATGCCAATGGCAGAGCCTTGCATGCTTCCGCATGCTGCACACCGGCATCTGCTTTGTCTCTGCCTCCCATCTTGTGGGATTGGTGTTCTAGCCTCCAGCTGCTGCTAGGGGACCAGGCAAGCACCAATCTCCAGTCCCACCCTCCCAGGAGAGAGAGCTGTCCTCCGGATGCTCAGTCCTCTCTCACCTGGCCGATCCCCAGCGACCTGCTTGCACTGTGAACACTGGTCGCCAGCATGGCAGGAGGTAAGGCATGATGCCTCAGCCCTCCATGCACTGGTCTGGCAGAGAGTTGTATATTTCTGATGATTTTTGTTTGTTCTGACAGGAATTCAGCATTAGGCATATTCTAAGCATTAAGGTAGCCCCTCCCCAAATTTGCTCTCAACCAATATCACGGCCATGCAGATACCTTTTAAAAATATTCAGGTCAGCAATGACTCCATTCTGGCCTGTATGCTAAAAGATGATCCAACTCCACTCCTGAACCTAGGTCATCATTGCTGTGGTCCCATAAATTATTTGCTAAATGTATATCTGTCCATCCTACCAGTCCAACCCCACCCTTTTCTTCAGGGCCAGAACCTCCAGATAAGTTCTTTAGCCATCCTGTTCTACTCCACTGAACCAGAAGTGGCATTGTGGTGATGATGAAAGCTTCCATGCTTCTGATGACAGTGTTCATATACTGTAGCTTGGCTATGCTATACAATGAAACATGTTGCACCCTCTAAAACAGACCAGGACTCTTTAGACCAATTGATTTAAATATAATCAAATAGTGAAGTTCAGTGCCACTTTGTAAATCCAATCTAAGACCTAAGTTTCCTTCTTAAAGTCCAGTCTTGTGCAACCATCTTTTTATTGCTTTTTCGTATTATTCTCTGTTTCTATTGGTTAACTCTAAAATTAAATTTAACTATGTTTTATGGGTAAGAATGATATCATATTTCTCTTGTGGTTTTGTAAAGTTTGTATCCATATTTACTGTTAAGGAGATGAGAGCTGACTCAACCTTTTGTTGATCCTTTTTTAAATACCCCTAACAAGTTCCAGATTATTTTAATCTAGTTCTTTTTAGTCATGCTATTTTATTTATTTATTGAAATGTTTCACCAGGAAAGGCTTACTGAGCAACAAGTTGTTCATCTCATGGTGAGTCCTGGGGGAAAGGTACAGGGTAAATAAACATACAGTTCATCAAAATTACAATATACACTTAAAGCTGCTAAGGAGTACCAAACTGAAGAATACATAGACACAAATTGAATGTACAAGTGCAACATAGGAAACTCAATACAGTAATACACCTAGGAACAGATAAGTGCAGCTGTAAGAGAAGACATTTTGCTTGAGTGGGGTAGGCATTGGACCAGCTTGCAGGAGGACATAATGAGAGTAAGGGGGACAGGGGGAGTAGTAAGCAGAAGGAGAGTGAGGTCTACTGAGGAGAGGAAAGAAGGCAGTGGGGGCAGTTGAGCACAGTACAAAGGGGAATGCAAAGATATTGGAGGAAAGGAGGAGAATATGACAGTTAGCACAGGATCGATTTGAATTAGGCACATGTACAATTTATTGAGTAGAAGTTATGTAGAGCTGTAGAGATGGAGTAGGGGAGGATGAGTGTCAGATCTGGTGGAGAAGAGCATGCCAAAGTTTAGGAGAAAATGTTGAGAGAATGCCATCTGACCTGCAGCAGTCGACGTCGTGGGACTACCATCAAAGTGGGAGTCAAAAGATCTAAGGACATGGACTAGGGAAGGGAGGGTGTGAAGAGAAGAAGAAAGGTAGGAGGAGGGTGCCAAACAACCAGTATTTAGACACAAATTTTGCACAATGGTGGGCATGTTGGTTTTCTAAAGAGGGAAGGCTAGCGAGTGGTAGAGGTTATAGTGATGAGTGAGAGGTGGGGTATCTAAGGCAAAGCGACAAAAGTAGTTGAAGAGGGTGTCCAGTCTGGATAAGTTTCATAGTTTCATAGTATGTTACAAGTTTGGCAGGCTTTCATCCATTGTGAACTTGCACCAAATATTTATGGGTGGAATTCAATTTTTTACTTCCCATAAATTTGTCTAGACTGCTTTTGAATGAAGACATTGTCTCACTGTCAACCACCTCTTGCGGAGAGTGTTCCAGTTAGGTATAATTCATTGTGTAAACCATTTGGTTCTTTTCATTGTTTTATTAGTTTCCCTTTAATCTGATAATTGTGTGATCTTGTTTTTGAGTTTGGTGCACAATGCCTATTGTTGCTCAAGATATGGATAAGGAAGACTTGGCGAGCACTGTAGACTACATCGCAGTAGTCAAAGATAGGTAGGATCATCTTCTGGAGAAGTTCATGTCTAGCCAATAGTGGAAGGCACAACAGTTCCTGTATAATGCTTGAGGTGTAGCTTTTCCAGGATTGCATCAACATGACCAGAGAAGGTGAGGTGCTGGTCAAGCCACACCCTGAGGTAATTATTAATTGATTATGTACTTTAATTATATATTTTGTCAAGATCTCCTTCAGGAATGTTGACCTGGTGGGTACAGTTTTATTTTAACTTTCTTTCACTGATTTTAAAACAGCAGTTAAAAACAGAATGTTATCATACAAATAAGAACAACATGTGCTGTTGCCAATAGACAGTACAGTGAATTCATATTAATACTATAAACCACCATACGAAATATTGTCAAACAAGTCCATTTGACAGCCATTTCTTCAAGTCTCATCCACTTTCAACAACCTAAATTGACATTCATCTACTTGCATGTTTAAATTTGCTGTTAATTTCTCCATACATCTAACATCTTGTAGTCTGAGCACAAAACTCCTCAGGGATGATGGCACTAGTTAAGCCATTTGCTAGTGAAGTCTCTGAGGGCCACAGCTGTGATTATTATATAAATATAGTCCTCTTTTTTAATGTCTTTATAAGTGTTTGTCCCCCACAAAGGCATGGAAAGATCATGGACAGTTATGGGAAGGGGCTTGGTTCAGGAAATGTGTACCTCAGGCCAGTATGTATTAATTGAGGGCAGTCCCAGAAAATGTGTTATGGACTGCCTCTGACCACAGCCGCACCAACATCTGTCAGATCTGTTAGCAATGTAGTGCTCAGTGCATGAGAAGATAAGGAAAAAATGCAGCAGTGTTTTCCATCTGAAGTCCCTGTAACCCAGGGGAGGGGGATAGTTGTTTTCATACCCAGACTGACCTGAACAAAAAAAAACAGCACCAGGAAATGGTGCTCATGGTTAAACTGACAACACTTGTAACAAAACAAAGAATACTCGCACCTGGTTGAAAGTCATCTTACACAGTATATTACTATGAAATATCTACCTTTATTAGCGCCCAGACTGTACAAAGCAGAGACCCTATGGACAAAAACCAGCTTAACACATTTAGCTAATAGTTTTATAAAATGCTAGTGGCAGTTGATAATGATGTCATTTTATACAGATAATTTGAAGGACCTTTACTCATTTATTAAAATTATTCATAGTTACCAGCTCCCCTATTGTGAATTAAGGTGCTAGTAAATAAATATAATTATTTATTTCTTTAGTTTTTTACCGGGTATGGTGCGCTATACCATAGAGATGACTATTTTCAGGCAGGACCCAGGAGGTTACAAAGTAGTGAAACAATACAACAATGTTATACAGCAGGGATACAGGACAGTGGTGTTGTCAGCTAGGTACATAACAGCAAGATTCAAGTAACTATAAGATAAAACCGATAATAACAGGGAGATACAACAAGTGCAAGTACAATTAAAACACAAATCAGAGCTAACTATAAAATAGACAATAACAGGTAAATACAATTTTATAACATAAATCAGGGATAACCAGTGAGGAAGCAAAGAACAATATAGAGAGGTGAAAAATAACTATGTGGCTGGGGTAGACTCTTCAGGAGCATATAAAGATAGTGGGGTAGACTGAAATAGATTCAGTGTAGGTGCAGCCTCTGAGCATAACTTATAAATAGGGAATTGGTCACAAGACCATTAGAAGAGAGCAGAAAAGAGAGTTGTATCACAGGAAACCAGAAGTAAAACATAAGGTGCAGAGGGCAGGGCCAGGCAGAGAATGGCAGCATAAGGAGAGCCGGGAGACTGGTGGGAATCAGTGAGTTGGCAGGGGTGGCAGCCAGGTTAGAGTGGTGGAACAAGCAGATGAGGAAAGAAAGGCTACAGACAAGCTAAAGGAGAGGAAGCAGTGAAGCAAGTAGCAGAATGGCATGACACATGACGGATGTGTCTGACTAAGATGGTTTAAGCATTTGCATTGACTCGAGAGAGATAGTAGCTGTGCAGCACTTTTTAAAGCGCATGAGAGGGAGCTGGCGAGTAGCTAAAGGAGGTTGTTCCAAAGCTGGGGAGCTTGATGGGCAAATGCACTGGCACCTTTGGGTGTGTTGCATACAAATATACAAATATTAAAGATATGAAGAACAATAAATTAACTGTGTCATTGCATAATTTTTTATTTTGAATGCCATGTGTAATTTGTATCTGTCCAGAGTGTCCACATCCTTAGTTGCTTGTGCAGACTTCCAGCTCTGTGTCCTATTGGCCTTCTATTTTATGATTAGACACATTACTGTTTGGGCTAGCAGAGGTCTGCTGGAACAGGAAACAGGAGTTAGACCTACTTATATTGGAAATGGTTCTAAATCAAAATCATAACTCAGGACTGGCCAATTTTCGTCCCAATATAAAGATAAAGTAAGCTTCCTTTTAAGCACTACATTATCAAAGTCCCCTGGTATTGTGATTACTTTTTCTATACTTTGAATATTAATATATTTTCTTCTGATTTCTGGAACTCAGGATATGATTCTTCATTTTCCTGTATCCACCCAGATTATTTTTTTCCAAATTTGATCAATAATTGGTTCTTTAGGTTCCTGCTGCCTTGCATCCCAGGCTTTGGAGGTTAGTCACTTATAGTTCAGTTCAACCTGTTTCTTTTTTATGTTCACCTTGCACTTGCACAAAGTGAACATATTGGTATGATAATGAGTTTTGAGAGGTGTGCCAGTGTCAGTCCAGAGCAAGGCAGTCTGCAAGAGGCTCAGCAGTGTCAGACCACTCATCAGCCAGGCTGATCATGACACTCTTCATGTCTTGTTGAACAGATACTTTGTGTAGTTCAAAGAAAAGAGCCACCTGAAACATGGGGAGCTCTTTCCTATGATCTACATAATACCACAGTAAGTAGAGCTGATCAGCATCATGTTCAGCCTACTGTGGTCCTCTCCCAAGGTAAAGACAATCCCTGCCACCGTCTGCCAAGTCTCCCTCCCATCTAACATTGCTTCCTCCTTCTAATTTTTTAACATCAGGGTGCTCAATCCCCAGTGCTGGCTAATAACTCCTCTGCCTGTTTTTACTGTGTGACACCAGGGAGCCCACCCCTTGTCACCAAGTAAAATGGTGACACTGTGGTGACCAACCCCCAGTATCGATACCTGCAAAAGAAAACCATGCCTCATAGTCTTTATTTATTTTTTATATATCTTGTAAAAAATAAAACCATCCATTGATGTCTATTACTGCCACAGGCACACTGCCATTAATAACCTCCACCATCCACCTGCCCTCTCACTCAACTCCCCACACCCTTAATTATCTACAGAGGTCCAGTGCCATAATCCTCTCTGGACTGCAGACACGTCTTCACTCTTCAATGCTGGACTGGGAACTGAGAAATCAGGTATTGGTTCAATGAATTTCAATAGGTTTTGAACTTGCCTGTATAACTTGGTCATTTTTGTATTTTACCCCAAATTTTTAACATAGCCTTTTTAGTAACCCTGCCTCATGAACAATAGCAGTGAAATTCTGCAAACACCCCAAAAAGACTAATTTCCATGGTCACTACATAACATTACCATTTGGGCAGGATTTGAACATTTTCTCCACCCTTGTTTATGAGGTGGGTTCATAAGAAGGCTATGTTGAAAATTTGGGGTAAAAATATTTAAAAAACAACAAAATTATGAGTGTACATTGAAATTTTTCAACTTCATGCGCATAACTTATGGTAATTTTCAGTATTTTTACCCCTCAACATAGTCATTTCTTTCACATCACCTCATGAATGTGACAGCTGTAATTTTTCAACCTGGCCAAAATGTCTTTTGCACTTCTGATACAAAATCACATTTGGGCAGAATTTGAAAATTTTCTCAGCATTTGTTCATGAGGTAGGATCATAAGAAGGCTATGTTGAAAATCTGAGGTAAAAATTTTAAAAAACAACAAAGTTAATCATGTGCATTGAAATTTAAAAATCTTAGCCAAAATGTGTTTTACACTTGTGTGTGAAATGATGTTTTAGCCACTATTTCTACAAATGACACTTGTCATGTTCATCAGAAGGAGTAGTCATAAAAGATTATGTTGAAAATTTGGGGTCAAAATGTGAAAAACAACTAAGTTATGAAGAAACATTGAATTGTTGGAACGTTTACTCATAACTTTATTTTTGCAATTTTGGCCCTTAATGTTCAACATATCTCATGTCTAACCACCTCCTGAACATAACAGGTGTCATTTTCAAATCTCTCTGAAACTTATTTCACAGTCACACTGCAAAATCACCTTTGAATGGTTTAAAAATTCCACCAGTCTTGATCATATTGTCAGATCATAAAAAGACTGTCGGAAGCTTGGAGTCAAAATGTGGGAGCTCAATGAAAATTAGATACTGCCTCTTAGCTGGCCCATCCGGGTAAATACAATCTAAAATATGTTACAGAAGAACACCACTGAAAATGAAATACTGCATCTCATCTGGACTATCTTGGGTAAATATATAATAAAATGACTCAGTCGCCTGAGCTGCCCAGTAGTAGCATTTAAAGTTGTTGAGGTCCAGATCTCACCAGTCTTTATGTTGCTGGAGAAATGATAAGTGCACTCTTGGGCTCCCAGGCCTCCAAATAAGTGTACCAGTCATGTTTTCTATTTGTTTTCATACCGCTGAGAAATGCTCACTGGAACCATGCAAAAGCAGTATAGTAATCTCTGAAGCACATTATTTCTGACCATTTGTAGTTGACCACCAACTGCTAGGGAGGTGTGCTCATCTTCTCAATTCTAAGTGTTTCTCATGCAGGAGAGGTGCATATAGTAGTTTGCCTTATAGGGGTTTGTGGTGTCTCTTCTTACATGTATGCCCAGCTATTTGATGCTCTAGGGAGCCCATTTAAGTGGTATAATCACCCTGACCTGCACCAATATTACCTTACTTAGCTTAAGCATCTCAGACTTTTTGGTTGATTTTGAAATCTGATATCCTCCCCAACATGCTAGAGTTTTCATTGGGGGCATTGTTTTCACAGGGTCACTGACAAATAGCAGTATATTGTCCACATATGGAGATTTTTCAGTCCTGCTTATACATGATGCAGCTAGGATGTTTGGGTTTCCACTTATGACTATTGCCCAGGGCTCTATCCCCAAGGCAAAATTGGGTGCCCTCTCTAGGTCTTGGAAGGGGAAAGAAAAGCATTAACTCTTACCCTTGTCCATGGTCTGGTGTAGAGAGCATCTACCCATGACAGAAACTTCCAGCCTATGCCAAACATTTGCAATGTATACAGCAGAAACTACAAATTAAGGTGATCAAATGCCTTCTCTGTGTCTAATGAGATGGCTAAATTATTTGTTATTGACATTTGACTGCCTGAACTACTATCAAAACTTGCCAGACATTGTCAAATGATTGGTGTTTTGGAAAAAAACATCTGATTCCAATTTATTGGTTTCTGAATGACCTTTTGGAGGTGGCCAGCAAGTATAAAGATCATTATTTTCTGATTCATATTGATCAAATAAATTAGTCGATATGACCCACAGCAAAGTGGCTTTTTATCTGCCTTTAGAATAATTGTGATGACACCTCCTTCCACTTATCAGGAAATGTTCTGTTAGCCATACCCCAGTTAATTTTCTAAGTCATGCTGGTGAGGATGTCTTCCCTACATGTTTTTAGAATTCCCCAGGGGCCCTTTGAGCCCCATGGGTTTTCCATGTTAAGGTTCAAGATAGCACATATGACCTCTTCTTCTGTGACTAGGCTCTACAGATATGTTTTGTTTTGCTTGTCAAGATGAGGTAGTTGGAGGCCAGTGAAAAAAACTCCTTTAATTCTCTGGCCGTATGATGGAGATGTGGGACAGCGTATACCTCCTGATAGAATAGTGCACTTTTTCATAATTTTATCAGGTAGAAGTATGGGAAAAGAGTCCATAGTCAGGCCTTCTAAGGCTACTACATGTCTGTCAGCATGTTGTTTCCATAATTGGATGGCAAGGAGTTGCCAGCATGATTCCTATGCATAATATTTTGTTGAATGTGTCTCAGGGCCCCATCCACTTACTAAGTTCTAAGTTTTAAGTTTCTGTCTCACTGTAGTGAGTTGCTAATAATATGTGAATTGTCTGTTTGTCTTTTGTGGGCTTTTTCTAGCACTATAATCTGAGCTTCTAATGAAGCGTTCTTCTACTATCATCTTTTTTTGGGGCAATTTCTGATGATATCAGTGTGTCTCTCAGGATTACTTTCATGGCATTACATTGGGTTATGGAAGTTCCCCAATTAAATTTTAGCACAGCAGAGTCAGTGATGATGCAATGGTGTAACTTGCAGTAAATGACATGTCACAAAATACTGCATGAAAAAGGATTAATTGCCATTGAATTACACTGGTCCTGTAGTATACTCCAGTATTTTGTGATGTACTGCAGCATTACTGTGTTGCATCCTGGCTGCTGACACTGTAGTTTTTGATTTCATGTTTAACTCTGATTGAGTTCCCCTTGACTGAAAGCTCACATTCATAGGCCAGAGTTTATGAGTGATTATTGGGCTAATCTCTACTGTCAGGGATAGGAGAGAATGATGGGAGTGGATGATATTGTGTATAAGGCAATCCGTTACTACATGCAACTAGGTATCAGTATGAAATAAAGATCAAGAGTATTCTTGAACAGCTTTTGTGTGGGTGAGAATAAATAGTGAAGTCCTTACTGGATGGGTGGAGGAACCACCCGGCATCTATGAATCCCATCTGGTCATTCATATCATCCAGAACTTTAACCATACACAATCTAGGATAATTTGAAGGGGGCTTATCCCATCTGGGACTGAGCACACAGTTAAATTCACCAGTAGAAAGCATAAATCTTCCACCTTTGGTACTGTAGTACAATCTGGTGGATATTTTGACTAGATGTTGGAGAATCCATATAGGGGCTAATACTGTACATTAAGTAAGGACAATGTCTGTTTTTGAAGACTGCACTAATTAAAATTATAATGGCCTCCCTGATGTGCATGGTGTCATGTAATTTATGTATTTATTTATTGAAATTGTTTCACCATGAAAGCACAGTGAGCAAGAACTGCTCGTTTCCGGTGTGACCTGGGGGAGGGGTACAGTGGGGAGAGGACAAGGGTAGTCAGGTCCTGACATATATACATACAATTACAATACAGTTGAAAACCATTTGACAAATAATAATTGTTAAAGACAGAGGCACTGAATTTATTTTTTATTTATTTTAAACATTTGTTTACCGGGTAAGTACAATGAGCCAAGGCCACCTTTTCATGTCACGACCGTGAGACCATACATATACAGTCAAGATGTTTACAATTAACAAACTCACATCACAATACAATACAAACATCAAACATACATTCCAAATAAAATAAATATATATAAAATAATTACTGAAAACAACAACAATGCAATTTAGCAAGAAAATAATTTCTTAACCTAATTTTAAAAGTCTGATGACAAACATTTTCATATAAAACAATAGGAAGCTCATTCCAATTTTAGCAGCAGAGTAAGTAAATGAACCATCCCCAATTTTTGTCTTAGTTTTGGAACCTTTAGCTTAATTTGTTGATCAGAGCAAAGTTCGATGAGTTTATTTTAATGTGTAAAGTGAATATAAAGGAGAATCTGTACCTTACGAGGAACTGTATCCGTTAATAAACATAAACTGTACAGACAACCCATCCCGGAGGAAGCCAGGAAGATAGTCTATACAGTTCACAATGATGAGTAGAATAGGACAACTTAAAAGTAAATCTACAAATACCATGAAACACATTAGTAAGGAGAGATAACTCTCTATTAGACAGATTAGTAAAAGAAATGCATTATAATTCAACTGTGGTAATAAGACACCCTCTGCTATTGCACGTCTTGCTGATAAAGTCAACAGGGATTGAAACTTGAATAAGTATTGCCACCACATTTTTATGTGAATGATGAGATGCTGTAAACACCTGCCCATACATTGATCTGCATAGTTAAATATGCTCTGCAGTGGGCATATATATTTCCTGAATTGCCACTATAATGCAGTCTAGACTATGACAGGATCTGTGTTCTTTTCGGGGGTTATTCATCCTATAGCCTCATAAGACACAGTCTTCATAGATGTGATTATGTTACACACATACAGACATTTTAGACCCTAGGTAATGTCTCATGGAGGTGGGGACATCTTCCCTCTCATATACCGTCTGAAGATAAGTACTGAATTGGTGGACTTTGTACCAGCAAGGTACAGAGCACTATCAAACAAACAGAAAATTAACAAATAAAATTTCTATCAGGGAAAAATATATCAAACAGTGAGATCAATGTTTGTACACCATCCAGTCAAAATGGGCATGGCTGACAGTGTGGTTGGCTTCCCACAAGAAGCAACCTGTCTGTTAATAATGTATTAAGAGAGTTTTAGATATTAGAATCTTTAGATTTATCTTTCATAATAATGTATTAATAGTGATCATTACTAAGTTCATTTCTTCCATTTGTCCTACTTATCTGTTAATCTGTAGATACTTGGCAGTATCTACTCACATCAGAATGTCTCACAATCAGTTAAGTATAGCTTCATGGAATGTTAAAGGCCTAGGATCACCTATAAAACATAAGAAAGTGCTAACTTATCTTCAGAAAGAACACATTGACATCACACTTTTACAGGATACTCACCTTCTTCTTGCTGAAGCCTCTAAGCTTAATAAAGGTTGGTGGGCCTCACAGAGTTCAGCACATAAAATTCCAGACAAAGGGAATGTCAAGTTTAATAAGAAAAGGGTTGCTTTACCAAGATTACTCAGGTTGCAGACCCTGAAGGCCATTATCAGTTCCTGGAGGGAGTACTAAATGGTAGGAAGATACTAATCTGTAATGTTTATGCCCCTAATAGGGACCAATATACTTTTATTTGATAATATATAGTTTTATTTGTGCTTAGTGCCTATCAGTCCCTCAGGGTAGATATGTTTTTGTACAAGGGGTCTTGGATCAGGTGAATGTAATTTTGGGAACCATTTATGGTCCTAATTTAGATGATCCCTCCTTTTCATGGAACTGGTTGGTATCCTTCCTCTGTTTCTCCTGGCCCCTCTAATCATTGGGGGAGATTGGAATGTATCTCGTACTCAGGATCTCAACAGGACTGTAGGCCTCTGGCTGCTCTTTCTCCCACCAAGCTCTCTATCCAGGCTATGATTGGCTCTCTTGGTCTCTGTGACCCATGGTGGATCTTTCACCCCAGGATAGAAAGCATACTTTTTATTCCCCTGTCCATGGTACAAACTCCTGAATTTATTATATCTTGCTTAACCAAGCAGAGATGGGAGGGTGCTAGATGGGGAATCTCTAAGGGTCCTATCTGATCATGCCCGTGCAGTTAAGGCTATCTCTGGTCCCCATTATCCAAAAGGATAGCTCCTGGAAACTGGATAATCAACTCCTTAAGGATCAATATATCATTATTAGGATTAAAGAACAAATTGAAGTCTTTATATCTCAACATGCGGTTCCACTTGATAAAGGGGATCTCGAATGGTGTACCTTTAAATGCTTCCTTGGGGAATTCATCAGGTTGGCATCCAAGCAGAAGTGAATCCATTTACAGGAGGAAACAGCACTTCTTAAATGTATTACTGACCTAAAGAATTTGTTACCCTCAAACTTCAGAGGAGACCCATAGGGACCTCTTGCTTCTCAGGGATAAATATGCAGATCTTTTGAGAGAAAAGGCTGAATATACCATCCTTAACACTCAGTCTACATATATAGATCAGGAGAGAAAGTGGGTCATTTATTAGCTTTATGCCTTCAAAAGCAAGAAACATCCCAGTTGATCTCTCCATTAAGTCAGTGGACGGTACAATTAGAACTCTACTCGTGATATTGCAAAATAATTTGAATCCTATTATCAAGAACTCTATGGCCTATGCCTAACTCGACCAACCAAATCCACAGTTATGGATTATCTTGATACAAATAATTTACCAAAATTATTTGTGGATCAACAGAATCTCCTGGCCCAACCTTTGTCTTTATCCAAAATTACATCTGCTAAATAGTTCCTTTAATGATACAGCCCTGGTCCTGATGGTTTCACTTAAATTTTTATAAGTTGTTTGTGAAGGAGCTTGTGCCTATTTTACATTGCTTTTCCTTTATCTATGTGATTTTGGCACTTGGACAACAATATTCTTCAGGCTCTGATCGTTCTCTCCTGCCTAAACCCTGCAGACCTTTGAATATGGTCTCTAGCTACAGCTTATTTCACTCTTAAATTATGATGTTAAAATTCTCACAAAGATTTTGGCCTTGAGGATGAGTACAGTCTAGGTAGAACTCATTAGTCCAGAACAGGTGGGCTCCTTGCCTTCTCATTCTTTAATAGATCATGTATGCAAGCTTGATCATATTTTCTCTGCATCTAGGGTTCAACCATCCCCATGGCACTTGTTTTCCTGGAGGCAGAGAAAGCTTTGATAGAGTTAATTGAATTGTATGCTTCTCATTTTGGGTAAATTTGAGTTTCCCAAACCTTTCTTCTTTGGATCAGACTTATTTATTCTTGTCTGAGTGCTACAATTTAGTGCCATGAGATATTCTCCTCCAATTTTGCTTTATTTTCTGACATGTATTAAGGATACCACCTATCTCCCCTACTTTTTAATTTATATTTAGAACCTTTGATTCAGAAAGTTAAGGGCTTGTCGGGACTTGACCGGATCGAGGTAGGGTCCAGGAATTTACAATTATCAGTATATGCTGATGATATCTTAATGCATATCACCCATCTTCAGAGGGCCATCCCTGCGCACTAAGTATTATTAAGGAATTTGGTTCTTTATCAAACTACAAACTTAATTTGGATAAGATAGATGTTATACCTTAACCTTAACTGCTTCTAAATCAGACATTCTCTCTCTTGGGTTGAGCTGGGCCCTCACCAGATTAAATATCTGGTCTTTACCTTTCGAGAAGTTTATCACTTATGCAGAAACTTAATTTAGATAACCTAGTATTTAACATACAACAAGACTTAAGGAGATGGAGAACCCTCCACTAACTATATGGGGTAGGATTAGTATTATTAAATGAATGTGCTTCCCAGATTGTTTTATCCTCGTAACATGCTCAATTTTGGTTACCCTTCTCAAGGTTATGTCATATCCACGGTTTAATTTCCAACTTTATTTAGTCCAACAAGATACCGAGGAGATCTTATCAAAAATTAGCTGTGTTCAAATAGAATGGGGCCTCAGACTCCACATTTTGTAGTTTATTATTTTGCTAGTCATTTTAGTAAATTTTTAGTGGCTTTCTGCATCACTTCAGGTTGCACCTTTCCTATGTCCCTATATAACTAGATTTGGAATTAGATTTGATTGGTAGATCCGTGATTTCTGTGCCATCTATGTTTTTTACTCATCTGAAGACCTCCTTAAAGATTTGAGAGACTCAGTTATTGGTACTTCCTACAAGTCTACTTGCTGTTTTGCTCTTTGTTAAAATACCCATTTATGAAAGATATTGTTCAGCCCATATTTCACAATCCTAACCTTAAGATTGGGGCAGGCCTATTCCCAGGGTTGGCTACCCCAAATGGCTGATATTAAGATATGTGATTTACTCAGTCTTACTTCCCTCTATGGATATCATGGACCTATTTTGATTGGACACCACCATGATTTTAAAACATTTCAGTTAAGACACACTTTGCTCCAATGGTTCAGTCCTGGTAATTGTGTAACTGATCAATCAAAACTCCTGTATTCCATCAAAAGTCTAGTTCTGAAGCTGCATGCAGTTGCTAATTTATATTTGTTATTGTTTTTTAGATGTTTCCCAGAATTTGATGGAATTCTCCTACTTGGATAGACAATTTTCTCTAACCCTCCTCAATGACAGACAATTTGGAGGATTTGTATACTATGTCTCCCAGGATAGGCTTACTCAATTTAATATTTTAAATTATCTGTATTTTACATCTCAAAAGCTCTTTAAGATGGGCAGGTTACCATCTCCTCCTGCATGAGGTGTGGACAGGATGAGGGTTCCCTTTTTTATATCTTCTGGGCCTGCTCTAAGGTTGCTTAATGGAGCCTAAATGAAGCTAAAGCAGACCCCTTGCTGGGGTTGAATGGCTTGTTTATGCCAGAAATGTGGGTACTTGAGAACTACAACTTGATACAAGTGAGAGAGAGAGAAGGCATTATATGGCTTTAATCTCCTCTCAGTGAAGAAATGGTTTTAAGACTCTGCTTGACCAAGTTTCCTCATATAGGGAGTGGCTGCAGGAGCTGTTGTTCAGCCTTCAGATGGAACGCCTGATTGCGAGTTTTCACCATAAAACTAAATTATTTGACCAGAGGTGGGGCAAACTCACACCACTTATATAATTTAGCAATGGTTAGTCTATTTCTTACTTTCATGGCCTGGTTTAGTATGCTTTTGGTTTGATCGCATGCTGGTTTGTCTATTTTCTTTCTATGTTAGGACATCCACATGTTAATGTTTTATTGTGGATACTTGGGGTCACTCTACTAGGGTAGGATGTGGAAGGGGCAGGGATGTTTCAATGGTTTTCATGAGTTTTTTTTGTGATTCATTTTCTGTTTTCAGCTATGTTCTGTAATATGATTTCTATATTTTCTTAAAATTTACTAAATTAAAAAGATAATATATCTTTATAGATCAGATCCTATAAGGAGCATGAGGTTATATGTGGAGGTGATTTTAATGAGGTGGTAGAGCTCTTCTTGACAGAAGTACCCAAAGTACAATTAGATATTTAACTAGGCCTAGAAGAGCATTTACTAGCCTAAAGACAGATCTAGAATTGGTATATTCCTGTGGCAGGATCTTCAAATGGTGGTGCAAGGCTTGTGTCCTGCCCTCCACCACGGGACTTAGATTTCAGTGAAGCATGAACTCCATTGCCGCAACTGCCCCTGATTTTCCAATTACAGATGCAGTTGTGATAGTATCCATGCTTTATGGCAGCTTAGGCAAATATCTAGCCAAGCTTCTTCTTAGTCCCGTGAGAGTAGCACACCCTAGACCACAAATGTGTGGTCTAAGGTGAGATGTCTAGGGCAAGGGGAGGAAACTCCCGAATGTGGCTGGTGAATGCCACAAGCCCATATGCCTTATGAACAGTACACTGGGGCTTGTGGTACTGAACATTTGAAAATCTGGCCCCTGGCATCTGATGCACCCTACTGGTAGGGATTATAGCTTTTATTCCAGCAGATATGATTCCTATAGCAGGATTGATTATATACTGGTTTCTGGTGGCCTTATTTCTTGATCATCTCTGCTGACATCAAGACCATCCTGCTATCAGATCATGGAATGGCCACAATTACATTATTCATTGATAGGGAAACATCTCAAGGTTTGTGATGGAGATTTAACACTTTCCTTTTGCAAAATAAATCCTTTAGAGAATTCCTAGGAAAATCTGCAGTGGAATATTTCAAAATAAATGATAATGCACAAACTTCATTTGCTAGTTTATGGATGCTTTTAATGCCTTTTAAGGGCAGAATAATTAGTTTTGCAACACACAACAAGAAAACAGCTCTTAGGGACTTATCTGAAAAGGAGAACAAACTGAGACAACTTGAACTGGACTATAAGCTGAAAAGGCATAGTGTGACAACCAAGCTGTAGGAGATTATTGCCCTTAAATATGAAATAAATTACATCTCTTTTGCTAAGGCAGAATATGCTTTAACCAGAACCTGACATGCCTTCTGGGAAGCTGGAAAAAGTTTGGTAAGATTGTGGCTTACAGGTTAAAAGAAAAACAAAGCCAGAATAATATCCCTGGAATATTAGATAAGAATGATAAAAGTAGGAACTCTGATTAGGACATTAGTGAGGTCATTGCTGTCTTCTACAAAGACTTCTATTCTAGCAATGTTCAGGATCAAGCCCTGCTTATACAAAGCTTTTGACTTCTGTAAAGCTACCTAGATTATATGATAAAAGAAAGGATGTTTTGCATTGGCCTTTAACATTGGAAGAAATTAACCAAGCAGTAAAAAACTTCCAAATAATAAAATTCCTGGTCCAGATGGAATTCCTGCTGAGCTTTACAAAGCAGTGGGAACAGTTGATCCAAATTACTTATCTGAGGTTTTCAGGAAGTGTACCTTAATAAAGCTCTGCCTGAATCTGTGAATAAAGCCTATATCACTTTAATTTTGAAGAATGGTAAAGACCCCCATGCTGTGAGAGGTACAGGCCAATATCACTTCTCAATGTGGATTATAAAATTCTGACCAAAATGTTGGCTTCTAGCATGAAACACATTATTATCACTTTGATAGGTAGGAGCAAACAGGGTTTGTATACTAGGTAGATCTATGAAAATGTGAGAAGGCTTTTAATATCATTCATATTTCCGTCATCTAAAAGGAATCTTTTATTTTATCATTAGACCTTTTCAAAGCTTCTGATTCTCTTGAGTGGAACTATCTATATGCTACACTTTCTGAATATAATTTGAGTAAAGGTTTTATTGATTGGGTCAGGTTGTTATTTTCCTCTCCATCAGCTGAAGTGATTACAAATGACTTTATTTCCTCCCATTCATTTGAACAGGGGACTAGGCAGGTTGCCCATTGTCTCCTTACTTATTCATATTAGCCATCGAACCTTTGATCAGGAAAATTCAGGACTCTCTTAAAATTAAGCACCACAAAACAGGGAAAGTTATCAATAAAATTCTTGCTTATGCAGATGATCTTCTACTTGTTATAATTAAACCTTCTGGATCAGTTAGAGCTCTGCAGGCTGTTTTAAAACTTTCTACAGCATATCTGGTTTAGTTAATTGTCAGAAAACTCAGACAAAGGGATGCCTATTTTCCTTGAAGGTAATTGAGACCCTTCTCACCTATCATAGTGAGAATAGCTGTTGGGCAGATAATGGGATTACTTATTTGGGTCTCACAATACCTAAAAAGTTAATCAACTTATAGCTATAAATCTCAGCCTTTTATTGAAAGAGATTGAGTCAGATCTCATGTGGTGAAAAACTTTATTTATCCATATGGGGTAAGGTAAATGCCATAAAAATTATGCTAGCACCTAAACTGTTTTACCTATTCAAACAATTCCCTTTGTATTTCCCATTAGTAAAGTTAGGAAAATAACTATGGTTCAACTTTCTCATGGGAACAAAACCTCCTGGGCTTGCAATCTTTAAATTAAGGGCCCCGTGGTCAGAAGGGGGTTCAGACTCCCTTGTGGGGAGTGATACCAAATGGCTTTCCTTTTAAACAACCAGTTTTATATATAGCCCTGGCCCCATCCTTGGCATGTTTTACCCTTGTGGCTGCAAATGGAGCAACAGTTAGTGGATCCACATAAACTCTCTGATTACCTGTTCAAGGATCCCCATAAAACTATTAGAGATAATCCATGCATTCCATCTTCTCTTAACAGTCCTCAAAAGGGACAACACTTACTTAATCTACCTTTGACCCCAGTGCATCTTGCACCCCTGTGGAGTAATCCAGGTATTTTATCAGGTAATTCTCCTCACAAGACATTGGATGGAACAAATATAACATTACTAACATAAATTACCTATTGGACCCAAATAAAGGAGTTGTACTCTCATATGAGGAACTTAAATCAAACTACAGTCTTCCAAGGTACCATATTGCAATATACATTAAGTTTAGAAAGGCTTTACTAGATTCCATCTTACATACTAATTTTAGGATCTCCACATAAGATCAGAAATGGTAGCAAATTGTTAAACTTGCTACAATGAGGAAAGGTGCCACTTAGATTTATATGGTCCTTACAACAACTGATGACCTGTACACTACTACAACATCAACAAAAATGAAATGGGAAAAGAATTAAGACACGGTCTAAAGAATGATGAATGGATTTCCTCCTGGGCCAATGCTTACCATTCTTTTAAGAAGGTGCAGGAAGAACAATTCAGTTTAAAATTATCCACCAATGTTATTACTCATCAAAAGATTAAAAGGTATGAATTATTTACTAGGGGGCATTATTGGAGATGTAAAGAAATGCATGCAACTCTCTCCACATGTTATGGACCTGCCCTATCACTACCACAGTATGGAAAATGAGTCATAATGTTTGTGAATTAGTGTCTGGAAGTAAAATCCAGAAGTAAAATTCCCTTTCAGCAAAGATTTTGTACTAGGAATGTCCTCTGAATTAAAACACCTTCAGAAACATCAAATTAGCTGGATTATGATGGCTTCCCTTTCATTAAAGCAGCTAATTTTAGCAATGCGGAAAATCTCTAGGCCCCTACTTTAGAAGAATCGGCCAGTAACATGTCTTTAGTTGCTAATAATGAAAGGATGTCTCATCATATTCATGGTCAAACTGAAGTTTTTAACTCAATCTGGGCCCCTTCTGAACTTGAGATTGTATATAAAACAACCTTTGAGCACAAATTGCTCATTTGCAAAGGTTGCACATCTTAGGAGAACAACACAGTAGACAAACAGGGTAGAAATATGGTACAAATTCATTTAAGTCATCTCAAGGGAGTCTTGTTCAATGGTTACTAGTATTTCAAAAGGTGGACATGGTAATTATGGTGTAATATTTATAAATAAATAACCCATTTGCAATAATTTAAGGTAACAGTGAGGCATAGTGTAAAACAGCATGATTCACATTTGTGGAAGGCCAGGTAAAGCATACTACAAAGTATGCTCAGAAGAGAATGTAAATGTATTAGTTCATATAATGAAATTTATGTCTGCATTAAGTGAATTTAGACACACTGTATAGTTGACAGATATCTATCAAATTAACTAGTAGAGCTACTCTGAACTAGCTTCCATCATCTCATACATAATTAATACAGTTGTTGTCCTGTTAGGTGATAGATCAGACTTTGGATGTGATATTAATTTTTTCTCTGCTATCTTAAAGGCATGTGTATGTTTTTGGCAAGATAAGAAATAGTCTTGCTCTTTC
Source organism: Neoceratodus forsteri (assembly GCA_016271365.2). NCBI lineage: Eukaryota > Metazoa > Chordata > Ceratodontiformes > Ceratodontidae > Neoceratodus > Neoceratodus forsteri. The sequence continues at coordinate 1,543,368,425 of CM057450.1, forward strand.
TTTCTTTCTGACATAAGAATTGCCTTTATCTCATTTGTAATTGACATTTATTCTTTAAAACAAACAAAACTATTTAATGGAAAAGAAGCAATGCACCCGGAGCCCTAATGTCTCAGTGGGACTTTCCTGTCCCAGCCATTATTGTTGACTGGCTGGGGAGAAAATTATTAGGTCAACCAAATGGCAGTGCCTATTAGTCACTTCTGCAGGCCTGTCACATCATGCAGTTCATCCCAGTTAGTAGACACAGTAGGAGTCAGTAGTAATGCTACCACCTCTAAAAGAAAAAAATCAGAGTGGGGCATAGTGCAGGGAAGCAATAGCTGTCTAATTGCTTCTTTACATAATATTTCGGGAGGATTTTGTGCTGTCACCAGCATTGAGCTATATTTGGCTGGCAGTTTGCAGAATATGAGGTTGTATCTGATGAAGGCTCTGCCTCACTCAAGTCCTCTCATAAAGAGAAAAGAGTATTCCTTCCCAGTGATCCCCATAGTTTCCCACTTTATTCCCCCACTACACTTAACATAACAAAGGTTAAGATGGAATTTAGAAGTAGTATCATTATAAGCCATCATATCATATATTGCAAAAACTGTATAGTGGAGGCCCTGCATCATCATATTTCTATACAAACAGTATTTTTTGATTGTTTAGTCGTGAACCTATGATGGGTGTCATACTCCTTTCAGCCCCTTCCCCCAGGATATCACATCCATATTGTGCCCAACATCCCCACTTAAACAGACCCCACAATGGGGAGGAGGGCACTCAAACAGGAACCCAGCACACTGTCAGTTTGTAACCACAGGTGATACAAAGATAGTGTGCTAGATTTAGCAGGTGATATATCTTCCATAAAAGTCCACATGGGGTGTAGAAGTTTCAGACACCCAAATACCCATAGTTTAAAACAGCTATAAATTACCTCCTCAATGTGGGGAGAGGCAACCAGCATCAAGCAGTAAGGCTAGCAGTAATATAAGGAGCATGCATGTAGTCTGACTTAAGTTATTAGTTAAAGAGAGTCAAACAGTGCTTAAGAAATGCATATTACCATCAAGATGTCATCTCTGAAGACAGCAGTAGCAGGAGCAGTAAAGCATGATCTGGAAAATGAAAGAAGAAGAGCTGAGGTTGACAATGGTGGGAAATCCATCCATGCCAACATAGAACCTCAGAATCCATCATTTGTATGTCTAGAGTCATCTTTTTCTTTTCAGAATGTGTTTCCTTTGGATGTCTCTCCAGTCCCTGAGATCTAATTTAGAAGCAACTTTGTTCTGGTTTGGGGGTTATTGTGTTTGCCCCTGAAGGCAGAGTCCACATGGCTTACTGCAGCATCCCTTCAATTGCCTCCTTCTCCATAATTCCCAGTTTTTAAGAGTTGGAACAGTCTTTGTTAGATGGACGAAGGCCTGGGTTTATCTTCTGGGTAAATGGAGGCAGTATAGCACAGTGGTTTAAGGCTCTGAGCTGCAAATCTGGTGACATACATCATACCAGACCTGGGTTTGAATCCTACAGCTTCCACTTGCATACTGTGTGACCCTGAGCAAGTCACCTAACTTCCTGTGCTCCCAGGTCGCGCCTGTAAAAAAGCTTTCAGCTTAGTGTGCTACTCCTGGTTAAACAACTAAATAAATGATCAGTTTTGTAGGAAAGGCGAGATAGCACTTGATTTATTTGTCTGTTAGCTGTTTTGTTTGTAATATATTTGCTTTCTCTTTACTTGCAGCTCAGTAGAGTAATCAGGTTGAAAAACAGTCTGTGTAATATTTTACTTTCTTTTTGCATATGCCATGGATACTATCCACTTTGTTTTCAGGAATCTAAAGAGTTTATCACAGTACATGGCTTTACATCTGGTGTGGTTCGCCTTTGGCTAGGCCTGGTACACTCTATTCATCTCCAGGTCCTGGTGGTCATGGAGTTGTAGGGTATCATAAAGTATTTCTTGAAGAAATTGGATCATGAGGCCTTTCTGTGAATCCTCTGGCAGGCATGTATTTGAATGTTAAGCTCTGGTCCCTATTTTCTGCATCCTCCATCATCTGTGTATTTGGCACTCTTATCGGTACAGTGAAAGAAGAGCTCTGCTGTATACCTGAAGGACTTTGGTCACTGAGGCCTTGGATAGGCTGCCTCTAACTCAGAGGTTCTGTGTTCTACCTCCTGAAGATATTTTGAAATCCTCTCTATTTGTGTTTAGCTTTTGGACTGTGTGTGTGTGTGTTGTCAGTTCAGTCCAGATGTGGCACAGATTGAAATGTTCCCCACCATTCCTGCTTGAGGTCAGGGACAGAGACTGTGAGGGCTGTGAGTCTGAGGGCTACAACAGCAATGGTCCAAACACCAGGAAAAGGAGCACCTGCAGGTCATCACTTAGCATGTTTCATTGCTTTGCATGTCATAGATGGCAATTTAAATATGCTTTAAGTTGCTTTACCTTTTGTTGGATGGTGGTAGATTAAAATTGTAGCCTGCTCTGCCTTCTCATTTAATCAGACATCATTTTGCCAGGGTAGAACCAGAATAGCCACCAGTCCTGCTGTGTACACTTTAAGTATCTAGGTTGCTGTCTTGTTTCCTAATCACCTTCAAAAACACACCCTGGAAGTGTTAGCACTTTTGAGGAGCCTGGAACTCATAGATGAAACACAATACTCTTTTTTTTGAGAATGATCATGGACTGGAAAAGTTAGATTTCAGATGTTATAGTTGCTTAACGTACTGCTGAGGGAAACCATTTGGTTCAGTTTGAATCAATAGGATCAAATACTCCTGGGGTGACTTTTAAATGTGCTTTTTAAGGGAAACAGTGGAAGCACAGCTTTACTCAGGCACCACAAAATGCCTGATTAGTGCTTTCAGACAGTATCATTTTTAACAAATTACTCTAATTGATTTTTTAGTGATTTAAACAGTGGCATTCAACTTTCACTTTCTATTGCTGGCAGCCACCATTTCATGAGTAGCAGAGAGCTTCCTGAGCTCATTTTATGCTAATACATCCTGCCAACCAATAGCTGAGGTCAAACAGGTATAGTTAGCATACAGTGAGCTCAGGAAGCTCACTGCTGTTCATGAAATGGCTGCTGCCAGCAACAGGAAGTGGAATTTGTAGGTAGTTGTTCTAAATCATTAAATAAAATTGTTACTGTCTGAAAGCACTAATTGAGAGTTTCTGCAGTGTCTGAGGAAAGCTTTGTCTTTTCCATTGTTTCCTTTAAGTAAGCACACAGACACATTTGAAATTCTGCTCACATTTTGATGGGTAGCCATCAATTTTCTTTTGAACTGGGTGTATGCTGACAAATGTGTGACTAACAGTTATGAAGCAGAATTTATCTGATTTTTCTTTTACTCTCTTTGGGGGCTCAAACAAAATCCTACAATATCTATTGTGTGGAGACATGCTGCTTACAGAAACTGTGGTAGCCTATTGTTTGCTGTCAGGGTCTCTCAACTGATGACTTACTTCAGTTTTAAATGGGATATTTAAAGTGTGTGTTAAGAGTTGGCACCATTTAGTCTGTGAGAGCAAGGGAAACAAAAGACTACCTGCTGTGTCTGGAGTTAGCTCTCACAAAAGCAAAAGGGAGCAGTTAAGATAATGAACTTTAGACAAACGGCCATTAATTTTAAATGTTATTAGCTAGGAAGAACCATCCTTACCCAGGAATTCTTAGAAGAAAATGACCAGATGTTTCTTAGAAAACCAAGGGAACATGACATGGAATAAAGTGGGCTGCGCCTCTGAGACAAGGCCAGTGGACCTCCTTATCCACCAGGACAATGGTGCACATCTGTACTTGGACATATAAAGTGCTCCTCAATAACTACCCCTTATATATCAGTCTTTGTCTCAAGCTCAACTAGCACCTATGCCCTCAGAAAATGTGCATATATTACCCTGAATGTGCCACATTATCAGAGACAGTTTGGTAGGGCATCTATAAGTTTTTCTCTTCTCTGCCTTTGGAATAAGCTTCAAGCTATCTTAAAACTCCATACCCTTATTCCAGTTGGGGCCTTCATTGGTAAGGTACATGAGATCAATGCTGAAACCTGCAACTGCACTTAGCTTCCTCGTGGTTCTACCTTCTCCCATTCCTCCCTATTGTCTTTGTAGATTTCTGTGTATACTGACATGCATCTTTTTCCTTCCTTCCTTCCTTCCTTTTGCCCATTCTACCTAAGTTGTTATCTCCCATATTTATTAGGTGTGGTAAACTTACTGTTAAATGATGCTTCTAATTACTTCGTGGATTGCTATAACTAATCTACTCTATGCACCATGATATATGTGCTATGTTTCTATGATGTAATGCTTGTATTGATTGTCTGTAATTATTTTTATTAGGTGGTGGTAAACTTACTGTCATGTGATGCTTTTGACTCTACATATTTGCTACAACTAATCTACTCTATGTACCATGATATACCTGCTGTGTTACTATGATGTATCCTTGTGCTGATTGTCTGTGATGTTTAGTACTTTGTATCAGGGCCCTCCTTGTGAATGAGCGTGCTCAATGGAAACTAATCCCTACACAATAAACTGAACTGAACTGAAGGCCTGTTGTGTTCTGAGAACTCTGAGCATGTGTCTTTTCATTAAATAAACAAAGGGTCTGCATTATGTTTCCTTGAGGAACAGGAAGACTGGAATGTCTGTGTGCAACAGAAGAGGGCCAATTGTGAAAATAACTGTTTGCTGTGTGAAGAGACTTGTAAGGACTTTGGGTAAGATATAAAATTTAATTCAGTTTAGTTAGCATTTTCCTGTTCTGTGGTTTTGTGTCTAAACCTGTTTACTTTAAATTTGTCTAGTGTATATGTGAACTTTCCATTAGTTCATGTAGATCTTGTAAATTTTGTATAAATATTACATATTTTATATTTAATATATTGGTGTCTGCAGTATTTTACTAAGTATAGGCAATCTTTTTTCCTGGGATACATCAGATCCACCCTTCAGAGAACACTACCAACTTTAAAAGTAAACACTTGTCTGTTATTGAGCGAGGGTAAGGTGTACCTGGAGTGACTACAGGGATTACTGTATTATGTCCAATAGGCAATGTACTGTGTGAGCAGGAACTTGATCTTATTTTGTGTGAGCAGAAGCATTTGATGAGTAGACAGCACTTTTCTTTTAGAACTAGAATGCATGCTGGTAAAAGTGAGGAATTTCTTTAACATTTGGAAGTTGAGGATTTGATTAATGGTAAATCAGCACACATGGTATTAAACTAAGTTGATTGGAATGTAATAAACACATGGACCAAAATGGCTAAATCATTGTTAGCCAGGAACACATAGTCTGGATATGTTTTAAAATGCCTTCGCACTCCATTTTGATTGCAACTAATATACTGTACAATGGTATTCCAGCATTAGGGCAGCATCAAAGATACCCCAATAATTGTTCACCTCCATAACAAGTTCTAAGTGTCTGCTGTCAAAGAATGAAAACTGAAATATAATTACTGGTATTTAAAGCTTCACTACTGAAGCCTCTAGCATATTAGGTGGATAGATTAATTGATTGTTAACCACCTTCAGGTCACCCATTTGTGGATCTCAGGATATATCATGCTGAAATTGTAACTGATGGGTCTTGGTCAGAACCAAACAAGAGATATAATTAAATATTACTGGCTTGCAGTAACAAGAGTGGTAAACTAGACCAGACATTAGAATGACTTTCCCAAAGGAAGCATCTAAATGGCAACTAATATAAATGAGTGTGGGTCTTTGTGGAACTTCAGAGTTAATAGAAGTTTGGGTGGCTGAACACCCATAATCCATGATCACAGCAATCATAGAGAAAAGACTATAACAATACAAAACCATGCCAGCGATTTCTCCAGGTCACTTGAGATATTTGATTAAAACATTGTGGTCGTACAAAATGCTACAAAGAAATTCAGCGCATAATGAAGGAAAGAGCACACTTACCCTTAGTGGCAGACAAAACACTGGGGCAGGATATTTAGTGGACACCTTAACATAGAAAAATAAAACACAATCTGTTGGCAGAAAGGACTACTTGGTCATCCCAGTCTGCCGATGTGTTCTCTGCTGATTCTTCCTCTGAAGACCGTGGTCTGGTATCCATTGACCTCTCCTCACCTCTGTTCTAATATACCCTATATCTATCCCATGCATGATTGAAGCTCTCCATCATTCTATTCTCCACCACTGTGGCTGGCAGTCAGTTCCATGAATCTACCTCCTTTCATTAAAGTATTTACTCACATCCTTCTGAACTTCTCCTTCCAGCTTCGTCACATGCCTCCTAGTCCTGTTGTCATAACAATAGGTCAGAATACCAATTTCTTATTAAGAACACTTATTTATTATTTATTTATTTAAAAGCTAATAACGGAAAGCTACCATTGAGCCAAGGCTCATTTTCAGGTGTGTCCAGGGGAAAGGGTTCCATGGCCTAATACAGTGAGAAATTAAAACATGTACAGGTAGACAAACATAGGTCATGGTTACAAGACCCAAAATACAAAAGACACAGAACAGCAATAACACACTGGGAAATGTGGGTCACAGTTGCAGCTAGGCCTCTAGCCCCATGTCACAAAATTTGTGTAATTATATACATAATTATAAGATTGGCTCAAATGTTACTTTAAAACCTATTGCATGCAGTTCTAGATAATCTGAAAAATGTTTCTGTCACACCTCATATAGCATATAAAAATAGATTGTATTCATTTCTGTACAATTTTTCTAATTACTAATAATTTGCATAGAAATAAAACCTTGTAAACATAATGAAAAGCAGTATAAACATAAACAACAAAGGTTTAAGAAACCAAAAAGCAAAACAAACATTTCAGAAATTAAGCAAAACAACAAAGAAATGAGGAGTATTCAGCACAATGAATAGTATTAGCTGTATACAATGTCTTCAGCATGCTTTTTGTATATAGCATACTTTCTTAAATAAGAACTTGCAAACTCTTTAAATTAGTGTCTTGAATTATATTTCTGTATAAAACATATTTCAATACTTTATGGCATGCAAAATGTTCATATCTTTTAGAATAATCATAATCTTAACCATATACATGAGATTCTGTATTTAAAGGTGAAGTTTACCATGCCATTTCCCAGCTAAGCCAAATTAGAATATTATAAACATTAATTAAATAATACTCAGACATCTGGTTATTTATGGAGGCTTGGTCTTCTTGTTTTAACCTCAACATTTTGGTGAGTTCTTCTCCTCCTGGATGATAAAAGTTCTGTAGTGGCTGGACCTTATTGTAGCTTCTGTTATTTTTCCTGCTCACACACTCAAACCCTGGATGCTAGAGTCCCCTGTTATCAATACAGCAGTGCAAGCTTACTTCTCCTGGTTTACACCTCAGTGGGCATCTCAAGTCCTTTGTTCTAGTTTTGGCAGGAACTTCAAACAGTAAGACAACAACAACAAATTTCCACAGCACCAGCAGCAGATCCTTCTAGTATCTCAGTTGGAAGCAGACTGGGTGGATTTTTAGGGCTTGGCTTTATACCTCTACCCAGAGTGACAACACCTCTTGCTAGGTCATCATTACACCAGTTCCATTTGGTCCTTGCAAAGAAGGGGAATGGTAAGTTCTTTTTTTCCATTTGGAGTCTCCATCTCTTACTTGGAAGTACAGTTTTGAGTTCAGCATGTATTTTTTTATAACTCCTGGATGCAACAACATGCAATCTCCAGATAAATATTTCTGAATTCAGCTAATTGAAAATAGTATTTTGATGTTTCCAGCTCTGTGAGACAAGTATTTTCTGAGATAAGTTAAAAATGACTATAACTCTAATTTTCAGTAGGGTCTTCCAAAAACCAAGTGATACTTTTGTTTTTCATGTTTCAGGCTCCCAAATGAGGTAAGTCTTTCCCAGCTAGCACTTAAAAAGGTCCTTAAAAGTCAAAAATTATTTTCTGAGGATAGTTTCCTTTGTCTATGAGCACTGGAGCATGCATAAATGCTGTCTGCAACTGATAGAGACATTTCTCAGTAGGTGTGACACCTTCCTGCATCCATGCACTTATTCAAAAGTCTCATTCTTAGATTTGTCATGACCTCGGGTTCAATTTAAGATCAAACACCCTATTTAACTCTTGTAGTTTTGGCACCACAACTTTGTTTATAAATAACAAGGCTTGTAAAGTTGCTACAGTCATAAAACCTAGTCACTTACTAGACCAACAGGCATTCTATCAGCTGATATAATTTGGTTCTGGTAGCATTTTGTGATTTCTGTTTAGTAACAAGCAACAAGCAAAATTCTATACACTTTAAATTAGAGATTCATTTCAGTTGCTTTCATTTCTTTTTTTTTGAAGATAACTGTTGTAACAAGCTGTAACATCCTCATAAATTTCAACTGAAAGTGATATCATGGCACATGGTTAACATAGGAACCTCTCCAGTCCTTGTTTTGATAAGTCTGTTGCAAGCAGATATCCAAAAGGTAATGTCATAGCCTACAGAGACCAGCTTTTAGGGTAGTCCTTAGTTTAAATGAATAGTTTTGAGACTAGACCATTTTTTCCCCAAAGTCTTACTTAAGCAGACATCTTCCCTTTGTGTAGAGTTCATGTAAGCAGTTTTTCCTTGCTTGTAGAGCTCATGTAGACAAGGATGATGACTAGATGACTTAGTGTAATCTCCAATTATCCTAATTAATAATTAAGTATTTATCAAGGATATAAAATATCAATTATAAAATAATACAAAATAATAATATAAGAAAATATTTTTATAGCTTAGTTTTGTTCCTACACTGCTGCTTGTCCTCTTCTGGACAAGACTCCTCTTGTATTCTGTTTACCCCTGTGAGGTATTTTAAGGTCTCAATCATGTCATCACTTGATGTTCTCTCCTACAGGGTGCATAGGTTGAGATCCCTCAGTCTCTTCTTGTAGATCTTCATTTGAAACCCCTGCACCATTCTGGCAGACCTCCTCTGGACTGCCTCTCACTCTGTCTGTGTCCTTTCTGAGGTGCAGTCTTCAGAACTGGACACAGTACTCAGGTGGGGAGTACCAGAGAGGGATACACTGGGAGCATCCCCTTCCTGCTGGTGATAACTCTCCATGCACCACAGCAGCCTACTAGCCATGCCTTCAGCTTTCTCACACTGCACTGCTGCCTGAGATTCTCTGATATAATAACCCCATAGTCCTTTCCTGTCTTTCTCCAACTTTTACTCAACACCAGGGTTTCTATGCCTAGGTGCACGAGTTTGCACTTTTGGCACTGATCCCAAACTACAATGTCCTTGACCACTCCTCAAAGTTCCTCAGATTCCTACACATTTTTTCACCCTGTCCAGAGTGCCCACCCTACTGCAGATTTTGGTGTCATCTGCAAAAGGCATGCCTTTCCTCCAGTTCTTTTGCACTGTCCCCAATAAAGATATTGAAGAGGACTGGTCCCAATACTGACCCCTGTGGTACCATGCTAGTAGTGTTTGCAGAACTGAAATATTTCGCCTAGTGAAATATTTTGTTGCTCCAGACTCAAGCTGCCTTGCAAACTACAGACCAATCTCTAAGCTTCCCTTTCTTGGTAAGGTGATTGAGAAAGTTGTGGAGCTGCAACTGGAGAACTGCTTGACCATCCATGACATCTACGAACCTCTCCAGTCCGGTTTTCGTAAGAGGCATAGTACTGAATCTGCTCTGTTCAGGGTGCTCAATGATCTCCTGATGGCAAGACATCAGAAGCACTGTTTCATCTTGGTACTTCTTGATCTCTCTTCAGCTTTCGACACTGTGGACCATGGGGTACTTCTTGAGTGCCTGAGATTCATCTGTGGCCTGTCTGGTACAGTTCTCAGGTGGTTTAAGTCCTACCTCACTGGCAGAACTCAGTGGTTTTGGGGAGTTTTTCTTCTGAGCCATTCTTTCTGCCATGTGGGGTCCCTCAGTGCTTGGTGTTGTCCCCATGTTGTTCGTAGTGTGTATGCTGCCCTCGGAGACATTGTAAGACCATATGGGATGAGGTTCACTGCTATGCTGATGATACTTAGCTCTACCTGTCTTTCACACTGACCAGGATAGTGCATGCTTGGTATTCAACAACTGCCTCACTGAAATCCAGGATTGGATGAGCTCCAGCTGGTTGAAGTTGAATTCTGGTAAGACTGATGTGATGGTGGTGGATCCTGGTCCCGGACAGAGGGATAGGGGCTGTTCAACCCACAGGACTTTCTCTGGGGATATCCACCTTCTTGCCTCTGAATGGGTGTGAAATCTGGGGTGATTCTTGATGATGGCTGACTTTGCATTTGCAGGTGTCAGCAGTTGTCAAGTCCTCTTTTACCATCTGAGGAACATCGCCAGGATTAAGCACCTTGTTCCATCTGGTGACCTTCCAATGTTGGTCCACACCTTTGTGACCTTGTGCCTTGACTATTGCAACTCCCTTTATCTAGGGCTACTGGGGTTGATAGCTGCCACTTGCAGCTAGTGCAGAATGCTGTAGCCCGGTTGTTGATGGGGACCCCATGTGTGAGTCACATCACACCGTGTTGCACAAACTGCACTGGCTACCTATTTGGTGGTGGATCACCTTCAAGGCTGGGCTTCTGATCTACAAGGACCCACATGGACTGGGCCCAGACAATCTGAAAGAGCTCCTGATTCCTTACTCCCTGGATGACCACTCTGCTCTGCTGATGAGGGGTTGCTAGAGATTCCCAGGGTGAGCCTCAAGTCATTTAGGGCCTGTGTATTTATGTATGCAGTCCCAGCCCTGTGGAATTATCTACCCCATCAGATGCATGACTGCATGACCATGGAGGGCTTTAAGAAGGTCCTTAAAACACACATCTAGCATAAAGCATGCCTGATTAACCTTTTTATCTATGAAGCTACTCTGATTATTGGGCATTTTATTGATCTATTTATTTTATTGTTTTACCCGCTTTTACTGTTCAGTGCCTTGACATTTGAAAGGCGCTTTATAAATAAAGATTATTAAGTGCTGCTATCTGTCCTGATAATGTTTGGACTTGTAAGTAAGCCAGTATTGTAGGTGTGATGTGTGAGGTGTCATTGACACAGTTAGTAATATATCCTTTCTTGATATACTCAAGAGAAAGGCAAAGCTTTGAAGAAGCAGCTAGCAAAAATGCCTGCTAAGAGACAGCCCAGTACAGGGAGAAATGTGGCAGGCGGGATGAGGAGCTAAGAAGTCTGCTGAAAAGAGTACAACTTCAGTTCCAGGTCCCACTCCCATAGCATTGAAAGCACCCATATGTCTGCATCAGTGTTTTCTGCTGTGGGCTCTGTGGTGTGGCAGGTACCAGCAAAGTAGTTGTTGGAAGTATTGGCATACCTGTGTACTTTTTAAGGCTCAAGCCATTGCATCCGTGCTGGAGCGTGATGATGACAGTGAGAAGAAGGATTGGGATGCACTGACACGAGCAAAGGAACAGTGGTCCAGGAGAAGGTTGATAAGTATGTTACTGTGACTGTCCCTGTTTCTGCAGGAGTTGATGATGATAGTGTTCAACGAGTCTGATAATCCTGAAGATAAGGATGAAGCTTGAGTGACCAGGTGGGCAGCCACACTGTACACACCTGGTGGCTGTGAGAAGAGTATAAGGCTGTGTCAGAATACCTGCTGCCCTAGTGGCACAGAGGGCTGGGCTCTGGATGTCTCACTTCACAGCATGCCCGGTGACCCAGGTTCAGGGCGAGCCTGGGTCATCAGAGGTCAGCACGGGGTGAGGCGAACTGGATGGAGTGGTCGCCAGGCAGCTCTCTTCTCCGGGTGGTGGGATGACATCCTCACTCATTGCTACCCCTGGTGGAGGCTGAAGGACTGCACAAGCAGGGTGCCGGTGATAGGGCCAATGGGGCGGACGGAGGAGGGTTGTTACTGGGTTGTAAGGGCATGCATGCCTCCACACATGCAACCTTCTCCTAGGGCCCCATGAAAAAATGGAAGAAAATGGAGGTAAAATGGGAAACTGGCAGCAGGATGGTGACCAACTCCGCAGGCACCACTCCCGGACTGGGCATAAGGTAAGCCCTGGTAATTCCAGAGGACGGAGCTGGGGAGCCAGTCAGATGGGCTGTATGGGGAGAAGAATAAATAGAAATAATATAAAAAGAATACCTGTTGGTGCACACCACCCATGACAGTGCTGGAGTGTCCATCACTCTAACAACAGATCAGTGGTGCCAAATGAATGGGCTAATACACATTCTCCATCCATGTGAACATGCTATAGAAGCAATGAATGGAACACTGCTTGTATAAGTCAATCCATACTACTCATCGTGTGCTGAGACAGACACTAGTTAATGGGCAACCCAGATGGAGGCAAGTGGGGATCATAGCAGTTGTGATGTAATGGATCACATGCTCCATCCTGGACACAAATACCCATGTATCTGGCATTTTATAGTTGGCTGCCTTTGCAATCGCCATGCTGGATCCACGCTACAAATGTGGCTGTCTTCTATAACTGAAGAAGGTCGTCAGTGAGTACAAAGTTGACAGAAAATCTCATTAGAATGATATAAACTGCACACATGAGAAAGGCAAGCAGTGCAGTGAAAACAGGTGTTGCTACCACCACTAGCGGCTCACAGGCAACCCAATCAGAGAAAATGGGCAAGGCAGAGCAGACAACAGCAAGCAATCCCATCTGGGATGTTCTCTTTGGTGGGAGGAAGATATGAAGGAAAAGTAGAGGAGACAGATGAGGCTGCTGGACTCAGAGCAGCAAAATGAATGATGGAGGCCTACATGGGGGACCCAAAGCACATTGCCATTACTGACGAGCCACTGCTGTACTGGAGCAGCAAAATGACTGACTGGCCAGCACTAAAATCAGTTGCTGTGAATACCTCAGCTGACCACCATCCAGTGTCAGTGTGGAATGAGTGTTTAGGTGGCTGGGGCCATTGTGAGTAAATCAGAGGACAAATTTGTCACCCAGGAATGTGTCCACACTAACATTCATCTAAATGAATGAAAGGCACATTCCACACAACACAGTGATGTCAGTGGTGTTGCCACATGAATTGTGTCTCAGTGATGAGAATAATGACAATCCCTTGACTAAAGCATGCACCAGCAGTGAGGTGAATGAAGCAGCAATGGTGAGAGAATTCCCACCTGTTGACAACTCCAGTCTTGAAGACTGTGAGGGATGCTTCTTGATGATGTGAAAATGGGAAAAGGCTGAGTTCACTCAAAGGCCACCCCCCACAAACCACTTTCAGCTCAGTATAGTGTTACACCTTATTTTTAGCTATGTACCATTGTATTGGTTATGGTTATGTGTTATCTACTGCAGTGTGAATCACTTTCATTTGATCACCCTTTGCAGTAAAACATTGTTTGGCCCCAGTGCCCCAGCCTATATAAAGCAGCAGCAATATATTATCATAAACCATAAAGATTTTGCATGATTACAGTTATAATGTTTTGCAACAAAAATATCAAGATAGACATGTTACTTTTCATTTTACTATTAACCCCATCTTCCAGCAAGATATGTTGTCTTGATGTCCTTAACGTCGCATGAATTCACATGCCACACCGCCCCTCCTACTTCCCACCACCTGACACACCCATGCACTCCATGCAACCTAAAAGATATTTTCTGCCACTTACTATTCGTGAGTGACATGTTGAAAACCCTGGCTCCTAGTACAAGTCGCATATGAATGTAACATGCTCATTCAACCGTTAATACCATAAGTTGACAAATGTTGAGAAATGGTGAATGGTGCCATCTTTAATAATGCTAGTCATTAAATTAAAAATGAATCGTGAAAAGGCATAACAACTTACAACATCCAATTACCCAAAAGGTTATTTATGCTATACTACCAGATTAAAGTTCTTGTACCGAAACTGTGATGGTTCCTGGGGGCAGGGGAGGTGTGTGCTGCCCTCAGTTTGGATTCCAAATTTTCATGATTACTGCAGATCTGCCACCTCAAATGATTAGACAATACATTAGCCCCTCCACCTAATTATTTACTAAACACCATCTCAACCATCCATTTCAACATATGTTTCCTCCTGGATGTGGGTGACGTTTACGTATTAATAGTATGGACACCAGTAGCCAGCGTTGCAGTTCAAGTAACACCTCTGTCTTGCAGACAATACAGCTCCTGCAGCGCCTGGCCAGATGTTGTCATCACACAGAGATAGGATGAAACCTCAACAGAGGAAAATGACCTAAGCAAGACCAAAGATAAGGAAAAATGACGAATACTCATCATTCTGCATGCCTGGTTTTAGCAAGCAAATTAGAACAAGCATAGAAAAGAAAATGTATACTTACCATACCTGTGATGTCATAAACTGCAGAAATCACCCACAGAAGGAACGTGCTGGGTGGTGCACATGATTCCTGGCCATAAGGAAGCACAATCGCAGGCATTCCCCTTCCCTAACAGTACTGCTGCCTGGAAATTAGATAAAAGAGGAGCAACTTTGATCATTATAAAAGCTCCTGCCTCCTCACCAACATCCTCTCAGTCCCCCAAAATGAAAGAATACTTACCTCCCGGACTGTGAAACTGGAATGGAACCATTGCACAGTTAAATAAATACCCCAGATGTTATCGAGCAGCAGCAGTGGCAGCAGGAATGAGAGTTAACTCACCGGAATTCTGATATTGACAAAAGCAAAAAGAACACAATTACTATCAATCTCAGAGTGACATCCAGATGGCAGTAACAGACATACCACATTAGTAATGACAAATGAAATACTTATTGTCTATGTTGAAATGTGGTGCATTCCAACATCCCCAGATCCTAATCCCAATCCCGGCCTGGCATGATGATGTCATCCACAGTAAACAGAAAAGAATATTAAAGCAGTACAAACATATTGGTACTCAAGACGCCACGACACCAACCCCCATCACTGTTATCTTGCACAGGAAAAATAATAAAGACAGATACTTACGTGGGTGCAGCAGCAGCAGTATGGACTTTGTGAAGATGATCCCCCTGTCAACCATCCAAAACAATACTTCACGTAGTAACCTGGCAATTAATTGTCAGAGACAGCAGGCTGCAAGCTACAGTGCCACAAAATGTCATTCACTCCCTACCGCCAGGCAAGTTACAACCACATAGAAACATAGAAACATAGAATTTGATGGCAGATAAGGACCGCTTGGCCCACCCAGTCTGCCCATTTCCACTACTGGATAAGCTGCAGATCCTAGTTAACCAGCAGCCTACTTCTTCCTACCCCACCCCTAGAATGGCCTTATGACTGTCCCATGCATGCTTGAATTCCACCACTGATTTTGACTCCACAACCTCCTCCGGAAGGCTGTTCCATGCATCCACAACCCTCTTTGTGAAAAATACTTCCTTAAATTACCTCTGAGCCACCCTCTCTATCTTCAAATTGTGCCCTCTTGTTCTTGCACACTTTTTTTGAAAGATGCTACCCTCTTGGACTTTGTTGATTCCCTTGAGGTACTTGAATGTTTCTATCATGTCCCCCTCTCCTCCTTTCCTCGAGGCTATACATATTAAGATCCTTTCATCTCTTCATATGTCTTCTGGTGCAGACCCTGCATCATTTTAGTTGCCCTCCTCTGGACAGCTTCCATCCTGTCTATGTCTTTATGGAGATTGGGTCTCCAGAACTGCACACAGTACTCCAGATGCGGTCCCACCAGCTGTCTGTACAGAGGGATAATAACTTCCTGTTTTCTACTCGTGATGCCTCTCCCTATGCATCACAGTATCCCCCAGCCCTCCTTGCTGCCCTCTCACATTGCTTGCCCACCTTTAGGTCATCTGATATGACTACCCCAGGTCCCTTTCCATTTTTGTTGTTGTTAGTATCTCACCCCCATTGTGTACTCTTCCTCGGGTTTTGTTTCCCAGGTGCATTACCTTGCACTTCTTAGCATTGAATCTAAGCTGCCATACATTTGACCATTCCTCTAACCTTGCCAAGTCCCTTCTCATCCTTTCCACCCCACCCTGTGCTCAACTCTGTTGCAGATCTTTGTATCATCTGCAAAGAGACATACTTTTCTTCCAGTCCCTCTGCAATGTCGCTTTATAAAGACATTGAAGAGGACCGGTCCTAATACTGAACCCTGTGGTACCCCACTAGTAACCCTCCTTTCTTCTGAGTGGACTCCATTTACTATTACCTCTGTGTCCTATTCTCCAGCCAATTCTTTACCCAGGCTGTCATCTTGGGACCCACTCCCAGGCTGGCTAACTTGTATATTAATCTTTCATGTGGGACTGTGTAAAATGCCTTGCTAAAGTCAAGGTAGGCCATGTCCACAGCCCCTCCCTGATCTACTACTTTGGTCACCCAGTCAAAGAAATCTATCAGATTCATCTGGCATGAACTTCCCGCTGTGAATCCATGCTGCCCAGGGTCCTGTGCCCTCTGGCCTCTAGATACTGACAATTCTTTCCTTCAGAAGTGATTCCATCATTTTCCCTATCACTGAGGTTAAACTAACAGGTCTGTAGTTTTCTGCTTCTGCCTTGCTCCCACTTTTGTGAAGGGAATCACATCTGCCCTCCTCCAGTCCTCGGGTACCACCCCATCCTCCCATGATTTGTTAAAAGGGTAGTCAGGCCCGGCCGGTGGTGCTGAGGGTTGGCGTGATCGCTACACTCGCGTCACGCTGGTGACCCGGTTCGGGAGACATGGGTGCCGGGGTCGGGCGGGGAGGAGATGGATTGAGCATCTGGAGGACTGCTCTCCATCTCCGGGTGGGGGACTCGGGCGGCCGGTGCTTGCCTGACCCCTAGCGGAGGCTGGAGATTGACAGCATGCAACTGCAAGCCAAGGGGCGGGACGTGGCAGACGCTGACTAGCTGCTGCGACGGAGCGTGCGCCGCGACTCAGTCACTGGCGCCATTGCACGCCATGCCCGCCGGAAGGAAAATAAAGAAAATGGGAGCCCAGCAGCATGACATCATTCCCCGTGCCATTCCTGGAGGATGCCTCCCTGGCATGGATCCGTTGGGGTGGGTTGAGCTCGCCCCACCACCCTGCCGCGGAGGTAAGTCGCTGGGTGCTGAAGGGAGGGGTCTCATGTCCGGGATGGCGCCGGGGAACACGAGTGCGGAGGGGGTTGTAGCCAGAGCTCCGTGGAGAAATAACATCCACAAAAAAAAAAAAAAAAAGGGTAGTCAGTGGTGTCACTAGTTCTACCCTTTAGTTCTTTTAGAATTCTGGGATGAATCCCATCAGGCCCCATTGCTTTGTCCACTTCAGTTTTAAGAGTTCTTTCAGAACCCTTTCTTCTGTAAATGGGCTGGTATCAACTTCTGTATCCAGAGTGTTTCTACTGTTTGATTTATGTACCTCCCCTCTTCATTTGTAAATACTGAAAACTATTGTGAAAAACTGAAAAATACTGTAAAACCACAGAGTCAGTCAATGCAGCCAATCAGGACAACAGTATAGAGAAATGATAATTCTACATTTCTATCTCAGTCAATTGAAAAAGCAGCAGCAGGAGGAAACAATTGCAAGTAGCAGCATGATTTGGCAGGAGGAATTCATTTTCTCTGCATGGCACCCTTTTCTGGTGCCTGAGGTGGTGGTACAGCATGTAACATCAGGACTGACACCAGATTTCTGTCTGAATTTAATGTACCATTTTCCTGTAGCATTTCTGGACATGTACAGCCTGTTCGGCACACCATGGAGGCAAGAGGCTGCGTTAAAATATGGCTCATGCACATTTTGGATCAGGTGGTTGTGGTGGTGGGGCACTATAGAAAACATCATGAGTGGAGGGAGGGACACCAGTGAATATTTGTGACAGCTAAGCCTAGGGACTGTTGTTAAGCACAAAAACATATTTATGTTTAACTTTGCAATAAAAGTGCTGCTCATTTAGGTTTCTACGTTGTGTACATATTCAAACTGATGCTGCAGCTGCACAAAGCAAAAACAACTGCAACAACATCACATAGCTTTTGGGAAAAATGTTGTTCTTACGAACAAATTACAATACTTAACATTTGTGGATAGGAGAAGTATTAACATAAAACAAGAACGGTACAGTGTTTATAGGTAAGGTACAAACTAAGTGACTGACAGTAACATACACACTGGAGGATATGCAGGGTAGTAGGTGCAAGGGTATTCATATCTGAGAGGAAGAGAGTGAGCATAAACAATACATAACACACTAAATGCTGGGCAAGAAAAGAAACAAGAGGATACAGAAAGAGGAAGAGCACAAAACAGTTTTTTTTTTGGTACTTTTAAATTTTTTGTTTTTTTTGTTATTTTCGGGGTGCAGATGAGGAAAGAGTGACAGTAGGAAAGCAAGAACAGGAAAAAAAGAAAATTCAGCTGCTGTTCTCATTGCCTGCCTCACTTGCAAGCACATTACAGACTGCGTTATTACATGGAGCCTGCACCAAGCCATGATTCAATCCTGTCGCCACTACCACCACCATGAAGCTCCACCAGGAGGTCCAAAACTTATCTTGGTCTTCCATCATGCTCGTGATGTCCTCCTGACCTCCTGGCAGAACTCATCCAAATCTTTGGTGCAGAGCTGATACTCTCGCTTTACTGCCGCCAGGTCTTCTTGGCTCACAGGAGGACTGGCTGGGGCTGATGCAGGATGTCCATGTTCACCTCTAGCATGAACCCGCACCATCACTGGCTGTGGGGTGAGGTGGATGGGGTGCTGCTGCTGATTTTGCTGGTGCCAGCAGTGACTTCTGGGCTGTTGCTGAGCCCTGGCCCCTTCCTTCTGCTGGCCCCTTCCCTGGGCCACACTGCCTCCTGCTGCTGCCAGCTCCTTTTGCTTTTGGAGCCACTGCAGCGTGGTGGTTCTGCAGATGGCTCCTTTGGCTATCATTTCCAAAATGGTCCCTTTGCTTGCCCTTTGCACAGATCTGCCGCAACAACTTGCTGATCACAACACTGCTGTCCATGTTGTTTATGGTGACAAAACACCACACAGCAGACCCTTTATGCTAGGGGGAGCAGAGTAGTACATGGTCCTGCTGGGGAATTTCTCTGTGGCTGCTGTTGTGGGTGGGGCCACATGCTCCTGCTGCTGCTGGTCATGGGGGCTAGCAGGAGATTCTGCTGCTGGGTGGTAGATGTGGAGGGGCCACATCATCCTCACACTGCTGCGGGGGAGCATCAGGCTCATACTGCTGCTGGTGGAGAGTTGTGACTACAACTTTTGTTGGGAGGGGTCCTCAGCTAGCTTAAATACCCACCTGTCGAGATGGACAGTGGGTGCCTTCCCCAGTCCCCTTGCCCTTACCTTTCCCTTCCATCATTTTACAAAAAAGATTTTCCTAACAGAAAGAGAGAGGGAGGGAGTTACACACACGCACACACACACACACACACATACACACACACCAATCTACACAAACACCTAACAGAAATTATTAACAAAAACACAAACACAATCAAAATGTATTATTTATGAAAAAATTGTGTAAGAAAACAAACAATTGAACAATGGAACAGTGACACAGACCCAGTAAACTGTCTGAAAGGATCTGTTACTGGCTGCCTACTTGTCCTCCAAGTCTCCAGCTACACAGAAGGAAATTAATCACTCACTTCCTGCCTGTATGCAGTCACCCATGTGACCTGCAGAGTAGATAATGTAAAAGCCCATCTCACCTTTTTTCACTGAATAGAAACACAAGGTGAAATTTGCCAGTGAAATTTCACCTCAACAGTGTAATTATGTGAAATATTACATGAGGTGAAATTTGTGATTTTGCCACAGTTCACAGGTGAAATTAAATTTCACAACATCTCTACATGCTAGTCACTGTTCTATCCTTAGAGTGTGTACCATTAACTATCACACTCTGTCTCCTATCTAATAAGCAGTTTTGATCCCAATCTACCAAGCTGAACCCACCCCTAAGTTGGTCAACTTACTAATCAGCCTTTCATGTGGCATCATGTCGAAGGCCTTGCTGAAGTCAGATAAGCTATGCCCACTGTCCTCCCTGATCTATTTACCTGATCACCCAGTCAAGGAAATGTATCCAATTGGCATGACTTCCCACCTGTGAATTTGTGCTGCCTGGGTCCTGCAGGCCACTGGAGTCTGGATGCTCAACCAGCCTATCTTTCAGCAGGGTTGCTATTAGTTTCCCCACTACTAAAGTTTGACTCACTGGTCTGTTATTGCAAGCTTCCACCTGGCTACCACTCTTATGTAAAGGGATCTCCAGTTCTCCCCATGTTTCTGCTTCTCCCGGTGGCCTGCCACCCTCTTCCACTGTGAAGACTGAGCAGAAGTACCTGTTTAGAATGTCAATTTTTCTTTGTCCCCTTCTTCAAAGTATGCCACTTCACCCTTCTAGTACCACCACCACCACCACTCACTGTGTCCCCTTGTATTTCTTCTTGCTTCTGTATTTGAAAAAGTCTTATCCCCTTTAGGCACATCTCTACAAATCCTTTCCTCTGTTGGTGTTTTTGGTCTCCCAACCACCTTTGCCCTCTTCCTTCTGCCTGGCTTGTTACACCTCCTTTCTCCCTCTGCATTTCTTTGTACATCTTCAATGCACGCTTATTCTCACTAACATTGCCACTTCTTTGGAGAACCATAATTATCTTTTTCCTTCTACTTTTGCTTACTTCCTTCACTCAAATGTTTCTTGCCCTAATTATACCCACCCTTAAGTTCCAGTGGACCATATAGAGAATAATTCATGGCCAACTGTCACAATAAGGCTGTGGGTCCATCGAAGGTTGAGATTAAATCATAAGTACTTCAAGAGCAAAGCTTCATAGGTCCATGATGTCATCTCAACCCTGAGATGGAAACATGAGCCAAGTTTGCATGATTGTCCATGTATTATTTTAATAGTATTTGGTGTTACTGTATGTTAAAAGTTAAAATTTCACTTATATACAGTGGTAAGCAGGACCCATCCACTCCTCTTCCACCTACCTTTCGTCACTCATAGTCAGTAACTATATTAAAGATAAATTATTATGTCAATGAGGGCTTAACAGGAGACAATCGTACACAGAAAAGTTTTGTAACTTTGGACTGTTGACAACAACTTTTATGATCATCGAATTGAGCACAACTTTAGACCATGCACAATAAGGATGTTGAGTGTGTGGAAATCCTACACAACAACACTTAACCAAATACTATAATTGTAAGACTCTGTCTGTCCACTGTATCATGGGTATATATACTAAAACACAGAGGCTATAGGGTGTGTGGAAGAATTGTAAATGAATACTATTGCACTAGGTAATGTTTACTCACATATTTTGTTGATTTGTAGTTTTTGCTCCTGCTTCCCCAGCTGTCCCCTTCTGACCAACCCTCCAGCCCCATCACCTGGCTCCTCTGGAACTTACCTTACACCAGGTGTCCTCTGCCACAGGACTTGCAGCGTGCACCCAGCCACTGATGCAGAGCCTGCAAGGGTCAGTCCTCATAATGCTGCAGTTTTTTTCCCACATTTTCTCCCTAAACTCTCGGTTCTTGCCATACACAGATGCGCATGTGGGGAGGCACGATGCAAACTGGCACCGCGATGGCTCTGATCCATCCGCCAGCCTAGTGCCTAGTTCCCTGCTCCGATGCTGCCATCAAGCCTTCACTTGGTGGCAGCCAGAGCCAGGAGGCCTATCACCCCTAACCAGGAGAGGAGCTACCTGGCAGCTGCTTCATCCACTACCAGCCCCCAGGCCGACCCCTTGCATCCCATGCTTATTCCCAAACACAAGTTGACAGCATGCTGAGAGGTAAGGCATCCAGCGCCCTCAGCCCTCTGTGCCACTGGGCTATACTGGTCATTATATTTTTAAATATGCAATGTTGTATGTTTTAAGTGAATTAGTTCTTTGTAGTGTATGTAGTAGCCTTTTAACATGCCTATGCTATAGTATGAAACTACAGTATGAAATGAGTTGGTTTAGCATTCTGTTTTTTAATTTGCTAATGCACTGGTAATTCAAATTGCACTGATTTTCAATACATAACCAACTCAACAACAACATCTATAAAAAGGTTTTACAAAACAGCTGAAAGAAGGTTCCAGGGCAGGTTAGCTGTATCATAGGATCATAGTGGAACTCAGGGAATAATCGGAAATATTGGTTGCACTTGTCTCTCATGCATCTGTCCAGGCAACTGTGGTACTAGAGAACTAGAAAGTGTCCAGTGGTCCCATCTTCAACAAGGGGCATTGTTGAATTTTAGTAACTACAGGCCACGCAGTCTTATATCAGTGCTGGGCAAGGTCCTGGAATCCGTTAATCTAGAAGAACCAAATAATGGAGCACATAGTTGGGGCCAAGATTCTTTCCCCTCTCATCATGGCTTAATGAGGGCCTAACATTCCAAACCAACCTGATCTTCTCCTTGAGTGGGTGATCAAGGAGGTAGGCATGCAAAGGGCTGTAGATGTAATGTAGTCCATGCTGACATTAGCAATGTCACTGGCACTGTGATGCAAGACAAGCTTCCTGGACAAAGTACACCAGTGTAATATGCATGCAGCGCACAACAATATGGGTCACTAACTAACTTGTGGGCAGTGAGGCAGAAGGCTGAAAAGGATAGACACTACTCTTAGTGGAGCAGGCCACTAAGTCACATCCCTCAGGGACTGCTGACAAACAAGTTCATCAGCAACATTTATTCTTGGGTCTCCAGCAGGCTGATATAGTTCACTGAAAACACTGAGCTGGCCAGACTAGTAGTTCAAGTTCAAGTTTATTGCAGGAAAACTCCATTGAGCAAGCTCATTCACAAGGAGGTCCTGTGACATAAACACTTAAAGTACAAACACAGATAGATAATAACAGTATATACATGAAATGCACGTTACATGATACAGGCCGGATATACATACAAAGGGTACCACATAGGGTGACCGCAGGTGGTAAACATTGATATGAGACAGGAAGTACTTACAGGTTGCATACTGATAAATGAAACATG
The DNA here is from genome assembly GCA_016271365.2 of Neoceratodus forsteri. Taxonomy (NCBI): domain Eukaryota; kingdom Metazoa; phylum Chordata; order Ceratodontiformes; family Ceratodontidae; genus Neoceratodus; species Neoceratodus forsteri. The sequence goes on from CM057450.1 coordinate 1,543,391,406, forward strand.
ATGACTGGTGTGTGCAATACATATACAGTATTTTGGCAGCTAGAACAAACAACAGTCTACAACTGATATGGGGGAGTGATTTGATAGAGTAGCAGTGGAGCGTAAGCAAAGATAAAGCCAGGAGTAGAAGGGAAGGAAAGCAGTTAATATGACAAATCAATTATACCTTACCAGTGGATAAATATGGCACACATGGGGAAGGAAGAGACTTAATGACAGTCACAGGTGTCTTTTATTTTGGCTGAACTTAACGATTTGTAAGTTTATTGAAACTGTGCTAGTTAGTTTCAATGCGGTTTGTAATTGGTTCCAAATGGAGGGAAAGGGCATATGCAATAACCACGTTTACAAAGAAGTCCAGCGTCCTTGGTATGTCAAGCATAATAAGTCAGATTTTCTTAGCAAGTATGCACTATGTGAGATACTAATAAGGGAAGAGAGATAGTTTGGCAATTTCTGCAGGAGCAGTTTAAGAGTCTATAGCCCAGCATGGAGCAGGCGCTCTAGTAGTAAGGGATGTCCAACCAACAGCTGCATATAAGTCACAGCAGTTAACGTAAGGGAGTTGGTAATGAACCGTAACGCACAGTGATAAAGGATGTCCAGTTTACTTAGATTTGCAAGAGTGGTGGAGGAATAGATTACATCGCCATAGTCGAGTAGGGGAGAAAAGTGGCCTGTACAAGCTTGTTTCAGTTTCAAGGGGAAAGGGGCCTATTTCTGTAGAAGAAACCTAGCCTTGCTTTTAACCTTCTAGAGACATCTTCGACGTGGTCACTGAAAGATAATTTATTGTCGATCCAGGTACCTAGATATTTAAATTTGGTTACAACTTCCAGAGGCTCGTTTAAGCGTGGTGACAATGAAGTCTTGGGTAAGGGTATTGGGGGCCTGTGACAGCACTGCTGGGAGAATATCATCGCTTTAGTCTTCTTAGCATTGAGCAGAAGCTTTGCCTTTATTAGATTATGCTCGTTGTGCGAAGTCCGCTTGAAGCACTCCCTTGACTTCAGATAACGAAGGAGCCAGAAGTATATAACGCAGTATCATCTGCAAAAGTGCAGATTGGTCGTAGATATGTTAGCATCTAAGTCATTAATGTACAGAGAAAACAAGATATGGCCTAAGATGGATCATTGGGGACTCCTCTTGCAACTGGCAAGGCAGCAGAAAAAGCCTTCCGCCTCCCAATAGACTCCCATAAGGATGTGGATAACCCTGAGAAAGACCAGAATATGCTGGGAAATTGGCCTGACACCTAGTATCTCAGATTCAATCTAGCTAATGTTATTCTTGGAAAGGAAATATAAGGGTAGGACAGTGTGGGGCTCCCTTGTTAGAGAGAAGAAAGGGGACCTGGGAATCATACAAGACAAAGAGCTGAAGTATGACAAGAATTGTTTTTCTGTTGTCATGAGGGTCAGGAGTATTTTGGAGTGCATTGAAAGAGGGGTAATCAGCTGGACAGAGGAATAATCCTGCCACTTTACAAGGCTCATGTCAGTACTGTGTGTAGTTCTTGGCCCTCAGCATAAAAACTATACTGAAGCAGCTGAGAGGGAGTGCAGCTAGGGCCACCAGAATTTGCAGAGATTTGGAAAACATGGTGGATAGCCTTAACGTGTTCCCCTTGAGAAAAGAAGGCTGAGAGGAGGCATGATCTCAGTCTTCTGCATACTCAAGGGTGATACCAAGCTGCATGTTTCATTTGCTCCTGGCTAGAGTCAGTGCAATCATTCCATGTGCATTCTTCAGCTTTGCCTGGAGGAGATTAGTACTTGGATGGCCTTCAGATGGCTAGCTTTAAATCCCAGTAAGATGGAATTGTTACTAGGAGGAGGAAAAGTGAGCATTTGCCCTCAAAGTTTACCTCAGACTCCCACTGCTAGTTGGAGTTCAGTTGGAGGTGAGAGGGGTTGTTTGATGTCATGGAGTGGTTCTGGACAAACAGCTGTAATGGAATTCCAGGTGTTATGGCCACCAGGAGCTGCTTTTTATCTTAAAATATCTCCTTCCTCAGTCCTGCATATCTGAGACCACTGACACAGGCTATTGTCACATTGCAACTTGATTAATGTATTGCACTCTCTAAGAGCCTACCTTGTGGTCAGATTCAGCACTTTCAGCTGGTCCAGAATGTGAAGGCTGTACCTCCAATCTGAAACTGCAAAGTTGGCATCATGACTGCTCAAGAGTAAAGAACAAAGAAGAAAAAAAGGCAGCAGTTTAGAGGGCATACAGTACATTAAACAAGTAGATACATTAGTGATAAGAAGTTATCTTGTTGAGAGCTATAAGGGCACAGAGGGAGCATAACAAGGTGTTATTTCAAATATAGAAGATATGTAGCTGAAGACCACAGTTGTATGAACACATGGAGCAATTAATAGGAACTGTCACTAAATATGAAAGATGGCATATGAAATCTACTGACTGAATAAAAATTAACTGCAAGACATAAACAAAAATCTGACAAGCCATCCTTCTAAAGTGACAGGTGGTGTTACGAAACATTGTCTTTCATTCAGCTTATTCTGATTTAATAAAAGAAGCACTGATACACATCTTTGGTGAGTGGACCCATTATTTCGCTCCTGGATATATTGGTGCTACATGAGTATACTCCCATTGTTCATCCCAAAATGCATCCAAACTAGGAGGCAGATCGTACTCCAGTTTCTCCCCAGGACTACGGAACACTATTTGGCTTGAGCTTTTCCTGACCAGCAATCCATGTCTTCTATAGCATATAGCATGGAGACCTCATTTATCTGCTGTTGTCCCTAGAGGGTCCCTTCTGTCTGGCACCCTGTAGTATAGTAAGTTCCTTGTCATCTCAGTAAACTATTCTGTTTGCATGCATTCATTTCTAATATAATACGGATCGTAATTCTCTTTTCACTACTGATGTCTTTATTACGGTACTGTCAGGTATGTATTTAAAGTAACTGTTCCTTACTGTAATACTACTTTGTTGTAATTCAAGGTTGTGCTTGACAAAAGGCATTTGATTGTCTCTGTACCTATGTAGTAGGTGTACCTAGTAAGCAAAACTAAATAAAATGCATATGGAACAGACCCTCCCAGAGATTTTTCTTTTTCTTTTATATTTGACATTTTATTAAGGAATAAAAAACACAGACAGCAACATGCATTATTGGGGGGTTCTTTTATGTTTCAGGGCAATGGGCTATCTTTGCCATTTCTTGGGGTTGAATGTGATGGTCTGGATCCTGTTTTCCATTTGAAACTGGAACACATTACTCCAGTGCAGCACAGTCTCTGCATTTAAGGCAAAAGGTCAACTGCAGGGCTCCTATTGTGATAATTAAGGCCCTGAACAGACAGGGTCCCTCTTACCTTTGGGATTTGCTGTACCCCACTGCCCAAATAAGACTAATCTCCTCAGAGAACAGGCTTTGTGTGTCCCTCATTCATGTTTAAAATTTGAGGGGCACATGGCATCTGGAGTTGCTGCCCCTGGTCTCAGGAATTCTCTTCCATTCTACATCAGAACTTGTCACTTAAAGGTGGAAGCAACAAGGTGGCTTTTCACTGCTGCCTTCTTTTGCTCAATATATAGCAAATGCTATCAGATAAGCAGGCTGTTAATTTTGCACTATTGAATATTTTACATATTTGTTATTTACTGATTATTTTTGACATCTGTGTAAGGGCAGGTCACCCTCCTGTGTCTATGGTATTGTGATATTCATTCTTCTCAAAGAGTGCTTGCCTTATGCCATGATTACCAGTTCTGCACCAACACCAGTCTCCTTGTCATCATGGGTTGGGGTGATGGGAGTCAAGTGCACTGTAAACAATACTCTGAAGCACCAATAACATGAGACCATACACAAACTATAATGTCTGTACCAGAGCTGGGATCAGGCATGGTGGTTCTATTATAAGCTGCTAGATGGTGCACAGCTCTCCAGGCATTCCCTAGTCACAATCCATTATGATGATGGTACCTGCACACACCCACTATATTTTGATATTTCATGGGCCATGTCCTACACAATTGTTCTGTTAAAACTCTCTGGTGGCTGTACATAACCCCAACCTCCAGTGTGGCATATGATACAACTGCTGTTTCTAAACGCTGGTCTGATGGTATCAGAACAAATCTGGGTCCCCTGCCAACCCCATGTGCATAATCATTTCTAGGACCTCTCCCTGAACTAAAGGGCACAATTACAAGTTGTATAAAGCACTGGGTCTCTTTCAACCCTGCAGATCTCTAACAGTTTTTGAGTCCCTAAAACCCTGGCACAACCAAGACCAGTTGTGCAGTGGCAGTCTCCCTGGCAGGTAGAGCATTACCTTGTGCGGCAAGCTGTGCTGGCACATGTCGCAAATATGCCCAGAAGAACAATAAATATGAAAGCATTTCAGCATATAATATCACTACTAAGTGCATGAAATATAGTTGGCCCACCTTTGTGGGCTTCCCTTGACACTCCACTCCATATATATATATATGGGTGGCCCAAAAAACAGACTCCCATGTAAGGCCCTATTACCATTGTTTACTGATTCCATCCCTTGCCAGGCCCCTCCTTTCTGACTTTGATTTATTCAACTACCTGCCAGGAGTTTCTATTTAATCTGCCTAGGACTTTTCACACACAAAGAGAATTTCATTTAATAAGGTGAACTTACAGTTTGCTTGCAACACTGACTGACTTCTCCATTTCATCCTAAGGTTGGAAGTAAATCTGCAAGGGCTCTAATGATCTCTCTTGAGGGCTACCCACCACTCTCCTAATGTACCTTTCAGATGTTGATGGTCTCTACTCCTCTCAAGGCAAGTTACCTGGTTCTCCAACCCTCCTACTGCTCCTGATGGTATCCTTCCCTGAGACCAGGCATGAGGGAGACCAGTACCACCTGATCCCAGGGACCCTGTCACTATCTATGGGACTGCAGGCTCCCCAGCCCAGTCACAGACAGAGAGGTTGGACTTCTTCTCTTTCTTTTTCTGCAACCAGATGTCAGCCACCAATGCCCTTACATGTTCCCCACTATTTTTTATTTTTTGGGGTGAACCATGCATTCATGCTCCAGTTTCACCTGCAGTTAGCCAAGTCAGGCCACTTGTAGCACAAAGATCCAGACTTCACGTCTGGGCACTTTCTCCACCCAGAGGACAGCTCTCAGGTGCTGGCTTAACCCTTTAGTGCTGTCCAGTAACCTGCCTCAAGCCAGCACAGGAGATAGGCTGGTTACATCTGTATTTTTTTTATATGAGGTTGTCTGCATTTTTAGAGGAGCACCAAAACATGTCACTTTCACCTACCTACCTACCTACTTACTCAAGGGTATCAACAAGGTTGAACAAACAGCTGTTTGATCTGGTGTCCTACAGCATGATGCGCAGGACAAGCCCTAAAGCACAAGGGTGGTAAATTTAGAGGTAATGCTAGGAGCATGTCTTCTCTCATAGAGTTGTTAACCTATGGAGCAGCCTTCCAGTAGGCAATAAATATGAAGACAGTACAGGCCTTTCAGGTAAGCATGGGAAAATTTCTACTTACCAATGAAATTACAAGGTACCTCGGGTGGTAGGGTGGGTAAGGAAAGCCTTATGAAGTAGTACAGTTGCATAAATTCTCCTGACTTGCACAGCATACTATATTTATTGTAATATTCTCCCTGCTGTATTCTCCCAGGTCTTACCTTGAAACAAGGGATCTGTTTGTCTTGACGGTTTAGTCTCTACACAATTTCCACTTCTTTCTAAGAGTGCTTATCTGTTTTAACACCTGTTTCTTCAGACTAAATGATGATAGGTAAGGTAAATAATAGTATAAATATGTATATAGTGCAAATGCAAAATTGTATACATGTACCAAGTATTGTCTTAGTCTTTAACTGTTAGTAACTCCTGCTTCTGTACCTGTACCCATGGAGCCCTCTTGAAAACAAGCTGTAGTTCTTAAATGGACCTCCCAGTGTACAAAATGCTAAATAAAGATATTTTGTATCCTACTGTACAAAATCCTAAATAAAGAAATTCTTGTGTCCCAGTGTACAAAATCCTAAATAAAGAAATGTTTGTGTCTCGTGTACAAAATCCTAAATCAAGAAATGTTTGTGTCCCAGTGTACAAAATCCTAAATTAAGAAATGTTTGTGTCCCAGTGTACAAAATGGTAAATAAAGACATTCTTGTATCCCACTCCACAAAATGCTAAATAAATACTTGTATCGAGATGTACAAAATGCTAAATAAAGAAATTCTTATAATCTACTGTACAAAATCCAAATAAAGAAATGTGTGTCCCAGTGTACAAAATCCTAAATAAAGTAATTTTTGTGTCCCAGTGTACAAAATGGTAAATAAAGAAATTCTTGTGTTTTAAAGGAGCTGTGAACATGTTACAGTATTGTGCTCTGAGGGCTTGTCAGAAGGGACCGATGTGTTTTAAAAGTGCTACAAACATGTAACACTATTGTGCTCTGAGGGCTTGTCAGAAGGGCACAATATAAAACGTGGATGTGAACTTAAATAAATACTGTATCTTGAAAAGTGGTTTGAACAGCTTGTACTACAGTACAATCTAGAGACAGGTATTTACAGTCAGTGGCAGATACTTCTGGCAGGTAAAATTGGAGGCAACGCTAGAGTGCAAGCTTTACCACTTTGATTTGAGTGCTGGTAACTTCAGCTGTTCTTTAAATAATGCTAGGCAGGTGTGTGTTATGATGGTTTTTTTACACAGCCCAGGTTTATGAGCACTTTGGACACTGAGGTTGTATAAAAACATCATCTTCCTCTCAAGGTTTATGGCTCATCACTCACCAAGGGTGTAGGAAAAACATCAACACACGCCTGACTAGGCTTTATTTTTATAATTACTGGTACAATTTTATTTTCAGGAAAAGCACACATGGAACACAAAGATGGCAGTTTCTTAAACTTTCTGTCAGGAAACTACCAAGTTCATGGAGTGTGCTGTACTGGCTGACTGGAAGACAATTTGCACGTGGCATTTTCAGTCTGTCAGGGGTCTCGTGACATGGCTTCCAACTGCAGAGTTTGTGAACAGTGGAGTGCAAGCTTCCAAAGCTGTATTAACTGGTTCTTTGTTCACAGGTTATTACAGATTTTGAAACTGCTTAAAAACAGTGTGATAATGGAGGTCACCAGTAATTATATAAATGATAATCACCTGTCCTTGGTGGTTATCGCTGTCCTGTACTCATGGTACTTTTAAAGACTGACATGACTTAATTAATAGAATCAGAAGAGGTGGAATGCTATAGCCATAGAAAACTACAAAATAATTGCATCATTCTAAGCAAGTAAGGAATGAGTACTCTGAATTATTTTGGGGCACTCTTATAACAACAAGAGGGTGTCTCATGTCACTATAGTTCTATAATTCTGAAGTTCTACATTCAGTTGACATCACCCATTTCACACAAACAGGTTTCTCTTATGTACTACACTTTCTACAAACTAAAACATTTTAAACTTACATTCAAATAAAATTGTTATGTTTGCTTATGTGCATGCAAGAAACATTATGTGATGGCTTAGGAGAGAAGTAGGGTTTTGGAGGTGCGGCACTGTGGTGCCAGTGCCCCCACTGCATTTTGAGACTTGGTCTGATTTCACATGCAGTGGCACACTACTGCTGACACTAGTTCAGCAAGTGTGCCTAAACTTGAAATGAATTTGCCGCTGCAATGAGGCGACCCGTCATTGCAGGCGGTGCCTGCCTGGTGTAATATTGCAATTAACATGGTGGCTGTTGCTGTCCACCTCAGAGTCCCCATGAAAGCTGACAGGGTGCCCAACCCCTGTCAGAATGCCCTCCCTAGATCATTTGCCGACAAGGGAGCCCTCCCCATCGGCATAAAGTCCTCCATACATTTTGTTTGCTGAGGGGTTCCCAATCCCCTCAGCATCATGCCCCCAAACTCAGATCCTTTTTCTTTGCCGACGGGGTCCAGTCCCCATTGGCTCCAGCCTCCCTTAATTTTTTTTACCCGACAAGTAGAAAACAGTCCCTCATTGTGTCCGTGCCTCTACCCCAATCCACACCCACCCTCTGCACACCCCACATCCCTCGCCTCCCTCACCCCATACCTACCTCCGAGCCTGGTGCGACAATCTTTGTTGGACAGGAACACATCTGCACTCCTCAAAAGATGACTGCAAACTGAAGAAATGCCCGGTAAGCTGTATAATGACATAAATTTTTTTTTTTCAATTTAAGTGGATATCTTGCCCATTTTGTAAATTGTGGCACCAGATTTTCAACATGGGGCTCTTGGGACACCAGCTCATGAATTTAGTCACTATCATGTCATTATTAGGTCCTAAAGGTGATTTTGTAGTACTGCATGGAATCACCTTTGGGTCTGAGTAATGAAATGACAGTGTTACTGTTCATGAGATGGGCTCCCAAAGGCCTATGTTGCAAATTTGGAGAAAAAATTCAAAAAATGACTGTGTTATTAGTGTGCATTGTGTAGTTTCTAAACATACTCATAACTCCAAGAATTTTTAATATTTTCACTCCAGATTTTCAGCATTGCCATTTTTCACACCTCCTTATCAACAGTACAGCTGTCATTTTTCACATCCTGGCCAAAGTGTGGTTTTGTACATGTGGCGCAATAATCGTGTCGCGTGGGAAATCAGCATTTGGGGCAGATTAACATAATCACAGTGACACTGTTCATGAGCAGCAGTCCCAAAATGCCTATGTTGAAAATTTGGTGAGAACATTTCACAAAATGACTGTATTACAGTGTGTGTTGTGTAGTTTCCATGCACACTCGTAACTCGAGAATTTTTATATTTTCACTGCAGATTTTCAACATTGGCATTTTTTCACACCTCTTATGACAGGGCAGCTGTCATTTTCACATCCTGCCCAAACTGTTTTCACACATCTGGTACAGAATGGTGCGGTCGCTGTAGCAAATCAACATTCCAAATAGATTAATAAAATCACAGTGCTACTGTTCATGAGCAGAGGTACCAAATGCTTTCATGAGGTGTGGGTCACAAAGAGGCCATGTTGAAAATTTGTAGTGCAAATACCAACAAACGCCAGAGTGTTACAGTTTCTAACCACAACATCCCACCCTGTGCATACTGACAGGCATCAGGGGTGTACCTTGGATTGCTGGCTGTAATGCTCCTGCCATTCCAGCCCCATCCTGCAGCCAGTGATAGGCATTGAGGTGTGCCTTGGACTCTTTGGCCCCAGAGTTCACCCCATTCTCCTATACTGCACCCATTTCAGCATATGTCCTTATGGAATGGGGTGACTGTAAAGCCAAACACCCCAAGGCACACCTCAGCACTTGGTGTTTGTAGGACAGGGTGAGGTGAAATGGCTTGAGCATTATGCACGATGACTGAAAAGCATACCCCAATGCCTGTCCATCTCTACAAGGTGGAGGTGGGTTTCGCGTGAAGTTCAATACTTCACTACCATTCTTATTCTGCATCTGTCTAACTCCTGCACTTCCAATGCTAATACCAGCAAGCAAACATTCGGCTTTGGCAAATGCTTGTTTAAACAGAAATCTTCAACATTATTTGTATTATGTTTGTATAGAAATGTAGAAACAGAGAATTTGTAGGCAGAAAAGGACCGCTTTGTCACCCAGTCTGCCCATTTTTCCCTACCTACAGTATCACCGCAGACCCTACCTGATCTCTGGCTCTTTCCTTCCTCCCCATTCTTTGTACTAAGATTCCCTTATGCCTGTCCCATGCTTTCTTGAAACCCACCACTGTTTTCACCCTCAGCACCTCAGGTGGTTGGCTGTTCCATGGCTTTGCCACTCTTTCTATGAAGAAGTACTTCTTCACATCTCTCCTAAATTTACCTTCCATCTTCATATCATGTCCACTTTGTCTTGAGCACCTTTCCTTCTGATAAATACTTTCCTCCTGTACCCTATTTATACATGTGAGGTATTTAAAGAGCTATGTCATACTCCCCTCTCCTTCTCTCTTCCAGGGTGTACATATTGAGTTCCATTAATCTCACCTCATAGGGCTTTAGATACAGATCTCTCACAATTTTAGTTGTCCTCTGCTGAACCACTTCCAAACTCTTTATGTCCTTACAAGAGATACAGTCTGTAGAACTGTATACAGTGTTCTAGGTGAAGTCTTACCATCAATCTATGCAGAGGCAACATACCTCCCTCCTTCTGCTAGTGATACCTATCCCTAGGCACCCTAGCATCCCACTTGCCCTCTCAACTGCCTTGTAGTACTTCCTGGCCACCTTAAAGGTAATCAGAGATGATTACTCCCAGGGTCTGTAATGCTTGGGGGTTGTCAATAACTCTCCATCCATTTTCTACTCTCCCCTGGGTTTCAGTGCCCCAAAGTGTGTTATTTGCATTTTTCACATTGAAACCCAACTGCCATACCCTTGACCACTGCTTGAGTTTTCTGAATTCTTTGCTCATCCTTACACACACATCCCAGATTGTCCACACTATTGCATATTTTGGTGTCATCTGCAATAAGACAGACCTTCCCTCCAGCTCCTCTGAAACATCACTTATAAAGACATTAAAGAGGGCTGGTCCCAGCACTGGTCCCAGAGGCACCAGGCTGGTCATCCTCCTTCTCATAGTGAACTCTGTTCACTACTACCTCTTTGTTGATGCCCTAGCCAATTTCTTACCCAGCTTACCATCTTGGGACACATCCTTAAGCTACCTAGCTTGCTTACTAGACTCCTATGTGGAACAGTGCTGAAAGTCTTACTGAAATCTAGGTAGACCACATCCACAGCTCCAACTTGATCTAATTCCTTGGTCACCTAATCAAAGACATCTATCAGATTAATTTGACATGACCTCCCACCTGTGATTCCATGCTGTTTTAGGTCTTGTAACTCACTAAATTCAAGTTATTCCACCCTCCTCTCCTTCAGCAGTGTTTCTGTTAACTTTCCACCACTGATGACAGGCTGGCTGGCATATAAATGCCAGCCTCCTCCTGCTACCACTTTTATGAGTTGGGACTATATCAACCTCCTCCAGTCCTCCTTGTTTTTGCATAAGCCCTTGAGTGAGTCCATAAGAGTGAGTTCTCAAATCTTTGTGTGTTAGAACTGCTCAGCTTTGCTTCAGAGTTCTGTCACCCAAAGATCTTGAGAATGTACTTTAAACCACAAGAGACACATAACTATACATGTAAACATATATAAGAGCTGACAAATATTGTAAATATTAACTGCTGATTAAGTAGGGCAAGAGCAATGGCTCAACTGTGCTTGATGGTATCAGTGCTAGAGCTCAGCATACCAATCCTGCTCCACAGCAAAGTGAAATCAAATCTTCATCAAATACTGTACATTACATTCTTCAGTCGCATAATGGTGTGTATTAAGATAGTTGTTTTGTGTAACAAAGTACTCCACTGTAAGGAAGGTAAACTGACAACTTGGTTATACTGCAGATTCAGGTGACACCCTGGATCTGTTCAAGCTCTGGCAATGACATTACAGTTTTCTGCCAGCTGTAGGCATTTGTGTAAAAGAGACAAGAAAGCTGATTGAGAAGGATAGTAGGAAAAGGAAGAGAATGTTTATGGAAAATTTTGCTGTATACAAACTAATTACCCTTTCATTATCCAGTCATAAAAGGGTAATGACAGTCATTAGAAACAAAGATAACTTCAGCCATCATTAGAGAAACTCAGTTATTTAGTCAGTTTCACTTATTTACAGACTGTGAGATTAATGAGTGCAGGTAATAACTTAGACAGTAATTAGATTTTAAACCATAACACAATCAATCATTGCTTGTGATTATAATGACATTAGGGAAAAGCCCTCTTTCCTTCTAAATTATTAGCATGTGACTAGAGAATATTCTGGACCAAAAAGTAAGAGAAAGGTTTGACCACAGGACCCTTTAATAAACTGAAGTATGATTTGAAATAAAGAGGAAAAGTATACCTTTGACCTATTGTTATTAATCTCTTGGTGCCCTCACACCTGAAACAGTGTGCTCTTCAACAAGACTTTCGGGGCTAATAGTATAAAATCACTGAGTGGTAGTATTGTGGTTAATTAAATTCAGGTAAGAATCTGATCCTTTCAACTCGTATCAATTCACATGACTATGTTGAGACTAAATGGACTAAAATCAGTGTCTTTACAGACTACTGTTCAATTATAAATCTCTAGTTTCTTATAACCAATCATAGTACACATCATATTGACAAATTATTATGTATGCTATGTGTGCCTCAAATGCTAGCACATTTCACTGAACTGTACACTGCATTTGTTGCACGTTACACTTAAACATTCTGCAAAAGTACACTATTAGAAATACAACTGACAAGTAATATACTAGTTTCTGTTTTCTCTGTGCATAATTCCATATACTACAGTCATAGTACCTTACATAACATAACATGTTAGCTGTAACCCATGACAGGGCAATGGTGGATTGGGCATTAATGCATGCCCCAGGTGCATTGTGAGTCATGAGGCTCCAACCACCTGGGAAGTGCATTAATGCTGAATACACCCATGTCTTGGAATGAATTATTGTGCTTATAAAATGGCTATTTGTTTTTCAAAAATAAGAGAAGTTTTTTGGTGTTTCAAGAGGAAGAAAAGAAGTGTATCCTGCTGCTTGAAAAGTAGTCTAGAAAATGTATATTTCATATGTTTGCTAATAATGGAAATGCCAGAAATATGGCATTAAACTGATTTGTGAAGTTTTATTTTCCTAAAACAAATTCTAAGACTTGAGAAACTATGCTATTTTGCCCCCCACCCCTAGGAGCGGATCCGTCACCGTCTACTGCAATTATGAGTCGCATTGAAGGTAAACTTTTAAAACATCTTTGTCTCTGGTCTCTCACTCTCTCTCTCTGCTGAGAAATACATTTTAGCTATGATGTGTTTGGAGGATGCAGTGAATTTCTGTCCACCGCTACCTCCCTTCAGAAAGTAAAGGCAATGAATTACGCTTGTCACCTTGCATCGGCATCACTGTCCTCTCCCTCTCCCTCTCTCTCTACCCTCCCCAAGCATCACTGTCTTCTCTCTCTCTCTCTACTTCCAGCATTTCTGTATCTGGGCAGTGAGCCACACTCATATGAACATGCAAAACGCCCAGCAGAAGCATGCCATACAGTCTCATCGAGTCTGCCTGATAGGCAGCTAGCCCCTCAACTTGCAGCTGCCTCCTTCTCCACCCCTCAGATCAAACTGTCTTTTCCTTATCTAAATGAGATGGCAGATATATGTCCTCCTGGGAATCAAACCTGTGACTATTTGCTTGGAAGACGAGGACATACCCAGAGTACCACCTGAGGCCCATAAGAAGGAGATGATCATGCAGGATGCTATATGGTAGGATAAAGTAAATGTTGATTCTGTAGTGGCACCCCCAGCATTACTGTCTTCTCTATCTCACTCTTCTCACATCATTTTTCAACCAGGTGGCAGTCACACTCATAAGACGGAGCAGATCATGCAGGATGCTATATTGTAGGACACAATTAATGTTACTTATGCAGTGTGGTGAAATGTAATGAACTGTGAAAGTGATTTGTTACTTATTTTGACATTTTATTTTTCTCACTAAGCTCTGCTTTTAAATGAGGTGCCCTTTTAACACAAGAATGTAAAGGCAGGGATTTTACTTAACGACAGATGAGGCTTTATGTGACATAATTACAAGATCGGCATGGCAACAGGTAGTGTACTAAGCATTAATGAATGGTCAGGTGGCACTGTTTGATCAATGAATTTGTCAGATTTCATGTTTCTATTAATGCCCATTTATAATTTCACATATTTTACTATCATACTATGATAAATTAACACATAAAACATGACAAAAGGGTGATCATGCTATGTTAATATACAGATACACAGATTGGTGTGCTGGGCTAGGGACTTCAACCACCAGGAGGTACACTGACAATCATACCCCCAGCCTCATTTCATGTATAAAATTTTAGCAATGTTAAGTTGTTCAGCAATAGAGTAGTGTTAAAATTTAGTGTGGTATGTTGAATAGGCAATTATAATTTATTTATTTATTTAGTTAGTTTTTGTAAACTGGTAGGGACACTAGCCATAAAATGACTATTTTCAGGCACGACCCAGGAGAGTACAACAAAAAGAGAACAGTTGAACAACTGCAACATGGGTACAATAATACAAATAGAGGAACAGTACAGCAGTGCTACAAAATACAATGGGTAGAAACAACAAAGAATAATGGCAAGCATTATACAGATAATGGCAGTAAGATATATCATAAGTACAGAAACCACGGACCTGACCAGTGGAGTGAAAGGGCTAATAAGATAGCAAGGTTATGTAGACAGAAATGTGAGGAATGTTCAAACATAACAAGAAAGACTAACAGAAGGAAGGTCAGGGATGGTAATTGGCAAAACAACAGTGGATGGTCAGCAACAAGGTTCAAGAAGGAAGAGAGCTAGTAGTCTAGAAGTTATTTACAAAGAGAAGGAAACATATGGAAAGGGAAGAGGAAACAGTCTTGGAGCAGGATCAGAGCAGGGGTGACATTACTTGTAAGTCTCAGGAGCTTCAGGTTGGGTCAAAGCATGTACAAGCATCAGCTAAGGATAGATAACGACGATATTCACTTTTAAATCCAAAGTGAGACTGAGACAGCCAGAGGTTGAGTGGAAGAGCATTCCATAGCCTGGGAGCAGAGAATTGGAAGGCCCTGTGCCTCTAGTTGTCCGCATCTCGGAACATAAAGCAAGGATTTGTCAGCTGATCACAGGCCATGGGAGGATGGTTGAGGGACCAGCAACGCTGCCAGCTGGGATGGGTTTTTTCCTGGATGATCGAGTCCATTAGTGATCCAAGGGAGTATTATCTACTGGCAGAGGGTGTGAGCCAATTCAGATCCTTATAAAGAAGGCAGTGATGTTTGAGTTGAGGCGATAAAGAGGCAAATTGGCATATATTGTTATAAGTTACGTCCCATTTTAGTAGGGAGGTTTTATGGGCAGAGGTAAGAATAGAGGCACCATAAGTAAGGGTTGGGAGCAGAATACCTCCGCAATTGCTAATTTGGCCGAGTGTGTAAGCATGTAGCCTGCTTTGTAAGCTACCCCAGTTTCGAGTTTACAGCTTGGACAAGGACTGAATGTGAAGATTAAAATCCAGGGACTGGTCCAGCAGGATCCCAAGGTACTTGAAGGAGGTAACATTTTCAAGTGGAAATCCTCCTGGGTGAAGAACCTCCAGCAAACTAGAACAGGCCTTAATCTTCGATGCGAAACCTAGAGCATGGCTTTCATTTTCTTTCATTTAGTACAAGCTACGGTCTAATAGCCAGTCTAAGACCTTATTAAAGTCTGAAGTAAGTGATGTGTTTATGCAGGCAATACTAGAAGAACTAGTATAGATGATCAGGTCATCAGCGTAGAGAATAGCTGAGCAAGATTCCAGGACCTCAGCTGCATTGTTGATAAAATTGAGAAAAGAAGGGCTCAAGGATAGAGCCTGGGGACCCCAAGGTTGATAGTAGATGTGCTGGACAGGGACGAGTTAAATTTGACAGCTTGCAACCTGTTTGATGGGTAGCTACAGAACTAGTCCACAACAGGGGTAGAGAAATGGAATTTATGAGAGGAGAGAAGCAGGAATGGTCTACAAGGTTGAAAGCCTTAGTGAGGTCAATGAAGATGGCACCTGTGAGTTTTCCAGAATCCATGTTGGACAGAATATCAGTAGTTAGTTGAGGAAGAGCCATGGTGGTGCTATGACCTTTTCTGAAACCATGCTGGGTGTCTGAGAGGAGATTGTAGCTTGTAAGGTATTCAATGGTCTGTGATGCAACTATTTTCTCTAGGATCTTGCTAAGGACAGAGAGATTGCTATAGGTCTGTAATTGGCCATGTTCTTTGGTCACCTTTTTAAAGACAGGCGTTATCTTGCAGATTTCCATACATCTGGCACAGTGCTATGGACAAGGGATAAAGTGTAGATTCTGGCAATCAGAGAGGTAATGAGTGGAGCAGCCAGCTTAAGAAGACGGAGGTTCCAGTGAGTCAGAACCAGAGCTGGTATTGGCAGATATGGATCTCAGTAATTTCAGAACTTCCACTCTTGATATAGCCTTGAAATAGAATGGTGATGCTGGAAGAGCATCATACGATAGGAGTATAGTTTGTCTGATGGTAGTGTGGTAGGTAGATTGAGTTCGAGGCCACTAGGTTGTAAAGCCAAGGTATAGTGTGACAGATCAGAGAAAAGATTGTTAAAACTGTTTGAGATGGTCCTAGGGTCATTACAATTTGCCCCATTTATGATCATTTCATCAGGAGTAACCGATCTGAAAGTACCCAGAAATGTTTTGACATGGGCCCAGAATTTCCTCAGGTCGCAGGCTGAGCTTTGTAGAAGGTCCTTGCAGTATTTGCTTTAGCAGCTTTAACTTGTCTCTTACATCTGTTCCTTATTTGGATAGATAGTAAGATCTGACTGTAGGCCAGTTTGTTTGTAGCTAATCCAGAGCTTGTCTCTCTGGAGTAGATTAGCAAGGAGGTCTTTATGCAGCCACCTCGTCTGTTTTCCTCTGACCCTCCTAGTAGGCTTGGGGCATGTTTATATTGAATGGTAAGAAATTCATTTATGAATATCTGTAGAGCAACCTCCACATCCTTTGTTTGACAGATACCTGCCCAGTCAATATTGAGACTTTATAGAGAAATGCATCCTGGTCAATATGAGCTAGATTTGTAAACGTGATTAGTCTTGATGGAGGAGATGGAGGTGCAACCATAGATAGGATACAAAAGTGGGTGAGTGGTCTGTTAGTGTATCTGCAAGGATTCCTAATCAACACATGTTCTATATAGTTAACCATCACCCAGTCTAGGAGTGTACCCGTTTGATGGGATGATGTGGCTCTAGTATCTTCAGAGATCAACTGGTGAAAATTATAACTAAGCGTGAGTGATTGCAAGGATATTTGAGCTGACCTAACCAGCTGAGGTTAAGATCACCTAGGATGACAGCCTCATTATGATTTACAGTCCGGGAGGTGATGTCAAGGAGTTCTTGAAGACTGCTATTCCCCAGCAGGGGATTATAGAGCACAGATAATATGAAACTTCTTTCCCAATACAGTAGTTGCTGCATGAATTCACACACCGCGGAGAGGCAAATGCTGGGACAATAGAGATGTTAAGGTGGTTTTGAAGAATAGGGCAACTCCACCTCCACGTTTGATGAGGATCTATCCCACTGGAACAGGGAATAGTTAGGCAAGGAGCATACGTCATCAGGTATAAACGTTAGTATCATGTAAATTAGATGTGCAACAGGGATTAGGTTGGTAGGTAGGTAGGTAAAACTTTATTTTATGCAGGAAATATGCCATTTTGACTTTATCAGTCTGGTTCACAAGACAGTCCTGTATCTATCTGAGTTACACATAAAATATAATATATACAATACAAGTACATTTTCAAATCACATAGCCATCATGTAAACTGAAATTGATAACACAAATTAATTAATAAGGAGACCAGTGAATATATATATGGTGGAGATAGTGAAAGAAGCTAATTATATTTCATATATTGGCAAGGGAAAGTGTAATAATCCCTCAACATTTTTGTAAAAGAACTGTGTTTAGTTTCAGCCTGTGCAGGGACGGGTAGACTATTTCAATATAATGCTGCCAAGGATCTGAGAATATGATCCCTGAATCTATTGTTATACCTTTTCTGGTGAATTTTGTTTTGTGAACCAAACTAACCAAATATTTTTATTATCTGGGACACTAGAAAATAACATTTTGAGATGTTATGGTAAGGTAGTAGTTGTAGAAGGACTACACTAGTTGGGTGAGGTTGCACTGCAGCAAGTGCTTTACGGTTGCATGGTTAAATGGATATTGCTGAGTGTTTGCATCCCATGTGATCTGGGAATCTGAGAATGCTTGGGATGTTGGTTGGGTTGGAGGTGTGATTTGATCTCCTCAGGTATACTGCAGTGTAGTTGATTGGGTGGAAAGCTGACAGAGACTCATAGGGTGCAGTGTGTTTTTCACTTCTTTTGAAATAAGTTAGTGGATATTGTAATACTTTTACACCAATTCATGTGGGCATTTTTCTGATGTTTTAGTTCTGCATACATATATCGATATGTTTCTGCTGTTGTGTGGTTTTGTAGTTATTGAATATTATCTTGTGCTTTAATTAGGTGTGTAACTTTCCTTTTTGTTTGAGCAGCACTGAGGCTTTTGATTTTGGATTTTGAGAATGAAGTATGTTTTTCAGTTTTGTTGGATTGATTTCCACTGCAAATTATGATTGACGAGCAATGTTGCCATGGGGAGATGGTAATTTGTGCCACTTTTTTCTATTTGCATGATTTCTTTTCACCTTGCTAGGTTATGTGATTTGCATTGTGAGCTTTCATACTCTAAGATTATGCAATTTGTATATTGCCTTTTTGACCATAGCTGATTGTGCTCTCAGTTGATGCACCCTTTAATTTCATTGGAACAGAAGTTTGTGCTATGCAAATGCAGTAACATATGATGGAGTCCTCACCAATGAGAAGCCAGACTAGCCTAGGCCTCAATTTATATAATACTTATAAGGAAAGCAACCCTCTGTCATGTAGAGTCAGTTAAACTTACTTTTCAAACAGCAAATTCAGCCCCATAAGTAACCGATTGGGTTTTATTTAAAAGTCAACTACAATGTCAGTATTGCAGTTTGGACAACAGTACAAATTGGGAAATGGAAAGGAAGAGTGTCTTACTACAAATCTTATTATACCAATGGAGGCTCTCACAATCTGAAAAAGAAAAAGATAAGGAAAAATCCATCTGCAATTTCTTTTAACTTTCCTGGAAATCGTGAGGAGTAAAACATATTGCTTCCCTGATGCATACCCTCTATATACTGTACACATCTCCATAACATAATCCCCAAAGTGAAATTCTAAACTATTCTTCAGGAAAAATACCTGTCTTGGACTCTGGTTTCATTAATTCCAGGCCTACAAACCCTACATTCTGTGAATAAGCAGGAATCCAATCACGTTGCATTTCCCTCCCCAGAACCCTTTAATCTTTTCAACAGGGATGACCAAGAGTGAAATTCATTGTACTGAAGGGTCCCACGAACAACAAGGCTGTCTCTACTCTGCTCTCTCTCTCAGAGGCTACTCTTGTACCCCTGTTCCTCACTATTGACCACCTGTATGCCGTGTTTGTGTTTTGGACTCTAATGGTCTTGTGAGAACTAGCAGAAAAGGAAGGTCAAGTAGTCAGGGCAAGTAACATCCACCAGTGTCCTTTGGGAGTAGACACCTCTTCCCTTCTCTAACCCACATGATTAATTATGTTTTCTTGCATCAGCCCTATATCTTTTTACAAATAGTATAACCACAGACCTTTGTAAGGTACTTCACATTATTCTACTGTGCACGAATGGAGACACAGCTAGTTCCTCACTGTGACAGGGAGATCCTGCCACTCTTGAGGGCTGACTTTTCTTAAATCTGTTGCAACAGTTCTTCTATTCCTTAGCCTAATCTATCCTTTACAATTTCTAGTCCATAAAGTTGGCCACCTATGGGCACCTTACGCTTTCTTGACTATGCTATAGTGTCCTCTTTAATTTTCCTTTTCCCTCTCAGATCCTCGTACAGAGATATTATTTAGGTCACCTCAACCCAATGTAAAACAACAGGTTGTGTTCCTCATTGCTGGATTTAGTATGCAATAGCGCTATGTCATAAAATACATTAATGTATATGCCTTATGTATATGAAACCTGTAAATGTTGAAAATAACCAACACTATGTATTTTTGATAAAGGTAAAAAGTTACTCGGTGACTGTGTTATAGATTTAAGTTACCACAGTAGAGATATCAGAAAAAACATTGTATTATTTAAAATGCATGTAAATTACAGATTGTTTGAAAGTCCCTATGGCACCTTGCATTCCTGCTTTAAGCTGAGCAGCTTAAAATTTCATGGTGATTTACATATACATTTCATGATGCTTTGCATTATGGGGTATGTGATGCTGTGTTTCTTTAAAACTTGCTTTATGCCAATGCCTTTTAGGGGTAATCCTTGCTTCAATGATTCTGCACTGAGGTTCTTTGTCTTTATCTTGTTTTGGAGTTCTTCTTTTTGAGCTCACCATCACCCAAGTACACAAGACCAGCATAGGGATTTAAATAATTTTCACTAAAGAGATAGATCAGTGGGTTCATATGTACTAACCAAGTGCAGAGGAAGGACATGAATTGTCTGTTGCTGCAAACTGATGTATTGAAGAAGGGATATACCATTGCTTATGGTTATCCCTGTGGGTACTAAGGAAGTGAATTACCTGCAATTCTGTAAAGAATTTTGCTTTATTTATTTTGAGTTGATTATTTTATCTTGACTTTGAAATAAAATAAAGCCACACTGAACATGTTGCACCTATCTGCTCTTGTCTGCATTATCCTTCAACCACACCCAGCCACATATGGTGGCTGAGAGTGAGATACTGACTAGAAGTCCAGGATTATAGGGATTCCAGTTAGTTGGTACCAGCCATGCTGCCAAGGATAACTGGCAGAGAGCAGGACAGTGGAATCTGGTGAGATGAGGACAGTGCCCTGGATGTGATGACATGGACAAGGAACTATGGGTGGTCAAGGTGGACCAGAAGGACAGGACAATGCCTGGATGGTAGAAACCCTGATGAGGATGATCCAGTGGATGAGTGGTGATGACTGGAGGCAGACCAAATCTGCAGAGAGGCAGAATATGGGTGCCAGGTACTACTTGAGAGGTCCCAACTGGAAAGTTTTACTAAGGAATCTGAGGAGAATTTTATGTGGGCTCAACTGGAGGAGGACCCCTGATGGTGCAGGATATTCCTTTGCTGTCTGTGTTCCCTGGATGTTACTGGTTGACAGATGGAGAAACCAGCATGGATCTGAAAGATGAAGCCCAAAGTAAGACTGTGACTGGCACTGTTGTCCTTGGGGAGAAGACTGCAAACAAGACAGAAGATGCCATTAAGGCTGAAGAGCCTTTTAAATGTGATGATATATCTGTAGCAAGTAACATTAGTCAAGGCCATTCTACGTACAGCTCCTGTATTAAAAGCCCTGTCTTCAACCAAGTGTTTGAGGTCCAGACCGATGCATCAAAGAATGGTATTGGAGTAGTCTTATCTCAGAAAATAGATGGGGAAGAACATCCAATCATGTGTATACGAGCAGGAAGCTATATGAGATGGAGAAAAGATATGCTACCATAGAGAAAGAATGCTTAGATGTGAAGTGGGCTATTGAGTCTCTGAAATATTACTTGTGGGGCTGAATTTAAGGTCTTAACTAATCACAACCCTCTCTGCTGTTTGCACCAAATGAGAGAAAAAATCCCTCATAATGTGGTGAAACTTAGCTTTTCACCCTATTGATTTACAGTGTTCCACAGTATAGGGACAAAACATGTAAATGCTGATTTCATGTCTAGACATGGTGCAGGAACTGATGTCAATGAAATATGACAGACTTTCCTAAAAGGAGATAGTGAAGGGAAGGTACCATTAGTCTCTGTTGAGAAATGTGTTAACACCTCAGAGTAAAGCATGATTATATCCACTATGTTTATGATGGAATGTTTTTCATTAATAGGGACCCTGAGATCGAGCTTCTGAAGACTGATGGGTGGAAGCTCCAGCCCTTCATGAGACAGGAAGGTGGTAAGCAGTCTGAAAGAACTGCTTCCCTCTAAAGGTGAGAGATATGTGACAAGGTGATCCTGCCACTCCTGAGGACTGACCTTTTCTTAAATCTGTTGCAACAGTTCTTTCTATTTCTTAGCCTACTCTATCCTTTACAATTTGTAGTACACAAGGTTGCCCACCAATGGGCACCACCCCCTTTCTTGACTATGCTATAGTGTTCTTTAAATTTTCCTTTTCCTTTAAGGTCCTTGTACAGGGAGGTTATTGTGGTGACCTCCAACCTGATGTAAAACAACAGTCTGTGTTCCTCAGTGTTGGATTAAGTATGCAATAGCACTATGTTATAAAATACCTTCATGTATATGCCTTATGTGTATAAAACCTGTAAATGTTGAAAATACCATGGCACTAGATATTTTGATAAAGGTAAAATGTTTTTAGGTGACCATATTATAGAATTAAGTTTCCAGGGTAGAGATATTAGAAAACCCCAGTTGTGTTATTTAAAATGCATGTAAATTACAGATTGTTTGAGAGACCCTTTGGTACCATGAATGCATGCTTTAAGCTGAACCAGCCTAAAATTTAATTGTGATTTGCGTAAACATCCATGATGCTTTGCATTATAGGAGTATGTGTGACGTGTTTCTTGAAACTTAGCTTTATTGGCTGTGCCTTTGGGGTAACCCTTGCTTCAGTGCTTCTGTACTGAGATTCTTATCTTTAGCTTATTTTGAGGTTTCATTTTTTTAGCTTCCTATCACCCAAACACACAAGACCAACATAGGGACTGAAATAATGTTCACTAAAGTGATAGATTAGTAGATCAGTGAGTTTGTAGGTGCTAACCAAGTGGTGAAGGAGGACATGCATTGTCTGTTGTTTGCAAACTGATGTATTGAAGAAGGAATATGCCATTTCTTAAGGTTATCCCCATGGTCACTAAGGAAAGTGAATTACCTACAATTCTATAAAGAATTTAGCTTTATTTATTTTGGAGTTAATTCTTTTATCCTGACTTTGAAAGAAAATAAAGCCACACTGTGGCATGTTGCACCTACAGTATCTACTGTTGTCTGCATTATCTTTCTCCCACACCTAGCCACACTCATCCCTCCCCAGCAAGAGTTAGGCTCAATCCATATAATAGAGATTTCTTTCAACTTGAATTTGATATTAACTGTGCCCCTGACTTCATTATTTTAAGACACTTTTGATCTCAGGGGCATTTAAGGCTGCAGGAATTCAATCTGTACCACCATAAAGAGAGGGGAGTGAGAGGGACATGATTGAAACCTACAAGTACCTCACAGGAATGAACAAGGTGCAAGTAGGGCAAGAGGTAAGGGGAGACGGACAGATGTGGTGTAAACCACAAACTGCACCATTGAGCAGATGAGCTAGACCTTCAGGTCCTGTATCTGATGGCTTTTTCATATGTGTGTAAGTGGATGGCCTAGTTCAGAGAGAGGAAGGCACTAGAACAAGGTGGCATGCAATACAGCTAAGAGGAAGCTTAGGAAATGTGCATAAATACTTCTACATGGAAAGAGTGGTGGATGAGTGGAACAGCTTGCCAGAAGAGTTAGCAGTTACAAAGACTGTAGGGAGCATCAAGCATGCATGGGATAGGCATAGGGCATATTGGGTTGTGGAACAGGGATAGAGTGACACGTGACCAACCTGTGTAAGTGGTGACAGAATAGACAGGGACACGGGCAGACTGGGTGGGCCTAAAGGTCCTTTTCTGCTGGCAAAATTTATGTTTCTATGAAAAGTCACAGTTACAACATATAGGGCTTCCATACATCAACCCATACTTTACTAGTTAGTCTTGCTGAATGCTACCCTCTTTCTTTCACCAAGACATTTCCTTTCTTATCACTGGTAATGTTTCAGTCGCTGATGGCCTTAGGAAGGTAAGCAATCGTGAATTACATGCCCCTAAATCAAACGTATAGCCACATTACAGTGGTCATGTAGCATTCTGGGTTTAAGGAAAGCCTACACCCTGTCTGAGGTCTCTAACGCCCCAAAGCTATGATTTCCAAAGTCTAAACAAAACCAGAGCACTTAAATACTACAGTAGTACCCAGGTCTGCACTGTGGTCATTGTGTTTTCTTAGGTCTTAATACAAATATATTTTTTCAGGAATGAGAATGCTGTCCACAGACCCCTGTCAAAGCTGGCACTATTCTGTCTTAAAACACAATGTTTCCATAAATGCAATTCACTCTACAGTACAATAATAGTCACAGAATCAATGAACTATTTGTTTTATTTAGGAAATTTGCAATCCTTCTATAAGTGATAACTCTGAGGGAGGTGCTTCTATCCCCATCAATTTGTCTATTCTCAGCCAAATTACTAGAGCCAGACACTATACCAATGTTCAGTGTGAGTCACTATGCTTGGTCCATATATGTCTTAGCTTGAGTCAACATCTTAGGCAATAAAAACATATTTTATTTATCCCATTTGCTCAGGTTCTCCACCCTGACTGTACCTGTGGGTTGGTGCCACAGTAAAGGCCTTGCAGTACCTGTTCCCTGACTATAGATTCCTGGCCAGTAGCAATGGGAGAGTAGGTGAGTTATCATTACCCACCTTATCACATGTCCACCACCTGGATCAGCATGAGATGCTGCTATCATCTGTGATCAGAGCTCTTTAGTGATCACCAGCTGCTCCTCAACCTTGCAAGTGAATGCATTGTACCTCACTTTCTCTGTCTGTTTGCTTCTATTCCCAAAATGGGGCTTGGGTGATTACATTTCTGAACCTTACAGTGTCTACCTTTCTATGTTTAAGCTGTCTTGCCCTTTTTCAGTAGAAAGGCACACAAAGAAGTATAGGACATAGCATTGTTATTGGTCACCTGCCCCACAGGATGTAGTGACTTTAAACGCATTAGTTCATTTTGCCATTTTGTTGACCACTGGCTCAGCATTGAAGATGCTGCAAACAGCACTCTTAGAGGTGATATCACCACAGTGCTTCCAGTTGCTTAGTTTCTTGGTTTGAAAGACAGAAGCGGCAAATTACAAATGCAGTATTGAATGTTAAAGTGCCAAAGATACAACAGAGTGTGGCCTAACTTCACTCCAAACAAGAACACCATTAGGTGGTGTGGCCTGGTTGTGACAGCCCCACCTATAAGATGTTCAAAAATTATGTCAAAGATAATTTACATATGACAATAAATTACATCAGTCAAGCAAGAGTCTCATACTGGAATAGGTGGGCACATTAGAGAACAGAAACAGCGTGAGTCTGAAACAATGAATCAACACTGAACCATTATGTAGTACAAAGTTTAAAAAACATCTTCAAGTAATTAATTTTTTTCTGGCAAGATAATAAAGTCAGCATATAATTATGCAAAATATCTCTTGATTCAGTTATAACTGTAAATATTAAACCATCTGAAATTTATATTGTGGAGAGCCTTTAAAATGTATTGTATTTGCTTGATGTCTATTGAGCTAATACATGTATTTCTAATTGCTGCATAAGCAGGCAGAACATTAAATTCAAAATATGATCATGTAATTAAAAATCTTAATCTGATAATGCTTATAAATATTTAAGGATTTAGACCATGGAAATCTTTTAAATAAGAAATTTACTAATGCCACTAAGTTACTATATTTTACTTCCTGTTAATAAATATTTACATTGAAATATCAAAAGTAAAAAATTATAAGAACTCTGTGAATTATAGAGATTACTGTCTCCACCTTCTCAGTACCAACCAACTGTGATGCAGGTAGATTCATCTTACAGTATTCATAGAAAAGAAATAAAAGGAGAAAACAATGTCCTAAAACCATAATTACAGTATCTCAAAATAGAAAACAAACAGGTTATTCCAGTTATATCACTTATGCCAAGTGTCAGGGACACCATAGCACACAAAAACGACAAATGTGTATGTAATGAGTTCTCGTGATCTCTCCTTTCACACTGCTGTAATTGGGGAACACAATGGAAGATACTACTACTTTTGAACTGTCAGGTGATGACACTGACTTAAATCTAATGAAGCCAAGTGAATTGCTCCTGCTACCACTGACCACCTCCACCTGATTACCCCAACCTATGCACTTCATCAGCTCCAACTTGCTACTTAATACACCTACTTTCCTACTCTCCCTACCCCACTTCTGTCCCTCCCTCCTCTTTCTCTGGAGTTCACAGCCCACCCCTTCCACAAAGTACCACTTTCCTGTCTTGTCTACCTTTCTTCCTCTACCCCCACCTGACAAGATTACCCTGAGCCTGAGGTTACAGCTAACCCTCACCTCTAACCATTCCTATTCCTCTTCTCTCACCCTACCCTGGTCTACTCTCCAACCAACCACTCTGTCTGCTCTTCTGAACCTGCTAACAACTCAAAGCTTATCTCAGTAACGGTAACACTTGTCAATCCATTGCTAATTCAGTTTCTTACTGTTTATGGATCTGTAATTGTCTGTGGTTTGCACCTGAACATGCCTGTGATTTTTGTAATTGTAAGTGTTTTTGTTTCCTCATTCTCGACATGGAACCATTGTAAATGAGCTTGCAGCTCAAAGGTTGTAATTTGAGAATTCAATAAATAAATCTGTTACTGGAAGAAATTCATAACAAAGAAATATATACAGTATAAGATACTTCATGAACTATGACACTACTATAATGTTAGCTTATTGATGTGATATCTCAGAACATGTATTCTCACCTCAGACTTGGTAGATTAAATGATAACACATTATGGAGTATGACTCCTGGTCTAGACTCGAACCCCACAAGATGTTTTGAATTTTGGACTCCTACAAGAACTACTGGAAGAAAATACTGAAACAAATGAGGCAACATGTACTGATAACTGAGGGACAGAGATATTAGATCAGCATTTGATAATAAAGAAAACACTTTATGGAGCTTAGGAAACAGCTATTTAAATCAAAGTAACCTTTCTTGCCTGTTATTAATAAAGTGACTACTGTATCTCAGTTTTTGAAAATGTTGTACAGAAGCAGGTAGTAGAACTACAAGAAAAAATCGAAAGATACAGGATAACAACCTTCCAGCCTCTGAACAAGAGGCAGTAAAATAACTTTGTAATCTAAAACAGATTATTATAAAACCTGTGCATAAGGGAAGCAATACTGCAATCCTGGACAGTGACCATTACAGAAGTATCGCAGTGGATCTGTTGCCTAATAACAATAATTGTAAAGAACTTTCTTGCAATCAATTTAAAGTATTTACAAAAAACTTCTGGCAAAATGCTTCTGAGTCGGGGCTATCACGAAGGATGAATTGAAATACCTCTGAGTCAGGAGCTATCACTATATAAGAATTTAAATACATCTAGTCTGAAGACCAGCAATTACTATATTTTATGTTTTGCACAAATTACATAAAAAACTTTGCAAATGTACTTTTTATTTATTTAACAGACTTTAGGATTACAACCTTTGAGTCAGGGACTCATTTACAAAAGGCTCTGCGTCAGAAAAACAAACATAAACACTTAACATATAGACATAGAATGGCAACTAAAGGTTACAGTTCTTTTAGTTCTACAATATTGCAGAATCAAGATCAGCTATACATTGCATTGAACATGTTACCGAGCAGTATTTTACAGTTTTCAAGAGAACAATAAGTTTGCTGATAGAGGCAGGAGTAAATCCTCCAGGGTATCTTACTGTCTGTGGGGTGAAATCTCTCACTGGCAATGTACTGTGCCTACATTTGTAGATTTCTTTTACAAGGCAGTGTGGGGAGTTGGAATCCTATCTCTGAGATACTATAGCTGTTTCTGGACAAATGTAAGGATTTTACTGTACATTATCCTGACAGCAAAATTATGATCCACCAATCTTAGCTGACTACACTCACACACACATCGATAGTACCAACACAGAGATTGCAGTCAGGCAAACTATCCATGCAAAAGCACTTTTGTGAAATCCATGTTGCCTTCAAATACAAGTCAGAGTACTCAGAGTAGACACAGTATAATGGCACATATAGCTATGATTTAAAATGCATTCTAAACCTACTTCTTTTCCATTTTACTTCCAATCATGCCCAGGAGCACTCAACACAAACTATCAAAGAATAGTTGCACTAATCAATCAACACCTCTGGTTTCACTGATGTTCTTCACATCACAATGAAGTCAATCTTATTCCTTCTTACTCCTTACTGTAACAGTATAGTACAGCACACCATGGGGAGCCACATGGTTACATCTCTCTCCTTTTCGCAGCAATGCAAACATGTGACCAGTCTTCTGCACACCCAGCCATTCACCATTTGTAAAGCAGAACTAACTTTGTTGATGAAGCACCTTAATCAGATTGGTATAGTGCACTACACTCTAAATCTGATGAAGTTGGGTCCCTCAAGAGGTCTTTGTGAAGGGTTATCTTCATTTTACCAGCAAAGGAATGCTTCACAGCATCCCTAATACTCATATCAGTACACAAAGTCCTATACTGATGCTCACGTTGTACTGCATTCACAGTATCAATGCAAGTTAGAGATGATGCAAAGTAATACTTCACCAGTGCAGATGGTGTGGAAGTGGCCACTTCACACTTCAGGGAACTTTGAATACTTTCCTACCCCCTATCACTTCACTGGGTGATGTTTCTTTTTATGAAAGAAAATATATAGCAAAACCTTCCCCCACCCTTGTAGCACCAAATCTCCCAGCCCAGCCAAAGTTATTCAATTATATTACTCCCCCCAATCCTCATGAGCCAATCCAATCCACTTTCCTTCCCCTGCTCTGACCAGTTAAATCAATTAACTTCCTGAATCTATCAACCTCAAGGGTCCAATTCCACCATCCTCCCCATGCTTCATTGATAGGACACTGAGTAGATAGTAAGGTCATGGTGGAGAATTGCAACTGGCATAGACTATTCTGTGCCTTGACTGGCTGTCATCTGAATGAAAAAATACACATGCTCATAGTTACTGGCTGATTTGTGAGCATGAAGTATTTCATTCATTCAGATGTGCCAGCCAAGGTGGTGAGAGGAGGGTCATTGCTGGTCACCATCCTCCATCATGCCTCTTCTCATCTATTCAGTGTCATTTCAGGGTGGCATGGGAGAAGAGGGTAGGACTGAGGGCCTTGAAAGTAATGGGATAGGAGATAACTAGACTTAACTGGTTGGAGCTGGGACAAGAGAGTGGGATTGGATTGCTACAAAGGGTGGTAGAAGGGTAATGTGATTATGCTTAACTTTTTTTTTTGGATAGGGAGAGATTGGGAATGGGTACTATGATGGTAGAATATGGGTTAATTTAAAGTTGTGGTTTGGGGAAGGGTGTTAAGGGGCGCTATGAAGGTGGGAAGAAGGATGTTTTAGCAGACAAATACTACTTAAAGTGAAACTTCAAGTGATATGCTACATGTAAGGACTGTTTGTTGGCTGGCCACTTTATGAAGACTTGCCCAGTCAAGTCCCCATGTCATTACATGAGGAACTACATGACGCATAGCAGCAGGACTCCTTGTTTGTTACAAAGTTTACTGACTTTGTACACCAGTAACAGCAATTTACTTTACATTGATATCAAATGCTTCCATATTGCTGTATTCTTTCTTATGAAAGTTTTATAAAGAATAATGTTTAAATTGTTTCCTTTTGTGGATTTTGAGGTCCATCAGTAAATATAAACATGTTCTACAGCATTTTCCAATTACGTAAATAGAAAATACTAACATTTCTAATAGTTTTATAAGCGTTAACTATAGTCACAATAGGTAAATAGACAGGATTGATATATGCTTATAGTAAGATTAATAGCTACTAGATTTGGTGAAATATGGTTATATCACTTAGGTGACTAAAGTCTTGTAACTTTAGGATGTTTAGTTAGTTGCTTTTAGAATGTGTAAAGAAAATGCAATTATTAAACTTAACATTATCATGTTTAATTATAGTTTCTATACTAAGTGCTTGCCTGTCACAAGTAATTACTATAAAAAATCATCAGAGACAACAGTAGAAATGAGGGTCAAACAAAGTGTAATGCAAATGAAAGATGGCGTAAACCTAAACAAATTAAATAAATAAATTATTTTTTCAGCAATTAGTGGGGAGATAATTAAGCAATAAACAACACAAATCAAATTATAACCCCAAAATAATAAATGTCCCTAATGATAGTGTTAATTTTTAGTGGAGACATTGAACTGAACCATGGACTGAAGAATAGTAAAATATTGAGGGCTGGATATTCAAACTGCACCCAAAAAGTGCACAATAGCAGGAGCAAGCACAAGTCCATTGTGCCCATGCTAATAGTACGATATTCAAAAGGAGCAAGCCAAATTGCGCAAACAGCAACGTCTGAATATTGCACAACTAGGAAGGGAAGCTGAGCAGATACGATCGCGCTATAGCACTACAAGGGCTGCCCAGCTGAGCAGCCCAGAGGTGCCATTCAGCACAAGCAGGGAGCCCCCAGCAGCAGAGCAATAGAACTGCACAACCAGGGAGGTAGGTAGGGCCCACCACCCATGCCACAGATGGGCACAGGAACACACTGCAGAACTGACAATGCACCCCACACCCCAAGCACAGCACAACTGGGGAGGATGGAATATCCACCGGCCCATGGGGACAAGCAAACAAAAGCACAGCTGGGCCATGGTGCCCCATCACACCCACCGCAAGCTGAGACTGCCACACGGAGGAGGCGGACCACCCCATGACACAGCAGCCCCGTGCACAGCACACCCTGCACCATGACCCCAAGACACCCCCATGAGCAGTGACCATCACTGCAGGAATCCCCATGCATACCCCCACTGTCACACTGCAACCTCGTGTACCACAGAACCATACAAGCCAGACCCACCATGAGCACTCAGCAGTGGGTGGCAGCACATAGCAATGCAACAACAGCAGACACAGTGCCAACATGCACAATCCCCTGAGGCACAGCTGAGAGACCGAACATGTCGCTACAAGAGGTACCCACATGGGAAAGGGCATGCCCCTGACACCACCGCCATTGATACAGCATCCTGCACAGTAGACAAGTGTCACAGCATGACCCACCATGAGCCACAGCAGCCAGCACAGACACCCACAGTGCTGCGTGGAAGTATGCAGCACACCAGATGCAACACAGTGCAGGGCAAACACACACCCATACCCTCGGGGACACCAACACAGGGATGCAGTAGTGTAGCAACCAAGCCCCAGTGTGGGCCAATGTAAACTGTGCACACACAGCCTGAAGTACAACATGGCACAGGAGTGACACCCACCCTGTGCATGAACTGTGGCCCTGTATGCCACCAGCATATGCCTGGATCACAAGTCACAGACAGTGGTGCACAGCCCTGCAACACACACAAGCCACAGCATGGAGGTGGGACAGCAACTGCGGGGCCACAGTGTCACCAGGGCAAACATGCACCACACCAGTGACAGAAGGCAACCCAGCATTGTAGACGGTCACAGTGGATGACCTGCAGGGACAGCCACCACTGACAAGGCAGCAGACCGCAGGCCACAGACATGCAAGGGTGTCAGCTGCACAGGCCAAGGACAGGTTGACAGGGGCACAATGGACACAGAGCAGGCACCATGGACCACTGCACACAGTAATGCAATGCACAGAGAACAACACTCACCACAGATACCAACTGATAGCCACTCCCACACCAGGGACACTTCCCTATGCACACACACACATACCCATGACTGAACCACCCCAAATGCCATGCACACCACTGCAACTGAGCACCTATAGCCAGCTACAAATCAGAGACCACCACAGTATTCATATCAAAATTACTATATTCAAAAATATAACAACAACAACAACTAATATACATATATACACAAACATGGGGTGGAGGGACAGGAACAAGGTGGGGGTGGGTAAGGGCAGGGGTGAACAAATGGGAGAGGAAGGCTGGGTGTGAGGTTGGTCAAAGGGGAGGTTGTGCTTGGTCACTGGCATCCAGCCTGCTCCTCTGCTGCCTGGGGCCGCTCCGGGTCACCTCCTCCTCTCAGCCCATGCCGATGGGGATCCTGTAGGATGGCAAGGGATTCTGCCGCCACATGAACCAGATCCTGGATGGACCGCTCGATCCTCAGGAGTATCCGCACACCTAGGACAAGGAATCAGAGTCAATGGATGTGACTGTCCATCCCCTGCAGCCCACCCATCATGCATGGCATACAGCCATGTGCCACACTCCTGTGATGGTGTGCACCCACCCACAGTGACCGTGTGCACAAGACATGCCCAACGAGGCAGCAACAGCCATGTGTACCACTGCACACACACCGCCCATGTCCAGCACAGCACAACCAAGGCGTGACAGTAACATGGCTGTGCGGTGGGCAGGCAGTGCCACAGCCCTGTGCACAGTGCACGCATGGACCACCATTGATGCACTCCCAGACATGCAGTGCCACTGGACAGTGCTGACTGTCACATGTCGCGTGCATGGCAGTGGTGTCCATGGATGGTGGCCATGCCCTGCTCCCACCCTGTCACACAGCATGCAATAGCAATCATGGTGTTATGGCACTCACCCCTCATCGGGTTGTCACTGGCATTGGAGTTGGTCCCCGACACGCCCGCTCAGCATCCACCACCCTCTACCACTGCTCCGTGGCCTCCTACACTCTGCCACGCCTGTGGGAGACAAAAGGAGAGAAACACATCAGTACAAACCCAAAGCATATTCTCCTGCCCCAATGTGTGTGCCCACCCACCCAGCCAGACCCATCCATCCCATACCCTGTAAACACCGCCACAGCCAACCCTAGACCATCCCTCCCCTATGTGCTGGACACATAAGACAGTGTTACCCATATGGACCATACAGGTGTGTACACATATCACCCACCTGGGCGAGGCACCACGCCTCCTAGCATGCAACCGCAGATGTGCCAGTCACTCTGGCTCCCTCCATCGCCAGGTCCCCATACCAGTGCCTGCACTGCTCAGCCGTCCTCCAGGTCATTGGACCTCTTGCCAGACCTGGGTCCTGGCCCTGTCCAGTGGCACCTCAACAAAGAGTGGGCCACAGTGTGCGCTCCACAATGGCCACAAGGTTGGCCAGTTCAAGGGCACTCCACTGAAGGGCTCTCCTGTGTGCCGTCTCTAGTGCTATAGTAGGCAATATGGTGCTCCACAGTGCGGCAACCCCATGTGGAAGTGCTGTGCAATACATCGCTGCCATTCCCTATCACGCTGTCGGTACAGTGCCACCATTCCCTATCCGCTGTCACTGAACAGCGATAGAAATGCTGGAGACATGCCAGGCGTATAGCGCCAAGGGGGCAAAGGTCAGGCACAGGGTCATGGGTCTCTGGCGCAAGCCGCAACAGCACCATCGGACGCCTATGTGTCTAGGCGATTGGTCGCCAGTGTGCCATTGCCACAGCGAACTATTGCACAGTTGTGCCACAGCACCATGTAGTGATCCTCACCGTGGCGCCACTGGCACAATGGTGGCCATGCCTTGAATTGCCTACCATACACAGCACGTCATCAGAGTGGCAGACGCCAACATAAGCTACCTGGGCATGCGCGGTGTGGTGTACTACGCAGCCACAGAACTGCGCCATTGGCTCAGCATGTTCAACCCTATAGAGCAAAGCGCAACAGCGCGATATTCAGCCGTCATATGCAAATCATCCGATCAGCCATTCAGTAGGCGCAGCAGCGTGATTTGCATCTCATTAAAGTTGCTCCACACCTAATTTGCATGGATTGCGCTATTAAAATGCGGCACTGTTCTGCAGTGGCCATATTCGTTACTGCAGTTGATAGGTGAGGTGCATGCTGTGTGGTGTTCTGGACTGTGGTCTCAGGGACTTGCTTTGTACTGCACAGTCACAGGTAACCACTGTCACCCATACATGCTGAATAATGACCGGCGTGGACTGGGTGAGGAGGGACGATGGTGGGCGGAAGAGGAGGCCCAATTTTACTAAGGCCGAGACGGAGGCACTCTTCGAGCCTACCTGGATCAGGAGCCACTGCTCAGTGGATGGTGGGCACCCTCAGGCCCATGCTGCTGCATGGGAGGGGTGGCACGTGCTGTCAACCTGCACGGCAGCCACCAGCACTCTGTGCAGGAGTGTAAGAAGAAGATGGGTACCGACAGGAGGAGGGTGAAGGAGAATGTGGCTGCCATCAGGGCGACGTGCTGCAACAGGCGGGGCCAGCTGGAGGTGGTGCAGCTGACTCCGGCAGAGGACAGGCTCACTGCAAGCATGCAGTGCAGTGCCATTGAGGGCGTTCCAGGAGGTGGCTTCCAGACAGGTGGTAGCCCATCACTGCATGGTACGTCATGGTCTGGGGGAAGGTAGATCACATGCACTAACATGTCCTCTTTCTTTTACAGATCCTGCACATCTGCAGGGGTCAGCGGTGGAGGGCCTGTCCACTGCAGACATCCATCTGGAGTTGAGGAGGGACCATCCACCTCCACAGGTAGCGGCGTGCATTGCAACAGTGGGTCCGCCTGGCTGTCAACACTGATGTCGTTGAGACAGGTGTGGGGAGGCCCTTCCTGTGTCTCAGCAGTCTGGCATCCAAGCATGCCAGCATGCTGTGGCTGTGGCACAGACCTGCACCATTGATGATGCAATGACCATTATGGGCAGTGACATGTGTGTCATGGAATGGACACACAACAGGTCAGCACACGCCCATGGACCTGGTTAGTTCTGACGTGTGTGCCAGCATGTCAGCACAGTCCCAGACTGCATCTGTCAGCACGGTGAGGCAGCACCGGTGGCTGGTCAGGTCAGTGGCACTGTTGCAGCCACAGCGTGGAACAGCTGATCCCTTGGGCACAGCAGGCAGAGGGGCAGCAGCAGCAGTCACCCACTGGGACTGGGGTACAGGGTTCAGCGGTGGCATCTGTGCACCGCCTGTGGACTTGCCCATACCTGGTCCTGGTGAGCAGCGCCCACCCTCAAGGTGTGCTGAACATCAGGCCTTTCCATACCCTGAGGGACAGGTTGCTGAGGTGGCAGACGACCTCTTTGGCGAGCACACCCACCTGCTGCAGGCATCAGTACAGCAGCAGATGCAGCTTGCAATATCCGTGGAGGCACTGTGTGTGGCTCTGGAGTTGGTCGAGGAGCGACACAGCAGGGGCACCGATAGGATCCTGTCACTGATTGACCATTTCGGGAGGATGTGACCGCTGCTATTGACAGGCTACCAAAGGCGTTGGTCGCTGTCGTGGCCACAATGGGCACACAGTCAGGTGCCCATGTGTCACTCACACCGGGCAGTTCGCTATCCACTCCCTGTTCCGGCCGTCGGCGACACCCACCCTGTCAATGCCGGGTTCAGCTGGGGCATCCTGAGCACTCCTGGTGCAGATTTGTTGGTGCTGCAGACACCTGTGCGGGCATGGTCGCGTTCATGCAGTGGAACCCCTGGTGGACCATCGGTGCCACCCCATGAGTCCTGTGCTCAGCCTGCCAGTGCTGCTGGGTCTCGCGGGCTGTCCACACATCTGAGAAGGATGCGGCACTGTGCCGCAAGACTGACCTGTCTCCCAGTGTGGGTCCTGTCTGGTGCTGCCCTGTGTGCATTGTGTGTTTTGGTGGGCAGTGCACTGGTGGGTGCCCAGCCCTACACGCAGACACACAGTCCACCTGCACACCCTCCTGACTGCTGTCCACAGGTGCGTGTGCATGATGATGCCTGCATTGTGCTGTACACCAAAGTGTGATGGTGTCCAGCATCTGACACATGCACATAGACAGTCAGTGGACGTGGTGGCCTGTGGACATGTGTGTTGCTAGTGTCTGTGTTCTGGCTCTGTTTTGCACCTGACCCCTGTGCACTGTGTGCCTATTGTGTGTGCATGTGTGTGTGTGTCCGTCCATGTGGCGTGTTACTGTTCACCCCTCCCTGGTTGTATGTGTGTGCTTCTGTGCCCTGCCACTTCCCTTGCTGTCATGCACCCCTGGTGTGTTTCCATGTGTGTCGTGGGTTGTGCCTTGCCACTGATGGTTGCACATGGCCGCATGACTTACCTGTTTTGGCTGAAGTGCTCCTCTGTGATGGTGTCCCAGTGCAGCTGGGCCAGCAGGATCAGTCAGGGTCCCATCGTCCAAGGGGGCTGCCCATCCCCATTGTCACCAGTGTCACCATTGTCCCCATCGCTGTCCCCTCTTCAACCTGTAGGGCTATCCCACAGTCTTTGGCCATGTTGTGCAGGATACAACAGCCAGAATACCGACACGCCTTTTGAGGCTATACTGTAGGGCACCGCCAGAGGTGTCCAGGCAATGGAACGCGCCTTCAGCATCCCAAACACCCACTCAATGATGCTGTGGGCAGCATGTGCCTCATTGAAGTGTTAGCGCGATGTTGGGGCCGCCGTAGGTGTGTGAGCAGCCAGGGACGGAGTGGGTATCCACTGTCACCTGTGTGTAGATAGTGGAGGTTAGTGTCTTGTTCAGGCTCAGATCGCCTAACCCTGTGCGCCACACCAATGGCACCTGTGGCTTACCCCCTGCCCATGATTTGTCAGTTCTACATGCATACTCATCCACTAGATGTCCTGTGGGATGTCCCCACTCTCGAATCGATGGCACAGTGCCAACTGGTACCATATGAAGGAATCATGTGCTCCCCAGAGTGCGTGGCACAGATATTGATGCGCCCACTGGCATCACACACCACCTGGCAGTTGACACTGGCATATCCTTCTGATTGATGTAGGTGGCCCCATCGAGGCCAGGTGTGTGTGAATGGCCACATGGGTGCAGTCTATCACCCCTAGCATGCCAGGCATATGTGCACCCTGTGGAACTCCTGTATGTTTGCTGTGCGCTCCGCCGAGGTGCTGGGGAAATGGATGTACTCCACAGCATGTGGCAGCAGTGCGCTGAGGAATTGGTGAGGATGCATGATGTGGCCAACTGTGTTATGCCTGTGGTGTCCCCTGTTGGTCTCTGGAAGGTACCCGTGGCGAGCAAGCACAGGCAGGCTGTTACCTTGTCTCCACTGACAGAGCATGACTCTATTGTGTGGGTGCCTACATCACATCACTGCACAGCTCACAGGAGTCACCTCAGTATTGCCCTGTTCAGGTGGTACGGCCCACAATATCGACATCTGAGTACAGCTCAAAGCTGGTGCGGCTCGGCACTGCCTGTTGGGGGCTACCCCTCACGGGCCCTTCCACGGCCACATCCTCCTGCAGCATGCCTTCTCACCCCCTCATTACAGCTCCTATGTGGAAGGTGGCACTGTCCATGTCCCTGGCTTGTGTTCCCCCAGCTGTTGTTGCTTTGTTCCCCGCTGTCCTGACTGCTACCTCCACTGCACCGGTACACCTACTGGCCTTTGCTCACTGTGGCCCCACACACCTTCCCTTGCCCCTATTCTGTCCTCTTGTTTCCCTGGCCTGCCCTCTTTGTCCCTCTTGCTTTGTCTCACTCCTGCCTCATGTGGCTTCCTGTAGTGTTCTTGCACCTCTTCCTTGCTCCTTTTTATTTTGGCTCATTTCCGCTATGGCGCAACTTTCCGCTTGCTCCACTGTTGCGCATTGCGCAAGTCTTGAACATCACACTGTGCACTTTATGCATGGTTCCACCCCTTGGTTGCACATGCCTTCATTATCATTGCGCTGTTGCTCAGCATGTTTTCAGTGGTTCAACTTCCTCCTGCTGAATATGCAGAATGGCGCATTTTCTGACTTCATGCATTGCGCAACCTTTGAATATCCGCCCTGAAAGTCATTCACAGTAATGCCAGAAGCTTAAAAAGATTGATGTATTTAAAATGTGGATTTATTCAGAAACTCCAGATATTACAATTTTACTGAAACCTAGTTAAATAAGAAAATAACCAATGATGAGATTGAGACAAGAGTACCTTATTTATCGATTTGATAGAAAACTCCGACATGGAGGTGGGGTGCTTTTGTACACAAATTGGGGACTTGAACCAACAAACATAACTTTCTTAGGAGCAGTAGCTAACATAGAATGTCTCTTGGTGTCTGTTCAAAAGTTAAAGAGCTGCTGACACCTGTACTAAAACTCTGGAAAACATTTACACTTAATTTCAGTCTGTATTTAATTTACTTTCCATAGATTTTCCTCCTCCTTATTTATTACTGAGGAAGTTTCAACAAATCAGGCCCTGTATCCATTTGAGGCTCATGTGCCCTGCAGCTAATTCCTTGCTTGAAATCATAATATTCTGTTGAGACATCACATTTGGTTGCCATAGGAATAACTGTGGTGTGTAAGCAGATTATTATGATATCAGGTTGGGAAGAAGCAGTTGGAGCTGATGAACTCTCAAGGAACAACAATCCTATTTTCATTCAAATGACCTCAGTAATAAATTATGTGAGGTGGGAAAACAGAACTAATGAGAAATAATGGCTGTATTGTGTCCAAATATCTTGCTTTTCAAAGTTCTCCTGGAGGCATCAGCAGCTCTTTAAATCTGGTTATTGGCGCAATTTATTCACCACCAAAACAAAAATTACAAATTTGAAAATGTCACAATTAATAATGGATTATTCAGTTGGTAAGGAATTGGTACTAATTGATTACTTTATTGCAGCATGGGGGCATCAAGGGGTCGAGCATTGGAAACCAGCCTAAAGCACTTGGAGGTAAAGCAGATCATATCCACTACAACAAGAAAAAGTACTTTAAAATGTCCTGGTGATGTACAGTACCTGATCTGATATTTGTATCTTCAAACAAAAAAGTAGCCTATGCCTTGGTAAAACAGCTGATACTGGAGTCCACAACACATTTAGTTGTGGCCTTGAATTAGTTGCCAAAACATATCCAAACTGAAAGAACACAAAATGTGGAGACAGTGTTTCAGACTTAAATTTACAGCATTAATTAAGACAAACAAATTGGTTTAGTAATTTTGATTCCATCCCTTGACCTGGCAATCCAAGAATTTAATAACCTTTTCATGACAGTGTGCAATCAAATAGTACCTTTCATAAAAATATTGCAAAAAGATTATGTCCCATGGATAACAGAAAAACTATAAAAGGAGATCAGAGTGAAAATAGACTTTGGAAAATAGCAAATAGAACTCTAAATTTAGAAGATTGGGATAGATACAAAAAGCAAGAAACACATTAAAAACAAATAAAATCCATCCATATGGCTGACCAGGAGTTACCTTACTGGCAAATGACCGGGTTTAGAGAACAGACTCGGGCTGCTGGAGGATGTCGACCCGGGGAGGAGGATTAAATGCCCAGAGGCTGTTCTCCTCCTCCTCCTCCTCCGAGTTGGGGTGGGATGAATGCCCCACTGCTCTACCACCACCTGGGTGACCATGGGTGGAGGTGCAGTGGGACTGTAGAAAGAAGGGAGGGGACATTGGTCAGGGTCCGGAGCACTCGCACGCCTCGATGTGCTCCACCCTAGGTTCCCCTAGCATACCAATGTACTGTGGGAGGGACAGAAAAGTGGAAAAACCCCACAGTACTCCCTGTAGATGGCGCTCCAGGTCCCGATCCCAGTCCCCCTGCCAGTGCCTGATGACAGCATCCACCCGATGAAAGACAGACACAGCGAGATGGTAATGGGTCCCATCCCATACCCGCCTGGGGTATAACCTAGGCTCCATGGGGGATGGATCGCACCAATGCCTTGCACAAGGAGCAGGGCTGTACAAGGCCACAACGAGTATCCCAAAGAAAGGAAGCAAGGAGATGAGAAGGGCAAAAACAAACAAACAAACAAAAATAAATAAATAAAGTAGGCAAAAATCAGTACCATCATAATAAAGCAAAGGAAGCATCAGGTACAGGGCAATATTAGACTTTAATACAATCCCTTGAAAAAACAGACAATAAAGACCTCTTACACAGATGGAAAAAGACAGACTTTTGCAAAATAGTAAACAATCAGCAAACTTTCTTAATGAATATTTCATAAATCTTCCTGATGTAAATATTCTTCAACCATCTAAACTAGAAAAGGGTGACACAGAAGATAAACCAACATACAACAAAGGTACAGAAGATCCTGAAGTCCCAAGATTCAGATTTAAATGTATTACATGTAGAGAAATAAAAGATGTAATAAAATTAAATAAAAATAAATCTCATGGGATTGATGGAATAGAAATAAGGGTGTGATTCTAGAAGAATGGCACAAGTTGCCACCAGATGTGACTTGTGCCAAACTGAGTTGTGACATGGACCCTGTGCCTGATTCTAGAAGGGCAGGGTCCCCACGGCTAAGTCCTGCAACTTGTGACATGCCCACAGGTGCACCCAACAAAAAGCAGACTTGCAGGGTATGTCATAAGCCACATACCTGGATGTGTGGGTACAAGTGCCCTCCATGCCATGATCCCCACAGTTCCAGTGAGCATGATAATGCCCCTGACCCTGTACCTGTATGTTTCACCTCATTGGGCTGCTATCAGCCCCTCCCATACCTATAATAACTGCCCATGAAAGGCTGGAATGCACCCCTGACCCCTGTACCACAGAGTACTGCCTGCAGGGCTGGAATGTGCCCTTTACCCTGTGCCAGCAAAGCACACCCCATAGGGCATGCTATCACCCAGAACCACCGCAATATGTGACCCCCCATCAAACCTGATCCCATGGCATCACCATTTTACTGACTCCCTGGTAGTCTAGTGGCCCCCCACCCGGCTGTCGCAGTCTACCCTGCTTCCTCCTCACCAGTGACTGGTATGACATTCCTCTCACCACTATGACCAGCCGCCAACTGAGCCTCAGTATGAGCGCATACTGTATATATAGCGCTCTATGAATGAATAAACTCATTCATTTATTCATTGTACATGTATATACAATATGCACTCATATGGAGCTCAGTCAGTGGCTGGCCATGAATGTGAGAGGTGGCCTGTGCCAGTCTCCAGCTGGGGGCTGGGGATCTCTGCCACTGCTGGATAGGGGGCCACTTAGACTAACAGGGCTAAAGGGTATCTATCACACAAGAGATGTGTGTTATTGGAAATGGCCACTTGGGATTGGGGCATGTGGGCATGAATAGCCCTGTGGGGCTTTGGCACACATGTTCAGGGTCAGGGCATGGGGCATGGATAGCTCTGTGGGGCTTTAACTCCATTGTTTGGTGGTTGGGACATTGGAGGGATGAGGCATTATATGTGCTTTGTGGGGAGTGGGCAGTGGTGGGGGGAGGATGACCTGGCATCAGGTGTTGGGCCAGTGGCACATACACTCAACCCTCGGAGGGCTTAAGTACACTTACACCAGCTAAATGCTGGTGTAACTGTACTTGACAGACATCCTCCAGGGGCTGTTCTAGAATAGCAAGTATGGGACTTTGTTGCTGCTCTTCCAGAACAGGGTACAACAGCTGACATAAACCCCTAGCACCATGTCGCAGGGGGTTTAGGGCATAACTGGTGGCATAAGTCCACTTTGGTGCAAGCAGCCTGTGGCATGTCGCAGTCTGCTCTGCAGAATATCAAATGTCACAACTGCAGGTGTAACACTGCTACTTGCACCATTTTGTTTGGTGCAAGTCAGGTTACTCAGATGTAACCTTTGAGAATCTGGCCCCAGGTTTGTAAAGGATGGCATTGATGTTATTTCATCAGCATTAACAAATCTCTTCAATTGAGTCTAAAAGAAGCCATGCTTATGGAAAGAGGCCAAGGTAGTACCAATATGTAAAGCAGGT
The DNA here is from genome assembly GCA_016271365.2 of Neoceratodus forsteri. NCBI lineage: Eukaryota > Metazoa > Chordata > Ceratodontiformes > Ceratodontidae > Neoceratodus > Neoceratodus forsteri. Next base: position 1,543,432,840 of record CM057450.1, read on the forward strand.
ATACCAACAAACTTCAAACTACCATCTCATAGCATTAGTACCTGTGGTTTCAAAAATTTTGAAAGACTAGTACATGGACAACTTTATGGTTACTTAGAGAAGTATTGAATGTTTTCCAGGTAATGGCTGGGATTCAGAAAAGAGCACTTCATGGGCACCATACTCACCGACTTAATCGATATGGTGATTTCTACCCTAGAAAATGGATTGCTGGTGGGTGTGTGTTTGTGGACTTATCAGAGGCATTTGACACAGTAGATCATCACATCTTATTAAACAGACTTTTGCAAATTGGTATATCAACGGATGCTTGCCACTGGTTCAGATTATATCTTTCAGGAATGACACAGCAAGTTTCAGTGGGTTGGTATTTTTGAAATAAATACTGGTACAAAGAGGAGTCCCTTGAGGATCTATTTTGGGTTCTTTGTTGTTTTAATCTATATAAACCAGTTAACAGACCTTGTGAAAAAATCAGAAATTAGATTATATGCAGGTTACACAGTAGTAATGACACCTGGGGCCCCATATTCAAAGTCAGTCAGATGCGGCACAAATGGATGCGCTGCATGAAAAAGAGGCCTTGTAGCTCTGACAGGATATTCAAACATCCGACTATGGATGTGTGGCACAAAGCAAGCGGCCTCCATGTTGGGCACAGCACATCCAGGGTTTGGAGCTGAATGCTGCCAATGGGGAATGTATGGCACATACCTGGCTGTGCCTTTTACCCCAAGGATGATATTCAGCAAAAATATGTTAATGAGCTCATTGGGCATCATGCATACCCATTATGGGCTCATTAACATGGCTGTGCTGGCTATATGCACCAGGCCAGCCCTCCCCTCCCCAGCCCTAATCCCAGACAAAGCAACAAATAAGAATATTCCTCTTTTTCATAGTGTAGCGGACCCCCAGTCCCAATCCCTGATCCAAAAACATAAATTCAGAATCCCTTATTCCATGATGTAGTCATCCCCCCAACACTGATCCCCGATGTAAACATATACATTCAGAATCCTCTTTGCTATTGTGCAGTGGACCCTCCCCAGCCCTGATCCCCGATGTAAGACATGAAACCACCACTCCCTGCTTCCATGGTGTAGCGCCTACCCCAGTCTCCAGTCACCCACCCAATAGTAAAATATACCCTTTCCATAATGTAGTGGCCCACCCCAGTCCTCTATCGCAACTCAATAGTTAAACATACCCTTTCCATAGTGTAGTGGCCCATCCCAGTCCCTGATCACCCACCTGATAGTAAAACATACCCTTTCCATAGTGTAGTGGCCCACCTCTGTCCTCAGTCACCCACCCAATAGTAAACACATCTGTTTCCATAGTGCAGTGGTCCCACCCCACCCCTTTCCAAGATTCCCAAACCTTTTCAACCAAGGAAACCCTGGCTGTCTAGTGGACCCACCTCACCTGGTAACAGTCGACCAACCCTCTCCCCTCAGCACTTTTTACTTTTAATGGGGATCAGGATAGGGAGGGGGATCCTGTGAGCAGCCATGGATTTTGCATGGGGCACAACCCTGCCCGCATAAAGTCAGTGCAGGGTTTTGGATTCCTAACTTTGTGCGGTTCATCTAGTGGTGTCTTCACCATGGCAATTCTGAATATTGCAATGCAGGGAATATGGAGGCAGTATAGCGCAGTGGTCTAAGGCTCTGAGCTGCAAATCTGGTGACATCCAGTAGACCAGACCAGGGTTTGAATCCCACAGCTTCCACTTGCATACTGTGTGACCCTGAGCAAGTCACTTTACCTCCTTGTGCTCCCAGGTCGCTCCTGTAAAAGCTTCCAGCTTAGTGTGCTATACCTGGTTAAACAACTAAATTAAATTATGCATGAGGAACCCTCATTTGCATGCACTGCAATATTCTGCACTGCCACGTAGTTGGGTTTACATGGCACATCAGGGGCTTTTGAATATTGTCATGCCTCACTGGACATTGCAAGTTCAGAGATGTGTTGATTAATCTAGGGATGTGCCACATCTCTTTTGAATATGTGGGCCCTGGAGTAAATGCAGCACAAGTGCAGCAAGATTTGCAAAGGATTATGCAGAAATACAGATATGGTTTAAAGAATCTAAACTAGTGTTGAAGTAAGGAATAAGACATGGAGGTATGGTTTATGGCCTGATAAGAGCACACCCCAGGTGCATAATAAGGCATGAGGCACTTGTGCGAGTGCAACCCTGGAAATGCTCTTATCAGACCATAAACCACACCTCAAGTGTCTTATTCCACTTGTAAAATGAGTCCCCTGTGAAAATGTAATTTAAAAAATTAAAATGACAAGTTTTACAATGTATTAATATAAATAAAAACATAAAAAATAGTCCCTGTCATCAAACAGTATTTGTAATGCGAGTAAAAGGAAGCCACTAGAGGATGTTGCCTGCCCCATGTTGTATTTTAATTACTTAATTAATTAATTATTGGCATGCTTTCATTTTGTTTCATTTCACTGTCAGGCTGAGTTTTGTATGGAGCTTCATAGCATGAGACAGCTGGATTTCAATGGGAGCAGGAGGAAAGTGGCGTGTCCTCCGGCAGCTGCTGTACATGACTTAGTGGTAAGACTAATGGCTGCATGGAGAGTTGTTGATGATGCGACAGTGCACGTTTGATCAATATTGTAATAAGCAAAACTAGAGATCACCTGGTTTTCACTGGGTAGAGGTGGAAAGTGACCAAGTTCCTTCACAGCCACCATACCAAGTGTTATTCTTTAACATGTTACTGACTGAGAGATGGCCATTCTGATGGTCATCAATGGTAAGCAGTTAAAATCAGCACAAGGTACTGTTTTTCTTTTCACATTTCCTTTAGTGAGCTTGCTCATTTTGTATGGAAATGGTGGGTGGTGAGCATGGCAAGACCGATAAATGCTCCCACACTGCAGACAGAATTTTGTTAAAATATCTCTGGGAGGCATGATGTGTGTGTGTGTGTGTGTGTGTGTGTGTGTTTAAATATACCTACAACAAAACATGTTTAAAACTGAGAGTTACATGATGAGGAATTGTGGTCAAGCTGACTGATAGCCAAGTGGGTGGACTGAGCACCTTCAGTACCACAGTTTGAGGGTCATACACAGTAATGCAAGGCTGGTCAGTTATTCTAGGGCATTACATTTTAAACTGTAAAGTGTTTCTTCTTGTATGGTGGTGATCTGTATGTATTACCTGTGTTACAGTAATGGGGACCTTGGACACTGTGTGACCTCTGGTGGCAAGCTCTCCGCTGCAGGTTTTGTGTTTCATCCGATGCCAGTTGTGAAACTGCAGCGGGAAACCATAGCAGGCATTGATTTTGAGTGTGCAGTGTTTTGGGTGAAATCGTGTGACAGTTGCCAGTATATGCCCCGATAAAGACATGGCAAATGGAATCTCTAAGCCAATCAAAGCAGGAAATTTTCTACCCATTTTATAATAGCAAATAATAGAAAATCATGGAATTTAATGTGACCCACACTGGAACAGGGAAAAAGTCCACCAATAAAAATAAAAACAACTAATAATAAAGACTTGTCCCAGGTTTCAGAACAAAATAGTTGACTCTGGGTGGGCCAAATTTCATTATCATATAGTATCAAAGAAACAGTTAAAAATAAACAGCAGACTATGAATATTAAGGTGTACTGGACAATGAATAAATAGCAACATGAGAATGTCAATCATAAATCAACTTTTGGTACCAATTATTTAACCATGGAATTCATATTTATGGATTTACAAATACAGTTTTGCAAAATTGAAAAATTTCACCCAGCTAAATATTTTGCGTAATTTGCTTATTAGGCAAAATATTTTTATGAGCAAAATATAAATTTCACCCACAGAGCAAGTGAAATTTCACATGCAAACTAGCAAAATTTTGCCACCCCATGGGCAACATTTATACTTAAAAGGACAAGAAATATGTTTGAGGTGTTTCATGTGACTAAATATGATGTAATTTGTATTAAACATTATTTACCCAAATCATTCTGGCTCTTGTCACTATTTTTGTGTTTATTCATTATAATTACTAGGATGGCTGATACTCCATGAATCGAATTCCTTCTGGAGCACGAAGCGGCTATACAGAGGTTAGATTCAAGTGACATCCTTGTTTGAGTTGACGGTATGGTATCCGTGTGGGCTCAAAGGTAAAGCAAGGCACAGTAATATTAAAAATATGTGTCTGACATACTTGTGGCACATTTATTGGCTCCGAGCTTCAGCTTCACACAGAAAAGAAATGCTGTTTCTGGATTGCACTAACATTCTAGCACAGTATGTCAGTTTCTGTTATTGCTAAGAACTCCTCAGCTGTTTAAAAGCTGGAAATGGCACTGTATTCTGAGAGTCTGCATGTCTTGCTTTCATCACTGACAACTGTTTAAACTTTTTAATTCATTGTTTTGTGACATGTAAGGCTATTTAATGTATAACATGATCACCATTTTTTAAATGATTATGAGATACATGTTCATCCAAAATACAAGATGTGTCTGGATGCCAGAAAACAAAAGTAAATTAGTTGTTTCTGGAAATACGCTTTGTGATTTTAAAACTGGGAGTTTGTCATCAGGACATAAGTAGCAAAGCATCAGTTAATGGTAATTTCCTGTGCCTGAACTGTTGAATAACTATGATGATTGCAAGCCCGATGTTTGACTTACTTGTTGATCATACCTATAGCAATTAAAACAGCAAATGCTTTCCTTTATCCCAACATAAACATTTCATTGTTTGTTTTCTTTTTTTTTTACAGGAATAGTGACATTTGATAGGCTCACTTAGACTCTGCACCAACATAAAGTATGGTCTGTTTCATTTATTCATGTTGTATGAGTTGTTGTACTAACTGGTCTCCTTCATTAATGGTCTTCCACTGTCTTATTTTAACACAATAACGATTATATCTGTGTTGGTGTGTAAATGTTTTTCATCACCGTTACATATCAGCTGACCAACATCTCAACAATTCATACTTAGACTGATATAGGGCAATGACAGTAGTAATCGGCTGTGGTGGTGATGGGTGGGGTGGGCTGGCACAATCTTGCTGCTTCATAGGTTGTTTATTAAAAAGCGTTGAAAAGGTATCATCATTTATTTAAGTTCTTTACCCCAACTAACATGCCCATTTTCTGGAAGATTGTTAACTGGGGCGGAATTCCTTACAGCTATCTTTCTCTCTCACACTCTCTATCTTTGTGACATGTTGTAATCTATATGGAAAAAAAGATTGAGTCTATACTCTGATCCCTCCATTATGGGTGCTGCTCACAGCTAGTGATACATTCTGTCCCACAACTAAAGTACCATTCACATCTTGCACCAGGCTCTCCTTTAGTTAATTTTACTTACATTAAAAAGTACTGCTTGCACTCTGGTGTGGCTTTTATAAATTCAGATCCTGCTGGATTACCATTCTTCCTTTCAGCAGTGATTTAATAAAATGAAAATAAATAAATAAATAAATAAAAGACTACAGCTGTTTCTCTGTCCTGTATGCATTTATAACTCCCAATCCTGCTGTAAAGACTCCCTATATCTATTGTGTTTTAAAAATTGTAGTTAGTGTTCATATTGTGTTGCAGTTTATTAAATTATTTTGATGATGATTATTTCTTTTATTTGGAACTGATTAAATGGATGGTGCTGAGCGTCACATATGGACTGCATTGCATCTCAATTCTTTTGAATATTTATTAGTAAACATGATGACGTTTGGGGATCATGTTTTCCTGCTAATTATCCTGTATTTAAAAAAGAATAGAGGAAATAGATAAAGACAATTCAGGTAATATAAGCTGAATGACATCCAAATGTTATGTTTTATCGTTTTCCTGGACACACTTGAAAATCTTATAAACATCAGTGACATGGGGTTGCAAATGATATTCGCACATACAGACTAACTTCTGCAATGTTTTGAATTAAGAGTTGAAACACATTTGCTCATTTTTTTCTCTGACTAGTACATGCTGCCTTTTCAAACCCTACAAAGAAGGTAATAGAACCCAAACTTAGTTTTCATGTTTGCATCTGAACACTGTGAAAAAGACACATGTACAATAGTAAGAACTGCAAAAGAACTATGATAAATAGTGGTAGTTTTGCCACTTATGTCTGCTAAAAAAATTAGGAAATCTGGCTGTAGTTGATATAAACTGTATAAAAAACATTTTAAGAAGATGTGAAAAGGGACCATCAATCAAATATTGCACCTTGCAAGGGAATATACAGATTAATTCATTACAGGCTTAGATTAAAGAAGCTAATAAAAGTAGTGACTTGATCTCTCTGCAGATCACAGGCAGGAGGGGTGGAAGGCAGCAGTAAATATCCCACCATCTCTGCTCACCATAGAAATTAATCATAAATGTGTGTTTCCCTTTGGCACATCATGTTCCCTAAGGCAATGATGCTGGCAGCTACATTACCTTCTGACTTGGAATTATTATCTCAAGTGCATCAGGCAGAAAGGGAATCATTCAGGTTAGCTAAATAAAATGCAAATCATTATATGCTAAGATCTTTTTTTCTTTGCCTTCAGAATGACTGCATTTATTTTTAGTGCTAATGCTGGACAACCACGTGTTCATTCAGTCAAGCGCTAAGTCATGCTCTTTCAGGTTGCTAGCCATGGAGGTCAGTGGAGGGCTGTGCTGGTGGCTCAGTCGAGGTACTGGGGGAGCAGGGTGGGTGCTAGCACATGCTGACAGGCTGGGAGATCCACTAGACACAAGTGGGTGTGGGTTTTATTTATTTATTTTTAAGAAAAGGAAATGAGGGGGCCAGGGTAACTGGGGGAGCTTTATTCAAGAATCAGTTATGTCAGTGATTTGTCGGGAGGACCACTAGACACCAGAGAGTCAGGAGAACAATTTGGGCTGTGAGGGGCAGGGAGGGTGGGAGTTAACTAGACACCAGGGACAGTTTTATGGAATGGCAGGGTGCAAAATTGCAGTAAACCTTTGTCATTTGCCAGAATTTTGCAAAACATTTCACATGGCAAAATTGGCAATTTTATCATAATTTCACTAGTGAAATTTTATTTCCAACATCTCTATTTGCAAACATTACTGCTTTAAAGAAGGTTGAAGTTTTATAACCATTTAGCAAGAATTGCACATAAGGCAAAGCGATGGACCCACCACTGTAAACTATCACGAAAATCTCTGGTGATATACATTGCAAAATGAAAAGAAACTAGCCTGAGCCAACCAAGTGCACAAAACATTAATCTTAAACAGTAGATGATGCCTTCAGAAGAACTTAAACAGAATGTAACATTCAGACACAGATTAAACTTGCATTTAAGCATTATTTCTGCCTTCCTCCTCCCTGTTATTTATTACTGATGTAATCTGCATGAAAACAGGATCTTTGTTCCTGAAGAGCTCATCTGTTCCTGTTGCTTTCCCCCTACCAGAAGTCAGAATGCACTACTTATGACATCACAGTTACTCCTATTGCAACAGATTGTGATATCACAACAGAGGATTATGACTTGCAGTAGGGAGTAAGCAATAAACAGATGAACTCAAGGGGACTCTAAGAGATGAAGATTATACATTCATGCAAACTTCCTCAGTAATAAAAATAATGTTGAGGAGAAATTTATAGAATATATATGGAATGCAAACTAAATTGTACCTAAATATTATATTTTTCAAAGTTTTTCTTTGAGGTGACAGCAGCTCTTTGACAAAGCCTTGTACCTATATGATAAACTGAAAAACAAACAAACATATCTATAATTTGAGGAAAAAGAAATCAAGGAAGTATCAAATTCCAGTGCCAAAAACAAATACAGAAAAAGGACTTTTGTCTTTTGCAGATCTAAACATATGGAATGCAATAAGTACATACAAAAATATAACTGAAAATACAGGAATGTTTTACACTGTACTAAAACAAAAACTGGTGGCCCATTGAACATGCTATGATTGAAATATTGTTACTGTTCATACTTAATTTGACATGAAGAATTTTAAGAATGTATGTATTTTATTCTTAGACTTGTAACATGTCTGTGTGCTGCATTGTAATGTTATTTGCAGCTTCCTCTAGAATTATATACAGGAACACCTTATAAAAGGACAGTGGTCCTAAAGCTGTATACTTTGTCACCCATATCCTGTCTTAAAATAAAGATTTTTACTACTACTGCTGCTAAGGCACGACAGGGTGTGTGCTGTGGTGGGATAATGGCACACCTAGAGTGGGTTGAAGCATGAGGCCTCAGTCTATTTCCCCACCCTAAGGGTTCCATTATCCCACAACAGCAAATACCCTGGAGTGCCTTATTACGATTACAACATGGCTAGGAAAAATTCATGCACAGTTGGTTAATTAAGAAATACAGAGATGAAAATAAGTCTAGGTTTAAATTGTATGATAGTTACTTTTAAAGGAAATAGAAAAAGTTATTTTCAAGGTTATAGTGTATTAGTCTAAACTGGTGAATGAGCTGTTTCTACTACTGTTTTATTCAAGTTAACCGAACAGTGTTTCATGTCAATTTTTTAGGTAACTGCTCAGAATTATAAACATTTATGTTGACAGTCTCATGCACAGTTCCAAATGAAATCAATCTTGCAGCGCATAGGCATCCACATACTCATTTTTGTTTGCTTCTCCCCAAGTCTTGGTCAGCCACTTCCTTCTGCTCACCAAGTCCTAACTCTGCCACATCCCTGTCACCATCCACTGCCCTTTCAGTGCCATGATCCCAGGTAACCCAATGTAACTCTTTATCAGATGGGCCTCTCCTTGTGGGAGCAGCAACTGGGGAAGGAGAAATACCCACAGGCATTTAATGTGCATCCCAGGCATGATGGGATCAGTACAGACATCTCTGGGCTATCATGGTGACAGGGACCAGTGGCTGTCATCCTGGTCAGTTGAGGTGGAGTTTCCACTTTTCTTCCTGCCCACCCACCCCTCAGACAAAGGATCGACTGTGGTAGCATCCTGGGGGTAGAGAATTCAGCAGCACATTGAAGCAGGCCTCACACTGCCAAAACACCACCCCAAGCTACCTCCAAGGACCAATAAGCAGCAGTTCTAAGTTCACACCCCCAGAGGGAAGCATCAAGGATACCCTAAACTCTGCTCTGCCAGACTCTGCACCTGACACCCAGGTTCGGGCACAAACCTGGATTTCCAGTGCGCTGAGTTGGCACCCTTGCTCATTTGTGATGCTACTTTGATGACAGGGTAATCTTCAATCCTGTTAGAAATACAGAAGAAAAAAGCACTTTAAGGCCTCTGTCTGTTTTAATTTTCTAAGAGAGGGCAGGTTGGCAGAACCACTCGTGACTCAGAGGGATTTTCCCTGGAGATGAGTCATACATGCGGTGTGGTCCTTGAAATGATGTTCTTCTATTTCTTTATAGAATTTAAGGATGTTTATCAATTTATTTGAGCAGCTGTCATTTTCTTAATAGTAAGAAAAGTTACAGAGTTGGTGTTGCAATCAAGCAACTGAGTGTACGACTGAAAGGGACTATTTCAACATAAATTTCTGCTGTTTGCAATATGGTGGTATGTTTTTGGCACTTATTGTTGAGATCGAACTGACTGTGTGTGGATCTGTGCGGGGGTGAAGGTTGCTTGTCAGCAAGTTTGACTGAATGTTTATCTATGGGTAATGTTTATATGAAGCGTTATTATTTATATGTTTATATTTATCTCTGTGTTTTGATTGATCTGTTCCTGAATATGTGTCTACTTATTTGTATGCACCCGAACCTCTGGGATTGGGCATCTTTTAAATAAATGTTGCCTTTGCCTTGCCTATCACTCATCAAAGTTTTCATTACTACTTTTGAGATTCAGCTGCATGTGTGCATGTGGGATTTGGGGAGCAGTTACAAAATTTCATGTCTCTGAGATGATTTTGGATAGATTTAAATACTGCTGAAGCTAGTTTTCCAGGATTTTTATTTGTTTTGTTGTTACTTGTGTTTACAATACTGTACAATCAGTGAAGTGCATAATGTAGGGCATACTTAAAATATACTTACAGTCATAATGTATCTGATGAAATTGCATCATGTTGCTGGAGACATGGAGGCTCAGAGACTGTTTCTTGAGGGTTTACAAAAAGATAAATGTGTTTTAGCCAAAATGGATTCTTTCTTTCTCTTTCCTTCTTTCTTTCTTTCTCTTTCTTTCTTTCTTTCTTTCTTTCTTTCTTTCTTTTTTCTGGCACTTAGTATGCTGCAGACAGATGTCTTGGCTCATCCATCAACCTTTGTAACCTGTGAAAACATAAACAAATGATGTTTTAAGAAAACATAGACTGCTATATTTTTACAGTTCTGGTGAGGTTTTTTGAGACTAGTCTATGTATTTATTTGTTTAGTTATTCAAAGACTTAACCAGGAAGGACACACTGAGCTGAAATAACAGCTTGTTTCCAGATGTGTACGGAGGCAGAGAGGAGATAACTAACAATAAAACTACTAAAATGAAGAAGTAACATAAAATAAACAAAGTAATAAGTGAAATATAAACATATAGTAATACTATGCGTATGTGCATATATATATATATATATATATATATATATATATAATGTGTCTGTGTGTGTGTGTAGTGTGCCAGTATAGTTAAAGTGAAAGGTAACTTCTATGTTAAACCCATATATTTGAAACTTAATATCTTTAGAACACGTCAATGAATTTGCATGAAATTAGGCATGTATAATCTGTAGGGGTGGGTCTCCTGCCAAATGTTGTATAAATCCATTGTGTGGTTTCTGAGCTACAAGTGTTGAAAAAGAAAAAAATCTGTGTTTTGCCATTTCTTTGTCCACCTTGATCTCAGAAATGGCTTTAGGTTGTGGTCTGAGATTTTAGGGTAGAAAGCCGTTGTCTAACAGATGTGCATTTCGATGGTTTGGTGAAAAATTATAATCCATTCAAAACTTATTACATTTTAATTTTTCCATTGTTTCCTATAGGCAAATTTATATCTCAGGCATGAAGGAAAGTATTTCTCACAAAAGTACTTTCTTTGCACACAAAACAGTGTTTTTGTGTATAGTAACTCAATCTTTAGATTAAGTATATGACTTTGTAATGGCAGAGCTCTGTTGTGTCCACTGTCTTGTTTTGCCCTTAAAGAGTGTGAGACAGTGAAAAAATATGTATAAATGAGTGCAATAAAAAAAATTATACAAGGGCAAGAAAGAATCCTGGACTCTGACTGGATAGTGTATGGCTGGGACAGTGATGTTATTACACAATAACATCACTCTGTTGATTGTTGTTGCTTATACTCATCTTCTCTTAAGAAGCAAAGATATACTGCATTGTATAATTGCAATAAGGCACTCCAATGTGTGTGTTATTGTTTAATAACATCACTTCAGTGGTGGTGGAAGCACTTCGGCTTCACCTTAGAAACATAGAAACATAGAATTTAATGGCAGATAGGGACGCTTGGCCCACCCAGTCTGCCCATTTCCTACCTACTGGATAAGCTGCAGATCCTAGTTAACCAGCAGCCTTCTTCTCCTACCCCACCCCTAGAATTGCCTTATGACTGTCCCATGCATGCTTGAATTCCACCACTGATTTTGACTCTACAACCTCCTCCGGAAGGCCGTTCCATGCATCCACAACCCTCTCTGTGAAAAATACTTCCTTAAATTACCTCTGAGCTGCCCCTCCTCTATCTTCAAATTGTGCCCTCTTGTTCTTGCACACCTCTTTTTGAAAGATGCAACCCTCTTGGACTTTGTTGATTCCTTGAGGTACTTGAATGTTTCTATCATGACCCCCTCTCCCTCCTTTCCTCGAGGCTATACATATTAAGCTCCTTTTGTCTCTCTTCATATGTCTTCTGGTGCAGACCCTGCACCATTTAGTTCCCTCCTCTGGACAGCTTCCATCCTGTCTATGTCTTTGTGAAGACTGGGTCTCCAGAACTGCACTCAGTACTCCAGATGGGGTCTCACCAGCTGTCAGTACAGAGGGATAATAACTTCCTGTTTTCTACTGGTGATGCCTCTCCCTATGCATCACAGTATCCCCAACCCTCCTTGCTGCTCTCTCACATTGCTTGCCCACCTTTAGGTCATCTGATATTACTAGCCCCAGGTCCCTTTCTATTTTTGTTGTTGTTAGTATCTCACCCCCATTGTGTCTCTTCCCTGGGTTTTGTTTCCCAGGTGCATTACTTGCACTTCTTAGCATTGAATCTAAGCTGCCATACATTTGACCATTCCTCTAACTTTGCCAAGTCCTTCTCATCCTTTCCACCCCACCCTGTGCATCAACTCTGTTGCAGATCTTTGTGTCATCTACAAAGAGACATACTTTTCCTTCTAGTCCTTCTGCAATGTAATTATAAAGACATTGAAGAGGACAGTCCTAATACTGAACCCTCGGTACCCCACTAGTAACCCTCCTTTCTTCTGAGTGGACTCCATTTACTATTACTCTCTGTGTCCTATTCTCCAGCCAATTCTTTACCCAGGCTGTCATCTTGGGACCCACTCCCAGGCTGGCTAATGTGTATATTAATCTTTTGTGTGGGACTGTGTCAAATGCCTTGCTAAAGTCTAGGTGAGCCATGTCCACAGCCCCTCCCTGATCTACTACTCTGGTCACCCAGTCAAAGAAATCTATCAGATTCATCTGGCATGACCTTCCGCTGTGAATCCATGCTGCCTAGGGTCCTGTGCCAGTCTGGCCTCTAGATACTCGACAGTTCTTTCCTTCAGAAGTGATTCCATCATTTCCCTATCACTGAGGTTAAACTAACAGGTCAGTCCTCAGGTACCACCCCATCCTCCACTGATTTGTTAAAGGGTAGTCAGTGGTGTCACTAGTTCTACCCTTAGTTCCTTTAGAATTCTGGGATGAATCCCATCAGGCCCCATTGCTTTGTCCACCTTCAGTTTTAAGAGTTCTTTCAGAACCCTTTCTTCTGTAAATGGGCTGGTATCAACTTCTGTATCCAGAGTGTTTCTACTGTTTGTTTTATGTACCTCCCCTCTTCATTTGTAAATACTGAACAAAAATATTTGTTTAGTATCTCTGCCTTTTCACAGTCTCCTCTGCCCACCCTCCCTCCCTTTATTAAGCCTCACTATCCCTCCCTTGGTCTTCCTTTGCTCCTGATGTACCTATAAAGGTTTTATCCCCCTTCTTAACTGAGTTGGCTATCTTTTCCTCGGTTTGGGCCTTTGCTGTTCTGACTGCCTTCCCAGACTCATTTTGCTTTAACTGATCCAGTTCCCAGTCCTGCTCCTTCTGCGATTCCTTGTACTTCCTGAATGCTTTCTTTTCTCTTGAACTTTCACTGCCACTTCCTTTGAGAACCATAGTGGTTTCTTACATCGTTTGTTTTGTTTATTTGCTTCACACAAAAGCTCGTTACCTCTGTGATGGCAGTTTTATTATTCCCATTGTTCTTCCACCCTCCTTCCTGCCCATTTGCTAGTGCATTCCTTAGGCACTCACCCATTTTAGCAAAGTCAGACCTCCTGAAGCCCAGTACTTTTGTCTTTGTATAGCTGACTCTATTGCTGTGTTTGTTGTGAGCCATACTGTTCGATGGTCGCTAGTTCCCAGATGGCTACCCACTTCTACATCTGTGATCCTCTCTCCATCTCCATTTGAGAGAATCAAGTCTAATATGTAGGATGGGGAGCCCACTTCTAGTGTTCTTGTGCTTCAACCTACCCCAGGAGTGACGTTCTTACATGATAACTCACACCTTGTTGTGCCTTATTGCTTAAAAATCAAAACTTAGCTAAAGAGACCCTTTGCTACAACCAGAATTTTTTTTTATGTGACCTAAAACAGTTCCTGAGCAACCAAAATCTTGGGTGCTGAGCTTGTGAGAGGACCGCTTCTCTCCCATTCTCTGTATGAGAACAGCAGTATTTTCATGACTTATGCTGCCACAGATGGAATTCTGCTGCTGGCTGCAGAGTCAGCCTTGAGCCGCCCTTTCTCCTGTGTGCAGTGGCACACTGTTTATATTGCCCTGCTGTCTAGCGGCATCCACCACTCTCCAACACATATCATCTCCCCAGTAGTGAGGGACACCTGGGAGCCTGCTTCCATTGTCCCCAAAACATATATCATCCCCAAAAGTGTAAGATGGGGAGCCCACTTCTAGTGTTCTGAAACCTGTATCATCCCTCATAGTGTGGGACACTGTAGAGCCCTCTCCCAGTGTCCTGAAACATATCTTATCCCTCCATAGTGTTTAACACTGGATGCCCACTCCCAGTGTCCCCAGTTCCCAGTCCTATCCATCCCCCAGCAGTGTGGGACACTGGGCAGACCACTGCCAGTGTCCTGAGACCTTTATAAGTGACACCTCCTTGCACTGTGGGACACTGGAGAGCTTACTACCTGTGTCCTGAAATGTGTTTTGTTTAACATCTGTGAAGAAAACTGTCCCACAACAACATTTTTATTTATAAATCTTGCAAAAAGAAAATGGTCCTCATTGTCTCCCATTTCCTCCCCATCCTGACCTCCCAATGTGCAACCCACCTCCCACACTATATGTACCACTGGATATGGTTGGCTGTCATATTCTCTGGACAGAACACATCTGCACTCTTAAAAGCTGAACCGCAAACTGAAGAATCCAAGATAAGTGCCGTATAATGGCTGTCAATGGCGTTTTCAAAGTTATGTTGATATTGCAGCAATGTTTTGATATTTTTCACCAAATTTTCAACATGGGCTTCTTGGACACCACCTCATGAACACTGTCACTGTCATTTCGTTAATCAAACCTATAAGGTGATTTCACAGTTGCTGTGCAAAATCACCTTGTGGGATTGATTAATGAAATGACAGTGCTGTGTCATAAGGTGGGTCCCAGCAATCATGTTAATATTAGTGCAAATTACCAAACAATGCCTGAGTCTCTCACAGTTGTTTAAATATTTCTACACACACTTGTAACTTTGGCAAGTTTTTATATTTCCACTTCAAATTTTCATCATAACTATTTTTCACACCTCATTAACAGTACATCTGTCAATTTTCACATCTTGCTCAAAATGTGTTTCGTACCTGTGGTATGGAATGGCATTATCGCTGCATGGAATTTTGTTTTGGGACCAAGTAACAAAATAACAGTAGCAGTGCTCATGAAGTGGGGGCCCAACAAGAGCATGTTGAAAATTTGGTGCAAAAATACAAAAAAATCCCTATGAGTTACTAAGCGGTCACTGTAATTTTCTACTCATACATGTAATTTTGGCAATTTGTAATATTTGCACTCCAAATTGTCACCATTGCCATTTTTCATACCACCCTTATGAGCAGTACAGCTGTCAATTTCATTCTGCCCAAAGCATGTTTTCGCACCTATGGGATGGAATGGTGCTTTGCACCAGATTTAACAATCATCAGCTATGGGATTTGAGGTGGTGTGATAAGAACACTACAAGTATGATGAAAATTCTGGGTCCAGTAAGAAGATAAACAAAACTGCTATACTATGTCAATGAAGGAATGGGAGCACAGGTTCCAAGGGCCCTGTGCTCTTATCGTAACATTAGGATACTGTTACACTATCTCAATAAAGGGATGGGAGCACAGGGTCTAAAGGACCATGCACTCCTGTGTAAAATAATGATACTGTTATACCATGTCAATGGAGGGATCTGAGTGCAGGGTCCGAAGGACCTGCTGTCCCACCATAACATAAAGATACTGTTTTACTGTCTTAATGGTGGGGTGGTAGTGTAAAGGTCCAAAGGAGCCTGTGCTCCCAATGTAAAATAAGGATACTATCATACTATCTGAAAAGCAAGGAAATTCATTGCAAAAAACTTTGTGAGTGTATCAGTTAGGGTTTTTACTACAGTGACAAAAGTAGGAAAATGAGGTGTTAGGGTTTCAATCCTAACACCCTACCCCCACCCTGCAGACACTGGACAGGCTTCAGTTTGTGTCTTGGGGCCATTGGACTTAACTCTCACACCATTCTCCTATACTGTAAAATCTCAGCTTCCTTACACATTGAATGGGGTAAGAGTTAGGCCTGATGACTACAAGGCATACCCCAATGCCTGTCAGTGTCTGCAGGGTGGGATTGGGGTGGGTTAAGACTGAAACCCCTAACACCTCATTTCCATGCTTTTGTCATTGTAGTGAGAACCCTAACTGATACATTAATGACGTTTTTTTTGCAATATATACAGTACAAGTCACACTAAACTGTTTCACATTTGGGAATGGATTGGCAACTCATACTGGATTGTTTTTCAATGCTAACCAACTCAAAAGCAATATTTGTAAAATGTTTTGCAGCTCAGTTGGAATGCATCTGTAGTCCAGTCACAATGCAATGCGATGCAAAACTGAGTTTTATCTCTTAAACAGTTTGTGCAGGGCTTTGTGTTGGATCCAGCAACACTTAAGCAACTCAGTTAGAAATGCTAAAACAGCTCATTGTCAGAACAGTTTACTGTGACTTCTACTATACACACAACATATATATATATATATATAGTCTATATTTGATCATTGGGTGGGGGCAGGTCATGTTGTGTGCAAATGGCAAAACTTACTGGATTTGATAGTTGGTAATAGAAAGATTGCTGAATGTTGTTGAGGGACAATTGCTTTTGGTCTCGCCAGCAAGAAAATTGCTCCAGTTCCTCCTGTCAGGCAGCAAGGATCCCCACTAACAGCATAGAAACAATTCACATTTGTGGTTGGCTATGGCCATTATTTCTCTCAATTACAAGCCTGCAGAGGACAGAAGATGCACAGTTGTGCTTTAGACTATAATTTGGGTAGATAGTATTCAACCCCTGCCAGTTTACAGATATGTGATAGCATGCTGCACAGATAATTCATGCCCAGGGGCACCTGATAAACCATATATCCTGCACATCAAAATATTCAGCTGGCATGCACCTATGGTGAAACTAGAATGCTGGGACATTTTCTGGTACTTTTGCCATGTACTTTTCTAGTGAAGCAACTGGGCATTCGTGATTACCACATATAGTAACTGAGCCATGAAGCCACAGAGACTTGCTTCATGGGGTCTGCATAATGTATTTTTGTTGTTGTTGTTGAATGACATACAAGAATGTTTAAGTCCATTCTTATCTACTTTTATCACTATGCTAGCACTCCTCAGTTTACAGAGCCCCTCGGGCATGACTTTGCATACCAGGCCACCCACAGTTTTAACTTCTAGGTCTTGTGATTTCCTAATTTTCTCCATATCATTCTCAGTTAGTGGTGGGTAGTAACAAGCCTTGTCCTTTCCTGCCTCCTTAAATGTTTTAAGACCCTACAAACACATTATTACTGCTTGAGAATCCCATATCCTTCATAAAATTGACAGAGCGGCTGATAAGAGGATTGTTTAAGAAATGGGTATTTCCCACCTTTATACCAACATAACTAGACACACTGGGTGGGATATCCAAAGCAGCTGCACATGCGCAACTGGGATGCACATGCTGCCTACGAAATGCGCCAGAGGCGATATTCAGTGGCAGCAACTGCACAGCTCAAGTAGCAGTGTGCCAATGCACAATGGGCATGTATGCATGCACAAGTGCAGAGGCACGTGCCCATGAATATGCATCACAGTGCGATATTCAACCCCGACCAATGCTGGAAGTGAAGAGCAACGGCAGTTCGCAGGAACAGACTTGAGCCTATAAAAATAGGGAGCAAGTAGGAGGTGGGCACTTGTGCCAGAAGAGAGCAGGACAGAGGAGACAGACAGGCCATCTGCCTACAAAGAAGGGACAGGACAAGAGAAAGAGACAGAGACAAGGACAGAGAGGGAGTGACAGTGTGTGAGAGGTGTGTGAATGAGAGTGTGACAGACAGGGAGGTGACAGTTGGTGTGAGAGAGTGTGGGTGCAACACAGTGCAATCAGGCCCTAGTGGAATGACACAGGCACCCACAGGGTGGAGACAGAAGCCCCAGGCAACAGTCAGCCAGCTGGGGGCAGGGTACTGTAATTTAAACACTCTTGGTATGTAGGGTAAATAATAATAATACAGATTCTTGTGTATTGAGTCTGCCAAGAAACATTCATAAATAAGCAAGGAGTACTAATAAAGTTTATTATACTACTTACACCAAGCATGTGACAGGCAAAATCACAAGGGAGATGGGTTTCTCACCATTCTCCTGAAGAATGTACATAATATCCAGAATTGTAGATCTTAGGTTCTCTAAGATCTTGTGTTATCTCCTGCTCTTCTAGAGCACTACAGTGGGTTGGAGACAACTATATACTACAAATACAGTAACAGCATAGTAACAGAGATTACCTCATAGTTACAGATATGAGGAACAATATATATTGATCTAAGTCATTCTCCATTGGAGAATGACTTAGAAGACAAGAATACTAATGAATATCATATAAGACAGAATAAGCTTCCATTAGCATTATAGCTTAGACAATTGAAATGCTGACTGGTTCAAATTACATGCGGCATTTCTTGCTTACATACAGTATAAAACACAGAGTCATAACAAAAGCTTTCTCCCTCTGTCAGCTTGCTTAGAGACAAAGAGAACTGCTGACAGGATACTATTACATGGCATATCTTCCTGAGTGTAAAACACACTACATATAATTATATGAGAATATAAGTATACAGTAATCACTGATGATCCCTCAGAGTCATCATATCCCAGTAATGGTAGGGGTCCCCAAGGCTCTGTCCTTGGACCAATGCTCTTCTCCATTTTTATAAATAACCTCCCGAAACCGTTGCCCACTGTAAACCAATTCTCTATGCAGGCGATCTGGTTATCCTATCTCACTCTCATGAGGTGGTGGTCATCAATCAACAACTGAGTGAAGACCTTATAAACATTCAGGCATGGATCCTGAACCACAAGATTGTCCTTCACCTAAAAAAAAAGCCATAGCTCTTTGGGTCCCGGGCAAAGATTAAGGCCGCCGTGAGCCATTCTGTGTATCCGGCAAGGGAGATATCCCAATCTCTATCACGGACAACTTCAAATACCTGGGAGTAATGCTGGACCCACAGCTCAACCTTGGCCTTCATATTCAGAGATATGTAAAACAGTCAACTGTAAACTGGGTCTAGCCTACAGGGCAAAAACAACCTCACACCAGCCATGCGTTCTGCCCTTGCAGAGAGGATGCTTCTCCCTCTTTGTGTTATGGGCTCCTGCTTATTTGCTAGCACCACTAAGGCCCATCTCTCCAGGTGGTCGATGGCTAATAACAATATCTGTCGCCGCCCTATCGGCCCCCGCTCACTCATCACTGTGAGCTCTACAACAAGCTACACTGGCTCTCACCTACAAAGTACATTGACTTTGTCCTTGGTTACTTCACTGGTAAGGTTCTCCTTGCGGGTACCCCTCCAGAATTGTAGAAGCTTGCTGTTAGAAACTGCCCCCTTGTCTTATCACCTTAGGTCTCAGGGGTCTGCCACACTCAAGGTACCTGTGACTAGGACCAAGATGGGTGAAAGGGACTTTGCAGTATGTGCCCTAAACTTTGGCATACCTTCCCAACCCAGGTCCGTGCTGCCCCTCTTGGGGCAGCCTGCGCTCTTCCTATGGAGCCATCTTAAAAGTGCATCGGCCTGCGGATGTCAAAAACCCATGACATATGTTTGCACTTGCACCCATACAAACTGCCAGCCCTTAAAATGTAGTATTTCTGTACTGCCCCAAACTTGATGCAAGATGTGTAATCTTACCTGCAGTCTCTTGACGTGTAACCTGTTCCTAATCATGGGATGTGTAATCTTTCCTTGTAGTCTCATGATGTGTAACCTGTTCCTAATTATGTGATGTGTAATCTTACCTTGTAGTTTCATGATGTGTGACCTGTTCTTAATTATGTACCATGTTGTCCCAAGTGTGTAAGTATGTACTTTCTTGTACTGTCTCGGTCGTACCTGAAAATATGCAAATTGCTTGTCTAGTGTACTTACCTGGTTAACAAAAGCTAAATAAAATAAATAAATATCAGTAATTAGGTAGATTATATATGGAATATCTATGAATGACAAACTAATCTAGATAAATGTATTATAGTAAAGTATAATGAATCATGCATGACAATATTAGCATATCTTAGCAGCAAAGCACATTCCTAGCACTCATGTGTATCCGATGGGTGCCCATATCTAGCGTAAGTGCAAAATAGCAGTATCACAGTATAACATACCAAGAATACAGTGTGAGGTGTATGTGGGATGATAGGGGCATAACCCAGGTGTAACAGCACAGACGTGGGCCCTGCAGAGCAGCACGCACAGCCACACACAGCTGGGTGGGCTAGTGGAGCCGGACGCCCAGGGGACAGGACAACATGGGCCATGGCCAGTGCAATATTCAGATGGAGGCCATAACGAGGGGTGTGGAGAGGCAGGAGGCAGGGCACCATGGCCATGGAAGGGCCGTTGGTGGTACACCCGGAACAGGCGGTATCGACCACACATCAGCTATGAGACCCATGCTGACACTAAGATTGTGGGCTGGTACCGACTGAACGGGCAATTCTGAGGCAGCTCTGTGAGCTGTGCAGTGAGGAGATGCAGGCACCCACTAGATGGAGCCATGCTCTGACAGTGGAGACAAAGGTAACAGCTGTCATGTGCCTGCTCACCACGAGCACCTTCCAGAGACCAACAGGGATACCACAGGCATAATTCAGTTGGCCGCATCACGGCTCCTCACACAATTCCTTAATGCTCTGCTGCCACATGCTGAGGAATACATCCACTTCTCCAACACACAGGCAGAGTATACAGCAAACATGCAGGAGATCCACAAGGTAGCACGTATGCCTGGCATGCTACGGCCATTGACTGCACCATGCTGGCATCTGCATGCCACCTGGCCCGGAGGGTTAGCCTACATCAACAGAAAGGGCTTCCCCAGTATCAACTGCAAGGTGGTGTGTGATGCCAGGGGTGCATAACCAATGTCTGTGCCACACACCCTGAGGGAACCTCATGATGCCTTCATCTGGCTCAGCTCAGCACTGTGCCACATGTTCAGGAGTGGGGACATCCCACTGGTCATCTAGTGGGTGTATGCCGAGACCATGGGCAGCTGGGTACACCAGGGCATGGGAGAGGGTCGGCCAGGGTAGGGGTGCTGCAGAGTGAGGCTGGGAAGGACAAGGCACAGCAACAGAGGACACTAGGCTAACCATATCTCCATCCACACAGGTGACAGTGGCTACCCACTCCGGCCCTGGCTGCTCACCCCACCTGTGCCCATCATCCCCTGTAGAGGAGTGTTAGAATGAGGCACATGCCAGTATGTTGGAACATCACTGAGCATGACTTGAGGTCTGCTGAAGACACTTTCCATTGCCTGCACAGGTCTGGTGGTGCCCTACAGAACGGTCCCTCGAAGGCCTGTGGCCTATTCCTGGCCTGCTGCATGCTTCACAACATGGCCACTGACCATCGAGGTTGATAGCTGTCGAGGTTGAAGAGGGGAACAGCGGTGGGCCGTGGCGATGGGTATCCCTCCTGGGCAGAGGGATCCCTGGCTGATGAGGATGGCACATCAGCACCAAGACATGATTGCAGAGGAGCACTACAATGCACGCAGGTAGGTGGACAGACACCCATGCATGGGATGGCCACAGTGGTAAGGCACACAGGCATGTGGGCATGCCCTGTAGCATGCACAGACAGGTGGGGAGGAGTGGGTGTGGGGCCATGCCACACATCCACAGCAACAACACACAGCACAGCACACACGCACACACAATGGCACCTGTAGGCATTCGCCCGGGCATTAGCACCTGGCATGGATCAGATGCAGAGCACCAGTGCACATGTGCATCCAGTGCTGTGGTGGCATCATCATGCACATGCCACATTGGCCAGCGGCTGGGCAGGTGTGCACACAGCCAGTGTGTAGCACATTCCACGGATGCCACATTCATGGCATGCACACACACACACACACACCCACACAATGCCCACATGCACACAGGGTGATGGCAGTGGACAGCAGACAGGGTGGTGGGCACATCAGCTCTGCCACATGGTCACACGGCTGCCACGGACCCAGGCTGTGTGACGCCACAGGGGTCTGCGACTGTCCCCAGGGATGGAACTGTGAGAATGTAACCATGTCCTCACAGGGATCACAAGGGTCTGCAGGCTACTGAACAGGCCCACTCTGGGTGTGCCTGGGATGCCAACAGTGGAGCCAGGCATCGACACTGAGGGGCGCATGCAAACTTGAGTCCGTGGGGTGTACAATGCACTCAAGGGGTCTGCAGTGCCTGGCCAGCCCCATGGCAGCCAGTGGAGCAAGGCCGACCATGACCGCGAGTGGTTACGTGATCCAGGGCCACAGCTGTGTCCTCCCAGAGGTGATGTATGGCTTCCTGGACCTGCGCGATGCCCCTTTGTGCTGCTTGGCTGCCTGGCACACCTCTGTGTGGAGTGCATGCACCCCAGCCATGAGTAGCACCTGTTTGGTCCACAGAGACCCACAGCAATCGGATATGCTTGCACAAAGGGATCGGCCCAGGGGCACATAGGCGTGCACCACCGACCCACGGTGGTGTCACGGTACTGCATGCGCAGCCCCGCTCAGGTGGACACTGCACAGTGGAGTCACACACAGCGGTACCAGGGGCGGTAGTGGGCAGCTGTCCCACTGCCAACAGGCCACTGGCCATGCTGCCAGGGATGGTGGATGGTATGGGTGTCTCCCCACAACAAGTCCCCTGCTGTCCAAGATAATGGTCACATCGTCATCGGTGTCAGACCCCACCCCAATCTGTGTCTCCGCACACTGCATGCTGTGTCTGGCATCCCACTGGAACACAGCCAGGGCCTGTCCACCACAACACCCAGGTCATAAAGCCAGATGGCAGTAGTGTGCTGCAGCCGCTCAGGCCCCCGGATGCTAGTGGAGGTAGAGGGCTGGTCCTCCAGGCCTGGGCATGCCCCCATGGCAGATGCAGCTGCCCTGCCACTGCATGCTGATGTTCCGGTGCTGAAAGGAACACAGATGTGTTAGTGCCACCAATGCACTGGACCCTCACCCCCATCCCCACCCCTGACGCCACTGTACCTACCATTCAGTGATGGGCTCCCTCCAGTCTGGAAGCCACCACCCGCACACCCTTAACAGTGCTGTGCTGCATGGTGGTCACCACCAGCTCCTCCTGTGGCATGAGCCATGGCATGTCGGCCTGGCCCCCACCTGTGGCTGACCTTACTGCCCATATGGCTGCCACCTTCTCCTTGATCCAATCCTTGTCGGTGCCCACCTTCTTCATGCACTCCTGTGCAGCTCACTGGTGGCTACCCTGCTGGTTCACAGCCTCTGCCACCTCCTCCCAGGCTGCAGCCCTGGCCTGGGGTGTGCCAGTTACACCACTCAGCAGGGGCTCCCTGTCAAGGTATGACTCAAACAGGGTATCCGCCTCTGCCTTTGTAAGTTGGGCCTGCACTTGGGGCAGGCCTACTCTCCTCACCCTCCTCACATTCAGACATGGTGCTACCTGTGGGCAGTGACATGTGGTTAGTGGCTGCAGCGCCCACACCTTCCGACCATCCCGCTGTGCTGTTCATCCCCTTGGCAGGCACAACTTACCCTCGGATGGTTGCAATACCAATCCATGGCGTAGGTGCTCCTGCGGTGCCTTTTATAGTGCATCACATGTAAATGTGCTGATGCGCAACAGTAATGAGATGCTAATTCCCCAGTGCACTGTGGATAGGCTGATGAGCTAATCTGCATATGCTGGCTGAATATCACATTGTTGTGCCTTGTGCAATGGACTTGCACCAGCACAAGTCATGGTGCAACGCTGTGATGTGTGCAGTGTGCCGTCAATGCACATGCACCATGGCATGTACCACCACCATTGTGCAGCATGCACTAGGAGCACTATTAGCAGCCATTGTGCCCTATGCGCTATAGGGCCTATGGCACTCAGGTGTTATAGGGCCTGTGGCATTCAGGTGCCATTGTACCTATGGCACCTCGGGGCACTATAGGGCATGGGGTGCCTGGCGCCATTAGCCTATGGCACTTGGGCAGTATAGAGCCTGTGGTGCTCAGGTGCCATCATGCCTATGGCTCTGGGTGCTATAGGACCTGTGGCACTCAGGCGGCATTGGGTCTGTGGTGCTCAGGTGCCATAGAGCCTATGGGGTGTGGTGGCCTCAGGTCCTCATTGCAAACATGCATCATGGCCCCAATAGCGCACATGCGACATTGCTTGTGCTGACCCCTGACCCCTGCCTATGCTCCCAGGAACCCCTGCCCTAAGTGCCAGTGTGGCCACGCCCATGTTGCACATCCCTGTGGGATGCACGATTGCTGCAGGCAGTGCATCTCTGGACATTGCATACATCCCAGCATGTGGAGCTCCTGCACCACAGGATGCCATTTGGACTGCTTCATTGCAGAGTAAGCATGCCACGGTGCTCAGTGCCCTGTTCACAGAACTGGTGCCAGGTACAGCTGCTGAACCTGGTGGCCCAGGTCAAGCCCCATGCTGCCAGCCAGTTCAGACAGCAACCCCTCGACAGGTCCAGGACTGAGGTGTGGCATGATCTGGCTGATGGCCTTGTACAAGTGACTGGTGTGCGGTGCACAAGGGAGCAGTGTCACCACCATTATGGGGACCTGTTGAGGAGGGACCCAGAGACTCAGGTTGCTGCAGGCGCACGCCTGGAGGGGTCATGCCATGGCCAGATAAGTTTACTGTGCCTGCATCTGTACATCCAGTGTTCCATGGGCTGGCAGGGCTGCATGCCATGCCGGGGGTGGCACTGTTGCCATGTGCCCTGTGGCCTGATTGCAAGCCACCAGGTGCACACATCACTGCCCTGTGGCTGTGCCAGGCCGGGTGCACTCTGTGCTTGGGGGTGAGGGCAATGGGCTTATGGTGATGCTGTGTACTGATGTGTGCTTGTTTGTGTTCCCATCCTAGGATCTGAAGACTGAAGAAGAGCCAGGGCAGTGGAGATGCCTGGTGGGCCATGGCTGACTGCTGCAGGCCCTTCAGCGGTTGCTGCAGGACTGACAGGAGGAGCTACTGTACTGGCATGCACAGCACCACAGTGGGCAGGTGGGCGCTGTGCATTCATACATTGTTGTGCATGGTGGTCAGCAGGGTGGGGTATGGCCTTGGCCCCCTGTGCTGGGATGTGGCAGCTGTATTCAGCCAGCGGTGTATGTGGCACCATGGGGCAGCATTGCATGTGTGTGGCAGCTGTTAGTGGGCTGTGGGTGCATCCGCCATCGCCAGTGCTGCTGTGGTTCTGTTGCTGCACCATGCCACCTGCCTGCCACGGTGCTGATGGTTGGCCCTTAGGAGACTGTGTCCAGCACTTTGCACAGCTGTCTCAAGCCAGGTCGGCGGCAGTCATAGGCCCACCCACTGTGGGTGGCCAGGTGCCACCTCAGGGCGTGTGTCCCCACTGTCCACTATGCACAGTGGGTGGGCTAGTGCCCTGGACACACACTGATAACCTGTTCCTTCCTTACCATAGGTGTAAAGCAGGCTGTTGACAGCCACACTACAGCCGCCTCCTGTGGCGCATCATCACGATCACCACCGACACTCTGGAGATTGCATGGCTGACAAGATGGCTCCTACTGCCGGGGGCAGCTCAGAGGTCTGTACCAAGTGGCAGCAGGACGTAGCTACCCATAGGGGCTGATGTTATCATTCCTGCATCTGACCACACTCCCCCTGCCTTCCCTGTCCCATTGTATAGCCCTTTCCCCTGTCCCATCCATCCCTCCCTCCCTCCCTCACCTACCTGTTCCTGCTTTGTACATAGTTCATCTGCCTTGTTCCCTGTTTTATATTGTAAATAGTTATTTTATACAGTTTGCTTTGCTTACCCACCTATGTCCGTGTCTGCTTTGTGGCTGGTGAGTGGAGCCATGCTTCAGTGGTGTGGTGGGTGGCTGTGTGGTGCACCTGTGTTTTCTGTGGGTCATGCATGGTGGTGTTTGCCCATCTGTTAGTGGCTGTGCCCTGGGGTGGCCATGGGCTGGCTGTTCAGGGCTGTGTGGCATGAGTGTTAGGTTCCATGTGCCAGGTGTGACTGGCTGTGGACCTGGTAGGTTGGGGCATGCCATCCAGTGGGGATGGCGGTGGTAGCCCACCATTGGCCGTTGGGCTGCCTTTTATACATCCACCACTTTGGTGCTCATGGACAGGGGCTGGCTACATGCCCGCACTCCTTGGCCAGTGTTCCTTTGTGCAGCTGTGCCTCTGGCCTGGCTCCACTGCCTCCCCAGTGGCCACCCCTTCCCTGGTGCCTTGCCCTGCTGCGCCTGTAGCTGGTCCATTTGTGCCTTGGCGCATCTTCCTGGGCCTTGCGCATCCATGGTTGTGCTATTACGCATGTTGGGTTGCTCCTGGTGCACCTCTGACTGTGCTCTGGCACATCCATGCAATATTCAGTCATGTTGCACTAGTGCATGTCACCATGCCAACCTTTGACTATCACACTCATTGAGCAATGGTGCATTGGATTTGCACTGTGCTGGCCTTTGCGTATGCCTGGTGCATTTCTAAATATCCTACCACTGTAAACTTCTGCATTGCCATTTTTCACAGAATTAAAGAACTAACAATGTACTACATTCAGGATTCAACTAGAACTGTTTTTAGTCTCATCATACTTTTTCTGTCAGTCAATCTTTGAACTTATTCAGTGCCCAGCTAGTTTGATGTTTAGTGTTCTGCTCATTTCTTTTGAGCTCAGTCTCATCAATTTCAGCTGCAGCTAGATCACTGTGCATTTTACGGCTGCATGGGTAGAGCCATGCAGACGATTGTCTCATCAGAAAAAGGGGTCTGAATTCCTATGCAGCATGCCTTTGTTGTTACAAGGGAGTGGAATAAAATAAAGTCCCTGTTTTCTGCATTAACTAAACTGTTTTTCCTCCCCACCTATCCCCAGCTGTGTTGTTAGGAGAGTGGAATCCTTCTGCATTTATCATATCTGCTGTCTGAGCTGGGTGTTTAGTGGAGATATCACTAAGAGAAACAAAACCCCATTTCAAAGAGCATCAGAAGTAAACAATGATCTTTTAAGCTGACACACACACACACACACACACACACACACACACACACACACACAACTGACTGACTTTCATCAGAGATCAGGAAGCCATAAAAAGGAGATAACATTGCAAATAACTCTACTGAGCCAAAAGGGTAGTAAAGCAAATTTAATTTTTTTTTTACAACTATGTTTATCCTCCTACGGCAGGTCCTCCAATCATCTGCCACCCTACTGGAGCTTGGGGTCTTTTGGGCTTGTATTTCATTGTGTACCCTGGTGGATCCCCAGATCCCAGCCTAGAGGCTTTATTCTTTAGTGGCCCCTGTGTTATCCTCTGTTTTCTCCCTTGGGTGTGCACCTAATCTTGAGACCACAGAGCGGTGATGCATGTGCATGGAGGTACATGCACACTGCAGATCCAATGCCAGCCTCTTCCACCCTCCTTTGGGCTATCGCCGGTACTCCTTGAAGTGACACCTCCACTCTGGCCTCCACTAGGGGGCAGTCATGCTCCAAGGGACATTACCTTCCCAAGGTGGAAAGCTACCAGCTGGCAGCCTTCACATCCTCTCCTCCCCACCAACCTTCAATGACCTAGGCTCATTCCTGAACCCTAGTTGCCAGCATGGAGTGAGGTATGGCATCCAGCACCTCAACTCTCTGTGCCACCGGGCCAGCTAAATTGACAGCCTCCTGGTGAACCTTCATAAATCATCCAAATACCTCCAGAAATAGCATTTTACTTTAGAAGAATCATGAAATCATGAAACTCTTGCCCTGCTCACTTTAAGCAACTTCATGAAACAAGATATACTATTTGAGAGTCACATAAACAGATATGAAGACAAGCATTTGTCAATCCTGAATGTTCATGGCTTGCATTGCTTTTGTATGGGATACTGCTTGTCACATTTTCCTATATATTAACCCAAGGTAGACCAGATGTGATGTAATATGTCATTTGCAATGGCAACCTGATTTTATTTTATTTTTTACCGCATTTAGCCAATATAGTAGAGGTAAGATGCAACATTTCAATTTTTAGTGTTGTCTTGCTTTTATAATGTATTTTCTAGGACAGATCATTTTGATGAAACAGATCCTTTTTGGTGGTGTTCTGTTATAAGGTCATGTGGTTTATGTAGTTTTGCAGTACACTTGTCCAGATAACACAGCTCATATGCTATCTTGTTTTTAGTGGGATCCTGCTTTCTCCAGTTTTTACTTTGTGTTTACTGGAATATGGAGCCTAGTTTGGGGCTCAATTTATTACAAAAGAAACCTGTACTACTTGCTCATCCTAAAGGAACACTACACTAAACTGTAAGTCATATTTTAAATATTGGTTCCAAATTTTTGCTAATGCATGTGGATTACAGATAAGCTGTCAATAAGGTGTGCCTTGAGAAAGAAACATTAGAGTTTCCTGGTAAAATAAATGTCTTTTTTCTTTTGTTAATTTCATGAACTTAGCAATGGCCATTTGCATTCACATGATGACACATACATATTTTAAAATAAAACAATTACCAGTCATTCCTTTAAATCTGTTAAGTGTGGTAAGGATTACTGTTGATTTTGTACAACATGTCTTATTGTGATCACATATTTATAACATGCATGTTTTTGTTTTGATCATTAAGTAAAAATATACTAGATAAAATCTTGTAATAAGCTGTTGCTGAATACATGATGGAAGAGAGATTAAGATAATTTTGTCTGATGCAATTAGGAACAGAAGCACTGTAAACTTCAAACTGATGAATATCCTTAATTTTATCCAACAGTACAATCTATTTCTTTACTATGCAACCAACCATAAATGGTTGAATGCTCTGTCCCAGAATGGATACCGATACTCAAGTCAACTATGGGATCATTGTATGTTAATAAAACTATGTTATAGGCATGCAGTTTGTGAGAGGGTGTGGAAGCGATAACTGAGACACAGCTTTTCGAGTGCAAAACACACAAATTATTTATGTGATTTGTATTAAAATAATAAACTCAGAATAAAGAATAATAAAGCATAGAAAATATCATCTACCTCCTGAGCTTCAGTAGCAATTCTCATTACTGAGTGCTGCCACAGAGTGGACAGAGTTTAGGCACCAGCACATCCACCATCATGTGTGATCAAAGACTATCTAATTGTCTGGACACAAGAGGTGTCTTTATATCTGATCTAAGTGACATCATAGGCCAGCTGATCCACCCACCCCTAGTCTAATACATTAAATTTCTACACTAATACATATAGTGGAGGATTAGTTTGACCGAAAACCACACTGACATTTGTACAGAATACATATAGCTAGGAGTTCAGGGTGTTTATGAGGAATAGAAATAAAAAATATCCTAGAAGACTTAAGAGCCAATTAGAGACCTAAACCCTCCATCTAGGCAGTGACATCACTAGGCATATTTCTATAACTATTCTTCAGAAAGAAACTGCTGGCCCTTAAGAACACAACAGTGACCAGAAGTTATGCTGCCAGAACAGGTATGAATGAGAACATGACCCCAGAGATATCGAGAAGCATGAATTATACCAGAAAATGTATATGCATTTTTAATTTTCAAGGTTATTTAGTATCAGTTTAGTACCTACAGGTTTATAATAAAAAGGGAAACAACTGTTTAGCTAAGAGTAATACAATAAATACCCTTTTTTTCTTTTTAAACTATACCTAGGACTGTCTGCTAGATTCACCAGCCACAGAGCTGAGTACTCACCTGGTGGCGTTTGTCCATATTATAGGATGTTCTGTTCAAGGGCAAAGAAAAACACACAAATACCCTTTTATATCACACTAAGCAAACATTCATCTCTGAATAATGTTTTAGTGCTCGGCTCCATTTTCAGACACTCTGGAGCTGAGTATCACACTAAGCGGTTTATGCACTAACTCTTTTTCAGACAGGGTGCAATGTTATGCTGCTCCAAATTGCTGAAGACACCAACACTTGTCACTCATCTCAAAGTGCAGTCTGCTGTCTGTGGAAGGCACCAGCCATCAGGTGTAACCTGTACTCCGTACCACTTTCACTGCCAAACAGAAACAGCTAGAGAAGAGGACCCAAAGGGAAGACCAGAGTGAGAGAAGTAGAAGCCACAGCCAGCAGCCACCAGCCAGTAAGCAGAGGAGGAAATAGAAATGGTACTTTTATTCAGTGGCCACTCCAGCAATATAAAGAGCTGCTACAAGGGAGACGTAAAAGATAAAGAATGACTTTGAAGCTAAGGGGAAAATTACAACGGTGTCTCTTTTATTGCTTTAATTGGAGCAACATAATATGAGAGTACCCAAAATCAAATGTACCAAATTGGGGAGGGGCACAGGTGTCCCTGTGTTTAATCCTTTAGAGAAAGGCTAACATGCTAGTAAGCTTACATACACTCCAACTCATATACAATATTCTTCTTGTTTTAAGGAGCACAACGGGGCATTCTTATTCAAACAGTTACAGCCCTATTGGCACAGAATCATGAAGTACCTCGGAGGCTTATTAATGCCCCAACCCAGTGACTACCAAGGACAAACAGGAAAGTTAGCGGGTAGAATAGGAAGAGATACCATGATAGGAGGCCACCCTTCATGGTAGAGTTACGAAAAGAGTCAAGGAAGACTCAAAGGAAGCAGTGCTACTGCAGTAGGCTTTAGAAAAGGGCTAGAAAGATAGGGAATGTCCCAGGGTGAAATGGAGGGGGATTCTGTCACGCAGTTGTCTACTGGTGCTACAGTAGTTGCATTTATTTAGAAGTTGGTGCTGAAGGATTTGAACCTGTGATTCAGAAATGTATGCCTGTTGGTGTAAGATTGGAATATGGGTTCATCAAATGTTTTGGGTTGGTAGGTGAAAGGCATCATGGTAACTTGGTTGCACACTTTTTATTTATTTATTTGAATTTTTTCTAAAACAAATGTTTTCAGGAAATGTGAATGTATGGTACTCGATGTAACACACACACGTATTTTCACAATATGTTTATTGACATGCATGCTTTTATTGAGTTTATATCCAGTTAACCCTCAAACACCTTTCTCTCTCACAGTCCATGCTGCTTGATTCATGTTTACCCCACTGCTCCCATTACCAGCCACAATACCTATGTTATTGTCCTTCTTCATCAGTAATTAGAATTATCAACCATTCCAGCACCTCTGTTTTATGATGTGTTGCTCATTGGCTAATTAGCCAAATATAGTACCATCCTCCCATCTCCACAGCTGGCTGCTGAGTGTCAGTTTACAATCACTGCATACTGCATTAGCTGTTTCACTATGCAGATGAGAGTAAACTGTCATTTAGCAGCCAGCCGGGAGGTGAGAGTAATGTAGGTGCCTGCCACTGCATGGAAGGTTGCAGTCAAATTGGGTAGCATCTTATAATAATACAATTTTTATATTAGGGTAAGTGGATACTTGTGCTAGCTGTATGTGTTCTTTCGCTGGTAGTGGTGGGATTCGAGCAAGCTGTTCCAGGAAATATATTCCCTATGAAGTGAGGTTTGAAAATGAGTTTAAAATTGTTATGGTTGGAAGGTGGGTTGGGATTGGCAATTGACAGCACTGTTTACTTTTTATTTACCTTGTCAACACATTAGCCACTGTGACAACTTACTTTATAATTAATAAAGTATTTTTCCGGGCATACTGTGACTATGTTTTTATATATAATACAGTAATTGTAATTGCCATTATTTTGGTATTGATGTTTCAATCTTTGTAAACTAAGTATGTTCCTGTTTCTTTTTACAGTTGCTGTGATTTGCTGGGGATCAAGTGTGTTAATGTGTTTGTATGTTGAGTTGATTGCAGTGTATAGGATACAAGCCTTTTTATTGTTT
Source organism: Neoceratodus forsteri (assembly GCA_016271365.2). Classification (NCBI taxonomy): domain Eukaryota; kingdom Metazoa; phylum Chordata; order Ceratodontiformes; family Ceratodontidae; genus Neoceratodus; species Neoceratodus forsteri. Next base: position 1,543,464,749 of record CM057450.1, read on the forward strand.
TTAAAACATAAGTGTGAAGAGCACTCGGGTAGGCTGGACAAATAATAAAATTACTTGTCTGTGACCATACAGTTCAACTGCAGAAACAGTTGGGGTCTGGCAGAGGTTGTGTGAACCTGCTTTTGCTGAGCAGATGGGGAAAGGATTTTAGTTGCTGGATAAGCTTTAAATTATTATCAGTCTGTGGACTTTCAGGCAGGACTGCTGACTTATTTAATAAGTGTTGTTTGGTGTGGGGATCCATAGTGGAAGCTGGATATTCATTTATGTTTTCTACAGGTATTGTGAGCAGCTTTCTGGAAGTTTCTGTCTTTCTCAGCCAGGATCAATTTACAGCTAATTGGGACTTAAATACCAGGGTTTCTTACATAGCAGTACTGCAGAAACAGTTGGGGTCTGGCAGAGGTTGTGTAGAATCTGCTTTTGCTGAGCAGAATGGGAAAGGATTTTAGTTGCTGGATATGCTTTACATTCTTATCAGTCTGTGGACTTTGGGCAGGAGTGCTGACTTGCTTAATGCAGTGTTTGTGTGGGACCTTCCTCCAGAGGAGGTTGCAGTGCTTGGAGGTGCAGTGAGGGGCAGACACAGGGCTGATACACTCTTGTGAGAGTCAGGTGTGGGTCCTAATCCCACCCTCCCCAACCCCTTCCTCCCCAAAGCACAGTTCATTTATAGGGGAACACCTGCCCTGCAATTGAAGGAACAGGCTTCAGGTGCAGCTCATGTAGTTCTATCCATAATGCAGCCACTGGGCTGGGAAAAGTGTAGGTAGGTCTCAAATAGTAGTGCAGCATCCACAATGAAATGCTAAGTAGTCTGATAGTTGGATATTGTGGAGGGCCTTCAACTGGAATATATCAGGTAAACTTTCTGTTAGAGGCTGAGCTAAGTTAGTTGGTTATTTGGCCTAGAAAAGACTGCTGTGATGATGAGGAAGGGGCTGCATATCACTTGAGCAGGTATCTTTGGGAGGGTGGTTGGGTGCACAGGGTGTGATGCAGCCATGATACTGGACTGGGCTTGGAAGTTTGGGGATGCCCAGTGTGCTTTCAGCTGGCACAGCTTAAGGAGGAGGTAGAGGGATCCAAAGGCAGCTGGGGTGCTGGGGAGGATTGAGAGGTAGGAGGCAAGCTGTCACCTACATGGAAGCACTAGGTGCTGGGACCTCCCAAGCTGGGGAGGAGTAAGAGACGTGCTCACTAGAAGAGGAGGAAGGGGACACAGGGGGCTCTAGGGGACCCTGGTAAGTGGGGGCCCTAGGGAGGTGGAAATTTCCACAGCAGTAGGGCAAGAGTCTGGGGGTGTCCAAAGAAAACCGAGAGGGGCAGTAATGAAGGGGGCAGTTGGGGATAGCCTAAGGCTCTCAAACTGTTTTAACCTCTATGCCCATTGGTAGAAGAGGGGTGTGTGTGTGGGGAGGCGGAGGAGGAGGATGGTGATGATGATGCTGCTGCTGGTGAAGCTGGAGCAGGGACGGACAGAAAGGGTGAAGGAGCAAGAGGCAAGGGCGCAATAAAGGGGTCCTGGACAGGATGGGAGAAGAGGGGTAGGGGAGAGAAGAAAAGGAGGATCAGGGGACAAGGAGGAGGCTGATGGTATGGAACAGGGGAGCACAACAGGCAGGAAGGTGCAGGACATAAATGGGATGATAGCGAGCAAAAAGCCACATATAGACAAACAGATAGGATCGATGGATTAGTAAGGAGTGGGAAAGAGATACAGAGTAAGATACTCAGGTGGAGGGGGATAAAGAAGGCCGGACATGGGTAGAGGAGGTGACCAGGGACAATAGTGAAGGGGCTACCTTCAACACCCAGATTGTGGGAGGTGCAAGAAGCCAGTTGAGTGGAGAATCTGGACAAAGGGATGAGGAGGGCATAGAAGGAGAGGGAACACAAGGGTGAACAGGAAGGAAAGGGGAGGTTAGAGTACTGCTGTTGGGGTACTCCATGATCATAGGCATCCAGTGGGAGGGCAGGAGGATGGTAAAACCTGTCTGATCAGAACCAAATGCCACCCAGGCCTGATGGGCACAAGGCCAAGCATGAGTTGTATTCACTGGCAAATGACATAGAAACATAGACTTTGACAGCAGATAAGGACCGCTTGGCCCACCTAGTCTGCCCATTTCCCTACCTAGAGGATAAGCTGCAGATCCTATTTAACCAATAGCCTATTTCTTCCTACCCACAAAAATTGCTCTTATGTCTATCCCATGCATTCTTGAATTCTCCCACAGTTTTAAACCACACAACCTCCTCAGGAAGGCTGTTCCATGCATCTACCACCCTCTCTGTGAAAAATACTTCCTCACATTGCCCCTGAGCTGTCCCCTCTATCTTCAAATTGTGTCCCTTGTTCTTGCACATCTCTTTTCTGAAAGATGCCACCTCTTGGATTTTTGTTGGTTCCACTGAGGTACTTAAACATTTCTATCATGTCCCCCTCTCCCTCCTTTCCTCAAGGGTATACATATTAAGCTCCATTAGTCTCTCCTCGTGGCTTCTCTTGCAGATCCTGCACCACTTTAGTTGCCCTCTGAACTGCCTCCATCCTGTCTATGTCCTTGTGGAGATGGGGTCTCCAGAACTGGACGCAGTACTCCAGATGGGGTCTCACCAACTGTCTGTACAGGAGGATAACAACTTCCTGTTTTCTGCTGGTGATGCCTCTCCCTATACATCCAAGTATCCCCAGCCCTCCCTAATGCCTTCTCACATTGCTTGCCAACCTTAAGGTAATCTGATATGATTACCCCAGGTCCCTTTCCATTTTGTTGTTGTTACTACCCCCATTGTGTAATCTTCCCCTGGGTTTTTGTTTCCCAGGTGCATTACTTTGCATTTCTTTGCATTGAATCCAAGCTGCCATACTTCTGACCATTCCTCCAACCTTCCCAAGACCTTCTCATCCTTTCCATGCCTCCTTGTGTATCAACCCTGTTGCAGATCTTTGTGTCATCTGCAAAGAGGCATACTTTTCCTTCCAGTCCCTCTGCAATGTCACTTATAAAGACATTAAAAGGACTGTACCTAGTACTGAACCCTGTGGTACCCGACTAGTAACCCCTCTTTCTTCAGAGTAGACTCCATTTACAATTACCTTCTGTGTCCTGTTGTCCAGCCAATGTTTTACCTAGGCTACCACCCTGGGACCCACTCCCAGGCTGGTTAATTTGACTATTAATCTTGTGTGGACTGTGTCAAATGCCTTACAAATTCTAGGTAGGCCATGTCCTCAGCCCCTCCCTGGTCTACTACTTTGGTCACTCAGTCAAAGAAATCAATTAGATTCATCTGACATGACCTTCCGCTGCCAGAACCCATGCTGCCTTGGGTCCTTTGCCCCACTGGCCTCTAGGTACTCAACAATTTTTTTCTCCAGAAGTGATTCCATCACTTTCCCTACCACAGAGGTCAAACTGACAGGTCTGTAGTTTCCTGCCTCTGTCTTTGTCCCACTTTGTGAAGTGGAATCACATCAGCCTTCTTCCAGTCCTCAGGTACCACACCATCCTCCCATGATTTGTTAAAAAGGGTAGTCAGTGGTGTCACTGGTTTTCTGCTTAATTCTTTTAGAATTCTGGGGTGAATTCCATCTGGCCCCATTGCTTTATCCACCTTCAGTTTTAGGAGTTCTTTCAGAACCCTTTCTTCTGTGAAAGGACTGGGATCGACCCCTCTCCAGAGTGCTTCTGTTAATTGGAGTAGGCACCTCCTCCACTTCCTCTTTTGTAATATTGAACAGAAGTATTCATTCAGTATCCCTGCTTTTCACTGTCACTCTCGCCCACCCACCATCCATTCTATTCAGCCTCACTATCCCTCCTTTGTCTTTCTATGCTCTCGAAATACCTATAAAAGGTTTTATCCCTTCTTATCCGAGTTGGCTATCTTTTCCTCAGTTTGTGCCTTTGCTATTCTGACTACCCTCTGCTTGCTTCTGCCTTAACTGGTACAGTTCTCTGTCCTGCTCCTTCTGTGTTTCCTTATCATTTCTAAATGCTATCTTTTCTTCCTAACCTTCACCGCCACTTCTTTTGAGAACCATAGTGGCTTTTTCTTTCATTTTGATTTGTTTATTTGCTTCACACAAAGCTTGTTGCCACTGTGATGGCAGTTTTAATATTTCCCATTGTTACTCCACCCTCCTTCTAGCCTGTTTGCTAGGGCTTTTCTAAGGCACTTCAATCTTGCCAAAGTCAGCCCCTCCTGAAGTCCAGAACCCTCACTTAGGTATCTTGACTCTGTAGTTGAGTTTATCGTGAACCACACTGTTTGGTGGTCACTTGTTCCCAAATGGCTACTCACTTCTAGATCTGAGATCCTCTCACTGTCCCCATTTGAGAGTACGAGGTCTAAGATTGCTCCCTCATGAGCAGGTTACAAAACTAGCTGTCTGAGGCATGCCACTGAAGGGCATCAAGAATGGCCCTGCTTTTGTATGTGGCTGCAGCAAAGGTGCTCCAGTTAACATCTGGCATATTAAGGTCCCCCATCAACAGTATCTCCCTTTCTCTGCCATCCTGAGTATGCTTTCTATCATATCCTTGTCCATTCCTCCCCTGACATGGGGGCCTGTGTACAACCCCTGTGCAGATTGTGGTGTCATTTCCAGTCTCTAAGGTGACCCACAGTGCCTCCTCTCCTCCTGTTTACTCTTTTGTTCAGTGCTTTATCCCTTCCTTACATGAGAGCTACTCCCACTTCTGCTCTCTCTGTCTCTCCTATAGTTTGTGTACCTGGTATGTTAACATCCCAGTCATGGTTCTCTGTTACCATGTTTCTGAGACTGCTATGATATCCAGGCATCCCTCTTCCATCAAGGCCACCAGTTCAGGGAGCTTGTTGCCCAGACTAAGGGCATTGGTACTCATTACCCTCCATTTCTTGATGGTCTTACCCTTTTTCCCCATCCCTGTCCTTATTGCATTTGTCACTTTCTCCATTTATCCTGCGCTTCCCTTTTGACATCTCTATGTTGGTGTCTACCTCACTTAGTACCCTGATTTTTGAGGGGCTAGGATTTCCCTGTTCCTTTCCAGTGCCCCCTTGGCTAGTTTAAATGCTTGCCAATTAAGTATTTAAACCTATCACCTAGGATCCTGGTTTCCTCCTGGACAGATGCAGACCATCACGCCAGTATAGGCCTGCATCCCTCCAGGTGGACTCCCAGTCCCCACTGAAGCCAAATCCCTGAGCTCTGCACCAGGTTTTCAACCACCGATTGAATCCCATGGTGTGGAGCACCCTAGCCTCACCCGTGCCATAGACAGGCAGCACCTCTGAGAAGGTGACCGTAGGTGTTATTTGTCTAAGTCCCTCCCCATCTCCACAAATGCTTCTAGCACTGCTCTGATACCTTTCTTAGCTAGATCACTTGTCCCTAGGTGGACAATGACATCCGCCTTCCCTGTGCAGCTGCTCCTGCGATCCTGAGGATTTGCTCCTATCCCTCCAAGCCATGGTGCCAGGCAGGCATCTAACCTCCCTTCCCTTCCCCAGTTCTACCTTCCTAACAATGGAGTCCCCCACCAGGAGTTGTTTCCTTCCGCTGTGGGGTCCCATGCCACCTTTGTGGGTCTCCTTTGTGGAGTTCCCAGCATCCTCCTTGGTCTTCACTGTGGGTGCCTCATAGAAGAAACACACTTTTCAGAATAGCATAGAAATTGTGGAGAGGTACAACTGGAGGGATGTGCCTGTATTCCACCATTCTCACCCTCCCGAGCCCACTGTGGACCACCCGCCTCCTCTTTCTTGGCAACCTCTGAGGCAACGGCATTGACACTGGTGGTTCCTGGGTGAGAGGAGGTCCCACAAATCCTGGCCAACTCAGCCTGGAGATGAGCAACCTCCTCCCTCATCCCAGAGAGTTGCCTGCAGATGGGACAACACTGCATCTTCCAGAACATCTCCCGGAAGACTGCTGCTCCACAGCCACTGCACTGTACCACTCTCATCATGTCTTTTTCTGGCCCCCTAACTGTTGTTTGAATACTTACTCTTTCCTCTGTTTGTTTACTTTTTTGTCTCCCTACTTACTTACTGCCTCTTTGCCCTTTTAGCTCTGATCTTCCTGTTCTGAGACAAGAAGCTCCTATATTTTCAGTAGTCTCCTACTTGCTCAGAGTCAGACCTTCAGCAGCTAGGGGAGGATGAAGCTACTCTTGCCCTTCTAGGATGGTGAGTCTTTGGTGGTTCTGTGATCACTCACTTCCTGCTCCCAAACAGAAAGTTCCTGTTGTCAGTTAAATCCTGTGCCTACAAAAGCAGAACTGGTTTAGGGTGGGGGTGGAGGGAGGGAAGGAGGCAATATAGTCCCAGTAGAGAAGTTTTAGTTATGCCAGTAGCTCCTTCCTCCTGGTATTCTGTCTGTTCTCTGCAGAAGCTATCTAGGCAGTGTTTAAATCTGGTTTTAACCTGGCTCTTTCTATTTAAGCCACTCCCTACTTTGCAAATCTTTCTACACTTAGTTCATTTCACAGATAACAATTCCTTCTGACACTTGTGACAAGCACCTAGATAAGTACACAGATAACATAGATAACAGATAACAATTTACTTTAACTACCTCTGACAAACACACTAACTCTTTTTTACCCTAAATTGAAGGTCCCAGTACAATAGTTCTAGTTCTTAGTCCCAGTAGAAGTTTTAGTTATACCAGTAGCTCCTTCCTGCTGGTGTTCTGTCTGTTCTCTGGCAGAATCTATCTAGGCAGTGTTTAAATCTGGTATTAACCTGTCTCTTTCTAGTTAAGCCACTCCCCTACTTTGCAAATCTTTCTACACTTAGTTAATTTCACACATAACAATTCCCTTCTGACTCCTGTGACAAGCACCTAGATAAGTACATAGATAACACAGATAACAATTTCTTCTAACTACCTCTGACAAACACATTAACTCTTTTTACCCTAAATTGAATGCAGGGGGACCCTAGACATTCTAGAGCACTTGGGGACAAATGACATAAATGGTAATAGTGAACTAGAAATTCAGGCAAGGTTCTGGGAGTTGGCTCATGATGCCTTTCCATAGGCTGTAAGATCTCCTTTTCAAAATCCCACAGTGCCAAGGGCTAGTGGGGAAAACAAGATGAAGATTAGGAGATAAATCAGTGGCTTAAGGAGTGTGTAGGAATTGGGGTATGGCCTTGTGGGGTACTTGGGGAGACTTAGGAAGATAAGGGGCTATATGCTAGGGACAGGCTCTACCTTAATTTGGAAGGAAGGAAATCCTTAAGCTCAAACTAGCTGGGTTCATCAGTGAAAGGTGGGTTTAAACTTGTGAAGAGGGGATCAAAAAGGCAGTGCCAGCAGGTACAATAATTGAGGAACAGGGTCTCCACTCCCCATGGAGCTAGGGAGAGATGGAAATGTGTCACCAGGTAGGTGCAGGAGCTGAGAAATGGAAGCTCAAGGGGAGAAAGGAGAGGATGGAAAAGGGGTGAGAGTGGTCCTAATAAATGCCAGGAGTTTAGGAAATAAAATACCTGAACTCCAGGCGATGCTAGCTTGAAGGGAGGTAGCTGTGGCAACAATCACTGAGATCTGGGCCACCAAGGCACGAGTGGGACCTAAATCTGGAGGGCTACACTATGTTCAGAAAAGATAGTGGGAGGGAGGGAAGGGGATGATGTAGCACTGTTATTCAGAAATGGCATGGGTATTGGAGAGGTAGAGGTCGTACAGGGAATGTGGAGGCTATTTTTCACCTTGCTGACATGGAGGGGTAAGAGTAAAGGTCGATGGTATACAGACCATCAGCACTGGCAGAGGTCCTGGAAGAAAGTTTGGTGGCAAATCAAGGGACACTGTAGATTGGGAAAGGGAAGGGTAGTGGTAATGTGGGACCTCAACATGCCAGGAACAGCCTGGGGACTATGATGTCACCAGTGGCCAGAGAGCAGAGGCTACTGGATGTCTTCCAGGATGCGTTTCTGGCACAACAGGTGGGTGAGCAACTAGGAAGCCTGGACACTGGATGTGGTCCTGGCAGACAGAGATCAGATTAGGGCCTTGAGGTGAGGGACCCATTGGTGGGAGTGATCATGCCACAGTCTGGTACTTTCTGGACCTGGGAAGGAGGAAAGCTGAACAAGAATGGTAGTAACCAACTTTAGGGGTGCAGACTTCAGGAGATGGGAAGGATCCTAAAGATCGCCTGGACAGGATAAGGCCGGATATGGATGCTGACATCAGGTGGGCGATCATTAGGAGGGAAATACAGGAGGTTACCAGATCCTGTGCAAGGGAAAAGCATAACTTGGTAAGGCCAGAAAACCCTGCTGATGGACCCGCAGGTACAGGAGGTAGTGAGGAAAAGAAGGCAACCTATAGGTACTTCAAGTTCTCAAGGAGTGAAAGGGATCAGGAGGAATATGAGCTGACAGCCAAAAGAATCACCAGGGTGGTGAGAGCAGCTAAGGCAAAAGGAGCAGTCCTTGGCAGTGGGGTCCAGAGGGGGAAAGGGTTTTTTAGAACATGGGGAAAAAGGAAAGTAAGGTAGCAGATCAGCAAGATAAGGATAGGGATGGTTGGGTACAGGAGGTGGGGAACAGGCAGAAGTCCTAAATGAGTACTTTGCCTCCATTTTACTGGGGGATGGAGGGCTATGTCTTGAGGGCAGCAGGGGTAAACTGGAGCAAGGGTGGGACCAGTAGAGACCAGGGGCCCTGATGGGTCTGGGGAAAGGGAGTGGCCACCACAGACAGGTGGGGCCCAGCAGTGCATGGTGAAAAGAGGAGGACGTGGAGGCTGAAATCCCATTAGAGAGAGTAAGGGAAGCTCTCGGGTCCCTTTGGATGGAGAAAGCACCTGGGCCAGATAAGATACATCCTAGGGTGCTGAGGGAACTGGCAGATTTCCTGGCAGTCCTCTAGCGGAGCTTTTCAATATCTCTGAGGACTGGGTGGGTGCATCAGGACTGGAGGATAGCCCATGTTTTGTTGATCCACAAGGGAGGACTAAGAGAGGAGGTGGGAAATTACAGGCCCGTTAGCCTGACATCAGTGGTCAGCAAAGTGATGGAGGGCATTGTCAGGGAAAGGCTAGGGGGGTTACTGGAGCAAACTGGGTATTTGGACAATAGGCAAATGGCTTTGTCATTGGAAGATTGTGCCAGACAAACCCAGTTGAGTTCTATGACTGGTTGACAGGGACCCTGGACCAGGGTAGGCCAGTGGACATCCTCTTTCTGGACTTTAGCAAAGCATTTGATTTGGTACCCCAGAGTGGCCTGCTGGCTAAGCTGAAGGAAATGGGGATAGGAAGACAGTTGTTAAGATGGATAGGAAATTGGCTTTCTGAGCATACTCAGAGGGTGGTGGTTGGAGGTTAGCCCCATCCCCAAGGTGGGTTACTGGTGGGTTCCCCAGGGGTCAGTGCTGGGGTCACTTCTGTTTAACGTCTTTATCTCAGACATCAGGAGGGGATCAGGAGTGAGATGAGTCTCTTTGTAGATGACTCAAAGCTGGCTGCAGTGGTGGATGGGGAGGAGGGTAAGGTGGCCTTGCAGGAGGACCTGAAGGCTCTGGAAAGGTGGTCAGGAAAATGGAAACTAAAATTCAATGTGGGGAAGTGCAAGGTTCTGCACCTGGGAGTCAGAAATCCAGGCCAGGGTATACCCTGGGAGGAGACTTGATTCAAGTCACAGAGGGTGAGAGGATCTGGGGTAGTGGTAGATGTCAAAATGAACAACTCAGAGACCTGTAGGAGGGCAGTGGCAAGGGCAAATAGGATGCTGGGATGCATCACCAGGGGATTACCTCCAGAAAGGCAGAAGTGATCCTTCCACTGTACAACTGCTTGATTAGGCCACACCTTGAGTATTGTGTACAGTTTTGAAGACCACATTTAAAGAGGGACATTACACTCCTAGAGATGATCCAAAGGAGGGCAACCAAAATGATCTGGGGCCTGGGTGAGAGGACCTATGAGAGAGGCTCAAGGAGCCTGACATGTACACACTGGAGGAGAGGAGGGATGGGGGACATGATAGAGTTCTTTAAGTACATGAAAGAGATCAATAAAGGAGGCCTAGTCAGGGTGCTCCAAAGGAAGGAGGGTGGGGCAACAATAGGTCATGGGTGTAAGCTGGAAGGGGCAGGCTCAGAGGGGGAGAGGAGATGTTATTTCACTGAAGGGTGGTGGAGCCATGGAATGCACTGCTCAGGGAGTTGGTAGAGATGGAGAATGTGGATTGATTTAAGAGGGATGGGACAGGTACAAGGGTGGTCAAATCTGACCAGGCCCAATACAGGTGGAACATCTGGGATTAGGGACAGTATAACCCAAGGGGAGGGGGACACCAAAATCAGCCTTAGTGCATGTGCTGAAAACTGAGCAGACTCGAGAGACCGTTAGGCCTATTCTGCTGGCATTTTAGTATGCTAGTATGTAACTGCACAATTAAATGCAAAATGCAAATCCACAATGAAAGTAGTGTTTTAAAAACATTTTTTAACTCATAGCCATTTTCAGGTTACTGGCAGCAGGTTGTGTAAGTAATACTTATTTTTAAATATAGCCTTCATTGTGGATTTTCATTTTAGCATTAAACTACCCATTTTGAACTGCATGGTCACAGTCTACCCTAAATTCTTGCCACACTTGGATTTTTGTGACTATTTCAAGTCTTAGCCAGCCTCCAAAGAGCACTGCCCTGCACCACAGTGCAAAAACCTTCCTTGCTTTTTTCGTGAGACATGACACCATATATGTAAAATTACTCTGTTTTAGAATGCAATGACAAAATCAAAAAGAAAAACATCAGAAGAATCATTGTGTGACAGGGCAATTTTTTGGGAAAAAGCCCTACAGTGACAATAGACGACTCCTCAAAGGTGTGCTAGGGATAGTAAGTTTTGTAAATAAAATCAGTAGTCCTTATTTAATTTTCTTTATTATGTATGTCTGTGTTTGTGAAACAGAGTACTTTTACATATATAGCCCACATGGCTATACAAGGAGAAGGGGATTCATTCATCTCCTGGAAATCTCAGCTCATCTTCTTGGCCAGTTTGGTCACACATTAACCCCTCACGTAGGAGTGCAGATTTCTAAGCCCCATAGCTGCACACTAATCTAGAACTGGGACTAGGCTTGGTAACAGGTAGGAGAACTGACATCAGGAAAAGTGTCCATGTCTCAGCTCAGCCTCGATCAACCCTCACAGTTATCCTCAGCAGGGCACCCATCTTAGCCTTTATAGGAATAATTTTATCTGCAGTCCACTTTCTGCTGACCTGTCTGCTCAATGGACTCAGTAGATTCCTTAAGGTTCCTCACTTCCTCCAGCAGTTTTGAACAGAGACCACTTCAATATAGTGTTTACAGAAGCACAGAGAAAATACAAAATATACAATTTTAGGACATTTTTGGTCATGTGTACACCTGGTGTGTGCCTAGCATGTCATTAGAGGATTAGAAGTCTCTATAAAGTTTATCTTTTGCTGTTTTTTGAGGTGTTCTAGTAGCCTGTGTTGGTGAAGCATTGTGTATTCTGGTCAGATTTCACCCTCAGCTGAGTCATCACCCTGTCGTTGATCATCTCCTCTTCCTCATCTGAGAAGAAATAGGTGGTCCTGACCCAGAGCTTATCCTTCTTGATGCTGGCAGGGTCCCGCATGGGCAGTTCCACAGGCTCTCCCATGGGCAGCTCACTATAATTTAGGTGGGTAATCCAATCCAGTTGATTTCCATCAATGACACCACACAAGTGAGGTCAGAAGGAGGCAGTCAATCTAGAATCTTAATGTACAAAATGCTTCATACCTGAAACACTGGATTGTTGTGTTTCGCTTATCAACTGGAGCCAGAGCACTTACAACTTCAAAGAGCCACAGCCCCTAGGATTATTACTATACAAACCATGTGGGAAGGACAAGAAGGACAAATCGCCAATGCATGCACAACACAGGACAACCCTTGAAAACCTGAGCACAGACTTTTGTGACAGCCCTGTTTGTAGAACTGATACAGGCAGGTGATAGGGTATCTCAGAAGCAGTGACTGAGAGCAGAGGAGCTGGTGGGGTATCAGGACCATCTCTGGATAGCGTGATGTAATACATTTGAGGTCAACCCCAGAGCTATTGTTCCAGTATGCATAGATTTATGTGCAACACCACCTGGTTATTGATGCTTTGCAGGGCTTGACTTGATGATAAACTGTGCACATATCAATGTGTGATATTGTAAACCGAAAAAATCTTACCTCTTTTAGAAAAGCATCATTTGAGCATTTTATATCAAATGTACATGTTTGAATTAAATTTTATACTGTGTTGTAATGTATGTTTGTTATGTTTTGTATGTTTAATTTAAGGAACACAGGTCTTTGTTGTAAATGGGGGTCATGCTCTAGCAATGTTTCCTGTATAAAATTAAATTTTATGAAATTAAATTTTATGAAATATTGTATATGGGGAACTGAGGTAAGTAGATTTGCAAATGTGTCTGAGGAACTAGGTTTGTGTTGCTGCTGCTGTAAAGCTGTAGATACCCCACATACAATATAACAATAGTCACACATCAGCACATGCATGATTTATTGTCAGAGGTCAACCATGCAAAACACCAATAACCAGACGGTGCTGCATCTAAACCTATGCATACTGGACAAAATAGTTCTGCAACTGCACCCTAAAATGTATCACATCACACTTCAAAAACAAAACCAGGCAAAATAGGCTATATCAATTAAAGCATTACATTTTGAATGACTTCTTTAACAAAAAACATTGTCATGTTAATGCATAGCAGCCATGTTGACTCTGACCAGAGTTTGTTTGTATTACTATCTATTTAATTATAACTTTCACTTACAGGTGCTGCTTGTATTTTCCCTTCAGACGGATCACTATTTTAGTGTTAAATCAGAGGTTTATCCATTTGGATGTCTCTTCCTGGCTGAGAGAAAAGGTGAGATCCATTTGTCCTACTGTAGTTGTTGTAAACAAGGTTGTGGTTTAAACTTTTCCTAGGTTTGAATCTTACAGGGATGGATTTTATATGAAATAAGGTTTATGTTCCAGTCAATGCTGTTATGCTCAGACAATAGTGCTGGTTCCAATTGCTATCAACCAATCAAATTACTGGATTTTTTCTAGCTGTGTTATAATTTGTTTGACCATATGTTATACAGTATCTTTAGTCTCATCCCATACATCTCACTCTTGTCTATACCTGTCCCAACTCTTCCTTACTTCTGTGAGGATGTTATAAAAACAGAGTAATTTGTTATTAACAAAATCAATGGCATTAACATTTCTTGATCTGCACTTCATATAATGCACCTACTGAAATCCACATGCAAACTACACAAATCACAGTACAAAACTACAATTGATACACAGTTAGTTATAATCACAAATTCTGTTCTGACTCACTTGTTCAGAATTTGGTCTCAAAGGACATTTAGATGACATTGACAGCTAGCACAGAACTTTCTGTCAGCCATTTATACTTTCAGGCATTTATGTACTCATAAATGTTTATTAGCTTTGCTATTTATAACTGATATTAGAGCAACCACTCTAAGTGGGCTGCTGATGTTTTTATTTTATGATCTTAGCAAATACCCTGCAAAATATATTGGGAAACACTCATTGGGCCAGGCATTGCATTTCCACAGAAGAATCTGGTTGATGTTTTATGCTTTATTATTTTAAGCAAAGTTTATTGAGTCAAGTCAGCAACACTGTTTTTAATGGACGAATAAATCACTGGCCTTTCAAGTCAATGAATGACATCTATGTAAAGAGCAAGAAGCAATGTGACACTGCTATATGAAAAAGACCATAAACACTTGTCATTTGTGGATATTATATGTAGGGCTGCATAACTTGTCAATGTGGCCTGATGGGCAAATTTCAATTTCGGTGTCCAAAGCCTGATTTGACTCACCTCAACTTAAATAAACCACAGCGGTTATGGTTCATGGCAGATGGATGATATTTAATGTCATTATGCACCCTGCTCAAATGTGCCATATGCCCTGTTCAAATGTGTCAAACTATAAGTATGGCAAAGAAGAGTAATCAGAGAAAGAAATTAGCAAGTCCTACCTGCAGATCCATTTTCTGAGTACACTGCTTTCCTTTCTAATGTATTATATAACACAGGCTGTCCCCAACCTCAGCTTATCTTTATTAATCAAATTCTTTACATCCTTCACTCTCTCTTTTCTCTCCCCTACATCTCTCCTCTTCAGTTCCTTCAGACATCTCTTGATTTAGCGAACCATCATTTACCTTTAACTGCTGACTCACTATGTCTTTTGGCCAGTTCTTAGTAGCAGTAGTAGTAGTAAGTAGCAAAATAGTTTATTCTGTATTTATAGAAAAGGATAGTCCAATTGAGCCAGGGCTCATTTACAATGGGGTCCCAAGGGCAAAAAGTTTCACATCTTAAAATGCTAATTACAAACATACAAAGTGATACAAAAGTTACACAATAAGTTACATCATACAAACTAGTCACAACAGATTTTTGCCAGCTCAACAATCCATGTTTTTTACAGCTCCAGGATATAGTTCCCTTTGGGGTCTCAGATGGCCTGGTAAGTTGTTTCATAGTTTGGGGCCCATACAGAAAAAAAAGTAGAACTACCCTTTACAGCTCTTGTCTGCATCTTGGCATTTTCATCTTCTCTTGTCTCTGGTCTCTGATCTTCTCATGTTGCTGGCTCCATTTTTGTCTTTGCTCACCTCAGGCCCTTTGACTATCACTTTGCTTTGGTCCAAGGCAATTTTATGCTTATTTTCTGTTTGGATCTCTTGTCTCTAGCTATTTGTGCCTTTTCTGGCTTATAGTCTGTATGGTCCTATCTTGCCTCTGGTGCTTTGGTCTGTCTCTTGCTAGTGGCCCTTTGGCCTTCCTTCTATAGTAATGTAGCCTCATTGGTCCTTTTTAACTTTAGTTCTGTTGGCTAATCTTGTCTCTGGCCTCTTGGCCTCTCTTGTCTCCAGCTATTTGGCTGTCTCTGCCCCTGGCATCTATGGCCTTCTTGTATCTCTGGTCCTTTGACCATCTTGCCTGTGACCTCTTTGGTCTTCTCTTAGTTCTGGTTCCTTGGCTCATTCTTGTTTCTGGTCCCTTTGCCCTCTAATTTTTGGCCTTTTGGTATTATTATCTTTAGTCTTGGCCCTTACCCCCAACTGGCTTTGGATCTTTGGTCCTCATTTGTTTCTGGCTGCTTAAAGCATCAGTACTGGCTAATCAGGAAGTGGTTATCTAAATTCTGATCTGAGGCTGTAAGCATGCAGCCATAGTTCCAGTTTCCATATCTGTATTTTTTTCTCCTGTGACCTTTATCTTTTTAGATATTTAAAATGTATTTCTGTTGTTGTGGATCTACAGCAAATATGGCTGATGCTGCACATACAGCCAAACTCCTACCTCACATCGAAGCACATCTTTTGTTTACTTCCATGGGCCCTGTGCTGCCCATTCCGCTGTCCTAGTATAGTACATACTCAAAATATGATACAGTGCAGGAAGTGGAGGAGAAAGGCAGAGTTCTGAGTGAGCTGCCTGCCACCAGAGAGTGAGAGTGAGAGATCTGGGCTTCTGTCCAGGATGGATCCCATAATACAGCCAGTAGGGAAAGGAAGAGATGGGATCTGAGGTGATGAAGGGACTGCAGGAAGTGGCATAGACATGGTGGGGGTGGAGGGAGAGAAAGGCAGGAGGGAGGGAGGCAGGCTACTGAGCTGGGAGAAAGGAGATGAAGGATGCTCAGGAGAGCAAAGAAGTGAGGGGATCATGAGGAAGAATTAGGTAGACACAGGAGGCACCAATCTGGATGACTTGGTACCTGAGATGAAGGCTATTGCTGCTGCAGGGCCTTCTGATGCCAACAACCAACAACATTAGCATGCTCAAACCTTTATGTTGCCTTTGCCATCACTTAGAATTCACATTTTTCTAAGGGTGCTACTGGGCTGTGGCATACAACAGACAATCCAAAGATACCAGCGTCCCCACACAAAACATGGCATATTTAAACTTTCCACTGCCAAAATGGCTATATTTACTTTAAGCTCCATGTGAGGAGAGGATCCTCTTAGTTTTAAACTGGATTCCAGTGTGAGTAAGCTAAATCACCATCGTCAAGGTGGAACCCTTGATTTAGTCCCAACTTTCCAGTGCCTCAATGGCTAATGTGTCTAATTGGCTCCTTTTATACACTGTGCTCCCATCAAGGATTTTACACAGGTGTTTCAAAGGAGCATGCTAAGAAAGGAGCACCACAGACCCTAAAACTCAAACACATCCAAAATTAGCATGTTCAAACCTTTATGTTGCTTCACACACTAGAATTCACATTTTTCCTATGTGTATTGGGCTGTGGCATACAACAGACAATCCAAAGATACCAGCGACATGGAGCTTAAAGTAAATATAGCCATTTTGGCAATGGAAGATTTAAATATGCTATGTTGTGTGTGTGGGGTGGGTCTGGGCTGATATCTTTGATTGACTTTCTGATGCCTGCAGTGCCCAGTTCTAGCCCTCTGAGGGTGGCTTCAGCTGGATTGTGTGTTTGTGGTAACCTGGTGCAATAGCTTCATCTTTAGCATCCAGAACTCATTCATCATTTTGTATGTGTTGTTTCTACAGAACCTGGCCATCAATGAAGGCGATAATTCCTTACAGTTCAAGACTGGTGGGTGCCAACATTTTCAGTATGTTGTCTTTGGGATTTGGGCTTGTGTTGTCCAGTCTCTCTCTTGTTAGTGGTGATACACCTGCAGTCTGTACTAACTATGCCATTAGAGATGCAGTGCCCCATCCAGAACAAAATATAATATTACACCTCTTTTGAAAGCTTTGATGCTTACATTATCCCTTTCAAAACATTGCACCCCATTTAATGTTGTTGGTACTACACCCAGATCAAAATGTTGCACCCAGCTGAGAAAGCTTGCTATCGTTAACCAGACTTGCTAGCCAGCATTAGGGTATAATATCTAACTTACTAGGTTTGGGATTGCTATGGATTCTATGATGTGTTGTATGTAAAACTCTTTCTGCCAGAAAACTTATGGAAAAGAGACAATGTCCTCATAAGTCTTAGATTATTAACCTTTTGGATTCAATTTTGAATAAAAAATCAAGATTACATTTCCATAGCATTGCATTTTGTATATAGGTGTTATGGTATGCAAACTTTCTGGGCCACACAGATGTCTCTTCTGCAGGTGTCTCGGACATGTCTGGCTGCTAATACTTGTTTGTCATATAAATATCTGTAGTCATGGAGAGACCACGTGATGCAATGCTCAGGATAACAGCTCTTCACGATCGCTCCCTTCACCTGATGGCCAGTTTCACTAGATGCCTATCTAAAATCTAACTTTTTACTTAAACTGGTCTTTTTGGTCGAGACCACCTCTCTCAGCATGCAAGTGGTAAAAGCAGGGTAGGGATGGAAGCTGAGATGCGCCTCACTCTCCCAAGCACAGGTCGCTCCAGACCCCAGAGAACCTAGCAAGCGATCCAAGACACAGCTGAGCGCCAGCGCAAGACATCCACTTCTACAACTGCTACTATGCAGCCTGCAGATGTGACTTCGCTTTCACTGGAATGATTCCTCTTAGAGTTTACTCCATTCAAGGAAGATCTTAAAACCTAACAACAGAAATTAAACAATTGGCTTCGACTTGTTGATTTTTTCTACGAGGATGGCAGACAACTAATCTCACCTAATTTCCTTGGAAAAGTGAGCGGAAACCATACATTCAGAAATGGTGGACAGTAGACACAGAATTAAAAACTAGAAGCCACAATTGAAGATCTAGATGGGAGGAGTATCAGGAATAATGTTGTGATTATAGGCCTTCCAGAAAAGGAAGAGGAGGAAATACTGTGCTTTTTGTTCAATAATTTATAGAAACTGGTTGGGCCTTCCCTTTCAGCTCGTCCTACATTATTGAATGAGCCCATCGAGCCCTTAGACCGATGCCAGCTTCGGGTTGACCCAGGACTCTACTCCTTAAATTTCTGAACTTTCGAAAAACAATATTTCCTGGATAAAATAAGAGAGCTGCAAGAAATTTTATGGGAAGGAGCCAGAATTACAATTACACAAGATTTACCAACAGCAGTCAGACAAAGGAGAACCTTGTTTCATCTCATTGTCGCTAAGTTAATCACAGCTGGCATAAAATTTAGAATGGGATTCCTTGCCAGACTGCAGGTCTAGATAGGAGGATCATGGGCTACCTTTGAGGAGATCGAACAGGCCCAGGCCAAGCTGCAATGAGCTTTCCCTGATCTGTTTCACTCTCGCTGAGTCACTACTATAAGATAGTATGGTGAGCAAGCGATCCAATATAAGATTGTGAAGTTTTGAATGCTTCTCGACTTCCAATTTAGAGAGATGTCACCAGAATATGTATAGCACCGATAGACACCCATCAGAATCCCTTCCAGGATCTTAATCTACCAGACGTCATTGTTTACCTATCAACAGGATTATCCCTAATTAAACTTGTCTGAATTTATGATGGTTTGGACTGTTACTGGACAGGATTACGAACTTCATTTTCTTTAGTTGGGGTTGGAGACTCATTTGACTCGGCTCACGGTATGGGGCTTCTTGCATGGAGCCTTTATTTTGGTCACCTGTATGGAGCAGCATCTATGAATACAGAAGACATGGTTTAACCTCCCTAACTCACTGTTTTTCTTCAAAGAACTGGTATTGATGTTCGATTACCACTAGGGGGCTCTATTGTTTCTAAAATATATATTTAGTTACATTATGTAACATGGTATTGCATTGAGGATCTGAAATGAGACATCTCCTTTTACTTTGTAATTTCCCTAGTGAATGCATCTTAGTGACCTCATTCAGAAATACAGGAGAAATGAGGGAGAATGGGATTGGTCCCCAGTTACTTTAATTCCTATAGCCTTCCCGAAGGCCGATTTATTTACCAGAGGTCTCAAGATTATTAGACTAATAGGAACAAGTTATCTGCTTTGTGTTTACTTTTCTACACTTACCTTAGTTACTATATTTTCCGGGGCAGATGTCGGGTGGAGGGAGGAGGTAGCGGGGTGCATAAATATGAACTCTGCAAAGTGTCATCAATACAGTATGGGGAGGTGGGAGGGCAGGGTTATCATTATCATGGTTTTGTATAATAATTTTGTGGGCTCAAGTGTTGCTGTGGGAAAGTTTTGGGGAGAGGGGGAATGGAGTGGGTGGATAAGGATTAAATTAAGCACAGTGAGTTTGTCTAATAGAGATACTGAAATATGTTGGTGTTTTTTAAAAATTCCAGAGCGGATTTAAAAGGGATAATGGCTGGTAGGATTCATTTGTGACATGGAATGTGAAAGGGATAAGACAGAAACTCAAGAAATATAAGGTGCAGAAGCCTTTAAACATCTTGTCGGCAGATATCTCCTTTATTCAAGAATCCACCTTTTAGACACGAAGCTTTACAGCTGAGGAAACAACAAAGTGGGACAAGTAATTATGTGAGGGCTCTACTAACAGCTCTGGCACTGGGATTCTAATTAATAGGAATATTGCCTTTCTCCTACTAGCATACTGAAAGACCCTGAAGGGAGATATGTACTGGTATGGGGCACTTTGATGTCTAAAGAGATATTGTTGTGGAGCATTTATGGCTCTAACCAGGATACATCTGGGTTTTCACACAACTTCTTTTGGCCTTAACTCCTTTTTTTCTAATCCTAATGATCCTGGGGATCCGAATCTTGTTGTGGACCCGAATTTAGACTGGTCTGGTGTACACTGGAAAGGTCTTTCTCCTGCTTAGAGACCACTACGCGAACTAATGGACCAGGAGGGCTATATGATATTTGGTGGTTCTCCACCAAACAGAGAAGGAATACACCTATACCTCCCTGGTTCATGGTACCTCTTCCCACATTGATTATTTACTTTGTTCCATTCACTTATCCTTGGGATATTTGATGCATCCATTCAACCTGGCCTCCATTGGACCATTCACTGGTCACAAGTCATTTGTCCCTGTTATCATTGTCCAAGGGTGGTTCCAGATGGAAATTCAATGATCAGTTGCTGAAGGACCCAGAGGTAGCCCAAACAATCCAGGATCATATAGAGCAATATTCCTTAACTAATCATGGTTCTATGAAATGGCTAGATATTGAATGGTGTGCCTCAAGGCCACCTTAGAGGGGATTTTGATAGGGTTGGCATCTAGCAGAAAGAAAGCCACCAAACAAAAAGTCTCACAGCTGCTATCCCAAATTAGAATTTTGGAACATACTGTATCTCCACATTCTCCAGACTCCTTCATCAGGAGTTGATCAAACTGAGAACAGCATATTTAGAGTTATTGAGGAAAAGCTCAATTTCTGATCCTTAAAACCAAGCTTCTTACACTGACCGGGGAAAAGGCAGGAAGATTACTGGCTCTAAGGATTAAACAACAGGAATCTTCTTGTTTTATAGCCTCAATCCGCTCTCAGTCTGATGGTCTCTATGAGAACATCTCCTAAGAGATTATTTTGGATTCACCAATTATTATGAATCCTTATATGCCCAAATGGCTAAACCTCCTACTGAACAAGTTTTAGATGAAAATCTTAATAATACTAGTTTACCATATGTCTTAAACGAACAGCAGCAATCACTATTACATCCAATTACAGCAATGGAGATAGAGGATGTAATCAAAATCTCCCAGAAATAAAACTCCAGGGCCTGATGGCTACACAGCCAACTTTTATCAAAAATGTAGAAGCATCTTATCCCTTTTCTACTCCCCTTTTCAATACATACCTCTGGGGCTTTAATTGATTCTACTTTATTTGAGGCTCTGATTGTTTTGTTACCTAAAGCAGGTAAGGCTCCTGAGCTGGTCTCGAACTACCACCCAATCTCAATTCTCAATCAAGATCTTAAAATATTAACTAAGTTAATAGCTAATTGTCTCAGTATGGTACTTCCAAATATCATTGGACCAGAACAAGTGGGATTCATGAAGGGCAGATCCTCAGCAGACCATCTGTGTGCCCTGTCTCATGTTTTCTCGGCTTCAGGGATGCCAAATTTCCAGCGCGCTGGTTTCCTGGATGCCAAGACAGCATTCACAGGGTACATTAGCACTACCTTTTCAGGACCTTTAATGCTTTGGCTTCCATTACAATTCCAGCAAAGGATTCAATCCCTATACTGGTTTCCTTCAGCTCGGATTACTGCTAATGGACAGTTTTCTACCTTCAGCTCGGATTACTGCTAACGGACAGTTTTCTAAACCCTTTACATTACACTCAGGAACTAGGCAAGGATGCCCCTTTCCTAATTGCATTTCAATGTCTATTTATAACCCTGATTTGCAGACTAGTTAATTGCCAGAGGAGTCAGGGTATCCCCATTCACTCCCAGGAAGTTAAAGTCTTGGCATATGCTAATGATTTACTTCTCCAGCTTTCCCATCCATCTCTTTCAATTCCTGCAATGCTAGAAATCATTGAGAAATTTAGTTTAATGGCAAATTATAAACTGAATGCTGACAAAACCATTGTTTTCCTCTTAATCACAAGATATTTAAATCAGACATAACAGCACTAGGTCTCCAATGGAAGCAGTATTCTGTATTTAAGGATAGAGCTTACAAAAACCTGGTAAGTGCTTAAAACTCAATTTGGATCCCTTTGTTACTTATCATTATCCAGGACTTAAATTGATGGGCTTTCTTCCAATTTCCATTTGGGGCAGCATAAACTTATTGAAAATGAATGTTTTCCACAAATTTACTACACACTCAGCTTATTAAATATGTGTCTCCCTATGTCCTGGTTTAAGAAAGTCCATAGCCTTTTCACTAAATTTATTTGGTCCAAGAAAATGCCTGGACTAGCTTTTTATAAGTTAGCTGCCCAAGTCGAGAGGTGGATTACAATATTATATTGGCCTTTATTTTTGGGCAAGCCACACCAATAGATACCTTAGATGGCTTCTACCTGTGTCCTGAGTTTATTCCCCAGTATGGCTGAAAATTGAATTAGCTCAGATCCTTCACCTCGGGTCTTTCCTCAGCCACACTTTTATATACAAATGAAAGAAACCTGCTCAACATTTTAAGAAACTCCTAGTCGCAACCTCAGTTAGAATCCATTCTCAGCTTTGTAATTTTCTTAAATATAAACACACTTGATTTATCCTAATCAATTTGGAATAACCCAAATTTCAAAATCTATGGCAAAGCACTATCCTCTCTCTGGTTAATTCATTTAGGGAGGGTAGACTTACCAGTTTGGTTACTGACCAGGGATCGTGTTATCCACAATAGATATTTTGCATACATTTCACATTCCTAATACACAGATCTTTAAAGTGTATCAACTTAAGCACCTAATTATTAAAGTGTTGGGCAAGACCCCTTCAGTCCAGACTGGATCTCCTTTCCAAAATGAACTATCTTCATTAGCAGGTCTTCCGCAGGCAGTTTCCAAAATCTATCGTGTCCTCTTTAACTGGAAATACCCAGACTATTTCGGTCCCACAAGTTACTGGGCTTCTTTCTTCCCAGATAAGAACACAGAGTGGCCAACTCTCTGGCACAATTGTCACAGGTTTCTTACCCAGGATAGACTCTGACTTACACAAATGTATATTTTGCACAACTTGTATTATTCCTGCAAAAACTAACAAAACTGGGACTATCTCCTCCTTTGTAACTGTTTCAAAAAGAGGACGGCACTCTATACCATATCTTTTGACCTGCCATAAAGTCACCCCATTATGGGTTAAGATCATGCAAATGTAGACCCTTCTAGGACTGGAGGATTTGTTCACCCCATTATCTGTTTGTTAGGGATTATTCAAAATCTCAGTCATTAGACGAAATTCTACATAGCGCTCATGTCTGTATCAGTCAAAAGTTGGCACTGAGACACTGGATAGATAAAAGGAACTCTCTACAGGGAATGGCTTACTGAACTTCTAGCTCATCTTAAAACTGAAAAATTATAGCAAGCCTGACTAACAAACTCGATAAATCTAAAATATCTGGGATCCCTTTATACCTTATATGCCTTGCTATAATCAAATCCTGGTCTCTAAAAGGCAGATATATCATTTTTATATCCTGTGCTGTGCAGGGAGGTGGGGAGGGGATGGGGTTATTGAGGGAGGGAGAACAGCAACTTTTATATCTCTGTATAGGGATCACTGTAGTAATCATGAGACTGTTCTCTGTATGTTAAAATTTTTCAATAAAGATTGAACTGAAAAAATATCTGTAGTCGTACACTGTTGGTCAAGGTACACCATCAGCCCTTTATTTACATTTCAGTTCAGGAATTCCAAAGTCCCTGGACTGGCTGCAGCAGTAGTCTGCCTTTTCATGTAAAATGATAGGGAAGCAGTACACTCCCCAGAATTATATTTTATTTTAAAATTTTAACCAGTAATAGAAAATGCAGTGACCCACTCCAGTTCCCTGCACCTCACCAAAATGTGTCACACTGGTAATGGAGCTGAAGCGCCAGAAGGCTTATTCCTTTCCCAGTACCCGAGTTCAGCTAAATACAATCTCTGATAGGGGACACAAAGCTGAACTCAAGTAACTATCTCCTTTTAAGAAACGAGCATTTAAAGTTAGTTTTATCGTGCTCTGAAAGTCAAGCTGTAATACTGGGCATGCGGCGTGACTCGAAGTTTTGTAAATCGCCAAACTCAGAAGAAGCTGAAGGATTATAAAACAAAACTGCAAATCATGTGCATGTAATGGTTGGAGCAGAGAGTTCCCATTGAACATGGTGGGTGGAGAATGCAAACAAAACAAAGAAAATGGGAAAAAATGATGGGTGATAGTACTGTGAAAACAAAAAGAGTACTAGGTACAGTAAGTGCTCAATGGAACACAGGAACAAAATGTTGAAAAAGATCCCATTTTGTTTTATCTAGTCCTGCTGCTTTAACCCTTTCTTCTAATTGTCATTGTCTCCCTTCCCAATCTCAAATCTCTGATTGTTTCCCATTTCTTTTGTTTGTATATAGTCCTTCCTTGCTTCTCTCATTGGCTAATTTGTCATGTATTATCTGTCACTCTTTCTGCTCTTTTGTTCCTTACACTGAACCCCGTACCATTCCTCTCACCGCTGTGTTCCTCCTCTGCAGTATCACAGTGTTGTAGTCAAGTCAAGTCAGACTTTATTTTTAAAAAGCGCTTTTCAAATGCCAAACACTTGTACAAAATAAAACCATAAAATGCTCACATTTAAAACATATAGGGATTTACAATATCAGTAAAGGTTTAAATGTATCTGTTTATTGAAATGTTTCACTAGGGAAGGCACACTGAACAACAAGTTGCTCGCTCTCAGTGCAACCTTGGGAAGCAAGTGGATGAAGAATTAGACATACAGTTTAACAGTTAATATGTCCGAGAAATTAAACATTCAATTACATTTGTAACAAGGCATATAGTTAAAAAAGAACATAAATAATCATACAACCACATTTGTGACATAACATATAGTTAAATGAATTATACCTCCATGGAATATGCATCTAATTACTATTATACTTCCATGGAATATGCATCTAATTACAAGTGACATATCTTAGGAACATAGTACAGAAATTTAATGTAGCCTTGGAGTCAACTCCTTGCAGGAATGGATCACAGTTAAGAGGCAGATTATTTAGCAATTATTGAATGAATGAGGTGCAGTGAGGGGACATCAAGGTGGGTAGAGGGGAGACAGGGAAACTAGGTGGGGAAGGAGAGGATAAAGATGGGAGGAACATTACCAGAGCAAAGTGATCAAAACTCAGTTGCAAGGGGTATGTTAACACAGGGCTAGTGCAATCTGGGAGCACCTCAAACAGAACAAAAGTGCAAGCTATTAGCTCAAGAGAACTAATTCCTTTGTTTAAGTGCAGGGGTAGAGAGGGGGCAGGATAGAGGTGGGGTAGGGATTGGGTAGGAAAGGATGATTCATACCTGGAACTGGCCCCTTCAGAGTGTGGAGATTGCTGCCAGTGGCAGAATGAGGTGAGGACTTAGAATAAGGGGTAGGAGTAGGCAAGGACAAGTTGCTATATAAACAGTATTTATTACTTTGTTAACCCAATAAGCATGCCAAGCTGAAGCCCATTTTCAGGAATGACCAGGAACCTACAGTAGGCTAACATATTACAACATAGATCATACAAACACAATACAATTCAGTATGAAAACAATGCAAATAACATCACATTAAAAACAATTACAGTTTCTTTGCTGTAACAAATAAGATTTGAACTGTGATTTGAAAACATTAAAACTACAGGCGTTGAGACATGTTGTTGGAAGTGCATTCTAAATTTTAGTGGTTTGGACAGAAAAAGAGTGTTCACCAATTATAGTTGAAAGGCTAGGAACTGACAATCTAATGCTCGAGGAAAATCTTAACACCTAATTTTCCTTCTTTGGTGCTATTAGTCTGGCTAAAGATGATGAACTATTAGTTATAATAAAGTTGTAAACCAAGCATCCTAGTTCATACTGAAAACTTAATCTAGGAGCTAGCTATCCAGTTTCATTGTAAAGTAAACAGTGGTGAGTGTTGCATAGTTTAAGTGATGCAAATCGACATATTAATACATTAAATATTTTGTTATTAAATTTAAATCAGATAAAGATAAATGAGTAAACAAAATGAATTATAATTCAATGTAGGCAGAAGACCACTATTATACCAAGAAGGTTCTTTTTATGTATTTATTTTATTTATTGAAACATTTCATCAGGAAGAGCACAATGAACAACAAGTTGCTCATCTCACAGAGCATCCTGGGGAAGGGATCATGGGAGAATACTTGAACACAATGCATACAGCAATCAGTTTTCCAGTAATGGAGGCAGAGGAATTTACAATCACATATACACCAATTATAAATAAGTGTAACATAGCAAGTATACATACAGCTATGAATTTGCAATAGCAGAGGCAGTGGCAACTACCAAAATAATACAACAACATCATTATGCCATGCAAATGCAAAGTGTGAGGATAGCAGTTAAGATAGGATGAACTAAAAGAATTAATTGCATGAGCAATTAACAGAGAGGAAATTGTGTGCAGAACTAAAGTTAGGGAGGGGAGAGAGGAGGATTGATGAATCTGGTGCAGAAACGAGTTCCACAGTTTTGGGAAGCAGTAAGAGAAGGCAGCCCTGCGTCCACAGTGGTAGACTGGAGGGGACTACTAAGGACCTGGAGTTGTGGAATCTAAGTGAGTGAGCAGAGGAAGGAAGGCCACTAGAGATGAAATGAGATGGGATGGGAGTGAGCTGAACCAGAATTTTGAGACAAATTTGGCACAGTGGTGGAGGCATCTGTTTTCAAGTGAGGGAAATGCCAGGGAGTGGTAGAGTTGACAGTGGTGAGTGAGAGGAGGAGATTCAAGAGCCAAGGGAGAAGGAGTTGAAAAGGGTATCCAATCTGGCTAAGGAGCCTTGGAGCTCTTTACTGGTGACCTGTTGTCACATGTGCAATACTCCACAACTTCAATGGCAAATCAGCCATTAACTTTTAAGTAAACCATTTGAAATTTAAACACAATAAGCACAGAAAACAAAATGTAATATTTATTTAAGAATATTGGGCCCTATACATGAAAAAAAAATGCTTACGTGCCACGTATCTGCAGTGCAGAGGCAACTCTATGGGAATGCCACACAGTGAGGGTCCCATGGACCCCTGTGGCATTCTCAGAGAGTGTGCAAGCCAGTTGTGCAGTGGATCCCCCAGCTGTGTGGACAGCAACACCGGGAAGTCAGGGAGTGTCTGGGATGTGCTTCGCTATGCACAATTCACAATGGTTCATAGTGCCAGGCACAGAGGGTCAGGTTATGGCACCTGGGACCCTGATGTAACCCAGTGCGCACCCTCATGTCATCACCCGCGGGTTGTGGTGGGACTGGGGTTTATTCTCTGTGCTGCCCATCCCACTAGCTGATTAGGAGACTGGGGCAGCTGTTCAGGGAATTGCCTGTACAGTTTTGTTTTTGTAATATTTTCTGGATCCACACATCCAATGCTCCACCACCAAAGGGCGCAAGGGACCACTCTGGGACCCAGGTCGGGCATACGATTGGATGCCTGCCTGTCCACCTCTCAGCACCAGGCCCCCCATGAACCTGCACACTGTGGTGTTGAGGCCAGAGACAGGTGCCCTGTGGGTGCTTGCAATCATGTATACCGTACACCTGTCCAGGGACTTTGGTGTACCTTACATCTCATTAGTGAATAGGGCCCATTGTCACCAGCAATCCAAAGGGTGTTAAATAAAATTATGGTTTTAGTTTAAAAATCATTCTGTCATATAGAATAGGTGAAAATGTCTAGGGAATATGACAGTGCTTCTTTCAAGTATCTACAATTTCAGAGCTACCTACACAAGACAACATTGTAATCTATTCAGTTGCAAATGGAGACATGGTTACTATTCCAACCACCTTGAATCCCTTCCAGTTCACATAAAGGAATATAGTGGCTACTGGAATATGGGACATTTCTACCTAGACAACTAAATATAAAATTCATAGAGGAGAAATGAATCTCATGCAAATGGTGAAAGGGTAGTAGGAAATATTGCAGCAATTGTGAGACGAGGGAAACTGATTTTCTGTGATTTTGCTGCTGAATTTACATATTGTTCCTAAGAGGATCTAAGAAAGTCATGTACTGAGTCAGCCTAGCAGAGCAGGGGCTCAATATTCAAAACTTTGCCTGGTGGGAAAACATATTGTATGCCAATTGCATGAAAGCATGATATTCAAAGGCCCAGTAGCATGAGCAATAATGAATACATCCCGCACTAAAAGATAATGTATGCATGGGGCAAAGAAAGGCGTGGACATGAATACAGGCACAGCGCTATATTCAGAGCATTAGTGCAGTGCAACACTGTGTAGCTTGGATCCATTGCACAGTGCTAATAGCATCTATAAAAAGGCCGCCTTACTCTGGGCAAGCACTAGAAGTGGATAGTGATACTGCAGCCAGACTACAACATAGCTCAATATGCAGCACACAAGCTGTGTCTCATGAAATAGGCCAAGGAGGAAGAGGTGGCAGAGGGCAGAGGCAATATGCTGCATGCAGACAGTGCCGGCCAAGAGTCTCCTTCGAGACTCTCAGCAATGGCCAGCTGGTGAGCCATCACCACTTCAATAGGGTCTTGCTATTGCAGCTGTGTGAGCTCCTGAATGAGCAGCTGTGCAGTGACACCCAGTGCAGCCATGCCATGACAGCTGAGCAGAAAGTGACAGCTGCAATGTGCTTCCTGGCCACCAGATCATTCCAGACACTGGTGGGGATGCCACCTGTGTGATGCAGTCCACCACCACACCTGCTGGCCCAATTTCTAGATGCCCTGCTGCCACACACTGGCAAGTTCATCACATTTCCAGCACAGCAGCAGAGCACAGAGAAACAGTGCAGCAGATCTACCGGGTTGCACACCCATCTCGTAGTATTCAGTGCCATGACTGGCACCTATGTTGCCACTAGTGCACCCACTGGCAATGGGATGGATGCCTACCTCAACAAGAAGGGCTACTACTGCATCAATTGGCAGGTGATGTGCAATACAATAGGGTGCATAATCAATGTCCTGGCACCATACCCCAGCAGTGCCCATGATGCCTTCATATGGCAAAACCCCACACTGTGCCAAATTTTGAAGGTGGCCATATACTCAGAGGCACCTCACTGGAGAGTACACATAGCACATTCTCCCATACAAACCCCCAGTGGGGCACTCCAGCAGTAACACAGCTCACACATGCCTCACAGAGGAAAGGTGGCAGTGGAGGTGGACAGGTGAACAGCAAACAACACAGCCCATGGAACATTGATGCAATGCGGCAGCATTAATGTGAACAGGTGCTAACATTGCATTTACCTTATAGGGGACAGTGTCTGTCCCTTGCCCCTTGGCTCCTCACATTCATCCTTCAGCCCACATGTGTGGCACAGGACAGATATATTACAGGCACACACCGCCACATGCAACATCATTGTGCCAACTGCTAATCTTTGGCATGCTGAAAATGCGATTCCAGTGCCTGGACCATTCAGGTGATGCCCTATAATACACCCCTCAGATGGCCGGTGGCAAATTCCTAGCTTATTGTATGCTTCACAACATGGAGCTCACCGTGGAATTAGCCTGCATGTCCAAGAGGAACATAGTGGCAGTGTCATGGGGCCTGAGCTGCAGGGGATGCTGGAGCAGCTTGACAGGAAAGACATGACCAGGAGGGCACAAGAATACCAGGAAAACATCATAAGAAGCCTCCATCACGGCAGGATCAGGTGAGTGGAAAGAAAGAAAGGACACTCATAAGTGCAAACACATTTATTGTGAATCAAGCGCAAACATCAAACAGTGGCAGTGACACAAAAAGGGTGCTGGACAGGGTGGGAAATGGGGAGGGTGGGGAAGCACAACAACACAGAAAAGTGACATAGAAACAGTGGATGTGATGTGCTGTGGATGTGTGGGAAATTGTGGGGGGGGAGCCAGCCCAATCATGACTGCCTGCAGCCACTGCAGGGTCTAACATGTGACTGCACAGACCTCTGGAGGCAGGTTGTGTGGCCCACAGAGTGGGAAGGGGTGACAAACGTACTGACTGAAGTGCCCTCCCCCTGATTGGCCATGCCAGAAGCTGGAGGACAGGGAAGGAGGTCCTCGCCTGATGTACGTGGTATTGTACTGGTCCTGGGTGTTGCAGGTATGCCACCAGAGCCTTAAAGGCCATTGTGTGGTGTTGAACTATGGCAGAGTGTCCCCATGGAGGCAGGGCTGTGCAGGCTAGAGGCAGCAGTGCT
This sequence comes from Neoceratodus forsteri, assembly GCA_016271365.2. Classification (NCBI taxonomy): domain Eukaryota; kingdom Metazoa; phylum Chordata; order Ceratodontiformes; family Ceratodontidae; genus Neoceratodus; species Neoceratodus forsteri. The sequence continues at coordinate 1,543,494,598 of CM057450.1, forward strand.
GTGACCCTGGAGCAGATCCCCATGCATGGCAGCTGTGAACTTAAGCACCACCACAGTGAGATCATCGATGATGGTGTGGATGGTGTCTATAAGAATGGCATCACAGGCCTCCAACCACTGCTCAAGCCTCTGCAGGTCGGAATGCTGGAGGTCCTTTATGCTGATGAGGTCCTTCTCCATTGCATGCCTGAAGAGGGTAAGCTTCGTGCATGGTAGTTTGGGACTCCTTGGCCGACTGAAGCAGCTGCTGCTTGAGTCTGGCTCAGCCTGCCTCTGGGGACAGGACCCGGTGGCACCTGGTTGACCCTGAGTGACCAGTGCAGACACCATGCAAGGGGGATGGGGTAGATGGCGGGCACTGGCAGTGTGGGTGGCCTTGCAGGCCTGATCTGGGCCAGTGGGGTGATGCCAGGCTGCAAACCACCCCCAGGGCTCTTGACAGGTGGTGTGTGTCGCGGTGGTGGTGATGATGGCACTGGCAGTGGAGGTGGTGGCTAAGGCAGTGCCATAGATATGGGCATGGGGAAAGCTGTGATATGGGGGCTGGTGTATGCATGCTTCTGTACAATGTGGGAGGGGCTTTGCACTGGGGAGACTGCTTCCCAAGCAGTGGGACTGGTGACATGTCCTGTGCCCTGATGCCATAGTATTCAGTCTTGCTCTTGCTCTCCTCCTCCTCCATGATGTATGCGATTGGGCCCCACTGCCAGCTGGATGATGAACAGTGCACCTCAGATGATATTGAAGCATTCTTCTCTCCTGTGATGTCTCTGCATGCACTGTGGAGAGAGGTGCAATGCTCAGTGTCACATACAGTATGCAGTACAAAATGCATGTTGCCATTGGTGCATGCATGCCCTGCGTACGTTGCCACATGTTACCCAGTGCCAGCATGAAACTAGTATCAACTGGTTTACCTACCTTGGTCCACAGTGGTTACACAGTCACCAGTGACATGAGGATCATGCAAGCATGACAGTGTTCCCTGACTGAGTATCCCATACACGCACCACTCAAGCACAAAGGCCATACCGCTTGGCCAGCCTCATCACATACCAGGGACAAGGTGTACAATGATCAGGGACAATCAACCAAACACAGGGACGCATCTGTATAACTGCAATAGTACTGCCAGACTCTATGTAATATATGCAGCTTGGTACGAATGGTATCTGTTGTATTGTGAACTAGACTGTAACAACAATGGCTGGCTTTAATATGTGATCCACATCACTACTCATCACTGACAGTCATTCAAGATGTAGTAGGGACACAGGACACCCTCTAGGCTACATGAAGAACATTCAGTGCAAGCAAGAATGCTCCACAGGTAAACACCACTGTACCCCAACTAAAAAAGCAGCAAATAGAAAGGCTGTGCACCAGAATAAACTGCCAGCAAACACTGTATTATTAAACATGTGTACTCACAGATAGGTTCAAGATATAACAAAACAGCAACAGCAAGCTGCTAAGGGAAGAAACCCTTACCAGGTTTGCCAAAGGCTTGTTATAGCTTGAGCCTGTCTGTGAGTACATACTGTATATGTTTTAATAACAAATCGTTTTCTGGCAGTTTACACTGGTGCCAGCCTTTTCTGTTTGCTACATCAAGAACATCCCAGATTATCAGAGACAGTTGAGAGATATAACAGAGGCAATCACAATGCAGGCCACTACCACACACATTAACCCACCCAACACACGTGTCTGGTTGCACCAGCACCAGAGAACAGCAAATGGCAAACAGTATGCATACACTCCCAGTGTGCGTGCTCCAGCAGAGCCATTTGCAATGCACTACACATTGGGATGTCGGGTGCAACATGCGCCAGAGGGGACACAGTGCACCATACTACAGCACAGCACATCACAGAGAACCAAGGGTGCTGACGGCACAGACTACATGTACCATGCCTATGGCTGCACTATGACACACCAGTGGCGGGACCCACATGCAGACCTATGAACACAAGGAAGTGAACCACCTGTGTACCTACATAACTGGCTGCATGCCACCTGCATCTCGTAGCCACCTCCAGGCACACCTGTCACTTCTGCAGCCCTCAAGTAGATGCCACCACCTCCTCCGCTGGGTCCATGGGCCTGGCTGCAGATGCAGACTGTGATTTCCCACCAGTGGCCTGCTTAGTCACGATGAACGGTGGCCCAGTGTCCTGGTCCACCAGTGGTGGTCATGGAACTGCTAGTACAGCCTCCACCATGTTGATCCAGTCAACCAGGCCCCTGTGATCTTAATCCACACCTGCTGGACCATGGCATCCATGGTCTGGCTGCGGACAGGACCAACTTCCTCTCCTATAAGCCTGGACCAGGGCATGTAACTCATCTTCACTAAAGTGGTGGGCCTGTAATCTGCCATCATCATCCATGGGACCTGTAAGAGAAATTAGACGGACAGTCGTCACTGCTTGTGTATGCATGTGAAGTGTCACGCATCCACAATGTGCCACACTGGGGCAATGATGGCATGTACATTATACAGGTGTGGCACAGGACAGCCTGTACAATGTAGTTTGTCAGAGGCCCCCGCCAGTCTGCACCTGGCCAAGGTACTGACACCACACACTGCTGAGATAGGCACCTGAAACATGTAGACCCCCAGGCATTGTCCCAGAGCACAGCCACCAGTAACACATATGTGGGGGTGCTGTGGTTCAGTGAATGTGTTGGCCCCCATCTGGGCTCTGTACATTGGCTAGTGGCACATGCCAGGTCACGCAGCATCACTGCATGAGAAAGCAACACACCATGGCATACTTGAGTGCTGCACCTGGACAGAAAGTGTGATGAGCCACTCCATATACTGCCCTTTGGCACACACAGTCCCACCTGGTGTGATCCCACATATCTGGAATATGGCACAGCCTGATATCCCCATTCACAACAGTGGTATGTGCAGGACCTGGCTGGTGGGCCCACATCCATGCTGACATGTCACAGATTGAGTGCCAGGCTACAGGCCTCTGTGCCGATGCAGCCACATGCACTGGCATGGGTGGGGTGAGCATTGGGGGACTGTTTCAGGCAGAGAATTCAACTGCACACTCCACATATGTAGTGATACACCCGCTGTCGGCCTCTTGCATCAGGAACCCATGTATTGGACATGTGTTCAGTGCCTGCCGCTGAGCGTGCAGTCATTGGCTGTTGTACAGACAGGGGGAAATGGGATGCTGTGCAACAGAAGTTGTATGGCATGGACCTGGGCCATGGAATGCAGGGCTATGTCACAACATGCAACACAAGAGACAAAACCAGACACAGGGGCATGTGACATGGTTGGCAGGCCTTGCAGTGACAACCTGCAGGGCCATGGGGCCCCACACCCCAAACCTGCTCCCATACGGAGACCTATACAGTGTCCCAGCTATCCGGGCTGTCCCTGGTTGAGGATGCAGTTGCCTCTGTCACCATACCACGTGTGCAGCATTGAGTGAGTCATGTCAGGTATCTGCACACAGCTGGGACACATCCAACATGTGTCAGTCTGTGCTATTCAAGGGCTACATCCACCAGTATGTATGTTTTTACAAACACCATAGTCTGCTAGTAGTGATGTGCATGGGTGCTCTAGTACTGAGGTGCCACGCAGCACAGGAACACATAAAGCGTGAGGCCACCACAGGTCAGCCACTGGGATGTGGTCACTACGATCACATGTGCTACTCTATATGGCACAAAACAACAAAGGGTTACACCACTGAGTTTGTTTATAGGACTCACTATACAATCAAGCAATTGCCTCATATCCCTGGGACATGGCCTATGACAATCAAGGACTGAGACCCTGAATCAGGTGCACATCCTACAAAGTGTTACTAGTCACCATAGAGGCTGACACACTAAGAGCAGTATGGATGTATGTTATGAGGATAACACACTCTGTACCTGTCAAGGGGAACTGTGCAGACCCTGGAAGATAACTGGCCAATAGAACCTTTATATGCACTGGTGATTATCTGTCCTGTTTCCAGTCATTACAGGCCTTTTGGTTAACTCACTGGGTGTACTATATCCTCTGTATCATCACTGTTACATACCAGCGTACAGGTGTATGATGATTTTCATGTCCCAAAGAACCCTTGTGTTCAATAACAGCACATCTATGCATGGAGTCATCACTAGAGGTATTGTGCAGACTGGGGCATGTACTACAGCATACAGCTCAAAATGGTTCTCACCAACAGAATGTACATCAAAACACCCAGTGAAATAACAAAATAGCAGGTCTAGACGAGAGCAATACCAGCACTCAACCAGCATTTCAAACCAAGATCATGGGCTAAACCACATATAGATGCAGAGCAGTTCCCTGTAATGTTTGCCTGTATGTTGTACAGACACTCCACACAGTTCAGTCACATAAACACAACCTTTTAAGGGACATAGGAACTTAGTGAGCCACATACAGGGACAGTCCTGTACTTCAGGGACAGTTGAGGGACATGGAGCACTCATTGCATGTTATTGGTGTACAGGGCGCAAACAACAATGCTATGTGAGTTTCCTTCAATGTATCCATCCATAGCCCTGCCAGTGGCCATATTCCATTTATCATAGTGTAATTCAGATGTTTCTTTAGAAGAGATTATGTTAGTTACGCCAAAATCACTATGTGTTTTCTATCATCAAAATCTCAACATATTTGTAAAACAGCCTTAACCCCTTTAAATAGCCCAGGTGCAGTTTCACATGGAAATGTATGCAAATACATCTGTAATGACATGCTAATGTGTCCATTTGCCCAATGACTACCCAATGAGGCTAATTTGTATAGCCTGGCTGAATATAGTGATTCTACACAGTATGCAATGTGCTTTTGCATTTGTGAGTCATGCAAGGCACCACGCCATGACATTCGAGCATTTGCACCATTCAGTGATAATGTATGCAGCATGAACACATGAGTGAGTCATAGGTGGAACTTTTCACGTGCATGATGTAGCGTGGGTCATGTGTGGAGTCATGCCTGAGTGACTTCAGTGTCCATTGTGACTGCATGGCGCTACTGATGCTTGCATGGTGTGCAGCATATGTCGAACACCATGCAATGGCCGGCCATTCCACACATGCTGTTAGTGTTTGGAAAAGGTAGGAGGATTGACAGACTTTGATCTTAAAGAAAAATGCTGTCCTGCAGACATTATAGAGTGGTCCAACAACCTGACCAGCGTGGGTGAGAGGTAGAGTTAGTCAATTTGGTTAACCTTGTGTTGGTCATGGAGTGTCACCAGTTCGTGGAGGTGGAGAAAGGCTTGCAATCCTACTGTGAGGTGTGGGCCTCTGTGTGATGGTGCCTGAGTGATAGGACCGAGGTTACATGGTCGGGGAGCAATGCCAATATTGGTATGGGGACCTTGTCTGGAGGGAGCAGCAGAGGCTGGAGTGGTACAAGCAGATGGTGCATGATGGCACAGTACCACAGCCAGGTAAGTGGTCCCATGCATCTCTACTATATCCAGGCATGGGTGAGGCTGAGTGTGGGTGGAGGCATTGAGCACACTATGGCCAGACACAGGTGTACTTGCACTCGCCTCTGCAGCATGTGTTCCCATGCCTCTCATCTGTTCCTGATGTTCAGGGATGTCCCTGCTGTTGGCTCATAATATACCACAAGGTGCAATCTTTTTTTATTACTGTAATTTTTATTAGGTACATCAGGACATTAAGTCGGACTGCCTGCAATGGCAAATGATCTAATTTTAGAAAAATTGGTAAGCTGAGCACTTTTTTCTTGATGCAGAAGCATTCTACACTATATGCCTTGTGATTATGTGCCCATAGACCCATTTATTGAGGTGTACTACAAAATGAGGGGAAAAGCTGATAGTGCCCCCAAGAAACCACTCTGAGAATGTGCCATTTACCTTTACTACCACTAGGGTGAATAACATAGGGCCCGTACCCAATCTTTAAATTTAGTGGGAAAGTTAAAATTACTTAATGTATGCTATAAAATTTCCATGAAACATGATCAAATGCTTTTGAGGCATCCATGCTTAACAGCAAAAGGGGTTGAAGTTTTTACCTTTTGTAGTAAACAGAGGGTCCTCTTTATATTATCTGTTGTTTTCCTTTTGGGGCAAATCTGGTTTGATCTTTGTTAATTATAGTTGGTAATATTGAGTATAGGTGGTGAGCAAGGATACTGGCATAAAATTTATAATCCTGGTTAAGGACAGAGATAGGTCTATATGGTTCACATTGAGGTTCTTACCTGGTTTTAAAATCGTTGAGATATGTACATATCTCCGGAGAGGTCAGTCTCCTGCTTCTGGAGGTCCCTGAATAGGTTCCTAAGGGTGAGAAGGATCTCCTTACTGAAACCCTTATAGAATTCAGGGTCAGTCCATCAGGTCCTGGACTCTTGCCAGTTTTAGCAGATTTGATTGTTTCAATTATTTTCTCTAAATTAATGGGGAGTAATAACTGTGACTTTTGTGCTTCAATTAATTGGGGAGGGTTATTTTTGAAAAAATTAAGAGTAATTATCCTCTGGGGGTTCAGGGTCTTGTAGATACAGGGATTCATAAAAGTGTCTAAACCCCTCAGAATGTCACTAGTGTTAGTTAATATCTGTCTTGTCTGAGGGTGTCTAAACTGAATTATCATGCCCTGGTTTCTTTGTGTCCGTAGCCTAGAAGCCAACAGTTTCGAAGCTTTGGCTCCACCCTCATAATATTTTGTTTGACATATATCAAGGCTTGTTCAGTTTTATAGGTAAGAATATCCTGTAATTTCATCTTAATCCTTGTTACATGCTGCAGGGCTAGTTGTCTCCTTGCATATGGAGGCCTGCCAAAACTGAAGTTCGGCTTCTAGGTCTTTCTGCTTTTGTTCTCTTGCCCGCCTTCACTCTTGCTGCAAATGTAATGGTTTTGCCCCTGATAATTGCTTTTAACTATCCCAGAGGATCCCAAAGGTTATCCCAAGGGTTTTATTCTGAGTTATTATTTCTGGGATATGCGGGATAATAAATTTAACATATTTCTGATTTCTTAATAAGGAATTATTAAAAGGCACTGGCCGGGTCTCTCTGTAGCTGAACTGAGTTCAATTAAAAGAGGGGCATGATCTGTGAGTAAAATAGGAAGTATAATGATTTACTTTACTAAGTCTCAATGTTCTGCTGAGATTAAGAAATAATCTATTAGAGAATAAGAGTTGTGAGCAGCAGAAAAATAGGTGTAGTGTCTCGCTCCCAGTTCCTATTCCGCCATAAATCTATAAGGCCCATTTACTTTATCAACCTCCATCCATGTCTCTGGCCCGCTGACATATGGGGTGGGCTTGGATTAGAGCTCTCTCTCAGGGTCCATTAACAAATTCAGGTCTCCACCTATCACTAGAATCCCTGCTTAAATCAAATTATTTTGTCTATTAACCTTGATGAATCTGTGGGTCTGCTCCTGGGGCACATACACACTACAGTATATGGCACACCCACCATGTGCCTTTAACCATAGCCAAAGTGCCCTCCCTATCATGATATGAGCCTTCCAATTGGAATGCAGAATTATTTGGAATCAATATTGCTTGAGCCTCTCTCCTCCTCCCTGAATAATGTGAACTGGCAATCACCTTGGCCATCCCAAATTTTGTTAATTTTTGATGCTCTGTGGAGTTCATGTGGGTCTCCTGGAGAGAGAATCATTTGAGGATGGGTCATCTTAAGATAGGATAATACTTTCTCCCTCTTGACTGGACTGCTCAGACCATTTACATTTTGAGATATGATCTTGATATTATGAGTCTGAGCCATAAAGATAAATAAAGGTGGGATGGATTCCCTGATCCCCATATGGGGAACCACTGCCTCTATGCTACTGATTTCCCTCTTGTCTCTCATAATCTGATGAACTCGTTAGAAGCTCTGTAATGTGGCTTCCCGTCCCAATTTTCTACATAAGGTATAACTATCTTCAAGAAATTCTAACTTGTCTATATGACAATCTGTTAACAAACAAACCAGCATATAACTAACTATATACATTAATCTGGTAGTGACTTCCAATATCCAGGGTATAACTGGCATGCTGCGACTCTGAGGTCGCCAAGAGGGTGACTGCACTACAAATCTTGAGTGCCTGTCGGGTGTGTTCGACCCCAGAATGTTGTAAACATATTAATAAAAGTAGGAGTATATGTTACCAAGAGGGGATTAAGGCAGTCAGGTAAAATAATAATATTTCACTAAAAAGGAAAAAATTGTGCTTTTGAGAGATCATTAACAAATAAACACTCTAGCCCCTTGCCTGTTCATGGACTGACAGAGGCATGACCCAGCATTCCTAGATGTAACCAGGAGGCTCTAGTTATGCTCTGTCTATGAGGTCCAATATTTAGTGCCCCTAATATTGCACCATCCTTAAAGGGATAGACCAGTCTTCAAGGAAATTTGAAAAGGATTGCACAGAAAAAAAGGGCAATCCATTCAACATATACACTCTGTCAGCGCCTATAGCTCAAGCGACTGTACTAGAAGAGCCTCCAGGAACCATCAGTAGGGGTCTGCACCTTCCGAGGCAGCCACAGGTACAGAATAGAGCAATGGCCAGGCGCCCCCAGTGGGCCCGTATCCCAGGCCCCAGCCCCTGAGTAAGGCCACACAATCGAATCACTGTCTCTATGGTGAGAGCTACATTCACGCTTAAAGATTTTAACATTGAACCGATGATCCTTCAGAGACATCCACCTCATATTCTTCCAGGAGTGGAATGAGAACGCCCTGTGCATCTAGCCAGAGCAACCTCCCCCAAACCCCTGTAGCGTCAAATTTCCTAGTTCAAGTGGAAGTTCATATAGGCCTGGGTGCAGCAAGTAGAGCCTTCTATTCTTTTCTGAATTTCCAATTCAGATCTCTCTTTATTTTGTTCTTTCAGGAGGCGTGAGAGAGGAGGGCATCCCCACCCCCCTGCCATCCCCATGCGACCTTCTGTCTAGAGAATTAGTGTCTCCAGCGCAGCCTGGGTCTGCCAGCCTGGGAGCCCCTAGGAGGCCTCTGTGTAAATTTAACTCAGCCTAGTCACGCCAAAATAAGCATCCCTGAAAGTGTGGAGTCCCTGAAGGAGTCATCTGTCATCTAGTGCACATGCTGGTAAAATGCCAATGTGTCCATTAACTTCTCTGTGTAAGACCCACCCGGGTGGATAGAGCAGCCCGAGATCAGGCCCTGAGAAAAAGGGAGCACCAAACCGACACACCCGGCCGACCCACCCGCAGTCCCTTCCAGTGCCAGGCCACCATGCTATCCCCAAGACTCACCCCTCATGTCCACAAATTGGAGTAGTTGTTTAGATCTTCCAGCCTTAGGGCTTGCTTCTCTCAAACTCTCACAGCAGTTGCTTTATCGAGTTCAGTGTGGCCTGCTGAAGCTTTGGGTCGGTGATTGGCAGCGCCACTGCTGTTCTCTCTGCCCACAGAATCTCTGCAGAATAGAAACTCTGGTTAGTAGCTTGTAGCTTCATACTCTGAGCCACGCCAAGGCCTGCTCAGCTGTGTCAAACTTTCTTGCCCATTTGGAAACTGAATGACCAGCCTGGCCAGGTAGGGCATCCAGAATTTTAATTTAAGTCCCTGCAGAATAGGAAATAGAGGGTGTACTCCCTTCTGCGTTGCATGGTCATGGGAGCAAAGTCATTATCAAAATAAATTCTAGTGTTCTGAAAAAGGTTTTCCCCTTTGCACAAGCCTTACTCAGGATGGTATCTTCAGTAGTATATCTCAAAAACCTTATGATGATGGACCATGGGTGAGCTCCGTGTTGGGTAGGTTGGAGACCCATGGCCCTGTGAGCATGTTCTATTTCAACCTGAAATTGGGATCCAGTTCTAGAGTGTCCCATAGAAGCTGATTGAGGAAGCAGACCATGTTATTATCCTCACTTCCTCTGCCACCCCATAAATTTGAAGGTTTTGTGCGATGCCTATTCTCAGCATCTTCCTGCCTCTCCCTAAGGCATGGCAAATGTTCACCAGCTGTGAGACCGTGGATTGGCAATCAGGCAGGGCCTTTGTTTGTGTTCCTGAGTCTCTTCCAAAGAGTTTGCCCTATGTTGCAATTCTGAAATATCCATTCAGGCTTGTTCCAGTTCTTGCTTGAAAGTTTAAAAATCGGACTTTATGCCGTTTAGTTCATCCAGTACCTTTTTTATTTACTACTTTTGGTGGTACCTGGCCATCGAAATGTCTTCCCTGGTCATGGACCCCAGGACCTCCACCCCGATCATAGCTTGTGCTTCTCCCAGTCACCCCTCGCTTCCCCGAGGGAGGGCTGCAGCCCTGACTCTTAACGCACAATTCTGGTATCTGGTATGGGGAAGCCAGCATCGGAGGTGATGAGAAGCCTGGGGCAGAGCATCATGAAGATGAGCCTGGACCAAATTTTTCTTCCCATGTAAGCAGGGGCGGGACATGCAATGATGACCAAGGTCCACCCCACCCGGTGAAACGTCCAGACGTTGGTGTACTTGTGGAAACCCAGCCTCCGCTGGGTGTCACTAGACACCAAACACACACATCCACCCTCCCCAGAGAAGGATAGCAGTCTAGAGAATGCTCAATCCTTCTCCCCCAACTAACCATCCAACAACCCAGGTCCATTCCGAACGTAGGTCACTGGCGCATAAGCGGAATTCTAACCGCTGTGCCGCAGGCTGACTTAGTTCATCCAGTATCTTATCCAATTTGCCATCCATGGTCACTCCCAATTTGTCTCTTTGGTTTTAGGAGGTTTTGCAGCTGAGTGCAGTGGGGAATGGTGTGCGTGTGGAAATGCTTGAGTCAGAGGCCTCCTGATCTGAAATGTCTGGATCCACGGTAAGTTAATAAATCTGTTCACTGCCCCTTAACTTGTTGGTAGCCATCTCTCTAAGTTTTGTGTTGACTGGTGTTGAATCTGAGTGCTATGGTCTAGGTTTCTTGGTGAGGGTTCACGGAGCTCTAAAGAGTAGCAGTCATATGCTTCTTAGCTGCACTGGAAGTCCATACTCCCAAGATGCAATCTTAACATACATTTACTAGCGTGGGACATAGTGTAGATTGCATCGGACTAGTGCAGATGCCTCCCTACCAGTCCATGTTGGCTAGTGTGGTCCACAGAGTCATCATACTTTTGGAGTCCATTCAGTGGTAGAAGCAGCAAAGATGCACTAGCGTCCGGAACCCTGAATCACAAGTCAGGCAACTTAGGTTGGGACAGTTTTATTGCAGCAGGAAAGTGCACACTGGAAAAGTGCTGCTCTTGAAAAAAAACATGTAGCATAGTCAAAAGAGATTCAGGCACTCATCAGCATTGGAATAATGACTCCACCAGGCTGAATATTTTTAGTCCATTTATTATAACATGAAGGAAAAAAGATAAACCATCAAACAGGGTAGGCGGACTGTTCCATGGGAGATCTGGACCCCAGATCAAACCCACAATCCATAAACCGGATAAATACGGATTTTACTGTAGACATCTGGTTCGGGTCTGTGGAGATGCCATTTCTGCAATTTTGTTGTCTGTTGCCTGGGGATGCTGTCAGGATGTACAAGCAGCTGGCGGCATCCAATCAGGCAACAGAAGGTCCACTTGGTAGCATTCACGGTTTAATAAGACTGGTGAGTGCCACATGACCCAGAAGGAGGAGGATCACAGGAGAAGAAAGAGATCAGAAATGGAGAGACTGGAGAGAAAGGCAAAGTGCTAAAATGCAAAAGCACTACAGTTCAGGGGTGGGATGAGGAAAGATTCCCCATTATGGAGGATGTAGGGTGGGTGAAGTCAGTCAGTTGATGATGAGAAGAGCATCAGGAGATGAGGGGCAAATGAATGATTACAGAAAATCCAAATGAAACTTTTTCTTGGCCTCAGACATTAGTAGCTGTGTGTACAAAAGGGCAGGCTGGCCACTGTCAAAATCTGACTTGTGCTATTCCAGACCCAGAGAGGAGAGAGTATTGGTGGTGGTGGCTCAGAGATTACAGTTACAGAAAATCCCAAATGAAAGTTTTTTTTTCCTGGCTTCAAACAGGGTAGCTGTGTGTACAAAATGGGCAGGCTGGCAAAATCATACTTGTGACATTCCAGATCCAGAGTACTGTGTGTGTGTGTGGGGGGATCGAGATTACAACTGCAGAAAATGCCAAATTAAACTTTTTCTTGGCCTCAGACAGTAGCTGTGTGTACAAAAGTGCAGGCTGGCAAAATCTGATTTATGCCATTCCAGAACCAAGTACTCTGTGTGTGTGGGGGAGGGGTCCCAGAGATTACAGTTACAGAACATCCCAAATGAAAGTTTTTCTTGGCCTCAGACAGTGTAGCTGTGTACAAAAAGTGCAGGCTGGCTAAATCTGACTTGTGCCATTCCAGATCCAGAGGAGAGAGTGGTGGCCAGAGATTACCGTTACAGAAAATCCCAAATGAAAGCTTTTTTTTTAGGTAGGGTGGCAAAATAAATCTTGTAACATAAACAGGGAAGAAGGAAAGAGACTACAGGGTGGCCCAAAACAAATGTGATATCCCAGAAATCCCATTTTTTCCTGGCTTCAAAAGGGCTGTGTGTACAGAGCAAGGGCAGTAGGGTGGCAAAATAAATCTTTGTGACATAAAGAGAGGAGAGGGAAAGAAACTGCAGGGTGGCCACAATAAATGTGACATCCCAAATCCCAAATAATTTTTTTCCTGGCATCAGTGCAGCTGTGTGTACAATCCAATCATGAATAACGATCATCATCACCTACAGTATGTTTCAATCACAATTTCATGTATTAAAAAAGTACTTTTCAAACAACATACAAGTTAATGTGCCTGCCCTGTGCTGCTGGCTGTGGGTGGCCCAGGGATAATCTGACTGTGAGTTGTAGCAGACTGAGTGTTTACAGTACAAAAAAGTAAAGCACAAGCACTATACACAGGCATCATCATCATCCTCATTCCCCATTATTCTTTATTATCATTAGTTTCATGGTATATTGCGTTACAAACTTACAAATACGTATCAGCATTTACCAACCCCTAGTGTGGGACTGTGCTGCGTGTGGCTAATGCACCAGATGTGTCTGCATCTCCAATTCAAATTCTAAGGCACACTCAACAGTTGCTGAATTTGTTCACTTTCATTAACAGTAAGTTTTATAGGAGTCAGTATGGCAGTCTTGGAAGGAAGTGGTGGTGGACTGCTGTGCTGTCAGTGTGTAAGTATAGTCATTAGTCACAACAGTAAATTTGTCCCTGATCTGTGTGGGTGGGAGTCATCCAAAGGATATCACGTTTCACGTTAGAGGGATCTTTGTTCCAAAATGGATCAAAGTGTTGAAGAGGCACTTTCTAGTTACCAGGTAGGCAGTGGCACTGCAAACAACAGGAATCAGCCTGAAAAGGGAAAACAAAATCAAACCCTTTGTGTGAAGCAAGCCTTTGTGAAGCAAATAAATCAAAATGAAAGAAAAAAATTGCTATGGTTCTCAAAAGAAGTAGCAGGGAAGTTTAGAGAAAAAGATAGCATTCAGGAAGTATAAGGAAACACGGAAGGAGCAGGACAGAGAACTGTACCAGTTAAAGCAGAAGGAAGCAGGAAGGCAGTCAGAATAGCAAAGGCCCAAACTGAGGAAAAGATAGCCAACTCAGTTAAGAAGGGGATAAAACCTTTATAGGTACATTAGGGAGCAAAGAAAGACTAAGGCAGGGATACTGAAGCTTAATAAAGAGAAGGGAGGTTGGGCAGAGAGCCACAGTGAAAAGCAGGATACTGAACAAATACTTCTGCTCAGTTTTCACAATGGAAGAGCAGGGAGATACCTAATCCAGTCAATAGAAGCACTCTGGATGGGGGTTGATATTAGTCCTTTCACAGAAGAAAGGGTTCTGAAAGAACTCCTAAAACTGAAGGTGGATAAAGCAATGGGGCCTGATGGGATTCACCCCAGAATTCTAAAAGAACTAAGGGAAGAACTAGTAACACCACTGACTACCCTTTTAATAACTCATGGGAGTACCTGAGGAATGGAGGAGGGCAGATGTGATTCCCCTTCACAAAAGTGGGAACAAGACAGAGGCAGAAAACTACAGACCTGTCAGTTTGACCTCAGTGGTAGGGAAAATGATGGAATCACTTCTGAAGGAAAGAACTGTTGAGTACCTAGAGACCAATGGGGAACAGGACCCAAGGCAGTATGGATTCATAGCAGGAAGGTCATGTCAAACAAATCTAATTGATTTCTTTGACTGGGTGACAAAGTAGTAGACCAGAAAGGGCTGTGGACATGGCCTATACTTTAGCAAGGCATTTGACACAGTCCTCTACAAAAGTGGGTCCCAGGGTGGTAGCCTGGGTAAAACACTGGCTGGATAACAGGACACAGTGGGTAATAGTACATGGAGTCCACAGTGATGAAGGGGGTTACTTGTGGGGTACCACAGGGTTCAATACTAGGTCAGTCCTTTTAATGTCTTTATAAGTGACATTGCAGAGGGACTGGAAGGAAAAGTATGTTTTGCAGATGACACAGAGATCTGCAACAGGGTTGATACACAAGGTGGGGTGGAAAGGATGAAAGGGACTTGGCAAGGTTGGAGGAATGGTCATATATGGCAGCTTAGATTCAATGCAAAGAAGTGCAAAGTAATGCACCTGGGAAACAAAACCCAGAGTAAGAGTACACAATGGGGGTGAATACTGACAACAAAAATGGAAAGGGACCTGGGTGTAGTCATATCAGATGACCTAAAGGTGGGCAAGCAATGTGAGAAGGTAGTAAGGAGTGCTGGGGGATACTGGGATGCATAGGGAGAGGCATCCCAGTTGAAAACAGGAAGTTGTTGTCCCTCTGTACAGACAGTTGGTAAGGCCACATCTGGAGAACTGTGTACAATTCTGGAGACCCCATCTTCGAAAAGACATAGATAGGGTGTAGGCTGTCCAGTGGAGGGCACCAAATGGTGCAGGGTCTGCACCAGAAGACATATAAAGAAAGACTAAAGGAGCTTAACATGTATAGCCTCAAGGAAAGGAGGAGAGGGGACATGATAGAAACTTTCAAATACCTCAAGGGAATCAAAACACAATATCTAAGGTAGCATCTTTCAGAAAAAGATGTGCAAGGACAAAGGACACAATTTGAAGATAGAGGGGAATGGCTCAGAGGTAATTTGAGAAAATATTTCTTCACAGAGAGGGTTGTAGATGCATGGAACAGCCTTTCTGAGAAGGTCAAGAGTCAAAAACAGTTGGGAATTCAAGAATGCATGGGACAGACATGAGGCAATTCTAGTGGGGTTTTTGGAAGAAGTAGACTATTGGTTAACTAGGATCTGCAGATTATCCGTTAGGTAGAGAAATTGGCAGGCTAGGTGGGCCAAGCGGTCCTTATCTGCCATCAGATTCTATGTTTCTGTTTCTATGTTTAAACCCCATAAAGGGATTTTTTCATATCTAATAAGGTTTTGTCTTCCAAGTGAATGCTTGAATCCAAAAAGGTGAATGTCTCGGATCACCATCATCAGTCCCAAGTAAAAATAAAGTTATGAAGTTCAAAAACTAAAGACATGGTGGGCACCATCCACAGAGGCACCAAAGGTATGGAATAATTGCATACTATGCTATTGCCAGTCCCTCATCTGATTCTTCTGATGTTGAACCCTATGAAGGTAATACTGATGATAATAAAGAAGATGAAGAGAATGCTCAGGCAGCAGAAGGTTTACCAGAGGGAATGAAAATAGCAGATGAGGAAGGAACAGGCAGAAATGTTTCTGTTGTGGAGGAGGGGACAGTGGGAATAAACCAGAACAGGAACAGGTCCAGGAAAAATCCTGGGGGGCCTTGAAAAGATGACCGAGGTGTCATACCTTCCTGAAAAAAAAACTAAAAAATAATCTTTTGTTTGGTCATACTTCTCCATTAGTGCTTCCAATGAGTTGACAGCAATATCGCTTATTTGTAAATGGCTAATCAGCAGGGGTAAAAGAAAGGGAGCACTGGGAACTTCAGCACTGGAAAGGCACCTAGATAGATGTCATAACACTCATGATAGTGAGAAGGTCAGTTGTGAGTCTCGAGAGAAAGTGATAGTGATAGCGCACTACACTCGGGTGTAACACCCATAGATGAAAGCAGTGGCAGCAGCACTACACCTCAACCACCACTTGCTACCATTCAAGGACTCCTCCAACTGTTACTGAAAGTGACCACCATGTGTTCAAAAGCCCTCCTCCTTCAAAGAGACAGCTTACCATCTCAGAAACATTTAAGCATAAGGCCAAATATGCCTTGACTCACCCTGTTGCTATTACAATAACAAAAAAATCAGAAATGATAGCTGTTGATTTGGTACCATATAACGTGGTTGAACACATAGGATTCAAGCAGCTGCTTGAGTAGCTCAAACCTCGATATGGTATACCATGAGGAAATACTTCTCAACAACAGGGATTCCAGATCTTTACAATGTCATATGTAAAAATTAAGACGTGTCTTGTGCAGTGCTGTTGGGAGGGTGGGGCATCTCACAACAGATATCTGGACAAGCTGTCAGCCTGACCCTTCATGTTTGTCACGGCCATTGGGCATGTTTCAATAATTCACATGGGAGTGAGGACAGTGAAGCATCACAGTTTGTTGTTTTAAGAATATTTTTTTTCATCTGAACATACCTCATACAACATCAATGAAGAGCTCCAAAACCAATACAGCAATGGTTCACTTCACAGGGACTGTCAGTTGGCTTTATAGTTGCAGATAATGGGTCCAACATAAGGAAGGCCTTGGAGGAATGGGGCTTTGTTTACATCTGCTGCTTTTCGCATTGCTTAAATTTAATAATTCACAGTTTTCTCAATGATGACAGGAGATTAAGGATGTCATTAGCACTGGTAAAGAATATGCACTCATTTCAGTCACTCAAACAAAGCCTGTCACTTGTTTGAAAAACACAGCAGGAGCACAGTTTACCTTTGCATAGATTGATCCAAGACATAGCTGCTCAATGGAATTGACCTTTTATGTGTCCCAAAGGCTGCTGCAACAAAACAAAGCTGTCAGAAAGTACACCTTAGAAAATAAAACTGGTGATGCAGACATCTATAACTCTCCACCATGGATCTGTGTCACTAGGGCGAAAATGCAATCATGATCGGTGGCAGGGTGAGTGTACATCACCAAAAATCAATTTCAGCAATGTACACCCCTGGAGCACAAGAAAACAGTACCAGGGACTTAGATTTTAAATGTTCATGCAAGGGTCTGTGCCCCACACCTCCCATGGGGGCTTTAGCCTCATACTCCCCTACTAAAGGATTCTTAACTCCAGGGGTTGCATGTCGAGGGTAAAAATCTGGGCAGAAAAAGAATTTCAGGCTGGGTGCAAAAATATAGGTGCGCCTGAACCCAAATCCAGAACCTCGCAGCTTAAGGCTGCCACCCACCCACCACGCTAAGGGTCCAGCTTGAAGCCCCACACCAACAACACCAGGCCAACCTCCCTCCCTCCCTTCCATCATGCCTCACTCCCCCACACGATACATATGGCAATGTTCTGTCACTATATGCGCCCACTTCCCATGCAGTCACCCTTCTCAGCAGTAGCCCCATCAACTTGCGCCTGGACTGAGTTGCCATTATTGCAAGCACTCAATTGCCATCACCCATATCATGGGGCGCCCTCCACCACAGTGGGCTATGCTGAGTTTCTCATTGTACTGCACCAGCCATTTGAAGAAATCACCAGGAGGTTAGTGCAAACATATCAACTCTCAGCCAGGTGATACCTCTAATAACAATTTTAAATTCAGATTGAATCTGATTAGGGAAAAGTTAGAGTAGCAAGACAGTTCCATGATCACACAGGCTGCCAGCGGAGCTGCAGATGCAGGTGTCTCTCAGAATACAGGAAGATCTAACGAGATGTATGATCAAACAAGTTGAAGAAGATGACAAACACGAAATGCTTCATTCTGCTTACTACATTAAGCAACAATCTTGCATCCATGATGCAAATCAAAGCAACTATTGAGTGATGGTGATGACACTTTGTTCAAGAGAAACAGACAAGAAATAATTGACAAGGTGCATGCTGTCATGGAACAGAGAACAACAGCACCACATTCAGAACCTTCTTCATAACACAGCAGCACAGCATCAGGTGGCCATTCCTCTATTGTTTCATCATTTTCTCCCTCTTCCTCCTTAGCCACTGCAGCCAAATCTTCTTCTTACCACCAGCCAAGAATGATAGCACTGTCCCACAGTCACTTGGTTCAGCTTCCTGTCTCTGGAGTCACTTAGAAGATGCTATTTTTCATCTTCATCTGCCATTTGTAACACAGCCTCAGCACAGACCATTGTTGAAATGTACCTGGCAGAGTCTAATATCAGCTGGAATGCTGATCTTTTGAAATACTAAATCCAAACAAAATATGTGTCCTGCTTTGGTAAACATTGCAATGAAGTACATGAATTGCTCTCTGACTAGTGTCTGTTCAGAATGATTGTTCAGTTCAGCTGGTAACGTCATGACTGACACATGATCCCATTTGACACCAGAAAATGCTGACGCCTCATGTTTCTCAAAGTCAACATTCCTCACTTTAATTTCAAATATGATACCTGAATAAAACATACTGACTGCTCCAAGCAGGTCCTATGCACAAAACACTTTCAAGAATTTTTGCCTGTGGTGAAAATCTTTTGTGAATAGAGTCTACTACATGAGGTAGCAATTAACTGCAACAAGTCAGATCAGGATGGACTAGGTCAGGCCACTATGATCACATGAGCTGCACAGAATGAAAAAAAAATAACATCAGTGGGTTCAGAGTCCAAATACAGCAAGCAACTGCATTTCATGTCACAAACTTACTTGTTGGTACCTGGTACTACTATTTGAGATGGAAGTAGGGTACTGCTGTCTACTACTACTACTACCATCAGTTTTTGCCCTCACGAGTCACGACTTATTTATCACTTTTGCCCTTACTCCAGTCCTACTCCTTGCAGCAACTACTACTTGTCACTTTTTTGCCCTCAGCAACTAATCTGAGTCCTGACTGTACTGTTTTATTGTTCATACAGTCATGCTCTAGCAGATGCCTGAAAGTTCAGAAACTGAATTCTCTTTGTATATTTCTTATGTCCCCAATACCCTGGCTGCAAATACTTCACAGAAGAAAATGCTAATAAATTGAACATTCATTTAATTTCTTCATTATTCGTGTGTATGTGGTATGCTAGCCTGTTTACATCTCACTTACAATAACTGAGCTGAGATTACTACGTTATTATATTTTATTTGTGATTCTTAAATTATTGGCAGTGGTTGGCAGCAAGCAACTGTGGAACTAGGAAGGATGTTATTGTTTTGTGTTGTGTTGTGTATCATCAGGTCTTCATCAGGTGGCAGTGGCAAACTTTTTATGACTGCTCTACACTTGACCAATGCGATGTGTGACCAGCAGCCTGCCTGCGTGGTGATCACTATGTCTCATTTTCTTCTTTAAGTTCAGTATCCTCAACATGTTGATCAGATTCAGTAGAAGTAGTCGTAGTACTGGAAAACATACCACTCTTGGACCAGATAGTGTACCATATACCACATTACTCTGCGGCATGCAAAGCAGTTGCATCATCCACATGGGTAGGGTGGGTGGACTGTCTTAGTGCTGCTCATTCGATCATTCATATCCATTTCTTTGGCTTGTTTGGCTCTGATCGGAACATCCATCAAAATAATACCCACCTAGCAACATTAATAAAAAGAAATCTTAGCTGCCTGGCAGTGCCTGCAGTGCTTGGTGGTCCTATGATATGCTGTAGGTATTTGCATCTGTCTGTCTGTCTCTCTCTCTGTCTCTCCCAGCACCTCATGTCATGGGTCCAGCATGATATGCCACCATTATAGGCCAGCCATGGAGGGGCTAGTATTGACAGACTGCTTTTTATTAGCAGTTTTACTTTATTTTTATACAAATAATCCATTACATTATTTCCTTTGGGCCTGTTTGTGAAATGTGAGCAACTCTGGCCACTTTTATGCATTTGTTTCACATTTTTTTTCAAACACTGGTCAATAAATCAGAACTAATCAGGATAAATCAGGACTTCACCATGTTCTGATTTTTATTTAATAAGGGTCAGAACTTCACTGAGTTCTCCCATCCCTACCACCAAATAAGGTACAACTCTTGACGCATTTTGAATCCCTGGATCCCCTTGGACCCTTTATCAAAAGCTGTTACACCCACGAATAACACTAAAATAAATCCATACTACTAACCTCTACTCTGACATCACAGATTTCACAGTTTAAATTCATTGGTATAAAATATGTCACATGTTGTAGCTAAAACCATCACTTAAATAAAACTGGCCTGTCCCAAACCCAACCCTGTGCAAACAATTAACAATATATCGCTTGATTATCCTGTTCATAAAATAGTTCTACAGTACATAGTAAAAACAATGTGTGGGGACAAATTCTACAAAAATAACTCAGAACAACATATTACATTGCAACTGATTCTTCAACAATTATAAAAACAAAGCAGGTGCAAAGATTATATGCAGAACATGCAAATAGCAGAAACAGAAGGAAACACCTTATCTTTCCATTTAGTTTATTTATTGTCCAAATATGGTTTTAGATCAAAGCCTGTGTTCAGTCCAGGGCTTCTAGTAGCCCATAACATGATGATCCAATAAGTTTCTCTCTTTAGTAACACATTGCTAATCTTTCCCCTCCTGGGTTTTACTCACTTTGTCAATAATATAAAACTGGAAGTGGTGTCTAGTTGTATCCTCAGCCTCACTCAAATGAACTGCAGTAACATACAGAGGGTCTTTACATTCCATGGCTGGCATATGTTCTCCCAAGCACTGATTAAATGGTCTCTTGGTTTTGCCCACATAAAATGCCTTGCAGGCACACTGTGCAATATAGATCACCCCTGAAGTGCTGCATGTAGTGAGCTGCCTGATTTCAGACTCCTATGTGCATTAATGCTACTAAAAAGTACTGCAGTTTCTCACTGAATCCCAATAAAGGCAACTTCTACAGTGATGGCAGCCTCCCATTTTTTTCTAACCAAGTGGGTTCCTGTCACTCAACAAAGTGACTCACACTAACTTATCTTTTAGGGTGGGGTCTGCCTGTAGGACATTCTTGGTGTAGTACTAGCTAAATCTCTAAGTGCAGTGTCATCTCCAACGACTTTCCAATGTTTGCAGATAATCTGCCATACCTGCTAAGCTTGCCCAGAGTATGTGGTGACAAAGTTACATTTCTGAACTGCTTCCTTTTCTTGTGTATGTCCAATATCCTTATCTAGTAACAGAATTTCTTTCAGTAGAATCTGATAACTCTCTAGCCTGTTGTATGTTGTTATAGCTGTAGCCTCTTTCCTGCAGTCTGTGTGTGAGACTTACCACGTCCTGTTTGTAACTGGCTTCAGTGTTACAATTCCTTTGCCCTCAGGAACTGTCCTTTATTTTATTTATTTATTTATTTATTGAGAGATTGGAATTATAAACCTTTGAGCCAGATACTCCTTTTGCAAAGGCTCCACATCATGGAAGTACAAAACAGAGAAATGGACAATACAATGAAAGATGTTACAAATGAATGTGGGAGGCTGGCCCACCAGCACAGTGGTTGGAATTCTGCTTACGGGCGCAAGTGACCCAGGTTCAGGAATGGACCCAGGTCATCGGAGGGCCGGCCAAGGGAGAAGGATGGAGCATCTATGAGCTGCTCTTCTTCTCTGGGGGTGAGTGGGGAAGTGTCCGGTGCACTGAGGACTCCTGGCAAAGGCCAGGATACATTCCTCTACCGGCACTCATCATGCAGGAGGTTGGGCGGATGCTGGCGTCTTGCATGTCCCCACCTCCAAAGTGAACAGAGAAAAAAGAGCAGGAGGGCAGAATTCACTATCTACATGGAAGCCCTCCTCAGAACTCAATTAACTTCTTGGCTGCAATCCCCCGACCAGTCACTAGTCCACAGCATAGATAGGGGACTGTTGCCGCGACCCCACCCTCTGGAGGGTAATCCGGGATAACTGGGGACAAGGCAGCAATAGCTGGTGGTGGAGCCCTGGGGACTGTGACCAGGGTAGATGATGACAGTGGACCTGCCAGGAAAAAATAGAATTAATAAAAAAAAAAATGAATGTGGCGGGTAAAACAACTCAGAGTCAAGTATGGTACTAAGGTAACAAGCATACATTAAAGGTATTTCATCTGAATGCAGAGGTAAAACAGCCCAGAGACAAGTATGGTACAAAGGTTTCAAGCAAAATAAGCTATTGCTTACATTCAAATTTCAAGGATGATACAAAGTTTCCTAATCAATAAAACAGATACTTAAAGGGACAGGAAATCATTTCAAAATGGCAGTTGTGTTTAAAAGTACTTACTCTCAGGAATTATATGCATTTCCCTAAATTATCTTTATTTAACTGTGCATGAATAAAATGTGATATGAAAAACTGTATTTTTGCATTATTTTGTTTTATAGGCAGCATTCTGTTACAGTTCTCTTTATGGAACCAGTAATTTGGAGTTTTACTATGTCACGGCTTGTGTATAGAATGTTAGTTATAAGCTGTTAACCTATCAGAACTATGCTTAGAGTTCTTTGTATAAACCGTGACATAGTTAAAGCTCCAAATTAATGGTTCCATAAAGAGAACCATAAAAGAATGCTGTCCATAAAATAAAAACAATACCAAAATACAGTTTTTTCATCACTTTTTATCCAGGTACAGTTAAATATGGGTAATTTAAGGGAATGCGCATGTCATTTCTGAGGCTAAGAATTTTACACACAACTGCCAATTAGAAATGATTTCCTGTCCTCTTTAAGATAAAGGCACAATACATCAGAAGAATCAATCAGAGTAGAGGCAAGGAGAGAGGTGTGGGGCAGAAGACACAGAGGTTTGGCTTAGCACACCAGTAAAGAGGGTGACTATGTGAGTGGACAGCTCAGGGGCAGTCACAGGTACTGTTGATGAGTAGTTGCTCTCTGAATTTGAGTTTGAAATGACCAAGGTTCTGGACAGATGACGTATGAGGGGCAGATCATTTAGCCAGAGTGGAGCCCTATAGTGGAAGGCACTTTACATTAGGTATGTTACACCTCACATGGGGTGGATGGCGACTGGATGATATTAGTGGCCCATTGCCATCCACCTTCTTCCTATACAAACTGGTATTTATTTTGACCTTTTCATCTTTGCTGATTGTTACATTCAAAGAATTCACATTCCTAATATCACTGCTGTATGTGTGAACCTCAAGTGTTCGTTACTGCTGTGCAAAAACATAACAAATGCATCTAACTCTTCCTTTGTACCATCCACACAAGTAGTATGTCAGTCAATATATCTACCCAAAATAATATTTTTTCTCTAAAGGGGTTATTGTCATGTGTTACATTCTTTCCTACATGCCAACATACAAACTAGCACTGAGGGGCACAAGTGGCCCCTATAGCTGTCCCTTTTATCTGTAAATATAATCAATCAATCAATCAATCAATCTTTATTTAACCAGGTGAAACACCATTGAGAAACTCATTTACAAGGTGGACCTGGGCAGGTACACAAGAAACATACAACAGTAGATACAACTTGACAGTGAATAAACAATGGCAGATACAACTTGTCAATGAATAAGCAATGGCAGCATACAATGGACACATATTAGGCACAAATGTGTACCACAGTGAAATAACTAGGTCAAGGTATAAAACAATGAGATGCATACAGTAACTACATGTTAGGTACTAACCCAGTGTTGGTCAGAGCTTAGTACGACTTGGTCATACATGTAAACAGCATGATAAAGAGACAGAGCGTAGTATACAAGTAAACAGTATGATAAAGAGACAGAGCTTAGTATACAAGTAAACAGGATGATAAAGAGACAGAGAGTAGTATACAAGTAAACAGCATGATAATTAAGTCATGGACAATGTATAAGCAAAGTGCTGGGCACCACTTCGAAAGGTAGCCTGTGATAATAAAATTGGAAGGATAGAACATAAACAGTATGCACAATCAAAGTGCTGGGCACCATAAGAAAATGTAGCCTGATATAATAAAAGTAGGAAAGGAGGATGTACTATAGGAAGTTAAACAAGATGACTGGGAAATGAAGGGGTGCAAAGCTGGATGCATTGAGTGAGAAAATGAGCAATCAATGCAATAACAGATTAGGGGAGACATTGGGGGCACAACCTCAGAGAATGCTGTTAGTGGTAGTAGGTGCTTTATGGGAAGAAGGCAGGGCTTAGTCATAGCAGTTACAATGGGACTGGAGTGACTGGCTAAGCAGGGTTTTGAAATAGAAAGGGATAAGGACAACATTAAATTCCAAATTTCACCTGTCAACGTGGCAGCGCGAGGCACTGTTGGTGCCTTACCTCTCAACATGACAGTGACCCGAGGTTCGGAAGTAAGCTCTGGTCACCAGGGTTTGAGGCAGGAGGGCCAAGAGGATTGAGAGGCTGCTTGGCAGTTCTTTTCTCTTGGATTGGGGTGACAGGTCTTCCTGGCCCTTGGCTGCCACCAGGTGGAGATCTGGAAAGGTGGCGAGGCATGGGAGGCAGACGAGGTCGGGAAGGAAGGAGCAACAGTTCCAGAACACATGCATGCCTCCAGGCACATGCATCCTCTGAACTTACTACAGCTTCAGGAGGATTAGTGGGAGAAAGTGGAGGAACATGGCTCAGCAGACCAGGGTCCATGAAGCCATGCCCAGACACCTAGACCCACTCTTCCACTCCAGCTGGTAAGGTTTTCTGGATTATGTGCTCTGGAACTGGAGGATGGCCTTCTTCCCAGGCCCTGAAATGGGGTGGTGATCTGTGGAGGAAGAGGTACCCAATGTGTGGAGGGAGGATAGGGATGGTCAGAGGTGCCCATTATGTGGCTGAGTAGACACCCTGTCTGGCTCCAGAGAATAAATACCTTTATTAAAAAAAATAAGTAACTAAAATTCTGCCTTTCACCTGGAAGATCAAATCCTGAGTTGCTTGTGGCAGCATGGGAGGGTAAAATAATGACATTTTGCTGAGTAGTGAGGCAATCTACAAGGCTGCGAAAAGGAACTAATGGATTTAAAGAATCCCTGAATGTTCTAAATAGTGATTTAGACTCCTTCAGACTTACCCAGAGCTAATTATCAGTCCATGAATGCAGTACCCAAGGCAGCAGGCAAAACAGCGGATCAATCTGGGAAGTAGGCAGGAACAAGCTCGTGAAGGCAGAAACCTATCTAATCTGAAAGTTTAAGAAGGGCAGTATCACCGTGGCCTCAGATAGTACTCCCATGCCACTGAGAGGCCCTCCACTGTTGAAAGAAAATAGTCCTACATCTCCTACCCTAGTGGTTATAACAAGACCCGAGGGCACCACCCCCAGAAACAGAAAAAATTATCTATTATTCCCATGCACTGAACAGAAAGAATTAAGCATAGGAGCATCCATACTTGCAGTTGAAGCAATGTGAGTAAATAACGTCTCATAATCAGGTCCTAGTTAGTACAAAGGACATGTTGTAGCAGCAGGTATCAGTCAGCAGAGGTCTGTGCTGGCCATGCCATACTCACAATGAGGGACAGAGCCATCTGGCTGAGAACAGCAATCACTGCAGAAAGATAGGAGGTACCAAGGATATATGGCCTCATGCAGTCATGGAGTAGCAACATTGGTCAAAGACTGCAAGAGCTCTTGGTTATCTTTTTTGAGGTTACTGAATGTGCTCTACATTCCTTCAGGAGTGCAGTGTCTAATGGGTGGGTGTGGGATCCCTTCTCCGGTCAGATTCTGCTGTATTGTTGCTTCACCTTTTGATTCCTCTCACTTTCAAATCTTCCTGTGCCTCATCTATGTTATAATACAAAACTGGCCCTCCTTATAAAAAATCATTAGGTGGGCTTGGTATATGGTTACCACCTGTCCTGATTTTCGAGGACAGTCCTGATTTGGCAGCAGTGTCCTGCAAAAAAACAACATCAAAATACTACATGTCCTGACCTGATAATAGAAAAAATATTTTCTAACTTTCCTCCGAATGTTGCAGAATACTATAATACCTTAACTGCAATACCCTAAAATAATAATAAACAATAGAAATAATTAAAAACTACAACACTTAGTCTTCATTTGAATTATTTGAGTAAAACAAATCTTTGCATTGATTGAGGTTACACATTGTCCTGCAAAAAGATCATGTGTCAATTAGAAATATCCACACTAGGCTTCTTAAAGGTGTTAACCCTAGCTGGGTAAGGAGCCTGATATTTGACTACTGTTCCCTCATGGCTGCTACGACTGGGCCATACATTTTGCATTGTTTTTATGACTTGGGAGGAGTAGTCATGGTTGACCTAGACCTAATGCCCTCAAATAAGAGTCCTTTCTGCTGCCCCAGACCCAGTAGTATATTGTACTTAACAGCATAACTCATAAATTACAAAATGATAGAAAGAGGTCTACTATATATTAATTATGAGTGGGCGGAGACCTAGAGCACAATGAGCAATGCATGCTTGATGCTGAAAATGAAATCAGGAAGCAACAAACAACCAACACTTTTCAAAAAGCAACGATCTCAGAACCCTCAGCCTGTTCATGGATCACACAGATGTGCATATTTATTTTGGCAAAATCAACCTTCTTGGTTATCAAATTCTGCAGTTGCAATCTGGATTTTCAGAGGACTTCTTTTTTTTCATTCAATATACTTTATTGGTATTTCAAGCATACAATTGGGAGGTAGCAGACCAGACATTGAAAACAATTATCATAAGCCTCCCCTAACCCACCCCACCTCAGCTTAAAGAGATATATAACAAACTCCCAGAGTATACATCTACTCTCTAACAAAGAGTAAAAAAAAAAAGACAGTTAATACGAGCAGTGATCTTCAGCAATGTCCAGTCTTTCACTTAAAGTTTCACCAACTCGAGTAGAGATAGGAGTGGCTCCTATATCCTTGTGAATCTACGATAGGCATTTTGCAGATTCAATATGTGTTTCCACTTGGATTGCCAGTAACATTTCTTGATACCACTCTATGACAGTGGAGGGACGTCTCCTTCCAGTGCCTTAAGATGACCAATTTCGCTGAGGCTGAAATCAGTGCTATGTGTGCTATATGTGTTTGAGGAATCCCACAGGAAATGCGGCTAACACACAGCTCTCTGGGGTAAAATAGGCCATCTAATCCCAGAATTGGATCTAAGATCTTCAGATCTCTGCCCAAAAGTTCTGTATTAACGAAATTGCCATAGCATGTGGTATAAGGCCCTGGAATCTGGCAACCACGTGGCAATAACGGGATGCTTTTATGCTCATTCTATGAAGTTTATCCGGGGAATAATAGATGTTGTGTAAGATATTGAACTGAATCAATCTAAATTTGTCCTGTTTAATGTATTTATGGATTCTTCTCCATATTTTTCCCAATAAATAGGGTCTTCCGGGAGTGACAACATTCGCACCCAATAATAGCACACACCTCTAGGCAATAAAATATCTAGAGCCTGGAGGTGCTTATAAATTCTTGAAACCGAATGAGGTTGTCCCGCCTCCTGACAGCCTTTAAGAGACCTTCTATTATCTGTGGCACCCATTCTTGCTTTCCATGGAAAGCCTGAATGGCCATTTTAATTCAGAGGACTTCTAACAGTAGGTACAGTCTGCTTGAGAACTGAGTTCTGTGATCTTGGCCTGATGTTCTGATGTGGTCATTTGTAGTTCCTTAATGGCAGTATGAATTTGGGCAAACTCCACTTTAATTTCAGTACAAGGCCCTGAGCTCTGTTAAAATTAAGTCGTTTTTTTTTTTTTTAAGGTGGAGCTGCTAATGATTTACTGCTCATGGAGATGGACACCATTTCATGATTCTCTGAATCTTCACTTGCTAGCTATTCAGTGTCCCATCCAACAGCATGTGATGTTGGAACCAGAAATCAGATGTGCATTTCCCATGAATAATGTACAGCCCTGGTGAGCAAATGTTCATAGTCTGAAGCTGAAAATCTGCAGTTGCAGGCTGTTTGTAAGTGGTGAGAGATGGGACTCATGTTGAGAGCCATCCTGGTGCAGATGTCATTGAAAATCAAGAAGGCCTTTGCAAGTCATTTGTGTCTGGAAGTGCTCAGCTTCACTTCACAGTTCTCTCGCCTAAATGACTCAAATATAACTCTTATAACTATTAGAGACACAATAACTGTACCTATAAACATTTGGAATATATGGATATTGAAAATAATACCATCAAAATCCATACAAAAAATCCCTGTAATAGACTACTCCATTTTCAATAATACTGTCATTGGTGAAGTGATAATACCATAGATTCGCTGCTGATAATACTATCTCATTTCAGCTCTGAGCGATAGTATTATCACCAAATGCTACACAGCGCAATGTGCAACTCTGCCTGCCAAAAGCCAGTGTCATGGTGGCACATCCTTCCTCCATAGCCATAGTGACGGTGTGCATCCCCATTGGCAGCTTTTTTCTGAGGGCGGGCAAAACAAAATGAAAAACATGGCTGTTGTTTCCTCTCGCTAGCGAGAGGAATGCTTCAACTTCATTTCTTTTTTCTTTTTCTTCAAACTACATACACTATATTGGAATATCTGGCTGATTCTGCAATTGCAAAAAGAAAGAAAGAAACTGAAAGGTAGGGACTGCCTAATAAATACAAACAGACAAAATGTTCAGAAATGAGTGTGATAGACTGAGCAGTGCTGTGTGCAGCTAAGAGACAGCGCATCTTCAGTGCGGTGGGTGGCCAATAATTTTATGGAATCCACATAAAAAATCCTATTTTTACAACTGGATCCGATTACATAAAAATAACAGCTAAATGATATTATACAAGCCAGTCAGCATCTTAGGTTTTGGGACTTGGAAACCTCTCTAGCTTCACTCGAGGTTCCAAGTCCCCAAAACCTCTCAATGGTCTAACTGCCTTTGTAATACATACTCATCTATCTATTATTCTATTTATATACATGGTCTTTGGGCTGCAGTATCATCACTTTTCAAGCACCTTCCTCAGAAAGGACAGGTTTGAGACAGGTCTGTAATTTGCATGGATCTCTTGGTGCAAGGATGTTTTTTCATGGTGCCTTACACAACCCTCTTCAGAGAAGCTGGAAACTTCTACAACTCTTAATAACCCAGATGATCCCAGTAAATTCTGGACCAAGGATCTATGAGGTTGGACAAGGTTGGACTGGGATCTAGAGTGCAGTAGGTGGGTTATGCTCTCGAACATATGAACATCTCGAAATTTGCCAGCAGAAAAAGGCCATTTGGTCTATCGAATCTGCTCAATTTTGTAACTAGCAGCCCTATTTTGCAGCTGCCCTCTCCCTCACCCCTCCCTTTATCCTTCCTCTGCCCTGTTCCAGCCCTTTTGAAGCAGCCCAGTGTTTTACGCTGCCACCTCTGCTGGTAACGAGTTCCACTCTGCCACCACCTTCTCTGTAAAAAGTCTCCTCATTTCCTCCTGAACCTTCCCCTCTAATCTCACGTCATGGCCTTTAGTGTCCCTCCCCACCCTTACCCTGATTAGTCCCTCCATGCCAGTCTTGTTTATCCCTGTCACATACTTGAATGTCTCAACCATATCCCTCTGTCTCTTCTCTCCTCCAGCGAGTACATGTTCAACTCCTTTAATCTACTCTCATACAATAAGTCCCCAGTCCCCAGATCATCTTTGTTGCTCTGTGCTGCACCCCTCCCAGTAATTTAATGTCTCTTTTCAGGTACAGGCACCAGTACTGCACACAGCCTGGCCATCACTTGAGTCATCTGCTTCCAGAGACCAGGTGAAAGTCAGCTCATAGCCTACTAGTGTCTTCTACATCTCCCTAGCCACTGCTGTTCATCTTCTGACCACCTTGGGAGATCTCTGCTCTAATAGCTGACCACTGGTGAGGAAGAAATGTGCTAAATTCCTCACAATTTTCTGGGTGTAAACCTTCCCTGGACCCACACACAGTCAGGATGTAGCAAATCATCCACAGTGCAAAAAGCTGAATTGGCCTGTTCTCACTGCCACCTCCCCCAACAGGATTTCAGCCTTTCTCAGGGTGATTGCTCATTGACACTTACATAGTGAGTCCTCAGAGCCAGAGAGTCAACACAGTCTCCTCCAGATAATCTCCAGCCTCCTTTTCAGCATCTTCATTTACCTCAGTTTATCATTAATCATTATAACATGGAGAACTTGGAAGGCGGTAATAGCGCTTGAAATGGAATCGTGTAGGTGCCAGCTGTGAATAAAATATTATTTAAACTCTCCACCACCTTCTCAACATTCTCAGTGCAAGTGCCCACTGTGCCTGAATTGTCCAATGTCGCCTTGAGCTTACTATACTCAAGATTGTGCTTAGAATGACCCTGGACCACATAAACCTCACACAGTCACCTGCCCAACTTTATGATGCCAACTTCTTCCCACTCCAGAGACAAGTTCAAGAAGATCTTAACAAATGGAATCTCATTCCACTCTTACTTGAACACCGAATAGCCTCGCTTGAAATGATGGTTCTCCTGAAATTCTTGTATCTTTTCAGCCCCGTCACTCATTATTGATAAAACCGCATGGGCAAAATTGAACCACTCCTTCTCTTGCTGTCTCTGCTGTAAACCACCAAGAATATAGCTTTCTTCTCTCTGTATGCCCAAACAATTTGGAGATCTAGGTCACCCTCACCTTCACATATATTATGAGGTGGCCCAGCTGAGATGGTACTATATTGGCTGCAAAACTCTCCTACCCAACAGTGGGTTGGTTTGGAAACAGCAAGCAATTGAGGACTCAGCATGCCATGCAACTAAACAAATTAATTTGGACACTGCAGCTCCAGTGTTTTCCAAAATTTAACCAGAAATACTCAGCAGATACAGCAAGCCAGTGTAGCCCAAGGAGGTCACCCACAAAGCTTTCCTTCCTCTCTTATCTCCTCTTCCTAAGGTAACAACTGCCCTAGCTACCTTATTTCTTCTCTGACCGAACATCAAGAGCACATTGTCCTCTCCCAGTTCTCAATATTCCTTGACTGTATTCTCAGCCCCCAGTGGTTTGTTTCAAGAAGACTCAGTCCACTGCCTTATGTCATCTCTACTCAGCCTTACTGACACCATCATGAAAGGGATGGATCAGTTTCTAACCACCTCAGCAATTCTTGTCAACAAGGCCAAAGACTTGCCACTGTAGTCCACCCCTCCTACCTGAAAACGCTCAGACAATGGCTTGCTGCTCCACACTCTCTCAGGGTATATAGTATTGTCCTGTACTAACATTACAGGCATTTAAACGTATTGTTCAATACAAACATTTATGTGTGAATCTTCTACATCTTCCCTGTCTATCTAGCTTATGTATAGCTTTGTATATTTTATATGCTGCTTCACTAGTGTCCTGTTTGATTTTCTGCCTTATGTACAGCCTGTATTTTAATCACTGTTACATCTATGCTGCTCTTTACTAGAGCAGTACTGCTGTACTTGTGTATGCATATGTGTATCTCTTATGTATGTCCAGGCCCACCTTGAAATGAGCTTGCTCAACGGGCTTCACCTGGTAAAATAAAGATTGATTGATTGAATGGACTGTTTTATCTTGCTTTTAGATGGTTCAGCTCCTATCTGGTGAAAAGATCTCAGGCTGTTCTTGTAGGTGACTCCCTTTTCTTTCCCAGTCAATCAGGTATACCCTAGGGTGCTGTCCTTTGTCCCATTCTGTTCTCAGTTTTCCTTAATGACCATACCTAATGCAGGCATCTCATTATACATTCACGTATGCAGATGACACAGAGCTTTTCATCAGTAGGTCCTCAACCAATGAGCTGGCTGCTAACCTCCAGAGTGACATCAGAAGTGTCCAGATCTAGTTCTGTGTCAGTCAGCTCACTTTCAGTGCCAATAAAAGGATCCTACCACTGGCACCAGGCAGCACCTCTTAATCTTCATTCTGCCTGGTGTACCCAACACTGGATGCCTCCAAACTGGAAAAGATGTCCTTCTGTAAATACCTGAGTATCTGGCAGAGTAGTCTTTCAACCTTTCCTGTCACACAGACACTATTCGCAGCATACCATCCTCAAACTTGGGTGTACTAGAACAAATCTACATCCTGTCTGCCCACTGTGAGATTGTTGTGAGATGATCTTCTGTTCATTAGTCTATGGAGATGTGCTGTTTAGTGTCACCTCCAAGTCTGCTTTAGCTAAAATTTACCCTCTGTTCCACACCTTTCTATTATTATGCACTTGACTGCCCACCTTGCATCCTTCTACTGTTCACTCTAGTGCTTGTTCTTGCTTCCTCTTTCAGGGGTAGCTTCCTCCATCACTACATCTCCTTAAATTTTAGTTTAGTTCTCCACCTACCTCAGCTCACTGTTTTCTCTCTACACCTCTCCTACTACCATCTCAGAACTCTGCCCCCGATCCTTTGCTCTGCTATGTGCTATGATCTCTTTATGGCAGGCTGCCTTCTTTACAGGCTCCCTCACCCTAGTCTAGTCTCCCATTCATCTGCTCCTCCTACATTTTCCTGAAATCTCTCTGAGACCATACTCCCACATCTTTTGCTGTAATCTGACCTTTTCATGTATTTCTTTTACTCTATGCACACCCTAGCTACCCTTGCACTGCTTCCTATTGGTCTAATTTCCAGTCCCCTCCCAACTCATTTATTATTGGATTTTTCTCAGGGCTGTTTCTTCCATAATCCATTTGCTGGCAACACCATCTCAAATTTTGACTTCAAGTTTCTAGTATTATTACCACAGATATCATTTTACTTACAATTTGTCCTTGTATAAGTTGTACTGTTTTCTTTTGCAGACTCCTTTTCAGATGTGTATAATTGCTATAGTTTGTTATAGTGTAAAGTGTAATTTTTGCAGTTTTCATTGAATGCGTTTGTTACCTCTCTCATACTTTCTGTCATATTACCCTGCACACACATGTACCTAGTTTGTATCTAACTGCACCATTTCTAGTGTTCTTTGCACTTTTGTACCTTGTTATTTGCATTACTGGCTTCCTCCTTCCACCAGGACACATCTGAAATGAACTCAGTATGTCTTTCTGGACAATATTTTTAATAAAGAAAACAAAAAATCGTGCACAAAACTGTAGAATATTGCCACATTATTTATTTCTTAATGTATTTATTGAAGAGAATCCGAATTACAATGCTTTGAGTCATTGATATTAGATACATGGATGGATGGATAGAGAGACAGACAGACAAACAGCTGAATAGGTTGTGTTAGATACCCTAGACAGACAGACAGACATATAGATAGATAGGTAAATAGATAGATAGATAGATAGATGGACAGATACAGTAGATAGACAGACAGATATACAGACTGACAAGGATAGTCAAAAGAATTAGCACTAGCTAGTGGGGTCAGTGCCTTTTCTAACCTTGTTTTGTAGCAGGAAGTAGGGGGATTATATTTTTCTGTCATGTAGTATTTTATGACATGTCATTTACTGCAAGTTACTACACTACATCATGACTGGCTGCGCTGTGCATGTCACAGGAGTGATTGGGGTGGGGGGTCACTAGACTGCCAAGGAATATTGGTGTATATATCAGAACAGTGTTAAGGGATTGGGGACCACTAAACTGTCAGGGAAGTATAGGGATTATATTGGATTTGCAATCTGGGTGGTGGTGGTGGGGAATCTATCCATGGTGTGACTGTTTGCTCCTTGGTCTGTAATGAAGCCATAATGAAATGCAAATGGCCCTGCAGCACCTTGCCTGTGCTATTAGATAATTTGCATGGGTAATGTTGAATCTGTCAGATTACTCTACAGAAACAATCAGTTTTTGTGAGCTCTAACAGCTCATTCACATCTGACATCCCTATATAGTAGCTACCAATTGGAACATACCTCATTTGGTCAGTACAGAGTGGTGGTTTGTGAGGACCACATGGGTTAGTGCCCGCATCCTTTGCTATGTTTGAACTTCATTTTGGACTCTTTAAGACTGTTACCTGTGCCTACACCTTGTGCCATCATTGGTCATTGATACAGACCTTTCTATGGATATTAATTAATTGATTGTTATAGTTAATTAAAATTCTCATTGGGTGATACCCCAAGCATTGTAACATGATAGTAGGAGCTAGCATGTATACCTGAGTATGGCACAATCCTGTTACATCAATTATTCTTTCACTCCTATATGGATGTATTTGTACTGCTTTTATTAAACTCAATAAAAGAAAGTTAATGAAAAATATATAGGAACATGCTTTTAGCACTCACGGTGTTCTAGTTTGCTTCTGACACTATTTGCTTCTGGAGCGTAGGTTTTAGCTGACGCTATTCTCTGGCCATAGAGTTTAATTCACATTAAAACAACTGAAATACAAGGTCATAAAACAGCAAGCAATCCAAAATGACACTACTTAAGTAAATTTGAATACTTCAAACATCAAAGTCCTGAGAAAGAAACTAAAGGCTAGGTCTACAGGTGAAATTTGAAATTTCCTTTGAGGAAGCAGTATGGATAGAACTAGGGACAGAGTTCAAAGCTTATGGGCTGATACTGCAAATGCTGTTTCACCAGCAGATCTTCACTCCAGAAGGGACCAACAGGAATCCTGGGTAGCTGAGCAAAGACCTCTGTCACCACTAATGTCCTCCTGCCAGGTGGTAAGTAATTTAGAATTTGTGTAGTTTATCATACTTTTGATTTCTCCTTTCAGCACCTGCTCAGCCCTCTCATCACTCTGGCACTATGTACTTTTGAGTCTGCCCAAGTTACACAGATTTGTATGCTATTTTTCTTTGTCCTCTATATGCAATGTTTTGCCATTTTGTCAGTACTACAATCAGTTTCTGCCTTTTATGTTGTCGTTGTAGTCCCATCACCAGACTGGCTGTAATAGCGCTTTCTCCCTTCCCCATTCCCCTGGTCACATATGGAAATGAGCCATAGTTCAGTATGCCTCTCCTGGTTATCAGTTTTAAATTAATAAATAAATAAAATAATGTTATTACTCCTTGAGAAATAAAGAGCCTTCTCTAGCAACAGTAACATGCAATACACAGGACTCTGAAGAACTTAAACTAAGCAATAAATACAGTAACAAAACCTTATGGAGCAAGCCCCAGGAATACAGATATATTAAGGAAGGGAATAGGGAAGAAAAAATTCAGTTAAATATCCACAGTAATAGTGGATTAGCAGTACTTGGCTAGACAAATATAATATGTCCCACCCATCTGATACATCAGACCGATCTATTTCCTTCTTCCAATCTATTAGACCTTCTGCCACTGTGGCTTTCATCAGGACACAGAAGGCAGATTTTAATTTTTGTCTGTTTTAAGTTATGCTAGTTTAATCCTCTGGGAAGGGTAAACACAATACAAACCAAATCACTGCACATAGAAACACAAATGCAAGGTCTTCAGGTGGACCTGATATTAACACACAGTTCCTAGGACTAAACTACTGTACCTGACCTACACAGTGCAGAGGCAGGCCATGCGTGGTACTCACAACTGTGGCACCCTTATGGTAAAACAGGCATTTAGGCTGGAATCCAGATCCTCAGAACTCCAGAAACAGATTGGCTAGTCATTGCTTACAAGTCTCCATCCCTGGTGAAGACTATCACCCAATATACCTTGTGTACCTTCTGGGGTCTAAAACAGTGGGGGTATTCAAACATGCATGGGACAGACATAAGGCAATTATAGTGGGTGGTAGGAGGAAGTAGGCTGTTGGTTAACTAGAATCTCCAGCTTATCCAACAGGTAGGAAATGGACAGACTGGTGGGCCAAGTGGTCTTTATCTGCTGTCAAAGTCTATGTTTCTAATACTGAATGTGGCCAGGCAGGCCTATTTAAAGACATCTATGGATCTCAGAAGCCCTCAAAAACTTCAGACAACTGAGCATAACCTTTACTATGGTTATTTTCTGCAGCAAACTAACAGAAGCAGTGAGTGCAATAACCATTAATGGTATCAAAACAACTAGGACCAACTAAAGACTTAATAGTTAATTAGGGGAACAGCACTAGAGCAGAGGACAAGGGGGTGAGGCAAGCTAAAGTCTCTGACTAGACAACAGGTACCAGGGTAGGATAGGATGTAACAGTGCAGACTGGATGGACCAATGGTCTGTTTCTGCCAATATTTTCTATGTAGCTATGTTTCTCAGCATCTCATTGACTATAGTCCTGGTAGGGGAGGGCTATGAGGCAAAGATGGTCTCCTCATTAGCTCTCCACTTTGCAGCCATTCTTCTGCCCTTTTCTCCCACTGTTCAACTTTGGACTACATGCCCACACTTGCTGATGTTTGATTGACATGGAATCTCTTGTGCGTTTGCGTGTTCCTCTAACTCCATGCTGGTCAGTCTTGGGTCAGAACAACAAGATGGCTGCACCCAAGAGCTATTGCTCCAGTGCTTATGTTGATAGCAAGATGCCACAAATCTTGGTGCCCTCCTGGATGCTGAAGAACTATATGCCCCATGCAGGGTTGCCTGGTCCAGCTGGGAAGGTCATCAGGCATCTTGTTACATGATGGGTACCACTGCTGTGGACAGCAGAAGCCACAACTTTCATTAGGTGAAACTGTGCAAATTGCCCTCTACAGCTCCCTCCTGGCACCATCTGGGAAATGTCTACAGGATCTGGGGAGTTGAAAATGCTGGTGGTGCTGTGTGTGGCCATAGCCATGAAGATGACAGTCAAGCTTCCAGGCTGTGAGGAACATAAGACCCACAATTGTGGGAGAGTAGAGGTGTTACAAATCCAAATTCTGTTCTGTTCTGTTCCTTCAGATGAGACATTAAACCAAGGTCCCATCTGCCTGTTCTGTGGTTGTTCAGGTGGCTATTAAACTTCCCATGGTGCTTCTTGATAAGAGTAGAAATTTTATTTACATATTCAAGACAATACGGAAGATAAATTGTGAACAACTTACAAAATAGTATATAATACAAACATAAAGTCCTGATTAGAGTCTCATGTAGAATGTTATGCACTTTTCATTCCTTTCCAACACGTTCTAATAATACTAAGAAAATAAAATATAAACTTCATCTAGAGAGTTAGCTAAGGCACATATATCAAAAATAAAAGGGAGAAGAAACCGTAAATCATGAAAAGAAAAAAAGGATTAGCCTTAGGCATTGTAATTAAATAAATCAGCATTCAAATCATGATTTTACAGGGAAAGAAAATACAACCTTTCTAACTATTACAATAATTGGTGAACAACTTAAAAAAATGTATCTAATACTAGAATAAAAAAAAACTAATATCAAACCTTAATTAACATACATACCAGTGATTTTAGAGAGCCACTTCAAAGAATCCCAATGCTGTGCCCACTTAATCTAACCCAGTTGGTGCAATTAAACTTTCTGGATCCACTTGATTAAAAGAGACCATTCAAAGCATTCCAGTGCTCTGCCCACTTAAACTGCCCGTTTGATGCAATTCCACTTTCTGGATCTGTAGCACATCAGACAAAAACACATTGAATAATTAAGCAGGAGTAATATGCTGTACTGTTGCTGTAGAATAAATTTGCATCTTGTCTGTCATATCCAATACAAAAGACAGGCCATAGGAACTCTCACACTGCTACTATTATAGGGTCTACCTGTTGGGGGATAAATTCCCAAATATAGTATTGTTGGTGTTAAATGCTGAACATACACTTCTGCCATCTATTGCCAGAAAATCCCCAAAGTCAAGAATATATGGGCATGTAAAATATAAAGGATCCATAGTCTCAATTTCCTGTATAAAAAGTCTGTCTAGGGCAGAATCTATCCTTCACTCCTTTATGTCTATGGTTTCCTTTTACATTAATTTTCCATGGACCCTAACTAAACCACATCCCACATTCTTTGTGGTATTTGTTTATCAGACAATAGTGCCGTAATCTGCTCTTGCTCTGTTGGGGATTACTGGGTAAATGGCATATCATTAAAATCACTCTGCAATATTGCATTATACAACTGTTTCTGTGATGATGTCAGAAACATAGAAACATAGAATTTGATGGCAGATAAGGACCGCTTGGCCCACGTAGTCTGCCCATTTCCCTACTCTAACGGATAAGCTGCAGATCCTAGTTAACCAACAGCCTACTTCCTGCTACCCTCCACTAGAATTGCCTTATGTCTGTCCCATGCATTCTTGAATTCCCTCACTGTTTTCGACTCTACACTTCTTCAGGAAGGCTGTTCCATGTATCCACAACCCTCTTTGTGAAGAAATACTTACTCACATTACCTCTGAGCCATCCCCTCTATTCTTCAAATTGTGCCCTTGTTTTTGCACATCTCTTTTCTGAAAGATGCTACCCTCTTGGACTTTGTTGATTCCTTTGAGGTATTTGAAAGTTTCTATCATGTCCCCCTCTCCCTCCTTTCCTCGAGGCTATACATCTTTAGTTTCTTTAGTCTTTCTTCATATGTCTTCTGATGCAGACCCTGCATCATTTTGGTTGACCTCCTCTGGACAGCCTTCCACACTGTCTATGTCTTTGTGGAGATGCGGTCTCAGAACTGTACACAGTACTCCAGATGTGGTCTTACCAACTGTCTGTACAAAGGGCCAACAACTTCCTGTTTTCTACTGGTGATGCCTCTCCTATGCATCCCAGTATCCCCAACCCTCCTTACTGTCTTCTCACGTTGCTGGCCCACCTTTAGGTCATCTGAAATGACTACCCCAGGTCCCTTTCCTTTTGTTGTTGTCAGTATCTCACCCCCATTGTGTACTCTTTCCTGGATTTTGTTTCCCAGATGCATTACTTTGCACTTCTTTGCATTGAATCTAAGCTGCCATACATTTGACCATTCCTCCAACCTTGCCATGTCCTTTTTCATCCTTTCCACCCCACTTTGTGTATCAACCCTGTTGCAGATCTTTGTGTGATCTGCAAAGAGACATACTTTCCCTTCAGTCCCTCTGCAATGTCACTTATAAAGACATTAAAAGGACTGGCCCCACTACTGAACTCTGCAGTACCCCACTAGTAACCCTCTTTTCTTCACTGTAGACTCCATTTACTATTACCGCTGTGTCCTGTTGTCCAACTAGTGTTTTACCAGGCTACCACCCTGGGACCCACTCCCAGGCTGGCTAATTTGTTTATTATCTTTGTGTGGGACTGTGTCAAATGCCTTGCTAAAGTCTAGGTAGGCCATGTCCACAGCCCTCCCTGGTCTACTGCTTTGGTCACCCAGTCAAAGATATCAATTAGATTTGTCTGACGTGACCTTCCTGCAGTGAATCCATGCTGCCTTGGGTCCTGTGCCCCACTGGTCTCTAGGTACTCAACAATTCTTTCCATCAGCAGTGTTTCCATCATTTTCCTACCACTGAGGTCAAACTGACAGGTCTGTATTTTCCTGCCTTTGTCTTGCTCCACATTTGTAAGGGAATCACATCTGCCCTCCTCCAGTCCTCAGGTACCACACCATCCTCTTATAATTTATTAAAAGAGTAGTCAGTGGTGTTACTAGTTCTTCCCTTAGTTCTTTTAGAATTCTGGGTGAATCCATCTGGCCCCATTGCTTTATCCACCTTCAGTTTTAAGAGTTCTTTTAGAACCCTTTCTTCTGTGAAAGGACTAATATCAACCCCCTATCCAGAGTGCTTCTATTGACTTGATTAGGAATCACCCCTGCTTTTCCATTGTGAATACTAAGCAGACATATTCATTCAATATCCCTGCTTTTCACTGTCGCTATCTGCCCAACCACCTTCCTCTTTATTCAGCCTCAGTATCCCTGCCTTAGTCTTTCTTTGCTCACTAATGTACCTACTGTATAAAGGTTTTGTCCCCTTCTTAACTGAGTTGGCTATCTTTTCCTCAGTTTGGGCCTTTGCTATTCTGACTGCCTTCCCTGCTTTCTTCTGCTTTAACTGGTACAGTTTTTGTCCTGCTTCTTCTGTGCTTCCTTATACTTCCTGAATTCTATCTCTTTCTCCCTTACCTTCCCGCTACTTCTTTGAGAACCTTAGAGGTTTTTTTTTCATTTTGACTTGTTTATTTGTTTCACATAAAGGCTTGTTGCCTCTGTGATGGTGGTTTTAATGTTTCCCATTGTTTCTCCACCCCACCTTCTTGCCTGTTTGCTAGTGCTTTCTGAGGCACGCTCCCATTTTGACAAAATCAGCCCTTCTGAAGTCCAGTACCTTCACTTTGTGTGGCTTGACTCTACAGCTAAGTTTATCGTGAACCACACTGTTTGGTGATCGTTTGTTCCCAGATGGCTACCCACTTCAAGATCAGAGATCCTCTCTCTCTGTCCCCATTTGAGAGTATCAGATCTAAGATTGCTCCCTCCTGAGTGGGTCCAAACTAGTTGTCTGAGGCATGCCCCTGTAGGGCATCGAGAATGGCCCTGCTCTTGGATGTGGCTGCAGCAAAGGTGCTCCATTTAACATCTGGCATATTCAGGTCCCCATCAGCAATACCTCCCTTTCTCTGCCATCCCAAGGATGCCTTCTATCATTTCGTTGTCTATTTCCTCCCCAGAAATGGGGTCTGTATACAACCTCTGTGAGGATTGTGGAGCCATTTCAGTCTTCAGGGTGACCCACAGTGAATCCTCTCCTCCCTGTTTACCCTTTAGTTCTGTTGCTTTGATCCCTTCCCTTACATAAGAGCGCCTCCTCCTCCTCTTTTCCCTCACTGTCCATCCTGTAGATTGTGTACCCTGGTATGTTGACATCCCAGTCATGGTTCTCTGTGTACCATGCTTCTGTGACTGCCATGATATCAGACATCTCTCTTCTATCAAGGCCACCATTTCGAGGAGCTTTTACCTGGACTGTGGGCATTGGTACTCATTACCCTCCATTTTTTTATGGCTTTATTTCTTTTGGCCCCATCCCTGTCCTTACTGCCTTTGTCTTTTTCTCCACTTACCCCTGCCTTCCCCTGTCGACTGCTCGATACCATGGCCTTTAGAGATAGAATTAGTGGCCTCTATCTCTCTCAAATGGTCACACAAAACCAGAAGGAACTACAATACCAGCACTGCTACTCTCATTGACTGGCTCCTCACCAGCTGTCCAGAGCACATTGCAAAGGTCTCTGTGTTTCCCAATTTCCCCAAGTGACCACTCCCCATTAGTATGCCTCTGGACCAATAGGTGCCTTAAGAACACACCAATTCTATCAAAAAACAGTCACTGAATAAAGGACAACTGCACCACTTTAGAACATATCTAAATAATACTGACTGGTCCCCCTTGGATGGCATGAATGATATCAACCAAGCACTAGACTACTTCTGTACTCTTTTCAATAAATCCTGTGACTTATTTGCCCTGGTCAAATCCACCAAAGTCAAAAGGCTCATTTAACCCCAGGCTTAATGGCTCCTTTATAGAATAAATGAAATTGAGAGAACAATCTCTGCACATTGCCAAGGCTACAGGAAAACATTCTGAATATGCTGCATACAAAACAGCCATGAATAAATGCACCAGACTGGTGAGGGATGCAAAGGCTTCCTACTATAGACACGTTGGAGAATAGCTGGGGTAACGGGAGGGAGTTTCGAATAATGTCAAGTCACTAGCAAGTCGGGAATCCAGAGCTCCGCCTGACCTCAGAGTCACCCCACAGGCCCTCTGCAACAACTGATTGACCTCGCCAATGCCTTCAATGCCATATTTTCTGACTTCTCCATGGCTCTGCCACCTGAGTAAAAACTGACCCTTCTAGCAAACCCAAGGTCTCCAACCTCCAACACTCTCCTAACCCAGGACTCCACTCTTCTATTTCAAACAAATCACCAGGTCGCAAACAGTAAAATATGTTTATAGGGTACTAGGCAAAACCAGGATGGGAAGTTATAATATTGATATGAAGCTAGTTGCCCTCTTTCTGCACAATTAGCTCACCCACTGATGAAAATATTTAATATTTCTCTGCTAACTGGTATATTCCTGAACAGGTGGAAGAGTGCCCTGGCACCCTGTTTTTAAAAATGGGGATAGAACTAACATAGGTAATTACCAGCCTATTTCCATGCTGCCTCCATTAGCAAAAGTGCTAGAACGAATTGTAGCAAACCAATTTACTGATTACCTGAACAAATATAATCTCCTTTGCCCACAGCAGCACGGTTTCTGGCAAAGACACAGCACAATTACTGCTCTGATCAATTTCACCTCCTTTCCTTACAATGCTTTAGACTCCGGAGATCTGTGGATTCCATCTTCATAGACCTCACTGAAGCATTTGACACTATGAATCACAGCATTCTTCTGGACAACCTTGTGACCCTTGAACTGTCTACTGACACAATCACCTGATTTGGGCGCTACCTGTCCAGCAGGTCGAGAGCGTAGAAAATAAGAGGATAGTACCTGAACCTAAGGACATGACCTTGGGGGTTCCTCGGGCTCTATACTGGGACCTCTCCTTTCAGCTTATTTATCAACATGCTTTACATGCCTGCCCAGCTAAAATGCTACTGTATGCAGATGACGAGTAATCTCTGCACCACGCAACCACACTTCAGAATGGGAACATTGTTTAACCAGAGTAGCACACTAAGCTGAAGCTTGTTTCCAGATGTGGCCTGGGAGCACAGGAAAGTTAAGTGACTTGCTCAGGATCACACAGTATGCACCCAAGCAGTTGTGGGATTCAAACCCAGGTCTCCAGATCTGCAGCTCAGAGCCTTAACCCATTGACGCTATACTGCTGATTTACGGGAAAGTTCAATAAGCTCTAATCATGGTTCTCCAACAATAAACTGCTCCTCAATTACAAAAATGGAAGGCTCTTCATTTTGCTATGCCCCACTTGTAAGAAAAAGCAGATCCTCTGACCATTAGGAGCCATAAGGGTGATCCTATTGAACAAGTTACCACCTTTAAATATTTAGGCATACACCTAGATGACACCATCTCATTTGGCCCTCACATAGATCATGTTGTTAAATCAGCTAACATTAAACTGGACATACTCTTTCGTCACAGGCATGCTATGACCCAGGAGGCTCTGAATCTGGTTACATAGAGCTCAATTCTGTCTACCATTGATTATGGGCTTGTCATCTCTGATACTGCCCTGAAAAGAATCAAACTTCTCAACAAATCCTGTGAGACTGGCCCAAGGAGCAGACCACCTCACGCACACATGTGGCCTCTACACTATGTCTGGGTGTCTCTCTTTGCAGCAAAAGAATCAGGTACCAGACCTGCTTGGCAGGAAAAAAAGCTCTTCTTGGCCTAATGCCAGAATTAACTGACTAAATTTAACCTCAAAACTGACCAGATGAACAACTGCCAAGAGAGCTCTCAAGGTCCCACAAGTGTACCCTCTTTCACCCAAAGAACCTGGTGTACGAGGGTCCATGTGGTTAAATCGACCTCTCCTTCCCCTCCTCAAACACCGCAAGATTGGTCCTTTCAAAGTGACCTTCGCTACCATCTTGCACTAGCAAGCAGATGTGATTGCCCTTCCTAATTGAAATGTATGCTTGTCCAATCCCAGTCCATCGCCGTTCCTTCCACCCATCCTTTCCACTTCCACCACCACTGCTCCACCTCCCGCCTCACCCCTCTCTGACAAAGCCTTCTGGCTACTACCTGCCCACCGCTCTGCACTTAGCAACTTATGGCAATGCCCTTAGCAACTTACTGTATGCTAATAATGGTTTTCTCTCCGTGATATTTTGTTATCTTCTAGTCTTATGTTGTTGCCTAGCACTGCACAATACTCTTTTGTACCCACTGTATCATTCCTTGCTCCATTGTACTACTCATTCTGTTTGTATTTCATGTTGACATGGAACCTTTGTAAATGAGCCTTGGCTCAAAGGTGTTTAATCTGAATTCTGAAATCAATCAATCAATAAATAAATAATAAATAACTGAATAGTAGGCAGTCCAAAGTTTATTTAGCAGTGCAGCATTCAAAGCTTATCATAGTTATAATCACCTGGTGCATGTATAAATGCATATACATCAGCGAGAGAAGTGCAGTGAGTCTTTAGTCCAATTTTCCTCAACATAATTCCAGTCTGGAACCAATTCTAAGCTTCCTTGGTAATGAATTCTCACCACGTATCTCCATTTTGCTGCTTCTGTGGCTGTTTGAAGAGGCTGACATAACTAAGTGGTTTAGCAGGGGAACTTGATTTACACTACTTTCTGGAGTCATATCCATAAGGTTTTCATCAAGTGGTTTATTATCAAAATCTGTATGCACATTACCTGCCTCTGACTGAGAAGGCGCCATGGTTTGGAGATATAAAGGTAAGGGATCAGTGAATGGAAGGAACCCCAACACTGAACTAAGGATGCAGGCATGGTCATGAGCAAGGAGTGTCCACAGGTAAAAGGAGAGACCTCATGTAAAGTACAGGAGGGGCAGACACAGAAAAGGGGGATGGTACTTTGTTGTAGCAGAGGGAGGAGGCCATGATTGGAAGGCTGTGTACACCAATGCCTGTAGTCTGGGTAACAAAATCCCAGAACTTGTGGCATTAGTGGCCTCTGAGGACCTGGATATCATGACAGCCACAGAGACATGGTGCAACAGCAACTATGACTGGGAGTTAGCCATTCCAGGGACACACTGCACAGACAGGACGGGAAGGCAAGAAGTGGGGAGGTGGAATTGTACATCAGGGAAGGGATAAAA
Source organism: Neoceratodus forsteri (assembly GCA_016271365.2). Taxonomy (NCBI): domain Eukaryota; kingdom Metazoa; phylum Chordata; order Ceratodontiformes; family Ceratodontidae; genus Neoceratodus; species Neoceratodus forsteri. The sequence goes on from CM057450.1 coordinate 1,543,539,314, forward strand.
GTGACAGTCCCACAAGACAAGAGGGAAGTAGAAGTGATGAGGGTAACCCTGGAGGTGGGGAGGAACAGTACTTAGAACAGGAGTCATATACAGGCCCCAGGGCAGGTGGAGGATGTAGACAGAGAACTGCTGGAGACTATAGAGAACATGGCAACAAAGGGTGAATTGCTGATGATGGGTGACTTCAACTTGCTGGATCTGGACTGGAGCATCCTGGTGGCGGCCAGCCAGGAATAAGGGATTCTGCAATACCTGCAAGGGTGGGTCTCACTCAGCTAGTGAGGGAGCCTACAAGGAGAATGCAATTCTGGATCTTACTAAACTATGGGGACAGGATAAAGGAAACACAGTGGGGAGAGCCTAGGACTAGTGACTATCGAGCGGTGGAGTTCATCATAAGGACATCACAGGAGCCTAGCCACAAGGACTAGAATCCTGGATTTCAAGAGGACAGATTTTGGTAAGATGAAGGATGAATTCAGGAAGGCTATGCAGGGATACGATGACATAAGGGGGTGATGGAACAGTGGGATAAGATAAAGGAGCTCTGCTCCTAGTAGCAAATCATGGGGCCAGGCCCAGCAGCAAGAAAAAAGAAGGAGAAACCACTGTGGTTCTTGGGGGAGTAACTGAGCTAGTAAGAGGAAAAAAGATGAGCATTTCTGAGGTACAAGGCAACACAAAGCAAGGAGGACAGGGATGTATACTTGGAAATTCAAAAGGAAGCAACAAGACAGTAAGGGCAGCAAAGGCCAAAACCGAGAAAAAGAAGCTAAATCGGTGAAGGAAGGAGGTATGGAATTCTTTAGGTATATTAGCGTGAGGTGGAAGATGGGGGTTGTGAGACTTAGGAAGGAGGAGGCAGGGTAGTGGAAAGACACTGACAAGGCGACCATCCTCAACAATACGCCTGCTCCATATTCACTGAAGAAGACAATGGGTGGTCCCCCATTAATTGAGAAGGGCAAACAGTAGAACGAGTGGACATTAGACCTTTTTCAAAGACAGAGGAAGTTAGGGTGGATAAAGCTTTGGGTCCGATGGGATACACCCGAGAACTTAAAGGAGCTCTAGGAGGAACTGGCTAAACCTCTGGCTAAGCTGTTCAGTGGATCACTGGAAAGAGGCATGGTCCCAAAGGAGTGGAGGAGGGCACAAGTGGTACTCCTGCACAAAAGTGGTTGTAAGGAAGAGGCAGGAAACTCCTGCCTGGTCAGTTTGACCTCGATAGTAAGTATAATGATGGAAACCCTGCTTAAGGAAAGATTGGTGGACTACCTAGAGACAAGGGGCTGCTGGACCTAAGGCAACATAGATTCATGGCAGGAGGTCATGCCAGACCAACTGATTGATTTCTTCGAGTGGGTGACAAAGGAAATAGACCCGAGCAGAGCAGTAGATGTGGCCTATCTGGACTTCACACAGTCCCACAAGGAGGCTAATCTACAAGCTGGCAAATCTGGGGTGGGGACAGAGGTGGTCACATGGGTTAGAAACTGGTTGAGTAACAGAACACAAGAGTAGTGGTAAATGGGGTTAGCTCACAGGAGGAATAGGCAACAAGTGGCGTGACCCAAGGATCGGTGTTGGGACCAGCACTCTTCAGTGTCTTTATAGCTTATATTGCAGAGGGTCTAGAAGGAGGGTTAGCCTCGTTTGCAGATGATACAAAGCTATATAACAGGGTAGATACACAGGAAGGTATAGAAACAAGCATTTGTCAATGCCAATGTTTGCTTGCTGGCATTGGCATTGATAGTGTAGAGTTAGAGAGATGCATAATAGGAAAGGCAGTGAAGTATTGAACTGAAGCCAACCACACCACCACCCATGAGATTGACAAGCATTGGGGTGTGCCTTTGAGTCCATCAGGCATAACGGCCATGCCATTTCACCACACCCTACCCTGCAGACACCAACAGTGTCACAGGTGTGCCTTGGAGTCTTTGGCCTTATGATCACCCCATTCCATAAGAAATATAGTGAGATGGGTGCAGTATAGGAGAATGGGGTGAACTTTGGGGCCAAAGAGTCCGCACACCTCGATGCCTGTCACTGGCTGCAGGGTGTGTGGGTGGGGTGAATGGCAGGAGTATTACAGGCGACAATCCCAAGTCACACCCTGATGCCTGTAGTCTTTACAGGTGGGGTGTTATGGTCAGAAACCCCACATCCCAGTGCGTTTTTGGTATTTTCACTCCAAATTTTAAACATGTTTTTTTTGTGACCCCACCTCATGAACAGCTGCAATATCAGTTCATTAGCAGAAATCTGATTTTGCACAGCGACCACGCTATTTGGCACCACTGGTGCAAAACACATTTCAAACAGGATGTGAAAATGACAGCTGTACTGTTCATAGGGAGGTGTGCAATGGTTGAAAATGTGGAGTGAAAATAAAAAAACTGGTAGAGTCATGAGCGGCGTAGAAACTAAGTAACGCACAATCTGTAATGAATTAGTTTGAGGATTTTTATAGCAGATTGTCAACACATGCATTTTGGGACCTCCGCTCATGATCAGTGTCACTGTGATTTTCTTAATCTGTCCTGAACACTGATTTCCCACAGCGACCACGCATTTCTGCCCGAAGTAAGAAAAATATTTCAGGCAGGGTGTGAAAATTACAGCTGTACTGTTCATTGGGAGGTGTGAAAAAATGCCAGTGTCGAAAATCTGGACTGAAAATATTACAAATTCATGAACTTACGGTGTGCATGGAAACTACGCGAATGCACACTCTAACACAGTCATTTTATGGACTTTTGTCACCAAATTTTCAACATAGCTATTTTAAGACCTCTGCTCATGAACAGTGTCACTGTGATTTTCTTAATCTGTCCCGAACATTGATTTCGCACACCGACTGCCTATTATGCACTACATGTGCAAAACACATTTTGGGCAAGATATAAAAATGACAGCTGTACCACTCATGAGGAGGTGTAGTAAAATGGTAATGTTGAAAATCTGGAGAGAAAATATAAAAAATTTGTGAAGTTACGAGCTTGCAAAGAAACTGTGCACGCGTTTGTAAATCTGTTTTAGAATTTTTTTCATCAAATTTTCAACATAGGTTTTGTGGGCTTCACCATGAACTGTGGCACTGTCATTTCATTACTGGGTCCTGAAAGGTGGTTCTGTGCAGTGACTGCGAAATCACCTTTCAGGACCGAATAACAAAGTGACAGTGACAGAGTTCATGAGGTGGGGCCCCAAAACCTAATGTTGAACATTTGGTGAAAAATTTCCAAAAGGGCTGAGATATGCACCAAAGTTGAAAAAAAACATTTATGTCATCATAAGCTTACCGCATTTCTTCAGTTCATGGTTGGATTTGAAGAGTGCAGACGTGTTCCCGTCCATCAAGATGCGTCGCGTTGGGCTCCGTAGGTAAGTATGGGGTGAGGGGGTGGGAGGTGGGTGCACAGATGGTGGGCGGGTTGGGGAGGGTGCAAGACAATCAATGAGGGACTGTTTTTGTTTTAGGTGTTTTTTCATTTTAGGAAGATGACGCTGACTTTTGTCATGCTGGGGTGGGCTCCTCAGCGAGCATCTGGAAGTTTTTTGGGGAGGCAGTGGAGCCGACAGGGGTTAGCACCCTAGTTGGCTATACAGACATTTGCCATGCTGGGGTGGGCTCCCAGCGGCAACTGGAATCTGTTTTTATTGGGGGAGTTCGTGGAGCCAATGGAGGATTGGGTACCCGCTGCTATTCTAACTTTTGCCACACTGGGGTGAGCTCCCAGCATGGCACCTGGAAGTGTGTTTGGGGGTCCGTAGAGTCAACAGGGATTTGGTACCCCATCAGCCATACGGTGTATGGGGAGTGCATGAGCACATTGGAGTGGGCTCCAGCGTGCATGTGTGTTCGTGGGGGAAGAACTGTCTATGACAGTTCAGATGCAGTGCCACATAGGCAATTTGCATACTGCTGATGGCAGTATGCAAATTGTCCTGCAGCGGTATCTTCCTTGAACTATGCGCCTCTGCATCTGAGCGGCTGTCATGGGCAGCTCGGACATTCATTGGCTAGTGCAGCCGTGCCTGCAAATGGGAGCAGGGCATTGGAAGTGGGGAGGCACACCCACGAAAACTCATATGATGATATTATGTTTCTTGCACATGCGTGCAAGCAAACATGAAAATGAGGAGAGATCTGAAGAGGCTAGAAAACTGGTGCAAGGAATGGCTGTTGTGTTTCAATGCAAAAGTGTAAGATTCATCCCGAGTACTGAAGGAATTGGTGGATGTTTTGGCTGTGCCATTGGCAGACCTCTTCAACTTATCGCTCCAGACAGGGAGGGCCCAAGAGTTTGGAAGCAGGTGCATGTTGTGCCTATCCATAAAGGGGATTGAGAGAAGAGCCAGGAACTATAGACCCATCAGTTTGACATCGGTGGTGGGGAAAGTAATGGAGAACATACTTAAGAAAGGCTGGGAGGTTTCTTGGAGATGGGTTACCGGATGATGGGCAGCATGGGTTTGTGCCAGGACGTTCGTATCAAACAAACCTTGTAGAGTTCTGTAGTGGGTGACATCAGCACTCGACAGGGGAGACCAGTGGATGAACTGTTCTGGACTTCAGCAAGGCATTGGATTCAGCCCTTCACACTGGCCTAAGGGAGAAGCTGGGGGATGAGGTGAGCCCATTGATGGTTAGGTGGATTGGAAATTGGCTTTCAGGCTGCACTCAGCGGTAGAATGGTCAGAGGGAGGTCTTGTCTCTAGGGAGGTCATAAGTGGGTCCCACAGAGATCAGTCCTGGGGCCACTTCTGTTTAACGCCTATATCTCCAATATCAGGAAGGTACCAGGTGTGAAATGAGTCTCTTTTGGACGACTCTAAGCTGGGGGGGGTGGTGGTGGGGAGGAGGGAGATTGGCCTGCAAGAGGACCTGGATACTCTGGATAGGTGGTCCTGCACCTGGAAATTGAAATTTAGCTCTTCCAAGTGCAAGATACTACACCTAGGGCAGGAAAAGCCCAACTATGTGTACAATTCTGGGGGATGAGTTGCAGGCCATGGCAGGGAAAGATTTATTTTTATTTGTTTTATTTATTTAGGTCTAGGATTGCAAATACCTTTGAGCTGAGGATCTTTACAAAGGTTCCACGTCATAGATTACAGCAAGACAAACATGATGAAAGAATGAACATTGGAGTAGGTACATAGTCAGTACTTAATGTTACAGTGAATAATTGTGAACTAGATGAAAAGAAAAAGAAAGGGGTAAACAGAAACAGGAAGGGTGGGGTAGGGGGTGGCAAAAGTAAAGGAGGAGGAGAGGAGAGGAAGAAGAGGAGGTCAGGAGGGAAGAGGTAGGAGTGCTGGGGAGTGTGGAGGGTGAGGAGGGTGGAAACAAGGTGGAGCTGAGCAGCCAGGTGGCATTGTCAGAGAAATGGGTGGGGAAGTATAAGTGGGGCAGGGTGTAGGCAAAGTGCTATGGAGATGGTAGCCCTCCAGGCCGCTACAGCAAAGGAACCCACCAGGTGGGAGGTCAGTTATTAGTCAGGGTAGTCACAGGAGCTGGAGGCAATGAGTGAGTGGCAGAGCCTTGACATAAAAGTGCCAAGCTGGGGAGGAGGAGATGTCACTAGAAAATCCATTTAGCCAGCTGGGAGCCCTATAGGCAAAAAGATCTTTGACCTTGTGTTGTGCACAACAGGAATTTGAAGAAGCTGTGGTTTAGATCCCTGGTATGGCGGCTGTTGTTTCTGGGTTGTAGGAGAGCACAGACTCCAGGAGGTGCAAGTCCCATCAATGTTTTCTTTGCAACAATGCAGGTTTGGTATTTTATTGATTGGCAAGTTGCAACCAACCGGTTTGAGTATAGAGGTCATGGGTGTGTGTTAGGCGTTGAGAGACAGTGATATGGTAGCGGTAGCAGAGCAGTATATGACAAGGCCATAGTCAATAATGGTAACGACAGAGCTCTGGACAGTAGCTGCCAGGGCTTCAGGGATTAGGTGTTTCCTGTGGAGGAACAGTAAGCCCAGTCTGGAATCGGCAGCTTTGGCAACATTATTAACATGGGCAGCATAGGAGAGGTAAGATTGTCCCTGCAAGAGGACCAGGATACTCTGGATAGGTGGTTCTGCATTCAGGAGTTTTGGTGGATGTTACATGAATAATTCAGAGTAGTGGGAGGGCTGCAGTCAGGGCAAATAGGATGCTGGGATGCATCGCTGGGGATTCCCTCAAGGAACAGGGAGGTGATTTTGCCACTTACAACAGCCTGGTTAGACTACATCTTGAGTACTGTGTACAGTTCTGGAGGCCACACCCTAAGGAGGGTTCGAGAGAGCAACCAGAATGATCCGGGTCCTGGGGATATGACATATGAGGAACGACTAGGGAGCTCAACCTGTTCTCACTGGAGAGAGGAGGGACCGGGAGACATGATTGAGGTCTTCAAGTACCTCAGGGAGTAAAATAAGGTAAGTTGAGATAGGATCTCTTGATTGAAGGAGGGTGGAATCACCAGAGAGGACACAATTAGAAGACTGAGGGTGGTAGGATTAGGGGAAAACAAGGAGGAGGTTCTTCACTGAGAGAGTGGTGGAATCGTGGAATCGCTGCCCAGGGAGCTGGTACAGGCAGCTATGGTGGATTCAAGAGAGGGTGGGACAGGTATAGGCAAGTGTGAAACAGAGACTGGTTTGCCTCAGGGAGGCAGGACTTGGGGATGGAGTAAGATTGGAAGGAGACAGATAGAGGGCTATGGTACACAATCAGGATATTGAAGCATGAGCAGACTTGATAGATCAATAGGCCTACTCTGCTGGTGTCTAGTATGTTAGTATGTTAGTATTATACCTAGGAGAGGGAATCCTAGGGTCGATTATGAACTAGATGGAGTAACACTGGAGGCCACCACAGAGGAAAGGAATCTAGGGTGAGTCAGAAGACAACCTCAAAGTGACTAAACAGTGCGAAAAGCCATCAGAAAGGCTAACAGAATACTAGGGTACATAGGAGGGTATAACAAGTAGAAGGAAGGAAGTGGTGGTATCATTGTACAACTCCCTATTAAGGCCTCATCTGGAGTACTGTGTTCAGTTCTGGGCCCCATCTCCAAAAAGGCATAGACAGGATGGAGCGATACAAGAAGGGTGGCAAAATGGTGTCGGATGAGCGTAAGTCATATGAGAGAGACTCAGAGCTCTTAATGTACTCTCCTGGAGAAAAGGAGAGAGGGGGACATGATAGAGAACTTTAATTATTTAAAGGAATCAACAGGGTACCAGAGGGAGCATCTTTACATGAAGGGAAACAGCAGAACAAGGGGTTCAGTATGAGACTGAAAAGGGAAACTTAATGGGAACTTGAGGAAATTTTACTTCACTGAAAGGGTGGTGGGAGATGGAACCGTCTTCCCCAGGAGTGGTGGAAGCAGCCACGGTTCAGGGATTCAAAATGCATGGGATAGGCACATGGGAATTATCAAGCTAGGGTAAAAGGAGTGGGGACTTGTAGAATCTAGGGTACCTTAAGCATTAGAAAGAGGGATAGGGGCAGACTGATGGGCCAAGTCCCTTATCTGCTGACAACATCTATGTATCTATGTTTGTATGTCCAAATGCGCTGTTTTATGCTCCCGGTGTCTGATGCAGTCGCAGCTGTGTGCTCTGTCGCTGGCCCTGTACTGCTGCAGCAGCTGGCTGTTCCTCATTCTGTACTGCTGATGATTCAGGTCTCACTCCTTCTGCCTGGTTGTCCACTACTTTTGTCTCCTGGGTTCCTGGCGTGAAAAGGATGGGTCCAATATCCACTGGCTATCAATGAAAATCCATCGAGCATTTTAGAGTGCTTTTCAGGTGTCCATTCTGCTGTGCCAAGCTTTGCTGCAAAAGAGGACAATATACTGTGTCCATTATTGACTCTGAGGAACCTGGCTCTTCCAGCTGCACATCCTCCACTGTAAGTAGCAGTTTTCTCCTGGGTCCCCAGTTGGGCTTATCAAGAGTCTTTCCATTTTTCTCCTTGCCCAGTTTTGTTTTATTTTGTGCATATTCTTGTTCAACCTCTGTCATCACCTGCAGTAACTGTCTCTCTTTCCTCCATGTCCTTGTGCAATCACTATTCTTCCTCATTATAATCCATACCTTCTGGAGCTGTATTGCTCAAAGCAGATGAATTCAAAGGTGCAATACTGGTCTTTCATTCCTCTTCCAAAGGCACTCCTGCTCCCTCTCCATCCTGTGTCACACTGGGCTCTTCCATCTCTCCAGCAGGTGGAATAGTGCCCTGCCAAAGTAGGGATTTTTTTATTAAGAAAATAAAACAATAGAACAATAATATAAAGATATAAATCAAAACAGACCAGAAAGTAATAGTGAAGAATTTCAGATTAGGTAAACATAATAAGAAGGTTCAGAAATCATAATTACAGTTCAACCAATCGTATCTTTCAGAAACGGAATAGTATTCCATCTCTTGACCCACACCAATTTAGGAGTCCCTTTCTGTTCAAAAACATTGTACATGTAATTCATTTTCCAAAACCTGAATGACCTGAAATGTGTAAATTCCTGTTGCTGAAATAACAATTTGCATCTTGTTCATCAAAGTATAAATTTAATACATGTAAAATGAGTCTAACAGTGCTAGAATCTACTTCTAAAAAATGCAAGGTAAACCCTCCTATTACTTATTCGTAGGTAGTAAGATTTCATCTAACATCCTGCCAGGTTTGTGATAATAACTGCCAACAAATTTGTACAAAAGGACAAGCAATAAAAAGTGTTCCTTCAATATTTATACATGATATTCTTGGACATATTCATTCAGCTATGCTCTTATGCTTTGCATTTCCTTCATGTTAAGTCTCCCATGACAGCTTAGTCATAAAACATCCATCATTCTTGGGGGCAAGGATCCTGTAAAGACTGTAGTATTTTTGGGTGATGTAGAACCATTGTGCCTTTAAATACTGGTGTTACTGCAAAAGCTAGCACTTGGCTAGCATTACATAATAAAAGTCTGGGTGTATGTGCTACCTGAATAGGTTTCAACTTCCACTTCCTTAGTTTAGATACCACTGGCTTAAAAAATATGGGGACATGACAAATGTAGCAGTAAGGACAGGGTGTCCAGCCCGAATGTAAAAACATCTATACCAGGAAGTAGCTAACACTGTTCAACCAACAGGTGAAGGGATAGTAGGATTCAGCATATTATTAAACAGGAATATGGTGTAAAAAACACAGCTGGCTCAGCAAATTCAATCCCCTTTTTCAAAGAAAATACAAAATCTCCCATTTGGTAATGTTTAGACGGCTACTCCAGATAGTCTGAAACACTAGACTTAATAAGGATACTTCTAAACCCTGCAGAATGGGGTAAACTATACTTAAGTATGTAAAATAGGGAAAACATGTTTTCAACAATATCACCTTCTTTTTCTTTGTCTGTTGCCATGTTTTCCAAATGGCAACTTTCCATTTTCTAATTTCTAACTATTCTTCCCAGTTCAACAGTGAATTATCCCCCTACCAAACTGTATCCCCCAAATTTTCAGCAATTCAGAGGATATAGGATACCTGGATCTTTTAATGGGGTCGGGAATTACTAAGAATATAGCCCCTGCTTTTAGCTTTATTAATGGATGCTCCAGCCACATCTGAATATTGTTGTATTTGGGACAATGCCTATGTACCTGAGGAGGGTCAGCCAGAAAGAGACAAATATCATCAGCATAATCTTCTGTTCTGACTTCTCGGAGCCTGCAGAAGGATGAATGCCTCTGATAAGGTCCGTCTGTTGTATCTGTCGAATAAGGGGTCTAAGCAGAACACATAAAGTAGGGCTCATCGGGCAGCCTTGCTGAACCCCTCTCTGAATGGTGACGTAGAACCCAAGTGACCATTTATTAATGGTATAGCTGTGGCCACACTATACAAGTAGAAATCCAGGAACAAAATACAGATGGTATACCATAAAATAATAAAACTTGTATCAAAAGTGCAGAAACCGTATCAAATGCCTTTCCTTGGTTTAAAGAAAAATATTGCCTTGTAGCTGATCATCTTTGCCTTGTTCCATCAACTCCGAATAAGTAAAAGTTTATCTGAAACTGACCTTCCAGATACAGAACATGTCTGTGCAGTAGAAATTAAATATGGAGCTACCGTAGTTAATCGTAACGTTAAGATTTTTATCAAAATTTTTAAGTCAGAATTCAGAAGGCTTAGAGGTCTCCAATTATTCATATCAGTTTTATAATTTTTCTTATAAAGAAAAATTTGTATTGCAATGCAAAATGAAAGTCCGCTTTGAGGAGGACAGGATCCAGTTAAAAACTGCATATAGTTTGTCCACCAATTCCTCCTTAAAATGTATTATAAAACTCAGTCATAAGGCCATCTAATCCAGGGGCAGTATTGTTTTTCAATGTTTTTATGGCAGTTTCAATTTCTAGTTTAGATGTAGGAACCAATAGTCCATCTAAAATATCTGCAGGGGAGGGAGGGAGGTTGAATCAAGTGTAAATATGACTGTATAGCAGGTTCCTCCGTTAGAGGTAGGGCATACATGTTTGTCAGATGGGCTAAATAGAACAATAATAAAATTGTGTAGGAAAAAGAAAGTAATGTTTAAGAAAATGAAGATCAATAATTCAGAAACATCTAAGAATGGTTATAAGAAAGTATTGAAGAGATTAAAGAAGGAAATTAGAAATCGGAAAAACAGCTTGAGTTTAGATTAGCTGTTAATAAAGATAAAAAGGCTTTTATGCTTACGTGAATAGTAATAAGGGAGGAAGGAGTACAGTGGAGCCATTGAACATTAATGGAGTGATGACGCCTGAGCCTATAGATATGGCAAATTAATTTGGCAGATGTTTTGGTGCTGTATTTAGGAAAATTACTGGTGGTATGGATGAGGGTAATATAGGTATAGGTAATCAAGATCCTAAAACCATAATAACTGAGAAGAGGGTGTTAAAAAGATAAGGAGATTGAAGGTGGACAGGGAGAAAGGACCAGATGGGATCCACCCATATTTTTTGAAGGAGTTGGGTGATGTTTTGATACCTGTTATTACCAAATTGGGACAAAAATCCTTGGGGGAGGCGTGGTGCCTGAGGGGTGGAGGTTGGCACACGTGGTACCAATATATAAGAAAGGGAAAAGGAGTGAGGTGGCAAATTATCGATCTGTGAGCTTGACCTCAGTAGTGGGGAAGATTATTGAAGGGCACTGAGTGAGGCCATTTCTGAAAGTATGTTAAGTAGGGGTATTATAGATAAGAATCAGCATGGTTTTGTGCCCAATAGGTCGTGTGAAACAAACCTAATTACATTTTATGAGTATATCAGCAAATGTGTTGATGATGGAAAAAATGTCGATATGGTAATGCTTGATTTTAGTCGAGCTTTTGATACAGTTCCACATTACAAAATAATTGAAAAACTTATTGATATGGAGATAGGTATGACCATTGTAAGATGGGTTGAACAGTGGCTGAAAAATAGACAGCAGTAAGTAAGAATTCAGGGACATCTATCTGAACCAATGAGGGTGTGGAGCGGAGTTCCCCAGGGGTCGGTGCTGGGCCCACTGCTGTTCCGTATCTTTATAAATGATTTGAGACTATCTAGTAAAAATAAGTTAACAAAATTTGCTGATTATGTTAAAATAGGGGTGTAGTGGATACGTTCAATGAGAGACTCATATTTGGGCAGGATTTAATCTATATTACAGAATGGGCAAAAAGAATGGGATGACCTTTAATAAGGACAAATGCATAATTATGCATTTGGGTAGGCCAATATCAAACAGACCTATTACATGCATGATCTGAAGCTTAGGGTTTCAGAGTGTGAGAGGGACTTAGGAATTTATGTCCAAAATGACTTAAAGAATGGGGTTAATAGCAGAAAAGCATCAAATAAAGCAATGCAAATGGTAGGTTGCATAAGGAGGTTTTTTTTTTTTTTTGCTGTTTAACTTTTTATTGTCATTTTTTTTCTTACAATAATGAGAACACTAATTCTAAACCAGTAAGGTGGAGGGGACGGATGATGCTATCTCCGCAAAGGGTGGTTAGCCCTCAAGGCCCTAAAGAAAGACAAATTCCTGAATGGATGGCATTCATCCGAGAGTACTATGGGAATTGGTGGACATACTGGCTGCACTCTGGCGGAGCTCTTCAACAGGTCACTTGAGACTGAGAGGGTACCTAGGATTGGCGAGGCATGTGGTGCCAATCCATAAAGAGGGGTTGAGGGAAGTACCAGGTAACTATAGACCCATCAGTGTGACCTCGGTGGTGGGAAAATTAATGGAGAGTATACTAAAGGAACGATTGGGGTGTACTTGGAGGAGGTGGGAGGTCTGGATAGTCATCAACATGGGTTTGTGCCAGGTAGGTCATGTCAAACCAACCTTGTGGAGTTCTACGAATGGGTAACATCAGAACTGGACAGGGAAAGCCTGTGGATGTATTATTCTTGGACTTCAGCAAGACGTTTGACTCTGTCCCCACAATGGTCTGGTGGAGAAACTGATGGGTTAGGAGTAGGCCCTTTAATGGTCAGATGGATAGAAAACTGGCTAGCTGGACGCCTCAGAGAGTAGTGGTCTGTGGGGAGCTCTCGAACCCTAGAGGTTGGTAGTGGGTACCGAGGGCTCTTGTCCTGGGTCCGATCCTGTTTAATGCATACATATCGGACATCAGGGAGGGTATAGGGTGTGAAATGAGTCTCTTCGTGGATGACTCAAGATGGGAGCAGTAGTGGAGGGAGAAGAGGGAGGTTGGCCCTCAAGGGGACCTGGACACCCTGGAAAGCTGGGCTTACACATGGAAATTAAATTTCAATATCACCAAGTGCTAGGTGTTGCATCTTGGTCGGGAAACCCTAAACACAGGTACACCCTGGGAGAGGAGGCACTGGAGGCCTCAATAGGGGAAAAGACCTAGGGGTCATGGTGCATGCATGTATGAATAACTCTGAGCAGTGCAGGAGAGCAGCTAGCAAGGCAAACAGGATGTTGGGATGCATCATAGGGGGATCACCTCTAGGAGCAAGGAAGTGATTCTGTCATGTACAATGGACTGGTTAGACCACATCTTGAGTACTGTGTACAGTATTGGAGACCACACTTGAAGAGGGACATACAGCTCCTGGAGAGGGTACAGAGGAGAGCAACTAAGATGATACGAGGGCTAGGGATTTGACGATGAGGACAGACTTGAGGAGCTCTGCCTGTTTTCACTGGAGGAGAGAGAGACAGGGGACATGATTGAGGTCTTCAAATACCTCAAGGGAATAAATAGGGTAAACATGGAGGGATCTTTAGACTAAAGCAGGGAGGTATCACCAGAGGGCATGGTTTGAAGTTGGAAGGTGGAAGAGTGAGGGGGAAAAGAGGAGGAGGTTTTTCACTGAGGGAGTGGTGGACCCTTGGAATGCACTGCCTGGCGAGCTGGTTCAGAGGTCCACAGTGGAGGACTTCAAGAGAGGTGGACAGACACAGAAAGTGGATGTATCAGATGATGGCCTGTCCCAGGGGGTGGGGATGGATGATAGGGGTTTCTGGAGCACAAGGGATGGGAGGGCCTCTGCACCCAATTAAGGATCTAAGGTTCACAGACCCGATCAGACCGTAAGGCCTAATCTGTTGGCAAATAGTATGTTAGCATGTTAAACAGGAGAACTGTTATAGAGTTGTTGGTTACATATACAACTCGACATCAGAGCATGTGAAGGATAACTACTACCAATTAACTTGTACTTACCCTGGTACATGCGACTCTTAACTTTAAGGTAATGGAGAGGCAAGGCTTCCATGCTCCATATTCCTACCTGTGGGACTCTTTGTGGCTTCGGATGTTGTCTAGACTTCTTGACACCTCTAGCTAAAAAACAAACACAAAGAACCACTATTCTATATATTATTAAGTACGCTTATATATATATGTAATTAGGAGGCAGTGCAATACAACGATACATACATTCCTGGATAGACGAGTGTGATAGATCCATTTATATAGTCCTATTACCTAGCAGAAATCCTGGTTATACAATTTTCAACCCACTCCGGTTTTGGGGTGGCATATCTGGTAAAGGGGTCCAACATTTTCATAGATTCCTAAGAAGTTATTTATCAAGTGGGAAAGTTTGTCCATACTGCCACTGTGAACCATGGAAGTGAGAAGCTCTTGAACACTTGGAGTCATTGCAGTTCTCCATCTACATACAAGAAGCTGCTTTGCTTGCATGGCCTACAGGGCTAGCTAACGGTATTCTAGCTCTCTTAGATGGGGAACTTCTGACTTCATACCCAAGAGAAGTGGGAGGGGCGGGAATATCCTTCTTCAGAACTTTAGCCCCTATCTCGCATATATTATCCCATATTGGTTGTATTAGAGGACAGAACCAGAGAATATGAAACAGGTCTCCAGGCTGGGAGTTACACCTCCAGCATAAGTTGGAGTTTATTACCCCAGCCTTATGTAGTACCACTGGTGTACGGTACCATGAATGGAGAATTTTATTTTGTATTAATCTGCTCCTTGCATCTGTAAAATATTTTTGGGCCCCTTTCCAACAGTCTTTCCACTGCAGATCTGTAAACTCAAGTTGCAAAGCCCCTCCCACCTCTGCTTAGACTTTTCAGTTTGACTGGGTAGTGTGTCCCAGAGGGCACCATATATTAAACTGGCCAGCCCCTTTTTTGTTAACCAAAGGTGTATAGTCTGGGTGCCCCTTTTGCTACCTGGGTCATATTCTTCTGAGATGTACTATGTATTTGTAGATATTTCCAAAAGTCAGAGATGGGAATTGACCATCTGGCCGGCAGGTTGGCAAACAAGTCTATTGCCATAGAGGATGGGGCAAGTATATCCTCCATCTTGGCGATACCCTTGTCTGCCCACCTTTTCCAATACACAGACCTTTTATCTATATACAGGTTATCGTTCCCCACAGTGGGGTCAGTTTGATAGGCATTAAATCCACCTTCATCTTCCTCCTTACTTTTGCCAAACATTGTAAGGAGGCTCCTATCGTGGGATGCTTTTTAAGGTTTGTTGGGGTTGTTATAGACCAGAAGTGACAAGGAGATCTTTTGAGTTACAACCTGTCCTATGTCCACCCATTGAGGTTGGGAGTGGTTCCTATACCCAGCCAGCATAGGGATTGCGCCAAGTGAAAGGCCCATTTATAACCTTCGAACCAAGGAAGACACCACCCACCTAAACTCCAGTGTGCCCTAAGTTTGTTCCTACTATACCTGGGGAGTTTCCTTCCCATAAAAAATACCTATTGCCTTATCTATCTTCTGGATCCAGCTCTGTGGTAAAGAAAGGGATATGTGCCAGGAGATAAAAAATTTGTGGGCCAAGATCATCTTAATCACAGCTATTTTACCTGCTAAGGTTAAATGGAGTTTAGTTCATCTGGACATATCCTCTTGTAGGTCCACTAGGAGAGGATGGAGATTATATTCCCATAATTTAGAGAGCTCGTGCAGAGAATCGAATACCTAGATATGTGATATTTTCCCTGCCCATTTTCAGACCAGTATTGCCCAGTACTGTCAGTTGGCACCTAGGGTTAAGAGGAGGACTTCCGTTTGGTGGAGTTAAGTTGAAGGCCTGACAGTCCTCTGAAGTGGTGCGAAGTGTTAAGTATAGAGGTAGTGCCTCAGCTACATCTGCTGCAAGGACCAGAAGGTCATCTGCATAGAGAAGGGTGGTATATTCCTTGCTTCAACAGGTATCCCCTTAATAGACTTGTTCGAAGAGTGGCCACTAAAGGTTCCACAGCCAGCACAAATAGGAGGGGGGACAATGGGCAGCCTTGTCTAGTGCCACGGAGCCAACTCAAGAGGTGGGGATAGAGTCGAATTAGTCAATAATCTGGCCGATGGGGAAGTGTATAAAGCTTTACTCACGAACGAAAGTGAGAGGAAAGGCGATGTGGGTTAAATTAATCAAAGTCTTAAATGGTCTGCGCTATATCTACCGGGACAAAACCAACTTGGGAGGGGTGTATAAGCTGTGGTAACAAGGGGCCCAATCTTAGTGTTAAAGCTTTAGTAAATATTTTACTGTCTACGTTAAGGAGTGAGATTGGTGGTAGCTACCAGGGACGTGGGGTCCTTCCCTTTCTTGGGCAACACTGTAATAACCGCCTCTCTTAATGTGGGAGGTAAACTCCTTGCACTTCAGCTTCAACACAAGTTTGTTGATGAGCTGGAGTGATAATGTCGTTAAGGCCTGCCAGAACTCCACTGAATAACCATCTCCCCGGAGCATTCCTGGTTTAAGAGAGAGCAGGCTTTCTTTATTTCATCTACGTTAATGGGGCATCTAGTTGTTCAGCCTACTGTGGAGTTATAGTGGAAGGTGTAGTGAGTGCAGAAAACCCTGAATTGCTTGGGGGTCTGCTTGTCTGGATGAAGCATATAAGGATTGATAGTATTCTGCCATAACCACATTTAATTCCTCACTTTTAGTGCGCATCATTCCTGTGGTATCTCTCAGCCCAGCTATGTAGCGTCCATTTGCTGTTTCTTTAACCTATAAGCTAATACCTTCCCCTTTTTCCCCTTCCCAATATTTGTGTTTCAGTCTCAAAATGGAGAGTTCAGCCCTCCTTGCTAAAAGAGAGTTTATCTCCATTTCGAGACCAATTACCTTCCTACGAAAAGAGTCATGCCCGGCTTTCCTCTTTGCTCCTTATACTGCCGCTGTGCTTCTTTAAGCTCCTCTTCCAGGTCTTTCAGTTTTTGCTCCCTGCCTGTCTTCCTGGCCCTGTGTAAGCAATGATCCTGCCTCTCATGGTAGCTTTAAATGCCTCCCGATGACCCTGCTGTGGTGTCTTGTGCTGAGTTATCCTGAAAAACCTCTCGTGCCTCACTTTGGCCCATTCTAAAAACTCTGTATCCTTTGTTAGCAGGGGATCTAACCTCCAAGAAGTGGAGGTGGGAGTAGGTGGGCCCCATATAATAGTCAATCGTACTGGAGCATGATCGAGATTACTGTGGAAGTATACTGGACTCTATAGCTGCCTCATGTAATCTGAGGTGATGTTAGTAAAAATCACTGGCTATAGGAACTGTGTACTGGTGAATAAAAAGAGTAATCTTTCCCCTTAGGGTTCAGTACACACACATACATCTGCCAGTCCTTGGTCACTCATCCAATTCAGCAGGGCTCTCCTTCCTTCCCGTGAGCTCAGATTTTTTTGTGGTTTTATCTATCATGGGGTTAAGCACTAAATTAAAACTCCTCCAAAATGGTGGGCATGCTGTTCTTATTCATATCCAGAAGAATCTGAGAGGTCTGATGGAAAAAGGCTGCATCCGTCTATTTAGCCCATAGATATTCCCCAATAAAATAGGCCCTGTAGGGGTCTAAAAATACCAATCACCCATCTGCCCTGTGGGTCGGCCCTAGATGTGATGAAAGACCAGTGTAACTGCTTATGTATTAAGATAGCTACACCACGCTTTTCGTTGCAGCAGAAGCATGGACCTCTACTCCCACCCAGTCCTTCTAAGGAGCTCCATGGCCCTTTCCATCTAGTTTCGTCTCCTGCAAAAAGCCACCTGGGCCTTAGTCTTTTCAAATATGACAGTACCTTCTTCCTCTTCACGGTGTGTTCAATCACCTCACATTCCAAGTGATACAAGTTATTTCAGCTATAATCATAACCTCCGGGATAGTGGGACATAAAATAAATCCAAACCACTGGTGACGAGGAAAAGACACCATTCTAAGACAGTTGAATACCCTGGCCCATCCCAGATTTTGCTCCAGATGTAGTAGGCCTTCTAGGACCATCCTGCCATGTATAACCAGTCTACCTTTGCTTAGGATCTTTCCTTATCATTTTTTGACAACAAGGTTTCACTTAATTGCACTTTAAACATATGCCACCTTATAATCCAAAACACAAACACACATAACAACCAACAATTAAACATATTTACACCTGCACTTCCATGCTCCGTTGGAGCCATCCTGCATATAAGATCCCTTGCTCCTTGGAAGGCCAGATCTGCAAAATAGTTACTGAGGCAGTAGCGGTCAGGACATAGCCCAACCTAGCTATCTTCTTTTACCAAAATTATAGCAATGAGAGAGCATGCATAAAAATATACCTCAACCTGCACCATTCCAATTGCATTTTGCAACAGAGTGACCAATTAATAAATAAAAACTGATTCTGGAGGTATCAGTGTAAGGGGAGCTTAGGCTATGAGCCCTTTGCAATTAAAACCCTTCCCATGCCCCCAGGAAGCCATTGCCACTATAAAGAAAAGGGGGAGCACTTGTTTCTATGACTAGACAACCCTTAGGCTCCGTTTGTCATATAATCAGCCTCACCAGGGCTGCCAGCCCTTCATAATATTAATAATCAGGGCCCCAACCTAAACCATGTTCCTAGGAAGCCCCTCCGATTAAACACTCCCAGCCCAGAATGGACAGGATCAAGCGTAGCACATATTCTGAATCACATCCACCCTCCAAAGCTTATGATGTGCATCCCACTATATTTGCCAAAGCCCAAGGAGCTTCCTTCATTTGTTTCAGCATTTTATCACTTACCCTCTGCCCAGCACCCCTCTCCGGTTAAAACTATGTGTGAGATACTGGCTCAGGCCTAGAGATCAGTGTACCCTGAAGGGGCATATGTCCCAATGTCTCGTGATCTCATAGGGTCAAAGCTAAATCAAATCGCCCCAGCCCCAGACAGTACCACGGCAAAATATATATCCCCTGCCTCACATAGCCTGAGTACAGAATTACTACTTATCTAAAACAGCTCAGGATGCTGCTTTACCAACTTCTGGTCTCTGAGCACTCATTGGCGCTTGCTTCTGCGCCTGGTCACCTTCATAGTCTTCGGTGCTGCGCCTGGGGAATACTGCTCCTTCTGTAGGTCCCTGTCATCTCTACACTTTAAAATCTCCTCAGTCGATGTAGTGTTGCTGGTCTGGGAAGCTGCTTCCACCGCGGGCTTTTCTTCATCTAGAGGATCTCTGGAGGAGACGAGGGGGATCTCAGCACCTCGTATAGATTCCGGGTCCTTATATCTCACCAAAGCCATACTCAGCATTACACTGCATCTCCTGATCTGCCGACTCTGGAGTACAAGCTGGCTCTGATGTGGGGATGCTCTCTAGTCTGTGGCTGTCTCTCACCGATCTTTTCTACTGCGACGAGGGAGTCCATCTGGGGCCTCAGGCTGTGTTTCAGGGTCTGTCATCATTTCTTCTAGCTCAGGAGGTTTTGGGCAAGCGGAGGATTGGGAGATTCACCTGGGTGCCTTTTACAAAATTCTTCGAGGGCTACCGCATCTCAAATAAGAGTGGAGTCCCATTATGCAATATGCATTGTAGATGGATACCTTAATGAGTATTGAATACCTATTTTTGCATCTTGTGGAGCAATGAAGTATACTCTTGCCTTTTGTTTGATAATTCACTTGAGAAGTCCTGATATATTGAGATTGAGTGCCCCTGCCAACTTAGCGACCCACGCCCCTGGCCCATTGTAGCAATGCCTGCCGTGTATTGCATGATAGTAGTTTGAATAGAATAGCCCTAGGCTTGCCTCCTTTAACCGGCGTTGGAATAGTTGTTCTGTAAGCACGCTCTATTTCCAGATGGAAATATGCCTGTAAGTCAGGATTTCAGGAAGGGCTTGTTGGAGAAAGCAATCGAGATATCGTTTTTCCACACCTTCTGGGAAACCTATCAATGCAAATTATTCCTTTTACTACGATTTTCTAAATTGTTGACTTTGGCTAGAAGTACATTTATTTTGCTCTGTTGGTCCCTCCAGTCCCTCTAATCTCTTGATTGCGAATCCTGTATCAGCGACTGGTGTTCAATTTTACTATCGCCAGTTAAGTTTTGAATAGCCTCCGTAGTGATGCAACGCTTCAGTCACCTCACCCATATGATGTAGCAGTTTCTCAAATAAGGCATTAAAGTATGCGAGGTCGAAGCGTGGGCCAAGCGCCCCGCCATGTTGCAGGTCGTAAGTATTGAAAGGGCTTCCTCACTAAGTCTTTGGCTGTTTCATTGCTAAAATTACACACCCAGAGCCTAGTTGTGTTTTCTGTAGGTGTATTTCATGGCTTCTGTCCTCTTTAGATGTGGGTAATTTTGGATTTAATCTCCTGCATGCAGCAGCTCCAAAATTAAGCTGCCATTCTGCTCGCTAGTTAGGCCATGCCCCCATGAGGTGGGGTTTTCATTCAAGAAGTGGTGAGGTGATGCCATGGTATAGGTCTCTGGTATGGCCTGTTTTGGATTATTGCTCTACTGTGACAGCCCATTGTTGGTGAGGGATATTAAATTAATGGAAAGGCCACAGAGATCCCTTACTAGACTGATTTCGGTTGTGAGGGTATGTCACATGAGGATAGATTGGGAAGGTTAGGATTGTGGTCATTAGTGAATAGACGGGCTAGGGGGACTTACTGGTACTATATAAGTCCCTGAAAAATGAGGATCTTAGATTTGAGTTGGGATTGGTGTTTAGGGAATAAAACATATCAATTAAGAGGGCATGATAGGCAATTGAGAGAGGAATTGAGTAGGACTGAACAAAGAAGGAAGGGCTTCAAGTGTACAGCAATAAGGATGTGGAATGGACTACCTCAGGAGGTGGTAGAAGCTGAAAGTTTAAGTCTTTTAAAAAGATTGGATAAGTTCCTTGATAAAGTTGGTGGCATTTGTCATTACCACTGAATTGTAGGAAAGACTATATGGCTACGCCTTTTGACTTACTTATTTTTCCAGTATGAACTCCAATATGACTGTATTTCCGTGAAAATTCTGAGGCAGTGGTCACTGTCTTATCTTTCTGGACAGTTAATTTGGTCATAGTTCTATTTTCTGACCTAGTTCTGCAACCAGAGAAAACAGCCCCATGACTAGTTTTTCCAGGGTGCAGATTCTATGTCCGTTAATAAAGAGGTCGTCCTGGAGTATTGTAAAGACTCCATCTCTTTCTTAACTGTAGAAATTTGAGAAGAGACATCATTACAGCTGTCATTAAAATGGGAATATAATGTAGCTAAGTGGTTCTGAAATGTCAGATATCTTTTATATTGTGTTGTATGTGTGTTAGAAGCGTGTTTCCTGAACATAGTCTTTAACTCTACCTTTGTTTCTTCCCACCACTGACTAAGGTCATCCATCAAACATGCTATGGACATGCTTTTAACAGCTCCTGAACTTGAGTTACTTAAGTGAAGGGTGTCTAATAAAGTGCTGTTCAGCTTCCAATATCCTCTCCCTACAGGGACTTGTTCCTTCAACCCTACCTTCACAGCTACAATAACATGATCTGATGTTTCTAATGGATATGTCTTAGCATCTTGCACTTGAATATAATGTGAGGAAAGTACAAAGTCTATTCTGGAGGATAGATGGCCCTTATGAAATGTCGTCCTTCCTGCTGGTATATTACCCTATAAGTATCTATTAGCCCAGATGTGTGTATAGTAGATTTAAAGGACACATTCATGTACAGTGGCAGACATAGTTTGAAAGCCCATGAAAGTTATTTTGATTGAGGTAATGGAACACCTGTAGCTGGAAGCATTCTAGAGATATAGATGACTGAGTCTGTGCAACATAAATACACATTAGAGCCATTCTTAGAACCTTGTGATGTCAGTGACGCATCAAGAGTGCTTAACTCAGTGCAGTTTGGCACTGCTTGATCATCACTGACATCACAAGGTTCTAAGAATGGTTCTAATGTAGTATTTATGTTGCACAGACTCAGTCATCTATATCTCTAGAATGCTTCCAGCTACAGGTATGCCCAATACCTTAATCAAAAGAACTTTCATGGGCTTTCAAACTGTGTCTATCACTGTACATGAATGTGTCCTTTTAAGGCAATTAGTATCACAGAAGTTCTTCTGAATTGTGGCTCCCTGCCCTGTTTAGAAAGGACACAATTAAAGTCCCCGCCCATAAAATATGTTTAGTAGTAATAGTAAAACGTTTATTTTTATACAGGAAAGATGTCACTTTTTACATCATTGGGTCAATTACCCATTTTCAAGATGCTCCAGTTATAACAATCATAGTAGTATGCAGATAAGGTTTAATGGATTAAAGAGCTCAACCCTTTCATTTTTTTTCTGAGGGATGTATAGGCAAATGGCTCTCCATGCAGTTCTGTGAATAGTAAAATCAAATAATAATGCACGTCTGGAGAAATATCCAGGACCCGAGAGACAAAACAATTGTCACCTCTAAATAAAATTCCAACACCATCACACATATCAGTACCAAATGAGAAGTAGGAAGGGTGCCAACACCATAGTTGTTTAGCTGCCCACATCAGAGATAGTATTCAACCTGGTGTTTTACAGAAAACAAAGATTAAAGTTCTGATCCTTAAGTGTAGCCAAGGTTACAAGTCTGCCCTTGCATTCCTTTTGTGCTGTTAACATTAATAGCAGCTACTGTAAGTGTTGAAAAGCCAGCATTTAAAGGGTAGAAAAGAGTCAAGGAACCTTCCTAGTCTGGAACTTCTCCGAGGGGCTTTTCCTGGTTGATGATGTCTCCCTATCTTGGGGTTTGTGAAGGGTCATCCTCAGAGTCAGAGGAAGCCATGTGTTGGGAGGAAATAGTGAAGAGGATTCTGACTCAGCGCCTTGGTCAGATTCAGTCAGTCCTGAAGTGATAATTTCATATTTATTGGTCAGAGAGATCCCATGAGGGAAGCTGTAGATTTAGTAATTTTGGACATGGGCCATGTTTGTCTCAAGGCTCGTTTCATTGTAACAACTGTCAGGCCCAGTGGGGAGCATATCAGCAACCTATTGGTTGGGAGGGAGTTGCTGGCAGTCACAAGGTAAGAAAGAGACTTGGGCATCTTCATCACAGATGACCTGAAATCATCCAAACAGATCACTAAAGCAGTAGGTAAGGCGAGGAGATATTGGGGTGTATTAGTAGGGGTATCACAAGTCATAAGAGGGAGGTAATAACCCTCTTTTCAAGACATTGTTAGGCCCCATCTGGAGTACTGTGTACAATACTGGAGGCCACACCTTCACAAGAACATTAACCAAATTGAGGCAGTCCAGAGAAGATCAAACAAAATGGTGCAGGCACTGCATCAGAAAACATGAGGACAGATTAACGGAACTCAATATGTATACCCTGAAGCAAAGGAGGGAGAGAGGTGATATGATTGAAACAAACACCTTAAGGGCATTAACAAGGTGGAAGGGTCTAACATGTTTCAATATAAGAAAATAGCAGGACAAGAGGACACAGCATGAGATTAGAGGGAGGCCAATTAAGGGTAATGTGAGGAAGTTCTTTTTCACAGAAAGAGTGGTGGATACATGGAATGGCTTTTCCAGTAAGTGGTGGATATGAATACAGTGCAGGGCTTCAAACAGTCATGAGATAGGCATAAGGGAGCAATACAGATAAGTAGAAATAGATAGACCATTGACAAAGCAAATGCCGATGGCACATTCATAAGGTAGAGAAAGAAATGGACAGACTGGATGGGCCTTGCGGTCCTTACCTGCTGTCAACTTCTATGCTTCTATGTTTCTATCAGTAGAGTTCTTCTCAGGAGAGGGGTTTGCAGTAGTAACCCCTGTGTAGTTGGAGTGCGACTAAAAGGTGCAGCACCATATGGTGGTCCTTCCTTACAAGTGGCAGGGCTGTGTCTAAAGTAACAGCAGGTGAAACAAAGTGCATGGGTGGGGGAGGGGCACCAGGCTCTAAAGTTTGAGGTTCAGGAACCAAAGTCTGAATTCCTTCAGCTGTTTCTGCTACAGGTGTTCTTGCGGGGCCCTGTAAGCTGCAATGTCTTTTTTGTGGCTTCAGTAAGGAGAGAACCCTGATTGGGCTGGCTAGTTCTGTTATAATTAGTCTATGGACATAAACGATAGGAGTGTCCTATTTAATCACATAAATTACAAGTCATGTCATTGGGACAGTCAGAACTTGTATACCCATAAGTTAAACATAGGTTGCATTTAATGCGGTCACATACAGAATTTAGGTGTATAAAGGACACATTTAAAACAGGTCTTGGGCTGACCAGGATAAAAACAATGGCCTTGGTCTTTGTCCAAAAACAAACTGCTGGGAAAGTGTAGTGGGCCTGTGTTAGAACTACAGAGCTTGACCTTATATCGCCACCCTCCTGTCCAAATGTGCTCCTCATTAAAAATGGGTTGAGGAGAGTCAAGTAGATCACACCGTTGTTGTTGTAGCCAGTGAGTACTGTCATGCACTGCCACACTTTCATTACAAAATAAAACAAAGACTGTTTCACAGCCAGTCTGGTAAGGAGGATGGTGCTAAAGGGTAACCAAAAGAGCAGAATACTGTGGCTTTTCATATTTGACCCAGAACCTGTCTAAACCCTGAGGATTTTTAAAACTAACATTGTACAATGAATCACCAGAAGCATGTATCAGGGCATAAATTCCATTAGTAAAAACCCTGAAGATTCTTTTATTAAATGTTTCCCCACATATAGCCTATCTGGGACATTGTCCAGGCCACAATGTATTGTGCAGTCGAACAACATTCCTTCTTTGTGCAGGAGGAGATGGTTGAAAAAATTGGTCTCTCTTTCTGAAGGAGGCCCATCTCATTTTGGCCTGGTCAGCTACTGTAATGGGGGAGGCTGTTCAGTATCCATTCTGTCTCCCCATGTATCAGGATGAGTGCTGGGTCCTTCACCCCAGAGCCAGATCCGGAGTTCATAACAATAGTCTCTGAATGTTCGGGTGTGGATTATCATGCTGGACACCATCAGCATGAAAGTCTATATCAGAATCCATGATAAAAGCAGTTGGAGTAGTGTCAATGACAGGAGAAGCAGCAGTGCTCAGCAGCTGTGCTTCCCTAGCAGGGGACCCTGGAATCGGGCTGTGGTTGGATCCAGGAGCCATTGACCCACAGAGGTCTTTATCCACCCTGCATGTTTCAAAAGTTTTCTAAAGACCACAGCAGTTTCTGGCGTACAAACCCAGACCCTCTCCACATCTGAGAGCTAGCTCACCCATGTTGGAGTCCCAGTTATTTTCTAGCAGTGTAGACATTTGAATGTTGCTGAACATTACCTACAGTTTGTGTAGGGAGAATGTCCATTACCAATGGTGGATGTTGTGCCAGGAGAATGCAACGTAGACTGTTTAGAAGATGCAGTAGGAAACACCAATGAGTCAGTCACTGCCTTTGATGCTACTGCATCACAAACAGCTGTAGCTGGTTTGACAGAGGCTTCTGAGATGTCAGGCAGCTGCAAATGTTCTTTCAGTATAGCACCGGGCGGGTCGGTAAACAATCAACAGGCTGTTCTGTAGACGCCAATTCCACTTCTACAGGTAAAACTGCTGTAGATTCTAGAACCATCTTAGGTGCACAGAAACATCATTTGAGTCAGCAATAAGCAAGGACATAATAAATTGTCTCTTTCAGAACATAGCCTCCTTAGCCAATGTTCCTCACTCTGCCCATTCTCTCTATGCGCCACAACCTCAGTTTCCTTTGCCACAGGTAGTTCATTCTCAGTATAACATTCATCATCTTCAAAGCTGGACCTGCAGGAGGAATCTGCTCCCTGTGCACCAGCAGACTGACGCGCTCTCAGGAACAGCGGCCATGGGAACAGCAGCTCCCTACTGACAAGAGATGGAGAATTTTTATTAAACTTGAAAGTAAAACATACGTAATAGTGTTGCTTCATACAAAAGCATATAGCAAAAGAGATAAACATAAATAAGTATTTCAGTATACATTCTAATACTGAAATTCCAGTTTTATAGTCCCAAAACTTATTAGTAATTGCTGAAAACAAACCTCTCCCCAAAAAGAGTAGGGAATTTTTATTCCACCATAAAAGAACAATATAAACATGGTAAAACACAGGAGAACACAATGTAGAAATAAATCTCTAAAAGGCAAAATAAGTATTACATCATACATTAGCAACTTAAACATGTGATCAGAAACAAATTGAAAGAAATTCATATAACACAAAAGACCTGGAAAAAGGGAGAAGACCAAATTACCAATTCTCAGAATTCCAGTTCCTATGAAAGCAAGACTGATGGGTAAAAATGTCAGGTAACTTTAAAGAACCTTAAGATTCCATATACAAAGCCCAGCACCTTATGTTACCTGGGTATTCCTTTGTATGAAACAACTAAATTTAGAGGCTCATTTGAACACAAGTGAAGGACCCTTAATGCTGCTGACATACAACCAGTTGAGCTGGCCAGGTTACCTAAAAACAAATATAAAGCAGTATTAATCCAGGAAACATCATTTGGGTAAATACCTATATGACTAGGGTAGCCAATAGAAGGGTCCCACCTATCCTACGATGTTTTCAGGCTGACCTTTCTCTTGTCCACTTGTTTGATTCGCAACACATCATTGTGAATTAAGAAAAATAATTTTAATGGTGTCAATTGCTGCTGTTGCAGCACTAAATTACATCTCATCTGCCACATCCAATACAAAAACAGCCCATCAGGACACGTAAACTACCTGGATCAAAACGTATCCAATGTGGGGACCTTGAATAAACAATTAGGAATATAATGCTAAATTCCTGAGTCTGCCATTCAGTGTCAGAGCATGCCAAAATCCACAATAAAAGGGCATTGGAAATACAAATGGTAAATCATTTCAAGTTGAGTTGGGCATGTTCATTCCAAAGCCTCTTTATGTTTCTGATTGCTCTTTACATAAATGTTCCCATGGACCCCAGCCATACAATATCCCTGAATTTAGAAGGAAGCCTTTTATTATGTAGTGTATCAGTGATTGCAAGCTGGAGTAGACCACTGTTTATAGGAAAAGGTGCTTCAGAAAAATGGATAGAAAAAAATATAGTTATAGAAAGTTCTGCGACCCAAGGTTAATATATGTTGTATTGTAGCACCCCATTGCTTAATATAATTGAAACTTAATGTCCATACTGGGGACAATTTATATTTACTTTTATTTTATGCTGGAAGCTATTGTCCCACCATTCCAACACAATGTCCTGTAAGTAACCATTGACCATGCTTTCCACTGCAAATCTACATCTTTTAGTAGAGGAAGTACATTTGAGTAGAAAAAATGGTCCAAAAAACTAAAGAGTTTATCATATCCATGCCTCCCCTTTATGAGTAAATATGTGACTGTCCTTTCAAGTGGGTTGAGTCTACTACCCCAAAGCCCTTGAAAAACAAGAGTAGACCATGGTTTCTCTATGCTGTGGGTGGGATAGGATAGATGTGACTTAAAACATAAAACTGGATTACAAATGTCTTAAGCAAAAATACCCAATTATCTTTACTCATAGACCATTTATTCCAGTTGAAACTAATCTCTGACTTTTGGCAATCTGAAAATCCCAGCTAAAAGTTTGCATATCCACAGGACCAAAAAAATACCCAATAACTTACATGGTCGAGTAACGAAAGGAATTATTCCAACATTTTGGAACTATCCCTCCCATGCTTGGAGAAACTGTTGAAATGGGGATATAAACACTCTTATTTGCATTATTATGGCCCCAATAACTTTTGACAGAGCCTGTACTAAATGGTAGGCATGGACGCCAGACTTTGTTATAAATGGTCAGTACTAGATCATTTGCACAAGAAATTGAAGTTACAGCAGTAGAACCTCTGAAAGTGATCCCAAGTATACCAGAAGACATTTAAAATCCTAACAATTGGGTCAACACAAATAATATAGAGAAGGGCTAAGAGGATAGACCTGGTGCACCCTACTGTGGTTTTCACCTTCCCACCCAGACACTTTTTATCATACGGTTGAACAAAGACCCTCCATAACATTACTGGATCCATTTAATATATGTAGCGTGAAACCCATATGAGCTTAAACAAGGTTCTGGGTGGTCAGGCACTGTCATTAGAGCACTGCAAACACAGCACCGTGAGATCTGAAAACAGCAGGGGCGCTCTGCAAGCAGAGCACCAGGAGAAAAGGGCAACCCATGGGCAAGCCACCCATGCTGTGCAGGAAGGCACAGCACCCGGAAGCGGAGGCACTGGCAATGAGGGTGTATGCATGGTGTCTGGCATAATCATGGTGACCGATACCAGAGCACAGATGGGAACAGAGCAGCCCTGGGACATGGCAGCAGACAGGTGACAACCTGGAGGGCAAGAGTGGTGGAAGCCACAACAGGTAGTGCCCAGAGGCACATACAGCACAATGCCTGAACCAACAGGAAACAGGTGAAGGACATCAAGGAGCATACAGGCAGGCACGGCATGCAGCAACAATGCAAATGGTGCCAGATGGTGGCAGGAGCATAGGGATCAGCAGATGGCGGGCAACTGTGTGCGCAGCCAGAAGGGGATGTGCTGCAGACCAATGATGACAAGGCTGTCAGTACCAGAATCCATGTAGGCATGGCAATACAGGCCACCTATCAGCAGAGCTGCCTCGGTGCCATTTGGTTGCACAGTAACCACAGCAAGCAACAACAGGCCGGGTGCAGGGTGTCAATGAGGTGAGGCAAATTGCTGGAATGCCCAGGAATGTACGCCGCCATGACACGCTGACACACCCAGCAGAACCGACAGAACCGCTGCAGGACTGGGAGAGAGAGAGAGAGAGAGAGAGAAAGAGGGCAGGGCAAGGCAACCACACATACTGCACTGTAGGCAGGCAAGAAGAACACAGCAGTGCAGGCATGGGCTGTGTTTGAATGTGGGAGCACAGTGGTAGTACTGCCATGCAACGTACACACACAGGGAGACTGGGGAGGGAACACACAGAGGGAGCCAACCACCAGAATAAGTGAAGGCAAGGTGCACACAACAAGGGAGGGGCCACAGGAGGCAGGCTGTCAGGGTGTCCAGCTGCACTGCATAATGGGTGGCCAATGGCATGCACCAGCAGAGCAGAAGAGCAGCAGTACAGCATAGCTGCAAAAGGCACAATAGTGAACAAGTCATGCCGCTCTTACTGTGGACAGTCCGAAGGCAACAGACTGCTGCTACATAGGATATCTCTACAGAAAGAAGCGGACATGGGGTGAGAGGACCTATTAAAAATTGTGGAGTATCAGGGTGGACACTGCAAGGCATGAGCCCACAGCACCCAGGATGAGATTGTAACTGACATTGGGACCCGCAACCATGTCCCCAACTGTGCAGACATCATAGTGTGGAGAGTCAGGGCTGACATCAAGTGGAGGGCACTGCAAACACCTGAAACCCCCAACAGGTGGTGGAAGCATGCTGCAGCACCATACCAGCGTCTGTTGGAGGCCACCTACCATGGCTGGAGAACCTGCGGAGGTCTGTGAGGCACATCCGGAGGTCCACCACCATCACACCAACACTGCCAGTGACACTAATGGATCTGGTGGTGCCCTGAGCCATACAGGCTTACACAGAAGGGTGAGCAGTTCCTACTGTGGGACTTGGGGACAGGCCCAGACAGGTACCTGATATTCAGTACCCACAAAGAACCTGCACTACATGGAGAGTTGTGACCACTGGTATGCAGATGGGACATTTTAATGCTGCCCACCCTCTTCCAGCAGTTGTACACTATACATGGCATAGAATACAGCAACATAATACCCACAGTGTATGTTCTGATGGCACTGTGCACCACAGCTGCTCACACAGCCATCCTCCCACAGCTGCTGGAGCTGCACCCTGGCCTTGTCACCACACCATCATGGTGGATTATGAACAGGCTGCAACAAGGCCTTCCAGGCCGCCTTCCCAAGTGCCACCCTGTGGTGCTGCTTCTTCCACCTGTGCCGGGCAGTGTGGAGCAGTTGCCAGATGTCCAGCATCGTCGCCAGTGACCCCGGCTTCACCATGTACATCTGGCTCCTCCCAGCCCTGGCATATGTGCCACCCAGCGAGGTTGAGGCAATGTTCGAGGAGCTGCAGACCTGGGAGTTCTCTACAGAGCAGGAGAAATGCTTGAGCCCCCATGGACTACTTTGAGGACAGTTGGCTGGGCAGCCCATCCGCAGCTGCCACAGGCACAAGCCAACATTCCCAGCAGAGGTCTGGAACTGCTATGACGCCGCACGGTCTGGACTGCCACGAACCATCAATGCAGTTGAAGGGTGGCATCAGGGTTCAACTCCCTGCTGGGGTGGAACATCCCAGCATCTGGACATTCATCAACTGCCTGCATTCAACAGCAACTAAATGACATCAAGGTGTAGCAATTCATGGTTGGAGAACGCGCTGCACCACCCCGCTGCAGGTTCAGGGACAGGAGCCAGTGGATAATGGAGCTTGTCGAGCAGTATGGAGGACACAGCTTCCAGGACTACCTGAAGGACATTGCCATGCACTTTCAGTTGCAGGTCTAGTCCACATGACCATGTGTTTGGCTGTGCTGGCATGTCCTACATACTGTCCCCTAACCCCTCAGGATGTGTGCAGTTTAATACATCCCCAATCAGTAAAGTGTGTGAACAGCAGTACCATCTCACAACTGTTTCTTCCATGTGCCTGTGCATGTGGGTATGTGTGCATCTGCGTGTAGGTGTGATGGTGTATGGCTATTGTTGCGTGGTATGGGTGGGTGTGCATGGGCATGTGTGCCGGGAGACACCATCCATATTGTTCGGGATCCCACATGGTGTGATCAGTCTGCTCAGCATGGTGTCCCACTGCATGCTTTGTTCCACCTGTCTGCCTCTGTGCCAATGGCGGTCCAGTGCCAGGGCTGTGGGTGTACTGGCCACGTAGTGTGTCTGTCAGGAGTTAGTGCATGTACAGTACTAGCACTGTGGGCTGCCTCTGTTGGAGTCCATTGGGTCTGTCTGCCCATGCCCATGTCATGTGCTCCATTGCCCTGCTGTGGTGCTAATTGTAGCTTGCATGCCCCTGTTTTACCCCTCCCCATTGTGTACACTTCTACAGGTGCAGCGCAGGTGGGCCTGACCTGTGCTGGGTCACATGCAGCTGGCTGCCAGTATCCTGTGCACCACTGTGTGCATGGCACCCTACCATCCCACCTGCCTCGTGCCCACTGCCACAGTGTTCACTGGGTGGGGCCTGTGCTGTGCACATCTTCAGCCCTACAGTGCCCTGTTGATCTGGTGCTGCGCCTCCCTGTTAGGTGTTGTGTCGCCCATGCCATTACCCCCATGGTCGCACGCCCGCCCATGTGGGTCCACTGGTGTTGTACATCTCCATCCAGTGGCACTGCATGTGTGGACTGGTGCATGCCACTGTGCCACTGCCATGGTGTTCTGTTGCCATTTGCATGGTCTACGCTGCGGTCACTATCCCTGTCGCACTGTTCACAGGGTGCTCTGTGCTACTGCTGCACTGCCTCTGTTGCCCTGTGTGCATTCCTTGGATGGGTTTGTGGGTGTGTCAGCTGTGGCTGTGCCTTGCTGCTCAGTTGGGTTGCACTCCTATTTCACTGCTGTTTTGTGGTGCGGAGCTGTCCTTGCTGGTGTCCTCTACCCAGTGCCCTGATTGCAGGTGCTGTAACGCCGCACCCTGACCAACTGGAACTTAAACGGTTCAAGAGTCACAGGTAGTCATGTTGAATTCTGCTGAAAGTTTTGGACGGGTCTAGATTAATTAAATAGCCTTCTGTGTTAGGAAGAGTCCCCTGATACATAATTTCTGTAAGGAGTATCAATGCCTCAGAAATTTTATGACCAGGAATGGAACAATACTGAGTCATGTATTATGTCTCCCAGTACTGTAGTTAACCTGGACCCTGGAAGCTTAGCTAGGATTTTATAGTCAACATTTAAGAGAGTGATTTGTCTCCAGTTGCTTAAGTCTGTTTTGATGCCTTTCTTGTATAACAAAGTCAAATGACCCTCAGACATTTGTTCTGTCATCTGAAATAACTCTAAGAAGCTTCAATAAACTAATAGAAGTTCGTGGGATCAATTGAGATAGTACCTGGTACAGTTCCCCAGGTAACTCATCCAGTCCTAGGGCTACTTTTATAGGTAAACTAGAAATAACTGTACCAAGTATCATATCTTGCCTATAACACATGTAAATCATGCTCACCATTTCACTTTCTGTTCCATGAAAATCCGGTCGCCCTGAAAGGGACCTCTGGGGCCCAGTGGGCTCACCCAGTCACCAAACTGTAATTAATAAATAATAAAAATAAAGTTCCTCTAAAGTCATTGATGATGTTAATGATTCCTGCTGGAAGGGGACAACTGCTGCAGTCGGAATCTGTTCCAGCTCTGATTTAACCAATTTCAAAGGACTATTTTGCTTAGTCAAACATCTCCATTTCTATAAGAACAGAGCGATTGTCTTTAAGCTCAACTCCTTGTTCATTTAAGAGAGTTACAATCCTACTTTTTGCAACCTTGTCCTACAGTCATCAAGCAGATTTGTCTGGTATCTCCTCCGCTGTGTACCAAACTGTTGTTCTAATGCTAAAGATTTCTATCTATCATATTGTAGTGTTAGTAAATTGTCCTATATCTCAGATAATGCTGCCAAAAGATTAGTCCCTGAATCTGTTTGCTAAGAAGGTAAATCTAAAAACCTTCTCTCATCTGGTGATAGGCAGAAGTATTCTCAATACTCTTCCACAGAGAAATAGATTGAAAGAGGGCAGTGATAGCCAACTTGGTATCTGTTCACCATTGTGTTGCTGAATCATATAGGAAAAGTACAGATTTTCTGTCCTTCAGAACCATCTTCAAGTCCTGAGTACATCTGGTTCCTCCAATAACCCTGAGTTAAGTCGCCTAACCCCTCTACCTCTGGTTTGGGGAGAGGAGAAAACATAAAGGCCAATCAAGGCATGATCAGAAGATTCCATTGGAATGGTTTCAGTTTTAAGTAGGGAAGAGATTTGGATGTAAACCAATAATCTATATGTGTAGTCAGGGAACCTTTAAAAAGGTATGTGCCGGCCGCTTGTTGAAAGTGGCTTGTGCATCTACCAAGGATGCCATCTGGACCATGGATCTAAGAAAAAGTGTTTCACTGTAAACTTTGTGCCATGTGAAGTTTTGTCAGATTTCAGTAAACTAATATTAAAATCATCACCTAACTGTACGTGAAGTTTAGTATACAGATACGGCTGAAGTTGTTTTAAAAGTGTCATTTGCTGAGCCTTGGTCTGGGGAGAATAGACATTTTTGAGTCTGCAAGATTGACCTTCAAAACCAATGTCTAGCAGTAACACCCTACAAGGACAATGTCTACTAGTTTATGCATCTTACTATTGGGGTTGTAAAACAAATACCAAGGCCACTAGATGGGGTCTCACCAATAGACCAGAAAGAATCTCCGCACCCAATCTATCTGTACAACAGAAATATCCAGAAGGGAGTGTAACCTAGTGTCCTGTAGGAAAAAGACATAATAACTATATGCATCCAGAGTCAGTGCGTGAAAAGTGGTACCAAATTGTGACATTGGTAATATTTTTTAAACACCTCACTTCTCAAAATTGTTTTTGTTTTGTATGCTGGTATTTACCTAATGGATATTTATTATGTTGCAGGATAAATCACTCTCTGTGTTCAGAGAAAAATGTTTTAAAAATGCGCATGTAACAGGGGCATAAAACTGAGATGTGCATATAACAGGGGACATAAAAGTCTGAATGTGCATGTAACTGGAGACATAAATTCTGGATATGAATGTAACTGGGGACATAAAACTCTAAAAGTGCATGCATAGCTTGTTAGTGCCAAACAAAGAAACAATCCCCCCACAAAAAAACATCAACAAACATCAGACCCATGGCATGTGTCTTTAGTTGGAAGCCTGCTGTAGTGTGTTGGCTCGAGCAGATCATTTGAACCCAAAAGTGAATCTTAGGATTCCAAATGGCCTGATCAAGGCTGACACATCACAGCAGGCTTCCAAACAAAGGCCCAGGGCCATACAGCATGCGCCAACAACAAAAGAAATGCAGAATAATTTAAAATACATTCTGAGACACAAACATGTGGAAACATAATGTTTGCTACAGCTTGTATCGAGTCAGATCCCAAAAACACCAGGCCATATAGGTGCCTTTGTTTGGCAGATTGTTGTGTAGCATTCTAGATCATTTGGTTTCCAAATGGTCCGACGGAGGCCGACACACCATAGCAGGCTTCCAAACAAAGCCCCAGGCCATGCAGCATGCCCTCCCCAAACAACAAAAGAAATGAAGCACAATTTCAAATACATTCTGAGCCACAGATGTGTGGAAACATAATATTTGCTACAACTTGTACAGAGTCAGATCACAAAACACCAGGTCATTATAGTGTGTGCCTTTGTTTCGGTGAAGTTCGAGGTGCCAGGAGGAAGCCACCAGACCATTTGGTTTCCAAATGGCTCTGATTGGAAGCCGACACACCACAGCAGGCTTCCAAACAAAGGCCCAGGCCATGTGCCATGCCCCCTCCTGCCCCAACAACAAAAGACACACTTACCCTGCCAAAGAGCTGGAATCAGACAGCTATGCACTGGATCAGCGTCCCAAAACCAAAAAGCACCAAGAAACCTGACATGCCATTCAGACTTTAAACAAAATGACTGACACAAGCCATGCAGCCTTGTGAAGATCAGAGCCATGGACCTGGAGCATGTGCTCAACGCAGAAAATGCCCCCAAGCATTTCTAATGTGCATCATTTAACTGCCCACAATCTGTAGTCCAAGCCATACATCCCAACACAGACCATGCTGTTGGCTAAACAAATGACCACTTTGTGGGCTGTGTTCATGGACATCAACATTAACCATGTCCCCAGTTTGAAATGGCATCAAGCACATAATACTGTGCACCAAATGAATTAAGCTTCCTGAGCAAGCACACTTTTTGGCTCCATGAGCAAGCACACTTTTGGCCCCACCCCTTTGCATCTGGGTGAAAATCAATAAATCAGGCCATGCATAAAGACTCAAGTCACTGCGGCTGTGCTTACCCCCTGCTTTGAGTTTGGGTTCTTCAGGTTCATATTGCCAGGAAAGGTTTCGGGAGTTCACTTAGTGAACAGATGATACTGCACTGCATGTATTTCTGGCCTGATGTTCACCGCTCCAAATACACCAAATTATTAAAGCATACTGGCCCCCTCACAAAAGCAGCAACCACACAAAGGGCAAACAGTACTTTCTGCCCTACCCAATTGCCGAGCTCGCCAAAACACAAGATCCTGAGCTGGAGCTGAACATCTTAAATGGGTGCCAAACATTCTAAACGGGAGCAAAAAATAAAAATAAAAAGTTTCCTGATCCCATACAGTGGCCAAGGTGACAGAAGGGAGTCGTGTGGCTTACCTGGTGATGAAGGTAATCCACCACATAACTCTCTGGATGAAGAATTGCCATGTAACCGGGCTCTGCAAGGACAAAAATCTACCACTAATGCTGGCTGGAAAAGAAAGGGGCTTGCGACTGTGGGATTGCTCGATTAAAGCATCCTCAAGTCCAGTCGACTATTAGCAACTGCACCAAAACATGCTAGTACTAGAGGCAGCTCACTAATTCCCCTGAGACTCATATGAATGTCCCAGGGGTTGGACGTAAGAAGGTCATCAATGTTAACTGATGATATCATGAGCATAGCGTGGAAAGGGAGGAACTCTGAGGGAGTGTGGGTTCTGGAAGAAATTAAACAAGGCTGCCAGACAGCAAACTTTAACAAAAACAGTAATTGCCAGTTTAAAGAGGGAGATGTAAATGTAACATACTTGACAAAATGGGTTGCATTCAAGTCAAAATGTTTGGGGCTACTGGGGTGGGGGTTGCTGCAGCACACAAAAAATGCTTGTAAATAAAACCAGGAGACCAGACTGTTATAACAACTGTTTATTCAGGGCCACATCACAATTCAGTCACAATAAGCACAGTTTTGTGCAACCTCCCTTACAATGTCACAAAATGCCAACTAAAATGGCGGATTTTGTCCAGAAAAAGTGAAGTTTCCATGACACACCAAACATGTATTACCATCATTTTTTATTTATCAGCTTTCATGGGGCATAATAACATAACTCATCACCCACTGCAGAGTAGCAGTTTTCCTGTGTTTGGCATGCTTTGGAAGCTGGTCAGATCAGTGATAGCCCTTTTCATGTAGTGGCTCTGCAACAAAGAAAAGGTATTTAATCATTTAAAGTCAGATTTTATATTGTTCACATTTAAACTACCAATCCGAAATGGAGCACGGGAGTCAAGAGGTGGCTTGGTTGGCATTCTTCTTACTGGATTGAGTAACCTGTTTCAGTCTAGGAGGTTTCTCCTTGCTTGGTGGGGGGGGGGCCTTAATTGGTTTAGTAACCGACTGGGCAGAGGCATCTGAATCTGCCTCATCCATTTGTTCACCCCAGGTCAGTAATGCACTGAACTTATTTGATAATGGCAGGCCCTCATCAATGAGTACGATTCGTGAAACAGCAGAAATTTTCTTAGATATGGTGGAGGGTTCCTGTAGAAGGTTAAGATCCTATGGAACAGTAACAATAGGAGCTTGGGGAAGTGGGGATGGGGGAGGGGTGGCATTTCAGTTACTGGATCAACTATTAGGTCCATCAGTAGGGATGTGGACAATGGATCTATTATTTCCACCAAGGTGGTGGTCTCAGATGATGGAGCTGGTACCTGAACATCAGGCTGAGTTGGGGAGTTGGTCTTGAAAATGGGGTGGGAGGTTCTTGCAGCTGTAAAAGATTTTTAGCTTTATGTAAATAAAAGTCCTGATCAGCATCTTTCTCAGAATTGTGAGCAGACCATGGACAGGAACCAAAATCATGCTTGTCATCATAACAGAGGTCATAGACCAGGAGAATTGTGCAGAAATGTGCAGAATGGGCTAAACCCCACCCTGGAAACATTTCATTGTGGTACATTCTGTGTTAAGGTGTGACAAAGAAGCATATCTATAACAGCTGTTAGGCTGACCTTGCTAGAACAGGATATCGCTATCCCTTCCAAGAAAAAACAATTGGGCAAATGATGAATCCCAGCTTCAGATTGTCTCAACTTTAATCTGAATAGCCATCCCCAGTCCAGAATCCATTGTCATCCATTATTGGAGAGGGGTGCCCTGGATATCACACCACTTCTTTAGCCAGATGATAATGTCACTTATACTAACACCCTCGTTCCTAAACAAGATGGTAACTGTCTTGATGGAAGGCTTTGTAATAGGAATTGCAATATAATCTTGCCACCCCAGTTTTAATTTTAGCATAAAGCCTCCAAAACTTGTCAAGTAATGGGCTAGTACAAAAGCTAACATCAAAGTTGTAGTCACCTGGTGTGTGAATGAAAGCATAGACCTCTGCAGGGTAAAATGAAGGGAATCTCGAATCAAGGCCTTCCCCACATAATGCCTGTCTGGCAGTAAATTTCTGTCCCTTTATATCTCAAACGAACCACCGATCTTCTCTTGCAACCTCCACTGTTTTTAAATAAGCTCACATAGCTCGCTTTGGATGAGGGAGGGATCAGGCTGCAAATGGTCAGTATTGGCTGCCTCTATACCCCTAACAAAGTAAGCAATTCCCAGTTCTAGAAATCGGCCTATCTTCAGGTGCCAGCTTGAAATGTTCTCTCTCTGAATCAACTTCCTTCGGTATTTGGGAGCACTGTAGAAAGAACTTCTGTCTCCATCACCTCT
Organism: Neoceratodus forsteri; assembly: GCA_016271365.2. Classification (NCBI taxonomy): domain Eukaryota; kingdom Metazoa; phylum Chordata; order Ceratodontiformes; family Ceratodontidae; genus Neoceratodus; species Neoceratodus forsteri. The sequence goes on from CM057450.1 coordinate 1,543,576,920, forward strand.
TCGCAGCTGGCAGAGCAACTATGGGCACTTCATCCATGTTGGTGGGTCGGTTTGGCGATGCGCCAGACAACGCACTACAGGGTGGGAGTCCTGTGACTTTTCACTGTGAACTTCCCAAAATCCTCCAGTGCAGAAACTTGCTGTCCCTGAACAGGGCTTTGTAGTCCTGATACATTACATATGTCGCAACATGGAGGTGAACCTGAAGTGGGATGTCTGGATCAGGAATCCAGTATCCTTGCATGAAAAGCTAGCCTGTTTGTTGCAAGGCAACACTGGAGCCCACTGAGGCTCATTAGCAAGATCCTCAGGTAAACTGATAGAAAGAGTGACTCATGGGCAGCAACAGGATCACTAACCACAGTACAATCAGTCGATGAAAAATTAAGCTTTTTACCCATAATAGGCTGTGGGCTAATCTGCAAGTGTTTTTGGTTTTTTTCCACCTCAAGCATCAATTTTGATGCTTAAAATTTTGCTGTACTTCCTGAATCATAGAAAAAGTTGTTGTTTCTTCCGTAGCAACTCCTGCTCCAGGACCTCTTCTTCTGTATGTTCAAGTTCCTCCTGCATATCTTGTGCTGTGTCCAGGCCCCCTTGATGGTTCATCTGGGGTCAACCAAAGCCATGTCTGATGCTGGTGCTCCAGTTTCCACATGTTCTTGCATCTCCATCAAAGTACATCCATCCTCAACTCCAGTCTGAATCCAAATGGGCTTCTCCATCACTCACAGAGAGGCAAGCCCCCAGGTGAAGAGTAGGGGAATTCTCTGGTGCCCTGTCCAGATTCCTCCTATTCATTAAAATACCACCAACAGCTTAATCTGGTTCTGTAAATCAGTTTGCATCTGTAGAAATATTCCCCTTCTCTTGCCCCGGTCACACCTGGAAATGACCTGGAGGCTTAATGTGCTCTCCTGGTCAGAAACTTTCAAATAAATAAATAAATATTGTCAGATGTTGCCTTGGAATGTGCTAAACATATAGAGTAAAATGTTAAACTTGGAGAATGCAACTTCCTAAGACAAACCACTCACAATCATAAAGAACTCTTCTAGACCTTCAACACAACTCACAACAGTTGTGCAATATAAGATATTAATTAAGATTTTCAAGTGCAGTACTACAACATGTTTGCATTTTCTGCATCTCTACAAAATTCCATATAGCACAAACTTATATAGCATCTGCTCTAAATTTTAATTCAGTTTAGTTATCTTTGAAAGAAAAAAGGATTGTATGATGATTTGTTAAAATAATCTGTTGTTAAGAATTTATTATCTCAGATGTGAAGACGGCATCTTTAAAATACCACACTAAAATGTAAACACAACTAAAATGAAGAAGTTATGAATGTTAGACAGTCTGTTGCATATAAGTAGAGTATATATTAATTTCTTTGAAGCTGCAGTTTATTTTGATTCCATCAAATGACTGCCTTGGCTATTTAAGACCTTGATTTAAACTCCTGCAATCATTCATAAATCTTTTATGATTAATGTTAACCTTTCCTCAGTTGATTCTGAGTAGTATGAATCTTTTTCCTACAATAATATAACATTTGCTTATCCATATTAGTTAGCACAGTGTGTATATCTGACAGAGCTGATTAGGTGCATCTCCATAATTCAAAGTAAAATATGTGATGTGTTCTTTGTATAAAGGGCAGCAGGCTTTTGCCATCACATATTCAGAAGGCACATTTGTCTATGTTTCTGGGGAACAGCCATCTTGTTAATAATTTATCCTGTAGTTTCCCAGTACAAGTTTGCTCCTCATCAAAAGCCAAGACTGTCTGCATGGCCTGACTATCTCTGCTTACCTGCTACTAAGTACTATATGCACTAAAATGAATAATGATATCACAGACAATTTAGATGATATGTTTGCTCATCTCTGGATTTTCCTCTCTCTTTTCTCCTACTAATAAGTTCCTTATTGTAACTCTCATTCATAACGAGCTATACTCTAAACTCTGGTAGGCATGTGATACAATGATTAGAGTGTAGTGCTTTAAACACAGGAGACTTGTTACTGTTATTCATTTCCATAACCATGTAAGGCCAACTGGGCATAAAGCCCTTTAACAAGGACAACCTGGGAGCACTGGAGCAGTTAAGGACTTGCTCAGAGTCATACAGTATGTACGTGGAGGTTGTGGGAATCAAACCCAGGTCTGCTGGATGTGCCAAGCTCATTCACAGCTTGTTACTCTAACCTCAGGCTATACTGTGTACCGGACTTAACTCTGATGCTGAAACTAGTTCATGAAGGGACATGGTTCTGGCCTGGTAGCCAATTCTTGATGGGAAAATTTTGTTTATATATGTATGGATGTATTTACTGTATGTATGTATGTATTTACAATTTATAACCAGGAATGGCACATAAAGCAAAGATAGCTTGTTTCCAGGTGCATCCTTGGGGTTGTATGTGAACCTGTTTTTATTGATTGTGAAATATTGTCCATAACAGCAGAGAAACTCCCTACTGCTGGTAGAGGGTGCTGCTGACTGATTTTCCAGGATGGAGGATCCTGAGCCTGCAGAGGAAAAAGGTGTGCTGCAGCAGGCTGGGGAGCTGAAGGTGTGCTGCAGCAGGCAGGGGAGCTGTCCTCCCTTTCAGCTGATGTATGTGAGGAGGACATGGCTGAATCTTTACTGATGAAGATTCACAGAGAACCTGAGCTTACAGTAGTAGGAGACATGAAATCCTCTCCCACTCCAGCTCCAGCTGTGACTGTGCTTAGCCCTTATTCCCTTTACCTGTGACTACAACCTTTAATTTCTGTATATTGTTATTGCACATGCTGGACTTATAATGATTTGACACAGGTTGGTCCATTCCACCCTTGAACTGTAACTTGTCTTCACTATATGCCTTTTATTGTATATACTGTTTCTAAACTTGCAATGTATGTATTCTGGTGTGTTCTCTATATTTATTATTGTATATCTTGTCATTTCTTGTAATGTATGTATATGTGATGTTCAGCCTTTGCAAAGAAATTCTTGGCTCAAAGGTTGTAATTTGATTCCTTCTATAAATAAAGAAAGAAAAATGGTGAAAGACTTACCAGTTACTCAACTCAGTGACACAGAAGCAGCTGAGGAACAACTCAAACTACAGATGTATGAATGCCTGAGGGTTGTTGGTAAATATTCTTGTTGAAGATGAAGACCAGTATAATAAAAGGAAAATACTGCTGAAACAATGCCACCAGCATCAACACACCTCAAGCCTGAAAAAGCAAGCTCTTCAAAGGGAATGCCTGACAGTGTCATAGGATCATAGGAAGAATACAAGTCCATTAGCCATTGGCCTAGTTGACTTGTCAGTTCTTAACGGGTAAGCAAAGTGGTTTAAGTACCCAAATATTTATCCAATGCTATTTTATAGGCATTCTTACAGGTGCATTTGAACCACCTCCACAGGAAAACTATTCCAGTGGTTCACCACCCTTTGTTTGAACCATCCGCCTTTTACCTGTTTTGTAGAAATCACCTTCTAGCTGGTAGTTATGTAATCTAATCTCCCTGTTAATTAATTTCCTCTCAAACCCAATACATTTCCAAAGATCTTCATCATGACAGGCTTTATATACTAAACATAAATCACCCCAAGCCTTCAATATTCAAGTGAATATAAATTCAGGTTCATTAATATACCCCAATAGGTCATGTTAGATACTGGCCTAGCACTTGTTGCTTTCCTCCGAGTCTCTAGTAGCAAAATGCTACCTTTAGTTTGTGGAGCCCAAAACTGAACACATTACTCCAGGTGGTGGCGCACAATGCTTTGTATAGTGGTATTAGGACCTTCCTAACCCTACTCCTGATGTTGTGCAAAATATATCCCAAGATCTTGTTACCCTACTAGCTGCCTCCCTGCAATGTTCATCGAATGATTATTTGTGACAATGATGCCAAGATCATTCAGATAGTGTTGGAATTATACTTTATGAGCTTTGGGAGTTATTTTATTTATTTATTTATTTATTTTAGTCAATCATAGGAATTACAACCCTTTAAGTCATAGACTCATTTACAAAGGCTCCGTCAGCTTAGTCATACATTCAGAGATAGTACATTAGTGGACATCACATTTCAAGTAATTACGTATAATAGCCAAGGTGACTGAAAGTCTATACATGTAGTAGCTAGGTATTGATATTATTACAGTGGAACAATTGTAATACAAGTGCAGCCTCTGGGGCATTGTCATATAGTAGTAACAGTGATCTATACAAGAGTGAGACAACACAATTTTAAGGAAGTATTTAACATAGTAGCCTGAGTGGCTGTTGACCTATACATTTAGTAGCTAGGTATTGGTATTAGTACAGGAGTTATAGTTACAATGTAAGTGCAGCCTCTAGGGCATTGTCATATAGCAGAGACAGAGATCAGCAGCAGAGATATCCTATACAGTTAGTCCTATACAATTGGTGGCAATGTCAATGGGAGCGCCATAGTGCAGCTCTGTGCAGGTCAGTTAGAAGGATTAGCAGCTGCATTGGCATTGGCGCAAGGAAAGAATGTGTTTTTTAGGATGGTCTTGAAATGTCCTAGATTGGGAATGGAGGTTATGGCTGGGGAGCTCATTGTACCAGGTGGGAGCTCTATAGGGAATGATCTCTGAGCAAGGGAGGTTCTGACCCTGGGCATGGTCCACAGATGCTTGCTGGCAGAACGGGTGGTCGCAATGCGGAACATGACAGTAGTGAGGCTGAGACCCCAATGGAGTTAACCCTAGGTGGATTTTTTTGTGAGGAGACAGGATTGATATTGTAGTCTTCCTCAAGGGTGAAGATGTTTGTAAGAGTGTAGAGGGTGCAAGTATGGGAGCAGTTGTCTGCACCTAGGAGGAGTTGGCACACTTTATTAATGGCTATGTGAATTTTGTTTAGGGTGGTGTTGTCCGCAGCAGAGTAGATAGGGAGCCCATAGTCAATGAGAGAGAGGATAAAGAGGTGACAGCCAGGTTAAGAGCCTCTGGTGTCAGGTAGTCTTTGTGCCAGTATAGGAGGCCGATGCGGTATTAATGGCTCAGGTCAGGATGTTAATGTGGGCATGGAAGGATAGGGAGGTGTCAAAAGTAAGACAGAGATATTTATAAGTAAGTACTTGTTCTAGAGGGAGGTGAGCATGGAAAAGGATTTTAGTTCAGTGTCCTTGGCTTTGCTCTGCTGGTGGGCAAATAGCATAGCTTTTGTTTTTTGATGTTGACCACAAGTCTGCGACTGGAGGAACCAACTTTCGATCTCGTTGAGCGAGTGTTGAGGGAGGACTGTAGGTTGTCAGGGCAGGGTGTGAGGCATAGAGAACCGCATCATCAGCATATAGCAGTAGGTTAACAGAGCAGGATTTGGGTAGTGCATTTAAGTAGATACTGAAGAGTAGGGGGCCAATATGGATCCCTGGGGACCCCTGAGTGGACAGGAAGGGTGGAAGATATGGTGTCATTTATCTTAACACATTGGGATCTGGAAGTAAGATAGCTATTAAACCAGAGAGTGGTCCTCATGATAGACCAGTGTGGTGGAGTGTGTCCAGGAGGAGGGGTGGGAGACTGTAAACAAAGGCCTTAGAGAGGTCCACAAAGATGGCTCTGGCCAGATGTTTATGGTCAAGGGCAGAGTGAATGAGATTGGAGAATTTGATGAGGGCGGTGGTTGTGCTATGGCCTGATCTAAAGCCATGTTGTTCACTGCATAACAAGTTGTGGGTTCTCATATACTCGGTGAGTTGGTCGGAAATGATTTTTTCAAGGGCTTTTGAGAGAGGGGAAGGATGGATATGGGCCGATAGTTGTTGGGGTTGGTATTGTCGCCACTTTTCAGTATTGGGGTAATTGTTGCAGTTTTCCAGGTTGTTGGGAACTGTCCCAAGCATAGGGAGCAGTTAAGGAGGTCGGTCAGGGGGAAAGAACAGTGTCAAGAACCTGGTAGAGGATTTTCATGTCAAAGGAGTCTTTGCAATAGTTGGAGCCACCAGAGCTTTGGAGAGGTAGGATTTTGCTTCCTGCTTTGTAATGACCCTAAGGTAGAAAGGGGCACTGGAGGTTTGGTTCAGAGGAAGCAGGGATAGGGTTCAAAAGTCACTGGGGACTGTACTAAGATTGGAAAAGGTTGAGTTAAGGCAGTTAGCGATAGCCTGTGGGTTGGTTGAGGTGGCACTGTTGATGCAGAGCTGGGAGGGTGGGGGAGGCAGGATTTGCCATTAAGCTCTTTAATGTTGTCCCAAAACTTTCCTGCACTCCCCAGGAGGAAGCCAGGATGTCTTTATGGTATTCAGCCTTGGCCTTATGTGATGCCCAGGTGCACCCTATGCGTGCTGCTTGTACATGCTGTCTGTCAGCTTGGGGAGCCAGATTCAATGGCTCTGTGCCAGAGGTCATCCCTTTGTTTTAGTTGCTGCCGTAATGTGGGCGTGATCCAAAGGAAATTATGTTTTACAGTTTTCAATTTAGTCAGAAAAATGTCACATACTTTGTTGAAAAAGCATGTGAAGTAATCAAGGGCTAGGTCAATGTTAGGGCCTGGTTATAGGGGCCCAGTCCCACTGGGCCATGTAGTGTTTGATTTTTGCAGGCTACCTGGTCACAGGCATCTGCGGATGGAGACACTGGGTTGGGGTTTGGGCAGGTGACATGACCAGGAGCAGAGGATAGGGAGTGGTCACTCAGAAAGTCTGGGAGGACCAGCAGGTCAGAGATTCTATGTGGTCGGTTAGTTAGTAGTATGTCCAGTAGGGTCTGGGAGCCATTTGCCGTATTTACCCTGGTGGGTGGGGACCAGCTGGGTATGATCCAGCACTCCAAAGGCATCCTTGATGGCAGCTGCTAACTTGGCAAGCCAGTTAACATTTAGATCACCGACCAGGATATGCTCCGTTTTTGGGGAAGGTTGAAAATATAGTTTGTAAGGGATTGTATGGCCATAGCTTGTTGCGTGGGAACATATGTCACAGTGAAGGTTAGGAGTTCTCTAGCAGTGTCCAAGGTAAAATTTTATGGATAAGGCTTGGGCACCGTGGTCTAGTGAGGGAATCGGGAGAGCTTGGTTCAGTAGGGAGTCTGGAACATACAAGACATAACCATCGCCTCCTGTTTCCCACTCTGTCAGCTCTGTGTAGAGTGAAGCCTGGGAGGCTGACGAATGAATCTGGGTTTTTTGTGCCATGTTTCAGTGAGTGCAAGGACATCCGCTGATGTTGCGCTATCCAGCTTTGGAGAGATGCTGTTTTTTGGGAAGGTTGCAGATATTCATGGTAGCTATGCACAGCCCTTGGTGTAGTTTCTGTTAACTGTTAGCGGTGGGGCCTGGGTTGGGGTGAATATTTACGGATATGAGAAGTAGTAGGACTAGGACCTGAGGAGGCGAGGGACCGCTGTTTGGTGGTTGAGAATAGATGAGGCACATGTTTAGAGAGAGAAGCACAGGGAATGGGTAAGTTGAGGAGGGCAGGAAAGGTAAGGCAGATGAGTTTGTAGGGGGTTGGGGTATGTAGGTGGCAGGTTAAGCGGGGGTGGATGCTTGTCAGGTGTTGACAGGGTGGGTGGACAGTGGTAAAAGGTAGGAAGGTAAGGGGTGAGGTGGGTGTGTGGGTGGGGATGGCTATCTAACCCGTAAGGAGTATGATAAGTGTAATAGGTAGAAGATAGGATAGTCTGTTGGGGAATTGGAGGCTGGGCAGTGGGCAGTGGAAGCTGCTATACCAGTTCCAGTTCAAGGGGAACAGACTGACACCCATCATAGCAGTGCGTGCCTTTAAGATGAGACAGGCCAGGGTACAGAAAAAATAACAAATAATAAAATAGTCCGTGTTGCTCAGCACGAGTCGAGGGTAGAGGAGGACTTGAGAAATGGGCAGGAAACATACTGTATTTAATAGCGGCTGGGGTTGGTGTGGTGGTTTATTTATTTATTTATTTGTTTTTGTTAACCAGGTAAGCACACTAGACAACAAGTGCCTATTTTCAGGTGCGACCTGGGAGGTTACAGTACAGAAAACATAGTACATATTCAGGGTGGCATACAGACCCGCAACTACAAGTAGGCCAGATAGAATACAGTACACAGTACATTGAATAGACAAAGAACAATCTCATCCACACACAGGTGGGGCCAGAGTAACAGCATATAGACAATAGTACAGAGTCAGAGCTAATAAACATGAGTACAACTACAGGCTCAATACGATAAGCTTACATTGTGGCAGGGGTGAGAGGAGAACAACAGGTACAGGAGGCTAAATGGGGCCTGAATTCAGTGACACCCCATGTGGCGGTCGAAAAACGGGCAGGGGTTTGAGCGAGATGTTGCAGTGGACAGCATAGAGCTAGTGTGTGAGAAACCCAACCTGGTGGACCATCGCGCAGAGGCAGGCACGAGCTACAGGGGAGTACTGTCCAATCCAGTGGCAGCCCCAGTGGCAGGTCAGGAGATAGCGAGGGACCTTCGGGTGCCCCGAGGGAGGGAGCTAGAAGGAGGGACACCAGACAGCGGAGGGGAGGGAAGGTGCTGTCTGGAGGGACGTGGGGCCAGGAACAGCTTGAGGGTGGGGATTAGGTGGCCACGAGAGCAAATAAGTGGGAGGAGAAGTGTTTGAGGCCGAAACCTACGAGGAGGAAGAGGTGTCGGCAGCCACTGGTGGCAGCTACTGTTTCCACAAGAACAGGTGGAGACCCTTTGAGGAATTTCCAGAGGGACATTTTGAAGCCGGAGTGGGAAGGGCGGCTCGAACTGGAGCAGGAGGGAGTTCTGGAATCTAGGAGCATAAGTGGAGAAGGCCCGATCCCCGGTTTCTACAGCACAGCGGTAGGGTGATGGACTATGGTTTGTCATGGCGTAATAATCTGCTTTAGGAAGAAGGACCCAGGACAAGAAGTGCTTAGGGATAGCAGTGGGAAGAGGAATGCAACTTCCAAGCGTAGTTGTTTTAGAGGCTTTGCAGTATACTTTGCAAATGGAAAAGTAGACACTGCAAAGCCAGGAAAAATTAGGCAAAAACACAGGACATGGAGGGAGAGAGCATACAATAGGGACTGTGATCTGATAGTTCAGAAGAAAAATAGTATTGACACAGGGACACAGGGAAAAATAGTATTGGACACGGAGTAGAGCAAAACGATCAAGCTCTTAGTTCAAGCAGTTGAGTATTTAGGTGCCTTACAGCCTCCTTAGACACAGACAGGGTATGTAGAGTAGAACAGGGAAAAGAATGCAGGTGTCTATAGTTGGTTAGTGGAAGAAGGATGCAACAGCGTAAATACTCTATGCAGGTAACATCTACAAACTGCAGTTATTAACTATTCTAAGCAGTAGCATCAACAAAAAAAAAAGCTAGAAAATTAACAATCCTGTTCCACTAACAGTTGGTATGGGTAAACTCAGCATTAGCAGTTCTTGTATTAAAAAAGAGGTTTCAGGAAGGGTAGAGTCAGGAGCCAATAAGGGAAGGGGAATGGCGTTCTGCCTAATCAGAGCTCAGCAGCAGTAGTAGTGCAGCCAAATGGCCTGAAAGGCAAAAAGTAGCAAGTTCAATCCTGTTGGTAGCTGTGGGCTGCTCTTCAAAATGTGTGCCTGGTTGTAGGCGAGAGGCAGGCAGGTCAGTGCAGAACAGCCGCTGGGTTCTGAGCAGCTCCTGTGGCTTGGAGGAGGAGGCAGTCACCTGTACAGGGCAGGATGCCTGAGTTAGGAGGCCCATAAGGGCACTGTCTTTAGATTGAGGCCACCTTTCCATTCTAAGTCAATGGCAGTGATGTGTGAGCTACCAAGGCTCAGTTCAGAGCAAGGGAGGTCGAGCCGTGGCAAGCTCCTCTGTAATTCCAACACTGACATTTTATAGCCAGCTGTAGTAGAAAGTTCAAAGTGAGCTGCCTAGTGCATGGACATGTATTACAAAAAGTTCAGAGTGAAACTGCAAGCTGAACAGGAATGGCCCTTGATGCCTGAGAATGCACTATTAAATGCAGGATGAATGAGGAACAAAGCAGGAAAGTGACTTTGGATCCTTCCTTGGACCCAATGATTGGCATCCAACATGGCATTCAGAATACAAAAATGGCATTGGGGGTATAGCAGCATGCTGAATGCGGACTTCTGCTGCAACAACAGAAGGAGGAACATGCCCCAGAGAGAGATTCACCCTCAGGGAACATTGACAGCCAGATAGATATTGCAGATAATTTGGAGCAAACGGAGGGTGGCATAGAAACGGGCTTCCAGTGGCTGCTATAGTGACACCTGGAGCATCAGAGCTCATGGTGTATGTGAGATGCAGTGAGTTCCATTCTGAGCCTGAGGCTAAGGGGTGACAGCAGTTAATATGGAGCACAGGTTCTGCACTGCTGATACCTGAACCAGAGGTCATGATTTCCTCTGCAATGCACTGGGAAGGGATACCTCCCCAAGACACTACATATAGCAATGAGTCTGCAAAGATGTATTAACCACATAATGTTCCACCTATGCAGACTATACTCCTTCAACAGACACCACTGCCTCACAGTAACACTTCTGTAGCAAAACAAGGTCCAGAATCTGATGCAAACCACCCTGTTACACAAGATACCCTGATGTACAATCAGAACAGTCAAGGTTAGAGGGGATGAGGAGTCTGCTGGCCAATGTACTCTTCCACAGCCTGGCCCAAAGTTCTCAGATTTTTTAAAACAGACTCCAGCCTGCTACTGAAAACATTGCTGTGCATCTATGATACAGGGGCATGTCAGAAAGGACCTTGCTAAAGATTCCTTAACTTCTTCACATCTGAAATGTATGCATTGACTCACAACTCAGAAGAAGATAATTATGATGTAAGTTTTAAAGCACCGCAAGGTCCAGAAAGATTTTGGCTACATTACAACCAGTTAAAAGCTACCCCCAGCTTTGGATACCCTTCATGCAATACCCTTATCAAAGCCCAGATAAAAACAGTAATGTAGATGTTGAGGAATGGGAGGTAAAATGGTTGGGACATTCACTGCTGGCTAGGTCAAAGGTGTGACATTCTGGGCCCATATGTAACCATCATAAATCTGGAATAACTATGGACTGGGGTTGAGATTTCAGATTAAACTGTGACAAGGGAAGGCTGGGGTGATGCATTTATCCAATAGTTTTTCTGGTCTGGGACCATGGGTGTGCTTTTATTTAGGCCAACCTAAGGCCTGTTAAAATGCAGAGATCAAACCCACCTATCCAGTGCATGTGACTAGTTATGTTACGGCATAGGTGGGGAATCTGGCCATATCAGTATGACCTGCCAGAGTTGGAAAAACATGCAGTTTGTATGATGAATCTGGACATATTTTATCCAACTACTCTTGGGCTTCACATGATCAGCCTCATGGGTTTGACCAGAATGACCTACTCCATAAAGCTCAGAGATCTGGGACTCAAGCCATTCCCACACCAGCAAAGCTTAATGAGTCTTCTGATAGTTTTGTGCCCTCTAGTCCAAAGCCAAAAGAGCCACCTCAACAAACTGTTCCTGTTCCAGCCCTGAGGCAATCTCAGCCCCTTGCATCTTCTGGGGTAGATCAAGCCTAAGTAAGACCAAGCATGAGTGGTACACTCAGGATACAGACATCAGTTCAGGAGTAAGAACAGAGGGCAGTAGCATAACAACCTGCTGATCCATAGGTTGCTACAATAAAATGCCCTCCAAAGACAGTTCCAAAACCCCAAAATGAAGTTCTAGGTTACCTAAGGCATTACAGGAACCCACAGATAAACCACTTACTAACAATTATGAAGTATTGAGAGAAAGAACTGGGGTGACTTCGATATCGAGGAAATGGACTCTGATAACTCTTCTGCCCAGTACTCAAAGTCTTTGCCTCATCCTCTGTTGCAACCTCTGGGGTGTCATGAAGGTGGAAGAGAAACTGAGTGATTCACAGGGGAAGGAGATGTGACCTGATATTAGTGTTTTTGTTTATTTTCTTTAATCTCTAATGGAACAGTTAAAAGTTACGTCCTTTAATGCTTGTAGCATTCAGAGTCCCATTAGACCAAAAGCAGTCTTTTCTTTATTGCAAGAGGTAAACCTTAATATAAATTTTCTATATGAAACCTAGATGGCCTTTGCTCTGTGGTGGACCTCTAGCAAGAAAAGAAAGACCAGTGGTGAGGCCCTCCTTTTGGTCCTTTGGGGTAAACAGAGTGGATGGGGTTGTTTTCTCCTTCAGGGTCTGATTTCAGTGTAATAGACTAGTTGAAGTAGCACCTGGGTGGGCTCTATTGTTGGATGTTCGATGAAAAAGTAGACATCTGAGATGCATAAATATTTATGCACCCCAGGTTAAATCAGAACAGATTACTTTGTTTGATTCTATTCAGCCCTTCTTAGCCACATCTAGACAAATTTCTTTTGGGATGATTTTAACTGTTCCATGGATTTTTCTATTAGACATCAGAGTAGAAAGAAAGTTTACTGTTATTCTTTGGTGCTAAAAGGTGATTTCTACAGCTAATTAGTTGATAGCTATAGGCAGTTATATTCTGCAGGAGGAGCAATGTACTGTAGAGGAAACCTGACACTAAAGATTGATTTTATTTTTCTTCGCCTCAACCTGGGGTGCATAGGTTAATACACTGCCAGTAGAGTTTTCTGATCATGTACCTCTGTAAAAAACATAGAAATATAGACTTTAATGGCAGGCAAGAACCGCCTTGGCCACTTAGTCTGCCCATTTCCTACCTATTGGATAAGCTGCAGATCCTAGTTAACCAACAGCCTACTTCTTCCTACCCCCACCAGAATTGCCTTATGTCTGAATCATGCATTCTTGAATTCCCCCACTGTTTTTGACCCCATGACCTCCTCAGGAAGGCCATTCCATGCATCCACCACCCTTTCTGTGAAAAAATACTTCCTTACATTGCCCTGAGCTGTCCCCTCTGTCTTCAAATTGTGTCCCTTGTTCTTGTACATCTCTTTTCTGAAAGATGCTACCCATTGGACTTGTTGATTCCCTTGAGGTACTTGAAAGTTTCTATCATGTCCCTCCTCTTACTCCTTTCCTCAAGGATATATATGTTAAGCTCCTTTAGTCTCTCTTTGTATGGCTTCTGTTGTAGACCCTGCACCATTTTAGTTGCCCCTCTGGACTGCCACCATCCTGTTTATGTTCTTGCTGAGATGTGGTCTCCAGAACTGCACACAGTACTCCAGATGGGGTCTCACCAACAGTCTGTACAGAGGTATAACAACTTCCTGTTTTCTACTGGTGATGCCTCTCCCTATACATCCTAGTATCCTCCAGCCATCCTTACTGCCCTCACATTGCTTGCTTACCTTTAGGTAATCTGATATGACTACCTCCAGGTCCCTTTCCATTTTTGTTTTGTGTACTCTTCCCTGGGTTTTTGTTTCCCAGATGCATTACTTTGCACTTTTTGCAATGAATCTAAGCTGCCATTATTTTGACCACTCCTCCAACCTTGCCAAGTCCCTTCTCATCCTTTCCACCCCACCTTGTGTATCAACCATGTGGCAGATCTTTGTGTTGCATGCAAAGAGGCATACTTTTCCTTCTAGTCCCTCTGCAATGTCACTTACAAAGACATTAAAATGGACGGACCAGTACTGATCCCTGTGGTGACCCACTAGTAACCCCCTTTCTTCAGTGCATTCTGTTTATTATTACCCTCTGTGTCCTATTGTCCAGCCAGTTATTTACCAGGCTACCACCTGTGACCAACTCCCAGGCTGGCTAATTTGTTTATTGATCTTTTGTTTTGGACTGTGTCAAACACCTTGCTAAAGTCTAGGTAGCCAATGTCCACAGCCCTCCCTGGTCTACTGCTTTGGTCACCCAGTCAAAGAAATCTATTAGATTTGTTTGACATGACCTTCTGCTATGAATCCATGCTGCCTTGGGTCCTGTGCCCCGCTGGCCTCTAGGCACTCAATAATTCTTTCTTTCAGAAGTGTTTCCATCATTTTCCCTACCACTGATGTCAAGCTAACAGGTCTGTAGTTTCCTGCCTCTGCTTTGCTCCAACTTTTGTGAAGGGAATCACATCTGCCCTCCTCCAGTCCTCAGGTACCACACCGTCCTCCCATGATTTATTAAATTGGGTAGGCAGTGGTGTCACCAGTTCTCCCTTAGTTCTTTTAGAATTCTAGTGTGAATACCGTCAGATCCTATTGCTTTGTCCACCTTCAGTTTTACTAGTAGTAGTAGTAGACTTTATTTTATACAGAAACGATTTTTACAATCACATCAATAGGTGAAAGACCCATTTTCAAGATGGTCCTGTTTCAAAAGTGGGATCCACATAGGATTAAAGTTTTTATAAAAGAAAAATTAATACAACAATAAAGTACATATAATACCATCAGCTTTCATCGAACAACTATGGTCTTGCAGTCATTTTAGGAGTTCTTCAAAACCCTTTCTTCTGTGAAAGGACTGATATTGATCCCCTATCCAGAGTGCTTCTATTGATTGGATTAGGTACCTCCCCTCCTCTTCTTTTGTGAATACTGAGCAGAATTATTCATTCAGTATCCCTGCTTTTTCACTGTCCCTTTCTGCCCACCCACCTCTCCTTTATTAAGTCTCACTATCCTCCCTTGGTCTTTCTTCACTCCCTAATGTACCTATGAAGGTTTATCCCCCTTCTTAGCGAGTTGGCTATCTTTTCCTTGGTTTGGGCTTTTGCTATTCTGACTGCCTTCCCACTTCCTTCTGCTTTAACTGGTACAGTTGTCTGTTCTGCTCCTTCTGTGTTTTCTTATACTTCCTGAATGCTATCTTTTCTCCCTAACCTTCCCGCCACCTCTTTTGAGATTCACAGTGGTTTTGTCTTTTGTTTTGATTCAGTATATTTGCTTCACACAAAGGCTTGTTGCTTCTGTGCTGGCAGGTTAGATGTTTCCCATTGTTCCTCCACCCTCCTTCTTGCCTGTTTGCTTGTACTTTTGTGAGGCACTGTCCCATTTTGACAAAGTCAGCCCTCCTAAAGTCCAGTACCCTCACTTTTGCATGGCTTGACTCTGCAGTGGTGTTTATCATGAACCACACTGTTTGGTGATCACTTGTTCCCAGATAGCTACCCACTTCTAGATCTGAGATCCTCTCTCCGTCCCCATTTGAGAGTACCAGGTCTAAGATTGCTCACTTCAGTGGGTTCCACCATAGCTGTCTGAGGCATTCCCCTGTAGAGCTTTGAGAATAAGTAATAAGTATCGAAGTAAGTGGTGATTCAGAGTGAGCAGGCTTCCCCTAGGGCATATGTCAGGTAGCGGTTAGATGTCTCAGTAATATAGTCACCAGAGGTTCCAAAGGAGATCGTTGCTATTAAGAGCATGAGTCTTGGTGCAATGTTTACATGATCATATATTGGTCTGGTGGTAGGATGCCACAAATGACATTAAAACCTGGTTTAAAAATGATGGGAGGAAGAAGCAAAGATCAGAGTATTTTCAGTATTTGAAACCTACAAGTCAGTTACAGCATGTCATATCACAATTCAGTGACTAGACTCTACTGATCAAACATAATCATTATTGCTATACGTTGCATAATCAGTCTTTTACTCTGTTCAAGAAGAGTAGAACACTAATGCAATGGAGTCTCAGACATTTTCATTTGTTGTCTCATTAAGGAATACCCAACAGGGTCAGAGAGCTTTGTGATATAATGATATCAAACTGTATAATATCCTTCCATCAGCTATTGTTCAGTGTGATACTGTTTCTACTTTCAGTGAAATCTCTGCTTGATACAGTACTATTCAATATCAATATGCCACAGTAATGATCAAATGTGATATGTGTTGTATTTATATTGTTTCATATTGTCTATGTAAAATTTGTTATCTATTTAACTTACTCTGGTCACAAGTAAAAGGGGCATGCAAAGGACATGATTATGGCAGAAAGAAAGAAAGAAAGAAAGAAAGAAAGAAAGAAAGAAGAAGAAGAAAGAAAGAAAGAAAAGAAAAGAAAAAAAAAAAATACAGAGCTGATGCTAGAAATGCAGTGATAACAGTATAACTGAGGTACCTCCTTAGAGGAAGAATTAAAATATGGGATGCAGAAGACTCTTTATAGTGATCCCTGTGTATCCTGCAAGGAGAGGCGGATGCTTCTTCTTTTAGATTCCTGACAGATTACAGGGGTAACTTGGTTACTAATCCCTTAATCTTGTCACAAATTGTAGATAGTTATATCAAAGTTACTTTTGGATACCCAGTGCAGGTATCAGCAGATTTAGAATCTATAGGGTTTACTCCACCTATTCTATTGGATATAGATAAAGATTAACTGATAGCCCCATTATTGAACAGGAGATATTGGAAATAATTTCAGCATTAAAACAGGGTCTTCTCCTGGTTGGGATGATGTCCCTAATGTGTTCTTTAAAACCTTTGTCTCAGAGATGGTAGATATTTTGGTGCTGGTTTACTTCCATTTATTACATTTTATAGCCATACTTGCAGATTTTTTCAGGGGTTAGGTTTTTGTTGTTGTTGTTGTTTAAAGCAAAGGAAAAGAAAATCTTAATAACTGAAGATCTATTTGTCTCTAAACTCAGACTGTAAGATTCTGACTAAACTTTTCATCAAAGATTAACTCAGGCAGCAGTAGATCTCACAAATCCAACTCAGACCTGTTCCATTCCTTCCAGAAAGAGTGAGGATAACTTTTATTTAAATTTCATCAAACACCAGGTTATTTGCTTTCCCTAGATCAGAGGAAAGCATTTGACAATGTTAGTCATGACTTTTTGTTTAAAGTATTAACATGGTGTGGTATTCCTCAATCTTTTGTTTCTTGGATGAAAGGATTATATAATTGTGAATCTGTAGCAGCCCTGATTAATGGTAGAATTTAGTATTCATTCCCTATAAAAGTTGGGAGTAAGACAAGGGTGCAAATTTAACTCTTTATGTATATGCTCTGGATCCACTGCTACATACAGTAGCATACTAGAGAATGAGCATAAAAAGAAATAGCTTGACCTTCTGCTGAGATGACCTTGAAATCTCTGTTTATGAAGATAATACTGTGTATGCAGCTGCCAGTTCTAGCAGTGAACATGCACTGAGGGCTATAAATACTTTTCAGAGGTCTCAGTGCTGGTTTGAGTTTGGCTAGTAGGACTGGGAGTGGGCTGGGTAGTATACCAGCAGATAGGTGCAGTGTGGCTAAGATCTAAACAGCAAAATGTCCCATACAAAAGTAGGAGCACGCTGGCTTGTGATGATATGGCTCAGACAGATTGATCTGAGAGAATGACAATGTGTCACAGAACATCAACAAGTGGAGAGGCTGGAATTGGAAACTCGAAACTTAAAGAGTTTTTATTATTATACAATTTCTATTACTGGCTTTATTTCATATTAGTTATGTGTTCCCATTACCTAGCAATATGGAAACTGCTGTTTTATGTTGTTGTTTTTTTTTTAATGTTTGGGGTCAGTCATCTGAACCCCATAGAAAAAAGATATGACCTGTTTGCATAGGGAAAAGGTGTGAGTTTTGGGGGGTCATAATAATCAACCCTGTAGTTTTCTTTTAATACTCAAAATTGTCAGGAACCTTGAAATTAACTCCTGGTTCCTGCAGCTAATTTCAATAAATGTTTGGATTTGGGATAGAATGGGTAAGTTCTTGCAGATTTAGCTAAACGCCCTGTTAAAGTGACCAATACTTTATTCGTGCCAGACAATATCATACAATCTTTACAGAAACTACCTAAATGGAAAGTTCCCCAGTCACTGAGTCACACTTTATTCAGGGTATAAATATACAATGCTGTAATGTCACTAGCTTGTCCACAGGAACCAACTTTCAAGAATTGGAGAGCTGAGAAAAACACCTTAGGAATTTGACAGCTACTGGACTGAAGAGTCCCACTAAGGCTGTAAGATGATTTATGGTTATGTTCTCACAAGAGAGCAGCATTTTCTTCTTGAACGTAGTTTTGCTACATGAATTTGGAAATTTTAGCACATAAATGGAAGCTTAACCTGTGAGTATTTAGTTCTAGGTGACTTTCCAGCACATTTGAGGAAGAACAATACTAGACGTAGACAGTGATATTTGCATGCTTAAATTCTACCTGTGGCAGGCAAGGTGGTGCCGTCCAGCGCTACAACAGCTGAGAATGTCATATATATATATATATATATATATATATATATATATATATATACAGTATATCTTGCAAAGTTATGTGAGTCTGCTGTCATGGAAGTCTTATCATCATGACTGTATTATTTTGCCAGGACAGACCTCATATGCATTGTGGATAGGAGTAAACTGGTTACATTTTCTAGTACATTAAGAATGGAATAGGTAATCACTGTGTTTTATAAGGGGTAACCTGAAAGGCTTAGTCCAAATTGTTGGTTTGTTTTTGTATTTTCTGTTGAGATTTCATTGGTTTTGATAGAAAAGGAAATTGGATTTTGCTTTAATGATTAGGGTTTTTTATTTTCCTTTAGTTCTCTCTCTCTTATTTGCCTATTTAACTATATTTATTGTCATTTTACTCATTTTACTAGATGGTAATGATTTTGGTTGATGTATGCTGATGTTTTTTTGGTTCAGTGTAATTCTCCTTCTCTTCATTGATAAGTTCCATGGGATATATTACTTCCACCTATACAGTGACCAGAGATGGGCAGAAGGGACCTCAGTTTTAACGTCTCATCTGCAGGATGGTACTTCAACTGTTCAGCATCCTCCTCCTACTGCACTACTGTATCAGTTATGGGTATTTCCCAAGAATCTGGTGTGGGGCATGAACCTATTACCATCTGATCTTCCTGCCCCAGAGACAAATGTGCTACCAATTAAGCCACTGGCACTGCATTGGTCTGGCAGCAGGTCCATGAATGGGACATAGGTCTGGTATAGCCAGTTCATGAGTAGGACGTGGTGTTGAACTGCAGCTAGTTTATGAATTGAACATACCTGTAGTATCACAGCCAGTTAATGAGCTGAAATTGCTGAGGAACTGCTGTCTGCTTCAAGTTCAAGTTCAAGTTCAAGTTTATTGCAGGAAAACTCCATTGAGCAAGCTCATTCACAAGGAGGTTCTGTGACATAAACACTTAAAGTACAAACACAGATAGGTAATAACAGTATATACATGAAATGCACGTTACATGATGCAGGCTGGATATACATACAAGGGTACCACATAGAGTGACCGCAGGTGGTAAACATTGATATGAGACAGAGCGACTTACAGGTTGCATACTGATAAATGAAACATGATGACTGGTGTGTGCAATACATATACAGTATTTTGGCAGCTAGAACAAACAACAGTCTACAACTGATATGGGGGAGAGTGATTTGATAGAGTAGCAGTGGAGCGTAAGCAAAGATAAAGCCAGGAGTAGAAGGGAAGGGAAAGCAGTTAATATGACAAATCAATTATACCTTACCAGTGGATAAATATGGCACACATGGGGAAGGAAGAGACTTAATGACAGTTACAGGTGTCTTTTATTTTGGCTGAACTTAGCGATTTGTAGAAGTTTATTGAAACTGTGCTAGTTAGTTTCAGTATGGTTTGTAATTGGTTCCAAATGGAGGGAAGGGCATATGCAATAGCAGGTTTACCAAAGGAAGTCGCGTCCTTGGTATGTCAAGCATAATAAAGTCAGATTTTCTTAACAGTATGCACTATGTGAGATACTAATAAGGGAAGAGATAGTTTGGCAATTTCTGCAGGAGCAGTTTAAGAGTCCATAGCCCAGCATGAGCAGGCGTCTAGTAAAGGATGTCCAACCAACAGCTGCATATAAGTCACAGTGGTGCGAGCAGTGAGGGAGTTGGTAATGAACCGTGCATAGGTGATAAAGGATGTCCAGTTTACTTAGATTTGCAAGAGTGGTGGAGGAATAGATTACATCGCCATAGTGAGTAGGGGAGAAAAGTGGCCTGTACAAGCTTGTTCAAGTTTCAAGGGAAAGGGCCTATTTCTGTAGAAGAAACCTAACCTTGCTTTTAACCTTCTAGATACATCTTCGACGTGGTCACTGAAAGATAATTTATTGTTGATCCAGATACCTAGATATTTAAATTTGGTTAAAACTTCCAGAGGCTCGTTTAAGCGTGGTGACAGTGAAGTCTTGGGCAAGGGTATTGGGGGACCTGAGACAGCACTCGTGAGAGAATATCATCGCTTTAGTCTTCTTAGCATTGAGCAGAAGCTTTGCCTTTATTAGATTATGCTCAAGTTGTGCGAAGTCCCTTGAAGCACTCCCTTGACTTCAGATAACGATGCGTACTAGCAGGATATGCTGCAGGCACTACTGCCAGTTCTTAAGTGGGACATGGCTGTGGTACTGCAGTCAGTACATGAATGGGACATGGCTCTGGTTCAGAAGATGTTTAATGAGTGGGACATGGCTGTTAAACAGCAGTCAGTTCATGAGTGGGATATGGCTGTGAAATTGCAGCTACTGCATGTAGGACATGGCTGTAGTACTGCAGTCAGTTCATTAGTGGGATATGGTTGTGGCACTGCAGCCAGTTCATGAGTGGGACATGGCTGTGATACTACAGCCAGTTCATGAGTGAGGCATTGCTGTAGTACTGCAGCAAATTCATGACTGGGACATGGCTGTGTATTGCAGCCAATTCATGAGTGGAACATGTCTGTGGTGCTGCAGCCAGCTCCTGAGTGGGACATGGCTGTGGTACTGCAGTCAGTTCATGAGTGGGGACATGGCTGTAGTACTGCAGTCAATTCATGAGTGGGACATGTTTGTTTACTACAGCCAGTTCATGAGTGTGACATGGCTGTGGTACTGCAGCCAGTTCATGAGTGGAATATGGCTGTGGTACTGCTGTCAGTTCATGTGGGACATGGCTGTGGTACTAGAGCCAGTGCAAGAGTGGAACATGGCTGTGGTACTGCAGCTAGTTAATGAGTGGGACATGGCTGTGGTACTGCAGTCAGTTCATTTGTGGGACATGGCTGTGGTACTGCAGTCAGTTCATAAGTGGGACATGGCTGTTAAACAGCAGTCAGTTCATGAGTGGGACATGGCTGTGAAACTTTAGCCAGTTCATATGAGGGGCATGGCTGTGATACTGCAGCCAGTTCATTAGTGGGATATGGTTGTGGTACTGCAGTCAGTTCATGAGTGGGACATGGCTGTTAAACAGCAGTCAGTTCCGAGTGGGACATGGCTGTGAAACCTTAGCCAGTTCATATGAGGGGCATGGCTGTGATACTGCAGCCAGTTCATTAGTGGGATATGGTTGTGGTACTGCAGCCAGTTCATGAGTGGGACATGGCTGCAGTACTGCTATCCAGTTCATGAGTGGGACATGGCTGCAGTACTGCAGCCTGTTCATGAGTGGGATATGGTTGTGGTACTGCAGCCTGTTCATGAGTGGGACATGGCTGTGGTACTGCAGTCAGTTCATGAGTGAGACATGGCTGTGGTACTGCAGCCAGTTCATGAGTGGGACATGGTTGTGGTTCTGCAGTCAGTTCATGAGTGGGACATGTTTTATTTACTATAGACAGTTTTTGAGTGGGCTATTGCTGTAGTGCTACAGCCAGCTCATGAGTAGGCATACCCTTGATACCACAGCCAGTTCATGAGTGGGGCAAAGCTGTGGTACTGCAGCCAGTTCAGGAGTAGGATATGCCTCTGGCACTATAGCCAGTTCAAAGTGGGACATGGCTGACAGCTCCTGATGAAGAGTCACAGAAAGACCCGAAGCACCAGGGCTTAAGTATCACTGCCTTCAACACTTTTGTTTTTCTATAAAAGTATTGTGTGTGTTTTTTGCAGTTACTACAGTATGGCTCAATAGCCTATTTTATTATTCTTCAGTCCTGAATGCAGCCCCTTCTGCTTTCCTATGCCTCTGCCACTACTGCAGTTCATGAGTATGACATGGCTGTGGTACTCAGCCAGATCATGACTATGGTATGCCTCTAGCACTGGTGCCACTTCACGCATGAGATATAGCTGTGGTACTTCTCATGAGTGAGACCGCCTCTGGTGCTGCAGCCAGTTCACTACTGGGACATGGTTCTGACACTGCTGCCAGTTCATAAGCAGTTGATTGCCACTTGGTGTTGTCATTCTTTCTTTCTTCCCTTGTGGCCCTCCTCTTTGGTTCACATGCCGGAACATCCCTGTTTTGCACTGTACCCCCTCTGCTTTACTTTGGCCTTCTGGACTTTGACCCAGAACAGTTCTGCTTCTTGGACATGCTCTCTTCTTTTATATTTTGACCCTTCTGCCTTTTTGGGTCCCTCAGTTTACTGCTTCATCCTTTCTTCTATGTCCACCACCTGACTAAGCAGTTGTCTAGGGCCTCTCCTCAGGGCTATTCATTTATCCTATGCCACTATTCTGGATTACACCTTCCTATCATACTACTTTCCAAAGCATTCACCTTACACATCATACTCAGCATAAGACCTACCCTAGGTTTTGCCTCCTAATCAAACTACCTACCCTGGGTTTCCCCTCCTTGCATTCTACCCTTCTACAACATCCTACCCTCCTTCAACTTGTCCCTTGCTGACCTTTTCTACGTGTTCCCTGCTGATATTTCAAATTAGAGGTCTTGATGGGTTAGTTATCTGCTCCTCTCAAGTCCTCACCTTGAGAGTGAGTTCTGTCTGAATTGGCACCACTGCCAGGGCTCCAGACAAGGGAAGTACCAACCTGTTTTGCTCACCTCATTTTAGGAAATACTCTTTAGAAAAAATTTTAATGAGTACCAGTACTCACCCAGCATTTGTAAATACTCCAAACTCCTAAGAATAGTACTTCACACCATAACTGGTGATTCAAAGGAGCATTTTCTTTCCAGATTTACAGCACTGTACGCATCCCAATTTTGTTTTACTGACTGTATTTTAAAATTGGGAAGTAAATTACTCCTACCTGTTAACATTATCTGGAGCAGTGTTGGCACTTGATCAATTCTCAGCTAGAAAAATACAATGTTTTAAAAATGTTGTCCGACTCCACTCTTTCCAGACATTTGTATGCATCTGAATTTGTTTTACTCCTACCACTTTCAAAATGAGGAGTTCAGTACTCATTCCAACAAATCTTATCTGGCTGTGCCACTAGCCACACATTCTGATGCAATGGCACCACTCAGCATTATATTTTTAACTTCCTCCACCTGGAGAATGTGGCTTTTCTGGGGGACCTTTAGAAATACAGATTGGCTTAGCAGCACCTCCCGATGCAATATTTCCTACAGTATGTCTGCCTATGACTCACCTAGTCTCTGTCTGTATCCCTTTCATTTAGAGTCCTATTCATTATCATCAGCATAAGTTTATTGCATACTATAAAACGAGCAAAAAATCCTTGAATGCTGATTGGCATGATGCCCTTTCCAGCCGTGTCCTTATCAGCAGGTAATGTTTCAACGGGCACTACTTGTGGTAACCAGAATACAGCACAGGAAGAAATCAATCCATGCCACTGTTTTCCCACTACAGCTCCTCACTTGACATCTGAGAGAACCGGGAGAGTGATGGCACAGCCACGTAAAAAATGTTTTCCCCATTTTGTAATGCCACTGAAGAAAGACTCACAAGCAGACAAATACCATTCAGAATACATGTCCCCTTTCTGCAGAAGACATACTGTAGATCTGTAATTTCATTTACGCACTAACATTTTGCTCCTGTCATTTGAATTTCTCTTTCCTGCTACATCCTCGACTCTCCAAACTCCATCTCGGTCCACCGAACCCCATCTCATTCGCCCC
The DNA here is from genome assembly GCA_016271365.2 of Neoceratodus forsteri. NCBI lineage: Eukaryota > Metazoa > Chordata > Ceratodontiformes > Ceratodontidae > Neoceratodus > Neoceratodus forsteri. The sequence continues at coordinate 1,543,600,667 of CM057450.1, forward strand.
TCCTGTTTTATGTCCTAAAGTCCAGGCTCAAAAATACAGAAATATGAAAAGGACCACCGTTCAATAACCCTGAAAGCAAAAGTTCTTGTCATCATAATCATTGCAGTTTGGAAAAGGTAGAGCAGGAAATGATTGTGTATGGCGCGCTAAGGGACACGCTCACTCTGACTGGAGGCAGATGTCCTGAAGAAGCCCCTCCCCAAAAAGATAGAAACTCCACAGGAAAAAAGCTTACTGCCTTGGAGAGGGAGAGGGGTCACTATGAGAAACCTTCCTCCTCATTATTCTAAAGGGACAGGCTCCCTCACAGATGCTTCTGCACATGGACACGATCCCTCACAGATGCTTCAAATAAAAGTGAGTAGCTAAAGTAAAAAAATATAAAGAAACAACAAAAAACCTTTTGACTGTTTGTATCTGTGTCTGGCTGGGTAGCAGAGACACAGATACCATATTCCTCTACTGACTTAATCGAACAGCTCCATTGAAACACAATGACAAGGACTACTTTTTCTGTTTTCTACTAATCAAATGTTTTGGTCTTTTTTATATATACAGTTTCTATGTGCATTTTAAATTACTTTAATGGAGGGCCCATTTTATAAGCATAATAACACACTCCGTGGTATAGGTTATATCCTCATAAGAGCATGCCTAGGTGCATAAGGCACTCGGCACAAGCACCTTGTGCCTTGTAACATACCTGGGCATGCTCTTATCAGGATGTAACCACACCTCGTGTGTTATTGCTTGCTGCTATGTATTTACAGGTGAGTATATATATATATATATATACACACACTAACACCACTTGCACTTATCTGTTCAGTTCCCTGCCCTCTGCATCAGAACTACTTTGCCTACTTACCTCCTGTGAGATATTTCCTCTCACCTTGTTCCCTGCCACACCCACTACCTGCTTTGGCTCCTATCTCTGAAACTTACGCTTACTCCAAACATGAATAACCTCTGTTTTGCTATACTCTGCATCTAACCCCTTGGCACTTATTTGTTTTGATTTCCCATAGTTTTTGTCTGTATAAAATTGTTTTCCTCCAGGGTCATAGCTGCTGTATGTCCATTTTTTCTTGAATTTGTTGACCATGTATTCTGAGTTATCCCTTGTTTATTGCAACAATACTGTTTTACTGTACTGCCAATATACCTCATCCCAGTGCTATAACTGTAAACATATGTCCTGTTACCTGCTCTCAATACCTTGTATCTTATTTATGCTGCATAACCTGCTGTAGAATATGACTGTGTATACCTTGCTGTATCTACCTTCTGTTGTTGTTTCTGTATTGTTACCCTGTTGTATTCTCTGTAATGTTGCCCTGTAACCTCCCAGGTCTTGCCTGAAATTAGTCATCTCTATGGCTAGGCACCTACCCAGTAAACAAAAACTAAATAAATAAAATATATATATATATATATATATATATATATATATATAGTCATACAATGGGAGTGAGAGCAATATCAGTGGATAACTTCAGTTATTTCCACTGCAGTGAAATAACTACACTGACATCACTGGAGTTAAAATAACTTACAAATATACCTACTCTGCTGATGTCACCACTCACTCCAGCCTGCATACTAAACTGAACTTCTCACAAATCTGTTTCTCACTGCTGCTTGCAAGTAACTCAATTAACATTGCAAAGACATTCAGCTGTTTTCCATAGTGTTTGTAAAATTCCTCTCATTACTATGCCACTTTCATTTTCAAGAAAGCCTGCATTCTAAAATGACAGTGCCTCACAGTTTCTGTTTCTCACTGCTTGCTGAAACTACCTCAACTAGCATTGCCAAACACATTCACCTGTTTCCCATCATGTTTGTCACACTTCCAGTCCATTCAGAAACACTTACACATACTCAGAACACACACAAAGAATGCTCTCAGTATAGCCTTGAGGTTAGAGTAATGAGTTCTAACAAGTTTACATCCAGCACACCATACCTGGGTTTGAGTCTCACAATCTACACTATGTGACTCTGAACAAGTCACTTAACTGCCTAGTGCTCCCAAGTCACCTCAAAAATGTACCCAGTTACCAAACACTAAAATAAAAAATCTGAGTAAACAGGAAAGGATGCAGAAAAACATAACAACGCTTCTGAAGCTCCTACTCCATTGTATAAAATAGCACACATGGTGCTCAGATCATGGAATATGGAAAATATTGTCACTCCTGCACAGTGAGCTGTGCATTCTCACCGGTGCCTTAGGCATGTGTGAGAATACAGAGTTACTCTGCAGGAGTGTGAATATTTTCCATATTCCACTCCTCCCATCATGTATCCCATATTTATTTATATATATATATATATATATATATATATATATATATATATATATATATATATATATATATATAAAATAAAGTGCAGTCACACCCTATAGTTAGGGTTGAGTACTCACTTAAATGTTAAACTCAAAATATTGCACTTTAATAACTTAGCAACCATTGAATGGTTTTGCACAAAATTTGGTATGTGCCTTCCTATGGGGTAGAAGTCTTGATCTGGCAAGTTTCGTTCTTATTGGGATGTGCAGTCTCTGTGTCATGGAGAGGTGAAAAACATGTTTTTACCCATTGACTTTGCTGGGATTTTCTTTGAACTTGCCTACAGCCCAGAGAGTTTGTTTGTTTAGTCTAAAACTTTCAGGACACAAATAAACTACCTCACAGATGTGCCTTTTGCTAGTCTGGTGAAAGAACAATAAGCTGTTTTTAAGTTATTGCAATTTAAAATTTGAAAAAATCATTTCTTAAGCTTGCCTAGTAGGCACTTTAATATAGCTGTATGAAATGAAGTAGGAATTCTGCTCCATATGTAAAATTCCTACTTCATATAGCCTATATTTTTTTTCAGTTTGCCTAAAATTCAAACTTGGAAACCTCCCAAAATGATATTCTGGGAGGATACAACACATGTACCTTGCCTATTGTGATCCCTAAGTGCATTCTGCACTTTACTGCTAAGTATGCCTTTAAAGCTATCTTTCTTAAAATTTAGATGTTTTGTTTGTATCGACATCATACGAGTTAGAGCCTAGTTCGTATGATGAGATACAAACTAAGATGCTACTTCATGAGCTGAAAATCTGGTTTTATTTATTCATTACTTTTTCAAAAACTTGTTTCTGCCAACATCAGGGTGTGCAATACCAGTGTCGGCAGTAGGAATACCAACCCACAGTTGCCAGTATGGGACACTGACTAGCCCACTCCCAGTGTCACAAAATGTTTATTTTTAAATAAAAATGCTTCTGCTGACATCAAGGTGCCCAAACCCCATGTCAGCAGTAGAAATCACCCTCTGCCCCTGCCAGTGTGGTACACTGGGAGCCCATTCCCAGTGTACCATTATCTCTGCACCAACATCATGGCCCAATTCCCTAAAACAGAAACTGTCCCATGATGTTTTTGTTTTACCTGGAAAGAAGAAAATGGTCTCTCATCATCTCCCATCTCCACCCCATCCCAACCCTCTCTCTGCACACCCATATTTCCGCACCCCTTACTCCATACCACATCCAGAGGTCAGGCGCTGTCATCTTCTGTGCACTGGGAGATCTGCTCTTCAAAGCCAAACTGCAAACTGAGGAATCAAAGATAATAAGTATAATGCCAGTCAATGGAGGGTTTGAACTTATGTTGATATTCAGTCATTTTTAGATTTTTACACCAAATTTTCAACGTGGGGTTTTTGGACCCCATCTCATGAACAATGTCACTGTCATCTCATTGCTCAGTCCTGAAATGTGATTTTGTGGTCGCTGCATGGAATCACCTTTTGGGACTGATTAATGAAATGAGAGTGCCAGTGTTCATGAGGGGGCCTAAAAATACCATGTTGAAAAATTTGCGTAAAATCAAAATGGCCATGTTACAAGCATGTGTTGACAGTTTCTACCACACTCAGTAACTTCTCCATTTTTTATTTTTCACTCCAGATTTTTATCATTGCTTTTTTTCACACCTCCTCATAAACAGTGCAGCTGTCAGTTTTCACATCCTGCTCAAAATGTGTTTTGCACCTGTGGTGTAGAATGATGCGTCACTGTGCAAAATCAACTTTCGGATCAATTAACAAAATCACAGTGTCAGTGTTCATGAGGAGGGTACTCAAAAAGCCCATGTTGAAAAGTTGGTGAAATATTTCTGAAAAATGACTGTGTTATGATAGTGCATTTTGCAGTTTCTATGCACATGTAACTTCAACAATTTTCATATTTTACTTCAGATTTTCAACGTTAACATTTTTCAAACCTCCTCATGAACAGTATACAGCTGTCATTTTCACATCCTTACCAAAATGTGATTTTGCACCTGTTGCACAAAATGGCACAGCAGCGTTGCAAAATCAACTTTCGGTAAAGATTAATGAAATGACAGTGGAAGTGTTCATAATGTGGAGTACCCAAAGGCCATGTTAAAATTTGGTAGGAACAATCCTGAAAATACCCAAGTTATGTCGCCCACTGAATTTATTCTATGTATGCACATACTATTATACTATCTTAAAAGAAGGAAATTAATTGCAAACAAGCATTTGTCAATGCCGAATATTTGCTTGCTGATATTAGCATTGGAAATGCAGGAGTTAGACAGATGCACAATAAGAATGGCAGTGAAGTATTGAACTTCACTCCAACCCCACCTCCACCCTGCAGAGTTCATGCCATTTCACCTCACCCTATCCTGCAGACACTGACAAGTGCTGCAGTGAGCCTGGGGTGTTCGCTTACAGTCACTCCACTCCATAAAGACATATGCTGAAATGGGAGAAATGTAGGAGAATGGGGTGACCTCTGGGGCTGAAGAGTTCAAGGCACACCTCGATGCCTGTCACTGGCTGCAGGGTGGAGGGTGGGTGGAATGGCATGAAGCATTACAGTCAGCAATCCAAAGGCACACTCCTGATGCCTGTCAGTCTGTACATGGTGGGACATTATGGTTAGAAACCCTAACACCCAGGACATTTGCTGGTATTTGCACTACAAATTTTCAACATGGCCTTTTGTGACCTCCACCTCATGAAAGCAGTTGGGACCTCTTTTCATGAACAGTGGCACTGTGATTTTGTTAATGTGTCCTGAACTTTGAGTTCCCACAGCGACGTGCCATTGTCACTGAGATGTCTGAAAAACACATATAGGGCAGAATGTGAAGAATGACAAGCGGTACCATTCATAGGGAAGAGTGAAGAGATGGCACTGTTGAAAATCTGTAGTGAAAATATTAAAATGCTCAAACTTCAAGCGTATGTTGAAACTGCACAATGCGTATGTAACACAGTCATTTAGTGGAATCATTTTACCAAATTTTCAGCATAGGCATTTTTAACCTCTGCTCATGAACACTGTCACTACGATTTTCTTAATCTGTCCTGAACATTGACTTCTGACAGAAACTGTGCTATTCTGCACCAGATGTAAATGCATATTTCAGGCAGGATATGAAAATGACAGCTGTAATGTTCATAAGGAGGTGTGAAAAATGCCAATGTAAAAATCTGTAGTGAAAATATTACAAATGCACAAAATTACAAGGATGCATGAAAATTTGCCTTTTGTAACAAGGTACCTTTGTAAATGAGCCTCTGGCTCAAAGGTTTTCAAACTGCTGTTCAAATAAATAAATAAATAAATAAAATTGTACAACGTACGCTTGTTACACAGTCATTTTATGGACTTTGCCACTAAATTTCAACACAGGCATTTAGCACCTCTGCTCATGAACAGTGTCACTGTGATTTTCTTAATCTGTCCCAAACACTGATTTCCCACAGCAACCACACTATTCTGCCAGAAGTGTGAAAACATATTCGGCCAGGATATGAAAATGACAGCTGTACTATTCATAAGGAGGTGTGAAAAATGACAATGTTGAAAGTCTGGAGTGAAAATATTACAGATTTGTGAAGTTATGAGGTGCATGGAAACTGCACAACCCAAGCTTGTAACACAGTATTTTATGGACGTTTGTCCAACCAATTTTCAACATAGGCATTTTAGGGCCTCTGCTCATGAAAAGAGTCACTGTGATTTTCTTAATCTGTCCAAAACACTGATTTCCCACAGCAACCGTGCTATTCTGTCACTTGGGTTAATATCCAGTACTGACACTGTAGTGCAGGATGAGAGGGTGCTGCACTTATGAGGTGCCGTCTTTTGGATGAGACATTAAACTAAGGTCCCATCTGCCTGGATTGGTGGTAGTTCAGGTGGATGTTAAAGATCCCATGGCACTTATCGAAAAGAGTAGAGGAACTTTATTGAGCAAAATAAACATAACATCACATAAAAACTGAAATTTCATCAAAACAATTACTCATATAAGGTATGATAACATCAAATATTTATAGAAGAAAAATTATATAACAAAGTAAATCATATACAAAAAAAAAAACAACAAAAGGAAAATATTTTCAAAATTGAACCAGTTTCTCTGGAGAAAACTTAGGAGAATCTTTTCTTTAACCTTCAACAACCCTATCTCAATTTGTGAAAAATTATAGAATGTACAACTTTTGCTGTTGTAATACATATTGACACCTAGCTTGCCACAAAAGTATTTAATATATGCAAAAAAACATTCAAAGTACTTTTATTAAATTTTTTCCAAACCCTGTATAATCTCCTAAAATGAAGGTATTATATGAAAGCAAATTCAAAAAGGCATATTCCATTTAATAGCTGCCTCACTCCAAAATAACTTACTATCAGCACATTCTAGATAAAAGTGTGACTGACTTTCTTCTATATTAATACATATAGGCTTAAGGCAATACCTATCAGACTGTGGTTTATACTTGAGATTCCTCTAACTCCTGGTCTGCCTTGGGCAGTAATCCATACAATATCCCAGATCAGTACTGGTAATCTAAAATCTGTCAGTTTATGTAAAGCAAAAATCATTCTAGTAGGAATACACTCAGGAAAAGGAATGATACTTGTTGCACTTCATAAACTATATGGGAATAAAGGTTTTCCTATCTAATGAAAGTAATTTTTGAAACAGCACTTTCCATTATTGTAATTTCTTTAAAGAAATCCCATAACTTGGAAGGCCATCTGAAGCCAAAATCTTAGGGGCAATAAAGTCCATTTCTGAAATATTGTTTCCATAGAAACTGTGTCCAGATTTCCCATGTCATAGTGGCCAAACTCCATAAAAACTAAAAGAAGAAAATAAAAATTCTAGTGATAAAAACCAAAGGATTCACCATATATAACCCCTTGTTTGATCGAGGTATGTAATGACCCTCTTGACTGGGTTCAGACTATTTCCCCACACAAATGTATAATCTTGTTTCTAAATTAGCTGGAGGTGGATAAGGGTAGCTTAAATAGAGAAAAACTGGTAATAAAAATGTTGTAATTATCATAATACATTTCTGTTTCCCAAATTTCCATTGTTTCCATACATTTATTTTACTTTCACCTAGAACCAACTGCTGTTCCCAATTATAAGTTGCCATATCTCCATGCCCAAACCAGATACCTAAAATGTTTTCTGGGAAGCAGAAAATGAAATTCCCATGCAATCCATAATACCAGTCTGCATAAGATCTAAAGAAAAACCAGAACTCTTCTCTATATTAAGCTGTGCACCAGAGAATTGCCCATAATAATTAAAAACTTCTAGTGCCTTTGTGAGAAGTAACATCCTTCATTAATAAAGTCACATTGTCAGCATATGCTGTAATTTTTCAGTTTATAACATCGGTGCAGGAGAAAGGCCAATGATATGCTGATCCCATTGAATTTGCCGAATAACTAGATCAAGACAAAACATAAAGCAGAGGGCTTAAAGGGCATCCTTGTCAGACCCTCTACCAAGCCTAATTTCTGCTCCAAAAGGCCATTAACCATTGGAATTATGGCAGCCTTAGTATAAAGAAGAGCAACCTACTGCACAAACTGTTGAGGTATACCATATTGTAACATTATATGAAAAATATACTGATGCTGAACCTTATCAAAGGCTTTGGCCTGGTCTAAAGTTACCACTAAACCTGAACAATGCCCCATTTTACTAGCCTCAAAAAGTTCCCTTAAGAGGTATAAATTATATTGAATTTTCCAAGAGGGAATAGCACAGGTCTGAGCTAGATGAATTAAGGAATCAGCCACCTGTACTAGGCGATTATGCAAAATTGTAGCTAAAATTTTATAATCACTGTTAAGAAGACTAATAGGTCTCCAATTAGATAATAACTACTTATCCCCTTTTTTATGAAGAGAAGTATTAAACTGTTCAAAATGAAAAGTGGAAGTCAACATATAATTGAATACCAAAGATAAGAAATAACTCATATATGACACACTTTTTATAGAATTCATTGAGAATACCATCTAATCCTGAAGTATCCAGAATTAATTTTTGATTACATCCTCAACTTACTGTGAAGAAACAGGTTTCGTCAAAAGATGTTTCATAGACTCTTCCACCTGAGGTAGTGGTAGAAAAAATTATCTGACAAAGTATCTGTATTATTAATTCTGATGTCATCAAACATATCTGTGTGACATATTGCTGCACTACCAGCAACATTTCTGCATCTGTATCTACTATTGCTCCATCAGGTTACATAAGCTAGTCATTACAGTTTTATCTAATCATGTTTTACAAGCTTTATATGGGTTAGAAGCAGGTTGTTTTGTGTCCAAATCTAAATTCCATTTCTAAAGATTTAGCCCTGTCATACTGGTAAATTTTTCATCTGTAAGCTTTATTTCAGAAATCTGAGAATTAAATTTTGTGTGATCACTTGGGGAAAAGACAAAAGTTTGTACAACTGGTTCCTATAAGTTAAATACTTTAAATAATGGGAATTAGCTCTTTGCTTTCCCCAACTGATAAATAAAGCCTTCAACTCTGTTTTAGTATTTAACCACCAATCATAAATATTATCAAACATACATATGGTGGAATGTTTGGCTGCAAAAATACTTCTAAATTATGATAATAATCTGGCAAATCTAGAAAGGATGTATTTAATCTCCACCTCTGTATAGTGGATAACATTCTAGTCGGGATATCAGATAAAATCGCACAATAAAATCTGATGATCCAAAAATTCTGTAAGTTTAACCCTGCTAGATATTGGTTTAATATATTTGGACACAAAAACATGTCTATATGCATAGCGTATATATACCTATGATAAGTAGCCACATGGTGAGAGTGTATACAACTATATGCATCTGATAAGCCGGCATCCCCAATAATTTGTTTTAAAACATGTGAATCACAATACATTTTTTTGTTGAAACCCCAGAATATTTAATGTCAATATCACAGTTAAAATCCCACCCCATATGATATGCTGCCTAGTATAGAGAAGGGTTTTAATTCCTCAAATAATTCAATTCTAGCTAACTTTGTTTGGGAGCATATACATTAATAAGGAAAAAGAAATCACCCAAAGAACAATCTAAAACTAAAGCTCGCTCAGGCCTCACATCAACTAATTTAGTAATTCAGAATTTAGTATTCTTAAACAAAACACCTTTCCCATCAGCGGAATCCGGCCTGAATGTCCAATAGGAAGGACCCCAAATCCAGCGTTTTTTAGCTGATCTATCTCAAAAATAGATGACAATCTTGTTTCTGCAAAAGATAACATCTACTTTAAGTAGATTCAAATAAGCCAATATTGAGATTTGTTTTTGTAGGCTTTAAGACTACATACATTATAAGAAACTAGTTGTAAAGTAGCCATGAGTATTTAATAAGATTTAAGGCCCTCCTTTTTGACTAAGACTCACTTTATTCTTTTCTCTTTTTCCCTTTGCCAGCTCAGTAGCCTTACAGTCCTCATCCTCAGTAACCATTTCCGACCTATGAGAAGTGTCTGATTCTAAGTCAGAGTTCCCTACATCATCTTGCAAAGGTGCAAACATATTTTCAGTGAGGATTGGACCTACTACCATTTGTTGAAGAGGCCCTAGTGAAACTTCTGCCTTTCACAGTTTCAAAGGGAGGTGGCATAGATTTAGTTATAGAAAGTTTTGCAGTGGCAGGAGGCAATTTATTTTTAGAAAAAATGTCAACAGGATCCTCACCATTGTGCTGTATCCTAGAGGTAGGTTTATCTACCAAGGTAAATCCCCATCCTCCGAAGGCCCAGGTGTAACTAAAGAGTCTCTTTGCTCTGTACCTTCCCTTGCAAGTCAGTAGGAGAACTACAAGTAGAATCCTTCCTTTTTCTTGGGCCCTGTTTAACAAATCATCCTGATCCCAGCCTTGAGTGATTCTGTTTTGCCCAGGGCATTGATGGAAACGTATGACCTTTGTCATCTAAAGATTACATTGAAAAATATTATCACATAAATCCATCGAATGCCCATATCCCCACATAATGAACATTTCAACATGTCACAAGCACTACTAATATGGGTTTTGCCCACATTTGTGACAGGCCCAAGGCGTCCCCATAGAAACAGACCCCTATCTTTTCCTAAAAATAAACTATTAGGGAGATGAATAATATCAGAATTAACCTGAAATAGTTTCACCTTAAACTTCCATCCACCAGTTCATATCCCTCCATATCAAGAATAGCTTCAGGGGGCCTAAAATATCACACGGTTCTGGAGCCAGTGATAAATGTCACTGACATTAACTCCCTCATTCCTGAGCATAATAGTAATGTATCTAATCTGGAGATGTGTAAGGGATTGCATAAAGGAGTCCATAAAGGAGTAGATTTTAGAGTAGAATACTTTTCCCAAACTTCTCTAAATTAGCTTTACTCTTAAAGCTGATATCAAAAGAGTCCTTGCCAGAAATATGAATTAAGGCATAGATATCAGAAGGAAAAAGGCATTGAACCCCTTAGAAGCTGTTGTGAAACATAATACCTATTAGGATGTTCTATCAGACCCCCTTTATAATGCAGTCTGACTGCATTCCATCTTGAGCCTGTTCTAATTTATTTTAAACAATTCTGACATAGGTACCCACCGGAATGCTGCATATTATTGTCCCAAAATCAGGCTGAATAAAACCTGCCTGACCCTGTCTAGACCCTTGTTCTTTCTCCCTGGATGTGCTCAGCCTAGGCAAGGCTGCAGACCGATCCCCTACAAACTGTGCAGTATTAGTAGATAGGGCCCTTTTAGAAATCACAGAGTCATTACCTGAGCTCAGGATTTCATCCTTGGTAGCATACATTGTTGTGGCCGTACTTCCAAATGAATCTTTCCCCAAGATAAGTCAGGAGTCAACTGTCCGAATCTGTGCGTCTCCACCCATAATCGCTAAGCACTTTATCAGCCGACCAGTCATTAATCAAATAGTCCTCATCATCAGGAGATAGTCAAATTGCTGTCGCATTGCTTGCGATGTAGAGTAGGTCACCTGCGGTAAAGAGCTGCTTCCTCACAACAGTTTCCGCTGCAACCTCTGAGGCATTTGTTGACACATTATGGTTGGCCCCAGCCAACTTTGAGCTTTCTTTGTAGACTCAGCAGAACTCATTCCTGAGACGAACAGTACCAGGTATCTGAACTGTAGTAAAACAAGTAGTTTCCAATGGAATCTCTGATACTGGATCAACACCAGTAGTCTCCTGCATATCTCTCACAATTTCAGGCAAAGCGTGCAGACACAATTTCTTCCCTTAGAGGCAAAGAATCCTCAGAAAAATGGCAATATCCATGCTAGATCCTTCAGAACTCAAAGACCATCCTTCTCTGTGAGAGGTTGTGCACAGTCTGCCATCCTGCAGACTTACCAGCAGTTCCCCTACTGGCAGCAATGCAGTAGGGAATTTACCTAGTGTCCTGGCCAAATTCCCTCTTTCACTAAAAACAATATGACCAACAGCATCATCTTGTTCAAGGTCAGTTGGCATTCATCTATATCCCCTTCCTCAGGTCATGCCAGAAAATAGGCAGAATTTGTCTAGTGCACTTACCGGTCAACAAAACTAAATAAAAGAAATAAATAAATTCTGCGCCGGAAGTGCAAAACACATTTTGCCAGGATATGAAAAATGACAGCTGTACTGTTCATAAGGAGGTCTGAAAAAATGCCAATGTTAAAAATTTGGAGTGAAAATATTACAAATTTGTGAAGTTACGAGGATGCATGGAAATTAGCCATGCACGCTAAGTAACATAGTCATTTATGGACTTTCATCACCAAATTTTCAACATAGGCATTTTAGTATCTCTGCTCATGAACAGTGTCACTGTGATTTTCTTAATCTGTCCCAAACACTGATTTCCCACAGCAACCACACTATTCTGCGTCCGGAAGTGCAAAACACATTTCAGTCCTGATGTGTAAAATGACAGCTGTACTGCTCATAAGGAGATGTGGAAAAATGCCAGTGTTGAAAACCTGGAATGAAAATATTATAAATTTGCAAAGTTATGAGGGTGTGTGGAAACTATGCAATGCATGCTCATAAAACAGTAATTTTTGAAAATTTTTCACCAAATTTGAAACATAGATATTTTGAGCCCACCTCATGAACAGTGGCACTGTCCTTTCATTAATCAGTCCCAAAAGGTGCGCCATGCAGTGACTGTGAAATCACCTTTCAAGACTAAATAACACCATGACAGTGACTGAATTCATGAGGAGGGTCCCAATAACCCCATGTTGAAAATTTGGTGCAAAATTCCCAAAATGCCGAGATATGCACAAAATTGAAAAAACCCTTTATTCCATTATACAGCTTACCGACATTTCCTCAGTTCGTGAGTCGGCTTTGAAGAGTGCAGATGTGTTCCCAGTCCACTGAAGATCATTGCCAGGCTTCAGAGGTAAGCATGGGGTGAGGGTGTGGGGAGGTGGGGTACACAGAAGGTAGGCGTGGGTTGGCTGAGGGGCACTGGACACTTTGAGGGACTGTTTCCTCATTTACAGGTTAAAAACAAAATACAGACAATGCGGGTTGATTTTCTACTTTTGCAGGTGTGTTTGGTACACTGGGGTGGGCTGCCAGTGTGTCACCAGCATTTGTGGGGATGGGGACCAAGCCAATGGAGATTGGGCCTCCCGTCGGCACAGAAATGATTGGGAGTGCATGATGCCGAGGGGATTGGGCACTCCCTCAGCACAGGCATGAAAACATTGGGAGGCCATTATGCCGACGGGACTGGGATCCCCCATCGGTAACTGGAACTGGGAAGTGGGACTGAAGCTAATGGATTGGGCCCTCCATCAGCACAGAAATGTGTTTGTGGGGGCACATGATGTTGAGGGGATTTGGGCATCCCTTGGCACACAACTGAAATGGGGGCATAATGTTGACAGAGAATGGGCTCACCCATCAGCAAATGAACTGGGTTGGGGACATGCCGACAGGGAGTTGGGCACCCCATCAGCTTTCATGGGGATCTGAGTGGCAGCATAGAGCTGCCATGTTCCTGGAAATGTTACACCAGGCAAGGTACCACCCTGCAATGACAGGTTGCTCCCTCATTGCAGCAGAATGGCTGATGCTGCAATGATGAGGCAGCCACCAACTGCAGCGCAAAATCGTTACACGTTGGTGGCACTTCTGCAGAACCAGTGTCATCAGGACACTAGTCCTGCATTGATTGAGCAATGCCAAGCCCAAAATGCTGTGCCAGCATTGGCCACCACAGTGCCACTTCTCCACAACCCTCTTCTCTCCAAAGCTGCCACATAATGTTTCTTGTGCATGCACAAACAAACATAAAACTATGCTACTGCATCAGTTAGGAGTTTTATGAAAGTGTTAAAGGCTTGGAAATTCAATGTTAGGGTTACCTTCCTACCCCCACCCATCCCACCCCCACCCTCCACACACTAACAGACATTGGGGTGTGCCTTGGAGTCTTTGGACCTAACTCTCACCCCATCCTTCTATACTGTAACATCTCATCTTGTTAACACATAGAATGGTGTGAGATTAGGCCCAATGATTCCAAAGTACACCCTGAAACCTGTTGGTGTGTGGAGTGTGGGGATGTGGGTGGTAGGTTGGTAACCCTAACGTTGAATTTCCAGCTTTTACACTTTAATAAAAACCCTAACTGAGCATTATATAGTCTTTGCAATGAGATCTATAGACAGATAGATAGATAGATAGATAGATAGATAGATAGATAGATAGATAGATTGATAGATATAGTTTGCTTTTGCTTAGTGGGTGGGGTACACTAGGCAAACATATGTCTATTTTCAGATATGACCCAGGAGTAATACAATACATCACAAGGGATACAATGAGCACAATGACAGCACAATTACAGTAATAATAGGACAATAAATGTACATGCAACAGTGCAGTTGAACAATAAGTCAGTTCTTTGCAAAATAACTGTGTTAATGCACCAGTTATGGTAACTTAATGCCTCAAAATTAGAAATGCAACATTAGGATTTCAAACCCTAACACCAGTTCACCCACCCTGCAGCCCCCTCCCAGCAGCAAAATAAAAACTTAGACTTTTGGGTCTCTCAATCAGTGGTGGGGTCTTCCTTGGGAGTTGTCAGTCCTAATGCTCACCCCATTCCGTGAATAAACAATGTCACACATGATCTCTTTCTTCATGCAGAGCCCACAGAAAGGTACAACTTGTTTTAGCAACCTGTGGTGAGGCATACTCTCTACCTTTGAAGAGTGTATCATTATGAGGCAGTGGCTTGGAGCTGTACCTTGCACTTCAGATTGGAGGCTAGGGGCTGAGGGGAGGGAGAGCATTAGGGTTGAAAATTCCAGGAAGACCACCATGATTGCCTAAGATTCAGGAGACCCAAAATCCTATTATTTTTCCTTTTGTTGCTTTGGGGTGGAAGTAGGGTGTTAGAGTTGAAACCTAACGCCATATTTCCTACATGTTATTACCTAACTGGTGCATTTGTTTTGCAAAAATTTCCCTATTTTTGAGATAGTGTAATCATGTCCTCATATGACTGTGGGAGAACAGGGCCCTCAGGGCCCTGCACTCCCATCCCTCTATAGATACATACAGTACTTGTATGTTGCTGTGAAAGTGTAGAGCTGTCTGGGCCTGTGCTTGCATTTCTGCCAAAACAGCAGCCAGATAGTCAGCATAGCCTTCTTATTACCCCACCTCATGAACCCGGTAGTGAAAGTTTCAAATCCCTTCTGAAATGTCATTCCATGGCATTGAAATGTAATTCCACGCCACTGGTTCGAAAACACATTTTGGCCAGGATTTGAAAAATGACAGCTATCACGAACTGTAGAGAGTAGTGTAAAAATAGCTATATTAAAAGTTAGTGAAAATGTTAAAATTACCAAAGTTCACGAGCAAGCGTAGTAAGATTTTAGCATGCACATAACTTTGCCATTTTACATATTTTGAAGTCAAATGTTTAGCATTGCATTCTTATTACCCCACCTCATGAACAAGTGTGGTGAAAAAGATCAAATTCTGCCAGAAAAGTGATTTTGTCTGGTGACCATGAAATTGCCTTTCAAGCCAGATTTGCATAATTCCAACACCATTGTTCATGAGATGGTTCTCAAAAGGCCATGTTGAAAATTTGGGCTCAAAATATGCAAAAATGGCAAAATTATACATCAAAGTTGAAAACCTCATTGAATTACATTGAACTACATACCTTAGTTTCTCAGATTGCAGTCGGCAGTTCCAGCATCAAGACATGTCTTCAATTGAGAGTGGATCTTCACCCTGTGACCTGTTCAGGTGGTGATGATGTGTGTGTTGTACTGGGGGTATGGAGTGGGAGGTGGGGATAGAGGTCAGATTGAAGAAGAACCATTTTTTGAAGGTTTCTTTTTATAAAAGAACTTCAAGGGATGATTTTCCTTTTTTCAGATTGGGATGGCAGTCAGAGGGCAGGGGTGCCACTAGACACCAGGAAAGGCACGGCAGTAATGGGGATGGTGATCAGAGTGTGGTGGGTGCCACTAGACACCAGAGAAAGATAAATCAGTGAAGAGTATGGTGATCAGAGGGTGGATGGTGCCACTAGACACCAGGGAAAGATACATCAATGACGAGAATGGGGACTGGAGGGTGGGGTGCCACTAGACAGCAGGGAAAAATATATCAATAATGGGGACAGTGATCAGAGGTGGGGGTGCCACAAGACACCAGGGAAAGATACATCAATAATGGGGATGGCAATCAGAGGAGGGTGCCACAAGACACCAGGGAAAGATACATCAATAATGGGGATGGCAATCAGAGGAGGGTGCCACAAGACACCAGGGAAAGATACATCAATAATGGGATGGCAATCAGAGGAGGGGTGCCACAAGACACCAGGGAAAGATACATCAATATGGGGACAGCAATTGTAGGATGGGTGGTTCTTCTAGATACCAGAGAAATGGTGCTTACTGCTCTCACTGCAGCCCACAGCACGAGTTCCAGCTGCAGCTGCAGAAGTCAAGAAAGTCCACTGTTCTCATACAGAGAATGCAGGTGAATGGCTTCTCTTGCTAAGCTGACACCTTGGATTTTGGTTGCCCAGAAAATGTATTTCTGCCAACTTTAAAACAACAAACACCAGAATCTAGCTAAATGGGTCCCATTTAGCTAGGTTCAAGATGTTCTTTACAACAAGCAAATGGTAAATCAATCCAGCTCTTCACGTGATCAGAGATAAAATGTTGAAACAATCCAGCCTGCCAGTTAACCAGAGTACTGTAGTGTAAAGCTGCTGCGAATTTGTCAGTCTGTCAGTCTTTTTAAGTACTGTACTGGCAAAGTGTAATGCCAAGTTGAAAGCAGCTACAGCAGGAACAAGACACTATTTCAGATATCCAAGGCTTTCAGATTTTGAGGTTCAGATAAATGGGGTTTTACTGTCACATGATTTGTATGTTTTTGTTACAGTTTATAAGTTTAAACAGTAAACAGAAAATGGCTGCCATCTTGACTATTTTTCCCCATGACAAGTAAATCATATACATAACCATAGGCAGTATTTTTTTAGCTTTCGCTGTAGTTTTTTTACCTTTTGTAATAGTTTTTTTTTACCAGTTGCACCAGAATGTTAACTCAAAAATGTTATAACTGTAAAACAGTAAAACAGTCAAAAATGTTTTTACCAAATCTTCCAAGGGCACAGTCTTGGCATGAGCCCCCTCAACCCTGAAAAGTTCATTAAAAATTCCACATGTCCTGAGCTGTATGTGATAGCATAAAATACCCAAAGTTAAGTAGGGACATCAAACATGTTTTTTGTTGTTGATTTTAGCACCCATATCTAGAAAACTGTACAAGATGCCATCACAAAACTTTTCTTTACGCAGCAAATTTTGGGCTATTTCATCAAAGAATGCAAGCGTTATTAAGGTGCAAAAATGTGGTTTAACATTAAACAGGCTGCTCAACCCTAACTATGGGGTGCAACTGCACCCTATAATATATATTCAGACTACTCCATATAACATGGACGTGCTTAACACAGACTATCGGCAAAGACAGGCGTTTTCTTGAAACCAAAACCAATCCCTATACTAGCTTAATTGTTTACTCCATGTAACATGGACATTGAATGCCGGCAACCACAGATAGCTGGGGTAATTAACTTCAGCCTGTGACACCGCAATTAACGGCTCATTTCAATTGCGGTAACTTGCTAACTTGCTAATCACATGCGATTAAATAGTCTTTTTCCAGAGATCAGATTACTGTTTGCTGTGCTACCATTCATGGTGAGCACTGTTGTAGAGCTTCTGCAGGCACCTATCTTGCTCAAGGAGCTAACTCCACCACTGCCTGGGCTATCAGAAATTGAATTCTCTCTCTGTGCCATCTCGGAGAAAGCAAGCAAGGCGTTGAACAGACCGATGACATTGCCAGAGTTTACACAGTGAGAACAACACGACACACTACTATAGACAGCTTCTTCAAATGAACCACATAGTACAGAAGTACAGAATCATTTTTAAAGCCACAAAATTTAAATAAAGATGAATGATTTTACCACACAACCTCCCTCCCTACTGCCTTTGCTCAAATAAAAATACTGTACCATAATAAAAATAAAACAAAAGCACAGTACACAAAAGCGCTATAAACAAGCTAAAAACACAAACAAAATACTATACAGCAAATCCTGTGATGCAAATAAATACATTAACACCTTGCGGGAAGGACCATGACTGTATTTTCTTATGTCATGGTGTCCCCTATCGGAATTATGGACATTGGCTTTAGTGGACATATGGTACATGATTGGCAGGAGTGTGATATGGAAAATATTCTTACTTCTGCAGAGTGAGCTATGGATACTCACAAGTGCTGAAGGCAAAGTGAGGTATCCTGACTCACTCTTGGGAGTGACAATATTTCCATAACACGATCTGCACATCATAGCCCGGATATTCAAACTGCAACAGGCTGTGGCACAAGCCTAGGCACAGCTCAACTTTGTTGCACAGGGGTGTGCCTGGGTGATATTCAGCAGAGCTGCGCTGGCACAGCAGCTTTGAATATCACACCCTGGCCACTCCACTGTGCATGGTGCAGTGGCACTGCACCAGTGCAAATGGCCAAGTGGAGCATGGAGATGCACTGGTGCAAGTGCCATTGCACCATGCACAACACCTCTTGATATTCAAAAGGGGACATGCAAATGGGGCCATAATTTATGCAAAGGCACACAGGGGCCATTTGCATCTCAATACGCCCCATTTGCATGCCATTAGCATGGGTGCACCGATCCTCGATGACTTGCGCCTAGCGTCCAGCCAGGCAGCAGCCGCTGGGGACCGCGCCAATGCAGCACGATCGAGGCATTCCTGTAATATAAAAGAAAACCGTCAATATCCCTGGTGGTCAGTGGACCTCTATGTGCCCAATCATGGGCATAGGTACAATCCCCCTCATCCAATATCCCTGGTGGTCCAGTGGACCACACTGAGTCTCAATGGGCATCGGTATAAGACGCCCCAAGTCCAATATCCTGGTAGTCCAGTGGACCGATTTCTGCCCGATCGCGGGTATCTGTACCTCATCAAATACCCATAAGACCCAGGTGGTCTAGTGCCCCACCCACCCCACCCAACCACTGGGCCACGCCCGCTCCCCGTCCAGCCAGAGGGTGGCAGCACCCACCCTGCCCGCGCCTTCAGACTGACAGCTCGGTAGGGCTGCCGCCCATTGTTCACAGTGTGAGCCAATGGTGTGCAACCATCTATCTACTCAGTCCAGATATGTGAATGAATTAATTCAGATATCTGGACTGAAAGTTTACGGCATGGTTGCACGCCCATTGGCTCACACTGTGAACCAATGGTCATACAGCCCTACCGAGCTGTCAGTCGGTGGGCGGGGGTTCAGTGGGCGGTGGGGTGGGGCACACTAAACCACCAGGGTCTTAGGGTATTTGATGAGGCAAGATGCCCGCGATCAGGCAGCAATCGGGTCCACTGGACCACCAGGGATATTGGACCTGGGGGGTTCTATTACCGATGCCCACGGTCAGGCTCAGTGCAGTCCACTGGACCACCAGAGATATTGGACTTGGGGGACTTTCGCCACACAGATGTCTGCGATGGGGGCATGGGGATGCTGCCAGGTGCGGCAGGAACTCGGGTGGCCACCCACAGGTGGCAGCTGCTGTGTTGTGCCCTGCAATGTGGCAGCTCACCTGTGGGTGGCCATCACTTGTTCCTTTTTGGCGTAACTTTGTGCAGGCGCGGGTAGGGGTTGCACATGCATGACTCTGCACATCCTGGTCTGAATATTGGGCTATACAGGTTATGCATGGGTACGCCCCCCCACCTGCCTGCATACATTACTGATGCACTCCGGCGCATCAGGATTTGTGTGTGGTGCACTTTTCCTTTATATCACACCGGGCGCATCAGTGAGTTGTGCATGGTACAACACTGTGCGCCATGCGCAACTCTTTTGAATTTCTGGGCCCACGTGAGTCTATTTATACAATGGAGTAGGAGCTTCACAAGTATTGGTGTTTTCCTGTATTCTTTTCCTGTTTCTGTGTGCTGTCTGCTCTTTCTGTGTGTGGTCTGAATGTGTGTGAGGTTTTCTGAATGGGCTAGCAGTCTCAGAAACACTATGGGATACAGATGAGTGTCTCTTGCTGTGCTAATTGAGTTAGTTGCAGGTAGCAGCAAGAAACACACTGTTTTTTGAAACAGTGTCATTTAGAATACAGGCTGTAGTGAAGTTGAGATCAGGATAGTAATGGTCTGGGGTCCCAGAAACACTGTGGGACACAGGTGAGTGTTTTGCAATACTAATTGAGTTCATTGCAGGTAGCAGTGAGAAACAGAAACTGTTCGTTTAGAATGCAAGCTGTAGTGAGTGAGTGGTGACATCAGTAGAGCATGTATATTTGTCAGATATTTTAATTATGGTGATGTTATCATCAGATATCTCACTCCAGTGGAAATAACTGAGGTACTGAAGTGATCACACTGATATTTCTCCTACTCCCATTATACATATATATATATATATATATATATATATATATATATATACATTTGTCAACAGAAATGACCAGTCTGCCCAGATGTTCCTTGCATATTCTGCCTCTGCAGACCCTATCTGGTATCCAGCAACCTCCTGCCTGCCACTCTGCCTCCTTTCTCATACACCCTCTGTTTACCTGATGCATGCTTGAAGCCTCTTTTTCTAGCCTCCACCAGTTTGACTTATAATCTGTTCCAGGCATCTACCATGCTTTGAGTGAAAAATATTTCCTCAAATCTCTCTTAATTTCCCCTCTGGCTTCATACATGCACACCATTCCTGGTGCTCATACTCATTTGAAAGATAATCCTCACCTGCACCCTGTTCATCCCTGAGAGGTACCTGTAGGTCCTGATTATGTCACTTCTCTGTCTGTCTTCTCTTTCAGAGTGTACATGTTGAGATCCTCAGTCTCTCCTTGTAGGGCTTCTCAAGCAAACCATGCACCATTTTAGTTGCCTCCCTGGACTGCCTCCACCATTTATATCTACAGTATTTGTTAACAGGAGCTTAGCTTCACAAACACCACATATAAAAGATGCACAGTGACAAGATGCTTCAGGATAAGATCCAGTTTTATTTTCACCATGGATGCCAGCAGTCTGATGCATGTACCCCTCCTTCTAGCCAAATGTTTGTGTTACCAGCACTTTCTCAAGGGATAAGGTGGTATCAGGTACTCCTCCTTTTCCTCTTGGTGCCCTTGTGCCCTGTGGCTTTGATTCACTCCTTTACATATAATAGAACCCTCATCCTGCCCTGTCTCTCCCGAACAGAGTTGCCTGGTATGGCTATGTCCCAGTGCACCATGACTGTTATGGCCACTAAATCCAGGTTAGCCTCCACCATGATGGCTTCAAGGTCTGGAATTTTGTTTCCAAGGCTCCTTTCAATAGCACACCTGGATCCCTACACCTTATTACCACCCTGCCTGCTGCCTGCTTCCCACTCTCTTTCCTGCCTGTGTTATTCCCTGAAGCCCATCTCGACTACCTCTTCCCTTATTACTTTCATCATTCCTGGTCTCATTCAATCCTGTATCCTCCACTACCTGAGTTATATCTCTTTTCATACAGATTATCCCAGTCCCTGCCTTTCTGCACCTCTGCCCTAGCAGGTTTTCTACCCTCAGGCTCTCTGTTCCTGACTTTACATCATTTTTTGACCATCAATGGGAGACAACTGTTGCCTCCACTGGCTCTGTCTCCCCTGGATGGTTTCAATGCTATCCTGATAGCATTATAACATCCCATCAGGCTGTGATCCCTTCCAAGAAGGATGCCAGCCATCTCCTATAGAGGCCCTTATCTTCCCAGTAGCCAAAGCTCTCCTCCGTGCACCAAGCCTTCAATCAGTTGTTATATTCCCTGGAATTAGAAGTACCTTGCATCTCCCTGGCCATACACAGGTAACAGCTTAGAAAAAAGCCTCCAAAGCATACTATCTGCTTGATGCCCCTCCACAGCTCTTTGATGTTTCCTGCATTACTCCAAATGTCTCCTTGCCAGATAATTTGAACCAAGATGGACAATTATGTCTTGTTCCCTCCCAGCTCCTGCTGCCTAGCAATCCTCAGGATTTCTCCAAGCTGAAGCACTGCTGAAGCATGCTACCTCTTATCCCTCTGGCTCCAAAGTCTATCCACCACCTGCAGCTGCTTCCTCTTGGGCTGGCTGTGTCTCTCATTTCCTCCATGGGGCCTCCACTTCTGGGGACCCCACCTCTTCCCTTCCCACTACAATGGGTACCACATCTCAGTTGTTCTGTTCCACCAGCATGGCAAGGTGTCTGCAGTGGTGCAGGTGGAGGAGTGTGACTCCCTCCTCACTCTCCCAGAGCACATAAAGGTCCTTCAGCTCTGCCTCTGTCTAGGCATCTTCTGGGGAGTGGCTGCAAACTTAGTGGCTGCTGGCCAGAGCAGTCTGCTGTACTCTTGCCACTTCAAGCAACCTGTGTCTTCAACCCAGAGAGGTGAGTACATATGGTGGAGCACCTCAATGTCCAGAAGGTCTCCCAAAGACTGTAGCACCACAACCATTGTGCTAACCACTCCCATAATTTTACCTTTCTCCACCTTTGCTTAGTAACTATGCAAATTCTGTTTTACCATCTACCCCATTTCTACTTCAGCTGTACTCTTACCCCTCTCTTTTGCTTCTCAGGAACTAGTTTGTTAGTCTACTCTAGATAAAGTGCATCCTGCTTTCCTTTCCAAACCCTCCTACTGGTTCCTATGTTTCCCTGATGTACTACCCCTACACACCTTTACCGTGTATACAAGCTTTAGCTACCTGCTCCTTAGTTGATCGTCACGATTGTGGAGTAAGCACTATGCATCACCTCCTACCTTATTTTGGTGTCCCACCTCAGAGTCTTCTTTGGAGCTGCTGTCATCCTGTGGATGCTCTGTAGATATCCTCTAAGGAGATGCTCCATTTCTGCTATATCCAGTCATGCACTGGGACATGAGCATGACAGAACATGATGATAAGCTATCAGAATATTCTATCATGCTCATGGGACACGCTGATAACAAGAGCTAACTAGAGTGAAGTCTAAATGTAGACAACTATTTCATTTCTGCCCAAGCCACACACACCTCAATTAACAGCCATTCCAAGCCCAGCTAACTGCCGGATGATTTTCAGCTGCCTTCCCCAACTCAGACCAGTACGATGCTAAGTATTGTACCTTTATACCCTGGCTGAAGGTCCCAATTCACCTTGTAGATCCTACACTTCTAATATAGTATCTATCTACTGACCCCAGTTAGAAATGTTTTAACTGCCTCAATCAACTGCCTCCTTGCTCTGCTAGCAAGGGCTAAATGACTCTTCTTCATTTCTGTACATAGATATTACATCATCACTTGTTTGTGTACATAGTTTCTGTGTCATTCCTACCTGCATTGCTGAACTCATTTTCTAAAAAGGGTCTGAAAACCCATTGACTGAAATGCAACTGTGCCAACCCAATACCACCTGTACCACCTGTATCTGATGACCTGATCCTGCAAGAAAAAGTCAAAATACTGGTGCTCACTCAGTTGCCAACTGACTTCTGTACTGAACAGTTCTCTCACTCACCCTAAATCTAAA
The DNA here is from genome assembly GCA_016271365.2 of Neoceratodus forsteri. NCBI lineage: Eukaryota > Metazoa > Chordata > Ceratodontiformes > Ceratodontidae > Neoceratodus > Neoceratodus forsteri. Next base: position 1,543,624,222 of record CM057450.1, read on the forward strand.
CTGGCTGCTTTATTTTTCCCTTGGAGTTCAACAAATACACCCAAGAAAATGTAAAATGACAGCTTCAGCTAGCAAAAATACAAGCTTCAATATGAAGATAGATGAAATTCTTACCCAAATGGAAAATGATGCTGAGCCACTGGAAAAGCCTATTGGGCCAAAATCACCACCATGATCTGCTTCTCCATGCCAGCCATGACGTTACCAATTATCAGCTACAAGTCCCTCATAGATGAAGAGGCTCTAGAAAATCTTATTGATAAGGCCAAAACATCAATGCTACTAGAAAAAGCAGAGTGACGTAAGAATTTTCCATAACTACTTATGGGAAAGCTTCAGAGTTGACAGTGTTCTTAACAAATTGTACCTGAAGAACTTAATCAGTATTTGTGCCATTATTTCATGTGTTGCTATAAATGAGATGGCACAATCAGAGCTCTTAACACTGAAGTCTACCTTTCAAAGATTTGAGCAGTACCTAAAAACAAAGCATACCCTCACTCCCTGTTCACCTCACTCATTTTCAAGAAGACACAAAAGTTCTCCTGTCAAGGTAGAAAAACATGAAGAGTGAGGGCAAGGGTCTGAAACCCATGACAGCAGATGAACTGGCAGACCATATAATTGAAAAAACTATATCAAGGACATCTACTTGGACCACATAATATTGAAGCCCTATTAAATACTTTGTGGCTGGCAGTGAGAATGTGTTTTTGTGTTAAAGGAATACTGAAATATGAAACATAAAATGGGGAGACATCACCATGAAAACTGATAAAGCAGCAAGCATTACTTATGGTAAAATCAGAGAGACAAACAAAGATGAGAATGGGGCAAATCCTAAAGAAAGTTGGAAGCTTAAACTGAAGGCCTGCCAAATGGAACCAAACTTTGGAAAATGCCCAGTAAATGGCCTCATCTATAAAGAAAAAGAGCAGCACAATGCCTAACAGGTGAATCTCCATTCTTAATAGCTACCAACTACCATGACAATTTTCACCAAGTGCCTGGTTTAAAACCAACCACTTGTGGCACCAATCAATTAGCAGTACTAGTCAAGACAATGATAGCTAAATCTTCTGTGACAACTGAAAATGGCTCACAAACCATTCTGTAAGAAAGCACCTAATGCAAAAGTAACAAACTCTGGAGTAGCTCCTAAAGAAATTATACAAGTGTCACAGCACAAGCAGATTAAAAGTCTGAATGACTATTCCAAAATGAATGAACAGCAACAACAAAATATCTCAAATATATTTAGCTGCCAACCCAAAGAACTCAACTCACAAAAGGCAAAAATAGCTCCCTACAATCCCAGCCAACTATTCCTGGATACTAGGAACCTGCTTTAATAAATGAACAATCAGGGCCAACACATCACCATCGACATAGGGCAAGGTAGTTTCAAATTTACAACTCCTAAACTGTTCCATTTTTAAAAGACATACTGTATGTTCACAACTGCTCAACTTACCTCAATCTTTTAATTGTTCAGAAATCTTCCAAGTAACCCCCTCATCTCTGATGCAATCTATCCACATTAAACAAACCAAAGAGGCACTAACTTTTCTTTTATATGAACACTAAAACACAAAACTGAGAAAAAAAACCACCAGCCTACCTTTTTACTTTTTCCCTTAATCTACCCATTAGGGAACTGCTATAATTCTTATGCCAGAAAACAGCCTCAAGTGATTGAATCTGACAATGATACTGACTAAAGTAAATTCTATACCCAATTACCAAACAGTAATAATAATAATAAATAACAATTCTATACTTACTGCTAAGAAAACCCAATATCGCATCTACAACCTTCCACTTCACATTAACAATTTCAACAGACCACACATTTATGTAACAGATATCTGCTTCCTGCTCAGATTTGTGACCCAAACCTGCACAGTTGTCTGACCTCCTTCACTGTGATGCTGTCAGCTCCTCCTACTTGAATGTGCAACCGAAGCCTGTGTGAATGTATGAGGTGGAATTGATGAATCTACATATTTTAGAAAATAATTACACTATTATGCCCCAAATAAAGGCAAAAAAAATAAAAATTGTAAAAACATTTATAATAGATGATTGATATTACTTATCCATTAGTTTACTCTTAACTTATACAAATCATTACAAACAGTTTAACATCAAAACTTCACTATCTCATTGCAGGACTGTCAAAATCAAGAAATAGCACGAATGAATGAAACCCTTCCCTCGTACTTGTCAGCATACCTGAATACACATTCATTAACAGATGCATCAGGTACTCCCTATCCCCAGTAAATAACTACTAAACTTGCACATTGTTTCTTCATCCAGAGGATCAACCTGTACAATGGGGAAAAAAAGTGCATATCCTTTTTTCTGTTCTAACAGAGCTATTAGCATTTTTTTCCTCCATAGCATTTTGATGTACCAAAAAATAAAGTCACCAAACCTGACTTTTTTTCAGCAACAGATTTGCTCAGTCAGTCTAAAAGTACAGATGTTTTAATTTTTCTTCTACATTACAGGCACTACTGATAACTCCTATTTGTCTCCACAGAGCACCATTCCAAATGGAAATCTGAAAAATAAAAACTACAATGGTCTTCAATCGATGACAACAACCTGTAAAAAGACAGCATTCATCCATCCAATACTACAGTTTCAAACTGAGTCTGTGACCTTATAAATAGTTCATGTGTTCCTGCATAAAATAATGGCACTCCTACCTCTATGCTTCTATTTCTCCTGTTTACTGATAACATTTGATTTTGGGTCACCTTCTTCCTGTAAATAAAAGAAAACTTTTTTCTCAGTTACTGAGATTCTTCACTCCATCTTCACCCTGTGAAAGCAAACTTTTTCCTCAACTACTGAGATTGTTCACTCCATTATCACCCTATAGAGAAAACAACTCTATCTATTCTAATGTTTTAAAAAGTTACTCTAAATGTTTCCTTTTGTATTTAAAAAAATATTTAAAACTTTCCTTACCTTGTCTTCATTGTGTCTCCAAATAATCCAATGTACAACAACATATAGCCCTTTTAATTTAAGTTTATTATAATTTTCTCAAAATACAAAACTGCAAAACAATGTGAGAAAAACCTATTCCCAAACTATATACAAGTGAGTGCCACACAAATAAGAAAGGTCCTGGTATCTGTAGACCAGGGCTAATGTGAGCAATTCTGGACAATGAACTCAGGAGAACATAATTACGATCTAGAGGAAGAAACCCAATAATAAAGAGGCAATAAGAAAATAGGGACAAAGAAAAATACATTTCAAACAAGAGGAAAGGTATATAAAGTATGAAGCGTTTTCCATTTCTTTTCATAAAGTGGCAGTTGATTGCATATACTGGCTATCATTTTCTGTAGCTGGAAATTGCTCAAGAGTTCATTTAACCACTCCATGTAAGTCAGAGTGTTATGATCTCTCCAATGTCTTAAAACAATTGTTTAACTGATATAGATATCATTGACTATATTATATTTCTGTTCTTTTGCAGAAATAGCTTGAAATCTCAAGGATACAAATTTTGGGTGTGAAGTAGTTGTCAAGGCCCAAAAGGGTTCTATCTTCTCCTTAATCTCCTGCCATAAAGGTTGCACTGTGCTGCAGTCCCATAACATGTAGAAAAGCATTCCTTCACCTGTGCTGCACTGAGTACAAGTGTCAGATTGAAGTTTACCCATTTTAATCAATTTTTGTGGTGTATAATAAAGGTTATGGAAAATAGATCTGTGTCAAGTGTAATTTATCTTGAGTGATGTAGGTGAAAAGATCTTTCCAAATTTTAGGCCAACTGAAAGATACAGTATGTTTGGAAATACTGTAGTCCAATATGGAAAGGTACCATCGGTAGTCCAGTACTCTCTTGTAGGAGAGCATGGTAAATCTTTGAACTAGCATGAGGTAAGGGAGCTAGGTCTTTAAGAGTAGATAAGAAGAGGTCCAATATTATGAACCAAGGCAGTGGTCCCATGTGATGCTCTACTGAGCGCATAGGTTGGCCAGTACAGTATTTGAATCCTAGTTTATTAGTGAGATTAAGTTGTAGTTTAGCCTGGACAAAGGGTGTAGGGTGACCTCATGCAGTAGGCTAGAGATAGGAAGGGTGCTGATATTTGGAAGTCATTCCTCAGATATTACTTGCCCACCTATCATAAAGTGGGGTTCAGACTATAGGTTAGGCAATATCTTTCATGGGAGTTATTGGCAAGGCCATGGTCATTTGTGTATGGGCCTTCACTGAGGTGCCAATCACTGTGTTTCATAGAGCAGGAGGAAAAATTTATATTTTATGAATAGAAGTGAGTGAGGAGAAAGACCAGGAGATTAAATCAGTACTTGTTCTATGAGAAGCCACAAAGGGTCCAGGGTGGCACGTTGCCTAAGCCCATAGGTCTACACCATTGTAGATATTTACTACTGTGACTGGCCCAACAATAAATATGAAAGTCTGAGAAGCTGAAGGCCACCTAAACACCTTAAAATACTAGTTTACTGTATGCCCTGCATGGTGATTTACCCACCCAGATAAAGGTGGAGATTTGGGAGTATAGTTTAATAAACCAGGACAAGAGGAGAAAATGTTTAACATTTGGAGGGACAAAAATTCTAGGAGATATTAATTTTAATTATACTAATCCAGCCCCATAGTATTAACAGTAGTGTGCTCCAATGCTCCAAGTCAGACTTCACAGTGGTAACAAGATTGTCTATGTTAAGATTTTGAGTTAGGGCAAATCTTTCATAAGGTCTATCACCAGGCAATGCAATTTATGGTGTGCTGTGCTCATACTAAACTGAGTTGCAAAATGTCTGCCTGATGGAGACCACAATTAAGCAACATAACAACTGTTTTACTAATATTCAACTTTTAATTTAAAGGGCTCCATAGGCTTAATACTGTCCAGTGCAGTATAAATTGAAGTTAGAGGTGAGTTACATGCAATAACCTATTGTCCACATAGACTAATAACAATACTGTGCCAATAAATATTCCAGAAATAAGTGGGTTGGTTTTAATTTTGAGAATTGAGGATTCTAGGTAAAGATTAAATAGAAGTAGGAAAGGAGGCACCCTTGTTATGTCCCACTGTGAAGTCTGAACAGAGGAGAGAAAATCCCATTACAGTATATCGTAGCACTAGGGCAAGCATAAAGTGATCTAATCCATTCTATAAATTTGGCAGAAAAACCAAAATGCTCAAGAACAGCAAACAAAGGGCCAGAAAACCCTGTCAAAAGCTTTCTGGTTTCAGAAAGAGGCATAGCACTGAGACTGCCCCAGTTTGGGTGATGAATGATCTCCTGGTGGTGAGGGATCAGAGGAGTCATACCAGCTTGATTCTCCTTGATCTCTCTGCAGCATTTGACACTATGGACCATGGTGTTCTGATTGAGCACCCGTGGTGTGTCTTGTGGACTAGTGAGTAAAGTCTTCAACTGGTTTAAATCTTTCCTCACTGGCAGGTTGCAGAAGCATGGTGTTGGGGATTTATTCCTTGGCACCCTGCCCTGCTATGTGGGGTACTGTAAGGCTCAATCGTGTCCCCCATGTTGTTTACAGTGTATATGCTACTGCTAGGGAACATTATAAGATGGTATGGGCTAAGTTTTAACTGTTATGTAGATGATACACAGCTATACCTGTCTTTTGCACCTGAACAGCAGGAGCCAGTTTCAGGGGTTAACAGCTACCTTGCTGAGATTCAAGAATGGGTGAGGTCAACTGGTTGAAGTTGAATCCAGACAAGAACAAAGTACTGGTGCTGAAATCTGGTCACCAGGGGTGAAGAGGCAATCTGTTCAGGTCTCTTGGCTATGGCTCAGAGACTCCCAATTGCCACCTCAAATCAAGAAAAAATCTTGGCGTTGTTTTGGATGGTGGGCTGACACTAAATGGCAGGTGTCTTCCATGGTCCAAACCTCATTTTACTATTTGAGGAACATTGCCAAGATCAAACATCTGATCTCCCCAGGTGATCTGCCAGCACAGTCCATGCTTTGTGACCTCTCACCTTGATTACTGCAATGCCTTATACCTAGAGCTGTCAGGGGTAGATCTACACTGCCTGCAGCTAGTGCAGAATGAGACAGCCAGGTTGTTGGTGGCCTATCTAGGTCTTGTCATATTACACCTGTGCTTTGCTATCTGCACTGGCTGCTGGTTAGGTAGAGATCTCCTTCAAGGTCAGCTTGCTGACCTACAAAGCCTACATGGGCAGGGCCTGGCTACCTGCAAGACCTTTTGCATCTCAACTGCCCTTCCTGCCTGCTCTGCTCCACCAGTGAGGGATTACTGGAGGTTTTGAAGGTCCATCTACAAACATCTGGTGTGTGCTCTTTTGCTTATGCAGCCCTGACTTTCTGGAACTCTCTACCTCATTATATCAGAGAAGATTTGATTGTGGATCAGCTTAAATGGAAGCTTAAAAACCATATATTCAGACAAGCCTTCACAGACTATGTTTAGTATTTATTATGTTAAAAGATTTTATATATAGTTTATGTACTGTATTTTAAAGGTTTTAATATGATGTAAAGTACAATGAGTTGCAATGAAATTGCTCTATACAGATAAAGCTGAATTGAAGTAAATTGGTCAACTATATATTTATCTTTGAGCAGCTGATTATTCAACTTCCATGCTGTATCTCTGTCTACATTGTGCTCTAAGGTATATGGAGCCAGATCAGGGAATGGTCAGACAGTACACATGGGGCTATGTTGCAGGCATGGATCCCAGGGAGAATGGATCGACTAACAAAATGTTGTCAATTCTCAAGTAGAATTATAAGCCAAGAAAAATATGCAGACTGGTAAAAGGGTTAAGTACACGCCAAGGGTCAAATAATCCAAGGGAATCTATCATGTCAGGTATAGAGCATTGGGCTCGAAAAAGCCTGGCTCTGGGCTTACTAGTTATTTCTAAATTGCATGAGAGAGTAGGTTCCAGTTCCACTGTGGATGATTGGTAAATGGGAAAAGGAGCCATTAATTCTGACAGTTTGTGGAAGAAATTTGGGGAATCAGAGTTAGAGCCATATATACTGCCCAGCAGGACTTCAGCTATATCTAGAATGCCATGTAAACGAATGTGATGACTCTCAGGATCACAGATGGTTTGTGACATGGCAAAGGTCACAGATTTTGCAAAGAAGATAGCTACCCTTTGTCTGGTACCATCACCTGCCCCATAGACCTGACCTATATGGTGTCTCCTAAAAGCGGTACTTTCATTAGCCAATAAATGTGTTTCTTGCAGAAAAGCTGTTTAGATATTGAGTTGAGCAAGATGTTTGAGTATCTTTTGTTTTAGAGTGATCCTCTTTGACATTCCAGGATGTGTACCTGACACAATCCAGCATACTCCAAACTTAAATCTTTATAGGCATGCCAACTGCATAAAATGCCTACAAGACCATGCTAATCATATAAAAGGTGCACTCACTACAACCCAACCTATCTAACAGTAAACCCAATGAACAGACAAAACCATTAGAAAGACAAGAACACAGTTAAAGGTAACTCTAGCAGTTACCAAAGGGCTATCTCTGATCTGAGACCACACTCCTGCAGTCAAGTCCATTCAGGGACTATCAGAGGGCCCTTGCTCATCCCTGGCACAATTAGCAGTGCCATCAAGGCCTGTCAGCACCTGTAATGGGACGAAAAGAAAAAACAATCATGATATACTAAATATATAAAACTGAACAACTAGAAGACTGTGACAAATATAAAGCAAGTCAAGAAGGAGGTATCTGAAAAGCCAAGAAAAGAAACATCAGGAGTATCCTGTTCAATCTAAAGAAAGAGATGAACAAGGAGGGTGGTAATAGGTTCCACCCGGTGAGGAAGGACATAAGAGTAAACAAGGCAGTACTGCATAAGAGAAATAAGTGAGGCCAATATGGTAACAAATGCATCAGTGAAACTAAGTGCTCCCTAATATGCAGCTGGGAGGCATGACCATAGCACAAAGTATGCAAAGTAGGAATCTTTGACGATGCACAACTGAAGTGCAGGTAAAAGCTATAATAGTGCTGGCCAATAATGAAATAGCCTGAGAAGAAGCAGGAAAACCAAAACTGCCAGATAAATGTGAAGGTGGGTAGTGAACTGATAAAATAATACAATAAGCACTGGGTGGAATCTGGCAATGTCACGGTGGGAAGGGGTCTAGTTAAAATGAGTAGAAATAGCATAAACTAAATAAAATAGGTGCATATCCTTATTATAGCACCCTCACTGTTATCTACATCATCTAGTTACATAATAACATATGGATCATCACAGTAAATAAGAATGGCATAGTGCAGTAAGAAATCCTCATAAAATATTGTCCACTTTCTTACAGCACTTGTTGCTGTAGAAGTAGAAAAGTCAGAACAAGCTGGAATAAAATCATCAATACTCTAGTAGCAGGTCCACACAAGGTTGTCATTCAAGTGGAGGTTTGTAGAGAAGATAAAGGGAAAAATGAGCATAGCATGCCTCTTAATGAGAACCAGTCCATTATCCATTGCAATGCACTAAAGAGAAAAAAATAGGTTCGTTATTAGACCATCTACTTCAGTGGAGGTGAAGTGTAGCAATCTGAAGGGTGTGGGAGGGCACCAATAATATTTAATGACAGGTCACTTCAGAGTCGACATGTACATCCCATTAGTAGTATCCATCAAGAAATAATGGGCACTATGTGACCCTCAACCATCAGCCAACATAGAACAGGAACATCAGGTAGATACAAAGTCAAAAAAACAAACAGGTGCCACTGCTGTTGACAAAAGTGTAAAAAGTCGGTGTTGCAGTAGGGCTCAGCTATATCACTGTGCTGGGGTACAGGGCAGTAAACAAGTTGAGGAAAATTTGCAGTAACCCTGCAGTGCCTCCGTAATCAGGTTGACTTGTCTGTCCCCAGTTGGAGTAATGATCAGAGAATGGCTTGATATTTTAAATGAAACTTAATGTCAGCTTACATTTGATGTCTCTATATTCCTGTTGTTTTGTGTACTCCTAGACTAAGGTCATTATATATGAAAATTGAGGAGCCTCTGATAAAAGTTCCTCACCTCTCAATCTTTGACTTGAATATGGATCTTGTCCCGAAAATTCATCAGTCTGAAATAATGGGACAAGACTTCTCTCGGGAGCTAGGCATGGGTCTAAGGGACCTGTGGGCCTGTTCAGTAATATACGTGAGTCTGTGTGATGATGGGCATGTGATTTTCTCTAATTTTGAACACAAAGAATAGTATCCTTCTCTTCTACTCTCTCTCTCTCGGCAGGCCAATGATTAATAAATTATTCCTTCTGCTGTGGCCTTCTTCATTGTGAATCCATTCTTCCAGTCATTTGATTTTCCACCTGTTGTCAATAAGATTTGGCTCTAGTTTATACATTCTATGTTCTAAAGATGAGATGTGGACTTTGGTGTCAGTGATCCATTGACTAAGCAATTCTAAAGTGAGCTTAACCTTTTTTATATCAGCCATTAGTTCAAAGAGCACCTCTTTTATGGTGTTAAGGTCCCAGGAAAAGCATCCCAAAGTTGTAAGGTTGGCCTCTTGGTCCAGGGAGTTGGGTAAAGAGTCATCTTCTTTGTGACACTACAAGGGCAGAGAATGGTCAGGAAGGGTCTCCAGGGAGAAGACACATCCACAATTAATGGTTCCATCATCATTGCTGCACCAAAAGATATTGGTCTGGAGGTAAGGCACTCTATCAAATGTTGCAGTCAGAGAATGCAAGGAATGTGAAGCACTGAATAGAAATTAAGAAAATTAGAGGTGCGAAGAGAACAAGATCTATTGCAATTGCTCTTCAGCTGGCCATCACATGACTCCCAAATATAGTCCATTTGAAGGTACACAATGGCAACATAAAACACTGCAATAGAAGTCCCAAAAACAATCAATAAGGTATCCAAAATGTCACCAAAATCCACATAGAAATAATCCACAAAGGCCTAAAATGCAATCCCCCCCCAAAAAAAAAAACATAAAATAATGAAGGTCCCAAAATAAAAGATGCCATAAAATAAAAAAAATAAAAATTTGATCCACTTATTTGAAAAGATGTCAACTCTTCATCTCATAATCCAGGGAAATGTAAACATCTTACTCAGAAGAAAATAAACTTCCACCATGACTCTGAAAATTCTTCACTGAAGACATTCACTTCCTTCCAGTCTTGATTCAAAGACCCATCCACTCTCCAGAAAGCTCTGATTCCTCTGACAGCTTTACTTCCACCCATCCAAAAACCACAACTCCTCTCTGGCAGAACTTCTCCTTCATACCAATCTCTACCATAGTCCCATACACCTCCTTCAGGCCACTGCTTTCCCAAGCCCACCTTCCTCCAATCCACTGTTCTCATCAGGCCACAGTAATCCTCTGTGATTGTTGCTTCCACTTTAGAACTCCAAATCTTCCTCTCTGGCCATCTCTTGAAGTCCTCACTGCTCACCATCAATGCTGCTGCTAACTAGACAAGTACCACACAACAGGTCCTCTTCTTTTGATGCTTCCCAGCACACTGAATAGAAACTGCAGCACAGCCACAAACCATGTCTACCATCCAATCAGCATCCACTCTTCCCAAATGTAAAACCAATCACAACCCAATACACCATGCCCACAATTTCACTCAACCAATCAAATTCTACAAACACTGTCCATTCACAAACACTTACCCCAAAGTATGGACATTTAAAACCTACAGACACAAAGTCCCACCAACAAATACAAGTTAAATATATATATATATATATATATATATATATATATATATATATATATATACCCTATTGCCTAAGTTATCCCTATTGTATAAATCAAATATGGGGAGTGACTGTGTGAAAAAACTATTTATGTGAATTCATTGCCATTGACCTCTGCAAACTCTCTCATTACACCACTTGTGAGGTTACTAGAGGTCAATGCCAACTCATCTGCATTAATGGATTATCACACAGTCACCCTTCCTACATATATCCCTTATTTCAGATATAGATATAAAGATGTTCTAGGCAAAAACTTTGTTAATGTACCAGTTAGTGTTCATGTCAATGCCACAAAAAGTAATTTGATTGGTTTCCAATCCTAACTCCTCAACCCCAAGCAGGAAAACATATTAGGGTTTTGAGTCTTTGGAGTCTTGGTGAATCAGTTTTGGTCATCCTCAGGTTGTCAACCTAATGTTCACTCCTCCCCAGCCTGTAGCTTCCTGTCTAAAGTGCAAGGTACAGCTCCAAGCCAGTGCCTCATGCTGATACATTCTTGAAAGATAGAGAAGTATGTCTCACCACATGTTGTCAATACAATGTATTGTAGCAGGTCCTGTGTAAAGAATGGAGATCACAGCTGACCTTTGTGCTCAGAGAGCAGGGTGGCAGTCAGGGTTGACAAGCCCAAGAAAACCCCACCACTGATTCCCCAAGAAAATTCTGATGTGCTACCAGATTTCATGCTGAGAAACCATTTTCTGCTACAAAATGAAAAATTGTGATGTGCAATCAAATTTAATGTTGTGAAACCAAATTTCTGCTGTAAAACAAAAAAAGGTGTATAACTAAATTTCATGTTGAGAAACTAATTTTCTGCTGTGAAACAAGAACAAATTGTCAATTGCAATCAAGCGTCATGCTCAGAAGCCAATGTTCTTCTGAGAAATAAAAATCATGGTGCAAAATCAAATTTCATACTGAGAAACCAATTTTCTGCTGCAAAATAAAACCTCTGGTGCACAATCCAATTTCATGCTGAGAAACCAATTGTCTGCTGAGAAACAAAAAATCATGGTGCAAAATCAAATTTCATGCTGAGAAACCAATTTTCTGATGCAAAATAAAACTTCAGGTGCACAATCCAATTTCATGCTGAGAAACCAATTGTCTGCTGAAAAACAAAAATCATGGTGCAAAATCTAATTTCATGATAGAAACCAATTTTCTGGTACAAAATGAAAAATCATGGTATGCAGTCACATTTCTTGCTGAGAAACCAATTTTCCATTGTGAAATGAAAACATCATGGTGTGCAATCAAATTTCCTGCTGATAAACCAATTTTCTGCTGTGAAATGAAAATTTGTGATGTACAACCAAATTTTAGGCTGAGAAACCAATTTTCTGTTATGAAATGGAAAAAGTGTGCAATTAAATTTCATGCTAAGAAACCAATTTTCTGCTCAGAAACAAAAATCATAGAGTGAAATCAAATTTTATGTTGAGAAAATTTTCTGTTGTAAAATGAAAAATTGTGATGTGCAATCCAATTTCATGCTGAGAAACCAATTTGCTGCTGTGAAATAAAACAAATTTATGCTACAAAACAAAAACTTATGGTGTACAATCTAATTTCATAGTGAAAAACCAGTTTTCTGCTGTAAACGAACAATCATGATGTGCAATCCAATTTCATGCTGAGAAACCAATTTGCTGTTCTGAAACAAAAAACATTATAACATGCAGTCAAATTTCATGCTGAGAAACCAATTTTCTGCTAAGAAAACAAAACAACATGGTGCAAAATCTAATTTCATGCTAAGAAACCAATTTTCTACTGCAAAATAAAAATCATGGCATCTAGTCTAATTTCATGCTGAGAAACCAATTTACTGTTGCAAAATAAAATCAAGATGTGCAATTACATTTCATGGTGAGAAACCAATTTTGTGCTCAGAGTTGAAAAATCATGGTTGAAATAAAATGTCATGCTGAGAAACAAATTTTCTGCAATGAAACGAAAAATTATGCTGTAAAACAAAAGCTTATGGTGTATAATCAAATTTCATGCTGAGATACCAATTTTTGCTGTGAAATGAAACATCACGGTGTCTAATCAAATTTCATGCTGAGAGACCAAATTTCTGCTGTGAAATGAAAAATTCTAATGTGCAATCACACTTCATATTGAGAAACGATTTTCTGCTGTGAAAAAAATAATATCGTGGAATCAAATTTCATGCTGAGAAACCAATTTTCTGCTGTAAAACCAAAAATTATTCTGTGCAACAGAAACTTATAGTGCACAATCAAATGTCATGCTGAGAAACCAATTTTCTGCTGAGAAACAAAACATCATGGTGCAAAATCTAATTTCATGCTGAGAAACCAATTGTCTGCTGAGAAAAAAAATTATGGTGCAAAATCTAATTTCATGCTGAGAAACCAATTGTCTGCTGAAAACAAAAATCATGGTGCAAAATCTAATTTCATGATGAGAAACCAATTTCTGCTACAAAATGAAAATCATGGTATGCAATGAAATTTCTTGCTGAGAAACCAGTTTTCTGTTGTGAAATGAAAACATCATGGTGTGCAATCAAATTTCCTGCTGATCAACCAATTTTCTGCTGTGAAATGAAATTTTGTGATGTACAACAAATTTTAGGCTGAGAAACCAATTTTCTGCTATGAAATAAAAAACAGCTTGCAATTAAATGTCATGATAAGAAACCAGTTTTCTGCTGAAAAAAAAAAATGGAGTGAAATCAAATTTCATGTTGAGAAAATGTTCTGTCACAAAATGAAAAATTGTGATGTGCAATCCAATTTCATGCTGAGAAACCAATTTGCTGCTGTGAAATAAAACAAATTTATGCTACAAAACAAAAACTTATGGTGCACAATCAAATTTCATGGTGAGAAACCAGTTTTCTACTGTGAAACGAACAATCATGGTGTGTAATCCAATTTCATGCTGAGAAACCAATTTGCTGTTACTGAAACAAAAACATTATAACATGCAGTCAAATTTCATGCTGAGAAACCAATTTTCTGCTAAGAAAACAAAACATCATGGTGCAAAATCTAATTTCATGCTGAGAAACCAATTTTCTACTGCAAAATAAAAAAATCATGGCATGAAGTCTAATTTCATGCTGAGAAACCAATTTTCTGTTGCAAAATAAAAATCAAGATGTGCAATTACATTTCATGGTGAGAAACCAATTTTGTGCTCTGAGTTGAAAATTCATGGTTGAAATAAAATGTCATGCTGAGAAACAAATTTTCTGCAATGAAACGAAAAATTATGCTGTAAAACAAAAGCTTATGGTGTATAATCAAATTTCATGCTGAGATACCAATTTTTGCTGTGAAATGAAACATCACGGTGTCTAATCAAATTTCATGCTGAGAGACCAATTTCTGCTGTGAAATGAAAAATTCTAATGTGCAATCACACTTCATATTGAGAAACAATTTTCTGCTGTGAAAAAATAATATTGTGGAATCAAATTTCATGCTGAGAAACCAATTTTCTGCTGTAAAACCAAAATTATTCTTTGCAACAGAAACTTAGGTGCACAATCCAATTTCATGCTGAGAAACCAATTTTCTGCTGAGAAACAAAAAATCATGGTGCAAAATCTAATTTCATGCTGAGAAACCAATTTCTGCTACAAAATGAAAAATCGTGGTATGTAATCAAATTTCATGCTGAGAAACCAAATCTCTGCTAAAAAAATGGTGCAAAATCTAATTTCATGCTGAGAAACCAATTGTCTACTGTTAAACATAAAATTATCCAGAGAAACAAAGAAATTATGGTGCACAATCAAACTTCATGCTGACAAAACTTTCTGTTGTGAAACTAATAATATAGCTGGGCAATAAAATGTGTTTCCAGCAGAAGTTTTTGAATCTGATTTAAAAATAGTTTAGAAATGAAATTTAGTTTCACACCACCATAAAGGTGTGACACAAAACGAGTCACAATTAAAAAACACGGAAAGATGTTAATTTGGACAGGAGAAATACATAAAGATGTTTATAATCATGATTAGCTGAAACAAGCCTGACAGTTATAACAAGTGTGTTCTAATGAGCTAGATTAATGTTTTTATTTTTATTAGGGCTGCTGTAGTAAAAGTTTGTATTAGTAGTATGTTAGTGAGGTGAGAAACAAGATGGCGGCTGTCACAAAACAAAAACAATGTTGGTGTTGTGAGCATAACAACTTACAAAATCAAAAATGTCCCTGCAACACCAAATTGTTAGTGTCATATCAGAACATTTTCCTAAAATCCTACTGAGCAAGCTCAGAACAGAAAAACACAATTTTATTTAAACCCTTATAATTCTGGAACTGTTTAATATTTTTCATGAAAACTTCCAAAGGCACTGCCTTGTCACAACATGCTTCTAACCTGAAAGCTTCAGGAAAAAATCATTCCATGTAGGCTGTAGATGAGAGCAAAAAATCCTATGCTAAGTTTAGGAAAAATTAGACAACTACAGGAAAATGACAAATGCAGATCTCAGAAACCACACAAGTTGCTATCACAAAACATTCCACAGCTCTATACATTGCATACTAGACAAGACATGCAAAATGTCAGCTAATTATGTCAAATGCTGCCGAAGCTATTAAGGTGCTACTGCACCCTATAACTATATATACATTGCAAAAACTTTGTTAATGCACCAGTTAGGGTTAAAGTGACAAAAGTAAGGAAATGTGGTATTTTGGTTTCTAACTCAACACCCCACCTGTACTCAACAGGTAGCAGCAGGTGTGAGGTGTGCATTGGGTTGTCTAACGCCTCACCCCATTCTCATATACCATACCCATCTCAGCTTATTTAGTCATGGAATGGAGTAAGCATTAGGGCTGACAATACCAAGTCATGCCCCATGTCTGTTGCTGCCTGTAGAGTACAGATGGAGTTTGTCACTTTAACCTAACTGATGCAATAATTACATTTTGCAATGAATTTCTTTGGTTTTTGAGATAATATAATCACATCTTCATTTGCCTGTAAGAGTGCAGTGCCCTACAGACCCGCACTCCCATCCATCAATACTTTTGAGATAGTTTATTCATATCCTTATTTGCCTGTGGGAGTGCAGGGTCCTCTAACCCTGCACTCAAATCCTCCATAGATATGTATATGTATGTTTGTTAGAAGTCAGTTCCTCCAATTTTAGCAAAACCATACCAAATTGTCACAATATACATCTTTTACCCCACCTCATGAATCAGGTACTGAACATTTCCACATCCCTGCTAAAAGTGATTATGCACCACCACAATGTCATTCCATGCCACAGGTGCAAAGACAGTTTGGCAAGGATGTGAAAAATGATAGGTGTCACAGTCATGAGGTGGTATAAAATATGTCTATGTTGAAAATTTGGTGTCAAAATACTAAAATTACCAGAGTTATGACAGAACATAGCAAAATTTCAATGCATGCACATAACTTTGCCATTTTACATATTTTGACTCCAACTTTCATCATAGCCTTCTTACAACTTCACATCATGAACAAGGACAGTGAAAATTTTCAAATCCTGCCCAAAGGTGATTTCACCAAGCAACCTCAAAATCCCCTTTTGGGCTGGATTTGCAAAATTCCACTGACATTAATTGACACACTGACAAGAAATAAAAGACATCAAGGGACCATTTTCTTTATTTCAGGATTGTGATTGGAGGGTACCACTAGACATCAGGGGAATATAATGTAATTACAGGGTGGGAAATTGGAGGGTGGGAGCTATACTAGACACCAGGAAAATACAACTGTTATATGTGGATGGAACTGTAGGGTGGGGATGACACTAGACACAAGGAAATACAATTCTAATATGGGGGCAATTAGAGGTGGGGTGCCACTAGCCACCAGGAAATACAGTTTATTACAGGAGGAAATCAGAGGTTGGGGTGCCACTAGACACGGGAAATATAAATGTACCAATACAAAACATGCAGAAGATTTCCATTTACAAATTCATGGTTAATACAAAATGTGTCTTAGCAGAGCTGGAGATATGGGAGTCAGGGTACTTATTGGCGGGGGGACATTAGGTCAGTAGCTTTCAGGATGCAGCAACTGAAATGATTTTTCTCTCATGAAAAGTTATCTTTTTCATTAGTCACGATAAGAAAGAATAATCTTTTTGAATCTTGGTGACGAAAAAGATTTATCATATTAAAAAACAACATTGCAAGGGCATCTCTCAATAATATTTTTCATAAAGCCAGCCAAAGGCACATCTGAAGCCAAGCCATCTGTGCCACAAAAAAATTCAGACCACAACTCCAAACCGTCTGTGCACAGAAGATAGAAAAAAAAATACAGCAAGGCACACAAAACAACTCACAGAAAAAGGACAAACACTGTCTTCTGCCCTATCAATCAATATGAAATAAGGCAGAAGTGAGTCATGACAAAATAATAAAACAATAAACAATCACATTTGACCATCATTTTACCAACACTTAATGGTGGAATCCACCTACGGGATACAAATGAGCAACACATCTGTTTACTTACTGATGGAGGTTTTAAAACTTGAAGAGATAGTAAGGAAGGTCTAAGGAGATGAGGTCTCACACACACACACACACACACACACACACACATGCACTCACACATGGGTGGTGGGAGGGCTGTCACTCCAGGGAGAGGTAATTTCCCATAGCCCAAGCACATAAAGTGGAAGAAGCAGGAAAACTCTCGCTCTCACTCTCTCTCGCTCCCTCTCTCTCTCTCTTGGACATTCGACACCTGAAGAATGGAGACTCCTGTTGGAAGTTATCTTAGTAAGGAAGCATAGCATAGGGGAATGTCTTCTGTAGCTAGCAGCAGGTAAAGAGATTTTAGGTGAGGCTAAACTTTGAGTGTTTTTCTGACAAATCATCTGTCTGTTTAACTGACTTAATTTTATATTCTCAGTAAACGTGTAAACCTTTTGTCTTACTGTAAATATATCCTGTTTGTCAAGACCTGTACTATCTTCTATTAAAGAATCTATTGTGATAAAACCGGTGACTAATTCATTATTGACTATGTAATTTTATTATTTCTGCTGGACCCTGTTTGCAGACTATCTCCGAAGCACTCTATCAATAATTATTGTGTTGACCTTCCTGATCCTGAGCAAGACAAAAGTGATTTCATGTTAAAATCAAATGGTGGCAGTAAATTAAAGTCCCTAGCAAAACTGCCCTGTAAGCTAGGACGATCAAAGGGCAGTTTTTCTCCTAGTATATTAATTGAGGAGCGTTTTTCTCAAGGGAACCTATTTATATTTCACCCTTATAACCAGCTGGTTATAACAGTGAACAAAAGCCAGGTTTCCCTCACTAAATGCATGGACCAGCTGCAGTCTTCCTTCATCTCTCCAGACACTTCACCACCTCTTGCATTCATGGTCTGTCATATGTCAAATGTTAAAAAAATTCAAATTTGATTAACTTTTAGTCGGTACACTTTTACAAGAACCACTAAATAAAAAGTAAATTTTAAACAGTTGCTTGAACATGACTATGAACTGTGCTTGATGCCACTTGGCTGCATAGTAATATGTTTCTATTTATGTAATTGTTGCGTTGAAAAAATACTTCCAGCAATTATAAAATAAAACGTAAATTAGTGTATAAAACTCAAATTTACACACACCCTTGGTGTTAGATGCTTAAATAAACCCCTCAAGCTTTGCTCTTGGGGTTTATGTAGCATCCAACACCTCAGTTTTTGAATAACTCTCATTAAACACACCAGCCCATGTATTGTTCTATATATTATACAGGCATGGTAGCACCTTTATACTATATTAGGGTTGAGTAAGCAGATTAATGTTAAACTCCATTATGTCTGGACTGCACAGAGATGGTACCAGGATCTCTGGATCCTGCAACTTTCATATCAACCATTCCACTGGGAAAAGTTACAGAAGGACAAAAAAATCACCAAAATTAAGATATTTTTTCTCAGCTAGAACTCAAAAACTAGGAGGACTTGAAACCTGATACTTTCAGGTTTCATAGAGTTGACCTAAGGTGTGTGCTTTTGTATTTTCTATGTCCCAAACTTAGGTAATTTTTAAATTATTTAAGAAAAACATTCCATTTGTGAACATGCACAGTTTACAAAATCAGCATTCTAAAGATGAAAGAATTTTGCGACAGCATGAAGTCACATTGTCTCATTATGAGACAGCTGTCACTGTCAGCTGACATGGCCAGCTCCTGCTGATGACTCCATCCTGTTGTTTTCATTCAGCAGGGACAGGGCTGTGTGTCGATGTGTAGCTCAACCCCTGCTGAGCGTGCTGTGCATGTTTGTGTGTGATACCAGGATGCACTCCCTGGTGCCCCAAGTGTCAAGCCAACAGTGGGGTGTCCAATCCCCTGTGTCAGACCTTGTAAAAAGAAAACTGTCCCACAACATCTTTTTAAATCCTGAAATAGAAAATGATCCCTCATTGTTTTCATAATCCCCAACCCCCATCCTGACCCTCCCACTCAAACACCAAAACATCATCCACTTCTTACCCTGCCCTTACCTAGCCAAGTTCCAATGCCATATTTCTCTCTCAACTGGAGAAACATCTTTACTCTTCAATGCTGAATCAAGAACTAAGGAAAACAGGTACGTGCGAATAATGTATTTCAGTGTCATTTTGACTTATCTTCATAACTTAGTCATTTTGGATTTTTTTTCACCAAATTTTCAACATGGCCTTTCTGGGACCCCATCTCATGAACACTGATTGTGAAAGTTTGTGAATCAGTCCAAGAAGGCAATTTTGTGGTTGCAGCATTAAATCATCTCTTAGACACAATTGACATACTATAATTTGACCTCCAGTGTTCATGAGTTGGGGTCCCCAAAAGGTCACGTTGAAAATTCAATAAATAAATATGTAAAATGACCAAGTTATGAGCACACATGGAAATGTTTCTACACACCCACAACTTGGATAATTTTAAAAATATTTCAATCCCAAATGTTCAACATAGCCATTTTCTCCACCACCTCAGGAACATTTATTTATTTATTTAGCTTTTGTTAACCGGGTGGTAGCTAGCTAAAGGTGACTATTTTCAGGCATGACCTGGGAGAGTACAATACAGGATAACACAGGGAAGCAACATTACAATTGAGGCAATCAGTACAGAGTACATTCATAACACTACAGAGGCAATTTCAGCTAGGCTAACATGGTGTAG
This sequence comes from Neoceratodus forsteri, assembly GCA_016271365.2. Taxonomy (NCBI): domain Eukaryota; kingdom Metazoa; phylum Chordata; order Ceratodontiformes; family Ceratodontidae; genus Neoceratodus; species Neoceratodus forsteri. Next base: position 1,543,644,194 of record CM057450.1, read on the forward strand.
GCTAGTCTAGATAGTGAGCAATAGTACAGTACAAGGAGGTTACAGGGGTGTTGGTACTAGTAAAGGGTAAAGATCAGAGTCTGAGATCCGTAGGAAACTTACGGTTTTACGGAAAAAGCACTAGATTTTAGCCAGGTTTGTGGTTTCCGCTGAGCTAGATGGAGTGGAGTGGCAGGGAAGGGTACAGGCAAAGAGATTGAGGTGGGGTAGTCAGCCAAAAACGTGGTATGGAGGGGTGGAGTCATATCGAGAAGAGCTAGAGTCGGGTAGGAAGGAGCCAGTAACTGCGGGAGGCAGCAGCAAGCAGCCCGTGGAATTTATGAGGTATACCACTGCATTTACGGTGGCAGGCTAGGGGATGCCAGGTTCAATGGTCCCACAGTCAGCATGAGAGAAATGGGAGGCAGTGGACGGGTGAGAAAAAAATCTGCACATTACGGCTTCAGTGGTAGTAGGTGGGTATGTGCAGCCAAGCTCATGGTTCGAGACTGGGCATACAAGCGGTAACAGTCCCTGGCCGTGGATGTTGGTAGTAAGGAGTAGGGAAGTAAGGGAAGGGAAGTGAGCCTTACAGTACCAACATTGTCTGTAGTCAAATTAGACCTTGCCCAAGAAAAGATGATAGTTAAAGAGACTAACACATTGCAGTTAAATAAGGCGATCATTCACATAGACATATCTATATAGTACATTTGCATCAAAATGGACATTTGATAAGAAGATACAGCAAAAAGATAGGGGCTTAAGGAAGGGGTAAGTCTTTGGAGGAAGAAGGAGAGCAGTGAGGAGACAGGTAGGGAGTAGAAGCAGGGAGATGTGGAGATCAGGTTGGGTCAAAGCAGGTGCATTGATCTAGGGTGGCCAGGTGAAGTCTCAGCCACGCTTGAAGGCAGAGTGCGGTGCATGTCTGAGGTCAGAGGAGCTGGTTCCACAACTTAGGGGCTGCATATTGGAATGAGCTGGTTCCTTTATTTGTATGACAGCGGGGAACATCCAGAAGCTTTGTCTGATGATCTTAGCTCACAGTTAGGGATTGAAGGAAGAAATAATTTAGCAAGTGCAGCTGGCTGTCTTTGTCTGAGAATAGAGTCATTTAGACAGCCCAGGTAGTAGCTCCTGGTGGCCGAGGGAGAGCCACCCAAGGTCAGTATATAGCTGGCAGTGATGTAGAAGTCATGGTGCCTTAGCAGCGTATCGACATATATTATTGTAGGTTACATCCCATTTGTGCAGTGCAGATTTGTGGGCAGAAGTAAGTATGGGTGCACAATAGGTGAGCGTGGGTAGTAGGATCCCTGGCTATGGCTAGCTTAGCAGAAGATGTAAGCATGTAGCTCGTTCTGTAGGCTGCTCCCAACTTGCAGTTAACATTTTGCATGTGGTTTGGATGTGTAGATTTAAATCAGAGATTGGTCCACTAGGATGTCCAGGTAATGGAAGGAGGTAACCACCTGTAGAGGATCTCCATTTGGATCAAGGATATTCAGAGGGGTACACGATCAAGCTTTTTGTGTAGTGCCTAGTAACATGGCATTTGTCTTGGTGGAATTAAGAATAAGGCGGTGGGAGTATAGCCATTTCTGGACGCTGGAGTAGGCTCTATTTAGTGACATGTTGATGTGCTCAACATTGTGTGAGCTGGCATAGATGACCAGGTCATCTGCATAGAAAGCGAGGAGCAGGCAGGTATTTCATCTGGGAGGTTGTTGATACATAGCGGGAATAGAAGAGGCCCCAGAATAGAGCCTTGGGGAACTCGACGTTCGTTTTCACTGTGGAGAAAAGGCTGAATTGAACTTAACAGCCTGAGACCTGTTTGCCAGGTAACTCCTAAACCAGTTAAGTACTGGGAGGAGCAGCCTATTTTCAGAGGGTGGACAGGAGCAGGGGTGGTCCACAAGGTCAAAGCCTTAGTAGGTCAATAAAGACAGCCCCTGTGAGCCTTCCTTGATCCATGACAGACAGGATGTCTGTGGTGAACTTAGCTATAGCCATCATGAGTGCTATGGTTTTTCCTGAACCCATGCTGTGCATCATTGAGCTGCTTAGTAGTATCAAAGGAATCCCTGGATCTGTGTGGCAACCATTTTTCAAGGATTTTGCTAAGTGGGGATAGTATTGCAATAGGCCTGTAATTAGAGATGTCATTTTATTCCCTTTTTGTAGATTGGTGAGATCCTGGCCATTTTCCATAGTTCTGGTACTATGCCACTGGTAAGGGACAAAGTGAAAATTCTTGCTAGTGGTTTGGAGATAAAATCGCAGCTAGTTTTAACAGGTGAGGTTCCAGTTGGTCCGAACCAGGACTGTATAATCCGATATTTTTTAGTAGGTTCAGAACCTGGTGCCAGTAATGGCTTTGAAATAGAGAGTGAGGTTTGGGTTACTGATGTGGGAGGCGGAGTCAGACAGAGGCATATTGTTGGAAGTGGGGGTTTGCTGAAGGCAGTGCACTGGTATAGGATGAGAGGTCAGAGAACATATTGTTGAAGGCATTTGCTATGGTGATGGGGTTATTACAATGGGGAGCCGCTTATAACCATATCAGAGGGTGTGACTGATTGAGAGTGTCCCCAGGAAGGTTTTATGTGCCCCCAAAATTTACAGGGATCATGTGCTGAGTTTTTAGCAAGTTTTTAACATTACAATTGACATTTTTCACATACTGGTCAAAACATGTTTTCACACCTCTGGCACAACATTATGTTTCAGCAGAGATCTGAGAGCTGAATGTTGTTTGTCTTACCTGATGATGGCTGTCTGCGATTCCTTGTGTGCTCTTGTTCTTTTGCAGCTTGGGGGCATAGAGTCCTAATGACATAGTTTCCTACTTTTGTGGCGTCAAGCTGAACCCTATATTAACACAGTTGTTTGCAATGAATATCTATCTATCTATCTATCTATCTATCTATCTATCTATCATCTATCTATCTATCTATCTATCTATTGTTCTCTATATTTAGAAAACAAGTAGGAAATGTCAGTGGAAATGGAGTCCCTGACTGGATAAAACACCATATGACCATGCATTATCCCAACGACACACACCTCCCACAAAGATCATGTGCCTATCAAGTGCCTTTCTGGTTTAACTCTTTACACTATGAAGTCTCCACTTAAACCACACTGGGCCCATTCAAACTAAAAGCTCTGTCAGCTCCTAGTAGCTAATGCCTGCTGTGACTGATTCATTAAAATGTACTTACCCTTTCTCATAGGCCCCAATTAGCACTTAGTACCTACTTTTGAGCTTGCCCATGCCACTGTCTTGTATACTTCCTCTCTCAAACTCTGCTCCCAACCCCCTCTCTACACTCTGTCCCTATCCCTATCCCTTTTCCTCCTTCCTCACCTCCTACCATAACTGCACTCCCTCCTTCCACCTGAATCCTTCTTGGACAAGGCATCATGGGCTGATCTTACAGTTATTGTTTTGTGTCCCAATAGTCTGCAATTCTTGTATTAACCTAAATATCTGGCATGTATTGTACAATGCCACCTTATTATTATTATTATTATTAAATTTTGTTGACTGGGTAAGCTCACTGAGACTAGAAGTCCCTTTTCAGGGGTGACCCGGGGTGGGGAAACAGATGGTAACCAACTGAAACTGAACCAGATTAAGCTGTTGGTGGTGCTTATATTAATGGAGGAAATTTGGCCAGGACACTGGGGAAATTTCCCTACTCTTTCGAGAAGTGCCATGGGATCTTTAATGTCCACCTGAACAACCACCAGAAAAGGCAGACAGGACCTTGGTTTAACATCTCATCTGAAAGACAGCACCTCATGAGTGCAGCACCCTCATGCTGCACTACAGTGTCAGTATTGAGATAGTGACCCAAGTGCCTGTTATGTTATATTATGTTGTTATATAGTGTTATGTTGTTTCTCTTGTGATTTTGTAATCTGTTCTTCACTGTAATTTGTCTGTCATACTGAAGTGGAACCTATGTAAAGAGCTGCTAGCTCAAAGGTGTTTAAGATCTTAATATATAAATAAAAACAATGCTTGCATACCTGCACTTCTTTCCTTTCATCAGAACCTGCTTACTGACAGCTAGGACCAGGTGATCACGCCACACTAGCACAGAGGAACTGCTTTGCACATATATAGTTACATGCAAAAGGAAGCTATTCACTGAAATTGCTTGCTTCCCTATACCTGGCCAGATTACTCTTGAATTACTGAAAACTGCTACATTTATCATCCATCTGTCTGTCTATCTATCCATCTATCTATCTATCTATCTATCTATCTATCTATCTATCTATCTACCTATCTATCTTTCTATCTATCTTTTTTTATTTTAATCACTTTTCTGGTTGATCCTGCTATCTTGACTCTGCTTTTGGTTTTCTGTTTTCTCAATCCCTTTCACTTTCTGTACTATGACCAAGTGAGTTGCTCCATAAAAAGCTTTATGTTTAATCTTCTGTTTCTATGTAAAAGGGCCTAGTCTAACTGTTCTGATATTACTGTTTGATTTAAATCTCTTAAAAGCGCCACCAGCTCTTTGGCAAATGCAAGCAAGACAGTTGGCAGCTTCAGTGGCATAGAAATAGTACAATATGAGTGAGGTTTCATTGCTATAGCAACACTCATTTGTGCTTTACTATTTAAATACTACAGAAGCTGTGGACTCACTTGCTTTCATTTACTGAAGATCCAGTGGCACTTAAAGAGATTTAAATAAAATAGAATCACCAGAATGAGTATGACTCTTTAAATAAAACACAAGATTAAACATAAATTTTATTGTGGAAGCAACCCACTCAGTTACACTGCAGAAAGTTAAAGGATTAAGCCACCAAGTTGCTCTCTCCCATTTATTGTAGAGCTGGCAGCACTTTAACAAAATACTGATATTTAACACAGAAACCCATAAAACATATTACTGTTCAGTTATTTTATACCAAAGCACACTTTCATCTAAGGCTTTTAAACCAACCCATTTGTTCACACTACAATAAAGTGAAAGTCCAAACACAAGCAGTAGCCTAAATGGCAGCATGAGTGTTTTTTTAATCTAAACAGAATCCACCAACACCAAACTGATAAGTAATTTGGCACAGTCAGATAAGGCAAACAACTATATTTCAGACAGGAACTATTTTTCAACCCCACCCCTTTTCCAAAATGCTACCCATTTTATAAGATAGATAATCCACTACAGGTTGTGGGGCCATGCTCTGATTTATGCATGCCTTGGATAGTTGAGCACTTGGCCTGCAGCCTCATGGTGTCACAAAGCACAACAAGGCTTGTATATATCAAAGCACAACTGCATGCCGGTACTGGATTATCTATTACATATAATGTATATATACCATTTTACCATTTTGAATTTGCCCTCATTTTGTAGCTGCCCCAAATTGAAGCTGTGGCTAGAAAATACATTTCTAATAAAAGTCACCCCAATATTGTAGCCACATCTCCAAAATGTGACTACAAAACATGAGTTCAAAATGGTGAAGATTGTTGAACAACAAAATGGTGATCTTTGTCAATGCTTATTATAGTACTGTTCTGCTACCTTCTGCTCCTTTTCCTGCTCTTGCTGCCTCCTCCCCAGGTACATTCAGTAGAATGCTCTGAACAAACAGAATCATGAAACGAATAAAACACCCAAACCACCAGTCTGACTCTCTGCATTATCAGCATGTTTAACATCTGACTGTCTCTGCGACGTAAGTGTACTAGTTAGAGTTACAGGTACTGCTCTACTCCCTCCTCTTCCCTCTTCATAAGGCTCTGAACACAAGTCACAAAAACAAAGAAAACAAATACCATTAAGAGATAATGACTGAGATGCAAGATGCAAAACCACGTGGTCCAACTCTGCATTAGACACACACTCTAACTCATAAATGTGTTCTTACTTTACTTGTTACCAGTAGTTGGATTTCATTTATTTTTCATTTTGGATTTCATTGCATTTCATTTAGGATCGATCATGCTTAGCTGTACCTTGTTTACAACAGTTGCACGATGGTATATGGCAGTGACTGAAAACACTGTTCTAAGCTTTGAAGCTATTTTTATTTTTATTTAGTTTTTGTTGACCGGTAGTGCACTAGAAAAATTCTGCCTATTTTCAGGCATGACCTGGGGTAGGGGATACAGACTAATGCCAGCTGACTTTGAACCAGATTAAGCCATTGGTGGTAGTTTTAGTGAATGATGGAAATTTGGCCACGGCACTGGGTAAATTCCCCTACTCTGTTGTAGGGAGCACTGGTATGCAGATGGATGTCGATGATCCTCTAGTCTGTCAGTACAGGCTGCAGGAGCAGTCTGTTTTGATGTGCAGGAGCAGGTTACTGTGAATGATGGAGCTGTTTGTGATTCAGATCAGTTACTAAGGAAGATACAGAGGAGGTAGCGGCAGCCCAAGAATGGACAATCAGATGGACTTGATAGAGGCTGGGCTTCAGCATGAAGTTGATTTTGTTCAAGCCCTAAGCACTGAGCAACAGTTGCACATGTTAAAGGTGCTTCAACCCCAGGATGAGTGCGAGTGACCGTGGAAATGAGCAACTTGATGTGCTTCCTGCAAGTGAAGGACTAAATGCTGAGGTATGTTCTCCTGTAATTGATTTGTCAGTGAGTGGCATTTTGCAAATGACAGGCTGACTCCCTTCTCGGAGTTTAGCGACCGGTCCTCGCTTGACCAACCAAGCAGACAATCGGGCTGCAGTGCTGCCTTCGGTTTCTTTGAGCCCAATCACACTGAGTAAGGATAAACTGAATGATGATGGCGTAAATCTTGAAAGAACTGCAATGCGATTGAACATGTTGTCAATGAACCTAGTTTGAATGTTGTTGCTAGTGAGTCTAGTCCGAGCAGCTTGAGCAACCTGTACACAAACATACTGCCAGTACAGCAGGAGTTTCTAAAAGCAAGTACAGTGAACCATGTTCAGTGAACACGGCATTACAGGGTGCAGGATGGATCCCAAAGGGGGTGGTTGGGTTCCTGATGCTGCAGGGCCCCCTGTTCCTAAGATTGTTCCTATTTCTTCAGCGGAGCTTCCAGTACAAATTTATGAGGAGAGTGATGCTACTGAAATGCCCTGGAAGCAGACCAACTCGGTGACAATTTCCCCAGGCATACTCCTGAAGATATTGTGGTTTCTGATCCTTCTGGAGATATTGATGAGGAGGTGTCTGCCCAATGGGGTGACTATATGGCTCCCCATACCCTGGACTCAGCTGGGGAAAGCCCTCAGATAGACTCCTCCAATTTGTGGAGGCGATTCTGTAGGAATGAAAGTACATATACAGGTGTTAATCTTGCTCCAAGGAAAACATGGTTGCCTACAATATCAGGGTGTTTTGGCCCATCATCCTGACAGAATTTATGTAGGAAGACTTTATTGAAAGACTACGTTGAGATTTTCTCAACAAGATTTATGCTCTGATTCATGCCTCAGGGACTCGGTATTTGATATCAGCTTTAAGTCCCCAGTGGGTTTAGACTGCTTTTGGACAGCATATGAGAAGAAACACCATTCGGCCTTGTGGATCCCATTTTGGGCCATCCCAATAACAAAACAGATTAAATAAATTACCATACTTTTCTGCAATGAAGGTGTTGCAATCTCAGATATAAAATATTGGTTGCAAACCAGATTTGCTATTCTTGGTGTCCCTCCCAATTTTAGATGAGGAACATATCTGGACAGAGGGTTGGAAGTTCAAAGTGCGCCTCCATGTGGGGCCCATGGTACTCAACATCTACCTAGTGCTTTCTTTTTAGGGGCAGAAAGAGGCCATTGTTTTTATCAAGGCGGCCTCAGACTTTCTTTGCTGTGGTTCTCATGTACATCTGAATAATGCTTGTGATAGAGTACATTGCTCTATGTGTTTAGAAATGGATTACACTGCCATTGACTGTACTAATGATTCAATTTGCAATCTATGTGGAAAGCAGGGGCGTGTATACTGACTGTGTGAATGGGCTGCACACAACAGGACTGATGGCCTGCTCCAGGAAGTATTGATTGAAAAGCTCAGAAACTCAGTATTAAAACTCAACAACAAATAAGAGCTAAGAATATAGCAGCACAATTTTGGCCCCAAGTGCTGAACAGTTTCCTACAGCACAGGAGAATGCCATACAGACTGGGCTACCATCCCAATCCACAAACCCCACCCAGCTGTGCTGACTTCTGTGGCCCCTGAAGTCCATGATGAGGATGGATCAGCTTGTGCACCCTATGGAAATGGATACTTAACCCAATGTAGACCTGCCACCAGTTTCTGTAGTTGATAATGAAGGAGCAAAGTTCCATGTTATGCTCCTGAATCCACTGTTTTGGCTTCTAAAAGAGATCAATGAAGACTGTCAATCCCAAAGCTAAACTACCTAAAAGGGAAAGAAGTGGTATCAGTGCCATTTCAAATGCCTTTGAGGTTCTACTAGTACCTGATTCAGATATAGGAGAGGATTCTGAAACCTCCTCAACTTTGTCATCTTTGAAGGAGATCATCAGAGTCAGAAGTTGAGAACATGATGGCCAAAGTCATGGCTGTTAGGACAAAAAAAACTGATGCAAAGCCGAGATGCAGTACGCATATAGGCAAACAATCTGACACCTGATATATTACATCCTGTAATTTATTTTTCTTTGCCATGTATCTTGCCTAAACATCCTTATATATGTCAGCACAACAAGATTATGTCATTGCCACATTAAATGTTAATAGCATCAGAAAAGGGCCGTCTTCTCACTTTACTGCATTATGAGACAATAAAATAGACATTTCTTATTTACAGGATGTTAGATTATATACGATGAATGATATGGAGCAGGCTCGAAAGTTGTGGTGTTGGGTCCCTGCTTTTTTTCCTTGACGCTAGAAAGATTGGGGAGGGTTCTGTTTTCGGATGGATTTTTGTATCACAAAGGTTTTGGATATATGTCCAGGAAGGGTTATGTTTGTGGATTTACATCACCATGTGTTGCATTGGTGGCTGATTAGCCTTTATGCTCCTCAAATGAAAGAAGAAAGGGTGGAAATTATTAATAGTATCAAGCCATATCTCTTTACTTCCCATTTCTTGATTTGGGCTGGTGACTTTAATTGTGTGTTATCAGCTCAGGATAAAGAATGTTTGCCTGTCAAATATGTATTGTGACTCTGGAGCCTTGGAGACAATGGTACAACAAGTAGGTTTAGTGAATGCATACAGGCATGTGCATGTGACAGGGGATATACCTACTAAGGCTAAACTTGCTACTCGAGTAGATTATGCTTTTCTCTCATCCACTCTTTTAATACAGCATGCATTTATTGTCCCAGTAGAAACTTCCTGATCTTCTAATGATTAAAATTAGATTATCAATGGGTGCCAGCATTGGGTGTGGGAAAGGGATATGGAAATTGAATAATATGATGCTCCTTGACCATAGATGTTTAGTTCAGGTGGAATAATTTTGAAGGCTAAGAAATCTGTTTCGTGTCTCACACATAATGTTAATAGATGGTGGGTACAATCAAATTGGATCTCAAGGTTTTGTGCCAATCTTTTTCTTTTCAAAACAAACTGATAAATATATGCAATATTTGGATCTTAAAGACAATATATGATGGTTGTTTCATGTTTAAATGAGGACTAGGGGACTATGCCTACCAAATACAGTGTCTTAAACAACAGATGATCAATGTACAGTACGATAGAGTTCTTCTTTATTATATGAACACAGGATCTGTACCCTAGGAAAAGGAACAACAGGTGACATTTTTCCAGCTGTCAGTCTAGAATACAACACAGAACAATGGATGTTTTATGTACTGAACAAGGTTTACAGATTTTGACAATGAATGATATATTGAGGAGGTAGCTGGTTACATGGACCAGATGTTGCTGCTCCACTGGTGACTGATGACATGATTTCTGAGTTGCTAACTCCTGTCAGATTCTGAAGATCCCTCAGGAGGATCTGGATCGATTAATTGAACCAATTTCAACACAAGAAATTGTGGATGCTGTTCGTTCTCTAAATACAAATACTACACTGGACCGGACAGACTGACTTCTGAATTTTATAAAACTTTTTGGACAGTTTAGTAGATTTGTTCAGTTAGTATTTAATCATATTTTGACTGATCAGGATTGTAGCGCCACAGTTTGGCTTGATGATCCAATTATTTATTTTTAAAAGGGAGATAGGCAAAGGCTTCAGAATTGGAGGCCGTTGAGCCTTATGAACACATATGCTAGGATTCTGATGAAGATTTTGGCAAAAGATTAGGGACGGTAGCTCCCCAAGTCATTGACAAAAGCCAAGTATGTACGATTAAGGAAGGAATATTACTGATAATTTACTTTGTTTCAGAAATGGTTTCCCTAGGCCATCAGAATAAGGTTAAGAGTTTCCTGGTAAGTTTGGACCAGGAAAGCATGTGATAAAATCTCTCAACTGCATTTAAAATGAGTTTCGGAGGCTTATGGCATTCTTCAAATGTTTATTGAATGGATCAAGAAATTGTACAAAATAGCTTCTACTTTTCCAATCATTAATGGACATAGTGGATGGGTAATACATGTCTCACGTGGAGTTAGACAAGAATGTCCAATGAGCCCCTGCTTTATGTTTTTGTTTGGACCCATTATTAAAACATATACAGCAACATGCTGCAATTTGTAGTTTGTAAATTAGTGGTGTACCAGCTTTAACTAAGGCGTTAGCTTATGCGGATGATGTCTGCCTCCTGGTGGGGACATAAGCTCAGTGGAGACAGCCTTAGACACTGTTCAGCATTATTCAGCCCTGACTGGTTCCTCACTAAATACAAACAAATGTGGGGGTGTAGGTTGAGCACTGATACAGAGTATTGTGCCTCTATCAGAGGAATTCCCATGACTAATGAGACCTTGAACATTTTGTGAGTTTCTTATGGGGATCTGGATATGGTAAGGTGAATTGGATGTCAAGACTGGAACATTGTGCCCAGAAGGTACAAATTTGGAAAATGTGGCAACAAACAAAAAAAAAGGTTTCACAAGTACACACTTTTTTTGCCACAACTATCATTATTTAAGTGCTGTATCCCCAGTTCATGTGATGTCTCGATCTTAAGCATGACATTTCAGTTGATCTGGGGAGTAAGTTGAATCAATAACGAGGAGGTGCTGTATAGGGATTGTAAGTATGGAAGTTGAAGATTGATTAATCCTATCAGCTACTGTCATAGTATTTTTCTATTTAATACAATTTCCACCTTTTGAAACCTGGACAGGCAGATTGGAAATGGGCGGCAGGGCTATGGATTATTCCATTATTAGAGAAATGGGGCAAGGACCCTTTATGGGTAGGATAAAAATGTTGTGCCTAGTTTTATGTTTTCTTCCTTAGAAAAGATTAGAAAATGGGCCGTGACTATATCACAGGTTTCAGTGCTAGATAGGAAGGTGTTGTATAAAACTATACAATCTAATAGTTTTCAAATCCTATAGTGTATCCTGCTCTCCGTCCTGTTTGTAATGACAACATAGAAACCTGTCTAGTAGATCCTAGGACCCCTCCCAGGATGTGGGATGTTATGGCTCTGTACTCATGGACGATTAGGAGTAAAAGGAAATTCAAAGCATAAGAAGATAGAAAAAGGATGTGTTCCAGGGACACCTGTGCTTTACAAATAGAGACCCAGGAGCATTTTTTATTCATTGTCCATATGTACAGGATGTTTGGTGGATTATTGTAGCTAAGTGGCAGGATCCAGGCTGGCAGATAGTGAATTATGAAAATGTGATTACTGGGAAGTTGTCTCTTAGTTGTACTATGGATTACAGCACACTACGTCTGATATTTACATGCATAAAATGTTTTATGTGGCAAGTGAGATGCAAGTTTGTTCTTCAACAAAGCTCATTTCCCCACATGCACAGGTTGATCTAACTGAAAAGAAATTAAAAACCAGGCCAATTTTGACAGAGACCGAATGTCTTGGGAACAGTGGAAAAAGAGATGGAAGGAAAGTATACTACCATTTCTGGGGTGAAGGTCAGACTTTTATTGGTCTTCAATTCAGTATCTCATTTGTGTTTGTCACTCAGGGTGTAGGGGTTTGTGGTGAAAAGTGTGTTCGCTGGTGTATATCTGTTGCTATTTTTTATCTTACTGTTCTTATGAAAGTATGACTATTTCCTTTTTGTTTTGCTGTTGGACTAATTTAATTTTTCCCTTCTATGATGTAAACTTATTGTGAATTCTTTTACCAACACTCTTTATTGTGTTCTTTCTTATGGATGTTTCAGATAATACTGTACAAATGTTTGTGTCATATGAGGTCTGTACCAGTTTTTGTTTATTTTGCTTGCAATAAAAATTCCCCTACTCTTTTGAGAACTGCCATGGGATCTTTAACATCCACCTGAATAGGCAGATGGAACCTCGGTTTAGCATCTCATCCGAAAAAAGGCACCTCAGGAGTGCAGCACCCCTCATGCTGCACTGCAGTGTTAAGATATTAACCCAAGTGCCTGGTATGGGGCTAGAATCCACAGCCTTCTGATCTGCTGGCCTCAGAGACAGTGTGCTACCTGCTGAGCCACTGACACTGACTTATATGATGCTATGATGCTGCCATCCTTCAATTCTCTTCACTCTCAGCCCTAAAGCAGCTGCTTCATTCTTCTCCTCTCCACCCTGTTCCTGCTCTGCCTCCCACCCCCCTCATAACCCCCACTTCTCCTCTACCTCTTGGACAATCTGCCCTGTCATTTCACTCCCCATTATTCAATCTTGCCTCACTGTTTTGCTGGCCTCCGTGTTCTTCAACTCTAGTTGTAGCACTATGGCTTTGACATTGTCCTAGTACCTTATGAAATGTATTTTTCTATTGTTTTGGACACACATTTTGTTATTGATAACTGCCTTTATTATTTGCACTGTCTTTATGATTGCTCTGTGCTGCTCCCTCTGTCTGTACTGTTTTCTCCCTGCTTCCTGTGTTGCACCTGGACATGATTTCCGACTCAGTGTGCTTTTCTGAGTTACCAAAGTTTAAATAAAATAAATTGCACTAAATGCAGCTATTCTCCCAAATGTAGCTAATTAATTAAAATTGCCCCATTTACTAGCCACCCCATTTAGAAGCCATGGCTGAAAATGTGAAAAATATAATAGAAGCCACGACTTCTAAACAGTGAAATACAGTATCTACATAGACATATTTTTATAGGTAAATTGTATTAGCAACTGTTAGATTTACTTAGGATGGAAGACCAAATTGGAGTACATTTCCCCATTTAGAATAGGATAGTACAGTGACTGTAAAAATATAGATCAAATGACAGTGTAAAATATTTCCTAAGAAAGAGTAAACATGAAAACTGCAACAACTCCTAGTTTGATGGGGTAGAGCCACTGTGCTAAAGGGAAGAGGTAAACTTAGAAACAGCCATAACAACCTTCTTGGGGCAGGCCTTTGTGCTACATCTGTCCTGTGTTTTACCATATAGAAAAATAGCAGGAAAGGTAATTCCCAGCAGAATTACTGGAGTAGTGTTAAACTGTGGTTGAGGTATATAGTGGTCTTATTAGCTGGAATAGAGGTCAATATGGTGGGGAGTTAGATAGCTGCAGGGACTGTGGTGAGACCATTCCTTTGACTATGCTCTAGAGCAATAGCAGTGGTTGGTTGTGATGGATATGTTATATATAGCTTGTGTTTAATTAAAATGTATAAATTTGGCTTCTGACTATGGTAAATATGGGTCATGTAGCCCTTGGGGGTGTTTGAGGGCCACATCTGGCCCTCTGATTATCTTAGGTTGCCCATCCCTGCTCTGGAGGTTGGTCCATATGTAGGAGGTTTGAAGAGCTCTATGACAGCTTTGGGCAGCAAGGGACAGATAATCCTACTGTGAAGACAGCTGAGTTTGATTCCAGAACCACTACCCACCCCACCCCCATAGATGCCCACTGGCCCAGATGGATGGAGGGTGGTAGGGAAGGGAGGCAGGAGGATGGCACCAGTTTGTGGATATGAAACATTGTCCTTCTGTAGTGGCGCCAAACCATTTTGCACCATTGGAGGAGGTGCAGTTGCTTGACTACATAAGGGCAGGTGTGAAACCAGTCACTGAGAAGGTCCAGGCAGGGAGTGCAACATCCTGCAGTGCAGTGGAAATTAAGAAGGTAGCCAGTACAGTAGTGTGAATTAAGAACATAGCTAGTAGAGTACTTATAGTTAGGGACTGTACAGCATGTGTACGGAAGGTTGGTGTGTCAGGTGGGACAAAAGAGTGAAGGTCATATACCTGCCAGGTGTATTGGCTGTGAGGATAAGGAGAGGATTAGGAGGAGGATCATCTAAATGATGGCACCTGTCCTTGTACATTTGGGTATAAACAACCTGGCAAGCCAAAGTCTAGAAGTAGTCAAATCCTACTTCCAAAGGCTTGGGGGTGCTTAAGGGAAGATAGTCTCACTGGCCTTTTCATAGGTGCTACCAGTGTGGTTCTCAGAGAGGGAGGGAGAAAAGAGTGAGGAAAGAGAAACAGAGGCCTTCAATTGCTGGTTGAAAGTGTGGTGTCAAGATGAGGGTATTGATTTGTGGAAGACTGAGACATTTCTGAGACAGGGTGCTTCATCACAGGGAGAGGGACAAGTGCACTTTTATAGAAGCTGGATGTATATGTGCATAGTTATTAACCTGAATGAGGAGAGGCAGAAGCTGGGAATTTCCTAGTAGGTGATGTACAGGGAAAACTTAGCAGGGACTCCGCCAGGAATAGTAATGAGACTAGGGGTTCTAGTGGGTGGCCAGAGGCAAGAGTGGGAAAATACTGAAAAGGAGGGAAGGTGGAGGTCATGGCAAACCAGCTAAAAGGAGGAGAAATATATGGGAGATGAAGGGTGTGGTGGGCTGTAACCAGGAGCAGTTAATGGGAGAGAAAACAAGATGGGAGGTGGTCTGCCTATATGATAGAAGTCTAAATAACAAAACCAGTGAATTTCAGATGATGGTGGCAGATGCCAACCTAGACATGGTGGCCATCATGGAGACATGAGCCTCTGGGAACAATGATTGGGATCTGGCAGTTCCAGAATACACCCTCTATAGGAAAGACAGGAACAAGGGTAAAGGGAGTAGTAGTGCTCTGTATCAGGGAGTAATAAATGCTACAGGATGTGATGATCAAGAAGGAGAGAGGATAAGTGGAATCTATCTGGATACAGCTACTGCAACTACGCTGTTGATAAAAGCTTAGACTGGGGTGTTCTACAGACTGCTGGAGCAAAAGAAGAGGAGGATAAGGAATTGAGGGAGGTAACAAGTAACAAAGGGGAATCTAGTGTTAGTGGGAGACTTGAACCACCAAACTTAGCTTCCACCTCCCCCTTTCGGCACACAGGAGTCAGGCACTGTTGACACATTGCAGGACTGTTTACTGGTGTAGTTGGCCATTAAGCTACAAGGCAAAACACCATTCTAGACTTAGTTCTCACCAACTTACTAGTGGTGGTGGGTGGCAGTCAGGAACCTTTGGGGTCTAGTAACACAAATGGTTTCAGCTAGCAGTGAGAACAATGATACTCCTCCAGAACAGTGGTTCTGAACCTCCAATAAGCAATTTTGCTAGTTACAGAAAATGGTTAGGGAGCGCAATGGGTATAGATCACATCAAGGAAGTAGAGGAAAAGTGGGTAAAGATCAAGGGGCACTCCTGGAAGCAACCAACTCTTGTGTAGAAAGGTCACTAAAACACACAAGCACAAAAGGCCAATCTGATTTGCTAAAGAAGTAAAGAAGGCTGCAAGGCTGAAACAGTGCATTTCATAAGGTATAAGATGAATAGAGAGGAAGAGGAATGGATGGAATACCAAACCAAACTGAAGGAGACAAGAACAGTGATCAGGAAGGCAAAACCAGACACCAAGCTGAAGACTGACGAGGGTGTGAAAAGGGGGAAGATCATTTTTATAGTTAGGAAAAAGAAAGCTAGGGGAGATTGTTAGGTTAGCTCAGGGGAGAGTAGTAGAAGATGAGCAGAAATCCAATGTATTACACATTACTTCTGCTCAGTATTCATAATAGAGGACAAGGCAACAAGTACTTTTAGGATGCAGGAAATGGGGTGTTTAGTGATTAGGGATGTGCGAGGTGGAAAATTTAGCAGCGAATAGTTAGCATAATTATCACATTTCACGAAATAATTCACTGGGCGAAATGCAAGATTTTGCCTCCAAGCCAGTGAAATTTCACCCGCAGGGCAAATTTTGCCACCTGCAGGAGTAATTTCACTCCCACAGAGAAATGCTATGTCTAGATGTCCCTCCACCCCCTGGACCCTCACGGGCTGAAATTTTGTTTCCTGGTGTCCAGTGGTCCCCCGACTGATCACCAACTGAAATTACAGTAAATAAGCACCCCACACACTAAAGTTACCCCTGCCCCAAAATTTGTTTTATTTAAAAAATAAATAAAATTCACCTGCACTCCCTGGTGTCTAGTGGTCCCCCCGCCTATTACTGGGTGTAATAACATGAAATAAGCACTCCCTAGATTACCCTGTCACCTCCATTTTGTTTTGTTAAAAAACTAATTTCACCCTCCACTTCCTGGTGTCTAGTGGACCCCACCTATCAATAACAGCACCCACCCAGTCCTCCCCTGTAACCCGACCAGGCCACAGGCACAACCCTCCATGCTAGCAGCCCAACTGAGTGCCACTGAGCACTTGAAGGAATGAGTGTGTTGTCACTCATTCATTCATACATCATTCAAATGCTCAGTGGCGCTCAGTTGGGCTGCCGTCATTGAGGTGAGTGGAGGGCTCTGTCAGTAGCCCGATCAGTGTACTGGGGGAGCTGAGTAGAGTGCTGCTATCCATTGATGGGGTGAGTTGTCCACTGGACACCAGGAAGTGGAGGGGTGAATTTAGTTTTTTTTAATAAAACAAATGGAGGCCTCAGGGTAACTTGGGGTGGGAGTGCTTATTTCATGTTATTGATAGCTGGCGGATCATCTGGGGGTTGTACCACTAGACACCAGGGAGTGGAGGGTGAATTTTTTATAAAACAAATATGAGGGTGCAGGGTAACTTGTGTGTGTGAATTCAGACTACTGACTTGTGGTGGCCGGCAATGGTAAAATTGCAAAATTTTGCAGTAGTTCTAGAAACATTTTACAGGTGAAATTGCTGGATTTGCAGCAATTTCACCAGCAAAATGTTATGTTGATACATCTCAGTAGTGACTGTGCCTGCTTGGAGGAACAAAGGGCTCTATGCCTCAGGGTGGATAAAGCACCTGGACCGGATGGTCTATACCTGAAGATACTTAGAGATGGCCTTGGAACAGGCAGACCCTTGACTCAGCTATTTCATAATTTACTGAGTCTGGAGTACTGCTAGGGGATTGGAGGTCTGTGGACATAGTCCCACTCCATAAGTGGGGGAGCAGGACAGTCCAAAGCAGTCTAACCTCCTTAATATTGTTGCTAAGTTGATGGAGGCTTTCACTAAGAAGTATGGTGGCCTACTTAGAAAACAATGGGCTGCAGGTTGGCAAGCAGCATGAGTTTGTGTCAGGTAGGGTCAAGTCAGACCAGCCTGATACTCATTTTGACTGGGTCTCTAGGGTGATGGACAGAAAGAAGATGGTAAATTCACTCCACTTTGACTCAGTGCTCGCAGGGAGACTACTAAAAACCTGGATGACTTGGAAGTAGAAATGGTTTAATCAAGTAGGTGGGAAATTGGTGTGGGAGGAGGCACGAGAGGGTAGCATAAAATGGGCCAAATAAAGGAGTAGGAGTGTCGACCAGGGTGCCACTGGGATCGGTCCTTGGATTTGCCTTATTCAATGTGTTCATTAGTGACATGGGGATTGTATCCAAAGCAAGTTGTGTCCCTTTGGTGATGACACAAAGATATGTGGCAGGGCAGGCAATAAGGAAGATGTGAGGAAATTTGGAAAGACTTAGTACAGCTGGAATGGTGGACAATGATGTGGCAGATGAAATTTAATGCAAAAATTACACTGTGATGCACTTAGGGAAAAAGGAACCCATGAAAGAGTGTATTATATGAGAGAGGTTAGGCTGGCCACTACAGCAGAGTAAAGGAGTCTCCTCATACCAAAACCAGCCAGTGCAATGAGGCACACAGTATAGGCACTGAGGATGCTGGAGCATATCGAGAGGATTTTGTTAGCAGTAGTAAAGAAGTAATACTGTCTCTGTGCAGATCACTGGTAGGTATCACTTGAAATACTGTGTTTAGTTCTGGTGCCCTCACCTTAGAAAGGTCATAGGCAGGTTGGAGTTAGTACAGGAGTGCTGTGGGGGCACCAAAATGATCCAGACACAGCAAGGCAGATCCTATGAGGAAAGGCTGGTAGCCTTGAACATGTACTCATTGGAGGACAGATGAGAGGGGGACATGACAGAAGTTTCTAAGCATGAGAAACAGAGTAAATAGTGAGAACCTCTTTGTTAGAAACAGGATCCAGTTACAGGACAGCACAATTGGAGGTTGGTGAGGGCAAATTAAGAAGGGTTGTGAGAAATTTCTACTTCACTGAGATGGTGGTGCAGCCATAGAACAGATTACCAGCAGATGTGATGTGGGCGAGTACCCTAAATGGGTTCAAATATGGCAGGGACAGAGCAAGAAAGCTTATAATCCATAAGGAAATCTTGGAGGGTGATTAAGGAAGTCATGGGGGCAGTAGGGGACATCCCACCAGAACAATAAGGTCAAAGGTGAGATAGTATACTTTGGGCAGACTTGATGGGCCATCATTCTCTTTCTTTTATCAATTTATATTTTATTGGGGTGTTTTAACATACAGTGTGATAACTACAACAGTCCAATGGTGCCAGTAGCATTCTCTGGACCTGGCGGTACTGAAGTTCCTTGGATTACAGACTAGTCCCTTAATACAGAGAACAATGATAATTAAAGAGTCTCACAGTTAGCACATAAAACATCAAATGATGACCCATGCTCCATTCTCTCTAACTGGTAACAAAGTTGTAGCCCTCTAAACAGATAAAAATACACAAAAACCATCCTGTGAAAACAGACAGTACAGAGCGAGAACATCAAAGATGAAAGAACTGTGTCAACAATTTAACTATAATTAGTGAAACAGAGTAAAGGGTAGAAAAAATGGACACAAAGTATCATTGTGCTGATTGGGAGTGGGTAAGGGGGTGTAGTCTCCTGTATGAAGGATCACTGTGCAGTCTGCAAGTCTTTAAGATGTGCAAGGAGTATACCCATGAAGTAGCATAAGGAGCATATAGAATCAGGATAGATAGGGCCCCACCTTAGCAATTATTCTCTTTCAGTCAACAAATTATATATAGCTATGTGTGTATTTGTTTTAGGCATCCTTGCAGACCTAAGGCCAGGAGACTGGTTACTTGGCAGATACCTTTCTCTTGCTCTTCTGCTCTCTCTCACTCCAGACACTGAGGGTGAAGTCCTCACCACATGGGACTCCCTTTAGCCATGCAGGCTGAATTGGAAGAACCTTATGGTTTTGTCTTGTTCAAGTGAGTGAGAGATAAAGAGAGAGAGAGAAAAGAGAGAGATACACACATTATCCCAATCCAAATTAATTCTGTGTAACAGGATTTATGGTGGTATATGGAATTCTCTCCTAAATACTCTAATTTCATAAACCCTGGAAGGCAGAAAACATTTAAGAAAGCTTAGATATAAATTTACCAGGGTGAAAATAACACATACTACAACTGAGACATGGGGGTGTCTTGATAGGCGACCAGCCTTCTTCCAGTTCCTCCATTCTTGTGTTCATATGTATTCAAATTCAAGCAGCAGTCCAAGCCATCTTTATAACCAATCCAGCATGAAGGGATGGTAACCTGAGGCCTTGGTTCCCTAGAGGTTTTCTCCACTGTTTTGTTTCCCCTGTCCTCAGTGCCAAAGGTCAAAATATGAATTAATATTAATAATTAATTATTCTACTGGGAGTTAGAGCTGGGCATTAGTCCTACATTCTTAATAATGGCATATTTTCCCTCTATCTTATGGCATGTGTTTGCTTCATTCCTTTGTGCTTTAGGGTCTTTTCCTACAATACATTTGGTCTAATGGGACCTTGTCTGTGTGGCACCTCAAGAGTGGAACATTCCTCAAAGAGTTCCTGTGTTTTATGGCATCCAGATAGGGTATTCCCTGTAGCAAGGACAGAGAGAGGGTATTCCAATGTTATAATTATGTTGCACAAGCATTCTACATACTTCCTGCTTTTCAGACTACCTCAGTAACCACCTTCCCTTACCAATCATTTGCTTCCATCATCATTCCAGTCCTACCAAGAATTTCTAATCATTCCCTATGTTGCCTAAGTATGCCAACACAAAAGTCTATTGGGCCATTAAATTAAGGGGTTTTAGCTTATTGATGGGTGAGACAGCAGACAACACATCCAATGCCCTCAACCATGGTTCTTAAACTCCACATACCCATGCCCAAGCATCTTTGGTATACACTTCATGTCAGTGTCAGTGGCTCAGCAGGTAGCACACTCGACTCTGAGGCTGGGAGATCAGAAGGCTGTGGGTTCTACACCCACACCAGGCATGGTTATATCCAATACTGACACTGTAGAGCAGAATAAGATGGGTGATGCACTCCTGAAGTGCCATTTTTCAGATGAGATATTAAACCGAGGTTCCGTTTGCCTGTTCTGGTGGTTGTTCAAGTGGACGTTAAATATCCCATGACACTTCTCAAATAGAGTAGGGGAATTTCCCGTTGTCCTGGCAAACTTCCTCCATTCACCAGAAATACCACCAACAGCTTAATCTAGTTCAGTTTCAGTTGGTTACCATCTGTATCCCCACCCCAGGTCACCCCTGAAAAGGGACTTCTAGTCTCAATGGGCTTACCTGGTCAACAAAATTCAATAAATAAATAAATAAATAAAGTGGAGTGTTTGGTCCGAAGCCAGCCCACCTGACAAAGCTCCTATTTAGTGAGCACCAGGGCACTTGGCTAACAGCTAGTGGCATCCACAGTGTTTGCAAACTGCTTGCGTTGTGTAATAAAGCATTTTAAATTACAGCTGTGGCCATTGTTTGCATCCATGCCAAGGAGTGCGGCTGCATCCTTGTTGTGACTATCATTTGGCAGCTCCTTTCTTTGATCTCACCACCACCCTCCTCCTCCTCCTCCTCTGGTGGCACCACTCCTTACTTTACCATTTGGTCCTTTCTCCCAAAGAGTATCTTTGGTCTAAGGGGACCTTGCTTCTTTAGCACCTCCAGGGTGGAATCCTCCTCAAGAGGGTTCCTGTGTATTCAGGGCACCATGAAAGGAAGAAATCCTTGCAGCAGGGACAGAGACTGTCGCCAAAGTTAAAATCTGTTGCACAAGCATTTTGTATCTGCCTTCCAGACTATGTCAGTTCCTGCCTTCCCTTACCAGCCATCTTTAGTACCTCCATCATCATTCCAGTCACAGAAATATACACATAGAACAATTTATCAGAAGAAGGCCTTGTGGTCTATCAAGTCTCTTGATGTGGAGGGCCTATCTTTTACATGCCAAAATTCCCCTTCCCTACCCCTCAGTCCTCCCTATGCCCCTAAAGCTTTTCCAGATTTGGCATTTAACACTTCCTCTGGCAGCTTGTACCATCCCTCCACTACTCTCTCTATGAAGTAATACTTCCTGGCATTCTTCCTGTACTTACCCCATGCCAGCTCACTGCTGTTTCCCCAGGCACATGTTATCTCAGGTTTGAACAGTTCACTGGAGTCCACTTTGTTGATACCTTCACATACATGAAGGTTTCAATCCATAATCTCCCATCTCTCCTCCTGCTCTACAGTGAATTATTGTTCGGGCTCTCCAGCCTCTACTCATATGGTTTCCTTCCTGACAGTGTATCATTCTCATGGCTCTCCTCTGCACAGCCTCCAGCCTCTTCAAGTTCTTCCACAGATAGGAACTCCAGAACTAGACACAATGCTACAGGTGTGGATCCCAGGGAATCTATTCAAGGCAGATTGACCTCCTTCCACCTGCTACTGATCCCCTGTTTATATATCACAGCATTCTGTTTCCTTTCCTACTGCTTTACCGCACTGTGCAGCTAGATTGAAGGAGCTTGTGATTGCTACCCCAAGTCCTTCTCTTCCTCAGATACTGTGCTGGTAATCCTCCCCCAAGCTGGTACTCAGCCCTTGGGTTCTTTCTCTAATGTGCATGACACTGTACTTGTTCACACTGAAGCCCAGCTGCCAAATCCAGACCACCCTTCCAGCTTTTCCAAGTAGTCCCTCAATTCCCTGACCCTCACCATAAAACTTAGCATCATCTACAAAAGGCAGTTTTACCCTTGCTGCCCTCTCAAATATCTTTAATGAATATATTGAAAAGCACTGTTTGAACCATCAAGCACAGTGGATCCCTACTCATGACATCCCTCATTCATGAGTATTTCCCATTAACCACTTCCTTCAGGCCATTCCCCAACCTATTTCCTATCCATTTCATCACTGTGTCCTTCAATCCCAAGTCATTCAATTTCTTTATTAACCTCAGTGAGGGCAAAGTGGAAGGCCTTGCTAAGTCCAGGTACAGTATGTATACTGCTTGTCTCTATCAACAGCCTTAATGACCCAGTCAAAGAAGTCTTGCAAAATTGGTTTGACATGAAATACCCAACATAACCCATGTTACATTCTGTCCTGAAGCCCATTTGCCTTGAGGAGCTCCACCAGTCTGTCTTTCAAACTGGTGTTCAGGAGCTTGCCAACTATGTTGCTGAAGCTGACTGGCCTATATTTCACTGGCTAGTCCCTGGCCCCACCCTTGTGGAGACGATCATATCTTCTGTGCTCCAGTCCCTAGGTACCTCATTGGTTTCAGAGAATCATCAAGCAAGTCAGCCAGGGGCACTGCCAGCACCTGTGTCATCTCTTTCAGCACCCTGGGGTTGAGCCTTTTCTGATCCTGGAGACTTGTCCACCTTTAGTGCTAGCAGCCCTTTGAGGACCCTCTCTGTGGTAACATATTCTGCACATTTTATGCCTCTGCTTCATCCTCTCAGCCTACCCCAGCAGTAATGGTTCCTTCTCTATGGTAAACACTGAGCAGAAATATTCAGTCAATATTGTTTTTACCCTTACATCTTCACCCTTCTTCACCTTGGCAATTCAGTCTTTTTTGTCCACAGTCTCTACTAAACTCTTTACCAATCATTTTTTAATGCTGCCTAAATATTCCAGCACAAAGAGGCTGATGATCTATTGAATCATTGTATACACCTAGTAAGATCACATGTGGAATACTGCATCAAGTGTAGCTCTAGTTGTCACACTGTGCCATGGATATGCAAAATTTTCAAATGTGTAGAGTCGTGCTTTAGATGATAACTTTAGAAGAAATGAGATAAGAGGAGGACTGGCTAAATGATCTATAGTGGTAGCCAGTGTCATAATGCAGAATATCCAGATATATCATGATATATTAGAGGAAATCTTCATTCCTTTCAATTGGACTCCTGTGATATTTCCTGATATTGTATATCCAGATGCAGGAAATAGTGCAACTTGGCACTGGCTACTACTGTAAACTTGTTCATACTTGAAAGGATACATATGATGGGATATTATAAGTTTACAGAAACACGAGGTACATAATTAAAGCAAAAAAGATTTGTTTGAACTCATTCAAGGTAAGTTCACCCAGTGGCATTCCTAAAAGCTAAAGCATTTATGCATTTTATTTTATTATTCTTTTACCAGGATAGCCCAGCTAAAAACAACTTCTCACTTCCAGTGGGTCCTACTTCTACCCATTGCTGCAGCTGGACAGACTGGCTCACTGGAAGATTAAATGACCTTCCTAAGGTCACACAGTGAGATGTTGGCCTACCAGGGTTTGAACCTGCCATCTCCTGGTTCCCAAGCCAGTTCTCTAACCAGTAGACAATGCCTCCTGCAACCCCAAACTGACCTTCATACAGAGTGACCTGGGCAGATGTGCATGGTAAGTTCAATTGGGAGCTCACAGGAAAGTTTTACTTCAAACAAAGGGTACGTGTTATGGAATCGCTTACCAGATTTTGTGGTCAAGGCTAAATCAGCACTGACATTGAAAACCAGTCTGGACAAGTTCATTATTAAATATAACATTTCCTGCTACACCTCCTGAGTTGTTGGGAGGTGAACCTGATGAGTCACATGTTTCTCATTTGCCTTTACAATTCTTAGGATCAGTGTAATATTTTCCCAGCTTTGGTGTGAATAATAATAATGGAGTGTAGGGCAGCAAAGGATAATTAAGTGACTCTCTTTACAAAACAGTCTTGAGTGTGACATGAATGTTTGGGTTTTCCATAGAATTTAGATGTGTCTAGGCTGGGGAGGATAATGAATGAAAACTCAAATTAATCTAGGTGTTACCTCCTTTTGCCTCAACCACACATACACACACATACATAAACTGTGCTGTAGTAATCACTGTTAGTTTCTTTGAGTAGACATCAACATCTGTAATCTGTGCATGTGTAGGTGTAACCTCATGAAACTTAGTCAACAGGTTCTGAGGGCAAAGTAGAGCCTAACATAAATAGAGCAGTGACTGAAAATGTAGGACAAGACTGAAATAAGATTAAGGCTGTTCCTCTTCAGAAGATTTATAATTTATGCACATGCCATGGCAAGAGTTCAACCATGTCTGCTCTGTTGGCTGCTATACCCTGCTTTTTCCTTCCACCTGCTTGCTGAAAAAAAAACCCCGCCACCATCTACATGAGCATGGATAAATCTGTAAATCTGTCATCCTGACTTATGTGTCTGAACTCTCCAGAGGAAGACTAAAGTAGTTCACTGTATAAATTTAATCCTTAGTAGCAGTAGCACTGTCATCCCAGTTACAGCATCTCATTTTAACCCCTTTGGTACAGTCTGTGTTGACTATAATTATAAGTGGCAACTGTCTGACACTTGAGAGCCTAGAGAGACTCTTTTATAGCATGATAAATGGCTTTTTGTGTACCACAGGCTCTCCAAGACAGTATAAACACAAGGATCTGTATATTTTTCAGACATTTACCTAATTGGTAATTGAACTATTGAAAGCTTTTCGTAAGAGAAAACTATATTTAGTCAATGTCTTCTTTGGCTAGTTTGCAAAAAATATTTTCTGAATACAGTTACTGTAAGTAGATTTTGTTTTATATAATCATTTGGCATGAGCTGAACCAGTAATAACGAAAACACAGATTTCATTTGGTTCTAAAAGAATAAAAACAAGTAGCCTTTAAAAATGAGTTTGTGTGGTTCTCTTAACAAATTAGTAGTTAGTATGTAACATAGAGTTAATATGCAGGATGCATGCAAATCACTTGTGCTAAAAAGACAGTTGGAACAAGGACCATTTAGAACACTTTTGTTACCCTAGCACTAAAAATATTTACACATTGCTGGTAAGCATATGAAAATATATAACTGAGGACTGCCCTGTGCTTCTAATGTGAAACATACATTCTCAGAAGCCTATGAGCAGGATTTTCAAAGAACTGAGATGTGATTTTCACATATTTGTGTTACTTGTAATATGACTGTGAAACCACAGAAATTGTGGTCTAGTTTCATATCACATGTGCCACACTCCAAAAATGACGTGTGACAAAATAATGATGCATGTTACATTTTGGCTGCAAAGTGAGAAAAATGCTGTTCATGCATGCAAACATTTGAAAATGGGTGCAAGAGTTGTAGGATGCATGTTAGTCTAACATAGGGACATGCTAATATATCATGTGTTTTGAGAATCCAGCCCGTATCACTTAAACTGTAGGTGATACAGCAGATGTTTGGAAATAATGATTCCTTATCAGTTTGAACTGTATCTCTGAATCCCACCCCAATAATAATATTGATGGTATAATGGAGAACAATCAGTTACAGTGCAATTTGATTAGAGAGGCCAATATTCATCAACTTTTGGTATTCATGAAGTAGTTAATATTTTAACTTTATTTTACCCAACTATCCAAGAAGCACATTTACAGTGGTACTTTTTAGAGCAGTGCTAAACCAGAAGTGCAGAAAAACCACAAGAGGAATACAAACATTTTTTTAACTGAGAAAGAGCTTCGTGAATATAGGGGTAAAATAAAAATCTTAGAGCGACAAATGTTTCACGAATATAGGCCAAAGGACTAGAGTCACAAATGCCAAACAGCACTGAGCTAATGCATTGCTCATTGCATTTTGCTGGGATGCAGGAAGAAACATGAGGATGCATGAGAGTCATGCTAATTGGAACTGTAAATCCGATGGTATGTGGTGACGGACTTAGGAGGAGGTTTGTCTCTTCTTTCCAAGGAGAGGCAGGCACAACAGTTCCAGGTGCAAACAGCAAGTTTTAATGGGACAGCCACTGGTTATGCTGGAAAGTAATTGGTTATGTGGTTGCAAAGTACAAGGCACCTCAGTGATTGTCATGTACAACACAATACTTAGAAACATAGAAACATAGAATTTGATGGCAAGATAAGGACCATTGGCCCACCTAGTCTTTGCCCCATTTCCTTCCAACAGATAAGCTGCAGATCCTAATTAACCAACAGCTTACTTTCTCCTACCCCCACTAGGACTGCCTTTATGTCTGTCCCATGCATTCTTGAATTCCCCACTGTTCTTGACTCCACGACCACCTCAGGGAGGCTGTTCCATGCATCCACAACCCTCTCTGTGAAAAATACTTCCTCACATTACCTCTGAGCCGCCCCCTCTATCTTCAAATTGTGCCTCTTGTTCTTGCACATCTCTTTTTCTGAAAGATGCCACCCTCTTGGACTTTGTTGATTCCCTTGAGTTACTTGAAAGTTTCTATCATGTCCCTCTCTCCCTCCTTTCCTCAAGGTACATATTAAGCTCCTTTAGTCTTTCTTCATATGTCTTCTGGTGCAGACCCTGCACATTTTGTTGCCCTCCTCTGGACAGCCTCCACTCTGTCTATGTCTTTGCAGAGATGGGGTCTCCAGAACTGAACACAGTACTCCAGATGGGGTCTCACCAACTGCCTGTACAGAGGGATAACAACTTCCTGTTTTCTACTATTGATGCCTCTCCCTATGCATCCCAGTATCCCCAGCCTTCCTTACTGCCTTCTCACATTGCTTGCCCACCTTTAGGTCATCTGATATAATTAACCTAGGTCCCTTTCCATTTTACTGTTGTCAGTATCTCACCCCCATTGTGTACTCTTGCCCTGGGTTTTGTTTCCCAGGTGCATTACCTGCACTTCTTTGCATTGAATCTGAGCTGCCATACATTTGACCATTCCTCCAATCTTGCAAGTCCTCTCATCCTTTCCACTCCATCTGGTGTATCAACCCTGTTGCAGATCTTTGTGTCATCTGCAAAGAGACATACTTTTCCTTCCAGTTCCTTTGCAATGTCACTTATAAAGACATTAAAAGGACCAGTCCCAGTGACTGAACCCTGCAACTCCCCGCTAGTAACCCTCCTTTCTTCACTGTGGACTCCATTTACTACTACCCTTGCGCCCTGTTGTCTAGCCAATTATTTATCCAGGCTACCACCTTGGGACCCACTCCAAGGCTGGCTAACTTGTGTATTAATCTTTATTGTGGGACTGTATCAAATGCCTTGCTAAAATCTAGATAAGCCATGTCCACAGCCCTCCCTGATCTACTACTTTGGTCACCCAGTCAAAGAAATCTATTAGATTCATCTGACACGACCTTCCCATCGTGAATCCATGCTGTCTTGGGTCCCAGCCCCACTGGCCTCTAGGTACTCAACAACTCTTTCCTTCAGAAGTGATTCCATCATTTTACCTACCACTGAGGTCAAACTAACTGGTCTATAGTTTCCTGCCTCTGTCCTGCTCCCACTTTGTGAAGAGGAATCACATCCACCTCCTCCAATCCTCAGGTACCACCCCATCCTCCCATGATTTGTTAAAGAGAGTAGTCAGCGGTGTCATTAGTTCTACTCTTAGTTCTTTTTAAATTCTTGGGTGATCCATCAGGCCCCATTGCTTTGTCCACCTTCAATTTTATTAGTTCTTTCAGAACCTTTTCTTCTGTAAATGGACTGGTATCGACCCCAGTCTTCAGAGTGTTTCTCTTGTTTGGTTTAGGTACTCCCCTCCTCTTCCTTTTGAGAATACTGAGCAGAAATATTCGTTCAGTATCCCTGCTTTTCATTGTCACCCTCTACCCACATTCCTCCCTTTATTAAGCCTCAGTATCCCTCTTTTGGTCTTTCTTTGTCTCCTAATGTACCTATAAAAGGTCTTATCCCTTTCTAACAGAGTTGGCCATCCTTTCCTCGGTTTTGGCCTTTGCTATTCTGACTGGCTTCCCAGCCTCTTTTCTGCTTTAACTGATAAAGTTCTCTGTCCTTCTCCTTCTGTGTTTCCTTATATTTCCTGAATGCTATCCTTTTCTCCGTAACCTTTCCTGCGACCTCTTTTTGAGAACCACAGCTGTTTTTCCTTCATTGTGTTTTGTTGATTTGCTTTACACAAAGGCTTGTTGCCTCTGTGATGGTTGTTTTGATTACTCCCATTGTTCCTCCATCCCTCCTTCTTGCCTGTTTGCTAGTGCTTTTCTGAGGCACTCTCTCATTTTCCCAAAGTCAGCCCTCCTAAAGTCCAATACTTTTGATTTTGTATGGCTTGATTGTATGGCTGTGTTTATCATGAACCACACTGTTTGGTGGTCCTTGTTCCCAGATGGCTACCACTTCTAAATCTGAGATTTTCTCCATCCCCATTTGAGGTACCAGATCTAAGATTGCTCCTCCAGTGGGTTCCATTACTAGCTGTCTGAGGCATGCCCCTGTAGGGCATCAAGAATGACCCTGCTCTTGGATGTGCCTGCAGCAAGGTGCTCCAGTTAACATCTGGCATATTCAGGTCCCCCATCAACAATATCTCCCTTTTTTCTGCCATTCTAAGAAGCCTTCTATCATTTCCTTGTCCATTCCTCCCCTGAGATGGGGTCTGTATACAACCCCCATGCGGATTGTGGTGCTATTTCCTGTCTCCAGATTGACCCAGAGTGTCTCATCTGCTCCCTGTTTACTCTTTAGTTCTGTTGCTTTGATCCCTTCCTTTACATCAAGAGCGCTACTCCTCCTCTTTACCCTCCCTGTCCTCCTGTAGATTGTGTATCCTAGTATGTTGACATCCCAGTCATGGTTCTCTGTGTACCATGTTTCTGTGATAGAAGGCAATGATACAGGTCTAGGTGCAGTGAAGGTAAAGTAAACAGTCATATATAATACCAATACTAAAGGTACCTCTAAAAGAGTCACATAGTGCCTTATGTCTGCAGATGTCAATAATAATAACTATTAATACCTAATCACCTTGGCCATGGTAACTAAAGACACACCAGCTTATAGCCTGGCAGTCCAGTTGGAGGAACAGTCTTTTGGTGTGAAGCAGATGGTGGTTAGCAAGCTGAAGAGTGGTACAGTACCTGAGTGACCGATCAGTCTCATTGACGGCAGGATGGTTGAGGATGACAAGATGAAGATGAAGATGAAGAAGATGAGGATGATGCAGGCTGGTCCAGAGCTGGAGTTGCAGGTGATCAGAGGATGGAGGATGGTTGAGGCAATGTCCTTTGATGTGATGGCGGGTCCTCTGGAAGGCTCCTGACAAGTTGCCACCTAGCCAGAGAAGGAGCTATGACCACCTTAGATAAGCAAAACAAGAACGGGCACTTTCCTATTTACATACTGTGGAAAGAATCTCACTATCATGAGCCATGGTGGCTCCTAAGCTGACTTGACTGGGGTACTAACTACTGCTATGCTGGCTAATGCAGTCTTTCATCATCATCAGGGTTGCTGGCAGTGGGGCAGAAGGCACTAGATGCTTGGCCAAAGGTGGGTGACCCTGACCTCAGGGTGCAGCCAACCTCCAGTCTTCATAGGGCAGCTGGTTGAGCAATGGGACTACCACAGTTGGGCAGTCCATCCACTTCTCCATGGCAACAGCTCAGACTGGGATGGAAAGAAAACTGACATGGTTCAATGCAGTTGGTGATGGGGCAGGCAGTTTGTGCCCTTTCCAGAACAGTTCAGGAACCAACTGGTCAAGGTGCAGGGCAGGCAAGTTCAGCCCCAACATGGATAGGTGGCTTTGGTGTGTGCAGGCAGGCAGTTCAGGCCCTGTTGCAATTTTGATCAGAACCCGATAGAAGTAGTTCAGTCAATTAGGGTCAATAACATCCCTGGGTACAACCCAGGAAGCACTATAATGTAATTACACAATAATCACTGTTCTTTTACCAGGGACTGAGTTTACCTTATGGCCAGGGTCAGGGCAAGCAGCACAGTGTGGGCCAGACAGTCCCTACAGTCATCAGGTACACACACAACCAGCAAACCACCCAGAGAAGAGGGGTGGCTACTGAGGGGTGGTCGGGGATCCCTGATGGCAACTGTGGCCTTGGTGACCAACTTCTCTATGATGGGGCACTGGTCCTTTAACTCCCTAGGAAAAATCTTGTTGGCTGGGTAGGCCTGCAGGAGATTGCCTGGGCTGGGCTCACACCATCTGCATATGTATAAGGGTGGCAGCTGGGATATGCAGTGGCCCAGTCTGAGCTCTGCCACTCATAAATATTAATTACTGGGCTGCAGTCCCACCATGTAGTCTCTAGGGCTTGGCTCTGCCCCCTTTGGCATGTAAATATGTGGGCCTTGGTGTTATTCCGCATGCACTACGGCATGAGTGCACTGCTGTGTCCAATGTCCTTCATCCTAACTCAACCTTGACCCCGGCTGCCTTTCTTTTCTTTTCTTTTGTGGGTGTTCTTTTGGCACTAAGCCTACCCTGGGGCACATTATTATCTGCTTGTGGGTGCTTGCCCACCTTTGCTCCTAGGCCCATGGCTAACCCCATAGGTGCCTTTGCACTGAAAAACGTTCAGGCTTACCACGCACTCACCACCTGGCCAGGGTCCTCTGAGGCAGAGATGATCGGTAGTGGTGTTGGTGGGGTGGCTGAGAACCATGCTTCCACCACTGTGCTCTGTTCCCTTGGTGTGCAGAAGCGAAGCGGAACCCTGGGATGTGGGCACAGGTTCTGCCTGAACTCTCCTTGCTACTGCATGGCCTCCACTGCTCAAATGCCTCCCACCTCACTGATGTGGGGCGATTATTACAGAAACTCTGCAGGACCCTGCAGCCATGTTGGCACTGTTTGTGCTGGGGAGGATGGGGCAGAATGCCCCAGGAACTCTGCGGACCCCAGCGATCACCAGAACTGGCTCTGCCTGGACTGGGGTGAGCTCAGAAGACGGCTCCCAGCCAGGGCCAGTGAGGGAAGCAAATAGGAGGGAAGCAGTCAAGCACCTGAGAAGTCCCCTAAAGCCTGGCGGATGGCTACAGTGGGTCTGCCACTCTCTGGGATGGGAAACCTCAGCCATGCAAGGGGAGACAGATAGTCAGGTGCAGAGAGGAGATGAGCAGGCCCAACAAACCCAGCACTGCAGGAGTGCCCAAGAGGGAGGCAAACCAAACAGGAATAAGGAGAGCTACAACTGGCGCTGAGGCCAGCCAAGCGGGGGACCACACAACACTTGCCCACTACCCTGGCCCCAAGGCTTGCAGCCACAGGGGACTGACAGGAGGACTGCACCACCTGCCTAATTAGGGTGCAGCCCAGCCCACCCAACAACAGGGCCCTACCAGTCTCACCAGTCATAAGAGGAACCCACTGATCCAGGAAAAAGAACTTAAAGGAGTTTACCCTAGGGGCTGCTGCTGGACATCCAGAGAGCTGCTGGACCCACTGAGGAGGGAGGAGATGCCTGCCTACTGCTGAAGCCCCATGAACCACTGCCTACAGGAGCAGCAACAGGAGCCACAGACCCAAGCTTCAGGTAAGCCTCCAGGTGTCCATACCCTGTGCTCTCTACTCTGTGGTCCCTCAATCCAGAACTGCCCTCCAGCTAACAGGAGACCTTTTTCTAGCCTGGGGCAGATTTGGCTTCTGGCTAGTTGATTGTGTCCCTGGGGCTTGGATCAGCCCCTTGGGCTGATTTATAGCCCTTTAGGCATTGGCAGAGCCCTGGCCTGGTAAGGACAAAGAATCCAGCCAGGAAAAGTACAGGAGGAGAGAGCAGAGGGGATAGGGACCAAGTAGTCAGTCAGCTAGCTTGGTCAGCAAGCCAGCTGGCCATGTATAGATGGGTGGGGTTAACCCTGTCCCTCCCTGAGGTTTTCCTGGTCTGCTTGCAGACAAACTTTAGGAGCACAACAATCACCAGGGCAGTTTTTATGCATAGGCTAAGTAGACTTCAGCCTAGGGGCACTGGCTGTTTAAGGGCACCTGGGCACTAAGATACATTTGGCTGCTAAGGTGGCTTGTTCATTGTCTCTGCTGTGCTGGCACAGCCAAGTCCACTGAGAGCTGCTGTGAACCTGACTCTGCAGCATTTTGCAAACACATGCCACATCACAGGTTTAACTAGAGTAATAAGTCAAAGTCTGAATCTGAGTCTGAGTCAGAATCTGCCTCCAGCAAAAACAACAAGACCCGCCCTGTCCCAACTCCAGTTGAGACCCCACCCTACCATCATTTGGCATTCTCAGTGTATAATCTAACAACCTGATGTACTGAAAATGTCTAAGGAATCTGAATAAGAAATCATAGGAATTAAATTCTCTCACCCCCCTTCAGAGAGATAACAACTAACTGGAGATATATACCTACACACACACACACACACACACACACACACACACACACACACACATATACACACAAGTCCTAATGCACCATCATTCACATCAATCAATTCAATTGTTATCCAAAGGAATTACACTTGTCATGAAATTCCAAATAAAAGGGATCATGTATCCTAACATGTACAGAATTCAAAATACATCACTATATAACCATACTACTTTCTATGCAGTAACAGTCCAAGGATTCTAAATAGAATCACAATTAAATAAAATGTCCACCTCCCCAGGGTAAGGAAACTGGAAGTAAATGAGCAGTAGGAATGTAAGAAAAGAGTCCTAACATACCTTAATTTCCACAAATCACTACAATATTAGCCCAATGTAATTTGATCTGTCAAGGATTCCCATGCAATGAGATCCTACACCCCATTATGTCCAGAGTTCAACGATGCAACAGCATATAATTAAACTACTGAATGTACAATAACAGGCTAGGAAATCTGAATATGACCCAATAGAATTAACCCCACCCGGGAAGATAAATAGTAAGAAGGAATTCATATTCATTATGTGTGTGAACTAAGAGTCATAACACACTGTAACTCCATATCTGAATAGAAGCCCAACTTGATGTAACAGCAACCCTCACACCCACCACACTCATATACTCCCCACACACACACAAGGAGATGCTGAAGTCCTATAAAATGTCATATGAAGAAAAGGTCTGTGGATATTAAGTCCCATAATGTGCCATAAACCCCAAATCTGTGTTCATGCCATCTTCTACCATATTGAGAAGTAAAATAAGTTTGATCTCAAAAGCCAGTCTCTGTTGTGTACTTTTGAGATTTCCTTTTAAGACCATTACTGATATATCTGAGATTGAGTGGTCAGGCCAAGAGAAGCATTGCCCCACTGGTTTCAGGTTATGCCTAAGCACATCTGACCTTTAGGCCCTTTCAGCTAAAGGTGAACTGGTACTACTCAGCTTCTCTGACAATTCCTTTTGTTATTTTTTAAATGAGTATTTTGAACCAATGAGAATTTTTTCTGTCTTTTTCTGCATGATCTGGGTGTTAAAAAGTACGGGATTTTCTAAATAACTGTCATTAAGCTTCCAAGGAAGGACTTGTTGGTCTGAAAGCCAAAGCACTTTGTTTCATCTATGTTGGTCCAATAAAAGGTATTATGAACTGGGATCATAAATGGGCGTCGCTGATTGGCGAGGCGTTTTGAACCGTGATGATATCAGCATCATCACGGCTTCAGAAAACCTCCGCCACCAGCCTCCCTCAGCACCAGGTAATCATTACTGCTCCGCCTCTGCCAGTATTTCACCTCACACCAAACTGTAGAAAGGCACAACCGCTGATGGAGACATGCTACAAAATCGAAATAAACCCATCCTCCTACAACCACTGCTACTGCTAGTACTTTACAAAGCCTGCCATATATGTTCTTACCTCAGACAAACTCCTGAGGAATATGATGTTGACAGAGTGAGTAGCTTAATTTTCACAGCGTCACTAGTGCTTGACTGTCATGTTACAAAATAAAAACAAAGAAAATCACAATCTTGGCACGACAAGCTCTACCTAACTACCGAAAGGAAACGCAAAATTAAACACATTCACTCTGTCCCAGACTAGCAGCACGACCACGTGAAACCCATGGAGAGCATACTTGAGAGGACCAGTATTACCAACGTGACACAGTGTTAGTTATAACAGTGCCACCTGCTGGCCGAGCTCTTCAGGACTATTTTGTCAAAACATACTCTTCCAACATGCTAAAAGAAGCAATTTCACAAGGTTTAAAAGCATTTCTCTTGAAAAATGTATTCAATCCAGTTCATAATAGCAATAAGTCACTCCAGGGTGTGGTATATCATGGGATATAAGCCACTTCTCAGGCCGGTTTGATGCACTCATGGCCACCAATGGCCTCATGCCCAACCACCCGAGTCGATACAATATCCCATGATATACCACACAGAAGAAACGGACGTCAACAGATGAAATGCACTCCACAAGAAGGGCTAAATCCACAATCAATCCACAATTTGAGAAAGCTCACAAGAGCAAAACATGTCAGGTGACTAACATGCCTTGGTTACACTGTGCAGGTGGAGCTGGTGAATCAGGAAATGTTCACATTTGGATTTATTGTGGATTATTGTGGATTTAAGTCGTTTGGCTCAGAGTGCATTTCGTCTGTTCGCTTTTCATCTGTATGTACAGATGGATTTTATTGACACAAATTAAAGCATTTTTCACCTTACAGAGGACTGGTGAGTGCTTTTCTTATATTACCAAAGTTTTATGAGTGGGGAACTGTGTGGCATATAGCAAGCTTGGCCTTCTATGTGGTGTTGGTCTCCGAGACCAGGAGGTCACAATATTTTCACTGACTTTAATTTTGGCTTGTCATGCCTATTCTAGGTGTAACAGTACTCTAACACTTTTCTACA
Source organism: Neoceratodus forsteri (assembly GCA_016271365.2). Classification (NCBI taxonomy): domain Eukaryota; kingdom Metazoa; phylum Chordata; order Ceratodontiformes; family Ceratodontidae; genus Neoceratodus; species Neoceratodus forsteri. The sequence goes on from CM057450.1 coordinate 1,543,679,365, forward strand.
ACTTTAATCACATCAACCCATGAGCATGGGTTGATGTTCAAAAGTCAGCAGTGTGGACACTTTCAGAAGCATCCTAAGAGCACTTCGCATTGGGTTTCTGGTGCAACTCAGGAGAAGGGACATGTGTCGGAGTGAGCTTAGAGCATTACCTGGTATGTACAGTAGATAGTCTGCAGCACTCCTCCGATTGAATGTCACCTCTCTTGGCATCCTTCATTGGCCCCATGCATCTCTCTGATGCTCTCTGCCAGAACTTCCTCTATTTAGGAAGACACATGGTAGCACAGGAGAAAAAAAGCAACTCAGGAAAATTCATGAAATGTAAAACATGGGCTACAAGTATTACGAATTAGGGTCGCAAACTGGACCACAGTACTGAACATGTACTAATAACATATGCATTTGCACATGCTCAGTATCACGGTCCCAGTTTGTGACCTAATTTGTACACGCTAGCCCTCATTTTACATTTTCATGTACTTTCCAAGTTTAGCTTTTTCTGCTGCTGAAAATGCTGTTTGCTGAACTCGGGTGTGCTATGCGGGAACGAGACTTCAGGCACTTTAGCACCTCGTGTACATCACCTGCTCATTACTGACTCGTCAGGAGGGAACCACTGAAGCAACCATCTGTGTAGACAGAAACTTGAGCCACTGAGGCCATCGCAGCAGGAGTGGAGCATCACATGTAGCAGAGCACTGTGAAGGTGTGAACACGGCATTTAACAATCTTTCCTGGGTCTCTGTCAAAGAGTGCTTGAGAGGTTAATTATTTCCATGTTTTTGTTTTCTATCCCTCTGGGATCTCTGCAGCTCTGTCTTGACATGTTGATTGCTTCCTCCTTCTGCCCTTTTGTCCTCTTCTTGTTCTTCATCGTCTCTGTTTACCTTAGGTTTTAAGTGCCAGCAGCATAGCTGTTAGCACCTACTATGGCATTTTTGTCACGTTTAAGGTTACAAACAACCTTGCACATGGGAGACAGAGAGAGAGAGAGAGGAAATACCAAAAGAGGCTCCTAGCTGATTAGGATTAACAAATCAGTAAAGAAAACTGCCAACCCCCACAGCAAAACTGAACTATGTTCTGTGCAAAGGAGAACAGTTGGACTCCAGCTAGGCAAAACATAGAAACATAGAAGTTGATGACAGAAGGAGACAGCTAGGTCCATCTAGTATGCCCATTTGTTTTAGACCTATTTTGACACTCTAGTTGTCCTTTAGAGAACCTCCATCCTTGCAGCCTGAGGTCATGTCCCTGGTCATGGAGCCCTTCTTGAAGTGAATAAGTTCCTGTGTCTGAACCTTGTTAATGCCTTTTATGTACTTGAATGTTTCAATCATGTCCCCTCTATCTCTTCTCTGCTCCAAGGAGTACATATTCAGTTCCTAAGTCTTTCTTTGTAGGACTTGTACTGCAGACCTTGAAACATTTTTGTCACCTTCCTCTGTACTGTACCGGTCAATGTCCTTCTCTGCGGTGAGGCCTCCAGAACTGGACCCATATTCCAGGTGAGGCCTGATCAGCAATCATACAGTGGTAGTATCACCTCTCTCCTCCTGCTCATATCCCTCCCAATGCAGTCCAGCATTCTGTTGGCCTTCAATGTTGCCTTCTCACGCTGCTTACTAAGCTTCAAGTTGACTGAGATTACGATTCCAGATCTCAATCCTGGTTTGAGGCGCCAGTCTTTCACCTCCTAGGTAATATTCCTTTCTTGGATTTTTCTTTCTTATGTGCATGACCTTGCACTTTTATATTAAATCTCAGCTGCCACACTCCAGACCATTCTTCTAGTTTCTTGAGGTCAGCTTCCATCTTGTTCACTCCTTCTGAGGTGTCCACCCTGTTACATATCTTGGTGTCATTCATGAAAAGACACACCTTCCCTTCCAATCTGTCAGTGATGTCTGCTATAAAAACATTGAAGAGCTGAGGCTCCAGCACTGAGCCCTGGGGTACCCTGCTGGTCACCCTGCCTTCTGTCGATTGTGTTCCATTAACCTGTACCCTCTGGGTTCTGCTTAACCCCTGTGTGGTCAAGCTTCTTTACCAGCCTTCTGTGTGGAACTGAGTTGAGAAGGCCTTACTAAAGTCTAGGTAGATCACATCTACTGCCCCACCGTGGTCCACCTTTCTTGTAGTGTAGTCAAGAAACTTCGAGCAGATTTGTCTGCCATGACCTACCTGCTGTGAAATTGTGCTGTTTAGGGTTTTGTCAGCTGCTAGTTTTGAGGAATGCTATGATCCTCTGTATGAGTAGTGTCTCCATTAGTTTCCCTACTACAGATGTGAGACTCACCAGTCTGTAATTATGAGCCTCTTCACAACTGCCTGATTTGTGAAGTGGAACCACTATTGCCTTTTACAGTCTTCAGGTACCATACCACTCTTCAAGGATTTCATGAATAGAAGTGCTAGTGGGGCTGCTAATTCTGTCCCCAGTTTCTTAAAGTTCTGGGTGCATCTCGTCTGGTCCCATGAATTTGTCTGCATTTAGTTTATTTAGTGCCTCTCATACTTCAGCTTCTGTAAAGGACTCGTGTCTACCCCTGGTCTTGGGGTGTTGTGTTTTTTCAGGGCTGGGCCATCCCCTGGGTCCTCTTTGGTAAACACCAAGCCAAAGTGTTTTGTTGAGGATTTTGGCTTTCTCTGGGTCATGTTTGGTGCATTTTCCTTCTTCAGTAGCAATCTTTACTATCCTCCCTTTGCCTTCCTATGTTCCCTAATGTATCTAAAAATTATTTGTCTCTCTCTTGCCCCTTCTGCTATCTTTTCCTTTGTCTGGGATTTTGCCTTTCTAATTTGTTTGTTAGACTCTCTGATTTTTTCTTGTTCAACTCCCAGTCTTCCTCAGTTTTGTTTCCTGGTATATGCTGTATGCCTTCATGGAAAGTATAATTTTAGCAATGAAAGGAAAATGTTACAAAATAAGGAAGACAGTTTGTACATGGAAAAAAGTGAAAGAGAGACACAGATTAGTAAGGAGAAAGATTACCTACACTTTTTCAAAGGCATACCATGAGCAAAAATGAAAATGTGTAACCCTAAAATTGGTTATATATAATGTATGCAAAGGTGTTCTAGGAAAAAGGTTCACATGGAATGCTATAAATTCTACCTATAGATATCATGGAGGCAAAGAAAACGGTTGGATTTGTTTGGTGGTAAACAGTAGTAATGTTAGAAAACAAATACTGACTGGGAAAGAACAGTTCCGGGAGATAGGAATAAAAGCAGATACAACCATAGAAGAAAGGAATATTAAGGAGAAGATTGACTGGTCAGAAAAGGAGAATAATGAAAAGGTAAAAAACAAAAGGTAAGGTCAAACAAGGAATATCTCACTATATGAGACCAGCAGTGAGTGAACATGTATTAACAGCAGATGTAGAATGTAAGAGAGTAATATGAGGTAGATTGCAAAAAGGTCCTAAAATAAATAGTAGTGTAGTGCAGTTGTGGATGAATCTCAACATGAGGAAGTATTGGACAGCTACTTGAGTGTGAATCGTGCAGAGTAGTAGAAGAAAGTGTGGAATATATGACAGAGGAAACAATAGAAACAGACTGACATTATGACTGTAAGAAAACTGATACAGGAAAGTATAAAGTACACATTTTAAGTTGAATATGGCAGGAGCTATTGGAAAATTCAAAGATAATGGACTACTTAGATTTTTGAATGAAATGCATATAATTATGATACAAGAAACATGGGTAAATTCCTAGAGGGTTGCCATTTGGAAGGATATCAGGGATGGCATATTCCTGCTAAAAGACAAGCATTTATGAGTGCCCAGGAAGATTAGCATCTTTATTAGGACAACATCTGGTTTAATATGTAAATGTATTTGGAATTATAACAATTTCAATATTCTGGTTATTGAACTTGTGTGGAAAACAAGAGAAATGGTTATTGGTAAATGTGTATTTCCCCTGGACACCACTGCTGTTCCCATTATACACTGTATACGTAGATATGTAAAGATATTAGAAGAATTACAGACACAACATCCAAGCACTATGATTATTGCTGCAGGGATTATAATCTAAGATTAGGGAGAAGCAAGAGGGAAAGGGTAATAACTGGAATCTGGATGATATTTTGAAATACATATTAGAAATCATGCAATAAAAGAAAACTTAAGCGGGTAATAGATTTTAACTGAATTATGCAAACTGAACATGCGGATTGTGAATGGGAAAAGCAGTGGGGATAAATATGGTTTATGTACCTTTTTCATAAAAATGGTATGAGATTGTAGGACTATATAATTATAGATATATATTCCTATCAGAAGATCTGTAGTTTGTAAATTGTTGAAAATTGGGATAGTGATCATAGACCACTGCAAGTGTCCTCAGAATGTCCAATTACAATTATTAAAAAGGGTGGGAATAGAAGAAATTGGAATGATCAGAATATGGAAGTAAAGAAAAGTAAAAGAATACAATGGAATAAAGTGAATAAGGAACATCTAAAGGGTTATATAAACTCAGCAGAAATAGAGAGTTGAAAAATGCTGTATTAATATATTGCAGATTGAACTAGATTTAGATTTAAAATGAGATCAGAAGGAAGATCTGTTTTGGAATACCTGTCATTGGAAGAAAGAATATAGGGAGAACTGGAGAAACAGCCAAAAGTGGCAGAACCAGAAGAACTTTTTGGTGCCAAATGATATGATGGTGAATGTATTAAATGAAAAAGTTAATAAATCAATTTGCTAGAGAATAGCAAAATCAATAACATAGAAGACCGAAAAGCTTTGAAATTATTAAAACTGAATATAAGGCTTGATAAAAGTCAAAAGGATGGATATAATTATGAATTGTGGAACAAACTGCAAATAGCTATTCAAGAAAAAAATGAGAGTGATTTCTGGAGACTAGTGGCATTTGGTATGGATGACATAAGATATAATATAACAGCAGTTATCCCACCAGAAAGATGGCTATATTATTTTATGACAATGTTTAATATTAGAGAATATGTCTGAACAAGAGACAAATATAGAGATTGATACCTGTGAAAATCAAACTGGATGAAGTTTACAAAAGAGGAGATAGTATTGGCAATACAAATACAGAAATGGAATAAAGCCCCAGGTATAGATAACCTTGGGGCAGAATTATATCAGTCAGATGTTGAATGGTGGGCAAAATATTATTAAAACTATATAAGAATGTATTAAAACATACAAAAATACCTGAGAATTGGAATGTAGGGGATATGACAATGCCAGAAAATTACAGGCCAATAACACTATTGAATATTAATCAAAAATATTTACTAGACTGCTCTTGAATCAGTTAGAATATTGGTTGGAAGATAATGATATTCTGTCTCAATTTCAAGCAGGTTTTTGTAGAAATAGAATGACAGTGAACCAGTTGTTTACCCTTAGATATATTTTGGCCAAGTATGTTGGCCCAAGAAAGGAAAGATATATACTGCTTTTATTGACATCAACTCTGCATTTGATTTGGTTCATAGACCAACCCTATGGGAAATTCTAAGAGTTTTGGGTATTGACTTAAAATTATTGAATATTATTAAGATTCTACACCAAGAAAATAAACTTGTTGTTAGGTATAATAAGGAAGATGATACAATAGTTTCCAAATTCTGAAATAAATAAAAATAAATAAAGTGAAGCAATAAAAGTTAATTGTGGGGTGAAACAGGGTGCATATTAGCACCATCATTATTTAACTTATATATCGATAAAGTTGTGAGGGATTTAGAGGAGGTGGATGCCTTTGCACCAAAAAGAGGAGACCAGAGTACAAATATTACTATACGCAGATGATGCGGTGATAATATCTCAAACCGACTTGGTTTAAAAAGAGCTGTTGTAGCAATAATAAAATCATTCAATATGTTGCATATGAAATTAAAGCAGGAGAAAGCCAAAATAGTGGTATTTGGAAGCAAATCCAAAAATAAACAAAAATGGAGAATTGGGAATATAGAGCTTGAAGAAGTTAGAGAGTTTATATACTTGGGGTAATCTTTAGTGAGGATTTAAAATGAAAAAAACAAATAGAAAATAAATGAAAAGCACTAAAAACTTTAAATGGAATTAAGCATTTTTCTAAAAGAAATGGGTGGAATTCCTTTATAGCTCAGTATAGATGCCTAATAGCAAAAGTTAACTCTCAAATATTGTATGCCTCGGAGGTATGGGGATGCCATAGTAACTATACAAACCTGGAAATTGTTCAAATAAGTATTTAAAAAATATTTTGGGTCTACCAATATGGGCTTCTGGGGCTAGTGCAAGACTAGAAACAGGAACTTTATCAATCCAAGCAGAAACTGTAAAAATAAATACAGTAGTAGCCACAGACATTGCCAGCTATTTCAGATATTTCCCAAAATTTCTAAAGAGTTTCTCTCTGCTGCCCTACTGTGGAAATGAAGAAAGCATAAGATATTTCTGGAAATATCACAGAAATTTTGGGAAATAGCTTGCACTGTCTCTGGCTGCTACTTTGTATAACATATTGGAAAATAATTATAACAGCACATAGAGATAGCCTGATATATAAATGTTGGGTAGATGTGAAGAACAGTGATGTTGGATAGGGTACAAATTGGTTTAGTATATTGAATCAAGTGCTAAATAAAGTTGGACTACCCTATAATTATATTCTGGATGTTGAAGGTGTCATGAGGGGTATATCAGAGTTTATATAAATGGCAGTCCAAAGAATAGAAGATCAAGCAATACAACTTGATTTTGGAAGAATGAAAGACTCATGGAATGGTTCTCCATTTAAGAAAATCAAAAACGGAGTCACATGATGAGCCTGCTCGGGTAGGCGCTCCGCTCCTCGAAACCAAGCGGCAGTTTCTATTTTAAACCCGATACGGCATTTCTTTGAGTCCTCTCTAGACGGAGCCTGATCGGGTGCCTCTACTTACTCCCCATCTGGTTAAATCGGGCGATCGGCGGATAACTAGAGGTGAAGCCGTGGCTCTAGAGAAGCTATTGCAGGCCAGACCCGAGCTCGATTAGGGATGGAGGCTGATCTAATAGAACCGCTGGCGGGCGTGCCTCGCAATGAAACACCCTAAGCCCCTATCACCCATTAATGTAGATCAGGATGAGGATTTGGCCATAGAAAGTGGTGCTGGCGATAACACTGAGGATATTAAAGAAATTAAATGTATGCTTCAGGGTCTGGTGATGGACTTTTCTGAGGTAAAACCAGCTATACATTCATTGGCTCAAAGAATGAATGATGCTGAGGCCAGAATTTGCTCACAGGAAAAAAGGTTTCTACGCTGGATCAAGAGGTGGTGATGATCAGGAAAAAACTTAAAAGGTTGGAAGAGAGACTGGAGGATCAGGAGGCGAGGAATCAAAGGAACAATCTCATCTAGCGAGGGCTTCCAGAAAGGGCTGAAGGTCTGGACTGTGTATCTTTATTCAGGACGTTTATTAAAATGCTTGGCCCGTCACCCTTGGGAAGGGTATAATTTGGAAAGGCACATCAGTGTATGAGAGATCACACCGCAGGGGCCGGTCCTAGAGTTATAATTATGAGGTTCCTCAGCTACAAAGAGAAATCCTATGTTCTGCAGACGTCTAGGCAAAAGAAACCCTTGCACTGGAATGGGGCCTCATTATGGTTCTTTCAGGATCTAACTCCGGTGTTCGAGAAAAACAGAAGGAGTACAGTGACATTAAGAAGAGCTTTACTTAGCAGGGATAAGTTTGCCTTCTTTATCCTGCTACTCTTATGGTGAGGCTGTCGACTGGAGAAAATAAGTTTGTAACAGCCAAAGATGCACTGGAGGGGCTCTGCAGTGACCTGCCAGATCTCTTTAAGTAGTCAACTTGACTGTGTTTGTATATGAGGTTTGGCCCCTGTGAGGAAGAGGGCGTCAGGGGTAAAAGGAGTTCATATAGATAGCGGCGTGGTCAAGCTAACTTTTGGCATGAGCTGAAATATTAAGCAGCAAGATTTGGGTTTGACCTCAGGGGTTTCATTACTATGACCGGGGTTTTTGTTTGTTTTCTCTTTCTCTCCTCCCAGGAAGAAGGGGGAAGAATGAGGAGAAGACTACAAAAGGACAATAAGAAAAGGTATACTGAAAAGGAGGATAAAGGAAAGACTGGGCTGCTTAAGGCTTAATGGCTAATGGACTAGTGGACCATCAGTTAGGTGGTCTGGACATTTGGGGTTTTGGGCCTGAGTTGGGGGAGGTGTGTTTACTTTAGTAATTAAAGGGCTGTGTTATGATAGAACAATACAGCTTCCAGTTGGGCGCTATTAGATGAAAATACATGGTTTAAGCGGGATGGGAGGCGACTGTGCACCATTTAACAAAGCCTTTCTTTTCACTTAGCAATGTGTTGATATTTGCTATATGTGGGGTACTGGTGGTACATGTGTTTTCTCCTTCTTCTTCACTTAGTTGGGAAGGCTTTGAGTGGGTTTGAGGGGATTTAGGGGCTGGTTTTTGGGTGGGAGGTCATTGAGTGGGTTTCAGAGGGCCAGGAAATGGGTTCATCCATGGCTCAACAAGAGTGGTTGTTCGGTCTTGGGACCGGGGATGGGGGAGGGTTTAAAGGTGGAAAGAGAGAGTCCTAGATAGGGTACTTTGGAAAGCAGGCCTCAAGAAGGTCTCACCTCTGATTTTTTATCTAGCTCTATATTAGTCAGATGGTACTGTACAGTGTGATATCATGGAATGTTAAGGGTTTGAGGGGCGACATAAAAGGCTGACAATCATGCGGTATGTGGAGCAGCGGGGGCTCATATTGTAGCTTTCAGGAAACACATTTATTATCGGATGAATTAGATTGTTTAAAGAAGCGTTGGGTGGGACAGGTTTATGGCGTGGGTAGGAAGAGCATCTGGAGGGTTGCGATCTTAATTAATAAGTCCTGCCCTTTGAGGTGAACAAGGTTTTGATTCAACAGGATAGTAGGGGAGTTCGTGTTGGGCACTCTACATGGTAAGGCAGTAGTGGTAGCTTCTATATATGGTCCAACTCCTCCGAACCAGAATTTTTCGCTTCAATAGAGGAAAATATTGCTATTTTCTCATCAACCTCATTAATATTAGCGGTGATTGGAATATAAGTATAGATAACAAGGAGGATAGGAGACTGGATTTAAAGACCCAGGTCTAGGCTCAGTTAGCTTTGGCTAAGCTCTTGGAGGCTTCAGGTCTGTCAGACCCGGCTATTTTTTTCTCATGGTAGTCCCCAAATGACATTCTATTTGGTGGCTCACAAAAGCCATACTAGGATAGACTATTTTTTGGTAAATAGGGAGGGGCTGGGGAGGTTAGAGCATTTACGACTGAGGGTAGGACTTTTCAGACCATTCTCTGATCCAGATGCAATGGGAACCTAAGTCCTTACCTCCCAGGTCCTACAGATGGAGGATTCATGATTGGCTTTTCTTGAGGAGAGGAGGCGGGAAGAGTTGGAAGGGCCCTTCAGGAAATTATTAGAGTGCAGTTGCCACATTGGCTGATAAGAAGCTAGTCTGGCCTACCTGTAAATTTTATATTCCATGGCTGCTAAAACACTGGCTGCCAAAGAGAGGTTGATTAGGAAGGCAAAGAGGAATTCTTGGAGGAGGCGATAAGTTATTTATCACCGAGGAGGGCTCTCAGAAGAGATAGATAAGGAACTTAAAAGCTAAGGAGGAAACTGTCAGGGATTTGGTATGGGAAGATTGAATTTTGGCTAAATAAGATTAAAGCTAAATATCTTTTGCAGAGGGAGGTCCGGAGTCTCTTGGCAGCAAGGATTAAGGAGTGGGAGGTCAGTAGGACTATTACCTCGATTTTACATGAGGAGGCTAGTGACAGACCCCAAGATATGGCCGGCGTTTGCCTCATTTTTGAAAAGATATACCAAGAAAGTGCTCCTGGGGGATGAGAGTTAGGGAATACCTGGAGGATTCAACTCCCAACAGTGGACCCTATTCTTGCAAGGAACTGGAGGTCCCCATAAAGTCTTCTGAGATCATTGAGGTGGTTCGGTCCCTTCCACTAGGTAAATCTCCAGGGCCTGATGGTCTAGCAAGTTTTATCAAACCCATATACACACTATACTCCCTATCTTAAAGGAATTTTTCCATATCATAATGCGGGAGGGCATTGACCATCTGCCCATATATCAAGCATATGTTACTTTAATACCTAAACCAGATAAGCCTAGAGATGCTGTGGGAAGTTATAGGCCTATAGCTCTGATAAATCAAGACATCAAGATACTTACTAAGATCTTGGCTAATAGGATTCTAGCTGTAGCCCCGAGTTTAAGTAGTCAGGAGCAGGTAGGCTTTATGCTGGGAAGAGGTGCAAAAGATGCGCTTAGGAAAGTACATCATATTATAAGCTCGGCTTCTGATTCCCAGGTTCCCTCAGCCCTGATCTCCTAGATGCCGAAAAGGCATTTGATCAAGTTTCCCACGTATTTTTGTTCTCTATAATGGAGAGGATGGGGTTCCCGGAGGGTTTAATTAAGGGTATTAAGAATTTATATGCAGCGCCCACAGCTAGGATTCTATGTAATGGTTATCTGTTGAGGAATTTCAACTCAAAATGGTACTGCAAGGGTGCCCTCTCTATGATTTTGTTTAACATCTATTTAGAACCCTGCTAAGATCTATAAATAGGGAGGTTAGGGTTCAGGGAATTGGGGTTGAAGATTTGGACTTAAAAATTTCAGTCTTCTCGGACGACATACTGCTCCACCTTGAAACCCAGCAACTAGTTTCGAGAGGGTTAGAGAGCTAATAGATCGATACTCTAGGGTCTCAAACTATAGGCTGAATCTCACTAAAACCCAAATTTTACCTTTGCGCCACACGTTTCTAAAGCGGATTTTGCAACTCTGGGGGTACAGTGGAATAAGGATAGGCTGAAGTACCTGGGAATTTGGATTACGCAAATCAGGCATCTGGAGCGAAGCTAATATGGGGAACTCTCTCAGAGATCTCGGGGGATATTTTAAGGTGGAATAAGCTGCCTTTAAATTTTATGGCTCGTTTAGGTATCATTAAGATGAACATTTTGCCAAGGTTGTTATATCCGACTTATCTAGCTCCATATACTATTCCTGTTAAGTGGTTTAAGCTAATTAGGAAAATGTTAATTGGTTTTCTATGGAATGGTAAACCGCTAGGATTAACTATAAGCTCTTGTGTAGGCCGTATGAGAAGGGTGGTATTAGATTTTCTGACCTCCAGGCTTATTATGTGGTGGGTCAACTGGGTTTGATGGCTCAATGAGCAGTAGAGGTGAACGAGGTAAATATTGTCCTGTCTGGTTACACATAGAGAGAAATTGCTGAGGGTATGGGATATTCCCTGATTCATTAATATCGTTAGGCCCCAAAAGGACTGGGCAAGATAGGGGCAGGAACCAATCAGAAAACTCTGGAGGCTTGGTGGTGGTCTCACACCAGCTCAAAGGGACCATCAAGTGAAATCCAGGATCAGCCTATTTTGGGAAACCCTAATTTGACAATAGGAGGTATGGTGCTGGGGCAGAGATGGACCGTATACCTGAGAGGTTTGACCCTAAGGGATTTGCAACAGGGAGAGAATTTTTTGCCACCACAATGTGATGGTCTGCTTTTCTTTCAAAGATTCAGCTTAAGCAAATGATTGCGGAGAGCGGGGGAGGAAAGAGGATTTTTGGATAGCTTTCTCTCTTGGGGAAATTTAAAGGAGGCTGCACATAGAGCTAACCCACTTTCTTGTGTATACAAACTGCTATTGAATTCCCGATGTTTGAGGTGCCCTGTCTTATGTTCCCTATTGGGACAAGGTGATGACTTCGAGGTTAGAGTGGGATAGCATCTGAAAGCTACTAAATATAATGTTATCCCTAAATATAGAAATATGCAGCTTTTTGTGGTTTACAACATATATTACACGCCTGCTAAGCTATGTTCTAGGGGCTTGAGACAGACAGATCTTTGTTTCGTGTGGGACAGTAACAGGAGATCTGCTTCATATTTTATGGAGCTGTGATAAAATTTCCCTTATGGAATAAGATTAAACAGGGCCTGGACCCCAGGTTAGTTACTCGGAGTATTTAACTCTGGAAGTCTGTGTGCTAGGAGACTACTCTATGGTCGAAAGGGTCATACCAAGATTTCATCTTGCTTTAATGGGGTCGACTGTTAAAGCGCTTTATTGTGAAACACTGGAAAGATGGTCAGGTTTACTCTTATGAACAATGGGTAAAGGATCTCCTGGGAGCTATGGCTATGATTAAGAAACACTTAATATCTGAAGGTAGACAAGAAGTCTACAGTAAAAGGTGGGCAACGTTAGAAGCAGCTTATTCGTTGTAGGACATTTGCTTCACCACATAGATCTGTCTGTCGAATGGTGGCTAGTAGAGGATGTATGGTTGAATAGGGGTTATTCTAAAAGGCAGGTAGTGTGGGTATTTTGACCCCTTCTTTCTTTTACTCTGTACGAAGATCCCCTATAGCATGTCTGGTTATGTTCATTATCTAGGGCTAGAGCTCAATTTGGACTGACGGGGAATAGGGAATAGGTTAGACGAGGATGGACTCTTGAGGTCGTGGGGATTACGGTGTGGGACTCTCTCTCTCTCAGGGGACACAGGACTTCCACCTGGGATGGCTGTGCAATCAAGAATCTTGGATGTTAATGATGGAGTGTCATTTTGGGGTAGTACGAATATGAGAAGAGGAGTTGTATCACTTAATAGGGGTTTATGGGATTTTTGGTGCTGAGTTGAGTATGGGTGGAATGATATCCGTGTATATGTAAATAGGGATGTACATAGTTCAGCACAGCCAGTTTTGGGGTGTGCTCGGTTTTCGGGTTTATTGTGTGTCTGTATGTCTTATTACTGTTGGAAAACGATAAAAATTTCTTAAAAAAAAAAAAAAAGAAAATCAAAAACTTTTGAAATAGAGATGTTTACTAAAATGTGAGAATGTGAAACACAGAAAAGCAATTACAATATTAAGACTAGGTGTATTTGATAGATGGGGAGAAGCCTAGTGGTTTTAATCACATTGTTACCTGAGTATATTGTAATAATGCTGCTGTGTCTAGTGCACATTGACTTTTGAATGTAATGCACTTAGTGATATAAGGAGACTATACATTAAGCAATCCTTTCAAAATCTAGCAGGTTTGAACAAGGATGAGCAAATAAAGGAAATTTTAAACTGTAAGAAACTGAATAAGATATTTGCCATAGCTAATTTTGCACATAGAGGGCCAGATATTCAAAGCTTTAGCCGGGCAGAAAATGTTTGCACAAGTTTAGCACGGGATTAGCGTGGGTCTGCTGGTATTCAAAGGCCAAATGGTGCGGGAACCGATTAGCGCTTGGCAAACCATAATTATATGCAAGGGCAAAGTGAACATGAATACAGGCGCAATGAGATATTCAGCGACTAGCGCCACGCTAAGGTGTTGCGAGACTTAACATGACCCATAGCATGGTACAAATTACTGCCCAGGAAAAGCTGGTCTTAACCCTGGGCAAACAGTTTTGCATGACATTGTTGCTTTGTGCAGTGTTAGCGTGGCATTAGCGTGACTTGTGTGACCCTAACATATGAGTATGACACTTAGAAACTGCCAGACATGGAGGACACATGCTGCTCACTGATGGCACCACCACGATACCAACAGCTGCCACAGGTCCCAGCCATGCACAGGCAGTAAGGGATGACCAGGCCCACAGGGGACATCATGGTAGTGTGGCCACAGCACACACCTGCAGACCATACAGCCATGGTGCCCAACACATGTCAGCACACACAGGCAGCACTGTGGGCATGGTGGCCATTGAGGGGATGGTGTGCGGGTGGCCAGACCTCACCACAGCCCAGGTGTGGCCACTGGACTGGGACACAGCACGCAGTGCACATGGGCCAGTGAGTGGGAATACCCCACTGCCTGTGTGCCTGTCAGATCCCCGTGCCCCCAGCCACATACAGTACAACTGTACAGATGCCACAGCACACACAGCCAGCCATGTATATGTCACTGTGTGCATCCCATGCCTGAGGCACAGCATCCGTGGGTCACACAACAGCGTAACATTAATGTTCACTGTCAGGAAACACCTGCAAGTTGGGCCTGTCACTGTGTACAGTGCAGTCAGTGTCATTGCCCTCACACCATAGGCAGTGCTGTGTTCCACACACCACTGTCCCCCTTGCCACTGTAGTGTCTGCTGTGCACTGTAGCATGCCTTACAGTGTTACAGTCACATGCAGCACCACCACCACCTGTGCTTATGCTGTGTTTTCCCCTGGGGTATAATATGATATGCTATGCAGTACTGTGTACATGTAGCCTGCAGCTATCATCGTGCACTGCCAGACAGACCTACAGGTGGAGCTGTGGTTGAACCTGGCCAGCCGTGTATTTCCAGACTGACCTACAGGTGGCTGTGCGGGACTCTGCAGTAATGCTGGCAAACTGCATGCAAATCAGGGCATAATGAGATGCTAATCTGGATGTTTGCCCAGAGACTACCTGAGTAGGCTCATCTGCATGTCACTTTTGAATATGGCAATGTTTAGCACTGGTAAACACGTTTGCACCGGCAAACAGCTTAACTCCATGCTAATGGTTCAGGGAGTATTATACTGTTTTGCACACTGTACCTTCCCATAGGCTGCTCCCTGTAGCTGTACTGGGTCCATGCATTTGTTGGAACACACATTGGCCGCATAAGTTGCCTCTAACTACCTTCACATCACTGTACACTGTGTTGCTGCTGTGGTCTGCACTTCCTGGTTGCTATATTCAGAGCTGTCCTATTCCAGGGCTAGATTTGCCCTGCCCTCCCAACCCTTTTGCCCGGCCTCATTCCCATGCTATATTCAAGCTGTTGCCCCAGTCTATTCCTTATGAATATAGCTTGCTTTGTGCTCGGGCTAAGTTTACCACCAGGCAGTGCTAATTTAGCGCAGGGGTAAAGCTTTGAATATCTGGCCCAGAGTGGCAAAAATGAAGTGGAATATCTAATTCAATATGGTGTGCATATGGATTTAATAAGTGTCTATACTAAAAATTATTGATATTGGAGATGTAATATATAAGTACTGTAAGAGATAGATAATGTTAAACATATGTATGTGGATTTTAATATTAGGTGTGTAACAAATTATATTTTATATACATACTTGAAATAAACTTTACCTTACCTATAATATAATATAATATATAATAGGTAATGTGACTCATATTGCATTATGCATACTAGAGTTGTATTTACTTCTGACACATTACTTATGTAATTCATTACCTATTGTTTGCTGTTTTATCCTGAGTCATTCCTGAAAACAGATGATTTCTTGTCTGGTGTACTGATTTAATTACCAACAACTAAATAACTAAATAAATACCATAATGAAATGTACTCTACATGTGCAGTATATGTGCATCTGTTGTGTTTTGTATTTATTCAAGACCATCTCTGTACTAGATTGTGCCTGAATACTCTCCCCTAAGGTGCTTCATTGTTGCCTGTCCTGGCCCCTTGTCAGGATAATTTCCTCTGCTGGGGCAGGGACATCTAGTACCCAACATCATCTAACAGGCTTGGTGACACTGCAACTTTATGAAGCACTGTGCATGTAGTAGCAATCCTACATGCTGCCTTGAGTGAGTATTGTAATGTGCCACCCAGTTGGTCCAGACATTGAACTCACATCTTTAATATCCCAATCATCTTTTCAGTCACAGTTTTGGTGGCTGTGTGGGCAAGCATGAAATGCCTCTCAACTGCAATTCCTGGTACTTTGATAAGGCTACTGTATAAGGTACAGGTATCCCTTCAGGTGATAGCCAATATCACCTACATGGCACAAAATAATCAGATCATATTGTGTTCAGAATGTCTGGGCATAGTTGTACCATACTTGTCCTAATAGGAAGCACACTGGGGCATTGTAACCTCTGAAATATCATGCACTGTAAACTGCTCGAGATGAAGGCATCTTGCTTACTACTTATCTGGCAACTGCAATAGTGATGATGTGATCCGCTGTGCATACCATGTGTACACTGATTGCATACAATTGCCTTCTGATTTCAAAAGGTGAAGACATTGTGATCTGGGGCATGTATAGGCACATGTGTGTAGCCTAATGACCCAATCACACCGTGTATGCCAGAAATGTCAACAAAGTCCCATTTAATTTTGATAAGGTGTTGGGTGTCTATAGGAGAGGGAGGTCCTTTTCACTAGTTCCTTGGAGAACTGTGCAATTATTCTTGAATAGGTCAGCTATGGTCCTTTGTAATGTTCCAGATGACAGTACCAGCAGTGCAGCCAAGAAGCTGTCTATGGGGAACAGCGTGAGCTGCAATTAGCAGGTCACTGAATATCTTCCTCTATATCCTGCACAAGGCTCAGTATGGTCTTTTGTTGAGTGTGATCCTAGCTATATAATCCTGGTCATCCAGATTCATGAAGTGTATTTGTCCCTCGGCTGACCTTGGATGCATTGCACTGTGTGGGATATGTGCTACAGCCTTCCTTGGTCTTCCTCCACAGCTGCCAGTGCATATGTAGCATGTATCAATGGTATGTCAGTGCTACCCCAGGGATCCCGCTTGTTATAGGTATATCTGTGTATTTAAAGAATTCTTGCAGTCCTCTTTACTTAACACAGCCATTTCAGAGTGCTAGTGTCTCTCTGGTGCTTTCTGAATTGCATGATGGATGTTCCAGGGCACACAGCTTGTAGGCTAATCCAGCCATGCCACCCATCTAGTACTGCATGTCCAGAACATGTCCCCCCATAAGTCAAGTGATAAAGTAGTTGCAAGAATTGTATTTGGCACCATACTGTGCATGGGCCTGTTGCAGAGACCACTGGTTTGGTGGAGGACATTGTTTACAGATCACCTTTGTGTGGCCCATATGCCCATCAGGCAGTCACCACTGTCCAAGATGGCCATGCTTCTGCCCCCGTGCTGCAGGAGAAAGTTTTATTTTCAAAATTGAATGCTTCTGGCACCATGGACATCTTAACCATGAGCCAGCATACCTCTGTTCCCCAAAGCCATGCTCCTAAAGACTATCTCCCTCCTGTACGCTGCCACAGCCACTCTTAGCCTAGCAAGTACCAAATCCCTAGGCTTGCCAAGGTTCTTCTTTCACTCTACAATTTGATGCAAAATTCCTTGCTCACCACCTGCCCATGTCTGCCTACCTGCCTGCTCACTTTTCTCCCTCACACTCTCCCTGACAAACCTTCATCCGCTGACCTCCTTATACCACCCACCTTTGAGTGTACTGTCATCCCCTCCTCTGATTCCTCTTCTCTTACCTAATCCTGATTGATTCCCTCTACACTTTCTGACTACTATGCCTTGGCTGACTCCTCTGGCTATAGCCTAGTAACCTTTAGGTATCAGTTTTGATGAACAGCTCCAACTTCTGTTTCCTCCCAATACAAGATCCTGCCTAGCTTCCACATCTGATCTTTTCACAAACTAACACCTAACTCTGACTTAAGCACTTAATTGTATGGCATGATGTGAACCAACCCCATTGTCTATGTACCCTTGTTTTGGTTATGTGTTGTTATTTGCCTATGTTATCCTACATTGTTATGCTATTGCCAATGTTTACTGATCTCTCCTGTTCACCTTTTCTTACTATTAGACATTCTTGACAATGCCTATTAAGCTGTTACTGACTCCAACGCATGTACCCTCCCTACCCTTGTGATGGTGATCCTTTGTAAATGAGCTCCTAGCTCAAAGGTTGTAATTCTGATTACTAAATAAATAAATAAATAAAAATAATTTCCTGTATACAACTGTGTCAGGAACCACGTACAAAGCCCAGTAGCATAAGACAAATGTTATTACATCTATGAATTTAGCCCTGTTTCCATTGTTAACATAAAGTGAGAAGTTAAGTTTATGAGTTACATTTTACATGGTACATTATATCACATTGGCATGAACTTGCATGGGTTTATGCAGTAGTATTATTACAGTGTGATGGAATAAGCAAATAGGATTTCAATGACTACTACACAGTACTGAATTTTTATGCATATTGCACGGTATTAACAACACACATCATAGTTGCTTTTGTGATACTAATGGAAAATGATATTTCCTAGTTGTACTGCTATAATGCTATACATGTGGTTGAATGTTGTGCATTACCTTAAGATATCATTATGGTGGGAAACTTTACATTTATTTATTTCATCATACTGCAACTGTAAGTGATATAAGCAATTGCAGATTTTTCTGACAATACATTATCTTTTGTAAGGTATCTTTCAGACAAGGTATTACTAAGTTGCATGACATCCACAAAAAGTTGTTTAATTCATATTTTTATACACAGTGATAAATGGCTAATAAATAATCTGAAGTAAACTGAAAAAGTTATTTTGTGTAAAAGGGATGCTGGAAGTTAGAAAAATAAGCAATCACAGATTGGGGACACAAACTTTAAGGCAAGATATGAAGAAGGTATGTGAGTCAAAAAGTCTGACAGTATATAATATATTACCTGTAAATAAAATGCTCAAGTGTCCAACTTAAGGAATATCAAATATGGTTCTTCCCTTCATGTAATGCAATCCTCCAGACCAAGACATATTTTAAAGAAATTCAATATGAGGTTTGCCTACCTTTGGGTATTGATTCTTTATTCACTACAGCTACACGGACAGGTGTGGTACCATCATGCTGAAATGTTAACTGGTGCATACAAGGCAACGGTGTGCTCCTGCTGATGCTTAACTTGCAAGAAACTCAAAGCAATCTCAGTGATCTAGAGAGGTTGTGAGGCCTGTGATTTCATAAACTTGAACATGTAAGAAGTTTAGCTTATGTTGGTCCAGTGTTTAAAATAATCATTTCAGATAGGTAAGCAAACTTAATATTGTATTTCTTTAGCAGAGTGCTGATATCATCTTGGTCTGGTGGACTATGTTACATGAAGTATTGTTTATCCTGGTATTTGACACCAGCAAACAGTGAGCATTTTTGGTTAATGGCACTTCTATAAAAGAGTAGTATCAGTTTTGGTTTCTGAATAGTTCTTTCCTGTCTGATAGTACATGGTCCCACAGTGTAGTCCTCATCAAGTACCAGGGATGCCTCCTTCCCCTTCATGACATGTGCCATTTCTGGTACCTTGCAAATAATGAAGATAGGGTGTCTGGTTCTAGAGTAGCTTTTGGGTTTCATGCACACCCTAGAATGCTAAAGGATTCTGGTCGTACGAATTTGCCCTGAGGATAGTCACATAATAAGCTACAGTCAGAAGGGACTCCAGTTCCATCATATTAGGGCCCCTGCCTCTTTCATAAGGGATGAAAAACTATGCAGTGAAAACACGTATGATGGACTCAGATGGCCTACTTCCTCCCACCCTAAACTTGAGTACTACTGTGACTGTGTACCTGGTGAACAAGGTGGTGGACCTAGCACTTACAGAATAGTGATTTTATGGATTTCTGCAAGAAAGAAATGAACATGGGTATTGGTTGGACTCCAGTCTTATAAGCTCCAGAACAATTGTATTGCTGGACATTCAATTTCCTATTACAGAAGACATTTGAATGACAACACACTCTTTGCCCCTTTCATTTACAGGATGTAGAGGAATTGTGGAGATGTATCAAGGGGTGATACTAAAAGTCACAGAACTACAGTGTGTATAAGGAGAATAGGAAAAAAGGAGGCCTCTTTGGTTTAATAGGGATGTTGTTGAGGGCATTAAGAGACAGAAGGATGGAATTCAGAAAACATAAGAAAACTCAGAGGGAGATAGACAAAGTTAATTATAAGGAGAAACTGAGACAGGCAGGAAAAATTGATAAGGACAGCAAAAGTAGAA
This sequence comes from Neoceratodus forsteri, assembly GCA_016271365.2. NCBI lineage: Eukaryota > Metazoa > Chordata > Ceratodontiformes > Ceratodontidae > Neoceratodus > Neoceratodus forsteri. The sequence goes on from CM057450.1 coordinate 1,543,699,234, forward strand.
ACAGAGGAGAGCATTTCTTAACATGCCAAAAGAGGGATAAAGCCTTTTTAGACGTGGGGAGAAGAGGAGAATTGAACAGGGATTTTGAAGTTATGGGGGGTATAACTGTTGAGAGTGATTTGGAGAAAGCGGAGGTTCTAAATACTTATTTTTCTCTGTTTTCACTGTGGAGGACGAGAGGAACTGAGTTAAAGAGAAAGGGACCAGAAGAATGTGGGATTGATCAAAGCCCATTAAGTTAGGACAGAGTAAAGAAAGAACTAGAAAAATTTAAAGTAGATAAGGCAGTGGGGCCTGGCGGTTTGCATCCAAGAGTTCTTAGAGAGTTGAGGGATGGCGGGCATCACATCTGACAAAGTTATTTCATTTATCACTGGATACGGGGTCTGAGTGACTAAAGGATGGTGAACGTAGTACAAATTTATAAGGGGGGCTGCAGGAAGAGGCAGAGAATTGCTGCCGTGGCAGCCTCACATCAGTGGTGGGTAAGGTGATGGAGGTGTTAACAAAGGAAAGAGCGATAAAATACTTAGTGAACAATAAACTATTAGATAAAAACAACATGGCTTCAACTAGTGGGAGATCGTGCCAGACAAATCTGATAGAATTTTTGATGGAGTAACAAAGGTTATTGATCAAGGTGGGGGGGGCAGTTGATGTGGCTTACCTGGACTTCAGTAAGGCCTTTGACTCTGTTCCTCACTGTAGACTAGTAAATAAGACAGAGAGCCTGGGGCTGGGACAGACAATAACTAGATGGGTGGAAAACTGGCTGAAAGATAGAAGTCAGAGGGTGGTGGTAAATGGTGTACATTCTAGGATACTGAGGATGATGAGTGGTGTTCCTCAGGGTCAGGGACCAATCTGTTTTACATATATATCAGTGATATATCAGTGGGACTTGAAGGAAAATGTGTCTTTTGTGGATGATGCAAAGTTATATAATAGGGTTGACATAGCAGAAAGGGTTGAGGCCATGAGGAGAGATCTGAGCACCCTAGAAAATGGTCGGACATTTAACAGCTGAAGTTCAGTGCTAAGAAGTGTGCAGTGATGCATGTGGGGCATAATAATCCACTGGCTGGTATTCACTGGGGCTAGTAAGGCAGTAGTTATAGAATGACGACGCGCATAAGAAGGGGTATGACGAGAAGGAAGAGGGAGGTGCTGATGCCCTTATATAAGACCATGGTCAGACCGCACCTGGAGTATGGGGTACAGTTCTGGAGGCCTCATTTAAGAAAGGATATAGATGGGTTGGAGAGGATTCAGAGAAGGGTAACACAGATGGTGCAAGGTATGCAAGAGAAGTCATATGAGACTAGATGGGGAGAATTAAATCTATACCCACTGGAGGTTAGAAGAGATAGATGTGACATGATAGAGACTTTTAAGTATATGAAGGGAATAAAAAAGTGAATGGAGGTAGATTATTCAAAAGGAAAATAGGAGTTTAAACAAGGGGTTATAATTTAAGATTGGAAGGGGAAGATTTAAGAACAATGTAAGGAGATGTTATTTCACTGAGATGGTGGTGGAACCCTGGAGCAGATTACCTAATGAGGTGGTGTGTGCAGAGACAGTGGAGGAATTCAAGAGGGCATGGGACAGACACAAGAGGTTGGCTGGTGGGCACAGTAAAATATCCCTGGGAAGTAGAAACAAGTAGGGAGGTGGAAATGGGCAGACTAGATGGACCAGGATGGTCCTTTCTGCTGACTCATTACTATAATGCTATGATCTGCTCCTGCTTCTGTTTTTTGTTTTGAGGTCATAATCCTCTGCTTGTGACATCAGACTCAAGTCCATGGCAATGGTTGTGATGTCACAAGCAAAGCTTATGACTTGTTCAAGCTCTGTGTGATTTCAGCGTATTTCACCTAGTAGCTAAGCACTTTGCACTCTGTAATGCACACAATTGTACTTTGTTATATTGTTGTTATATTGTAATAACCTCTGGTGATGCCTTGCACTGTCATGCTTTGTCATGTAATGTATCCACCTCCCCTCCCCTACCCACAGGATGCATCTGGAAATGAGCTGTTTGCTCAGTATGCCTTTCCTGGTGAAACTTTTAAATAAATACCTGTCAATAAATAAATAAACTTCACAACAGACATAAGAAACATGAACAGATGAAGTCTGTAGGGAAATAAAATCCTAGTCTTACGAAAATGTTTTTAGTAATAAAGGTTTGAAGGTCTTGAAATTCAAATTCGGGAGACATTTGTGTAACTGAGTTCTGCTGCTGACAACTGTGAATTATTTTGCTGGAAATAGGAACATATCTTTAATGTAGGCTCCACTGTGGGACCAGCCATTGAATGGATAGGAACCCATATTTTGTACTGCCTAAGGTAGGTGCAGTGGTTCGGGGTGGGGTAGGGAGGATTGCTGGCAGTAGGAGAAAAGGGTAAGTGCACAGGGAAGCTGTTTTAAATTAAAATTACTCAGACACATGCCAGACTAACCATCAGACCTGGAGTATCCTCACTCCCCTACTTCCCATTGCTCAACTGGCAGAAAAACAGAAATAAAAAGACATAAAGACAGATACAGATGCCAGCAAAAGAAACAAGCATTTGTCAATGCCGAATGTTTGCGTGCTGGCATTGGCATTGGTAGTGTAGAAGTTACAGAGCTGCATAATAGGAATGGCATTGAAGTATTGAACTGAAGCCAACCCCACCACCACCCTGCAGAGAGTGACAGGCATTGGGGTGTGTCTTTGGGTTGTCAGGCATAATGGCCCGCCATTTCACCCACACCCTACCCTGCAGACACTGACAAGTGTCACGGGTGTGCCTTGGGGTCTTTGGTCTTTATGTGCACCCCATTCCATCAGGAAATACGGTGAGATGGGTGCAGTATAGGAGAATGGGGTGAACTTTGGGGGTCGAAGAGTCCAAGGCATACCTTGATGCCTCTCACTGGCTGCAGGGTGTGGAATGGTATGAGCATTACAGGCAAGAATCCCAAGTCACACCCCTGATGCCTGTCATTCTCTATAGGGTGGGGCGTTATGGTTGGAAACCCTAACACCTCAGGCATTCGTTGGTATTTTCACTCCAAATTTTCAACATGGTTTTTGTGACCCCCACCTCATGAACAGTGGCAATATCAGTTTGTTAGCCAAAAGCTGCTTATGCACAGCTTCGGCATTTAGCACCACAGGTGCAAAAACATTCCGAACAGGATGTGAAAAATGACAGCTGTACTGTTCATGGAGGTGTAAAATGGCAATGTTGCAAATCTGCAGTAAAAATATTAAAAAACTGGTGAAGTCACGAAGGCAGTATAGAAACTGTAAACACACACCTGTAATGTAATTAGTTTGGGGATTTTACAGCAGATTGTCAACACAGGCATTTTGGGACCTCCGATCATGAACAGTGTCACTGTGATTTTCTTTATCTGTCCCGAACAATGTTTTCCCACAGCGACCATGTCTCTCGCTGAAAGTGTGAAAACACATTTGCCCATGTTGTGAAAATGACAGCTGTACTGTTCATAAGGAAGTGTGGAAAATGCCACTGGTGAAAATCTGACTGAAAATATTACAAAAGTCATGAACTTTACGAGGGTGCGTGGAAACTGCTAATGCTCACTCCTAACACAGTCATTTTATGGACTTTTGTCACCAAATTTTCAACATAGCCATTTTAAGACCTCTGTTCATGAATAGTGTAACTGTGATTTTCTTAATCTGTCCCAAACATTGCTTTCAGACACCGACTGCACCATTGTGCGCTACATGTGCGGAAATACATTTAGCGCATATGTGAAAATGGCAGCTGTACTGTTCATAAGGAAGTGTAATAAAATGTCAATGTTGAAAATCTGAGTGAAAATATTGAAAATTAGTAAACTTATGAGCGTGCATAGGAACTGTGCAACACTCTCGTAAAACAGTCATTTTTCTGAAGTTTTTCACCAAATTTTCAACATAGCCATTTTAAGACCTCTGCTCATGAACAGTGTCACTGTGATTTTCTTAATGTGTCCCACATTGATTTCAGACAACCGACCGCGCCAATTGTGTGCTACATGGGCGAAACACGCTTTGGGCAAGATGTGAAAAGTGACAGTTATACTGCTCATAAGGAAATGTAATAAAATGGCAATGTTGAAAATCTGGAGTGAAAATATTGAAAATTCACAAACTTACAAGCTTGTGTAGGAACTGTGCAAAGCACTCGTAAAACAGTCATTTTTAGGAATTTTTCCCACCAAATTTTCAACATAGGCTTTTTGAGAGCCCACCTTAAGAACAGTGGCAGTGTCATTTCATTACTCGGTCCCAAAAGGTAATTTCATGCAGTGATCATGTAAATCACCCTTCGGGCCCATAATGCCATGACAGTGAAAAGATTCATGAGAAGGGGTCCCAAAACCCCATGTTGAAAATTTGGTGCAAAACTTCAAAAAATGCCTGAGATATGCAGCAAAGTTGAAAAAACCCTATCTATCCCATTATACAGCTTACCAGCATTTCCTCAGTTCACGGTCAGCTTTGAAGAGTGCAGACATGTTCCCGGTCCACGAAGATCGTCTGTCGAGTCGGAGGAAGTATGGGGTGAGGGGGTTTGGGGAGGCAGGGTGCTCAGTGGGTGGGCGCTGGTGGGGGCAGAGACAGCGAGGGACCATTTTGTGTTTCAGGGTTTGTTTGTTTTTTAAAAGGATGACGACAGGGGCCCTGCCACGCTGGGGTGGGCTCCCAGCGTGGCACAAGGATGGCTGTTTGGGGATGTGGAGCAGATGGGGATTGGGCACCCCATCGGTGATAGCATCTGTTGTCACTCTGGGGTGGGCTCCCAGCGTGGCACCCTGTACTCTCTGGGGAACAGTGGACCCAATAGGGATCAGACACCCCCATCGGCTATATGATGTGTAGCCATGCTGGGGTGGGCACCCAGCATGGCATGTGGAACTCTGTTTGGGGGAGCACAGTACAGGCGACGAGGATGGGCACCCCGTCGGCTATACAGTGTGTGCTTGGAGGCGAACACACAGTATGTGTGTGTGTGTGTGTGTGTGTGTGTGTGTGTGTATGTGTGTGTGTGTGTGTATGTGTGTAGGGGAGCATGCATGAGCAGGCGATATCTTATTGCTGCTCACTGAAGCATAGCTCCCCTTTCAACTGTACTCCACTGCATTTTCGACTGCTGTCATAGACAGTTCCAGCAGCCATTGGAGAACTGCGGCCGCTACTGCAAACACATTGACTGAATTGAAGAGGGCTGCCACACCTCCGAAAACTCGGATGATGGCACTATGTTTCTTGTACATGCAGCAGCAAACATAAAAAGAATGCAAGACAAAGAAAGGAGAAAAAAAAGATGAAACAGTAAAGGTCATGAAACAAAGTATCAGGCTGGTCAGGTACAGCAGGGGCAAGTAGTCTACTTGCTACTGCAACAACCCGGCTCAGGAATAGGCTCAAGTTTTTGGGTGCCAGCCAGGGATGCGTATCCCACTGGATAGTTTTAATTCTTCCAGGAGGGGATTCCATCCTCTGCCACTTGACCACCGAATGCTAGGTATCAGCACATGTTAAGCTGCCTCAATGATTAGAGACTGCTGCAGATGCCCATGCAGGCTGCATATAACTGCGCATGCTCACACCACATCATTGCACACTGACAGTCCCCTGTAAAGAAAATTGGGTGGAAATCACCGTAGTGGCTGAATAGCAAATGGCACCTTGCTGGCCCTCACTGTCAACTAGGCATCCATCTCTGGACTGGATCCTGCTTCTCCCAAAGGGAAGCATGCTCCCAGGGGCCCCAGTATAGGAGGCAAGCCACTCTGGAGCTTGGAGATTGGGGTATGTACCTAGGGACGGCTAGTGACTAGTTGGCTAGTTGTTTTTAAGTTTCCTATTGGATGCCAGGGGTCCTTTAAATGAATGCCAGATCATTCTCCAATGTAACAAGATGATTGATATTTCATGTAGCAGGGCATTGTTTAAGAACAATTTTCAGGTAAAATGTATGACCTTCTATTTTTATTCTTGTTAACACTTAGTTTTATAGTAGCCTCATACTATTGATTGATTTTTATTTGTTTGCAATCTACATGTGATACTTCATTACTTTTTATCTTTCCAATCTATTATTTCTGCTTCTGAGCTGCCAAGTGACCTACATCTGACTACCCTTTCCTTTAAAGAACCCTGGCATCCAATAGGAAACTTAAAAACAACTGACCTTTACTTAAACTGCATTATATGTATTCCATGTGAACTCTATATTCAGCTTCCCTATTTTATAGTAACTATGTATATTATCATGTCCATACTGGTCATGTGTTCTTAGTTTTTATATATCCATGAAATCATAATGTTCTATTTTATGACATCCAAATCAGATAAAAGCAGTGTGGTCTTGTGGTTAGGGTAATGGCTTGGGAACTGGAAGATCATAGGTTTAAACCCTGTCAGAGCCTAACGCTCACTGTTTGACACACTCCCCAGGAGAACCACCCTCTAGGGTGCTTCCAGCACCTGCCCTTAAATTGCTAAGTGCTACTACACTTTCGAGGTGTGCGCCTGTTAGGGATTCTTTGTCTGGCCAATATGTTAAGACATTTATCATCATGATACCAAGCCCCCAGGAGCTGACTCCTTATAAGCAGGCAGGGTTACATGACAATGATACTACCGAGGTGGAGGAGTGAGCTTGACCAACAGATACACTAGCACACGCAGTGAAGAGGTAAAACATGCTTTTATAACTCTGCAAATTTAAATGTGATTGCATGCTGCATGACAGAGGAATTTCTACATTAGCAATTGTGAAGGTACTACTGTCTGCCAGCAATGGAGCTAATGTTCTGATCCATCATTAGGTATAACAGCAAACAATAACAGAAGTCAGTACCCTCAGACAGACAAGATTACAGTGATAGAATATTTTAATCTTGATCCAAGTTTCAAACCCAAGAGGCATTATAATGCACATCGCTTCACTTCACATGTAAAAGTTTTACATAACACTATAGTTGAAAGTATTTTGACAAGTACAGCACAGTATGAGAGAAAATATTTAACATTAGTTAGATAAGCCAATGTTTAAGAATAGAAACACTTTAAACACAAGCATAGAGCAACTTGTCTTTAATGAATTTAACATAAATTACAACAAGAAATATAAACTTTCAACATCAGTAAATATTAATAATTAAAGGCTCAAAATAGATATTATAGAAGACAGAAAAACTGTGTTAAACCTCTTAAGGAATGTTTGTTTATTACAACAACAGAGTGCAACAATTAATGTTAATATGGTCTGCATTGAGATATAACCACATACTTTATATCCAGATTACTGATGTGGCTCAGTATCACCTCTTCTAAACAACAGTTACAGGCATCTTAGTATTGTTAGGCTGGTTTGAAATGTATTTTGGGATATTGAAAGAATCTTGTTACCATTATATTAAAATTGAGAATGTGTCCAACAAACAGTGTATCTTGCTTTCTGATTTTTCATGCAGACAAGAAATTGTACCAGCCAATGAGGCTTGGAAGTTTAACTGAGCAGTTAACGGCGTGAATTTCCTGTTTTCTGCATACCGTTACACATAACAAATAGGAATAATGTATCACAGACTTTAAACATTGTTTGCAGTTAATTGTATGATTTTAAGATAATTAGTTTACTAAATATGACATTTTAGCATGCTCTAATATCTGGTAATGTTAGCTTATAAAACCTACTGTAGTCACAGTGATAGGGGACACTATTATATAAGTATTATTTATGAAGTAGTATTATGATGCTGCTTTTGGTGATTTATAGTATATATTATATACTGTTGGTTGCTGTATAACAGCATTGCATTATATGTGCAATTTCTAGAGATGGTCATGGTTTGACATTTCTACATGAATGTTATGTTTATAGGACCACCATGGGCCCAGAAGAAGTGGTCCCTGGTCATAAAATGTTGGCCTTCTGTAGTAAAGAGGTGGTCATACATACATTGCAATGTTAATGAAATATTTTGTTGCAATATTCCTTAGAGTCAAGTCTACCTCATCCCCCTCAGACAGTAGACAAGCAGTGCAGAAGTTGTCTGAGGACAGTAATCCTGTTTTCATATTTAATAGTAGTCGTTAAGGTGTTTATTAAGCGCATTTCCAGGGTTCAATGTGGTGTAAATCAATTAGGAGCAAACCGATACAGAAAAACAGCACAATGAAACAGCAACATTTGAATAATGTTGATGCTATCCAACTCAAAAGGGTTGGTGCAGTTTGAATTTAACAAAGTAATGACAGGAAAGAGATGGATATTTGTGGCAGGGAATTCCAAAGGCTGGAGGCACCACCACAAATGCCACATCTTTAGCTGATCTCAGCCTCACTGGAAGACCCTGACTGATGGACCTTGTGACTCTCAGGAGACTGTAGGAGTCAGAATATTGTGCATTTACTAAGGCCCAACTCATTCAGGGCTTTGAAGGTGATCAAACAAACCTGATAGTCTATTTACCATCTCAAAGGCAACCATCCCCAAATCTGAAGACATTAAATAATATGTCTGACTTCCACGTGAAAGTCAGAAGTCCTGCAGCAGCATTTTGGACTAGTTGCAGATGGCTGATTATACTTCCAGGTAAGCCCTTGCAGAGTTCATAACAGCACTGGTATCTTGAGAAAACAAAGGCATGTAATAAAGTGGCTAAGTCAACAGGGTGAAGAAAGGGTAGAGTCTAATGGTGAGCAAATGTGAAAAGTAGCAACTTCAGTTTGAGCTTGATTTAGCTTTAGCATTTCAGTCAAAGATATTTGGGTCCTTGGTACTGAGATTAACAGGCTACACAAAGGGGTGTATGGCACCCTTAAACACTCCTGCCCACCCCAGTCAGCTGCAGCCTCTTCCACTCTCCCGATCATCCAGTCAAATTGTTAGAAAAAAACTTAGTTGGCACCCGGGCAGTGCCAAGTGCCAGACGCCTTTTCTAGAAAAGTAAATGTCTGTTAGTGGAAGGATGGTAGGAAGAAACCTGTGTGGAAGGGGGGTCATGGTACAAGCACTGGCCACTTGGCAAGATATAAAGTGTTGTTGTTTTTTACTTAACTGGCTGAAGGTCCAGGCGATCCTAAAGTGGTCTAAATGTTCAGCTTGGCTGAACTGAACATAAAAGTGTGGAATTTTGGTGCATTCCCACAATAGAAATTCACCATGAGTTCATCCTTAGTGGAACTTGGTAATACTTTTGATGGTAAAAGCAGCCACTGACAACCACTGACACCTGAGGCTCAAATGACATGCAGGTATCAAGGACCACTCCTAGGTGCAAGGTTTCACAGTCTCCAGTCTTATCCCCTTCAAGGAGGGTAGTCTGAGGATACACTGAAGTACTGACACCTGTTGATCAGATCCAATCACCAGCAACTCTGTCTTACCTGGATTTAACCCCTCCACTGGAAGCTATCTAATTATTGATATCCAATAGGCACTGTTCTAACAACAGTACAGAGTCCTGCTGACCATGGCACGACAGTTTGGTATCATCTATATAGCATTGAAAACCAACACTGACACCTGATGATATCAGTCAGTGGCAGCATGTAAACTGCAAACAACAGTGGTGAGAGAATAGATCCATGAGGAAAACTGCAGTCTATGTTCACTTGTTGGGAACGTGTGAACTGATCACCACCAACAGTACTCTGCCTGCCAGAAATAACCTGCCCCACTAAAGCACAGTCTTGGTCAGCCCTGCATGCTCATCAAGCCTTATTCCTAAGACCTGGTGAACAACAGTGTCAGATGCTGAAGACAAATCAAGGTGAACCAAGATGGAAACCTCTTTCTGATCCTCACTGTGTAAAGATAATTATACACCCTAACTAGTGCAGTCTCTGTACTAGTGTCCCTATGGAAGCCAGATTAAGATGGTTCAAGAACATCATTTATTTCTGAGTTGTCAACTAGCTGTCCAGACACCACTCTCTCCCAAACCTTCACCAAAAAGAGCCCAAAATCAGTGAACTTGTTGCAATCAATGATGGCTTCTTGAGTAAGCACTTAATCACTGCTCCCTTCAGGAGCACTGGTAAAATTCCCTTACCCAAGGAAGTGTTCTTGATGTTTGCTGACACATGAGACAATGTCCTTACTACAGCCTGGAGAAGCCACTTTGGAGCCTGTACCCTAGTCCCAGGATCTAAATGGGTCTACAAAATTCTGATCTCACTGTGTCCGTAATCCTTCACAGAACATCAAATGAAAGGTATATCCCAGCAATAACTCTAGATGTAATGCCACACTGGATGACTTTTTCTAGGGATCAGATCCTGGGTGGAGGCATCATGACCCAGGTCCACAGGGCAGAGAAAAAGCCCTCTCAGACTACTTCAATTCACTGATACTCCTCGGTTGAAGCCAGCCTGCCACTACAAAAATAACTTCTACTACAGAGGGACTGGGCTCACGGAGATGCATCCCAGAGCTGGGTCTGTGGACGTATATTACAAATTCAGTAGCCACCAAGTGAAATCAGCCCCAGAGGCTACATCCTCCTTAATAACTCCTTAGAAGCTTAATACAGAGAACATCTGAATTATAATCTGAAATATGACTAAAATATGTTTATTGAAAATACCAGTAAAATGGAAATATATCTTATCACATGCACTGCCTTCTTTTGGCTATGAGAAGCACCTGTGCAACCTGCAAATTACCATATTGTAATCATGTTTCCAGCCATTCAGGAGGCAAGGATTTAAAATATAGTCTTACAATTTGAATGTGTTAGCTGCATGGGGAATGATGCCAGCAGGGATATTTTCACTGCACCCATAGAAATTATGAGCAAACACAAAACCCTGATCTTTTGCATCCACAGATCATCTCTTTGGACCTAGTTTTCAAACTCACCAGCTTAAGAAATCAACAGGCAAGTCATTCTGGGTCCTACAATATTAATTTAAGAATACACTCTGTTAGCAGTTTCCTGAACTCACATCATCTTCCTCCACCTCTAGGGTTTTAAATCCTGAGTCTGTTGCCCAATATGGTGCAGAACATTGTTTGCAGCTGTATTGGTCCTTGTATAAACAAATGAATAACGTAGGTGATTTGATTCCTTTACTGGAACAACAAAAATGTTCAGTACGCAAGCTATTAGGTTTACACAGAGCCCTTGTTCAAGTAATGGCAGTTTCACAAAAAGCACTGAATGCTGATCATGTGACTGTAAATTTGATTGAAATGTCAAAGTCATTGTTTTGCTGAGTTCTTAGTTTTCACAGAAATGTGTTTTGCAGATGGCTAGAAAAAAAGACTGCACTACAATGTTTATATGATCTTTAACAATCTGTGTGAGCCCAGGGACACCCTGACCAGTCCCATCACTAGCTAACTCCATGACATGTAAGCAAGTAATGGAATCTTGTATCCACTGCACTTTGCTGACCCACTTATACTCCCCACACAACAAAGCTGCTAATGCTTAACAGCTCACCTCTAGTTTTCAGCATGGCCTGTTAGAAGATGCATTAAGTGGTTACAAGCTTTGTCCATTGACTACATCAGAGAGCCAGGGACAGTGAGAAGGAAAGAGCATGAAGTGACCATTGCAAAATCATTTTAGAATTATACTTGATTGTTTCTCTCAGAGATCACTTATTCACAGTTTCTATTCCTTATAGCTAGTGTCAGTGCTATACAAAAGACTACTCCTTAACGCACTTGGCAGAGTTTGGCTTTAACATTGACATTCATTTATTTCAATAGTTTCATCAGGAAAGACATACTTAGCTTGTAACAGCTCATTTCCAGATGCATCCTGAGGGGACTGGGAATGGGAGTATACAATACATGATGTGTCATGGCAACCTCAAGCAGGTTATACAGACCGTTGCCAATGTATGCCCACACATTATATTTTATAGTGTATGGTTAAACGATCTAGTAAAAAATTAAGCAGGATCCTTACTGTTACAATTTTAAGTCACTGCTGCTCTGTACCAGGTCATGCTCTCACCTCAGTGGCCATTTCAGTGAGGCCATCACATCATGAAGCATGCATGCACAGAGCATCTCTAGTTTTATACCATTGATGTGAAGTAACATCGAGGGGTTAATAACAAAGTGATGTCACATCGATGGTATAACAACCATGTAAAAAGATCAAAATGAATGTATAACAACATTCTACCATACATTATACATAATGTAAAGTGCAGTAATGATAAAAGTAAAATACAATAAAAATTCACACAATAAAATAAAAGTAGAAATACTATAGTAAATCTAGGAATCGCTCCTTTGCTTGAACTACACAATCCATTATTAGCCTACCAAACATTACCCAATTTAAAAAGCTTTATGCAGCCTTTTCCCACAACTCCAACTGTACTTGTCACCAATAATCCATAATCATTTATTGAAGGTCCTAAAAGCCTCACACAGTAGCGTAACTGTTGGCTTAATCATATCGTAATCAGCCTGTTACATGTTGTGTTTGTATTGACTGCATTCCATTGGAATCACTGTAATCATTTTTGGTTTTGTTTGTAACTATGCTTTGGTGTGGAACATTTGTAAAACAAGCATCTGTGCTCAAAGGTACTCTCAAATATATTAAAATTAATTAATAAATAAATGAACATAACAGTGCAGTCATGATTTATTTATTTATTTATTGAAATTTCAGATTACAACCTTTGAGTGGGACACTCATTTATAAAGGTTCCACATCATGACAAAACAGGGATACAGCAGTTAAATTATACAAGTCAAAACAGTGTTAACAAGGAAAATAAACAAGCAATGCCGATACAGCCATTTAACACGAGGAGATAAAAAGTACAGATATTATGGTACAGTATATGCATCAACAAAATCACGTGGTAACATAAGTGCACTAATAATGCAAGGCAGGAGAAGGAGAGAGGGCCATGGACAGGAAGGAACTGGTAGCAGGGGTGAGGGGAGGAGAGGATAGTGAAGGAAGGACTAAGAGAGGGATGAGTGGGAAGCCTGGAGCAGCTGAGTAGGTCTTGTCAAAATTTAGCGGATGAGGGAGTAACTAGAGGGTAGTGAGGGATGGGGCAGGGGTATGTAGATAAGGGAGGAGATGGAGGGACATGGCTGGGGAAACTGAGGAGGCAGAGAGATATATGAAGGCAAGGGGAAGTAGTAGAGGGAAGTGTAGGCGTTGATAGGGGCTTGAGCAGGTTAAAATTTACAATCAGAGTATTATGGACAACATACAATAAAAGATAAAATATAAAGTGCTATACAGTACAGAGATCAAAGTAAGCATTAATGCACAACAAAAGAGGGCTCTACTAGGGAATTAATGCCCAGTTAGGGTTGGGTCTGAAATCAAATAAAGAGGCAGAAGACACTGCAGAGCAGGACACTGCGGCACAGGAGCTAGCACAACAAAACTCACCCAAATCAGGAACCAAAACAAAACAAGCACAAAGGAAATCCAAAAACTTGATCATAGGAGACTCATGATTTGGGGAGTTGATACCCATCTCCAGCCAGGGTGATGGTCAGATGTCTCTCAGGTACATTAGCATGGAGACACTGACCGCATTGCTAAAATTGTTCACAAAGCAGGAGAAAACATTGATGTCCTAGTACACATAGGGACTAATGATCTCGCCAGCCGGTCAGTTGTGGAGACCAAGGAACACCTGACTAGGCTGGGTGACAAACTATCATCTATTTCATCCGCATCTCCTTCTCTGAGATCCTGCCAGTCTGGGAGAGGGGAACAGATGGACGGAAGGTCAGAGAAGGGGAGATAGGGGAGCTAAACACGTGGCTCAAGGGCTGGTGCCAGGAAAAGGACACAGATTTGTAGGAACTGGCAACAGTTCTGGGAGCGAAAGTTCTTTAAATTTGATGGACTACATCTGACTAAAGAGGAGTCAGTGCATTGGGGCAGAAGTTTGATGTCTTGCAGAATATTTAAACTAGCAAATGGGGAGAGGGGTGCAGCACCCCATACGTCGAATGGGAAGAACACCCTCCCCTCAGCTAGTGGTCAAACAGGAATTCAGCATGTTTGCTGTTCATTTGCATCACCAGGTAAGAAAAAGGTTTGTCTCCCATACGACGCCAGGGTAATGCCAAACTTCACCCAACAACTAACACACCAAAATCTGGCCAATGGAAAATCATGTACACAAATGCTCACAGCCTAGGAAATAAGATCCCAGACCTGCAGGCAATAATGTCAGAGGCTAAACTGGACATAGTAGCAATTAGTGAGATGTGGTTTACCAGTAACCACATTTGGGAGACTTCAGTACCTGGCTATGTATTGTTCAGAAGAGACCGAGGTGCAAAAGGGGGAGTGGCCCTGTATGTTAATGAAAATATCAAAGCTACAGAAATTCAGAATACACATAAGGAGCCAGAAGAACTGTGGGTCACCCTGAAACAGGAAATGGGACAGCCATAAGAACTGGGGTTGTCTACAGGCCCCCAGACCAGAGGAAGACATAGACACATTACTGTTAGAAGATATACAAAACATGACAGCTAAAGGGAGGTTCTGATAATGGGAGACTTCAACATGCCAGATACAGATTGGTCAATACCAGCAGGAACATCTGTCAGAACTAGACTCATAGTGGATTCCCTGCAGGGGAGGGCCTCAAACAACTGGTACAGCAACCCACAAGAGACAGAGTTATCCTAGATCTAGTACTGACTAACAAAGAAGGGATCACAGATCTCCAGGCAGAAGGTCACCTGGGAGCCAGTGACCATCATACAGGTATGGTTCAATTTGGCTACTACATCTAAATCATCCCATTCCAAGGCAAAAATATGGGACTTCAGAGGAGCTGACTTTGATAAGATGGCCAACAGAGTTAAGCTAGCCCTGGCAAAAGAAACACAGGTGAGGGGCATACAGGCAAAGTGGGCAAGCATTAAGGATGCAATACTTGAAGCAACAACCCATTGTGTTAGACAGAAAAGGAAGTGCAAAGAAGAAGGAAACCACTTTGGTTCTCAAATACAGTAGCAGAAAAGGTCAGAGCCAAAGGCTGGCCTTCAGGAAATATAAAGAGAACACAGCGGATGAAGATAGGGAGGCATACCAAACTGCCTAAGGGAAGCAGGTAAGGTAGTAAGGCAGGCAAAGTCCCAAACTGAGGAAACACTAGCACGAACAGTAAAGAAGGTGACAAGACTTTCTATAGATACATTAGTGAAAGGAGAAAGTCCAGAGGGGTATTGCTAAGCTTAATGGAGAAAAGGGAGCATGTGAGGAGGAGGACCCTGTAAAGGCATCTATCCTAAATAGATACTTTTGCTCAGTATTTACTGAAGAGAAGGTAGGGCAGGGCCCACAGCTCAGCATCATGGACACAGGGGAGGGGGAGGTGAGCACTACTCCCTTCACAAAGAAAGGGTCCTACAAGAGCTTGCTAAGCTCAAGGTGGAAAAGGCAATGGGACCTGATGGCATACATCCCAGGGTACTTAAGGAGCTAAAGGAGGAACTAGCAGAGCCATTAGCAGAATTGTTTAGTGAGTCTCTGAGCACAGGAGAGGTCCCAGGAGACTGGAGAAGGGTTTCATGTGATCCCGCCCACAAGAGTGGTAGCAGGGAGGAGGCGGGAACTACAGACCGGTCAGTCTTACCTCAGTAGTGGGCAAGATTATGGAGGCACTCCTTAAGGAAAGGATAGTGCAACACCTGGAATCCATAGGGCACAGAATCCAAGACAGCATGGGTTTACAAAAGGAAGGTCCTGTCAAACTAATCTCATAGATTTCTTTGACTGGGTAACCAAGTGGTGGACCAAGGGGGAGCAGTTGATGTAGCCTACCTTGACTTCAGCAAAGCTTTTGACACTGTTCACATAGAAGATTGATAAATAAGCTGGGTAGGCTCGGGTGGTCAGAAGTTGGTCAACTGGGTGGCAAACTGGTTGACAGGCAGAAAACAGAGAGTGGTGGTAAATGGTATACAGTCAGAAGAGATGCAAGTCACAAGTGGGGTACCTCAGGGATCAGTCCTGGGGCCAGTCCTCTTCAACATCTTCATTAGTGACCTTGCAGATGGACTACAGGGTAAAGGCTTGTCTGTTTGCAGATGACACCAAGATCTGCAACAGAGTAGATGATCCAGATGGGGTGGGCAGAATGAGAAGAGATCTGGATAAACTAGCAGAATGGTCAGAAGAGTGGCAACTGGGATTTAATGCAAAGAAGTGCAAAATCATGCACATAGGAAGAGAAACCCTGAAGCCACCTATAGGCTGGGAGGAGAGTTGCTGGCAGTCACAAAGGAAGAAAGAGACTTGGGCATCATCATCACTGACGACCTAAAATCATCCAAGCAGCCCTCTAAAGCAGTAGGTAAGGCTAGGGGTGTTAGGTGTATTAGTAGGGTATACAAGTCGAAAGAGGGAGTATTAATCCCTCTGTACAAGACACTGGTTAGGCCCCATCTGGAGTACTGCATGCAGTATTGCAGGCCACACCTTCACAAGGACATTAACCAAATTGAGGCAGTCCAGAGAAGGGCAACCAAATGGTGCAGGGACTGCATCAGAAGACATATGAGGACAGATTAACGGAGCTCAATATGTATACCCTTGAGCAAAGGAGGAGAGAGGTGATATGATCGAGGCATTCAAACACCTTAAGGGCATAAACAAGGTGAAAGAGTCTAACACGCTTAAATATAAGAAAATAGCAGGACAAGAGGACACAGCATGAGATTAGAGGGAGGCCGATTAAGGGGAATGTGAGGAAATTCTTTTCACAGAAAGGGTGGTGGATGCATGGAATGGCTTACCACAAGAAGTGGTGGCTATGAATACAGTGCAGGGCTTCAAACAGGCATGGGATAGGCATAAGGGAGCAATACAAATGACTATGAATAGATAGGCCACTGACAGAGCAAAGGTCGATGGCACATTTATAAGGTAGAAAAAAGTAGGACTGGATGGGACTTGGCGGTCCTTATTGCGTCATAGCTTCTATGTTTCTATAGTTTCTATGTATGTTGGGGCACTAGACGAATGCCGAGTGCCTCCAACCAGGCATTAATTCCTAGTAGAGCCCAACTATGAGTGCATTAATGCGCTTATAACATGGCAAGTGCTTGAAAAACACTCATTTTGGCAAAAATACATAGATGCAGGTTTTGGGAACAATATATCTTGTTTACTGGTTTTGTTCCATGCAACATTTATTAATATTGTGACTGCTAATTAAGACATTTCTGTATTAATTCAAGTATATGCTGCAGTGATGTAGTTTGATACAAGATGAAGTGTTAAAACTTGCTAAAACATACTGAGAAACTGAACATTTAACTCATTGTAAACTGTTTGTCTCGCATTTCTAGCGACTGGAATTATGGGATCGCTAATTTGCATCCTGCAATCCAACATTTCCAATACACACCACCAACAAAGAGGGCATTAATAATGGACAAAAACACTAACTACCCAGACACTGTGTGGAAAACAAACCTCTAGTAAGCTATCTCATTTTAGAATTCATTTTCATGATGCTCCACTTTGCAAGAAGTAAATAATGGCCGCTGGGAGAGTGGGTGGAAAATAGCAAGGTTCTCAACACTGACAAATGGTGATTATGTGGACACTTGTAGTACTGCAAAATCAACCAGGCATTACTAGGAATTAATGCCGCTTGATTTCCAGTCATGGGTTGCGTTTCCACCTATGGCATTGCTGTATTCCATCCCCTTTCGTGCCATATTACAATGTCATATAGTAGCAGGATTAGCACCACCCAAACTGCTAAGGTGCTAGTTATCAAAACTTGTGCATGGAGCAGGCTCAGGAACAGAATATTACTGATAAGATTAAATGATTTAAGCACAGTTAACTAAGGGGCTAGAAGTTTGGTCACAGGTTGGGGGGACAAGGGGGGCATCAACAACATGGAAGGAGGGAATGCAAGGGTAAGGAATCAGGAACAGTTGTAGGAGGGGTGGGAAAGTCATGAAGAAGGAGCTGATGGAAGAGAAGGATGAGGCTGTGCAGATAGACAGATGTACAGAGGACAAGAGCTTAGGAAAACAATACAAGAAGACAACTTGGCCCACAGAAGTTTTCCTCGGGGAGGAAGAGTGAATGCAAAGCAGTGTTCTGAAGAGGGTAGGAGGAAGGAGGTGTGAAGAAACGGGGGGGCAGAGAGGTTGGGGGAGGAAATCAAACCAGAATGTGAAGGTGAAAATGGCACAGTCTGACATCTATTTTCTAAATAATTGTAAAGGGCTTTATTTGTGATCCTGTAATGGTGTGTGTTCACCAAAAGGCAGCTCCAGCTTCGAGTCTACACTTGAACTGGGCACCAGGATTTACTGTGGCACTGTAGGACCTCCCCGCCACTGGGGTTTGTAGCTGACTGACTCACTTGTGGCTTTGGACAAGCGATTTTGCTGCCAGATGTGGTATAACCTGATCTTTAAGGGCAGGTTACCCCACAGTCTGCCTTGGAATCTCGAGCACTCAGTGATGGTTGCCATAGTAGTAGGAGCAATGTCACTAGGCTGTGCTATAAAATGCTCAGCTACAGTGAGCAGAGTTGAGCGTGAGCAGAGGCAACGTGGGCAGAGGCCAGCAGCATCTGTCAGCATCAGTCGGGCGAAGGAGGAACAAAGTAGCTGTAGACAAGGAAGGTAGGAAGCTCAATGGGGGTAGAGTGTAACAGTATGGAGCACAATAAGGATATGATAGAGAGGGACTATACCAGCATGAAATATTGCCCACGTGTAAAATGTACGTGGAGGAGAGCAGAACAATCAGTTTGTCTGTGATAAATGCACTTTGATCGATATTCTTAGACAAGAAATAGAATCACTACAGAATAGGATACAACCCCAGATAAAATAGCTACACTAGAGAAATTTATAGATTCAGCGATGCAGGACTGTGTTGAACAAACTGAAGAGGCACAGGCAGTTGAGGTGTTACATGAAGGAGAAGACATACCCTTTGAAGCAAAGAAATACATGGAATCTAGGGAAGAGGAAGACTGGTGTAGGATCCAAAGGGAAGTAAAAAGGAAAAGGAACATTGGTGTAAACACACAGACTGTTGTTCACAATGGATATGACATCCTCAGTACTGAGGCAGTAAGGGACAATACTGACCAACTTAATTCAGACCACAGTATACCTAGGAGAGGCATGGAGAAATGGAAGGAACAATGAGCAGGTGTTACCAGGAGCATATAAACAAAACAAGGAGCTTCTAGTCATTGGTGACTCCATGGTTAGAAACATTGATAGAATACTATGCCAAGGTCGGAACGAGTTTACAACAATTAGTACTCTACCAGGGGCAGGCATAGGGATGTCCATAAACTGTTACCAGGATTATTGGACAACACCCCTGAAACCAGTTACTGTACTGCATGTTGGTACAAATGATGTTGGAAAAGGGCACACTTGGACATTCAAAGGGACTTTGAGGCAGTTGGAGAGGCCCTGAGGTTGGAAGGTTGCCTCATCATGATATCAGAGATCCTACCCATCCCTAGAGCTGGGGCAGCCAAACATAGAGCAATTAGACAGCTCAATGGGTGGCTGAGAAGGTGGTGCCATAGGGAGGGTTTCACATTTATCCACCACTGGAAGATCTCAGGGACACCAGATTGTTTGGGAATGATGGTCTGCATTTAAACAAACTTGGCAGTAGATTATTGGCTAAGGAAATACATCAGGCAGTAGACTTTTTAAACTAGGTACAAAGGGAAGGGTTAGCCACCAGGCTACCCAGGCATCAGGAGGCATCCCCAAATATCTTACATAGACATAGATACATAGACAGTGTCGGCAGATAAGGGCCTATGGCCCACCCAGTCTGCCATTTGAGCTTGTAAGTTCAGTTTATGTTTTCCTAGAAGTCTGTTGCCCCTTACCCTGACCTCCAGAATTCCTTTTATGTCTATCTTATGCATTCTTAAATTCCATGATTGTTTCAGTCCCCACCACTTCCTCTGGCAGGGGTTCCACTTGTCCACCACCTGTTCTGTGAAGAAATTCTTCCTCATGTTTCCTCTGAATCATCCTCCCTTCAACTTCATCCCATGCCCTCTAGTCCTGGAACATCTTTTAACTTAAAAATAGTGTATTCCTGCACCCTGTTCCTCCTGTAAGATACTTGTATGTCTCTATCATAGCTCCTCTCTCTCCGCCTCCTCCAGGGAGTACATATTCAATTCCTTCGACCTGTCCTCACAGGACTTGTGATGCAATCCATGTACCATCTTTGTTGCCCTCCTCTGAACCGTCTCTACCCTGTCCATGTCCTTACGTAGAGTAAGGTCTCCAGAACTGTACACTGTACTCCAGGTGGAGTCTCACTAGTGTCTTGTATAGTGGAATTATGACCTCCTTTTCCTGCTGGTGATGCCCTGCCTATGCATCCCAGCATCCTATTTGCTTTACCTGCTGCCTTGTCACACTGTTTCCCTACCAGGGTCATCAGAGGTGATAACCCCAAGATCCCTTTCCTGCTTGGTGCATGCTATATCCTCACCCCAACTGATATATTGTGCCAGGTTTTTGTGCCCCATACAGTATGCATTATCTTGAACTTCTTTGCATTGAATTTCAACTGCCAAACCCCTGACCATTCTTCAAGTTTCTGCAGGTCCCTTCTTATTCTGTCTACACCCTCTGGTGAGTCTGCTCTGTTACAGAGCTTTGTGTCATCAGCGAACAGTGAAATTCTGCCTTCTAGGTCCTGCACAATGTCACTGATGAAAATGTTGAATAGGACCAGTCCCAGCACTGATCCCTGTAGTACCCACTGAGTCCTCTTCCCTCTGTGGAGTGACAGCCATTTTACCACCACCTTCTGTGTCCTGCCATCCAGCCAATTACCTACCCACCACACTGTCCTGCCCACCCATATTCCCCAGTTTGTGTAATAGTCTTCTATGTGGCACAGTGTCAAAGGCCTTGCTGAAGTCCAGATAGGCCATGTCCACTGCCCTCCCTGATCCACCTCCCTAGTCACCCAGTCAAAACATTCAACAAGGTTGGTCTGACATGACCTCCCCCTGATGAAATCATGCTGGCTTGGGTCCTGTAGTCCATTGACAACCAGATGTTCCATCAATCTCTCCTTCAGTAGTGCTTCCATGATCTTCCCCACTACCGAGGTGAGGCTGACTGGTCTGTAGTTCTCCTGCCTCTTTGTTCCCACTTTTGTATAAGGGGACTACATCTGCTGTCCTCCAGTCTTTGGGTACCTCCCTGTTTCCAGTGATCGGCTAAACAGGATAGCCAGAGGTTCAGCCACCACCTCTCTTAGTTCTTTAAGGACCCTGGGTGCATCCCATCTGGCCCCATTGCTTTATCAACTCTTATTACTTCCAGTTCCTTCAGGACCCTTTCTCATGTAAAGGGACTTGTGTCCATTTCTGTACCATTCTCACCCTTTGTACTCCCTTCAGACCCAATACCCTCCTCTTCCTTAGTAAAGACTGAGCAGAAATACCTGTTCAATATGTCAGCTTTACTGTTGTCATCCTCCACGCGGACCCCATCCTCCCCTTCAGTCTCACTGTCCCTCCCTTTGCCTTTCTTTTTCCTTATGTACCTGTAAAAGGTTTTGTCCCCTCTACCCACTGATTTTGCAAAGTGTTCTTCTGTCTGAGCTTTGGCTTTCCTTACTGACCTCCTGCCTCCCTTTGCTTCTCCTGGTACTTCTCCCTATCCCCTTCTGCCTGTGACTTTTGTATTGCCTGAATGCAATCTTTTTGGCTTTCACTTTCTAAGAAGGTTAATGTAACTCAGAACTAGAAATGCCTGTCCCTTAATGCCAGGAGCTTCACAAATAAGTTTGATGAACTAGTGTGTCTGCTTAATATGGAATAAATTCAGGTATGTGCCATAACTGAGACCTGGTGGTCACCTGAGGATACTTGGGACCATCACATATCTGGAAATGATCCATATAATACGAATAGAATCAGTAAAAGAGGTGGAGGGTAGCCTTGTATGTATCTGACAAAATTTAATCAGAAGCCATTGAAGTTCCCCAATTACCAGGAATAGAACATTTATGGATTAAGGTATTGCCATCAGATAGCACTAAAATCATAATTGGGGTTCTGAATAGACTGTCCTCATTTCCCCACAGAACAATGAGGATGTTCTTAACTTTTGGAATCTCTAGACCCAACTGAAAGAATCATTCTTTTAGGTGACTTTACTCTGCCTGACATTAACTGGGTAAAGCAATTAGCAGGAATGCCAAATGAGTTAAGATACCTGGACTCCTTCCTATTAGCTGGCCTGGAACAACATATAGGAAGTAGTACAAGAGGGATAGCACATTGGATCTTATGTTAAGTAATTTGGGGGACACAGTTAACCACTGTAGGGTAAACCACCCCACTTGGCTCAAGTGACCATGTATGATTAGTTTTGCGCTTATGGAATTAGAAACTAGGATATTTGGCTCCACTGAGGTTCAGAACTACAATAAGGCCAACTTCAATATAATAAGGAGGGAACTTTCGGATTGGGATGGCAAAAGGAGTTTGATAATAAAGCACTAAATGATAAATGGGATATCTTGGAGAATAAAATCATAGACTTGGTTAATAAGCATGTACCACTCAGGAAGAAATATAATAGAATGGGTAAAATCCTCATAGCTGTCCCCAAGAATTAGAAGACTGATTAAAAATAAAAAGAGCCTATAATAAAGCCAGGAAAAGTGGGTGTGCAAGAAACTGGGTGGTATATAAAAAACTATTAAAGGAAACTAAAAAGCAGTAAATCATGCAACTAGAAAATATGAGTTGAATCTGAGTCGCAAAAGTTAAGGATAATCATAAATCCTTTTTACTTACATTAACAACAAAAAGGGGGAAAAACTACTGTGGGGCCTGTCAAAGATCAGGCGGAGAGATAGTAGATGACAACCAGGCTATGGCGAGACATTTTAATACTACTTTTCATCAGTTTTTAATGAAAAACTAAGGGTACTAGGACCATCTTAATAATGCAGGCTATAGAATTTAGCTGAACAGTGGGGATATTGAGGACAGATTGATGCATCTGGACCCCAATAAATCTCAGGGACCAGCGGGATCCATCCTAGAGTCCTTAGGGAGCTGGCAGGGGTATTGACAGAACCAATAACAGCACTATTCCAAGCCTCATTGGATAGAGGGAGGTGATAGAGGTCTGGCGTATGGCAAATGTTGTTCCAATCCACAAAAGGGGTCAAAACAGAAGCTGAGTAATTACAGTCCCATAAGTTTGATCACTGTCTTGGAGAAGATGTTGGCGTCCATCATTAAGGACCAAATAGTGGAGCTCATGAACTTGGCAGGGGACTGTGACGATGCACAGCATGATTTTAGGAAAGGCTTATCATGCTAAACAAATCTCCTGGAATTCTATGAGCATGTGAGTAGGGCACTGGATGAGGGCAGCTCTGTGGATGTCATGTTTTGGACTTCTCGAAAGCATTCAATAAGGTCCACCATGGAGAATTAATAGACACCTTAACAGAACACAATATTCCTGGGTATATCACATGCTGATTCAATGCATGGCTGAGTGAAAGAAAGCAGAGGGTCTGTTGAAGGGTGCATATTCAGATTGGTTAAGCGTGGAAAACGGAGTCCCCAGGGATCAGTGCTGGGGCCTTGCTTGTTTAACGTGCATATACAGTCACTGCGGGTGGAGGGAAAGTTTGGGAGACCAAATTTGCAGATGATACCAGGATTGGCACAAGCATCAATAATAGCGGGGATGCACAGAAGCTACAGGATGTTCTAACTAGGATGGAAAACTGGGCTAAGGATTATAAGTTATCTTTTAACACTAATAAATGTGCGGTTATGCACTTTGGAAAAATTACAACAAAACGGATTATGTTCTAAATGAATAAAAGTTGGGAAAGGTTACCGAAGAAAGAGATCTGGGCATTAAGGTGACTAATGATCTGAAGTTCCACCAGCACTGTAGCCAGATAATAAGGACTGCTAGTGGTACACTTAAGCAATAAGGCACAACAGGGTGTGGGTACAGTTTACTTCCACACCTGTGTGGTGTGTCGAGGCGAGCCGAGTGACTCTAACCACACAAGAAGTGAGTAAATCCCTCAATAACTCACACCCTGGATTGTCTTATTGCAATTATACAATGGACTCATGTGTAAATGTGTTTAATTATGTTGTTTTATAAATGCGTTTCCTCAGCCATGGGTAATGCAGGATTTACCCACAGTCATGTGACATGTTTTGACCAATGAGGTTACAGGATTTTCACATACCATTGTATATTATACAATGGAGTAAATCGAATGTGCCAAATGCTGCATCCTGATTGGTTGGCTGGTATCTTTCCCAGCATGGTAAATTCTCCAGTGTACCCATGGGAAAAGTGCCAGCCAACCTTATCTCATGCCAGTCTGGTCGCTTTCACTTTAATCAACTGCCGCCATTTGTCCTGTCGCCGCTTCGCTAAAACACCACGGTAAATATTAAAAAATGACATCCTCCTTCCAACCGTATGGACCTTAGTTAGTTACAAAATATATAAAACAAATAAATAAAACAACATTTGCCATTGTATAATATCAATTTATCCCTCCAGGGTGTGGGTATACTGGAGGACTTAACAGGACTGTGTGGTTTGGTCACTGGCCGCGCCTCATGACCAATCACACCAGCCGTGGTAAATCCTCCAGTATACCCACACCTGCAGGGATAAATTGTTTAAATAAACAATATCAAGAAACATATTAAAAGTAGGAAGAGGGAGGTGATTGTGCCACTTTACAGTCGCTGGTGAGGCCACATTTGAGTACTGTGCCCAGTTTTGGTCACCTGTGTTCAAAACAGATATCAAGAGACTGGAGAGGGTTTAGAAAAGGGCAATGAAGTTAGTGGCTGATGTTAGGGACAGAGACTATGAGGACAGATTGGAGGACCTGGGGAAGTACACACTGGAGTACAGGCATCTGAGAGGAGATCTGTGTATAGTGTATAGATCAATCAAGGACACCAATTTAAGGTGAAACTGGGACTTACACTTAGGGATCAGCATCATAACACCAGGATGCACACATTGCAATAGAAGGGCAAAATTTTAAGACAATAAAAAGGAAACAGTGGTTTAGTGTTAGGGTAATTCCAGTCTGGAACAACTTGCCGAAGAGGTTGTTGAACGTGAGAACATGCTTGGGTTTAAGAGGGAACTGACAAATACTGTGTAGCAAACAAAATCATGAGTTATTATAACTAGGGCATCAGTGAACACATGGACTAACGTCTTCTGCTCAGATATAACCTACAGTATGAAACCTATGAATGAGCAATGTGTTTTTCTTTATCACATGTAAAATGCTTTTACTGTGTTTTGCAAAGATTCAGTGATGACTGCAACATTTGGCTTTTTGTTACCGCTGCTAAAACCATTAAAAAGTCAAAACAGATAGGGTCCAATTCACAGTCACAATCTTTTACACTAGAAAATGGGGTCAAAATCTATGCCTCAATATGCAAAAGTGAACATTGAGAAGCAAGTATCTGTACTGGGATGTGGAAACCCCAAATACTTAAATTAAGAAGCCCAAATGTTAGTGTACAAACATGGATTGTGCACAAAAACAATGCTGATTACTGCCAAGCATTCATATGTGCATTGTGCAGTGCCATGCATACCTTATACATGAATATGTGGTACCTACACAAGCTATGTTCCCCTCCCAACCCTTACCTTTGGCCCATTTGTGGGCACCATTTGCTTCCATGTCTTCCAATGCCTCGTCCTCTCCTTGTCAATTCAGAATGGCCACCATCAACCTCAGCCAAATATCTGCCCTTGGTAGTCCACTGGAACCTCACTCCATTGCTCACTTCATTTAAAAGCATCATCCAGCCCCTGGGCAATTGCTGATCTATGACCCATGCTGGTTTTTATATACCCATCACACTGTTCCAATGCCCCAGCCACCAGCCTGTGTTAGATCTACAGGCAGGGCCATCACAAAAGTGCAGTTGGTCTATGTGGGGTCTCCATGCCCTTTAGAATGGTACTGCCTGTCATTTGCATGATAACCACGTGCCCTTCTGTGCACTAGAGTCCCCAACACCCTTTGTGTGTAGCAGTGTTCACATGCAAGGGACCACCACAAACATGGCATTGCAATCAGTTTGGGATGGACCCTTGTGACTGAAAATCATGGCCTTCATTTATAATTTCTCTAGTTTATGGGCAGCCATAACTTTCACAAAATCATGTGCACCAGACTGGGGACTAAAGCAATGTTTATGGATTTTCAGTCTCAAAAATCTAGCATTCTGTACTGTATACTGTATATTACTGTCTTTTAAAGGAAGACATAGGGTTAATCAGGGGATGTGAATATTCTGTGATGCAATTATTCCTGTAAGTATGCTGTACATTTGAAATGTATGCTCATTTTATGTCTGAATGCAGACCAAAACCACTAAATATTTAAAATGTTTTAGCAAAATATTTCAAAAACATATTTATGTAAAGACTGCATTAATGCATTTAAATTATATGAACCTATTCATCCAAGTGTAACATAGTAACATAACAACAGAAAGTCAAGGTAAATAATCAGTCAGGACTCTAGGTCCATTATTCTCCCTCCACCCATTTCATACAGTAAGCAGGTGTGAATAAATATTCAAAATATCATTGAGATTAAAGGATACCAAGTCCATTATATGACACCAATCACCTTTCAGTTACATCATTCTTCACTGCGTGGTGAGACACACAACTCACATCCAAAAATGCTTATTAACCACAGAGTCAAAACATCACTTGTTAAACATGCATTTATTGTGAAACTACAGCACCATGAATGTGCATAAAGTCAGAACCTATCCACTCACTGAAACATCAGCCTGTTCTGGTCCAGGGATTTTGTCAAAAGTGCACTTTTCATACAGCAATCATATAAAATGAAAGAAAAACAGAGATCAGTGTTGAGGTAGCCACGGACCGGTCGATTCAATGTGGTCCTTAATCTGCCAAGATTTTACATTTCTTTATTGTTGTACCGTTGCAGAGTGGAACTTTACATATTTTAATTTGTTCTATTTTTGAGTTTTTTTACATACCACTGAGGGGTGGTTGCGCGTGTCCAGCTGGCAGAGAGAGAGAGAGAGAAGAGTGAGTGCATGCGTGGGCAAGGAAACCCAGTGCGTGGTTGCCGTTATAACCAGCTGGTTATAACAGCAAATTATAACTGGGGTTCCCTATGGGAAAAGCGACACCAGTAATGATAAAGTATATTAGAGAGGGATGTGATTTAAGCTATGGTGTTTTCAAAGCCTTGGTTGAGGCTCATTGTATGGAGAACTGTAACTGTTAGCGGTAAGCAATATATCTTGGGATGTAGTTTCCACAGTGTATATCACTGTCTAGCAATATCAAATGGTAGTTTTATATTATTAGCATTGTAGATACTTTCTGTGCATTATCATTTCTGTTGAACAACATTGCCAGCTTTGCTATAACTGTTAGTCTGCACCCGGACCTCCTTGCAAATGAGCTGTGCTCCATGGAGTTTCTTCTGGTAAACCAGGTAAATACAAATAAATACAAATACTATTTATGAGGAATGAAAACATTGTAACCAGGGCATGGGTAGAATTTTGTAGTGGGAGGTTTTAAAAGGAACATAAGAGTACTTTTTCATGAAGCGAACAGTGATGGATGGAATAGTTACTTAAGCAATAATAGAAGTCAAATCAGTGACGGGTTTCAATTGTGGATGGTACAGTCATAAGAGAATAGCAAGACCTAAGAGGACTGGGGGTGGGAAAGATAGTTGGAAGTATGGGTTACTGAGGTACCAGAAGGGCAATTGACCCAGTAAACCCTATCCGATAATAGGTAGATCACATAGCTAGATTTGAATGGGCAAACAGAATAGACCACTGTATCTTTCTCAGCTGTCTAATTCTGTGTACTGTATCTATATATTTACATGTATTTTGTATTCAGATTTGTTTACATCTGGAGGAAATTCTAAGCTTTTATCCACTTGAATTTACATTTGATTTTGATGCAAGTCAATGCATATTGGCCATTTTGATGCAGATGCATGCAGTTTACAAAAACAAGGTGAGAGAATGCATTCAGGGGATGCAGAGAGTGGGAGAAAATATAGTTGACAGGTTATTGGATACTTGGTTCAAACTGATAAAAGTAAGCACCACTATATATTTTCACATAAAAAAAACTATTTTTTTCCTGTCTGTGAAACTGTATTTTCCAGAATTCATGAAACAGCATGAAAAATATAGTCTGATTTATGGTTGTTTGAACATTGCAGTACTTTGTTAATGCATATGGTAACATTATGTGACTAATATGGCGACTATTTATGTAGTTTTAATACTACAAAGCAACAAAGAATAGACTGCTGCTACATATACAGTATTAGCTGGCCAAGAGTCTTATTAAATGAAATATAAGCATCAAGGGGCTAATGAGATCATAAAGGATATGAATGGCCTATGAGCTTTTGAAAGCCCTGAGACAATAATATTTTATAAGCTTACCTGTTGACATGGTGGCAGAATTCAATACATACTTGTCATCAGTATTCTCCAAGAGGGCTGACTGACACAGCAGAACTGCCATTAGTGTTACAAATACCCACCAAGTTCACCTTGGATCACCACCCAACATATAAGACAAAATTAAAAATACAAAGGAAGATTGTGCACCAAGCCATGACAACATTATCAGCAAAATGGTCAAAATATTACATGACCACATACTGTAGTGGAACCTCAGAAACTAATTTATTGCAAATCTGTTGATAAGGGTATTGTACCCATTGATTAGAGAGATACCCATGTAACTCCCATCCATCGAAAGACTTCAAATCAGTTGCATCAAATTATAGTCCATTTAGCCTTACCTCCATTCTGGGCAAGATACTTGAGTCTGTACTTGAGGATATGTTTTTTAAACCACTGGGATGGTACACAGCTATTAGACAGTCAACAGCATGGTTTTGTAAAGACAGATCATACCTAACAAACCTGGCACCTGATATTCAAATATGCATAGCCTTAGAGCAAAATTGCGCTGTGCCTTGTGTAGGTACCCAGAGATGCTGTATTCAGTGGAATAGCACATCAGCACTATTTGTTCGATATAGGGCCAGTGCTAAGCCACTAGCACTGTCCCAACAGGGCTTCTAAGTACACCACCAGAATAAATAGCACCAGAGTGTAATTATTCAAAGGGACCCATGAAAATGAGCCCATTGGCATGCAGGTGCTAAAGGGCACTTGCATGCCCATTATGGGCTCATTTGCATGGGTAGTGATGAAGGTTAGGTGGTGCTGCCCCCAGTTGCCTGGTCCCAGCTATGTACACATATCCCTGGTGCTAGTGATACCCCTCATCGATTGCCTGCCCATTCCATAAATATATATTACTCCTGGTGCTAGTGGTTACCCCCATCAATTGCTAGCCCATTCTATAAATATATATTATCCCTGGTGCTAGTTGTTGTCCCCTCCTCCCACTGATTGCTGGTCTATTCATTAAAAATAGTATCCTTGGTGCTAATATTTCCCCACCCCAACCTGTCAATCACTGGCCTGTTCTTTAACATATAGTATTGCTGGTGCTTGAGGTTCCCCTTGCCAATCGCCAGACCATTCTTTTAATAAATAGTATCCCTGGTGTGGTACCCCTCCCTCTGATTGACAGTCCTGTCTGAATGTAGACCATCCCTGGTGCTAGTGGTAACTCCCTCCTTCCGATTACCAGTCCCATCTGAATTTAGACCATCCTTAGTGCTAGCAGTAACTCCCTCCTGCTGATTGCTAGTCTGGAAGGCAAACAATAAACTCTCTGGCCTCCAGTAGTTCCGTGCACGGGCATCCCCAATACATCTTTGCAATATCTGTGGTGCCTAGGGCATACAGAGACCGTACAGCCCTCCTCACTCCTCCTTGGACAGCTGCCATATTTTATTTTATTTATTTATTTATTTATTAATAATTTGAGATACACCTTGAGCGGGCTCATTTACAAAGGTTTCGCATCATACACTACAGAGCAGTATTTGGATGAGACACAAGCAATACAATGATTTGGACAAGCATATGTGCCAGTAGGAGCACGCCTCTTATATATAGGACAGGCGACTACCCTGTCCTATAAATAAGAGGTGCACTTCTGCCTGTACATGGCAGCTGGCCAGAGGTGTGAGGAGGGCTGTGCAGGTCACCGACACCTGAACACCAGGGATTTTTTGTTTGTCTTCCAGTAGTGGCAATCAGTGGGAGGGGGTTACCATTAGTGCTGGGGATAGTATACATGCAGATGTGACTGGCAATCAGAAGAGGGGCTGCCACTAGCACCAGGGATGGTCTACTTTCAGGACTGGCAATCAGAGGGAGGGGGTTACCACTGGCCATGAATACTATTTTTACAGAATGGACCTGCAATCAGTGGTGGGGGACCACTAGCACCGGGATAATATATATATATATATATATATATATATATATATATATATATAACACACACACACATACAGAACAGGCCAGCAATCAATGGGGAGGGACCCACTAGCACCAAGGATAATATATATGTATAGAATGGGCCAGATATCAGTGAGGGATGGGGACCACTAGCAGCAGGCATATTATTTTTAAAGAATGGGCTGTCAATCAGCAGGGAAAGTGCCAGGGATCAAAGAGGATGGTTGTTCTCCCCTGCAACCAGCCAGCTCAGTGGCTGAATTACCTCTGACAGCTGCTAGGGTTGCCCAGGGTTAAGTCAGGGTTTTGTTCGTGGTATTTGCACTGCACAAAAGGACTGCACTAAAACCTTTGTGTAGCACAATGCCTCTGAATATGGGGTTGTACACATATTCATGTCCATGCCATGCCCTCCTTTGCCCACAGGCACACATTGTGTTTTGCATGGCCACTAACCCTCTTTGCCTGCACAACAACCCCTTTTGAATATGGGCTCCAGTGCAAACCTCAGTTTGCATGGGCAAAAGACACATTAGTGCCGAGCAAAGTTTTGAATATTGGGCCCCTGATGTTTTCCTACAAAACATTAGCCCTGAGTTGGATAATAACAAAACCATTGATGTTATTTATCTAGATTTTTGGAAGGCTTCTGACCTGGTCCCACACTAGGCCATACTAGAGAAACTGGAAAAAGAAGGTTTTGAAAGCATAATTATAAACTGGGTTGAGACATGGTTAAAAATAGAATGTGAAGGTTCAAGCTAAATGAATACAAATCGTCAGGTGGGCCTATGACCAGTGGGTCCCAACAGGGTCAGTGTTGGGTCCTATACTGTTTACCACCTTCATTGCAGACTAGACAATAGCTTAGTGAACTGGTGCCAAAATACACAAATTACACCAAATTGACTGGAGTATGTGAAGACAGAAACACAAAGGGAATCCATATAGTCAGACCAAATAAAACAAGTACAAGGGCTAATACGTGGGGCATGAGTTTCAATGAATGTATATGTGCAGTTCTACACCTTTGTAAATGAAATCCAGAACATAAGTACAAATTCTTGGAGCACGAAACTTCTGACAGTGGTTTCTGAAAAAGACCTGGGAATACTTATTGACAGTAAGTTTAATAACAAAACTAATAAAACCAATAAAGTCTGGTGGAACATCAAAAGAAATATTAAAATCAGATATAAATAAATAATAACACCACTATTAGAGCATACCTTTGTCCCCACCTAGATTATCGAACACAACTATGGACCCTTTATAATAAAAAAACATTTTCAAAATATTGTAAAAATTGAAAGAAGGGTAACAAAATTGATCAGATGTATGAAAAAACCAATTATGAAACCTGTTTAGAATCCACAAATTTGATAACTTTGGAGGCCAGATGGATTAAGGGAGACTTATTGTTTACCTATGACATTATATGTGAACCAAACTTGATGGTAGCCCTTAATATAAACTACAAGCAAGACTGTCAATCTACACAGGGACACCATTACAATTACAAAGGAATATATTTGAAAAAGAAAGTTATTTTTACTTAGAGGATAAGTTGGTTGAGGAATAACCTCCTTACATGTATTAGCTAGTAAAAATAAAGAAAGTTTTAAGAAAACTCTGGATGCTTACATACCAAAAGCACCACCACTCAAATACTACCACTGAAATAGTGTGGGGGGCAGTTCACGTCGGTGTACACCTCTATCGGCCCCAGAAACGTTAGTATGAACTTCAGTATATGAGATCTGGCAATCAGCTGTTTTATACATTACATTTAGTTGGTCATTTTGTTAGGGTTTATATCAGTGTTTGAGTTGTGCAGATCAAGCATCTTTGTGTTTTACCAATATATCGCTTTTTGGTGTAGTGATATGGCTGGTTATTTTAATTTTTGTAAGGACTCATAGACTGGCTCCTCCAAAGTGATGTTGGCAGTGCTTGCAGGACTCATTCGACTGGTTTCGCACCCTTTAGCGCATCATCAGGAAGAGGATCCCATGGAAAAATATGCCACTACTTATAGGGCATAATTTAAAGGACAGACAATAATGTGCAAAACATGCATAGTTAAAGTTAAAAACATATTCAAAAGAGCAACACTGACAATCGTATATAAAGTAGAACATTCAGATGACACATATACATATATAAATTTCAGCATATAAAATCAATTTATGCACAAATACATTTGACTAATCCAAATAATAATACACTTGATCACAGTTAGATAGAAAACATTAAGGCATCATACTACCTTTTGAATACACTTAAAAACTAAGCTGATCGAATTACAGAAAGGATTAATATCAAAAGAAAAATAATTTAGCAGCAAAATCTGTTTATGCCAATTCCAAAAGAAATAATGATTTAATGCTGCAGCACTACCATACCAAAGAAAGGAACTGTAGTATCTTGCACGAGATGGAAAAATGGTGATCTTGTAACAAGCAAATCGATCCCCAATATAAGGTTTTGGCTGTCACCAGAAAAATTTTTATTTTTATATTGGCCCTTAAATAACCTGTATGTGACATGTATGCAAACCAAATTATGATTTAAAACATCCTGGAACCAGAATAAGGATTTATATATTAATTTAAAAACAGCTAGAGAATGCTGCAAATACAAAATGGCAAACATAGAACTTTATAATAAATGTTAAAGTGATTGGATGAAAGTGCTATAGATTTAGCAATTACCAACAAAGAAGCCAAAAAACAAGCAGGGTTTTAACAGACAATTTTAATCACACAAAGTAAACAGCAGTGATTGTAGTATGTGCAATATAAATAATCTTATCTCATCTGACCGACTGAAGCAAAAGAGGGTATATGGGGTAGGGAGAGTCTTGAAGCAACCAACCATATTGCGGAAAAATGTCTAATCTCAGTCCATGCATGAGTGTAGCTCAGCAGCGGATTGTGTGAGAACTGAAATGGATCCTCTTGTTACTGTAAGCTGGGCACCCAGCATATTGGGATGCCCAGAACATGTATTTCTTGGCAAATTTGAAAACAAAAACCAGAGTACAGCTAAACAGGTCCTATTTAGCTAGGTTTAAGTGTTTGTTTTCAGAATGTATCATTATTAGGTATTTATCATGTTTTTGTTTAAAAAAAATTATGGCAGCTGTAGTGACCTGAAAACTGTTTATCCAAGCATTTTTGATTCATGATCTGAGAGTTAACTCAAACCCTACTGAGCATGCTCAGAAAAAATATTTAAATCCTTATACATATAGAACCGTTCATATTTTTCATGAAATCTTCAAAGGAACTACCTTGGCACAGACCATTTCTACCTGAACATTTCAGAATAAGATTCTGTACCATCTAGGCTGTATGTGAGAGCAAATAAAACATGTATTAAGTACAGGAAAAACACTGCACTTTGTTAAAAATTTATATTCCATATCTCAGAAACCACACAAGATGCCATCTCAAAACTTTTCATGTATTGAGAACCTGCCAGCCAGACCATCCATGCCAAATTTTGGGCTATTTCATTGAACACCACCTAAGTTATTAAGGTGAAGAAATTGAGTTTAACATTAAACACCTTATTCAAGCTAACTATACTGGCACTACTGTTAACATACATATATATATATAATATATATATATACTGTATATATATATATATATATATATATATATATATATATATATATATATATATATACAGCATATACATACATATCTATATATATTTATTATAGGGCAGCCGTGACCCTATACAGGTAGTTAGGGTTGATTAGGCATGTAAATGTTAAACCTCAATTTTACACATTAATAACTTTGCAACCATTCAATGGATTTGCATGAAATTTGAATACCTAATCTGGTATGGTAAATCAATTGATTTACCTGTTGTGTTTGTCAGACTTACGGTTTCTCGCGCAGCAGAAAGCTAAAAATGCATTTGTTCCACTTTTGACATGTTTTTACCATGGCGCTGCAACCACACGTGTGATCTTTTGGTCTGACATTTGGAACATAGAAAGAGTTTGGATCAAGGAACAATCCAGCATTGGTTTGATAAAACATATTAATCTGTTCAAAAGTTATTTAATTTTTCATTTTGAGTTCTGAGCATGCTCAGTTCACTCCAAAATTTATATGTATTTTTGACAAATTAGGATTGGTCTCACGGTCAAGGATTTTGTCTTTTTGGATAAAAAAATCCTAGTCCATCAGAAAATTCCTGGTCTGCGAGCTGCCATCTTATTTTCAGTTTTTCAAAAAAGAAATGTTGTATCTTTCTCCACCAGTGACTTTTGGCCAAATGAGGCATGGGCTTTGTTCAGGGTGACACCTCTATAATGCCATGCCTTTGATTTGGCTCATTTTGATCAAAAAATAGCTTTTTAAATTTAAAAATTCTTTGACTGTGACTTGTTAACGATCCTAGATCATGAGCTGTCAAAATCTTAGTTGGAGAGACAATCTCTTTCACAAACCTACAAAGTCCTTGTCTGTCAGTTTGTGACCAGATGTCCTTCTCTTGGACCAAGATAAAGTTGACGGTCAAGGATTTTGCTACCTCGTGAAAGAGGATCAGCTGGCGGCCAAGGATTTTGTCAACTTGTGGACAGAATTAGTTTTTGAATCCTCGTTCGGAGGTGACAAAATCACAGTCTGTGAGCTGTCAAAATCCTAGTCCTCCAGCCAATCCTCTTCTTTAAGGCTGCAAAATCCTTGTCCATCACTTTGTGATCAGATGGCTCTTCTCACGGACAAGGATTAAGCTGATGGACTAGGATTTTGCTACCTGCAAAAGAGGATCACCTGGCAGATTAGATTTGTCAGCTCATGGACCAGGACTGGTTTTTGAATCCTCTTTCGTGAGGTGACAAAATCATGGTCCGCAATCCTGTCAAATCCTAGTCTGCCAGGACAATCCTCTTAGAGTTACAAAATCCTTGTCCATCACTTTGTGACCAGCTGGACCAAATGTGACAGTCAAGGATTTCAGAGACCACAATATTGCTACTCGCTGGATGAGGATTGATCTGACAGCCAAGGATTTTGCTGCCTCACAGACTATGAATTTTTAAAGATGTAAAAACTTTACCATTGCATTGCATTTTGGCTGGCAGTATAGCCTAGATGTTAGAGGAGTGAGGTGTGAACGAGCTTGATACATCCAGCAGACCAGACCTGAGTTTGAGTCTCACAACCTCCACTTGCATACTGTGTGGCTCTGAGCAAGTCACTTAACCACCCAGTTCTCCCAGGTCGCCTCTGAAAACAGGCACTTGTGCCTAGTGGGCCTACCCGTTACCAAAGACTAAAATAAAATAAAATAAATAAAATAATCAACGATTTGGTCTTTTTACTTGCAATTTTCAGGGTATTGAGGGAATGCCCTACAGGTGTGAATTATGCTCTTTAGGTGTTGGGAAATAAAGGGGTTCCATAGATATGCCATCACAAAGTTGACATTTTCCCATAGGATTACATTGCAGTGCCCATCATGCCTTTCGGTGCCCGATCTCGAAAATGGTTCAAGATATGGAGTTTTTGTCAGAAACATTCTAGTTCCCCTACAGAAGTAGGTTTGAAAGCCATGAATACCATGAATTTTGAATTTTGTTCTACCTTGTATGGTTACCGAGATATTTGGAAAATAGTATTTCAATTGCTCATTTTCAGGTCCGTGGCCAGTATTATGCCCTCAAAGCTAGCACTCATAGCACATTTGGTGACTGTATCTCATAAATGATGTGAGATGCAGATTCAGCTGATTTATGTTGTGTAAAGTGCTTATTGTCACGATTATAATGACACATTTTTTTTCCAGCTGCTACGGTTCCTGAGATATCGGCAAATTAGTGTTACAAGGGTTTCTTGTCCTATAGGGCCAGGAATGGCTCTGTAGTTATAGGTAAGTGGGAGTGCAGGGCCCAGAGGCCTCCCTCCTCAGATGCATATCGTTATGCACAAATGGGTAGCTTATTGGGGCCCCGCACTCCTACCAACACACGCTATTTTCTACTGATATTACAGTTTTTCAAAAAGTAAGGAAATTCATGGCAAAAATTTTGTTAATGCATCAGTTAGGGTTGCTTCCACAGTGAAAAAGTGAGGAATTCTCACGTTAGGGTTTTCAACCCTAACTCCAATCCCTCACACACACACATACACAACACACATGTAATCATGGGACTGTACAAGGCAATGCAACCAATCAGAAACAGACATCATAGGGTAACAGAAAGAACATACAACTCTGTAAACATACAAGAGGCATCCATCATCATGTTTCAGCAACTGTATCACTCCTGCTGCCATCCCAGTGTCTTGGGGTACACCCACATACTGTGCTACCATGTAAGATGGCCACTGCATGAACTGTATATCTCCATGCAGACAGTACAATAGTACCCATAACTTATGACAGGACCGCATGGTGAGTTGGGCCCTGTTCTTCCATCCTTCCATTGAGATACTGCATTCTACATGTGTCAAGGGAACACAGGGTGCTATGTAACCCCCACCATTCCTGCATTACCATAGTACAACACTACCTATGTGTCACTGTGTCCATATGTCACAGTGTCACCTCATGGTTGTTCAGATACTGCATTCACATCCCTCCATCAAGATATAACTACTACACAATCTATATTTCACACTATCCATATGTTAGTGAGAGTACAGGGTGTTTTGTATTCTCGTTGTATCATTCTCCATCGTCATACTACAGCACAGTACATGCATCACACTGCCCATATGTCACAATGAGAAAAGTGAAACAAATGGATAGTGTAACACATGGATAGTTTTGTACTATTTCAATAGAGGTATGTTAGTGCACGGTTCAAACAACCCTGTGTTCTCACTGTGACATATGTACAATGTGACATATGGATAATGTTGCACTATCACGATGTAGGACTAGGGCTGCAGAGTGCCACAGTGACATCTGAACACTGTGTTCTATGGATTCTGATATACCATGTCAATGTATGGATGAGACTGCATGATTCAAAAGACAGTGCACTCCCAGCCCACACTGACATAATAGAACACTGTCTTTATGAAATGTTGGGAACACTTTTGGTGCATGTAGGTACTACAACAATCTGCATACATCAGGTTTGGAGTGTGGGGTTATTCACCATACAGTCACATCCCTACATGCAGATAGTAAGAGTGTACATAGCTAACAGCAGAACCACATGATACTTCACATCCTGCATGTCCATATTACCATCCACACAAAACAACAGTATGAATGTAACAGTCACGCAGTAGGTTGAATTTATTCATTCATTTATTCATTACAAATCTGGTTTACAACCTTTGAGTCAGAGACTCATTTACAAAACACCTCATTGCGAGGGAGGCAGACATCAAGACAGTTATTACAGTGCAGATTAAACAGAGGATAACATTGCAAGTGCAGTAAAAGGAACATTTAACATAGGTACACTTATGTTACATAATGTAGTAGTTTGTATGTTACTTAGGTTACATAATGTTACAAAATTGTGAGTTACACTCATGGATATAGTAGTTCCTCAGAGAAGCCAGTGGGTTACATCCCTGTTTGGACCTAGTAGGGAAGGTGTAGGTCTAGAGGAGGGAGAGGCTGTCCAGTGGGTGTTGTCGAGCCAGGGGCAAGGCTGGCACCCTGCTTTCCACCCTGCATTCCTATCCATCAACAGGTGGACCAGTATGTATCCATCTCTGGAAATATAAAAGAGTGTGGCCCAAATACTTCAATTCATTAAGTTATGAGCAGGTGTAGCAAAATAGTATGATATAGTCATAACCATCTCATATTAAAGAACTTTCATCTAAAAGGTTCTAAATAGCCTTCTTAACACCTACCTGCATGTTTGCATACCATGAGTGTACCCCCAAGACACTGGGATGGCAGCATAAGTGATACAGTTGCTGAAACATGATGATAGATGCCTCTTGTGGTATGTTTACAGACTTGTATGTTCTTTCTGTTACCTTATGGTGTATGTTTCTGATTGGTTGTGTTGTCTTGTACAGTCCCATGCTTGTATGTGTGTTGTGTATGTGTGTGTGGTGAGGAATTCAGAGTTAGGTTGAAAACCCTACTGTTGAACTTCCTCACTTTTATTGCTGTGGAAGTAACCCTAACTGATGCATTAACAAAGTTTTTGCAATGAATATATATATATATATATATATATATATATATATATATATATTTTTTTTTTTCACGTATATTGCAAAACTTTGTTAATGCACCATTGAGGTTGGCATCAAAGTAGGAAATACAAACTTAGGGTTCCAAGCCTAAGACCTCAACCCACCCTCAGCTTCCAACTGTAATACTGCACCCCCACTCTGCATGCAGGAACAGGTGAGGGTGTGCCATGGGGCTGCAAATCCTAATGCTTACCCCATTCTCTCATTCTGTACCCAGCTTAGCTTACTTACTCTTGGAATGAGTGAGCATTAGGGTTTGAAACCCCAAGGCACACCCTCACAACTGTTCCTG
Organism: Neoceratodus forsteri; assembly: GCA_016271365.2. Classification (NCBI taxonomy): domain Eukaryota; kingdom Metazoa; phylum Chordata; order Ceratodontiformes; family Ceratodontidae; genus Neoceratodus; species Neoceratodus forsteri. The sequence goes on from CM057450.1 coordinate 1,543,738,232, forward strand.
CATGCAGGATGGGGTGGGAACTTACGGTTGGAAGCCAAGGGTGGGGTGGGGTCTTAGGTTTGGGAACCCTAAGTCTGTATTCTATTTTGATGCCTCAGCCCTAATGCTGTATTAACAAAGTGTTTTACAATTTATTTCCTCACTCTTGAGATAGTATAATAGTATCCTTATTTTATGGGTAGCACAGGGTCCTTTGGACCCTGCACTCTCATCCTTCTATAGATACATATATATATGTAGCTGTGGAAGCACAGGGACCTCAGCCCCTGTGCTTCCAGTCATGGCACAACAGTCACCAAATTGTCACCATAGCCATTTCTTTTCCTCACCTCATATTCCCTGTGCAGAAACTTTTTCAGTCCCCGCTTAAAATATAACTCCATGCAAGCATAATGTTAATCTACAGTGCAGGTGCAAAAACACATTTTGGACAGGATTTGAAAAATGGCAGCTGTGGCATACATGAGGTGGTGCAATAAGATGGTTATGTTGAAAATTTGGGCTCAAAATATTTAAAATTTCCAAAGTTAAGCGACAAATAGTCAAAGCTCTGCCATTTTTAATCATTATGACCCCAAATATTCAACATAGCCTTCTTATGGTCTAACAGCATGTACCCAGTACAGAAAATTTTCAGATTCCCGCAAACATAATTCTGCACATCGCAATGCCATTCCATGCCACAAGTGCAAAACACATTTTAGCCAGGATTTGAAAAATGACAGCTATCACATACGTAGGTAAGGTAATAACAAGGCCATGTTTAAAATATGGGCTCTGAATATTGAACATTTCCAAATTTATGAGCTTGCATAGTGAGATTGCAAGGAATGGCCATTATGCAGTCATTTTTCAACTTTTACCCCAAATTTTCAATGTAGCCTTCTAATGGCCCCACTCATGAGCAGTATGACTGCTGTTACACAAATCCCACTGGAAAGGTGATGTCACCAACCGATCACAAAATCACCTTTCTGGCAGAAATTGCCTAACAACAGTCATATTGTTCATGATGAGGAGTCCCAAAAGACCATGTTAAACATCTGGGACAAAATCGCAAAAATGGCTGAGTTATGGTCAAAGTTGGCCCCCATTGAAATACATTGAAGAGCATTTACCTTAGTTCATATTGCAGTCGAGCGGTTCCAGCAGCAAGGCGTGTCATCAATTGGCAGAGCAGATCTTGAACCTGGGACCTCCATATGTGAGTGGCAGTCTGTGGGAACATCACAGGGGTGTGGTGAGGTGGGTGCCCAGTGGGAGGTTGGGTTGGGGATACGGAGTGATCAGTGATTAACCTTTTTTGGGTTAGTAAATAGCAAAAGACATAGAGGGACATTTGTTTTCTTTTCAGGGATGAAAAATAAATAAATAAGGGACTGTGAGTGGTGGATACCACAGACACCAATGATTTAGGGAACAATGGAGGGTGGGGGTACCACTAGACACCAGGAAAATAATTGGGACCTTTGTGACCCCCAAAAAGGGGCTCAGGAAAAATAAATAAATAAATATATATATATATGTATATATATATATATATATATATATATATGTATGTAATAGATAAACCACTCTGAGGTGTGCAGTCGTGTCTGATCTATGCACGCCTAGGTGTGCGGTGTATACATGAGACCACAGGCCAAGTGTCCAACCACCCAAGGCATGCATATGTGTCAGAGCATGACCGCACACCTCAGAGTAGTTTATCAATCTTTTAAAATGTCAAAATTGTTTTGAGGGGGGTAAAAGTGCAGGTGTGCCGACACGCCTGATATACGCATGGTCATGTGGTGCTCAAAGTCCTATAAATGAACAGCAATCTCCCTACCCATTTTATAAATATATACAGTATACAGTATATGTATATATTTATATATATGTATATGTGTGTGTGTGTATAGGGGATATGACATGCTGACTGAAGATATCATATTTATCTTCACGAGAGGCCAGTGATATCATGATATCTCACGAGTGGCGAAGCCATAGTGAGATATCTTGATGTCAATGGCCTCAGTGAAGATAAATATGACATCTTCAGTCAGGCCATGTCATTATCTGTTTATACAATGTATGTTTTGCCCCCAAAACGCAACTCACCACATATCTTCTCAATGCAATGGCCACATAAAGGTGATGGCCTAGCAATACAACTCCTTACAGGAATGCTGGCAAAACAACAGATGTAATTTGTTGTTTAAAAACATTTCTGATGGAGCTTGCTATTTATAGTTATTTTTAAAAGCTTATCTGGTTTATCCACATGCCTCTCAACACAGCCCCCCCCACCCCCAAGACAACAAATGAGATAAGGCAGTATTGAACATCTGTCGATCCCGTCAGCTAAAGAGCTTAAAAATTGTCTGTTATCCCAAGACATGGAATCTGTTTTAAATATTATCTGGTTGACGCAACATTTGTTAATTACTTGTTGAAATGAAAGATTGCTCATCGATGAGGCCGCCAGATTTTCGAGGCGTTCTTAGTAGCCGGAAACAAAACCGTGCTGGCGCATTGTAGTTATGTTCTTTTTCCAGTGAGCAAAGCGCCGACAGGCCGAGTGAATTTGCGGCTTTGGAACACTGAGCGCCGCAGTGTCTGCTGCCCATCAACAGACACTGCTTTCTCTATGTTCCAAAGCTGCAAATTCACTCCGCCCAGCCTGTGTGCACCAACAGCTTTACTCACTGAAGAAAGAACACTAAGCTGTGCATAAAGCAATTCTTGACTTTTTCAACTACTAGAACACCTAGAGAATACAGCGCCATCAGTGAGAATAGCGCCGACCCGGTACATTATACAGAAAGTGAAAGTGCTCAGAGTGGCAGGATCAACCACATAAGTATTTAAAATATGAATTCATGGAAAATAATGGCAGGATCAATCAGATAATTTCACAGAAGATTGACAGCTGCGTGGGGTTGCTGCATGGGGAGGGTGTTGGGGTAGAGAGACAGCCGTGGGGCAGTAGACAGCAGCAGGAAATAATTTCAGTTTCGTTCTGATGACATATAGGAACATGGAGATAAATGTATGACGTATAGGAACATGAAGATAACAATGTTATCTTCACTGGCCAGCTCAGATATAATTTTTACACTGTGATTTATCCCTAAACATACATTGTATAAATACATATATATATATATATATATATATATATATATATATATATATATATATATGTATATATACACACACACACGCACACACGCACACACACATAATACAGGGTGGGGTGCCACTGCACACCAGGGATTTTCATGTTGGGGGTCCCAATTAAAACATTTAAAACAAAACATAAAAAGCCATGGGAAAAAGGGATCCTTTTCACCAAACAGAATCTTTTTCCACCAGGTGAAATCCTTTTCCACCAATCCTTTTCTGTGGTGGTGAAAGGATTACATCTGGTGAAAAGAGATCCTTTTCAGACCAGATGGCTATGGGTTCAATGACCAGATGGCTCTAACAAAATCCTTTCACTATGGCAAAAAAAGAAATCGGCTGTGAGCAAAAGTTTTAGTCTGGCCATCTGGTTGTGAAATTTTGACAACCAGATGGCCAGACGTGAATTATTTTTGCCAGAGGATTGTTTTTTGCTATCCTTTTCATCATGAAAAGGAAATTGGTTGGGGAACAAGGATTCTTCTGGCCATCTGATCATTAAAATTTCATGAACAGATGGTGAGACTGGAATCCTTTTGTTCGTCAGCCAATTTCCTTTTCTACAATGATGAAAAAGGAATGGTGAAAAGAAACTAAGAGTGGTGAAGAAGGATTTTAAATTTTAACAAAAAGTTTCTGGGGCATACGAATGTCGGAAACCACAAAGCATAGCTCATCAACTCCCGATGAGCTAAATACATACTTTAATGTATGTAACACACATCTGTGGGCAAAGATATTACAGGTTTTTTTAAACTTTTTGTTTATGAATTTTATGAAATACAGTGCATATCATATTGCATAAGAATACACTCAACAAAATGAGATTGCATATCAGCATAACAAAGTACAGGCATCATAGAATATAGTAGGTATCGGATACTGTCCTTTAACTATGACTGATCAGCCATAAAATTCCAAAGGATTCAAAATTACAGCTGGATACTAATGTAGGAGAAAACACTCTCACCTCCTCTCTACTCTATAGGAAGTCTGCTATTATTTCTGCCCCCATAGGAAACTAAAATATAGATAAAGAGCTGATAATACCTAGTGAGAGGTCAAACCAAGGAATTTACATCAGATGTCCTTGGCTCAATTAAGTTACATTATGCCCTATCTCTGAAGTCATACCTGCTGACTGGTAGGGAGACAGGATAGTTGCCAGGATCTATCATTTTAAGTTCAGAAACTGAGTGGAGTACTTTTTCCCCTATCTATAATTGATCCTCTATAGGCAGGACAATATATACATTAGATCAACATTAAAGTGATACAACCAACTTGGCAATAAGAAGAAGGGTTAAACTGGAAAACTGTAGTACCTCACAAACTCAGTTAGAAAAGTCAACAGTTCCTGTAAAGTTTCCTCAGCAGGGATAAAGAATTAGATCCAATAGAAAACCTCACCAACATCAGTTATTTGTATCAGAGTTCAGTTCAGAGTCTCTCTCCATTCTGTGGTGGCTGAGCAGCAATAAGCTTGGAGGCAAAGGCAGCTGTTATTTCAGGATCTGACAAGATATGAGTCTTGCCAGCTTGATGAACCAGGAGCAGCACAGGAAATAATAGCTGGCCACTATCCCAATCTCCAGGAGAGATTTTTAGTAAGTTGCAGAGCCTTTTTCCATGTCTGCGACTGTGAGGAAATGTCTGGGAAAAAGTAATCTTTCTGCCTTCCCACACTATGTCCCCTCTCTGTCTTGCAGCTTGCAGTAGTAAGATTCGCGCTTCAGGACTAGGCAGAGTTACTATAGCTCTTAGGGTAGCACATTCCCTTCACCTCTTGGTCTTGACCACATGGGAATGGCAAAAGCCTTGATTACTATAAGTCCAGATTCCTGGGTAACAAGGGCAGGTCCATAAAATCAGTCCAGTTGTTGTGGCAACAATTTCGTGCTGCTGGCAAATCTAGGAAGGAAGCCCTATTCGTAAATTAGGTTGTCCCTGAGCATTTTCCAAGGCCTCTATCTTCTCCTTCAGAAAGTTAAAATCTTGTACAAACACCGTATTTCTTCCCACTGGCTTTCACCCTTTGCCTTGAGTTCACCAATATACATTTCACTTGTCTGGACCTTATTGTCCAACTTGGTAAACCAGACTTCCACTGCAGTGAGTTGGCAGTTGGTTTCTTGCCTAGTTGCCTGAATTGTTTGAAGTAGTGCCATTATTGGGGATTTGGAGTATAATTTGCCTTGGATCCGCTGAGTAAGACAGCCCAGACCCAGTACCCTTGAGCTTTGTGGTGAGAGAGATAGGCATCTAAATTCTGTGCCGTGTCTTTGTGGTCTTTTTGGACCCATTTTCTGCTCCTCAGCCTTTCAGACATGATCCAAAATATTGTAAATGTAGATCACATCTCGGAAGTGTAAATTTTAACTTTTATTCAGAGCCACGTTGGGAGTTCAGAATAAAGCTATCACACATTGGGTGCTCCACAGTGCCCCGATATTACAGTTTTTTGAGGCTAAAGTAAAAAGCAAGATGGTGTCTCATGAAAAGGATTTTTTTCTGGTGAACAAGGATTGGCCCTCAAGAAAAAGGATTCTTGTTTGTCAGCCCAAATCCCTTTTTGTTCCAGGAATCTATCCTGAAAATAAAAATCCCATTGACAATAATGGAACCTTAAAATGCTATAACTTTGGAATAGATTAATATTGTTTCACCAAATAAATTCTGGCCTGTTCTGTCACCCAAGCTCTTTCTACCATAAAAATGTCTGACCAAAATTCAACTCTGTCTCTGTGCAGCATGATGAGAAAAATCTGCAAAAATTGGTGAATTTTCAGTTTTTTCACTATTCAGATCTCAGAATCTGAAAACCTGACCAGAATGAAACTTGGCACATGAAGAAATCAAACCCAGGAGACCAGGAATGCACGGTTTCATGCAAACCTGTTGAACAGTTGCAACGTTATTAAAGTGTAAAATTTGAAGTTTAACATTAAAGTGCCTGCTCAACCCTAATATAGTAGTGCTATCACACCACTATATATATGTAAGTTGCAAATAACTTTGTAAATGCTCCAGTTAGGATCAAAGTGATAAAAGTTGGGAAATGAGCTTTGAGTTTCCACCACCTCCCCCAAAACCAGACAGGAGAGCAGGTGCGGTGTTCAATATCTCAAGCCTAACACTCACCCCATTCCATCTGTAAATTAAGTCAGATTTGAAGATGTTATGAGAACTGGGTGAGCGTTAGGCTTGAGAAGCCTACAGCATATCCCACACCTGCTATCCTATCTGGTTTGGGAGGGGTGTTAGGTTGGAAACCTAACATCTCACTTCCCAACTTTTGTTGCTTTGACCCTAACTTGAGCATTAACAAAGTTTTTGCAACTTATTTCCTTACTTTTGAGATAGTGTAATAGTATCCATATTTTACTGTGGGAAGGGCAAGGTCCTTGGACCATGCACTCCCATCCCTCCATAGATGCGCATGTATAGCTGTGGAAGCACCGGCCCTTTGGGCCATGTGCTTCCATTTATAGGACAACAGTAACCAAATTGTCAGTATAGCTATCTTATTGCCCCACCTCATGTACCCTGCACATATCAGGCTGGCAGTATAGCCTAGAGGTTAAAGGAACAAGGTGTGAACGAGCTTGCTACATCCAGCAGCCCAGACCTGAGTATGATTCTCACAACCTCCACTTGCATACTGTGTGATTCTGAGCAAGTCACTTAACCGCCCAGTGCTCCCAGGTCACCCTGAAAACAGGCACTTGTGCCTAGTGGGCCTTACCCAGTTACCAAAGACTAAAAAAAAGTTTTGAATCACCACCAAAACATAATTCTGTGCAACTACAATGCCATTCTGTGCCACTGGTAAGAAAAACACATTTTGGGCAGGATTTCAAAATGACAGCTGGTCATTCATGAGGTAGGGTAATTAGAAGGCTATGTTGAAAATCTGTGGAAAGAATATTTAAAATTTCCAAAGTTACTACCAGGCATAGCGAAATTGCAATAAATGGCCATAACTTTAACATCTTTTCATATTTTGATATCAGAGTTTCAACATAGTCTTATTATGACCCCACCTCATAAATCCGTGAGGTGAAAATGGTCAAATCTGTTCAGAAATACCATTCCATGCCACAGGTGCAAAAACACATTTTGGACAGGATGTGAAAATGACAGTTGTACTGTTCATGAGGATGTGTGAAAAATGGTTGGTGGAAAATTTGGAGTCAAAATATTGAAAATTAACAAAGTTATGTGTGTGCACAGAAATATTTCAATGAACGCATAACTAAGCTATTTTTAGAATAGCACTAATTTTAACATGGCTTTTTGGGATCCCACCTCATGAACACTCATGGTGAAATTTCATTATTCTATCCTGAAAGGTGATTTTCATAGTGATGGCAAACTCACCTTCTGGGCCTGATTAACAAAATGACTGTTCCAGTATTCATGAGGTGGGGTCCCATAAAGGCCAAGTTGAAAATTTGGTGAAAAATTCAGAAAATGGTAAAGTTATTAACCTAAGTTCAAAACACCATTGAAATACATTATACAGCACTTATCTTAATTCCTCAGTACACAGTTCGACTTTGAAGAGTGCAGATGTGTCCCAGTCTACAGAAGATGATAGCCTATGACCTCAGTGGTAAGTATGGGGTAAAGGGGCTGGGGTGATGGGTGCTCAGTGGGAGGGAAGGGAGAGGGAGGGGATGGAGAGATGATGAGGGACCATTTTTTATCAGGATTAAAAAAGACATTGGGGACTTTTTCAGGTCTAAATTAAGAAATTAAATATATCGGGACACTGGGGTTGGGCTAGCCAGTGTCCCACACTGCTGGAGGGTGCACTAAATGCTGGCATTGGGATTGAGCCCTGATGTTGGCTTCATAATATAAAACAACGGGCTGTTAGGGGGCATCTGACACCAGGGTTGGGCATCCCAGTGTCAGATATTTTACATTAATGATAAAAGGGAGTAGGGTACAGCGATCGGAGGGTGAGTGGGTGCCACTAGACACCAGGGAATACATGGGGACAGTGATCAGAGGGTGTGGGGTTTGGGTACCACTAGACACCTGGGAAATACATTTGCAGCAAGGGACAGTACAAAATTCACACTAAAGAATCCTATTTTGTGACTCATGATACACAAAAAGGATCATTTTTCATATTATGCAGTCACGAAAAAGGATTCATTGTCCTTAAAACACACATTGAAGGGGCATATATGTAACTCTGAAGTGCACATTGCACTTAACAGGGTCCCAATCAGCCAGCAAAATGTGTTGCTGTCACTCCAGGATGTCAGGTTTGTGGCTTTTGAAAAATGTTTTTTTTAAAACTAAAAACAAGATGGCAGCTCACAAAAAGGATTTTTTCTCATGAAAATAATTTAGTTCCTCACAAAAAGGAATGGATCTCACAAGAGTGAATCCTTGAGAACAAATCCTTCATCGATTTTTCTCTCTCTATCCTAAAGTGATCTTCCCATTGAAAACAATGGGAAATGAAAACATTTAATAACTTTGCAACAGATTAATATTTTACACAAAACTAAGCATGCCTATCCTGTTACCCAAACTGGTTCTTCCATTAAGAAATCATATCAAAATTCTACACCATCTCGACTCAGGGTGATGAGGAAAAACTGCAAAAGTGGTGACTTTATGACTTTTTGCACTATCCATATCTCAGAATCTGCAAATCCAACTGTAATGAAACTTGCCACATCAAAAGATCTACCCCACAGGACAGAGCACACCAAATCTTAAGCAAATCCATTGATTGGTTTAAAAGTTATTAAAGTGCAAAAACTTGAAGTTTAAAGTGCTACTTGTCCCTAACTATAGGGTGTTATTGCATTATATATATATATATATATATATATACAGTATATATAGCAAAAATATGTCAAAACAGACATTATGACTGAAGAACACAAAGCGGATAAAGTAAGGAAATGAAAAATAAGGATTTGAGCTCGGAGTCTTCTCAAATCGGTGGTGTTCCTTGGGGTTGTCAACCCTAATTCCCTGTCTCCTCCCTCCTCTGAACAAACAGTTCAGACATGATTTCTTTTCTTCAGACATAGACTGCATGGCTGCATGATGAAAGCTATGACTGATTCTGTTGACCACATGTTGCGATCCATAATTCTCTATCTTCAAAGAGTATATATGCCTATGAGGCATTGGCTTGAGCTGTACCTTGTGCTTCAGACAGGAGGCTATTGGCTAAGGGGAGGGCGGTAGACATTAAGATAAGCATTTCTTTACCTTGTCCATTTTGTTTTCATTAACCCTGAAGTCTGTATTGCTGTAGTTTTTGCAATTCATTTCTTTCTTATTGTGATAGTGGAAGCATATCCTTATTCACACAGGTCCTTTGGAATCTATGTGCACAGTTGGAAATGCATAGGCCCTGCACCAAGGGAAGATTCCATGAGGCACTGTGTACTCAGGGCCATGTTTCAAGACAAGAATCTGTAGGGCTGTCCATTGGGCTGCATGAGTGCAGAGCCCTTTGGCTTTTGCATCCATGCCACTGCAGATCCAGATGTTAAGGGCCCTCCAGGCCCAGCACCTAGAGAAGTGCCCATCTGGCTTCCATGTGGCTATGGATGCAGATGTTCAGGCCCTCTGGGCACTGCACCAAGACAAGAATCAATGGAGCTATCTGTGGGCTGTAGAGGTGTAGAACCCTCTGGGTCCTGTAGCTCCATGTGGCTACAGATGTAGACACCCAATGCTAGTCCATCTGGCTGCAGAAGTGGGGACATCTGGGCTCTGTGCTTCCTTGCAGCTACAGATGCAGAAGCACAGGCTACACTAGGCCCTGTACCATGAGAAGAGTTCTCTTCACTATATGGTTACATGTTACCTGTACAGCAGAACACTGCAACATCCCTCCCAAGACTGGGAGTGGTCCCAAATGGCAGCGCTGTCCATCTAATCTTGGTCCATGCAACTCGCTCACTAAGCTTGACCCTGAACTCAGCTCACTGGCATAAGATCACAACCTGCTACCCACTGGGCCAATGGCCAGCCCTGCACACAATGTTTCTTCATAACTTTTATTTTACATTTTGACCCCAAATTTTCAATATAGTATTTTAATGACACCCCTTTGAATATGACAGGTGTCTTTTATAAAATCCTTGCCAAATTGTCAGTTTGTGGCATGAGCAAAATCTCATTTTGGGCAGGATTTGAAAACTCCACACTTGTCACATTCATCTGGTACAGTCAGAAAGGGATGTTAAAATATGGGTCAAAATTCTAAAAAATAGCAAAGTTATAATGCAGTAAATTTTTTCTGTATACATTTTGTCCTCCTGTTCACACCTGGCTGCCCTCTTCTGTCCAGTCCCTAGCCCTGTCACCTGACTCTCTAGGACTTACCTTCCTGCTGGTATCCTTCTGCTTGCAGGATTGTGGTGGGATGCCTGGTCACTTATGTGGGGCCTGTGAAGGACTAGACATCATCCTGCACCCAGAGGGGTTTTCCTCCAGTTTTCTTCCTGATCCACACAAGTACAATGGGCACATGTGCAAGCTCCGCCTCCACGGAGACACCCCTAGTATCTTGTGCTTGGTCCTTCCCCTACTTTATGCCCAGGCTGTACTGCCATATAGACACCTTCAGGTGGCATGGAGGCAGTGAATCATGCTCACCCACCCAAGGGAGAATTCAGCTCTATGGACACTCAATCCTCCCTCCCTGGCCGCCCCTGAGAGATCACATCCTTTTCCAAACCTGGGTCACTGGTGTGGCTAGAGGAAAAGAACCAGGGCCTCAGCCCTCCACACCACTAGACTGGCATTAAAGTAATAACTTTGTTGTTTTTAAATGTTCCTGCAAATTTTCAAAATAGTGTTTTATGACCCCACCTCATGAACACAGCAGGTGGAATTTTCAAATCCTTCCTAAATGGTGATTTCACAAGTTGACTGTGAAATCATCTTTCAGGCCAGATTTGAAAAAATTACTTCCTTGTTCAATGGTGGGGTCAAAAAAATGTAATGTTAAAAATTTGGGGCAAGAATATTGAACAAGCATTTGTCAATGCCAAATGTTGGCTTGCTGGTATTAGCATTGGTAATGCAGGAGTTAGACAGATGCAGAATAGGAATGGCAGTGAAGTATTGAAGTTCACACCAACCCCACCTCCATCCTGTAGAGACAGACAGGCATTGGGGTAAGTGTTTGGTTGTCACCATGACGGTCATGCCACGCCACCGTGATCCTATTCTGCAGACACCGACACGTGTTCAGGTGTGCCTTAGGGTGTTTGCTTTACAGTCACCTCATTCCATAAGGACATACGCTTGAAATTGGTGCAGCATAGGAGAATGGGGTGAAGTCTGGGGTCAAGAATCCAAGGTACACCTCGATGCCTGTCAGTGGCTGGGGGATGGGGTGGATGGCATGAGCAGTACAGTTGATAATCCAAAGGCACAGCCCAATACCTGTCAGTCTGTACATGGTAGGACAATACGGGCAGAAACCCTAATGCCTCTGGCATTTGTTGGCATTTGCACTACAAATTTTCAACATGACCTTTTGTGACGCCACCTCATGAAAGCATTTGGGACCTTTTCTCATGAAGAGTGGTAGTGTGTTTTGTCAATGTATCCTAACATTGAGTTCCAACAGCGACAGTGCCATTCTGTGCCACATGTCGAATACACAGATTGGGCAGGATGTGAAGAATGACAGCTGTACCATCCATACGGAGGTGTGAAGAGATGTCAATGTTGAAAATCTGTAGTGGAATATTAAAAATGCCTCGCATGCCGAGCATACATGGAAACTGCGCAACGATGCTCAGAATACAGTCATTTTATGGACTTTCATCACCAAAGTTTCAACATAGGCATTTTAGGACCTCTGCTAATGAACAGTGTCTCTGTGATTTTCTTAATGTGTCGATCACTGATTTCACACAGCAACCACGCTATTCTGCGCCAGAAGTGCGAAAACACATTTTGGCCAGGATGTGAAAATGACAGCTGTACTGTTCATAAGGAGGTGTGGAAAATGGCAAATGTCGAAAAATCTGAGTGAAAATATAGCAAATTTAAAAGTTACTAACATGCGTAGTAACTGCTCAACGACGCTATAAAACAGTCATTTCTTGATTTTTTCCCTCCAAATTTGCAACATAGACTTTTTGAGAGGCCACCATGAACACTGGTACTGTCATTTTATTAATCAGTCCCGAAGGCAATTCCACTCAGTGAACGCAAAATCACCTTCGAACTGAATAATGCCATGACAGTGTCTGAATTCATGAGGAGGGATCCCAATAACCTCATGTTGAAAATTTGGTGCCAAAATTCCCAAAATGCCTGAGATATGCACCAAAGTTGAAAACCCTGTTTATGCCATTATACAGCTTACCGGCATTTCTTCAGTTCGCAGTTGGCTTTGAAGAGCGTAGACGTGTTCCCGGTCCACCAAGATCGCTGCACCGGCTCTGGAGGTAAGAGTGGGTGAGGGGGTATGGGGAGACAGGGTGCAGAGGATGGGCCCAGGTGGGGAGGCAGCAGGACAGACCGCGAGGGATCATTTCTGTTTTACAGGAACAAAAAAGAAAGAAAAAAACATCATGGGACTTTTTTTAACAGGAGATTTGTCATGCTGGGGTGGCCCCAGAGTGACAACCGAGTGTCTTGTTTTTGGGGTGGCTGTAACCAACGGGATTGGGCAACCCTTGCCGGCACATAATGGGGCACAAGAGTCGAGGGGATTCTCAGCACAAACTCACTTTTTGGGTGGGATTATGCCAACGGGAGTAGACTCCCTATCAGCAAATTAAACTGGGACGGGCACATTATGCCAACAGGTAGTGGGCTCCCCGTCAGTACATCAAACTGGGATGGGGACTGAAGCCGATGGGGATTGGGGCCCCGTCAGCAAACAAAAACAGTTTTGGGAGGCACTTGCTGCTGAGGGGATTAGGTACTATGACAGTGGGGCTAAACAATATTGTTTATGAACACAGTGGCAAGCCGCCACCGTGTTCACAAACAATATTACACTAGGTAACGCTCCATCCTGCAATGAAGGGTTACTCCTCATTGCAGCAGAATGGCTGACGCTGCAATGTGAGGTGGCCCCTGATTGCTGCAGTGAAAACATTAGTTGGTGGCATTTTTGGAAGCCAGTGTCATCAGCACACTGTGCCTCCATTGGTCCACCACCGCAACCCCAAATGCAATGCGTCTGTTGGCTGCCACACTGCCACGCCTCCACAACCCGGCTCTTTCCTAAGCTGCCACATAATGTTCCTTGTGCATGTGCAACCAAACATAAAATGACCAACTTATGAGTAAATGTTCAAAATGCATTGAAAATCGTTAAGTACACTTACCTTGTATTCAGTCAGTTTGCAGTTGAACTCCAGAGCAGCAAGACATTTGCTGATCAAGAGAGAATTCACTTCAGTGAACTGTAATAGGTAATTGAGGGATGTGGGGGTGTTTGGTGGTGGGTGCAGAGTGGGTCTGGGTGATCGAGGGATGGAGGGGCAAACAAACATTGATGGATGGTTTTCTCACTGCAATTTGAAAAATAAATAAAATATGATTAGGGTAGTTTTTTGCAGGACAACAGACACTGAAGATTGGGCACCCCAGTGTGGGTAAGGTGTTTGGCAGCACTGGGAGGGGCATCTATTGGGAAGTGCAGGAGGACAAACCAAGTGGCACTGGGGTGGGCACCATGGTTTTGCTAATTACAACTGAGGTCCTAAGTACTGTCACCAGCAATGGGGGTTGGGCATCCCAGTGTCGGTATTAATATGATACCAGTGGTGGAATTGAGCACATGACACTGGTATAGAAACATAGAAACATAGAACTTGTCAGCAGAAAAGGACCACCAGGCCCATCCAGTCTGCCCAGTATACCCAGCAAACTGCTAGGACCTCCTTCCACCCACCCTCCCTGGAACTACCAGTCCCTTCTGTCTGTCCCATGCTCTCTTGAAACCCCACAGTTCCTACCTCCACCACCTCTCCTGGGAGTCTGTTCCAGCTGTCCACCACCTCTCTGTAAAGTAGAATTTTCTGATGTTCTCCTGAATCTCCCATTATCTGCATATTGTGTGTGTCCCCTTGTTTTAATTTTTCCTTTAGCTGAAAGATATCCCTGCTGGTACCTTGTTGAAACCTTTGATATACCTGAAGGTCTCAATCATGTCCCCCTTTCCTCCTCTGTTCAAGTGAGTACATGTTGAGGTCCTTCAGCCGCTCATCATCTGACAGTTGCCAGAGTTCCCCTACCATTTTCGCTGCTCTGCCTCTGGAAGCACTCCACCCTCTCCACATCCTTCCTAAGGTATGGTCTCCAGAACTGGTCTCTGTACTCAAGGTGTGGCCTGACACGTTGCCTGTAAAGGGCATTATGATCTCCCTCCTTCTGCTAGTTATTCCCTACTGATACAACCCAGCATCCTACTGGCCCCTGCCACCACCTTCTCACATTGCTTCACCACTTTCAGGTGCCTTGAAATGTATATTCCAAGGTCTCTTTCTAGCTCGGTAACCCTCTAGGGCTTGCCTCCCATACTGTATTTCATGCACTGATTATTTTTGCCTAAATGCATGAGTTTGCATTTTATGGTGTTAAAGGTCAATTGCCATTCCTGGACCATTCCACCAGCTTCTCCAGATCCCTGTGCATGCTCTCAACCCTCAGGTATATCTACTCTATTGCAGACCTTTGTGTCATCTGTGAATAGACACACTCTTCCCTCTAGCCCCTCTGCTATGTACCTTATAAATATATTGAAAAGGAGTGGCCCCAGTACTGACCTCTGAGGTACACCACTGGTGACCATACCTTCCGCTGATGGTACCCCATTAACAATTACCTTCTGCCTTCTGCCCCCAACCAGTTTTTGCGACACCTAACCACTAGCGCCCCAGCCCAAGCCATCTCATTTTGTGCAATAGTCTCCTGTGTGGCACAGAATCAAACACCTTATTGAAGTTGAGATACGCAATGTCTATAGATCCCCCTGATCCAGTACCCTAGTGACACAGTCAAAGAACTCTATCAAGTTTGTTTGACACAACCTTCCTCAGCAAAACCATGTTGCCACCAGTGCAGCAAACCATTTTTCTCCAGGTAGCTTGAGATTCTCTTCTTGATCGGTTTGTCCATGAGCTTACCTACCACCGATGTTAAGCTCATTGGCCTGTAGTTGTTTGCTCCTCCTTGTCTCCCTCTTATGAAGGGGACCACATCTGCCCTACTCCAGTCATCAGAGATCTCCCCATCTCCAAGGACCTGTTGAAGAGGCTGGTCAGAGTTCTGCTAGCACTTTGCCGAGCTCCCTCATTACCCTGAGGTGCACCCCATCTGGCCCCATTGCCTTATCCACCTTCAAACCCTCAAGCTCCCTCAGGACCTCCTCAATCTGGAATGGACTAGAGTCAACCCCCATCACCTCATGTTCCCTAATTTTCTTGATCTCCCTCCTTTTCAACTGTGAACACCAAGCAAAAGTAGTTATTGAGTATTTCTGCCTTCCCACAGTCCCCTCCACCAACTTCCTTCCTTGTTTTCAGCCTGATTATCCCTGCCCTTGACCTTCTCCTTTCACTCCATACCAGAAGAAGGTTTATCCTCCATCTTCACCGTGTTGGCTATTTTCTCTTCCATTCTTGCCTTTGCCTCCTGACCTCCCTACCTGCTTCCTCTGCTTCTCCTAGTGTAAAGTCCTCTCCTCCTCTTTCTGTGCCCCATTATACCTCCTAATGACTCTCTTTTCCTGACCTTCTCTGTCACCTCCTTATTGAACCAAAGGGCTCCTCCTTTTCCTATTTTTAGTTAACCTTCGACATAGAGGCTAGTGGCCTCTACTATTTCCCCTTTATTTTACCCCACATTTCCTCCACCCCTCTTAATTTTTCCCACCCAGCCAGTGCTTGATGAACACTTCATTTTCTGAAAGTCTGCATGCCTGAAGTATAGCACCTTCACTCTTGGCTGATGCACCTCAGCATCAGACTTTTAACAGTGAACCAGACAGTGCTATGGTCACTTGTGCCTAGGTTCTCTCCTATGGATATCTCACTCACCCGTTCCCTATTTGTAAGTATTAAATCAAGGATTGCTCCCTCCTGGTCAGTTCTGTTATGAGCTGTTTCAGAGTGCCCTGTAGGAGTCCATGATCTCCCTACTGCTGGCAGATGCTGCTGATGGGGCACCCCAATCCACATCCGCAAGTTGAAGTCCCCATCAGCAGCACCTCCTCTGTCTGCCATCCTCTGGATCTCTTCCATCATTTCCCTATCCACCACCCCTGCTGCACTGGTGGTCTGTAAATCACCCTGGTATGTATTACCTCTCCTTCCCTGTGTCCAGTGAAACCCATAAGACCTCTACCCCCACTTACCCATTACTTCCATAGTCTTAATGTTTTCTTTCTCATATAGGGCAACTCCCCTCTCCTATCCACCCTGTCCTTTCTAAAATGTATATACCCGAGTATTGCCATATCACTCTGGCCCTCACGAGTCCATGTCTCCGTGATTTCCATGGTAGCCAGGACTCATACCTAGAAGTGCTGTCTGTGGAGGGGTACCAGTGGCAGGACTGGGCTCCTACCACAGGTTTCTGTTTAAAATAAAACAATCAGAGGTGCAAAGATGCTGGCAGCAGGATACAGTGAGAACCTGTCGCCATTTTCTATATTAAAAGCTGTCTGTGAATGGACTGCAATGGCCACCACAGCAACAGCACCAGCCAGGAAAGCAGGGCACATGCTGATGTGGCCCTCCCTAAGAATGGTAGCATGGTAAATTAAATGAAAATTTTAGTGCACCATGCGCCAGGATGTATACAAGCATGTTGTGATGGTCTCACCAAACAAAAGCATCACAACACGCTCTCGCAAAAATGCAGTTATCCAGAAAAGAAAGACTGAGCATGCTCAGAAAAATGGGACAGGTTTTTTTTATATTTTAAAAATGATTCAATCTAGGAAGACTTAAATAGCAAAGGAGCACACCACCAATCAGCAGTGATGTTGAGGCATTAAAGTCGGTATCATAACATGGCATCCATGACAATGATCTTAGCAGTGGGGCTCCTCAAAAGCTAAAGCTCTTTACGAAAGCAAACAAACAAAAAATGTTGTTCTTTTTTAACTGCAAAGTGATTAAAAAGACACAAACACAAGGTCCCTGCCTATTGTATCAATGAAATATGTAGTATAAGGACCTTGTGGAATAACTGATTTATTTTAAACTCAGCTTGTTTGACCTTGGTCATTCACATCATTCATGACTTGTGCCACTGGTGAGGTTACCCAAGATCAAACAGCTCTAGCGTAAATAGATAATTTATCCCACAGGTCTCTACTGCATATCCCTTATCTGTCTGTCTGTCCGTCCGTCTATCTATCTATCTATCTATCTATCTATCTATCTATCTATCTATCTATCTATCTATCTATCTATCATTGTTCAAACCTCCATTTATGTATTTATTTTGTTGACCGAGTAGGTGCACTGGAGACAAGATGCCTTTTTCATGCATGCCCCAGATACGAAAGTACATTACATGATAAGAAAGTATGATATAGCAGTATAACATTCATACTGGAAACTATAAACAAGCAGGAGAGTTACACAAAGCATGAGAACACGTTAAGTTCTCTAAATAATCTTTAATTTTAACAGAGAAAATTTTAGGTGTAGAGGATAGTCTAACAGAAGATGGGATGGTATTCCAGAAAGAAGCAGCTCGAAATCTGAACAAGTTCAGTCCAATACCTGTACGTATGAATGGGATTTTATTACCATGTAAATTGTTTGCTGTGGAACAGGATGATGGATTGTTAACAAACGAGAAGATCTCAGAGAGGCATTGGGGCATTTGTTGTGCATGATATTGAACACAAAGGTGGCTTGTGTCAACTGGGCTCAGTATTCTGTTTGCAACCATTCAAGAAGATCAAATGAGTACAATGATGGGACTTGGAGCATTTGAAAGGATGCAGGTTTAGCTGCTTTCTAAAATAAAGCTCTCTTTTTGCCCATTAACACCATACCTCAAAAGGAACATTGTTTAGCCAGGCATAGCACACTAAGCCAAAGCTTGTTTCCAGATGCAACCTGGGAGCACAAGGAAGTTAAGTGACTTGCTCAGGATCACACAGTATGCACTCTACGTGGCTGTGGGATTCAAACTCAGGTCTCCAGATCTGTAACTCAGAGCATTAACCCACTCCACTATACTGCCTCCTCAGATGCACCAAGGTTTCAATGACTTTTACCCTAATTTTTCATTTCCTTCTTTGCACACTTTGTGTTTCATTGATAATAGATGTACTAATGCAGTTTTTGCAATTTATTTCCTTGATTTTTGAAAACATTTACTAACTGACACCTTTTACATTTGCCTTCCTTACACTCTGTGATGAACAGTGTACTTGCTGCAAAGCCCCTACATCATCACACACATTTCCCCAGATCTGTAGCAGGCTTGCAAATTTTAAATGACCAGAACTTCTGCCAGTTGAGTCTCTGACCCACTGGTATGGCATCACAGCTGCTGCAGCAACTGGATCTTATTGCATTTTCACCTCCACTGCTTCGCGGATATCTCTGTGACCTCCAGAAGTGTGTCTTCTGATGTGGGAAAGCTGTACTCTTTAATTGTTCCCACCCGAGGGGTGATGCAACCCGCCTTCTGCTGGAATCCAGCTTGCTCTGAATGGTTAGTTGTTGCAGGGATCTCACCCACTTTCCCCTCTCGCTACATTCCTTTGCCTGCCTTTGGAGCCATGTGGTCATCAGGTCATAGGTATTTTGGGGCACATATATCCCTTCTACCCTCTTTATTAGGTTTGTGGTGGCCCATGTGGTCACTCCAGACCACAGCTAGGCCACAGGGCCACTGTGTGTGACTGCTGGGCAGTGAGATAGACCTCCACTCTCTGTGTACTTTACTCGGCACAGGCATGTTGGATACTGAAGGCTCAGGTTCCTGGAAATGAGGCTGGGTTTGCTCGCTTGACACATTAAACTTTACAGTTCTTGAATCAGTTTTTTTTTTTATTTGTTATTTCCTTCCTCCTCCAGCTCCGGCGTCCTCAGGAGCACCCATTAGTCATTCTTCTGCAGGCCACCTTACCTGGTCAGTCCCTATCACCCATGGAGCCACGGTTTATCCCCCCAGGCAGGGAAGAGGTGGGGCCCCCAACACCTGACAATCCTGATTTCATCAGTCTAGGGGTGCCAGGAAGGTGGCTGCACATTGAGGACAAGCTCCTGGTGCTCCATCTCCATTGGAGCCAAAGGTTTTTTCTCCTGTTCTGTGGTGTACTGGACATTGTGAGTACCCTGATGTCAAGGCGTGAGTGCTGATGTCCATGACATCCTCCCCTAGCCATGCTGAACTTGCTGGCCCAGATCTTCACCTGGGACCAATCAAGTCCTGAGGCACCCATCGTGCTGTCAATTCCTAGCCTCTGCCAGGGATTTGCAGATGTCGAACTGCTACCCCAACATCCCCCGGTAGGCGAGCCATCTGGGTTGCTCCAGCCTACTCCCCCAGCCAGCCCTTCAACGACCCGAGTCCGCCTCCCAAACCCAGGTCACCAAAGTCACAGACAGAAATCCAACTGTTGCACTTGTGGGCCAGCTTGAATCAGTTTCTAAAGCGCAGTGGTCTCCATGGGGCCCCTTTGTCTGACACATGGGCAGTAGCAGCAGCAGTAGACTAGTGCCCCATTGCTGATCTTGTTCCTCCACTTTCTAACCTCCTGCAGGGTATACATGATGATAGCAACTGAAAATGAGTGACTACTAAAACAGTGACTCATTTTCAGCGATGTATCAAGGGCTACTCCTGGGTAGCAGTGACCCCACAGAAAGATACTGCAGGGAGAGCGACTGGAAGGGGGCAATAGCGAAGAGAAGCAGAGGGATAGGGAAGAGTCCATAGGTGACTGCTGTGCCCACTGTAGCTGAGCTAGCCCTGTGGTGTGGTGGTGAGGTGGCTAGTTTGGCTGAGCAGCTATGGAATTCGGGACTGGGGACCAGGAGGGTTATAATTCTGCCACTGCCTGTGGGTGCGGAACTTAATTTTTCCCACAAATATGGGCAGTGCCCCTTCCCGACATGCACCCCCGGAGTTAGTAATCTTTATTCAAGGGTGTGGGAGGCAAAGTGCCCCTCCCCAGAAAAACACTTTTTCTTTTGACGGATGTCGGGTTGCCAGCAAGAGTATATCACTGATTTGCTTTTCAGCGATACACACTGCCTATAATAGCGATCGCTATTTTGCGATCACTATTTTGACATGGAACCTCCTGCGCATGGCTCAGGTGGGAGGATCAGTCAACCTCTCTTCAAGTGTAACTTCAACAACATTAACTCTGAGAATTGGGCAGCCTTCAACACTTGTACTAGATGCACTTTATTCAAATCTTTAGACCATATCCCTCCTTTTCGTTACACTTTCTGCAAACCTCTCTAGTCTATGGAGATAAGCCAAGAGGGCCCCTCTGAGCTGTTTAGTTGTCTTAAACTTCCAGTACAAATCATTACAGGACTCCGTACTCCAAATACACTGTCCAGAGCAACAAGGTACTCATCTACTTTGGCCTCTGCGTCTGTGGCATGCAATGATATGCAATGACTGGATGACAGCTAAAGTGGGGCCTGTCAGACTCTCTATCAGCTTCTTACATTTCTGGCCTTAGAACACTGCCATTCTTGTAGCATGGGGACAGCATAAGCAATCAAAGTTTTTAATAAATAAGCTTCTCCAGCAACATGGGGAGCGTGCCAGAGAAAATCCTTAGTTGTCTGTAATAGTCTGAACTAGCAGGGCAGGCAAGCCCAGATTCTTCAGAGGTTGTTCCATGAGGAAACAAAGTCAGCACATCCTGCAAAGTCTTTCCTTCACTCACCAGCGGAGACTTTAGCTTAGTCTTGAAGTGCCCCCCGCCTTCCTTGGATGGGGGAACAAGGGAAGGAAGAAGATTCCAGGTTGGCATGATTTTGTTTACTTATCACTGTATAAATCTTGAAACCCCTCAAGTGCCATTGTGGGAGGCACAGTTAAAGTTCTTAAGACCTTCTCAATTTCTACAACCAAGTTTCTGAACCAGGTTCCTGATTCTCTAGTCACTCTCTGAATCTTCATACTCCCACAATCTTTCAGAGCCCACTCCAGCACTCCCAAAATAAACTCACTGTCTTGATCCTCAGACACGTTCTTTATCAAGAGCATTCTCTGGGGTCCAATCCCTCAAACACTCACCAGTCCTCTAGGTCTTGGAACACCATTTTCCTTTTGCAACAATTCTGGGGAGGTACACAGATCTTCAGGTTATACCCCCAACAGCAACACCAATACAGCAAACTACATCAATGCCGACGAAATGCCGACTCGACAGGTCACTGTATTGGTGTGCCAGAGTCCCAGGCACACTGTATCCCAGTCCTGCAACCCCTCCCGAATCAATTCTGACTTGGAGTTGATTATATTTAGAGTGGGGGTGTGGCAGAAGCCCCCAATAGAAACAGAGACCGAGTCCTTGGGGATTTATGTCAACTATAACTTGCGGTAGACATAAATTCCGCTGTGTGATGCCAATCAATGAAATTGTTGTAGAACCGCATCGTAGAACCAGTTTCAGAATTCAAGTGTGGTGTGGTCACTAGGGGTAGTAATCCCAGCAGTGCCTCCACTTTCTAACAGCCCCTGACTCACCTTGGCTGTTTCAGTGTCCTTGATCTCACCTGGACACACCTCCCAGGGGCCGCCTGGGTTCACTAGTGGACAGGAGAAGAAATGGCACTGTGTCTCCACCTGGGGTACCGATATGGGATACCTGTGGGTAAACTGCAGGTTACCCTCCCCAGGAAAATACAGTAATTGCCCCACAGTACCTTCCCTACACAGTAAATGCATACAGTTTACAATAACCAGGAATACTAAATTGTACCATAAACCAACTTTCCATTTTATTATGGGAAAGTGGTGGAAAGGGAGACATTTTATTTATTTATTTTATTTAAACTTTTATTGACCAAAATAGCACAACAGTAATAAAAGCAACAAATGGTGCCCTACACTATCCCTCAACTCCCACCTGCAGGTGCATGCTACTTTTCCCAAACGGCCATTAAGACACAAGTCAGTTGTTAGGTGGAAACCACACCAGGGTGTGGAGATGCAGTGAAGATGAACAGTCTCTAACTTTGAACTCTTATTTGGGTCCAATAAAATGTAAACACAACAAACTTGGAACTCTTCTGCCTCGGCTTATTTTGGTGGATGGTGCAGTCCTGCCCAGGACTTAATCCTTTTCTAATGAGCTAACTAGCTAGATGAGGAATTCCTCTAGCTGCAGCCCAGAAGTACTTACAGTTTTGAAGAAGGGGGTTCAGTAGGTTTTGATACAATTTCAGATGGTACCGTGCTGGTTGTTGGTGGTGCACCATAATGACAGTTTGCAGATCGGAAGCCACTGGTATTCATCTGTCAGGCCTTTCACATTTTCACCTCTGAGGCCTTTGTGTGTGGTGTGTTCACCTAACAGGCCTCTCAACATTTTCTTCTCTGGTGGTTTCCTCGATGGTCTGGGGAACTGCGCAGGCTGGGTGTCCCCTAGACTCTCTGCTTGGCACACAGCTTCTCTGGAACAACACTTGCAGCTGGGCTGTGGCACAGTCTCTAGCCCCAGATCACACAGCTTCTCTGGATCAGCAACTATGGCTGGGCTTTGGAACAGTCTCTAGCCTCAACACTCACACATAAATTTTCTTACACAGTTCAAATCACTGATCTCTCCACGGGAAAACACAGTGGCTCAGTCTCTATTCTCTGCTGCAAAATGCCTTGACTTTCAGGTTAAAAACTCTTTCCTTCCTGACACACAATCTCTTGGCTTTCAGATGGCAACTCTTTTATTCTGCAGGCTGCCAATCACAGGTCAAATGTTCACAGCAGCAGTTCAAATCTTGCTCAGGGATATTGAACTGCAGTTCACTTGTCCTCCCTGTTGCCACTGCTTCTGTTAGGTGCTCTGCCTCTTCCTTTTCTCTCGGGCTGGACAGGCCATTGGACAACTAGAACATGCCCTGGGTTGGTCAGCCCAAGCACTGTCTCTCCCTGAAACAGATTCCCAGAAGAATACCCCTTTGGTGGGCTTACATTCCTTATTATAGTTTTGTAACCCCCTTCTGATTGGCTGCCTTATTCTGGGCATTTCTGGGTGCCCTTTATACTTTCCCACTGGCCCCACCGCTGCAGAGAACTTGTGGGAGCCACCTTTTTGTATACATACTGCTGCCCTGGCAAACCAGTCCCAAACTTTCATTAGCAGAGGCAGCCTGGTGGCTCTGAGGGTTGAGGTGCTGGATGCCACACCTCATGCCATGCCGGGTGACCCAGGTTCAGGAACGAGCCTGGGCCACTGTCAGCAGGGGAAGAGAGGATTGAGCATCCGGAGAACTGCTCTCCCTCTTGGGGAGGGAGACTAGTTGTCCCACTCACTGACTTCCTCTGGCGGTGGCTGGAGGGCAGTATGGGTTGGGAGACTTAGAGCCCATGTCTATATGTTGGAGGAGGGGGCTGGCAAAACAGAGGAAAATCAAGCTTGGCAGGCTCAATGATGGTTCTCGGCAGCCGGGAGCAGTCCTGGATTCTGGATTGGGTCTCGGGGAGCCGGCAACCTCCTCCTGGCCCCGCTGTGGGGGCAATCCATGGGAGAACTATCTGGTCACCTAGCACAGGAGCCATGGGACCAGAGAGAGAGTCCATCCATCTGGAGGGTTGGAGCCACCTGTCAGGGCTGGGGCAGAAAAATGTATATGGAAAAAATAACTTTCATTAACAGCCCATTCAGGGGCTACAACTTATATGTGCTGGTTCCACTATCCCTATGGGAGACAGGACACCCTTTAATTACTTAGTGGGAGCCCCCATTTATCCACCAGGGCTCACAAGTCCTGAGGCTTCCGCTTTCACCCCTTTTCCCAGTCATACTTGGAGCCACGGTTGATTAAAATTGGTGGCTCACCTTTCCACACATATGCATACGTGCATGGAGGCCATCTTTTTATTTACATTCTCTCAGTCCTTTGCACAGCTAGCCCAGGCCGAGAAATGGGCCCCTCACAGCATCCAGAGGGGCAGCAATGATATTGTCCTTGCCTTCTTCTCGCACCCAGGCCAAGGAATGAAAATTGATGGTGGCTGCAGCTGCAGAAACATGAGAGTGCATTACCTG
The DNA here is from genome assembly GCA_016271365.2 of Neoceratodus forsteri. Lineage (NCBI taxonomy): Eukaryota > Metazoa > Chordata > Ceratodontiformes > Ceratodontidae > Neoceratodus > Neoceratodus forsteri. The sequence continues at coordinate 1,543,762,635 of CM057450.1, forward strand.
AATCCCCAGGAGCCACTGACCTGAACACCACGGGCTGGAGCCCTGATAAGGTAAGCCCCAAACCCTGAGCGGGTTACGATGTATTACTGTATATAAGATTTTCCTGATGAACTTTAGCCCAGTTGCTGCTACTGTGCATGGTATTTGCTGTTTCTTTTATTTGTCAGTTATTATGCTGGTGAAATCATTACAGTTCTAATATGCCTCATGTTTGTGGTCCCTCATGTTGGTCTGTGAGGGCCCTTTCCTTGCATGGTGGCCTGACACTTTTACTAGCTGCATAATGCTGCCCTCTCCCAGTGGTTTCCAGTGGATGATGTGTCATGTGACATGGAATGTGAGATGGCTTAACTAAACAATTAAATGGAAAAGACTGCTGGCATAACTCAAAGCTGTCAAGGCCCAAATAGCCTTCCTCCAAGAAACCAAATTGGCAGCAGCCGTATGCCGTGAGTGAGTGAGTTAGGAGGTGCATAGCTGTGCCCAGAACTCCAAATGGGGTGTATCAATCCTATTACATAAATCCCTGCATTGGGCCCTGGAGTCTTGGGCCTCTGATGGTGTCTGCCGATGGCTCCTTTTGAGGAGATATACCCTGAAAACCCCTTGTTCTGGGAACCATCTATGATCCTAATCTAGAGGACTCAACCTTTCATGGATTTGGGCAAGAGCTAGTGTATTTCACACACTAATATGGTTATAATAAGATGATTCAGACTTGTATTTGTGATAGAAACATTGGTGATGACAGCAGACAAAGACCAATGGTCCATACAATCTGTCCATATTACCCTATCATACCTCAAGATCTATTGTCTCTTTGGTGTTCTAGCATACACTGTTCCCCTTTTCTTATCCGTGGTTCTGCTCCCCACTTCCGCTGAGTAGCTAATATGCCCTTGGCTCTATCACAGCCATGTTTGAGGCCATTTATGGTTTTGGCACCCACCAACTCTGCCAGCAGACCATTCCATGGACCAACCTCTCTTTTGTAAAACATTATTTCTTCAATGCCTTCTGAAACCTGCCCGGTTAACCGCCTCTTGTGACCCTTGTCCTATCTTCTGTTCCTTGTCAGTAGCTCCTAAAAGTCCACTCTGTTAATTCCTTTCAGGAACTTAAAGGTCCCTATTATATCCCCTCTTTCTCCTTGTTTTGAGTGAATACATTTCAGTGCCTTTAAGCGATACTCATAGGTTCTGCCCTACTGACTCTGAATCATCGTAATTATCCTACATTGTACCTTCTCTAGCCTGTCTTTTCCTTGTTTATGTGGGCACTCCAGAAATGCGCAACAGTACTCCAGGTGTAGCCTCACCAGTGATCTATACAGTGGTGACAGTACCTCCTGCCTTCTACTGTCGAACACTCTCCTGATGCACCCCAGCATCCTGTTAGCCTTGCTCATGTCAGGTGTTCATATGTAATTACAGTGTTTGTAGCTTGTTAATCAAAAGGTAGTAGCAAACTGGGTAGGAATATGGCACTTAACTGGGTTACTATATAGCACTTAATTGGGTTACTATATAGCATTAATTGGTTACTTGGGTTGGCATATGGCACTTAATTGGTTACATGCATGGCATGTGGCACTTCATGGTTGGTCTATGGGGAAATAAACAGCATTTTCATTAAAAAGAGAGTCCATCCATATACTGTAGAAGTGCGGTAGCAGAATTTGTTAATTTCATAAAGTCATACAGGTCATAAATAAAACTTGGGTTAGAGGATAATTTATGCTATTAAAATCTGGGTTGGGACCTTAAAAAGGGAAGCACTTACACCACAGTATGTTAATGTCCTGTGTCCTTTATCCTGACCTCTAATCTTGGGAAGCACTTACACCACAGTATGTTAATGCCCTGTATCCTTTATTCTGACCTCTGATCTGATTCTTTATAAATATTTTAGATCCTGGCATCAGAATGTGGGTACTGAGAGGACATCTCATACTTAGCAATAATGACTGAACAGCTAGATTAATGACCAGCTGCAGGAGAGTTGGCCTAAGGTGCAGGCAAGGGTCGCCCCCCCAGCTAGTGGTTAATGCCAAGAAAATGACAGTCTGTGAGGTCATTATTGTGACTATAAGTCTAAACGCAACAATGTGTTTCACAGTCCATTTTCACTTCCATTTTTTTGTCTTACCCTGCTCTGTGTTTTCCTGTTTTGCTCACTTCTGTTAGCTAGCATGGCTTACACTGTTTTCAGCACTGTGCTCTGTGAATTGCAATTCAGAATGCAGGAGGCACATATCTTGAAACAAATAAAGTACACTGCAAAAAGTTTCACATTTAGAATGCATTTATAACAGCCGCCCGTGGCACAGAGGGCTGAGGTGCTGGATGCCACACTTAGACCACACGGTGACCCGAGTTCAGTGACAGACTCAGGTCATCAGGGGTTGGCTGGGGAGAGGATTGAGTGCCCAATGGCTGCTCTCTCTCGCGGGAGGGTTTAAACTAGCCCTGCCACAATACTGCCATCTCCTGGGTGAACCTAGGTATTGGCAGTGCGGTCAGGAAGCCAATGGAAAGAGTGGTGCTTGAGCTGGCCGAGAGCCCTGAGCAGACACGCTCTCACCATGCTCCATTTCACTGATCCTCCTCGACTGCCGGCAAAGCAGGGAGAGCATAGAACAAGGAAACACCCTGCCCTGGATCTAGGTGATGAACCCCTGCACCACATCTAAGGTAGGAAACCAGGGCAGACTCCATTGTATGTGTGCTCCTGAGGATTAAGGGGAGGTTTGGGAGTGCCTCCTTCACCCTGCCCGGAGGGTAATCCGGATGCCCTGATGTGAACTTGGAGTGTCTGTGTGGCACTCTAGGAGCAGACTACCTGGTCCTACTAAGGATGTATAGAGGTACAGTGGGGAGTTCTGAAATAGGGATCCAAGGCAGCAGAGTTAGGAGGATAAAAGAAAGTAAAAAAAAAAAGAATGCATTTATAAAAATCTTGTTTTGTGGCATAAAAACATATTTTTGAATTTTTACTTGGACATACTTTGGTGTCGCTAGTGTTAACATAAGGCACAGGATCAATTGAGCATTGCAGCTACTTCTCACATTTCTAAGAGATTAATGCCTGGCACAGTAGCCAATCAGGGAACTTGTTTCCTCATGAATAATTAATTGAAGTTCAATATGTGAGCAACCACATGCCTACTTCCTAAACTATATAAGCACTCACAGACTCCATCTGAAGCACTTTCTCTTTGCCAGCCAGAGGCTCTTTTAATCTATCTGCTCACTTTGGGCCAGTTGGGGCCTTGCCCCTCCCCATCTGGTTTGTTTGTACTCTGGACTCGGGTTTCTGCTGGATGTTTTCATGTGTTTCTCCTACTTTGGGTAGTATTTGTTTTGCTTGCCTACTGTGTGCTTCCCTGTGTGCTGTTTCTTTTCTTCTGTGTTTGAGCTTTGGTTTTGTATTTTCTTTGGGGCTTCTAGTTGTCCCTTTATTTGTGCTGTGTTGCTACTTTGCCATGCTCTGGTTCCTGTCCTCACAGCTACCTGGCATCCTCAGTTTTCCTGCATTTGTTGTCTGTTTCAGTCAGATTCCTACTCCTGCTGCTGCTGGTGGGGTGGCAGTTTATGTGAATGATGGGATTAGATGCACTAGAGACGAGGGGAGAAAGGGAGGACAGAAGTGTTATGGATGCAGTTCCTGGAATTAAGAGGTAGAAAACTGAGGCTGGGGGTGGTGTATAGACCACCAGCTCAGTCCGAGGAGTTGGATAGGGAGTTGGCAGAACAAATTCAGAGGGTATGTAAGAAGGGACTGTGGTGATGGCTGGGGACTTCAGTCTGCCTGGGGTGGATTGGAGTACCCTAGCCACCTCTAATGCCAGAGAACAAGTATTTCTGGATGCATTTCAGGATAGTCTTCTGGAGCAATTGGTTAGTGTGCCAGCTTGGCTAGATAATACACTTGACCTGGTACTCTTGAACGGGAGGCAGTGAGGGATTTAGGTGGAGGACCTACTAGCCGGGAGTGACCACCAATCGGTGTGGTTTATGATTTGTTTGAGTAGGAGTCTATAGGATCAGAGACAAGGGTGGTAGACTTCAGACAGGCAGACTTTGGGAAGATGCGGAAATCCTCATAGAGCCTAGAGGGATAAAACCGGGATGGATGCACAACAGAAGTGGGATATCATCAAACTTGTTCTGAAGGAAGCTACTGAGGTTTATACCAAGACTCTACATAAGAAGAGCAGAGCTAAGAAACCATGTTGGCTGAACAGAAAAGTATTGGAGTGGGTGAAGGAAGAAAGTGGCATTTCAGAGATTCAAGAGGACCAATAGGGAGGAGGACAGGGATGAGTATGTGAGGAGGACCAGGAGGTAACCAGGCTAGTAAAAGAGGTCAAGGCCTCCCGAGAGTTAAGGGCTCAGGGCATCAAAGGAGGGAGATGGATTTGTTTAGATGTTGTACATGAGAGAAAAAGGAGCTGCAGGGACCAGATAGTGCGGATCAGAAGGGGTGGGGGTGGGTGGAAAACAGAGCAGAACAGGCAGAAGCACTGAATGAATGCTTCTGCTCTGTGTTCACTCAGGAGGAAGGCGGTCCACTACCTTTAAGAACCGGAAGGGTGGGAAAGGGGAGGGGTTGACAGACGGGCAGATTGTGGACAGCAGAGTACTAGAGGATCTGAAGGAACTAAGGCAGAATAGGCACCAGATCCTGATGGTATTCACCCCAGGGTGCTGAGGGAGATGGCAGAGGTATTGGCCAAACTGCTGGTGGACCTGTTCAACACCTCCCTGGACACAGTGTGCATGCCACAGGACTGGAGGATGGCTCATGTAGTGCCCATTCACAAAGATGCTCCAAGGGACGAGCCAGGAAACTGCAGACCTGTTAGTCTCACTTCATAAGTGGGCAAGCTTATGGAAGCAAACCTGAAAGAGAGATTAGTGTCTTTTCTCAAGGTAAATGGCTTTCAGGATGGCAGCAGCATGGGTTCATCTTAGGAGATCTTGCCAGACCAACCTAATAGAGTACTATGACTGGGTAACAAGAGAGCTGGATAGGAGAAATGCAGTGGTGTCTTGCATTTGGACTTCAGTAAGGCTTTGATCCAGTGCCTCACGGGCGGCTGGAGAGAAAGTGGGGTGGGGTGAAGATGGCTAACTGGATTGTGAACTGGCTGAAGGGGAGGCAGCAATGGGTGGTGGTGGGGGACTCTCAACTCCTAGGCCTGTGACAAGTGGGGTGCTGCAACGCTCTGTGCTGGGTCTGGTATTGTTTGATTTGTTCATATCAGATATCTCACATGGAGTTAAGAGCAAAATCAGTCTGTTCATAGACGATACCAAGATAGGAGTGGTTGTGAATGATGTTGAGGGATGGAAAGAGCTATAGGGTGACCTAACCAAGTTGGAGGAGTGGTCAGTGAAGTGACAACTGGGCTTTAATCTGAAGAATGTAAAGTTATGCACTTTGGGGTGAAGAACCCGAGGAGGAATACTGGTTGGGTGGAATGAGACTGGAGGTCACTGAGGAAGAGAAGGATCTGGAGGTGATTATAACTGAGAGCATGAATTGCAAGGGGAATCTTGTACAGACATAAGGGTGTGATCCTGCCCCTCTACAGATCTTTAGTCAGGTCACACTTGGAGTACTGCATGCAGTACTGGCAGCTGGATCTGAAGAAGGATATCAGGCTGCTAGAGGGAGTGCATAGGGTGACAAAATTGATACAGGGGATGGAGCACAAACCCTATGAGAACAGACTGAGGCATCTGAGTTTGTACACCCTGGAAGAGAGGAGGGAGGAGAGAGAGGATAACATTAAATGTTCAAGTATCTGAAGGGTTCAACAAAACTGACACAGATGGGCTATCTAAGCTGAGGAGGGCAGGGACACAAGAGGTCATGGGCTAAGATTGGAAGGGGCAGGTTTAGAAAAGAGATATGGAGGCATTATTTCATAGAGCGGGTGGTGGTGAAATGGAATACCCTACTGGAGGAGGTGGTATCATGTAGGACGGTGGGTTCTTTCAAAGAACATGGGATAGGACAAGGAGGGGTCTGTGTAAGTAGTGATGAGAAATCGCTAGAGGGGAGAGAGGGGAGGGAGTGGAGCAACTGCAATCTAGGGGTGCTAGCTGCACACTTGAGCAGACTTGATAGACCACAAAGCCTGTTTCTGCTGGCATATTGTATGTATATATGTACTGTATGTATGTATGTATGCTTCCTTAATGGCCTGCACCTGGCCCTAGCTCTTGCTCTCAGCTAACAGCAGCAGGGAGTGGCAGCAGTTACTGCTGCATTACGATCACAGCTCCAGGCATCTTGTGCTGCTTTTGCTCCATCAATTCTTTGGGGATTTAGTTTCCAAGTGCCCTGTGTCTACATTGTTGACTTGTGCTACAGGTTACTTATTGTTGTTTTCTTCCTTATGCAGCCCTGTGCCTGTGCTATGGCTCCATTTCCTCACTAATTTAGCAAGCCCTCAGTTCCCTGAATTTTCTTTTGTATGCTCAGCTCAGCCTGCTGCTTTCCTGCCTACCAATCCACCCTCCGTTTCCTGCTTCTTCTGTAACTTCATTGCACTTGGCCTAGGCTCCTGCTCCTCAGTTAGCTGCCTCTCCTGTTGCAGGTTGCTCTCAGTTCTCAGTGCTAGCTCCTCTCTGATTCTGCCAGCAGCCTTGCATGCCTCCATGATTCTTTCCTGCTTATTTACCTCAGTATTTTTATTTGCTTTGTACTTTTTTCTTTTTTTTTTCTTGACCAGGAAAGGAGGACTAGACAATTCTGCCTATTTTCAGTCTCGTCCTGGGAGAGGGTGATACAGACAGATGCCAACTGCACTGAACCAGATTAAGCTGTTAGTGGTATTTTAGTGAATGGGGAAAGTTGGACAGGACACCTGGGAAATTCCCCTTCTCATCAGTAGGGGAACCACTTTTCTAGCAATGGCAGACATTGAGGCTACGGATGGAGCCAGCATGCAGCAGGCTGGGGAGCAGTCCCTCAACCCAGCCAGAGAATCTAAGAGGGACATATTTTTGAGCATTTCTTTACATGCAACTGAATGAGGAGGAGACAGTATGGAGACTGAGGACAGTGCTCCTCTGACAACAGAGAATTTAGATCAAGATGATGACCTTCTGGATAAAGAATTAGCAGAGAAGAAAGCAAAGCTTCTACAACCTCTAGCAGATGATGAAATGATTTATAAATGATGCAAAGCAGAACTCCGCAAAACATGGACAGCCCTTACCTTGGCAAACAGGAATATTCCTGTGTATGCTTCTATGTCTAGTGAAGAATCGACTGATGAAAATGCTGACCTACTGACTAAACCTCAACAACAAGAACCACAATCAGCAGCAGCCGCTGCTGCATCCAAGTTACAGATAACACATCCTGGAACTCTACAGAGCCACAGTGGTCTCCAGAATGAGCACTCATTGAAGCGGGTTGGAAAATACACCTGGATGGCAGGTAGGTCCTTGATCCAGCATGGGACCCTAGCCCAGTGTCCCAAGGATCTCCAGAATGGCAGCCCGTGGATCAAGTACAGGTATCTGTTCAAACTCCTACTAACATACATAAAACAGTAGTTGTTTGTCAAGGTGGGGATTCTCCCCACTCCCAAACTATACCTATGACTTCTGGGGTTGAAGATAAACAACCCGACTCTTAAAATGGTGGCTGATGACTTATTTATACCTGAAATTTTACCACCACCACAAGAGCCTCCTGAATTTGAGGCTTCTAGTAATCCTCCTAGCAGTGGCATAGGAGACAGGACTACAACTGTTCCTATAAACAAGGAGGGGTGCTGCCTGAAACAGTGGCACCAGTAACTGAACCAACACCCCCAGACATCTGCTACTTTCAGAATTATTCAATAAATAAAACTGAAGCTGCACCCAGATGGAATGCAGTCTGTCTGAGGTGGTGCAAAGGTGGATTGGAGATTAGACATGATGGACAGTACGTGGGGAAAAAGTTACTGAAAGACTCCTTACACTTTTCCCTGGCAGATATCTTTGCCTTCATTATAGTCTCTGGCGAAGACAATTTCAATGTAAATTTTTGAACTCTGCAAACTTTGGAGCGTTTCTGGCTACATTACAATCAGGTCAAATTCTCACCCCTATGGACACCATTTCTGGCTATTCCACTGACAAACCCCTGGTAAAATTTGTCACAGTAATATTCCATAATGAAGGGGTGCATGTTGAAGACATTATATATTGGCTACAACAGCGTTGTTAGGTGCTCAGCTCCTGAGGCAATTCTGGATGCCAAACATTGGGCTGGGGAGTGGAAATTCAAAGTTAACCTCATGACAGAATGAAGAAGGAATTTGCCATATTCCAAATTCCTTCCTGCTTGGGAGAAATAGAGAGGTTTGTTTTATGCCAGACAACAACAAGCCTGCTATAAGTGTGGGTCTCGGACTCACCTCTCCAACGTGTGATGCTGGGATGCATAGGCAGGGGCATCACCAGCAGGAAAAGGAGGTCATAATTCCACTATACAAGACACTAGTGAGGCCGCACCTGGAGTACACTGTGCAGTTCTGTGAGACCTTACCTCACGTAGACATAGACAGGGTAGAGAAGGTTCAGAGGAGGGCAACAAAGATGGTGCATGGATTGCATCACAAGTCCTATGAGGACAGGTTGAAGGCACTGAACATGTACTCCCTGGAGGAGAGGAGGAGAGAGGATATGATAGACACATACAAGTATCTTACAGGGAGGAACAGGGTGCAGGAATGCACTATTTTTAAGCAAAAAGATGTTCCAGGACTAGAGGGCATGGGATGAAGTTGGAGGAGGATGATTCAGAGGAAGCGTGAGGAAGAATTTCTTCACAGAACTGGTGGTGGAAAAGTGGAACACCCTGCCAGAGGAAGTGGTGGGGCTGAAACAATCATGGGATTTAAGAATGCATGGGATAGACATAAAGGAATTCTGGAGGTCAGGGTAAGGGGCGACAGACTTCCTGGAAAACATAAACTGAACTTACAAACTTAAATGGGCAGACTGGGTGGGCCATAGGCCCTTATCTGCCGACACTATCTATGTATCTATGTATGTATCTATATGTGTGTGATAGACCTAGGTGCAACAGATGTGGAGAGGTGGGCTTATTAGCATGCAATGTGTCAAACATGCTAAACGCAACTTGTGTGAGGAGACTGGACATGTATTCTCTGAATGCCCTGGGCAGCTAAAAACAAACAAAATCCGTTGAACCCTGACACTTTAATTCAAAAAGCACAGGCCGAGGTGGTCATTCTTGAGGAGCCACCCTTCCAGCAATCAGTGTCATATTGGTCCATGAGTCTGGTGGGGCATGCCACAGATGGGTCAATGGTGCAGAGAGATCTGTGCAGCAATGACCCTTTACAGAAGGAGAGATCAGCTTCTTTACCACCTGTGACTATCCAACAGAGTGCACTTCAGGGACACAGACAATGGATCCCGAGACACCAAGCATGGCACACCACCCCCACAACCCTGGGTCCAACCACAACCTAGGAGATCCACCAGAAAGAATAAAACAACCCAGACCCCCAGTGGTAGAAACTGACAATGCTTTCACTGTCCTTGGTGGCTCAACCTGGGGACTCAGAAATGGAAGAAGGGGAATCTGACACCACTTCCATTCCCTCTGACCAGTCTAAACCGAATGATGATAAATATTCAGGGAAGAAAAGAAGAGAAAGAAAAGAGCTGAGGGACCATGGACTAGTATCTAGTCTACATAAACAAAATGCACTGCTGCTCTTCTACTAACATGTGCAGTTTAGTAAACCACAAAGAGACATGCTGTGTTTCAAGATTTACATGATTAGAAGTCTGATGTCTGTTTCCTTCAAGAGACGTGGATGTCATCCCTAGCACAACTTTACTTGTATAAAGCAGAATGGTTGTGGGGCCCCACCTATTGATCCTTTGACTTGGATAGGACAGATGGGGTGGGTATTCTGTTCCACAGAAATAATTTTCAACAACACAAATTAATAGACTTAATCCTGGAGAGTACTTATTTTGATGGGCTCTGGTTTTCTCACCCTTGCAGACTCATTAATGTTTATGGTCCCCAGACCAAGGCAGACAGGGTGTCCATTTTGCAAAGATTCAACCATTCTTAGCTACCAACAGGACTGTATACCTTGGAAGGAATATAAACTGCACTATCTCCTCCAGAGATACAAAGTACACAGATAAGAAGGTGTAATGTGATTCTTCTGCCTTTAAAAAGGATCCATAACTGGTCGACAACAAAAATGTTGTCGAGCGATCAGACAAGGAAACCGACAGGTCAATCGTATTTGCAGTCAGCTGCCAGTTTCTGTACAAAAATGAGTGTTTTCTTTGGGGTTTCACCCCTCAATGCACCATGTGGGGGCTGTGCCTTGCACCCCCCACTTAGGATTCTCAACCCTAGTTGGAGCTAATTTGGGGGGCAGGACCCTGACAAACAATGCGGGTTCCAGCGGGTTTCCTACAGCGCTGGTGGTGCTGTAGTCGCTGTTGGGACCGAGCTGTCGAAATGTCGCTGTACCTGCGGTATACCTTTAAAAATGTATCAACTTAGCTGACTTAGCTAATTGCACCGAACATCAGGTTTTTGTCCTCCCTTAACCTATAAAAGAAGTAAATTGTTTTCATGATTGATTATTTCTTTCTATCAAAACATATTACAAATTGGACTTGAAGTATAATACTGATTGAATTTTCTGATCACTTGTTACTGAAAGTCTCTATACACACCAGACTGATAAGATTTACAAACAAAATAGATGGAAATTGAATAGCTCCATTCTCTCATGTCCTAAGGTACAGAGTGGCATATCAGCTCTCTTGCATGCAAGGGCATCAGTTTATGATTGTATTATGACATTGGTGATTGGTGTGAGGACACGAAGCTGATCTTCTGAATTGGTTTCAGATCTAGGGAGGAAAATGCACGGGAAAATTCTTTGCTTGTCTGAAATGCAGATCTCAATTGCAGTATCTCTATTCTTTAGTACCATATCAAGAGTGGACTTAACACCACAGATGCAGGTTTTAAAAAGGAACTGGAACTGTGGTAATATAATAGGCTAGTACTATTAGGCAGAACTCTAAATGTGACTCAAAATCACCTTGAGGTGATCCATTTGAGGCCTGTAAATCTAGAAAAGACAACACTACTTTCTCTTGTCTCGGAGATGATAGATGGAACTGGGTGTCTGCTCCTAATGAGCTCCAAAAGTAATAGAACACCATTTCGATTCCTTACAAGAACCCTCTTCTCCTACTGACAAAAATATATGGGCATATTTAACCTCTACCCCAGAATGACAAATCATCAGGACTTACAAAATTTGACTACACCCATTACGGCCTAAGAAATTACCAACATTCAATCAATCAATCTTTATTTTACCAGGTGAAGCACCATTGGGGTGAACTAATTTACAAGGTGGACCTGAAGGAGGTTCACATAGATAAACACAACTGTATATATACAGTGACAACTTAGAACTTCATAACAACACATGCAAATACAAAAGAAGTAAAAAGTAGTAAGCAACCAATACAACACTCTAAATCATCCAATCATCATATATGTACAATATATACAATATACAAATTACACCTCATCAGGTGATGAGTTAAGAGGCAAGTGAATATAAAAGCAAGAGGAAACAAGTAACAGAGAGGCAGCCATGGAGGTAGTTAGTGAAAAGACAAGCAGTAGTTTTGCAGTAAGTATAAAAGATGTGCAGAAAAGTAAAGAGGAAAGACAAAGTAGAACTAAAAGGTAGATGATTTGAGTGCCATCAGGGAAGCAATTGCAGGTTTACTTGAATGAACATTCGAACAGGGTTTTGATGAAGGTCAGCTTTACGGGATTACAAGCATCAGTTTTTTGTATGTTATTCAATAGAACAGGAAGGCGTGACTTTATTGCTGATCTACCATAGTGCATTCTGACCTTAGGGCTGATAAGAGAAATATGGGAGAGACTTCTCAGGGGTAGCTTCCAGCAATACTAGCAGGCAGGCAATCTGAGATATACTGGGGAGCTTATTGATAATGGCTCTATCGTCTAGATAGCTGCATTTTTACCACCTAAAGCTAAGTGAACTCCAGCCTACTTTAGCATAAAGTGAGCAGTGATGGGTAGAGTACGGCACTCCTGTGATAAATCTAAGTGCTCGATGATAAAGGATGTCAAGTTTGAACAAGGCACCACTCAGGCCTTGTCTATACAAGAAGATAGGCATAGTCCAACAGTGGCATAAAGGTAGTTTGAACCAACCTGGTTTTTCCTTCCTGTGTAAGTAAATGCTTAATCCAAAAAAGGAGACCAAGCCTCTGTTTTAAATTTTTTATGAGTTTTTCAATGTGATCAATGAAAGATAGTTTGTGGTCTATCCAGAAACCCAGATATTTAAATTTCACCACAAATTCCAGGGGCTCTCCCAATAGTGTGGTTACTTGAGGAACCATACTAGGTGTGCAGAGTTTAGATGCATAGGCGAGGGTGAGAAGAACATAGCCTCATTTTTTTGCGTTTAGTAGGAGCTTTAAATGCAAGAGATTTTTCTGTAAAGGATTACATTCAGTTGGAGATCCCTACAGGCAAGTTCCAGAGTAGGCCTATCTATATAAAGAACAGTATCATCAGCAAACAGATGGATGTTTGCTTAGATTTGATTTTGTGTTAATGTTGTTAATGTAATTTGCAGATAGTAAAGGGCCTAAAATGACCCTTGGGGCATACCTCTTAGAAGAGTTTTAAACCATCTGCCTTGACCTGCTGATAACTACCAGTGAGGTAATTGGTGAACCATTTCAAGGCCAGTTTGTAAGAACGACCAGAAGTAGGTCATGATCCACCATGTCAAAAGATTTGCTCAGATCAAGGAATAAAGCACACATATTTTTAGCATCCAGTGCATTTGCCAGTCATTTGTAACCTTAACAAGCACTAATATTGTACTGTGACACAGTCTAAATCCTGACTGTACCGGTTAATCAGGTTGAATGTCTCTAGGTGCTGCCTAGTTGCAATTGACTACCTTTTCAAGTATGTTCTACAGGATGGGAAGCAGGGATATGGGTTGGCAATTGTTTAGATCACTGGTATCTCCAGACTTAAATAGTGGAATGATATGGGCAGTTTTCCAAATTGAGGGAGAATGCCTATGCAAGAGACATATTAAAAGTGAGTGATAGGAGCTGCCAGACATAATAACCTAATTTTAAGTAAAGGGCTCAATGTGGTCAGCACCCACACTCTTCTGGTATCCAGTTCCAGCAGTAGGTATTCCACTTGTTTCAAGGAGATGGGGCAGAAGGAGAAACTGCTTGAGTAGGGATGGCAGACGTTAGGCATGCAGGGTCCTGGGTACACAGCTGAACATGAAGGTTATGTGAGAGAGGTATCAAATGCTAGCCCTGCTGTGGCAAAATGGTTGTTGAGAAGGTCTGGGATTGTCTGCTTGTCATTTGTGGAAGAACCACTGGAAGAAATTTTAGCGGAAACGAGCTAGCCTGACTGTGACCTTTTAGGTCCTTTAGCATCTTCAAACTTTTTCTGAGCAATTGGAAGAGGGTTCAAGTTCGTATGAAAATATCTTGATTTGTCAGCTCTAGTTGACTGAGTACAATGATTTGTAGCTCTAAATGCTGCCCAGTCTGCTTGTTGTTTAGTTTTTCACTCCTTTTCCAAAGGGCATCCCTATGCAGCAATGCAGCTTTTAGACTGACCATGAACCAGGGACAGGATTTCTTCTTCATTTGAATTTTGATTAAGGTTGCATGTCTATTTATTGTCTAGAGGACAATATTTTGAAATACCTCATAAGCTCCAATCACATTGAGGGCCAGGTAGAAATCTTGCCCATTTGAGTATTGGAGATCAGAAAGGAAGGCAATTTGATCAAAATTTGATGACTTCTCTTACAGATATACCTGGAGGTAGAAGCTGGTTTAGGGACAGATCTCACACAGGCTATGGCACAATGATCATTGAGGTCATTGAAGAAGACACCAGAATGAGTAAAGAGGTGTGGTTTATTCACTAAAATTAGATTGAGTAATGTGCTATGTACTGGCTTTTTAATATTAGGATGGGTAACTTTTGTAATAAGTTGAGTAAGCCCAAAAGTATCGCAGATGTCTTTTAGAGGTTTGGAGATATAGTAGCAGAGAACCAGTCAAGGTTGAAGTCACCCATAATGACCACCTCTGAGGTCAGTGTTTCTAACACTTTGCACAAGTGGTCCAGCTCCTTGAACCCCACAGAGGGGGCTTGTAACATCCAATAATGCAAGGGGCACTGATTGTGGAAGTTGAACCTTTAATGTAAGACTTTCAAATTCCTTGGACATCACAGTAGAGTTAACTAAGGAGGCAGTAAATTTGTCACAAATGTAAATTGTTACCCTTCCCCTCTTGTATGTCTGTCCACTCTAAAAACATTGTATGAAGGAATGTTAATTTCATGGTCCTGAGTAGAGGTATCAGCCAGGTTTCCATAACCACCAGGACATCTGGCTTAGAATGGCAAATCCAAGTCTGTATAGCATCAAATTTTCATAACAGACTACTGCCATTTATGTGAAGTAAACTCATCCCTTTAATTGTGGCAGCTCTGTAAGAGCAGAAATAGAGTGGAGAGGACCAGGGTTTAGTTCAACATTGCCTGCTCAAATAAGCAGGAGCAGTAGAAGTTTTTTTAGGTTTTCAAATTTTGAACATTATTCAAATTTCAAAAATAAGGACTTCCCAGTATAGACGGTTTCTCTTATGAGGTCTATAAAACCTTTCCACATATTATGGCTACATTTTGGAACAAGTATTTTTTTCTCCTCCAATTATATTCCCACCTCTTTTCTAAAGGTCTAATCATTTATTTTTATATAAATCATGTGATAAAGGCTATATTCAGAATTGGAGACCCATTAGTCTCTTAAATACTGATTTTAAAATTTTATCTCAGATACTAAATCTTAGACTGAGGAATGTTGCTAAGATCCTGATACATCCCATTCAATTCTCTGGACTCCTACTAGAAAAATTCAGCACTCTGTACTTATTATCAGGGAATTAATTGAATAATTTAATGCACAGCACAAAAGTGGTCTGATTCAATCCTTGGATCAGAATAAAGCCTATGATCATGTAAACCACATGTTTCTTTTAGTACTCTAAAGGCCTATGACATACCAGATTGTTTTATACACTGGGTGAAACTGCTATATTCCAATGCCACACAATGCCCCATTGTAGCAGGCACCATAGGATCTAGCATTAGTTTAGCCCAAGGGGTTTGGCAAGGTGCCCCTTAACCAGCTATTATGCATTTTTTCTTTGGACCTTGTTCTTAGACACTTAGACTTAATTCAGAATCTAATGATTTGAGGTTTATCTGGCAGTCAGCCAGGAGGTGAAGTAAAAGCTCTGATTTATGCAGATGATGTCTGTATATTCTTAGAACACCTATGGATATTCACACTATAACGAGAGAAGTGCAACATTTTATATTGGTATCAAATGCTAGGTTGAATGTGAGCAAGTGCTAGGGATTGTTTATCAGGGAGGAAGTACATATGCAAACTGAAATGGCTGGAATACACATTACTGTAGACCATATTCACATTTTGGGCCTTACTTTTGGGTCCCAAAATATGGTGCTTCAGAATTAGAAACAGCCTTGGAATCCTGTGAAAATAAAGTAAAATGATGGAAAAGCTGGAAGCTCCCAAAACTTGAAAGAGTGCAAATTATTAAGAAATTCTTAATTCCGTGCCTACTACATGTCAATATGATTTTTCCCTACCTCTTCATTTTAGAGACAAGGATATATAGTTGCTTTTTCAGATGCTGTGGGGTAGTAGGCTAAACCCTATTTAACAGGCCTTTACATATTTAGCTAAAGATAAGGGGATTAGGCATGATAGATCCTGAGGTTTTCTTTCACACACTATTTATTTCTCAAAACTTTAGAGTAAGATTGACTACTACAGACTCCTTGATACATAAATGGGTATTGAATAACCTATCTAGATCTTTTCAGGCTTGGGTTCCCCTACCACCTAAATTGACCAAAGGTATGTATGTAGTTGATTATGTAAAGCCAACAATATTGAAAATACTTAAATGGGGGATCAGGAAGGCCCAGATCATACAATATTCAGAACCATATTTATACCAAACTGTTATGTTATGCATAGGGCCCACTGAACCAGACTTTAAAATTGCCTCCCCACACACACCAGTAGGACTAAAGTCCTGAAATAGGTTAATAATGGGAGAATCCCTAAATATATGTGGATACACTGTGATTGTGTTCTTATGGGAGATAAATGTTAAGGAAATTGCAACCATAAAGCTGTGGAAGAATGTTACTGTCCCTGTCCCAGTGTGTTACCCAAAGGAGTCCATGGAGCATTTTTATTTGAGTGCCCTCAGGTGAAAGCTTTATGGGACTTTTGGCTAAAATGGAAACTGCCCTGGTTCACCTCATTGTCTTCTATGATTTTGGTTTAGGAAACTACACTGCACCCTTGTTGACTCCTTATAGCAATACTATTACTATTTTATTGGCCTGTTTAAAATACTATTTATGGCACACTAGGTGTCAATGGGTGTTACAACAAAGGATGCTGTCTCATGCCCCGTTTAGTAAGCTTTGTGAGAATGCCTGCGAAAGTTTATGATATGATATATCTCTGCACACATTGGTAAAGGTGAATGGGTGATGGAAGGGGTTGTCCTTTATTGTTAAATATAAATAAAGTGCTAAAGGAGATTTAGTGTAGGAAGTTTGCGTCACTAAGGTAAATGCCTTCTTATGGATAAAAAGTTAAGTGTCTCTTGAGATCAAATAATGTAACATGCTGTCATGCTGGTTTCCCTTATTTTTATATAAATTCTTTCCTTTCAAATGTTTAATTTTTCTCCCATCATCTGTATTTCTTTTCTTGAGATAACCTTTATAGTGTTAGAAAAATGTTCTGTTGGTTATGATTTTCTGAGGTATATTTTCTGTAATTTTCAATAAAATGCCCTACTCTTTTCAAGAAGTGCCATGGGATCTTTAACATCCACCTGAACTACCACCAGAATAGGCAGATGGGACCTCGGTTTAACGTCTGTCTGAAAGACAGTACCTCAGGAGTGCAGCAACCCCTCATGCTGCACAACAGTGTCAGTATTGGATTTAACCAAGTGCCTGGTAAGGATAGAACCCACAGCCTTCTGATCATCAAGCCTCAGAGGCAAGTGTGCAACCTGCTGAGCCACTGACACTAATTATTTCCACCCACCCTCAGTTTTATGCTGCCTTTTGGGGATTTAAATTTGCTCGGCATGGAATATCTCCAGGATTAAGCACTTTGTTCCATCTGGTGACCTTTCTACTCTGATCCACGCCTTTGTGACCTCACGCTTAGATTACTGCAACTCCCTGTACCTAGGGCTACCAGAGGTGAAATCCATCCCTTGCAGCTAGTGCAGAATGCGGCTTCCCAGCTTTTGACGGGATCATCCTGGTCTTGTCATATCTCGCGGTGCTGCGTGGACTGCACTGGCTGCCAGTTCAGTGGTGGATCACCTTTAAAGTCAGTCTTCTGACTTTAAAAGCCCTACATAGACTTGGCCCAGACTACCTGAAAGCGCTTCTGGTTCCTTACTACCTGGGCGATTGCTCCACTCAGCCGACGAGGGATGCTAGAGGTTCCAAGGGTGTGTTTGAAATTCTCTAGGGCTACAGCATTCGGGCACACCACCTACCCTTTGGAACTCTCTACCCCATGTCGGTTACTGTATGAGTGTGAGACCATGGAAGGATTTAAGTAAGCATTAAAAACATTCTTATGGCACCAAGCTTTTGGTGACTAACTATTGAATGATACCAGTCTGATACACTTTTGCTGCTGAGATGTGTGTTTTGTTTATTTTGTGATTTTAATATTGTTATGGTGCCTTGGTTTTGAAAGGCACCATACAAATAAAGTTTATTATTATTTTTTTATTTTTTTATTTTACTGTTTATGCCTCCTTCTCACCCCTCTGCTCAGATCTTCCTAGGGAACACGTGGAGTCATCCCCCACATCACACTCCCTACCTGGCCATCCTCCGTTGCCCATGTAGCATCAGTTATACCCCGGGTGGGGATGGAGCGAGCCCCAATGCCCTGACACAGCAGTAGCATCAGTCAGGAGGATGCCAGGTGGTCAGCTGCACATCAGAGGAAAGCTCGGTGCTCCGTCTCCACCGGATCTGAAGGCATTTCTCCATTTCCTCTGGGAGTGGCTGGTGCCCTGATGTAAGAGGCATATCCAATGTCTGCCACTCCCCACTCTTCTCTGTACTCCTCAGTGCCTGCTATATCTCCGGCCTCCACCAGAGATCAGCAGAGCACCGAACTGGGACCCTTGTCCCTCCCAGGAGAGGAGAGCTGTCCTCTGGACGCTCAATCCTCTCCTTCCCTGCTGACCCCAGCAACCGGGCTTGTTCTGAACCGGACCAGCGGCGTGGCTATTATTATTATTATTATTATATTTACAGTATATGCACTCAGTGGGACTCAAACCTGAGTCACTACAATTCTATATTGCCAGCTTGCCTACAGTCCTTTTGGAGTTTTCCATCTGCTCAACATGTTTATTTGCATTTAGTGGGAATTTAAATTTGCTTGGCTATTCAGTGCTACTAGCTATGCAACAGAATCTCACCCAAGTCTCCTGCCCTTCCATGTTGCTTTCCTCATGTGAACAGCCCTTTTGGGGTTTAATCTGCTCAGATATGTTTATTGGTATTCAGTGGGACTCAACCCAGAGGCCAAGTAAGTCTATATTATGTTCACCATATGGTTCACACCTGCTTAAATACATTTGTACCCAGCAATTATTCTTGTCATTTCAGTGCATCATGCCCATACCTACAAAGTCCCTTGCTTGTTAAGCTCAGCTCCTGCTGGACGCTATTCATTATTAGCAGTGCTAACTGACCGTAGCAGTGTCAGAGGCTCAGTAGGTAGCACACTCACCTCTGAGGCCGGGAGATCAGATGGCTGTGGGTTCAGTTCCCACATCTGGCACTTGGGTTAATATCCCAGTACTGACACTGTAGTGCAGCATGAGAGGATGGTGCACTTCTGAGGTGCCGCTTTCGGATGAGATGTTAAACCGAGGTCCCATCTGCCTGGATTGGTGGTAGTTCAGGTGGATGTTAAAGAGCCCATGGCACTTATTGAAAAGAGATGGGAATATTTTATTAAAGTAACATCAAATAATATCAAAGGCACAGTTACATAATATGAGAAATTTACAACACAAATCATATATACATACATACAGACAAAGGAAAAACACCACGATATCCATAGTATTACTTCATACTACAACAAATTGGATCTGCAATTAATATTAACCTATATCCATTACAATACTTTATAAATTTTATGAATAATAATATTAGCAATAGTCCCTTCCCATTTTCTCTCTTTTTTAATAGAGACATAATATACTTAAACAAAGGTTGAATCCGAAATTATAAACTCAATATAAAGCATCTGCAATAAATACTACACCTCAAATTAACATTTCAATATCCCACAATGTTTCCAAAATTCTCATTTATATTTAATGAATTTTGAAAACCTTTCCACCATTCTCTCACCTTTTTGAAGAAAAAATGTAATATCATAACTATAACTCCTGAACATAGCCCCTTGTATTAGTCTCTGAACGTGTTATAAGGCATTAATCTTTGATAGAGTACCCATTGGCATCTAGCTTGCCACAGATAATATACCAATGTGCTGCAAAAATTTGTAAAGTATCTTTATGGTATAATAACCGTAATTGAGGAACATGACCCAGTACTAATATTTCATAATCCATACATACTAGCCATTTCATATCCCATCGAGCTGCTAAAAACTTCCATAGGTTATTAGCATAGGAACATCAAAAGAAAATGTTGAACTGTTTCCTCTTGTGCTATACACTCTAAGAATGGACAGTTTCATTCCTGTAAAGGTTTATACTTGGCATTCCCTCTAACTCCAATTCGACCATATACCGTAAGCCATAAGGTGTCCCACATATAAGTAGGTAATCTTGGGTTATTTAATTTACTTAAAACCTCCTTCCTATAGTCCTTATGACAGTTCTTAAACTCTGGTTCACTTGGATATAATTGAAGTAAGACAGATTTATATAGCTGCGAACCTAAACTAACTTTGACAACCTGTGCTTCTAACCCCCATTTAAACAATTTTTTGCAATTGGAATGAAATATACTGGGAGTAACAGTGTCGGTATCGGTTTGGTGGTCTATTGTTCCAAAGAGTATAATATCTTCCCATAACTTGTCTATGTAACAATCAATGTTTCCATGGTCGCCTCATCCTAATTTGCTATTGGTTGAAATAAATAGAGTGGCAAAAAACAACTGATCTATCATTCCTAGTCCGCCTTTCTGCTTCTCCAAGTATGTAAATTGTCTCTTAATCAGGTTAGCCTACTACCCACAACATCTGAAAAAATAAACTATATAATCTGGTTTCCAAGAACAAGGGTAAAGGGAAAATGAATGCTGTGTATAGTAACTTTGGAACAATAAATTTTTAATAATCGTAACCCTTTTAATTTTATCCAGTTTCCAATGTTTCCAAATACTAATTTTAAGATCAATAGACTTTAATACTGTCATCAATTAAATTCTGGTACATTATTCGGTCCATAAAATAAACCCAATATTTTAATTGGATCACAGGAAATCTGAAGACCTTGTACTATTACTTCAGCTATGTCATTGGTTCCAATAAATACTCCTTTACTTTTTGTTTTGTTAATAGCTGAATTTGCCAATACTGCATATTCTTCCATGTAATCTAAAAGAACTTTACTTGTGAACTATCAGAAAAAAAACACACAAATCATCAGCATAAGCTTGTATATACCACTTATCCACATCAACAGTCCAACCAATTCCTGCCCACACGGTGTTTGTATTAATGATCTAATCAGTGAATCAATCGTAAATGCATATAACAAGGGGCTTAATGGACAACCTTGACGTACTCCAGTTGGAATATGAAATCTTTCCCGTATCTCAAGTTGTATTACTGGATGTGTTATTGCTGAATCATAAAGTTCTTTTATAATGTGTATAAACCTTTCAGAACTCCATACTTCGTGAGATTCAAATAAAAAGGTTGGTATACTCTATCAAAGGCCTTCATTTGGCCAACAGAGACAATACATCCTGATATCTTTTGCCTTTTGCCAACTCCACTATATCTCTTAAGACCATATGGGCCTGGTGTATGTTTTTCCCAGGCACCCACAAAACTGATATGGGAGAGTACTCTTACTGCTAATTGTTTCAATCTCTCATTCAAAATTCTCATAAATAATTTATAATCTGAATTCAGAAGCGTAATTGGTCTCCAATTTTTAAGTCAAATTTATCACCTGACTTATATATAAAAATCAGCAACCCCTCTGCAAACCAACTTGGAAAGTCAGGTCTATCCAGAAATGCATTAAATACAATAACCAAACATTTAGCAAATTCCATTGGAAAAGCTTTATATAGTTCTGATGTTAATCCATCAATCCCGGAAGTTCCTGTATTTTGTGTTTGAATAGCTTCAATTATTTCCTGTGTCGTAACTGGCGAAGCACCTCTGAGGACTCTATCCCATGGTCTGGTACCTGAATCTGGCTTAGAAAGTCCATAATGTTCTGAACAGTTGGGGGCCTAGCTGGCATATATTCCAAAATAATTGTTTAATAATTGAAGAAAGCGACTGCTGATCTTGTACTAACAGACCCACCTTATTCGAAGTGTAGTCAAGTGTGTGGCTTGTGTATAAATTTTAAAAGCAGCATATGGATCTCCCCAGCTGCTTCTTGATCCCATAACGTAAGTGGCATTAGGGTTCTAGCCCTATTATACTGAACTTTCAAAAGCTGAGCCTTTACTAACCTAATCTGTAAATCATATTTCATTGAGGAAATATTGGCTACTGAAAATAAGTTATATAATTGCTGTCTTAATTTTAAATAGTGTAAAAATCATTATTTGCCTTTGCTTTTCCTTGCTGTTGTAATAGATGACAAATGTCATCCTTAGAATCAAGTCCACCATTTACTCTTTGAGCTATATAAAATCTACTGATAATCGTGCTGTTAACAATAACTGAATCTTGTCCAATATTTCTTTTGAGGTCAATAACAAAAGGATTCATTTTCCATCTTGCTTTCTGCTTTCTCAGATTACGGAAGGAGAAACATTACAAAGTAACAGCAAATGATCAGAAAAGGACACTGGACATGTTTGAAATGTAAAGGAAATGTGGTTGGATAGAAAAATATAATCTATAGTAGAAGTAAATCGATTCCTTTATATCGTAAACTTGGGCCCTGAACTCTGTTTACTACTACCATTAATTAAACCTGCAGAATGGATCATTTTATAAAGTGCCTAGTATCACAATAAATCTTTTTTTCCTTCGTTAATTGGATTCTCAACATCTAATAAAGTACAATTAAAATCTCCACAAAAACACCTCCAGTGAAGTCAATAAATAAGGTTGTAACATATTACAAAGTGCAACCCTTTCTGCTTTAAGCTGTGAACCATATACATTAATAAACCGACATGACCTGCCTTTCCACATTCCATCTAAGATCATCAACCGTCCTGGTATCAAATCTATCAACCTAATTAAAGAAAATCATAGGAATGAAATAAAAACCTATGCCATCTGCTGACTGCCGGCCAAAGGACCAATAGAACGGACCCCAGCACCATTCTTGTTGAAAACACCTAACTTGTGACATAGTATATATCCAAGTTTCTTGTATTAAACAAACATCTAACTGCGCAGCATGAATTGAATCATAAATTATCTGTCGTCTCTTATAATTCAATATACTACGTACATTCACGGAACCTAACCTGAATTGCAGCATTCCTATTCAAAGTTAACCTTCACCTATCTTTTCCTCCTTTTCTTTTTTTCCCTTTATAATCCTCTGGTAAGCCTATTGAGGAAGGTGGACTGTCCGTTATCAACTGGGAATCATCCTCAGGTCCATCCATATCTGATTCTCCCCATTGACTGGTCAGTAAGGCAAAGGAATTACTGGTTTCCACTTCCAAAATTGGCTGTTGAGAAAGATTTTTAACATTTCTTGAGGATCGTCTAACAGCAGCTACTACTGGAGTCTGAAAGGTCTCCTGTGGTTGTTGTCTTTCACTATCAAAGTTTCCCTGTATCTAGGTTTAAAGTGCCATTGTGACCGGCTACTTTGTACATCTGTCTCTTGTCCATTCGGTGTATCCCTGTGGTTATGTCTACTGTAGGCTGTGTGGAACCAACTAAGGTTTTTCTATTAACAAATCCTGTGCTTTCTGAATTAATAGATCTGGACTCCACAACAACCTTTATTTTTGCCGCCCATGTACAATCAGCAAATACATGTCCTGCCTCCTCACACAAATCACACTTTGTGAAGCTAACACACTGTAAAGTACTATGCCCCACTTCTCCACAGTTTTCACATCTAGGTTTGTCACATGAACTTGATAAATCGTCCTAGCCTCACATTTATAGCATGCATGGTTGTCCCACGCATAAAACACACCCTCTATCCCTCCCTAATAAAAGGAATTGAATGTGTTCAATACCTGCTTCTGTCTGCCTTAATTATACTTTAAAACGCCAACCCCTGTCCAGAATTGCTTTGAATCAGTATTGCTTCAGGGTCACTCTGAATTTCACATTTTGGCCTAGCCAGTAGATAATATCATCAATATGCACCCCTCGTTTCTAAACATAACAGTGACATATTTAATTAAAGGCTTGTTAAAGGTATTACCATAAATGGAGTCCACAAGGGGAAAATTTAACTTATGTATATCTTTCCCAAAACATATCAAGAACATAGTTAGAATGGAAACTCACATCGAAATTATCCTCTCCGGAAATATTAATAAGTGCAAATACTCTCTAGGTGAAAATGCAAAGACTCCTTTAGTAAACTTTTTCCCACATACTGCCTGTCAGGTCGAACCTCTAAACCTCCTTTATACCTAATGCGTACCACATTTCTATGAGGTGCAGCATTCTGTTTAATTTTAGAAAATAATTCTGACATCAATGGTTCATCCCACTGAGTTCACTACGGTCCTGTGCCTCCCTTGTGCTTGTGCCATTGGCATTGAAGGTTCCTTTTCCCCGGATTGAACTCTCCATAGGAGTACTTCCATCATTCACATTTATCCTCTTTTCCCACCCTTGTGAATTATCAGCTTCTTGTGTCTTGGGTTTCCAAGTAGGTTCATTTTGGGAGAAATTCAATTTTGGTCCCAATCAGGCGTGGGTTTCACGACCCATTATCAATGTCCAACCTGCTTCACTTAACGCTTTCTGTGGGGACCAGTTATCAGTAGAAATAGGTGCAGTACAAATATTGCCTATCACTGTTTCTTTTTCCCCTGCTGATCAGTAATTAACTGTCCATCTGTTCCCACTATAGGCAGCACCAAGTTACGTTTGCAAAATTCAATGCCATTCTTTTTCCTTTCCTTCTTCTCCTACCTTATCCACCATTCGTTTGGTGAATGAAAAGTCCATTACCCCAGTCTGTATTCCTGGCACCGTCTGATAGATGCAGTGTTTCTCCTGTTCCGTAGTCCGTTTCTCCATGTTGTTTCCAGGCTGAAATACAAAACCCTTGAACTCAATACAGGACTTCCTGTCCGTCCCAAAAAGCTGTCCCCGTCTGCTTCCTTTCCATTACAACTTCTTTGTGCCTGCAATTCTTGCTGTCGCGTTCCTGATTCCAGCTCGGTCTCCAGTTTGACTCTCCGTGAAGGCATACCGTTCAAAACATCGCTCATTTCGTCGCTTTATCTGCCAGAACTTCATCCTTCGTTCTCACCGAAAACACCACTCAAGGATTGTTTGGGACTCGTTTCACCCAGGACTTGTACCCGATCTACTTGCATGTTTGGTTCTGTAAGTCGCCCGTTTTGTTGCGTGCCAGTGCTTTTAATTCCTCTGCTACTTTTCTCTGCTCATGCTGTAATGTTTCCAGTTTATCTTTAGTTGTCTCTCCTCTGGTGTAAGCCCTGTTGACTCTAATACTGGCATATTCGTTAAAACCGTCGTTAAATCCTCCGTTGAAACAAATAGGTCTTTTCTTCTCCTCCTCGTATTCCGCTGTATTCTCTGTTGATCCTAGTAGAATTATTGGTTCATTTGCAGCCCTCGGCTGCTCCGCTTGCTCCTCCACCTCCATCCTCCTTGCATGCAGATGTCCAACTGACCTGCTGTCCAGCAACAACCTGTCCCCTACTGGCGAAGCAGTAGGGAATTTCCGTGTCCTGGCCAAATTTCCTCATTCACTAAAAATACCACCAACTGCTTAATCTGGTTCAAGATCAGTTGGCATTCATCTGTATCCCCCTCCTTGGGTCGTGCCTGAAAATAGGCAGGATTTGTCTAGTGCACTTACCTGGTCAACAAAAATAAATAAATAAACTTTGTACACTACTTCATTATACTCTGGAGGTCAGCTCAGCTACAGCTATTGTTGTAAACTAGTTTTACTAAATCTGCATGTGGGTCCAGGCGCTTTACTGTGGCTTCTTTGTTTTGCCTATGGCGGAGGCATGAGGGTTATAGTGGAGAGCTGTGGCCCGTGTGGTTCATTTACCTCATGTTTGCATACTGGCTTCACTGCTAAAATCCTCTGTATTTGTTACCTTTAATTGGCACTTATTGATGGACTGATTGGCTAGTCTCATGATTGACTAAAGCACAGATAACCTGAGCTAGGTGTGCAATTCCTAAGTTAGTAGATTGGTAGGTCAAGCTACCATGCTTCTGTGTACTGGTTGTTTACCAGACTCATTGCTACCGGTGTTTACCATGCTACTCATTGCCTGTTACTTCCTGCTTTACCATACATGGCCTGTACCATTACCAAAGGTGTTTACTTTGCTGCATAGTACCTGATATCTCTGCATTACCTTGTATAGCCCACTCCATTGCTAGAAGAGATTATCTGACCATGCCCATCAATTTATTGTCTCTAAGTTCACTCTCAGCCGATGGTCTCACTCTGCACCCTAGTCCGCATCCTGAGCATGTGATGCCTGTGTGGGGTCTTTCCGTTCTGGCCCATAGTGGGAATGTCTTTACTCCAGGAGGAGCTTTAGCTGTTTGTATGCAGTGGCGCTCTTGATGCAGAAGTTATGACTAGCTGCAAAGGGGGATATATTGCTATCCTTTAGCTGTGGTATCAACTACCGAGGCACCTTCAATGCATTCTCCCTATGACCACTCTTGGTTCCTTGATCTGAATAGTAGATTGTAGATCAAGTAGAGCCTCAGTGGTCATTCTCCCTCCTCCTGCCTTTGAGGTAGTTTGTTGCAGAGGCCAGTACTCTAAAACCTCCATGGTGTTCCTGTTAAAGGGAAAGAGTGAGATTTTCCTAAATTGGAATATTTTCTGTTCCCTTGTTTGGGTTTCTAAATGGCAGTAGCAGAAACGTCACTAAATTCAACATCCCAAGCCTGGAGGGAAGGCAATCTTGGCCTTGGATCACCAGAGATTTCCTCCTCAAAGGTTTTTCTTCTCCTCTGTGCCATAGATCATAGTGCTAGTTAGTTTAATAATATTCCTAGTTCACTTAGTAAGCGTTCCTGTTGGATAGAGATGGATGGTGGCCCTAGTAGCCATTCCTCTCTCCTTAGGAAGCCCTTGCTGTCATTAGCATGAGCCCTACTATTGGAACTATCCTGCTAACTTGTGTGCCTCATTTATGTTTCATTCATATGTCTGTTGCTGTCAGTCTGCTTCTCTACCTCCTAGTCATCGATCGCTGCTACAGTTCTTTGGGGTTCCTTCCTAAAGTACCTTTAGCCATGGCACTTACAGGGTTCCTTGCTTTCTATACCCCTACAGGATGGTAGTTCCTGCTAGAATAGAGTGCGAACAGAGACAAACATTGTTCTACAGTTGCACAAGCATAACAGTATTCTGGCTGAGAAAGCCACTGAATTAGATTTACAATTGTTTTTAGTCACTGTTTCCCATGCTGTGGGAAGTAGAGTACCAGAAACAAATTCTGTTCTTTAGAACTGGATGGCAACATTGCAGTATATTTAAGTGTTCATTTGTTATTCACCATATAAACATTTAATTTACTTTTCATCTTTAAATAAGTTAGACACTAATGATGATTTTATGTATAATATTTGGTGTCTCTAGGTGTCTGCAGTTAGATTTCCACTTCCCTGCTGTTAGCTTTTAGGAGAGAGCAATCTTGCTATCAGAGTAAGGAGGCAGCTGACTAAGGAGCCAGAACTTTACTACTAGAACACTTCTGACTCAGCAAGAGAGTCAGAATCTGTTGGGATTAAGCGAACAGATACTATATTACAAGTATAGGGTTGTAGGGTCTCAATTAGGGTAAAAAAAACAAATAAAACAAAAAAAGGTTAGTGTACTTGGGGTAAATGGACTGTATAATCTTGGCAGTTTGAGTTAGGAGGACAGCTGTTAATTGGGGGCTTAGGCAGAAGTAAACCAGGGCCAGGATTCACAAAGAGAGCCAAAATTTCCATAGCTGCGGAAAATGGCTTGCAGCACTGCCAAAATCTACTTGCAAAGAACATTTCCTCAGTTGTGAAATCCGTAAAACAACAAGTTACAGAAGTCCACAAGTGCTGACATCTCCTAATACTCTTTCCTTAGCTGAGGAAAAGGCTCAGCAGACACAACAACAGGTGATCCATATTAATTGGAGCAGCAAACTTTGACAGCCTTGCCATATATGCAGCAGTAAGTACTCACAGAGAGACCAGCAACCAGTCCCTCAACTGAGACCACTCCAGCACCACTGGTACCAGCAGGGCCATGCACCACAGTGGCTGTCTGTGACTGTTGGTAGAACTGATAGTTGTGGCTCTCCCTGGAGTGTTTATGTTGTCTGTTTTCAGTAGCACTCACTGCAGGCTGCTACCAGCTTTGCCTCTACTGCCTGTGGAGCTCCTTTATGGGCTGCACTGGGTCTAGTGGTTGTAGTTTGTTGTATTTCAATGAAAATGTGTGCTATTTTGTTGTAACAACTGACAGCACTTCTGTATAGGTTCACTATTACCTGCGCCTGCACTGCAACTATAATTGTATCTCAATTGATGGTACACTGCACTTTGCTCAGGGAGAGTTACGCTCGCTTTTTGTGGTGCAGCATATGTGCAACATTTTTCTGCAACTACAGAAAAACACTGGCTGTGAATAGCCTCTAAGGAATATGCCATACTTTTCAATGACTTTTTCCCTCAGGAACTTCCATAGCTGCACTTTTCTCCACCTGCATCTGCGGATGTTTTGTGTATAGCACTTAGAGCAAGATCCCTTTTTTGGCAACTCCAGAACATTTGGGGACTTAGGGAAGGTTTCACACCTTCAGATTGTTTTGTGAACTCCCAAGGTGTCTTCAGTTAGACTTCCCTGCTAATAGCTTTTAGGACAGAGCTATCTTGCTTTCAGGGCAAGGAGGCAGCTGACTAAAGAGCTACAACTTTACTACTAGAACACTTCTGACTCAGCAGAAGAACCTGTTACACATCAGTATTGCCCCACCCCCTTAGCCAGTTCCACTTTTATAGGCACTGGATTTGACTAGCAACAGGGACTAATAGCTTTTGGGAGAGGCAATCTTGCTTTCAGGGCAAGGAGGCAGCTGACTAAAGAGCTAGAACTTTACTACTACAACACTTCTGACTCAGCAGAAGAGCCTGTTACACATCAGTGTTGCCCCCCCTTAGCCAGTTCTACTTTTATAGGCACTGGATTTGACTGGCAACAGGGACTTCCTGTTTGGGAGCAGGAAGGAAGGATCACCAGACACATAAGATTCACCATCCTTGAAGGCAAAGAGTAGGTCTCCCTAACTGCTGGAGGTCTGACTCTGAGCAAGGAAGAATGAGACTACCGAGGAATACAGGAAGTTCTTGTCCCAGAACAGGAAGGAGGGAGCTGTAAGGGCAAAAAGACAGTAGAAAGTAGGAAAAAATAAATTAATAAACATAGGGAGAGAGAGTAAGCATACAAAGAAACAGAAGAGGGGCCACATGTAAGACATGATGGGAGTGATGCAGTGCAGATGGCTGTGGGGCAGTAGTCTTCTGGGAGATGTTCTGGAGGATGTGGTGCTGTCCCATCTGCAGACACCTCTCTTGGCTGAGGGAGGAGGTTGCTCATCTCAACACCAAGTTGGCCTGGATTCAAGGGACTTTGTTCTTCTTCCAGGAACCACCGAGTCCGCCCACTGCCTCAAAGGTTGCCTGGATGGAGAAGTGGCTGGACTACAGTGGGCCCTGAGAAGGTGAGGGTGGTGGGGTAGAGGCACATCACTCCTATGGCTAAACTCCATAACTCCTATGCTGCACTGGCAGGGTGCGACTGTCCCAAGGAGGATCCCGCAGGGAGACTACTTAAGGATGTGGATGTCTTCCATGGTGGAAATCCCAGGGGAGGCAGAGGACCCAAAGGAGAAGAATGCAACTCCTGGTGGGTAATTCTATTGTTGGGTGGGTAGACTTAGGGTGGATGGAGTGGGAAAGAGAAAGGTTAAGTGCCTACTTGGTGCCACAGCTTGGAGGGATGGAAAGTGCATCCAGAGGATCGCTGGGGCAGCAAGATGGGAGGAGAGCCAGACATCATTGTCCACCTGGGGACAAAGGATCTGGCTGGTGATGAAGGTAGGGTATGGCAGGAGGACTGCAGGGAGCTGGAGAGGGGTCTTAGACAAGTGGCACACACTGTAACCTTTTCAGAGGTG
Source organism: Neoceratodus forsteri (assembly GCA_016271365.2). Lineage (NCBI taxonomy): Eukaryota > Metazoa > Chordata > Ceratodontiformes > Ceratodontidae > Neoceratodus > Neoceratodus forsteri. The sequence goes on from CM057450.1 coordinate 1,543,792,494, forward strand.
CTACCGGTCAATGACAAGGGAAGGCAGGGCACTCTGCACCACAAGATTCAATGTATGGTTGAAGGACTGGTGCAGAGCACAGAGCTTCAGCTTCATTGGGGACTGGGGCCCCACCTGGAGGGATGCAGGCCTTTACAAGTGGGATGGACTGCATCTATCTAGTGGGGAATGAAGACCCTCAGTGAGAGTTTAAATTCTTCATTGGCAAGCATTTAAAATAGCCAAGGGAGGCAATAGTAGGCAGGAAAAAGCTATTGCCCCTCCCACCAAGATGAAACAGTCAGTAGGGAGGACCTTAGGGTTGGGAAATTGACACTAAAACCTAAAACCAAGATAGGTAGAATGACAGAGATAAGGAAGAATGGGAGTAAAAACAGGAGAGGAAGGGAGGAATACATGGGGATAGGAGGAGAGCTACTAGAAAGGGAGAGTGCAAAACTTGGAAGGCCATGTGCGTGAATGTCTGCAGCCTGGGAATAAAATCTCAGACCTAGTGGTCTTGATGGCAGATGCAGATCTGGACATTGTCACTGTTACTGAGACATGGTACATGGGGAATCTGAATGAGATATAGCCATACCAGGTTACATTCTATTTATTTGGAGGCAGTATAGCGCAGTGGGTTAAGGCTCTGAGCTGCAGATCTGGAGATCTAGATTTGAATCCACAGCCACCTAGGTGCATATTGTGTGATCCTGAGCAAGTCACTTAACTCTTTGTGCTCCTAGGTCACATCTGGAAACAAGCTTGGCATAGTGTGCTATTCCTGGTTATAAAATGTTCCCTATTTAGAAAAGACAGGGTGGGGAAAAAGGGTGGAGGGGTGGCTATCCACATTAGGGAGGAAATTAAAGCAACTGAAGTTCAGAGAATGCTGGAGGAGCATAAACACTATGGGTCACCCTGGAGACAGGAAATGGCACTGCCATTTGCACAAGCATGATCTACAGACCTCTAGCACAAGGGAAGAGATGGATGGGGTACTAGTGGAAGCCATCCACAAAATGACAGCCAAAGGTGAAGTGCTGCTGGTGGAAACTTACATTTGCCTGATGTGGATTGGAGCACCCAGGATGCAGCCACAGCCAGGAGCAGAGGCAACCTGGATGCCCTGCAGGGGGATGTCTCATGTAGCTTGTGGCAAAACCCACCAGAGAAGGAGCAATATTGGACCTGGTACTCTAATGGGGACAGAGTCACCGACTAATGATGAGTAGCCACCTGGGGTCCACTGACCATTGTACTGTGTGGTTCAATGTGAGAACAGTGGAGAAGTCAAAACATATGTGGTATTTTCAAATCAAGGCTTTTCTCTCACCTTGCCACCTCAGCTCCTGTGACTGCCCTGATTAAACCTCCTACTTTCTCACTACCCACCCTGTCCTGTTATTTGACAAAGACATGTATGGAAACCTTTTCTCCTGCTATTGTCTGCTCCCCACACCTTTCACTTACCCTCTCTGTTCTGGACTTTTCCCTATTTGTTTCTCCTAATCTGGCATGACCTCTTTCTTGTAATAATAATGTGATTATTGATATCTCATGTCCTTTTGCACAAATGATTTGATATGTATTTGTATATGTTTTCTTGCTCTTGACACAACACAAATTGTTGTGTTATCTATGTAACCTTTTGTACTGTACCTAATTGACGTGGAACCTTTGTAAAGAGCCTCTGGCTCAAAGGTAGTAATTCCTAGAACAATAAACTAAACTAAACATATAAAAGCAAGGGTCCTGGATTTCAGGTGAGTTGACTTTGCAACAATGGGGAATGTCTCAAGGAGGCAGTATAGCACAGTGGTTTAAGGCTCTGAGCTGCAAACCTGGAGACCTGGGTTTGAATCTCACAGCCCCACTTGCATATTGTGTGGCCTGAGCAAGTCACTTAACTTCCTTGTGCTCCCAAATCACACCTGTAAACAAGCTTTCAGCTTAGTGTCTCTCTCCTGGTAAAACAAAAGCCTTGGCAGGGAAGGGGGCTGTACAGAAACAATGGGATCACCTTAGGGAGCCATAGCAGAGAAAAAAGCCTTTGTGTTAGGCAAGTAAGCAAAACAAAGAGAAAGAAAAACCACTATGGTTCTCAATGGACATAGCACGGAAGGTAAAGAAAAAGCTAGCTTTCAGGAGGTACAAGGAAACGGGGGGCAGGGAACTGTACCTGGAAAAGCAGAGTGAGGCAGGAAAGCAATCAGGAGCACAAAGGTGCAAACTGAGGAAAAATAGCCCAGGCAATTAAGAAAGGAGACAAGATCTTTTAGGCACATTAGTGATAGACAGAAGACCAGGGGTGGGATTGTGAGGTTAAAAAGGGAAGAAGGAGTGTGTACAAAGGGGACCTAGAAAAGCAACAATCCTGAGCAAATGTTTTTGTTCAGTATTCACAGAAGAAGTAGGAGAAGGATCACTATTGGGGATAGGAGCACAAGTGGGAAAGAGGTAGACAGCCCATTTATGGAAGAAAGAGCCCTAAAGGAACTCGAGAATCTGAAAGGGACAAGGCTATGGGGCCGATGGAACACATCCCAAAATATTGAAAGAACTTAGAGAGGTGCTGGCAGCACCACTAACAGCCCTATTAAACAAATCAGTAGACACAGGGTGGTTCCAGGGACTGGAGGAGGGCAATGTAGTCCCTTTCCACAAAAGTGGAAACAGGGAGGAGGCTGGCAATTACAGACCAGTCAGCCTGACCTCAGTGGTGGGGAAATTAAGGAGTCAGTGTTAAAGAAAAGGACTGTGATATTTCTTGAATCCAGTGGAGCACAGGCTCCAAGGCAGCATGGATTCAAAGTGAAGGTCTTGTCAAACAAATCTGATAGATTTCTTTGTCTAGGTGACCAGGAAAGTAGACAGGGAGGGGGTGGATGTCGCCAACCTAGATTTCAGCAAGGTCTTCAACACCATCCTGCATATCAGCTTGATAAATAAGTTAGGCAGCCTGGGAGTGTGCCCCAAGGTGGTAAACTGGGTCAGCAACTAGTTGAGTGACAGAACACAGAGGGTGGGTGGTAAATGGCGTTCAATCCGAGGAGAGGGGTGGGTGACCAGTGGTGTGCCACAAGGATCTGTGCTGGAGCCAGTCCTCTTCCATGTTTTCATAAGTGACACTGCAGTGGGGCTGGAGGGAAGGAATGCCTCTTGTGGATGACACTAAGCTTCCAACAGGATTGACGCCCGGGTGGGGGGTAGAAAATGAGAAAGGACCTAAACATGCTTGAGGACTGGTCAAGAGTGTGGCAGCTGGGCGTGGCCGACACTGTAACATGGTGGGCGCAGTTTAGCCAAGCTCCACATGGCATTCACCTCTATATGTGAATAGTGAGATCCCCACCACTCAGTTTGGCTTTCTGGTTGGCTAGGCAAACATGGGTTGCTAATGGCAACTGGCAAAAGAAGGAAAAACAAGCTAAATTACAGTCTGAGTCTGCAGAACCTCACAGCCATTCTAACTCTGGGTCTGAGCAGGTGCAGAGGAGGCAGGAGCTGGATGATAGTTCTGGAGCAATTTCTGACCTGCAGAGATCCCTCGCAATAGTACCTGCTTCACTGATCCAGATCCAACGCGATATGAAAGCTGGATTTGCTAATATTGCCGCTCAGATAACTCATATGCAGTCAGTGGTCATGGGCCTGTCAGAGACCACAGATGCTCAGCCGAACAGATTTCCAGTTAGAACAACACTTGGGGGCACTAGAGGATGCCCTAGCAGAAGCAACAAGGGACAAGGCCAATACAGTAGTATTAAGATCTGATGGCCCAAGTGGATGATCAGGAAAATCGCTCACGGAGATCAAACTTGAGGATCGTGTGGCTCGGAGGGCCTTAAGGGACTGGTCCAGAATCCAGTCTGCATAAGTGGCTTGTCGAACACCTTGAGCTGCCTCAAGACCTGGCGCAATGTGAAATAGAGTGGGTGCACAGAGTGGGGCCTCCACCTAAACCTGGGGATCGTCCACGCCACTGCTTGATAAAATATCTGAGATATATAGAAAGAAGCTATTCTCAGGCAGGCCAAGGCGAAGGGCCGATAAAGGTACAAAATAGCATGGTCATGATCTTTCAGGACTATAGCCGGAGCTCCAGACCAAACGTCAACAGTTTAATGAGATTAAAACAAAGCTGTTCAAAATGGGATGGAGATTTACCTTCCTGTACCCAGCCAAGGTCACATTAACCACCAGGGAGTGCGCCTAGGTTATTTTCCTGTCCCAGAGAGGCCCTCATGCTGGGTCGATGAGGAGGTGAAAGGCGAGGAGAGAAGGACCAGGCGAGAATCTAGACCCAGAGAAGTGACCATTTTACTCCCTTTCTTTGGTTCAGTATGTTGCATCATGTGGGCTGCAGTGATTCGGCCTTTCTTTTCTATTGTATATGTCTCTTGCTTCTTCTGGAAGTGCAGCTAGGCAGCGGAATAACATTTATACCTTGACAACCCTTACCTGTAATAAGATGTAATAATCATGTGAGGGTTGCCTATTGAGATATAGCGGCTGTAGCGATTTGCACCAAAGACTCGAGATTTATGGAGACCCTGCCTGAGGAGCCCTGACCTGGTCTAGGGACCATGGTATCAGCGGGCTACGGATATACTTTCTTTGGATTGCATCATGAATATCTTGCCCTGGACCTGGTCTCAGACTTATTTATTTATTCTTTCTTTGGTACTTTTTCTATCCTACGAGGAGACACCCACTTTGCCTATAAATGTTTAATTCCTCCCCTACTGGGCTGCTTCTAGACCCCTGTTACTTTATTTTTAAGTGCTTAAACGCTCTGGTTTTGGAGCCGAGTTTGATGGCAGAGGGTTGTGAAGATGATTTATAATTTGTATCCAAGTTTGATGTTTCCTTTATTGTCCTGCCATAATTTTCTGATTAGGGGTAAAAGGTACAAGTGGTTATTCTTGTGAGTCCACTCCAGAGTTACGTGGGGTCTTGTTGAGAATCACTTTATAAATTAAAGTGCCTAACATTCTGAATTGTGCGATCAATGTTTGTAGGTTTTAAAGTTCGCTGTTTGTTTGCAAGGAATTAAACTCGATTCCTCAGGATCCGTGTTGGGGCTGGTGGGTCTACTGTAACTAATATTTGGGACATTGTGGGGTGGGGAGGTGGGGAGGGTCATTCCCGGCTCCACTTTGTGCTGTGTAGGAACCAGGGATGCCCTAGGGTTCCAGTTCTCGTGGGGAAGAAAAGAGGTGATAAATAAAAATTGGTTGGATGGAACAGGCAGATGGGGATTGTTTCCATTTGCACAACATGTGCTTAGTGCCTTTGTCAGCAATGGGACCATGGCTGACTCTATAAAATTACTTCCTTGAATATCAATGGCTTGAAATCAGCCATCAAGAGGAAGAAAAACTGAGGTTAGGAGGTCTAAGTGGCAAATCATTATGCTCCAGGAGACACATATGTCTACAGGTGAAGCTGTAAAATGGTGTCAGCTATGGAGGCTCCTGGGTGTCCTCGACGTTTTCAACTAAGTCGAGAGAGATGGCACTCTGGTTTCTAGGGATCCAGGGTAAACATTTTGGAATGGAATATAGACCAGTATGGGAGATTCTGCCTGGCCAGAGTGTCCTTGCCCAGGGTGGGTGTGACCTCCTGGGGTCTGTTTATGCCTTCATTGTGGAACAGCCTGAGTTTTTCAGCAGCTGGCTTTGGAGTTAGCAGGTGGCGGGATTGTGGATTACAGGAGGACTATAACTGTGTACTAGCTGGTGTGCTGGACCGTTCAAACACCACCCCATCACTAAGTCCAAAAATGCTTTTGCCCTGAGTGTAATGGAGAAGGACCTGGGCCTGGTCAATATTTGGTGACACATGTACCCACTGGGAGGGATTGTAGTTTTACTCACACACCCATGGTTCTTATGTTAGGCTGGACAGAATTTTGGTGTCTCACTCCTAATCCCATCCTCCAAGAATGCGGTCTATTCCCTATGCTGTTATCTGACCATGCCCTCTGACTTTGGAGCTTTGTGTGGGAGATACTCCCCAGTGGTTAGACAGTGGAAATCAGACCCTTTACTACTTAAGGATGGGGAGTACTGCAATGGGGTCTCCACAATGATAAAAGAGTTTTTAGTATTCAGTAAAGTGGGGATACATCTCATTTGACTCGATGGAAGCTCTGAAGGCCTCCATAAGGGGATAATCGATTTAGTATGTGATACATAAATCCAAGGGGTCCTCTCAGGACTTGCAAAAGCTGAGACCAAAATCGAGGCCTGTAAGCAGGCACACAAAATAGACCATCGGCTGCCATACATGGGGTTCTACAAAACTTAAATGGCAGTACAACACCTTAAGCAGTGCCAAATTGGAGAGAGCCATCCTGTTAACTCAGGCTGGCGCTATTTTGATGGGGATGGGGCAAATATCTTACCTGGCAGTTTCGTAAAAGGAGGTGGACAGGAATGTGGAGAGTATTCGGGATGGGGGTGTACTCAGAGGGACACTTCCAGCACTGAGCAAGCATTCGGGTAATTTTACAAGCAGCTTTACAGCTCGCAGGGCTCACCTGACCAACAAGCCCTGGATAGGTTTTTCTCATTAGCTCCCTGAAAGTGCTATCTGCAAAGCAGGTGGAGGACCTGGAGGTGCCCCTTACATGTTCTGAGTTAAGTCATGCCATCAGGGAGCTTAGGAGAGGTAGGCCCCAGGCCTGGATGGGCTTCTCATAGACTTTTTAAATCTTTCCATGATTTGCTTCTTGAACCAGTGTATAACATGCTGAGAGACAGTTTGGAGAAGGCGAGCTACCCTCTCCACATGGTCAGCTATCATCGCTGTACTTCGAAACCTGGCAAGGACCCCACCTGTTGTTCATCTTATAGGCCGATCTCTTTGTTAACCGCAGACTATATGTATATAATAAGTCATATGGTGATAGACTAAGGTCACTTGGTCTATACTCTATACAATATAGGCAATTTCGGGGATCTTTGCTTACTCTATAAGGCTTTCATTACAGAGAGACTTTTAGAGAATCTTGGTATTGTAAGAAAATCAGGTATATCCATACTAGATCTCATACCATGAAATTAAAAAGGTGTACACTGTAAAACCAAAAAGACATCAATGGTATACACAGAGAATTGTAAACTTTTGGAATACATTACCAGTTTCAATTGTAGAGAGCAAAACTATGGAAATATTTGAGTACACTGGACAAATTCATGGGTATAAAAAATTTGATTTTATAGAAAATTAAAACCATCCTCGGATGGCAAATTCATAAATAGGCTATGCCTTCTGAATTTGTATGTAACTATGAAACTATGAAACTATGACTATAAGGTATTAGCTAAAGCTTTGGCAACCAGATTGGAGGACACCTCCCATTTAATTCACTCGGATCAATCGGGTTTTATAAAAGTTCGACAAGGAAGCATAACATCAGACGCACCCTTAACATCATTCATAGGTGGTGGTCCGTGCTAATGCACATGGTGCTGCAGTGCTTGCTATAGATGCTCAAAAAGCATTCAACTGCATGGAGTGGGGTACCTCTTTGACATGCTCAACAGGTTTGGGATTGGCCCCATTTTAGATCCTGAAACAAACACTGTATTGTCGTCCATGTGCACAGAGAGCTGTTAACTGTGCCCTTTCCCCACGCTTTGAGTTGGGACGGGTACACGGCAGGATGTCCCATTTCTCCACTCCTTTATGTATTATCATTGAGCCCTTGCATCCAGGATCAGAGCGAACACTTGGATTAGGGTTTTAAGGGGGGTGAGCACAAACTGGCTTTATATGCTGACGACCTCCTGTTGTATTTGCTGTCCCCTTCCAGCAATCTGCCAGAAGTGCTCCGCGTTATGGGAGAATACGGAAGCTTGTCGGGCCACAAAGTTAATTGGACAAAGAGCTAACTTCTCCCAGTGGGGCAAATTGAATAGAGCCGACTTGATTGCTAACCTGAGTGGACTTCAAATGGTGGAGAGGCTGAAATACCTTGGTATCCAAATTTCAATGCACTCCCATAAACTCTATGCACTAAACTATAAACCACATTTGCAAAAATCTCAGGGATTGTGACAAATGGACTGGTCTGTGACTCTCACTAATTAGAAGGGTAGGGTGGTGAAAATGATGATTTTCCCAAGGTACCTATACTTATATCAGGTTCTGCCCATCTCCCTCCCAAATCGCACTTTAAACGTGTCAATGTGATCTTACATATATTCCTGTGGAAGGGTAAGTCTGCCCATATAAAGAGAACCACTTTGACAATGCCGCTAATAAGGGAGGGTTGGATCTCCCCAATTTCTACTGGTACTGTCTGGTGGCACAACTTGCTTTTGTAAAGGTTGTTGGGGGATCTGAGAATTCCTTCATGGTTGGGCCTGCAGGAGGAGCAGCCTCCTCTGGTGGAGGGACTGCTTGCTGGTGCATTGTGGCCATCTAGAGAGCTCACCGTCAGTAATCTATTTACGAAGTCAACACTTATGGCTTGGGTCAAGGCGCATGAATTGGGCGGATGTGGGGCAACCCCATCCCGTAATACAGATCTCGAGAGGCACTGAAACTCAGAGGCCCTTGCACAACATCTTTAATTCAGAAGTTGCTGGCTTGGAGGAACGGGGTTGAGGGTTGTGAGTCAGCTTTATGAGGGAGGTGCATTCTTAACTTTTCCCTTTGTGTGTAAGAGATGGGGTATCTCACCAGCTGATTTTTCATATACCTAAGAATCAGGAACAGATTGGGTACCACATTAGATACCGAACATGGATGGGGTGTTTCTTCCCTTTTGAGGAGGAGCTTTTTCATCCACAGCCACTTTCTAAGCCCGTAACCATATTTTGTAGACTCATATCAGGTGGTGGAGAGGTGCACTTGGATAAGATTTGGAGCCTGGCAATCCAATCTAAATGTAGATTGCAGTAGAGATGTGTGGATACATATGATCCGCCACTTCAATATGTGTTCAAGAAGCAATAAATTGAGACAGGTCCAACATAATTTATGCACTGGTCATACTATACCCAATGCGTTTGCATGCTTTGGACCTGTCCAAATCGGATATCTGCCCTAAGTGTCTTGCCAATACAGGGACTTCTTCAACTTGGCTTTGACCTGCCCTAAAGTTGCCCCCTTCTGGATAGAAATGCATTGATTAATGGAGGGTGTACTGGGCTGTTCACTCCCATGTAGCCCATTGGAATTCGAACTAACTTGCAGTCCTTTGCAGCGTGCTATTGAAGATGGCAGATTTCCTTTATAGTGCCACACCGGGGAAATTATACAAGGGTCACCAGTAAGCTGCTGGGATCCTCAGTCTTAATGAAAATATCATCAACTACATTAATCAACTTATTAATTAAACAGATCTATGTGTTTCAGAAATGGATTTGTGATCCTCAGACTCCCTGCACGGGATCAGATTAGTTTAATAATTAACTTGAGATATGACAGTGCTTCTGGGTTAATCTGGTTGGCCAGGTAGCATCTTGTTAGTGTTGAGGCTTTCCTGACGACATGATCTTTGATGATGACATGTTCTTTGATTGCCCGCCTCTGATTATGTAGAGGCATGGTATGTAAAATATTGATATGGAAATGTAATGTATGGGAATGTATTGTATCATACTGTATGAAATCTGCACATTGTAACTATCTGTGACATCCAACCATCTCAATAAAATATTTTGAAAAAAAAAAGAGTGTGGCAGCTAAGATTCAATGCAAAGAAGTGCAAAATCATGCACTTGGGGCACAGAAACAAGGCAAGAGTACAAGATGGGGGGGTACTGAGACCACCAGTCAAGAAAGGGACCGGAGGTAATCATATCTGATGACCTAAAGGTAACTAAACAATGGAGAAGGCTGTGGGGAGAGCCAGTGGGATGCTAGGGTGCATAGGTAGAGGTATCACCAGCAGAAAAAGGAGGTGGTTATGCCACTGTACAGATAATTAGTGAGACCTTCTGGAGTACTGTGTCCAGTTCTGGAGGCCACATCTCTGGAAAGATGTTGACAAAATAGAGGCAGTCCAGAGAAGGGCAACAAAAATGGTGCAAGGACTGCACCAGAAGTCACAAGAGGAAAGACTAGAGGACCTCAATATGTATTCCCTGGAGGAGGGTAAAGAGAGGTGGATATGATGGAGACATTCAAGCACATCAGTGGTATAAACAAGGTACAGGTGGGTAGCATCTTTCAGAAAAGAAGGTGTACAAGAACAAGGAGGCATGCTATGAGGCTAGAGGGGTAGGCCTAGGGCAACATTAGGAAGTACTTTTTCACAGAAAGAGTAGTGGATGCTTGGAACAGCCTCCTGCAGAGGTGGTGAGGGCAAAATAGTAGGGGAATTCAAAATGCATTTGATAGACATAAGAGAAATGTAGCAATAGGGAAGAGAGGAGGCTGCAGATCAACTAGGGTCTGTGAATGCATTAGGTAGGGTAAAGAGAAGATAAGGCCACATGGTCCTTATCTGCCTTCACCTTCTGTGTATCTCTGTAATTATAAATTATGGCTTTTCCCTATATGCTGTTACTTTGTGATGGGCTCAGGACAGCATATGTTATAAACAGAATGCAACACTTCTAAGGTGGCTGTCTAAAAAGGCAAAAGTGTTATTTATTCATGTATTTATTTATTTATTTATTTATTTATTTAAAATGTAGTAACTGGAAAGGCACACTGAGCAGAGGCTCATTTCCAGGTTTGACCTGGGAGGGGCAGATGGAGCAAAACAGCAGTAGACAATAGCAAAACAACATCTGAACAGACATGCAAGCAATGTGTTACGGTAATAGAATAAAGAGAATTTGCATGTACCACAATTAAACAAAGTGCAGTGAACAGTAGCAGTGCTTAGAATCATGACCAAAATATTGTATGGGTTAAAATCAGGACTTCAGGGGTAACTGGAGGGAGGGTAGCAGGAGCAAGTGGTGTGGAGGGGAGGTTGAAGTTTCAGCTGGAATTTGAAGGAGTTAAAGGATGAGGAGAGACAGACAGAGGAGAGAAGGTTGTTCCAGAGATGGGGAAATCTGTAGAGAATGCAGATTGCCCAGCAGAGGAGCCTGGGTGAGGAATGACAAAAGCGCTATGTCCCTAGAGCCAAGGGAGCAGGAGGCAGAAGGGATTAGGGATAGGAGTGAGGAGAGGTAGGAGGAAGGGTGTTGAACCAATATTTGAGATGAATATGGTACAATGGGCCTGTTGGCGAGATGGCAGAGGGAGGATGGAAAGGAGGAGTAAAGTGAGTAATGATGTGTGCATGGAGGGAGTTAGATGCAGCAGCAGAAGGAGTTAAGGAGGGTATCCAGACTGGCAAGGGAAGAGGAAGGGCCAGAGCCATAGACTACATCCACATAGTCAAATACAGAGAGCACCATTTCAGTAATCAACTCCTGAAGACATGTAGAGATAAGCAGCTTTTGTAACAATAGAGGGCACCAAGCTTGGGATGTAGCTTAGCACAGATGGCATCAATGTGGGCTGAGAAGTCAAGCTTACTGTCAAGCCACACCCTGGGTACTTAAAGGACTGAAACACTTCAAGTGGGGTGCCATCCAGACTGGTGAAGACATGGGGACAGTGAGTCTGATTAGTTTCTGACTGTACCAAGATCATGGAGACTGTCTTTTAGAGTTAACTCTAAGTTGGTTAGAACGGCCAGTGAAAGACATTGTAGAAGTCCCACTGGAGCAGGTTTTCTACAGCAGCAGAGGAAGGACCAGGGGAAAGATGACTGTGTCTGTGTGTTTCAAAATCATTATATGTAATAAGGACTTCCTTCAATAGCTAAAGCATTTCTAGATTTATGTGAATTACTTTATTTAATTGCAGCAATGGTGTTGTCTTTTCCATTTTGTGCAGTTAATTATCTGGTTTTATTGGCAGAAAAACTGTGAAAACAACATTCTCCTTCCATTTTTAATTATTTTATTGCTGATAATTCATCAATCTCTGCACATTTCAAACTTATACTCAGTTTATGGAAAATGATATCTTAAGCCTTCCCAGTAGCACAGCAGAAGTGCCATTGTTCCCTAAGCCTCGACCTAGGTTTGGGAATGAGCACGAGTTGTCAGAGAGTCACCAGTGGAAGAGGATAGACTGTCCTAAGGACTGTTCTCCTCCTTCAATTGGTGGGGTTGTGTGCCTCACTATATGACTACCAAAATTTCTTGTAAACAAAATAGCCAGCCCTGTGTGCAGAGGGCTAAGGTGCTGGATGCTCATTTTGCATCATGCCAGCAACCCAGGTTCGGGACCAACCTCAGGTCATCAGGAAGCTGGCACAGGAGGGAAGAGGGAGCAAGATTGAGCAGCCAAAAGGCAGCTCTATTCTCCCATGGAAGTTGTCTGCCCCACCATAGTTACGCTCCCATTGGGCAGAGGTCCAATTGGTAGCGAGGTGAGAGGTGGTGGGCGATTGCCAGGAGTGGTGTGAAAGGGCTGAGTTGGCACCTGAAGTGTGTGTGCGCCTCCATGTGCATGCACTGCCATGACTGCCGGGGTCCTGGGAAGGGAAGAAAACGGGGAGAAAATGCAAAAATTGTATATAGAAAAAGAAAACAAATGGCAAGACTGATCCTGACTGTTATGGCCCCTTCTCCGGTTCCATAATCCAGTAACTAATCTATTCATTTGGATAACTGCTCTTATGATTTATCTATATTTCAGTGAAGGCTGAGTGGTAGCGTGGTCAGCGACAGTGCTGAGGCAGGGTTAGGACATGGCTGACACTGACAATGCTTCATGCATGCATGTGTTTGGGCTTGACGATCCTGCACAGTGGCACCCCAAGAAAGGGAATTGAAGAGGGCAAACTGGTAGCTGGCAGGACAGATGAAACCTCATCCACTCCTATGTCTGTAGTTGGGCTCTGTACCCTCTCTTCTAGGACTGCTGCTCGGGTTCACTTCCACCATGTTCAGTTGGATAGTTTCCATATATCAAGCAGCAGAATCGGGGCCTGCTTGCAACTGCAGCAGCTACAGGTACAGTGTGACAATATTTGTTCTATGTTCCCTTAAGGCTATTACTGTCCCTAAAACAGTTTAGATTGTTTTTATCCATACTCAATGTAACAATGTGTCGATCAGAGACTGCGTTCTGCATGGAACTTTAACTGTGGAGCTTTGTCTTACCTTAGGACTGTAGAGATCGCTAACTTTAGAGTCTGTTTGCTGTAGTCTGAACCCCTCCCCTTCCCTCTTGCTCAAACTGAGCCATTTGTGTTTTTCACACTTCTGGAATCACTCATCCTTTTGTAATTTCTACTGTCTCCTTTTCCCCAGGCTCTCAGTTTCCACATATCCAAGCAGCAAGAATCAGGGCCTACGTGCAGCTGCAGCACAGGTACAGAGTGTACAGTGTATACAGAAAATGAAGGTGTGTCTCAGGTAATTTCCCGGGTGCTGAAACAATAAAGAGGCAAATCCCCAAAAGTGGACATGTGCAAAAACTTGTAGCACTCGAGTCTCTTTGGAACTCAGAGGAAATAAAGCAGACAAATGGAGCGAACAAAAGAAACAGCAGTTTATTCGCGGAAGCATAACTGTTGCCCTAGCGCCTCAGCCCTACAATCAGGCCTTCAGATGGGGTAAATCCATTAATTACAGATGCTACCTTTATTCTGGTAGCTTAAAGAGATACACACACATATAATACAAATAACCAATCTTGTGTATAAAATAATAATGTTCATCAAAAATCCTTCTACTACTAATTAAGGAACAAATTAATTATACTGTACACAATGGATACAATATTTTGTATTATTAATATTCCTTATTTCAAACTACATTACTGCATCATGTTTAGTAAAATTCACAGTGATAAAAAGGACACAATCATTTTTTAATCTTTTTAAGCGTTCTGTTTTATTATACTACTATAAATGCTACTTTGTCTCAATGTGAATATCACTATTAATGCCATTGTGTCTTATTTCACTGTAAAGACTGGGGAAGGTAGGAAGCTCCTTATAGGATGCTAGCCTAGGTACCTTAACATGATGACTAATATAGAGAAATTCATGCATAGGACAGTGGACTTATAATTATTCCAATATTTTCTTTTGTATCAAATCTAAAACACTCAAATTATTTCTGATATTCAAAAATAATTTAAATAAAAGACAAAAACTTCTTCATTAGCACACAAAAGAGGGAGAGAGGAAAGGAAGATGGGAAGGGGAAAAACAAAGACACAGGTGAGAAAACATTCTCACTGAGCTATTAATTTAAAGATCTAGAAGAAATGGAACTTCAAGATGTTCACTGTTCTTTTACATATAGGGCGAACTCAACCTCATCATTGAACCCTGTTGGTTGTATTGAATTCAAGAGACTACCCATCTTGTTTCTTTTTGATTCAACATATTCAATTGATCACCTCCTCTTTCTGGGGAGCCATGAATTTCAGATGTACTGGATCACAGTTATGATATTCTGCAAAGTGGTTACTAAGAGGGCTACGATCACTTTGATTTATAATAGCCCTAATGTGTTACTAAACCCTTATTTTTAGTGCCCTTACGGTTCTTTCAATATAATGTTTTATACAGGTGCTCCACAAAATGTAAACTACAAAGCCTGATACACATGATAGAAATTTTTGTAGCTATTTTTCTACCATTTGTTAGGTGTGTATATGTGCTGCCTTCACTGACATACTGACAGTCATTACAGTGGCCAAATTTAAAAATCCATTTGGTTTTGGGGCTAACCATGTTTATGGTCCTATGTTTCCAGGTTTATAATGACTTCTCAAGTATGTCCTTAATATTTTTGCCTTTTAAATGTTATTCGTGGTCTTTCACCTATTTCTATTTCAAAATTTCAGCTGTCAATAAAATAAGCCAGTGATTCTTTATAATATTGCCAACCTGGCCTGCTATTTTATTGAACTTAGTTGAAAAGGTTACACTCGATTACCTTGGTTATTTTCACTTTATGTCTAAGTAAGGTCTTTCTTTCCACCATATTCACTCTATCAAATGCTTCTATCAGCACATCTTCACAGTAACCTCTTTCCTAAATCGATTTAGCATATCTGCTGCCTGTTGCTCAAATTCACCTTGATTACTATAGTTCCTTTTAACCTTATTAGCTGTCCATACGGTATCGAATTTAATAGTTTCTGGGGTGTGCACTACTAGCATGAAGAACAGCATTAACTGCAGAAGATTTCCTGAACCCTGTGGTTGTGACATCTCCACTTTCTGAAATTCTAACTTCAATATCTAAAATTATACCTTTTGTTTATCAAAATGACTAGTGAACTAAAAGCACTCTGTTGTAGTATTCAAATAATTAAGAAAATGGTTAAACTCAGTTTCAGAACCACCCCACACACAAATACTATCATCAATAAAGCAGTACCACCTCATGGCTGAATTTATTCTGACTGATGTTCCAAACAAACTCATCTTCCCATTTGCCCAATGTTAGATTGGCATAAGAGGGCCATCGAGGCTCCCATTGCAGTGCCACATTTCTGTCTGTAGTATGTATTGTTGAACACAAAATAATTGTGCTCCAATATGAATTTCAAAGCTTGCAACAGAAATACTTTCGCACTGCATCCCTAAAGTTGGTTTAGACAAGTAATACTGTACAGCTGCCAAGCCAACCTCATGCTGTATGGATGTATAAAGACTGACTACATCTATTGTAGCTGAACTGTATTTGTCTGACCATTGAAGTTCTTCCAATTTTGCAATAAATGCAAGGTGTCTCTAATGTGAGATTTTACTCCTGTAACATACTGTTTAAAAATATGGTCACCATATTTTCCCAAGTTATGGCTACAAAATTTTTTCCAGAAACTATTGGATGCAAAGGTGGTTGTTCCTATTCTTATGGACTTTAGGTATACTGCATAAAAGTGGGGATTATAGGGAAATTAGGTGTCATAAATACTGCATCACCACCAGACAGAATCCCTGCACTATATACAATGTTAATCATTGTATAATTACAACTATATATCCAGCTGTATGGTCTCCTTAAGTATTTCATATGTGTTTCTGTCATTTAATAAAGCCATAACTTGGGAAACATAAAACTTCTCCTTTAACAGAACTATATTGTTACCTTTGTCTGATTCCTTAATGACAATGCCTTTAAGTCCCTGTAATTCAACTAATGAATTTTTCTCACCTACACTTACATTGCTGTATTTGTTGTCATGACTTGTTTCATACAACTTTTCAATAGTCCTTAAATTAATTTTTCAAAAGTGAAATGGCGTTGTTCAAAACCTGTGGAGAAAAATAGATTTGCCCTAAATTAGTTACTTCTTTTAATAACAATTGGTTCTCCCTTTACAACTTCTAAAGCAGGTTCTGCATAATATGCAAGCATTTCCTCTATGTCCTGACAATCAAGTAGGCAAGTCATTATTTCATCAGTTCTTGTGGAGGCTTCTATCTCAGATGACAATCCTGCAAATTAACTACATACATACAGTTCCGGGACTTCTGGACGATTAAGATGATTATTTCATCCCATTGTGGATCTTGTTTGATAATAATACTTCAATTTTAATTTTCTAATCAGTTTGTAAACATATATTTTTATTTCAAAAGGATCTATAGAGGAGGTGGGTGAAAAGGATAATCCTTTTCCAAAATCTGTACCAACAATTCAGAGGGTTCCAATTCTGTAAGATTAATTGTATTTTGATTATTGATTTTCAGATTCCTTCTGGGTCTTTCTTCGCCCCTCCGTCATCCTCTTCTCATCTTGCATTTATGTTTTGTTTTCTGCTGGTTTTTGTTTATTAGGATCTCCCTCCTTTGTCCACTGAGCTCTAAAAGGATTTTTCTGCTTGATGTTCATGGCGCTGCGCTGGATATTTCAGTAACCTCTAAGTTTATTGTGACAGATTTCTTATTACTTTGCTGCCACCTACTGTTAGACTTTGATCTATTTCTCCAGTATCTTTGCCTGCTACCAGATCTCCTCTCCTTTGTGGACTAAATTGATTAACAGGCGTTTCCACTTGAATACTTGTTTCTTCTCAAATCGCTGGTGTCTCTTATCAATTTAGTTTTTTTTCCTTTTAATCAATTCTGCTTCGACTTTAGAAGTGTTACAGTATACTTTTTACTTAAATTAAGAAGTCCCTGTGATTTTAATCAGTTTGAGAGCTTCTTGTGTTTCCACAATTTATTTTCAATTTTAATCAAATCCCTGTTGTCCTTTCTGATTAAAGCTTTTATAAACACATTTGTACATTTGGAACAAGGTAGTTCCCATTCTTGTTTACATATTTCATTTTCAAAACCACATGGCAGCTCCTTATCTATTCTTAGACCTCGTGGTGAACACTCTTTTCCAAATATTGTTCAAGCAGTAACTTATTATAGTATTTATTGAGCTCTTGAATTTTCAATTTCTCTAAATGGTGAAACAGAAGTTTAATCTCACCTTCATCTCGTGTGTCCAAATCTACAATTCCAATGTCCAAAGCATGTTTTCTCTAAGTCATAATGTAGCAACCGGTCCTCAGGCAATCATATATCTCAATTTCCTTGTTCTCAGAGTTGCTTGTTGCTACAAAAGCAGTTTCAGGCTCACCCACTGGACTCCCAGGATTCTGGTAATGGCTTATTCCTTAAAACTCACTACAAGTTGATTCAAGGCTGCATGGCTTAATAGCTGAATTGTTGCTCACCCACCAGAGACCACTTCAGGAAAAATCTCCAGATGGAGTCTGGCTGCACTTCTCTAGGCCAAAATACATGTATACAGAAAGCGAGGTGTGTCTCAGGTAATTTCCGGTGCTGAAACAATAAAAGACAAATCCCCAAAAGAACCCTCAACCCTGTACACTGAGGCAACAACCTTAACCACTACTCTGTCAAAGCAGCTACAATTTCATGTTGCCTTCTGCTACATTTTATCCATGCTACTGTACACATTCCTCTCTAAACAACACCTGCTACTCCTCACCAGCCCCCATACTTTCATCTCTGCCCTCCATCCCTCTTTCATTACTACCAACCTTAACCTAATCTACACTTTTAGCAACATTTAGGACCACTAATCCCTGGTCCCTTATCTGCTTCTACACACTAATTACACCCCCACCACCAACCTGCTATGCAGCAACCAACCTCTGTGCTGACACACTAACATGGGTTCCTAAACTATTATCTAACCTCAGCCTGAATTGTTATTCTTCTCTGTACCTACCCATTAGCACTGCCATTTAGCGAGCGCTCCCAATCTGACACTTCTTGTCTCACCCAATTATTAAACCTGGGCTAGAAACTGGGCTTGTATTTTATTTTGCATAACTAAATCCATTTTATAACTAAAGTAGATACTCTCTTCCTTCTCTGGCCCTCCTTCTGCTTGATTATGCTAACCCTCACTCTTTTCTCCCCTCCTCTCACTCTACCTCTCTACTGCCTCTCACCCCTCTTCTCCCTTTATTCTTTACTCCTCCTCTCCCAAAATTTTCCCCACCCTCCCAGACTCAAGCTCTCCCATTCCCTCCTCTCACCCTGGCCTCCCCATTGTTCTCTGCTCCCCTCTCTAACCTTCATCTAGCTACCTATGACTTCTGCTCACCTCTCCCCATGCTCTCATCCTAGACATTGCACCCTATTTCACCTATTATGCAACGCCCCACCATTTCAACTAAACTTCTTATTTTCATCCTGCTTCTGCTTGCCAGTGATGTTGAGACCAATCCCGACCCAGCAGTCCCCCCTCCCATATTTCTCTAAGGGACTAAGTCTTGTTCATTTTAACATCTGTAGTCTTCTTCCTAAAGTAGACTTATTGCAACCTCTCATGGCCAGCCTCAATCCCGACATACTAATACTGTCTGAATCCTGGCTCTCCCACAAGATTCCTGACTCACTGGTGGTCATCCCTGGCTATTTCCTAATCTGTCAGAACTGTGCCTGCGGGGTGTCAGAGTGGCCATGTACCTTTCCTCTGCCTTACAGTATGTTCCTATTATCTGTATGTCTTCTCCTTCTGCCTATGAACTTATCCTCATCAAAATCTTCCTCCCTTCTCCTTCCCCATCTTTGCTACCAGTGTATATTACTGCCTGGCATAACTCCTTCCACTATTACTGTACTTCTCTCCATTATCTCCTCTCATGCCTCCACCAGGAACTCCTCATTCTTGGGGACTTTAATAAAATTGGCTCTCCTTTTTAATACCAAACTTTGCAATAACATCAAATCCCTTAACCTCTCCCAACTAATCTCTGATTCTACTCACTTGAACCTTAAAACTATAAACCACACTCTTCTGAATTGGTCCCTCACCTCACAACCCCATATAATTACTGCATCAGGCACCTTTCTGGATGCCTCAGTGACCACCATATGATGTACTGGATCGCTAGTTTAACAGCCCCAAAGCCCCACCCAAAGTCTCAAAACGCTCTTCCGATCCTTTCCTGCCCCCACTTCACTGAGGATTCAGCAGCTTCAGACTGGTCACCTATATCCACTGCCAGCTCCATGGACTCAGCGTTAAACTTCTTCTCAACATGCTTCATGTCCATTGGGATCGTTATGCCCCAGCTTAAGAAAACCAGGGTCCAAGGCTCTCACTCCCTGGATCTGTGCTGAGCTATTAGCCTGCTTGCAGGCATGTGATCAGGTCTGGAAGGTTCACAAATCTTCTGGGTCCCCTACTGATTACCATAGATATCAAACTTTATGCAATGCCTGCACCCAAACTCACCAAGGCTGACTGTTTTACTTCCACCTCCAAAACAACATTAACCTCCCATCCAAGATTTGGAAGGTTATCCTCCCTTTTCTCCCTCTCACCCAGTCTGTCCCCTCTTTCCCTTAAGGTGAGTGGGGCCACCACCTCTGAACCCTCTGCTGTATTTAACAGCTTCTTTACCACCTGTGCCTCCACCCTCCTCTCCCCTTCCCCTCCTCCCTTCCCTCTCTCCCCTCTCATCACCCCTCTACTCTCCTCCTTCTCTTCTCCATTGTTTCACCTGCTGAATCCTTAAAGCCCTACTTGCTTTAAACCCTACAAAGGGCACTAGTTCAGATGGTCTGGACCCAAAGATCTTGCACCTCTCTGCCTCTGCTATTTGCCACCCTTTGCTCTACTCCTCAACCTCTCTTTCTCTCTGGCTTCAGTTTCCTCTTCCTGGAATTCATCCACTGTCATTCCCTTCCTAAGGGTGGTGACACCCTCAGCTCTGGGCAAATATAGCCCCATTGTTCTTCTCCCTACCCTTGCTAAACTCCAAGAGCATGTGGTACTCGCTCAACTCACCACATTTCTTGACTCCTCTTCCTTCCTCACCCTTTCCCATCTGGTTTCCATAAATCTCACACATCTACCTCTCTTCTCAGGCTCACTGATGCCATCCTGACAGGTATTGACCAGGGCCTGGTTACCTCTGCTCTCTTCATCGATCTGGCCAAAGCCTTCAACACTGCAACCCACCCTCCTCTTAGCCCAGCTCTCTGCTGCTAGGCTCTCTACTCAAGCCACAGATTGGTTCAGTTTCTACCTCATGGGCAGAACTCAAGCTGTCCAAAATTGGCAACTCCTATTCCCCCTTCCCATCCACATTGGCATCCGCAAGGCTCAGTGCTCAGACCCATCCTCTTTTCCATCTTTTAAATTCCTCCCTCTGCATGTACATCTGCATCCATACACATGTATGCTGATGACACTGTCATATTTACCTCAGGCTCCTCTGTACCAGACCTGACAAACTGACTCCAACTGGCTTTCACCAATATCCAACACTGGTTCTGGTCAAATCAGCTTTCCTTAAATGAAAAAACCTGTCTCTGTTACTTTCGATAACAGACAAAAAATTTCTAAACTGCCAGCCCTGCCCTCCTTCCACACTCTGGACGGACTAGCCTTGAAAACTTCACAACTTTTTAAGTACCTAGGAATTTGGCTTGACAGTTACCTAGATTTCTATGCTCATGTAGACTACTTACAAAAAACTTCACCCTAAACTTGGTGTGCTGTATAAGAACAGGGTGCATCCCTCTGCCCGGCCTGCAGAGCCATTGTGCAGAGAAAGTTCTTCCACTTGACTATGGTGACACTATCTATGCTAGTGCTCCCAAGTCTACCCTAGCCAGACTGGATCCACTCTTCCACGCCTTCTGTAGGTTTGCCCTGGATTGCCCCCGGACCCACCACTGCCACCCTACATCTCTCTCTCTTTCCTCCTTGGAAGGCCAGACGGCTTGTTCATTGCTCCTCCTCATTGTTAAGTACTGGCTGGGCTCCCTCCATCCTACATTATGTCTTTCTCTCCTTCCTTCAAACCCCTCCTACTCTCTCAGTTGCTCTAACCTTTGCTGTCTAACTCTCATGTCCAGCAGACCTCAGCTGGGTAAGCTGCTTTCTCTTTCCACCTTCCCAAACTCTGGAACTTCCTCTCTGGCACTATTCATTCTGCTACCTCCATCCACTCCTTTTCCAGTCTTATAAATGATTACTCTGCCACCTCCTGCAACTGCCCTAGCTCCCCTGTTATTGCCTTACCTTCATACCTTCTCTTTCTGTCTCCACCCCTTCTCTCCCCCACCTGACTCTCATACACATATCTCTCCTCCCTCCCCCATTTTCTACCTCCTCTACCTACCCACCTAATTCTGGACCTCCCTTGTCTCCTTCCTATGATCTACCTTCTCCTTTCTCCTCTCTCTACTATTCACCCTTTACTAGACTACCCTTAGCCACTTGCACTAACCTGGTTCATCCCCTATTCTTGTAGGCAAATGTTACTTACTGCTGTTGCTGCATTTTCTGTAAATAATTCCTATATTTATGCTCTTGTACATTAAATGTGTATTACTCGATGCTTAATTTATGATATAGTGTATAAAGTGTGCCTTAATATGAGTGTACATTCTCTGTAAATATTTTCGCTTTATGGATATACATTTGTCCCTCTACCCTCTCTCCCCGGATGCTTCTTGAAACAAGTTGTTATGCTCAGTAAGTCTCTCTGGTGAAACGTTTGAAAAAAAAAATAAGTGGGTGCTGATGCCATGGAGCTGAAGGCAGACCTCACCTCATGGGGCAAGCCAGGGCAAGACAAAGACAAGGGTACAGATAGTGAGAATCAAGATGGTGGGTGGATGATGAGGAAGATCAAGAGAAAGTGAAAATACTGAATGATTACTTGTAGAGGTTGGGGAATGGACCAGCATGCTGCAGTAAGCAACAGGGAGGGAGGTGGACTCAAGTCCATTCTTGATGGAGAGGGTCTGGAAAGGATTGAAAGCCTTAAAGAAGAATAAGACAATGGGGCCAGATGTGACTCATCCAAGGGTCCTAAAGGAACTAAGCATAGAGTAGAGGCAGTATAGTGTAGTGGTTTAAGGCTCTGAGCTGCAAACCTGAAGATCTGGGTTTGAATCCCACAACCCCCACTTGCATACTGTGTGACCCTGAGCAAGTCACTTAACTTCCTTGTGTTCCCAGGTTGCTCGTAAACAATCTTCAGCTTAGTGTATCTCTCCTGGTTTAAAAATAAATAGTGCTGGCTGCCCTCTGGCAGAGGTTTTAGCACCTCACTGAAGATGGGGAAGTTCCAGAAGATGGGAGGGGGCTGATGTGACTCCTCTGCACAAAGAGGCAGTAGGCAGGAGGCTAGCAACTACAGGCCAGTCAGTCTCACATCACTGGTGGGAAGATAATGGAGACACTACTGAAGGAGAGGCTCATGAAGCACCTGAAAGCAAAACAGCTGCAGTACCACTGGCAGCATGGTTTCTCAGGAGGAGGTCATGTCAAACTAACTTCATAGATTTCTTTGAGTGGGTTACCAGGGAGGTGGATCAAGGGAAAGTAGTGAAGGTGGCCTATCTGGACTTCAGTAAGGCTTTCGACATTGTGCCACATAGGAAGCTAGTTAGAAACTAAGCAGCCTGGGGTCCGGGAAGAAACTAATAAGCTGGGTATCAAACTGGCTAAGAGATAAGAGGCAAAGGGTGGTAGTAAGTGGTAGCCACTTAGGTGGTAGGGGAGAGAGACTAGTGGGGTGCCACAGGGATCAGTGCTGGGACTGGTCCTCTTCAATGTCTTCACAAGTGACATTGCAGAGGAGTTGAGGAAAGGTGTGTCTCTTTGCATATGATCAAATCAGTCTAGGGGGTGGCAGTTGGGTTTCAATGCCAAAAGTGCAAGATAATGCACTTAGGGCTGTGGTACTGAGGATCTGAGTATAAGATGGGGAGTGGAGCTTACAGTTACCAAGCAAAAGAGACCTAAGGGCATCATATCTGTTAACCTCAGAGTAACTGGGCAGTGTGACAAAGCAGTGGGAAAGGCTATCAGGATTCTGAGGTTCATTCAGAGGGATTTCTAGCGAGGTGGTGCTGCCGTTGTATCTCTGTGCGACCCCACCTGGGGTACTGTGCCAGTTCTGGAGTCACACCTCTGCAAGGATATTGAAAAGTGGAAGAGGTACAGAGGAGGCAACCAAAATAGTGAGGGGTTGCATGACAAGCCATATGAGGAAGGCTGCAGGAACTCAACATGTACTCCTTGGAGAGAGAGAAGAGGCGGGGACATGACTAAAATCTACAAGTACCTCACAGGAGTGAACAAGGTGCAAGTGGATGATATATTTCAGAGAAAGAAGGCACTAGAACAAGGGGCATGCAATGAAGCTAAGAGGAGTTTAAGAGAGATGTGCAGAAATACTTCTTCACTGAAGGGTGGTGAATGACTAGAACAGCCTGACAGAGGAGGTGAGTGGGGCAAAGACTGTGGAGAGCTTTAAACATGCATGGGATAGGCATGGGCATATTAGTTAGAGACGTGGTGGAGGGAGTGACACCTATGACCAATTAGGGTCAGTGGGGATGGAATAAGTAGGGACAAAGGGTGGACTGGATGGGCCTGAAGGTCCTTTTCTGCCTACAAAATCTATGTTTCAATGTTTTTGATGCAGCAGTGTGCTGTGGATGCCCTGGGAGACCCAGAAAGCCAAGGAAGGCAGAACCTTGACAGGACAGGAGATGGCACTGGCAGTGGTTGAAAGAGGTCCCTGCTAGTAGGTGCTAAAAGGGTAAAATGGAATTGGGAAAAATTATATTTAAATGACTGTACTAGGGCAAAACATTGTCATTGACAGGTATTTTCTAGTACTACCATAATGACTGTGTCCAACCCTTTGAAAATCTGACTCATAGTACTGTATATGTCCCATGAAACTAACACCACTCATAAGTTATCAAATTGCAAAAACTTTGTTAATGCATGAGTTAGGGTTAAAAGTGACAAAAGTAGGTAAATGTGTCATTAGGACTTTCCAACCCTAACACCACAACCCTACCCTGCACAGACAAGGAGGTATTGGAGGGTGGCATTGAAGACGTCAGCCTAATGCTCACCCCATTCCATTAGAAAATAAACTGGGTGGCACAGGTATTAGAGAATGGGGTGAGCATTAGTGCTGATGTCTTCAATGCCACCCCCGATCCCTCTTCATTTGTGCAGGTTGGTGTGGTGATAGGGTTGGAAACCCTAATGACACATTCCTACTTTTGTCGCTTTAACTGTAACTGATGCATTAACAAAGTTTTTTTGCACTTATTTCCTTACTTTTGGAGACAGCATAATAGTATCCTTATTTTATGATGGGAGTACAGGGTGCGAAGAACCCTGCTCTCCATCCCTCCATTCAGATGGTGTTCAGTATCCTTATTTGACCCAAATTTTCAACATAGCCTTCTTATGACCTCGCCACATCTACCCAGTACAGAACATTTTCAAATCCACAGCAAAACTTAATTCTGCACAACTGTAATGATATTCCGTGCCACAGGTGTGAAAAAATTTTTTGCAGGATTTTAAAATGACAGCTGTACTATTCATGAGGTGGTGTGAAAAAGGTAATGTTGAAAATCTGGATGGAAATATTATGAACTGCCAAAGTTACATGGCGTAGAAATGTTAAACAGCAGCGTGTAACTTGGGCATTCTATTTTGCACAAATTTTCAACATGGCCTTTAGAGACCCCACCTCATGAGCGCTGCTATTGTTTTTCATTACTTGGTCCCAAAAGTGATTTCTCACAGTGACCATGTATTTCTGCACCACAGGTGCGAAACATGTTTTAGGGCAGGATGTGAAAATGGCAGCTGTAATGTTCATGAGGGGTGTGAAAAATGGCAATGTTGAAAATTTGGAGTGGAAACATTAAAAATTGCTGCAGTTACGAGCTTGCATAGCAAAATTGCAACATAACTCAAGGTTTGGGGATTTTTGCACCAGAGTTTCAACATGGGCTTTTTGGACTCCACCTCATGAACACTGGCACTGTCATTTCATTACTCAGTCCTGAAAGGTGATTTTGTGCAGTGACCATGAAATGACCTTTTGGGACAGAGTAACAAAGCAACAGTGCCTGTGTTCATGAGGTGGGGTCCTAAAAGCCCATGTGGAAAATTTGATAAAAATACAAATAAATGGCTGAGATATCAACATAAGTTCAAAACTCCATTGACAGCCATTATAGGGCACTTACCTTCATTCTTCAGTTTGCAGTTCAGCTTTGAAGAGTACAGATGTGTCCTGGTCCACAGAAGATGACAGTGCCTAACCTCTAGAGGTAAGCATAGGGTGAGGAGGTGTGGGGTGGTGGGTGCTCAGTGGGAGGGTCAGGATGAGGGAGGGATGGGGAGATGATGAGGGCCATTTCTTTTTACAGGTTATAATAAATAAAAAATACATTGGGAATTATTTTCCTTATTTCAGGAGGTTTGCATTGTTTGGGGAACTGGGAGTGGGCTCCCAGAGTCCCACAGTAGTGGGTTACAAATAAATGGGAACACTGGGAGTGGGCTTCCCAGTGTCCCACACTGGTGGTGGGGTGTAGTGCCGACATGGGGATTGGGCACCCTGATGTCAGCAACAAATTATTTAAATATATGTTAAATAACATTTCAGATCACTGGGTGGGCTCCCAGAGTCCTACAGTAGGAGGGACATAATTGGGGACACTGGGAGTGGGCTCCCCAGTGTTCCACACTGGTGGGGTGCTAGTGATGACATGGGGATTGGGCACCCCATGTCAGTAAAAGTTTAATTCATTAATAAATATTTTGGGACAATGGGAGTGGACTCCTCAGTGTCCCACAGTGGTAGGAGGGGGTTCTACAGCTGACACAGAGATTGGGCACCTGATGTCGGCAAATAAATCATTTAAAATATGTATAAAGTGACCAGAGGGTGGCAAAAGGATTCCTTTTGCCATTCCATCTTTCGGCTGGTGAAAAGGAAGTTAGCGAGTTTCAGAAAAGGAATCTAAACTGTTACTAAAACACCTCAGAGGCTGCATTGTATGCAACCACTTAGGAATCCATCTAAGGGAGTCCTGATGAACAAGATACATGCCATGGTGTATCTTGTTAGCTTCATTTTGTGGGTTTTCAAATTTTCTTTTGAGAAAATGGAAAACAAGATGTCTTACAAAAAGGATTTATTCTCATGAACAAGTATTTCTGTTCTCGTGGAACAGGATTGCTCTCACGAGACTAAATCCTGTTTTATGAGACAAAATACTTGTTCACAAAATGCAGCTATCCAAAGATTGAATGTTCAACAAAACTCCCATTAGGATATAATGGGAGCTAAAACATTACAACTTTGCAACAGATTAATATTATTGCACCACATGTTTTCCATCTGTTCTGCTACCAAAGTTCTTTCTGCCATACAAAATCAGGCTAAAATACACCGTCTGCCCACAAAGCAAGGAAGAAAAACTAAAACAAGTGGGACTTTTACTTTTTCACTATCCAGATCTCAGATTCCTCACAGCTGACAAGACTTACCACATCAATAGATCTACCCCATGGGACAACGATACTAATTTCATGCCAATCATTTGATTGGCTGCAAAGTTATTAAAGTGCAAAATTTGAGGTTTAACCTTAAACAGGGTACTCAACCCTAACTACAGAGGCACTATCACACCTCTATCATAAAATATTGCTCACAAGCAAGATAAATACAGTGGATCCAATATTTGGTGGGTAGCCCACAGCATGAGTCATGGTGCTCTCACATAGTCCTGGTGTGCTCTGGACCACCTATAATATATTCAGCCCTCACATTAGAGACAGAGTAGAATGCCTTTTTCTAATGTTATTAGGCAAATAAGTCTATTCAACTATGCTCTCAAAAAATCTCCTGCTTTGTAGGAGCCCAGAGGTTATATTACCCACCCCTTCACCATCAGCACATATAACATGTTATTTTCCACAGTTCCTTTTCAGAGGTCTACAAGCCCAAACAGGACTTTACCATGTGTAGTTTATCACATGGGTGGGATTACCAATGGTTAACATTTTCCAGTTTTCATTTTAAACTAAAGAAATCATGATGGCACCAATAGGCATTGTGACATCATCAAGTATTTATGAAGTTGTATAGTATATAGCATGTAAGGGCTAGTTTATAAATCCTGAAATTAGTATTATAGGCAGATCCAATGTATTCTCTACTATCAAAACTTACATGCTGTACATACATTATGGAGGTGGTATAGCCGAAGTATTAAAACACTAAGCTGTGAATTTGGAGACCTAGCAGTCCTGTGTTTGAAACCCACAACTGCCACTTGCATACTCTGTGACCCTAAGAAGGTCACTGAGCCTCTGTAGTGCCTGTGACACACCTGGAAATGAGCTTCAACTTAATGTGCCTTTTCCTGCCAAAAATTCATAGAATATGAAATAAAAAGACCGATCCTGACTGTTACGGCCCTTTCTGCCAGTTCCATATTTCAGTAATGATCTGTTCACTTGAATAACTGCTCTTAGGATTCATCTATATTTCATTTTTCATGATCATGTATGATGCTCCATTCACTAACTTTAAGCTAAAATTATCTAGCAGTTCCATCAGTAATTTCTGAAACAGTCAAATGAAGCTCATCAACCTGTAGTCCCATGAAAACTACAGTTTTATGGGAGCACAGAGGGCTAGTTCAAGCAGGATATGAAGCAGCCCATTCATTTTAATGGGTCAATGCCTAAACTTACTTTTCAGCAGTGAAAGAACTATACCATTTGTCTTATGAGCCCATCAAAATCAGACAGAAATCAAGGCTAGTACCACTAATGTTATGGCCTATTTGCTATTGAAAAACAGATCTGGACATTTGCCCACTGAAATGAAGAGACTGTTACCTCTAAGCTAAGGATTTTCCCAGCCTACAGCCTTCCTTTGAATTACAGTACAACCAGCACTTTTCTTTCAATTGTCCTAAAATGCCCTGGTTTCTTGATTTATGTCCTGCCTGTCTTGGCTGTCTAGTCTTTATGGGGTGTAGCTATCCTTCCTGTGCATCTTACATCCCCTGCACCCACAGTACTCAAGAGGCATTACAGGGGTTCCAAACATGGCCTGCTCATGCATGCAAATGAGGTCCTGACATAGACCCATCTCACATTACTCAGTCCTAGGAGTATTACCCGTTCTAAATAATACTCTTTATAAAATGGCAAGAAAAAATTTTAATAATTTCATTGATTGATAGATGTCAGCTGACTGTACATTAAATCTCTATAAATACAAAGTCAGCTGCCAGATCTTATTTTCCTCCCCAGAAAACTTGCTAAACTAGCAATATCGCTAAGCAGCAAAATAGAATATTTTGGTCACCATATTGAAAATATTTGCCTTTACCACACATATCTAAAAGACATTTTAATAAACTGTTCACAGTCTTTAGACAAACCACCTACATTGCCAGCATCACAACACATTCTGAAGTATTTCCTCACAATTTACACAAAGCATTTCACATCTCTAGAGTTGAAATTAAACGCTTTTGCCTTTCCTGAAAAGAACACTGTTTTAAGGTGATCACCCACTAACCAGCAATAACACTGCCAGCAATCAGTAAATGTGAAATTTTTAATTCAGTTTCACCAGATAACCCCTCCACATTTTGAGTTTAACCTCACTGGGCAGCACAACATCCTCTCTTATCCAGCAGCAATCCTTTACCAGCACCCAAGCTGCAAAAAAGCAGGAAATGTGGCCACTTCAAACTGCGAGCTGCACAACTCAAAGGGCAGGATGGGGCAGGAGTGAGATCTCCTGTACTTTCTCAATTTGCTATCTCAGACAGGGTGCATCCGTGGGGCATCAAACACAGTTTAAAAACATTATCACAGCAGGGAGCATCATGCTAGACAACACAGTCAGCATGATAAACCAACAAAAGAACTACACTGTCCATTATTTGGGATCAGGAGAGCAAGTGTCATATTAAATGCTGCTGGTTGGGGGGGTGAGTGAGCACTGTGGGCGGTACAGCAAGTATGCTCCCTTTTGTCATGCTGGGGGTGGGTACATTGGCTGGGGATTTATGACAGTTTTCAAAAACTCATCAAACAAGGGGAGAGTAGTGTAATGGAAGACAGCACAGTCAGCGAGAGACACCAGCGAGTAAGTGACTCTGTCTGTTACTTTGGACTGGGGAAGGGAGTGAGTGAGCTCCATGGCCAGGAGAGCGGTAGGATCCTTTTGTCATGGTTGGGGGTTTGTGCTCATGTTGGCCAAAAAGCAGTTACTCTTTGCTGTGCTGCATGGAAATGACTCAGCAGTGCCACTGGCTATTTACAGAAGTGGAACAATATTTTGACTGTAAAACATTTTCAGATAATTTTACAACAGCAACAAATAAAATATTTAAAAGTTAAGGTTTATTATGTCACTTACTTTGGTGTCAGTACATCTGAGCCATTTTATAAGTGTGATAAGCCACTCCAGGGTGTGCATTAAAGGATT
The DNA here is from genome assembly GCA_016271365.2 of Neoceratodus forsteri. Taxonomy (NCBI): domain Eukaryota; kingdom Metazoa; phylum Chordata; order Ceratodontiformes; family Ceratodontidae; genus Neoceratodus; species Neoceratodus forsteri. Next base: position 1,543,822,263 of record CM057450.1, read on the forward strand.
TTAATGTACTTCCAGAGAACAAAGACACTTAGGCCTTGACTTCATGCCTCACTACACTCTGGACGTGCATTAAATCCTTTAACACACACCGGTCATAGATAATTACTTACTTAGAAAATTATCTAAGCCTTGAAAGATCTTTCCTGAACTGGTGAAAACATTAAGACAACATTATAATCTCAAACCCAAGGTCATCGCTGAAAAAGTCCAGTTCCATTAATGATCACTTGCAAAATGTATGCTGTTATTTATTTAATGTTTTATTTAGTTATTGTATGTTTGTACAGTATGTATGTATTTATTTGAAAAGTTTCACCAGGAATAGCATACTGAGCTACAATAACTTGTTTCAGGTGTGTCTTGGAGGCAAGGGAAAGAGGATACATTTGAAAAGAAATCAAAGTAAAATATACATAGATTTAAGCCTGTACATACAAACTAATACATTTAAAATCATGCCAAACATATTTGAGGTATAGGTAGGCAGCACTTGGCATCCAGATTTAGACTATATATATATATATATATATATATATATATATATATATATACATACATACACACGTAATTATATTTATGTAATAGGCGTGACATAAATCCTATGAGATAAATCGAGCTACTATGGGATAAATTCAAAACTTTACATTTATCCACATAGCAGATGCATCATCACAGATTTATTCACATAGTAGATATGTCACAATCACTCCAGAACTCATTTAGAATGTTCAGCTTCAGTACCGGTACTAACTATATTCAAATGCAAATAACTTTAAAACAAAAAAGATAGCATAGTGCTATGAACATGAAAGTTGTGCAGCACAAAATTATCTACAAAATGAGTGGTATTTCACTGATAGATACCGTATAGATTTTTGATAATTAAAAAACACAGCAGAAATTTTTTTTTCATTTTGTCCAGAAACAAATGTAAATAACTTTAAAATGAAAACGATAGCATGATACTGTGAGCACAAAGTTTATTCAGCACAGAAATATCCACAAAATGAGTGGTGTTTCATTTATAGATACTTTTAGTTTTTCAGAATTAGCAAAAACAACAAAAAATTCCATTTTTGTGCACTGTTTCATCAAACAAATGCAAATAACATAAATTCAAAAGATAGCATGGTACTTTGAGCACAAAAGTTGTTCAACATAAAAATATCTACAAAATGAGATGTGTTTTGTTTCTAGATTCCTTTTAGATTTTCTATAATCAGCAAAAATGGCAGAAAATTCAATTTTATTCACTTTTGACTAACAAATGCCACCTACAAAGCAAAACAAAGAACTGCATAAATGGAATATGCAATGGAAAACTCGTGTAATAAATGATTTACTGTATCCACTTGAGCAGTTTGACCTCAGATGCCAAACTCGTAGGCGTACACCACTCGTGAGGTTACCGAGGTCAAACTGGCTTGTGCAGATAATCATTTATTACACTTGCTTCCATTGCATATCCCTTATATACATACGCATATACACACATATTATATATATATATATATATATATATATATATATATATAATAGCTGCATGGTAGTGCAGCTATAGTTAGGTTGCCTGGACACTTTTATGTTTTCTCTTTCAATTGTCCTAAAATGCCCTGATTTCTTGATTTACATCCTGCCTGTCTTGGTTGTCTAGTCTTTATGGGGTGTAGCTGTCCTTTCTGTGCATCTTACATCCCCTGCAACCACAACACTCATAAAACACCAAATTTTGCACTTTAATAACTTTGCCACTGTATGATGTTTTGCCTGAAATTTTGCATATGCGGTGGGGCACCATAGATCTCTGGATCTAGCAAGTTGTGTTATGGTCGGAAGAGCAATCACAGAGCTTCAGGGCACCAAAAAGGTGCAAAAATAGGTCTTTGCATGTTTCTTTGCTCATGGCTACAGCTCACATGATTTGTCTGTTTGGTCTGAAATCTTCAAGGAAGATGTTGTCTGGGTCATAGATGTGCCTTTTGATGATTTAGTGAAAAATATTAATTAGTTCAAAAGTTATTAAAAACTGTTTCTCATTATAGTCAATGGGAAAAATATATGCCTCTCGAAAGCTGCCGCCAGCTTTGTGAAAGCAATAGCCGCCATCTTGTTTCAGTTTGAAGCAGCTAAAAACAGCTGCCATTTAAAAGTAATGGCGCTAGGTAAACACAGACTATTGTGTTTACCTAATGGGGCTGAGTAACACAATGAGGACATCAGATTTTTAATCTGAGCCCCAAAATGCTTTTTTCCAGAATCGCCCCAACCCCACTGTCGCAATTTTTGAAAGAAATGGATGAGGCACTTTCGCATTTGTGAAAGTGTCAAGCTGCTAACAGTATTCTACCCTGTAAAAAAAAAAACTAAATCCTTTGTGGCCTCATTTGGGCCAAAGCAATGGTCCCACTGTGTTCCTCTGTCCCATTAGGCAAACACAAGTGTTTACCTAACAAAATGAGGAAACCAGCCGGGACCCCAATGTCTTTCATATTTGATGCAGAATCCTGCACTGACATTTTGATGCAGGAGTTCTGTGCACACTAACTGCTCCAACATTGGGGTGCCCAATCCCCATATTGAAATCATGTCTCCCTCACCCCAAAACTCATGACACACTGGGATCCCACCCCAGTGTGCCCAAAACTCTTTTCTTTTAAAAACACTTGCTGACAAGGGTACCAAATCCCCTGTTAGCAGCATGTCCTCTGTAAAAATATGTGGCACACTGGGAGACCACCAGTGCAGTTAGATTCTTTTGTGAACTTGGCCATGGTGGTGCCCAATCCCCTGTCAGCAGCATGCCCCACCAAACTCATGTGACACACTGGGAGCCCACCAGTGTGCCCAACACTTTTGTTTTCTGTACCTGTAACTTAAGAAAACTGTCCATCACCATCTTTTTTACTAATAAATAAGAAAACAGTCCATCGTCACCTCCCCAGTCCCTCCCCATCCCCCTCACACTGAGCACCCACCTCCCCGCACCCCCTCACCCATACTTACCCTTTGAAGTTTGGAACAGCAATCTTCTCAGGACTGGATACACATCTGCACTGTTCAAAGCCAAACCACAAAATGAAGAATCGAAGATAAGCTGTATAATGGGAGTCAATGGGGGTGGGGTTCAACATAGTTGATATCTCAGCCATTTTTGGAATTGTTGCTCATAATTTTCAACATGGGGTTCTTGGGACCCCACCTCATGAACACTGGCACTGTCATTTCATTTCTTGGTCTCAGAAGGTGATTTCGTGGTCACCATGAGGAATCACTTTTGGGACTGATTCATGAAAAGACAGTGTCACTGTTCATGAGATGGGGTCCCAAAAGCCCTTGTTGCAAACTTGGTGAAAAATAGCAAAAATTACTGCATTACAAGTGTGCATTGCACAATTTCTACACATGCTTATAATTATGGCAATTTTAATATTTTCACTTCACATTTTCAACATTGCCATTTTTAATAGCTCTAATGAACAGTACAGTTATTATTTTATACATGCTGCCCTGAACATGTTTTCACACTTGTGGCACAGAATGGTGTGGTCGCTGTGTGAAATCAACTTTGGGATTGATTAACAAAATCACAGTGCCAGTGGTCATGAGGGAGGTCCAAAAAACCATGTTGAAAAGTTTGTGAAAAAAATCCAAAAATGACCACGTTACGGTGTACATTGTACAGTTTCAACGACGCTTGTAAATTCACAAATTTTAATATTTTCACTCCAGATTTTCAACGTTGACATTTGTCACACCTCCACATTAACAGTACCACTGTTATTTTTACAGCATGCCTCAATTTCAGCATTAGAGAGTCACGATCCCGCAATGACATACCATATATTTACATTAATCTCTCTCAAAGAAGAGAATTCATTGCAAAAACTCCATTAATGCATCAGTTAAGGGTTATTAGAACAATGACAAAGTTTGGAAATTTGGTGTTAGGGTTGTAGCTCCTACCCCACCTCACCTCACCCTCCTCACACCAATAGGCATGCGTGCACTGGGGTCATTGGGCCCAAGTCTCACCCCATTCTCCTATACTGCACCACCTCAGCTTGTTTACAAATGGAATGAGGTGAGAGTTATGGCAATGACCCAAATGCACACGCTGATGCCTGCCGTGTGTGGGGTGGGGTGGGGTGGTAGGGCTGACAACCCTAACACCAAATTTTCAAACTTTTGTCAGTGTACTATCAACCCAAACTGGTGTATTAATGGAGTTTTTGCAATGATATATATATATATATATATATACAGTATATAAATAGAGGAAATACAAAATCACACATGCCCACACAATGCAAAGCATCATGGGCTGCATATGTAAGTCACCACAGAATATTATGCTGGTTCAAATTTAAGCAGAATTGCATGGTGCCGAAGGCCTCTCTTACAGTTTGCAAAGGGTGCTACAGATGACATAGACTCATTTTTGTCCTACTAGGACTCATCAGTATGCCTCATCTGTTTGACACCCCAGTGGAATGAACCAGCTACCCTAAGACGGTCTGTCTGGGTTATGTTGTGGTGAACCCATTAAAACAAAAAACTATTTAAAAGACAAAGAACCTCTGTGTGCAAACACTAAGGCAATGGTTACCCCTAAAGGGCACTTGGATGGGAAGCCAAGTTTCAAGAAAATACAAAATTACACATGCCCACACAATGCAAAGCATCATGGGCTGTATATGCACATCACTACAGAATATTATGCTGGTTCAACTTTAAGCAGAATTGCATGGTGCCAAAAGACCTCTCACAGGTTTGCAAAGGGTGCTAACAGATGACATAGACACGTATTTCATCCTTCCAGTATTCATCAGTATAGAAACATAGAAACATAGAATTTGACAGCAGATAAGGACCGCTTGACCCACCCAGTCTGCCCATTTCCTACCTAATGGATAAGCTGCAGATCCTAGTTAACCAGCAGCCTACTTCTTTTCTACCCCCGCCTCTAGAATTGCCTTTATGGCTGTCCCATGAATGCTTGAATTCAACCACTGTTTTTGACTCCACAACCCTCCGGAAGGCCATTCCACGCTTCCACAACCCTCTCTGTGAAAAAATACTTCCACATTACCTCTGAGATGCCCCCTCTATCTTCAAATTGTGCCCTTGTTCTTGTACACCTCTTTTTGAAAGATGCTACCTCTTGGACTTTGTTGATTCCCTTGAGGTACTTGAACATTTCTATCATGTTTCCTCTCCATCCTCTCCGGCTATACATATTAAGCTCCTTTAGTCTCTCTTCATATGTTTCTGGTGCAGGCCCTGCAGCATTTATTTTCCTTCCTCTGGACAGCTTCCATCTTGTCTATGTCCTTGCAGAGATTGGGTCTCCAGAACTGCACACAGTACTCAGATGGGGTCTCACCAGCTGTCTGTACAGAGGGATAACAACTTCCTGTTTTCTACTGGTGATGCCTCTCCTATGCATCCCAGTATCCCCCAGCCCTCCTTACTGCCCTGTCACATTGCTTGCCCACCTTTAAGTCATCTGATATGACTACCCCAGGTCCCTTTCCATTGTTGTTGTTGTTAGTATCTCACCCCCATTGTGTACTCTTCCTGGGTTTTTGTTTCCCAGGTGCATTACCTTGCACTCTTAGCATTAAATCTAAGCTGCCATACATTTGACCATTCATCTAACCTTGCCAAGTCCCTTCTCATCCTTTCCACCCCACTTTGTGCATCCACTCTGTTGCACATCTTTGTGTCATCTGCAAAGAGACATAGTTTTCCTTCCAGTCCTCTATAATGTCACTTACAAAGACATTGAAGAGGACCGGTTCTAATACTGAAGCTCATGGAACCCCACTAGTAACCCCCTTTCTTCAGAGTGGACTCCATTTACTAGTAACCCCTGTGTCCTATTTTCCAGCCAATCTTTACCCAGGCTATCATCTTGGGACCCACTCCCAGGTTGGCTAACTTTATATTAATCTTTGTGTGAGACTGAGTCAAATGCTTTGCTAAAGTCTAGGTAGGCCATGTCCACAGCCCTCCCTGATCTACTACTTTGGCCACCCAATCAAAGAAATCTATTAGATTCATCTGGCATGACCTTCCTGCTGTGAATCCATGCTGCCTTGGGTCCTGTGTCCCTCTGACCTCTAGGTACTGGACAATTCTTTCCTTCAGAAGTAATTCCATCATTTTCCTATCACTGAGGTTAAACTAACTGGTCTGTAGTTTCGCCTCTGCCCTGCTCCCACATTTGTGAAGGGAATTACATCTGCCTCCTCCAGTCCTCAGGTACCACCCCATCCTCCCATGATTTATGCCTCATCTGTTTGACACCCCAGTGGAATGAACCAGCTACCCTAAGATGGTCTGTCTAGGTTACGTTGTGGTGAACCCATTAAAACAAAAACTATTTAAAGACAAAGAACCTCTGTGCACAAACACTGAGGGCAATGGTTATCCCAAAGGGCATTTGGCTGGGAAGCCAAGTTTCAAGGAAATACAAAATCACACTGCCCACACAATGCAAAGCATCATGGGCTGCATGTCAAATCACCACAGAATATTATGCTGGTTCAACTTTAAGCAGAATTGCATGGTGCTGAAAGAGCTCTCACACAGTTTGCAAAGGGTGCTAACACAGTTGAACCAGCATAATATTCTGTGGTGATTTGTATATGCAGCCCATGATGCTTTGCATTGTTTGGGCATGTGTAATTTTGTATTTCCTTGAAACTTGGCTTCCTAGCCAAAATGCCCTTTGGGGTAACCATTACCTCAGTGTTTGTGCACAGAGTTTCTTTGTCATATAAATAGAGGATACTTAATGGGCAGGAGTTATGGATAATATTGTCACTTAAGGGAGTGAGCTCTGGATACCCATGAGTGAGAGTATCCAGAGATCATGATGCAGGAGTGACAATATTATTCATAGCACACAATCTGCTCCATTACTTGTGCTATTTATACAACAGGGGTAAGAGCTTCTGAAGTACAGTTATGTTTTCCTGTGTGTTCTTTTATTGTTTGGTGACTGGGTAAGTTTTTTTGAGGTGATTTGTTCAAAGTCACACAGACTGGATGAGGAGGCTGTGAGAATCAAACTCTGGTCTGGTGTGTTGGATGTACCAAGTGTATTCAAAGCTCATTATTCTAACTGTTAGGCTGTACTGAAAGTAGTGTTTGATTGTGTTCTGAGTGTGTTTAAGTGTTTCTGAATTGGCTGGGAGTGTTACACACATATGAGAAACAGGTGAATGTATTTGGCAGTGCTAATTAAGTTAGTTTCAGCAAGCAGTGAAGAACAGCAACTGTGAGGCACTGTGATTCAGATTGAAAGTTTTCTTGAACTTAAAAAAAAACACATAGTAATGGGCTGGAGTTTACAAACCCTGTGGGACAAAGCTAAATGTTCTTTGCAATGTTAAATGAGTTACTTGCAAGTAGCAATGAGAAACAGAAAGTGTGAGGCACTGTTATTTAGAATGCAGGATTGTTTGAAAATGTAATAATGGGTTTGGAGTTTTAGAACAGTATGGAAAACAGCTGAATGTTCTTTGAATGTTAATTGAGTTACTTGCAAGTAGTAGTGAGAAACAGATTTGTAAAGAAGTTCAATTTAGTATGCAGGCTGGAATGGGTGAGTAAGTTAGTGAGTGAGTGAGTGGTGACATCAGCAGAGTATGTATAAATGGCATTTATTTTAACTCTGGTGATGTCACCACTATTTATCACACTGCAGTGGAAATAACCAGATTTATCACACTGATATTGCTCTCACCCCTGTTGTATAAATATATATACATAACTCATGTACATACACACAAAACATATTGACACAGATAACATTTCCTGTGTTAGCTCTTTATTATTAAGTGAGAGCTTTGCCAGCCTGGGGAGATGGTGGGAGTAAGGCAAACATTCACCTTCACTTCTCTGGGATGCACACCCCACAAGGGGATTTGACAAGGAACAGGTGAGGAACACTGGGGGTAGTTGGGGAACAGACTAACTGGCGCTGGCACATAAGAAAAAGAGGGGATGAAATAAAAGAGAGGTAGACATTAGCACACTGGAGCAAACCCTTGTGATGGTAACAGCTGCATGATGAAGATGGAGCTGGGAAATTAAAGAGGAGAGAGGGTGTGGGGTGGGTTGGAGGTAAGCCATAACTCTCAGGAGCAGTACCCAAGGGTATGAACATTGCTCGGTGCAAACCCAGCCTCATTTACAATGCTTTGGTGTGCCAAGGAAGGGGCAGAAGGTAGGTGAGGTTGGTATAATAGGACAGTAGTGAGGAAAAGAAAGGTAGTGAAGGAGATGTGGATCTGTAGCTGTTGAAGGATGGAGAAATGTATGTGGGTCAGAAGCAGTTGCAGGATGGAGAAATGTAGTGTCAAGAAGATAGGACAATGAGTGAGCAGATGGTGCAGTGAGGATATCCAAGTGGAAGTAGTTCCAATTGTTCAGAAAGTGATAGGAGAACGCTGGTCTCCCTGAAGTGAAAGTTTGGGTTGGGAGGGTGAGGGTCCTATGGGGAGTTATGGAGGGATTATGTGATGCAGCTCAGCTAAGAACAGCTCAGCTCTTCAGGCTCTGCTACTTTGCTTCTATAAAGTTAATTTTCTGCCCTCCTAGCCTGGAAATTTATTCTGTACCTGTTGTGGACTGATGCTTTTATCATCTGGGTGATGTCCGATGTGGTTTCTTTGGTGAAACTATCTGCTAAAAAGTATAAAGTTCTGCTTCTCTGAGTAGCCCTGCTCTAGAACCTTCTGCCATGATGGAGCTGCAGTGGAGAAAGAGACTGAAATGGGTTACCTTACCTGGGAACTGTGCAAAATTAAAACATTCATGAGCAGTATCCATTCTGATCTCAATAATATCACCCTTTCTCTGGCAGCTTTAAAATTATCGATGGATTCTTGGGCACAAGAGTTGAACAGTTGGAGCAGCCGGATCAGTCAGCTAGAGGACTGGGCGATGCTGTCAGCGGCAGCTGGCAATAACTGAAAAGGAGGTGAGGGAGATTATGGATCAGCTAGATGACTATGAAACCTAGATCTAAGAAATAATCTATGACTTTTGGACTACCAGAAGGCTCTAAAGGTGTGGATCTGATTTTCTTTTACAGAAAACCTCCCTCAGATTTTAAGTCTTAAGCCAGGATATCTACTGGAGATTGACCGGGCACATCGGGTACCCTCTGGCCCACCTTTGCCACCTAAGGAGAAGCAGTGCCCCGAGATCTTTGATTATTCATCTGTTCTGTGTCAAGAAAGAGAATCCATGCAGCTTAAAGCATAAAAGATCTACACTGGCAGGGCTCTTAGATCTCTATCCATGTAGACTTTCCTTGGAGGGTGGTAGAAAGGCACAAAGCTTTTGACTGTTAGGACTTGGTGAAAGAGCGGGGCTCTGCTGCTATCTCACCCCCAGCTATTCTGAAGATCTTCATGGCAATCACACGGAAGCATTCACCTTCCCGATAGAAGTGAGGAAGTTCCTTTAGGATTTGCAGTCCTGTTCAGATCCTGAATCGGAGCAATGATCATTGAAAAGAAGATCCCAAACCCCAGAGAAACAGTATTAGACAGCGGACCAGCATGGTTATTGAGCCCTGAATTGAATCTTCAGTGGTGACTCCTGTACTGTGAGCTGAGGAAGACTCCATGGACCATTCCTCGGAGATGGTGGGCTGATGACTTTCACCTGGACCTGGAATAGCTTCCCAGCACACTGTTTTTATTGTTCAGCTGAGTATATTTAATTTTATTTCTTTTCTCTTCAAAACCTGATTATGGTGTGTAGTGGTATTCCTGCCTCCATTAAAGTCGGGGATCTTGTAGAAGGTCTGATGTTATGTGGGTGGGTGATCACTCATTTGGATTTGGGGTAATGTGGCTGGGTACTGCAATCATTCCCTTTGGAGGTTTTTTTACTTTATGTAGCCCAGGGTTGAGAAACTTCCTCCTGTTTCCCACCCTCCTACTGCCTGTGCTGTAAACGCCTTGTCGGAGTGCGGTTTCTTTTGATTCCAATTTCTTCAGTTTCACTGAGCTCGTAGTGGCTAGAGATTAGCTGGATGCAGTAACTTCTTGGGTGAAGGTGCCTGTTCAGTGTCTTTCTGCCTCTTTATTTACTGTGCACTGTAGGCTCTGAGAGCTGAGCTTTAGGGAAGTTTACTTTTAGGAGACTTGAATCTCCGACTGGGTGTACTCTGGATTTATGGGGTCATATGGGGTAATGTTTGTGGGATACATTTGGGAGCTGGGGGTACTACTTAGCATAGTATGGCCTTGGGATGTTTGGGTTTGTCTGGGGCCCAGGAGTGGCTTGTGACTTGAGAGGATTTTGGTTTATGTCTGGGAATTTGTATATGTATTAGAGTGACCCATCCAGGAGGTCTGGTTGTTTATTAATGTTTATAATTTATTTGTTTGTTATGGGACTTGGTGTGGGGGTGATAGATCTGGTGGTAATATGGTTTGATGTGGGATGATTATTTGGAGCGGAGCCTAATGGTTTCACCAGTCGCCATGTTCCATTGGCTCAGGGACATTGGTGACGTTACTATTGTCAGTGTTGCATACCTAACAACTGCAGTTTTGTCTGCTAATACGGTTTATATTTATGTTTGTTTTTTGCAGTTGCTATGTTAGCCTTGTTGGCTGTTTAATTTATCTACATGCCACTGGGGAAGGGAGGAGGGTTTGGAATATTTAGCATTTTTCTTTCGGTATATCCTCCCGACAGTGACACTAATACAGCAACCTACATCGCTGCTGACAAAATCGACAGTTCATCAACAGGTTATGTATTGGTGCACCAGAGACAGGGGCACACTGTCTCCTGGTCCTGCACCCTCCCTGAATCAACTCCAACTCAGAATCGATTGTAATTAGAACTGGGGTGAAGCAGAGCCCCCTGCATAGGGTTTGGGGCAAAGCCCCACCATAGAAAAAACAGACTGTGAGTACATTGGGATTTATGTCCACCTAAACTTGCAGTCAACATAAATTCGCCACTGTGATGCCGGTCAACGAAATTGTTGTTGAACCGCATTTCAGAGCCTTTTCTTTCTATATTATGGGGTATAAAGTGATATCTTGGAATGTCCAGAGCCTTAATAGTCCTGTTAAGAGACGAGAGTGTTTTCTCATTAAAAAGTTGAGAGCTCAAATTATGTTTCTTCAGGAAACACATTGCTTAAGGAAAGATCTTGAAAAATTAAAAGGGGTGGGGTGGACAGTTATATGCAGCTTCTTTTATTAGAGGAAAAGTAGGGTGTGATGTTATTATTTACTAAGGATGTTAACTGGATTATGATGCACAAGCATAGGGATCCTCAAGGCAGGTGGTTGTTTGGTGGCAACTTTGGGTGGGAGGTGACAACCTTAGTATCTGTCCATGGTCCTAATGAAAATGGGATGGACTTTTTTCATGGACTTTGCAAGTGTTGGCAGATCATGCAGTAGGCCAGGTGCTTGTAGGGGATATGAATGAGGTGCCTGATGCCCTGTTAAATAGGAGTGGTTCTCCAGCTGGCTTTGATACCCCAGATTCCAAGGCATTGCATCATTTAATATTGGAGCTTGGTTTAGTTGACACATGGTTCTTGGGAATCCAACAGTTTGAGACTACGCTTATTACTCAGCTTGACATAGCTCTTATAGCAGAATAGATCTATTTTTGAGTCTATGTCACTTTTTATGACTCTAACTTTCCCCACTATTGAGAAAATATTAATATCAGTTCATGCCCCAATTACCTTGCTATGGCATCCTATCTCTGAGGCTACTCAAAATGATGGAGATGCAATGTTAGTTTGCTGGGAACTCAGGACTTAAAAGTTTGTTACGGCTGGGAGTTAAAGATTTTTAGATAACAATGTTGGTATGTGTGTGACTCATAAATGGGTTTGGTAAAGGTTAAAAGCATATTTGAGGGGTGGTTGATAGTTTACTCATCTGTAAAAAGAAACATAGATCCTGGAGAATGCAGTTGCTGGAATGGCAACTCGAGGATCTAGAAAAGCAGCATAAATAAATCATGGACAACTCTGAACATCTTTATAAATTGTGTCAAGTGCGATATGAGCTTAATACTTTAACTACTCAGCATGCAGAGTTTGCTCTTTATAAACTGAGGAAGAAATACTGGGAGGGAGAAGGCTGGGTGTTTATTAGCCTATCGACTTAAGAGACTTGAAACACAGAAGATGATTCTGGGGATAAACAGGGGAATCAGGTGGAAATGACCCCTGAGGGGATAAGCTCAGCTTTTCAGAAATTTTATTCTTCTTTGTATTCCACAAAAATTAGTCCTGGGCAGCCTCAAGAGGCTATTGCTCAATTTTTAGGATCAATCACCCTTCCCCAGGTAACTGATGAGCAGCTTAGGGATGGGAGGCTTCAATCACAAAGCAGGAAATACTTTCATGATCGAACAACTTCCAACTGGGAAGTCACCTGACCCTGATGGGTTTTCAGCGGAAGTTTATAAGCACATCGGTGATCAGGTCTCTGCTATTTTAGCATCCACCCTTATATGGGCTTGGGAGACAGGGAGTTGCCACCCTCAATGCACAAGGCCATTATTACCGTGCTGCCCAAACCAGGCAAGGATCCCTTTCTGTGTCCAAGTTATCGGCCTATTTCGCTTTTTAAACATGGACTATAAAATATTAGCAAAAATCTTGGCAAACTGGCTTACCACCATTTTGCCTGTCCTGGTCCACTCTGATAAGGCTGGTTTTGTACAGGGTAGAGGGGGTTCATCACATGCTTGCATAATAGGTCTTATGTGGGCCTTGGCCTCAATGGCAGAACCGGTTGCAGCTATAGCCTCAATATGAAAAGCCTTCAACTCTGTCGAATGGCCTTTCCTGATGGTGGTTTTAAGGAAATTTGGGGTTTGGGACAATTTTTTCAAGTGGGTGGGCATTATATACTTACCCCTCCAGCTGTGGTTCTTATGAATGGCCATACCTCTCCACCGCTTATACTTCACTGGGGCACTCGCCAGGCTGCCCCTTACCACCGGCCTTGTTTGTCTTGACCATTGAGTCTCTGGCTCAGTACATTAGAAAATCTACTAGTATTTGGGATCTAGAGATAGGGGACCAATCATAAAATTATGTTGTTCGTAGATTATATTTTGCTTACTGTTCAGAATCCTAGGTCAACTGTCCCAGTTTTGACTAAGTTGTTACAGGACTTCTTTTACTTTTAGGCCTTTCTAATAACTGGGCAAAAATTGAGTTTCTTCCTTTAAATAAGCCATGTAGAGTAGTTTCGCTTAAGGATTTAGGGTTTCAATGGGCCTCTTCCCCTTGAAATATTTGGGTATTTATATCTCTTCTGATGTTTCCCAATGGCCGACACAAAATTTTGCTCCTTGCTGTCTCAGATTCAGGAAGACATAATGCACTGGTGGCATATTCAGCTTTCATTGTGGGGCAAAATTCAAACTCTGCAGATGATGATTCTCCCAAAATCCTGTATGCAATACGTCATTTGCCTCTCAAAATTCCCAAACTTATTTGGCAACAGCTGGCTAAGTTAATATCTATGTTTCTATGGGAGGGTCAGAAGCCTCATCTTTCAGTTTTACGCCTAATAGTCCTGTACACTAAAGGGAGGTTCCAAGCACCTTGGTTTAATGGGTATTTTTGACTGAAGGGTCAGACAGATCTGAATTTGGCTTCATGCTGAGAAACTGAGGGCCTCTATTCAATGAGTGGCTTTAGAGTGGAGCTTGTTTCTTGAGAAACTGGATGGAGGTGGCCTTATGGAACTTCTCTAGAAGATTGGGGCATCTTTTCACTCAGGATTATGCAACGTACATGTGGACGCACCTTAAATCCATTCTGGATTTGAAATGAGATGTCCCTAGTATGACTGTGGCCCCTGTGGCATAACACTAGGGCTGCAATTAGTGGAAGTCCCATTTATTGGTCGGTATGGGACAAAGGTGGTATTAGATGGGTTAAGGATTTATTTGATGGGTCTACGGATATATGAAAGCCTTTGTAGATCTTCAGAATGAGGCAGCCCACGATGTCTCATCATGGAGGCAGTACAGTACAGTGGGTTAAGACTCTGGGCTGCAGATCTGAGACCTGAGTTTGAATCCCACAGCTGTCTAGGTACATACTGTGTGATCCTGAGCAAGTCACTTAACTTCCTTTGTGCACCCAGGTCACATCTTGAAACAAGCTTCAGCTTAGTGTGCTACTCCTGGTTAAACAATGTTTCCTTTCCCTTTCCTATTGGCTATATTTGTAATTGAGGCATTTAATAGCAGGGATTGTTGGCAGTCAACTTCAACTCTCTACGGCAGTTAAATGGAATGAGATGGTAGGCCATCCCTCCACTAGGCATACATTGCTTTCTCCCTGAGGCTTGGCCAAGTCTATAAAGCATTGCTGAAGGAATATGCCCCAGATATGGTGATTGTTAAAATTCAGTGGTACCAGCTTTTAGGCTACTAGATAATGCTGGAAGAGTGGGATATGATCTGGCCAATACCCATAGAGCAAGTCGGGATCTTTTAGGATGGCTAATAGTTGAAAATCCTTCATCATTGGTATAGGACCCTGCAACTCCTCTATAAAATGTGTGTGATATCAGATGGATTGTGTTGGCATTGAGAAGAAGAAGAGGGGTCCTCCCCATCTGCTCTGGGGATGTTCAAAATAGCCTTGTTGTGGGAAGAGATACTATCTATAGCCCAGGAAGTGGTGAGGTGTGATATACAGTATCTAGGGAAGTTTCATTCATCTTATTAGACAACTCCTATAACCTCTCAGTGCCAAATTCCCTGCTTCAAGAGTGGGCTTTAGAGAGCCATCATTGAAGCTAAACAACTGCTTTTAAGGCATTAGAGAACAAAGGAAGTGCTCTCCAGGGAGGATTGGCTGGAAGGTATGTATAGGAAGGCGAGGTATGAAAAGTTAGCTTTTAAGGCCATAGAGAAGGCTTAGAAATTTAATAGGCTTCAGGGCCCTTTTTGGAAGCTAGGTTAGTATAATTTCGCCTAGTGGTTGGCTCCTGGGCTTTCCAGACAGTGATGAAGTGGTGGAGGTGGGGGTGATTCTTCATCCTCCTCTTCCCTTTATTTTTCATGTGAGGAACTCCAGGCTCCCTCTATATATCTTTGTTTTTTTTTCCTCTTCCCTTTAGGTGACATTTTGTAACTTTTCTAGGATAGTGTTAAGTGTTTTGCAGAGATATTTCTGTTTTTGTTATGGTGATTCTTGTATATCAAGTTGTTATGTAATTTTTTGTGCAATTGCTAGTTGTCATTGTACTAGTACTTGGGGAGGGTGTTCCTTGTTATACTATCACATTGTGGCTGTTTGTTTTGTCCCTTGGTAGAATATAACTGAGTGTTTCATTTCTATTTAGGTGTCTTTGGGCATCATTTGATCTATATGTTATTAGGCACATATTCTCAGACCTAGATTTGTAAATTTTGCAGTGGAGATTATTGTAATGTGTCCTGAGACAATTCTTCTGTTGAATGTTTGTACTTGTATTCTTGCTTGGAAAACCTCAAGAAAGAATTCATTTAAAAAATAGGGGAGTTACAGAGGGAGTAGGAGGGTGTTGGAGGGTGGATAGAATGGAGTTGAGGTAGGGTGGAAGGGAGCCAAGCCACACTTCCCAACTAATGAAGCACTGTGGGCAAGATATCTGACCTCGGGGAGGAGGGAGTAATGTATAGGTCACTGTGATGTGCACATGGTGGACAGACAAGAGCAAAGTAACAGAAGGAGTTGAAGAGAGTGTCCAGTTTGGTAAGGGTGGACTTAGGGGCAATACAATAGACTGTGTCTCCAAAGTCAAAGATAGGGAGGATCATCTTCTGGACGATCTCGTGGCCGGAGGGGGAAGGCAGACACGGTGTGTGTACAGCTGCACTACTTTGGAAAGTACTGTAGAATTTTGTGGTTTACATCCACATGACCAACAAAGTCAAGGTTCCAGTCAAGACAGAGTCCAAGGTATTTGGAGGAGGAGGAGACATCCTCTAATATGGACCCCTCGAGGGTATGGAAGGTAGGGTGGTAGTAAGCCTGGTGAGCTTTTACCTGGTGCCAAAGGTCATAGAGACCATCTTTTGGCATTTAGTGACAGTTGATTTGAGCAAAACCAGTGTTGGACATTATTGAAGTCCAACTGGAGGCTGATCAACACATCAGAGAGGGAGGTACCAGAGGCATACAAAACAGTATCATCCATGTACATATGGATATCAGCTGTAGAGCAGGCTGTGGTACAGAAAGTCATTTAAAAATATCGAGAAGAGTATCAGTCAGAGTATTGAACCTTGAAGTATGAATGTATGTATGTATGTATGTATGTTACAACTGTTCTATGCTGTGCATTTCTGAATTGTATTTGTAGGATATGTTGCTGCCAGCTCTGGCTATTATTGTTTCTATGACTTGTTTTACTTCCTATTCACCCCATCCTCATAGACTGTATCTGGAAATGTGCTCAGTATTATTTCTCTCTCCAAATGTAAAATAAATATGCTGATGGAGGGAGGGAGGATTTGGGGATGCGGGTAGTCTATAGAGGCAGCTGAGATGTCTGTACTGCCAAGGGTATTTTGATTGTAAGAATGTCATGCAAATGTCCTTCTTGTTATTTGACTGAGGTTGCATAAGACATACAGTAGCTTACAGTATGTTGTTTTTAATGCAGATGTCTAGTCCCCTACTCTACCTGAAGGTCTATGTAGCTTGGCTGTCTTGTAGGGTATTTCCTTCTGGGAACTTTTTATTGAAGCCAGGTTTTAGTAACATGCTACCTAGGGTGTCAAGCTGGTGTAGAGTTGCCCAGGTGTAGAAAAGATTGATCTTTAGTACTGTAACATGCTTTTGTATTGTTGCACATGATGTGAAGCCTTTACTATTTGAGCTTCCTGCCAAGTGTTGAAGTTGACAGGAATGAAGGCTACAGAAATGGAGATCAAACGTTTGTGTTGTCTCTGTTGAAGTAAAATCCATCTGCCCTGTAAACACCAGTTGCTGCACTGCCTTATTGCAGTGTAGGTGGTCAGAGCACTAAGAAAGCAAATGCTGTTGGGAGACCAATGAATCTGTAATGCATAGCATGTATAGTTGAGAGTTGAGACTTGGGAGGAGTGCATCATTGCAGCAAGTCATTGTTGCTGAACACCCACAAGACTATTTGATAAGGAAGAAGAGCTACAAACTGGGGTTAGAGACTGGGGATGGCAGTCACATTGAAATGCTTGAGGTGAAATATAAGCACCTCCCCAGGAATGGCTAAGTGAAGCATGGAGGAGGACTAGAAAATTGGGTTTACAACTACTGTAACATCAGAGGGACTAGAATGGAAATGGTGTATATGTAATCCATTTGATGGTGGTAAAGGCATGTTTCCTTCTGTGAGAGAAGATGCACATGAGTCAGAATATTACAGAATGTCAACATTTGCCATTCTAGTCTTTCTAATTTTATATCTGATTTTATACTACCATTGATAAGTACAGTGGTAGACAATGACATGATGCAGAATACCAGGTACTGTATAATGTA
Organism: Neoceratodus forsteri; assembly: GCA_016271365.2. Lineage (NCBI taxonomy): Eukaryota > Metazoa > Chordata > Ceratodontiformes > Ceratodontidae > Neoceratodus > Neoceratodus forsteri. The sequence goes on from CM057450.1 coordinate 1,543,839,811, forward strand.
TTCCATGAAATTCTAAGTCATTTCAATTGAATTTCTGTGATATTTCCTGATATATCCAGATATTTATTTTATTTTATTAATTTAAAGTTTGGTGACCAGGAGAGGCACACTGAGCCAAGGCTCATTTCCAGGTGTGACCCAGGGTAGGGGAGTAAGGAAGGCAAGGTGCACAGTCAAGGTAGTAACAGAGTACAAGTACAGTAAGCAAGAGATAATACACTTAATACAAAAAATACATAACAATAGTGTGCCAGTGAGCAGTTGTGGTGCAAGACAGTGCAGTACAATGTGGTGGAAAACAGCAGTCAACAAGGATGCATAATCAGGCATAAGCCAATCACAGACTGACTTGATCAACTACTGAAGGGGAAACGGAAAGGGAAGGGATATGCAGGGTATCTTGTCACTGGCTACACTGTGTGGTAGAGGCAGGGTGAACTCAGAACTACTTGCTGTGGGGAAGGGGTTACACTCACATTGAAATTTATTTTGAGAAACTCAATAACCAGAAATAGACTTTAACAACAAAATCTGGCAACGTGGTGTTATGGGAAATTTGGGTGGTGTATTGAATTTCATGAAATCTACAAAATGTGTGAGAGTTTTTGTGGGTTGAAATGCTCATTTTACAGTGACATCACCAACCAAAATACATTTCACATTAGCACAACTCATTGGCCATAGCTTTTCTGAATGAAAAAATAAATAATTGGAACAAAGGGTTGTTGAAAAAATAATTGGAATAAAGGGTTGTTGCAAGAATAAGTCATTTAGTTAAATAATGTTGGTTCAGGTATTATTAAAGGAGCATGATAGTGCCCCTATAGGTAGGGTTGAGTGGCCTATTTACTGTTAAATCTCAAATTTTGAACATTAATATCTTTGGCTCCCTTTGACGAAATTAGTTGAAATTTGGTATGTGTTGTGTTGTCTAGTAGGCAATGTCTTGCTGTGTGGAAATTTTGTGATGGCAGCTTGTGTGGTTTCTGAGATCTGCATGTGTCATTTTGAGAAAAAAATACATTTTTCCTATAATGAACATTGTTTTTTGCTGTTGTCTACAGCCTACATGGAAAGGAATTCTGCCCCAAACTGGCATGTCCTAAGGTAGTGCCTTTGACAGGTCTTATGGAAACATATTAAGGGGTGCCAGAGCTATAAGTCTTTAAATGTTACAGTTTGCAACTTTTTGGGACCCCACCACATGAACACTGTTACTATCATTTTGTTAATCGGACTGGAAGGTGATTTTGCAGTCACTGCATGAAATCTCCTTTCAGGACAGAATAATGGAATTTCACCACCAGTTTTCATGAGGTAGGTCTGAAAGAGGCCATGTTGAAACTTCGTGAAAAAAATCCTAATAATGTGAGTTATGTGCATTTGTTGAAATTTTTAGACACATGCACATAACTTTGGTAATTTTCAATATTTTGACTCCAAATTTTGAACATAGCCAATTTTTCTCATGAACAGTACAGCTGTCATTTTTCACATCCTGTCTGAAATGTGTTTTTGCACCTGTGGTGCAGAATGGCATTTTGCCACAGATTTGAAAATTTTTCAGCTAAGGTGTTTATGAGGTGAGAGTCTTAAGGAGACTATTTTGAAAATTTGGGTCAAAATTTGAAAAATGCCAAGGTTACGACCATTCATTGCAATTTCACTAAGCACACTGCATCTTTGGAAATTTTCAATACTTTGACCCCAGATTTACAAAATAGCATTACCTCCCCACCTCATGTATGTCACAACTGTCAGTTTTCAAATCATGGCCAAAATATGTTTTTGAACATTTGATGCAGAATGGCATTGCAGTTGCACAGAATTACGCTTTGGAGGGGATTTGAAAATTTTCTGTACTAGATACATGAGGTGGGGTAATAAGATGGCTATGTTGACAATTTGGTCACTGTTGTCAAATAAATGGATGGGCCCTGTACTTCACTGATACATACATATATGCATCCATGGAGGGATGGGAGTGCAGGGCCCACAGGGCCTGCTCTCCATAGGCAAAAGGTATGATTATACCATCTCAAAAAGTAAGGAAATAAATTGCAAACAACTGCATTAATGCTCTAGTTAGGGATAAAGCCACAAAAGTAGGGAAATGTGGTGTTAGGGTTTTCTAAGCTAACACCCCACACCACCCTGCACACACAACAACAGACGTTGGGGTGTGCCTTGGGGTCATCAGCCATAACGCTCACCCCACTCTCTTATACTGTTCCCATCTCAGCTTATTTACTTATGGAATGGGTGATCATTAGGCTGATAACCCTGAGGCACAACCCCGATGCCTGTTGGTGTGCAGGGTGGGTGTGGGGTGTTAGCTTTGAAAACCCTAACACTACATTTCCTACTTTTGTGGCTTTATCCCTAACTAGAGCATTAATGCAGTTTTAGCAATTTATTTTATTTACTATGAACAGTGTCACATTTTGGAGAGCCCTGTTCTGTGAAAAGTCTTATACCTACAGGTATATTGTAGAATCTGCTGAATCATCTGAGGAAACTGAAGTTTGTTTAAAGCTACAGTATGTGTGCATGGGATGACTGCTATGTGTTGTTTCTTTCTGTCTCTAGATAAACTTTGACTATGGGTCCAAATAATGTTCTTATTAGGCTTATACTCTCAGTTGCACAGGAGGCATTTTCAGATGTTTCCAGATTATCTGATGGGTCATTCCTAAAGGGTCAGAATCTGCTCCACCCTCTCAATACCCCTTCCTGTCCACTCAGGCATCCCACAGGGTCCATCCTTGGCCCCTACTAGTCAGCCTTTTCCTGAACACCTGTCCAAGGCCTGCCCTGGGAACATTCTACCTCTATGTGGATGATGCCATCCTCTTACCTCTCACACCAACCCAGCCTCCCTGGAAGACTCCCTCCAGGCCACTTTCACAGTAGCTGAGTCCTGGTTTTCCAGGAATAAGCTTGTCCTGAACCAAAGCAGTCCAAGTTCATGCTCTTCGCTCATCACCAAAAAACTGAAACACTCCCATCAATGTGTTCACACCTTCCTATTGCTCCCACTTGAACAAGCCTATACCTTCAAGTACCTTGGTGTTACTGTTGACCCCTCCTTACCTTCCATGAACACATCCACCTTCTCTGCACCTCTGCCAACTCCCTGTATTGGCCTTCTGTATCACTACACGAAACTGCCTACCCCGAAGCCCTCCAACTTGCCATCTCTTCCTCTGTCTTATGTATCATTGACTATGGCATTTGATCTATGGTGCCGCTGACAATTCTGCCCTACACCGAGTTAAGGTTGCCCTGAACAAGGCCTGCTGCCTCTCCTAGGCTACCCCAAACCACCACACCTGCATGCTGTATAGCCAATCTAACTGACTTGACTATGATGGCAGGCTCCAGTACCATACCTGCCTCCTAGCAAAAAGGTCACAGCCAGCCTAACTGCCCCTAGTCTCTCCTCCCTCCTGTCACCTGCGACTGCCACTAAGTCCACCCATAGCTCACTCAAACCAAAGTACCTGGTACCACACCAAAACACCTCCCTTGGCCAATGCCTTCCCTATCATGCCCCCACCTGGCTCAACTCCTCCCTCCCACATCTCCTCAAACCTAGATTAGCTAGTTTAAATCTCTACTTCACCCCACCTCACCTCTACCCACACATGTAACTGTCCCTAGCCTCCCCACCCCTTCTGACAATGGACTCTGTCCTGTTTACCCACTGGCACAGACCTCCTCCTCACAATGCTCCCACTGCCCCACCTTGTCATGGGCTCATCCCTGCCTCATACCCCTCCCTCCCTACCCTGGCCTTGGCCAAGTTGCACTTTAAGGCACATCCTACTTTTACCTCAGCTACATTGCTGTGCCTTCCAGTTGAATGATAGTTGTATATATTCTTATCTTACCTAATGCCCGTGATACCATATAATTACTGGTGACCCCTTTATAGCCTGTATTCAGACACAGTTGAAATGCCGAATAACCTGAAATCGAGTTATTACAGTGTTTTCAAAACTTCCACATTCACATCTCTCAGACGCAGCTGAGCGCAGACAGTCTGAGCAGTAAAACATTTGCTTCAAACCGCAAAGCTCTTTCCACTTACCACTGCTAAATTCACTGAAGCAGTCTTCATCTGTTTTGTGTCTTATGCAGCACATCTCCACAGCTCTTTAAATAAAAATGCCCCAAAACCCTTACTGTTCCACAGCTCTGCTTTAAAAAATGCCAACTTTCAGTACTTTGACCTAGTCCCCACAGCAACCGGAAGATCCTAATTAGCGCAGTAATACTTCCTTCATGTTGCATTGGGAAAACCTCAATTGTCACAACTACATTAGCATTTTAAAATACAATAAAAGAAAACAGTACTTTGATGTGGTTCTGCACCAGGGTTCGGGCTATTAAAGGGGTCACCAGTAATTATAAAAAATAAAAATTAGTGTATTGTCTGAAGATATTTTTTTACACCCTTGTGTATGTGATGACTAGAAAACTCTCGGCTTCGCCTCGAGGTTTATGTAGTCATCACACACCCGGTGTGAAAAATATTCATAACACACACTCGCTATCCATTATTCTCTTTGTTATTTACCTCTACCCATTTGATGATTACTGTAATATACATATGTTATCCATATCCTGTATTATCTTGTTATGTTATTTACCCTATCCATTTGTATGACAACTGTGATATACTTGTGTTATCCATATCCTGAATTATCTTTGCTATGTACTTATGTTATCTTCCTCTCAAAATGCACTGTCAATGTACTGTCTACTGACATGGAGCCTTTGAAAATGAGCCTCTGACTCAAAGGATTGTAATTTGATACCATAAATAAATAAATAATCTGCCTGTAGTATCCAACACTGTCTAAAACAAGTGTGTCTAAGGCATTTTAAGGTTTGATATATTTGCTGGTGATGCAACCACATCATGGTATTTATACCACTGATGCTAGCTCATCACAAACAAAGGAAATATTGAGTTCACCTTACAGAAGAGATCTGATAGAAAAAGAGACTGTTGTAACTAAGGATTAGGAGGTTTGTGTGCCCTGTAAAATCCAGTGCTGACAGACCTGCTTATTAAAAAGCATACTCCTGTATAAGGCCTATCATTGATGGCTCTGACACTGCAGGACTTCAGAGGGAAAGAACACAATCAGGAGATTGTCCTGCATTTTGGACAATGAGGCATGGGGCAGCTCTAATTTGTCAAAGTTATATCTAATTCCATAGAACAAAGCTTGTGAAGGAAGGAGGGAAGAATCCTGAAATTATTGTTCATTCACCAGCACCTTTGTCTGACCATAGGCTTGTTCCAAGTTCTGCTCCTCTAGTGTGGTAACCTGAGATACCCTAATCAGCAACTGGTAAATGATTCTGCTCTTCACACAGGATAGCTTTATTTGTTTCTTACTTAATAGGATTATTCCTCTCAATATTAAAACATAGCATCAGTGTCTCTTAATGTGCATAAAACTATTTCTGTAGCTATGCACAGGTGGTTTGGTTACTCTCTGATAAACATCATCCATTCATCATCAGATAAAGAAATACAATCTTCTGAAATGAATTAGCAGCATGTTTGTTGAACTAAAAAATACACCTCAAAACCTTGATTACTACAGCAGATGTCTGTATTAATCAGATTCTCTGCATCTCTTTGAACAGTAAAGGACTACTTGATCCTGCTTTCTCAAGTTTAAAACCTGTTTGAGTTATAATAGAAGACATGTCACGCAGTAAATTTTCCTGCCCTAGATAAGCATACTTTAGTTATCATTCACACAAATATTATTCAGACACTGTTAGTTGCATGCAACACCATGGCATGTGTGAATCATATTACCTCAAAAATCTCTTTTCCTAAATAACTTACAAAGCAAAACCCTAATGATATTTAGAAACAAATTTGCTTTTTTCACATTCCATCTGTTTGCAATAATTAGTATGACTAATGCTTTTCTAGCCGGATGATTATAGTTTGGAAACACTCTACCTTGTTATGGAGAAACTGTTTATCTGATAGGAAACATACAGTATGAAGGGAAATGCTCATACCTAAACAGCTCTGGTAATTAATACAGCTGTACAAAGACTGAATAGTATTTCTCGAATACCAAGAATTGTAGGGCTTTGAATATTCAGGAGCCCTTCCTGAATAAGGGGCTATTTGTATATGGAATTACTATTCAGAAAAACACCTTCCTCCACCCTTGCTTAATTTTGAACATACCTCCTCCTCACCCTGCCAAATCAAACACTGTATTACTCTCTCCCCACACAATGTCTGCATCTCAGTCTCACCTTCATCCCCAACACCCACAATATTAGTATAATGTTAAATGTTTACTCCGTGAAGGATGACCAGCACAAACCACCTAACTTCACAGTCGGTCACCATCTTCATAGAAGAAAAGTATTTGTTTGCTTATATAAAATTTATTCTATGTACCTCTCTCCATCCTCCCACCCTGACAGTACCTTTATTCCACCCACTCAGCTCTCCAATTTACTTTGCTGGAAAGTGACTGGTACTGGTACAACCCACCCTTCTCCTTGGCTGTCCATCTTCTAATGAATAATCACGCTTCTTTTCTGCAATAGTAAAACCAGCTGATCACGTAATGTAAAACTGTTAATCATGGTGTGAGTGGCCTGGTGCACTCTTGAATGAGATACCTTCCATACCCCTAGATGCAGGAGGGTGACCTGGAACCCCGTTACATGTGAGAGCTCATCTGCTGGGATTTGGGATGGTGGAATTAGAAAGCATCATGGTCTGAGTACCCCGAGACCTCTGGCATCTTTGCAGTTCATTTGGTGCAAATTAGCTTCAGAAACTGCTGAGATACGGGCCCCAAAAGTTTGGCTGCCTTTGAAAAAATTTGTTATTTTCTGTAGTTTATTTTCCCAGGTCATTGGACTGCATGTGTACTGCCTGGGAGAGAATCAGGCTTTATTTATTATTTATTTGCTTGTTTGTTTGCTTGTTTGTTCGTTAGTTCATTTACTGTATTTATTTATTTAAAATTTGATGACTGGATAGGCACACTGAGCCAGGGCTTGTTTCCAGGTATGAGCTGGGGAGGGATATAATTGGGAGTGAAACAGGAATAACAAGGTGATGACAACAGGTACATGAACCTGTACAAAAATCCAGTAAAAGTAATGAATTTCAGCGAAAGACAAAACCATGTAAAAAGTGTATATGTACATTGATTAAGGGTAGCCAGGCTGAGAACTGAAGAACCATGGACATACCACCCATGAACTATCAGCATACATACCAGTTCCAAGCCCCCACCTTGCCCCAGCTGATGATCCTCTTTGTGAACACAAAGACCCAGTTTCTACTTTAAATGACTAACCTGGTCTGATGTACAGTTATATGGCTACCCAGACCAGATAAAAATTAAAATTAGAATTGGTCCTGACAGCATTGACTTGAAGCTACTCAAGTATGCAATTAGGGAAGTTACCTCTCCCTTGCAGCAAATTTTCAATCTGTCTGTGGTTACTGGGCAAATGTCTGATATATGGAAAAAGCTTAGGCGGTTCCTGTGTTCCTGGGTGGGGATGCCAACCTGACCTCCAGTTACTGGCCAGCCTCTGTCCTTCCCTTTTCAAGATTGTTGAGAGTGTTGTGAATGACCAGTTGTAGATTACCTCAGCCAGCATGAACTCCAGGCCAAACAGCAGCATGGGTTCAGGAAGAACTTCAACACCATGATTGCACTCCTGGAGTTTACAGGTGCAATATATTATCACCTTGACTGTGGGAAACTGGCTGCATCTATACTCATAGATCTCACAATGGCATTTGACCTTGTCAGCCTAGAAAGATAGTAACATAGACTCTGACAGCAGATAAGGGCCTCTTGACCCACCCAGCCTGTCCTTTTTTTCTACCTTCATTTTTGCTGTAGACCCACCTGATCTACTGTGTTGTCTCTTCCCACCCTTACTCCCCTACAATTTCCTTGTGCTATCCCAGGCATTTTTGAACCTTACCACTGTTTTACCTCAATCCTCACCTGAAGGCTGTTCCAGAAATACATCACTCTTTCCGTGAAGAAATAGTTCTCATATCTCTCCTGAACCTACCCCTCCAACTTCATAGCATATTCCCTTGTTCCATAGCACCTTTTTATTTTGGAAAGCCATGCCCTCCTCTGCCAGATCCCACCTGGGCTTCTCTGAATGATGACACCATTTGCTGGTTTACAGACTACCTGTCCTGTAGATCACAAACTTGTAATTTTCTGGAAAGTGCTATCCAATAACTAGAGATGGGTGAAGTCCGCAGACTTCGCTCTGCAAAATATTTCTCAAATTTTACACAATTGGAAAAATATTCCACGGATGCAAAGTGCAAAATTCCATCCATGAGATGTGGAATTTCACCTGTGAATTGCGGAATTTCACCTGCAAATGGCAGAATTTCATCTGCAAATGGTGGAATTTTACCACTCCCGGCAGAATTCTGCCATTCATGGGTGAAATTTCACACTTCACAGACAAAATTCCACATTTTGCAGGCAGAATTTTGCACTTCTCACCCATTGAATATTTTGCAAATTGCACAACATTCATGACATTTTGTGGGTGAAATTTGACTTCGCCAGTGAAATTAAACTTTGCTGCATCTCTACCGATGACAGATCAGTCAATGTAGAGGTCCCCAAGGGTTTACTCTTGGGCATGTACTATTCTGTCTGTTCATAAACAACCTACCCATGACCTGTAAATTGACCAACATAATTCTTTATGTAGATGACACTGTTGTTTTTTCAAGTGCAAGAGTTTAGATAGTTTGAGTGGAAGGCTGCTTGACAACTTTACCTTCATTCAGGAATGGTTCACCTCAATCCTCCTTGTAATGAATGAGAGGAGAAGGAGTGCAGGTATACTATTTTGTAATCACAGCAAGCCTGCGTCTTAGCTGACTTAAACATTTCCTCCTCATCTGGGGTCACACTTGAGCAAGTGAGGAATTTTAAGTACCTAGGAATTATCCTGGACAGTGTTGTCATTTGAAGATCATGTAGACTAGCTTGTTAAGGCAGTAAACTCATAACTTGGACTCCTCCATAGGCACAGGGCACCTTCTAACTAAGATTATGAAGCTACTGGTGCAGAGTTTTATCACAAGCATTATTGACAATGGTATTGTGGTTTATGGCTCGGAGAATGATATCCTGGGTTAGGGGCCTGTTTAATAGGGCCTGCCACTTTTGCTAGACCTTAGAAATGATACTGACATGTGTGTCCTTTATAGTAGAATTAACTGGTTAAACCTCAGTGCAAAGGTGCTCTATCACACTTTGGTTATAGGCCATAAAGGACTACAAGGCCTGCTGTCCCCTGGTCTACAGTCTATGTGCTGTTATGTGGACAAATAAACATGGCACCATGTCACTTTCTATTACCCCTCAAAGGAGAACCATGCTGGACAAAACTGCTTCTCCTATCATTTTGCAAAACCTTGAAACACACTGACTGACACTTTAAGAGACTGCCACTCTCCTGAATCATTCTAAACCCAGCTGCTATCAATGCACACTCCTCCTGGGACATGTAATTGCTACTGATGAACATCAGCTATAATCTGACAATGTATCATTTGTAAACCAAACTGAAAACTAATGCTAGTACCACATTTGTACAGAATCAATGAGGCCTAAAATTCAGATTACAGAGTACATTGAGTTGTATGCTATACAGCTGAGGAAGCAGGAATAGGTAAAAGGGTACAATAACAGAGAGGGGATGGATAGGACAAGGGTTGTTGTAACATGGAGAGGGAGGAGAAGTTGATTTGTAAGTGTATTCTTTACTGAAGTATGTTAGCAAGAGTGGTTTGAGGGAGTGGAGGAGGGAGGAAGAGAGACTGATGGGGAGAGGGAGGTTATTATAACATGTAGGAAGTTGGATAGAGAAAGCAGACTGGTCTGCTGCAGATTTACCGTGAGGGAAATGAAAGGAATAAGCAGATGAACAGGGTGAGTAGGAGGAGGGAAGATAGGGTTAAATACAGATGAGAGGAATGTAGGAATAGTGGCAAGCCAGTATCTGGCAGTGAAGGAGGAGAGGTGTCAGAGACACTGGGCATCAAGAGAGGGAAAGAAGCCGGCCTGTCGGCGCAGCGTGTTGAATTCCGCTAGACGCCGGCGCACCGAGTTCTGGAATGGACTCAGGTCGCTGGAGGGCTGACGGGGAGAAGAATAGAGCATGCTATGGACTGCCTCCTTCTCCGGGGAGGAGGGTAGTGCCCAGTGCAAGAAGGACCCCTGGTGGAGGCCAGAGTCAGCAGCTGCCGGTGCTCGTAAGCAATGGAGGTGGGTGGATGCTGGACGCCATTGCACGCCCCGCCTCCCAGGAGGAAAAAAAAAGAAAATGGAGGGGAGCCTCCATCTCTGTGAAGCCCTCTCCGGCTTCAGTTACGCCACTACGCCACACTCCCAACCAGGCATAAGTCTGCAGCCAGGATGGGAGGGCCGGACCACAGCTCCAGCCCTGGGGGGTAAGCTGGGGGTAACCAGGAGATTGTGGCATATGCAGTTGGTAGAAGCCCGGGGCCATAACTAGGGCAGAAATATGATGGAAGGGCTCCTAATAAAGAAGAAAAAGAGAGGGAAAGAGAGATTGAATATAGAGACAAGTTATAGGCAACAGATGGAGCACTAAGGATGAACAAGCAGAAGGCATGAAAAGGAGGTCAAGTCTGAAAAGTGTAGACATTGGGGCAACCCTGTAGACTACATCTTCATAGTCAAACACAGGCAAGATAATCTTAAGGATAATCTCATGGCAAACTGGGAAAGGAAGGCATAATTTGTTGGGTGGAAAGCTGAAGTTCTGATCCAGCCACACTCCTGAGTACTTGAAATGGAGTACTAGTTTGAGCAGGTTGCCATATAAAGTTGAGAAAACAGATGTATGTTGCAGCCTTGCTAATCTCTGTCTAGGCCCGAATGTGAGAGAAGAAGTTTGTTTGGCATTTAGTGAGAGTTAGTTTGCATGGAACCAGTGCTGGGCATTGTCAAAATCATGCTGGAGTGAGAACTCCAGCTCAGAGACCAAATCAGAACATGTAACCAGAGTTAGAATGGCATTGTGTGATTTTAGTGTGTGGTTTGAAGCCCACTCTGCTATGCAAATGAGCATAGCTAGAAGAGGGTTTGCAGGTTGGCTGCATGCATTAGAGAAGCAGCACATAGAGATACAGTATGACGATTCTGGTAGTGACACAGAGATCAAGAAGGAAGGCCCCAGTGGATCAGCAAAAGCAGTGAAACAAAGCAGCAAGATGACTAGCAGCAGTACACTTGCTTACCTTTCTGATTGATACCCTGAATACAGCAAAGGGTCCAGCATTGCCTGTGGCTGCAGTGACCATGCCCCAGGAATTAGTGGCCACCCAAATCACTCCATATCATCAATGCCATTTGTCCAGAAGAGTGAAGCCCATCTGAGGACACCTGTTCAGCTTTGCTGTACAACCATGACAATTTTGGCAGTGACAGAGATCAAGGGAGAAAGCCCCAGTGAACTGGCAAAGGCAGCAAGATGATTGAGCTGCAGTGTATACACATTGACCATTCTGACTAACTCCATAAGGACAACAAGAATGTAACATTGGCTGTGACTGCAGTGACTGTGCCCCAGGACTCAATGGCCACCAGTATCACCCTCATCCTCACTGCTGTGTGTCCAGAAAAGGAAAGCAGCTGCCCACCTTTGTTGTGCAACCATGAGAAAGGACTCCCACCTTTAGTCTACCCCCACAGGATTCAAACTAGCTACCTGTTAAAGTAACAAAGGGATACAGTGCGTGGACACTGGCTGAAAGACTGAAACAGTTAAAGTAACTTTGCAAGTAATTGCATGAAGCCTCTGATGTGCGTGTGATATGAACTGTGTACATTGAACTTCATTGACCTTTACAACCAAAAGTTAGCATGTCAGGGGAGAGGACCAATGTAAATTGTCAGTATCATGTCATAATAGCAACCCAAAATGACAGACTAGAAATATAGTGACTAATTTTGGGCGCTATTATTGTGGGCTACCCTGCAGAGTAGCGAAGGTATGGGATAGTGACCAGGGGGAAGGGTGAACTGCACATTCGAGCAAACTTGATAGACCCCTAGGCCTTTATCTGCTGGCAAATTTTGTATGTTCGTATAAGGGGGAAATAGCAATTGGAGGAGGGATAGGGAAGGGGCTTTCAGGCACTAACGTACCTGCTGCCACCGTGAGTTAGCTGTGTGGCATGGTGGTGTGGATGGATCGCTCTGGGACAGCAGGTACTGGGTTCAGGACCGAGAGTGTAAATTTGCTGCAGCTACAAGCTGCAGCATTTTGCCAACATCAGAATTTTGCCCCTCCTTGATATGCACCCCTCGGAATTGAGAATCCTAATTAAGGGGGTGAGGGCAAGATCTTCACAAGTGCTCCAGCCCCGAAAAATTATTTTTTAAATCTGATGTTGGTTTTGAAGTGTATATTGTCGATTTGCTTTTCAGCTGATATACACTCGCCATAATAGGAATTGCTATTTTATGCTCGCTATTATGACATGGAACTGAATTGTCAGGCCTTGATTATGGCATGGCTGAGTGGTTGTGATTTCAGCATATGAGACCCTTGGCATGCAGAGAGAGAGAAAGGCCATAAAATGTTTCTTGGAGGAAAAGATCACAGGCCCGGGGAGTCGCCACAATGCATCACCCCAGGGTACAGTGACCACTGTTTCAGTCATGCATACAAGGTATGGACAGTAAATGTATGTGACATTTGTTATAAGTATGCCTTACTGGGAACAGATTTTGCCACAGTGCCTCATACCTTAGGAGGAATGCCTAAGCCATGGGTCACTGTGAACTGTGACCAGAGTAAAGCAACCACTTCAGACCCAACTACAACAAAGCTGATGCCAGATAAAATTGAAATCTGAGACAAGGGTTTAGAAAAGCCTGAAAAGCCGAGGAACCCCATCACAGAGGGAGAGGGTGCAGCTAGCTAGATCACCAATGGTAATGGAGGCACCCATTGGGATGCAGGTGTTAAACTTGACCAGTCCACCGTGATTGAGTGTGGTCTCAGAGGTGGTCCGAGTGTCCTACCTGGCCAATTATGCAGTGGAACTGTAGTGTGGTGATGTCATCAGTGTGAGTGGGTCATGGTCAAAAGCGAGCCTGACGTCAGCCTGAGGGTCATTAAGTTTGTAACGCTTGCAAGTTTAATTATTGTGCCATCTTCTGCAAGAAAAAGGGAAGAAATAATTCAGCTAGTCCACAATGGGAGCAGTGCTGATCTCCCAAGTGAGATATGCCTGAAGCTAACTGCTGCTCTCACTGAGACTGTGTTCACTAACGCACTTTCTCATTTACTTAGTTTGAATCAAAAGCTTATTTTTGAAAAAAATAAGAAGAAAAGTATTTGGGGATTTTACTGTGTGTGTGTGTGTGTGTGTGTGTGTTTCTTCTGTTTTCTTGCTGATGGAGCTGGGCCTCACCACTGTGTCCCTGGAAGGAGCAGATAGATTGGAGGAAGACAGACTGGAGGGAAAGGCAGAAGACATTGTGAAAGAGAAGACTAATGTTTGGTGCCCAGATAGGTTCTGGCTTTTGGCTGGACAAACCATGTATTATGCAATTGTGATATAATTTGCTGATATGCTTTTCATAATTGCCTACTAGGGCACATTCACACACATGCCACCACAGTTTCCCCTGGGTGCTTGCCTCTGCCTGGGGTGTGCCACTGCACAATGGTGTTGGGAGTACTAGGGCTTCAAGGACCCAACAAGGAGGTTAGGGTGTGTAGGGTTGAAGGAGACTCAGTATTGTATTGATAATATAAGTGTGCCCTTTAGTTCAGGGGGGAACCTGGAACAATGTGGGAGGAGGGGTTAGAGCTGGCCAAAAGTTTGTGAAGCCAGAAAATTTGCTTCAGCTAAGTTTGTACTGCCTATTGTCTGAAATCAGTTTGGTAAACTGTGTACAGCCAGTTTTGAGTCTCCTTATTTAATTTTTAACTTTAATTAAGGGTACTACAAGAGGCAGGGAAAACTGGTTAGTATCAGAAGTTTAAAGGTTATCATAGGGATCTGTAGAGGGATGAGGTTTTTCAGGAGCAAGTCAGTTGCAGAGATTGTGGGGAGCTATTCCCAGGGTTACGCCTGAGGAGGGTTCACTGCCCTTCTGCAGGACCTTTGCATGAACTCCATGCCATCTGGTACCAGTGAGGGAACAGCTATCTCGTCTGTGGCACCTGCTCAGTTGGTCCCACACTCCACTCCCCCCATAGGCTCACAGGTCCAGGCCAGTGAAGAGCAATGGAAAAGGGAGGGAAGGGTGAGAGAGCAGCCACAAGGAGGTCAACCAACCACACCATCTTGAAGACAAATCACTTTGCACCCTGGAGAAGACTCAGGTACTTGACTCCATGGGGGGATCTGGGTTATCAATGGACTTGGGGTGATGACCTGGTGGGACCCAGGGTGAGAGGAAGAAGAAGGGGTATCCGTGTACAGGGTGACCATTACTGAGCACTTTCAAAAGGGTGACTCAATCACAGCGCATGTGCACAGGGCTACCCTGACAGGGTAGCTTGACCAGATGGGGGTAAAATTGAATATAGCGGCCAGGATGTCACTATGTATATGCATGGGGAGGAACCACCCGCAGTGATGGGCAGAAGGAGGGATGGTTTGTGGGGTGTAGTGCAGCAGTCAGTTGCCGAGCTGGCCGTGTGGCATGGCGAGTAGGTAGCAGGCTAGGGTTGGGAGGGTGCAGGTTTGGTTCTGGGTGATATTGTGCTTTGCATCAGATCCAGGGTTTTATTTTTCAAGTTTTACACCCCGACATGCACTCCCCTGGAGTTGAGAATCCTTTAGTGGGGGTGCAGGGGTGCAGCCCCCGCATAACATAATGATCGGTGCCCTCTGCTGTTCACCATGAATGCACATCACCGTAATTAATTTTCGGCAATGTACACTTGCCCAAACAGCAATCGCTATTGTGTTGTTTCCATTATCACATGGAACCAAAGAAGGCAGCAAGGAGAGTTTTAGTGGTTGGAGACTCTATAATCAGGGGATTAGAGAGGTTGGTGGGTGGGGAGGGGTGGGTGATGGTCAAGTGCCTTCCTGGGACATCAGCCATCCAGGACATGGAATAAGGACAGTATTGGAGAGGAGGGATTGGGAGTGCTGGTACACTTGGATACCAACAATTTGGTGGACCAGTCATTGGAGCAAGTGAAGCCAAGCTTTCAGAGGCTGTGGGACAGATTGCAGGCCTACTCAGCCCCTGGCCTTTGCCAAGGTCATCCCTTGTGGAGTAGGAAAGGGAAACATAAAATAAAGAGGGAAAAGTCAGAGGAATTAAATGGATGGTTAAAGGATAGTGTCATGAAAAGGGTACCACTTTTGGGTGGACTGGGGACTTTGGGACAGGAGACTCTTTCAAGACGATGTCCTTCATCTGACAAGAGAGAAAACCAGTGCACTGGGGCAGAAGTTTGACATCTACATTAGACTGTAAAACTGACTTCACTGGACACTGAGGCTAGCAGAGCCATGGTAAATGGAGTGAGTAACGGGAATCTAGCTAATGCCCCACTGTACTGGAACTTGCTAGTAAGTTAGGTAAAATAATGTTGAGGTTCAAAAGGAGTAGTGGAAGAGGCATGGGAGAAGGCTCTCAGGGTCTGAAGGCAAAAGAAAAATAAGATGGTAAGGAGAATGAGAAAGAATGCAGATGCAGGATCAAAAATCAGTAAAAGAGGATATGAAGCTAGTTGAAAGGGGTGCTGCCTTAATACCAGGAGTCTGAGTAATAAAATTAGTGTGCTCCAAGCACTGGTGGCAGACACTGAGGCAGACTTCACAGCCATCACAAAATCTTGAGCCACAAAGAATAATGACTGGGACTTGTCTGTCCCAGGTTATAAAATGTTTAGAGAGGGTGTAGCCCTGTATGTCAGGTAGGGCATAAAGGCTGTGAAGAACAAACACATTAGGGATGCAATGGGCAAACAAAGTCACTGTGGGTTTATCCCATGACACCCTCGGGCAAGAAAATATGGGAGGGGTGATCTGTAGACCACCATGACAAAAAAGAAGAGAGATATAGGAAGCTCAGGGAAGAGCTGATTCGGGGAATGAAGAGGATGGAGCAGGTGGTGGTGGGTGCTCTGAAGTTTCCAGATATCAACTGGGACATTCCAGTAGTCAGCTGAACCAGAAGTCAGTCTCTGTAAGATGTATTGCATGACTGCTTGCTGATACAGCTGGTTAAGGAACCCGTAGACAGGTGACCATTCTATTTAGTGCTTACCAACTTGGAGATGGTGGGTGGAGGAGGGTAGGAGTCACTGGGGTCCAGCCACCATAACTCTATTTGGTTTGGGATGGTCTTCAGGACCAGAATTCCCTATCAAAAATGGAAGTCCTAGATTTTGAAGAGCATACTTCAACTGGATGAGGGAGCTGGTCCAAGACAAACTGACCAGGGTGGACAGCACTGGAGGTGGAGGTGAAAGATGGGTGGCAATCAAGTGGATAATATTTGAGGCAACAAAGTCATGCACAAGAATTGTTACAAAACAAAACAAGTACAAGAGACCAATATGTTTTTCAGAAGGAGCCAGAGAAGAAGTGAGGGCTAAGAAAATGGCTTTCATCAGGTACAAGGAAAATGAGATGGAGAGTACCAATAAAAACTAGGGAAGCAAAAAGATGGTCAGGAGGCAAAGACAGAGTTGCCTATTGTGGAGGGGTCAAGGTAGGGAAAAATAATTCTACAGATATATTAAGGAAAATGAAAGAAATGAGGGACATTGTTATGCTACATGAGGGAGGAAATTACCAGAGGAAGATGAACAAGAAGGAGCAATTTAGCCATTACTCTGCTCCATCTTCATAAGGGAATATAGTGGCCCTTGCCTGAAGTGGCATCAAGATGGATGTCAGGGGTATTCCTGAAATGAGGCAGTCAGTATTTACCAGAAAAGGGTTCAGAAGGAGCTTATAGTCTGAAAGGTAGATAACTCCCAGGGCCAGATGGGATGTACCCAAGAGTGCTCAAGGAATTGGCTGCAGAACTGGTCTGACACCCTAGTAGTGCTATTCAATAGCTCAATCCAAACAGGGTAGTTCAAAGATTGAGGGTTGTAGATGTAGTCCCGCCACACAATGGGCAACAGTGGAATTACAGATCTGTCAACCTTACTTCTGTAGTGGGCAAACTGATGGGGTCACTGTTCAAAGAAGACCTTGTGGACTACATAGAGAGCAATGGTCTATAGAATATTAAACAGCATGGTTTTGTGACCAGGAGGTCTTATCAGACCAACATAGTAGTTTTCAATTGACTGGGTAACAAAAGAAGTAAATAAGGGACATGCCGTGGATTTACTCTATTTCGATTTCAGCTAGGCTTTCACTCAGTGCCACACAGAAGATTACTGAAGAAGCTGGAAGACGTGGGTGTGGCTAGGGACACAGTTAGATGGCTAGGAAACTGGTTGAAGGAGAGACAGAAGAGTATGGTGGTAAATGGGGCCAACCAGAAGCAAGGACAGTCATGAGTGGTGTGCTGGGGTTCTGTCCTGGGTCCTGTCCCCAATATGTTCATCAATGAGAATGTAGAGGGCATGCGGGCAAGTTGTATCTCTTCTCAGATGACACAAAGCTCTGAAGTAGGGTAGATAGTGATAAAGGGATCAGGGAGATGCAGAGGGTTCTACAAAATCTAGAGAGGTGGTCTAAACTTTGGTAGTTGAAATTCAATGCCAAAACCTGCAAGATTATTCACCTAAGGAAAATAAAAACACAACAGAGTACTGGATGGGAGGGGTTAAACTGAGCACTATGGCAGAGGAGAGGGACCTGGACATCATCATTAGTGAACCTCTCAAACAAACAAGTCAGAGTAACACGATCTGTAGTAAAACTAATAGGATGTTGGGGTGTATCAGAAGGGTACTGACAGCAGGAAAAGGAGGTACTGCTACCTTTGTATACTGTAGGTCATCGTTGAGGCCACACCTGGAATAGTGTGCCCAGTTCTGGAATTCTACCTAAAGAGGCCAGGAACAGGCTGGAGACAGTGCAATGCAGGGCTACCAAGATGATTCAGGGACAACAGGGCAAATCATATGAAGATTGTCTGAAGGCACTCAAATGCACTTACTGGAGACCAGGCGACAGGGGGATATGGCAGATACCTTCAAGTTCCTGAAGAGAATAAACAAGGTGAATTGCAGGGAACTATTTAGTAGGAGTACAGAGTCAAGAAACTGAGGTCATGAGAGGAAACTGGTGTGTGGGGGTGAAGGTTTAAGAGGGATGTGAGGAAGTTCTGTTTACAGAAAGGGTGGGTGAGCCATGGAACAACCTGCCAGAGGTGGTGGTGGGTGCCAAGACCATAATGGTTTCAAGCATGACTGGGACAGAGTGATGGGTCTGATGGTTACTCAGGGCAGCAGCAGTAAGGAAGGGAGCAGTGTGTTGGACCGGGAGGATAAAACCATGCATGGACAATAGATTCTGGGACAGATAGGGAACTCTGAGCAGACTAGATGGACCTGTGGTCTTTTCTGACATCATTATCAATGTTTCTATGTTTCTAACATAGCCATAAGTTGGGCAATAAGCGCTACAAGTGTTAGGTACCAACAGACAGTGTACAGTAGTAAAGGTGTACACAGTATGTGAAGTATGTGAAGATGCATGCACACTAGAGGTGAGGAGTTATGTATAAGCCCGGAATATATGCAGTAATGATGAGTAGGTCATGGTTAAGGAAAGCCATTGCACTATACTGTGCAAGTACCATAGTAAAAAGAGTTATATGGGCAGGAGATGCCCAGGCAGCTGCATACCACCTAGGCAGCTATTAAATACAAGTTCTGGCCAGAGTTGATAGGGCTGCAAAAGAGGCACATTAGACCCTTTGGTAGAGCAATTATTAATTCAGTCTTTTCAGCTCCTATCTCATTACTTTCTGAACAGAAGAACTTTTAATGAAAGACCGAGAACATAAGCAATACACACTGGTGACTAAAATGGCATCATTCAAATGCTGCAGGTCTGAAAACCAAGACAGAGGAAGCAATGAAAAGAGTAGATTGGCACAACCCATATGACAAGTGCAATCAATGAATTTGTTCTAGCAATAGCGTTTTGTTAGCTGGCCCATTAGGGCTACCACTCACAATGTTGGCCATCCTGGTTTGGGAATGAGCCAGGGTTATTGGGAGATAGTCAAGGGAAGAGGGACAGAGTGTCCCAGAGGATGCCTCCTTCTTGGGTGGGCATGGGGAGGAAGACTGCCTCAGCTGTGGTGCTACCACAGTATCACCCAAACAGGCAGGAAAAAAGCCCAAGGCTTGATGTTTGGAAGATGCTCTGTTGTGCACATTCTGCTTTATGCCATTGCACACCGATGGCCTGTAGGGAGAAAAATCAGGAGGAAAATGGCCCTGGCACCTGAGATGGATAGCTCTGCTATATCTGACCTCTGTATGTCCATCATGCTGCTACCTGATGAAACCCTAGAATTTGAGTGTATATCCCTGCCTTCCACTGACCCTTTTGCAGAGCAAATCAAAGCTCTGTGAAGGGGTGGTAGTGGATGCTGAGATATGGGCAAGTCAGTTTGTGCCTTAGGAGTTGAGAGAGAGCGGGTGCCGGAGAAGGAAGGAGCATAAAATGTAAGTGAAAATAAACAAGTGTTTCATTACCACTACATTTTACTAGTAAAAATAGCACCTTAATGTAAACTGCCAGTGATTTTAAATAATTTTACAAAGATGATATCGCAGCTGATATGCAGTAAAAGTGGTGCATGTAGGAGTACTCACTGCAAGGGATGTGACAGAAAAGTAAAGGTCCGACTGCAGGCAGCGGTAGCAAAAATCTGCTAAGACATATTCTGTAAACAAGCAGAATTAACTATAAATAGCATTTAAGAAACTGCACCTTTACAAGTATTTGCCTATAAGTCTAGTTATGTTTTAGGTTGCTGAATCCTACACTGCTTACAGGTTATGATGACTCTAGTTTCCTGTGCTGACTAGTGATAATATTAAAAAGTGTCATGGTTGTAATATCAAGTATAGGCTTTTGTTTTAGAACATTTACAAGCATTCTTTATGCTAAATGAAAACTCAAACTCTGTCCATAATCTGGCTTCCTAATATCAGTCTTAGCATCTGGAACTATAGATAAGTACTGTATATATACCTCCTCAACCTCTCAGCATTAAAATATGTAGCACTGGCCTCTAGAATGTGCAGCAAATGGCCACAATTCAAGGCACATTTTTATTTTAAAGAATAATAAGTTTAAGACAAGTGTAGTGGCACCATATATGTAGCATTGAAGAGCCACTGATGCCAAGAGAGCTACATTGCAGAATCCGAATAAGCATACCCCCAGTAAATCCCATTCGAAAACTAGATTTCTGCATTACTTTTTAAAGTTTGTGCTGTTTTGTAACCCTGAGTTCACTACCATTTCAAAACAGCCTGTATCAGTGAAGAGCTGTTGATGATGTCATCTCAGGACCTCACAGTCTAGAATTCCCTGTCAGCAAGCTTATAGGACCTGTTTCTCCAAAGTTTTAAAGATGATCCGAGATAGTCAAAGGAGTTGTGCCAGCACAACCCCAGAACATGTTCCTCGGGCAATATTCAGAAGTGAGAATTACGCAGCATAATTCCTGATGCACCTGGGCATACGATAATGGATGCCGCACATCTCCAGGCGTGCCCTTGAGCATGTGGCACATCCCAATATGCAGCCTGGGATGTGGTGCATCTGCTGGCACAACCCAGAGATGTGCTACATACCTGGCTCACAGTTGAGCCAGTAAAAACATGGCTTAAGTGCTAGCTACCCACAGGTGGGCCACTGTAGTACAGTGAGCAACACAGCAGCCATCGGTCGGGTGGCAACCCCCCAACACCATGCACAAGCACACACAATGGTCCTGATGGTCCAGTTGTACCCCTCCCATTCTGACCCTCTGCTGGAAATAAATTATTTAATATCCCTGGTAGTCTAGTGGTACCCCCTCCCTCATCCTGATCTCTGATCGCTGTGAAATGGCCATTTCAACTCCCTGTCAGTCTAGTGGTACCCCCCACCCCTCACCCACACAGGATCCCCAGCCCATCCAGCTCCTCCCAGCATTGGCGGGCAGAATACCCGCCCACATGCCTCTGCAGCTGCCACCCGAATGACAACTTACAGTAGAGCTGCAAGCTCATTGGTCCACACTGTGACTAAATGAGCTGGCAGTGCATACTGTAATAGTCATTCACAACTTTGTGAATAAAGTCATTCATTCTCAAAGTTGTGAATGACTATTACAGTATGCACTGTCAGCACATTGGTACATAGTGGGACCAATGAGCTTGCAGCTCATACTTTAAGCTGTTATTCGCAGGCAGCCGTGAGGCGAGTGGGTATGGTGCCCCATCAATGACTGGGGTGGGCCGCGGGTCCTGTGTGGTTGGGGGTGGGGTGCCACTAGACTGCCAGGGAGTTAAATGGCCTTTTCATGGTGATCAGGATTCAAGCAGGAAGGTGGTACTACCGACTACCAGGGATATTAAAATAATTTATTTCGTGATTGGATGGTCGGGATGGGGAGGGGATACCACTAGACTACCAGGGAAAATAAATATGGATTCATGCCATGATCAGTGATATGGGGCTAAGGAGGGTACTACTGCAGTCACTGGTACAGGGATCACATGCTGTGCAGGCGCCATGCTCATTTGCTGACCAGCCCTGCACATCACATGCAAATGGGCTATAATGACATGCAAATGGGCCCATTTGCACCTTGCATGCATTATGGCCCCATTTCATATTGGTGTCTGAATATCAGGAATTTGCACACGGCATATCTCTGATGCGCTGGTGCATTTCTCATTCCTGGTATTCAGACCTGTCTGGGGGATGCTCCAGTGCATTGTATATGCGCAGTGTGCATTATTTGATATATTCAGAAGAGATGTGCCATGGCACATCTCTTTGAATATATCCCTTAGTTGCTCCAGTGCAACTCAGTTGCACTGTGCCACCACTTGCAACATTGCCAGGTGCATTTCTGAATATTGGGCCAATAATGTGCAATAGTTGTCTAAAGTAAACAGCCAGCACCATTTAAAAACATTACTATAAAACTAAATAAGTTTCTGATTTTGTAACAAAGTTGACAAAATTGTATTTTATAATGCCTTTTGGTGTGGTCTATTTCTCAAGGGTTGCTGGATGCTGAGTCAGCATGCCTCCAGGCTGCTGAAGCCACTTGCAGTTTATTTGTTCATTTTATTTAAATTCTTCGGATACAACCTTTGAGCATGGTGCTCTTTTACAAAGGTTCAACTTTGAGGAAGCAAGACATAATACAGTACATAGAAAATATATAAGAAAATAAAAATCAGAGGAAACCTGTGACAAGCTCAGAGGGACAATATAACAACAAGTATGCAACTAGTTCATTCAGTTGGTCAAACTGTGGACTGTGGATTGTTGCAATGCAGCCCAGCATGAGGGCTTTGTCCAACAGAGTACTAGTGAAGAAACGAGACAGAGAGGAGAGAGGAGGAACCCAGAAGGCAAAAGTGAGGTTCAGTGACTCTGAGATTGAAGCTGGTAGTAGTAGGGAAAGACTCAGCGGACAAAACAGCAAGATATGCAGAGCAGGAGAGCTAGGGAGAGTAGGGGCAGGGACAGAGGGGTAGGAAAGGAAATGGTGCTGGCGCAGAGGGGTGCAGCAAGGGCAGGAGGGGAATGAGTGCATGATAGGGCTGATGGAGTCCAGAGAGGGGGATGGTAGCAGATAGCAGTACACATGTAATGATAAGCTAGGTGAGGAGGAAGAGAATAAAAGAGGAGTATAGGAACAGGTATTGTTAAGAACGAGCAAAGGAGAGATAGAGGAGTACTGGGAAGAGCTGGGTACACTACGGGCAAGCAGATCCATCATTAGAGAAGAGGTGCTGTTTAAGTTCAGTCTTGAAATCCCAGACATTAGAAATACCAAGAGTAGCAGGAGGAACCTCATTCAACCAAAGAGGGGTCCTATATTCAAAGGAGCATTGGCCAAGTGCAGTTCTCCGAAAGGGAATGCTGAGTGTATTCTGAGCTTCGCCCTAGTGTCATAATGGGGGTGAGCTGATATAAGAAATTTCGGATATGCTAGGAGGGGTTAGTCCAAGCATGGCTTTTTTCCCAAGGAGGCAGGTTTGAAACTTTATCCTGTTGTTCAGGGTTAGCCAGTTAGTTTGTGCTACTCTGCTGTGCCTGTTAGGAAGTTGTTTTGCTGCTAGTATTGTAATGTTGGTAACCACTGCTTTTTGTCAGTGTCTACTCTTGTCCAGGTTGAATGACTCCTAATGGCTAGAGATCGAAAGGCATGTACCATTCTGGTCCTTTTCAATCTCTCTGCTGCATTTGACACTGTAGACCATGGTGTGCTATTGGAGTGCCTCTTGGTTTTATGTGGACTGTCTGGTACAGTCCTAAATTGGTTCCATTCATACCTCACAGGCAGGTCTCAGAGAGTGGCCACTGGAATTTATTCCTCTGGTGCTCACTCCTGCCTTGTGGGGTGCCGCGAGGCTCTATATTAGCCCCATGTTGTTTGCAGTGTATATGCTGCCATTAGGAGATATCATCAGGATACAGTCTGAGTTTTCACTGCTATGCAGATGATACTCAGCTGTATATGTCCTTTCTGCCTGGACAGAATGATGCATTCTCCATACTGAATAGTTGCCTTGCAGAGATCAGGTCTTGGATGAGTTCCAGCTGATTGAGACTGAATCCAGACAAGACTGAAGTGTTGTTGTGGACCCAGGTCATCCGAGGGCGGGTTTGGGGGTTGGACAACCATCAGGTTTATTACTTGGTAGTGTGCCACTCACTACATCAGACCAGGTGCATAACTTGGGCTGTATTTTTGACAATGGCTTGACCTTAATATCTCAGGTGTCAGCAGTCATCAAATCCTCTTTTATCATCTGAGGAATGTTGCCCAGGTGAAACATCTGGTTCCTCGGATGATCTTCCAACACTGGTTCATGCCTTTGTTACAACCCATCTTGACTACTGCAATTCCCTCTACCTTGGGCTTCCAGGGGTTGATATCCATCACTTGCAGCTGGTGCAGAACACGTTGGCCAGGCTTTTGACTGGGACATCTAGGACCAGTCATATTACACCTGTGTTCCAAGAGCTGCACTGGCTGCCTATTCAGTGGGGATCACCTTTAAGGTTGTATAGGAGGCAGTATAGCGCAGTGGTCTAAGGCTCTGAGCTGCAAATCTGGTGACATCCAGCAGACCAGACCTGGTTTGAATCCCACAGCTTCCACCTGCATACGGTGTGACCCTGCGCAAGTCACTTAACCTCCTTGTGTTCTCAGGTCGCTCCTGTAAAAAGCTTTCAGCTGAAAGGAGGTCACGTGATGCAGTGTGGCTGAAAGCAGCTCTCTCCCAGGCTCCTTCCTCCACCTACAAAAATAGCTTTTTCAACTGAAATATCGACGACATTTCCAGTATGCGACCCTAAAGGCTTGCTGTCTACCTCTAGCATCTTTGGGCTGATTTTTAGGCGCTTGAAGATTTCACTGCGCTTTTAACGATGGAAGCTGACATGAAGTCAGCCAGTGTGAGACAAATTCCACCAACAACGCCTGAAAAGGCCTTTAAGAAGGCTAGGAATGCTAACCCTGCACATTCCTCCAAACAAACTGCTCCTGCATCTTCAAATACTTTACTGACGGAAGATCGCTTTCTTCAAGAAATATTACCCTTCAGAGAAACTCTACAAGAGATATCTAGCGAGATCAAATCCATCAGGAAAGATTTCTCAGACCTATCAAGGCAAGTGGGGATCTGGAATCCAGTGTTACTTCATTGGACCGTTGGAGGAATAAAACAGACCCAGAGATCGTCAAAGTGAAACAACAAATTCAAAAATTGCAGGCTAAAACAGAAGATCTTGAGGGACGGAGCAGAAGGAATAATGTTCTTATTCTAGGGCTTCCGAAGCCGAAGAAGGCAACGTACGGTCAAGTTTGTCCAGCTTTTTCTAAATAAAGTGGTCGGTCCTTCCCCATTAACCAATCCTACCATATAGAGAGAGCCCACAGATCACTGAAGCCCAGACCCCACCGAGCTCTCCCCCAGACCACTCATCATTAAATTCCTGAGTTACATTGAACGCCAGCACGTTTTAACTAAAATCAAGGAATCGGACTCTGCAATGGAATCATGTTAAATTGAGAATTACTCAAGACTTACCTTTTGAAGTTAGTAAGAGGAGAGCTGCCTATCACCCAATTGTTAAAAATTAATGCACGGCAATCAGGTTCAGAATGGTGTACCAGTAGTGGTGGTTTCCCTGAATCGGCAGTGGACAGTCTCTGAAGACCGGACCATGCTTTTGGCTGACCTTACAAAGAGACTCCTAGCTTATTCAAGGGGACTGACTTGATTAGTCATGCCTAGGTTCTGGGCCTGCTTATAATTTAGCATATAGCGTTTTTGGTTAGCCTGGAATTTTTAATTTCCCCTGCTGTATGAGGCCTGTCACTAGTATGGCCTACCTGGGTCCGTGATGGTCTTGGCCGACCTGGAGTAGCTGCTCAATCGAGGCCGAGATAGCCAGCGAGGACTGTGGCGTTAACTCAGGCCAGAATCCAAGAGGCTCCTCGCTTGCTGGTTCCGCTTGTGGACCGGAACTTGAGTACAAGCCTCGTGTTTCCGGGAGGAATGTTTAGCGCCGGACCACTCGGGTCCGTCTCGGTGATTTCCGACCCGCGCCCTCCTTATTATTCGACCCAGAGCCTGGGCCTCACGGAGGATTATTTTCGCCAACGCATCTGGGGATCATTCTCCAGGTAAAATCCCACTTTCCTGTTTTTATCTGCTCGGCTCCAGCTACCATCTGATTTAGTATTTGCCTCCTCCTCGTACTAGTGAAGGGTCTAGTCGGTATTTCATTTCCTGACCAGTCAGTTGTCTCCCCAAGAATGTTTTCCTCTAAGGGTAGTTGTCTACTCGGTTTGTTGTGAGTGGGGTGGGAGTCGGGAGGCGAATTTTGCTTTCTGATCTTGCCTCACGACTGTAGATAGGGGATCTGGATACCATGGCCAACCCATATTCTTAGATCCGACTGTTTATACTCTATGTCCGATGACCTTGGCATCTGGCACCTATATGCAGATCACTTTCATATGACCAGAGAGCCAAGGACCAGGCCATGGTATGGAGAGGGGGTTCTGGAACCAGATCATTTCTATGGCTTTACAATGTTACCTGCTATGGGTGGGATTTGTATATAGTTATGTTGGTTTAAGGAGGGGATAGGGAGGGCGGGTTCGGGATTAATAGGTAAACTCAGTGTTTTTGTATTATGGGTGCTTTGGCCTATGATTCTGATGACTTTATGCTTATCTGGTTGGTGTTATGCCTTTCTATGTGCTGTATCTAGTATCATCATGCATTACAGGCATTTGGGGTTGGTCGAAGCTGCTGTTTCTGGGGGATGTCGCCATCAGTCAATCTCTCAGGAGGTGCCAATTTTCAATTTTATTTTCGAGCCTGTTACTTACTGGTAATAATGGCGTTAAACCATGTTAAGTTTGCTACCTGGAATGTAGGGGCTGAGAAACAGCCAAGAGGGGTCAGATTCTACCAATTGCACATTAGCAGGGTGGATATTCTCTTTCTCCAAGAGACCCATATTATGGTAAAGGAATCTAATTTGCTATGATTTAAAGGTTTCTCACAAGTCTTTGCTTCGGGTCAGACCACCAACAGTAAAGGGGTCGCTATTTTGGTCAAACGAATATACCCTTTATGTTGAAGAAATGTGTTCAGGACACAAATGGTAGATATGTTTTGTCCACGGAATGCTCTATAACTCTGAGGTTGTCCTAGGCTCTATATATGGTCCTGTGGGGCGACGTTGAATTCTTGATGGGTCTGGCTGACCTACTGAGTGCCTTCCCTGCCATCTAACTTTGTTTTAGGTGGGGACTGGAACATCGCTCCTTCACAGGCATTGGATCGGTCTGGTAATTGTACCAGAGCCACGTCACCTGCCCAGCTAGCCCTAACAGATTTATGTTCGCTGCTGGGGTTGGAGGATCCGTGGAGACTTCTGAACCCTTCCACTAAGTCTTATACCTTCTATTCACCAACTCATAACTCCTGGTCATGGATAGATTACATCTTGGTGAGCACCAACCTTTTGCCTAATATTTCCTCCACCAACATTGAGCCTATTGTTATTTCGGACCATGCTATGACATGGGTCAAACTTGTGCCAGGGCCTCCGGGTCAACGTGACACTACCTGGAAACTTAATAATCAGATATTGAAAGATGAACAGACTACGTCATTTTCAAAGTACTGATTTCATCCTTCTTGAGATTAACCAAGGCTCAGTCCCCAGGTACGATCTGGTTTGGTGCTCACTGAAATGTTCTCAGGGGTGAATTTATTAAAGAATCATCCAGACGGAAAAATTGAGGCTGGAGAGAATCAATTCTTTAGCTAATCAGATCAAAGTGGCCGAGGAGAAACTTTCCACCTCATATTCTCAAGAGAACCTAAAAACCTATACAGGCTTAAAGATGAATAGAGGACTTAATTCGTGAGAAAACAGAATACACTATCCTGAAGTCCAAAACGAAATATCTTGATCAAGGTGAAAAGCCAGGTAGACTACTAGCTCTTAGGCTTAAAGAAGTAGAGAGTTTGAGATTGATTCCAGGCATTAAAGCTAATGACGGATCCATTAAAACCAACCCGAGGGACATCGCCAGGGTTTTCAAGCCTTTATAAGACCCTGTATGGGACCAAGACTCCCCTTCAAGCTCCCAAGCATAATAGAGTTCCTTGAGAATACCCCTTCCCAAGCTCCATGTTAGTCACTGTGAGGCCTTATCTGCTCCCATCACCTTAAAGGAAATCACAGATGCTATCCATGGTCTCACCCCGGACAAAGCCCCTGGCCCAGATGGGTTTTCCAAATTTCTATAAATCTTTCTGTAGTGAACTCGCCCCTGCACTGCTAAAATTGTTCAATTACATTCTTACCTCAGGACCCTTAGATCCCTCCTTATTAGAAGCAACTATAATCTTAATACCTAAATCCAATAAATCTGCTTTAGATCCCCCAACTATAGACCAATTTCTTTGCTTAACTGTGATATCAAGATTCTGACCAAAATTCTTTCACTGAGAATTAGATAAGTCTGGCAAACACTTCTAAGTATGGAACAGGTAGGCTTTGTTCAGGGAGATTGGTATCTGATCACATAAGAACTCTCTCGCACAATTTTATACTGCCCAGGACTCTCAATTCCCATGGCCTTGATAGCCTTAGATGCCGAAAAGGCCTTTGATCGTGTTAGCTGGGAATTTTGTGGCTACCCTAAATAAGATGGGCTTTCCGGCACAATTTATTCAGTGGGTTAAAGCGATTTATAGCTCCTCTACGAAAGTTTACTGCAATGGGGTGTTTTCTTCCAGATTTCTCTATACTCGGTACTTGTCAAGGCTGCCCATTATTGCCGTATTTATTTAACCTTTATTTGGAACCTCTATTAGTGCGTATCAAATCCTCGCCTGATATTACCGGGTGTCTTATTGGCTAGCAAGCACTCTCTATGTCGGTATTTGCAGACGACATTCTGTTACACCTCATGGATCCAGTCAGTTCCATTCAAGAAGTCCTAAAGATTATCATACATTTTGGGAGGTATCAAATTATAAATTGAACTTGACTAAATCCGAAATATTCCCGCTTAATCCTTTTCTATTTCATGTGGACGTAGCCATCTCGGAATGAAATGGGCACCTGACCATCTCAAATATCTAGGTATCTACCTAGCCGAGATATCAACACAATTAGGAAACTCAACCTAGATGACCTGCTAGACAGGGTCCAAGGTGATCTTAATAGGTGGATAAACCTCCCCTATCTATAGGTGGAAGAATAAACATAATTAAGATGAATATACTTCCACGTATTTTTTTACCCTTTAAGCCTACTAAATATCTGGCTACCTAAATCCTTTTTTCAAAAATACACACTTCAGTAACTAAATTCATCTGGTAGGGTAAGCAACCAGGAGAGCCTTTTTCAAATTATGTATGCCTAAGGCCAATGGTGGCCTTCGTCTGCTAATTTTTGAGTTTTATTATTAGGCCAGCCACCTGGCGAAAATGGGCAGGTGGTTCTCTCCTCCCATGATATTTATCGCCCAAATGGTTGCAGCTCGAAATTAACCTTCTGAAGACCCACAATATAGACCCTCAGTCCATTTTTTACTGCAATCTCTCAATTCTACCTACCCAAATAGGTAGATCCGTGATTGGGACTTCAGTCAAGGTTTTCAACCAGTATTGTACATCGGTTAGAATACATAACTCTAAGGACCCTGCCAACCGCTGGTTCTCAACCCCAACATCAAGTTGGGTTCACACTGGTTGCTCCTCTTGGTTACCGCAAATCCGTGATTGTGCAGTAGATGAACTCTATTTTCAGGACTCAATTGGCTCGTCCGGGGACCTGATGTCCAAATTTGACATTCTCAGTACATATTCAAGGTATTCCAGCTGAGACACCTCATAGTCAAGGATTTTGGTTTGGTGAAAAAGGTGTCTAGTATCCAACCTCTTCTAGATTTGTAAGTCCTGGGCCAACGAACCCCATTCCATTGCCAAACTCTATGCACACCTCCTTCTCAGCAAAGCCCCTGAAGTTTTATCTGGCTCCAAGTGTGGGATACACTGTTTGTTAACCCCCCATCTTGGAATCAGGTGTGGTCAGATTTACACCGATTTCTCTCACTAGATAGAAATAAACTCACACAGTTTTATATAGTCAATAATATGTACTACACTCCGTAAATTTAGTCAAATTTGGGAAAGTAAGTTCTCCTAATTGTACTAGGTGTGGCGTTGACCAGGGAATATTCTGCACATATTTTGGGCTTGTGAAAAGTTGCCTTTGTGGAGACATATTGGGATAGTTTGAATCCACTTTTGGGCCTACAGGACTTATTTACACCTGAAATTTGTGTGTTAGGAATTTATTCCACTATCAAAGTTAATGAAAGAAAACACCACATGGCCCTCATTTCGATGGCTGTCAAAAGATTAGTTCTTCACCACTGGTAGATCAATATGAAATTTCATACCAGGAATGGGTGGCAGAAATGTCACAAGGTCTTAAAATTGAAAACTGATTGCCAGTTCTAGGCATGCCTTGTCAGCTTTCCATAAGAAATGGGGTAAATTATATGCCCTGTACCTCCATTAGGATCCCACATGGGGTTCTTCATTCCCTCTCCTTTGATTTGCTATTACTGTGCAACTCGCCTTGGCTGTTTTTCCTACCCTCCTTCTTCTCTTCTTTCTTTTCTTCTCCTTTCTTCTCTTTACTTCTCTTTACCTTTCTTCTCCTTTGTCTATTTACGGCTTTAACTCCCTCACTGAGCCTTATTGCTGTTGGTGGCGGCATCCTCCTGGGAAGGGAGGGGTGGTGGGGGTTTGGGGGAAGGTTGTTGTTGCTTTTTCCCTTTCATGACTTACCATGTTTCTTATCACGATTGTATTTTGATCCTTGTTCTTTATCTGTTTGCTAAAATAAATAAAGTGTGAATTTCAAAAAAGCTTTCAGCTTAGTGTGCTATACCTGGTTAAACAACTAAATAAAAAAAAGGTTGGCTTGCTAACCTTTAAAGCCCTACATGATCAGGGACCCAGTTACCTGCAAGATCTCCTGGTACCTTACAGCCCCTCCATCCTCTCCGCTCCACTGAAGAGGATTGCTAGAGATTTCCAGGGTACAATTAAAGATATCTGGTTCCGTGCCTTTTGCTTTTTCAGCTCCGACCCTGTGGAATTCTCTACCTCATCGGTTGAGAGAATGCCCAACAGTCAGTAGATTTAAAACTGAGCTAAAATGTATTTATTTGATTTGGCCTTCCCTAGTGATGGATAATGTAAATTTATGTTTTAATGTTATTTATATTGGCTTTTTCTGTTTTTATGTTAAGTGCCTTGGTTTTGAAAGGTGCTATAAAATAAAGCTGAATTGAAATTGAATTGAATATGTTTTAGTAGGGGCCTTATATGTGTTGATTCTAGTAGGGTGGAAGTGTTGGCTCTGGTAAAATGATTTAATTTAGAGTAGAACATAGATGAACTTGGATGTAGGTCAAAACACCCTGACAGGGAGAACACATTGTGCTGGTTAAATTAGAAACTCCTAGTAAGTTTTCAAAACAGCATTACCTCTCCCACCCCAATTGATAAAGAGATGGAATACTTGTTTTAAAGTGCCATTCTTAGAAATCACCTCATTTGAATGATAGGTGTGAATGATCTTAGCCTTTCACCACATCAGCAACTTATTCAGCGTGCAAACCTCACAACAGTGTGTTATGACCCAGCATCCAGCAACCCTGGAAAAAGGACCACAACAAAAGGCACATAAAATATTGTCAGCTTTGTTACAAAACCTGAAACACACACACAGTTGTTAAAGCAATGTATGTTGACTGGTGTTGCCTGTTTACTTGTGGAAAACATTGCACATGATCTTTACAACTTTGGAGAAATAGGTCCTATAAGCTTACTGACAGGAGTATTAGACTATGAGTTCCTGATATGTCATCAGCAGCTCTTCACTGAAACAGGCTTTTGTGAACAGATAGTGAAATCAGGGTTACAAAATACCTCATGACTTTAAAATGAAGTAATGTAGAAATTTAGTTTTTGGTATGAAATTTACTGAGGATATGCTTATTCTAATTCTGCAGTGTAGCACTTTTGGCCAGATGGTGTCAGAACCCTCTGAAGTTCTGGTTCTAGTTCTAGTCTAGAACTTTTAAAAAGTTCTAGGGTTCTAATCTTTTTAGAACTTTTAGAACTTGAACCCTATTTTTTAATTGTGCTGACAGTAATGAAGATAGTAATGAAATACATGTAAAGGAAAAACTGTTTAATATAAGGGAGAGAAATAATCATGTGTGACATTGATAGG
Source organism: Neoceratodus forsteri (assembly GCA_016271365.2). NCBI lineage: Eukaryota > Metazoa > Chordata > Ceratodontiformes > Ceratodontidae > Neoceratodus > Neoceratodus forsteri. Next base: position 1,543,871,909 of record CM057450.1, read on the forward strand.
AATACAGCTAGATTTATCTATGGTTTCTTCTGTTTGCATAAAGCCAGCAACTTAATATGTAACAGGTCCACCCACCCACCCATATGTTAAAAGTTTTCCTGCTGCAGCTGCATCATAGTTCTTTAGTGAAAGAAAGAGGCACATTAGCCATTTATGTACTCAGTTATATATGCTCATCGTCATGAATTATTAGAAAAATAACTGATATTACCTAATCTCAGCTATTTGCTGCTTTGTGTTTAAATGAGTAAATCAAAAGTTGCTATGTTTAAAAGAAAGCTTTTATAACAAAGTCAAGCCAAAGGTACTGCAGCCGCAGCACATGGAACTGTTGCAAAACATATTTCATAACGTAGTCAGTCAAGACATTTGAATAAAAAAATATGCCAGTCATTGTTCCTGGCAAAAAATGCATGCAATTTTCTAAGATAATGCATACATATTTATTTATTAAATTTTGATAACCGGGAAAGCCAGCTGGGCCCTAAAGGTCGCTTTTTCAGGGCGACCGGAGAATTACATGGAATAATACATGGCATAGCATACAGCACAAGTACATTACACAAGACAGCGAGGAACATAATACATATACCAACATTCTTGTTGGCAAATTGAAGTAATACATACAACTTTCTAAGATGATGCATTTTCCAGCTGATATGTCAATAAAATCTGTATTTCAGTCACATAAATAAAAAAGTGGTTTCCTCACCACATACTAACTTAAGGAACATTTAATGTAGCTGCAGCAGTTGGCATGTGATGTTTAAGGGACAGTGTCTGTCAACCCCATTATGTATCAAATTATCACTACTTGTAAAGCAAAAACACTTTATGATAGGTCACATTCTGTGAAAACTGCTGATGCAGATTTTCTTTATTTCTGATTTCTTTATTCTTTTTAAAGGGACAGGACACTTGTACTAGGTGGCAGCAGTTTGCAATGTATTTAATAAAAAAAAAAGATATATATATATATATATATAATATCTATAGTAGGTTCCACAGTAGGCAATCGTACAGCCCTTCCATACCATCGGTCTGTCATCATCTTTTTCCTCACCATCCCCAGCCAATCACAAATCTGTAAATGAAAGGACTAAAACAATACCCACCTTTCACCCCAGCACCCATTCCACTTTTCTTCCACTACCCTCATCTATGCAGTAGCACCCATACCACCTTACACCCATGTTAAAACCAACCCACAACCTCACCCCTCAAGCACGTATTCCACCCTCCTCCCTCACCCAAATGTTTAAACTACCCCACACTTAGTCATGAACTACCATTCATGTCACCCTTCTACATCCCTCACCCATGTTAAAACCACTCCCCCAACCATCACCCATGTACTAACAACTATGCCATGTTTCTCCCTCCTGCATCCATGTTAAAACCAACCCCAACCCTCACCCATGCACTAGCATCCATGCCATCTTTCTCCCTCTTGCATCCATGTTAAACCAACCTCCAGCCCTTTCCCACCCTCCAGCACCCATTCTACCTCCTCCCCTCTCAAATGCTAAAACTACCACATGCTTACTAAGAAAAATGAAACTCTTGCCTCTGAATGAGCCATACATAACTGTTCCTTAATAAACAACACTTATGAAAACTGTATTTTCAATTGCTTTCTCCTTATGGACAACATTCTGTACAGTCCTCTTCATGGAACCAGTAATTTGAGAGTTGTTGCTATTATGCCATGGTCTGTGTACAACAGAATTTTAAACATGAGCTATTGAGGTATGAGACCTATGCTTACAGAATGATATGTGCTCAACCACGACATAGGTAAAACTCCAGATGACTCTGGTTCCCGGAAGAGACTTGTAACAGGATGCTGCCCACAGAAACATAACAATACAAAATACAGTTGTTCCCATAATTTTTATTCAGTAAGATAAGTTACATATGGATCATTTTGTTTTATGCTAACATTTCTGTAATTGAAAAAATAATAAACCGCTACCAATTAGAACTCATTGTCTTGTCCTCTTTAAAATTGAAAATAGACCGCCCCTGGTCCCAGCCCATACTGATGCACCACAAAGTCACAGAAGGTAAATCCAAAAATATATGTTTTCACTTTAACTATAAATAATATGATACAGAAATGATTGACATGACAGTGTTCCTTTTATGCCAAATTTGGGCCTGTTGCCACTGATGTTAAAATTACCCTGTATATAAAACTTGTTGACTTTAGACCCTAGCTACAAAGCAGTTTGTCATGAAATGGTGAAAGTTTTGGGGGTATATAGTCAAGGTAGTAGATTGAGAAAGGAGAGAGACAACCAAAGTCATCACAGTCTGTAAAGTTTCCTTTTGGTGCAGAGAGAGTCTGTCCCACACAGTATTTACCAGCCACCACCATCTGAGTTGTCATCACCATCAACCTCCACAACATCAATCACTTCAGGATCAGTTTGTGTACTCTTGTAGGGATACGAAATCTTGACTTATTAACTTTAATAATTTTCATTAATTAAATACATTTTCTGGCAGCAACCTATTTCTGGTGTCTGTCACAATATTATCAGCTGTACTAAACATGCATTCTGAAGAGACACTTGTTGCAGGACAACCAAGATATTTACAGGCTTCATCATACAGATCTGTCCAAATTGACTTTTTGATCTCCAGTATTCAAAGGGCATGCATCAATAGGAATAGGCAGTTCTTGCAGGTAACTGTCTACCATGATGGACAGAGACTGCTCAGAAGAGGAATCTGCATAAGCTGGTATGGCAGCAATTTGGGAAAGGTTTTGCCACAGATTTAGTTTGCTACTAAGGGTTGAAGAAGTGGCAGTTGTGGAACAGCTACTGTTAATATTTGGTGACTTTTCCAGTTATGTATCCCTTTGTGAAGATGAACCTGCATGTTGTGGTGATGACAACCTGAGGGTACTGTGCGTGTTTGTGTTTGACTCCTGTGAGTGCTGCAGCTCATCTAGCAACAGACATTTGTACTGCTCTATATCATCTGTTTTTGGAAGATGTATAGCCTTGAACCTGGGATCTAAGAGAGTTGCAAGGATGTAGTGTTTTGATTTCATCATTGCAACTAATTTGTCATTGGTTTTGAAGCGCTCGCTCATTCTCTTTACAAGATTCCCATGATACAGGTGACATTGTCTGAGCTTCAGATCTGTCTTTTCTATTTGTAGATTTAGAACACTAAGATGATGTGAAATCAGCATTATGAGTGGGATAACCTGACTCACAGATGTGCCTTCAGAAGACATGTCCCTGTAGCTGTCTCAAAAGGAGCTAGGATGCAGCTCACTGTCTCCATTAATTTCCACTGCAGCACAGACAACATAATGCCATCTCCAATAATGTAATTGGAGTAATACTCATGTACAGCTTGCTTTTCTCTCAAGAAGCCTGCAGCATATAAAGCGTTGAGTTCCAAGAGTGGAAACATTTTGAATCAGCTTTGCTGGGGCAGCTTGTGTTTTGCAGTTCGGACAATGTCCAGTATAGCCTTGGTTGATGTGAAAAGTGAGTCACAATTTTTTGCAAAGAGCAATCATACCATCCACTTGTGTTTCATTGCTGAGAAATCACATGTCAATTAAATGTAAGCAATGTGCAAAGCAAGAAGCATGCATAAATCCTCCATCCTGTACTGCTTTCAAGATGTTGGCTCCATTGCCACTTACTATGAAGCCACATTTTAGACTGTGAGAATAAACCCATTCATCAAGGAGGTCTTTAGTTCCTGCAAGATGTTTGCAGCTGTATGACTTTGCCCAAACTTCTTTATATACAGCAGCGCCATCTTCTGGGGTGTCTTTGTTTTGAAGAACCACAAGAAAACTTGACCCAATGAGCAGTAAGGGACATGTAATCTATGTTTTGAGTGCTGGTCCACATAACTGTTGTGACATGAATAACCCCACCCTCTGCAGTTTTAGGTGCAAGCATCACTGTAGCTTTTAAAGCCTGATAAATGTTTGGTATTTCAACATAGGAAAAGTACCTTCGATGAGGTACATTGTAACGAGGCTCTGCTAGTTTCAAGAGCTCCTAAAATCCTCATGATCTACTAAAGAGTATGGGAGAAGGGCTCCAGCTAACAGTTCACAATTCTGTGATTAAGATGAAGGGTCTTTGGATGATTTTTAGTAAAGGTATTCTTCCTTTCAAATGCCTGAGACAGTGTTAGCTGTTTACAACATGTCCCTGCTGGTTTATTATACACCATGCTTCGATGGGCAGATGGATGCTGGGATGGTGGACTAGGACTTATACATTCAGTGCCATCACTGGATGTGCAACTGTTACTAATGGTGCTGGCATTGGTGGTAACAGTGATCCTAGAGCTGGCAGCGGTTCTGTCTGCAACAAGTTCAAACAATTCAGTATCCATTTCAGAATCCTGACCCTTCTCACGTGAGGTCTGGAAGATGAAGGACATGGGTTTTGGACGATCAAGCAAGCATGGGATGAAGTTAGAGGAGGACAATTCAGAGGAAACGTGAGGAAGAATTTCTTCACAGAATGGGTGGTGGACAAGTGGAACACCCTGCCAGAGGAAGTGGTGGGGGCTGAAACAATCACGGGATTTAAGAATACATGGGATAGACATAAAGCAATTCTGGAGGTCAGGGGTAGGGCAACAGACTTCTAGGAAAACATAAACTGAACTTACAAGTTCAAATGGGCAGACTGGGTGGGCCATAGGCCCTTATCTGCCGACACTGTCTATGTATCTCTGTATCTGTGTAACTGAATGCTTTTTCAGATGGCGTTTAAGAGCTGTAGTGCCAAGGCATGACTAACTTTACCACGGTTTACACTCTGTTTACACAGGAACAAATTGCTCCGCATGGATCAGTTTTACTGACAGAGAAATAATTCCACACCTCAGATGTGACTGATTTTGTTCGAGTGCTAGGAAGATAGCTAAAGACTGTTTGCATCTTTCATCTGTCCTAACAGAACCCGGGACATGCTCCTTGGTGTTAGAAGAAGCGGGTAGAAGACTCTGATGGATTTTCATTGCTGGCGACACAGAAGTGGTGGATTCAATGGATATGTCATTTTCAATGCCAAAGTGCTGAATGTATTTGCAAGTGCACTACCTGATTCATTGTCAGCAGACTTGCTCATTTCACTTTGTTGAGGAAGTAATGACGTCGCAAGACACAACAGTGTTGGACTGAGACAAAGAGCTACTGTCTGAGTCAGAGAGGACTCACTGTCACTTGCATTATTACTGCTAGTCACAGGGATTTTAACAGCATGAACAGCATACCTTATGGTCCTCTCTGTGTGACCCCAGCAGCTGCACAGGTTTTCTTAAAAGATCCCCTTTACCACACTTTGCTGTTGCTCTTTTGCTGTTTGTTGAATTTTTATCACGTGAAACATTTTGGTTATTTCTGCTAGCACCAGGATTATCACTACCACCAACACCTGCTCCAACACCAGCACCAGATGCTTCATCTATGTTAGTGTCAGCCATAACAGCACCAGTATACTGCAGTGAACACACCACACCCACACAATTCCTGTGTAAGAAAGCAATGTGATCTGTGATCGCTGGCAACAACTCCAAAATTTTATTTTGGCTGTGTGACGCTGATGCATTGGACTGAAAGTAATTGAAGAATATGACGGTTTGCAACTAAAGGATCCCAGATTCAAGGCTTACAGAATGATTGGGCTGCTGGGCATAGGCATACACATAGTAGTCAAGGGTGCACAGCAGCAGGGTGATGGACTGACCACAAGAGATGGACTTACACACAAAACCGAGGAAGAGATTTTTCTGTCTCTCCTCCCAACAGGAAATATATTTTAGGCTTCTGTCATGTATTTAAGGATAATGCCACCACACAATTGGCCACTGGGCTTCACATGGTGACATGCACTGGGTAAGGTACAGTGCAGTCAAGGGCACACAGCAGCAGGGTAATGGGCTGGCTGACCACAAAAGACAGAGTTACACACACAAACTGAGGAAAGAGATTTTCTGTCTGTCCTCCCAACAGGGAAATATATTTTTAGGCTTCTGTCATGTATTTAAGGATAATGCCACCACACAACTGGCCACTGGGCTTCACACAGTAACACACACTGGGTAAGGTACAGTGCAGTCAAGAGGCACACAGCAGCAGCAGGGTGATGGGCTGGCTGACCACAAGAGACGGAGTTACGCAGACAAACCAAGGAAAGAGATTTTTCTGTCTCTCCTCCCAACAGGGAAATATATTTTAGGCTTCTGTCATGTATTTAAGGATAATGCCACCATGCAACTGGCCACTGGGCTCACACAGTAACACACACTGGGTAAGGTACAGTGGGCGCACAGCTGAAGGGTGATGGGCTGGCTGACCACAAGAGACAGTAACACACACAAACTGAGGAAAGAGATTTTCTGTCTCTCCTCCCAACAGGAAAATATATTTTTAGGCTTCTGTCGTGTATTTAAGGATAATGCCAGAAAGTTTAGTGAAGCCCCCCAGCACAGTCCTGGCTGAGGGACCCTGTCTTCAGACAACTTTTGGGTGGGACTGGGACCAAATTATTTTTCCTTTTTGTAGGCTTGGATTAAAACATCAAGTTTTCACACAAAACCTCTTTTTCCCTCTCAGGAAAAATCCTTCTTTTCTTCACCCCTCTCCCAGCCAGGAGATCTCCCTCCTCCCAAGAGTGCCATGAGTCACATATAATTGTGATTTGTGAAGAAATTCAGCAAGCAACTAGAGGTATGTTTGTTGTGTGCAATGCAGATTGAGCACTCACACACAGGCAGTCTCCAGGCAGCAGTCTGCTGCAAGTTAATTCCATATTGTTTCTGAAGTAAAACAGTCCTCTGTCCTCTCCGTTCTTAGCTCCTTTCCCACCCTAGTTTCACTTTCTTTCCTCAGTTCTCGATCCTGAGTCCCTCCAACTCCCCCTTCCTTTCCCCACCAGCCCATTAACTTTTTTAATTTTTAGGAACTGGCCACATGCACAATAGGTTTAATAAGTTCAGTCACACATCACGGTACAAGTTTGAACTGAGAGCACAGGCTGTGGCTCCTTCTCCGCTACAAAACTGAATGCAAATGGAGCCACAGCTGCGCTGAGCGACTTCACCACACTTGATCCCTCAACTCATGAGACTGACTCAGGTTGCTCTACCACCACCTGACTGCATAGCAGATGGTCAGGTGGTATCAGCTGAAAGGGCCTCAAACAAAGCACCCTCGGTGAATGAGTTTATCGCATAGTCATAGTATAAATATCGGGAACAGGAATGGGAGGGATGCAAAGCACTCAGAAAAGAGTGAGATTTTGGATGATTTGAACCCTTTTTGAACCCTGTAGTGTTCAGAGTTCCAATTGAACTTGAACACCAGGGTTCGAGTGAGGGTTCAATCTTTTCTGAGCAAGTTCCTGGACAATTACTAGTCAGTTGCTCTTTAAGAACTGTTACCATCAAGTAAGTTTAAATGTTTAGTAGTTTGCATGTCTATAAATAGCTTTAACAACATAGGGAACATCAGTAAATCTTTACAGAGCAAAGTTAAATTTGGGTGTAAAATTCATAGCAGTTAACAGCTATGTACTGAATATACCTCACCCTAACTCAATTTTGTAGATCCTATGCCTACCCTTGTATAATTGTAAGCAACCTATGTAAAGTCTCTGTTTTATATTTTAAATTATATTTTTTAATTATCAACTGAGCTTGCACTTGTAACTGTTGTCATCGCACTTGTTTCTAACTGCCTGCCTGACTACTCCCTTGCTTCCTCTGCCCAGGTCACACCTGGAAAGGAGTATCTGCTCAGTGTGTGTTTCCTGGTTACCACACTTTTAAATAAATAAATGAATAAATTAAGCACCGTATTTGCACAAAAGGAGCTTGGTGTGATTTTAGACAACATTTAAATAACTGAGTTAGAGATGAGCACATTGATCGAAGCAAATACAGTAGCTACTTTTACAATTAGCTTTAGATTTTTGTGGTCAACCATTGACAGCAGGCCCATATTCATTACCACTGGCATTTAAAATCTAAACTTTGCACAGGTTTGTCTGCAGCAGTTTTCCACAGCCTGACCAAATTGTCTAATACAGATCTTCTATTATAATACTGCTGCTCATTCTGTTGTGTAAATTAATGACTTAAGTTTGCTACCATTTCACCTTCATGAAGAAAAGCCTAAATTAAAGTCAATTCAAATGTTTACCTCTGCTTAAAAATATTGTTATGCACTGTGTCTAACCTAGGAGTGCTAACTAGCTTTTATACAACCAATCAGTGCCAACTCGATTCCTTATTCACGTGGCTTTATGGCACATCATTATAAAGGAACTGCAACTCAATTAAGGGTAAGGAACAAGGGTCTAGAATGGCAATATTTTCTGGTAAGAATACTGCTCTCTTTTCAGGAAAAACACATTTAACTGTACACAGAAGCACATTTATCCATCACAGAAGGAACACATACACTCAATTCAAGCCCAGATAATTTGTCATTAACTTGATTCTGCAAATGGCATCTGTATGTGTAGCCATTCTGAACCTAAATGATGAATACAAACTAATACAGTCATGATGCAATTACAAAGTGTGATCTTCAGTGTGAATGAATCATAGGCAGTGGACCTGGGAGTCGGGGGGTCAATGACTCTCACTTTGAAAGATAGGGCATCAGGAAGTATATTCAGCTGATCCCCCTTACTCCCCAAGTCCACTGCCAATAAGTCATCCTCCAGCACTCCTTCACCAAGGCTGAGCAATGGTTCATTGACCACAAATTGGTCATCAGCTATGCTCTTGCCCACCATCGGAATAAGACCAAAGTTACCCCGATCCTCCCAACACCCAGGTCCCCTCAACAAATGACTATGAACAAATACCTGGGCATAACCTTTGACCCTGCCTTCACCTTCAACCACCATAGCGCTGCCCTCTCATCCACCACAAACATACAGATCGGCCTTCTCTACCACCACAGGGACTGCCTGCCCCCAATCGCTTCATATTGCAGTCACCTCTTCAGTTCTGTCCCTGGTGGTCTATGGCCTCCCAATTTTGCCATTACTGACAAACCTGCCCTCAACAAAGTACAACTGTCCATTAACAAGGCCTCAGGCTCCTGTTGGAAGTGTTGCAGAGTGCACCCTGCTCTATCTACTCGCTGCCAGCATCCTCAACTTCAAAGAAACTACCAATCCTGCCTGTTGCTGAAGAAAATCCTTCTGGGTCTCTCCCCAGGGGTGGCCTCCTCCCACAGTGTCACCTGCCCCATAGTATCTACCCGCAGTACCTGCAAACCCACCCTCATGGTACCCAGAGTCAAGATCTTGCTCACACAGTGTCCTTCCACTTTAGGACCCCACTATGGTACAACTCCTCCTTGCTACTATTACCAGCCTCGCTAGAATAGGACCATTCAAAATGCCTCAGAAACCATCTCTTTGCCTCACGCTGCTGCAACTGTTGATAGACCAAGGCCCCCCACTCTTTCTCCAGCCACCCACAGCCCCCGACAATGTCCCTTGGACAGCTGTCACCTACCAGAGCATCTATTTCAGCACTACCACTCTATATCCCCACAGCAAAATCCCACTATTTTATGAAGTACCCTACCTGTCTGCCCTCTATTGCTTCTGCTCTGGACTGTACCTCAGTCACTCTATATGGCAATCTGCCATACCCTTTCTAGGCATTGCCTGCTCATGTATCTATGTAACCGTATGAAGCTATGTTATTATATTCCTCTGTAACTACAGTATATGGTGTTCTGTTTGTATGTAATCTGTACTTTGTCTGATGAGGAGCCTTTGGAAATGAGTCCTTGACTCAAAGGATTGTAATTCAATTTGTACAAAAAAATAAATACATTTTGACCTCCTACTTTTTATATGTATATATATATAGGCCGGATATTAAAGCAGTTGTGCGAGGTTGCGCTGGCACAAGTGCAGACTTATAAGGGCCATAGTCAGCAGGAGCCACTGCACAGCACAAATTCCATTGTGCCAATGTGCAAAGTATAATGAATGCAGGTGCAAGTGCAGGGGGAATTCCATGAATATCAGAGCAGTGGTATATTCAACACGTGAAACCATGGGGCAAGTGCGGAGCAAATCAGAGATTGCTCCGAGCAGACTTGTTCCTAGTAAAACAGGGTGCAAGCACACAGACAGCACTTGTGCCATGCAAGAGGGAGTTAGAGAGAGAGAGAGAGAGAAAGAAAGAAAGACAGGCAGACAGACAGAGAGAGACAGACAAAGGCAGATACAGTGGGAGAGGACAGAGGTGTCATTGGAGGGGAGAGATGGGCAGAAAGAGTGAGAGAGACAGACAGACACACTGCCAGGCAATGCAACAGGGTGGCACACAGCCAGCAGCAGCCAACCACCCAGGGTTGGAGATTGGATAGCAAGGGCCATGGATAGTGTGCCCTTCATGATGGAGGCCATAATGAGGGGTGTGAGGAACAGGAGGAACAGTGACATGGATGAGGAAGGGCCCATCGGCGGTATGCCTGACACAGGTGGTAACGTGCCCACATCACTTTAGAGAATTACAGTGACATGGAGATTGTGGGCCAGTACCGCCTGAACAGGGCCATCCTGAGGCAACTCTGTGAGCTGTGCAGTGAGGAGATGCAGGCACCACCAGGATGCAAGGCCATGTCCGTGGAGATGAAGGTGACAGCTGTCATGTGCCTGCTCGTCCACGGGCACCTTCAGAGACCAACAGGGGACACCAGAGGCATAACCCAGTTGGCCCATCCCACCTCCTCACACAGTTCCTCAACGATCTGCTGCCACGTGCATTCATCCGTTCCCCAGCACACAGAAGGAGTGTACATCAACCATGCCGGACTTCCACAGGGTTGCACATATGCCTGGTATGATTGGGGCCATTGACTGCACCCACATGGCCATCCACATGCCACCTGGCCCTGAGGGTGTGGTGTACATAAACAGGAAGGGGTGCCTGAGTGTCAACTGCCAGGTGGTGTGTGATGCCATGGGTGCATCACCGATGTCTGCGCCACACACCCTGGGAGTGCACATGATGCATTCATCTGGCACAGCTCTGCGCTGTGCCACAGGTTTGAATGTGGGGACATCCCCATGGGCCACCTAGTGGGGGAGTATGGCATGAGCAAGGGGCGATGGGCAGAACATACCTTGGGATGGGGGGGGCAGGGTGTTCATGTTGGTGTGGGCACCAGGGACAGGCAAGGGTGCAGCATACAATAGCAGAGGGTTAATCATGTCATTATCCACACAGTGGACAGCACCTATCCACTGAGGCCCTGGCTGCTCACCCCTACCAGTGCCCTTCATCCCCAGCAGAGGAGCACACATGAGGCACCGCCAGCATGTGCAACATCATCGAGCATGTCTTTGGTATGCTGAAAGCCGTTTCCATTGCCTAGACAGGTCAGGCGGTGCCCTACAGTACAGCCCTTGTAAGCCTGTGGCCTATTCCTGCTGCATACTGCACAACATGACCATTGACTGTGGGATAGCTGTCGAGTCTGATGAGGGCGACAGTAGTGGGGACAGGCGGAGGCAATGGGCCAGAGGGTGGTGGACTGCCACCCCTGGGCGGAGGGATCCTCGGCTGCAACAGCAGGTGCGACGACATTGGGACACCATTGCACAGGAGCACTATGGTGCCCACAGGTAGGTGGTGTGATACACATGCATGGGCCACACAAACAAGCACACCACACTTGCAGGGCGTGCATGGCAATGGGCATGCACACACAGGCGTGGTGCAGGGGTAGGAGTCAGGGCACATAACCACACACAACCACACACAGCAACACACACACACACACACACACACACACACACACACCAGGCATTGGCATGTGGCGTGGATCAGATGCATTGCACTGAAGCACTGGCGCAACGGTACTAGACTGCCTTCATCATGTCCACGCCACACAGTCCAGTGGCGGGCAAGCACGCACACAGGCAGCGTGTGGCACAACACAAAGGTGCCACACTAGTGGTAGCACACACACACCACTCATGTGTGCACAGGGAAGCAGCTGCAGACTGCAGGTGGGGTGACCGCACATCAGGTCCACTGCATGGAACCATGGCCACCATGGTCACAGGGGTGACCATGCGTTGGGCTGATCGGCAGCCACAGACTGCGCATCTGCCATGTGGGGGTGAGAAACAGCCCCAGGGTTGAACTACAGGACCACAATCGTGTCCGTGCGGGGTATAAAGGTGCCCAAACAGGCCAACCCTGGGCAAGTCTAGGGATGCCTACATCAGATCCCGTGTCGACTGTGTTGGGGTCGCTTGACACCAGGTTAGCGGGGTGGACAGCACACTGCAGGGGTCATCTGTGCCGGCCACGCCCTGTGGCAGCCAGCAGTGCAAAGCCATCCGTGATCTCAGTGGCAATGTGATTCAGGGATGCAGTCATGCCCTCCTGCATGCACTGCATCCCGCCAGGATCTGCACATTGCCCTCTCCTGCTGCTTGGCTAGCTGGCACACCTCCACATGCAGTGCATGCACCCCAGTTGCAAAGCAGCACCTGTTATTGAATGGATGCCCCAGCAAACAGGTGTGCTCAACCAGCTGGTCGATGTCCTGGGCCTCCCGGGCGGGATGCCGATTCTCATGTGGTGACCAGCCATGCTACTCAGCCCCCTCTCTGGGGATGCTGCACAGTGGGGTCTTCAGGGAATGGCCATTGCAGGCACCGGCAGTGGACTCTACATCTGGCTGCCCGGTGGCACCCACGGCCTGCTGCTGTTGCCTATCCGGCTGCTGTACGCTGCCCAGCACCTACACGGCCACACCACCACCACTGCAGGGCACAGCCATAGCAGTGCACACTGCTGCACCCACAGTGGTGGCAGGCAGCTGTTCCACCACTGGCAGAGTGCTGGGCATGGTGCCTGTGACTGCTGCCAGCAGGGTGACACAGCCATAATGTCGACCATGCTGTCCAGGAGCTGACTGTAGTCCTCATCAGAGTCGGACCCCACCTGATCTGTGTCTCCACACACGGACACCAAGGCTGGCATCCTGGAGGATCACATCCAGGGCCTCTTCTGACCCCAGGTCCAGGACCTCCACAAGCACTGTGGTGCCAGGCCACAACCTGTCAGGTCCCTGGATCCTAGTGGAGGTGGACGGCTGGTCCTCCATGGCTGTACAAATGTCCACCGCTGCTGCGGTACACCATCATCCACATGGAGGCATGCTGGTGCTGCAAGAGAAAACAGGTGTGTCAGTGATGCAATGTCCACAGGTGCCCCCCACACTGCCACTGCATGTGTCCTGCAGCATGGCATGCACGTGGTGTGCACACATGCACATGACAGACATGCCAGCATGCAGGTGTCGCACCCTCTGTGCCACCAGAGGTGCATGGCTGACATACTACCATGCAGTGATGGGCTGCCACCCATCTGGAAACTACCTCCAGGCACACCATCCACCGTGCTGCAGTGCATGGTGGTTGCCACCAACTCCTCCTGCACCATGAGTGTTAGCACATCCACAGGCCCCCACTGGTGGCATTCTGGGACACACGGATGGCTGCCACCTTCTCTTTAATGCTCCTCTTGTCCATGCCCACCTTCTTCCTGCACTCCTGCACTGACTGCTGGTGGCTGCCATGCTGGTTGGCGTATGCCGCCACCTCCTCCCACCTCCAGCCCTGGCCTGTGGTGTGCCCATTGGCACCACTCTACAGGGCTCCCTGTCCAGGTATCGTCAAACAGGGCCTCTGTCTCTGCTTTAGTGAAACTGGGCCTGCTCTTCTGAGCAGGCCCATGCTCCACCCTCCTCACATTCTGACATGTCACTTCCTGTGGACATGGACAGCACAGTGTGTTAGTGGCAGCATCTCCTTGGTCTGTCCCACCCTGCTGAGCTGTCTGCTCCCAGTGAGCTGCAGTGGCATGCTAACTTACCTCAAAGGATGCAGTACCCGGTCCATGGCCTGTGCTGTTCTGTGGAGCTTATAAGGCTACAACATGCAAAATGAGGTTTGGCAACAGTAATGACATGCTAGTACACCCTAGTGTGCCACACAATTTCTGATGAGCTCATTTGCATGTGGTTTAAGAAAACATGATCTTGTGCCATGCACAATGAGGATATGCTGGAGCAAGTCTCGGCACAATGCACATGCATGTGCAGTGTGCAGGCCTCGCAATGCGCATGTGCCTAAAGGTATCATGGTGTCAATCGTGCACCATGCGCTAACAGCACGATGCAGTGGCATATCACATGATGCACCAGGCCTGCTACGTGCATGTCCGCGCATGCATTGGATAGGCACATGGGCATAATAGGTAGTGGAAAAGGAGAAGGAAGGGGCATCTGTGACCAAATAGGGTCCAGGGTATAGAAATAGGCTAGGAAAATAGGGCAGGCTGGATGGGCCTACTAGTCCTTTTCTGTTGAGAAATTCTGTATTTCTTTTTGTAATATTAATACTACATTGCAGCCACCTGCAGAACACAGTGGCGTAACTAAGGAACAAGCTGTGCCCAACTACACTGAATCAAACACAGCCTGCTCCTCAATGACACACAGTGTTCCACAAATAGCTTGCTGTCAGTACCAATATTGAACAGACTCAGTCATCACATCTCTGAGGCGCTTCCAGCTGCAGAGGAGCCCAATACCTGATCTGAAAGAGTTTTTCCTGGACTTTCACACTATGATGGCCACTGGGCAGAAATGTGTCCCCTTAAATGAAATTCTGACATTACTGTACCTTTGGGAGGAATAGAACATACTGTATGTCCTTAATGCCACTTTTCTTTGGGAAAATCAAGTATGAGGATTAGGACTGAGCAATTGTTACTCATGGACACTCCTTGCTGAAGTAATAGTTACCAAAATAAGTTTTCCAGCTGAGGTACTTCAGCTCATTAGTGGTGATAGGTTTAAATGGATAGTTCATTTACTTAATGAGAAGAAAAAGGGTATGCAATCTGAGCGGCGACAATTGCACAGCTAACAACATTACAGTAGCAATTCCTGTTGCCGCTGGAATGTACCCATGGGACCCAGCACTGCTTTGACGGGTATTGCACCCACCCGAATGAACTCCTACCCAGCGTTGATGATCTTAAAGGATGGGGTGTGGGGGCAGTGTTCAGGGCTCCCCAAAAAGACTTGATGGATTTATGCCGCCGCAACTTGCGGTCATCATGAATCTGTCACAGTGATGTCGGTGGACATAATTTTACTTGAACCGTGTCATGGAACCAAGAAAAGTTACCAATCAAACTTGTGCATCATCTGCACGAGGAATATGGAGCCTCAACTTTTTTTCAACATCTTTTATTGGAAAATCTTTTCTGACATGTGTTTACATCAAGATTTATTTTCTTTTAATTGGTTTCACATATACATTTAATTCATTTATATTCCTTTAAATAAGGTGATATAGATATTACATAGTCAAGATTACTGATCACACACTCTTATACCCTAATACCCCTCCCTAACCTAAACTTCTATAGCATATAGAGGATGTTCTTATTTATGTAACTAGGTAAAGTGGTCTTTACACCTTTATAAAATGGCAAGAAAAAATGTAGACATCTCATTAGCCAAGAGAAATCAGCTGACCGTACATTAAGTCTCTACATACACACAGTCATCCTGGTCCTAAATCGTCACCACTGACAGAAATCCATCCTCCTACAACCAGAACTATCTTCCATCAGCACCCTCCACCAGAACTGATCTTCCACCACAAACATGGCTGCTACCTTTCACTGTGGAAACCTTCAACTGGGCCCTAAAAATAAAACTACCTTAAATATAAAATAAAACACATCCAATAAATGTTGTTTACCAGATCATCACACTCTCTTCACACGTAAACAAATTAGAAACATTAGTATTGTTTATAGTTTTCATTTCAACTGTTTCTTTGCTAACAATGGAAAATTCCCTTCTGTCTTTACTTGCTCATCAGAGAAATCTCTTCTGCTTTCCCTGACATTGAGATAATTGAGTCTCTGGCTCTAATACAGGCCTTTGTTGTCTATGTGTACAGTATGTTAGCAGTAGAACATTCTGCTAGTTGAACTGAGCAGCATTTTGAATCCCTGTATGCCATGTAAACATTCCATGATAAAACATTCCATTTCTTGTACTGTACATGGGGAAACACAGAGAAAAAACAGAATGAAAAAAGTAAGCAATAATACTACATAAACAAAGAGAAAAGGTGGTAAATGAATCAGCCTGCTGTTTATCTTTTAGGACAGAGCTGATGTTGTCAGTAAGTGTGGCAGTTTTTAAGACCACACTCATGCTTGCAGCACCAGGGAACTGAGAAGCCTCTGTTATGGCTTCCTTTTAGTTTTGACTATAGAGTGAAAAGAAAGAAAGAAAGAAAGAAAGAAAGAAAGAAAGAAAGAAAGAAAGAAAGAAAGAAAGAAAGAGGGCTATGTGTCATACTTAGAATGAGGAAAACAGCATTTGTGAATTGTCATAGGTGGCAGGAGAATATGAAGCTTACAGTAAATGGGCAGGGAGGCACATACTGTATAACACTACTTTAATCTAGCACCAATAGGCGGAGAAGACTATTTTATGTTAAAAGCACAGATTCACTTGCATTTTACTTATTTAAAAGTGTGTTTCAAAATAGAAAAAACTGCTTCTAAAAATAAAGGCCCATTTATAAGTGCAATAAGACACTCGGGGTTACACATTACAGTGTGATAACTGCACTCCTAGGGATGACCAGCAAAACTACACCCCAAGGTGTGCGGTTATCTCACCATAATGCACACCATTGTGTCTTATTGCTTTTGTAGGCCTTTTTTAACCTCATATTTGTAGTAATGGAGGTAATACCTTTAATACTTAATTCCATACAGTCTGAAAAATATCTGCATCTTCTCCTAAATGATCCATTAGCTTTCATAGAATAATGTGTTCTTAAAATTATTACACCATTTATTCCTTTCAAATTCTGGGACTTTGGTGGTGTTCCAGTTTTCTAAGATTATTCTTTTAGTTGTCATGGGTGAGGCTACTATTCTCTCCTCATTTTTCCCCAATTGTGACCTCTTAAAATCATTTAAAATAAGATTTCAGGTTTTAAAGGAATTTCCTTACCAATGATCTGTGCAACTCGTTTTTGTTTGTTTCACCAAGGATAAATCTTCTTACATTCCCACAGCAGGTGAAGATGGTCTATCTTTATTTCTTTGCAATTATGCCAACATATTCGAATATACTTCAGATCTATGTGTGATAATTTTTGAGGGATAATGTAGGCTCTGTCCATAATTTTAAATTGAATGGTCTTATTTTTAGCATCCATAGTATAGTTTATTGGCTAATATACAAATATTTTTCTATTTATTTGCATTCCATTGTATTTTCATTTCTTTTTACCATTTGTTACTATAATTATTGATAATTTTTCCACTTTACTTGAATTTTTCTAAGAAACATTTCATAAAAGAATGCTGTCTTACTCAGTTTGAGATTATTGTTTTGAATTATTTGGGTAATGTCCAACTTTTGATCAGATATCTCTTGTTTTATGTACTTGTTATATTTAGTTTTTAAAGCAGAGTATTTTAACTATAAATTGAGTATTTTATTTTCCTTACCTTTTTCTAAGAAATTTGGCCGCTGATACATTTATCTTTTAAGCAGGCTATCCAATTTGTCCATTTGAGCAATTTTAGTTCCTCATGGTTATTAAAGTTGCATTATATGTGTCCCATATTTTCAAATTACCTGTTACACTAGGCATAATTCTAAAATTGTTCTTTGGATGTAATTGATTTATTTTCAAACAAATTTTGTATACGATGTTAATTATAGGTTTTTAATTTGATTGAATTCATAGGAGTAAGCCAGAATATCTTGTATTTTAACTTCTGCTTTTCTTGTGTATTTTTGTGGGTTTGAAATACATAGACCATCTTCATCTGCTGTGTGTTTGTTGGAAAGATCCAATTTAGAATTTGTTTCATTTAGTAGCCCAGTAGAAATTTATTGGGTCTGGACAGCCCATGCCACCTTCCTTTCTAACAATAATCAACTAACCCAAGCTTTTCTTGGTGTGCCACCTCTTCATAAAAATTTTCTAAAAGTTCTTTTCAGTTGTTCCAGCCACGATATGGGTACACGCCCATTGTGCCCTGAAATAAGCACATAAGATGAGGCATGATTAAACAATATACCATGAGAGGGTATGGGTAATGCCAGGATTTACCCACAGCTGCTGTGTTGTTCAGTCCTGAGGTGCAGCTGAGGGACCAGCAACACACCAGCCATGGGTAAATTCTGGCATCACCCACATTCTCTCATGGGATATTGCTATTATACAATTAGGATTTTTTAAATTAAATGTTTGTATTAGAGATCTTATTAATTGTGTAGAAAGTGATTGCTATAGTGATTTATTGCTGTGAAGGAAAAAAAAATAGTTTGTCATAGAACTGTTGTTGCTATTGGTGCCAGTTCTGAAGCACCTCACAGAAGCTGGCTTTTCGAACACTCAAACTGTGGTGTGAGGTAAGTGCTAAGGAGAGTTGTGAGACATTGTTTTTGCTAGAAAGGTTTTCAGAATGTTACAAAAATTTCATCAAGCTCAGTCTGATCTATTAGTTCAAAGGTACATTCCATATTTTGTTTTTTAAATTTACTGTGGTTGGTAGCGATGGTATGCAAGATGGCGGCAGAGGGCTTTGATGTTGCGTGTCAGAGGATTCTGATAGGAGTATAGGGCAAGGGGTGCAGCTGGCACTTTTTTCCATTGGGTACTAGTGGGATTGCCATGGAAATCTTACTCGGTAACCAATCAGGAGCCAACTTTTGTGTTACCTATTGCATAATCATCATTTTAATGCTTTGATTTTACCCATAGAGACAATGCTTATCGTGCTAAAACTCAATTTTCCTGTGATCTTTTCCATATAATTTTTTAATTTGTTTCATTGTTTTTGCAAGTTGTTGGTTAACTGAATTCCTAAATATTTTATTGAGTCTTGTATTTTCATTTCTGCTAGCATATATTTTTTTCTATTGTAATTTTGTTCAGAACCAACACCATTGATTTTGATTTGTTTATTGTATAGTTTGATAATGTGGAGTATTTATTAAATTCCAGTAACAGGGCCGGGTAAGTGTGTTTTGGATTTGTTATTATAATTAAGATATCATCTGCATAGAGTTAAGTTTGAAGTGATTTACTTGGCCATTTGAGTCTGTGATAGCTTTGTTTGCTCTAATGTGATTCAGTAATGGTTCTAGTACCATAATAAATAAAACTGGGGATAGGGGCATCCCTGCCTAACTCCATTTACATATCCATTGAGTCTGATCTGTATTGATTTATTTTAAATATTGCTTCTGGTTTTGTATAATGCCTGAAAATAATCTATCAAAAACATTGGGAAGCCCCAAATTTTTAAAGTATTACAAATAAAATTTAATTTACTAAATCAAAAGCCTTTGTGGCATCTAATGCAATGGCTATTGTTTCTGGGTCAATTGTCTTGACTAACAAAATGACAGCTTGGACCTCCAGTCCATCAAAATGTTTCTGTTCTTTACAAAACCTTTCTGGTCTGAATGAATAATATTTAGAATGTGATTCTGAAATTTTTGTACTATTAATTTTCGATTATTTTGTAATCTGCATTTAATAATGTAATTGGTCTGTCATTTTCTGGTATAGAAACATTTTATTTTCTTTGGGTAAAAGTATAATATGGAACCCCAGAACTTAGAATCTATTTCAAGATGCTCTCTTTCACTGTGCTGGTTTCAAACCACCCAGAATTCCAACTATAGATCATTGAGATGAAGAGGCCAGGAGACGGAGACCTAATTTAAAGCAGATATTCAAATTATAGCAATACAAATATCTTATAGAATATAGGTTTTAATGACACAAAACAAGCAACCGTGATTATTAAAAGCTGAGCTACTGTATAAATAGCAGTAACTGATTCTGAAGAACCTAATCACCTTATCCTGAAAAGCGAAGCAGAAAATGGTTTGACTACCCATTCTAATCCCTTAATTTTAATTTAATTTATTTATTTTACCAGGAGAAACACTTAGCTGAAAGCTTGCTTAGATGTGACCTGGGAGCACAAGGAAGTTAAGTGACTTGCTCAGGGTCACACAGTATGCAAGTGGGGGGCAGTGGGATTCAAACCCAGGTCTCCAGGTTTGCAACTCAGAGCCTTAAACCACTGCACTATACTGCTCAAAAGGAAGGAAAGTTGTTACTAAAGGTGCAACTTTTCCTTCTAACTACAAGAATTAGAACAGCCTCATGAAATGTGTGAAGACTCTGAGCAGTGCCCCACTTGAAGGGTTTTAGGACTACTTTGGGAATAGGTTCTGAAGTATAGAAATCCCAGATCTAGTATCTCCTCTTGCCTATGTGTCCAGGTGATAGTGATATGTTAAACATGTGGACTGTGGACCAGGTAGCAGCTACACACATTTCTGCCAGTGGCACATTTCTTCTAGCTGCCACTGATGCAGCTGTACTTCCAGTGGAATGTGCTTTAATTCCATCTGGAGGACTTTCCTTTCCTTGCTGTAGCAGAAATGTTTTGTGGATACTATAGAAACATAGAATTTGTCAAAGGAAAAGACCACTTGGCCCACCCAGTCTGCCTAGCTGTCCCCTGCCTATTCTGTATCAACAAACCCTACCTCTACTCTGTTTACCCTCCCTCTTTTATTACCAAATTATCTGATAGAGCACATCCGTTGATTCACCTGGACAAACTTAGACAGACATTGAGCTTAGGAGAAATGACCACAGCAATGTATTTATTAGTCAGTTATTCAATCAGTACTCCAAAATCAGTGTAATGTGTACAGCAGGTAGTCTTGGTCAGTAAACTCATCAATCAGCTTGATCTGATTCAGAACAATGCCAACCCTCCATCGGGGCCACCCAACCAATCACCAAACCCCACAAGGACACTGGCCCGGGGCATGAGGGATGACTCCTTGACCGCTGCAGATGTATCACCCCCAGAGACACTACCATGCTGCAAGTGTAAGTCCAAGGAGACTGCCTTCCTGACTGCCCCCTGTTTGAGGGGGGAAACTCCAGCTGTCCTGCATCAACCTCTTGTCAGCTGCAGGATGATCTGGCGGTACAAGACTTATGATCTCCTGTCACCCCTTCTGTACAGATCTTCCAAGACTACTGAACCATGCAGTCATTTATCCATGTACATGATGGTGGCAGCCTGTTCTGGCCCTATCTGTTTCTTGCTGTACCCCCACCCCCTTGCTGGAGAGGCAAAAAAAATGGAAAACCCTGTGGGAAAAATCCTTCTTGACCCCTAAGGTGATATCCTATAGTGTGACAGCAGGTTCCCTACCCCCCTTTTATGAGGTGAGGTTCGGTGGTTCAGACCTGAGGTAGAGGAAAAAGAGAGCAAACCTCTCAAGTGCAGCCCCTTTATGGGCTATGCTTCTCCCCTAGCTCAGCCCACCTTCCTCCCATGCAGTAAGCTCATAGCTATTGTTACTCTGTATGTTTTATAAATGGAAACCACCATCAGTCTATCCAGAGGAAGTGACAGTAGCAACCAAACACTAATATAAACAAAGGTGACATGTGGAAATGAAATATAAATAACTAAAAGTACAATATAAACAGATCCTCTTTCTGAGTGGTGAGTGAGTCAAGTCCATGTTTTTGAGTAGCAGTAGTAACTGTTCTGCCAAACAGACTCTTTCTCTCCCGCTCTTCCTTTTTCAGAGGTACATTATTTGAGCCTACCAAAAACTTTGATGAACTGGACCCCAAGTGATGTTGCATACTCGCAGGTGCCACTAAGGACTGAGGCTAGAGGGTTAACTGGTGTAACAGGTAAGTGAGAATATTGTAATATTGTTTTGCCTTCTGCAATTTATTATCACATGTATTATGTCATTCACCTTTCTCCAATAAACCTTGTGCACCAGGGTGGGATATTCAGACTGCACCAGGCAGGCGCAAGCCTGAGTGCAGCGCAGTACATCTGGGCTGTGCCAGGGCGAGGACCAGGGATATTCAATGATGCTGAGCCATGGCTCAGCACCGTTGAATATGGCACTGATGGTGCACATACTGCACATGGCGCAGTGGTACTGTGCCAGTATAAGTGGCAGGAGGGAGCTGGGGATGCATCAGCGCAAGTGCAGTTGCGCTAGGTGCATCAATTGTGATATTCAGCACTGGGCATGCAAATGAGGCCATCATGCATGCAAGGTGAAAATAGGGCCATTTTCATGTCATTATGGCCCCATTTGCGTGCAGTGCCTCAATCCCCAGTGACTTGCGCCTGGTGCCCTGCCAGGCTGCAGCCATCAGGGACCAATGCCCTGTTGCCCTCGGTGGGCTCCGCTCCCATTTGCCCTATCATGGTCATGTTGTACAATCAATCTTGGTGGTCCAGTGGACCGATCCCCATTGCCTGATCATGGACATATGATTTCCAATATCCTGGTGGTCCAGTGGACCACTCCTATCACCAGATTCCAGGCATAAGCACTAATTATCCCTGGTGGTCCAGTGGACTGCGT
Organism: Neoceratodus forsteri; assembly: GCA_016271365.2. NCBI lineage: Eukaryota > Metazoa > Chordata > Ceratodontiformes > Ceratodontidae > Neoceratodus > Neoceratodus forsteri. The sequence goes on from CM057450.1 coordinate 1,543,894,467, forward strand.
TCCATAGCCCAATCATGATTTCAGGTGTACGTTATCCCTGGTGGTCCAGTGGAACCCCTCAGTGCCTGATCATGGGCAGAATCACCGTAGCAAAACCCTAGTCATCCAGTGGTACCCCTCCCACCCGCCCACTGAGGCCCCCCACCACCATGCACCCACCCTCTGTCAGTGGTAGGCAGCAGTACCCAGCCCGTGAGCCACCCGACTGCCCACTGACTGACTGCATACGGTAGGGCTGTATGCCTATTGGTCCACTGCTTGGGCCAATGGGCGTGCAGACCATACTGTACTACACAGTCGAATGTGTGAATGAATGCTCATTCACAATCAGGGACTGGGTAGTACAGTATGGTCTGCACACCCATTGGCCCATGCAGTGGACCAATAGACATACAGCCCTACTGTACACTGTCAGTCGGTGGGCGGCCTGTGGCTGTGGGGTGGGTGCCATTCTGCTGCTGATGGGGGTGCAGGGTGGTGGGGTTCCTCAGTGGGAGGGTGGGGAGGGGTACCACTGGACCACCAGGGTTGTGCTACAGTGATTCCACCCGTGACTGGGCTCTGAGGGTTCCACTGGACCACTAGGGATAACATACATCTCAGCCCCCGATCGAGCATTGGAAAGCAGTTTACTGGACCACCAGGGATTTGCAACATATTCCAGTGATTGGGCGATGGAACGAGTCCACTGGACCACCAGGGATAATTAGAGCTTATGCCCACAATCGGGCTATAGAAAGCAGTCCTCTGGACCACCAGGAGATCATTTTTTATGCCCACTACGGGCTATGGGCAGGGAGTACAATGCCCCAAGTAGGGGGCTTGGGACAGGTTTTGGGAGGTTGATTGCCACCCATGGCAGGCGGTTGCTGTGTTGCACCCTGCAATGTTGCAGCCTGCCTGTGGATGTCCTAACTTGTTCCCTGTTTGGGCACAACTCTGCACCCCTGAGTGGCACAAGGTGGGGTTGTGCCTGCATATGTGCCACACATTCGGGTTGAATATCAGGATGTGTCGCATATGCATGGGCATACCCCACACTTACACCACACACATTACTGGTGTGCACTGGTGCATGGGGGTTGTGCAGCACAGCCATCCCTTGTGACTATCACGCGAGTGCATTAGGGTTGTGCATGGCACACCCTGTTGCACCATGCTAACTCCTTTGAATATCCCAACCCAGGTGTATTTGGGTTTTATGCGCATTCTTTTGAATGGTATATGTTATTCAGAAGACTGGATACTCTAACTGTAAGTGCTATTGGGATTATTTTTATTTCTCAAGGGACAGAACCCTTGGACCTTTCAGGAAGTAAGAAGCGTTACCCTGGTGGGAGACACTGCATTAGATGAGAGAGGAGGAAACACTGAAACCTAACAAAGGATAGAAGGCAATATCCACACACACATTACAGGCTTTACCATACCTTGTGGGTGGAGGGTTATACTATGTGTTACCTTGATGGATAGATACTGAGTTCAGTACCCAGAGAGTCACAAATTTGTAATTTCTTCTGAAGCCTCTCAAAGTGTCCATGTTTGATTTTCTTAACAAGCATTTCCTTGACTCCCCAATACAGTGCCACCCACAAGTATAAAGTGCTCTCATCACAATTTCTGCCAGTGATCTTACAAAATACTGCAGGAACACAATGTAATCCAAGAACAATGATTGCAATTTGTCACATAGCGTTATCACATCTTATCAGAGTGCTTCATCCTGTTGGATGACATTGTACATTTTCAGAAGGCATTGGACCCTTCAATCAAATTCAATGACAAGGTTGATACCAAATCCCAGCTAATTCTAAGGTGAATTATTCCAGTCCTGTCTCTGCAAGGAAGGCAACATGGTCTAGTGGTTAGAGCACTGATCCATGAAACACGGGCCTCAATTTTCAAAGCCCTGATATTGATGCAATGTGCCTACACTCAAGCAGAATTACACAAGTGGCACCTTGTGCCAAATGTTGCTGCAATCCTGCTTTTTGGAAACAGGCAACATTGAAAATGGTAGCCCATGTGACCAACCAGCCCTGCTCCACCTCTGCACCCAAAGTGGTGGTGCACCATATCATAAGGAGGCCTGTGCCACAATGGGGCTGTAGCATTCCCTAAATCAGGATTCTGAAAGCTCCACTGTGGCCACAACTCCCATCTGTGGTTGGACCAATGATGAGCTGGTTTAACAGCCTTTGCACCACAGGTTGGGACTGTGCTGGGTTGGGGAGATAAGAAACCTTGAGTGCCTACCAGTAGCTGTACAGTGTGCCCAGCTGTAGTGCCGTGATGGACTGTGTATGAAATGCCATTGTGCTGTTGGGTAAGATGGTGTCAGCATGCAACAGTGTGTTGTACGGTCACAAACTGGCAGATGATGGTGGCCATATGGTGCAGTACATGATCCTGTGCCAGGAATACTTGCTTCTAGCATACCCTGACATATTGCCAACAATCAGACAGTGTCCCTGGATATGTGCCCTTGTTTTCCAGGAGATGTACCCACTTGCAGATGTGATATGCCCCACTGTACAGCTCTAAGTGTGCTGGCATCATGCATGCACAGCTAAGAATATCTGGGACTGGCACCTTAACATATGTGGGTGTATTACTGTCTGAAACACACCATACAAGTAACTGAGCAGTGCACACAGTATGAAATGGTAGCAGCAATGGGGCTTCCACACTCTGGGTGATGTCAGATCCTTTAGTGATCATTCACCTATCTCATCACTAGTATGCCACCTGATGAGAGGTGCCTTAACAACCTGCCATGGGTACTATGGCAGTTGTGCATGTATGATGCCAGCACTTCTAGAGCTGTACAGTGGGGGCATATCACATCTGCCAGTGGGTACATCCCCTGGAACACAAGGGCACTGCATCCAGGGACAGTGTCCAGTCGTCAGTGACATTTGTGGCTCCCAGAGTATGCTGCCAGCAGGTCTTCCTGGCACTGGATCATAGACTGCACCATATAGCTGCCATTGTCTGCCATTCTGTGACTGTACAGGGCACTGCCATGTGCTGACACCATTCTACCCAGCAGCATGATGGCAATTCACACAACCCACTACAGCACTCTAACAGGGCACACTGTACAACTGCTGGTAGGCATTCAGGTTTCTTACCACCCCAAACACATTCTAGTCCTGGGGCAGGCTTTGCGATGGGTGAGGGAAATGATGGCACCCTCTGTCAAACACCTCTGGTGAGCTACCTGTTTGGCAGACCACTCCGAGTGCAACAATTCTGGGGACTTTGGTGCTGGGACCCTGTTGTACCAAAATCCAGCTCAGGGTCCCTGGTCCATACAGAGTTTGCCAGAGTGGGGATTTGGTGCAAACTGTGCTAGGGTGTTTTGAAAATCAAGCCCAGGATGGTCTAGGTCAAATCCCTACATTACTGACTCACTTTATGACTCTCAACAAGTCATTGATCCTCACAGTGCTTCAGTCCCTTCATCAGTACAACTGGTAGATACAGTGCCCCAATTAAATGGAGATACTGAATCTGAGCTGGTCTGTCCTAGTAACTAGAATGTACAGTAAAATGGAAAAAAATGAAGCATCTGCAGGTTATGCAACACTTAGTATAGAGTGCAGGCAGAAACTAAAGTGCACAAAGTTCAGATCACACCATCAATTATTCGAGCAGAGCTATAACTAGCCCTGTGTTCTGCAACATTTCGTTATTTTTCATGACATGTACTAAGAATGTTGCCCACAGCTCAAATGTCAATGTGACTGAGGTTATCTACTAATATAATATTTTATGATGAAATGTATTGTAAATCAATGCAATGTACAGGAGTAATAAAAATGGCATGGTTGGGGCTGGAGGGCTGCACCTTGTCAAGTAATGTAATGTTGTTAGCTGATGTTTCATTTATGGTTCTTGGCTGTAGTAAGGTGTCTTAATATTTTCAAGCTGTTGTCTTTCAGGCAGAATGTTTCTGTCCAGCTGTCTTGTGGGCATGGTAATTCCAAGTGTGAATGGGCTTGACTGTCATGGGTATTGTGTTGTTTAGTAATACTGCCTAAAGCAACTTTCACTGATTCAACAGCTTAATTAAACAATGATCAGTAGCTTTACATACAAGAACAATACTGCGTGAACTAGCACAAATGAAATACCTGAATTACCTGTTTCTTCAATTTTCATTACTGTCTGTATTTTTCTCTTTGTATCATGACGTGGAGCCTTTGGAAATGATTCTATGACTCAAAGGGTTGTAATTCTGATTGCTTATGAATAAATAAAATAAATAAATATGGTGATGACAGTGTAGACATTGAAAGGAGAAATATTTTATGTAGGACTAATGAAATACAGTTGCAGTACAGTCTGACCATCACTGGTATAGCCAACTGGCTTCTGTAGCAGATATTTTCAGACTGTACTGCATCCTGTGTATATTTTCACCTGACAACAAGTTACAGTTCATAACCATAACATAACAAGAATGAAAACCTCACATTATTTCACATGTTTATTGATACTAAAAGAGTTAGTGGTGTTTTTAATTTATTAGATTTCAATATTATACAAGGCTCCTGTGCCTTTCATGATATATATAACTGCCTGTTTCAGAGTTTCCTGTCCATTTTTTTCAAATGAGAACCAGGTCTATCTCAACATATTGGTATACTGTGCCTACCAGAACAAATCCAGATCTAAGATGTGCTGTCAGTGAAGTATACTGCAAGGAAAGGTTGAAAGCATATGAGTGGACAGAACAAGTTCATGGGAATCAAAGTTGCCATTTTTATGTTCGCTTGCATGTGCAAGAAACATAGTGCCATCATTCGAATTTTGGAGGTGTGGCACCCATCTTCAATTCAGTCAGTGTGTTTGCAGGTGCTGCCACAGTTCTCAATGAAAGCTGCAGCTCTCTATGACAGCAGTTGAAAATGCAGTGGCGTACAGTTGAAGGAGAGCTACACTTCAGTGACCAGCGATAGATATGCATGCTCATCGCACTCCCCGCACACACACCGCGCCATACTGCGTGCTCGTGCTCCCCGCGCACACGCAACATGGCTGATGGGGTGCCCAATCCCCATCGCCTGTGCTGTGCTCCCCAACAGAGTTCCAGATGCCACACTGGAGCTCACCCCAGTGTGGCAACAGATCATATAGCGATGTGGGTGCCCAATCCCCATCAGCTCACTGTCCATCCCCAGAGACTACAGGGTGCCACGCTGGGAGCCCACCCCAGCGTGGCAGCTGTCATATGGCCGACAGGGGTGCCCAATCCCCGTCGGCTCCATGGCCCCAAACAGCCTTCCAGCTGCCATGCTGGGAGCCCACCCCAGTGTGGCACAAGTCCCGAGTCGTAAGTTAAAAAAAAAGAAACCTGAAAGGAAAAATCTTCCCTCACTGACTGTCCTGACCCAATCTCCTACCACCCATGCCCACCTCTGTGCACCCTGCCTCCCACCCCCCATACTTACCTCCTGAGATCGTGAGACGATCTTCGTGGACCAGGAGCACGCCTGAACTCTTCAAAGCCGACTGCAACTGAGGAAATGCCAGTAAGCTGTATAATGTAATAAATAGGGTTTTTCAACTTTAGTGCATACCTCAGGTATTTTGGGAATTGTTTCACCAAATTTTCAACATGGGTTTCTGGGACCCCACCTCATGAATTCTGTTACTGTCATGGTGTTAATAGGCCCTGAAAGGTGATTTCATGGTCACTGCGTGGAACCACCTTCCGGGATCAATTTATGAAATGACAGTGTCACAGTTCATGAGGTAGGCCCATAAAACCCTATATTGAAACTTTGGTGAAAAAATTCCAAAAATCACTGTTTTACAAGCATGCATTAGCGTTCTTACTGCAGCTTGTAAGTTTGCGAATTTTCAATATATTCACTCCAGATTTTCAACATTACCATTTTACCATACCTCCTTATGAGCAGTATAGCTGTCATTTCTCACATCTGATCCAAATGTATTTCCGTGCATATGGCGCACAATGGCGCAGTCGGTGTGTGAAATCAATGTTTGGGACAGAGTAAGAAAATCACAGTGACACTGTTCATGACAGAGGTTTAAAATGGCTATGTTAAAATTTGGTGAGAAAATTCCCAAACATTACTGTTTTATGAGCATGCATTGCTCTGTTCCTCAGCCTCATAAGTTCGTGAATTTTCAATATTTTCACTCCAGATTTTCAATATTTCCATTTTACCACACCTCCTTATGAACACTACAGCTGTTATTTTTCACATCTAGGCCAAATGTGTTTCCGCCCATAGTTATGTACAATGGCACAGTTGGTATGCGAAATCAATGTTCAGGACAGATTAAGAAATCACAGTGACACAGTCCTTGAGCAGAGGTGTTAAAATGGCTATATTAAAAATTTGGTGAAATACATCCATAAAATGATTGTGTTACAAGCGACCATTGCGCAGTTTCCACGCACCCTCGTAACCTCATGGATTTCTAATATTTTCAGTCCAGATTTTCACCACTGGCATTTTCCACAATTCCTTATGAATAGTACAGCTGTCATTTTTCACACCATGGCTGAAATGTGTTTCGCGCTTCAGTGCGAAATGCATGGTCACTGTAGGAAATCACTGTTGGGACAGATTAAGAAAATCACAGTGACACTGTTCATGAGCCGGAGGTTACAAAATCCCTGTGTTGACAATCTGCTGTAAATCCACAAACTAATTGCATTACTGGTGTGCGTTGAGCATTTTCTCCTTATACTACGTGACTTCACCAGTTTTTTTAATACTTTCTCTGCAAAATTTCAACATTGCTATTTTTGCACCTCCCCATGAACAGTACAGCTGTCATTTTCACATCCTGTTCGAAATGTGTTTTCACACCTGTGGTGCCAAATGACGTAGTCGCCAGCGAAATCAGCTTTCGCTAACAAACTGATATTGCCACTGTTCATAAGGTGGGGGTCACAAAAACATGTTGAAAATTTGGAGTGAAATGCCAAAGAATGCCTGAGGCATTAGGGTTTCTGACCATAACACCCCAGCCTGTAGAGATTGAGAGGCATCAGGGTGTGACTTGGGATTCTCACCTGTAATGCTTATACCATTCCAAACCCTGAAGTCAGTGAGAGGCATTGAGGTGTGCCTTGGGTCTTCAGCCCCAAAGTTCACCCACTCCTATAGGGACCCATCTCACCGTATTCCTGATGGAATGGATTGAGCTTAAGGGCCAAAGACCCTAAGGCACACCGTGACACTTGTCAGTGTCTGCAAGGTAGGGTGTGGTGAAATGGCATGGCCATTATGCCTGATGACCCAAAGGCACACCCCAATGCCTGTCACTCTCTGCAGGGTGGTGGTGGGGTTGGCTTCAGTTCAATACTTCACTGCCATGCCTATTATGCATCTCTCTAACTACACTACCAATGCCAATGCCAGCAAGCAAACATTTTGCATTGACAAATGCTTGTTTTAATCACATCTATTTTTATCCTCCTGCAGCCACTGACCTGCCATTATCCAGCCACTGCTCCACTTCCACTGATGCCCCATTGGCACAACCACACACCAGCTGGCATATGCATCTGTACCTTTGAGAGGGACCCCCCATCCCAGTGCCAGGCCAGGAACCAATAATGACACGATCCCATGCGTATTCAGGGCCTCACCAGGCAAGGAAGTGTGACCATAAAGCTGTCACAGACAGTACTGCCATTTTTCCTCCTCTGATTTCCACGAGTGCAGGCATGCAATGACGTTGAAGGCATTACATGCCGGCGTCTGCTGCACTCTACCCTGCTTGCACCAGCTCTGTCAGTGCCCGGTCATCACCAGAGGTCACTGCAGAGCACTGAAATCCTGTAACCCTCCCCTGAATAGGAGAGCAGTCCTCAGGATGCCCGATCCTATCCCTCCCCTGCCGACCCCTGACAGCCGGGCTCACGTCTGATCCCAGGTTTCCAGCATGGTGTAAGGGATGACGTCCAGCGCCCAACCCTCAGTGCCATCAGGCCAGCCACAAACTTGCATTTTTAATGCAATGGCAACCATTTTAAGTTGGCAAGCAAACCAAACTCTTGAACAAGAACATTCATTGGCATAGTATTCTATTGATGGACCCTCAGCCAATGCCAACTACTTTTCAGAAGTGATTGAGGGGCATAAATCGTGCAGTTTCTGCCAAAGGGATTATGGTCACTATTTTTACGTCACAGTGTATTTCCTATTTTGAGACAACTGGCAATGTCCAGCACAACATATAAGTTATGTTTTTGTAGTGCCATTATAGTTGAGGCTGAGTAGGCACAGCACTGTGTGGTAAACTCTGTTTTTCAGCCAGTGATACTATAACTCAGCTGTCCTTAGATCTAGGGACCTGAAACTTAGTGCACAGTTTAAGTGGCAGGTACTGCAACTAGAGATGCAGCGAATTTAACATTCACTTGCAAAGTTGTGGCAAAATGGCCGATTTTGCCGCATTAGATAATCAACGAATTTCTCCATTTTAGCCCTGATTCCATAGGCACAGTTTCACCTGCAGAGGTGAAATTTCACTCAGAAAAGCAAAATTTCACCTTGGAAGGTGAAATTTCTACTTAAAAGCCAACTTAGCCTGGTGACAAAATTTCACCTTAGAAGGCAACATTTTGCTGTTCTGCAGGCAACATTTTGCCATTCCACAGGTGAAATTTTGCAGCACAATTTTGCATATCGCTACATGAAATGGGCTGAAATCATAGATTACTCCGTGCAGCAAATTTTGTCACTTTGCCCATCTCTAACTGCAACTCTACCAGGTTTGAGAGGAATCAATTTAGTAGTTTAAGAGCTACAAATATGTGAAAATATGGTTTTGAAATGTATCTTTTTATGCATGGATAACTAAAATGGCTAAGATTTGAAACCAGAACATTTCAGGTTTAATGAATACTGATCCAAAAAGTGGAGCATTTGGTGTTTTGGAAATGAAAAATCAATAGTTCTAAAGTTATCTTAATGTAAAACTAAAGCGGGCTCACCGTGCAGAAAATGTTGAGTTTTTAACAGCTGAATAAATCGAAATAAAAAATCTGTTTTCTTTGTGCACAGGTATACAAAGAAAATATTTCACAGGCTGCCCTGATGGCCTAGGGTCAGCATGTCACAGCGCCATGCAGGTAATCTGGGTTTAGAAGCAGTGGCTGTGTTGTGAGGTTGGCTAGGCTGAGGTCACTGCCATATGGCAATGTACCTCAGTCAGAAGCGAGTTAGTAGTGAGTTCCAGCACCACAGGGACCACTGCAGTTGGGCCAAGGATCTTGCTGTCACTGCAGGGACATTGTGGCCTGTAAGGCCAAATTAGGCATTGCTCATGCCGAGGGTGGAGGCAGGACTTCAAGCAGGAGTAAAACTGTGGTGGAATAAATGTATGTGCACCAAGCAGTCAAATTGACAATCACTGGCACCCTTGGGCCCTTTTCTGTGTGGATCTCACATTCTGTGACAATGGAGGCAGTGGTAGACAGGGATGAGGGTTGCTGTCAGGTATGGTAAGATCCAAATTGAAAGGAGAAGGTGGTGGCTGGGAGGAAGGGGTACTTAGCAATCAAAGTGAACAACTGATGAAAACAAATAACCATTAAGGATGTATTTATCTCATTAGAACAAACTGCCCTTAAGCCCACCACTTTTAATGGCAAAGGATTACAATGCAAGCCTATTTTGATGTCGGCTGGGTCGAGGGCCCCAGATCACCAAATGCTAACTTCAATGAAACAAACCTACCTTTATGGAAAATGGCAGAAGACATTACTAGAGGCATCAGCAGTTTTAATAAGAGTAATTGTGAAGGATGCCACCAAGTCTGAAGCTGATACTGCACAGAGCTACAAATGAGAGAAAGAATGAGCCTGTTTTCTGATGATTCTGAACTCACATATTACAGAAAAACATTGCAAGCTACAATTAAATATTGTGATGTTAAAATCAGCAACATACCAAGGGGACATTTCTTAGAGATGAGGAAGACTTCAGACAGATGAACATTAGGCAATGGAAAAGAAATGGGAACCCACCTAAATCTGTCCTCAAACTAACAGTGTCACAGGACAAAGATACATAAGTGGCTCAGAGATTGAGAGTAGCTCCTTGTTTTTCGTTTTAGAAGACAATTCAATACCCTGTGCACAGTCAAATCAGAATGGCTACCATCCAGTAACACAGAAAGAGCAGAGTTACAGACCCTTGAGTCACAGCCCATGCTTAGCCAGAATCAGGGAACCAGAAGGAAGACATGGAAGGGCAAGAGCATAATCGGCATGTATGAAGTCAGCAACAAAAGAGGTCAGAACAGAGGAGAGCAGACAGAAAAGGTTCTATTAGATAGCTGTGGTCAAGAGTATGAACGGACTAAATTATTACCATGACTGGAACATTATTAACATTTTAAACTACATATTAACACCTATGGAAAGAAAATATTCCAAAAAAGTCTTAGTTTTGTACCAACCAGGCACATAGATGAATTGAAATGATTGTGGAATTAAGAAAATGTACCGCACATTAAATGTATCTGTTTTTCTTCCTTACAGGTGATAATGCTATTGAAGTGAATGAGACAGAGAAACTTCACAATCAGGCTGGTACTGGTGTAGTTTTAAAGAGGACAGGACATGAGTTGTTATATGAAGCTGTTTATAAGGTTACCACTTACAGAAATAATATCCATCAGCCTGAGAGATCCATATGTAACTGTACCACAATAATAAAGTGAATGAAAACAGTGTTTTGCATTGTTTTAATTTATGGGCAGCATTCTGTTACAGTTCTCTTCATGGAACCAGTGATCTGGAATTGTAACTATGTCACAGTTGGAGCAAAGAACTCTAAGTATGGTTCTGATAGGACAATAGCTCACATTTAGCATCCTGTACTCAAATTGTGACATAGTACACATTCCAAATTACTGGTTCCGTGAAGAGAACTTGCAGAATGGTGTCCATAAAAAGAAAACAATTGAAAGCACAGTTTTTCATCAGTGTTTATTAAGGTACAGTTAAATATGGCTCTTTGGAGCAAGTTTATCACTTCTCTTACTAGGAACTTTACTAGCTATTGCCATGCTTTACACATTTCCTGTCCTTTAACTAATGTTTTACAATCCTTTAAGCCTAAATTTGTACCTCTGAGCAACCATACAGTACAAGTGTTTCACAGACTATGCAAACAAGATGTGGATAAGCTTTGTAAAGAAGAAAAAGAAAAACAAATTTAGTAAACTGTACTAGTAAGGAATTCAGGCAATTAAAATGTTAGAACAGAATTCATCAACCATCATAAAGCCTGCAGACAAAGGAGGCTCTATTGTGGTGATGAACACCTTTGATATGAACAAGAAATTCTCGTCAGTCAGACAATAGTGAATACTATCATACATCACCCTGTGCAACAACTAATGATTTTAAGCTTTGACTGATATTTGCCTGTTGCAAAGTAGTATATAAAGGGTAGTACCAAAACAAACTTGTGTGTTCTTAACCATTTATTTTCCAGTGACAGTGACTTTGCAAATAATCCCTAAAGTTCACATGAATAGAATTCCCCAGGTCATGCAATTGTTTTGAACATGGGGCCCCTAATAGTGCCACTAGCTCATTAAGTGAATACACACGTTCAAGAACTGGAAATCTTTTTGGCAGAAAGTTGGTATCTTGTCATCATGGACATAACTAGCCTCTATACAAATGTCCCCATCAAGAGAAATTAGAGGCTTTGCAAGCAACATTGGAAGAAGACAAATATGTATAATACAGATAAGACAGATAAGATTTTTATTGCAGTTAACAATGATATGTTTTTGTTTTTTGGGATTGACGAACCATCAGGTAAAAGTATTATGATGGGGTCTCTTCCATCCATTCCCCGTTATGCAACAATCTATTTGAGGAGGTGGAAGATGAATTTATTAGGTCCTCTAAAAATCCATTTTATGATTAGATTGTACTATAGTATAGCTGTATCGACAATGTGATTATGGCATGGAAAGGTACTCAGCACAGATACAAGAGTTCGCTGCACATTTAGAAAGCACTAATCCTCATTTAAAATGTATGGTCTGCTGTGATTTGCATAAAATACATTTTGGACTTAACAATAATAAAGGAGGAAGAGAGAATAGATACTGATTTATTTCAGAAAGATAAAGACCAAAATATTTTCTCCACTATACAGGCTGCCATCCTTGCCAAATATTTTTTATTTATATTTTTAGCAAGCCTCCTTGAGTCTCCAGTCAGCCCAAGCCCGCCACTGCTGCCCGCACGCAGATCACAGTTTACCCTCTGGGCAGGGTGAGGGGTGACTCTACACCCAACACATCCAGGCAAGGAGAGACGGTTGGGGCTATGCTTAATTTTTCAGTTTTCTGGGATCGGAGGCGTGGCATGCAATGATGCAATGGCAGAGCCCCATCTAGCATTCCCACACCTTCCAGCCTCAACCTCAGTCCTTGGTAAGCCGCCCCATGATCGCCCAGGGCACTACACCCAGGAGGCAAACCCCTCCTCCCCTGGAGATGGAGGCGTGCAATTGCCGCTCAATCCATCTCCCCAGCTGACCCTCCAGCCTCCCGTGCTCATTCCAGAACCTGGGTCACTGGCACCACAAGTGGTGGCTCCACCACTGTGTCAGTGGGCCAGCCATCCTTGCCATATAATGAAAAATGTACCGACTAGTTAATATTTTAGTTTGTAGAGAAATTGTAGTACTGAAGCTGATTATACCAATAGAGAGATGAACAAACAGTCACATGTCATAAAAGGGGTTATGGGGATCGTATTTTGAATACCAGTATCCTTAAAGCTGAAGGAAAGTCTCATAATGATTTATTTTAGGGCAGCTCAAGATGTAATGCAGGTAAAAAGATGAACACTGACCAAAGATTGAATTTTACTGTATAACTATGTTTAACTCTGAATCAAAAGATGTTGAAAAATGTTGTTAAAGCATTGCCACATGTTACAGTGGGATCAGACACTGCAAAGCTGTACTAAAACAAGATGAGATTTGTGTATCACAGGACAAAACCTAAGGGCTAGGATAGTACACAGCCATCAGAAGCCCGACATAGTGCTAATAGGCTGGTTTGGCTATCAGCACCTCCAGGGCAATTATGCTAGTGGTCACAATAGTTTTTGCCCTCAATTTTGAAATCACCTACAGCTGGTAAAGACATTGTGGGAGAAACTTTTATAGTACAAGATTTTTTAACTGTAATCAGAAAATGTTATATACTTAGCAGTATGTACCTAAAACATTTTATGTGGGTAAAACAGAGCACTCTTTTAAAGAAGAATTTGTGAACACCTAAGTTATATCAAAGTGGGCGAAAGTCAAATGCATTGGAGATTCATGTAAAAAATAATGTAAGGAACATAAATTTAAATTTATGGGGCTAGAAAAGTAAAATTGGCCCTGGGGAATGACCTAAATACAAAGATTTTACAATGTGAGAGATTTTGGATATATAAGCTGAAGGCAACAAAGGGTAAAGGCTAAATCATAAGCCCAATTTGGAACCATACCTATGCATGAAGAAAATATATTGAAAAAGGCTATTTTGAGAAAAGACCATTTGCATTCATTTTGGATCCCTGTATGTGCTGTGTCTCATCTTTACAAGCTTATTCACTTATCTGTGTTCACTGGTGGATCTTGTTATTGAGGTCTTGCAGTCTGAAATTGCTTAACATGCAGCACTGAGCAAGCAGCAAGCACTGTGGAAGGCGGCACGGGGTCATGTTGCCTAAAAAAGCGAAAACAAGCGCTGCAATAGATGCAGTAGGCAAAACAGTGTGCACTGAAATAAGGACAGGTAAAACACTGACCTATACAAACAGCTCATGCCATTCTCTACAATAGGCAGACTTGAAACAGAAGCACAGCATTAACACGCTGGTGTAGATCCCTGTCTTGATTACAGAGACAGGGTATAACAGCAGTAGACACCATCACATCCCCGCCGCTGTGTACTGTAACTGTGTAGGGATCAAGTTGCCATATGCTGGGTGTCTGGTCAAGCTGCTCACATGGTGCAATGGCTAGGGCACCAGCACACAGTGGAATCAGAAGACCTGGAACCGTGGTTCCCCTAGGTCTCCCTGTGTTACTACTTTTGTGGTTCTTTCTGTTTTTATTGAAAAGAAACAAAGTTCCCCTCCCAAGTTTCTCCCTATCTCCTAAGTCCACCCCGGACTCTGTTATATAAATTGGGGTGGGGGCAAAGCCCCTGCAAAACAAGTCAGCCCATTGTAGAGAGCGGCATGCGCTCTGTTTGTGTAGGTGAGTGTTTTACCTGCCCTTATTTCAGTATTTGCCATTTTGCCTGAGGCAGCTGTTTCCTTGCAGTTTCTGTTTTAGGTGACATGACCCAGTGCCCTTCATCCTCCTCCAGCCTGGTTGTGAGAGCATTTTTTATCATATCAAGGCTTGGTGGCCAACATATATATCTATATATGTGTATATATATATATATATATATATATATATATATATATATATATATATAGACATATTTTACAAAGCTGGGAGGGTTGCAGTCAATGTTGGAAATGGGATTTATGGTTTCACAACTGTATTTGTAGATGACAAGTCAAGTTTCAGAGGACATGTGGGAAATAATTTCTTTTTTTTGTTTTTTTTTCTTGTCCTCTGACTTGCCCAATGGTATCCCCGACCCATCACTAACCTTCTCATGGATTTACAGGTTATCTACCACTTGCCTAGGACCACAATATTGGTGGGTGCCGTGCCATGTCACTCATATGTGGGTCTGTTTGGGTACTGACACAATGGTGGACCACCCTTGTTCCTTCATCTCCTAGTTTTCTCCACAAAGGTGCCAGCATGCAGTGACATGCATGCTTGGCATCTGGCAGCTACCCTTCTATTTATGTGCTACAATGTTTTGCCAGCTGCCCTCCACCAGGTGACAGACAAGAAGTAGTATGTGGCATCCTCCCTCCCAAGGGAGAAAAGTTGTCATTACGATGCTCAGTCCTTCCTCCCTGGCTGGCCCTAAGTGGTCTGAGTCCATTCTATAACCCAGGTCATCATCATAGCAAGCAGTAGTGCTACGCCAGTGACTGGTGTGCAAAATGATTTCTAAGGAATGCGTAGGGATACAACTAGTGATTTTTCTGTTATAAGAGAAGAAGTGTTCATGATTGTAACATTTACAGTACAAGGGATCAGTTTAGTGTTTGTGCAAAGAGGTGGAATGGGATAAGTAGTATCACTGTATTCGGGGCTGTTTGCCATTAACGTTATTGACAGTATCAGCCAAGTGATTAGCAGCATATACTGTAGTAGTATACATTTGTTATTGAATATCCTTTTTAAAAGTAAGGAAATTCTTTGTAGAAAACTATGTTTATGCATCAGTTAGGGCTGAAGTACAAAGCTTGAATTAGCCAAATGTGATTTTAGGGTGCAACAAGCATTTGTCACTGCCGAATGTTTGCTTGCTTGTATTTGCTGTGTAGGTGTTTGGCATTGATATTGCAGTGGCTAAAATTAGCATATTAAAAACACAAGTTATAATAGCGAGATTGTCATGACTGGGAAATGAAGAGGTTCTAAATAACTTTGTTGTTTTCTTAGATTGTGACTTGTCATTTGTGAATGCGACCCAAAACATTGTTTTGTTGAACAACTGGGAAAACAAGTTTTGGAGAGGTTTGATCATGACACCTGCCATGTTCATTCAGTGGGAGTAAAAACATGAGTATGTTGAAAATTTGGGTTCAAAAGTAAAAATATTGCAACTTTATGAGTAAACATTGGAAAATTTAAATGTTTATTAATATTTTTTTTAAATATTGACCCCAAATGTTCAACATAGAATCTTTAATTATACAAACTGATGAACATGACGACTCACATGAAATCCTGTCTAAAATTTCATTTTTGTGGCACAACGGTGAAAAAGACATTTTCGACAGAATTTGAAAAATGACACATCATGTTTATGAGGTGGGTACAAAATGGCCATATTGAAAATGTGGCATCAGAATCTGGTAAATAGCAAAGTTAGAGTAAACACTGAAAATGATAATGTTTCCTCATAACTTTGTCTTTTTTAAGATTTTACCCCAAATTTTCAACACAGCCCTTTTGTCATCTGATGTTATGATCAACACAGGTGAAATGTTTTAATCCGTCCAAAAGGTGATTACATAAAGCAAATGCAAAACAAGTTTGAGGGAGGATTTAAAAAGCTTACAGCTGCCTTTTTTATGAAGTAGGGTAAACAAAGGATATGTTGAAAATGTGGGGTCAAAATCTGGAAAAATAGTAAAGTTATGAGTGAATGTTGAAGAATTTCAATGCCTCTTTATAACTTTGTTGTTTTTGAGATTTTGATCTATAATTTAAAACATTTTTTAATCCACCTTATGATAGAGACAGGTAGAACTTGCTTCCAGTTCTGCCCACAAAGTGGTTCACACACAAGAAGGAGCTCTCAGCAAAGAAACTACACACTGTAAAAGTGCTTCAAAGTAAATTATTTGAAGTTTTGTAACAGTAGAAATGCTTTGAGAGGCTTCAGTAACCTATGGCAGGCTGCAAGCAGAAGGAGCAGCAAGCCATACTCCCTAGCATCAGGACAATAGCCTGACTCTACCAGCAGCCCCTCCGCCCTGATGAGCAGTAAGGAGGGCTCCCAGTTAGTAATGTGGGTGCCAAGCTATATGACCCACCTAATATCCATATACTCACTGAACATCGTGCATTCTGAGCAGAGATAGGGAACCAAATCCTGACATTTGGGATTCAGCTGGAGAAGTTAAGTTGGAACAAAAGGAGCTTCAAAGTGCTCTTAAAACAGTGACAGATTACACTGACCAACAAATTGAGATGGCCCTGGCTCTTTAGAGAAAGATGCTCTAACTAGTGGGAAAAAAACTACGACCTGGAGGGCAGTCTCCACAGGAAAATCTATGAATCCATGGATTGCCAGAGGGTGAGGAAGGCACTAATATCTCTGACTATACTGACCGGCTCCTACACGAGGCTTTAGATCTGCCCTCTGACATGCCCTTGCAGATAAAAAGAAACTACAGGGTCTTAGGCCCCAAACTGGCCCAAACCAGCAGCCTCACTCCATAGTGCTTCAGTTTTAAGTTTCTGCACCAAAGAGAAGCAGCTTTACTAAAAAGTGATTTTTATCATGTGGGTCCAGACATGGCTGTATTTAAACCATGACTATGTAGCACTGATGCAGCAAAAAGACAGACCTGTTCTCCATACCTTTGAGAGCTCAAACAGGCAGGAGTGAAGTTCCAGACACCCTTCCTGGCTGGACTTTGGGCACACTTTGCAGATGGGGCAGCACTCTTCCATTCAGTAGAGGCACAATCTGACCTGGAGTGGTGGGCATTCCCATCCCTCTCCAGCAGAGACTGCAAGGTGAATGTTATAAACAAAAATAATGGTGAAGGGTGGCATCTTCCCATGGAGGCATTGCTTCCTCCTTCACTACATTGTAAATGGCAGTGGAGGCAGCCAAGGACTCTCAGCTAAAAGACTTACAAGCAATACAAGACCTACCCCAGTAGTTTTCCTGACCTGCCTGCTAGGTCACTACAGCGACCATCTGCCAAAATAACATTATATATGCTTATTTGATTCTTGATTATAAGCTGGAGAGCTATCTGAGATGAGTGGTGGGGGTCTGCCGGGGAGGGCTTCCCTCATAT
This sequence comes from Neoceratodus forsteri, assembly GCA_016271365.2. Lineage (NCBI taxonomy): Eukaryota > Metazoa > Chordata > Ceratodontiformes > Ceratodontidae > Neoceratodus > Neoceratodus forsteri. Next base: position 1,543,912,174 of record CM057450.1, read on the forward strand.
GCAGCCCAAATCATGTTATTTTGAACAAAACAGTTGTCTGGGGGTCCTGGGCCACTGCTGCCCCACTACCCATATTAATGTGCCTAGATTGACTGGCCTCTTTATGGTTTCCCAGGCCTGCTCCTCGAGGTCTCTTTTGGCACCTGATTGGTTGAAACCTTTTTATTTTCCCTTTCACTACTAGATGCACAAGCTGCACACCTGATATTGAATTTATAGTTGCATAGCCCACTTTAAATGGAGTATGAGCTTTATGCTGCAGGTTAGCTGATGGAAATTGGGTTTAGGTAGACTGTGCTGGGGCAGTGTACTCAGCATTGTTAGGTGACTCTACCCCCACTGGCTACTCTGCCCCATTGTGCACTACGAGTAGCTCCTACTGCTGGAAGATTTGAAGCTGCCCCAGTGGAGCTGTATGTGAGATGGCCACCAGGACTACTTGATCAGCTGTTTTGGTGTACAGTATGTACAGTTTTGAGACATCAAACATCACTGCAGCAAAGGAGATGATTCAGAGAGGGGTTCACTGAAAAGGAGAGCAACTCAAGTTGTCCAAAGTGATTATAGAAGGGGTCCTTAGTGGGACAGGGTGGGACCAGAGAGACTGAGGAGTGGGGTGGTGAGACTCAGGGCTCCCAAGACCACTACTAGATTATGTAAATTTGTGGCATGTGGGCTAGGGGTGTCAGTCCCTGTCACCTCACCTACTCTTAATATTGTCTGTACCCAGTACTCAGCTGCTCAGTATTTTGTTCCCCTTTTGTGACAGTAATGATCCAGGACTTATAGGGACTAAACGGTTCTCTAATCAACAAATTCTTGGCAACATGGCAAAGGATTGCGACTGTGTATGTATCCTGGGTGTTGTTCAATATTAAGGGTTTGGCAAGCTCAACCCATCACATTTACAATACATTTTTATAAAATGTATAGGGTTGCATCTAGTATCTGACCAAACAAAACATACAATTATGGTGCAGTGCCTCCCCCACACACACATACACACACACACTCAGCTGCTTTAAAGTCTGCAATTAATTCAGATAACTCAGTATTTGTACCTGTTTTAGATTGTTAGAGAGGTTCTTGGTCTCATCATTCAACTGAATTATGATCAAACCTGACCACCACAACTAGGTGATCTTCTCATTGGTCAGCAAAAGCATCATATTTTACCTTGCCATATATTAAATTGCATGCTTTAAAGCAGCTGAGTTGGGGGCACTGATACCATAATTGTATGCTTTTGTTTGATTACACACCAGGTGCACCACTATAAATTTTATGAAGATGTATTGTAAATGTGATGGGTTGAGCTTGCCAAACCCTTAATATTGAACAACACCCAGGATACATACACAGTTGCAATTGCATGCAGGAGAAGCTTGCCAGTCATACCCTGTGAACCTCTTATTGGCCAGAGCACATTATATAAGCAATGAAGCCAGAGAGTGGTTTCCCATAAGACAGAGAAAAACCAGGAAACCTCAGCTCAGAATTCCAGGCTTTAACAAGTGTGTGTGTGTGTGTGTGGGGAGGGAGCAGTGGTACCACAATTGTATGCCTGGGTGTTGATGCATCATTGGTCCACTATTTCGTGAAGCACTGACAGCACACTGGGCTCAGGCTAGCCCAGGACAATCCTCCAATGGCATAAAACACCTGAAGGTGCCACTTAAGGTTGATAACAGATTTGTCACTCCCTTTTGGTAAGCAAACCAGTTTTGCCCTGTTTCTGTTCAGATTTAGTTTAGCCCTATTGGCACCCTATTTCTGTTGCTGTTCTTTAATGTAACTACTATCTACATGTTTTCTTTTCTATTATTGGCATTCAGGTACTGTGTATAAAGCACTGCACTATATTTTCAACTGGGGGATCTGGTACTGCTAGTGCTGGCCTGCAATGGGGGAGGGGAGGAGTAGGAGTAGGATGCAGGAGAAAGGAGTGCTGTTTCCACTATGGTGCACTGTGGGGCTTAGCCCAGAAATTTTGCATTTTAACTTATTGATATTATGATGATGAGGACAACAGCTATAATGTCATTCAATATTAATGGGATACACAGCCCAATCAAAAATATATAATTTTACAACTGCTTCAACAGGAGAAATGTGAGATTCTTTACTTATAGGAAATGAATTTATCCTAGGACAAGCACAATAAATTTGAGAGGTTTGGTTTTGACTTGGTGCAGTCCTCCTTGGTACCCAGTCAAGTGAGCAGAATAGCGCTGCACTATGGGCGCTAGTCTGTGGCTCACCTGGTGTAGCGGGGGTGGGGTTATGCGGTAGCTTGCTGCAAGGGCTCCCGGTTGTCAGTCCATGGTCCTGTAAAAGGACAATGGCTGCAAGGAAGGGAGGCTGGCTGAGCTGCACCTGTGTGTGGAGGACTGGGGCAGGGAGCTGCTTGGCCAGTGAGTTCTAATCCTGATTTCCACCTTGCTGGCATTGGAACTTAGTTTTTTTTTTTACCAGGGCTGTGGAAACACTATTCCATGGCCTCACAAATTTTAATTTTCCCATGGTCCACTCCCCCATAGAGAGAATCCTTAAGTCCTTGCCCCCACAAAATAAAATCAGCACTTTTATTACTGCGCCTGCACATGCCAACGCTATTCTTGTCAGCGCTTAGTAGACCCAGTGTCGCCCTCCTCCCATAGCTCCAGGAGATGGTGGGGTGAGCTAACTTTGATTGCCAGAGGGCTTTCCTTGGAATTGATGAAGGCCATAGACAGGGAGGAACGATATGTTACATTGGTGGGGACATTATATGGCAATTAACATACACTGGCTAAATGTTATTTCCTCCCAGGGACCAAAAATCTGTCTTTCTGTCCTTTTTAATAACTTAATAGCAGTCCATCAGGGCCAGATTGTATGGAGGGGAGGAGTAAACCTAGTGTTCAATCTGTATATGGACATCAGTACTCCTAGGAGATTCTGCCTCTCATCAGCCCAAAAGTATGTTAAAAACATGTTCTCTCATCTGGGTATCTCAGATATTTGGAGGAAAACCCATCTACTCACTACATAGTGTACAGATTATTCCCCATATTGCCACAGCTACTCTTGGTTAGATTACCTTCTCAATACCATGCAGTATATGGATTCACCCACGCTATCTCTCATGGTATGATACAGCTCTCGAGACCATGTGCTGAGTAACGTAGCCTACGTGGGTTGCCCATATAAGAATACTTACTGAAGGCTTCACTTGGGACATCTCACATATGAAGCACTCCAAGAATGGCTTGAATAGCAAATTCAACAGATTCTGGATGAAAACACTGCCCCTGACGTGTCCATCGATATCTTCTGGGACACATTAAAGGCAGTGTTGAGAGAGGATCATATAGCCTATGTGTCCAGTAAAAATGAGAGAGGAAGCTAAACTCAAAGAATCACAAGAACCTTACTAACTCTTCAATGGCTTTGCATGCAAGGGGATAACTCAGTCTTACCCCAAATGTGCCACATGAAATCACAGATCCTTGATTTGAAAGTAGAGATATAAGAGATCCTTGATTTGAAAGTAGAAAACCTTTTTATAGCTAAATAGCAGAACTATGCTGATGTATTGCTATTACATAGTAAAGAAAGAGACTCTGGAATCATGTGACTGGATACCTACAGTAGACTGTGTCCTACCACCAGTAGAGCTGAAGCACATGTGGTCCTCTTCATTGGCCACAGTGCTGTTTCTTTGCCCCCACCGATGATGCACTATTTTCTTGTTCCACACTCACTTCCTGTTCACTTCTGGGAGCCTTGCTCCAACAAAGTTATTTATTATGTCTCCTGCCCTTATTATAGTGAAGCTGATCCTGGTTTTCTGATAACTGTTGTGCTCTGGTGGAGTCTGGTTAAGCTACTGGCCAGAATGTAGAAACCTCCTGCCGATCACAAGTGCTGAAATGCTATTCCTGCTAGGCAATGGTGGCTCCTTTGATTTGCAATGATGGCTCCTTTGATGTGTGGCTTGGAGTCATGATAAACACAAGATGCACATGGCACTGAATACAAACTGCTTGTCCTGCCTCCCAACAAAGTTCCTAGGGCTGGAAAGGATATCACGGGAGGCTGCAATTGGTGTCAATAATTTTTTATTTTTTATTTATTTTATTGAAATCTGGATAACACCATTGAGCAGATGCTCGTTAACTGGTTCCATGTCAGTTAACAAAATACAGAATGGTACAAAAACTGAGATAAGTATGTCACAAATGCACTCAGCAGGTCAGGCCCTCTGTGTCCACAATGCCAACCTCTGAGCAAGAGTGTGAACAGGTAACAGACAAGGTAAACCTCCTGTCTACTTGTGGGTCCAAATCACCTTTGGTTTCAAGTTCTGGGGATTCAAACTGTGAACCTTATGCTAGCATACTCAAATGTACAGGATCAAAAGCTGGCCTGGTGGCACTGAGGGTTGAGTGCTGGATGCCACACATCACGCCAGCCGCGGCGACCCGGGTTTGGAAGTGAGCCGAGCCACCAGGGTCAGCAGGGGGATAGAGATTGAGCATCCACTGACTGGTTTCTCTTCCGGGTGGGTGGGAATGTGCTCGCTCTAGGAGCGACCTCTGGTGGTGGCTGGAGGGTCGCCAGTGTAGTGGCGTGGCATAATGCCTGGGGGCAGAGCCATGGCAATCCTGAGACTTGCTGGCTGGGCTCCATGGGGAAGGGACAGAAAAAGCAAAGAAAATACTTCCTGTAAGTCGGGAGATGATAGTGGCCCCAGTGGACCTCCCACATCCCAAACACTGGCCCAGATGTGCCCAGGATCTCTCTCTCAGAGGACCCAATGACTTGCAGGTAGGCCCTCATATTTGGAGGTAGCCACTGAGGAGCTGAATCAGCCCTGGAGATGGTACCAGGGTCGGGTCAGCCTGAAGTCGTCGGGAGGAGAGGCCAGGGAATGCGGGGTTCAGGTTGGGAGTAGGGTGGAGATCCCTGTGGGCACTCCTGAAGGATGCCAGGGGTATCAAGTAGATAAACAAAGTTTAAAAAAAAATGTACAGGATCAGATAATCTGCTTTTCAGGGGATGCCAGATATCTTTCATCTAAGGGCACCTAACGAGGTATTCAAAATGAACCCTTAAAACTCTATAAAAGACCTTAGGTATATTCTTACCTTTTCCCAGTTTGGTAACAACATCAGCTTCTGAACAGTTTTGTCAGTCTTAACCTTCTGTCGTCACATGCAAAAGAACTTGGAAGACCTACCCAGGCAGTCTTTCAAAATATTTTACTAAAATGAATAAAAATATGTAAAATGTAAACACAGAAACCACTATATCAAAAAGCATAAATCACTAAAAGAAAAACAAAGAAAACTACCAACATACAGTTAGATTTTCTATCTAATGTATTACCTCTATAGTGGTTATAGTTAGATCTTGTTTCTTAAGAGTCCAAAAGATATGTCACTAAGATCAGACACAAGTCCTAGGTCAACTGTGTCTCTCTCACACACTCCTTCTATGATGTCATCTAGCTCCTCCTTTCAGAATATAAAAAATACAAACAATGATCTTCCTGTCAGGAGATATTTCAAATAAGGTGACATCAGCAAGGTCATTTCCCAATATGACTCCTTATTTAACATCCCTTTTTGATCTCGAGCAGTTCCTATTCCCAGGGCCATCAAAAGATTTTATGATTTTAGCGCCATAGTGATATAACATGTTTTCCTCTAAGACGTCATAAAAGTTTACGAGCCCTATATCCTGGCAGCTGGGTCAGGTCTAATTAAGACAGAAAACAGGAGACCCGTAATTAAGTCTCTAGTCTTTTAATTACCTCCTGATTTCAGGTCACTTGACTGTAACTGAAACTTGGGGAGCACTCATGGAAGCGCTGTGATAGTCACACACTATATTTTTATATTACAAATATCATCCAACAATCATAATCAGCTGGCCAAGCATTACAAAGTGTACATAGTTGGCAAAGGAGGTCTAAGAATACAATTAATGCACAGAGAAAACTCTACTGAGGCATTGTACAAAGAATGCCTGCGTCCTGGGGAGACATAAAGCATTAGGAGTGGACACATAGGGAGAGGACAGAGAGAGAGGAGAGGACAGGGAGAGGTATAGGGTAAGTGGATAGGGTAGGTAATTGAGGGGGAGTGAGGTGAGGAAGTGTTGAGGTGGAAGAGTTGGGTCAAGGAAGTGCTGAGGACTATCCAGTGGTACAGTTGACTGGATAATTAAGTGCTTATGGTGGATCACTGAGTTCAGCAGTTGAGATTACTGACTTGGGGAGGGGTCTAGTGGAAGCACGCACAGGTACCAGTGGCAATAATAAATGGGTACACTCTGCACCAGAAGAAACAGTCTATGTGATTGTGGTGTTGCTCCTCTGGTCCCCAGCAAGCTGCTAGTACTCAAGAGCTAGAGTGAGCAGAAAAGGTAATGGCAGCTGGCCGCTTTACAGCATACTAAATTCAGACCAAGTCCTGACATTTTTGCATGTGTGCTCTGAGGTAGCATCCATTTGTGGTCATGGACCAAGAGAACGAGACTGCTTTTAAACAAATAGCAACAGAAATGAACAGCTTTGTGTTCAATTTACAAAAAGTAAAGACTTGCTTTTTAATTTTTGTACACTCAGGGTACAGTGGGAAAGAAGGTGGCTTTGAGTTTTTGAGGTGGTACAGTCAGGAGACATGGAGATCTGCATGACAACGAGTGGAGCTGGCATTGTGAGCTGATGGGGTTTGTCCATGGATGGAGCAGGGAACAGAACTAGATGGCAGTGCGATAACCTACAGAAAGGAGGACAAAGAAACAGTCTCTGTTGGGAGAAAAGGTACACTTTCAAAATAATATACAAAGGCAATGTGTTGTGCAGTGATATTGTGTCATGTGATTTTGAGCTGCAGGTATGGTGCAGATATGAGATGGGGAGGTTGTAGTGGCAGATTGGTAAGAAAAATGTAATTGTTCATGTATTTCTATGTTTTTGTATTGACCACCAATACAGAGTTGAATGTAATGGTGGACAGAAAGAGTAGATATTCTGCTGGTGTGTGTTTTGAGTGTGGGGGGTCCAAATGCAGTGTGGCAGAGTAGAAGAACTGGTATGGAAAGTGATAGTAGGTAATGCAGCAGTCAAAGTATTTCACCACCACCCAACTTGGGCAATGTGGGACAAATGGGGGATTACTAACATCCACTGAGACAGTTTATTATAGCCATGTTACTAGTTTGAGGTTTCTCGAAACTTGTAAAGTTTTATGGTATTAAACATTAGACTGAAGTTACAGTCAGATTCACAATATGCTAGAAAGTTTAAATTTATTTAGCCTGCTATTCTAAAACTCACTTCAAAAGAATTCTGCCTTGCATTTTAATTGCCATGCCTGACTTTTTTTTTCAAACCTCATATTATAAGCAGGGGAGCTCTATTCTTCCTCACCCCTGGGTTTATAGCTGAATTAGCTCTAGTACATAATAATGTTCTGGCAGAGCCACTACTGCTGCAAATGCATTAACTAGATGAGGGTGTTTCATGGGCTTAAACATAAACATGAATTACTGTTGCATACACTAACTGAATCAAAGTATGGTACATTGAAAAAGGGCAGATATAAAAATAATGGCACCGACTGTATTACAGTTACCTATATGTTTCACATTTTATTCTATGCACTGTTATAGCAATCAGCTCAACAGAACCGGGCCATCATATACATGAAGGTACTGTACCTTAATTGCAAACACTGCTGAGACAACTATATGTTGTGACAAGGTGGAAGATAAACACAATGTTGAGACATGTTTTGAATACATTTGATGTGTTTTAATTGTTTTTTAAGAGATTGCTATACAGTTCACACACATACTTAGTATAATATAAAAGTGCATATACCCAAATGTCAATGTAAATTCACACATTTCATTACAAGTTGTACTCTTGAAGGAAGATCTTACTGTACAAGGTCTAAAAATGGGCATTAGGTAAAAGTAAACTGGGGCAGGTGTGTTATTGAGGGTATTGCATAGATTATCTCTTATTGCTGCTCCACCCCAGGCACACACAATATAAAAATCAACAACCCCTTGAATTATTTAGTATAAAGACAGAAACAAGTAGAGGACTGAGTAAGGGTAGACAACCATGAGTATGGTAAGTAAAATAACATTTAAAAAGTCTCATTAATATAATTCAATTTTTACAATGCATCTGCACAGTTAACAATTTTGTAAAAATAATAACAATGGGAGTTATTCCACATATGTCCACAGGTACCACGCAGGCAGGTGGAGGGATTTGAGGCCCGATGCACCAGTCTATCCTGCTCCTGAGTCAGAAGATCATGGTGAGAGACAGAGGTACTGGGGATCCATCGATAGCTGTCAAGCAGAAGGAACCAATTCTGAGGAGGCCAAAGAGGGGCTATTGAATCATGTGAGCCCTTCCACCCTTAACTTTAGGGGAACCTCTGAAGCACTGGAAAGGAGAAAAGGCATAAGAACCTCCCTGTCCAGCAAAGAGACAGTGCATCTCACCAGAAAATACCACGCCCAGGAACAAGCTAGCAAAATTGGGTAGTTCTCGTTGGATGGGGAGATGAAGAGGTCTATCTCTGACAACCCCACAGGTCAAATAAGATTTTAACCACCTCTTGATTAGAGATGCAGCCAAATTAAATTCTGTTGGTGGGCGAACAAGTGGACATACGGCGTGTCACTCCGGTATGCGGAGTGGTTAATAGGAAAGGGTCACTTCCTTTGTAATTATTATTTTGCATTGTCATTCTGCCTTAGCACGAAGTAAGGTAGAGTGATAACAACATTGGCAGCCCCCAGTGGCCTCACACACACATATACAGTCACCAGAATTAATGTGCATCCCTAAAATACTACTGTCTTGTGTCCAGAAAACTCTTCTGTGCTGACGAAGGAAATGAGAGCACAACAAGAAATACAAAGTCTCCCAGAATTAATGGCACACTCAGTCATGCACGCAGTGGATATGGTCGCATCACCACAGACACCAGAATTAAAGTGCATCCTCAAATGCTACTGGCTTGTGTCCAGAAAATTCCCAGTGCTGACCAAGTGAAATTAGAGTGAAACAAGAAATGCAAAGTCTCCCAGAATTAATGGCGACTCAGTCATGCACACAGTGGTCACACACAATGTCAATAGAATTAATTTGCATCCCCAAAATACTACTACGTCATGTGTCCAGAAAATTCTAGTGCTGACAAAGTGAAATGAGAGCAAAACAAGAAATGCAAAGTCTCCCAGAATTAATGGTGCACTCCATCATGCACGAGTGGTCACACACAATCACCAGAATTAATGTGTGTCTCCAAAATGCTTCTGTCTTGTGTTCAGAAAATTCTCAGTGCTGTTGAAGTGAAATGAGAGGGTAACACAAAATGCAAAGTCTCCCACAATTAATGGTGCACTCTGTCATGCGCGTAGTGGTCACACACAGTCACCAGAATTATTGTGCATCCCCAAAATGCTACTGTCTTGTGTCCAGAAAATTCCCCAGTGCTGGCGAAGTGAAATGAGAGTGTAACAAGAAATGCAAAGTCTCCCACAATTAATGGAGCACTCTGTCATGCATGCAGTGGTCACACACAGTCAACAGAATTAATGTGCATCCCAAAATGCTACTGTCTTGTGTGCAGAAAATTCCCCAGTGCTGATGAAGTGAAATGAGAGGGTAGCAAATGCAACATCTCCCAAAATTAATGGTGCACTCCATCATGCATGCAGTAGTCACACACAGTCACCAGAATTAAATTGCATCCCCAAAATGCTGCTGTCTTGTGTCCAGAAAATTATCCAGTGCTGACAAAATGAAGTGAGAGGGTAACAAAATGCAAAGTCTCCTAGAATTAATGGTGCACTCTGTCATGTGAGCAGTGGCCACATGTCACCAGAATTTATATGCATCCCCAAATGCTACTGTCTTGTGTCCAGAAAATTCCCCAGTGCTGACAAAGCTGAAATGAGAGTGTAACAAGAAATGTAAAGTCTCCCAGAATTATGTGTACTGCAAACACACAGACAGATTTAAGATTTGCTGTGCACTCAAGAGATGCAGAAGCAAAGGCACAACAACACCTAACCAGTGCTCACAAGTCACAAATCCAAATCTGGAAAAGAATACCTTTTGCCAGTTGGGGGGTACTGCATGGCAGTAACAGTCCACTACCAGTAAAGATATCACAAAGCAGCATAAAAAATTCATGCGGGTGCAGTGAATAGCAGGTTCACATTGCTGCAATTACTCTGTGGCACAATAAAAGGTGTCTGATTTAATGGCACACATCACACACACACACACACACACACACACACACTACAAGTAATGCATAGCAAATTGAAAATCTTTAGTAATATAACCAAATGTTTTAAACAAACTGAAATTATACACTTCTGCACCACAACAATCAGCAGAAAACATCAAGAATTACTGAAAATATTACTGTGTGTACATTAACACAGTTATACAAGAAAAATATAACCAAAACAGAAAGACTGCCTTTTTCTCCCGGTAATCTATCTACACCACAGATATGCTCCTCCCAAAACACATTTCACAGTACACAGACTGACTGTTCTAAATTAACACTCAAAAGCCACACACAAACAATAAACACTCAATGATATGAGCACAGGAGGGTTTCCTACAATCAATGTACTAAATTTTGAGAAAAAATGGCTCAAAAGGCTTTCTTAACAGCTTTTAGAGGATTTGAATCGCAGAGCCTGAGAGGAAACTGTCTCCATCTTCCACTACACACACACACAACACAGAACTGAGGTTGTGCAGAACAATCTAGAGCCCATGTGACCTTCAAGCCCATGAAGCATGCAAATTCGCTTTGGAGCTCAATAACAAGAACAGTGATGCTAAGTACATTGCTTTCAATGTACTTCACCTTAAAATTGGTGGAGAATTGTTTGGGAAGGTGGAATAACACAAAGTCATTGGTTTCAATGGACTTCAGGTTCTCTTATCATGATGCAAAGTACTGCTTTATGCTTGTGGAGCACCATGGATTCCATGTTACCTGCCAAATTTCAGTCACTTGCTCACCACTGCTCTTGATTTAGCTCCCACTATGAACCATGATAGTAGTGTGGCTGAGACTGTCTGCCAGGATGTTGCTGATGCCTAACACATGGACAGCAGTCAGGTGGAGGTCATGCTGGACTGCACAGTACCACACTTGCATTGCCTCCCGGCATAGAGGGTATGAGTGAGTGCCTCCCTGTTTGTTCAGGTACCAGACCACAGACATATTGTTGGTCTGAATTAGGAGTGTCCCTGGACATAGAAGAGGCTGGAAGGCCTGGAGGGCATACAGTACTTCCTCATTTCTAACACATTGATGTGTAGAGATGCTTCCAGCTGAGATCATGTTCCCTGGGTCTGATGGTCTCCCTAGGTGGACTCCCAGGCCTTGACATGAAGCATCCATGGTAAGGGTCATGGTAGGAGCAGGAGGTTGAAAGGGGAACCCCATGGAGAGATTGGACAACTCCTGCCACTAAAGAGGATCCTTCTTCATGTACCCAGACACTAGGACCCTGAGGTCCAGGTTGTCCATCCACTGATCCCATTGCACATTAAGAGTCCATTGGGTCACCCTCATATGCAGTATAGCTAGAGGAACTAAGGATTGCAGCTGCCATCAGCCTGAGAAGATGAAGGATCTACAGGGCTGTGGTCCAGCGTGAGTTGGCCACTAATCTGGCCTGTTCCTGCAGGGTCTCTGCTCTGTTCAATGGGAGGAAGGCCCTGCCCTGACCATATCCAGCACTGCCCCAAATGAATTGTAGACACTGGGAGGGAGAGGTGGGACTTGGGATAGTTAGCTGTTATTCCAAGTCTGGAAAAGAGGTCCAGGGTGAAGGAGAGTGATTCCCAGACTGCTCTGTGATGGGGCTGATAGAAGCCAATCATCCAGATACCAGGCACAATTTGATCCCTTTGTAGCATAGGGCCTCACCACCTCTGACAGACCCTTAGTAAAACCCGAGGTGCTGAGGATAGGCCAAAAGGAGAGCTTGAACTGGTACTGTTCCACCTGGAAGGCAACTGAAGAAAGTGGCTGTGAGCCTGGAAAACAGGGATGTACAGGTAAGAATCCTGCTTGTCCAGTGCACAAAGCCAATGGCTATTTAGGAGCAGGGGTAGAAGTCTCTGGATGGTGAGCATGAGGAACCTGTTGTACTCAACATACAGGTTGAGCATGCTGAGGTTCAAGATGGGTCTTAGGTCACCCGTTTTTGGGCACTAGGAAGAAATAGAAGTACAGTAGTACCCCTTCCTATCTGTGCTGGAGCCACTGGCTGTATGGCTGACTTTTGCAGAAGAGCCTGGATCTCATCTACTATCAGAGACAGGTTCCTTGGAGGATAATGGAGAGGCCTGAGCGCTGTCCAGAGACCTGTCTAGGAACTGTATGGTGTGACCTCTTGCTATTAACTGAAGGATCCAAGAGTCCATGGTTATGTCCTGTGGCCCCAAAGGTGGAGGGCAAATCTTCTCTCCACTGGTTTCCTAGAGGATCCAGAGGAGGCAGGGGGTCCCCACAAGTCAGGAAGCTGAAGGGAGAGTCGGTGGCTCCTCTGGGGGCTTCTGGGACTTGGCAGGGAGTAGGGTTCCTGATGCTGGACTTCTTTGGTCTGGCATCTCTGTTGGTGAAGAAAAGGCTGTTTGCCCTTGTAACCCTTGGTACATGAAGCAGATGTCATGGATGGATTTCCTTGGTCCTGCAATTCAGTTATAATAATTCAGTTATAATGTCCTTCCTTAGCATCACCTCCAGATAACATAGATCACCTGAAAGGGCATCCATGATGGAGGTCTGGATATCTTTTGCCAGGCCAGCAATCCTGAGCCATGAATGTTGCCTAATGCAGACAGCAGTGGCTGTGGTGTGAGCAACTGAGTCCACTGTGTCAAAAGTAGCCCAGAGTGCATGACGACAGAAGATTTTAGCCATTCTCACTGTCTTGGCAATCTCGGCCTTGATAGCTCCTGGTCCTGGATAGCTTCCATCTTTGACTCGTGTGAGGCCAGGAAGATTTCTGATAGGAAACCATATGAGCCACATAATTTAGGGACATGAGGGCACAAGTGGGGAAGGAATGGAGCTTGCAACCAAAATTGTCCTGCTGCTTACATAGAAACATAGATTTTGATGGCAGATAAGGACCGCTTGGCCCACCCAGTCTGCCCATTTTCCTCCTAATGGATAAGCTGCAGATCCTAGTTAACCAGCAGCCTACTTCTTCCTACCCCCACCCCCTAGAATTGCCTTATGACTCACAATCTCCTCCAGAAGGCTCGCTCCATGCATCCACAACCCTCTCTGTGAAAAATACTTCCTTAAATTGCTCTGAGCAGCCCCCTTCTATCTTCAAATTGTGTCCCTTGTTCTTGCACACCTTTTTTTGAAAGATGCTACCCTCTTGGACTTTGTTGATCCCCTTGAAGTACTTGAAAGTTTCTATCATATCCCCTCCTCCTCCTTTCCTCGAGGCTATACATATTCAGCTTCTAAGTCTCTCTCATATGTCTTCCAGTGCAGACCCTGCACCATTTTAGTTGCCCTCCTCTGGACAGCCTCCATCCTGTCTATGTCTTTATGGAGATTGGGTCTCCAGAACTGCACGCAGTACTTCAGATGGGGTCTCACCAACTGTCAGTACAGAGGGATAATAACTTCCTGTTTTCTACTGGTGATGCCTCCCACGCATCCCAGTATCTCCCCAGCCTCCTTGCTGCCCCTCTCACATTGCTTGCCCACTTTTAGGTCATCTGATATGACTACCCCAGGTCTCTTTCCATTTTTGTTGTTGTTAGTATCTCACCCCCATTGAGTACTCTTCCCTGGGTTTTGTTTCCCAGGTGCATTACCTTGCACTTCTTAGCACTGAATCTAAGCTGCCATACATTTGACCATTCCTCTAACCTTGCCAAGTCCCTTCTCATCCTTTCCACCCCACCTTGTGCATCAACTCTGTCGCAGATCTTTGTGTCATCTGCAAAGAGACATACTTTTCCTTCCAGTCCTCTGCAATGTCGCTTATAAAGACATTGAAGAGGACCGTCCTAATACTGAACCTTGCGTGTACCTCATTAGTAACCCTTCTTCAGAGTGGACTCCATTTACTATTACTCTCTGTGTCCTATTCTCCAGCCAATTCTTTACCCAGGCTGTCATCTTGGGACCCACTCCCAGGCTGGCTAACTTGTATATTAATCTTTGTGTGGGACTGTGTCAAATGCCTTGCTAAAGTCTAGGTAGGCCATGTCCACTGCCCCTCCCTGATCTACTACTTTGGTAACCCAGTCAAAGAAACCTATCAGATTTGTCTGGCATGACCTTCCCACTGTGAATCCATGCTGCCTTGGGTCCTGAGCCCTCTGGCCTCTAGATACTCAACAATTCTTTGTTGGACTCCTTATAAGGAGACATGCTCAAATGTTGGTTTAGAGGACCAGTGTGGGCAGCCATGATAACAACTGAGTCTGAATAAAGATGGCCAGTAAAGTAGTAACCCCATCTGAGTGAGGTGGTACTTCATCTTCTTTTGAAATAGCCAGAATGGAGGAAGGCTGTTGCCAGACAGTGGACATCAGGTCTTCATGGGGCCCAGTCCAAGGCAGTATGGGCATAGGAGCTGTGTCAGTCATGTCTAGATGCTCAGCAAGCCTTTTCTGTTTTGGATCCTGTTCCTGGATAGCCCAGCCACAGGCATTTTGTATAGTTATGAGGAGTTCTGTAAAGGAAGGGTCCTCCGAGTGGACTTCAGGGACTCCTTAGGCTGAGGCTCTATAGGTGATGCGTACCAGAGCTGGAGGACAAGTCAGAGTCTGAAGAGTGCCTACTGGGGTCTGAACCCTTTTAGAGGAGTTTCCGGGTTTTATCCTAACCTGGTGTCTAGATGAGGTGAGAACCACAGGAGAGGCTTATCTAAGAGTCAGAAAAGGAGGCAGAAGTAGAGCTGCCACTGGTTTCTGATGGTCAAGCTTCGATGCTAGTTGAGTCCTGTCCTCCTGAATCAGGGTCTGAAACACTGCCAGGATATCAGCCTGAGGCTGCTGTGGAGGCAGAGGCTGAGACTGAGGAGGAGGTGGTGGAGGAGGATGCTGGTATAATGGACAGCCTGGTGTCTGATATTCAGGGTATCCTTGAGCCTGACAGGAGTAGGGAAACCAGAAGGAGCATACAATTGATTAGACATAGCCTGGCATCTGGTACCCTGGTACATAATGGAGTTGATGACCAGGCATTAGATACCCTAGCAAAGTGTACATTGGGTAGTGTGGGGAAGGGATAACCTGGAACATTGCCCTATGTCCAGCCAGAGGCAGAGCTGAAGGCCTGGCAGGAAGTGGGGCCAAAGGCCTGGCAAGAGGTCCAGTAGGACCAGGTGTTGGCTCTGTAGGGACAGTCAAAGGGCTGGCATTAGATCAGGCATAGGAATGTCTGGCACTGGAAGATTCTGTGCCTGGGATCCTGATGGAAGGCCATCCAGCATTTGAGGGATGGCCGGAGTGCCAGATATGCCCTGACCTTATGAAGGGTCACATGGTGAAGGATCACTTGGGGTCAGGGTGTGAGTAGAACCCAATGGAAGACCTGCCATCATCTGGGGAGCTGGAGACCAAGATGGTTGAACCTGGTTGTCCAAGGGGCTTGGGTTGAGGAGGTTTCGATGGTAGGTCCCTGAGGGAATAACAATAGGCCCTGTGGGTAAATCAGGAACAGACTGACCCGGCTAAGGAGGGGAACTGCCAGATTAATGCCCACCTCTAGCTCTTGATCTTCAGGCAAGCCCAGAGGGTTTGGTTGTGTCAGGGGAGTGAGAAACCTTCAAACACTGTTGCATATCCAGCAGCTTGCACAACTCAATGTTGGAGGTATACTGCAACCCCAACAGGAGAGCCCCAGCTGTGCAGTCCCTAGAGGAACCGGGAGTAAGTTATCAGCCGTGGCAGTGCAGACATCAGAACAGCTAATGTCTGATGTATTGGCCTGGGCTATGCAGACAACAGCAGAGCTGGAGTCCAGTTTACTGGCTATGACCATATGCTCCTCAGTGGGGCTGGGAGTGACTTATTGACCTGGCTGCTGGCAATAGACCCTGAAGAAGATATGGGCCTAAGGAGCACAATAGGAGTTCTGTCATTCAAGAAGAGCACTGACTGCACCGTGAGTAAAGCAGGCAGGGAGGTCCTGGTCTGATCCACAGAGCAGTAGGAGACCTGGCAGTAGGGGTACTTACCGAAGTGGATGCCCCTCCAGTGTCAGTGGTGAGCGATGGTTGCCACCAAGTGGATGAAGACCTATCCCAGTCTTGATGCCTCTCTTGTCCTTTTTCTTCTTTGGGTTCTGGCATTGGAGAAGAAGATTTTTCCTGCAGATTCTGCTGCTCCTTTTCCATCAAAGCTAGGCCTTCTCCAGCAAGTGGTCTTCGAGCTTTTCTGGTGCCTAATCCGTGTGGCCTGGCTGAAGGATTGGCAGGGTGCACAATCCTTGACCCGGAATTTGGGGCCTATGTAAATCATGCAGCGGGAATGCTCATCATCATGCAGGATCTGGGTGCCATGGACTTGCACTTCTTTTCGACACATCACCCAACTGTTCATGTTCCTGAATTGTACCTCCAACTATATCCCATGCTGTAAATTTGTCACTGTTATTTATTTCCTCCCTTTCTTCTGTATATCCTCAAAATCGCTATATTAGACCTCGTTATACTGTGTTTTACTATGTAATTGTCTGACCTGGTGTTCTGTTCTCTTTTTATGCTAAACTGGACATTTGTGTAAATGGGCATTTTTGCTCACATACCTTTCAGTATAAAATAAAGACTGATTGATTAAAAACTGGACTGACAGATGTGAACCACAGCAGTTCTGTAAAAATCCAAACTGGCCATACTGGGTGCAACTTGTACAAATACTGCTGGTCCAGTCACTCTGGTTGCACTGCTCAGTCTGACTTTTACTTATCTGGTCCACTCCTGGAAGTCTGTTATTCAACTCTTCCTTGACATGATTGAAAACAGTACCGTCAGGACCAGATACTGTAGGTAAAGCAGACCAGATCATCTGGAGTGGGTGGATCAGCAATAGTTGCACAAGCTGTGCCCAGTCCAGATTTACAGCTCTGGTCCAGGTCTGGTGATCTGGTTTTACCGATACCCGCTGCATGTGACTTAGTGACATACTGTACAGATGGATGCAGAGTCTAACCCATTGAAGGTTGAAGTTTCAGAAAACCATTATGCTAAAAATACCAAGACTCACTCCCCCACCTCCAAGTCACACTTAGTCCTCTACCAAAGTCATACTTAAATATTGGTGCCTCTACATCTGCACCATTAAACTTTAATGCCATCAAGCCTCTTCTGCTGCCTTGAGCCCCCCATCCATGAAGTCCTATTCTGCTTGTGGCAGCCCCCACCCTAAACCAGGTAATTTTCCAGTGATCAGCTCTTTACACCACACCAACTAAATTACTGCTAAAATACTTATTTTAAACATTTTGTTGAGAAATTTTTGTTTTATTATATCTATGGTCATGAAAATAAATGTTTAAAAGAAACCAAAGCCACCATTTATCAGTTCATTTAATCACAATACAGCATGTTATAAACTGATCAGATTCTATGTATAACCCAAGTCAAACAAAATTTAGACACACATGCCTACCTATTTACAAGTGAAGCAAATGTGGTTACTATCACTCAGTTGCAAACACCTATAGTCAACAAATTGCAGGTGAAGAACATTCAATAGAATATACTGTAAATAGTAGCCCAGAACTGCTCTGTCTGAGAAAATGAAGTTGGTGTATTATTTGGAAACAGAAACACTGGGACTCTTGCTATGGAATGTCCAGCAAAGTTGCAGAATGACACTTAGGATGGTGGTGTCAAATGGCTCAATGAGGTGTTCATAGGGGCTTAGGAAACAGCAGAGCTTATTTGTTATGCAGACAGCTCCAGGAAGTATTTAACCCATTCTACCTCCAATAGCTTTCTATGATAATAATAATAATATTAATAATAATAACTTTATTTCACGTAAGCACCCTTCAAGCTGTCAAGGCTTTGCAAAAAGATAAAACAGCAATAATAAAATCAGCGAACACGACAATAATAATAATAATAACTGTTTAAGGGGTGATATCTATACTATCCATTGGTAATCTGATACAAAATGGTGGCCAGAAGATAATGAGTTAACTTTCCGTGGGCTCAATTAACTCCACAAGCCAGAGGAAAATGGTGCTATATGGTTTCCTATACACACAGGCAGCGAGTAATGAGGCTTCAGAGGGCAAATCTATTTTTAACACTCTATCATGCTGTTTGGTAGCAAAATGAAATCAGCCCTTTTGTGAATGCAAATGCCTGATGGGCTACACCCACAGTCATAAAATGAGAAATGTCCATTGCATCCTAGAGCTATTTCAACTCATTTGCTTACTACTTCTTTCTTACATGCCTTCACCACCATCAATAACATAATTTGAAGCTGTCTGCTAAAGAGTCACTCAGGTATGTGCATATTTGGCTTGTCAATACTTGTTATTGACAGAGAGGCTTTTCTGTTTTCTACCCTGTTTAGTTTCCTTCACCTCTGATTCTGCCCATGGTCAGCAAATACGAAATACATCATGTGGACAGGATGATATCTTTGTGATGTATGTAGGCAGGTGATAACTCAGCTTGACTCTGTGGCAACTTTCTAAATGCTGCCTTCTACTTGAAACTATACCACAAAACTGCCTAGGTTTCAACACTGCTGCTCAGCCACTGTATGCATGCAGATGCCTTGCCAGTGTGTTGGTGTATCAGTGTGACACATTATTTAGCAGTCGATGCCATGCTGCACTACTCGTGGAAGTGGAGAGCCCTCCTGCTAGGGGGGCCTTCACAGCACCTTAGCAAGTCATCCTGGAACCACTGCTAGTGGTTCCAGGGTTAGTTACTGTACTTCCTACACAGTCACCAGGGATAATTTTTCCCATTTGTGATTTGACCTTGCTAAGCACTGGCTGAGCGAGGGTAGACCATGGCATCTCATTTGGAATTGAATATGGGTCCCCTGCCATGCCTGTGTTTTTATTTACCTTTAATCCCCTGTTTGGAGTCCTCCCTGCCTGTATACCAAATCCTCCCTCCGCTTGTCATTCTGTGCCTGACAGTTGCTTGCAACTAGAGGTGGGAAACCAGGGAAGTTTTGGTTCTGGATTGTCAAATCACTCCTGGTATTGGTTCTGATTTTGGTTCTGGTTTTAGTTTTGGATTCACAGCCAATATTCATTCAACATAAAACATGGCCTGTACAATACCTTCATTTTAAGTATAATATAAAGGAAAACAGGTTAAATTCTATAGGAAAACAGTTTAATAGCATGGTAGCTACAGTAGCAAGCCCAGCTGTTAGTAAGTTCACAGCAAATTATATATTATTTTGAGCCTGTGCTAAACTCAAATAAGCACATAGTTTCATTTTGCTTTGTAGTCTAAATTCCTGGCAATAAATGACAGGAAACAAGATGTGGTGAATACAGGGACATAGGCTGAGGCAATGTAACAGCTGAATATATCAGTATGGCCTGGCAGTGTAGCCTAAAGGTTAGAGTAATGAGTTGTGGCTGAGCTTGGTCTAGCAGACCTGGATTTGATTTTTCTGTGACCTCCACTTGCATACTATGTGGCTCTGAGCAAGTCACTACTTAACCACCCCAGTGCTCCTGGTCCTCGCTGAAAACAGGCACTTGTGCCTAGTGGGCCTTACCTGGTTATCAAAGAATAACACACATACACACATATATACACACACGCACACACACACACACACATCGCAACTCCTGGCTACCTTGTTTAGTATATAAGCAAGGTATGTGTTGCTAACAAAAGTGACTCTGTGACTGAAGGAGGTAACAGTACAGGAGGACACAATAAATGACAAAAGGTAGCAGCATGCACACATAGAATTGAACCGTCCCACCCACCCTTCTAAACTGATGTTTGCTTTTTTGATAAGCTGACTTTGTTGTTTGTTTTGCCAGCAATGGGCCTCCACAGTTTTGACAATTTTTTTGTACTTAATTTGGATGTGCAAGCATGCTATAATTTATTTACTATTATAATTTTTTTTTGTAGCACAATGCCATGAAAAGTCAGACTATGGTAGCATTATGATTTGTGAAAGGAATACCCACTTTTATGCAGGGTTTGTAAATTATGTTCTTTCATAAATAACTATTAATTCAAGAGCAGCAGATCAATCAGAGGTCAGAATGGGGTTAAATATTATCCAGGATAGAGACTTGGTGCATTGGGTACATACAGTAACTGGAAGATATCTAGCAGAAATCAATACAGTGATTTACAAATTTAAGTTAACCTTACAAATAAAAGATTGAAGAAAAGATGTGAGTGTGAAATTCGTTCATATGTTCCATAGAGTTTAAGAGTTGCCCTCAAGCTTTTGTAGTCTTGCTAGACAGCAGTTCAGTGGAAGAAATACAATGGTGACTGGCATGAGACAGGACAAGAATAAAGAGAGACAGGTTAATGCAACATTCTCTATCCTCAGTACTGGGCCAGTATTACTACTATTCTTCTTCAACATCAATGCAAATAGGCTCATCATCACTACTGTCTGAGCAGTGTTTTGAAGGACCCTGAGTATCCTGCAAATACACCACAGTTTAATTTAATGAAAGATAGAATTTCAATGTTTCTGGAAGGAGTTTTCTCCTCTAATACTAGCAACATAGCCAGCAGCACTAAATATTCTTTCTGAATAGATACTTGTTGCTGGGCAACTTAAATAGTAAAGGGCCACTTTATGTAATGCTGGCCAGACCGCACCTTTTCATGCCAATACTGAAGTGAGTCATCTCAAACATTTAGCTTTCTGGGATCCTTTAAGAAGTCATCCACCATACTGCTTGCTGAGTAGCTAGTGCGGGATTTCCAGAGGCAGAGCTGCATGCTGCTGAGCCAAGGAGCTGAAAGAGCAGGATCTGTTGAGGTTTATTTTTGTTTTTAAAATGGTATGCCACCATTGTTTTAATTGCATCAGATCTCATCAGATTAACTTGTGCTACACACCAGATGGCAAGTCATTTCACGTGTGTTCTATATTTTCCTAGGAAGAAAGCCTGCAGTGGAGGCTGGATAAGGAATACAGAGGGACCTTCATAAAGGCTTGAATCTGGGACATCGCCAAGGAGAGCAGAGAGAATGGAGACAGAACGGAGATAGAGTAGCCAGAACAGAGAGCAGAGCCAAGAGAGAGAGTGGCAGGAGAGAGACAGGAAAACAGGAGAGAGGAGAGCTAGATGAGTAAAGAGAACTGAGGAAGACTAATGTCATTTTAAAATACCACCATTTAACAAACAATTATATATATATATATATATATATAGAAACTAGACCAGCAAGTATGCAAATCAGGGATCGGTCTTTATTGTAGTTCTTAGAAATGGCTGAAATAATTTGGCAGAAAGAAGAGGAACTTAAAATTAAGGAATTCAAATATTTTTCCCACACTTAGTACCCTTGGTAACAGGAGTTGGGTCCCTGGCTATAGGAAAAGAAAAGGAGAAAAAGGCAGAAGATCCAAAGGATTGGTATTGTAAGTCCCTGGAGGTAATTTCTGACTATACTAACACAAAGGTTACCCTTGGGAAAGTAAGACCTCACACTTTTCGGCTAGAAAGTCTCAGGAGAGACTCAATAGGAGAAATTAAATCTGAACTAGCCTTATTTTTTCAAGAGCTCTGGATATATCTATAACTAGAAGTAATATAGAATGGATTACATAGAAACATGGAAGTTGATGGGCAGAAGGAGACCACCAGGTCCGCCTAGACTACCCATTGTCTTTTTCTCCTAGCCTCTAACTGCCCTTGGGTTTGAGGGCTCCCTTGTATCTGTCCCAAGCATTCTTCAAACCTACCACTGTGCTTGTCCCCACCACCTCTGCATTAAGATACAGTATATGATCAAGAAACCTATTGTTCATAAATAGATATTACTTTTACAAACTCTGTATATGTGGAACTTACATACAAAAATCATCAGTATTAGACATGTTAGGATTTTATGTAGTAGAAGCACAAACACTTAGGACAAGGATTCAAGAAAAGGAGAATTAGAATCTATCAGTCCCAAAAATAGATATGAAAGACTAGAGGAAGAAAGGATAGACTAACTTATGTTAGAAAATGTGGACCGGAGCCCATATTTTGTAGGTACTGAAAGGTCCATTTTAGTATGGAACATTGAGGGCCTAACAATGAAATTAGCAGACCCTGATTGTAGGAATTTTGGGGAGAAATATGACATACTTTGTTTCCAGTAGTAGTAGTGAAAATTTACTCCTTTGATAGCAGATTATGCAGTTGATTGTATCCCAGCTGTAAAAATAAGAGTAATGGCAGACCTTGGGCTGGAAAAGCAACTTGTGTAAGGACATCTATGAGCATAAAGGTCGCTCATGACCTGTAATGTAAAACTATATTACCACTCCTGTTGGAATCTGAAAGTTTGAAAATAATATTGTTAAACATATATATTCCTCCACTTACAGGAAAGGCATCTTGGAGCATGATTGGAAAATATATGCAGCGTTTATGAAAGAAATAATTGATAATTACTCTACTCTGCCACTAGTAATTACAGGAGATTTTAATGCTAGTGTAGCAAGAAACATTTGCCAATTTACATTTGGATATTATACAAATGTACCAGAACTAAATTTAAATATAAAACAAATTGGACAGGCCAGAGGTACCAAAATAAATAAACAAGTAGTAGGATTCTACTCCAGGTAATAGAAGATACAAATTGCTGATTATTGAATGGAAGGCTTCTGGCAGATTACAAGGGCATATACATGTACTGAATCTCTGGAATCTTCCACTATAGAACAAGTATGGGCTAATTTGGATGCCATCAAAATATTAAAATATTTAAATGTATTAGATTGACCAGAGTCTAGTCACTTTCCCTTGAATTAAGAATCAGAACCATGATTAAAACAATATTAATATACTGAACTAATGCATAGCACAAAATAGTGAATGTAGGGCTGGCAGTATAGCCTAGAGGTTAGAGGAACGAGTGTGAACAAGCTTGGTACATCCAGCAGACCAGACCTGAGTTTGATCTCACAGCCTTCACTTGCATACTGTGTGACTCTGAGCAAGTCACTTAACGCCAGTACTCCCAGGTCACCCTGAAAACAGGCACTTGTGCCTAGTGGGTCTCACCCGTTACCAAGGACTAAAATAAAATAAAATAAATAATAAATATTTGGAAACTAAGATGAGAAGTTAATACTCCTAAGTACTTCCAGAAAAGTTTTTACATGGACTATTTACATAACTGTAGACAACAAATAATCTTAAAGGTGGAACATATGGAAAATATAAATGAGAATTTGCTGAAAAAATAGGTTATATTAGACCTTTTTACTTCAGCCTGTTAAAAAGAATAAAAATGAAAATGCCTGGTTTAATGCTGTGTGTAAAAAGCTAAAAACATTTGAATGTACATATTCGATTACAGACAAAATCCTAATAAGGAATGATTGAAACAATTAAACCAATCAAGGAACAGCTATAAGGAAGTACAAGATAGGAAAGGGAAAAGTACCTGCAACAAAGGTGGATGAAACTTAGACAGGCAGTCCAAGAAAAGGACAATAAAATGTTGGACCTTGGTTAACCAAGGCCACCAGTAGTATGCAATGGAATTGAAGCCTTTATTACACCAAAGATCTGTGAAGATTAGTTTTCTCACTTATATTATTCTCCACTGGAGAAAATGTCCTTAATTTTAGGGAAGAGACTCAGTATCCCCAAACCCTAATGCATACAATAGGAGAACATTATGGAGGCTTTTACACCTACAGAATAATAAATCTCCAGCAAAGATTCAATAATGGCTAAAATACAGTGTACATATACAGTACTTTCCAGAATGTGGTTACCCATACTTTATGTGAGTTTTAATAAACTAATTAGGGAGAAGGAATTCCACATAGCTGGAGAGGAAGCTTTACATGTCCAATATATAAGAAAAAAGAAACTCTCTGGAACCATCAATGTATAAACCAATCATTTGATAGATACATCCCTGAAGATTTTCTAGTGTCACATAATATTAAACAGACTATGAACATGGGTGGAGGAGTCTAATTTATTAAGTGAATTCCAGAATGGATTTAGGAAGGAGATCTACAATCTAGCATTGCTAATGTGCCCCATCTTGTATGGAAATATATACAAATTAAAAAGGAAACTCTCTTGCTGTGTTATAGATCTAAAACAGTGTTTGATTCCATTAGTCAGACAATATTATGGAATAAGTTAAAATCATATGATATGGAACCTGCACTTTTAGATATTACTGTATAATTAGACTTTACATAATCAAAATGGGATTTAACAGCAGAAATAAAAACAACTCCGGTAAGGCAGGGGTGTTTTGGCCTATACACTGTTTATTCTATACATTTATTCTATAACTGAACAATTGGATAAACCAGAATTTCATTTACCTAGTATCAAAAACAAAAAGATTTCAGTTTTGCTTTGCTGATGACCTTGTACTAATATCATACTCATTATTGGAATTACAAGTAAAAGTGAATTGGTTAGCCAGTTTATGTAGAGAGAATAGATGGGTGATTAATAAAGATACAATAAATTTGATGGTATTTGGACATAAGCAAACAAAATTGCCTTCTCTGTTCATAGATAAAGAAATGATAGCTACAGTTACAGTACATCTTTATCTAGGTGTGTACTTTCCCAACATACTAATTGGTTAGATCATCTTGAACTACAGTAGTTAGACACAAAGCAATAACTGTGTTTAATGCATTTAGGAGGGTTACCATACAGACAGGAAATGGCTCAGTAAAAGGATTACTGAAAGTCATCTAAGCAAAATACAAGCCAGCTTACTCTACTCAGTGGAAATATGGACTCCATATAATCCAAAGACTCTGGAAGTACAGCAAGAAAATAAAATATCACATGGCTTGGAACCATACCTTTGCATACAGGAAAAGCCAGACATACAAAGAGTAATAACTAGATATAGATTAGAATTGTATGTCTGTAGCTATATCTACTTCCAACAAAAACATCCAGATATTGAAGATGGCCTCTGTAAGTGAAATCTTACGGTCATAGATGACCTGAAACACATTGCCCTGATTTGTCCACTTAATGAAAACTACAGGAAGTTCTGGTTAGGGCCAATGTTGATGAACCTTGGTCTCCCCAGATCAAATAATATTATATCTATTTAATTCAAAGAACAAGACAGTTTTGAACAGACTTGGTTATTTTTACTGTCTTTCAAACTATAAATGACATGTAAAATTAATGAAATAAATGGATCATAATATTCAACAAATATCTATTTTAGAAACATTCATGTGTAAGAATGGAAGAGTGGAAGAAAGACTAAAAGAGCTTAAAATATATACCTTCGAGGAAAGGAGGGAGAGGGGGACATGATAGAAACATTTAAGTACCTCAAGGAATCAACAAACTTTCAAGGGGGCATCTTCCAGAAAAGAGACGTGCAAGAACAAGGGGCTAATTTGAAGACAGGGGGAATGGCTCAGGGAAGTATTTTTTCATGGAGAGGGTGGTGGATGCATGGAATGGCTTTCCTGAGGAGGTTGAGGGTCAAAAATAGTGGGGAATTCAAGAATGCATGGGACAGACATAAAGCAATTCTAGTGAGGGGTACGAGGAAGTAGGCTGTTGGTTAACCTTGGATCTGCAGCTTATTCAATAGGTAGGGAATGGGCAGACTGGGTGGCCAAGTGGTACTTATCTGCTGTCAGTCTATGTTTCTAAGAGAAATGGTTTGTTATAGTAGGTTTTAAAAAGGTATTATGTAAATATAAGATGTTGATGTGATGTGCACGTGCAATATATTGTAATGGCTTTGTGCTGAACATTAAATAAATTGATTGACTGAAATGAGTAGCTAGTGACGGGAGAAGTAACAGTACAGTCTTTCTGTATGTCATTCAGTCCTGCCAAAATTTTGCCTGTGGTGGCACCATACAAACTGGCCCTGAGTTCAGATTCATAATGCAAGGCTTTTCTTATTCTTCTGCCTTCACTGGGATCTTTTCTTGGAAGGAGCATGGCTAATTTAGTGACCAGCAGCTGCAGCATCTCTAGCTGGAGTTTATGTTGTCATTTTAGAGCAACTTTATTAATGAGCAGTTCTTATAATGGTTGAGGTCTATGCTACCAGATTGAGAAGACCTGGCAAACTGGTTTGGAAACATGGATACAACATTGCTGCTATCACATAATATTCAGATTTCAAAATCATGGCAATCCTGAGTCTGTTTCCAAAGACAAAGACAGTTTTTCAGCAAGAGTGACACCTGTGCTTGCACCTTGCTCTTCAAATGTTTCTCAGAATATTTCCAGTCTTTGTATGAGAAGAGGTATCAATGGAATGCCTTGAATTATGATTGTGCTGTCAGCACTCACTTCATGTGTGGCTTTCTCAAATGGCTGTAACAACTGACATAAATATGATATAAGATTCCTCTGCCCAGAGGTGAATGTAACATCCCCTTTCCTACTGCATGGCCCATGGTGTACTGGTACATTGCTTTGCATTATCCTTGGAGCTCTGTAACATGTAAAAAGTGGAGTTTCACTTAGTGGCAACTTCTTGCTTTAGCTGGTAAATTGGTATGTTATTCTGTTTTGCAGTTCCCACAAAATTTTACAGCTTTTATGGAGTGCCTAAAGTCACCTCAAATCTTACATGCAGCACCCAGCATATTCTGCACATTCTTGTCTTCATTGAGGAAGTCCTGTACCACTAGATTGTAGTGCTGTGTGGAATTTTCAGATTCTGGTGGAATGAAATTTTGCAGAATTTTTAAAATTCCACAGAATTTTACAGAAACTGAATGGCAGAATTCTGTGGAAGAAAATGCAGAATGAGTTTTTCAGCAACATTTCCATGGAAGTTTATTATGGATCTCAATATCTTCTGTGGACTGCACGGAATTTGATAGACTCAATAAAAGATTACAAGACTCATTGGGAAGCAGGAAAACAAGTTACAAACAGCGAAAAGAACAAAGTCCATAAGAGATAAAGGGATTAAAAGCAGGAACAGCGATAACTGAAAAAAATCTACCCCACGAGGGATTTAAAACATAATCGTAATGTCTCTTTTGAATTTAGAACTGACCAAAGTGATTCAGAAAATGAAGATGGAGGCAGACGTTTTCTCCCAGGGAGAGACACACCTTGGATCCTCCACCAACAGTCCACCCACTGCAACAGCAGGTACAATAACTCAACCCTTCCCCAACAGGAGCCGAGATTATAGCAGTATCAACGGACTACCAAACAAGAGGAGAAGGAGAATGAAGTAGGAGAGAAGGAAACGGTACAGATACCAAAGCAGCTACCATTTTCAGAACAACGATAACCGTGGAGATTTCAACATCGGAGACCATACAGGAGCATGAGATGGAGGAGGTAAGCCCTTTCAATAATACTTCACAAATCATTAACATTTCTAGACACATTTTGACTGCAGCAGAAACTAAACTTTTAAAGAAAGGTTAAACTTTGCCCCAACTAGAAACATTGACAGAGTACAGACTCTAACTGATTTAAACCTTAGCTGCAGAAAGTTGAATTTCCAGCCTTTTTAATAAAAGGAATGAAAATAGTGACATTGAGAACATGAGCCATACAAGGCCAAAGACATTTAGAAACCCTCAACTTTCTCCGCTCCTCCATGTGCAGCAGTAGCTTTTAAACAGCTAGTAGAAAATGACCTTGAGAAGTTTTCAAAGAACTCCCTACTGACCACTATAATAATTTGAGTAATGCAGAAAGAGAAGCTATAAGAATGTTACAGATGGACAAGGACCTGGTTGTTAAACTAGCGGATAAGGGTGATACGATGGTACTAATGGACAAGGTAGATTATGTCAGTGAAATACATTGTCAGTTGGAAAATAAAGTTTTACAGAAAGTTACCATTACACCCCACCTCAGAGTTCAAGCACCAGATAGATGCAGTGGTAGAAGAAGCACTACAGGAAGGGTGATAGACAAGAACATATAGGACTTTCTGACCACAACCAATCCAGTCCGAGTGACTTTTATACCTTGCCAAAAGTGCATAAGACCTAAATAAGCCACCCGACATCCTATAGTGAGCGGAATCAGCTCACTCACAGAACTGTTGTCTAAATATATTGATTTTTTCCTGAGACCAGCAGTGAAGACCTTACCTCTCTACCTAAAAAGACACCAAAGAGGTTCTTAATTTGATTTTGATATTTGTGATAAAAGTGTTGGAAACAGTATTGAAATGTAATGTGTTTGTCTTTGATAAGGAGCTGCTCTTGCAAGTAAAGTGTATGGCGATGGGGGTCACATATGCCCTCTCCATTGGGAGCCTTCACGTGGGGAGATGGGAAGTGTTTGAATTTTACAGAAATGGTTGCAGAATGATTTTCCACAAAAATGCTGTTCTGCAGAGTATTATTCCATGGATCTCAAGATTTTCTGTGGATTCCATAATGATTTTACATTGAAACATAGAAATTGAAAGACAAAGAATCTCTGTGTGCAAACACTGAGGCAAGGGAAGAAATTGAAGGCAGATAAGGACAGCTAGGCCCATCCAGTCTGACCATTTTCCCTGTTTACTGTAAAAGCCACAGACCCTACTTGATCTCTGGCTTTACCTTCTCATTCCTATTGCTAGTTTTCCCATATGCCTATCCCATACATACTTGAATTCCCCACAGTATTTGGCCCCACCACCTCTGCTGAGAGTCTATTCCATGCATCTACCACTCTGTCCTTGAAGAAATACTTCCACATGCTACCCCTTAGTCTGCCCTTCCAACCTCATGTCATGCCCTCTTGTTTCTGGACATCTCCTTTTCTGAAAGATGCTACACTCTGGTACCCTATTTATGTCTTTTAGATATTTGTAGGTTTCTGCCATATCTCCATGTCTCTCCTCTAGGGTATACATATTGAGGTCTGCCAGTGTCGCCTCATATGACTTTTGCAGGTCTCCAGAACTGTACATAGTATTCCAAATGAGGCCTTACCAATGATCTGTACAGTGGCATCACCACCTCCTTCCTTCTGCTGGTGATACCTCTCCCTATGCACCTCAGTATCCCGCTGGCTCTCCCCACAGCCTTGGCACATTGTTTGGCCACCTTTAGGTCATCAGATATGATTACTTCCACATCCCTTTCCTGTTTGGTGACCATCGTTTTCTTCCCCCATCATGTAATCCTCCCTGGGTTCTTGCGCCCCAAATGCATGAGTTTGCACTTGTTTGCATTGAATCTCAGTTGCCACACTCTAGATCATTTCTCCAGTTTACCTAAGTCCCTCCTCATTTTTTCCACCCTCCCTGAGTGTTCACCCTGTTGCAGATCTTAGTGTCATCCACAAAGAGGCACCTTTCCCTCTAGTTTTGTGAACAGTTCTGAGGCAGCGGGCTTGATTCTCAAAGAGGGCTTGAGCGGCACAAGTTGTGACAAATGGCAGCATGCACGAAGCCTGGTGCACCAGGGACCCTACATAAGATTCTGGTACAGGAAGGGTCCTGATGCCAAGTTCCCACATGCGCAGCAACCACTCCCATGTGACCACTGTACTCCAGATGAGGTCTCACCAGTGTTTTGTACAGTGGTATCACCACCTCCCTTTTCTGCTAGTGATCACCTTCCTATGCACCTCAACATGCCACTGGCCCTCCCCACAGCCTTTGCATGCTGCTCGGCCACCTTTAGGTCATCTGCGATAATCATCCCTAAATCCCTTTCTTCCTGGTGACCATCAGCAACCCCCCATTCTGTAACTCTCCAGAGGGTTTCTGCACCCTAGGTGCATGCTTTGCACTTCTTTGCATTAAATTTTAGTTGCCACATTTCAGACCATTTTTCCAGCTTTCCTAGGTCCTTTCTCATTTTCTCAACCCCATCTAGAGTGTCTACCCTGTTGCTGATCATGAACCCCTCAGACACTGAGCAGGACTTTGACTGCCACTAGATTACCAGGGCAGGAGTTATATGACATAATAGAAGAACTGGCAGGATTGGGGTGGGGTGGCACTAGACCACCAGGACAGGGGATGGTACTAAATAATAAAGAGCCAGTGGCATCAGGGATCGGGAGGGGCCACTAGACCACCAGGGAAGGGTTTTATATTTGTGACCTGGGGATCAGGGATGGGGGCACCTTGTCTTTGCCACAGCTACTTGCGGCAAACCCCTCCTGTGCTCCAGGTGTTTGTCTATGGGAGTGGTTGCCATGGTGGTGACTTAGATGCCGGGGCCCTTCCTATTCCAGAATCTGGTGCAGGGTCCTGGTGCACCAGGCTTCAGTGCAAGCTGCTGTTTGTCACAGCTTGCACCTCCAAAGCCCCGCTTGAGAATCGAGCCCCATGACTATGTCCAGGAGGGGTCTATCATGACAACATATAAAAAATAATGGTCTATCTTCTCAAAATTGTGTTACCTGAGATCATTATCCCCATAGACCACCTCTATAGTGGATATACTTTTATTTCTACAAGATGGCCTAGACAAGGGATTCTCTCCATCTTCTCTGTGAGTGCAGCTGGTGGCGATCGGAGTATCATGAGGCCAAACAGATAGAACAGCACCTTGGGATCTCCCTGATCTACTTTGTTTTCTGAAAGTCACCATGAATATATGGCCTAAGGGCAAGCAGATTACAGCACCTAGAATTTGAACCTAGTTCTCAAAGCAATGGCCACAACACCATCCGAACTACTAGCCACGGTGGATCTAAAATGGTTAAATCTCAAGACAGTGTTAATGGTCGCAATTTTGCCCAGCCATAAGAACAGTGAGCAGCAAGCCTTGGTCCTGTAGAGAACTGTACTTAATCTTCCATGAAGACAGGGTAACACTGAGAATGATCCAGCCCTTCCTGCCTAAGGTCACTTCAGATTTTCACATAAGACAGACAATTTAATTGCCAGCTCAAATGCCTGCTACAGAAGACACAAAGGACACCAAACTACTCTGGAATGAAGAAGGTCATTGTTAAGTACATCAACAGAATGAGGGACTTTTGTAGGATGGACAGACTGTTCATTATTGTTCAAGAAAGCAGTAAGGACTCCTGCCTCACACTGCACTATAGCATCCTGGCTCAAGACAGCCACCCAAGATGCCTACAGAGCAAGTGCAAAAACTCCACCCACAGAATTTAAAGCCCATTCCACCAGAGCAGTTGCCACATCATGAGCAAAGAAAACCTGGCTACAACAGATGAGATCTGAGCAATCTGTGCAGCTGCCACATGGACATCAATTCATGTTTTTGTGAGGCATTACAGACTAGATATGGCATGTGACACCAAAACCAACATTAGCCGCTCAGTGCTCCAAGTGGCTACATCTCTTCCATCAGAACACGACTCATCTAGACCTCCCTAGAACACAAGTACTGGTTTTAACAGCACAAGATGTAATGATACTGGAGTGCCTCAAAGATTATTCCCCGAATGGTAGTTTACTTACCTGATAAAGGTGATTGTGGTATATATCTCTGAGGCACTCCACATCCCACCTTTGAAAACTCATGTTCACATAAGAAATGATATTCAAACACAGCATGCCATATGGTCTGGAACCCACTAGGGTATACAAATATGTAATAAATATGCATTATAGATAACTTCACTTCGGCATGCAGTCTATTACGTAGTCACAAGCCAAAAAGTAACCAGTTTTATCTTAGCTACAGCTTTGGAAGCCATCAAACTAAGTTAGTCTCATCAGGTTAAAGGACAAGATGAGTCAGATTTTACTTTTGAGGTCACATTGCATTCGCAACCTATCAGGTGAACAGAATCCGAAATGAAAGGACCCTGTGTACCTCAGAGATGATACCTCCACAATCACCTCTACCAGGTGAGTAAACTACCATTATCTTGTGTCCATCCTTCACAGAGTTTAACTCCAGAGCAAGCAGCAGATCTGGAGAGAAACATAACAGCTGAGAAGATTAGCCTGACAATTAGCAGCTTTAAACTGAAATGCCAGGCCAGGCAGCTTCCCTGCCATGTTTTTTAAATAATTCAAGGACCTCCTCTTGCCACCATCATTACTGGTCTATGAATCACTGCTACAAGGAATAGTCCCCCACCCTCTTGGGGTTTTGCTACAATCCTGTAAACAGAGGAAAGAATAGCTAAAGTAACAGAGGAAAGGATAGCCAGAGTGGTAAAAGGGACAAGCCTTCTTCAGGTACTTAAGTGAGGAAAGGAAGGCAAGAGGAGGGACAGTGAGGATAAGGAAGTCAGTAGATGTTGATCATAAAGAAGTTGACATCTTAATCAGATATTTCTGCTTGGTCTTCATAGTGGAGAGGGAGGGAACAGACAAACAAGGAGGAGCAAGAACACAGAAGGGGGGTAAACATAATTCCATTTACAGAGAAAGAGTCTTGATGGAACTTGCAAACCTGAAAGTGAACAAGGCCATGGACTGAATGAGATACATCCAAGGGTGCTAAGGAAGTCAAGGAA
Organism: Neoceratodus forsteri; assembly: GCA_016271365.2. NCBI lineage: Eukaryota > Metazoa > Chordata > Ceratodontiformes > Ceratodontidae > Neoceratodus > Neoceratodus forsteri. Next base: position 1,543,944,813 of record CM057450.1, read on the forward strand.
GAGCTTTCTGCACCACTGGCATCCATATTCAGTGTATCACTGGAAACAGAAGAGGTTCCGGTGACTGCAGGAGAGCTGATGTAGCTCCACCCATAAAAGTGGCAGCAGGAGGAGGTTAGTAACTATAGACAGGCTCAGTCTCACAGTCATTTGTGGGGAAATTAAAGGATGCCCTGTTGAAAGAAAGGCTAGTAGAGTATCTTGAATCCAGGGGTAAGACCAAAGACAGCATGGATTTATGAGGAGGAGGTCATGTCAGACAAACTAATAGATTTCTTGGACTGGGAGACAAGAGAAATAGATCAGGAAGGGCAGTGGATGTGGGGTTCTATGATAAGCAGCAATGTGGAGGGTGATCGCTGTTTGGGCAAGTGTACATCGCCAAAAATGAATTACGGCAATGTACACTGGCAGCAAACTAGAAGACCGGTGGCTGGTTTTCTATGTTATGGGGTTGTGCCCCTGCACCCTCCCCCATGGGGGCTTTGACCCCACACTCCCTCACTTAAGGATTCTCAACTCCAGGGTTCTACATGTTGGGATGGAGGTGTAAACTTTAAAAAAATGAAAACCCCGACACAACACAAAAAGCGATCGTGCCCCAGAACCAAACCCGCACCCTCCCAACCCCAGCTCCACCACCTACCCACCATGCACACAGCCAGCTTGACAGCCAACTGCCACATTACACTCCACATGCTCTCCTCCCCTTCCGCCCATCGCATGACATGGCCCCCTTGCATGTGTATATATAGCAACATCCCATCGCTAGTCGCCTACTCCCATATCAGTCAGCCACCTTGCCAGGTAGCTAAGAACACAGGCGCCATATATTGAGTAACCCTTTTGTAAGCACCTAATCGGTCACTGTGTTTACCAGATACCTGGATGTGGCCTGTCTGACTTCATCAAAGCCTTCAACACTGTACCACAGGAGACTGATAAAGAAATTGGATAGTCTAGGGTGGGAGCCAAAGATGTAAATTGGGTAAAAATCTACAGTAGTTAATAGACAGAAGACATAGTGGTGGTGGATGGCACTACTCTAATGAGGGAGCGTGACCACTGGGGTGCCATAGGTTTCAGTACTGGGACTGGTCCTGTTCAGCATCTTCATAAGTGACATCACAGAAGAGCTTGAAAGGAAGGAATACCTTTCTGCAGATGACACCAAGATCTGCAACAGGGTGGATATTCAGGAGGGTGGAGAAAATGAGAAGGGACCTTAGAAACCTTGAGGACTGGTCAAGGATATGACAGCTGGGCTGAATGCCAGAAAGTGTAAAATCATGCACCTGGGGCATAGAAACCCAGTAGGTGAGTATAAATGGGAGGGGGAGATTACTGTCAGTCACTAAGAATGAAAGAGACCTAGAGGTTGTACTTGCCTGATGACCTCAAAGTTACAGGGCAGCGTGACAAGGCAGTGGGCAGGGCCAGACCAACTCATCAGTGAGACCACACCTGGAATATAGGGCCCAGTTTTCAAAAGCTGTCATGTTGGAAGTAAATGCATCCAAGCCAAGGGTTGCATCAAATGCAGCTACAGCCCATAAAATAGGTGGTATTTTAGAAAAAACGAATTTGTGTCTCAGATGTAGTAAACCAATGTCGACGCGAAATTGCATCAAAAAGGTGCGAAACTGCCTGTCAAACGAGAGCATGAGGAAAGTGGGATGGAGGGAAAAGCGAAGTGAGGTGAAACAAGACACAAATACAGCAGACTATCGATACAGGCAAGTACAATGAAGTCACAGGACACCATGCAGGCATACTGCACACCTGCCTGCACTGCAGCCACAGTACTGAGTACCTTCTGTGGTTTACAGCACCAGAGACCACCCAAACAACAGCACCAGCAGGAAGTGGAGGGAACACCCCCCAGGTAAGGGATCCCGCTGCAAGTGTATGTACTGTACTGAAGACACCAGCACAGCACACCTGCACACCTGCCTGCACTGCTGTCACTGTACTAACGTCTCTGTTCTGTGTCTGACAGCACCTGAGGGCACCCACAGAACAGAGCTGTTTAGAACAAGAGGTGGAATGGCGAACAGCAGACCAAAATGCAAGCATGGAAGAAGAACTTCATGGCAAAGGAGACAGATGTACACCCAGAGGCTGTGGAGGCAAATGACACCCTACTCCTCAGCCGAGGTGGGGAACAAGGCCCACACACTTAAGAGTAAGGTGGCATGGAAGGATGGCCAAGAAGGTGAATGCAGTCAGCAGGGTAAAGCATATGGCAGGAGCTCCAAAAGAGGCACAACAACCTCAACACGATGGACCAAAGAGAAATTGGCACAGATCCACAGGAACAGCATTGCTACTGGAAGGGGACTGTATGAACTGGTGGAGCTCACCAGCCAGGAGGAGATGGTGGCATCCCAGATAGCAGGTGGAGCATCAAGGGAGACAGCAGTATTGACGAGTTCAGGATGCATAGTGGTGAAGGTGTGTGGTAGGCACAGTATGTATATGGATGCAGGGCTGTGGACTTAAGGCAACAAGCACATGTGCAGCACATGGCAGTGTGTATGATCCAACACATGTTAGACAAGGGCACTCTGTGGGTGCTGGTCAAATGCTGTCTGCCACTGTGGCCAGTGCACCTGAGCCATGCCATGAGCGGGGAACATGCATGCTGCACATGGCATGGGCCCATGACTGCAGTACAACTGATGGCACACCACACAGGACACAACCTGCCCCACAGACAGACAACACACAAAGGACAGAGGCCCACAGAGGGAATCAGATACCTGTGCAGTGTACCATGCGGCACAATGCAGACAACTGTAGCACAGTGGTCCCAAAGTCCCACATAGGGCATGCTTGCCGCATAGCAGTGGATGTACACAACCATTGAAAACACAGCCACTGTTCGGACTGACAGCTGTTAACCCCTGTTGCAGGTACCAGTGGAACATCAGGAACAGGAGGGCATGAGGATCAGGATCCAGTGCTGGATGACAAAACACTGGACACACGCAGATCAGTGATGCGGACGGTGACACGCCCAACGGTGGTGGGGATAGTGACAGTGACAGTAGTCCAGATGACACCATGAAACAGTCCATAGATGCCACAATGGAGTATGCAGAGTATTCCACAATGGAGGGGAGGGTGATGCGGGGGCGAGGAGGGTGATGATGGAGCAACTCAGCAGGGATGTCCATGAGCATGGACAGACTGTGCCACAACATGCTCTCATCCAAGAAAGCCTCCCATGAACTGTCAGCAATATGTAAGCACATTATCACACACACCACTGCAATAGAGGCACACTACTAGCAAATGCTTGAGGACATGGCAGGTGTCAGGGATGCCATCACCCTGGGCATGAGGAGTGTGGCCAGCCAGTTGCAACGGTAGGCTGATATCATGCAGGGGTTGCAGATGATTAGTGAACACCAGCCTGCTATACTGCAGCACATGTCCGTGCCCTGGAGTGACCTAGTGACTACAAGGGTTCAAGTATTAAGATCCTGACACTGCACACCATGTATGCAGTGACAACAGGGATGGAAGCAATACCCCATCTCCATGCCTGGCCTCAAATAGACACAAATGTGATGCCCCACAGGGATGCAGCATTTGAACACAGCATTGGGCAGGTACAGTTGGCTGGGCCACAGACACAACATGGACCTGCCAGTGTGCACAACACAGACAGCACTGCCCACGTGTGGCCGGAAGGCATAGTGCCCACCCCACAGTGCCCCAATACTGGGCAATGCACCAACTGCAGCACATAGAATGGTGGGTGTTCCAGACGGGTGCCTGCCGGTGAGCCACATACAGCAGACTGTCAGTGGCAGTGTGCCAGGGACATGCCAGCAAAACTGTATGGCCACCTGTGCTGGACAGTGCACTCAACACATCACTGAGTGGGCAATGACACACCGCTATGCAGCTGTCTGAGTGTGCAAATACAGTGATGGATATGCATGCAGACACAGATGCTGACATGGATATATCAGCGTTGTGGTCATCACAAATAAAGTGGGCACAGACACACCTGTACCAATGGACGTGTCACAGGACCCTGTACAAGCTGTGCACTTAAGATAGATTTGTCATGCCCCATCTGGGCCCCATAACAGGCCAGTGACACACAGACAGGCCATGCCCTGTGCCAGCACTAACATGACACAGGGTACCCATAGCACCACAGCAACATGTGCCACTGTGACAGTCGACACATTTGGATTTGTTGGTTTACTGGTTGAGTTGCTGACTCTAGTGACAAGGGTACAGGGTTTGAGATCTGCAGTGGGAGTGAAGAAAATTTATTGTAGCAGATTATGGGATCAGAGGATTTGAGAGCCTTGAATCTATAAGTAATTTAGCCTGATTTGTTGGTTTCCTGGCAGAGCTGCAGACTCTGGAGGCAAGGGTCTGGGATTTGAGACCTGCAGTGGGACTAAAGAAAATTTATGACCCAGAGGGTCATAGTTGGTGGGATAGTCTCATCCCCAAAGAGGGTCATTATGGGGGTCATTAGGGTCCCACAGGATCAGTCTCTGGGCCCTCCTGTTCAATGCCTACATCTCTGACATAAGGACAGGAATCAGGAGTGAGATGAGTCTCTTTGTGGACGACTCAAAACTGGGGCGGTGGTGGATGGAGGGTGGCCCCACAGGGGACCTGGAGGCTCTGGAAAGATGGTCTAGAAAGTGGAAGCTGAGGTTTAATGCAGGGAAATGGAAGGTACTCCACCTGGGAGCCAGAATCCTGGGCCAAGTGTACACCCTGGCGGGGAATGCTACAAGTCTCGATGGCCAAGAGAGACCTGGGAGTGGTGGTGGATGTCAAAATGAACAACCTCGGAGACTTGTAGGAGGGCAGCAGCCAAGGCCAACAGGATGCTGGGATGCATCCCTAGGGATCACCTCCAGAAGGAGGGAAGTGATGCCCTCTGTATAACTGCTTGGTGAGGCCACACCTTGACTACCGTGCAGTTTTGGAGGCCACACTTAAAGAGGGACATTAAACTCCTGGAGAGGGTCCAGAGGAGGGCAAACCAAAATGATTTGGGGCTTGGGGACAGGACCTATGAGGAGAGGCTCAAGAGCTAAATATGTACACATTGGAAGAGAGAAGGGACCGGGGGTCATGATAGAGGTCTTCAAGTACATGAAGAGGGTAAATAGGGAGGAACAGTCAGGGTGCTTCAAGAAAGGAGGAGGGGGCCACTAGAGGGCATGGGTGGAAGCTGGAGGGGAAGATTCAGGGAGAAAGGAGGAGGTGCTACTTCACTGAGAGGGTGGTGGAGCCATGGAATGCACTGCCTAGGGGCTGGTGGAGGCAGAGACGGTGGAGGGGTTCAAGAGGGCTGGGACAGGTACAGGAAGGATTCTGAAGCAAAATCCAATGCAGCAGGAATATCCGGAACAGGGAAGGGAGAAGGCGAGGGCAGCAAGGTCAGCACCCAGGGTGGGGCTGACCAATCGAGCAGACTCTAAAGACGCTAGGCCTATTCTGCTGGCATTTTAGTATGTTAGTATCCACCACTGTGGCCATGTGAATATCCAGCAGCACACTACAGCAGCCAATGATGGGCCTGACCGAACAGACATTGGGGTTTGCCATCCAGAGCAGTCCATGTACCAACTCAACTTCCACCTGCCTTCCCATTTGCTGAAGGTTTGCCCTGTAAACCAGCCCTATCATGTTTACAATATGAATTTTGTTAGGCCTGATTATCTTGGCATGCCTGCTACATAGTGGAGGTGCACTTTGTAAAATCTCTCCCTAACTTGTATCTAATTACATATTGTGTATATTTTGTATATTTTGTATCCTATGTTATTATTTGTACCAGGACTGTTTGTATCCTTGTGTAGTCTCTATATATGTTCCTGATATATGTTCCTCAAGACCTCCTTGTAAATGAGCTTGCTCAATGGAGTTATTCCTGCAATAAACTTGAACTTGAATGCTTCCTGCACTCTAACAGTGACACAGCCAATATGCTGCTGTACAGACACCCATGTTGTGTGATGGTCACAACTCCTACAAACCCCAAGAACATTGACAGTAGTGTTGCACCACTGTCCCTCCTGTACCATGTCCCACGCCATGCAGTCCCCTGATGGGTGCAGTGTCTTCCTGGTATACCATGGTGATGTGCACTTACAAGGGCACATTGTCATGTTCAGGATGAGTGTTGCCTGCACAGCAGGCCATGGCGGCCTTGCACTGTGAACAACAGAACGTGACTGACTGGCACTGTATACAGTGGAAATGACTGCAGGCATGTGGCATGCCGTCGCATCATCGCCATGTTCATTGCTATCTGCCCCACTGCAGGTATGTACACTGCAACTGGGTTTGGTGGTGTGCTGGAATGTGGTCCATCATGGGTGTGTGCTAACATGCTTGTCACCATAGGGTGTACTTTTGTCTGGGCATGGGTTTGTTGTCTTCACACGTATCATACTACTCTACCACTAAATGTGTATGTGACTGATGATCACTGTATCACCTGCATATAATATCCAACACCCCTGCACACCATAGCAGGTGAGCCACAGCGTGACTACGGTACCATATGTTATGGTGGACAGGGTGGCAGATGCCCCCACAGGTGTCTGTCTTGTGACACCAACACAGGCAACCATGGCATGAGGCATGGTTATGTCACCAACCAATTGGCAGGTGAATATGTCATGCACTGTATGTGATTCTGTTTGTCAGGTACACAGTGGCTATACATTATGTGCCATGTGCATCACGGGTGCAGTGCATGTACACAGCGCCATACACAATGATACATGGCCACATGCATGTACATGCCCATGTCCCCAGCATGCTCCACAGGTGGTGCAACATATGGTCGCACATCCCCACCAAACACATGTCTGGTGGCCTGCATTGTGCAACAGAGCACAGTGGTGTTGAACAATGCATGTCCACACAGTTATCCCCAGAGCCCTGTCACTGGCACCACCCTTGATGTGCACAGCAGATACATACTGTACAGTATCCAGCTTAGCATGCCACAGTGCCAGTGTACCCCAAGTATGATCCTGGTGGCCACACAACCCAGCAGAGCACACACAAGGACACCTGTCCATGCACACTGCCCCATCAATGTGCCACTGCACTGTACATATGCTAGGTGCACACCACAGTAACAGCAACACACATTGTACTCCTGACATATGCGCCCCACCACAACACCTGGCACACTCACCCATAACCATATACCAAAGGGGACACAGGTACTGGTCTGTGAACATATTTAATGTAGTGGCACAATGCACACATGTGTTTAAACCCAACAATCAGTGCACATGACTAACAGAGGGCTACATGTACAACAGTGGACAAGACTGCTACAACTATTGGTACATGGTACACTCTACAGTGCTAGGATTTTACTAGAAACAATGGTCCTGTGAGACACAAACATAAGCAAACCTAATGGCTGGACAGGGTACAAATGTGCAGGATTGAAGCAGTAGGCACACGGATCATGCCAATTATATGAATAACACTGATGGGATTCCCACACAACAGGCAATCCCATGACTATACAGCAGTGTGATAAAGTACAGGAAGCGGAAACAGTAGAAAACTATATGCAACTATATATAGTGTACAGTACTCCCACGAGTACATTAATGGGTACAGGGGTGCAGATGGTGTAGTTGTGCACAGTGCCATCCTGGTGAGGGGCAGTGCAGCACAACAGTCTTAATGTGGGCCCCTGAATGCTGCAACGCAATACTCCATGTAGTGTCATATGGCCACGTCCATGGCCCCCAACCCTGCCCAGCATACGGCAGAGGTCTGATGCCAGTCCCTGCAGCCTGGCCAGCATTATGGTCGCCAGTGTGCGCTTGTTGTCTTTCAGAGCTAGGCATGTCCCATCCTTCTGCATACACACTTGCCATGCCTCAGTCTGTATGGCCACACTGACTGTTGGCCACTGCCACAGCAACAACCTATTCAACATCCTCCTCCGTGTCCCCACAGTATGTGTTGCCCTCCTCACAATACTGCACAGTTCCACACGGCTCCAGTACAACACTGCCCAGCCTGTGCACCTGCTGGGATGCACCTGCAGACCCCTGCTGTCCTTGTGGGGTGCACGCCCACACGCCCCACGACTCTTGTGCCTCTGTATGCTGTGCCTGCAGTCCCCTGCTGTCCTTGTGGGGGTGCATGTCCGACACGCCCCAACATCTGTGCCTCTGTCCACCACTCCCAGGCATGGCCTCCATGCCACATAGGCTCATGCCCTCACCTTGTACATCCTAGTCCTTGCAGCATAGGCAAGCACGTCATGGTGCTTCGTGCTTTGCATTGCACATTCGAGAGTAACTCGCTGTGGTGATGGTGTCCTTTCCTGGCCCTTTTCGAGTACTGTGACCTGCAGAGAGGCAAATGGTGCAATACACGTACATTGTGGCAGCCTTACATGACTACCGCTAATGCCCCCCACAGTGGGTCCCAATGTGCATGTGCAATACAATGTCACATGCTGTGCTCCATTGCACTGGTGCATGCCGGCTGGTAGTGTGTCTTCCGTGGGGCTACGGCCGCATGGTCACTCATCTGCTGTGTTGGCATGATGGATCACATATGTACAGCACTTGTGGCTGCAGGAACTGTGACACTTGGTTGTCAGGGCCAGACCTGTGGGCCACTATGCACTGTACCGACCATGCACTAGGTAGGCCATGCAGCCGCACATGGTTGGTATCTCACCTGAGCCCACCCACACCACCACCAGACTGCCGTATGCCCTGCCCTGTCCTGTGTCCTATGTTGTGTTGGCCTCAGATGTCATGCTGTCAGTAACGTGGGCTTGTGTGCCTTAGTATGTGCAACCATGCCCACCATGCAGGGCACAGATGTTGACCTGCATGGCTGGCTACCATCCAGGACCCCCCCACTGTCCTGGACTGTCTGCATATATAACATGGTCATGCCGCTACCTTCTGCTTCTGTGGTGATTCCATCCCTCCGCCACTGGGTCTGGTGTCCGTTCCGTTGTCCTTTTGCGGCATCTCCCATTTCTGCCTGTACAGGGATACAATGTGAAGGGCAACATTAGCTCACAGCATCATGGTCATGGATTTAGACTGGGTTTAGGGGAGTCACAATGGGCCTGGCACCTGGTACATACCTGTATGTCTGCAATGTGCAGCATACATTGCAGCCTCAGTCACCTCTGCTATTCTCATGGGCTTGCCAGTGTCTGGTCTTTACGTTAGCATATCATTAATGTGGTGGCACGCAGCCTGGTTGTCCACCTGACCTGACACTTCTATTAACCTGGCAACTATGCTGTGCCACACCCTGGCCTTCAGTGCCCTAGTGCATTCCCCACCAGTTCTGCACTGTAGCACCCCTAGACCACTGTACCACTTGGCTCACTAGCAGTACCTTCTCCTCATCTGTAAAATTTGGTGCCCTCCTCTTCCCTTGGCATTTCTGTTACACCCCACGTGTATATGTGTATATACTCTTGCCTTTTTTTTCTATCCAGCATGTCTGTGTCTCTGCCACATTGCAAATGTTCCATACGTGGCAGCATACTTTTCTTCCAGGACATGCCGCTTGCATGCTCAGGATGCATCACTGACTGGCACGGTATGCATTTTGCATATTGCATGGTCCTGTATATGCAACCACTGCAGGCTTCTGTCCTGGGCCATGCTGAGAGCAGCTCCTACCTGATCTAACTGGTGTGTCTCCTGTAGGATGCATCCATGGCTTTCTAAAATCCCATTTCAAGGCCTTATGGCATCTGGCTATATCAAATGGCATACATCGACGCTATTGCCATGCAACATAGCAAATTGCGTTGCATTCTGGCGGGCCTATGGTTGGATGCATTTTGGGTTGCAGGGCCCTTCAGCTGCATACGACTACATTGGACACAGTTCAAGTATGAAAATTGTGTTTGCCTCTACTCAAACACATTTTGCATCCAGCATTGCTAACGCAAGCTGCTTGCATCACTCTAAGTGCTTTGAAAATCTGGCCCATTGTGTACAATTCTGGAGGTGTACCTCAGAAAAGACAGAAACAGGGTAGAGGCAGTCCAGAGGAGGACAAATAAATGGTACATGGGTTGCATGAGAAACCTTAAGATGAGAAACTGAGGATCTCAATACAGCATGTGCAACTTAAGACAGACATGCTTAAAACGGATGGCGCTTATACTGGATGAAAACCCAGTGCCAAAAGCCGTTTCATATAGTAGCACTGTAAAATTTGGAACTTAAGTTGTACTATGTATGCCATGTATACTGTATCAACCTCTGAGAGAGGGGGATTAACGCACTGACACTTCTAACCAATTGGGTGATAATTGTGTTATCACGCGGGCAGATAACACCATGTTGACACCCTTTTATGCTTTACCTGTTGTCTTCTGCTGTGTTATCTTTTATTTTACTGATGACGAGTTAACAGCCATGACCTGTGCAGAGGATGAGCTTAATGGACACAGTCCGTCTAATGCAGCAGGCATGGTCTGTTTCCACAGAAACTATCATACACTGCTTCATCAAAAGAGGTTTTAACAACCAAGACTCCATACTTGGTGTGCCTTCACATGACCAGGAAGAAGAGCAAGAAACCCCACCCTCCAGTCTCACCGTGGAGCAGATGGACAAGGTGTGCTCCATGGGGAGCAATAAAGAGCAAGCCGTCATGGGATGACATAATGGATGCAGTTGGTGAGCTATGAAACAGTGCTGAGGGGCAAGGAGAGGAGGACAAGAATGATACAAATGATGTTGACAACATGGAGGCAAAATTTACATCAGCCAATGTAGAAAAGTATTGCTCACACTTAGAGATGCAATTTAAAATCCACTTGTGAAGTGAATGCAGTGGTCACTTCGTGTTGGCACTACTGCTGCCGAGTGCCCTATAGGAAAGGCTCACTTCGCCTTCTTTATTATTATTGCTTTGCATTGTCATTCTGCCTGATAAGTGAAGTAAGGTGGAGTGACAACAATATTGGCAGCACCCCACCCACGGAGTCACCAGAATGAATGTGCACCTCAAACTGCTACTGTCTTGTGTCCAGAAAACTCCACAGTGGTGATGAAGTGAAATGAGAGTGTAACAAGAAATGCAAAGTCTCCCAGAATTAATGGCGCACTCAGTCATGCACGCAGTGGTCAGGTCCCACACTGAGTCACCAGAATTAATCTGCATCCCCAAAATGCTGCTGTCTTGTGTCCAGAAAATTCCCCAGTGCTGACAAAGCGAAATGAGAGTGTAACAGTAAATGCAGTCTCCAGAATTAATGGTGCCATGCCAACACACAGACAGATTAAGATTGCACTGCACACTCAAGGGATGTGTACAAAAGGCACAACAACACCTAACCAGTGCTCACAAGTCACAAATCCAAACTGGAAAGGGATACATTTTGCCAGTTGGGGATTAGTGCACAGTAACAATCCATTACCAGTAAAGATACCACAAAGCAGTATAAAAATTCATGCAGGTGCGGTGGATAGCAGGTTCACACTGCTGCAATTACTGAAAAATATTACTGTGTGTACATTAACACAGTTATACAAGAAAAATATAACCAAAACAGAAAGACTGCCTATTTCTCCCAGTTAATGTACCTACACCACAAATACGCACCTCCCCAAAGCACACTTCACAGTACACAGACTGACTGTTCTAAATTAACATTCAAAATCCACACACAACAATAAACACTCGATGATATGAGTACAGAAAGGTTTCCTACAACTGATGTACTAAATTTTGAGCAAAACATATTACTCAAAAAGGCATTTTGAACAGCTTTTATAGGTTTTGAATCGCAGAGCTCTGAGAGCAAACTGTCTCCAGCTATCACTGCACACACACTACCCAGGCCAGAACTGAGGCTGTGCCAAACAGTCTAGAGCCCATGTGACCTGCAATCCCATGAATAACTGCAGAATTTCATTTGTAGCTCTGTTACAGGTGAAGTGAGGTGAATTACATTGATTTCAATGTACTTCGCTTTAAAAATTGGTGGAGAAGTGGTTTGGGAAGGCGGAATAACACAACGGCATTGGTTTCAATGGACTTCGCAGATTCTCATTATGAAGCGAGTACTCCGCTTCACATTGTGGAGTTCTTTGTTGATTCCATGTTACTCAGTGAATCACTTCACAGAGCAAATTAGGCCACTTCCCACCACTACTTACAGTACTGTAACTCACATGCTGTATGGGAAGGACCGTGAATGCCTATGGCTGTACTTCCCCGATGAGCTGCAGCACAAAACCCTGACTTAAAAAGCTTATTAATGAGTACAATGGTGGAGTGGTGAAGCCTGAGAGATACTACAAAACATGCATACAATACATCCAAGTAACTAGTCAAAAATTAGTGTTGTGATTCGTGACATGATCGTGAATCGTGATTTATGACTGCATTTGTGACCATGATAATGAAGAACGTGATTCATGTCGACGTGAGATAACCAATATGGAACTGTATTGAGAATGCAAATGCCTATGGCTGTACTTCCCGATGAGCTGTAGCACAAACTCCTGACTTAAAATGATCATTAATGAGTACAATAGCTGGGTAGTGAAGCCTGAGAGATACTACAAAACATACTTACAATACATCCAAGTAATTAGTTAAAAATGAATGTTGTGATTCGTGACGTGATCGTGAATCGTGATTTGTGACTGCATTTGTGACCGTGATGATGAACGTGATTCGTGATCACGAAGTGACTCGTGAAAATTGTACTGGCTTAAAACGCATATTAATGAGTACAATGTTCATGCAGAATTATGCTCCACACCTGTCCAGTACTCTGAAGGAAGCCAAAGAAACAACTGTGACTTAAGTTACAGATGAAGATTGGGCCCTAAAGAGATGCAAATGCACAGACAGATTAAGATTGCGCTGTGCACTGAAGAGATGCAGATGCAAAGGCACAACACCCGACCAGTGCTCACCATCAGAAATTCAGATCTGGAAAAGAATACCTTTACGGCTGGGCGGGCCACGGGCGGGTAGTACTGCACTGCTGCAGTAACCAGTAAAGATACCATGTGCATACAAATATCATACAGTTGCAGGATAGCAGGCTCACATTGCTGAAATTATTATGTGGCACAACAAAGGTGTCTGATTTGATGACACCATCACACACATACTCACACACACACTAAGTAATGCGTAGCAAAATGAAAACTTCAGTAATATAACCACATATTTTAAACAAACTAAAATTATGCACTGCTGCACCACAACAATCAGCAAAAATGGCAAGAATTATTGAAAATATTACTGTGTGTACATTAACACAGTTATACAAGAAAAATATCACCAAAACAGAAAGCACTGTCTTTTCTCCAAGTTAATCTACCTACACCACAGATACACCCCCTCCCCAAAGCACACTTCCACTTCTCAGTACACAGACCGAATGTTGTACATTAACATTCAAAATCCATACACAAATAATAAACACTGATGATATTAGCACAGGAGGGTTTCCTATAATCGATGAACTAAAGTTTCAGCAAAAATGACAAAAAGGCTTAACAGCTTTTGAAGGTTTGAATCACAGAGAGCTCTCAGAACAGATTGTCTCCTACAGCTTCCTACACACACTACCCCAAACTGAGGCTGTGCAGAACAATCTAGAGCCCATGTGACCTGAAATCCCATGAATCACTGCAAAATTCGCCTTTGGAGCTTAAAAACAAAGCAAAGTGAGGAGAAGTACATTGTTTTCAATATACTTATGTAAATTAGTGGAGTAGTGGTTTGGGAAGGCGGAGTAACATGAAGTCATTGTTTTCAATAGACTTTTGTGTTACCCATTATAATGCGGCACTCGGCTCGTATGGCGGAGCACTCCATTTATTTTCTTCACTCCGCGAATCACTTCATAGGAGGATTAGCCATTCACCATCTCTATTCACACTAAGAAGAGCGATGGAGCAGTCCAAGGAATGCATGCCAGATTGGAGCCTGCTTGAAAGAACTGAGAGAATCTGGTACCAATATCCAACATCCCAGAAGAGGCAGACCAAGATCTTTTTAAATAAGTTGGTTGTTTTATTTTGTTCAAATAAAAGTTATATTTATGGCACTTTGAACAATGCTCAGCAAAAGCAAAAATGATTCACCAAAGAACTGTAATCACTGAATGCGCTGCCGCGCTTAGCACTAGTGACCGTGTGTATGCTTGTGCTGCATCGCCTGCAGGTCCAGCACTGTACATTACAATACAATGGATGATACCTATAATAACACAAAAGGTCAGCCAGATATGTCAATTATAAGCAGCATCTACTGTATGTGCACCCTGCAGGAGAGGAGGGAGATGGGACATGATAAAGACCTACAAGTACCTCACAGGAATGAAGGGATACAGGTGAGGTGTCTGTTTCAAATTAAAAAGTGCAACAGAACAAAAGAGCATGCAATGAAGCTAGAAGGAGGAAGTTTAAAAGGGATGCAAGGAACTACTTCACTGTGGTGGATGCCTGGAACAGCCTGCCACAAGAAGTAGTAAGAACCATACCTCTGGGTGTTTCAGATACGCATGAGATAAACATAGGAAAAACTAGTAAATAAAAGGTGGAAGGAGGGTCACAGGAGACCAGTTAGGGTCTGCTGAGATAGAATAGGCTGGACAAAAATGGGGTAGACTGTAGGCAAAGGAATCCCTTTTGTCAACAGATACTTTGTTTCTATGCTTCTATTTTGAAGCCACAAAAGATCATTGTCTACCACAGTCAAACTGATCAATATTGTTTTTAATTATGACTATAACATTTTCATGTCATTGTGGGTGTACGGCTTGAGACCTTTCTCTTAACGTTGCTGGACATTGACCAGATGGGATTTGTCAGGTGTCGAGAGGCAGATTATGATGATGTCTGTAGAGCGATGCTCCTGTTACACTATGTCACTCAGAGAAACAGCTCCCCGGTCCAGGCCAGCCTTGAAGTGAGAAGGTCTTTGACAGGGTCTCATGGCTGATTCTATGGGTAACCTTGAAGAAATTTGGTCTACCTCTAGGACTTATAGGCCTCTTTCAGATCCTATATAGTAATCCCCAAGCATTTGTACACATAAATGGCTCTTTCACCCCCTCAGATGGGGCACTCGGCAGGGCTGCCCTCTTTACTTCTCCTGTTGGCCCTCTATGCAGAGCCATTGGCTATAACTATAACTATACAGCATGATCTGATATAGCCAGAATTCCAGTTAGGGGCAAGGAATACAAAATCATGCTCTTTGTTGACAATATTCTGTTGAGGGCTCTCTACCCGGTATGGGACCAATTAAAGGATTATGAAAAATTAGCAGGATTTAAATTAAGCCAAAGACTGAGGTCTTGACCTATAACTTTACACCCCATTCACCATTAAAGACTAATGTCCCTTGTGCTGGAACAGGGTCCTTTGAAATATTTGAGAATAATTACAACTAAAAATCTATCCTACTTAGAACTTCTAAATGATGAACCCTTAATACAAAGAGTCACAGATGATTTACATAGATGATTGGAGCTGAATTTTAGTTTCTTACAGAGGATTGTAGCTATCCACCCAAATATTTTACCAAGAATATTATATTATTAGCAAACACTCTGGATTTACCCAAAAATATACTTCCATTCTTGAGTACATTACTATTAAGATTTATCAGGGAAGGAAATTGGCACAGAATAGGTTTTTCCTGTTGCATTTACCTAGGGTTAGGAAGGGTTAAGCTACTGGATTTACAGTTTTATGCACAGGTGGCCCAGTTATGCATGATGTCTCTCTGGTCATCTAACACATTCTAGGAACACTAGAAAACTGTTGAATTTGTGCTAAATGATTTATATGGGATTGATAAAATATTATACACTCTTCTAAGAGGATATATCGCTATATTCAGGTTTAGTACCTGTACAGTGGTGTCAGTACCAATCTGGTATCCTCGTAGCAAAAACAAGGGCACACATTGTCTGTTATTATGGACCAGAGCTCTTTCAAGATGCTAGATGTCCCTTAAAAGACATTGACACTTTTAAAAATCTTGGCAGCGGCTGGGACTTATTTATACTCACCAGTTTTTAGATTTGACAGGGATGAGGATCTTTCAAGACCTGCAGCAACGGTACCATCTGCCTCAAGTTGACCATTTCGGTACTTACAAGTCTGATCCTATATAGGGAAATTGATTCCCAAGAAAGACAACTTCAAGAAAAATGCCAGGGGCTGCAGCCTCTGATACTAGGACATCAAAGAGGAGAGGAGAGCTCCACCATCACGTAAAGATATTCACTGGTGTTTCAAATTTCCATTTTTCTGATATACCAAAAACATTTTCAGGGCTGTTTACCAGCACAAGTACATGCTTAAATATATGAAAACATTATTAGAATAGTGATTTATCCTATTAACTCATGTCCAGCTAAGAATATATAAAGGACAGCAGTGAGGAAATTAGCTCCCACAATTGCAGCCGTGTCATTCAAGATGCTTTATTTTGTTACTCAATTTCCTTTATATTAACGTACTTTTGATTGTTTGAATAGCTTTCTGTCAAGATTAATTTTTATTGACATTTTCAATTATTTTTGTCCTGAGCTAGCCACCTCTGAAACTGACCCTCGTGACTGAGTGTATATGTCCATCACGCCCTTTCACCTGTAAACCACTTCACAACCCTGCAATACAGACAACGAGGTTTTGAGAGGGCTGTGGTGGGATTTGTGCAAACCCCTTTTGTTTTAAAGTTGGCCTTTAAGGCCTCACTGCACTGGCTACTTAACCTGTTGGCTGTCTCTCAAGGGGATGGAGAGTGTTAACAAGCAACACCTGAGCCCATTTGAGGGAGAAGGGTGAACAGGCAGAAGGAGGTTACTGTTTCAGTGAAAGGCAAGTAGAGGCAGCAAGAGACTGAACTACAAGAAGTTTCTGTTAAGCTGAATACAAGTTGTTTGTTTCTCTTTCCATTAATGAAAAGTAAAGCAGAATTAATTTAAGAATGCTGGTGTGTGGAGTGTTCCTTTGAGTGTATTCCACCAAAGTAACCAGTTTGATACCCTGTCACACGTGGTTTGCTTTAGCGGTGGGATCAAACTCCTCCTTGTCTAAATAGGGTAAGACGGACTCAGACAAACTACTGAAATGGCTGGCAGGACAGCAAGCACAACAAACCTAGATGCAAACACAACAGGCCCAGCTACAAAGGGATGTGTTTAGAGTTTGGGAGTTGTGATGCTCCTTTTAACATGCTGTCTTTCACCACCTGTAAAATCCCTGGGTGAAGTACTTTATTAAAAGGAGCAAATTAGCAATGCACTCTATATTTATGAGTAGCCACTGCAGGCATTTCAGAGCTGAAAAGCTAGTGTAGGGACCAAATGTGGGTCCCACCTTGACGATGTGGTGGTTTGGCTTGCTCACATTGGAATTCCAATCTGATAACTAAGAGGACCTCCTTTTTCATGGAATTTAAAGTAGGAAAACCCAATAGGAAGTTAACATGTTTAAATTCTAATATGTGCATGTTTGGGGGTTGTGCATTGATTTTGTTTTTGTTTGTTATATGCCACACACAAGTAGCACCCTTCAGTAGAAATGAGAATTACATTTTGTGAGCAATACAAAGGTTAGAGCATGCTAGTTTTGGATGTGTCCAACTACAAAAGGACTGGATGGCCAATAAGCACAACAGCAGTCTCAGAGAGACCAAAGGCAGTGCAACAGCAGGCTAAGAGAGACCAACGGCAGTCCAACAGCAGGCTCAGAGAGACCAGCAGCAGGCACAACAGGTCCATATACAAAGGGACTGGATGGCTCAGCACGCACAACTGCATGTGCAGAGAGAACAGCAGCAGCAGGAGTTTATGAAGCAGGTGCTGAAAACACAGAAAGAAACTGTGCCCCAGCTCCAGGTCACAGGGAATCCAGTCACTGTAGGACCCCACCCCATGCTAACAAAACTGGGTCCTGAGGATGACCTCGAGGCTTATTTTATGACTTTTGAGAGAATTGCCAGTACCACTGCCTGGCCATGAGAAAGTTGGGCTACTTGCATTACACTGTACCTGACTGGAAATGACCAAGCTGCATACAGAAGCCTGACACCACCACCAGAGACTCTGCTCAGGTAAATGCAGCCATCTTAGACCTGGTGGAATAACCAAAGAGAGTTACCGATGGAACTTTCACACCCTGGGTTTCAAGGCTGAACACTAGCTGAAGTGCTGGCACAAAAATTACAAGACTTGTTTAGACGATATTTAAATCAGAAGTATGCACTAAAGAGGAAATTATGGATTTGATTGTACTGAAACAGTACCGAACATTTTACCAGACTGAGTCCATAATTGGGTAAGATGACATGAACAGACCCTCAGCCTATAGCAGTGAAAATTATGAAACATTACCTGAAGCTGAAAGTTAGAGGTCACTTAGAAGAGCAGAACCTATGATGAACCTCAGACAGTGACCTGAGCAGAAGATCCCTGCAGAAGAGAGAAGAAATTAATTTGGGGTGATGGAAACAAATGTGTGATATGGGTATGTGGTCAAGTGGTGAAATATTGCTTACCTCTCCACTTCAAAAAGGTATAACCCGATTGTGGTGTAATTCCCCAAGTCCCAAGACTCCACTCTGTGGAGGCCCAGATGGGGAAGTGCAGGTCACAGCCAGATAGTAATATTGTATGTTTTCATTGTGGTAAAGTGGGGCATATCAGTAAGTTCTGTGGCCACATAGACTGTGATTTTATGGAATGTATACAGTAGCTAACATCCACACAAGTCCAAAAACCCATATGCAATACTAGTATAAGTGGGAACAAAACAGTTACAGCTCTACTGGATTTGGACTGTGGGCAGACATTGGTTAAAGAATTTATGATAGGGCCCAATCTGGGTCAGTGGGGAGATCCCATAAATTTTGCCTACATGCATGGGTACACCCATAAATACCCTACAGCCCTAGTATGGTTAGAAGTAGGCAACTAGACAGGAATAATAAAGGTGGAATTTCTATAATGTTACCCTGGTCAGTAGTCTTGGGCTGAGACTGGGAAGGGTTTCATATCCTCCTGCAGAGCAATACTGAATGTTTATGCCAACAGAAAGGCCAAACAGATGGAGAGACTAAAATAGGTATTTCCCTTTACTGACTCTGAAACTATTTGGCCCAAAAGGGAAGCCTAAGAAGTCCCAGCATCAGAAAGAGAGAAAGAAAAGGAAGAAGCCCTCTGTCTGAGGTTGTAGTGGTTTGGGGCCACAAGGAGCCAGGTTCAAGGAAGGTTCAAGGTGTTTTAGATGAGGACACGGCATCCACATCTACAGGAGGTCATGAGATCCTTCTGCAGGTCAGACCAGACATTTTCAAAACCCAGTCAACATTGTTTCTGAACAAAGGGCTGCATGAGGTTCTCAGGAATGCCTACCTACCTACCAAGACTTAACTGTAGTAAATGGTAATGTGATAGTTGAATAAAAAAGCATAATGCTATCCAAGGTTTGAACTGAAAGATAATATTTAGTACCAGCTAGAATCCAAGAAACAAATTGGGACTTTACATTACCAGCTAGTGGTTCCCAGGTCTGCAGGATGACAGAGGGTTACTGAGGCTGCCCCATACTATACCTATTGTGGGCCATTTGGACAGGGAGAAAACCAAAGCACACATACTTGCCCAGCTCTTCTGGTCAGATATATGGAAGGAAGTCACAGACTTTTGTGCTTCCTGCCCTGAATGTCAGTTCATCACCCCAGAAGTATAAAAAGGGCCCTTTGATCCCTATGCCCATAATAGACAAGCCATTTGAAAGAATTGGGATTGATATGGTGGGACCCTTGATAAAAAGTACATCTGGGTATCAGTATATATTGGTTATGTTGGATTACACCACCCATTTACCCGAGGTCCTTCCCCACATTCCACTACAGCCTATTCAGTGGCAAAAGAATTGATAAAAGTGTTTTCCCAAGTTGGGCTGTCAAGGAGATCCTAACTGATCAAGGCACCAACTTTTTTCTATCATTTCTGTTATGCTCCTCTGGCAGGCTGGGTGGCTGTATCAACCCATCCCTTATAGTACCCCAGTCGTTCCCAAGTCTTCTGACCCTCAGTCCTCTGAGCCTTGGTCGAGCCATTGGCATCAGCTGGGAGGCTTCATTAAGCCCCAACCCCAATTCCACTGATTTTCTCCCCCATTCCCTAGAGCCAAAGACAAAGATGGTGTGCGATGGAGGTGCACATGCACGCCTTTGTCCCAAGAAGATCCATTCCCCCGCCTAGTGCCTGCCCTCTTCAACTCCCACACCACCACAATGCCTTCATATGGTAGCAATCAAAGGCTGGGAGAGCCAGCCTCCCTAATTCAGGAGAGGAGAGCTGCCTGGTGGCCATTCAATCCTCACCCAGCCCTCCCCAGGCCGACTCCAGCAACCCGTGCTTGTTACTGAACATGGGTCACCAGTGTGGCAAGAGGTAAGGTGCAATGCCTCAACCCTCCATGCCACTGGGCTAGCTGTAAGACACCATCTTTTGCCAAAATTTAAGAGGGATGTGTTTTACTGCAGGTTACGCCCATCTTGACAACAGTGTATCACCCACAGACCAATGGCTTAGCTGAATGCTTTAATAAATTGCTAAATCATATGCTGTCTAAATTTGTGTCAACTGAGGTAAAAAACTGGGATGAATTTGTACCCTATTTAATGTTTGCCATTCAGGAGGTGCCACAGTCATCCACTGAGTTCTCGCCTTTTGAATTGTTGTACGGATGACAACCTTGTGGGATGTTGGATCTCGTAAAGAGATGGGAAGAACAGGCACATTGTCCACCTAACGTGCTCAATATGTATTACAAATGAGAGAAAGATTGGACATAGTTGGCAGATTTGCCTAAGCAAATTTAACAAAAGCACAACAAGCCCATGCAAAGCACTGTAACTAAGGGCCAACCTACAGGAGTTTAAGTCCGGTGACAGAGTACTCCTTCTGTTACTTAGCACTAAGTGTAAACTCCTAGCTAAATGGCAGGGACCATATGAGGTCCTCAGAAAGGTGGAGCTGATTGACTACAAAATCTTACAACCAGACAGAAAAAATATAAAAAATAATTTACCTTGTTACTTTGTTGAAACCTTGGATAGCAGGGAGGTATTAACCATAAGTCAAGTCATTCCATTGATACCTCTTTCATGCATAGAAAGATTCTGAGAAACATTTTAACAGAAAGTGCAAGCACAGGTGTCACTCTTGCTGAAAACTATTTTTTTCTTTGGAAACAGACTGCAGGATTGCCATGATTTTGAAATCTGAACATTATGTGATAGCAATAATGTTGGATCCATATTTCAAAACCAGTTTGCCAGGTCTTTTCTAGTCTGGTAGCATATACCTCAACCATTATAAAGAACTGCTATTTAATAAAGTTGTTCTAAAAATTACAACAGAATCTCCAATTAGAGGTGCTGCAACTGCTGATCATGAAAATAGCCATGCTCCTTCCAAGAAACAGATTCCAGTGAAGACAGAATAATAAAGCCATGCATTATGAATCTGAACTCAGGGCCAATTTGTATGGTGCCTCCATGGACAACATTTGGGCAGGACTGGATGACATAGAGAAAGACAGAACTGTTACTTCTCCCATCACTAGCTACTCAGCAAGCAGTATGGTGGATGACTTCATAAAGGATCCCAGAAAGATAAATGTTTGAGATGACCCACTTCAGTATTGGTATGAAAAGTGAGCATTCAGGAAGTATAAGGAGACACAGAGGAGGAGGATAGGAGGTATATCACGAGATGCAGAGGGAGGCAGGAAAGCTGTCAGGAGCACAAAGGCACAAACAGAGGAGAAAATATCACAGGCAGTAAAGAAAGAGGATAAGACATTTTTCAAATATGTAAACAAAAGTAGAAAACCAGGGAGGGATTGTAAGGCTAAGGAGGGAGGGAGGAGTATGTGGAAGGGGGCCAGGAAAAGCAGGCATCCTAAACAAACATTTCTGTTCAGTGTTCACAGAGGAAGGGAAGGTGAGGGACCACAGTTATGTGACAGGAGCATCAAAGGAAGGGAGGTGGACACTAGTCCATTTACATAGAAGAGAGTCCTGAAGGAACCGTAAATCCGACAGTGGACAAGGCAATGGGGCCAGATGGGATACATCCAAAGACATTGAAGGAGCTCAGAGAGGAATTGGCTGCACTTATGAAAGTTCTGTTCAAGCACTGACTGGAGATGGGAGAGGTCCCGGAGGACTGGAGGAGAGCAGATGTAATCCCACTTCACAAAAGTGGTAGCAGGGAGGAACTGGAAATTACAGGTCAGTCAGCCTGACCTCAGTGGTGTGGAAATTAATGGAATCACTGCTGAAGGAAAGGATTGTGGAATATCTTGATACCAGCAACTTACAGGACCTGAGGCAGAATGGATTCACCAGAGGGAGGTCATGTTAAACAATTCTGATTGATTTCTTTGACTGGGTGAGCAGAGAGGTAGATCAGAGTGGAGCAGTGGATGCTGCCTACCTAGATTTCAATAAGGTCTTCAACACCATTCCACATAGGAGACTAGTAAACAAGCTGGGCAGCCTGAGTGGGACCAAAAGTTGTAAACTGGGTAAGGAATTGGTTCGAAATAGGCATCATAGGGTGGTGGTAAATGGAGTTCACTCCGAGGAAGGAGGGTGATCAGCAGGATGCCACAAGGATCAGTACTGGGACCGTCCTCTTTAATGTATTCATTAGTGACATTGCAGAGGGAATAGAAGGAAGGTGTGCTTTGCAGAAGACATTAAAATCTGCAATAGGGCAGACACTCCAGGGAGGTGGAAAAGTGAATAGGGCTCTAACAAAGCTTGATGAATGTTCAAGAATGTAGCAACTAAGTTTCCATGCGAAGAAGTGCAAAATCATGCACTTAGGGCATAGAAACCCAGGTGGAGTACAAGATGGGGAGGAGGTAATGATGACCACCAAACAGGAAACAGACATGTGGCTAATCATATCTGATTACCTAAAGGTGGCCAAACAGTGTGACAAGGCTGTGAGGAGAGCCAGTGGGATGCTAGATGCAGAGAGAGGATATCACCTGCAGAAAGAGGGAGGTGGTAATACCACTGTATAAATCATTGGTGAAACCTCAACTAGAGTACTGTGTCTAGTTCTGGAGACCACATCCATGGAAGGACATAGACAGAGTAGAGGTGGTCCAGAGGAGGATAAAAAAATGGTGCAGGGTCTGCACCAGAGACCATATGAGCAGAGACTAAGGGACATCTATATGTACACCCTGGAGGAAAGAAAAGGAATAGGGGCTATGATAAAGACTTTCAGACACCACACAGTATAAATAAGGTACACGAGGAAAGCATTTTCAGAAAAAAGATGCTCAAGAAAAACAGGACATGTTATGAAGCTGGAGGGGTAGACTCAAGGAAATGTAGTACTTATTCACAGAAAGAGAGC
This sequence comes from Neoceratodus forsteri, assembly GCA_016271365.2. Lineage (NCBI taxonomy): Eukaryota > Metazoa > Chordata > Ceratodontiformes > Ceratodontidae > Neoceratodus > Neoceratodus forsteri. The sequence goes on from CM057450.1 coordinate 1,543,968,277, forward strand.
AGTGGATGCCTGGAACAGCCTTCCATTGAAGGTGGTGGGGCAAAAAGCTGTGGCAGGATTTAGAATGCATGAGATAGGCATAAGGGAACGTTAGTCATTACGGAAGGGAGGGCTAAGCTAGAGATCAAGTAGGGTCTACGGTATTACAGTAGGTAATGAAAATGAGCAGACAGGGTGGGTCAAGCAATCCTTATTTGCCATCAAATTCTGTTTCAATGTAAAGAGAGTGGTCTGGCCAGCATTGTAAAAGTGGCCCTTTACTTATAAGTTGCCCAGCAACAAATATCTCCAGAAAGAACATTTAGTGCTGCTGGCTTTGTTGCTAGTACTATAAAGAGAACATTCCTTCCAGAAAACATTGAAATTCTAACTTTATTAAACTAAACTATGGTATATTTGCAGGATACTCAGGGCATTTCCAAAACACTGCTCAGACAGCAGTGATGATGAGCCTATTGGCAGTGATGTTGAAGGAGAATAGTAGAAACTACTAGCCCAGTATTAGGAAAGTTTTTATTTTATTCTTTGGTAACCAGATAAGGCCCACTATGCACAAGTGCCTGTTTTCTGAGCGTGACCCGAGAGCACTGGGTGGTTAAGTGACTTGCTCAGAGTCACACAATATTCAAGTGGAGGTTGTGGGAATCAAACCCAGTTCTGCTGGATGTATCAAGCTCATTACTCTAACCTCTAGGCTGTACTGCAAGCCTCTTAAAAGTGAATGTTGCATCGGCCTGCCTCTCATGTTATTCTTGTCCTGTCTCATGCCAATCACCATTTTATTTCTTCCACTGAACTGCTGTCTAGCAAGACTACAAAAGCTAGAGGGGCTACTCTTTGAATCTATGGAACATATGGAAGAATTTCACATTCCCACATCTTTTTCTTCAGTCTTCTATTTGTAAGGCTAATTCAAATTTGTAAATGACTATATTGAATGTTGGTAGCTGTCTTCCAGTTATGTACCCTATGCACCAAGTCTCTATCTTGGATAACTTCTAACTCCATTCTGACTTCTGACTGATTGCTGCTCTTGAATCTATAGCCACCTATGAAATAAAGAAAATGATAAACCTACGTAAAGAGGGTATTCTCTTTCACAGATCACAATGCTACCTTAGTCTGACTTTTCATGGCCTGCACTTCAAAAAATTGTAGCGTGCATACATATCCTAATTGAGTAAAAAATATGTTGAAACTGTGGGGACCCATCACTGGCAACACAAACAACAAAGTTGGTTTATCAAAAAAGCATCAGCTCAAAAAGGTGTGTGTGAGGGCCCAATTCTGTGTATGCATGCTGCTATCGTTTTTAAAAAGTACTTCCTCTCAGACCATCAAGTGTCATTTACTGTGTCCTCCAGTCCTGTTACCCTCCTTCCGTCACCAAGTCACTTTTGTTAGAGTGAACACCTTGCTTAACAGACTAAACAAGTTAGCCAGGGGCTGTGTATGTTGTGTTATTCATTGATAACCAGGTAAGGCCCACTAGTCACAAGTGCCTGTTTTCAGGGGTGACCCAGGAGCACCGGGAGGTTAAGTAGCGACTTGCTCAGTCACACAGTATGCAACTGGAGGTTGTGGGAATCAAACCCAGGGCTGCTGGAACCGAGCCCAGTCACAGCTTGTTACCCTAACCTCTAGGCTATATTGCCATATTATACTGCTTTGCTCACTGTTATATTGCCTCAGCCTATGTTCCTGTATTCAACACGTCTTATCTCAGGTAATTTTGTGCTAGGAATTTAGGTTGCAAGCAAACAAAACTATGTACTTATTCAACTGAGCACTGGCTTAAAATAATACATAATTTTGTGTGAACTTACTAACAGCTGGGCCTTGCTAGAGTAGCTGCTAGGCAGTATAGCATAGTGGTTTAAGGCTCTGGAGCTGTAAACCTGGAGGCCTGGGTTTAAATCCCACAGCCCCACTTGCATACTGTGTGACCCTGAGCAAATCACTTAACTTCTTTGTGTTCCCAGGTCACGCCTGTAAACAAGCTTTCTGCTTAGTGTGTCTCTCCTGGTAAAATAAATAAACTGTTTTTCTATAGAATTTAACCTGTTTTCCCTTATATTATACTTTTAAATGAAGGTACAGGCTATGTTTTATGTTGAATGAATATTTGTCATGAATCCAAGAAACAGAAACATAGAATGTGATGGCAGATAAGGGCTACCTGGCCCATCTAGTATTCTGTCTGGTTGTCTTCTGTCTATCCCATGCATTCTTGAACTCACCCACTGTTTTGCTTCCACGACCTCCGTTGGGAGTTTGTTCCATGCATCTGCCATCCTTTCTGTGAAAAAGTACTTCCTCACATTACCCCTGAGTCCCCCTTCTGACTTCATATTGTGACCTCTTGTTTTGCACATTTCCTCTGTTGAGAAAGATGCTGCCCTCCTGTACCTTGTTTATCCCTTGTGGAACTTGAATGTTTCTCTCATATCCTCCTCTCACCTTTCCTTCAGAGTATACATATTGAGGTCTTTTAGTCTTTCCTCATACAGTTTATTGTGCATTCCCATCACTATTTTCGATGCCCTTCTCTGGACTGCCTCCATTTGGTCTATGTCCTTCTGGAGAAGTGGCCTCCAGAACTGAATACAGTATTCCAGATGTAGCCTCACCAGTTGTCTGTAGAGTGACATCACCACCTCCTGCTTTCTACTGGTGATGCCCTCCCTATGGACACCAGCATCCCTCCGGCCCTCCCCACCACCTTTTCACACTACTTGGCTACTTTTAAGATGCCTGTTATGATTACTCTTAGGTCCCTTTCCAGTTTTGCTGTTGTTAGTTTCTCTCCCCTATTGTGTATTCCTCCCCAGGGTTCCTGTGACCCAAGTGCATGACTTTGCACTTTTTGCATTGAATTTAGCTGCCACACTCTTGATCACTCCTCTAATTTACCTAGGTCTTCTCATTCTTTCCACCCCATCTGGAGTGTCCACCCTATTGTAAAGCTTGGTGTCATCCATAAAGAGGTTTATCTTCCCTTCTAACCCTTCTGCAATGTCGAGAATGAAGACATTGAAGAGGACAGGCCCTAGCACTGAGCCTTGTGGTACCCGCTTGGTCAACCCCTCTCCCAGGATTGGACCCTGTTTACCACCACCCTCTGTGTCCTGTCATTCAGCCATGGTTCAACCCAATTTACCACCTTCTGTCCCACTCCCATACTACCCAACTTGTTTACTAACCTCCTGTGTGGGACAGTGTTGAACGCCTTGCTAAAATCTAGGTAGGCTATGTCTACTGCCCCTTATCAATCACCCTTGTTACCCAGTCAAAGAAATCTATCAGATTTGTTTGACAAGATCTACCTTCAGAACCAATGGTGCATTGGGTCTTGTTCCCCGCTGGCCTTGAGATATGCCACAACCTTTCCTTCAGCATGGATTCCATTATTTTCCCCACCACTGAGGTCAAACGACTGGCCTGTAATTCCTAGCTTCAACTTGCTCCCGCTCTTGTGTAGTGGTACCACATTTGCTATCCTCTAGTCGTTTGGTACCATTCCTTCCCAAGTGATTTGTTGAATAGGGCAGTTAGTGATGCCCTAGTTCCTCTCTGAGCTCTTTCAGTATTTTGGGATGCATCCCATCTGGTCCCATTACCTTGTGCACTTTTTAGTTTTGAGAGTTCCTTTGGACTCTCGCCACGTCAATGGACCAGTGTCCACTTTGCCTCCATGTCGTTTGTACCCTACTTTTGGTCCCTCCGTTCCCTTCTTTTGTAAATACTGAGCAGAAATATTTGTTTAGATTTCTGCTTTTCAAGGTCCCTCCATACCTCCATCCCCCTTCTTAAATCTCACAATCCTCCTTGGTCTTTTTCCTTTCCTGATATACCTGAAGAAGGTTTTGTCTCCTCCTTCTTTACTGATTGTGCTGTTCTTTCTTCAGTTTGCACCTTCACCCTCTGACTGCTTTCCCACCTCCTTCTGTTTTGCCTGATACAGCTGTCTGTCCCCTCCTTCTGTGTTTCCTTGTACTTTCTGAATGCCTACGTTTTTCCTAATCTTACCTGCTACTTCTTTTGAAAACATAGTGTTTTTTCTTTTTTTGCTTTGTTTACTAACCTAACATAGAGGCTTGTTGCCTCTGCTATAGCTCTCTAAGTTTTTCCCACTGTTCCTCTACTCCTCCCTTCCCATTTGCCAGGATTTTCTTGAGGTGTTTCCCATTTTGCAAAGTCAACCCTCTTGAAATCTATGACCCTTACTTTTGTGTGGCTTGCCTCTACCCCGTCTTCACCTTAAACCACACTGTGTGGTGATCGCTGGACCCTAGATGACTGCCCACTTTAGGTCTGTCATTCTAGCCACCATTTGGGAGGAATAGGTCTAATATTGCTCGTCCAGATGGACTCCACTACTAGCTGTCTGAGACATGCCCTCTGCAGGGCATCCAGGATGTCTCTGCTTCTGGTAGTGGTTGCAGCACAGGTGTTCCAGTTAACATCTGGCATATTCAGATCCCTCATCAGCAACACCTCTCCTTTCTCTTCTATTTTGTAGATTGTTTCCACTAGTACTCTGTCTATCTCCTCCCCTGCACTTGAGGTCTGTAGAAAACTCCCGTACGGATGGTGGTGCCATTTCCTGTTTCTAAGTTAGCCCATAGTGCCTCCTCCCTTCCAGCTTTCCCTTCAACACCATTGCTTTGATCTCTCCCTGATGAAGAGTGTGTATCCTGGTATGGTAACATCTCACTCATGGTTACTCATCTACAAGGTTTCAGTTACGCTACACTGTCCAGGTCTTCCTCCATCATCAAGGCCGCTAGGTCTGGGATCTTGTTCCCTAGACTATGGGTGTTTGTACACATGACCTTCCATGTTGTGGTGCCTGTGCCCATACTAGTTCCTATCCTGTTCCTTTTCCTATGCCTTCCCTGACTTTACTCCTATTTCAGACCCTTTCTTGATTTCTCATCCTCAGGGCCCACATTTCGAATACCTTAACCTGTGGGGAGGCAGTTGGAGCTTCCCTCCTTTCCCCTGCCTCTCCCTTGGCTAGTTTAATGCTCAGCAAGAAACATTTAAAACTCTCACTCAGGATCCTGTTCATCAGACATTCATTGGATCTCCTGGTGCAGAGCACCCTGGCCTCTCCATGCTGTAGAAAGGTAGCACTTCCGAGAAGGTCACAGCGCTGCCACCTGTCTAACACCCCTCCCTAACTCCGTGAACTCCTCTGTGCTGCCCTAACCTCATCCTCAGCCAGGTCATTTGTCCCCAGGTGGACAATGACATCTAGCTCACCCTCCCATTCTGGTACCCCAGCGATCCTTTGAATTCGCTTCCGTCCCTCCAAGCCACGGCACTGGGTAGATACCTGACCTCCCTGTTCCCCTCCCCAAGACTACCTCCCTAATATAGCATCCCCACTAGCAGTTGCTTCCTTCTCCTCTGAGGCCCTGTCCCTCCCCCAGGGGTCTCCTCTGTGGAGGTTCCCCACATCCACCTTGTCCACCACTGTAGGTGCCACCTCAGGACAGCCCGCTCTGCCAGAATGGAGTAGGAGTTGTGTGATGAACTGCAGGTGGAATGCTCCTCTGCTGAACCTCCCTCACTCTTCCTTAGCCCACCATCATCCAACCACCCCTCGTTACTGGCATCCCTGAGGCAGTAGGGTGGACCTGGTAGTCTAGGTGTAGGAGGAGGCCTCCGAACCCTAGCCAACACAGCCTGGAGATGAGCAACCTCTGCCCTCAACCCAGAGAGATGCCTACAGATGGGGCAGCACCTCAGCCTCAGAACATCTCCTTGAAGACTGCACCCCACAGCCACTGTTTTTGCACCACTCCTGCCATATCTGATATGTACCTTCTCCTTGATATGCTTTAGTCACCCAATCAGTACATTTTAAGAAGTAAGCAGTTTTGTTAGAGACTATAAAGACCCTTTCCTTGGTATATCAGCAAGCTTTTCGTCACACATCACCTTCACAGATTTTAGTGACAATTGCTGGTGCCCCTTTTGCTTTACAATCAAGCAACCCTGGTTTTGTGAAAGAGATTAAGAACCCTTCTGTCTGAGCTTCTTATCCCCCACTATTCAACACACACTTTTAATACAACATACACTCAATTTTTTATATAATTATACCAACAAACAGCACAAGGTTTGTTAAATAGATGAAGAATCCTTCTCTTAGATCAACTAGTCACCCACTATCATTCTATACAGCTACACCTTAGCTCACTCCCTCTGTCTTCAGTTTTCCCTTTCACGATCTTTGATCACTCCACCCAATCTCTTACACAGACTGGGTTTGGTTGCTTATCTACTCCTTTCTTCTACTCTCCAGTTGCTGTGTTACTGCCCTGCTTCCTGGTCTTTACCTCCTTATCATGTGTTCTCATTCTCTTCAATTGTTGGGTGGGTTGGGGACCAAAACAGCTGCTCCACTTCCCATTCCTGCTGCCTGCTGCTGCCTTCCCTCATGTGTCCCCTCTTCACTTTATGTTGCTGCTGCTGTCTGGATGAGGTCAGACTGCTTGCCGGAATCAATCAGCCCTGACCTCCGATGCTTCCAGGAGTTGTCATATGCCAGTTAGTCAGAGCTACTTAGAGCTCCTCTGTGTGGTGACACCTTTGCCCACCACTCCCTGATTGGCGCTGCTGTTGTTCAAATGACCCCTGATGCTCTAAATAGCTGCTCCATTTTCTGTTCCCTGCCGCCAGCTGCTGCCCTTCCCCAGTGTGTCCTTTTCACTTTCTGTTGCTGCTACTGCGGCGGATGAGGTCAGGCTGCTTACCAGAATTAATCAGCCCTTACCTGCAACACTTCCAGGAGTTACAGTGTGCCAGTTAGTCAGAGCTTTTAAAGCTCCTCTGCAAACCAAAACCAGAACCAGTGCTAGGGTGATTTGGCAAAACCAAAACCTCCCATGTTTTGTACACCTCTAGTTAGAGGTGCTATCAAAGGAGCAATTGTACTAGTAAATTATACTTGTATAATTGGTTACTATAACTGCCAATTCTCAGTGTATATACTGTCTGCTATATTTCTGTTACTTACTTGCTGAAAATGGGAACTATCTTCAATAAAAGCATATTATTAAAAAAACAGGCGGAACATTTTAAATACCATCCAAAACTTGATTTTATGAGCAACTTTGAAACCACATGTGGGGTGATTTGAAAATTTCACCTCACGTGGTTCATGAGGCAGGGTAAAAGAAGGCTGTTATGAATGTGGATTCAAAATCTAAAAAAAAATAGCAAAATTATGAGTAAATATTGAAAGATTTCTGTGTTCCTTCATAACTTTGTTTTTGAGATTTTGATGTCAATTAAACATAGGCTTTTGTTACCCCACCTTATAATCAAGACTGGTTGATTTTTAAATCCTGTCTGAAATGCGATTTTGCAGAGTGAATGTGAAAATATATTTCGGGTGGAATTTGAAAAGTCACCTACCTTGTTCATGAAGCAAATGATTAAAATGACAAAGTTATCAGTAAAAGTTCAAAACACATTAAAAGTTATTAAATGAACTTTCCTTGTTTTCATTCAGTTCCTAGTCAGTTAGAAGAAGCAGGATGTGTTAGAGGAAGCAGGATGTGTTAGTGGAAGCAGAATGTGTTAGAGGAAGCAGTAAGACATGCCATGGTGGACTGTATAGGTAAGTGAGGAAGTGTGGGGTGTGTGGATGAGGGTGGAGAGGGGGTTGGAATGGGGTGTGGGTGGGCAGAAGTCATCGTTGGACCATTTCTTCTTTTACAGGTACAGGGCACTGGGAAAGTGATCCAGTGGGGCAGGATAATTGGCAGTGGGAGGGAGTTTGTTTTACAAAGGGGCACTGGGCGGCGTGAGTCAGAAGCTGGGTGGGGTAATTGGCAGTGGGAGGGTTTGTTGTGGGCAGAGCACCGGGAAATGATCAGGAGGTGAGCAGGATAATTGGCAGTGGGAAGAAGTTTATTTTATGGATTGGGTATGGGGAAGCGATGGGGTGGGGGATTATTGGCAGCTGAAGGAATTTGTCTTTTCAGAAAGGGCACTGGGGAAGCAATCAGGAGGTGGGTGGGATAATGTATGGAGGGAACAGAAAAAAGCTGAGCCAAGTGAGTTTCCTTTGTCAGCAGAAGTTGAGGCTGGTGAGGGTATAAGCTGAGGATGTTTTTTAAAGTTGGAGAGGGAACAGAAATGAGTAAGGAGCCCAAATGAGTTCCCTCATCAGCAGAAGCCAAGACCGGCGAGAGAGTGAGCTGAAGAGATGAGCAGTAGCTGAGTGTGGTGCTTGGCTGGCCGCTGGGTGACATCTTATAGATGAAAGGAGCCAGCTTTACTCTAATAGGTGCACCTGCCTTCTTTCAACTATGAAACATTTCCACCCATCAGCCAGGCTAAACACCATCACTATCAGAGTGCTCTTTAGTGGTCTGTCAGCGGCGAGCCTCCTGCAGCCCGAGCTGCATTGGATGCTATGATGATTCACCTCTGCAGTCACTACTCTCCCCAGGAGCTACAAGATGTTTGCTTCATGCTGCATGCACAAGCAAAGATTAAAAGTATCCTGGCTTTTATTGAATATGTGTGGCATGGTATCCTCGGGTTTGAATTATTGAGTGATGCAGCACTGGTGTTGCCCTAACTTTGGCACTCCTCTGTCAAAGCAATGGTGTACAAGCAAATTTACTGAAGTTAGAGCAATGCCAACACTGTGTCAAGCAATTATTATCAAGGAGCATTACACCACATTCTCAAAGAGTGATATCCTGTGATAATAGTGCTAGCATATGGGCAACCATCAAAGCAGGTGAACCATGAGGCGCTATCATCATGGTGACCTCCGGAATACCCAGGACTGCGACTGCGAGGGAGGGATGGGCAGTGGAAAGGAATATAGTGAGGGAAGGGAGGGATAGGAAGAGGGTTATTATCATCTTCTGTGCCTGCTCCACTGAGCCAACCATGTGGTATGGTGGGTAGGAGGCTGGCTCGATAGAACAGGTTCCAGGTTTGGGGCTGGGGGTTGGGAAAATTTTGCTTGTTCGCAGCTGCAGGACTTAATTTTTTTTTAAACCAGGCTGTGACCTCTCCCTACATGCACCCCCTGGAGTTGAGGATCCATAATTAGGGGTGAGGGGCAAGCCCCCTCCACATATACACTTCCAGCACTGTGTGTGCCTGGTTGTTTACATGCCTCAAATTGCTTTTTGGCGATAATGCATTTGTCGTAATAGCCATTGCCATCTGGCAGTCACTGTTATCTCATGGAACCCAAAGAGCCAGAGTGCTCTTTTGCCCTAATATTATACTTCCTCCTATAGAGACCTTGTGCTTCAGCTATAGCCAATGCCTAAATATAGGGTTTTACAATAAGTAGATATAGACTATATGTGTTGTACTTGACTGTTTATGTGCTGTTCATGAGTTGTACCCAGGCTGGGATGAAAATGGGCTTGTCTCAGTCCACTTACTTGTTAAAATCAAACTAACTAACTAAATCAATCAATAAAACAGATACAGACATGTGCAATGACTGGTCCTATAGCTGACACTCATGGGGCACCAGAATAACAAAAATAAAAAAACTCAAATGATAAAATTCATTTTACTCAGGATACAAGTGGACTGACCATATATAGCAGTGCAATCACTAAAATAATAGCAGACAGAGGTACTGCTACAGCTTACCCTAGACAGGGAGCCCATTAAACAAGGAATACACATTTACCCTTGCCTCTTTTTCAAACACCTTCCCTTGCTCTCTTAAGGACGACAGAGGCACCAAAACACCTGGGACACTCTTATGATCCCAAACTAACACTAGCTGTCAATGTAATCCTCTGTTGTATCACTCACTATGCTTGCTGTTACAGTTCAAATGGAGACCCTTGCCTGGTTTTTATTTCCTTCATAAATCTTTATTTTATTAAATGATTAATAACAATACAAATAAATGGAATACCATCAACAAAATGATATTTGCAAAACTAGAAGTAAATCAGTGTAAGAAAATACATATCTCGCACAACAAACATAGGGCTGGGTGAAATTAACAAATTCAGAGTTTGGGAATTTTTACTAAAATTTCACAAAATGTTGTGGAATTTTCTGATATTCATTAATCTGTCATAACATAGTCACCATTACAGCTAGAGATCTGCAGTTTGGCATGCATATATTTGGGAAGCAGCCCTAAAATGATGATGTGTTTAATGACATTTGGATGAAGGGTGGGAGTTATTGTGGCTCAATGTCTCACAATGTATTATTCATGTGAAAATTTCTGTAACTATTTCCAGGCTTAGAACTTAGCCACCTTTGGAGCTAGATAATTGAAAATGTATATGCATACTTTCTTGGAAGAGTCATAGAAACTGCTAAATAGAGAGCTAATTGGTTGTGTAAATTGTAAGTTACAGTAGTTAAAAATGTCACAATTTACTACTTAAATTTAGTGAAAACTTTTAAAATATTTGGATGTTTATAGCTGGATGTTTATAGCTCCACTGCTAGTGCAAGTATACACTTAAGATTTGGCATGCATACCAAAGTAAATACAGTATGTCCTGGAATCTAGTTAATCTGGATAAATGTGGTTTAGTGGGTTAAAATTTATTGTGGATACTGTAGAAATTACTAATTGGCAACATTTGTTAAAAATGTATGGATGCATAATGAGTAATGCCACTAGAATTCCACTTGTGGAGTTTAACTTTCACAGTATTACCACTGAATCACCTTACCTGACAGTAACATCATGGCCCTGTAGTACTCCTGTAACACTCCGGTGACAGCGATGCCCAGCATCATGCTCCACCATTAATTAAATGCTCCATCATGACTTAAGATATCCAGATATTTCTGTCACAAATGGCCACTAGACAGCCCCATTATGGGGAGCATTACAGGAAACATGGAATTTACTGTAACAGTGAGGGGGCAGAACCATAACTCATGAATGGAATTATCACAAGTGAGTTTTGAAAGTCAATCCCTTGCAAGTAGAATAAATTCCATATTTCTAATAAGGTGATAATAAGTAAGAGTGGATCGACAGCAGGCTGCTGACATCTGCTGGTGACGCTAAATTGACAAAGAAAAGGATATGGCAGAGAGGGGATGCACTACAGGGGACCTGCACACATTAGGAGCATAGACTGAGAAATGGGGACTTTGATTTTATGTGAGGAAGTGCAGAATACTCCTCTTAGGAATGAAGATTCCAGATTGCACCTACACTCTGTGGGTGCAACATACAGAATACTGGATGGACACGAGCACAACCAGTGTGTTCTGCCACAGAGCTAAGCTTTGAGGTCCATGGAATCAGAACCCTGAGGTGGTAGAAACACTGGCTGTGCATAAAGTTGCTCATCCTGTATTTTGTAGTGTATAGTACTATGTGAAATGTGCACACAGCATTTCTTTGGCTTTTAGAATGAAACTGACTTGTGTAGAGATTCCAGAATGCTGTTGTACCATAGAAAGGTACGATCTCAATCCATGATATTTGAACAACAGCATTTTGAAAGGGATGGAATTCTATACAGAACAATGCTCTACTATACACTACAGTGGACAGCTAATTGAAGACAGTGATCTAGAGTTACTTGTGGACAGTAATATGAATCCAGGCAGCCAATGCGCAGTCAAATTCAGAGAAAATACAATGTTGGAATGCAACAGGAAGGGTGTGAGGAGCAAGGTAAGGAGGTCAACCTCCTTCTGTACAAAACCAGCACCTAGAAAATGTCACCTATTTCTAGCTACTGTAGTAAAGAAAGAACACTGGAGAGATTCAGATGGTCCAGCACAGGGCCAGTAAACCGATTCATGGCCTTGGGGCAAGCAAGCAACAAGGAGATATTGAACATACAGGGCATGAATAATTTAGCCCAAAGGAACAGTCTGAGAGGGCTTGTGATCACAGTGTTTTGAACACTAAAGGAAATGGGCAGGATGAGTATAGACAGCTGTTTTAGCAGGTGATTGCAGGCTGAAAGAGGACACGTACTGAAACTGAGGAACAAGGATGAAGTAAAACATTAGAAAGCATTGCATCACACAGAGGTGAACATGTACAATACCCTATTGAGTGAGATTGTGAAAGCTAGCATTGTTTACGCTTTTAAAGCAGGACAAGATAGATTCCCAAGGAGAACTGGGATTGAGTTACACATCTCAAGTATGGGTATGGCACACAAGACACAATTTTGGGGGCTTAAAAGGAAAAAGACCCCAGAATATATTCCCCAATGCATTTTTAAAAGTTTTCCAATATTTGAGGGGTCCTTGACTCCCTTTGGGCTTCTGAGGGCATAGTCAATGCCATGTGACAGGAGGGTGAACAAGATGGTACTTAATTCCTTTTCCTCACCATAACACTAAGTTACCATGCTGCTATGTTAATTGTACATTCAGTTTATGCCACAAGGATTTTTATTGTTTCAAATGATATGCTTGTTTTTCAAAGAGGTTTCCGGTTGTAATGTTGGTGGTGGGGGTGGGTCAACTGGTTCTTCCCTCCTCAAAATCTGTCACAAAATATCCAGGTCCTCCCTTCTACCAACGTAGTGTGGAATCTATGTGACTTAACCCCTAGACATTTAACCAATCTCTGAACATTTCCAGAATGCCTGCTGAGATTGATGCATGTGTCTGGCCCAGATTCCCATAAAAAACAAAGTTCTGCACAACCCTAGCCAGTGAGTATCCTCCCGGCCACACAGTCACAGCCATAGCTACTCATCCAGCAGTTCTTTTTCTCCTTATAGGATCATGATTCCCAGGTACTGGAGAAAGCAGTGGACCTCTTAAGACACATTGACCTGCAACACCAAGGCTGGAAGTCCCACATGGCTGCACAAGAATGCCCTTTCTTTCTTCCCAGCTTCTACTGCAAACTTCAGACTCCCTGTTTCTCCTGGCTCCACTTATGTACCCCTGGGGTTGTACCAAATGAAAACCAGCCCCACTTGAGGATGAACTAATAGCCCCAGATTGGAAGTGGGTTACACATGCATATGAATAAGCTCAGATTTCAAATTTCATGACAAGGACATTAATGTTTAATCTTTAAGTAATCAACATCACACAAACTACGCTGATTTTTAGGCTGCTATTTTCAATGCACCAAATGTGTTGTTTATTTTTTAAATAATGCTGTAGTTCCACGGACATTTAAAAACAAATGTAAATACAGTATGTGACAGGGTCACACCTATCATTCATGTTTGCAGCCACAGAAAAACATAAAGCCAGGGCCCTGACTATAGAGTAATGGGCATGGCCCTGGTTTATACAATGCATATAAAAATCAAACCATATACCTAAGATATTTTAGTGAAATATTAAGGACCAAAACAGAGCACTTGGCTATATACTGTAGTGATTTCTAGGAACTTATTTATTGCTTTTGTTTTGCAGAATATTAGCAGTCAGAAACATGGGTTCTAAAACAGTGAGTCAGATACAGTATATGAGATAATCTACAAAACAGACACACATGTAGCAAACGTATTCAACTGTGCATAGCCCATCACTGCAGTACACCTGCTATTTACTGGTTTAGAAGATCGGACTTTAATAGCATATCCAAGGAACTTCAAATGCTCTTTGTGAGTGCAAGGTCGGTCTTAGGGTCAATACTCTGATGCATTTTCCTTGAACTCAACCTTGGTAGCAGGACAATTCTTGCTAGCATGAACTGGTGTTTAACCTATCATACAATATCCACGTTTATGGCTTTAGAAACAGAAACACATTAAGCTTTCCTACAAGACTGTGATTGCATTTGACCTGCTAACCTGCAATAGATTAACATTTATTCTACAACCACCAGCGAATCTTAGCTCTTCATGCCCTCGGGTTTATAGAGGATACTGTGTTCACATGTGAGGCAGGAGGAGGAATTGAGTTTGAAGGAAGATTATTAAAAAATCCTTCAGTGATTAGATCATTTATTAAAAGCAATGCGAGTGTAGCTGGCTGTCCTCTCATTCTACCTGTTTGAGACAAAGTGCACAGGTCTCGGCTGCAGGTGCTGATGCTTTATAAGATACGGTGGTAAATACATAGAAATGTTGGTGCAAAGGAGACAAAAGAAACAGTTAAGATACACAAGTAGATATACTGTCAAAACAGAGATTAAAGTTAGTGCTGTTATTGATTTTCTCATTACAAGGGGCTTAATCTCAGGTTTAGATTGGGGTTTTGCTAATCTACAAGAAGCCTTACCAACTACATTCCAGAGATGGTTTTCAGTTTAGGGGGACTAAATTTAAATGTGTTCAGGCTCCCATTTTCCCAACTGAGGTGGTGAGTTGTTTTCTGTATCCCATGACCATATTCAAACAGTTTGTTGATAGATTTTGAGCAAGAATTTTCAGCTTGCACAGATAAACGAGCATTTGCCAATGCTGAATGTTGTCTTGCTGGCATTGGCATTGGTAGTGCAGGAGTTAGAGATGCATAATAGGAATGGCAGTGAAGTATGGAACTGATGCCAACCCCACCCCACCCTGTAGAGACTGACAGGCATTGAGATATGCCATTGGGTTGTCGCCCATAATGCTCATGCCATTTCACCTCACCCTAACCTGCAGACTTGACAGGTGTTGCATTGTGCCTTGGGGTCATCGGGCCTTAAGTCACCCCATTCCATAAGGAAATACGTTGAGATGGGTGCAGTACAGGAGAATGGGGTGAACTTTGGGGCCAAAGAGTCCAAGGCACATATGGATGCCTGTCACTGGCTGCAGGGTGGGAATTAGGGCTGGAATGGCATGAGCATTACAGCCGACAATCCAAAGTCGCACCACTGACACCTGTCAGTCTCTACAGCGTGGGATGTTATGGTTAGAATCCTAATGCCCTGGGCACTTGTTGGTATTTACTCCAAATTTTCAACATGGGATTTTTGTGACCCCACCTTATGAAAGCATTTGGGACCTACACTCATGAACAGTGACACTCTGATTTTGTTAATCTGTCCTGAACGTTAATTTCCACACCGACTGCCATTCTGTGCCAGATGTGCGAAAAACATTTTGGTAGGATATGAAAATGACAGCTGTACCATTCTTAAGGAGGAGTAAAGAAATGGCAATGTTAAAAATCTGGAGTGAAAATATAAAAAATTCTCAAAGTTACGAGCATGCGTGGAAACTGCAATGCACGCTCATAACGCAGTCATTTTGTGGAATTTTTCACCAAATTTTAACTTAGGCATTTTGACACCTCCACTCATGACCAGTGTCACTGTGATTTTCTTAATCTCTCCCGGACATTTCCACAGCGATGTGTACATTAGCGCCAGATGTGAAAACACATTTTGGGAAGGTTGTGAAGAATGACAGCTGTACTGTTTATAAGGAGGTGTGAAAAAATGGCAATGTTGAAAATCTGGAGTGAAAATATTACAAATTCTCAAACTTATGAGTGTGGTGGAAACTTCACAACGCTCACCATCATGTCATTTCTTGGAATTTTTCACCAAATTTGCAACATAAGCTTTTAGGAGCCCACCTCATTAACAATGCACTGTCATTTTGTTAATTGGTCCCGCACAGTGACCACAAAATCACCTTCGTGACCGAATCTCAAAATTATAGTGACTGAGTTCATGAGGTGGGTCCCAAGAACCCCATGTTGAAAATGTGGAGCCAAAAGTCACAAGAATGACTGAGATATTCACTAAGTTGAACCCCCTCCCCATTGATGCCATTATACAGATCAACATGATTTGCTTCAGTTCACGATGCGGCTTTGAAGAGTTCAGATGTCTTCCGCTCCACTGAAGATCGTCATGCCAGACTCAGAAGGTAAGTATGGGGTGAGGGGGGTGAGGGAGGTGCACAGAGGGTGGATGTGGGTTGGGGAGGGTGCTCCCAACAAAGCAAAGGACCGTTTTTTTTAGGAATGGACATCACGGGAAGGTTTTCTTTATTTACAGGTGTAATAAACCAACTGTTGGAGCTACTGGGTGGGCTCCAGTGTGCCACCTGTGTTTTGGGACTTGGGACTGATGCTGATGGGGATTGGGCCTCTCGTCAGCAAAGCGCGTCTGTGGGGAGGCATGATGCCAAGGGAGATGAGGCACCCCTTGGCAGATTGGGCACTCCTTGGCAGACAAAACAAGGGAAACATTATGCCTATAGGTATTGGGCTCCCCATCGACAATTGAACTGGGAGGGCATGCCAATGGGGGATTGGGCACCCAAAGTTGGCTTGCTGTGGATTGTGAGAGGTGGACCGCTACAGATGCTGCCATGTTTATTGAAATGTTTCAGCAGGCAAGTCAAGCCCTGCATAGATGGGGCACTCCCTCATTGCAGCAGCAAATTTCTTTCAAGTTGGTGGCATGCTTCTACACTGCTGTCATAGACAGCGTGCTCATTCATTGGTGCCACAGAGACCAGCCCAAGAAAGCAATGGCGCCATTGGCCACAACCAGAAGCCACACCTCCACAACCTGCTTCTCCAGCGAGCTGTCACAAAATGTTACTTGTGCTGTCGTGCAAGACAACATAAAAATGGTAGGTGGCAATGATACCTTTATTAGACTAACAATAATTTAAAATGGACAGGTCTGATCATATCACTCAACTGCCCCACATTGGGAGAGATGTCCTTTATGTAACCTCTCAGTAGCCCTCTGACCCACATAGATTCTGTGCTAATATTGTAAAGTAAAAATCCATAGTAATCTATACTGCTCAATGAACAGCAATTTTATAAATTCTTACAAATATGGAAACATATTTCTACAGTATTCTGAGCTTCTGTTGCTAAACTTTGATGCCGTGTCCCACATTTTGCCACTTTAACTCACATGTTGAAGGCTGGTATCCTGCATTTGGGAGCTGAGAGTTTAAGCAATAACCTACAACAGGGTGTGTAGTTATTGGGGATTGATCAGCACCCTGGGTGCATTGTCAGGCACATGAGGCTGCAGGCCAAGTGCCCTCACAGCACCCAGGGTGTTATTAATCCCTATAGCCACACACCCGCAGTGGGTTATTGTGCTTATAACATGGGGCTACCCATGTGTTAAAAATAAAAGGAAAGCCATGTAACATGATGGAAAGGTCTGGTTTTTGGATGTATCCTTCCCCAGACAAAGCAGTACCACTGTTGCAATGTCCTGTTATATAGAGCAGAATGTGCCTGTGTGGACAGAGGACACAGAAAATCTCTGGTAATAGAAAGGCTGATGGCAGACATGCCTGTCTGTACAGTCGAACTCTGTGAAACACACACACACATGCTAGGAAACATGGTACGGTCAACTGCTTGCTTGTAACTCTTCCCCTCCGTGGAGCACATCCCACACTGGTTACACACTGACTGTTCTCTGCCCTGTGCTGCAGACCTCCACTGTCTCCGGCTGCCAACTATTACAGCCACACACTTGACAGAGACAGACAGAACAGTGCAGCAGCTTTGATTTACTCACTACCACTGTTGCTGTGTCTGTACTGTGCTGCCTCTGGCTCTCACTGGCTGTCCTTGCAGCGCATCTCTCTCTCTCTCTCTCTCCTCTCCCCACCACACAGGGTTAAGCTACAGACAGTGAGCAGACCATGATGAGCTGCTCTGTCTATCTCTCCTGCACCATTCTGCTCCATCTGTGTGTGTGTATGTGTGTGTCTCTCTCTCTCACAGGTGAACAGCCAGGAATGTACACACAGGCAAATGGCACACTGAAAGAGAGGGGCATTCTCCTTCACTTACCCTGCTGAGGCTGTGTGCCTGTCTCTGTTCTCTCTCTTTCATTCATCTTGTGCTCCATCTCTTGTTCCCCACAGCATGGTGCATTTCTCATTTCTTACCTCTGTCTCTCTCTCGCTCTGTACTGTATGGCCACCCGTTCAGTTCGATATTGCCAGTCTGTCATGGTGGGGTGGGGAGAACAATGTCACTATAGCAGCAGATCCAGTAGAGCCAATGTCTCACTGTGATGCCAGAGCTGTGTGAAGCAGACATCTGGGTGGGCTGATTGAAACAAGGACCAGATTGTCACCAACAGAGACACAGTCTGAAGTGGAGACAGAGAAGCTGACATCAGAGGATTGCTGGCAATGTGCAGCAGAATGGGACAGGAGGAGAGTGCAGCAAGGGCATGGCAGCTACAAATGCAGTGTAATGGGATGGGAGGGTAAACAAATAACAATGCTGTGGGACTGGACCAACGAATGCCAGGGACAAGCAGCAAGACTTCACTGCGCTGCCAGTCACCCTCAGGGGTGGCGGGGATTCTACAGTCTGACACACTCACTTCTGTGTGTTTACTAACTGTTCCCTGCTGCTTCCTCCAATGGCAACCTGTCGCTCAGTCACTTACTGCTGTCACTTTTTCACTACTCTGTGGTGCATCCTGTTAGGAATTTCTCCATTGGCCACTCATTCACAGTGACCTTTCCTACTACACTGAGGTTGACCTGCCTAGTGGTGGTCAGCTGGCTCGGCCACTTGTGCTGAATTGCAATGGCTGCTCCTCTGGAAGACTGTCATGCACTGCTAGGATGGATCTGTCTGCCACACACTGAGAGCATGGATCTTCCTGCCAACCCCTTCACATCAAGTGTGCCGATATTGTGCATTAATGTACAGGCACCTGACAGTCCTCTACCAATCACTGCAGTGATAGTCTCAACCCCATCTTATAAAGTGAGGTATGTTATCTAAACCTTTTGTTAGACTAACGAAGGTTATCATGCCTGCCTAACAAATTCAGTTTGATTCACACTTTTCCCTGGCTAACCTAGCACTCTCCAAACACTGTTTATTTAATAACTGCAAGAAGCAAGGCATGCAGTATCTACAGTACATGGATTATTTAATTTGATAGGCAAATAGAGCAGTCTACAGAAAAAACAATTTTGTTTCTGCAGACTTGTATAGTTTATAAAGGAAAACAGCACAATTCATGTTACATAGGCTGTGATGTAATGTAAAGGGAAAACAAGTAGCCCTGCAGGCCAGGAAAAGGTCAAACTGATCTGGGAGCTGCTGGCATAAGGTAAGGAGGAGCAGGTATATATGAAAGTCATTTGCAATATATTAGCCCTGCAATGCAGGGCTAATCAAACAAATTCTTTGTACAGGACAATGGTGATGCCTCTTTTATGAATTACAGCAGTGCAGCTTAATAAGCAGACCCAGGCCATGCCATTCAGTCCTAGCAACAAAGGCAGAGAAGGTCCCTTTTGCTTTAAGCTGATGAAACACCCTCGCTTCAAACACAATCAATAGGTGCAATCCCGCAGCTGTCACAGCTCTGTAGTAACCTGGCACAAGTGCTGCAGGCCTCACTGTGGTTCAAATACTGGATTATGTCAAGGGCAGCTGGAACCTTAGGGCTAATCCTGTAAAGCTGAAAGTAATCCAGGATTTGGCCTTGGCTTTTAAGATTCCTACTGTTTTTTTTTTAACTGTGTGGCTTCTAAGTGCACCTGGGAGACGTTAACAAAATAACAGCTAGGGAATATGACCTCGGACTAGGATGAGAGAAGAATCTGCCCTCAGGAAGCCACATACAAACAGGCCTAAGAGCATTGATGAAAGTGTTCGCTAAACCATTTCTTGTCAATACAATAATCGCTGACTGGAAGAAATAGTGTGTACAAATGTTCTACTCTAAACCTTCTGCTACAGTAGATAGAAAAGGAATGATGAACCCATTACTAGCAGGTCCACACAAGCAGCTATTTGTGTGTCTTTCTATCACAATATTGTTTTAAGGAAACGAAGAAAATCAAAATTCCAGGTGTCTAAATCAGTTGGCTTAAGAATCCTTAAAACATTTTTACCCTTGAAAAAGGACGGTCATTTCATTGCCTCCAGTGGGCTCCAGATGATTTGTTAGCACTGCTAGACAAGTTGGGATGTTGGGACTGTGGACCCGTTCCTGTGTTTCTGGGTATCAGTCACGCTGAAGGGCAGTTGGTGGGGAAGGAAGAGCACAGTGATTTGCAATGGCGATGGTTAGCTTTACTGTTTTATCGTGACTGTTCTTATCTCTTTGTAAAGTGCCTTGATGGCCTGAAAGGTGCTTTTGTGAAATAAAATGTATTATTATTATTTTGTGCATCTGGATAAACCACATACATACAAGCCTCAGTCCCAGTGCAATGTATTGTGGATATACAAATCCTTGTGCAACTCAAGATGACAATGTTTTGTTAGAGAAGACATGTGTTAAACAGGCTTGTGCATCTGATCTAGTATAGATGTGACTCTTTCTCCTCCATTTATGCAGGGTGGGGGTGCCACAGACTGCATTAGTTGAGCTGAGTAGATGATTATGCAGGGTGGGTACATGCAGTCATTGCCTGCAGGGGAGCCCACAGCTACTCCAGTCCTCATCTCTTCCACCATGAGTTGCTCTAGGCAATGGTATGAAAGTATGCACACATGGGGCTCAGGAAATGTATAGGGATGATTATAACACTTTTAGAAAGTATTTTAACAGATTTATGCAAGTGTAGAGTCCCTGCAACACAGAGGTACACCTTAGAAAATAATTAAACTACAATTCTATGCTATTGTTTCTAGACCTTAAAGTAGATCTTACATGTATATTACAGTGCATTATCTGCATCCTTACCTTATGTAATGTTATCTTTCATAACCAGGACCACCTTGTAAATGAGCATTGCTAAATGGAGCTCTTTCATGGTAAAATACATAAAAATAAAACAAACTGCTATTTTATAAAACTAGTGTTCGTATTTTATTTATGTTTGAAAAAAAACAGTTTTACACCACACTACTAGTGTTTTCCTCCTTCATATGAAACAAGTTCTTCCTTTGACTTTTCATTGAAGGAGTGCAACAGAGGAGCTACTAGAGACATTGTTCCACTTATCGAGGCATTGATTTGGATAATTACTACAAAATCAACAGTGATCCAAGCATTTTCTTAGACTCAACAACTGATATTACAGCCATCAGAATGGACAAAAGTGCATGCCCTGTTTTGGACATTGTGCTCTTGATTCCTAAGAGGTCTCTCTGTAAAGAACTGCCTCGTTGGAACAAAGGGGTGGGAGTGGCAATCTGTTGTACATCTGAAATGAACTGTACTGTCTACCCCATTGAGGGACTAAGATGGTGAGTGTCTGGTTGTTTGATGTGGACACAGCTCCCAGTGTGCAATTCTAGAATACTGACCTCTGTATTGTGGGAGAATTCATCCTTGTCCTGAATTTAAAGACTCCAAAATGCACTGCACTTGAGTACTTTAGTGCAATCATTCTCACAGACATCCCTCAAGTTTGCAATATCTTTACAGTGCCATTCCATTTATTTTCAATAGCAACCCACAAAAGCTCACCATAATTTAGCTGTAATCTGAGGCAATTTAAAGAGCAGCTACTTCAGTCTTCTTCCATTATTATAATTTTCAGGCATTAAGATTAAATAGAATACATTTTAAACCTTTAGTTTTCCTTTCCAGGGCTTATAACACATTCTGGTAGCCAGTCCATGAAGTGTGTATATAAAGCATCTGACTCTCCCAACTGATATTATAGTGCTCTTATTTATAACATCTTAGTGCTTTCAAATACAGTCAAATCTTGATTATCCGACCTCCGATTAACTGAACCTCTGGATTAACCAAACTGCAGTCATGCCCCAATTTAATCCACATTTTCAGCAATTTTCAGCATCACTCATCACTTCAGAATCACTGTCAGCAAGCAACGTCACTAAAATTAATGCTGTTCACGTGCATAGCGTCATGTCACACCAATTAAATACAGTACTAATTGTACCAATTAGTTACACTGCAGCTAGTTCCTGTACGATCCTCAGAACATGGCTGAGAGAAAGAGAAACACTGTGTGCTTGATATCAGGCAGAAAATATTGATTTTAGGCTGCCTAGAACAAGGCGGAAACTGTTGAAATTGCCAACAGTTTGGAACAGGCAAATCTGCTGTGGCCGATATTCAAAAGGCAAAAGAGAAGCCTAGAGAATATGCTGCGACCATGGAGAATATGCATGGGCAAGAGCTGAGAAAGACAATGAAAAATGCCACGATGAACAGCGTGATTGTGCCCTCTGTATATGGTTCATACAGAACCGGGTATGGGGAACACCAATTTTGTGGCCTACAATCAAACAAAAAGCATTGCAATTTCACCTTAACATCAATGGTGCAGATGATAGCTTCACTGCAAGCTAGAGATGGCTCCAAAGTTTCAAAGCCAGGCATGTTATAAGGCAGCTTTCAGTTGCAGGACAGCTGCTGTCTACCAGTGATGATTCCATTGCTCCATTTCGGCACAGGCTGACACTGCAAATGATAGATGAAGGTTTGTGTTCTGAACAAATTTACAATGTAGACAAGACAGGCTGTTTCTGGAAGCTTTTGCAAGAAAAGACCTTAGCCAGCTCATCAGAGAAGTCAGCGCCTGGTTGCAAAAAACAAGGAGTGGCTTAATATTCTCGGCTGCACAATGCAACAGGCTTGCAAAACTGAAGTAGTTGGTGATCAGGAAATCCTTACATCATCCCCCTTGCTTCAAACATTGCAACATGGACAACCTTCCCATAATTTACAAAGCACAGAGCAGAGCTTGGATGTTAGCAACACTGTTCAAAGCATGTTTTTCCAGGACTTTGTTCCTTTATGCGAGTCACCTGCTTGCACTTGGGCTACCATCTAGGGCCATTCTCCTAATTGACAACGTGGCCCATCCTGATGAAGAAAGTCTAAAATGGGATGATGCCATTAAGTGCATTTTTATTTTACCACCAAACACTACAGCAAAGCTCCAATCGATGGATCAAGGTATCCTGGCAACATTAAGAAAAATGTACTGTGGCAAATTGATAATGCAGGTGTTAGAGGAAAATGGGGAACTGTCACTCACAGATGTCATTAAGCACCTAACTGTAAAGGATGCTTGTTACCTTCTGATCAAGGCTTGGGGTGATGTCTGCAGTGACACTGTGTAGAAATGCTGGGCCCATTCCCAGGTGTTATCACCTGCATCAGTGCCAGTCGTAGTACAGTAGCATGAGGAGGCTACCGATGCGCTTCAAGATATTGCTGTACAATTACAGTTGGAAGAAGATGTGATTGCTGATTAGACAGAGGCAGATGCTGGACAATGTATACGGCAATCTTTCTGACCAAGACTACATCTCGATTGCCACAGAAGAAACTTTACGGAGGACCTGAATGATGAGGAGGGACAAGAAGAAGACTCTGCTCCTGCTTCGATCATACCTACAGTCAGGAAGCTGCAGAAGCCTTTGATCACTGCATTCTGTGGTTAGAGAGCCAGCCCGAGGCAGACTACATAAACACTTTGCTGCTTCAGCAGCTCAACTCAAAGTAGTCAAGAAAGAAATGATTGCTCTAAGCAGCGAGCTATTACTATTTCAAGTGATTACAGTACCACTACACACTAGTACTATCAGTATGAGTTTTTTGCAAATTTTTTTAAGTATCAGATTAAATAAAATATTTTGCACTATTAAAATATGGTTAAATAAAGTCTTTTACACTTATTCTGCTTCATTCTATGCTTATACAGTGTTTAACTTGGTTTTTGTATTACTGCTTACCAGCAAATAGCAGTTTGGTTCGTTTGCATTATTTTCAGTGGACACTCGGTTTTCCGAACACTTGATTATCCAAACAGATCACATGTCCCCAGGCAGTTTGGATAATCAAGGTTTGACTGTATAATAAACTAAACTATGGTGCTACAAACACAGCAATTGTGAGGTTAGTTGGGACCATTAGCTACTTCTTAAGCGACACACAGAAATAAAAGCTACATTAACAGATAAAGTTAGAAGACTGATTACAGGATAATGTTAAATAACTACTAAAACTACAGTTTAAAGCATTTTGGGAGGATTTTAAAGATTTGCCTTTGTTTTCCAGATACAGGTGCACAAAATCTGCCCAGCCTATTAGGCCTTGTAAAGCATGGTCTAACATCTGGTCATGATTACCACAACTTGCACTCTGAAAATGATGCATGCATCATTGTTTTGTCATAAATCAAGTAAAGTATCATACATGGGTCAGGATATTTGAAAATATGGTGCAGGCATCCTGACCCATTTACCGTTAGTGGAGCTACTGTACTGTACATCATTACTGAGCCCACCGGTTTAACCTAAAATCTGGTAACCACTCGCTCATCGACTGGGTCCTTATCACACACCCCCACCGGGTCAAACAAGCCGGTATTCTTCCTGACTCCTCAGTGACCACCACGTAACCTTCTTAGTGCGTAAAATCCACCGCCCAAAATCCCCCATTAAATTTGTAGTCCAACGCTCCTATAAATCCCTCAATCTAGCCCCTGTATTAAATGACCTTGCTAGCAAACTGGGCCCCTGCCCCTCCCACGATCTCCATTGATGATGCCTTCCTACACTTTAAAACACATTCCTCAGCATCTGGAACACACATGTCCCACTGTGTCATACAAGAGTACGAGGAAACCACCTACCTTGGATCACCCAAGAACTGATTGCATGTCAAATTGCACAGGACAAAGCCTGGAAAACGATAAATCTTCACGCCCCACAACACCTCTCCACATACTGCATGCTCCGTAACAAGTGCACCAGAGCCACTCGTCTTACAAAAGCAGAGTATTTCAGCAGCTCCTCCAGTCAAACCTAAATAAACCCTCAAAATTCTGGAAGGTTATTCACTCCATTTTCACCCTGCTAATCCCACTCCAATGCTAAATGTTAATAACTCTCCTATCAGAGCCCACAGCAGTCACCACTGAGTTCAATGTATACTTCTCCACTTGCGCTACCCTCCTCTCTTCCCTGCCCAACACTACACCTCTCGCACCACCTACAGACATACAGACCCAGACTAGGCCTCACTCCTTTTCCTTCAAAGACATCTCTGCAACTGAGGCCCTAGATGCATTACTTTCTCTAAACCCTTCAAAAGGCAAATTCCCGGATGGATTAGATCCCAAACTTCTATACCTCTCTGCCCCCGCTATGGCAGCTCCGCTTGCAAACTCCCTAAACCAATCCTTTGCTGCACGCTGCTGTCCCCATGCATGGAAGCACGCCATTATCATCCCTCTGCAAAAGGAGGTAGCCTTACCTCCCTCTAACCACCGGCCCTGTCTCCCTACTCCCAGCCCTAGTAAACTATAAGAGCACCTTGTGCCACCCAACTTACCTCCTTCCTCACTGACTCAAATTCTCACACCATTCCAGTCTGGCTTCAGGAATGGACACTCCACCACCTCCTCCCTGATAAGGCTTACAGACACTATCCTGACAGGCGTGGACAGTGGACTGATCACCTCAGCCATTTTTGTCGACCTTGCAAAAGCCTTCGACACCGTCTCCCACCCCATATCACTCTCGAGTCTTGCTGAATCAGGCCTCTGTCACAGCCACAAACTGGTTCAGATCATACCTCTGATAGAACTCAGTCCGTTAGAGTCTCAAATGCGATCTCCACCCCCTTCCTTGACTACTGTGTTCCACAGGGTCAGTTCTGGTCCCATTCTGTTCTCTATATTCCTAAATGACCTGCCACCATCTGCTCTACTTCCTCAATCCACATGTATGCAGATGATACTGTACTCTACTACTTGGGCTCCACCCTGATGTGGTACAATCAAACCTCAAAGCTGACTTCAACAAGGTACAGCAATGGTTTAGCTCACACCAGCTCTCCCTAAATGCAAAAATAAACTGTCACTACGACCTTTGACATACGACAACGTCTGGCCAGACTTCCTCCCTTCCCTACTTCGCCACCCTGGATGGCCAAAACTTGAAGATGTCTCCTTGTTCCGTTACTTGGGGTCTGGCTCGACAGCCATCTCTCCTTCTCTGACCACATCGATGCTGTCTCAAAAAACTTCGTCCCATGCTCAGTGCACTATATAGGAACTGCAGCAGCCTCCTCCTCGAGTCCGGCGTGAACTGGTCCTGAAGATGATGCTGCCTCCTTGACTACTGCAACATTGTATATAGTGCATCCCCTAAGTCCACCCATCTAAACTGGACACACTTTATAATGCCTTCTGCCTCTTTGCTCTCGATGCCTCTCCCTCACCCACCACTGCGACCTCTACCGAGCCTTGGTACTACCGTTCATGAAAACTGCCATCTCTCACTGTGCTAAATTTGTCTCCAACCTATGGCTCGCGGCCCATCCACTCCTACCTTGCCACTGTGCTCACAGATGCCCCCCCCATCATCTTAGATCCAGTGACTCCCGCCAACTTTCAGTCCCTAGGCGGAAGACTTCTGACTGTCAAGCTGCCTTCTCACACGGCTACCCAAACTCTGGTACTCTCTCCCACCACAAATTGGCACCTCCTCTTCCTACTCTCTGTCTACTGCCTAGCAAACTTTCTTCACAAATTGCTCCTGTCCCTGAACCTGCCATGCCCCACTATCCTCCCAATGCCTGACCAGCAGCTTTTAGCCTTGCTACAGAAGCTGGCATATAACCTCAACTGCACTTATGTTCTGGGCCTATTTTGCCCAATGTACTGTGTATAACTGTATAACTGTGATATATGTCCTCTGTTGTGTACAGCTGTTACTACTGTGCTAATTTACCTTGTCTGCTGCTTCTTGTCACAAAATTGTTATTTGATACTATAATATGCTAAGCATTCAATGTGCTGCTTGTATATTCATGCAATTGTGTATCCTCATGCTGCTTTTTATTTGCTTCTGTTAACTGTTCACTTGACAACCTGGATGTTATCATATCCATGTGTACCCCCAGGGTTGTACCGGAGATGAGCATCTTGTTGCTTAGTGTGCCTTTCCTGGTGAAACAATTACAATAAATAAATAAATAAATAAATGGCGCAAGTGCTGCATCCAACATTTTGAAAATCCCGCCTTTATGATGGTAGATGCCTAGGGCTAGATTCACAAAGAAAACGGGACTAAGTCCCACACCACAACTTGAGTTGTAGACTGAAATCCCCACAGCTGCAGAGATTGATATACTCAGCACAGCACTTGCTGCAGCTGTTACGGCTGGTCCCATTGGCCATAAGAGTTTTCCATAGCTGCACAGATTTTCTGCAGGCAACACCGCAGAGGCAGACATAAATCGAGTGGGCCAGTCGTAATCCGGCTCTACTTTTGTTAATACCTAAGCTGCTGGAAACTGTGGCAACTTATGGATCTGCAAGTGGCAATCCAGTTCCACCACATTTTTCCTCAGCTACGGGTATGTCCATTTCATGGATCCTGCCTTTACTCTTTAAGGCTCATATTTATTTTTTATTTATTTATCAAATCTAGGATTACAAATACCTTTGAGCCATGTCTCTTTTACAAAGGTTCCACGTCGAAGACTGCGATTAGAGCAAGAGCTGCAGTTTGGTAGTGGTATGTAACACAGAAACATAGAAACATAGAATTTGATGGCAGATATGGACTGCTTGGCCCACCCAGTCTGCCCATTTCCCTACCTACTGTATAAACCCCAGATCATATTTGATCTGCAGCTTACCTTCTCCTTCCTACCTCTAGTGTTGCCTTCTTTCTATCCCATACATTCTTGAATTCACTGTCACTTTTGCCCTACGGCCCCCTCAAGGAGGCTGTTCCATGCATCTACCACCCTTTCTATGAAAAAATACTTCTCATGTTGCCCTGGTCTTCCCCCTTTAACTGCATATTGTGACACCTTGTTCTTGCACATCTTTTCTGAAAGATGCTGCCCTCTTGAACTGTGTTTATCCCCTGAAGTACTTGAGCGTCTTTATCATATCCCCCTTCCTCCTTTCCTCCAGGGTATACATGTTGGGTATACCGTCGCTACAACTACAACTTTCAAGTGACATGGTCAATACTGACAACACCACCATGTAAGCTGCAAAGCCCGCCTGGGACCCCAGCACCCTTTCCCAAGATTCTGCACCCCATCCTCAACTCAGCTCCATCTTGGAGTTGAGAATCATTATAGGGGTGCAGGTGGCACAGCCCCTGCATGAGGGGTGTGGGGCACAGCCCCTGCAAAACAAGAAGTGTAATCTCGGCCATCATCACAACTGCAACTGCGATCTGTGTAGTGGTATCGGGAACCGTTGTGTCAACAAAAAATTGTCAATGCAGTGTCATGGATCCTACATGTTGAAGTCCTTCAGTCTCTCCTCAAATGGCTTCTGGTGTAATCCTTGCACAATTTTTGTTACCCTTGTCTGGACTGAATCTACTCTGTCTATGTCCTTACAGAGATTTGGTCTCCAGAACTGAACACAGTACTCTAGATGAGGTCTCACCAATTGTCTGAACTGTGGCATCACCTCTTGTTTTCTACTGGTGATACTGTACCTCTCCCTATGCACCCCAGAATCCTTCTAGCTTTCCTCACTGCCTTCTCACATTGCTTGGCTACCTTTAGGTCATCTGTTATGACTACTCACAGGTCTCTTTCCAGCTTTGTTGGTGTCAGTACCCCCATTGTGTATTCCTTTCCTGGGATTTTGTGCCCCAAGTGCATGATTTTGCACTTCTTTGCATTGAATCTAAGCTGCCACTCTCTTGACCACTCCTCCAACTTGCCTATGTTCCTTCTCATTTTCTCCATCCCTCCCAGAGTGTCAATCCTATTGTGTCATCTGCAAAGAGGCATATCTTCCCGTCTAGCTCCTATGCAATGTCACTTATGAAGACATTAATGAGGACAGGCCCCAGCACTGAACCCTGTGGCTCCACGCTGGTTACCCCTCTCTCCTCGGATTCAACTCTGTTTACTACCACCTCCATATCCTATTGCTCAGCTAATTCTGACCCAGTGTACCACCTTGAGACCCACTCCTAGGCTGCCCAACTTGTTTACTAACCTCTTGTGCGGGACGGTGTCAAATGCCTGCTAAAATCTAGTAGGCTATGTCCACCGTCCCTCCCTGAATAACTATCCTGGTCACCCAGTCAAAGAAAGCTATCGATTTGTTTGACAAGGCCTTCCTGCTATGAATTCATGTTACCTCAGGTCTTGTGCCCAGCTGGCCTCAAGATATTCCACAATCCTCTCCTTTAACAATGATTCCATTATTTTCCCACCACTGAGGTCAAACTGACTGGCCTGTAATTTCCAGCTTCCACCTTGCTCCCTCTTGTGAAGGTGTAGCACATTCAAGCCCACCAGTCCTCCGATACCACTCCCTCCTCCAATGATTTATTGAATAGGGCTATCAGTGGTGTCACTAGCACCTCTCTGAGTTCTTTTAATATTCTGGGATGTATCCCATCCAGCTTCATTGCCTTGTCCACTTTCAGTTTTGAGAGTTCCTTGGACTCTCTCTCTCTCTCTTCCATTTATTTGGACTGGTGTCCACTCTCTTTCATGCTTATTTCTACCACCTAATTGTGGTCCTCCCTTCCCTTTCTTTTCTGAATACTGAGCAGAAGTATTCATTCAGAATTTCAGCTTTTTCTAGGTCCCCTCCACACACCCCCTTTTAATTAGGCTCTCAATCCTCCCTTGGCCTTTCTTCTGTCACTAATATACCTGAAGAAGGTTTTGTCTCCTCTTTACTGTCTGGGCTATTCCTTCCTCTGTTTGCGCCTTTGCACACCTGACTGTTTTCCCGCTCCTTTGCTTTGCCTGATACAGTTCCCTGTCTTCCTCCCTTTGCATTCCCTTGCACTTTCTGAATGTCATTTTTTTTCACTAACCTTCCCCACCACTTCTTTTGAAACCATAGTGTTTTTTTCTTCTTTTGCTTTCTTTGTTTACTTGCTTCACACAAGGCTTGCTGGCTCTGCTATGGCTCCTTTAAAGTTCTCCCACTGTTCCTCTACCCCCTTTGCCAGGCTTTTCTAGAGGCATTCCCCATTCTTGCAAAGTCAGCCCTCTTGAAGTCCAGGATCTTTGCTTTTTGTGTGGCTTGACTCTTCTAGTCTTCACCTTGAACCACACTGCTTGGTGATTGCTGGACCCTAGATAGCTGCTCACTGATACATCTGTTATTCTGTCACCATTGATGAACACCAGGGTCACTATCCTCCCTCTCCGGTGGGCTCCACCACCAGCTGTCTGATGCATACCCCTGCAGGGCATCCAGGATGTCTCTGCTCCTGGTTGTGGCTACAGCATAGGTTTTCCAGTTAACATCTGGCATACCTAGGTCCCCTACCACCAACACTTCCCTTTCTCTGCCATTTTGTGGATGGTTTCTACTAATACCCTGTCTATTTCCTCCCACTGAGCTGGAGGTCCGTAGATAACCCATGTGCAAATGGTGGTGCCATTCCTGTCTCCAAGGTAACCTACAGTGCCCCTCCTCTACCTGCTTTCCTTCATCTCAGTTGCTTTGATCCCTCTCTGATATACATAGCTACCCCTGCTGCCTTTTGTCCTCCTGTCTTTCCTGAAGACTGTGCACCCTGATATGGTAACATCCCTGTCATGGTTTGCTGTGTACCATGTTTCCATGGCCGCAACAATGTCCAGGTCTTCCACTGCCATCAAGGCCACTAGGTCTGGAATCGTTACCTGGGCTACAGGCATTTGTACACATGGCCTTTCATGTTTTATGCCTTTGCCCTTCTAGGTCCCCTCCTATCCCTATTCCTTCCCCTTTGCCTCCCTGATTTTACCCCAAATTTCAGTCCTTTTGTTGATTCCTCATCCTTAGGATCCTGTTTCCTGACCACTTTAACCTGTGGGGGAGCAGTTGGATTTTCCCTGCTTTCTCCCACCACCACCCTTAGCTAGTTTAAATTCTTGCCAATGAAACATTTAAACCTCTTAGTCAGGATCTTGGTCCCTCCTCAGATGGATCCAGACCATCCGCCCATATAAGCCTGCATCCCTTCGTGGACGTCCAGTCCCCAATGAAGCCAAATCCTCAGCTCTGCACCAGTTCTTCAGCCATTCATTGAATCCCATGGTGCGAGCTGCCCTGACCTCTTGCATGCACAGACAGGTAACACTTCTGAGAAGGTTACTGTGGTGCCACCTGTCCCAAGGCCCCTCCCCAACTCCATGAACTCCTCTGCACCGCCTCTACCTCATCCCCAGCCAGGTCATTTGTCCCCAGGTGGAAAATGATGTCTAGCTCACTCTCCCATCCTGCAGCCCCAGCGATCCTTTGGATTTGCTTCCCATCCCTCCAAGCTGTGGTGCCAGGTAGGCACTTGACCTCTCTCTCCTGCCCCAAGTCTACCCCCTAATAATAGGGTCCCCACTGTGAGTTGCTTCCTTCTCCTCGGGGTCCCATGCCACCCCTGAAGTTCCACTGTGGAGGGTCCCCACATCCCACATCCACCACTGCAGGTGCCACCATGGGACAGCCCCCACCAGAATGGCATAAGAGTTGTGGAGTGGAACCTCAGGTGGGATGCACCTCTGCCCAACCTCCCTCAAGTCCCCAAGCCCACTGTCATCCAACCGCCCCTTGTTACTGTCATCATTTGAAGCAGCGGGGGTGGACTTGGTGGTTCCTGGGTGGGGAAGAGGCATCCAAACTCTAGCCAGCTCAGTCCAGAGACGAGCAACCTCTGCCCTCAACCCAGAGAAGTGCATGCAGATGGCAGTACTGCAGCCTCCAGAACATCCCCCTGAAGATCACACCCCCAGCAACTGCATTGCACCACTGTCTGTTTTCTACCTACCCTTGACAAGCTCTAGTCACACAATCAATATCCTTTTTGAAAAGCAAACTGCTTTGCTAGAGAATACCAGAAAAACTTTTTCACTCAGTATATCAGTAAGCCTTTAGTCAGACAATGCGCTACCTTACACAGACTTTAGTGACAATTGCTGATGATCCCCTCACAACCTTTTCACTCAGTGTACCAGTAAGATTTTAGTTACACAATCACTACCTTACACAGACTCTAGTGACAATTGCTGCTGACACATTCAGTTTTACCCTTATTTATTTATTTTTACAAATAACGAACAGTTTTGTTAAAGACAATAGAAGCCCTCCCTCTGAGTTTCTAATCACCCACTTTCCACCAACACATCCTCAGTTTAATTTTTTCGTTTTTTATAACAAACAACAAATGGTTTTGTTACAGAGGAAAAACCTTCCCTCAGATCTTCTAATCACCCACTATCCAACAACAGAACTACACCTTAGCACACTCCTTCTTGCTCCAACTATCCCCTTACACAGAGTTTATCCACTCAATCCCTTACACAGACTAGTCCTCCTCTAAAATAGGTTTTGTTCCTTATCTGCTTCCTTGTTTTTGGTCCCTGCCTCCTGATCACTGCTTATTTGCTTCCTTGCTGCCCTGCTTCCTGTTCATTCCTCTCATCATGTGAGTTCATTCTGTTTAACTATTGGGTGGGTGGGGATGGGGAGGGCCAAGTACTGTCCCCTGCTGCTCTGCTGTGGTGGTCCCTTTTCCCTGCTGCCTTCTGTCCTTTGGTTGTTCCCCTTTACTTGGTTGCTGCTCTGTTTATCAGAGTGGGAAGTGGGGCTGGTTTCTGATTTCAATCAGCCCTGTCCTCCAACATTGCTACCAGTGTTAAGATTAAGGCTCCTTGAACCTTGGGTGTTTGACCTTTTCAAACCAAACTGAATTTGTTAGGAAATTAGTTTGACCTGGTTTAAGCTGGGAAAAAGAGTCAAACCAGACAAAGTATTAGTTCCTAATAACTAAGGCCTGTTTACACTGCTACACTTGCACCACTGAAACCAAATGTTTGGGTTACTGTGGTGCACATGTTACTGTGGACCTCTACCTGATCATGGTAAGTTGTTCACTTCTCCTGTCTCTGAGCCACTCAGAGTTGAGGACGTATTCTGCAGTGAGCAGTGTAAACAGCCATGTGGACGGGCTGTACCACTTGCCCCAAGATGTAAGAGCCATTCGTCCTTGTATACTGACTTTCCATGGATCATTTTTGTATTTAAAGCAACAGGTGTGGGGAGATGCTGTGGAGCCAAAGCAAGATGGCCACTGGAATTAGAGCTCTATACACATCAAGCAAACAAGTTAATTTAAAACTGATGATGTAAATGTTTATTGTTGGACTAAAAGTCATATACAATTGTTAAAAGTCAAAATACAAAACAAAAGACAGATATAAGTACATCAATTGAGAACATTGTCGTTGCAATAAATATAAAGTGCAGGTATAAGCTATAAGTACATCAATTAAGAACATTGTCTTTACAATAAATATATGAAGTGCAGGGTTATGCTCAGAAATTCTTATAGAATTTCTACATTAACAGATTACAACTTGATCAATACCTTCATTTTTGTTTCTTAATTTTACTAATCCGCTGGAAAACTTTTGCCAACCGTGTGATAGTATACTCATCTTCTGAATTCATTAATACAATTGTTAATACATTCTTATTAGTCAGATCCCATCCATTAATTATGGGTCTGAGCCAAAAATATCGGTTTGTGATACCAGTTGCATTCCCAAATCACATGGAATAGATCTTCCTTTTCCCTTGAGTACAAAAGATTTCTGAGCAGTTAATGGTCATCCTTTATGTCTTGTTTCATTAAAATACAGCTGCCATTTTTTAAATCCCTCCCACAAGCAACTGGCAACCAACGAAGCCCAAGCTAGAGATGTAGGGATGTCTACTTCCTAATGACCACACCATCGGTGCTAGCAACCAGCCTTAAAACCTGGAATAAGATGCAGCAGCATATATTTATTTTCTATAACAAAAAGATCAAACTTTTTTATATTACTTTTATAGGCACCATATAACACTATAAAATACTGGATGTGCAACTGTATGCACAACCAGTGTATTCTTTTCATTTTATTTATTTAAAGTTATGACCCTTGATGCTCATTTACAATGGTGACCCATGTAATCCAACATACAATACATAAAACATGAGAAGCACATACAAACAAAGTACAGCCAGTTACATACATAATTACATAAAACTGAATACATTTAAACACATAGTGAAGTAATAAACAGTTTATTCAAAACATATACAAGAATTCTCACTAAATATATGATGCAAAGAATACCTGGGTTCTGATTCCATGGACTTCTCAAGCTTCGCTTTGAGGTCAGAGGGAATCAGAACCCTTGTGTTAATATAGAAACATAGAAATTGAAGTCAGAATACACATGTTGTGCATAGTTGGCCATCCAGTAATCCCTATATATTTTTAATGTTTGAAAGCAGTGGCACCAAGTGATACCAAGCAGTCCAAAATCCGAAATTACAAGCCTCACTCAAAAATTACTAATGTTGCAATCTTTCAATTGTTCCAATAGTTTCACAAAATGATTCCCAGACCATGCCCAATGTTTCACTCTATATGGGCTTTTTAGGGCTAGGATCTAAATTTAACAAAAATATTCACTTAGTTATTATTGCTGAATACATTTTAAATAATAAAACAACTCTTAATTCTTGTCTCTCACAGACCATTCATAAAACAAATGAAGCCTCTTATTGTCATGGTCATTCTTTTCAACATTATAAATTATAGATCTCCTGGCTATGCCATTAATATTATTTCTTCAAAGCTTAAGTTGAACACCCAAAGAGTTACAAAAGCACTTCACAGTAAACTGATGAATCGTATCTGATTAATCTTAATTGTGTTTTTTCTTTCTTAGAAATGTCTCCAGATCTGTAACCCTCATTATGATATGTTGGTTTTATCCATCTTCCTAGACATTATAATTATAATAATAGTATTAGATTGTGAACTTTAAAACACAATTAAACAATGGGTCCCAAGATGCCGTTTAGGAGTGATATTAAAATTGTTCACAGATAGAGGAGCCTAATTCCTTCCTACACTGCAAACTGTTCACATTATAACAAATGCATAATGGTAAAACATGCCTTGTAAATATTTGCTTTCAAGGTGATATCAAATTTACAGTATGCATTAAGCGGGAATAGTAAATCACTAGATACAATGTTTTGTTGTACAACAACTGATTAGTAAATCTGCATGCATTCAGAGTGTTTATATATAGTATTCATATGTTTATAGAACATTCCATCGGCCCATTGCACCTCTCCTACTGGAGCTTTAAAATTTGATTTTACTAGGCTGTGGCTATATTTTTATGGTTACTTATGTCTTCTCTGGTAGTTTAGTAGTTAGATAGTAAAAACTTTCACGGTGACTTCATTATAAGCATCCTCACTTTGTTTAAACTGTTTGTATATCCCTTTGCTAGTAGAACTGTGCACATGCTAGTCTCAAGGCACTGTGTAGCTCATGCATGTAAAGATAAATGTAAGCATACTGTTTCAGTGTAAATGTTCAATACAATGAGCCCTGGGACAAACGCCTGAGGTACAGGTATTGCCTATGAGAATAATTGCATGTGTTACTACACTTGTTCAGTTCCCTAAAACAGTCATTCTGTTTACAACTGTGCATGTTGTATTATTTAGGTGTTGGAACTCAGGATATTTAAAGCTCACCTTACAGGCTGAAGTTCGCTGCAGTGCATCTCATAGTCAAATGAGCTGCACGCTGCTATTGTCAATGTTTTATACTGCTGAAACTTGAGGGCATGACACGAGTCTATAATCATTTGTGTCACATTTAAATTTCCTAATTTTAGCTTTCTATAGTTCTTCCTCAAATGTGTCCAATCTTCTTTGATATCTTCTGGTGTCTTTTTAAATTGTTCTTCTTCAGTCTTGAGTTTAAGTTGGTCTTGTGTTTCAGAAATTTCTTTGGCTAGTTAGTTCCTCCCTTCTAGGACTGCCTTGATCAGGGCATACATAAAGTCTAGAGAACATCTGGTTCTTTCTCCTTCTCATCTCTCATCTAATGTTTTGACTCTATCCCTAGATGTGGTCTCAAGTTAAGACATGTAGTCCCTTCTAGATCCATTTATAGTGTATGTATCCTCCTAATATTATCCCATCCCATTCAAGCTTGGTGTCTTTTTTTTTTTATTATTGAATTTTTAACTGTAGCTTTTTCTGACTGGGGAAACCAAATATTAATTGTTTACTTTCAAAGCTACTACCTATGTCTTCGAAGCTATCCATAACCACTCAACTAGAAATAAGTAGTACTCCTATGAAAGTAAAATGCCTGTAAATTGCTGTACACATGAATAAAAACAAGTATCTTACTGATCCAGACAAACCAAGTTCATATTATGATGATAAATAAATCTCATGAGAGACAGTAAAGTCTACATCACCAATGCTCATTACTTACTATAAAGTTCCTTTGTAGGAGCATAGAAGTCCTTTCACCCTTGTGAGGCATCCATTGAGTCTCACCACAATTGACATCACTTTGAAAGCACTTATTTACAAAGTACATTTTACCATTATGCATTAGTTATAATGTGAAAAGTTTGCAATGTAGGAATGAATGAGGCTTCCTCTATCTGTGAACAATTTTGAGATCATTCCTAAATGGCATCTTGGGACCCATTCTTCAATTGTGTTTTAAAGTTCACAATCTAATAATATCATTATAATTGTGATTTCTACAGAGGATGGATAAAACCAACGTATCATTTTATAAGCAGGTATCAGAATTGGAGACATTTATAAGAAAGAAAAACACAATTAAGATTAATCAAGTACATTCATCAGTTTACTAAGAAGTGCTTTTGTAACTCTTTGGGTGCTCAACTTAGGTTTTGAAGAAATTATATTAACTGCACAGCCAGGAGATCTATATTTTATAATATTGAAAAGAATGACCTTAGCAATAAGAGGGTTCATTTGTTTTATGAATGGTCCGTGAGATACAAGAATTAAGAGTTTGTTATTACTTAATTTTTTTATAAATAAAACTGATTGATTGATTAATTGACTAAAATGTATTCAGTAAAAATTACTAAGTAAATATTTTTTTAATTTAAATTCTAGCCCTGAAGAAGCCCACATAGGGCAAAATGTTGGGCATGGGTAGGGATATTTTTGTGTAAATATTGGAACAATAAAAATATTGCAACATTAATCATTTTTGGAGTGAGGCTGATCATTTTGATTTTTGGTCTGATTGGAGTATTCTGCCTTAACCGCCCTGAACAAAAGGTTTTCTACACACACTAAGAAGCTAACCCACCCTGGACTCTTTCTCTGTGAACTAAGTGATGCCAAGCCTTACAACTAGTTGTGACTTAGGCCATTGTGACAGAAGTATCTACAGCAAAAAAATAAAGTTAAGATAAATTTAGCAGTGTGGCTAGTATAACTGAACCCCACTGCTGTGGAACCTTCTAATCAATCAAGAAAGCAGAATCTCCTAACCCATTTTGTAATCTCTATTTAGCAACTGTCTATAATATTCCTATTTTCAGAAATTATATTTATATCCACAAATGATCCATATTTAACTGCAGTGGAAGAAAGGTTTATGTAAATTGTGTTTTGTATTGTTTTCTTTTGATGGGCAACATTCTGTTACAGTTCTTTTAATGGAATAAATAATTTTGAGAGTTGATTATGTCACGGTTATGTACAGAACTCTGAGCCCTGTCTGATAAGTCAGTAGCTCTTGATAGGCATTCTGTACACAACCTAAGACATAGTCAAAATTCCAAGTCACTGGTTCTATGAAAATAACTTAATTGCATGGTTGCCTATAAAAAGCAAACAATACAAAGCAGTTCTTCACACCATTGTTTATTTAGGAACAGTTACAGATCGATACCCAGTGACTATAGTGGAGCAATATGAGCGACCATTAAAATGGCATCTCATATTGGGCACTATAGTGATGGGCTACCCTGCAAGGGTAGTGACCCCATGTAAAGGCAAGGGTAGGGAATGGTGACCAGAAGGGGGAATAGAGAGGAAAGAGAAGGGTCAGGAAGGGTTTACAGAGTACCACAGTGCCTGCTGCTGCTGAGCTAGCCATGTGGTGTGATGGTGAAGGTGGCTAGCTCTAGCAGATCAGGTACAGGGTTTGGGGCTTGGAGTGAGATGCAAAATGTTTCTGCTGCTTGTGCCCGTCATTTATTTTTCCTGTGGCAACCAAAGTGTCACCCTCTCCTGGCATGCACCCCCTGGAGTTAGTAATCTAAATTCAGGGGCATCGGGGCGGTGCAGCCACCCTGCAAAAACACTTTTATGTTGCCAGATGTTCTGTTGCCTGAAGTGTGTATCACAGATTTGCATTCAGAGTTATCATTTGGGCCAGGCCATACCCTTGCACCAACATAAAAATCCAAAATGCTTCCCAGGTTACCATAATTGCACCCCCCCATGCCACTGCACAGGATCTGCCCAATTTTCACAAAGTCCACAAATTTAAAGGTGTGTTCCTCTGGTCTCTAGGTGCTGCATTCATCTACTGTTGTTGCATATTCTTTGCTTTCCTAAGAATAGGCTGATAGTGTTGTTCCACCCTCAGTTTAAATTACCTTGTCTTT
Organism: Neoceratodus forsteri; assembly: GCA_016271365.2. NCBI lineage: Eukaryota > Metazoa > Chordata > Ceratodontiformes > Ceratodontidae > Neoceratodus > Neoceratodus forsteri. Next base: position 1,544,006,562 of record CM057450.1, read on the forward strand.
TTCTTAACATAAAAGCTCCACAGCGGCACACAACTACAGTAGATAGACAACTTGTGGTTTGATCTCATCTGAGATTATTACCATTGTGTGGGATTTTGAAGATATTCACAGTCTCTGTTACTAGTAAACCTTGCATTTCACACTCTTAAGACAACCATTTGGGGCCTTTAGTGACCAACTGCCCATTTATTATCATTTTGTAAGTAAAACATCTCTCACAATTGATTTATAAATGGGCATGCAGTGGAACATAGTAAAATATAGACATCACCTCTTACAAAAAATTGACAGTTAATGACACTTTCCCATTTGTTACTCATTAGGAGTGGTAGAGAATAAAACATAAATACCTTTTGTGAGACAGTAAGGATACTCTTCATCCCAGTAATCTAACAAGGATAGCATTGTTAGGATATTAATGTATTATTACTGTTACTATAAAGGGACAATCCATCCAGTATCCTTCATGTGCTATAAAAACCTTAAAAGTACGCAGGTCTTTCCCATGAGACATTTCCAAGCATTGCATTTTTGATACAGCTTCCACAATTATAACTAATTTGGGTGAAAGAACAGCAAGCCATCACACCTCCTGGGTCTGTGTGGTGGCTGCTTGTGTTTGTCTGTGTCTGTAGCTTAGTTTTTGTTGATTTTAAATGGTGTTCTGCTTGGAGTAACTACACCATTCTTGCTCACTATGTCCATGAACGTCTCCTGGACTGGATTCTGCAAAACATCATCACCAGGTATCTGCATTTTCATTTTAAAATCAACTTTTGGAAGCTGTCCAAAACAAAACATAAGTGAAGCAACTAAATCTGACAAACTCAGTGACTCTGGGTCCTGCATGAATCCACATTTTCATCTGTCCTGCTCCATGATCTGCATGTGGGCTTTTCAGCAACCTCCTTGAATGACAAACATACAGACAAAAGGATTTCACATCCTGCATATGCGAGGCACAGTTAATCACCTTCAAGAATTTTAAACATTCTGTGACTCTGGACCTCAGCTGTTGATCATTTCTTTTGGCTTTTGACTTAACCACCAGGTATCACTCAATTGACAAACTGCTATTTTTAGCCTTTAACAGTGCCACTCTCAGCCAAACTGTGTCTCCTTACTGAAACCAAATCATGGCTGCTTTAAACCTGCATTCCACATTGCTAGTAGTGGTGATGATAGTGCTGCATTGTCCCATTTCTTCTGAGGTCACCTCCTCTCAATCTACCTGACAGCCAATGCCACCCTGTATTATGCACTGGGCATGACCACGGGATCCAACACAATGCTACCATGGCCCACTGCACCCTATCTGTAACACTGGTTACCTTCTGAAGTTGCAAGTGTTCAGCCTTCTGAGGAACCTACAAGTATTAGCAGTTTTATGCAACAAGGCTGGACAAACCCGTACCATAGCACCAAAGGTGCACAGACGCCTAACAAACAAGCAAGCTTTCAAAATACTTAAAACCTCTCTCTGAGAATTCTTTTATACTACTTCTGCTCTCTGGAAATGTACACCCCAAACCAGGACCAGTTGGGCCAACCATACACCCCAGAATAGGAGGGTGGGGTCCTCATATTGGCATCAATCAATGTCTGTAGACTCCTCAGTAAACTTGATAACCTCCAAACCTGGATTCAACAACACAATCCTGACATCCTCTCTGGTGTTGAAACTTGGCTAAACCCTAAGATCCCTGACACTGCAATCTCAATTTCTGGATGCTCTATCTTCAGGCAGGGCAGGATTTCAAAATGGGGAGGTGGCTGTGCCATCTACCTGAGAGATACCCTCATGGGACATGTCATCCCATTTGTAACCGGTTCCCCATCTCAGGTCCTCACCATCAAAAATTCTCCTAGGGGCCCATAATAAAACCTTACTATAGCCTCTGTAAACCTACTCCCAAAGGACCAGGCTAGTGGTTTCAACAGCATCATGGAATTCCTCATGGGACTACACCATAATTCAGAGACTATAATTCTGGGTGATTTTAACATAGAATGGCTTTCACCTGAGGCCTGCACCTACAAGGATGCTGCCATGGCACAACACCACACAGCTTGTCCCTACCCCCACTAGGTGCAACTATAGGATAGGGACCTACATGCTACTTGATTGGATACTGTCAAACTGCCCCAAAATAATCTCTAAGGTGTCTGTACTCCTGATACTTTAAGTGACCTCTCACCTGTTATCTGCTCTTGGGCTAACAAATTCACAAGCCTCCTCAAAAATAACACCAGGGTACTGAAGCAGGGCACCTTCAGCTGCTAAAATCACATCTAAGCAGGCTGGACTGGTCGATTACTGACTCATTCAATGATACAAACAAGGCCTTGAACTGTTCATCAGCGCTTTATGGCGCCCTATGATAAATCCATGCACCGCTTAAAAGATGAAGGTTAAAAGCAGATCTAACTGATGAATAAACTCAGAGCTTGTAGCATGGCTCAAACAAAGGGACCACCTCTGGCACTGTGCTTGAGCCACATCAGCTGAAGGGGACATTCAAAATACAAATCTGCAAGAAATGGCTGTTTCCATGCTATACAGAACGCTAAAAGCAAATATTTTAGGAGGCACTCTCCAACTCCTGGGGTGATGGGAAAAATTTGGGAATAACTTGAAGGACCTCACAAGCAAGGATACTAAGGCCCAACCACCATGCTCAACATTGATGGAACACCTCGCTAGACCTAAGTACCATCTCCAATACGCTCAACAATGCGTTCTCCAACCTTGCAGTGTCCTTCCACCTGATTTTTCAATGCCCCCACCACCAATTCCCACTTTGATACTGTGTTCCAAGTACACACAGCTCTGCAGTTCTTTTTCAAAGAGATTCTAATGCACTTAGCCAGAACCTGTACATGCAAGGCCATCCACAAAACTGGCTACAGTGGTGACTCACTTGACCTGAAGTTGCTTGTACTAGTCCTAGATAAAATCCTTGAACCGCTGACAAAGATCTTCAACCTTTCCCTGAGACTGGGTCAATTCCCATCACTCTGGGAACAGGTGACCATCACACCTGTACACAAAAGTGGACACAAGTCACTGCACACCAACTACAGGCCCATCTCCATCATCCCCCTTATCTAAAGATCTGGAATGAATAGTCTCGGACCAGCTTGTCGAGTTCTTGGACAAATATGAAATCCAGTGCCCAGAGCAGCATAGCTTCTGAAAAGGGCATAGTACCACCACGGCACTGTTGGAATTTACAGGATTCATTCATGACAACCCTCGACCAAGGAATCTGTGGGGGGCAGTATTCATTGACCTGACGAAGGCCTTTGATACTGTTAACCACCCACTCCTACTCAGGCAACTGACCACTTTTGGGGATCTCCAGGATGCACTGCTCTGGTCTGCTAGCTACCCTAGGGAAGGGTCCAACGTGTTAGGGACTGCTGGCATCACCTCTGATAAAAAACAGTTCTTTAAGGTGTCGCGAGGGTCTATACTGGGCCATTACTCTTTCTCTCTTCCTGAACAGTCTCCCTAGCATCTGCCAACAGAGAATACTACTCTAAGCAGATGATGCAGTACTGTTTACTAGCAACCAAGACTCTAAACAATTTTACAGTCAGTTTCAGTGTGATTTCAGGCATGTTGAAGAGTGGTTTAGCTCACATAAACTCATCCTGAACTACAGCAAAACTAAGGTCATGACATTCTGCAACGCACGCAAGTATAAACCTCTGTCTCCCACCATCAAGAACCACATGGGGACTTCACTTGAACATGTTCCTGAGTTTAAATATCTTGGCATCACCTTGGGCAGTTCTTTTCTTACATGTGGCACATTGGCAATGTAGCTAAGGCTGCCAACATACGGATCAACCTACTCCACAAGCACAAACACTGCATGACCACTGATGCCCTTAGATCGCCATCTACAGCTCCATCACCTCCATCGTCGACTACAGTCTAGTCATCTATGGCTCTGCTTCCCTACTGCCTCTGGAGGATATCGATGACACTCAACAAGGCCTGTAGGCTTCCAACAGGTGCAACCCACCTAACACACACCTGTGACCTGTACACCCAGGCCAGATGGCTACCACTCCTTCATGGAATAAAATACCAGACCTGCTTGTTAACCAAAAAAGTTCTCTGACTCATGCCATCAGGAGTGGCAAAGCTTCTACTGCCAACAGCAGTACACAGCTACATTCAGTGCTCTATATCAAACCTTCCAGGTTCCCAGATGCTAGACCACAATGGGTCAGAAGTTGATCATGCACATTGCTCCTCAATGGTACAATACCCTCAAAATAGAAACACTTACAACTGCGACGCTTGTCCCTTTCAAAGGCAACTGCTACTATTCCTCGCCTCTACCACTCAATGTGACTGCCTCTCCTAAGTAACTGCCACCTCATTTTATCCTAGTCGAAGGTGACCTGTAACCTTCCTTAAAGCTCCACTATTTTGGCAGCAGTTTCCCCCACTCCCCCTCCCCCACCACTGCCTCACACCCTCCCTCTCTATTGGCACTTTAAGATATGGGGCCTTCAGCCCATCCACCTTGCACTTTGCCACCCACCCACCTTACCTGCTGACAATGGCCCTTTAAACTGCCTACTTTTTCCTGACTCCCTCTCCTACCCTATACTAACTGTGTACTGTTCACCCTGAAACTTGTCTGAAGCTGGCTTATGTTGTCAGTCTCCATTTTTGTCTGTATAATAAATGCTTAGACATCATTGCGTTTTTAAGATTGTAACCATTGTTGACCTCTGTATGTATGTTACCTACATTCTTTGAAGTGAAACCTTTGTAAATGAGCAGTTCCTGCTCAAAGGTATTTGTAATCCTAGAGTTTAATAAAATAAAAATATATCATTTAACCAATGAACAAATTGTGGAGAACAGCAGAAACATGCAGCAGCACTTATTTGTACAGTTACCAAATTGATTATTCACAAGTGACTGTTCAGGACCATTTAGCAGGCTGGTCCAGCAGTATACCTTTGAGGAGCACACTCTTCTCAACCATTGTGCATTCACCTACCTTTACATGCTACTGTTAATTCAAGAACCAGAAGTATCCTCCATGCTCTGATTCATTCATGAGTCATCTGAAAGTCCTGAGTCATCCTCCTCTTCAGGATGCATCTCCTGCTCAGTTTTGAACATGAGTTTGTATGGTGCTCTTCTTTCAGTTTGTTGAAAGGATGAGTGTGACTGTTCCAAACCACCTGGTGCCTAAACAGCAGGAGGATCTGATTCTGGACTTTGAGGCACATCGGAGCTCCTCCTATGATCAAATGCCTTCCTCCTCAATCTGGTGCTGTTTTACAAGTCGAGAAAGCAGGATAGTTCTGCCTCCCCATAACACAAGTTCCTCTTTCTCTTCATCTGTGTTAGAGCTCTGTTCCAGTTACCAACTCCCCATGCAGACCACCATGAATGTGTGGTGTATTACAGAGTTTAACAGAGCCCTTTGGGGTAATAGTAAGCTTTCTCAAGGGTGAACTTTTGTTCTGATGCTGTCAGACTGTTAGCTTGGTAATATCATGTACACAAATTTCATTGTATCTTGTTTTAACAGGCTACTGTGAACTAGGACATTTTCAAATGTTGTGGTCTTCTAAAGACCATCAAGAGGGGCTTATTCACAATTTCACCAAAGGGATCTGTTTTAATGTTTTAGTATGGGCCAAGCTTTTCCCATACTTTTCTCCACTTGGCTGGCATGGATACTGTATTTTTAAGTGAAAATAAATTTATTATCACCACCTTTTTCTGTTTCAGGTGTGTTTTAAAAACAAAAGTATATAGTTTTCTGCAAACCAATTGGGCTCTAATAGTGTCATCACTACAGTATATCCCCTTTTCATTAACCTATTTGTTACGTCAGTTTCTCTTGTTTTTTAATTAAGTTTATTTATTACTTTTCAAAATACAAGGAAAAAAAAAAAGACAAAACAAAACCAAAACTAAACCATCCCCATTAAACTATGTACAGCATAGTGAGTGCCAGACTAAACATAGAAAAAATAATGACAATGGTGCAATAGCAAGTTAAAACCTAGGGTGAGATAAGATACACACAAAAAATTCCTTCTGTTAGCTATCATATTACACAATCAATCTTGAAAAGTAAATGATAAAGAAAATAGAAAGAATGGAGCAATATCATTTAAGACAAGGCATATAAAGTATGCAGTTTGACCATCTTTTATTATAAACATTTAGCATATTTCAGGTACTGGCTATTAGCTTCTCCATACGTAGATTAAAAGTAACTCATAGTGCCATTCTACATAAATAAATTTGTGTTGATCTTTCCAATGTCATAGAACATTTTTTTAACGGACATAGCAATCAACATAATTTTTTTTAGGTTATTTATTTATTCCTCCTGGACACGGGTGTTGCCTATGGTTGCTCCCTTTATCTGCCTGGCCCATGGCACTGCACCACCAGCGGTGCTTGTGCTCTACCCCTCATCCATTCTTCTTCATAAGCTACTTCACGGTGGGTACTTACCCAACACCACGGAAAGCCTCTCGATCAGGATCCGGTGGAGGCAGCCTGAGTGTGAGCGGTGCAGTGCCATTGGGACTAGACATCATGTTCACCAAAGATTGTTCCATGATTACCCCACATATGGCTCAGGCATGCAATGTCACCAGAGATGCTGCCATGCTGCTTCTGCACACTACACATCTGATGTCATCCTGCACTGACCCACACTGTGACCCCTGAGCCTGCACCAGCCCCAGTCACTGTCAGGAGCCAGTACCTCAGCGGTCATCCCTCCCACCTCCACAGAGTAGGAGAGCAGTCCACGGATGCTCAGTCCTCCTCCCCAGCCAACCTCCAACACCCAAGGTCACTCCCGACTGCAGGTCATCAGTGTGGTAAGAGGTAGGTGCAATCAACATCATTTTTGATATTTTTGTTCTCTGGATGAAACCAGGGTCAGATCACCCACAAACAAATTTCAGGGTAAAATAATCCTGAATACTTAACAGGGAATCTGCCCTGGTTTTGATTTCATTCAAAGAAGGTGAACAGAAGGGCATTCCCAAAATATATGTAACAGGTAGCCTCAGCAGAGCGACACCTAGTGCATGTGTTAGATTCCAATAACCCCATCTTATGAAGTTTGTAAGGGTATAATATAAATTGTGCAAAATAAAAATTGAGTCAACTTAAATCTATCTTGTGTCATACAGTATATTTAAACACTGATTTTTGTATTCCAGTCCAATTAAGATCTGTGTTCTGGAGAGCCTCCTGCCAATACTCACATTTCATATCAAATGTTTTATATGATTCCAGGAGCAGAGCATGGTAAATTTTGGAAATACCATGGGTGCTAAAGCTAAGGACTTCTAAGAGGAAAAAAAATATTCATAAGAATGTACCCATGGGTAAACACCCATGTGAGACTTACTCTCATGTTGGAGTCGAAAATATTTAAAAGCTAAATGGCCAGCCCATTCAAATCTATTTTAGCCTCAATAAAGGAGAGAAAGATACCTTCTGACAATAGGTCAGACAGGAGAGATAGTATCCAGATTCGCATCCAGCGTGAGATGATGGGAGCACCTCCAATTCAAAAGTTAAGATTTTTAGTAATGGGTTGTGAAATGTCCATAGAAAGCTGAAGTGACAAACCAGCAGAAAATTGCTTCACTACTGAAAGGGTGGTACTAATTACTGTCCGCGGATATTACTGGAATATGTACAAATTTGGTATAAATGATTGCGAGCGAGCCAGCCCCAGTCGCTAATTTGATCCCTCTAAATAGTATGCCATAATGGAGTATAAGGATTTGGAGAGTTCATATCTGTAGAACAGAGCCACAGAAGTATATAGGTTAAATGGATAGCCTAATAGTATAGCTTAAAACCAGATGCTTGTAGACCTCCAAGTGATTTTGGGGCTACTAATTTGGAATAGACCAAACTTCGGCTTTCCAGCACAAACAAAATTGGCAATTAGGAGTGTAACCTTGAACCAAGTCAAGGGAAATACAAATTAACTATTTGAAGAGGATAAAATATCCTAAGAAGATGTTCATTTTCATGATGTTGAGGCATCCCCGCATCATCAAGGGTAAGGGCTCCACTGTTCCAAATCTAGCTTGATGATGTTTACCAAGTTATCCAAACTTAGTTTCCTGAACTGTTTAAGGGCCAGAGAAAGATCAATTCCCAAGTATTTTAGAGAGTGTGGCACCGTACCAACCCATAAGGGTCTATGTCCATCTGATGAAAATGTTTAATAAGATGCATAATGACTGTTTTAGTGATATTAAGTTTATAGTTGGAAAATGCCCCAAAATGATGAATAGTTTTCAAAATAATTGGAAAGCTCCAAACAGGTGGGTAATATGTAATAATATGTCATCTGCATATACAAATAATTTACATTCCTAGTGACCCACAATATTACCTGGAATAGAGGGTGGAGTCAAAGTTTAACTATAAGTGGTTCCAGGTATAAATTAAATAAAATCGTGGCAAGAGGGTACTTGCCTAGTGCCACCATATAATACAAAATAAGGGATAAATCCCATTGCAATATATTTTGCTGAAGGGCAATCATAGAGAGTTTGAATCCAATTGATGAAGGTGTCATAAAAGTCAAATTTACTAAGGACTGTGAACAAAAGGGCCATGCTACCCTATCAAATGCTTTTGGTGTCCAGGGATATCAAGGCTGCAGGACATTGAAGATTCCTGGATGCTGAAAATATAGTTTCCTTGTTTAAAACATTCTTCAGTGCTATAGTTTCATCAAAGGAGATGAAGTGACCCTTAGGAATGTCCCTTAATGTGCAGCATAGGTGATGATGGGTAGCAAGCAGTAACATATTTCAGTCATTGGGTTTCTGAACTATATCCTTGTTAACACTACCATTCTGACCTCTTTTGATCTCCAAATACCAAAATTCACCATGCTCCTGAGAACTAATTCAGCTATTAGAACAAGAAGGTGCCCAAGGTGTCCAGATGAGAGGATACCTTTCTGTACATATTGGCCACCTGCTCCTGTTTAAAGCAGTATTGCAATAGTATCTTCTCCATGCTCAGTCAGGTGATTGGCCTCAACTTTGCATTAAACTCTGGCACTGCACTTTTATATCTTTTACACAAAGCACATCACATGAGGAACTCTTTGTTCTTCTAGCTCTCATGAGTGCAAAGAAGATTATATTGCTTCACTGGAAAGACCAGGCCCCTCCTTCATACTGGAAATAGTTGAACTCTATGGTTGACTGCTCAGTTGTACAGGATTGCATTATGCTTTGCTAAATTTATATATTTACTTAAAAGTTGATAACTGGGAAAGCACACTGAGCCAAGGCTCGATTCTAGGTGCAACCTGGGGAAAGGAATGAGGTACAATTAAACAATAAACCACAGCAGGGTGTAGGTGATGCTGAGTTTACCCACACCTGGTGTGATTCAGTCACCAGAGCTGCAGGCTGAGTGACAAACCATGATAGGTGTGGTAAATCCCAGCATCACCCACACCCCTGGAGTGGTTAATTGCAATTATACAATGTCCACCATCAGTTTTTGGCATAAAAATAAAGAAAATACAATTCATTTTTTCATTTTAGATGATTTTATTTAATTTATCCTTACACCAGAAAAAATAGTCTGGTTCTCCTCTGTCAGCTTTATCTAGTCATCATGTTAAATTGCTTCCCACCATCCTCCACTGCTGAGAGTCATCTGCCCCCTGCCCCAGACACCCCTCACATACTGGGGTAATATTATTAATTTCCCCTTTAGCTGAAAGCCTAGTGTGAGTTCTGCTTAGTGTAAATGAGACAGAAGGGCTGTGAGTGCTGACAGAGATGGATTGTGATAGTTAAGCAGGGTTCTGAGGTGAGTGCAGCGTTACCATTCGGGAGGAGCTGGCTGAATGTTTTTACATGTTTACATTTACATCCCATTGGGAGATTATCCATGCTGGGCACGGGAACATTTCTTGTGAAGGTGAGTGAGTGGTACCTGCTGCTAACTGCTGACTGGTGCTGCGTTTGAGCAAGAGGATCACTATACTTCATTCATACTCTGAGTACTGTGGAGTGAGCTGCTAATGGGCAGCTAAGTTTAAGTTTCCTCTTCCGGCTTCTAGTATGCCATCACAGGTTTAATGAGGTCTCGGAGGGCAAAACAGGAAAGCTCTGCTGAAATGAGGAAAGGTGTGAAGTCTCGTTTTGGGATAGAAAAATTTAAAAGGCGCGAAGCAGAAATTATACGATCATCATTAAAGGGGATGGATTAATGAAATAAAAGATCAGGGTGAACATTGTGACTGATGACTACATCAGTGAGACTTGTGCTTGGTTGGGGTGAGGCTAGAGTGCAGGCGGGGTTTTATAGGGGTTCAAGATGGTGGACTTCCAGTGTCATGGTGGGGGTCAGACCGATTTCAGATATAGAGCTGACTGGCACTTTCCGTTGGTAATGCCAGGATTTACCACAGCTGAAAGGTGCCAGTCAGCCAGTCAGGTTGAGAATTATAGGACCCCATTGAATAATTCACAGTTGAAACAAATTACAATAGATACATAAAGAGTACACGACAGTATAAAATGGTACAGAGTACGATTGATACAAGAATAGTGCATAACAATTTGAATTTGGTGCCAACAGCAGAATAAATGACATCAGGTAGAAAACTGGTGCTGGTATGAAATCATCCAATAGTTTGAGGACATGAGATATACAACAGATTGACATAAGTACGGTACAATCCTATAAGTTTGCAATATTGTGGCATCCATTGTTCAGCTTACTAGGTAATGACTACAGATCATATTTGTAATGGAAGTGCTATCAGTCTCACCATACATGTTTTTAAGCCTTATGGTCCTGAAAAACCTTTCAAGGTCAACCTGCAACTCAAAGAGACTGATGGATTGGGTTGGTGAGAAGGATAGCCCCAGTGTCAGAACTTCTGTTTCGAGATTTGTTAGTACATGATTACTTAAATTAAAAATAGGTATTATCTCTGACTCTGTGTAGTTCCATCTCCTCCTTGATTCCTGTTGTGCCATTCACCTTGCTCTCCTACCTTGTTTTCCTTGTATTCACTGCCCTTTTGTATACCTGTTGGGCCCTGTGCCCCTACTCTGTCTCTGAGGAGGTATCTGTTCTCCACCTCTATCTAGTGTTAGGGACCTGGTAGTTCCTCTGAGATTTGTCCAAAAAAGTTGTTGTCTCAAGTCTAATGTTTGTGTATTTCTGGTACAGCTATTGTCACTTTCCATACTAACATCTGATTGAGTCCCCGGTTCTGACCTTGTTTTCTGTAACTAAACATTTTTAAAGTATAAACTTTTTATCCTGGTAATTGTTTGTATCTCGCTGATATTTTTAATTTTCTGTTGTTTCATACACTCTTTGTATTCATTAAGTTTTTGTTTGATACTTTCCAAATTTACTCTAAATTCCTCTTCTTCTATCCTAAGTTTAAGTGTATCTTTTTATGTCCTTCTTTAAGGTCTTTCTTTCTTCTAGAACTGCCTCTATTAAGGTGTACATAAAATCACATGGAGCTCTATTTCAAATTCTATCCCACTTTTGTGTTAACTTAAGTGAATTTATACCTGAATTAGATTTTACCATTATTCTGAGTCCTGGGGAATATTTAGTAAGCGTTAATCCATGTCATTCTAATCTACAATCTCTGAATTTCAGATTTTCTATTTCTTGTGTTATACTTTTGTTATCACACATCTGTGCTGACAGATCTCTTTCACCTCTCACAGATTCAAACAATTTTTCCTTGCTTCATCCGAATATGACATAAAATGCATGGGCTGCTGTACACGCTGCCCAATATCTTGAAGTGCTTCTAAACCTGTTGGTTGCATTTTATAAAATAGACAATACAATGTATGTGCTAATTGGTAACAACTTGTATTCAATTATGGTAGGCACATAACCTTAGAAGCTATAATTGCAACTCAGTTGTGTCTTATTCAATCAATGATTCTTCCTTTGACCAACCTCCAAAGAGTTTCCACTGACCCTCAAGTGGAATCCAAATGTTAAAAAATTCTCCCAAACCGGGAATCGCTGGGAAATGGTCCAAACCATGCACTTGTGTCCCTGAGGTGTCAATAAGTCTTAAAATAAAGGGGGAAGGTGCTTATAAATCTTCACATGATTCAGGCTGAAAACTGCTTCAAAAAATTTATTTCTTTTTACTTTTGCCCTGATGTTTCACACTTTCTTAAATGGTGCTTTTCAAAGGGCTTCTTATTTATTTTCTGGAAACAATTCAAATATACATATCAATCAGACATATTTCATACAGAATGCTTTCTTTACTTTTAACTTTTTGTTAATTGTATCATACACATAGCTGCATAAATTTATTACCTAGCAGACCACTGCATAGTCTGAATTATTGTTCACTTTAAATCACTTGTAGTAATATTTGTTAGTTGCTGGCAAGTTCCTAAAACAACAGATACTGTACAAATCCTGTTTTTACTATCAATAAATAAAAACTACAATGTTCTTGAAACTCTACAGCTGATTAATTCTAAGTAACTTTGTGGTTCATGGTGTTATTACCATTTTATCCAGTGCACTACAATACTGAATATTACTGCTGTACTGTGACTTAGTATCTATAAGTAGCACTACAAACAGTATAACATAAACAAAATCAATTCTTTGTATAGATAACATTTTTAACATCCACAGAACACCATTTCACCAAAATACATTTCACAATTGCTCCATTTGGAGCCTTGCTAACCATAGCTGTGCTGCTTCAACACAATAGCCTACTGACACTTTTTGTAATCTCTGCTTAGAACCCTGCTTTTTGCTTCCAATGACCTATACAAGAATACTATTTTTAGATTGAGCCTTTTAAATTTAGCCAGTCTGATTAACTTTTAAATAATTCTTATTGTAGTGATAATCCTACTTGTTCTTTACCTTAAGTTGCAGAGATGATTAGCATCTTTTGTGTTGAGGCCTAATGGCATCTGATTCACTTCCAAATGACTGCACACTATGTGTAGCTGCACACACTTCTTGAGCCCATTCGTCCATGTGACCCATCAGATGATGTTTGCAGATCATGCGCACTCCATGGTGTGGGTCAGTCATTACTACATGCCTGACAACTCTGGAAGAGTGGGCTCTTTATTTGATGAAAGGCTGCAATGTTGCACATTACATCATACTCATTATTTTACAAAACATTTAAGGACTGCTTATACAGAGTGATTCTATCCAGGTGTAACGGATGAGTCACTGCTGAAGTAAATCATATGCAGTATTCAGATTTGCATATTCTGCATTTGGGGGTGAGTGAAAAGATGAACATAAACAGGTTGCCATGATGATTTTAAGCAATATTTTTTTCCTGATGATTTTTATCAATAGCTATGTTAAAGCAATACAATCAAAAATTATTTACTGCTTCATATTCCCAGGCTAATTTGATCACTGACCTGTAGGTCAGATAGTGTCTATGTACCTACTATTATACTACTTTATACAATAGAATAGGGAGTGGGTAACATTCACTATTTACAAAATGCTTATTGATGCTAATAATATTGTAACAGAATCTTTATAAAAACTTTACTGGCACTGAACACTGTCTGGTCAACCACATTATAATTTTCAGCTACACTGTACTTCACCAACATGCTTACCAGTTAACATCTTTATTCATGCTGATTGTTTCCTGTAGGGTCATAAAGCTGAAATACCCATTTCATTTCAGCTTTAGCTAGCTTTTTTCTGATAGTCACCTCCTCTCTTGTGGATATATTGCGTCAAGACCCCAGAACCTTAATGATCCCCATTGTGTCCTGCATCTTTGAAGTGCATTGCTACTCTGTGATTTTTCATCATGTCTGCGAATATCTCTCTTATGTTCCTGTATTCACGTGTTTAGACTTCTAGTTTTCTGATCCACATAAATTCAATCACAGGGCATTGAAGTATGTATATCACCCCTTGAGTTGTACAGTTTTTTTGTTCCCTAATGTTGAAAATATGTCCTGTATGAGGATATTTAAATGTACTCTTCTTACTTGTGAGACCACACACTGAACATCTTCCACAGGAGTCATCCCTGGCTGGAGGGTCAGAATAACAGCTGTTCTCCAGGTTTCTGAGATTTATGAAACTGCGATTTAACTAATTTATCTTTAATCGTTCATTCTTATTCACGGCAACAAACGGTGCCTACCATGTCTGGGATTGTTGCATTATCAATACTTACTAGATGCAAATGTTTTTGTATAATATGTTTTATTTGTGGAAACTTATTGTATTTTGTGGCAAAAGTTAGTTTTTCTTGTGATGCTGAAGGCTCTTTAGGTGCTAGCAGATCATGTCTGGTTTTAAACTATATTTTCTATTGCCTGTTTGATGATTTTTGTCCATAATCCCTATTGCTGAATCTGTTTAGCATGTGTTATTTGTTCTGCTCAAAATCCTCATTCATGGTACAATTTCAACATACTCTTACCAATTGTGAGTCGGTATACTCTTTTTTAGTTGGGGTTCATGGAAACTGTTTCCATGTGGAAGGTATTTGACCCATCTCTTTCTATATAAGCTGGTTTCTAAGTTTCAGTCCCAATTGATAATCCATAAGGCTAGATAAAACTCTCTCTTACTGTATGTCATAGTGAATTTTAGGTTTTGATCAACTTGGTTTAAATACTCATGAAATATTTTAAGCTCTTCTTCTATACCTGTCCAGATAAAAAAAATCATCACCATACCTGTACCATATAAATATTTTGTCTCTGAATCTATTTGTCCTTATATACAGTATATTGTCTTTTTCAAAAAGTATATGTAGGAATCTTCATACATGGGAGCCATGGTACTGCCCATGGCTCTACCTCATATTTTTAAAATAATTTTCCATTGAACTCAAAATAGTTTCTCTGAAGTACCAATTCAACTAGTTCCTGTAGTATTCTTGTTTTAGGTTTTGCTGCTGAGTGTCTAAGGTCTCACATTTTACCCATTGCTTCAATTCCTGCTTGGTGTGGTATAGAAGTATAATGATCAACTTCATCTGCAGTCACTAGAGAGCAGTTATGTAATTTTCCTTGCTCAGTTAATAGTTTGAGTTTGCTGATCATGTCACTGGTATATTTAATATAAGTTGATGTTTGTTCTACTAAAGGCTGGAGATGCATGTTTACATACTGTGATATTGGTTCCAATAAATAACCTATATCCAAAACTATTGGTCTACCTGGTGGATTTTGTATATTTTTTTGTATTTTTGGAATTCCCATGAATGCTGGAGTTTGTGGATGTTTATTCTTTAATAAGTCTGCTTCCCATTCATGTATCCAACCTATTACTGTTAGTTCTTCTAAGGTCTCTGCTATAGTTCCTTTATATTGTAGTGTCGGATCATGTGGGAGTGATTTGTAGTTTTGCTATTTTCTAGCAAATCCAAACACATTCTTTTGTAATGGTTTCTTTCCATTATCATAATACCTCCCTTTGCCTACCTGTTTTATGATTATTTGGTCATCTTGTGACAAAGATATTATGGAATTCCTTTGTGCTTGTGTTAAATTATTTCTGTTTGAATACAAATGCTTTGCTAAATGAATCCAATAAGTTTGTAATACTGTGGCATCCATTGTTCAACTTACTAGGTAATGACTACTGATCATTTTACATTTAAAACATTATGGTAGTGATCTCCATCATTGGACTAGCAACCCCAAGAATGGTTAGATGGTGATGTGGGATGAGAAACTACGGACTAAGACCTGTATGTTTAACTTTCAGTACACATCTGAACAAATGCAAAACAAAAGAATAAAACATGAGGAGTACAGAATGGTTAGGCATTGCAAACAAGCCCACCAAAATAGAATAAGCACCCTGGTGTATAGTAGGCTTGGAAGTTTAAAATACATGACATTTCAGGCTTTTTAGAGGTTTTTTTTCTGTACAGGATATAATGAACATACAGGACTATGCTATCTACTTAAATGAGGTTTATTGCAATGTAAATTTCCTGCTTTATCAATGATTAAATGACTTCAGGTTTCACTTCAGCTTTTAAGAAAAAGTTTATTTACATATGTATACTATATGCATTCCAGGCAGTATTCACATATGTACACTATATGCATTCCAGGCAGTTTGAACTGGTGGTTGGAGCACAGAGCCATTGGTCTGGAGAATCAGTTGAGTAGGGTTTGAGTCCCATGGCTGCTGCTTGCATGATGTGGGATCCTGGTAGGTCATTCGACCTCATAGTAAAGTAGTAACATAGCAATGTAGTAATTTGACAGAAGAGAGTCTAGGTCCATCATGAACACACTCTTTACAAGCAGGGATGAAATAAGTATGCTCTACAACTACATATCAGTTGATAGAGGTTGCCTACCTTCTCTACTACCCATGGTATTCAGTGATTACTTTTGTACACAGAAATATGTCAGGCTTTCTTTAAAGGCTTGTACTGTGTTTATGTCACCTCTCTCTATTATTAGGCTGTTCCAGATGTTCACCAGCCTATGGGAGAAAAAGTGTCCCCATCAATACCACAATGAATTTACCATCCTTGAGCTTCAGGGTATGTCCCATCTCCTGCTGCAGGACACCAGATCCACTTCTCCAACATCTCTGTCTTGTCAATACCCTTGAGTATGCAAAGACCTGAGATCCTGTCCTCTTTCTGCCTTCATATCCCCCAGTGGTTAACATGTTAAAACCTCCTGCCTCTCCTCACAGCTTTTGGCCCCATACCACCAATCACTTTGAAGGCCCTGTGCTGCACCATCTCAAATGAGGTAATACATTCTCACACCTATTGAAAATATGATATGATGACATTTGGGTGGGTTGGAACTACAAAATTCTGATTTTGTACTTTCAGTGAAATGTAAAATTCCATGAAATTTCACAAATATGTTTATTTCATCATGACAGCCATCTGCTGAGCTAGAGGAATGTTTTGTTTCCAGGTGCGACCTGAAAGAGTGGAAGAGTGGAGAACAGTAGCACAAAACACAGTAGTACAAACATTGAACAACATTCTGTAAAAATTAGTACAAAATTAGGATAAATACAAAAGTTGTATGTGCAGAAACTAAAGTGTGTAAGAATGTGTGTAAGAACACAACTAATGTGTGTAAGAATAAGAATGTCTAGCAAGTGCATATTCAGGAGTGGCAGAGATACTAGGTGAATAAGAGCAATATTGACAACAGGCAAGTGACCTGAGGGGCAAGTTATTGCCCAACCTTGCAATGGAGGGAGAAAACTGTAGTGGAGTGGAAGTTAACCCAAGGCAGGAGTGGGACCTAATCAGTTGCTACCAGGATGGTTGAGGCATGTCCATGTAGATATCAGGAGGAAGATGAAAAGTAACAGGAACTGGTGGGGAAAGCTTGGAGTTTCATTGGTGCCTGCAGGAACCAGCGGATAAGGAGAGGCAGAAGGAGTAAGGGAGTTTATTTACTTAAAAGTTTGGTAACCAGAAAAGGCACACTGAGCCAAGGCTCATTTCCAGGTGTGACCCAGAAGAAAGGGGATGAGGGGTAGTCAGGCAGGCAGTTACAAACATGAAAAGTGCAATGACAACAATCACAAGTGTGAAAGCTCAGTTGATAACAGTTTAACAATTTAAAACAGAGTCTATACACAGGTTGCTCACAATTATATAACAGTAGGCAGCATAAGATCAAGAGCTCAGTTAGGGTGAGATTAGCCCACCTGTGAGAGAGGGCAGGGGCAAGAGTGTGAGGAACACAGAAAATAGGCACTTCTGCTGAGATCGGAGAGTGGAGACAGAGGAGGAAAGAGAGCAGAGGAGTCAGTGGGGGGTGACAGGAACATGTAGGAGAAGTGAGCCTTAGAAGGTGTTTTAAGGATAGGAGGAAGGGGCTAGATGAAGAGGAGAGGAGAGTAGGTTCCAAATGGAGGGAGCCAGTATGAGAAAGCAGCTCAACCAGAGCATGAGTGGTGATGGGGAATAGAGAAGCTACTTGTGTCCCTTGAGCATAGGGAGTAAGAGGAAGGGATGGAGGGGACAGGAGAGAAGATGGATAGGAAGGAGAGCTAAACCAGTATTTACCAATGAAAGCAGAGCACTGTGACTGGTGATGCAAGGGTAGGAGGGAGATAGAAAGGGAAGAATAAAAGGAACAATGCTGGATGTGAGGAGGAGAGTTAGAGGCAAAGTGACAGAAGGCATTGTAGAGGGTATCCAGTTTAACAAGGGAGGAGTTAGGGACTGCGCTATATACCACATCTGCATAATCAAAAATAGGGAGGATCATTTTGATTAGCAGGTCCCTGCAGTCTTCAATGAGGAGGCAGTCCTTATTACGGTATAGGATGCCGAGCTTGGGACAATGTTTGGAGTGTATAGTGTCAGTGTGGGCTGAGAAATGTAATTTACTATCAAACCACACTCCAACATATTTGAATGCAAGGACAGCCTCCACGTAGGCGCCATCAAGGGTGGAGAAGATTAGGAAGGCAAGAGCCTTGCTAGTGTTTGGCTGGTGCTAAAGGACATGGACACAGTCTTTTGATGTTAACTTTGAGCTAGCCGGCATAGAACCTGCACAGCACATTGTGGAAATCACTCTGAAGTGAGGATTTAACAGCAGACATAGATGGACCTGATGAGTAAATGGCCATGTCATCAGCATGCATGTGTGTATGCGAGGAGACACAGGTGGAGGGAGATCATTGCAGACTGCTGTTCTTAGCCTTGCTGATTGCACTGTGAGGCCTTCCGCACCATGCAATTCTGCTTAAAGTTGAGCCAGTCCAAATTCTCTCATGGGGATTTGTATATGTTTCCATGATGCTTTGCATTATTGGGGTATGTGCAATTGTGTTTTTATATAAATAATGTTTGCTTTGCATACCCAGTAGACATCCATTACAATAGGCTATAGTCACACTACCCCATAAGATGCCTAGATCTGCCATTTTAATACAGGAGTACAAGTCAGCAGGATAATAATGTAGATCATAGCACTATAATGTAGATCATTGCACCATGACCATCATATAGTCTCACAGATCATTATGCCATTATTCCCACCCACCCACCGAAAATAAAAAAATTATGAGGAGAGCTGGTATATCCATGGAACAGGCCCATTACTAAAGTTCAGATGTCCTGGGCTCAGTTAAGTTATATTGCACTCCACCTTAATGGCCAAAAATTGGCTAGGTGGGCAGACAGAAAGGAACCATAGTATTGATTTAAAAGTTCACAAACTGAGCAAGCGTGTATGTCCATGCTACCCTATACCACTCCTATAATCTGGGTATAACAATGAACAACCAACAGGAACTTTTAGTTTAATGAACATGGAGAAATTTCAACAAATTTTAATAACTGCTCATTTGACCATAGTCCAGCTATAAATAATAACTGGTTTAGTGAGCCCCTTTGCCTTAGAAAAGTGAACAAGGACAATAGTAAATCAGTGTCCAAATAAAATTTCATTTCATCCCCCTTCAGGTTGTTCAGGCCTTCATTTACAGTGGTGATCATAATCATGTCTGCAAGAGCAGTGGCATATTTTATTTATTTATTTATTTAAATTTTGGTAACAGGGTAGGCCCACTGAGACTCTGACAGACCCTTTTTCAGGGTGACACGAAACTAGTACTACTTAGTGTACTACGGTACTTTGTACTACATATTGGATCTGTAAAATACTCTATGAGTTTTATTCTGGTATTGTACCTGGAGTAGGGCTGGAAATAGGAGTTGTGCACAAACCTCATGGGCCAGGAGCATTTTCTTGACAGTCCAGACTCCATTTTCTTTGTTTGAGTCTGGGAGGAGATATCCAGAAAGCAAGTGACCTGCTTTCCATCTATACAATGTCCTCATGCTGGCTGTTTGTTTGGAGCAAGGAATATGAACCTCAGTGCTAGATACAGTGGCCATGACTGTGTATGGCTTTACTGATCCCCACCATGTGGACAGACCAGAATGGTGAACCTTGGTAACCATGATTCCTGACTCTGCTCGTAATAGCTTCAAGCTTCAGGTTAGTGAAAATCACCCATTCTAATACAGATATTAGTTCAGTCCTGCTGTCCAATCTGGAAGGAGACACTACAATATGAATGTTTGCCTGCCACTGGGTGTTTTGAGGGCTTCCACCTTTGCCTTAGGAAAGTTCACATCCTTCTCTGGGGTTGCACTGATGTCCCTTTGCCTCTCAAACTTTCGGTTAAGCTCCTGAATTGAGGTGGCCTTTGCTTGAATTTTGTTATCCAACACACCAAGTTTTGCCTCTACGGTTGAGAGGTGCTTATTTGTTTCTTCTCTGGTCACCTGTATTTGTGGAGCATGGCCATTATCTGAGCAGTTGGGAGGTCCATGCCACTCAAGCTGCAGGCTGTGTAGCCCTGATCCCTTCTGTGCCATCACTGCTGATAAATAGGCATCCAGATTCTGAGTTTGCTGTTTCTTGTCTCACTTAGACCCCATATATGTTCCAAAACTACCAGTAAGTCTTTTCTGAGGCAAATTTCAACTCTAAAATTGGTATTTAAAACTTGCAATTATAGCTGAACTTGGTGCTTGTAGGAAAACATCCATCATACTTGTTGCTCCATTGCACCCACCAGGACTATACCTAATTCAATAAATTACCTCCTCATATCCTCAGAACTTGTACTCCCCATCACAATGCAAACATTTGCTCCTTCCTCTTGTTACAGTGCTTGGCTATGAATCACACTCATTTGACCTGCATGGCAGGCAGGCAGTTCACCTTTGTTGCACTAGCATGATGATCCTGCAATGGCACTCCAACTCCCTGCTACTTTCACAATGATGTCCTATATGAATCCAGCCTTATTACTACTCTACTCAGCCTGTGCCATTCTTCTCTACTGCAGGTCAAGTGTATGGCTGGCCAAAATTAATGGATCACAAAAGGATCACAAAATTCCACAGTTTTACAAAAACACATGAAATTTTACATTAAGTACTGTTGTTATTTTGCAAATGTGGCTGCTTATAAGACTGACATACTTAAGCAAGACAGTAAAATGTTCACACATGCAGACTCCTTTTCTGGTGCTATAAATCTGACACACATGGTGACACTGCATTCTCAAGTTTTTTAAATTTTTGTAGCTTTCTGTTTAAGCTCGGTCAGCTCAGCAACTCCCCTTCCCCTCAGGACCTACAGGCACCCCCAATCCACCTGCCTTACCCTGCCACAGCCACCTACCTCCATGGAGCCCTGATTGTAACCCCCTGGTGGGTCTTGGTGGTGAGATGGACCACTGAACATCTTCTTGCAAGAGGCTTTCTAAGCTCGGGAGATGGGGACCAGATATATCTGGGTCTGTCATCACAGGGGTACTGGAGACATTTTTTTTTTCTCCCAGCCCCATGCACTCTACATGCATGAATGTCAAGGTATGGCTGCACACACTGTGCACATGTCCAGAGTCAACATCAGCAAATATCCCCTCCTCTCTGTCCTCCAGTTGCACTACCTCTTGTGGTCACCTACATGTAGGTGATGGTAATGCCATGGAGGACAGGCCTCCCTCCCCAGAGGAGGAAAGCAGCATCACAAACATTAAAACTACAACTGAGCTGGTTGGCCAGCATGTTTACTGTTTTAATATTGCATGGAGCTTATAATTGTGTGGTTTACATATAGTGGTTGAGGAATTTAATTAGAAAACATTCTGAATGTCTGACTGTTTATAACTCAGCTAGAGATCTGATCTGAGTCTTGGTACAAATATAAATGAAGTAAGGAACTGTTCACATGCAACCTTTGGTGAAATGTGGATGAGTGATGTTGAAACTAGATGGCAGAAACTAAAACCGAATGTTAGTAAAATGCTGCAAAATATCCATGAAACCTCAGTGAAATTTCACAGAAGTGGAATCATAATTCTTCCTAAATGTCACCACCAGAAATTTAAATTTGCACAGTCCTAGACAGAATTGATGACCCCATCAACCTGCTCAACATCAGTTGATGACTGCTGTATTGGGATGACATGGCATAAGATTTATCTGAAGAAATAAGAATATCCTTTTTAATGGAGATAAAATAACTTTTGATCATTATAAATTTGGAGAACAAAAAGTACCATGTTCATCTTTTCATTTGTATATTTAAATAGGAGGCTATTGATAATGTTGAAAAATATTGCATGTTATTGGAATTTTGGTCATCATGAGTAGTCAGTATGTGGGACATTTACATGTAGTTTGGTGTACTGTTTCACATTAAATCTTTTAAAACTATTGACGTCATTGTTTTCATGTACAGGTATTTATTACCAGTTAATCTCTGTTTGTCTTTTAAGATTCCATTAATGAACATTGAAGTTTAGTAATATAAACCAATGGAATGGGATTACTTTGTCAGTCCATTTAATGACTAAAACTTGCTATAGACAATTGATTTAATGGTACATGAAATTAAGAAAGTAATCAGGGTTAGTAAATGTACTTGTATCTTTCTAGTCTTCTACTGAAAATCCAAAAGAATCCAGCTCAGCCTATGTTGGTTTAAATATATGAAAAGATGGGGAGACCATAGCAAATGAAAGCTTAATAAACATACAACGAATTGATCACCAGGCTCACTCACCACAACCAGTTCAATAAAAATGAGGGTATTTTATTAACATGATTGTTCACAATGCTTTGTTCGGATATCGACCTCCAGTCTTTATTACATTGCCAACATTTCAGGGATTATTTCCCTTCCTCAGGAGACTGGTTATGTTACATAAATAAACATAATGTGTGTGTCTGAGGATAAAGCAAAAATGTAGGAAACATGGCATTAGGGTTTTCAACCTAAACCATCTGCTCCACCCCTGAAATGAATGAGGGGTGTAGTCTTCCTTAGGGATGTCAAGCATAGTAGTCAGCCTATTGTAGTAACAGAAAACCTAAGATGTGATTGAGACGGGGGTAGAACGTGGCAGCCAACATGGTGGCACACTAAATCCTACCAGAGAGACCCTGTGAACCCTAAGAGCCCACCCAGTGGGTCCAGCCATTACTCCTGCTTGAGTGAAGTAAGCATCATTTACCAGAATATCAGAGCTTCAAAATGAGCTGCTTCCCATAAAATCGCCTGCAGTATCGTGATCCTGCATCGTGTTAAGAGGTTCTAGCATCTACACGTGGTGCCTACGTTCTAGGCCGTGATTGTAGCACCACTCACTCTTCACAGCACCACCCTGAAGCACTAGAGAAGGGCAGTACTCAGGAGAAGGCAGAGGGACGATGGCGTGTCAAGCTCCTCCAACAGCATGGCTCAAGATATCGCTGACATGACAACGATGCTGAGCAAAGTCCTGCAAGATACTGCTGAATTAAAACTGTCATCCTCAAAATAAATGAGGACTTGTGGCTGTTAGCTCTTCGAGTGGAGGCTCCAAAAAAGCAAGCAAGCAGGTTGAGCAACTCTCCCAGCATGATGGATACCTGAGAGAGCACCATGGGCAGATCCAATACTTATTATCCAAAGTGGATGAAATGGAAAATAGATCTCGGAGGCAGAACATCAGAATTGTGGGCATTCAGGAAGGCATGGAGTACAAGGACATGATTTCCTTTATTGAAGATGCATTACCAGTGATGCTAAAATTGGAGCATGAGGCACCCCAGAACTCGAGTGGGCCCAGCACTGCTGCACCCAAACCTAAACAAGGTGAGCGCCCTCGTCCCATATTGTGCAAAGTTCTAAGATACCTGGTGAAGGGCGTTATCTCTGACTGGCCAGAGAACAAAAATAGTGACATGGCAGGGATGCTCAATTCAGCTCTACCAGGATTACTCACAGGAGCTCGCAAGGTGGAGAAGAGCTTACACAAGAGTGAAACAACAGCTCTACAAAATGGGCATTGCCACTTTGCTAAGGTACCTGGCTCTGTTAAGAGTTCAGTACAATGGAGCTTTTCATATGTTCAACAACCTTCAGGAGGTGGAGCAATTTCTGCTAGCCATACAGTCATCAGACTGAAGTCTGAATCCACCCTATAATCGCCACATGGCACCGCATGGCAGAACAGGAGGTCTCCTGCATCCATAGAACTAACATCTGACACAGGCTGGAAGGAAGCTGAGCCAGGGAAGAATGGCAGAAAGTCCAGAGGGTCGTTCAAGAAAGCCTGGAAGGGACACTCCAAGTAAAGCCCAGGAGAAATAGATCCAGGAGACGCAGAAGTTGCAAACCCTTTCAGATGACAGCACGATTTCCCATCAGTCACACCAGCCAAGGTCTCTAACAGATATGAGCCCTTGAGAGATCTTGTGCCAACAGCCCTAGATCTAATGGGGAATCCTGAAAGTCTGGCGCCTGAAGATCTCATGGCTCAGAGCTTGCTCACAGACTGGGCCCGCTTTGCAAGGACTGGGCTGAAAGTGGAGAGGAGCCGTTGGTCGAACAACAGCAACCAGTTTGAATGGGTAGGCTGCTGTTACTAACCCCCAATCAGGCTTCAGGCTCTCTAGCAGCCATGGGGGTGAGATACTTTCCTCTCCTCCGGGACATGACCGTACACGCTTGAGATTCACTGGCAGTAGGGTGCTCGAATGGGCTCAGTTCTCCACAGCATGAAACAGCTCGAAGCCCTACCTGAGCACGCCAGGCTTTTCTCTACCGAGTGGCCAGCTGCAATCTGTGGTGGATTTGTCATCTTACAATAGCTGGTTATTAATAATAAAAGTTTGAACACACTTGTTGTTCCCCACCTAACATGTTCTTGTTACAGGTCTTCACTCTCCTGCCTGGGTGGGGTTGCTAGCTAGTGCTATTGCTGTCTCAGGCTCGGTGGTCTTTGCATTGTTTCAACATGTGGCAACACGAGCTGGGGACTGCACCTACTCTGACAAGACCTCAGAGGCCTGCCATTATTGTTTCAATAATTATTTGGATTTTGCAGCTTGTCTAGCCCCTGGCAAGGAATAAGGTAGTCAATAGGGTATCTCTGCAATCACCGACCAGAAGGCTGCTTCTTAGTTATTATCTGCGGCTGGGAAAGTGGAGGATAGCGTGAGACTTTCAAGTGCTTAAAGGGATTGTTTTGCGATATGGAGGCATCCCAATATATTTTTAGTGGGGACTGTTTCTACCTCGAAGTATGCACTGTTTTATCCTGTTATAGGTTTCTCATTACATGGGAATTAGTTTGGCTTAATAAATGTTGCAACACAAATTGAATGTTCCTGCATTAGCAAATTAAGTAGGGGATCACAGGGTCCTGTTCAATATTAAATAAATGTGTTTGTTACTTTCTCAGATGGAGGACAGGTTGACGGTTTCTGGTAAGACACCAAGTTCTATACCCGGAGAGGTTCTCCCGACCATGGGCTACTTATATCATTAGTGGCCGGGTTATTTAGGGGACCCTCTTAGGCAAGGTATGGTACAGGTGACAAGGTATTGGGAGGTAGGAAAAGGAGTTATAGAGGTTAGAATTCAGCTACGGTATGGTTAGTGGACCACGTGGGGTTGGGAGATGGGGGCAGACTGACTGGGTTTTGAGGGAAGATTCTAGGACAGGTTTCCTGCACACAGGACACTGTGTTTCTTTTTGCCCTGGCTATGGGCGCAGGAGCTATTTGTAAAACTGTATTATGGTGGGTAAAGATATGGTGACAGCCACCTGCTGAAATGTGAGGGGTCTGAACTCACCTACTAAAAGAAAGAAAGTCTTAGCCAGACTAAAATCCCTGAGATCTCAAATAGCCTTCTAGCAGGAAACTAAACTGAATCATATTGAAGCTCAAAACTGATGCGGAATGGGTGGGTTGGGAGGTACATAGTGCAGCCAGCAAAACCAGAGTGGGGTATCTATATTATGCCACAAAACCTAAAATGGAAGGTGTGGTAGCAAACAGCGGACAAGGAAGGAGATGAGTTTTAGCAAGGGTTAATACCCCACAGGAGACATGTTATTAGCAAATCTATATGCCCCGAATGAGGAATCCCGGAGTTCTTTCATAAACTCTCACAAGAACTAATGGAGATGGCAATGGGGAGGTGGACATAATGCTAGGAAGGGATTTCAACCCAACGATGGACTTCCTTATGGACAGGTCGAATTCTAAGCCTGATACACACACGATCCATCAGGGCTCTAAAGGACATGCTCTCTCTGCACAAATTGCAGGACATTTGGAGAATAGCCCACCCAGACAGGAGGGACTACACATATTTCTCTGAAGCCAAACAAGTTGCCAGCAGGATTGACTATTGGTTCATATCCCAAAACATTATGAGCAAGATCCTGGATGTCACAATAGCCCCCTGTATGGCTAACCATGCCCCATTGACACTCTCCCTCCGGCCTTTCACCCCTGCTCTAGGTCAGTTAGTTGGAGGCTAGATCCCCTACTGTTACAGGAGGCAGACTTTAAGGAATGGCTTAAGGAGGAGGTAAAACTTATTTCTCTGACAACCCACGGGGTCTGCCTCAGCGGCAGCCATTTGGGAGGCTTTCAAAGCCACAGTAAGAGGTCGTATTATAAGCTATGTCTCCCACAGCAAGAAACAGAGAAAAAAGAAACCAGGAGTTGAAAAAGACACTGGGAGAGAAGGAAAATCTGTATAAGAGAGACCCAAAGATTTCACAACCCAGAGTTGTTGCACAACCTCCTGGCCCTGAGAATGAAACTGAATATGTTAGCTTCAATAAGAGGCAGAACTTCAGATCTTATGACTGAAACATAAATATTGGGCAGGAGGGAAAAAGCTGGGAAACTACTAGCATACAGACTTAAAAACAACAGGCCAACAGGCATATAGCCCAAAAGCAAAACAACAAGGGAAAACCACAGTAAACCTGAAGCCATAAACCAAATCATGCTATCCTTCTATAACTCCCTGTACAGCTCTCATATTACTTGGGACAAGACCAAATTTGACAAATTTATGGAAAGCACTAAGCTTCTCAAGCTAACAAATGCCCAGAGAGAACAGTTGGAGGGCCTGTAGAGATGCATGAAATCAGGGAAGCAATTAATAAGATGGCTTCTAGGAAAGCCTAGGGGATGGCTACTCAGCTGACTTTACAAGGTAATACAGGAGACCTTATCCCACCCCATAGAGACATGCTACAAGAGGCCCTACAAAGGAGGTACTCCTTGCCACCTTAGAGAGGCGATTATCACATTCATACTGAAGGAGGGAAAGACCATGCTCTTCCAGAAAGCTATAGGCCCATTTCGCTCATTAATGGACACCAAAATCCTTGCAAAGGTGTTAGTAGCTCGGTTGGAAAAAGTCCTCCCTGCTTGCTCCACACCTCCCAAGTAGGCTTTGTGAAGGGCTGTGCCAGTGCTGACCACCTTAGATCTCTGGTATCCCTTATACAAAGGGCAGGGCAAGTCCCACCCTGCTGCAGCCATCTTGGTAGATTTAGAGAAGGCCTTTGATTCAGTGGAGTGGATTACTTCATGTAATGCTTCAGCACTACAACTTTGGTAGTGTCTTCAGGGGCTGGGTTAAAACTCTCTACACTTCCCCAATGGCTAGACTGTTGACCAATAACATTATCTCAGATCTAACTGAACTTCACAAGGGTACTAGAAAGGGTTCCCACTGTCCCCAATGCTGTTTGTGCTAGTCATAGAAGCCCTGGCTAATGCAGAGAAAACACCCAAAATTAGGGTATTGATATAGGGAACCATTCGCACTCTGCAGTGCTGTATGCTGATGATTGCCTCTACTTTAACGGATCTACTTTCTTGCCAGTGCGAAGCACATTGTGGAATTATTGCAATACTTTTCAGACATCTCAGGCCTAAGGGTCAACCAAGGTAAAACAGAAGTCCTCCCTTAAACACACAGCATACATCTGAAGATATCTCGAAAGTGGGCTTAGCTTAGTGCTAAGGAGGGTATTAAATATTTGGGCATTAGGGTCAGCACTAATGTGTCCTCCCTACCAGAGGTTAATTTCTCTCCCTAGTTACTAGCATTAAGGTGGAATCTCAAAGATGGAAACAATTGAACCTTTCCCTGCCAGGAAAGGTGGCAGCAATCAAAATGATGATCACCCTAAGGGTTTTCTATGTGCTATCCCACCTACCAATTGAGATCCCAAAAATGGTTCCAAAATTGGACAACCTAATGAGGGCCTTCCTCTGGGAGAATACAACTCTCGATATAGCAGAGCCAAACTTGAGCTCATTGGAATAGGGAGAGTGGTCCTTCCACATTTCCAACACTATGACATGCCTTTTCGGTAGCTGCCACCTGTAAACTGTTTCAGGAGAACACTGAAAACCTACCAGCCTGGGAAGCCATTGAAAGGAATGCCTTCACGGGAATCACCTTACAGATTGCCTGGGCAGTCCTTCCCACCCAAATTCTAACTTTGGTTGACAATTAAAGCAGCTTACAGGGCCTGACACCATATAGGGGCCATTAGTAAGACATGCCTGAATCCAGGAAGCACCTAATATCTGGAATAACCCTAGCTGGACCATTGATCAGAAACCCTCTTTTGGGAGGGCTGGGAGGGAACCAGATTAATAGGCTGAAAGACATCCTAATGGGAGGCAGTTACACCCTAGGCAGCTTCACTTCCTTGCAAGAAAAATACAAGCTAGAGAAAAAGGACTTTGAAGATATTTACAGATAAGACACATTTATTCATGCTGGCTTAAAGAGGTGTCCTTGTATTATATGTCAACATAATGTAAGAGTCACTCATAATAAACTGCCTTTAGATAGCTGGCTACAATTACAGAAGGGCCTTGCAGACCACATTTATAAGTTTATGAGGGAGGACCTGCCAGACCCTCTCTGCCTGCCAAGGAGAAATGGCAAAGCATGCTGGGCTCCTCTATCACAGTGGGTATGTGGCAGAGTAGCTGGACTACAGCTACAAAGTCTGTAGAGCTCCCTGGAGCTTCC
Source organism: Neoceratodus forsteri (assembly GCA_016271365.2). Taxonomy (NCBI): domain Eukaryota; kingdom Metazoa; phylum Chordata; order Ceratodontiformes; family Ceratodontidae; genus Neoceratodus; species Neoceratodus forsteri. The sequence goes on from CM057450.1 coordinate 1,544,035,482, forward strand.
TTATCCAAAATAAAATATGACACCTCTGGTACCACACTCTAGCAGTCCTAAAAATTGACTTAATACCGGGTGCTATATGTTGGAGATGCAATGCTGATGGAGCAGACCTACTACATGTGATTTGGCAATGTGGCCCCATCCATTCCTTTTGGTCTGAAATACTTAAATGCTGCTCCATTTTCTTGGGTACCAGGTCCCTAATTTACCTATGTTCTGGATCCTGGGGATCCCCCCTACCAAGGCAGGCTATGGGCCCACACAGCACATGGCACATGGAGAAGCCTCGCTGGAAGCCAAATGGCTACTTCTGTGTAGGTTGTGAACCAAGAGGTCACCTCCTTATGGTGGCTGGTAGCCAATGCTAAACTGGTTAGGCTATTCTAGGCTTACGATCTGGCCAATGGCACCCAGCAAGCCTTCTCAGACAAATCGACTCCATTTATGCACTATATCCAGGGCTCATCTCCCACCTTCATTACCCCACCTAGCACGGACATGTTAAAGCCCCTTGATGACCACACCTACTCCACACACCCCGCCCTCACCACCAATAGCATATGTATGTGGAGATCCCCCAGTGCCACTCTTCCCCAGAAGTCCATTGTTTTTCTTAAATAGACATCCAGTCTTGTCCCACATCCATGCCATTGGTTTAGGTATTATGAATTAAATGTGAATACCTAACTGTGCTACAATATGTAAAGTGTGAATGGTTGTTGTACTTGCATTTCTGTTGAGATGTATGCTTTGTCTCTATATTCAATAAAAAATTTAACTGCAAAAAAAAAGATGTGATTGAGACAGGTGTGTATGTTTCCTGAGTGTATGCAGGGGGTGAGCATTAGGGTTGACAAACCCTAGGAAGACTCCACCACCCTCATTTGCTTCAGGGCGAGGCAGGGATTTTAGGGTTAGAAGCTCCTAACGCCATATTTCCTACATTTGTCACTTTATCCTCAACCCTAACTGATGCATTAATGTAGTTTCTTGCAAATAATTTCCTTACATTTTGTGATATTGTAATCCTAGCCTTATTTGCCTGGGAATACCGTTGTTTCAGGCTGCTTCTTGTGGCTAACAGGCTAACCTACATGTGTGACCTCTATCCACAAACTAACTAGCTGAACCTCCAAGGCAGAGCACAGAACCACGTTTGTCTTCTTAGAAAAACCTGCCTTGGCCTATCCCCTCCAACCATCCAGGAGCTCCTCATCCCAGCTCCCAACTCCCACTCAACTAGAAGCAATGCCAGACAATTGCTGCTTGTCTCATTCTTTGCGCTCACAGGTGCAAAGGTCATTCTCATATTGTGCCCCACATTGCCTTAATGAACCCCTCTGATATAACCTGTGAGCGCAAGCTGGACATTTAAGAGAAAGCTCCACCAATACCTCACCAGTCTGAGTAGCTGTGACTGCAAACTGTGTCTCCTGACTCTGTTTTTTCTTTACCCTCTTCCTCCTGCCCTTCACCCTTCCACCTCCCACTTCCTAGTGAGCCCTAACTAATCCTCTAACTTATCCCCAGCTCTATGCATGTCTTCTAATTTCTCCATCTTTGCACTTACTCACCACTCCTCTCTCCTCTACCTCATTCTCTCTTTCCCTTTGACAAAGAAATAATCATTCTGCTTCAATCTGCCGTGTCTGCTGAAGCTAAGAGAGAGAGAGAGAGAGAGAGAGAGAGAGCAGCCACCAGCTTCCTTAAATCAAAAGGTAATTTTATAGACTACACTGAATGTATTAATATTTGGGCCTATTTGGGCCTGTGTAAGTACTGTAAGGAGTCAGTGTTTTGATTCTCTCTTTTGGGTTGACTTTTCTTAGTTTAACTTTTATTTGCCAGGGAGGAAATCTAACTGGGAGATATTTGCAGTCATTTGTGACTAGACCTGTTACTTAACTCTGTGAAATAGGTGTCTGAAAGGAAGGAAGGCACTTCCTGGGGTGGAGGTCAGAGTTGTAGTTGATTGTTTTTTGACGGCATGTGTTTAGTCCCATCCACCCTGCCTCTCACCCGCCCACCCAAAGCATATAATTTTATAGCAGGGTTTTGACATCATGTCACCAAAACCGCTAAGGACATACACCTGTTCATATCTTTAAAGGCACAGCACAATGAATAGGGGGTAAAGACACTCGCAAGCTTGCACACACTAAAACAAAAACAAAAAGAAAAACATCTTAAACAGGAAGGGAGACATACATGTGGGGAGTGGTGCACTGCTGTGGAGCAGCAGTCTTCCTGGAACATTCTGAAGACTGCGTTGCTGCCCTTTTAGCAGGCACCTCTGGTCTGAGGGAGGAGGTTGCTCGTCTTCATGCTGACCTGGCAAGGATTCAGGAAACCTGCTCCCTCCCACAGGGCCACCCGGCCACCATCACTGCCTCACAGTTTGCCAAGAAAGAGGAGCAGTTGGACCACGGTGGGCTCAGGGAGGTGGTGGGAACAGAGATGCAGCCCTCCTGTTGTGCCTCTCCACAATTCATTCTGGCAGAGCATGGTTTCTCTATGGAGGCCTCTGCACTGGAGACCAAGGAGGATGCTGGGAACCTCCACAATGGAGACCCACAGGAGGGTGGCATGGGACCCCACAGGGAAGGAAACAATTCCTGGTGGGGACTCAATCATTAGAGGGTAGAATTGGGGGAGGGGAAAGGGAGGTAAGGTACCTGCCTGGCACCATGGCTCAGAGGAACAGGAAATAAATCCTCAGGATTGTAGGAGCAGTTGCATGGGGAGTGAGCTGGATGTAATTATCTACCTACGTACAAATGACCTGGCTGGGAATGGGATCAGAGCAGTGCAACAGGAGTTTGTGGAGTTGAGGGGCCTTAGACAAGTAGCACACACGGTAACTTTCTCAGATGTGCTATCTGTCTATGTCATGGATTAGGCTAGGTACCCACACCATGGGATTCAATGATTGGTTGAAAACTGGTGCAGAGCTCAGGGATTTGGCTTCATGGGGACTGGGGCTCCACCTGGAGGGATATAAGCCTATACTGAGTACGATGGTCTGCATGTGTCCGGGAGGACTCAGAATCCAAGTGATAGGTTTAAATGCTTCATTGACAAGCATTTAAACTAGCCAAGGGGAGACAGTGAAAAGGAGAAGGAAAGCCTAGCCCCCAAAAAATCAGGGTAGTCAGTGAGGTAAACACCAAGATAGAGCAGTTGATAGTGAGAAGGGCAATGGTAAATGGAAATAAAGACAAAGGCAGTAAGGACAGGGATGAGGCAAAAGGAATAAGGCCATCAAAAATGGAGGGTAATGAGTACCAATGCCCGTAGTCTAGGTAACAAGCTCCATGAACTGGTGGCCTTGATAGAAGAGGATGCCTGGATATTGTGGCAGTCACAAAAACATGTTACACAGAGAGCCATGACTGGTATGTCAACATACCAGGGTACACAATCTACAGGAGGGTCAGGGAAGGTAGAAGAGGATGAGGAGGAGTAGTAACTCTCATGTAAGGGAAGGGATCAAAGTACCAGAACTAAAGGGTAAACAGGAAGGAGAGGAGGCACTGTGGGTCACCCTGGAGACTGGAATTGGCACCACAATCTGCACAAGGGTTGTATACAGACCCCCATCTCAGGAGGAGTAAATGGACAAGGAAATAATAGAAGGTATCCTTAGGATGTCAGAGAAAGGAGAGAGATTGCTGATGGGGACCTGAATATGCCAGATATTAAATGGAGCACCTTTTCTGCAGCCACATCCAAGAGTAGGGGCATTCTCGATGCCCTACAAAGGGCATGCCTCAGACAGCTAGTCTTGGAGCCCACTCAGGAGGGAGCAATCTTAGACCTGGTAGTCTCAAATGGGACGGAGCTCAGATCTAGAAGTGGGTAGCCATCTGGGAACAAGTGATGACCAAACAGTGTGCTTCACATAAACTTAGCTGTAGAGTCAAGCCATACAAAAGTTAAGGTACTAGACTTCAGGAGGGCAGATTTTGTCAAAATGAGAGAGTGCCTTAGAAAAGCACTAGCAAACAGGCAAGAAGGAGGGTGGAGCAACAATGGGTAAACATTGAAACTGCCATTGCAGAGGCAACAAGCCTTTGTGTGAAGCAAATAAACAAATCAAAATGAAAGAAAAAGTATTATGGTTCTCAAAAGAGGTGGCGGGAAGGTTAGGGAGAAAAATATAGCATTCAGGAAGTATAAGGAAACACAGAAAGAGGAGGACAGAGAACTGCACCAGCTAAAGCAGAAGGAAGCGGAAAAGGTAGTCAGAATAGCAAAGCACAAACTGAGGAAAAGACAGCCAACTCGGTTAAGAAGGGATAAAACATTTTATAGCCACATTAGGGAGCAAAAGAAAGACTAAGGCAGGGATACTGAGGCTGAATAAAGAGGAGGTGGTTGGGCAGAGGGATAATAAAACAGTAGGGATACTGAATGACTTCTGCTCAGTATTCACAAAGGAAGAACAGGGGAAGGTACCTAATCCAGTCATTAGAAGAACTCTGGATAGGGGGTTGATATCAGTCCTTTCACAGAAGAAAGGGTTCTGAAAGAACCCTAAAACTGAAGGTGGATAAAGCAATGAGGCCTAATGTGATTCACCCCAGAATTCTAAAAGAACTAAGGGGAGAACTAATAACACCAACTAACAACAATACCCTTTTAATAAATCATGGGAGGATGGTGTGGTACCTGAGGACTGGAGGAGGGTGGATGGATTTCCTTCACAAAAGTGGGACAAAACAGAGGCAGGAAACTACAGACCTGTCAGTTTGACCTCAATGGTAGGGAAAATGATGGAATCACTTCTGAAGGAAAGAATTGTTGAGTACTTAGAGGCCAGTGGGGCACAGGACCCAAGGCAGCATGGATTCACAGAGGGAAGGTCATGTCAGATGAATCTAATTGATTTCTTTGACTGGGTGACCAAAGTAGTAGACCGGGAGGGCATGTGGTCTTGGCCTACCTAGACTTTAGCAATGCATTTGACACAGTCCCACAAAAAGATTAATAAACAAATTAGCCAGCCTGGGAGTGGGTCCCAGGGTGGCAACCTGTAAAACACTAGCTGGATAACAGGACACAGAGGGTAATAGTAAACGGAGTCCACAGTGAAGAAAGGGGATTACTAGTGGGGTATCATAGGGTTCAAACGGGCCGGTCCTTTTAATGTCTTTATAAGTGAAATTGCAGAGGACTGGAAGGAAAAGTATGTCTCTTTGCAGATGACACAAAGATCTGCAACAGGTTGATACACAAGGTAGGGTAGAAAGGATTTTTATTTATTTATTTCAAATGGATTAATACCTTTGAGCCGGGGCTCGTTTACAAAGATTCCAAGTCAACAAGGAATACAAGACATTTACAGGTGATGAAACATTGCAGAACAGAAAGACATCAACTAACAAGTGGTATTAGTGTGCAGTTACAACATTAAGCAGGGTACAAGAAGTAAGGAGAAACAGGACCACACTTCTAGAGAAACATATTAATGCAGCACTAATTAAGTGCAGTACAGTGTTTAACAATCATGTTACACTTCAGATGGGGTGCTCCCAGTCTGCAGAAATGCATGTTTTAGCAGCCAAGGTGAGACTTTGTCAAGGGGAGGTAGTAGGTGGTGGGAGGTGGGAGGTGGGGGGAAGTGGGCAGTTGTGGAACAGGAGGGTGGGAGTGAGAGAAGGTAGCGTTTGATGGGTGTGAGAACTGCCTTCAGAGGCCATGGGTTAACAGAAACACTGGCAGTCAGATTTGCTGGCAAGAAGAGATTGAAGCCCATTTTAAAGTAGCCAAGTCTGGGGAGTTGGCAAGGTCTGCAGGCAGATCATTGAACCATTTAGGCCCACAGTAGGAGAGGGATCTTTGGCCAAGGGTGGCTCATTTGAAGGGAACAGTTAGAACAGTCCTGGAGGCACTCTTGTGCATTTAGATGGTTGTGCAGGCTCAAAGAGGGCTCATGTAGCCATAGGCATGGACCCCATCAGGGACTTTTGAAAGGAGGCAGGCCTGGTATTGGACTCTGTGGTGGAGTGGGAGCCAGCCAGTTTCCTTGTATAGGTCACAAGAGTGAGTCATTTTGTGAACTCCCAGGACCAGGTGGCAGGCCTTGTTGAAGATAGTTTAGACCCTTTTAAGACACTGTGTCTGTGCTCCCCCATATATGACACGACCATAATCCACAGATGATGAACGGAACTGCACGAATAAGTTTCTCAGGGCAGCCGGTGTCATTGGTGTGCGAGCGTCTGTACAGGATGCCAAGCTTCATGTTGGTGGACTTTACCAATTGCTCAGCATGGGCAGTGAGGGTAAGGGTGTCATCAAGGTGAATCCTAAGTACTTGAATGTATTGACTTGGTCTAGTACTCTCCTTCGCTACTAAGTATATGCAGTGAGGACCCTCGAATCTTGCTCTGTGGGGTGCTGAAGAGCATGCTCTTTGTCTTTTTGTAGTTGAGTAGTAGTTTATTTCAGGTGAACCAGATTCCAATGCACAAAAATTGTGCTGAAGTTCAGAGCTAATGATCCCAGGTCTTTCTCTGGGACGGAGATAATAGCATCGCCTGCATAGAGTACAGAGTGTGCAGGACAGGTAGAAGGCATGTCATTTATGAAGAGGCTGAATAAGAGGGACCAAGGATAGAACCTTAGGGACCCCTAGGTTTACTTCCCTGGGCTCAGAGATTATATTGCCAATCCTGACCCATTGAGATCTATGGGTTAGGTAGCTATGGAACCAGGCCACAGATTCCATTGACAATCCTGTGGAAAGGAGACATTTCAGTAGCAGTTGGTGATTGACTAAGTCAAAGGCCTTGGTGAGGTCTATGAAGATAGACCCCACCACCATCCCTTTATCCAGGGCTCCATAAAGCTGAGTGGTGTACTCTACTAGCGTGGTGACTGTGGAGTGGTTTTGTTGGAATCCATGTTGTTGCAAGCAGAGAAGGCTATGCTGGATGAGAAGGACTTGGCAAGGTTGGAGGAATGGTCAAATGTATGGCAGCTTAGATTCAACACAAAGAAGTGTAAAGTAATGCACCAGGGGAGGAGTACACAATGGGGGTGAGATACTGACAACAACAAAAATGGAAAGGGACCTGGGGATAGTTATATCAGATGACCTAAAGGTGGGCAAGCAATGTGAGAAGGCAATAAGGAGGGCTGGGGATACTTGGATGCATAGGAGAGGCATCACCAGTAGAAAACAGGAAGTTGTTGTCCCTCTGTACAGACAGTTGGTAAGACCACATCTGGAGTATTGTGTACAGTTCTGGAGACCCCGCCTTCACAAAGAAATAGACAGGTGGAGGCTGTCCAGAGGAGGAAGTCAAAATGGTGCAGTGTCTGCACCAGAAAACATATGAAGAAAGGCTAAAGGAGCTTAAGATGTATAGCCTTGAGGAAAGGAGCGAGAGGGGGACATGATAGAAACTTTCAAGTACCTCAAGGGAATCAACAAAGTCCAAGAGGGTAGCATCTTTCAGAAAATTAGATGTGCAAGAACAAGGGGCACAATTCGAAGATGGGTGGGATGGCTCAGAGGTAACACAAGGAAGTATTTCTTCATGAAGAGGGTTGTAGATGCATGAAACAGCCTTCCTGTGGATGTTGTGGAATCAAAAACAGTGGGAGAATTTAAGAATGCATGGGACAGACATAAAGCAATTCTAGTGGGGGTAGGAGGAAGTAGGCTGTTGGTTAATTAGGATCAGCAGCTTATCCATTAAGTAGGGAAATGGGCAGACTAGGTGGGCCAAGCAGTCCTTATCCGCCATCAAATTCTATGTTTCTATGTTTCTGTGTTACTTTGTATGAAATATTAAATTCCTTTGTATTGTTAACTGTTTCCTGATTCACTGCACTTATACTTTGTACTGCTCAATTTTAAAATCTATTTTTCATTTCTGTTTCAAATTTAGAACTGTATGTAATGTGTTATTTTCTCTTGACATGGGACCATTGAAAATGAGCTCCCAGCCCAAATGTGTTTTCCTAGACCACACTAAAATAAAAAAAATAAAAATTCAGTGAAACCCGACAGCAAAACCATAACAGCGACACAACCCATTCGACATCCACAGTGTTGAACCGGTTGTCAGAGCACTGTACAGATACAGTGACTTCCAGTGTTGGCCACTCTTCCCATTAATCTGCCCCTCCCGGAGTTGATTATATATAGGTGTGGGGGCAAAGTCTCCCACAAACTATCAAAATGTGCATTGAACGCCATGGTGGTCAATCGACACATTTGCTAGATGATATAATCACCATTGGCAAATTTGTGTCACTGCAGTGTCCATCGACAACTTTGTTGTCGAGACTTGTGGAATCATTTGCCTTTGGGGCACAGGGCCCTGCACTCCCATCCATCTCTAGTTTTGAGATAGAGTAAATTTATTCTTATTTGTTTGGAGCACAGGGCTCTTTGGGCCCTGTCCTCCCATCCTTCCATAGATGCATATATGTATGTAGCTGTGGAAGGCCCTGCACTTCCATTTATAGAACAACAGTGACCAAATTGTCAGCATAGCCATCTTATTGCCCCACCTCATGTACCTGGTTCAGAACATTTTGAATCCCTGCCAGAACGTAATATCATGCAACTGCAATGCCATTCCATGCCACAGGTGTGAAAACACATTTTGGACAGAATTTAAAAAATGACAGCTGTGAAATACATAAAGTGAGGTAATAAGAAATTTGGGGTCAAAATAGTTAAAATTTCAAAGTTATAAGTGTGCATAGCAATATGCAACAAATGGCATAACTTTGCCATTTTATATATGTGTCCCCACATTTTAAACACAGCCTTTATGATCCCACCTAATGAAAATGGGCAGGAAGTATTTTCAGATCCTGTCTGGAAGGTAGATTCACCAACCAATCGCAAAATCACCTTCTGGTGGGAGTTGTGTAATATCACTGATATTGTTCATGAGGTAGGGTCCCAAAAGACCATGTTGAAAATTTGGTTTCAGAATCTTTAAAATGGCTGAATCATTTGGTATCAAAATGTCAAAAATGGCTGAGTTATGCATAAAAGTTGAAACCTCCATTGAAATACATTGAACCACATTTACCTTAGTTTCTCATATTGCAGTAGCCAGTTCCAGCAGCAAAATGTGTCATTGATCAGAGAGTAGATCTTGAACTTGGGACTTGTTCAGCTGAGTGAGGATGTGTGGTGGTGTACTAGGGTGTGGGAAGTGGGTGCTGATCGGCAAGGGGCATTTTGTTCCAGGAAACAAAACATTGAGGGCTGCTTTTCTTTATTACAGGGCAGACACTGATGGGGGTGCCACTAGACACCAGGAACATATAACAGCAGCATGGGGACAGTGATCATAGAATGAGGGAGGGACCATTGGACTACCAATTAATGGTATTTAATGTGGGACTGTGATCAGAGAATGGGAGGGAGAGACCCTGGACTACCAGAGAATGTAATATAGTATACTGGGATAGCAATCAGAGAGCACGGGAGGGGAGGAACCACTGGACTACCAGGGAATATACAGTATTTAACTTTTATGGGGATGGTGATCAGAGAATGGGGATGGACCACTGGACTACCATGAAATGTATTTTATTTATATGGGGAGGCAATGACATAACAGGAGAGGGGAGGGACCACTGGACTACCAGGGACATATTATTTCTTTCAGGAATGGAAATCGGCACATTGGGGGGCTGCCACTAGACATCAGGGAGCTATGACAGTTCAACTGTCATGGACCTTTACTTTCACAGTCTTTTCAGTTTGAACAATAAGGTTTGAACTGTAAAAGCTGCAAACAGTTATTTTATGATCGATTGATCCTTACCTAAGTGAGTAATGGTGATATCACTCTTGCCCCAAAAGACATACTTCATGCAAAATTTGTAAGTAATAATACAATAATGGAACTAAGTTTGTGACTGAGTTCTAAATACAAGTCTTGGTCATTCCTTACCAAGTAGTATTTCTTTAGAAATCAATTTTAAAATGGAAAAAAAAACAAGATGGCAGACAGCACAAACAGTATTTCTCTGAGCATGAACAGTAAATCCCTAACAATTAACAGTTCGAATAGTTTTCATTTACTTTCCTGACTGGTGGCTGTCACAAAAAACATTATAATTCAAAAATGGTAACATATTTTTTTCACCAAACCATCCAAAGGCACACCTTAGCATAGACCCCATCATCCTTGAAAATTTCAGGAAAAATTCAATTCCTTCTGGACTGTAGATGGTAGCAAAAATCCCATGTTAACTAAAGGGAAAAAGGTGTTTTTCTTTTCAGTTTTATGCCACTTTATATCTCAAAAACATGTAAGATGCTGTCACAAAACTTTTCACATCTTGAGACTCTGGCAGAATGACCGTGATATGCCAAATTGTGGGTTATTTCATCAAGTACCCCAAAGTTAATAAGGTGCAACAATTTGGATTCAACATTGAAGAGCTGTATCAACCCTAACTATACTGGCCCTATGAGCCAGTATAATATATAGAAATAATGCATGGGGAAGTGTGTATAAACGGATTTCATGCATGCCCAAAGTGTGCAATGCCTCATAAACTCCAAGAGCGAAGCGCAAGAGGTTTATCAAGGTAACGATACTGATGGTGTGCATAAAACCAAATTAACACACACTTCTCCATGTTTTATTTCATATAATAACTGGATCCTTTGATTTTTTTTGTCAGAAGGTACTTGTTGAACAGCCTAACATTTGTCTAAGTTTTCTTAGTTGTTTCTGTTTTTTGCTGCTCTATGAGTTTTTGTCTTTCTAGGTCACTAGGTTGTTAAAATAATGATGAATGTGCCATTTTTCAGGTGGATAGACAGATGTTAGTAGACCGCTGGTTATTTTTTGTTTTGTGAGAAATGTGTCTTTCTTCTGCCGCTTATAAGTTAGATTCCTGCTTGGCAGTTTCAATTAGGGTAGCACGATTAAGATGACAGGGTGAGAGTCAATAACTCTAGCATGAGAGTGATTTCAGGGGTTGTAACATAGGTTCTGCTTCCAAGATGTGCCAATGTTTCTGCATTACTTTATTAAACTCAGTATATGGCACATTGTAAGTGATGCAAAGTCACTTTCTGACCAGCACTGTAAGCCAACGTCAGATACTTAATACAGCTTCCAGTGATTTAATACTAGAATTATTTAAAACAACAGCAAAGACAGTGAGAAAATTGGCTCACAAATTACAAAACTTCAAGCTGAGATTTTTAAAGACATACCACTGAGTGAACAGACTGAAATAATGAACAGTATAGATAGAAATGTTAATAAATACAGAGGAGACCTGACAGAATATAAAAACCAGAAACACATCATAGATTCATAGGATCCATAGGAGCTTTGAGCCAAATCAGGCAATAGCATTTGTGCAGCTCACCCTTACCTTAGAGGAATAGTCATACACAGCATGTGAAATGCACTAAGCATCTAAACCCTTTTAAAAGCAGTCATATCTGCACTGCCCACCACTCCCAATGGAAGCCTATTCTATAAATCCAGCATTCTCTGGGTGAACCATGCTGCTCTTTTCTGGTGTAATATAATTCCCCTTTAAGTTGGAGTTCATGTGATCTCATGGTACAGCAACTGGACGTAAGTTCTAGTCCTCGCAGTCCCACAAGTCTTTGTTTGTGAAGGCTTAAAGACCAGACACATAACCCTCTCAAACGCCTATACTCAAGTGAGTATAACCCCAGAGCTTCTAGTCTATCTCTGTAACACAGATGTCTGACAGACCTAATCATAATAGTAGTAGCTTGTCTCTGCACTTCCTCCAGTAGTGAAATGTCTGGTTTGGCACAAGGAGACATAAACAGTGCACAGTACTCCATGTGAGGCTGCACCAGAGAGGTATACAGTGGCATCAGCACCCTCCTGTTCCTACTCACAATGTGCCTTGATATACATCCCAGTATACCTCTAACCTTTTTGGCCATAGCGTGACAGTTCTCATTCAGCTTAAGGTTCCTAGTTATTACACTTCAAGTCTTTTTCCTCTGATGTTTCTCTTAATATGTGACCTCCAATTGTGTACTGTGCCTGAGCATTTTATTTTCCCAAGTGCATAATAGCAATTTGTCCAAATTAAATACCAGCATATTCCCCATTCTTCACTGCTCTAGCCTTGTCAATTCCAACTGTAATGTTTCTATATCACTGGTGTTCTGTACACAGATCCCAATTTAGTGTCATCAGCAAATTTCCACAACCAGACCCTTCCTCACACCTCATAGATGTTATGTCAATATTAAAGAGGCAGGGTCCCAGCACAGAGCCCTGTGGCTCACCACTTGTCACCTCTGCCCAGTCTGACCTACACCCTCTCAAACTGACTTGCTGTCTCCTGCATGTGAGCAATGAATTGACCCACCTCACAGTGTTTTCATGTAATCCTAGATTTTGCAAGGCCTCAATATGTTCCTTGTGGCACCTCATCAAATGCCTTACTGAAGTCCCAAAATACCAGATCAACAAGCAATCCACCATCAAGTGCCCTGCTCACCCCTTCATTAAACTGAAGTATGTTTGTCTGGCAGGACCTGTCAGTGCTTACCCCATGCTGTAACTCAACACATTCTTCTGTATTTCTAGGATGTTCCTCAAGGCTTTCCTTTAGCATCCCTCCAGCACTTTACCCAAAACAGAAGTCAAACTGATAGGCCTGTAATTATCACAATCCTCCCCAAGTCCCTTCTCATAAATGGGAACCACGGTTGCCTTTCTCCAACTACTAACCACTTGCCCAGAATTTAGTGATTCCTAGAAAATCTTAGCTATGGGTCCTGACAATTCTCCAGCCTGCTCACTCAGGACCCTTAGATGCACACCATCAGGCCCAAGAGACTTGTTATGATCAAGACATCTCAGTCTGCTCTAATGTCCTCCACATTTATAATCAACGGTGGACCCCCAGAGTTGACCTTCCTCCCCAATTACCAAGTCCATCTTGGTGTTAAAACTGACACAAAGTGCTAATTTAACATATCTGATATGTCTTTATCATTTGTTACTTACAAGGGGCCCACCAGCACACTAACCCCTCTTGTGTGGTTAATGTGGGTATAAAAGGATTTATAATTATCCTTAACTTTTTGACTAGGCTCAGTTCATAGTCACGTTTGGCTTTCCTTATATACTTTTTACATTCCAGAGCTATCCTTCTGTACTTTACCCATTCTGCCTCAGTCTTTTCACCTTATTATATGCTCCTTTTCTTTTTTCATTAGTTTAGTTACCTTTCTATTAAACCAAGATGGAAATTCTTCCTTTGTTATTGTATTTGTTTTTATCTGTTACATATTTATTTACTAGCTTGTTCAATTTATTTATAAGGGTATTCCACATATCATCTAGAGATTTTGTTCTAGCTTCTCAACCCAGTTCCAGCATTGAATTTCCTCAGATACCATTAAAATCTGCCTCTCTGGGATTATAAAATGGAATGATCTATAATTAGACGGACACAGAAACAAGAGAATATATCATGTAATGATCATCAGATACTTCAAGAAAATGTTGACACCACGGACAAAAGCAATAATGATGGTCAGGGCAATCACCAAAGCCAGAATACAGCTGAACTGGTTTTTCAAGAGAACCTAACGGAGGGTCCAAGTATAGATCAAGGATGAGGCAGAGGATGGAGGGGAAGAGGAAGAGGTGGTAAAGGAGAGGCAGAGGAACAAGAGGAAACTTTGGCCAGTATTGGGCAAACAGGGACCTTGGAGATTACCTTGGAACAAGAAATGGAGGTAATTAATTTGACAAATAACAATATGAGTATGGAACAGAAAAAGTTCTAAAGAAAGGTCTGACATTTGTTCCAACCAGCCAGGTTAATGCATTTAATGTGAAGATAGATGTCTTTAAATTGTATAGGCAGTTACATTTAAAGATACTTTTGCAAGACAACCAGTTATACAGATGAGTCACATAATTTCATATGTAACAAATACTGCTCCAATTGATGGAGAGAGACTGAGAAAGATTGCACTAGAGAGAAGTTCCTATTCCACAGCAAGTCCTCATGTGTGCCTAATATCACACTAAACCAGACTGTTACTATATTCTGCAAATTAGTAGACTCAGATGTGGATGAGGTACTTAAGTAATATGAGAACTATTAAAGGACTTTTAATTTAACTAAAAGGGAGAGGGAAGCAGTACAAGAAATAAAAACCATTCCTGATACAATAATTACGCAAGCAGATACAGGTGGTGCTATGGTTAAAAGATATATATGTGACCCAGATTAAAGTACAGTTAAACAACGGAAAATATTACACTAAACTGTGGTCTGATCCAACAGAGGAAATAAAATGTAAAGCTAAGATTTTAATGGAAACCACAAGAGAAAACCATGGATCACTCAAACTGAGAAGAAATTCCTTTGGTAGAAAATCCTGTAAACCTGCCATTTATTTGCCAAAAATGCATAAAGACAGTATTCCCCCGACACTGTAGTGTAAGCAATATTGATTCTGTCACAGAACCCATGTCAAAGTTTATAGACTTTTTATACACCATTTGCCAAACAACAGACATCATATATAGGAGACATGAAGGATGTGTTGACGCTTTTAGAAGGGATAGAGATTAGCATAACACCATTATAGTGACATATGATGTTGAAAGCCTGTATATAACATTCTACATGAAGGGGACTACATAGCATAGAAAGGCTCTTACAGACAGAAGGGATTATCTTATTCCACCTAATAAATTCATCCTAGACCCTGATGACTTTGTACTGAAATTGAATTACTTCATGTTTGGCCATGAATTTTATAAACAAGTTCATGGAACAGCAATGTATGTGAGTTGGAGGAATCATTTGGGACAAGAATAAAACATACAGAGTCAGTATATTAAAACCTTAATCCACTTTATAGATAATGTGACCCAAGTTTGGAAATAAGCTTGTGGGTTGGCTAGGAGGAGAGTACTGAGCATCCAATGGAGTGCCTCCTCTCCTGGGGATGGGGAGGATACTGCTCTCTCCTGGCTGCCATCCAGTTGAGGCCTGGTGGCTGCACCAGAGTCTGTGCACCATGCAAGGGAGGGGACAGGTTCCATAGCATGCATGTTCCTCATGCACGATGCTTACCTGCTGCCATGGCAAGGAAAAAGGCAGAAAATGGAAAAGGGGAAGGCACTTGCTTCATTAAGCCCTGCCTGTCCCTGTTTCCTGCACTACCACCTGACCACTGCCCCAATTCTGGAAGAGAGTCACTGGATGGTGGAAGGATGGCTCTTCCTTCCTGGCCCTGCCATGAGGGGAAATCCAGGGGAATTCTTGGAGTGAGGTAGGGTCAGGGGTGGGTGCCTGACGGGGTGGCAGGGACATGCCTGAATAGCCTGCCAGAGCAGACCCATTGGGAAAAAAGCAGTACTGAAAAATGGTAGAAAATACAAAACAAATTAATTCATTACCTGTCTTACATGTGGGGTAATATGTGTGGTTTGCTGTAAGTGAGTCAGACCAAAATACTCTGAAAACTAGAATAAGTGAGCATAAAACTGAGCAGAGATGGGTGAAGTTGGGAAAATTCACCCTCAAATAAATTTGTGGATTTAGCGCACTGCAAAGTGTGGATCCATCTGTAGTGTGGAATTTCACCTAGAAGTGCAGAATTTTGCCCACAAATTGTGGAATTTCACCTGTAAACAGTGGCATTTCAACATTCATGGGCAAAATTCTGCCATTCTGGGGTGAAATTCTACCATTAGATGAATATTTAAGCTAGTAGCACAAATTTGTGAATTGCTCTGTGGAGGCAACATTGGTGACTTCACCAGAACTTCACTGGTGAATTAAAACTTTGCAACATCTCTATATCAGAGTAGAAAATTAGAGTTAGACAATTGTCAGCCATTAAAATGAGATGGGGCCATGGGTCAGCAGCAACACTTTGACATGCAGGTGTGGAAAAGTGAGCTTGCCACCCAGAAGGGTGATTTTCAAAACAGACTGTTCAAGAGAATCATTTTGGATCCATGAAAAGGCACATCTCCTCCCCATGGTCTTAATGATGAACTCAGTCTGAACAGTTATCTGTAATGTACTTTAAAAATTCTCCTTTAATAGAAATCTGAGATAGCAATTTCAATTAAGGTGCTGCTGCTGCTTCCTATATGATATTTTTATTTATTGAAATGTTTCACCAGGAGGGCACACTGAACAAGTTGCTCATCCCACAGTGTGACCTGGGGCGAGGGTTACATAGGGTTGTGAAGGATAACCAGTTGCAATAGCATGTGGGTAGTACAAACAATATAACATTGTAAGATTGTGCAACAGTTGGAGCACAAGGTATTGTACAACAAACAGTAGTGGAACATTGGGTAAATTACAATACATGTCCAAAATCATACAAAAGAACATATAAACATACAAAACAGTAATAATGCGATAGAACCATTTATAGTGTATGTGTACCAGGAGCAGGCTCGAGGAACTACGCAAGTGCTGTTGGAGTAAAAAGGATGGGGTTAGGTTGTGCACAGTGGTGACCCAGAAGGGCAGGTGAAGAAGAGGGGGAGAGGCAAGAACTGAATATGAGGAGAAGGGGTAGCCATTTCTGATTTCCCTTCAGGATGTTGAGAACCCTGCCGGGGTCATGGTAGGAAGGCAGAAACTGGGGATAGGTATTAAGGTGGGTTAAAGCAAGAGCAGCTGAGGGAAAGGTAACTGTGTACAGCAGATGTAAGGGAGTAGTTGGAGGAGGAAAGTCGATTTCAGGGGAGGAATTCCAGATTTTAAGGAAACGATAAGTGAAACCAGTCTGAATGATGAAGGTGGAGAGGCGAGGGACCATCAAGGTGCTGGCGTCATTTGATCAGAGAGAGTGGGTGGGGGAGGTGGAGTGGAGAGAGGATGAGAGACAGGAGAGGAGCCCACGAACCAGAATTTGGAGGTTAGTTTGGCACAGTGAGAGAGATGCTTCTGTGAGATAGTGGAAGGAAGGTTAAAGAGCGATAGAGTTCACAGTGGTGGAGCAGGAAGGGGTCAATAGCAAAGTGGAAGAAGGAGTTAAAGAGAGTGTCCAACTTGGTCAGGAAGATTTGCGAGCAGCACCATAGACTACGTCACAGTAGTCAAAGATGGGAAGTATCATCTTCTGGACAATTTTGCTCCTTGCAGTCAGTGGGATGCAACTACGATTCCTGTACAGAGCACCAAGCTTGGGGTGCAGTTTCTTCAGGATAGCATCGATATGCACAGAGACGTTGAGGTGCTGGTCCAGCCAAACTCCCAGATATCTAAATGAGGAGGTGTCCTCCAAGATGGTCCCATCAAGGGTGTGGAAGGTAGGTAGGGCCGGGAGCCTAGAGAGTCTCTGCCTGGTGCCAAAGGTCCTTGAGACTGTCTTCTTGGCATTTAGAAAAGCTGGTGAGAAGCAAACCAGAGCTGAACTCGGTTGAAGTCATGCTGTAGCTGGTTTGCACAGCAGCAGGATTTTGCCGAACTGTACAAAACAGTATCATTAGTGTACATGTGAACAGAAGAGGATGAGCAGGCTGTGGGAAGATCATTAATGAAAATGGAGAAGAGAAGGAGACCAAGAACTAAGTCCTGAGGGACACCAGTGTTGATGGGGAGTGGAGGGAGATGGAATCAAGGATTCTCACTGACTGGTCCTGCCAATGAGGTAGGAATTAAACCAGTTGGTGGCTGATGGAGCAAGGCCAGCTGAGAAGAGTGAATCAAGAAGCAGGGATGGGAAACAGTGTCAAAAGCTTTGGTTAGGTCGACAAAGATGGTCCAGGTGATCAGGCCATCGTCCGTCCCTGAAAGGATGAAGTCAGTAAGCCTGAGGAGGGAGGTGGTTGTTGAGTGGTTCTTCTGAAAACCAGATTGGAAGAGGGTGAGGAAGGAGGAATCAGAGAGGAAGGGTGATAATTGAGAGAGAACTAAACGTTCTTGAATTTTGGCAAGGGTAGGAAGGAGAGAAATGGGGCAATAGTTGCCAGGAGTGGATGTGTTACCACCCTTGGGAGAGGAAGGACTACAGCATGTTTCCAGGATAAGGTACTTAGGCAGAAATAAAGGACAGGTTAAGGATTAGGAAGATAGGATAAGCAATTGAAGGAGCAGAAAGGTAGAGGAGTTTAGGATCGAGCCCATCTGGTGAGGAGCCTTTAAAGGGGTTGAGGATAGGAGAGCATTAAGAGCTTTGTCAGAAGAGATAGTAGAAAAGAAAATGGGGGAGGGGTAGGCACCGACTGAGGTGAAGGCTGAGTCAGAGGTGGCAATGAGGAGAGGGAATTTAAAAGAGACGTGGGTGCATGAGGTGTAGTAGGCACAAATTCTTGGCCACAGAGCCAGGGTCAGAAACTAGGGAGTCATTTATTTTGAGAACTGGAGAGGGAGGGAGGGAGGGGGGAGAATAGGGCATGAACTACCCTCCAGAATTTAGATGGTGAGTTAGTGTTAGTCAGGAATGAGGAGTTGAAATAATCAGACTTAGCCAGTCTATTAGCTTTAGTACATGAATTGCAAAGTGTTCTGTACTTGCGTGAGTCGCTTGGATGTTTAGTAGATTTGTCTTTCTCCAGGCCTGATCACGCTCCCTGAAGCAGGCCAGTAGTTCAGGGTGATCCAGGGAGGTGAAACCCACAGACTCTGGTCCATCCAAAGGAGCAAAGGCATTTCAGGTGGCAATGAATTTATCCTTAAAACAGTCAAGTGCTTGGTCAACAGAAATGGCAGTGGAGAGGGGCCCAGTCAGTGGAAGCAAGTGCAGAGTTGATTGGGGTAAGGTCTAAGGATTTAAAGGACCAGAGCTGTATGATTTTAGGAGGAGGTTTGGGGCGATGAACCTTGTATACAATGAAAATGGGGTTGTGGTCACTAAGGGCATCAGGGAGGAGACCAGAATTACTGGCGGGTGTGGGTGGGTTGTGAGTACCCAGTCAAGCAGGGGTGTGGTTTTGTGTTTTGGGATTAGGGTGTGTGGGCTCAAGAATAAGTTGAATGAGGTTTAGAGCAGCTATGTCACTGCATAGCTTGTTTAACTTGGGAGACAACCAATTTAGATTCACATCACCCATTATGAAAAGTTCACCAGATTGCGAGAGAGTGATGATATGGCTAAGAGTTCAGTTGTGACCGAGGGTTGAATGCTTCAGCGGCAATAGATGCCAGCCACAAGGACTGGGATTGAGAAAAGAAGGGTAATGCAGGTGACAAGGGCTTCATTGGTAGCTGGGATGGAGGTAGATAGGGTGGTAGTAAACTGCAGTCAGGACAGGATATACATGGCCACTCCCCTCTACAACTTGATCGATCTTGTCTGGAGATGAAATACCCAGGGATAGCAATGGCACTGTCAGGGTGTTTTGAGCCATGTCTCAGTAATAATTAGGATGCTAGATGTGTGTGAAATCATATGAGTTTGTAGGAGGTCGATTTTAGGTAGATACATGCCAATATTGTCAGTTTTAGCAATTGTATACATTTTGTTTTGGCAATTTGTATTTATTATGTGCAACTATTTTTAGTTCACTATTAGTTTGTAAGCACATATGGATGAGGGTAATAAAGGTTTTTATGGTGTAGGTACTAGTGTCTTCCCTGCTTCACTATATCCATTAGCCACACATTATTTTCAGATGCTAAGGCAAACTAGTTGAGCTGGTCTCCATGGAGACAAGAGCAGGATTAAAGTCCACCTCAGGTGCACCTGGCTAACTCTGAAGAAGGGGTCATATGACTTCAAAATGTTAGTACATTTGTGCTGGCCAGTGGCATATAGGGTTGAGCTGGCACCTTACACTCTACCCAAGCCCGGCGACCCAGGTTTGGGTATGAGCCTGGGCCATCGGAGGTCAGCACCGGGGAAGGGTGCAACTGGATAGAGCTGCCAGCAGGCAAGATCTCTCTGGGGAGGTAACGTGGCATCCCTCGGCTGATGGATGACTCCCAGTGGAGGCTGGGGAAGCACAGGCTCAGAGGGTGCCTAGGCAATAGGCCATTGGGTGGGGAAGGAGGCTGTAACTGGGGCGTACAGCTCATCTGCACCTCCCGCAGCATGCCGCCTACTCCTGGGGCCTCTGGGTGTAAATTGGGGAGAAAATGCCGGTCAGCAGGATAAAGACCGACTCCCCGCAGGTGCTGCTCATGAACCGGCAAGGTAAGAGCCATTAATTCCGGGGGTCAGGGCTGGGGGGTCTGTCTGATGGGGGCTGACTGGCAGGAGCATAAACATCAGTTGTGATAAAAAAAATGTTAGTACATTTGTCTGCTTGTCCAATGCCAGGTTGGTGTGGTACCTGTTCTGCAACCAGCCCTAGCCTGGAGAGGATGTGGTTCACCATGATTTTGCTGATTTATACTGTTTTGAGTTTTAGCATTGGTAATAAATATTGAATGTTTAGATGAGTGTCCAGAGGTGCTTACAAAGCTTGGAATAGGCAACTGAGCCAAGAAGCAGAGGAAAAGTTGATTATGAGACACCCAAGGGGGAGAAATGGCAGATACAGGGGAGGGGTGACAGATGGGGAATCATGGAAGAAGCAGAGTTCGGGAGGGTTTGAAGGCACTGAGGGTGGATAAGGCGCCAGGCCCAGATGGCATCCACCCAGGGTACTGAAGAAGCTGTCAGAGGTCCTTGCAGGACCTTTGGCAGACCTATTTAATGCCTCACTACATTCGGGTGTGTACCTCAGGACTGGAGGATGGCTCATGTGGTGCCCCTCCACAAGAGTGGCCCAAGGATGAACCGAAAACTACAGACCAGTGAGCCTCACATCCATCATGGGAAAGCTAATGGAGACTATCCTGAAGGAAAGGCTGGTGGCCTCCTAGAGGCCAAGGACTACAGAACAGCAGACAGCATGGCTTCATATGAGGCAGATCCTGTCAAACCAACCTGGTGGAGTTCTATGACTGGGTAACTAGGCAACTGGACAGGGGCCATGCAGTGGATGTCCTGTATCTGGACTTCAGTAAGGCATTCTACTCGGTGCCACATGGAAGGCTGGGAAGTAAGTTAGTAGGCACAGGGGCAGGTGCAAAGCTGGTGAGATGGGCAGGAACTGGCTTCCCAGGGAAGGCAACAGAGAGGGTGGTGGTGGGTGAGAACTCACACCAAGGGTAGTGACGGCGGTGTTTCACAGGGTTGGTGTTGGGCCAGTGTTGTTTGGGATATTCATTGCAGACATATCATTGGACATCAAGAGCAAGATCAGTCTGTTTGCTGATGATACCGAGGTAGGAGCAGTGGTGGATGACCTAGGGGATGGCAGGGATTGCAGGATGATCTGGCAAAGCTGAAACCTGGTCACACTCCTGGAAACTGGGGTTTAATGCCAAAAGTGCAAGGTGCTGCATTTTGGGATGAAGAATCCAAGGAGGAGTTACCAGCTGGGGGAGTGCAACTAGCCCAGACAGAAGAGGGAGAAGGATCTGGGGTTGCTCATTACAGGGTCAATGAACAACTCTGCACAATGTAGGAAGGCAGCTGCAAAGGCCAACAAAATGCTGGGTTGTATTGCAAGGGTATATCCTTGAGGAGGGAGGAGGTGATTCTGCCACTATATAGGTCATTAGTTAGATCAAGACGTGAGTACTGCATGCAGTACTGGAGTCACATCTGAAGAGGGACATTAAGTTACTGGAGGGATTCAGCGCGAGGGCAACAAAGATGATCAAGGGGTGGGGACTTATCATATGAGAGGAGGCTGAGGCAGTTGAACATGTACTCTCTGGAGGAGAGGAAGGCGAGGGACATGATTGAAACCTTTAAGTACATGAAAGGAATAAACAAGACAGGTACAGAGGGATGTTCAAAGTAAGTGAGGGAGGGACACTAGGGGCTATGATATGGGACTGGAGGGAGGAAGGTTCAGGAGGAGATGAGGAGACACTTTTTAGAGAGAGGGTGGTGGCTGGGTGGAATGCGTTACCTGCAGAAGTGGTATCCAGTAGAACAGTGGACTGCTCAATTAGGGATGGGACAGGACAAGGGGAGGGTCAATGAAGGAGAAGGGTGAAGCGAGGGCAGCTGCAGAATAAGGGGTGCTAGCTGCACATTCGGAGCAGACTTGATGAACCTCTAGGCCTTTATCTGCTGGCAAATTTAAGTATGTTAGAAGTGTATAGTGGGCAGAGCAATGGGCCAGGAAGTAACCAAACTGAGAAACGTGGTTGAAGTTGCAGCCAAATGCTGACCCTTGCTACTTAAAATTATTTGAAGTAATGTTGCCAATTTGCTGCTTTTATAACTTTAGTCCACATTTCTTAGTTCATTAAAGTAATATTCACTGGGTACATACAATGTCCAGGAATGTTTTTAGTGCCAGTGGACTTATTGCACAACTTGTGTAATGCTACTAAAAGGAGAAATGTATCTTACAATCACAAAAAAAAAAAAAGAAAAGGAAAACAAAGAGGGCAAGAGGAGGAGAAAGAACAAAGAAATAAAGAAGTGAGAAGATGTGAATGGAAGAAAATGTTCTCCTTTCCACGTCAGCTACTGGTATCCTTGCTTAAAAATGGACTGTTGTTTGTACAAAGTGACTGACTAGGTAAGTTTCAAGTGGAAATTGATTTTATATAAACTTATCTGCAAGATTAATTAAAATAACCTTTGCAATGAACAAAACAAATTGGAAGGTGGTGAGATTTTGGGGATCAAAATGATTGGAGCAGTCTGACAGCAGGTTCTGAATTACACAGAAACATACTGTAGACAATGCTAACAGAAAAGACGATCGGTCTACCCAGTCTGCCCAGTTTTACCCTACTCTACCCTGTTAGCTGTTGTCCAGATGGGGGTTAGCCTTTTCTCATCCCCCTCAATCCCTTGCCTTCTGCAACCCCTCTGAGTAACTACCATTAAACCCTTTACTATGCCTCAGCTGTGCTTGAATCCATTAAAATTTTTGTGCCCCCCCACCTCTGTCGGCAGAGCTGTTCCACAACTCAGCCGCTTCACTCAGTAAAGTAAAATTTCTCATATCCTCCTGAATCTTCCCTCCCACCAGCTTACATTCATGTCTCCTTATTTTTGACTGGCCATTCTTGCTTAATAGTTCCTTGCAGTTTACCTTGTTTATGCCTTTCAGGAACTTGAGGTCTTTATCATATCCTCCTCTGGCTTCTGGCCTCCATTGAATACATGTTTGGTGCCCTAAGCTGACCCTCATAGGACCTACCTCACCTTGTTGTCCATGAATCACTTTGGTTACTCTACATAGCACTGTTTCCAGCCTGTCTCTGTCTTTCCTCACATCAGGACTAAAGAACTGGGCACAGTACTCTGGATGGGGTCTCACCAGTGATCTCAGAGAGGTATTATTACCATTTCCTCCTTCTAATGGAACCCCTTCCAATACACACCAACATTCTGGCTGCCTTGCTGTTTTGAGTTGGATTGAATTGGAGGACGTTGATCTATTGATCATTTTTTAAATACCTCAGTTTAAACATGGAGAAAGAGAAGCCAGGGTGTTACAAGATCTATGTATGACAGAGGGAATATTAACAGAACATCTGGCAATAACTTCATAGAGACTGAAGAAAGAGACAGAGATAGACTTTCAAGCCTCAGTCTATCATGAACTCCAGTCTAAAAGGCAATCCAGAAATAATCCTTTAGAAAAAAGTGAAACAGGATGTGAATGTCTTTTTGTAGAATCAGATCTGAGCTATTTTAGTAATATGTCTAAGGGGTTACAGAAATTAAAGGAGGCATGATGGGCACTAGCTGAACTGTCCAAACAGAATGGCATTGAACTAGGGATCAGATAACGATAACAACAAACTGATTTTGAGTAAGGTGGATTACAAAAAGGAATTTATGCCACAAATGAGTGATGCAGAGAAACATAGAATCTGATGGCAGATAAGGACTGCTTGGCCCACCTAGTCTGCCCATTTCCTACCTAATGGATAAGCTGCAGATCCTAGTTAACCAACAGCCTACTTCCTTCTACCTCCCCACTAGAATTGCCTTATGTCTGTCCCATGTATTCTTGAATTCCCCACTGTTTTTGACTCACGACCTCCTCAGGAAAGTTGTTCCATGCATCCACAACCATCTCTGTGAAAAATACTCCTCACATTACCTCTGAGCCTCCCCATCTTCAAATTGTGCCCCTTCTTCTTGCACATCTCTTTTTCTGAAAGGTGCTACCACTTGACTTCAATGATTTCCTTGAGGTACTTGAAAGTTTCTATCATGCCCCCACTTTCCTCAAGGTTATACATATTAAGCTCTTTAGTCTCACTCCATATGTCTTCTGAAGTAGACCCTGCACCATTTTAGTTGCCCTCCTCTGGACAGCCTCCATCTTGTCTATGTCCTTGCAGAGATGGGTTCTCCAGAACTGCACGATACTCAGAGGGGTCTCACCAACTGTCTGTACAGAGGATAACAACTTCCTGTTTTCTACTGGTGATCCTCTCCCTGTGCATCCCAGTATCCCCCAGCCCTCATTATTGCCTTCTCACATTGCTTGCCACCTTAGGTCATCTGATATGACTATCCCCAGGTCTCTTTCCATTTTGTTATTGTCAGTATCTCACCCATCATTGTGTATGCTTCCCTGGGTTTTGATTCCATGTGCATTACTTTGTATTTCTTGAATTGAATCTAAGCTGCCTTACATTTGACCATTCCTTTAACCTTGCCAAGTCCTTCTCATCCTTTCCACCCCCTTGTGTATCAACCCTGTTGCAGATCTTTGTGTCATCTGCAAAGAGACATACTTATCTTTCCGTCCTCTGCAATGTCACTTATAAAGACATTAAAGAGGACCGTCCCAGTACTGACCCTGCAGTACCCCACTAGTAACCCTGCTTTCTTCAGAATGGACTTTTTTTACTATTACCCTCTGCATCCTGTTGCCCAGCCAATTTTTTAACCTGGCTACCACCTTGGGACCCACTCCAAGGTTGACTAACTTGCATATGAATCTTTTGTGGGACTGTCAAATTCAGAATTATCTGAAATCAGACAAAGATCTAATTGTCGAGTTTGATACAGAACATTACAGTTTCATCATTATTGAATAGAGGCGGGTGGATAATTGAATGGGACAAGACTTCTTTAATTCTAAATAATTCTGTCACCTTACTCTTTATATTATATCAAAACACACAAGTATATTTTTCCCCAACTAGATATCCTATTGTCTTTGGTATAGGGTCCCTAACAGATGGTCTCTCATGCATTTTGGATTTTTGTTTGACAGACTGTGGGGACCATTTTCTCCTATATCAGAGACACTGTGCATATCCTTCAACAGTTCTGGAATTTTAACTAGCAACAATGTTTTAGCTGGATTTGCATTAGTGTGTTCTCCCTTTATATTTATATAAGGCATAAATGTAGTTTAAGGCAATTTTGTATTATTTTTAGAAAATTTGCTATTACTTGATTCCACCATGGAGTTTGCTTTATTGTCAATTGAGTTTTTTGTTAACCCACAATTGTATCCTGTTTGATGAAGATTACTATCCACAGAAAATGGGATGGGCAGTATTACACACAGATGGGGCAAGCAGTGGATATAGAACATAGGATAATGTTCAAAAAGCGAAAACTTGAAGGAAATCTTAGACACAGCCACTTTATGGATAAAAGGCACCCAGTATTTGGCTCTCATAGAGATTTTCAGCTTTCATAATTGCAACAGCTGTATGTGTGTTCCTGGACTCTGTGCCATGTAGGACTTTCACCCTATCCTTGGTCACTAAACATCAGTATCTTTTAAAACATTACATCACTTGCAATACAAATGTCATGGTGTACTGTATACCATTTGGTGCATTTGTGCAAAGTATTATGTAGAAAGAATGATCCAGAACTCAAAGTGTGCAACCAAGAGCATTTCCATGTCATTATATCTGGACATCCCGAAGTCTACTGTGTACACATTGCCTGTTTCTATGTTAGAAACTGAATGTACTCAGAATTGTAGGAGTGAAATATGTGAGTCTGACAGGAAAATGATGAGTGAAGATTTTCCTACGAAAAAGAAGCATGTTGGACTTTGAATTAGGTTATGTTTTCCTTGAGGGACTTAATGATGATGTAACTTTCTCTCCATTTGTATACTAGACTAGTTGGTCCAAGATTTTGAGAGGATCTTCTGTACTTTTAAATAAACCTTGTCTTTTAACCTTTCAGGAGATTCAGAGGGCAACAGTTGTCTCCTATAAAGTTCAGCTTTGGGATTTGATGCAGGATTTGTTCCAATTTAATTCCCAGATGCAGAACCATAGAATAGCAGAGGTCATCATCTCTTTCTGTTTGATTTGGGAAGTACATGAGCATCTTAAATTAAGGGTTTAGAGAACTGACAATTAGTCTTTCTATGTAGATTTCAGATACAATGCCTGTTTCTCCTTGTCTCCATCCCTTCCCAGTTTCCGTCTCCCTCCTCTCAGTTCTTCCACCTCCTCTACCTCCCTTCCTTCCCAATCTGAACTCTTCCATTCTCCTCCCTTCCTCCGTCTTCAATGCAGTCTTTGCCTCAACCCTGTGCTTTCCACACACCCCTCCTCCGCATTTGCTAGTTTCTCCCTTATTATTCTATCTCTATTTTAACTGATTCTATAATAATTATGATATTATTTGGCATATTATTAATTAAGTGTATATACATAGGATCAGAATTAGACTAGCGTTATTGAACTATTGACTGATTTTCATTAAATATTAACCTTAGGTTATTCCAAACATCATAAATAAGTATGAGACAAAATTAATGATATAGGTCTATAAGTGTTTTTGTACTGAGGCACTGTTGGTGGTATTCACCAGTTTTATAATTACTGTATGTGAATTGTGTGCACCTTTAAGATTATGTCACTGATTGTAAGAATGTTCTATTTAAACCAAAGTGCTGACCACACTCCACCCCCAAGGAAGACTAAGTGTGGGTTGAAACACTGGGGAGTGCTAGACCGGTCTACTCAGCTGTTTTTTAACAATAAAGTGAGTACCTGATTTGATTCTACTTCATCTTTTTGGGGGTTATGAATGTAGGGTCTTTTCCTGCTCAGCAGACAGGAGTAGTGCAGCACTAAGTGACAACAAAACTAAAATTAAGACAGACAAGAAAGGGCTGGAAGCCAGGATAGAAGCATGAGCTTCAGACAATGACAAAGACATTGTTCCTGTATGTACATAGAAGGAGGAAGGTGAAATGTGAGATTGGGCCCTTGAGAACTGGGGTGGGGTGGAAGACCTGTGAAAGAGCCAGAGAAGATGGCTGAGATGCCAATTTAATACTTATCTTCAGTTTTACCAAGGGGTCTCTGGTGGGGGGAAGGGGTTCATTGGGAATGCACTAACATTGGAAGTACCCACAATTCAGCAAATGGACATCACCTTTGCCCTGGCAGCTGACTACTTGGCAAAGATCAAGGCAGGTAAGTCTCACAGAGACTGCCTCTGGAAAAGTGGTAGAGTTAGCACTTGCAATGTTGATAACCTGGGTTTGAAAACAAACCAGGGTGCTGAAGGACTGACTACAGGGTGAAGGGCTGAGGATCCCATTAAACTCTCTCCTCCACTGGGAGGGGTTTTCCACTGTTTGCTGTTGTATTGTTACCTTGGTGACCACAGGGTGGTGGTGCTGGGGAACAGTGAGTGAATGTGGAGCATGTATCTGTCATCTGGGTGCATCAGGCATGACAGCAACCAGTGATGTTAGTGTGGTCCTGGGGGTTACAGGTCAAATTGGCATAAGTAAGTGAATAAGCCCTTATCATCCCACCATGCTCACATGATATTCCAGCAACTGCCTCTCGGAGGGCATCCACGATCTTCACCTCCACTGTGGGTAGCCAGATGGACAGCAGGGAATAAATGTCAAACAAACTGAAGGTGTACCTGACCCTGTGGGTAAGCTGGGGTGGCAGTGCAGAGGGTGAGTTACATGCAGGTTGTGGGGTCCAAATAAGGTTGGCTGGTGGTACCTTGAAAAGTAGAATAAGGGCACAGGAGGAGGTCAAAGGAGGTCTTGCTTGTAGCCAGGGGGTAAACAAAGTTAAAAGGCAAGTTTAATGAGGTGGACAGGATGCACCTTTTACCAAAGCAGTGCTAGAGGAACAATTGGTGGTGCCACTTGCAACAATATTTTGGACCCCATCTGGGTCAGTGTGGTACCAGGGGATTGGAAAGTGGTCAATGTGTTCTCCATCTTCAAATGAAGGGGAACACGTCTGGACATGGATAACTACAGGCCATTCAGCCTGACATTAAATTAGGCAAGGTTCTGAGGTGATTATCTAGGACAGAATAATTGAGCACTTGGTTGAAGCCAAGAATATTGCTCCCCTCTCAGCATGACTTTATGATGGTAGATTATGCCAGACCAACCAGTTCACCTTTGATGGGGTGTCCAAATAAGTAGAAAGGGCCAGGGCTGTGGACATAGTCTATCTAGACTTCAGCAAGGCCTTTGATACCGTGGCATATAAACTTCTGGGCAAAATAAACCAGTATGGTGGATTGCTTACTGCCTTTGGGACAGGAAGCAGAAGGTGGCAGTGGGTGGGAACTACTCAAATGGAGTGAAGTACTCAGCTGCATCCCCCAGGCATTAGTTCTCGGTCTTCTGTTTTCAACATCTTCATCAATGATTTGGAAGCTGGAATCTCCAGCAAGCTGCTTAAATGCATAGATGACACTATGCTCTCCAGAGTAGTGGAATCCCTTCAGGATCAGGACAAACTTCAGGTGGACCAGAAGAAGCTGGGTGATTGATATGACTCTATGAGCCTCAGATTCAAAGTAATCAAATGCAAAATGCCACACTTGGGAGGAAAATCAGAGCTAGGACCTAAACACTGTGTGTTGCTCCTCTTGCTGCAGTCAAGAAGAAAAGGACATGGGATCATTACAGACAAGGGGCTAAAGCAAGACAGGCAGTCTGTAGCCAGTGTCAAGAGAGTTAACAGCATGCTGGTATACATCAAAAGGGGTGACCATCAGGGCAGGTGAAGTAATGCTGTGACATTACAAGGCACTAGTCAAGACTCACCTGGACTACTACATGCAGTTTAGGTCTCCTCAATAAAAAGGGCATAGAAACAGTCAAAATGGTGTGACACAGGGCCACCACCATGATCAGTGGTATGGAGAACAAAGGCTGTAAGGAGAGGCTGGAGGCCCTTAGCATATTCACCCTGGAGAAAGGTAGGCTGAGAATGGACATGATCTTGGTCTTTTTGTGTTCTGAAGGGTATCGACAAGATTAAATTGGTGGAAATGTCTGATCTGATGTCCTGCAGCAGTATATAATGATACACCCTAAAGCTCAAGGATGGTAAAGTCAGAGTGAGGATAGGAGGCCATTTTTCTCCAAAAGAATATTGTTTGTATAGAACAACTGACCAGCAGAAACAGCACACATGAAGGCAGTGCAGGATTTTAAAGTAAGCCTGGGCAGAATCCACTTACCAAGAGACTCAGTAACCTGGATAGCAAGTAGGTAGGGAATTCTCATAAATTGGTATGTGATTGCACAGCATACTTACTTCATCACTGTTTATGAAGTAGGAGCTGATGTAATGGACCTAGCATTTCGTCTGACCTTAAATGACTATGTATGTACTATTTATCTTACTATTGCATCCATAAAGTGATCCCAGTGATCAGAGCCACTCCAGGGCATTCAGCCCATGGAGCTGCTAGGAACCGCCTGCTGCAATGAAGGTATGGAACAAAGACAGTCTGTAACTGCTAGCATCCAGTAAATTCAAACTTGGTGCCATTTTCTGATCACGTTTGCATGGTCTCCTACTGTGCCCAGTGCTGGCTTTATTCACCTGTCTGCAATCTTTACAGTTTTCTCAGTAATTCAGCCTAGAGATTTATTGTGGTAGTTTCTGTTGAAGTTCTGGGCTCAGCTCTTTTCTGCACTTAATTTATTTTATTTAAATGAAGTGTAGGGGTGCCTCTACAGGAGCTGTGCACAGGATTGCGTGGCTTGCTCAGGATCCTTCTGGGCTGAATTTATTTTATATTTATACACAGTTCCAGATTCCCTTGTGGCTGTATTAAGTAATTAATTTTAAATGCAGTTAACTGGATCCTTGGGTCCTGATTTTATCCAGCTGGGCTGAACTTATTTTATAGTTTTAAACTCAGACCATGTTTCTCTTGGGCTGAGTTAACTGAGCTTTGATTACAGCTGCTTGCTAGTGTCCACAGGGCTAGAATCCTCTGGGCATTTTTAATTTTGTAAAGGGACTGTAGCACAGTCATATCGTTGCCTGCCACTGCACTACTTTGCCAGCAGACATTTCCCTGCAGCTGCTAGGCAGCTGCTCCACCCCCCCAATACATTCCCACCCTTAGCTGGCATTATTTATATAGTCTAGGATTGTCACATGTTAGTAGGGCTCTGAAAACTATCAACCTTGTTTCCCATCTGCAGGTTATTTTCTCTACCATTAGATGGCAAAGTTTCATTATTCTGCTCACAGGACGTTCTACTAGCTTAACTGCTCAATTCTCTGCATTGTATTCTCATCTTTCTAATTGTTCCCTGTCATTCTATTCACTCTGGTTGCCCATACAACCTGACCTTGATATCTAAACCACTTTCATGTGTTATACCCTGCCTCAATTTAATCCATTATCCTCTCCTCATTCATTTTGTGACAGCTTGGTTCTTTCCCTGCACTCATTTCCACTATTTTCGACCAATACTCTCACAATCCTCCCTACACTTAGATGTCTAGGCTGGCTATGTGCAATCTCCCATGTGAATACTTGCCCTACTTGGCATTGACTCACTAGCTGTCTTTGCTGGGACCGCCACACTCCACTCTGAGGTTCCTCCATGAATTTTAACTACTCCAACATGATGGCCAAGTTTACCCCCAAGCCAATTCCTCCAGTGCTCCTTAGCTACAGGCTTGCTGGGCTACTCCTTAGACATATTTTACACAGAAAATTACCCTCACCTGGGGTAGTCTCTCATGCCATTATGCTTGCCACTATGTGGGTCATAATGCTATCACTTTCCCTCTCAGGTGACATTGAACTCAACCCTGGATTTATTTCAGATCCCTCAGAATCTAATTCCTGCTCTGCTCATCTCCTGCCACAGGCCTTGGGCCTTACCTCTGCCCACCTAAACATCCGTAGTCTCCTGCACAATCTTCCAGAGCTGGAGGCATGGGTGCAGGTCAACAACACTGACATCCTAGCCCTATCAAACTTGGTTGAAACCCTCTGTCTCTGACCTTAACTGCTCTCTTCCAGGCTATAACTTGCTCAGGATTGACCGTTCCTCTTTCAAAAGGGAGGCAGGCTGGTGCTTTATTATAAACCACAACTTAAAGCCTCTCTAATACCCACTCACCCTTTCAATAACTACGAGATACTTCACTCCTCCTACTCTTGGGTGGAGCCAAAGTTGCACATCTTCTGCATATATATTCCACCTAGGAACAGCAAGCTTGGTCTAGAGGAGATTACTGAGCAGATTCTCACAGTGTTGAAGAATAATGAGATGATCTGCATGGGTGATCTTAATCTTGATTGGCAGGGTCCTGACTCCTCTCTACTTACCTTGTCTATCAGCAAAGCCAATCTTCTACAACTTATTGAGTCCCCAACCAGGATCTCTCAGAACGACTGCATCGCATACTCTAATTGACTGGATCCTCACAAATCGCAAGGACAGTTACTCCCATGCAGGTGTTCTTCCAGATTCTATTAGTGATCACTGCCCAGTCTTCTGTGTGAGGGGCACCCCACTGCCTTCTAATCCCCAAAGTTCTATCCTTGCTGACTTCTTCAAATTTGACCCAGCTTTGTTCCTCCATGATCTTCAACATGTTGACTGGTCTCCTCTTTTTACCACCATTGACATTAACCTTGCCTGAGCTACTCCAACACAAGCTTTTTAGTCCTGAAGAGCAGGCACATCCCAATCTCAACATGTAGGGTCTGAGGGAAAGAGACCAAGTGGTTGAAGTGGCCCCTACAGAAATTGCTTAAATGCCGTGAGAAACTTTGGTCAAAATGGAAATCCTCTTCTCAACAAGCTGACTTTGATGCATATCACTCATTGTGCAATATCTGCAAGAAGGAGGTTTGTACTGCCAAGAGCAACTATTATCATGAACTCCTTAAATCCTCCGTCACCAACCCTAAAAGCTACTGATCCCAAATTAATGTGGTATTGGTAACACCAAATCACAGATTCCCAGTGACATGTTAATTAATGACATTCACTGCAATAATCCTAATACCATTGCCAATGCCTCTCTCAACTCCATTTCACCATGGTCCCTAATGTTTCCCCTCTCACATCCCACGCATCTCAACCTCCTACTCCTCCTCATACTCCTCAAGATTCACCTCCTGCTTTGATGCTTTCCCTGTACTGCATTCTGAGGTCCTAAAGCTGCTGAAAGCCATTCCTGCTCATTGGCAGTCCAGGATGGACAGGTTAGAACCAGGATCCTTGGACTTGTTGCTCCTCTTTTGGCCACTCTGATTGCTCAGCTTTTCAACCTATCCATTTATACTTCCATGGTGCTTTTAGAATGGAAATCTGCTAGTTCCTTGCTCTCAAGTTAGAAGACCCTAAAATCCTGTCTAATTATTGGCCCATTTCACTTCTCCTACACTCAGCAAGACACTTGAGAAACTAATCCACCACCAAATCTTGGGCCACTTACTCCATTTCAATCTCCAGTCCCCAGTTAGCATGGTTCAGGGCCAGACATAGCACCACCATGGCTCTCAGCCTTTACCAGTGAAGTTTAATCAAACATGGATAAAGACCTTCTTCCTGGTGCTGTGTTCATTGACCTCTCCAAAGCCTTTGATCTGGTGAATCACTCTCTGCTCCTGTATAAAATGGAGTCCTTGTTGCCTCAGGATCCACACTGTCCTGGATCCGTAGCTATCTTGACAACGGGTCCCAATCTGTCTCCTTGAGCAAGGTTCTTTCATCTCCTGCTCCTATCTCCTCTGGAGTCCCCCAAGGTTCTATCATTGGGCCCTTACTCTTCTCCATATTTGTTAATGATATTCCCTCCTTTATCCCCCACTGCCATTCCATTATGTATTCTGATGATCTGGTCCTCACTCCGCCTCAAGCTCAATTGATGACCTCAATGATCATCCGTCATCTGGGTTCATAAAACACCAATCCTGGTTCTCCTTCAACTTCCTCACACTGAATTTACCTAAGACCCAGACCATGCTCTTTGGATCTTCTAGGAAAGTCCCCACCGTGTCCCCCCAAGTTTTGCATGCTTTGCCACGATGGGTCAACAGTCTGCACCACTGACCTTTGGGGTGAAGCTTGATCCCCTACTAGAATTCTCCTCCTCACATAAATGAGGTATGCAAATCTGTTAATACCAAGATTGGTGCTGCATATCATGTACATCACTCCTTAACCCCTGCTGCCAGAATATCTGTAGCAAGTGGGATCCTGCTCCTCAGTCTGCTATACACTCTCCCTCTTCTTTTCCAGGCCAATGTTGGTGTTCTCCATAAATGGGACACTGCTTACAACAGCATTTGTAGATTTTACCCTATCGGCACCTCACCTTACACACCATTGTTTGCTCTACTCCACCTTGCACTGGCCATCACCTAGCTCCCGTTGCTCCTACTCTCTGGAATGTTTCATTGACTCCTTGACCAGATATCCTCATCCTCCACTCTAGTAGCCATGCTTTCCACTGTGCATCACCCTGCTCTCTGAGGGTCCTCAGATGCCCAACTACTTTCTGTTTGGTACTGCTCCACCAAAATGGGGAGCAAGCTTTCTCATTTGCTTCCAAATACTGGAATTCCCTGCCTCTCCACCTAAAGTGCTCATTAACTCACTTCTCCTTTAAACTGCACTTTTTCTCACCTCCATGCACTTGATACTTGTGACTATACCTAACCAGCCTGATCTTCTTCTCTTGCTCTTCCTTACTTGGCTTCTTTCTCTCAATACTCCATGATTATCAATGTGCTGCCCTCAATCGACTTCTCATCCCTGCATGGATGGTTTTGTATGTATGTATAATTGCCTTGGTATGGTTTTGCCTGTCTGTATAATTTTTCAGCTTTCCCTCTTTGGAAACTGTTTAATACTGTCTTGTTCTGACTGTATGTTACCTGAACTGTTTGGATGCTCATGTTGTACTCTCCCAGGTCATGCCTGAAAATAGGCAGGATTATTGCCTAATGTACTTACCCAGTCATCAAAAGCTAAGAAATAAATAAATAAACGTGACATTGATTGCCATACACAGTAGGTGTAAACTGCACATGTTAATAACCACTGTGACCAGAGCAAATATCTGGATAGCAGGTGCAAAACATAGGTGTTGATATGTAAATGAGTTTTGAATGCACCTGGCGAATTACAAATTGTATCCAATAAAGCTGATTTTACCTCCAGAACCCCCAAAGTGCGATGCAGGCCCATTGGCCCTGCAGTACCAGTGCTGCTCGTGACTGAGCCATGGGAGGTATGATTGAGCATCCTAGGACAGCTCTCCTCACTTTGGGAGGGATCCTGTCTCTACCACCAGACTGCTACCCGGCAGAGGACTGGTGGTAAGCACCAACATGTAAAACTTTATGTGGCAGGGCTGTCTGCTGATGCTGGTAGGCAGGTGTGCCTGTACACATGTGTATGTATTTCATTGCACCCAGACACCCTCAGGAGGAGAAACTAGAGGAAATACCCCAGCCCCTCGGCACCACCCAAAGGTACTGCATAACCGATGTGGCAGGCCTCCGCTGAATCAGTTCAGTGTAAGTGATGGATAACTAGAAAGTCCATGAGACAGTCAGAGATGGGGCAAGAGGGTGTTGCTGTGACCATGGGACATGGGTGGATAAAATATAAATACATATAAAAGAATCCCAAAGTGCACTGATGTAGTTTTGAACAAAGAAAGCAGTTCTTAACCAACTTTGAGCACAAGTGCAAGCACTTCAAGGACCATAGCTCCAAGAACCACAAAACGGTAACAATACAGACAACAAATTTATGAAAGTTTTTAAAAAATTCCATCATGCAGTTATTTAGCAGTAATGTAGTCCTGACATCCCCTATTTATCTATTGGAATAAATCAATTTCGACTCTAGTTTTGAAATGAATGACTAAATTCAAAATTATTGCATTCAAGTGCAGTGTTAGACTCTCTTCAACCACACTTCAACAATTACTGTGCTCACTGATGCAGTGAATAAGGTAGCTACTAAAATTAAAGGGTTTAACACTCTTCTATTTACAACCGGTTTAGGTTTAAGGTTTTACAGGTTTTGTTACTGCCTCCTGTTACTGATTTTCAAAATAGTTCAGATAATGCTGCACTTATTTCACTGGATCTTTCAAAAGCATCTGTTGCCCTCTACTAGCCTCAGAATTGCTTTCTGAGACATCACAAACCATTGTCATGGTAAGCACTATGATGCTGGAAAACAAGCACTATGAGGTTAGTCGAGGACAATCAATTTGTTTTCAGCCATCTTGGACAGGCTGTTATGGTGTACTCAAAATATGGGAGAAAACAAAAATTAAAAAGATGCAAGCTGTTGGCATGGTCAGTCATAATAACTAAAACGCTGCATACAGTATATGAATGCACATACTGAACAGAATATGAGCTTGTTAAATCACTATACAATATCTCACTTTATATAATAGTGCTATGTACTGGTCTTATGTACAGGCACTTTTTATTGTTGTTTCTCATGTAAGCAGTTCTCAATGTGGACTGCTGTTTTGTACCTGTGCCTTTGCTCTGTACCTGATCAAATCATGCAGTTATTTTATTCCCTGGATATGCCAGTAAATGAGTGGTGGTATCCAGGTTACTTGCTGTACCTGGTAACCAAAAACAAAATATAGGATAGTGTATGGAGGTCCATACACAACCACGCTTATTCTAATATCGGGAGTGGTTTCCATGATGATGAGGACCCCAGAGTGAAGCTCAAGAGAGATCCCTATCTCTCATGGAAACCACAAGGTATAAGAATAGTGGGTTGTGTATGGAGTCCGCCATACACTTTTCTTTATAGTGTACGGCCCCTCAAAAGAAGTACGCTTACTTTAGCTTTTCCCTGATATCAGTCCTGCCACTCAGACCATCCCTTCTCATTTTGCTGCCCACCCAGTCAGCTTGCACATGCAGCTCATCAGCCACCCCTATCCAATGAACAGCGTTGTTTGGGAGCGGTTGTATTGTGATGGACCTAACGCAGAACAAAAAGTCGTTCTGCATTAGTATGCATGTCACTAGTGCAGCAGAACAACCTTTTCATGTATGGATTTACACACAATTGGGTTCTGCCATACGCTATAAATAAATTAAGGAGCCACAGTCAGACTGGGAGCTACACAGAAGGTTGGAGTGAATACTTGCAAATTATATACAATGTCATAGGAAAAGATTAAAATTAGATTATAATGAGAGTGCAGGGCAATGCAAATTGCTCTCCACACTTTCCACTTTATGAGGTCATGTGCATGTTTGCCTTGATGAATAACACTTGACTGTGCAAAGACTGCCTTAATACAATTGGCACTTTGCATTCAGCAGCACAGTTTTGCACAGTCTTGTTCATAATTCTTTTTGTAAATTGTGCCTGTGCTTGCCACAATTGTGTATAGTACAGTAGCACCATGGTGACAATTTTAGCATCAAATAAAATGTGCGTGTGACTTATTTCCCATTGTGACAGAATTAAGCTGAGAGTTTCAACTGCCCCAACAGATCTCTCTCTCTCTCTCTCTCTTTCTCTCTCTCTTATTTTCAAATACTGATTTATTCACTGTCCCAGCCTCAAACATGACCACTGTTTGCAGAAAATTAAGAACCTTCAATTTTGCTGCCTGCCACTGACTGTAATAGCCATCTAGCAATCCACAGACTGACCGATTCTCCCTCCAACAAGTTTTTAAATCTTGCTTTAAAAGCCTTCTCTTCTCACTATGTTATGGTTTTTGATCTTTGTTATTCTGAGCACCTCCTTCTACCTGCACCTTTTTTGCTCAATCTCTAATGTATTCATGTTGTTTAGCCACTTTTTTGTAGTTTGCTCCTGTGTTCTTAATATTTTATCATGTGTGTACAGTGATTTATTTTCATCTCTTCTTAGCATCTTGTTCGTCCTGTTGTAGTGTTGCTAGGTTTGCACTGTAAGAGTGAAATTATCTCACTTTTGGGAGTAAACCCCACCATCCTAACCTGAGATTTGGTGTCCCTGCAAGCCTGTCCTACTGTACCATATTAATCTACGAGGGCACTGCACCACCGAGTAGAAAAGTAAATGCTGCTAGTAGCAGGTCTAGTGTTACTGAAATGCACTGAGCCTGTTTCATCCTCCACTGCTCCTCAGTAATCATCTTCTGTTGCCAGATGTGTAGTGTAGTGGGTGGTGTTGTAACCGCAGTGCTTTCGAAGGTGGGGCTGCTTTGACTTATGAGGCACGGTGTGATTCTAAAACACAGCAAAAGTCACTGTTTGTACCCTTACAAAATGTTTCAGAGGGAGTACAGTGTGCCTCAGCTCCCTATGAATAGTGGACCCTATCTTTCATGACCAGCAAGGTGGCAAACCGTATGGCCTATTGCCACATGGTACCTGTAAAGATTTTAAAGGCTGCTTTTCCACAGAACATGCTATGGAAAAAGCATTGTGCTACAGTGCATTGCACTCTGTTATATTTTGAAATATTCATTCAGGGTTGGTTATTGAACCAGATATGTAGCTTTAAATGCATCATTTCCTCTGACAATCTACTGATTAGCAACTTGCTCAGGGCAGACATTCTATCTGAGCTACTAAAATGTAATTTAGCAGCTGGATCAGCAGACTAATCTGTAGTCTTTTTTTTTCCTACTGTTGTATGATTTTGCCCACAAGCAGTTGAATGTCATCTTACACCCAAGAAGATACTGTACCTCACCCTCCTTCAGCATATTTTATTTATTCTTTCCTGATCCCTGACCACTAAAAGCTTGCAGCGTCAGACATTATAAAGCCTGTAATCATAGCTTTATTATCTTTTAATGACACACCATGCCATTTGGACAGCAGCCCATCGTCATAGTCCTTAGGGTGAATAGTGATACAACACATTTAGGGACTCACTAAAGACAATAACTTAGACTATTTAGAAGCTTTTCAAGTATGGGGTGGTATTGTACAAACAAAAATCCAATTTAGTAACTGACTAATAAATATTACTGCAAGAGAAACAAAGTATGACAGAGACCAATACTTTTCTTCTACACAAACAAGCATTTAGATCAAGATAAACTACCATGGTCAAAACTTTCAGTACTCAGACAAAACAAAAAAAAAAGCTGTGCCAGAAAAGACTTCTATTTCAGAAAGAGGTTTGTGGTCTTCTAACGCTTGTTTTAGATTGTCAACTTAGTTTGAGGTGAACAACTATTTGAACAGTTTTATAACAAACACTAAGGGTCTGGGATTGTCAAAATAGAAAAGAGAGCTTCTTCTGTGTAAAATTTTCCAAATATTGTATTAAGAAGTAGGACTATGTCTTTAATGAAGCCATGTTTTTTTTCCTGTGAGGATTTAAATGTTTCATTGGTATTTATTGTAATAGTCCCTTATATTTTCCTGCCGTACAATATTGTTTTCAGAGGTGTAAAATAATAATAATAATAGCTTTATTTCACATAAGTGCCTTTCAAATTATCAAGGCATTTAAAAAAGATTAAAACAGCAGTAATAAAATCAACAAACACAATAATTAAAGTCTGATGGTCATGCTCATTCAACGCCACCAAAGGCCTGACACCATAAAAAGATTTTTAACGCCTATTTAAAACCTCCCACTATCATGTACTCCCATACCCTAAGGGTAGAGAATTCCAGAGGGAAGGGGCCATGTACATAAATGCACGGCCCCAGAAGATTTCAATGACACCCTCAGAATCTCCAGCAACCCCTCATTAGCTGAATGGAGTTGTCACCAAGGTGATAGTGGACAAGAAGCTCTTTTCAGGTAGTTAAGGCCAAGTCCATGTAGGGCTTTTATAATCAGTAAACCAACTTTAAAGGTGATCCGCCACCAAATTGGCTGCCAGTGCAGATTGTGAGCACAGGGGTGGTATGAGAGGCTCAGAAGTCCCGTCAACAATCGTGCTGCAGCATTCTGTACAAGCTGCAGGCAGCAGATATCAACCCCAGGTAGCCCTAAGTACAGGGAGTTGCAATAATCAAGGCATGAGGTCACAAAGGTGTGGACCAGCATAGGTAGATTCCTAGATGGAAAAGGTGCTTGATCCTGGAGATGTTCCTAAGATGATAAAGGAATATTTGGTGACCACCGACACCTGAGATCATAAAGTCAGCCCGTCATCAAGCACCACCCTCAGGTCTCACACCCATTCAGAGGAAAGGATCTGGGAGCCCCAAGAAAAGTCCGGAGGGCTGACCATCCTCATCCCCTCTATCCGCAACCGAATTCCCAACCATCACCTCAGTCTTTCCCGCATTCAACTTTAACTAGCTTGAATTCATCCAGTCCTGATTTCAGTAAGGCAGTTGTTAAATACCGAGAGAGCTCCATCCTGGTCGGGTGTGAAAGACAGGTAGAGCTGGGTATCATCAGGCGTAGCAGTGAAGCCTCAGCCCATACCCTCTTACAATGTCTCTGAGGGGCAGCATGTACACTGCAAACAACATGGGGACAGCACTGAACCCTGAGGCGCCCATATGGCAGAGAGAATGGGTCCAATGAAAAATCCCAGACACCACTCACTGAGTTCTGCCAGTTAGGAAAGATGTAAACCACCTGAGGACCGTACATGTCAGGCAACAGATGGACCTCAGGCACCCAAGCAATACCCCATGGTCTACAGTGTCAAAAGCTAGAGAGAGATCAAGGAGCACCAAGATAGAATGGCTTCTCTGATCTCTTACCATCAGGAAATCATCACACTCCAAACCAATGCAGTCTTGGTACTGTGCCTCTTTCGAAAACCAGACTGGAGGTTCATAGATGTTATGGATGGTCAGATGGTTTTCCAGCTGTACCACCACTACTTTCTCAATAACCTTCCCTATAAAGGGAGGTTTGAGATTAGTTTGTAGTTGGCTAGAGAGTCCAGGGTACAAAGAAGCTTTCTTCAGGAGGGTGTTACCACCACCTCCTTCAGGGAGCTTGGGAACTTACCTGATTCAAGGGAGCACCAGACTATCTGTACCAGGACCGGGC
Organism: Neoceratodus forsteri; assembly: GCA_016271365.2. Lineage (NCBI taxonomy): Eukaryota > Metazoa > Chordata > Ceratodontiformes > Ceratodontidae > Neoceratodus > Neoceratodus forsteri. Next base: position 1,544,075,672 of record CM057450.1, read on the forward strand.
TGATAATATCTCAACAACCCATAATCAAGGAAGTTGGGCCCAGATCCAAACTACAGCATATAGGGTGCATACGTTGGACAATCCATGGCATCCACAAACTTGGGCAGGACAAGGTACTCCAGGAAGCATGAGGTGAGATGATCAAGCACCTATCAACAGCATCCCCACAGAGCGAGTCAGTAGTATCTCGATCTGATGTCAGATACCTTATTAGCAAAGAATCAATCAAGCTCATCACACCCACTTGCAAAAAGGTCATCAGAGGTGCAGACAGGTTGGGTTGCACAACCTATCTACAGTTCAGAAGAGCTGAACTGGTCAATTCTGAGCAGCAGCAATCTCCCGGACAGGAGTTCTGCTTCTTCCTGAGATTACTGATTGGTAGGCCCGATAATGCTCTACTAATCTAAGGTGGTCAACCTCCAGGGCAGATTTCCACCAACACCACTCCAACCTATGTCCTAGTCACATAACTCCCTCAAGGACCCATCAAACCAAGCGGCCCGAGGGTGAAGAGAGGACAGACACATACAAGGAGCAATTAAGTCCAGGGCTATGGAAATGGCTTTCCATTATAGGCCAAACCAAAGTCTCTGGACCTGAACTGGCCACAGAAAACTCTGAGAGGTCAATCACCACCGCTAGGCCTTCAGGGCTCACTTTCCATAAAGGGCGGTAACTGACCATCTCCACAGGGGCAGGCCTATGGGGGTGCAAAAGTTGAACCTGATGGTGTAGTGATCGGACCAACCGACAGGTTCCCTCCAAGTCAGAGGCCTCAATCCCCAGGAGGAATACCAAATCAAGAGAGTGACCATGTTTATAAGTAGCAGAGGTAACAATCTGTGTAAGGCCCAACAATGTCATCAGCTGGAGGAAGTGTTGTCAAATGCGTTGTTGACCCAGGTGTTAAAGTCACCCAGAACCATCAGTCTAGGTGACTCAACACTCATGTCAACCACAAAATCTGGTACTTCCTGTAGGAATCTGCTCGCCCCCAGGTGGATGGTAGACGAGATATCCTACACCCTACACCTGCCACCATGGTACACTCAAAATGATTCAGCCTTCTCAACTGGTACACTCTTGTGACCCAACCTCGGTCTTGAAACAGACTGCTACCCCCCCACACACACGGTCCAATCTCGGCGGTGTATCACGAATGCCCGCCGGAATTGCAGCTTCCAATGTGGGCTAGCATTTTCATCCAGCCAGGTCTCGGTGATGCAAGCCAGATCAGTTGTTCCAACAAGATCTGCAATAATTGCAGCCTTATTCTTAATAGATCTGGTATAACACCACTTGAGTTGGATGGGCTTCAAGGGCCACCCCTGCTACTTGTCCACCACAAATGGCGGTGCCCTAGAGTATGGGGACTAGACATGGTGCACCATGTTCAAGATTCCATTTTCTCCAGGGCATCTTCTAGGTCTAACTATCCCAATGTGAGAGACCCGCTCATTCGTCCCCTCTGATGTCCGCACCCTCCTATGGACAATGCCTAGTGCTTGACAGCGCTGGTAAGTTGACAACATTAGTGGAGGGGAGGAAATGGCAGAGGAATGGAAGACAGAGGATAGAGGATGAATAGTGCATGACTGAGGGGGACCTACACATTCCACAGGCTAATCTGAAACCAGAATACACAACACCCAAGCACCTGACCCAAGAGGAGACCCTGAAACAGCAATAATAAAATGACCCAACCCAAACAAATAAACAAAATAAATAGATAAATATACCCACCTAAAACAAATAATAAAACACAGCAAAAATAAAACCTATCCCACACTATGTAGATAATTCAGTCCCACACTTGGCTAGTGGAAGGCAAAACAGAAGAATAATAACAGTGAATGAAATCAAATCAAATTAAAATCTCCTGCAGTCCTCTCACTGGAAATGCCGAACACAGAGTTATAAATTCCCCTCAGGTCCTCTCACAGCCTGGGAGTAGAAGAAGTCCAGGCACTTTCACTGCCCAAAGTTAGAAGTCCAGAATCTACTTAAAATAAGTCAAAGCAAGTAAAAATCCAGGCAGTATTCTTTCAATGATTAACAGCAAAGCAAATGAAATGTGAATTCCCAGGTCCTCTCACCACCCGGTAAACTATGAAGAAAGGACACTCACATTTCAAAATGATCCCTATAAAAGTAAGGGATAATCCAAAAGGTGTAGGTAGTCCAAACAGAGAGTCTAATTTGATCAGAATCAGCTGAGAAATTCAGGTCAGCAGTTGACCACAAACAAGGGCCACCAAACTCGATTCACAATGACCCCAGCCGAGATACTTACTGCACCACCACGATACCTGGGCAATGACCACTCTGTAGCCAACCCCACAGATCTAGGGGAGTTAGGTTCATCAGCCAGCTCCCTGGCTGAACTAGAGCCCAGTCCTCATGGGGCAGCAATCCAGCTAATGATCACCAGACGTAAGCCGGGCCCATTCTCATCACCAACAGCCAACTCCACCGAAGACAGTATCAAGGCCCACAACTTGGATCTGCTCCAGTACACAGGCTAGGTCACATTAATGGCCCAAAAGATCACAGAGCCTCCTTGAGAGAAAAGGAAAAAGCTGCCTACAAATTTAACACACATGAAGCCAAAGTGTGTGCTAACACAAAAGTAATATGTAGATCTGTTGCATCTATGCAACTAATCCAGTTCCAGCCATGTTAAAGTTGATGTCAGAATATTTATTTATCTGGAAATTTTTCTTCAAATATAGAAACCTCAGATAGCCAAACAGTCAAAAAGAAAGATCTGCAAAAGATAGATAGATAGATAGATAGATAGATAGATAGATAGATAGATAGATAGATAGATAGATAGATAGATAGAGAAACAGACAGATAGATGGATGGAGGACAGATGGTTGGACAGACAGATAGATGGATGAAGGACAGATGGATGGACAGACAGAGAATGGCACTGTAGCAGATAAATCAATGAAAATTCCAGACATATTTAACCATTATTTCACAAAATTCAATCAGTTTGGAGTAGCTAATTGGGACTAATATGCAGATAATATTAGGATGTTCAAGAGCGAACTATATGGTTCTGCATAAACAATAAATGGCAATTAAGTTATAAAAGCATACAACTGTTTAGACACCAAGGTTTAGGATCATCTGCTTAAAATAGTACATTAAAAGGATGAATTCTGGTGCTCTAGACCCATGACTTTAGAAGCTGCTGCTTGCAGAACTCAGAAAAAGTTGCCTAGTACATCACTAATCTTTTGATCATTATGAGCACTGCTCCTGGCAAATAGAAATGGACAATAATATCTCCAATGCACAGAGCAGATTTGAAATCAGAAAGTATTGCTCTGGACAAATGCTGGTTTTATCTTGTTCTTTTGTACTTTACTGGAAACATCCAGGTGTCTGGACTGATACAGTAAATAAATGATAGGTAGATAGATAGATAGATACATACAGACAGACAGACAGACAGACAGACAGACAAAATAGACAGACAGACATATTAAATAGATAGATAGATAGATAGATAGATAGATAGATAGATAGATAGATAGATTGACAGATAGATAGATACAGTAGACAGATAGATAAATAGATAAAGATAGATAGAGACAGAATCTGAATTAATTTCAACAGAATTCAGCCTTCAAAGGCTCTCTGAATTTTATTACTACAGTATCCTGTCCATAGATCAGTTTTGTTTTCTGTCACATTATGCAACTTCCTAAATGTTAGTGATATTCACAAATGATAGATTTTCTTCAATGGACTTGGGCAGTCACACAGGCAGTCTTTGGTGACCTCACTGATGCATTTGATCTACTTAAGCAACATATATTAACTGATGAACAAGGCATCTATAGGTCAGATATTATTGTAATTAAAAGTTCCAAGAATTACAAAGATGGCAGAATCAAAACTGTGAAAATTAATAAGCTTTTATTAAGCCCCCTCCACCTAGAATTGGTATTCTACAAGCTTTTGTATTAGTTGCCAGTTTTCTTGTTTTGTTTTGTTTTGTTTTAACTGATGAACATCCAGATATTTGCAAAATACTCAAGTATGAAGACAACACTTCTATTCTGTAATGAAAATCATTAGATAAGGTGCATTGTAAACTTTAAGAAGACTTTATACAGCTAGTGTCTGGCTAGGTAAAAGTATATTGATTCAAATCACAAAATCCAATACAATGGCCTTTGGTACCAGAATTACAGTAAATTCAACTCATTTGCTGCAGCATTTAGTATTGCAATGTGGATAGATCAAGTTTGATTATGTTAATAATTACAATCATCTTGGTATTGCATAGGATAAGCATATGACTTACAACATTCATATATCAGTGGTAACAAAAACTGAACCAAAAACTACAAGTGTTATAAAATGTTTTGAAAAGCAGGTCTTCCTGGTTCCCAACATTCTAGTACAGTGACTTGTTGTCTTTTAGTGCATCTGACAATTCTCTACATAAATTATAGGCAACCTATAATGTCATAATTATAGTATTATAACCATGTACCTTTCTGGCAGGATGGGGTAAGGATTGTACCCTCCACCTGATAAATGACACCTAAATAGAACAAAAGAGCAGCCAAGACATATGGGAGATTCATTTTGATATGTTTTGTTGAAAAATGGCTTATTTTAACTAAGAATTAACTTTTTCTGAACTATGAGTTTCAAAACAAAAATAGATTTATGATTTTGTGAGATAGGTTTTATGACATGAAAATACTTTTATGAGATATTTTTGATTTTGTGAGTGTTTTGAAAGAAATCATGGGGATTTTTTCATAGCATTTTCACAGCTGTAACATGTGTGCTTGACAGTTTAAGTTGTGTGAGTGTATTCATTTTGATGTGTTTTGTCTAAAAATACCTTTATTTTAACTAAAAATCTAAATTTGGTGAGGCAAGAGTGAGAAAACAAAACTAAGTGCATGATGTTGTGAGATAGATTTCATGACGCATATAAATGGTTTTGTAAGTTTTTTTTGTTTTGTTTTGTTTATTTTCATGACTGGTTTTGAAAGGAACTGTGGGGCATTTTGATTGGTTTACTAAGATCACGTTTGCTTTGTTTGGGTTGCATAGGTTAGTTGACGGTGCGACCCTCTGGAATTCTCTACCCCATTGGATTAGGAGTGCATGACTGTGGGGGTTTTAAACAAGCACTGAAGTCCTTTTTATGGAAAAAGGCTTTGGAGATGGTTATGACATGGACTGATACTGTTGATTTTATTTTTGATTTTAATGTTTTATGATGTTTTAATATGATGTTATCTTAATGTAATGCACCTTGATTTAAGAAAGGTGCAATATAAATAAAGATTATATTATTATTTATTTTTGTGGCATCCACAGTGTCCTGTGTGGAGCTGTTGACAACCAGACACACCACTGTGCTGGCACAGTGCCCAAAGAGCCTTGCACATTGTGGCATGATGGTGATAAGTGTTTATCTATGTACAGGGTTCACAGGGCTCTGCATGTGGCCAGGTTGACTGCTATGTTGGTTCAGGACCAAAAGGACCCTTTATATCCTGGCATGAAGGGTGGTCAGTTTCTGGCAGGCTCTGTATGCAGTCAGACACACTGTTGTGGTGGTCCAGGTCTTGAAGAGCCCTGGACAATCTGGCATAATGGTGTCTGGTGTCTGCCTTCATGCAGGGCCTTGTACATTTCCAGACAACATGCTGTTGGTGCAGGGCTGATGGGCACAGTGCATCATGGCATGAATGTGATTGTTGATGAAGGGCCAAAACATTTTATTTATTTAATATTTTGGTGCCCAGGAAAGGCACACTGTGCCAGGTCTCATTTCAGGTGTGACCTGGGAAGGGGTGAAGGGAGTACAGACATGAAGAGTGATTACAAATATCCAAAGTACTTATTCAAAATACACTGGCAGTCAAAGCAAAGTTACAATAAGTGGGAGCTCTCCTTGACCTAGCAACAGCATGGCATCTAGCTATGAATAAGAGATCAGTACATGGGTTTCTGGCATTACTGTAATAAACAAAGCATGCCAGGTGCATATGATTTTGCACCTCATAGAACAGAGCACAAACTTGGGGCCAAAGCACAGGTGGCCCAGCTAGGGGAGTAATAGGTGGGAGGGGAGGGACAGGAGAGGCTGGGAGAGGAGAGAGTCAAAAGGTTCAAGGGGGAGTGATAAGTACAGAGGAGAACAGGAGTGTGCCTTAGCTGGCATCTAAAGGCATCAAATAATTTGTTAATTCTGTTTTGCTCAGGTCTCAAAGGACCTGCACAAATGAGGATACCATTACACTAGGACCAAATAAAAGAAAATTCATCACAAACAAAAAGCTATGTTAATGCAGACATTATGGATAAAGAAAGCAAACCACACAAAGTAATTAAGTGAAATAATTAGAGCTTGGAGTCTCAGATGTCTTGACAAATTGGTGGTGTGGTGTTCCTTGAGGTTTTAACCTAATGCCCACCCTTCCATAGCCCATTGCCTTGTGACCACTGGATAAGCTACTGATCTGGGCCGTGCAATTACCATATGAAGAAAGTCATGAATGATTTTATGCTTTGCATGTCATGTGTGAAGAAAGTTATTAATGAGCTCTTGCTTTTTACAGGTCATGTAGCTTTCTGCATGAAGAAAGTTACACATGACCTGCATCATATGTCTCAAGTTATGACTGATTCTGAAGGCCCTATGTGAAGGGCCATTGCAGTCTAGCTCAAGTACTAGACTTATGGAGCATGGACATAGATCTGTAGCTTGACATTGTGTCACAAAGCTAAGGACGGGGCAGGCACTAGAGTGGAAAACCACAAGGAACACACACCATCAATTTGCCAAAACTCCTGAGACTCACACCATACTTTACATTCCCTTACTTTATGCACTTTACACTTTTAAAGAGCTGCTGATGCTTAAAAGAAAACTTTTAAAAACATAATAGGTACAATTCATCTTGCATTCCATATGTATTCTATAGACCTACCTTCTTTTTTGTGTATTAAGGAAGAAATTGCTATGAATACATGATTTTTATCCCTTGAGTTCACCTGCCTCCATACAGTGGCGATCATACAAAAGTTTATCGGTACTGAGGTATACCTCGAGGTATCTTGACATACCACTGAGACACTCAAGTTCAATTTGCATTGACTGTTATGTGATCCTGCATCAGTACCAGCAAGGTATACCTTGAAGTATACCTCAGTACTGATAAACTCTGTCACGATCACCACTGTAGCTTACTCCTACTTCAAGTCATGGTGCTCTGTTGTGACATCACAATCTGTTCCCATGGGAGTAACTGTGATGTCATAAGCAGTGCTTTATGACCTTAGGTAGGGAGAAAGCAACAGGAATGGATGAACTCTTCAGAAGCAAAGATCCTGTTTTCATGCAGATGACCTCAATAATAAATAATGGGGAGGAAAAATGCAAAACTAATGTGAAAACAAGCTGAAATGTATCTAAATATTATGTTTTGATAAAGTTGTCTTGAAGGCATCAGCTGTTCATAAATAAATACTAATGTCTTTATTAACATAGTTTTTTTTGCAATAAATAATTTTCTCTGATATGCATGTTCAATTTCAAATTCAAATATACCATAGAATAGGATACCACTATACTTTAGTATTGAAATTAAAATATGGAGAGCAAAATGTTTCTTACCTCAATGAACAAACTGCTTTGAACCAATACCTGAGAATAATGGATAGGTAAGTGTGTGTTCTGGATTTTTCACACACGAAGTGTGTTATGACCCATAAACCTCGAGTGTGAAGCTTGAGAGGTTTATGTGGTCATCACACACTGAAGATGTGTGAAAAAATCCACAACATCAAACTTAACTATCCTTTATTTTTATAATTGCTTGTGTGGAGGTTTAGATTGTATTTATAGCAGCTTGAAACAAAAAGATAGTTTTTAGCGAGGTGTAGTTTTATTTTGAAGAAATTGAACTGTACATGAATAAAACACAGCTGAAAATACTGCAGTTGAAATACTTTTTGTGAAACAATGGAATGTAACAGTTTTAAAGTCTTTTCTTTAGAATGTCGTATCAACCGGATTTTGGGTTATTATTGTCTTTGGAGAATAATAACCCAAAATCTGGTTGATATGCATTTTAACAAAACAGTAATCCGTTGATATTTATGGTAACCAGTAATTATAAAGTGTTACATTTCTCCAACTAATCTGTCTCTTAACCTTTCAAAATGAAATAGTCCTGACAGATTAGATTGCAAACTCTATCACCTCTCTGCCCCTTCAGTGGTCTCCCATCTTCAGTCATCTCAGCCTTCCCTTTTTTAGCAGTACAGTACAGTTTCTTGTATTTGTAAGAGGACTAGCATTATCTCCCTTCACAAAGGTGTTGATACCTCTGCTCCAGAAAATGATTGCCCTATCTCCAATATGCCTGTTCTAGCCAATTTCCAAAATTCTGTTGGCCTCTCCCAACTCTCACTCTTGACTTCTCCTACTTCCTTATTCTCTTACAGTCTGGCTTGTGAAAGCTCATTTTACTGTCACATTCCTTCACTTGCTCACTGATATCCTGAAGGGATGGATCTGGCTGTGATCATAGCTGCCATTTTTATCAACGTTGCTACAGCCTCAAGACTGCCAACCTCCATCTACTAGACAAGATCACAATCACTGGTCTATATGACCTTTTTGTGCAATAGTTCAGTTACTACCTGGCAGACAAATCTTGTGCTCTCCTTGAAGATGTCTCCTCCTCCTCTCTCAATCAGTTCAGGAGTTCCACAGGGCTTGGTACTTGGTCATATATATTCTTAATTTTCCTTAATAATCTCCTAATGCATGTTCTCCTCCCCATTCATATGTACGTGAATGACACACTCTCTTTGCCTGTGGCTTTTGGCCTCTAAGTTCACTGCCCAGCTCCAGTATGACTTAAATGGTGTCCAGCCCTGGATGTGTACCAAACAGTTTACCCTAAATGCCAAAAATTGTTTCCATGACCTTTGGCACTAGGCAACTGCTTGCCAGAATCAAATCTAGTCATGGCTGGTCTTCATGACCCTGGATGGTTCCCAACTGGAGGAGGTCTCCTTCTTTAAATACTTGGGTCAAAGACATTGGAAAGTAATCTTACCTTTGCAATTTCCACCTGCAAACTAATTACAAAAATATGGGCATAGTGGCAACTTTGCAAAGTGATTCACAAAGATCAAAGTTTTGCCACTTTGCCTGAACTTTACCAGTGAAGTAAAGCTTCACAGCATCTGTAGAAGTGATATGTACTTTGTGAATGTTCAATGCCACAAGAGGAATATAGGAGGCATGACCTGTTATGCTACAAGAAATAGACAAGAAAATGTTGCCAATAATAATTATTGGTATTTCCACTGTAAATTTAACACTGCTAAACCAATTATTTTGCAGTTTTCTTAGTTACCATGATACAGTGATATTGGATATGCATTACATATTTATAGACCTACAAAGAACAAAAAGTTACAAACATCCACATTTTTAGAGCGTTCTCACACAATTTTACAAATAATTACTGTACCTAGTGAAATTTTGAACCCTGTAACTTAAAATTTACAAACTACATTTTTCCACATTTAGTCAGTTCTATGCCCCATACAAAAGGTTATGCATGACAAATTTCACATATCATGCTTCAAAGTTGGCTGAGTTATGCGTGGATAAATGTTTTCTCAACATTTCCACAAAAATAAAACTACAGATGTTCAGCCTCTATACTATTAACACAATGCCTTCACATGTCATGATATCTGAAATGTTAGTAGGGCACAATTTGATAAGCAATGGTGTCAAATTTCAAGTCTCAAGCTCAATAGACTGCCAAGTTATGGTTAGATAAATGAATTTCAAAATTCCTGATGTATTATACACCAGAGAAATTGACTAAAGTGGGTACAGGAGGGACTCAACTTGTAATCGATGCAGGTCAGGGTAGGATCATTAGTTCACATATTTTGGGAATGCCCAAGATAGCGCCACGATGGTCCTTAATAAAACAATGAGTAGACCCCTTATTAGGCATTGCTGAACATTTGGAACCTATAACCTGCATTCTAGGAGACTACTCGGGTATAAAGTTTACAGAAAGGAAATTCCATTTAAGCATGATTGCAATGTCAGTCAAAAAGCTAGTACTTAGACACTGGTTGGACCAGAAAAGGTATCTTATACAGAATGGATAAAATAACTTTTATTTAATCTGTCTGTGGAGAGAACTATAGCTAGAGTAAATAACTGTATAGCTAAATTTGATAAACAATGGGGTAAATTTCACACTATGTATACCTGTGGTAATTGATCCTTCAAAGAAAGACTGAGCATGGAGAATGAATACCATATTGATGCTGGGGATAAGGGAGGGAGGGGAAGATGTCAAATAGGTGTCAAATTGTGTACCGTCTTGTGAGATATAACATGTATTGTTGTCGGTAGTTGTTTATGTATAGTTTAGTGGAAAACAATAAAGTTTAAATTTGAAAGAAAAAAAATCCATGACATCTTGATGAAATTCCACAGAAATTTGTTGAATGTCATGGGATCTGATTTCTAATTCCACACAGCTTAGGAATCCTAGTTTTTGCTGAGTGCCAGTGATCATGGGTTTAGAAGTGCTTTCATTTAGAGTAGTAGTAACTTGCTTTCCCAATCCAATGTTTCAGAATATCAAAGCTGGACTGATGTCTTACTTAAACATGACCAACTATGCCCGGCCCGGTGGCGCTGAGGGTTGGCGCTGGACGCCACACTGCGACATCGCCAGCGACCCGGTTCGGAACGCAGCCCGCCGTTGGGGGTCGGCAGGGAGGGGAGTAGGATTGAGCATCTGTAGGACAGCTCTCCTCTCCCTGGGGGATCCAGGGCATTCCGGTGCAGTGGGGACCCCGGTGGAGACTGGAGGTACTACTGCTGCTGGGAGCACAAGTACAGAGTTGGAGGCTGACGCTTGGCCAGAATGTGGGTGGACGCCACGCGCGCTAATGGCCATTGTGTCACTGCATGCCTGCTGGCTCAGGGGAAGAAAAGTGGAAAACTGGGGCACTAGTCGCGTAGCATGATGGCCGTCTCCCGTAGAGGACTCTCTTGGTGCCCGGTGCGCGCGGCAGTACCGGATCCTGACTGGGGTGGGTTGAGCTCTGGAGGAGCTCCCCACCACCCCCCGCCATGGGGGCAAGCCGTGGGGGTCACCGCGAGGCCTGAATGTGGACGCCCGTGTAAGCCTGAGGAGATGGCGGCGGATGAACCTGGGGAGATGCCAGACGTGGAAAAAAGGTAAGGCAGACTGGTGGCCCCTGGGGATAAAGAAATAGGAAAAAAAAACATGACCAACTATTTTTTCATTACAGTATAGAACTATGTTATCAGCATATAAAATGCACTTGGCCATTTAAAGATGGAAGATTTTTGATAAACTAGAAACGGTATAGTGCAGTGTTGTTTGGATATTCTTTCTGGAAAATCACCAACATCTTCTGCAGAGATTTCTAGCATTCAGGATTTGAGAGATATCGTTCTGTAAAGTTGGAGAGATACTGTTCTATCAAACTGTTTCTAATAGTAGGCTGATGTTACTGTCAAACAGTTAAAGACATCAGACTATTTAAAAACACTTTATATTACCTATGTAAGGATTAAACCATGAGAAAGGATGGGTCTACTGTGGAATTAATCTATGGTTGTGAGTTTGGCCGAGTACTCCAACAACCCCTCCATAGATTAATTCCACAGTAGACCCATCCTTTTGAGTGGCTTACTCCTCTTGTAACATGGCAATGATTGTACAACTGATAGTCTCTGAATAAATGAGAACAGACAGACTGATTTAGTTTTGGAATGCTTTATGTTGAGCTGTTAAACATGGTGTACATACAGCACAAAACAACTGGAACACACTTATTGGAAATATCATGGCTGCTATTTAAGTTTTGCAAAAATAGCTTTCATTATCAGCTTTAAGCTTTCTAACATCAAAACATATTTTAAAACTTTTAAAAACTTGCAGTTAACTTTCTCGCTAGGTTCTTCAATTTTCATCTGTGTGTATTACAAGATATGGGTTGCACTGCATGATGGGAGTGTGCTAGGGTACATCTTCATGTTTTGTTCCCCAGTTCCTCTGTAGACCAATAGGTGGCTATGAAACAATCCTAGCAGCACAGCACTGTTTTTCCAAATGTACTGAATTAAGCCAATCTGAAAAAACATCATTGAACAAGTACTATTTTTCTGAGTATTAGCATCACTTTTTTCCTCTCTAAATTATCTAGCTCAGCAGGAGATAGAACAACATAACATTACTGTTCTCACCTTTCAAATACTTGTTTTGACTAGTGTTGTTAGTCTCTTTCTTTGATTTCCTTTGTATCTCTCACTTTCTATATTTTTCTTTTCACCCATAGAAGTAGCCTCGTTGTTTTGTCTTGCTTTGTTTAGCTCACTGTCTTTGTTATTTTTGCTTTCAGTTATAAGTGTGCATTCTCATTTTGCCATACTATGTATTCAAAGCAAGTGCTAGGACACATAATGTTATTCAGTGGTCCCACAATGCATTGCACTCAAATTTGCTTAGAAAGCAGAAGATCACAAGTGATTGTAACAGTATATAAATATTCACTTCTAAAGAAATACTGTTACAGCATAATGTACAGTGTATGTGGAGTTTACATGTAGAATCTTTAGTAAGTCATAAAGTTATGTGGCAGTTATAACATAAAACAATCTTGAAAATGTCAAAACCTTGTGCCAGATATACACTCCTAGAAATGAGCTGAACGAGCAGAAACAGCAAAATATTTGTATATGCCTTTCACTTGTATACTGCTTTTGCCTATGGTGGATTGCCAGGTACTATATCACAAACCATGGTCTACTTGAGAATTAGACCATGGTTGAAGAAGTACCACCAGTTATATTTAGGCTAATAGAAATTCGATATTTCAGTGTGCAGATTTATGCCATGTTACAAGCAACTTTAGAGGACACTATATCTACAACCACTTGATTGATGTTCATGTTACACACCTTTCAAAGAACAGTTACATAGTTATTGTTAAACTGTTTTAAATATGTTGATACATTTAAAACACTTTGACAACATCAGCTTATCTTAAACATGTCACCATGTTTAAAGCAGTAGTGTGTGATAGCAGTGAAGATTTTCACCTGTACTTTTTATTCTATTTTAGAATGCCCTTTATCTCCTGACTTATATGATGCCCTTCTTTCCCCATTATGAGTCTGTTTTACTACTTTGTTCACATTTGAAATAATAAAAGGAGCACTCCTTGTAATATGACTTGAACCAGGTTTTCATCACGATTGTCAGCTGTTTTATACACTTGTTGTCCCATAAGGTGAGGGATAAGTGTCTGCTGCATGTTAATTTATTATAGTCACAAGAAAAGTGATCTTGAAAAAGGCAGCAGGATTTTTGAATGGTGGCGAGGGCTTGGGTCCTGCCCTGCACCCTGGGACTTAGACTTCAGCAGTGCACAAACCCCTGCACTGCACCTGGTTTTCTGATATTGGGTGCAGTTGCAATGGTTTACCTGCTTTCCGCAGCTTGTGCTACATATCTGGTGCAAGCACCAATACTTTGTCCCCCTGTGGCACATGCTACACCACAAAATTGTGGCCTAAGGTGCGCGTTGGGCCCAAGGGATGGAAAATCCCAAATGCCGGATGGTGAATGCTGCAAGCAATATGCACTATATGTCCAGCACACTGGGGCTGTTGGCATTATCGTACATTTGGAAATCCAGCACCAGGTGTTCAGAACCAACAAAGAATACCAATGCAAACCTGGTCTGAGCTACATTAAAAGAAATGCTCCTTTTATTATTTTAGCAGTTAAACTCAACATATGGAAAAAGGGTATCATACAAGTCAGAAGATAGGTTGCAATCTAGAATAAAACAAAACGTATAGGTCAAATTCTTCACTGCTATCACACTGCTGCTTTAAATTATATCAGGCAGCTATGATTGTTCTTTTTTACTATTGCTTCTAACAGTTAGTTCCAGTCAGGGCAGACAGTGGCTAGGGCCAGGGTGTTGCTAGCACTTGGCCTCCGAGGCTTGGGCCCTGAACTGACGGCTCTGTTAATTTTTTTATGCTCAGTTCCTAGTAAATGCAGGTTGTACCTTGAAGCACTCCCTTCTTTTTCCTTGTTTCGCTATAAATGATGCTTGCAGCACACAGACCCACCTCCACTCTCTTGTTGGCTCCTATCAGAAGAGAGTAGGGCAAGGCCAGGAGATAGCTCTGTTCTCCCATACCCTCTAACTATGTGATTTTGTTGTTGTGCAACAGCAGTGCCACCACTGCCATCATGCCAGGCCTGTGCCACCATGTACCTGGCCTCTCCTCCACCAATTCCCATGTGTCTAACTAGTCCTGCTGCTTATTAATGGTATTGCCTGCCCTGCTGTATTTGCCTGCAGCTGCATCTCAGTGGATAAGTGATTCAGTCACAAGGAATTAAGCAGGAGAACAGACCTCACCTGCCTGTTCTCAACCAGCCTGCCACCAAAGTGCATGTCTACTGCCCAGTTCAGAGGAGAAACACAGAGATGGGAAGGTGAGGTGGCTCAAGCAGCTGCTCATCCTAGACTGAGCAGTGTTATGCTTGGCTGGGTTTGTATTTAATTTAATGATCCCTGGGGACAAGTTTGGGACTGGGACAGGAAGGGGTGTCCTCACGCCAGTGAGGAAGACTGAGCCTTGAGAGTAACCTCCTCACACTGGACTGTCTGTGAGAGTAATTGGCTTTGTGTGAGGGAGAGGCAATTGCTGACCAAGTGTAAAAATCATGTCTCCTTAGCAATGCACAGCCCCTCCCCCATGAGAGAGGAAGAGAGATTTCATAGACTAGGGTGAAGAAATTAAAAAGACATATTTTCCTCAGGGTATCACTATCAGCATTAATATAATAAGCCTAGCCTATTGTCTGTGGTGCTGAGACCTGCCAGTTCTTAAGGAGTGGGGCCAGCTTCTTCGTTGTCATTGTGACATTGGCTACCAGGTTGTTGATGACTGTATTCATGAGACTGATTCTGAAACTTGAACTAAAGCAGCAGCAACCTGCTGATGGTTTTACTTTGCTGAGTGTGTTCACTGTTTACTACTTGTCAGCTGATGACTCCTTTAAGCATCATGCATGTGCAATGTGGGATAATTAAGCAATATACCATGAAAGGCTGTGGGTGATGCCAGGATTTACCACGCCGGTGTGTTGTCGGTCATGAGGTGCAGCCGAGTTACCAACAACACACCAGAAGTGGAAATCCTGGCATCACCCACAGTCTTGAGTGGGTTATTGCTATTATACAATTGGGAATTGTGAAGATGGAATCAGAAAACATTGGTTTTAAATGATTAATTTATTACTGTGGTGAAAAAAGTAGTGCTCCTCAGTTGCAGGCTGTAGGAAGTGCAGCAAGACATACAGTAAAGTGCTGCATCGGGACCGAGGAGATGGGGACATGTTCACAGCTTAGAAGAGGAGTCTGACAAGTTTCAGAAAACTGGGACCAGTTTCTTTATAGGAATGGTTTGTTTTGTGCAGAAAACTTGTGAAAATCGAATGTTTTTAAGTGGGACTTGTCAATTCAACTGGTTGGGGAACTGTAGTGAAGTGGAACCAGACGGGAAAAGAATTTCATGTGAGCCGGGTGGAAGCGGATGTCGGGTAAGATTTGTGATGTTTTCTTTGGGCTGAGCGGGTCCTATGTGACTTTCCAGAGTTTTTCTGTGCAGTTCTGGCTGTGTTCTGGTGTGCAGTTAAGTGGAACAAGCAGCTGATTTTAGGTCTTGAATTTCACGGTTAGTGGGTGGGCGAACATGATGGCTGCTAGTTGCACAGTTAGTGTTAGCTGGCAGTAGGGTACTAGTGTAGGGACGAGGAACTTTTATGTTGGTGGTGTCAGAGTGGTACTCAGTGGGCAATAGATGAGACTGGCTGGTACTGGCTCTTCTTCCAGTGGGGTCATACCATGATTTACACGTAATCGTGGTAGACGCCAATCACAAGCCAGGATTTAACTTGCCTATTCTATAATTTGTAGTCTATACTGGCTTGATAGTCACGTGCTGGTGTGTTATGGTACAGTTTAGCATGACACCATCATGTGACTATTAAGACAGCATAATTACAAACGATCCCACAATGCACATGTGTGTGAAGTGTGCAGACTAGGATGTCCGTGCTGGGTATGAACACTATGATAGAATGTCCTGTGTACATGTGACTGGGATGTGGAGTATAGAGCTTACCTTTGTGAGCCAAGCATTGCTTAGTCAGTGTGTGTGTGGGAGAGTTAAGTATAGACATACAGTGTGGGAGAAAGAAAAAGGCTGTTTTACTGTAATAAATATTACCCAGAATATTTCCCATTTGCCTGGACTACTACTTGACTAGAAGAAGAGTAACTAAAAGGTAGTTCTACATGAGGCACCATGTCAAAGGCCTTAGAGAAATCCAAGTAGTATGTCCACCACTTTATCATAATGTAAAGTCTTATTGACTGGTTCATAAAAATTCAATAAATTGGTTATGCACGATCTTCCTTGTTTAAAACTGTGTTGTGTTTCATCAGTTATTTGTTATCTGTGAAGCATGTATCTAGTTTTTCTTTGATGATTTTTTGCATGAGTTTGCACAACACGGAGGTTAACCTTACAGGCCTATAATTCCCTACGTCAGTGTTTATCCCTTTCTTGTGGATGGGCACCTCAACAGCATCCCTCCATTCTTTCAGAACCATGCCTGCTTTAAGGAATTGTTAAGCAGTTCTGCCATTAGCTCACTTAATTCATCAGTCAATTCCTTCAGCACCGAGGGTGGATATATCAGGTCCCACAGATCTGTGCTGGTCGAAGTCTTTCATTAATTCAAACACTTTTGTTTCAGTTTTGATAGACTCTAATGGTTTACCAATGCTTTTGTTGAATACAGAGCAGAAATAATGATTGAATTTCCAAACATTTCTCTCTATCAGTTATTATAATGGTGCTTCCATCTATTCACAGTCCCACTGTTCTTTCTGTTTTACTGTGTATATAAGAATAAAAGCTTTGTAGTTATATTTAGCATTTTTTGCAGTTCCCTCATCCATCTTTGCCTTTCTTTTCATATTTCCCTCTTACATGCTTGCTGGATTTCTATGAATAAACTGACTGTGTGTTCATTTTTGCATACCTTCAGCTGCCTGTAAAGCCTCTTTTATTAGCCTCTTAATAAGCAAGATGCCACCATGCTGATTATTCCCTTCTATTATACTTTTTAGTCAGTATATACACTCTGTGCCAAGTTCTGAAATCTTATCTTTTATAAACTTCCATTGATTTTCCACAACAGTGTCTCTCATACACTCTGTCCACGTCCATCTTATTGCTGTATAGCAGCATATTTTCACAATCAGTTTATTTTTACTATTATCGCTGTCAGCAAAGTTCTGCAGAAATAAACTGATCGGGAATATTGCCTGGGCAAACAACAAACACTTTTGTGAGCTCAAGACTTTATTGGTGTGCATGTCTTTAAAAAGCTATGCAGTTGGTATTCAGTTGGCATCTCATGCAGTCGATATCTATTGTGGACATTCATGCTGTCATGTGCCTTTGTCATCCCCATCATGCTTCTCTTCCAGTAGCATTGGACTCTGTGAAAAGCAAAAGAAGGTACAGTGAGCATGTGGATGAAATGAAAGGAGTATAATGGTATAACAGTAATAAATCAGCATTACTCGTTATGGCCATTTCTGTGGGTGTCAGTAATGTTAACCCCAGTGAAACAATAGACAGCATCATCTCTGCACTCATACGCTCCAGGAATCTTGCTTGTAGCAACTGGGCATGTCTTTCCCTGAATGTGTGCATTTTCATATCAATTTTCAGCTTACCTCCACTGGCAATCTGTTGTGACACCATGTCAACATACCATACTGTGAAGTGTTGCTTCAGTAAGTCCTTTAGGATTTTCTTAGCAGCGATATCTAAGGGCCTGCAATGCATATGTGTGGGATGCAGAGCCAAAATAGGGATTATCCCACAATTTTCAAGCTTGACAAGAACAGGATTAGTGGTGTGACCACGGAAGAGGTCCATGATAAAGAGGGTATTTTGTTCAGTGGGTAGCCTGAGTCTGATAATCATGAATTTGGAGAATGGTACCAAGACATTCTCAATGTACTGCAACAGTGCTAATTCATTAGCCCAGTAATTTTCTGAATGATTAATAGCCCAGTCAGGGGGAATGTGTGCTGTGTGTGACTGGATGCTAATTTTCCTGTGTAGATGATCTGGGAAGCCAAAAATCACTGGCCAGTGTACATGACAGTACTACTGAAATTTACCTCCTGTCTCCTAGCCCTAAAACTGCCAACTGCTTCTATCCAGATACTGCCATTGTCCACTCTGATACTGGCACCACAGTACCTGTATATTGATACCTGTTTCTTCAAGAGTCATGATCAGTTCAGGTGGCATCAGCTCTAAGCACATGCTGTGCTTATTTGGGATAAAAGCAAGCTTTAAGTTTGGAAAGTCCATCAGAGTTTTTCAAGCTGCCTTTGTACCTTTCCACTTACTATATCCCATCCTATTTAAAAATTACAAGCCCAGCTGGTGGTTAAATTTAAGTGGCCACCATTTCTGCTTAAAGATATTGCAATCTGGCCCTGACTATCCCCAGTGCCATGGTGTGTACTACTTGGGCATGCACAACTGTCCCTTGTACAATGATGCACCTCTCAGCTTTACATAGGTGCTCCTCCAAATCCTCCATCAAAATGTTGGTTGTCCACATGGCTTTTCAAGCAAACTAGGAGATGGGATTTGGTGGGATCAGATGTAGTTGCAACTGCACCATGTAGTCCACAATGAATTTTCGAACCATACTCTCATTGATGGGGTTGCCATATTTGTCTTGTAGTATTTAACAGCTGCCATCACACCATTTTCTGAGATGTACCTCCTGACCTCAAAACATGCCTCCATGGCGTAGTTGCCATAAGTGGAAGGGCATCTTTTTTTTTGGGAGGTGGCGAAGATGAACCAGCTAATTCCTGGTGACAGATTTTTCCATGGCATTTTAATGCTGGACTAATCAGTGAGATCTTCAGGGTGCAGCACCTTTGTCTTGAAAGTATACTTTCACTTAGCTGGTGTGCTCTGAATCCACTGAAGCAGGGACTTAGTTAACAAAAACAACAATACTTGCTGTTGTTCAAACAGCACTTACTCAGACTACGAACTGCAACTGCTATTTCTGATATGTAGCCTTTTAAAGGAATACTACAGTCAGAATTTCCAAAAACATACATTGTGCAGTGTTTTGATTTGTGTGTAGACCTAGTGTATCCTTCCCTTTGTTTGCTATTAGGATTTTTCAAAATTTGCCTTTTAGTTTTATGGCCCTAGGGATCTCCATGTTAGCATTTTTATGACTCTTCTTTTTCTTACAATGCTTTCTGTCCCATGTGAAGCAATGTATCTGGGACCAAAGATTCAGAAAGTACTGATTTAGAGTCAGTTTTACAGCAGTAGAGCTGCATACAGCACTGAAGGCTACATTTGCAGTTTAGCAAACACTTGAGTGCTAATCGGGTTGGTTATTCTGTAAGAAAACAGCTAGAGTCTTTGCTAATTATAGCACTGATGACATGGGTGGTTTTGTACTTTTATGGCTAAGTATAGTTCGACGAAATGAAAACATTTTCAAAGCAAAATATTCACTCCTGTTGGCTAGACCTGGACACACTCTTAGAAAACAAAAATATTGACTTTGAGTTATTTAGTTTAAGCTAGAATATCAGGCTCCTATCTGCAGATTACTGCTACAGTACTGTCTCTCATAGAATCAGTGATCGTGGATACATCACTGTCACATGGAACAGGAAGCACTGTAGGACAAAGAAGAGCAATAATCTATGCTAACATGGAATCCCTAGGGGCCATAAAACTGGTTGGCAAATTCAAAGAAAAAACACTAATAGCAAACTAAGGAAAAGATACACTAGGACTACACACACAAATCAAAGCACTCTGCACAGCATATGTTTTGCAATTTTTGACTGTAGTACTCCATTAAGTGATTCTGAGTGCTAAAGGGATTAAAGTGATTAGTGTAATTGTCACATTTTTATGTGATTGTAGTGTAATTAGCAGCAGTCAGTAGAGGCATTCAGTAGGAGATGCTGATTATCAGTGATTGCCTATGCTAGAGGTGGGTGAAAAGTGTAAATTCCACTTTCATGTAGCTTTTGCGAAAATTCTGAAATACCACTGAATTTTCCTAACTTCCGCCATTGGTGAGATCAGAATATTCGAATGGGTTTGGCGGATTTTCACCCTGTTCTGTGGGATTTTTGGCTGAACTGGTGATTAATACACATGAACTGCAGAATAACAGTCTTGAGAATTTTTTCTGAATTATTCTGCAATACATGCAATTATTCCTAAGTTCAGTGATCAGCTCTGCAGAATTTTTCTCCAGAGTTTAATTGAATAATTGAAATGGAGGAAAGATGGCCGACTTAGCAGTTGTTTAAGTGCATTGCTCTGCAACCTCAGGTAGAACCTGATGTGTTAAAAACTTTCTTTGTTGCTACAAATCACTCTTTCGGTTTAATTAGTTTCAATGTCGTGAATGTGATGGATCAATGAAAAAGCAGAGTAGCGTATTGGGTTTGGAGTTTGTTTCTCCTAGGTCAGCCTCATTGGACCAGCGGCCTTTTCCAGGAAAACCTAGCCCAGAGCATGGAGTCGGCGGTGCAAGCATCGGCTTGCTGGCCCACGATGGCAGCTAGTAGGATGACCGCAGGAATTCGGTTAAGTTATTACAAGAGTCCAGTGAGCAGAATGAACCTGTTCATCTTCAATCCTTGCAGCAGCTGGAAGAATCCAATCCCTATCAGCAATTTTCTCCTCAAGATCATGGAGACCCTGGGGGTATACAATTGACAAACTGGGTAAAACGCTGGATAAAATTTTGCCATGTACTGAGAGGAATGATAGGAGGTTTGAAGCTCTGGTAATGAAAACTGATTTTTGCAGTCCAGGATTAGTCAGGTAAAAGTTACTACAGAGGCAACAAGGAAGACAGCAGCTGAACATTCAGGTATATTTACCAAACATGAAGCTAAATCTGATTCATTGGAAGCAAACTGTGCTGCTTTAATGAAGGAAAATTATAATTTATGACATCAACCACAAGTTAGAGACACAGAGAATATTCTTCTATATAAAAAAATGGAATATTGGGATTCTTGATCATTTTGATTCAGATTTTATTAATATAAGAAAACTAGTGAAAGATATCTTAATTAAAACATTTGATTTACATAAGAAAATTCTCCACTGATAGCAAAGGCTTTTAGGTTAACGAAGCAGCAGCAGAAAGTATCTGGACAAAATAAATCTACAATTCTAGCCACTTTCAGGTTTTATTCAGACAAAGATTATATTATTAAGATAGCCAAGCTTAAAGGTTCCTTAAAATATAATGAGAGTAAATATTATATTTACCCAGATTACTGCTATTCGACACAACAATGCCGTAGGAAAGTTTTGGCATACCTGCAAGAAACCTTGGAAATAGGTGCACAGTTCTTTTTGTTGCCTCCAGCTAAAGTAAAAATTATAAAAGATGGGAAATCATTTATCTTTTTGAAGTTGACCAGCTTGTCACTTTTCTGCGCTCAGAGTAAGCTACATAAGAAACAGTGGAATCTCCTATGTCCTCAGAACAGGACATTTTGGACAATGTGGATAAAAAGGATTTTAATATTAGATGGGGCTTTGGGTTGTGAAGGACAGTGATATTTTGTTTATATTTTCCTATGATTCTTTGCAAGCTGGGCAGTAAATTATAAATAACGAGTTCTGTGTGGAGTAAATTGTGGTTCATCAAATTAAGTGTATATATAATAAGGGATGTTGCAATATATTGCAACCGTGAGATTATAATGTGGTTAATTTTGCTAATCTTTTTTTCTTCCTTCCTTCCCAGGTTGAATTGGACTTGTTGTATCTTTATGTTAATATACAGAATATGCATGCACTTATGTATGTAATTTTTCTTGATTTTTTCTGTGATGGAAAACATAATTATTTAAAAGAATTTAAAATAAATATATGATAAAAGAATAATCCACAGTTTATACATTTTTCTGCTGTTCTAAGTTGGAAGTTCATAAAGTTGCTCATTTGTTTTCTCATGTTCTTGGAAGCAAAGTCCAACTTTCGTGGACATTCTGCCAGCAAGTTTTTTTCACACCTCTAATCTGTGCAGCTTGTCAGGTGATTTTAGTCTACTGACACTAACAGTGCTGCCTCATAATGATGTAAGGCACAAGCACAAAAACAGCCAGGCATAGAGCGTCTCCATCTACTCAAACTATGCTAGATATAGCTGGTATGAATTTATACTGTGAAACAGTCATTCTTTCCTCATCTGGTCAAATTGTGCCATACATAGAGACACAGAACATAGAAACATAGAATTTGATGGTGATTAGGATTGCTTGGCCCACCTAGTCTGCATTTGCCCCTGCCTATACTGTCATCACAGACCCTACCTGATCTGCTGCCTCCCGCTTCTCAACTAACATGCCTTGTGCTTATCCATGCATGCTTGAAGCCCCCCATTGTTTTCAGCTCCATTACTTCCACTGAAAGACTGTTCCAGACATCCACCACTCTTTCAGTGAAGAAGTACTAATCTCTGCTAAGTTTTCTCCCTTCCAATTCCATTGCATGTCCCCTTTTCTCATGCATTTTCTTCTGAAAATACTCTCCTCCTGTACCTAGTTCAACTTCATGAAGTATGTATAGAGCTCTATCATGTCCCACTCTTCCTCCTGTCTTCCAGGGTGTACATTGAGGTTTCTCAGTCTTTCCTCATAGGGCTCCTGATGCATACCCTGTGCCATTTAGTTGCTCTCCTCTGGACAGCCTCCACCTTCTCTATGTCCTTCCTGAGATGTGTTCTCCAATACTGGACACAGTACTCCAAGTGAGGTCTCAAAAATTACCTATATAGTGGCAACACCACCTCCCTCCTTTTGCTGGTGATACCCTCCTGTGCACCCAGCATCCTACCGCCCCTACTGCCTTGCTGCACTGCCTCATCACCTTGAGTTCATTGGATATGATTACTTCAAGGTCTCTTTCCAGTTTGGGGATGCCAATACCACTTCCCCCATTTATACTCCGCCTCTGGGTTTCTTGTGCCCTAGGTGCATGAATTTGCACTTTTCACAGTGAAACCCAGTTATCATATTCTTGATCACTCCTTGAGTTTTCTCAGGTCTCTGCATGTTCTCTCCACCTCACTCTGGGTGTCCACCTAATTGCAGATTTTGGAGTCATTTGCAAAGAGGCATACCTTCCTTTCTAGCTCATCTGCAGTGCACCTTTAAAGACATTAAAGAGGACTGGTCCCAGTACTGAGCCCTGTGGTACTCCACTAGTCACCATCTCATTCCCCAAGTGGATTCTGCTTACCACCACCCTTTGCCACCTATCCATCAACCAATTTGTTACCCAATTTACCACCTTAGGCCCCACCCCTAAGCTGTCCAGTTTTCACATGAGCCTCCTATGTGGCACAGTGTCAAAGACCCTGTTAAACTCTAGAAAACCACATCCACAGTCCCACTCTGATTTATTTTCCTGGTCACCCAGTCAAAATAATCTATCAGGTTCATCTGACATGACTTCCCTCCTCGTGAATCCATGCCAAGATCATAGCATGCTGTTGAACCCAATTATTTAATCAAGGAATGGTTTAGTATGAATTGAATCATATTGTGGTCACTGGTACTTAAGTGCTGTCTGACACTGCCATCAGATATACAGTCACTGCAATTCACAATTACAATGTCTAGACCTGCATTACCCCTGCTAGGGTTCATTGTACAATGTTGCAAGTTGTAGTCATTTACCTTTACTAACAGGCACTTATCAAAGCTGGCTTTCCACCAAGTGTCAACCAATCAATACCGGCATGTCTTTTTCGATGTATCAGATATGCAATCATACTGGCATTGACTACTGCTGCAAATGCATTATAATAAGGACACCATTGCAAATGAGTCTAGGCTCAATGGTTTTATAACACTCCTCCTGAAATATAGTTGGTGATGAGGATAATACATCTTAAGTCACAGTAATGAAGGCTCTACCACTGTAACATTCTGTGCTGGACAAATCTTATTAGAAAGTTTAGGGTTCTGCCAATATATCTCTAGGTGTTCACACTTTACTCTTTTAATGTTTTGTAGTTTTTCTAGTCATTCTAACATCAGAAACTAAAAAAATATAATTTCATTTAACTTGGCTATTTTATTTATTAGATATCATGGGGATTTCAAAGCCCGTGTCTAGATACAAGTCTCTATTGCATAACTTTGGACATACGCAGACTTGCCCCATGTTCTATTTTCAAAACACTAACTTAGTTATGTCCAGTTTGCAAAGTTCGGCATTAATGTGACTATACACAGTTAACAGACTGACTGTAACCTGCTCTATCAGTGTCCATTCATTATACCAAAATCGCTCCCGACACCCAACATCCTGATGCCAAAATCCTCACTCGTCAATCAATCAATCAATCAATCAATCAAATCTTTATTTATCCAGGTGATCACCATTGAGCAAGCTCATTTACAAAGGTGGTCCTGCTGTTGGAAGGAAAATTGTACAGTTACATATAAATATACATAATACAAAAGGAACATGTTTACAATACTGATAGGAGCAGAGTATTTACATTCCAAGTCACATGTACAAGAAAGATATACATAACACAACCCAGACGTAATATATCTATATATGTGTGTGTATATATATATATATATATATATATATATATATATATATATATATATATATATATATATATAGTTCCCACAGGAGCAGGATGTGTATGGATGTCATATACAAACCATAGAAGAAAAAAGAAAGATTATTTATATTCCTGTCCAGCAGAAACACGTTACAGGCCTGGATGGAAATTCCTAAGCTATGGAGGTGCATAACAGTGTGTAAGCCTTAGGTAAATGCGGCAGAAGGGGGTGGTGAATAAGAGGGATACAGAGGGTGCTAAGGGCAAGTGGGGCAGAAGGAGGGAGCAGTAGTGGCAAGGGCTGATTTGGAAAAGCAGCTGGGACTAGTGTTGAAGAAGAGAGGAACAATAGTCAAGCTGCTAGGAGCGATAGAAGCAATTACAGATTTCAGCAAATGTTTTGTCATAGAGGGTCTTAAAGAAGGCAGGACTGACAGGTGAGCTAAGTCTCAATGATTTTTGTATCCTATTCCAGAGAGCAGGCAGGGCATAGCTTATGGTGACCCTTCCAAGGTGAGTGTTGGCCCTTGGGACATTCAAAGAAATCAGCAATTGACTTCTTAAGGCATAGTTCCTAATAGGACTAAGGGGAGACAGTCAACAAAGTATTGTGGGAGTTTGTTGGTAAGGGCTCGGAGCGTCCATAGGGCTACATTTCTATATCGCCTGTAATCAAGGGAGGGCCACCCACGGCTGCATGTAAAGAGCAGTGATGTGTGGAGTATGGGAGGCCAGTTATAAATCTCAGTGCTCTATAGTATAATACATCCAGTTTTGCAAGACATGAGGCAGGGCAATGGCCATAAATGAAGTCGGCATAGTCAATTAAAGAAAGGAACGTAGATTGGACAAGCTGTCTTTTGCATCTGTGGTCAAGAGGCGTTTAATTCTGAAAAAGTCCAAGCCTCTGCCTCAGTTTTTCAGCAGTTCTTCTGTGTGTTCCACAAAGAGTTTGTTGTCTAGCCAAATACCAAGGTATTTGAATTTAGTCACAAATTCAAGATTTTCTCCTAATAAAGTAGAGATTGATGGTAATGGACTAGTGACAGCAGAATAAGCCCCTGGGCCTGATGGTGAGAAAAGAATGGCCTTGGTTTTTGCATTTAGTAGTAGCTTTTGCTAAGGAGCTGGTACTGCAGAGTATTAAAGTCAGCTTGTAACTCAGCACAGGCAGCTTCAGTAGATTGCCGGCTAAATGAGCACCATGTCATCCATAAACAAATGAATACTGGCATCTTTGATGCCTGCGCCCAAGCTGTTGATATAAATGGCAAACAGTAATGGGCCAGTATGGAGCCCTGGGGGACACCTTTTTATCAGTTTAAGTGGAGAAATCTCTCCATCAGCTTTAATTTGTTGCTGTCTATCAGAAAGGTAGTCTTGGAACCATCCCAGTGTGGTTGAGCCAATGCCTATAGTTTTTAAGGTGAGAGGAGCAGGCAGTAGTTGACAGTGTCAAAAGCCTTACTGAGGTCCAGAAACATGGCACAAATAAATTTTTTGTTGTCTAGGTCCTGCTGTCGATCATTAGTAACTTTTGCCAGTGCCGTAACTGTACTATGCTTAGCTCTAAAACCAGACTGCATTGGGTTAAGTAGTTTAGCATTGTCTGAGAAAGATCTCAGCTAGCGATCCACAATTTTTTCCAGAAGTTTTGAAAGTATGGGAAGAAGGGAGATTGGTCTATAGTTATTTAGTTCACAGGGTCCCCTGCTTTAAACAGGGAATGACGTGACAGTTTTCCATGCCTTGGGGATGGAGCCTTGTGTTAGGGACAGATTGAATAGGTGTGTTATAGGTGTAGCAAGTAAATGGTATGCTATTTTCAAGAAATATGGGTTGAAGGAGTTGGCCCCAGCACTTTTTTCGTATCTAGTCATAGAAGAAGATCTTCAACTTCTTTTATGGTGGTAGGTGAAAAGGAGAAGTTTGCCCGACAGTTCGATTTTGTCTGCAGCTGAGTTTGTAATCTTAAATACAGGGGTAAAGCCCTGAAACATGAAAAAGATTCTGCTATGGGCAAAATTGAACTGTCAGACAAACACAAGTTGGGATTTTGACTTGGGATGTTGAGTGTCAGCAAGTGCCTATCGGGATGCAGTATTGTAATTGCTCTATCATTTGTATCTGTGTTCAGCATTTTATATCCAAAATCTGGATGTACAATAAAGTACCAGAAAAATAGAAATACTGCAGGTAAGTTAAACCTATGAAAATAACTCCATGATATAACTTCTGAAAATGCCAGCTGAGGTAACTAGGAGTTTTGTCCATTTTATAACTTTGATAATCCCACTTGACACATGGTACGTATGAGTTTTGCCATTTTATGGCTCAGACTTTCAAGTCTCTGGACACAGCACTGGCATCCATGTTTCTTTTTAATCAATAAAATGTTACTGTATTTTGTCAAATAACATCAAGCTGGTAAAACATTCACTATATCACTTATACTGTACTGCTTTATACATTCTAATACAGTTCATTCCATTAAGTATCTATTCATATTCTCCTTGTAAAGTTACAACAAAACGGTACATTCAATATATATTAATTAACATAATTATCCAATTAATCAGCTAAATTATTCTAAACTACTTAATAGCAATACAACATGAAGTGCGATACTTACAAGCAATGAAACAAGAAGTTGAATTTACCCTGACCCATTAATAAAAGCTCAGTAGATGCAGTATTTATCTATAATAAAATAAATAAAAAAAGAGAGAGGAGAGGAAAGGAAAGAAAGAAGTCTATAGGTAGAGAATATATAGAAAGAAGAGAGAGAGATAAACAGTACTGCTTGTATAGTCCACCAACAAACAGTAACTTGCAAAATGGACTGAGACACCAGCATAGGAGGAATGTTAGATTAAGCTAATCCAGATGCTATCATGTCTGCCACTACTGACACCTTAAGTGAACAGCTATAAAATTGAACCACAATATTTTAACCAGAAGGTTTAGACTGGGGAATTATCCGGGAGGGGCAGGTCTGTTTCATCTTAAAGTCCACAAAGTAAGCTCCTATTTATTACCTATATCGATTGTCCAATTTCTGATCCATCCCATTCATATACAGCACCAGTCTTTCAGATCATATAATTTCAAGAAAATGAGATTTCCACTCGAGAAAGGATGGAGCCTCTCCTCCAGCTAGTACATAAGTAAAATATTCTGGATTGATGTGCCAGTAATGAGTAGAGAATGTTTTTGTTCTTGGGACCAGTGTCTATCCTCTTCAAAGTGCCCAACGATACAAGTCTCCAGGTTTAGCCAAGCATAAAGCATGGTGGGTATACTATGTAACAGTTCCCAACCTCATTCCAAAGTGCTTGTATCTCGGGCACTCCCAGAACATATGCAGCAAGGACCATCTTCCTTACATTTTAAGCAATTTGCATCCCTCTGATTCCCATTTTATCCATATGTAGCAGTGTAAAATATAAGTTGTGTAATGTTTTACAGTGTAATAACTTCAAGTTTCATGTTCTGTATGCTTTTATAAAGAACTCTTAGATATTACTCCAGTCCCATTCCTCTGTACTTATCCCCAATTCTACCTATCTCACAGGTTCTTCAACAAGAAGCCTGGAATACAAGAATAGAAAATTATGAACTCGGGAAATGGAGGAGAGAGATGTACAGTCCCCACAAATTGTTTAGTTATTTCACTACATTCGGTTTCTAATGTTTCAGATGAAATAATCACTTCTGTTGCTGTGTTGTATCCCCTTATAGAAATATAAGTGTGCTGTGTACATGCAGAATGCATGCCACATGTTTAATTGTGCAGTGTTTGCATGCGGTTCGTGACACAAAAGTGAACTTATGCCAATCACGCCTAAAAAGCAAATCAGGTTTGCATGCTGCAGGCTTGATGTGTAACAAATAAGGTGGTGTGAGCATCTTCTAAAATTGCATCAGGTTTGCATGTTGCATGCTTGACATGAGTGCAGCAGTTAAGTTGTGTGAACATCATTTAAAAATCACATCAAGTTCACATGCCATGTGTGCAGCAACTAAGCTTGTGCAAATCTCATCTAAAAACACATCACTTTCTATTTCTAATACTACTGCTAGCAATTAGAGCCATTGAAATGCATTTTCATTGCTTTTCCATTAAAATTAGGTAAACTTATTAATTATGATCCATTTGTAAGCTGCTTAATGGCTTTTGATTTTGTCATTAAATTGCCATTCATTTGTAAAGTATTGTTTGCTTACTGCATTAAATGCCTAGGATACAGTCAGCCAACATCTCATATTCCAGATGTGCAAAGAGGGGCCTCTGTGTTGTGAAGCCTGACCATTTTGTTTTGGGCCATGCAAACCTCTTATGCATATTTAGTGCTACAAATGTGTTTCTCCATGACTGTTTCAGCTCACTTACTTTCCTTTGTCATTCTGTATGGAGCATATACACTATGGCCATTCTCAGCATTTTTCTGCTGAGTAGGATCATGGAAGCATGCACTATACTTCAAGTTTTGTCAGTGAAATGACGGACATGGACACGCAAATGAAGGACAATGAGGGACACTAACTTTCATGATGATCAGGACACATCCTGAAACATGGGGATACAGTACTTCAGAACACAATAGAAACCATTGGATTTACTTTTACCAATATTAGCACCTGAGAATGAATGTCTACCGTAAAGCAGGGGTGCCATTTAGGTAGAGGGGGGCACTTGTCCCCACATTTGTGCCTAGGTTGTTATTATGGTGTGGCAATAATGGCATTAAATTTTGATTTAATCTTTACACAATAAGTGCCCCCTGGCCTGTGTACACTACACTGCAGGTGCACTCCTGACTCAACTGGGTCTGTATTGTATTGTCCACTCTCTCCCTATTAGCAACGGCACCATCACATGTGAAATGGAGGAGCTACAGCCAAGCAAGAACACATGAGTCATGTGAGTGCAACACTGTCTTTCCTTCCACAGAGTAGGCAGGCTGCACACAACAGCCTGGAGCAGTCAGTGAGCAGTGAGTTCTCAACAGCAGTGTCATGATGTCATATTTTTGTTGATCTATTTTAGTGAGCCTCCATCTCCTTAGTGGATGAAGAGGCTGGGGTGAGCTAGAATCTAACTTGAGACTTGGCTACCTATTTACTCTACTAGGCTTGCCTCACAAAAAACAACAGCATGACCCCCCGCAGCAAGCTAGGCCTAGAAGCAGTGATGACAGAGATGTGGGCAGCCTTCATAGGCCTTGATCAGTGCAATGCAGCAACAGCTATGGCAGCAGCCAAGAAAGAAGCAAGCAACACAGGTTGGGTGGGTTCAGTTGATGAGGTGACTTGGCCGCGGACCACGTTGAGGAACTGGGATGGTCAGTTCTAGCATCCTGCTTCTGGCAAAAGGACAGAAGAAGAACAGACTAAAACCAGACTGGTGGGACACAGGGCCAGACAGCAGGTTCATGGCCAGATGACCAGGTAAATAAAAGTAAATATTTTTTTATGGAAGGATTGAAAAGGAGGAAGGACTGAAATATTGATGTGGTTTTCATGTTTTTGTGCCTTTGGTGGCTTCATGACCCATATGGGATGGGTATTGAATGGAATGGACTCAGGAGAGAAATCAGGAATTTTTTGGGGGGCAGAACTTTAGCCAGGAAAAAATTGTTTAGTTACTGGGTGGTTTAAGCCCAAATCTGATGCACTGCTCTGACGTATAGTCAGATGAATCTTATACATTTTAATTTTTCCAGATTTGCATATCACTTTTCAGTCAAAATAAATAAGTTGTAACTTTAGAGATGTTCCATACATTCCAGAGCGTGCTGCCTATGGGCTGACTAGCATCTGGCCTCCACTGGTTGTTGGTTCTCTCCTGCTGAAATCTCAAATGGTGCCCTTGCCATAAAGTCTAAATTTACAGGACATCCTATGTGTGAGCAGCATGTTTTCCATGAGGGATGAACGAGGAGCAGAGCAGTTTTCAGTGGTAAAATGAGGGCTGTCCCTTGCATTTAGGGACAGTTGAATGGTATGGTATGCACAAACTATTGGAACCCTACTATAGTCAGTCTTATGCCCCCAGTGAAGCTGACCTCCACATCCCCATGCTAAGGCACATTATGACATAGGTCAAGGGAGAGTGCAGAGACATGCCCCATTGAAATTAATGGGGATTTTTTTTATTACTATATAATGTATGGTAGAACGCTGTTAACCTTAGGAAATCATCATTTCCTAAGGTTGTTAACTATCGATGTGATCGAGATAGTTAGTTAACTCATCGATGCTACGCCACATCGATAGGTTAACAACAGCGATTGGTCTGAGCATGTGCGCGCTTTTTTTTCAGCAGGGAACCGACGGATGAACAGCAGCGTTAGAAGGACTGAACGCCGCTGCAGTGACTAGTTAGCAAAAAGTAAGCAGCCTTTTATGTGGGACCATACACTATAAATAATGTATGGTTCTCTTCGGCAACCGGTCAATGTTAACTGCCTCGAGGGTGCCACGGCGACGTAAACCTCTCGAAAGCCGCTCTGAGGTTTACACGGCTGCCCTGGCAACCTCTCAACAGTTAACTGACCGGTTACCGATAGAGGACCATACATTATCTCAATTTTATACATTATTGATGGAGAGCTGGAGATTAATGAAGGCCACTGCTCGATTTAACACAGACCTTGTTAATAGAACAATGGCCTTCATTATTCTCCAACTCACCATCATAATGTATAAAATAGTACCGTAAAAAATAACTCCATTCATTTCAGGGGGTATGCTCAGCACTCTGACCCATGGACATCATCTCTTAAAGACTCCTGCCTCTGGCTCTCTAGTACTCAGGCAAGAGACTCTCAGCTTATATCTGTAATTGGTGGGTTGTCTATAGTAGCATGGTCACACCTCGCTACCGTGTGTGTGCATGGGGGGACTGATCATGTGGGTAGGGGTTTTAAGTTATTGCTACTTTTGTGTTTCCCCTAAAGTCTGTTAGTGTGCAAGCATTCAAAACTATGGAGACAAAATGGTAGGAGTACAGGCCAAACAGAAGTAATTAAGTAGTTTTGTGGGTAAGTGTGTATTGGCAGTGGAAGAACCACATGTTTTCAGGTGGTATGTGTGATAGAGTTCAGCTGGGCACCTGAGATGGGGTGGGGAAGACAAGAAAACTAAAAAGTATAACAGGGCTATAAGTATGCTGCATGCATGCATATGTATTCAGATTTGTATTGAAGTACAAGCAAGCCATATATGCAGGCAGTATAGCTTACTCATTAAAGGCACTGGACTGCAAACCAGGAGACCTGAGATCTGAAGACCTGGGTTTGAATCTCATCAACCCCACTTTTATATGGTGTGATCTTGAGCAAGTCACTTAACTTTTATGTGTGCAGTTATCAGTGACCACTTGCTTTTCAGATGCATGCCACATGCATGCAATCTGTTCCAATTTAACATAAAAAGTAGGATTTACACTTGCTTGTTGCACACATGCCACGTATATGCAATCAGTTCCAATTTAACATTTAAATCATACTTTCAGCAAGCATATCACGGTATGTTTTGTTTTTATGTGTGCAGCATGAAAACATTTCATATAATTATTTCTCATATCCCAGTAGGGGCACACATTTTCCTTTCACATTTCTTTATATCATTATTTCTGTAAGGGATAATACCTCCTCCATGACAGGAAGCTTATATTTTCCCTTTAGTGTATTGAAACTCATGACTGAGTCACCCTCCAAGATGTCCTTAATTGTAATAATCCTTTAAAATCACAATCCACATTTTAGTGGTTTCCATTAGTGATTAGATTACTGTTGGACTATTATGGTTGTAATCTAGACTTTGTAATGGTATGCTTTAATATCTGTTTAATGTGACCCAAAACATTAATCCATGTTTCTGATGCATGCTTGTCTAAATAAATTTGACAGCAGGTTTTCATCATATTTGTTTAAGCACCTGACACATTTGTAACTCTTAACATGTTCTACAATGAACAAAATGATGCATTCATCATTTATGGAGCAGTTTTAGGTGGTTTAACTGTCTGAGCGGATGTAGGGTAACTCCATCTGAAAAACAATGTAGTTGTTTGAAAATCCCAGTGGATGTTTCCATAAAATTCCACCCCATGGGTGGAATTTCTAAGTCTCAGAACTTCACCAAGCTCAGGGGCCTCTACTGTTTGACACACAGAGCATGTGGCAGCCTAGTAGCATTTTCTATCCTGTGTGTCAAATTGACGCCAGTAGACAAGTTGCTTTGGTTGTGTGTGTCATATCTGGGGTCTCTTAACACACAGCTTGTAGCCAAACTTTTGCTGCAAGTTTCTAATGCAGTTGCAGCATTCAACCATGGCAATCTAATCTTTTGATGCAGGGCTTGACACAAATCCTGGGCCACCCTTTGAAAAATAACTACACATCTTGTGCTGCTGACCTTTTTGAACTTTGCTGTTTCTATACATTGTAAATGTGTGCTTGTTTTTTGCAGATTAGCTCTTTATATGAAGAATACTTTCTTATTTTAGTCCAGTGCTTAGTGTTAAATGCAACATGGAAGCTTTGTGATATCACCAAACTTTGTTAAAGCTGCTCTCCTACTAGTTAATTAATTTATTAGTGTGGGACTACTGAGTGTTAATACACTTCGCTGAAGCTCTTTTATCAATATGAGTGGTTATGTTCATGTATTTTGTTGTGAGAACAGTGATGCAAAAATTCTGATGGACAAAGGATACAATTTAAATCTGACATGTACAGATTATATATATATATATATATATATATATATATATATATATATATATATATATATATATATATATATATATATATATATATACATATATATATATCTGTTGCAGTAGCACATGTATAGTAAAGGTTGAGTAGAGTGTGTAGTGTTAAACCCAAAGTGTTGCACCTTAATAACTTTGGCTGCATTCACAATTGTGCAAAATTTGGCATGCATAGTCTGGGTGGCAAGCTCTCAAGATACAGGAAGTTTCAGGACAGTTGATTATCTGGATTCCAAGACCCAGAAATGTTAAAAATACATGCCATCAGTACTGAGTAGTAGCAAGGTATGGTTGTGTCATTATGTATAGTAAAAGACACATATACAGTGCATGCTAAATTGTGTACACACAGATGCTGTACAATACTGAGGCATAGAAGCAGGCATGAGCTGATGGCTAGAAGGGCCACTAGAGTGGTGAGGGTGGCTAAAGGCAAGGAAGGAGCAGAACCTGGCCAGGGAAATTAGGAGAGGGAAAAAGGGTTCTTTAGATACATTGGGGAAAGACGAAGGGTGAAGGGGCAGATTAGCAGGATTAAATCAGGGAAGAGATGGGCACAAGACCCAGAGGAGCAGGCTGAGGTACTAAATGAGTACTTCACCCTCAGTTTTCACCAGGGAAAATGGGGATGCTGCATCATACATGGGAGGAGACAGAGATAATGAGGAGGGGGGCCTCTTACCAATCGGGCAGGTCTGGGGAGAGGGGGCATCACTGGCAGGTGGGGGAGGGCTAGCAGGAGAAGAGGTACTGGAGGTGGAAATCACAGCAGAGAGAGTGAGGGAAGCCTCAGCTCCCTTAAGACGGAGAAAGCACTGGCATGGATAAATTACATCCTAGAGTGCTGAAGGAACTTGCAGATGTCCTGGCAAAACCCCTGGCAGAGCTTTTCACCATCTCTCTGAGGACAGGGTGGGTGCCCCAAGACTGGAAGGTGGCGCATGTAGTGCCTATCCACAGGGGGATCAAGGGAGGTGGCAGGGAACTACAGGCCTGTCAGCCTGACATCAGTGGTGGGCAAGGTGATGGAGGGCATTGTCAAGGAGAGGCTAGGGAGGACCTGGATAAGTCAGGGTGCCTGGACAATAGACAGCATGGATTCATCCCGGGAAATTGTGCCAGACAAACCTGGTGGAGTTCTATGACTGGGTGACAAGTGCCTTGGACCTGGGCAGACCAGTGGATGTCCTCTTTCTAGACTTCAGCAAGGCATTTGACTCTGTTCCTCACGTGGGCCTGTTGGATAAACTAGGAGAAATGGGGTGGAAACCAGATGATCCGGTCGGATAGGCAATTGGCTCCAGGACCAGACCCAGAGGGTCGAGTTGGTGGGATAGTCTCTTCCCCAAGGAGGGTCATTAGTGGGGTCCCAAAG
This sequence comes from Neoceratodus forsteri, assembly GCA_016271365.2. Lineage (NCBI taxonomy): Eukaryota > Metazoa > Chordata > Ceratodontiformes > Ceratodontidae > Neoceratodus > Neoceratodus forsteri. The sequence goes on from CM057450.1 coordinate 1,544,110,701, forward strand.
GGATCTGTCTCTGGGCCCCTTCTGTTCAATGCCTACGTATCTGACATAAGGACAGGAATCAGGAGGAGATGAGTCTCTTTGCAGATGACTCGAAACTGGGGGCGGTGGTGGATGGGGAGGAGGGAGGGTGGCCCTGCAGGGGACCTGGAGGCTCTGGAAAGATGGTCTAGAAAGTGGAAGCTGAGGTTTAATGCAGGAAATGCAAGGTACTCCACCTGGCCAGAAACCAAGGCCAAGTGTACACCCTGGGGAAATACTACAAGTCTCAATGGCTGAGAGGGACCTGGGGTGGTGGTGGTGGTCAAGATGAACAACTCTGAGACTTGTAGGAGGGCAGCAGCCAAGGCCAACAGGATGCTGGGATGCATTGCTAGGGGGATCACCTCCAGAAGGAGGGAAGTGATACTCCCTCTGTATAACTGCTTGGTGAGGTCGCACCTGCAGTACTGCGTGCAGTTTTGGAGGCCGACTTAAAGAGGGACATTAACCTCCTGGAGAGGGTCCAGAGGAGGGCAACCAAAATGATTTGGGGCTTGGGGGACAGGACCTATGAGGAGAGGCTCAAGAGCTAAATATGTACACTTTGGAAGAGAGAAGGGACCGGGGGACATGATAGAGGTCTTCAGGTACATGAAGAGGGTAAATAGGGAGGAACAGTGAGGGTGCTTGAAGGAAGGAGGAGGGGCTACTAGAGGGGCATGGGTGGAAGCTGAGGGGAGAAGATTCAGGGAGAAAGGAGGAGGTGCTACTTCATTGAGAGGGTGATAGAGCCATGGAATGCACTACCTAGGGGGCTGGTGGAGGCAGAGACAGTGGAGGGGTTCAAGAGGGGTGGGACAGGTACAGGGAAGGGTTCAGGAAGCAAAATCCAATGCAGCAAGAATATCTGGAACTGGGAAGGAGAAGCCAGAGAAGGCGAGGGACAGCAAGGTCAGCACCCAGGTGGGGCTGACCAAACGAGCAGACACAGAAAGACACGAAAGACCATTAGGCCTATTCTGCTGGCATTTTAGTATGTTAGTATGTTAGTATGTTAGAAGATAGCTGCAAGCACACATAACTACACTTCACAGAATAAGCAAGAATACCCACACATTACCCAAACTTTGAAGTTTAATCCTGATCATTTGCTGCACTAGGGTCTCTAGTGTCAGCAGTATACTTCTCCTTAAAAATACAATATTTATGAATATAACATTACAATTGATTTGTCTCAGGAATTTTTAAATATAAAATATTGCAATGTGTTAGCTGCACTATTTATTTAATAAATGTTATGTAAACAAACATACCAAGATGTACAGTATAGGGTCAAGAGTGGTGTATGCTGATGTGTGGGCATATCCTAATGTTGCTGTGTATTGTTGAATTTCGGTTGGTAGTGGACAGATGCTGCTTACTAGTTGCATGTGCTTCCAAAGTAACACTGTAAGGCAAATGAATATAGGGGAACAGTAGCTAGTTACTTAGTCATCCCACTGATAATACATCAGACTACACCATCAACACAGGCCCACTGAGTATTCTTAGGAATTCCAGCCCCTCCTTCACCATATATCCTGCGCATCCCTTTGTCCTCCTGCATGGTTTCCTTCTTTGCAGTACATCATGCTAACACTCAGTGGCTTCCTGTGATGGGCAGTAAACATCTACTGGGGACTGCGTGGCCACTCTGGGTTCCTATCTGGCTGTGTCAATAGATACCCTGCTCCCACCTTGACCCCACAAACCTGTTATCTATAAATCTTGATCTTCGTGTCTCTTTGTTCACTGGGCCTCAAATGTAAGCTTTTGGCAGAGGTCAAATGGTTAAAAGCAGGAAGGCATCTTTAGAAAAGTCATTGTTGCTGGTAGCTGGGAACACGCTGAAGCCTGGATAGTCCTGCTCAAGTGTCTGTTCTCATTTTGCTCTTCAGGTGGAACTGGAGTTGAGGGCTGCAGCCTGGCTATTCTGTCCTTTTTGCCTCCTCAGCATGCTCTTCTGTTGCTGGAAACCTCTGACCACTTCCTTTCTTCTCTTGTCTCCAATCCTCTGCTTGGTGATTTGGAGTCCTGCAACACTCCTCTTTAATCAACTCCTTTAGGCTTCTTCTGCTGCATCAAATATGCACTTTCCATCAGGGAAGAACACCACCAGATGAGCCAGGTATGGGGTTTGAAACCTCAGTTGCTGTTTTCTCAGGACTTGGAATAAGGGGATGTAGGCCCTTCATTTTCACATGGTGAGGGAGGGTAATAGGTTTTGAAAAAAATTTGCTGTTCAGATACCTCACATCTTTTGTTGCTAGGCCTTACCAGATTGTCTTGTTTTATAGTGTATATTTAAAGAACTTCACTATGATAGATCTTGATGGCCACTGGTGAGGTTGGTGGCGGCCCAATGCTCTGTCGGCCCGCCTATTTCTATGTCCTTGGCGCAGGTCCAGCTATAGTGCATATTGTAGCAATTCAATGATGAAAAGCACCATCTCCTGCCTCTCTGTATGTTCTGGTATCCTGTATATTTGTAAATTATTTCTACGAGACTGGCTTTCAGCATCCTCCTGTCATTCATGAATTTTTCTTGGGCTGCTTGTAATTGTTGGACCACTGCCTCTAGATGATCCACTCGGCAGTCTGTCATTAATATCTGCTCATCCACTTTGTCAGCCTCTTTGTCAATGTTTTAAGTTCTGCTACAACATTCTGTAGTTTCTCTGCCACATCCATTCTAAACTCTCTTAATTATTGCAGGATCATGTTCAATTTCTTCCTTTTGCTTCTGGCCTCTACCGGGTGATGATTATTTCCGGTCCTGTTAGTACTGTGATCCCAAGGCTTGCGAGGCATCCGAGTTATCCGGTTCAGCTCTCATCCCTTGACATCTGGTCGTCCATCCATTTTTTTTTGTTTATCCCTTTCCATATGGTCTAAGGAACACTCCCCATTACTTCTGGAGAAGTTTCAAGTATTTTTATGGATTTCAGGAGTTTCTTTAGGAGGTCTTAGCAGAGCTGTTTCTCTAGGTTGTCATGCAGACGTTGATGTCACCAGAGGTCCTTCGACTTTTGCATTTTCAGCAAAAACTCTGAAATAGTCAACTAATCATTTGGCTTTCTGCATCCTGCAAAAGAAATAATTCCATTTGCCGCTGTCCACCTCACAATCAGAAGTCTCCTTGTTTAGCCTGTGAAGAAAACACTCCCTATCTAAAGGATGTTTCTATTGATAACAGATATTTATTTATTTATTTATTTGCTTTTGTTAACCAGAAGCACACTAGACAGCTAAGTGCCTATTTTCAGGTGCGACCCGGGAGATAAGTTACAGTAATGACAATTTCTGCTCCTATAAATAAAAAGGCAAAGTTCCACATTGAAATGTTTTAATTTGTATACCTGTTAAATGAACAATAAAAAAAAATGTGTTTACCCTGACTTTCCTTGACAGTTTCCTAACAGTTCCTTGTTATGCACTCTCTTCTGAATATGGATTTTATCCTACCTTTACAGTGTTGTGGCTTAGTAAGAATCTTTGACTTCCTGTAATCCTTACATTTTTCCATTAAAGCTAAGTGTTGCCATCTCTGACTCATTTAATCTATAGTATGCCTCCAAAAACACAAAAGTAATGTGAAAATGCAAAAAGAAAATGAATCACGAAACCCCAATAAACACCATAAGTGGGGAGGGAAAAGGCTGATCAAAAATTAAATCCAAAGGATCTTCCAATCCACGGTTAAAAAGTGAAAAAAGCCACCCAAAAATAGTCCACAAGGAAATCCAGCAAGTCAACACTGAAGATCAGGATACAACACCTTCTCTGAACAGTCCATTGAAAAGACCCTCAACAATAATGATCCTCTGACCCATCCGTGCCACCAAAGATCCTGATCCAGTCAGAAGACATAATTTCTGAAGACTACATCCACAATGGCCCTCAATGATCCCTCCCAGACTCCAATGCAATCATCCGACAATGAACAACATCTGGCGCAGCTTCTCCTCAAGATTCCTTTGTCCCCGATCCTGATGCAGGCTGCCCAATGACATCTTCAAAATTCTGTCCGCCATGTGCAGACACTCCTGAGTCCTGCCATGAGGCCTTCTGGCCAGCAACTACTGCTCTTCGCGCATGCCCAAATTTATAACACTGAGCCTATCAGAAATGCAACATATCCAGTCAAGTAACCAATCAGAAATGTGTCACAACCAACCATTGAGATGCAAGTTTCCATGTTACAGTGATCAATCAGAAAGGCCCAATCTTACCTATGGGCTAAAATGGAAGGCTGTCTTGAGCATACAATATGGGAAAACAGGAAAATCGTAACTCTGCTAAGCAAAACACAGCAAATCCCAAAATCACTAAGAAAACACCTGCAGTCATACAGGAAGTGCTAGATAAATCAAATTTGTCATGTGGACCACTGAATAATCTGTGATATATTTTTTGTGCAGGGTGACCTATGTGATGTCATAAGGTCACCCTGCACATCAAAAGGAAAACAAAATCACTGATATTTCAGAGGCCCTTCTATCTCTATCTCTATCTCAATCTATCTATATCTATATCTGTATCTATACATATATGCAGTGGAGCAGCCTCAATGCAGTGCATTAATTTTCAGTAAATGACATGTCACAACATACTGCAGCAAAAAATAGGCTTAACTGCCATTGAATTACACTGTTCCCACAGTATACTGTAGCATTTTGTGATATACTGCAGCATTACTAGGTTGCATCCGGCTGGCGCTATGGTATATATATGTATACATCTACTGTCTATATAGCTATATATTCATTGCAGATAACTAGTGCATTACTGCACACATTAGAGCTCAAGAGCACAAAGGGCACAAAGAAGGAAATGAAAAAACATTAGGGATTTGGGTCTCTGGAGCATTGGTGAACCAGTGGTGGGGTCTTCCTTGGGTTGTCAACCCTAATGCTGAGCCCATCCCCCAGCCCATAGCCTTCTGTCTGAAGCACAAGGTACAGCCCAAGCTAGTGCCTTATAGTGATACAGTATGGCCAACATTATCTGTCATAGCTTTTCACACAGGGCCCTATGGGCCTTGGTGAAGACATCACTTGAGCTCATTTGATCAGGGAGGGGTGGGCATTAGGATTGATGACCCCATGGAAGACCACACCACTGATTCACCAAAACCCAGAGACCCAAATCCCTAATGTTTTTCATTTCCTGCTTTGTGTGCTGTGTATTCTTGAACCCTAATGTCTGCATTAATATAGTTGTTGCAATGAATTTTCCTTCTTTTTCTGATAGAATTGTATTCTCATTTGTATTGGTCCCTTTGGAACAAAATGAGATAAATACAATATTGGTTCTCAGAAACAGTAGCAGAAAAGATCAGAGCCAAAAGGTTGGCCTTCAGGAAATATAAGGAACGCAGCAGGACGAAGATAGGAGGCATACCAAACTTCCCTAAGGGAAGCAGGAAGGCAGTAAGGCAGGCAAAGGTCCAAACAGAGGCAATACTAGCACGAACAGTAAAAGAAGGGGACAAGACTTTCTATAGCTACATTAGTGAAAGAGAAAGTCCAGAGGGGGTATTGCTAAGATCAAAGGGGATAAGGGAGTGTGAGGAGGAGGACCAGGAAAGCATCTATCCAAATAGATACTTCTGCTCAATATTTACCGCGGAGAAGGTAGGCAGGGCCACAGCTCAGCACCATGGACACCAAGGAGGGAGCTGCGCAGCCCCTTCACAAAAGAAAGGTCCTAATAGAGCTCACTAAGTTCAGGGTGGACAAGGCAATGGGACCGAATGGCTTATATCCCAGGGTACTAAAGGAGCTAAGGTGGAACTAGCAGAGCCATTACCAGAACTGTTTAGTGAGTCTCTGAGCACAGGAGAGGTCCCAGAAGACTGGAGAAGGGTCATGTGATTCCGCCCACGAGAGTGGTAGCAGGGAGGAGGCAGGGAACTACAGACCAGTCTTACCTCAGTAGTGGGCAAGATTATGGAGGCACTATTTAAGGAAAGGATAGTGCAACACCTGGAATCCATAGGAGCACAGGATCCAAGACAGCATGGGTTTACAACAGAAGGTCCTGTCAAACTATTCTCATAGATTTCTTTGACTGGGTAACCAGAGTGGTGGACCAGGGGTGCAGCTGATGTCACCTACCTTGACTTCAGCAAAGCTTTTGATACTGTTCCACATAGAAGATTGATTAATAGGCTGAGTAGGCTTGGGGTGGCCAGAAGTTGGTTTACTGGGTGAAACTGGTTGACGGGCAGAACACAGAGTGGTGGTAAATGGTATACAGTCAGAAGAGATGCAAGTCACAGTGGGTAAATTCAGGGATCAGTCTTGGGCCAGTCCTCTTCAATATCTTCATCAGTGACATTGCAGATGGACTGGAGGTAAGGTTTGTCTGTTTGCAGATGACACCAAGATCTGCAACAGAGTAGATGATCCAGATGACGTAACGAATGAGAAGAGATCCGGATAAACTGGCACAATAGTAAGAAGAGTGGCAACTGGGGTTTAATGCAAAGAAGTGCAAGATCATTACATAGGGAAGAGAAACCCGAAGCCACCACGCAAAGAAGTGCAAGATCATGCACATAGGGAACAGAAACCCTGAAGCCACCTATAGGTTGTGAGGTTGAGTTGCTGGCAATCACAAGGGAAGAAAGAGATTTGGGCATCATCATCACAGATGACCTGAAATCATCAAAGCAGACCAGTAAAGCAGTAGGTAAGGCTAGGGGATGCTGGGGTGTGTTAGTAGGAGTATCACAAGTCATAAGAGGAGGTAATAATCAGCTCTTACAAGACACCAGTTAGGCCCCATCTGAGTACTGTGTGCAGTACTGAGGCCACACCTGCACAAGGACATTAATAAAATGGAGGCAGTCCACAGAAGGGCAACCAAATGGTGAGGGACTGCATCAGAAAACATATGAGGACAGATTAACGGAGCTCAGTATGTATACCCTAGAGCAAAGGAGGGAGAGAGGTGATATGATCAAACATTCAAATATCTTAAGGAATTTACTAGGCGAAGAGTCTAACATGTTTCAATATAAGAAAACATCAGGACAAGAGAACACAGCATGAGATCAGAGGGAGGCCAATTAAGGGGTAATGTGAGGAAGTTCTATTTCACAGAAAAGGTGGTGGGTGCATGGAATGGCCTACCTCAGGAAGTGGTGGATATGAATACAGTGCAGTGCTTCAAAGAGACATGGGATAGGCATAAGGGAGCAATACAGATGAGTATGAATAGATAGGCCATTGACAGAGTAAAGGCCTATGGCACATTCATAAAGTAGAAAGAATGGGCAGACTAGATGGGCCTTGTGGACCTTATCTGCCTTCAATTCTATGTTTCTATGAAACAGTCCTGATCCAGTGCATGGGCCCAGCAGCCTCAGCATGCATGTCAATACTTTGCAGGAAGGCCTTGACTCCAACACAGGATGTCACATCTGCACCAAAATACTGCTCCATCCTTACCCAGGCCTGGGCTTCTGCTGATGCTACAGCACCTTCCCCATCAGCCTTGCCCCATTAAACTGGTTCACTGGCTTCAAACCTGAACTCAGACCATTGGCACGTAAGGCAAATGTGGCAGCCAAGTGGCAACAGACATCCCTGCAAACAACGCTACCGACTAAATTCTTTGTTTTTAATATTTTTACCACAAACTTTCAACATAGTCTTCCTATGACCCCACCTCATGAACCTGATAGGTGAAAATTTGAATCCTGAAACACCATTCTACACTACAAGTGTGAAAATATGTTTTGGGCAGGATGTGAAAATGGCAGTTGCAATGTTCTTGAGGTGGTGTGGAAAATGACTATACTGAAAATCTGAGTCAAAATATTGAAAATTACCAAAGTAATGCTCTGCAGACAAACACTCAATGTACGCTCATAACTTGGTCATTTTAAGGACTTTAAGGACTTTTTTGAAATTAAATTTCAATATGGCCTTTTGGGAATGTAGGCCTTAAAGGGTAATTTTACATTGGGACTCTTCTTAAAAAATTGTAAATAGTGGCCTAGATAGTCAAACATGAGCCCAGAACATGTGCAAGTGGATGTGCTGTGCAATCCAAATGCGCCACAGCACAAAACTGCAACTATTCAGCAGATGCCACAGAAATACCTGGTGCAAACAATGCTGAATATTGCAATGATGTTCCATTGCGCAAACAGAACTGCACCGAGCAATCTGACATGCACTGACATAAGTGTGCAGGCTGAATATTGCAAATGGAGCAAGTTGCACCAGATGACAAGGAAAACACACATGGCTGCGCAAAGGCACAGGACTGTGGCAGTGGAGGCAGGGCACAACCACAATGCATGAAGATGGGGCAGATGGCACAGGAACAGTGCAAAGCCTAACACCCACGGACACAGCGCAGAGCACCACATAGTTATGGGCAACCAATGGGACAGGGCACACAATGGGCATTTCACAGAGGGCAGCAGGGAATGAGCACCACAGGACCAGATCCCAACAGTCAACAGCCAACATGGAATAGCCCAGCACCGTTGCCATCATGTGAAGGCACCATGCTGGCACTGTGATCCAAAGGCACAATGGCAGACAGGCACATGGCGTTATGCAACACACGCCAACAGGTACACAGGCCTAGCAAACATAGGGGCATTCACAATGCACAGACAGACATACCTGGTTGTGAGACATACCACAGTGGCAACGGCCTGCAGTCTCCTGAGCCTGTCTGGATCGTGCCAGCATATGTCACCATACTGGTGCGCGCACTGTTCAGCCATCCTGGGGACACCAGTGCACCTTTCTAGGCCCTCTGCAACACGGGCCTACATCTGAGACCTTGCCCTCTGCAGTTCCATTGCTCCAAACAACTGGTCCTCTAGTGGGGCGACCAGTGCCACGAGGTTGGCCATCTCCACCTCGCACCAGTTCCTGGCCTGAGGGTGGACTCTCCCAGCATGTGCCATAATGGTAGATCACTAAACCAGGGCCCACTGTGCTGTTTGCCGCTATACCATGACCCCGTAGCACTGCCGCACCAGTTGCACAACATGAACGCACAGCACACAGCCACACAGCACGTAAATGCATGATAGGCATGCACCAATGGGACCTACCACCAGCACCGCACATTCGCAATGCTGGAAGTAGGAGACTGCGGTCATGTCTGGGACCCACGTCCACACATTTGTGCATTGCCTTAGTCTTGTAAAGGTCATGTGATGCCACACATACTGCATAGCAATGGTGCAAGAACAGCACCTACGTGGTGCTGGCCAATGTGCAGCATTCCCTCATGCTAGTAGGGCACACATGCACATCACTGCCAGATGCACGATACACAGACACATACATAGCACAGCAGGCCACGACATGGCAATGCGGTAATGCATCATTGTACATGCACAGAAAATGCTGGAATTGCTCTGGTGCATCCCGGTTAGCATCACACGGTCAGTTGCGCATGGAGCAATTCTACACATTCAGTCAAATTATGAAATTGCCTCATGAGCCAATGCCAGGCACAAGTCAGCACATTAGCATCTCATTACTGGTTGCTCCACAGCCCAGGTGCATGAGCTGAGCCATAAATGACACCACACAACCCTGGTCACTGACAGGAATTGGAGCCTTGAAGGTATGTTTGTTTACATTCTGATTGCTGAGAGATATATTGCACTGCCACAAGTTAAATGTTGCACAGCAACAGGGATGGTAACATACAGCTCATTTGTGCCCCATTCCTGTTCACAGGTGGCATAATGTCAGACTTGAGGGTGCAGAGAAGCAGGGGCCTGCCAGGAAATGCAGGCCAAAGTTTACCAAGGATGAGAAACAGGTCCTGGTGGAAGCATATCTGACAAGGAGGAACTCCTGAGTGGGTCAACAGGGACTGCCCAGGAATCAGCCACAGGCTTGGATGAGGTGGCCACTTATGTGAATGTCCATGGAAGCCACAACCGCACTCCACAGGAGTGCAAGAAGAAGATGGGCACAGACAAATGCTTGATAAAGGAGAAGATTGCTGCCATTAGGGCATCGCTCCACAGAACGGGTGGTGGACCCTCAACAGCACCCATCCTTAATGCAGAGGAGGAGCTGCTGGCAGCTACATTCACCCAGGCAGCAGTTGACGGTGTCCTGGGGGTGGGTTCCAGACAGGTGGCAGCCTGTCACAGAACTGTGAGTATGCCACTGGTACACCGGGGGGCTGTGCAGGCCATTGAATGCCTGGTACACAGCAGGGGTGCCACTAGTGCTTTCATGTTGTGTCCTGGGTGGTGAACTGTCTGCAAGACAGCAACATGGTCCCCTGTGTGCTGTGTGGCAACTGTGGAACTATGTCATGGTTGGGTGGTGCCTGGTCCAGGGATAACGCTACAGCTAGCATGCATGTCACATGGGTGTCCACTGCAGGATGTGCATGCACGTGGCCATCCACTGTGGACACTTGTACCAGCATGTCACACCGACAGGGTCAGCACATTTATGCTGTATGCCATTGTTGGGGGAGGCCACTGCCTGTCAGTTGTGGCCATGTGCCACACATTACTTTGTGCACACAGATGCAGGCACATGTTCAGTTCAACGCCTGTGTCCTGATGGGCATGGGCAACAATACTGCCACTCCACAGGCAGGGCAGGGTAGGCACACCTGTGGCACACATGTGACAATCCATTGTACAGCTGACTACCTGCAATGCATCACTGACACATTACCCACTCCCCATTCTTTCTTACAGCTCCATCACACCTCAGGGGTGCTGTACAGGACAAACACAGAACCATGGCACAGGACGATGCCGTGCCATCAATGACCACTGGCATTGTGGCCACTGCTGGGGAACCATACTAATATTTGGTTGGTGGACCTACTTAGTCTTGCAAATGAGGATCCTTTGGTGGATCTATTTATGCAGGACAGCCTCCTGTACTTGTACCGACCACACAGGACTTCAACACTGCTGATAACTTAACAAAGATTTTGGGGTGCACAGGTGTCGACGCCTCCCACATTCAAGTATTACCACAGGCAGCAGCAGGCAGCACTGGTGGGCTATAGAACATGCATGCATCCCCAGAGGTTCCTCCGCAGCAGGAGACACCACTGCCGGTCTTGGCCAGGGACAGGGTGCAGATGTGGGCACTGGTTCCGCTGGTCAGGTTCAGCATGCTGCAACTGCCTGCAGGGACACTGTGCAGCACTTCCCAGGCACCACCATTGGCACCCACAGTCAGTCTCCACTCTATCCATGGTCTCCTGTGTGGCGTTCCCAGTCGAGGATGTGGCACGACAGGCCACCACCTCCCCACCTATCGCTTCAGGACCATGATATGCCAAGTGCCAACAGGCTGGATGAGCACATCAGGCTTCTGTGGGACTCCGTGGATAATCAGACAACTCACAGGGCAGAGATATGTGTATTGCTGGATGAAGTGCATCAACTGTCTGACCTGGGCCCATGGGACGTGCCCAGCTGATTGGTGAGATCTGGCAACTGCGGGAAGCCATGACCATGTCACTGGACCCCATTGGCGAAGACCACTGCTGCGGGCTTTGCAATGCTGGTGTCCACTGGTCACTGCAGAGCATGCAGGACTCCCCATAGCACAATGGCCACACCCAGGGCTCGGCGTCTGGTGATCCCATTGAGGCTGATGCCGCCCCTGCCATACCCATCCCTGACACTCCTGGCAGCAGTCTGTTTGCTGGTTTGTAACACCCATGAGGGCCCGGTCTTGTTCTAAGACCTCTGCCCTCATTTATGTGGTGACATCACCCCTGTGGCTGTTGAGCCAACTGTGGCTGCCACACAGTCAGGGCATGGCCACCCAGTGGCTGTGGTGGTCGTGGATCTGCACAGTAGTCCTGATGGGTGTGCTGCCCAGTCCAGGCCCCTGCGTTGCCAGCTGCACACATGGCTAGCTGTGGTCTGGTTTGCATGCTGTGGCACATAAGTGACCTGGGTCAAGCTGGCATGTGTTGTGTGGGCAGTGGTGCCAGACCATGTGGCATGGATGTGATGAGTGCAGCACTGTCTTGGCATTGCCTGTGTGCCAGCGCATACCTTCTGATTCATGCCACAGCCAGCAGTACTGCTGTGTGTGTTGTGTGCATGGGTTCAATGCTGTGCGTGACCTACCTGGTGCTGAGTGCCCTGCTGTGCACCCTGTGGCAGTACAGATATGTGTTCCTGTGTGTGTGTGTGGTCCTGGGCATACACCAAATGGCACAAGACTGTTCGGTCTGTATTTGTTTTTCCATGTAGAGGTCTGTGTGCATGTGCATGCCTGTGTACCCACCTGTGTGACAGGTGTGTGTCCTTGTGTCCCTGCATTAATCTGTCTTTGTCCGTGCATATGTGTGTGTGGTGCTGTGCATGCCCTGTTTACCTGTGTGGTACTCACCTGTGGTTCCCTAAGTGCTCCACAACAATGGTGTCCCAGTGCCTCCTGGCACAGACAGCAAGCCTGGGATCCCTCCTCTCAATGGCTGGCTGCCCACCCCATCCTGCTCGTCCTCCTCATCATCATCTGTACTGTTATCCTCGTCCACCTGGACAGGTATTCCACGGTCAATGGTCATGTTGTGCAGCATACAACAGGCCAGGAAATATGCCACAGGCTTTCTCAGGGCTGTATTGTAGGGCACCACCTGACCTGTCTCAGGCTGACGGAAATGCATTTTGAGCATGCCAATGACATGCTGTATGATGTTTCATGTAGCGATGTGTGCCTCATTGTACCTCTCCTTAGCACCATTGCTGGGTTGATGTATGGGTGTGAGCAGCCAGGATTGAGAGAATACGCACTGTCACCTGTAGGGAATGCACATGTCAGTAGACACCCTGTCTGGCTGTTGCCTGTTTCCACCACTCCACACTGCCACTATCTGCCCCTGCAGCCTTTACCACAGCCACCATGCACAGCTCATGTGCTACCATTGCCAGCACAACACGGTGTCCTAATCATCTATTGTTACTCCTACACAGGCTTGTGAGACAACATCCCCCTGCATGCATTGTGCCACTGTTCTGGCCAGCCACTTTGACCAGTTAACACATGGCCACGTGTGTATCACGTCCATGGTGGTAGGGTGGTGCTGTGCACATGCCATACATGCCTGTGGCCAGCACCTCATGGGCCCCTATATGCATGCTCCTGCAATGTCATCAGGTTCCATTTCCATGCATGTCTTGTTACCTAGCACTGATCTTGTTCCACACCACCCCTTCCTGCTGCTGTGTGTTGCTCCATACTACTGCAGTTGTTCTCCTCTTCCCAGTCCAAATTCACCAATGAGGTGCCCTGTGGGGATTACCTACTCCTAAATCTTTGGCACAGGATGGACTGGGCTAGATGAATTCATCATGTGTATTCCCAGGGTGCGTGCTCCATTGATGATGTACCCTGTGGCATTGCACACCACCTGGCAGTTGATGGAGTTGTATTCCTTCCTGTTCATATATGCTGCATCTTCAGGCCAGGTGGTACGTGTATGGCCACATGGGTGCAGTCAGTGGCCCCTATCATGCCTGGCATGCATACCACCCTGTGGAATTTCTGCATGTTTGCTGTACACTCTGCCTGTGTGCTTGGGAATTTGATGCACTCTGAAGCATGCAGCAGCAGAGCGTTGAAGACCTGGGTGAGGAGGCAGGACATGGCCGACTGGGATATACCAGTGGTGGCACCCACTGATTTCTGGAAGGTGCCCGTGGTGAGCAAGAACATTACCGCTGTCATCTTGGTCTCCACTGACATGGCATGGCTTCTTTGGGTGGTGCCTGCAGTTCATTATGGCACAGCTCACAGAGTTGCCTCAGAATTGCCTCTGTTGAGGAGGTACCTGCCCACTATCTCAGTGTCACTAGAAGTTCTCAAATGTGAGCTGGGCACGTGCACCATCTCTGTTGGGTGTACTGCCGATGGGCTCTTCCACAGCCACATTGTTCTTCCCTCCTCCTCAACCCCCTCATTACCTGCTTCATCAGGAATGCTGTTGCATCCATTTGTTCCTGGCTGTCCTGCTCTCTGCCTGTGGGGAGGGGGTGCAGTTGAGCCTCTTCCTTTTATGCTCAACATTGTGCCACACATCTTGTGAGTTGCTTCACAGTTGTGCTATGTGTTTGGGCTGAATATGCAGTTGTACGCATATTCATGGTTACTGCCTCTATTTGCACTGGACACATTATCTTTGTGCTACAGTGCATCGGGGAATACACTGCACAATTACCACGTTTGAATGTAGCCTAGGGGGCACATTTCTGGGGTTGCATTGGTGCAACCTCTTAGTTGTGCAAGGTGCAATTCCTTTGAATATCTAGGCCAGTGTCTGATTCATAAATGTAAAATTTAAGACTTCTAGAAATTGAAAATCAAAGTTCTGTTTATGGTACCCAAAAATTAAAATGCGTCATACTTTTGAAGTATATCTTCTTGAAAACATATAGGATAGAAGAATAATGTGTTCTGCAAGATTATGATTTTATCCATCAAAATTATTGGAACAAGATTTTGTAAAGAAAATCCAATATTGGTAGCATCATTTGTGCCTGTATAGTTGAATGAGCTAGAAGTCATTCAACATGTATTATTGAGATGCCCATGATATCAGAAAATCAGGGATAGGTATCTTGTCTCATATTGAAAGACTGGGCTAATTTGGTTGCTCTGCCCAATTCAGCTCTTACTAAATCCACAAACTAAAGAAATAGCTACAGCTGCAGTTTCCTTTTGAGAATCAGTATTACAATAAGGAAAAATAAAATGACTACTTGAGTGTAATAATGTATAGTTGTGCACTATTAATATGTGTATGTTTGTATGTCTATTTTAAAATTATAATATTTTGGTCACACTATAAGTGTCAGTTTCAGTGTAACTGTGGGGTAGGTGATCATTAATTGTATGCAACATAGGTAATTACACTGTAGTACATGTTTGTTGCATGTAACTGCGTGCAATTAATGTACAATTTACTTACACTGTAACTACAATGTAGCTAAGGAAACTTAAAGTTTTACCAATACTTTTATACTCTGTGATGTATTTATTTGTAATAGATTGAAAAGACAGGCAAATGTTGAGCAATTAACTATTTGAACTTGAACCTGAGGTTAGCTACAAAAGCACCACTTGTTATCTCATCATTTTTAACTCTACTGTGTGTTGTATAAGTAAGCAAAAAGACACAACAGGGTGTGCATGGAACAGATTTTACTGCATGCTCAGGGGTAGTGAGGCACAGGCCAGAGGCCAAGTGCCTTCAGCCCTGGCAGTATGGTAATCTCTGTTTCATGCACACCTCGGAGTGTCTTATTGTACTTATAAAATGGGTTACTTTTTCTTAAATGTTTTATAGTTAGAACAATCATTTTACAGGCAGAAAAAAAAGATTTGATTATGTAAATTTATGATACAGTAGTCTATCTGCCTAATACAAAGTGACATCATTATTTAAGTACTGGACAAAGTTTGTCCTTTGCTGGCATCAGTAGTACTGGTTTTGTTGCCAGCATGTATCCCCTTGTACTGTCATGAAACTTTTGTTTGTTTGTTTGCTTAATGGGAAGGAAGTTCAGTATGTACTGTGGAACAGTAGAGATAGAGCAGTTTTTTTCTTTTGTTTGTGAATGAGACCTTTGGCAGCATGGCAGGATCAGGTGGGGACTGCAGAGGCAGCAGCAACATGCACATGTACATGCACATGCACACACAGCAGCCGGAGGTCCCATCTTTCTCCACCCCCAACAACAACAGACTATAATTAAATGAGGAAGATGATGGGGAAACAGAGAGAAAAAAAGAGAAAATAATTGAGGCAACTTTACTCCCTTCCCATTATGGAGTTGGTGCCCTGATCGAGAGGAGGAGGAATGAGTGCAGTTGTTGAGCCACTGGAACCGGAGACCAGAAGCATTTGTTTCTTGTTGGCTCGTTCCTCTACCACTAGTGAGCTTCCTACTTGTTGAATATGAAATGGAGGCTAACGAGCAGCGACTGTACTCCTGTCCCACAGTTTACTGAACAGAGTTGAAAGCACAGTTTGAAGTGTGTGTGTGTGTGGGGGATTACAGTTAAAACTATGGGAGCATGATCGCAGGGACAGCAGGAGCTGGCGGAATCGGGCAAGTGGCAAACGAAAATCAGCAGAAATGTTTGTTATTTTGTTTGTTTACAGAGGATTTACTAGGAATTTATTGTGTAATACAACTATTGGGGCAGAAGCATTAATTTTTGAAGCAGACACCTGAAGCAGGTGTGCTGATTGACATGTACTGTGATGTGGCTGTTTGAACGTCTCTCTCATTTCTATATGAGAGAAAAAATGACTCCATTTCAAATCTCAGTGTTCTAACGAAACACTGATTTTATGTTTCTGTACTGCAGTCGCTGTTTACAGAATTTGTTATTACCTGTGTATCGAATGGATTTGATGCAAAGATAATAACATACAAAATGCAGGAATTTCCATGTCCATTTTATAAGTACCTTTAATCCTCATTTTTCACAAATGGCATAGCCAGGAGGTTGTAACTAGAATTGGAGGTACGAGTGAAAATCAATCTAGTGATACACAAAAATATAGAAAATATCAGCAGAAGAAGACCATTGATACATACAGCCTGCCCTGTTTTACCATATCCTGCCCCAGGGTCTATTGTCTAGTTGAGGTTATTGCCCTCAACATCCCTCTTGTCCCCTGTCCTACTGTCTCCCTGTGTAAATATTAAGCTTTTTACCGCGTTTGAAGCCACTAATGGTTCTTTACACACCACCTTTGCTGGTAGGCTGTTCCATGGCTCAACCCTCTCTCTGTAAAATAAAATCATCTCAACTCCTCCTGAATCTCCTCCCACCAGCTTCCACTCATGTCCCCATGTTCATTTGCCATGCCTGCTGAACATTACCTCACAGTCTACCTTGTTCATACCTTTCAGGAACATGAATGTCTCTAGAGCACCCCTTTTCCTTCTGGTCTCTTGCAGTACATGTTCAGAACTTTTAAGCTTATTCTCATAGGATGTGATCTGCTGTCCCTCATCATTTTGTTACCCTATGTTGCATTGTCTCTAGCCTGTCTTTGTCTTTTCTAAGGTGGGGACTCCAGAACTGTGCACAGTATTCAAGATGTGACCTCACCAGTGAGCGATTCATAAAGAGGTAGTATCACCTCTAAAAGTTTTGATTTTAACTTGCATGCTCATTATCCCACTCACCTGCTTCCTTACCCTCACCCTGCAATCCCACTTGATTTCTTCTGTGATCCTTCACCTGCTTGCTCAATCCCTCCATCTGAATCCCAGCACTGCTTAGTAAACTAGGTTAAAAAAAAGAAATTCATTATGGAGTTCACTGTTGCAGCCTTAGCTGCCAACCACTGTTTCACTAAAATAGGAAACACAATTCTGCTTCAGTAATCCAAACCAGAAACAATACCATAATCAGTGCTGCAGCATTTCCTGGCCACTATCTGTTTCTGTGGGTGCACTTAGTCACCTCAACTGCTAATGGTCTCCATAACAGGCTGTCTTCCTAACCTCAGCCAATGGCAGTCTCACTTGCCTGCTCACTCATGGTTCTAAGTGATTTGGCCTTAAGCAAAACAGCGAGCCCAAAATGAGGAATGACAAAAAGCACAGCCAAAAGGGCAAGGGTAGAAGTCAGCAATCACCAAACTACTACAAAAATCTAAAGGGGTTTTTCTAATGGGGCTCTGCCTCCTACACCTCCTTACTAAAATTACTAACTTTGAGGGGAACAACTCAGGAGGGGAAAACTGTAGGTCACCATTTCAGCAATTGCTGACTTGTACCCTCTCCCTTTCTGGCCATGCTCTTTTGCCATTGCTCATTTTGGCTCACTGTTTACCTTCACCCAAATCACGGAAACTGTCATGGTACCACCTGATCACTTGCTCCTGACAAAGTATTATAAAATGGAAACAGAATTTGTCAGCAGAAAAGGACTGCTTAGTCCATCCAGTTTGACCAGATGTTCTCTACCTAATCTGTCTCTTCAGACCCTAACTGGTCTCCAGCAACCTCCCTCCTTCCTGCCTATTTACTAATTTTCCACTATGTCCATCATACATATGCTTGAGACCTTCAATGTTTTTGTCTCCACCACTTCTGCTGGCAGTCTGTTCCAGGCATCTACCATCCTTTCAGTGAAGTAGTATTACCTCACATCCCTCTCTCCCTCCAGCTTCATCCCCCAGCTTCATTGCATGCACCCTGGTCCTGGTGCTCCTTCTTATTTGACAAAGACTTCCTCCTGCCCCTGTTTACCCTGTGAGGTACTTGTAGGTCTCCTCTTGCTTCCTCTCTTCCAGGGTGTACATGTTTAGATTCCTCAGTCACTCCTCAGCGCTTTTCATGAAACTCCTGCACCATTTTAGTTGCACTCTTCTGGACTGCATCCACCCTGTCTATGTCCATTTTGAGGTGTGGCCTCCAAAACTGGATACACTACTCTAGATGGGATCTCAAAATAGATACTGTGGCAAACATCACCTCCCTCCTTCTGCTGAAGATCTCTCTCTTTGCAACTCAGCATCCCACTATCCTTACCAGCTGCTTTGTCACACTACCTTGCACCTTGAGATGGTCAGTTATGATAACCCTCTGGTGCATTTTCTGCTTAGTGACTGTTAGTACCTCCTCCCATCCTATACTCAGCCCTGGATTCCTATGCCCTAGATGCACGATTTTGCACTTTTGGCATTGAGCCCCAACTGCCATGCTTGACCACCCTTGAGTTCTCAAGGTCCTGTGCATTCTCTCCATCTCCTCTTGAGTGTCCACCCAGTTACAGATTTTGGCATCATCTGAAAAGTCATTCTTTCTCTTCCACTCTTCAGCAATGTCACTTATGAAAGCATTGAAGAGGTCCAGTCCCAGTACTGAGCCCCTGCGGCATCCCACAGGTGACTCTCATCATTAGATTTAGTGCCATTAACCACCACCCTTTCTCTCCTATCTGATAGCCAGTTTCTAACCCAATTCACCACTTTGGATCCCACCCCTAGGCTTTCAATTTGTTATCACCCTCCTGTTTCAAAGGCCTTGTCAAAGTTAGAGATCAGAAGGATGTGGGTTCTATCCCCACATCAGGCACTTGGGTTAATATCCCAATACTGACACCGAAGTGCAGCATGAGGGGGTGCAGCACTTGAGGTGCCATCTTTCAGATGAGACATTAAACCAAGGTCCCATCTGCCTGTTCAGTGGTAGTTCAGGTGGATGTTAAAGATCCCATGGCACTTCTCGAAAAGAGTAGGGAATTTCCTGGTACCTGGCCAAAATTTCCCCAGTCACTAAAAATATCACCAACAGTTTAATCTGGTTCAAGGTCAGTTGGCATTCTTCTGTATCCCCTCCCTCCAGGCCAGGCCTGAAAATAAGAAAAGAATTTGTCTAGTGCACTAACCCGGTCAACAAAAACTAAAATAAATAAATAAATAAATGTTGGGCCATGTCCCCTGCCCTCCCCTAATCTATTTCCCTGGTCACCCACTCCAAGATCACAATCAGATTTGTCTGGCATTGCCTCCCTCCCACCACAAATCCATGCTGCCTGTGATCTTGCAGCTCACTAGATTCAAGGTACTGTGCCACTCTTTCCTTCAGCAGGGTTTTCATTCATTTCCACCGCTGAAGTAAGACTGTCTTGCCTGTGGTGGCTAGCCCTCTCCTGCTGCCACTCTTTAGTAGAAGGACTGCATCCACTCTTCTCCAGTCCTCCAGAACCATACTTGTTTCCAGTGAACTGTTGAATAAGGCTATCTGTGAGACAGCTAGCACCTCCTGAGTTCCTTTAGTATTTTTGGGTGTATTCTGTCCATTCCCATAGCCTTGTCCACTTCCATAGCTACAAGTCCATTCAGGACTCTTTCTTCTTCTGAAAATGGACCTGTGTCCATATCCCTCTTCTGTTTCTGCTACTGCCTGGTGGTCAGTCCTGCTTTCCTCCACTGTGAGGACTATGCAAAGCACCTGTTCAGGATGGCAGCTTTTTCATGGTCCACTTCAGTGCAGTCTCCACCTTCTGCCCTCTGATCCTCACAACCTTTCCTCTTCTCACTTATGTGTCTGAAGAAAGTCTTATCCTGAGTAGCTACCCTTTGGCTATCCTTTCCTCTGTCTGCACCTTTGCGTCCCTCACTGCCTTTCCTGCATCCCTCTGTTTTACTTGTCATACCTCCATGTCCTCCTCCTCCTTCCACTGTGTTTCTGTATACCTCCTGAATGCCACACTTTATTCTTTTCACCACCTTCGCACTTCCCTAGAGAAACATAACATTCTCTTTTCCTTCTGCTTTTACTCACTTTCCTTTTGCAGAATCAGGTTGCCTTAATTATGCTCTCCGTTTATTTTCTCCACTGGGCTCTATCCTTCCATGGCAGTCCCTCCACAAGGCAGTTTCTGTGGCAGTCTCCCATTTCTTTAAAATCTGCTCTCAGAATGAACAGGACCCTTGTCCTCATGTGGTTTGCCTTTGTTTCTGTCTTTATGTTCACCTTCTCCCACCTAATCCCTTACTTTCTTCCCTATGTTTTTATTTCCCTTTTTTTCTATATCACCTCCTCCATTCCTCCACCTCCTTAGATAGACTCTTCCCATGTACTGGCTAAGGGACTTTGTGTTATTTACTCAGTTGCATGGTTCTGCCCTGAGTATCAGAGTTTCTGTCCTGATCATGCAGTGAATATATATATTTGTACTTAGCATTATTGACTTTCTGTGTATGTCATTATAATTATTTATTAGCTGTAGTTTGATTTCGTTTATTGCCCTTCATGGTTTAATTTTTGTCTTATGTATGATTTCCATATTTATTTTAGCTCTCTGTTTATCATACTTCATATTTTGAATGTAGCCCATTTTTCCTCTTTCCCACAGGATGCATCTGAAATGAGCTATTGCAGCTCTGTGTCTTTCCTGGTGAATCTTTTCAAATAAATAAATTATGCCTTTATGTTAATCCACACCATCCAGTGATTACTGGTACCTAGGGACTGCCCACAGTGACATCTGCAGTGCTGTCCATGTTTGTAAGCAACGGGTCCAGCACTGACTCATCCCTAGAGGGTTTTTTGACTAGCTGCCTGAGAAAAGTCCCTTGTAGGGAGTCAAGGATTGCCCTGTTCTTTGCCAGAGCCACAGCTGGAAGGCTCCACTCTATGTCTGGAACAACAAAAGAAACACCTCTCAAGGAATCGGTGCTGCTGGTAACAGGCAACTAGCCCAAACAACAATCTAAGCAACAAAAACCACACTCAGGAGGAAAATAAGTAGCTAAGCCAAAATTGAAAGCCAGAGTTTCTTGCAAAAGACTAGGGCCCGATTCTAGAGGATATGCCTGGTGTAACTTGACTTGCGCCCAAAAATGGTGCAAGTAGTGTTACACCAGCAGTTGAGACATCTGGTATTCTGCAAAGTAGCCTGCTGACACGCCACAGGCTGATTGCTCAAAGTGAACTTATGCCACTAGGTACATATAACAAACCCCTGTGACATGGCACTAGGGAGTTATGGCAGCTGCTGTGCCCTACTCTGAAGGGCAGCAACAAAGTCCCCAATGGCGCTTATTCTAAAGGACTCCTGGTGGACTTCATCAATGAACAGTTACACCAGCTAATATCTGGTGTAACTCAGGAGTCCACGGGGGTGCCAACTACCCTGACTCATCAGTATGTGCCACCCCCAGCCACACTTCTGCTCCCTGACAGCCCACAGGGCCAAGGAATCCCCATGATACTAGCCCCCAACAATTACAGTGTGCAAAGACCCACCTCCCAGCAGGGCTACAGGACCTCCAGCCCCCAATCCCTCATACCAAATGTGAATGCCCACAGGGCTTGTCTGTCCCCCAGTCCCAATCCCCAATGATTAACTGCCCCACAGGTCCATGCCCCTCCGTCCCTTTCCTCAATCCCTTTACAAGTCCTGCAGTGCCCTTATTTATTTGTACAACAACTCCCAATATCCCTGGTAATTTAGTGGCCCCCACCCCTCACCCAGCTGTGCCAGACCACCTGCTCCCACTTCTTCTGCCTCTGCTGGCTATTGGATGAGCCCATCTCACCACATGGTCTAGCCACCCACTGAGTTCATAGAGAGCATACTGTATATATGCATTCAATGAATGAATAAGTACATTCATTCATTGTGGGCATATATACAGTACATGCTCTTATGGTGCTCAGTCAGCAGCTGGCCATGGTGGTGAGAGGTGGACAGCCAGTCGCTGGCAGGAGATGGGTCGGGGGTGGTCTGGCACAGCTGGGTGGGGTGGGGGACACTAAATTACTAGGGATAACTTTACATCCTAACTTACCATAGGTTTTGCCACTTTGAGCTATGGGTCCTGTTTTGCACCCGGAGGAAAACAAAGACACACAATGTACTGTATAGAGTGCAGACACTACATATTCAGTTAATAAACAAAATAAATATGACAGACAGGCAGACAGACAGAAGTGGATAATTTGTGGAATAGTTTTCCTGAAGTGTATGCAGAAAGAAGAGTATATAGAGTTTCAAAGTTAGACTGGATATATTCCTGGAAGAGAAAATTATCAGTGGTCATGACACTGTTAAGATAACTGAGGACAGACTGCATGGACCTTTGGTGTAATTTCATCTTTAAATGTTTCTCTGTTTCTGTGACTTAATTTTACATAACACTGCTTTATTAAGTAAAATGTAATGCCTTAAAAGGGCCAAATTTATTCTGAATTTTTGCTACTGTACACAGATATCTTCATTTCATTTGTCTCTATTCAGTAAATGTATTTACTCACAGAGCACATAGAAGCTGGCATTACAGGTACAGTGCCCAGAAACCCAGAAAAGCCTCTGCATCTCTCTGGAGAGTGGACTAATTTGTTAGGGGCTACTACAAGAAGGCTATAATTATAGTTATGCACTTTGCTGAGTTTGTCTGATTACAGCTTAATTCATTTTAGGTCAGCAAAGTGTAGATAGTTTTATTGCAGCTACTGTTCTCAGGGCTTACCCAGTTTGTAGGAGACACCTTAAGTGCATGGTAGTGAATATTAGGGTAGCTTGCTAAGTCCTATTATGTTTCAGCTATAATCCAAATTAATTAATTACCTTGCTCCTAATGCTCTGTTGTCTCTTCCAATCTCTCTTTATGTTCTTCAGGTTGGTCAGCGATGTGCAGATCGACCAAGCCCGATTCCTATTGTATTGCTTCCAGTCCTGGAATTCTGATTCCTTGTCCTTTCTCTTTAATCTTTAGATGCCAAGCATCCCTCCAACTCACTCCTCTACAGGACTGCGGAGCACATAGGAAATGGCATTACAGGTACAGTGCCCAGAAGCCCAAAAAGGCTCTGCATCTCTCCATAGAGTGGACTGATTTTAGGGACTACTACAAGAAGGCTATAATTATAATTATGTACTTTGCCGAATTTGCCTGATTACAGCTTGTATTTTAATTCATTTTAGATCAGCGAAGTGCACAGATAGTTTATTGCAGCTACTGTTCTCTGGGCTTAGCCCCAGTTTGTAGGAGACACCTTAAGAGTGGACTGATTTGTTAGGGGCTAGACCATAGACACTGCCTGTCGACTGCCCACCCACCCACACTGGTTTGTCCACCCACCCTGGCCCATCCTTTCTTATATAGTAGGGTACAGGTCACATGACTAGGTCATGTCACATTGCATTACTATCTCTAAGTCCCCAATTGGAAGTTTATACTCTCCCACCACTAGGAGCCACTAGTGAGACACCTAGCTCTCCTTGCCCTAACCACTTTTATATGTACTCTTTCAGCCCTAACCTACATATTCCTTTACTGAAGCCCAAGTAACCTCCCATATCTACAGTTGCACTGACCACCATCCTAAGTGGATATACCAGTTCAGCCTTCTGCATCATAGGCAGTGCTCTCACCACTGCACTATTCTGGCCACCAATTTGTCTAACTACTTTACATAACCTTAAACATTTTTACCTTGTGGTTACAGTGATCTCACTAGCTCTGATATGCGATCTCACTAGATTCTAACACACCCAGAATAATGCAGAAGCTCAAAGCCTGGCTCCTCCTTGCTGTACTGGCAATGCTTCCACCCTTCATGCTGATATATATGGCTCAATGCTACACCAACAACATATCCACCCTAGATGGGTATGTGACCTGCCCTAACTCATCTTCCACCCCTAAGATCTCAATATTCCATAGCCAAAAGCATATGTGTGGCCTTGCTTTTCTAAAGCCCAATACAACCTACCCTTGCCCCTTTGACATCAATATGACCCTAATAACATAGAAAACTCGAAATATAACTCTAATAGCTGCATGTACACACAGAACAAAACGTCTTAGGGTACAAGTAATAAGTCTAGCATGGTTACTACTGCTACTGTCCGGAAGCATTCACCTAACCACGACCCAATTACAATGGGTGAGGAACCATTAAAGTATCATGGAGCCTTAAAATTGCCTCCATTAACATCTGTAGTCTCACTGCTAAATTAGACTTACTGCAGGTGTGAGTTAAACAACATAAACCAAACATTTGTCAGTGGTAGAAACATGGCTCACCTCAAGGACCACAGACATAGCTATTCAGCTCAAAGAGTATATATCTTTTAGGCTGGACAGAACCGGGAAGCGAGGAGGTGGCTGCATCATCTACGTTAAGGACCCACACTAGGGCCAGGCACTCCCGACATAACAGCAGGCAATTATACACAAATACTATCAGTAAAAATACTCCTCGGAATGAATGGGAAAGCCTTAATGATAGCATCCATATACATACCACCTAATGAGCAAGCCATTGGGTTCAAAGCAATCACCGACTACTTCTCTGAGCTCAACCTTAACTCTGAGATCATAGTCTTAGGGATTTTAACATTACTTGGCTATTCTGATACAGTCCCATACAGAGATGCCTTTTCAACTCTAAATATTGCCCAGTTAGTAGACTCCCTACCAGCATCAACGATTCCACAGGAACTAGCACCTTAATCGATTGGCTGTTAACCAACCACCAAAGTGAATAACACATACAGTCATCCTCCCCGTTCCCTGAGTGACCACCTCCCATCCTCAGTACCTGGTCCAACAAAACACCCAAACCCCTCAAGAGTCATTACATCTCAAGTGCTTAAAAAGGGCAACTGGTCTCCTTTAAAGCACACCTTAACCAACAAGAGTGGTCATCCATAGCCTCTGAAACCGATGTGGACAAAGCTCTAGAACTATTCATAAAGACCTTCAGTGCTACTTGTAACATATATGCCCTGTTCACTAAACAGAAAGTCAGCAGGAAGCATAAGTCCTGAGTAACATCCCTCTCATTAACTAAATGTAGGCCAGAGACAACCTCTGGCAAAAAGTCAGAAGCACAGGAGCTCCAATAGACATTCAAAATTACAAAGTAGCTCGAAACAGCTGCACCCGGCCATTCACCAAGGGAAGAGTCAATACTTTAAATCAGAACTGTCTAATTCTTGGGGAGATTGCCACAAATTCTGGGATAACATCATGACCCTTACAGGTAAACCAAATAAAATGCCACCAGCAATACTTAACATAGAAGGGAAAATAACTGACGACCCTAAAAGCATAGCAGACATTTTCAATAAAGCCTTCAGGGACCTCAGCTGAGTGCTTCCCAGACTTCCTCAAACCTTAAGTGAGGCAGAATGCAAACCCAGAAACTCTCTGCCCTCTATCCCACCTCCGCCCTTCTATCTTAGCATCATTATCAAAACTGAGGCAACAAAAATACCTCAAGCAAGTATTAAGCAAAACCAGAAAGAGCGGAGATGGTCTTGACCTTAAATTAGTTGCGCTCACACTGATGAACTAGTCCCACCACTAACAAAATACAAAATATATCCCTAACTACAGGAAAATTCCCCCAAGTCTGGAAAGCTGCAGTCGTCACACCAGTTTTCAAAAGCAGGGACAGGACTAGCTACACAAACAACCAACTTATTTCAATACTCCCGCCACTCTTGAAAGCACTTGAACGTATAGTTTACGACCAACATTTTGAATATCTGACAAATATCAACTGCAGTGCAAACAACAGCACAGTTTTAGGAAGCAACACAGTACCTCTACTGCATTTGTAGAATTTACAGGTTATCGCCATGATTCACTACATCGAGGGGTCATAGTGGAGGCTATCTTTATTGTCCTCACCAAGGCCTTCAACATGTTCAATCACAAACTCCTGTTAGACCAACTGCCCTATTCAGGTCTGTATCTTGAGTCCATCCGGTGGTTCCATAGCTAGCTCTCTGGGAGAGATCAACAGGTAAAATCCAAGATGCTTTATCTGACCAGTGGGGTATCAGTACAGGGTCCTCCAAGGGTCTATCCTAGGCCCCCTGCTTTTAGCCTGTTCTTGAACCATCTCCCCAGGCTTGCAATGATCAGATACTTTTGTATGCTGATGAAGCGTGCTGTTCACCAGTCCCACACACCCTACCACCTGGAAAACAAATGCAGGAAGGCTTCACAAGCATTAAATCCTGGTTCCTGTCATCTAGACTCATGTTAAACTATAAGAAGACAAAACAATGCTGTTTGTCTCCTTCTACAATCACTACAGGATGCACCAACTCAATATCCTGAATAACAAAGGTGAAATACTAGAAATGGCCCAGAATTTCAAATATCTGGGAGTCACCCTTGATAGCTCCCTTACCTTTTAAAAAAAAGCATCGATCTAGTAGCCAAGTCTGTTCGTAACGCCAAAATAGGCCAACTGTACAGACCCAAAACTGCCTAACATTTGATGCTCTCAAACTGCAATAAATAGCTTGGTTTTCCAGCAATAGACTATGGGCTGGTAGTCTATAGGGCAGCCACAGTCATGGCACTAAACAGATCACCCTAGTGTTGAACAAAGCATGCAGGCTACTATTAGGAGCAAATAGACTAACTCACACCTGTGAGCTTTGTGCTCAATCGGCTGGCTAAACCTGCCTAGCAGGATTAAGTACCAGGTGTGTCTGCTTGCCAAAAGGCCACCTTAAGTCTTACACCATCAGGAGACCAAAATTTACACTGTGCCAAGCTGCTTTACCTAGGACATCATGAGGGTCTACAAACAATACCTTCAAGGTACCTTTTAGAAGGACTACTCAAGGGCAACAGTCATTTGGGTACCGTGACACTGAGCTGGCTGAACTGCTCTCTAGTGACGTGATAGTGGCTACTAAGATCAGGCACTGTAAATTACAACTTTGCTCACACCTGACTGTCCACAGTGTCTGTAAGTGCAGCCTCTGATACCCTCCTGTTCTCACCAGGAATTCTATTACGCTACCATAGCACTTACTTAGGTCCTACTAATCCTGAGACTCTTTTCCATCTCCCCGCCATCTCCCTACCCTTTCCTCTCCACTCCCTCCTCCAGTCATCCCTAGCCACAACCCAACCCCTGTATCTGTACCTAAGCCTTACTCACCCATTGTCTATCCTCAGAACCCCATGCACACCTTTGACAAGGCCCAACGGCTGCTTCTTCTCACTACTCTCTTACTCCACATCTTCCCACTCATCATCCCCCGGTTGTCTTTAACAGCATAGCTACCTTAGCTGTATTGCAACTGTAAGGTAACCTTGCTGAAATCTCTATATTTTGTATTTCTCTGCCATGGATGTATTATACCAATCGGTTCTGTTATTGTACCTCTATATTTTGTATTTCTCTGCCGTGTATGTTATTATTCCAATCTGCTTTGTACTATATTGTTTTATACTGTATCATGACGTGGAACCTCTAAAATTGAGATATTAGCTCATAGGTGTTAATACGAGACTTCAATAAATTAAAATAAATAAATAAGTAATTCTTCTAGTAAAAGCATAAAATAAGCATTGATCAACCCAGGGAGGGGGTATACATGGGTATCTGGAATAGTTTATGTATGGAGGACCAGACTTCTCAATATAGTATTCACACAGAGCAACAATAGCCCACAGTTATCTTGGTCCCATGACTTGGATGACAACACAGGAGAGGGTGGAGCAATTAGGTCATCCCTTTGCATTATCTAATGTTCTAAACATTTGGAACTTACTGTGCAGACAGTGCTCTTCAGATCTTCCTGTTCAGGATCTGACTGAGTGCATTCAGCAATAAATACTTAACAGCAGGAAACATTTGTGGGATGCAACATACCTTTGTTCTTGTTTTTTATTACTTCACGTATTATTACCTGAAAAATAACAATGTCTACATTACCCGCCTGCAGTAATGCCAAAGGGAATCAAACAGTTACATTAGTCAACAAAGACACATTATCTGTTTCTCCAAAGATTGCATTAGCAGCATTCTTGACAAGTGACTACCATGATGTGTTGAAAGGTGTGGCATGAAACTGAATGAGAACCCCTAGGCATCCAAGCAGCAAAATAATTAAACATAATCTTTGCAATCTTCAAGTCAGCATGTCATTATTATATGCTTTGCCCATGGGGTTGATGCTATTTTGGAACAAATTGCCTGACTGCACAAAATGCTTTAATATTTAAAATTCAGAAACTTTGTAAGGCTTCTTAACAGTAAGCATTTGAGCTGCACAGGAGTGTCTTTAAATACATTTACTTTTTAAATATTTCAAATGTAGCCAACATTTGAACTTTTGATCTGCTGTTTAAGCTTCTGATGTATAGAAACCACACAGTGCAACCGTATCCCCCAGCCCTGCCCCCACCTCCAAGCTTGAATGTTACATATGGACAATGTCATTTTAAATTCTGTGACTGCTCATCTAGAGTTTATTTCTGTCATATTTGACAGAAAGCACAAAATATATGCACTGACCTTTCTGGGAGTGAAAGATCACTGTCCCCAGGCCGTCTTTTTCACTTTTGTGTGTTTTCTAAAAGGTGTGTATCAGTCTGGTTTAGAATGGACTAGATAAATGTGCTTCGAGGAAATATACAACATATTTACTTGGCTTTTGTTCTTTTTTACTTACTGTTAAAGCTCACAGTTTGGCTATATGTTGTATGGTATATATTCTTGCAAGGTACTGTATATCTCAATCAGATGGGAAGGAACTGAAGCAAAACTGCTGAAGATATTCTGGGAGATTTCTGCAGTGCCTTTGAAAGCATCTCCTTTAAGGCTAATGTCTTTCACAGTCCCTTAATTACATGAGGTCACATGGCCATTGAAATTGTTGGGAGAACGCAGCTACAGTCTTATATTGGTACACCAACAGCAACACATCTGAAGTTCAAAAGAAAAATTGTCAGTGTCGAATGTTCACCACTTGCATTGCTGTTGTAACGGGTCCTGCTTGTGCACAGGAGATCCAGGAAAGGTGAAAGAAAAGCCTAAAATTGGGAGGAGATCTTCAAAATGCTGAGACTTGGAAGAAGAAGGTGCAGGGTGATAATGACACCGCCCAGCCAGTTGGTGGGTGGCATCAAGCAGATGAAGGAAGGCAGCCGCTGTCAGATAGGCACAGCTTCCTGTTTTCAAGTACACAAAGTTTCCACCCATCAAGTGGCAGGGCAGCATCGTGATCAACCTCACTGATCATTGAATTGTCACGGTCGAGGCCATTGTAGCTTGAGTTGCATTGGACCCGACACTGATAGACCTCTAAAATCCAGTATCATAACAATGTTGACTTTGCATAAGCGCAAACTGCAACATAAAAACTAGTTGCCCAACTCTAAAGGGATTTTATTGGCCAGACACCTAGTCTGACATTTGTTACACAACTCCACAAAGCACAAAAGATCCACTCCTAAACTCTCCTATGATTAGGCTGTTAGTACCAGTAGGAGTTGCAGCAAATTCTACAATGGTTGTTAAAACCTCAATTAGCCATGTGTATGCACGGCACATGGGATGCAAACAAACTGTTGTGGATGTAAACATATTTCTGGTATGCTTTAGCAGCAAAAGCTACAACTATCATCAACTTGTAGCACAGTTCTATGGAAAATATGCTGATCAATCATAGTAACATATCATCAGCCTGATTTCTTGAACCCAGCTCAGCTGGTGCACAGTAACTGCTGCACAAGCAGATAGTTTTGTACAAGAGAGTCATTAGTTAAACAAACAGCTATTCAATGGCAATTATTCCCAGACATGAAAAACAGACATGCTGGAAAGTGTGATGTATTAAGACTGACAGAGGAAAGTGCAGTAAGGAGACTTCTGTAAATTACTAGAAATACGCAATTGTTGATGTGTCCAAGTCACTCATCAAGGAACAGGAAGAAACAACAAACTGCACTACAGTGCCATGCTTCTGTACAGTTACAAGGTCAACTGAAAGCTACCATAAATACAATTATGTAATGAGCAGATGCTGCACTGTGTTGCTGTGTCCCAAAAGACAGTTTCCCACAGTGGCAACAATGTTGTTATACCATTGACACTACAGATTCCTGAACCTGTTTAGATCACTCGTTGTGCTACTGAAGCTATTGTTGACAACATATGCGAGAGTACACGACCTCAGTCCAATCCTAATTTAGAAGCAAGGCAGGCTACACGTTGAAGTTCAGAGGGTAGAAGGATCAGAGGCTTGGTAGGGCAGATGGGCAAGGGGTTTGACAATGCCTAGGGAGACTCCACCCTGATTTGTTTTAGGAGTGGTGGTGGTTTTAGGTTTGAAATCCTAAGTTCATTTCCTACTTTTGTCACTTTAGCCTGAACTCTAAATGTTGAATTAATGCAGTTTTTTTGCAAAGAGTTTCTTACTTTTGGGATAGTGTATATACGTATATTCATTGCAAAAACTTTGTTAATGCACCACTAGGCTTGAAGCATAAAAAGTAGGGAAATGCTATCTTAGGGTTCCCAAGCATAAGACCCTTCCCCTCCCTCAGTTTCCAACCCGACACCCCGCCTCACCCTTGGCTTCAACCCTAAGGCCCACCTCCACCCTGCATGCAGGAATAGGTGTGGAGTGTGCCTGAGGTTGCAAACCCTAATGTTCAGGGAGATTCAGGAAAGGTGAATTCAAGGGATAATCCAATTGAAGTCAGTTGGTCCAGGAGGAGTCTATGGTTGACAATATCAAGGCTTTGATCAAGTCAATAAATGTGGATCCGACCAAGTGCCCATGATCTAGTGCTTCATGAATGAAGCTTCAGAATTCAACCAGGGATGTTGTAGTGCTGTGCAGCTTTCCAAAGCCATGCCGTTCAGGGCATTGGATCTTGTATTCATCCAGATGGTCAACAAGTTGGTCACTGACTATCTTTTCAAGGACTTTAGAAAGGGAGGAAGTATGGAGATGGGATGGTAGTTAGAAATATTAGCACAATCTCCGTTTTTAAAGACAGGGTGACCATAACCTTTTTCTATATTTTTGTGAACTTCACAGAGGTCAGCAATACATTAAGGATATGTGAGGGGGTGGATAACCTCATTTAGAGTGAGTGACACTAATTTGAGGTCCAGAGAGTAGAAACTGGTTCTAGGTTTCCTATGGCCTTAGAGATGTATTTTTGCCTCAGGATAGAGACTACTTTATGGTAGAATAGGGGTTGGTTTCATGATGGAGACCTTCAATATTGGGGTTACAGTCACCCTGGGCTTAAGAAAGTGGGGTGGAAGGACACCACTAAGGTCAGTGAAGGCCTTGAAAAGGAATTAGAGATTTCTTTGGATCCTGAATCAGGTTATCATTAATATTGAGTAGAGAGGGGTGTTTTGCTGGGTTTTCCTGTTAATGTTTTAATAGTCTCCCAGAAACTTCAGTTGTCCCTCCAGGAGTTGTTTAGCTCCTGCTTAAAGAACTGACTTTTGCCATACTAATGGCCCTGGTGCAATTATTGCAAGCAGCTTTGCATTTTGCACATCAGAGAAAGAGCTGGTGCTACATGCTTTACACCGAGGTTGTCTCTCTCTTTCATAAGTTGGAGGAGGATAGGGAAATCCAGGAGTTACAAGTACCCTTCACTTTCCGTTTCTTAAAGGGTGCGTACATGTTGCATGTAGCGTTAAAATGTTGGTAAAGTGCAGTAGTGCAGTGTCGACATCATTAATTCTGTACACAGCAGACCAGTCTTGGTGTCTGAGGTGGTGTTTAAATGGATCAAGTTGACTGGCCTTTAATATTCTAGAGTGTATAGTTCTTGGGGGTTGGGAGATGTGTTTGTCCATTGGCAGAGAGGACAGAGGAATGGTCACTTATACTGGCTGGTAGGACAACAGTATTGGTTATTCTCTCAGGGTGGTTTGTTATAAGCCAATCAAGTAGTGTGCTGGTGCCAGAGTGGTAGTTTTTGCATGTTGCAGATTTGACCAACTGGGGCAGGCAGAAGGAAGAGATGATATTATTATGGGGTCACCTCATGAGACAGCCAGTTTAAGTTAAAGTCTCCTAAGGCTATGGTCTCAGTGGTTTTAATTATACTGGTGAGGTAGTCGAAGGTAGTTTTAAGGCCGACTGATTGCTCTTTAGGAGGGATATAAACTGTGACCAGCTTGAGGCATTTTCCTGGTCCCCATGTTGGACCTGGATTAGAAGATTTTGGGATAAACCACAAGTGGTAGAACAGGGTATACCCACCATGAAGGGTTTCTCTGATGTAGACTATACAGCTTCCCCGTGTTTACTTAGCCTGTCCTGCCTAAAGGTAATAGTGTCATTATTTTGTGATGTGACCCACGCCCCGTCCCTCCATTGAAAAAGTACATCAGTATCCTTAAGACACTATAACAGTATCCTTATTTTACAGTGGAGCTCCCATCCCTCCATTGAGACAGTAAAACAGCATCCTTATGTTATGGTGGAAGCACATGGCCATTCAGACCCTGCACTCCTATTTGTGCAAATTACATAACTTGCACAAGATAGTGTTGCATTTTGCACAAATTATGTAATTTACACAAAATACAACAGTATCTTGTGAATTTTCCTGATTGATATATACATTTTCCCATAGGAAATAATGGAGAAATAGTTTAATAACTTTTGAAAGGATGAATATGTTTTCACCAAACCTTCAAAAGGCAAATCTGTGAGGAAAAGGCTTTCTACTCTGACAATTGCAGACCACTACTTAAAGCTGTTTCTGAGATACAGGTGGACAAAGAAATGTAAAAAAACTGGTAAATTTAGGATTTTTGATGCTCTGTATCTCAAAACCACTAAACTGATTCACACGAAATTTGGCATGTCAGGAGATGTTCCCTAGAGACTGTTCATGTTAAATGTCCTGCAAATCTGAAACAGTTCCAAAGTCATTAAGGTTCAAGAATTCAGGTTTAACATGTATTTTGCACAAAATACATAACTTATAAGAAGATACTGTTGTATTTTGTGCAAATTATGTAATTTGAGCAAAATACAACAGTATCTTATGCAGGTTGTAACTTGAGCAAATTATAACTTTCATGCCTGATAGTATCTTATGCAAGTTATGTAACTTATGAAATTACAACTTTCAGATTCGACATAAATTTTCCCATAGGAAATAATGGGAAATGAAACATTTAATAACTTTTGAATGCATTAATATTTTTGCACCAAACCTTCAAAAGGCACATCTGTGAGACAAAGGCATTCTACCCTGAAAATTTCATATCACTACCTAATGCCATTTCTGAGATACAGATGGACAAAGAAATGTAAAATAAAACTGGTAAATGTAGGATTTTGATGCTCTGTATCTCACAAACCACAAATCTGAGTCACACAAAATGTAGCACATCAGGAGATCTACTCCCAAAGATTATGCATGCCAAATGTCATACAAATCCATCAAAAGGCTGCAAAGTTATTAAGGTGCAAAGTATGCAAATTGGATGACAGTGTGTGAAAAGTATACATTTTCCCATAGGAAATAATGGGAAATAAAAGTGTCATAACTTTAGAATGAATTAATATTTTTCACCAAACCTTCAAAAGGGACATCTCTTACCCAAAGGCTTTCTACCCTGATTATTTCAGATCACAATATAAATGTGTGTCTGAGATACAGATGGTCAAAGAAATGTGAAAAAACTAGTAAATTTAGGATTTTATGACAGTTTCTATCTCACAAACCACAGAACGGATTTGCACAAAAGTCTGCACATGAAGGACCTTCCCTGAGATTACACATGCCAAATGTCATTCAAATCTGTTGAGTGCTCCAGAGTTATTACGGTTCAAACTTTGGGTTTAATATAGAAGTTTGCTCTCAACCCTAATATACTGGTACTACTGCGCCAGAATAATGTATATATATATATATATATATGGTAGCACGGTAGTGCTACCATAGTTAGGGTTGAGTAGCACTTTTAAGGTTAAAGGGTCAAATTTTACACCTTAATAACTTTGCCACTGCTAAACGGATTTGTCTGAAATTTGGAACATATGATCAAGAACCACATATCTTGGGGTCTTCCAATTTTGTTCTGGTTGGGTATACAGCTGTGGAGTTATTAAGTCAGATCTGCACACGCATTTATGCTTTCTTGTGAATTCTTTGCTCATGCCTACAGGTCGCATGGTTTGCACGAGCAGTCCAAAACTTCAGGAAAAGCGGACTGGGTGCCCCATGTGCCTTTCAAGATTTCATGAAAAATATTAAACAGTTCAAAAGTTATTCAAAAACAACTTCCCATTATAAGTCAATGGAGAAAGTTAACAAAAGTTCGAAAGTGTCACAAATGCAGTTTTTACTTTCTCAAATGGCCCTTTTCGTTCATAAATCTGCCATTTTATTTTCAGTTGGTGATCAGAAAATGCTTGCCATTTAAATTTGGGACCTCTAGCAACCTAATTCTTTTGTATTCACCTAGTCGGACCCTGAGGATGCTAGGCATGTCTTTATTTTGAGAAACGCCCAGAAATATGTTTTTCAAATTTCTGAAAAGTACTTTTGTAAAGTACTTTTGCACTTATGACGCTTTTGAATAAATTTATGAAAGTTTTCACAAAGTTCAACAGTACTTTTTAAGACTATGGCCAAAATGGTAGGAGTTCTTTGTCACCCTGCTACAAAAGAACTGTTTGGTCTTTGGGCTGAAATATGGAGGGAAGGCAGCCAACATCTCACAGATGTGCCTTTCGTGGTTTGGTGAAAAATATTGTATGGCTGCAAGTTATGGTAGTCCAAAGTTGACATTTTTCCCATAGACTAACATGGTGGCATACGTCATGCTTTCTCGGCTCATATCTCAAAACGGTGCTAGATACGGAATTTTGTTCTAAGTATGCATAGCCTATGGTTACCCATATACAAAAACATAGCCAGGAAGTGCATGATTCATGTCACATTTCAATTTTATTTCTCGTTGTACGGTTCCTGAGATATAAGCAATTTAGTATTCCAACAGCTCATGTTCTGCTCCGAGGTTCATTGCTTATGCATACATTCTTTGTGCACACTGTGTTTCTCTATGCAGCTGTTGGGGAAAACAGGGTATGCAATTCTGTTAATGTTACAGTTACTGTTTCTACTTGCTTTTATGTACCCATTGACGTTTCTGTTCCTCGTGCCACCGTCCCATTACCCTTTTGCTTTCTCATTTGCACTTGTGTTTGCCTTACTGTTAACATTTGCTTTTCCCTACTGTTTGTGTTTGCATTTCAGTTTGCATCCTCGCCTGCCTTGCCATTTGCATTTACGGCAGCCTTTTCATGTGCTTTACCATTTTTCTTTCATTTTGCATCTTCATTGCTGTTACTGCTACCATTTGCATTTGCAATTGCATTACTGTGCCCGTGCACATTACGGTTTGTTTTCCATATGCACTTGCATTTTCTATGCTTCTGTTTCTTTGCTGCTATTATTGCTATTACCATTACCATTTGCCTTTGCAATTGTGGTACTGTGCCCTGCACTCATCATGTGGTGGAAGCATAGGGCCCAAAGGGCCCTGCACTCCCTGCTGCATTACTTTCACTATTTCTCATCATCATTCTCGAAAGAAGGAAATTAGAGGAAAAAACTCTGTTTAATGCATCAGTTAGGGTTGTTCTACAGCGATAAAGTGAGAGGTTACTGTGTTAAGTTGAAACTCCTTGGACCCTCCAGCCCACCCCAGCCAGCATCGGGTGTGCTGGGGTCGTTGTCCAACTCTCACCCCATTGTCATATTCTCAGCTTCTTTACACATGTGATGGGGTGAGAGTTAGGCCAACGACACCAACACACACCCTGATGCCAGTTGGGGGTGGGCTGAGGGGTCCAATGGGGTTTCAACCCTAACACCAAATTTCTCTATGTCACTGTGGAACAACCCTAACTGATGCATTAAACAGAGTTTTTGCCTTCTATATATATATATATATATATATATATATATATATATACGCAAGTTGCAAAAAAACTTCATAAATGCTCCAGTTAGGGTCAAAGTGACCAAAGATGGGAAATGAGGTACTAGGGTTTCTGTAACACCCCACATCCCAAACCAGGCAGGAGAGCAAATGTGGGGTGTGCTTTGGCTTCCTAAGCCTAATGACACCCTTTCCATCTGTAAATAAGGTCAGATGTGTAGACTTTATAAGAATGGGGCAAGCATTAGGCTTGAGATTTATCAAGGCACACCCACACCTGCTATCCTGCCTGGCTTGGGAGGGTGGGGTGTTAGGGAAACTCTAAAGCCTCATTTCACAACTTTTGTTGCTTTGACCTCAACTGTAGCATTAATAATGTTTTTTTGCAACTTATTTCCTTACTTTTTGAGATTTTTATTTATTTATTTATTTAAAAGTTGGTAACCAGGAAAAGCACCATGAGCTGGAACTTGTTTCCAGATGCAACTCGGGAAGGGGACACAGGGAGAAAACACATACTGTGGCATGGAAAAGCAAGTCATGGGTCAGGGTTACAAGACCCATTTATAAAAGTAAAAGCCACTCAAACTACCACAATACACTGCACAGTTAAGCCGAGTAACTAGCAGACTAACTCTGGGTGGGGTTAGATTATACAAGCTACCCCCAAATAAAAACAGGTACAATAGCACAACCTGATTAGTGTAGCTTGAATAGGGTAATAAATAATTAAGGCTGTAAAGGTTGGGGACAATGGAGGCATGACTGATAGGGAAGAAGTCTTAGGAACCTTTTGAGAGAGCAGAGGGAGGAATATGAGTGGAGATCAGAGGATAGTTTGTGCCATAGATAGTATAATAGTATCCACATTTTACTGTGGGAACACAGGGTCGCTGGACTCTGTGCCCCATCCTCTATAGATGCATGTGTGTGTGTGTGTATGTATATATATATATATATATATATATATATATATATAAAAAATATATATATATATTGGGGATACATGGGCAAGAGTGGAATATGGAAAATATTCTCACTCCGCAGACTGGAGGCATGGATATCCCATGAGTGCCAAGGCATGAGTGGGATATCCATGCTCACGATGCAGCAGTGAGAATATTTTCCATATTCCACTCCTGCCCATCATGTGTTTGATTTATAATAGGCAACAACTGTTTCTGTATGGTTTTGCTATTTAAATATTGTGTCTGAGGTCCGTTTTGTTGTTGTTACTTTTTAAGTTGGTGTTATTACTCAGTGATTTGCCTGCTGTGTGTTAGTCTGCTCAACTGTGTGATAGGGATTAGTGATGCTTTGGAATCCTCTGTTGTGATTGGTTGATATGGTGTGTAGTGGTGTCTTGGTTGTGCAGGTAGTGGATTCAGAGTTAATTTTTCATTGGTGCTATCAGGTGTGTGTTGGGAATGAGTGATTTCATTGGTTTGCTGGTGTTTGTGGGCAGGATGTATGTGGTATGTTTACTTCAGAGTGCTTCCATGACCATTGGTGAAATGGGACTGCTTATTGTTTTGGTGCAGTGTGAATAACATTTATTTATTTGAGATTTTATTTTATATTGTGTTGGTAGTGCTTAGTGCAACAGTAATTTAGTTATTTAGCCCTCTGCATCACAGCTTCTGAGAAGGGATATCAACATTAAGATATCGATGGAGGTGGAGATGTGGCACAAATATCCAAGGCTTACAGAGAAAACAGGTAGATGTGGGACAGAGGAGCTTCACTGGTTATTCAGAGTCTGTGTCACTGGTGAGCTGCTTTGAATGCTTTCTGGGAAGAGACTTGTAGTGTCAGTGTGTGCAAAAGAAGGTAGAATATTTATTATTTGTTTCTTTCTGATGGGTCTAGCAGTGACTCCTTATCCTACTTGAACTGAGAACAGCTCAAGAAAATCTCTTGTTCCAGGTTCATTGTTTTCAGTGGATGATGTAATTTTAGTTTTTCATCCGTGCTGCTTCTCAATGTTTAGGAATTAATTTTGAAATGCTCATTGTACAGAAATACTGTTTTTAGTCAAGCTTTGTAATTTGTTTTCAGTGCTAAGTACTGCTCAAAGTGTACTGCTTTCAGCTTCTAGCTTTTTAGAAACTGCAAGTAAAAGTTTCACACTATGCAGGTTATGTGTAATTAGGTAGATTGATGATTTCATTTTCAGTTTTAAAAGAAGTTCCAGCTTGTAGTGCTTAGCTGATGCTGCATTGAGAATATCAGGTGATGACAGCTATTACAGGTGTAAATGGATTTATTTTCACTCTAGCTATGTCATCACCTGATATTCTCACTGGGGTGAGAATATATGTTTTTATTCTCAATGAATACACAACACCCTATTGTATAAATATATATCTATATATATATATATATGTAACCTCTTTGCAAATGGGGGTTCCTATAAATGCCATTCTGGGTTTACTCTTAGTCCCGGTTTGTTCTGTCCTTCTCTGCTGTCTCTCGGGCTTCTCCTGACTTGGCCTCTAATTTTCTGGCTTCCCAGGTCCTGTTTGCCCTCGTGTGTGCTCCAGCTTGCAGTCAAATGAAAATCCAGCCCCTCAGGGCTTAAACTGCTGACCATCGACTCCCGCTGTAAAGTGCTGCCTCCAGGGCAGTGGGAGTCACGTTGGCATGCAAAGCACCTTTGATGTGGAGCCGCTTGTTTTGCAGTCACCTCGGGACTGTGCCATGGGTCCCAGGATCCCTTCCACCTATTTGGGACCCAGTGACCACGGACAAACTGCTGGGGACAACTCAGATGGGAATTAAAGGAGTTCTGACTGGGGCTCATTTGACTATGCCTGTGCAGGGCCCCGGTCATCTGAATAATGCATAACAGTGTATCTGGCTGCCTCCAGGGTAGCTATGTTCAGCTCAAGCTGAAAAGTAATGAATTAAAATGTTTTACATAATGGAACTGTTGCTGCTTGTTAGGAATTTACTGTGCATGGGGAAAAGTGTTTAAAGTTAAAATGAGTACTGTTTCCTAGCAATTCCAGTATCTGGGATTCGTGTGTCAGCCTATCAGCTGCTGCAAGGAGCTTGCATAAGTGCAGTAGTGACAGGAAAAGTAAAGAGCCATGTTTTTCATCTGTGCAGTGACTGCAAGTGCAGCCTTTAAGCTATAGAACTGTGGGGCATGTGGGGCAACTAATTACTTCTTTTCTGGCTGCACCAGGACATTATTCAGGACTGTATCTAATCTGCTATAAGGGACACTGGTTAGCAGCCATTGCCAGCAGTACAGCCAATTGGAATTACAGCAATAGATAGCCAGGACTTGTGGGATATTCACTGCATCTCATGGGTAAGCACCCAAGTGCATATGGGGGCTTACAGGGACATTATTTTAGGTGCAAATTCCACAACCCAAGTGTGCCTCAAGTGTTCTGATTGACAGGTCCTTCAGCAACTTGGAGACATGTCACTCCATCCCTGCTACCAATCGGGAGTCAAGCTAGGAGCTCTATAAAGAGACAATGTTACCAGTTTGTCTGGAGATTCATTCAGAGATGCAGAGCTGAGAGCAGCAGAGCAGGCTCCAGCCTGCTCAGAGCCCCCATGGGGAGGGGCTCAGGCTCCAGCCATTCCATCAGGCCTGGGCCACTTAATTCAAGCCCTTTCAGTCTTCATAGGGCATTTGTCATTTCTTCAGTTAACTAGTTACAGTAATTGTGCTTTCTGCAACAGCTAGTCTGGAGGTTGCAATACTGTCCTCCAGAGGCTAGCCTTCCTCCCATGTCGGGGAAAGATGTGGACCAAAGAATCAGATGTCCAGCAGCAGTGAGGCCTTGACCAGACCAGATGACATCATGCAGTGGTGAGAGTACTGACCAAGTACCTCAGCAGTGAGAGACTGAAGAAGTCTTCAGGATGCCTTCAATGCAGATGAGACCCATGGAGGACCTGAGTGAGTACCCTCATACCCCCAGGTGCGAGGGAGAAGCTAACAAGTAATCTTGGGGCTCCATGCCCCATTAAGGAATGTGTGCTGTTAAGTGTGAAGTTTTGAAGTCATCAGTCTGGGCTACTAACCCCATAAGAGACTGCCTAGTTCAAGTAATGGATGCATCTTGTCTGTGGCCCAAATGGCTAAGTTGCAGGTGCAGCAAGATGCTAGGCTTAGTGAATCATATAAATGTGTAGCTATGGGTTAGAGTCCTGCCATCGTGGAGCTGTCTGCCAAGACGTGCTTGCTACTTCATGAGACAGGAGGCCCTAGAGCATATTAATGTCTAAGATACCTTAAAGAGAGTGTACCTGTGTCTGCACAGAATTTCGTCTAAGAGCGCTTGGTATAAGTGTTAAATGGCTAGATGTGCTGGATAGGACTCCGCTTGTGGATAATGTTCTTGGTATATAGAATGTACTGGATGTGACTGCCTGTGACTAAAGTATGAGATGCTTGATAAAAGTGTTGTTGCCAGCTTACTCTGGATGGATACCTTTTGGTTTATAAAGTACTGATGTGACCATGTTTAAACTGCGTTTAGGATTCTTGACAGAAGCATCACTCTCATTGCATTGGATGGGACTTTAAAATATTGTGCTGAGAGTTCTGGATGTAAGATCCACATAGTTTGTACTGGAATGTTCAGAAGTCTGCGAGTGCAGGGCAATCCCTGATTTGTCTGCAAGTGCAGGGCAATCCCTGCTTTGTCTGCTAAAGTGCTGGGCAATCCCTGTTCTGATTGTAAATAGTAATTTGCTGCTTTACAAAAATCTGTTTCAAGTTGACCCACCCTCAAATTAATAGTCTGCCACCTCGACCAGCTGCAACTCCATCAGGCCTGCAACATCTTGGACTGTGGTATCTGTTTAACCAGTATGGTATAAGATTGCGGGTTTCTGCTGTATCTGGCACTGGTACCAGTGTGGGTAATATTAATAATTATGTTTAGCATCTGATTTATCAGCAGCTAGATAGCCTGGGCTCTGGATGTCTTAAGTCGAATGGTAAAATGTGATTTATGTCTGCCTGTTAACATGTAGCCACCCAGCTGGAGGGTTCACCAGCAAAATCCAAAATTATCTCTGTACATGTGTAAATATGGTAAGATATCCTCTACTCCTCCTGTTTCCCTTTCCTAGCTCCTTTATTACCCCAAATAAATATCTTGTTGTTGTTGTTTGAAATCCTGTGTGAGCATATTATTAGAGAGAGCCTTTAATTCAAAATGTTGAAATGTGGGGAACTGTGTGTGAGGCTTGTCTGGGGAAGGTAAATGGTCACCATGGGTGGTGTAGCAGCTCAGGGGGCTACACCAGTACCATCTCACCCACGTAAAGCACACTGAGTGGAGGCACTGCGCTAAAGATTTTAAAAAATGTTATAAGTTAGTGAACCCAACCCCTTAGCCTATGTCCAGGGTAGTAGGCAGGGGTAACACAGGGTGGCACCGCCTAGGGGTTATATATACACCAAATTGTCAGCATAGCCATTTTCGTATCCCACCTTATGTACCCATTACAGAAAATTTCTGAATCTCCACCAAAACACAATTCTGCTAATTGCAACGCAATTCTGTGCAACAGATGTAAAACACATTTTGGCCAGGATCTGAAAATGGCAGTTGTGATATATATGAGATGGGGTAATAAGAAGGCTATGTTGAAAATCTTGGGTAAAATATTTAACATTTCAAGTTACAAGCAGGTGTAGCGAAATTGCAATGAAGGGTCATAACTTTATCAGTTTTTCATATATTGACCCCAAATTTTCAACATAGGGCTGGATATTCAAACTAGCCATTCTGAGGTGCAAGCCCTTGCGCCATGCGCAAAATAGTTGTGCAGTAGGGTGATCGGGCGAGCATTCAAAGGAGCTGCGCCATTGAGCAACTCCTTTGAATATCACCCCCAGCCACAGCCACTGTGCATGGTGCAGTGGAACTTGCGCCACCGCAAGTTGTCAGAGTGGAGCATTCAACTGCGGTGGCGCAAGTACCATTGCGCCATGTGCAAAATCCCGATATTCAAAGGTGACATGCAAATGGGGCCATAATTCATGCAAGGTGCAGGGGGCCATTTGCATCTGATTATGGCCCCATTTGCATGCCATTAGCATGTAGGTGCACCGATCCCCAAGGACTTGCACCTGGCACCCTGCCAGGCAGCAGCCATCGGGGACCGGCCCCCACGGCCAGTCGTAGGCTGCATTGATTTAAAACAACCCCCAATACATCCTTGGTGGTCCAGTGGACCAAGAAGCCTGATCGTGGGCTGAATCACTTTAAAATACTAGCCCTTCTCCTCCCAAACATAGCCCTGGTGGTCAGTGGACCCGACTCCCGTTCGCGGGATGTAAACAGTAAATACCCCAACATCCCTGGTGCCTAGTGTCCCCCCCACCCACCCACCCATGAAGCCCCACCACCCGTTCCCCTGGCGCCGGTGGAGGCAGCATCCCACCCACCTGCCACCCGCCACCTGCGACTGACTGCCAGTGGGCTGCATGCCCATTGGTGCCAGAGCAAGAGCCAATGGGTGTGCAGCCCATACCGTACAAGACGGTCGGTTTGTGAATGATTCGTTCTGAAGCTGGACTATCTTCAACGGTATCGTCTTACCGACCAGCGCTGCATAATAAGCGCGTACGGCAGTCGGTCGGCGGGTGGCGGTGTGGCAGGTGGTGCTGCGCCCGCCGAGGAAGCGGTGGTGGCTCGTGAGTGGTGAGAATGAGGAGACTGAGGCACCGAGAATGTGAGGCTGACCCACATCCGCGTTGAGAGTTTCAGTCGCTGGACCACCAAAGCTATGTTCGAGGGATACTGCTTACATCCCGCGAGCGAGAGTTTCGGTCCACTGGACCACCAGGGCTATGTCGGGAGGAGAGGGGTATTTTAAAGTGATACAGCCCATGATCAGGCTTTGGTCCAATGGACCACCAGGGATGTAGTGGGGGTTGTTTTGAACTAATGCAGCCCGCGGTCGGGCTGGTGGTGGAAACATTTCTGCTGTTGCCCGTGATCGGGCCAGTGGGGGTGGTGGTGGGGATTTTCACTCTTTGCCCATGATCGGGCTGCAGGGGCACAGGGATGGGTTGGGGGCCAGCCACAGGTGGCAGCTGCTGTGATGCGCCCTGCAATGCAGCAGCTCACCTGTGGTGCCCTCGACTTGAGCCTTTTTTTGGCTCAAAGCTGTGCAGACACAGGTTGGGGTTGCGCCAGAACTCTGCACAGCCCGGATGAATATCGGGCTGTGCAGTTTATGCATGGTTCTCTCCCTCCAGTTCAGCATGCATTCATTTTCATTGCACTGTTGCTCAGCATGTTTCCTGTGGCAACTGCCTCCTGCTGAATATGGCAGAATGGAGCAAGTTTGGACTGCGCAGGTGCAACCCTATTGCGCGTAAGGCATCTTTGAATATCTGGCCCCTAGTCTTCTTATGACCCCACCTCATAAACTCATAGGTGACAATGTTCAAATCCATGTCAAAACATCATTCTGCATCACAGGTGCAAAACACATTTCAGACAGGATGTGAAAAATGGCAGCTGTACTGTTCATGAGGAGGTGTGAAAAAATGGCTGTAAAAATTTGAGTCAAAATATTGAAAATTACCAATGTTATGTGCATGCATAGAACATTTTCAACAAACACATGTAACTTGCCCATTTTGAGGAATTTGTTCACCAAATTTTTAACATGACCTTTTGGAACCCCACCTCATGAACACTGATGGTGAAATGTTGTTATTCTGTCCTGAAAGGTGATTTTCACAGCAACCACAAAATCACCTTCTTCCCAGATTAATAGAAATGGCAGTTGCAGTGTTCATGAGGTGGGGTCCCAAAATGGCTATGTTGAAAATTTTGTGAAAATATTCCCCAAAATGGCAAAGTTATGAACATGAGTTCAAAGAACACCATTGAATGCATTATAGGGCATGCGATTCCTCAATTCACAGTTTAGCTATGAAGAGTGCAAACGTGTCTCAGTCTACAGAAGATGACAGTATACAACCTGCAGAAGTACTGTAAGTATAGGAT
Source organism: Neoceratodus forsteri (assembly GCA_016271365.2). NCBI lineage: Eukaryota > Metazoa > Chordata > Ceratodontiformes > Ceratodontidae > Neoceratodus > Neoceratodus forsteri. Next base: position 1,544,154,957 of record CM057450.1, read on the forward strand.
AAGGGGTGTGGGAGGTGGGTGCTCTGTGGGAGTGTCGGGATGAGGGGAGGGAATGGCAGTGACAACGAGGGACGGTTTTCTTTATTTCAGGTTTAAAAAGAAAAACAGGCTATTACTATTGCTCATCTCTGTCATACATTAAAATTATACCTCTGGGAAGGAAATGTCTTTGATCAGCTTATCCACAGTTTTGGGGTCCCATCCACAATGGAGAGAGTGGCTGTAGCAGTTTCAGTGAGGACAGACAGAATGCCCTTATCCCAGATGTGGGTTCATTTAAATAATTAAACTATGGCTAAAACCACCTTAGCATCTCTTCATCTCCAAGTCACTGAGTCTTCCCTAGGTCACAGAACTCTCCACAGTTCTATACTGACTTTGATTCTTTTCTGGGCCCCTACAAAGTTTGCACTCCTCCAAGTTCATGCACTTGAACCACATTATCCCAGCCTCTAGTTCAAGTGAATCCATCTGAAAAATAAAAGAACAGGAAGCACTCCTATAAGTGTAGTATTTTCTTTAATAAATAAGGCAAGGAGACCCTGTTCCCCTAGGAAACATTAGCATGCTTGTTTAAGAAATGAAAACACCTTCACTCGCTTATAGAGCAGTAAGAACTCTGCTGGGAAGTCTAATCCAATGCAGCTACAGCTCTGAGTCATAGAACCCAATGTTTTATTCTAGCACAGCATGCTTGAAGGCACATCACTGAACAACATTTACTGATGTACAAGTGTGCATGTATCCAATTACTTGAGTTTACTTGAATTTTTGTATTTTTCATGATTTGGGTTATGCCCTGAGTTGCTTTTCCTGTTTTGTATTTACCAGTAAACTGGCTGTGTTAGTGGATGCATGGTAGTGTTACACTGTGACTGCCGTGTGTTATCTGGTGCTTGGTGAGGTAATTTGCTTCACTGTTTCTGAAGATTGTGTGCGCTGCTGGAACTATTGACTCCACTGAGGCAATCAATGTTTGTAATGGCCTGCCACATCCGATATACCTTGACTTTGATAACTGAGATTGGGCACCTACTGAAAGGGAAACTCAATCGCGGCACCTGTCATCGGGGCAGCTGGGGAAGGTGGGTGACCAGATGTTGGGGTGCATGAAATAGTGACAGCCTGTCACTACATTCCTACGATGCATGGGGAGAGCATGCTGAGCTTGGGGTGGAAGGGGATGGAGGGGTTGTAGGGGTGGCACTGCAGTGACCTGCCAAGCTGTTTCTGTGGCATGGTGGGTGGGTTCAGGGTTGCAGTGGGAATGGCGTTGGGTTTGGATCTCAGTGCAGGTACTTTTTGTTGTGCCAGCCTAAAATTTTTTATTTACGCGTTTGCACCCCTCCCCAACATGCACCCCATGGAGTTCAGAATCCTTAAGTATGGGGAGTGGGGGTGCAGACCCTCACATAAATGAAAAATCCCAACCTCAGAGCTGTTTTACTGTGTGGCTTGGGAGTACATCGCCAAACTATTTTTTCGCTTGATGTGTCGTCATCTCAATGGCGATCGCCCATTAGCAATCACCATTATCACATAGATCTGCCACATTCACCCCTGCCAACACACACACACTCAAAACTTGGCTGTCAGATTAAATAAAACAAGTTGTAGCTAATCATTAATTTTGTTACATTTTGTTTCAGCCAAATGAAATCTTATGTATAGTCCAAGCACATATTACAGTCACCAACAATCTCTGCTGTCCAAAACATTGCCTTGGTGTAAAATAACAGTGACACTGCAAAATTTCAGATTGCACTCACAAATCTATCTCAGAGACACTACTCGCTTTGTGTTGGGTACTGTTGACATGCAAGGTTCTAGCACTTGAAACACAAATTGGACGTTAGACATTCTACTAGCTCAGCGTAACTGACCCCAAACTTATAAGCTACCAATATGTGATGCGAACAGTGAAGAACAGCTATCTTAAAGACAGCACATAGTGTCCATATGCTCTAAATGCATGCTGACCAAGCCTGCTACCCTGCAAGACCACTTTCCCAAGGCTCATAATCACCCACAGGGCACACCACAAAAAAAGGTCATAAAAATAGTTGCAACGGCCGAATTGTGAGCTCATCTCCTCAGTGAGTCAGGATGAAGTGAAAAAGTTTGGTCATAATACTAACTGGCAAAGAAGAACAGCGGGTGTCTAATATCCACCATACCACATCTCTGATAATACAATAAACCTGCACACTGGATATCAATCATGCTTACCCCAGCCACATTTTTGGTGCACTTTATACATTGAGTTTTGTAGATATGTTACATGTGTTAATTTTTCATTTCCGCAAATGTGTAGTTGGCTGTGGCTGAGGAGCAACCACTGACAGTATCCCCCACCCGGATCCATGAAGCAGGTAATTGCTATCAGGTGTTTGGGAGTGTTGTGGCTTCTCTGCAGATGAGGTTTCATGTGTCATACTTGGGGTGAAGTTTTGACAGGATTCGAGTCTGTAGACAACAATTCAGGAGCTCCAGCTTCTGCTGTGATTTCTCTGTCTAGCGGGAATGTTTATTTGAATGAGTAGCCACCCTGTTTGCAAATAACAGTTGGTCGTCCATAAGGCGAGGAATCTATGAGACTCGTGACTCACACACTCAGTAAGACAGTCATGAAATGAATGCTTTTTACCTTTTTAACTGGAAAGATGCAGACCAACAGTGTAGCACAGCAGAAAGAAAGCAGAAAAATCCTGACATTTACCTTTGATAAAATCGAGCAGGTGAAACGTCATGATTTTTCTGCTGTACTGTGTTGCTTTGCTTGTCTGCACATCTTGCCAATAAAAAAAGGTACAAAGATTATCAGTTCATGGACTGCCTTATTTGTGTGTGAGTCAGAGTGCCATGACTTTTAGACATAGCCTATGCTCAGTTTTCACTGGCACCCAATCCCCTTAGCAACTCTTTCACACCAGAAGGAGAGGAATTTTCCAGACTGGACAACTTGATGTGTGCTACTTGTCATCATTTTGGACACTGAGATGCCGGAATGTATGGAAATATTAATAAATGGACTTGTACATACAAACAGATAAGCAGAAGTCAAGAAATTCCCAGTGTCCTCATATAGAGAATGCCAGAGAAGCGCTCCTCTCACTAAGCTGGGTACCGGATTTTGGGTGCCCAGAAAAGGCATTTATGGGCACAATTATCAAAACAAACATCAGAATCTAGCTAAACGGGTCTGTTTAACTAGGTTCTGATGTTTGTTTAAAAATCTCAGCAGTTTTATGTATTTTTCACCTTTTGTAGTTGGTGGAAGAAAAAACAAAATGGCAGCACACAAAAAGGATTTTTTCTTCACGAAAAGGATTTTATTCTCATAAAAAGGAGCAAATTTCATAAGATGAACTCCCTTTTCACGAGATCAAATCCTTTGTCAGACTTTTGCATCTGTCCTGAAAAATGAATTTTCCATGGATATAATGGGAATTTAAAACTTAATAACTTTGCTACAGTTTAATATTTTTCACAAACTAACAGTGGCAGTTCTGTTACCCAAGTTCTTTCTGCCATGATAAATTCAAAACAAAATTCCACACCATCTGGACACAAGGCGATGAGGACTAAACTGCAAAAATTGTGACTTTTTACTTTGTTTCACTATCCTTATCTTAGAATTCACATGTCTGACCAGACTAAAACTTGCCACATCAAGAGATCTACCACACAGGACAGTACATACCAAATTCTGTGCAACTCCATTGATCGGCTGCAAAGTTATTAATGTGGAAAACAAGAGGTTTAACATTAAACAGGTTACTCAACCCTAACTATAGGGGCACGACCATGCCCCTATAATGTATTAGAAATATAAGCGGCCCTGCTCTTGAGCATCTTTTGTTATATGGTTGCTCAGTAACTGTGTCTGTACTGGCTCCCTCCCTTGTGACTGCCACAGTGTTAGGAATGGCTAGGAAGTGACTGTCTCCCAACTCTACTCCTCAAAGCCTGGACTGTCACCCTGCCCGCCAATAATGTACTGTCGGATGTCAAGTGAGAGTGGCAGAGTATATGTGCAGCTCTTCTCTTCAGGGCTGACAGGACACTAAAATGCCTTTTGCTGTGTTTTTCTTCTGATCACTGATGCTGGTTATGTAGCAGTTAAGTCAGCCAGGAGGGATTGCATAGCTGCTCCATTCATTGGAGCCAAAACAAGAGAAAAAAATCATACTTGCATTTTACTCTCCCTACTTCACTGACATACTATTGTAGGTGGAGCAGCACTAGCAGATGAGAGTGAACCAGGGAGTGCTTGAGCAGCCCACTATCAGTGAAAGTAGTGTTACTTTTGTCTCTCTCCCACTCCATCAACAGTATGCAGTCAGGTGGCAAGTGAGAAAGAGTCCCTGACACAGCTCCACTCCTGATAAGAATGAACACTGTTCATTGTACCACTTTATTCATGATAGGAAAAGTACTGCAGCCAAGACCATGCAGCTGCTGATATATCCTCCCATTTGGCCTTCATTTAGTAAGGCTGCATAATAAATCCAAAGTGCTCTCTTCAATTGTTGATCTAAACAAACACCACATACAAAACAATGGTGCAAGTACATGGCAGTGAAGCCCTTTAAAACCCTGCAGATCCATCTCCCACGCTTTTGTCCCTTAGTCAATCATCCGAGTTGGTTCTCTCCGGCAATCTTGTCACATTCCCTCTTTGGTCCTGTCACCTCTACCAATGGAAACAATAGATTATCATGGCAAGCAGAAAAAGACTACTGTATAAACAAAGATGAGCAGGGGAAAAATCAGCAGATATCCATACAGAGAGTGCTACCCTCCCTCCCTGCTTGGAAATGATGTGTGCATTAGCATACACTGTCCTTGAGCCCTGCTCTCTTGCTCATAGTGGAGCTTAGCAGCAGTGGCTCCTCTTCTTTGTCACCACTCCACAAAGGGGTACCACCACTTTACAGCCAGTTGCACCAAGGAGGACTGCTTCCCCTGCCCCCTTTAGCTCTGCTTCTGAACTGAGGGCTTCCTCTTCATGCAGAACTGTAGGACCCACCATCCCGAGCTGCCATGGCAACCAACCACCATTCCAGCTCATGATCAGCAAGCAGTGTCAAAAAGAACTTATCATAAGCATGCAAACCAAACTGGATCCAGGTTCCAGTAATACCCGACTCCTTCTCCCATTGGCAGAAAGCATCATTTGATCATGATCCCAGCTGTTAAACTGAGATTCAAAGTTTGGTGTGGGGCTTACACTCCCATCTCCAGTCCTTTCCATTTTAAAAGCAGTGATAGTCAGCCAAGTGGCAGGAATTTTTCTTCCTCCTGCTCTCCTTACATTCAGTTTGTTTGTTTGTTTGTTTGTTTGTTTATTTATTTATTTAATTTGGATATACACCTTTGAGCACCTAAGCTAGTTTACAAAGGTTTCACATCAGTTACAAGTCACAAGCATACTTCTAAGTTCAACAATATGTAGAGCAGTAACAATGATACAGCACGCAAAAAAACATGTATTGAGTTACATTACAATTATACATACTTTTTTTTAATTTTCATTATAGAGGTAGCAACAAACAGTGCTTTTGAGAGAAGAAGAGAAAGAGGCTATTGTGAGGTTATAGGCAGCTCTGTGAGCACTGTTGTTGTGGATTGGGGGTCACAGGCATTGACAGGTGACTGGGGTGCAAGAATATGTCTAAGCTGTTTCTCACAGTTCAGTCTTATTTTGGTTTAGTAAGGATTCTGGGAGCTCATTTATCCACGAGAGGCTTTAACAGCAAAGGCTCAAGATGTTTGTGCTGTTTTGCAGAAAATAATGTTAAGGGTGTTTTTGGTCATGGCCTTAGTAGGGTAGGGTTACGGTGAGGTGCTAGTAGGTTCTATACTCCAGTAGGTACGAGGCCCAACAGTGCTTTTTTCCTGAATATGCAGGTGTGGAATTTTATTCTGTCCTGTAACAGGAGCACGTTGGAGTGAGAGTATAGTGCAGGTGTGTGTAAGCCTGTTGGCACCCAGAATGAAATGACAGGCTTTGTTCAAGAGTAGCTTGACCCTGTTTAGGGTGGTGCCTGTGCCTGCTCCATAGACCGTGATCCCATAGTCAGTGATGGGAGGAGAGAGCTAGTGACTGCAGCTCACTTGGCTTCCATGGTGAGGCTGTGCCTGTGTCTGTAGAGGGACCACAATTTTCTGTTGGCTGAGTTTACAATGCTGTCCACATGTGGACCAAATGAATGGGTGTTATCCAGTGTTACTCCCAGGTACTTGAAAGTTATCAGTTGTTCCAGTGGCTTACCCTCTTCATTTATGATGATCAGTGGCTGTGTCTTGTTCTTTATGTGAGGCCCAGAGAATAGCATTTTCTTTCTCTTCTTATAGTTCAAGACCAGTCTATTTCTCTTGAACCAGTTCTCAAGTGATCTGAAGCTGCATTGTAGATCATCTGTTATGGAGTTCTGGCATGGACTGATAGTAAACATCACAGCATCATCCGCGTATAGTAGTGCCTTTGAACTATGACAGACCTCCAGGAGCTTGTTAATAAAGAGATTAAAGAGGAGCGGATCCAAAGTCAAGCCCTCCAGAACCCAAACTATCACATCTTTAGGATCTGATAGCACCCCATTTACTTTGACGCTTTGCTTACACATGGAGAGGTAGCTGTTAAAACAAGACATTGTATCCACTGAGAGACCCAGGAGCATAAAATAGTGATAAGAAGGGGTGGTTGACAAGTTCAAAAACTTTTGTTAGATTGACATACAGTAGATTGAGCTAATCAGGTGACCATTGTCAAGGGCTTCATGGAAATAACTGGCTTATTCACTTAGAGCTGTGTTTGTGCTACGAGTCTGCTGGAAGCCATGTTGCTGGTTGCATAGAAGTTTGTAACTGTTGAGGTAGACAACCAGTTGGTCAGGCACCACCCTTTCAAGTGCTTTAGACAGAGGGGAGTATTGAGATGGGTCTGTAATTTGCAGCAGTAGAGCAGTCCTCAGTTTTGTGAACTGAGGCAACGTAAGCATCATTTCAGATGTTAGGAATTGGGAATAGGCTTAGCACAGGAGATATTGAAGATTTTGTTTATTGGGGAACAATTTCATCGAGGGATAGTGCTAGTAATTTTAGATCAAGTGTATCACTTCCCATTCTGTTTTTGCCTAGGACCCACTTAATATATTTTTTTGTGTCAGCTAATGAGATGGTTTTAAAGTAGGACTTAGGGGTCTTAGTGTCATTAGGTGCAGGATCCCTGTGTTGGGTGAATTCAGGTAGAGATGTGTAGTCCAGAGCAGGGGCAGATCTGTACTGAGGTAGGTGAAGGTCTCATTGAACAGGTTTGCTAACTCACTGGATGCAAGTGCTGTGCATATTTCAAAAGTTTCACCCAGAAAGACAGACTGAGCTGAATAGCAGCTGATTTCCAGATGCGTCCAGGTGGGAGGCTTTGCATCAGATTTTTTTATTGTTTTCTTTAATTCCTTTGAATTCTATTCTGCATGCTGCATTGGTGGTCTCCTTTGGCAGCACAACAGCCTAGAGATTGTTTTTGATTTCCTGGCTGGTGGGCATCAGTGTAGGCTTACACAAAACTGCCTCTCTCTCTCAAGCATTCCTCCTCTCCTTCAGCTTTGTTCTTTTTGTGTGCTTTCTCCTCTGCATTTAGTGGAAAAGTTCCATCAGACTTTTACTGCAACTGACCGGTAAGATTAACTTTCTAATATTTTCAATGCTAATTTAAGCACTTTGGTATGCACAGACATGATGAATAAAGGTCCTAAGGGGACAGATAAAAGTGTTAGAAAGTTAGATGTAGCAGAACTCATTTTGATTAACTCTGCAGTGTTCTGCATGACTGATTATCTCTCTTGCTCACTTCTAACAGAATGGAACCAGCCTAAAGTCTGTCCAAAGCTGATTAAATAAGTCCCTGCAACAGTTTTAGTAGATTACTAGATTTCTGCATTTATTTTTACTCTGCAGCTAGACAGTTACATTCAGGTACTGTGCCGATGCTGATCTAAAGAGATAAAGGTGTATGTGATGAAGGGAACAAGACTGTGTGATGTTTTTCAGGATTTGTTTTCAACTGGAAGTCTGATGAAACAAAGCATCTGCTTAATCCCTCCACCATGCATCTAAAGTGTTTAGTTTCTTTTAGATTCCAATTTCTTATCTTTTTGGTCTATTGGTTTTGTAGAATGTCTTTGCCATCCTTACTTTCAGTCCTTGTGAGAAATAGTAATTTTTGTTTTATTTGTTTATCTATGTATGTATGTATTTATTTATTTATTTGCCAAGGAGATATACTGAGCTGATGATGACTCATTCCGTGTGTGTGTGTGTGTGTGTGTGTGTGTGTTGGGGAGGATGAACTGCAGGAAGATGGTAACCTAACAATTGCAGTGTATACAAGGACCATGTTTGCAAGGAATAGTGTATTTGAATGTATGAAACATGATTCATCTAAAAATAGGCTTTGCTCAGTATGTACAGTAATTCCTGTATAAAAATAAAATTTTACTCACTTACTACTTTTACATACCTACTTACACTGTAAGACACACAGTTCTGACTGCAAATGTAAGACATACACATTGACCTCTAGCTGCAGAAGCATAGGCTCCATGAAATCCATGATACCAAAATTGCAGCATTACTTCTGTGCAAGGAGCCACAGGCCCATGAGTGGCCTGTGTCTCTGCAGCCACAGTTGTAAGACATACACACCAGCTTCTGACTACAGAAGTGTAGACCCATGTGGGTCCTGTACTTCCACAGCTGCACATAGAAATCCATAATATCCGAATTGTAACAGTATTTTTGTCTCGAGAAGCACAGACCCCACTGGGGCCAGAACTTCTGCAACCACAGATACTCATGCACACAGTAAGACAGACAGACAAAGTTTTGGCTGCAGAAGCACAGGCCCTAGTGAGGCTTGCATTTCTGCAGCTGCAGATACAAATCCACAAAGGTAACACAGCAATTTATATTTATATCACACTAGTACAACACTCAACTTAAATTCATACAGTATACTAAGCTGTAACATTTTCCTGGACAAAAGTCTTTAAAAGAAGATTAGAGAAAACTTGAAATACTCTTCCACAAAATGTATTGCACTGTAAGTCTCAAAGGCTATTTAAAATGCCCTGAGAATGCACCTAGATGATTTTAAGTTTAAATGCCATAGATAGATATGTTTCGCTATTAAATGCCATAGATAGATATGTTTGGCTATTTTATAGTGACATGGTATATTTATACTGTAATTTGTATTATGTGCCAATTGTTGTGTGTTGCATTTTGATTGGGTCGACTTTGAAAACAGGCACTTGTGCCTAAAGGTTTTTCCATTAATAAAATTCTAATTCAAATTAGTGAAATTGCATTTGTGTCATCTGGAAACAGTTGTATGCCGTGTGTCTTACCTGCTGATGGCTATCTGTGGTACTTTGTGGTCTTGTCTTTTGAGCTTGGGGATGGTGGAGATTTAGGGTTGGAAACCTAATACCAAATTTTCCTACTTTTGTGAAGTTAAACTGTGCCCTAACTGGTGCTTTATTGCATTTCTTTTTTGCAATGAATGTTCTTTCATTTTGAGATATTGTTATCATATCCTCTTGGGGATCTTGAGCTTTTGGGATTTAGGGTTGGAAACCTAACACCACATTTCCTACTTTTGTGGAGTTAAATTGAACCCAACTGTGCTTTTATTACATGTTTTTCAATGCATTTTTGTTTTTGAGATATTGCTATCATATCCTCATTCATACAGGACTGTTTGTGGCCTACATGAACAGATGCAGATGTGCCGTCTCTCTGGGCCATGCACTAAGGAAACAGTCCATCTGCCTGCAGATGCAAAAATTTGTGGGTCAGTATGGCGACCGCCCTTGCGGTTCCATGTGGATACAGATACAAACACACAGTACCAAGAGTCCATCTGTTAGCCAAAGCACAGGGCACTCTGGCTGGCAGCTACTGGTGCAGAGGTACATGATCCCATGCCAAGAGAAGCATTCTCTTCATTATGTGGTACTTTGGCCCATGTGACTAAGCCTTCACTTCTCTTCACAGGCTGGGGTTACTGCTGCATGGCAGTGCCACCCTCCAGCTTTGGCCCATCAAGCTGGCTCACTGAGTTTGCTCCCAAACTCAGGCCACAAGCATGGGATCACAATGCACTACTCACCAGGCCAAAGGATGGCCCTGCACACAGCGTTTTAATTTTTTTATTTTGACCCTAATTTTCAACATAGTCATTTTATGACTCGCCACACACATGACATGTGGCATTTATAGAATACAGGCTGAAATGTCATTTCATGCCATAAGTTCAAAACACATTTTGTCCAGGAATAGAAAATTGCACTAGTCACATTTATGAAGTGATGTAAAAATGGATACGTTGAAAGTTTGGAGTCAAAATATTGAAAATTACCAAAGTTAAGTGGCTGTGAAAATTCAATGTACATCCATAACTTTGTTGTTTTAAAATATTCTTAACCCAAATGTTGTTTGTTTTATTTATTTATACTGGTAAGTCCATGGGCCAGAGACCCATTTTCATGGTCAACCAGTTTCACAAATCATACAATTATACAAAATACAATACACATTAAATCTCATAAGGCCATTAATATACATTACACATATAGCAAGTAAAACAATTGCAATCACTTTCAATATAAGGTAATCTTTTAGTCTCTCCCTAAAAGACATTAAAATCCATTCAGACTATCTAGAATGGGTAACAAGAGATTAAAAGATAAGGAAAACATACAGTAAAGATTTTTGTCCCATAGAAGTCTTCATCCTAGGTATTATAAAAAAGTAGAATCAGCATACCTTGTGCAAACAGTTCTAATATGTCTCACAAAGAGAGGATCAACAACCTTGGGAGCCCCATTTAGCATTATTTTTTCAATTTGCCCAGTTGAAGTTTAAAGTGCAGGTCTAATGGCAGGAAACCTGTGTCCCTTAATAACAAGCAATAATGTGTCCTAGCTGGAAGTTGTGTGGAGAATCTAGAGATTTGATTCAGAAGAATTTTGACTTTATTAGTCCATCTCCTGTGGCATAATAAATCAAAAGACCGTAATCAATAATAGGAATTAGGAAATTTTGGGCAAGTGTTCTTCTAGTAGATGGGACTAAGAGAGAATTAAGTCTGTATAAAGCCCCTAATCTTTAATGAGTTGCTTTAATCAAACTAAAGATCTGTGGTTCAAACATCATACCTCATCAATTATGAGTCCCAAATATTTAAATTGTTGAACTTGTTCAATAATTTTTCCTGCACTGTATGTATAGTAGCTCAGTATCTGTCCCTGTTCTTTTCTTGCTTTTGAAAACCATAGACTTAGTTTCTTTTCATTCAGCACCAGTCTATGTTCCATAAACCACTTGTGGTCTGCCTGAAAATCATCTGCCAGATCTTTGTGGACAGTGTTAATATTTGGACACCTCATGAGGATCACCATGTCATCTGTATATAGTAATATCTGAGAACTAGTGCATACTGAAGGAAGGGTGTTTAAAAATAAACTAAACAGAAGAGGACCAAAATCGACCCTTGTGGAACACCCAGTGAAATGAGAGCAGGTTGTGAAAAGAGACCATCAATCTTTGTTACCTGTGTATGTTGGTTTAAATAGCTCTCAGGCCACGCTGCCACCTCACCAGACATACCAAGATCAGAAAGGGATGATAGTAAGAGGCCATGGTCCACCAACTCAAGTCTCTGGAGGGTCCACAAACACTGCCTCAGTATATTGGCCACCATCCATGGCCAACTGGACAGGAGCGCTAGAACCCCACCAAATCTGTGGACGGTGCTGTGGCCTGGTCTAAATCCATGTAGAGTAAGTGTGAGAACATTGTACTTTAAAAGGTACTCAGTCATTTGCTCAGAAATTATTCTCTCTAAAATCTTAGAGAGAGGAGCTAAAGAGAGATGGGACTATAGTTTTGAGCTCTTGTTGGGTCACCAACCTTGAATATTGGTACAACAACTGAATCCTTATATACTGTAGGGAAAAAGAATTACAAAGTAGTAAATTAAAAATATGAGATAACGGGTAACAGAGTAGACCCACGGTGATCCTCACGAGATGTAGCAATCCCATCCCTCCCAAATGAGGGATGGGGATCCAACTTTAACAGATATCTCTTTACCTCCTCTGGAGGGTAGATTTGAAATAATATCTGGATACTGTAATTCAACATCATTGTTTCTATTACACAAATTACCAGCACCAGTGGGTGAGTATTTGGATAAATCAGTAACAGTATTGTTAAATTCCTGAGCTATAGACTGAGAGTCTGTTATAATCTCATTGGAGTTTTCTAAGCAAGAAATGTTAGAAGAACATTGCATATTGCCTTCTTATGATCTCATCTCATGAACCTTGTATGTGAAAATGTTCAATCCTTTCCAAAAGGAGATTTTGTAGAGCAACTGCAAAATCACCGCTTGGCCTGGATTTGAACAATTTCACCTACCTTGTTCATGAGGTGGGGGTCCCAAAAGGCCACATTGAAAGTTTGGTGGAAAAATATTGAAAAATAGCAAGTTATGAGTAAACGTTGAAATATTTCAACATCCTCTCATAACTTGGTCATTTTATATATTGTTTCACCACATTCTCCACATAGTCTTCTTATGACCCCACTTCATGAACCTGGTAAGTGAAAATGTTTGAATCCTGTCTGAACTGTGATTTTGTGAAGCGACTGTGAAATCACCTTTGGGCCAGATTTGAAAAATTTCACCTACCTTGCTCATGAGGTAGGTCCACCAAAAGATCATGTTGAAAATGTTGTGGAAAAATATTTAAAAATTACAAAATTATGAATAAAAGTTCAAAACATTGTAATACATTAACGGCATTTGCCTAATTTTCTAATTTCACAGTTGTGGTTCCTGGAGGAGAACGTTTTCAGTTTGGACACTGGATCTACAGTGGGGATCCTCTTTAGATGATTGAAGGTGTGTGGGGTGTCGGGTGGTGGGTGCTGAGTGGGAGGCTGGGATGTGTTGGATGGGGGAATGGGGGTCACAGATCGACGAGGGTCATTTTTCTTTTCAGGTCTCAAAAAGATTGTGAGGGGCAGTTTTTTTTGCAGGGACTGGACTGACACTGGGTATTAGGCATCCCAGTGTCAGCATAGTTTTGCACCTCCTGCCACTCCCAACCTGCCACTCCTTTGGAGCGCCAGTGCCTTCTACCACTCCTCCAACACCCTACCACCTTCCACCAGCTCCTATAGTGGCTTACCTGAGAGTGGCCCAGGTATATCCCTGTACCAGGTGGGTCCCTCTCCTAAGGAAGGAAATCACCTTGTGGCATGACACAGCTTCTCAGGTGCCATGGAGCTTGATCTGGGCTGGCTCGGAGCTTTGGGTGGTAAGGATCTAGGGCGTTCATCATCTAGGCCTTGGTCAGAAGGCATTTTCCTTGTTCTTGTGCCTCACCCACTGCAGTTCTGGGGCCATACAAGAGCACAGAGGATCCTGGGTGAGAGCATGCGCGGGGCATGTTGAGGCAGCACATCTCCCCAAGCACACTCACCAATATGCCTGCAGGTCTCCAGGCTGAGTCCACCCCCGGGAGGGAGGGCCCAATGGACACCTATGGAACCCCTCCCCTACCAGACTCTGCTACTGGCACCTGGGCTTGGGTGTGAACCCAGGTTGCCAGCATGCCAAGCAAACCCCTTCACCAGTGCCACAGAGCTGGCTTGAATAGTTTTAGTATACAGTGGGTGGGTACCTGGCGTTACCACCCAACTGTGGAGAGAGGAGTGGCAGGTGATGTGGAGAGGAGGGGAGTTGTCATTCAGTGGTACCTGGGTGGCACCCCTATCCACTGAAGAAGTTTAATGAAAAGAAAGCTCTCTGAGGGCAGTTTTCTTATTTGCTAAAGGACTGGACCAGCACTGGGATAGGGCACCCCAGAGTTGGCATACACTTTAGCGGCACTGGGTTGGCATCCCAGTGTTGCCAGCTATATGTGGGTGAGTGGGTGACCTGGAGGGGAAGGCAGTTTGCTTCAAACCAGCATTAGGTAGGACAAGGGAGGCTGGCAGAGCTGGGAGGGAGCTTACAGGCAGAACAAGGGAGGATCAGCTGAGCTGGGAGAGGCCAATCATGACAGGATGTAATTTCAAAATGTTTAGAGTGCAAGATGAAAATTCCCTTATCACAGCACTTTATGAGTGACAAGAGAATTTTGGCTCATGACCTTGAAAATGGCTCACTTCACTAAGCTGGGCACACAGGATTTTTATGGTGCCCAGAGAAGGTGTTTCTATGTTTAGTTCAAAAACAAACACCAGAATCTAGCTGACTGGATCCCATTGACCTAGGTTCAGGTGTTTGTTTTTGAACATCATTTTTATGTATATTCCATCTTTTTCTTTTAAAAATAAAACAAGATGGTAGCAATTAAGATCCCAGCATTTTTCTCAAGACAGGAAAACATTAATTTTGTGAAAGGAAAATGCTGACAAAATCAAACTTTTAGTGTTGTATCAGAAGGTTATCCTAAAACCCTACTCAGCGTGCTCAGAAGCAACATTGTAAAACTTTATAACTCTAGGGCCAATTTATATTGCTTCACAAACCCCTCAAAAGGCATACTCTTGGCATAGACTCTTACAACCCTGACGTGAGAGCAAGAAATGGTTAAAAAGGGCCAAAAGTGTGGATTTTTATGTAAAATTGAGCATCTTGATCCTAGAAACTGGATAAGCACCCATCATGAAAAATTCCTCATCTCAAGAACTTGCCATCTGGACAATGCATGCCAAATTTGAGGCAATTTAGTAGGGTGTGCACATACCTTATTTCAAGTATTCAGGCCAAATATTATATTTGGGCCCCAAATATTCAGGTAGTCATTATTTGATATTCTTGTGCCTCTGGAGGAAAAACAAAATAAAGAAATATCCCCACCCACCTCCCCAGCCTAATCCTTTGAAAAACAAATATCCCCTCCTCTGCCACAGTCCCTATCCCACCCTTCTCCTTCCCTCAGCATCCCAAATGTTAATGTTTTAAAAATATCCAATGATGGGCAACCTGCACAACTCGGCCACCTCCACACTTGGCCAGCAACTTTAGCACTCTGTTTGTCTTTTGAATCAATATTTTCCTCCAACTCACCCTGTCAGCACTCCTACTCCCACCCACCTGTCACCACCACCCAATCTTTGGCTAATAAAGTGCAGTTAGTACATGTCATAGACCAAGGTGACCAACACAGGCTGTTCTCATCCCTGGCTGGCTGCCTTCTATTGGATCAAAATGTTCCTGCACTTGCTGGCATAGTAAAACCAGCTGATCACATGATCAGCTGGTTTATAACATAAGCCTGGAGAGCTTTCACTCAATAGAAAATGACTGGCCTTGGTGGGTGTGGGGGTTGTATCAGTCTTCTTGGTCTGCGGTGCATGCTAACCTTTTTTAAGAAAAAATGAGGTGCTGAGGGAGGAGGGTTGGAGGAGGGTGATGCAGCGTGAAGGAAAATATTGATTTAAAAGAAAATAGCTTTAAAGGCAAAGGCTGGTATGGAGATGGGCAGGTTCTGTCAGTTGCCCATCATGGGTGTTTTAAACAAAGATGACATTTTGGTGCTGGGGGAGTAGGGTGAGATTGGGATTATAGCAGAAGTTGCAAGGACGGGGAGGTTCTAAGGACTGGTCTGGGGAGGAGGTAGAGGACGTATATTTTTCTTATTTTCTTCTTTATTTAAAACTGGTATTTCCCAAATGGGAAAAGGCATGAACAGTGCCACAATTTGTTATTTGCATCTGAATAACCAAAAGTGCATTATTTGTAGTATTCAGAAATACTATTCATTACTCACAATCCCACAATGTTGTTGAACACCACCAAAAATTGGGGTTTAACATTAAGTACTGTACTCAGCTCTGACAGTATAATACAGTATGTGCATACAGTCCACTGCACTTAACTCATTGTTCTTTTTCCTTAATTCCTGGATTCTTGTTTACGTTCCCATTTTGTATGGTGTTTCAGTTTCTAAGGTAGTACAAACATATGCTATGTATCTGGACTCCTTGCCACAACACACTAGGGGGCCCAAGCTCACTCTTAACATAGTCTGCATAAGCAGACAACTCTACGTCCTGCCTCTTTTTTCTGGAGTGAGCAGCCCACATATCTCACACTGGTGGAGACAGCAGAAACAATTTTATGTTTGCTTGTTTATGTAAATCAAACATATTGGTGTAAATATACTCACTTAAAGGTGAGTAACAGAGCTGGGTATACTGTACAGTAACTATAAAGTGGCTAGGTCTCTAGGCCTTTGATGGCAGTGCCTGAGTTCCATTGGTGTAACAGGATTCAGAATGGTGCAGATCTTCCACTTGAGGGGATCCTTTGACAGTTGCACTGCCAGGGTGTTGCTCCACAGTAATATATGGTGTTTCCACTTACATTGACAGGAGACCTGATGCAATATACCATAATACCCGACAAACCAAATGCAAGACCCTGTGAAATAATAACACAGAATGCAATGATAATGATTGAAATTAATTGCATTGCAAATAAAGCTTTTATTAGAACAGAAACTCAGGAATACAGATCCAGAAAGGAAATAAGGCAGTAATTGCAAACAATTATGCAGATGAGCAGGTTCAAATCTCACCACTCTCCAACCACACACACACACAGTAACCTCTCAATCCCTGTCAAGGCCTCCACCACTGGTTTGCTAATAATTCCCAAAGTCCTTATGGGTGTTCCCACAGTCTGTTATATGCACATAGCAATTGTCAGTGTTACAAACCAGAATAAGGAATGGTGCAGTACCAATGTAGTGAATAACAGGAGTGGTACTGTAGGTTATGAATGAAAGTCCCAAAGGCAGGCAATTAAGAGTCAAACAGTCCCTTGAACAGTCTGTCAGGAACTGATACAATACTATCTTTGTGCACCTCTGTGACTGCACAGATCTGGCCTAATACTACTTAACTAAATCTCTGTGTAACTAATGGAGTAGCAAGGTAGGGTCCTGTTCAGTACTCACAGATACCAAGATACAGCTGCACAGAAATCTTCAGGGTTCGGAGGTGTTGCCTATCTATTGCATGAGTGAGGCTAGGGTACTCCAGCCATGGGATTCAATGAATGGTTGAAAAACTGGTGCAGAGCACAGGGTTTTGAAACATAGAAGTTGATGGCAGATAAGGACTGCAAGGCCTATCCAGTCTGCCCATTTTTCCTACCTTATGAATGTGTCCATAGGCCTTTACACTGCCAATGGCCTATTTATTCACACGCACCTGTATTGCTCCCTTATGCCTGTCCCATGCCTGTTTGAAACCCTGCACTGTATTCATATCCACCAGTTTCTGAGGTAGGCCATTCCATGCATCCACCACCCTTTCTGTGAAAAAGAACTACCTCACTTTACCCTTAATCGCCTCCTCTAATCTCATGCTATGTCCTCTTGTCCTGCTGTTTATCTTATATTGAAACATGTTAGTCTCTTTCACCTTGTTAATGCCCTGAAGGTGTTTGAATGTTTCGATCATATCACCCTCTCTCCCTCCTTTGCTCTAGGGTACACATATAGAGCTTCGTTAATCTGTCCTCATACATTTTCTGATGCAGTCCTTGCACCATTTTGGTTGCCCTCTCTGGACTGCCTCCATTTTTTAATGTCCTTGTGCAGGTGCAGCCTCAGTACTGCATGTAGTACTCCAGATGGGGCCTAACCAGTGTCTTGTAAGAGAGATTATTACCCCTCTTATGACTTGTGATACCCCTACTAATACACCCCAACATCCCTCTAGCCTTGCCTACTGCTTTAGTGGTCTGCTTGGATGATCTCAGGTCATCTGTGATGATGATGTCCAAGTCTTTCTTTCCTTGTGATTGCCAGCAACTCTCCTCCCAACCTATAGGTAGCTTCAGGGTTTCTCTTCCCTATGTGCATGATCTTGCACTTTTGTGTTAAATCCAGTTGCCACTAAACCCCAGTTTTGGCTTCATTGGGAACTGGCGTCCACCTGGAGGGATACAGGCCTATGCTGGCAAGATGGTCTGCATCTGTCCAGGACGGAAGTAGGGTCTTAGGTGATAGGTTTAAATGTCATAGGAAAGCTTTTAAACTAGCCGGGGGGGCACTGAAAAGCAACAGGGAATTCCCAGCCTCCCACACAAAACAGGGTAGTTAGTGAAGTAAACACCAAGATAGAGAGGTCAATAGGAAGCAGGACAGGGGTCAATGGAGAAAAGGCAAAGGCACTCAGGGCAGGATGGGGCTAAAAGTAAGGCCATCAAAAAATAGAGGAGCTATGAGTACCAATGCCCATAGTCTGGGTAACAAGCTTCTGAACTAGTGTCCTTGATGGAAGAGGGATGGCTGGATATTGTGGCAATCACAGAAACATGGTACACAGAAAACTATGTCTGGTATGTCAACATACCAGGGTACACAATTGACAGGAGGGACAGGAGTGTAAAAGAGGAGGAGGATAACTCTCACATAAGGAAGGGATCAAGCAACAGAACTAAAGGGCAAACAGGGAGTAGAGGAGAGGAGAGAGGAGAGGAGAGAGGAGGAGAGAGAGTAGGCACTGTGGGTCACCCTGGAGACAAGAAATGGCACCACAGTCTGCATGGATGTTGTTTACAGACCTCCGTCTCAGGGGAGGAAAGAGACAAGAAAATGATAGAAGGCATCCTTAGAATGGCAGAAAAGGGGAGCTGTTATTGATTTGGGACCAGAATATGCCAGATATTAACTGGAGCACATTTGCTGCAGCCACATCCAAGAGCAGGATCCTTCTTGATGCCATACAGGGGCATGCCTCAGACAGCTAATGTTGGAACCTACTCAGGACCAAGCAATCTTAGAACTGGTACTCCCAAATGGGACTGAAGAGAGGATCTCTTAGAAGTGGGTAGCCATCTGGGGAACAAACGACCACCAAACAATGTGGTTCTACAAACACAGCCGCCGAGTCAAGCCATACAAAAGTGAGGGTACTGGACTTTAGGAGGGCTGACTTTACAAATGGAACGTGCACAAAGAATGCACTAGCTAATGGGCAGGAAGGGGTGGAGGAACAATGGGGAAATCAAAACTGCCATCACAGAGGCAACAAGCCCTTGTGTGAAACAAAAAAAAATGAAACAAAGGAAAAAACACTATGGTTCTCAAAAGAGGTGGTGGGGAAGGTTGGGAGAAAAGATAGCATTCAGAGTATAAGGAATCACAGAGGGAGCAAGACAGGGAACTGTATCAGTTAAAGCAGAAGAAAGCAGTGATGGCTGTCAGAATTGCAAAGGCCCAAACTGAGGAAATGATAGCCAGCTTGGTTACAAAGGGGATAAAATCTTTAGGTACATTAGGGAGTACATAAAGACCAATAATAAAAGGAGGTGGGCAGAGGGTGACAGTGAAGAGGCAGAGATCCTGAATGAATACTTTTGCTCAGTATTCACAAAAGAAGAGGAGGGAGGTACCTAAGCCATGCAATAGAAGCACTCTGGATAGGGGAGTCAATACCTGTCCATTCACAGAAGAAAGGGTACTGAAATAACTCCTAAAACTCAAGGTGGACAAAGCAATGGGGCATGACAAGATTCATCCCATAATTCTAAAAGAACTAAGGGAGAACTTGTGACACTGAACTTTTAACAAATCATGGTAGGATGGTGTGGTACCGAGGACTGGAGGAAGGCAGATGTTATTGCCCTCCATAAAAGTGGAAGCATAGAAGCAGGAAACCACAGACCTGTTAGTTTGACCTCAGTGGTAGGGAAATGATGGAATCACTTCTGAAAGAAAGAACTGTTGAGTACCTAGAGGCCAGCAGGGCACAGGACCCAAGGCAGCATGGATTCACAGCAGGGAGCTCATGTCAGACAAATCTAATAGATTCTTTGACTGGGTGGCCAAAGTAGTAGACCAGGGAGGGGCTATGGATGTGGCCTACCTAAACTTTATAGCAAGCATTAGACACAGTCCCACACAAAAGATTAATAAACAAGTTAGCCAGTCTGGTGTGAGCCCAGGGTGGTAACCTGCAAAAATTTGGCTGGACAACAGAACACAGAGAGTAATAGTAAACAGAGTCCGCCTGAGGAAAGGGGGTTACTACCAGGGTACCACAGGGTTCAGTACTGGGACCGGTCCTCTTTAATATCTTTTAGGTGACATGGTGGAGGGACTGGAAGGAAAAGTACAGTATGTCTCTTTGCAGATGACACAAAGATCTGCAACAGAGTTGATACACAAGGGGTGTGAAAAGGATGAGAAAGGACCTGGCAAGGTTGGAGGAATGGTCAAAAGTATGGCAGCTTAAATTCAGTGCAAAAAGTAATGCACCTGGGAAACAAAACCCTGGGGAGAGTACAAAATGGGGGAAGGTACTAACAATAACAAAATGGAATGGGACCTAGGGGTAGTCCTACCAGATGACCTAAAGGTAGGCAAGCAATGTGAGAAGGCAGTAAGAAGGGCTGGGGGATACTGGGATGCATAGAGAGGCATCACCAGTAGAAAACAAGAAGTTGTTATCCCTCTGTACAGACAGTTGGTGAGACACCATCTGAGTACTGTGTGCAGTTCTGAGACCCCATCTTTGCAAGGACAAAGACAGTGTGGAAGCAGTCCTGAAGAGTGCAACTAAAATGATACAGGGTCTGCACCTGAAGCCATATGAAGAGATACTAATGGAGCTTAATATGTATACCCTAGAGGAAAGAAGGAGGGGGACATGATAGAAACATCCAAGTACCTCAAGGAATCAACAAAGTCCAAGAGGGTAGCATCTTTCAGAAAACGAGATGTACAAGAACAAGGAGGCACAATTTGAAGATAGATGGGGATTGCTCAGGGCAATGTCAGAAAGTATTTTTCACATAGAGAGTGGTGCACACATGGAACAGCCTTCCAGTGGAGGTAGTGGGGTCAAATGCAGTGGGGAATTCAAGAATGCATGGGACAGACATAAGGCAATTCCAGTGGATGGGTAGGAGGAAGAGGCAGTTGGTTAACTAGGATCTTCAGCTTATTCAAAAGGTAGGGAAATGGGCAGACTGGGTAGGCTAAGCGGTCCTTATCTGCCATCAAAGTCTATGTTTCTATGTACATCTTCTGCTCTGTTTCAGCAGATAGTCTAGATTAAAGGCATGGCACCTCACACTTTCACTGGTTGCGAAAGGCACAGGCCATGATGAATACAGTGAAACTCCTGGATGTTTCCTGTTACCCCATTTATGGGGACAATCTTCTTCACCCACCTGACAACTATTAGTCCCACAGAGCCTTACTGTCTGTGTCCTCCAGGGATAAATTCCTGCAGTAGGATTCGCTGAGTAAAGCAGGCTGGCTTCTCTCACAGAAATGGAGCTTCTATAAGGCAAATCCTACTCTGATGAATGAAGTCCTGGTGGCACTTAAGCTTCAGATATGAATCTGTTCTCTGGGTCCCAAGCAGGGAACTCTGGCTAAAACTCCTATTAAAATTGCTGGGGAAGGAATGCATAACAATAAGAAAAAGCAAGCAAGAAAGAAAAATGTTTACAAGCTGGCTTTGCTTACAGAAAGAAAGAGCTGTACTTTTCAGCTCAAAGCCCCTAAAATTAGGAACAAAAGACAGGGAACTTGAAAACTTTTGCCCATCTCCCACTGACTAAGTTAAACAAAGCATCAAACTTTGCCCCAGCCATTATCCTTCCCTGGCTGAGGACTAAACAGCAGCAGGACTGCTCCATTAGCACAGAATCTGAAGGGATATTGCCATCCTCTGGAGGAAGCTGAGAACAGCACAGCAGTGCAAGGAAAAATTAAAAGAAAATCCCAGCACAAGAAGTTAAAGCAAGACTGCCCAACTCTAACAACTGTAACATACTGCATCACCTGGTAAAATGGCATTCCAGGGACAAGTGCCAGAATCTCAGGAATTCAACAAACACTTTGACATTTAAGTCAAAGATTTGAATACCATATTTCTGTGAACACAATTCTGGAGTAGGACAATAAATGTTGGGACCTCTTCATGTCCATCTTACCAGCCCCATGTTTGCTTTGTTTGACAGTCTAGTGGCACCAGACCTGTTATGTGGGCACAACAACAACCAACTTAAAGGCGCACTCTTAAGCCCTATTTACATGGTAGCATTTGCACCACAGCAACCTGAGCGCCGGGTTGCTGCGGTGCAAATGTCGCTGAGTGGACACTCTACTAGATCACGGTAAGCCGGTCCCATTTCTGCTCCCGCAGTCCCAGAAAGTCTGGGAATGTATTCCAGAGTGAGCAGTTTAACAGCTGTGTGAACAGGCAGCACTGCTCGCTCCCACATGCTAGACCCTGCAGGCTTTTTTGGCTTTTATTACCCAACCACCCCTTGACTCTCAGCCCTCTCCAGTGCTGCTTTGCATCAGTGCTGAAAGGGGCTGTGTAGACGAGAAGCTGCCGCCTTATTGGGTTGGGGTAGTGCTTCATGCTCCACAGAAGGAGCAAAAGTCAGCCATGTAAACATGGCTTTACAGTTCTACAAGCCCAAACCCATTGTGATAGCAGAGCACTATTGATTCCACCACTGCCTTCCAAGAGTGAAAGAGAAAGAGTCAATTGCAGACTTCATCATCACCCTGAAACATTTAGCAAACCAGTGTGAATATGGATGATTCCTTGATGACACCTTAAGATACCACTTAATCTGTGGTCTTCCTGGGGACCACTATATGAAATGCCTTCTTGCAGAATGAGACCTGTCTTTCAAGTCCACATGCAACGTAACATTAGCACTTGAACTTACCAAGAAAGACATTAGGAGCTGTCAGGTAACACATACTCACACAGGGTGCCATCCCCAGAGTTGTCCCATCCAACCTCACAAGGGTCAGCCTCAACCAAGGGAGGTCAAACAACATCACAAAATCCTCACCAAGCTTCTTGGAAACTATTAGCACAACCCAAGGCTAAGCAACCTTGCTACTGATGTGAAAGAGACCACCGTAAGATGCATACTGATTCCACCAATAAACATGCAACAACTGTGGAAAAGTGGGACATCTCTTGCAGGTCTGCAGAAGTGTACAATGTAGAGCACAGACACAGACCTGTGCCCTACACACTGAAGGAGGCAGTCTAACAAGAGTTGAATAGGCTATAAACACTGAATCATGTCCAGAGTGGAAAGAAGCAATTGGGCTCCCCAAACATTGTGGTTTCAAAGTGCAACAAGGCAGTACAGCTGCATGGCAGCTACAATGTCAGGGGTAACCGCTGTGTGGATTCACACCCCATCTCTTTCCTAAAATAGAAGACCCATTTGCCACACTGGAGGTGGCAAAATCATCAGTAAAATTTACCTCTTGTTTGCCTACCAGCATCTGGAACTAAACCCTGACTCAAAACTATTCCTAACCAACACACACACAGGACTGTGCCAGTACAACCACCTTGCTCTATGAAGCGCCAATGGCACCAGCCATTTTCCAGCATACCATGGACCAGATTTTGCATGGCCTCAACCAGGTTGTCTGTTTCATGGACAATATTCTGCTTACGGCAGTCACTATGGAGGAGCATCTAAAATCTTTCATCAGGTCATATCCAAGCTGCAAAGTATCGAGTGAGGGTCAAAGAAAGAACTTTAAATTCCTACAGGAATTTGTGGAGTACCTGGGGTACCAAATCAATGCCAGGGCCTGCATCCCATAGAGGATAAAATAGTGCCCATCATGAGCATGCCAATACCAAACAACATTACAGAACTTAGCTCACTTCTGGGATTGCTGAACTATTACAGCAAGTTCATGCAAACCTGTCTATACCACTGCAACCCCTACATGATCTGCTACAGAAGGACACAAAATGGAATAGGTCACCACAACGTGAAGCAGCACTCTAAGCTTGTAAGAAATGGCTTCTTGACAGCAAGTAGTTAGCCCACTATGACCCTCCAAATCCTCGAAGTCTAGCATGCTACACATCACCATATGGAGTGGGTGCAGTAATTTTCCAGGTCTTGCCTTCAGTAGATGAACAGCCAATCACTTTCCCTTCCAGAACCCTGTCTTCCAACAAATGGAATTATGCACAAACTGAAATGGAAGTATTGAGTATAATTTTGGGGATCAAAAGTTTCATAAATACTTATATGACTGCAAGTTCATGCTCATCATGGACCACAAGCCCTCTTGGCCATTCTAGGGCCAAAACCAACAATATCAATGCCTGCTACTATCAGGATCCTGCTTTAGGCATTACTGTCCAATGGTTGGGCATTGAATCACTGAATGGGAGATACCAGGGAGATAGCATGTAGCCTGGCAAGATGGCGGCAGTTATGAGCCAGCCAGCGTTCTAGCTCTGTTTTTGCGTTTGTATTATTTTTGTTTAATTTATCTTTAGCCTAATTTTTGGATTTATTTATGCATTTAGAGAGTTAGGGTTGAAGGAGTTGAGGTAGTTAGCGATCTTGCGCTTTTCTCAGACTGAGTATTTATCGTGTGTTTTCTTTCTCTGAGCTCCGATCGGCTTTTATTGGCTTTTCCACCATGAGTGGTGTTGTGTGGCAGACTACACCTTGTGTTGCAGTGTGTAGTCCAGCTTAAGCCATTGACTAGCCTTCTGTGCTCGGAGTTTTGTCCGTTTTAGGTTTTTAGTTTTTGACTTGCTTTTGCTGATACTGCAAAAATCATTTATTTGTGCTGTGGATTTGATTCCTGTAATTTTCACTCTGTTTGGATTTTTGCCCGGAATTCTTCAAGCAGGTGAATCTGGAGATGAAGGCCGAACAGGATTGTTGTCTCTCCTGGTCTTGGACTGCTGATGAGTATAGTCTGAAAGTTGTGAGTACAGTGCTGAAAGAGACAGCTAATTCCCTGTTAGGGGTTGGTGTGAGGATTACCTCACGGCCCTGGAGTTCTCCTTCTTCCAGTCCCTGTTGGAGGATAAGGGTTGGGTGGTGAGGGCATAGAGTACCTTGAGGTCAGTGGATGGCAGGACAGTCTGTGTTTGTCGGTGCTCTAGGGGCTGTGTGGTTTACCCTCCCCGACCTGAGGACATTGAGGGAAGCAGTCACAAACTGGTAAGTTTTGAATTGCATTAACTGGATTTTGCCTCTTCCAAGTCTGGCCTGTGCTGGAGTAATTTGATTGCACCTGGAAACACTATTGCTGAATTATCTGTGACTGTATGTTTTATGTGGATTTGGGAGATGGTGCTGTAAGTGATTTATTGCGAGACTTTGAGACTTGGGAATTAAGGAGGATTCCTGGAACTCATCACTGGAGTGGAGTAGCTCGATTTGGAGCCAGGTGGAGGGCCCGATCTGTCGGGTAGGCTGTGCATCAGTGGCAGGGTAGGGGTTTGGGCTCCGAGGGGCCGGGAACTGGTGGTTGGAGCACTACTGCTAGGGATCTCCATGGGACCTATCAATTGTTGGGTTCCAACGGGACCCGTGGTACCTGTCACAGTTTTGGGCTGGCCACCTGTTCAGAATTTTGGAGCTACCCCTGGTTTCAGAGTGAAGAAGATCATTGGAATTTGTCTCTTATATTTGGCCATGGACAGACTTTCAGTCTTATTTTCCTTGTTGGGGTTTATTTATTTGTTTGGGTTGGGAGGGTATTTGTTTGATTCTAATTAGATTTTTATATATTTGTTTTATTTTTAAATACTTTGTGTGTTAAGTAGTATATAATTGGTTTATGTAAATGTGTTGGAGACCTGCCCCACGGTTGTGTGCTATTCACCTCTGCTCTTCATGCCCTCCGCCCTTTTTCCCTCTGCCTCTTCAGTTTACAACTTACCAATGCTGTAGGGCACTAGGTATTGTGCGCAGGGAAGGAGGGGGTGGGGGGTGTGAACAGTGGAGGGTGATGGGGCCACCACAATTGGGTGGTGAAATCCAGAAGATGCCCTGGGACAAATGGAACCAGATCGTGGTCCTCCATGTCTGGTTTCCATACCCAAGTGCACTATCAATTGTGGTAGGCAGGTAGATTGGGTGGCCCAAGAGGTTCATCCAACTCGGGCAGTTATTATGCAATGCCAGGTTCATTAAAACAAGATTGCAATTATTGCAGATCTTGTTGAAATGGTGGACTTGGCTTGCATCACTGAAATTTGGCTGACAAGAACTCTGGCCCCATCTTGGAGGGTGTAACGCCGGGTTGGGTACTCAGTGATACATCTCCTAAGATTGGATCGTGGGGGAGGCTGCGGTCTGTTTTAAGACCGAACTTAACCTCATGAGTATACCAGTTGAAGAGAATGAGTCATTCAAGTGTACCGTAGTAGCAGGTGTAGGTTGTCGGATTGCCTTCATCTACCGTCCACCCAGAAATGAGAAGCGATTCCTTCAGAAAGTTGCAGACTTCATCGTTGACATGGCATTTGAGTCGCCCAGGCTGATGGTCCTGGGTGACTTCAATGCCTGGATCAACGACGTAACTCTCACAATTTGGACAGCACTTCCTCCAGTTAATGACATCTCTGGGCCTAACACAGATTGTTACTACTGCTACGCATAAACACGGTCACTCCTTGACTTGGTCTTCCTCCTGGGAATCGAAGCCTCTGAATTGGGGTGGAACCAGTTGGGTGGTCCAATCCTACATCGTGGGGTTTAGTTTTAGGGCCTCTTCTCGATGCTTACCCCTGTAGAGATGGTCAGATACCGCCTTTATGGGATGTAAGTTCTCAAACCTAGCAGTGGTGCTTGACCTATCGTCCCTCCCAGTGGCAAGCAGTGACCCAGAGACCCTGTGATGGCCTATAACCTGGCCATTTTGGTGGCCCTGGATGTCATTGCTCCAGTATGTATTCGTCCTCTCTCCCTTCACCCACGATCCCCATGGTTTGATGGGACTCTGAGGGAAATGCAGAGACTAGGACAAAGGTTAGAGCGTTGCTGGAGGAAATCTGCCTAGATGCCGACCACCTTAGATTGATGGACCATTATCAAGTCTATCAATCTGCAGTCTCCATAAGAAGGCAGAGTTCCTGTCCGGGAGATTGCAGCTGCTCAGAATTGACCAGCTCAGCTGTTTCGAACTGTGGACAGACTGTGCAACCCAGCCTGTCTTTAAGTTCAGAAAGCCTTTTGCAAGTAGAGGCGATGAACTTGCTCGATTCTTACAGGATTTAGGACACTGTCCTACATGCTGGGCCTTGGAGATCTTAGGTCTCAGCTCCGGGCAGCATGGGCAGAGATTGCACGCCTCAAATTTCATATTGAAGAGGAAATACATTATAAGAACCACCCGCCATTTCCCCAGCATCCAACAGAAAAACCTCGACCAAGAGGGTAGTTGGTCCAGGAGGTTGCAGGTGGTTAGGAGGAGCAAATCAGGTGCCCCATCACTCTCCGCCTCCAACACATTACCTCCAAAACCATATAAACACTAAGAACAGGTATCTGCCTCTATCTCTGAAATCAAATAAAGAGGCAGAAGACACTATGTGCACAGGAGCTAGCACAACAATACTCACCCAAATCAGGAACCAAAACTAAACAAGCACAAAGGAAATACAAAAACTTCTGATCATAGGAGACTCCATGATTCGGGAGTTGATACCATCTCCAGCCAGGGTGATGGTCAGATGTCTCCCAGGTACATCAGCATGGAGAGACACTGACCGCATTGCTAAAATTGTTCACAAAGCAGGAGAAAACATTGATGTCCTAGTACACATAGGGACTATGATCTCGCCAGCCGGTCAGTTGTGGAGACCAAGGAACACCTGACTAAGCTGGGTGACAAACTATCATCTATTTCGTCGCATCTCCTTCTCTGAGATCCTGCCAGTCTGGGAGAAGGAGCAGATGGACGGAAGGTCAGAGAAGGGGAGATAGGGGAGCTAAACACGTGGCTCAAGGACTGGTGCCAGGAAAGGACACAGATTTGTAGGAACTGGCAACAGTTCTGGGAGCGAAAGTTCTTAAATTTGATGGACTGCATCTGACTAAAGAGGGAGTCAGTGCATTGGGGCAGAAGTTTGATGTCTTTGCAGAATATTTAAACTAGCAATGGGGAGGGGTGCAGCACCTCATACGTCGAATGGGAAGAACACCCCTCCCCTCAGCTAGTGGTCAAACAGGAATTCAGCGTGGTTTGCTGCTCATTTGCATCACCAGGTAAGAAAAAGGTTTGTCTCCCCTACGATGCACAAGGGTAATGCCAAACTTCACCCAACAACTAACACACACAAAATCTGGCCAATGGAAAATCATGTACACAATGCTCACAGCCTGGGAAATAAGATCCCAGACCTGCAGGCAATAATGTCAGAGGCTAAACTGGACATAGTAGCAATTAGTGAGACGTGGTTTACCAGTAACCACACTTGGGAGACTTCAGTACCTGGCTATGTATTGTTCAGAAGAGACCGAGGTGCAAAAGGGGGAGTGGCCCTGTATGTTAATGAAAATATCAAAGCTACAGAAATTCAGAATACACACAGTGGCTTGAAAAGTATTTGCCCTTCCTGATTTTCTCTATTATTGCATATTTGTCACACTGGATGTTTTCAGGTCTTTAGACAAATATAATATTAGATAAAGGAACCTGAATGAACAAATAACACTTTTTTTTTTACTTATTTCATTTATTTAATGAAAAAGTTAACCAACACCAACTGGCACTGTGTGAAAAGTAATTGCCCCTCAGTTAAATCAACCCAATTAAAGGGATAATTAGAGTCAGCTGATTGAACACAGCCAGGCTTGATTACAGCCAGCCCTGCTCAATATAAACCTCACTTATTTTGGCCCTTACCATCAGAGTCAAGGTTGCCAGCACAAAGATTCAACAAGCACATTATGCCATGATCAAAGGAAGTTCCTGAAAGATCAGAAAAATTTGTTGCCCTCATCAGTCTGGAAAGGGTTACAAAGCTATTTCTAAGGCTCTGGGACTCCATCGAACCACAGTGAGAGCCATAATCTCCAAATGAGAACACTTGGACAGTAGTGAACCTTCCCAGAAGTGGGCCTGCCAAAATTATTCCAAGGGCAGGTAAAATCATCCAAGAAGTCTCAAAGGATCCTAAAACAACATCCAAAGAACTGCAGGCTTCTCTTGCCTCAGCTAAGGTCAGTGTTCATGACTCACAATCAGAAAGAGACTGGGCAAAATGGGCTTCATGTGAGAGTAGCAAGGTGGAAACCACTGCTAACCAAGAAGAACATAAATGCTCGTCTCTCATTTGCCAAGAAGCACCTGGATGATCCACAAGCCTTTTGGGAAAATGTTCTATGGACAGATGAGTCCAAAGTGGAACTTTTGGACAACATGGATCCCATAATGTCTCGCAAAGCAAACACAGCATTCCACAGTAAGAACACCATACCAACAGTCAAACATGGTGGTGGTAGTGTGATGGTGTGGATGCTTTGTTGCTCAAGGACCTGATGACTTGCCATAATTAAAGGAACCATGAATTCTGCTCTGTACCAGAAAATTCTTAAGGAGAATGTCCAGTCATCCTTCTGTCAGCTGAAGCTGAAGCGTAGTTGGTCATGCAGCAAGACAATGATCCAAAACACAAAAGCAAGTCCACATCAGAATGGCTAAAAAGAAGTAAAATTAAAGTTTTGGAGTGGCCTAGTCAAAGTCCAGACTTAAACCCAATAGAGATGCTGTGCAGGACCTGAAACGAGCAGTTCATGATCGAAACCTACCAAATGTTACTGAATTAAAGCAGTTCTAGAGGAAGAGTGGGTTAAAATTCCTCCACAGCGATGTGAAAGACTGATATTGAATTATAGGAAGTGTTTGGTTGCAGTCATTGCTGCTAAATGTGGCATAACCAGTTATTGCGTAAGGGGCAATTACTTTTTCACACAGTGCCAGTTGGTGTTGGTTAACTTTTTTCATTAAATAAGTGAAATTAAAAAAAACAAGTGTTATTTGTTCACCCAGGTTCCCTTTATCTAATATTACATTTTCTCTAAAGACCTGAAAACATCCAGTGTGACAAATATGCAATAATAGAGAAAATCAGGAAGGGGCAAATACTTTTCACGCCACTGTAAGGAGCCAGAAGAACTGTGGGTCACCCTGGAAACAGGAAATGGGACAGCCATAAGAACTGGGGTTGTCACAGGCCCCAGACCAGAGGGAGGACATAGACACATTACTGTTAGAAGATATACAAAACATGACGGCTAAAGGGAGGTTCTGATAATGGAGACTCAACATGCCAGATACAGATTGGTCAATACCAGCAGGAACATCTGCCAGAACTAGACTCATAGTGGATTCCCTGCAGGAGGCCTCAAACAACTGGTACAGCAACCCACAAGAGACAGGGCTATCCTAGATCTAGTACTGACTAACAAAGAAGGGATCACAGATCTCCAGGTAGAAGGTCACCTGGGCCAGTGACCATCACATGGTATGGTTCAATTTGGCTACTACATCTAAATCATCCCATTCCAAGGCAAAATATGGGACTTCAGAGGAGCTGACTTTGATAAGATGGCCAACAGAGTTAAGTTAGCCCTGGCAAAAAGAAACACAGGTGAGGAGGTACAGGCAAAGTGGGCAAGCATTAAGGATACAATACTTGAAGCAACATCCCATTGTGTTAGACAGAAAAGGAAGTGAAAAGAAGAAGGAAACCACTTTGGTTCTCAAATACAGTAGCAGAAAAGGTCAGAGCCAAAAGGCTGCCTTCAGGAAATATAAGGGAACACAGGGGATGAAGATAGGGAGGCATACCAAACTGCCCTAAGGGAAGCAGGTAAGGCAGGCAGGCAAAGTCCCAAACTGAGGAAACACTAGCACGAATAGTAAAGAAGGTGACAGACTTTCTATAGATACATTAGTGAAAGGAGAAAGTCCAGAGGGGTATTGCTAAGCTTAATGGAGAAAAGGGAGCATGTGAGGAGGAGGACCCTGTAAAGGCATCTATCCTAAATAGATACTTTGCTCAGCATTTACTGAAGAGAAGGCAGGGCAGGGCCCACAGCTCAGCATCATGGACACAGGGGAGGGAGGTGAGCACTACTCCCTTCACAAAAGAAAGGGTCCTACAAGAGTTGCTAAGCTCAGGGTGGATAAGGCAATGGGACCTGATGGCATACATCCCAGGGTACTTAAGGAGCTAAAGGAGGAACTAGCAGAGCCATTAGCAGAATTGTTTAGTGAGTCTCTGAGCACAGGAGAGGTCCCAGAAGACTGGAGAAGGGTTTTCATGTGATCCCGCCCACAAGAGTGGTAGCAGGGAGGAGGCGGGAACTACAGACCAGTCAGTCTTACCTCAGTAGTGGGCAAGATTATGGAGGCACTTCTAAGGAAAGGATAGTGCAACACCTGGAATCCATAGGGGCACAGGATCCAAGACAGCATGGGTTTACAAAAGGAAGGTCCTGTCAAACTAATCCATAGATTTCTTTGACTGGGTAACCAGAGCGGTGGACCAAGGGGAGTAGTTGATGTAGCCTACCTTGACTTCAGCAAAGCTTTGACACTGTTCCACATAGAAGATTGATAAATAAGTTAGGTAGGCTCGGGTGGGTCAGAAGTTGGTCAACTGGGTGGCAAACTGGTTGACTGGCAGAAAACAGAGAGTGGTGGTAAATGGTATACAGTCAGAAGAGATGCAAGTCACAAGTGGGTACCTCAGGATCAGTCCTGGGGCCAGTCCTATTCAACATCTTCATTAGTGACCTCGCAGATGGACTAGAGGGTAAGGCTTGTCTGTTTGCAGATGACACCAAGATCTGCAACAGAGTAGATGATCCAGATGGGGTGGGCAGAATGAGAAGAGATCTGGATAAACTAGCAAATGGTCAGAAGAGTGGCAACTGGGATTTAATGCAAAGAAGTGCAAAATCATGCACATAGGGAAGAGAAATCCTGAAGCCACTTATAGGCTGGGAGGGAGTTGCTAGCAGTCACAAAGGAAGAAAGAGACTTGGCATCATCATCACTGATGACCTAAAATCATCCAAGCAGACCCTAAAGCAGTAGGTAAGGCTAGGGGGTGTTAGGGTGTATTAGTAGGGGTATCACAAGTCGTAAGAGGGAGGTAATAATCCTCTGCTACAAGACATTGGTTAGGCCCCATCTGGAGTACTGTGTGCAGTATTGGAGGCCACACCTTCACAAGGACATTAACCAAATTGAGGCAGTCCAGAGAAGGGCAACCAAATGGTCAGGGACTGCATCAGAAGACTTATGAGGACAGATTAACGGAGCTCAATATGTATACCCTTGAGCAAAGGAGGGAGAGAGGTGATATGATCGAGACATTTAAACACCTTAAGGGCATAAACAAGGTGAAAGAGTCTAATATGTTTAAATATAAGAAAATAGCAGGACAAGAGGACACAGCATGAGATTAGAGGGAGGCCGATTAAGGGGAATGTGAGGAAATTATTTTTCACAGAAAGGGTGGTAGATGGCATGGAATAGCTTACCACAAGAAGTGGTGGCTATGAATACAGTGCAGGGCTTCAAACAGGCATGGATAGGCATAAGGGAGCAATACAAATGACTATGAATAGATAGGTCACTGACAGAGCAAAGGCAGATGGCACATTTATAAGGTAGAAAAGAAATGGGCAGACTGGATGGGCCTTATGTGTCCTTATCTGCCATCAACTTCTATGTTTCTATGTTTCTATGATTCTTGCATCTAAAGTGGCTGACATCAGGGCAGTACTCTAACCAGCACACTCTATGGTGTTGCTTTGAATCAGCATGAGGCCACTGCTCTCGGTTTTCCTGGAGTACCTTTGACCGCCTGGAGTTCATGGATGTCATGCGGATTGTCCAGAGTGTGCACCCTATATGCTGTAGTTTGGATCCAGGACCAGCTTCCTGATTTTGGGCTGTATGGATTCTATCGTCCTGTCCTAGCTCGGATAGTCTGGTGCTCCTTGAAACAGGTGAATTTTCTAGCTCCTGAAAGAGGCGTGTGGTGACACCACTCTTGAAGAAAGCTTTTGACCCAGACTGCCATGCAAACTACAGACTCAATCTCTAGCCTTCCCTTTTAAGGAAGGTGATTGAGAAAGTGGTGGCCGCAAGCTGGAGGACCATTTAACCATCCATGACATCTATGAACCTCTCCAGTCTGGATTTCGAAGAGACATAGTACAGAGGCAGCGCTGGTTTGGGTGCTCAGTGATCTCCTGATGGCTAGAGACTGGAAGAGCAGTTCCATCTTGGTTCTTCTGGACCTCTCATCAGCTTTTGACACTGTGGACCATGGGGTACTGCTGGATCATCTGAGATTCATCTGTGGACTGTCAGGTACAGTCCTCGGATGGTTTACATCATTCCTCATGGGAAGAACTCAGAGAGTGGTTTCTGAGGTTTATTCCTCGGATCCAGTTTCTCTGTTATGTGGGGTTCCTCAGGGTTCAGTGTTGTCCCCATGTTGTTCGTGGTATATATGCTGCCCCTCAGAGACATTGTAAGAAGGTCGGGCTGAGGTTTCACTGCTATGCTGATGATACCTAGCTCTACCTTTCTTTCACACCTGACCAGGATGGAGCTCTCTGTCTTTAATAACTGTCTAGTAGAAATCCAGCAGTGGATGGATTCCAGCTGGTTGAAGTCAATTCGAAAAACTGGGGTGCTGGTTGTGGACCCAGGACGCCGGATAGAGGTTCAGGGTTGGTTTGCCCTCTGGACTAGTTCTTGGGGCTTACCCCTCCCAACCTCTGAGTGGGTGCATAACCTGGGGTAATTTTTGATGAAGTACTGACCCTGCATTCACAGGCATCGGCTGTTGTCAAATCCTCCTTTTACCATCTAAGGAATATCTCCAGGATTAGGCACCTAGTTCTGTCCGGCGACCTTCCCACTCTGGTTCATGCCTTCATGTCCTCACATTTAGACTACTGCAACTTCCTTTACCTAGGGCTTCCAGGTGGAAATCCACCACTTGCAGCTGGTGCAGAATGTGGTGGCCCGGCTTTTGACGGGATTGTCTTGGACCTGTCATATTTCGCTGGTGCTGCATGAGACTGCACTGGCTACCTGTATAGTGGTGGGATCACCTTTCAAAGTCGGTGTTCTGACTTTAAAGCCCTACATGGACTGGGCCCAGACTACCTGAAAGAGCTTCTGGTCCTTACTGCCCTGTGATCACTCCGCCAGCCGATTTAGGGGTTGCTAGGATTCCAAGGTTATGTTTGAAATCTTCTGGGGCACGGGCATTTATGTGCAGCTCCAACCCTTTGAATTCTCACCCATCGGTTACAGGAGTGCACAACTGTGGAGGGATTTAAGCAGGCTTTGAAAACCTTTTATGGCAACAGGCATTTGGTGACTGATGAAATGATGATACTACTGATTTTATATGATGTGTTGTTGATGTCTGATTTGTGATTTTAATTTGTAAGGCTTTGGTATTTGAAAGATGCCTAAAAATAAAGTTTATTATTATTATTATTATTATTATTATTATTATTATCTTGTTGGCCTAGGAATATGATATAGAATATCTAAGATCCCATAATAATGCAGCTGAGATGCATTGTTTCACCTGCCATGCAAAATCAGACCAAAGAAAGATGATGATGGAGTTTTAGGTTTACTAGGTTTATCTTGACAAAAGTAAGCATTTTTGCCCATTGAGATTGTCCCTCACACTGATGGGTCATATTAAACTGACAGCTGTTTTGTATAGAAGAAGTCATCTAATACATTCTTAAAACTGGTGACAGTGTCCCTGTCAGCTATCTCCTGTGGTAATCTATTCTAAGCCTTGACAGTTCTCATAGTAAAGAAATGGTCTTTTCATTGTGTTAGCCGATGGCACCACAAGTTTCTTATTGTGGGATTGAAGGTTGTCTCTTCTAGGGCAGAATTATAAGCCACACTGAGACATTAAGTTTGGTGTTTGCAGTATTTTGTATATACAGTAAATAACAAATTGCCCTCTGGCGATATTCTTTAATGAGAATAGGAGCATTTCATAACCTTTCCTGGTACATTTTGTATTTTAACCTTGGGATCAGCTTTGTCACAGTTCTCTGAACCCTTTCAATCTGTACAATATCCTTATTCAAGTAAGGAAACCAGAAGGGACCCACAATCTAAATGGGATCTAACGTAATTCTGTACTGGGAATTATGCACTGCTCATTCCTGTAAACAAAGGTCTGTTTACTTCTCTGGATCATTCCATAAGCTATTCTAGTTGTGTATTTACAGTGATCACTAGAGGAAACCTTATTATTTATTAATACCCCTAGGTCCTGTTCTAGTATAGAGGCTTCAATTTGTTTATTGTTCAATGTGTAACAATAGTTGGGGTTATTTTTCCCGAGTGCATGACAACACGCTTATCGATGTTAAAAGACATTCCATTTGTTAATGCCCAAGTTTCTATCTTCACTAAATCATTAGAGAGGAATATATGCTTTGAAAATGTATCAACCTCCCTTGTAACTTAGTGTCATTCCATAAGTTTTATGATGAGGTTTTCTAGGCTTTTTGTTCATATCACTAATAAAATGCCAAATAATGTTGGCCTCAGGACAGAGTTCTGTGGGACCCTACTTCCTACACACCCTCTTTAGATAACTGACCAGTTAGTCTCACACATTGAACTCTGTTTAGCAACCACTTTTCAATCCGTTTAACCAAGCAAATACTAATTCCCATGTGCAATAATTTGGGATCAATATGTTATGGGAGACTGTATCGAATATCTAATAGGATGACATCAAATGAGGTACCATTATCAAGGCTGTTGCAAACATGTTATAAAAAGTCACTAAATTAGTAGTACATGAAACCCTTCTTAAAACTATGCTGACTGTTGTCGCAATGTTGGCTAAGGATTTTACGATGGGGGTGTTATGGCGTAGGATCTGATATGCAAATTTTTTTAAACTTTATATAATGTTCTATTATTTGGTTTTACATTTTAAATAGAGAATACAAATGCAATATATACTTTGGAATATGTATTTTCTTCTTACAATCAATAAATCATACTTCATCAACAAAGTGAAATGCAGCAGCAGCAGCAGCAAGTAAATTTAATGGGGGTGCTACCATCCCTCTACTCCCCTAGATCCACTACTGGTTGTCGGACAACCCAAGATCTGATATTTCAGCCTCTAATCGCAGCTTAATAAGCATCTCCATAACTTTACAACATAAAGAAGTGATGCTAATGGGCCAGTAATTCTCCACTTTACTCAGATACCTTTTTGAATATAGAGACCGCAGTGGCTAAACGCCAATCACTTGGCACCTCCCCGGTCCAGAAACCTATTGAATATAACTGATAGAGGGTATGCAAGGTACTGGGCCATGTCTTTTAGGAATGTAGGTTTATACCATCTGATCCAGGAAAGGTGTTGTTCCTGATTTCGCAAGCGCGGACTGAACTTCTCAACTGATAAATGACACTTATTTACTACCGTATTATTAAGACATATATTTAATGCCTCCCTTGGTGAAAATACAGAGCAGAAATAATAGTTAAAGAGATCTGCTACTTCATCATCCTTATTTATGGTATTACCATTTTTTAGTATAGGTTCAATACTCCTAGATGCAACATTATTGTTATTATTACTATAGGAGAATAGTGATTTGGGGTATCACGTCATAAGAGCAACCTCAAAATGAGTGACTGGAAATATAGTGACTCATATTGGGCACTTTTATTGTGGGCTACTCCGCAGAATAGCAAGAGTATGGAATAGTGACCGGGGAAGGGGCGAACGGAAGGGAGGAATAGTTAAGGTAAGTGTAGGACAGGAAAGGGGTTTTTAGGCACTGGTGTATCTGCTGCCACCAAGCTAGCCATGTGGTGTGGTGATGTGGGAGGCTAGCTCTGGCAGAGCAGGTACTGGATTTGAGATCAGGAGCTGGTTACATTTTGGCTCTGCCATGACCTGCAGCATTTAATTTTTTGCAGATCCGGACTTTTGCCCCTCCCCGACATGCATCCTCCTGGAGTTGAGAATCTCAATTCAGGGGATGCGGAGCAAGCCACCCACCCCTGCAAAAACTCTTTTTACATCCAGAGGTCGGGTCACCTTAAAGTGTATATCGCCGATTTGCTTTTCGCTATATATAGTACACTCGCCATAATAGCAATTGCTGTTTTATGATTGCTATTATGACATGGAACCATGATTTGGTATCTTAGTGTGGGCAATCTTGAATTCTATTTTGTATTTTGCATTTTTGTCATATTTTGAGAAAGCTCTGTTCTTATCCATATGCGTGTTTACTTATTGTTGATGGACTTTGTTTGAATCGTTCATAGGCTTTTTCTTTAATCCCAATCTGTTTTTTTACCCTGGAGTCAGGCATGCTGGAACCTTACCCTTCTTATTGTATTTCTTCTTCACCTGAACCAGTTCATTTTCTAGGTTTAATATAACCCCTTTAATAAATTCCCAGGACTGCTCAATGGACAATCCAGTCAATTCGCAATCCCAATCAATGGAAGATAAATGCTTTTTATCAGAACCTGATTTGCCCTGTTATAATCCCTCAAAGTTGTAGTGCCAGTTACCCTAGATGAGATACCTTTAGATCACATGTGACCATATTATGGTCACTATTCCTAAGGGATTTAGCATGTATACATCTGAAAGGTCAGATTCAATGTTTGTGATAATTAAATCTAGTACGTTAAGTCCTTTGTGGGACCTTGCACCAGTTGTTCTAGTTCATAATTCATTAATGCATCCACAAAATCGTGTTCTGATTCATTGCTGTCATAATCTCCTAGTTAACACCTGGGAAATTAAAATCACCCAATATCACTGTATCTCCCAAGTTAGTGGCTTGAATTATTTCCTTGAGTAGTGTTTAATTATAAATGTTACTAGATAAGGGTGTCTGTAGCTACAACCTGGGGTGATTTGGGATCTATTTTGAACAGTATCTTGATCCATAGGCTTTCTACTGCTACATCTGATTGCTCAGTTAATCAACATTGATGGGATGGGATGTCTTCATTTACATACATACATACCCTCCACCTACCCAATCCGTCCTATTATTTGAAAAGAGTTTGTAGCCTGGAATTTCCTTAATCCAGTGTGCCAACTCGTCTCAAGAGGTTTTATTAATTCATATAATGTCTATTTTGTTTTGTCTATTACTAGCTTCCAATTCAGCCCTCTTAACAATATTAAGGCTCCTGGCATTGGCCATCAAAATTTTGCACAGGTTAGTTGGATTGGATTCAGAAGGTCCCATATTTAAACAGGTAAACTATGTTCCTCTCCTCCTATTGCTTAGTTTAAACAGTTTGATATGAACTGTTCAACTTTTCTTCCTAACAAACTGCTTCCCTTCTGCTAAGGAGCAGCCCATCCCAGCAGTATAGATTGTGTCTGTTGTGGAATGTCTCTCAATGAGTCAGGCATGCAAAACCCCTTAACAAACATAATTTCCTTAGCCATTCATTTATTACCTTTGTTTTGGCTGTTCAAGCACTGGTGTCCTAGGGGCAGGGAGAATTTTGGAACAGCATATATCGTATCCTTTATCAATCAGCTGGTCATTTAATGCTACAAACTGTTTTTGATTTCTATCCCTGTGGTATTAATATTATTGGTTCCTGCATGAATTATGACCAAAGGATTTGTACCTGCCTACACAGGATGTTATTCATCATGTTTTTTAAACTTAATATTTATTAAAGTTTGGAGTGGTACATTCAAAATGGAATCATGACAACTGATACACAGTGATCACAGAACCGTATAGATCAATCACTGTCTACAAATAGCAACTAGCTTACAGGTAACATTGCTGAATCCCATCGGGAGAAAGGAGAAATTTCCAACTGGGGCAAACATCCAGTATTGGTGGGGGCTTACTTGTGTCTTAATTCCATGTCTACAGACATTTTAAGATGGTCTGACCGACACTGGTCTGACACATCATTATCCCTTATACATAAGGGAAACCAGCTCTGTCTATGATTAGCTATATACATAAACCAAACGGTCCATCTATTCACTGTTAGAGGTGTTCTATCCTGCAATCTAGCTGTAATATTTCATCTGGTAAATGTCATATATGGTGTCTTCCCACTATTGGATCATCGGGAGGTGGGGTAGGTTGGAGCTGATGTTATTCGTCATTGATGATAAATCTGAGATCTTCGCCTCCCCAAACTACTGCATGTTCTGTTGGTTTTGTCTGGGTTACCAACCAATCGATCAATATGTTTTATCATAGAATCTCCAAGGACAAACACATGACGAGAAGAACTGATCTCATGTTCCTCATTATAAGTTTCAGATTCCATTGAAACAGAGGTTCAGGTGGATTTGATTCCCCATTAAGTCATTACCCAGTAACATGGGGTTGTGCTGTAGAACAATTCACAGTATCCTTTTTAATGGTAAGCCTTCCCCACTTGTGGTGTTGCTTTGGCCAGGTTTATCTATGCAGTTATCCCCAGCCCTAGGGGTACAAGAGGTTGAAACATAGAAACATAGAATTGAATGGCAGATAAGGACCACTCGCCCACCTAGTCTGCCCATTTCCTACCTAACAGATAAGCTTCAGATTCTAGTTAACCAACAGCCTACTTCCTCCTACCTTCCACTAGAATTACCGCCTGTCTGTCCCATGCATTCTTGAATTCTCCACTGTTTTGACTCTACAACTTCCTCAGAAAGGCAGTTCCATGCATTTACAACACTCTCTGTGAAGAAATATGTCTCACATTACCTCTGAGCCATCCCCTCTATCTTCAAATTGTGCCCCTTGTTCCTGCACATCTCCTTTTCTGAAAGATGCTACCTCTTGGACATTGTTGATTCCCTTGAGGTATTTGAAAGTTTCTATCATGTCACCCTCTCCCTCCTTTCCTCGAGGCTAAACATCTTAAGTTCTTTTAGTCTTTCTTCATATGTTTTCTGGTGCAGACCCTGCACCATTTTGGTTGCTCCTCTGGACAGCCTCCACCCTGTCTCATGTCTTTATGGAGATGGGGTCTCCAGAACTGTACACAGTACTCTAGATGTGGTCTTACCAACTGTCTGTACAGAGAGCCAACAACTTCCTGTTTTCTACTGGTGATGCCTCTCCCATGCATCCCAGCCCTCCTTATTGCTTTTTTCACATTGCTGGCCCACCTTTAGGTCATCTGATATGACTACCCCCAGGTCCCTTTCCATTTTTGTTGTTGTCAGTATCTCATCCCCATTGTGTACTCTTCCCTGGGTTTTTGTTTCCCAGGTGCATTACTTTGCACTTCTTTGCATTTAATCTAAGCTGCCATACATTTGACCATTCCTCCAACCTTGCCAAGTCCTTTTCATCCTTTCCACCCCCTTTGATGATCAACTCCTGTTGTGA
The DNA here is from genome assembly GCA_016271365.2 of Neoceratodus forsteri. NCBI lineage: Eukaryota > Metazoa > Chordata > Ceratodontiformes > Ceratodontidae > Neoceratodus > Neoceratodus forsteri. The sequence goes on from CM057450.1 coordinate 1,544,195,269, forward strand.
GATCACAGCCATCTGCAAAGAGACATACTTTCCTTCCAGTCCCTCTGCAATGTCACTTATAAAGGCATTAAAAGGACCAGCCCTAGTACTGAACCTTGCGGTACCCCACTAGTAACCCCCTTTCTTCACTGTGTACTCCATTTACTATACCCACTGTGTCTTGTTGTCCAGCCAGTGTTTTACCCAGGCTACCACCCTGGGACCCACTCCCAGGCTGGCTAATTTGTTTATTAATCTTTTGCAGGGACTGTGTCAAATGCATTTCTAAAGTCTAGGTAGGCCATGTCCACATCCCCTCCCTGGTCTACTACTTTGGTCACCCAGTCAAAAAATCAATTGGATTTGTCTGACATGACCTTCCTGCTGTGAATCCATGTTACCTTGGGTCCTGTGCCCCACTGGCCTCTAGGTACTCAACAATTCTTTCCTTCAGAAATGATTCCATCATTTTCCTACCACTGAGGTCAAACTGACAGGTCTGTAGTTTCCTGCCTCTGTCTTGCTCCCACTTTTGTGAAGGGGAATCACATCCACCTCCTCCAGTCCTCAGGTACCACACCATCTTCCCATGATTTATTAAAAGAGTAGTCAGTGGTGTTACTAGATCTTTCCTTAGTTCTTTTAGAATTCTGGGTGAATCCCATCAGGCCCTATCGTTTTATCCACCTTCAGTTTTAAGAGTTCTTTCAGAACCATTTCTTCTGTGAAAGGACTAATATCAACCCCACTATTGACTGGATTAGGTATCTCTCTGCTTTTCCTTTGTGAATACTGAGCAGAAGTATTCATTCAGTATCCCTGCTTTTCACTGTCGCTGTCTGCCCAACCACCTTCCTCTTTATTCAGCCTCAGTATCCCTGCCTTTGTCTTTCTTTTGCTCCCTAATGTACCTATAAAAGGTTTTATCCTCTTCTTAACTGAGTTGGCTATCTTTTCCTCGGTTTGGGCCTTTGCTATTCTGACTGCCTTCCTGCTTCCTTCTGCTTTAACTGGTACAATTCTCTGTCCTGCTTCTTCTGTGTTTCCTTATACTTCCTGAATGCTATCTTTTCTCCCTTACCTTCCCCACCACTTCTTTTGAGAACCATAGTGTTTTTTCTTTCATTTTGATTTGTCTATTTGCTTCACACAAAGGCTTGTTGCCTCTGTGATGGCGGTTTTGATGTTTCCCATTGTTGCTCCACCCCACCTTCTTGCCTATTTGCTAGTGCTTTTCTGAGGCGCTTCCCATTTTGACAAAATCAGCCCTCCTGAAGTCCAGTACCTTCACTTTGTGTGGCTTGACTCTACAGCTATGTTTATTGTGAACCACACTGTTTGGTGGTTGCTTGTTCCCAGATGGCTACCCACTTCAAAATCAGAGATCTCTCTCCATCCCCATTTGAGAGTACCAGGTCTAAGATTGCTCCCTCCTGAGTGGGTTCCAAAACTAGCTGTCTGAGGCATGCCCCTGTAGGGCATCAAGAATGGTCCTGCTCTTGGATGTGGCTGCAGCAAAGGTGCTCCAGTTAACATCTGGCATATTCAGGTCCCCATCATCAATGTCTCCCTTTCTCGCCATCCCAAGGATGCCTTCTATCATTTCCTTGTCCATTTCTCCCCTGAGATGGGGGTCTGTATACAACCCTGTGTGGATTAGAAACCATTTTCAGTCTCCAGGTGACCCACAGTGCCTCCTGTCCTCCATCTTACCCTTTAGTTCTGTTGCTTTGATCCTTCCCTTACAAAGAGAGCTACTCCTCCTCCTCATCTTCCTCCCCATCCTCCTGTAGATTGTGTACCCTGGTATGTTGACATCCCAGTCATGGTTCTCTGTGTACCATGTTTCTGTGACTGCCATGATATCCAGGCATCCCTCTTCCATCAAGGCCACTATTTCGGAGAGCTTTTTACCTAGACTATGAGCATTGGTACTCATTACCTCCATTTTTATGGCTTTATTTCTTTTGCCCATCCCTGTCCTTACTGCCTTTGTCTTTTCTCCATTTACCCCTGCCCTTCTCCTATCGACTGCTCTATCTTGGTGTTTACTCACTAACTACCCTGGTTTCTTTATCTACTAAGACTATTGTTTCCATATGTGTATTGGCCCAGCCAGTCTTAATAGATAGTGACTGCTGTTTAACACCCATCCCTGAACCAGGTCCACTCTAATGAATAGACTTATTCAACAGAACTTGTGTATGATTAATTTCATTTACTGATATCCTATCAGTGACTTGTTCTGTCATAAGGATGTCTTCTAGAGGTGAGTGTCTATTAGAAATTTGTACAACAAATGTATATGCTTTCAGTGACCCTTTTTATATGCACTTTATCTCCTTGTACTGTCCCCAGCTGCCCCTTCTAACCACCCACAGCCCCGTTACCCAAGTATCACGGGACTTACCCAGAGCTCACCCGGTCGCTGGCAGAGCTTGTGGAGGGTCATTCGTCATCCACAGCTGGGAGTGTTTTGCACCATTTTCCTTCCTGTTGCTGGGGCACACATGCAGGATAAAGGACATGGAGGTGTGCGCACATCCGTGGAAGTCCCGAGCACTCTCCTTTCCATGGTATCCACAGTTCTTCACTACCCTAGGGCCTCCATCTGGGGGCAGTCATTTGGTGGGAGCGCCAGTCCTCACTCCCCAGGAGAGGAGAACAGTCTTTGATGCTTGATCCTCTCCCTCCCAGCCGACCCTGGCAGCCTGCTCACACCATGAATCTGGGTCACCGGCATGGCAGGAGGTAAGGCACAGATGCCTCAGCCCTCCACACCACTGGGCTGGCTTTTTCCATCCCCTTTTATGTATGCTTGTCCTCTATTAATGCCCACTCAGGGTTAGTACCACTAATATCAGGTCTTCTTCTTCTTTTCCTCTCTTTTGCCTTTAAATCAGTTTGCAGCCTTACATTCAAAGTGATGTCATACATGTCTGGTTGCAGTACAGCTTTAACCTCTATAGTGCTATTAAACCATTCCCTCATTTATTAAGCCAAAACTAATAATAGGAGTAGTTATGCTTGACTGATTAATCTGGTGACATGTATAGATTTGGAATGGGTGGGAAGTACTCATCACGGATTTGGGCTGCTCTTTGAGTGAATTTAGTCTCTTGGCCTTCCATTTGGCTTTTCCAAAATTTTCAAGCTTGCTGTAGAGCGTATTCACCTTCATAAGTAATTTGATGTTACTTTTGCACGTATCACAGGTATATTCTCCTATTGCTAGAACATTATCCATGATTTTGAACATGTAGCAGTTTGAACATTTTATAGCTGTTTCCCCATCTAATGTGATAATAGTATCAGTCATTTTGACCATAGATCAACATTTTTTATTTGTTTGTTTTGTTTAAGATAGTGGCTTTTATGAATCCAGCCTCAATAAACACTAAACACATTAAAGATACCAGCAGAAAGTAATGTATCTTATTTATAAAACAAAAGAGGGTAAGCCACTTCCTCACCTCCCTCAGTGGACACAGGCAGACACAACGGCCTCTGCCAGTGTCACCTCCACCATGCACTCACCTCACCTTGCTGAGGCTAGCACTTTTAAAGTTGACGGACCGTAAGTGATGTCATGGACACTTCCGCTTTTTTGGTGGAATCAAACTGAATATTTTCAAAGGGCTGCATGATAAATCTGTCTTTAAAATGCAAATTGAGGGTGCTAGAATGCACTAAGGGCACAGCTTACTGCAGAGATACTTGTAGCAGCCCAAAATTACAGCTATTCCCCAGTCAGAGGGAAGCACACAGTCAGCACGCTTTACCTGCTCAGGCTGACATCTTCGACCCAAAATACCTTAAACAGAGGACAGCACCCACAATAAAGACCTTTTCCAGGTCTAGTTCAGTTAAAACAAAGTAAAAACAGGAAAAGCCTGACTCTCTGTAGTTCAGCTAGCTTTTTAAGTCGCTGGACCAGAAGTGACATCACGGACACATCTGGTCTTTCAGTGGAATGAAACTGAATATTTTTAAAGAACTGCACAATTAATCTGCTTTTAGAAAGGCAAATTGAGGGTGCTTAGAGTGCACTAAGGCACAGCAGACTGCAGAGATACCTGCAGAAGCCCCAAATTGCAGCTATTCAACAGTCAGAGGGAAACACACAGTCAGCACACTTTATTAGCTCAGGCTGATGTCTCCTGCCCCAAAATATCTCACATAGAGGGCAGCACCCACAATACAGACCTTCTCAAGTCTAGTTCAGATAAAACAAAGTAAAAACAGGGTCATCTTTGAAATCTCCTGCCTCAAGGAGCTTGCCAAGATGTGGTGGAGGAAACACATTGGGAACTAGTCTTCTCAAAGGTTCTGCATCTCAAACTAAATGGATGACCTACCTTCACAAAGGACCTACCTCTTCAGCCATTCTTCCACAGGAGGAGATCAATTGTTCAGAGAGCAAGGCTGTGTTCTGTGGGGTACCAGAATGGTGATTCCTCCAAAGTTCTGGAAATGACTGCTGGACAACTTCCATGACAGTCATCCCAGAATTTCATGAATAAAAAGATACCTCTGGTGGCCAGGACTAGATCATGACATTTCAAGATAGTCAACCCATGTGCACCTTGCAGCCATCCAAAATCAACCACCACAACACTCCATTCATCCCTTATTCTAGGAAGCAACCCTTGGGAGCAAATTCCTACTGATTATGCAGAAATTGATAAGCAACATTTCCTCATTGCAATCAATGTCCACACAACATGTACTGAAGTGATCCCACACAGGTGACCACTTTATAGAAAACAATGACACTTTTTGCTGTACACAGACTACCTAAAGAGCTAGTGTCAGACAATGGTCCTCGGTTTTCAGCTCAGGAATTTGAGCTCTTTCTGAAAAGGAATGGGGTCCATTACATCCTGTCTGCACCATACCACCCTGCCTTAATTTTTTATTTTTTTTACCAGGAGAGACACACTAAGCTGAAAGCGTGTTTACAGGTGTGACCTGGGACCACAAGGAAGTTAAGTGACTTGCTCAGGATCACACAGTATGCAAGTGGGGGCTGTGGCATTCAAAACCCAGGTCTCCAGGTTTGCAGCTCAGAGCCTTAAACCACTGCACTATACTGCCTCCATAATGGAGCAGTATGAGAGGCAGCACAAACTTTTCAGAAAGCCTGGTGGAAACATGCTACTCAAGCCACTCACACAACTACCTAATGGCTGATAAATGTACTTTTGCATAACAGAACACCCCACATATGGTTACAGAGAGAGCACCAGAGGAATTGTTTTTTAATGCAACCCATGGACTAGACAGTCTCTGTTAAAACCAGACTTGTCTCACCAAGTGAGCAAGCATCAGCTACAACAACAGAGGAGACATGACAGAGTTCCACACATGGCCTACATTTTGGGGAGAGTGTGATGGTCCATGATGATCTGATATTTCTGGAGCCAGAAGTGACTTTGGAATCCAAGGGCAGTGAAAGAAACTTGGGTACATTTAACCTACAGGATACGTGGTCAATGGACCATACATATCCATCTGGAGCACCTCCTTCTATCATGTGTTCCCCATATGCATCAGAAGAAAACCATGCTCAAGAACAAGAGTATGACAAGGATTTTGCTCCTGCTCTGTCTCGAGTCTCCACATCAGTTCTGGCAGTAGCTTGTTCCTGAAATGCCTGCTGCTGCACATACAGCTGCTGCCCTAGACTGAAGATATCAAATGATGCAATGCAATACACCACAGAGACTTGATTTGTGAATAAAATATTTGTAATAATTGTTTGTAGACTAGTTTAGTCTTAGGGATAGAAGTATAGTAGATGTGATACTGATCTTAAGGAAGTACGTGGCAGACATCTTATTTGCAGTCCTGCAGTGGGTAATTTGTAGTCCTTGTAGTTTCTTAGCATGCAAAATCTGAAGCCCTTTAACCTCTTCTTCCTGTATAGTGTCTTTGTCTTTAGTTTGAATAAAGATGGCAGTGTGCTGCTTCCTGAGTCTGTGTTGGTCTGTTCTTCATAACAGGAATACTACAAGAATTACACAGCTACACTGAAAGAGAGGGTAAGTCTGGCAGGACTGTGTCTCTCAGCCAGAATCCACATAAAAGGAAAGGTGATGGAAATAGTCTAATCTGTCTGAAAGTGAGCTGTATTTGAGTTTCTAAAAGATGGTGCTTCCAGATCAAAAGAGAAATGGAGGAAAAAGATTTAAGAAAGTGACAGTGCATATGGTCAACAGGGTGAAGAAGAAATGTTCCATAGGCTGGATCAAGTGTCAGCGATGCTGCAGTACAAGACCATTCCCTGAAGCAGTGTTTTGTGAAGCCTGTTGTAAAAAGACACATGTTAACAGCATCAGCTCAGTACCAGTAATCTAGTTTGGACACAGACTACCCAAACCAATCTAAACATAATCACATAACTTAAAGGTTTCAGCATGCTTGTAGTTTGGTGAGGTAGTGGGCTATGCACCTGCCCACTAGAGCAATATGTAAACAGCATGCTTCAGCTTCCTAAGACATACATTTTCCTTTGCTTCAGCCAGCTGGGATGTACTTTGCTGCAAGTCTTCACTGCTGTTGTTGCCTTCTGCTCTTCTCCATGTTCTCATCCTTCTACCATTTTAGCTTTAAGGCAACTTACTTTGGATGCAGCAAGTGATAACCTTCAGGACTCACTCCTAGGAAATGAGGGATTCCTCAGTAACAAATGCTGTAATTTCAGTAGTAGCTGATCAGCAGCGATCCCCACAGAGGGGAAACATTTGTGAAAAGTGTTAACTAGACACTGAATGCAACTGTATGCCCACCTCCATGTTAAGGGTATTGTCAGACTTGACTTGATAGCTCAGATTATGTGTAAATTAACCAAAATGCTAGCAGAGCACATACTGGTGGATTCACTGGTACAGAATCTAGCCTCATTAGTACAAATTACCAGTTTTTCTTTGACACTTCCTAGTGCACATATACAACTTTCTGAAAGAAGTCCAGCAGACTCTGGTATGGTCATGCAAGCCATACAGGTGAGGCCAGAAGATCATGTAGTACTCTGTAACATGAATTTATGCCTGTGCTCTGTATCCATTACTTCTGTATGTTATTCAGTACCATGTTTTTCATGCCAGTTTTCTGTATCTACATTCTAGTTTTTATTATGATTTTCTCAGTGCTCTGTATTTTTGCTTTGTAACTTGCCTGTTGCTTTTCTGTATTTTGCTACACTGCAGATGTGTTGTACCTTTTGACTATCGTAATCAGGACTTCCTTATAAATCAGCACTGCTTAGCAGAGCCTTCTTCTGGTAAAGCAAATAAATACAAAATACAAATACGTATACAAATACAAATAAACCAATGAGTTAGAAGCATGAAAAACATTATTGGTGGCTTGGTATACTGTAGTTGTGGAAGCCTTCTAATCCTCCATACTCTACATTGATGGTATTATGGCAAAATAATTCTTTATACATCACAACCGACATACCTCCAGTTTTATGATGAAATTATAGTATGTGGCCTTGAATAACTTTCAACCCACAGATTTCATACTTTTGAGATGAAATAGCTTTTACAGTTATGTGGAACAGCCATGGGTGCCAATATGCCAATATGGCACCCTTCAATACAAATCTGTACTTGGGGTTGTGGGAAACAAACTCTGTATTTGATATTGGTACCACTCCATGCATGAACCACATTGTTAAATGGAATAGGTACATTGATGATGTGGTCTGTGTATGCGTGGCACCAGAGGTGAAGCTAAAATATATATATAATGTCTTAACAGGAATAAAATCAGCCTCACTGTAACTCACACACTGGATAGAGAAACATTGAAATTTCTGGACATAACTCTGCCACAGGATGGTCAAGGTAAGGTTAAAACAGTGGATTCAGGAAGAAACAGCCAGTTACCCTTCTTAGAGATGAAAGTACCTTTTCAAAACATCTAATCAAGTCAATGCCTTGTAGAAAATCAATTTGGAGTATAATATATTGTTTGAATTTGGCAGTTTAGAAATCCAGCCCCAAGAGATGATGGGTAGAGTTTTTATTTATTGAAATGTTTCACCAGGAGAGGCACACTGAACAATAACTTGCTCGTGCCTCACAGTGTGACCTGGGGAGGAGTCACATGGGAAGTAACATTCAGTCATAGACACAGTTATATAATAGAAATATACAAACAAGGCATACAAAAGGCATGAGTATATAACAAAGAGAACATTGGCATAATACATAACAATGAGATTTACATGACTAGATAAGTGCTGCATCAGTGGGGAAAATACAGAGTCACATTAGAGAAAAGAAGTGCTACTAATGCATTGCTTAGCACATATGTGTGGTGTGACTTCTATACAGACCCCAGAATGGTTGTGAGAGCAATAAGGTACAGGACAGGTGGGTAGTGGAAAGAAGATAACGGAGGCCTGAAAGGTGTGGTATTCAGGAAGGAGATAGCGGGGAGGATTGTAAGGGAGGAGTTTTGGACAGAGGCTATTAGGAAAACATTGACAGTGCTGTGTACAGAGCTAGGGCAATGGATTGTAGAACCCCACTCAAACCCAAAGGGAAAACAAATACAACAATAGCCTATAACCTTTAGTATAGTACATAACTGTTTAGAGGGCAAACTGGTAATGTCATGAGGAAGAATTATTTTAATCAGAAATGACACTTTAGCTAGTCAGTTAGGGAATACATCCAGAAACACCTTCAGAAGGAGTATTAACTTAACAGAAAAGTTAGTCAAACGTCGCTTTGAGAGTGAACACAGAGACCCCTTCTTTGGCTATGACTATAACCTCAGGGCTTCCCAAATGTGGTAGCTGTAACATTTGTAGATATACATTATATGGAATCCAATTTGTACATCCACAGAGAGATTTCAGAGTCATCATCAGAGAGTTCATATAAAGCACAAGGTACGTAGCCTAGTGCTCACACTTGCTGCATCACATTTTATATGTCTGCAATTTGCAGTAATAAAGGAATCTTCACTACAATCCATTTTGTGTTGGGAACTACAGTGACTGTGCACAACAGAGTGCAACAGTTTCTTGTCTTAGCTGGTTTTGACTTTTGGGTTGGCTACCCACTGCTGCACCTGAACCCTGCACCACCTAAGTGAACTGCACCTTGTCCGAGGATTTCATGTCATGCAGTGCCCTTGCAGAAAACTATATGCTGATAGAGCAATATGCCAGTTTAAGATCAGAATTCAAGGAACACATAAGGACATTATAATTCTAATTAAATATTCATGAGCCTATCAAGGGTCCTGATTAGCTACTGGATTGGATTTTAATGTCTCAGAAATTACTTGTTCATCTGCTACGTGATGCAATATGGCACACAATATCTAAAACTTAAGATGTACTTATGCCCCACTGCTCAAACACCAAAAGTAAGTGAACAAAACTGAAAACAAACATTGTTATTGTAATTAGACATATATTCACAATTAGAACCTCCAAGCCTCTCATTTCTTTGGATTAATGACCGCTTGAGAGTGTTTGCTTTTCAGCTGTGCCTCAGGTCAACCATCTCCCACCTGGTCATTGATCTGAGTCATTATTTTTTTTTTTATAAATCAGAAAAAGTCCCTGAGAGCTTCATTATCTATATATTCATCACTCAGACACTGCAGGAATTCCATACATTAAGGAATAGAATGGGTAGACCTCCTGAAAGTGCATTGTGTGGGGAGACAACAAAAACAACTCTTAAAAAATAAGAGTAAATGGATTTTCCTACATATTAATTCATTTAGTTTTTTATTTAGTTAGCTATTTATTCTTTGTTAACCGGTAGCAGTCTAAAGCCACAAGGGCTAAATGATTAGCTACAGTAGCTCTAAAGCCCATCTTATACTGTAGGTACAGTTGCAGACATTGACTTGTATATTGCAGGGTGAAATATTCTGTCATATAATGAAATAGAAAATCTTTGTAATATAGTATAGTTGAAACCTGCATAGAGTGTATGTATACTGAAATGACTATGATAATTTTTCCTCTAATTTAGATTTTTGTTTTATTATTCTGATTGCCTCCTTATGCTATACTACTATTTCTACTTCATAAACGATAACTATAACTTTGACTGACAGACATCAAGGGCCAAGTATTCAAAATTTTGCATGCGCACTAACAAGTCTTTGCCCATGCAAACTGGGGTTTACACTGCATCCCTTATTTAAAAGGGACTTCTGCAGATTCCATGTAATAATCACAAAAACTAATCAGCGACAACAAAAACAGCTACTACAATATGTCACTACACATACATGAAGAGTGATGGCACATTACACCAATCATCAGAAATCACTAAAACTCTTGCTGCACTATGGGTTTACTCCCCACACCCTCTTACCTTTAGTAATCAACTCCAGGTCAGATGTAATTCCAGGAAGGGATGAAACTCAGGAGGGGAAGATTTTCACCGGTGGAGGCAACGTAGGATGGGGAGCAAGCATGGAGAAGTGGGCAACTGATAATTTAAAATCTGAGGGATCACAAACTGGGGTGAAGAAAACAGCACAATGCAACATAACAAAAAAGGGGTGGGAACAGAAATGGCCGCAGAAACACAGAGCCTCAAACCCAGGTCGGGGACACCTAACAGAAACACAGCCGAGGACTCTAACTGCTACACCAAAGCGACAGCTCGGTTGTCACCCCACAGCATCATATTTCACTACCTTCACTACTGACTTCACTAGTAATATCTTCCGTAACACTCACTGAAACAACCGCCATTTTTAAAACCACATCACCCAAAATGAACCTCGATGTTTTCCACTCGCTATTATGTACTTGCCCATATTACTTAACTGTTATCATGGATACCCTTCTGCATGGGCAAAGAGGGTTAGTGTCTGCACAAAACATAATGTATGTGAGTGTGTAAGGAGGAGCATGGCCATGAATAGCTAGGTTACCTTAACTCAGCAGCTTTGTGTTGCACAAAGGGATTAGTTTGGTCCTATTGCACAGTGCAAAGACTACTGAACAAAACCCCAACTTACTCTGGGCAACCCTAGCAGCTGCTGGAGGTAATGCAGCCACCCAGCCTAGTTGGCCACTGGGGATCACACCCATTCTCTGTGGTCTGTGGCACCCCCTTCTGATTGCCAGCCTGTAGTAAAAGTACAACCCACTCTGGTGCTAGTGGTCCACACTCCTGATTGCCAGCCCATAGTAAATGCACAACCCTTCCTGGTGCTATTGGTCCCCTCCCTGGATCACCAGCCATAGTAGAAAGTACAGTCCTCCTGGGTGCTAGTTGTCTGCCCCTCCTCCAGTTTCTAGCCCATAGTAAAAATTACAATCCTCCCTGGTGCTAGTGGTCCTCAATCACCAACCCATAAGAAAACTTACAACCCTCCTGGTGTCCAGTGGGCCTTCTCTGGGCACAGATCCATGGTACCACCAGTCACAGTTTTGTAATCCTGACATCTAGCACCCTCCTCCCACCATGACTCCAAACACTACACCAGTCACCTTACTAGTATTCTTGGTGCTGCGGGTGTGCATATGGTGACCAGCATAGTCCTTCTCACACCTCCTGGGCCGACTGCCATATATCCAAGCAGGAAAACACATCTTTTATTTATAGGACAAGGTGTGTCACCCTGTCTTATAAATAAGATATGTGCCTCCTGCCAGGACATGATGGCTGGATGAAGAGGTGTGAAGAGGGTTGCGCTGGTCATGGCATGCTACACCCATGGCACTGAAGGTACTTGTAAGGTGATCAGGGTCTGGGTGTTCAGGTGTTGCAGTGGGAGGGCCACTAGATGCCAAGGATTACAGAACTGAGACCACTGTTACCATGGATCAGTGCCCAGGAGGACCACACTGAATGCCAGGGAGGGTTGAAAGTTTTTCTTACAGGTCGTGATCAGAGGAGGGGACCACCAGCACCAAGGAAGGTGGTACATGTACTATGGGATGGTGATCGGGGGAGGGGACCCTGCAGGGAGGATTGTACTTTGTACTACAGGTTGGCAATCAAAGGGGGGGCTATACTAGCATAAGAGAGGATTGTACTTTTCACTAAGGGCTAAGGACTGGAGGGAGGGAGGACCACTAATACCTGGGAAGATATTACTTTTACTACAGGCTGGTGATGTGTGTGGGAGAACCACAAGCAACATGGATGCTTCATTCTTTACTATGGCCTGGCAATCAGTGGGTGGGGGACCACTGGGTACCAGGGATATCAACACATGTCTAGGACTGGGCAATTGGGGGGAGTGCTGCACTAACCTGTCATGCTACCCATGCAAGTGAGCCCATAATGGGCATGCAAATGGCCCCTTAGCACCTTGCTGCCCAATTGGCTCATTTTCATGGGTCCCTTGAATATTGCAGATAGCACTCTGCGTTATCTACTCTGGCGGTGTACAGTTTAGATGGCTCTACATTCAGTCAAATAGTGCCAGTGCACTATTCAACTAAATATAGCATCCACAGGTTCCCAGGTAATTGTGCGGTGCAGCACAAAAGTTTGCACCACTTGTGCTATTTAAATATCGGGCCGCAGTACTGTAAACACCGGGTTAATCCTGAGAGCACAGTTTGTGCAGAGTGATCACAGACTAGGAACTGCAGCTGTTCTACTTTGTTCTATCTGGTTGTTGTTTGTACTGTACAGTAACAATGATATGATGTGAGGAATTCTTAGATATAAACTTTTGAGTAACTTAAAAGACAAAGGATCTCAGCACAGAAACATTGAGGCAAGGGTTACCTGGAAGGGCATTGGCAATAAAGGCAGATTTCAAAGAAATACAAAAACCCACATACCTCAATAATGCATAGCACCATGAGAAATATATGCAAATTACCAGAAATGATTTTACAGTGGTTTTTGCTTTACGCAGGAGCATATGGTGCCAAATGGTCTTTCACCCAATCTGCAAAGGCTGAGAACAGAAGACACAAACATGTGTTTCCTCCTTCTCAGGACTGATCAATGTACCTCATCTGTATCTGAACCAAGAGGAAGGGGTAATCAGCCTGATGACGGTCTTATGGGTTTGGGTCATGGTGAGTCCAAAATATGAAAGCAATCTAAAAACAAAGACCCTCAGCAGCACAAAAGCACTCAGGCAAGGGTAGACTGTGTGAGAGGTCATTTGGTGCCATACATTCCTGCTTAAAGTAAACCAGTCTAAATTCTCTCATGGTGATTTGCATATACTTCCCATGACACCTTGCATTATTAGTAACTGATATTCTGTGTTTTGTGATAACTCAGATTCTTATTCATCATTTAATGTGTATAACTACTGCATGTTGTATGATCTGCCATTCTTTTAGCTAGATTGGAACTTGTGTTTTGCACTTTAAAGGGAACTGTCAGCACTAAGAGCCCCACACCCAAGTGTTCAAGTGTGGGACTGATCCTAACTTACACTCTATGTGTAAAAACATTCTGGTTTACTGCAGTACAGTAGCTTGTATCACATTAATTCTGTTGGCTGTCAAGCTGGCATTTTTGTAACATAATATCTCAGAATCCCCCTGCTGCTGACATTAGAGAAGGGCTGTAGCAGTGAGATATTCACTAGCCTGCAGTACATGTTGAGTTTTATAAATGCTGATCTCTTGTTTGCTTGTTCTTGCTGTCCTTCCTGGGCTAAGGCGAGTCACAGATGACTGTATGTGAGTCTCTTGAAGAACAGTTGAACCAGCAAACATATGATCAGAGCTTATAAAAGCTTTTAAATACACTGCAGCCTATTGAATCTCTAACTGTTGCAGCCCTCCTCTGATGTCATCTGCAGGGGACTCTGGGATTTGTATTCACAGAAATGTCAGCTTGCAGGTCAGCAGAATTAGTGTAATACAATCTACTATACTGCAGTAAATGGTAAGCAAACAAAATGTGCTTGCTCACAGAGTGAAATTAGGACAGCCCATACTTGGATGTGAGGCTCATCGTGCTGACAGTTCCTTTAAAGTTTTTCCTTGTTACCTCTGAACACTGAGTCACCATTCAGTCTGTTTCTAGCTGAGGAGTTAATTAATTAATATTAATTTATTTATATGACTTAAATGAGTAACCTGTCCTGCTTGTGCCTGCCCCTGATGAACCTATCGTGGTATATACACTTGCACCTTGGGGTACTTTTCAGCATTTATGAAATAAAAGCAAGCTAATAGCAAATACAGAACAGTTACTTACCATACCAGTAGATCTTCAAGAGAATCTCCATTGGGCCACACCTTCGAACTATAAGCTGCCAGCATCAAGACCACTCAGAAACGTTTGCTAGCTGGGGCCAACCATGATAACATGCAGCGCCAGTGCCTATAAAATGTGGGCAGCCATATTTATTTGTTTCATTTTGTTAACTAAGTGCATGAGACAAAAACTTTGCTTACTTTCAAGCATGATCTGGGAGAGTTATAGACAGAGGACTAGCATTGCAGGTGATAATCCAGTATACGGCACAACACTACATACCAAGATTAGCAAAATTTGAGTATCAATTACAGTTGATTACAGCAGTGCAGGACGTTTAAACAATGACCCTAACCAGAGAATTAAACAAAAGTACAGTGTAGAGCAATTCATGTGGCATTCAGTGGATAAGTGCTAAAAATTTGTTCAGGATAGCCATGTTAAGAGGGTGTGCTAAGGTCAGTATTGCTCTTCAGTTCCCCACTGGAGACAAGCTCCGAGGCCCATTACCATGAGGAACCTGGAGACCATGCCAGTATCAGGCACACAGGAGTAGCATGCAACTAGGAAACATATACATAAGGCACTGAAGGCACTTATGGACACCTCCAGACAAGGCAGTGGATAAAGTGCCTGCAAATACCTCAGAAATGGAAAATGGGGAAGGAGGGTAGATGCACTGTGACCCAATGGAGAGATTCTCTTGAAGATCTACTGTTACGATAAGGAACTGTTCTATCTTTATCAAGGATATCTCCTCCATTGGAAGCCACCTTGGAATGATTTCCAAGCAGTATTCAAGGAACCTAGGGAGGATGGCGAGCCTGACACGTAATCAGGGCAGAAGGCCTTGCAAAACAGCAAGACCAAAGCCAACACATCTATGAGAGATGATGGCTGCATATTCAGAGGGTACATTTGTTGCAAGCCTGGGTGCACCAAAGATATGGCACACTGGGAATGCAGCAATCTAACAGGATTTTTTATCCTGCAGCAACTGATGCAAGCTAGACCATCTTTTGTGGTCCAGCTTGTGTCAATCCCAGGGACTGTTTCTCTGAGCTCATGCCCAAGACTTGGTGCAAGCTGCTGTAAAGGAGGTAAATTGTTGCAACTGCACCCGCTTGAAAATCAGGTGCTGTCACAGCAAAGGGCATGGTACACAGAATGGGTTTGACACAGGGCTTGATGCAAACCCCTGCAACCATTTGAAAATCCAGCCCCATGCCTAGACAGTGTGCCATCAACACAGTGACAGCCTTATGGAGACAGCCATTGGTGCGCAACAATCAGTTTGACACTCCACAGTGCCAAACTGGTTGTCAGAGCACGGTACACCCCAGCGCCCACACCAGTGTTGCCCTTCCTCCCTGGTAACCACCCCTGAGGTGATTAATTAATATTTCAAAGGTGCATGGTGCAAAGTCCCCCACAAACAACCTAGGTATGCCACAGTGTTTTCAACACCGTGGCTGTCTAGTGGCACAATTGCGTTGGCAACATGGTTGCCACTGCATTTGGATGTTGCAGTAATGTTGGTCGCCTTTGATTTTTGAAACAACATGGTGGAACCTGTCTAGACTGTTGTGGTTAGTGAAAGTATGCAGAGTGTCCCATGGCAGCAGCACAAATGTCAGCTGCAGAAACATTCTGAAAGCAGGCAACAGTTGTGGCCATACTATTAGTAGAGTGGTCACGCACAGCACCAGGAAGTTCTTTACTATATTCTTATAACAAAATTCAATACAGTGAGCCAGCCATTTGGATAGGCACTATTTAGTCACAGGAGTGATCTCTTTCCAGGGGTTAATGAGGCAAAGAGCTGTGAGGACTTCCTAGTCCTTAGTGTGATCAAGATAGAAATGCAGAGTTTTTGTACATCATGTGTATGGAGCAATGCTTCACCCTTGTTAGCATGGACAGAGTAATAGGCAGGATGGCTTATTGCCTGATTCAATGTAAAACAGAGACCACCTTAAATAGAAAGTGTGGACTGGTTCACAAGGATATTCTTCACTTGTGGAAAATCAGATAAGGAGGTTCATGCATCAAAGCCTGAAGCTCGAAAATCCTATGAACAGAAGTTATGGTAACCACAAACAGTGCCGTGCATGAAAGAAAGTGCATCTCACAGGTCTTGACTGGCTCAAATGGAGCAAGGGTCACTTTCTCAAATATGAAATGGAGGTTCCAAGCTGGAACCGTTAATGAATCAGGGAACATGTGTGCCAAATACCTTTTAGAACGTACAGGACACTTCAACTGTGTCATTGTCCACTGATTAATAGTGGCTTGGAAAGCTGAAATGGCAGACAAGTGTACCTTAATGGATGGGTGCTGGAGACTGGGTTCTGATAGAAAAAGATGGTACAGTAGGCCAGTACAGCACTGACAGGAGATGAAAATGGATCCTGTGAAAAGGAAGCATACCATATGGAGAAGTGCTTCCATTTTAAGGAATGGCTGCATCTCGTTGAAGGCTTTCTAGCCACAAGCAAGACATCAATTACCTGAGAAGAGACCCTGAAATGGGCAGTGGTTACAACCTCAGGAGCTATGCGTGCAGATGCAGGGACCACAGGTAAGGATAGACCAGGACCCCAGCTCCCCTGTGACAGTAGACCCTGACAAAGGGGAGCTGATTAGGAACCCACTGCTAGATGCTGCAGAAGTAGAAATCAGATCTGATGAGGTCAGAAGGGGCCACCAGTGTTAAAGTGGCATGCTCTGCCCTCTCACCTTGATCAGAACTCTTTGAGATGGATCAGAGTAAGTCCATACAGAAAGCACCCTTTTCAGGAGAGGGACAATGTGTCTTGACAAAACAACTCCAGCCCAGGATGCAAAAAGGTCTGGCTCTGGATGACCCCATGTTGTGAAGAAGTCATTTACCACTGAGGTCAGCAGTTCCTGTTTGTGTACTAGGACTGGAACTGGCTTAGCCTGTCTGCTAAGACATTTTGGACACCTGGAAGAATCATGTCTGGTAGCTGAAGGCTATGAGACATCACCCAGTATCACAGTCTCGTCACTTTCTTGCACAGGAGGGTAAGACTGAGTGCCTCCTTGCTTGTTTAAGTAGTGCATTACACTGACATTGTCTGTCCAGATTCATGAGGGTAATAGGTGGAGGTGTTTTTGAAGGCTTGGAGACCAAGCAGAACAGCCCTCATCTCCATAACATTGATGTGGAGATCTGAATTCAGGTCAGCCCATGACCCTTGGGTCTGAAAGAACGCAGATGGGCACCTCAGCCCAGGCCCAGACCCAAGCCCAAGCCCAAGATGTCCACTGTGAGGATCTGCGCTGGAGTCATGGAGAAGACTGGAACACTGTGCAACAGGTGCTGGCAGGTCATCCACCAGACCAGAGCTCTGCAGAGAGAACATGATGAGGACCATCTTTCCAGCTCATCTGTCAGTTGATCCCACTGTCATTGAAGAATCCATTGTGGTATGCACATGGGGCAGGCAAAGGAACCATCACTATGGCAGCAGTCAGAGTACTAGTAGTCAAGCACTGCCTGAGCTGAGATTTAATGACTTCTGTGTATCTACTGGGCTTGAGCAATAAGGGTCTCCACCCAATCTACAATCAGAAGGCACTGCCCACTGTGGTATCCAGTACTACACAATTATATTGGAGAGGCTGACAAGGAACTAGTATGGTTCAGTACATTTACCGTAACACCAGTTCTCAAACAATTTTTCGTTCTGGACAATGTGTAATGATCCACTTCCCTGGGCCGGGGCCTTCAACAGTCAGTCATCCAGATATGGAAGATATAAAGCCCTTCCCTCCAAAGAGTTACTGCCACAGCTGTAAGCATTTGGCAAATACCCATGCTGCTGAGGATAATGCAAAGGACAAGATTTAAAGCTGATAATGGCTGATTTTCAGCATAAAGTGGAGGTACTACGTGTTGCATTTATTAATCTTGACATGAAAGTAAGCATCCTTCATGTCCAGGGAACAGAGCCTATCCTTCTTTTGCAGCAGGGAGGAGAGCTTGAAGAGACACCATTCAAAACTTTTGCATTCAATGAACCAGTTTAGATCTCTCAAGTCCAGTACAGGGCACAGATCTCCTGTCTACTTGGGAACCAGGAAGCATCTGGAATAGAACACTTTCTTGGGGAGGAACAGGTCTGATTGCTCTCTTGTGAATTAGTGACTGTACATCTCTCGAAGGGACAAGTGACCCAGAGGATAATGAGAAGGAGGTGGAGGATGAACTGGAGGGTGGACAGCAACACCAAAGTATGTCCCCTCCAGTATTTCCAGGACTAACTCATCTGTTGTAATCTCCACAGTTTTGACAGATGAAAAGGAGATCCTTTCCCCACTTGTAGATTAGGAGGTAATAGTGGAAGGGAGGAAATGGAGAGTCAGAAGGTACCAGAGGTAGCAGGACCACTCTGATGGATACCTCTGGATGCTATTGTATGGGCACCAGGGTGGGGACTCAGAAGGAACTGCCTCCATGACCATGAGATTGTTGATCGTAGCCATGGCCACCATGGGCTGCAGACCTACAAAATGAGCTCTACCAGACCCCTGACAGACAGAGGGTTCAGAGATTTAACTGACGGTGAAGTTCTTTTGGATGAATGAAGCTTTCAGAGAGCATTTTCAGTATCAGTCCCAAACAGCTTACAGCCCATGAAAGAGGCATTCAGCATAGTCTGTTGTACAGCAGTAGCAATCCTGCTAATCTGTTCCAGGAATATCTCCATTGGTATATGCAAGAGGCATCAGCCCTGATAGAGGGATCATATGGAAGTGTAACAGATGATTCTTAGTATATCTATACCAGCTGAAGCAGCTTCAAGAAATTCACAATTCAGTCTTTGCAGGACTATCAGGCAAAACCTGAACAGTAGACATAGTAGATTTCCATAAGCCATTCTGATATTTCGTCATATGGGCACGCTAATTTGCAATTCTTAGGCCTAGTGATGCACAGGTGTAAGTTATTTTCTTTTGTAAATTTTATTTATAACAAGGAGGCAACATTGCACACATGACAAATACATGACCTGTGTATCATATAACAAAAGCTAGCTAGAATGTTAGAAACCTACAGTAGTGATAGAAACATACACATTTTCATCCTTACATTGATCTTAAATACACATAGTTGTAACAGGCATATACGGTTACACCAAACCCAATACCTGACTACCTGAAATGAGGTGATTTGGCCCTCCAGGAGGAAATCTGTGGAAAGAGTGCACTGCCCAGTTTGTAGCACTGGGCAGATATACAAAGTATCCTACCCACAGAGGCCACAACTGTGTCTGCTAAACCGGAATGTACTCTTCTGTGGTAGATTCAGAGGTTCTTACACTGCCTGAAAGATCAAGTGGTTGCAATTGGCTCTGTGTTGTGTCTTCTCCAGTTTAAGACAACAGCATAGATTTTTCACCCAATGAGCAATAGTAGGTGGATTCTGGCTAAGCCATGTTTGTGCAATTGTCTTTTTTGTATTCAATAAACCAGGTCCCACAGTCTCCTGTGTTGGGGTTTGAGAGAGACACTGGTGTTTGCACCCAACAGAAATTCTTCAGGGGTACCACAGAGAGGTTGCTTTAGGACTTTCTGCATAATTGAGTGCACCTCAGCCAAAACCTGGCTACATGAGAGCAGGTTAGTCACATGTGTATAAAGTCACCCACCTCTGTTTCACACTTTGGGCACATGATAGGTTTGTCTGGGTCATACCTGTGCAGCCTGGAGGGAGTTATGTAGGCACAATGCAGGTAAAATAATTATATCTGGTGGAGGCGGGTTAGTGTGAGCACCATATTTATAGTGGCTTGTGGCTTTCTCCATACTGTCTGTAATGTGGCTACCACAATCCTTCTCCACTTTGCTGTCACTTCCCCGATGGTGAAGAGCCCTGATCAAGAAAAAGTTTGTACAGGGCTATAATAAGTTTTCAGTTTTGGGTGGATGGTAGAGTAGCTCCCCTAGGTCATACTTCATAATATCCCTACGAGTCAGGGTTGATAGCCATTGCCATACTCTAAAGTAAAAAGAAATACCCTTAGGAGATGATATTTATTCCATATTGTAGGAAGCTACTTAGCTGAGCATTCTCATGTAAGGAATCAACTGTTTGCACTTCCCAGGTGGGACCATCTCAATGAGGCCTGGGTAAGAAAACATTATAGTTTTGTTGGCATTTGAATGCAGAGATCAGCTGGGCATATGGAGATGGGGCAACTGTATGATGCAAGTGCTGAAGAATGCTTTGCCAGACCATTAGTAAATTTCTTGTGTAGGGGTTGAGGATCTGGGAGGGGACTACCTGTCAAAGCAGGGAACAGCAGTCCATTATGGACAGTGGCACCCTGTTGTTCTTCTCCTGTGTGAGCCAGGAACCCAGTGCAGTAAGCGGGGAAGATATGCTACTTGTACTGATCAGTAGCAGAATCAGAAATGTGGAAAAGCACAAGTTTCCTCCACAGCCTTTTGCAAGGTGGTTCTTTTATTCAGGCCAGTTTCTCATACCAAACAAAACCATGTACTAGAGCATCTATGGTCTTAAAACACTGTGGGAATGTGTATGGGCAGGGCATGAAATAGATATAGACACTTAGGTGACACACATCTTGACCACATTAACTCTTCTCATTGCAGATAGGTACACTGCACCACCTGGCAGAGTCCACTTTAAGAGCATTGAGCAGGGGCTTGTAATTATTTTTTATATGGGTCAGCTGGAAAGCAGAAAGGTGGACACCAAGGTATGATGTTTTATTTAATACTGGGATCCCCCATGGTAGGAGGCAATGGAGGCATAAAGCATCTTACCCACTGGCAGGAACTCACTCTTGGACCAGTTCACTTTTGGCCAGAAAGCAGAGTGTACTCATCAAGCAAGCCACGTAGCACAGGAATGCCAGTTGAGGGTTCTGCAGGAACAACAATATGCCATTGGCAACTAAGTATCAACTTGTGCTCCTCCTGTCCTCTCACCTGAAATCCCTGGATCCCCTGGTGCTTTCTGATTGCAGCTACTAATGGTCCCAAAGTAAGAACATATAGCAGGGGGATAATGGGCACCCTTGCCTGGTACCCCTGGCGAGTGAGAAGGGTGAGGTCAAACCCCACTTATTAGGATTTGTGATGCCTGCAGGGCTTCTGGTAGAAAAGCAACCTATCCTACGAAGCAATAACCCAATTGGTGTCTTCGCAATGTTTCAAACATGTACCCCCATAAAGGCCTTCTCCACATCTAGGATCAGGACTGCAGCACCATGATTTATGGTGGATCTGGACCATTCTTTTATATGGATATGTGTGTACAATTTTAAATGTATGGTCTTATATTGCATAGCACCCAGAGTCTCTGAAAATGGGTACTTTAGAAATAAAATATCTATCTATCTATCTATCTATCTATCTATCTATCTATCTGTCTGTCTGTCTGTCTGTCTGTCTGTCTGTCTGTCTGTCTATCTATCTATCTATCTATCTATCTATCTATCTATCTATCTATCTGTTTGTGTATAATATCTAGGGTCTTTCGAATGGTATTTTTACTCTGACGCCATTTAATAAAACCCACCTGGTCTGTATGAATAACTTTTTGCATACAGGTTCCAGCCTTGAGGCTAGTATTTTGGCTATGATTTTGTAGTCAGCTATCAGCAGGGAGATTGGCGGTATGAGGCACACATTCGGGGTTCTTTTCCTGTTTGGGAAGTACTGTGATAGTAGCTGACCACATGGAGGGGTAGTATACCATTATCATGACTTTCATGTATCATGTGCTGACAGTGGTTCCATTAGTTCAGACACAAAAGACTTGTAGAAGACTATAGGTAGGCTGTCAGGACCAGGGCTTTTCCTCCTTTAAGAGCCCGAATGTTATCTGCAATTTCTGCATCAACAACTGGCGATTTAAGGCAATAGCCATCTCTATCTAGGAAATGTATGGGGCCTTTAAAAGAAGTTATCAAGTTGTTACCCTGTGGATTTGGCCTCTTGGAATACAAAGAGTTATAAAATGTACAGAACACCTCTCCGATTGCTGCTGGGTCTGTGCTTAGTTCCCATTTTTGGTTGTGATTTGGGGATAGCCCTGGCACCCTCACAAGCTTGTAGTTGCCAGCTAATAGCTTGCCCCCATCCCCATCAAAGTATTGCCCCACCTGGGAGAGTAGTATGACTCGCTCTTTCCGCCTCCATTGCCATAATGTTGCACCTCCACTTTACCTTTGCAGCCTGTATTAAAGTGGCATAGTGGGGTTCTCCATGTGGTCCTTCTCCATGAGCCCTATTTTGCCTCCAACTCTTCTACTTCGTCAACTGCTCCTGCTAGAGAAGGCCACTGCCAGACCCCTAATAACAACTTTAAGAGCCTCCCACTTGGTTGAATGCGAGGTGTCCCTCACCTTGTTGTGAACGAGGTAATCCACTATCCCCTGCACATAGCAGTTTGAATATCAGGATTTTTAATAGGATTGGGTCAAGCCACCAGACCCTGAGAGGGAGAGAGAGAGAGAGGCCCCAGATATGGATGCTTGTAGTGGGGCATGGTCAAACAAAAGGGTCTGTTCTATAGTGGATGTCACTAACCACTCCCATTAATGAAGAGGATACCAGTAGCCTGTCAATCCTAGTGTACGAGGCGCAGACATGGGAGTAAAACCACTCACAAGAGTGAGGTTGGTTTGCCTCCAGCAGTCAAATAATGTGTAGTGCATCTAGTGCCCCAGCGCATCTGCTTCAGGGTACTGAAATGTGGTTGGACTTGACTAGAACCAAGTCCAGAACACAGTTAAAGTCACTTTCAATTATCCACGGTCCTGGCAATCCCACCATATCAAGTTGTAGTTTTGGGGTAAAAAGAGGGATCATCTATATTTGGTCCATATACGAGCCCACAGAGAAGGCCGCCCACTGTCCATCTTAACATGTAGCACAGTATAATGCCCACTGGGGTCAATCCGGTATACAATACCCCCGAAAACTTGGCTTAAGCCAGATTGCAGTGCCTCTTGCCTTAGCATTAAAGCATGAGCCATACCAAGTCCCCCAAGCCTTTAGCTATCTTGTTTATTTCTCTCTGTCATATGAATTTCTTGCAGTAGTAAATGTCACCTTTAGCTTCCTTACTCTGGCCTCTACTTTTATGCTTTGCCACACTCTTTAATCCATTAACATTTCAGGTTATTATATTAAGCTTGTTATCCATTTTAGCATGTACATCAGTTTCCCCACCTGGTCTTCACACACTACCAGTGATACATATTAGGCTGTTGGCAACACTGCAAATTGCAAAATACTTGTTCAAGCATAAAAAACACATAGTTTTTTAATTTAAACTGCCCACCCCATTCCCTCCCCCACAATACCTTTAAACCAGAAAACATTAAACATAAACAATTCAAGAACCCTCCTCACCCCACAACCCTGGCCGGGTTCCCACTAACCCAGAACAACTTCCCCAATAAGCATCTATGGTGGATTTGGTGGTACCTAGTTTGCATGGGGCACCATAGTACTATAGCTTAACATGGATTTAACTAACACAGCTAAAATTAGTAAGAACAAATTCTTTCTTCCACTCCTAAGCTGGAGAAGAGGCACATCTTAAGAACCCATTAAGTGAGTTATTCGGCTGGTCAGTCTGCCCCTCAGGGCTTGTCTAGCATGCCAATATACTGCCAGTTAAGACATGCCATCCCCAAGGTGTGACTTCCCCAAAGGGGTTCAAGTGAAGACCAGCCACACCATCTTCCCCACAATGTTCCCAGTGGAGCCTGTGATTCGGCATCAGTTGGCAGTTGATTGGGTCCTTATTTCCCATGGAGCATCCTGGTGCCAGTCTGGAGGCATGTTACTGCCCCCACCCGCATCCTTATACTTTTACTTTATTGTAGGATGGGGAAAGATAGATATCTGCATGCCTGACATGTAAAATAAGATTATGTCAGGAATGCAGTTTAAATTAAATTTGAACCCCTGCTGAGCTCCACAGAGGGGCGCTGCCTGCAGCTAGATAATAAACCTCCCTATTAATAGGCTTGGTTCCATGTCTTAAACAATGCACAGCATTAACGCCAGCAAAATAGTGAGGCGAGATGTCTAACATCAACACTGACAGAAGCCTCACTGAGGGGTGATAGTACGGTATAATTGATAAGACACTGCAGTCTGTAATGTCTGTGCTGTAGTCAGTTACCTGAGGACAAATACTCCCCACACTGACACCCTCGGCCCACTGAGATTTATCCTCGTGGTCAGGGGAATATGCTGAAGTGCAAGAAGGCTCAGACCTGGGTCAGGCACAAAGCCAATTCACAGCAAAGCAGACAGCCAGGGTCTGCAGGTGGAGCCAGCAGAAAATGTCAAGGCATTCCCCTTCCCACCCCTGCAGCATACAACCGTACAAGATTACAGCCTCAGGCACAGACTGACAAGTTTAACTGTTAGCCTTCAACTGGGGAAGCAGGTAGCTGTTGTGGCAGGAAGTAAGGAGCCCGAAGACTAAGTCAGTTTGCTCTGCTTGGTATCCAGTTAAAACCACACAACCAAAACAGCGCAAACAATAACAGCACTACCTTATTTTGGTCAAAATAGCGAAAAACCAGATAAGCATTTTTCTGGTCTGGTCTGCTTTGTGTTTAATAAACGAATGGCACATTTATGAAGTAAACTCATGGTACAGGAAAAACATATTCAAACATCTCCAGCCTGTTTTTTTCTTTTATCGGAGTAGTGCATTCAGATAGTTAAATTTAAGCCAATCACAGAGAGCTTCCTCTAGGCTACTGCAAACCGCAACCCCTCACCCCCAACAACCACCACTGAGCTAGGGCCCAACATAAACAAAGATAAAGCACTTAGAAAGCCATCAAAGTTAAGTACCACTGCAACTATGGATTACTTTTAGCTCGTCCTGACTTCCAGGCAACCTGCAAAAATAATGTTTTATAACTGGACTCAGGACTCAGTCTTGATCTCTTGTCTCAACCCTTAAGTGCTCAATCAAGGCCAAGGGCTAAAGGGCAATCCCTTACGCGCTGCCGCTGTTGCTGCCGTCCCATCTGTGTACAATGCAGCATCCTAATCCATTCTAAGGCAGAGATACTACAGTCATGAGGCAAATGGTGGCCACAAACTTTAATAAAACAAAAAACAAAACAGGTGGAGAGCTGGACTCAGAGAGTGATGAGAGTTTCTC
This sequence comes from Neoceratodus forsteri, assembly GCA_016271365.2. Lineage (NCBI taxonomy): Eukaryota > Metazoa > Chordata > Ceratodontiformes > Ceratodontidae > Neoceratodus > Neoceratodus forsteri. The sequence continues at coordinate 1,544,220,631 of CM057450.1, forward strand.
CCCACCACACATGGCAACAACACGCCTACTGGAGCCAGCATGGTTTACTATAGTATCCTGTAAGTACAGCACTAAGCTACTTGCAATCCAGTTTGAGCCAGCCATGACCTTTGCCCCAGTCCCCGCCCAACACTGGTTGTTCAAGTTAAAGGCTGCAGGCCGGCACAGCAGGTGGCAGGTATGCAGGAATTGGGTAGTCTTGACTGCATGCAGCTGCTGCTGGGGAGATGGGGAGTGTGCAGCAGATCAGATCACCGGCTCAATCAGAACTAAAAGTGATGTGGAGACTGTGTGGGTACAGGGAGGAAGGAGGATGCCAACAGTGGAAGGGTGAGGAAGGGACTGTGAGCAAAAGCCATATACCACATGAGCACAGTCGGTATTGCAACCACGCTTTTTGTGCTCTCTATAATTTGTAGACACATGAGTATGACCAAGCACTAAAATGTAAGCATTGAAATGCCTTTGTGTTTTCAGTTGCACTGTTTTGACAGTGAACCCACCTGTTAGAGTCTTCATATTGCCCTCCACCCTGCTTGGAAGCGCTACAAGTCCCCTCAATGAGACTGAGTTTAAAGGGATGAGAGAGCCTGGTGCACAATCATTGGTGCAAAATCAAAGTCAGCGTAGACTAAGGGCACATCATAACAGGGCTCCACCCATCAGCCAGCTCCCAAGCACTTTTCAGTCCCCAGCACAGCACATAGCCGCACAACAGACTCCAAGTTCAACTCCCGTCAACAGGAGTATTGGTCAGGAAAGGCATTCAGAAAAGTGGTTGCACCAGGAGTCTGTACCAGTCTTATGAGGTTTACTAACATGGTTGTGGTTAGAAATGTCCCCAACTTGCTGACCTTGGGCAACCAGGAACCCAGGTGTGGCTCAGAAAGAGAATAAACCAATGACCAAGCAATTAAATTTTTGTAGGTGAAAAGTTAAATAGAGGATTCAGCTATCACTTGACAGTGAAGAAGGGAACGGCAACCTTATATACAAATGAATGTTTGAGCTCTCCATTGTCAGTAGAAATTACAGTACCCTCCCTCACCTCCCACAAGCTGGTCCTAGTGGCATGAAATGCATGTGGGTGAAAATTCAAAACAAGTGCCAGCTAACCTCTAGAGTGGAGGAGGGAGGTAGCACCCGTGAATGGGAATAGGAATTACAGATTTAAAATGTCAATAGTAATTCTGGTGCCCTCCCTCACCTCTTGCTTGCTGGACCCCATGGCAGGGAAAATCTGCAGGCATAAAATCATAAAAGATACCAGTTAACCCATGAGAGTGGGAAAGGAGACAGCACCCAAACACACATGAAGTTGTTAAGGTAATCAAGTATTAGTAGTTATTACCATGCCCTCCTTCTCGTCTCACAAGCTGGTCCTCATGGCAGGAGAATACAGTCTTACCTCCCTTGTGGTCAGGTTGAAGGCCCAGTTTCTCTCATGCTCTGCCTGCCCTCTCATACCACCTCTTGGGAATTAGTATACAATTCTGCTTCTTTCGGGTCAGTGAAGTATTTCAGGGTCTGCCTGGTCTGGATATTCTTAAGTTGGACGGATACAGAAGGGCAAATTCCATCCTTTGGAATGCATGGTAGCATTGACTTCGCCACATTGCTACTGTCTTCCTGAAGCTCACTGATGTAGTCCTGAAACACTGTAAGCCAGGCACCATTCAGCATGATTGGGGATGTTTCTTTGCCGCTCACAGCACCTTTTCTTTATCGGCATACTTTATTAAGAAATGCCTCAGTATATCTCCGTTGTGGACAGTGACTGACCCGATGGGTGTGCTCAATTTCAAATGTCAGTGCATGGTCTCCAGGCTCCAGATGTTCAGACAGAATTTTTTGCACCATTGGGCCAGGGTCCCTGCCATCCAGTCCTCCGGTAGCCCCACTAGTCTCAAATTGGACATCCGACTTTGATTTTGAGGTCTTTCAGTTTCAGTTTCAGCTCAGCCACCTCCAGCATTAAGTTTCTCTGTCCTTGACAGCTCCAGTCAATTTATACTCCAGGTCACTGACACACTGCTCCACCTCCATTAATGGCATGGCATGGATTCCAACCATCTCGGACAAGGCTTGTACAGTGTTCTGCGATGTATGATTTGTGCAGTATTTTCAAAGCCGCCGCAGTTTCATTTTATAGATTGGTGATCATCAAGATGAGCTGTCTCTTGCTTTGCAGTTTGGCAGCGTGGCTCCCACCTGATGCCATGCCTCTGGTTCAGGTACGACCTCTTGAGGAGAGAGTCGGTAGAACTTTGTAAGGTTGGTAATGCTTCAAAATTAAGCACAGCTTGCTTCTTTTGTGATTTCTGGGAAGCCATCAGTATTGACCAAACTTTAGGTTGAAGTTCAGGTTGCAGGCACGGGTTTTGTCAGAGTTTAAGCTGTAACTTCTTGGTGCTGAAGGAGCAGCTCTAAAGGCAACCACCATCTTGCCTAGCAAGCCATGACCCCCCAGGTGTAAGTTCTTGAGTTGTCATTTCTCAGGCAACCAGTCAGAGAGCCCACTCCTGATGAGGCAATACTGGACCTGATACAAACAGGGACAATATTGCAGACATCAAGGTGGAACACCACCTGGGGACCAGTGATCACTAAACAGCATGGTTCAACATAAAGACAGCAGCAGAGGCAAACCACATCACAAGGCTGAGGATCATAGACTTCATGAGGGCATATTTAAAAAGAAAATGGGTGAATTCCCAGATACGACCTTGCAGAAGAGGGAGTGCCTGGATGGGGTGGAGGAACAGTGGATCCAATTAAGGAATGGCATAACAAAGGCAACAAACCTCTGTGAAGGAAGTGAAAAGAGCAGGAGAAAAAGAGACCACTATGGTTCTCAAGGAAAGTGGCTGCAAAGGTAAAAGCTTTAAGGGTAGTCTCAGAAGGTACAAAGAGACACAGAGGAAAAGGATGAGAAGGTGTACCAGTAAAAGCAGAGGGGAAACAGAGAAGACAGCAAGGGTCACAAAGATGCATACTGAAGAAAGGATAGCCAAAGGGATAACTAAGGGTGACAAGACCTTTTAGGTACATAAGTGATTTAGAGAAAGACAAGGGGAGGGATGTGAGGTTAAGAAGGACAGGGAGAGACTGTGCAGAGAAGGATCATGAAAAGCAGATATCCTGAACAGATACTTACTGTATGTTCAGTCTTCACAGTAGAAGGGAAGGGGATGGACCACACAATACAGCAGGAATACTGGGGAGAGAGGTAGACATATGTCCATTCACAGAGAAAAGAGTCCTGAAAGGACTAGAAAATCTGAAAGTGGACAAACTATGGGACAGAATAGGGCACTCAAGGGTGCTGAAGGAGCTCAAGGAGGTACTGGTTACACCTCCTACAGCCCCATTTAATAATTCACCAGAAACAGAAGTGGTTACAGAGGACTGGAGGAGAGCAGATATAGTCTTCCTTCATAAAAGCAGCAGCTGGGAGAAGGCTGGCAACTATAGTCCAATCAGTCTGACATCATCGGTGCGAAGTTAATGGAGACGTTTTTAAATGAAATGCTAACAGATTATCTTGAAATCAGCAAGATACAAGACCCGAGACAGCATGGATTATCAGGGAGGTCATGTCGAATGAACCTGATTAATTTCTTTGATGGGGTGACCGAGGAAATAGATTAGGTGGGATAGTGGACATGGCTTACTTAGACTTTACTAAGGCCTTTGATGCCATACCACATAGGAGGCTCATATGGAAACTGGGCAGTATGGGAGCAGATCCAAAGGTGGTAAACTGGGTATGAAATTGGCTGATGGATAGGTGACAGAGAATAGTGATAAATGGCACTCACTCTGGGGAGGGAAGAGTGAACAGCAGGTACATCAGGGCTCAGTACTGGGACCAGTCCTCTTTAATGCCTTTAAAAGTGACACTGCAGAAGAGCTAGAAGGAAAGGTATGCTTCCTTGCTCATGGCACCAAAATTTACAATAGGGTAGACAGTCTGGAAGGGGTGAAGAGAATGTGTAGAGACCTGAGAAAACTTCAGAGTAGTCAAGAGTATGGCAGCTGCTTTCAATGCAAAATAGTGCAAATCATGCACCTAGGGCACAGAAACTCAGAGGCAGAGTATAACATGGGGGAGATCTACTGACAGTCACTAAACAGAAACAGAGTAATCATGTTGGATGACCTCAAGGTGGCAAGGCAATGCGACATGACAGTAGTTAGGTAGTTAGGGTCAGCTGGATGCTATGTGACATAGGGAGGAGTATCACTGGCAGAAGGAGGGAGGTGGTGTTACCACTGTATAGACTGCAGTGAGACCCACCTGGAGTACTGTGTCCAGTTCTGGAGATCACTCCTCAGTAAGGACATAGACAGAGCAGTGGCTGTCAAGGAGGTCAATTAAATGGTGTAGGGACTGCATCAAATGCCCTATGAGGAAAGACTGAGAGATACTGGGGTGTATAGGGAGAGGCATCACCAGCAGAAAACAGAAAGTTGTTATCCCTCTGTACAGACAGTTGGTGTGACCCCATCTGGAGTACTGTGTCCAATTCTGGAGACCCCATCTCCTCAAGGACATAGACAGGATAGAGGCAGTCCAGAGGAGGGCAACTAAATTGATTCAGGGTCTACAAGAGAAGCCATACAAGGTGAGACTAAAGGAGCTTAATATGTATACCCTTGAGAAAAGGAGGAGATGGGGACATGATAGAGACTTTTAAGTACCTCAGTGGAATTAACAAAGTCCAAGAGGATAACATCTTTCAGAAAAGTGATGTGCAAGAACAAGGGACACAATTTAAAGATAGGGGAGGGGTGGTTCAGGGACAATGTGAGGAAGTATTTTTCACAGAGAGGGTGGTGGATGCATGGAACAGCCTTCCTGAGGAGGTTGTGAGGTCTAAAACTGTGGGAGAATTCAAGAATACATGGGACAGACATAAGGCAATTCTCATGGGGGGTAAGAAGAAATAGGCTGTTGGTTAACTAGGATCTGCAGCTTACCCTGTGTAGGGAAATGGGCAGACTAGGTGGGCCAAGTGGTCCTTATCTGACATCAAAGTCTATGTTTCTATCTTAATCTATACACCCTCGAAGAGAGAAGGAAGTTGGAACATGATAGGGACCTATAAATGCATCACAAGGCTGAAAAAATATGGAAGGGAAGTATTTGTTCAGAGGACAAGGTACATGAAAACAAGGAGACATGTAGTGTCTCTGGAGTGGATTCCCACCCTGCCTGCTTTGATGTGGCTCCTCTTTGTCTCCCTGTCTCCTGCAGGTAGCAGTCCCACACAGTGAAGGGACGAGAGGGCCAGACAGTGTCCACCACCCCAGAAAGGATCCGCCTGAGGCCCTCCACACTACACAGGTACGAACCACTGCCAGAGCAGTGAGCCACTGTCAGTGTGGCACTACGGGATGGTTTGAAATAATCCTCCCACTCACCTGAGGGGTCCAACATTTATCCTTGTCTGACTCTGAAATGAGCCAATCATGAGTACCGCCTACACCTCCATTAACATTAACTAATCCCATTGACACTGCCATCTGCTGCTTCCCGTTATATCCTGCATTCCCTTAGCCATCTAAACCGGGTATGAACTGACAGTGCTATGTCCTAACCAGCCCCACCTTAGCCCAATAAAACCTGGTCCCAAATCTCATTGCTGTTGGGAACTAAACAAGCTATTAGTCAGCACAGCTTTCTACCAGATGCTCAGCTCTTCTCAAATGAAGTAGTAAGGTCACATTCAGAGAAAAGCAATCATACCAGCTTGCACACTAACAAAACTAGGTGGGACCATTCTCCTGCTGCAGCTGCTCACAATACATTTACTCTGAGACCACTCCCAGATACCCAATCAACAATGTTGGCTCTTGTCTTATTCCTGGTATTAGCTCTGCCACCCAAGTCAGAGGAGGACCTGATCAATCCTCAGAATCTGGTTGGCAGGCTGCTACCATTGGGACATGTATTGTTATAAATACTACCTCACTCAGAGATCACTGCCTAACTGTAACTAGTTCACCCCTTCACTTACCCTTCCCACTGACACCCACATTACATGCTAGGGTACATGTCGTGGCATTAGACACCCACAGTACTCTATTGCCTTAGCCCTCTCACATTAATCCACTCTAGATATAGGGACAACTTGGCAGCCCCAAATAACAGGCTAAAGTATAAGAGGCTGTTACTTCTGCTCCTTCTTATCTCTGAAATGTTCACCTAACCCTGGACCCATTCTGGGCATTAGGGATACTCCAGCCAGGATGGCAAACTTAAGATTGCATCACTTAGTGATGAGAGTCTACTTCCCAAACTACATCTTCTTGAAGCATGGGTTGAGCAGGTCCAGCTAGACCTACTCCCATAATGAAAACATAGTAGAACAAGAAAATTACTGACACTAAGATTGCCTCACATGGTTATAAAATCTTTCAGCAAGACAGAGAGGAAAAGAGGGAGGAGGGTGTATCATTTACCTTATCACTAGGCTGGTGAATCCAACCACAAACCACTGTGAGTACCTTACCATCCAAATACAATAGGACAGAGGGCTGCATTCTCTCAATGTGATGACAGTCTACATACCCACTGGAATGCACTCACCAGGCATTGAATCCTTTTCTAGCTACTATCCCCAGGTTTCCCAATTGGGCATCAAAGACAAACACAGTGTATAAGGATCTTATCTCTGGCCTATTTCTAACCCAAGTAGTTGGTGAGCCCACATGATTGAACTATAAAACCGGACCAAAACCCTTATAGATTGGGTCCTAGCCACCCATCCAGAGCAGTTAATTAAAGTTCAGGTAATGCTGGATTCTATCAGTGATCACTCACCCATCCTATGTGAGTGGTCTGCTCAACCCCTTAAGACACCACTCAGAACCATAACCACCAGGTTCCTACATAAAGATCAGATTACATCTTTCAAAACATATCTATCACAGACTGACTGGAGCTTTCTGGATGTTATGGAGGATGTTGACTTGGCCCTTGACCACTTGTAACATATTCACAGAAGCATGTAACAGATTTTCCCTTCTTAAAAGTGCAAGATAAAGGCATACCAGCAAGCTGTTTCACACCTTTCCTGTGTACCCAAATGTGGGAAAGGATAATTCTGGTGCATAACCAAAAGCCATTGGGTCCCCAAGAGATCAGTAGAGGTACTGAGAGACCCACAATAAATGTACAGAATTAATCAGGAAGGCTAAAGCTGACTCACCACAATACACTGCAAAGACAGCGTAAGCGTGATGGGAAGAAATTCTGGCAGTGCTTAAAGGATCTATTAGGCAGTAGCGACCAGCCTCCCCTACTGTGGGGTCCTGAATTTTCATGGATTAAAAGCACTTGCATTTAAATGTTCTATGTTCCTGAGTGCTTACTTCTTCTGTTCTGTGTATTCAATTTGAGGATTGCGCCTCACGTTGTGAGCACCTGCTCGTGGTATTACACTGTCTGGCTTTTGGATTGTCCCCCTACTGTTCTCATCAGCAATATACAGGTACTATCAACTCCAACCAATGTAGCTAATGCCTTCAATAATACGTTCACTGACCTACCTCAGTTCTGCCTACTGGACTGGGAACACAGGATGGTGCAGCAAAAGCCACTGGGCAGCAAGACACTAACCTCCTAAATTCTACTTAAAGCAGGTCTCCACCAAGGAAACAGTCAAATACCTAAGCAGAGTTAATGGCAAAACTAGAATGGGCAGTGACAAAACTGGCATGGTATTATTGGCTGAAGCCTTTTAAGATGTGGCATTAACTCTGACAAAGATATTCAACATCTCTCTCTTGCCTCTCTGGTTCTGCCAATTCCATCAGATCTGGAGCTGCTTTAGTCACATCAGTACATAAGGGTGGGGATAAAACTAGTGTGGTCAACTACAGGCCCATCTCCATATTATCTCAACTCTCGGAAGCATAGGAATGAATAGTGTCCAATCAGCTGGTTGCCTACCTCGAGCATTACAACCTGATGTGTTGCCAGCAACACAGTTTTAGAAAATTGCATAGTACCAAGATTCCACTCATAGACTTCACAACACACTTATGCAAAGCCCTGGACAAAGGTCATCAAAAGGTGCCTCATATGTCGATCTTACCAAGGATTTGACCTTGTAGATCACCCTCTGCTGCTCATAAAACTTCAGCACCTTGGTCTCTCACTGAAACTGTTTTATGGTTCCGATATTACCTAGCTGGACACACACAGAAAGTCCAAATTGACAGTGTGCTCTCCAAAGCTAAGCAAGTCTCTGTTGGTGTTCCTAAGGGGTAATACCAGAACTGCTTTCTTCAGCCTGTTCATACATGGCCTACCCAGTGCTTGCCCCTAAACACAGAGGCTGCTCTGTGCTGATAACGCAGTCATCTTCAAAAGCAGCCCTCAACATGAGGCAGTCACCAGGGAGCTGCAAATTAGCTTTGGGTCCCTGAACACTGGTTCAGACAGAACAAGCTTATCCTTAATTACAAAAAACAAAACAATGCTCTTCGCTGGTACCCATCTCAGGAGTAAAGTTCCCCTCTGTGCATCCTGAATGACCAGGGACTCCCACTCTGAGCAGGTGTCCTCCTTTAGATACCTGGGGTCACATTAGGTGAGTCACCACCTTTGCTGAGAATGTAGATAATGGAAAGTTAGTAGCCCTTTTCAGACAGTGCCTAAACTTAACCAGTGAGGCAAGGAGCCTAGCTCTGTAGCCAGCTCTGTCCCCCTCTCATTGATTATGGCCTTGCATTATATGGAGCTGCCTCCCTACTGTCTTGAACAGGGTGAGAGTTTTGTTCAACAAGACCTGCAGTTTTGTCATGGGCTCTGACAGACTTACATTGCTGTACCTTATATTCCCTCACAGGCTGGCTTCCTTGGAAGAACGCATAAAGTACCAGAGCATCCTACTGGCAAAAAATCACTTGATGGCCTGACTTCCACCACATGGCCTCACTTTTCTGCTCAGTACATAACTCAGTACACCACCAGGAGTATGGCAAGACATGCAGGATAGTCCCCAAATGAAGGACCAATCAGGGTCAAAGAGCTTTTGCCTGCCAAGCTATACACTGTCTAAACAACCTTCCCACCTCCATCACAGGGATAGCTAAATTACCCCAGTTCAAGACAGCCGTCAAAGTGAACTCACCCAAGATTCCACATGCAGATGCCTACCTAACCCCAACCTCTGCCTGACCCATTACTCTCCCATCCCTCCAGGCTCCTTAGTCCCCACACCCTGTCTCACTCCAACATTCCTCCTCCTCGCCTAACCAAAATTTGTCTCCAACTGAGCTGCTATAACCTTTATTGTACTTTTGTTTATTATTGCTCTGATAAATGGTCTTCTGAGCTGCCTGTAATCTACATTATGAATGTATTGACAAATGCGCTTTTGCTGCATGTATACAAATATGTGTGTTTACAACACTTGACATAGAACCTGAATGTAATGACAAATGCTCTTATGCTGCATGTTTACAAATTTGTTTACAACACTTGGCTGGAACCCTTGCAAATGAGCACTTAGCTCAAAGGTACTCTGATGTTCAACTAAATAAATAAATAAATAATGAAATGGAGGAAATTTAGGAGGATATGAGGAAGTACTTTACTGAAAGAGTGGTAGATGCCTGAAATAGTCTTTCAGCAGATTTGAAGGAGGTGAAAACAGTGTTGGGCTTTAACCATGCATGGGATAGGCACAAAGGATTCTTGATAGGAAAGTGTGTGTGTGTGGAGGGAGTCAGCCAGAGATCAGTTAGGGTCTGCAGTGACAGTTTTAGCAGGGAAATATGGACAGCCTGGGTGGGTCAAACTGTCCTTACTTGATGAGAAATTCTATGTTTCCATGTTTCTTTGCCCATAACATCTAGCCTACTGGATTCTTTGTCAGGAGACAAAGTACTCATGTGTCTAGAGGCCCCAGAATCATCATGAGTAGCCATGATAAACACTGAATCAGTTTTAGTCTGTGAAGTGTAATAAGGCTTAACAGAGCAGGATGCTGTTTATCAGCCTTTCTAGGCGCTGTAGGCAAGGTATTAGGCCTATGCCAGGTAACAAATGTAGAAACCTCTAATGCAGGATATACAGATGGTACTACAGTAGATGGTGCAGCTGCAGTCTCCAAAAGCTCCATGAAACATTGTTTACTGAAGTTTCTTCTGCTCTCACCCTCAAAGCCCATAACATGCTGGATTTGTCTGATCAAAGCCTGAAATGCAGGATCTTCAGGAGGAGACATGGAGGCATATACCACAGAGTCCTCACTACATGAGAAGGTGGAACTGGAAGTTACCCTTCATAGGGATCTTCTTCCTTCTCCTCATCCTCCAGATCCTTCTCAGTATTAAGGAGATCAAGATTATATTCCACTCATCATCATCTGGAATGATGACAGAGTAGTTGATTAAGCCAGAGATGGAGACCGAGGCTATGATTCAGAAATAAGTGTTTTTGTATTCATTAATGATAGCTCCAATTGGGGAAGCCCAGTTATTAGCTATTGGCATCAGAAATTACACTAACAGGCATTGGTTTAGTTCCGAGATTGTCAACAACACAACCTGGAAGTAGACAGCATCCATTAAAGGGTTCAGGACTATCGACATCAATGGGATAGAACCCCAAACAGGGGCTGCTTACCATCTGTAGTGGTTATGGCAGTGCAAGAGCCAGGTGTCTCAATGACATCAGGGGCTGCAGTCAATGCCACCAGAGCTGACAGCAATGAGGGCTTATTTTTCTTAATGGAGACTTCAACTTCACCAGTGAAGCAGGATTTTATCTGTATGCTTATGGTGATGGCTGTAGAAAGAGGCTTAGACAACTTGTTTTCTTTCCCTTATCTGAAGTCCTTGATGACCACAATGTTGATAAATGCCTAGCAGTTTCTTTCTTAGTGGCTGTTGGGTATAAGGGAGAAGCCGCAGAGATCATGCCTTGGCATGAGCTTCCATGACATTATGGTGATGAATGTTTCCAAAGCCTTCTTTGGCATGTCCTTGTGGCCTGGTTGAACCCCTGACAGGTCTTGCAGGCCCTTACATTGTGGAACAGATCCAAACATAAAATTAGTCTTGTACCTGCAGGTACAAAACCTAAATAAAGGTACTTTCAACAGCACTATACAGGCACAATGTTGACAAGGTAATTTAAATTAGAAAAAATAAAATTAAGAAATGAAAGCATCATTTCTTTGCAGGTCCGATGAGCAGTTGATGATGAAAGAAAGAACTGAGGAACAGCAGGGGCTGCCCACACTATCGCTGTGTGTCATTGTGGGAATGAAATACAGTTCCAAAGGTGTGTCCAATGGAGGAGATATCCTCAACAAAGATCTATATTCCTGAACTGACCTTTTTTTTGCTCTATTGGTAAGTGCTGCTACTGTACACTTCGCGCATGTAGGAAATCAAGAAATCTACCAGTCTCCTTGCAGGATTCCACACTTTATTGCCTGCACTTTGTTACTGCTGCTCCATTTGCCACAACTCCCAGGAGTCGGGTGTATTTTATACTTGTCACTATTGTATTTTAAATGAAGTAGCCTCTTCCTGCCTGTAGAGAGAGGTACCAAATGATTGTATCTTGCTTCAATTATGGCAACATTGTATATAGCTCTGCTCTCAAGTCCACTCTGCAGGCTGGATCTCCTCTATTACTCCTTCTGCCACTTTTCACTGGATTGCCTTCCATAAACCCACCACTGTTCCCTATATTCCTCCCTTTCCTTGCCATCCTTTGATGTCAGGCACCTCACTTATTGTGCCATCTTGGTCTCCAAATTGAAATTTTAAAATAGATGTGTTTGAGGGAGATGGCAGGGGTTGCTTCCTCAATGACAACACCAACACAGCCTTGCTGTCAGCAAAATTGACACTTTGCTGACAGATCGCTATGTTGGTGTGCCTATAACAGGGACACACTCTCCCGTCCTGCACTCCTCCCTGAATCAACTCCAACTTAGAGTTGACAATCTTAGTATGGGGAGTGCGGGGGTGAAGACCCTCAATAAAAAATCAAGACTGGAGATATACAGGATTTATGCTTCACTACAACTCATGGTCAACACAAATCTTAATGCTGTGATGCCAGTCAACAAAAGTGTTGTTTAACTGGCATCATAGATCCGATGGCAGGTCTGAGGTGAGCACTGGAAAATGTCAAACAGATAGTGCTGCTCAGAGCCAGAAAAGGCCTCCACATACAGAAAGTCTTGAGTATTTATGCTTTTATTTACTGTATCCCAATGTTTTCGCACAATATGGCTTCATCTGGGGACACTACAGGAAATTAATTTAAATATGATTTGTCATTTATAAATCATGCATACAATATATTTACAAGCCCAAAGTGTATTATAACAGACATCATGTATCATCAGTACTGCTTATAATCTATAGCTTAACATTTCTTTTAGCGGTTCAGATTCTGCTCAGTACCTAAATAATAATGAATTAAATGCAGAGTTAACTATCAGGGATCTTCTAATTTAAATCACTGAATGTGTGGCCATCACTGCACCAGTGTATTTTCTCAAATTGTGCAACAAGTCTTCAACACCATTCACCCACCAATCAGCCTTTCCTACTAAACATGGCTGCCAGAAGACAGGAATGTTATTTTGTTTCAAATTTCATCTGTAAACAATATCAGTCTATTAACACGTATTTTCAAACTTTCTTTTTTTCTTATCTGAATTTTGTTTTTAATCTGAATTTAAACAGTCCTTAAACATACGTGGTGAAGATTATCTCAATATGAAATCATTTTTTCAGGACTGACTACATTTCTGGAAGGGAATATAATATTCATTTAGTTCATTGAATTATTGTTCAATCATTTTTTTTTAGTAAATAACTTTATTTAATTATTTATATATTTGTTTACCAGGTGAGTGCATTGATCCAAGGGACCATTTTCAGGCACAACCCAGGCCCTAAAAGGCACATAGGTAATATAGCTAGGAAATACAATTACACAGGTATGATGGTACAGAAAGTAGGGCAAGGGATACAAAGTGCATGTGCAAAATACAACAGCATCACAGACAAGTAAAATACAATAATATAGAACTAACAGCGATAAATATTCAGTGCAGTACAGCAGGATTAAAACAGACACATATACATCAGGATTAAAATTGAAGAGTCCACAACAGGAATGGGAACAACATATTTTACCTGGGAGGCAGGTTGTTTTACCTTCAGTATATATAATTTGTGTTTTGAACTTCTAATAATTTAAAGGTTGGCCCCAAAGTTATAGATTTCTGACAGTGTTAATTTGTTATTTCTGTCTTAATAATATATTGTCAATATGCTTAGTTAATCAGTCAGACTTCACTGAGCTTTTTTCTAAGGATGTTAAAATTTCATTCATAAAGTATCTTTCCTGAGCTAGGTTGCTAGACTAAGTAGTACTTCATGATGTTTGCTTGCACATGTGCAAGAAACATAGTGCCACCATAAGAGAATTCTGTAGGTGTGCCTCCCCACTTCCAATGCCCTGCTGCCTTTTGCAGGTGAGCTGCAGCTATCCAGTGAATGTAGGAGCTGGCTATGACACCCATTCAGATGCAGTGGCATACAGTTGAATGCAAAAATGCTGCAATCAGCGGCGGTACGCGTAGGCAATTTGCATACTGCCGTCAGCAGTATGCAAAGTGCACACTTTGGCACTGTGACACAGCTGTCACAGACAGCTCCATCCCCTGCAACAAGTAGCATGCTGGGAGCCCACCCCAGCATGCTCATGCGCCCTCCCACACACATACTGTGGCTGACGGGTTGCCCAATATCCTGTCGGCTCCACTGTGCTCCCCCAACAGAGTTCCAGGTGCCACACTGGGAGCCCACCCCAGCATGGCAACAGTCATATGGTTGATGGGAGTGCCCAACTCTCATCGACTCCACTGCCCTCCAAATAGCCTTCCAGCTGCTATGCTGGGAGCCCACCTTAGTGTGACAAAAGTCCTGCATCGCCTTTAAAAAAATACCCTGTAAGAAAAACGTCCTCGCTGACTGTCTTGACCCCACTCCCCACCCACGCCCACCCTCTGTGCATCCTACCTCCCACACCCCACCTCACCCCATACTTACCTCCGAGTCCGGGCGCGATGATCTTTGGTGGACCAGGAACATGTTTGCACTCTTCAAAGCCGACCGAACTGAGGAAATGCCTGTAAACTGTATAATGGAATAAATAGGTGTTTTCAACTTTGATGCATATCTCAGGCATTTATGGAATTTTGCAAATTTTCAACACGGGTTCTTGGGACGCCACCCATGAATTCTAGCACTGTCATTTTGTTATTCGTCCCGAAGGTGCTTTCGTGGTCACTGCGTGGAACCACCTTTGGGAATGATTTATGAAACAACAATGTCACAGTTCATGAGGTAGGCTCCAAAACCCTATGTTGAAAATTTGCGGCATACATTCCCAAAATGACTGTTTTACAAGTGTGTATTGCAGAGTTCCTACGCATGCTTGTAAGTTCGCAAATTTTTATTATTTTCACTCCAGACTTTCAACATTGCCATTTTACCACACCTCCTTATGAGCAGTACAGTTGTCATTTTCACATCTCACCCAAAATGTGTTTCTCAGCATGTAGCGATAATGGCGCAATCGGTGTGCAAAATCAATGTTTGGGACAAATTAAGAAAATCACAGTGAAACTATTCAGGAGTAGAAGTCTTAAAATGGCTATGTTAAAAATTTGGTGACAAAAGTCCATAAATGACTGTGTTACGAGCAAGCATTGCATAATTTCCACGCACCCTCGTAAGTTCATGAATTTGTAATATTTTCAGTCCAGATTTTCACCCTGGCATTTTTCCACACTTCCTTATGAACAGTACAGCTGTCATTTTCACACCATGGCTGAAATGTGTTTTGCACTTCCAGCGGAGAAATGCATGGTTGCTGTGGGAAATCACTGTTCGGGACAGATTAAGAAAATCACTGTGACACTATTCATGAGCAAAGGTCCCAAAATTCCTGTGTTGACAATCTGCTGTAAAAATCCTTAAACTGATTACATTACGGGTGTGTGTCGTGCAGTTTCTACACACGCTTGTGGCTTCACCAGTTTTTTAATATTTTTACTGGATTTTCAACATTGCCATTTTTACATCTCCCCATGAACAATGCAGTGTCATTTTCACATCCTGTTCAAAATTTGTTTTCACACCTGTGGTGCCAAATGATGCAGTCACTGTGCAAAATCAGCCGCCAATCTAACTGATTTTGCCACTGTTCGTAAGGTGGGGGTCAGCAAAAACCCATGTTGAAAATTTGAAGTGAAAATATCAACGACACCTGAGGCATTAGGGTTTCCAACCATAATGCCCCATCCTGTAGAGACTGACAGGCATCAGGGGTGTGACTTGGGATTGTCGCCTGTAATGCTCATACTATTCCACCCCACCCACACCTCTGCAGCTGTAGAGGCATCGAGTAGGGTTACCACTTGTCCTGATTTTCGCAGGACAGTCCTGATTTGGGCAGCTGGGTCCTGCAAAAAACAGGAAAATACTGCATGTCCTGATTCTGTAGTAGAAAAAATATTTTCTAACTTTCCACTAAATGTTACAGAAAACTACAATACTTTAACTAAAATACCTTAAAATGATAAGAAACAATAGAAGCAACTAAGAAACTACAGTACTTATCCTTAATTCTGATTATATAGAGAAAACAAGTCTGTTGCTTTGGTTGGGGTTACATATGCCCTACGAAAAATCATGTTTCAATAGAAATGTCCCACTTTGGGCTTCTTAAAGTGGTAACCCTAGCATTGTGGTGGGCCTTGGACTCTTTTGGCCCCTAAAGTTCACCACATTCTCCTATATTGCACCCATCTCACCATATTTTCTGATGGAATGGGGTGAGCATAAGGGCCAAAGACCCCAAGGCACACTGTGACAGTTGTCGGTGTCTGCAGGGTAGGGTGTGGTGAAATGGCATAGCCATTATGCCTGATGACCCAGGCACACCCCAATGCCTGTCAGTCTCTGCAGGGTGGTGGTGGGGTTGGCTTCAGTTCAATACTTCACTGCCATTCCTATTATACAGCTCTCTAACTCCTACACCACCAGTGCCAATGTCAGCAAGCAAACATTCAACATTGACAAATGCTTGTTTCTTTTAAGCAGTGAGGTATCTGAAGCTCCTCTTATCTTTGCAGATCTGTTTCCTAGCCAGTTGACAGCACGAGTGATGGCTGGCTTTGTCACTTATACTCGCTGACTCCACCATGCACTAACATGGTTTATATCATCAAGTATCACTAGGGGCGCTGTTACTATCTAACCACAGCTGGGCAGTGGGTATACACTGGCGCACCTTGAAGGGTAGGGGTTTTAATCTGTATAATCATTTGAGCTTGAAATTAAAGCAGCTGCACAGTTATGTGATGTAACTAGTACAGCTTCTCTCTAGCTACATAGTTGGGGAACCTTTTTTAATTTAATGTGTGATACACTTAATATAAATATTTATGGAAGTATCATCAGAAGGAGCACATAAATATATTTCCTTAGTACATTCACAAACACCAATATTGTTAGTGTCAGATGGCTTACAGAGAGGTTCATGTTTCAAGGATAAACACATGTCTTGGAGCTGTGTATGCTTAGTTTATATCAATAGGTTCATATTAAAAGGAAGCAAATGTAGTCTCTCTGAATTAAGAACCCTCATATGATGCCTTTTGGAAAAGGTCCTTAGAAAATATTTTTAGAAAACAAATTAATGTACAAATAGGAAGACAACACTGTATTGTACAACAGAATGTCTCCTATAATAAAACAAACTAGCTTATAGGGTTATCATAACAAATAGGAAGACAACACTGTATTGCACAGTAGAATGTTTCATATAATAAAACAAAAATAGCTTTCACAGGGCTATTATATGTCATGCCTGGTCCCTTACATCTTGATATACAAGGAAACAGGATGCCAACTGACATTCTGCATCCAATCATTACTCAAAACACCTAGAGGGAACTCCACCTCAGTTAGACCAACTCAGCTACTTATAAAAGGCCTTGGCATAAAAGCAAAACAGTGAAATCATACCAAGATAATATACAGTATATACAGTATCCATGATTAGAAATAGAAAGGTAACAGAAACTCCCATACTCAGGAGCTCCACAGAGAAACCACATTCCTCCCTACTGTACATCTTCCCTACATTTTGTACTTGTTAAGCTTATTTGCCAACAGGCTTGCCAGTTGGCCTCCTCATTAAGGCCCCTACAGGTTCCTGAGGGTTCTGAACTCAACTATTCAACACATTACACATTTTCCAGTTTTTATTATGGCTGTAGGGCTGAGCCTGTAGTCTTTATGGTAGCTCTATAAATGACCCACTGGAAGGACACCGAAGAACTGTTTTTGAGTTCTAGTATGATCATTTTGCAACTCCAAAACAGTCCAGCTCATTCCCCCCATATGGGTGCACTAGTTTGGCTGCTGGTGTTTTGTCATGCTCAAGATGGCCACCATGTGTAATTGCATTGTGGCCATCTTGGGCATGACTGAACAATTCCTGAGCTTGTAAGTGTGGCTGCAGCGTGTTGGCTCTGGCCAGAGTTTGTTTAATGTAGTTACTGTAGCACCCCTATCTGCAGGTAATAACCTGTTCTAATCCCCAGAATCTACGTTGAGCTTCAATATGACACTTTTCTTTAAACTGAAGTACCACACTAGAACTCTTCTCCTGGCTACCTGCTATGCTGCTATGCTATGATCCTTTGCTTTAGGGTTCTCAAGTTTCACCAACATAGAGGCAGCCACAGGAGCACTGAAGTACATAGACTATACCAGTGGAGTTGCATGTAATGTGGGAGTGCATCCTGTATTCTTTGCCTGTGTGTGAATGTTTAAATACTTCCTTATGCAAAGTATGTCCACACACAGAACATCTCCCAAAGGGAAACACCATTTCTCAATGTCCCTAATAATAATTGTGCTGCCTCTGGATCTAAGGCTAGGAGCTCTTCTAGAGGCCACAAATAGCCTACTGCAGAAGATGTGGCATGTCCCTGAGTGTTCTTGCAATATATACTAGAATTGTTTTAATTATTGATTTTATTTGAGGCATTTGTGGGCAATGTGCCATGACAAACAACATCCTGCTTTCATACTGATTTTCTTTATTTCTGTCCTGGAGTGCTTGTTGCCTTGTGATGCTATCAGCCCTCTTGACAGCTGCAGATAAAGTGGATGCTTATAACCCCATCAGCAAATCTGTTACTGATGAGCCTCTCTCTTTCTGAAAGTCGGTCAGTGCTGTACGGGTAGAGAGATGTAGAGAGATGGAAACTGTCTGTGTGTAGGATTATGTTTCCATCCATTTCCTTCCTATAAATTGTAGTTAACCTATTCTTTTGGTCAGAAATCATAATATCCAAGAATGCCACTTGCTCTCTACTAGTCATGGCTGTAAACTGGAGGTAGGATTCTCCATATCAATATACTGCAGGAACTCCTGCAGTTGTGTATCACTACCTTGCCAGGTAAGCAAAATATCAATAAACCATCTCAAAATGTTATTTTGTTTTTCTATGGGTTCTCTTCCCTGAATGCTATGTGTCTTCTCAAACTTGTACATGTAGGGATTTCATAACCTGGAGCCATGGTGCTCCCATAGCTATCCCCTTTATCAGTCCATAATATGTCCCTTCATATTTAAAATAATTCTTGTGGAGTACCATGGCTGTCAAGTCTTGCAGAACTCTTTGTCCTATGTTTAGAGCCCTTAGGTCTGCAACTCAGTACCTTGCTCATTGATTCAGTTCTCTTGATATGGGGAATGGATGTATGATTCTTTCCATCTACTGTGACAAGCATAGTATGATAAAACACAAAGTCAGATTGAACTCCTCTAATAAAATAGTACATAAATTGCATCTCTAATATAAGTTGGTAATTTCTCTATCAGGGCTGCAAGTGAAATTAACAAAAGACAATAATGGTTTAAGGACAGAATCTATACCCAAGACAACAGGTCTCCACGTAAATTTATTTGATCTTTATGAACCTTGGGAGGGCACAGAACGGTGGTATCCTAGAGAATTGTTTCACTAATAAATCCCCTCCCAAACCTCCAACCATTTAAGAGATGCAATTTCTTGTATTAATGCCTTCATCTAAGTTTGCATCCCCTTTAGTGAATCCTCAGCTAAAATGATATAGTTTTGTTGTACTTCCAGTAAGTTTAAACACATTTTTGATACTGTTTTGCATTCTGTATGAATATCACCCTCCTTTAGCAGCAGGCTTTATAGCTACTGAAGTGTCTTCTGCTAGATTATCCAAGACTATCTGCTGGTCCGCAGTAAGGTTATACTGCCGAATATGTGACACCTGTGTGATTTTCTGAATTTCCTTTCAACTAGACTAATACAGATCTCAACAGGATTATTCCTATCACTAGGAGGCATATATATGGGATTATTTAATCTGGCATTGATATCTGTTGTTCTCATCTTCAGGGATTTCAGAGAACTGAGCAATTAATCTTAAATTCCTATAAGAATGTTGCAAGTCAACCTCCAGTTCAAAGTTGTCAAGCAGTTTGTGAAAGCAAAGGCCCAGTGATAATACTTACTGCTTGATAACTGATAGGGTCTGTGGCTTAAGTTGAAAATGTCTGTCTGCCTCTGTTTCCCCTGCTCCTCCTGCTGTCTTTCATTCCTGACATTTCTCTGCCAGTTGCTACTCCTGTTTCTTGTTGATGACCTCCCTGGTCCACAGATCAGGTCACATACTATATCCAATTCCTGAGGGCTTTTTGTTTGTCCCTGTTGGCCCCTCTGCTGGTTCTGTTTCTTCAAAATACAGTTCTGCTATTCTACTTCATGAGTAACTCTTTGAGTAACTGTCTAACCAGTCAGACCTACTACCTGCCCTTTCTGATATATTTTCTATATGAATGCACCTTTATAGCATGATAATCTATAGAATCCATTGGAATTTCCTCAATTTTTCCTGGTGTATAGATTGTTCAAATTATTTTAGTTTATTCTTGGTCCCTTCTAACCACTGATTATAATCATTTAATTGGAGCTGAGTTTTTAAATTCTTCTCCTCCTTCTTGATTTCTACTGCTGTCTTAAACCTTTCTATGATTATTGCCTCAATGAGTGGGTACAGATACTACATTTCATCCATAATCCAGCCTACCTTTTGTCAATGCCTCTGTATTAATGCCAATATTATGTTCTATACCAGCTCTTAAACCCCTGGGTATCTGGTTATACTTATGATATTGGATAGCATAAGCCATGACTCCAACTGTAAATCTATATTTGCATGGTATTTTTGACTTATCAGCACTTAGTATAGATTAGTCCCTATTCCTTTCATAGTCTTTAGTAATTTTTCCCTGTCTTCCTGACTGAAAAGCTAAAGGTAAAAGTACTCTACACTTTCCCCAACATCTGAAAAATCCTCCATACTCCCTCTAAGTGGAAGATACACAGACACACCAAAATAAATACAAAAGTATATCGTAATTACATGACAGAACAGATGTACTCTAATCATCCCTTAGTGCAACTGCACTACTGTGACATCTCTTAGGCTAGTGAACTTCTACAGGATACATTGTCTCCTTGTAACATGGCACAAAAGAAAAACAAAATGAAGCACTCAGATAGGTGCAAACACACCATGTGGTACAGTAGAAACCATGGTCTAATACCATAGTAGATCATGGTTTGTATGTAATGCCTTGGCAATCCACTACAGGTAAGAAGCAGTATACAAGTGAAAGAACTATGCAAATAGCTTGCAGTGTGTAGTTGTCCCAAATTGTATTTACTAAGAATTTTCCTGGCACAGGATTTTTGACTTTTTCAAGACTGTTCTATATTGTAATTACAACAGAAGTTCATGAGTTACTAAAGATTGTGCATTTAAACTCCACATATACTGTTAATTATGCTGCAGCAATATTTCTGTAGAAGTGAACAGTTACATACTGTTACCATCCTTCTGATCTACTGCTGTCTAAGCAACTGTGGGTGCAATGCATTGTGGATGACTGAATAACATTATCTGGCCTGGCCTTTTAAAGATAAGCATGCAGCTTGTATAACCGAAAGCAAAATAACAGACACTGAGATAAACAAAGCAAAATCAAAGAGAGAGGATACTTCTGTGGGTGAAAAGAAAAATAAATTGAGAGAAACAAAAAGAAATCAAAGAAACAGACTAACAATAGTAGTCAAAACAAGTATTTGAAAGATGAAAGCAGTAAACATTATGTTGTTCTATGTCCTGCTGAGTTAGGTAGTTTAGAGGGAAAAAAGTGAAAGTAATATTCCCAAAATAGTAGTTGTTCAGTAAAGTGTTTTTCAGATTGGCTTAGTTCAGTACATTTGGAGAAAAGGTGCTTGTGCTACTAGGATTGTGTGACAGCCACCTATTGGTCTGCAAAGGAACTGGAGAAATAAAACTAAAATGTACCATAGCACACTCCCATCATGCAGTGCAGCCCATATCTTCTAATACATAGAGAGGAAAATCAAAGCACCTAGAATAGAAAGTGAATTGCAAGGTTTTGAAAGTTGTAAAGTATGTTTGATGTTAGAAAGCTTAAAGCTTGTAATGAAAGTTATTGTAACAAAAGTGAAGTAGTAGCTACTATATTTCCAATAGGTGTGTTCAAATTGTTTTCAAGTATATGCACATCATGTTTAATAGCTCAATTTATAGTATTCTGAAAGTAAATCAGTGTAATTGTACTCATTCATTCAAAACTATTAGTCATACAGTCATTGCCATGTTACAAGTGGATTAAGCCACTTCGAAGGATGGGTCTACAGTGGAATTAATCCATGGTTGGTTGGTTGGACCCAATTGGCCTTTGTGCCTCGTAGTCCAACTCTCTAACCAAGGATTAACACACAGTAGACCCATGCTTTCTTGTGGCTTAATCCATATAGTTCACTGCTCCAGTGTTGAACAAGTCCAGTGTTCCTGCAGATAATCACCCTTTCTTGTTTCTAAAATATTTTAGTGGAGCAAACCCCCAAAACAGAGTACACTTGCAAATGTCAAACAGATAGGGCTGTTCAGAATGAACAAAGGCCTCCACACACAAAATCTTGAGTACTTATGCTTTTATTCACTATTCCCCAACATTTTACCAATATGACTTCTTCTGGGGACACTACAAGAAATTAATTTAAATATTTTTGAGTCATATTTATAATAATACATACACTATATTGACTAGCTCAAAGTACATCATGAGAGATAAATATATATATATATATATATATATATATATATATATATTATGGTAGTACTACCGTGCTACCATATTTAGGTTGAGGAGCCATTTATATGTTAAACCCAAAATGTTTGCACCTTAATAACTTTGCAACCGTTTGACAGATTTGCCTGAAATTTGGAATACACGATCAAGACCCATATGCCTTGGGATCTGCCAAAGGTTTGTACTGGTCGGATACATGGCTGTGGAGTTATTAAGCGTGATCTGCGCATGCATTTATGCTTTTCTGGTTCTACGGTCACGATACAGGTCGCACGTGTTTGTGCGACTGGTCCAAGTCTTCAGGGAATGTGCGCTGGATCCCCAGTGTGCCTTTGAAGATTTCATGAAAATATTAAATGTTCAAAAGTTATAGCAGTCTGAACTTCTGTTTATTTCCCCATAGGATAACATTACGGTGTTCACTGCCTTTGAGGGCTCGTATCTAAGAAACGGTGTGAGATACAGAGTTTTTGTCAAACAATTATAGCCCAGGGCTATGTATAAAACTAGCACGAAAGTGATAATACATATGACTTTTAAATTTTTTTCTATGTTGTACGGTTACTGAGATATAAACAATTTACTATTACAACTACTGATTTTTGTGTTCCAAGAGTCATTATTTTGCATACATTCTTTCTACTCACTGTCTTTCTCTATACAGCTTTGGGGAAAACCAGCCTGTCGCTTACATTACTCTTACCATTACGTTTCTGCTTGTGGTTCCGTGCCGTTTCACTTCCGTTCACGTTTACGCCACCATGCGTTACCCTTTGTGTTTCATTTGCAGTTGCGTTTCTGTTGTTTTCAACATTTCTGTCTACAGTACTGTTCCTCTTTCTGTTTCGCTATGCGTCACCATGCGCATTCGATTTGCGTTCTTGTGCACAATGTTACAATGCGACAAGACATCACTCCCAAGGCCCTGCCGCTGCATTACATTCACTATTTCTCATTATTATTCTCAAAAGAAGGGAAATTAGAGGCAAAAAAATCAGTTTAATGCATCAGTTAGGGTTGTTCCACAGTGACAAAAGTGAGGAAATTCGATGTTAGGGTTGAACCCCTTTGCCCCCTCCAGCCCACCCCCAACTGGAATCGGGGTGTGCATTGGGGTCATCGGTCCTAACTCACCCCATTCTCCTATTCCTCAGCTTCTTTCCCATGTGATGGGGTGACACTTAGGGCCGATGACTACAATGCACCCCGATTCCAGTTGGGGGTGGGCTGAGGGGTGCAAAGGGGTTTCAACCCTAACATCAAATTTCCTCGCTTTGTCACTATGGAACAACCCTAACTGATGCATTAAACTGAGTTTTTGTCTCTAATATATATATATATATATATATATATATATATAAGTTCTGATTGATGCAGTACAAAATGGTCTAATTATTGTGTCATGAAATATCACTATAGGGCAATTATTTCAAGACATATTCCCATCACAATCAGAATTGTAATGCAAGTGTAGTCATAAGGAGTGTGATTAAATGGGAGCCCACATCATTTATTGCCATCAATTTGGATTGTTTCAGAAAATTTTATTCTCCTTTGTGGTTCTCAACTGCACCTCCTAATTAACAAAGTCCATAATAAGAGTTTTTCTTAAACTAAATCACCATAGTATCATTTCACGCTCCTATTTTCTGGTCCTGTGTACGTGTATTTCAGAAGTTCAAGTCCCACCCAGGGTTCTTTGTTTGACCGCTTGCATCAATGTCCGACTGTGAGTCTCGTGATCTGAGGCACATAGAGATCTCCATCCATATCATTATAGAAATAAAACAGAAACAGAAAGGGAGGATATGATTAAATATTCAGATTTATATTGGAACATCCTTGTACTTTATATGCCAAAATGGATTTTTAATGACAACCTCTATCATTACAAAAGTTTTTGAAGAAGTACTATTTACAGAGACTAATTTATTACAAAGTGATATTAGGCATGGAAACTGGCACAGCAGTAGCACTATCGCCTGTAATGCCAGGGACTTGGCATCATGAATGATCTTGTGTCATTGGGGACTGGCTAGGGAGAGGAAGACCCAGAGTCCCATAAAATGCTCTCCTCCTCCAGGGAGGCTGTGTTGTCTCCTCTGCAACACTGTCACCTGGGTGACCACAGGTAGTAGTGTGGCTGAAATAGCAGATTTGGGAGAAAGGAGGCACATGCAAACATGCTGACATGCTCACATGCACACATCAAGGCATCATTCCCATGCACCACCTCAGGACCATAAGGCTGGAAACGTAGGCTTTGGCGCTGGGGTGCAGCCCTGGTACATCCAGCCAGCAACCTCCACCCAGTGACCTTGCAGAGAGACCACAAGGAATTGCTGAGGGAGCTCCACCAACCCTACCTAAAGAGCTAACAATGGCAACATGTCTGTGCCAACATGGAGGAAGTTAAAGTAAGTGGCAATGTAAGGCAACCCAGGTGCCAGGGACAGAAGTAGGCATACATATAATGAAAGAAAACAAAAACAAAGTGGCACTACTGCAGTAGAAAATATCTGACAGCAGACCTCAAAGAATCATAAAAGGGCATCTCCCATACTTCAGTCATATTATTATGTTCCATATACTGTAAGTAAAGATAATGACAAACCATGATATTCCCAGGTATGGTGCTATACTATATTTGTGTATCCTGATAATTTCTAAGTGCCTAGTGAAGTATAGAAAATAGATACATGGTTACATAGAGAGCTTATTGCATATATTTTCAAGTTCATGTTATTACATGAATGGCTTAAGAGCCATAATATAGTTCAAGACACTTGGTTTTAGTAATTACAGTCTAAAATTCATTAAGATTCTTTTCTCAAAAGGGTCTGTTACGTGCCCTCCATGAATGTGGGTCATGTTCCAGACCTAAAATCCAGTCCCTCTGTATCTGAATTGTGTAGACTTTTAAAGTGGCCAAGTAGTACATGCTCTTAATTCCAGTATATGCAGTAGCACTGGTTAATTACTTGAGTTTTATTACTAATATAAAATACAACACATTCCACTTTTAAAAGCATCTTTCCAACAGAAGTATCTCAAAAGGCTTCGTAAATGTGCAAAAATAATTGAATTGAAGGTAAGGACTATAACAACAGTTACACAGAGGTAGTAGTATTTATTATTCAGTTACTATTTAGTACCTAGTGTAACAGAAAACAAGCAATACAATAACTTTGTTTTCAAAATCAAAGGCAAATGGTGGAAATTCAAAAAGTGGACTGTGAATCAGGCCTTTCTACTGATCCTTTCAGTAGTTGTCTTTCATTTCTTTAGTGTGCTGTTCAGTTATTTCTCTATACCCTTTGTAGATTTTATAGTTCATAAGAGGTATTGCTGAACAAACTCCTCAAGCTTCAGAGACTGCTATCTCCAGGAAACCCATGGAGCATACTAGTAAACCAAAATGAGTCTCTGCTATAAAACTCAGAAATCAACTGGTGCATAAATGACATGTTTGAAATGCAATTAGAACTATTTTATTGAGCATGTAACTCTTTTCTTAGAGTCCTAATTTAGACCATACTGTAAAACCCTGTGAAGTAGCCATATGCTCATCTATAACCCTTCAGCAATATAAAGTGTGTGTGTGTGAGTGTGTGAGTGTGTGTGTGTCCTTTGTATGCATTTCAATCAAAATAAAGAGTAGTGCCTGCCTGGCAGCATGTTGATAGAGGTACCACTGGCTATGCTTGGAAACCTGGTTCTGGTGTGCACTGGGGCCTCATGGGTCCAGCTGGAAGACAAAGAGGATTGGACATTCCAAGGACTGCTCTACTTTTAGGGAGGAGGGATGTAATGCACCGTAGTTTACCTGCCACATGGTGGAACCAGAGGGTAACACAAGAGGTGCGTGCATCTATGCAGGGGAGGTGCTGCATTTAGAAATGGATACACACTTGTGTGCTTCTGTATGCAAGGGCAGTGTGTCATTTCATGCTCTGTGGCCCTAAAAGGAGAAAATGGCTCATAAAACACCTCATTTCTGCAGGATGGTTCCGGCTACAACAAGCACAGCACCACTGAACAGGCTTCACGGCTGGGCTGTCTGAATTGTGCTCCAGAGGGGCCTGGCAAGCCTTGATGGCTGTGCCATGAGGAATCATCTATGGGGACTTGCCAAAAAGCAGGAGCACAGGAGAAGGCTGATAGAGCAAGGTGGACCAGAATAGAAGGGGCTGGTCATGGGAGGAGTTTGCACCTTGAATAATAAAAGAAAGAATCTAACTTTCCATTTGGGTCATTCAACCCTTTTCATGGAAACAGTGGAAAGGCCAAATTGCTTTTAAATCATTTTGCTCTTCTGTGACAACTTTATTCATGGAAATATGACTTTGATATTGGTCTGGTTTTCTTTTGTTATTAGAACTCAGTTTCACGATGCAGAGAGGATTGCTTGCTTTTCAGCATTATGCAAAACAATGAATGTGTTTTCTGCCTGCAGATATGGAACCCAGAGGAGTTAAATGATAGAGCATTAGTCTGCAAAGTAGTTATCGTGCTCACATTTGTGCACCACTGTTATTCCCTTGTGTATACTCACACTCTTTGATTCTCTCAAAGTAGACACAACCACATGCTGTCCAGATGGAAACCTGGCTGCATCATTACATTGTACTGAAATAACCCAATACCACCTGTTTCTGTTGGGGACCCTGCCAACATTCCCCATAAAATATTTATTCTGCTAATATTTTAGTTGGTCACCGCAGAAGGACACTTGAAGTTAAAGATTTACCATGTGTGTGAGTATTCTAGAATAGCAAAGTCCTTGATATAAGCAACAGTATTTTAAAAGCAGAAAAGACTATTGTACAAAATCTGGAAGTTCCCATTACATTTTTGAAAACTGTTATATAGTTTTCATCAATAAAATGCAACATTTTTTCATGTAACCTAAATGGCATGAAGTATTGTAACCTTGTTGATACTAGCCTTTCTGCACTCAGGAAAGACAAATCTTGAATGTGTAATATAAAAGAGTTTATGTCAATTTAAAGCACAACATTTGCTTCAACCATGTTCCCTTAAGTTTTAGAGCTTGTAAATGTATATTTCAATAATTAGATAACAGTCCCTGCATGTGCAGAGTAGAAGAAGAAGGGAACAAAGTTAACTTATAAGGCTTTTTGCATGATGTGATATATTGAGGTGACTGTGTCACACAAGTGACTAAACAGACAGCTAACAATTGTTGTAACATGTTGGTGGTAGGTACAGGGTTAATAATCCCTTCTTCCAGTTCAAAATTGTCTCAAAATGTTGTGTTTTTTAAGCATCAATAATTATGAATGCAGTAACGTATTTGAATTCCACTAAGTGCAGAACTGGATTAAAGACACTTATACTCCTGCTTAAAATACTCAAAAGGTTTGTAAGTTTAGTTGTTTCTGCAAATGACATCACCCTTTTTAGAAAAATACCACCTGCTCAGAATTGCTAAGGACCTCTCCTGAATTTACTGCAGATATTAATGTTGGTGATTTCTCTGGAGACCCTGGAAGTCATTTTTGGACAAAACATTATACGAAAATGTACACAAGCATCTATTATAAGTTGCATGTGTAAATGTTTTATAAATCCTGCATAACATTTTACATTACTTCTCCAAAGTGTACTCCAGGATCCAAATAAACTCACATGGTGATTAAGATGAGGAATTCCAATACATTATTTTATGATCACAGCAATGCCCCAATAGGTCTGCATCAAAAACATAAATCATCAATGTATACTAACTTCAGAGGCAGGAAAAGCCCCATCTTAGATAATGTACAGGTTTGCTTTGGCTTAAGGTCGTAGTATTTGTTTGTTAGCAAAAAGAATCACAAAGTTTTCTTTTAGCATTACCATAGTTCTGACATAATTATTATCAGTACATCTTTATTCTTTTAAGCTGTTTTTAAAATGCTTTTTTATTACCAATTTTATAATTAATGATGCATGTCATTAAAGATGGCCACCACAAGAAATTTTTTTCAAAATTGCCTTCCTTTGAGGTTACTTTTTGACTTTACATATTGGATTCATGGGGATATATAAGAGGCTATGAGCAAAGCTTTCTGATGGTAAAACAGCACAGCAGCACACCAAAAAGTTACATTTATTCACAGTGGGCACTGGCCAGAGTGTAGGGAGATTTAAAAATGTAAAACCCAATATCTTTTTCAGAAGTTGAATACAATGAAAAGAAAACTGGATATGCTGATGTTTTTTCAGAAATGCATTATTACTAAAACTATATTATGAGAAGTGTTTTCCTACTAACATATACAGCTGCATTTACAGTATAGTAACATAGTCCTTTTAATGTTAGCTTGCACTTGCATGCCAGCCAACATATTGCATTAGTAGAAGATTTGAGGTGCAGTCACTGTTGGGTGAATGCAGGGCACGCATCATTAGGTGCATCCCTCATTCCCCAATAAGCCAGCATGCAGGCACCACACCAGGAATACATAATGTGGTGAGCACATCTAAGAAAAGGTCCACTGCAATGAGAGCCAAGCTCGACATGTAGCGCACCAAACACATCCTACCTACTTGCCTTTCCTGGTGAAGCTCTTTCAATAAACATGGCGACACTGACTGCCGCCACGTGGAGAGCCAACTCAGGGGTGCCCAATCCTGTCAGCATGCCCAAGCCTACTTTATTTATGGGGGAGCCCACTCCCATTGGCTGAATGCACCCACCATTTAAAGTGTGTACTGAGGGTGCCCAATGCCTCTCGGCATCATGTCCCCCTTCCCAGTTTAATTTACCATGGGGAGCCTCACTCCCATCAGCATAATGTCCCTCCATTTGTTGTGTGCCAAATAGGAGTGCTTAATCCCTGTCGCCTACAGAAACCCCGCCCAAATGAAGGTGGCATGCTGGGAGCCCATCCCAGCATGCCAATGCCCCTGCAAAATGAAAATGGTCCTGCAATTATTATTTTTTTTTTACAACCTGTAAACTAGAAAACGGTCCTCGTCAAGTCCAGTGGCCCTCCTGCACCGCGCCTCACCCTCTGCACACCCTGCCTCCCGCACCCCCTCACCCAATACTTACCTCAGAGCATGGCTTGATGATCTTCGTGGACCAGGAACATGTCTGCACTCTTCAAAGTGGACTGCGAACTGAAGAAATACCAATAAGCTGTATAATGGCATAAATAGTTTTTTTCAACTTTGGTGCATATCTCAGGCATTTTGGGAATGTTAGCACCAAATTTTCAACATGGGGTTATTGGGACCCCTCCTCATGAATTCAATCACTTTCATGGTGTTATTCAGTCCCGAAGGTGATTTTGCAGTCACTGCATGGAATCACCTTTCGGGACTGATTAACAAAATGACAGTGCCACTGTTCATAAGGTTCATGGGGGCTCTCAAAAAGCCTACATTGCAAATTTGGTGAAAAATCAAAAAATGGTTGTTTTACAAGCGTGCATTGCACAGTTTCAAAGTTTCACGCATGCTTGTAACTTCATGAATTTGTAATATTTTCACTCCAGATTTTAAAATTGGCATTTTCCATACCTCCTTATGAACAGTATAGCTGTCATTTTACATATCCTGGCCAAAATGTGTTTTCGCATCCAGCACAGAATAGCATGGTCGCTGTGCAAAATCAGTTTTGGGACAGTTTGAGAAAATGACAGTGACACTGTTCATGAGCAGAGGTCCCAAACTGCCTAAGTTGAAAATTTGGTGACAAAAGTCCATAAAATGTCTGTGTTACAAGTGTGCATTGTGCAGTTTCCATGCATCCTTGTAACTTCGCAAATTTGCAATATTTTCATGCCAGATTTTCAACAATGGCATTTTTTCACCTCCTTATGAACAGTATAGCTGTCATTTTCACAGCCTGCCCAAAATGTATTTCGCACCTGTGGCACACAAAGGTGTGGTCACTGTAGGAAATCAACTTTTGGGACAGATTAACAAAATCACAGCACCACTGTTCATGAGGGAGGTCCCAAAATGCCTATGTTGAAAATGTGTCTAAAAAGTCCCAAAAATAATTGGTACAGACTTGCGTTGCTCAGTTTCTATGCATGCTCATGACTTCACCAATTTTTCATATTTTCACTCCAGATTTTCAAAGTTGCCATTTTATTACACCTCCTCATTAACAAAACAGTTGTCATTTTTCATCCTGCCCAAAATGTGTTTTCATCCCTGTGTCACCAAATGGCATAGACACTGTACATAACCACCTTTCAGCTAACAAACTGATTGGGCCGCTCTTCATGAGGTGGGGTGCCAAAAAGCCTATGTTAAAATTTGGGTGAAAATACCAACAAACACCTACAACATTAGGGTTTCCAACTGTAACACCCACCCTGTAGAGACTGACAAGCGTCTGAGTGTGACTTGGGATCATTGGCTGTAATGCTCACACCATTCCATCCCGATCCCACCCGCAGCCAGTGACAGGCATCGAGGTGTGCCTTGGAGTGTTCGGCCCTAAAGTTCACCCTATTCTCCTATACTTCACTCATCTCAGCGTATTTCTTACGGAATGGGGTAAGTATAAGGCCCAAAGACCCCAAAGCACACCATGATGCTTGTCACTGTCTACAGGGTAGGGTGAGGTAAAATGGCATGAGCATTATAGCTGATGACCCAAAGACACACCCAATGCCTGTCAGTCTCTGCAAGGTGGGGGTGGAGTTGCGTCAGTTCAAACTTCTCTGCCATTCCTACTATGCATCTCTAACTCCTGCACTACCAATGCCAATGCCAGCAAGACAACATTTGGCATCGACAAATGCTTGTTTTTACTTCCCCAGTCGGCAGCTTGGGATATATCCCCAATATCAGTGGGGCCCCAGCTCACCAGGATACCCCAGCAGTACTTGATAGGTCCCAGTGTATTGAGATCCCAGCATCACACTGCTTGATGCTGAGGATTTTTGTGTTTTCCCTTTGATGCCCAACCACAGAGGATACTGGCATGAAGGACATATGTTCAGGCTGACAATGTGCTAACGGATGCTTCAGCCAGCTGCCTAATGGTGTCCTCCTCCTGACTCAGGAAGCCTGTGACCACCATCTGTGCTTCCACTGGTGGCAGTACTGGTGTGGGTGAAAGTAGCCTGGAATCTCCCCAGAGGAGATGAGCATCTTGTGAGATGCTCAAGCCTCCCTCAACTGATTCCCCAATGACCCAGGATTGTTCCAACCTGGGTAACTGGTGTCGAAGCAGTAGCGCCACCACTATGCTGATAAGCCAGCTTGTAACATAGACATTTCAAGACTAGAAGGGACTCTAGATCTGTCCTGTCCACCCCTCCCATACACACACACACACACACACTTCATAAGCAGGGATGAAATAAGTACACTGTGTAAACATACCAATTTATAGGACTATACCCATTCTACTATCCATTGTCTTGCATTGTACAATAATATGGTTACAGTTACCATGGATCAGATTATAAGCTTCATTTAGTATGTTCACTTATTGCATGTCATCATATGAAGTATGTCGTCTTTCACAATTCTATTGTTTGGGAGGTACAAAAAGTTTTGTCTTTCTAATATTTGAAAAGATGAGTATATATGTTCCTATCATGTGTTAACTGTAAAGTTGAGTAAATATGTTCCTATAATCTGTTAAAGATTTTGCTCAGCCAGTTTTAACTACATTGGATGCAGGAAAAAGGCCTGTATTTCTGGACCAAGCTTCAACACTCATAGGTGAACATTTGGTAACTGTGCTATAGGAATAAAAGCCTAGTGCACCGAGAAGCCCATATATCTAAAACCAATATGACAGTGCAAAGTTTTAAGACACACTCTAGTACTAACATAATTTATTATCTCAGCTCTTAAAGACAGATTTAAGTTCATGAATGCCATGAATTATTATTATTCTCAGTGACAGATGGTTTTAATCATTGAACTCGGTCTGAATACTGTAACAAATGCCTTTCTTTTCAGCAACTGGATGGGGTACCATTTGATACAGCAAGTACATTTTCTTGTTTTTCTAATCATAAAGAAAATACATAATATATACACTGGTTTATGGCACAGAAGCACTGTCTCATTGCCATTCCTTTTGTCATTGTACATTATTAAATTACTTTTTGTTTTACAAGATATTTTCCGGGATGGTGAAACTAAAATACAATCCTTCATTTTCAGTGACATCCTGCTTCTGCCCGGTTGTATAGCTGGGAGGAATGAAGAACAGGAGGTCAAGTAACTTGTTCAATGTCACAGAAAGTAGCTTGCATTCCGGCACACCAGTAGTGCCACGGTTTATGGTGCCAATGACCTGGGTTTGGCAGTGAACTTAGGGCATTAGGAGGTCGACCGGGGGAGGAGGATCAAGTATCCAAGGACTGCTCTACTCCTCTGGGAAGGAGGGTTTACAGTACTAACAGGTGGGTGGCCCATAGTGGCCACTGGAGGAAAGGCAATTTGGGGTCATTTAAGAGGAAGGAGCTTAGCAGATATCAATGCATGTCATGCAGGAGAGTGTGGCGTGCCTCATGATGTAATTTCATGTCACGACCTCTCAAGGAACAGATGGAAGAGATAATGCCTGCAGCAGGAGGGGGAGAGAAGAAAAGAAAAGAAAGAGTTAGTCACTATGGCAGGATTTGAACCTGTGACTGCCGGTTTCACAGCCCATTTCACCAATCATTAGCAAACGTTGGCTACTGTAGCACAGACAAAGTTTATTCCTCAAGTCACATTAGTTACTTACATTTATCTGGCAGTTTCCAGTGCTTTCTGAGGTTACAGGTGCCAGTAATTTTTATAATGTAACCATGGGAGTTTTATAAATGGAGTTCCATGTAGTGCAAATCATAGGCAGATAAGAAGTTAAAAATATTATGTAAGCCCACATCCCTGGTGTCTTGGGGTATGCTTCATGTTACTGTCCATGAGGAGGGGTACTACAGCAGAAACCAATGATTTTCCTTACCAGGATGGCTGACATTGACAGGGTTCACAGTGCAGCAAGGGTGCAATATTCTGGTGCTTGGCTATGGTAAAACTTGCAGTTAGAAGGCAACAACAAATCCATAACATAACGAGGCCCCCCAGAAATTACAGTAAATGGGGATCCCATTTAACTCACAATCAGCGACTACATGGCACCATTTAAATAATTGTACAGTTGGACCACTGGGGTCACATGGAAACTAGTGGTTGAAGTGGCTGATCTAGCCCCACTAAAATGGGCAGCTTTCCTCCAGGCCATGCTGACCACTAAACAGAACAGGACAACTATAATTTTGGGCTGAATAAGGCCCTGCTACTTCCAGGCAGCTTTCACCTTGGGGTCGAGTGACCCTTCTAAAACTGGCAGCAAGCTGAAACATTTATCCCTTACATCTCAGCTTACTCAATTTCAGAAGTGTTGGCCCCAGCAGGTGACTCCACTAGAACATACAGCTGAACATCCACACCATGCCTGTACCCTCTGGGAGGTCATATTGGACTCTGGGGCACTGGCTGCAATCCTGGCTTCAATGGACCCTTAGCTTCTGTTCTGTCCCTGGATCGCCCCATGGACACACGGGCATGGCTGTAGCCCACTGGTCCAACACTTGGTGACTCTCTGAAGTTTCTCTCTTTCTCTCGCTCTCTCTCTCTGTCTCTCTCACCCTCTCTCACTGCATTATAGCACTCACATTCAATCATTTGTGTTGGGTCCCCAACACCTGCAATTCTGCTTTCCACTTCAGACTCACTTCTCAACATCTTCCCCAGTCGCTCTTTCTACGCCACCAGACTAACACTGGACTCCACCAGGGTGGCTAAATTTTGACTTGTGCTGTGGACCAGGCTGATGCCCACTGCCATGTCCACCATCAGACTGCATGAATGCCCATTTACCAAAAAAAAAAAAAAAACTTGGATCCCCAGAGTGGGCAATCATCCCTGCTCCCCTCTCAGCTCTTCGTCCTATGCTGTCTCTCCATGATCTCTCCTCTTCTCCCTAAGACCCAAACTTATGCCCCAACACACCCATGTGACCTCTAGACCTACAGAGCTCTTGCGGGTGTGACAGAGGGAAAATAACTCAGTTACTTAACCAAAAAGGACATAAATTGCACTGAACTTGTATACACCCTGTGGAGGTTTACATTTCTCCACTGCCTTAAATATTCACTGCCCTCAGTGAGCATTTACATCAACTATCTCACCACGAGAACAGAGAGGTATGTGCATCCTCACTGCACCTAATGACTTAGCTCCACTTGCTACGCTGCCAAGACAGTGGTTTAACTACTAAACCCTACTATGGGAGCTAAACACTGGCATCCCAACCATACATTTCTGCTACCAGCAGTACTTTTCTGGTGACTCAGCCACCTGCTAATCTCCTGGATAGATTGCCTGTCAACAGGGCAGTGTCCCAGCCTCACCACCTACTGACCCAAAACTATTTACTACAATTGCTGTCCACTTACCTAAAAGCTGCCAAGCTGTCACAAATTTTAAGCAGGATAACTAGCACAATACAACACTTTAATTTAATGCTTAAAATACAGATTTGTTAAAACACGATCAACCAGAACTAGGGAAGTATTGAATACAGTCTGTGGTACCATATAAGACCCTGCTCCCCTTCAGTACTGAACTGCACAGTTCAGTTCAAAGGAAAATTGTCTAGATGCCCAAAATCTCTGCAATTATTTTAATTAAATCATAGTATAGTAAAGGAAAAAGGGCCAATCTCACCCATTTTAACTTTCCAGTCTATTCAGTCCTTCATTTCTTATCAAGGGTGGATCTACGATCAGTCGTCGAAAAAAAATCTTGTCGAACAACGAAGACCATGAAACTGTTATATCGACCGCATTGCGGTCGATATAAGTTCTTACTGCCTTCATGTTTTCTTGGGACAAATCTCGAACCCCCAAGTGGAGGCTGTGCCCCTGCACCCCCACTAAATATAATCAGTTGGAGCTGTTTGGGAGGGGTGCAGAACCCCAGAATACAATGCATGGGTCAAGCATTGACATTACAGTGACCTAGCACTGTAGTCACTGAAGTGTTGGTATACCATCATGGGGAAGGATATTATCTCATTGGGGCAATGGAACAAGTAAACAGTTTACAGGCTTTGACAGTCACTTCACTGCTGAGGGAAATAGTACTCGGACTCAGCTTCATAGTTGACTGGCCAAATGAGTCTACTCCGCTCAGTAGTGCTTCATTCATTTTCCATCCAGGTCCTGAAGTAAGGCAAGGTCTTGAAAATTGTAAGGCCCTCATACATGTCATGCACACATCCCTTGGTGATTCTCTAGATTTCCTGGAGAGCCTTTAGAAGAGCTTGATGGGCCAGCTTATGTTTTTACACAGCTTGTCCAAACTGGGTGCTAGCACACCCAATCATTTTGGATTTCTTCAATAATGTCCTATTGCTGCTCCGGTAGTTACGGGTACATAAATTGGAGATAGTCTTTTTCCATATTAATTTTTATCCTCCTTGGATCTTGGCTCTGCAGGCAGTAGTCAGTCCCTTCTCCAGTCTCCAGTCACCTTCCCCAAGGTACACCTGTGCCCTGGTTCCCCACATATTACCCCTCTGTGGTGGGGCAGGAGGGTGGCGTCCCTCTGACCATATCAGATTGGGCTATTACAGGTGGTCCTGAGATGGCAGCACCAGCGTACTGGATGGGACTTCTTGGAGCCTGCAGCAATGTTTTCCTACTTTTTCTGGTCCCACCCCCCCGCCCCATGGAATGCGCATGTGGAGGAGTCGCGTGTCAAAAACTATGTTCTTGCAACTCCTGGAGTCTGGTGCTGCCCCCATTCCCACCAGGAGGCAGCCATGGGTGGGAAGGCATGCCCACCCATCACTGGGAGAGGAGAGCTGTTGTGGGACGCCGATCCTCTCCCTCCACTGCCGACTCCCAGTGGACCGAGTTCACTTCAAACCCAGGTTGCCGGTGTGGGTGAGGTGTGGCATCCAGTGCCTCAACCTCAGCACCACTGGGATGGCAGATCTAGAGATGGTCTTGATGGATCTCCTCTGATGATTCTTTCAGCTTGGCTCCATTCTGTAGACTACAAATTGAGGACCTTGGGGCCTGGCCATCTAGCAACCACACCCTCATGATATCTCTGCATCTCAGGGCCACCATCTTGGACTTCTTCATACACCTCTTGCTTTTGATGGCATTTGGTGGACAGGCTGGGTCAATCCTTCCATGGAGTGATGTGCACAGACTCAAATAAGGATGGAATGTCCTTCTCAGATCATCATCACTAATTCTGGCTTCACACTCCACAACTGGGTCTGCAGCTTTGGGGTCACTTGCCTTCTCTGGTGCTGCAGCAAGGGACCATTGCATTCTGCTTGTTTCTCTGGCTGCACAGGTGGTTCTGATGCAGCTGCACCAATGGGCTCCTTGGGCACATTCAGCAATGATTCTTTTGTTGCCCTAAAATCCTCCAGGGTTAGCAGCTTAATTTGTGCCCCATGGTCCTGACCTCATCCATGGGCCTCTAGTACTGTTACTTTAGGCTGTGCTACTCCGGGGATCAGGAGATTTCTGGGGATGGCCTCTGCCACTTTCTCATGGCTGGCCCACAGAGTTAGGTACTCATCTCCTCCCATCTCTCAAGGGCTGACACTTCTGATGTCACTGATCCACTGGGCCTTGGGAAACACAGCCAATCCACATCCAATGGGGCAATCTGCTGGTACCCTGTGCACACTGACAAAGGAGTCACCCTAGAGAAAATTGTAAATGCACAGCTGAGGACTCACCTTGAGTCTAGGAACTGATAAATCTTATGCAGTCCGGATTCAGAGCTAAACATAGCACTATCTCAGCCCTCGCCAAGTTACTAATGACTGGCAGTGTAATCTTGAGAGCAAAACTTTATTTGTGCTGTTTTCCTTGATCTAAGCAAGGCTTTTGACACCGTCGACCATAGTCTGCTCCTCTCCTCCCTTCAAACCATAGGTGTGGATCCTTCCTCTCTGCTTGGTTTACTGACTATCTTACAGGCTTCTTCAATAAGTTAAAGCCAAGGAGGCCTGTCCCTTAAAACTCTGCAAAGAGGGGTACCTCAAGGTTCTATATTAGGGTCCTTACTTTTTCAATCTACATTAATAACATCGACTACTGTATAAAAGAAGCCAACATCCATCTGTTTGCAGATGATACAGTTCTCTCACGTGAGTCACCCAACACCTGAAGCTGCCTGCAATGACCTACAGTCAGAATTCAACCTTTGCAAAGCCAACTCCTTCAAAAAGCTACTCTAATGCCAAAAAACTAAAGCGATGGTCCTCACCCTTTATCTGTACAGCTAACCCTGTGTCCAGTGGGACAGTTCCCCAAATTACTGTAGTTCTAGGTGAAAACTAGAATTTATTACAAAATTCAAGTATCTGGGAGTTTGGATAGACCAAAGACTTTCCTTCATTGAACATATCAAGACTAGCTAAAATGACTTCGCAAAGGCTTGATTGTTTTAGAATCAACCAATTTCTCACCAGAGATGCCAAGAAACAACTGGTCCAATCCATGTTCCTATCATTGGTTGATTACACTGACTTCCTCTACAGCCAATGCCCAAACTCTTACATGGCTAAACTGGACACACTCTACCATCGAGCACTGAGGTTTATAACGGACTCCTCTTCGACATGCATCACTGCACCCTATATGCGCAGTGGGTGGACATCACTAAAGTTCAGGCCACAGAAATGCCGCTTGTCTGGACCTATAGAGCTATCTCTAATAAGCTGCCTTACTATATCTCCTGCTGTCTTCCCTAAGTATAATTGGGGAATACACGTTAAGTTACTCAGCTATTACACTTAAAGTATCCAAAGAAAATCCCGCTTTGCAGGGCAGCCATAAGCTTGCGTGCTACCTACCTTATGGAACGATCTACAAAAACCTCAAATTAAGCACTCTAATCAGTATAAATGCCTTTAAGATGCTTTACTTCCATACAATCAGAGAAGTATGTAACTGCTTCACCCACTCAGACACAGTACCGGTGTCTGCACTGTTATATAGCCACGCCTAGACCCAATTTTAGTACTGACCCCCAGCTTGCTCCTCACCAGCCTAATTGTTCTCTCTCTCTCTTATCCCCTGTCTTATCAACACTAGGCTCGTCCATCCCCTTATTCTACCTTTTCCAACCTCGGATAGGAGCTCATACCCTGGGTTGTGACATCCTACCATGCCCCATACTTTGAGCATTCAATCCCAGGGCTCACACATACCCTTTTCTCCATCCACCTTCTACATCACATTTTACCAACTCCTTTCTGTGCACCGTGCTTCCTAGCCTTTCTCCCCTACCTCCTCCCTTCCCTACCTTCACCTCTACCTGGTGTATATATTTTTTCTTCCGTTACTTCCTCCTGCAACCTTAGATAACCTGCTTTATCTTCCTATAGACACTTCTATGTATGTAAATACCATGTAATCTGTACAATATCTGTATAATTCTATGTAAATATGAACTTCTTTTCTTCCTCTCTGTAAAGAGTATTATCTGTATTGCCTTGTAAATACCTGTGTTGACCTGTATATACAATTGTTCATGCTCCACCCAGGTCCATCTTGCAAATGAGCCTCTACTCAATGATGAACGCCTGGTTAAATAAAGACTTGATTGATTAATTGAACTGGCACAGAACACACTTGCAAATGGTGGACTTTTCAACCATATCCCATATCCACCTAAACATTGCTGATGGGATGGTCACCTCAGGCACTTCAGGAGCTTTAGCAATTGCTCTGCTTGCACAATTGCTTGTTTTCTCTCAAAAGCTGCTCCCACTGCTCACTTGCCAAAAGCTTTTCTTTCTCTCTCTCCTTACACAGTCCAAGAAGTGGCAAAATGGTACACTCTGCCCCCAAGAGATCCCCCAGTGCAATCAGTTAAGGTGCCCATGGCATTTACATATCTTGCACATGTCCAGACCTGTGATGCACACCAATTCAGACTCACTGGAGCCATAACAGCTCTTATCAAGGTGCTAAATTCCTCACTACTGCACCACATTTTCCCATCCCAGTACAGGCCAGCAATAAAGTTCAAAAGTTCAGCTTTGCCCAGCACCCATTAGAGTCAATTTAGAATTGTTCTTGCACCACAAAACACCATCAAAGATGATCCCCACATTGTAAGACCCCATCCCTGGTGTCTAGGAGTATGCTTCATGTTACTGTCTGGGAGGGGCACTCACAGTAGAAACCAGTGATTTTTCTTACCAGGATGGCTGATGTTGACAGGATTCACAGTGCAGCAGAGGTGCCATCTTCTGGCAGCTGAATCATGGGGTCACATGGAAACTAGTGGTTCAAGTGGCCAAACTGGCCCCACTAAAATAGGTAGCTTTCCTCTGGGCTGTGCTGGCCACTAAACAGAACTGGATAGCTTTAATTTGAGGCCGAATAAGGCCCTACTACTTGCAGGCAGTTTTCGCCTTGGGGCTGAGGTGACCCTTCCAAAATTAGCAGCAGGCATAAACTTTCCCCCAACATCTAGGCTTACTCAGTCCAGAGCTTACCCCAGCAGGTGACTCCACCCAGAACATACAGACAAACATCCCCACCAGGCCTGTTCCCTCAAGGAGAGCATATTGGACACTGGGGCATTGGCTGCAACCCCAGCTTCTGCAGGACCCTTAGCTTCTGTTCTGTTCCCCAGATTACCTTGAACACATGGGCATGAGTGTAGCCCATCGGTCCAACACTTGGTGACTCCCTAAGTTTCTTTCTGTCTTGCTGCATTATGACACTCACATGAAGCCATTTGTGCTGGGCACCAACACCTGCAATCTCTGCTCTCCAATCCTGACTTATTTTTGACATCTTCCCCAATCACTCTCCTCTTTGCCCACCAAACTAACACTGGACTCCACCGGGTGGCTAATTTGACTCGTGCTGTGGACCGGGCTGACGGCCATTGCCACATACACCACCAGACTGCACAGATGCCCATTTACCAATAGTAAAGAAAACTGGGATCCCCAGAGTGAGCTGTCAGCCCCGCTCCCCCTCTCAGCTTTTTATTACATGATCTCTCCCTCAGATCTCTCCTCTCTTCCTGCCTAGACCCAAACTTTACATCTCCACACACCAGTGGGGACCTCTGACCTGCAGAGCTCCACTGGTGTGACAGAAGGGAAATAAACTCATTAATTACTGGACCAAGAGGACCTAATTGTATAGAACA
This sequence comes from Neoceratodus forsteri, assembly GCA_016271365.2. Taxonomy (NCBI): domain Eukaryota; kingdom Metazoa; phylum Chordata; order Ceratodontiformes; family Ceratodontidae; genus Neoceratodus; species Neoceratodus forsteri. The sequence continues at coordinate 1,544,261,126 of CM057450.1, forward strand.
TGTACACCCCAGGGAGGTGTTACAATTACATGAAAAATACCATCTCTGGTCCACTGGGGAGAATTCCTTGGAGGTTTCCTAAGCTTGCATAAAATCTTCTGGGGACATAGCTTTAACAGAAGTACCCTTTCCACCTGTGTCATATCTCTTCAGTGTAGTCCCTTAAAAGGCACTAAAAGTCTACTTGTTTTACTTGACCTTTTATGAACCAGGTTGAAGCTTTTGTTCCTTCTGATGGGTTTTATGTATTTTATGTGTCACTGCAGTTTTAAGTGTTTTATATGAAATGTATTTCTTAAAGTACCTAGATCTTCCAGGATGTGGCACTTTATAAATAAAGTTGGCTTATTGACCAGTTGATTGATTGATTGATTGATCGATAGATTGATAGCTTTATTGAGTTCATTGCTTGAAATCCAGGTGGCTGCAGTATTTAATTTCATATGTAATACCTGTAGGCATTGTTGAATGGAAGAGTTCCTGATCACTGTATGGACAATCTTGTTCTGGAGCCAAAACCACCATTGGTAGAAAACTTCAAGAACCTGAGGCCAGGAAATCTGCCCTTTCCTTCTGGGTTTACCAATTCTGCTATGAGGGTCACTCTTTGCAACCCTCCTGGGAACAATAAATTATATATTGTATCCAGCAATGTTTTTCTTCATGAGAAACTAATACATTTTGAGATTAAAGGATTCAATACTCCTTGTACCACTTGTGACACTTGGACAGCCGGTTCTGATCACTGTATCATTTTTGTAATATAAAATGGGTTATGGACTGTCTCTCTCTTGAGAATGCTGAAACAGCATGTGAGATCACACACACACATACCTACAGGTTTTAGATATAAGGTGTTACATGGAAGGCAAAAGCTAATTACATGCTTGAGTTGAGGATATCCTGTTAGGTGGCTAATTGTAGCTTGCCAGATGCCAAGATAGATCATATCCATTTTATAACACTTAGAGGAAGAAGAGCAGGTTGTGACCTTTTAGAGAGAAGTCATAAAAGATGCTTTGAAGTCCTGGGAAGGGGAACCTGATCATAGATCAAGAAATATCATTTGAAAATGAGTTGTGCTGAGGATTGCAGAATTTAATACTTTGAAAAGACAACCTGTTTTTGTATAGTTTTTTATATATATTCTGACAGGGAGGAGCTAGGTGACCTCATGCAGATAGGTAGGGAAACCAGCTTTTAAACATTATTCTGTTTTCCTTCAGAGACACTTCTGTCTAGACTCTGACAAAGAAACATCTGTGAGCACTTTAAGCAGGTATTTAGAGAGAGAGACAAATCTAAGTCCTGTAATAAGAATTGCACTATTAAAACCTTGGTTTGTTTAGGAGATGTGTATGTTTGTGATATAATAGTTCTGTATTTTATGTGTTACATATTTTTTCTATTTTAGTAAAACTCTATTTTTAGAGCTTACTTGGTCTGTCTTTGATTTCTTTCCTTTACAGGTAGAGTATATATGGTTAAAGCAGACACTATTCATAAGCTTGAATGGTGATACCAAACTGGAAAAAGTAAGAGTTTTAAAATCTGAGGTCTTTATTACAGTTTTTATGGTTCATTTCTGTACACCTGGTTAGGTGCCCGTAGGCAAAGATATCTGGCCCCCCAAGACAGAAATATCTGAGCCTGTGCATTGGTACATTAGCAAGAGGTTCACAGTTTGAATCCCTCCAGAACTTGAGATCAAAGGTGACTTGAACCCACAAAAACAGACAAGAGGGTTACTTTGTTCTGTTAACTGTTCACAAGACTGCGCTCAGAGGTTGGCACTTTGGGAGTAGAGGGCTGACCTGCTGAGTGGGTTTGTGACACCACTTACAGTACTTGTGAAGCCTGTTTCACAGGTTACAACTCACTGAGGATGTAAGGATGTAATGCTTCCTCACATTACCCTTATTGTTTCCCTTCCCCAAGTGTAGTGTGTATACTGGATGGGCAACCATACAACAACCAGCCTGTGCTTTTTTCAGAGGGTTCTGATTACATCAAACCTTGACGGTGAAGCTCAAAGGTCCAGTGTAATCAGAATAACCCACGATGGCAGCACAGGCTTGGCTTTCTGGGCATGAGATTGCCCATCCAATATTTTATATAGAGTATAGTGTTTGGTTTGGTTTGGATTTGTTAGAACTAGGACTCGATCCTGGGAGAAACAGAATGTTTCCTATGAGGTGAGCAGCAAAATTAAAGTAGAGCGCATTGGAAGAGTTGCACTGAAATGGCTGCTTCAGTCATTTAAAAGGCAAGCTTAAAAATAAAATAAAAAGTTGAGATACAACTTATCTCTGTCTTTTTGTCTTCCTTAGTAGTGACTGAGCCATTGTCTCTCCCTCTGTGTGGCTCAGCATTGTCTTTTGTTTAAGTAATGAACATCTGGCAATTAACAGTCTGGGTGGATTGAGAATTTCTGAGTCAGCTGGAATGTTGTTGTACCACAGATGGGTAAAATGATATACTGTGACCTTTGAAATGTGGTAGAACAAGGTTTCAGTTGGCACAGAAATCCATAAGAACAAGCCCCACTATACACTATGATAAAGTAGTGGAACAGTGTGGGAGGTGCAGCGGTGTTCAGGGAATGTAATCACCAGCCAAAACTGGTGGCTGGCAATCTGCAGGAACAGGGTAGGAAGAGATAACCAGACAGAGGAGGAAAGTAAGGATAAGAGATGAATTAAGAGAGGAAGATCACTCTTGAAAAAAATGTAGAAATTGAAATCCTATGCCCTCTTAGATGTCTTTTGTCAAGGAAAACATTCCCAGCCTCTCAGAAATGTAAAATCAGAAAATGCTGAAACATGTATGTTTTTAAGCTGTTAGATGTTTTACATTGATATACTAGAGAACATCAATGTCATGTATACATCTTTGTTTTAAAAATGTTTCATTTCTTACTGCATATAACAATCATGTTAGTTTAACCAGTCTGTGAACAACAGTTGCATGCTGCTGCAGGATGAAGAAGAATAATCAGCATTTATATAGTGCTTTTCATACATCCAAAGTGCTTTACAAGCAATGCTAGACTGGTAGTGAAGTGACTGAATGTGTGGTGGCGGCCATATCACACATTATCACCCACACACAGCCTGGATAAATTGCATGAACCGTTTATGGAAAGGGAATGTTGGCCAGGACACCGGAATGTTCCCTACTCTTTGCAAAGAGTGCCCTGGGTTCTTTTACTTCCACCTGGACACCCACCAGAACAACACCAGGATGGGTAGAAGGGACGTTGGTTTAATGTCTCATCTGAAGGACGGCACACCCCAGCAGTACAGCACCCCCAATACTGCACTTGGATGCCAGCGATTTTTAGGTGCAAATCCAATCCCGTGTGGGATGAGAACCCACACCTTCTAGTCCAGAGGCAAATATGCTACCAACTGAGCCACGCTGACACCTATGCTTTTGCACAATGTTTAATTTATGTTGTAAATAATTCAATGTAGCCTATGATTCTATTTTATATTAGTGCATGTTGGTCTACAGTTTACTGTTGTTAACTGTTTTTCTCTATGTTGCATTTTTCTTGTCTGGGTAATGCCTGTAAAAGGGTCATGTGGCCAAGTGCATTTTACCCAGTTACCAAACTGTACATACATACATACATAGAGGAATAAATAAATAAACAAAAAAATGCAATATTTTTACATTGGTATAAGTTTTGGGGACACTATCTCTGTAAGTTAATTGTACATGCTCTAAAGCTTATGCAACAGTATACAAAGTTATTAGGCTAACTGTTGTAACGTTCCATGATGTATAGCATGAGGATTTAGCTTGTATTGTTTAAATTATATATGGAAGTCTGAAATCTGCATCTGGCAGATGTTACTGCACCAGTGAGCTTATGTTGTGTTATATGCATTTGTTATAATAAATTGACACTTTTTATGACCACCTTGAGAACACATAGTTTTCCGTCTTGCTTTGTATTTCGGTTGGTGGCACCTTTTGTTTGAGTGCTGAGCCAATGTTTGTATTATGGCACAGTATACAAGACAGTCTCTTGTAAAGTTGCACTGTCATTATCATTGTAAATGCAATACATTTATTTAAAGATTAGTGTGCTGATATCTGAATGTGATATTCACATGCCACAGACAAGTCAATCAGACTCTAAATGTTCATTTAAATGCATTAAAATAAATTTATAAAATTATCATTATACTGTAGCATTTTGGGCTTTACAACTCATTACCTTAGTGTAGTGATAATATTTTCCCATAAAATGAAACATGTCAGACTAGTTTGGGAGGATGGATTTTATCTTGAGCTGAACTAATGGCCAGCCAATCCCTTCTACTTCCTATTCCACTGGCCACCCCCAGGCTCAGATGTTTTCTAAACAGGAAGAGTGCAGGGCATGTCACATATGAGTCTATGGGGACATTTTAAAATAATTTTATATATGTTTAGGCAACCTTTGATAAAAATGAAACCACTGTTCAACTGATAGGTGACATTCATTTTATCATAGGTTGCCTGAACAGATTATATACACATAAACATATATATATGTATATGTATATATAATATATACATTACCATCACGCCTGTATATTAGGGTTGCGTAAGCACTTCTATATTAAACCCAAATGTTTGCACCTAATAAGTTTGCTACCTTTAACCAATTTACATGAAATTTGAAAGCACAATCTCTGTGCCAGGCTATGTTAATTTCTTGCAGATTGGTTCAGGGAGGCAAAGTTACAGAGGTGCAAACAAATGCAGAAGTCATGTTTTTGAAAATTTTAAGACATTTTCTTGCCACCCAATAACTTAAAAATAGGAGCCTTTGAAACCTGAAACTTTTAGGTTTGATAGAGGCTGGTCCAAGATGTCTGCTTTTGTGGTTTATGGGTCCCTCACTTGAGTAATTTTAAAATATTTAATAAAATATTCCATTTCTAAGCATTGCAGTTCAAAAAACCAACATTCTATTCATAACTGAATTTTACTTCAAAAGCAGCAATTTGCACTATACAACACAGCTGTCTTTAATAAATGACAGCTGTGTTGTATATTGCAAGCCTTGCTGCTGTCAAAGCTTGTAGGTCAGGTGTGGGGCTACTGACATTGTATCCCCACCATCCTGACTGTGCTGTGCCTTTCTAACTGCACACCAGGGGCCCCAGTCCCTGGTGGCAATGTATTTAATTAATTTTAATCAATTAATTTATTTGTACAATCTGACACTGGGATGTCACCCCTGATGTTGGATGCCCCCTGCAGCCCCTTGTTTCATATTCATCTCCCAGCAGAGTGGGACACTGGGGAGCCCACCCCAGTGTCCCAAAATAGACAAATTGTATATGTATACCTGAAAAAAGAAATCCTTCCACTGACACTTTTTTCCCTCATGTAAACCTGAAATAAAGAAAATGGTCCTCACCATGGTCGCTGTTCCCTCCCACCATCCCAACCCTCCCACTGAGCAATCACCCGCCCCATCTTACCCTATACTTACCTCTGGAGGTCCTATGCTGTCATCTTCTGCAGACTGGGACACATTTGCACTCTTCAAAGCCAACCCATGAACTGAGGAATAAAGCTTGGTACTGTATAATATATTTTGCAGTTAGGGGCTGTTTGCACTATATGACACAGCTGTCTAACAAATGGCAGCTGTATCGTATAGTGCAACCTTTCTGCCATATATATTTTGCAGTTAGACTGGTTGCACTATAAACAGAGTTGTCTAACAAACAACAGCTGTGTTGTAGAGTGCAAACATCTCCTAACCACAAAATATATTATATGGCAGTAAGGGTTGCACTATATGACATAGTTGTCATTTGTTAGACAGCTGTGTCGAATAGTGAAACAGCTCCTAACTGCAAAATAGCTACTTTTGAAAACTGCTGTGGCTTATATGAAACCCCCATGGCCAAAATCCTCCAGAAGACCCCATACAGCTCCCATATAGGAATGGCCACCATTGCCAGATAGGTAGGACACATAGTGGCCTGCCAAGTCCATTCCTTGGACATTACTGGGCAAGTGCCCACTCATTATGCCAAGGCTGATGTATAGGCTGTTTTAGGACACTAGAGGCCCCCAGAGAGACCTTTGAAACTGTTTATTACTTTTCTTATCTGACATTGGGATGCCCACCCTGGTGTCAGATGCCTCCCACCCCATGCAGCCCCTTCTTTGATAAACACTGCCGACATCGGGGTCAGTCCTCATGTCGGCATTTACACTCCCCAGTAGTGTTGAACACTGGGGAGCCCACACTCAGTGTCCAGAAATAGCGTTATTTCTCTATTTTTTCCTGGAAATAGAAACATTCTGCAATTTTTTATTTTTATAACCTGAAAAAGAAAACAGTCCCTTGTCACAACCACTATCTCCCCATCCCCAATCCTACCCTCCTCTGAGCACCCACATCTAGGGGTGTACAAACAAAATCTAAAGCAGGCAAAGATAAGAGAAAGTCTGACTTTTGCATCTGCAAAAGTTCAGAAATCAATTTCTGATCTTTTGCCAAAATTTGACTGCTTTCTCCATTGCCCCACAAATGAAAAACATATCCAAACCCTGGTAGCTAATGGCCCTCCTCCCACCAGACCACTCACCGAGTATCCCTCACAGTATAATATTGCTGTTTACCACCCGTGCCATCCTCATCCTCTGACCACTGTATAATAATTTTCCTTGGTGGTCTAGCATAGTAATAAAATTCCCCTCCCTCCCAGTCCCTGAATCCCAATCCCCAGTATTTTTTAAATGTACTTATATCCTTGTGGTCTACTGGCACCCCCACACACCACCCCTCTCAACCCCTAATAGGTAGATTCCACCCACTCCCCCATCCCAAAACATAGCAGGGATGGGCCACCAACACACAGCCCTCTTCTCTCCTGCTTGGCTGATTCATTCATTCACAAATTTCAGTGGGATGCTGGCTGCAGAGGAGAGTGGAGGGTTCTGCCAGTGGCTGCTGCTGCTGCTGCTGTCTTGCCCTGCTCACATTTTGGGATGGGGAAGTGGTGGGAATCTACCATTAGGGTGGGGAGCGGTGGTGCAGGAGGGCAGTAGACCACCAGGTTATAAGTACATTTAAAAAAATACTGGGGCTCGGGATTCAGGGACTGGGAGGGAGGGGAATTTTACTACTACACTAGACCACCATGGTAAAATTAATATACAGGGGTTGGGAATGAGGATGGTACTGTGGGGAAACAGTAATATACTGTGAGGAACACTTGCAGGTGGTCAGGTGAGGTAGGGGCTGCTAGCCATCAAGGTTTGGGTAATTTTTGCAATGTGGGGCTGCTGGGAAAGTTGGGCAAAATAATTGGGTGGACAAAATTGGGTAACCAGGCTAAATTGTATCAATAACATTAATGGAAGCATTACTTCCACCACTGGCAGAAGTTCAGAAACGCCCACAAAGTTACCAGATTTCTGCAGAAGTTTCACCGCTGGCAGAAAATCAGACTTTTTCCCACCCCTACCCACCTCCTCACACACCCCTTGCCCCATACTAACCACTGGAGGTTGGCCGATGCCATCTTCTGTTTACCAGGACACTTCTGCACTCTTCAAAGCTGAACCACAAACTGAAGAATCAAGGTAAGTGCCATATAAAGGCTGTCAAGGGTGTTTAAACTTATGTTGATATTGTAGCCATTTTAGGTCTATTTGCACCACATTTCCAACATGGGCTTTTTGGGACCCCACCTCATGAACACTGGCACTGCTATTTCATTATTCAGTCCCGAAAGGTGATTTCATGGTCGCTGCATGGAATTTCTTTTGGGACCAATAAATAAAATGATAGCACCAGTGCTCATAAGGTGGGGTCCTAAAAGTCATTTTGAAAATTTGGTCAAAAATCCCAAAATGCCCACATTACAGTGTGCATTGTGCAGTTTGTAGCAGGTGCATAATTTTGTAATTTACAATATTTTGACTCCAGATTTTCAACATACCCATTTTTTCACACCACCTCAAGAGCAGTATGGCTGTCATTTTCATATCCTGTCTGAAATGTGTTTTCACACCTGTGGCGCAGAATGGCATGGTTGCTAAGCAAATCACCTTTTGGGACTGAGTAACAAAATAATAGTGCAAGTGTCCATTAGGTGGGGTGCCAAAAGCCCATGTTGAAAATCTGGCACCAAAAAATTAAAATGGCATTATGACTGTGAGTTGCGCAGTTTTCTATGCAGGCGCATAACTTGTTTATTTACAATATTTTGACTCCAGATTTTCAACATACCCATTTTTCACATCACCTCATGAACACCACAGCTTTTATTTTTCACGCCCTGTCTGAAATGTGTTTCACACCTGTGGCACTTCAGCACAGAGTTGAACATTTCCACCTGTGGGGTTTATGAAGTGGAGTCATAAGAAGAAAATGTTGAATGTTTGGGGTCAAAATATTAAAACAAATAATGTTTTAAGTAACATTGATTGCAGGGATGTCTGTTGCACCCTAGGGAGCATGTTGCCTTACCATACCAGTGAGCTGAGTTCAGGTGTGAATTCAGTGAGCTGGTTTACTTGGACAAGGCTGATGGGGAAGGTGCTGCAGCATGCAGCACCAGTCATGGCCTGGGTAGGGATGGAGCAGTGTTTTAGCACAGACACCACACCCGGCGTGGGTCAGGGAACCTCACCCACAGGATATCAAGATGTATGCCAGGGTCTTCTGGCCCCATGCACTGCACCAGGACTGTCTCCAATGTGTGATTTATCATTTTGCACAGGTCCCTATGGGACCTGTGCAAATGAAGATATAGTTCCACTATTACAAAAATAAGGGAAATCAGTTGCAAAAAACTATGGGACATGAAAACTTTAGGATTTGGGTCTCTGAATATTGGCGAATCAGTGGTGAGGTAATACTTGTGGTTGTCAACCTAATGCCCACTCATCCCAGCCCATAGCCTCCTGTCTGAAAGCACAAGCCACAGTTCCAACTTAATGCCTCATAATTATACAGTATGGCCAATATAATCTGTCAGAGCTTTCACACAGGGCCCATGCGCCGCATGAAGATATAACATTTGACCTCATCTGATCCAGGGTAGGGGGGCATTAGGTTGACAACTCAAGACCCCATCACTGATTCGCCAATACCTGGAGACCCAAATCTCACTGTTTTTTTCATTTCTTTTTTGTACATTTTGCATTTTTACAACCCTAATCTCTGCATTAACATAGTTTTTGCAATATATATATATATAAATACTGGCGTAGTCGCACCAGTACAGTTAGGGTTCAGTGAGCAGTTTAATGTTAAACCCCAAATTTTGCACATTAATTGCTTTTCAACCGTTCAATGGATTTGCACAAAATTCAGAATGCACAGTCTCATATGGTGGATCTCTTGATTTGGTAAATTGCATTTCTGTCGGACTTGCGTTTTCATGCAGCAAAGTGCTGCGGCCACACCATTTGATATTTTGGTCTGACATTTTCAGGGTAGAAAGAGGTTTGGCCAAAGAACAATCCAGCACTGGTTTGGTGAAGAAATATTAATCCATTACAAAGTTATTTCATTTTGAATTTTTGGGTTCTGAGCATGCTTAGTTCACTCCAAGATTTATATATATATGTTTTGCAAGGGGATTGGGCTCTAATCAATTCTCAAGCTGCCATTTTGTTTTCATTTTCCCCAAACAAAATGTTGTAGCTTCCCACAGCTGACTTCTTCTTATAATGAGGCATGGGTTTTGTTCAGGGTGATACCTCTACAAACCCATGCCTGTGATTTCTTCATTTTGGCCAAAAAGGCTGTTTTAGATTTTAAAATTCCTCATTCATGACTCGCTTCCAGTCCTGGTTCACAAGGTGATAAAATCCCCATTCACAAGCTGATCCTCTTTTGTGATGTAACAAAATCCTTGATAGCGATTTAGAGACCAGATGGCCCTATCACGTGAACAAGGATTAGCTCTCGCGAATGGGGATTTTATCATCTCATGAAAGGGAATCAGCTTGCAACAGGGATTTTGTCAGCTCACGAAAGGATCAGCTTGTGAACAGGGATTTTGTCAGCTCATGAATGGGATTGGTTTTGGAGTCCCTTCATGAGCTGACAAAATCCCCTTCCGTGAGGTGTCAAAATCCCCATTTGCGAGCTGACAAAATCTCTTGCTCATCATTTCATGACCAGATGACTCTTCCCGTGAAGGAGAATTGACTCACAAATGGAATTCTGACACCGCAAAAGGGATTGACTGCAAAAGAGGATTTTGTCAGCTCGTGAAAGGAGATTGTTTTTTAATTCCTCGTTCATGAAAGCTGATAAAATCCCCATTCGAGAGTTGTCAAAATCCTCGCGGATAATCCCCTTCATGAACTTCGACAACATCCTTGATCATGACTTCCAGACCAGATAGCAAAATCTGATGATCAAGGATTTCTCACCAACAGTGATTTTGACAGTTCATGAACAGGGATTGACCTCAAAATGGGATTTGTCACCTCACAAACTAGGAATTTAAAACTTTGCCAGTGCACTCTAAATAAATGGTTTGGTCTTTTGGTTTGAAATCTGCAGGGTATAAAGGTGTGTCTCAGAGATGTAATTATGCTGTTTAGGTGTAAAAGGTTAATCAGTTCCATGGATATGCCATCATGAAGTTGAGATTTTTGCAATAGGATAACATTGTGGCACCCACTGTGACATACAGTGCCCATATCTCAGAAATGATATGAGATACTGATTTTTCATCATCTGCTGCTTAGTCCACCTTTAGGTGACCTTTTAGGAGGACTAAGAATATATGGAGGTTTTGAAGTGATGATTACAACTGCAATAGACAGCTGGAGCTGAAGCCTCAAGATTCTCTGTATATGGCTGCCGAAAAACATTCATTTAATGTGTCTGGGCATCCATACCCATTCCAGATACTTAGTTTTTTCTAGTGAAGTGTGTTTTGGGGAGACACACTTGAGGGTTGATGGCAAGCTTAAATTACTGATTTAATGTGGTCCACTTTGTTCTGTAAATCCAGGTTAGGTGTAAAAGACAGCTTCTAGGTCAATATGATGTTAGAAAACAGTTGCAAAGGAAAGTTACTTCTAATTTCTGTATACATTTCAGAATGCAGTTGTACCACACAAAAGTAAAATCCATTTACTGAATTTGTGAACTATGAATAAACAGCATTGTAAAATGGATTTAATTCTATATAGAGTAATGCTGTTCTATACACTGTTAAGTAATAATATCTTTAAAGTATCTAAGAAGAATGACACACAACGAAACATAACTTTTATAAATTTTATTTGAAAATGAATGCCAATTAAATTTGCTAAATTAACACTGTGTTCTTGGACTGGGCAAAAACAAGTGTGTATTTCAATAATGAAACGAAAACATTGTAAAAGGTAATATACATAGAAGCCAGCTGTGATGTATTAGAGATTATGTGTCAACAGCTTGCAAATTTTTAAAACATGTACACATCAGTGTTATACAACAAAACTATCTGATGTTTAACAGAATACACTTGGAAAATTCCACACTCGACCCTAATGAAGGCAATCCAACAAAAGTACAGGAACACAATATGAGCAGCATACTAGGTGTAATGTTTTAAAATAGTACCAGATTGTTATGTAATGATAACATGTAACATTTATAATGATTGCAATAAAAGTAATATATATATACATATATATATTGTAGTGCAGTGTCAGTGGCTCAGTAGGTAGCACACTCACCTCTGAGGCCGGGAGATCAGAGGGCTGTGGGTTCAGTTCCCACATCTGGCACTTGCTAATATCCCAGTATGACACTGTAGTGCAGCATGAGAGGGTGCTGCACTTGAGGTGCCATCTTCGGATGAGGCGTTAAACCGAGGTCCCATCTGCCTGGATTGGTGGTAGTTCAGGTGGATGTTAAAGATCCCATGGCACTTATCGAAAAGAGTAGGGAAGTTTTACTGAACAATAAACAAAACATCACATAAAGAACATTTCATAATATAAACAACAGGAATTGAAAAGGAAACAACAGAAAACAGTTTATATACAAATCAAAAGTTGAAACAAACTTTAAAAAACAGGAAAATGCTTCCATAATTTAGCAACTTTGGTATTCGAATAATTCTTAACATCTCTTATTTTAAGTGCATTTAACTCAGTCTCTACATAAGAAATAATTACTGAGTGAGCTGTCTGATGTTGTTGCAAAGCAAAATGACAACGAGCTTGCCACAAAAAATATTGTAAAAGAGCGAAAAACACATTTAATGTGCTCCTATGATATTTATCCCAAACTCCTGAATAGTCACCTAACACAAGAGTACCATATGTCAGAGAACCTAAATGAGGCATAAGCCAATGTAAAGCTGCAGTTTCCAAAACTCCTTACTGTCAATACAATCTAGAAAAATGACATTGACTTTCTTCCATATTAATGCACCTAGGTCTTAAACAATATCTGTCACTCACAGGTTTGTACTTCATATTACCTCTAACCCCAACCTCCCATGTGCTGAAATCCAAATTATATCCCATATTTTTACCGGAATTCTAAAATCTGTTAATTTATATAAAGCATAATTCATATTTGTTGGGGTACAATTAGGAAATATAAGTATAACTTTATGTAAATCATAGACAATATACTCATAAAAGGTTTTCTATTTAAGGTACGTAATATTTTTAAAGTATCTTCCATTGAAACAACTTTTTAAGGTGGAAGGCCATATTTGAAATTCATCAGAAATTAATACCTTGGGAGGGAATATTGACCATTTAAAAAATACTTATGCCAGAGTGATTTTACCCAAAAATGCCATGTTAAACAAGTATCGTACAAATAAAAGGAAAGGAAGAAAATAAAAAATGGAGTGTAAAAAATAACTGGATTAATCATCTGTAACCCCCTTTTTTTTGAAGATACGTAAAATCTCTTTTACTGGATTAAACCTGTTACCCCAGAGCATCTGGAAAAATACTACATAATCTAGTTTCAATAGCTATTGGTGGAGGAAAAGATGACTAATATAAATAAAGACCGTAACAGAAATTTTTAATAATCATAACCCTTTTTGTTTTCTCCAATTTCCAGTTTTTCCATTGATTTACCTTCGTTTCCCAATCAATAGCTGCTTCTCCCAATTATAAAGAGCTATATCCTCAGTCCCAAACCAAATCCCTAAGATTTTATGAGGTGAATTTGATAAAGATATATTAAAACAATTAGATAAATAGGGGTTTTGACCTAATTGCAATACAAAACTCTTATTTATATTAAGAAAGCTCCAGAGAATTGACCAAAGAAAATAAAATGTCCAAGGCCTTTTGTAATGATACAGTGTCTGCTAATAAAAGAGTAACATCATCTGCAAAGGCCGTGACCTTAATTTTTTCTAAATGAGGATAGGGTAACACCTATTATTGTCTTATCCGAGATAATATGTCTAATAACCGGATCTAAAACAAAAGTATATAAAGGGACTCAGAGGACAACCTTGTCTAACACCCCTGCTAATCTTAACTTCTGAGCCTGTAAAACCATTCACAAGAGTAATAGTAACTGCCTGACTATATAATTTGATATCCATTGCACAAAATTTGTGGAATACCATAATGTAATAAAACAAAATAAAGATAAGAGTGACAAACTGCATCAAAAGCTTTAGTTTGATCTAATGCTGCCACCAATTCAGAGTTCTGAAAACAGGAACTATTTGAAAAAGATCTCTTTTAAAAAAGATTATGTTGAATTTTTCTTTTAGAAATAGCACATGTCTGAGCAGGATGTATAAGAATCTCCGCCACTTTCACTAAACGAATATTTAAAATTTTAGATAAGATCTTGTAATCACTGTTCAAAAGGCTAATTGGTCTCCAGTTTGTTAGAAGATTTTTATCGCCTTTTTATATATGAACTTCATCAGAAATAGAAAAATCTTTACAAGACCCATCTGTAAACAAAATTGAATTAAACACTAAGGGTAAAAACCCATATATTGTATACAAGTTTTATAGAATTCATTTGGGATTCCATCTAGCCCTGGAGAAAATCTGGTTTTTAATTGTTTAATTACTTCTATAACTTCCTGAGTAGTAATAGGATTTGTTAAAAGTTTTAACAGACTTTCTGAAACCTTAGGTAAAGTACTAAAATTTGTTTTGGAAATGAGTCCATAGATAAAGTTGCATGAAATGAAAAATATTCTTGTATATGGTGTTGTACAACCTCTAACATACCCAGATCAGTAGTAATCAATTCTTTTTGAATTAAGCAGACCTGACATTAAAGTGTTTGCTAGACATGTTTTACAAGCCTGATAAGGATCAGACATAGGGCATTGCTTTGTGCCAAATCTAAATTCTAAATCTAAAGACTTTGCCCTATCATATTGAAATAATCTCATCTGTTTTTTATTTCTAAGATTTGAGCAGTATAAAGGGAATGGTCTTTAGGAGGAAAGACAGCAATTTATATAACTGATTTCTGTGTAACAAATATTGCATATAGTCTGAATCCACCTTATTCTTACCCCAACCAAGAAATAGTTTTTTAATTTCATATTTTGTCTGTAACCACCACTCATAAGGAGAATGAAATAGATCTATAGTAGAAAATTTAGCCATAAAAAGAGTTCTAATTTAGAAAATAAACTGGATTACTTAAAAAGGAGGTATTCAATCTCCACCTTTGTATCATGGTATACAATTTAGGAGGCATATTATTTAAAGAAAGGGTACAAAGCAAAATAAGATGGTCTGAAAATTCCGTGGTGTAACCGAACAAAATGTAGGATGCAAATAATGTGAAATGAAGAGCATATCTATGCGAGTAGCATAAGTGTGTCGGTGGTAAGTTTCACCAGCCTGTGAATACATACTTCTGTAGACATCCTGAAGGCCCGTGATCTCTAATAATATTATTAAGGGCATTTGTATCACAATATATTTTTTCCTACAGTTTTACAAAGTTTTAAATCTAATGAACAATTAAAATCCTCCCCATATTATGCTCTTTGGTGAAAAGAAAAGGTTTAATTTCTTCAAATGATTCTATACGACCTAATTTAGTCGGAGGACCATATATATTGACAAAACGAAAATAATAATCACCCAGAGAGCAATCTAAAATTAAAGTTCTGCCTGGTTTCACATCAATTAATTTAGAAATCTTAAAAGCAGAATTTCAAATAATATACCAAGACCATCTGCTACATCTGTTCCAAGGTCCAAAAGATGGTCCCCAGATCCATTTTCTCTTTAATTGTTCAACCTCAAAAGAGAAGAAATTCTAGTTTCTTGTAAAAATTACATCTAGTTTTAAAGAGCCAATACAAAAAATAGATAACTGTTTTTGAAAAGCTTTTAAACTACACACGTTATAGGAAGCTAACCTTAATGAAGTCATATATTCTTTCAAATACTATTTTTGACTGACTTTTCTTTTTTCATTTTTTTCTTTTCGCTTCCTTTGCTAATTCTGTGGCCTTACTGTCTTCGGGTTTTCTGTAACTATTTCTGATATGTGGGATGTATCTGATTCAAGATCTGAATCCCTAATTTCATCCTGCAAGGGTAAAAAAATTTTCAGTGGAAGTGGGTTTACAGGAGGTTGTTTTAAGGAAGCTTTAGTAAGACTCCTGCTTTTAACTGTCTCAAAAGGCGGGGCATGTTTAAACCAGAACTTTGCTTACCAGATACGAAGGCCTCAGAATAGATTTATCCACTGGGGCCTGGGATTCCTGGTAACTGTTAACTCTTCCTCAGTCCTACTAGAGTCTAATGATTTATTTAAAGTTTGAGGAACAGAAACAATAGGAATATTAGGGGAAACAGGCTCGACCGAGCCCTGTTTTTTGTTTGAGCTTTACGTAATAGATCATCTTGGTCCCAACCTTCTGAACAATTATGTGTTGCCCAAGGACATTGATGGAAAGCATGTCCTTTTTCGTCACATAAATTGCATTGGAATATATTGTTACACATGTCTATTGAATGACCAAACCCTCCACACAAAGGACATTTCAAACGTCACATACACTGCTGATATGAGTCCGATCCCACATTTGTGCAGGCCTCGCTGTCCCCATAAAACAAACTCCCTATCTTTACCCAAAAACTATTGGGCAGATGTACAATATCTGAATTAACCTGAAAAAGTTTAACTTTAAATTTCCAACCCCTGTCCAAATACCTTCTGTATCAAGCAATGCTTCAGGAGGGCCTAGAATCTCACATTTCAACTGAAGCCAATGATATATATCACTTACATTCACTCCTTCATTCCTGAACATTATTGTAACAAAACGGACCTGTGTCCTAGTAAGTGGTATAGCAAAAAGGAGTCCATAAGGGTGTATTTTTTGTAAGGAATATTTTTCCAAAATCGTCCAGATGTAAATTGGTTTGAAAACTTATATCAAAAGAGTCCTCCCTGAAATGTATTAATGCATATACATCTTTAGCAAAACCCCATAGAATTTTTTAACAATTGTTTAAACACATAATATCTATCGGGTGTTCCTGAAGACCCCTTTATATCTCAACCTCACTGCATTACGTCAGGGGCTTGTTCCAATTTATTTTAAACAGTTCTGACATGGGAAGCTTTTAACTTGTGCTTGAGAATCAGGATCCATACTATTTTGTAATTGAACCTGATATTATTCCTTACATTGCTAGCAAATGCTGTAGAGGTACTTGGCTAGCAAAAGCCAAAATACTCTCCCCACCCTCAACCTTGTTATTTTTATAGATAGATTTATTGTGCACAGCATCAGTACCTGAGCTCAGAATTTTGTTCTCAGTGGCATGCATGGTTGAAGAGGAAGAAGCAGACCATGACAAATCCGGTATCCACTGTCCAGACTCAGTTTGTTTCCAGCCTGATTCCGATAAAGGCTACAGCTTCTGACCAGTCTTGAACACCCGTCGTCTTGGGCTGTATCCGGTAGTCCGAACTGCTGTCGCATAACTTGTGACGTTCTTGGTCCGCTACTGAACTCTGTCCTCAAGGGAGCGTTTCTCCTGATAATCTGTTCTTTAAGGGTTCCATTTGAACAGTGCACTCTGGAATGACGCCATCTGCCGGCGTCGAAATAGGAAGACCTTCTAATGGTAAATTCATTTTTAATTTGACCACTTCCATGCTGGAATATCACCAGCCGACTCGAAAAGCAAAGTTTGTCTCTGGTGCTGCTTCCAGCTGAGAAACGCTTAGTCGGTAAGTGAAAACATCCTCTGAACTAGCTGCTTTGTACTCTTGCAGATACTGTGCTATCTCTGACCTCCATCTCTTCTCGATGTTCAACCATCTGCCATAATGCAGAGTGACGCCAGAAGGATCCCCACCGCCACTAACCAGCAGCCAGTAGGAATTTCCAGTGTTCTGGCCAAATTTCCTCATTCACTAAAAAAGAAAATACCACCAACAGCTTAATCTGGTTCAAGGTCAGTTGGCATTCATCTGTATCCCTTCCCCGGTCGTGCCTGAAAATAGCAGGATTTGTCTAGTGCACTTACCCGTCAACAAAAAACTAAATAAAAATAAAAAAAATATATATATATATATATATATATATATATATATGGCACTACTTATGACAACTTTTAAGTATTAAAACTATAATGCCTTCTTACTATAATAATAATTTACTTATGTACAACTGAAATGAACAATATCAACTGAGTTGTGTACTAATAAATATTATACAACAAAACAAATACAGTATGTCAGTAGAATAATGTTTGATAACATAAATACATTTAATTATTTATTTATTTAAAATTTGTTGACTGGGAAAGGCACGCTGAGCCAAGGCTCATTTCCAGGAGTGATCCAGGTACTGAGAAGTACATAGAAGTTACAGAAGAGAATTAGTGTTAATACATATAAGTCCGCTAGAGGCTGGACTTATACAAGAGTTCTGGTTACAGGCAGTAGATAAGCATACAGAGCTTGCAAAATTAGGAGCAACTTTGTTCTAGTATTAGGTTGAAAGCAGGTTCAGGTGTAGTACAATAGTGATGAAGGTAATATAAAATAACCTGAGGTAAAGACTTGTGCAGAGATAATTAACCAGCAAGGAAGTCAGATGGAGATGCTCAGGGACCTACGAGGGTGTGTCACTGAGCACACTTTGGACAAGGTATGGCTGGGCAGAGTCTGAGATGTCATCTAAAATCTGGGAGGAAAGAGGTCTGGTGAGTGTTGGGTGGGAGGTTGTTCCATAGGAAGGGAAGGCGGTAAGAGAAGGCGGCTTGGCCGGAGGCAGTGAGAGGGTGAGGGAGGTCAATGTGCGAGCATCTCTGTGGCTGAGGGGTGGCCTAGGGTGTTAGCTGGCTCAAGGTGGGAGGTAAGGTAGGGGTAGGGAGCCCAACCAGTATGTAGCTATGAGGGAGGCACTATGGCTGGATCTCCTGTGGAGAGCGGGACCAAGGAGAGAGAGGAAATAGGGTGCAATGGTGAGTAAGTGGAGGGAGGCTGGCAAAATGACAGAATGCATTTAGTAGGATATCAAGTTTGGAGGGTTGAGGTTGGTGCAGTACAATATATGATGTCTGCATAGTCAAATATTGGTGGGATAGTTTTATGTATGATTTCACTGCGGCGGGAAGGGAAGACTGTCTTTGTGTTGATAGAGGATGGCAAGTTTAGGCTGGAGTTTAAAGCAGATGGCCTCTATGTGAGTAGAGAACTTTAGGTGATTGTCGAGCCAGACTCCTAGGTATTTGAATGTGGGACAAGGTCTAGGAGAGAGCCATCCAGGGTGGTGATCGCTCGGGGGCCGGAAGGGAAGTAAGCTTTTTTCTGGATCCAAAGGCCATGTGACAGTCTTTTGTCATTTAGTTTTAGCTGATTTTCTGGAACCAGACTTGTACTCTATTGAAGTTGGTTTGAGACCCAGGAGGCCACTGTCGGTGAGGGGCCAGATGCAAAAGTGATTGCATCATCAGCATACAGATACACATTAGCTGTAAGGGCAAGCAGAAGGGAGGTCATTTATAAATAAGGAGAATAGGATGGGGCCAAGGATAGAACCTGAGGGATGCCAGAGAGGATGGGAAGGGGAGGTATCCCTATTAGAACGGATTGCTGTCTATTCTGAAGGTAAGAATAGAACCAGTTTATGATGGGTTGGGTGAAGCCAAAAGGCTGAATTTTAGAGCAACAGGGTGTGGAGACTGAGTCGAAAGCTTTTGCCAGATCGATAAAATGGCAGTGGTAGTCAGACCTCTTTCTATAGCCGATAGGACAGAGTCTGTAACACTCAGCAAGGTGGTGGTGGTGGAGTGGTGCTTTCTAAAACCTGATTGATAGGGTGAGAGGAAGCCATTTAAGGAGAGAAAGTCCGATAATTTAGACAGGGTGAGGGATTCTTGGATTTTGGCAAGAGAGGAAGGAGCGAGATTGGCCTGTAATTTCCCAGCGAGGAGGGGTTGCCACCTTTGTACAGAGGTGGGATCCTGGCTGATTTCAAGCTGATGGGACCGTGGCAGTGGAGAGGGATAGGTTTAAAATATGTGTCAGAGGAGCTGTGATAGCTGAGGCCAAGACTGGAGAAGCTTGGGGTGCAAGTCATCAGGACTGATTTTGGCGTGGTTGAGAGAGATGATTGCATTGTAGACTTCTTGGGTTGTGAAAGGAAGAATCCATTGGGTGGGGGAATGTTCAGCTGGGTCAGGTGTGGTTGAGGGAGATGGGTTGGGCACATGAGACAAAAATGAGTTGAAGGTAGCAGCTACCGAGACAGGATCAGAAACATGTCTGCCATCTATGATAAGGACAGGGCAGGACTGCTTGGAAGTGGGTTTTATCAAGGATTTGATTACCTTCCAGAAGGATGCAAGGAGTTTTGGCTGGGTGAGTACAGCGTGAAAGTAGGAGGATTTAGATTTCTGTATAGCTGAGTTGCACTTGTATCAGAGGTGCTTGTAGGATTGGAGGTCGTGAATGGACTGGGTGGTTTTTATAGTTGCCATGCCTTATCCCTGACATGGCATAGGGTGATGAGGTCAGATGTGATCCGTGGGTGGTGGTGCCTTTTACTCAAACTTTCCTGAGGGGCATGGAGGTCCCATGTATGTTGGAAGATGTCACAGAAGTGTGACAGGGCGGTGTCGATGCCTGGTGCGGAAAATACTGGACACCAATCTGCGTGTGTCAGGTCATGCTGCAGGGCAGGTACGTTTAGGAGGTGAAGTGGGTGGGACAGGATAAATTTGGGGTGTGGTGTGGGGTCCGAATTTTGTGGATGCAGTAAGTGGTGCAGTGGTCACTGAGAGCATCAGAGAGGGTGCCAGCTGAGGAGATTCTGTGAGGATGGAGGCTAAGATCCAGTCCAGTAGGGTGTGATTTGAGGACAGGTGGTTGAGGCGGTTGGTTCCTGTATTATCTGGGAGAGGTTTAGGGCTTCCACCCTTATTGCAGTGTGTTTCACGAGCCAGTGAAGATTGAAATCACCTAGTAATACGAGTTCCCATCTGAGATTTTAGTGGAGATTTCAAGATGGCTTTGACAAGGAGTCAGGGGAGGTCTTTGGTGGGGCATATAGAGCTCCTATATAGAGGGGGTAGATGAAGAAAAGGTGAGATGTGCAACAATGGTTTCATGGGAGGAAAGGCAGGACTCCTGAGTATGATGGAGTACGGGATGGAGTCCTGATGTATAGAGTGACACCCCACCTCCTTGCCCCGTCTTGGTGGGAGAGGCCATAGTTAAGGATAGACAATTGAGGGTGAGGATTTTGGCAGAGAGCCAAGTTTCCATGATGCAGAGCATGTCCAGGTGGTGCTGGGTGACCCAACCAGAGAAGGAATCCAATTTGGGGAGGAGGCCTGATGTTGAGGTGTAATATGTGAAGGCCCTTGGGGAGAGAGGCAGAGGGCAGGCTGGAAGAGGGTGGAGATACAGGCAAGGTATTGTTTGGTGCTGAAGGGCCAGGGTTAGGATGAACATCACCTGCCAGGAGCAGGAAAAGAGATAGGGTATGAAAGGGATTGTTTTTGTCTGCCATGGCCTGCTTTGAGGGGGAGCCGGCAGGTTTAGGCACCGAGGAGCGCTAGGTTTAAGTAGTGTGGAGAGCAGTGCTGGGTGAATGGTAGGGGACGGTTTGAAGGACTGGCTTAGAGGGGGAAGAGGGAAGGAATTGGCAAGGGTTGAGGGGAGGCAATACGATTGGGGCGAGGCATGAGTGGTAGTGGGTGGTTCTTGGGACATGGCAAGAGAAATGAGTGAATGGAGGGGAGGGGATCACCAGATGGAGGGCTGGTGAGAAGGGGTGTGGGAGGAGAGGAAATGGAAATATTATGAGGAGGCACAGTATCAGGGACAGCTGCATAATGGCTTAAAAGAGTCAGGAGTATAACTGGGTAAAACTGAGTTAAGATCTGAGATTTGTAACAGTAGCTACCTCTAGTGGCAAAGCAAGATGGCTTGCTAATGGAAAATCTGACTGATTGGTTTTGGACCATCATCTGATTTACAACTTCTGCTATATATTGCAATGTCGACCAAGGGTGGTGGTGGGGTGGGGAAGTCAACGCGAGCGTCATGGGTAACCTTTCCTTTGTTTAAAAATAAAAGGCACCAAGGAGTCTTCATAGTAGCGAGAGCCATTTGGGATCAAATCATACCTGTAATGTGGGCTTTGTGGGATGGCTTTGTCTGGCTGGCCCTCAAGAACTTGGGGAGCCGCCAAAAGGGTGACTGCACTGTGGAGGAGGAAAGAGTGACAAGTTAACCTCAGGTAGGAGAAAAGGAGGGCTTGAGAACAAAATGGGGTCATATACTAGACTCAGGTTTCAGTGGCCATTCACAGGGGCTGGAGTCATTTTAAAATACAGAGAGCAAACATGCAGTCTTGCAGGGTATAATTAATATTCAGCTAAATTCAGTGACTATAGTTAAAATTCAGCTAAATTCAGTGACTATAGGACTGAGACCAAGTCTGGCAGTAAAACAAAATGCATTTAACAACAGTTAACTTAAGGCTCAACAGATAAACAGCTTTGAGAGTGACAATCAGACTAAATTAAATAGAAAACACTGGCTCAGATATTCAAACTACACCCAAAAGTGTGCAACAGCAGGAGCAAGTGCAAGTCCATTGTGCCCATGTGCAAGAAGCACGATATTCAAAACTGCACAGGCCAAGATGCGCCTACGGCCGATGACTGAATATCGCACCACCTGCGCCATAGCACAACTAGGAAGGTGAAGCTGAGCATATCTGATGCACCATAGCACAACAAGAGATGTTCACCTAAGCAGTCCAGATGCACCATAGCACAACCAGGGATGCTCCCCAGCAGCAGGGCAGCAATGCAACAGCACAACCAGGGATGCAGGGCCCACCACCCATGCCACAGATGGGCAGGGCAGAGGAACACACAGCAGAACAGACATCATCCCCCACACCCATGCACTGCACAACTGGGGAGGGCTGGCACTGGCCCATGGAGATCAGCAACCAACCCACAGCTGGGCCATGGTGCCCCATCACACCCCACCGGCACACAAAGATGGCTGACCACCCTGTACCACACCATCCCACAAATGCATAGCACAACCTGCACCATGATCCCTTACACCCTGCCCAGGAGTAGCACCTGACAGTGCAGGACACCCCATACATGCCAACACCCCACTGTGACAATTCAACCCTGTGCACCATGGAGCCATGCAAGGCAGCCCCACCATGGATGACACCCTGCAGAGAGGCGGCAGCAGACAGTGATGCAACAGATGCATACACGTGCCACCCTGCACGTCCTTCCGGTACAGCTGACAGACTGACCATGTGTCAGCACACGAGTACCCACATGCGACAGGGGCATGCCCTGACCTGACCTCCAGCAGTACAGTACCCTGCACACCTCCCAAGGACACATCCCATCTCAGCACTGGCCACAGCAGCCACCACTGACATGCCAGCAGACTTGATATCACAGACATGCAAGGATGTCAGCTGCACAGGCCATGGATGGTCTGACAGGGTGCCATGACACAGTGCAGGCCCCATGGACCACTGCACACAGGCATCCAGGCACAGAGTACAACACACAAACCACAGACAGTGACTGATCCCCTACCCACACCATAGCTGATTCACCTCACACACACACACACACACACACATATGCCCATGTGCACCACCCCTGATGCCATGCACACCACTGCAGCTGAGCACCTGTAGCCCACTGCAAATCAGAGACCACCACAGTTGTTATAATAAAATGTATGTATTAAAATATAAGAACTATCAAACATATTTACAAATATATACAAGGGGAAGAGCCACAAACCAGGTGGGGACAGGCATGGGTCAGGGGTGTAGAAATGGGAGAGGAAGAAGGGGTGAGGCTGGGTCCAGGGGTATGGTTGTCAGGAGGTAATGGAGGGCCTATTCCTGCCCTGCTCTGCACTCCTGTAGTGTCTCCGGTTCTCCTCCTTTGGACCCCATGTCTCTCCAACCTCTCCGAGGCTGCCAGGGACACCCATGCCAGCTGAAGGATTTCCTGTATTGCCCATTCCAGGGCCATCCAGCATTGTCCACCTAGGACAAGGAGCAGAGTCAATATGTGTGACTGTCCAGTCCCTGCAGCAAACCCATTGTGCATGGCATACAGCCATGTGCCACGCCCTGTGATGGTGTGCGACCACCCACAGTGACCGTGTCCACAAGACCTGCCACCCAGGCAGTCACAGCCATGTGGACCACTGCACACCCACCGCCCATGTCCTGCACAGCACCACAGTGGCCGTACAGTGACTTGGCTATGCGGTGTGAAGGCAGTGGCACAGCCATGTCCCCAGTGCATGCATGGACCACCATTGACACACTCCCAGACATGCAGTGCCACTGGACAGTGCTGACTGTAACAAGTTGCATGCATGGCAGTGGTGTCAATGGATGGTGGCCATGCCCTGCTGCCCACCCTGTTACACAGCATGCAATAGTAATCATGGATGTGGAGCACTCACCATCATCAGGCTGGTCCCTGCGCCTCTGTGGACCTTTGCCCTCCTGGACTGATGGTCCTCCTGCTAGCGCCTCTCCCTCACCAGCCTGTGCTCATCTGGGCCTAAAGTGCAAACATGGAGAGAGAACATCAGTACAATCCTGTAGCAAAGTCCCCCACCCCATGTGTGTGCAATCCCACACAACCAGACCCACCCCACCACTGATAACACCACCACGCCAACACCAGATGGCCCCCATGTGCCAGACATATGCAACCGCGGATACGCTGATGGAAGATAAAAGTGTATGGAAGTTGCACCTACCTGGCCATTGCACTGTGCCCCTCCTGGCACGTGCCCGCAGGTGGGCAAGCAGGTCCTGGTCCCTCCGCCTCAGGTCCCCATATCTGTGGCGGCACTGCTCCGCTCGCCCCCATACCGTGGCCTCTCCAGGGCGCCAGCCACCTCCCGCCACACCTGACTCCTGACCCTGTCCAGGGTGCCTCACCAAATAGTGGGCCAACATGTGGCTCCACAATGGCAACCAGGTTTGCCAGCTCCACCTGGCTCCACTGTACAGCCTCCTCCACGCCATCTCTACTGCTCAGTGAAATCAAAATGGTGCTCTACAGCACAGTTCCACCACGTGCAGATGCTGCATGGTACAAAGCTACCATTCCCTATCGCGCTGTCACCGAACAGCACGATAGTGGTGCACCATGCCTGACACATGGCGCCTGGGGGTAAAGGTCAGGCACAGGGTCATGGGTCTCTCGCACTGACAGCCAAAGTGCAATTGGAACCCAATGCTTCTAGCATGATTGGGTGCCTGTGTGCCACCTCCTGTAGCGGCCTACCATGCTGTTGCCCCAGTGCCACAGCGCCATATAGGTGAACAGCGCCAGCACCACTGGCACAATGGTGGCCTGTCCTGCACTGCTCTCCTGCGCACAGCACGTCAGCAGCATGGCAGACGCCTGTGTCATCACCCCAGGCATGTGCAGTTAGGTGTGTACTGCAGATGTCACAGAACTGCGCCCTTGGCTCAGCATGTTCAACACACCGCGCAAAGCGCAACAGTGCGATATTCAGTCATTATGCAAATCAGCTAATCAGCCATTCAATGGTGCAGTCACTGCATTTGCATCCACTTAAAGATGCGCCTTGCCTCATTCGCATGGGTTGCACTATAAAGTGCGACATTGGGCTGCACTGGCCATAGTCGGTTACTGCAGTCTATTGGTGAGTTGCATGCTGTTTGGGAGTGTGGACTGTGGATTTTGGGACATGCATGGGACTGCACAGTCACAGGTAACACCTGTCATTCTCACAGGCTGAATCATGACTGAGTGAGTTGTGGAGGAAGAGGAACAGTGTTGTGGGAGGAGGAGGAGGCCAAATTTCATGAAGGCTGAGATGGATGCCCTGTTTGAGGCCTACCTAGACCAGGAGCTGCTTCTCAGCGGATGCCAGGGAACACCACAGGCCCATGCTGCTGCATGGGAGGAGGTGGCATGTGCTGTAAACCTGCATGGCAGCCACCAGCCCTCCATGCAGGAGTGAAAGAAGAAGATGGGCACAGACAGGAGGAGGATTAAGGAGAAGGTTGCTGCCATCAGTGCAGCACGGTTCGCGACAGGTTGAGGACAGCTGGAGGTGCTATGCCTGACCCCACAGGAGGAGAGGGTTGCTGGCAGCATGCAGCATTGCACTATTGAGGGTGTTCTGGGTGGTGGATTCAAGATAGGTGGTAGCCCGTCACTGCATGGTAGGTCATGGTCTGTCTATTGGGGGGACAGGGTAGGTCACATGCAGTAATATGCCTTGTTTTCTCTTACAGCTCCTGAGCATCTACATGGGTCAGCTGTGGTGGGCTTCTCCACTGAGGCAGGTCAGATGGAGATGGAGATGGAGGAGGCCCATCCACCTCCACAGGAATAAGCAGTTCAGGGTGACAGTGGGCCCGCCTGGATGTCCAGACTGATGCTGTTGGAGCAGGTGCAGAGGAGGCCCTGCCCATGTCCCAGCGTGCTGGAATCCATAGATGCCGGCATGCTGGGACTTGGTCTGTGCCGGGTCCATCAGCGATGATGATGTCGCTAACGTCATAGGCAGTGACATGTGTGTGCCACAGGATGGCCACACAGCAGGTAACATTGTGGCCATGGCTGTGGGTGGTGCTGCCATGGAGGCCTCGTGTCATCACAGTCCCAGCCTGTGCCTGTCAGCACCAGGGGCAGCACTGGTGTGTCTATAGGACAGTGGGACTGTTGCAGCCACTGCGCAGCACCATTGAGCCCTGGGGAGTGGCAGCCAGAGGGCAGCTTCAGCAGTCAACCAATGGGCTTGGGGGTATAATGTCAGGGGCCAGCATCAGTGCACCGCCTGTGGACATGCCCAGGCCTGGTCCTGGTGTGCAGCGCCCACCTCAAGGGTGATGAGCATCAGGGCTGCGAACACCCTGAAGGACAGCATGCCAATCAGGCAGATGACCTCTTGATGAGCACACCCGCATACTGCAAGCATCAGTCAATCAGCAGATGCTGCTTGTGACGGCGGTGGATGCACTGAGTGTGGCTCTGCAGCAGGCAGAGGAGTGTCACAGCAGAGAAACCGCCTGCACCTGGCAGGCATGGACCGGATGCGGGAGGATGTGACCGCTGACATTGACAGGCTGACACATACAGTCACAGCTGCCATGGCCACAGGGGCACACAGTTATTTGCCCATGCGCACAGAGACACTGCAGTGCAATGTTCACCCCCATTCCTAGATGCCTAGCGACATCCTTGTCGACACCGGGTTCACCTGTGGGCATCCTGAGCACGCCTGGTGCAGGCATGTTCAGTGTGCTACAGACCCTGTGTGAGCACAGTCATGTTCATGCAGTGGAACCCCTGGGGACCATCGCTGCTACCCCATGAGGCCAGTGGTCAGCCTGTCACTGCTGATGGGTCTCAGCAGGGCCGCCCACATCAGTGGCAGCTGGGGCACTGTGGCGCATGACCGACCTGTCTCCCAGCGTGGCTACTGTCTCGATGCTGCCCTGTGTGCATTGTGTCATTCAGCGGGCAATGCACGGTGGGTACCCGCCCTGAACGCACACACACAGTCCATCTGCACACCCTCCCGGCTGCTGTCCACAGTTGCATGTGCATGATGATGCCTGCCTTGTGCTGTACGCCAATGTGCAATGGTGCTCAGCATCTGACACACGCACAATGACAGGCAGTGGGGTGGTGGTCTGTGGACATGTGTGGTTAGCGGCGTTCTGGGTCAGTGCCTCCTACCCTTTGTGCATGTCTGGTGAGTTGTGGTGTGTGTGTGTGTGTGTCTGTCCACATGCCATGTTAGACCTCACCCTTCCCTGGTGGTGTGTGTGTTCCATGCCCAGCCACCTCCCTTGACGGCATGCACCCCTGGTGTGTGTCCATGTGTGTTTGTGGGTTGTGCCTTGCCACTGGTGGTTGCACATGGCCCCATGACTTACCTGGGTTGGCTGAAGTGCTCCTCCATGATGGTGTCCCAGTGCAGCTGTGCCAGCGGAGCAATAGGGGGTCCTGTCGCCAAGGGGAGCTGCCCATCAACATTGTCACCGCATCCTCATCGTCCCCATCACTGTCCCTCTTCGACCTGTACGGCTATCCCACATTCGTTGGCCATGTTGTGCAGGATGCAACAGGCAGGAATAGCCCACAGGCCTTTGAGGGGCTGTACTGTAGGGCACCACCGGATGTGTCCAGGCAACGGAAATGTGCCTTCAGCATACCAAACACCTGCTCAATGACATTATGTGTGGTGGCATGTGCCTCATTGTAGCATTGCTGTGATAGGGTCATGGGCCACCAGTATGGTGTGAGCAGCCAGGGATGGAGTGGGTATCCACTGTCACCTGTGTGTAGTGGGTGGAGGTTAGTTTGGTGATCAGCATCGCCTGCCCCGGCCATGTAGGCCACTACCCATGTCACCTCTGACCATGCCCTCCCAAGCCCTAAGTTTGTCCGTGTGGTTTGCATACTCACCCACTATGGCCAGTGGGATGTCCCCACTCGAATCTGTGGCACAGTGCTGACTGGTGCCAGATGAAGGCATTGTGTGCTTCCCAGGTGTGTGGCACAGATGTTGATTATCGCCCCCTTGGCATTGCACAGCACCTGGCAGTTGATGCTAGCAGCCCTTGTGATTAATGTATGTGGCCTCCTCAGGGCCAGGTAGTGTGCATATGGCCACATGGGTGCAGTCTATTGCCCCTAGCACACCAGGCATACGTGCTACCCTGTGAAACTCCTGTATGTTTGCAGTGCACTCCGCTGGTGTGCTGGGGAATGGATGCTCCACAACATGTGGCAGCAAGCGCTGAGGAATTGGGTGAGGTGGCATGACTCGTCCAACTGGGTTATGCCTGTGGTGTCCCCTGTTGGTCTCTGGAAGGTACCCGTGGAGAGCAAGCACATGCAAGCTGTCACTTTAGTCTCCACTGACTGAACATGGCTCCGCCATGTGGGTGCCTGCATCACATCACTGCACAGCTCACAGAGCCACCACAGAATTGCCCGATTCAGGTGGTACCAGCCCACGATCTCAGTATCACTGTACAGCTTGAAGCTGGCGCTGGCTCGGTACTGTCTGTTGGGGGCATACCACCGACTGGCTCTTCCACAGCTGCGCACCACCGCCCACCTTCTCACCCTCCTCATTACTGCCTCCATCTGGATGGTGGCACTGGCCATGTCCCTGGCTTGTGTTCACCCCGGCTACTGTTTCTGTGTTCCCCGCTGTCCTGGCTGATACTTCCCTGCACCGAACACCTAACTGTGCTGGCCTCAGTGCTGTGTGGCACTTCCTCTTCTGCACTGTGGCTGTGGCTCCCACACCTTCCCTGAGCCTGTGGGTTCCAGGTGCCTTCCTCTGTCCTGCCCTGTGTGTGTGTGTGTGTGTGTGTGTGTGTGTGTGTGTTGCCTGTGTGGCTGGCTATAGTTCAGCAACATGTGCCTTCCTGTAGCGTTCTTGCACCTCTCCCTTGTTCCTTTTATTTTGGCTCATTTCACTATCGTGCAATCTCTGCTTGTTCCCTATTGTGCATGGCGATGTTGTTGAATATCACACTGCGCCATTTATGCATGGTTCCTCCCCTTCAGTTACATACATTCATTATCATTGCACTATTGCTCAACGATATTTGTGGGGGTGCAACTGCCTCCGCTGAATATCACAGAATGGAGCATTTTCCGACTTGTGCTGGTGTAACCCTATTGCGCATGGCGCAACCCTTTTCAATATCTGGGCCACTGTCTACAGTCTGATTTTGATGGAGTAAAACTGTCTTTCACTGCTGTGCGACTGTAACTTGTCTAAAGGTGCTTGATCTCCCTTTCTTTAACCTTTCCTTTGTTTAAAATAAAAGGCACCAAGAGTCCTCATGGTGCGTGGAGTCGTTCAGGATCAAAATCGTACCTGTATTGTGGGCTTCTGTGGGGAGCTTCCTTCACTGGCCCTCGCGACTCTGGGAGCCACCAAAAGGTGACTGCACTGTAATGTGGGCTTCTGTGGGGAGGGCTTCCTTCACTGGCCCTTGCAACCCTGGGGGAGCCACAGAAAAGTCTGAATTGTACTTTGATAGTTGTTGTATAGGTGCTGCAGGATGGTGTCATAGAATAACAATTGTTTGCCACTCCAAATGATGTTGTGATCAAATTATGTTGTGATGCAAATTTTGTCTATAAATAGTGAGTCACACTGCATTTTACAGAACTGTGTCATGAGGAGAAAGAATCTACATGAGCAAAGATACTGTGTATTTGCTAATAAATTGTGCAGCCCAGCACCCTATACTTATGAGTCCACTTGAATTGCAGATATGTAATTTTAATTAGCAAAGCAATCAAGGCATTACATGTAGAAGGAAACAGTAAAAGGAGTAATGGCTTTCACTGTCCTTATGGCAAAACCATGTTAATGTTGTTTTGCATGACTGTCACATTACGCACAACAACCAGTATCAAGGTAAAACATCTGCAGTATCGTCTGTCAATATGGACAGAGTTGAAGAACCATGATATAACACAGATTTTGGTTTGTACCATTAAAGTGTTATATTGAGAAGAGTAAGCTAGAAAAGCTCTGAGGCATATTGGTATAAGCTGCTCTTTAGTAGGTTGCACAAGATCCATGTTTCTCAATATAATGACATTTGCATCTTTGAGATTTTTCAGCTGTCTTTCTTTCATGTTGTACTCTGTGCCATTGCATTCTACCCACCCACATCTGTATCTGCACCAGGTAACATAATGACCAGACTGTACAGAAGATCCATGGTGGAAAATGATGGCATGAGTGTCAAAGTGTTGACCAGAAAATATGAGTTTGCCAGCAAGGAACTCTGTAAAGGAGTCATCAGTTTCAGTCCATGAGTTAAATCGGTCTAGCACAATTGATACATGTGCTGCATTTAGTGATGTTCAGAGACAGTGTTGTAAGTCTGCCACATCTTTGGCATTCCATATACACTGAACATCACAGACCAATTTGCAAAATTTCACAGATGTGTCATCCAGAATATATACAGATATCCAGAGCATGTCATTTGTGGTTTCTCTGTCTATGTATCCACATAAGAGACATCTATATCTGCACACAGTTGAAATACTGTCTCTGAGGAATGTCATCCTCATCTAAAGTGTTGATAAGACCCATAAATTATAAACTCAGTAACATCTTGCTGTGCATTGTCAGCAAAAGCTTCCTGATCATGATAAGATGACAGATTTAACTGAAGTGGTGTTAAGCTCTGTAAAGTTGGAAGCTGCTGTTGGCTGCCCTTATTACTCTCTTCAATGTCTCAGACAGATGTGTTGATTTGCTAGCATTGATCAGTTCAACAAATTCTGGCATATGTAAGAGTGCCTGCATTGCAGCATTTGCATTACAGTTAACTCCAGTACTGTTGTCAGATGTTGTCATTCCTGCCACATCAATACACTGCTTTGCTGGTGGCGAACTCATGATCATGTACTGACAATTTGTCAGGAGAAACAAATGCAGAAGACTGAAGTTTCATAGGTTTCTTCCTCTTAACATATGTGGTGCATCAATAGAGACATCTAGCATCACTACATTTGCCAGGTGAAGGAATCAATGTCTGGTTAGGTTAATATAGAGTTTGCAACCAGTTGTACTCTACAATGCACTTGATATCAGCACAGAGTCTGTTTTGTGCAAAATATGTAGTATAGAGACCTGCTAGACTCATAACACAAGATAAGGCAACGGAGCTCACGCTGTCCTTGAAGATTGCAGTGCCTATGTAAACTATTGCAGCATCAAGGCTCAAGCCTTGAGATTTTATGTATGGACACAGCATATGCATGACAGAGTGGGAACTGTTTCTTGTCACATAAATGTCCTTCCCAATCTGGAACATAACACTGTACCTTTCAATGGGGACAGGTTTATCAAGATTGTCAAATTTAATAAGAACCATCTCGACAAACGTTTTCCGTACACTGTAGTGAACGTCTGCTATGTATCCCATAGCACCATTAACAAGCCCATGGTCTGTATCGAAATTTCCATGGAGCATGACATGAGCGTTGTTACATAGTATCAGAACTGCTTCTAAGCCCACAGTATGTGATACAACTGGGGTCAGTTCTTTCAGTCTTACTACCATCTTTGACACCATACTGTTGAACGACTTAAGCTCACATCATCAACTGAATCAACTGATGTTAGTGTCCCAATTGTTTACTATTCTCACTCCAACATAATTTGGTTGAACTCAGCACACTACTTAAGTCTTGGCATCAAACACACAATGAGTACACCTTCTGTGTACATCTTGAAAACAGGTCACATGCATCCTGCATGGACACTTGCTTTCTGGTCTATGACTCGTGTCTTCAACATTTCTGCATGGTAACGTGATAAGTTCCCAATATGCACTTCTTTAAGTTGTGCTTTGTATTGTAGATAGCCACGTTGGCACATATTTTCAGAAAGTTCAACATACAAGAAGAACTCCCATAGAGTGGCACTACCTATACAACCAACTTTTTTTGCTTGCACTACTGAAAGAGTAGAGAATACAAGTTGACCATTTACTGGGTCAAGTTGCAGTAGGTCTCCAAAATTATGTTTTTCCCACCAAATGGTGCATCATCATCAGTGCTGACTATCTCCTGCAGCTGTAGGTGAATGAATGCAAGAAGCACATTTGAAACCATGCTGATCTCATAAATGAGTAATGGTTCCATTTTGTCAAACAAGGTCTGTAGTTCGCATGGAACTTCAAATGGTAATTTTCTGTACTGTCCTGTGTTTTCATGCTCAACAGGTAGCATAAAAGTTGGTGCAGTGTAACACCGCCTATGTTATATGCTGCTAGTCCAGTGAGCTGACACAATAACAGAGGCTGACACAGCAGTAAGTTTAATATTGTGGTGCTGATGGCTTCAATTACAAAATATTTACCAGTTCCAGCTGCACCACTCCCAAGCATCTGAACTGGAATGTGTTTTGCAGGAGCACTGCTTGTTTTGGTGCTGCATGCTATGCTCCACAACATGCATTACAGTACTGTAAATAAGGCTCTGATGGTCATTCAACATATCATTAGCCATAGAGCTGCCAGTGAAGTGGCTAGCCTGCATTGCACATTCAACCTCTGATATCAATACTACAGGATCATTAGTGGGAAGGGAGGTCCCAGAAGTACTTCACCATGAGAGTCACACATTTCTTCTGAGTAAACTGGAGTGTCTTCTCCCAGCTCTTGTCTCAATTTCTCCATTTGCTGTTTCTCCAAGTCCAATCTATTCATGTAAGCAACTGATGCTTCAGTTTTAAATGAATCATAACTATGGTGAAATTGTTCTCGTATGTCTCACAATCATCTTTTAATGAGATTTCATGTTCCGCTTGAACAGAAAGAGGAGAGCAAAGTAGTAATGCTCTCTCTTATCAGTAGTTTCCAGACTCAGCTTCATGTGGTCGATCAACCATGGTTTCCATCTCTTCCAAGGCTACCCTCCTAGCCAGTGACTTTGTATGTTTGTTTACTTGGATCCTTTCAACACCCCATTTGTAGTCATATGATTGAGTGACTTAAAATAGAGGCATGCCATCCATAGCATCATGGTGCTGTGGATAGTAAGTGTCAATTAAGTTGTTTTTCAGCACGCTATGACGATGGCTTGAATGCAGAAAGCTCTTCAATCTCATCATGACTCCTAAGGACACGTCATCTCTTTTCTTGAAGTTGATGTTCAGAAAATTAATTGACTCAGATTTGCTATAGAGGGATGTGCCAGTCAGTTAGTCACTTGCTTTATGGGCTCACATTCACATTGTGACAGAGTCTTTAACCCTGAGACCACAGAAATGAAGAGCTCGATCTGTTCCTGTTTGACAAATCTTCTCACAGCTCCTACAATATAGTTTGCTCATTCTTGGTGATGTATGAAGTAATGTCTTGTACCAGAGCCATGAAGTTGTCTGCAACAAATTGACCATTAATGTTAGCCTGCCATATCAACAACAAAGCTGGGCTGTAGTCATTGATGAAAGCCTCAATTTATTTTCTGGGCAACTCATAGACTCTTTGTGGATTCTGCTTTCAGATAATGGTGCATGTCAGAGAAAATGTCATTTAAATGTGTCTTTTACAGACTCATCTCGAAATCCAAAACGACACCTTGTGTACAAGTTTCTGTGGTTCTTCACCTTCTTACAACTATATTTGCAACACAAGTGGTGCTGGAATTTCTGAACCAGTTTCCATAGTGTCGGACTGTCATATTTGTCAGGAATCTGACATGTGATGTACTTCATAATGAAGTTTAGTATCTCTGAATCGTCAGTCATCAATGTGGGGATAATCCTTCACCCACAGTAGCATGAGAATTTAAGAAGCTCACATGTTTGATATTCCATCCTCCAGAAGTAGTGTTCAAATTCTGACATGATTACTTTTGACAGAATAAACTTGAGAACTGCATGAAACTGATTCTGGACATGCCATGATACTGACACATGGTCCAGAGAGCATATTTTACTGGAAGTCATGCATACAATACCGTCTACATCTGAATTTACCAACTTCAGCAGGTCTGCTAACTTTTCCAGAGTATTCTGCACACTGAGAGTAACAAACCATGTATCCACACCAAACATTTGCAACATTCTCATGACTTCTGAGTGCTTTCTATACTAGTACTTTGCACCATGCATACTAGAAAGAATGGAACTAAGATCTGCCTGCAGTGTCCCATCCTTCTGTTGCAACTTCAAATGCAATTGTGCAGCTGTCATGCCATGTAAATCAGTGATCAGCCACAAAGTGTGTGCAATTAATGCAGAGAGGATACTTAGCTCACTCTCCCACAAAATGTGGAACAAATACTGGATATTTCTCTGAACTTACCATCTGAATGAAGCACTCTAGACATTCAGTACTCAGCTCCAGGGATGCGTAACTCACATTTGTCCAAACAACCACCAGTACCATGTAGAAACAGATCTGGGAAACAATGAGCCTCCAATGCACTGTCTCAGACACTTACAGCTGTTCCTTCTACCTGATTTAGCTGGTATAGGTCAATATTATCAAGTACTTGATCCTTGCCATGTAGAGGGTGAACTGTGTACTGTTCATACACATTTTCATCAGTTGCCATGGAGACCTTTTCGATCATTGCTTTAATGGCACCGACTACTCCAAACTGAATATCAATGTCAGCAAGGTGATCTACATTAATATCCTCATAGAAGGTAGTGTGAAATTTTAAATACCATAGGGCATTTTCACCTTCTGAGCAATGACAACATCTTGCCAATGTTTTTTTTTACTTTATTGGCACACCATTGACCAGAATAACAATACTGTTGTCTCTGGTGCTAATCTTGACATATTCTTGCAGTGGCAGTAGCAGGTATATGATAGAACCCTTTAATGAATTAATTAGCTCTTTCTGTGGCAAATATTTTATTTTGGTATTCAGTCATAGAATTGTTTGAAAAGTCTTCTTGTCTGTATCAGAATCTATTCAAACAAATTTAAAGAAGCAATGTCAGCAGGTGTCATATCTACCTCCATGTTGTTCAGCACAGATCTTGGAGGTAAGCTGTCCAATTTTATCTTACATAATCAGTATGCACATGTGTACTGTTTCATCGAATTGAAAGTTATTTTTCAACAACAAGTAGGCAACCAAATGACCCCACATTTTGTTCCATTTTACAATGTTGTGGATGTCAATCATGATCACTTATTTGTGATAGAACAGATGGTTTCACAAGACACATACAACATAAAACTTTTCAGACTTAGTTATCTCAAATTTTGCAGTGTCATTCCCAAATACTTTTAGTAAGTGTGATTTCTGTATTGTCACTGACTGCTGCAATTGATCAACACTCAGTGTTGAAATATCATCTGAAGCAGTTTTCCAGTTTCAGTTCCTTGATAAACTGCAGCAGACCATGCAAGTCACCATCAGTTAATACAGAACATGGATACTGTAAAGTTGCTGACAGTACATCTGAGGCAGTACAAACTCCTGACAAATTTGTTCATACCTGTATTGTGTACAGCAATCATACTGAAGTGATGAAATATACTATCACATGCTCCGGTTTGCAAACAAGCCAAGAATGCCCCATTAGACTATGATGTTCTCTAATCTTACACTTGTCAACGTGTTGAAGAGGTCTGAGTTTGCCACATCTCATTGTCCTCAGAAAAGTATCAAAGTATGTTTCAACCACATGTAAAGAATCTTTGCTGACATTGCACATAGCATCACATGTCCATGTGTCACAACTTGTTTGTTTTTCTTTAACAGAATTGTCAATATCCATCTCCTCCATGGCATAATTTGGCAGCAGAGGTAAAATACTTTGAGCTTTACCAGAATCATCTACAGAAATAGTGTCTACAATATTCTGTGAATATGTCTAGTCCAAAAGTATGCCTCAGTACAGTATACTGAGTGTGTGGCCATTGGCCATCAAACACCAACCATAAGTTGTCCTTAGTGAGATGCTCAAAGTCATGTAATCTAGCTTTCAGATTCTCAACCTTCATGTTGAATTTGTCAATGGCAGTCATCATAGTAGTCCACAACTGGGACAGCATATTTATTGCCATGTTGACAAACTGTAGTGCTTCCAGACTTAGCTTGAGGACAGAAAGTTTTCTTTTAACTTTCTTTCCAGTCCATCTTACTATTGCTGATATAATGTGATCAGTTTTAACTTTTATGACATCTTAAAGTACTTTACTCTTTTGAGCCATGTACTATGTACACTGTCGCTTGACTTGCTTTTCTTTTACACGACTGTCTCTTGCTCACTTTGTGGCTTTTGTCTATTTGCCTCTTAAATGAGACTTTGGCATTACATTTCTTAGATGTATGTGTCGTAAAAGTGGTACATCTTGAGACAGATGTGACTTTTGAGTCACTTTGCGTGACTGCTGTGGCAATGTGCTGCATGCCTATTTTTATTATGAATGCTATCTCCTTATAGCATGAAAGACTCCTGCCAACATACTTCTCATTTCTTTATATTTTTAGAGCACCAGTTGCCATGCTATTTCTTGATGAGATGTGTATTCTCTTTGTCTGTTGTGAATCTGTAAAAGAAACAGAAACAAATTAATACAGTTCAATATAAGACTCTGAGAGGCAGATTATCACAAATGCAATCAATCATCTATAACTAGTTCTTCAAAATATGTCACCTAAGATTTAATGCATCCCAAGATATGGGAAATTCTTCCATTGTAGTGATTAAAAGAGTATCATTTAAGAGATATTTAAGCAATAAGGCATGACAGGGAGGTGTTATGGAGTAATGGCCAACCTTGGGTGGGTTGAAGCATGAGGTGGTCGAGTGCTTCCATCACCAAGAAGGCCATTAGCCCACATAATCATAATGCACTCCCAGAGTGCCTTATTGCAATTATGAAATGCATCCTTTTAGTAAATTGGCTGTATTTGTTAAACATATTTTGTTGAGCTACTTTCAGTTGGGTCATTGTGCTGGGATAACCACCCAGCTGAAAGTACCTCTTGGCCAATCAAGAGTTAGCATTCTTTCTACTCATTTCATAATACAAGATAGATGATTGAGTCATGTATCAACAGTACAATTAACTGCAGTACATGTATAGCAGGTGACACGCTACATATCTGTTTGTGGGTGGGTGGGGGAGGTCATAAAATTTGTATGAAAAATGGTATTCAGTGACACATTGTATAGTGTGCTAACATGCCGTCACTTGGTAATCACAACATTTTCAAGTGTGTCTGTGCTGTGTATGAAAGAAATAAAAAGAGCAGCAAGCAAGATTAAAAAATATGAAAGAAATATTTCTAGGAAATACATTGTTAAGTAATTACCATATTGTAATCTGTTTTAATTTTGTTCTATCTGTATACAATGTGTGACATGACATGACATGACATGATATGATATGATACAATACGATACGATACGATACGATACGATATGATATGAGGAAAAATATACAGTGGTGGTCTTGGAGTGTTAACAACCACCATTCAGCTATGGGTTTGAATCCCACCACTCCAGTTATATAGTGTTACAGACTAATCAAATCTTCTGAGTTCATTGTGGTTACAAACCACAGATGTAAATAAGGTTAATGTTACTGACACCTTCCTGGGTAAACAATCTCCCTTTCCCAAAGTTGCAGTCCTTCAATAAAAAGCAATTTCTTAATATGAAAGAACTTACATGAATTATACTGTAGTAAAACACTAATTGCAGCAAAACTATCCATGCATCATTAACTGCAGTCCCTAAGCACAGTTAATGCCAAAGATAGTAAGAACAGTTAGCTGTTACATTAAATTTCAACCAACCAAGAGAAATGCTCCCAAAATTCATAGATTGGATTATTTTTGTGAAACGGTATTCTTTTTGTGACTGGCTCACAAAACAGGAATATCAAATCCTGAACAAGGTTTTTACCCAATCAGGTCATCATAGAGACCAGTTTCAAATGAAAGCATCACAAAACAGGATCCTTTTTGGGAGATTTCTTTCTTTCTCATGACCAGCTCGTGAAAAATGATCCATGGGTCACAAAAAGTATTAAAACATAAGCAGAAATGTACTCCTAATCCAATAAGGATGATGCACCACTTTGAAACTGTTACTTTCCTAAAAGCTATTTCAAGCAATGGCAGTTAACACTGAGGAAATGATGGTAGACTCATGAAAAAGGATCCTGTTTCACAAGATCATATTTTTTCACAAGAAAGGACTAACGGTTGATGAAAAGGATTTAATATAAACAGAGAATGAACTCTCTAATCCAGTAAGTGTGCTAAACCAGTTCAAAGCTGTTGACTACACTAAGAAAATGATTAAAAACAATATTTCTGCACATTGAGGTACTTTGAACACCATTAGTCTCACAAGAAAGGACCCATTTTTGTGAGATTCTATTCTTTTCTCCATTCGCACAAGAAAGGACTACCAAGTGATGAAAAATAATTTAAATATAGACAGAAAATGAACTGTCTAATCCAATAAGTGCACAGAACCAGTTCAAAGCTGTTGGTTACACTAAGATAAACAATTTAAAGCAATGTTTCTATACGTTGAGGTAGTTTGAATGCTATTAGTCTTACACAAAGGATCCTTTTCACAAGATTATTTTCTTTTGTCACCGCTGACAAGAAAGGACTACCGGTGGCAAAAAGGATTTAAATTTAGACAGAAAATGAACTCTAATCCAATAAGTGTACTGAACTAGTTAAAAGCTGTTGGTTACACTAAGAAAAATTATTTAAAGCAATGTTTCTTTATGTTGCTGTACTCTGAATGCCGTTAGTCTCGTGAGATCGTATTCCTTTTTCGCCACTTGCTCATGAAAAGGATCACTGAGTCATGAAAAGGAATTTAAAAGTAAGCAGGAAGTGGGTCTGGCAGCCAATCAGAAGAGGAGAGGATGACAGGAAGTATGCCATCTTGGATTTCCTCACTTTTCTACACATGAACGGCAACTGCACTGTAAGTACCAAACATTTTAATAAAAGTTTAAAAATCTAATTAATGGATTTATTAAAAATTACATATTATGCAATCAGAAATAATGTAGAACCAGAAAATAGTTTTAAATATTGTCTACATGTTGGTACCTTAAAAAGTGAAGAGATATTTTACACAGCACAGCTCTGTTTCACAGACATGCTTTTAGAAAATAACATTTGAAACTAACATACCATTTATGTTTTAATCATTAAACAAATGATACCACAGACAGAACTACTCAAATAGGCAGTAATCAGAATACGTTCTCATTTTTATTAAAGTTTGTGTCATACAAATAGAACTACTAAACATACTGAGACAGAACCATACCGAGTTTTATTGGGATGTTTTTTCCTTTTTAATTACTTTCTTGTTTTATATTATACTGCTAAATTTAGCATACAAATAAAGCCACTGCTCAGAATCTTAACATGGTCTGTACTCATACACTTAGTTTCTCAAAATAAAATTATTTCATTACACATCAAAGAAATACAACTTTAACAGTGACTGTGATATGAGTGTCTTACCACCTAGAATGTTATCTCAAAAGGTAGGGAACTGATGCTCTGTCAGATTATGCCTATCTAAACACTGACCAATAGCATTGGTCAGTATTGGCAGGTCACAAGTAGTAATCTATCACATAACCACGTTGTCCCTCCAAAATATATATATTTTTAGATGCCATTATCCAAGTGCATAGAGCCTGTCACTCATAATAATAAGTATTTCTGTGATTGGCACACAGTTGTTGTACTTATGCAATCCAACGTTTTATAACTGTTTTGAGCTGTGTGACTCAGAAAAGCTGGCTTCTGACAGTTTGCTACAGTAGTTAAACAGTCATTTGGCACAAGGCTACTGACAGAGAGACACACATTTTGAGGTTGCTGGCATTTGCACTATCTGGTAAGGATAATGCATGGCAGAAGGCTCCAGAACTAGTGTATGGATCCTCAGCAGTTCCCTTGTGCTAAGGGCAGCACAGTTTTCTAGAGAAGTTATTGTGGGAATAACTTGTGACTGCACAACTGTGATATGTCATGGTTTAGTAAGGGTGGCATGAGATGGCAGCAGCTCATGCCAGCTGTACACCAACTTTGGAGAACACCCTAAGCCAGACATACTCTGAGCCATGCTGGAGGTAATGATTTGGGGACAGAAAAGGGTATAGATTTGACTGAAGTAGCTACATCAGATTTGGCTGCTTTAAATGCAATGTTACCTGCCTGTAAAATACTATATTCAGACATTACAGAGCGGATGATCTGGAAAGGCCAACAAAACACTCCTGGCTTGAAAGATCATGTTGAAAGGTAAACATTCAAATATCTGGCTTCGTGATCTGGGAATGCACACTGTATGTCACCCCATAATTAAGTACTACAAATATTGGCTATACCTAAAAGATGGTGTGCATCTCAAATGCTGGTAACAGGATTTTCCTGGGGACCTCCACTGTGGAATCCAAACACTGTTGTGAATGTGCAGTCACTTACATCATAAATACCATCATGTTATCACCAATGGCTCTTTTAAGAGCCATATATACCTTGTTCAAAAAAATAGAAGAACTACATCTATACACCACACACAACTCACAGTATTATTTTTGTTTTTGTTTGTTTGCTTATTCTCTTTAACTTTTTTTATTATTATTGATCTTTTTCCCTTTCTGTTTCTGTCTGCTGCATGTAGTTTTAAGAAACTGTTTTCAAGGTTACCACCTCAGAGAGTAAAACACCACAGGATATTACATGATTGACAGTGTATTTCTGTCTATCATATATCTGTGTGTGTGGGGGTGGAGTGGTGTTATGATTAGAGGAGGTGTAATTATATGCATGTGTAGTAAAATAAAAATAGTTGTTGTGGTCACAATTATATATTAATTCCACAAGTAAACATACTATGATGGATATAATTTTTTCTGTTATGTTTCTTGTATGTTTTTTCTCCTCTCTAATACCTATACATGTTATGTACACAAGAAAACATTATGTTTCTTAGTATAGTTTTGCTATCTTTTTCTTTGGGTAATAGTAATGTATTAGTACATGTTAAAGTCTGTGCCACTGCACTATCACCACACTTGTATGTGTGGATGCTGTGTGTTGGAGGTGAGTTGTTTGTTGAAGTTGTGTAGCTGTGTGCATACCAACTATTATTATAAAAGGGTCTCTGAAATGCTGTAATCTGATTAGCTGTTAGCATTCTGTCAGCTTTTCATTAATATTGGTACACTAATTGCTTCCATCCTACATCTATTTCACCTACTGTGCTATGAGTTAAGGAACCATTATGGTTTGTACTCTGTTAACTCATTCTAAGGGTTATTTCTAGTGACTCTGAATTCTATAACTACCCCGTACTTTTGGAACAATCTGTAATATAAATTTCATGTTATGATGAACCCTACTTGGTTTCTAGTTAAAATGAATAGGTTTATGTCCCTTCCACTACAAGAACTTTTTCTATGTTATGAACTTTCAAATGCAAATGTAATTCCTG
Source organism: Neoceratodus forsteri (assembly GCA_016271365.2). Classification (NCBI taxonomy): domain Eukaryota; kingdom Metazoa; phylum Chordata; order Ceratodontiformes; family Ceratodontidae; genus Neoceratodus; species Neoceratodus forsteri. Next base: position 1,544,302,644 of record CM057450.1, read on the forward strand.
TTTACTTGTGCACAGTAGTTATTTTCTGTGTGCATAAAGTGTTCTATTTGTGGAAACTGTATGTATGTATGTATGTAAAATTTAAAACCTGCAATAAAACAACTTTATGGATTAATACTGGTACACTGTCATGTACAGCATATGAATGCTTCCTATTAGCATTCCATCCTCCAGCACTGATGATTGTGTGGAATGATGAATTCTGATTCTGAACCAGCATTGTGAAAGCGTTGGTGAAAGAACTATGTTATTAAAATATACATTCCAATGAGGAAAATGTTTAAAAAAAATACACTTTTAGCACTTTTCTTTTGGAATAAGTTTTATAATAGCAATAAGACACTCCCAGGACTTAGATTAACAGTCAATCACCCTTATGGGCAATGTGGCACTTGACTGTGCCTCATGTCACATTACACCCCAGGGCTGACTAACAGACTGTTTATCTAACCCCTGGTCATGCTTTATTGCTTAATATGTGTGTAATGGCAGACACTATACTGAATGGTGACATGACAGTACACGAGTGAATAAATTATGAAGTGAAACATTTTTCAAAATGAATTCTTTTGGTAACAGGGTAAGGTCCACTAAGCACAACTGCCTGTTTTCAGGGGCGACCCATGTGCTTTAGGCTGGTTAAGTGACTTGCTCAGAGTCACACAGTATGCAAGGGAGGTTGGGGAATCAAAACCCAGGTCTGCTGAACCAAGCTCATTTACAGCTTGTTACCTAACCTCTAGGTTATACTGCCATACTAATAATAATTATGTAGAAGATGTGTGGAATACAGGTAGCAACATCTTTCTATGCCCTCATACTGTATTGTATACAAAGATAACAACTGTTGGGCTGCTGTTGTAATTTTTAATGGACATGAACACAATGTTTATTTTACTTTATAGTCGTTGATGATTCCTGCCCCACCTCAACACACTCCCAACAATAGCAATGCTTTGTTTTTCAAAATAATTGAACAAATTCCTTGTGTACTTCTTTCATGTGACTTACAGTAGAAAAATGTAACAATATTCCTCTGTAACTATTTACTTCTGACAGAATTGTTGCTGATTCACTTTTGAGAGTTTGTTGCAGTTGAGTCAGTGTGCATGTGTGTGTGTATGTGTGAGTGTGTAGCTAATTAATGTCAGTAAAAATACATTGCAACAGTAAATGCTACATATTTTTTGTTATTGTTTCACCAGAAAACGTGAACAATGTCCAAGCTTCAGAAGGAAGAGGATGTACTCACCCAATAAGGGCTATTAAAAAGTTTGGAGAAGCAGACATCATGATGAGGGTGATCAATCTCTCCCTCACAAAAACTTGGAGAAGATTGGTCACTTGGGTGACTAGTGGCTACAGAAGAGCCCCGAGGAATTCCAGAAGAACTGGAAGCAGCTCTAGCAGAAGTTTTATAAGTCAAAACAGGCTAATAAAGTACATATGAGGGACATGGACTCGTATGAGGTTGCTTATACCATGTGGGAGGATGCAGGAAGCCTGAAATTGGTGACCGCCACTATGGCAGTTAAGAATAGCCTTTTAGTTACCTAAGAAAACAAAGAAAAATAAAGAAATTTCACCATGGGCTCCTTACAAATATAGAACTATCTTATATTGGGCTAGCCAACAGATAGATGCAATATGACTGAGTGTGCCAACCACTTGGTATTATATGTGTACAAAAGTATTGCTGTAACCATAATCTCTTATTGCTTGCTGTTCTGGAAATATAAATGCAAATGACAATTTTGTTCATATAACAGAGATGGCTCAATCTGCCTGGATGTTGACCAAACCACAATAGATAACATTTCTGTTTTCCCATAAAGACAGTCCTATACACTTATTCATCAAACATCAGATTATTGGCAACTGTCTTTACATAGTCGTTTTGTTACTGTTTATAAAGGTTTAACTTCATGTAAAACAACCTGAAATAGTTGGTCAAATAAAGATGAAGAATGTAGCTTACCTTACCTTACTGAAGGTGTAGTGTAGTGTAGATACTGTGTGTTTCTCAGAAATGAAATTGTGTATTTAACTCTACAAAATTAATGCAGGTGGAACGCTGTGGAGCAGCAACATGGCGGCTGGCTTTTAAGATAACTCCATGTTGATTAATTGAAAAGTAATAAAGTCTGTTCCTCATCTACCCAAACAAGTCTAAATTCAGGAAGAGTACTATCAGAGGCTTTCTAGTGCACAATGGGGCCAAACAAGGACTCTAAAATTTGTCTCAAAGGCTAGATGCCCTTTTCTCTCATCAGCTGGTTCTTCCCAGGATCAGGACCAAGTGGCTTGGTGAGAGTTGTGGCTCCTGAGTTGCCAACAGCATAAATACTCATTATGTGGGCAAGATTCAGGCTACAGGGGAGGACACCAGCAAGTGCCTGGCCACTGTGGAGAACAAGCTCCTGGAAATGAGACCAAAATTTATGAGAAAATTGGGCTATATTGTCTGAAGCTAAACATGACACACTACATGCAATGCGGCCTATGTAAGGGATCTTACTTTTCAAAAATCCAAGATTGAGGCCCTAGAAAATGCTCAAAGGCAAGCCACTGTACACATTGTGGGGTTCCCATCCTGAGTGGCAGGAAAGAAGAAATTCTACCTGCAGTGCATCAACTGATCTTTAATGACCTACAACTTCTGCTGCATGATGCAGGTGTCAAAGTGACTAAAGTTTTTGTGATCCTCAATGGTCCTGGAACAAGAGGAGATCCAATGTAGAGGCCTCTAACTGCCATTGCTATGCTCTGTCTGGTGGAGGCTCGGATCCCACTGCTTCAGGCTGCTAGATCGAAGGGAGATTGACTGGGAGGAAGCCGCTGACTCTCTTTCTGGATATTTCTGCACAGACCCAGACAAGGAAGAAGGAGCTTCAAAAATGAAAAGGAACTTTGCAAAATGGGATCAAAGCACAGTTAATATTTCATGCAGCTGCAGATCCATTACAAATCTCGCATCTTTCTCTTTGTTGATCCTGTGTCAGCAGCTGCTTTTGCAGATAAACTGGTTGAACAATTGAATCTTCGAGTTGAATTTGGACAATGAGGAGTGAATGATCGGTTTATCTGGGTTGTTTTCTTGCTTTATGCAGTTTAAGGAGCTGATTTATGGCTGAAGGACACTGTTTCCTGAATACTGTTTGGCTGGTGCCTGTTTCAACTTTTACTTATTCAGGTGATGATGTTGCCGTTTCATTTATTAAATGTAGTATATTGGTTTAAATGGCTTGAGGCCAGTGTATGAGTTCTCTCATTTATTGGTAGAAGTTTCACCACTCAGTTTGTGAACGATTACAATAGATATCTGTTTCTATCCTGTTTCCTCACAGGACAGTTATTCTGTCCAGACACTGTTGGGATGCTCAGTAACTTAACTGAGTCCAGACGTTCTTTCATAGTATCTGACTTTATACATTGTGCCAGTTATCCCTCCCACATACATGCAGTCCTTCAAGAGACCTGATATTCTGGATTATCTGTTTACTGCAATCGATGAAGGTGAGAGTAATAACTGTTTACAGAATAATCAGTTCAGACTTTACTCCTTATATTAAATCAACTGGAAGTGCCTTTATGCTGCATGTACTTGATGCGTGGTATGACTGATTAAATCTTATGTATGCCTGCACATTCAGTTAGAGGGTCTGTACACCCCATCCTTACTTTTTTGTATTATGGTATATGCTGTACTTACATAAAATCTATAAATAAAAAGTTAAAAAAGTAATCCAAATGAGTTGATGGTTTCTTACTGTGTCTAATATAAACTGTCACTAAGGCATGTACTGTAGTAGAAGAAGAAAGAAAGTTGCAATGAATCTGTAACAGCTATACACACCTTTAATAAAATGTAAGAACTGTTACCTACAACCCAAATACACGCATCATAGAACTGTTTGACATATCATTAAAGTATAAAGGAATTATGTAATTAATTTTACAGAGTACTGTCTTGACAGAAAGCATTGCTATACAACAACACAAACTCTGACCAGAGCTGACAGGGCTGCATGTAATGAACTTTGGTAAATATATTGAAAACTACCAAAGTTATGAGCCTACATTAGGAAAATGTAACGAGACTCATAAATTTGTTGTTTTCTAATATTTGTGCACCATATTTTCCACATAGCCTTGTTATGACCCTTGTCTCATGAAGAAGGGCAGAGCAAATGTTCAACTCCTACCCGAAGGTGATTTAATGCAGGGACTGCAAAATCAACTTTGGGATGCAAAACACATTTTGGGCCAGAGCTGAAAATGACAGTTGTCAAATTCATGAGGTGCTGTAAAGAAATGACTATGTTATAAATGTGGGGTCAAAATGTTGAAAATTACAAAAGTTACAAGCCTGCATTCATAAACTTCAATGTAGGCTTATAACTTTATTGTTTTTAAATATTTTACACCAGATTTTCAACTTAGCCTTCTTATGACACCACCTCACAAAAAGGGTAGAGAAAATTTTCAGCTCCCGCCCAAAAGGTTATTTCACACAGGGTCCACAAAATCACCTTTCAGAATGTAAAATAACATTTTGGCCAGGATTTAAAAATACCAGCTCTCACACTCATGAGGTGCTAAAGATATGACTATGCTGTAAATTTGGGGTAAAATATTGAAAATTACCGAAGTTATGAGCCTGCATTTGCAAAATTTAACCAAGGCTCATAACTTTGTTTTGTTTTAATATTGGTACACCAAATCTTCAACATAGCCTTCTTATGACCCCACCTCAACAAGGGCAGAAACAATTTTCAAGTCCTGCCAAAAGGAGATTTTGCAAAGGACTGCAAAATCACCTTCTGGCCAGATTTGCCTTATGATAGCTCAATTGTTCATGAGATAAGGTCCCAAGAAAGGCATGTTCAAAATTTGGAATAAAAGTATGAAAACATGGCCAAGTTATGCCTGTAAGTTCAAAACACCATTTAAATACATTGAATCATATACCTGTTTGTTCAGTTTGTGGTCCTACTTTGAAGAGTGAAGATGTGTCTGAGGTGGAAAGTTAAAAAATAATAATAATAACATGGCAAGTTTGCCAGTGATTTCAAACACCATTGAAATACATTGAATTGCATGCCTGTTTGTTCAGCTGATGGTCCAGTTTGGTTTAAAACAAATGGAGGATTCCTACACTGGGATTGGGCACCCCAGTGCCACTGTTATGTTTCTGGGGTAGAGGGGTGAGGGTGCTGAGAGGGAGGGTCAGGTGGGGGAAGTAAAAGAAAATAACATGGCCAACTTAAGCCAGTAAGTTCAAAACACCATTGAAATACATTGAATCATATACCTGTTAGTTCAGTGCATGGTTTGGCTTTGAAGATTGAAGACACGTCTGTGGTCCAGAGAGGATTATGGCATTGGACCCCCGATGGGTAGGTAAGGGCATGGAGGGTATGGGTGCTGAGGGAGGGTTGAGTGGGGGGAATGCAATGGCAGCAAAAGACATTGATAGATCTTTTTATACAGGATTTAAAACAAAATGGATTATTTCTGCACTGGGGATTGGGCATCTCCCAGTGTCACTGTTACATTTCTGGGGGGTGAGAGGAGGGTTGGGTGGGGAAGAAAGTAAAAAACAATAACAAATAATCACACGTGTGGTAGTGGATGAGGGGAGGCAGGAAAAGAGTTATGATCGAGGCACTGGAGGATTGGGCATCACCAGTGTCACTATTATGTTTCTGGGGGAGGTGCTGATAGGGAGGGTTGGGCAGGTGGTTATGTATTTCAGGGCCATGGATCACTGAAAAGGAAAAATAATTGTGTGAGTGCAGAGTGTTCAACATACATGGAGGTGACTTTTTGTCACTCCAACATGTTGTGTGTATGCAAGAAATGCTGCAGTCCTTTTCCAAAGCAAGACATCTGTAGGGCTCTGCCTACTGCAGCCCTAAAATCTAGTAACTACTACACAATAAGGTCTTTTCTGTTTCTACAGAACATGAAGGCTTCCTGTGCCCACAGCTAAAGACTCTGCCTTATACCAGTCCCCAAAGATCTGGTGGGGAGGATGCTGCAGTTGAGCAGGTCCTTATGTTCGACCCCACCAGTACATTGCATCTTTAGTATGCGAATATATACCTAAAGAAAATTGTGATACAGTGAAGCGCATCATGATTAAACCCAGTTCTGAAGCATTGTACACCATGCTGCAGGGAGTTACTGCCTTAAACAATGTTATTTCAATATGACTTACTCCCTTTGTCATGTTGCATCTGTGACACTCTGTTTCATCACACCACTGTAGCAGTGTGCGATTCAAATTCCATAGTTTACTTCATTTACTTTGCTGCACCATGCTGCAAGATGTTCTATAATTCAGTTTAATCATGTTGCGCTTCAGTATATCTTGCATTACTGTATATCTATGAAGTTTTTAAATGACTGTCTTTTTCCTGCATGTTTTTTTTGCTGTGTTTTACTGATGTTTATCACTGTGAGCTTTGCACCTTGTTCACAGCAGCATTGCAGTGACAAGCCAGCAACATAACTTAGTACTTAGCAGCTTTCTTTACAGATGTTGCACTGCTTAGTACACATAGGTAAAATGGGGAGGAGGGAGGTGTCTGGAAGTGCATGGGTGGATATATCCACAACATGGAGAACCTTAACATAAACCAGGCACTGTTTATGCAGTCATATTCTATGCAGCATAATAAACTGTGTAACATTACCTGGATGCCTCTCCATCAACACCTATGTATACAGTATGGTGCTTGTAACAATATAACCACAGAAGTAACTTTCTGCACTGTATTTATCACATAAAAGAAATAATTCACAGTTCTAGATGATACTCAGCATCTGTTCTACTGTATCAGTTGTATATGTGGGGTGTGTGTGGTGTGTGTGTGTGTGTGTGTGTAAGCGGGGTGGGGTGACAGAGAGCATACTGTTGCAGGTGAGGAGCTAGAGAGTTCATGGTTTCAGAACAATGTAATGAACATTCTCATATTTGTGACTGTGAGTCTAATACATTAGCTTAACTGTTTATTCATATTTTTTGTAGAACAATGTCTTTGCTTAATGTTCAGCAAAGTAATCATATGATTACTTACATCATGTGCATATAATCAGTATTATTAGGCTTAGTATCATGGATGCATATGTCAACAATGTTATGCGGTTCTGCTGTAGCAGAATTGCATGAAAGTGTTGTAGCAGGCACAGAATAGACACGTGTCTATGCCTCTGTTAGCACCCTTTGCAAACTGTGTGAGAGGCCTTTGGCACCATGCATCTGCTTAAAGTTGGACCAGCATAACATTCTGTGGTGATTTGCATATGCAGTCCATGATGCTTTGCATTGTGTGGGCATGTGATTTTGTATTTTCTTGAAACTTGGCTTCCCAGCCAAATGCCCTTTGGGTAACCCTTGCCTCAGTGTTTGTGCACAGAGGTTCTTTGTCTTTATTGTGTTTAGTGTTGCATATACAGAAGAGAGACAAATAACAACCATGTATTGAGTTACTTGTAAATTATATATATGTAGACATTTAAAACAGAGTAGGTAGTGTAAGTAGTCATAGGACTATAAATAATTGTATAGCCTTTTGTTCAATTTGTGTTTTTCAGAAAAGACTTTCAGGGAGGGCACTGCTGGTGCTGAACAGGAGGCAGCAACAGGCACAGGAACGCTCTGTGGCTCAGCAAGAAGCACCAGCAGTTGCTGGTGACTCCTTATAAAACACCAGGAAGAAAAGCCCCAGCCTGGTCTCTCCAGGTTAGGCCATGCTGCAGTTGTTTGCAGGCCTCTAGCTAAGAAATGTAAGTACATAACAATCCATAACACATAAGTTACACAAAATATTTTTGACGTGTTGTGTTAGTATTAGAGATGCAGAGAAGTAAAATTCCCCCACGATGTGGTCACAAAGTGGTCACTTCATTTTACTATTCCGCCACCAAGTGCCCATTTTAGACCCTCACTTTGCCACTTTGCTCTGTAATTATGACTTTAGTTGTGCACTCCACCTTATTCTGCTTTAAGGTGGAGTGAGAATTCAGAGCAGCCCACACACATTACATGACTTACACAATGTAGATCACATGCTTCAGGCAGGTAGAGGTTACGGGCATAAACACTTCCAGCGTGGTCTGACTTACATGTTTTGCATGGTGTGACAAATGGCTCTGCTCCGAGAATGGCCGGGAGGTATGGACATGTGATGAAGAGGTGCACAGGTGACAAGTCCACAAATTAAGTTATTTTCCCATTTTAGGAACAGGATTTGATGTACCACTTGCACTAGACATACTGCATTGACCACCACCACCACCACTGCTACTCTGACCACCACTTGAAAAGATTTCTAAATCATAACCCTCCCCATATCATGCCTGTAGCAATCCTCTGGTGTTATTTCATCACTACTGCAGACATTGCTACTAGGTCTTACACTCATGAAAGGGGATAACATGCTCAGTAAGGTTGATGATGAGGGTGAACGCCCCACTATGGCATTGGCTGCCATCTGGTGCTGGGTCCACAGTGCCATGTGCCTGTTCTTAAGATGTGTACACTGGCCCCCATGCCCAGATGACTCTTTTATGTCAACTCACACCATGGTAACGCTGGCAGATTGCAACTGACTTATCATTTGCATCTTGGACAAAAAATCCCAGACAAGGGATTGCAATCCCGTACTTTTAACATGTCCCTGAAGCTGCTTATTGAACTCCATTTTTAACCCCTGAAATGGGTGGTGTGCTACATGATTTTTCAGGCTGGACACACTTGGACTCCAACTGACCACCATAACTGCTTATGATTGTTACTGATCATCATCATTATCCTCAACAGGAACCACTAAATCACAACTTTTTTGAGGAGGGGGATTTAATGCCAATAGACCAGACACAGCCACCTTGACTTTCTTTTGCTCTGGTTCCCAACAGGGTCACTAATAATCATCATGATATCCATCAACATCATCCACATTTTCAGCTTGATGCTGTCATGTGGAGAACATGTTCCAACCACAGCATCATCATCATCATCATCACCCGATATTTTACCACACTTAGAATTATTGGATGGCAAAGGCCTGACCTCAACAATGCTGAAAGAAATGTGACATTGTGAGTTATCATCACCAGGTTCAGAATCATGTTCAGTTACCGTGGGGATGTTAATGGGGAGTATGATATCACCTACACTGCCAGTCACAGCTTTAGACTCAACTATATTTTTGAAAGTTAACTGGTCAGAAGTGGAACTTGGGGCAGCAATACTCATGCTAGCAGAAACTGCACTAACACCACCAGCTGGGACAACATCATCTCCTCCAACTATGAGTGAGGCTACAGATTGCGCTGTAAAAACATTGATGGAGAAATCCTTTACTGACATCAGCCACGCACTTCTGCGTACTACCACATATGAAGACATTTCACATTGGCAGAAGTACCATGCCAGATATAGCATTGCTTGCATGTCTCTTTGCAGGCATTTTGGGATCACCAAGAAAATTCTAAACAAAATTTAGAATTTGAACTTTCAGTCTGGGCTGGTGGATGTGGAGCCAAAAAACAACAACTGTGGTTTGCAGATGGAGATTGGGCACTAAACAGATGCAAAGCACAGACAGATTAGGACTGCACGTTGTAATCAAGAAGAGATGCAGATGCAAAGTCACAACAACATCTTAACCAGTGCTCACAAGTCACAATCCAATCTAGAAAAGAATACTTTTGCCAGTTGGGGGTGGGAGGGGCAGTGCACTGCAGTAACAGTCCAAAACCAAGATACCACAAAGCAGTATAACATCATGCAGGTGTGGTGCATAGCAGGTTTAAACTGCTGCAATTATGCTGTGGCACAATAGAAGGTATCTGATTTGATGGCACATGTCATACACACACACACACTCACACACACACACACACACACACTACAACTAATGCGTAGCAAATTGAAAACTTTAATAATATAACCACATTTTTAAACAAACTGAAATTATGCACTGCTGCATCACACAATCAGCAAAAATGTCAAGAATTACTGAGAATATTACTATGTGTACATTAACACAGTTATACAAGAAAATATAACCAAAACTGAAACACTACCTTTTTCTCCTGGAGGGAGGACAGCTGCAGTCTAATGGGATGAAGTGCTGCATACTCGAGCAGACTAGATGGACCATATGGCCTGTATCTCCTGACAATTTTGTATGTTCGTATGTTAATCTACCTCCACCACAGATACACCCCTCCCAAAGCACACTTCAAATGTCTGTCAGTACACAGACTGAATGTTCTAAATTAATATTCAAAATCCACACACAAACAGTAAACACACAATGATACTGTATGTGCATAGGAGGGTTTCCTACAATCGATGTACTAAATTTTGAGCATACAGATGGCTCAAAAGACTTTTTAATGGCTTTTAGAGGGTTTGAATCGCAGATAATCTGAGAGCAAACTGTCTCCAGCTACCACTACACCCACACTACACAGAACTGAGGCTGTACAGAACAATCTAGAGCCCATGTGACCTGCAATCCCATGAATCACTGCACAATTTGCCTTGGAGCTCAATAACAAGGAGCGATGTGAAATACATTGATTTCTATGTACTTCACATTAAAATTGGTACAGAAGTGGTTGGGAGAAGGTGGAATAATGCAAAGTCATTGTTATCAATGGACTTCGCTCCTCATCATGACGCAAGTATTCTGCTTTGCGTTGCAGATTACTTCATGGATTCCGAATTGCTTTGTGGAGTGAATTTTGGCCACTTCACCAACCTCTAGTTGGTATCTGTAAACATGGGTTATTGCTTACTTATTTTTCACGTCACAACATCACAGTAAACTTGACTGACGCCCATTCTGCAAATTCCACAATGAATCTGCCTTAATTATCAAACAGAACACAGACATTGTATGCAAAGAACATGCAATGACTGTGTTACAATATGCCATTTATTTCCATTAGTGTGAGGTGGGACAATAACTCACTAGTGGCAAAAGTCACAAACTGACTTTATTTATTTTATTTTATTTATGTATTTATTGAATTTTGATGACGGTAGGCCCACTGGGCCCTGGAGTTCCTTTCAGGGGCGACTCCAGGAAGTAACAGTACATGAAATAGACACAATGGTACAATAACAGGCTGAGGGTTTATAGTAAGCAACAGCTTCAGATCCATGAGGCATAGCTTTTATCTGTGGGTTGTAAATGTATAACTACTTATTCTATTGTGCATTTGTTCATGCTACAGAGACATACAAAGTAATGAGACAGCACAGTGAGTTCATTAGGTAACATACCTCTAAGCGTCATAGGATATTTTCTATGACAAAAATGTGGTTCGAAATGGGTGGGGTTGCATAAAATGCTGGTGCAAAGTGGTACTCTTTTACAATAAAGTGGTGAAAATAGGGTTTTTCATAAAAAAACTGACTCCCAAGTGCTGATTTAAAAATGACAAATTTCATTTTGAAAGTCCTACCACCTCAGGAATGAAGATAATGGCATATTGGAACACAGTTAATTGTATGTTCTGTGTATACAATGTCTGTGTTCTGTGTGACAATTAAGGGCAGATTCATTATGGAATTGGCAGAATGGGCTGTCAGTCAAGTTTACTGTGATGTAGGCAAGTGAAAATATGTAAGCAATAACCCAGGACAGGGTATCAGGTTATTTAAGCAATAACCACCTTGAAGCCAGTCATTTTGAAGGATTAATGACCGGTTGGGGGATGGGTGGTCAAAGGTGCAGCCGAGGCCACCTCCCTCCAGCCATTCATTAATCCAAGAAATTACCAGCTTCAAGGTTGTTATTGCAATTATGAGCCTAATTGCAACAATAACTTCATTTTTCTGTTTATTTTTACTGCAATTCAACTTTTAAGCAGAGTGATGCTTGTGTGTGTTGCACAGTGTCAGCAGGCAGCTGGATTGGTCATTTCTAAGAAATTGATGACCAATCCAGTAGCCAATCACGCTCATGAATAATTAATTAGACTTATAATAGGGATTAATCAACATACCGGTAATGCTAGAGGCACAAGGCCACAGGTTGAGTGTCCTCTCAGCATCCAGAGTGTTGATTAATCCCTAACCACATACCCTGGAGTGTCATTGCACTTATAACATGGGTTGTCAAAAGATGAAAATAACCAAGACAAATGCTTTCATTGCTGTTAAAAGTGAAAAAATTGTACTGTGTCATGCAGCCTGAAAAGTAGTCCTGCAGAAATAATACATAGCACACTTCTGTTATGAAGACACACATGGTGTAAATGTACTGTTACGTTCATTTATGCCATTTGTTCATAACATAACTTGAGTATGACTTCTACTCTGTAAATTTGCAGCTGATCTGTGTCATTATCTGCTTGCTTTCATAAGGAAGATAATTTTAACAGTGTGGAGAGGAGTTGTCATACAGTATAAACAAGAGGATTTTTGAAGCAGCACATTTGGGAACACTCTGCACATGCACTTTACTACCTCACAGTGCCTATCCTGACTGTATTTTCAACTGCCTACCTCTCTGTTTCTACACACCGAGCTGTCACTTTGCCTCCCCGGTGCATAATAACAGCACAGCTTGCAGCAAGGATATAGCAACTGCACTGTGTCCCGCCCCACCCCCGACAAAGCAGAACATTATGCAGATCCACTGGGAGAGACACACAGAAGACTGTGTAGACAGACAGCAGACAAGAGACATACCCCCAACACTTACTATGCTGTGCGAGAGAGAGACCACCAGTCAGCCATACACAAACAGAGAGAGAGAGAGAGAGCAATTCACAGTGTCAATCAATCAATCAAACAATCAATCAATCAAATCTTTATTTATCCAGGAGATCACCATTGAGCAAGCTCATTTACAAGGTGAACCTGCTGTTGGCAGGAAAATTGTACAGTTACATATAAATATACATAATACAAAAGGAACAACATGTTTACAATACTAATAGGAGCAGAGTATTTACATTCCAAGTCACACGACAAGAAAGATATACATAACATAACCCAAACGTAATATATATATATATATACAGTCCCACAGGAGCAGGATGTGTATGGATGTCATATACAAACCATAGAAAAAGAAAGATTATTTATATTCCTGTCCAGCAGAAACACGTTACAGGCCTGGATGGAAATTCCTAAGCTATGGACATGCGCATAACAGTGTGTAAGCCTTTAGGTAAATGCAGCAGAAGGGGTGGTGAATAAGAGGATGCAGAGGGTGCTGAGGGCAAGTGGGGCAGAGGAGGGGGAGCAGTAGTGGCAAGGGCTGATTTGGATAAGCAGCTGGGACTAGTGTTGAAGAAGAGAGGAACAATAGTCACGCTGCTAGGAGCGATAAAGCAATTACATATTTCAGCAAATGTTTTGTTATAGAGGGTCTTAAAGAAGGCAGGACTAACAGGTGAGCTAAGTCTTAATGATTGTCATATCCTATTCCAGCGAGTAGGCAGGGCATAGCTTAGGCAGCCCTTCCAAAGCGTGTTTTGGCCCTTGGGACATTCAAAGAATTTAGCGATTAACTTCTTAAGGCATAGTTCCTAATAGGACTAAGGGGAGACAGTCAACAACGTGTTGTGGGAGTTTGTTGGTAAGGGCTCTGAGCATCCATAGAGCTGCATTTCTATATCGCCTGTATTGAAGGGAGGGCCACCCACGGCTGCGTATAAAGAGCAGTGATGTGCTGAGTACAGGAGGCCACTTATAAATCTCAGTGCTCTATGATATAATACATCCAGTTTTGCAAGATATGAGGCAGGGCAATGGCCATAAATGAAGTCAAGTAGTCAATTAATGAAAGGACGAGATTGGACAAGCTGTCTTTTAAGTCTGTGGTCAAGAGGCATTTCATTCTGAAAAAGACCAAGTCTCTGCTTCCATTTTTCAGCAGTTCTTCTGTGTGTTCCACATAAGATAGTTTGTTGTCTAGCCAAATACCAAAGGTATTTGAATTTAGTCACAAATTCAAGATTTTCTCCTAATAAAGTAGAGATTGATGGTAGTGGACTAGCAACAGCAGAGAAAGCCCCAGGGCCTGATGGTGAGAAAAGAATGGCCTTTTTTTGCATTTAGTAGTAACTTTTGCTAAGGAACTGGTACTGCAGAGTATTAAAGTCAGCTGGTAACATAGCGCAGGCAGCTTCAGGAGATTCCCAGCTTAAGTAGAGCACTGTGTCATCAACAAACAAGTGAATACTGGCCTCTTTGATGCCTACGTCCAAGCTGTTGATATAAATGGCAAACAGTAATGGGTCCAGTATGGAGCCCTGGGGACACCTCTTTTATCGGTTTAAGTGGAGAAATTTCTCCATCAGCCTTAATTTGTTGCTGTCTATCAGAAAGGTAGTCTTGGAACCATCCCAGTGCGGTTGAGCCAATGCCTATAGTTTTGAAGGTGGAGAGGAGCAGGCTGTGGTCGACAGTGTCGAAAGCCTGACTGAGGTCCAGAAGCACGGCACAAACAAATTTTTTGTTGTCTAGGTCCAGTTGCCAATCATTAGTAACTTTTGCCAGTGCCGTAATTGTACTATGCTTGCTCTAAAGCCAGACTGCATTGGATTGAGTAGTTCTAGCATTGTCTGAGAAAGATCTCAGCTGTGTATCCACAATTTTTCCAGAAGTTTTGAAAGTATGGGAAGAAGGAAGAGGGTCCCCTGCTTTAAACAGGGAATGACGTGAGCAGTTTTCCATGCCTTGGGATGGAGCCTTGTGCTAAGGACAGATTGAATAGGTGTGTTATAGGTGTAGCAAGTATGGTACGCTATTTTCAAGAAATATGGGTCGAATGAGTTGGCCCCAGAACTTTTTTAGTATCTAGTCGTAGAAGAAGATCTTCAACTTCTTTTATGGTGGTAGGTGAAAAGGAGAAGTCCATGTTATTGCTACTTGGTTCTGAAGGCTGGGTGTTGGTCTGAGGAAGAAGGCTACTTACAGGTGCATTATCAAATGCCAAGCCAGCAGTGGCAAAGTGATTGTTGAAAGCCTGCAGTATCTCTAATTTATCGTTAATGATAATATTATCAGTGGTAATTTTGGAAGGAAGTGCACTTCCTGAAGAGTGGCCAGATAGCTCTTTTATGGTGGACCAGAACTTGGTAGGGCAGTTTGATGCAGAGAGTAGCTCGGTTTGATAAAAGTTGGCTTGGCCTTCTGACCAACTTAGTACAGATGTTTCTAGATGCCCTGAAGAGACATCAGTCTGTGTCAGCACGAGATTTATGAGCCTTTTTCCAGAAGTAATCTCTTTGAGTAAGGCAGCTTAGATCCGTGAGAACCAATGACAGGTTCTGGCTTTATTCGTGCTTTAACCAGGGAGCATCGCTATTTAGGGTGTTGGATATGATTTCATGGAGAACGTCATAAGCATCGCCACTGACTTAGCTAGGTAGAAACTTTGCCATAGCAAAGAGTTTTTAGATCATTGAAGTATGCAATAGGATCAAAGTTCTGGCTGGATCTTTAGTGGAAAACTTTGATGTAGATAGAGGTTTGGTAACAGTTCTTATACCACCAATAAAGCAGTGGTCACTAACGTCCACTAAGAGGATACCAGCATGGGAAAAGGATTGAGGTCTGTTAACAAGGAGATGTATGTTGCTGCACTGGCTGCCTTTCTATGTCACTTGATTGATCTTACTTGTCCCTGCTCTGCTTCTGCACACCATGATTACACCCGCCAGCCACCTCACCTACCCACCCACCCCAAACATGGCCACTTTATAACACCTTTACACCTGATTCACTCAATGACAATGACACAGGTAGACAAAAGGAATGTGTGGCTGTTTGTAGCTATACCCTACCACTGTATGCATAAAATATCTATGCTAAGGTGCATGCTGCTGTCTTGATCATTGCTGCACAACCTGCCGCCTGCTATGCCTTTCTCTGTGTCTCTTTCCCTCACATGTCCGGCTGCAGCTCAGAATAACAAGCAAATGAATTGGAGAGCAACTAGTGGCCATAAGAATGTACTGCCTGTGGGACACCAAGAAGCTGTTGACACTATCGCCTTCTCTATCTCTTTCTCACATCTGCAGCAAATGACAGCAGGGACATGTCTGGCTTCCCAACATCTCTGTCGCTACCACACTTTTGCAGTGACTGCTGTTTCCTTTTGCTCTGTCAGGAAGCAATGAGTGCCGATGGCACTTCACATGGATTGCTCCATGGAACCATGGATTAATGCTTACTTAATCCACAGGCATGCAGAGTGACTCCGCCAATTGCATTGCTCATTTCCTCCAACCTATGTTATAAAGTGTTATTTACCCATTGGGTGAATAACACAGTTTACCTTTCACTTGGGTCAGAATCATGGAAAGATAGTGCATTTATTTAAGTAGTGTAATCACAACATATGTTGTATACATACATACATATAAATATATAAATATATATATATATACACACACACACATATATATATATATAGTTAGCATTTTATCCTTGAACATTGCACGTGAATAGCTGTTGTACATCAGCTGAATTACATTGATATTAGCCAGTTACATAATAGTACATTCATATATTTAAGTCTATGCAGCAAAGTATCTCAATAAGCTTCTGGAGTGTGTCATAAAACACAGATCTGTAGTCATGAAAGAGAGACATGAAGGTCAGACAATGTGAATATTTTAAAGTATGACATTGTGTGGCATTAATACTCACCTGGCTAACGTAGGAACATAGAAACACAGACTTTGAAGGCAGATAAACACTGCTTGGCCCACCTAGTCTGCTCATTTCCTACCTATTGGTTAAGCTGCAGATCCTAGTTAACCAACAACCTACTTCTTCTTACCCCCACCATAATTGCCTTATGTTTGTCCCATGCATTCCTGATGCAAATTGATCTTTCTTTTCATGGATCTAGCCCCTCAGTGCCAGCATAGAATTTCTGCTGAGAAAGGTAAGCAGAACCTCCATTTGTGTCAGAGTTGCTAACAATAACAGATTGTATGACTAGTCTACAGGTGACTATTTTGTGTGTAAGAGTGACATGACACAGGGTGCAATATGGTGTGATAATGGCCCTTTTAATTAGTTAAACAGTGTTTATTTCTTAAAAGTTCCTTACGGGGACATTTTTAGATAACCTCCAAGGCCATTAGTGGCAGTAGATTTAACACATGGTCAGATGACCTAATTCAGTAATTTTCATCTCATAACTGACTACACCCCTGACCATGAGTGAAATTTAGTGCCAACAACACCCTGTTGTATTGTATTGCTTTCAGAACAGAGATATAATTGCCAACAACAGGAAAAAAAGTGTCTGCTTAAGTATGAGTCAACAATCAAGTTATGTGACACCACGACAGGTCTGAAACAAAACAAAAAATCTAAAGTCATGTGATATGGTTTTAAAATGTATATTTACAAGTTATGTAATAACCAAGTTTACTTTATATCTAATGTTTGTCATATGAGCATTCTCTTTCTTTCTACTTCATCATTCATTATAGTGAACAGGTCCACCTGGAGAAAACAGAAGACGATCAACATTAAAATATCTCTACATCATGGTATTTGTATTCTTGACTGTGTAATGCAGCATGCTACACTGTAACAGTAGTGCTTCCAGCAGCATGCAACAGCTAGCAAATGTAACATTTCTCTGCACCTCCTTCCCACCATCCCACCCACACCTGGACAACATAGATTGCATGGCAATTCTCTATCATTAGTACTTGTAGATGCTGTGTGGTTCTTATCAAAGTCCTCCTGTACCACAGCTGCTCCTGTTAGCTGCTTGCTTGATGCCTCAGATCATAATCAACTAGTTATAGTACCTTAAATGAAATATATGTTGTCTACAGTACTGAACAGTGCAATCATTGTAATTCTTTGATGCATGGAATGTATAAATGATATCTATATAGTTGTTATTACAGTATGTATGTAATGTACCCATATATAATATAGAGGATTGTAGGAGCTGTCATACATAACAGTGATGTTTATCGAGATTTCTAACAGATGACCCCGAGCGCGCAGCTCGAGAGGTACTTCTGTCACCAAGGAAACCTCAAGATACAAGAATTTATTGTTTGTGTATGACTGCTCATACATAATCTTTTATAGTGATGGGCAGTCACAGCATAGAAAATCACATAAACCATCTGGAGAAGACAACAGAAAATAGAAATTTTAACATTTTCTTTTTTTAACTGACACAGTGTGCTGCAGATGTTTCTGCAAGTTCAAGTTAAAAAAATGCAACTTCCAACTTAACTGGATTGAGGAAAGCAACTATGTGGCAGCATTCCAAGTTGTTATGCTGCAGTAGTGGCATAGCTAGTGCAGCATAACTGCAGTAATGACATAGCTACTGCAGCATAACAACTCCATTCTAGTTATGGATTTCTATCCATAACAATATTCTACCATACACTATAACAATGTTCTTCTCAACAGCTAGAATAATAACGGTATGCTGTCATCAGACTCATCAGATATTTGTACAACAAAATGACAATTAAAGGTTTACGTATTTGAAATCTGTTATAACACATTAATAGCCATTATTCTTCCCACAGTGTGCCTACAATACAAAGACAACAAATGTTGCATTTAATTGTGTTTTCTCTTCCTTTTCTTTAGCATTGGATACAGAGCACAGTCACTATGAGTTACAGACAAAACAACCATAACATGAAGGCTTATTTTACAGGCAGTGAAGTAGTACAATTAAATGTATATCACTAACTTAATCCACAGGGCAGCATATTACCATCAAGACCCTATAAGCACATAAGAAGTAACCAATCACACTACTTAAACAAACACATACAGCAAAAGTAATTTCTCTTCTCTGTCTTTTTTTTCAGAACTTGTGGCAGAAAAAAGGCACTGAAGGTGGGCCTCTGCCAGTTCACAGACACTGTGGGGATGGCATCCAGGCTATCACTGGCAGTTCTGTGATGGTGATAGAGCAATAGAAGCTCTCTAGAACAACAGCAGGAGCTTCTGGAGCTTGACACCGTCATGGACAGACTGAATGGCAGACCTGTGAGGCCATCTGTGGCTTCCGGAAAGCAACCTGGAGCTCACCAATGTAATCAGGCAGCTTCACAACCAAGCCGAGAACCAGGGTACTGTCCAGGAGGCCAACCATGGTGTCCTATTGTGGCTGGTGGAGGCACAGTTAGAGGCCAATGAAGGAATACAACATCTCCTTTGCCTACAACAGCAGCAGCAGGACCAGGTCCTCCCAGAAGACTGCTAGGATCCTACATCACAGCCCCTCCTCATATTTCACCTGAAGAGGAAGGGAGGAACCACCTGATAAGTCCCTCATATGCACAAGGAGCTGCTTCCACTTCTTTCCTGTCACACAAGGAGACCCCAATCATGGTGTCTGTCGGTTGAGTACATCCTTGTCCTTACACAGTGGAAACACCAGCACCCCACTTCTAATTAATGTAATCACTAGAATTTTAAATGCTGTTGCATTATTAGTATTATTTCATTTTCTATTTTTAAAGCAAATAAAGTATATTTATTTTTAAAGAAATATATATTTTATAATATAAATCTTTTATGTGATTGAAATTACTTTTATGTAAAAGGAATTACTACCGTGAAATTTTCTATAAAAAGATTATAATTACAAAAAACTGTCATTCATTTATATGTTAAACATTGCACAAAGGAGGTAAGCAGTGTGCAAGATGAGGACAGGCATGCATACATTATATATGTTTTTATTTATTTATGAGGATTTGAAAATACCTTTGAGTCAAAGACTCTTTTTCAAAGGTTCCACCTCATTACAGGCATACTGTGAGAGAACAGTACAGAGTTGGAACAAAACAAACAGGCATGATACAATGGCTACAGTTTTAGGCTAACATTTTGATACTATAGATACACAGTATTAGTCACAGTGCAAGGATATATTTATAAGCTCCATAGGAGCTAGTACAGAGAGTTTCAGATTGGTTAGTCCGCCAAAGGCCTTAGTCGGAAAGGGGGAGGTCTGGGTTAAGTGGACAATCGCAGGGATTGGAGGACTGTAGGTGGTTCCAAGGTAGGCTTTGAAAGGGCCGATTCTTTTCAAGTTCAAGTTAACAGGTTATTTATCCAGGAAGGGCTCGGTAGCGGAAGGATCTTTTGAATTGGGAGGTTTGGCATTGGGGAACCTAAAGAGTTGCTTGCTAGAAGTACTAGGTGTAGGAGTGATGGGGTCGGTTGTATTAGAGGTGAGAGACTGGTGGGGGTGAGACTGAGAGTAATCATTTTGGTCATGAGTCAGGTATGAAACCACCTAATTCTGTTATCCAGGTTAAGCCAGTTTGAGGACTTATAGAGGGCTTAGTTTGGGTTAGACAATCATAGAAACATAGAAACATAGAATTGATCGGCAGATAGGACCACTTGACCAACCCAGTCTGCCCATTTCCTACCTACTGATAAGCTGCAGATCCTAGTTAACCAGCAGCCTACTTCTTCCTACCCCACCCCTAGAATTGCCTTATGACTGTCCCATGCATGCTTGAATTCCACCATTGTTTTTGACTCCATAACCTCCTCTGGAAGGCCATTCCATGCATCCACAACCCTCTCTGTGAAAAATACTTCCTTAAATTACCTCTGAGCCGCCTCCCTTTATCTTCAAATTGTGCCCTTGTTCTTGCACACCTTTTTTGAAAGATGCTACCCTCTTGGACTTTGTTGATTCCCTTGAGATACTTGAAAGTTTCTATCATGTCCCCTCTCCTCCTTTCCTCGAGGCTATACATATTAAGCTCCTAAGTCTCTCTTCATATGTCTTCCAGTGCAGACCCTGCACCATTTTGTTGCCCTCCTCTGGACAGCTTCCATCCTGTCTATGTCTTTGCGGAGATTGGGTCTCCAGAACTGCACGCAGTACTCCAGATGGGGTCTCACCAGCTGTCTGTACAGAGGGATAATAACTTCCTGTTTTCTACTGGTGATGCCTCTCCTGTGCATCCCAGTATCCCCCAGCCCTCCTTGCTGCCCTCTCACATTGCTTGCCCACCTTTAGGTCATCTGATATGACTACCCCGGGTCTCATTCCATTTTTGATGTTGTTAGTATCTCACCCCCATTGTGTACTCTTCCCTGGGTTTTGTTTCCATGTGCATTACCTTGCACTTTAGCATTGAATCTAAGCTGCCATACATTTGACCATTCCTCTAACCTTGCCAAGTCCCTTCTCATCCTTTCTACCCCACCTTGTGCATCAACTCTGTTGCAGATCTTTGTGTCATCTGCAAAGAGACATACTTTTCCTTCCAGTACCTCTGCAATGTCCCTTATAAAGACATTGAAGAGGACCGTCCTAATACTGAACCCTCGGTACCCCACTAGTAACCCCTTTCTTCAGAGTGGACTCCATTTACTATTACTCTCTGTCCTATTCTCCAGCCAATTCTTTACCCAGGCTGTCATTTTGGGACCCACTCCTGGCTGGCTAACTTGATTATTAATCTTTGTGTGGGACTGTGTCAAATGCCTTGCTAAAGTCTAGGTAGGCCATGTCCACAGCCCTCCCTGATCTACTACTTTGGTCACCCAGTCAAAGAAATTATCAGATCTGCCTGGCATGACCTTCCGCTGTGAATCCATGCAGCCTTGGGTCCTGTGCCCTCTGGCCTCTAGATACTCAACAATTCTTTCCTTCAGAAGTGATTCCATCATTTTCCCTACCACTGAGGTTAAACTAACAGGTCTGTAGTTGCCTGCTTCTGCCTTGCTCCACTTTTTGAAGGGAATCACATCTGCCTCCTCCAGTCCTCGGACACCCCATCCTCCCATGATTTGTTAAAGAGGGTAGTCAGTGGTGTCACTAGTTCTACCTAGTTCTTTAGAATTCAGGGATGAATCCCATCAGGCCCCATTCCTGTGTCCACCTTCAGTTTTAAAAGTTCTTTCATAACCCTTTCTTCTGTAAATGGGCTGGTATCAACTTCTGTATCCAGAGTGTTTCTACTGTTTGTTTTAGGTACCTCCCCTCTTCATTTGTAAATACTGAGCAAAATATTTGTTTAGTATCTCTGCCTTTCACAGTCACCCTCCGCCCACCCTCCCTCCCTTTATTAAGCCTCACTATCCCTCCTTGGTCTTCCTTCGCTCCCTGATACACCTATAAAAGGTGTTATTCCTTCTTAACTGAGTTGGCTATCTTTTCCTCAGTTTGGGCCTTTGCTGTTCTGGCTGCTTCTCAGCTTCCTTTTGCTTTAACTGATACAGTTCTCTGTCCTGCTCCTTCTGTGATTCCTTGTACTTCCTGAATGCTTTCTTTTCTCTTGAACCTTCACTGCCACTTCCTTTGAGAACCATAGTGTTTTCACATCGTTTTGTTTTGTTTTGTTTATGTTTGTTTTGTTTCCTGAAGTAGTGTCCTTGATGGAGGAGGAACATCTGGATATTGTGACAGTCACAGAAACATGGTACACAAAACCATGACTGGGACGTAAACATACCAGGATACACTATCTACAGGAGGGACAGGAGGGTAAAAGAGGAGGAGGTAGTAGCTCTTTACATAAGGGAAGAAATCAAAGCAACAGAGCAAAAGGGTAAACAGGAGGAGAAGAAGCACTGTGGGTAAATTTGGAGACAGGCAATGGCACTACAATCCGCACATGGCTTGTATACAGACCTCTTCTCGGGGAGGAAATGGACAAGGAAATGATTGAAAGTATACTTAGAATGGCAGAAAAAGGGAGATATTGCTGATGGGTGATCTGAATATGCCAGATGTTAACTGGAGTGCAGTTGCAGCAGCTACTTCAAGAGTGGGGTTATTCTAGATGTCCTACAGGGGCATGCCTTAGACAACTAGTATTGGAGCCCACCGAGAGGGAGCAATCTTAGACCTGGTTCTCTCAAATGGAGAGAGAGAGGATCACAGATGTAGAAGTGGATAGCCATCTGGGAACTAGCACCATCGAACAGTATGGTTCACAATAAACAAAACAATAGAGTCAAGCTATACAAAGGCAAAAGTACTGGACTTTAGAGGGCTGACTTTGCCTAAAATGCGTGAGTGCCTAAGGAATGCACTAGCAAATGGACAGGAAGGAGGGTGGAAGAACAATGGGAATAATAAAACTGCCATCACAGAGGTAACAAACCTTAGTGTGAAGCAAATAATCACAGCCCAGGATAAGGTGGCAGGCTTTATTGAGGGAGATTTGGAGTCTAGATAAGTCCATGGAACTGGCAGCACCATAGATAAGTATGCCATAGGTCGAGGAGAGAGAGGACTGAGGAAGAGACCACAAGGCGGAGGGCATCGGGAGTGAGGCAATGTTAAACCAATATAGGATGCAAGCGGATATTGAGGGCTGTAGATAGTTGATGAATGTGCAGGTGGAAGTTTAGGGCTGGTTCTAGTGTGATGCCCAGGTATTTGAAGGAGTCCACCTGTTCAAGAGGGATCTGGTTGGTGGTCAGGATTTGTAGGCAGTGGTCTTTCCTGGAGTTACGTGGGTGTAAGAAGTACATAACTTTGGTTTTCTTGTAGTTTAGAATAAGGCATTGTGCAGTGAACCACTTTTCTGTATCATTGAAGGAGGATTGAAGGGGAGGTGGAGCTGGGTGGGGTCAGGATTGGAGGAGCAGGACAGTGTCATCCGCATAGAGTAGGATATTTATGGAACATGACTGGGGAAGGAGTTGAGGAAGAGACTAAATAATAAAGGTCTGAGGATGGACTCTGTGGGACACTGGATCATACTGGCAGCCTGCTGGAAAAGATAGCACCAATTTTGACCTGCTGGAAATGATCTGACAAGTAGTCCATGAATCAGCATAGGGCATCTTGACAGATGCCAAGCTTGGATAGGGTAGGTAGCAGGAGGGAGTGGTTGACTGTGTCAAATGCCTTGGTGAGGTCGATGAAGACCACACCAGAGAGATGTCCACTATCTAGGCAGTATGAAGGTGTGAGGTGAACTTGAGAAGGGCAGTCATCATTCTTTATCCTTTGTGGAAACCATGTTGCTGGTTGCAAAGTATATTGTGTTTGTTAAGATGGTCAGTGAGCTGCTCAGAGATGATACATTCTACTGCCTTAGATGGGGAGAATAGAGATGGAGCGATAGTTGTGGGGGGTATGGTCCCCGCTTTTAAATATAGGGGTAGTAGAAGCAGATTTCAGTGCATTGGAAATTTTCAAAGACATGAAGACTGGTTAATAATGTGGAAGAGGGGATTAGCACCTCATGGAGAGTGAGCTGAAGAGTCTGAGGTCTAGGAGTCACTGCATATTGGGAGTGCCTCATGGCTTTTGGAGGTGAGCTCAGCAGCTCTGGGGGGATGCAATGTAGATGAAATGGAGGTGTGCTGAGAGGGAGGGGCATTGGAGCGATGGTCAAAGTAATGGGAATGGAGGACATGGCTGAGGTCAGAGAAAGCATGGTTAAGTGGTGGCTATCTGAAAGGGGCCAGAGGACAGGCCCCTTCGACTAAGATTTGCATGGGGGCAGGGTTAGGGCAATGCCACAGATGTCCTTAATATTGCTCCAAAATTACGCTCTAGCCCCAGGTGGAGTTTAGGGTAGATTTTTAGTACTCGGCCTGGCTTTCCGTGGGACCAGTGCAGTGGTTTCGGCTTCTCTGTACTTCTGTCTATCAGCTGGCAGGCCAGTCTCAATGGAGAGGTGCCACAGAGAATCTCTAGCTCGCATCAAGGCCAGTAGGTGGTCAGAAATCCAGGGCACTGGGTTGCCTTGACCATCCTTCTGGCAAGAGGGGCAAACATGTCACAGATAGCATTGAAGGAATGAATTAAGAGGTCAAGGGCTCTGTCAGGGTCAAGGGTGTTTGTTGTGAAAGGCCAGTCCAACTTACTAAGGTGAGCTTTCAGGACATTGAGTTTACTAGGGCCAGTTTATGTCACAGGACCATTTTGGGGATTTGGGGTCTTACAAGACCAGGAACAGAGGACAGGGAGTGGTCACTAATCGCGCCTGGGAGGATAATGGTGCTAGTAATTTTGTGAGGGCGGTTAGTGAAAACTATGTCCAGTAGGGGAGAATCCGTGCGATGGTCCAGGTGGGTGGGGGAGGGACTATTTGTGCAAGGTCATGGGTGGTGGCTTAGACGATGAGAGTGGTGGCGGACTTATATAGCCAACTGATATTGAAGTCCCCAGAACAATTTTTTCATTATGAGATGGTAATGTGGCCAGGTAGGACATCACAGAGTGGAAGGCTGCCTTTTGGTCCCTGGGGAATGTAAATAGCAGTGATAAGAAGGGAGTATGAGAATGACCAAAGGTAAGTTTGAATGTGAGGGTCTGTGGACCGGGAATGAGATGGGAGGGGAAGCAGCTCTGTGCAATTATTAAGACCATTTTGTACAAGGGAAATAGTATATTTCACAGACAGAAATTAATTTTACATTTAAAAGGTAAAGGAATTTAATGTATCCTAATTGGCTGAATATTAGGCCCTGGACACACTGGGAACTTAAAATGGTTTAAGTGCCTTAAAACTGTTTAAACCTCTAGCACTGTTTGCAGACAGACTGCAAGCCCCTTAGGCCCTGGACACACTGGGGAACTTAAAATGGTTTAAGTGGCTTTAAAATAGTTTAAACTCCTAGCACTGTTTGCAGACAGACTACAAGCCCTTAAAATGTTTTAACAAAAGTGTTTTAAACCCTGCTAGAAACCTAGTCTTAAACCGTTTTTAAAAATGCTTTTGAGCTAGCATGGTTTTACTCACAGGTCTGTCCAGGAGTAAAAGTGTTTCAAGCAGTAATGGTTTCACTAAAACAGTTCTAGCTGCAGTGTGTCCAGGCAAGTACAGTTCTGTGTGTTGGACTTAATGCAAAATAGTTACAAGGAGAACAGGTTTAATACTAGCAGTGTGCACACTAAACCATTATCAAAAATGGTTACTGAGTAGTGTGGCTGCACTGAATGGTTTAGCTGAACTGGTTTTAAAATGGTTTTCAAAAACAGTTCTGTAGTGTGTCCAGGGCCTTAGTTGTAAGCCATGTTACAAATTTCATCACCAGCGATAGCAGTAAATCAGAACGATTTTGAATTTCTGTATTCCATCTTAACATACTGTCTATGAATATGTGCCTGTGTGGGGGGTAGCATTCTGCTATTTCAATAATACATTGCTAGAAATCTTCTATTCCATGTTAAAGAATCACACAGTGTGTTGAATATGAAGAAGGACAGATGAGACGCAGGTCCAAAGCACCTTTAGAGGAGCATTTTCCATGATTCAGCATCCAATTATTATATCAATTTGCTGTTATCAAAATTGTAGAGTATTCTTTTCAGAACAGTTTCCTATGGGTCCATTCTATATAAACAATTAGTCAGAGCAGAGATATTACTGATACTTCATTTTCACCATGATCAGAGTTGTGAAGAAACCTGCATTCGACTCGTGGATCATTGCACCACTGACTGTGAGAGACTCATACTACCACCAATGTCCATACGGTGCCCTATTGCTTACATATTCTATATTGTAACCCAGCTATACACTGTTCTGCTGGGGTAGTAATATCTTTATGTTCTTATAGTGTATAGTGCATTGTTCTGGATATAATTCAATCTAGTTCAAACACTGTTGTGCCACATTTGAAAACTCATGCAAACGTAATGGTACACTTCGTGTTATAATACCATGGTGAAACCTGCAGACTGCAGAAATATATTGTACCGTGGAAAGAAGTAAGATTCTGCAAACACATTTCACATCACAGTATACACTGGGCTGAACAACTTCATGCGCAGCACAGTTTTCTGTAACCTGACAGGGTTATGCAACATAAAGTGCTTTGCACCATGCACTCCCATGCATTTTATTGCAGAACTGCACCTGCCATTTCTATAGCATAACATCACATTTTTCATTGGTATCAGTGATACCCCCAACCCAGCAATTTTACCCTCCAAAATCTGTATATGTGTTGCCTACTGACCAATGTACCACATGGTAAATACCTCAAAATTATCTTATTTCATGGAGAAGATCCATTTTCTGACCATGGCAATGAATTTTGAAAAAGTGAATCCTTTTTCACGAGATGTTCCATTTTCACAAACTGAGAAAAAGGATTCCTTTGTGAGCTCACAAAGAAGGAATCGTTCACTAGCAAGAAATCCTTTTCTGGGACTTCGCAAGAAAGGAATTGGCTGCGAAAAAGGAATCAGCTTGAAAAAGTAACTATGCTTGTCACAAAAAAGATTATAAATGCTAAAAAATGCCAGTCAAGGTTGTTATTCCACCAAATAACTTCAGAATACACCTAACAGAGTCTCCATGAACAAGATACACGAGTTGGCTGTCTTCCTATCACTATTTCTGTGGGTTTTCAAAAAATGCTTTTGAAAAAAATAGGAAACAAGATGGCAGCTCATGAAAAGGATTTTCTCCCATGAAAAGTTTTTCCTCACAAAATAGAAACAGATTTCACAAGAATGAATCCTTTTCATCAATGTGCAATACTTTGTCAAATTTTTACCATATCCTGCAAAGTGATCTTCCCATAGGAGTAATGGGAACTTAAAACTGAATAACTTTGCAAAGATTGATATTTTTCACCAAACAATTGCTGGCTGTTCTGCTACCCAAGTTCTTTCTACCATTAAAAAATCGCACTCAAATTCCACACCATCTGGGCACAAGGCAATGAAGAAAAACTGCAAAAGTGATGACTTTAAGATTTTTGCACTATCCAGATCTCAGAATCCACATACAACTGGAACAAAACTTGTCACGCCAAGAGATTTACCCCATAGGACAGCGTATACCACATTTTGTGCAAATCCATTGATTGGTTGGAAACCTATTAAAGTGCAAAATTTGAGGTTTAATATTAAACGGGCTACTCAACCCCAACTAAGTGTCTATATAATGTATATATATATATATATATATATATATATATATATATATATATATATATATATATATATATAGTGGCACAGTAGTACCACTATAGTTAGGGTTGAGTACCCCATTTAAGGTTAACGGGTGAAAATTTGCAGGTTAATAACTTTGCCACTGTGTTACAGATTTGATTGAAATTTGGCAGGCATGGAGCAATTCTATAGATCTCTGATCTGCCAAGTGTTATAGTGGTCGGATATATGGTTGTAGAGCTACATAGCACTGTAAAATGTGGTGATTACACTTTTGTGCATTCTTTGCTCACGCTCACAGGTCGCACAATTTGTGCAACTGCTCCAAAACCTTCAGGAAACATGCAGCCGGGTCCCCAATGTGCTTTTCAAAGATTTCATGAAAAATATTAAATGGTTCAAAGTTATTCAAAAACAAGTTTCCTTATAGTCAGTGGGAAAAGTTAATAAAATATTCCACAGTTCGCAAATGCCACTTTTAGTGTCGCAAATTACCCTGTAGTTGCAAATCTGCCATTTTGTTTTCAGTTACTGGTCAATGAAATGCTTGTCATTTAAATTTGGGACCCTCTAGGACACACTTCTTTTTGTGTTCACCTAGTCGAGCCCTGAGAATGCTAGTCATGTCTTTTGGGAGGGTTAACACCCAAGAAATATTTTTTTAATTTTGCAAACTGTAGTGTCGCAAGGTAGTGTCGCATATCTCTACACTTTTTGTTATTTTTTTAGTAGTGTCGGATTTGCCACACTGCTTTCCGACACTATGACCAAAATAACAGGAATTCTTTGCCACCCTGCTGAAAAGAACGGTTTAGTCTTTTGGGCTGACATTTGGACAGAAGAAGCTAACATCCCACAGATGTGCCTTTTGTGGTTTGGTGGCAAAATATTAAAGGGCTGCAAAGTTACGGCACTCAAAGTTGACTATTTTTCCATAGGCTAACATTACGGCATCCATCGTGCTTTTGAGCCCGTATCTCAGAAATGCTTTAAGATAAGGACTTTTCATTGGAAAAATGTTTATCCTCCCCTGCAGGGGGACTAATACAAACTAGCCAGGAAAGTCATAAATAATACGAAATTTTAATTTTTTTTTCGTCATACGGTTCCTGAGATATAAGCAATTTAGTATTCCAAGTGTTCATGTTCTGCTCTAAGGGCCATTATTATGCACATTCTTTGTACTCACTGTGTTTCTGAATGCATGTTTTTGTGACAAAAAGGATGTGCATTCTGTTACTGTTACAGTTAGCATTTCCATTATGCTTCTGTTAACATTTGCATTCCTGTTCCTGCTTATGTCACCGTGTGTTACCATTTGCATTCGTGCTTCTGTTATCATCACTATTAACCAGGTAATACCCCACCTAGACCAGGTACTGGATCCTGAGTGCAGAGTCACAGCCCAACTAAGGTCATGGACATCATCAGTACACGTGTCTGATACCAGCTGTGCACTAGCTTGACACTGAGGAGTTGCACAGCCTCAGCCAGGCAATGCCCCCCAGACCAGGTACTGGATCCTGAGTGCAGAACTACAGCCAAACTAAGGCCATGGACATCATTGGTATACATCTCTGATACCAGCTGCACACAAGTTTGGACACTGAGGGTTAGCACGGCCTCAGCCAGGCAATGCCCACCCCCAGACAAGGTACTGGATCCTGAGTGCAGAGCCAGAGCTGAACTAAGGCCATGGACATCATCAGTATTACCTCTGATGCCAGATGCACTAGTTAGGACACTCAGTATTTGCACGCCTCAGCCAGGCAATACCCTCACCAGACCAGGTACTAGATCCCTGAGTGCAGAGCCACAGCCAAACTAAGGTGATAGACATTGTCGGCATATATCTCTGATACCAGTTGCACACTAGTTTGGACACTGAGGAGTTGCATGGCCTCAGCCAGACAATGCCCCTCCCACCCCCAGACCAGGTACTGGATTCTGAGCAGAGCCACAGCAAACTAAGGTCATGGACATCATCAGAATATGTCTGCGATACGGCTGCACACAAGTTAAGACACTGAGTAGTTGCACAGCCTCAGCCAGGCAATACCTCCCCTCACCCCAGACAAGGTACTGGATCCTGATTGCAGAGACACAGCCTGAAAGTCATGGACATCATCATTATACTTCTGATGTGAGGTGCACACTAGTTAGGACACTGAGTAGTAGATGCACAGCCTCTGCCAGTCAATGCCCCCCAGACCAGGTACTGAATCCTGAGTGCAGAGCCACAGCCAAACTAAGGCCATGGACATCATCAGAATATGTCTCTGATACCAGCTGCATACTAGTTCAGATACTGAGTAGTTGTATGGCCTCAGCCAGGTAATACTTCCCGACCAGGTACTGGATCCTGAGTGCAGAGCCAGAGCTCAACTAAGGCCATGGACATCATTGGTATATCTCTCTGATGCCAGTTGCACCCAAGTTAGGACACTCAGTAGTTGCACAGCCTCAGCCAGGCAATACCTCCACCAGACCAGGTACTGGGTACTGAGTGTAGAGCCAGAGCACAATTAAGGCCATGGACATCATCGGTATACCTCTCTGATGCGAGCTGCAGACAAGTTAGGACACTGAGTAGTTGCACAGCCTCAGCCAGGCAATGCCCCTGACCAGGTACTGGATCCTGAGTGCAGAGCACAGCCAAACTCAAATCATGGACATCATAAGTATACATCTCTGATACCAGCTGACACATGTTAGGACACTGAGTAGTTGCATAGCCTCAGCCAGGCAATACCTCCCCAGACCAGGTACTGGATCCTGAGTGCAGAGCCAGAGCCAATCTAAGGCCATGGGCATCATCAGTGTACCTCTCTGATGCCAGCTGCAGACAATTTTGTACGCTGAGTAGTTTCACGGCCTCAGCCAGGCATTCCCCCACCCAGACCAGGTACTGGATCCTGAGTGCAGAGCCACAGCCAAACTAAAGCAATGGAAATCATCAGTATATGTCTCTGATACCAGCTGTACACTAGTTCAGACACTGAGTTGCACAGCCTCAGCCAGGCAATACCTCCCCCCGGACCAGGTACCAGATTCTGGTGTAGAGCCACAGCCCAACTAGGCCATGGACATCATCGTATGTCTCTGACACCAGCTGCACACTAGTTTGGACACTAAGGAGTTGCACAGCCTCAGCCAGGCAATGCCCACACACTCCCAGCCCAGGTACTGGATCCTGGTTGCAGAGACACAGCCCAAATAAAGCCATGAACATCATCAGTATATTCTCTGATGCCAGCTACATACAAGTTAGGACACTGAGGAGTTGCATGGCCTCGGCTCAGGTAATACCCCCGACCAGGTACTGGATCCTGAGTGCAGGGACAAAGCCCAACTAAGGCCATGGACATCATTGGTATACCTCTGATGCCAGCTGCAGACAAGTTAGGCCACTGAGAAGTTGCACGGCCTCAGTCAGGCAATGCCCCCCACCCAGACCAGGTACTGGATCCTGAGTGCAGAGCCAGAGCCCAACTAAGGCCATGGACATCATTGGTATACCTCTCTGATGCCAGTGCACACAAGTTAGGACACTCAGTAGTTGTACAGCCTCAGCCAGGCAATGGCCCCATCCCCCACACCATGATTACTATTGAATACTCATAATAAACACACTTTGAGTCTGTAGTTAGAAAAATATTTTATGAAAGTATTTTTTAGAAAAATAAATGTATATAACAGTTTTTATTTTTTGTTAAAAATATAAAATAAAATCATGATTGTGATAATAGAATAAAAAATAAAAAGTGATATAAAATGTTTTTTTGCAATATAAAATATCGTTTTCCATAGATGTAAGGAATGGGGAGGTGTGTTGTGGTTGAAGCGGCATAGTCCTGGAGACTGAGCACTATGGAGGTGCACTGGAAGTAGAGACTGTGCGCCACGGAGGAGGTACCGGTCCTGTGTGGAGGTCATTCAGCTTTGTCCGGGAGACTGCATCCTGCTGCATGCGGTGGGATGGTGCTGCTGTGCCCGTGGCATCTGTGGCCATATTAACAGGCTCAAGCAGACGGCTGACCATCCTCTGCTGTGCCTGCAACAGGGACAGTATTTTTTCCTGTCCCTGAAGCAGGTGGTCAACCTTCTGCTCCAGTCTGTCTACATGGCACAGAGCTCACAGAAAGCTGATGTTGTTACAGTTACTGTGGACAGAAAATATACAAATCAATGTGTT
This sequence comes from Neoceratodus forsteri, assembly GCA_016271365.2. Taxonomy (NCBI): domain Eukaryota; kingdom Metazoa; phylum Chordata; order Ceratodontiformes; family Ceratodontidae; genus Neoceratodus; species Neoceratodus forsteri. Next base: position 1,544,334,735 of record CM057450.1, read on the forward strand.
ACATTGATAAGTGTGCTTCAGTAGTAAATCTTACAATCTCCATAAATGAGGATAATTCATATGGCTAATAGTTCAGAATTCTGAGTCAAGTACTAGCCTCACTTTTGGACAACATGAATAATTTGCTTAGTAAGATGTACATTTCAAATCCAGTAATTGAGTGTTTAATATGTTGATGATGACACTTGAAGAGAAGTAACATATGAGTAATTGCATTGGTCAGCCATGCATTGCACAACCCCCATCCACCAAGAAGAGGTACATGCTCATGACTGTACCTCTGTATCATAAGTTATTAGTCTGAGTAGCTGCACTGTGTCAGTTAGGCAATGATCAAACATTCAGCTAGGCCTAGGATTGCAACCTACATGGAGGAGTGCAAAGTCACAAATATGAGCACTTGCATGTCATCAGCCATGCATTGTGCACCACCCTCCTTTCCACACCACCCAACAAGAAGACGTTCATAAACTCATAAGTGTACATCTATGGCATGTTATTAGTCTGATTACCTGCATGGGGCAGTCAGGCAATGAACAGACTCCGCTAGGGCTGGGATTGCACCCTACAAATGGAAGTGCATCAACGTAAAGGTTTCTTACTGTTGTATGATATTCAACTGAGTTCTTGCATTTTTACAGCCAAATAGTGACATCCCTGCCTCCCCATGTCAGGAATCAGAAGACAATCTTGAGTCCACAGGCACATGTCAAGTAAAGGCATCAGCATGCATGTGAGATATACATATGATACTAGGTCACCATAACTTACGACACTGAGTAATCACATGGCATCAGTCAGACAGCTGTGCAGATGATACCCAGCTGTATTTGTCCTTTAATCCCGGACAAGAAGATGCAATCTTATGCTTAACAGCTGTCTGTCTGAGATTAAGATTGGATGGTGCCAGCTGGCTGAGGTTAAACCGGATAAGACTGAGGTGTTGATGGTGGACCCAGGTCACCCTGAGGTGGGCTGTGGGCTGGGCTTCCTTCTGGCATATGACTTGATGGTGACCTGTCTCAACTCAGACCGGTGCGTAACCTGGGCGTTATTATCGACGACGGTCTGACCCTAAATTCCAGGTGTCATCCGTTGTCAAATCCTCTTTACCATCTTAGAATATCGCCCAGGTGAAACACCTAGTTCCTCCAGATGACCTTCCTCATTGGTCCATGCCTTTGTGACCTCGCCTTGATTACTGCAATGCCCTGTACCTAGGGCTACCGGTTGATATCTCGCTTGCAGCTGGTGCAGAATGCAGCAGCCAGGCTTTGACTGGGACATCTAGAGTAGTCATATTATGCCTGTGCTGCCGGACTGCACTGGCTGCCGGTTCAGTGGGGATCACCTTCAAGGTCAGGTTACTGGCCTACAAAGCCCTCATGAACAGGGACCGTAGTACCTACAAGATCTCCTTACTCCCTACCGCCCCTCTCGTTCACTCCAATCCGATGATGAGGATTGCTAAAGATTCACAGGGTTCGTTTAAAAACATCTGGGGCACGTGCATTTTTCACGCTGCCCCCACCCTGTGGAATTCTCACCTCGTTGGATACGAAGCTGCCTGACCGCGAGAGTTTTAAGTTAGAGTTAAAAACTTATCTATTCTCGAAAGCATATGGAGAGCGATTTTACTGTGATTTTATTGTATTGTTATTACTGTTGTTATCATTATATTTTGTAACTAAATGTTTGTTCACCTGTACAGCGCTTTGGTTTTTGAAAAGTGCTTAAAAATAAATTTTACTTACTTACTTACAGCACTCAAATATTCTATTTCATGCACAGGATAATTAGTGCGGAACCACGGCTCAAGTAAAGACATCAAAGTTATATTATATATATCCACAATAGTGGGTGAATTCATTCATGACACTGACTACTTCCATAGATTCTGACAGACAATGTCACCACTCCCCCACCCCACCCCGCTGATCAGGTATTGGCTCCTGAGTACAGCGGATATTTCAAGGAAGCCACTGACAGTAATGCAAGCTGTTGTTGATAACAGGTATACAACTTAAGACAGTGAGGAGTTGCTTGTCTCATGAACACAATGGTCAAGTGGCTTTCATATAGCAATACTAAATGCTAAACACATACCAATTATAGCCATGCATATCAATATTAGATGAACACATGCACTGAACATCATTTACGGAGTCTAACTGTTGTGCCACAGCTTGTTGATCTTAGCTGAACAGTAGTTACAGCACTGAGTACTTCATGGCGCCAGGCACACGATGCATACAAGACTAGATACAGTGTACTGAGTGGTGAGCCAGATGTCAACAACAGTTACAAATTGTTATACTCTGTGAATGTGATAGTAACTCAACATTCATGCTGCAGCTATCTGATACAAGGTGACCACAGCTTAGCAGGCTGATGAGCTGCACGGTGTCAGGCAGGCAATGTCACAACCACCTCTGTACTACATATTAGATCCTGGCTGAAGAATCATGTGTCACATTAACTGATTAACATTTATGTTAGCTATCCACAGATATCAACTGAATATAACATATTAACCACCATTTCACTAGCTTATTGACAAGAAGACGAGAAGTGGTATTCTCTAGCTGACAACAAATGTGTGTAGTATATTGCAACACAAACCTTCAGTACCGCCATCTGCCTCTTGCTTCACCGCATGCAGTGGCTGATCTTGTGAGTCTCCCTGGCAGCTAGGAAAAACATATAGATTTTAGATTACAGATCATATTGCTATGTCTATGTACATTAAGACTGGTACTGTTTTTCATATGTGTTTCTATGTTACTATTACATTATACCACAAGCACAGTAACTAACACTGCAATATAAGTATGTTACATTTTTTGCAGTTTTATATGCTTAGAATACATATGTCTGTACATTGCCAGCAGCGGATGCACAGAGTGCCACAGTTGAGCAGTATTGATACATCAGTGAAGAGTGACAGCACAAGTGTGAACTTAGAGATTTATGGTATGCTGATCTGATACTATCTCTGCACAACTTACAATACTACCAAGTTGCATGCTGTCAGGCATTTAATGGCTGTAAAACAACAGTCGAAGTAAAGACATGAACATCAACTACAGATCTACCTCATAACAGCAACACAGAAGTTGGGAAATGGTTATTTGTTTGGATTGAAGCATGAAATACCTTCCCGAACAGGAATTGAATTGTATAGGTGATTGATATCACCTGCTGCAAGTAAGGAGAGTGAGGAATTTCATAGGGTCAGTCAGTCAATGGCAGACCACCCCACCAGGTACTGTGACCTGAGTGTTGAGCTACAGTACACCTACCTCTCTTATAGTATCTGTGGAGAATGTATGGGACACTGAGGAGTTGCACAGGCTGAGGCAGGCAATGACCCTCCCCAAAAACAAAACTGTTATTGTGTCTTCATTGCAGAGATACTGTTCAACTGAACTGATGGATATGAATGCTATTGCTTACTGATATGAGGCAGACTAGCTAGAACACTGGGGTGTTGCTTGGCATCGGTCAGGCAATGCCCTGCCACTCCCCAAGAGCATGTACTGCATGGTGAGTGGTGAGACAGAAGCCAAGAATGGAATGGAGACCAGCAGTACACTTCTCTGACAGCAGGTGAACATAAGTTAGAACGGTGATCAGTTGGATGCCCTCAACAAGCAATGCACCCTTTCTCCCTCCCTCTCAAAAAAAACAGGTACTGTATTCTGAGCGCTGACCTACTGCATAACTGAAGGCATGGATATCAGCGTTATATCACCTTGTAAGACCTGCACACAATTTAAGATACTGTGGAGTATCTGTGGATACTGTGGATGTACATCATTGGTATACCTGTCTGATACCACCTGCACACTAGTTCAGACACTGAGGAGTTGCACGCCTCAGCCAGGCAATGCCCACACTCCCTGACCAGGTACTGGATCCTGAGTGCAGAGCCATAGCCCAACTAAGGCCATGGACATCATTGGTACACCTCTGATGCCAGCTGCACACTACTTAGGACACTGAGTAGTTTGACGGTCTCAGCCAGGCAATGCCCCCTCAGACCAGGTACTGGATCCTGAGTGCAGAAACACAGCCCAAGTAAAGCCATGTACATCATTGGTATACCTCTCTGATGCCAGCTGCACTACTTAGGACACTGAGTAGTTGGACGGTCTCAGCCAGGCAATGCCCCCCTCAGACCAGGTACTGGATCCTGAGTGCAGAGCCACAGGCAAACTAAGGTCATGGGCATCATCGGTATATGTCTCTGATACCAGCTGCACACTAGTTCAGACACTGAGGAGTTGCACGCCTCAGCCAGGCAATGCCCACACCCCCAGACCAGGTACTGGATCCTGATTGCAGAAACACAGCCCAAGTAAAGCCATGTACATCATTGGTATACCTCTGATGCCAGCTGCACACAAGTTAGACACTGAGTAGTTGCATGGCCTCTGCCAGCCAATGCCCCCCAGACCAGGTACTGGGTTCTGAGTGCAGAGCCACAGCCAAACCTAAGGCCATGGACATCATCGCCATATGTCTCTGATACCAGCTGCACACTAGTTAGGACACTGAGAGGTTGAATGGCATCAGCCAGGCAATGTCCACACCCCCCAGACCAGGTACTGGATCCTGAGTGCAGAGCCACAGCCCAACTAAAGCCATGGACATCATCAGTATACCTCGCTGGTACCAGCTGCATACATGTTAGACAGTGAGAAGTTGCACGGCCTTAGCCAGGAATGCCCCCCACACCAGGTACTGGATCCTGAGTGCAGAGACACAGCCCAACAAAGGCCAGCTGTTGCATGTGCAGTTGTGAACCACAGCAAAACTAAAGCCATGGATATGAACGGTATTGTTATCTGATTACAGTCACGACAATGTGCCGCTCTGCTGAGTTGTGTTACCTCAGACAGGCAATGTTCCTGTGCCCTGTGCATTACGTAATCAGTTATTCAGCTTGTTGTAATAGATTTGTCTTACCTTCTGATGCAACGAGAATGACACTCTGTAGTCAGATTCATGGCCCTCCACAGCCTCAGCCCCTGCTGGTACTACCTTTGTCTGAGTTGGGGACGCCTACTATGTTCTGTTAATTAATAATAAAACATTTTACAGCGCTGTATAAATGAATGTGGACTTCAATATATATCAGTTTAATTATTTTCAATACTCTGTACAATTTATTTATTTTCATGTCTTTGTTGTTCTGTTTCTTTCTGCATACCTGTGTACTACTGTATGTTTTGGCTAGAATACTATACTGAGGTCTCTTCAGTGACATTTTATAAAACACCATTCAGAGCAAAGATTTAAATAGGCAAGAACAACAACAAGACAGTGACCCTGCATTGAAGACAACTACTATGTTAAGTCCATGTACAGTGAAATATCTATTACTAATTTTAGTATCACAGATTGACACATGTTCAGTGAGAAGTGCTTATTCTGCTGCGATAACGCTTTTGAAGGTAGAGGTTCTACACATATAATGCATTATGGACGCTTGTCTTGCACAATTTTAATTCTATGCAATGACTGATACTACTATCAACTGTCACTGTACACATTATTAATACTGGTATAGAAATTGTGCTGAGTTATTAATTTCTTCTATACTTATGATGCTGTAGGTGTTCCCCAGCCTCAGGCTTCCCAGCTGTTTCCCACATTTCGTGGGTGAGGTAGTACCAGGGGGCATCATTATCTGGTACCTCTCCGCATTTCTTTAGAGCGTAGAAAGGCTGACACACCAGTTTCCACTTCCTCTGCACATGATGACCGTCTTGTTCTTGATGTGGAACCTGTAGCTCAGGTGAGCATTGATGCACCTCACATGGCATCCAGTCTCTTGTTCATGCTTTTCATGAGAATCCTCAGATTCCCTTTAGTCTGTGCCACCGATCAGGCAACACACCTCCTTGCACTCCAGATCCTCATTTCTTTTTAAATCTGTTTAAATGCTGAAATAAGCAGTGAGAGAGAAAGTAATAATTTAGTATTTCTTTTAATGTATTATTATGAGGCTAGCTTCATTGAGTTTAAATTTCTTTTCAACTATACGTGAAAAGACATGGTCATTACAATGGTATAGCGCTGATAAAAAGTTTCTAAAGATTATACCACTCATAGTTAGATTACATCCGATAGTCAATGCACTCCTGCACCCCTCCCCATGGTGGTTTGCCTTGCAGTCCATGCCCATAGTCCAACTACAGGCCTCATTATTTGTACTATGTATAGTAAGAATTTAAGGCAAGGCTGGATAATGAACAGCAAATCACAACATGTATGAATTTCCCATTCCAAGACAAAATTATAGATCTTGTGTCCTGACAGCATAGCACATGTCATCAAAACTCATTAACATTAATGCTACATGCCCTCAGGTGACACATCCACACAAGTGAGTACAGTCAGATTGTGCATGGTGTCACCAAGCCAGTGGCCTGACAGTAGAAAGAGAGATATTAGTCATGAGTGTCCAGCCACAGACAACCTGTTATGAGTCAGACTTTCCCTTGGTGTTTGCTATCTGTACAATTACTGTGGCAACAGAGATTGCGTGTGAGTGTGTTATGTGTGTTATGTATGCAGCTTGTCTATTTTTTGACCAAGGTTTTGTGGTTCTTAAACTAACTGTTTTTCAAGGTATATTTAAACAGTCTGATATTTTAGAGCATGTGAGGATTCCATCTCGAAGGTCTCCCAGAAAAGGCAATTTCCAGCTTGTGGAAGTGCACACCATCTGGTAGATATAGCCAATCATTACAATACTTAATTTCAGGATGATGTATGGTGGCATCCCAGACATGCGAGGTATCCAGAAATTGTATGTTCACCTTCTTCATGTCCTGTCTGCTTGCACAGACCCTACGCCTGTAATGTCTGAAAACAGTATCATACAGGCAGGTAATATATTCATAAAAAAGTAGGTCCAATTTTGCTTCTGCTACTAAATCTACCCATTGTTTGGTGCCTAAATCATTGCCTCCGAGATGAATCAGCAGTATGTCCAGATGAGCTTGAGTGCTCATTAGTCTGTGCATTTGTTGGCATGAGATGCTCCGATCTCATTCCTCCATGCCAAACCACTTCACAGAGCAATTTGAAGCTGCAGGTCTTTACCAAACTGACTTCTCTGAGCATGCTCTGAAGCTTGTCATACTATGCTGCTGCTATCGACCCAACACAGTGCATTTGCTATCTTCTGCCATTCTAAGCTTTTAAACTGAGAAGTGGACAAAGAGCTACCAAAAAGATCAGTGTTTGTCCTGCAGTGTCTTGTCACTACTGAATATGAAACTGAGATTCTCTCTGCTTCAATATTGCTTTGGTGGGCTGTCCCAAAACATAGAAAAAAAATTATTGGCTAATGCTTTGCCATGGTTAACCAATGCAGTGGGTGCATGCACTACACCTACACTGAATGGTGCAGGTCCTGTCAAGCAGAAATGTTACAAGATTTCTAGGTGGAAAATGCTACATTTTGATAGGTAGTTCAAACAATCACAAGTAAACGCTAGCTATTATTGGTTGCCTCTTCTTTTATGATACATGTGTCACCTGCTTCCTGCCTCCATTTGCAGCTCTATCTGTGCTGGTAAGTACTCACTGACACTGACTTTAAACAGTTATTACTTCTTTCAACAGCATAACAGGGTATTTATATTGCTATACTAAATAGAGGATAAAAAACATTTTGTTTAATGTTATTTTGTGTCATTATCAATTTTATAATGCTAGTAAAATTGTTTTGAAAATTGAATGTACTTACTCAGAGTAAAGCAGGTTGTGGTCATTTTCATTAAGATGGCTGCTATGTCCTTCTTCTCCAGTTGGGTTGCCTGACATGGCCTGATCAATGTGCTGTTCCACTGGTGTGAGCGTCCGATTACTCAAATACAAAGCAGTGTCTCATTGGCTTAGCCTAAAAAGGGTGTTTTTTATGTGATTATTCGACACTTTTGTGCTCATGACATTATTATTCGACACCGTCGTGTTGACATCATTTTGTGACACTATCATGTTTATTCAACACTATTATTCTACACTTTCATGCATGTGACACTATTTTCGACACTGTTATTCAACACTATCGGTTGATGACAGAATTTTGCAACACTATCATGTTTATTTGACACTGTCGCGCATTCGACACAATTTGCGAAAATGTCACAAATAATCAGTTTTTACCAAAAATAGTGTATATAGTCAAGACTTCTGCAAAAATTCTTTAAGCTATATTATTAGATATTGTGTCATGTTAGAACTCGATTCTATTGCAAGAAGGATTATGTGCAACTTTTTTGGCAATGCTTCTATTCACATAATATGACAGATGTACAGTGTGTATGACTATACAATGTCATTAGATAATGTTTTCACCATTAACATTTTTTTCTATTTTTTACACAGGTGTCTGATTCTGATGAAACATTTTGACACACTACTGTGAAATTGTAGAGAAGAAAGATGCCTTCCAGAGAGATGCTGATATGCTGAGACTGAAACAGGTATCATAGTAGTACACTGTTGCTTAAGAGTAGTACAAATCCCACACATTCTATATCAAGACATAAAATGATTTCTCATTCCGCTCAAGGAGTGACTTCAGAGGTTGCGACTCCACAGAAATTGAACGACTTGCTCAACTACAAGGGAAGCATGTACAGCTGAACAACAGTTGGAAATCTTCCAGAGGGAAGAAATATGTTGCAAAGGCAAGCATAAAAAACATTCTCAGCAACAATGTAAGGTATGGCTGCTGATGCTCACCTGAGGAAGCAAAAGTATTTTCGACCACTGGCTTGTAAAGCTCAGTTAGATAGACTTATTTCAGCTGTGATGAGACGTGGAGCACAAAAACTAAAGACTCATCTGTCATTGATGAAATTGCATCTCAGAGTTCATATATTTGTCAACAGAGCAATATTTGTTCTTCAATGCTTGTGGTGTAAAATGACACATGTACTTGAACAATTCAGAAAATTTGTGTACAGCATAAAGATGAGGCTACAATGCTATCCCATCTTGAACCAACACAACTTCTGTGATGTTTTCACAGGTAGCTGGCTACCCACACAGCACTCAGAGGCATATTTGAGAGGAGCATATATTATTCAAGAAAAAGGACAGCAAGTTCTCTATTGATGAGTCCGATAAACTATGTAATGTGCTGACTGTATGTGATGACATTACAACTGAGTCAGATGATGAGTCTGAGTCAACTGTTCAGCCTCGTAAGTGTCACCGTCTGGTATGGACATGTGATGTGACTTGTAACCATCATTTGATAAAGTCGAGCACTTTATCAATCTGTTTGTCATTACTGATCATAAAGACAGACATAAATTGTTTGAGAATATAGACCTTTTGAGATCCGTCCACATACTGGACTTATGGGTCATTCACCAGCTTGCCCAAATAGTGGTGTCTGTGACAGTGTATTTCACGACATGCGGATGCTGGCAGTGCATCAATCAGGCATGTGTAACTTTGTGTATAGGATCTATGGGGTGTGATGAGTTGTTGTGCAGTATACTCATCTTAATGAGTTGCTGGAGTCTGATGACATGCATGGTGCCATGACATTTCTGAAACAGCTGCAACGCGAACAGGAGTGTCACAGATACTGTGATTGATCAGGCATCAATTGCTGATGAAAATTATGCCTCTATGTTGAAAACAGATATTCTCAAGCAGTTTTGGAAATCCATTGCCAAATTTGAGGTGGCAAAGACAGTGAAATTTGACTGTGTATGTGTGTCATGTGATCGGCTCTGTTACCAGAAACAAATGGTCACAATTAATCTGGAAACTTTGCCACCATACAATGACATGTGGTTTCAACTCTCAGCATTTCTACTGTTAAAGTGTGACTTCCAGTTAGAGTCAATCATTGTGATGTGCAAGCACTGTTTCTCCGAGGTGAAGATTAACACTGTGCCACCAAGGTCATTGTTGAACAATATGGAGGCACATGTTACGCCTGCTGAGATTGCTACATTGAATATCTTTGAACAGATTGTTATTCAGACTATGAAACCATTTCAAACTATTCTACATTTGAATACAAAACACAGAACATTCCACAAAAAGTACTCATTAGGTATCTTAAGGGTTCCGTTATGTATCTTCCACTTCCTCTGCAGGAAAATGTGGGGCAATCTCCAGTGAGAACAGTTTGGTAATTCTTGTCAACGGTGTTCCAACAAAGTCAAAGGTCATCTGGCAGGATGTTGTCAATGTAGAGAAGGTGAAGCTTGCTCTACTTACTTGAAGAGCAACAATCCCTTTTATGCAGACCTTGACATTGATCGCATGAGTAGCGTGTCTGCTCAGCACAATGTGTTGGATACCGCAAAACCAATGATTGAGAAGGTCAATGTAGAGACAACTGATAATGTGTATGAACAGTACACAATACATCCACTACATGGCAGGAAATTTAGTTGGGGATAACATTGATCTGTATCAAATGAAACAGGTGGAAGGTGCCCTGTCAGCATTTGGGAGGCAACATTGGAAGCATGTTGTTTTCTAGATTTATTTCCAAAGGGTCAGGTGGATGTTTAGATGATAGAGAAGTGTGTGCAAGGTGCTGAATACTGTACCAGTCACATGCTCAGTAAGGATGGCAATTCAGATGCAATATACAGTACTTGTTCCATCTCCTCCGGGAGAGTGAGCTTAGCATACTGTCTGCATCCATTGCATTTACTATACAGCTCATGACTCCACTTGATGGAATCACTGCCGTGAGTTTTGCAGAAATGAAAGCAAAAGGATGAAACTGTACAGGTCAATTTGTCTTCCATACTGTCAAGTCTACGTGGCACCAAACAATACCGGTATCACAGACACTCTAAGGTGATTATGCTGTGGAGATGGTGCAGCAACATGGTTTGTCACACTCAGCTGTGCTGAGTACACCTGGGAGAAGGTGATTGAACTCATGAAGTGGGCAATTTGATACAGAGGGCATTTTATCAATGACTCTCGGAAAGATGTGCTCACTTGGCCCCAAAGTCTGTGACTAGACATTTTCACAAGCAATTCCATGATATTCTGACTTTCATTTTGTCAAAGGACAATCCACCTCTTGTATTGTAGAGCATTACTTGGAGAACAGAATATCAGGCATGAGGCACTCCTCATATTCATATGTTACTGTGGATCAAGGACACCTGTGCATAGGTGAACATGAAGCAGCAGAAGTGCTTTAGCTCATTAAGCAATACATCACTTGCTGCATACCGGACTAGTATGACAGTTCTACACTGTGGAAGTTGGTGCAGAAGTTCCAGTACCATATTTGTGTGAAATACTGCCACTGGGTAGTGAAGAGCAAATCTGATTGGTACACAAGATATCGCTCGGTTTTCTCAGACGTTCTGTGAGAACGGTCACATGAATGAACTGTTTTCAGCAATGCAACACCACTTGAAGGTAAAATCAACCAAGAGGGTATATGAGTTACCCAGGCATGAGAATGAGGTGTCATTAATGACTACAACCACACTCTTCATCTAATGTGGCAAGCAAACATAGATGTTCAGTTTGTGGCTGACAACTCGTTGGTTTGGTTTGGTATGTCACTGCACATCACCAAACATGAACAGACTAGCTTGCAAGATCTTTGGGAATATATTGCCAGTTCAAGCAAGTCACTGACATCTCAATTGTGGTGACTGGGATTGAAGACCCTATCACACAGAAAATGTGGTGCTAATGAGGCCGGCGATCATTTGATCAGTACACATTTATGCGGCAAATCTGATGCTGTGCGATTTCACAGTGTTAACTACAAAGAAAAGCACAAATGTGTACTTATTCCTCACGCTGAGATTAGGCGCTGGTCTCAACAGACCCTCTTCAAAATGTATATTGAAGAATAACCTGATTGACACGAACTAGCCCTGTAGACACAGTGACATGGATGGTATGTGTCTATCTGAGGTGGCTAAATGGCATAACTACAAGACAGATGTCTCACCTGACTGCACATGTGACATTTACAAGGTCAGAGGAGTGGATGGCTGTCTTGTAAAGAGACATGTCTTGGCTCACAGACCACTGCAAATTACATCTAGGCACATCTGAAAGCAAAGAGCATTACTACTTTGCTCTGCTATTCTTATTTAAATCCTGGAGGAATGAGTCTGAATTGAAAGGTGACTGTGATACATTTGAGGAACAATTCAATCACAGTTACGTCACATTCAAAACTGAATACTCTGACACATATATACAGAGACTGGATGCTGAGAAGGAACAGCTTGAAAGGCACAAAAACAACTTGAAGAGGACACTCCTGTTAGTTCACATGACAACCTTGATCCGGAAGGAGATGGTATAATTGGAATACCTCTGCTTCTGAATGCCCCAGAAGTACTCATGCTCGAAAGTGGAGAGTGCTGGGACATGGCACACACTGCACTGTTGATCCAGCAGAATTGAGAGACAGACTCAATGAGCAACAATGTGGTGCACTCTGCAGTTACTGATGCTGTTCGGCATGGGAAAGTACATGAAGAGAAGAAATGTGACTGTCATGACCACAAACCACTATTAATGTTTGCTGGTGGCTCAGCAGGTACAGGTAAGAACTTCCTTATAGAGGCCATCATGGATGAAATACAGAAACTGACTGGCTCATCAGTGTCTTTTGCTGTTAGTGCTCCTACTAGACTGGCTGCATATAACATTGGTGGGGTTACACTACACTGTCTCTTCATGTTGCCAGTGGAGCATGGCAAAGCAGGAGAGTATTATAAGCTGTCATTTGAGGTTGCATCTCAGCTTTGTTCTATGTTTACTAAAATGAAGTTATTAATCATTAATGAGATTAGCATGATCTCTAATTTGATGCTTACCTGTATACATCTACGCATACAGGAGATTTTGGGCACTGACTTTGGAGATACATTTGGTGGTAAAAGCATTGTTGTATTTGAGACCTTTATAACTTGACCAGTTGATGCAGAACATGTCTTTGCAGCTCTGTCAAGCAGGCTAAGAATACATTAGGCTGCATTGGACATTGTAACCTGTGGGAGTTATTTACCTATGTCGAGTTGTGTGGAGAACATACAGCAGAGTGGTGATCTGGCTAACAAGGCACTGTTGGATCAAGTTCGTATAGGTTTTTGTCATCACATCTTTCGATTTTACATGGTCAAAGAATCACAATGGATACTTCATCCATACATTCAGCATGCAATGTTTTCAGTGATGTGTACTTCAAGGGCACACTGATTGTGTGTCTTATACCACAACTTGAGAAATGTGCTGGATTCAACAGTGTTATGATGCTGAGAGAGAATCAAGAAATTGTCACACTGCATGCTGTTGATAGAGTTGATGGTGTAATTCTAAGTCGAAGCTGGTAGCAAAGATGACTGAATGACTGTCTGAACTGAGGTCAGATGTTTCACACATAGCTGGCCTGGAAGCTGTTCTTACAGTTTGTAAGAATGTGCGGTTCATGCTATGGCGTAATCTTGATGTTGAGCATGGCATGGTAAATGATGGGTCACATTATTGACTTTGTATACAATGTTCGGAAGATGTTTATCAGTCACTTGTCCACTTTGACAACATGGAACAGTCTGTGCAGATTGATCATACCTGTGTTAAGTTCCAGGTATTTATGGATATCTATGTCAACAGAAACAGTTTCCAATATGTATTGCATATGCTGTTTCCATTCACAAGTCACAGGGCTTGAGTTTGGATTCGCAATGTTTGACATAGGCACAGACATTTTCAAGGATGGCATGAGCTACGCTATGCACTTCATGCGCACGCAGTCTTTCTGGATGGCACATCATCACACTTGCACCACAGAAGATACACGCTGACAAGCGATGTATTATTGAGTACAACAGATTACATACTCTGCATCAGCCACAGATGTCTCTCATTCCACTACCTACATATGTGGTTGTCTCACATGCCAGTCACAGCTTCAGCTGGCAACAAGAGAAAACAAGCTGCCACCACTGAATCAACTGTGCAGACTAACAACAAGGTCAGTATGGCAAATATAGATGCAAAATCACCTGTTTCTAAGAAGTCACTTGGTATGGCTGTTGTCCCAGTGTTTGATAACAGTACTAGAGTAAACTATGCTAATTCAGCTGTGCAAGCATTTATCCACTTGCCAAACTTTGTGCAGGCAATATCAGCTTCACAAGACACTCCCTTATCAAAGGCATTGAAGGAAGTTGTGAATGTGACTTTGATTAGTTACAAAATGTACAGTCACTGACACCTCTACGCCAGGTCTTAGGTACATATGATGGGTGCAGGACATTCACTGCTAACATGCAGCAGGACACCACTGAGTTTATGATTACCATCATGAACAGTTTGGATGAAGAGGGATTCAATACAACAGCACTTCACTGTCTCATATGTTACCAAATATATATGCCTGTCATGTGTCATTCAGAGCAAGAAACCACAGAGGATATGCTTTGGGTTTCTTTTGTTTGTGTCTCACTCTCAAAGTGTCAAGTTCCGCAACTGTTCACAAATGTAGAAAGTGGCCACCTATGTGTTAGGTGTGGAGGGACATGTACTCAGTCCATATGTCTCAGGACTTCATCTCAATATCTTATGCTTGTATTGCATAGATTTGATTCTAACTGGCTTAGAGTTGACACACCCATCACAGATTTCACAGCTGGTAGAATTGTATTTAACCAAGCAGTGTTTGACAATCAGGTTGTGATATACCACTATGGTCAGTCTGTACATTCTGGACATTATTTTTCTTTGTTTTGGTACAGAACTGGTGGGTTGAATGCACAACAACTCCACAAACACTTTTAAGCAGAGGCTTCCAACACTTAAACAATGCATACGTGCTGATATTGAACAACTATTACAATCTTCATACATCAGAAGAATAGTCACACAACATGCGACATAACCTGCTGTCCAATTTGTTACAGAGTGACTTTGCTACAGAAATACTATTCTTTCTTATGCAAATCTGCATCCAATATTACGCTGACAGTACATCGCATGGTTTACATGCATATGCTTACTCAATGTGACTTCTAAGATAGTTGCTTTAATCAGTGACACAGTGAAAATAGTTGCAGTGGTCTTGAATCAGCGCCAACTGTCTTTACAGTCATTAGAGAAACCATACTTAGATGTGTAAGAAACACTTTGAGATGGCTAAACAGATATGACTATCTGGTCTTCCTGTTCTGTCATTGTGTTTTCTTCTGAGTAACTCATATGGAGCCATAACAAGTACTACTTAGCACACTTGCCAGCTGTGTACCTCTACTTAGGTACAATACTTGTACATGTGCATGGAAAATAATGTGTCTCGATCTCATTGAAAATGCTGGTACTGTGTCATGATATTATTTGGATCTTTTATGAGTAAAATATATCCTGCATTTGTTTGTGCCACTTCTGTGCATAACACAGTTGTACATTGTTTTCTATCTCGTCTGCTGACCTGTGGTTAAGAGTGTTATACTCGACATAGGCATCACTCTGTAACATGTTGAATATTACCAGGTGTGGTTTGTCTTTTTGTACCTTTACTACTTACATAGAAACATAGAAACATAGAAACATAGAAGTTGACAGCAGATAAGGACCGCAAGGCCCATCCAGTCTGCCCATTGACTTACTACATTCATATTGTATCACAACAGTGTACTATGTCTGTTTTCTTTTGTACATCTGTGCTGTATATATAGTTATTAATAGATTATTTAGTTAAAGCCACTACTGCTAGGTTTTCAGCAGCTGTCTTTATTGCTATTTAACTGAATGTATTAAACAATGTTAAATATTTTGCTGTTTTACACTATTTAATTGACAAGTATTCCAACATATTCTTAATATATTACTTAATATTACGAGATATTTAGTACTAATTTTCTAATTTGTGGCTAGTTTCATATAGGTATCATTAACAGTAATAAAGAGTGCTGTGGTAAATCTTTGTTTATTAAGAGGAGGTGCCATTTTCTATTATAGATTTTTAGTATTATATTCATAGTATTGTGTGCAAGCATTACTTATTATTAACTTAAAAGTTTTTAGTGATGTAGATACTTCATTAATTCACTATGAATTTTGATTACAGCTTTGATGATTTTTAATTATGTATATAGTACCTGTTAGCATATCCCATGTTTTTGGTTTGTGTAACAAGTAAATTAAATACATGTATACAATTGTACACTATTGTAAATCAGACACTTGCACTAATAACAACTGATTTTTATGTTCCTGATAATATTTCTTGATCACCTCAATTGGAGGGTTGGGTGAGAATTTTCCAAACGCATCCATATACATATATATATATGTCTTTACATGTATATGTATGTGTGTCTATATATATATATATATATATATATATATATATATATGTATGTCTACACATAAATATATTAAAATTAAATGTATCTAAATAGCTTTAATAAGTATCTTTTTAGGTACCAGAATGTGTTTCTGCTGCTATTATTTAAACAGTTGTCATCTGATTTTTCGCCCTCCCAGGAACATTCACACTATCAGTCACACAATGACAATAACATCATCACTGTTTGATACAGGATAAGCAGTGTACAGAGACTATCATGGCAGCTGTGTTCATGTGGTCTATGCTACTGTCACAACTTCCTCATCAAGTAGCTGTCATACTGTCTTACGTATTTTTTTATGCAATACTTTTTACATGGTTTTGTGAGACTGATTTTGTGTACAAATAACTGACTTTTAATTAGGCCTTTTAATCAACTATTAATTTGGCAATAAATCTTTTTAAGTCTTATCTAACTGTATTGTGTCTTTTATTATATATAATGTTACAGTACTGATATCTATACTGTACCTGGTATATTACTGCATACAAAGAAAGTAGAAGAGGTAAATCTGTGCATGTTTTCTACTTAGCAGAGTACTACATGTACTATTGGTATGTCTCACATATTACTCTCCTATTCCATTTAAGTATTAGTTCATTTTATGTCTAAGGTGTACCACATGAACTATTGCCACATTAATAGCATAAGACAAGTACATATTATGATAAAGCTATCTATATCTTGGTCAAAGCATGGTGCACAAGGAACTCACACTCTCACCAACATATATAATGTAGTATGCAGATAATGCTTTCTCAAAAGACAGGAAATTCATGGCAAACAAACTCTGCTTAATGCATCAGTTAGGGTTGTTCCACAGCAACAAAGGGAGGAAATTCAGTGTTAGGGTTGAAAACTCTTGAATTCCCCATCCCCAGGACCACACACACACATGCACAAGCAAGTAGGGGGGGGACCAAGGCAACACAACCAATCACAGTCAACCAGCAGCAAGTGACAGAAATGACATACAGCTGTCTAAACATACTGCAAGACACATCCATCATCATGGTCCACCAACTGTAGCATTTGTGCAGCCATGGGTGTACACAGCATTGTGGGCATCTCCAAGGGTAACATGCCAGAACAGTAGTACTCTACACAGAATACCTATGATATGCATCGTTTGGTTATGCTGGGATTATATCATGAGGCATTAACATAGAAGAAGCATGGATAAAAGGATGTGTAATATAATGTGGTCATAGGCACAAAAATGACTGCATGGTACCCTTTGAGTAACATGCAGCGTCCAAAGTACCATGCTCAAACCAAGATGGACATGGTCACATTAACGCAATGTGGTATGAATTACAAGTTGTGGTCACAAATCTATGCACACATCCACTGTTCAATAGTTTTATGATAGCTCTGTAAGTTTCTATTCAATATAGTATTCAGAAGGAATATTTGGTTATTATACTGCCACATGCAGAAGCAGTACCACAGAACTAACAGTGGTATGAATGCAGCATAATGTTTTCAGCCTAGGATAATAGCCATTTTTCTTGTTAATATCTGAAACTATTTGTATGATAATGTCAACCATGGCCCATGATGATATTGAACACTTTGGGCCAGATATTCAAAACTTTGCCCTGGGGCTAAATTAGCACTGCCAGCAGTAAACTTAGCCCAAAGCACAAAACAAGCCATATTCAAAAGGAATAGCCCGGGCAAACAGCTTCTGAATATAGCAGGGAATAAGGCTGGGCAAACTGGGCTGGGAGTGCAGGGCAAACTTAACCCTGGAATAAGACAGCTCTGAATATGGCAACCAGGAAGTGCAAACCACAACAGCAACACAGTGCACAGCAACGTGAAGGTAGGTAGAGATGAACTATGTGGCCAATGTTTGTGCCAGCAAATGCATGGACACAGTATAGCTGCAGGACAGCAGTGTATGTGAAAGTACAGTGTGCAAAACTGTAAAATATTCCCTGAACTGTTTGTGCAGTGCTAGCATGTTTGTGCGGGTTTAGCGCAGGGCTAAACTGTTAGCCAGGTGCAAACACATTTTCCCAGTGCTAAACTTTGCCATATTCAAAAGTGACATGCAAATGAGCCTACTTAGGTGGTCTATGGGCAAACATCCAGATTAGCCTCTCATTATGCCCTGATTTGCATGCAGTTTGCACTGGGCTGTTTAACCCTGCCCTAAACCCGCACAAACATGTTAGTGCTAGCATAACAGCCTGGGGAATATTATACAGTTTTGAACACTACTTCCACATGTGCTGCTGCCTGCAGCTGTACTGGGACAACACAGCATAGGCACAGATGGTGGTGATGCTGCACGCAACTGTCACACTGTAGGTCATGCTACAGTGCACAGCAGACACTACAGTAGCAAGGGGGCAGTAGTGTGTGGACACAGCAATGCCTATGGTGTGTGGGCAGTGATGATGACTGCACTATACACGTGAGAGGCCCAACCTGCAGGTGTTTACTGACAGAGGACATTACTGTTACGCTGTTGTGTGACCCACAGATGCTGCACCTGTGGCATAGGATGCTCACAGTGACATGTACATTTCTGGCTTTGTGTGCTGTGGCAGTTATACAGCTGTTCGGTATGTGGCGGGGGGGCATATATTATCCGAGAAGGCACACTGGTGTTGGGGTATTCCCAATACTGGCCCATGTGCACTGCATGATGTGTCCCAACCTTGCAGCCACACCTGGTCTGTGGCACAGCCTCGCCACCCATACACACCCTCAACATCCTCCATGCTCACAGTGCTGCATGTGGTGCTGGCATCTGTTGGTGTCCACAGAAGTGTGGTCTGCAGGTGTGTGCTGTATGGCCACACTGCCATGCTGTCCACTGGTGGAAGGGTCATCACTTACTGCCTGGCATGATTGGGACTGGTGGCAGATGATGGCAGATGATGGCATCATTGTGATGCCATCAGTTAACAACATGCTTCCACTATGTCTGGCTTTATCTATGTGTCATATTTATTTGTTAGGGTGCATACAAAACCATGCCTAAACCCAAGCAAACACCCATCAAAGCCATAGTGTTGTGCAAAAGCTGATTGCCCAGGGTTAAGACAAGCTTTTCCTGGGCGATAATGTGCAGCTCGCTATGTCACACTAAGTCGCATAAAACCACTTAGCACGGTGCTAGTCGCTGAATATAGCATTGCACCTGTATTCATGTCAGTTTGCCCTTGCATACATTATAATTTTGCCCCGCTAATGCAGTTTGCCCACACTATTTGGCCTTTTGAATATAGCAGACCTATGCTAATCCCGCGCTAAACCTGCGCAAACAGTTTTGCCCGGTGCAAAGTTTTGAATATCTGGCCCTTTGTGTCCTATGGTACCACCTAGCTACCCAAGTGTACAGGATTAGATGACAGTGCAGCAGAACACTGTAGTATTCTGACACATTATTTGCTACTGCTAGGATAACATTAGGAACCATTTACATACATGAAACATCAGTGTAAATGCTGTCTGATATTATCCATTAATAGGTACAAAAAGCGGTAGCATGGTGTCTTTGGCTGCCCCTGCTACCAGAAATGTTGGGATTTGTATAGAAACAGGAACATGAGTTTGCACTGACAAACTGTCAGCAATGCAGAGAGTGAAGTGATACTATGGAATCTTTTGTGTGACACAGTCCCATATACAGCTGTGCAGCTTCAGATAATAGTGGAGAAGGGCACTGCACATAATATTGTACTGATCCATTTCTTTCTTATGCCATAGTAAGATCAGGAGGTATTTATTCACATGAAACTGTGTTACAGTACTGTCTGATACTACACATTCATAAACACAAACATGTGAGCATGGGGCCATTTGAACAGCATGCTAGCAGCAACATATCAATTAGTACATAAACACACTTACCTGTTTCAAATGAGAAACTTTCCAGAATTCAGGTATTGTGTAGTGTGGCTATGTGACTTTTTGGGTATGACACTCCCACATAGATATGGAACTGTACAATGTAAGATAATGGTGCAGCACTACTGTACATAATAGTGTCCTGATACATCATTGTCTTATTCTGGGGTAACATCAGGAGACATTAATAGTCAACAAAGGTCTCTAAAACCACTAGCTGACATTGGCATATTGTTAGAGTGATGCATTAGTGACACACTGTCATTCAGAACAGATAACTAAAGTATTAGATATAAAAACATGTTTAATGTGATCCACAAACAACTGATGGCCAGTATGCATGTATGCCAACAAGTCACTCAGATGGCAGGAGAACTCCTACAGTTGGTGGACCATGATGATGAATGTGTCTTGTAGTACGCTTAGACAGTTGTATGTTATTTCTGTCACCTGCTGCTGGTTGTCTGTGATTGATTGTGTTGCCTTGGTCCTCCCCTACTTGCATGTGCTTGTCTGTGTGTGTGTGTGTGGTGCGGGTGGGAGGGGATTGTGGAGTTAGGGTTTTCAACCTTAACACCGAATTCTCACTTTTGCCACTTTGGAACAACCCTAACTGATGCATTAAATGGAGTTTTTGCCATGAATATATATATATATATATTATGGTAGCACGGTAGTGCTACCATAGTTAGGTTGAGGAGCCATTTACATGTTAAACCCAAAATTTTGCACCTTAATAACTTTGCAACTGTTTGACAGATTTATCTGAAATTTGGAATACATGATCAAGAGCCATAGGCCTTGGGATTTGCCAAGTTTTGTATCGGTCAGATATACTGCTGTGGAGTCAGTGGCGTGATCTGCACGTGCGTTTACACTTTATGTAATTCTCGGTCCGTCTGGGTCACACAGTTTGTGACCGGCCCACAATCTTCAGGAACATGGGTCCCCAATGTGCCTTCTAAGATTTCGTGAAAATAATAAACAGTTCAAAAGTTATTCAAAAAATAATAGGAAAAGTTAACAAAAGTTCGACGGTAGTCGCAATGCACTTTTACTGTCGCAAATGGCCCTGTTACTGTCACAAGTCCACTATCTTGTTTTCAGTTAGTGATCATAAAATGCTTGGCATTTAAATTTGGGACCCTCTAGCAACCTAATTCTTTTTGTATTCACCTAGTCGGACCCTGAGGATGCTAGCCATGTCTTTATTTTGGGGTAAAACACCCCAGAAATATGTTTTCAGATTTCTGGAAAAAGTACTTTCACAAAGTAGTGTCGAACACATAAGTGTCGCTGGAATTTTTTGAAAGCTTTCGGAGAGTGCTACGCCACTACTTTGACACTATGTCCAAAATAACAATAATTTTTGGCACTCCACTGCAAAAGAACAGTTTGGAGTTTTGGGCTGAAATTTGAGGAACGAGCCAACATCTCACAGATGTTCCTTTCAGTGTTTTGTTGACAAAATGTTACAAGGCGACAAAGTTACGGTACTCCAAAGTTGACACTTTTTCCCATAGGATAACATTACGGCGCACTTGAGGCAACATAACGGTTTGGTCTTTTGGGCTGAAATTTGCAGGAAGACAGCCAACATCCCACAGATGTGCCTTTCAGTGGTTTTGTGAAAAATATTACAGGGAGGCAAAGTTATGGCAGTCAAACTTCTGTTTTTCCCATTGGATAACATTACGGCATTTGCCGCGCCTTTCAGGGCCGTATCTGAAAATGGTGCGAGATCGGACTTTTGTTGAAAATTTCTTAGCCCCTCATGGGGCTAAGTAAAAAAGCCAGCAGGAAAGTGATAATTCATATGACTTTGAAAAAAATTTTCTGTGTCATCACGGTTACTGAGATATAAGCAATTTACTATTCCAAGTCCTCATTTTTGTGTTCCGAGAGTCATTATTTTGCATACATTCTTTATACTCACTGTCTTTCTCTATACAGCTTTTGAGGTAAAACCAGCCTGTGTCTTACATTACTGTTACCATTACCGTTTCAGCTTGTGGTTTCCGTACCCGTTCACTTACCGTTCCGTTTACGCCACCATTTGCGTTACCCTTTGCGTTTTCATTTGCGGTTGCGTTTGCGTTGTTCTTAACATTTCTGCTTACAGTACTGTTTCTCTTTCTGTTTCGCTTTGCATCACCATCGCATTCTGATTCGTTTAGGGCACAATGTTATTATGTGACAGCCCTCCGCGCGCTGCATTATATCACTATTTCTCATTACCATTCTCAAAAGAAGGGAAATTAGAGGCAAAAACTCTGTTTAATGCATCAGTTAGGGTTGTTCCACAGCGACAAAAGTGAGGAAATTCGATGTTAGGGGTTGAAACCCCTTTGCACCCCTCCAGCCCACCCCACAAATGGAGATCGGGGTGTGCATTGGGGTCATCGGTCCTAACTGTCACTCCATTCTCCTATTCCTCAGCTTCTTTCCACATGTGATGGGGTGACACTTAGTGCCGATGACCCAATGCACACCCCGATTCCATTTGTGGGGTGGGTTGAGGGGGTGGGGAATAGGGGTTTAACCCTAACATCAATTTCCTCACTTTTGTCGCTGTGGAACAACCCTAACTGATGCATTAAATGGAGTTTTTTGCTCTAATATATATATATATATATATATATATACATTTTAAAAACATCCCCATAGACTTATAAGGATACACCTGCAATCTCCTTACTTAAATGTCACAAAACATCTGAGAGTGGGATGTTGTTGGTGAGGGTGAACCCAGCAGAGGCTCTCCCAGACACAGAAATGGGGCCAGAGGAAGCCAACAGTGGCAGGAGCAAGGAACAAGTAAAGGTAGCAAGTGAGGGACCAAGTAGAGCATGTACACTTATTAGAGTGGTTGTTGGAAGGGAAATGGCAGGAGTGGACAACATGAGAAAGGGATCATGTAGGAGGGAACTAATGCTACTTCTGGTCAAGTCACTGACAAAGATGGCTATGTAGTGCAGTCACTCTGCACTTTGAGCCACACACAAAGAGAACTTCCAACTGGCAAAGTTAATCTTGTTGCAGACAAATTGCTGTTGTTTTCATTCGATTTCATTCTACTGTAATGTAATCTGTGAAATTTGGGCAATGAGTTCATTTTCTCTTGTCAGAAATGTTGGCTGAAAATTAATTCAGGCATCTGGTATTATGACAAGCAGCGAGCCATGTATGGTGGAGTGCTACATTGGGGTTATCCACAAAATGTGCCAGCAAGTTCTGGAGGAGGTCACAGATGTTGAGGCATCCATATCATCACAAGAAGCCCAAATGGAGGAAATTACTCTGTGGGTGTTTCACACAAAATCTCCCTGCTGGAGATGAACAGAAGAGGTGCCTTGAGAGACAGAGAACTCTCCTACCTAAAAGTGAGATGGCCACTCGGTGGCTCTGAGGATTGAGGTGCTGTACACCACACCTCATGCCAGCTGGTGACCCAGGTTTGGGAGCAAACCCGGCAGTCGGGGTTGGCAGGGTCAGGAGCATCTGAAAGACTGCTCTCCTGTCCTGGAGTGGGTGGGTGCACGCCGCAGTACCAGTGGCTCCTGGTAGTGGCTAGGGGCAGCGTGATTTCTGGCATGCTCTTCCAGGGTTGGGGTGATGGCAAATGCCTCACACACAGGTTTGGGAGTGCGCCTATCATGTGCAGGGCATCATTGCATGCCTGTACCCCCAGGGCAACTGTAATAGAAAAGCCCTGGCACCCAGACAGGTGAAGGTGGGGCCAAGGATGTCTCACCACACCCACAGCTGGGTCCTGCCTGGCCTGTCACTGTGGCTCTCCTCCACCCCCTGCTACCCTTCTGGATTATTGATAGAGCACTGTGGGAGTAATGGTGGTCCCTACCCCTGGGGGCTCAGAGCCAGGGGGCAGGGTGGTTGGTGGAGCTGGAGGAGAGCTCCCAGGGCAGCGATCCAGTACAGGAGGATCTCAGGTGGGCTGGGAACAGGCGCCCCCACACCCCACTGGAGAGTGGTCTAAGGGGCCAGAAGAAGTAAATAGCACTGAAAAAAAAGTGAGATGACACTCCTGTTGGAAAAGGTTGATGTTTTAGAGAGCAGGAGTGGTATAACCCCTACTACAGAAATCCTGGGCTGCCAAGGGAAGGGAGCCAAAGAGAGAATATGAACAATTTTGTACAGCATTTACTCTCAGAAATACTGGGGCTACAGGGTGACCAGCTTGACACCCTGAGATTGCACGGTCCCTTGCTCTCAGATCAAAAGGTGGTGAAAAGGTATACCCTATCTTGGACCTTTTCTAAAGTATGCCACCAAAGAATCCTGCTACAGAAGGCCATACAAAAGGGCCCCTTAACCTGGCACAGACACAACATTTTTCTGTACTAGGATTTATCTGCTAATGTTAATAAAAGGGGGCAGCCTTTACTCTTATATGGCAATTCCTCCAGCAATTGGGTGAATGGCACAAAATGACCTATCAGGCTACACTCATGATAAAATGAAATGGACTGCTCCATGACTTTTCCTCAGTCAAGAAGGAAACCGCCTTCACTCAGAAATCCTCAAAAACAAATCCATTGGTAAGCACAGATACCCTGCCTTACAGCTGTGATGTGCACAGGAGAGTGGCCCTAATCTGGAGATGGACACTCTTCATACTCCCAGCAGCATCCACAAATACAGCACCACCCGAGCAGTGGCAGCATCACTGTTTATGGAACCACAAGGCTGTTCCAGAGAGGAACAACCATCTTCAAAACTGCCTAAACAACAGCACAGATGTCACAGCAGGACTCACTGAAGGACTCCAGTTCACAGAGTGGTTCTGCAGATGCTCCCAATGTCCTGCTGGACAGTGTCCACCCATGAGTACACATTTTGTTCCAGTGGGAGTCCTTGTTGTTCTGCCAGCTTCTGCAGCGTGGAGAAAAAGCTTTTTAGCTAGTCTTTTTATTGAAAGAAATGTACATCAGGATATACAGCAATCATGAACATCATGTGGTTAATACCCCTGTCAGACAAGGAACAAGTTACAAAACAATACACAAAACAAGATGCTAGTACCAACAGTTTATAAATAAAACACATGAGAAGACAAGAACAGTTCTGAGGTTTACAGTAATATTAATATGACAGAAAAGGGAATGATTCAATCAGGAGGATCTACAGGAGAATCAAAGGGACTCTTATGGAGAAGGGTATGTCTTCAAGTAAATGAAGGTTGGCAGTCTGACCATGGAGCTTGGCCCCTCCTCTAGGGCAGTGTTTTGACAAATGTTAGTGATGTTCTCCCAATAACTACAAATGAGAGGACAATCCCATAGAATATGGAGGCGAGCAAATCGGCACCTAGTTGCTGACATCTCCAACACCTATCCTGCGGCATAAGGCCTAACCTCATTAGTATGGAGCAGGTGCAATACCAGCAGAAGATGGTTCTGTTTCAAATTAGTCGACATCTGCCATCTTTACATGCCCTGTGGGCTCTGGAAAGACAGGCCTCCCACACTAAGTCTGATATCTGTATAGGCAGGTCCTCTTCCACACTTTCTCGGCAGGTTGGGAGGGGTCAGGTTGGGAGTCTCGGTTCTACAGAAAGCTAGCTTTCCTGTTAGACAGTTTAAAGCAGGTGCTTATATTGGAGGTGGCTTGAACTGCTGCCTCCTGTTGAAGAGCTGATACTTTTGAGGCTATGGCACTGCAATGTTGCAGGTATCACCAAAATCTTGTCTGGGAATACCATACATATTCTGTATAGAGAAGAATGCTTCTGTATATTTTGTGTCTGCCAAAGGCAGATCTCTGATCATATGACTCTTTTGTGCTCAGCCTTTCCAGTGAGGGGAACCCTCCAATTTGAGATTATTCCACCCCAAGGGTGAAAATTGGAGAGGGAAGGATCAATGTGCATATACTGTACTTATGAAATTGAAACCACATGGCCCTAGATGCCATTATGGTAGTGTGGTCTCTCAAGTGTGCAGGGATGTTACAGTATAGGGCAGTAGCTTGTAATGGGATGAGCAGAGTCCCCTCTCAATGAGTCATTGTGGCCGTCGCATTTGGCAGGGAAAAACCACTGCACAGTCTGAATGGCTATGCACCATATAATAACCATGTAGTCATGGCTGCCTACAACCAGCTCTGCCCCAGTGATCATGGGACCTTGGCCCTTGCTATATTTAGAGGGAGTTCCTTTCCACAGAAATTTCCCTAGTAAGATGCCTATTTTGCTAAACCATGACATAGGAGTATGCATAGGTAGGTGGGTTAAAATATGCATAATTTTAGGGGCCAGCATAATCTGAAAAGCATACAATTTGCCTACTAATGATAGGTTCAGGGCGTCACTTAGCCAACTCAGTAATTATTGAGTCCAGCAGAGGACATATTTTTTCACCATTATCATGAGGTTATGGTGGATTTCTACCCCAAGATAGGTTATTCTATCCTCTGCTCATTTGAGCCCTCTGGCTAGCCAAAAGGGACAGCTTTAGTGTGGGAATTGAGGGGAAGCACTTCTGTCTTGGATTGGTTAATTCATAATCCAGACAGTCTTATAAACTCAGTCAGAACTTTCATGATAGGTTCCAGAGTGACTACTGCATCTGCTTGGACAATGACCAGGTCATTTCCATACAGTAGGGTGTGACACTCTTCACTCCTTCTTGTAAGTCTTCCCAGAGGTTACTCTGGAAGTATCCTCCTGTACTCACCAGAGGGCAACCTCCTCTGGTAGGGACTTTAACAAGGTGTGGGACCAAGTTCTAGACAAATGTAGGTGCTCTAGCACCTCTCCTTCCATGTCTCAAACTGCCCTGCACTAGATGGCAGAGGAATTCAGCCCTATCAGACCCATGGAGCACCCATCAGCCAGCTGGCAGGGACTTCACATTTTATTCAATCTCTATGGCAAATGCAGTAGGATAGACTTCTTTCTCACACCAACACACATGCTGCACCTTCTTCATGAAGTGCATATTGGACTCATCATTATTTCAGACCATATGTGTCACACCACACTGGAGTTTGGGACAGATCCTCCCCTCTTCAAAGTGGAAGCTAGATAGCTCCTCTTCACAGATAAGAATTTTCTGGAGGGTTGGCAAAGAGAGTGACACATACTATTGACTAAATGATTCACCAGAGATATCTCATGCCATGTTATGGGATGCCTTCAAAGCATACATACCTGGCTGGCTTATAAACTATACAGCCCACTTCTGAAAATGAGGAAGCAAGCGTAGAAGGGAGTTAGGTGGCAACTTACAGAGAAAGTAAAAGCATTTAACCTCTAACTCTCCACCCCTGCAAGAACTCTTGGAAATCCATCATTGAAATACAAAAATAACTCCTTACCAATTTCCCGAGCCCAGAGAACAGTGCTGAGGACTGCACACAGACACTGAAAATTAGGAAGAGTGCTAGTAAGCTGCTAGTCTATAGAACATGAATGCAGCAAACAAATAAATATAGAGGAGAAATTGAAACCCTTGGGGAGGTCACCAGCAAGGCAAAATAAATCAATATCTTCCAACACTTTTATGTGGAGTTGCACTAGTCTAGGAGAGAGCTGAGCCCCCTACATTGGTACTCTTCCTTGAAGAAGATGGTCTTTCCTCCTCATTCAGTCCCAGAGAGTATTCTTAGGTGCCCCACTCACTCTGCAGAAGATACACTGAGCTATCTGGGCCTTCCCAAAGAAAGATGCCTGGGCTGGATGGGTTGCTTGGAGAGCTCTATCAGTGTTTTTGTCTCCTCTGAGTGAAAGGCTCCTGACAATGTACTCTAAACCTCAAGAGGTTGGTAGATTCCTCCACCATGCAAGAGGCTCAATCACTTTGCTCCCAAAATCAAAAGTGACTTCCTGCTTGTTGCCAACTACTGTATCTCCCCATCTCCTGCTGAATGCAGATGCTAAATTACTGGCCAAAATTAATGCAATGAGTCTGGAGTCACTCCTGCCCAGCCTTGTCAATAAACACCAGGTGGGTTTGTAAAGGGATAATGGTCATGCATAACGTACAGGCAGCGACATCAATTCAGTATGGGTTAGCAGCCCTCCAAAATAGCCTGACCCTGCTTATAAGCATTGATTCAGAAAAGCCTTTGACTTGGTGAAGTGATAATACCTATACCAGACCATGGATGCTATGGAATTGCGTTCTAAGCGCACAACCCAAGTGAAACTTCTATACTCCACTCTGTCAGCTTTTGCACAGATGGATGGTCTCAATTCCTCTGTGTTCTTACTCCAACAAGGTACAAGGCAGGATGTTTCCTCTCCCTCCTCTATCTTCTTGTGATGGAGGAACTTCTACACAAGCTCAGACAGTCTCAGAACATTACAGGCATCCAGATGGGGAGCTCCTCCTCCTAACCCTGGCATAAGCAGATGATCTCCTACTTGCCATTATGAATCTGATCTCATCACTACCTGAGTCTTGGATACACTAAATTACTTCTTATGACTTTCAGGGCTCAGGCTAATTGGGGAAAATTGAGGTCCTCCTATTGAATAGCACATGCTCACAGGGAATCCATCCAACATTATAACCCTAAATGGTTCTCAGACTCCATACAATATTTGGGTATCACAATCACTCAGTGCTATAAACAGAAGATAGATAGAAACCTTAAACAAGTGTGCTCTGATCTTGAGGTGGATCTTAGCCATTTGAGAAAGTTAATCCAACCTTTGGGGATAAAATAGCAGCCTTCCCAAAATTCTAGTCTGCCTCAACAATCTCCCTTTCCATTTCAAAACCAATATTACTTCCTTAAAATAGAATAATCATTCCATTTATTCCTCTGGGATGGAAAGAGACACAGGCTCAGTATGTAGGCTCAGTATGTAAAAGAGGTGAGCCCCTAGTAGGCAGGAGGGCTGGAGCATGCCCTGGCTATAGGCATACCATCAGGCTGCAGGCATGCAACAGAATATACACTGGCTACTTCTAGAAGTGGCACATATCCTCTCTGGGTGCAGCTAGTGAATAATTTGCATGCAACCACCCATGGAGACCCCAGGCCCTGGACTGCTGCTGGAAGCCTTGCCTCCTCCCATTGTCTGATTCTCACAAGACACATGGAACACTTTGGTTAAAAATAAGTTGTGGTGGAGAGTGTCTCTGGGAAATGGGAACCCCTCTGGTCTAACCCTCATGTAGTGATATCTCGGCATTCTCCTGCATTGAAGTTCCTGGCAGGCTAAGGGTATCTTTACAGTTGGCTACCTAACTGACTCGCAGTCAGGGAGTTAGACTCCTTCAGAACATAGCCACTAGGGTTTCACTTTCCTAAAGCAGATTTCTGGTGATATCTGCAGGTGTAGCATTCCATCCATAAGACAGAGTGTTTCCCAGACCAGACTTCAACAAATACCTTAACAAATCATATATCCAGGTGGACTCAGCTTCCTCAGCAGCTGAGCCATATTTATGATTTTCTAGTCACCCCATTTATTGCACCCAAGTAGATAAAGGACTGGAAATGAGAGTTGCAAGCCAGTATATCTGGTGAATAATGGCAGAGTTTATCAAAGAAAGTCCATACAGCCTTCAGGGATATTAGATACCATCTTATTCAGAAACAAAATATGTGCAGGTGGTATCACAAACCAGAGGCAATTCACAAAAATAAGAGTGCTCCTACAAACCTATGCTGGAGATGTAAAGAAGCACTGGGGTCTCTTTTGCATTATGGCAATGCCCCAACATAGTGGAATACTGGAAGGTTATCTTAGCCTTTTGTGGCAGGTACTGGGGACACCCTCCTAGGGATTCTGTTCTGTGGGTCTTGGGGAGGATTCAGTGCTGGGAGGCATTCCTCTCCTGATTGTGTTTGGATACTCCCTGCTGCCTAAAAGCAAAATGTCAGCTTCCACTCAGGTTGTGTACCGACTACCCCACCAGACAGGCAGAGTGGATAACTGCCCTCTTGAAGCATGCTGAGTATGAAAGGATGTCCATATAGCACAATGGAACCTTCCTAGTTCCAGTAGTATCTACTCTCCCTTCTTCCTCTCTTTGGCTCTGCCTTTCTCCATCCCTGAGAGGTAGGAACACTGGATGAGTAGACCTATAAGTAGTGGAAGTTGCAGACCATGAAGCATACATTATACCCATACTTACATGTTAACAGGCATCATGTGTTATCTGGACAGGTGCTCATTTCATTAATAGAAAGCTGTCAAACAGTTTACCTTAGATTATCAGTGTATATCGGTTTCTGATGTGGGTACCAGTTGTTTTTACTGTAGTGTTTTTAATATGAGAATCATTTCCCTGTACTATCCATCACAGAATCATTTAGGACTGGCTCTGTGACTTATGGCAGCTTGTGGCCACTTTTTGGTGCAGCTGTGTCAAAATGCTGCACTTGGGAGTACCAGTCACAGCACCCCCAAGATAGGAGAGGTTTCTGGGATGTTGCCAACCCCACAGTCTGACCCCACTGTGGTCTTCTGCTTCTCCCAAATGGCTAGCTCTTGTGTGTTTCCACAGAATGCCATTGGAAGATGGCAGACAGCCCAACTTGGGCTAGTCGGGTCCTCGCAGTTGAGCCAGCCTCCCATGCAGCAATTCAGGATTGTGTCAGTGCAGAGATTTTTTTTAAACAAAATCAGTGAACTACAGGTGATGGTGGCAGAGGCTAAGTTAGACCCAGTAGCCATCACAGAGACTTGGGCAGGTGGCAACAATGACTGGGATCTAGTGGTTCCAAGGTATACTTCCTTAGGAGAGAAAAAAGGCAAGGGAGAAGAGAGTATCCCTATACACAAGGGAAGGAATTGAGGCAACAAAGAATGGGACTATAAAAGGGAGAGGTAGGGAAAGTGGAATCTATCTGGGAGCAGCTGACGACTGCTGTTGGTAAGGGTTAGATTAGGTGGTTTACAGACCACTGGAGCAAAAAGAGGAAGAAGACAGAGAGTTGGAGGAGGAAACCAGAAAGAGAGCAGCAAAAGGGATATCTTGCTTTATATAGTAGTTTATTATTTCTATACTGCTCACGTAATCAGGTAGAGATGCAGAAATTTTGATTTTCTTATAATGCTAGCTAATGATATATTTAATAATATTATCTTATCAACCTGATGCATACTATTATAATTTTGAGTCCTTCTCCCTCTCCCACCCACCCCCATGGACTAGGACTTTAATTTGCAGATGGACCTATGAAATTAGATTTTCCCTGTATTATTGTTTTGTAATTAATTCAAAATGGAATTAACAGTGCTCTAAATTTTATATATAAAATGGGCAAGGAAATACCCTGTGTCCTGATTGGCTGAGGCTTGGTTCTAGCCATTGCCTTAGAGAGCACTATCAATGGTTAAAAATAAGTCCCTGTCAACTGGGGTAACTCACAGAATTCATAAGCCATTTGCTTCCTAATCTCCATCACAAACAGGGCTGTAACCATTACTCATATATAGAAACCTTCAACTAGTCCCTGAAAATGAAAGTCCATTAAATTAACTAAAGTAAGAAAATTTAATGTTATTTTATTCAAGAGCCCTCCTTACACATATACACAAATTTTGAAAATCAAGTATTATTCAGAGTTTCCATTGCTGGTGTTTCTTTGATGACCATGAAAATCCTCCTCTTATCCCCACCAGTTTGTCAGAGGACTCCTGCCCTTACCTGGCAACAGATAAAATTGAGTTCTGGCTCCACTTGAGGCGTGTGTGTGTATGTGTGTGTGTGTGTGTGTGTGTGTGTATGCCAGTGGAACTCTGAAGAATTTTGAATTCATGTATTCCATGTTACCATTCTTTGTGGGGTGGGGCATTCTACTACTGGAATAATGCAGAGCCTTGAATTCTTCTATTCCGTGGTAAAAACACACAGTGTACTGAATATGAAGAAAGACAGATGACTTGACAGGTGAAAAACATCTGTGGAGGGAAAATTTTACATTATTTAGCAGCATTTTATTATAATTTTTGTGAGTTAGAAAACTTTTAGTGTTTGTTTTTCTTAAAGTTGCCTCTGGGGTCATTTATATAAGCAATAAGGCACTTCAGGGACGTTGGTTGTACTAGGTTTACCCCACGGTCAAGGCGAAGGCACTCAGCTTCACATTGTGGCTTACAGTGCCCTGACATGGGGTAAACCTAGTACAACCAACACCCTGTCATGCCTTATTGCTTAAATAGTGTATAGGAATGCTGTTCAGCATGGAACCATGACTAGAACAGCTTTATTGTGCTGCAGTAGCAATGTCATGATGTTGCTGGGCTGCACTAGGTACATGACTACTGCAGCACAACAACATAAAATGTATTCATGTGGCCATCTTTTCAAACCTTGACACCCGATGAAGTGGCCATGGCAGTGAAAGAGCTGACCCCGTAAGTGAGTGGCACCTGAAAGAATGGCAACAGTAAGGAATTAGCTGAGCATGGGGGATCTTTTATATGTGATGGACACAGACTTTCAGTAATGGTTGCATATACACTATCAAAGATTGTGTATGAGCAACAACTACACATAGAAGGCTGAGTTTTAATCTTGAGGTTTCCATGGCAACAAGGTACCTCTCGAGCTGCACTCTTTAGGTTTCTTGTTACCTTGAAAACCCTCAAGTCTTGTTGTGTATGGTTGCTCATATTCAATCCTCAATGTTTTGAAGGCTGCACTTACAACTCTACAACTTGAAAATATATAAATAAATATAATATACAAATAAAAAAGAGATCTGGTGTTAGCAGTGGACCTGTACTACCATATATACTGTAGACTGAGACATCCCAGTAGCTAGGAGCACCAGCAGTTATGCATTGCTAGATATGCTTCAAGCAACAGTACAATGTAAAACAAATCTGCACTTTTTCACCTGCCTATTCCTGTGCTCTACTGAACATGTGTATGGTACTCTTTCCCTCCGGCATTGAACTATCATCCCATAATTTGCTTAGTTATCCTTTGTGTTTGTTTACATTTCTGCTGCCTGCTGCAGTAGTACTAGATAGCAGCTGCCATATGTTCTGTGGTGCTACAACAGTCCTAATGGATCACTCCTAGTTAGGTAGTACTACTGCTTTCAGGACTATCTACTGGTGTAGCTGGTCAAGGATCCCACATGGCAGGATGCCATACTCAACAGTATTCACCAGCTGGGAGGTGGTGGGGATTGAGTGTCAGAGAACTTGGAGTCTAGTGACCACAATACAGTGTGGGTAAAACTAACAGGTGGAACAATGAACCCTCCTCAAATACAGTGGTTCTGGGGCTCAAGAAGGTGCATTTTGGAAAGATACAGGAACTAGTTGGGGATGATTAGCATGTGTTGACCTGATAGAGCAGTGGAAGAACAATGAAGCAGGATTAAGGGGAACTCCTGGAGGCAGCTGAAGCTAACATACTGATTGCCAGCAGATTAGGCCTTATGGTCTATTGGGTCTGCTCGAACCTCAGATCTTAGTTGGTGAGGCCCTCCCTCCCTGTGCTTATGCAAAGAAGGTTGCCAAAAGAAGCAAGCACAAATGTCTGATCTGGTTCTTGAAGGGAGTGAGAGAGGCAGTGATGTTGAAAGAAGGGCCTCACAGAGTACAAGAGAAACACTAGGAGGAAGTCTAGCAAGAGTATTTGGACTAAACTCAAGAGGCAAAAGTGGAGGTCAAGAAGGCAAAGATAGACATGAAGCTGCCAACTGCCGAGGGAGTAAAGGTGGGAAAAATAATTTTTCAGGTACAGAAGATACATAACAAGAAAAAGGAAAATAAGAGGGGATTGTTAGGCCAGCTGAAGGGTCTACAGAGGGTGAAGGATGATACTTGGTAATGCTTGGTACTGCTAGACAAAGTAGGCTACAGTCCATTAAATTGTCTCCCACACCATGTGGGTTTATGTGTAATACCAGGATTGAGGTATAGTGCATCCAGTTTTTGCTCTCACATGTGGGTATCTCCACAATTTCCTTTGGCAATGAATTCAATAATGTATAGATCTTATGGTGAAAATGTTAAGTATTGTGACGGTATTTACGCTTGGGATAATCAATTGTTTATTATGGGATCTAAGGTTATTTTGTCTGTAGTTATATCTCAGCTGACACTGGTTCATTAGATCCTTATTTTAAGGATTTTATATAAAAGCAAGATGTTTGCCCTTTTCCTTCTTATTTCTAAAGGGAATAATGCCAGTACCTTCATTCTTTCTTTATAACTTACTGCTTTTGAGCCCCTAATAGATTTGGTGAGTTTACGCTGTTTTTTTCAAGCAAATTTATATCTAGTTTGTGATAGGGCTCGAACTGGAGAACCAAAATTCAAATGTGGAATGATATACATTTTCTATACTTGTAGGATACAATTACTATTTCTTGTTATAATTTTTTTTTAACAGAACAAATTAATCTGTTCACTGTCAATGTAATATGTCTGTAATGGTCAAGGGATATAAGTTCTCTATTTATCAGATTCCTAGATCTTTTTCAGTTTTGGACAGATCTTAGTATTTGCCCATCTAGATTGTACACATATTCTGGATTTTTATGCCCAAAATGCAGAACTGTACATTTTAAGGCATTAAAATGAATTCTATTTTCTTACCCCATACTTCAATTTGTTTGAGGTCCTTTGAGAGGATTTGATAATCGTTTAATGTCTTTACTATATCCCCTATTTTGGTATCATCAGCAAATTTTGATACTCTGCTTATTAATCCAGAACCCATATCACTAATGTAGAGGCTGAATAGAACCAGCCCCAACACGATCCCTGAGGCACCCCACTGCTAACCAGTCCATCTTCTGATAAAGCTCCATTTATCCTTACTGATTGGGAACAGTTGGTTAACCAATTTTAATCCACCTTACAATGAATTTGTTTAGAACCATATTTATAGTTTTATTTATTAGTAAGCTGTAAGGAACAGTATTAAAAGCCTTTCCTATGTCCAGGAGTATAACATCCACTGGCTCGCCCTTATCCATGTGATCACTTACATATTCATAAAAGGATACCAAATTGGTGACACATGATAACCCCTTCGAAAACCATGCTGTAAGGGATCACCTATCCCTAGGATTTGGATTGCCCTGTCTATTTCTTTTTTAATAAGTCTCCAAAATTATGCATACTATTTATGTAAGACTTATTGATCTAAAATTTATGACATTGGACCTGTTGCCCTTTTATGAATAGGGATAACAGTAGCCCTCCTCAGTCAGATGGAACACATCCAATTTGGAGGACTTATTAAGAGCAGCAAAAGTGAATATGCTAAAACATTTTCCAGTTCTTTCAAGACAATTGGGTTGATTAAGTCTAGTCAGATGATGATTTTGTCTTTAAACTAAGTAGTTCCTCTAATACATCGTTTAGCTGAAAAATGATTTGGGCTGACCCTTCTATATTAAATTCTGAAGCAATCATTGGTTCTATACTGAATACTGACATGAAATAGGTGTAAAAGCATTGTGCCATTTCCTGGTTATCAGAGATTTCTCTACCATCGATATTTAATGCAGTAATTTTATTATTTGAATGTTTTGGATTATTTATGTAGGCATAGAAACTCTTGGGGTCCTTCATATTAGCCAATCTGAATTCTGAGTTGAGTTTTTATTTTCTAATTACCTTTGTAAGACCTGCCTGTTCAGTTTTATACTTGATTCTATTATAATTTGAAGGTTTTGCTCTAAATTTCTGAAAGGCTCACTGTTTTTCCTTATTTGTTTTTAACAGATTTGTTTAACCATATTGGGATTGTTCCCTTATTATTATATGTTTGTTTCATTGGAACATATAGATCGACAGCTTTTAATAAAATTTTAGTTATTTTCTCCCACATTTGTTCAACATCTAGATCACACAGAATAGTGTCCCATTGAACTTTACTTCATTCATCTGACAGTTTGGTCCAGTCTGTGTTTCTGTAGTCCAGGAATTTGGTGTCATCTATAACTCTAGAGACATAATTTGAAAGAGTGAATTCAACCATATTATGGTCACTAGTACTCAGATGAGCTCTTATTTTTGGGATTACTGATTCTTCCTATTGAGTTAGTTATTACCAGGTCCAAGATATTACAGTCCTAGTTGGCTCATGAATTAGTTGTTATAGCTGCAACTAGATAGTGTATCAAGCAGATCTTTTCAAAGGAGGAAGTCCCTGCCAATGTGTCCCATTTAATTCCAGGTGCATTGAAATCCCCAACTATCAGGATATCCCCTAAGTCTGCTGCCTTTTCTATTTCATGTAGCAAGATATTGTTATAATTCTGGTCACTAGACCGGGATCTATAATAAGTACCCATGAGTAATTTGGGGAGTGGTGGAAATGAATGTTTAACCATAATGTCTCTATATTTATATTCAAATCATTATGGAGTTTTAACTCACTGCATCTTATGTTGTTAGAAACATAACAGCAGACCCCTCCTCCTTTCCTATTTTCCCAATTCTTATAAAATAGTTGGTATCCCCATAATGGTGATGAGCAGAAAAATGCACTACACAATTTCTTATGCTTGGTATTCATGGTAGAGGACAATGGTCTCCTGCCAGAGAGTTGTAGCAAGGCCACCACAAAGGGGGGTCTAGCAAATGTGCAGAGTACAGAGCTTAGTGGAGGGTACAGAAGAAACTAGAAGCTCTCAAGGTAGACAAGGTGCCAGGCCCTGATGGCCTTCACCACTTCTGCTAAGGAATTGCCACAATATTGGCAGTGCGCTAAGCTATCTGTATTCAGTGACTCACTGAAATCTGGAGTGGTGCCAGTAGATTGGAGGTTCACCATCATAGTACCACTCCACAAGGGGAGAGAGGGAGAATCAAGGCAA
This sequence comes from Neoceratodus forsteri, assembly GCA_016271365.2. NCBI lineage: Eukaryota > Metazoa > Chordata > Ceratodontiformes > Ceratodontidae > Neoceratodus > Neoceratodus forsteri. The sequence goes on from CM057450.1 coordinate 1,544,371,775, forward strand.
CTACAGGCCTGTCAGCATTACCTCCATTGCAGGTAAACAAATGTAGACCATAGTAAAGGGGTGTTTGGTGGCCTACCTGGAGGACAGTTAACTGCAGGATGAAAAACAGCATGGGTTTGTGTCAGGGAGTCTTGGCAGGCCAACCTGGTATGGTTTTTCGATTGGGTCAAAAGCGATAGACAGGCAACAAGCAGGGAGGAGCTGGGTTTAGTTAGGTGTGTAGAAAATTGGCAAGGGAGTCAACAGAGATTAATGGTCCATGGGCTAAATCAAGCTACAGCGAGGTCACTAGTGGAGTGCCACAGGATCATTTCTGGGCCTGTCCAATTTAATACGTTCAGAAGTGACATTGGGGAGGTTATCCAGGCAAAGTTGCATCTCTTTGCAGATGACACAAAGCTACAATATGTTTATTTTATTTATTTATTTATTTTTATTCTAGGATTACAAGTACCTTTGAGCCAAGGCTCTTTACAAAGGTTCCACATCAGAAATAACAAACAACAAGGAAGCAACAGTGAGATAACAGCAAACAATTCATGTACAACAGTGCTATTGAAAGGGGTCAATTATAGGAAGAGTAAGGAGTAGAGGATGAGGAGAAGCGTAGGTAGTTAACAGAGGCAAACTACAGTAAGATGGTGAACACAGCTAGAGACATATGCCCACAAGGAATGGGTAGGTTCAGGCACCTGGGGTGGCAGAGAAACAGAGATGAGAGGAGAGAGGGAGCAAGGGAGGATGAAGATGCAGCCAGAAGCATTTGTCAAAAATAAATGGGAAGGAGTGATAGAAGAAAAAGGGGTCAGGGTGGGGGATAAGTGCTGTAATGGGGCAGAGAGACTAATGAGGTGGTAGGAAGACCTGAGATTTGAAGTGGTGCCTCAGGAGCTGGGGATGGAGACTGGGGGCCTGGGGTTAAGCAGTATATAAGTTAGATTTAAGCTGTGTAGGTCATCATCTAGGAGAGGCAGTCACAGGAGCTAGAGGCAATGAGATGGGCCTGGAGTCTGGTTTTGAACAGACCTGGTGTTGAGGCAGAGGAGATGGTGTGGCTGAGACCATTTATCCATAGAGGAGCCCTATAGGTGAAGGAGCATTGGCCTGTGTAGTCTGACAGTGAGGAACTTGTAGAATCTGGGTTGTCGAGCTCCTGGTGTTCTGTTGGTTGGCATTTGATGTAACAAGGCAGTAACACCAGGGGGTGTGAGGCCAAGGTTGATTTTCTGCCATAGCACATGTGAGATACTTTATACAGTTGGAAGCTGGAGCCATCCAGATTATTCATAAAGGCACAGGTGTGGGTGAGATGGTGGGCACCAGTTGTGAGATGGCATGCTTTGTTAAGAGCAGTTGCAATATGTCGGAGAGCGGACGTCATGGTGGAGCCATAGATAATGAGGCCATAATCAATAATTGACACCACAGAGCTCTGGACAGCAATATTTAGGGCCTCTGGGGTGAGGTGCTTCCTGTGTTTGTAGAGTAATCCAAGGCATGTGTTGGCAGCTTTAGCCACACTGTCAATGTGAGCTGTATTGGAGAGATTGGGGTCAAGCAGAATCCCTCACGTATTTGAAAGAGTAAACTTGTTCGAGGACAGTCCCTGATTGGTGGAGCTGGCAAAGGGGTGTTGCTTGTAACAGTTATGTGAACTGCAGTATAGCAAGGATTTGGTTTTCTTGTGATTGAGGACTAGTTTATGATTGGAGAACCATGTTTCAACGGCACTGAATCTGAGTTGGAGGCTGTGTTGTAGTTGTGAAAAGTCCTTGTGCGTAGAAAGATAACAGCATCATCCACATACGGGATGATTTGTTCTGAAGCAGGATTGTGGTAGGGAGTTTAAAAGAGGCTGAAAAGGAGGGCCCAGTGTGGACCCTGAGATACTTCAGAGTGGACAGGCAAGGTGTCTGAGATAGCACTGGCAATTTTACACTTTGAGAGGCGGTTGTCAAGGTAGCTTCTGAACTGGCAGGCTGAGTCCGGTGTGAGGCCAGCAAGGAGTAGTTGGTCATACAGCAGCTGATGATGGACCGTGTCAAAAGCCTTTGAGAGGTCAATGAAGACAGTCCTGTAAGAAATCCTTTATCAAGGGAACTATGCACTGCAGCAGTAAATTCAAGCAGGGCAGTGGTGATACTATGCCCTTTTCTAAAACTGTGCTGTTGTGTGCACAGAATATTATATTGTCCAAATAATCAGTGAGCTGGTCTGCAACAATACGCTCTAGGGCCTTGGATAGTGGTGGCAATATGGAGATCGGGTGGTAGTTAGAGTGGCAGGTCTTATCCCCAGTTTTGTGGACCTGGGTCACAGTGGCAGTTTCCATATTTCAGGAATGTACTGGTGTGGAGAGAGTGGCTAAGAATTTTAGTTAGGGACTGGAGGACCTCTTCAAGTGTAAGTGATAGCAGCTTAAGGTCCAGGTGTCACTGCTGATTTTGGAAGTGGAGATGGCTGAGGCATTGTGGCAGTGAGCTTCATTCATCTTAATCTCCTGAAGTAGAAATGAGGGTGGTTTGACAGAGTGGGGTGAGTTAGAGGGTGTGACTGACTGCAAAGAAATCAGGTGGTAGAACAGTACTGAGGTCAGTAAAAAGCCATGTTAAAGGTATTTGCAATGACCATGGGATCAAGGGTAGTGGACCCTTCAACAATTAACATGGCTGGAGGGACTTTGATTGTTTCCAGTAATGTCCTTGATATTGTCCCAGAAAGCATGACCATTTCCCCAGGTGTTGGTGAGGACGTCCTTATAATATGAGCTTTTTGTGAGACAAATGGATTTTGTGCAGGCATTACAGGCATGTTTGTATTTTGGATGTTAGCTTGTTTGCCTGTGGCTTTAGCCACTGCCCACAGGTGGTCCCTAGATTTCAGCTGGGAAAGGAGCTCTGCAGTTATCCAAGGGTTACAGGAGGCTTTTTGTTTTCTGTTTTTGAAGGAGCAAAGGGTCTGGGCCTTATTGAAGATGGTGATGCAGTGCCGAGGGCAAGGTTAACATCCATCACCTTGTAGATGGGCAGCCAGTCTTGCAAGGATAAGTACTGTTTGAGATGGGTAAGTTTACCATGGGGAAGGACTCTGCTGGTAATGATAATGGAAGTGGCTTTAGAAATTTATTAGACCATTCACATATAACCAGGGAGTGGTCACTGAGAGAGTCTGGGAGAACAGAGGTATGAGAGATCCTGGTAGGATGATTGGTGAGAACCCAGTCAAGCAGGGTACTGGTGCCAGTTTTGTAATTTATCTGAGTTGGTGTGGTGACCAGTTCTGACAGGTTGGCAGCTGCAGGGCATCCTTATGAGTGTAGACATCAGATGAGCCAGTTTATATTGAAATCACCAAGCAGAATGTGTTCAGAGACAGGAGGTTTGGAGCTGACAGGTTAAGAACTTCTTTGATGCCAAGATCTTGATCTGGAGGTGGAATATATACAGAGACAATGGTGAGGGCTTTTGATTGGGACCTAGAAGAATTTTAATGGGTAGAAACTGGGCTGAGGAGGCAGGAACAGGGGTTGGAACAAGGTGCCCCAGGAGATTATCCTTAATAAAGATGGCACAGCCACCTCCCTTTTAGAGACACGGTCCAGTCTGAAAACATTGTAGACCTGTAAGGTAACTGCCAGATCAGGAACTTTTGGTGCCAGCCATGTTTCAACTACAGCAAGGATGACAGGATTATGTTGGCTGATAAAGGCTTGGAGTGCATCAAGCTTTGGTAACAGGCTGCAGATGTTAATGGTTGCAATGGTGAGGGCTCCTGCCTTTTCAGAAGGCTTGAACAGCCCAGGCCAGGGTTCAAATGGGCGTTGCCGAGATCAGTAGGAGAAGTAGGAGGAGCTTCATTGAACAGAGGCACAGGTCCAATAGTGATCATTTGTGTTTCCTTTAGCGTATGGGCAGTAGGTAGAGTCCATATGACAGTCCCAATGATATACAATGTGGTACAGTAGGGATAGGCTGGCTTTAAAACCAATCTTAGTGGTGTTAAGAAGCAGTGAGGTATTTCCAAGTGTAGGCCCATGGGAGGACTGGTTGAGAAGTGGAGCATTCCCAAGGTACTGCTGGTTTTGATTAAGTAGATAGTGGGTACAAGGTGGGGTGGCAGGGGCCTGGGAGAGAGAACAAGGGAGGAAGGACAAGGAGGGAGAGAAGGGAAGGAGCAAGTGGGGAGGGAACTCATAGCTGGTGTAGGGTGAAAGAAAAGAAAAAGAAACAGGCAGGAGAGGTAGTGAAAGAGAAAATTTAGCAAAATAGGATTTCATAGGGAGGCAGTACAAGGAAGGTATATAGCAAGTAAAGCAACTGTGACTTTAAGAGGGTAGAATTTTTTTTTAAATGAAAGAACAAGAATCCTCTAGTGGCAGATCTGTATAACCTGCTAATGGAAAACTAGTCAAAAAAAAAACTTCTATTAGACACTTGAATTTTGTTAGTTGCAGCTAAATCTATTTGTAAAAAGCACCAGGTGGCAAAAGCAGGGAAAAGTCCTGGTCAATCAGGTCGGGTTTGCTGGAAGTGCCCATGTTCCAATTTGCTGCGTGTCACTGTACCTTCCAAGGAGCTGCAGGTGGGTGTCCTGGTCTCGGTCAGGGGCTGGCTGGGTGCCGACTGACCATGGGGAGGTGAAGCAGCCCTGTTCAAGGGCAGGCAGCTGGAGAGAAGGAAAAATATCAGGGTTTAAATAGCATAGAGGTAGGATAGGTTTAGATTGAGCAATTTAGCAAGACAAAGGAGAATTAGACTTTTCAGCACCAAGGCAGAGTGCTTGGATGTGGGGGTTCAGGAACAAGGAAACAGAAGAGCTGTAAGCACTTTAAAACAGTAGTAGAAATTACAATCCAGCTAATACAGTTGAAAACTTCTATTAGACACTTGAATTTTGCTTAGTTGCAGCTAAATCTATTTGTAAAAAGCACCAGGTGGCAAAAGCAGGGGAAAAGTCCTTGTCAATCAGGTCGGGTTTGCTGGAAGTGCCCATGTTCCAATTGGCTGTGCTGTCACTGTACCTTCAAGGAGCTGCAGACGGGCATTCTGGTCTTGGTCAGTGGCTGGCTGGGTGCTGACCGACCGTGGAGGAGCTGAAGCAACCCGTTCAAGGGCAGGCAGCTTCAAGGAGCTGCAGGTGGGGTCCTGGTCTCAGTCAGTGGCTGGCTGGGTGCTGACTGACCCTGGGGAGCTGAAGCAGCCCGTTCAAGGGCAGGCAGCTTCCAAGGAGCTGCAGGCGGGCTTCCTGGTCTCAGTCGGTGGCTGGTTGGGTGCCGGCTGACTTGGTGTGCTGAAGCAGCCTGTTCAAGGGCAGACAGCTTTCAAGGAGCTGTAGGTGGGTGTCCTGATCTCAGTCGGTCACTGGCTGGGTGCCAGGTGTGGCAGGATGGATCATGAAGAAGGGGCTGGCACTCCAGAAGTACCTTAAAGAAACTAGAGAAATAGTAAGGTCTGCCAGTTGAGGTTCAATACCAAGAAATGCAAAGTACTGCACTTAGGTAGGCAGAATCCATGCACTGAATATTAGATGGAAGGTGTTAGACTGGCCACTTCATCCGACACAAGAGGTTATTATTGTCACAAATACACTCCACAGGTCAGGCCCTCTGCTCCCATAGTGCCAACCTCAGGTGCAATACTGTGAACAGGTGACAGACAGGGTAACCCTCCTGTCTGTTTTGGGTCCGAATCACTTATTAACCTCGAGTTCTGGAGGAGTCAAAATGTGAACCTTATGCTAGCATACCCAATTTTCAGGCTCAGATATGTACCCTCTTCAGGAATGCAGTACAATCCTTCACCCAGGGGCACCAAGCCAGGTTTCCAAAATGTACCCTACAACTCTATATGAGACCTAAGTATTTCTTACCTTTAAGTAAGCTTAGTAACACCATTCAAGCTCTTATCAGCTGTCAGACTTAAACACAGGTTCAGCAATCACATGTAAAATAACAGAAGAGCACAGGCAGTATTTTAAAGAAAATATGGTTTACTAAAAATTGTAAAACAGGAAAATCAGACACAGAACAATTCTATCATTGTCCTACAGTCATATAAAACAAACAATAGAAAGTTACAGAATACAAAATCCTATTTCAAATACTTAGGTTCTTTCCTATCTGTTACCCTTAAGTGTTTTCAAGTCCAGAGACTGTCTCTCTCAGAGTCCCAAAATCATATATCACACTTTCACCAGATGCAGGATCATTTCAGGATGCAACTCCTCTCCCCTTTGTGAGATCAGTTAGACCCTCCCTTGAGTTAATTCTTAACATAATTGTCCTTAACATAGTTATTTGCAAGGATGTAAGTTGTTATTGTGAAAAATCAGCAATTAGTCATTTCCAAAATATGACAGTCTTTGATCAAACATTTCTCTTTTGTTTCACTGCTGATTTCCTGTTCTTCTAGAGCGAGCTCAGGTTTTATGACTTCTTACCAGCATGCAACCAGATAAGTCTCTTCCTGCATGTCATAAATGCATATATGAAACAACTTCAAAGGCAGGCACAAGTTATGAGGGCAATAAACTGTCCCTCTGGAAGGAAGGTTTGCTAATTAGATTTCCTGGTCTGTTTATACATCCTGCAACTGTCAGAACCACTGAAACCTTTTAGGGTCAAAGTTCAAGTCTCACTCACTGCTGACTTGTGTCAGACAATCACAGACCATTTACTTATAATACAAATATTATACAATAATATTAGAGGGTTTATCATGTCACAATTATTATTTCAAGTTTCACCAGAAAAGTCATACTGCACTGGTATTGGCTAGTTTTCAGAAGTGTCCAAGGGGAGAGGGAAGAGTAGCGAACAGAACAAAGTACAATGTACAAAATAATACAATCATAGATACATAGATACATAGACAGTGTCGGCAGATAACGCTTTGGCCCACCCAGTCTGCCCATTTGAGCTTGTAAGTTCAGTTTATGTTTTCCTAGAAGTCTGTTGCCCTTACCCCTGACCTCCAGAATTCCTTTATGTCTATCCCATGCATTCTTAAATCCTGTGATTGTTTCAGCCCCCACCACTTCCTCTGGCAGGGTGTTCCACTTGTCCACCACCAGTTCTGTGAAGAAATTCTTCCTCATGTTTCCTCTGAATCATCCTCCCTCCAACTTCATCCCATGCCCTCCAGTCTTGGAACATCTTTTCACTTAAAAATAGTGTATTCCTGCACCCTGTTCCTCCTGTAAGATACTTGTATGTCTCTATCATATCCCTCTCTTCCTCCTCCTCTCCTCCAGGAGTATATGTTCAGTTCCTTCAACCTGTCTTCATAGGACTTGTGATGCAATCCATGCACCATCTCTGTTGCCCTCCTCTGAACCTTCTCTACCCTGTCTATGTCCTTACATAGGTATGGTCTCCTGAACTGTACACTGTACTCCAGGTGGGGCCTCACTAGTGTCTTGTAGAGCGGAATTATGACCTCCCTTCATATCATATGGAAATAAGTATAAGAAGATAAATTACTAGAAAATTCTCAAGAATAAAAACTAACATTTAAAAGACTAAAACTGCTGAATAGTAAATTGTGAAAAAGAACATTAAGTAGTGAACAACTAAAAATAATATGAGGAGCAGGAGCAGTGACTGATGATGGGAGGAGAGGGCTGTGCTAGTGTTAGTGTAGGGTGGAAGGCAGCTAACAGAAGTCCACCACAATATCAGAAGCAACTGCAAGAGTGAATAGAGAAATCATGGAGGAGAGATTTCAGAGTGAGAAAGGAAGGAAGGGAGTGAATAGAAGGGCAGAGAGCCCGTTACATAATAAGAGTAGCATGGAGTAGTGACTGATTGGGGAGGGACTGTGCTAGTGTTAGTGTAGGATGGAAGGCAGCAGACAGAAGTCCACACCAATACAGTATGAGAAGAAACTGCAAGAGTGAATAGAGAAATCATGGAGGAGAGTTCAGAGTGAGAAAGGAAGGAGCAGAGTGAATGGAAGAAGAGACCCATAGTTTAAGAAAGTAGAATGAGGGGCACCTTGGCCAGCAGTCGATTTCATTGGTAAGAGAACAAGATAGTGAAAGTAACCATTGAGAGCGGAGTAGAGGCAGAACTGGACAAAGTGGGAAATGTAAGAAATGAAGGGAGGGAGCTAAACAAAACTTTGAAGGTAAAGGAGAGACAGTGGGTAAGGTGCCTAGCATCAAGACAGGGAGGGGAGGAGGGAGGAATACAAAGATTAGTGGTGAGTACACAGGGCTTTATCAAGGGCAAATCAACAGTAAGAGTGAAAGAAGGTACACTCTTTGGAGCAGCACTGTAAACAATGTCACCACAGTCAAAAAGGAGAATCATCTTAATGAGGTTTCTCTGCATGCAGGAAGGTGGATACTCTAGTTTGGGGTGAAGTTTCTTGTGGATTGCATCCACATGAACAGAAAACCAAGGTGGTAATCCAGTCAGACCCAGAGGTACAGTACTTAAAGGAGGAGACATTTTCAATCCCTGCACAATCAAAGATATAAAAGGAAGGCAGAGGAGACTCTGGAAAGCCTCTGTCTGGTGTCAAAAGTCATAGAGTGTTTTCTTTGATAACTGATTTTCTTGTAAAGAGTGCTGAATGTTGTTAAAGTCCAGTTGGAGCTGGTGAATGAAGTCAGGGGCAGAGGAGCAAGAGGTGTAAAGTACCTTATCATCTTCATACATGTGAATAGACACAGAGGTGAAGGTTGTGGGGAGGTTATTAGAAAAATGGAGAAAAGAACTTTGCCAAGGAAAGGACCTTGAGGATACCCGACCTGACTGGGAGCATGGGAGGTCTCCAATATGGACAGCTGTGACCTGCCCTCAAGGTAGGTATGGAACCACTCAACTGAGAAAGTACAGAGTCCAGCTACCTTAAGCCTGTCCAGGAGAATGGGGTGGACACCAGTGTCAAAAGCTTTGGCTAAGTCGACAAAGATGGTGGATAACAATACCATGATCCATGCCAAAAGATAGTATTAGTGAGCCATAAGAGAGTTGGAAGTGGGTGGGACTTCCTAAAGCCAGTAATGAAAAGGGAGAGTTGAGAGAGAACAAGGTGTTCCCGGACGTTAGCCAGAGTGGGGATGAGATAAATAGAATGGAAGTCACAAGGAAGAACTTTAAAATCGAAATGACAGTAGCCAACTTCCAAGAATTAGGGACACAGGAGAAAGAGAGGTTGAGTAGGTAAGTGATGGGGAGGGCAATGGCATGAGCAGAAAGATACAGGAGTCTGGGGTCAAGGCCACAAGTGCTTCCACCTTGTATGGATCATAATCAGTGACTCAAGCAAACAAGTCAATGCAAAAACACAGCAAGGCATCAAGGAGGCTGGATTGTATAGGAGGGTTTGATTCTGTCACTATACAGATCCCTGGTAAGGCATCATCTGAAGCACTGTGCCCATTTCTGGAGCCCTCACCTAGGGATGAACAATGACAGAGGAGCGGCCGAGGCTATAAACATGTATTCACTGGAGGCCAGGCAGGAGTTGGGGAACATGGCTGAAACATATCAGTTTCTTAGGGGTTTAAATAAGGTAAACAGTGAGTACTTATTTGTAGGAATAAGGATGCAGTCACTAGGTGACATGACAGGAGGTTGGTGAGGGGCAAATTCAGGAGAAACTTGAGGAAGTTCTACTTCACAGAGGGTGATGGAACCATGGAAGAGACTGCCTGCGAAAGTGGTGGGGACAGCTGTTCAAAACGGGTTTAAACACAGTTGGGACAGGGCAAGGACTCCTATTCACCAAGGGGCAGTAAGGGTTTGAGTGGTGAGGTAGTTGGGGGATACAGCCCACAAGGGCAGTAGGTCAGTGGGTGAGGTATTGTAGAGGAGAGAGAGATGGTTGACAAATCATATGTGCTATCGGAGCTCTAGAGAGAACAGCCCCATGATTTTCTGTTATTTTATCCTATGCTTTATACTTGAAAGTTAGTTCAAGTGCAGGGAAGGCTGCAGAAATGTACAGGTGTAGGAATTTAAGAACATTTTCTCAGTTACTGAGATTGGCCTTACTTTTTCTGTCATAACTTTATGGTTAAATTGTTTATTGAATTTTATATATGTATAAATACAGTACGGTACACTATACAGATAGAAGAATTCATTATATAATTGTGCTGCAGGCAATAATATGGTTGACATATTCTAACAGCAAATTAAGTATTATAATAATTATAAAACCTACACTCAAAAGCAGGCGTTATGTATATGATTAAGTCCATATAAAGATAAATGCCCTGTACTGTAAATAAAAATCTAATCAAGGTAACCAAACAATATTATAAACAAAAAGAGCTGCATGAGAAGTTTATTATAAAAAGTGGTCTGTATCTATGAGATGATATCAGGGTAAGGAATCTGATAGTGTATATCACCTAGATGTTTGAAGAAAATCTAAATAATCCTGCCAACAAAGACTGAATTTATTTAGTCGGTCTTGTGACAGGTATGACAGCCATTCCAAGGAGGCAGTATGGGTTAAACTGTTCAGGATATCAGTCAAAGTAGGTGTTAATTGAGATTTCCAATGCATTAAAACCAGTCTCTTAACTTGCATAAATAAAATATGTAACCATCTATGCTGATATTTTGCTAGTTTTATATCTTTGTCTATGGCTCCTAGTAAACAATATTTGGGTTCAAATGGGATAGGGTGGCTGATAATTTTGGAGGCAAAGCTATGGATGGACTGCCATAGTTTAGAGATTGGTTCACATGACCAAAGTATATGTAGACGGTCACCCTTTGTTGAATTGCACTGCCAACAGTTATTATTAGGTAGTAAACCCATTCTGTGTAATTGAGAAGGGTTCTATACCACAGGTGTAACATTTTATATTGAATAAGCATGCTACGTATCTTTAAAGGTGTTGTGGCAAAGTTTCCCGTATTCGCCCCATTGAGAGTCTGATATGTTATCATTTAATGCAAGGTTCCAACTATTTCTGGCTAGAGAGATTGGTTCGGCAATATATCTCTGATTTGGTTGTAAATTCTGCTAATTAAGCCAGAAGAGATTTTGGTCCATAAGTTAATGTTTGTGAAAGCTGGGGCGGGCTATTAATTTGTTATATAATCGGAATGTGGCTGAGTGAATCTGTAGATACTTCCAGAAGATACTTACAGAATTCTTGTCTAGAAATGTTCCATTTTGTTTGTAGGTTACTGAAAGGTTTAATGTATTACCATTATCAGTCAAGATATCATTTAGAAAGAAAATGTTCCTATGTTTCCAAAATTACAATATATTGGTTTATTCCTAAAGTAATTTTCGGGTTTCCCAGATAGGGTATAAGATATAGGAGTAGGATTAGTTTTGAGCTACTTATGCATTCTAAACCAGTAATGGATAGATGCAATGATTGTAGGATTTTGTTTTAATTTAGGAGTTGGGATAAAGTATATAAAGCTGGTGGGGATCTGTCCTGGCGTTAAGAAGCTTCCATGTTAAGCCATAATGGGAGTTAGAATTAGATTTGGAAAAACATTTAATAGTTTGTGAGGCTCTGAACGCCAAGAGGTAGGCCAGAAACCAGGGTAGTCCAAAATCACCCTGAGACCAATGAGAGCGGAGTTTAATATGGTTAAACCTTGGTATGTGGCCTTCCATAGGAAATCTCCTATAACTTTGTCAATGTTGTGAAGAAGAAAGGAGAGATTTTGAGTGGAATGTTAGCAGAACAGATAAAGAATCTTAGGTGTGACGTTCATTTTTATAGTGGCTATTTTGCCAGAAAGAGATAGGTTTAGATTTTCCACTTAGCTAGATTCATTTTGATATCTGATAATAAGGGATGAAGATTTATTTCTCAGATTTTATCAACATAAGGTAACATTTTATCCCTAGATAGGTAATACCTTGTGGAGCCAGCGAAATCCAAGGGGTTGTTTGTGGAAGAATCACAGTATTTATTTAATGGTAATACCTCTGTTTTTGGTAGTTAACTGATAGTCCGGAGAGTTTAGAGAACAAATTAAGTATACAGGTAAGTGGTTGTGCAGACAGTTCTAGATTTTCTAATAAAATGAGCATATCATCTGCATATGACAATGATGTATATTGTATGCCCAATAGATATACCTTTAATATCATTATTTTGTCTTAAAAAGTAGCTAGGGTTTCAAGAGCTAACATAAAGAGGGATGGGAAAGTGACCATCCTTGCCAGGTGTCCTAGCTAGTTTAAATGGTTGGGATAATGTAGAGTTAGTGAGTACCCTGGCTTGGGGGATGTATAAAGAAGTTTGATCCAGGAACAGAAAAGGTTACTGAAACCAAAATGCGATAGCACAGGTAAAGAAAGTTCCAGTCTAAAGAGTCAAAAGCTTTTTCAAAATCCACAGCAATAACTGCTGCAGGGAATTAAGAGAGTTGGCTTTGTACATTAGATTAATTAGGAAAGCGAAGATGGTCATAACTCATCCTCCTTTGACAAAACCCACCTGTGATCTATGAACTAATTTGGGGATATGTGATTCTATACGGTTTGCCAAAATCTTATCAAAGATTTTGCCATCTGTGTTAAGTAGGGATATAGGACGACAATTGGACAGGAGTGTAATGTCCTTGTCTTTTTAGGAGGATAGTAATAATTAAGTCTGTCATAGTTTGAGGTAGATAGCCTTTCTTGGAAGATTCATGAAATACATTACATAACAAGGGCATAATTGTCCCACCAAGAGCTTGTAAAATTCAACTGAAAAACATCTCCACTGGGAGATCGTCCAGATTTTAGAGAAAAAGTGCCTTTTTTACTTTTTCTGTGGTAAAGGTTTATCTAGGGAGCATGCTACTTCATGAGAGAGACGCGAAGTGCTAAGTTATCAAGAAAAGAAATGATATTCGGGGTTGATGCTGGGAAGGAAGAAGAATATAGATTTTTATAGAAGGTTGCCATAATCTCGTTAATGGAGGAGTAATCTGTTCAAATTTTCCCTGCCTGATCTTTTAAAGCTGCAATGTGTCTCTCCATTTGTTGCATTCTGAGTCTATAAGCTAGTATTTTGCTCCCTTTTCCTTCCTTCCCAATATTTCTACTTTATTCTTAATAATGCTATTTCTATTTTTCAAGAGATGAACTCATTGATTTGCATGTGTAATTGCAGAATTTCATAGTGCAGAGGAGAAGTGGGGTCAGGGTGGGGCTTAACTGAGTATTGTGTTTGTTTTGCTCTTAGTAAATTTTCAAGGTTATTAAGTTGTTGTTCTCTGAGTTTCTTTCTGTAAGCTGCAAAACTAATTATTTTACCACATAGGGTAGTTTTAAGAGCTTCCCAGGTAATACCCATGGAGTCTCTCCGGGATCATTAAATGCTATGAATTCTTCTATTTGTGTTTTAATCCAGATTGGAAATTCTGATCTTTAAGTAGTAAGTGGTCTAATCAAAGAAGGGATTTTAGAGTAGGGAATCCCATGTAAGTAAAGTTAAACCAGGAATGATCAGATATGAGTAAGGGAAGAATAGTAGTATCTATTACGTTAGTCGTAACTGTGGGGCAGGTTAACCAGTAGTCTATTGTACTGTAAGTCCGATGGCTGACAGAGTAGAATGTGTAATCCCTGTCTCTGGGATGTAGAATCCTCAAATACAGTATCTGATAGACCCAAATCTTTCATCACTTGGGACACTATAGCTGTACTATTGGGTGAGCCTCATGTGAGCCATTGCTCCTGTCCATATAGGTATCCAAAGTAAGGTTAAAATCCTCCAAACAGTAAGGAGAATTGACCAGATTTTGCGAAATTAAAAGTTGAACCAGTTTGTGGAAAAACTGAGGTTCATCAGAATTTAGGGATAAATATTGACCATAGATAGTGGACATGAGGAAGTATCAAAGGTTGTGACAAGCCATCTACCATCAGGATCCTTCAAAATATTAGAAGGTTTCCATTTAAGGTTCTTATGAATTAATGTAGCTTCATATTTTTCTTGGAAGAAGCAGAAGCCACATATACCTGACCGACCCAATCACATTTTAATCTAGAATTATCTGCATCTAAAAGCTTAGTTTCTTGCAGAAGAGCAATCTGTGCTTTATGCTTTTGAGATGGTTGAGAACTTGTTCACATTTACTTAGCGCACTGAGTCCCTGACATTCCAGGTATATAGTGTTAGATTAGCCATCAGGCTTTAGATTATCTAGTCTATAATGGGGTGGATGAGGGACCAAGGGACTCAATAGCCAAGCTCATTTGGTAAAGTTATGCAGATCAGATTAATATGTGTGTTGATTATAAAGAAGCTATTGACAAAATTATTTAAGATTATCGAGAAGGAATGGCATATAAAATTTTCCAGATTCCTTTCCTGTAGCTCTTTGCTAACAATGCAACCATGACACTTATAAGTATCCAAACTTTGTAACAATATAACATTAAAGTCATCTGAGATGAGCAGAAGGAAGGTCAGTCCAAAAGGAAAGGAAAAATGGACCAAGACCACTTCTCTGTTCTCAAGGATGCAACTTAACAGCTCAGGATATTGGATAATACTAAAAATAAAGTTTAGTCCACTATTCCCTGATAACAGTTTGTCTAATGAGAGTTGTATAACAATACTAAAATGTTTGTAGTTTAACTAGTATTGAACTCTAGAGCAGAGTAATAGATATTGTAATTATCTTACTCTTATAGATCTAGAGTTAATCAAGTTACAGATAACATTAACTAATCTGCCATCATCTCTATTAAGAAAGAGGCCAGTAACAAGTTAAGGATATGAGACTACAGCATGGGTTAAAAGATTATTATCTATTCTCCTTAAGTAATATAGAGCTATCCTATTATGGAGGATTAAAATAAATGAAATTGAGGTGGACCCGAAGCTATTATGGGCTCTAAGTATTTGCTTTAAATTAGTAATCAGCGACTGCTGTAGAATTAAAAAAAGAGGCAATAATAAGGTTAATAAACTTAGAGGATATGATGCCTGTGTTGATTGGATTACAGGAATTACGATAGGCTAGAATGATCAAAATATAAAAGGGGTTCATTTGTATCGAACAGTGGGAAAATTCTATATTGGAGTTAGGTCAGTCAGAAATGAACAAATATTAAATATATAAGTGGCCTCATAAGTACTAGGCATAGCAAGTAGGTATGACAACGTAATGTTATGAATGATATCTTGTGATTAGGTTCAATATTATCCTTTGTCCAGCAGAGAGTGCCCCATTAGATAAACAATTGAGAACTCAAAATGCAGAGCTACTGAAGTCAAGCACTGATAGAGCCATAGAGACATTGTCTGTTATTACCTCACTGGATGTTGTGGGAAAAGATATTATCAGTTCTAGCATAGCTGGTTCATCATAGCGATAAGCGCTGAACAGAACAAGCAGCCCAAAATTCACAATCACAGACAGAAGCACCGTCTATCCCATCACCTCGAGTCTGCCATGTGTTCCACCCTTCAAGCACAGCCGTGGAGTAAATCAATATTAATCAAGGCATAATGTAGTGTGGTGACCTTCAACATTTACCAGAAGGAGTTAATCAAAATCGTCTGACGCTTAGCACGACATGGTAACCACAGATACATCAAACCATCTACAGCAAAGCCCAGTAGCCAAATGCTAGAAACTCCAACTCGTGCAGCATGAAAACAACCTGTATGTGCATTCATCTAACAGATACATATATATTATGTATGTGGTCAGATGTAGATGCTACAGTGAGGAAAGACTAACTGCACAGTAGAGCAGTAGTGACTATCCAATATCGGCAATCTCTGATAAGCGTTCTACCAGTTTGCCATTCAAAATAAAGTTAGGCAGTAGATGTTGGAGATATTAAAGACACAGACAGTCACCGTGAGTGTTGTAAGGGTGTAGTATCTCCTTTATTTTTGCCTTTGATGCGATGCTTCTTTTGGGGCTCATTAATTTTGAAAAGAGCTTTCTCACTACTAGCCACAAAGCTTCTACTGGAGTGCAGTCCATTTCGGTTCCCATAGAAGTACTCATTTCTGCAGAGGAATTTCCATTAGTACAGTGAGAGGAGGGTAAATCTTGCAGCAATGCGAATTTATTATGCACTGGGATATTGGGAATGATTAGGTTTGTACAGTTGGGTTTGGGTATATTAGTGCGTATCTTCAGGACTACAGCATCATGGTTTTGAGTGCCCTGTACGAAGGATAGCTTCTCTTGTACCCGATTAGATTGCCTTCTGGGTGGCATAACTAGGGAGTCTGAGACAGTGGATTCCTTTCCAGGGGTTAGAGTAATGGGAGGTGTTTCAGCACCAGTGTCAGTGGCAATCGAGGATGCAGATAAAGGATGAGCCACTCGACTAACTGAGTTTTCAGGGTGAGTTGCGACATGACTGCGTTGGAAAGACATCAGGGACTCTGGAGTGTGAAAATCCTTGTGGAAATTTCCAGTGAAGATCCTCATAGTTGCAGGATACCTAAGAAAGCAGAGCCTATCTGGTGCATTAGTTGTCTAGCTTGGGTAAAGGCTTTACGTTTAGCGGACAGGTCCTTTGAGAAATCGTGGTATATGTAGATGTTATGTCCTTGCCAGGCGAGTTGACCAATTTCTCTGACTTCTGCAGAATAAGCTCTGTATCAGCATAGTTGAGGAATCTGGCAATAATTGGCCTAGGTCTGTGTCCTGGAGGAGGCATAGGGCCTAGTGATTGGTGGGAGAGTTCTATAATTAGGCTGTTATCAGTCTGAAGTTTAAGAACTTGTGGTAGCACATGTAGTAGAATGCAGTTGTATTTTGGCTTCCACGTCCTCGGGAAGCCAAATATCCAGAGATTATTTCTTGGTTCCTGTTCTCCATATCATCTACCTTAGTTTGCAGCTCTTTGATCGCACAGTCTTGTAGTCTGATAGTAGCTTTTAACTCCTGTATTGATTCTTCATTAGCGTAGTTTTATTCTCTGTGGAAGCAAGCCGAGAGTTGATAGTTTTCATAGTCTGAGTGTTTTGCTGGGTAGCATTTTTCAGATCGTTCATATCTGTAGATAACTTAGTGAACATTGCTTCAATTTTGTCAAGAGGATTCAGCTGCTTGTCGGAGTTAGCCATGATGATGGGCCTGCAGTCAGAGCTCCAAAAGTATTACAGGAGCACTGTGGATAATGAAGCTGATCTGAGCTAAAATAGCCTTGCAAATTTGCTGTAGAGTTATTTATCCATATATTCTCATTGGTAAGGTTACTTATCTGACTTAGATGGCTGGAGATGATGTTAGATTGTTACAGTTGGTGAGGAGCTCTAGGTCAGACATCCATCTTGCTTGGTGCCAGGTCACGCCCTCTCTCTCATAAATTTAAATCAAGTAACTTCCTAAGGAAATTTGTCAGTACTGGACCTTGCTACTAGTAAATATGTCTCTGTGGATTATAACACTAATCATGCTCTTTGGATTAAATCATGACTTTTTGGCCATGACTGTCGCTGGGATGATAGTTGTTCTGAGGTAGTGGACCTTTGTGGTCTGCTGACCCTGTTTTCTTACTGCCCTCAAGAGTAGTCATCAAACTGCCTGTGTTTGCTGATCTGGGGATTTGTTGCCTGAAATAATTAAGTTGAGCCAAGCTGGGCAGCTACTGTGGTCCACTAGTGTTTGGGTTGGGGAAGGCAACATTTAGGCTGGTGGCTTTTGCAGGGCGAGTGGTGTTGGTGGACTAGCAGCCAGAGGCATTGGATCTGAACTTGGGTCCCTGCCAGCATTTGTGATGCTTTGACCTGGCCTGTGCTAGGAATTTACTGCCCTGTTTTTTATTCTCATTCTGAAGGTTCTGACTGCACAAAAGGCACATAGTGAAAAGTGTGCTTTCCTGTCCAGTCATCCGGATTATCCTCTCCACACATGCGAAGGGAGAGGAAGGGAGGCAGGGGACTAATGGTCCTGTCCTACTAAGGTGAGCACTTACCTCTGCTTTAAGCTCTGCACAACTTGTATTTTGGCAAATCCCTGTGAGAGATGGCAAGACTTTTGTTTAAGTTTTTTTTAACTTCTTCATTGACTCCATGTCATTTATTTTCATGAGACAGTTCCTGTTTGTCCATTCTGACTTTGAAATATATTATTTGTGTCTGTTGCACTTTATGGACTTTTCATTTGATACTGCCTTTACTAGAGTTTGTATAATCTATGCATTAATACTTAATTAGCTCTGATAAATCTGAGGCCTGTTTATTTTTATGTCTAGTGCTGTGAATATATAGAAAAAATGATTTATGGGATTTTATTTGTATGGCTGTCTGAGGTATGGTTTATTAGGGCCTTTGCATTAGTGTCTGATTGGTGTGAGTGGTGATTTATATTGTTTTAGAGTTGGGGAGGTTTGGTTTGGAGGGTGGATGTTAATATTGGGAAAGGGTAGTTGGTGGGATTTTAATCAAATGTGTTGGCTGGGGAGCGGTCCCATCATTTTCTGCTCCCAAGAGCAGCTGTGTCTACTGTGTGCTTTAAGAGTGGGCAGTGTACCTTGCTGGCTGTGGTCACTGATCATTGATGGGGTTGGACATCTTTCAGGGATGTGGACAAAGATATTGGAGTGCTCATCAGGAAGTGTGGAAAGGAGTATGATTGGAAAGTTTAAGTTCAAGAAGGTGCCCTGATCATAAATTGGTCCAAGATAGAGGACCTTCTCGTCTGGTACTGATCCCAAGGGCAGAACAGGTAGTAAAATGTTTTGCTGATCCCATTCCACTTTGTGCAGCTTTGTGTAATGCCAGGTCCCTGAGGAATAAAATCACAGAGATGGAGGCATCACAGACTCCAGGCCAGGCAAGCCCCCCACCCCTTTGCCACCCTGGATGGTTCCCCTTGAGGTAGTTCACTCCTTCAGGTATCTTGGTGTGGCTTGACAGTAGGCTTGACTTCTTCCAATATCAGTGCCATTCACCAAGTTCCACCCCAAGCTTGGTCCTCTGTATTGTAACAAGATTGCCTGTTCCCACAGGTCTGCTGGGAGCTGGTTGTCAAAATGGTGCTCCCAGTCTTTATGTGGATGTGGTCTTTGGTGCTGCCCTTCCTGTTCCTTGCCAGACTGGACACACTCTGTGACAGCTTCTGTTGTTTTGCTACACTCCCTCCCCATACTCATTACTACCCTCTACTGCTCCATCCGCCCCTGCCCCTACGCTCCCATCACCAGTCCCTATGTCTCCTTCATCTCCAAATAAAGGTTTGGCTCGCTACCCTCTTACCTAGCCTCACTCATCTCATCCATTCCCTCTGCCTCCTACTCCCTTTGGATCCTTGCACTTTCTGGTACCCCAGCCATACTCCTTGTGGGCAGTCTGCCTTTTCTTATCACATTCACTCCCTCTGGAACCTGCTTCCCTCCTCTCTCCATCTCCACCTTCCCCTTCCCTTAGCCACCAGCTTAATATCTTGCCCCTCCTGCTCCTGTCAGCTAGCTCCTAACTTTGCCCTGGTGTCCCTCCTCCTTTGCTATGGTCTCCCTTCTGAGGGTCAACTTATGTCCCTACCACTGCTGCACAACCTGTTGTACTAACTGACATCAGGCTGGGTTGTTACTGCCTTCAGGGCTCTGCATGTCTGGACTCCTGCTATACTGAATTGTTCATCTGTTGTTATCAGTTACACTGGGCTGTGATGATGCTCATAGCCTCAACCTGTGCCATCCATAATTTTTTTTAATACTTTTATTTATGTTTCGGGCATCAGAAGCATTTAACAATTAATACATAATCAACATTAGTCATTTTACCATCCATAAAGTTAAAATAATAAATACAGCTCCATAAATCACATGTTCCAATATCTCATTCATCTCACCCCAACTCTATATAATATATGAAATCACCCATCTTCCCCATCCCATCTTATATCCTTCCTCCACGAGTGTCCCTACCATCACTGCTGCCCTACCCTATGAGGCTTATTATGGTACTATGTCTGGTCTCCTGTCTCCAACTAAGAGAAACCATGGTGTCCATTTATTCATTAATGTTGGGACCTGATTATGTAGTTTGGCTGTCATAAGTTCCAATTTGTAAATGTCATAAATGGTACATTCCATTGTATCACATCGGAGAATTTTGTCAGCCACAGTCGGTTATCATTTTTAACAGCCAATAACATAATAAGAAAAAGTATATTTGTTGTTTTCCTTTAAGTTGTTTAGGAAAGTGGGTCAGTATCGCTATCTCTGGGGTCAAAGGGCCCAAGGTCGGGAACAAACATCCCAGAATGTTTCCACCACCCCAGAAACTGGCCAGCAAAGAGCAATCCCAGAGCACATGGAAAGTGGCCACCTCAGAGGTACATCCCTCCAACAAGAGGAGTCACCCCAGAGGTATACTTAGCAGTTATCTGAGGAGTACGAAAATATCTTACAACAAATTTCTATGCATATTCCCTCCATCTATGTGATTTGGTAGTTTGGTGTTGATAAGCCCATATATTGACCAATCCCCAGGGAGAGGTCTATAAAAGTTCCATTTCACTAATTATTCTGGACAATGTCCATCTCCGGGATGAGGTGTCCTTTAATATTTTATATATCCTGGAGATCAAATGTTTAGGCTAGGTCTCCTGCATCACCTGTTAAAGAAAACAAAATATTGGGGGACTTGAGGTTCCTCTGCTTTCAACCCTACAAGATCCTGTAAAAATGTCTAATATTTGTAAATATTTAAAGAAATCTTCTTGTGGTAGGGAGAACTCCTCCCAGAGTTGGGAGAATGTTTTAAAAACTCCTTGGTTATTGAATAGTTCTGTATGTATTAGACCTTTCCCATCCATCTCCTGAAACTATTATCCATCTGTGCTGGGGAGTCTGGATGTAACCCCATGATCCCCATCCATAATGATCCAGATTTATTTACTGGAAGTTTAGAAAGGTTTTCCAGACTCTGATAAGTTCCCTCATATACATTGAACATCTAGCCTGTACCATCCATCATTGTTATTGTTATTTACTTTGTACCACATTGTACTGGTAACTGTTTGCACTTTATTTTGTTGAATGCTTCTATACTACTGTGTATGATATATTATATCCCTTTCCTTTCCTTGGTCACACCTGAAACGAGCATTGGCTCAATGTGCCTTTACCAATTTAAAAAACAAAATGAAAAAATAAGCTTCTCAGTAGACCTGGTGTGCATCACAGAGACCTGGCTGGGCAATGACTCTGAAGCAGTGCTGAAAGCATCTATCCCTCCAGGTTACTCTGTGGTACACTGCATGAGGCAGGGGTGTGGGAGACCATCTGTTTTAGATTTATTCTGGAACTGATGGCATACATCATGGTGGAAACCATTTCATTTGAATGCATGACAGTAAGAGGAATCTGGGTACAGGTTGCAGAATCATGGTGTATCATCCTCCGGAGCACAGGAGTGAATTCTTGCAGGAACAGGAAAGCTTCATGGCTGTCCTGGTGGTGGACTCATCTAGTGTGTTAGTATTGGGAAATTCCAATGCTTGAGCCAATGATGAAGACTTTGCTTGGACAACAGTTCCTCCAGTTTATCTCTTTACTGGACCTTGTACAGGCAGCTACCACAGGGACTCATCAAAAGACCACTGTAGATCTGGTTTTCATATTGGATCATGACATTATTCATGTCAGGGTTATCAGTCATGGAGTCAGAACATCATGCCATGCAATTCCTTTGTGGGCCCTTCATTGTCAAACCTCTCCTGTGGAGATGGTCAGATGACACTCTGTTAGAAACTTGGAGTCTAATAAGCTCCTGGTGATTCTGGACATCTCGGGTTGGAATCAACATGTGCTGGGGAGCAGAGAATCCCATGGAGGATTATATTAAACCCTTATGGCAGCTTTAACTCTCTGGCACCCTACTGTGTTTGTCCCTTGATGTTCTGCCATAGGTCACCTAATTTGATAATGAACTTAGGCAGCTGAAGACTAAATGGCGGAGGTTGGAGCATTCATGGAGGAGAACCAGATCAGAGGAGGACAGGTTGATGCTGAATGCTCACTATGGTGAATATTAGTGGGTGATCATGCTGAAAAAGACAGTGTTTCTGTCACACATGATTGCTGAAGGGAAAAATTAACTGGCTCAACTCTTCACTGTAGACATTGTTAAATCCTATCTGTCTTCAGTCGGGAAGAGTTTTTACAGTTGAAAAATATGATGAGGTCAATCAATTTTTCTTTTGCAAGGTGCCCTCCATCAGAGCAGCTATCTCCTTAGGCAATCTGTCATGGGCCAGTAGTATTCAGGATTTAAGGGACTTAAGCTGTTTGCCTCTGTGGGAAGAGTCTGGGCCAGTCTTGATGGAGGAGGTCTCCTGACTGGTCTTGGCTGAATCCTACATACTGCATGTTAGACCATGGGCCTACCAGCTTTGTATCAAATTGCTAAGTGTTTTTGTTCTAATAATCACTGAGATAATCAGGTGTGCCCTTTGAGAGGGTGTTTCCCCACTAAACTGAAAAGAGTGGCAGTAAAACCCCAGCTGAAGAAATCATTATTGGATCCTGAGGATCTGTCAAACTACAGGCCTGTCTCAAACCTGCCATTTTAGGGAAGGTGACTGAGAAGATAGTAGTGGTAGAGCTTCAGGACAGTTTGGAATGTTACGAGATCTATGAGCCATTTCAGTCTGGGTTCAGGTGTGGTATAGCATAAAGACAGCACTAGTCATGGTTTTCAATGATCTTCTGGTGAGAGACACTCGTCCGTGTTCCATCTGAGTACTGCTGGATCTTTCCTCAGCATTTGACACAGTGGATCATGGGGTGTTGTTAGCCTATTTGAGGCACTATGTAGTATTTATTGGGCCAGTAATGGAGTGTTTTGAGTCACGTCTATCTGGCAGGGTACAGTAGGTGGTGTTAGGTGGTAACATCTTGGAAGCTGCTGCCCTCTGCTGTAGCGTGCCTCAGGGGTCAATCTTAGCTCATGTTGTTTGCTGTGTGCATGTTGCACTTGGGGAGATCATCAGGTGGTATGATCTGGGTTTTCACTGCTAAGCAGATGAAATCCACATCTACTGTACCTGTCATATGCATCTGATTAGATCAGTGCTATAGCTGCATTAGGCGAGTGTGTTGCCAAAATCCAAGCTGGCTCAGACTGAAGTCTTCAAAGACTAAAAGGTGTTACTGGAGAAAACAGGTGGAGGGGACAATGAATAGTGATAGTGCCTTGTTGCCATCTTCAAATGGCACCACACTACAAGCTGCTGATAAGGTAAGAAATATGGGCATCATTGTGAATAATGGATAGACTCTACGCCACCAGGTGTCATCTACAGTCCACATTGGCTTTTACCATCTGTGTAATATATCCCAAATTCAAACTTGCCTGGAAACCTCTAATCTGGAAACACTGGTTCACATTTTATTAATAACAGACTGGATTATTGCAATGCTTTGTTCCTAGTGGTATCTGTGAGGTTGGTGAGTCACTTGCAGCTCCAGCAAAACTTAATAGCCTGGATGATTGCAAGAACCTTACAGCCTGGGCATATCATGCCAGTTCTAAGGAAACGTATTGGTTGCCAGTGAGGTTTGGTACATCAGTTTCAAGCTAAGTCTATTTATCTACAAAGCCCTGCATGATTTGGGGCTCGGCTGCCTGAAAGACCTTCTGACTGAATGCACTCCTGTCCACTCTGCCATCCTGAATCTCTGTCAGTTTGGGCAGCTCATACTGTTATTGTACCAGAGATAAACACCACACCTAAGAAGGTGATATGCAGTACTGACACCATGTGGATAAAAATAAGCACCCATATAGGTTAATGGAACTATAGTTCCCATATATTTCAAACTAAATCTAACAGAGAATGCTATATATGGCAGACAGGATCAGAAAAATAAAATGCAAAACATTAAATAGAGGTATCAGAGATTATTTTATTAGTAACATAAACATAAAAATATTGAAACAATGCTGGAATAACCTTTTCTTTAATGCCATGAATAGTCTGTGATACGTTAATATAATTACATGAAAACACAGTGTATTTGAACTTTGGTAAAGTACAGTGCTAAAGCAATGTATATGGGATAAGAAAAATAAATGCAAACCGTTAAAGAGAGAATGCATACAGTAACCCAGGCTCCACCTGTGGTTTCTTTCATTTAGCAGGTACTTGGAATCACAGTGGCTGTTTCTCATGGAAATGTATTGGCTGCCAGTGAAGTAGCATATCAGCTTCAAGCTAAGTTGTTAATATATGAAGCCTTGCATGATTTGGGCCTTGGCTACCTAAAAGAGCTTCTAACTGAGTACTCTCCCATCTGCCCCATTCATTCCTCTGAAGTGGGGCTTCTTGTGGTTCTATGTTCCTGGTTGAAATCATCAGGAATAGACCCTTCAGTGCTGCTGTGCCTGTTTTGTAGAACTCAGTACCTGCTTATATCAGAGGAACCCTTCAGTGGAACACTTTAAGGGGCTGCATAAAACCCACTTATTTAGCTTAGCATTTGGGACTGCTTAACATTCATTTTTGAGTGGTATGTTTATTCTACTTGCCATTGGAACCCTGACCTGTTTTGAATTAACCGCATATTTTAAGATGTTATTTCTGCTGCTGTTGGAAAACTCTTACACTGCTTTTGTACAGCACCAGAGCTTTGGATGGGCACCAAACAAATAAACTGCCTTCCTATTGCAAGGATAGACTCAGTGGACCTTTGATCTTCTTCTGCAGCCAAATACTGTTTCTTTGTTTCTGTGGCAATGACTGTAGACTAGTGCAAGCTTCTGCAGACAACTGTAATTGTTTATTATAAATCATTTACATGATTTCAGCCAATGAGCTCCCGAGTCACTGTACCTCGTATCCTGTGTACAGTGTTCTCTTGTACAGAACGCTGTGGTGGAACATTCCACTTTACAGTTGGGGGAGGATGACTTCATTTAACTTTGTCAATTAAAAAGAAATACTTAAAACATATCATAAGTCACTCTACCTAACTTGAATGATTTTGTAATAAGTTAATAGGGCCTCTGTGAAGTGTCTTTTATTGTATTGTTATTGATGGTATTAATTGTAGTGAGCCCACCTTTATTGCAGATACCTTTGACAATACATTTTCTGACTTACCTACTCTAATCCCTGATGAACTGAGTTGTCGATGTGCCCTTCTCTCCCTGAAGTTCCCTTTCAGTCTTAGTGTGCCCTGCCTCAGCATTTCTACTTTCAACTGGTTGACCTACTGTTGTTGTAAAGCTGCTATTAGGTATTAAAGAGGGACTCTGGCCAAAGTGCTACACTGCAGAATTAGAATAAGCATACCCCGATAAATCCTATACCAAAAATAAGGTTTCTCGTTACTTCATTTTAAAGTTATGAGCTATTTTGTAACCATGATTTCACTACCTGTTCAAAAATACCAGTTTCGGTGAAGCGCTAATGATGATGTCATCTCCTGAACTCACAGTCTAGTCCTCCTGTCAGTAAGATTATGCAGTAGGAACTGTTTCTCCAAAGTTTAACATGATTTATAGAAGGTTGCCATAGCAAATGGGCATAGTAACCTGTAGGAGTTGTGAATCAGTCTCCTACCATTCAAACTGCAAAAGCACTGTTTTCCATGAAAGAAAATCCTTTTATTTCAGTGCTCCATTTCATCTGCATAGCCCTGCCCTTTGTTTCTCAGCACTGCAACACCAACCTTTACATCTTGCAAGGAAACAACGTTTTAAAGTGATTTAGCAAGCACTGCCATAGCAAATGGGAGTAGTAAACTGTATTAAACTGTAGGAGTTGCAATTCAATCTCTTACCATTCAAACTGCCAAAAGTGCATTTTCCATTAAATAAATGCTTTTATGTGCTCTGCTTCATTTGCATAACCGTCCTTTTTATTCTCAGTGCTGCAACCCCAATCATGACATCATGCCAGGAAAACAAAGCTTATAAGCACTGTTTTGAAACAGAGACCTCTGTTGGTCAGTCTTAGTATTGCAGACATCTACACTACTGACATAGGAGACTACATCTCTCAATAAAGAACTCTTGTCAGCTAGATACATATATGCACAATGCCTTGTTTGGAAAATAAACATATGAGAGCTTTTATTGTTGAAGTCAGTACAGAGATATGAGACTACACCTCACAGTAAGGAATTGGAAAACAACTTCTTATTGTACCCACAACGCCTTGTTATGTACATCTACTTATTAGGTGCAATCACCACCACCAAAATAAGGCACTGCACCTCTGAGTAACTAACATTTAAATCACCTTTATAATTCACCCAGAATGCCTTGGTGCTGTATGTAAAACATAGACAGCTTTCTTGCATGACATCATTCTGGAGTGTGACCGCACAGAGAACACTGGAGGGCAGGCAGAAACAAAGTGCTGATAAAACATCAACAGAACTGACTTTGACAGATTGTTTTCCAAAACAAGCTGCAGCTTCAACATCTGAAACATGTCTGGTAATGGCATACTATGTGAACAAGGCATTTGGGGAACTTCCATAAATCACCTTTAAACTTTGGAGAAACAGGTCCTATAAGCTTGCTGAAAGGAGGACTTGACTGTGAACTCAGGAGATGTCATCATCAGCAGTTCTTCATTGAAACTAGCTTTTTGAACAGGCAGTGAATTTAGGGTTATAAAATGACTTGTAACTTAAACAATGGAACTTAGAGATCTAATTTTGGCATGAGGCTGATTGGGTCTATGCTGATCCAAATTCTGAATTTACTGATGCCAGAAATGTTGCCCATAGTCCCACTTTAAAATGGAATGTAATGCCTGATGACCGTCACACAAAATTGTTGCAGCTTGTAGCATGTAATTACTGCTGCTAAAGCCAAAGCCCCAGACCCTAGTTCTCTGCAGCGCTAGGTCTTGATTTCTGAGGCAGGGTTCCTAGTCTTCTGTGGATGCATTTTTTTATTTCAGCAGCATGCATTATTCATTGTTGTGGCAAAACACAAGCATACCATTGGCTAAAATATAATGTGATGTCATCAGTAACATCATATGCCGAACATAGATGAGTGGCTTCAAGATAAATGAGATGCGTATGGGAGCTAGGCACTATGGAAAAACTGTATATTTGATCAACAGTTTATCAATAGCAATGAATTCTGTTGCATTATATACAGTCATGAGACATAATATAGTCAGATATGCCCAGATATTTCTTGATATATCTAAAGAAATTCCGTCTGGTGGCCATTAGTGGTACTTCAGGCAGGCAGGGAATTTCTCCAGAGATATCATAGAAATCTCAGGAAATATCTGACCATGTCTATAGCTGACAGTGTATATGTTCTGTGTCATGATGCAAATTCTGCTGAAAATTCCACAGCCACAGAATTGTAGAATTTCAGAGACCTTACCTACAGCTCAGATTTTGACTTGTCCCTTGTATCCAGTGGAGTTCTTTTTTGTAGACTTTATTTATCACCCTTACAATGCTGGACTCTCTCCAGCTAAGCTATGGGGCTGACCTTAGCTGATCCCATCCCCTGAAGCTCTGACTGCTGCTCCTGAACCCCATGAGGGACCCCGTGATCCATCCCCATGCACCTCCGGATCTAAGTCCCCAGAGACAAGGACCGCCCTCCTCTAGCACTCTATCTCATAGTATCAGGCCAGGGTTGGCCGTGGAGGGGATTCCCAGGAGAACAGCCTAGGCCCAGCATTGGATGTGGTGCCACGGCGCCACTAAGCCACCTTCACCTACCAGCATGAAGGGTTTTTATGTATTTCCCCCTTATTGGCTTGGAAGTGCAATGTACTCCAGCGCCTTCGTGCTCACTCCCGTGCACACCACGGAAGTGCTTCTGAGCCAATTCCCTAATTTGCTGGCTCCTGGCTGCTGTAGGACCTGGGAACCATCAGAGACCCTAGACTGTGGAAGCAAAATCCCTCACCCTCCCAGGGAGGAGGGAGGGCTGTCCTCTGGACACTCCCTCCCTCCCTCGCCAACCCTCAACTGCCCAGGCTCATTCCTGAACCTGGGTCACCAGCATGGCATGAGTGTGGCATCCAGTGCCTCAACTCTCAGTGCCACCTGGCTAGCCATGGTGTTCTTGATGTATGGAAAATCGTGAATATTGTACGTGTATTCAAATCTGCCTAGTTCCATGGACAAGTATAGCCCAATTACTAGTCTCTTCACTTCAAATAAGCACCTGGATAAAATTGTTCACCTCCAACTAACTGATTATCTGATTAAACTTCCCTACTCTCGACTCCCAACATGGCTTTTGGGAGGGTCATGGGACCGTCACAGTTCTACTAAAACTCACTAATGATATTGGTCATAGCATGGACAATGGCCTGGCCACTGGGACTGTGTTTTTGACTTGTCTAAGGCCTCTGACCTTGTGAATCCTGACATCCTTTTTAGTAAGCTCTCTGTTAGGAGTCTCTCCTACAGCGCTATCATGGTTCAGTAGTGACATTACTGGTCTCTGCCAATTGGTTACACGTGGAAGTGCCATCTCTAGTTTAACCAGAATCTCTACTGGTGTCCCCAGGGTCAATTTCAGGTCCTTTCTATTATCCCTTTTGTAAATGACCTTCCTAAATCCTTGGTGCAGTGTAGCAGTCTTCCATATGCATATGGCCTTGAGGATTATTATGGCTCTAGCAGTCAGTAAACCAATGCTTGAACTTTGACATCAGCTGCATCCAGAGCTGGTTGGCTGTTTCAAAATAAACTTGTAATGAACACTCTGAAAACAAAATTGATGCTTTTGGCTTTAATCACAGACTTTGTTTCTGGTATGATGGCATTTTAGTTTCTGGCCTGAATGGGTCCTTAATTGAGGGCATAACCTATTTTACGTATCTAGGTGACACTTTGGATCCCTTCTTTGACTTTATATTGAGGTCATCTGTACATCTGTTCATACCAAAATGGATCTGGATTTACAGGTAAGAGCCAGCCTAACATTAAAACTAGATTGGCCATGGCTAACGGGATCCTCTAGCCGGCCTCTTCTGTTGTGCCCCAGTCTATCACAACTCTTCTAAATCTTCTCTTTTAAGTAGGATATAGCCTATAATAATATCTGCCACTTTATTCTGGGTGCTGCTCACGTCACCCATCGCTGTACCCTACTCCTCCCTGGGATGGCTTTACCCCTCCTCAAAGCGCACCTTCATTATGGGTTGTTTTATTGATAAACTCATTAGGTGTGGGACCCTTCCCTTTTGCAGTTGCCCATCACACCTATAGCCTTTGCTCTAGTGAGGCCCTGCTTTTTCAAGAACCAAGGTGCACTACTAACATAGATCCAATAGCAATTTGCAACTCAGCACCTGTGTTTTGAAGTCCTCTCCATCCCTTGGTTGGTCAGGTGCTCAGATTCACACTGTCATTTTAAAGTTGCCTTTTCAGACATTACCTTAACTTAACAAATTGTACTGGTCACTTAGCCCTTGTGTTCATGTATGTGTATCTGGTCCCTTAAGGCTGTAATGTGTTAGATTAGTATTGATTCTGTTATGGTATATGTTATTGCATTATATTGTTTACTTGTTGTTTGTGCTCTTTATCCCATGCTGTTTGTGAAAACAGGCACTAATCTGTCCTGCTGCATAGTGCAAATAAAGTTAAGCTCTATCCCTGTCAGGATTTTTTATTTTAGTTTTTGTTGACTGGGTAAGTGTACTAGACAAATCCTGCCTATTTTCAGGCACAACCGGGGAGGGAATACAGATGAATGCCAACTGACCTTGAACTAGATGACGCTGTTGGTGGTATTTTTCAGTGAATGAGGGAAATTTGGCCAGGACACTAGGAAATTTCCCTACTCTTTCGATAAGTGCCATGGGATCTTTAACATCCGCCTGAACTACCACCAGTCCAGGCAGATGGGACCTCGGTTTAACGTCTCATCCGAAGACGGCACCTCAGAAGTGCAACACCCTCTCATGCTGCACTACAGTGTCAGTACTGGGATATTAACCCAAGTGCCAGATGTGGGAACTGAACCCACAGCCCTCTGATCTCCCGGCCTCAGAGACAAGTGTGCTACCTACTGAGCCAC
This sequence comes from Neoceratodus forsteri, assembly GCA_016271365.2. Taxonomy (NCBI): domain Eukaryota; kingdom Metazoa; phylum Chordata; order Ceratodontiformes; family Ceratodontidae; genus Neoceratodus; species Neoceratodus forsteri. The sequence continues at coordinate 1,544,401,712 of CM057450.1, forward strand.
TGACACTGACTATATCTGCCCCTCTTTTGTTCAAGTAAGCCAGTCCTCTTGCATAGGCTATCCCTAGTACAAAAGGCTCCTAATGGCTTAGGAAGCAAAACCCTGACCTCACACCATACCTTAGTCAACGCTAGTTTTCTAATAACTCTGTGCCTTTTGTGGTTTGTGCATGGCATGGATAGTCTCTGAGAATACTATCTGAGTGTCCCTTCTTCTGATTCTTTGTGGCAGAGAATGCATTTGCAGTCATTGTGATACTAATCTTCCAATGTTTCCATGTGATATAGTTTAAACTACTGGACAATTAGTCACACAGCAGGGTCAGGAGATAAGAATATTGGTTTCACACTTTTTCAGTCAGTCAGTGGCTGCCTAGGGAAGGTAAGATGTGCTATTTTTGTCTCCCACTACACTAGCAATTCACAGAAGCATAGACAACAGCAGAAAAATACCACATGTCCATTTACTGTTCCCAGAATTCCCTATCTGCCACAATATCTACAAATTCAGACCCCAGTCAGTGAGACACTTAATTTAGTCAAACAGTACGTAACCTGGGTAGATGAGAATGGATCATGTGATAGTAGTACTGTGTTCTGTACCTTTCAGAGTTTAACAATTTGTGGTAGTCATTCAGTGCTTATGCTGTGTGAATCATTTTGTTTTCACAGGTATTTTGCATTATGTTACCATTACAGTGATATTAGATGATTCTCAGTGTTAAAGTTAATTTTGCTTGCTTTGTGACATTTGAGCAAGTTGTAATAACAACTAAGACAAGGGAATGGAATTAAAAGCAAGGTTAAATAATTATCTGTATATATGTACAATATTTTAGTGCTAACCATTTGCCATTACACTTTGCTAATGCCAAGTGCATAGCAGTGTATACAACTAATATTCAACCGATTACCAGTATATGATCACAATGTAATGTAATATAATGTCAGACAACAGCTGCCAAGGGAAGGAAAGATATGAATGATTACAGCAACAAGACTGCATGGTGCTTATGCTGTGTGAATCCTTTTGCATTTTCACTGCTAATAAAAGTTATTGCTCCATCACTGCCAGTCCTGATTAACAGAGAAGGTAGTGAATATTCTGACTGAGGAATAACAGATGGACTAGGGTGCCTGCAGCCTGTTACACTACATCTCCAACTACCTACATTTCAATTGGAGAACCTGTGGCCTACAAATTCTTATGTTGTTCATCCCAGCATGGATAACAATCACTCAGCTCTCCTCCCCAAGCTATCTAACCATCCAGGGCATCGGATCATTGATCCTTGCACCCAGGAAGCAACATGCCATCTGGTTCTCATAGTTTCGACTGCATAATAACACATTTGTGAATCCTTTAGTCTGCCCTAACAGTGAAGGCAACCAAAAGCTGTCTTAACCCTGAATGACAATGTAAAACTGTCTTATCAAAATCATAATGCATACTGTGACGGCACTAATGCAACAGTTCATGTTAGCTGAAAATAATCAGCATCTTGAGCTGCTTTTGCCTAAATAATGCCACCTGCTTAAATGGTGGGATCACAGTATCTCTTAAAAAACTTGGTGAAACAGTTTTAAATAAAAGTTAAATTACTCGGATCCAAAGAACAGCAGAGTGTCCCAGATCACTGTATAGATGCTACATCTGTCATGCTAGATATGTAGCCTGACTGGTGTAAAGTGACAGGAGCATGCCTTTGGACCCTGAGCACTTTGATTTTCTTTGCATGAACATGTTGTTAAGAATGTCTTCTATTTTCTTTAAGTAATGTCGTGATTCAGAGTCAGACTGGTCCACCAGGATACCTGGACATTTCCAGGTGAGCCCTCCTCTGTTGGGTACCTAGCCACCTTCTAAACTCTGAAAATCTTTGGTTTCATCATCTATTTTCTAATTAAATTAGGTATTTGGGCACTGCAAGTAAATGTTGGATGCAAACACAGAGCTGGTATATCAAATGTAAGTGGAATGCTGATAAGAATGAGTCACCCTGGGCCCTCCTATTGATTTTCAGGTGGGTTCCTGTGTCAGCTTTCCAGGTGGCCATACCCAAGTCTGGCCCTGTTGTGATTCATCTGTGAATGCAGATTACGTCATGTAGGTAAAAGCAGCCCATAATGCAGACTTTTATTAGCTAACATAAATTGCTGCTTTCAGAATAATATTCTACTGTAATTCATACCAGTGTGAAATAGAACAATACAGAATCCATTTTTTCTCTTAAACTTTTTTTGGGGCGGTTGGCTTAGCACTCAAGCCGAGGAGACACGATTTATTAGAGCTTTGTCCACAACTGTATTTTGCAGTGAATCTGGTCCTTTTTGTCTGACTGACATTCTGCTTGTTTGTCAGACAGCACTGGAACATCAATGTGGGACCTAATAAGGATAATGTTAAATCTATTAAGTCTCTTGAGGACTTCTTGCAGTCTGAGGGTGGTGCAGCTGTAGGCCCATCCACATCCTCAGACCTGACAATGCAGAGGATCCTATCTACTGTGCAGAGTACAGAAGAAAAGACAGATGCATTTAACACCTGGTTTTCAGGTTTGGATACTCGGGTGAAGGAGGTTGAGGATGTGGTAGCTCAACATTCAGGGGACCTGTCAGCTGTTAATCAGAGGATGGCACATTTGGAACAGATTTGGGCAAGGGACAGTAAGTTTAATGCTAGCAGGCCTGAGTCACTGGAAAATCAGTTACATGCTGCAAGCGTTGGGTTATGGGCCTTGCCGACACTATACTGAACAATGAATTAAAGGAGGCCATTGCAAGGTTTTTGCGACATGGGCTGGCCCTTTCAAAATCTGTGGTTGGAGTGAAGAGGCCCTTCAGTTATCTGTAAAGCAATGCTGACAGGATGGTGGTGGTGCAAGGGCTATGGCGATGGCGCAGCAGAGAAACTCTGAGAAAGCAGACAGTCCAAGAAGAACACCGCAATTCAGCAATTAGGCGGCCAATGCAGCACTACAAAATGGAGGTGAGCTTACCTCCACAAAAAAAAGCTAAAGAACTTTGGCACATTTTCTGCTTCATTTATCTTTTACCTTGAGCGCACTACCACCTGTTTGGGCTGTAAAGAAACACTGCTGGTATTGACAGCTGACAGAAGAGATATAACCATTCATGGGGAAAAAATTACTATTATTCCCTGATGTCTCACTCGCACACAGAAGTGATGCAACTATCTTCTGTTCTGTAAATCTGCTTTCATGGAGGCAGGCTTGTCTACATCTTTTCCCTGATCTTTTTGACCTGCACGTTTCGTACATCATTCTAAAGTAAGCTCAATGTATTCACTAAGTCTGAGGCTGCTTTTTGGTTCCTGGGGCTTGTAAGCAGAAGAATGAAGTGCCAGAGAAGGAAGAACTGAAGGAGCAGATTAGAGATCCAAAAACATGATCTACTGCTTTTTTTCTCCTTTGGATTTTCTAAAATTCAGAGACTACAGTTGTTTGGACTGATTTTGAACTTTCAAAGGACTATTTTAGTTGCATTGCTGGTTAAATAGAGAATAAAGGATGGAGTAGTGTGTGATACAAAATGTAATCCACACCCAAGGTGTGGGATGCTATATAAACCCCAGGAGCAAGTCTTGAGGGGTTCATAAAAGTATCCCAACGAGGGTGTGCATTAAATTCTCATATGCACACTACCCCATCTTTATTTTTATAATTGCTATTAAGCAATTTTTCCAGCCTGACTTCTACACCATGTGTGACACACTCCACACAACACACAGAGTTTCTGTCTCCTCCTCCATCCTCCCTTTCCAGAATTAACATTTTCTTCTTTCTTTTTCCTTTTTTTTTACTTACAGTTTGCAGTTGCGATTGTGTTTAACTAGTACTATAGCAGTCAGCTATGGCCCCATTCCTGCTAACTCTGGATATGTCCCAAAGTGGACAAACAGCATGATCAACCACATAGATCTTTTTATAGCATAAAGGTAGGATCTACCAGATAGATTGTTAAAAAAATAAATAGAGACAAGGCGAGTCTTCTTGTGGTGGTTCCTCATTAATCGAGAGATAGAGCTGCCATGTTTGCAGAACTCTTCAGCCCACTCACACAGAAAATGAGAGCCAATGAGGGAGCATTAGGTTCTGAGAGACAGAGCTCATTAATGCCATAATAACCAGTAGGTTATTATGGCAAATATCAACTGAGTCAGCCCTTAGAAAAAATTGCTGACCAGTAATTATATGCTGTTAAAGGGGAGGCCATGCTCATACTTCATACTGAATTGGGATATTGGTTTGTTTATACTTCAGCATGCCTTTCCTCTTCCATGGGCCTTTACAGGGAGCTAGTTGCTTATATGTTTTAATGTAAATGGGTGAAGTGGGTATAACCTTTTAAGGTGAAGTTCCTATATCATATTTTATTTCACAAGCAGCCCTGCCATGTAGGTTGGAATATAGGCAAAACAGCAGTAAGTGTAATTGGCTATGCCATGGGTTTGTTTATTTATACATAAATCACCTCCCAAGCATGACTTATAATAGGGTATTTCCAACTGCCACCCAAGCTCCTAATGTTTAAATGACACTTTAGGTATGAATTTTTGTTTCTGTACCGAGGTGAGAGGAAACATGATGGTTAGAAAACTGAATTTGCTCCAAGGGTTTCTTTTATATGTATTGCATTTTGTATTGCAGCTGCATGATGTGTTGTATCCTATATGTGTACTGTTTTTGTTCTGTTATTTCTTGATCAAGTACCATGTGCAGTATGTGTCTTGAACAACACTGAAAAGCTTAAAGTGATTTATGGAAGTTTGCCATAGCAAATAGGAGTAGCAACCTGTAGGAGTTGTGAATCAGTCTCCTACCATCAAACTGCCAAAAAGCTGTTTTACTGAAAAAATCATTTTATTTCTGTGCTCTGTTTTATTTGCATAACCCTGCCCCTTTTTCTCAATGCTGCAACCCCAATCGTGACATCATGCAAGGAAACAATTTTTAAAAGGGGCACTGTCAGTTTTAGCTGACTCTTTACATTGTTTGCAAGTAGCTGTAGCTAGTATTGTAATGTGTAGAAAAATTCTAGTGATTTCATTGGCTGAAAGCAGATCAGAGACATGTAATTATTGACCTTTACTTGCACTCCTGAACTACTTACAGCCATTCAAGCCCTAGTAATATAAACATGGAAAAGTATCATCACACTCCCACATTCTGACAGGAGCTGTCACTTCTAATTGTCACTTTACCAGAAGGCAGTAAAAATAAAACAGCTACACAGAATGGCAAATGATCTTTTTGGCCTAATTACATCACAAAAACATTTTTTCCAGAAACTTTCTACAGACTGAACTGCTGTAAACAATACCAAAATAGGAGTCTTTGATTAGGGAGATAAAAAATCAGCTATTTACTGTATCCAGAATGCCTCACTATGTAAATTAGTGTAAAGGCTATTATATTTCTATGCTCACTACAAAGACAGAAGACTTCATCTCTCAGTAAAGAATTCTAGTGAGTTACTGGTATGCACAATGCCTTGTTTTCATAGGTGCCGGAACAGGGGGCCACTAGGGCCATGGCCTACCACTTTCATAAGTGGCCCTATCACTTTTGCTATCATGGTAATATATTTAATAGGGAAAATTTACCCTTACATCCTTGGCCTACCACTTTTCAAACCGCTCCTGCACCACTGCTTGTTTTGAAAATAAACATATGAGATCTTATATTGTTGAAGTCACCACAGAAATATGAGACTGAACCTCACAGCAACAAAACTGGAAAACAACTTCTTATTGTACTCTCAATGCCTTGCTAGGTACCTACATAATAGGTGAAATACTGCAGTCACAACTGCCAAAAAAGAGACTGCACCTCTGAGTAAGGACATTTTTTTTAACCAAGAGAGACACACTAAGCGAAGCTTGTTCACAGGTGCAACCTGGGAGCACAAGGAAGTTAAGTGACTTGCTCAGGGTCACACAGTATGCAAGTGGTGGCTGTGGGATTCAAACCCAGGTCTCCAAGTTTGCAGCTCAGAGCCTTAAACCACTGCGCTATACTGCCTCCCAGAATTCCTTGTTGCATTATGTAAAACATTAACAGCTGCCTTGCATGACATCATTCTGGGGTGTGGACACACACAGAAAATTGGAGAGCAGGCAGAAACAAAGTGTTGATAAAACATAAAAAAATGACAATGACAGATTTTTCACAAAACAAATTGCAGCGTCAGCATCTGAGGCATAGCTGGTAACAGTATACTGTGTCAAAAGGCATTTGGAAACTTTCATAAATCACTTTAATAAAGTTTAAAAAGAAAAGAACTTTTGGTGGAAAAAGGCACACTCAGCTGAAACTTATTTACAGATATGTTCTGGGAGCTCAGGGGGTTAAGTGAGTTGCTCAGGGTCCCACAGTATGCATGTGGTGGTTGTGGGTCTCAAACCCAGGCCTACTGGGTCTTAAGATTTACAGCTTGGTGTTCTAACCTCTACCTCTAACCTCTAAGCTATACTGCCTCCTCAAACTAGACTATACTGAGTGCAGGCAGCAGACTTGTATTATGAATTAAGTGTAGTTATAACTGCATTTAACAACACATTCTGTTGTTTTAAAAATATATCTTTGCTTTTGTCATCCCTTCTCCCATCTGTCTTCTTATGATAAGGCTGAGTTCTAACAGCTGAAGCCACACTTGCCAGTCATGACTATACTGCTTTTTAAGCCTGGGTTTGTCTGCGTTAATATAGTTCTATTGTTGCCTCAGTTACAAAATGCATGTTGTCATGTTGCCACACAGCATGCTCATCATGTGTCACACTGTCCTGTGCTTCTTGTTGGGAATAGCTTCACAATAAGGCTTTCAGCCTGTCAACAATGCTGTCTAAAAGCAGCGGTCAGTCTTTCAATGGTCATGACAGGTCTGGGGTTCAGCCAAAACTTCAAGTCACGCTTATCATGGAGTCCCAGAATGCTTGTTTTAAAATGATTCCTGAAGTTATTCAAAACAAATATTGTAACAGTGCATTAAAACATTTTGTGATAAAAGGATAATGGGCCAGATTTTCAAAGGTCAGAGAATGAAGCAGGGTGCTTGCATCAAAAACAACTGACACAAGGAGCAGGATGCATCAAACCTTGCACCAATTCTGATTTTCAAATGGTGCTTGCACCAAAAAATGCCTGCTCCATGTCAGAAGGATGCCTGCATCACTGAAATGATGCACCATCCCTTATTTGGGATTTACAAGGAATGTGAGTCCTGTGCCTAAAATGCCTGTCGCTGTTAGACCAGCCAGAGCTGGTCTAAGGGACACTAGAGCATGTAAAGAGAGCTAAAGCAGGTGGTCAGACCTAACTATGTTACTATTAAGGGCCAGTATTCTCCTGCAGGACTAGTTTAGAACATTTGGGGCTTAGTTTTGGCCATTTCATCTGCCATTTTGTTTTACTTAGCTTGCGTCATTCTAGTTCTTTCGTCATTTTTGCTCAACTTGCACTATTTTTTTGACTCAGTTTGCACCATTTTGTACTCAGTTTGTGTCATTTTCATTCCTTGAGTCATTTTCTGACTCAACCTGCACCATTTTTGTTATTCAGCTTGCACCAGTTTTACTCAGTTTGCATCATTTTATACTTAGTTTGCATCATTTTACTTCCTTGAGTCATTTTTTGACTCAACTTTCATTTTTATGTTGCTTGCCGCATGTGCAAGAAACATAGTGCCATCATCGGAGATTTCGGGTGTGTCACCTTCTCCTCAATTCATTCAGTGTGTTGGCGTAGGCGGCCTTAGTCAATGCGTTCTGGAGCTGTCTAGTACGCTCCCAAATGCAGTGGCATACATTGAAAGGGGAGCTACACATCAGTGAGCACTGATAAGACATCGGCTCCACGTGCAGCCCCCCCAGACACTCACGCAGGCATGCGTGCCCCGCCCACACACGCACTGTGGCAGCCGACGGTGCCCAACCCGTTGGCTGAGCTCGCCCAGTAGTAAGTGCCATGCTGGGGGCCCACTGCAGCATGGCAAGTGATCTCTTGGCTGACGGAGGTGCCCAGTCCCCATCGGCTGAATGCCCCCGTCCTTGTGCACCCGCTGGGGCCCACCCAAGCGTGGCAACAAATGCTCATGGCCGATGGGGGTGCCCAATCCCGTTGCGGACACCCCCAACATCCTTGTGCCATGCTGGGAGCCCACCCCAGCATGGCAAACGTCCCACAAAGTCTTTTTTTAAAACCTGTAAAATAAGCGCCTCCCAGGCGCATCTCCCAACCCTCCCTCCCACAACCCGCACCCACCCACTGCGCATCCAGCCTCCCCACCCCTCCCCATACTTACCTCCAGGACTCCGGCCGGACGATCTTCGTGGACCGGAACACATCTGCACTCTTCAAAGCCGACCGCGAACTGAGGAAATGCCGGTAAGCTGTATAATGGGCTAGATAGGGGTTTCAACTTTGTTGCATATCTCAGGCATTTTGGGAATTTTGCAAATTTTCAACATGGGTTTTGGAACCCTTCTCATGAATGATGTCACTGTCATGGCATTATTCGGGCCCAAAGGGTGATTTTGCAGTCACTGCGCGGTCACTGTGCAAAATCACCCGCGGACCTGAATAATGCATGAACTGACATCATTCATGAGAAAGTCCCAAACCCATGAAAGATCAAAATCAAAAAACTGTTTCTGGCGTGCATTGCGCGGTTCCTCATGAGCTCGTAAGTTCATAAAATTTCAATATTTTCACTCCAGATTTTCAACATTGCCATTTTACCACACCTTCTTATGAGCAGTACAGCTGTCATTTTCACATCTCACCCAAAATGTGTTTCCGCCCATGTGGCGCGCGATGGCGCGAGTCGGTGTCTTGAAATCAATGTACAGGACAAATTAAGAAAATCACAGTGACACTGTTCATGAGCAGAGGTCTTAAAATGGCTATTGAAAATTTGGTGAAAAATTCCTAAAATGACTGTTTTGACGAGCGATGCTTGCAGTTCCTACGCACTGTGAAGGTCGCAATTTCAATATTTTCACTCCAGATTTCCAACATTGCCATTTTATCACACCTTCTTATGAGTAGTACAGCTGTCATTTTTCACATCTCACCCAAAGCGTGTTTCCGCCCATGTAGCGCACAATGGTGCAGTCGGTTGTCTGAGATCAATGTCGGACAAATTAAGAAAATCACAGTGACACTGTTCATGAGCAGAGGTCTTAAAATGGCTATGTTGAAAATTTGGTGAAAAACTCCTTCAGATGTTCTGCAATATTACTAATGAAGACATTGAACAGAACTGGCCCAGCACCGATCCCTGCAGCACCCCACTGGTCGCCCCTCTCCCTAGACTGCATACCATTTACCACCACCTCTGCCTCCTGTCTGTTAGCCAGTTTCTAACCCAGTTTACCACCCTTTCCCCATGTCCAGCCTACCCAGCTAGTTTATCAGCCTCCTATATGGGATGGTGTCAAAGGCTTTGCTGAAATCAAGGTAAACGTTGTCCACTGCCCCACCCTGATTCACTTCCTTTGTCACCCAGTCAAATAAATCAACCAGATTTATCTGACATGATGTCCCCATGGTGAATCCATGTTGTCTATGGTCCTGGGTTCGATGGCATCTAGATGCCCCACTATCCTTTCTTTAAGCAATGTCTCCACGATCTTCCCCACTACTGAGGTGAGGCTGAATGGCCTATTGTTCCCTGCCTCCTCCCTCCTGCCGGACTTGTGTAGAGGGACCACATGTGCCCTCCTCCAATTCACTCATGTTGAATGACTCAGTGAACATGGCTGCCAGAGATACTGCTATCTCCCTTCGCAGTTCTGTTAATATCCTTGAGGCTTATGCCATCTGGTTCCATCGCTTTGTCTACCTTCATTTGAGTGAGCTCTGCAGAGACTCTTTTTGCACTTGAATGGACTATTGTCCACCTCTTCACCCGCTGGCAACTGCTATACTGCTGTGGCCTTGCCCTCCACTCTTCTGTGAATACTGAACGAAAAGACACAGTGGATGTCTTGGGAGGAAGGCATGAAACTGTCACTTCAAATACCTAAACAGCACATACAAGCAAGCAACATTCGGCATTGACAAATGCTTGTTGTTACTCAGTTTGCACCATTTTACTCAGTCTGCACTATTTTTGTACTCAGTTTGTGTCATTTTGTTCCTTGAGTCATGTTTTTGACTCAACATGCACCATTTATTTTGGTGCAACTTGCATCATTCTCATCCCTTACGCCATTTTGTTGACACAGTGGACCTCTTGCATCAGTTTGGAGGACTTTGTCACAAACACTACTTTTCTTGCAAATGTGGCACACAGTATATGTCACACCTAGATCTGACTCAGGCTGCTTGTTGTTTGATGCAGCTTGCATAGATCTAAAGGCCCTTTGAAAATCTGGCCCCACTTTTCTTGCAAAATATAGTGTACTGTATTGGCACACCTAGATCTGACTCCATCTGGTTGTTTGACACAGCTTGTGTGGATATAAGAGCCTTTGAAAATCTGGCCCAATATGTACAATTAAATTGTATGGCATTTTATAGGGTGAGCACAATAATATATCATACACACAAACAGACAATAGACAGACAGACAGCAGATAGGCAAGCAAACAGACAAACAGGATTGTAAGTGCACAGCTAAACATCAGCAGCCATCTCCCTAAGTTGGGTCATTTACAAAGGTATCCCTTGTACAAGGAGACCACGATTGAGTGCTTTCAAAAGGTGACTCAATCATGGTGCCTGTGCACAGGGCTACCTGGCAGGGGAACAGCAGATTGAGGGTAGGCGAATATACAGTAGTAACCACAGATATTGGCAGCTATCTCCGAAATTTCTCTGATATTTCTAGAGAAATCTCCTGCTTTCTGCATTTTCACAGTAGGGGCAGCAGAGAGCTCTTTAGAAATTTCCCGAAATATCTGGAAATAGCTGGCAATGTCTGTAGCTACTACTGTAACAACAGGATGTTGCTATGTATGTGTGCGGGGGAACAACGCCATGCGAAGGGTGGAAGTGGAGGAGGGTTTGTGGGGTGTAGTGTGGCAGTGGGCTGCTGAGCTGGCCATGTGGCATGGTGGGTTGGTGGAAGGGTGGGGTTGGGAGGGTGCGGGTTCAGTTCTAGGAGCACTTGTATTCTTGAGCTGGGCCTGTTTTTGCTTTTAAGTCCCCCAACATGAAACCCCACAAGCTGAGAATATTTTAGTAGGGGGTGTGCGGGGTAGAAGCCCCATGGGGGTGCAGGGTACAGCCCACCACATAAAATAAAAACATAGATCTCGGGTGCTGTCTTGCAGTTTGCCATAAGTGTACATTGCCAAAATTAATTTTCAGTGATGTACATTCACCCAAATGGTGATCGCTATTCACGATTGCCGTTATCACATGGAACCTTTACAAGCCCTAATGCTCAACCATGAACCAAATATCCTGGTAATTTCAGAGTCTTGTCTCTCCACCAAGATTCCTGATACTTCCATTGCTTTCCCCAGCTACTGTACTCCATTACCGGGCAGTTTTTGGCAAAGAAGGGTGCTGAATGGCTATCTACACATCCACTTGCATCCAGTTCAAACCTGTGCTTGCTGTCTCCTCTATCTCCACTTATGAGGTACTCATCATCAAACTTTCCTTCTATCCCTGTTCCTATCTTAATTGCAGAGATCTACTACTGCCCTAGATCTTTCCATGTCATAGTTACTGAGCTCCTTTCCACCATCTCCTCTCACTCTACCTCGGTGAACTACTGTTTTTGGGGACTTCAGTATCAACTGGCTCCCCTTCACCACTGATAAACTCATCAAAATGTAAAATCCTAACAACTCTCGCGTATGTATGACTCCACCCAGCTTAATCTTAAAACACTAAACCACTCCTTCCTTAACTGGATACTCTGCTCACCCCAAGTAGTGGGAAGTAGAGTTCTACTCAAATATATTAACCATTCTTATTCAATTTCGATCCCTATACATCAGCCCTCTTCTCTCACCCCACCATATTGTGGATGATGATACACACCCTGATGTCAAAACCCAGTACAGGTTCAGGATGCCCAGGGCTTGGACTAGCCAAATGAAATAAGGCACAGCAACATTTCTACCAGCAGTGCAAGGTCCAAGAAAGTAATACAAAAGAAAGTTCAACTGCTATTTCATCCACAAAAACTTTTATTTTGTCTTCCACCCAGAAGATCAACATTTTGTGGCATAGCCACTCTTCAGGGACAAGTGGTTTCTTAATTTTTCATCTTGTTATACATTCAGGAAAAAATATCTTTTCTTCTGACTTTAACTTAGCTTCTAACTCAGCTTACAAGACCTCCTGGTAAATGGTACACCTTTTGGTAAACTGCCACAGCATTTGCTTACGTACCAAACATTAATTCTTACCAGGACCAGCCGACTTCATGCTGATGAAGCTCTCTCTAATACCCTCAGTGACCATTATATGGTCTACTACATGCAGAAAATGTGTTGCCCAAAGCCCCACATTCATTCATTCATTCATTCATTCATGCCACTGGGTGCGTTTCTCCATGATGACCTCTCTCTACTGACTGGTCTCCGTCCCTACAGCTGACATTATAGTTCTTGATCTTCAAATGTTCTTGTTCTAATTTTATGGCTGTCTGGTACTACCATGCCCTTAGAAAGATCAGGTTAGAGGATCCCAACTTCCATGGATTTCAACTGAGCAGCTTGACTGCCTCTACACAAGGGACCTAGCTTGGCAGGCTAACAAGACCCTGGCTCACTTGCTGATCTGGTTAAATATCAATCTATTCACTATATCTGAACCAAAGTTACCAGGCTTGTAAAATCAGAATACTTTGCACCCTCCAAAAAGTCTAAGCCACCTCTCTAAGTTCTGGAAGGTCATCCATGTGTTATTCTCTGATTCGACCCAGTCTTCTTCTTCTCATGTCCTCAAGCTAGATAACTCCTCCTTCTCTCACTCAATTGAAATCATCACTTTCATCAACTCCTTTTCCCTTCTTTGCTCATAACCTCCTCTCCTTCTCTTTTTCCCAGTTACTCCCACACCTCTCACTGCCCCCTTCCTTCTCCTCCACACCCATTACTTCTGCTGCCTTATTCCAAGCTGTAAGTAGCTTTATAGTTTCTCTTAGACCTAATTGCACTTACTTGTCTATTTATCAGATTGGTATTGCAGAATGTAATTCCCTTTTATAGGAAATATGTATACTGTATATGCTATAAGTGAGAGGTTTACCCGTGTCAAGGTTTTTATCTTGTAAAATTTTATTCTGTTTGTATAAAATTCACACTTGCCTCCTATTTATGTAACCAGGTTTCTGCATGCTAATGGTACCCACTGAAAGGAGTCATACTGAATCCCTCAAGAGTCTAACTTCTGACACAGATATACTCCTGTCATTGCTATTCCTATCACATCTATCCTCAACCTCTCATTTCTCTGGCCTCTATCATATTGGAAGTAAGAAAAGTCACCCCCATCTCCAAAAGGGTAACCCCTCCCTCCTCTTATGGGGTTATCGGCCTACTATATCTTCTTCCTAGCCTGAAAAGCTCAAAGAAAACATAATTCCTCTCAAAAGTTTCTCCTTCATTGAATCCTCCTCTTCCACACCCCTTTTCAATCTAGTTTCTGAAGTCCCCTCCTCCTTTCTATAGCTCACTGACTCCATCTTTACTGAAATGGACTGGAGACTGGTCACCTAACTTCTAACTTTGGCCTAAGTGACTTGGGTGGGCTTTTTCATCTTCCAAGATGGGTGGCCACACTGGGTCAGCCACTGTGAGCTCCTGTTTTATTTTATTTCTGTTTTCGAGCTCTTGTTATTTTTGTTGCTGCCTGCCTGCATATTTCAGTGTGCATGTAGTTTTCAACCAGCCAGCTTATTGAATTTCATTTGGATCGTTGACTGGCCGATATATACGCTCTCTGGATTTAGTTTCCCAGCTCACTTGTTGGCTGTACTAACTCTAGTGTGTTAGTGCCACAGCCGGTGGCTTGCAGCATGTGTGCTGCTTGTGGGACATGGATCTGTATGCCGGTGACCAGTTCATCTGTATTTTGAGCTATATTCAGGATGGGCTGAGATGGGCTGAGACATATGGACCATAAGAACAACTGAAGAATTGTGAGTTAGTTTCGACACAGTTGTCTATCTTTGTGTCGAGGACCTGTGGATTCATGGAGGTTACGAGGGCTTGAATTGGATTATCCAAATAGAGTTGAAACAAACTGTTGAGTAATTTGGGAAGTGGACTGTGTGAGGAGCTGAGTTGAATTGTGTGTATACCTCTGATTGTGTATTTTATCTCACAGTTTGCAGTATATGTGGGATAATTTGTCATGGTTCTGGAGCTATTGACATAAAGTTTGACTACCTGGCAAAAAGCATTCTTTGGTCCTTGAGTAGTGGATATCCTGTGTAAATGAATATTTGAAATTTTCACTAGCACAAGAGCTCTGACTTTGAAATTTGTGGGACTGTGTTTTATTACACTATATGTGGTTGTTATGAGCATTGGTTCAAGTAATTGTAGGGCTTATTGCAGGGTGAGCTGCTGGGGTGCTTATTGTTCTGGCTGGATTTGGGACGGGTGGTACTGGCTCTGGGTCTACCAAAGGGTGGGTGCAGAGATATCTGTGCCTTCTAGGCCTGCTGGAGGTCCGCTGGTGAGTGATCCCTTTCTGGGGGTCGAGTCCTAATCCAGGATAGGATTTGAAGTTCCTGTAAAGTTCTTTCAATGTAGCATTTTTCCTTGCGGACTCTACACTGAACCTTATTTTAATAAGCCTGATAGATTGTTATTTTATGATGCTAAAATTGCCTTGATTTAGTTATGTCCTATATTTTCTGGTGAGGCAGAATTTGAATTAATATCTAATAGGATTGGGAAAGTGAGGAGGCCCTAAATCCATACACAGGATATCTAATGTGGTAATTTGAGTAATACTATTATTTTAGATTGTTGTAATATATTTACTAATTATGGTAAAGCTGGTCATTTTAAGTTAAACTGTTAAGGAATATAGTTAATTAGTTTGATTTGTTTAATGAGTTAAGCTTTTGTATGTTATTATAATTGAAGTTTTGGATATTTTAATTATATAGTTAATTACTGCTTACTGAAATGTGTTGGGAGGCTTTAGGATGGTCAGGCACTATTCTCCCGCTCTGCTTGGGACCTCCTCCCTTTCATTGTTCCCCTTTGGCTGATGTATAACAAATGTCGTGCATTGGGAATAATGAGAAAGCGTTGAGGGGTGGATGGACCAGGCAGAGTGGGAGAATGGAAAGGGTCAATCAATAGAGGTAGTGGGGACTAGGAGATGCCCTGGGGTAAAATGGGTCCAGGAGGGTCTTCCCTCTGATTCCCATGCCCAAGGGCTCTCAAATTGTGGGCAGGTACTGCGTTCCTCCTGAAAACCCATCCAACCCAGGCGGTGCTATGTAATGCCAGGTCAATTAAAACAAGACCACTATTATAGCGGACCTTGTTCCAACATTGACCTGGCATGTATCACGAGACCTGGTTGGATGAGAATCAGAGCCCTGTTTGGCACCAGCTGCTCTGACCGGTTCGTGATACACCGCCTGAGGGTTGGATTGTAGGGGTGGGGTGTAGCCATCTTTTTAAAATGGAGCTGGGTCTTGCGGATGTACCAGTGGGTTTCACTTGATCCTTTGAGTGTATCCTGGGAGCAGGTGTAGGGTTCAGATTCTCCTCATCTACCGACACCCAGTAATGGTGGAGATTCCTGAAGGAGTTTGCAGACTTCATCCTCGGCAGTAGCATTGGAGTCGCCCAGGTGGTTGATACTGGGCGACTTCAATGCTGGTCGACGATGAACTCTCACCTTTGGGAAAAGCTTCCTCCAACTTATGACGATGTTGGGCCTTACACAGGTGGTTACCTCTGCTACCCATATGGGGTCACTCATTGAACCTTGTTCCTACTAGAGTTGGAAGTCACGCATTTGGGGGTGGAACCAAATGTGTGGACAGACCATCATACCATAAGATTCAGCTTGGGCACCCCAAATAGGCCTGCCCCTATGGAGATGGTCCAGTATCACCTTTTGAGAGGAGTTACCTGGAAGGTCTTCGGTGATACTGACCTATTGTGGTCTTTTGATGAGTGCATGGGTCCAGGGATCTCATACTCACCCATAACAAGGCTGTAGGCAAGGCCCTGGATCAAATTGCTCCTATTCACATTCGCCGCTCACTCAGAGCCTAAGATCTCCATGGTTTGATGGGTTTCTGAAGGAGCTGAGGAGAGTTGGGCGAAGGTTAGAGAGAAACATGTCGAAGTTTGACCTAAATGCTGACAGGCTTAGATTGAGGAGACTATTATAGTGTCTATCAATCGTAAACACCCATGAGAAGGCAGAATTCCTGTCCAGGGAGATTGCTGCTGCTGGAATCGACCAACTCAACTCTTTCAGACTATTGACAGATTGTGCAATCCACTCTTTCTGCAGTCTGGAAGAGATTTATCACAAATAAAGTGTGATGAGCTTGCTCGATTCTTCACGAATAAGGTTGCCAGCATCAGGTCAGGAATCCATCCTGCTCCCTCTCTCGGGAACTGCGGTGATCGGTGAAGTGAAGTGAAGTGAACCCTTGTGTCACCTGGTCTGACTTTAGTAGGCCAGGTTTTATGGATGTTGTGAGGATTGTTCAAACTGTACAACCTACCAGCTGTAGTTTGGATCCGGGCAGTATGCCACTATTAATAGGTAGTAGATGTTATCTGCCCGATCCTTGCTGAAATTGTCTGGAAGTCTTTGGAGCAGGGTTTTTCCTGATCCCTAAAGGAGGCAGTCGTTCGACCACTCCTTAAAAACCTTCATAGAACCCAGACTGTCCAGACAACTACAGACCTATCTCTAACTTGCTCTTTGTGGGGTAAGTTATTGAAAGGTGGTAGCGCAACAGTTGGATGACCATCTTCTGACACAATATCTATGATACTCTCCAGTCAGGGTTCAGGAAAAGACATAGCACTGAGACTGCTCTCATCCGGGTCTTAAATGATCTCCTAATTGCAAGACTAAAAACTGACTACATACTATCTTTCCTTCTGACCTATTCGACAGTCTGTGGACCATGGGTGCCAGAACTCCCCATGGTACGCTTTGGGTGGTCACGCCATCAGAACTGACCTTTACAAAGCTACTGGACTTGATGCTGGACCCTAAATTAGAATTCGGTGCAAGGTCCAGGTGCACCATACTAACACAAGCTGCCATTGTCGCAGCTTGCAACAAGGCTTTGAAATTCTGGCCCTCTGTTTACAAAAATTTGGTAACAGTATCTTGGTTTTTAACTTTCTCATGTTACTGGTCTACTAAATGTTTCATGTAATGCAGTACTTATTTCACTGTTATCTCTCAAAATATATCTGACTGTCCTCTACTTACCTCACAGTGGTTGTCTGTCACTTCACAGTGTCTTGTAATGGCTAGTGCGATGAAGGCATAAACAAGAGCCCTGTGAGGTCAATTGGGATAGTCAAATGCTTTTTATCCAGACCTCTTGGATAGGCTATCAAGATGTGTTCAAGACCTTTGAATGCAAAACTGTAAATCAAAACATTTATTCTCAAGTAAATTGTTGTGGCTGAAAAAAAACTTTTTATAAACATACATACTTAAGTCCAGAGTTGTGCTTTAACATTGCTTTGAATTCAAACTTGAATT
This sequence comes from Neoceratodus forsteri, assembly GCA_016271365.2. NCBI lineage: Eukaryota > Metazoa > Chordata > Ceratodontiformes > Ceratodontidae > Neoceratodus > Neoceratodus forsteri. The sequence goes on from CM057450.1 coordinate 1,544,419,413, forward strand.
TTTACCTTCTATTTCCAAAAGTGGCAATTTATGTTAGTATTAGAATAGTACATCTATAATAAGGAAAGTCAATGGAAAACAAAAATGGAATAATTTTGCTGGGTTACCACCAAATAAGCCCGTGGGGATCTTTGAACATCATGGAGGACATACGATATATAAACATCACGAACTTACGAAAATGCCAGCAGATACAGGTCTCATGGTCTATTGTGTCTGCTCGGTTATGCAGCTCACAGTTCAGACAACTGCTGCAGCCTCCCCCTGCCTCTCCACCCCTATTGTTACTCTAAACTGAGTTCCCCACTCTGGTCTAGTCACCCCAACTTGTATTCTGCCTTGGACCCTATCCCACCTTCTTTTAAAACTCTCCACTGATTTCAGAGATCACCTCCTCTGGCTGCACGTTCCATGCCATCATCACCCTCTCTGTGAAGTAGGGTCTCCTCATCTCCCTCCTGAACCTACCCCTATCTAGTTTCAGACTATGCCTCATGATCTCCTCTTCAACCTAAACATACTCTCGTGACTGACTCCATTTATGCCCTTCAAATACTTAAAGGTCTCAGACATATCACCTCTGTCCCTTCTATCCTCCAGGAGTACATGTTGAGCTCCTCAACCTGTCCTCCATAGGGTTCCTCTCCCATCTTTTGATCATCTTGGTCACCTGCCTCTGGACCCCTCTAACAGCTTGATGTCCTTCTTTAAATAGGGTTCCAGAATTGTACATGTACTCAAGTGAGGCCTCACTAATGATTTGTACAACAGAAGGATTACTCCTCCCTCCCTTCTAGAGGTGCTCCTCTTGCAATGCACCACAGCATTTTATTGGCCTAGGCAGCTGCTTTTCTACACTGTGCTGAGTGATTCATATTCCTGTGACCACCACTTCCAGATCCTTTTCCTCCACAGAGATGGATAACCTCTCCCACCCAAAATGGTAACTGTACTCCAGGTTTCTAGCTCAAGTGCATGACCTTGAACTTTCTAGCATTGAAACCCAGCTGCCATGTGTTTGACCAGTGCTCAAGTCTTTCCAAATCTTCCTGAGTACCCTCCCTCCTTCCATGCTATCCACCACCGCACCTATTTTGGTCTCATTGGTGAACAGGCTCATCTTGTACTTAACCCTTCAGCTATATTAGCTATGAAGACATTAAATAGCATTGGCCCCAGAACCAAGCTTTGTGGGACCCTACTGATGACTGCTCTGGGTGTCAAGAGTCCTCCCAACACCACCACCACCTCTCTGCTCTCTGTTCCTCAGCCCGGTTCCCTATCCACCAGATCAGCTTCTCCCCTGCCCCAGGTACTTCAGCTTGCTAGTCAATCTCCCATATGGCACTAGTCAAAGGTCTTGCTAAATCCAGATGCAGGACAACAACTGCCCTACCGCCATCCCATGCCTTAGTCACCCAGTCAAAAAGTCCACCAGCTTTGTTTGACATGACCTCCTGGGGGTGAACCCATGCTGTCAGTCATCCTGAAGACATTTTCTTCCAAGAATGCCACCATTCTCTCTTGCAGGATAGTCTCCGTTAGTTTACCAACTATGGACATGAGGCTGACTGGCCTGTAATTACTTGGCTCATCCGAGGTCCGCTTTTATGGAGGGGCACCACATATGCCATCCTCCAGTCTAGAGGCACACATCCTGACTTTAGGGAGGTATTGAACAAGTCTGTCAGAGGTGCTGCCAGGACGTCTGCCAGTTCCTTCAGGACTGTTGGATGTATCCCATTTGATCCTGGTGCATTGTCTGTCTGTAGGGCCTTAAACATAGAAACATGGAAACATAGAATTTGACAGCAGATAAGGACCGCTTGGCCCACCCTAGTCTGCCCATTTTCCTACCTAACAGATAAGCTGCAGATCCTAGTTAACCAACAGCTTACTTCCTCCTACCTCACTAGGACTGCCTTATGTTTGTCCCATGCATTCTTGAATTTCCCCACTGTTCTTGACTCCACGACCTCCTCAGGGAGGCTGTTCCAAGCATCCACAACTGTCTCTGTGAAAAAATACTTCCTCACATTACCTCTGAGACATCCCCTCTGTCTTCAAATTGTGCCCTTTGTTCTTGCACATCTCTTTTCTGAAAGATACCACCCTCTTGGACTTTGTTGATTCCTTGAGGTACTTGAAAGTTTCTATCATGTCTCCTCTCTCCCTCCTTTCCTCAAGGGTATAAATATTAAGCTCCTTTAGTCTTTCTTGATATGTCTTCTGGTACAGACTCTGCACCATTTTGGTTGCCCTCCTCTGGACAGCCTCCACTCTGTCTATGTCTTTTGCGGACATAGGGTCTCCTGAACTGCACAGTACTCAGATGGGGTCTCACCAACTGTCTGTACAGAGGATAACAACTTCTGTTTTCTACTATTGATGTCTCTCCTATGCATCCCAGTATCATTCCAGCCTTCCACTGCCTTCTCATTGCTTGCCCACCTTTAGGTCATCTGATATAATTACCCCCAGGTCCCTTTCCATTTTACTGTTGTCAGTATCTCACCCCATTGTGAACTCTTCCCCTGGGTTTTGTTCCCAGGTGCATTACCTTGTACTTCTTTGCATTGAATCTGAGACTTGCCTTTGACTATTCCTCCAATCTTGCCAAGTCCTTGTCATCCTTTCCACTCCATCTGGTGTATCAACCCTGTTGCAGATCTTTGTATCGTCTGCAAAGACACATCTTTTCCTTCAGGCCTACAACACTCTTTCACAGGGATTGCTCCTTCAGGTTATCCTCTTCTCCCCCACCACATACCCTGTCCTTTTCCTGAGGTATGGGCCCATCCCACTCCTGGTAAATACTGAATGGAAGCACTCATTTAGTACCTGTACCTGTTCAGCCCCTTCTTGCCCACCCTCCTTCATTCCTGATCCTGGTGATCTGATCCCTGCAGCTCCTCTTCTACCTGATGTACTTAAGGAAATCTTTTCACCTTTTCTAATTCCTGTACAAGCCTTAGCTCCTTTGAAGCCTTAGCTGTCTAACAACCTGCTCACCTCTCTGGATTTCTTGTTGTACTCATCTTATCTTCTCCCTACTGGTCCTCCTGTAAGTTTTAAATGCTGTCCTTTTTCTCTCACCCTCCTTTGCAACTCCTTGGTCCACCAACTTGGTTTTCTGGACCTTGCCATTTTACTACTTGTCCTCATGCAGGGTTTGTGTCCTCCACCAGGCCCAAATTCAAGATGAGCCAATTCTGGTTGGCATCCATATCTGGCCTGATGGTGGCTCACGCCCCAAGTATGGCTTCCATCCTGCTGAAGTCTGCCATTTTGAAATCCACTATCCTGGTTTTGGTAAGTGGTCCTCCTTCCAAATCAAGGAAGAACCAAACTGTGTGATAGTCACTCCCTACCTGGGATCCTCTACCCTCACATCACCTACCTGGTCCCCTCTGATAATACCAGGTCTAAATAATAATAATAATAATAATAATAATAATAATAATACATTTTATTTAATATAGCACCTTTCAAATATCAAGGCACTGAACAGGTAGATAAAAATCAAAATAATTACAATAAATACCAATTAAAATCAGAAAGATTCAGAGTATGCTTTACCCCATAAATAGATCTTAAGTGCCTGCTTAAAGCACCCCACCATCCTGCACTCCAAGCTGATGGGGCAGAGAATTCAGAGGGAGGGGCCACAAACCAAAGGCCCAGGCCCCAAAGATTTTGAGTTAACCCTCGAATCTCCAGCAACCCCTGGCCAGCCGAGTGGAGCTGTCGCAGAGGGGTGTAAGGAACAAGGAGCTCTTTCAAGTAGCAGGGCTCTGACCATGTAGGGCTTTGTAGGTTAATAAACCTACCTTAAGGGTGATCCGCCACTGAACAGGCAGCCAGTGTAGATCGTGCAGCACAGGGGTGATATGAGATCTTCTAGAAGCCCCAGTCAACAAACATGCAGCAGCATTCTGCACTATCTGCAAGCAGTGGATATCTACCCCAGGAAGCCCTAAGTAAAGGAAGTTACTGTAGTCAAGGCACGAAGTCACAAAAGATATGGACCAAAACAGGCAGATCGCTAGACGGAACAAGGTGCTTGACCTTGGCAATGTTCTAAGATGATAAAGGCCACTTGACTATGGCTGACACCTGATGCCAGAGGGTCAGCCCATCGTCACACCACCCCAGGTCATGCACCAGTTCAGAGGTAAGGATCTGCATCCCTCCCAGGACTAAACCAGAGGGAGATCAGTCCTCAGCCCCTCAGTCCTGTGACTCTGGTCCACCACCAAAACCTCAGTCTTTCCTGCGATCAACTTTAAACTGCTAGAACTCATCCAATCTTGGATTTCTATGAGGCAACCATTCAGCACTGAGACAGCACTAACCTGGTGGGGCAAAAGACAGGTAGAGCTGGGTATCATCAACATAGCAGAGAAACCTCAGCCCATACCGTTTTACAATGTCTCCTAGGAGCAGCATATACACTGCAAATAACATGGGAGACAGCACTGAGCCCTGAGGAACCCTGCAAGAGGCAGAGAGAAGAGCGCAGAGAGGCAAAATTCCGAGGCCACTTTCTGAGTTCTACCAGCGAGGAAAGATGAAACCCATCTGAGAACTGCACCCACAGCCCACAGATGAACCTCAGGCACTCGAGCATAACCCCATGATCCACGTTATCAAAGCTGATGACAAATCAAGGAGTACCAAGATGGAATGGTTTCTCTAATCTCTCGCCATCAGAAATCACTGAACACCGAACAGAGCAGTCTCGGTACTGTGCCTCTTACGAAAAATCAGACTGGAGAGGTTCGGATAAATTATGGATGGTTAAATGGTTCTCCAGTTGAGCTGCCACAACTTTCTCAATAACCTTTCCTCAAAAGGAAGGTTAGAGATAGGTCTGTAGTTCACTAGATTCTCCGGGTCTAAGGAAGCTTTCTTCTTCAGGAGGTGTCTACACGCCTCTTTCAGGGAGCAAGGAACTCACCTGAATCCAAAGCACAGGACAATCTGAGCCAAGACCGGGCCAATAATATCACTGTGACCCAAAATCAGGAAGTAGGGCTGGATCTAAACTACAGCATGTGAAAGCATCCCCTGGACAATCCTCATAACATCAGCAATTCCGGCAGATCAAGGTACTCCAAGAAACCCTGGGTTCTGTGACTGAGCACTGACCCACAGCAACCCCATAAAGAGAGACTGATTTAACTTCTTGCCTGATGTCGGCCACCTTATTCGCAAAGAAACGAGCAACCTCATCACACTCTTTTGTGAAAAACTCGACGGAGCTGCAGACAGGCTGGGTTGCACAACCTGTCCACAGTTCGGAAGAGTTGAGCCGGTCGGTTCCGTGCAACAGCATTTTCCTGGACAGGAATTTTGCCTTCTTACAGGAAATTTCTGATTGATAGCGTTTATAATGCCTAACAAAATAAGATGGTGAGTCATCAAGGCAGAACTCCACCAACGATGTTTCTAACCTACATACAACCTCCATAACTCCTAAAGGGACCCATCAAACCATGGGGCCCAAGGGCGGAAACAGAAAAGGGGTGAACACAGACAGGAGCAATCATATTGAGAGCTGAGGAGATGGCCATATATAGGCTGCGACCAGAAGCTCGATCTGTGCTGGTCTCATCAACCACCGAGAGGTCAATCACTGCTGCCAGGTCTTCAGGGACCACATCCCTAAACGGCAATAACTGACCAACTCCACAGAAGCCGACCTACCCAGGGGGTAGAAAATTGAACCTAACGGTGCAATGATCAGACCAACCAGCAGGTTTCACCACCAAGTCGGAGGCCTCAATCCCCAGGAGGAAGACCAGATAAAGAGAGTGACCACCATTGTGGGTAACTGTGGAAACAACCTGTGTGAAGCCCAGAGATGTCATCACCTGGAGGAAGTGTTATCCAAAGGAGAAGATTCGTCGTCGGCCAGGCATTGAAATGCCCAGAACCATCAGTCTGGGTGACTCAATGCCATGTTTTCCATTTATGAAATCTGCTACTCCTGCAGAAACAGCTCATCACCTGGTGAACGATAAATGAGGGCTATCCTGCACCCCACACCAGTTATCACAGTACACTCAAATGATGTGACCTCCTCAGCTGGAACACCAGTTAGGCCTAATTTGGTCTTGAAACGACCACAGCCCCTACACGATCCAATCTTGGGCAATGAATAACCCGAATACCTGGAGGAACCAGCCCTTCTAAATTGGGGCAGCATTTCCATCTAACCAGGTCTTGGTAATGCAAGCCAGATCCAGTTTCCACTAGGTCCACCATAAGAGCGGTCTTGTTCCTAATGGATCTGGCATTGCTTAACAGTGCCCAAGTTGGACAATGTTGGTGAGCCATCCCCACTACTTGCCCTCCCAATGTGGAGGTGCCCTTGGAGTATGGGGATTAGACATGTTCCCCTCTCTGGTCAGCACCTCATTTACCTGTTGTAACAGGAATGTATCCTGAAAGGCATCAAGTGTGACTTGTTCCTGGTGCTAACTGAAGTCATATTACTCCAGTCCACCCTGGTAGATTGAAGTCACTGACCACCTCCATCCTTCCCCTGCACGGTGCTTCTGTAATGTAGCCACCAACTCTTTGCCAATTTCTTCAGACTGAGAAGAGTGGTCAATACGCTACCCCAGCCTAATCTTCCTGCCCTTAGCATTTTGTATGTTAACCCACAGGGTCTCTACCTTCTCCTCCTCCCCATCTTCCCTACTGCACCCCAGCCCATCCCTTATGAATAAAGCCACACCCTCTCTTTCCATTTAATCTGTCTCTCCTGAACAATCTGTATCCTGGGATCATTCGTCCCAGTCCTGGTACTAGTTGGCCCATGTCTCCATCAGTGCCTAGAGCTCTGGTAGCTTATTCCCTAGGCTTCTTGTATTCATAGATACCACCCTCCAACCAGACCCTGGCTCCCTTATCCTTCCCTTGCCCCCTGCTACCTCCCTTTCTGAATTTTTTCTCACTTCCCTTATTGTCAGCTGGGAGAGAGGCAAAACCTCCTGAACATTGCATCCCAGACTGTTTCTCAAGTCTTTTGCCCCTCTTTCTTAGTTTAAATTACATGTGGTTGCTACAAACTCTTCCAGTTTCTGCTTCAGGACTCCTGATCCTGCTCTGCTCAGGTGAAGTCTATCCTGGGTGTACAAGGCCTTGTTACCCATGTTGACCCCCAGTCCCTCACCAGTCCAAACCCGATAGTTCTACACCAATCCACCAGCCATTCATTCAACTCCTTAATTCTTTGTTTTCTGTCTGTGCTTGCTCTCAGAACAGGTAGAACTTCAGAGAAGGCAACTGATTGCCATTCATTGCTGCATACCCTGGCCAGCTCTATGGATCTTGCCTGAACTTCCTGTACACTGTTTCCCTCAGATCTATTTGTACCAAGGTGCACCACTATGTGAGACTTCCACCTTGCCTCCTTATACATGTTGGTAGTATGTGCCTCATTTTGTGCACTGTCATACCTGGCCTACAATCCACCAAGATAGATCTTCACCTATCCCCTTGCTTTCCCATCTGATACCTTTTAGTATGGAGTCCAGTTATGAACTGAGAGATGGGGCAGGACAACTTCAGTTGACATTGGCAATGAGCTGCATTCAGAACAAGCAGCCAGTAAAATCAAGGCTAGAAACTATTATATTTACAACAATATGTTTAACCGTGGACCATGCCAGCCCAGTGGCATCGAGGCTGAATCACTGGATGACACACCTCACATCATGCCAGTGACCCAGATTGGGCACAATCTTGGGCCACCAGGGATCATACAGGGCGGAGGCGAGGAGCAGATTGAGCAACCAGCAGACAGCTCTTCTCCAGGAGGGATGTGGGTTTTCCAGGTACTTGGCTGCCACCCAGTAGAGGGGATCCTGGCAATAGACTGGGAGGGCAGAAGAGGCCATCACATGTCCACCTCCATGCACATGGGCAACTGCATTCTGGGCCTCAGAAAACAGGGGAAAATGGTGAAAGTGGGGGCTGCAGCCTGATGAAGACCCCAAGCTAGGTCCAGTAGTCTGCCAGGGCATGAGAGAGAGGGTGCCTTGAATGACCGCTGCAGTCTGTTATGGTCGGATGACATAGGCCACCACCCACTACAAAGGATAATCAATGGATGGAAATAAAAACTTATGGGACCATAATACCCACTTGTGATGTACTGCTCTGGTGGAGGGTGGATCCAAGATGGCTGAAAGGCTGAACTCCAGCAAGGAGCACAGAACCAACTTGAAAACAATAACAAAATCCCTCAGTAAGAAGAAAGTATTTACCCTCACAGAAACTTAACAGAGGTAAAAAGAAAAGTCATAACAACATGAATATCAAGTTCTTTTGAGTATAATACTTCATTCAAAAATCTGAAAAAGAAAGACCAAAAAAGGTAGGAGAACTGAGTGTATTTAAAACATGTAATTAACTGAATGTCTAAAAATTCAGATTGATCAAGGAAGCAGAGGAACTAATAAAAATTAGCAAAACCAAATGCAGTAAGTGTAGTCAGAGAATAAGAATGTGCAAGTGACTAGGAGAACAGCAGCAGCTTTGGTAACCGAACCAGTAAAACACCCAACAGCACAATAGAATCTGCATTACCAGCCTCCTCGAATGTAGTAGCACAAAAGCAGAATTTCTGTTTTAAGCTCACAGATTTGACAGCAAAAGTTTTCTTACCTGCAGACAGTTCAGTTTCAGGATCGGCAAGCTTAGCATTTGATAGCGAGCATGAAGCAATCAGTGGGGATGTATTAGCTGTAAGCCAGGAAAGAAATACACCACTAAAACAAAGGAAAATAAACAAAGCAGAACCAAAGAGACTGTCCAATACAGAAATATGCTTTGCATTAACAAAAATCCTCCTCGCTATTCATAAACAAAATGCTAAACTGGGAAGTTTCAGAGAATCGCCAGCGGAAAGCGTATAGGTATCTATCACAACAGAGGACTGTGAGTGCATGTACAACATTCTAGTGGTGGAAAGAGAGTCTCAGCCTGAAGATCGGACACATTATATCATAACTGGAACACAAGAAACAATCCAGGGAGAAACAGTTGTAAAACTTTAAAATCAAACAAAATGGACAACGAAGGCACTCAGCCAGGAAGAACTACCGAAGCCACAGCAACAGAAAGCAATTCAAAACGAGAGTCAGTGAAATCCACGAGCAACAACAGGAAAAGTCAACAAAGAAAAAGCTGTAGAGAACAAACATCAAAAACATAGAGAAAAATAAAGACCTGAGCAAAAAGTAACACCAAGGACAGTTACTGTTGCAGGAGAGAATACAGAAGGGAATAAGCTAGTGGACATATTTAGCACAGTAGATCCCAATGAAAATCAACAGAGGCAAAAGGAAACATCAGTACAAGAAGCTGTTATGAATGAAGTAAGACATGGGCTTGCCAACATTAACCTGTCAATCGCTGGGCTAAATGAATGGGTTTCAGCCTTTGTCAAAATGCATAATTTAGCGGCGAGAACAGATGAACTGGATGCAAAGCAAAATATAACAGAGGAAAAATAAAGCTAATTCAAGTAAAAATGGAAACTCACACCAAGAGCTGGAGATACTTAAGCTTAAAATTGAAGACTTAGAGACAAGAGCAAGAAGGATCATTTAAAGTTAGGGGCATCCCAGAAGGCTCAGAAGGCTCTAAACCCCTGGAATTATTTGGAAAAATAATAACAGAAGCTCTAGGTTGCACACACCCAGAACAGAAGGAGGCAGTATAGCTCAGTGGTTTAAGGCTTGAGCTGCAAACCTGGAGACCTGGGTTTAATTCCACAGCCCCAAGTTCATACTGTATGACCCTGAGCAAGTCACTTAACTTCTTTGTGCTCCCAGGTTGCACCTGTAAACAAGCTTTCAGCTTAGTGTGTCTCTCCTGGTTAAATAAATAACTAAAGAAGGTGGAATTGGACAGGTCTCATAGGGGAGCAAACAATCCAAATTACAAAGGCAACCCAGGTTTCTCTTCATAAAATCCCATCATTTTCATGATAAAGAAGAAATCCTCAGGAAGGCAAGATTAGAAAGAGGTTTAAAAATGAAATGTCCACAATACAAGTATACGCAGACTTCCTCCCGAGTGCTGCAAAAGAAAAGCATTTGCCATGGCAAAAGCTCTTCTAATGCAACATGGTGTCTGTTTCATGATTATCCCACCAGCAAAATTAAAAGTGACTTCATGAGGAAGGACAAGGATTTTCAGGTCCCCAAGAGAGGCAGAAAGAGTAACAAGAAGTATATTGGCAGAAAATCCTGGATGGACATCAACAGCAAAAGAAACACCAAGCACGCAACAAAGTACACTGAATGAAGAACCTGACAATCAAGGAAAAATATAAAATACTTATGCTTCTCCGGTCACAAAAGAATTTGTATGCACACATAGGCATAGAAATAACAAAACACAAAAGTGAATTAAGGTACAAAGGATATAAACAAAAAGAGGGAATACATGGGTCAAATAGGTGACCGGGAACAAGGAGTGTCAAGGCCCATGAAGCTGACTGGTGAAGGTGATGATTTCTCAATGTTATGATATTCAAGCTGTCCAACCTATTTGGTGATGTTGTTCAGTCAAAGAGAGAGTGGCAGAAAGGTGGTGGAAAATGCTACAGTACAAATAAAACAACCAAGCTTAACAAAACTCCACCTGAATAACTCATGGGAGTGAGGGAGGGGTAGGAAAGGGAGGGGTATAAAATAAAGGGAGGAAAACAAAACTTTAAATATAACTTCACCCATGTAAAGGTAGACAAGAACAGCAAATCCCAAAAACTAATTTGGCCCTACAGGGACTCGGATTCTAGAAAATGTAACAAAAAATAGGAAATTAAGTCAGAATTAAAGATCATGACTTGGAATGTCAACAGTTTGAGGAAAAGCTAAAAATTAGGAAAAATTATTTCAGCATGCAAAGAAGGTTATCAAGATCCTGATGCTACAGGAAACACACTTTTCAGATAAAGACTTTGGCAGAGATATTCAAAGGGTTGCTCCTGGCGCAACTAGTTGTGCCAGCAATCCAGAAATGTGCCCTGGGGCAATATTCAAAAGGAGGAATTGTACAGCATAATTCCCGATGTGCCAGGGTAAAGATAATGCATGCAGCGCATCTCCAGGTGGCCTACCCATGCATATGCGGCACATCTTGATATTCAGTCGAGATGTGCAGCGACATGCTGGCATATCCCAGAGATGTGCCACATACCTGGGCACAAAGCTGAGCATTGCAAAATCATGCTCAAGTGGAAGTTACCCACAGGCAAGCTGACGTAATGCAAGTTGCATCACAGCAACCAGCTGCCATGGGTGGCTTCCTCCCAAACACCACGCACAAGCACCCACGAGCAATCCCTGGTGGTCCAGTGTCACTACCCTCCCCAACCTGCACCCGATCACCCAACAGAACATTCTTTAAAGTCCCTGGTAGTCTAGTGGTATCCTCCCATCTTGTAACCCCGATCACCCAAAATGAAGTTTTTAACTTCCTGGTAGTCTAGTGGTGCCCCCTCCCCATCCTGTAACTCCAATCACCTGAAATGAAGTGTTTTAATTTTCCAGGTAGTCTAGTGAGTACCCCTCCCATCCTGTAACCCTGATCACCTGAAATAAAGTTTTTAACTACTCCCGGTAGTCTGGTTTATCCTCGCCCATAACCCTGATTTCCAGTGATCAGGGTTATGGGCAGGAGGGGTACCACTAGACTACCAGGAAGTTACAAACGTCATTCTTGGTGATCAGAGTTACAGGCGGGGGTACCAGTCTACAAGGGAAGTTAAATAAATATATTTCAGGTAATCAGGGTTACAGGTTGGGGAGGGGGTACCACTGACCCCCACTGATAGCACTGCATGCTGTGCAGGGCACCAGGTGCAGTTTTCTGGCCAGCCCTACACAACTCATGCACATGGGACCATACTAACATGCAATGGCCCCATTTGCACCTTGCATGCATTATGGCTCCATTTGCAGATTGGTGCCTAAATATCAGGCATTTGTGCATGGTGTATTTTGATGCACTGGCACATTTCCCATTCCTGGTATTCAGACCTGTCTGGGAGATGCACCAGTGCATTGTATTTGCCCACTGGCATTTTGTGGTATATTCAGACATGATGCGCCATGGAACATCTCCTTTGAAATATATTCCTTTGTTGCTCCAGTGCAACTCAGTTGTGCAGAGCAACCACTTGCACCAGTGCCAGGTGTACCTTTGAATATCAGGCTCTTTAAGTATTGCAGAAATATATTTCAATCTAATGGAGCATATGCAGGACATTCAGCAAATGCAAGAGGAACAGCAATATTTATCAAAGAAAATACAGGATATATACTAACAAAACAAGCAAGAGATGTGAATGGTAGATTATCAATAGCTACTATAAAAAGGCAAGGAAAACATGACTCTGGCATCAATATACACATTCAATGAAGATGCTCCTCAATTTTTACAAATTTCTTTCAGAAGAGACACCGTTTACAGAACCATATATAATAGCTGGTGACTTCAATATCACATTAAAACATATAGATAGATCCCTAGGGTACAGCTAAAGAAAAGTAAATCAGTGGCAGTAATCATTAACATGATGGAAGGTCTCAATCTGGTAGACCCCTTTAGGCAATTTTACCCTTAAAGAAACATTCTCTTTCTATTTAACACCAAACAAAACACATTCAAGAACAGATGTCTTTTAATATCTAAAAGTATTATAGGAATAGAAAAGAGGTCATATAAGAAATATAGGATCTCAGATCATGCACCAGTAACTATAACAACTTTAAATAAGGATGATGTTCCAAAAGAAAGACTATGGAAATTAGAACAATTCCTTTTACAAGATAAAAGTATTCATGCATTTAATCATCAAAGAAATTCAAACTTTATAATTAATAATAATGATACATCCTTATCAGCTCAAACAAAATGGGATACTCTTAAAGTAGTCCTAAGAGGAACATGCATCTCATATGCAGCATAAAAAACAAAGCAGATAATAACTCTCAATCACTTAGAAAGTGAGTTAACAAAGGCTGAAACCAAATTTATAAATTCAGAAGCAAATGAAGACATGAATAAAATATTATTATTAGAGATGAAATTCATCAAATAAACAAAAAAGTGCAGCCATGTTAAGATCTCGATCAAAATAGTATGTTCTACGTAAAACCAGACTGTCTACTGGCCTATTAAATTAAAAGTGAAAAGCAAGTAACACAATAAATTCAATTCAGGATAATCAAAGTCAAAGCCTTCAAAATTCCAACTTAATAAAATTATTATTTTTCTAGAATACTATAAAACCTTTATACAGAAGATGGCATTAAAATGCAATTGAAGTAAATACATATTTAACAAAAATAAACTTAAATAAATCAATGAAGAAACTAAAGACGACTAGAAAAAGACTTTACAGAAACAGAAGTCATAGAAACAAAGACAGAAATGCCAACTAATAAGGCTCCAGGTCCGTATGGTTTTAGTATGGAGGTTTATAAAGATCAATGGTAACCATTTTACACATTGTTAAAACAAGCCTGAATTCAAGTCCATGTGTCATGAGTAGTGTTTCCTGAAAATGCCATGCTATTTGGTTTTGTGGTTTCTTTAAATCAGCATTTGTTAACTTGTTCTGCATTAACTGGAAACAGTCAGACTGTTTCTGTCCTTCTGACTGAGCCTTGGAGAGTGATGACATCATATTGGACTAAGCTACTGCTGCAGCAGTGCAAGTCCCTGCTTGACTGAAGAGCTATAAACTTCCAAATTAGAGCAGTCTGTAGAGTTACTTGTTTGCTGTCCAGGGTTTTACTGACTCAGTCCCTATTATGTGTTCAGATGAATTAGCTGAAAAGTTATCATTTTGTTCTTCTAAAAGCTGATAATTTGAGTTTCAGTGCTGAATTGAAGTGGTATGCATTTGAGAAATCAGCTTATCTGTATCACAGCTGTGAGTTCTATTCCATCAAAACTTTGTGATTTGTTTCTAGCTCTATAACACTGAGTTGCTTATTTAGTGGATATAAAATAATTCTAAAGTTTAATTCATACAAGTAGTTTGTCTTTGATGTAGCCTCAACAAATAGGTCCATGTAAGAACAATTCTTTTCCTCTCAGATTGACAAACAGGTGTCTGCCACACTCTGCTATTTCAGACACATGCACTATATGAACTCACAAATTTCAGTTCATTGGTTTCTGTGTGAAAATACATAATGTATAGCTAGAAACAGTATAGAGCATCCTGAGCGCCACTGTCTCCCTGTGCCATAGTTGAGGCAGCTGTACCTCTGCCCCATCCCATCCCCTGCCCCACAAGCCCCTGTCTTTGTCCCACATTCAAGGCTGCACCCTGCTGACCGCTGTCTTCTCGCACACAGTTGGGGTTGCTGCACCCTGTTGCTCCCATTATCTGCCTGAACAGTCAGGGCTGCTGCACCATGTGCACCCCATCCCACTGTCAGGTATGCTGTCCTGATGGCCCCCTGTGTCCTGCCCCACAGTCAAGGCTTATGCACCATCCTGTCCACAGTCCCTGCCATCACAGCCAGGGCTGCTGCACCTTGCTCCTGCCTACTTAGACAGGGCTGCTGTGGACTACTGTGCCCTAGAGCCCTTCCTCCATAGTTATAGCTGCTGCACTATGCTGCCACTTGCCACAAGAGTTATGGCATTTGCTGCACCCTGTCCTCTGCCCCAAAGTTGTGTCAGTTAAACCCAGGTGTGGCTGCTGCACCAATCCACAGTTTGGGCTGCTGTACCCTAATGCCTCTCTTGTCTCCTGGCCAAACAGTCAGGACTTCTGCACCTTACCACTTCCTTCCTTCACCCCCATAACACAAGATTAAAGCAATTTTCTGTTTTTTTCTTTTGGGTAGTGCAGCAAAAATCTGACTTTGATGGCAGGGGCAGCATGGTGCAGCAATGCTAACTGTGGAGTTTTGGGTCAGTGGGCATGTGGCTATAGGGTGCAGCAGGGCACAGCATCCTGACTGTGCAGACAGGAACAGGGTGCAGCAGCTCTGGCTATGGTGGTAGGGGACAGACTAGCATGGTGCAGAAGCCTTGACTGTGTGGTAGGACATGGGGGACATCAGGTACAGCATCCCTGACTGTGGGGCAGGATGCATTTTGCAGCAGCCCTGTCCATTTGGGAAATGGAAGTAAGTAGCGGGTTCCATAAAAGCCTCACCTCTGGTGGCATGGGCAGCATGGTGTAGCAACCCTAAATGTGGAGGCAGAGGGCATGGGACTCTGAGGCATAGCAGAGCAGCAGCCCCAACTGTGGTGACAGAAACAGGGGTCAACATGGTGCTACAGCTCTGAGTTGGGGGGACAAAGTGCAGCAGGGTGCAGCAATCAAAACTGTTCAGGCAAGGGCAGCAGGATGCAGTGTCACTGATTGTTCAGGCAGGAGGGGGGCAACAGGGTGTAGCAGCCCTGACACTGTGGGAGAAGACAGTGGGCAGCAGGGTGCAGCAGCCTCAAATGTGGGCAGAAACATGGTGCTTGTGGAGCAGGTGACAGGGGCAGCATAGTGCAGCTGCTTTAACTGTTGGCAGAAGATGGGGCATCAGGATGCAATATAGTGTTTCTAGTTATAGGACATGATGCATTTTAACACAGAAACCATCAAAGAACTGAAATGTGTGAGTTCATATAGTACATGTACCTGATATAATACAGTGTGGCAGGCATCTGTTTTCTGTCTGAGAGGAAAACAATTGTTCTTATATGAACCGTTTATTGAGCCTACATCAATGACAAACTACTTGTATAATTTAACAAATGTTAGATTTATTTTATATCTATTAAATGAACAATGCAGTGCTATATTGCTAGGAAAAACACAGAGTTTTGATGGGGCAGAACTCATAGCTCTTGATACAGACCAGCTGATTTCTCAAATGCGTACTACTGCAATTCAGCACTGAAACTCAAATGATCAGCTTTTAGAAGAACAGAATGACAGATTTTCAGCTAATTCATCTGAACACAAACTAGAGACTGAGTTAGTAAAACCCTGGACAGCAAACAATTAACTCTACAGGCTGCTCTCATTAGGAAGTTAGCAGCCTTTTAGTGCTTTCAGTCAACCTTGGACTTGCACTGCTGCAGCAGTAGTTTAGTCCAATTGATGTCATCACTCTCCAATGCTCAGTCAGAGGACAGAAGCAGCCTGTTTCTGTTTAGTGCAGAACAAGTTAACAAATGCCGATTTAAGGAAACTACAAAACAAAATAACATCATTTTCAGGAAACACTACTCATGACACAGGGACTTGAATTCAGGCTTTTTTCTACCAATGTGTAAAATGGTTACCATTGAGCTTAAAACATTTAAATGTGATTTGATACAATCTTGCTCCAACTTTTTAACAATATTCTAAATGAAAATGCTCTCGAATACCTTTAACGATGCCATAATAATTCTACTATTAAAACGGACAAAGATCAAGAAAATGCACTTCTTATAGACCCATCACATTAATAAATACAGACTACAAAATACTAACAGAAATGTTAGCAAGAAGGCTAAGCAAAAATAAAGTCACAAATTATACACAGGACCTAACATGATTTATAGAAGGAGAAGACTAGCAGATAACATTCATTACACATTAGATTTATTAGAAATTGCAACAAATAAAAACTCAGCCTTGATAGTGCTAGATGTCAAAAGGTTGTTGAGAGAGTGAGATGGAAGTTTCTAATAACAACTTTGGAAAAATTAACTTTGGCATAAATTCTGTACTATTATTACATTAATATATAATAGTCCAACAGCAAGGATTAAAACTAATAATCAGGTATCACACCCATTTAAACTTCAAAGAGGCACAAGACAGGCTGCTGACTTTCTCCACTTCTATTTGCCATTGTTATGGAACCATTAGCCAAAACATTAGAGAAAATAAACAGATAAAAGGAATAGAAATACAGAATTAACAACACATCATTTCATTGTATGCAGATGATGTTTTAATCTATTTAGAAGACATCAAAATACCTCTTCCACCACTACTCAAAATAATAGAAAAATTCTCCTCATATTCAAATTATAAAATAAATTTGGGTAAAACAGAAATCATAGAAATACATAACCAAACCAATAAAGAAGAATATATAAAGACTATAAAATCCCCAATTAAACAAAACATAAAATACTTAGGGGTAAACATATGTAAACATAAAATAAAACTATATCAAGCTAATTATGAACAACTATTTACAAAAATATATAAAGATCTAGATAAACGGTGCACCTCCATTGACCATAATAGGTCAAGTTAATATCATTTAGATTAATGCTCTCCCTAGACTGATATTTTTATTCCAGGTTTTACCAATATGGATACCAAAAAGACATTCCAAGAGTGGGAGCATAAACTAAATAACTTTTTGTGGTAAAAAAAACTAGGATTGCACTACAAAATTATATCTACACTCAGAACATGCAGGATTGGGCCTTCCTAATATCAAATTATATTACATAACAGCACAAATAGAACAATTCTTTGATGGTTTCAGACAAATAGGGAGGTAGCATGGATGACAATAGAAAGGAAAAAATAGGTGTACAAGATTTAAAAGGCCTCTATGGAAAAATGCAGACATTGATGCAGAAGCCAAAAAGCCTTATCAACTACAATAATCTCTAATAAAATATGACGAGAAGCACACAAATAATAAAATGGAAAATGCCATATTCATTAGCTACATATATAAAATCATTGAATGGAAAAAAATATTTAAAACAATCAATTCATTAAAATATGGGAGAAAAGGGCATAACACTACTAAAATATGTATATAATGATAAATCACTAAAGACCACAGATCTTAAAATCAATATAATTTGCAAACAGGGCATTTTCTTACATACCTTAAAGTGAGACATCATTTAAAAAGCAAATCAGAAATGTAAATACCCTTAGAAGATTTCCAATAGAAGAGATATTGGTAGGGAAAATACAGACAAACATATAGGTAATATATAAAATGTTAAATGAAGCTATATATGTACCCCTAGATAAACTCAAAGACTCTTGGGAAAGAGATATTGGGGCCAAAATGGGAGAACAATATTGGAGAGAAATAATTAATACAGTAGGGTTAGTATCTAAGAATAATAAATTAAAACAAATCAACACAATATATTACATAGAAATATTACACACAGGTAAATACATACATTTCAGAAAGAAATACCTGTTAAATGTCCAAGGTGCAGAAAATCAGCAGGATCTAATAAGCATATGGTCATTACCTGCCCTGTTCTTAAAGAACATTGGTCAAAATCAGGACAATAGCGGGAGTGGTAATTGGTCTGTACATTCCTTTGATACAGGAATATTATTTTTGGAATTCCATTTCTAACAGGAACAGCAATGTCAGCAGGAGAAAAAGCCATTACAAATATTGCACTGGTTAATGCGAAAAAGCTGATATTGCAGAACTGGAAGGAAAAACTACCCCCACATATAAGAGAATAATGCGAATCTAGAAAGAATATATTATAATATAGAAAACATAATGACAGAATTTCAGCAAATGTGGGCCCCTTTCTACAATATATAAATAACCCTTGACATTAATAAATAAAAGATGGGAAAATTAAGAAGTTTCAGAGAATCTGGAGTGAAATAGGTAGGAACACAAAATCAGAGAAAAAAGAGGCAGGGTGGAATATGATGACTTGGCAGTATAAACCCTTATTGCTAAATATGTGAAATAAAGCCAAAATCTGATACCAAAAAGAAAAAAAGAAAAAAATGTTTAACTGAAGTGCTTTAGGTTTTTCTTTGTTGTTGTTTTTTTACTTTCTTCAGTTTCTTCAGTCGTTGAGCTAATAATGAAAATGTCAGATAAGGTTTTTCTTTTCACCATGCCTTTCAAAAACACTCTGAACCCAACTGACCTCACATTTGCTGTTTGTAACATCACAGTCTGTCATCATGGTAAATTCTGTGATGTAATAAACAAAGGCACATGAGGTCAGCTGGAGACAGTCAAATGAGTTCAATCCACTCTTTTCAACTTGTGATGAACCTTGAAAATAAACCTGAAAATAAAATAATGTATTTTCTAATGAACTGTAGTAGCTGAAACATTTTGTTAATGAAGGTATGTGCACAAGTGTGGATTTACACTTTAATATGTGTTTTGAATCTTTATGAACAAGGAACACTTTTACTTATTTTTTTATAGTCAGTGCATCCACCTGTCAGAATGAGAGTGAGAGAGAGAGAGAGAGAGAGAGAGAGAGAGTGTGTGTGTGTGTGTGTGTGTGTGTGTGTATAATCTATGAGTACATTTGTTGCAGTTAATTCTTTTTATTGCTCAAAACACAAGATATACAACAGAAAACGCCATTAACCTAGTATGCAGGTGTCTGCTGTAGATGTTTACTAAGCACAACATACATACATCAAACCAGGACAAATAATGCAGTTCTATTTGATGACTACAAAACAGAACAAAATCACAGAGACTAAAGTGGGATCACAGAGGACTTAATAGAGTAATATTATTAGCAGTAACAACCACCCTATTTATGCTGTGAAGCCAGGTACCTAAATAAAAACATTTGGTGTGTACTGCAGTAGCTTGCAAACCCTGCAGTCATATACCCTGTTATATCTATAGAAGAGAGAGAGAGAAGAGAAGAGAAGAGAAGAGAGAAGAAGAGAAGAGAAGAAGAGAAGGATATGGCTAAGAAGGTGGGGAGTGTAGTGGGAGCAAAAGGAGGCTATTGGAATTATGCTAACCAGAGACCACCACAGGAGTATCTCAGTCAAGGCATGTAAAAGGAACTATGGGGCAGTTGAGGAAGGAAATGCCAGGAGGGAGGAGGGAGGGGCTACCATTCAGGATTGATAGCTTGTAAGGTAGGGAAGTGGGATCTGCCTCCCATCTATATGTAACAGAAGCTGAAGGTAGGTGGTAGATCTTTCGCATTCTTCAGAGTTCCCTATAGACTATGCCTGAAGCAGAGTATGAATAGCAGTCTTTACTCAGCTGAAACCTATCTAAACTACAAGCCTTTGGGGGTTCAAGTAAGGAATCTGGGTGCTGTTTTGAACTGCAGTCTGACGCTTTGGTCGCAGGTGTCCGCCAGGGTCCAAACTTCATTTACCATCTGAGGAACATTGCCAGGATCAAACACCTGATTCCCCAATGATATGCCAGCACTGGTTCATGCTTTTGTGACCTCTCACCTTGATTACTGCAATGCCCTGTATCTAGGGCTATCAGGAATGGATCTTCGCAGATTGCAGCTAGTGCAGAATTCAGCAGAAAGGTTGTTGACTGGCCTATCTAGGTCATGTCATATCACACCTGTGCTCTGCTATCTGCACTGGCTGTCTGTCAGTTGGTGGATCTTCTTCAAGGCCAGTTTGCTGACCTATAAAGCACTGCATGCACAGGGGCCTGGCTATTTGAATGGCCTCTGGTGTCCCTCCACCCTCCCACTCAATTTGCTCCTCTGATGAGGGCTTGCTGGATGTTCTCAGGGTCCAACTAAAAACATCAGGTGCTCGCCCATTTGCATTTGTAGCTCTGACCCGTGGAACTCTCTACCTCATCAGATTAGAGGATGCTATACCATAGATCAGTTTAACCATGAACTGAAAATGCATTTATTTAGACAAACTTTCTGAATTAGCTAACATAACCAATGATAAGTAAGATGTAGTGATGTTTTAATATATTTTATTATATTTAAATCTTTGTACTTTATGCTAAGCACTTTGATTCAACTGAGAATTGTGCTATATTAATAAAGATTGATTGATTGTTTGATTAACTGATTGACACCGAAGGTCCTTTCCTGAATTGTGTCAGGCCAGGCATCTGAGGTATACAGTGGTGAAATCAGGAATGGGTGACAGATAGCTTTGAACTGATCCCCCGTTATACTGGCGCATGTCACATTTGGCAAAGCAGGACAGTGATCTGAATTCTGTTAACCACTCTTGTGGGAGGGCATTTCTCTGATCTCCACCTCTTAAAAAGCAGGTGTTTGGCCTTAATCCCAACCATTAGTAACCACTGAAGGAGAGGGTCTGCAACAGAGGTATTTGGAGGAGTCAGTCCTAACAAACAGAGCTGGGAAGATAGGGGTTGTTGCAAACCCACCACAAGTGTGCAGCAGCTGTGCACTTCTACAGAAGCTGTGCATTTTCTTACAGGCTCAACAGAGGTGCTGAAGGTTTGCCCCAGGGTACTGCACTTCCAGCAGTTATGGTGGAAAGAGGCCCAGGGTTTTAATTTGGACAGGTGTACAATACCAGTGATTCATCACCTTGTTTTGGCTTAATAAATTATGACTGTCTGGCAGGCCATATAAACCAGATTACATAATTTCGTCTAATCCTTGTCAATTAGTGAAATTTGTAGGGATGCTTCCTATTTCTGATGGGTCTTACTTGTAGGGTCCAGAATAGCATCAGTTATTGTTCTGTACATTCTACTGGCTCTCCATTTTGAGAACACATACCATAATGAGACATATGAGTTGTGCCAAGTTAGGCTCATGAGGGCCCTTCCTTCAGCGTTGGGGATAATAGGCTGGATCTGCAAATATTTCCAGAAATCCTTATCAGGTAGTTGGTATATAACCTGAAGATTTTGGAAGGAGCCCAAGTGAGTGGATTTGGGTTTAAAAGATCCTTAACATTCTTAGTTCCCATAATTCCCCATACGTGCCACCAAACTACAGTGGCGTGAAAAAGTATTTGCCCCTTCCTGATTTTCTCTATTATTGCATATTTGTCACACTGGATGTTTTCAGGTCTTTAGACAAAATATGACATTAGATAAAGGGAACCTGAGTGAACAAATAACACTTTTTTTTTTTACTTATTTCATTTATTTAATGAAAAAAGTTAACCAACACCAACTGGCACTGTGTGAAAAAGTAATTGCCCCCTAGTTAAATCAACCCAATTAAAGGGATAATTAGAGTCAACTGATTGAACACAGCCAGGCTTGATTACAGCCAGCCCTGCTCAATATAAACCTCACTTATTTTGGCCCTTACCATCAGAGTCACATTGCCAGCACAAAGATTCAACAAGCACATTATGCCATGATCAAAGGAAGTTCCTGAAAAGATCAGAAAAAATTTGTTGCCCTCTATCAGTCTGGAAAGGGTTACAAAGCTATTTCTAAGGCTCTGGGACCCATCGAACCACAGTGAGAGCCATAATCTCCAAATGGAGAACACGTGGAGCAGTAGTGAACCTTCCCAGGAGGGCGGCCTGCCAAAATTACTCCAAGGGCGAGTGTAAAATCACCCAAGAAGTCTCAAAGGATCCTAAACAACATCCAAAGAACTGCAGGCTTCTCTTGCCTCAGCTAAGGTCAGTGTTCATGACTCCACAATCAGAAAGAGACTGGGCAAAATGGCTTCATGTGAGAGTAGTACATGAAACCACTGCTAACCAAGAAGAACATAAATGCTCGTCTCTCATTTGCCAAGAAGCACCTGGATGATCCACAAGCCTTTTGGGAAAATGTTCTATGGACAGATGAGTCCAAAGTGGAACTTTTGGACAACATGGATCCCATAATGTCTCGCGTAAGCAAACACAGCATTCCACAGTAAGAACACCATACCAACAGTCAAACATGGTGGTGGTAGTGTGATGGTGTGGGGATGCTTTGCTGCCTAAGGACCTGGATGACTTGCCATAATTAAAGGAACCATGAATTCTGCTCTGTACCAGAAAATTCTTAAGGAGAATGTCCAGTCATCCTTCCGTCAGCTGAAGCTGAAGCGTGGTTGGGTCATGCAGCAAGACAATGATCCAAAACACAAAAGCAAGTCCACATCAGAATGGCTAAAAAGAAGTAAAATTAAAGTTTTGGAGTGGCCTAGTCAAAGTCCAGACTTAAACCCAATAGAGATGCTGTGGCAGGACCTGAAACGAGCAGTTCATGCTCGAAAACCTACCAAATGTTACTGAATTAAAGCAGTTCTACGAGGAAGAGTGGGTTAAAATTCCTCCACAGCGATGTGAAAGACTGATATTGAATTATAGGAAGTGTTTGGTTGCAGTCATTGCAGCTAAATGTGGCATAACCAGTTATTAAGTAAGGGGCAATTACTTTTCACACAGTGCCAGTTGGTGTTGGTTAACTTTTTCATTAAATAAGTGAAATTAAAAAAAAACAAGTGTTATTTGTTCACTCAGGTTCCCTTTATCTAATATTACATTTTCTCTAAAGACCTAGAAACATCCAGTGTGACAAATATGCAATAATAGAGAAATCAGGAAGGGGCAAATACTTTTCACGCCACTGTATATCCTCTCCTATGTAGAATTTGGGGTTACATATGTTAAATATGAGCAAAATTGACAATTTGCCCTTTGTAGATCACTTTTTCTCAAAGGCTGTAACCATTTATGTTCTTACTAATACAGTATTTATCAAGTTAAGTCTTGAGGGTCTCCACACTATTACTACCCATCACATTTAGTGGTAAATTATTCCAAATGGACACCACCCATTGAGTGATCTACATGGCTCTTCTTTTTATTAAACAACTGTCTGATGAGCTGGAGTCCATGCAATCTTTTAATGTGGTGTGTCCTCGTCTCTAAACTTAAGCTATCCCATAGGTCATTATTAGTAGTAGTAGTAGTAGTAAAAGTTTATTTCTGATGTCAGAAACAGGATAAAACCCAATTTAGCATCAGCTAATTTACAATGGGTTCTACTGTACAAAAATATCAGTTTCATTTTAAATACATACAGATGCAAACACTATACATACATAAAACATAATTCATACAACAATAAACCATATGTATAAACATCTCAAGTACAACAAATCTTTAAAGACATTGCTTCCTTTACAAGCCATGATTTTATTTCATTCCAAGATATTTTATTTGTATTTGACCTCAGATAACCTGGTAATAAATTCCACAATTTTGGACCTTCATATAAATAACAATGTTGGCCCTTCACTGTTCTCATAAGGGTGCCCTAAATTTTACTTACTCTTCAGATCTCAAACCTACCTTAGCATTCCATTCCTCCAGAAACTCCACTAGATATCCTGGAGCTTTTTACAATAACAGCGACAGGTTAACCATTGCACATGCATATTTCAACCGTTCTGTCAGGGATATCCAATTTAAGTTCCTGTAAAGAATGCAATGATGTGTTTTCCGAGGTGCATCCAAGACAAAGCGAGCATATCTATTATATATGACATCAAGCTTTTCTAAATTATTATTGAAGGCCTTATAGATTAAACAAAGATCTTCCTCAGTCTTCAGTATTCCAGTAAAACATCGCTAGCTCCTCTAATCTGTGTAATTTAACCATCTCATACCCGTAAGTATTTTTGTTGCTCTGTGTTGAATCCTCTACTAGAACGCTTTTGTTCCTCTTTTACTATAGGGAGCCCAATACTGACTGTGATATCCAAATGCGGTCTCACCAATGAGGTATACAGGGAATCATCACCCTTTTATCCCTACTCATTATATTTCTGTGAATGCAGCCTAAGATACCTTAACACTTTGTTGAAGTCTGCATACAGTGTATATTGAACTTCACGTCCTTTGTTCCAATAATCCCCAATCCTCGTTCTTCAGTTGTTTCCCTTATTTCCTTACCCATAAGAACAAATATCATTCTTGGATTATTATTCCCCAGGTGCACTACCGAGCACTATCCCATACTGATGCCTAGCCTGTGCGAGTGCCCAGCCTTCCAGTTTCAATAGGTCTTCTTCGCTTGTCTGTTGCTGACACGCTGTCTACCACCGACCCTACTTTTGTGTCATCAGTGAACTTAGAGAGTCATATTCCTTCACCACAGATCATAGATGAGACATATATATTAAATAGCAGGGTCCCAGTACTGATTGCTGTGGAACCCACTTGTAACCTCTGTCCATTTGGATTTTCCCCTCGTAATGAGAGTTGTTTTTCTCATCACTTAACCAAGAATCTAGCCAGTTCACCAATCTGGTGTTCAGCCCCATGGTTTGTAGCTTGGCCATTAATTCTTTGTGAGGCACAGTAGCAAAGGCCTTACTGTAATCCAGAAAAATGATGTCAACTTGTTGTCCCTGGTCAAACGCCTTGCTAACCTTTATCAAAAAACATATACAGTTTGTCTGGCAAGACCAACCTTTGTAAATCCATGTTGTTTTACTGTAGGTCAGCCAGATTATTTTCACTGACAATTTTTCAATTTCCTCCTTAACAATGCGTTCTAGCATGTTACACAGCACTGGTGTCAGGCTAACAGGTCTCTAGTCCTTATAGTCAGCATTGACACCTCTTCTGCAGAGTAGAAGAACAGTAGCCCTTTTCCAACAGTTCACTACATCTCCATTATCTACTGAACATTGATAAATTCTGGACACTGGTCCAGCCAGTTCATCTGCCATGTCTTTTATAATCCTAGGATGCAGACCATGTTGGTGCCTTAGTTGGATCCACCTCCCTTAGTCTTTTGTTACCATTTTGTTCACTGATCATAATTTTGGGACTGCTACCTTCACTATGCCTAATTACAGTGCTATCATTCTTAGTTCAAAACACACTACAAAAATATTTATTGAAAGTCTCAACCCTCTGGCGTTCATTATTTGTTAAACCTTTTCTTCATCTAGTGGGCCTACCTGAGACACATTGTTTCTCCTATAGTTAATGTGGCTGTAAAGATTAATAGTTATCTTTAAGCTTGCTGGCTAGGTATAGTTCTTCCTCCCTTTTCCATTTCATGCATTCAGTAACTCTTTCCTTATATACTGTACCTCCCAAGCTTCAATTGTATTAAGTTCCTTAGCCATCATATATGTTGTTTTTCTTCTATTCATTTTCTTCTTTATTTTCTAATATGCCACCCTGGTATCCTACCATTTCTACCATATTTAGTTTTTCCTGGTACCTACAGTATTTTGAAATGAGACCTGTTATCTTAAACATCAGAATTTCCCACATTTCACTTTGGTTTTATTTTGAACAGACTCTCCCAGTCTCAACAGAGTAAACCTCCTTTCATCTTGCCAAAGTCTGTTTTATTGAAACATCAGATTTTTTATCACTGCTAATTCTATGCTTAATATTTGATAAAGTAAAAGTATCCATATTATTGTCACTTCTGTCTAGGAATTTGAGAGTCCTGCAGCTTGTGATTTGATCCTCAAAATTACTAAGAACTAGGTCAAATGTGTGATCTGTTCTAGTGCCTGAGTTTATGTATTGCTCAAGGTTAAGTTCCTCTATACATTCTATAAAATTATTTTCCAGTGGTGTCTTACCCTCCATGGAGTTCCATTTTATACCAGGCATATTAAAGTCCCCTAGAAATATGATTCTAACTTCCATGTTTAGCGCTCCCAGGATTCCAGCATCTTGTCATTTAGTTCATTTGCTTGGAATGGTGGCTACAGTATATACTAAACCAGCAAATGTTTTCCCCATATTTGGGAGGAGCTTTAGCCAAAAATGTGTTCAAGGTCAGTTTTGGTCTCTTGTGAAACAAATTCTGCTGTTTTTTATTTATATATATATATATATATATATATATATATATATATATATATTCATGACAAAAGTCTGTTTATTGCAGCAGTTAGGTTGTTCCACAGTGACAAAATGAGAAATTCAGTGTTAGGTTTAGAGCCCCTTGACACCCAGCCACCCTCCCAACCGGCATCGGGGTGTGTGTTAGGGGTCGTTGGTCTAAATCTCACCCATTCTCCTATACTTCACCACCTCAGCTTGTTTACATGTGAATGGGTGAGAGTTAGGACCGATGAGCTCAATGCACACCCAATACCAGTTAGGGCGGTGGGCTGGGGTGCAAGGGGGGCTTTCATCCCTAACACCGAATTTTCTCACTTTTGTCACCGTGGAAGAACCCTAAGTGATGTTTTAAAATGAATTTTGCCATGAATATATATATATCATGCATCAGTTAAGGTGTTCACGCGACAAAGTGAGAAATTCAGTGTTATGGTTGAAAGCCCCCTGGACTCCCCAGCCCACCCCAACCAGCATCAGGGGCGCGTTAGGGTCATCGACCTAACTCTCACCCCATTACATGTAAAGAAGCCGAGGTGTAGGATAATGGGTGAGAGTTAGACCAATGACCCCAATGCGCACCTCGATGCTGGTTGGGGTGGGCTGAGGGGGTCCAAGGGAGTTTTAACCCTAACACCAAATTTACTCACTTTTGTCGCTGTGGAACAACCCTAACTGATGCATTAAACTGAGTTTTGCCTCTAATTTCCCTTCTTTTGAGAATGAGGGATGATAAATAGTGAATGTAATGTGCTCCCACCACGTGACGCCTTATCATATGGTAACAGGAACATGCAAACGCAAGTGCCAACAGTTACAGAGATGGTAACGCAAATGTAAATGTTAAAGCAAACATTAATAGAAACGCATAAACGCAAAGTGACAGGGAAGTGAACAGTGATGCAAACGGACATGCAAGCGTATATGAAAACGCAACTGGTAACACACACAGTGATGGCAACTGATATTTTAAATGCAAATGTTAAGTGTTACAGCAAAAGAATGGCAAAGGAACAGGAACAGAAACGTGAATGCAAGCGCACACGTAAATGCAAACCATAACACACACGGGCACGGTACCACAATTCTAAATGCAAATGGCAAAGTTAATATGAAGAATAATGCCAAAGAAACAGAAATGGAAACGGAATGGAATCAAGATATGGAAATGCAAATTGTAATGCACACGGTCATGGTACCGCAATTGTAAACGCAAATGGTAACAGTAACAGCAACAATAACGGCAAATGAAACAGAAACACAAGCACGTGACGGAAACACAAACCATAATGCACGGGCACAGTACCGCAATTCAAATGTAACTGGTAATGGTAACAGCAACAATAATGCCAAATGACACAGAAACGCAAACGCAAATGAAAACGCAAACCGTAATGCACATGCGGTAGGACGGAAACAGTGCCGCTAACGGTAATGGAAACACAACTGGAAACGCTTAACTGGCACAGTAACAAAAGGGCACATCCTTCTTTTCCCAAAAACTGCATTGAAAACACAGTGAAAACAAAGAATGTATACATAACAATGGGCCTCGGGCAGAAAATGAGGACTTGGAATACTAAATTGCTTATATCTCAGGAACCGTTATGACGAGAAAAAATGTAAATTTCATATGAATTATGACTTTCCTGGCTAGTTTTGTACTTAGTCCATTGGGGGCTAAACATTTTTGTGATGAAAAGTCTGTATCTCGCACCATTTCTGAGATACGGGCCTCGAAAAGGCACGACGGACGCATAATGCTAGCCAATGGGAAAAAGCATCAACTTTGGAGTGTTGTCACTGTGCCGCCCCTGTAATATTTTTTTCACCAAACAACAAAAGGCACATCTGTGGGATGTTGGTCTTCCTCCAAATTTCAGCCCAAAAGACCAAAGCATTATTTTGCAGCAGGGTGGCAAAGAATTCCTGTAATGTGATGGACACCGTAATGTTATCCTATGGGAAAAAGTGTCAACTTCGGAGTGTAAGTAACTTTGCAGCCCTTTAATATTTGTTCACCAAACCATGAAAAGGCACATTGTGGCATGTTGGCTGTCTTCTCGCCAAATGTCAGCCCATAGACCAAACCGTTCTTTTGCAGCAGGGTGGCAAAGAATTCCTGTTATTTTAATTAATCACAAAGTAGTGATCAAATCACAACACTTTCACAAATGAAATCACGAAAGTGTCATGAGTGCGACACTACTTTGTGACGCTACTTTACAAGAATCTGAAATGTTTAACCCCAAAATAAAGACATGGCTAGCATCCTCAGGGTCCGACTAGGTGAACACAGAAAGAATTGTGTCCCTAGAGGGTCCCAATTTTAAATGCCAAGCATTTTGTGATTACCAACAGAAAACAAAATGGCAGATTTGTGACACTACTAAGGCCATTTGCAGCACTAAAAAGTGCATTATCGACACTGTCAAACCTTTTGTTAACTTTTCCCATTGACTTATAATGGGAACTTATTTTTGAATAACTTTTGAACCGTTTAATATATTTTCACAAAATCTTCAAAAGGCACATCGGGACCCTGGCTGTATGTTCCCTAAAGTTTTGGACCAGTTGCAGAAACCAGGCGACCTGTAGGCGCGAGCAAAGAGTTCACAAAACCATAAACGCTATGCAGATGTCACTTAATAACTCCACAGCTGTATATCTGACCACTACAAAAGCTGGCAGATCCAAAGATGTATAGTTCTTGATCATGCATTTCAAATTTCAGGCAAATCTGTTGAACAGTGGCAAAGTTATTAAGGTTCAAAGTTTGACCCTTTAACCTTAAAAGGGTTACTCAACCTAGCTATGGTAGCACCACATGCTACCATACCTCTCAACCTCTCAGTATTAAAAATCATAGCACTGGGCTTCAAAAATCATAACAAAGGCCAGAATGTGTAGCACTTTCTTATTTTAAACAATAATATGTCTACAGATAGTGGGCATCATATAGTTAGTAATAAGGAATGTTTATATCAACTTAGTTCAATGATTTAATAGTTTGTGTGTCCAGAAATAGCCCTAACATTGAGAGGAATATCAGTAAACCTACGTGGAGCAAGAGCAAATTTGACTGTCAAAATCATAGTACTATGCGAAATTCATAGCAGTTGAGAGGTATGCGTGCTACCATAATATATGTGTGTATGTAATATATATATATATATATATATATATATATATATATATATATATATAGACAGAGGCAAAATTCTGATTTAATGTTGTTCTCAAGCAAAGTGAGGAATTCAGTGTTAGAACCCCCTTTGACTTTCTTAGCACTCAATCGCATTAGTGCATTGCTGGTCTCAACTCTCACCCCATCACATATGTAAAGACAGTAGCATAGGTGAATGGGGGAGAGTTAGGACCGCACCACAATGCGCATCCCAGTGCTGGTTGGGGGGTGGGCTGAGGTTCAACGGGGTTTTCAACCCTATCAATCGAATTTCCTCACTTTTGTCACTGTGAACAACCCTAACTGATGCATTAAAAGGAGTTTTTGCCTCTAATTTCCTTTCTTTGAGAATGATATCGAAATAGTGAATGTAATGTGGCGTTTTGGGCCCCACGCCCCGCCACGTGACATCTTGTGACATAGTAACAGGAACAGCAATGCAAACAGAAGCACTAACAGTGGTGCACATGGTAACACAAGTGCAAATGAGAACAGAAAGTGGATGCTCACGTGTGTATGACGGAATGGTCCGCCACGTGATGTCTTGTCACATAGTAACATGGTGCCTGCAAACGCAAATGGTAATAGGCAGGTGATGCAAAGTGAAACAGAAAGAGAAACAGTACTGTAGACAGAAATGGTAAAAATAATGGAAACGCAAACGCAAAATGAAAACGCAAAGGATAACACATGGTGGAGTAGACGTGAGCGGTAAGTGAAACAGGTACGGAACTGCAAGCAGAAAGGGCAACGGTAACAGTAATGGAAGTACACAGGCTGGTTTTCCCAAAAGCTTCATAGAGAAAGACAGTGAGTACAAAGAATGTATGCATAATAATGGGTCTCGGAGCAGATAATGAGGAGTTGGAATACTAAATTGCTTATATCTCAGGAACCGTATGATGTAGAAAAAAATGTAAAGTCATATGATTTATGACTTTCCTGGCTGTTTTGTACTTAGCCCCTGCTAGGTGCTAAGGGTTTCTGACAAAAGCCCGTATCTCGCACCATTTCGAGATACGGGCCCTGGAAAGGAGCGATTTAACGCTTTAATGTTATCCTATGAGAAACAAAGAGAAGTTTGGAGTGCCATAACTTTGGCTCTCTGTAATATTTGTTCACCAAACCACTACAAGGCACATCTGTGGGATGTTGGCTGTCTTCCTCCAAATTTCATCCCAAAAGACAGAACAGTTATTTTGCAGCAGGGCGCCAAAGGATTGCTACAATGCATTGGATGCCATAATGATATCCTATAGGAAAAAGCATCAACTTTGGAGTGCCGTAACTTTGCATAATGTAATATTTTTCAATGAAACACTGAAAGGCACATCTGTGAGATGTCGGCGTCCCTCAAATTTTAGTCCAAAACATTCTTTTGCGCAGGGTGCCAAAGAATTGCTGTCATTTTCCACAGCCTAGAAAAGTACTGTCACAATTTGAAAGCTTTCACAAATTAATTGATCAGTAAATGCAGTGCGAAAGTACTTTATGAAGTACTTTTTCCAGAAATGTGAAAACATATTTCTGGGGTGTTTTACCGCAATATAAAGAAATGGCTAGCATGCTCAGGGTCCGACTCGGTGAATACAAAAGAATTAGGTTGCTAGAGGGTCCCAAATTTAAATGGCAAGTATTTTTCTGATCACCAACCGGAAACAAAATGGTGGATTTGTGACAGTAGAAGGGCCATTTCGAAAGTAAAACTGCATTTAGACACTGTCAAACTTTTTGTTAACTTTTCCCATTGACTTATAATGGGAACTTGTTTTTGAATGACTTTTGAACGTTTAATATTTTTCACGAAATCTTTGAAAGGCACATCAGAGACCCTGGCTGCATGTTTTCTGAAGATTTTGGACTGGTTACTTGAAACCGTGCGACCTGTAGGTGTGACCGTAGAATACCAAAAAAAGCATAAATGCATGCGTAGATCCGCTTAATAACTCTGCAACCATATATCCAACTGGTACAAAACTTGGCAGATACCAAGGCGTATGGGTCTTGATCAAGTATTTCAAATTTCAGGCAAATCTGTCAAACGGTTGCAAAGTTATTAAGGTACAACATTTTGGGTTTAACATGTAAATGGCTCCTCAACCCTAACTATGGTAGCACTACCGTGCTACCATAATATATATATAAGAAAATACAAATTTGTATTTTCTGAAACTTGCTTCCCAGCCAAATGCCCTTTGGTAACCCTTGCCTCAGTGTTTGCAGACAGAGGTTCTTTTTGTCATATATATATATATATATATATGTATAGCTCAACACCACCACTTTTTCCTTTCTTTCCCTGTGAAACAAGGTATATCCCTGTATATTTCTCCCATATATCCTCCTCACCCCATCAAGTTTCAGCTGATCCTGCATATGTATTTCTTCATTTATTAGTATGTGCTCCAACTCATCTTTTTCTTATCAGACTCCTTGCATTTTTAGTAAGACTTTTCGGTGTCTCTTATTTGTTATCTTTTGACCTTCCTGCTTTTTGGTTGTTGCCCAGTTTTGGAAGCATGTTATCCACGCCTTTTCTCCTTGCTTTTTAGTTTAAACATGCCTCTATGCTCCTGTTAATAATGCTGAGATATGCACCTAGTTGACCCCCATTGCCTGCCATTATAAAGTTTACCACATTTTGTTCAGTTCCCAGTCGGCTTTTGAAGAGTTCAGATGTATTTCTCGCTCCACAGAAGATCGCAGTGCCAGCCCTCAGAGGTAAGTATGGGGTGGGGGGTGCGGGGAGGTGGGGTGCAGAAGGTGGATGCAGTTGGGGAGGGGTATGGCAGGATGATGAGGACCTTTTTTTCCCCACAGGTAAAAAAAAAGAAACAGGACATTGGACTGTTTTCTTTATTTACAGGTAAAGAATGATTTTGGGCACACTGGGGTGGGCCCCAGTGTGCCATGAGTTTGGGAGGGGACATGATGTCGATGGGGATTGGGCAGCCCCATTGGCAAAGAAATAGTGTGTGTGGGGGGACATGATGCTTATAGATTGGGCCCCCCATCAGCAAACAAATTGAATTGGGGGCATGCCAACACAGGAATTAGGCATCCCTGATATCGGCTTTGTGGGGATTGTATCAGGCGGCAGGAGCCACCATATTTATTGGAATGTTTCACCAGGAAAGGCACATAATGAAGCCTTGTCATCTGACACGCCAATGAGGAAACTGCACCTCATTGGGCGGCAGATTCCTTCAACTCAAGTGGCTCTTCTGAAGCGGCTGTCGCCCGCCAGCATGCTCACTAATTGTGGCTGAGGGCGACCCACCAAAGTGTTCCCTCCATTCACCACAACAGTGACACACCCTGAATGTGCTATCATCAAGAAGACGTGCTTGGTGTATGCGCAAACAACATAAAAAGGGTGTTTAATCCTCCTGCACAAGTCTCTGCACTGGAAATTTTAGCAACCTGCCTCAGGTCCTAATGATAGATGGGTACTGGCATGCATCTGCAATCCAATCTATCAACATGTCTATTTTGTAAAGGCTGTGAATACTTATGGACATAAGCTTTAAGCCTTTGGCAGTAGGAAAGTCTGAGATGTGGACCCTATATAGGAAGAACCATGGTTAAATTCTAAATTACTCAACACAAAGTAGCAAGAGGGCCAGCAGTCTAAGCTGTGCTGACAGTTTGAGGGGTTTAGCATATCTAGATCCAGCCCATCTTATTTTAGAAACCCAGTTGAAGTATGCATTAGGTAAATACTGAAAGTTGAAGCATGCTAATATAAGCGTAAAGGGACAATATGTAGTGGGCTTAGGTTGTGTTAAGAGAATGGCACACTTAATATTGCTTGGTGTCCACATCTAGGAAGGCAGTATGATTTGAGTATGTTTACAGAGTAAGAAATTACTTACTAATATCACATTCTCTGTTTTGGGTTTGGGCATGTAGCCAGTACATAGGAGAAACAGTACAAATGCCAGTGTGGTTGTATTCCTGGTGCCTCCATTATCAGTGGCACTATAGAATGACAGGGATGAAATAGGGGCTGTCTTACAGAGGAATAGGGAGGAGATTGGAAATATACTGGATGCAGCAAGTAACACTGTTGGAGATACTCCTCTTGTACTACTATAATTTAAGTGGCAGAGAGAAGGCTTCTTCTTGTGCTGTAAAGCACCATCAATTGTTATTTTATGTCAGTGCTGGAATATGAGACTAGTTCCTGCCTATGAATACCTGCCCTGTGATACTCATGAACTGCCCTGTATTCAACAGTGGAGAAATACTGGAGAGGGAAGGAGTAAGCAGGCTATTGCTGAGCTTGCAGCAGAGAGTGTCAGCCTCTGGTGGCCATCTGTGATAATGAGCAAATGAGAAACAAGGGAGACAGAGAAAAAGGGAGCAGAGGTCATGTGGTTTCCAGGCCCTATATAGATAAGGCTGGCCAAGGGTGGAGTGGTGGTGAGCCTCAGGACTCCCTCTGTTCTGATCTGTGCACCAGAGCTCCATACCTGATCTGTGTGTCCAAGGAGGGCAAGGCAGATAGAGGTCTTCCTCATGACCCAGGTTGATTTCAGCTGTGAAGAAAGTAAGAAACAGGTCACTAATTAAATATGTAGACCAAATGGGTGGGGGAGATGTCTAAGGAGGAGACAACTGCAGACAAGCCTGAAGTTCATTTACACAGTGCAGTTCTCTACCTTGGATTTAACTACAGCTAAAATTACAGTTTTAAATAAAGCCCTTCTTTACAATAAATTAAGCTGTACATTCTAATATCATCAGTTCTGCTGCCCAAAATGTAGTACAGGGGCTATAAGCAGATATGCAGTACAATTAAAATTTTTCTAAGCAAGGATATTTTTAAAATAGCAAAATCTGCAGGTCTGAGTTGGCACCAAATTCAAATCTGCCACTTAGGGCTCCCTCTGCTGCTGTGATCTGTACACTGGAGCTCCGCACCTGATCTGTGTGTCCAAGGAGGGCTGGGTGGGGACTGGTCTTCCCTCATAACCTGAGGTGATTTCAGCTGATCTATGTATCTGAAGAGGGCAAGGCGGGAGTGGCCTTCCCTCATGACCCAGGGTGATTTCGGCTGATCTTGTGTCTGAGGAGGCAAGGTGTGGCGCAGTCTTCCTCAAGACCCTAAACCAGGGATTGTGGGTTTGAGTCCCATTTGGGGCAGACTATGTGATATCTTTATTAAATAAATTGGCA
The DNA here is from genome assembly GCA_016271365.2 of Neoceratodus forsteri. NCBI lineage: Eukaryota > Metazoa > Chordata > Ceratodontiformes > Ceratodontidae > Neoceratodus > Neoceratodus forsteri. The sequence continues at coordinate 1,544,454,359 of CM057450.1, forward strand.
GACTGCGTGGGCCAAGTGACCATTATCTGCCATCAGATTCTATATTTCTGCTTCAGCTGAAGTAGTGGAAGCAAAACAGTGGTATACAGTAGGCACAAGGGAATCATGGGGTAAGCAAGGGGAAGAGACAGCAGTGTAGATCAAATGGGTCTGTAGAAAAATGAAGGTAGAAAAAATTATATAAATAAATAAATTGGGCAGATGGGGAGGTCAAACTTCCCTTATCTGCCATCAGATCCATGATTCAGTGTATGCCAGTGACCTCTTTAAACCCTCCAACTCCATCGCATTGGGGTGTTTGCTTCATTACTGTAATATAATTATAAAATTATTATTATTGAACATGGGTATGATGCATTATTAATGACATAAATCAATAAATAATGGATTAAGATTCTAAGTAACCTGGATAAGTTAAATATCAATTATATTTAAGCTTACAAGATCCATTAAAACGTGTGATCCAAATGTTACCACATGGCCTAGGGATCAACACCTGGCTCCTCCATGGAGTTTAGCAGTACCTCCTGACATGGATTCCAATAAAGCGTGTTGCTGCTTCCTCCACACACACCTCACAGAAGGGAAAAGATATGTGGACCACATGAAACTGTAGTTGCCTAATGATAGGGCATATTTAAGTTTCTGAAAACTTTAAGTACTTCATCTGGGCTGCTACTGGTGAAAAAATGATGCAGCACTACATAAGTTATCAACTGGCAGAGTGCCATGGGAAGTTGTGACTGACATCTCCCCCATGACCATTACTGCAAACTTGTTCCATAATTGCCATGATGCCAACTAAGCGGCACAAAATATAAGACATTTACTCTAACAGAAGAAACATGTCTGCAGTAAGAGTAGAAAGGCACTGTGAAAACAATGTATTTACATTTGTTATAAGGGTCAGATTCATTTTTATATCTGTCTGCCTGTTAAAAAAGAATGGAAGATATAATCAGCATTACTGTTGCATGTCTGTCATAAAATATTATACAAGCACTAAAGGAATAATACGACAGGGTGTGTGTCGTGCTGGGATAACCGCCACACCTGGGGGTTGGGCACAGGGCCGCAGGTCGAAAGTGCGTCAATGCCCCATATCCCAAATGACACACACCCTGGAGTGCATTATTCTATTATACAATGGCTTGTTGTCATATATAAAATAAAAATAATTTTAAATAATGTTTTTATTAGTGTGGAAAAATACTTTTGTTTCTTAAGAGGAGATGCAAAAAGAGGACAGCCATGATGATTAGACTAGACCTGTGGCATCGTGCTGGGATAACGCCATGGGTCCAGCCCCAAACTGACCAATCACAGTCCAAGATTCTTTCTTGCCATTGTATAATACACATTATATGCAGGTATTTTATTTTCTGTTGTTTTGTATGGTTTTATTCATGTACAGTTTTTTCAATATCATGCATAATATACAGACACAGTAACACTCAATCTGCAGTTGAGAGTTCTATCAATAATGTACAGTCAATGACCTTATGTACATTGCATGTTGTCTTTGGATTTACAGACCTCATGGATGTGCTTGTGTCAAAGTACTGGCATTGCACTGTCATGTTCGGGCCCCTAAAAGTGATGATAAATGTCATATTCTGTGGGTTGCCATTGTATGCTCAGTTTATACAATGTGGCTTTCAGCTACAAGGTATAAATAAGGATATGCAATGAGTGGACTCAGAATATGCAATTTATCTTGAAGTGTGATAGGGCAGGTCCATAACTCACGAGTGGCAGAGTCACGTGTGAGTTATGAAAGTCCTGCCCACTCACAGGTGATGATTAATTGCCTACTTTTTAATTCATTGGTAACCAGGTAAGGCCCACTAGGCACAATGCCTGTTTGCCAGAATTACCTGGGAGCACTGACAAGTGTTAAGCCACACAGTACGCAGGTGGAGGTTGTAGGAATCAAACTCAGGGCTCCTGGATGTACCAAGCTCATTCACAGCTTGCTACCTAACCTCTAGGCCATACTGCCAACCTCATTTTGAGTCATGCTATTGTATATTCAATATATACAAAAGGGGTGGGGTAAAATGACTTCATAAGAAGATATGTTAGCTAGTGACATCAGTAATACCACAATTAAATCACTTATGCTGTTGTCCAGTGCTTGCTATGTCTTACTTTTCAGTAATGCTTGACCATGGATAATGCTTATCATATGTTAGCAATACTACATCTGAGTTAAGAAGCATGTTACCCTAAATGAAAAGCATCACAATAGAAAACCTGACAATACTATGTAGAGAATAATACATTTGTGCTTAGGTGTGCAGAATTTTTCACACACCCAAGATGTGGGATGTTACATAAATCCTGTGGAGTGTAGCACAAGTGGTTTATAAAAGCATCCCATACCGTGGATGTGTGTAAAATTCTGGCTCCCACACACTACGTTTTGTTTTTTATAACTACTAGAGGATTTTTGATTATTTAATCTTTTTCCACCCTCCTCATGCTTCGCTAGCCACCACTCCTTCAGGCTCCACAAGTCTCCTGCCAGCCCCTCTGTCCTAACCCAGCCCTCCTCTAACTCCTCATATTGCAGCCGATCCCCAGGATATCCCAGCTTATCCCTTTGCAGGTGGGGTCCCCTCCTCCGAGGGGGGGTACAGGGGGAGAGAGGGATGGACCCCAGCACACTCTCTTCTAGGGCCCGGAGATGCTGCCATGGAGAAGGAGGCCCCAGGAAGGCACTGGAGGCATTCAGGGACAGACAGCCATCATCCGGCAGCCAGCAAGCAGTATTTCCTGGTTTCTGAGGTGCGTGATGTCTGGACGCCAAAGCATTAGCTGACGCCTGTCACGCACCGCCAGCAGTGAACCCCAACATGTTTCCCTACCCTGGCCTCCACCAGCAATTGCTCAACACTGGGTTGCAGCCCTCCCTCCTCCCTCCGACCTCCCTGGAGACAACGAGCAGTCATGGATTCTCAAGTTGTCTCCCCGCCGCCCTCCAGTGACCCGAGCTCGCCTCGAACCCAGGTCACTGGCTCGGGCAAGTGGAAATCCAACTGCTCAGCCGGCGGGCCATGGGAGCATTTTTATTAATGTAGGGCTCCTGTTCACAGTGACAAATGACACTGAAGTGAGGGTAAACTCATGCATGAACAAGTTTATCAATCTCCATGCAGTATCTGAAAAGGTCATTTTAGTGGTAGGCAATGAGTTCTACAAAGAAAGAAAGTCAGTTTTAAAAATGAGCAGTCTAATATATTAATTAGTTGTTTGAAAGTACCTCTGTGACTCCAAGCATGTGCATTAGCATCAACACTGATGCGTATGCTCTGACCTCTAAAACAACCTACATTAGATGTTAGTGACAGTATCCCTGGCAGCAGTTCTTTTTGCTTCTGCTTGTGCCATACCGAGCATAAGCGTGGCTGACAGGCAGTGGTTACAACCACCTGACTGTAACACAAAATTACAACTGGGCAGTTGTAACATGATTTTAACAACGTGCTATCAGTGAATAAAAAATGCTTGTGAGTAAGTAACACAAAACTCTTGATGAATACACATGCTTCTCTGATAGTGGATGCAAGTACATTCAGTTTTATAATACTTGTTAATCCTGGGCCATTTGGAACACTCAGCTGCCTTTACAGCAATTTCCTTTTGTGTGTGAAAGTAGAAGTTCAGAGCCATTCTAAGATGATGGTACAGCAGTGCAGTAGTACTGCAGCACAGCAATCATACAATATACACCTACTGCAGTGATGATCAACATTACACCATAAGCCACATTACTATACACTTACAGCTCAGTATTATCATCAACTATTTCATTGTTTTTGAGTCCTCCTCAGAAGCCATGTAGATAGAGATGTTCCAATCTGGATCATCTCCCATGACTTCTGAACAGTCAGAGGCTCAACATTCCTCATTGTTCTCTTCATCAGATGGCATTAGCTGGCTGGTATGAAAGTTACTGAATAGTTGTGGTTTGCACTGCATGGCCACGAAACACATGCAGTTGGATTTCATTTACTTGCACACCTTTATGAATTTACAGTGGGCTGTCTATGTCCCCTTTGTAAATTTTGTTTTACACATTACTGCAACCACATTCTTTACTGTTTGTGTACCTTTCATGAATACCATTCCAAATGAGAACAAAAACTGAGCTCTGTATTTGAACTGCAGGAATGGATTATAAGAATATTAATCAGAAATATATAGGGACCACGTAATTGGTTACAGTGAAATAACACATTTATTTCCAGTACTGCATGCATCCATAACTCATAAGTGGCAAAGTTAGTTATGAATGTCTTGCCTCTTATGTGTTGAGGTAAATGTGGTATCCTACTATGACACATTATGTATTTCATATGTTCCACACTATTTGTAATGCTCTTATTATTGTTTCACCTTGTTTTAGATTAAAACTGCTTTTAGTTCTAGCTTAAAACTGAATTTTCTGTAAATTGTTTGTCTAACTTACATTGTATTGTATGTTAATAGCTCCACGAAGAACACTGTTATGGTTCTAACAGTGGTGTCACGTGCATTGGTAGGTATGGGAACCATGAACAGACAGTGAGTGTTTTGATAACATAAGGATGTGAGATCTCTCATGTAATTATAAGAGTGTTGTCAGTAAGCAATAAGACATGACAGGGTGTGCATGGAACATATTTACCGCACAGTTAGGGGTATATTAAGGCATGAGGCCGCAGGCTGTGTGACTTTAGCTGCTGGCCGTGCAGTAAAATATGTTACATGCACACTTGGAGTGTCAGATGTACTTATAAATAGGCTACATTTTTGTTTTCTTTAAAGAGTCAGAAAAATAGTGTTTATATGTTGAAAAACATAGTTGCTTATGTAAATTTGTGATAAAATAGTCCTTCCGCGACCAGACAATGACAACATCATGCATGTGCTGTTGAAGTTTGTCCTGTACTGCCTTCAGTAATAAAGCTTGTTGACAGCCTGATTCAGGATCATGATCCCTCCCTATATTTGTGTGGTGTTTTTCTGTTTTGTTTTGTTTTTGTACTGTGAGATCCAGGAAAGGAGAGCAAGGAGAACCATTTTTTTTTTTTTTTACTGTGATAGACAGGAAAGGGAGGAGAGTGAGGGAGAACTGTTTATATATTTTTACTGTGATAAGAAAGGAGAGTGACGCTTCTTTTGTCTAATTTATATGTGTTTTGAGGGAAGCGGTCAAGCCAGATTCACTGAATGTTGAATTCAGTTTTGGATCACTGTTACAACTGTTGCTTTCATGGCAAATGCTTTGCTAGATGTAGCAGAAATCAGAGCAGCAGGAATGATCAGAGAGAGCTGGCGAGGTATGCTGTGGGACTGTGAGACTGGCAGCAGCATCGAAAGAGTGGACATCAAGACAAGTTTTTTTTTTCTCGTAGTTTTTTTTTTCCTTGCTCTACTTTTTGTTTTTACTGAAGGGGAACTAAATAAGTAGCTAGCTGTCCAGAGCTCCTGATCATTAAGTCTGGGAAGAAGGAAGATCAGTATTAGCGATGAGTGAAAAGGTGGTATTAAAACACAACATTCTAAATGCACACTGATTTCTGTAATGTGGTCCTGCTTTAGAGTACTTGTTATTACCTGTGCATGGAACAGATTTCACGCACATGTAATAACTAATCAGAAAACCAGATTTACTGTCCCATTTTGTAAGCATAAATACTGATCTATTGATGGAAAACAGTAACTAATATATTAACACAGAGGATAATGTACAGGCCACAGTGCACAACAATATTGTGATTGCTTGAGAGGTTCTCATGACAATCTTGAAGTAAACTCACTGTTGTTGTGCAATGTGGTCCATATATTGTCTTTATAGTATATGGGCCACTTTGCATAGTACTTGACAATGGTTGCCAACAGTTTAAACATTACTCTTTTATTCAAACTTACAAGGCTTTTACTGTGTCCCATACCCCACCAGATCTTCGGTTTACATAATTGGAGCCCTGCCAGGCAACACTGCTTGTAATTTCTGACAAATTCATTTTAATAAATAAAGACCTACAAGATTCCTTACAATTGATGGCATTCAGTAAAACATTCACTTAGAAAAGAAAATAGCAACTAAAATTAGCAACTTGAAAGCAACTGAACTGCATGTAAACTGACATGAGCGGTGGTTTGAACATCTGCTGCAAATGTCCTTTTTCAATGAAACAGTATTTTATGTGAAAATGGCATTATACGGGTAAGAGCTATTATGTGTTGGATTTGTTCTGAAAATACTGCTGAAGCCATCACTGATCACTCATTCTTGTCTTTACTGCTGACAGATGAAATTGACAAAAGAAAAATGAGCAACTGGCGATTCTAAAAGAGAAAGTGAAGTGTTGTACTTGCTGTTTTTCTTGTTGCACCCTAGCAGTCAAGTACTCAAGATGGTACAACAAAGTTTGACATCACTACTAGGGTACAACTACTCGGAACTCATTGAATTCCATACATAATAGCTCTTACCCATATACTATCATTTTAAAAGTTTTGTTGAACGTGTCTGTTTCAGGGCAGCTGCCCTGTGACACTATTTACAGAACAAGAACATCTGACATGCAAATGAAAGGAGCACTTGATTGTTTAGGAGCACACACTTAATGTATATGAAGTGATATATGTCATAAACAAATGTTAATAATAATTTACTGGTGCCACAGTCTGTGTGCTGCTGTCTCTAAATTTTGAACTAGCTGAGTTGTCTTCCTTGATTGACAGTTCAGTAGTAGCACTTGAGCATGCATCCATGTCTTCAGTTGAAGCTTCGAGTGAATCAGTTAAAACAACTGCAGCAAAAGAAGGCTTATGTCTGCGTTGTTTAGGAACATTCAATCCAAGATCGTTGAGTATCTATGTAAACTGGAATAATTAATTTAGAATCCATAAAATTCAACTATTAAACAATGCACTAAAAACAGTGTTGTATCTTTCACATTACACACACAAACAGCCAAAAGAAAAGACTTTATAGATGCAATAACATCACCACTTACGTACTATTCATGCAGCTGAAACATGTGTCAGTTGTAAATTGGATTACCCAATGTCACAACAATTGGATAGACTGCCATGTAGAGTCTTTTAAGCTTATTTCATAACTTTGTTCTGAATCACATCCAGTCTATGAGACTGACATTTGCAGTTTATGAAAGCACAGAGCATCCCCCTTGTCTGGCCCTAAAGACTTAAGTTCATTCTTGAAGCTGTGTCACCAATGACGTGAGTGGTAGCAATTTGCTGCACAGATGGGCCAAGCAGAGAAAAGTCTTGTGTATAAATGCCCACATTGATGGATAAAATAACTGAGTTGCACAGTGGACAATATCCTCAGCTGGGTAGGTGTAATGTGATCAGTGACACACAAGTAAGCGTGACACACACACAGCATGTTGAATGTGCTGCGTACACAAGGAGGGCAATGGTTTTATGGATGGATGTAACAAATATTTTCTGTGCTCAGTGCCAGCAAATGTTCCTGACATTGTTGCATATTGGAGTCTATAGGTATAAGAAAGGTCAAATGGCCCAGTTCCACATGGATGCAAAACTCCAATACATCTTAGGCTGCGCTCAGTGACAGGACACGCACCACTAGTCAAGGTTAAGTGTATTGGGTGCAGGGGACCCACCATTTAAAATCACCACCCGATGGGTGAGGTGGGGGTTATGGAAAGCAAAAGAAGCATACAGGACAGCAGCAATATGGTTCAGCAAAGGTGACACTGTGATAACATAGGGATGTGGAAGGCATCATGCACCCATGATATACAATAAAAGAAAATAAAATATATTATGATATGGTATACACCAAGATCTGAACATAGCATGTGACTTAACTTTATCTGGCACAACAAGATGAGTGCGGGCTAGTTAAAATGGGGACTGAAGGAAAGCAATGTGGGGCAAATACTGTGACAATGATGCATTCATGGTAGGGAGCATAAAGAAAATAATTACCTAGAAATATTTATGTAAATTAATGAATAGGAACTAAGAAGAAAAAGATTCATACTAAGAATCTTACAAAATCATTATTTTGTATAAATTACTTCAGTTTGTCTTCATTTTTGAGAACTGATGTTGACCGCTGCAGCTAATCAACCTTGAATGAAAAAGTTGTGACAAGCATTACATTTCAAGTGCCTCTGACCTGGAGTAAACCTAACACTATCCAAAGAGTCTGTGGGCTAACAAATTGATCTGGCATGAAGTGATCTGAGCATATCATGGTTTGATCATTCCACTCCCATCCTGATCTTTTCAATTGACCACTTTTCTATGCACTTTATCTGTGGGAAAATGGTAAAACTTTTATATAACTTGCAAATTAATGCAACCAATTGCACAGCAGTATAGCATATCAAATACAATTCAGCTTTATGTGCCTCGCAGAGGTGAAGATTAAATCTAATATTGTAAGTAAAAGAGACAAAACAGTCAGAATTAAATATACAGTTTATGCAAATGTCTTGTAGATAAATGTTTACTGCAGTTAATAAAAACTATTTTGTCTGTAATTTTCTTTTGTTTAAAAACTTACTATGATGTCATTAAGCATTAGCAGTTTATATTTATTTAGCTATGAACTGGAATACCAGATACAGTGATGACACTATAACAGTAAAAGGAACAGTGACGGTATCAGCTGTACTTTATTCACTGTGTATCCTATATTAAAGGAGCGTAGAACCTCTAGCTGTAACTAACAGAGCAACAATATATGGCCTATAAAAGATGCCAACATGAAATTATGGACTGAACATTACTGTCTGCTCAAATGATTTTATTGCATTGAATAGACTGGAAAAACACCATTCTATAGACATGAAGGACACTTGTCATATTGCGCTAATACCCCTTTTTCACAATGCACAGATGCCCGTTCGAACATTCATGCCTATACTTATAATGCCAACAAGTATGATAATTATTTAAGACAGTAGCATGTCTAAATGCACATGTTAATTGTTATGACCATAAATAATTTATATACATTTTTAATGACAGCACGAGATACCACGTTTCAATGGCCAGACATACTGTACAGTGACAGGTGCACTATTATGATGGCAGAAACAGGCAGGAAAGAAACTATACACACAAATTGCTTCTCAAGGAAAATTTAAAGAGCAACAAAAATAACCACTGAAATTACTGTACACTTAAAACCAAACACGAGGTTGTTTTTCAGTAAAGCACACACACACAAAGGAGCTAACTGTTCAAAGCAACAAACTAGACAGCAGTTCAAGTATGAAATAGTCAGTGGAGCATTTAAATGTTGTCTCCAGACACAAAAATTGAATTACGGCATATACAGGTTAGTATAAAGAACTCAGCAACTGTCAAGTTTATTTTATTTTAATTGTGTTGCGAGTGAGAAAACATAAAAATGAGGTGGTACCATGGGAAAAGACCATTCTGTTAGGCACAGTACTCAATGCATGAATTAGATGATGGCGCCATTGACATCAGTGTGCATGGAGTGATGTATGCCAGTGCTGTGTGCATGATGTGGAGTTCAGCCAGCTGGAGAATATGGACCCAGATAACAAATATGAAATAAAAGGTAAAAAATCTTTATTGAAAATAAGCTATGCAGCAATGTTTGTGACACCAAACTTTATTAAACACACTCAGGACCGAGCTAAGATGGAGCATTGCATTTGAACTTTAAGGCAGCTGAACTCTCAGACTCCTAAATTGAATGATTCCACTCTTACCTGGAAGTCAGGCATCAAGCTGTCCATATTAGAGACTCCTCTCCCCACTCAGGGTCTGTCCCTGGCCCAATTCTTTTCTCCATTTTTCTAAACAATCTCCCACTGCCTGCTTCTTTCTGTCCATTCACATGTATGCAGATATGGTGCTCTTTAACTCCAGGTCCTCTGCCTTTGACCTCAGGTCCAACTAGACTTTATCAAAAATCCAGAAATAGTTCCATGAAAACCAGTTGACCTCAATGCCAAGAAAATGGTCTCTATGTTTTTTGGCACCAGGCAGATACTTGCTAGGCTCACCCATTTCCTCTCTCTCCACACCCTTGATGTCCTCCTTCAAGTACCTCAGAGTCATGCTGGACTGTCTCCTCAATGTTTTGTTTCTATGGATGTAATTCACAAGAAGCTTCACCCCAAACTTGAGTGCTTTACAGGAACAAGAGGACCATCCACTTCCTGCCCACAGAGAGATCCTCTTGATGATGATTCTCCCATTTTCAAGTATGGTGACATTGTTTACAGTGCTGCTCCTCAGTCCATCTTAACCAGACTAGACCCTCTTTCACTCCTTCTGTTGAGTTTTCTCAAAAACACTTGCATACTCACCACTTTCTCTATATACCTTCCTCTCCTCCCTGCCTTGATGCTAGGTGCCTTACCCACTGTGTCTACTTTATGTCCAAATGTTGGTTTGTCTCCTCCTGTCTTATCTTGTTTTCTCCTCTCTCCCCACTGCCTATTATTATGTTTGTACCTCCTGCTCTCACTCTCACTCTCCTCCATTAAATCCTCTGCTGGTTAATTTGTCTTTCTTCTAGCTTCCCTAAACTCTAAAGTGCTCTCCCTCCATTTGCTTTGCTCCTCCCTTCACACTCTGAAATCTCTCCTCCATAATTTCATAAATCACTGCTGCAGTTCCTCCTGAAACTGGATCTTGAAGTTATCCACTGCCCTCAACCCTTCACTGTCACTAGTTCGGCCTTCTCTCCCATGTTTTCAGCCACTACTCCCTGTTATTACTGTCTTCTTTCATACTGCATATTGTTCCCACTGTCCTTTTCTGAAATGTATTGTATTGCATCAATTCATATTGAACCTTTGCCTCTTATTGTTCATATTGTTATGCTTACTGTGTTTTCAATTTTTCATCTTTAAAAACAATGTACTTTGTATTTGCACTGTTATCTCCTCTTTCCTCTCCATGCAGGACATATATGTAAATGAGCTGGTACCAGCTCAGCATGTCTTTCCTGGAAAAATTAATAAATAAATAAACTCCACCACAATGTACCTGTCACCTGGTTGAAGCTAAGTGCAGCAGGAGCCAGCCATGTGGGAGGGACACCACCAGATGCCTAGCAAGATCAGGCTTACATAGATCGTCATTGCATGCCAGAATCCCTAGGGAAACCAAGTGGAAAATCCCTGTCAAGTATGAGTAGACCCAGCTCCTTGCCAGACCCACACTACCCACCATGGCACCCACCCACCCATAATCATACAGGACAAGTGCTTGGGAAGTCATGTGGGAGTGGGGCAGAAGAATGGAGCATACCAGGTGAATTAAGATGAAAAACAAAGGACATGAAAAAAACAAACCAAAAACTTAGTAATTTAAGGTTGAAAGAGACTTTGGACCCATCAGGACTCCCCTCCGCCCACTTCATATTTTTTCATTTGGTCCCCTGTTCCCCACACTCATGACTACAGCAACCATGGCTACACCCTTAATCCAGGTTGGGGGTAGGAGCTTGCCTTCACAGCCAATGCTATTGCTACTCCTTGGTCGGTCGACAGCAGACACTGAGTATGAATGCTAAACACATGGAACCCCTATTGTCCCAAGTGGCAGTTGAATTAGCTGCCATTGTGCCATAAGGTGAGTCTTGTTTTGACCATTCTAAAATGAAATGCATTAATGTGATGTAGATATAATCACCTATAATTGCATCTAAATGGAGAGCATAAAGGTGCATGAATTCTCATGCTCCAATAACACACTGTCTGTGCCCTTCCTTCCTGGTGGGTTTATCAACCTCTTCACACCTTGCCCCATAGTACAGCTGCAGAAAGTCCAAGGGTAGGTAATGGAACACTAGGAGTAGAACATGGTTGGATAGTGGGCTCCCTATCAGAAGCATCTGATCTGGCCAATAAAAGATCCTTGCTACATATGGACTGGGTGTATACCAGTGTTTGAATTTAATTTATTAACTTGGGAGCTAGGGGGTCCATAATGGTCGAATCTTTAAATTGAGCTCCCTTGCCATTATAAGTCAATGGCAGTGATACATGAGCCACTGGGGCTCACTTTAGAGAAAGGGTGGCTAAGGACTGGCAATCCCATTTGTAATTCCAACATGAGTGTATACCCTGTTACCCAAGGCATCATGAACTGAACCAGTTCAACTGCAACATCCTCTTCCGCACCCTTTTTAAAATGCACAGTTATCGAAACATAATCTCATTAGCCTGACAAGGGCACACTTAAGTATTGTAGTTTTTCCTAATTTAGACATTTCTTTTTCTCATAGCACATTTGCCTCCCTACCAGGGCTTGGTAGTGATTTTACCAACTATCCGTGCTCTGTCCACCCTCCGCAACTTATTGGCAGGGATCATACTGCACGGGCATTGGAGGCTTAAGTTTTTATGTATTTTACTTCTTTACTGCTTGGTCCCTGAACCTCACCCACTGAGGACGCCGACACACAGGACTGAGAGTCGAGGTTGTAAACATGCTAGTGCACATCTCAGCCAAGCGCCTAAAGGCGCCCTCCTCACACACCAAGTCCCATGCTACTACCTGTGCATCCACAGGCAGCAGTAGTGGGATGGTGTGACAGCCCTCCTCATTTTGGAGGAGTAGAGTGTCCTATGGAATGCTCAGACCTCCTTCCTGGCTGGCCCCGACAACCCAGGCACATTCAAAACCTGGGTCACGGTTAGCATCGGTGGTAGTACTACTGCCATGCCAATGGGCTGGCCTAATTTAGGCAATTCTTTTACTTCCAGTTGATGAAGTGCAAAATACATATATCTGCCCCCCATCATAGCAGGTGCTAAGCTGTAGCTCCCCCCACACACACAGACCTGACTTCTTTGGACATTTGAGGCCTTCATAAATTGGTATAGCATGCAAAACTGCTGGTGGAGTTCTCGCTAACATGTTTTGCCTACATTAAGTAAATATGGCACCAGCCACATACTTTTGGTGCAGCAATGATGCAGCTGGGTACTTTATGTGGCTATGCTGTAGGTCCTTTATAAACAGGGTCACAAAAATACATATATTCTTACTTTCTGACATGTTTCAGTTATTTACAGAATAGAGCCCTGCAAGCTTTATCTTCTCCCCAGCTGAAGCTGTGAATCAAGACACTAATACTATTTCACAATTTATCAGTCTTAACAAAATAATATTTTTTAAAGGCACATCATAAATACCATCATTTTTGAAGGCTCCTTCTTTTTCCTTTGCACAAAAAGAGTCTGGAGTGAAAATCTACAGCAATAACTCTTCCTGATTAGCTGAAGAAGTCTTGATAAATCTGACGTCTCATGAACTGCAGCTGTCACTGCTCTCACTGCTTTCTGTAATTTATCATTTGGCCATGTTGGCTTCAGAATGATATAATCATTTTCTGAGTCCTCGGTCATTAATTCCATTACAGTGGAAATGTAGAAGAACTGTCCAATGTTGCGCCTGTGCTGTTCAGTTAATTAAATATCCAGTCAACATAAAGCATTTCCAATAATTTAACTTCACTGAATTAAGATTAATATTTCTCATGCCTGTGTAACAGCTAAGCCTTATTGCAGGAAACTGGAAGTGACACATGGTAAGTACTCAGTAATATACTTTTTAACTGTTCATTGTGAACTAGAATGGTATGTTGGGTTGTGTTTCCCAAGCCTTCGTTCTTGCTGCCCTACCTGTCATCAACTGCATAGATATAACAGGTAAAGTATATAAACAAAGTTAACTGCAAGGGTGACAATTTCTACATTCAGTGTTATGGAGTTACATTTTATAATAGAAATAATCACCTCCAACATCCGAAATGGCATTTCCAGGCAGATTAGTGACAGACTGAGTTACAGACACATGCAGAAGCTTGTTGTTAACTGTGAAGGAATGCCCCAGTGCCAGTCATTATAGTTTAAATAAGGTTGAAAATTCCGACGTTCTACAAGTCAACCCACTGGCATAGCAGTTGGGCTATAGCTTGAGATGCTGGGAATCAGGTTCAGAGGCCAGACAAGGAGGGGAAGATTGGGCATCTTGGGGACAGCTCTTATCCCTGAGGGTGGGGGTAGGGTGCAGCATCTCATATCTTGACTGCCACATGATGGAGCCCAGATGGTAGCACACATGAGCGCACACTGCCAGGAAGGACCTGCCATCAGATGTCAGGCATAAATACACACTACTGCCCTTATGTGTGTACGCCATTGCATGACAGCACCCTGGGAAGAAAACCGGAGGAAACAGCCTTAGTGTGATCTGGCAACCCCTGCTGGCCTAAGTGTGACCAACATAGCTGGCTACCCACCATGATGTGTGGCCTTGGGTAAGAGGTGGATAACCAGTAAGCCCATGAGAAGGTTGGTGAAGGGGCCTTGGGTTCCACAGGAGCAGGTGTCAGAGGTGCAAAACCACAAGTTGGGAAAAATTCAAGTCTTGCAGAGTAGTGATGAGGTCAAGGAGAAATTTGCAGAATTTATATTAGTAAGGATAATGAAATATTGCTAAAATCAGCTAAATTTGCAAAAATTACAAAGTTGCTAACAAAAGTGCAAAATATTTTTTCCCAGACAACTCTTATTAGTAGAAAAATGTCAGCAAATTCCATATTTAGTTAGAGCCTGATCCACAAATGGTGCAGGAGGTTTATGTGGCCACATAGCAAAACGCATAGGCATGTACAGTATGTGCCAAAGTTGTAGCAGTCAGCTGGAACCGTAACCATAATATACCTTACATGGTGCTGAAGAGAAGTGCAGATACATCTGCATGTCTTGTGTGTGCATCTTTGCAAGTTTGCATCCCTGAGCATATGGACAAAAAACAGCAGGAGCTTGGCACCCTGACATCAGCAAAAAGTCAAACATTAAACATGTTATAAAAGGACTTTATTTGTGTTCAGATCACATGGATAAAAAAGCAGCAGAGCACACCTATAGCACCTACCACCAATGTTTCACACCTAACACAGGTGCTTTCCAAACTCTTGTACCCACTAAGTCAGATAGATAACAGATCAGATCATAAGCCATAATATTTACAAGCCATGCAAAACTAGAAAGGAGAGCAATGGGGGGACAGGAGATGGGAAGGAAAGAGGAAATAAAATGAACATAAAATACCCTATATTTTTCTACATATGTGCATATATAATACATCAGAGCAGATCACTACATATAATACATAATGTCATCAGAACAGAATTCAGTCCCTCAAAATGGTTCATATTGAAAACTCTCATTCAGGCCTGGCGGATGGTAGAGTCCCGGCGTATACTGCCAATGCATCTCTAATTTTAACAGCCTATTTTCAACATACCCACCATGTATGCCCATATACCACCCCCATGTCTGTTCAATCCTTAAAATTTAAAGTTGTAAACTTTGGTGTTTATGGAAGCTTTGTTGAACAGAGGAGAGCAGCACAGTCCAGGATGCATGCTGCCACCTAAGCATATAGTAACTTTTTTTAACCTTGCCTAAGGTACTATCAAGTTAGACCCATGGTTCTCAGTTTTCAGCCTGCTTTTGTGGATAGGAGTTTCAAGGGCAGTTTTCACTTTAATGGCACAACGTCTTGGGTGTTGGATGTTGTAAAAGCCTAGATTGGTGATGCAATGACATTGGCAGCTATTTTGAGTAACTTCTGGTCAAGTCTGTCAAACCCTGCTGAGGTATTATTTTGTTAGTTGGTGTAGAACTTTTGAGTATTGTTAGTTTTAGGTGGAATTCTGGGAAATCACCTTGGGGGCATTAGTCACAGATGGGGAACAGACTAGCACAAGTTTTGGGACTGGGGTTTGCATTTATGTAGGTCCATGAAGGACTGGTGAAGGCATTCATTATCTGGTTTAAGTCTGAGGTGCAGCAGTCTCCAACTGAAATGTCCGGGATGTGGGTGGTTTTGGCCATTTGAGTAGGGCATTAATTTTGTCCAGATTGTTTTGAGATCAGCAAGATTATCAGCGGTTTCTTAAGGAACTGAGCTTTTGCTGTTTTGAGGTCTGCTTGCTTTTGTTTCTCAGCTGCATGTAGGTTTGCCAGTGGTGGTGTATTCTAGTGATTTTGAAGGTAGCTCATGATTTGTCTTGGAGTTCCATTTGTTTTGGAAGTCCGGTGTTATCCACATGGAGAGATGCCCTTGATTCTTTTGTAATAATTGGTGCCTGTTTACAACCTGCATGAGAGTGTTAGTTTGATGGACGTCCACTTGATAGAGACTAGGCCAGGGAGAAAGTTAGAGCCTCTAGTTTTGAGTAATCTCTGGAGTGGATGATTCCGGGGGATGTAGGGGTGTTTGACCACTGGTTATGGAGGTTAGTGGTCAGGTCACCAGAGCATGAGCTAATAGTCCTGCAGCTAGACCCCTCCACTGTGCCAACGAGTATTGTTTTGATATTAATACAGGTTAACTCTGAGATGACTTGGTGTAAATTCAAGGAGCTAAGGTCTGCTTGGACACTTTTATACAGATCTTCAGTCAGGCATATACCAAGTCACTTAGGACCAGGGATTCCACAGTTTCAGGCTCCATAGGCAAGCTGAGATGTCAGATATGCTTGTCTTCACAGCAGAAGGTGGATTGTAGTCACAACAAATTGACACGGCTTTTTTTCCAACCCATTAGTATTTGTACTGTAATACATTTGCAGCAGGATGTGCCTGACAGAGTGACAGCAGTTTTGCTTGCTGGGAGGGTGTTTTCACATAGATTAGCACAGCATCTGCTTTCTGCAACAGGCCAGCAGGGTACTGGGATATATTAGTAGGGGGAGTGATAGCAGGAACAGGGACGTGATACTGCCTCTCTACTGGTCATTGGTGAGGCACACCTGGAGTACTGTGTCCAGTTCTGGAGGCCTTACCTTAGAAAGGACATTGACAGATTAAAGGTGGTCCAGACAGGGCAACAAAAATGATTCAGGGCCTTCATGGAATCACCTATGAGGATAGGCTTAGGGCTTTGAACATGTACTCACTGGAGATTAGGAGGGAAAGGGAGATATGATCGAAACTTTCAAGTTTCTTAGAGGTATTAACAAAGTATCACAATTGGTGCTTTTAACAGGAATGCCAATTCTACAACAAGGGGCCATGATTGGAAACTGAAAGGGGAAGGTTCAGGAGGAAATCAGAAAATATTACTTCTCTGAGAGAGTGGTGGAACCTTGGAACAACTATTACCCAAGGTGGTGGCAGCTAAAACACTATCTAGCTTTAAACACATGTGGGACAAATCTAGGGCTAAATGCTAGACTGGCATCTAGGGAACATGGCACCAGTGTACAGTTGGTACCAGGATACCATGCTTAGCAGACTCGATGGACCACAGGTCCCTTCTGCTGACATTTTCTGTGTTTCAATGTTTCTTCCTGGCTGGGTCCTTGCTAAACCCTATGTAGTTTTAAATACTGATTTCACGAATAGCAATGTTTGGTCTGAACCAGTTTTCTGATAGGGCCAGGATGTCTGATGAGTATAGGTCTACCCAGGCTTCCAGTTCTTTCATTACATTCACTTGCTCTTGTGCAAGGAACGCCTTGCTGCTAACGGCATTTTAGAGGTGTGGCACTGCTAAGTCAATTACAGCTGAAACTGCAATGGCTTGGTAGTGTACACCAATGACCAGGCACTCTGGTCATGACAGTAATTCTGCTTGCTGATGTGGCATTTGTGTAGTTGAAAGAAATGAACCAATTCCAATGAGAGAGCGCCTATTTTTTTCAGAAAGAATTCGGCATGCACATTAGAGTTGACACTAATGCACATGCCCGGAGTTACAGCTACAGCTTTTACATACAAAATAAAGGCAATTACAGTTCTCATTTTTACATAGGAATGTAAACTCTACATTACCCATGGTGCAGCTTTAGTTATTGGCGGCTCCTGCCACCCAACGCACTCTCTTCCATGGTCCTTGCTCCTTGAAAATCCCCCAGGCTTCTACAATAGCTGTGGTGTTGCCGACCCAGTGGCGTAGAGGGTTGAGGTGCTGACGCCTACCATGACTCCATGCCAGGCGACCCGGTTTGGGAATGGACTCAGGTCATTGGGGTCGGCAGGGGAGGATAATACTGAGCATCTGATGGACTGCCTCCCATCCTGGGGTGGGTTTGGGACTGGCTTCACCACGAGTGGCCCCTCAGTGGAGACCGTCGAAGCACTACAAGAAGTGACATGAAAGGGGAACAAGAAAAAGGTAAAATGCTCCGGAAGTCTAGCCGGATGATGGCTGTCGGCCCCAGGCACCTCGAACTCTCTGAGAGCCACAGAATGCCTCAGCAGCTCCAGGACCAAAAAGAATAGAATATTGTGTTGGTTCCTCCTGCTGGTGCCTTCCCCTTGGAGGAGTGGGGACCCATCCAGTGAAGGGTTACACGGGCTACCCCATGGACGGCTGCAGATATGAGGTAGGTGGTCGAAGGGCAGATAGTAGGGAATGCCTGTGGACCATGACGGTTCAAAGGAGAGGCAGCTCTGGAGCACATAGGGGTATAAATAGATAATGCAAAAAAAACAATAGCCGTGGTGCAACTTTACTTATTGGCAGCTCCTGCCACCAGCACACTCTCTGAGAGAGGGATATGATAGAGACATACAAGTATCTTACAGGGAGGAACAGGATGCAGGAATTCACTATTTTTAAGCGAAAAAGATGTTCCAGGACTAGAGGGCATAGGATGAAGTTGGAGGAGGATGATTCAGAGGAAACGTGAGGAAGAATTTCTTCACAGAACGGGTGGTGGACAAGTGGAACACCCTGCCAGAGGAAGTGGTGGGGCTGAAACAGTCAAGGGATTTAAGAATGCATGGGATAGACATAAAGGAATTCTGGAGGTCAGGGGTAAGGGGCAACAGACTTCTAGGAAAACATAAACTGAACTTACAAGCTCAAATAGGCAGACTGGGTGGGCCACAGGCTATCTGCTGACACTGTCTATGTATCTATGTATCTTTCCGGTCCTCGCTCCTCTGAAATCCCACTTTCTCTCCCCGGTCCTTGTTCCTCTGAAATCCCCCTTCATGCTTCTACAATAGTTGCAGTGCAGCTTTACTTATTGGTGGCTCCTGCCACCCTCCACACTCTCTCTCTTTCTGGTCCTCGATCCTCTGAACCTCCCCCAGGCTTTTACATTAGCCGCAGTGCAGCTTCACTTATTGGAGGCTCCTGCCACTCAGTACACTCTCTACAACCGGACCACTTAGGCCAGCAGGAGTGACTTCTTGACTAGCAGCTCCTTGCTGTATTTACGTGCAGCTTCCACCATGCAGCACTCGCTGCTCTCACTGCTGCCTCCTCACTCCTCTGAAGCCAATACCAGTATCAAACACCTGCACTGCAAATACCTGCAAGTGAACATTCAGCATTGACAAATGCTTGTTTTTGATCTGATGCTGTTGATGTTCATATGAACCCCTTCAGCCCTGCTGTGGCAGCCCAGGTGTAATCTGTGGGTGTTTCAATGGATATGTTACTGGAGCCTGGATTGGCTTCCACATCTCAGAACACAGCAACTTCAGTACATTTGTTAGGCTGGGTTGTGTTTTCTCTGTAAATATGGATGAGAAGTGAGTAGTAGTAGTAACTTTATTTATTCAGCCTCCTTTCCTGGGGGGCTCTGAGCTGTTAACAAAATCAAGCACAGTTCAAAACATATAAATAACAGACATTCATTCATAATCATACATGCAGGCACCAATAATATTGGCAAACAAAGACAGATCAAAACAATAAAGGAATTTCAAAGTATGGGAAGGGCTCTGTAGGGGAAAAAAGACTGCAAAATTGTCTACTTGGAAATACTACCAGTTCTTAGAGCTTCCAGATTTGAGAACAACACTATCAAACAAGTCAACAACTGACTGAGAAAGTGGTCATTGGAAAAGGGATACAAGTGTATAACCCATCGGAAAACTTTAATGAAAATCACCATTTATATAACAGGGATGGGTTACACTTAAGCAGACAGGGAAGCAGAAGTCTGGATAACAGTATCAGGAAAATTATAGATCAGCATTTAAACTGAAGGAGAAGGGGCTCAGGGTACAACTGGGGTAAAACCAAATCAAACAAAAAGTATAACAGAAAATTAACAAGAATATGATATCAAGAGCCTACTACTTAATGCTAGAAGTCTGAATATAATTTAAAAGCAGAACCTGAAATAATAATAATGAGCAATAATACTGATGTGCTGGCAGTGACGGAAGCATGAAGGAATAATGATGTCAACTGGGGTAAAGAAATTAGTGGATATGAACTATACAAAAAGGATAGAATAGGAACAAGAGGTGGAGGGGTTTCACTATACATAAGTGATACCACTGAAAGCTGTGAAATACATAATATAGCTGCTAAGATAACATGGCTGAGACAGTTTGGGCACAAATACAGCGTAATGGTGGAGGTGTCTAACTATCTGTGTATGTTACGGACCTCCTAATGTCTCCAATTTGGAAAATAATATAATACTACAAGAAATGGGCAAGGCAAGCAAATGGGAAACACACTAATGTTTGGTGATATTAACACACCAGGGCCCAGATGTTCAAAAATGGGTGCAAGCATAGTGTAAATTTGTACTCATGCTTTGCTTAGCATCCAACCTAGTGGCTGCCATATCTCAGTTGGCTAGCAGCCCATGTGCTGGCACAGCACTAAGTCAAACTGTACTGCCTGACATGGACCTGGTCTTTATCCAGCCCAAAGGGAATAGCGTCCCAGGACCTGATAGCACTGGGAACCATGTTGGTTATATTCAGCCACACCATGCAAATGAGTCCTTTGAGTATGTAAGATGCTATGGACCATTTGCATGCACATTATGGGCTCATTTGCATGGTGAGTGGCACCCTTTAGCACTCATCCTGTAGATGCCAGACACATTATCCCTGGTGTCTAGTGGCACCCCTCGAACACCTGTCCCAAAATCCATAGACAGCTCCTGATGTCTAGCGGCACCCCACCCCCTGAGCACCTGTCCCATTTTAGTATATATTTCCTGGTGTCTAGTGGTACCCCCCAGCCACCTATCTCATTTTAGTATATATAGCTCCCTGGCATCTAGTGGCAGCCCCACCCCCAATCACCTGTCCTGTTTTAGTATATCTCTGGTGTCTACTGGCACCCCACACAAACCCAGTCACCCATCCCATTGCAGTATACAGTATATCTCTGGAGTCTAGTGGCATCCCCACCCCGATCACTTGTCCTGTTTTAGAATATATCTCCCTGGTGTCTGAGGAAACCGCCACCACCCAAACACCTGGCCCTGTTCCATATACTATCACTGGTGTCCAGTGGGACCCCTGCTCCCACCCCAATGCCCACGACAAACGGACCAGCAAACATTGGTGGTCCATTGGCCCCTCAACCCACCCGGTATGCCCAGGAAAGCAACACTATTACAGTGAAAACATTGATGCTGACAACATCGACATTTTTGCTGTAATAGTCTTCCAAGACCCTGCACTCTCTCTCTCTCTCTCTCTCCTGGTCCTGCACCCTCCCAATCCAATTTCGACTCAGAGTTAGAATCCTTTAGATCATGGGGTGCTCAGGCAGAGCCCCGAATGGGGGTTCAGCAGACAAAGCCT
The DNA here is from genome assembly GCA_016271365.2 of Neoceratodus forsteri. NCBI lineage: Eukaryota > Metazoa > Chordata > Ceratodontiformes > Ceratodontidae > Neoceratodus > Neoceratodus forsteri. The sequence goes on from CM057450.1 coordinate 1,544,475,943, forward strand.
CTGATGAAAAACAGCTGGGGTCTCCAGTCAGATTTATGTCAACCGCACATGCGGTCGACATCAATCAATCACTGTGATGGCAGTCCACAACTTAGTTGTCAAAATGGCATTGTACAGCCCATCACCTGTGCCTAGTCCTAGGCACACTCATCGTCCACTCTCTTTCAAGGGTATCCAGGGATGTTCATGGACTCGATATGGTGACTGCACAGCCCTCCTCTCACATCCTCAGCCAGCCACCGAATGAGCTGACAGTGTGTGCCTGTACAGTATATAGTATACTGAACACATGCACACTGTTATCTCATAAAGTGGCCATCCACAGAGGTGAAAAGGAGGGCTCTCGCCAGTCACATTATCAGGATTGTAGGAACATCTCTGGAGACCCTGGTAAGGGAGATGGGTGGTGTACTGGGAGTGGTGGGGAAGATGGTGAACTACTAGATCACCAATCCATTTGTTGACAGGCATTCGGGATGGGGTGGGAGTACCACTGCACACCAGGGAGAGTATATTGAACAGGGTCAGGTGTTGAGATGGTGGAAGGTACCACTAGACACCAGGGAGATATATACTGAAATGGGAAGGGTTACTGGGGGATGGGGTGCAACTAGACACCAGGGAGATATATAATAAAACAGGATGGGTGACTGGGAGAGTGGTGGGTGCCACTAGACACCAGGAAGATATATTAAAATGTGACAGATGAGTGACGTTGGGTGGTGCCACCAGACACCAGGGAGATATATGCTAAAATGAGACTGGAGACAGGGGGATGGCTGTTGCCACTAGACATCAGAGAGATATTTACTAACATGGAATAGGTGATCTGGGGTAGCAATAGCTATGAGGATCTGCAACCTTGCTGACATGATGGGCAGATGGTTGCTTTACAAATGTCCCACCATTGGAGGGTGGGGTGCAGGCATAGCAGCCAGTTAAGTTGTGGGATCTGAGTGTAAAAGCCCCACTTTGGGTGCTGTTTACTGCTATCACAAACATTTGAACACACTGCTGTGCCATCATACAGGAAGGATCCACCTCATTTGCATGGGTGCAGTGTTACATTGGTGTCTGGCTGCTAATGGGTTTAGCATGCACTACTAGGGCTTCTGAATATAGCCCCACCCCATAAAAGCTGCAAACCCAGATTGTGCTGGGAAAAAATTACTGCTGGTGCTAACTTTAGAATATCTGGCCCCAGGTGTTCAGTGTGATTCTGTGGGAATGGACAGTGAACTTGAACAAAGCCACTTGAATGTTTTCTTAAGCCAGGGACTAACTCTACAAGGGGAACAATATATTTGATCTGTATTAATCAATGAATCAGATATAACCAATAACCTAAAGATCAGGGATAATTTGGGTAACAGTGACCACAAAATAATAGAATTTCATATCAGGATAGTACCATTAAGGAGTAATGGCATAACTATAACCAAAAACTGTAACAAAGATAAACTGGTGAAAATAAGGGAATAACTTAAGAGATGGAACTGGGAAAGAATTTTGGCCAACAAAACAGTAGAATAATGCTGGGAAAAAGTAAGATCTAAAAACTATTATTGAGACAACCTATATACCCAACAAGAAATTACATGTAATAAAGACAAAAATCCCAATACGGCACAATAACAAAGCAAGAAAGCAAGTAAAAAAAAGCAAAATGTTACAGTAGAATGAAGATGCCAATCAGAGAACACTATCAATAATTACAGAACAGAACTAAATAAAACTAAGAAAATTATTAAAGAGGAAAGTGGGACAGTCTAATTCAAAATAGCACACTCTAAGTATAATTAAAAGTCTTCTGTAATTACTGTGCATTAACAACAATAAAGGTGCAAATAAAACTCTGGGACCAATATACAATCATAATATACTGACAAATGACCCAAATGTTATGGCAAACATCTTCAGCTTTGTTTTCTTTTCAGTCTTCAACCCCAATAACAGTATGAAACAAGGGATATTGTATGTAATGAAACTGAACTAGAACCACCATTTAAAATTAAGGAAATAATAAAACTGATTAAAAGCCTTAAACCAAATAAATCATCAGGGCCGATAAGATGCATCCCAAATTATTGATTGAAACCTGGGACTTAGTATCTACAGAGATGACATAGAAGTGTATAAAGCTTTGTCCATAGGTCCATTATAGCTTGCTATTAGTACTAGTAGTACCCTGTTATATTATTTGAAATCAAGTGGTTAACGGTTAACTGGTTTAACTAAGCTGCACAATCTGTCATATCAAAGGGTGTTGTACCGAAGACTGCAGAAAGGCTATAGCAGTGCTTATGTTCAAAAAGGACAAAGAACTATGGTAGAAAACAACAGGCTAATCCGCTAACTTCTATAATAGTGAAAATGATGTAAACCCTGATAAAGAGGAAATAGAAGAGAACACTGTAGATATGGTCCTTGAAGATAAATCCAGCATGGATTTGTGAAAAACAGATTGTGTGTAATGATCTTTTTATCCTGTTACAAAAAGTGTGTAAATATATGGACATTAACATTCCTGTAGATATAAGGGATATCCAGCGGTTCAGTGTGTGATAATGCATTTATCTTGTACAGTTTCAGTGACCTCAAGTAACTCTCAAGTGCGAAGGCAACAGTAGAGTTACGAGAGGTCACTGAAACTGTACAAAATAAATGCATTATCTCACACTGAACCGCTGCATATTCCATTTATCCAACAGGTTTAGATGCTGTGTGAACATTTTGATTTTGGTAGGCGTAAATAATTTGTCAAAAAGGAAAAGAAAATTGAATTTTATGCTGTTTTTGCTAATTATAAAAAACCAAAATGGTATCTATAAATGAAACACCACTCATTTTGTAGATATTTTTGAGCTGAACATTTTTGTGCTCACAATACCATGCTATCATTTTTTGTTTTAAAGTTATTCATATTTGTTTGTCAAAAAGTGAACAAAAATTACATTTTCTTCTGTTTTCTTGCTAATCATATACAATATACAGGGTTTATATAAATGAAACATTATTCATTTTGTAGATAATTTTGTGCTGAACAATTTTGTGCTCACAGTACCATGTTATCTTTTTCGTTTTAAGTTATTCACATTTAAATATGGTTAGTACTGCTTCTGAGGCCGAACATTCTAAATTAATTCTGAAGAGAACTGTGTAGATAAATGAGCTACTGATGTAGTTACTGTGTGGATAAATTGGTGATGATGTAGTTACTATGTGGATAAAAACAGAGCCAGAAACAAATGATTTGATACCTTTTATTGGACCAACATGGATGTTACAGAAAAGAACAAAGTGCTTTAGCTTTCTAACCAACCAGGTCCTTCTTCAGAAGCTTTGTGGCAGTTTTTTCAAATATCCCATACTATTAACACCAGGTTATATAGAAAGAGCAGAAATAATTCTCATTGGTTTAACATATACATTTAAAACATAATAGAAGATTACGTCAGAGAAGCTAATTAACACCAGTATGCCTTTATCCGAGGAGCCTCAGAAGGGCAAAGGTTATCAAGAATTCTCTACAGCCAAAGAGTTCTTGTCACATAAATTTTAAATGTCTCAGTATGCCAAGAAAGCATTCTAGTGATAAAAACCATGGAGTGGCATTCTCTCTAATACATGTAAGATGAGCTTACAACTTACATTCCAATTGTCCTGGTATATTAAAGGACAGATAATGAGAGACAAAATCCTGAAATTAGGTATAACTGCAAGTTGAAATCAAGCCTCAAATTAACCTACACATATAAACATGATGCATGAAAATATCACTTGTAAGTGTAAGTGCAAAAGAAAAAAAAAAACTTGTCAATGACCCCAAGAAAATGAGACCATAAGCCTGATAAATGCAGATTTCAACACAGAGTCTGTGTATAACAAAATGCACAGAATCAGTCTAAAGCAATCTAAATGAAACCCAAAGGAATTACACCTTTAATGAACCCCCAAGTAAATGAGATATGCATCTTAATATTAGCAGTTAAAAATGTGACAGTGTGAAATCCACCCACTGACAACTAATAGAAGGAAATAAATGCACACTATGTGAAAATTAAGTGTTCTAGCCACATAACAACTGCCCCATGCCACGCCTCCACCCACACATATGTGTACATACACCACACCACACCCCCACACACACACACACACACCTGCACACCCAACACAGCAAATATAGCAAACATATCTACACACACCACACCACACCATGCACAACAAACAACACACATACACACCATACCCACAACACACAAAACACACACAAACACACACAAAACACACATACATACATACATCAGTATACACACACACACACTCAAACGCACTCACCACAGTGTTAAGGTGAAAAGTCAACAATGTAGATAACCATAAACTTACAAAATCAAAGGCGCTGAAGAACTAAACTGTTCATGTCCATCTTTTAAAGTAAAGGTCTGTGTAAGTTTAAGTGGAATAATGTGTCATGTACCCAACATCAATGTTCAATCCATCTGCCACCATATTGAGAAGTAAAATAAGTCTAATTTCAGAAGCCTGCCTCTGTTGTGTACTGTTGAAATGTCCTTTTAAGACCATCACAGACATATCTGAGATTGAGTGGTCATCCTGAGAAGTGCTGGGCTACTGGTTTCTCAATCATCTTGTGATTAATAGAATGTCTGTGTGAATTCATTCTAGTGCGGAGTTGTTGGCTTGTCCTCTACATAACCTGTGCGAGGACATTTCTTGCATTGGATAAAGTAGACCACATTAATACTGATATACTGAGTTATACTGATGTATGTATGTATGTATGTGTGTGTTTTGTGTGTGTTTTTTGTGTGTTGTGGGTATGGTGTGTATGTGTTGTTTGTTGTGCGTGGTGTGGGTGGTGTGGTGTGGAATGTTTGCTATATTTGCTGTGTGGGGTGCAGTGTGTGTGTGTGGGGGTGTGGTGTAGTGTGTACACACATATGTGTGGGTGGAGCGTGGCAGAAGCAGTTGTTATGTGGCTAGAACACTTAATTTTCACATAGTGTGCATTTATTTCCTTCTATTAGTTGTCAGTGGGTGGATTTCACACTGTCACATCTTTAACTGCTCATATTAAGATGCATATCTCATTTACTTGGGGGTTCATTAAAGGTGTAATTCCTTGGGTTTTCATTTAGATTGCTTAGACTGATTCTGTGCATTTTTGTTATACACAGACTTCTGTGTTGAAATCTGCACTTATCAGGCTTATGGTCTCGCTTTCTTGGGGGTCATTGACAAGTTTTTTTTTGCACTTACACTCACAAGTGATACTTTCATGTATCATGTTTATATGTGTAGGTTAATTTGAGGCTTGATTTCAACTTGCAGTTATACCTTAATTTCAGGATTTTGTCTCTCATTATCTGTCCTTTAATATACCAGGACAATTGGAATGTAGTTGTAAGCTCATCTTACATGTATTAGAGAGAATGCTACCTCAAGGTTTTTTATCACTAGAATGCTTTCTTGGCATACTGAGACATTTTAAAATTATGTGACAAGAACTCTTGGCTGTAGAGAATTTTTGATAACCTTTGCCCTTCTGAGGCTCCTGATAAAGGCATACTGGTGTTAATTAGCTTCTCTGACGTAATCTTCTGTTATGTTTTAAATGTATATGTTAAACCAATGAGAATTATTTCTGCTTTTTCTATATAACCTGGTGTTAATAGTATGGGATATTTGAAAAAACTGCCACAAAGCTTCTGAAGAAGGACCTGGTTGATTCGAAAGCTAAAGCACTTTGTTCATTTCTATAACATTCATGTTGGTCCAATAAAAGGTATCAAATCATTTGTTTCTGGCTCTGTTTTTAAAAGGACCAATACGGCACCTACAATATTTTTGCATATGTGGATAAATAAATTTATCCACATAGTAGCACAGATAAATAGATTTATCAGTGCAGATTTATTCAGACACCTGTTGCATAAATCATTTTCTGGCTTTCTAGAAAGCCTTTTATATGGAACATTTTATTTAATTTTACTTTTTTAATTTTACTTTGTTAACAGGGTAAGGTGCACTGGCATAAAACACCTTTTCCAGGCATGACCATGTACTAAAAGTACAAAACTAAAGTATGACAATATAAAACAGAGACACTAGCAAAATTCAGATATACACACAAGGCAGTTACAAATGCATAGTCATCCTTCATAGTGCAAAATTAAACATAACATATGCAAACATTTGCTAGCTGTAAATAATCTATAAGACTCCTTGAAAAATGTAAGAGATCAATGCAGCTCTAACCAAAGAATGGATAATATTCCAAAACTTTGTAGTGTGGTGACCAAAAATACTTGACCCACCACCTTCACATGAAGGTAACCTTTAGATGGCAATTTGACTTTGAATGAGAATGAGCTAGGTCAACAAAGTTGATTTGCTCCAGGAGACATTTAGGGGTGTATTGTAGATAATACTAAAGGTTAGCTGTAGCCAATTAAAGTATCCAATACAGAATAATGATGGGGTTAAGGTTTAGTTGAGGCTGCATGCAAATTTTGCTATTCTAAAATACAAAATATTTTCTATGCGAGTACAAATTTAGGTGCTGCATCTGTTGTAACCGAACTGTAATCCAACGAAGGAAGCAAATTAGACTGAGCAATCTTAACTTTTGAATCAGTGGTAAGAAAGTTTTGTATACAATGCAAGGACCCATTTTTTATGTATTTCTAATGTTATACAAGATATTAAATAGTCAAGAATTAATGGCCTAATGGTGTCTCCTCATGTGAAAGATCCATTAACCTAAGGTCTCATAATAAACAACTTGTAATAACAAGAACAAACACAAACAAAAGGGACAATTTCTTTATTTCTAGAACATCTAGGACGTGGAATTCTCTTCCTCACTACCTGTTGGATGTCATTTTGTTTAACTCTTCAAACATTAGTTGGACAAGTACCTACTGTCCAAGTCTGAGAAATGAAGATCTGCTCACTAGGAGTTGGAGACAGTCCCGATGGGTCTATGGCCTTCTTCTGTCTGTTCTAAACTGAGTAAACCAAGTAATTACAGCTGTAATGTGTTTTATGTGGGTGTTAAATGTAAGACAAGGGTCCATGTATATGCCAAATATCTGCAGGCATCAACAGAATCAACCTGGTTGTCATCTATGGTCGAAATAAATAAATCTGAGCCTGAGTTCCTGACCTCTGGGCAGATCCCAATAACACAGTCTAAGTCTTTTGAACACTCAAAATCAAACTTTCATTCAGAAACCAGTTCTATAATAGATGAAAATTAGGCTTAAGAATCAAATTTGTTTATGAGATGTCCTTGCCAGGTGTAGTACAAAAATAACAGCATCATCTGTGAAAAGTGTCCATTGTCTCACATGTTCTGGGCAGTCATTTGATAAAAATTAGAAAACCACAATGGGCCCAATATTGAGCCTTGAGGAACACTACACTTTAAAGTACTGAATTCAGAGACAGCATCACCAGTCTTCTTCACAAGTTGTTGTCTGTTGCTCAGATAGTTCAAGAACCAGGCTATAGTAGGCATACCAAACTCCAGCGCAGATAGCCTATGAAGGAGCAGATCATGGTCAACCATATCAAATGCCTTGGTCAGGTCCATGAACATGGTACCTGCTAACTCTGATATTATCCATGGTGCAGTAAACTGCATCCGTGAACCTGACCAAGGCCGCATAAGTACCATAAGCTTATTGAAAAAATGAAAATTATGTGTATAAATACTAACATCATATCATGGATACAAAATTGATTAACAGAATACAGCAGGTACAAATCAGAGGAAACATGTCAGATACAGGAGGTTGACTAGTAGTGTACTGGAGGACTAGAGGATCTATATTGGGCCTGAACTGTTGTCAATGTAGATTGGCGAGCTCCATAAACAAGTAAAGAACGGTTGGTAAAGCTTGCTGATAATACCAATGGGGGTCTTGTAAACTCTACCAAAACTATGAATGTAGTACTACAGGATTTAAAGGAAATACAGTAGAGTTATGGACCCATGACAATGAAATGTGTTTTAACACAGAAAATGAGTCATCCAACATCTAGGTGAAAACAATACACAGCAAAACTACAGTTTAAATGGAAGTACATAAAATCAGTAGAAACAGACAAAGACCTGGGAATTATGATTAGTAAATACCTTAATTGAAAGCAGTGCAAAAAAAGTTGCTATTACTGCTAACAAGTCCAGTTTACAGAACCTATATTCATCACCAGTTGGATTATGTTCATAGCTATGCTATCCAGATTACAGGAAAGATGTTGCTACTATTGACAGGGTGCAGTGTGGGTCACCAAGGTGGTAACAAGATTAAAGAACTTCTCTTATGAATATAGAGTAGAGGAACTGGGTATGTTCACCTTGGAGGAACCAGGAGTGGTATGCACTAATTATATAGAATTGCTCAAGATCCATATTTAGCCAAAGCATTGGGTCTGGAAATACAGGTTAAAGAGTTCAGCCTTAGTGCCCAGAAGTGAACAGTAACACATGACAGGGTGTGTGGTAATGATAATACTGCATGCCCCAGGTGGGTTGTGAGGCATGAGGCACAGCAACCACCTGGGACGTGTGGTAATTTATGGCATTACATAGAAACATAGAACATAGAATTTGACGCAGATAAGGACCGTTTGGCCCACCCAGTCTGCCTATTTCCCTACCTGATGGATAAGCTGCAGATCCTAGTTAACCAGCAGCCTACTTCTTCCTACCCCCACCCCCAGAATTGCCTTATGACTGTCCCATGCATGCTTGAATTTCACCACTGTTTTTGACTCCACAACCTCCTCTGGAAGGCGTCCATACATCCACAACCCTCTCTGTGAAAAAATACTTCCTTTAATTACCTCTTGAGCACTTCCGTTCTATCTTCAAATTGTGCCCCTTGTTCTTGCACACCTCTTTTTGAAAGATGCTACCCTCTTGGACTTTGTTGATTCCCTTGAGGTACTTGAAAGTTTCTATCATGTCCCCCTCTCCCTCCTTTCCTCGAGGCTATACATATTAAGCTCCTTAAGTCTCTCTTCATATGTCTTCCGTGCAGACCCTGCACCATTTTGTTGTTCTTCTCTGGACAGCTTCCAACCTGTCTATGTCTTTGTGGAGATTGGTCTCAGAACTGCACACAGTACTCAGATGTGGTCTCACCAGCTGTCTGTACAGAGGATAATAACTTCTTGTTTTCTACTGGTAATGCCTCTCCCTATGCATCCCAGTATTCCCCAGCCCTCCTTGCTTGCCCTCTCACATTGCTTGCCCACCTTTAGGTCATCTGATATGACTACCCCCAGGTCCCTTTCCATTTTTGTTGTTAGTATCTCACCCCCATTGTGCTCTTCCCTGGGTTTTTGTTTCCCAGGTGCATTACCTTGCACTTAGCATTGAATCTAAGCTGCCATACATTTGACCATTCCTCTAACCTTGCCAAGTCTCATCTCATCCTTTCCACCCCACCTTGTGCATCAACTCTGTTGCAGATCTTTGTGTCATCTGCAAAGAGACATACTTTTCTTCCAGTCCTCTGCAATGTCGCTTATAAAGACATTGAAGAGGACCGTCTAATACTGAACCCTGCGGTACCCCACTACTAACCCCTTTTTTCAGAGTGGACTCCATTTACTATTATTCTCTGTGTCCTAGTCTCCAGCCAATTCTTTACCCAGGCTGTCATCTTGGGACCCACTCCCAGGCTGGCTAACTTGTATATTAATCTTTTGTGTGGGACTGTGTCAAATGCCTTGCTAAAGTCTAGGTAGACCATGTCCACAGCCCTCCTGATCAACTACTTTGGTCACCCAGTCAAAGAAATCTATCAGATTTGTCTGGCATGACCTTCCCACTGTGAATCCATGCTGCCTTGTGTCCTGTGCCCCTCTGGCCTCTAGATACTCAACAATTCTTTCCTTCAGAAGTGATTTCATCATTTTCCCTACCACTGAGGTTAAACTAACAGGTCTGTAGTTTCCTGCTTCTGCCTTGCTCCCACTTTTGTGAAGGGAATCACATCTGCCCTTCTCCAGTCCTCAGGTACCACCCCATCCTCCCATGATTTGTTAAAGAGGGTAGTCAGTGGTGTCACTAGGTCTACCCTTAGTTCTTTTAGAATCCTGGGATGAATCCCATCAGGCCCCATTGTTTTGTCCACCTTCAGTTTTAAGAGTTCTTTCAGAACCCTTTCTTCTGTAAATGAGCTGGTATCAACTTCTGTATCCAGAGTGTTTCTACTGTTTGTTTTAGGTACCCTCCTCTTCCTTTGTAAATACTGAGCAAAATATTTGTTTAGTATCTCTGCCTTTTACAGTCACCCTCTTCCCACCCTCCTCCCCTTTATTAAGCCTCACTATCCCTCCCTTGGTCTTCCTTCACTCCTGATGTACCTATAAAAGGTTTTATCCCCTTCTTAACTGAGTTGGCTATCTTTTCCTCGGTTTGGGCCTTTGCTGTTCTGACTGCCTTTCCAGCTTCCTTTTGCTTTAACTGATACAGTTCTCTGTCCTGTTCCTTCTGTGATTCCTTGTACTTCCTGAATGCTTTCTTTTCTCTTGAACCTTCACTGCCACTTCCTTTGAGAACCATAGTGGTTTCTTACCTTGTTTTGTTTTGTTTATTTGCTTTACACAAAGGCTTGTTACCTCTGTGATGGCAGTTTTATTATTCCCATTGTTCTTCACGCCTCCTTCCTGCCCATTTGCTAGTGCATCTTAGGCACTCACCCATTTTGGCAAAGTCAGCCCTCCTAAAATCCAGTACCTTTGTCTTTGCATGGCTTGACTCTATTGCTGTGTTTATTGTGAACCATACTGTTCGCGATGGTCGCTAGTTCCCAGATGGCTACCACTTCTACATCTGTGATCCTCTCTTCATCTCCATTTGAGAGAACCAGGTCTAAGATTGCTCCCTCTCGAGTGGGCTCCAATACTAGTTGTCTAAGGCATGCCCCTGTAGGGCATCTAGAATAACCCCACTCTTAGAAGTGGCTGCTGCAACTGCACTCCAGTTAACATCTGGCATATTCAGATCACCCATCAGCAATATCTCCCTTTATCTGCCATTCTAAGTATACTTATCATTTCCTTGTCCATTTCCTCCCCTGAGAGGAGGTTTGTATACAACCTCTGTAGCGGATTGTGGTGCCATTGTCTGCCTCCAAATTGACCCACAGTGCTTCTTCTCCTGCCTGTTTACCCTTTTGTTCTGTTGCTTTGATTTCTTCTCTTATGTAGAGCTGCTCCTCCTCCTCTTTTACCCTCCCTGTCCCTCCTGTAGATAGTGTATCCTGGTATGTTTACGTCCCAGTCATGGTTCTGTGTGTACCATGTTTCTGTGACTGCCACGATATCCAGATCTTCCTCCTCCATCAAGGCCACTAATTCAGGAAGCTTGTTACCCAGACTATGGGCATTGGTACTCATTGCTCTCCATTTTTGATGGCTTTACCTTCTATAGCGGCATCCCCCACTGACCTTTCTACCTTGGTCTTTTTCTCATTTAGTACACTGTTTTGTAGGGGAGGCTGGGGTTTTCCTGCTGCTTATCAGTGCCTCCCTTGACTAGTTTAAAGGCTTGCCAATGAAGCATTTAAACTGATTGCTCAAAGACTTGTTCCTTCCTGGACAGATGCAGACCATCCTGCCAGTATAGGCTGGTGTCCTCCAGGTGGAACCCTAGTCCTAATGAAGCCAAACCCCTGTGCTCCACACCATTTTTCAACCATTTGTTAAACTGCATGGTGCAAAGTACCCTCCTCTCACCCATGCCACTGACAGGCAGCACCTCTGAGAAGGATACTGTGTGTGCTACTTGTCTTAAGCCCTCCCCAACTCTACAAAGTCCTTCTGCACTGCTCTAATCTCATGATGAGCTAAGTCATTTGTCCCTAGGTGGACAATGACGCCCAGCTCAGACTCCTGCAACTGTTCTCGTGATCCTAAGGATGAGCTTCCTGTCCCGCCAAGCCATGGCACCAGGCAGGCACATTACTTCAGTTTTCCTGCTCCCCCAGTTCTATCCCCTAATAATTGAGTCCCCACCAGGAGCTGCTTTTTCCCTGTGGTGCCCTATGCCTCCTTCCTGAGGGCCTCCTTGAGACAGTTGTCTGCACCTCCTTAGTCTCCTTCATGGTGCATCCATAGGGAACTATGCTCCCCAGAATGGTGTATGGATTGTGGAGTGGAACAACTGATTGGGTGTGCCTCTGTTCCACCACCCTTACCCTCCCCGAGCCCACTGTGGTCCAACTGCTGTGCTTTCTTGCAACCTCTGAGGTAGTGGTGGTGACTCTGCGCCGCCTGGTACCACTTATAAAATGGTTTTAAGAGTTAAAAAGCAGGAAAAAAGACAGCAAAATTTGAGCTGTGTGGTAATTGAAATTAATGCATGGTCATGTGACCTGTTTTGACCAATCAGGTTGCTTGTCTGATTCAAGCTATTTTATAAGAAACAGTTAACGTTTGAATACACACAAGAATACAAGAAGGAGGTTATTTTCACTAAGGGTGGGAAAATACTGGAACAAACTCCTGAAAGAAATAACAGAGACAAAAACATTTGATAAGTTTAAAAATTTCTTAGATACATTTTAATCTTTACCATCAGGATAAATTGGACACACTAACATGGAGGATGGACACAGTGGGTAAGTGCCTTCTTCCGTCTACTACACTAAGTATTTAAAACAACACACTAAATGATTGCTTAATAATTGTAGAACTTACTAAATCTTAATAAACGGCTACCAGTTTTAGGAGCAGCTAAATGCAATAGTCCAAGGCTATGTGTGGGTGTCAATGTTCAAAATTACGGCACATACACATTCAGTCACTTCACTACCAGTCTAGCATTATGTAAAGCGCTTTCAGATACAATGCATATGAAAAGTGCTATGTAAATGCAGATTCTCCTCCTTCAGCTAGCTTTAACCATAAGCCTCCTTAAATAAGTAGGTCTTCAGGACCATCTTAAAGACATCAACAGAGGGCCTCCTCAAGGATCTTGGAAGCCTGTTCCACAGGGCAGAGCTGGCTACTTGAAGCACAGTCTCTGGAAGGCTTTAGCCTCACCCTCGATACAACAGAAGGCCCGCCTCAGAAGAGCGGAGGCAACAAGAGGTATGGCAGGGATTCAGGAGGTCTCTCAGTAAGCTGGAGCCAGTCTGTGTAGGGCTTTATGGGTCAGCAGACCTACCTTGAATGTGATTCACCACTTTCCAGCAGCAAGTGGGGATCATGCAGGACCAGGGTCACATGACAGGTCCTCGGAAGGTCCATCATCAACCTGGCCATGCTCTGCACCAACTCCAGGCATCGAGACAGCTCCACTAACCCCAAGGTACACAGCATTACAGCAGCCTAGTCTGGAAGTTACAAATGTGTGTACCAGTGATGGCAGTTCTTCTGGGGAGATCAAGATTTTAATCTGGCAATTTTCTAAGATGGCAGATGCCACTGTGGTTTATCACTGACTCATGAGCCTCAAATGTCAGCCTCTCATCCAGAATGATCCCCAGATTCTTCACCTAAGCAAAGGCTACCAAGCTAGAGGGATCAAGCAGAAGGTCAGTCATCTCCGCAGTTTCCTCTGTACCCCACTTTGACAAGGCTCAATCACTATTGCAACTGTCTTATCTGAGTTGAGTTTTAGACAACTGGGTGACTTCCAGTTCTGAATCTCAGCTAGGCACAAGTTAAGTACTTCAACCTCATCAGGTGTCCAAGGTACAAATGAAAGAACTGCTAGATATTGTCTGCATAGCAGTGGAAACCCAGCCTGTAACATCTAATGTTCCTAGGGCAGCATATACACTATGAACAGCTTAGGCAAAAGACATAAAATTATGGTTAAGACTTGAATTTGTCTCTATGAGGTATACCAGAGTAGGGCTTCAGGAGTAAGGGGACATTTCCTATCACCACCCTCTGTGTCCTATCTCTGAGGTAGGACTCAAACCAGCTGATGACCATGCCAATGAGCCCACAGTCCTCCCAGAGGAAGTCCAACAATAGCCCATGGTCCACGATGTCAAAAGCTGATGAGAGATCGAGTAGACCATGAACTGACCATTCCGATATTGCTCACACTGAGAAGGTCACTATGCACCCTGACCAATGCAGTCTCCATACTGGGCCTAGACATAAATCCAAACTGAAGAGGATCATAGATGTCAAAGGCCATGAGGGGTGCCTCAAGCAGCAGCGTCACTATCTTCACAGTAACTTTTCCCAAAATGGGAAGGCTAGAGACTGATCAATAATTTACCAAGCAGTTTGGGTTCTGATTTCTTCAGAAGAGGTTTTACCAGTTCATCTTTCAATGTGCTCAGAAAGGCCCACCCCACTGAGAGAGAACTCCAGACTATGTTGGCGAACACTGGACCCAGAAACCCCACACAACTTACTAGAAGGCATGTCATACCCAGGTCCAGTTCACAACAGGGGCTTCAACTCAGAAACCACCCCACAAACCTCATCCACCGTTACAGACCTAAACCCTCCCTAGACAGGAGGAGTGCACCTGTTTACAACAACCAGCTCATCTCTGCCAGGCCATGTCAGCCCAATTTGGGTGATCCCAGCCCAAATAGAAGACACAGAGAGGAACCGAGAAACTCTTTGCACTTGGCAAATTAATTAGCTCTTGCCAGTTGTAGACAGGCCAGGTTTAGCAGCCTGTCCACAGTCCAGAAGAGCCTCAACAGTTGGTTCCTCCCTTCTGCAACCTCCTTGGACAGAAGTATTGCCTTCTTATGGTGACTGCACTTTGATATTCACTTTAGTGAGTTCTAAATGCCAGTCTAACCTCATCTGTCCTGGATCTCCTTCAACAGTGCTCCAACCTCTAACCCATAGACTTCAATTTCCTGAGCTCCCCGTCAAAGCCTGGGTTAGTATACCTAACCTGTGCAACTACATTAAAGACTGAGGTTATTGCACTATTATAGGCAACCACAGCCTCCTCTGATCCATCACACAAGCAGCCATCACACCAAGAGATCCATTACCACCTGGAGGCCTTCTGGAATTAACCCCTTTAAAGGGCAGTAGTGGACCATATCCACTGGAGGTGGATGACAATGGAGACTCCAATGAAAACTTCACTGTGCAGTGGTCCAAGCAACTGAATAGATAAATCTTGAGGTTGTTAACCTCAAGCACCAGTAAGAACACTAAATCCATGACATGATTATGTTGATGAGTTGCACAAGTAACTACTTGCGCTAGGCCAAGCGAGTCCATCACCTGGAGGAAATCCAGACCAAACTGTGAGAATTCATTGTTGATCCAGGCATGGAAATCAGCCACAACCAATCATATGGGTGACTCCAATACCCTCCTGGTGATGAAGTCCTCAATTTCCTGCAAAATACCTCTCGTGCCCTGGAGGTTGTTATATGGGTGACTCCAGTACCCTCTTGGCAATGAAGTCCTTGCTTTCCTGTAGAAAATCCCTCTGCATCCCAGAAGCTGGTATACAAGAAGGATTCTACAATCTACACCTGAAACCTGTGCATGGCCATGCATTTAAATGACAAAGTTTCCCTACTGGGTGCACAGAAAAGTTCAACTTTGATCTAAAGCAGATGCCACACACACATACACACACACACACACACACACACACACATATGCACACACACACACACACACACACACACACACACACACACACACACAGTCTCTCTGCAGGCAGTGAACCACAGTGAATCCAGCTGGGACTGCCACTTCCAAAACTGGACCTCAGGCTCATCACTTAACTAGATTTCCATAAAGCAACTCAGGTCAGTTGAGGAATCAAGCTTGCCATATCAGCAGTCTTGTTCCTCACTGATCTGGCATTGTATAGCAATGAATGGAGGCTGCTGGCCTAATGGTTACCTGCCCACTCAATCCAGTGTGATCCCTGTGTATGGAACTTCACCACATCTGGCATCTCTCTGGATCTCATTTTGCCCTTGGGCACCTGCTGGTCCTCACTAGTCCTATAGTGCCCTCCTCCATTAGCAATCCCCATACCTCACTGCCATCCTGCCTCCTTAAGATGACCACTTCCCTGCAGCATCTCTATGCAATTGTTGGTTGCATGGTCACCAAAGTGACAGAGATTTCATTGCTGAAATAGGCAGTAACTAAGCCTGGGAGCCAGACATCTACAGTAAACACAAAGTATCACATATTACCAACAAGCCTACCCAACAAAACTCCAAAGCCACTACAACCCACTAATAAGCAATGCACTTACACCTTAGCCAACTCATAAGCAATGCATTCACACCTAACACACTAGAAATCATTCCACAGCATGCATTAACACTAATACACTAAAATGTCTCTCTGCACCCCTACTCCCAAATCACTCTTAATAACACAAATGCAAGGACAATCCAATCAAGTGTTCAGTTCAGGGAAAAATTCATACATGTAATCCAGAAAGAAGTGTACAACCAGCTTATTATCACAGAGTGGATTTGATCTCTGCTCTCACTAGTGAGTGGCTAATCTAATATAAACTGATAATGATATAGTCTGTTAAGACAGTGCTCTCACTGTTGCCTTGCAGATGTGAATTGCAGCAAACAGCAGATAAAAAAAAGTGAACCTATAAGTTCTCTCACCACCTATGGTGCAGTTCTCAGTTGACCACCAGGAAGATCTTTCTGTCCTTTATCTACATTTCAGCTCTGTCCATGATGAAATTCTGCAGCAGAAAGATGGCAGAAAACCTCCTCACTCCTCACTCCTCCTGACTTCACAAAGTCAAGTGTGCATTGTGGCAGTAGCCCTCCTTTCCTATCAGCTGCTCAACTGCTGCCAATCCACAGACAGAAACCTGGTGACCTCATGAGTTGCTCTAGTCAGGAAATCTAGGGTGTAGATGTCTTTCCTTTTATTAACATGTACCAGATGGCATAGTTTTATGCAACAGTCAGGGGTGGGAGGGAGTTGTAATGTAGGGCATTGGACCCTGTCTGAAGATGGGGACTTCAGCTAGGGATAAGGTCAAAGGTAATCAGAGCACATGAGGTGCAACAGACTAGACAGGTCCCCAATAAACTACCATTGCCTAAGGTAACCATGGTATTTAGCTATGTGCAAAGGGCATAATGTGTAAGTTTAGGATATAGTGACATTAGCAATGTGAACAGATTCAGCAATAAAGTGCACAGGCTGCTTCCAGCCATTGTATCCAGCTGTGCTCAGAGGCAGCCTGATAACATCCATAGGACTGCCTCCAGCTGAAAGGACTGCTTCAATTTTGACTGGATACAGCTCCAGGGAAACAGCTGTGCTGGCAAAGAGCTTGGTGGTGAGCCAGCGGTTGAGCCGCATCCTGGGTGGGGAGGGTTACTCACCTACAAAGTCCATGCTGCCCTGCATCACTTATGCAAGTGGTACAAGCACCACTCCAAATAAACGTTTAGTTTTACTGACTGATGTTTTATTTCCTTCTATAGTACTTAAGTGACTAGCAATTCTACCTCTTGTTTGTACAGTGCCCAGCCTTGGCAGTGGCATTTCAGTAACTTTGTTTGCCACTTGTATAGTAACTTTATTATGGTAATGTTTTTAGTCCCCTAACTATTTCCCGGACTGAGTAATTTTACCTTCCAACTGTATTACCCTGTCCATTGGTATATTAGCAAATCTGTTTTTTGGTTTGCATAGCACCCCAATCTCAGGTAGATTTGTTTTGCCCATAACTATTTTCTAGAGTCAGTATTTATACCTCAATGTTACAAGTGCCCTATTGTTCAGCAATGGCATTTTAGAATGTCTGCCTGCCAGTTCATATAGCTATCCAGTCTCATGCCAGATTTTTTAGTTCTCTAAATTATTTCCTGTGATTATTAATAAAAATTGTCTCTGCCTTAATATCCCCTCCACCCCACCAGCCCCACCAGCCCTGCCAGAAGAAGTGGCAGCCTTTGATTTGGAAGAGAGGAGGAGGAGATGTATGGAGAAGTAAAATCAGACCTTGCTGTATGGAAATCCAAAGTCTCCTTGTCACCTCTTAGAAGTAATGGCAGCCTTTGGTTGGGAGTTAATAGGTAATATGGTGAAGCGGTGAATGTCAGAATTGTCAGAACTTCCATTTAACTTTGTCAGCTGGGACTATTCTTATTTCTTAGACTTGGGTGAGTAATCAAGAGGTAATAAAACTTTACTCTGTAAGTGATATTGCAGGGCATGTCTTATTTGGAATTAGTTAGTCCCTGCTACGTAACATTAAATATAGCCAGCTGTGAAAGCCTTTGTCCAAGTGCACTGTTTCTATTTGCCTTCTGCTGGGGTGGTGGCAGCCTTTGGATCAGAAGAATGGTGGAGCCAAGGTGTGGAGCAATATTAACATTGATAGTTGTAAGATTTTTATCACCAACTTCTTAGCACTTCATTTGTGGGATATTAAAGAACTCACTTGGAACTTTTATCAACTCATTTTGATTTCTTGACTTTGATCTTTTAAATTTTATATAATCACTACAAAATTGTTCTTGGTATATATATTTAATATAACTATGTGTGATATTACTAGCCTTTTGTCCCCCAGGATAGTGGCAACCTCCAGAGCTGGGGAGGTGAGAAAGGCATGATATATTATAAGTTTGGGATTTATTGCATAGACTGTTCACCAGTCCATCCTTCCTCCCCACTCCAACAATTTCCGGAGAAGTGGCAACCTCCAGTGGGGAGTGAACTGTGAAACTAGTTAGGACTGGGATACATTAATTCTAAAATATTAGCAGCTACTATCCTATAATTTAATTGGGATACTTTGGTGCCCATAAAAAATAGTTTTTTCATATGTTGATATCATTTGAGGTTTCCAGTTTAAGGAATTGTCACCCCATATCCCATTACTAGTAAAGTTGCAGTCCCTGGTTGAAAGGAAAAGTGGTGACTTAATAAAGGTCCAGTGATAATAAAAATGCCAGGACCTAAAATTATTCTGTTTGGCTTATTTATATCATCTGTATTAATAATCACTAATGTGGCAGTAAAATTTCAGCATATAATGAGGTACAGGCTGCATGTTTGACTTCTATTTTGGTACCACAGCTAACCAGAGGAAGTGCAGCAAGTAAAGAAAGAAATGAATTCATCACAGCATGCTGGGAGTTTATGAAAAGCAATTAAGTTAATGGGACGAGAAGCAGGTTAAGGTTTGATTTTTAACAAGAGTCCTGGAGTACTCTTCTATTAGTAACCTTAGGTGGTGATATGGAACTTAATCCTGGACCAGACAGAGCCTCTACAATAAGTGTAGTATTCTTATAGGGCATGACAATGCAAGAAATATTGTAAAGAAAATCGACAAACTATGTTTGCTGGGTGAAAGATTTAAAAATTTATATTATTCAGCTATCAGAGACCTGGTTGTCTTCCATAGTTACTGATGATGAAATAAAGATACAGTAGATGTGTTTCAGTTCGTAAGGTAAGACAGAAAGCAAAGGGTGTGTGTGTTATGTTATACATCAATATGGGCCTAGGTAATATAGAAACAACTCTTGAAAAGCATTAAGGGTATTCATTGTTTATTAGTCAGACTGTGAAATCTAGTCTTTTGGCTGGAGCTACTTCCTCAAACTCGTGTGCATCCACCACTCCATTGCTCTTATTGCTTTTCTACCCCAAACCATAATTTTGGTTTTATTAATTTTCAATTCAAGATCTATATTTTCAGCTGCCTCATTATAGACAGTAACCTCCTTGTAAGCTCAGAGGGTCTGAGATATTCGATATAGCATTATTTAAATATTAATTCCAAACAATACTGGTGAAAATGTATCTATTCTGGTTAGATATTTGACCAAGCACTCAAAGAATACTGTTGAGCATTCACATTAACATGGTCAAAGTATTTTTCCATAAAAGTTTTGAATCAAATATCACACCAAAGTATTTATATTCAGCTATCTCCTCAAACTCTTGTCCATCCACCACTCAGTTGTTCTTCTTATTGCTATTTTTACCAAAAACAGATTTTTTTGTTAATATTCAATTCAAGATCTATATTTTAGCTGTCTCATTAAAGCCAGTAACCGCTCTAAGCTCCTAGAGGAGTCTTAGATAAGATTATAGCAACATCCACATATAGCATTATTTCAATATTAATTCCAAACAATACTGGTGGAAATGTATCTAGTTTGGTTAGATATTTGACCAAGCACTCAATATATAGAATAAAAGGCAGTGGTGCTAGCACACAATGCAGCTTCACCCCATGTTTGATACTAATTGCCAAAGGCTCACAGGGCAGAGCTGCAAGAAGGCCGATTGCTGCTGCAGTCCGAACACTTGTCAGCGTGGATCATTCCTGTACTGAAAGATTTTGCTGCTTTAACTTCCAGTGCATTAAAGTGCTGGTAAACTTTGCTCGCTGTTTAAAGATTATGGATTAGCAGAATGACTGCATGAGCTCCTTGCTTAACGTTACTTGAGGGCAGGAACGAGCATTCGTGTTTGATATGTGCCAATGGTTAGTTTGTAGCCGCAGTTGCATTAGGTCTAAAGGCAGTGCTGTTAATGCAACTAACTGTTTTACAACATTTACACAAATCATCGAACTGGGAAACATTTTATCTGTTTAAAATGAACTCCTAATTTTAAAGAGTAAATCAGAGCTGATAGATTGGAAAGCCTTTACAAAAGGAAAACTAAAAACAATAATTTTCACAGTTTTGTATGCGGCTGTGCTTCTGTGGAACATACTGTTGGATGCCATGGGTTATAGCCTGGACCTGACGAAAGCCTGAGAATTCAGGGAGGAGCACTATTAGTGCTTATATGCCTAATTTTTACATATTAAAAGCATGCTAACGTTGCCTGAGGGGCACAGAGCTTCCTGTCTCTTTTCCTAGTTAAAGATAATACTACACTCAGTGGAGTGTGCTTTTCTTTTTCCTTTTCAGTGTTTCTACAAACACAAAGATACAGAGCGAGATTTCTTCAGTAAAAGGAAACTTATAGCAGGTCTAGTACAAAGCTGGGAGAATTAGAAAGAGGCCTGGGGCTAGACAGGAAAGAGTGTGTGGACGCCCACATGTCACTAAGGGCCTAGACAAAGTTTTAACACTGAGCCCAAATTCTTCAAGCTGTGGTTATGAGTGGAGTCGGTAGGTCTAAATGTACTCTTTGAAGGAGATTTAAAACATCCCACAGGAAAAGGTACTGATTTTCTTTTTATATGTGTATAGAATTTTTGTCTGACAATAGGTGGAGCGAGGTAAACTGTTGAAGTAAACAGACTCATAGCACTGAAGTCCAAAACTAAAGTAAACTAAAACACCCTTCAGAACACACCCATGGTATGATTGTGCCTAAAGATGAAACTTATGTCAGTTTGCACAGTAAAAACAAAGGGCTGGATAATGTTAACCCTCAAACAATGGCCACCTATAAATACTTATTGAAGTGAAAGGCCCATATATTGGCTAGCATGGTGGCCTGTATGGGGATCAGTGGACACCCAGTATAACAAATTAAATCTTGAGAAAACTGGTTACTAGTATATGGTGCCCTTGTATATACAGTACATGCTTGGTGTGATGAGTTTTTATGTTTTGTTGTGGTATTTTATCTACTATAAATAAGTCGTTCTTTGACTAAGAAGACACTCCTTAGAATGCTTAAATTGCAGGTGGTAATACCTCAGGATGTATGAAGGTGCTATACTAACTATACATGGTAGGCAACTATTTTAATGTTTCTAATCTAAACAAACTGATGCACTCTAGATTATTTAGATCAAAGGGAAATTGATAGTTAAAGGATTCATGTATTTAACTCATTGAATGAAGTCTTAATGTGTATATTCCAGATAGACTGTAGACCACATAGAGTGCCTAGTTTAGAGATTCAGGACCTTTGGTTTTAAGGAACTGAGGTAGTAGGTTCCAGTATGTTGAGGTTGGTGAACCAGGCAAGGAATGCTTATGTGTGCAAGTATGGAGGCCTGGTCCATTGATTGGCACCGGACATTATGGGTGGATAACTTTCTGGTGCTACCGCAGAGCTGGTCACGACCTGTCCCTAATGTGAAAATACAGCAGGACATGGAGCAATATGCATTGCAGGGTGCAAGCTGTACTAGTAGTGGGAGCAGTAATGTACCTGGGCACCGCCGTGTGCCTTATAGTTGTAAGTACACCTGCACAGTGGGTGTATGAGTATGGGCATTGCCATATTTAGAAAGCTACCACATGCATAACTTGATATCAGTCATCCACACAGCATATTGAGATCTGAGCACTTCAAAGTACTGAATACTTCTGGTAATCCAGTAGCATATAAATGTCTGTCCACCCAGCATATCGAGGTCTGAGAGCTTCTAAGTGCTGAATACATTTAGTAATCCAGTACCATGTAAATTTTTAGCTAATAAATCCTTCTGATATGTAATTAATGAATTATGGATCTGTTAGGCCACAGTCCTTATAATAACTTTAATGACTATCATATGCTACTACAGGGCTATTGCCTAGGAAAAAGATAATTGATAGTATGGCTGCAAGGGAAATGTTATTTAGTGTGGGAGTTTAAGGACAACTAAACATAATATTGAACAATCTTACCTTGACTGTTCTGAGATAAAATCACTAAAATTGTGGAGCACTGGATAGATATATTAGTACACTTTTTGTCAAACTGTGTACTTAAGAGTATTATCTACAATTAATTTATATTTTAGATTTGTATCTTTTAGTATATTGTTAAGACTTCTTTTGGTCGAACAATAAAAACAACTTGAATTTGAACTTGATACTAATTAGGTTTGAGAAGGGTCCATCTCTAGAAAATATTACTCTTTAAACTGTATTTGAGTGCCGGCCGGTGGCACTGAGGTTGGCGCTGGGCGCGGCACACCTCGCGCCACGCCGGTGACCTGGGTTCAGGAGCAAGCCTAGGTCACCAGGGGTCAGGCGGGCGAGGAAGGATTGAGCATCCAGAGGACAGCTCTCCTTCCTCGGGGTCCAGGGATTCTCCACCCAACACCGCAGTGACTCTGGTGGAGACCGTGGTACCGCAATGCTCAGGGCCAGAAACCGAGGTTACGGAGTTACGGCAAGACGCTCCCTGGTGTCATTGCACACCAGACTCTGTCAGGGAGAGGGAGGGAGTAATCGAGGGAGGGAGGTGGGGACAAAGCAAAAATTCCCAGCCAAGTGGATAGGTGACGGCACCTGTATCCACCAGGACCACACTCCACCGCCAGGGCACTCCTTACCTGGGCCAAGCCCAGCCCAGCTCTAATTTTCAGATAGAGTGCCTGGGTGGATAGGGCGGCCCCTACCCCAGGGCTCAGAGCGGGGGATAGCTGGGCTGGTGCCAAGTTTCAGGAGGCCTCTCAGGCACGGAGGTAGAGTCAGGGGTACTACAGGATGCCTGACAGAGTTCCACTGGCTGGAGGAAAAACAGAATTAGAAAAAAAAAACTGTATTTCTGTGCAGCATCTCTAACATCATTAACAGGCGAGCAGCAATCTGATGACTTAATATCAACAAAACTTGCATACATATTCCTTTTTAGGGATTTCATGAATATCCAGAATATAGTTTAATGTGAAGACAGGGACTGGATTTTAGCCTGTCCAAACTGGCATGGTGCAGGGAAAAACTGCGGAAGTGGGACTTCACTTGCAGAGCCGCAGTTTTCCCTGCACACACCATATTTTCAAGAGGGAGCCAATTTATGACTGGCTCCCCAATTTATGGCAAATTGTAGCCATTTTTCTGCAGCTGCACTGAAATGCCTGCAGTCCCAAAAGGTTGCCTCTGCGAACTGCTGACGGGTGGTGCTACAGAAGGGCAGCCAGCCTCAAAAAGACAGAAGGAATCCATAGTGCAGCACTCCCACACTTACATATGAAGATCAGATACAAAACTTCAAGGTTCAAAAGCAAATGCTACATTTATTGATAACAAAGGTGAAAGGGCATGAGCTGACTACCCCAGCACTTCAGCAAAACTGCCGTCGTCAGGAGGGTGGCTAAGACAGACAAACCACTTCATTTGATAACACCCTAATCAATCCATACAGGTGTAAGTAATAAAAAATTGAAATCAATAAGTGCATTACAAAATAAACAGATCAAAAATCAAAATGCAGTAAACATGCCAGGAATAAACTTCAATCAAAGCATTCATGTTTTAGAAATAACTTTTGACTCTTAAACTTTTAATAAGTAATTCTAATAAATCCCAAAGTATGAAAGTAAAGAATCCTGGTGCCAAGATAATCAAACAGCCAAGTTGCTGTAAATGCCATGATCACCCAGGTAACATCAAGGCATAAGAGTGCTGAGTTTCTCTGGGATCCCATAAACTTGCATTGACACATCTTCCTGTAAAGGGAACAGAGAAAGGAGGAATAAGTAAGTGTAAATACTTGAAACTATAAAATATTTTAGTTCATTCCAGCCCGCACTCCCAGAAACATTGTACAAGGTTTGAAAATGAACCTCATAATTGAATTATAACATTTCATTCATTTTATTCACAAATCTTAGGGTGCTGTGCATAATGCTAATATTACTGCTTACTATATTGGGACAGCCAGAAAATTTGAGGCGATCGCCAATAGCATCCCTACAGCTGCCTCGCGGAAAATACAAATCTCTGCAGGTGCAGAGATTTCATTCTGCAGAGGTGGCTGCAGCCTGAGACTTGATCCCTGACCGTTTTGAAAATCTATACCATCATCTACA
This sequence comes from Neoceratodus forsteri, assembly GCA_016271365.2. Lineage (NCBI taxonomy): Eukaryota > Metazoa > Chordata > Ceratodontiformes > Ceratodontidae > Neoceratodus > Neoceratodus forsteri. The sequence continues at coordinate 1,544,500,670 of CM057450.1, forward strand.
GCACTATGGGAATTTCTAAATCTACATTGAAATCAAGAGATCAAATTATTGCCAGTCACCCATTCTTCAAGCCTGAACAAAATTATTCTAGAATATAATTTTGAGCAATTAGAAGAAACGCTATAGGCCTGCACCAACTTGAGTAATTTCTAACTGCCTTCCTAAATAAGGGACAATCACGCCACAATTTCAATTCAGCAGTATCATTATTAGACATGGTCCAATATCTTAGACCAAACTTCTACATCATAATGGTTTAACTCAGCAGGAAGAGCATCAATACCTGTGGCTTTATTAAGGTGTTATACAAAATCACATATTTAATCACATATTTAAATTCAACAGGAAACAGGATCCCACTGAGGGATATTACTTCAATTTGATCTATTGAGTCCATGAGTAAAATTATATTCTCCATCATTCCCTGTATATTTACAACTTTTGAAATGAATTACCCTATTATTGGCTGTTATGGATGCAGTGACATGTTATTGCTTGTTATTTTCAGAAGCTCCAAATGTGACCAGTGACCAGAATACTTGCATATCTTTGAGCTAACGGCCTCTTGCAATTCCTCCCACAGGATTTTCTATGATTGATCTTTTCCTTATTATCAAATTTCTATACTTTTTCTAAGACTTTTAGGGCCATTAGAAATTATCTTACAGGACTTTATAGTCTGACATCCCACTTTATTCATCACTTTTAATTGTTTACATTCATTATCAAACTAGAGGTTTGCTTTCACCCCTCACATATGTCATAAATTCTATCTAGGGGACAGACTACAGGAAATATTCTTCATAAAGTTAACAAGGCAGCCAATGTCATCTTCCAAACTTGAAAAGGTTTCTGTATCTAGAGGTGTTTCAAATAACTGTTGTAAATTCGCTGTTGACTCACTTAAAATTATTTTAACATTTTTTTCTGAGCACTGATTCCATTTGATCCTGTTTGCATAGAGTATATACATATTGGACATGATTCATTATAGTGTGGATTGCCTATTTGTCATGCATCTGGGGTACATAGGCAACCCTAAGTGTGAATGCGGTGCAGCTGACTCCCGAGTCATTCATTATCGGAGTGCACGCTGTTGTGCATCTGATCCCCTGGCTGCTCCAGCAGCTATGTGCCATGGGCAGTCCAGGGAGTGCCAGGGGCATGCCACACTCCGTGCTATGCACAAAAGTGTGTGACTGGCATGAAGTACCAGACTGGGGTACATGACTAGGAACCCACTGTTCATGTTCTGCACCCCTGCAATGGACACCACTGCTGGCACCTGGACCACTGCCACAATGCCACCTCAGCCCACAGGGTTGACAGGCAGGGCTGGGGAAGCCATTCAGGCATGTACCCTGCATTGCTTAAATGTCAGATCCAAACCTACCACACTCCCTCTTTCTGTAGCACAAGGCATACACTCTGAACCCAGGAAAGGCATCCAATTGGATGCCTGCCTGAGTCCACAGCTCTGTACCAATCTGCCCCTGTGAACTTGTGCACCGGTAGGCGAGGCCACGGACAGGTGGGCAGCAATAGTAATTACCATTCGTGCACACCTATCCAGGGGTATGGAACTACACGGGCAGGTATGCACGCTTTGCATGTGATGCCTCTTTTAGTGAATCATGGCCATTGGCCATGATTCAGTATAATGTGGTGCCTACACACCACATAACTGAGGCTTGTAGACAACCTTAAGTAAGAATGTCATGCAGTGGACACCTGTTGGCATTCACAAATGGAGAGCATGCCTGTTGTGTGGCAGATCCTGGCCACCTGAGTAGTTATGTCAGGGGCAGGCTGGGGCATGCCATGGTTGTGCCCTACACTGCACCCATGCACAATGGCACTGTGCACCATTCTAGAGCTGCAACTCTTTCATAGGGGAACCTGGAGTACCTCATTATTATACACCCCCACAAGTAGGCAGCGGGCACGACAGCTACAGGCTCCCACTGAACACAACAGCCACAGCCTGCTGGGTCACCTCAGAGGGCTGGGGTGATTGTTCAGTCAAATGCCCACTAGTCATGCACTAGATGGTGCATGCTGTCCCAGGACCCCTGCCCACATGTGGGTAGGGATCCACTATGGGACATAGGCAGGGCATCCTATTGGATGCTCACCAACATTGGCACTCTGCCCCCATATTGCCATCATCCTCCTCTTCTGCACATTGGTGAAGGTCTGTGGAGCAGTGTGGGTGAGCTAAGCACATTTTGCATGTGATACCTGCACTATAGTGAATCACGACCTTTGTTGTCAGCTTCCTCCCTCAAAATTGTATTTATTGCTGGGCAAGAATAATTGATTTTAAACTCACATGTCAAAGGAAATTATCAATATCCCAGATTTTTAAAACATCAAAAAGGTCACTCTGTTATGAAAACCCAGCCACTATACAGAGGTCAAGCTGCCTCCCCGTTGGTGGGGGAAAGTAATTTCCCAAACCAATCTCCCTTTGTCCTCCCATTAAGTTTAGTTTAGTTCATTCAAAACACATTGCAGCCAATATCCTCAAAAGGGTGGCTGAAGTTGCATACAATTTGGCAAAGAGAAAAAACAACCACACATAGCAAAACTGATACAAAAAAATAGCAATAAAATAAACCTTTCACTAAGTACAAACATACCTTTACATACTAAAATTATAATTAAAAAAATTTTTTTTTTTATTTAGTATACTTTTTCATGCCACCTGCCACGCTACCTCAGCCTCGGTCATAGCCTCCTCCCACATTTAGGCGTGACTCTGATACCCTGGCTTACCCCCCAGGGTGGGGTTATGCACTGGGCCCTGGGCGCCACAATTTACAGGATAGGTCAGGAGCCAGCCTGAGAGCTCATCAGAGCAGAGGCAGGCTTTATCCAGGTAGCAGGCAGCTGTATTTTCTCCCCCCTACAGGGGCAGGGATGTGCAATGACGACCAGCATCCACCCCGCCCATCAAACTACATTCTGGTGCCTGTTGCTGCGGTGTCCCCAGCCTCTGTCAGGGGTCTGTCAAACACAGGTCACACTCCCGGAGAAGGACAGCAGTCCTTGGGACACTCCATCCTTCTCCACCCGTTGGCCCTCTGATGTCCCAGGTCCGCTCCTGAATCCGGGTCACCGTGTCACAAGCAGAAATCCAACCGCTGCACCGATGGGCCAGCAAAATTATAATATTTGATATATAAATAATCTTCATAACAACAATCAATATTTCCCTTTCTATAACAATAACACACTGAAGGCCCATTCATTCATCTAAAAATGGATAAAAAGGATAATTAAAACTTCATTGTTCCAAAATTGGCTTTCACCATCTAACCAGTTTCCTTAACCCATACATGCACATCTTTACGTGGTAACAAGTAGTGCAACTTGTGTTCAGGGTCGATATCTCCTTTCATCTAACCTTACCAAAATACACTTTTTAAAGCCTCCTCATATGAAATTTCAGACCCTAAAATTATTTGTAATGCTCTCTTCAGTATTATTTCTAATTCTTTATTTTCTATTTTTGTAAGACTTGCTTTCCACTCAGAGGAACCATATTCAAGTATTGGTCTAATCACTTTAAAATAAAAATATACCAAATCATTCTAACACCAGTCCTTTTAACATAGTCAAAAATATATTCTTGAATTCCTTTTTAACATCCTCTTGTACTTTCCATCCAAAGTCATGTTGTATAGTGATTCCAACAGTTTAACACTTTCAACAATCTTAACTGTAGCACCTCCAAATAAAAGGGGGAAATAATAATATTTTATTAATTTTCCAAATCTGATTTCTTGAGTCTTAACCAGATTTATCTGCATCAAATTTAGTTTCATCCAACCCTCAGTTTTGTTTAGGTTATTCTGTATAGACTTATTTAACTGAACCTATCAAATGCTGTGATATCATCCACGCACTTGATACACGGTCCATCAGTTTTCAAGTCATTTATCATTACCAGAAACAATAAAGGTCCTAACTTTGTTCCTACACAGAAACATAGAATGTGTCAGCAGATGGAGAATGCATGATCCATGTAGTCTGACCTGATGTCTGTCCTCCACAAGTTTTCTCATATTATCCCTCCCCCACCCGTGCCTATCCCATGCTGTTTTAAATGTCTTACATTTTGGCCCTCACCACCTCCATGGCCAGGCTGTTCCATAGGTTAACCACTCATTCTGTGAAGAAAACCATGCCCATGTTGCTCCTGAGTCTCCTGCCTCTCAGCCTTACATCGTGCTCCCTCATTCTTGTGGACTTATTTATCTGAAGGAGGTCCTGGGTCAGGACTGTGTTAATACCCCAAAGGTACTTGAAGGTCTCGAATCATGTCTCCCTATCTCTTTTATGTTTTAGTGAGTACATGTTGAGTTCCTTCAACCTGTTCTCATTTGACAACCCATGGAGACCGGAGGGATCATCTTTGTTGCCCTCCTCTCCCATCTCCAACCTATGTATGTCCCTCCTGAGCTGAGGCCTCCAGAACTGGATGCAGTACTCATGATGGGGCCTCACCAATAATCTGTATAGTGGCAGGACTACCTCACTTTTCTGCTCATGATGTCCTTTCCTATGCACCCTGCATCTGGTTAGCCTTAGTGCTCTCTTCTCGCATTGGTTGCCCACCTTCAAATCATCTGATATGATGACCTCCAGATCTCACTTTTTCTGGGTGGTAGTTAGCTTCTGTCCTCCCAAGTAATAGTCTGCCCCACTGTTACCTTATCCCAGGTGCATGACTTTGCACTTTTTGCATTGAATCTCAACTGCCACATGATCGTCCATTCTTCCAGCATTTGTAAGACTACTCTCATTTGATTTATCCCTCAATGGTGTCCACTCTATTGCAGATCTTGTGTCACCTGCAAATAGACAAACTTTACCACTCAGTCCTTCTGAGATATCACTGATGAAGACATTAAAAGTATTGTACCCAGCACAGACCCTGAGGCACTCCGCTTGTCACCTCCTCTCCTTGATATTCCCCCATTTACCATCACTTTCTTGGTTCTCTTGTTTAGCCAGCTGCCCACCCATGATAATACCTTCTCCCCACACCCATGTGTTCTAGCTTTTTCAGCAGCCCTCTGTGCAGCACCGACTCAAAGGCCTTACTGAAGTCTAGGTAAATTACATCCAACGCTCTCCCTGGTCTGCTATTCTAGTGACCCAGTTGAAGAACTCAATTAGGTTTGTCTGACAGGATCTTCCCATTGTGAACCCATGCTGCCTGGGGTCCTTGTGGTACTCCCCAAAATATATACTCCACCTCCAGTTTTACTCTCCTTTTCAATCCATGCTGACCTGCCTTCTAAAAAGTCATAAATCCACCTCACAATACAAGTGGGAATGCCTGAGTCCTGTAATTTCTCATTAAAATTTTATGGTCTATCAAACTGAAAGCCTTTCTGTAATCCACTAATACTGCTCTCACTAACTCCACTTCTTCCCAAGATTTCATACACAGTTCCAAGAAGTTTGAAATTGCTAGGGTTGTTGAACACCTTTAAAAGATCCAAACTGACGTTTATCAATTTTATTTGTCATAATTTCTAGCACCCACCTTGTGATAAATTCCTCCATATTTTAGAAACAACACATCTTAACAAAATGGGTCTAAAATCTTTTTGACATCCCATGGCACAGCCACTTTTAGTAAAGGCAGAACTTGTGCCTGTTTCCACTGAATTGGTAATTTTCCAAACAAAATAGATTTGCTAAATATATTGCATACCCAGGGTGCAATTAAATCTGCTCCTCCCTCCATACCCAGTTTGGTATACCATCTTGGCCTACTGGCTTATTGATTTTCATTTTTAAGGCTTTTGCTGTTTCATCAACAGTAGCAATATATTTTTCAGGCACTTCCCATAATTCCTCATCTATTTTCTAGGGGTGTGAGGCCTTTAATTACCTCACATAAGGTTCTATTTAACTCCTGTACAAACTTGCTACCATTATTGTCCCTTCAAAACCACAGTTTTCTGCCCATCTACTCACTTGTCCCTCAAGTTTACTATTTTCCAAAATGTTTTCATTTTGGTCCACTATTTTGTGGGTCGGACTTTCATAATCCATTTACTTTTTGAATGTAATATGTTTTCTTCATCCTTTTACCCGCTCTAGTTACTTTATTTCAAATGATTATATTCTACCTTGTGCCCTGACTTAAATGCTATTTTTCTTTATGTATCAAAATGATAACTTCCTCATTTACTCATGGCTTATCACTCTCTTTGATATTAATTCACTCAGGGCAATCTTATCAATCATTTCTTGCAAGGAGTTAATCATCTTAACCCAGCTGGAGTCAGCAGAATCTAATTTAAACTATTCAGTATCTAATTTCCCAGCCATTGCATGTAACACCCTTTCTTTCTTTCCTCTGTTCCATGTTCTACTCAAAACACCTGTCTCTTTCTCTATGCTTTCTGCCCCTCAGGGCTTGATGTCATTAGGATTACATTATGATGGGATAATCCAGTGAGAGGTATAACTGTTGGTGGTTTATACCAATCAAACAAATTTTGTCACCACTACATGTAAAATATGTTTTCCTTTGTCCTTCCTTAACCACTTGCTTCAAATTTCTCTCTTGTATTATTTCTGATATGGGTAAGTGATTTGCATCCCCATAAGAACAATCCCACTAACTGGTTGCTTTTCCAAAATTCTATTAAGATGCCAGTTTAGATGTTTAATCATACTGGAGTCATTGTTTGAAGGATGCTCATAAAAAACGCCCACAAATAAAGGTTTAAAGTTTCTAGGTAACCTGGGTATTTTAATCTCCATCCATAATGTCTCAAACCCCACCTGTTTTAATTCACTCATCCTTTGATAATTTGTTCCCTCCAGCACATAGTATGCAATCCTCCACCCTTTGTTTTCCAAACTGAATATGCATTATTGAGTTTTAAAACCAAAATATAATTCAGTAGAAACAGCAGCAATGAATAACACCAACTAACAGAATATACATGGAGCAGATAAAACATGTAGAGTTCACAAGAGCAAGAAACCATATGCTATAACCATGACATTAAATACAGGTAAAACTAGCAGATCCCTCCCCCAACCAGACTCACCCTCCTCCATACCAACGGAGGATCCTACAAGTGTGAAAACCAACTTTAGAAAATCAGAACCTACATGATGAGAAAATGCATTATAGCTGCCCTTCAAGGGACTGCATGGCTGCAGAGATAGAGGAGGTCATAACACGTCAGGACCAGAAAACCTGTGAGAAGAAAACACAGGGTATCAAGCCTTGACCAACTATAATGTTAACAGGGTTCCCAAATCTTCTGGTAAGAATGAAGATGATTCAAGAAACTGGCAATGGTCCGTTCTGCCTGTAAAGCATAGAGAATCTCCTAACCCATTCAGTCACAGACAGAATATTTTGATTGAGTCAGTGTCGCATTATAACCTTTCTTCGCACATACAGAGACAAGGGCCATGTGTCGCTGTTGGTTACCTATCAGTGTGTCCCCATATTCCCCAATACCCACACCTCAGGAGGAAGGCTTCACACAACCCCAAAAGAGGGTCTAATCTGGACCAGACTGCCTCTCAGAATGGGGTAACATCCTTCCACCCTTTTTTACCCTGTCCTATCCCTTCTTTCCACCTGCTACCCAACTATTGCTACTGCAGCATTAGGCATGTGGGGAGCACACCATGCCTCAGTGATAGTAACTATTTGTCCCTGATTATACTTTAACACTTCTCTTAACTCATCAATTTTTGTAACTAAGGCTCTCACATTTGTATTCATAACTGTGGGAACCCATGCCTTTTCCATCTCTATTTTCACTAAATTAGGTACATTTTTGTTCTCAACTTCTCCATATACAAATAATCCTTTGTTTCCTGTCAGTAACTTGGACAGGAATTTTAAATGTGGTTTCCTGGACCTCCTTTATCCCCTCTGTGCACTTTACTATAGACCGTTTCCAATTTACACTTTTTCCTTCTATTATTTCTAACTCTGTGATGTGTGACCAGGACAGGGATCTGGTTTTGAGCATTCATTTCTGTTTTAAAATTTGAAATCTAGACACCTGTTTTAACTGAAATATTAAAGGTGTGACTTTCTTCTTCCTGTAATTTGTCCCAAATTTTGATTCTCTGCAAAGTTAAACCTTTTCTGTTTTTCCAATAAGATGTAAATAATAACAATAAGCTTAAAACCAATGTACAATTCATTTTGCTCAAAAACATGCGTCCTATTCATTCATTCTATCCTAAGAAGTCTGATATATATATAATTTATCCATTTTAGTAAGTGTAAAGTTAGTAACTACCTATCACCAACATTACACCATATTTAACCATATAAAATCAAATAAATATTTTTGAACAGCCTCCCGCTTATCCTCCCACCTGTGACTCTCGCTGAGGACTGTCACCACTCCCGCGAAAGCCACTCATGTGGAGAGCCACTTGTAGCAGCTCACTTTTGAAGAAAAGAGTTTACCTGACCCCTTCACTCATGCCACACCAGGTTCTTCCAGTGCTGGTACTTCGACCGTTGTCACCAGGTCAGCCCAGTCCAAGTTTTTGCTGATGGGTTCGGGATGGGTGGTTCTCACAGTCATTTTGCAGCTAACAGATTGCAAACAGCCACAGTAGTTCAAAGGGCTGCACACAGGTCAAAGGAGTTGTATTGTTCCCAGGCCGTGGCAGCTCACTTTTGAAGAGAGCTCCCTGCCCTCTTAACTCACATCACACCTGGTTCTTCCTGGTGCTGGTACTGACCATTGCCATCAGGTTGGTCCAGTCCATGTTTTGCTGATGGGTTCTGGATTGAGTGGTTCTCACAGTCACTTTGCAGCTAACAGATTGCAACAGCCACAACAGTTCGAAGGGCTACACACAGTTCAAAGGGCTATGATGTTCAGGCTTTTGCCGGCTGGCTTTTGCAGAGAAAGTTCCGCCCCCTCTCACTCATGTCACACCAGGTTCTTCCTAGTGCTGGTACTGACCATGTCACCAGGTCAGCCCAGTCCATGTTTTGCTGATGGGTTCTGGATTGAGTGGTTCTCACAGTCACTTTGCAGCTAACAGATTGCAACAGCCACAACAGTTCAAGGGCTACACACAGTTCAAAGGAGCTATGATGTTCAGGCTTTGCCGCTGGCTTTGCAGAGAAAGTTCCCCGCCCCCTTCACCTATGTCACACCAGGTTCTTCCCAGTGCTGGTACTGACCATTGTCACCAGGTCAGTCTGTCCGATGTTGTGCTGACAGGTTCAGAATGGGTGGTTCTCACAGTCACTTTGCAGCTAACAGATTGCAAACAGCTGCAACAGTTCAAGGGCTACACACAGTTCAAAGGAGACATGATGTTCTGGCTTGTAGCAGCTTGCTTTTAAAGAGAGAGTTCCCTTACCCCTTTACTCTCTCATCACACCTGGCTCTTCCCAGTGCTGGTACCAGCAACTGCCACCAGGTCAATCCAGTCCATGTTTTGCTGATAGGTTCAGGATGGTGGTTCTCACAGTCACTTTGTAGCTGACATTTATTTATTTATTTTTATTTATTGAAATGTTCACCAGGAAGGCACACTGAGCAACAGGTTGCTCATCTCCGGTGCTACCTGGGAAAGTAAGGGAAAGTGGAGGGTTACATATATACAGTACATACTTACAATTAGGCATAAATCATTACTTAATACCGTAAAAATGACATAATAGAAGACAAATAATTCATGAAACATTGCACAGAATACAGCAAATGCAGGGAATTAAACATATTGTTGAGAAGTCAGAACAATAACATGTAAAATATTTATAAATATATAAACAACATATCAAAATTCAGTACGATTTTCCATTGTGATGGCAGAAATTAATGGAACAGTGCACAAAAAATACAAGGAGTTTAGAGCATATAACTAGGAAGGCAGAGAAAATTAGAATTAAATATAATGAAGGCAGGTTTGAAAGCAAGTGCTAAAGTCCCAGTGAGAGGGAGAGGTGCTAGGACCAAAAGAGAGGCAGGTTAAGTAAGAAATTAACAAGTACAGTTGGAGGAGAGGAAGTTGTACAGGCAGAGGAGAAAGAATGAGGAGAGAAGGAGTGTCATATTTGAGGGGAGGCATTCCAGATTTTAGGGAAACGGTGGGTGAAAGCAGACTGTCCAGTAAGTGTGGAACAGTGGGGATTAGAAAAGAGCGAGTCTAAGGATCTTAAAGCATGGGCGGGGTGGACAGAGAGGAGGATAGGTATTGAGGAAGAGAGCTTAGCCAGTATTTTGAGATGAGTTTGGTGAAGTGGGAGAGGCAATCGATAGCAAGAGAAGGGAAAGACAAGGAGTGATAGAGATCACAGTGGTAAAAGGCAGTGGGAGAGTCCAGGGCAAAGCAGCAAAAGAGTTAAAAGAGGGTCCAATCTGGATAAGGTGGATTTGGGAGTGGCACTATAGACTACATCACAGTAGTTGAAAATAGGGAGAATCATCTTTGGACAACATCGCACCTGGCCATAATAGGGATGCAATTTCTGTTCCTGTATAATGCAGCAAGATTGGAGAGCAGCTTTTTCAAGATGGTGTCGATGAGACTAAGGAAGGTGAGGTGTTGGTCCAGCGAACCCCAAGATATCTAAAAGAGGAGGTGTCCTCAAGTGGTGTCCCATCCAGGTGTGAAGGTGGGCAAACGGGAGCCTTGCAAGTCTCTGCCTTGTGACGAAGGTCATGGAGACTGTTTTTTAGTATTTAGGAAGAGTTGATGTGATGCAAGCCAGTGCTGGAGCTTATTGAAGTCAAGCTGAAGTCTGGTTTCCACATCTGAGGGAGATTGGCCAGAGGTGAACAAAATGGTATAGTCAGCATACATGTGTATGGATGAGGAGGCGAGGCTGACAGGAGGTCATTTAAAAGAAAGAGAAGAGAGGGCCTAGCACTGAGCCCTGAGGTACTCCAGTGTGAACTTGGTGGGGAAAGGAGAAGGACTTCGTAATCCTAACTGATTGAGTGTGACCAGTGAGGTAGACCCTGAACCAATTTGTGGCAGGAGGCAAGAGCTCAGCTGAGGAGAGTGCTTGAAGGAGTAGTGTGGGAAACCATGTTGAAAGCCCTGGCATGGTCGACAAAGATGGTGGAGGTCATCAGGCCATTGTCCATTCTGGTGAGGACTGAATCAGTCAGCCTGATTAGGAAGGTAGTGGTAAAATGATTTTTCAAAATCCAGATTGGAAAGGGGTAATGAAATTTGAGTCAGACAGAAAGGAGGAGAGTTGGGACAGAACTAGTTGCTCCTGGAGTTTAGCAAGCGTGGGAGTAGGAAGATTGGGTGGTAGTTATTTGGGAAGTGGAGTCACCACTTTGGGGAGAGGGAGGACAATAGCATGCTTCCAGGGTGAGGGAACCGTGTCTGTCCTGAAGGAGAGGTTTAAGATTAAAGAGAGTGGATAGGTAATAGCTAGGGCAAAGGTAGAGGAGCTTGGGGTCAAGCTCATCAGGAGAACTGCCTTTGATAGGTTAATAGTTAGAAGGGCTTTGAGTGTGTCGGCAGGTGAGACCAAGGAGAATAAGAAAGGGTGGTGGTCATGAGTTGGGAGAGGGTGGCAGTTGTCTGTGTAGGAGGGAGGGTGTGGTTGGGCAGGTGGGGAGTGAGGCTAGTAGGGCTAAGCACAAGATGTGAAGTAAGAAATGAATTCTTCTGCTGCTGAAGCATGATCCACTATAAGGAAACTATTTATTTTAAGGACGGGAGGGAGGGTGGAAGGGGAGAGAAAAGGACGTGGATCACTTTCCAGAATTTGGAAGGGAGTTTAAGTTAGTGAGGAAGGTAGAGTTGAAATACTCAGCCTTGGCTAGCCTTTGTAGCTTTGGTGCACACATTACAGAGTTTATGGTATGTGATGAAGTTACTAGGGAGGTTAGTTGTTTTGAGTTTCCTCCAAGTTTTATTGTGCTCTCTGAGGCAGGCCAGCAATTCAGGTGTAACCTAAGGGATATGGTTGCCATGTACCTGTGTACGCTTGACAGGGGCATAGTGATTCCAGATTGTGTGAATTTATCTTGAAAGTAGGACAGGGCATTGTCAACATGGGGAGCTGTGGTTAGTGGGGTCCAGTAGAGTTTGCTAAGTCTCGAGAGGGAAGGGTTAAAGAGAGGGATTTATAAGAGTGAACCATTAATATTTTGTGAAGTAGTTTGGCCTATAGATCTTCAGGAGATAGATCGAGTGGTGATCACTTAGGCATCTGGTAGATACCATATTTGATGACACAATGAGGGTGTGTGGTGAGGGCCCAATCGAGCAAGGAATGATTTTGGATATTGATGTTCAGATGGGTAGGTTCCTGGATAAGTTGTGTCAGGTTATGGGAGATTATACAGTTACAGTATGTGTAGTACTTTGAGAGGAGACAACCAGTTCAGGTTTAAATCTCCCAAGACAAACAGTTCACCTGACTGAGTGAGAAACAATGGTGGTGATGAGGTCAGTGGAAACTGTGGAGGGAGGATTAGGGTGACAATAAATGCCCACAACAAAAATCAGGGTCGAGAAAGGCAGGAGAGACGAATGACAAGAGCCTCATATTTGGACGGCTCAGTGGAGGTAAGGGTGGTGGTATATTGTAAGGAGGAGGAGATGTACATGGCAATGCCCCTCTTCTTCCAGTTTGGTCTTGTCTGGCCAAGGAGCATCCTGGGATAGAGATGGTGTGGTCAGGAATCTTTTACCAAGCCAAGTTTCTGAGAGGATTAAGATGTCAGGAGTCAGGAGATAGTCAGGCTCGGAGAAGGTCCAGTTTGGGTAACAGGCTGCGATATTTCAGTGAAGTAGCTTGAGTCATCTAGGAAAGGTTAAGGAGTTAATTAGGTCTTGGGAAGGATCAGAAGGAGGAGATCCAGGGGATAACAGCAGCTGGTCCTGGGTTAGGTGGATATTTGCAGAAGAGAGGAATAGGAGGGCTATGATCAGGTGATGTAACTTTAGAGATTTAAGAAATATATGGGGCTTATACTGTTTATGGAGGAGGTGGGAGCTAGGGAGATGAAGCAATTAATAGGAACCTGATAAAGGCAGAGAGGCAGGCACTGTGAAAAGTGAAGCTGCTGGGGAAGGTGAGTAGCACCAACGTAGGAGAAAAGGAGCAGGGGTGACAGGATGATTATAAGTGGAGTGACAGAGACAGATAAGCAGTACCAAGGGGAAGCATTGGGATTTAAGCAGGAGAGGAGAGGAGGGAGATGATAGGGAGGAAAGTAGGAGAAGTAGAGGAGAGAGGAGGGGTCTGACATATTTGAACAGAGTCTGGTGGAACTAGTAGATCTGGTAGAACTAGGAGAGATTTATTTTTTAGGCAATGGAATGTAAGTTGGGTTCAATGGCACCCAAGGTCCACTGCATGGTGAGTGGCTGCTCAAGTAGGTGGGCAGAGCTTGGAACACTACTGAAGCATTTAAAGAGTGCCAGGGTCAGGGAGGTTGGGTGAGAAAATTCAAATGCCATCACTGGCTAGAGAAGCAGGCTAGGGCTTGCTTGGATAAAGTAAAAGCGGAATCAAGAAACTGCTGAGAGCAGTTGGGGGCCCTGAGACCAATGGTGTGCTAGCAGCAAGCACAAGGACCAATGGCGCCAGGTGTATTCTTGAAGTTTAGCCAGTGAGGAGCTGGGCCGGGTCCAAGGATCCAGGGAAGGTAAACAGCAGTCGTGCCTGTGAATTTCTGCCTGCAGGATGTGGAGCTCAGGCGGCGGCTCCAAGAGCGGGTCATGGCTTCCAGTCAGGAGGAGGGAGCCTGGTCAAGGGCTGGCTTCTGTGGAGGGAAAGATGGAGAGAGTTAGTAATTTAAAAGAGGCCGAGGGTCAGCTGCTGGTTAATCAGTGGATGGGACAGGTAGAAGAGACAGGGAGGGGTGTTGGAAAACAATAGAGTGCAGGAATAGGTGTTCAGCCTAGGCGCCAGGAGCAGATCCCAGAAAAAGAAACAGAAAAGCGTATAAAAGATGTGGGGAGGAGGGGAGAGATTAGTAGAGCAGAGAGGTGGAGGTGGAGGGGAGCTTGATTTTGTGCAAATGGAGGTCTACTAAAATACAGAGGCTGAGAGCTTTGGGAAGGACAAACACAGGCAAGTAACACACTTAAGTCGTGATATAAGCCTTCAGCAGTGAGCAAGCACATAACAACCCCAGCGATTTAAAAGACAATAAAACACCCTTAACAAAACTCCCCAAGCAATTTCCCTCAGTTAATAAACACTCTGGGTTTACATGTGCCTTAAGACCCACATTTAACCCTGCACAGAACATTTGTTTTTCCCATGCTGTATGTCTGCAGGAAAGCAGTTACAATATAAGAAGCTAAACAGACTTTAACCCTGCACCAAAACTTTAGTTTTTCCCCATAAGTCTGCAGTAAAGCAATTACAGTACAAGAAACTTTGCAGAATTTAACCCTGCACAAAAACATTTAGTTTTTCCTACAGTATATCTGTAGTAAAGCAGTCGCAATATAAGAAGCTAGGCAGGATACAGGGCAGCGTCAATGGGGAAAATTCAAAATGCCATCACACAGAGAAGCCGCCAGGGCTCAGCTTTGAAACGTTGTACTGACAGGTTTGGGATGGTGGTTCACAGTCACTTTGCTGCTAACAGATTGAAGTACCCTTATCCCTTGCCCAGCAGCAAACTGTAACAGGGTTTTTCCATTATTATTGAGTCTTTTGTTTTCAAGTTTCAAGTTTATTGATTTGGAAACAATCAGACTGCAAAAGCCCCAACAGTTCAAAGGCTGCACACAGTTCAAAGGAGCTGTGACTTTCAGGCTTGTGGCTCGCTTTGAAGAGAGAGAGTTCCCCGCCTCTTCACTCACATCACACCTGGATCTTTCTGGCGCCGGTACCACAGTTGTTACCAGATCAGTCAATCCACATTGTACTGATGGGTTCAGGATGGTGGTTCTTACAGTTGCTTTGCAGTTAACAGATTGTAAACAGCTGCAACAGTTCAAAGGGCTGCACATAGTTTAAAAGAGCTGTGATGTTCAGGCTTGTGGTAGCTCTTCTGATGAGTTCCCATGCCTTTCACTCACCGCCACACCAAACGCTCTCATGCCGGTACTAACCACTGTTACCAGGTCGGTCCAGTCCATGTTGTGCTGATGGGTTCAGGATGGATGGTTCCCATAGTCACGTTGCAGCTAGCAGATTGTAAACAGCTGCAACAGTTTAAAGGGCTACACATAGTTCAAAGGAGTCTTGATGATCAGGCTTGTGACAGCTCGCTTTGAAGAGACAGTCTCCGCCTCCTTTCACTCATGTCACACTTGGCTCTTCCTGGTGTCAGCATTAACCATTGCCACCAGGTCGGTTCAGTCAATGTTTTGCTGATGGATTTGGGATGGGTGGTTCTGACAGTCACTTTGTGGCTAACAGATTGCAAACAGTCACAATAGTTCAAAGGATACACACAGTTCAAAGGAATCATGATGTTCAGGCTTGTAGTGACTTGATTTTGAAGAGAGAGTTCCCACCCTTCACTCACATCACACCTGGCTCTTCCCAGTGCCGGTACCAACCATTGCTACCAGGTTGGTCCAGTCCATGTTGTGCTGACAGGTTCAGGATGGGTGGTTCTTACAGTCACTTTGTTGCTAACAGATTGAAGTACCCTTATCCCTTGCCCAGCATCAAACTGTAACAGGTGTTTTTCCATTATTATTGAGTCGTTTGTCTTCAAGTTTCAAGTGTATTCATTTAGAAACAACCTTTGAGCTGGAAGCTAATTTAGAAAGGTTCCACATCTAGACAGAACATACAATACCAATGTCACAAGAATCAACTGCAAGGTCACTTGGCAAGGTTCTAAACAATAATGTCATTCAGTTACAGACTTTAGAGTTGTTTATACATTCTAGTGTAAAGAGTGGAGACATAGTACGATAGAGTTTAGACTACTATATGATCTTAATTAAAAGAGACTGGGAAAGAATAGAAAGGATTATAGAGATGGAAAGAGAAACCCTGTGCCATGAGAAGAAGGCTTTGTTAGAGTTTAGGTAGTGATATAGCTACAGGATGGGGGAGGGAGTCAGCAGGATGGGAGGAAGTGCCCAGGAAAAGGGGTGAATTGAAGGAGAGGGTAGTGGAAGGAGCAGCCACAGGCATAGGTGAAGAGGCCCTAGCCTAGACTGTGGGGGTCCTCAGATACACAGAGGGATGGGGTGGGGATTAGAGACTTGCAGGCAAGTGCCATAAGGGTTGTTACTACAAGTAGCGGTGGCTGGGGTGAGAAGCTAAGTGCTGTTATGAAGTGAAAGGATGGACAGTCTTTTGACTGTCTAATCTGAATTTCTAGTGCATCATCTATGCTCTAATCATATGTGTTCTCCCATGCTCTTCTCCTAGCCTGGAATTAAAGTCCCAGAAATTATAAAAACTAAGTTTGAATGTTTGCTTTAATAACACAATTTCTGCTTCAATGTCATTAATTTAGCATTTGAATAAAAGCACTTTTATTATTTGTGGCATAATATACATACTAAACAGTGCAACTATTTCAGATCCCATTTACATAGTGCAAAATGAAACAACAAAAGTGAGACTACAGATTACACAACCCCCAAAGTTAAAAAACGTAATCATGCATGCTAACTCGGCCTGATACAGGTGGGTCAAACAAAGGTTTCAGAGCACTACGGTGGTAAGAATTGTGGATACTGAGAGCAAGACTGGTGGGGTAGGCATCTGAGGAGCCTTTCAATGAGAAGATAATTTTAACACTATTATTGTTTTTTGCTCCTTCAAATCTTTAATTTGTTGCAACATTGGGTTTGTAGAGTCACATTACTTAGCTATTGGACAGCAGGTTACTTTTGGATTAAAATTAGCTTTAGATACTTTTCTATTCCTCCCATTTTCTTATTGAATTATCAGAAAAGGAGAAAAGAACTTTGTATCAAGTTACAGGCCGAAAACCTTGCTACAGATGTTTGGCAGTCAAAGAATCCCTTCAGATCCCAAACAAGAACGTGCAAAACATTTGGTATAAATGCATCAAATATAAATAATTAAAGGTCCCAGTTAAGTTCAAGGACAATAATAAAAAGTGGCTTTTGAATAAGATTTATTTATGTCTTCAGTAACTGGGTAGATGCACTGATCCAGAGGATCGCTTTTCAGTCATGACCTGAGCCACAAACATGGCACATTAAGCAATGCAAACACAGGTGTAAACACAATAGTACAGGCTTCAAACGCGAGTGTAGGAATTGCAGAACAAGGGGTTTTAGGTAAAGGTTACGTAAGATACATGGTGCCATTTAAGGTCAACAGACAGGTAAAATACATAGTCACAAAACACAGAGATCATGGAAATATAGGAAACATAGAAGTTGACGGCAGAAGGAGATCGCTAGGTCCATCTAGTCAGCCCATTTGTTTCAGACCTATTTTGACACTCTAGTTGCCCTTTAGTCAGGGCTCCTTGTGTCTATCCCATGCATTCTTGAATCCCCCCACAGTGACCCCCACACCTCTTGGGGCAGGCTGTTCCAGGCATCCACCACTCTTTCTGTAAAGAAAACTTTCTGGTGTTGGTAGAGGACCTCTCTCCCTGCAGCCTGAGGCCATGTCCCTGGTCCTGGAGCCCTTCTTGAAGTGAAAAAGTTTCTGTGCCTGTACCTTGTTAATGCCTTTTATGTACCTGAATGTTTCTATAATGTCCCCTCTCTCTTCTCTCTGTCAGGAGTACATATTCAGTTCCCTAAGTCTGTCCTCGTAGGACATGTACTACAAGACCCTGAATCATTTTTGCCACCTTTCTCTGTACTGTTTCCACCCGATCAATGTCCTTCCTGGAGGTGAGGCCTCAGAACTAGACTCATATTCCAGGTGAGGCCTGACCAGCGATCTATACAGTGGTAGTACCACCTCTCTCATCCTGCTCGTGATTCCCTCCCAATGCAGCCCGCATTCTGCTGGCCTTCAATGTTACCTTCTCACACTGCTTACTAACCCTTAAGTTGTCTGAGATTATGATTCCCAGATCTCATTCCTGGTTTGAGGCCACCAGTCTTTCGCCTCTTAGGTAATACTCCTTCTTGTATTTTTCTTTCCTATGTGCATGACCTTGCATTTTTGGTGTTAAATCTCAGCTGCCACACTCCAAACCATTCTTCTAGTTTCTTGAGGTCAGCTTCCATCTTGCTCACTCCTTCTGAGGTGTCCACCTCATTACATGTCTTGGTGTCATCTGCGAACAGACACACCTTCCCTTCCAGTCCGTCAGTGATGTCTGCTGTAAAGACTTGAAGAGCAGAGGCCCCAGCACTGAGCCCTGGGGCACCTGCCTTTCATCTATTGCATTCCATTAACCTGTACCCTCTTGGATCTGTCTTGTAACCATTTTTGTACCCACCTGACTACTTTTGGACCAGCCCCTGTGTGGTCAAGCTTCTTTGTCAGCCTTCTGTGTGAAACAAGTCATAGGCCTTATTAAAGTCTAAGTAGACCACATCTACTGCCCTACCTTGGTCCACCTTTTTGTAGCGAGTCAAGAAACTCAAGAAGATTTGTCTGGTATGACCTACCTGCTGTGAAACCATGCTGTTTAGGGTCTTGTTGGCCACTAGTTTTGAGGAATGCAATGATCCTCTGCTTGAGTGGTGTCTCCATTAGTTTCCCTATTGCAGATGTGAGGCTCTCCAGTCTGTAATTACTAGCCTCTTTGCAACTGTCTGATCTGTGAAGTGGAACCACTATTGCCTTTCCAGTCTTGGGTACCACACGCTCTTCAAAGGATTTCATAAATAGAAGTGCCAGAGGGTCTAATTCTGCCCCCAGTTCCTTAAAGGATTCTGGGGTGCATCGTCTGGTCCCATGGCTTTGTCTTCTTTTAGTTTATTTAGCGCCTCCATACTTGGCTTCTAAAGGACTTGTGTCTACCCCTGGTACTGGGGTGTTGTGTTTTTAGGCTGGGCCATCCTCTGGGTTCTCTTTGGTAAACACCAAGCAGAGATATTTGTTGAGATTTTGGCTTTCTCATGGTCATGTTTGGTGCATTTCATTCTTCAGTAGCAATCTTTACTATCCCCTTTTGCCTTCCTGTTCCCTAATGTATCTAAAAAATTATTTGTCTCCTCTCTTTGCCCTTCTGCTATCTTTTCCTCTGTCTGGACTTTTGTCTTTCTGATTTGTTTGTTAGACTCTCTCATTTTCCTTCTATGGCTCCCAGTCTTTCTCATTTTTGGTTTCCTGGTTTATGCTGTATGCCTTCTTTTACTCTTTGACTGTGGTAGCCACTTCTTTGGAAAACCATAAAGGATTTATTTTATTTTTGCTTTGCTGACCCATCTGGCACATTGATCTGTGGCAGTCTTTATTCTCTCTTGGTTCTCCCCACATGACCTCCACCTCCTCAATCTCTATTTCCATGAAATGGCTACTTATGTTGTTCCTCATTTTTGGAAGTCAGCTTTTCTGAAATCTAGCACCTTTATCTTTGGTGGCTGGTGTCCTGTGTTATGTTTAACTTAAAGCTTACCATGGGATGGTCGCTGTTGCCCGTATAGTTTGTGAGGACAAGATCGAGAATGGCATCTCCCTTGGGGTTTTAACAAGGTAGCAGGGTCCTGTGTCTTGTAGTGACAATAAAAGTCCCTACTTCTTGTTGTTGCTGTGGTTAGCATGCTCCAGTTAATATCTAATAGGTTGAAGTCCCCACCAGTATTATTTCACCTTTATCAGATATTTTGTGGATTTTCTCTATTAGATCTTTGTCTCCTTTATCTCCTTGATTTGGGGGCCAGTACACAACACCGATTCTGAAGGGTTTCCCTTGCCCATGTCTACTGTTAGCCACAGTGGCTCAAAGTCCCAGGTTGCCTTTTACTTCTGTGGCTTTTATTTCCTCCTGACTATAAATGGCTACCCTCCTGTTTTTTTTTTTGCACAGTCTATCTTTCTTGAACTGATTGTAACCAGGAATGACCGTGTATCCCATCTGTGGTTTTCCATGAACCAAATTTCTGTTACAGGCACCCAGACCAGCCCTTCTGTTTCCAAGATAGCTGTGAGTTCAGGAAGTTTGTTGGTTATTCTCCTAGTATTTGCTATGATTCTTTCCAGGAATATACCGTGCATCCTTTCTGGCATGGGTTGTACCCTCTTCCAGGATTGCTCCAGTTTGCTCTTTCTGGCCAACAGATTATGGAGGTTGCAGGTTCGGGTGGATGTTGGCTCTGATTTGTTTTCTGAGGATGTATATGTGCACTTGGCATTTGGGAGTGATGACCAGCCCACCGACAACAGTTGTGTGAGCTGCATCATACTCCCTTTAATTAGTTTAAACTACCTGTATAGACATCGCATTTGTGTCTGAGTGCTCATATACCTTCTCTGTTTAGGTGCAATCCATTGTATTTAAAAAAGCTCTTTCCCAAAAGTTGTGCCAGTTCCCTATGTTGTGGTATCCCTTGTCTTGGCACCAATAACGCAGCCATGAGTTGAATTTGCCTGCTTCAATCTCTGCCTCGCTTGGTGCTTTTCCTCATACATATGATGTCAAATTATTGGAAACAATAAAATAAGTGCAGCTGCATTCAGATAAACAGTCAGCATTCAAGCAAACAGATAAAAGTCAGATAAAACTCTGATAAAATAAAGTCTCTAGTATTCTCACAACACTTTCTTGAATCCAAAGCTGCTGCTCAAATAGGCTGAAAAGCAAACTGCTCTAATCATGTTTGCTGAGATCCAGCTCTCTTATCCTTGAAGCATGGTCTTAAATACTCATGCACCCCAATCAATGTAGTGCAATAGTGTGCCATATTTAATCAGATAACATGGTAATATACCAAGTATTCACATGGAAACCCAATTTTCCATCACTTACTGTGCACATAAAATGTAAAACACCATGAACCCCTCAAATATATGTACCAGTTATAAATTTTAATAATAAAAAGAAAGAAAAACTCACATTACACAACATACAATGTGCTGAAAAATAGCTCTGTAGTATGTAAATGGCTCCATTGCAGGAAAGCTCCACTGTGTGTACTTAACTAACACAGTCACTCTTCCTGCTCCTGTTTTGTTGTTTAAATATAAACTTTTGGCATAAGACTTCTAGGTTAAACTAAAAACAAAATGAGCAGCAGCTTGCTAAAGCACCCTGTCTTCTCCACAGCTCGATGGAATCTGGAGACAGCACAGGGGCATTGTGCATTTTATGAGATCACCAGTAAGAACATTCAGTTGATGTTTGGTGCATAAAATTCAAATTGTAATCAACAGAGAAAATAGATATTTAAAAAAATGATACAGAACCACTGTTTACTATATTGTTGTGAAGCTAGTAACAATGAGGAAGAAAGAAAACTCCTGGTAATATTTAAAACGAACACACAAGCCCTGTGGTTTTAAGCACTATATTAAACTTAAGCTATGAGCAGATGTCTATATACTGCCCTTTTACAACCATTTATAATGTATTTATAAACTGAATAGCATAAAGGAACAGTTTTATGAAGCTTCTGCAATTCACCATTTCTTCTCTGTGCCTTTTTCACAGGATTCACAACCTCCATTCTCTCCATACTTCCACATTTTCTCAGGTGCACAAATCAAAGACAGTCTGGCTCAGTCAGGGGTCACAACTAGTGCTTTATCAGATCCAACTTCCTGTTTTCTCAGTCTTCAGCACCCGGTGTTTGGCTCTCACTTTTCGTGGCTGCAACCTCCTCTCAGTTACAGTGCTGAAGTAAGCCAACAATGCCAGCTCCATTCTACCTCTTCCTCCCGCACTAAGCACTGCTTCACTGGGTCCATTTTCTAAGGAGGTAAATAAAAAGGACACTTCTGGGGAACAGAAACAATTAAGTAAAAAGCAAAAACATATTCTTAAACAATATTGAGTCAACTGTGGCATATTGGTTCAAAAATACTGTCAGACCTATCAAGTTTCAAGTTTATTGGTCAACAATTTGTATTTTCAAACAATGCAGATAAAGTTTACTACAATATTACAAATACTGAATATCAGATTAAACAGAATTACTAATTCACTTCCATTAAGGTTCTGCTAAGAAGTAAGATACATGTAGATGCTTAACTGTATCACAGTGAATTGCATATTTTCATGATAATAAAATATGACATCTACATTCCTGTACAACAGGAGTGATCAGGAAGAGTTAGGCAGTTGATAGCCTTACTGAATTGTGGGGAACATTAGGTTACAAATGTAACATATATATTTGTAAAGAACAGAAATTATCCGAGAAAATAAAAGCCCTTGGTAATCCAAGAACACACAGTAGATTAAACAATTTCATGATAAATAAATGTGAGTATATATATAAATATGTATATATATTTTCATGGTAATAGGAGGAGTCAGAAAAAATTACACCTTTAGACATCCTAGTAAATCACAGGAGTAAATGGGAATCCTTAGGTCAGACATATCATATATTTGCTGTCCAGCTACTCTACAGATCCACAGATTCTCAGCATGCTGCCATCTTGCATCCAAAGGTTAAGGCTAATATGGTAGCTTTAAGAAGGTATAAAGAGACACAGAAGGACAAGGACAGGAGGTGTATTGAAGCAGAGGGAGGCAGGCAATGCAGTGAGGAGCATAAAGACACCAACTGAGGAATGAATAGCCCAAGGGATAACAAAAGGGACAATACATTTAGGTGCATAAGTGAAAGAGGAAGATTAGGGAGGGATGTGAAGTTAATACGGGCAGGTGAGGACTGTGCAAATGAGGATCTGTAAAAAGCAGATATCCTGAACAGATACTTTTGTTCAATCCTCACAGAGGAAGGGAAGGGATGGGTCACATAAAAGCAACAGAGGCACTGGAGAGGGAGGTAGACACACATTTCTTTACAGAGGAGACAGTCCTGAAGGACTCACAAATCTGATTGTGGACAAAGCTTATGGGGGCCAGAGGGGTACACCTAGAGTCCTGGCTGCACCTCTGACAGTCCTTTTAATAACGCACTGGAAACAGAGTGGTTCCAGAGGACTGGGGGCAGCTGTAGTCCTGCTTCACAAGTGGTAGCAGAGAGGATGCTGGCAACTATAGGAAGTCATCCTGACATCAGTGAAGAGGAAGCTAATGGTGTCACTGCTAAAGGACAGAGTTGGAGCATCTTAGATCCAGCAGGTTACAAGACCCAAGACAACACATGTTCATGGGAGGTCATGTCAGACAAATCTGATAGATTTCTCTGACTGGGTGACCAGGGAAAGAGATCAGGAGCTGCAGTGGATGTGGCCTACTTAGATTTCAGTACATCTTTTGACAGCATTCTACATAGGAGGCTCATAAGGAAACTGTTAGCTTATGACTGGGTCCATAGTTGGTAAACTGGGCAGCAGATTGGTTAAGGGATAGGTGACAGAGGGTGGTGATAAGCTGAGTTCACTCCAGGGAAGACAGGCAACCAGCAGGATGCCACAGGGCTCACTGCTGGGACCAGTCCTCTTTAATGTCTTTATATATGACATTACAGGTGAGCTGGATGGAAAGGTCTGCCTCTTTGTGGATGACACCAAAATCTGCAATAGGGTGAACACTCAGATGGGGTGGAAAGAATGTGCAGAGACCTGAGAAAATACAAGGAGTGATCAAGGGCATGGAAACTGGGTTTCAGTGAAAAAGTCCAAAATCATACATTTAGAGCACATAAACCTAGAGGCAGAGTAAACTATGAGAGAAGAGGTATTGGTGGTCTCGAACAGAAAAGGGACATGGGAGTAAACAGATTTGATAATATCAAGATGGCCAGGCACTGCAACAAGGCAGTAGATAAGTAGGGCCACTGAGATGCTTGGGTGCATAGGGAGGAGTATCACCAGCAGAAGGAAGGAGCTGGTGTTGCCACTGTGTAGATTGCTGGTGAGACACTACCTGAGTACTGTATCATGTTCCGGAGACAACATCTCAAGAAGAACATTGACAAAATGGAGGCAGTCTAGTGGAAGGCACTAAGATGGTTCAGGGTCTGCATAAGAAGCCCTACAAGGAGAGACAGAAGGACTTCAGTATGTACACCCAGAAGAGAGGCGGGAGAGGGGTGATATGATAGACCCATAAATGCCACACATGGGTAAATAAGGTACAGAAGAGGTGTATTTTCAGAGAAAAAGTTGCACAAGAACAAGGGGACATGCAATGAAGCTGGAAGGGTAAATTCAAGAGCTATATGAGGAAGTACTTCTTACAAATGAGTGGTGGATGCTTGAAACAGCCTTATGGTGGAGGAGGTAGGGTGAAAACAGTGGTGGGCTTCAAGCATGTGTGGGATAGGTACAAAATAATCTTTGTGGGAAGCAAGGGAGGCGCCAAGATCAAGAAGGGTCTGTGATGCCAATACAGGCAGGGAAAAATGGGCAGAATGAGGGGCTAAGAATCTTATCTGCTGCCAAATTTTATGTTTCTTGCCAGGACTGTCCCAGAAATGAGGGCAAGGTGTACAAGCAATAGCAGCAGAGTGGAATGAGTTCAGGGGACCAGGAAGTGTAGACAAATAGACCAGCAAAAGGAAAACACAAGACACCTAGGATGTCAGAGAATGGTGATGGGGAGAGTCATTCAAGAACCAAGAGGTGGCAGTGTAAACTGAAGGGCAGCATGTCTGAAAGCCAAGAGTCTGGATGACAATTTGAAACTCTGGGCACTGGTGGAAGACTCTGGGCTGGATCCATCGGCTGTTACAGAACCTTGTGCTAATGAGGCAGACCGGGACCTAATGATTCCTTGATGCACCTTATATAGGCAAGAGAGGATGGGTAGAGGTGGAGGGATGACCATTTATGTTAGAGGAGGAATAGAAGCAGTAGAGGATGCATCCATTCAAAGGAAGGAGAAGGTAGAATCACTGTGGGTACAGCTCACAGAATCATCAGGTAGAAAACTTTGCTTGGGGTGGTTTACAGGCCACCAGGGCAGGAAGAGGAGAGAGAGATAAGGAACTTGGAGCAGAAGTAGGAAAGAGCGTGGCAAAATGGGAGGTTGTAGTAGCAGAAGATCTCAACCTGACAGACATCAACTGGGCCATGCCGGAGCACCAGGAGTCAAACCCTGCTTGATACTTTGCAGGGCTGCATTTTGGTGCAGCAGGTCAGGAACCCCTAGACAATCCACCATTTTTAATGGGGTACTCACCAACTCTTAAAGAGTAGGCAGAGTGTGGGTTAGGGAACCACAGTAGTCCAGTGACAATACCATATGGTTTGAGTTGGTCCTGGACACCAGTAAGATCTTGTCTAAGACTGGGGTGCTAAACTTCAGAAGGGTAGATTTCAACCAAATGAGGGAACTAGTTCTAGGCAGGTTAGCTAGGTAGACAGCATTGGGGAAGTAGAAGAAAGATGGGGGTCATAAAGGACCATTCTCAAGGCAATGAAAACATGCACCAGAACAATTATCCAGTGAAATAAATATAATATACCAATTTGTTTCTCTGAAAAGGTCAGGGATGCAGTGAGGAACAAAAAGAAGACCTTTATAAAGTACAAAGAAAACAGTAGGACGAGGAATTGGACGAGTATCAGGAAAAACTAGAAGCCAAGAGGGTAGTCAATATCACAAAGGCAGACACAGAACTGCCTATTGTGAAGATGGTTATTTGAAGAGAAAAATTGTTTTTAGATATACAGTATAAGGAAAAAAAGCTGAGGGGGATTGCCAGGCTAAACAAGGAGGCATGGTAATAGAGGAAGATAGGCAGAAAGTAGTTGTGTTGAACTACTGCTTTTGCTCAGTATTCACAAGGGAGAAAAGAGGGCCCTTGCAGTGAGTGGCATAAGGCAGCTGATACAGGGTCCAAGAAATGAGGTTGCAGAAGTACACTAGTGAAAAGTCAGAAAACAGCTAGCAGCCCTGAAGGTAAACAAGGCTGGATGGGATGAATTGAGGATACTAGGGGAACTGGCATCTGTGTTAATTGCACCTGTGGTAGGGCTAAGTACAATGGACATGGTTTCACTGCACAAGGAGGGTACAAGGAGCAGGTGGAAACTATAGACCTATCAGCCTTACCTCCATGGTATGAAAACTGATGGAGAAACTAGTCAAAAGGACCTAGTGAAATACCTGGAAAACAATGGGCTTCAGGATAATAAGCTGCACAGAGTCATAGAGGGAGGTCTTGTTGGACCAATCTGATAGTATTTTTGACTGAGTAACCAGGGTGCTCGACTAAGGGTACACAGTAGGCTTACTATATTTTGATTTCAGCAAGGCATTCAACTCTGTGCCACATCAAAGGCTACTTAAGAAGATGGGGAATCTGTGTACCGCTAGGAAGATAGTAAAGAAGTTAAGGGTTTGAATGGAGGGGAAGAAGCAGAGTTGTGGTGAATGAGGTCAGATCAATGGAAAGAGAAGTCTCCAGTAGATTGCCACAGGTATCTGTCCTGGGCCCAGTCTTCCTCGACATGTTCATTATCAACATAGGAGAGGGAATTCAGGACAGGTTGTGTCTATTAGCAAATGACACTAAACTCTGTGGTGGAGCTGACAATGCGGAGGAGATAAGAGAATTGCAGAGAGACTTGCAAAGGCTGGAAAATTGCTTCAAAATCTGTCATCTGAAATTAGTGCCAACAAGTGCAAAGTGATGCACTTAGGAACAAAATTGCACACCTCCTATGCCTGTGACAGAGTCATAGTGGGTGTGGCCTGTGAATACAAAGGCTCCTCAGTTCAGTGAGTGGCTGTGAATGAACTGGCAGCAATGGAGTGCAGCAACAGAGTGCATTGAGTCGTCATGAGTAACGTAAGTGTGGTAGACTCTCCTACTCTCATGTAAGCTCATGCTGCATCTCAGTCTGAGGCTATTTTCATCTGTGCCTCCTAACATGACCTGAGCCATATCTGGCAAGCTGTGGCCAGTAACCACTATCTCTGTGAAGCTGCTCAAAGTGCATTTGTTTGTCTTAGTATACTGACTTTTAAACATTGTGTAAAGACTGTGCTGCTGCTGTTTTCAGGTGACTGCTATTTACACTGCACTCCCCATTTTTCCACTAATAACACCTACTGCTCCTCTCCTGGCCCACCAATCACAGCTTCAGCAGAAACTTAGGGGTGTGTGGCATGCAACTTCAAAGGCTCTCTTTTCAGTGAGTGACTGCAAATGGAGCAGCAGCAAGAGTGCATCAATTCATTGTCAGTCAATGTGAGCAACTTAGCCTGAGACAGACATTCTGGTCAATTAATTTCTAATCTGTTATAGTTGCCTTAATATTTAAAACACTTATACTTTGTACTTTTATTTAATTTAATGTTGTTTTCTACTTTAGTAGGCCAACCTGTTAAGGTGTCTGGGGATCTTCATTTATATTGTGATTCAGCTATTGGTTAAGAGGCCGGGCCATGGTCTGGTGCTACTTCTACTTTTAAAGTGGACACAGTTTCTTTCTTACCCTCTGCTTGTTGAATGGAATGATAGTTCAGTTATGAAGCTTGCTACTATGTGTGTTGGTCTTAATTATGTTGGTTAATTGTCTCAGAAGTTTAAGGGTTATTGTACTATCTTATGTAAGTTAAGAGTGAGATAGATTTCTTTCAAAAAAATGAGAGTTAGGAGGTGATTTATTTTACTCTTTTTAATTTAGGTTGTGTACATTCCCACCCAGGCCATATGAACTCAGATAACTTATTTCCTGTACTGAAACTCTTCATGCCTCAAGTAAAACACAGACTACGTTGAAAATTGTTTGTGTAAATATTCAGTGTCCTTGCTAAATGGGTATTCTTTGAGGCTTGGGCTGAATCCAACAAATGTGATATCATTACTCTTTCAGAGACATGGTTAAGCAATAAAATAGAAGACAATAACATTCACTGAAAGGCTATTCTGTCTTTAAACATGACAGAGTTGGAACAGTTGGGAAGAAGGGTGGAGGCTCCTTGATTCATGTAGCTTCAAATCAGTAGACCCAAGATCTTATCCGCTACCCACCTTTAATGGTTGTAATTTTATTTCTGTTGATGTGTTAGGAATCAAAAAGTACCTTACTGTTAATTCCGCTTATATTCCTTCTGGTATGAACAAAGTTGGTATTGAAATTGTCACTAAGTTTAAACAAACTCCTCCTGCTAATAGAGAATGAATTTTAGTAGGTGACGCCAATATTATTTGGGGTCATGAGTCTGCATCTGGTGTTAGGGACTTATTCCAAGAGATTGGAGTTCAGCAGTTAATTTCTAAAGTCACCAGGCATAATTACAAATTTGGAACAGGTACCATTCTTGATTGATAGTGGTCACTCATCCTACCAAGGCTCAATGAGTGACCACTGTCCAATTTATTGTGAAAGGACAGTTAAAAGAACTAAAAGTCCTCCAGTTTATACTGTCACTAGAAAGTCACATAGCATCAATGTCTTTAAATCTGCATTTACTATGACTGACTGGTCTTTTGGGAAGCAATTTCAGATATTGATGTTGCACTTGATAAATGTTGTCATCTATTCAATGAGCATGTGATAGAGTAATTCTCAAAAGGAAAATGAGAATGAAACCTTCCAAAAGTTAAACTCAAAACTCATGAAAAATAGAGATAAACTATGGGAAAGGTATAAGGCCTCTCAGGATCTCTTCTTTTGGCAGAAATTTAAACATTTAAGAAACAAATTTAAATATGCAATAAAGGTAGCTAAAATTAACAATTTTATGAGTAAGCCAATTAGTGATCTGGCGACCCTAAAATTCTTGGCAGACATTTAATTCACTTTGAAGGAAGGAGAGCAATACTGAGACCTTTATGGAATGACTCAAATTTGATTAGTGGCCCTCAACCAGTTGCTGGGAGGTTCAATGATTTTTGGTGACCCTGGTAAGGTTTAGTGGAGATTAGAATGTAATTGTGCCAGATGCTTGTTATGGGAGTATGGTCAGAACTTATCAACCCAAATTAAAATTTTGTTTAATCTAGTATGATTATGGATTACTGTATGTTTTGAAGTATGACCACACTCTAATATTGGTATGGATAATGTAGACTGTACAATTCTAAAACTGGCAATGTCTGAGATGGTTAAACCATTAGTTTTAATTTTACTCATTCTTTGCTTTCAGAGTTTTCCTGATAAATGGAAAATAGCTACTATAAAAACAATACATAAGTCTGATAGTAAGTATTTAGTTTCCAATTGTTGTCCCATTTCTTTATTGGCACCACTACACAAAACTCTCAAAAGGATTGTTTTCGACCAGGTCACTACATATTTGAATAAATGCAATGTTCTTACTGTGGCACGTGGACAGCTGGTTCTGATTTCAATATGATATTTTTCTGCAATATAAAATATGTAAGAAGTGTCTGTCAGAGAAAATGCTGTCTTGCTGAAATTTACACATCAAAACCCCCAGGGATAAGTTCAAAGGACAGGAGGTAGCTTAAACTGCAGATATCTGAACTGCAATTACTTTGTTTTCTTTGAAGTCCAGGAAATAAATATCCATTCATGATGTCCTCAGGAAATCCTTTGATTTGCACTAGGTGTCATGAAGGAAGGAGGAAATGCATGTGTTGGGGTGTCTCCCAAGATAACCAGTAATTACATCAAGGAGTCTTTGATTTCTGTGAGAAACAGATCGCAGACTGGTTCAAGAAGTCCAATATGCATGTGTTGGGGTTGTCATCTAAGGAAGCCAGAATTACATCAAAGAGGCTTTGATGTCAGTGTGAGCAGATCACAGACCAGTTTTGACAGGTCACATGGAGAGAGGAGATTCATTGGTCAGCTATTTTGTTAAAATATCTTATTAGGACATCCTGTGTTATAAAATATAAATTTTAATACACCAAGGCAGAGTTAGATGACCTCAGACAGAAGGCGGCTCAAGACTGCTTTTAAGATACTGAGCAGACCTCACAGAGACACATTATTTTCTGACTGAGAAAAGAGGAACAACAAAGCACTGAAAGATTAAGAAGTAAGGAGACCTTAGATAAGACCAGTCTGAGTGTATGTATTTTAGGAATTTGCACTTTAAAAGCTACTTTGTTTTTAAGATTGTAAGTGTTGGGATATTTTGTTCAGTATTTACTGTTTTTCTATTTTACCTAATTTAAAGTAAAGATATATTTTAAAAACAGAAACTGCCTGGTGGACCTGGAAACTTCTTTTACATAAGTGAAGCTTAGATGGTTATAGTTGACACTGACATGTGCTTATTGTGATACCAAATTGGGAACAGATAAGAGTTATCTAGGTCTTGCATAGAGTTCTAAGGATTCATTTTGTTATACCTGGTTAGGTGCCCATAGGCAAAGATATCTGACCCCTCCAAAGACAGAATTATCTGAGCCTGACAATTGGGTACTCTAATAAGAGGTTATCAGTTTGAATCCCTCCAGAACTTAGCACTAAGGTGACTCAAACCCACAAAACAGACAAGAGGGTTACCTTGTTCTGTTAAACTATTCGCAATTCTACGCCAGAGGTTGGCACTTTGGGAGTAGAGGGCTGACCTGCTGAGTGGGGCTGTGACACTTACCAGTTCTCAACATGGGTTTTGTGTCTCTCATAATTCTGAGACAGCCTTGGTGAGGTTCACCAGCTATGCATTGTGCAATTGATAAAGGCGCCATGCTGAAGCCATTTTTGTGGACCTCACCAAGGCTTTTGATCTTGTTGCTCATACTTTGTTAGCAAAATATTTAATTAAATTTAATTTTTCTAATGATGTTACTGAATGTTTTTGAAATATCTTACAGGGGCAATTTCATAAAACTTCAGTCGTATGCTATTATTCATACTGTCTTCACATAAGTTATAGAGTCCCATAGGGATCTATTCTGGGTCATGTTCTTTTTCTTAGTTCTTAAACTACATTTCCCAGTCATGTAAATTTTCTGAAGTTGTTTTGAACGCAGATGATGCAGTCATCCAAAATTCAGATCCTGAGATCGGATATTAGGAAGCAGTGATTAGAGTTTTACCTGACTTTAATTAATTACAGACTTGGCTTCTGTCCAAATAAATGTTACTAAATTAAAACAAAACTGAGTTAATGATTTTTCTAGCCCCAGGATGCTAAGAGAATCTATTTTTCCATTTCTGATCTCAGTTGTGACCCAGTTGAACAAGTTGACAGTTTTAAGTATCTGGGTGTATTCATAGATAGAACTCTGTCTTTTGAGCCTCATGACATGTATGTCATGAAGACAATCACCAAAGACTGGATCTGTTGTTTAGGATTAAGAATTGTTTAATCCAAGAGTCCAGTAAACTGCTGGCTAATAGCATATCACTATCAATGCTAGACAATGGGCTACCAGTTTCCTTGGTGGCTAATGAGATATAATGTACAAAATATGAGTTGTATATAACATCTGTCATTAATAACCTTCCTAAATCTACTCTTCATTGTATTCTTTATGCTTCTGCTGGGTGTCCTCTAGAGAACAGATACAGGTCAAGATTGTCCACCTTGTTGCAGAAGAACAATCTGGGTCATCTTCCATTATCTATCTCTGTTCTGTTTAATAAGGCTAACAAAACAGCAAATCAGAGCACACCCTAGTATTCACCTCAGGTCCTTGCTGTGAAGTCACCCAGGGATTTTAAATGAGGGTGCTACTGTACGACATACATCAACAAAACCAACAAGTCAGAGCACACCTTGACCCCACCCCCATGAAACAATAATATGCATTTTTTCAGCCTGGATTGGCAATTTACTATTTTGATTTCAAAAGGAGTGAGGGGTCTCTTAGTATTCTTCTTAGGGCCCTGCTGTGAAGTCACTCAGCTACCAATGTTGAGGTAGACCACCCATCAGTTGGGTCCCTACTCTAAAATGCAGCTGCCTCAAATGGCTTACCTTTATAGGGTGTATCAGCCAAAAACTGGCTTCATTAAGGTGTGGGCCTAGCCAATGTGCAGGTAACTGATGAGGAGCTAGTTAAATGAGAGAGCCATACTTCTTCATTTACAAACCAAATCCAATATTAACTGCTACTGTACCTCAGTTGCTGGAAACTGAAATCTATGAGACTCTGTATAGATATTTTTATGTGTAGTGGTTTATTTTCTTTGTTTTGGGGAGTCCAGATGAAGTTTTAATGCATTTCATTATGGCACAGATTTTATTCTCAAGTATCATGGCCTAAGTGTTGTGGCACTGTACCACAGTGAGATTCCAGGCTTGAAGTTTATGTTGGGAGCAAGATAAAAAGGAGCATTGGGATCCAACATTTTTGTGGCCTTTCAGCTTTGTATTTTAGATAAGCTGCAATGGGGTCTCACTGAGAATTTTTATGATTTTTATACATTTGAGGATTGACAGTTCTCATATCTCTGGATTCTCCCTCATCCAAGTCTTAGTCTGCCTATATTGTGCCATCAATATCTGTGCATATCTGGAGGTTTCCCATATTAGGTGGTACTACTCACTGGTTCATAAGGTAAAATACAGTCTGATGTTGTAAACATTAAATTTAGCAGGGCTGGGGGTTAGGAGTCCCAGCATTCCAATGATGTACAACTGGTCAATATCTGTCTCAGTTAGGACCTCTGTCCTGTTCAACATTTTGCTCTTTCCCATTTTACACTGGCTACATGCATCTAAACCAACATATTGTTGCAATATGGGATTTGGTGGGGTCACTGCCAAGCCCACTGCAGTACACAAAACTAGGGGCTTGCAATGGGCTAGGCAATTGGCACCAATAACCACTGGTGGTCCTGACACAATCCTCTGCTAGGTGGGCTGAACGGTCATGCACTTCAAAGGACTGAATCCACTCCAGTCAGACAGGTCATTGGTCCTTTGACCTGCATGAAGCCCACATCAGCAGAGCCAAGCAATCCTGGGAAGATGACAACCACAGCAGCTGGGAGGCCCTAAGAGACAGGTGACTGCTCTCATACCCAGCTGCCATACAACAACTCGTGCTCGACCTTGATTGCAGAGAATGAGCTGGATGGGCGGTGTGTGTGTAGCAGTTGAGGGTGAGCTGGAGGTGGTGGTGGTGATGGAGAGTGCCCCCATAATGACATTCTCATTCCTCACCACTCCAAAGGCTTCAACAGTAGCCATGGTGTGGCTTTTGCTCCTGGTCCCTCACTCCTGTGCCCCCCCCCCACACACACATTAGCTGTGGTACAGCTTTCTCTTTAAAGCCGACATCGGGGCACCCAATCCCAGTGGCACAACCCCCCATGGCTCCACTAAGGGACACTGGGAACCCAGTCCCAGTGTCCCAGTGTGTAGTCCCCCAATAATCCAGGAAACTGGGTAGTCCACTCACAGTGTCCTCATATCTGTACCCCCAGTAGTCCCCATATCTGTACCCTTAATAGTCACAGACACTGGGGAGTCCACTCCCAGTGCCCCTATATCTGTTACCTGTAATAAAAAGAAAACAGTCCCTCTGAGGTTTTTACCTGGAAAAGAAAACAGTCCCTCATCACCTCCCATGTTCCCTCCCTCATCCTGACCCTCCCTCTGCTCACCCACCTCCCTGCACCCCTCTTTACCCTACTTACCTCTCCGAAGTCAGCAGGTGTCATCTTCTGTGGAGCAGGACACATCTGCACTCTTCAAAGTCGAATGGCTAACTGAAGAATCAAGGTAAGTGCCATATAATGGCAGTCAATGGAGTTTTGAACTTATGTTGATCTCTCGGACATTTTTTTTTTTTTTTTTACACCAAATTTTCAACATAGCCTTTTTGGGACACCACCTCATGAACTCTGTCACTGTCATCTCATTAATCGGTCAAGAAAGGTGATTACATGATCACTGCACAGAATCACCTTTTGAGACTGGTTACAAAATGCACTGCCAGTGTTCCGAGGTGGGGTCCTGAAAGCACATGTTGAAAGTTTGGTGCAAAATATCAAAACACATCTGAGTTATGCATTGTAGTTGAAATTTGCTACACACATGCGTAACTTTGGTAATTGTTAATATTTTCACCCAAATTTTCAATATAGCCATTTTTCACACCGCCTCATGAAGGCAAGGCAAGGGCAAAGCAAATTTTATTTAAGAGATGCCCATCCCAGAGGCTCTGGGTGCTGAACATATTAAAACTTCAGCAACAAATCATAATAAATACAAAATAACATACTATTAAACATTAATATGCAATATTCCAGCAATTAAAACAAGATTTAGCATACATACTACCCTCAAAAGCAGCAACTCCAGACAGAGACACTCTAGGCTCGGTCCTACCCACCTTCCACACACCTTGATGGGATCATCTTGGAGGACACCTTCTCATTTCGATATCTGGGAGTTTGGCTGGACTAGCACCTCAACTTCTCTGTGCATATCAATGCTATCCTGAAGAAACTGCACCCCAAGCTTGGTGCTCTGTACAGGAATTGTAGTTGCATCCCGCTGACTGCAAGGCATGAAATTGTCCAGAAGATGATACTCCCATCTCTGACTACTGTGACATAGTCTGTGGTGCTGCTCCCAAATCTTCCCTGACCAAGCTGGACACTCTCTTTAACTCTTTCTGCTGCTTTGCTATCGACTCCCTTCCTGCTTCCACCACTGTGAACTCTATCGCTCTCTAACCTTCCTTCCACTATCTACAGATGCATCTCTCACTGTGCCAACCTTAACCTCCAAATTCTGGTTTGGGGGCTCCCTCCTATCTCTCATCCTCTCTACACTCCACCCCCCACCCACTCCTCAGATCAAATGACGCCTGCACCTTGATGGTCCCTCACCGCTCCACCTTCATCAGATTGGTTTTGCCCATCATTTCCCTAAAATCTGAATTTCTCACCCCTGAAATATGTCACTCCTCCTCCAACTACTCCACCCTCTGGCCTACACAAATACCTTTCCCTCAGCTGTTCCTGCTTTAACCGACCTTAATACATATCCCCAGTTTCTGCCTTCCTACCATGACCCCCTCAGCAGGGTTCTCCAACATCCTGAAAGGGAAAGCAGAAATGGCTACCCCTTCTCCTCACATTCAATTCTTGCCTCTCCCCCTCTCTTCTCCTCCTTCCCTTCTGGGTCACCAGTGTGCACAGCCTAACCCCATCCTTTTTACTCCAACAGCACTTGCATGCTACCTCGAGCCTGCTCCTGGCACACTCATGCTCTATAAATGGTTCTATCGCATTATTACTGTTTTGTCGTTCATATGTTCTTTTGTATGATTTTGGACGTGTAATTTACCCAATGTTCCACTACTGTTTATTGTACAATACCTTGTGTTCTAACTGTTGCATAATCTTACAATGTTGTATTGTTTGTACTACCCACATACTATTGTAACCGATCATCCTTCACAACCCTATGTAACCCCTCCCTCCAGGTCGCACTGTGAGATGAGAAACTTCTTGTTAAGTGTGCCCTCCTGGTGAAACATTTCAATAAATAAATAAAAACTAAACTCAAAATATCCAAAGCCTAACTTCAGCATGAAATTCTAAGAACAGATAGGGACTGTAAAACACAGTCCGGAAGGTCTGATGATGCTAGAAGGCCTTGAGGTTGGCTTTTAAATACCTCCACAGAAGGGGCCTCCTAACAGCTGGAGAAAGTGAATTCCACAGGATGGGAGGTGACAAGAAATGCTCTGTCACCAGCAGTTTTAACCTCATCCTGGGAATCACGAGGAGGCCCCTAGAGGAGGAGCGGAGGAGCGGGCCAAGGCAGTAGGTGTAAGAATGTCTTTCAGGCAACCAGGGCCCAGGCCGTGTGGGGCCTTAAAGGTGAGCAAGCCCACCTTAAAGAAGACCTTCCACCTAACTGGCAGCCAGTGCAGTTGACGACCCAGAGTGATGTGACAGTACTTAGCCTGTCCTGTTAACAGCCTCGCTGCCACGTTCTGCACCAGCTGCAGTTGGTGGAGGGTACCACCAGAGACCCCGAGATAGAGTGTATTACAGTAGTCAAGCCTGGCTGTCATGAAGGCATGCACCAAAGTGGGGTCCAGCCGGCAGAATTAGGGTTTTTATCCTGGTGATATTCCTCAGATGACAAAAACTGGTACGGCAACGGACACCACCTGAAACTCAAGTGTCAATCTGCTGTCAAGAATAACGCCCAGATCACGCACTCCTAGAGGAGGTTTCACGGTACAGAGCCAGGACAAAGCCCTGTCTCTGCACCAGAGGCCAACCTATCATGCCCTCTGTTCGACTCCACCACCAGTACCTTCGCCTTCTCGGGTCAGTCACAACCAGCTGAAGGCCATCCAGTCATTGATCTCAGCGTAGCAGCTGTTAGCACTTCCACTGCACAAGACGCCCGGGCAAAGGAAAGACACAGCTGGGTGTCATCAGCATAGCAATAAAACCCAGACTGTACTTCCTAATGAACTCTCCCAGGGCAGCATATACACAGCAAACAACATCGCGACAAGACTGAACCTTGGGGAACTCCGCATGACAGGCCACCAGGAGGAGGACAAGTTCCCCATCATTACCCTCTGCCTCCTGTTAGATAGAAAAGACTCAAACCAGCAGATGACAGTGCCGGTGAGTCTGCAGAATTCCTTAGGCAGTCAAGTAACACTCGATGGTCTACCGTGGTCAAATGCTGAAGAGAGATCAAGGAGAACAAGAATTGTCCCTCCCCTTGATCTCTAGCCATAAGGAGGTCATTCTGCACCCAAACTAGTGCAGTTTCTGTGCTATGCCTTGCACAAAACCCAGACTGGAGTGGCTTGTACAGATCATGGGCCACGAGATGCTCCTCAAGCTAAAGCGCCACCACCTTCTCCACAATCTTACTCAAAAATGGAAGATTGGAGATGGGATGGTAATTTGCCTTGCCATTGGGGTCCAATGATGTTTTTTTCAGAAGGGGTCTCACCATGCCTCCTTCAAGACATCAGGAAGACCCTCTGACAAGGAGCACCGGGCAATCAAGGCAAACACCGAGCCAACGGAGTCAACAAATCTCATTAAGAAATGAGTTGGCACGGTCCAGTTCACAAAGGTGTGGCGAAACTTGGATGCAATCACAATGACCTCAGCCACCTCCACCAGTCTAAACTCACCCCAGCCAGGTGGAGTGCTCTCCGTCACCCATGGTGACCATCAGAAAGCCAAACAGCTGTCATTTCTTGCATCCTGCCTGAAACATGCTTACACTGCAGTGGCGCTGAATGGCCCAGTTGCTGCACGAAATCATCTTTCGGACCCAGTAACAAAATGACAGTGCCAGTGTTCATGAGGTGGGGTCCCAAAAGGCCATGTTGAAATGTGGTGCAAAAATACCTAAAATGACCACGGTACGAGCATGCATTGCACAGTTTCTATGCAGGCACATAACTTCACCAATTTCTTATATTTTTACTCAGAATTTTCAACAAACACATTTTATCACACCACTCATGAACAGTATAGCTGTCATTTCTCACATCCTGCCTGAAACATGTTTTTCACCTCTGGCACAGAGTTGCGTATCACTGTGTGAAATCACCTTTCAGGACTGATTAAGATAACAGCATTGCCAGTGTTCATGAGGTTGGGTACCAAGAAGCCCATGTTGAAAATTTGCTGGAAAATCCTTCAAAATGGCCATGTTATGAAGGTTCATTGACATTTTCTTACACACACGTGTAACTTTGTGCTGTCCTTCCCACACCCTCCGTTCCCCATCCCAGCATCCAATTAAACCCTCCTGCTTTCTCCCTCTGTGTGTTCTCCACCATGCACCCTCCGTCATGCATCCAAATAAACCCTCCCCTCCATTTTCTGCATGCTGTCTGCCCTGCACCCTCTGTTCCCATTTTGTCATCCAGTTAAACCCTCCCACCCCTCTCTCCTCCCTCCTCTGTGTGCTGTCAGCCCCACACCCTTCATTCCCTGTCTCAGCATCCAATTACACCCTCCCACATCCTCCCTCTCTGTACTGTCTGCCCTGCACTCTCTCACTGACTGACAGTAGCAGCATCTTTAACCCAGCCAGTACTCCAAGTAAAGCAGGTAAAGCGCTCACAGTAAGGTTGGGTGCTGTAAAACATAGATACAAAGGAAGTAATAAGTAACAGCACTCCAGGTTAATGCATCTTAAGAAGTTTTTACTTCAAAGAAAAGAAACCAGTGCAATTTCACACAAAATTTAAAGACGTAATAACTAAATAAAATAAAATAAGATTATAAAACAACCCAGTGCTTTGAGGTCCCAGCAACCTCTTTGTCAGGGGCATACCATTACAAACTCCCATTTTTATGTGCAAACATCCAGGTGCATATAATCAGAACACAATTGATTAAATACTATACTATCACCCACTTGTATAACAACTTCATATTCATACAATCACTTCTTATATGTTTTCATTACTCATAAAAAGACTGTATCCTAAAGTGCAATACAATGACAATATATTAAAGGCTGTATGTGACAAGGAATATATAAACATGGCATTGCTCAGTCAGCTCTACACTACTCAGGCTGAAGCAAAGTCAATTTAACAGGAAAATTTCCATATTTATTGCTACCAGCCTGAGCAGCCGACTGAACAACGACACAGGAACACCCAGTCATATTTTACCCACTGTGTTCCACTAAATACAAATTAATTTTACTGTTGTTATAATTTAATAATCTCATATACTTTGCACATTTTTTTTGTATATTTTCTGCACATTTTCTTATATGTGTACAAAACCAATTCTATCAGCTGTTGTGGAAGAGAACATGACAAAATCAACCAACACTGCATCCTACTGTAAATAGAGCTTCCCATTTGAAAGGAATTTTATCTTCTTTTGAAATCCTAAGTCAAACCACCAACAAATATAGTTTAAATCAAAAATGGTTTCCAATCCATAACACTGTTAAAACCTTCAACCAACCTACCCTCAGCCTCAGTTCTACGATACCAGTACGACAACACTTTGTCGACTGGCATCACAGGCCGACGGGATTTGCGTAAACCGCAAGTTGCAGGTCAACACAACCCGGCGGTCCCCTGGTCCGCTTTTTTATTGGGGGTTTCAACCCCAGAACCACCCATCCAAGAGGCTCTGCCCCCACCCCTCCATACTAGTGATTATCAACCCAAGTCGGAGTTCATTAGAGGAGGGTGCAGGACTGGAGACAGTGTGCCCTGTCTCAGGTGCACCAACACAGCGACCTGTCAGTGAACTGTCGATTTTGTCGACAGAGAGGTAGGTCGCTGTGTTGGTGTCACCGGCATACCTCAGCCTCTACTCCAGAGTCCCAAAATTATTCTCGAAAATACGAACACACAAAATTTGCCAGCAGATAAAGGCCTAGAGGTCTTTCAAGTTCTGCTCGAATGCAGCTAGCACCCCTTATTCTGCAGCTGTCCTCCCTTCCACCCTTCCCCTTCATTGACCCTCCTCCCTAACCTGTCCCATCCACTTTGAAGCAGCCCACTGTTCTACTGGATACCACTTCTGCAGGTAATGCATTCCACCCAGCCACCACCCTCTCTGTAAAAAGGTGTCTCCTCATCTCCTCCTGAACCTTCCTCCTCCAGTCTCATATTATGGCCCCTGGTGTCCCTCCCTCCTTACTTTGAACAGGCCCTTGGTACCTGTCTTGTTTATTCCTTTCATGTACTTAAAGGTTTCAATCATGTCCCCTTCCTCCTCTCCTCCAGCGAGTACATGTTCAACTCCCTGAGCCCCCTCTCATATGATAAGTCCCCAGCCCATTGCTCATCTTTGTCACCCCGCGCTGTGCCCCTCCAGTAACTTAATATCTCTCTCAGATACCGGTGCCAGTACTGCACGCAGTATTCCAGGTGCGGTCTAACTAATGACCTACACAGTGGCAGAATCACCTCCTCCTCCTCGAGGATATGCCCTTGCAATACAACCCAGCATTTTGTTGGCCTTGCAGCTGCCTTCCTCCATTGTGCCGAGTTGTTCATTGACCCTGTAATGAGCACCCCCAAATCCTTCTCCTCCTCTGTCTGGGCTAGCTGCACTCCCCCAGCTGGTAACTCCTCCTCCTAGGGTTCTTCATCCCAAAATGCAGCACCTTGCACTTTTGGCATTAAACCCCAGTTGCCAGGTGTCTGACCAGGTTTCAAGCTTTGCCAGATCATCCTGCAACCCCTGCCATCCCCTAGGTCATCCACCACCGCTCCTACCTTGGTATCATCAGCAAACAGACTGATCTTGCTCTTGATGTCCAAAGATATGTCTGCAATGAATATCCCAAACAACACTGGTCCCAACACGAGCCCTGTGGAACACTGCTCGTCACTACCCTTGGGTGTGAGAGCTCCCCACCCACACCACCCTCTGTTGCCTTCCTGAAGCCAGTTCCCTACCCATCTCACCAGCTTTGCACCCACCCCTGTGCCTTCTAACTTACTTCCCAGCCTTCCATGTGGCACCGAGTCGAATGCCTTACTGAAGTCCAGATACAGGACATCCACTGCATGGCCCCTGTCCAGTTGCTTAGTTACCCAGTCATAGAACTCCACCAGGTTGGTTTGGCAGGATCTGCCATGTATGAATCCATGCTGTCTGCTGTCCTGTAGTCCTTGGCCTCTGGGAGGGCCACCAGCCTCTCCTTCAGGATGGTCTCCATTAGCTTACCCACAATGGATGTGAGGCTCACTGGTCTGTAGTTTCGGTTCATCCTTGGGGCCACTCTTGTGGAAGGGCACCACATGAGCCATCCTCCAGTCCTGAGGTACACACCCAAATGTAATCAGGCATTAAATAGGTCTGCCAAAGGTTCTGCAAGGACCTCTTCCAGCTTCTTCAGTACCCTGGGTGGATGCCATCTGGGCCTGGCGCCTTGTCCACCCTCAATGCCTTCAAACTCTCCTGAACTTTGCCCTCCATGATTTCCCAAACTATCACCCCCCATTTCTGCCATTCCTCCCCTTGGGTGTCACCCCTTCTCCTTAGTAAATACAGGGCAGAAGTAATCATTTAGTGCTTCTGCCTTATCGCTCTGCTTCCCACCCACCCCCTCCTTCCTAATCCTTACTATGTGGTCCTTACAGCTCCTTTTCTTCCTGAGGTACCTAAAGAGTCCTTCTCTGCCTTCTTAATGCCTTGTGCCAGCCTGAGTTCCGTAGATGCCTTGGCTCCCTTACTGCCCTTGTCACCTCCTTTGATTCTGTCCAGTACCCTCCTGTCCTCCCTCCTCCCTGTTTTCTTGTATCTCCTAAAGGCAGCTCTTTTCCTCCTTACCTTTTCCATGACCTCCTTGCTCAACCAGCTCGGTTTCTTAGCCCTAGCCTTCTTGCTCTTGGCCTTGCAGCAGGTTTTGGTTGCCTCCACTATCCCCAGCTTTATGAGCTCCCACCTCTGGTTAGTGTCCATACTAGATTGAATTCTGCCAGGTACCTTACCACTTCCCCATCCTCCCAAAGTCGGCCCTCCTGAAGTCCAGCACTCTTGTGCCAGATTCCACTCCTTCCTTGCCCATATCCAATGTGAGCCATACTGAGTGGTGGTCACTCCCGACAGCGGTTCCTCCACTGTAAGTTCTCTCAAAGTCCCCATTTGCCAGCACAAGGTCAAGGGTATTCCCTAAACTGGTTGGTTCACTGACCATTTGCAGCAGGAAGCTGTCCTGAAGGCATCCAGCAGTACCTGCTCCTTCTGTTCCTGGTTGTTGGGGTACCCAGTCACTCCTGGCATGTTGAAGTCCCCACAATCACTACACTATCCTTCTTGCAGGTCTTCCTGATCTGTCCCACTAGTTCCATGTCTAACTCCTCTGTCTGAGATTAGGCCTGTATACCACTCCTATTCTGAGAATCCTATTCTTGGATTCCTGGATTTGCATCCAAAGTGACCCGCATCACCCTCCTCCCCTTCCTCCCTTACACACTTCAGTCCTTCCTTCACATATAGTGCCACACTCCTCCTTTCCCAATCACCCTGTCCTTACAAAATAATCTGTACCCTGGTACAGACAGGTCCCAGTCATTGTATTGGGTGACTCATGTTTCTGTGAAGGCTGCAATGTCCACCTCTCCCTCTGCCATGAGCACCTGTAACTCTGCAGTTTTCCTCCCAAGGCTCCTAGCATTAAGGGTAACCACCTTCCACCTTCCCCCATCCCATCTGCGTCCTTTACTAGCATCACCAATAGTACTTGCCATTTGTCCTTTGTCACTGTTATGGGGGTAAGCTCATATGGTTTCCAACCTGTGGTCTCTGCATGTCTCTTGCCCAATTGCCACCGCCCCGCTCCTAGTTTAAATTCCCAACTTCCTCTGCATATCCTTCATCCTCTGTTTCAACACTTTCTTTCCCTCCTCACTCAAGTGTATTCTGTCCTTGGCATAGAAACTACTGTCCTCCCAGGTCCCTCCCCACACCCCCCAGCAGCCCATACCCTTGAGCACAACACCAGGTTCTTAGCCATCCATTAAATTCCTCTGTTCTCAGCTTTTTGTTGTGCTTGCTTTGGGCACTGGAAGTATCTCTGAAAAAGTTACTGATCTTCCTGTCCCCGCA
Source organism: Neoceratodus forsteri (assembly GCA_016271365.2). Lineage (NCBI taxonomy): Eukaryota > Metazoa > Chordata > Ceratodontiformes > Ceratodontidae > Neoceratodus > Neoceratodus forsteri. The sequence continues at coordinate 1,544,543,052 of CM057450.1, forward strand.
CATAATTTTCCTAGTTCCTCAAACCTCCTCTGGACTATATCTACTATCTTGTCAGCCAGGTCATTCATCCAAGATGTATAATTAAATGAGGCTTGTCCTACCCTTTTAGCATATTTCGGAACAGATTGTCCACCCTTTCCGCTGTCATTCCTGGCATGGCCTCCACCCAAATGTGACTACCTCTCCCCTTGCTTACCCCACCTGATTCCTTTAGTATTGAGTCCCCAGCACCAAGATTCCACCACTCTTGCTCCCTGCTTGCTTCCATTCACCTCCCTCTCTCATTTCTGGCTCCTCTTCTTCCTCCTGCACATTATTTCCCCTTTTGCCCCTGTTGCAATTCTCCCAGCAGAACTTCCCCTGCTCTGGTTTGGTCCAGGCATTTATCAATTACTTCTCTAATTTCAGCATTTCCTCCTCCTCCTTCTTCTTCTTCCTCTCTAGCAGTGCAAAATTATTTTCTGAAGATCCTTCACAAATGCCTGCTCCTCTCTCTTCATAGTAACCTGTTCTCTCCTTTCCACTCCATGACTTTTGCCACTTCTTCACCTCCCTCACAAGTCCCTATCTCCTCTTTCCATTTTGTCTTTTGTCTCCTGAGCTGGTTTCCCCGACAATCGTTCTTCCTGGCCTGGGCGCCTTTGTCTCTGCTTCCCTTCTTCTGACCCTCTCCTCACTTCCTGTTGGCTCAAATCGCCCCTCCCTCATCTCTCCTCCTTCTTCCTTCCAGTATTGGGCTAAACCCACCCCCAGTCTGCCTTGCCTGTCTTAGTTCTTCCTGCAGAACCTCGATCTCCTTTCTAAGTTTCTCTATGTGGTTGCACACTAAACATCCCCCACACTCCAGGCAATTTTTAGAAAGATTGGTGCACATGATTGTTGCAGCCTACCACTACCCATTGCTGTCGTCGCCCACCAGCAACCCCCACCCTTCCAGATGAAGGATACCAAACACTCCCCAAGTCTACCCTCTCCCCTCTATCAGTGCAAACTATTCTTTCTTAATTTCCTTACCCCCTTTGTTGTACACGTTTAGATAGATTGAGCAACTGCTTTTTATATTCCTATCCTTCCTATCCACACCCAAAAAGAGACTATTGCACAACCTTCTTCAAACTCCTACTCCTCCTTTCCACAATGCAATAGCAATGCAAAGAAGTAACAATGAAAGCTCCTTGATTTGCAGTTACTTCCTTCCACTGAGCTAGCAGTCACCTCTTCACTCTTGATTCTTGGCCCTCTCTCTAGAAAAATGTCAAATTGTTTAACAAGCAACCAATGTTCAGCATCGACAAATGCTTGTTTTAGGTAATTTCTAATCTCTAGATATTGTTTTAACACTCTCTGGAAAGTCAGTTTCAGCCCCATAGTAGACTGAATATTTACAGAGATTTCTTATTAGATATTGGTCTATGTTCCCAAGCATCCTTCTGAATGTGGTTGGCTCATATTTAGTGTCTTCCAAGCATTTATCTTGAATACAGATTCATCCAATAACCATGAGGTTCAGTGACCAGGATGTATTTAATCTTTACTGTGCTCAGGCATGTCTCTGAGCAAATTGTGCATAATCTGACATCCTTTTCTGTCTTCTGTACAGTTTTTTTATTCTCCTGTTCCTGTATGTCCTGTTCCTCACAGTCATATCCCTACTGAAGAGAACTGCAGCAATGGTAATTTGTTTACATTGCTGAAGTACAGCTCCTTGTTTTGATGCTTGAAGGTCTTGCTATGGTATGTTTGTGTAGTGAACTGTTTTCTTTCTTATGCTTCTGAAACCAGGCTACTGACCACACTTGATTGCAGTGTGAGTGGCAATAGCATGACTGTGAAACAGCTGATCATTCATGTTACAGAGTAATGTAAGTACTGCAGCAGAACAAAAGTCATTCTGTGTCAGTACAAACACCACCACAGTAGAATTGCTACAGTATTTTGTGTGTATGGATTTCCATAAACAACGTCCCTCCCATACACTATAGAGGAAAAGGACCTAGGAGTCATCATTAGTGACTCCTTAAACAAACCAGCCAGTGTAATAAGGTATCCAGCAAAGTTAACAGGATGTCAGGATGCATTTTGAGATGGTTCAGCAATAAGGAGTGTACTGTTACCTCTGTATAGGTCATTGGTAAGGTCACACCTGGAATATTGTGCTCAGTTCTGAAACCTCCACCTAAAAAGGACAGGGACAGGCTAGAGACAGTACAACACAGGGTGACAAGGCTGATTCTGGGCCATGAAGGCAGATCCTATGAGAACTGGCTGAAGGCGCTGAACATGTATTCACTCAAAACCAGATGAGAGAGCGTGATGTGATAGAGGCCTGCATGTTCCTGAAAGAATAAACAAGGTGAACTGTGAAGAGCTATTTACCAGGAACAGAGAAGCTAGGACAAGGGAACATGAGTCGAGGTTAATGGGGGTGTAACAAGGATGCAAGGAAGTATTATTTTACAGAAAGAGTGGTTCAGCCTTGGAATGGTCTCCGGGCAGAGGTGGTGGGTAACAGAACTATAAATGGCTTCAAACATGGCTGGGATAGAGTTAAGGGTATAGTAGTTAATCAGCAAGATAAGGAGGTGGAAACATGGAGAACAAAAGTGGAATAGGATAAGCAAAGAACCCACAGAGAAATAGGTCCCAGATTAGGTTAGGGTAATATGGGCAGAATAGTTGGATGAAAATGTGGAATAAGTTGTCCGCTGACGCCACATGCCACCAGGACATTTATTGAATGAAACCCATTTGCTTATGTACATATCTGCTCTGCCCACTCCCTATCATGGATAGCATACTTGCTATACGGCAGAATGACCAGACAGTTGCCATCCTTTCTGCCTGTGTACTGGGGAATTTGATGTGCTTGGGAGCATGAGGCAGGAGCACATACAGGAACTGGGACAGCATCCATGGCATAGCCAACTGGCCTGCACAGGTAGTGTCCCCAGCTAGCACCATGAAACTACTTGTGGCCAGCAGGTGCATGGCTGACATCAACTTCAGCACCACATTCATGACATGGCTCCTCTGTGTTGGTGTTACCAACTCATCATGCAGGGGCTGACATACATAGATGAGCATTGCCCTAGCAATCCTGTAATGACCCACAATCTTCATGGTCCATGACTGTTATCCTCTGCTGTTACAGGTAGTTGGTATCAAATTGTCACCTGTGGGGCCACCCTGGTGGCCTGGCATGTCCTTCTGCCACAGCTTGTGCCATCTAGCTTCTTGTGGCCTCCTGCAAGTCACCCCTGAAAAAGGGACCTCAGGTCTCAGTGGGTTCACCCGTTACCAAAATTTCATAAATAAATAAATCTGTGGTTTCCCACTATGTTCAGCTGCCTGTGTAGAGTTTTCACACTGATAAAGATAGACTTTTGTAGTCCTTGTTTTGCACATGTTGGTGCAATTTTTGCATGGGGGGCTGAAAATAGCCTTTGCATTGTATTCATGCACAAAACTTATTCTTCACAATGTGTACATTAAATCTGCCTGTACATGCTGAGGGTTTAGAGTGGCAATGTGCTCTGTGAAAATAGTGGACAAGATATTTGGATCAGTTTCACGTGCGGCAAAATTATGCTTCATTTGTGTGATGCGCTGGGAGTGCACTGTGGACAAGCTGTCAGTCAACAACTTGTTGTCCTCAATACAACCTATCGTACACTGTTTACGCTTTATTTTTACCATTTCATTACTGCTGTATGTGCTTTTGATTGTATTCCTATTCCCTTCCGACTCGGTCGCATCTGGAAATGAGTCAAACAAAAAACATAAATTATTTTTAAACTGCCGGGTAAGTGAAACGCTTGAAATTGTTCATAAATAATATAACACTTTTATATGCTGACGAAATGAACTGCATTATAAATACAGTTCATTTTTTCTCAGTGTTCACCACTAGAAAAAAAAGGGTAATAATTTCTGTTTTAAAATTTGAATGCTTTGCCGAGGATTTGTATCATGAAATGTGTCCTGGTTGGCACATCTAACGGGTAGCAACCAATCAGGTTTCAGAATTTTCTCAACCCATTTTATAATTTAATATTTTGAATTGGTCATTTTCATGGTGCTAGCAGTACACCTTTTCAGGTTTGGCATGGATTGCAAAATGGGCTTGACACACACAAATGTTGTGCTGTACTTTTAAATGAATGTGAATAATTTTTTTGGGGTGTTATTAAATAAAAAGAGCAACTAGTCATGGGCACTGTTATACTGCCAGCCAACACCATCTTCCTGCTTATGTCTAGACACCCTTCCTTTTATTCAACCTCAGTCCCCAGTGACTTGCACTGCTGAGCCTGGCACCTTCAAATACTGTATTGTACTTTTCTTGATTGTGAAAAATTATATTTATTTTGTTTTGGTTTATGCAAAGAAAATGTACAACCTAGCATCTGGCACTGGAAGGCTGACAGCTAACACTACTTTCTGCCCACTGCCCAGGTTCCAATCCTGTGTTCAACCCTGGCCTCAAGGGCATCAACAATTAAGCCTAACACATACAAATGCTCTGCTGTACTTTTCATGAATGTGACTTTTTGTGTGTGTTTTGTTTATGCAGAGAAACTGCAAACTAATAATGGGCACTGGAAGGTTGCCACCCCACATCCACTGGCTGCCCACCATCCAGGTTTACTCTGTTCTTCTACCAGTCTACCCCTATGCCTTACTGACTTGCAATGCTGAAGTCTACACACATAGTAAATCATCCTGTAGCAAGATTTGTTTCTTAATTTCTTTTTAGGTGCCAGAGCAAGCATAGCTTGTAAAGCACCTGTTGTGAGTCATGCCTGCTCTTTTCTGCATTTAGTTAAGTTTAGCATAATGACCCTTTTTGGGGCTGTAGTGGGCGTAGTCCTGCAGATCTCTTGCTATGAGAAAAGGACTCAGCGTATTCCTTTGGACCGAACAACATGTTGGAGTTGCACCACAGTCACCTCCGCAGCCATGAAGCAATTGCCTCATTGTATCGACTGGAAGTAGCACTGCACTATCTTTTTGTGTCTGCAGTCACAGCAGAACAGCACACTCCACCATGTCCAAGATGGCTGCCAAACTGTATTACACATGTACAACTAGCGCATGCGCAGTACACACAGCAGGCATCTTTGTCATGGCAGACTGTGCTGTGTTCTGATGAGACCACTGATTTCTTTTTTTTTTGATTTTACATATCCCTCCCACCTCCCCTCAGCACCCCCAGAAACATAAACATGACCTGGGGTGCCCAAGAGTGGGAGACAGTGTAGAAAGCTTTTGCTAGATCAACAAAGATGGCAGCAGTGAGGAGGACTTGGTCCATGCCAGTATGGATGTCAGTGAGCCTGAGGAGAGAGAAGTGGTGGAGGAATGTTTGTGAAAGCCAGACTGGATGAAGGTGAATGGGGAGAGTTGAGACAGAGCTATGTGTTCTTGGAGTCTGGATAAGGTTGGAAGGAGAGTGATAGGGCAGAAATTACCAGGAGAGAAGGAGTCACCTCCTTTGGAAGGAGAATGTCTGTTGCATTCTTCCAGGTGTCTGGGACTGAAGCAAGACAGAATGAGAGTTTGAGAAGGAAGGAGATGGCAAAGGCAATGGCAGGTGCAGAGAGGTGAAGGAGCTTGTGGTCTAGCCCATCAGGGCTACCACATTTCTGAGGGTTGAGATCCAGGAGGGCATTTAGAGGTAGCTGGGGTAACTGGCAAGAAGGAGAAGGAGAAGGGAAGGAATGGGTGTCATGGGTGAGGGAGGAGGAGGAAGAAGGAAGGAGAGGAGGTGGCAGGGAAAGCAGATAGAAGTGAGGGTGAGGAAGCACAGGTGGTGAAACATGAGTTGAAAGCAGAGGTCACAGATGGAGGATCAGAAATGGTGGAGTCACCCACCTTGAGGACTGGAGAGGAATGGGAAGGGGAAGAGGGTATGGATGACTTTCTAGAACTTGGAGGGGTGATTAAGATTGTTCTGGAAAGAAGAGAAAATAACTCAGCCTTAGCTAGCCTGGTAGCTGTGGTACAAGTATTCCTCAAACACAGAAACATAGAAATTGTCAGTAGATAAGAACCACTAGGCCCATCCAGTCTGCCCATAGACCCTATACTTTGTATCGGCCACTGACCCTATGTGATCAATGGCTTTCCTCAAGGCATGGTACTTGTTAATGTCTGCCGGTGTGCCAGAGGACTTGTAATTCTTCCATGCCAGGTCATGTGCATGAAAGCAGGCAGAGTTTAGCTGAGATCCAGGGGTGAAACCTCTGACCCTGGTTTTCTGGAGGGGCATGCTGATCCCAGGTTAATAGGAATTTAGAGTGGAAATATTGGAGGACTTGGTTGATATTGCTGGCCACAGAGATAAGGACCAGTCGATGGAAGCTGATCAGCATGTAATGAGGATAAGTCAATTGACCTTAAACCATATGGTGATCACTGAGCGAGTCAGGGAGGTACTAGCATCAATGATGTGGCACGGATGAATAGTGAGTACCCAGTCCAGTAGTGAATAGTTTTGGGATCAAGAATTGTGACATGTAGGGACAGAAATAAGTTGCATAAGATGCAGAGACTTAATATTTTGACAGAGTTTGGAGTGAGGTGGGATAGCCAATTAATGAAATCTCCTAGGGTGAGAAGCTCAGCAGAGGAGGCATGAGAAGAGATAGTGGTCAGTAGTTCAGTGACAGAAGCACAAGATAGCCTGGGAAGCAGTAGACTCCTGCCACAAAGATGGGAAGAAAGAAAGGAAGGAGAGTTTGAGGATGAGGAGCTCGTAAGCAGTGGGGGGACAGAGAGCACAGGAGTGAATTGAATGGTGGAGGAAAGGTAGATGGCAATACCACCGCCCTTTTGCTTGCAGTCTTACGTGTGAGGAAGTAGCTAGGATGGCAATGGCAGTGTCAGAAATCTTGTGGGAAAGGAAGATTCTGAGACTATTAGGACATCAGGAAGGAAGGAAACCACAAGGGGTTGTAGCAGTTCAGTTTTGGGAAAGAAACTTTGAGTATTAATGTGAGCCATATGTGACCTTTGGGAGGTCAGTGGGAAGGGAGTGGGGAGGGCCGAGGTTGGGCTCAATGTCACTTGCTATGAGGAGCAGTAGGAGTAAGGTGACCTTGGCAGGGACTGAGGAGCACCTGGGATGTAATGAGAGGATGGGGAGGGGTGGGTGTGTGGAGAGAGAGATTCTAAAGGACACCTGGTGGAGCAGGAAGAAGTGGAGGGAGGAGGGAGGGAGGAACATGGCAGCCAGGAGAAGTGGAGAGGTGGAGGAGACAGGAGAAGGGTAGTGAGGGAAGAGGCAGAGGGAGGGGAAGGGAAGGGTAAAGGAGGAAGGGGAGCAGGAAAGATAGCAGGAGGAGAGAAATTGTGAGAAACAAACAGGGTAAGATAAAAAGGATGATGGGTATCATACAAGATGATTGCATAATAGATGATTGAGGGGAGGTAGCCAAGAGAAACAAGGGAGGAGTAAGAGTGGTAAAGGTTACTGGAAGGACCCAAGAATGGGAGGCGAAGGAGGAGGAGAGGGGAGATGGTGGGGCTCTAGCTAGAAGTTTAGGTAAAGTAGGAGAGAGAATAGATGTAGTGAGATGCCAGTTAAGCAGCAGTGATGAAAAAGGCTGGAACAAGCTGAGCTAACTACCAGAATCACCTGAACCTCATGAACAGTTGCAATGACATTAGGTAAATCTGTCCCAAAATGTGATTTTGCAGTCCTTGTGCAAAATCACCTTTTGACAGGAGTTGATAATTGCACTGCCCTTGTTCATGATGTCGGGTTCATAAGAAGGCTATATTGAAAATTTGGTGTAAAATATTTAAAACAACGAAGTTATGAGCCTACATTGAATTTTGCAAATGCAAACATGAACTTTGAAACATTCACTATTTTACCCCAAATTTACAACTAGAAGATGCAGTAAAGTTTTACTTTGCCAGCGAAGTCGGGCGCAAAGCTCCACCCTAGTCATCAACGCTACGCCAAGTCCCCATAGAATCACATCATTTCACCTTATGGTGACTTTGCATCATAATGACTTCGCGTTATGCTGACTTTGTGTTCACTTTGCGATGCCTTCTGGTGAGCAAGTGAGTCATAATTGAAACAGCCCACAGATCACATGTGTTACAATCTGTAGGTCACATGGGTCAAGCAAGAAGTTAATCAGGCAAGACAGTGAAAGACTTTCATTTCTCCTTACCCTACTACTACTACAGACATGGCTATTTGGACTACTTACAGTCATGGAAGGGATACCATGCTTAATAAGGTGGATGAGGGGAACGTCCTACTGTGGCATTAGCGCCCTCTGATGCCGAGTCCACAGTGCCATGTGCCTGTTCTTCAAATGTATATGCTGGCCCCTGTGCCCAAATGACTACCCTTTTACCACGTCCTGACACACGCTTGGCAAAGCTAGCAGATTGCCACTGTTTCATCACTTGGATCTTGTACAAAAAATTCCAAACAAGAGTTTGGATCCCCACGTTTAGTTTTCACAGGTCCCTGATGCTGCAGACTGGACACTTGTTTTTAGACAATGACATGGGGGTGTACTACATGATTTCTGTTGCTGGCCACACTTGGGCTCTACCAGCCTATCATTATCTATGATGACTATTACTGTGTCATCATCATCAACAGAAACCACCACATCACAACTTTGAAGAGGTGATTTAACACCGACAGACTGAAACTGTTTACACAGAGCCACCTTTAATTTCTTTTCTCCGGTTCTCAACTGAGGCCACTAAAATCATCATCATATTCCTCATTCTCATCCACTATTTCAGCTTGGATGCTGTCCTGTGGAGAACATGTACCAACCACAGCATCATTATGATCATACAATATTTTTTCCAACATTTGAAGGGTTGGATGGCACAGGCATGACCTCATCAACAGCGCTGGAAACATGAGATTGTGACATGTCATCATCAGCATCAGAATCATGTTCAACCAATGTGGAGATGTTGGGGACTGTGACATCTATTGCACTCTGACTCTCGGTCATGGCTTTAGACGCCACAATATTTGGAAAACGGTTAACTTGCTGTCACAGGTTGAATTTGGGGTAATACTTATGCCATCACAACTTCACTACCACCAGTGAGGACAACAGCATCTCCAACCACGATTGAAGCTACTGATTGTGCTGTGAAAAACATAATCAGAGAAATCCTTTACTAACAACAGCTATGCACTTCTGCTGCATACTATAATGCCTCACCCACTCATGGCAGCAGTGCCATGGCCAGAAGCATTTTGCATGCACGTCTCTTTGCAGGCATTTTCTGGGATTACAGCCAGAAGAATCACAACAAATTGAGATTTCAGAAATTTGGGGTGGATGGGAAGCCAAAAACAACAACTATGGCTTACAGATGCAGATTGGGCACTAAACAGATGCAAACACACAGACGAGATTGCACACTATAAAGAGATACAGCTGCACAGGCACAAAACACCTTAACCACTGGTCACACAAATCCCAAACTGGAAAATAAATGATACCTTTTGTGGGTTTGGGGCACTACAGTAGCTGTCCACTAGCTAAATAGAAGGAAGCAGTAAAAAATACTGCGGACGGATAGCCAATTCAGAGAGTGGTGATTACTGTGTGACACAATAAAATGTGTCTGACTTGATGGCACGCACACACTCTCACACTACAGATAATGCACAGAAAATTTAACAGTGCAGTACACTATATAACCAAATCTTTTAAACAGAATGAAAATATACACTGTAACATAACAAACAGAAAATAATTATCAGTATTACTGTGTGTACATAAACACACAAATACTAACACACGCTACTAGTACAAACCAGTTAGAAAGACTGCCAGACTGGCCGGTGGCGCGGAGGGCTGAGGTGCGGCCTTACCTCAGCCCACGCTGGTGACCCGGGTTGGGAGACGGACTCAGGCGCCATGGGCTGGCAGGGGAAGGAGAGGATTGAGCGTCCAGAGACCTGCTCTCCTCTCCTCTTCTGGGGAGGGTGGGGATAGCTCCACTCTGTAGGTTGCCCCAGTGGAGACCGGGTAACACAAGTAGTGGAAGCAGGAGGGGCCAATAGAGAAAGCAGGAAATAGGCTTGGTGCTGCCGGATGATGGCCCCTGTTCTCCTTGTTCCCGGAGTCTCCAGGAGCATCCTCTGCCAGACCGGCATCCCAGACTGTAAGTAAAAATAATGCTGGGGTTCTCTGCCACCGTGCCTTCCCCTTGGAGGAGGACCCACCCAGTGATGGGATACACCGGGACAACTCGGGATCGGCTGCTATCTGTGGGGAGGTGCTCCAGAAGAGGACTGCATGGGGGAACGGGTGCTAGGAGGCCCAAAGGGTGGTGGGGATCGGGGTGTAGGAGGAGATAAAAGAATAAACAAAAAAAGAAAGACTGCCTTTCTCATGTGAATCTCACTCCATCACAGATACGCCCTCCCTGAAACATACTTCAACAGTGTTTGTGAGTACACACGCTGAATATTCTAAATTAACCTTCAAAATGCACAGAAAACAATCAACACTCGATGATCTAAGCACAGGAGGGTTTCCTACAGTCTATGTACTAGATTTGGAACAAAATAATTGCATCAAAAGTGATTTTTAAAGCTTTTTGATAGTTTGATTCTCTGAACTCTGACAGCAAACTGTCTCCAGCTTTCACTACACATACTACACAGAACTGAGGTTGTGCAAGACAATATAGAGCCCATGCGACCTGCTATCCCATGAATCAATGCAAAATTTGCCTCAAATAGAAATAAACAGGAAAAGTAAAACAAAGTTCATTCAAATCAATAGCACTGCGTTAAAATTAAGGAAAGCTGTAATACAAGGTGAAGTAGCACAAAGTCCATTGGAAACAATACACTTCACATCATAATTTAAAGGTGGAGTAATTAGCCTCGCTCGGGAGCACTACTGGATTGGGGCATAATACTTGAAGTGCTCCATGTAGCAAAGTGGGAGCACTTTGCCCACCACTATTTACAGCATAGCCATACCTTTACAGCACCTCATCAATGTGACAGCTATCATTTTCAAATCGTGCCCAAACTGTTTTTTTTACATCCCAAAAGGTGATTTTGCTGTCCTGCACAAAATCACCTTTTGTACAGAGCTGAAAATGTTATCTGCCCTTCTTCATGAGGCAGGGTCATAAGAATGCTATTTTCTAAATTTGGTTTAAAAATATTTAAAAATGTAAAGTTTTGAGGCTATGTTGAATTTTGCAATTGCAGGCTCGTACATTTTGTAATATTCAATACTTTTACCCCAAATTTTCAACATAGCCATTTCTTTACAGCACCTCATGAATGTGACAGCTTTATTTTTCAACTCCTGCCCAAAATGTTTTTTGTGTCCCAAAAGTTGATTTTGCAGTCCCTCGTGAAATCACTTTAGGCCAAGAGTTAAACATTTTCTCTGCCCTTCTTCATGAGGCAGGGTCATAACAAGGCTATGCTAAAAACTTGGTGTAAAAATATTGCAAAACAACAAACTTATGAGCCTATGTTACATTTTGAGAAATTAGGCTCATAACTTTGGAAATCTTCAATATTTTTATCCCAAATTCACCTGCAGCCCTGTCGGCTCTGGACAGAGTTTGTTTATACTAGACCCTTTTGGAGCCATCTGTTTTGTACATCCAACCTTTTACTAGACTGTATCAATGGGCAGAATAATCACACTTTGTAATTTAAAATACAGCTCTCTGTGTTCTGCATCTCAAAGCTGGTCTTCTCTGAGGTCACTGTGTATATTCAACAGAGAACGGTAGTGATGCGTGGGGCTACAGTGAACCAAAGGGCAGCAGCGATCAGACATTTGATCAGTTTTCTGTCAGTTCTTGAATACAATATAGTTATACACAGTTTTAGTTAATCACTCAGTTTTCTCTTTTTTCAATGAACAAACTAATGTAAAACAACTGTGGAGTTTTGGCAGATCATAGTTATAGTGGTGTGACAAGAGTGAGGCACTGCACTGCATAAGCAAGAAGAAATAAGAAGTGGGAAAACTGAGGAAGTGTCTGTCTCTACTTTGGTTTTAATTGCAAGCAACTATAAGACTGACACTCCTGACAGTGACTCAGTAAGTCAAATAAATACTTTACCCTCAGCAGCTCAATCTGCTGATCACTTCAAAGTGTTTTTTTTTTGTTTTGTTTTGTGTGAAATAAATTAGCTACTCTGGAAGTGTTAATATGCATTCCTACCTAATAGCCATTTAGGCTCCATTTTCAGCCTTCCTCTCTCCGACCCCTGACCCCTGCAGTCTTTGTTAAGGCAGCATGGTTTTGAAAGCAGGAAAAGTAGAAGTTAAGACTGCAGGTTAAACTTTTTACCCTTAGTAGTTGGCTGTAACTTAGCTCTCCGCTTCACTATTTCAGGAGTCAGCTTGAAAGCACAGTTAACTTTTTATGTCTACACTCCAGTGCCTTTCTCTAGGTTCCATAAATATATAATATAGAGAGAGACATTAGATGTAAGACAGTGCACAAGTGAGCATAGCCAGTCGCAATGCTACAGCACAGTGGTGCTTTGATTCTTTCCTTTCCCCTACTAAGTAACTTCTTGTCCTGCTTTTGGCTGATGGCATCGGATGCAGTCAGCAAGTGCAAGGATCTGAAAACCAATAAACAATATACAAAAGACTTCTCATTTTACTAGATAATATGGTAGGTAACATCAAAGTCATGAACTGATCACAGAAATGTAGAACTACTGTTTAAACAAAGAACACTAGCTCTTTAAGGATACATTCACTCTAAATTATTTATTTTGAACAAATGTTTATTTATTTATTGAGTAAATCAGATTTACAACCTTTGAGTCAAAGATTAATTTACAAAGGCTCCTCGTCAAAATACAAAACATCAACATAGTACACAACATACTAAAAGCATGTATAATACAATAATTCAAAGTGGTAAAGGAAAACATAGGACATAAACAGTACAATACAACAGTGGGGGTGAGGGGTAGCTGAGGCAGGTCCATCTAAGGAGAATATAAGAGACAATATACAGTTCAGGTAGTGTGTAGGTTGCGTCCTGTACATTTAAGGAGCTATCGGAAGCCGACTTTGTCATTGCACATTCAATCTTTTGTTGAGAGCTAGCAGCAGTAGGGTGCAGGCACTATAGCCCAAACCTATGAGTGTGAGTGTGTACTGATGGTTAGGTACACTTGTCAGGCACCTGCACAACAGCTCTAATACTAAGATAGGACCTGGCAGGCCTGGCCAGAGCTCGGTAGCCAGATGTTAGTGGTGTTGAGTCTAGCCTATTTTGGCCAGTGCACAGGCAGTGGTGGGTGGAAACTATGTGGTCATTGAGGGCTATTTTGAATGGACCCAATCTGGTGATAGAGGAAACAGCCAAGGAGAGGCCATTGTACCATAATGGTGCTCTGTAGTAAAAGGACCTTTGAGCTAGTGAGGTTGTGACCCTGGGGACAGTCTATATCCATTTGTTAGCCAAGTGGGTGTCAGCTGTGGCATGAGCTGAGCAGAGGGTTGCAGAAACTCCAGGGTTGTGAGATCTAGATTAATTTTTTTGGTGAGGAGGGCTGTTTGATAGTGGACTCTTTCGTCAAGAGCGAGGATATTTGTTGAGGCATACAGGGTGTAGCCATGGGTATGCCTGTCAACCCCAGAGAGGAGTCTACATGCTTTGTTGATGGCTAAGTGGATTTTATTCAGAGACATGTGGTCGGTGGCCATGTATATGGTTAGTCTGCAATCTACTAGAGAGAGAACAGAGGAGGTGACCACAAGGTTGAGGTCCTCAGGTGACATGCATTCTCTATGCTGTTACAGTAATCCTGTGTGAATATTTATGGCTGAGGTGAGTTTTTTGTTTTATTTAGTTGTTTAACCAGGAGTAGCACACTAAGCTGAAAGCTTTTTACAGAGTGCGACCTGGGAGCACAAGGAAGTTCAGTGACTTGCTCAGGGTCACACAGTATGCAAGTGGAAACTGTGGGATTCAAACCCAGATCTGGTCTGCTGGATGTCACCAGATTTGCAGTTCAGAGCTTTAAACCACTGTGCTATACTGCCTTATCGATTATCGATGTGTGGGTGGAATGAGAGGCTGGGGTCAAATGTAAGGCCCAGATTTTTGTAGGTATGGACCTGCTCCAAGGGGAGGTGGGGTTTAGAAGATCTTTAGCTGGGCATCTGCGTTCCTGCTTTTCTGATGGGCAAAAGCACTGACTTAGTCTTTTACATTGACCACCAATCTGTGGTCCATGAACCAGTTTTCAATGTGGGTGAATGCAATTTTGTAGTGAGGACTGTAGGGTTGTGGGATCTGGGTGGGCATCAAACAGAACTGCATCATCAGCGTAGAGCAGAAGTTTACTTGGGTAGGCTTTGGCAGGGTGTTCAGAAAGATGCTGAATGATGTCACTGATGATACAAGTGATAAGGCTTTTAGGGCTTGGCATAATGTTTCAGACATACACAAGCCAGGGTTAGATCCCCAGACTGACCTATTTTTTCTTTCTCACTAGAATTTATGTAGTATAAGATAAATTGTTAGGTGTCATTGCTGATGTCAGTGACAGGGTTTCAGTGGTTCCATGTGACATGGGTGAGCACAAAGGGTGACTACAAAAGGCAATGGCTGAAACAGTGAGGCAAAAGGAGTGACTGCAAAATAACAGTGATCTGAAATGACAACAACATTGCCACAGTAAGTTTTGCACTCCCCTTCATGGTGAAGATTTGCCCCTGCCTCCCTCTCTATATATAATCAACTCCAGGGTGAGTCAATTTGGTGAGGGAAGAAAGCCATAGGTTGCTGTTTCGACCATCGCTGTTTTCAGGGTTGCTCTTTTGTCTTGCTGTTTTGTCATCGTCGTTTTACATTTGTGATTTTGCAGTCACTCTTTTCACAGGATACTGGTTTCAGCAACAGGAAACAGGACTATTTCAGCTTTTCCATAACCTATAGTTTATAATCCCTTGTTGTATTTACAACTCTGGCCACCTGCTTTGCAGGCTGTGACTTTACATCTGCACCACACAAACTGCAAGTACCTTCCCTGCAGCACAATAGCACACTGAATGTGTGTTTACTTATCAGGCAAAGGATGAGTGGTTCAAAGCCAGGTAGGCAAACAGCATATTGCATTTTCTGCAAGAGACATGGTTTGAATCCGGGCAGGGACTTAATTTTTTAAATATTTTTTTAAGATGGAAACTCACTTGAGTAGCAATCCATGGTGGTATGGAGTTGGAATAGTCATTTATATGAGAATTAAATTTAGCCAAGAACAATTTATGCAGGTAGAAAGTTGTCCTGCCAGGAAATTTTCATGTCCCTTCTACTAAACTTGCAGATTGAGGTATGATAATTATGCAATAATGCACAACATGGCATGTGTCATGGTGGGATAACATCATGCCTCAGGTGGTTGGGCATCAGGCCTAAAGCCAAGTGTGTCCAACACCCAGAAAGTCATGTTATTCCCATAACACAGGCCCTGGAGTTAATTATTATGAATGGGTTGCTTGTAACAAAAATAAAAGAAAAAGTGAAAAATACATTTTAAAATACATTTTTATTTGTTTTTGAATAGATGTGATATTGCTGGATAACAAAAGGCTGCATGAAATGTTCCAGTCAGGACCTTTTCATCTTTTTCCATATATATCTATATTTATCTGTCTGTCTATCTTTTTTTTTTTACTTATACTGTAATCCCCTGCTTGGATTAGAATCCTGTCACCTGCTTTGCAGCTTATGACTTAGAAACATAGAAACATAGAAGTTGTCGGCAGAAAAGGACCACCAGGTCCATCCCGTCCTGCCCATTTACTCTAGCTGCACTAGTGGTCTATGACCCTAGTTGGTCATTTGCTTAGCTATTCCTTATCTTAGCTATTCCTTCCCATCACTATGGTTCCCTTATTCCTATTTCAAGCATGTTTGAATCCTGTCACAGTGCATGGTCCCACCACTTCCTGGGGCAATCCATTCCATGCATCCACCATCCTCTCAGTGAAATCAAACTTTCTCCCATTTCACCTTATATGGCCCTCTCCAATCTCATGCCATGTCCCTTTGTTCTAGTACTTTTTTGTATTGGAAGATGTTTTCCCCTTCACCTTATTTATACTCTTGAGGGTACCTGAGCGTCTCAGTCTTATCCCCCATTCCCTCCTCTCTTCCAGTATACACATATTGTGGTCCTTCAACCTTTCCTCATATGACTTATGCTGCAAACTCTGCACAATCTTAGTTGCTCTCCTCTGCACTGTCTCCACCCTGTCAATGTCCTTATGAAAGTGCATCTCAGAACTGCATGGCATACTCAGACAAGGCCTCACTAGTGTTTTGTAGAGTGGGACCAGTATCTCCCTTCTTTGGCTTGTGATATTTCTTTCTCTACAGCCCAACACCCCACTGGCCTTCCCACTACCTTTGCTGCCTGCTTGGTAGCCTTCAGGTCATCTGTGATAATGACCCCCAGATCTCTTTCCTCCTTGGTAACTGCCAGCAGCTCCTGTCCCCATCCTGTAGTTCTTTCTGGGTTCCTACTCCCTACGTGCAAGATTTTGCATTTCTTTGCGTTAAACCTCAGCTGCCACATCTCCAACCATCTTTTCAACCTTTCTAGGTCTGTTCTCATCCTTATCACTCCCTCTGGAGTATCTACTCTGTTGCAGATCTTGGTATCATCTGCAAACAGGCAAACCTTTCCTCCAGGCCCTTCGTGAATGTCACTGATGAAGAGCATTGAAGAGGATCATCTCCAACTGATCCCCTGAGGTACCTAATCATCATCTTCATGTCCACTGACTGGATTCCATTTACTACTACCCTTTGCCTTCTGTCCCTCAGCTAGTTACTAACCCAGTTCACCAGTTTGCAGCCCAACCCCAGACTACCCATCTTGTTTACCAGCCTTTTATGTGGAACAGTATCGAAGGTTTTGTTGAACTCTAGGTAGTCGACATCTACTCTCCTCCTTGATCTACTACCTTTGTCATCCAGTCAAAGAACTTGATTAGGTTCATTTGACAGGACCTTCCTGCTGTGAAACTATGTTGCCTTGGATCCTGTGCCGCATTTGATTCCAGGTGTTCCACAATCCATTCCTTAAGAGTGTCTCCATGATCTTACCCACTACTGACATAGTGCTTACTGGCCTGTAGTTCCCTGCTTCCTCTTTGCTGCCACTCTTGTGCAGAGGGACCACATGTGCCCTTCTTCAGTCCTCTGGGACCTCACCCAGATTTAGGGAGTCAGTGAAGGGACCACCAGTGGGGCTGCCAGGTCCCTCCTTAGTTCCTTCAGGATCCTGGGGTGTATCTCATCTGGACCCATAGGTTTGTCCACTTTCAGCTTAAGCTCCTTCAGCACCCTCTCCTCTGTAAAGGACTGGTGTCCACCTTCCTCCCCTCAGTGTCTATGTCTAACTGTGGCCCCTTTCCTTCCCCTTCTACTGTGAAAACTGAGCAGAAATATTTGTTCAGGACTGACACCTTATCCTGATCACCTCTATCATCTCTCCCTTGCCCCTCCAATCTTAGCATTTCCCCTCTGGACTTTCTTCCCTCATTAATGAACTTATAGAATGTCTCATCCCTGCCTTCATTGATTGAGCTGATCTTTCGTCGTTTGTGCCTTGCACACATCTCTTCCTCCTGCTGCTCGCAGACACTTCTGGTACTCCTTCCTATCTTCATTCCTTTATGTCTCCTTGTATTTTCTGAAGGCCAGCTTCTTGGTTCTTACCTTTTCTGCCACAGCCGTGGAGATCCAAAGTGATTTCCTTCTCCTTCTCATCTTCACAGATTGTTCTGTGACCCCAATAATGGTTTCTTTAATGTATGCTAATTTGCTCCTCCATCCCTCCTACCTTTCTCTGTTCCAGTGTTTGTTTTGGTTTTAGTTTTGTTGACCGGGTAAGTGCACTAGACAAATCCTGCCTATTTTCAGGCATGACCGGGGAGGGGATACAGATGAATGCCAACTGAGCTTGAATCAGATGAAACTGTTGGTGGTATTTTTAGTGACTGAGGAAATTTGTCCAGGACACCAGGGAAATTCCCTACTCTTTCGATAAGTGCCGTGGGATCTTTAACATCCACCTGAACTACCACCAATCCAGGCAGATGGGACCTTGGTTTAATGTCTCTAATATTTTTCCCATCTTGCAGAAGTCAGCTCCCCTGAAATCTAAGATCTTTGCCTATGAATGGCTTGACTGTATCCCTCTGTTGAATCTGAACTGTACCATGTGGTAGTCACTGGCCTTCAGGTACCCTCCACTTTGCGATCCTCTGTTCTGTCCCCACTGGTCAATATCAGATCCAGTATTGCCCCTTCCCTGGTTGGCTCCACATTAGTTGTCTGAGGCCTTCCCCTGTAGTGAGTCCACCATGTCTTGGGTCCTGGCAGAGGCCCCTGTTGGGGTGGATCAGTCTGCATCTGGCATGTTAAAGTCCGTCATCAGCAGAACCTCCTCTTTGCTGTCACATCATGTATATTATCTACAATATCTTGTCTCCTTCCTCCCCAGAGCTGGGGGTCTATAGAAAATCCCTGCCAAAACTGCTGTTCCCTTTCCTGTCTCGAGGGTGACACATAGTTCTTCTAACTCCTCATGTTTGTACTGTATAGCTGTTTCTTTGATGTTCTCCTTAATGTGAGGGTCACCCTTCCCTTCTGTCCTGCCTATTCTGTCCCTTCTGAACAGTGCATAACCTTGTATGTTCATCTCCCAGTTGTGGTTACTGGTGAGCCATGTCTCAGTTATGGCTACTGTGTCCAGATCCTCTTCAGTCATTACAGCCACTAGGTCTGGGACTTTGTTTCCCCAGACTGTGGGTGTGTGATTTCCATATATTGCTGCCACCTTCCTCCTGTTTGAGTGTTTGTGCTGTAGTCTCGTTCAAGCCATTCTGGTGTCATTGAAGTGCTTATTTCCTATTCCTACATTGTCCATTATCATTATACTAGGTGCATCTGCCAAATACCTTCCTTCCTGGTCCTCTACTCTGTCTTCTGTAACCTGTGGGGGTGGGCTGTCTGAGTCTGCCTGTACTGGTGGCCCCAGCTAGTTTAAATGTTTACTAACAAAGTATTTAAACTGTTCATTGAGGGCTGTATTCCTTCACTGGGGGATGCAGGCCATCACACTTGTACAGCGCACATCACTCCAGGTGGTTCTCCAGTCTCCAAGGTTGCCAAAGCCCTTCTCTTTGCACCAGCCCTCTAACCAATTAGTGAAGCTCTTGATGTGTTGATTTCCCATCTCCCCTTCCATGGACAGGCAGGACCTCTGAAAATATGACAGATTTGCCTCCTCCCTAATCTTTCACCCAGTTCCTGAACTCCTCCACTACTGTCTTCATGCTAGATCCTTCCTTACTAGGTCGTTAGTCCCAAGGAGGACAAGGACATCTAGCCCACCCTCTTTACCACAGTCCTAGCAATCCTGTGGATTCACTCCCCTCCCTCTGAACTGTGCCTCCCGGAAAACTTCACCTCCCTCTCTATTCTGCTATCTGTGCCTATTTCCATGTGCTGAACAATTTAGTCCCCCACCAGGATAAACTTCCTCTTCCCCTGGGGTTCTCTGGGTTTTGCCTGGTGCCCTCCTCCCTGATGGTCTGCTCATCCTCCTGGTCTCAACCTTGTGCTTCCCTGTGGGGCACTTCCACTCCTCAAAAACAGCATATTTGTTCTTTATTTGGACCGAATGGAGGTGCATCCGTCCTATCTCTCTAACCCTCCCTGAGCCCACTGTAGTCCATTCAGATTGCTGCCTCAGTATCTGCTGTAGCATTGCCTGGGGACATGGTGGCCTCTGGGTGGGGCAATAGTTCCTGTGCTCCTGCCAGCTCAAACCAGAGCCTGGACACCTCCGCCCACAGCCTAGAGGTGCCTACAAATGGGGATAGAACCACAGATTCCAGAATGTTACTGAATACTGCTGTGCCATACCCACTGCACTGCACCTTAACCTCTACACCACACTGCATTTAACCTCTACACCACAGGAACTGCAAGTCCCTTCCCTACAGCTCAGTGGCACATTAAATGTGTGTTTACTTAGTAGACAAAGATCAATAGTTTAAATCCATCTAGACACACTCTATATTGTATTTACTACAAGAGACACAGTTTTAATACTGGCAGAGATTGAAAAATTGTTTTCAAATTTTTTTAAGATGGAAATTCACTTGAAGTGCAGAGTTGGAACAGTAAATTATACAAGGTGTAAATTTAGGTAAGAATAATAATTTGTGCAGATAGAAAGTTGTCTTGTCGGGACATAAAGTACTGATAGGAAAATGTCATGTCACCTTTACTAAGTTTGTGTTTTGAGGTGTGTGATAATAAATTCTCCTGTCAGGATTACTTCATCTTTCCATAGCTTGTACTTTATAATCTCCTGCTGGGATTAGAACCCCAGTTACCTGCTTTGCAGGTTGTGCCTTAACCTCTACATAAACGAATTGTAAATTCTCTTCTCTGCAGCTGTTTTATATGATAAGAGCTATTTTGAATATCACTGACTACAAACTGTAAAGCATGTAGTGCCTGACATCAAATGAACAGCATATCAGCGACCTCTGCAAACAATAGCAGTTGCTTACTTTCCACATGGAAAAAATGCTTTTCATGCAGGGAGTGAGCCCCTGCCCCAAAAAAATACAGATTATCAACTCCAGGGAGCAAACTAAGGAGAATGATGGAAAAATAAAAATTTCTCCTGCAGCCATACCCAAGATCAAACCCAGGTTCAACGGCTCAAGCGGCAGTGGCTGCTTCCACTATGTCAAATAGCTGGCTCAGCAGGAAACTCGGCCAAACAGATCACGGATATCCTATTCCAGTGAGTGCAGTGTACTGCTACATTCCACTAACCTCCCGATCACTGTTCTTTCATACTCACTTTCAGTATGAGTGGTATTATTGAGTTGCTCACATTGAGCTGCTCAATAATACTAAATCACTGTATACCCTGCAGCTCAGTCGTACATTTAATGTGTGTTTGCTTCACAGGCAAGGATCTGCAGTCTGAATCCAGATAGACATGCCGTATATTATATACTCTACAAAGCACAGTTTGAATCCAGGCAGGGACTTAAACTTTTTCATTTTTATGGACACTCACTTGAGTGGTGATCCATGAGAATGTGGTGTTGGAATAGTAAATTATATGAAGATTACATTTAGCTAAGAACAACAATTTGTGCAGGTAGAAAGTTGTCCTTTCAGGACAGGACATCCTACCTGGAACATTTCATGTCACTTTTACTGTACTAAGTTTGCATTTTGTAATGTGCAACATATTTTTCAGTCAGAACTACTATGGGTTTCCATAAATTATAATTTATAATGCTCTGCTGGGATTAGATCCCCATTCATCTGCTTTGAAGGTTGTGACTTAACTTCAACACCACAGGAACTGCATTTCCCTCCCTTGCAGATCAGTGGGACATTGAATCTGTGTTTGCTTAACAGGCAAAGTATCAGCTGTTCAAATCCAGGTAGGCACACAGTACATTAACATTTTCTGCAAGAGAGATGGTTCAAATCCTGGTAGGGACTTAAATAAGTTTTTCAATTATTTTAAGATGGAAATGCACTTGAGTGTATTCCATGTTGGTCTGGAGTTGGAACAGTAAAGTTAAGACATGGTTCCAATCCTGGCAAAAGTTAAACTTTTCCAAGTTGTTTTTGTAAGATGGAAACTCACTTGAGTGGCATTCCATAGCAGAGTGGAGAAACAATAAATTATATGAGATGTAAATTTAGATAAGAATAACAATTTGTGCAGGCAGAAAGTTGAACTGTCAGTACAAAAGTCCCAACAAGAAAATTACATGTCACCTTTACTAAGTTTGCAGTTTGAGTTGTGTTAATAAAGGTGACATGACATTTTCCTGTCAGGACTACTTCAACTTTTTCCATAGTTTATAATTTATAATTCCCTGCTGGGATTAGAAACCCAGTCTCTCTATCTTTGCAGGTTGTGATTTAATATGTATACCACAGGAACTGCAATTTCCTTAGCTGCAGCAAAGCATTAGCAGTTCAAATCTATGAAGGTACACCATATAATGCATTTTCTGCAAGAGACACAGTTTGAATCCTGGCAAGGACTTAAATTTTTTTTCACATGTTTTAGACAGAGATTCACTTGAGTAGCAATCTACGGTGGTGTGGATGGACTAGTAAATAAAGTGGAAAGTAACTTTATCTAAGACCAACAATGTGTGCAGATAGCCAATCGTACTGTCAGGAAAGGAAGTACTGACAGGAGGAAAATGTCATGTCACCTTTACTAAGGTTGTAGTTTGTTTTGTATAACATCACATTTTCAAAAAAATTTTAACGGAAACTCACTTGAGTGGTAATCCATGATGGTGTGGGGTTAGAATAATAAACTATATGAGAAAATATTTTGGCTTAGAAAATGGCACAGTACATCCTAGCATTCTGATTGGCTAGGAGTCTGAAGTAGGGGGTATTTGATAGAAGCCTGCAAAACAAGTACCAATTGGGTGCCCTGTTACTTGGGATATCATTGGGTACCAAATTTTCAAATGTGCCAGACAACATTTTTCCCTGCTCACTAAGTAAGCTGTAAACTAGTAGCTAGGCCATTCTACCCACTCCCATATCTGTCACTGTTGGGTGACATGAAGTCTTCAGACAAATAAAAACACTGCAGTTTTACTTCTGCAGTCGGAAAGACACAATTCATAATTTCTCTGAGTCATGCTCAGTGGTCTCCCGATCACAATCTAGTGCCCGCTTCTCCAGATGCCAGTCAGTTATTTTTCTCATGGAGCAGACCCCAGCCCTGCCACCAGCTCAGTTTTCTCAACTGAATACTTCCATTTTGAAAAAATCTTCACTACAAATACAGCCCCTTACCAACTGAAGAGCTCTGTGTCTCACTGCAACAGCCAAAGACTTCTTCCTTCACCACTGAAACCCCAGGACATGCACTGCAGAAATAATTTATCTTGGGAGGGAATGAACAAAAACAAAATAAAGCTAAACAGAGAAGGTGGGAAACAAAGGTGCTGCATGGGGAAGGTGTCGAATCAACAAACAAAATAGACAGAGGGAGCTGTAAGTACATAACCAGCTTAAACTACAGAGTACCCAACAGGACAAAAGTCCATAGGCAAAAAAAATCATTCAAATCTGGGCAGAGGAACTATTTTACTCACTATTTTGCTCCAAAACCTATAATTCTTTAATAACAATTCTTTCTTTTTTTTTTTTTTTGTTACAGTACCATTTTCTAAAGCATAATAATACCCTCCAGAATTGGGCGGTAGAGAATACCAGACCTTCCAAGGGCTACAATGCCCTCTGCCAGTGGTGTCAGACCTCATTACATCCCTGGCAGTCTGGTATTCTCAATACCACCCACCCTGGAGGGTATTATTGCTTACTAAGAACCAAAACAGGCAATATGGATTCCAATAGCAGCAGGGAATTATACATTATATTCTATAGAAAAGATGAAGTAATGCTGACAAGAAAATGCCATGTCACCTTTACTAAGTTTGCTGTTTGAGGTGTGCTAATAAAAGTGACATGAAATTTTTCCTTTACTAAGCTTTGAAGGTTCCATACAACTTTCTGAACATTGAATGAATGTGGACATGTTTTCCTTATTCATATAATTTATGTTGCTAGCATGTATTTCTCTCTAGAAGCTTTCTGTCTCACCATGTGGAGTGATAGCACAGTGGCAGACACCAGGACAGTAGTTGTTAGGAGGCCTGGGTTTAATTTCCAGTAATAAACATTTTTATACTCACTATAATCTATGTTGTTAGTATGCCTCTGTTGTATGAGATAATTTGTTAGATATCATTGCTGATAACAGTGATAGGGCTTGGAGCAGGTTTTCAGACCCTGGAACTATTAATGACCCTGAAACAAAGCACATGGAAAACACAATTGTCCCTCTATTTAGATTCGTCAATCATGAGGGGCTACTGGGCGTATCAATCATTGTTCATGAGACTTTTTTTTAACGAAGATCATGCTGAGTCCAGAGGCCCAACTGATCAGATAAAATGTCTGGAGTTTGTATATTGTGTGGAAGATACCTGTTTATTCTGTGAGGTGTATGTGTGTGTTTGTTTGCCTGCATTTGTATCTGTGTTGTACAACAGCTGCATGTACAGTACATGCTTAGCATATAAAGTCCCTGAGTGGAAAGTCACAGACACCACCCCTACCCCAAATCACTAAGAATGGGTCAGTCACCACAGACCCAAAAGAAATTGCTATCGCTCAATAACAGTTTCATGGACTTCAGCTTTGTCCTCCCCCAAATCTTTTTGACCCAGTACCCAATGCACCCGGTCCCACCTCCCACAGCCACCTTTCTACCTCTGGACTGTCTCTACATGAGGCAAGGCCATACCTTACCAAGGCCCTAAATGGAACCAGCCCCTGAACAATTCACTTGACATTGAGCTGCTCCGATTCACTCTGGACGTACTGCTTTCCCCTTACTTCTATTCTAAACCTCTCCTTCTGTCTAGGATAGTTCCTGACAGCCTGAAAAATGCAATAGTTACCCCTATCCACAAAGAGGTGACCGCCTATCACGGGTAATTACCATCTATCTCCTTTCTTCCCCACTCTCCAAACCCCTGGAAAAATAGTGACAGACCAATTGTCAAGCTACCTAGATATGCACAACCTGCTATGCAAGGAAAAACACAGTTTCTGGGCTAGGCATAGCACTACCACAACCTCCTGGAGTTCTCAAACCACCTGCACCACGCCCTCGACCAAAGGCACATTGCCGCAACTGTGTTCATTGACCTATCCAAGGCATTTGACATGGTCAGCCATCCCCTCCTGCTTAACACCCTCCACAGCTGGGTCTCTCTCAAGGACCATGCAATTGGTTCACCAGTTACCTGTCATCCAGATACCATTGTATCAGGATCAACAACACTATCTCCAGCTCATGCCCACCACTCTGGGGTCCCACAAGGCTCCATCCAGGGGCCCCTACTTTTCAGCTTGCTTTTAAATGCTCTCCCTACCTCATGTACCAAAAATTCCTCTTGTATGCAGATGACACAGTCATCTGCATTTCCACCAGACCCATTGGTCCTACAGACCTCTCTCCAGTCTGCCTTTAGCCAGATGGAACACTGGTTCACTGAGCATAGGCTGATACTGAATCTAAAAACAAATACCCTCCTGTTCACCCACCATCAAAGTAAGCTAAAAATGCCAAAATGTCCATCCACTCCAGCTTGCACTACACCCTGGAACAGGTCTCATCATACAGGTACCTGGGTGTCATCTTTTACTCAGCCCTCTCTTTCCACACTCATATCAGCACCCTTACATCCGCTGCCAATGCAAGAGTTGGGCTTCTTTATTTCCATGGAGCCTGCCTCCCTCCAGACACCCTAAGGTTAGCTATCACATCATCGGTACTCTCCCTAGTTGACTCTGGCCTGCTGGTATATTCCGCAGCTGATACCACAGCCGTAGGTAAACTAAAAGTAATGATCAATAAAACCTGCAGACTCCTAACTGGTGCTGACTGAATGACACATACCTACCCTCTACTCCCTTGCCCAGATTCTTAACTTTGATGAAAGGTACAATCTGAGGCCTGCCTCATAGCTAAAAAATCTCTGCTTGGCCTAACCCGGGTCTATCAGCTGCCTAACAACCTCCACCCACTCTATGAACACTTGCAGCTCAGACAAAATCTCAATTACTGTCCCTAGAGTTAAAACAAACCTGGCACAAAGATCATTCCTGGTCAGGGCCCCACCTGGTTTAACGCCTGCCCTCTAATCACCTGCCATGCTAAGCTTGGCCCGTTCAAGATCACCCTGAAGAGCCACCTTCTGGCCACCCGCACATGCAACTGTCCATAATAGGTCACCACACACACACACACGCACACACTGTTTTTAGGTCTGGTTTCTGGCTCAAGAGACAATTTGCATTAAGCTCCCACTGACTCCCATGATATTTGAGAAAGTCTTACCTCAGACTGCACATTATGCACTATCAGGCCTGTATTTCTGGCATATCACCAGCTTAGTTGCATTGCTGTATTGTGTATCTAGTGCATAGGCTAAATATTTTGCTCACTATAATACAACAAATGTTACTGTAAACCTTGCACATGCATAATGCCCTATGCACTCAATCAAAATATTTTCTCACTGCAATACAACAAATCTTACTGTAAACCTTGCACATGCATGATGCACTATTCACTGTATATAACTTGTATGTATTGTACTACACTGCTGTTTCTTCCGTATGTCTCATATGTATTTTCCTATGATGTGGAGCCTTTGGAAATGAGTCTGACTCAAAGGTTGTAAATTCGAAATCTCAAATAAATAAAAAGTATATGTATTTTTTGTTATACAGTGGGGTCTAAGAATCGGGCACTCTGATTGGCTGACTAGCATCTTTCTGTCATGGTAAATCCTAGCAAAACCACAACAAAAGGTGCCAGTCAGCCACTTCATCAAGAAAACCTAAACATTAGTACAACTCCCAGAATCTGAAAACTTTTAAACCACCATATTTATGATGTTAGACTGACTACACTATAATTCCCAGCCTCCTCCTGCTGTCACTTTTATGAAGCGGGACTACATCTGCCCTCCTCTAGTCCTTTGTTTCCAGTATCTTGTTGAATAGGTCTGTTGGAGGTGCAGTCAGGGCATCCTGAGCTCCTCAGTACCCTTGGATGTACTGATCCGATCCCATAGCCTTATCCACTTTCAGATTTGCAAGACCTCTCATCGCTCTTTCCTCCATGAATGGACTTCTGTCCACCTCACTCACCAGTGTTCCTCCTGTTTCTATGTGATCTCTCCCTATGTCTTCTCTTTGGAAGACTGAGCAGAAATATCTGTTCAGGATATCTGCTTTTCCTGATCCTCCTCTGCATAATATACTCTGCCCTTCTTATCCACACAATCTCTCCTCATGTATTCCGTTTTTCATTATGTATCTGAAGAAGGTCTTGTCTCCTTTAACTACATCTTTGGATAGCCTTTCCTCTGTTTGCATCTTTGCACCCTTCACTGCCTTCCCTGCTCCCTCTGCTTTTCCTGGTACACCTCCCTATTGTCTTCATTCTGCCTCTCTTTGTACCTCCACAATGCCACCTTTTTGCCTTTACCTTCACAGCTACTTCCCTCAAGAACCATAGTGGTCCACTTTTCCCTTCTGTTTTTACTCCTTCCTTTGCACAGAGGTTTGTTGCCTTTACCATGCCATCCCTTAATTAGCCCCATTGTTCTTCCTCCCCCCACTAGGTTGTCTCGCTGGCATTCATGCATTTTTATTTATTTATTTATTTATTTATTCATACATCGGTTTACAACCTTTGAGCCAGAGGCTCATTTCCAAAGGTACCTCGTCACAAAGAGGACACATACAGTACAACATTTAGATTACACATTGCAGTTAGCGTATTTTCAACATTGTGGTTACAGTCTTGGTTGGTAGATGCAGTTATTTATTTGTTACAATACTGGTGTTACAAGTTTGGTATACATAGGCTAATGCAGGACTTGGTAACAGGTTGGAGAGATAAGCATACATAGATAGTGCAGACCAGTAGCCTAGAAACAGAGATAGCAGGAAGTAAGCAATACAGGTGGTGAGGGCACAGCTTGTGATAAATTTGGACAGGGAGCCACTCAGAGAGTGTTGTCAATTAGTTTGTTGAGGAGCCACTCAAAGAGTTTTGTAAGGGCATGGTGAGCTAGATCACCTACAGACAGGTACAGCTCACGCATATTAAATAGTTGACTCCAAGTGCGGTTTTGAAGCGAGGCGATGTAGGTGTATCAGAGATGGCAGGGGAAGAGTATTGTACAGGATGGAGCTCTGTAGCTAAAGGACCTTTGCCCATGAGTGGTCCTAGACCTAGGGACTAGCAGGGTGGTCTTAGAGGAGGTACGAGTATGGACTAAGGGTTGTGCAAGATGGATAGAGTCTGTCAGTCCGGTGGGAGATTCCAAGGAATATTTTCTTTGTTAAGAGGCAGGTCTGGTACCTGAGCCATTCATCCAGATTAAGCAGCCTAGCCTCATCATATAGTTGGCAGGCAGGATGAGTGAGCCTAGGGGCTCCCGCAAGGCAGAATTAAATCTACAGGCCTTATTCAAGGTGAGTCGGGTTTTATTATGCGGTCGTGTCTGCGGCACCATAGACTGGCAGGCCATAGTCAACAAGGGACATTATTGAGGAGGTGACTGCTAGTCAGAGGGCATCGGGGAGGCAGTGCTTAGGAGGTAGAGAGATTCCTAGCCTGCATTTGTTGCTGAGGCTAGGGCATCAATGTGGTTGTGGAATGTGAGTGCCGAGCAAAGGAGACCCCGAGGTACTTGTACAGGCGGACTTGGTTTGAGAGGAAGCTTAGAGCTAGGGAAGATGCAGAGTGGGAAATTACTTGATTTACTTTGGGGATGGGCGAAGAGCATGGCTTTGGTCTTTTTAGATTGATTACTAGTCGGTGTTCTCTGAACCAGGCTTCAGCATCCTTGAAGGCTAGTTGCAATGTGTCTTGAAGGGTGATGGGTTACGGTGGGAGGCGAAGATGACGGCATCATCAGCATACAGTAGGACTTTACCAGTGCAGGCTTTGGGCATGGTGTTGAGGTAGAGTGAGAAGAGAAGAGGACCAAGGATAGAACCCTGGGGGACACTGGATTGGATGGGACAGGTATTGGAGAGGGTCCATTAATTTTAACATGCTGAGACCGGCCAGACAAGTAGCTGGAGCACCAGGAGACCGGCCGGTGGCAAAGCCAGTGTGGCTGAGGGCATCCAGCAGGAGGGGGTGGGAGACAGTGTCAAAGCCTTTAGAGGTCAATAAACACCGGCCCGCTAGAGAGCCCGAGTCCAGGGAGGAGTGCAGGAAATTAGAGAACTCAATAAGGGCAGTGCTGGTACTGTAACCTGCATGGAAACCATGCTGTTCATGGCAAAGGATGTTGTATTTGGTCAGATAGTCCGAGATCTGGGTAGCCACCAATTTTTCTAGGGCTTTGGAGAGGGGAGGGAGGATGGAGATTGGCCTGTAGTTTCCGGCTGCATACCTGTCACCTCCTTGTGTATGGGCATAACTGTGGCAGTTTTCCAGGCAGAGGGAATTGCCCCAGACAAAGGGACTTATTGAGCAAGCTAGTTAGTGGGATAAGGACCTGATCCAGAACCCGTGCGAGGATACAAGGGTCCAGGGAGTCACTGCCAGAATTATTGCTCTTTAGAGCTTTCAGCAGGTGAGGCCTGACCTCCTGGGGAGTTACCCTGTGAAAGTGGAAGCTGGGATATTGAAGGAGCCGGGCAGGTAGGGAGGAGGGGGGTCAAAGAAGTCTTTAGGGAGGACCGAACTAAGGTCTGTGAAGGATGAGTTGAGGAAGTTGGCTATGTGGGCAGGGTCAGTGGAGATACAGCCATCAATGGTGATCTGAGGAGGGTGGGGGCGCACATCCCATTCAGTTGTTTATGTTGTCCCAGAAAGTTCGAGCATTCCCCAGGAGGAGGTTATCATGGCCTGATAGTGATCGGCTTTAGCTTTCCTGATGGCCCAGGTGCATTTGTTTCTTGCGGCATTGTCACGCCTGTCTGTCTGCTGAATGGCCTGTTTTGGAGGCCAGGTGCCACAGGTTATTCCTGTGTTTGAGCAGTTGCAGAAGGGATGGGGTAATCAGGGGCATTACAGAACTTTTGTACGGACTGCTGTAATAGGCGTAAAATATCACAGGCTTTGTTAAGGGTTTGGGAGAAGAAGGTAAGGGCAGTATCTATATCCAGGGCATGGTGTATAGGGGACCAGTTAATTTGGGCAAGAAGCTGCTTGAGGGCCTTTAGTCCCACCTGGTCTGAGGCGCCGTCGTAGAGTGGAAGGGCCTTGGGTATGGGTGTGGAGTCGTGCAACGGAAAAGGATAGGGGAATGATCACTAAGAGAGTCAGGAAGGACCTGGGAATCATGTATTTGTTGAGGCGGTTGGTGATGACCACATCCAGTAGGGTGCCGTACCCGTCCTTCTGTTAACTCTGGTGGGTTGGGAAATGAGTTGGGACATGTCAATGGCTGAGAAAGGAGTCACGGGGTATCAGCGGATGAGCTGAGCCAGTTCACCTTCAAGTCACCCACAAGAATTTGGTCAGTTGAGTGAGGGAGGGTTGAGAGATAATCAGTTAACGAGATGAGTGCCAGAGTTTGGTTTTGGGGAATGTATGCAGTGGTGAGATAGAGGCGACCCCTGGAGGTCAGGGGTCAGTTTGAGGGTTAGGGCCTGAGCCCCAAAAGTGAGGATAGGGGCAGGGGAGTGTCTGTCCAGTGAGAGGAGTCCCTGGTGTATATTGCACAGCCCCCTCTTCTACCTACACGATCCTCCCGGGCAAGGGAGTACCCTGGAATGGAGACACAGGAGTCTGGGATGGACTTTGATAGCCAGGTCTCCACCAACGTGATGATATCTGGTCTATGAAAGAGACCCAACATTGGAAGGAGTCAAATTTTTTCAGCAGGCTGCATATATTCATAGATGCTATGCAGAGCCCAGGAGACACTGTTGGTGTGCTAGGTGGGTTGGGCCAGGGCTTGGATGTATATTTCCTGTCAGGAGTAGTAGTAAAACCACGACCCTGGCCAGGGGCAGTAGAAGGTGAGCTTTCGATAAGTATGTCGGGGAGGGTGAGTGCTTCTGGGCACAGGGGGTGGGCAGGGTTTTCCAGGCTGTGAAAGTGAGGATGCTAGGTCTCCAGTGAGCACCTGGGGAGACTGTTGGGGATGACTGGGGGAGGGTGTAGGGGCTGGGGCAGCTGATGAGAGTAGGGTGGGGAGTGTACCAGCTCCAGAACAATAGTAGGATCAGGTGCCAAGCGTGTCTGAGGTGGTATCTGGTAGGCGTGGACAGTGGCGCCAGGTAAGGATGAGAGGGAGGCATTTTAGTAGGAGGTGGGCTAGCATAATGCTAGTGGTGGGTTGAAGTTGTTATGTGTCCCTCAGCAAAGTGTGGATGCCCCTTTGGATTAGTGGTAGTGCCCGGACTCCGGTGAACAGGGTACCGGTTCAAGACCAGCTACGGCAGTTGGACAAGGGACACCTAGGAGGAGCTGTGCTCCACGTTCTGAGGGTAGAAAAACAGGGTATGTTAAGACCAAAAGGGTGCACAATAGTGACTCCTAGTGGTCACTCGTGCAGGCTCAGTTGGATGGCAGGAGGTCCAGGCAAGGGCTTAGTACCGA
Source organism: Neoceratodus forsteri (assembly GCA_016271365.2). Lineage (NCBI taxonomy): Eukaryota > Metazoa > Chordata > Ceratodontiformes > Ceratodontidae > Neoceratodus > Neoceratodus forsteri. The sequence goes on from CM057450.1 coordinate 1,544,574,322, forward strand.
GTAAGGGAGGGGAGTGGGTAGGAATATCTGTAGTTGAGGGAGGACAGGAAGGGGGTAGTTTGAGGTATCCAGGAGAGTAACTCAGCGTGGGGCTTAGGGGTGAGGGGCAGGGAATCTGGAGTGGGTTGGTTTAAGGGTTTGGTGTGGGAGGTGGTGTGGGAGGTAGCTGAAGGAGAGGAGGAAATGTAGTTGATGGGATCAAGGAAAGCAGGCTTTCTTAGAATAGAAGAGCTAGAGGCAGGATTTAAGGGTTCCTCTAGTGGCTCTGAGTATAACCTGCAAATGAGAAAATGGGGACTTAATATTTCCAATGGCAGGAAGTGATGTCATCAGGCAGGGCCTATAAAGCAAGGGGCGTGGGTGGGTGGCTGGGGCGGGCGGGGCAGTCGGCGACGCAGCACGCCATCGGGCTAACCCCCTCACGCAGGGTGCTGGCAGAGGTTCATTAAAGTTACCTCTTCTGTGCCCTGGAGTGTTTCAGCTCCTGGAGGGAGCTCCGGTCAGCTTCTGGGCTTGGGAGTGGAACACCAGGCCTCTTCTGTGCCCAGCAGGTGTTTCCAGCTCCTGGAGGGAGCTCCAGTCAGCTTCAACTTTTTAAAACTCTGCTGTCCTGAAGTCCAGGACCCTCACCCTTATGTGGTTTGTCTCTGCTGCCATCTGTATGTTAAACCACCCTGTATGGTAATCACTGGGCCCCAGCAACATCCCACCTTGACATCTGCAACACTTTCAATGTTTGTAGCACAAGTCAAGTATTGCCCTTTCAAATGGTCTCACTCACTAGATGCCTGAGAAGTGCCCCTGCTGGGAGTCTAGGATGACCCTACTTCTAGCTGATGCTGTGGATGGCAGGCTGCAATCCTACATCCAGAAGACTGAAGTCCCTAACCAGCAGCACCTTTACCTTTTTTTTGTTGTTGTGCTAATGGCTTCCCTTAGTGCCTTATCCAATTCTTCCCCTCGATGGAGGTCTGTATATCACCCAGTGGGAATAGTGGGTCCAGCTCCTGTCTTCAGGGTGACTCACAGCATCTCCAACCCATCGTTTACCCCTTAGGTTTACTTGCACTTCCATCGATCTGATGCCCTCCTCACATATAACACAACCCCTCCACCCTTCCTCCACTCCCTATCCCTTCTGAAATGAGTTTAGCCTGGTATGACCATGTCCCAGTCATGGCTTTCTGTGCACCACCCCCAGTTATGACCACAAGACCCAGATCTACCTCTGCCATGATGGCCTCCAGGTCTGGAATATTATTTCAAGATTCCTTGTCTTGACACACATGGCTCTCCACACCTTCTCCCACCCTGCCTGCACCCTTCCCTCTTCCTTTCTGCCTTTATCACAGTAAAGAACAGCCGAATAGGCCCATGGTCTATTGTGTCTGCTCGGAAGCTAGCCTCCTACTGGGAGCTCGCTTCCTCCACCCCCGCCCCAGAGGTGACCCTCCTAGCCTTAGTTTCCCCTGTACCTGTTCCAACCCTTCTTGATTCCTTCCACTGTGGTCTCTTCCATCAGAATCCTGGGCAGTGCATTCCATGGTTCCATCCCCTCTCTGTGAAGAAGTGTCTCCTCCACTCCCCCTGTACTTCCCCCTTCAGCTTCCCTCATGCCCCCTGGTAGTTCCCCCTTCTTAAGCCTGAACACTTCCCTGGTTCCACCCTTATTTATCCTTTACATACTTGAGAGTCTCTATCATGCCCCCTCTGTCCCTCCTCTCCTCCAATGTGTACAGATTGAGTTCTTCCAGTCTCTCTTCATAGGTCATACCCTCCATGCCCTGAATCATCCTGGTCGCCCTCCTCTGGACCTTCTCTAGCAGCGCGATGTCCCTCTTAAGATGGGGTCTCCAGAACTGCACACAGTACTCAAGATGCAGCTAACCAGGGCATTATATGGAGGAGGATCACCTCCCTCCTCCTGGAGGTAATCCCCCTAGTTATGCAGCCCAGTATCCTGTTTGCTTTTGTTGCAGCTCTTGATAATTCTCTGTGTTATTCATTTTGCTGTCCACCACTATTCCTAAGTCCCTCTCTTCCAGTGTGACTTGCAGTGTGGTCCCACTTTACTGCACTTGAGATTCCCCCACTCTCCCACCCCTCACTACCATCTCCATACCTTGCCTCCTCAATACCTCTCTTTCTGCATCTTCTGCTCTTATTCCCTTGTCCCCTACTATGCCTTTCTCCTTTAACTTGCACTCTGGGGGTGTTTTATCCCCTCAGACTCTCTCCTGTTTCTTCAATCTTTGGGGAAGGGCAGTTTATGCCTCCTTTTTATTACCACTTTCCACCTCAACTAGTTTAAATGTTCATCAAAGTAACATTTAAAACTTCCACTGAGGACTGGGGTTCCCTTCCCAGAAGTATGCAGGCCATCACCTCTGTATAGACCCAGATCCTTTCAGGTTGCAGTGTGGTTTATGCTGCTGCTGCATCAGAACCATCCCATTTGGCATGAATGCCCATGTCCCATGACAAAGGGTAACATAGAAACATAGAAACATAGACTTTGGCAGATAAGGACCACTTGGCCCACCCAGTCTGCCCATTTCCCTACCTACTGGATAAGCTGCAGATTCTAGTTAACCAACAGTCTACTTCCTGCCACCTCCACTACAATTGCCTTGTGTCTGTCCTATGCATGTTTAAATTCCCCAACTGTTTTAGCCCCAACAACCTCCCCAGGAAAGCAGTTCCACGCAACCACCACTCTCTCCGTGAAAAAAGATTTCCTACGCATTACCCCTAGGCCATCCCCCTCTATCTTTAAATTGTGTCCCCTTGTTCTTCACATCTCTTTTCTGAAAGATGCTACCCTCCTGGACTTTGTTGATTCCCTTCAGGTACTTGACATTTCTATCATGTCCCCCTGTCCCTCCTTTCATCAAGGGTATACATATTAAGCTCTCTCAGTCTCTCTTCATATGATTTCTGATGCAGACCCTGCACCATTTTAGTTACCCTCCTCTGGACTGCTTCCATCCTGTCTATGTCCTTGCATAGATGAGGTCTCCAAAACTGCACACAGTACTCCAGATGGGGTCTCACCAACTGTCTGTAGAGGGATAACCACTTCCCTTTTTCTACTTGTGATGCCTTCCTATGCATCCCAGTATCCCCCTGGCTCTTCTCACTGACTTCTCACATTGCTTACCCACCTTTAGATCATCCAATATGACTACCCCCAAGTCCCGTTCCATTTTTGTTGTTGTTAGTACCTCCCTGCTATTATGTACTCTTCTCCTGGGTTTTGTTTCCCAGGTGCATTACTTGCATTTCTTTGCATTGAATCTAAGTTGCCATATGTCTGACCATTCCTCCAACCTTGCCAAGTCCTTCTCATCCTTTCTATCCCCCTTGTGTATCAACTCTGTTACAGATCTTTGTATCATCTGCAAAGGCATACCTTTCCTCAGACCCTCTGCAAAGTCACCTATAAAGATGTTAAAGAGGACTGGACCCAGTACTGAGCACTGAGGTACTCCACTAGTGACCCCCTTTCTTCAGAACGTGTGCCACTCACTATACCTTCTGTGTCCTGTTGTGCAGCCAGTTTGCAGCCCAGGCTACCATCCTGGGACCCTCCCAAGCTGGCTAACTTGATTATTAATCTTTTGTGTGGGACTGTGTCAAATGCCTTGCTAAAGTCTAGGTAGGCCATATCCACAGCCCCTCCCTGGTGTATTACTTTGGTCACCCAGTCAAAGGAATCTATTAGATTCGTCTGACATGACCTTCCTGCTGCAAATCCATGCTGCTTTGGGTCCTGTGCCCGCTGGCCTCCAGGTACTCAACAATTCTTTCTTGCAGAAGTGATTCCATCATTTTCCCTACCACTGAGGTCAAACTTACAGGTCTGTAGTTTCCTGCTTCTGCCTTGCTCCCACTTTTGTGAGAGGAATCACATCTGCCCTCCTCCAGTCCTCAGGTACCACCCCATCCTCCCATGATTTGTTAAAAAGTGTGGTCAGTGGTGTCACTAGGTCTTCCCTTAGTTCTTTTAGGATTCTGGGTGAATCCATCAGGTCCCATTGCTTTGTCCACTTTGAGTTTTGGGGTTCTTTCAGGACTCTTTCTTCTGTAAATGGACTGGTGTCAACCCCCTACCCAGAGTGCTTCTATTGTCTGGTTTAGGGAACTCCTCCTAATCTTCTTTTGTGAATACTGAGCAAAAGTATTCATTCAGTATCTCTGCCCACCTCCACTCTCCCTTATTAATCTTCACTATTCCTCCTTAACCTTTCTATGCTCTCTAATGTACCTATAAAAGGTTTTATCCCCTTCTTAACTGATTTGGCTATTTTTCCTCAGTTTGGACTTTTGCTTTTCTGACTGCCTTCCCACTTCTTTCTGCTTTAACTGATACAGTTCCTGTCGTGCTCCTTCTGTGATGCCTTATACCTTTTGAATGCAGCCTTTTCTCCTTAACCTTCCTTGCCACCTCTTTTGAGAACCATAGTGTTTTTACTCCGCTTTGTTTTCTTTATTTGTTTCACACAAAGGCTTGTTGCCTCTATGATGGCAGTTTTGATTTTCTCCATTGTTCTTCCACCCTCCTTTTTGCCCAATTGCTAGTGTATTCCTCAGGTATGCACCCATTTTGCCAAAGTCAGAGTCTGCAAGTTAGCTCTGCACTGCCTAAACTGCTCAAATACACTACCTAGTTACCCCAAGGGGTCACGGAGGTTACATCTCCCCATACCTCTCAACCTCTTGCATCATAAATCAGGTACAAGGCTTAAAAATCCGGGACAAGACCCAAAATCAGGGACACGTCTTAAGGGAACTGTCAGCAATAAAACCTCACACCCAAATGTAGGCTGATCCCAATTAGCCTTTTGTGAACAAACACATTTTATTACTTACTGATTACTGCAGTATAGTAAATCATATCAGAATAATTGCATTGACTTGTAAGCTGACATTCCCTGTAGCCAGAAATGCCAGACTCCCTGCAGCTGCCATCAGAGGAGGGCTGCATCAGTGGGAGATTCAACAGCCTGCAGTGAATGTCACAGTTTTTAAAAGCTGTAATCTTCTGTTTGCTGGTCTGCTGTTCTCCTGGGTCTAGGTACAGTCATAGAGGACTGTCCCAAGCCCCAAGAGCACAACAGGATCAGCAATCATCTGATTGTAGCTTACAAAATCTTTAACATGTATACTCATGGTTATTGAATCTCCCAGCTCTGCAGTCTCCTCTGATGTCAGCTGCAGGTGATTCTAGGATTTTTGGTTACAGGAAATGGCATCTTAGAAGTTAACAAAATTAGCTTAATACATTCTACTATACTGCAGTAAACAGTAAGTAAAAAAAATGTTTTTGTACACAAAGTGCAAACTGGGATCAGCCTCACACTTGAGTGAGGCTCTTATGTCAGACAGTTCCCTTTAAAAATTGGTAATATTCACTCAGAATGGTGACAGAATAAGGGATGAGTGTAAAGAAGCATTTTTAAATAAGAACAAGTCTGTAATTTAAATGTTTGAAATTATTTTGTGCTTAAAATCTCCACTGCTCAGTCACAAAAACACAAATTTTATGAGGGATAGAGGAACATTTTGAGGCAAAATCAGGGACATCCTGAAAACCAGGGACAGTTGAAAGGTATGAACCTCACTATAAATCCTATCTGTCTTCAGCAAGGGTTTTGTACAGCACCTGCAGGCTCTTCCAGAGTTCCACAGGAAAGGTATACAGCCATTCCCTGCACTGCAGCCTACAAAGGAAGAAGCACCAAGAGGCATGCATGGCTACTTCATGGGCCAGACCACAGTAATAAGCTAAAACATTACTGAGAATGAATACACAAAAACATTGGCAAAGAAGGTGATATTGACCACCATATCAGTGTGAAATAAGTAAGCAGCAAGACATGACATAGACACTTGTAACACACAGCCAAGGGGTGTGTAAGGCACAAGGCCAATGGTCGAGTGCCTTCAGTCCCTGGCCATGCATTAGAAGTGTCTAATTCCCATCCCTGGAGTGTCTTATTTTGCTTATAAACAGGGCAGTGTAATTTACATTCATGTAGAAATTAACATTTTAAGTGTATAAAAAAAAATCTCCTTAATGTATTTTGTTGTAAAATATTTCCTCTGTGCAAAAGATTGCTGCATTTTTTTTGTCATTAGGACTTTTGTCCAACTGTGGCCACCATTCCTGAAGTTGGTTGTCATGATTACCATGTGATCCCTCCCCATGTTCATTGACTAATGTTTAGTTTTAATGATTAGTTTTCATTTATTTACATTTATCTTTAACATTTGTAGCACAATTTGTATGTATTTCTGTATTTTTGGTCAAGTTATAGCAGGTGAGGGGACTAATGAGGAAGCAGCCTAATGAGCAGAGGTGGCATTGAGAAGGAAAGGCAAGAGCAGAGTAGCTATGCTGTGGAACCCACTGTGGATGAAGGAGCTGTTTTAGCTTGCTGAGTTGCTGCATTTTTTGCTTTTCTGGGGGATTCATTGTTTTGCCACGAGACCAGGCAGGTAAATAAGAGTCTGAGCAGGCATTCAATGTGAAAGCCATGCTGAATAAAGTGGAGTCATGATCATCATTTCCTAAAACTAAACTAAATATGAAATAAGTTCATCACCAGCATGTCTCGTCCTTACTCAGGCAGCCTATTTCTTTCAAGGGAGCAAGGAATGCGGGGTGTAAAGTTCTCTTGCTAAGTGGGAAAACAAATGGCTGCTGAAATCTTTTAAAATTCCATTTGCCCAGGAATGTGTTTCATGTCCTGTGTCCTAGATGAAAGTATTTGTTTCTAACTGTGCATTAAACACTTCCAATGCAGCTAATAACCAATCAGGGTGCAGGATATTCTCTCCCTATTTTATAATTAACCTTCACTATGCATAGAGTTTCATGGAGTGCCACTACTTAGCACAGCCTTTCATATAGTAGAATGTATTACAAAGTTGACACTTCACCTTGCAAAGACTGTGAAGTGGCACATCACTCTCAAAGTGCCACTTCACGTAGTGCTTGGTTTTTAAACCAATATTCCTTTTCCCACGCCTTCTTCAAGCACCTTATACCACCCTCTCCCTCCACCAAGAACTACCTAGTTTTAATACATTACCCTCCTCACCCACCAGGCACAGCACCAACACCACCCACCTCCCCTTCCTGGAAGATAATCTAAGAACCCTTTTCCCTAACTGCCTGAAACTCTGACCCATTCTCAGCCTCTTCCACCCACCCATTGTGAAACAGAGTAGAGATACCCCCTTTCACCCATTTACTTAGGAGCACCCATCCACCCACCACCCCATGGCACCCCAAGAGAAAGAATAGGGTTGAGAGAGGGAAGCAACTGGGCGAGACCTCCTCTCACCACCTTAGCTGGCCACCATCTGAATGAATAGGCATGCACATTCATAGTAAAACAGCTGATTACTTATTTTCTTATTTCCCTTCCTGGGCAGGGAGGCTGTGCTCAGTGGGTGCAGAAAATAGCTTTGTATTTAAACTGGGTTGGGTAGGTTGGTGGTATGGGTACTTGAAAAGGGAGGCAGGAAGGAACATTGTTTTCCAAAAATATACAAGAAAACAAAAATGAACTTTGCATTGAAATGTCTGGTGAAGTATCATCTCTTTCCTCGTGCTGGTGACCTCCTACTTATGCAACCCATAATTCTATTTGCCTTGCTGCAGTGTGCAAAGGGTTTCAGATTGCTTGTGACTTCAATATCCAGGTCTTTTCTTCTTGGATTCTGTGACAGTCATGCAAGGCTACAATTCAAGTACCACCTACCAAAGCACAAGACACAAAATTGGCAGTGAAAGAATATTTTATTGCTCACATAAATGCAAGTAGTCTTGTCAGTATCACTCTTCCCCAAAAAAAACAACTTACCTCTTCAAGGGACCAGAGGAACCCACAATCTCCAACCAGTTTTGTCACACAGGCGTCCTCAGGGAATAACTCCCAGTCATGCCTCCTAGCCTGCACGTAGCCCTGGGTTCTTGCTCATTACGTGCACATGTCCTTCACTGTTTTGCCAAAAAAAACAACTACCAGTTTACAGTCTATCTCTTTGCCTTCTCTATGATCCCTGAATAATTCCTCTGTGTCCTCCCACAGAGCTTGGCGTCATTCACAAAGAGGCAGATTTTGCTTTTATACTGTCTCAAGTGTCAGTTATGAATACGTTGAACAGCACTGGATTGAGCACTGACCCATGTGGATCTAGTTGGTGGCCTCCCTTATTCCTGAGTACTCATCCAGACCACCACACTTTTGGTTCTCCTTGCCCCATCCAGTTTGCAACCCATCTAGTCAGCTTGTCCCCAGTCCCCAGGTACTCCAGCTTCTTGATCAGTCTCTTATGTGAACCAAATCATAGGCCTTCCTGAAGTCCAGGTACAGTTTGTCTACTGTCTGGCCCCTGTTTACAGCCCTTGTAACCCAAACAAAGAAATTGATAAAGTTTGTTTGGCATGACCTCACTGCCATAAACCTAGGTTGTCTTCGACCTAGGAGCACATTTACCCCTAGAAACTCGACCAGCCTTTCCTTGAGAATGATTTCCATCAGCTTGCCAACTATTGATGTCACGCTGACTAGTTTGTACTTCCCTGGCTTCTCTCTTGCCCCACTCTTGAGCAGGGGCACTACATACAGTATGTGGTCCTGCAATCTCATGACACCATGCTTGTGTATAGGGAGCTATTGAACAGTTCAGTCAGGCTAGAACAAAAACCACTTCCCACAACACCTTAGGGTATACTGTCTGGTTCAGGGATTTGTCCATCTAGAGGGCACTGAGCCCTTGAGGACCCTGTCCTCCATAGTTACCCTCCTCACACATTCTTACATGCCCCCATCTTTCCTTGAGGAACTGGTCCACCTTTTCCTTCATGAATACAAAGGGAAGTAGTCATTCAATATGTTAGCCTTTCCTTTCTTGTCCTCTACACACACAGGTCATTTTTCTGCTTGACAATCTCTTCCTTCATCATCCTTTTTCTCAGATGTATAAGGAGAATATCTTGTCACCTTCCTTGAGCCCCTCCACTATTCTCTACTCAGTCTCTGCCTTTGCCCTTCTTACCTCTCTGCTTCCTGTTTTTCTTATGGCACTGCCAACCTCCTCCATAAACCACAGTGGTTTCTCCAGAACTTATTCCTTTTCTCTTCTGCTTAAGATAGGTATTTGTGACTTTCTGGACCCCATCTTAAATTATGGACCATTTTTTCCTTCCAGTGGTCACCATGAACTTCATCATGTGCCGTCCTAAATTTACCCCCATTCCGGTTAATTCATCCTCACTTGAAAACATGTGGGACACACTAATAAGTAAAATACACTATGAAACACATAGATATAATCCTTTAAAGACCAAATACCACAGTAAAGGTTGGACACCAAGGTGGCTGAACTCAAAAGTCCAAAATTAATAAAACACAAACACAAAGTGTACAAACTATTAGAGGTAGGGAACACTGAGCAAACACATAAATACAAGGAAATGGCAAAAAAGTGAAACGGAAATGAAAACAGCTACATCACAATATGAATTAAAGTTAGCAAACAATATTAAGGACAACTACAAAACCTTTTATTCATATGTAAATGCAGCTAGGGGACAAATAGGACCATAGGACCATTTAAAGATACAAATAACAAAATGGCAGATCCAAAACAAATGGCTAACATACTAAATCAATACTTCAGTTCTGTTTTCAATCCCAAAAGTACTCCCACACACACACTGAGAAAAACACAATATGGACAGATACAAATAGAATTCACTGATGTCTTAGATAGGCTTAGAAAATAAATAGAGAATAATGAATAGTTGAGAATGTATTACCAGTCAGTAATACCATTGAGAGGTTCAGGACATGTAAGAACCTCGAGATGTTTCTACATGTCCCGAACCTGGAGATGGTATTATGACTGGTAACACACTCTAAACTATTCATTGTTTAATTTTAATATATGGATCCAAGTTTGTGTTTCTTACCTTTAGTTGCTCACAGTTTGTCAGGTGGGTCTGGTGATGCCATGTTGAATGTATTGTGAATGCTGTGAAGAAAATAAGAACTGCCCAAACATGGAAAATAACAAAACAGTATTTTAACTTGTACAGCCAATGATTTGTGACAAATGCTTCAGTGCCAATGTTTGCAGCAACAGAAAGTTGTTTTTTGGTTTGTGGTATCTAGTCTGTGTCACTGTCTGAATATATAACGTAGCAGCATTTCTTGGGTGGCTGTGAGAGTGACGTATGTTGATGGAGATGTCGCTGAAAAAGAGCAATGACTTCTGAATATGTTTTCCAGAGGTTACAGAGATTTGGGAGCTTGTAGTGTTTGATCTGCTGTGTGATGTAATTTCCTGGTGCTCCGTGGAAGAAGTCGTTGGCTTTTCTTGAAGTTTGGGTCAAATGCTGTGTGTGTAGCTGGTGGGGTTTCTTGATTGTCGGGGTACAGTTCTGTTTGCTGTCGCTCCCAAAGGTGGATGGCTGCTGGGGATTGCAAGACAGGATGGAGCACATTTGTTTCTGCTTCTGCTCTGATAAGGTGCTGTATGCATTTATACTCTAGATGTTCTTGTGGCCAGAGAGCTGTGCAATGCCTATTGGGGATATTTCAGTCTACCAACATTTATATGATGGTTTTCCTCGTGGAGTGGTTTGTGATTCGTTTTTCAGCTGGTATTTCAGCTGACTTTTGGAGGAGCTTCATAATTGATCTAATTTTGTTTTCTCCTATTGTCATGCACCGATACCAGTAACTGCTTGGCTTTAGTCTGGTATTTGGTGCAAGGTAAAATGGGGAATCTGCTTGCAGCATTTCAGGTGGTCTGTGACTGGCATACTTTTGTATGCTGTGATGGGGTCTCTGTCTGGGTTTTGGTCATTTGCATACATTCATGGAGCTACTGGCCTTATGTCCCTGACATTGACCCCAGTTCTGGTTTTAGTTTGTTGTTAGTGGTACTCTTTGCCTTCAGAATCAGTCCCTGGAATTATGTCTCCCCATCTTAATTGATACTGTTCATTGTTTCTTAACGCAGAGTGTAATCCAATGTTAAAAACATCATGTACAGCAAGGAAGTAGGGGACTGGGAGTCTAGTGTCCCAGTGCTGTAAAGAAGGTTTATGTCAGCCTCTGATAGGGTTGCACTTGTCTGGATCGGTTTCCCAGTCAGATTTTTTAAGTACATTTGTTTGGCTAGTAAAATGTCTTGGGTTTGTTTGAATGACCCTGCAGGACCTTGAAATATTGATGCTTAGTAGTTTTGTTTCATTAAGTGTCTACACTTGCCAACACTCCTCGAATTGTTGTTGTCTCATACTCTGAGCCATCCTGTTTTTTTAATTGAAAGACAAAGTCTGCCAAAATAGGGTCTAGTTCAGAAACTGGTATATTTTCTATTTGCTGGACTCACCGGTTTTGCTGAGGTAGGCGTTGAGGAGACTGGAGATCAAATTTGCTTTTTACAATGTTAATGTTCTGCTGTTCTTGGTCAAAATGAAGCCTGTCTTCTGCTGTGTTTATGGGTTTAGATAGCGAAATTATTTTTAAACAGGAAACAAAAGAAATTTTGACTGAGGTTTTGATACATGTAACAGTCGTTTGAATGTTCTGTGTGGCGCGGTTTCAGTTCGGCATGTCTCGCTCTGCACAACAGGTGATATTGAAGCACTTGCCCTGTATGTGGTTTTGTGATAATACTATCATTCAACTGTGAACGATAGTATTATCGCTTTTGAACTGTGGTATTACCTCTTGCTCTCCGGTACTATTACCAGGATTTTGTATGCTTTTGTATACTATTTAATTGCATATCCATGTATTAAACAAAAATAAATCACCAGGACCTGATGGTCTACACCCAAAATTATTCTTGAAATTGCAGAGCAAATAGCGCCTCCCTGACACACATATTTAAAATTTCAATCAGCACAGGAATTGTGGTACCAGGTTGGAGAGGCAACAGTTATCACCATCTATAAAAGGGAACAAACACTGCCCCGAAAACTATGGACCAATAAGCCTAACTTCAATCCTGGGCAAAATACTTGTGAGAATACTGAAAGACCACATATTACAACATCTAAAGAACATGCACAATCCAACATAACATGGCTTCAAAAAAATAGGTCATGCCAGACTAATTTGCCCCACTTTTGTGAGAGGTTAGCTGGACACTGGACCAGGGACAGTCAGTTGATGTCACATTATTGGATGTTTCTAAGGCTTTGACAAATTACCACACAGGAACTGGTCTGTACACTCAGAAGCATGGGATTTGCTGAAACTATAGTAACCTGGCTATTGGCATGGCTCGGGTATAGGAGGCAGAGTGTGGCAGTAAATAGGGTCCTCTCAGATTTGACTGAGGTGACTAGTGGAGTGCACAGCTGGGACCATCCTTGTTCCAACATATACATTTCCTCACTACAATTCTTACACAGCAATATATGGACAACAAAATTTGCAGATGACTGTAGTTGGGTTATGTCATAAATACATATGAAGACAGCATATTACTCCAGAAAGCACTAGACCACATACAGGAATGGACAAGCAGCAGCAAGCTCCAGTTAAACAAGGACAAGTGCATCGTTATGCATATAGGCAAAAAAATCAAAGCTATAGATATAATTTAGAAAATAAAAACCTCAGCAGTTCAGCAGAGGAAAGGGACCCAAGAGTCACAATCACAAACATTATGACCTAGTTACTAAAAGGAAATAAAACCTTAAACTGTATACTCAGGCGTGATTGGGAGTAGAAGAAGCAGGTGCTGATTCCACTCTATGGGACTTTAAGTGAACCCACCTAGAATACTGTTCGCAGGTCTGAGTATCTTATAAAAGGTAGAAATAAATGGAGTGGAGAGAGTTCAGAAGAGAGCAACAAAAGCAATTCTGGGTATGGATTGGATGTCATATGAGGATAGATTGAAGACACTTGGTCTTTTCTCCCAGAATACAGAGACAAAAGAAGGGATGTGTGTCGGTTATATAAAGCATTCTCGGATCCTTCTGCATGGGAATGACTTGGGACTAGAACTCAAACCACAAATCTACAACATTAGAGCCACCCTTGCAACTGATAGCAAATAAATGGAACCATCGAAATAGGAGATTTTGGTATACCCAACGAGTAGTCCCAGCATGGAATGCACTTCCACTAGAAGTAGGGTAGTCCAACAATGAATGCATTTAAACATAACTTAGATACCAATTACAGGTGCGAGGGTAAGTCTAACGTCTAAACAAGCTTAGTGATTCCTATGATACCGATTACCATCCCTCTTGAAGTCCAGAGCACATGCCTTTGTATTCGTTAACTTTGCCAGAGCTACACAAAGCAAGACATTTAGCATTTGCCAACAATAACTACAGGTACAGTAAACCTCATAACACTCCTATATATAGTACACTTCCTTTCAACAGACACTAACAAAATCAGGCTTTTAAGGCCTACTGCCGTGAAAAGGAAAACAAACAAATATCCAAACACACAATACATGTAAAACATGCATGTACCCCCAATCTGAGGTATGAAACCCCAAGCTGGAAAACCTGTGGAAAAATAGCATGCAAACACAGTTCATCAAATGATATTTCTTCGGACCTTCAAATTAATAGCCCAAATGTACACTACTTGTTACTTTTTTCAACTCTATTCATCCCTTCTTTCACTCTCCCTGAGATGCCTTCAGCTTGCTCTAGCACCCTTATCCTATATGGCTGAGGCACACCTGCTCAAACACAGGGCCCCATGATCCACCCACAACACACACAAAATAGACAGGCTCCCACAGCTTGCCCTCTGAGGTGGGGTTTCCTTCTGCATCGTAGCTAATGCTCCACACCCTCTGGTTGGCCATGGGCAAGGTGAAGCCCAGGAGGATACCAGGCCTGAGCAGGGCGGGACTGAGGAAGGACATGGTGAGTAAGGAGTGACATCACTCTCCCACCCAACAGGCATTTTAACCAGCTGTTTTGCCCCAGGAAGACTGGAGGTGCAGTGACATCTCAGTGCTGCTGCACAAGCTCCAGTGCATGGCATATTGAGGTCTACGGTACTCAACCCCATGTCTTGCAATCCCAGGCTTCCTTAAACCTAGCCACCACTAGAGGTCAGGCAAATAATGGGTGCTGCAGCTTCCTACCTTGGAAGAGAGAGCAGTCCATTGGACTCTCAATTCTCTTCTCCCAACCAGTCCTCCAATGACCCAGAGCTCATACAAGGCAAGTAACCAGCATCACAAGCAATGGTGCTTTTTCTGTGCCAGTGGGACTGCCACACTACTTGTGCGTGACTCTTAATTGTTTGCTTTTAATTATAAAATACAACTAAGGAAAGGGGCTCTAATAGTCCATCTAAGGAGAATAAAACATTTTCAAAAAACAGAAGAAGTTAGTAGAAGAAATGTCTCACAGATCATTGAGTCCCTTGTGGTGTCCAGTATTAAATGGTCTATAAAAGAAATAGCACCATTCCTTTTGCAGAGACACCTCATTTGCCATCTTTGTGCTTCATGTCTACTTGGCATCAGCTCATACCTCCTCCTCCTACAGCTGGAGCTATTGGGCACACAGGAGACTGTCTGTGATTATACAATCCTTCTGCAGTGAGAACACTCTGGGTTTAATATCATGAGAACCAGGAGCACTGAAAAACAAAGGTATGATTCTAATATTCTACCCCATCTCAGCGGCTGGTGCTTGACTGTTGGGATATCTAGCAGCTGTCATTGACCTTGACTGGATCTTGCAGCTTTCAATGAGCATCTGGTGTCCTCTGTTGTGGAAACAGATGTACTTGAATTTAAAGTGGGCCTCTCCACTTGACAAGCAGACAAACAAACGTGTGCTGCAACTTCAGCACAATGGGAAACAACAACAATCAGCAGGACATCCTACAGGAGCTACAGAAATATTGTCCTCAGCATGCAGGCCATCATGGTGTACTGAGTTAATTCATAGCAGAATTATAGGTCAGGTTTCAGGATCCGACTGCATCCCAATGCTGTTGCTATTTATCATCAACCTGGAAGGAATCCCACATAATCCACTATCCCTGGTCATATAGGACCAGATGCAACCGAGTTCTTGTTCTGCCCTGCAGTTGGCAGCTCTTTCTGGTTGGAGGATCTTAGGCAGGTTTCTCTGCTCTGCCAAGCTGAACAGAGTCCACTTCTCCTACTGACTCAATGCCTCATCTTTTCCTCCAAAATTAGGGGTAAGGTGCAAGAGTCAGGATGGTCTGGACCCAGGAAACCTTTATCTTGATCCTCTCTTCTTGCAAGTCCAAAGGGACATCAGCTGGTGGAGGCTAGTGGGTGGGCTGGAGCCCACATATTTGTGACTTGAATACAAGCTTCTCATCAGCTTATGTTGTGGGAGATGGCTAGTATGGTTTACTAATTATGTCCAATGAAAGGGATCAGGGCCTGTTCCCTCTTCAATCTTTGTTGACTTTGTTAAGGCTTTCAGCACTCCTGCCCACCCCATCCTATTAAATAAACTTGTAGAGGCTGGTCTTTCTGCCCTCTCAATTTATTGGTTCTGCTCCTACCTGTCTGACTGATATCAATCAGTTCAAGTGGGCAGCACTTATTTCCTCTCCCTTCCATCTATTCAGGTGTCATCAGGGTTCCATCCTGGGCACAGTCCGTTCTCCATTTTCCTTAATTTTCTCTCCATCTGTGTCTACTTGCACATTCATACGTACAAAGGAGACACCATATTTTTGTCTCAGTTTCTGAGCTGCACATTCAACTACAGCATGATTTTGACAATGTCTAATGTTGGTTCTGTTCCAACAGCTCTCTTCATACCAAACAGTAGTCACCATGACCTTTGGTACTAAGCAAAGGCTCACTAGGCTCAAAAATACCCCATTCACGACACTCACATCACAATAATGCCTCTTTTGCAGAAGTCTCCACTTTAAGTACATTGCTTTGTGGATGGATTGAAACCTTAATTTCTTTGCTCATATCATTCCATCAGAAGCTCCTTCCACATTAGCACACTGTCATTAATGTCAGTGGGAGGGATTCCATTTGTCCATCTCTGATTTTACTTGTTCCAGTAGGCTTAGATAGTTTTCTCTTTAAGTGTTCTTGAAAGATTTTGCTACCATAACCCCCAGATAGTTTACACTACATAGAAACATAGAATTTGACGGCAGATAAGGACTGTTTGGCCCACCAGTCTGCCCATTTCCCTACCTAATGGATAAGCTGCAGATCCTAGTTAACCAGCAGCCTTTCTATGATATGGCAGGGAGAGTCTGTTTACGTTTGTGGGTTTTGCATGCAGTTCTAGTCTAAGGATAAGAGAAGTGGGCCGTTTGCTACTTTGATTCTGCTTTGAGTTGGGGCCTACATTTGATTCGACTTCAGAAATTTGGCTAAATCACTTTAGCTCCCATTGCAGTAATGAACATGGGATAAAGCAGACTACTAATATGGAGGTAAAAGCCTTTAGGTCTGTGAATAATATTAATTACTGTAGCTTACTTGTAGCAGATGATGCTGGCATGCATCTTTTGTGGATTACTGTTTGTGGTGTAGTGACAAAGTCTATAAACCCTACTAAGACTGCCACATCCCAGTATGAGCTACAGTAATAGTTATTATTCATTCTGGGTTTTAAGGAGTTTATCCCTGTAGTATCCACTGTGCCTTCACACCAATTACTATATTCCTCTGGCCCCACTGATTTTAAATTATATAATCTTACCCTTGCCAAAATAAGTTATGCATCAAAAACATAAACAAATAAATGAAAATACAGAGAATATATTGCATTACATCGCCCTTGGATGGGTACTTTTTTCTTTTGTTCTTTTCATTTTATTTTTGGGAGCTTTTTACATTAATTGAACTACTTTGTACACAAACACTTCAGGCTGACAGTCAGAGTTGTAATGAACTACTGACTATAGGCCTGTTCATACTGTCAGATCTGCATCATTGTGAGAGGTTCAGAAGAGTTGCATCGGTACAGGTCAGGCAATGTGAACATGGTGGGGAATGTTGCAGGTGGCTGCGATGTAATCTGATGCAGTGCAGAATGACTGATGTTTTGTGGGTTTGTGAACTGATGTAGGCATTTTTGCTGGTGTGTGAACGTACAGCTCTACCTGCATCAGTACACCACAGCAACACACCATGATGTGCTGTGCTGTCCCCATTCCTAGCAGCTACAAACCCCACCCAATTTCTTTCCATTTGCTTTTGACCACCCCATTGCACCCTCTGCTGCCCTCCAACCATCCAACCTGATTCCTTTCCCATTAGGTTTTGCCCCCAGCTGCCATACCACCCTCAAACCTTGATTGCCATTCAAATTCTGTTCTGTCAGAGTACCTGTCCGACTTGAGAAACTGCTACTGAAATGGCAGAAGAGAGGGAAGGCTATACAGAGTGCTGCAAACAGCTGCCATGTAAACACACAGTGGCAGTGGTGTGAATGAAAGAAGCGGGCAAGTGGTGCAGAGCACAACATACCACTCACCCTCATGTAAATGTGACTTATGTGGGTCAAGTGGAGAACTGTGCATGCCTATGTATAACCAATCAGGTCATACATTCTGTCACCACCCTGTTACGTGGTGGGTGGTGACGGGACTTATTTAACTGATACCTAATTCTGTGTGCTCGGTGGCACACCTGAGCATAATTAACTTGTTGGTGATGACAATGTGTGAGTTGTTGTAGTGTCATCAGGAGAAGGGATGTACTGCTACTGCTGGGAGTGCTGAGCTGGAGGGTGGTACCAGTGCCAGTGTTAGGAATCCAGGGAAATCTGCCTCCAGGAGTGTAGGAGTGAAAATAGTAGTATATGTCACTTATGGACATGTGAATAATCAAATGAATAGCTAAAGCTGATCCTTGGTAAGCTGAATTTGAGAAGGCTAAAAATGTAAGATTCTCACATAATCTAAACTTGAGTGAAGCAATGAGGCCAATATCCCAGTTGTATGGAAGCAGCTTTGCAAAGTGATCAATGTTGGAGGAATTCAAGCAAATACAAAGCCACTCTAGCTAGTACAGGCCAATGACTTGTCTGCCTTGCCAGAATTTGATTTGATTATTATTTCTGCTAGGCAGTGGCTCTGCTAAATAAGACTGCATCATGTACTCTACAAATAGGTCTTCCTCCAGAATGTGTGAGCAATGTTGACATTCAGAATCAAACAGTTCACACATGTCTTTTGGTTGTCTCAGGATTATCACTATTCAAGTCTTCTTCCATGTCAACTTGATTTCTGGCATTGGCACCACGTGAAGAAAGCAGAAGAGGAGGAGGAGGAGGAGGAGGTACAACCAGAAGATTGTCTACAGAATGCACATTCTTCTAGATTTCTTCAAGCTGTCTCTGCTGCTTCACCATAAGTGTTCTCAGCAGTTTCTGTTTGATATAGTTAATGCATCCAGAGGAATGAACACTTCTTGATATTTGGGATCCAGTAGGAGAGGTGCCAATTTAAAATTTGCACTGAACTGCAGTGAATTAGTCTGCTACACATGGCATTTGCAAACTGCACACTATACAATTTGCCAAATTTTACTATGTAATTCCCACAATTTGTACATTGCAGTAAATTTAAGACAAAGTACAGCAATTCGTGTAGTAAAATTTTGCAAGGTGCATAATGTGAAGCATAGTGCAGCAATCTGTGTAGTAGAATTTTCACAATATGCAAATTTCACTGTGATGAATCTGCAGCACTACTTGCTGTACTAATTGTGTAGTTTTTTCATTTTGCCCACAGTTAGTTGCCATGCCAAATTGTGTGCTTCATCTAATACAGTCAAGCCTGTCTTCAAGCCATGTCAGAAACATCTTGACATCTTCTTTAAAAGTATTGCATCCTGCTGCTGCTGCTCTGACTCATATAAAGTAGTGGTGTCCCATCCTCCTCCTCCACCACCATCCTCATCACTGTCATTCTAGCCCCCATCCCTAATGCCACAGCTGCTCCCACCACCACCAGCCTTGATTTGTTGAGTTACTGTAGATATTAGTAAATAATAGTGCGTGTGATGTTCAAGTAGACCAATCATGATAATTACCATGCTAAGGGTTGCTGATTTAGAATTGAAATCTTCAGTAACTTGTTCATATGGTTGCAGAAGCAGAATAAGCTTTTGCAGAACAGACCACTGCAACCATGACAGATGCCCTAACAGGCAACATCATCAAATTCTATAGCTCATAATATAGATGTCTGTACCATGAGTCTCTCTACCATAGAGAGAGAGTTCCACATTGTGAAAATGTCTTTAATCAAGCAGTGCTTCTAGTAATGACGGAGGAGCTCAGTGCATTTATGGAACTATGGAAATATCTAGTGATATCCTATACACTATTAAGTGTTTCTTTTGAGTGTTCATGTTTTCTAAGTAATGTGGCTCACCATTACAGCTATTTCATGTGCAAAACAAGGCAGTGGGTGAAGTTTCCATCATTCACCCTCCTTCAGCATGTTACTACCACTGTCCATCAGGAAGATTCCCACCCTGAGATCATGAGGGTATATCGAGTTTGCAGCAGTTGGAGGAATTGCAGAATTTTTACCTCATTGTGCTTCCTCCACAACTGACACATTAGATAATACACTCTCTCTAGTGATGTGCCTCTGTGAGGCTGTCTGCATCAATATAACTCCTAAAGCAGATAGTGGTGGTTCATAAGGATGTGCATCGAATCTGAATCAATCAAATACACTGAATACAGCATGTATTCAGCTGAATTCAAATTCTGAATACTTGCTGTAGTCTGTGCATTTGCTTGACATATTCAGTGGATGCTCTCAGGAACTATTTTGCTACCTCTGCTCATGCTGAGTGGCTTATTGCAGCACCAGTTTCATGGGATACCCAGTATTTTTGCTGCTCCCAAGGCATGCTGCACTGAGGGATATTCTGTTACTACAGTATTACACCTTATTTGGCTTGTGCTGCCATTCCCCTTGTACCCTGTCCTTGGGATCCCTGGTGTAATTGCTCCACAGCTCTGGTTCTTGTTCCTTTGGGCATCCTGCTGTTTCTGCAGTTTCATTGTCTGCAACCTCCCTTGTGCACTATGTACTGACATCCTGCTATTCATGTTCCTTAGTTCCAGCTCCAGTTGCATTGGGAAAGGATTTCTAGCAGGAGGAAGGAGGTGGTGCTGCCATTGTATCACTCACTGATGAGGCCCTACCTGGAGTACTCTGTCCAGTTCTTGAGGTCACACCTCTGCAAGACCATAAAAGGATGGAGGCATTACAGAAAAGGGCAAGCCAAAATGGTGAGGAGGTTGCACAAGAAGCCATACGAGGAAAGGATGCAAGAACTCAACATGTAATCCCTGGAAGAGAGGAGAGCAAGAGGAGATGATTGAAACCCACAAGTACCTCTCAGGAGTGAACAAGGTGCAAGTGTAGGGTCTATTTCAGAAAAAGGAAGATACTAGAACAAGGGTGCATGCAATGAAGCTAAGACGGGAAAAGTTTTGGAGAGATGTGAGTAAACACTTCTTCACAGAAAAGGTGGTGTATGACTGGAACAGTCTGCCAGAAGAGGAAAAGACTGTGGAGAGGTTCAATCATGCATGGGATAGGCACAGGAGCTCACTAGGTAGAAGAACAGGGGAGGAATGGCATCTATGACCGACTAGGATCAGTGGTGATGGAATAGGCAGGGACAATGGGTGGACTGGATGGGCCTAAATGTCCTTTTCTGTGACAAAATCTATGTTTCTAGGTGCTACAATCTTGGTTAGCTCCAGGAAAGTCAGTTCATCAGCTGTGGCTGAGACTGCAAGTCCAGGCCCCTATAAAAGTTACTACCACTTCTCTGTCTGCTGCAGGTACTTCAAAAATACTGATGTTCCCCTTACCAAGCTAGACTCTTTGAGGCAATTCATAAATCCTGCACAACTCTTCTGATTGCTATACATAAACTGGATGTGTGAAGCTTTAGGATGCCACCGCATACACTGAAAAGACCATTGCTGTGCTGTCCAAAGAATAAGCAACAAACAAGAAACTAATGGCACTCCTCGAAAATGACCCAGAGAAGCACAAACACAGATGGATTTTAAAGCTTTAATGCTTAATTTCAAACAGTGTTGTGCCTGGATCGACCACTCTACCACTAGAGATGCAAAGAATTTAAGTTCTGCCGGCAAAGTGAGCAGCGTGGCAGTAATCAGGATGACAATCCGCCACGTGAGCCGGGCAATGCAAAGTGCTCACCCACCTTGTCATTACCACTGCACTAAAGGCGGATGGCAACGCCAAGTAAGGCAGAGTCATTGTTTTTAATGGACTTCGTTCCTCATTAAGTGATCCACTTCATGTTTCAGATTTGGCAGCCCCACACATCACATGGCTTACAGTACTGTTACTCACATGCTCTTTAGCCAGGCATGAAGGAAGTGAGTCATACAAGCAGACCTTTTCACTTTCTGCTGTGCAGACGGAGAGAGAGAGTGTGTTTGTGACTGCTGATACTTTGAGATCAGAGTGAGGAGGAGATTTAAACTTTGATTTAGACCCAACAGCTTTTTAAAAGCTACATTTTTGTCTTTTCTGTACTCTTTTTACTTAATTAGTTCTTTCTGTAAATTTTATTTTTCTTACCTTTATAAGTAGTTAGTTGTTTGTCTGTGTCTGTGTGACTGTGTATTTGTTGTGTGACAGTGTGAGTGGTGATTGCTTGGACTGAGGGCACAGTAGGAGAGATGGACCAGGGTGAGGAATGTCTGGGGTGGGGCAGCTCTGGGAGAGCGTGGTACTGGTAAGTGTTGTACTGTGCGCATGCGTGGGGGCATGGGCACCATTCCTGTTGGACCGATAGAAACTTCTGAGTCCCCCAGAAGCAAGACCAGCACCGCCTCCTGACTCTGAGGCAGTTGAACCACCACCACCAGGTCCTCTGGAGCAGGATGTGCCTGTGCCCCTGGACCCAGGTGTGGATCCCATCCCTGTTCAGCACCGTGACCAGCCAGCTGCCAGTTCATCTGGCCTCCCTGCCTGTGCCTGGTCCTGCCCGCACCTCTGTTGTTTGGCAGTTTTTGACTCTCCCGGGGGCAGCAGTGTGGTCAGGTGTCCTCTATGTGAGGTGGAGGTACTCCATGGCCCCAGGGACTCACCTGGGGACTGGGGCCAGCACACTCATATTCTTAATCACCACCAGTTGGAGTGGCAGGCTGCCACAGAGCAGGGCCATGCCTGCACCTGCTGGCGTTCTCTGGCAGGGGTACAGCTGTGCATGGCGGAAGCCCTAAGAAGAGGAGGCACAGCAGCACCTGCTGCTCCATCAGCACCCCACCCCACCCCACCACCAGCACTAGCAGGTCAGCCTGTAGAACATATGGATCCAAGAGAACTGCGTGTAACACAGGCTGACTTGGCAGTTCTCTGGAGTGCTGTTGAGAACAATGAGAGGGTGAGTGCTGTGGAGCAGCAGTTGGATCACATAGAGGGACATCAGTTGCAAATTATGTCCATGCTGGAACTGCTGCTGGATCACCAAGGGATCCCACGTTAGTTTTTTTTCCTCACACCATGTGACCCCCACACCTTCCTTGCTGTGTCATAAAATGTATTCCTCCACCATCCCCGACCCTTGTATGTAATTATGCCCTTTTTCCTTTTTTATGTCTTCCGTATGCATGACACTTTGTATTCTGGCCCCCTTCCTTCTGTTAAGTGTGTGTGTGTGTGTGTGTGAAGCATGTGTGTGAGTGTGCACTGTTTTGGTGCCTCATTAATGTTTACTTTCTGTCGCGGAGTTTTTGTGGAAAAGCAGACTAAGCAGTGACGTTATCCTGTGCTAAATTGCATGTGTGCAGTCAGTCTTCTTTCCTGTCTCTGTATGTACTGCAGACACTGTCCAGCTTCTTGCAAACATATATATGCTGATTGCTGTCTGACTTGTTGCTGTGTGTTTATGGTATAAAGAATAAAGATAAGAATATGTAACGTATATTTTGTTAGGAGATCATAGCAACCAAAATCCTGCTTTTCAACAAACCGTACCTAACAGACATGAGTATTGCTGATGCACCCAAAATATTTCATGATGTACAGACATTATAAAGTCAGAAAATTTATAAGGTCCAGTTCACTGCCACCACACTGTATTACCACATTCCTTTTTTTCATTATTTGTTCTGGAATATGTCTTTCTAGTTTACACTGGCAGTGTCAGTGTTTCAGCAATTTGATGTACACCATAACCAGACACGGCACTAGCGGTAGCACAGTGTGGTAGCAGTGTACTGCAGGACCTGTTATATATTCTGACTTCAACATGTCTGTACCATAAAATATTTTGGATGCCTCAGCAATATTTTATGTCTGTTGGTATGGTTTGTTTAAAAGCATGATTTTTGTGCTATTATCTCATAAAAGTCATGTGTGCACTGTGTCTGTGTGACAAGTGATTGAGGTGCACATTGGCCCAAGATGTCTGAAAACATATAATTTTGTCTGCTGACGTTGATGGTACAAACAAAATATACGATATATATTCTTATCTTTATTCTTTATACCATCACCATGAACAGTGCAACAAGTCAGCATCATTCAGCATATATATATGTATGTTTGCAACTTGACGCTGACAGTGTCTGCACACACAGGAAAGAAGATTGGACTGCACACATGTAGTTTAGTATAATATAATTGCAGTGTTCAGTCTTCTTTTTGACAAATACTTCATGATAGCATGACAGAAAGTAAACATTACTGAGGCTCCAAAAATATTTATCAGACTCACCAGAATTCCCAATCTCAAAATGCATCTGTCTTGTGTCCAGAAAATTGACAAGTGGTAAGAAAGTGAAATGGGAGCATAACATGAAAGACAAAGTGTCCCAGAATTAATGGTGAACTCAGTCATGCTGAAGTGGTCCACAGAGTCCCCAGATTTTTCTGCATCCCCAAAATGCATCTGTCTTGTGTCCAGAAAACTGAACAAGTGGTAAGAAAGTGAAATGGGGCGTTACACCACATACAAATTCCCGCCAGAAATGATGACTGTGAGTGAACTGTTGCTGGTGCAATGTGTGCTGTGATTCCACAAATGCGAATGCTATCATCTCGACCGGATGGAAGGGTGCCCTTTGTCTGTACACTAATAGTAGCCAAGGTGAGTTGATATATATATATATATATATATACACATACATATACTGTATATATATGTATTTGTATTTTGTAGGTGGGGGTTGACATACAGTATATAGACACGTACTCATTGTACTGTTTTGTATCACAGGTCACAGATACTGTTGGTGTGCACATTCTAGTGCTTGATGAAAATTTTTGCATTGAAATTGGAAATGGATAACTCTCAAGCCAGTGAAGGTAAGTATTTTTTTGGAGGGGCATATTTGCAGGTAGGTCTCATTAATGGTTTCTTATTTGGTTATTTCTTCACAGATTTCATCTGCATCCTTCTCGAAGTCCGGTTGGTACTAATCATGGTCATGTTCATCGATTGAAATGACTTCTGTGTGCAGTGTGTTGCATGTGTCGCAGCCTGGGGTGCCTGATATTGAAGAACTTCTTTGGATAAAGCAAATATGACACAACAAAGCATCTGGAAGTTTCCTAAAAAAGAAATGAAGGACTTCTTACAACTTGATTGCAGCAGTAACACATTGGGATGGATTTTCAAGGTCTTAGATTGATGCAAGGTGCTTGCGTAAACAGGTCTGACGCAAGGGCACCTTGCACCAAGGGCTGCTCAAGTGGGAATTTAAAAGGCAGCCTGTGTCACCCAGCAGGCTGTCTGCACCAAAGTGTGCTAGCACCATCCTTGGCGCCATGTAAGTGGCTGTGGCATGGCGCTGGGGGCTGCGGCAGACCCAGACTGCTGCAGCCCTCGGATCCAGATTTGAAAGACTCCCCAGAACCAAGTGCCAAGTACCCTTGGGGCTGGTCTAAGGGACTTAGATGGCTCCCAGGGGTTTTCCTGTACGTGCCACTGTGTGGCCTACCCGATCCGTCCCTGGTGGGCGATCCCTGGTGGTCTGGTGGTCCCCCTCACCCCTGTCACAGTCCCCAACACCCACATCTGTGCATCCTGCCCTCTATGGTACCCATTGCAGCACTCCCACCCCTTCCATACCCGATCTGGTGACCGGCACTGCCCTCCACACGCCTCCACAGCCGCCCGCCAAATGAGGCTGCCAGTGGGTGTACTGTATACAGTATACAGTACGTGTGGGCCGGACTGCCATTCAGTGCCAGCCGGGTGGCGGGGAGGGCAGTACCGGGTCACCAGATCGGGGTACAGGAGGGGTAGGAGTGTTGAGATGGGTACCACGGGGGCACTAGCCCACCAGGGTACTGTATAATGATGTGGCACTGGTGTCATTGGCGCGGTGGTGTTGGGGGCAGTGCCGGTTGCCAGTCCCTGTCCGTGGGTGCTGTGGAATCCCCACAGTCATTGCGGCATTCCAGGTGGGTGCACCATTCGTCAGCGCAGCACCCCTTTTCTGCAGGCCGCTGGACTTGGGCGCCAGGACCCTGTAATTTAGAAATTAGGGTGCAGGGTCCCAGGCGCACGCACCCAGCGCAAACTGCCATTGTCGCAGCTTGCATCGGGCCTTTGAAAATCCAGCCCATTATGTTTAAGGCATGGCTGTTCCACGGGTATCTGGATTACTAACACAGATAGTAAGCTGTCACAATGCAATCAGCAGATCAATCACAAGTTAATTTAGTACCACAGATTATTATTATTTTTCACAGAGAGGGTTGTGGATGATGGAACAGCCTCCTGAGGAGGTCATGGAGTCAAGAACAGTTGGGGAATTCAAGAATGCATGGGACAGACATAAGGCAGTCCTAGTTAGGGGTAGGAGGAAATAAGCTGTTGGTTAACTAGGATCTGCAGCTTATCTGTTAGGTAGGAAATGGGCAGACTAGATGGGCCAAGTGGTCCTTATCTGCCATCAAATTCTATGTTTCTCGTCAAGAGGCTATGTAACCAATACACTGTGCCAGTGTCCCTGGTTCTCAGTCTCAAGTCAAGTTACATTTCAAAACCACATGTTGTCAAGTAACACAACCTGTGTGCAAGTTTTGAACACTGTCATGGCTGCACAGCTACAAGTTCGGAATACAATGCATGATATCTAGTTTATGAATCCTACTCAGTCGCATTTGCTGCACACTTTAAAAAAATTGAACAGATGACATAAAATCTTGATACTTACCAGTATGGATTTGAAATGGATATTCCATAGGTTCCTGTGTACGGTACCAACTTTCAGCTAAGGAGAGTTTTTGTTAACCTGTAAAAACAAAATAAGTTTACCATATTGTTTGACCATTGCAGTTCAGAAAAGCAACAGAAACAAAACATACAGCTAAAGGAAGTTAAATAGCATAAAAACATTAGTACATATACTCACTTTATAGTTTTAATATTAAGAAGCCTTGTGCCTGTGGCTGATGGATGTGGTCTCCTGTTCGACTCCTCTGCCTTGGCAAGGTCAATGTAATGGGAAACTTTGGCTGAATGACACTGGTGGTGGGTGCTGGTGGTGATAGCTGTGGCACATGATGACATTCCTTGTGACATCTTCCTGCATCTGGTGGTGGGTGGGGCAGTGGATAACAGCGATGGTGGTGGTGGTCCGGGGGCAGACAAAATCATTCTCTGTGGTGGCAGTGGCTAACATCAGTTCCAGTGGTAGTGGTGGTCTGGGGGCAGACAAACTCATTCTCTGAGGTGGCAGTGGCTAACATCAGTCCCAGTGGTGGTGGTGGTCCAGGGAGCAGACAAACTCATTCTCTATGGTGGCAGTGGCTAACATCAGTCCTGGTGGTGGTGGTGGTGGTCCAGGGGCAGACAAACTCATTCTCTGTGGTGGCAGTGGCTAACATCAGTCCCAATGGTGGTAGTGGTCAGGGGGCAGACAAACTCATTCTCTGAGGTGGCAGTGGCTAACATCAGTCCCAGTGGTGGTGGTGGTGGTCCAGGGGGCAGATAAACTCATTCTCTGAGGTGGCAGTGGCTAACATCAGTCCCAGTGGTGGTGGTGGTGGTCCAGGGGCAGACAAACTCATTCTCTGTGGTAGCAGTGGCTAACATCAGTCCCGTGGTAGTGGTGGTCCGGGGCAGACAAACTCATTCTCTGTGGTGGCAGTGGCTAACATCGGTCCTGGTGGTGGTGGTCTGACTCGGGGGACCGCCACCTTTTAACAACTTCAGTTAAAACCTGTCAACATTAACCACATCATCAACCTCATAAAGAAAGCTGCCCTCACAGTCATCTATGTCTGAAGTCTGACCATTGAGAAATTCTTTCTCCATTGTGTCGCCATCATCTATGTCAGTGATGGGTCGCTTCATGCTGCCACTGCCAGTGCCACCAGGATGGTCCATTTCACATCACTAAAACCACCATGACTAGGCTGGGGTACGAATACCGAGGTTGCAGTCTGTGCTGGTATGTGCCTCCATTCATTTTTATGAATGTTAGCAAACTAACATTTGCAGGAGACAGGTTTGTCCAACGATCCCTGACTATTGCACCTGCTGAGTCGAATACCTTCTCGACACTTACACTGAGGGTGGGCATGTGAGGTACTTCAGTGCCACTGCAGTCAGCTCTGGCCATTCACTGACCTTTCACTCCAGTACAAAAGAGGATCATCAGTTATTGACAGATGCCTGTTTTCAGACAAATATGATTCAACCATTCTCTCTGCCGCAATAAGACCAGTGGTTGATGCATAATCCTGTTCTCTGGAATCATTTATTTCACAAATCCCCACTTGGGGTAAAGCCTCCCAAAGTGGGTTGACACCAACTGCTTTGGATGACAGACCACCTGGAACTGCAGTCCCTTCCCTTTACAGGATATGTTTGATGCTCTCCAGGTGCACCTTCAGCTGGATTATGCTGCTGAGGTTTGCTGACCTGGCACGTGACTTCTGTGCCCCATAGACCAAGCACACCAGCTGCCCACTGACATGTTTTACATGTTCAGGCCCTCCATTCAGTACTGAGGCAATGCCACATTTGTATCATGGGTCCAGCATTGTTGCTATGGCAAAGTTGTCACTACACTGAATGCTCAAAATGTGACGATTCTGGTTGAATACTGTCAACATGCATTTCAGTAACATACTGCTAGGACTATCTCCGCAACATCAAGGCCATGCTGTACATTCACCAATGTCTGTCTCAGCACCCACAGCAGTGGAATTGATTGGCTAATGGAGGCAGACTGTCACTCACTGCCTGTGGCATGTTCAAATGGCCGCAAAATTGTTATTACAGAGTCCATGAGGCACCACTGTTTAGTCATCATAGACATGGAGGCCCGGAACTGTCACAGCTATGTGCATCACAAGATATTCTGAGATGGCTTTGTATTTCCATACAACCTCTCTGCCATGTATAAAGTGGAGTTCCATTGGGTGACAACTTCCAGCTTCAAGCAGTGCTGAGGGAGGCTGTTTCGCATCTGCAACTGCCGGTTGGTCACGGGCCTTGCAGATCGTGAAAGTGAGAGCAGATATGGCATGCAACTGTCAGCATTTCCTTTACATCAGGGTGCTGCAGAAACTCCTGCACTACAAGATTTAAACAATGGGCCATGCATGGAACATGAAAAGCCACCATTCGTGATGCATTTCACCACATTTGACCCATTGTCACTTGCTATGAACCCAGTTCTCAGGGACAGGGTTCAGCCACTTGTCAGTTTCAGTCAATACCAAGTCCAACATATTTTCACCAGTGTGTGAACAGGTCACATTGTGTATAGCAATCGTTGCATGCTGTCAAATTCCTGGAAGATTGCTACCACGACATTCCACCTTACTACACTGATTATTCACACTACCAACATCACAAACAACCCCGCACCTGCGCCCAGTGTGCAGTTATACACAAATATGAACTCCCGCTGTTCTGTCACTTGTCCACATATCCATAATTAAATGGATGAATGGAGAGGAGGACTGTTGAAGGGCATGTCTTACTGAGTCGGACACAGTACAGAACAACTCAGGGACAGCATGGGTCGAAAAGTATGTCCTGGATGGGACTTTCCATTTTGGACAGGACGTGCAGCAAACCGCCGGAACCAGAATTCTCCACAAAGGAGAAGGGCAAAAGATCAGTTGCCAGCATTTCAGCTACAGCAGCATTAAGTTCACGTGACACTGTATGATTGGGTGGGTACTTCAGCTTATGAGCAAAAACACTCTGTAACATGGGCTGACTTAAATGTTTTACATGGGTGTGTGCTGAGAAATGGTTCTGTCTGCGAATGGCAAGGGTGGAGTGTGGACGTTTGATGAAGATAGTTGCACAAGTGATCTGAAATCCCATGAATCACTGCAAAATTCACCTTCGGAGCTTAAAAACAAGAAAGTGAGGCGAAGTGCATTGTTCTTAATGCACTTCACCTTAAGATTTGGTGGAGTAGTGGTCTGGGAAGGCGGAGCAATGCGAGTCATTGTTTGCAATGGACTTGGTACCCATTACCATTACAACACGAGTACTCCTGCTTCATGTTGTGGAGCACTCCGACGCCTTGGCCCACAAATCACTCTGCAAATCACTCCGCTGGAGTGAATTAAGGCCACTTCGCCCACCACTAACTACCACTTACCCCGGGCGCTTCGGGAACAAGCCCTTCATCAGGGACGTGGCAAGCAGGAAAACCCTAACACTGAATTTCCTCACTTTTGTCACTGTGGAACAACCCTAACTGATGCATTAATGGAGTTTTTGCCTCTAATTTCCCTTCTTTTTGAGAATGATGACGACAAATAGTGAAAGTAATGCAGCAGCGGGGCGCTTGAGGCCCGATGATGTCTTGTGACATAGTAACAGGAACAACAACACAAACAGAAGTGCCAACAGTGGTGCACATATGTAACGGAAATGTAAATGGTAAAGGAAAAGTTAATAGAAGCATAGCGCAAAGTGACGCCAAAGCGAACAGTGATGCAAACGGACATTGAAGCATGTACAAAAACACAACTGGTAATGTGAACAGTGATGGCAGCATTTTAAATGGAAATGTTAAGTGTCACAGCAAAAAAACGCAAGGGGAACAGAAAGCAAATGTGCGCACACAAAAATGCAAACCGTAACTAAGCACAGTCATGGTACCGCAATAGTAAACGCAAATGGTAAAGTTAACATGAAGAATGGGAACGAAGGTGCTTACGGAAATGCAAACCATAACGCAGCATGGTCATGGAACCGCAATTGTTAACGCAAATGGTAACGGTAACAGCAACAATAACGCCAAAGGAAAGAGAAATGCAAATGCAAGTGAGTACAGAAACACAAACTTTTACACTCATGTTCATGGTACCGCGAATTGTAAACGCAAATGGTAACAATAACAGCAAAAATAACCAAAGGAAACAGAGACGAAACAGAAATGCAAGCGTGTATGAAAATGCAAACCGTAATGCACGTGGATAGTACCGCAATTGCAAATGAAACTGGTAATGGTAACAGCAACAATAATGCAAATGATACAGAAACAAGCCAAGCGAAGCGCATAAACCGTAAGCACACGGTGGCGTAGACGGTAATGGTGCCACAAACGGTAATGGAAACGCAACTGAAAAATGCTAACTGGCACAGTAACAAAAGGGCACACCCTTCTTTTCCCAAAAATGCATTGAAAACACAGTAAAACAAAGAATGTATACATAACAATGGGCCTCGGAGCAGAAAATGAGGACTTGAATATTAAATTGCTTATATCTCAGGAACCGTGATCAACGAGAAAAAAATGTAAATTTCATATGAATTATGACTTTCCTAGCTAGTTTTGTACTTAGTGGGGTTAAGCATTTTTGTGACAAAAAGTCCATATCTTGCACCGCTTCCAAGATACTGGCTCCGAAAGGCTGACAGGCGCTGTAATGTTATCCAATGGGAAAAGAGTTAACTCGGAGCGGTTACTGTGCCGCCTGTAATAATTTTTTTCACCAAACCACAAAAGGCACATCAGTGGGATGTTGGCTTTCTTCCTCAAATTTCAGCCCAAAAGACCAAACCGTTATTTTGCAGCAGAGCAGCAAAGGATTCCTGAATGCGGCGGATGCCGTAATGTTATCCTATGGGAAAAGTGTCAACTGTGGAGTGCCATAACTTTGCCACCCTGTAATATTTTTCACCAAAATACTGAAATGCACATCTGTGAGATGTTGGCTGCCTTCCTCCAAATTTCAGCCCAAAGGACCAAACCGTTTTTTTGCAGCAGGTGGCAAAGAATTGCTGTCATTTTGCCATAGCTCGAAAAGTAGTGTCGCACTTGCGTAAGCTGCAAAAATTTGTGACAACTTCGAGGGTGACACTACTTGTGAAAGCATTTTTCCAGAAACTTGAAAACATATTTCTAGGGTGTTTAACCTCAAAATAAAGACATGCCTAGCATCCTCAGGGTCCAACTCGGTAAACACAAAAGAATTGTGATGCTAGAGGATCCCAAATTTAAATGCCAAGCATTTTTCTGATCACCAACTGAAAGCAAAATGGTGGATTTGAAAGTAAAAGGGCCATTTATGAAAGTAAAAACTGCATTTGAAAGTGTTGAACTTTTTGTTAACTTTTCCCATTGACTTATAATGGGAACTTATTTTGAATAATTTTGAACCGCTCAATATTTTTTCATGAAATCATCAAAAGGCATATCAGAGACCCTGGCTGCATGTTCCCTGAAGCTTTTGGACTGGTCGCGCAAACTGTACGACCTGTAGGCGAGAACAAAGAAATCGCAAAAGCGTAGTGCGCAATTGGTTGTTGCTTAATAACTCCGCAGCTGTGTGTCTGACTGGCACAAAACATGGTACATTCCAAGATCTACCATGCCTAATTAAGCATACCAAATTTCAGGCAAATCCATTGAACAGTGGCAAAGTTATTATGGTGCAAAATTTGACCCTTTAACCTTAAAAGTGCTACTCAACCCTAACTATGGTAGCACTACCATGCTATAATAAATATATATATGAAAATATAAACTCTTATCCCCATGTTTTCAAGGCTCCAACATTAGTGGAAAAGAGGTGGATGGAGGATGTGAGGGATCTATAAGAAGCAGTGATCTGCCCAAAATTCCAACTCCAAAAATAAAGGTAGAAGTACCTGAAACATAAACAAAAAGAACACAGCCATTACTTCGGAGAAATACATACAATGAAAAAGTATAATATAAACCATATGATATATAATATAGATTTTAGTATTCTTATATTTCTTACCTTGATGGTCTAAAACAACTAAATGATCAAATAAAAAATAGAGAAAATCCCAAGAAAACCTTCATATGAAAACCTAAGGTGCATGAAAAAGCACACAGTGCTCTACTGAACTGTAGAACCATTTACATGACTTAGTAAAATACTAGAAATTGGAGACAACAACTAAACTGGAAAATAAGGGGTGGAATAGGAAGACCTTCAGTCTCTAAAGAGGTGGTAATTTGAACTAAAGACGTCAAATTAATGCCCTTTTGTATATTATAATTTTTCTTTATTCTTTTTGGGGCTAATCACAATCCATCACTAAAAAAATGCAACTGTGTTATTAAGCATTTGCACTGGGCAATGACATACACTACAGTGTATATTTGTCCAAAATATATATTAATCTATCCAAAGATAGGGTTTAATGTCCCAGGAATTATTCAAGCCTAACGGTTTCACACTCTTCAATGTTGTATATCCCAAAGCTCTCTCTTTTAAGAGATTGTTCTTCCTATTCCCAAAGAACAAACAGTAGTAACTCCAAAGTTGACTGAAACGCTACACTGTTAACCTCTATTCTAAGAGACCACACTGCTCAGACACGTAAAATTGAGAATCTTGAAAAGAATGCAAGAAAAAAAACAGATTGTAGGTTTACCCATGTTAGAGGCACCTGAAAAATAATTGGGACATTGTACAAGACTTTTCATCTCTGCATTGGGTTGCATATTTGAAAACTTGTCACTGCTAACTAAAATTTTCGGTTTGCCCAACTGCTTTATGTCAACACAATCAGCAGTACTCCCCACCATCCCAGAAGCTGCTAAATCATCTGTGAAGTCACTGAATGTCCTTGTTCAAGTCACTCTAGAAACTGATTGGTGTATACCATCAAACAGACTTGGCTGAAAGGGCTGTCAGCTTTAAAAACACCAACATTTTCATATATCGCATTGTTAGCCTCTATAACACTTTTGTAATACCACTCAGAAGTACAAGAGATAGGGGCATTTTCCAAGCTGTAGCTGTGAAAACCTGAATTTTGGTGCAATACAATAATATATTTATTTTGACTCAGACCAATTGAAGAACTTTTGAGAGTCTGTTTGGTGAAGAGATGTGCTCCAATAATCATCATCCAAGAAATCACTTGACTTGTGGTGGATGAAGTGGTCGCTGAGAGTGGCGAATGAGATAAGCATGCAGTGGATACATCTTCAGGCCGTCAATGAGCTAGCCTTACAGACTTTTTACTATTATTATTTACTGCTTCTGCAAGTGGCTAGCACTGATTTTGTTATTTTATCTCCAAATTAAGACTTTCTAACTGAACTAAATTAAATCATTGCATTGTGTTTCATATTTGAAATGGCTTATGCACATACAGGATGAGTCTAATGTTTATTTGAAGCTAAATCTAGTTGCTTTATCTGCTCAAAACTGTAAGAACTCACAGAAATTATAGTATACATTATATTGAATTTCATTTAAAAGGCTATCCACGCATTCTCGGAAATAACTAACAGCATCTGCAAGCTACTTAGTATAATGTTTAACTATATAGCATTATCATAGCCTTGCTGGAGTTGTTTGATTGGTAAAAGTGTGCATTGTTATTATGATTATTATTATTTAAACTGCAATATATCATTTGGTTTCACTCTTTTTTCCACAAGGTTTTTCTTCACAAAGCTAGTCAGCCCCTGCTGTGCCCCATCCTGTACCTGCCAACTACCACCTTCCCCAGGACTCACCTGCAGTATTTCCCCATGGATTACCCCCACCATGGTGGGGCCAGGAGTGAGGGCTGTCCTTCCCCAGGGCACATATCCAGATCTGCAAGGAATCCAAGGGTGGTGGCACAGTCCATTTTCTGCCCCTGACCTGATGACATTCAATGAGTACCAGTGCGCATACGTGTGGAAGCACACACAAGTCATGCACTCTGCCACCAGCCATCCCTCAAACTTGTCACGCTCACTGCCTTGTCAACATGCCTCTATGTGTGGCAGTCTAGGAGGTGTGGTAGAACCCCAGGAGAGGAGGTCAGTCCTCTGTCTGCTCAATCCTCTCCCTGTCCTGTTGACCCCCAGACCCAAATTTGCTCCCAAACCTGGGTTGACAGTGTGGCAGGTGTGGCATCCAGCACCTCAACCCTTAACCCCACTGAGTCGGCTCTGGTTTCACTTCTTTATATTGTTTTTAAGCCACTGCATAGACAGATTTAAAGACAAAGAACCCTCAGCGCAAACACTGAGGCAATGGTTACCCAAAGGAAAGATCCAGCATAATTTTCTGTGGTGATTTGCATATGCAGCCCATGATGCTTTGCATTGTGGGGGCATGTGTGATTTTATATTTCTATAGACAGATTTATATTTATTTCTGACTAGAGTTAGTAATACTGTATTTACTGTTTCCTGACTGGTTATGAAATGCTGTAACAATTTATTTTTAATTATTATACTTTTTGCTTCCTCTTTCAATTCACCCACTTAATAGGACCCTAGCTATACTGTGTATTACCATTTTTTAAATAAACTTTGGTATTATTAATCTAAATGTTATCAGTATGGATGTTATGGAAGTAACCTATTCAATGTTAAATGTATTGAAAATCTCAAAAATAAAACAGTTAAAAAAATGATGGGGAATAACTGAAGATCAAGAAGTGTAACACAATGAGTGTTGTCATTCAGAAAGAACTTGGGTAAATCGGTGGCAGTTTAGTTGGGGCATGTAGTGACTCAGGCAGTGCAGTTTGTTTCATTTGTGTTGGTAGGAGGTGCCTTTGAAGCTTTGCTAGTATCTGGAGATGCATCAGTTGACTGCTTTGTCTGCCATGCAGCTGCATTATTTGAACAAACCATCCTATCACACTACTTCCTATACTCAACTGCCCCTGCTGCTGTTGGTCCATCTGTCCAGTGTGGGATTGGTAATGGATGCTGCTGTTGGTCCACCTGTCCAGCGTGGGGATTGGTAATGGATGCTGCTGTTGGTCCATCTGTCCAGCTTGGGGATTGGTAATGGATGCTGCTGTTGGTCCATCTGTCCAGTGTGGGGATTGGTAATGGATGCGGCTGTTAGGAAGATTCCATGTTCATATTTTAAATGATCAGCCAGAACACTGGCTCCCAAAATTTTGTTCAAGTAGACTGCCCCTGAATGACCTTTCTACCCCACTGATTGCAACTATTCTCAGTGGATTTGTGGTTTCGCATGTAAATGCTACCAGACTGCAGAAGATCTTGTTGGTGTTTCACTACATCAGCATACTGTTGGTGGAGCTATACAAGAAGTGGCGATGAGGAGATTATTTCTTTTTCCACCACTGTGATATGACATGACTGGTGATTTCAATTATTTCATTTTATTATGGGTAATACCACTGCAGAGCTGATTGACATTTGTGTCCCAGAGTTTCATAGGTTATGTAGACTAACAGTTACGGTATCACAAAGACAGTTACTAAATAATACAACTATTCCAATAAACAGTTGCCACAATAAGCACGCAGCACAGTTAAATATCAGTAATACCTTGACCTGCAGTAATGTCAGTAGTAAATTAATAAATTTAAGTGATGCTTTGGATTTGAGATGATAACAACCATATGTGTGTATGGAATTGACAAACCAATTGTTCAACACCGTTGGTGACAGAAATTTAGTGTGCTCAGATCAAAGATGTGGTGGCAGAGAACTCCACATTATTGGAATGAAATGTCTGAAAAGAGTGGGTGAACTCTGAATTTTGCCTTTGAAGGAACAATTCCAGTAGGTTGGAGTTTCTCAATGAAGGTGACACTTACCTAGTGACAACACAATTTTCAAGTAATCTGGAATTAATCCCCAGACACTTTTAATAGACAAAACAATCTGTGCAGCCCACTGCAGTTGGACAAGGATAACCATCCCAATTTACTGTACAGTATGTTTCATAATAGTGAGTTTCTTTAGGACATTCTAACTCCAGCCTAGCCAGACAATTAACCTAGAAACATTGAATATGATGGCAGATAAGGACTGCTTGGCCCACCCTGCCTGCCCATTTTTCCTAACAACATTATTACCACAGACTGTACTTAATCTATAGCTCTGCCTCCCTCCCCTTCATTTTCACTATGATTCCCTTGTCCCTATCACATTCATTTTTGAACCCCACCACCTCCACTAGAAGGCTGTTCCAGGAGTCCACCACTCTTTCTGTAAAGAAGTACATCTTTCCTGAGTCTACCCTCCAGCTTAATAGCATGCCCCTTGTTCTTGAGCACATTTTGTTCTGAAAAATACTTCCTCCTGTACCTTATTTATCCCCTAGGGTATTTAAAGGTCTCTTATCATACCACTCCCTCGCCTTCCTCTCTTCCAGTATGTACATATTGAGGCTCTTTAGTCTCTCCTCATAGGGCTTTTGCTGCAGATGCTTCACCATTTTAGTTGCCCTCCTCTATACAGAGGTAACACCACCTCCCGCTCTGCTAGTGATACCCTCCCTATGCACCACAGCATCCCACTAGCCCTCCTGACTACTTTGTTGCACTGTCTGGCCACCTTTAGGTCATCAGATATGATTACCCCCAGATCTCTTTCCTGCTTGGTTGTCTTTAGTATCACTCCACCCATTTTGTACTCTGCCCCTGGGCTTCTGTGCCCTTAATTAATTATGCTGCACATTTTGCATTGAAACCAGCTGCCATACCCTTGACCACTCTTCTAGTTTCTTCAGATCTCTGCTCATCCTTTTTCATCCACCTAGAGTCCATCCCATTGTAGATTTTGGTGTTATGACACAAAGAGGCAGACTTTCCTTCTAGCTCCTCTGCAATGTCACCTATAAAGACATTAAAGGGACAGGTCTCAGCAGTGATCCCTGAGGCACCCGCTGGTCACCCTCACTTCTTTGTAATGAACTCTGTTTACCAGCCCCTGTCGCCTATCCCTTAACCAATTTCTTATCCAGTTTATCACCTTTGTACCAACTCCTAAGCTACCCAGTTTGTTTACTAGTCTTTTTGTGGAATGGTGCCAAAAGCCTTACTGAAATCTAGACCATGTCCACCACTCCACCCTAATCAAATTTCTTTGTCACCCATTCAAACAAATCTATGAGATACATTTGACATGACCTCCCATCAGTGAACTCATGCTGCCTCAGGTCTTGCAACCCGCTGAATTCAAGATATTCCACAATTCTTCTTTCCAGCAGCAGTTCTATTAACGTTTCCACCACTGACGCCAGGCTGACTGGCCTATAATTGCCAGCCTCCTCCTGCTACCTCTTTTGTGTGGTTGGCTATTTCCACCCTCCTCCAGTCCTTCAGAACCACTCCTATTGCAGGAGCTGTTAAATAGGACTGTCAGAGATTCTTCCAGTACCTCACTGAGCTCCCTCAGTACCCTTGGATGCACCCCATTTGACCTCATTGCTTGGTCCCCTTCAGATTAGCGAGTCCCTTCAGGACTCCCTCCTATGAAAAGGACTAGAGTCCACCTCCCCCTCTAAAGCTTCTGTTACTGTTTTGTGGCCCTCCTTCTCCTTCCTATGTGAACACTGAAGAAAACATTTGTTCAGGAAGTCTGCCTTTTCCTGGTCTGCCTCTGCACAGTCCCTCCTTCCCTTTTAGCCTAGCAATCCCACCCGGTCTTCCTTTTTCACTTACATACCTAAAAAATGTCTTGTGGGAAAGGGACCCTTGCATTACCTCCTAGGTTATTCTGTCTTCAGTTTGTGCCTTCGCCATCCTATTGCTTTCCCTGTTTCCCCTAATGCACCTCCCTATCCTCCTCCTCTGCATCTCCTTGTACCTTCTGAATGCTACCTTCAGCCTTTATTTTTTCAGCCATCTTTCGAGAACCATAGTGGTCTCCTTTCCTCTTTCTTTTGCACACTTGCTTGACACAGAGGTTTATTGCTTTACTATGCTCCCTTTTTTTAGTTAATAATTTTTATTAAGTTTGAAAGATAATATCAGACATAGCCAGGTACATAAAGAAGATACAGCATGACACATATGCATACACATTGACTGCAGTGTCATTATATAATTGACAAAGTCTAGCCCATAGAAAAGGACATTGCTAAATAATGATACAGTAAGAAATTATACAGTGAGTTGTATTGTGGTATTGTGCCCCAAAAAAAGTATGAGAAATTGCATGATTACCACATATCTGGATTAGTTAAGACATCTAATATGGGCATAATACATAAGTGTCTCCTGATACCTGAAAAAGCCTGAAAAGCACAGACATAATAACAAAATACTAGCAACGTTAAGGTCCAGATCTGAATTCTTATCCTACAAGGAGAAAGATAACAGTCCTTGCAGGGAGGGGTGGGTTTGGGGTTCCAAATCATTTCCTACTGGTGTATCTACTATGTTGGTCCAGATCATTCCATAGGGAAGTCAGCCAATTCCTGCACGTGGGGAGAGATAAGCTAAGTAAGGGCCCAGGTAAGATAATATTGTGAGAGAGTGTTGGTAACTAAGTGGGACTGTCGATCCAGTACTGCTACATTAGAGAGGTGTTATATAATTCAGAGATGGTGGGTACCTCTGTGGTTCTCCACCTACAGAGAATAAGCCTCTTAGCTTGGAGGCTAAGAAGTGTCAGCCATCTGTGCTGTTGATGAGTGAACGCCTCAGCACAGGAGGAAGCCCAAAATCCAGACCAGGGATCTAGAGTCAGAGCAGAGTCTGAGGCATGTTGAGCCAAACACAAGACAGCCATCCAGAATGGAATGAGAAGTGGGCAAAGCCAAAGTATGTGCAAAAGGTCTCCTCTCCCAAAAGACATCGTCAGCAATGACTGTTGTCCATGAGATGCATTCTGTACAAGACAACAGGAGTGCGATACCAATGCAACAGTATTTTGTTTTGCATCAGTTTACTTCTCATATCTGGATACATAGAATGAGCATATTTCCAGCATAGCTTCCATTGGGCATCTGAAATGGATTGTTGAAGAGCTTGCTCCATTTACCTTTAGCCTGAGCTGATTGTGCAGGAGATGATTCCTAAGATCAGCATATATAAGACTGGCTTACCCTTTTATAGGTCAGCCATTTAATTAACAAATGGAACCTTGTTATATCTGTCGTGTGGTGTTGTTTAATATAAGCTAAAACCGAGCTTCTGAGCTGTAAGTACTGCCAAAAGGCCTGCTTACCTAAGTGGAACTCTGATCTAATGTTTAAAATGTTTTGATAGTGAGACTGTCATCTATCATCAAGTCCTTTAGTGTAAAATTCCTTTACTCTGCCATAGGGGCCATTGCAAAGGTTTGCCATCCACTTTTATAAGCATGTTCCCCATACAGGGAGGCCAGAAGGGAGCATAATTCTGCCTCCAATTTCTTTTCCACTAAATGCCATGTCAGTACTGAGCCTGCTATTGTTTGGCAGGAAGACAAATGTTTGGGAAGAGGATTGTAAAGTAAAACTGCCAGGATTGGGTCTGGGCTATATACGCCCATGTGTATCCATTGTGGTTGCTCAGATGTCTGTGGGAGGAACCAGTTTAGGGTCTGAGCTGCAGTGAAGGTCCATTTATACCCTTCCAGCCAAGGAAGGCCCCAACCTCAATGTGACCAATGGGCTCTAAGTTTATTTCTACTATAACGGGTTTCTTGCCTTCCCAAATAAAATTGGAAAAGGCCTGGTCTATGGCTTTAACCCATGAGGCCGGTAGTGTAAATGGTATATGTGAGATGACATATAAAAGTTTAGGGGCTACCACCATTTTGATCGCAGATATTTTACCTGCTAGTGTAAGTTGAAGACCACGCCAGCATACAAATTCAATCTTGATATCTTCAAGAAGGGTTTAAGGTTCAGATCCCATATTTTAGTAAGATCTACTGTAGAGCCGTATCCCTAGATACAAAGGAATTTGGGGCCCAATGAAGGCCGAGATGGGCTACCTGATCTAAAGTGCACAAGCTATTGAGGAGTACTTCCATTTTAGACCTATTGATTTTTAGGCCAGAGTAGTTCGAAAATCTGAAAGGAGGGAAAGCAGAGCAGGGAGGAAGTAGTGATGTCCACTAATGGGACTAACAAATCATCTGTCTACATAAATGTGGGGAAAGTGATATTGCCAAAGGAAAACCTGTTATGGCTGAAATGGCATATGGCAATCACAAGTGGCTCCACTGCTATTATGAAAAATAAGGGAGAAAGGGGCAGGCTGCCTGCCGTGCCCCACCCAGAGGGAAGGGTGCGGGACAGACTAGAGTTGGTGAGACCCGAGTTAAAGGGAAGGGGGATACAGAGCTGTCACCCAGCTTCTAAAATTGTGACCAAGTCCATGGCTTCTAGCACCTGTTGAAGGTACTGCCATTCGAGAGAATCAAATACCTTCTCAAAATCTATTGCTACTGCAGCAGCTGGTGCCGGACGTTACTGGCCTGATATATAATATTTATAAGGGAACATATATGATCTCTGCTGAGCCGACCCAGGACAAAACCGACTTGTGAAGGATGTATAAGGTGGGGAAGCAAGGGTTTAACCTGGTAGCCAGAATTTTGCAAAAATCTTACTATCCGAATTGATAAGGAAATAGGGTGATAGCTGGATGGTAAAGTGGCATCTTTCCCTTTTTGGGAAATACAGTAATAGTTGCCTCCCGAAGGATGGGAGAGGATCCTGAACATGGGCCAAATTAAAACATCACTAAGTAGGGGGATATCAGTGGTGCAACTAGGCTCCACATTTCAGGGGAAATCCATCCTCCAGGGGCCTTCCCATGTTTTAAATTGTGAAGTGTATCTGTGACCTCTTGAGGGGTAATGGGAGACTCCAAGGTAGCAGCTTGCTGAGGAGTTAGATGACAGATAGGTATAGATGTCGGAAAATTTTGTACCTGTGCAACATTAAAAGTGCTGGAGGAAGAATATAGCTGTTTATAGAAATCTGTCATAATTTCATTTATGCATTCTTGTTGAACTTGCACAGGGCCATCTGTTGCTTTGAGTCCAGAATATGGCTCTGGCCCTGTTTCCAGATTCTGTAGGCCAGTACTTTCCCAGCCTCTCTTCCCCTCCCAGTATTTATGCCGTAGTCTGAGGAAGGCCAATTCAGCTTTCCTGGCAAGTAGGTCCTGTACTTAATGATGGATTTTAGTGATTTCCTTGCCTATTGGGGAATGTAAGAAGGTGAGGCATACTTTTAAATTTGGTCTCAATTTCTATAAGATGGGATTCCAATGTTTTAAGCTGGTGTTCTCTGCCGCCTGCGATATGCCGAATATCCCATGATAGCGCTCATATTTCAGTGCCTCCCAAACCATTGTTGGGGGACCTCCGCTGTAGCATGATCTTGTAGAAAATTAGTGACCTGTATCCGAAACCATTGAGTGAAGTTAGGGTCCCTCAAGAAGCGGGTCAAACGCCAGCTCGGGATCTAGGGGTTGAGGGACTACTTAGCATGTGAAGTTGTACAGAGCATGATCCGATATGATAATTGGATGAATTACAGCATCATTGGTGCTGTTCATAATAGAAGGATACAAGCCAGTAGTCCAGCTGACAGTGTGAGTTATGCACCGGAGAAAAGAATGTATAATCTTTGTCCCGGGTGCAGAATGCGCCAGGGGTCTTGTAACCCCATATCTGTGATCAGCTGCTGCAGTGAGAGGCTACATTTCGTGATGATCTGGGCAGGTGGATGTGATCTAGGAAGGGTCCAGGAAGAGATTGAAATCACCCCTAAGATTATAGGGCCATACATTAGCTATCACTAGGATACTTGTCGGAGTATCCATCAAAGCCGCCACCCATCTGCCCATCTCTATCTCGCTGCACTTTTAGTTGTGTCCACTGAAGGATTTATGAAATAAAATAGCTACCCCCGTTTGCAGGTGGAGGCTGAAGAAGAAACAACCTGTCCCATGAGAGCCTTTCAACCTGTCATGGTCCAACTTTTTCAACTAGTCTCTTGTAGTAGGGTTACCTGCTCACCCAGTCTCTTGAAATGATTCAGCACCTGAGAACGCTTCATAGGAGTATTAAGGCCCAGTACGCTTCAGGATATATAGTGAATGTCAGCCATAGTCTAGAAGTAGGAGATATGATTTAGAAGGAATGAGCTATAGAACCTAATAGAGACTGACAGCGAAGGTCTGCCCCATATCATCTGAACCAGAAAATCTGTTATAATCAATTTAAGCACCACCAGCAAGGGACCCCAAATACACAAACAATCCCCCAAACATGTACTAATCACGATCTGGAAAACCTATAAACAATTTCAACTTGTAAAACATAATATTGACTGATAACATTTAACCAACTATATACACATAACGGCCTGTCCACAGCCATTAGGAGTCCCAAGTAATATGTCACCGACCAAAGTCACAAGACCTCCTTTGGTGTCCGTGGGGGTTGGTCTGGGATCAGGACAGGAGGAAGTACCCTCCAGAACAGCTTGTCCATACTACAGGGTGTAAAATGCAGTTAGAACTAAGACCACCCTGAGGACGATGAGGAATCCCCTAGGACCATGGGGCCCTAAGCACATAGCAGGATATCCTCAAAAGCATGTCCCAAAAGGAGTTACAGTACTCCTATATTCCCAGCTGATAGACGAGGGATAGGAGAGCTGAGCTTAATACTCCCAGCAATTTAGATCCCATGGCAAGCCAAGGGATGAGAAGTTAACCCATAGAGGGAGAACCAAACAAAAAGGAGGTTCCTTTCCTTATTACATACTCAACCCCCATATTAAACTGGTACCATACAGTTTGAAACATGTCCTCAGTCCTGGGGTTCTGAGCCAGGTCTGGGAAGAACAATTGTAGCATCGAGAGTTCCATCTCAAGAGTTCGCAGTGGGAAGGACAGCTGCAAGATCTGGGGATGCAGCAGCAATGTCAGCCCAGGATTTGCTTTGAGACATGGAGAGCATAGGTCTTGAGGATGTCGACCCACATATGTCCATCTCTGCCCCTTCTG
Organism: Neoceratodus forsteri; assembly: GCA_016271365.2. Lineage (NCBI taxonomy): Eukaryota > Metazoa > Chordata > Ceratodontiformes > Ceratodontidae > Neoceratodus > Neoceratodus forsteri. Next base: position 1,544,617,528 of record CM057450.1, read on the forward strand.
AAATCCCTTGTGCAGTATCTGAGTCTTGCAGGTCTGGTTGTAGAATGGTAAATGGGTTGGGTGAGAAGAAAGTCTGCAGATCTATGGGATCTTGCTGATCTGAAAGTTGGTCTGAGTGAGCTGTCGTCTGTGGGCTCGGGAGCAGGCTTTTCAGTAGGATGTTGTCGCGATCATGATGATGAGATGGTTGCTGTTTCCTTGGCCTCAATGGTAGCGAGGTGTCAAAAATCTGCACGCCAGACTCAGGTATGTCTTGTTTAGGAACAGAGGAAATATTCACTGCAGATGGAGAGGGGAGTGTTGTATTTGCTCATTCTGATTGTTGGGGTCCCGAAACTCCACAGGTGACTAGCCTGCAAGAAGTCCATCAAGCTCTCTGGGGTCTCAAACAGAAGGGGAGACTCATTGTGCATAATCTGCATGGTCACTGGATACCACAGTGAGTAAGAGTAGTTTAGTTTTAGTAACAGTCTCCGTACCTGGGCATATTCCTTCACCGGCGATCGGAGTGTTCTTTAGAATAGTCCTGACAGAGCTGGATATGATGCCCTTGCCAAGTAATTTCCCCACATGTTCGAGTAGCAGCCATAATAGATTTTTTTTGCCTAAAATCCAAAAATCTGGCAAGCAGGGTCTAGGCTTTGCTCCAGGCCTTGGTACCGGGCAAGCGAGCAATGCGCCTGTTCTATCTGAGGGTGAAAATCAGCTGGTAGTTTGAGCAGCTTAGGGAGGACTGACTGTAAGAAGTCAATGGCTGATTTCTGTTCTGCACCTTCCGGAAAGCCAATAAGCTTTTATTGTTTTGACGGCCGCGATTTTCCAGGTCATCTACTTTATTTTGTAGTGTGTGGATAAGCTTGGCCTGTTCCTCAGAGTAGCAGTCATTTCATGAAGAGCTGCATCATGAGAGGATATTTGTCTTTCATTGTGGAAAAGCCTAACTTTGATCCCTTGCAAAGTTTGCATAGTGGCATTGACTGCAATTATGAGTTGTGCCATTTGGGTCATAAGCTGGCTGAACATCGCTCAGTTCTCGATGATTCTGCAGAAGGCTGCATATTGTAGGTCGCACTGCAAATCCGCCTTCGAGAGAAAAGACGAGTGATTTCCAAAAGAGAACTTGCAAGAAAAATCCAAAAATTATGCCCAGGAGATTCCTCTCTGCTACGATAAAATTCTGGCAGAAATAGAGGGTCTTAGAGATGGCTAATGTCGGATTTATCCCCATGTTGCAAGAGCTATCTCTCTATGCGACCAACTGGATCAGAGCTAGGTCACGCCCCTACCATGCTCCCTTTTAGCTTTGTCTACTGTTCCTGCATACCAACCAGGCTGTCCACCCGCCAGGTTACCCCTGAGGCATTTATCCATCTTTATAAAGTCTGCTCTCCAGAAGTCCAGGATCCCTGCCATTCTGCATTTGATTCCACAACTGTCCTTATATTGAACCATACCAGTGATCACTGGTCCCAAGGTGGCCTTTTACCTTGATGTCTGCAACACTGTCCATGTTAATGAGTACCAGGTCCAGTACTGACCCAACATGAGTGGGTTTGCTGACTGGCTGAAAATAAATTAACCCTTTTTTTATTCTTTGGTAACTCAGTAAGGACTACTAAGCACAATGCCTGTTTTCATGTGTGACCTGGAAGCACTGGGAAGGTTAGGTGACTTGTTCAGTGTCACACACTATGCAAGTGTGGGTTGTGGGAATCAAACCCTGCTCTGCTGAATGTACCAGACTCATTCACAGATCATTACTCTAACCACTAGGCTATACTGCAATTCCTTTATTATATTATACATTATATAGGACATCAAGTGTGTGGAATTTGTTAGTGGAGGAGTAATCATATTGCACACCAGTATACTTGAGGAGGGGCAGATTTGGGTATGAACAATTTTTAATCATATCTTGGATTCCAAACATTATTTGTATCTATACAGCAACCCAACACTTGTCCCAATATTTTGATTAGTTTATCCATGTGAGCATTTCCAGACCCACTGGTGTCTATCCAGTATCCCAAATGCTTTTAGGTATCCACCTGGTCGAGTATGCTGCCATCCACCAGTTAAATGACCATTTGTATGTTTTGAATGTTTTTAGTTTAGCTAGGGGCCAAACATCATTAGTTTGTTTTTCTAGAGTTCGGTGTCAGTCTTGGAGAATCACAAAACAGACTGAAGCCCAGCAAATCCTACCTGTAGCTTGGTCTTTTTACTAATGTAAGGGTGGCATCAGAGGTCTACATCACTGCATAATCTGCACATACAGTAGATGGTAGCATACTTCAAAACTCTTTTGCAGCCCCTCAGATACAAAATAATCAAGAGGAGTCCCAGAACTAATCCTTGGGTAACACTTGATATATTCAGTCCCTGGATATCCATTCATTTACCATTATCCTCTGCATACAGTTGTGAAGATAAGCTGAGAACCAGCAATGGCACTTTCATACAATTCAACTTTCTCAAGCCTTCTCAGTAAGACTGAATGATTTATCATGTTAAAGGCCTTGGGAAGCTAACAAACATGGCTCTGGTAAGTTTACCAGAGTCCATAGCAATGTTGATGTCATCAAAAGCCTCAACACGGAAGCTCCGGTACTATAGTACCTGCAAAAGGAACCAACCTCCTCAAGGAAATGCCACAATAGTTTTTGCTTTTTTAATTATCAGTTTTTTAAGATTTTTGTGCTTTTTACAGGTGCAGAATTCAACAATAAACTTACAGGCAGTATACAGTGAAGACAGTTAAAGTTAAACAGATCCTAGCAAAGGCTATACAATGTCAGGAGGAACCTATCCAATATTCTACTTATGGTCTCCAGTTGATATGCACAACTGACACAGTTGTTGGCTAAAATAAATCCACTGTATGTTTAACCGCCTTAACATCTCATTATTTAATCAGGTTCTAAAAGATATCATCAAAATTAAAAGTATTGTTAAAATTATAAAGGAGAACATGGTACAAGTACTGACAACATCCAGTTGTCTCAGAGCGTGAAGTCCATCTGGCCTCCTGCATTCCCCTTAACTAAACCCAGTCTGTTGCCTAACCATCGAGACATGGCACTCCCTGCTCTTCTGCCTCTCTATGCTACATTATAGTGTTCAAGGGATCACATCTATTCTGTGTGCCATTGTCCACATCAGCCATAGATTCCATTGATTGGTAAAACAAGAGAAGGCATCTGTATAGTAACTTAGGCCAGCTGTTAGACGTTCCATTGTGTAAAATGTCATGACCGTATCATCACATTCCTATTGTGTGGGACAGGTTGGGGTTAGCCAATGTCTAGTTAGCACCTTTTGCAACCAATAACCAGGTACCTACTTGTTTTGGTAGAATTTTGTTCTGCAACATGTTGGGTATAATAAAAATGTGCCATGTCTAAGGTTAAATAAGGCTTTCAAGCAGTAGCTCCCAGACTGCCACTTCTGCTATTTCCAAAATGGTCTTATAACAGGGTAGTCCCAAAGAATATGGGTGTGGAATATGGGTGTGGATTGCATTAAATTCTTCCACAAGTTCCCAATAATTGTCCAGTGGTGGGATCATATTTGCCTGTTATGTGTGGGGTCTGGAAAATCTAATAATTATTTTCCACCTGAATTCTTTCCAGGAACTGAACTCAGTTTATGTTGTCAGATACATGCTGTGGACCAATTTTATGATGTGAAAATTATCCCTGTTTCTAGTCCCCATCTCCTCCAAATGCTCTTGATCTTGTCCACTGGGTTAACTTGCAATGCCCTATAGGCTAAGGAAATGAAGTGTGGAGGCTGCCATTCTCAATTATTTGGATAAGAAAGTGAATTAAAGGCTGCCTCCTCCTGCTCCATTCCAGGCCCAGCCTGTTCCTCAAATATTGATGAATTTGGAGGTATTAGAAATGATCTTAATGTCAGAGGTAAAAGCCCTGTTGTAACTGGTCAAAGGATTTAAAAACCCATTGACTATAAAATTGATAATGAAACTTTTTTCACTTTATCTTTTATTGAAATTTGAGTATATAAGAAAGCACACATCTAATACAATAGAAGACTATCCTCCACGTAGGTATAAAATATCACTTAACAAAACACAGTATTTAGGGTAAACATATTGTAGAAGCCTTATATACATGTCTTGATAATAAAACACAAACCTAAACAGGATGTAAGTGGAGAGCAGAAGGGTTACAATCAATAGGGTATTATAGGATCAGAAATAGCAACCATGTATGAAATACATGCTAGGCAAGCTATGGCAAGGCATTCAGTAAATTGCAAAAGTGATAAATGTGGTAATATGAACTATGTTCAGTAATGGAGAGGTGAAGATAAGAGAAAAGTGTGCAAGAAAAGAAAGAAGAGAGAAAACAAGGAAGAAGGAAGGAGAGAGGGAAAAACAGGGAGAAGGGAAAAAGAGGTGAAATCTGTGCACAAAAGTTTCAAGAAAGCCTAATCTGAGAGCAAAATAAGAAGGAGGGCTAAATATCCTTAGGAATTAGGGTCTAGAAGAACTAGGTTTGATGTACTTGAAGTAATCCTGCCAACATCTGTCATATACAGTGAGTCAGTGATGAGTAACATTAGATAATCGATCAAGTGAGGCATACTGAGAGAGGCTTTGAAGAACATCTGAAAGAGAAGGTACCAGAGTTGATTTCCATTTCATAAGAATCAGACGTTTGACCAGATGAGAAAGTATGTTCAGCAGTCTAAAATGTGCATGTGAGAGGAGAGAGCTATTGGAGATATGGATGTCTAGAAGGAATAGCTTGGGGTCAAAAGGCAGTTTTGTCCTGTTACGCTGGAGGCAAGTAAACCGACTTTATGCCAGAGCTTACTAATTGAAGCGCAAGACCACAAGATATGAAGTAAATCCTCAGCACAAATTGCAGCTCCAGCAATTATTATTATTTAATAGGCCCATTCGTTGAAGCACAGAGGGTTTCTGTACCAAAGATGTAGGATTTTAGTTTGTATTAAAGAACTACGGGCATCTTTAAAGGTATTATGTACAATATGCCAACAATTACTCCATTGTGTATCTGAAATATTGTAGTTAAGAAGAGTACTCTATTTATTTTGGCCTGTATAGACTGATCAAGTAGATTATCAATAATGTCTTTGTAAATGGAGCTTTTAATTTTAATGATAAATTAGTCCAGTGCAGATGTATGGGTTTAGAAGAGTATGCCTATACACTAAACTAGAGAGAGAGTTATAAGCTGCCTGAATTTGTTAAAACTTCCAGAAGTCCTGTTTAGGAAGTTTCCATGTGACCTGCAAGTCTGAGAATGATCAAGAGTGAGTGAATTCTGGTCCAAGATATCTCTGAGAAAGAAAATGCCTTTGTTCCTCCATGTATGACAGAAAATTGGGTGATCTTCTAGAGTAAGCAGTGGATTGCCCCATAAAGGGCATAAAACCAGGCTGTTGTATTAGATTTCAGGAATTTTTGGGTTAGTTTCCAATAATTTCAATCCCTAATTCCAATTTAGGGAGGCAGTATAGCGCAGTGGTTTAAGGCTCTGAGCTGCAAATCTGGAGACCTGGGTTTGAATCCCACAGCCCCCACTTGCATATACTGTGTGACCCTGAGCAAGTCACTTAACTTCTCTGTGCTCCCAGGTTGCACCTGTAAAAAGCTTTCAGCTTAGTGTGTCTCACCTGGTTAAACAATTGGAAGAAGAAATAAAGAACAGAGGATGATATAGTCGGGTGAGATTTTAGTTTATAGGAAATGGGATTAAAAATGAGGAAGTGGAACTCCTCCCAGGCACAATGCGATTCCATTGCAACCTATAGCGTGAGTGAGGGAGGGTTTCTGAAACCATTTAATGGTTTGGGCCATTTGGAAAGCCCAGAGGTAGCCTTTGAACCAGGGAGTCCGAATCCCCTTTTTCCAATGTGATTGAAATTTGTTGTGGTTAAATTCTCAGTGGTTTCCATCCCAGATAATGTTACCTATTAATTTATCAATTTTAGCAAAAAGGAGGATGGGAAGACTAAAGAAATATTGGTAAAGAGGTAAAGAATCTTGGGAGAAATGAACATCTTAATGGCTGCAATTTTCCCCATGAAAGAAAGATTAAGAAACTTCCACCTGCCCAGAATTGTTTTGATATTATCAAAGAAGAAGTTAAAATTAATGTCCCATATCTTCCCTAAGTTACTAGCAATTTTGATTCCTAGATATGTTATACCCTGTGGTGACCAGCGGAATCCAAGAGGTATGTTTATAAAAGCTTTACAGTGATCGTTAAGGGGCAAAGTTTGTGGTTTGCCATAATTCAAAGCAAGGCCAGAAATTTTAGTAAAATTATTAAGCAAATCAACCAACAGGGGCCCAGCTTCATTCTGGTTTTCAAGTAAGATTATGAGGTCATCCGTAGGAGAAAGAAACATATCTTGAATTGCTCATAGGTATGCACATAATGCCAGAAGATTGACGTAAACAAGCAGTCAGGGGTTCCACGGCTAAAATAAACAGGGAAGGTGACAGGGACAGCCTTGTCTAGTTCCCTTGCTAGATGAAAGTAAGAGGAAAGGGTGGAATTAATAAGTACTTTAGCAACAGGGAGTTATATAATAGCTTGATCCAGGTATGAAAAAGACTGAAATAAGATAAAACTCGATGAAGGTAGTCCCAGTTTAAGGAATAAAAGGCCTTCTCGAAATCAATAGCTATGGCTGCAGCTGGTGTCTTGAGGATTTGGCTTTGTGAATTAAATTAAATAAGGAACGTAGGTGATCAGAACCAGATCTATGTTTAATAAAACCAGCTTGCAAACAATGAGTTAGCTTGGGAATCAAGGATTCAAGTTGAGAAGTTCATAGTTTAGCAAATATCTTCCCATCTGTGTTTAATAAAGAGATGGGCCTATAACTTGCAGGGTGAGTAGGGTCTTTTCTTTCTTAGGGATTAGGGTTATGATTGCTTCAGTGCAAGATGGGGAAGCTTACCAGTATTGGAAGCTTCTTGATAAACATTAAGAAGAAGGGACATAAGGTGTCGGAAAACATTTTATAGAAATGACAGGAATCCGTCACCCCAGGATTTGCGGATTTCAAGAAAGACTAAGCTTTCTGGATTTCCTGAAGCAAGAAGGGTTCATCTAAAGAATTTGTTTCAAGAGTCGAAAGATGAGGAAGATGTAACAATTTAAGGAACTGTTGAATTTGTAAAGTAGATGGAGGATTTGTGTTTGAGTATAGTTTTTGATAAAGGTTTTCATGATGCGATTTATAGAGGGTTATTGGAGTGAAATGCACCCTGTTCATCTTTTAGGCTTAGGATGTGTCATTCCATTTGTTGTGCTTTGAGCTGGTAAGAGAGGAGTTTCCATTTTTATTGCCGTGTTCCCAAAACTTATATTTAAGTTTAAACAAGGCCAGTTGGTTTACTGAAAAATTAATTCGTTAATTTTAACTCTAAGTTGAAGAATTTCAAGATGAAGTTGAGAATCAGGACAGTGCTTATTAGAAGAAAAGTATAAATTATCTTTAGCCTTAAGAGATTTTTCCAAGTCAGCCAGCTGTTGTTCACTTACTCTTTTCCTATGTGCAGCATAACTGATAATTTTCCTCGAATCGTAGCTTTAAGAGCTTCCCATACAGAGGACATAAAACATTCTGTTGGGGTATTGTGAAAGAGGAAGTCCTGAATTTGTGCTTTGGTCATGGGTAAGAAATTGGGATCCTTGAGAAGGAGAGGTCCAGCCGCCAGTAAGAAGATTTAGGTGCTATTGGGCCCCACAAAAGTTACAATTTGACAGGGAATGGTCTGAGATTATGATGGGAGAGATGGCTGAATCAATAGTTTTTCCATTATAACATGAGAGGCTAACCAGTAGTCAATTCTACTGTATGTCTTATGTAGAGAGGAGTAAAAATTAATTCTCGATCACGGGGTGAAGGAGGCACCATACATCAGCTAATCCAACATCTTGCATTAGTAATGAGAGGGCTTTAATACCTCTAGGGTGGGCCTCTGTAGTGGGGCTACTTCTATCAATGCTGGCTTCTAAAGCTAAGTTAAGATCCTCCAAGAATAACTGGTGTATTATCAGCAAGACCACTGATTTACAGTGATTAAAACAATGAAATTCCATTTTAAGACTTCAGATTCCAGAATCGCACCGGTGATTGTTACTCTAATTTCCAGATTTTACCAGGATTCTGCTGTCATTCTTTTAGTATGTGTGTAAATAATTAGAATAAAAGAAGGCTAATATACAAAGCATTAAATAAATCAAATTGAAAATAGTACAGCAAGCAATTATAAGAAAAATACAAGTTTTGTAGATTTACTGACTGGTGTAAAATGCCAGATTCCATGTAATCTTTGTTTTTACCAGTGTTCAGGCAGCCCTAATTCTGGAATTTTACCGAGTTTCCTAGTAAAAACCAAATACCAGTGGCCTTGATTATCAGTGTTAAAGGACAGAATCTGTTGAGCTAAATTATGAAAAAACTCTGGGGAATCAGAGTTGATGCGTGACATTAACAAGCAGAAGAGGACCAGAGTTGGTATTCAGTTTGACCATCACCCATCTGTGGCCAGTATCGGAAGCGGAGTTTACAAGGGACCATTTGAGACTCTTATGAATAAGAATAGCAACTCCTCTTTTTTTGAGGTATAGGATGATTCATAGATCTGACTGACCCAATCTTTTTAAGTCTATGAACATCCTCTGATAATAATTTTGTTTCTTGAAGGAAATCAATTTGTGTTTTATGTTTTTGAGATATGAAAGAATTTGCTTCCGCTTACAAGGAGAATTAAGTCCTTCACATTCCATGTATATAAAAGTATGTCACCATATTGTTAGTGTTAAAGAAGGGAATAATCGCTGGAGTGTGAAAGGACAAATACACGAGGCAGAGGATGATTATTTATGGTTTTATTTATTTAATCCTAGGATTACAAGTACCTTTGAGCCAAGGCTCTTTTACAAAGGTTCCACATCAGAAATAACAAAACAAGGAAGCAAAGCGAAATAACAGTAAACAATTCATATACAACAGTGCTATTGAAAGGGTCAATTATAGGAAGAGTAAGGTGTAGAGGAGGAGGAGAAGTGTAGGTAGTTAACAGAGGCAGCTATAGTAAAATGGCAAACACAGCTAGGATGCATGTGCCCACAAGGAATGGTAGGGTCAGGCACCCTGGGGTGGCAGAGAAACAGGAGGAGAGGAGAGGGGATGATGAAGATGCAGCCAGAGGCATTTGTTGAAAATAAATGGGAAGAAGTGACAGAAGAGAAAAGGGGCAGGGTGAGGGGGAATAAGTGCTATAATGGGGCAAGGAGAGACTAATGAGGTGGTATGAAGACCTGAGATTTGAAGTGGCACCTCAGGAGCTGGGGGAGGGGACTGGGGGGCCTGGGGTTAAGCAGTATATAAGTTAGGATTAAAGCTGTGTAGGTCATCATCTAGAGAGGCAGTCACAGGAGTTAGAAGCAATGAGATTGGCCCGGGTCTGGTTTGAACAGGCCTACTGTTGAGAGCAGAGGAGATGGTGTGGCTGAGACCATTCATCCATAGAGGAGCTCTATAGGTGAAGGAGCCTTGACCCTGCATAGTTTGACAGTGAGGAACTTGTAGAATCTGGGTTGTCGAGCTCCTGGTGTTCTGTTGGTTGGTATTTTGATGTAACAAGGCAATGACACCGGGAGTGAGACCAAGGTTGATTTTCCCGCCATAGCACATGTGAGATACTTTTATACGGCTGGAGAGTTGGAGCCATCCGATTGTTCATAAAGGGCACAGGGGGGTGAGGCGTTGGGCACCAGCTGTGAGTCGGCATGCTTTGTTAAGTGCAGTTGTTATACATCAGAGGACGTTGTGGCGGAGCCATATATTGGGGCTATAATCAATAATTGACACCACAGAGCTCTGGACAGCAATCTTCAGGGCCTCTGGGGTGCGGTGCTGCTCTGTGCTTGTGGAGTAATTCAAGGTGTTTACTGGCAGCTTTAACCCACGCTGTCAATGTGGGCCGTGTAGGAGAGATTGGGGTCAAGCAGAATCCCTAGGTATTTGAAAGAGTAAATTAGTTCGAGACAGTCCCTGCTTGTGGAGATGGCAAAGGTATTGCTTGTAATGGTTAGGGGAACTGCAGAATAGCAATGATTTGGTTTTCTTGTGATTGAGGACTAGTTTATGATTGGAGAACCATGTTCAACGGCACTGAATCCGAGTTGGAGGCTGTGTTGTAGTGGTGAAAGGTCCTTGTGCGTAGAAAAGACAACAGCATCATCTGCATACAGGATGATTTGTTCCAAACAGGATTTTGGTAGGGAGTTTAAAAAGAGGCTGAAAAGAAGAGAGCCCAATATGGACCACTGAGGTACTCCGAGCAGACAGGCAAGGTGTCCAACACAGTATTGGCAATTTTATTCTTTGAGAGCGGTTGTCAAGGTAGCTTCTGAACCAGCGGGCTGAGTCCGTAAGAGTCCAGCAAGGAGTAGTTGGTCATACAGCAGCCGATGATGGACTGTGTCAAATGCCTTCAAGAGGTTGATGAAGACAGCCCCAGATTAGAATACAATATAGAGAGCTTACGTATATGCAGAGAGTGGCAGGAACATTCAAGCCAAAAAAGTGAGATGTGTATGATACATGAGTAGCACAGATATCTTATTAAAGTTAGAATAGAGATGGGGAAGGAGAAAAGTCATTAACAACAACAACAATACTAGTAAGCTAAATAACAAAGAAAACATTTTATGGGTGTGAGGAGATATGAGTCAGCCAACTGGCTAAGAGACTCTCTCACCACACTCTTGCGTCGATGTAGGCAGGAAACTAAGGAGGACTGGTTATAAATATCAGCCCAAACCTAAGTCTGATCCCAGAATATAATTAAGTATTTCTGATAAGCTAAACTGAAAGGGAATAATACCAAGAAAGGCAGGGACTGTAATAACCTCAGCTTAATTCTAAGCTAACAGGGCAAGGTATAAGGATAAACACCAGAACTTATTTATAAACATTAGTAGTAATAGTACAAGATATACCAACTCGAAATAACAGTAAATTAAAGAACCATATACTAGATGCCAAGACATAGAGCAAGGAATTCAGGGAGCCAAGTGGAATGCAAATGAACAAATATAAAAGGAAAAGTAGATCATTACCACATTAAAGTGACTCTGAGTATACTTTGCAGTACAACAGAATAAGTACATAATAAATGCAATATTGAGGGGAAAGAAGAAAGAGGAGGTCAATTTAAGCCCTTACGCCCTGAGCCAAATGCAAATCGGGATTATGTGGAGAGGTATAGGCTTCGGTGATAACTGTAGACAGAAGAGATAGTCATAGTAAAGATCAGCTCTGATTACTGAAAATCACCTAAATAGGTGTTATATGGGGTGACTAGGTCTAGAAGACTAGGCTCAGTGAGCCCCAAAACAGGAGGGACCACAGAGCAATGGATTTCATAATATCTGTAGGCTTGGAGTAAAATAAGGAGCATAAGGAAGATGTAGATTGACAATCCTTTGCAACAGTACACCAAACATAGCCCACCTCTTTGAGTGCTAATAATAGTTCCATAATGTAAATAGGAGGTAGTAAGAATAATGGAGCATAGGGAAGGAGATAGATTTAATGTAGTTGCCAATAATACTTAAGAACCTGTCACCAGGAGAGGGAAGGGCAAGTTGCCTTGTAATATATAACAATTCACATATGAAAAAGAAAAGGCAATAATCAGGATGCATACAGATTGAAGATATGCAACTGAACAGCCAAAAGACTATAAACCTGATGCACTGCTAAATTGGAGAGTAAAGGTTAGATACAGAGAGCCTGTTTAGTGAGGTAATGTATAAGATCTAACACTAAAACAATGGGTTAGAAAAGCATTGCTGATATACCAAAGTTCCTTGAAGACCTTTAAGCTGCTCGTTTAAACACTGCACCAGCTGGGGAGCGAAAGCAACCAGGTAGCATAGACTGTAGAGCGGGCGGGTAGGCAGAAAAAGTGTACTGGCACTCCTTTAAGTATCCTGGAAGCAAAACCTATCAAGATATAGCAACTATGACCATATTACTGACCATATAAGCTCATGACACCTTAGATTTATTAGCAGGATTGTGACTATTGATGTTCTTGCTTTTGGTCTTTGCACTATGTTTCTTTTTGGTGACTCTAAAGATCTGAGTGGGGAACTTGCAACAATTTCTGCCCATGAAGTATAGGTAGAAATACATCCCTGAGGCACAGGGCCTAAATTAGAGGGATGTTCATCTGAAATTTGCTGGGAAAGATCCTCCTACAAGGAGTGCATGTCATCCTCCAAGAGAGCAAACTTATTGCTCAAGGGAATAGAAGGGTTGATTTGAAAGTGAGAGGCTGCAGATGGGGTGTTTGGGGTGAAACCTTGCTTGAACAGCATGAAAGTCTTGAAAATAATTCCCCGACAGAAGCTTCTCTTGCAACTGTGTTGATTGCCTTGGGGTCAAATCAGTTGCAGAGTTGCTGCTTGGGGCTGCAGTTCTACAACACTTTCCCCATGCTCCTGTACCTTGTCGTCCATCCTCCGTGTGGATGCCAAAGCTGTGTTCTGGTTGTCAGTTGCTACTGAATCTCTCAGTAGGTAAGATTGCAGAGAGAGACCTCCAGATAGTTGGCTAAGGCGTTAGGGTTTCAAAATCCTTGAAGGAAGAGCCTGAGAAAAGGCATAGTGTCATAGGGTAATGTAGAGCAAATTTAATGCTTCTTTGGTGGAGGATTTGTTTAAGTGGATTGTAGGCCTTCCTTCTGATGGTTAAATCTTTGAAAAGTCTCTGTAGATGGAAATATTAAACTCTTGCCACTGAAGTTTCCCATTTCTCTGGCCTGCTCTAGTATTAATTCTTTATTATTTATTTAGCTTTTGTTAACCAGGTAAGTACACTACAAAAAAATATGCCTATTTTCAGGTACGACCTGGGAGAGTACAGGAAATTAAAAGAACATACAGAGTACAAATTGAAGCAAGTAAGGCATATACACTGAAGTCAGGAGAAGTATAGCACACATAGCAGGATAGCTGAGGTTATAACAGTGGACATTGTCAAATGTGAAACAGTACAGGGTTTCTAAAGCAATATTCCTAGCAATATATACAGATATATACAGGATTGACACACTTTACACAGGGCCACACCCAGGCGGGCAGGCAACAACAGCAGGGCCGGAGCCAAGTACATGAGATGATGTGCTCAAGTATAGTGCAGGGACCAGGGTACTCAGGAGGTCTGTGACAGTCACATACTGAGGAGAGCTTCAAGTGCATCCATAGGGAGGATCGTAGACATGCCTGGGAAGGGAGGACCTGACCTGGACAGGAAAAGAGTTCCATAATCTTGGGGCACAGGATGCAAAACCCTGTCCCCATTTAGGTAATGCGTGACACAGGAACCTTAGTATGGCAGGGCCCAATGACCTACGGAGTAGGCAGTGGGAGCAGCAGGCACGAGGAGCCTGCCAATCCAGGGGTGCCAGTGCCCAGGACCTTGCCCGTGAAGCAGCCCAAGACAAAGTTCATGTGACTGGATGGGAAAGCCAGTTTAGCTTGCTATACAGATCACAATGGTGAGTAATATGAGGGCTACAAGAGCAAAATGGCAGATGTTATTAGAGCTACAGTCCACCTAGTGAGGTGGATCTTGGTAGTATGGGCAAACAGAAGGAGCCCATAACATAGAGATGGAAGAAACACACCTCTGGCCAATGCAAGGTGAGCAGCCGAGGTGAGATTATTCTTCGCCTGTAAGCCAGACCCAATTTCCAGTTAACAGCTCAACACACATTGTGGATGTGGCGCCCAAGGTCGAGCTAAGGGTCAAGGGTCACCCAAGGTATCTGACAGAGTCGGTGCTGAGAACGGGAATACCATCAATACCCAAGATGGACAGAGGGACTGGGAGGCCTTTAACTTAGCTGGGATCCAAACAGCATGGCCTGAGTCTTTCTAAGATTAAGGACCAGCTTGTGGGATGCTATCCAGGATTGGATACTTATGAAATCCTCACTCAATTGGTGGTTAATGACCCCAATATCACTGACATGAGTGAGTATAACAAGGTCATCAGCATAGAGGATTGTCTTGTAAGAGGCAGCTGAGGAGGGACGGTCATTGGCGAATATGGAGAAAAGCAGGGGTCCGAGGACAGACCCTGGAGAACCCCTGAGGACACCACAGCAGCATCCGAGAGCACCTTACTATACTTATTAAGTTGCTGCCTACCCTGAAGATAATTATAGAACCAACTGAGTGCAGGTGGGGACAGGCCCAATATCCTAAGCTGAGTGCATAGCAAGGTATGATCAACTAAGTCATTCTGTGTGGGAATAGTTCAAGAAGGAGCAATGATAGGCCTTGGTCAATGGTCTGATGTTGGCCTGAACTCCAGAGTGCGTGAGACCGCTCAATGATTAACGTTAGGTCAGGAGGCAGTTTAAGCATTGCAGGCAGCACATGTAATAAAAGCGCAGTAGTGTCTCCAATTCTACACCTTCAGGGAAGCCAAAAATTGTAAATTGTTGCGATGATTATGATTTTCAATATCGTCAGTTTTGGCTTGTAGGGATTTAATAGTTTGATCTTGATTGCAGACAGTAGCCTGGAGGTCATGAATAGTAGTGGTGTTACAGGTCATTGCTTTCTCATTAAATGCAATTTTCTGGCAAAGTTTCAAGAGTGGTCACATTCTGTTGGGTGGAGGTTTTAGATCATTAATCTCAGCCATCAGTTTAGAAAACATAACTTCCACTCTAGCAAGTGAGCTTTGCTGTACTTGGAGATCTGCCATAATGCTGAAGGATGAGGCCTAGTATGCTGCAGTACAGTGTAGAATAATTGAATATCAGTAGATGATGGATCAAAAATGACTTACGAACTGTGTCAGGAAGTAAGATTACAGGATGGTCACAGGAGTTAGTACCAAAGAAAGGTCTGGTGAAGGTTGGATGAGGTTAGATTGCAGTCATTCCTGCAGAGATTCTGAACTATGCTGCCATCTTCTGCCTGGTCAGGCCACGCTCCCCGGATAATGAAATTTTAACCCAGCCCCATGCCACCTACTGAAAGTGTTAGCCAGCTGTCCAGGGATGAATTTGTTGTCTGCTACTTTCCATTCCAGGTAGCTGACATCTTTTTCAGCTGCAGATCAAGTAATATTGCCCTCCAAATGCTTTATAGTACTCATGTAAAAAAGATGGGGCAATTGGAGTGGGCCTCTGCTCAATGGCATAAATAATAATGTAAGCAAATTGCCCTCACATTCCTCATGTTCAATTTCCTTCAACACCAGTATGTCAGAGGCAGAGGTGTCTAACCAGGTCGCTATATGATGCAATTACAGCTCTCCAATAAATCTGTAAGTTTGGAAGAGCCAGTCCTCCCTGGGTCTTAGGAAGCTGAAGCACTGAATATGCTATTCTTGGTTTTTGACCCTTCCAGATGTACCTGGAGATAACTTTATTCAAAGTATTAAAATCCTCCGTTGGAGGTTCCAGAGGTAAATTTTGGAAGAGATACAGGCATTGTGGTAAGATAGTCGCCCACACCAAGTCAATCATTTGTGTCAAGGAAAGTGATAAAGGGTCCCATCTTATTAAGTCATCTATGATTTGATGCTTAAGTGTAGAGTAATTCATCTGATACAAAGTAGCAAGATTTTTAGGTAGTATTCTGAGGTATCTCATGGTAGTTCTGTCCCATTCCCATAGGAATTGGGACTGTAAAGTTAGGGTGGGGTGAAACGGAACATCAGTAACTGTTTTCGCCATATTGAGTTAAGAGCCGAGAGCTGCTCCATGTTGTGCAGCATCTGAAATAGGACTGGAAGGGATTTGTCTAGGTCAGTAAGATAAACCAGGAGATCAGCCATGTAAAAATCTATGCAGTGTTCCGTCCCTTGCTATGGTAATCCCATCAATGGTGGAAGTATTTCATAGTGCATGTGCCATTGTTCTGCATATGGTGAGAAGAAGAGAGGGATGGGGACACCCTGCCTGGTTCCTTTGTCAGGCTAATGTGATATGAAAATGTCCTGCTCACCTTTCTTATGGCCTGAGGGGAGGAGTAAAGTTATGAAAGACTTCTAGATATGCAGGTAGGAAATTAAATTTAGCAAAAGTATATTCCAAACATTTCCATGGCAGTCAACCAAAGGCTTTTTGAGCATCAAGGCTTAAAATAGCAGGAGGGTAGCTAGTTGGTTTTGACATACTGCAACCCCAGCAGCAGGACTGCAGCAAGGAAAAATTGCTTCTGGAGGAAGCTTGTGCACGTGTCTTAAATAGCCTTGTGGGGGCATGGCAAGTGTCACCCACTGCCACCCAAAACCCAGGGTATAGCCTTGCAATTATTACCTTTGACATGGATAACAGGATCTCTCCATGGAAGAAACTTCTAGGGGATTGAAGGCCTCCAGGCTATGAATTACTTATTTTTTCTGCATGAGGACCTTAGACGTGTTGCCTCAATAAAAGGATGGAAATTCTCCTTTCTGTCTAAGGCTTACACCATCCTGAAGGTTGAAGGGTGGCCATACAATTACAGGAATCCCTACATGGAAGGACTTCACACCTTAGAAAGTGCTGGAAGCAGAAGTTAATGCCAAAGGAACAATGGCATTACTGAGAAACCAGGGAAGAATAAAGACTTAGTACAGCTGCTTCAGGATTGGCTGCCCATGTACTCTCCTCTGAGACAAGGCTCATAGATGGATATTGGAGCGAAACCCTGAAGGAGCAAGACCTTATTTGCATAATCCCTATAGGAGCAGAATAATCCCATAAGAGGCAGGAGCAGGGGTAGAATATGATGCTGTAGATAAGGGTAGGATGCAATGGATGGTGAAGTCCCAGAACGTAGCACCATAAGGAGGAGACTGAAGACCAGGTAGGAAGTATGAATTTGATGAGAAGGCCAAATGCCCAGGTAGCAAATGTGATATAGAGGATGTAGCCTGTATGGATTGCATTGTATGTGTGTTAAGCCCTGAGCTGAGGGCCTGGATGACTACCTTAATAGGCTGGTTGACATAGTAGTAAGGGCAGAGCTGTAAACTGAGGGCCTAGTCCAGTGAAAGGGCCAAACCAGTAAAGGTTGAGCACAGCTGCACTGGTGAATGGCAAGGAAACAGGTGGGCCTAGCAGATTAGGCATGATAGAACTGGGGTGTAAGCTGCACCCCCAGAATGGGAGGAAATAGGAATGTTTGAGAGGACTCTCTCCTATTTTCTTCTTTTCATACCTAAAAGTCTGTTGCAACAGCATCTATTTACAACTATCCTTTTCTATCCTGTTCTGTAGGATGGCCACCTACACCCCTCTTCTTATTTTCCGTTTCCTTTCTGCCCTCCAACATTGTCTCCTGCCAGCAGGATGCTCTCTGCATGCTGCCAAACCTGCTTGTAATAGCTGGCTGCCCAGCTAATAATGTTTCTGCCAGCTATTATTTAAAGTTCATAAGAGCTGTAATACTAGCCAGCTGTAATACTAGTATCTCTGCACAAACGTGCTAGAGGGCTCTACGGCACTGCCATTTTGTAATTTTATTTTGTGTCTGCAAAACTTCCTTGTTGCAGTGTTTAGTATCCCTTATGATTAAGGACACGGTAAAAGGAGTAGTTCTTTTAATAAACACCTGCCGTGCCCTAGTGTAAAATTAAAGGCAATGGTTTTCATGTAAGATACTCTGGGTTTGAATTTCAGCACCTTTAGTAATATTAGAGAAATGGGTGACACTGGAAGGAGCTGTCAAGCTCAAAAATCTGTTTTAAATATTCTTGCCCTGTGTCTCCCTGCTTCCCTATAACAATATTATTTGTTCTGTTTGCTTTGGAAAAATAAAAGGCTTCCTGTAGGTGAGTAGTCAGAAAAGAAAAAGACAAGCTGGTTGTCTAGAAACATAGACTTTGATGGCAGATAAGGACCACTCGGCCCACCCAGTCTGCCCATTTCCTACCTATTGATACGCTGGAAGATTCAAGCTACCAATAGCCACTTCTTCCTATCCCCACTATAATTGCCTTATGTTTGACCCATGCATTCTTGAATTCCCCCACTGTTTTAGACCCCACAACCTCCTCAGGAAGGTGGTTCCATGCATCCACCACTCTCTCCGTGAAAAATATTTCCTCACGTTGCCCCTGAGGCATCCCCACCCCATCTTTGAATTGTGCCCCTTGTTCTTGCATATCTCTTTTTGAAAGATGCTACCCTCCTGGACTTTGTTGATTCCCTTGAGGTACTTGAAAGTTTCTATCATGTCCCCCGTCCCTCCTTTCCTCACGGGAATACATATTAAGCTCTCTCAGTCTCTTCATGTGGTTTCTGATGCAGACCCTGCACCATTTTAGTTGCCGTCCCTCTGTACAGCCTCCATCCTGTCTATGTCCTTGTGGAGATGGGGTCTCCAAACTTAACGAAGTACTCCAGTTGGGGTCTCATCAACTGTCTGTACAGAAGGATAACTACTTCTCATTTTCTACATGTGATGCCTCTCCTATGCATCCCAGTATCCCCCAGCTATCCTTACTGCCTTCTCACATTGCTTACCGCCTTTAGGTCATCTGATATGACTACCCCCAGGTCCCTTTCCATTTTGTTTTTGTTAGTACCTACCCACTATTGTACTCTTCACCTGGGTTTTTTTCCCAGGTGCATTACTTGCACTTCTTTGCACTGAATCTAAGTTGTCATATGTCTGACCATTCCTCCAATCTTGCCAAGTCCCTTCTCATCCTTTCCACCCCCTTGTGTATCAGCTCTGTTACAGATTTTGTGTAATCTGCAAAGAGGCATACTTTTCCTTCCAGACCCTCTGCAGTGTCACCTATAAAGACATTAAAGAGGACTGGACCCAGTACTGAACCCTGAGGTACCCCATTAGTAACCCCACTTTCTATGGAGTGAGTTCCATTTACTATTACCTTCTGTGTCCTGTTGTGCAGCTATTTGCTACCTAGGCTACCACCCTGGACTCACCCTAGGCTGGCTAACTTGATTATTAATCTTTGTGCAGGACTGTGTCAAATGCCTTGCTAAAGTCTAGGTAGGCCATATCCCCAGCCCCTCCCTGGTCTATTACTTTGGTCACCCAGTCAAAGATTAGATTTGTCTGACATGACCTTCCTGCTGTAAATCCATGCTGCCTTGAATCCCCCTGTACTCTAGGCACTCAACAGTTCTTTCTTTTAGAAGTGATTCCATCATTTTCTGGTAAACTGCAGCTGACTTGAGAAGTGGTTGGCTCCACAGAGGTTTATTTGTGCTTTGTTCAGCCTCTGTTCCTGCTCTGTGACCTCCCTGCTGTCTCAAGTACTGCAATGTGGCATAAAGCTACCTATAGCAATAAAAAGAATGGGGCTAGAAGAAGTGTTTGCTGTTCTTGTGTGGAGGAGAGCCTGCTCTTTAAGTTAGGAGCTCTGAGCACTCCAGTTTCTGTAGTGCCCCACCCATTTGTACTGTAGCTGTTTTCTTCTCAACTTTACTCAGTCCCCAGACATGTTTTGAAGCAGAATTTAGAGCCACATAAGGTTTTCTTGCACCTTACATGCATGGTTGTGTGCAGACCTTGCATGCAGGGTGAAGAAAGGCCTTAAAATCAATAATTTGAATATAAACCTTCAACGCCCCTTTCCTAAGAAATGTAACCTTTTAAAACCCTTTTCAACAAAGTCTTTGACACTACTTTGTTAGCAGGAACCTTATGAAATGTTATTGTGTCAGAAACTGTTTTATACAATAAAGCTGCTACCTTAATATTAGAGGCTTGTCTTAGTGACCTGCTGCAGTCCCTGTCCTTAAGGGCCAGTGGCCCCAAATGGTTGATAGTTTTTAGTGAGGTTACTGTCAATCCTGGCTGAGTGGGCAGAGTTTCAGAGAACTCCACTAAAATAACAGTGTAAATACATAATAAAATGAACCAAGTTATATATTCCTAAGGGTTAATTACCCTTATGTTTTCCTTTATTGTTTTATTGATTTTTCTTGTTGTTTAGATTAGGAAATATTTTTGTATTAGACTAGGAGGCAAAGCCTATTGTCATGTGACTTTTTTGCATAAAAACAGTCCATTGAGTTAGTCAGTAGATCAGTTCAGCCTGAGTGCAGGTTGAGGACACAGAGAAAGGGACTGAAGCTATATGTCCTAGCTATGTGATGAAAGTTTATTTATCTTTGGATTTAGTTTGCTGAAGTATTTTTCTTTTATAATAAAACCACACTCTGGTGTGTTTATACCTTACTCTTGTTGTTTGTGTTTCCTTCTCCCACACTCCACTACGACAGGGGCCCAGGGAAACATAGACATGTAGAAGACAGCAGGCAGCACGTGGGGATAGTGGGTAAGTGGCAGCAGAGGAGAAGAAGCAGGAAAGAAGGTGCAGAAAAGGGTGGGCTCAGGGAGGTATAGCCAGGCAAGAGGCAGGAGGCAGAAGAGGGGATGAAGGAGGCAGCAGCAGGAAGGAGTAAAGGTAGAAATGGAGGTGCAAAAGGGTGGGTCTGGAGAGCATAGCTAGGTAGGGAACAGGAGACAGCAGATGGGGGGTGGCAGCAGATGGAAGGAAGCAAAAAGCAGTTTCAGAAAATGGATGGATCCAGGCAAAGGGAGAACAGTGAGAGAACCAGTAAGCAGAGGAACAGGGGCTGCCAGAAAGAGGCCAAGGGTGAAGATTCAGGACAGGGCACAGAGCAGGCACAGGAGGGCCAGGCAAGATAGGAGAATTTTCAGGATACAGAAGGGGAAACAACATTGGGCACAGGAGGAACCAAGCCAGAAGAGCAGGATAGAGAGGAGCCAACAGGCAAGAAGGGGGAGCAGGTGGAGCAGGGAGTAGTGGGGCAGCAAGATATCAGAAGGAGACCAAGCAGGGCAAGAGGATAAGGCAGGAAGAGCAAGAAGGATTCAGGGAAGAAAGCATGACCATGATAAGCATGGGCAAAACAAAAGGCTTCAAGCTCATCCGAGACCCCTGGCCAGCTGGAGCCAGAAGGCAGCTAAGTGAGAAGGAGCCCAAAACTAAGAGGGCAGGAGTACAGCCAAAGGGAAAAAGGGAGCAGATCACAGAACAAGCAGGAACCCCAGTGAGTAGGGAAGCAGCCACCAGAAGCAGCAGTGCCAGCCAGCAACCATGTATAAGACACAGCAAAATAGAACAGCACATGTGAGAAGTCCGGGAATAGCAAGGGACTGCATACAACAGTGGCAGCAGGAAAGACAAGACCAAGAGCAAGGAGCAAGGATACACCAGCATCAAAACAGAGAAAGATCATTGGAAGCCCAGCAGCAGCCATAGGAAATGGTAACATGTTCTGGCAAAGGTAGAAAGACGGGAAGTGTGGGTGGGTTAACCAGGAGCTGCAAGGCTGCAGTAACATTAGGAGTGTTCAAAAGACACTTTTGCATGTGTGGTTTAAGTACAGTATCCCTAGGTAATGGGGCACGTGTGCATTACCCGCTGCCACACTGAAACACAAGCTATAGCCCTTTATGTCCTACATACCCCAAAATGGAGTACACATTCTGTGGGACTGATTATGGAGTACTGTCCACTATAAATGGGATTCAGCTATGGATAATGAAAATATTGTTTTCTAACAGCCTTTATTCCACCCCAGTTGACTGAGGTTAGTCACTGCAGCTCCACTCCCCAGCCATTTCCTACCCCCAGCCCTTCCAATTTTGCCAGAGACTTTTTCTTTAAAAAAATGCCAGCTTCTGGCACTGTGCTAGAGCTGACATTGTCTCTTTGTGACACTCCTCACTAGCCCAACCTCTGTATCTCAAATTGCATTATTTGACAGATACACCCTTGAGCCATGATTTTTATTGGGGATTTGCATCCATATCTAGGTCAACTGAATAGCCCTCTTCCACACCTTCCATACAGTCTTCATCTGACTTGCTTTTTGCCAGATTTATAAAGAATGGAATCATGCAATTGTTTTGTGCATTTAACAAGCTTACGCAACAGTGAAATTGTGAAATTTTGTGAAGCAACATTTTTTCAAGAAACGTTGCCATTTTTTGCTGGCTCAGTTTCTCACTGCAGGACTAGAGACACATATTAAAGAGTGATTGAGCCACTGGCATCCGTGGCAGAGCTGAGGATTCTAATGTGGCAACCTAGAATTTGTGATTGGCGATGAGTATTCCATTTTTGACATGAGTAAGAATTAAAATGACTGTGACTTGGTTTCTTTCTCTATAACTTGGGGACATTGTGCACGGTGCATTACTGTGAGTTTTTTTTATTATGTGAAATTCCATGAATACAAAATATACACCGTTGCATTGGATAAAACAATATTTTGCATAGCATTATTGTAGAGATAACACATCAACAGAGATTTCTTCCTTTGCCAAAAGAGTATTTGTTTTCTGTCTATGATTTTCTTGCACACATTGTAATTTATACTGATAATTAAAAGAAAATAAAAACATTTAAAACAACTTCTGTATAAACAGCTTTTAAAAGCAGGTTTCAGCTGTCTGGAGGCTTGGAGACGTGCAGAACAGACAGGCTTAACTCTTTTAGGCTGCTCCACAGGGAATCATTTGCCAAGCTGCTCATTTTCATTAGATTTATTAGAAATGTATGTACACACGCATATTCTTTTTTCAAATAAAGAAAATTGAAACACTGTCAATGGCTGCTGCCCAGCGCACTGAGGATTCCTGGAACACTGTCTTTGCAAGTCGTCTTTATCCAAAATAATACCCAGACATGATGTCATTTAACTACTGCAGCCAAAGTCGAAAAATGCATTTCTGATTTGCTATGGAGGAATGTTGTATGTTCAAAAAGTAATCAAACTGGAGCACAGGAAGCAAAGGTAATCCTTGACATGAGATGGACAGGGTTCCTATACCAGGAGAATGTTAGTTGGTCAGTGTATCCAGACAGACATTCTGTACAATAAATGGAAGTACTAGTACAAAAACACAGGAGGGATAGACAAGGAACAGTGATGGCCAGATCTAGAATTTTTTTACGATGGATAGCAATTTTGTCAAAGAGTGACTCTTTCCTCTGAAAGAAATACAACGCCTTTTAAAACTCAGATTTAAAATAGCCACTGCTTGCTGACTTTAAGGGGTAGCAGCTGTTATAAAATGGGTTTAGAAATAGGCTGAAAAATCTGTTACCTTGATTGGTTAAAAAATCTGCTAATGTGGGTATTGATTAATGCCTAGTACACTCACACTTTCACTGACAACCTACCTATGCTGTCATGTACAGCCTAATATGTAAAAAGTGAAATCACTCCCTGTTACATTCAGACAGCCACTTAAATCAGCACCATATTTAAAAAGTCAGCTTAACAAGAGAAATTGAAATCCCAAAAGAGTGACAAATCACAGTTAAACTATGATGTACTGTAGGTCTGGATCAGAACCCAGTTTGCATACTCCACTGTCACAGAAAGGCAAATAAATATCCACACCACTCACCTGTGTTTAAAACAGCTTTATTGGAACATATTAAAACATACACGCCATGTATCTAATTCACATCAGGTCATCACAGAAACCCCAGCCTCCACTGTAAGCCTGTCATACACTCTCTCCCAGCTCTGCTCAACGGGGAGTGTTCTGTAGCTTCACAGTCCGGCAGCTGTAACTTATCATGACTGGGGCTGTCAGACAGCAGGGATGAAATTAGTGACTGCACTTTCCAGGAGAGCCCAATGGTTCTTATTTATTTCGCTTTTGTTGACCGGGTAAGTGCATTAGATAAATCCTGCCTATTTTCAGGCACGACCTGGGGAGGGGATACAGATGAATGCCAACTGACCTTGAACCAGATTAAACTATTGGTGGTATTTTTAGTGGATGAGGAAATTTGGCCAGGACACCAGGAAATTCCCTACTTTTTCGAGAAGTGCCATGGATCTTTAACATCCACCTGAACTACCACCAATCCAGGCAGATGGGACCTCGGTTTAACGTCTCATCCAAAAGACAGCACCTCAGCAGCCCTCTCATGCTGCATCAGTACTGGGATATAAACCCAGTGCCAGATGTGGGAACTGAACCCACAGCCCTCTGATCTCCCAGACTCAGAGGCAAGTGTGCTACCTACTGAGCCACTGACACTGACTTACTTAGTAACTACACAGAACTGCATTTCTGTGCATTTCCACTACTGCCTGTGAGAGAGAAAGAGGGAGAGAGAGAGAGAGTGAGCCATTAGACAACAGGCATCACTGACACTGACTGACAGTAAGGAACATTTTCTCTGAGGGATAAATAATGATCCCACAATGTCATCCAAGTCAGCAGCATGCAGAGTAGTTAGAAATCCTCGCATATGCAAGAGCAACACGCTCTTGTGCATGTTCGGGATCTTTGCCAAGGCTTTTCTTGCATGTACGGATTTTGGCCTGAGTTTCAAATGTTATTTGCAGAACTTCCAGTGCTCAGTTTCTTTTCGGTAACCCCAAGAACACTTTGGATTAATGTAACAGACCAGCAGAGCATGTTTTTAAACCATGCTTGTGAAAAATATGCAGTTCGGGACAACGCTCATGGCAGAATCGCGTTCTGAGCTCTCTATGCTTCCAGTAGGTGTGGGATTTCAGCTCGTCCTGGACAATAAACATCTATGTAAAAACAGCAAATCAGGTAAAAGTCTGAATTTTCAGACATAGAGGGGCATTCTAGAGTAATCATTTCATAGGAGGGTGACAAGATGCACACTGGTAGAATGTAGAAAAACAGAGGGTAAAGCTGACATTGTCCCTTTAATATATCATTGATCGAGGTCAATCAATAATATATTAAAAATGTAATAATTTAAAACTTTCCCCAGACATGCTCATTTTCAGGGCACCTTGTATGAGACAACCTTTACAAAAAACAGCGTCTCATGCAGGAGAAAGAAGTACTTCATTCCCTCAGTTTGTAATGGTTTTAAGAGTATCTGGAAGATTAACAAACACAGTTCCGATTGGCTAAGACTGATGCCATGATTTATAATAGTGAGTCAATATGTCACCTTATGGGCTTCTACATGGTTGACAGAGAAGATAAAAGAGCATGGAAGTGCCCTACCAGGCTTGGAAACAGACACTAGTAAAACCCAAATAGTTTGAGTAGCAAGTTTGTTGAAAATGTAAGCTGTAAATCTTTGGCGTAGTAGAAGGTGAATCCCTGGCATTCAACCATCTTACATAGAGAGATACATTAACTGGATTAGCAAAACAATTCACTTTTCACAAATCAGAACCCATCAAGTTTAAAAGCATCCTGTAGAAATATACTACTCCAGACTGAGTGGGTTAGCCAAAATCCATCTGCTACATGCTGTTTCTCTGACTTGGCCATTTGATGTGTGTGGCACACAAAATAGCAGCAGCAGCTCAGTTGGCTGTCTTAGAATAGGGAACAACTGGTCTCATACTGCCCTCTTCAGTCTGAAATGGTTTGTGCTGTGCATTAAAAGTAGCATAGTTTGAGGACCTGCCAACACACTAGCCTCATGATTGAGAACATTCTGACGATGCAGCAGTGTCACATATCCGAAAGATAAACCCATCACTGTAATCAACAAGAGGCCTGAAATGAAAGGAACGGCAGGAACCTGTTGTCTGTTTCCACTTCAGTTTCCTCAGTGGTGATCCTTCATTGACATGATAGCTATTTTTTCTCCTTACTACTAAAGAGCTAAGTAACATATTTTGTTACCTAAAAGCTAGCCAGCCTAACAAAACTACTGAGCCACAAAAGTGTGTTGACCAACTAGATTACAACAATGCAAAAAGAAACTCTGAATGAACTAAGTGCTTAACACAAATAATTATGTTGAGGGTCGAATAAGGCACCCTTAGTGTGTTCAGCTCTGAGGTTCAGTCACAGGTTGCTAAACGTGTACTGGCAGGCTTGTGACTCCGCTGAAAGGCATTTACAACACAGGCTCCTAGGAGGAATGCAGTCAGGCTTGACTTTGATGTTCTAGTGCAGCCTTTCTGCAGGTTTTCCCTAAAGACCAGAAACAAACTAGGGAATCTGCCAACGAGGACTAGTTTCACATTTCTAACATTCTTTTCATTGTCAGTGGCAGAGTTTCACCAGTTTTCATGGTATGCATTTGTATTTTGACAGTCAAAATGTATAAAACATGCAGATAAAAAGGTGACTTTGCCCAGTCAGAAAGTGTGGTTGTGGAACAGCACAGTCCACAGGCATCTAGGGCAGCAGAATTCCTGTTTGTGCCCCACAGTCCCAGTCTGAAGCCAGCTGAGTCCGACCACATTAAGACAGAATTGTGGGGCTTAGTTCAGGGACTGAGGGTGAGAGCGCCTGACATTCAAACACTCCTTACTTGCTGACCAAGAGGCAGCACTGAGGTCAGTTGACACAGCAGCTGCTCATGCCCCTCTGGGCCATGTAAATGGTGCAGCTGTGGCAGTAATGGCTGTCAGCATGGGAGATGGGAAAGAGAGGTAGTATGGTCTAGTGGTTGGAGCACATATGGGACTCAGGAGATCACAGGTTCAAGCATACCAAAGAAATGTATGCACCCACTGAGTGTGACCTTGAGCAATAACAACCTGCCAATGTTGCTGTCCTCCCACTATTAAACTGGGAAAAGAAGGACCCCACTGAAAATGAGATGTTGATTCTCAGCTGGGCTATCCATGGCTAATGTGTGTGTGTGGGGGATTCAATGACCAATTTAAAGCAACAGCTCAAAAATTCAACACATGCATTAGAAATTCCTATAAGGAGTGATCAGAATTCAGAACCCAGAATCGGATTTAACCAGGTTCCAGCTCAAGTATTAGAATTAGGATTTTCAGATTCTGCATCTGAAAATCCTAATTCCAAAATTAGTGTTTTGGAATCTAAATTTGAATCCAGTTACATTTCTGGTTCTGATTTCTATCCTGCACTTCCTCCCTTGCAGTTGCTGGCAGTAATGTCATTTCACCAGGTTCATAGAAGTTAGAAGACCCATTTCAGCACATAGATAGGTTGCACAATTCTTGTAACTGCCAGTATAGCCTAGAGGTTAGCATAACGAGCTGTGAATGAGCTTGGTATATCCAGCAGACCAGACCATGGTTTGATTCTTACAACCTTCACTTGCATACTGTATGACTTTGAGCAAGTCACTTAACTGCCCAGGTTGCCCCTGAAAACAGGTGCTTATGCCTAGTGGGCCTTACCTGGTTGCCAAAGACTAAAATAAATATATACAATTTATATAAATAAATACTAGAGAAAAATTGTTTTATGGGTTACTAAAAAATCAGAGGGTCTGAACCACAACCACTGGCTACCTCTAAATGACACCCCTGGTTGCTGGCAGCCTCTGAGGGTTATCACAGGTAGCAGTTGCTTTGTTTACATGTAGTGGAATCAATTACTTTGTAATCAATTTTTTCATTCAGATTGTAATCCCTTTTTGGTTTACATGGTGTTGGGCTGATGAGGACAAATAACCAGATTCAAAATCCTTAGTTGCTGTGTGTTTACATGGAATAGGAATCAATCACCTGGTAATCAATTCAAACTGAGGTGACTGTTTCCCATTGCATTTAAACACATAGCAATTGAGGATTTTGAATCTGGTTGCATTCCATTGCAGCAGTTTCAACAGTAAGTATAGCAGAATCAATTTAAGAATCAGGTTTACATGTACAAAGTAACCGGGTTCAAAAGAATCAATGCTTTTGAACCACTGCAGATGAACCCGGTTCAAACTGAAACAGGAACCCAACTCAGAATGAGTTTACATGAGCTTCCAGTTGAGGCATGCAGCATTGATTCCACTGAAATTGGAGTTTGAACTTGGTTCTAGTATGCATGTAAACAAGGCAATTCTCTATATGGTCCAGTGTTACTCTTCTCAGAATTTGATTTTAGATTCTAACACTGATTCCGCTCAGAACCAGAATCAGAAGTGGAATCAGAGTCAATCATTCAAATCCGAAATCAATGATCAGTCAGATTTTGATGATTCCAATCACCAGTAATTCCTATATCATTTCTTCTTTAACCAGGATGAAATTCAGGACTGTCCTAGCAAATTCCCGACAGGTGGTCGCCTACTGTAGAATGGGGAAAAGAAAAATAATCCTGTGAAATTTCTTATAGTTTTACAGTACATCTAATTTGCTCAAAGCTGCATAATTTGCAGTTTAAGAAAGAATGTGACCACAGGAGCTCAGGCTAGATGGGTGAGTGGATATTTCAGCTCATAGTGCAGGGGATGAAACTGAGGAATATTCTAGAGGCCTGAGTTCAACAACAGTTAGATCACAATATTTAGTTCACAGTATTCCCTTCTCATTATAATTTTCTCATTACTTCATAAAATGTTTAAGATTTGCCCCTACCCAATGACCTCCAAGTTTTGGAAGTTTTATGTTTCAAGTTTTTCCTTCAATTTACTCTCCTCCCTCCTCTCCCCCATCTGCTATGGGGATCATCTGCCCACTAGCAACCTCCAAGCCCTTTCAACACCATACCAAAGGCACCCACTTCCCTTACTGGGCAGGACCTGAGGCTCCTACTTCCCCATGTATTAACCCATGTGGCAGGGGCCTGAGGCTGCTACTCCCTCAGTGGATTACTCCATGAAGCAGGGCCTGAGGCTCCCAATCCACTCCATGGATTAATCGATTTTGCAGGGTCAGAGGCTCTTAATCCCTTTCTAGATTACCTCATGTGGCAGTGTCTGAGGCTGCTCCCTCAGTGGATTACCCCATGAAGCAGGGCCTGAGGATCCTTCTTCTACCATGAAATCCCCAAGGGCAGGGCCTAAGGCTCTACTCCCCTCACAAATTATTCCATGAGGCAGGACCTGAGGCTCCTACTACCCATTAATTATACCTTGAGGCTGAGCCTGAGGGTCCTACCTCCATGGATTATCCTATGGGACAGGAACTGAGGTTTCTACCCCACAAATTACCCCATGAGGCAGGCCCTGAGTCTTCTACTTCCATTATGATTACCCATGGGGCAAGACCTGAGGCTCCTACCCCACACACACACACAAATTACTCCATGGGGCAGGCCCTGAGGCTCCTACCTCACTTATGATTACCCATATGGCAGGACCTGATGATCCTACCCCCTCATTGATTATCACATGGAGCAGGTTCTGTGGGTCCAACTCCCCACAGATTATCCCATGTGGCAGGGCCTGAAGGGCATGCTCAACATCAATGGATTATCCAATGGGTAGGACCTAAAGCTCCTACCCCCACAATTACCTCATGGGGTAGGACCTGAGGTTCCTACTCCCCAGGGATTATTCTGTAGAGCAGGGCTTGTGAGTCCTACTTAAATAATGGATTATCTAATGTGATATGACCTGAAGGGTGTACTCAACACAATGGATTATCCAATGGGGCAAGACCTGAGGTTCCTATGCCTCCCACAACTTACATCAAAGGGCAGGACCTGAGGCTCCTACTTCCCCATGAATTACTACATGGGGCAGGACCTGAGGCTCCTACTCCCCATGGATTACTCCTTGTGTCAGGACCAGAGGCTCTAACTCAACCCCATGGATTACACCATGGGGCAGTAACTGAGGCTTCTATGCCTTCCACCATGGCTTACCCCATATGGTAGGGCCTGAGGTTTTACTCACCCTAGGGGCCCTGACGAAGAGTCACAATTAGATTCAAGCACTGGAGTTAGTGTCATGGTCTTGCCTGACCTTCCATGCTGGAAAGTATACTTTTTATGTATTCATTTATTTAGTACTAGTTTCTGTAGAGTGCTGCCTTTTGCATTTTTCTCCCCAATAGATTACCCCATGTAGTAGGGCCTGAGGCTCCTACTCTCCCATAGTTTCCCCAATGGGGCAGGGGCAGAGCCTTACTCCCCTATGGATTACCTCCTACTCTCCCCATTAACTATTAGCTATCCCTTGCAGCAGGGCCTGAGGGTCCTGGCTCCCCCACACACACACACACACTCACTCATGGATTATCCTGTAAAGCAGGACCTGAGGCTCTTACACCTGCACATATTATTCCATGGGGCAGGGCAGACACGGAGCTCCTATTCTCCCCTTGATTATTCCTTGAGGCAGGGGTCTGAGGTCCTGCCCCCATGGATTATCCCACAGGGCAGGACCTGAGGCTCCTACTCCCTCCACTGATTATTCCATGGAGCAGGGCCTGTGGGTACTGCTCTCTACATGGATTACTCATGTGTAAGAGTCTGAAGATCCTACTCAACCCAACAGGTCATCCAATGGGGCAGGACCTAAAACTCTACTCCCCAAAAATTACCTGATGGTTCAGGACCTGAGCATCCATCCTGTGGAGCAGGTCCCGTGAGTTCTACTCCCCACAGATTATCCCATGTGACAGGGCCTGAAGGACATACTCAACCCAACAGATTATCTAGTGGGCAGGACCTGAGTCTCCTGTGCCCCCAACAAATTAACTCATGAGAAAAGACCTGAGGTTCCTACTCCACACCACAAATGACATCATAGGGCAGGATCTGAGGATCCTACTCCCCCACAGATTGTCCCAGGGAACAGGGCCAGAAGCTCTAACTCAACCCCATGGATTACACCATGTGGCTGAGGCTCCATCATCTCATCCTCCCATGATTTACCCCATATGTCAAGCCTGGGGTTTTACTCCCCATTGGTAATTCCATGTGGCAAGGCCTGAGACTCCTACTGCTCCATGGATTACCACACTTGACAGGACCTGTGGCTTCTACCTCCATGGATTACCGCATGTGGCAGTGACCGAGGCTGTTATTCCCCAGTTGATTACCCCATGAAGCAGGGCCTGATGCTCCTACTGCCCTGATGGATTCCCCATGGAGCAGGGTCTGAGTTTGCTACTTTCCCATGGATTGCCCCATGGGGCAGGGCCTGAGGCTCCACACTCTCCACTAAATATCCCTTGAGGCAGATCCCGAGGGTCTTGCCCCCATGGATTATCTCATAAGGCAGGACCTGAGGCTCCTATTTCCCCACAAATTACTCCATGGGACAGGCCCTAAGGCTCCCATTTTACCATGGGATTACCCCATGCGGCAATCCCTGAAGCTCCTGCTCCCTCCACTGATTATCCCATGGAACAGGGCCTGTGGATCCTACTCCCCATGGATTTTCTCATGTGGCAGGGCCTGAAGGATCTACTCAGCCCAATGGATTATTCCATGGGGCAGGTCCTAATGCTCCTACTCCCCACAAATTACCACATGGGGCAGTACCTGAGGCTGCTACTCCACCCGATTGATTATCACATAGAGCAGGTCCTCTGGATCCTACTCCTCCCACAGATTATCCCATGAGGCAGGGCCTGATGGGCCTACTCAGCCCAGTGGAGAATCCAATGGGGCAGGACTCTAACGCTACTATCCGCCCCACAAATTACCTCATTGAACAGGACCCAGGGCTCTAATCCCCCACAAATTACCTTGTGGGGAAGGACCCAGGGCTTCCACTCCCCAGTGGATTACACCATGGGGCAGGGCAAGGGCTCTGACTCAACCCCATGGATTACACCATGGGGCAGGGACTGAGGCTGCTACACTCCCCCACCCATGGTTTACCCCAAATGGCAGGACCTGAGGCTTTAACTCCCTGTGGATAACTGTGCACTTTTTCTTCTCTTTTCAATGATCATGTTCCAATTATTGTATAATAACAGTTACTTGCAATGTACTCTCCAGGTCTTACTGAAAATAGGCAGATTTTTGTCTAGTGCACTTACCCAGTAAACAAAAGCTAAATAAAATAAAATAAATTCTATGTGGCAAGCCTTGAGTCTCCTACTCCCTTGGATTACCCCACACGCAGGGCCTGAGATTCTTACTACCCTCATGGATTACCCATGGAGCAGGGCCCGAGGCTCAAATCCCACATGGATTACAACATGTGGCTGGATCTGAGGCTACTAATCCCTGTGGATTACCACATGTGCAGGGTCTGAGGCTCACTCCTCCCATAGATTACCCCATGGGGCAAGACCTGAGGCTCCTGCTCCCCATGGATTACCAGCTGTGGCAGTGTCGTGATTTCCTACTCCCTCATTTTTATTCCATTGGACAGGGCCTGAGGCTCCTACTCCTCCCACGGATTACCCCATGTGCCAGGGCCTGAGATTCTTACTACCCTCATGAATCACCCCATGGGGCAGAGCATGAGCTCAAATCCCACAAGGATTACAATACATGGCAGGGCCTAAGGTTCCTACTCCCCACAAATTACCCCATAGTGCAGGGACCTGAGGCTTCTAATTCTGGCATGGATTACCTCACAGGGCAGGTCCTGAGGTTGCTACTCCTTCCCCCATTGATTATCACAGAGAGCAGGGTTTGTGGGATCTACTCCCCATAGATTATCCCATGTGGCAGAGTCTGAAATGCCTACTCAGCTCAGCGGATTATCCAGTGCTGCAGCACCAGAGGTTCCTACTCCCCAAAATTACCTCATGTGGTGGGACCTGAGGCTCCTACTCCCCAATTGATTATTCCATGGTGCAGGGCCTATTAGTCCTAGTCCCCACATGGATTATCCCTTGTGGTAACACCTGAAGGATTACTCAACTCAATGGATTATTTAATGGTGTAGGACCTAAAGCTCCTACTCCTCTCACAAAATTCCTCATGGTGCAGGACCTAGCACTCCTACTCACCCCATTGACTATCATATGGAGCAGGGCTTGTAGGTCCTACTCCTCTCATGGATCATTTCATGTGGCAGGGCCTGAAGGGCCTACTCAACACAATGGATTATCTAATGGGGCAGGATCTGAGGCTTCTACTCCTCCAGAAATTACCTAATGGGGCAGAATCTAAGGCTGCTACTCCTGCATGGATTACCCCATGGAGCAGGGCCAGAGGTCTGATTCAATCCCATGGATTGCACCATGGGGCAGTAACTGAGGATACTATGCACCCCCATTTACCCCATATGGCAGTGCCTCTGAGGCTTTTCTCCCCCATGGGCAATTCCACGTGGGAGCTTGAGGCTCCTACTCCTCCATGGATTACTACACATGGCAGGACCTGAGAATTCAACTCATCCATGGATTAGTGGTAGTGCCTGAGGCTGCTGCTCCTAATGGATTACCCTGTGTAATGAGGCTGGGCTCCTTCTCCCCTGGATTCTACCAGGGGGCAGTGCCTGAGCTCCTACTCCTCTATAGATAACACCATGGTGCAGGGCCTGAAGCTTCTACTCTCCTCATTAATTACCCTTGAGATATGGCCTGAGGGTCCTGCCACCCCCATGGATTATCCCATACTGGGATACATGGGGCCCTACTCCTTAACAAATTACCCCATGGGGAGGAACTGAGGTCTTACTCCCCCATGGATTATCCCATAGAACAGGGCCTGTGGGTCCTATTCCCGACATAAACTATTCCATATCGCAGAACCTGAAGGGCCTACTGAACCCAATGGATTATCCCAGGGAAGGACCTAAATCTCTACTGAGTCACTGAGGATGCTATTCCCCAATGGATTCCCCAAGGGCAGAGCCTGAGCTTCCTGTTCCTCCTATGGATTTATTCCATGGGGCAGGGGTCTGAGGCTCCTACTCTCCCATTAATTATCCCTTCAGGCAGAGCCTGAGGACCCTGCCCCTCCATGGCTTATCCCATAGGAGCAGGACCTGAGGCTCCTACCCCACCTCCCTATGATTACCCATAGGGCAGGACCTGAGGATCCTACTCTCCCATTGATTATCGCATGAAGAAGATTCTATGGGTCCTACTTCTCCACAGGTTATCCCATGGCAAGACTTGAAGGGCCCAACCCAACAGACTATCAAATGGGGCAGAACCTAAAACTACTCCCTCCCTCCCACAAGTTACCTCATGGGGTAGGACCTGAGGCTCTACTCCCCCAACTGATTAATCCATGGTGCAGGGCCTGTGGGTCCCACTTCCCAAGGCTTATCAGATGTGGCAGGGCCTGAAGGGCCAACTCAAGACAACAGATTGTTCATGGGGAGGACCAAAAGCTCCTTCTCCTCCCAAAATTACCTCATGGTTCAAGACCTGAGGCTTCTTCTCTACCCCCACTCCCACCCACCCCATTGATTATCCTATGGAGCACAGCCTGTAGGTCCTACTCCACCAACAGATTATTCCATGCGGCAGGGCTTGAAGGGCCTACTCAACCCAGAATATTATCCAGTGGGGCAGAATCTGAGGCTCCTACTCCACCCATAAATTTCCTCATTGGGCATGATCTGAGGCTCCTACTTCCCCATGGATTACCTCAGGAGCAGGGCCAGAGGCTCTGACTCAGCACTATGGATTACACCATGGGCAGAAACTGAAGATTCTGTGCCCTCCACCATGGTTTACCCCATAAGGCAGGGTCTGAGGCTTTTACTACCCCATGGATAACTGCATGTGGCAGGCCGGAGACTCCTGCTCCTCCATGGATTATCACAGAGGCAGGACCTGACTTCTACTCCTTCATGAATTACCCCATGTGGCAGGAGCTGAGGCTCTTACTCCCCATGGATTATTCCATGGGGGCAGGGCTTGAGGTTACTACTCCGCGCCCATGAATTACCCACATGGCAGGCCATGAGTGTCCAAATTCCACCACTGATTATCCCAAGGGAAGAGTCTGAGGCTCATAATCTTCTCCATTGATTATCCATCTTGCAGAGATTGAGGCTCCTACATTCTCCCCATGGATTACCACTTATGGCAGGGACTGAGGTTCCTCCTCCCTTTGGATTATCCCATAGAGCAGGGTTTGAGGCTCTTGTTCCAACCAAGGACTACCCCTGGGCCAGGGTTTGAGGCTTCTACTCCCCATGGATCAAACCATTGGACAGGACATGACCTAAAGCTCCTACTCTCCCCCCACAAACACACACACATTACCTCATGGGGCAGGATCTGGGGCTCCTACTCTGCCCAGTTTATTATCCCATGGTTACATGGCCTGTGGTCCTACTCCATATGGATTGTCCAATGTAGAAGGGTTTACTTAACTGAATGGATTATCCAGTGGGGCAGGACCTCAAAGCTCTTACTGCCCCCTCCCAAATTACCTCTTGGTAGAACCTGAGGCTCCTATTCCCACCAGTGATAATCATATGGAGCAGGTCCTGTGGGTCCTCATCCCATGGATCATCCCATGTGGCAGGGCCTGAAGGGCATACTCAACCCAATGGATTGTCTAATGGGGCAGGACCTAATGCTCCTACCCCACCCCAACAAGTTACCTTATGGGGCAGGATCTGAGGCTCATACTCCCTCCATTTGGTTATCCCATGGTGCAGGGCCTATGGGTTCTACTCTCCACATGGATAATCCCATGTGGCAGGGCCTGAAGGACTTATTCAGCACAATGGATTATCCAATGGTACAGGACCCAAAGCTCCTACTCCCAAAACATATTATCTCATGGAGCAGGACCTGAGGCACCTCCTTCCCATTTCCTTATACCATGGAGCATGGTTTATGGGTCCTTCCCCCTCATGGATTATCCCATGTGGCAGCGGCTGAAGGGCTTACTCAACACAATGGATTATCCAATGGGGCGGGTCCTGAGGCTCCTACTCCACCACAAATTACCTCATGGGGCAGGGCCTGAGGTTCCTACCTCCATGGATTACCTAATGGAGCGTGTCAGCAGCTCTGACTCAACCCATGGATTACACCATGGGGCAGTATTTGAGGCTCCTATGCCTCCCTTCAGTTTACCCCATATGGCATTGGGGCTTTTATTCCCCATGGATAATTCCACATGGCAAGGCCTTAGGCTCCTACTCCTCCATGGATTACCACACTTGGCAGGACCTGAAGCTTCTGCTCCTCCATGGATTACCCCATGTAGCAGTGCCTGAGGCTGCTTCTCCCAAAAAGGTTACCCATGTAGTAGGGCTTGAGCTTCCTACTCCCCCATAGACTACCCCATGGTGCAAGGCCTGAAGTGCCTCCTATTAATTATCCCTTGAGGCAGGGCCTAAAGTCAAGGGATCCTGCCTCTTCAGAGATTATCCCATAAGGCAGAACAAGAAATTCCTACCCCACCCAGTAAATATGGAAGACCTGAAGCTTCTACTCCCCCACTGGTTATCCAATGGATCGATGCATGTGGGTGCCACTCCCCATGTGTATTATGTGGCAGAGAATGAAGGGCCTACTCAACCTAATGGATTATCCAAAGGGCAGGACCTAAGCCCCCCATAAGATACCTCATGGGGCAGGATTGGAGGTTCCTACTCCCACCAATTGATTATCTCATAGTGCAGGGCATGGGATCCTACTCCCCAACAGATTATCCCATGGGCCAGGGCCTGAAGGGCCCACTCAACACAATGGATTATCCAATGGGGCAGGATGTCATGTTCCTATGCCTCCCACAAATTATCTCATGAGGCAGGACCTCAGGCTTATACTCCCCTACCTCATGGAATAGAGTCTGAGGCTCCTACTCCCCATGGATTCCCCCATGGGTCAGGGCCAGAGGCTCTGAGTCAGCCCCACGTGACACACTATGAAGTTGAAACTGTGGCTTCTCTGCCCCAACCCATGGTTTACCCCATATGGAATGGCCTGAGGCTTTACTCCCCATGGATAATTTCATGTGGCAAGGCCTGAGGCTCTTACTCTTCTATGGATTACCAATGGGCAGGCTCTTACACCTACATGGATCACTCCATGGGGCAGGGCCTGAGGTTACTACTCCCCTATGGATTACCCCACATGGCAGGACAAGAGGCTCCAAACTCCCTATTAATTACCTCATGGGGCAGGGTCTGAGGCTCCTAATCCACCCATTAATTATTCCATTTTTCTGGGTCTGAGATTCCTACCTTACTTCATGGATTACCACTTGTGGCAGGGACTGAGGATCTTAAACCCCATGAATTATCCCACAGAGAAGGGCCTGAGGCTTCTGCTCAACCATGGATCATACAATTGGGCTGGACATGGGGCTCCTAGTCCCCCATGGATCATACCATTGGGCCAGGAATGGGGTTCCTAGTCCCCCATAGATTATCACATGTGGCAGGGCCTGAGACTCCTACTGTCTCCATGGATTCCCTCATGGGGCAGAGAATGAGGATCCAAAATCCTCATTGAATACCCATGGGGTAGGGTCTGACGCTCTTAATCCACTCAATTGATTACTCCATCTTGCGGTAACCAGTGAAGTGAAAACATGAGGAAGGAGCCATCCATTACAGCGACACCTTCCTCGCTCAATCCACTCACGGCGACTGGCCGGGTGGGATGACCGGATGAGGGGTGGGCAAACTGGGCGACAGGATGTAGCTCATTACCTTCGAAAGGGAGGGGTGGGGAGGCGAGGCACTGCAGCAGTGGGCTGGGGGGTGGAGAGGCTGTAGGGGTGGCGCTTGGTTGTCCGCTGCTGCGGTGTGGCATCAGGGATTGGGCAATGGCTGGGGTGGCTGAGGTACTGAGTTCGGGTCCTGGCGCTGGTGCGATTTTTACGCGCCTGCCCGAACTTTTTTTTTTGTTACTTTCACCCCACCCCCGACATGTGCACCCCCTGGAGTTGAGAATCCTTAAGTAGGGGGATGTGGGGGGCAAAGCCCCTGCAAGGGTGGGGTGTGGGGGTGCAGCCCCCCAACAGAAAGTAGTAAAATATGTCCTGGCACCATTGTACTGGTGTGCCAGGTTGTCAGATTGTCAAAAATGTGTTTGACACCTGACTGAGCGATAAGGGTGTTCATATCACATAGACCCCCATCTTGCAGGGTCTGATGCTCTTCTCTCTGCCCATGGATTTCCTCTTGTGGCAGGGACTGAGACTTTACTCACCCATGGATTTTCCCATAGAGTAGGGCCTGAGGCTTCTGCTTCAACCATGGATTAACCCTTGGAGCAGGACCTGAGGCTCCTACTCCCCATGGATCATACCATTGGGCAGAGCACGAGGCTCCTAGTCCCCCACAGATTACCACATGCAGCAGGGCCTTAGGTTTCCATTACCCCCATGGATTACCCAGTGGACCAGAGCCTGAGGTCCTACTCACCCATGGATTACCACATGTGGCAGGGCCTGAGACTCCTACTCCTCCCGTGGATTTCCCATGGGGCATAGAATGAGGTTGCTACTCCCATGGATTACCACATGTGGCAAGTCCTAAGGCTCCTACTCCCCTCAGACTACACCATTGGGCAGGGCCTGAGACTACTACTCCCATGTATTACCCCATGTGGTAGGACTGGCTCCTACTTCAACCATAGATTACCCTTTAGAGCAGGACCCTAGGCTCCAACCATCCCACATAAATTACCCATGTGGCAGGGCCTGAGTCTCCTACTCCATCATGGTTACTCCATTGGAATGGCCTGAGGCTCCTACTCACCCCATGGATTAACACCATGAGGCAGGGCCTGAGATTCTTACTACCTCATGGATTACCCCATGGCACAAAGCCTGAGGTTAAATCCCAAATGGATTACAACATGTGACCGGCCTGAGGTTCCTACTAACCCCCAACTGATTACCCCAGAGGAGAACCCAAGGTATCTACTTCTCCATGGATTTCACATAGTGAAGAACCTGAGATTCCTACTCCTGCATGGTACCCTGGGCAGAACCTAAGGGTCTTACTCCTCCCATTAACTTCCCATGGGGCAGAACCTGAGGCCCTTTTCTTTCCTATTGATTATCCCATGGGACAAGGTCTGGGCTCCTAACCCCTGGTAATCCTGTGGAGTAGGACCTGTGGGTCCTACTCCCCCATTGGATTAACCCAGGCAGAGGCCTGAAGGGCCTACTCAACCCACTGTATTATCCAATAGGGCAGGACCTAAAACTCATCCCCACTGCAAAATTATCTTGTGGGGCAGGAATTGTGACCCTACTCCCCCAATTGATTATCCTGTGGTGGCAGGCCTGTGGGTCCTACTTCCCCCATGGATTATCGCATGTGACAGGGCCTGAAGGACCTACTCAACACAATGGATTATCCAGTGGGACATGACCTGATGCTCCCTCGCCTCCCATAAAATACCTCATGGAGGCAGGACCTTGACGATCCTACTGCCCCCATGGATTACACCATGGGTCAGAGCCAGAGGCTATGACCCAAACCCAGACATTACACACCATGAGGCAGGAATTGAGCTCCACACCCACCCCCATGGTTTATTCCATATGGCAGGGCCTGAGGCTTTACTCCCCATGGATTACCCCACATGGCAGGAGCTGAGGCTTCTCTCCTCCATGGATCACCCCATGTTGCAGGACCTGAGGATCTTACTCCATCCCATGGATTACCCTATAGGTCAGAGCCTGAGATTACTACTCCCCATGAATTACCCCACATGGCAGGCCATAAGGCTCAACAATCCTCCATTGATTACCCCATGGGTAGCATCTGAACCTCCTAATCCACTCCCTTGATTACTCCATTTTACAGGGCCCGAGGTTCCTACTCTCCCCCATGGATTAAAACCTGTTGCAGGGACTGAGGCTCTTAATTCCTTTACAGATTTTCCTATAGAGCGGAGCCTCCTGCTCCAACCATGGATTTCAACTTGAGACAGAACCTGAGGCTCCTACTCCCCATGGATCATACCATTGGGCAAGGCATGAGGCTCCAGATCCCCAATGGATTGCCACATGGTGGCAGGACCTTAGGTTCCTACTACCCTCATGGATTATTCCATGGGTCAGGGCCAGAGGTTCCTACTCACCCATGGATTGTCACATGTGGCAAGGCCTGAGTCTCCTACTCCCACATGGTTATTCCACTGGGCAGATCTTGAGGATTCTGTGGCTTACCTCATGGGGCAGAGAATGAGGCTTCTAGGCATGAGATCAGTGCAGTGCAGGACGAATTTGTGGAGTTGGGAGGGGCCTCGAAGGTAGCAAGCATGGTAACTTTCTCAGAGGTGCCAGTCTATGGCAGGGATGAGGTTAGGGTACTGCACAACATGCAGTTTAATGAATGGTTGCAAAACTGGTGCAGAGCACAGGGCTTTGGCTTCATTGGGGATTGGGGTCCACCTGGAGAGATGAAGGTCTATACTGGCATGATGGTCTGCATCTGTCCAGGAAGGAAACATGCTCCTAGGTGACAGGTTTAAAGGCTTCCTTGGCAAGCTTTTAAACTAGCCAAGGGGAGGGTGCTGATAGGAAACAGGAAAGTTCAAGCCTCCCCACAAAACATGGCAGGTAGTAGGGTAAACACTGAGATACAGAGCTTGACAGAGGGCAGGACAGGGTAAATGGAAAAATGGACAAGGGCAATAGAGCAGAGATGGGATAAAAAGGATAAAGCCAACATTAAATGGAGGGCAATGAGTACCAATGCCCGTAGTCTTGAAACAAGCTTCCAGAGCTAGTAGCCCTGCTGGAAGAGGAACACTTGAATATTGTGGCAGTCACAGAAACATGGTACACAGAGAATCATGACTGAGATGTCAACATACCAGGGTACACAATCTACAGAAGGGACAGGAGGGTAAAGAGGAGGTGAGTAGCTCTCACGTAAGGGAAGGGATCAAAACTACAGAACTAAAAAGTAAAGGAGGAGGACAAGAGGAACTCTGGGTCACCTTGGAGACAGGGAATGGCATCACAATCGCACTGGGTTGTATACAGACTCCCGTCTCAAAGGGAGGAAACGGACAAGAAAATGATAGAGGGCATTCTAAAATGGCTGAAAAGGGAGATACTGTTGATGGGGACCTGAATATGCCAGATGTTAACTGGGTGACATGGACTGCAGCCACATCCAAGAGCAAGGTCATTCTCGATGCCCTACAAGGCGTGGCTTAGACAGCTAGTGGTGGAACCCACTGGAGGGAGCAATATTAGACCTGGTACTCTCAAATGGAGAGAGGATCACAAATTTAGAAGTCAGTAGACATCTGGCAACAAGCGACCACTCCACAGTGTGCTTCACAATAAACACAACCATGGAGACAAGCCATACAAAGACAAGGATACTGGACTTTAGAAGGGCTGACTTTGGCATAATGGGTGAATACCGAGGAATGCACTAGCAAATGGCCAGAAAGGAGGGGTGGAAGAACAATGGAGAAAATCAAAACTGCCATCATGGAGGCAACAAGCCTTTGTGTGAAACAAATAAAGAAAACAAAGAGGAATAAAAACCACTATGGTTCTCAAAAAGAGGTGTCAGGAAGGTTAAGGAGAAAAGGCTGCATTCAAAAGTATAAGGAATCACAGACGGAGCACAACTAGGAACTGTATCAATTAAAGCAGAAAGAAATGGGGAAGGCAGTCAGAAAAGCAAAGGCCCAAACCAAGGAAAAGATAGCCAACTCAGTTAAGAAGAGGATAAAACCTTTATAGGTACATTAGGAGCATAAGGGTTAAGGGAGGATAGTGAAGATTAATTAAGGAGAGGGGAGGTGGGCAGAGGGAAGACAGTGAAAAGGCAGAGATACTGAATGAATACTTTGCTCAGTATTCACAAAAGAAGAAGAGGAGGAGTTACCTAAACCAAACAGTAGAAGCACTCTGGGTAGTGGGGTTGACACCAGTCCATTTACAGAAGAAAGAGTACTGAAAGAGCTCCTAAAACTCAAGGTGGACAAAGCAATGGGGCCTGATGGGATTCACCCTAGAATCCTAAAAGAGCTAAGGGAGGACCTAGTGACACCACTGACCACACTTTTAACAAATCATGGGAAGATGGGGTGGTACCTGAGAACTGGAGGACTGCAGATGTGATTCCCTTCACAAAAGTGGGAGCAAGGCAGAAGCAGGAAACTACAGACCTGTTAGTTTGACCTCAGTGGTGGGGAAATGATGGAATCACTTCTGAAAGAAAGAATGGTTCAGTACCTAGAGGCCAGCGGGAACAGGACCCAAAGCAGCATGGATTCACAGCAGGAAGGTCATGTCAGATGAATCTAATCGATTTCTTTGACTGGGTAACCAAAGTAATAGACCAGGGAGGGGCTGTGGATATGGCCTAGCTAGACTTTAGCAAGGCATTTGACACAGTCCCGACAAAGATTAATAATCAAGTTAGCCAGCCTGGGAGTGGGTCCCATGGTGGTAGCCTGGGTAGCAAACTGGCTGCACAACAGGACACAGAAGGTAATAGAGAATGGAACACATTCTGAAGAAAGGGGTTACTAGTGGAGTACCTCAGGGCTCAGTACTGGGTCCAGTCCTCTTTAATGTCTTTATAGGTAACATTGCAGAGGGTATGGAAGGAAAGGTATGCCTCTTTGCAAATGACACAAAGATCTGTAACAGAGTTGATACACAAGGGGGTAGAAAGGATGAGAAGGGACTTGACAAGGTTGGAGGAATGGTTGGACATATGGCAACTTAGAGTCAATGCAAAGAAGTGCAAAGTAATGCATGGGAAATAAAAATCCAGGAGAAGAGTACACAATAGCAGGGAGGTACTAACGACAACAATAATGGAAGGGATCTGGGTGTAGTCATATCAGATGACCTAAAGGTGGGTAAGCAATGTGAGAAGTCAGTAAGGAGAGCCGGGGATACTGGGACGCACAGGAGGGGCATCACAAGTAGAAAAGGGAAGTGGTTATCCCTCTATACAGACAGTTAGTGAGACCCCATCTGGAGTACTGCGTGCAGTTTTGGAGACCTCATCTACGCAAGGACATAGACAGGATGGAAGCAGTCCAGAGGAGGGCAACTAAAATGGTGCAGGGTCTACATCAGAAACCATATGAAGAGAGCTGAGAGCTTAATATGTATACCCTTGATGAAAGGAGGGATGGGGACATGATAGAAACTTTTAAGTACCTCAAGGAATCAACAAAGTCCAGGAGGGTAGCATCTTTCAGAAAAGAGATGTAAGAACAAGGTGGCACAATTTAAAGTTAGAAGGGGATGGCTCAGGGTAATGTGAGGAAATACTTTTCACGGAGAGAGGGTGGACGATGGAACCGCCTTCCTGGAGAGGTTGTGGGGTCTAAAACAGTGGGGAATTCAAACATGCATGAGACAGACATAAGGCAATTATAGTGGGGAGTTGCAGGAAGTAGGCTGTTGGTTAACTAGAATTTGCAGCTTATCTAATAGGTAGGAAATGGGCAGACTGGGTGGGACAAGTGGTCCTCATCTGCTGTCAAAGTCTATGTTTCTATGTTTCCTCCATGGATTGTCCCATGTGGCATGGCCCAAGGCTCCACCCCAAAAAAAATACCCCATGAGATAGGGCCTAGGTCGCTTTCTCCCCATTACTTTACTCCATTAGGCAGGACCTGAGGCCCTATTCTCCATGGATTACCCCATGTATCAGGGTCTGAGGATCTGACTCCCATGGATTATCCCATGAAGCAGGGCCTGAGGCTCCTAATCCCCCCATAGATTACACCATTACACCATTGGGAAGAGACTGAGAGTCCTAATCTCCCATGAATTATCCCATGTGGCTTGACTGGCTCTGACTTCAACCATGGATTACCCTTGGGGCAAGATCTGAGGCTCCTACCACCTCCTATGGATCACCCCATGTGGCAGGGCCTGAGTCTCCTACTCCCACATAGTTATTCCACTGGGCAGGTCTTGAGGCTCCTACTCCCCCATGGATCACCCCCATATGGCAGGTTCTGAGATTCTTTCTACCGTCATGAATTGCACATGGGGCAAGGCATGAGGCACAAATCCCCTCATGGATTAAAACATGTGACAGAGTCTGAGGTTCCTACTAGCCCCCATGGATTACCACATAGGGCAGATCCTGACGCTGTCACTCATCCATTGATCACCCCACTGGGCAAGACCTAAGGCTTCTGCTCCCCATGGATTACCAGCTATGGCGGTGTCTAAGATTTCCCATTCCCTCATGGATGACTCCATGTTGCAGGGCCTGAGTCCTTCTCCCCCATGGATTACCCCATGGGGAAAGGCCTGAGGCTCTTTCTAACCCAATGGATTGATCAAGGGCAGGGCCTATGGTTCTTACTCCTCCCATAGATTATCCCATGTGGCAGAGCCTGAAATTGCAACTCCCTGATGGATTACCCTAAGTTTCAGAGCCTGAAACTCCTACTCCCCATGGATTACTACATGGTGCAGCTCCCAAATTTCCTACTCACTATAGATTACCACACTTGGCAGGGCCTGAGGCTCCTATCCTCATGTGAATTACCCCATGGGCAAGGCCTGATGCTCCTACTCATCTGAAATGGATTACCTCATTTAGCTGGCCTCATGCTGCTGCACACCCATGGATTACCCCATATGATATGGCCAGAGGCTTCTGTAGGCTAGACAGAAAACAGCCAACAGCTTCCTTATAGCAAGGAGGTGATTTAATAGAAGTACACTGAATTTAATTATTCATTTTGGGGCCTGTAAGTAAGTAGAAGTCAGTGTTTTGGTTCTCTGTTTTTGGGGTTGACTTTTCTTAGAGTAACTTTTATTTGCCAGGGAAGAAATTTAGCTTGGAGAATATTTGCTGTCATTTGTGACTAGGCCTGTTACTTACGCTCTGTGAAATAGGTGTCTAAAAGGGGAGGAGCTGAAAGGAGCTGAGGAACTGTGGATTCAAAACAGGAGTTGTTTGTGGACTCTGTCTGCAGTTGGTGAGACAAAGAGCAGCCATCAGCTTCCTTATAGCAAGGAGGTGATTTAACAGAAGTACACTAAATTGAATTCTTAATTTTGGGGCCTGTGTAAGTAAGTAGAAGTCAGTGTTTTGGTTCTCTGTTTTTGGGATGACTTTTCATAGTTTAACTTTTATTTGCCAGGGAGGAAATTTAGCTGGGAGACTATTTGCAGTCATTTGTGATTACACCTGTTACTTAAACTCTGTGAAATAGATGTCTGAAAGGAAGGAAAGCAGTCACCGCAGTGGTGGGTTAGAGTTGTAGTTGATTGTTTCTGGAGGGCACAGGCTTAGTCCCATCCTCCCTGCCCTCACCCCACCAGCCCCAAGCACATCATTTCCTTTATAAGAGGGC
The DNA here is from genome assembly GCA_016271365.2 of Neoceratodus forsteri. Taxonomy (NCBI): domain Eukaryota; kingdom Metazoa; phylum Chordata; order Ceratodontiformes; family Ceratodontidae; genus Neoceratodus; species Neoceratodus forsteri. Next base: position 1,544,662,415 of record CM057450.1, read on the forward strand.
TCTGACATCACTTCTCCAAAGGTGCAAAGGACATACACCTGCTCATATTCTTAAAGGCACAGCACACTGAATAGGGGTAAACACACTCCAGCTTGCACACTCCAAAAAAACAAAAACCAAAAAACCTCTTAAACAGGAAGGGACACAGACATGTGAAAACTGGTGCAATGCACTGGCTGTGAGTAGCAGTCTTCAGGAGATGTTCTGGAGGCTACATTGCTGCCCTATTTGCAGGCACCTCTCTGGTGTAAGGGAGGAGGTTGCTCGCTCCATGTTGACCTGTTGGAGATACGTGAAATCTCCTGCCCCACCCAGGGACCACCCAGGCCACCACCACTGCCTCAGAGGTTGCCAAGAAAGAGGAGCAGTGGAACAGAGGTGCATTCCTCCAGTTGTGCCTCTTCACAATTTATTCTCCATTCTGGCAGGGTGTGGTTCCTCTGTGGAGGCACCCGCAATGGAGACCAAGGAGGATGCTTGGAACCTCCACAAAGAAGACCCACTGGAGGGTGGCACAGGACCCACAGGGAAGAAAACAACTCCTGGTGAGGGACTCGATCATTTGGGGGTAGAACTGGTGGAGGAAGGGAGAGGAGGTAAGGTGCCTGCCCAGCACAATGGCTTGGAAGGACAGCAAGTGAATCTTCAGGATCATGGTAGCAGTTCCACAGGGAAGGAGGTGGATGTCATTGTCAACCTAGGACAAATGACCTGGCTGGGAATGGGATCAGAGCAGTGCAGCAGGATTTTGTGGAGTTGGGGAGGGCCTTAGACCAGTGGCACACATGATAACTTTCTTGGAAGTGTTACCCATCTATGGCATGGTTAGGCTAGGTTACTCCTCACCATGGGATTCAATGACTGGTTGAAAAACTGGTGCAGAGCTCAGGATTTGGCTTCATTGGAGACTGGGGTCCACCTGTAGGGATACAGGCCTATACTGGCATGATGGTCTGCATCTGTCTGAGAGGGTAACCAGGATCCTAGATGATAGGTTTGAATGCTTCATTGGCAGCATTTAAACTAGCCAAGGGAGGAGGCACTGAAGAGAAGCAAGGAAATCCCAGCCCCTACACAAAACAGGGTAGTTAGAGAAGTAGACACAAAGGTAGAAAAGTCAATAGGAAGCAGAACAGGGGTAGATCCAGAAAAGACAAAGGACAGGATGTGCCCAAAAGGGCTAAGGCCATCAAAAATGGAGGGTAATGAGTACCAATGTCCGTAGTCTGGGTAAAAGCTCCTGAACTAGTGGCCTTGATGGAAGAGGGATGCCTGGATAGCATGGCAGTCATAGAAACATGGTACACAGAGAACCATGACTGGGATATCAACATACCAGGGTACATAATCTGCAGGAGGGACAGGGAGGGTAAAGAGGATGAGGAGTAGCTCTCTACATAAGGGAATGAATGAAAGCAACAGAACTAAAGGGTAAACAGGGAGGGAGAAGGCACAGTGGGTCACCCTGGAGACAGGAAATGGCACCTCAATCAGCACATGGGTTGTTTACAGACCCCGTCTCAGGGGAGGTAATGGACAAGGAAATGATAAAAGGAATCCTTAGAATGGCAGAAAAAGGAGAGATATTGTTGACGGGGACCTGAATATGCCAGATGATAACTGGAGCACCTTTATTGCAGCCACATCCAAGACCGGGTCATTCTCGATGCCCTACAGGAGCATGCCTCAGACAGCTAGTGTTGGAACCCACTCAGGAGGAGCAGTCTTAGGCCTGGTACTTTCAAATGGGGATGGAGAGAGGATCTCAGATTTAGAAGTGGTAGTCATCTGAGAACAAGTGACCACCAAACAGTGTGGTTCACAATAAACACAGCTATATAGTCAAGCTATACAAAAGCAAAGATGTTGGACTTTAGAGGCTGACTTTGAAAAATGGGAGACTGCCTCAGAAAAGCATTAGCAAACAGGCAAGAAGGAGGAGTGAAGAACAATGGGAAAAATCAAAACTGCCATCACAGAGGCAACACACCTTTGTGTAAAGCAAATCAACAAAACAAAATGAAGGAAAAAGCCACTATGATTCTGAAAAGAGGTGGCAGGGAAGGTTAAGGAGAAATGGATAGCATTCAGGAAATATAATGAAACACAGAAGGAGCAGGACAGAGAACTATATCAGTTAAAGCAGAAGGATGCAGGGAAGGCAGTCAGAATAGCAAAGGCCCAAACTGAGGAAAAGATAGCCAACTCTGTTAAGAAGGGGGATAAAACCCTTTATAGGTACACCAGGGAGTGAAGAAAGACCAAGGAGGGATACTGAGACTTAATAAAGGACAGGGAATGTGGATAGAAGGTGCAGTGAAAAGCAGGGATACTGAACAAATACTTCTGCTCAGTATTCACCAAAGAAGAGGAGGGAGGTAACCTAAACCAAACAATAGAAGCACTCTGGCTAGGAGTTGATACCAGTCCATTCACAGAAGAAAGGGTTCTGAAAGGACTCTTAAAACTAAAAGTGGACAAAGCAATGGGGCCTGACGGGATTCACCCAAAATTCTAAAGAACTAAGGGTAGAACTAGTGACACCACTGACTACCCTCTATGACAAATCATAGGAGGATGGGGTGGTACCTGAGGACTGGAGAAGGGTGATTGTGATTCTCCTTCACAAAAGTGGGAGGAAGGCAGAGGCAGGGAACTACAGACCTATTAGTTTAATCTCAGTGGTAGGGAAAATGATGGAATTACTTAAAGAAGGAATTTTGAGTACCTAGAGGTCAGCAGGGCACAGGACCCAAGGCATGGATTCACAATGGGAAGGTCATGTCAGACAAATCTAATAGATTTCTTTGACTGGGTGACCAAAGTAGTAGACCAGGGAGGGGCTGTGGACATGGCCTACCTAGACTTTAGCAAGGTATTTGACACAGTCCCACACAAAGATTATTATACAAGTTAGCCAGTCTTGGAGTGGGTCCCAAGGTAGTAGCCTGGGTAAATAATTGGCTGAACAACAGAATGCAGAAGGTAATAGTAAACAGAGTCTATGCCAAGAAAGGGGATTACTGGAGTACCGCAGGGTTCAGATTGGGGACCTAGTCTCTTTAATGTCTTTATAAGAGACATTGCAGAGGGACTGGAAGGAAAAGTATTTTTCTTTGCAGATGACACAAAGATCTGCAACAGGGTCATTAAAGAAGGTGCGGTGGAAAGGATAAGAAGAGACTTGGCAAGGTTGGAGGAATGGTCAAAGTATGGCAGCTTGGATTCAATGCAAGAAGTGCAAAGTAATGCACCTGGGAAACAGAAACCCAGGGAAGAGTACACAGTGGGGGTGAGATACTAACAACAACCAAAATGGAAAGAGAACTGGGGTAGTCATATCAGATGACCCAAAGTAGGGAAGCAATGTAAGATGGCAGTAAGGAGAGCTGGCGGGATACTGGGATGCATAGGGAGAGGCATCACCACTAGAAAACAGGAAGTTGTTATCCCTCTGTACAGTTGCTGAGACCCATCTGGAGTACTGCATGCAGTTCTGGAGACCTCATGTCTGCAAGGACATAGACAGGAGACAGGAGGGAGGCTGTCTAGAGGAGGGCAACTAAAAATGGTGCAGGTGTGCACCAGAAGACATACAGAGAGAGATTAAAGGAGCTTAATATGTATACCCTCAAGGAAAGAAGGGAGAGGGGACATGATAGAAACTTTCAAGTACCTCAGGGGAATCAACAAAGTCCAAGATAGTGGCATCTTTCAGAAAAGAGATGTGCAAGAACAAGGGGACAAATTTGAAGATAGAGGGGACAGCTCAAGAGGTAATGTGAGGAAGAATTTTGCATGGAGAGGGCTGTGGATACATGGAATGGTCTTCCTGAGAAGGTAATGGAGTCAAAAACAGTGGGGAATTTAAACATGCATGAGACAGACATAAGGCAATTCTAGTAGGGGTAGGAGGAAGCAGGCTGTTGGTTAACTAGGATCTGCAGCTTATCCATTAGGTAGGGAAATGGGCAGACTAGGTGGGCCGAGTAGTCCTTATCTGTCGTCAAGTTCTATAGCTTTTACTCCCCATGGATTACACCATGGGGCAGGGCAGGGCTTGAGGTTCCTACCCTCCATAGTAGGGCTAACCTCAAAATGTTGTCCACCACTCCAACCCATAAAATATCAGGAACCAGGAATTATTCCAAAATGTATTCTTTATTGTGCTGGATTAATAACATGTAAAATGGGCACAGTAAACCCACTGGAGAGCTAATGTTTTGTGCCTCTTGCTCGCAGGTGCTTGTAACAGGGAAATTATTTTTTTTTTTTGAGTACTATTCAGGGCAGACTGCTTTTTGAGCTCTTTAGGTGGAGACCAGCCAATGTGGGTGAAGGGGTGTAAGCCCAGATAGACAGTAAAGTCTTTGAGTCTATTTTGGCGACAGTTAATGAAGGCTCAGTGCAGGACCATATTGGCAAACAGTATGCCTCATATTGTTTTTATGCAATGATGTTTTTGGCTGGGTGGGGGTTGCCAAAATGTTCAAACAATTTTACCACACATTTCATTAGTTACATGTGTGCCTTTACTTCTAGTTTTTGCTCACCTGTGCCAAGTGTTAGTGGAGCTTTACCAACCCATTGCAGAAACCATGCTAAGTTTATTTACAGTTACAGCAATTGACATGATCAGATATTTCCTGAAATTTATGTGATATCTCTGGAGAAAATCCTTGCCTGCCAAGCAGTATCACTATAAGGCCACCAAAGAGGACCTTTTCAGAAATACTATATCGCAAAATATCTGAAAATATCTGACCATGTCTTTTGATGCAACTTAGGTTAGGTGGGCGACCATGACAGTGACAGTTTTGCATGCCCAAGTACAGGACTAGTGGGGCATTGCCTACCTTTTGCATAAAAATATGTTACTAATTCTATAATTTATTTCTTTACTTTGTTGAGGGGTCAAATCTAGTTTTGCATGTCTGTGCCCAGTGTTAGTGAGGCTTCCTCAATCTATTGCAAAATATTTTCAACAGTTTTGCTGGAAGCTCATGCCAGTTTTGTACTTATTCATAAGCTTGTTTTAGGTTCAACCTGGGAGCACAAGGAAGTTAAGTGACTTGCTCAAAGACACCCAGTAACAAGTGGGGGCTGTGAGATTTAAACCCTGGTCTCTAGGTTTGCAGCTCAGAGCCTCAAACCACTGCGCCTATACTGCCTCCAGTAACCCCACCCAAAAAAAAATGACCTCCTTGATATCCTTCCTTCCTTCTAGACAAACATGCCCCTGTTATCAGAAAGCGTTACAGGAACTGTAGCCAAGTGGTTGCATGGTAGTCTGCTGTCCCTTATGAGAACCGGAGACAAATGTTGGGAGAAGTTTAAGGTTACTAGGATACCATTATTTACAGTGAATACTGGCGCCTTCACAATGACTGTAAAAAGCCATTCGTGCTGCTAGGTAAATACTGCAGAACTGCTCTCAGACCTCGACTTGGGATCCGGCGAAGTTTCTTGCATTCAATCAAAAATATAGTGTATGGTAGAATGTTGTTATGGATAGAAATCCATAACTAGAATGGAGTTGTTATGCTGCAGTAGCTATGTCATCACAGCTGTTATGCTGCACTAGCTATGTCACTACTGCAGTGCAACAACATGGAATGCTGCCTCATAGTTGCTTTCCTCAATCCAGTTAAGCTGTAAGTTGCTGTTTTTAAACTTGAACTTGCAGAAACATCTGCAGCACACTGTCAGTTAAAAAAAAAGAAAACATTAAAATTTCTATTCTTTGTTGTCTTTTCCAGCTGGTTTTGTGCGATCTTCTCGTGAGCAGTCATACACAAACAAGGAAATGTTTGTATCTTGAGGTTCCCTTGGTAAGAGTACCTCGAGCCGCTCGAGGTCATCTGTTACCAAGGAAACCTCTCGATACAAGAATTTCCTTGTTATGTATGACTGCTCATGCAATATTCCATGTAGTCGAGGGCTGTAACAGGTGTGATGAAGCTGATATGCTTGTTAACGGGGAAAATTGTAATAAGCCTACTGCCATCGCCAATGCCTTTAATGCTCAATTCTCCAACCTGTCGGCCCACACCTCCTGTTTAAAACTGCTAGCACCCACACCTCCATACCCCTACCACCTTCTTGCCTAAGTCCCTGTCTCACCCCCTTCTTTTATCTGAAAGATATCTCAGTGAATGAGATACATAAGCTGCTTGCTGGTCTCTTCTCCGCTCACTAGTGCTGGTCATGAAAACTTGGAACCTAAGTTTCTAAAATTGGGGCCCCCACTTTCCTCCATCTCTCACATTCTCAATCTATCCTTTACTACTGGGGTCGGTCCTCTGTATGGAAAATAGCCATGGTCGTACTCCATCTCCAAGCCGGAGGACTGAAAATGTACTGAGAATTATTGATCCATAGCCATCCTTCCAGCTTCTAGTAAGATACTGGAGAAGGTGGTTGAAGTACAACTATCTGAGTATCTGCAAAAGTATGATCTACTGTCCCCAGAGCAACATGGATTTTGTAAGTATCACAGTATGACTAAGGTCACATCTGAAATCGGACTACAACTGACCATGGCATGTTGTCAGGAGCAATTTTGTAGACCTCTCCAAGGCTTTTGATTTAGTTGATCATATCCTTCTCTGTGGAAAACTTCTTCTCTCCTGGCACATCTCATACGACCCTAACTTGATTTGCTAACTACCTTGATGGTAGGCAACAGTTTGTGAAATATAACTGAGTGATCTCTGAACCTACTCCTGTTTATACTGGTGTTCTGCGAGGGATACATTTTAGGTCCCATTTTATTCTCCCTATTTGTAAATGACTTCCCACTGGTTTCTACCAACAGTAATGTCACCTTATATGCTGACAACAGGATTCTGCTGTCCAGCTCACATTAATCACCACTTACAAGCTGACTTCCATAAATTTTAAACCTGGCTCCTGTCTAACAATCTTGTTATAAACCTTAAAAAGACACAAACTATGCTCTTGGTTCTTCTACCAAGATGAGGCTGTGCCCTGTTCCTTTGAGGGTTACTAGTGACGATGGGTCCCTAGTGAACACTAAATGTTTCTTCAAATATTTGACAGTCACCCTTGACCCCCAGCTAGACCTCTCCCTTCACATTCAAAATGTATGTAAGGCTACAAATATTGAGTTGAGTCTAGCCTATAGGGCCCGGGAGCTCTTACTGTAGCTGCACATCATGCCCTGGCTAAAGGCATACTTTCTCCTACCTTTAGTTATGGCTTATGACCTTTACTTAGCCAAAAACCTGTGTATCAAAATGGGATGTGGCTTACAATAATGTCTGTCACTTTCCTCTTGCCACCCCTAGGCTTACTCATGGTTCCATGTCAATACAATGACATTGTCATTGTCGACACCCCGACATCGATGGGAACAATGTCGACTGTCAGCAGTGTTCACATCAGGAAGAAGTGTTTTATTGTGGGGCCTTCACCCCCGCACCCCCATCTCTATATAACCAACTCCAAGTTGGAGTTGATTCGGGTGGGGCACAACACCGGTATCGCTGCATCACAGACAGTGGACTCACTACAGCGACCAATCTCGACCTGGCTAGATTTGTCTCTGTGGTGGTGATCGCTGTTGGAATGTCACTGTGGTGGGGTAATACCTTTACTCATCACTGCAAGCTATATGCAAAACTCTGTTGGCTGTCTCCAAGGGTTATCATTCCTTTGCTCTGGGCTGTTTCATTGATAAAATAGCCAAAACTGCCATGCCTCGTGCTCTGGCTAAACTCCTCAAACCTGCTCAGCCTTCATACCTACTAACTGTAGATCAACTGACTCACAGTCTTTTCTTGTCCCCAAATCCTGTACTCTAACAGGTGACTGGGCCTTTGCTGTCTGTGCCCCAAATTCTGGAACTCCATTTCGGTTGCTACTCGTGTGCTGCCACCCACTATTAATTTAAGATATCCTTTAGGGAGCATCTCATGTCTGTCTCATCCTGCAAGTGTACCTATCTTGTATTATACCTGGCCTTTGCCCCTGACATAATGAGTGGATCCATATATTTGGCAACACTCTACCCAGGCAATTATTTCTTTATTATTTTGTTATGCCCCTTTTGTCAAGATTATGTATGTCTCATTCTTTTGCTTCTTGCTTATTGATGTTCTAAGCTTGTTAAACAATTAGCCTTCTCTACTGTACCACAGCCTTAATCTTATGCGTGTATACCCTTTTATTGCAATGTCTGTATATTTGTATATTGTTATCCTTTCCTTCTTGCAATGTTTGTTCACTATTTCCTTTGTAATCTCCGGTCGCACCTAAAATAGACATTTTTCCTCTAGTTGCGTATCTGGTCAAAAAAAAAGCTAAATAAATAGATTAATTTAAAAAGTTTATTTTTTAAAAGCAATACACTTCCATAAAAAAAGGGTTCCTAAAGTTTGGGTTACCTTCACCTCCCTTCCCAGGTATTGATCAACAGATGTGATAATCACAGTAAGCTTGTTCATTTCATGCCATTTTCAAAACAGAAACCAACATTAGCTTACATAAAATGCATCGGTTCTAGGGCTTTAAATCATTTCCTCCAACTACAAACATCTTCCAAATATAATTAGAAGCCATGACATCTTTGTTCAATGGTCAGTATTATTTTTTTTTTTTGTAAATATTGCAGGTGCTTCTATAATCATAAGGCGCCACATCCTAATTCTGTAGCTCTAAAATTCTGACGTTCTAAGTTCAGTTGGAATACTTATTTGTACATAGAGGAGTTTCTCAGACTTTTGCAAAGTAAAACATTTAGGGCCAATATTCACAGATTAGTGTACCCACAAATAGGTTTTGCAGGTGCACTAATCTGCATTTGCCTGGCACTCCTGGCCAGTCCATATTTAGAAGCCCCAGGAGTGCTAGTGCTAGTGCTATCCCACTGTACCAAAATTTAACAATACCATTGCACCTATGCAAATGAGGGGTCCTCCATGCATATTGGTGCAGCATTATCTTCAAAGGTTTGCAGCAGCAGTAAACAGCCCCATATATGATACTATTTACTGCTGCCATAAACCACCTCTTCATGGTGTGCCCCACCACCCAAAGGCAGAGTGGCTGTACTGCAGCTGCCCAGGCCTGATCCCCTTGATGAATTTGGATAGGTAGCCCTGGTGTCTAATGGCACCACCCCAGCCCCTGATAGTCTGTTCCTTGTCAGCTAATGCAACACCTGGTGGCTAGTTGTACTGCCACCCTCTGGTCACCATTCCAAGCCAGCTAATGCAATCCTTAGTGGCTAATGGCACACCCCCACCTCCCATTCACCAATTCCTTTTCAGATAATGGAACCCCTGCAAGTGGGCACCCCACCCCCAATCACCCATTCTGTGTCTTGTAAAGTAGTCTATTGTGGCAAATAGAGCGTTAATAGTCCTAATGGTGTTATACTGTATAAATTTAATGGCACCCCACCCCTGATCACCTGTTCTATGTCCTGTAATGTAGTCTCTGGAGTCTAGTGGCACCCCACCCATTAATTGCCTGTTCTGTTGTATCTTAACTACTGTATCTCTGGTATCGAGTCATTCCCTGCCTCCCAGGTTGCCCATTAACATAAGTAAAGGTATTCAGTGGTGGTCCAGTGTCCCCACCCATCCACCCTGCTCATAGACCACCACTTCCATACCCTCCCTTATCCTGGTGTCCTACAGTGATTAGAGTTAGTTAGTTAGTTAATTTGTTCGGTTGTTCAAACCATTACAAATTCAATATCACTTAAATTACAAACATACATCTCCATTTGCAGAAAATTGTCAATATGCTTATTAGAATACAGTTCATATACAATTGGTAAAAAGCAATCATATTTCAACATATTTTATATAAATCTTGACAATAACGGTCATTTAAATCCCCAATTTTATCTAAAAGCATAGCTAAAGGGATATGAATAACTTACTTAAAAGGCAAAAAGAATCCGTAGTTAATAGTTAATTGCTTCTAATGTAGTAAAAAGGAGAATCTTCTATCAAATCCATGCCCCAAGAATGAGCTGCAGGACCTGCTCTTGCTCTATTCATGCCCTAACATTCCCAAACTTCACATCAGATTTGTCTAGTACTATGAAGCATGCTGCCTTCAGTGTCAGAGTCTGTCCACAAGATTTCCCAACCATACCACCACTGTCAGGCTGACTTATTCCTACATACTGGTATGACACTTTCTGTATATACTACTGCTGGTCCTAACATGCTTAGTACCTAAACGTGATCCAAATCTTGGCATCACATATCTACTTGCATTACCTAACGGACTTGAGACTACTTACTATAACATACTTTCTGTTTGCTATTGTCGGCCTCTGAGTTTTTAGGTATATGGGAAAATCTGCATGAAACTGTACTTATACAAACTCTAAAAACAATTGCTCTTTCATCACCTATTGGTGCCCTATCTGGGAGTATAGTGCACAATAGAACATTTACCAGGCTGACAGAGCTCAGCTGAGGCCCATCAGGCATCTTACAATCCCCATTGAACAAAAGTAAAAGACATATGCAAGATACTTTGGTAGATGAAAACAGCTATAGCACCTGCATATAAACATGTCCTATGACAGATGTTTTACCTGACAACATCTCCTCACATGAAATACATAATAAAATTGTCATTCCCTTGTTTAGAACAGACTTATTCCTTAGGTACATGAAACATGCATAAAACAAATTGAAAATATTTGAATGAAACACATGGGAAGAACAAAACTCAGAGTTTCATCTTGGGTTTTATCATCATCCAATCTAAAGGTATAAGTTCTACACCCTTGCTGGGCTATGAAGCTTCTGCATACTTGTATTCCAGGTTTAATAAGCCATGTCCATTGAAATAGTCTCTTTAGGCCCCAAACTCTAACAGCTGCCTCCACATCTCTTCAACGCTTACATCTTCCTTCTCAGCCTCTGGATTTATACCTGTTTGGCTGCTTTTAACACATGCGCCATCCTGGACACAAACACTTTAGACTCTCCACCTTAGGTATGTCTGTGAATAAACAACAGAAGCGCTCCTCTAAGCACAGCAACTCAAGTACATATAAAATAATCCCAGCTCCCCACCTTTGGCAACAAATGGCATACCTGTTTAAATAAAAGAAAAGGCCTTTCTGCAACACAGTGCTGCATATCGAGGAGTTTCAATTCGGTTCTCTCCAGGCTCTCAAAGTATCAGCACTCAATCAAAAAGAATTTGGTTCCCCATTTCTAGTCCCAGGGTAAATTGGCCTGTTTTTATCTTTTGTCCCAAGTATATGCATTCAGCTTCCTGCCATTGGGCTTTCACCGACCACACAGACCTTATCCTGGAACAGGACCTTCATTCAGCCAAAGTGCTGCTACCGCCTATACTCAAATAGTAAAATTAGCTTTACGTCAGTGGCAATAATAGCCACACAGTCAAGATGTTAGGACGCAGAGTGAACTATGTTCTGAAAAGTCCACAGTAAATACTCATGATAGCCAGTTCAAAATGAAACAGTCAGTCCTATATCAATGTTGGCACCAAAGAAACAAATAATGTCTAAACTACAAAAGGGAAAAATCAGACACTGCCACAGGTGGAGAGGAGCAGCGTTGTGTGGATCAGAGTGGAGGCGCTTTGCAGCCATCTTGCTGCTCCGCCCCAAGCTGGGGAGTAGAATCAAGTGCACTAATACACTCCTGCAGCGATCAGAGATGCCCAATATAGTGACTGGTATGTACAATACTATATGCACACTCACTGACAGCTCATACGGTGGCTGGCCAAGAAAGTGAGAAGAGGAGGACAGTATCATCTTATTGGGCATTGATGATTGCCACAGGAAAACAGGGTATGAGGGCGTGTGGGCTTGTAGTCTGTGAGAGCGTGATAGGTTGGGGACATTGGACCACCACTGAATAGCTTTACTCACAACAACAGGCAATGGGGGCAACCACTGAACACTAGGGATTGTTAAGATAGAACAGAATGGGTGATCAGGGGTGGGAGGTGCCACTAGACACCAGGGGATACATTACAGGATACAGAACAGGTGATTAGAGGGCTGCCACTAGACTCCAGGGACTGCATTACAGGACATAGAATCAGCAATTGGGGGTGGGGTGTCACCAAACACCAGAAACTGCATTACAGGACACAGATGTGACTGAGATGGGGGATCAACACTAGCTGCCAGGAATGTGTCAGACACTCTCATGATGGGAGCTAATGAGCTGTTGGGCACCATGCAAATGAGCCCATAGAGGGTATGCAAATGGACCCTTAGCACGGTGCATGTTCAATGGACTCATTTCTGTGTTGTGGTTGAATATAGCCTACAGGGGTCTGGATCATAGTGGTAGTGCTATTCATTGTGGGCTATATATAGCCCAGGTTCAGGTCAGGGCAGTGCAGTTTCACTTAGCACTGCACTGATACAGTCCGATATTCAGTCAGATAGCACCAGTCTACTATCTGGCTGAATATAGTAGCCATCAGGTTGGTGCTAACACAAGCACAGCACAAATATTTGCACTGTGCTAGTCCTTCTTTTCAGTATCGGGTCTTAGATTTGAAATTCAGTTTCCATTTTCTTAAAACAGAAATCTTCAGTATGCTTTATAATGTGTTTAAATGCATAGTTTAGGTGTGGTTTTAAAAGTTTCTTCTCAGGTTCATTGTGTATCAAAACTCCTCGGCCTGCCGCCCGTGCACAGAGGGCTGAGGTGCTGGACGCCTCACCGTGGCACGCCAGTGACCCGGTTCGGAGCCAGCCCGGATCATCGGAGGTCAGCACGGGGAGTGGGCAGAGCAGGATGGAGCAGCCTCAAGGCAGCTCTCCTCTCCAGGGAGGTGGGGTGGCATCCCTCGCTCTCAGCTACCCCTGGTGGAGGCCAGGGGCTGCACAAGTGAGAGTGCTGGCGATACACCAATGGGGCGGGCAGAGGAGGCCATTACCGGGGCTGTAAGGTGCATGCATGCCTCCACATGCATGCATCCTTCTCCTGGGATCCTCGGGAATAAGGGAAGAAAACGGAAAAGGCAGCCGGCAGCAGGATGGCGACCGACTCTCCACAGGCACCACTCCCAGACCGGGCGTAAGGTAAGCCCTGGTAATTCTGGGGGATGGAAATGGGGAGTCGGTCAAATGGAGACGCATGGAGCAGGGAGAAACAAAATAGAGATAAAAAACACCTCGGGCCTGAGTTTAGAAGGGCCATAGATTGATGCAAGAAACTTGTGTCAGACAGTCAGACATAAGTGATGACTTGCAGCAGGCATTGGTGTGTTCTGAATTTTGCAAGTAAGCCAGCCACAAACTTCAACACAAACCCCTTGTGCCAAATGCAGGAAGTTAGACTAGCTCCTCCCGGTCTACATTTGCACCATTGGGGAAACATTTTACAGGGCTTGTGCCAAAACTTTGGTGCAATCTGCTAAAAGTGTGAAAATGTTGCAACAGTGCCAACCCTTCCAAAATTGGGTTGCATTGTGTCCAAGGGTTTGGTATCCAGACATGACACAGGGCTTAACGCAAGCCCTGTGTCGACCTTTCTAAAATCAGGCCCTCAGCTTCACTACTTAGTTTCCTCACCCAGAGAACTCAACAATGCAGTCTTATTACATGTAGAAAAGCACATTAGGTTGGCAAACTACCATGACACTAAGGGGCTTCTCTGCAGCTTTCAGCAAAGTTCCAAAGCTCTACAACCGCTCCCATCCTGACATACCTTCCAATACTGCTGCGGAGTCAGGGCTGCAGTGGTTATAATTATTTTAAAGCAAAGGTTATTTTAATAAACTACTGAAACTTATGGCCAAACACGGAGCGCCACGTGGTCCTGATTGAGTGGATGCAAGTGCTCATGGGTATTCCACATTTAGTGATATCGATACCACCACTGCTCTTATTGCAGCAGCAGCAGTGGTGGTAGTATAATATGCTTATTTTATTACTTTCACGGGTCTTGATCCCTGGAATATTACAGCAACACCTGGACAGGTTGTTGCTGTAGTAAACCCTTAACTGCTAAAAACAATTTAAAATCTCCAAAACAATTTCAATGTGAAAGTCCCTCAACCTTTTTTTTTTCTATGTACCTGGGTAGTTTGTAGGCATGAACAATGATTCCCTCTCTAGCAAACCCCTAATTTCATACTAATTTAAATATAAATAAGGCTTCACTCTGTTCTGCCCTGGTGTGAAAACCTGATTCCATTACAAAGGTCATGACCCACTCATGCAAGGCATCATGGAGTTGATGATGCATAGCTGCAAAAGCCAGCAGAAGTTATACTCTCAGGCAGTTCTGTTACATGTGTTCTGACATTCCTGTAATCCCTAAAAGCATTTTTTAACTCAGATACTCTTTAAACTACAGAAAACAGCAGGGCACTTAGTATACCTTTAAATGTTTCATGGCTAGCATAAGACAAGAACACAGGGACTGCAAAGGACAGCAACAGCACTGACTGATACAGTATGACTACTGCAGGTTTTAGCTCTAAAACATTATAAAATTCCCCGGATGCCCTGCATGAATCAGGTCATGCCCTTTGCAATGGAGTCAAGCAGGTTTTCACACCACACTTAAGTAACATTTACATTTAAATCCTAATGAAATTAGGAAGGTGCAATAGAGGCAATCACTGTTCATGCCTACAAACTATACAGCTAAACAGAATAAAGGCTGAGGGACAGTCCCTTTAAATTCAGCCTTTTTTTGTAAACCGAATGTACTGAATAATGCAAACACTAGGAAAAGTATGTGTACTCATAAAAAATGTGACCTTTGTTGGGCTAAAGAGCTTATAAAAGCAGTTCCTCATCAGGCTCATGGTTTAATAGCTCATTAGCCCCTTTCAATAGCATTGCTTCATTGTACACTGTACTTTCTTAGCATTTATTTCACACACATACACACACACACACACATATAGATATATTTATATCATAATCCCTACTCATCATTATTAATTTATCATCATAAATATAATTATAATAACTGGTTTTGTTATTTCCTAAGGAAACCCGGTTTGTAATTTGCCATTATAAAGGAATGTTTATAACAGCAAACACAAGCTGGGCTTTTCTTGCACTGCGCATGTGTCAGCTGCAGCTCTTCCCTTCTTTAGCACCACCACCATTCTTTACCACTGGAGAGTTCACCACCACTCGAACTCAGCGGTAAGTTATTAAAAAAAAAAAATCACCAGGCTAACATGTTTAAATGGGTCTCCTTTTAAAAAAATGAAAAAATATGGTTAATGTCCATTACTGCAGGCACTTCGAACTCTGACCACGCTGAAACCAGACTGGACCACGGCCACATAAGGCGTTTTTATTTTATATAATTGCTGTGGCAAAAATAATGATACCAGCAATTATATAAAATAAAACATGGGGTTGTGTAAACCTGAATTTTACAAACATCTTGGTGTTGGATGCTTAAATGAACCCCTGAAGCACTGCTCTTGGGGTTTATGTAGCATCCATCACCTCAGGTGTGTGTAAAATTTCATAACACACACCATGTATTATTCTATATTTATTAAATCAAAGCATACACAAGCACCACCACCACCACTAGCACTGGTGAGGAAAGTCTTTCTTCGCCTGTCACCACAACAATGCCATCATCTATGCTACTGTAACTTTTCACATTGGCAGGAACATCTCATGGAGAGTGCAGCAAAGTCGGGCTACTCAACATACAAAAACAGACCTTTCAACTAGGTCGTGTTTAAAAAAAGCATTTTTAATTTATAAATAGAGATCAAATACAACAGCACTCCCATCACAAACATTTCACGTCACACTGGCGCTTTTCAATGAAAAGTGTCAGTGTGACATGAAACATTTGTGATGGGGTACCGCTGTGTTTGATCTGTATTTATGAATTAAATGCTTTTTAAAATGTGACCTAGCTCAAATGTCTGTTTTCTGTATGTTGAGTAGTCTACTTTTTGCTGCATTCATTTTGGTTCACGTTGAGACACAAGCGTTGTTTTCAGGAAGCCGCCTCTTTGCTACTTTGATTTCATGGAGGAGTCACATACAGCTGCACCACCAGAGCCAGGACAACAAATGGCAGCAGGCTATATATATGATGTGCACAAGTCTTCAAAATGCAAAAGACACATTTATTTCTCAGCTGTTGACATCTCATGGTACTGGTAGCAGCAACGGGTGACAAATAAGCTGACTCCTCCAATATCCAACAGCAGCCTAGGTACAAGGCAACTCAATTCCATTACTGCTTAAAAACAAAAGTCCATCCAGTATATAATGTGAAACATGAAAATGCTGGCCACATAACAGAAAGGAGAGTCATTATCAGCACATGATAGGTGAATAGCCTTAGGACTGTGAACAATCTATAAATTGGGCTACTGCACCTCCTTCCTTCATCATCTTCCATGTCCCTTCCTTCACCATCTTCCATGTCCTACAAGCAATGAATATAATATTAAAAATACAATATTTGAAATGGACATAATTACATTTTTGGAGCTATGGCCAAGTGCATTGTCTTTTTTTTTCTGATTGCTGGAAGCAAGAGACTTCATGAAGGTATCATCAACTCTGAGGAAATACAAAGTTATTGGATCTAGCCTGCCCACTACTAAACGACCTTTGCTTGCCACCCTCTGTTAAATGCATATTGTTTTGCCCTAAACCATGTTGTTGCCAAGTCAACTATCCTTGTGCAGATCTTTGTTAAGGTTCCCACCCCACAGTGTGCAGTTCATGCCCCAGATTCTGAGGATGACATGACTGAGCTCTAATATGGGGCATAATTTGTAGACTGCAGTTTACCATGTGGACTACAGCACCTTCTTCTGTCTGCTTCTGTCTCATTCAAGTCAACATATATAATAATAGTAATATTACTAGTAGCAGCAGTAATGTCAATAATATAATAGACATATATCATATTAGAACCACAGTTCAGTGCATTGCCACTGCTATTTTTCTGAAACCTTGTGTTAAAACTGCACTAATACAGAACCTGTGTCAGGACCCAACTCTACAGTATGCAGGTGTGCACCCCACTTCTGAGAAAAGATATCAAGACTGAGAACAGAAATTTTGGGACTGTTGCCAGTCAAGCCTATGGTATCACCAGTCTTCTTTTTCTTCCTCATTCACCAACAATACTGTTCAATAGCAATAATATATACAGTAGAAAAGTCCAGTGCAGTATAATACATAGGACAATAAACAGACGTACTTTTTGAAACCTGGCTCATTTGTGTTAATTGTAAGAATACTGGAGCATTACACTGCTTTGCAACAGCCCTGCCTAGTCCAGCTCCCTAGTAATCCACAGTTCGAATCGAACACAATGTACACATTTTTAATTCAGTCTGGAAGTCTGGAAGCAAATAATGAACAGAAACACAAACTTAATACATACAGTGCTACCCCCAGGATGAAGCATGCTGTAAGTAGATGTCACAGCTTTCTGTGTCTAAAATGGTAGTAATTACCATTGGATTACATTGCTTCCTGCAATATCTTGAAAGGTATCACTAGCTGGAACTGTAATACTGTGAGTCATCTTGACAGGTGGCACTATACAATAACGTTGAATTAACTGCTTGTTTACTTTTTAACTTAGTGGGATATCAGAGTTAAACTGAACTGAATCTGTAGAACTTTTCAAAGGTCAATGTTCAAAGTTCAAAACATTAAATGTTGAGAGAGGTCCACACAGCTCTACTGTTGAGTGTTATCAAGGACTTATTGTAGTATAGTTGCTTGGTGGAGGCCATGAGCATAACTGATTGTCAATGCTTATTTTCTAACAGTCACAACACTCCTGACCTGCTTTTGATGTATTGTTTAGGCTAAAGTTAAGGACGCTGACCAAGATTCATGCTCCAGAATTCAAACCATAAAGTTCACTGGTGTTTTATAGAGTCCACAAATCATATTGCTTGTGTGTGTAAAGTCTTCATCACATACTGCTCAAGCTAACGCAGCTGTTCCTTACTGCACATAAAATCCATCAGCCAGTACACATCAAAATGCATAAAGTGCCGAAAACACTACATTACATGACAAAATGTTCATTTCCCTTTACTTAACTTCTTCAAATAATAAAAATAATGAACCATTTACATTTGCTTTTGGTTTGTGTAGCTTTAGGATATTTTTAAATCACTGTATACAGCCCTAGTATTAATTGTTTTTAACTGTGTACTGAAACATTCCTTTTAAAACTGCACACAGATTGTCAAGAAACTTCATCTGTAACTGGTATATAGGCTTGAAATTCCCACTTTACTTCCATGATCCTTCACACTGACATGTGAATGACCAATTCAACCTCTCTCCATTACAGAAGCAGTCACCATGCAAACAGCTTTGTTTCCATATATATTGCCCTGTGTCCTTTTACCTTTATATTGACTGAAACTTTACCCTGCCAAGTGTTCTTGGATTACAGTAGTTCACTATAACACTCACTATTACTATTATCACTACTAGCCACACAGCTGTGACCCTGTTGGATACTATATGTATTTATGATTTACTCATTTAATAAATGCCTTCCTTCACATCATATTGTCTTTCAGTGTTCTTGAATACTGACTGATAAGTCTTTGTACCTCGTTAAGGTGGATGTACTGTGCTTCAGAGGTAAGTCTTTGCTGCTTAGAGTTCATTTGCTCCTGGTGAATAATTCCTGGACCCTAATCCCCAGCAGCAGTCATCACAGCCTGCTTCTTTGGAAATTGATGCGATGTCACAAACTGAGAACTAAGATCTCAGTGGTAACCCTGTAGCTCACATATTTAGAACATGGAGAAATGGGAAACAGCACAAGTTAACTCTCAGAACAGACCTCAGCTGCAAAATGCTACCTGTGGACACACATTTGGCATTGTGGACTCATAACATTTTTGGTCTTATTACCCCTTGATAACTGAATCTTTCATCATGCATGACAAGGGGACATCAATATATTGCTTCAATCTGGGGTGTCTCTAAAGGATTGGAGGATTGTGGACATGGTCCTACTCCAAAGGGATGTGATAAAAGGATCCAAATATTTATAGGCGGTCTGTCTAATCTCTGTTATATGTAAACAAATGGAGACCATAATTAAATGAAACCTGGTGACCTACCTGGAGGACAATGGTCTACAGGTAGCAAACAGCATGGGTTTGTGACAGGGAGGTCATGTCATACCAATCTGCTAGTACTTTTGGATTGGGTTACAGGGGCAGTGGATAAAGGGCAAGCTGTAGATTAATTATGCTTAGATTTTAGCAAAGTCTTTAATTTGGTGTCACATAAGAGGCTTCTGAAAAATGAAAGAATTTGGAAGTAGGGAAGGAGCTTATAAGGTGGGTAGGGAATTGGATAGAGGAAGACAGCAAAGAGTGATGGTAAATGGGTTAAATCAGGGAACAGAGAGGTCATGAGTGGTGTTCCAGAGGGTCAATCCTTGGACCAGTCCTCTTCAACATGTTTATTATGAGATACTGTAGAAAAGATATACAGGGAAGATGTGTCTATTCAGATTACTCAAAACCTTGTGACAAATGTGGACATTAAAGATGGGGTGGGGAATTACAAAGTGATCATGAAATATTAAAGAACTATTAAAAATGTGGCACTTGAGGTTTAATGGGAAGAAGTGCAAGGTAATGCAAAAGAGAAGAAGAAATTTATGACAGAATATTGGATGGGGTGTTAGGTTGGCAACTACAAGCAAAGAAAGAGGCCTGGGAGTCATTATAATTAAGTGACTCCGAAACAAATCTCTCAGTGTAACAAGGCCTACAGTGGCCAGCTCTCAGTGGCACTGAGGGTTGAGGTGCTAGACGCCACACCTCGCACTACACCGCTGATCTGAGTTTGGAAGCAAGCTCAGGTTGCCGGTGGTCGGCTGGGGAGGGTGAGAAGTGAGATTGAGCCTCCTTTCCTGGGAGGATTTGGAGTCTCCGGGGTTTTGGCTGATACCAAGTGGAGGCTTGATGGTAGTGCCAAGCTCAAGAGGAGATTCAGTGCTAGGCTGGCTGGTGGAATGGGGCTGTTGCGGAGTCACGGGTGCATGCTCATCTCCATGGGCATGTGTGACCGTGTTCTGGGATCCCGGGTCATAAGGGGAACCAGGAAGAAAAACAAGAAAGTAATAAACATAATATGAAAAAAAGAAGGCCTACAGTATAGTAATGCAAATAGAGTGCTGGGATGTATTGGGAGGGTTTTGACAGCAGGAGAAAGGAGGTAGTTATTCCACTGAATATTTCACTAGTTAGGCCCTATTTGGAGTACTGTGTCCAGTTCTGTAGTTTATTTTATGAAGGCTAGGAATAGACTAGAACCAGTACAGAGAATGATTACCAACATGAATCTGAGCCAACAGGGGAAGTCCTGTGAAGATAGGCTGAATCCTGAATATCTTTTCACTTGAGGTCAAAAGCAAGACAGGAAACATGATAAAGACATATAAATCTCTAAGAGAAATACAGAAGGTGGACCACTAAGTTCTATGCAACATAAATAATTGGGCAGTAACAAGAGGTATGAATGGAAGCTGGTAGGAGAAAAGTTTAAGAAGGATGAGAAAATGTTACTTACAAAGAGGGTGGCTGAACCATGGAACAGTCTACTGACAAAAGTAACAGAAGTACAGTAGGAACTATAAATCAGTTTAAACACAGCTGGAGCAGAGTAAGTGGTCTAATAGATACACACGGAATTAGGGATGTAAAATATTCAAAGGGTGGGGTGAGGGTAAAATCAAGTCATGGTAATAGCTCATGAGGAGAGATAAGAAAACCAAATGGGCAGACTGGATGGACCTTTGGTCTTTATCTGCTGTTTCTATGTATAGTTTATAGTTTCTATGTTTCTATCACATTTTTAATTTTGGATATCATTTCCTTCACAGTGAATTTGAGGAGCGCATTGCGATAATTTTCCAGTACCCTTCACAGATGGGACAGACAAGAGACAGTGGGCAGGATTTTCAAAAACATGGCACTGGGCTTGCTTCAGGCCCTGTGCCATGACACATAGGTTCTGGCTGTGTGCCAACCCTTGCTGCAACTGTGCCCAATTTTACAATCTTGGGTGCAGTTGCAACAGTTTTCATTCTACGGAAGCTTGTGCCAAATATCTGGTACAAGCTCCATAAAACCGCCCCCAAGACTGCTGCAAGTTAGACCTGAAAAAGTTAGTCTAACTTGTGGCAATCTCAAACAGGATAGAAACTCCCGTTAGATCACCGCCAAGCCCCATGCACCCGGGCTTGGTAGCATTCTAAGCCTTGAAAATCCTGGCCCAGTGTGTTCTAGTGGTTAGAGCACTAACTTGAGAACTGGGAGATCATAGTTTCAAACCCAACTAGAGTTAAATATGCAGTGTGTGACCCTGGGCAAGTCATTCATGTTTACTTGCTGTTAGCCCTATTTATCACAGGTTGTTCCCAAAAATACATGCCTTGTGTACTTACCTGGTAACCAAAAACTAAATAAAGAAAATACAAAAGACACAAAAAGTGGTGTGGTCCTGAGGACTTAAAAGTAGCCAAGGTGGCTCCCACTCAAGAAGGGCATGGTCAGACCTCGGCGATTACAGGCTGTCCAGCCTGGCAGTGCTTGGCAGGATCCTGGTAGCCTTTATCGAGTTCAGAATAATTGAGTGCTTGGTTGAGGCCAAGATTCTTGCCCCTCTCAGCATGGCTCATGACTCCAGTGTCCTTCTGGGTGAGGGGGTGCAACACACAGGCACCAAAAGTGATGTATGTATGTATGTATGAAAGGAGGGATAAGAAGGGCAGCATTGTTAGGCTGAAGAAGGTGGATGGTTGGGCTGATAAAGACTGGAGCAAAGCAGAGGTATTAAACAAATACTTCTGCTCTGTCTTTACAAAAGAAAAGGATGGACCAGTGCCACAGGCAAGAGAAGGAGGAAGGGAATTGGGGAGGGTGGAGGCTGTTGGAGCTATCGAGATTCAATCAATCAATCAAAATCTTTATTTATCCAAGTGGGCACCATTGAGCAAGGCTCATTTGCAAGGTGGACCTGGTCATGAATACATCAAAGTACAGTACAGAAGCAGGTATACAAAAGCAATAATATACAAGGAAGAGAAAGTATATACAATGTATACAGTACAGTACAAGGTTGAAATAAATAAAAAAGCGCATTATTTAACAATTGAAGAAGTCAGCAGATGTACAATCAACCATAGGCATACAGGGGTTATAAGCAGAGGTCTTTTGAGTGAGGCAGCTGGCAACTACACATATAGGGAAAAGAGGCCATGTATGGGGTGGCAGGTTAGAGAGGTAAAGAGGAGGGATAATGAGAGACAACTGGGGAAACATTGGGCTAAAACCACAGAAAGTGACGATGGCTGTCATGTATTTGTTTATTATGATAATGACGGAGGAGGGTAGATAACTGGGACACTACTATGGATGGGGTGGGACTTTAGCCAGGCTGGAGCAGACAGGGAAGGTGGGTGCAGCAGGAAGAGTTAATACGAAAGAGGAGAGCCAGGATAGAAACATGGCGCAAGGGCCAGGATGGAAAGGGAGTTATGGAATTAGTGGCTAACGTGGAGGAATACATTTGCAAGGTGCTTTCATGTAGCGATCAGAGCGCCTTTGAAGATATTCAGGCTAACAGGACAGCTCAGCTTCAAGTTCCTTTGTAAACCATTCCACAATGTGGGTAAAGAGAAGCTTAGAGCAGCTTTGCTGAAATGAGATTGAAAGAGCAAGGAGGGGCTGATGGCCTGAGGTTTGACAAATCCCCAGGCCAGATGAAATACACCCCAGGGTGCTGAAAGAGTTAGCTGAGGATCTGGCGGCCTGCTGGCTGTTCTTTGCAATAGATCTCTGGAGTCAGGAATGGTACCACCAGAATGGAGAATGGCACATGTGGTGCCACTCCACAAGAGCAGACCAAGCATGACCCAGGTAACTATAGGCCAGTCAGCCTGACCTCGATAGTATATAAACTCATGGAGACCATAGTAAAGGAAAGGCAGGTGAGGTACATAAAGGAGAATGGTCAACAGCATGAAAGAGAGCACTGGTTGTGGCAGGCAGATCACGTCAAATGAACCTGATCAAGTTCTTCGATTGGATCATGAGGCAGTGGACAAAGACCAGGTGGTGGACATCATATACTGTACCTGGACTTTAGCAAGGCCTTCGATTCTGTACCACACAAAAGATTGATAATTAAACTGAGGGATCTAGAGGTGGGGAAGAATATGGTAAGATGGGTTGAAAACTGGTTGAGTGGTAGAACCCAGAGAGCAGTGGTTGGGGTGAGTTCTCCAGCATCAAGGAGGTCACCAGCAGGGTCCCGCAGGGATCAGTGTTGGGTTGTAGCTGTTCAATGTCTTCATAAGTGATATTGGGAAGACATTAAACGCAAAATGTGCCTGTTTGCAGGCGACACCAAACCTGTGGGGAGTGGATACCAAAGAGGGGTTACAAGACCTGAGGAGAACCTCACCAGACTAGAGAGATGATCAGGAATCTGGCAACTTAGTTTCAATGACAAAAAGTGCAGTGATACACACAGGCGCCAAGAACCCAAGGGCAGAGTATGCCCCTCCCATGCCCCTCTGATTTGACCAATCTGCTTTCTCCTTCCGCTTCCCTTCTCCCTGGAATAAACTCCTCTCTGACCTCAGACTATCCTCCTCCCTTTCCCACCAAAGGGCTACTCAGACTTCTGCCTCACCCATAGTGCTCCTTTGTATCCTAGCCCCACCTCTTAAGCATTAGTTAACAATCACCTACAGTTGTAAACCCATACAGCCATATCTCCTTGTCCAATAGGAACCCCATTGTTTTAATTTGTGTCTTGCTCTCTGTATTTCTTTTACTCTGACCCATTATTTATTATATGGTGCAACAGCTTGTCCTGCAACTGGACTGTGGTGCTATTGTGGATAAACTGTTTTTTTTTTTGCTTTAATGTTGCACTCCTGACCTTGATGTTACCTACTGTTATGGAAATTGTAATCATGACCCTTGTTTCTTGTTACTGATGTGTTTTTGTCATATGTAAATGTACTATTTTCCCATGTTGCTTTTTCCCGGTCGCACCTGGAAACGAGTCTTGGCTCATTGTTGCTTTTCCTGGTTATCAACTTTTAAATAAAAAATAAATTAATTATATAGGAGGGGCTTGGGTAACTGCTGCTGAAGAAGAAAAGGATCTAGGGATAGTGACTATGAGTGACCTGAAACACACCACTCAATGTAAAAGGTGGTGGTGAAGGCTAACAGGATGCTGGAGTGTATTGCAAAGGGATTCAGTAGTAGGTGGATAGAGGTTATTTTACCATTTGTACAGGTCATTGGTCAGACCACATTTAGAATATGGGGTGAGGTACTGGCATCCTTATTTTAAGAAGGACATCAGCATGCTGGAGGGGTCCAGAGGAGAGCAACCAAGATGACTGAGGGGTTACAGAATAGGTCCTATGAGGAGAGGCTGGAAGACCTGGGGATGTACTCCTGGAAGAGAGGAGGCAGAGGGGTGATATAATAGAGACCTTCAAATACATGAAGGGAATTAACAGAGTGTAAAGGGAAGGTCTATAAAGCATGTTTGCCGCTCATTTGCATCACCAGGTAAGAAAAAGGTTTGTCTCCCCATACGATGCACAGGTAATGCCAAACTTCACCCAACAACTAACACACCAAAATCTGGCCAATGGAAAATCATGTACACAAATGCTCACAGCCTGGGAAATAAGATCCCAGACCTGCAGGCAATAATGTCAGAGGCTAAACTGGACATAGTAGCAATTAGTGAGACGTGGTTTACCAATAACCACTTGGGAGACTTCAGTACCTGGCTATGTATTGTTCAGAAGAGACCGAGGTGCAAAGGGGAAGGAGTGGCCCTGTATGTTAATGAAAATATCAAAGCTACAGAAATTCAGAAAACACATAAGGAGCCAGAAGAACTGTGGGTCACCCTGGAAACAGGAAATGGGACAGCCATAAGAACTGGGGTTGTCTACAGGCCCCAGACCAGAGGGAGGACATAGACACATTACTGTTAGAAGATATACAAAACATGACAGCTAAAGGGAGGTTCTGATAATGGGAGACTTCAACATGCGGATACAGATTGGTCAATACCAGCAGGAACATCTGCCAGAACTAGACTCATAGTGGATTCCTGCAGGGGAGGGCCTCAAACAACTGGTACAGCAACCCACAAGAGACAGGGCTATCCTAGATCTAGTACTGACTAACAAAGAAGGGATCACAGATCTCCAGGTAGAAGGTCACCTGGGGCCAGTGACCATCACATGGTATGGTTCAATTTGGCCACTACATCTAAATCATCCCATTCCAAGGCAAAAATATGGGACTTCAGAGGAGCTGACTTTGATAAGATGGCCAACAGAGTTAAGCTAGCCCTGGCAAAAAGAAACACAGGTGAGGGGGTACAGGCAAAGTGGGCAAGCATTAGGATGCAATACTTGAAGCAACATCCCATTGTGTCAGACAGAAAAGGAAGTGCAAAAGAAGAAGGAAACCACTTTGGTTCTCAAATACAGTAGCAGAAAAGTCAGAGCCAAAAGGCTGGCCTTCAGGAAATATAAGGGAACACAGCGGATGAAGATAGGGAGGCATACCAAACTGCCCTAAGGGAAGCAGGTAAGGCAGTAAGGCAGGCAAAGTCCCAAACTGAAGAAACACTAGCACGAACAGTAAAGAAGGTGACAAGACTTTCTATAGATACATTAGTGAAAGGAGAAAGTCCAGAGGGGTATTGCTAAGTTTAATGGAGAAAAGGAGCATGTGAGGAGGAGGACCCTGTAAAGGCATCTATTCTAAATAGATACTTTGCACAGTATTTACTGAAGAGAAGGTAGGGCAGGGCCCACAGCTCAGCATCATGGACACAGGGGAGGGAGGTGAGCACTACTCCTTCACAAAGAAAGGGGTCCTACAAGAGCTTGCTAAGCTCAGGGTGGATAAGGCAATGGGACCTGATGGCATACATCCCAGGGTACTTAAGGAGCTAAAGGAGGAACTAGCAGAGCCATTAGCAGAATTGTTTAGTGAGTCTCTGAGCACAGGAGAGGTCCCAGAAGACTGGAGAAGGGCTCATGTGATCCCGCTCCACAAGAGTGGTAGCAGGGAGGAGGCGGGAACTACAGACCGGTCAGTCTTACCTCAGTAGTGGGTAAGATTATGGAGGCACTTTAAGGAAAGGATAGTGCAACACCTGGAATCCATAGGGGCACAGGATCCAAGACAGCATGGGTTTACAAAAGGAAGGTCCTGTCAAACTAATCTCATAGATTTCTTTGACTGGCTAACCAGAGTGGTGGACCAAGGGGAGAAGTTGATGTCGCCTACCTTGACTTCAGCAAAGCTTTTGACACTGTTCCAATAGAAGATTGATAATAAGCTGGGTAGGCTCGGGTGGTCAGAAGTTGGTCAACTGGGTGGCAAACTGGTTGACGGGCAGAAAACAGAGAGTGGTGGTAAATGGTATACAGTCAGAAGAGATGCAAGTCACAAGTGGGGTACCTCAGGGATCAGTCCTGGGGCCAGTCCTCTTCAACATCTTCATTAGTGACCTTGCAGATGGACTAGAGGGTAAGGCTTGTCTGTTTGCAGATGACACCAAGATCTGCAACAGAGTAGATGATCCAGATGGGTGGGCAGAATGAGAAGAGATCTGGATAAACTAGCAGAATGGTCAGAAGAGTGGCAACTGGGATTTAATGCAAAGAAGTGCAAAATCATGCACATAGGGAAGAGAAACCTGAAGCCACCTATAGGCTGGGAGGGAGTTGCTAGCAGTCACAAAGGAAGAAAGAGACTTGGGCATCATCATCACTGATGACCTAAAATCATCCAAGCAGACCTCTAAAGCAGTAGGTAAGGCTAGGGGGTGTTAGGGTGTATTAGTTAGGTATCACAAGTCGTAAGAGGGAGGCAATAATCCCTCTGTACAAGACACTGGTTAGGCTCCATCTGGAGTACTGCATGCAGTATTGGAGGCCACACCTTCAAGGACATTAACCAAATTGAGGCAGTCCAGAGAAGGGCAACCAAATGGTGCAGGGACTGCATCAGAAGACATATGAGGACAGATTAACGGAGCTCAATATGTATACCCTTGAGCAAAGGAGGGAGAGAGTGATATGATCGAGGGCATTCAAACACCTTAAGGGCATAAACAAGGTGAAAGAGTCTAACATGTTGAAATATAAGAAAAATAGCAGGACAAAAGGACACAGCATGAGATTAGAGGAGGCCGATTAAGGGGAATGTGAGGAAATTATTTTTCACAGAAAGGGTGGTGGATGCATGGAATGGCTTACCACAAGAAGTGGTGGCTATGAATACAGTGCAGGGCTTCAAACAGGCATGGGATAGGCATAAGGAGCAATACAAATGACTATGAATAGATAGGCCACTGACAGAGCAAAGGCCGATGGCACATTTATAAGGTAGAAAAGAAATGGGCAGACTGGATGGGCCTGTATGTCCTTATCTATCGTCAACTTCTATGTTTCTATGTAAGTGGCAACAGCACCACTGGGGCACAGCCTAAAACTGATGTGGGGATTCAGAAGAGATGTAAGAAAACATTTCTATATAGAGAGGGTGGTGTCCACCTGGAATAAGCTGCCAGAGGAGGTGGTATCAGCAAAGATGGTGAAAGTGATCAAGAGAACCTGGGACAAGCACAAAGGGAACCCTTGGGATCAAGGAAGGGCAAAGGTGGAGAGAGGGAGGGACAGTTGGGGGCAAGGTCATTGGCATAAATTGTAAGGCCAGACCCTGCATCACTTACTGAGCAGACACGACAGACCGAGTGGTCATCTTCTGATAGCTGTTTTCATATGTTCATATGAAAGACAAAACTATGAGGCTGGTGGCCCTTAACATGTTCACACTGAAGAAAAGGAGGCTGAGAGAGGACATTACCTCAGTCTTCTACACGCCTACAAGGGTATTGAGTATCAGCAAGATCAAATACAGAGATGTTTGATCTGATGTTCTCAGGCAGGATGTGGGTGGCCCCTGAAGGTCAGAGGTGGTAATTTCAGGGATGATGTTAGGGAGAAATTCCTTTAATAGAGAGTGATGAAATGATCTC
Organism: Neoceratodus forsteri; assembly: GCA_016271365.2. Classification (NCBI taxonomy): domain Eukaryota; kingdom Metazoa; phylum Chordata; order Ceratodontiformes; family Ceratodontidae; genus Neoceratodus; species Neoceratodus forsteri. Next base: position 1,544,690,517 of record CM057450.1, read on the forward strand.
ATAACCTGCCAGTGCAGGCAGTGTATATAAGGACAGTACGAGCATTTAAGGTAAGCATGGACATTTCTGCTTACCAAGAGAACCACTGGATACCCTGGCTAGTAGAGTTGGTAGGAAACCAATTTAAGTTTGCTTTCTCACCTGGCCCAATGGCCAGTGGGCTGAGACTTTGGTAGCTTACCTCACGCCATGCCGGCAACGCAGATTTGGGAATGGACTTGGGTCACTTGGGGTGGCCGGGGACAGAGGATTGAGTGTCCGTAGAACAGCTCTGCTCCCTCAGAAAGGGGGACTGTACCTCCCATGTCTTGCCTGCTATCTAGACAAATCTAGGTGGCAGCATGGGAAGATACCCTGTGGCTGTATGCCAGGGAATCTCGGTGGAGGTGGAGTATGCATGTGTCATTGCATGTGTGTGGGCTCATTAAGGAGAAAATTAGAGAAAATCCTCTGACCATAGCATGGTGATGGCCCAGTTGCTCACAGGCCCTGCACTGATGACTGGGCACCTCAATCCAGGGTCCTGTGGCAGGACCACCTGAGAAGGCAAGTTCCAAAGAAGTCAGGCAACTGGGCCAGGGAGACCAGTCCAGATGGGAGCCAGTTACGGTGTTGAAGGACATAAACAGCTTTATAGGAAAAAAGTTAGTGTTTGTACAACACCCTTATTCATACCTGCTTATGATGCAGGTGGGGGCAGGCACTTTGAATCTAAAGGCCTTTCCATCCTCAAATTACTATATTAATATGTTGCTCAGTACTCTGTATTGTTTCCATTACATATTGTGGTGTACCTGTTGGTTAATAGAAACACAGAAACATAGACTTTGATGCAGATAAGGACCGCTTGGCCCACCTAGTCTTCCCATTTCCCTACCTACAGGATAACCTGCAGATCCTAGTTAACCAACAGCCTATTTCTTCCCACCCCACAAAATTGCCTTGTCTGTCCCCATGCATTCTGGAATTCTCCCACAGTTTTAGGCCCCACAACCTCCTCAGGAAGGCTGTTCCATGTGTTCACCACCTCTCTATGAAAAAAATGTCCTCACATTGCCCCTGAGCTGTCCGCCTCTATCTTCAAATTGTGCCCTCTTGTTCTTGCACATCTCTTTTCTGAAAGATGCTACCCTCTTGGACTTTGTTGATTCCACTGAGGTACTTAAAAGTTTCTATCATGTCCTCCTCTCCCTCTTTTCCTCAAGGGTATACATAGTAAGTTACTTTATTCTCCCTCATATGGCTTCTCTTGCTGACCCTGCACCTCTGGACTGCCTCTATCCTGTCTATGTCCTTGCGTGATTGGGTCTCCAGAACTGGATGCAGTACTCCAGATGGGGTCTCAGCAACTGTCTGTACAGAGGGATAACAACTTCCTGTTTTCTGCTGCTGGTGCCTCTCCCTATACATCCCAGTATCCCCCACCCTCCCTACTGCCTTCTCACATTGCTTGCTAACCTTAAAGTCATCTGATATGATTACCCCCAGGTCTCTTTCCATTTTTGTTGTTGTTACTATCTCCCCACCCATTGTGTAATCTTCCCCAGGGTTTTTGTTTCCAGGTGCATTATTTTGCACTTCTTTGCATTGAATCCAAGCTGCCATACTTCTGACCATCCTCCAACTTTGCCAAGTCTCTTCTCATCTTTCCACACTTCCTTGTGTATTAACCCTGTTGCAGATCTTTATGTCATTTGCAAAGAGGCATACTTTTCCTTCCAGTCCTCTGCAATGTCACTTATAAAGACATTAAAAGGACTGAACCTCATGGTATCCCACTAGTAATCCTCTTTCTTCAGAGTGGACTCCATTTACAATTACCTTCTGTGTCCTGTTGTCCAGCCAATGTTTTACCCAGGCTACCTCCCTGGGACCCACTCCCAGGCTGGTCAATTTGACTATTAATCTTTTGTGTGGGACTGTGTCAAATGCCTTGCTAAAGTCTAGGTAGGCCATGTCCACAGCCCCTCCCTGGTCTACTACTGCTCACCCAGTCAAAGAAATAATTTAGATCTGTCTGACATGACCTTCCTGCTGTGAACCCATGCTGCCTTGGGTCCAGAGCCGCACTGTCCTCTAGGTACTCAACAATTCTTTCCTTCAGAAGTGATTTCATCACTTTCCTACCACAGAGGTCAAACTGACAGGTCTGTTGTTTCCTGCCTCTGTCTTGGTCCCACTTTTGTGAGGGGGAATCACATTTGCCTTCCTCCAGTCCTCAAGTACCACACCATCCTCCCATGATTTGTTAAAAGGGTAGTCAGTGGTTTCACTATTTCTCCCTTAGTTCTTTAGAATTCTGGGGTGAATTCACTAGGCCCCATTGCTTTGTCCACCTTCAGTTTTAAGAGTTCTTTCAGAATCCTTTCTCCTGTAAAGGACTGGGATCGACCCCACTATCCAGACTGCTTCTGTTAATTGGATTAGGCACCTCCTCCTCCTCTTTTGTGAATGCTGAGCAGAAATATTCATTTGGTATCCCTGCATTTTCACTGTCCCTCTCTCCCCACCCACCGTCCATTCTATTCAGTCTCACTATCCCTCCCTTTGTCTTTCTATGCTTCCTGATGTAGCTATAAAAGGTTTTGTCCCCCTTCTTAACTGAGTTGGTTATCTTTCCTCAGTTTGGGCCTTTGCTATTCTGACTTCCCTCCCTGCTTCCTTCTGCCTTAACTGGTACAGATCTCTGTCCTGCTCCTCCTGTGTTTCCTTATACTTCCTGAATGCTATCTTTTCTCCCTGACCTTGCCTGCCACTTCTTTTGAGAACCATAGTGGCTTTTTCTTTCATTTTGATTTGTTTATTTGCTTCATACAAAGGCTTGTTGCCTCTCTGATGGTAGTTTTGATGTTTCCCCATTGTTGCTCCACCCCTACTTCTAGCCTGTTTGCCAGTGCTTTTCTAAGGCACTCTCTCATCTTGCCCAAGTCAGCCCTCCTGAAGTCCAGTACCGTCACTTTTGTATGGCTTGACTCTGTAGCTGAGTTTATCGTGAACCACACTGTTTGGTGGTCACTTGTTCCCAGATGGCTCCCACTTCTAGTTCTGAGATCCTCTCACTGTCTCCATTTGAGAGTACGAGGTCTAAGATTGTTCCCTCACGAGTGGGTTCCAAAACTAGCTGTCTGCGGGTATGCCACTTGTAGGGCATCGAGAATGGCTCTGCTCTTGGATGTAGCTGTAGCAAATGTACTCCAGTTAACATCTGGCATATTCAGGTCTCCCATCAACAGTATCTCCCTTTCTCTGCCATCCTAAGAATGCCTTCCATCATATCCTTGTCCATTCTCCCCTGACATGGGGGCCTGTATACAACCCCTGTGCAGACTGTGGTGCCATTTTCAGTCTCTAAGGTGACCCACAGTGCCTCCTCTCCTCCCCTCCCTGTTTACTCTTTTGTTCAGTTGCTTTTATCCCTTCCCATACATAGAGAGCTACTCCACCTCTTCTTCTCCTCTCTCTGTCTCTCCTGTAGGTTGTGTACCCTGGTATGTTAACATCCTAGTCATGGTTCTCTGTGTGCCATGTTTCTGTGACTACATGATATCCAGGCATCCCTCTTCCATCAAGTCCACCAGTTCAGGGAGCTTGTTGCCCAGACTATGGGCATTGGTACTCATTACCTCCATTTCCTCATGGCTTTACCCCTTTTGCCCCATCTCTGTCCTTATTGTCTTTGTCACTTTCTCAATTTACCCTGCCCTTCTCCTATCAACATCTCTATCTTGGGGTTTACCTCACTTTCTACCTTGACTTTTTTGGGGCTAGGAGTTTCCCTCCTTGTCCGGTGCCCCTTAGCTAGTTTATAAGCTTGCCAATGAGAGCATTTAAACCTGTCACCTAGGATCCTGATTCCTTCCTGGACAGATGCAGACCATCACGCCAGTAAGGCCTGCATCACTCCGTTTAATGTCAATATCAGCAAAACAATATCAGCACGAATCATTTAAGCACATACTTATTAGCGCTTAACTAAAAAGCATGCAATCAATATAGCAGCAGTCAAAACCATGATTTCAACAAAGTTCAACAAATTTAAAACACTTCCTTTTAAATATTCTCTTGTATCTGTAGGCAGCAGGCATGCATCATCGTATTAGTAGCTTGGGGACTTCTAATGGTGTTGTGCACATTCAGTACAGCTACTTAAGTGCTCCCTCAGAAACACAGTCACATTTTCAGTTCCTAGTACGGCATTTGCAGCCCAAACAACAGCAGCACAAAACAATCTGAAGCAAAGGTAATGCCAAGGAATCAATTTTATTAATGCAGTGATTTTCAAATTACTAAAGTTACTTAAGTTGCCTAAATTGCCCCATTGTAACCTCAGTGTCACTTAAAGTGTTGTTTTAACATGTTTTTGCAATGTTCATTCTACAGCAATGGTTAGGCCTGAAGTTGAAAGTTGTAAGTAACGTTATAGACACTCTGCTTTTGGGCATACTGTGTTCAGCAACTATTATTGCAATTCTCTTAGCAGTGTCCTTGCAGTGTTATATGCTACGTGCTGACATTGAACACGCTTATAATCGGCAAGTGCTATAAGGTACATGCTATTTTGACTCGCACTATTATGGTCACGTGATTTTGACCATATACCCATCACTCCAGGTGGACCCCCAGTCCCCAATGAAGCCAAATCCCTGAGCTCTGCACCAGTTTTTCAACCACTGATTGAATCCCATGGTGTGAGTACCCTAGCCTCACCTACGCCATTGACAGGCAGCACCTCCAAGCAGGTTACCGTGCATGCTACTTGTCTAAGGCCTCTCCCAACTCCACAAACTCTTACTGCACTGCTCTGATCCATTTCATAGCCAGGTTATTTGTCCCTAGGTGGACAATGACATCCACTCACTCCTCTGTGCAGCTGCTCCGGCTGTCCTGAGGATTCGCTCCCTGTCCCTCCAAGCCATGGCATCAGGCATTCACCTTACCTCCCTCTCACCTTCTTCTCCCAGTTCTACCTTCCTAAAATGGAGTCCCCACCAGGAGTTGTTTCCTTCCCTGTGGGGTCCCATGCCACCCTCCTGTGGATCTCCTTTGTGGAGGTTCCCAGCATCCTCCTTGATCTCCACTGTGGGTGCCTCCATAGATTAACCACACTTTGCCAGAGCGGCATATGAATTGTGGAGAAGTACAACTGGAGGGATGCACCTCTGTTCCACCACCCTCACGCTCCTGAGCCCACTGTGGCCCAACCGCACCTCTTTCTTGGCAACCTTTGAGGTAATGGCAGTGGCCCTGGTGGTCCCTGGATGGGAGAGGAGGTCCCACAAATCCTGGCAACTCAGCCTGGAGATGAGCAACCTCCTCCCTCAGCCCAGAGAGGTGCCTGCAGATGGGACAACATCGCATCCTCCAGAACGTCTCCTGGAAGACTGGTGCTCCACAGCCACTGCACTGCACCACTCCCATCATGTCTTATTTCTGGCCCCTTTACTGTTGTTTGGAATCCTCATTCTTTCCTCTGTTTGTTTGTTTTTTCTCCCTACTTACTTACTGCCTCTGTGCCCTTTAAGCTCCTGATTTTCCTGTTCTGAGACAAGAAGATCCTATATTTCTCAGTAGTCCCCTTACTTGCTCAGAGGCAGATCTTCAGCATCTGGGGGACGGTGAGCTACTCTTGTCCTTCTAAGATGGTGAGCTACCAAGACCAGCCCTTTGTTGTAGCAGCAGCAGCATTACCAGTTTTGTAGCTAACAACCAGGGTTGGTGTCCTGAGCCCAGGGTGCTAGGGGAAGGCCAAATGGGGGCTGGGAGGATTGAGCATCCCAGAAGATGCTGTCTTCTCTGTGAGGAAAGGATTTTGGGTGCTGCTTCATTACTGCTATCTAGCTGACCACAGTTGACAGTGCTAGCAGCCAGCCAGAGGGAGAGGGAAGTTGGTAAGTGCTCCCAAGCATACTCAAAATGCCCATTCTTGACTGGGGATCAAAAGGTGGGAATGACTAACAAGAGGAACAGTTCCAGCAAGCATGATGATGCCGGTACTCATAGGTCATGGCTCATTGACTGCCCACTCCACTGTTGGATCTCTAGAAGTGAACAGTGACCCAAAGAATTCCTCCACGTGAGCAGGCCATGGGGACAGGAGGTAAGTGACAGAGATGATAAGTGTGGGACTGGGAGGTTGACAGGAAGAAGGGGCAGCACTGCAGTATTGGGGTATTAAAATCAATTTTAAAAATTGAATAAATAAAAATATGTATACTGTGCATTACAGTTACCCACTGAGATCTGCTGCAGAAGAAAATGTTTAGGCAAAATTCAATCTGTATTAATCGTGCAGTTCAGAAATAGCCTCCAGAATCTAATATTACACAGAGAACATTCTTTGTCCATTTGTAAGCTTTCTATTTTTGTTTTCATTTGTCCTTATCCAGTTGTAATGCAAGCCCCCATTTGGGGCAACTATTTTAGATATGGAGAAGTGGCATGAAAGGGTAGTATTCTCCAAGCAAGGGCACACAAGTCTGGGAGGCACCCTGGAGGCAGCAGTCTAGAAGCCTGGACTGCTGCCTCCAGGATGCAAGAGTTGAGTCTAGACTGAAAGCATAGTCAGTATGGAGTTGGGGGGCAGGGCTGGCTGGTGGTGCCTAGGCTGTGAATAAGTGTGGCATGGGAAGGTGAGGACTAGAGCCTGGGGTACATTCCACCTAGGTCAACCTTTAGCTGCTGGCCCTCTTGCAATGCACCAAGCTCTGAGATCTTTCAGTCAGGTCTCCAAGGGCTGCAGGACCATTGTTACCAGGTCTTGTGTAGAGTGAGCATCTGTTGTCATGCCTCTCTAGGCCAAGTTTGGCAGCATCTGAGACTGCGTGTCCCCACGGGACATGGAACTGTCAAGCAGCCAGGCAGGGCTGCCAACTAAGGACAAACATAAATGTAAACTAATTCTCCCATCTGGAGTTCGAAACTGGAATTTCTTTGATTCCTATTTGGGCATTACGTGAAGGAAGTGCTGGACAGATTCAGAATGATTTCCATTCAGCATGGTTTTCCCTGAACAGTGCAACAGAGGGAAAAGGGATGCCCAGGATCATATCACCCTAGGCAAACAGTCACTCTCCAGGAAGGGGTACTGATTTGCTGCATGGGTGCTTGCTACTGAATGCTTGTGGATGCTAGTACAAGAAAATTAACCTGAATTTCAATGAAGTATCGGGCTTTATGATCAAAGTCTTATAGTCAGAGACTCAGCAATCCTATGATGAACTGTTTGATACTGTGCTGTTTGCTGTTTCTTCATTGTTAACTGAGTGCCCTGTCCAGGATATGACTACAAGATTCAAGTGCCCTTTCTTTTACGATGAATGGGATGTGCCCAGCATGAAAATAAAGTGCAGCCTTGCTGTATTCGAGACAAATGCAGAGTGCCTGCTGGTGTCATGGTACCACTGGTAATTAAGAGCAAAAACATAGCAAAGACACAGGGAGAAATTAGCACACCCAGAGCTTACTGTGCAAATGGCTTAAACTTTTGTTTTTAAATTGCATACAAAACACCAAGCTGCCAATCCTAGTACTTTGAGGCAGGCTGCCTCTTTGTCAGGGGCATGGCTAGTTGACCTCTGCTCAATGAACCCTTTTTATTTTGTTCTCTCAGGCCCTCAGTCGACCACTCCTTCGGCCCCAAGGCCCACCGCCATCCCACCCCTGTCGCCATCTGCCGCCTCTTCTGGACCATGACCTTGGGTAACCCAACATAACCCTTAATTGGGTGGCCCTCCCCGCAGGCCCACAACTGGGAGCAGAGAAACACTTGCAGGCATCTATTATGTATCCTGGGCATGGCAGAAGTCAGCATGGACACCTCCTGGCTAGTGTGGCGGCAGAGATTGGCAGTCATCATCCGCCAGCCAAGGGCATATTTTCCACTTTTCTCCTGACCCACTCACACCTCCCACAATGGGTCAGCTGCATTACATCCTGGCAAGGGCATTCGGCAGCACATTGAGGCCACATGCTGCCAAGAATGCCACCCCAAAAAGCTGACTAACAGTGGGCCAAGGCCACCCCCAGGAGAAAGCGTCCAAAAGAGGCTCTAAATCTCCTCCCTTCTGGACTCTGCTCCTGATGTCTGGGCTTTGACACAAACCGGGTTGCCAGCGAGCTGAGCGAACACCCATCACTCGGCACCATGGAGCTGGCTGAATCCTTTTAAATGCAGTTCTATGAATATGCATTTCAATTCTATGAATATGCATGAGTTTTTTCCACTGAAGAAAAACTATGCATAGTCATATAATTAGAAATGCTATTTTTTCTCTGTGCCTCTGCAGCCTTGCTGTATGGACTCCAGCCTGTGGTGCACCTTTTCTGTCTGTTTCAGTATCAGTAATGGTGGCTAGGAATAGGAGGTGAGTGATGATCTATTATGTACTTTATATACCACTGGAACACAAACTGATAAGGAATACTGAAGTGATGGTTTGGGAATCAGAAGTGTCACTGATATCTAAGTCCACCCTTGCTATTCCCTGTGGTAACAACACTTGCATGAATGCTAGCCAACAATGTATCCTGGGGCATCCCATCAAGGGCCCAGTCCTACAAAATGTTATATTCCTTTCTAAACCCAGAATTCCACCATACTCATGCAACAGTATACCTTCAGCCTGGCCCCATTATCTCTGCTGCAAGAACTCCCTGTTAGCTATCTCCTCAGCTATTTCAGGAACAATTAGTTAAACTATGGTAATCAATGGGACATGTTCACCGGGGGCCCTTTACATAATACCAGTGCATGGGCACGTGGAATGGTCCACCTCCATGGTCCACACCATGCCCTACAGAATGATGAGAAGGAGCTGAAAAAGGGATATTATGTATTTACTGACTCAATCCTCCCCTTCGCAACCATGGTGCAGCCAAGCACATATATTGTCATCCCTGTCCAAGGCAATGTGCAATCTGCATGCACAATAAACAGTAACTACATTTGTTTACAGACATTTTCATCACAAAATGAATTGATCCACAGATTGTGGAACACACTTTACTGCAAAAGGAATTGCAAGAGAAATCAAGATTACCTACAAAAAGCAAATCTAAAAGACCTTTAAGGAGACTTTAGTCCTATGGCTTCATAATGAATCAAATGGTCAGTCTATTTGCCAAGACTGTACAGAAGTTTGTGTCAATGGATCATTTATTTCTGCTATGTCTGCTGGAGGACTCAGTACCACGGAAATAAATTTGCAACTGATTAAAATGGCAAAATGCTGAAAACCACGTGGTGTTAACCAACTGAGCAGACCAGACTGAACGAGCAGACAGCAATCAGAAAACACGGTACTGCAGTATATTGCAGCTGAAAAATGTCTCCTTACTGTGAGCTGAGAGAAAGCATTTTAGCTCTGTCAGTTAGGCAGTCAGTGAGTGCTTCTAAAATAACAGCCTCTCTGAAGCTGTTTCAGTAACTGCCTTTGCTCTTTTAAAGTATATTCAGTTCCTGTCAGTACCAGTTATAAGAACATCAGTTTGTTTGTGTTTTGATAATAGTAATGGTAATGAATGGCAATGAAAACTTACCAAGGTTTGAAGTTAGTTTTGAAGGAATGACCGAGTGACTGAGTGAGTTGACCGGACCGGAACAGGTACATTGGACAGTAAATCTTTTATACAGGTCTGACTCACTATATTGTAAGGCGGAGGGTTTCTTACATTTTATAGGCACTTGTGGGGGAAAAAGGATATCTTCTATTTTATAATTTTATACAAAACTTTGCTTGATCTCTGCAGAGGTGGAGGGGGGACAGACAGCAATCAGCAAACCAGCCAGAGCAGCTCAATGTTAACGTATTTGTCAGACCAGGTGAGGCAGCTCCTGCAGAAATTAGGGAATGTGGAAATAAGGGTTATGCAGTATCTGGGGAATAATAAATACATGGGAAGTTGACAGAGAATGGTATCACTACTTTTATACAGCCACAAACGAAACTCTTATATGGCGTGGTTACTCAAGTAATGAATTCAATTGTGTAAACTTTGTATTTTCTTCATAAATTGCAAAACAATTTTATTGTGATTATTTATATCAAAGTGTTAAATTCTGTGTGGTGATGTGCAAATAAATTATGCAAATTTGCTATTCCATGCTCTTGTGACCATGGATAAATCATGGTCAAACATGGATGAACAATGGTTGACTACAGTGTGTGCAAAACGCTCAGAAACATATTAAGAGAGGCAGTAATACAGGGATCACACTTGAACAATTCTATAGAAACTTTACCAAAACAGTAGCCAGTTGGAGTCATAGCAATTTATTCATTAACATGTTTTGTTGATAAACCATAAATTTTAGAAATACAACTACAACTTCAATATATTTTGAGAAACTGTTTTTTACATTGAAAACCAAACAAACAAAAAAATCTGTTGGATAGCTGTTATTTACTGCTATGATAACAGATGGCATAATTTAGGCTGAGAACTGAACTGGACCTGTCAAGGTTTTGGATGGATTACATTTATTTATTTAGTTTTTGTTTACGGGTAGGGTGCACTAGCCATGGCAATATCTATTTTCGGCACGACCGGGAGATTACAGACCAGTGAAGACAAATGCAGAGCATCAGCAATTATATAACTATACAACAAGACATTTACATTAAAATGAGCAATTTTACATGGATAGGAATACATGACAAATAACATGCGAAATACAATTTAGAGTAGAATTCATTAAAATGAAATAGATGGAATAACCTAAAAATAAATCCAGAGAGTCACACTGTATCATTCAATCTAATCTTCACACTTGGAAATAATACATTTGGCACTTCTTAAATCTGTCTAGACCCCTACAAAAGGGTTATACAGACCCATCACAAAATGAGGTTAAACTGACACCCAGAAATATTTTACACAGTTTAACTAGAAACATAGAATTTGACAGCAGATAAGGGCCACTTGGGCCATCCAGTCTACCATTTATCCCTTATCTACAGCATTACCGCAGACTGTGCCCAATCTACAGCTCTTTCTCCCACGCCCATCCTTTCTGCTATGATTCCCTTATATTCATCCCATGCATTCTTGAACCCCACCACTGTTTTTACCCCCAACCACCTCTGCTGGAAAGCTGTTCCAAGAATCCACCATTCTTTATGAGAAAGAAGTACTTCTCACATCTCTCCTGAATCTACCCTGCTGCAGCTATATAACCTATCTCCTTGTTCTTGAGCACCTTTTCTTCTGAAAATACTTCCCTCCTGTACCTTATTTAACTCTGTGAGGGTTTTAAAGGTCTCTATCATATCTCCCTTCTCCCTCCTCTGTTCCATGGTGTACTTATTGAGGTTCTTTAGCCTCTTCTCATAGGGCTTTTGATGCAGGCCCTGCACCATTTTCAGTTGCCCTTCTCTGATCGCCTCCACTCTGTCTATGTCCTTCCAGAGATATGGTCTCCAGAACTGGACACAGTACTGTAGGTGGATCTTACCAATGATCTATATAGAGGCAATACCACCTCCCTCTTTCTGCTGGTGTGATATCATCTCCCTATGCACCCCTGCATCCCACTAGCCTCCCGATTGCCTTGTTGCACTGCCTGGCCTCCTTTAGGTCATCAGATATGATTACTCCCAAGGTATTTTTCCTGCTTGGTGGTCATCAATGCCTCTCCATCCATTTTGTACACCACCCCTGGTTTTCTGTGCCCATGTGCATTATTTTGCACTTTTCAAATTGAAACCCAGCTGCCATACCCTTGACCACTCCTCTAGTTTTCTCAGGTCTCTGATCATCTTTTCTACCTGGCTGGAGTGTCCACCCTATTGCAGATTTTGGTGTCATCCACAAAGAGGCAGACCTTCCTTCTAGCTCCTCTGCAATATTACTTATAAAGACATGACAGAGGACTGGTCCCAGCATTGATCCCTGAGGCACCTTACTGGTCACCCCCTTCCTGAAGTGAACTCACTCACTGCCACCCTCTGTCGCCTATCCTCTAATCAATTTCTTATTCAGTTTACCACCTTTGTACCAACTCTTAATCTACCCAGCATGCTTATGGGTCTCTATGTGGAACAGTGTCGAAAGCCTTATTGAACTCTAGGTGGGCCACATCAACCACTCCACCCTGATCTAAATCCATTGCCACCCACTCAAATAAATCTATCAGATTCATTTGTCATGACTCTTCCCCGTGAAACCATGCTGCCTCAGGGTACTAAAGGAGCTAAGGGTGAAGTAACAGAACTGTTTAGTGAGTCTCTGAGCACCGGAGAGGTCCCAGGAGATTGGAGAAGGGTTCATGTGATCCCACTCCACAAGAGTGGCAGCAGAGGAGGCAGGGAACTACAGACCAGTCAGTCTTACCTCAGTAGTGGGCAAGATTATGGAGGCAACCCTTAAGGAAAGGATAGTGCAACACCTGAAATCCATAGGATCAGAGGATGCAAGACAGCATGGTTTACAACAGGAAGGTCCTGTCAAACTAATCTCATAGATTTCTTTGACTGGCTAACCAGAATGGTGGATCAAGGGTATGCAGTTGATGCCACCTTCCTTGACTTCAGCAAAGTTTTCGATACTGTTCCACATAGAATATTGATTAATAAGCTGGGTAGGTTGGTGGGTCAAAAGCTGTCAACTGGATGGCAGGCAGAAAACAGAGCGTGGTGGTAAATGGTATACAGTCAGAAGAGATGCACGCCACAAGTGGGGTACCTCAGGGATCAGTCCTGGGGCCATATCTCTTCAATATCTTCATCAGTGACATTGCAGATGGACTGGAGGGAAGTTTGCTTGTTTTCAGAGGACATCAAGATCTGCTTCAGAATAGATGATCCAGATGGGGTGGGCAGAATGAGAAGAGATCTGAAAAACTGGCAAAATGGTCTGAAGAGTGGCAACTGGGTTTCAACGCAAAGAAGTGCAAGATCATGCACATAGGAAAGTGAAACCCTGACACTACCTATAGGTTGGGAGGTGAGTTGTTGGCAATGACAAGGAAAGAAAGAGACTTGGGCATCATCATCACAAATGACCTGAAATCATCCAAGCAGACCACTAAGACAGTAGGTTAGGCTAGAGGGATGTTGGAGTGTATTAGTAGGGGTATCACAAGTCGTAGAGGGAGGTAATAATCCTTCTTTACAACACACTGGTTAGGCCTCATCTGGAGTACTGCATGCAGTACTGGAGGCCTCACCTGCACAAGAACATTAACAAAATGGAGGCAGTCCGAGAAGGGCAATGAAAATGGTGCAGGGACTGCATCAGAAAACATATGAGGACAGATTAACAGAACTCAACATGTATACCCTAGAGCAAAGGAGGAGAGAGGTGATATGATCGAAGCATTCAAATATCTTAAGGGCATTAACAAGGTGAAAGAGTCTAATATGTTTCAGTATAAGAAAAATAGCAAGACAAGAGGACACAGCATGAGATTAGAGGGAAGCCAAATAAGGGGTAATGTGAGGAAGTTATTTTTCACAGAAAGGGTGGTGGATGCATGGAATGGCCCACCTCAGGAAATGGTGGATATGAGTACAGTTCAGGGCTTCAGACAGACTTGGAATAGGCATAAGGAAGCGATACAGATGAGTATGAATAAATAGGTCATTGACAGAGTAAAGGCCTATGGCACATTCATAAGGCAGAAAAAATGGGCAGACTGGACGGGCCTTGTGGTCCTTATCTGCCATCAGCTTCTATGTTTCTATGTTATAATCCATTGGATTCAAGATGTTCCACAATCCTTTCCTTCAGCAGTGATTCCGCTAACTTGCCCACCATTGACATCAGGCTGACTGGAATAAAATTGCCTGCCTCCTCCCTACTACCACTTTTGCTTAGTGGGACTGCATCCACCCTCCTTCAGTCCTCTGGAACCACTTCTGTTTCTAGCCAGCTGTTAAATAGGACTGTGAGAGGCAGAGCCAGTATATTCCTGAGCTCCTCAATACTTGTGGATGCACCCCATCTGGCCCCATTGCTTTGTCCTCCTTCAGATTAGTGAGTCCTTCAGGACTGTCCCTCCAAAAAGGAGTACTGTCCACCTCCTTCCTCCAAAGCTTCTGTTACTTTTGTGACCCTCCCTACTATTTTCTCTGTGAATGCTGAATTAAAGTATTTGTTCAGGATGTCTGCCTTTTCCTGGTCCCTCTGCACATTTTCCACTTTCCTTTTAACCTTACAATCCTGCCCCTGGTCTTCCTCTTTTCACTTACATACCTAAAAATGTCATGTCTCCTATTATCTCCTGGGCAATTCTTTCTTCAGTTTGTGCCTTTAGACTCCTTACTGCTTTCCCTGCTTCCTGTTTCCCCTAATACACCTCCCTATCCTTCTCCTCTGTGTCTCCTTACACCTTCTGAATGCTACCCTTTTAGCCTTTACCTTTTCAGCCACCTCTTTCGAGAACCATAGCGGACTATTTTTCCTCTTGCATTTGCTCACTTGTTTGACACAGAGGTTTGTTGCCTTTACTATGCTCCTTTTAGCTTTGCCCACTGTTTCTCCACCCTACCTAGGATATCCCACCTGTCAGGTCATCCCTGAAGCATTCACTCATCTTTATAGAATCTGCCCTCCGAAGTCTGGTCACTTTCCCTTGTGTGGTTTGGTTCTGCAGCTGTCGTTATACTGAACCACACTGTATGGTGATTGCTGGTCCCCAGACAGCCTTCCACCTTGATGTCTGCAATACTGCTCCTGTTAGTGAGTACCAGGTCCAGTACTGTCGCGATTGAGTGGGTTCACTGACTAGTTGCCTAAGGAACACCCACTGAAGACAGTCCATGATGCCTCTGCTTCTAGCAGAAGCCACCACTGAGAGGCTGCAATCTACATCTGTCAAGCTTGAAGCCCCCACCAGCAGCAGCACCTCCCCTTTTTGCCATTTTGCCAGTGGCTTCCACCAGTACCTTATCTATTTCCTTCCCTGTGCTGGAGGTCTGTAGATCACTCCAGTGCAAATATTGGCTCCATTCCCCATCTGCAGGCTGGTCCACTGTACTTCTGCCTCCCACTATATTCCCTGTATCTCCATCGCTTTTATGATTTCCCTTTCATTAAGCACCACACCGTCCTTTCTTTCCCACCCATTCCTGCCTGAACAGAGTATAGCCTGGTACGGACATGTCCCTGTCATGATTTTCATTGCACCATGACTCAGTTATGCCACAATATCCAGGCTGGCCTCTGCCATGATGGCCTGTAGTAGAATATATACCATAAGTAGTTTAAATGATTGAACTAATAGTGTGATAAAACAATGTTTATATTTTAAGCAGGATACCACCCATGATATAATATTAAACAGGACACAAAAGACTCAGTTTGATTAATATCATAATAAAAAAAACATGAACATCTTTATCAATATGGATACCAACAGTCCTATTTAGATCACAGACAATCATTGCTGCTACCTAAAGCAATGTAAAATGCCATTTTATCAGAATATTTTTCTTTTGCTTGCCAAATTGAAAGTTGATTTAGTTGTCTCTTTTGAGGCGTGTGTGTGTGTGTTTAGACTTTTGTACATGTTCATCAACCAAAGGCTATCGTGTCCATGAATCATGAACAAACCTTGAATTAGGTTATCTTGGACAAAGATCATGGACAGAGCAGGAATGACCATGGGTGGCCATGGACAACCTTGTTGGTCGAGGAAAACATGTACAACGGACAGGACAGCAGGGTACTTTCAATGCCCTGCCATCTTACGAACTCACAATTTCTGTGTGTGCTGGGGGTTTATGTAGTTCAATGTTTGTTGTATGCAAGCAGTAAACTATGTGATTGTTGAGGCTATTTGCTCAAGCCAAGCAATTACAGACAAATATGTTTCAGCTTATAACAAACTATTAAGAGCACTGTTTAGCTGATATCAATGTATCACGTTTTATTATGCACTGTGTAGAATATGGGCAACACAAAGTCTGAAGAACTCTGTCAGAAGCCAACACTTCTAATGGATGCCAAGGCAGCCTCCTGTCGGCCTTGAATCAGCATAACTTGTAAACCCCTGACGTTAAACACAAGCAGAAATAGCAGAGCTGGCAATGGCATGTGGGAGGAAGATATTTCACAAGAGGAAGTTTGAGCTTGTTAAAATGCTCCAGTATCATGATCATGGTTCTTTTGTAAAATAAACAAACATTTTATCGCCCATGACAGTGAGCCTGAATACCAGGCTGAACAGATATGAAAACAAACTTGCACACATATGAGGGCTTTTCATGAGCATGACTTAATCTGATGACAGATATGCTGGAGGGAAATGCTGAAAGAATATTACTAGCATACCCTGGGCCTCTTTTTAACCTTTGCCGTGTTGTGTAGGAGTTCTGTAGCACATAATCGCAATGTAATATTCAGTACTGTAGCCCTTCTCACCTCTATAGATAGTGTTATAATAAGCTGTCTTTAAAATCTCAGCATGTCAGTTCACCACAAACCATGGATAGAGGCTAGGCTGCATGACTTTACATAACCTGCTAGCAAGGTTATTTTTCGTTCATCATTCACAAGAAATATGCTGTGCTTTGTTAACAGAAAAGAACAACTTGTTCAAAAAGCACAGCTAGAAATAAAGAGACTAATGTGTACTGTGGACACGAACCTTGCAGATTGCTGTATATCTGGGTTGCAAACTCACTCCACAACCAGTTAAAAGAAAACAAACATTTACCCAGAATAACTACTTTAGCATTTAAAAACAATTCATACTCATGTTGATGTTGCAAATCTTGCAATGTATCAAATGAAAATGCAGATTCTAAAGCCCACAGTGTAATAGGAGAGGAAGAGGGAGGCATTGTATCTAGTGAGGAAATAAATGCGCGGAGGTGCAGGTGCATCAAGATGAGGAAAGGCTGGAGGTGCCATGGGTCACTCTGGAGACAGGCTCTAGACTGTTATCAACAGCGGGATAGTGTACAGACCCCCAGCACAAGAGAGGAGATGAACAATGCACCAGGGATGCCATCATCAGGACAGCAAGTGGGGGTGCTGCTAGTTCGACATTTCAGTCTGCCAGATGTGGAATGGAACGTTTCAACTGCAGCTTCAACAAGAAGCAGGGCCATCCTTGACTCCCTACAAGGGACATTTGTCAGGCAACTAGTTATAGAACCTACTAGAGATGGGGAGTGATGGGCCTGGTGCTAATGAATATAGACATCATGGTAGGCAGGTCCCTTGGTACCAGTGATCACTATACAGTGTGATTGAACATAAGAAGAGGTGCAGAAGTGAGCCATACGAGGATGAGGGTCCTGGACTTTAGGAAGGTGGATTTTAAAACAAATAAGAGACTGCCTTACAGAATTCCTCAAAGAGGGAGTAGAGGCACAGTCAGGAAGAATAAGGGAGGGTATAATTAGGGCAACAAACCTCTGCATGAATTAAGGAAGCAAAGCAGAAAGAAAAGGAGACCATTATGGTTCTCCATAGAAATAGCAACGATGGTGAAAGAAAACAAGGTGGGAATCAAGAGATACAAAGGAACACAGAAGGAGGAAGACATGGAGGTGCACCTAGAAAGGCAGAAAGAAGCTGGTAAGGTGGTAAGGGGAGCAAAGGAGCAGACAGAAGAAAGAATTGTAGAAGACTGACTAAAGGAGATAAGACTTTTTGTGAGATACTTAAGCAAGAAGACAAAAAGCAAGGGAGGGATAGTGAGGAGTAGAAGGTTGGTAGGAGACTGTGCAGAAGGGGACCAAGACAAAGCAGGCTATTTAAACAAGTACTTCTGCCCAGTCGTCACAGTACTGGGAGGGAATACAATGCTAAGGAAAAGCAATGTTAGGAGAGGGGAAGTGGACACAAGTCCATTTTCAGAGACGTTCATGAAAGGATTTGCTGCCCTAAGGGTGGATATGGCTATGGGAACAGACAGGATGCACCCCAGGGTACTGAAAAACTCTGGGCCATGTAGCTGCCCTACTGACAGCCTTGTTCAACAGCTCACTGGAAATAGATGTTTTCCAAAGGACTGAAAGAGGGCTGACATGGTCCTCTACATAAGAGCAGCATCAGGAAGGAGGCTAGCATTGTAGACCAGCCAAACTAACTTTAGTGGCTGGGAAATTAACTGAAACCCTACTGAATGAAAGGCCCATTGATCATCTAGAATCCAGTGGACTGCAGGACCACAGGTAGCACAGATTAATTGGGGAAGGTCATGCCACATGAATCTGATATACTTCTTTGACTGAGTGACCAGGGAAATAGACCAGGGAAGGCAGCAGACATACCTTAGAAGATGGGGTAAAGATTTTCACCATTCTGACTGGCTAAGAGACTTGTCTAGGTAGGCATTTATGGCACAGCAATGCCCACCTAAAACAAGTCACTATGCCAGATGCCTGTTTACCTAGGTAAACCCCCAAAATCACTGCACACACAGAACATTTTAAATCACTCTCCTCCATTTTTTTCTCTCACTTAGCTAGCAACAGACAGTCCACCAGCACACCCCAAAACACCACTAGAATGAAGGTGAAGAAGTGCCACAAACAGTAAAACAGAAGAAATCAACAGGAATTATTCCCCACCTACCTAAAAATTTAGTGCCCTTTCTGCAATGCCACCCTACTCTGTGAAACACATCCCCACCCACTGACCGCTGTTGGTTCTACTGCTGCAAACTGGCAGCACAGCTCCATCTGCAGGAGATGAATTTAAGAAAGTGCCACTGGCCTCATGACTCAGCGGTACACTCACAACACATCCTGGGTAGCTAGTCACTATCATCGCTCTCCTGGCCGTGCTGTAACCGAACTGTACCACAGTCAGAAAATGCTCTCTGCCACATCAGACATAATTTAAACAGAAAAAATAGCTATGAATGAGTGAACCTCCATGTGTCTCCTGAATTAATCAGCTACTCACTAATTTATTTTAGTGAATATTTTTGGACAATTGTTAAAAATCTTAAAAGAAATTTAATTGTTTTAATTTTCAAGCTTAAAAGGTTGTGTTAGTGTCATTACTGTACTTAGATCCCATTTTCTAAGTACAATAATATATCCAGGGTGGCGGTATGGCTATACTCCACCCTTCCAGGGCTATAAAGCCTCTACCTGCAATGCCGGGCCTCATTATGCCCCTGGTTGTGTGGGTATAGCCCAATACCAACCACCCTGTTGGGTATTACTGCTTGCATATTGGGTCTTCAGCACGGCCTTCAACACTGTTCTGTACAGGATGCTGATTAGGAAGTTGATCAGCTTAGAAAGGGGGCAATTTGGTAAATTGGGTTCGGAACTGGTAAACTTACAGGAGACAGAAGGTGTTAGTAATAGCACTCACCTAAGGATGGCAGAGTGAGCAGCAGTGTACCACAAAGTTTGGTACTGAGACCTGTCCAATTCAATGTCTTCACAGGGACATTGCAAAAGAGCTGGAGGAAGGTATGCCTTTTGCAGATGACATCAAAATCTATAATAGGGTAGAACTCCGGAGGAGGTGGAGAGATCAGGGATCACAGGGATCTTGGGGAAACTTGAGGAGTGGTCAAGAGTGTGGCAGTTGGGATTCAATGCCAAATATGCAAAATCATACACCTAAGGTATAGGAACGCAGGTGCTGAGTACAGGATGGGGATGGGGAGGTACTGATAGTCACTAGACAAGAAAAGAACCTCAGGTTATTATATCAGAGGACCTCAAGTTGTCAGGGCAGTGTGACAAGGCATTGGATAGAGCTAATGGGATGTTGAGGTGCATAGGAGGGGGTAACTTCAGCAGGAGGAGGGAGGTGGTTTTATCACTGTATCCTTCCCTGGTATGCTGCCACCTGGAGGTTGTGTCCACTTTTGAGGCTGCACCACAGAAAGGATTTTAGACAGGGTGGAGGCAGTCCAAAGAGGGGGACAACTAAATGGTGCAGGGTTTACAGGGGAAGTCCTATGAGGAGAGACTGAGGGATCTCAGAACATACACTCTGGAAGATAGGAGTGAGAGGTGACATGATCGAAACCTACAAGTACCTCACAGGGGCGAACAAGGTGGGAGGTGAGCCTCTTCCATAAGAAGATGAGCACCAGAACCAGGCCAGGTTCAGGGGCATGCAATGAAACTGAAGGAGGGGAGTTCAGGAGAGATGTGAGGAAATATTCTTCACTGAAAGGGTGGTGGATGCCTGCAATGGACTGCCAGTTGAAGTGGTGGATGCTGAAATGGTGGGGGCTTCAGGCATGCATGGGATAAACATAGGGGCATGTTACAGCAGAGGCAAGGATGGGTGAGGGTCACTGGAACCAGATAGTGTCTGGTGACGAGAGTAGGCAGGGAACCCTTGGCAGACTGGATGGGCCAAGTGGCCGTTTCTGATGACAAATTGTTTCTATGTTTCTATATTTATGTACTAGAAGGA
This sequence comes from Neoceratodus forsteri, assembly GCA_016271365.2. Taxonomy (NCBI): domain Eukaryota; kingdom Metazoa; phylum Chordata; order Ceratodontiformes; family Ceratodontidae; genus Neoceratodus; species Neoceratodus forsteri. The sequence continues at coordinate 1,544,710,863 of CM057450.1, forward strand.
GCAGCCAAAGGATAATAGGCCTGGTCCTTGCTTCAAGACATAGGCTGGGATCAATGAAATGCCAAGTTTAGAAAAATTTAACTATGGTTATGGAATTGCCCAAATAGAGGATTTGATCCATTTTCTCCAATACAGTTCAAAAAGCATACGAACATTCTGAGAAACTAAGCTGTTACTCCTCTGGGCAAATAAGAGAAAAAAAACAACAATCAAAAATAGATGAAGTATTTTGTAAATGCCCCCAGTAAAGTACATAGATGGGTGAGCTTCTTCAGAACTACTGTAGATGTTAACATACAGTACACTAACACTCACATCTGAACTGGTGCAATTACAGGTGAATCTGCTCTATGGTTTGGCTGAAATCATGTTCTCACTCTAGTGCAGATCTTTAATTTGCTGACAAGGTTCAGACTACCTGCACAGACTGTAGCTTCTTACAGGCCCAGGTCCGCTTCAAGCATCTCAGAAAGAAGTTTTTCCCATCCCTGTCCCCCTAAACATACCCCGCTGAAGAGGTAGCCACCTCAGATTCAGAAGAGCTCTCCTCTACTAAGCTGAAGGAGCTATGTGAGTGAATTAAAGTTTAAGGAGGCAGCTGCATTTTCCCAGCAACCCAGCACCAGGTTAATTGAGGTACAACAAGGCCTTTGGGGTCAAGCCTGGATCTGGACTCAGAGATATAGTAAGTGACATTTAGACAGGGCAAATCTTCGGCATGCAGGAAATGCATTTGTAAGCAGGCAATGTTGTGACAACAGTACAAAAAGTAACTTGGGGGAGGGGGGACCAATTCTGGACAGGAAACAGTTGGATAGGATTAGGAAAGCCTACAGCCTGCTTCATCCAGTCCCTACTCTCAGTTGCAGTTGTCATTTAAAGAAGGAAGCTGGTGGCAGAGTGCCAGCATAAGATGTGTTTATTGTGGTACCAGCCAGTAAAAAGGAAAACACCATTTACAAAACAAATTACACCGTTTATGGCCCTTGTGGTTCAAGATGCTTGCTGCCATGAAAGTTTATTTATTTATTTTGTTTTCTTTCTGTTCAAGGAAAATTGTGTTTATGAAACAAAAAATTAGCTGCTTGTTGGTATTCGGTAGGAACCAGACTATGCTCTACACCCAGCTAATTGCTGTAACAGAAATATATAAAATGAAAATTGACAAGGTCTCAGAAGCTTATTTCATATTTAATCCAGGGAGAACAGCGATAATTTTTGAAAAGACTTCAGCTGTAAAGTGCTAACTACATAGGTGACATAATTATTAGACTGCGGGTACACAATTAGCCTTTTTATGCTGTGTTATAATATGATTGGCAAAATACGAGATCCTCTTGGCTGAATTGGTTGTATTTCTGCTGCATGGAAATAAGAACGTTTTACATCAAATCTGGCCTGTTGCCAAATTTCCACAGGGCATTAGCAACAAACTGGTGAAGCTCATTAAACAAAAGAGAGAAACCCATAACCATTAAAAGTCCATTAAGCAGCATGTCATTTGTGGAACTAAATAGCCCACAGTAATCAAAAGCATATGAACCCCAGCTGGGCTACCCAGTGAACTGTTTCAATTTAGGGAGAATCCATCAAGGAAGATAATTTTTTGTTGGGGGTTGATTTTTCTACCCTCAGTCGTGGGCTCCCATTTCCCATAATAATGTGTGTGATTAATGTACAGCATAGACAGAGGTAAAGAGTGACCAGAATAAGCAAAGCATCTGATTTTTCCCCAGTGGAACGTTAAAGCACACATGAGAGGCTGTGCTGTTGTCAATTAGGTCTTGGGACTCTCACTCTTTGTAATTATTACACTTAGTTTGCTTATTGGGCCTTCATGCTGTCATTCCCCAATGTTTTCATTTCACAGTAAAGCAAAGGGATGTTTGAGACTTTAGTGATCAGTACAAACCCTTGTAAATTGGATGCTTTATGTAAATTTTACAAGGGAAGCAGGCTGACCTAGAAGTTAAAGCTCAGAGCCATGAATCTGGAGATCCAGATTTAAATCAACATCTACCATGTACTCACGCTGCGACCCTGTGGAAGTCAATTACTCTCCTTGCATTTAAACATTGTGTAACGCCACTCTAATCTACATCTATGCTGACTGAATCTCCCTGTATGTAATGGCCACAACAGTCTCTCCCTCCATCTACAGAATTTAGAGCACTTTGGGATACAGTTTGTGTGAAAGGTGCTTAGAAAACCACATTTTGAATGCCAAAATAAAACTGCACTACAAAAATCAGAAGACAGTGTAACCCCCTACAAATGGAGGTTCCAGAAAGTCTTCCTTGGGTGTGCATAAATGCCCACTGCCAGGCTGGTATCCTGTGTGTTAGTGTTTTAAAAGTGTTTATGAGAGTGCCTTAATACCTCTGTGCTCTGTCTCTTTAAGAGCTGCCTATAACGTGGTGCTTATTTAATCTGGGAGGGGCTGAGTGTTTCTATGTTCGAGTCTCCGCCAGGGCTGCCAGATAATCGCTCTGTTCTGCCATCGCTATTTGCACAGAGGGAGCCTGTTAGAAGCTGTACTTATTTGCTTATTATCTATTAGCATAGTAATGATATTGTAGTTTGTCTGACCTGCCTTCTTTGCAGCATGGACAGTTCTGTTTATCACCACCATTTTGGTTTTGACTGCCAGTCATCACCAATCGGTACCTTTGGGGACTCTAAATGGAGCCTGTCCCCAGGGGTCTTGTGGGAGCCAATTTCTGTAGGAATTGTAGTTTTTTTATCATGTAAAATGTTACTGCTTTTCCAATCCTTGCACAACATTGAAAGGATACACAATACAGTGCTATCTATATCAGCATTAGCAGTTCCGTTTCAGACAACCGTATACCATCTGTCAGATTATACATCAATTGCCAATATACCTGACTTAAGAAAGAAACAACTTATCTTAACACATCTGAAATTCCATAATGGATTCCAAACCATCTATACTTTACATTATCTGTCTACATCATACTGTAAGCAGCCACAGACACACATTTGGGGTAATATGTAAAGATCAGTTGGTTATAGTGGGCCAGACAGACCTTTACAGGTGGAGTCGGCCAGAGAGATAGCAACCAGGTCAAAAGTATCCAGGGAGCAACAAGAGAGGTAGGAGATAAACAGAAGACACAGACCGCAGTGGTGGTGAACAAAAGCATGAACTACCTTTGGAGGGGGACCTCTATTATCACAACCCATATTTAACCAACAGGGGATTTTGCACCGGGGTGCAACTATGCAGATATGAGAGTGCAAATATGCATCCCATTTAAGATGATAACCAGCCAGTTTACCCTTAGCTACTGCTGTGAGTCTCTCAAAGACGGCCAGTCTAGCCATACCTGCCAGCCAGTGCGAAATTGTAGGAGGAGAGGTATTCCTCCATTTCAACAGGAGAGCTCCTTTCACTTCCATAACTGCAACCATGACCCACGCTTTGCTATAAAAAGGAGAGTGCAGTCAGTGGGGAGGCATCCCCAGTAACAGGGGTAGTGCTGAAGGGAGATTTGTGTGCCTACTATGGTGGAGCAGTCCTTCAGGACATGCATCCAGAAAGTATGTATTGTTGGACAAGACCAGAGTATGTGCAGCAAGTGGGTCGGAGTAGATTGACATCTCCAATATTTATCCTGCAAGATTAGCTGATGACTGAAAAGGATTGCGGGGGTCCTATGCCATCTATGTAAAATTCTAAGTTGAAGAAGCTGGATCTTGAGTCTTCATAAGCTGTATGGGCCACCCTGAGACATTCTGACCACTGCTGAGGGGATATAGGGTGTGGAAGGTCTCGGTCCCATGCAGTTTTGCTAGAGAGAGAGGTATCCAGCTGGGTGTCTCTAAGTGTTCTATACAGGGAGCCTACATGGCGCTTGCCACCGCTAGGTTGGTGAAGATTATCTAGGCAGTCCCATTTGGATTGGGATGAGACAGACTTGAGAAGGGAGTTAGGGCACTCCTTAATTGGAGAAATTTCCCAAAATCTTGGGATGGCAGGTCGTATTGTCCCTGAGCTGTTCAAAGGACATCAGTACGTACGTGTTTGGAAGGAGGAGATCATACCGTACCGATGTGTAGAGGCCCAGAGTTTCCAAAGGATAGACTATGATCCACCTTGATAAGGGGTTATTCCAAATTGGGGCATAGCGAAGAGAAGGGGGTAATCCGCTGAACCCTGGCTACAGCCATCGCCCTATACCAGGATCTGCATGTCTCTTTCATGAGGGCGCCAGATGTTGTCCCAGGGATTGCCTGCCAGACAGAGAGAAAAAGAGGAACCCTGGACGACAAGGTGGTTTCTAACTGAATCCACGGGAGGGGGGAGAGTGAGGAGCAAACCAGGCCATGGCCTGGGCCATCCAAAAGGCAAGCTGATACCCCATGAATCAGGGGAGGTTCAAACCCCCGTCCAGTGGGCACGCATCTTCGCACATCACCATCTAGGGGCCTTGCCCTTCCAGAGGAACAGTGCTACTAGCCTATCTAAGGCCTGAAATGGATTCTAAGTGAGGGAATAGACAGGTTGGAAAGTAAATAGGAGACCCTGGAAAAATAAACATTCAAATGGCTTCAACTTTCCTTCCAAGGTAAGCATAACTCCTCCACTGTTGTATCTCGGCCGCTAACGATGCCAGAAGGGGGAAAGTTAACTGATTCTAAATCTTTCCAGGCTGATGTAATAGTGATACCCAGCTAGAGAAACCTTGTGGGCCCAGGTAATATCCGTGCTAGCAGACAATGCCTACTGTATTTTATCTAATGGAGAAAGTGTGTTTTCTTTGTTCACCCGAGTCCTGATAGAGAAGCAAACTCTTTGCAGGATGGACATAATCGAGGGTACGGAGGCTTCATGGATTATAAAGCGTAAGCAACATATTATCTGCATAGGCATTGACTAGATATGAAGAATCACCCACCGTGACACCAGTGATATTCGGGTGGTGGTAAGCTTCCTTATCAGTGGGCCAAGAGCCACCAGGAAGAGCAGAGGGAGAGGGACAGCCCTGCCTGGTACCTCTGTACAGAAGAAAAGGGGGAAATGTCCTTATTAGTAAGGATTCTGGCCATGGGTCGATTGTACAGAGTGGATACCAAGAACAAAAGTGAGGTCCAAAACCATACAATCAGAGAACCTGGTGGCGGTATGCCCACCCAGAGAGTCGAATGCCTTAGTGAAGTCAATCACCAAGGCAGCCATGGGAGTATCGGACTGTAGCCAAACATTTAAGGTTAAGAATAAGACGCAGGTTATCTGCACTGGACTTCTCGCTGAGACCCCCGGCCTGCAAGGGATGAATCAGTTCTGACAGAATTGGGGAAAATCTGGCTGCCAGTATTTTGGCTAGTAACTTGGTATCCACTGGGAGGAGTGATATGGGCCTGTAGTTTGCACAAAGTAGGCCATCCGATGCTTTTATTGGGATTAGCATGATGAGGGCCTCCTGCATAGTAGAGGGAGTAAAGTGTCCTTCTGGGCTTCCTGAAGGGCACTTAAAAGGGGTAGTGATCTCACTCTGCAATAGTTGATATAACTCAACGGACATCCTGTCTCGACCCGGGCCTTCCTTTAGCCATGTGGAGATAAGGCCAGACGAAGTTCATCTTGGGTAATTGGGGCATCCAATGCCTGGGCTTGTTTGTCGGAGAGCAGTGGTAGGTGGGCTCCTTTAAAAATCTTGCAGACACCGGTTAACTCGACGTCAGACAAGGTGTTTTGGGACTGATAAAGTTCTTGATAAAATTGATGCATGGTTTCATTAATAGCTACGGGTGTAGTCGCTACCTTCCCTGCTTGGTCTTTAAAGCGAGGATCCTAGAGGACGCCTGCTGCTTTCAGAGGTAATAGGCTAGTAGTTTTCCTTGTTCTCTCCCTCCCAGGAGCAATGTTTGGCCCCAGTTAATTGCCACTCCACCTTTCTGTTTAACAATACATTAATTTTGTATTTTAGGCCAGTGATGTCAGCCAGAAGAGGAGAATTAAGTGGATTAGCCGTGGATAATTTAAAGCGCCTTTCAGGCCTACAAGTTCAGCTTTGTAGCGCATATATCTGTTGCACCCTTTGTTTGTTTTTTAGCCGCGAGGGGGAGATAATTCTCCCTTATAAATGCCTTGAAGGCTTCCCATACTATAGCTGCACTGGTTTCCTGGGGTATTATGGGTGAAATAGGTGAGACTCTTCCTTTAAAAGTCTCAAAATGTTGCATCTTGCAGCAAAAGTGGGTTACACCTCCATCTTGTTGAGTGTGGTCCTTGCCCTGGGGGCAAAAGGTGATTGTCACCGGGCATGGTCCGATATCAGTATACTGCCAATGGGGTAGACACTATCCCGGAAGAGCAGCATAACTGGTCAACCAAAATCAAGCCTGCTATATGTCCTGTGTACATTAGAAAAAGGTATAGTCTCACTCTGTCCGTGATGAAGTCTCCAAGGGTCACCAACCCCATTCTGATATTAAGGTGTTTAGGATTCTAGGACTCTTGGATGGAACTGTGGTGTGGGGAGAGATTTATCTAAAAGATATCTCACACCAGGTTGTGGTCCCCTCCCAGCAAAATTGGGATGTCGAGTTCTTCAGCTGAGAGCTCAGCCAAGGCCTGGCTCAGATCAGGGTAGACATCTCTGTGTCTGAGTTAAAGCCATATACATTGGCTACTATGTCTTTGCCACCTGGTATGACAATTTGGCCATTACCCACCTGCCCTGTGAATCCTGCCCTGGGCCTCCACAGTCCAGGGCCCAAATTCGTAGTAGGATGACAACTCCTTGGATTTCGTGGAGGCACAACTAGCTAACACTGTGCCCACCCAAAGCTTCTTTAGCCTCTGGACCGTGCGGGTGGTAAGCAAGGGCTCCTGGAGTAAAGCTATGTACACCCTCATAGAGCTTAGAAATTGCAGAACTTTAGTGCTTTTACCGGTGGTTCAGTCCACGACATTCCAAGAGACGCAACCTCCCAGCCGTGTGGCCCAATTGAGGTCTGAGTCATTGTTGTGCACCACCAAATACATAATAGAGAAAAAGGTACTCACCAACTTCGGTAACAGCAGTGGAGACAAGTGGCGAGAAGGAAGGGGGAGTACCTGGTACCGACTTGTGTGAAATGCGTGTCACCCGAACCCCAGAAAGCAAGAGTTGACAGAGAAGGGGTGATAGCAGTGGAAGGTGTTCCGTCTGTGAGCTGCAAAGGAAATCTAAGCAACACAAAGAAAGATAAGATGTCAGTTATAAAACTTGAAAACCGTAGAGGTAGCAAAACAATTATCCAATAACAATGTCAGTGTCACACAGTATAAACTTACTATACACACTACAAACTCAGTTATGGTGCCGAGGTGAACGGTGGAGAAGGGTGGTTGATACATCCAACAGCCACACTGCTTCAGACACCAAATATGTAAAGAGGAAGGTCACACCAGATATGGGTGGTCTGTCCCAGCCTCCCTCTGTCGGATTGGAGCTGTGACCTTCCTCCTAGGGTTGGGGTAGTCCCAACTATCCTGACCAACCTGAGCTAGATGAGGCACCTCAACCAGCAAGTACCAGGATACGTCCGCCTGGTCAGGAAATAGGATGTGGAAGGGGGATCTATTGGTCGCATAGTTACTGTTACAGGTCAAAGTATCAGGAGTACATATCAAATTAGGCAGGAGTTAAAGGGGGGATGGGCGGCACTTGGAAATGGCAGAGCAGGACGCCCACAAGGAGAGCTGAAGCCAGCCTGTGGTAGCACTAGAACCAGCATTTATGGTAAAATTGCCTGTGCACCACCTCTGTGGACAGGGAAAGGGTAGGGGGGTGCACAAGGAGCTAACAGTACAGGGCAGCACCACACAGCAGAGGCCTGCAGCTACCCAGAAGGGAAGTCATGTGTGCACAACTGGAGAAAGCAAAGTTCTCAGGGACGAGGATCGGGTCTTGGCTGAGGCAGAGGCAGAGAAGGAGGGAGAGAGGAAACAGGAAGTCCCTCCAGTCTTGCCATCGGCCTAGGGAGTATGGCAGCCTGAGCCAGCCATCGGAAAGATATACAAATCTGTCATAGCCTCAATACTTCATGCATTTTAAATGGCTGTCCCTTGCTTGGTGCCGTAAGAGCTTCAGCAAAGGTTGTAAGTCCCGGTTTAAGCAGGCCCTCGGTTGCTGCTACATCCTCTTTGACCTCTTCCATCGCTTCCGCCAATCCAATGGGATTGATCTTCCAAATGACCCACCAATCAGCTCTCCGTGAGGTTCCAGATGCTTTCCCATATCCAGGGCTGACCTATCCACCCGAGAAGTTTTGCCGAGGGGATGCAGCAGGGTGCCTGATGCTGAGGAATGGGGTCTTCTAGCCCACTGACGCTGCTTCATTGGAAGAGAGGAATCAGGTGAGTCCACTAATTTGGCTGCTGCACCTCACCAGGAAAACCAAAATTAGACTGAGTGGCCTCTTTAGTTGCTGGGGCCCAAAGCTGTCACTGCGTGGGGATCTTTATTGTGGGACCCATCCATCTGCGATCAGGGTCCCTATGAACAGCATTACCCTTTCCACCTGTTCCATGCTCTACGCAGTCCTGTGGTTCCCAAAGGCATCTGGGGATGTAGTCCTGATAATAGGCCAGGCCAATAACTCCGGATCCAGGATTCAGCATCCCGAGGGGTCTCAGCAAGAAAGGACTGACCTTTCTTCGACAGGTGCAAGGAGGTAAGATTCTTGAATCGATATTGAATGGCATTTGCACTCAGCACCTTCTTCAGCTGGTTATAGGCTTTGAATTTAGCTGCAACCTCCTGGGAAAAGTCTCTATAGAAGGAGATAATATGGCCTTCCAGGTCAACTCCCCAGCTTCCTCATGGCCCTGAGTATTTTCTCTTTAGTAGAAAAGCGCAGTATGTAGGCAATTATGGTCCAGGGGCTCTTATCATCGTTTGACTGCTAGGGACACGATGAGCGTGTTCCACCCCCACAGGCTCTTCTATATTTGGGCCTTCTGTCCCTCTGGCACCCCGAGGATCCTGATATTATTTCATCTGCTCCGGTTTTCCTGATCCTCCACTCTGTGCCACAACTGAGCCAGTTTAGTTTCGTGGTCCCTAAGCCTGTGAAGGAATTTAGTTGTTGGGTTTCCAGCTCCTCCACTCGCTGCTCAAGGACATTGTGCTTGGTCTTCAAGGTGGCGAACATCTGCAGCGTTACCAGCAAGGGAGGCGCCAATTGTGTCCCTCTATTAAGCAGTGCCTCCAACATTTTGAATATTAATAAAGCTTCCCCCACCTGTGGGTGATCCGTTGTGCTGAGGGCCGCCCCTGACTCAGTGCCTCACAGAGCTGTTCCATCTGTTTAGGCGCAACTCCTGATTCATAGGCAGCTACAATGTTACTGGATTATCGCCGTCTGATGAAAGTCCTACTAGGACACCCACTGCCCGTGAAGTGCCTCTCCGATGGGGAACGGGGAGGAGAACTATGCACCACTGATCCACCTATAACCGCTTTTGAGCCTTTACATCGGGTAGACTGGGCCGGACCAAAATCTATGCGCTCGTGCAGTTTATTGGAGCATGTCCATCCCCTAGAGAAAACATCAGTAGTAAGTACTAGCAGTAGGTCAGGATGGGAACCGTCAAGAAAGATTTTCAGTCCAGCATAGTGGTCAAATATGAGCAGATTTTCACGGGCTGGGGCAGAGCGAGGAATCAAGCAGCCATCTTCTCCGGGTCCAGGCCACGCCCCGTAGGAATTGTAGTTTTTGCATTTTGGCGCCAAACCAGACCTGGAGGGGAGCCCTTGCTTTGATAGACTGATGGATCAACCAACCAGAACCTTTGGACCAAAGGAAATTCCCAAGCTGCCTGTTGCAATCACTCAGTCTGAAGTTAGAGTTTGAAGAGTAAACAGCTTGAGTGATTCAAGCAGCTGCTTTTTGGCCTGTCTGCCTGCAGTCCTCAAGAGGAATCCTTTGAAAGGCTTAGCAATTGACTATATCCAAATTGGAGTGTGACAAAGCCACTGAAGAGTGACCAGATTTGAACCTGAAGAAGACCGAACATTTGCTGTACACGATCGGCCTGTCAGGACATCAATTTACCACAGAATTCCTGGTTTTGCTCAGAGACACTGATATTGCATCGCGACTGCCTTCCACATTGTGGTATGATGATTGCTTTACTATAAATGTGCTGTGTGTTGTTAGTGGGTGCGCATTTGGTTCCCCACTGTGTAAATGTGCCACGCTTGCTGGAACCTGCATCCAGCACTACCGGACTCAAAATCCGAACTGTTCCACCCGGCCTGGGCCTTGCCACCTGGCTCAGCCGCTCAGCCAGCTACTTCAGGCACAGAAAGCATCATCGATGAGAGACTACGCCAGGATCAGCCCCTGCTCAACCATCTCAAACAGGAACAACACCTTGTGATTCTGTGGGCCCTGCTTCTCCTGGCAAACCAGTCATCAACCTGCAGTCTCCATTTCATCTAGCCTGTGTCTGATAGGTAGCGTGGAGTAACAATCAGGGTGGCTCCTCAACAACAGCTAAATCTCAAGTATTATCATCTGATTGCATTGCTGTTTTTCCTTTTCATGAACTGAGCCTTCAGGCTCTGGATTACAAATGTGTGTGGTTGTGCATGCCTTTTCTTTTCATTCCAGGGCCCCAACCAGCTGCGACACTGGCCTACCTGGAAACGCTCCAGGCTAGTCCACCTTACTTCCATCTGGGTACCCAGAGCCTGTGACTGTGTAGGGACTAAAAGTGCATGCATAATTGCTTGACTAGATCAGTTTTCAAATCAATCAACCTGATTATGCCCTCCCTTGTTCAGTTCCCTGAATAAATGATATCTAACTTGTTTTGCATTTAATCTGACTGTGGTTCCAGTTAGTACCAAAAGCACTGTACTGTTGTTATTTGCCATGCCTAACCTTGTTTTACAGGGGGTCTCCAGGGTTGTACTGGTGGAACCAGCCCTGTTGGTAAGTGCAAACAGTGTGGGGAATTGTATGCTGAATAGGGGCTACTGTGAAAGTGTTTGTTGCATATTGTCTAAGCCACTAGACGGGGAAAGAGGGTGTTACAGTGTCCCGGGCGGGCTGTACCCAGGTTAGCCTTGTTACTAACAACCTGTCCTCCAGGTGGAGGCACCTGCTTCAGTACCCAGGCCCTTAACCTGCAACTACTCATGCAGGCAGGGCTAGTAGCCCTTGGGATAGCACCACCTAGGGGTTACATCTTGGAGGCACCAATGCAGGGATTTGCACCTTCTAGTGGTCAGAAGTGGTACTACAACCCCACACCAAAAATTGTGGTAAAATGGAGGCAGGCACTATGTACAACTCTAAACTTGCTCCCCACAAGCTGCTAGTGCACTGTATGATGAGGTGGAGTGAGGCAGAGGGTGGATCCCCGCAATCTGTTATTGATGGATGTCCCCTTGAGACTGATAATGCCACTATTGTGGAAATGGTTGAATGAATTAAGTATTTGGGGAAGGTTGAAGTAAGGGTAGAGATTCCGACCTGTTTGATCAAATTATGGTGGCCTCACTCTCCTGCAGCCTGCTCATTGAACCAGAGAAGGTACGTCTGTCAGTTTGCCTGAAGGATCCCAAATGGGGTGGAGGATTATTCATTTACATAGTGACCCGGCTGCTCCTGGAGGGTCCCCCATGTAGAGCAATTTAAAGATAAGCTGTCTAAACTGTTAGCCTCTGAGGGGTGCTCTGCTACAGAGCTAGTACAAATGTTAAAGCTTTCTGAGGAGATCACTCTGTGCAGTCCTCCATATCCTCTCCTGCCACCCCTACAGTTGCTTCCCCATAGTGATACCTACTGTACATTTGGACTCATACCACAGACTTACTCTCTTTTCAGGCATGGTCCTAGCCCATGGGGAGGACGATCTAGAAATGTGCATGGACTATGCCACCCCATTGGTCCAGGAGTGAACAGTGTACTGAGGGGAGAAGAGGAAAAGACTCATGGAAAGCTTGAGAGGCCCTGCACTGGAGGCCATTCATTTCCTGCAATCCACCAGCCCAGAGGCCACAGCTGCCGAGTACCTCTCTGCCCTGGAGGGGTATTTGGTAGCACCAAGTCGGAGATGACCTGATGTGGAAGTTTAAATCTGCAAAACAGTGGAAGAATGAAAATTGTGAGTGTTTATTACTCATATTGAGCGAGCTTTGCAGCGGGCCCACCGAAAGGAGGGTGCCCGCAGTGAATTGAACAGGGTCAGGCTAGATCACATCTTAAAGTCAGCAAGGTACTCTAGCATGATGATGTTGAGGCTCAAACTGTAAGGCAGAAGAGGCAATCCCCCAATACTGTGACCTAAATGACAGAGAGCCGTGAGATTGAGAATGATGAAGAGGGATGGGAGTCCTATGTTGGGGCTGCCCTTGCCTGCCAGGCAAGAGTGTAGACAAGCATACTCACTGTACACATTTGAGTACAGTTTTGTTGAGTGCCTGTCACAAACCATATACCTTTCTGTTAACATTTTCATTCTAATCTGTAGTATTTGGGTTACTTTAGGCCGCTGAAGAGTGTCTGTTCAAACTTCCGGTGTTTAGGAGACAGATGTATGTATAACCTCTCTAGAGAGTAGAGGAATCATCTGACAACAATCTGACTTGTTTGGAAGGGGTACCATTTGGAGAGGATATGTACATTTTTAATTGGGGGTGCAACTGTTGGAGATCATGACAAAACAGAAATTTCAATACACCCTCTGCTGCCAGGCCCCTGAGAGAGGTGAGAAGGATGAACTGCAACAGATGAGAGAACTGATCAAGGAGTTAACTGAGTTGAGAGCCAGTCAGCAAGCTGCCAAGGAAGCAAAGATGCTAATTCCTGTCCAGCCCCACCCCGAGACAAAGAGGGAAGTCCTGCCAGGAGGGGTGGGAGATATGTTGTACTTCTTGAAACCCAGCCTGAAGACAGCCTGCTGGAAGAGGAACAAGAACTGAGAACTTTGGTGGAGACCTGCTCTGAGCTACCCAAACACTGAACCTTGGAGAAGCTCAGAGAATCAAGAGAGCAAACCCCTGAGCAGAGAGAGACCAGAGACTCCCCAACTATGTTCAAGCAGGAAACAGCTCCTCTTCCCTAGAGACTCTAAAGAACCTGTTTTCTGTTACCACTCTGGAGAGGATGGGCACACAAAGTTCACCTGCCATTCACCTGAGAATCTGAGAAACGTTACAACTAGACTGCTGGCATTGATTCAAAGGAGCAACATATGGTGGCAAGGTGGAGCTGCCCGGAAAAGCTATTCATCCAAGGCAGCTGTAAGCTGACATGCAAGCCCAGATCACCTGAGTGGTCCGAGGTAGTGGGTCCCTTAATGGAAACTACAGTGACACTGAATGGTGTGTCTACCGGGCCATGCTTGACAGTGAATCTCAAGTGACAATAGTATTTCAAGACTGGTACCAGAAGCATCTGCCTAATGTGCCCCTACAACCCTTGGAAGGTCTGCACGTATGGGGGTTAAGTGAGAAGTCCATCTGTACTCAGGGTATATCCGATCTGACTGTCACTCCATACCGCCGTGGCTGGGGTAGAGGAACAAGATGAGACACTCACCTAGTGTGCCCCCACCAGACTGTATGATGGAGTTCCCTGTTAATTGGAATAAACGCCTCACGTGTTTGGGAGACTAGCACAACTCTGCCATGAGAAACAAGGGCAATGGACTGGCAGGCCCTAAGAATTCCAGCATTAATCAAAAGGGCTTATGACTTGCAACAGAAACCTGATGAAGTGGACCGAGATGAGCCAGTGGGAATAGTGTGAAAAGAATCTTGACTTTGGTGTCGGCCTCAACGCCCAGTGTTTGATCCATGGAGAAGTCTGCCGAAGGAGAGATGTAAAGAACAAAATATTGATAATAGACACCCCTGGTGAAGAGAAGCTGCCAGAGGGGGTTGACGGTTAAGCCCAGTATACTACCTGCATGTGCCCATGCCTATGCCTACCAAGTGATGGTGCAAGTGAGAAACATGTCGAACAGGGAAGTTCCTGTGAACTGGGGATGTATGTTGGCTACAGTACACTGCACAGACACTGCAGTATTACCCAGTAACAAGTACTCTGGTGAAAGGAGAGAGTGACCCCAGACTTATTTGACTTCGTGATTCCCCTTGTCTGCCGAATGGAAGACCACTTGCAGGAAATCTGTGCAGAGAGACCAAGTGGTCTCTCTAAAAGAGTAGGATGTGGGTGTGTCCATGGTACCGAGCATAACATACGCCTGCATGATGACCGACCATTTCTAGAGAGGTCCCAATGCTTTGCCCCAGAGGACATAGACGATGTTAGGAGGCACCTATAGGAAATGCTTGCTGCTGGCATTATTCAAGAATCAAGACGCCCATATGCATCCCTCATCATAGTGGTGCAGAAAAGAATGGATCCGTGAGGATGTGTGTGGACTCTCAGACCCTAAACTGACAGATTATCCCAGATCAATACACCATGCCACGCAACAGGAGGCCCTGGACTGCCTGAACGGGGTCAGTGGTTCTCAGTACTGGATCTCTGCAGCAGATATTATCAGATTCCAATGGCCCTGGAGGACCATGAGAAAACAGCCTTCATCTGTCTTTTGTGGTTCTCTGAATTCCTGAGGGATGCCACAGGGGATTTCATGTGCCTAGCACCTTCAGAAGATTGATGGAGCGTGCGGTGGGAGATATGAACTTGCTGGAATGTTTAGTGTACTTGGATGATGTCATTGTTTTTGAACGACGCTGGAGGAACATGAGACTAGACTGTTCAAAGTCCTCGATCGTTTGGAAGAACTCAGCCTCAAGTTATCCATAGACAAGTGCTAGTTTTTTCAAACATCGGTGAAATATGTGGACACATAGTATCTGGGAAGGATATAGACAGATCCCAGTTAAGTTGAATCTTTGGACCACTTGGCCCCAGCCCAATAACCTAAAAGAGCTACAGCATTTCTTGGGGTTCTGCAGCTACTACTGCAGGTTCATCAAAGACTATTCAAAGGTGATTTGACTGCTCCGTAACCTTACCCAGGCTACTCTCCTACCAACCACAAATACAAAAATGGGGCTATCAAAGACCAAGAGAAAGTGTATTTTGAACAGGTGAGCCTTTTGGGACTCGATGGACACCGGAATGTGAAGCAGCGTTCTTTGAAGTCATATACCAGCTCACCCATGCCCCAATCCTTGCCTATGCTGATCTTACCAAGCACTATGTTCTGCATACAGACACTAGTTTGCAGGGCCTTGGGACTCTGCTATATCAAGACTACGAAGATGGCTTGAGACCTGTAGTTTCACCAGTAGGAGCTTGACCCCATCAGGGCAGAACTAAGCAGTCCACAAGTTGGAATTCCTTGCTAAAATGGGTCATAGTTGACCAGTTTCATGAGTACCTCTATGGGGCAAAGATATTAGTGAAGACTGACAATAACCCACTGATCTATGTGCAGACTTCAGCTAAATTGGGCACACTGGGCACTGTTGGCTCTCTGCCTTATCAACTTATGATTATGCTGTTGAATACAGACCAGACTAAACCAAATTGATGCTGATGCCCTGTCGTGAAGGCCAACTTCTAAGAACAATTGGGTCAGATTGTCTGAACCTGACAATAAAGCATTGTGCCAAAAGTTTGATAAAGATAAACAAATGTCTGCGGACACAGTGGACTGCCTAGTAGATTGCTTGGGCCCTCCTGATACCTGCATACTGGCTGCCTATTGCCATTTCTCTGCTCTAGATATTAGTACACTACCTCAGTTCGATAATGACAGTCTTCAGTGGGCTCAATCCAAGATCCCATGATTCAACCAGCAAGACTCTGTACTGTTACGACTGTTGTAACATTGAGTACTTGTGCATTATTTGTATTTATTTGTATTATTTATCTCTACTGTAAATACCTCTGTAGGTACTTGTACTACATGGGAGATTCAACCAGGTCCATCTTGTAAATGAACTTGCTCAATGATGTCCGCCTGGATAAATAAAGATTTTGATTGATTGATTGATTGATTTATTGATTGATTGACATGACACCCTGCATGCTAGGGAAAGATGTGTCCTAGTTGCATTCCCTTGACTTGCGAACTGCTCTGTTGTCCAAGGAAGGTCCTAGGTTAAAGTTGCATGGTCAGTTGTTATACAGAGAGACAGTGGATCATCATGGTCAAGTAGACAAGCAACAGTTGGTTCTACCCACAACCTTTAAACAGCTGGTACTGAGGTCCTCCACAATCACATGGGCACCTCGGTATTGACAGAACTCTCAACTTGGTACAATCTGATTCTACTGGTGAAACATGGGGGCAGATGTCGAGCACCATGTAAAGACCTGCAGTAGCTGTCTCCAAAGAAAAGCCCTGCCTCAGAAGGCTGCCCTCTTGTCAGTAGCACTACCAGCGCCCCTCTAGAGTTGGTCTGCATAGACTTGTTGTGCTTAGAACCTGACTAAAGAACATTGGCAATGTGTTGGTAGATACTGATCATTTTACACGGTATGCACAAGCCTTCCCAACTAAAGATCAACAGGCCTCTACCGTGGCCAAGCTGCTGGTGGAGAAATTCTTTGTCCACTATGGTGCACCCCAGTGGATCCATTCTGACCAAGGCAGAGACTTTGAAAGTAGGTTAATCAAAGAAATGCTGTCTCTGTGGGGGTGCAGAAGTCAAGAACCACCCACTATCACCTGCAGGGGACCTTCAGCAGAACACTTCAACTGCCCTTCTGGACATGCTGGGCACCCTACATCCAAAGACAAGCATAAGTGGAGCCAGCAGATTAGCACATTGGTACACGATATAATTGTACCAAAAGTGATGCTACTAGGTTCTCCACCTACCGTCTCATGTTCAGGAGGGAGACCCAACTGCCAGTTGATGTCTGCTTTGGGGTTTCTCCAGATGGGGTCTGAGCCAAAACTACTTGCAGTACGTACAGAAATTGAAAGATCAGTTGAATCATGTCTATCAACTAGCTCAAACTATGGCTGCTAAGAGAAATCTTGCCAACAAAGAAAGACATGATTGACAGTAAAGCCCAGGAGTTGTTGCCCAGAGATAGGGTGCTACTACACAATTTGGGACTGCATGGAAAACTCAAAATGTCTGATAGATGGCACCATCTTCCCACGTAGTAGTTGGTAAATTGGATGATCTGCCAGTGTACAAGGTGCACCAGAAAATAATTCCAAAGCTGTTAAGACCATGTAACGTAATCACTTACTGCCCATCAGCCAAGTTATTATTGATGCTGAACCAACACCTGACACATCTGGATCAGTGACTCATGCTGCTGCAAAGAGGAAACAGAGCCAACCTGTCCATGTTGTTCCAGAAGGGCCTTCCCTCAACCGCACAGAGTGATAGTGATGAGTGTTCATCTCTCTCTGATGAAAGTGACTGTGATAATGCCTATTATCCCTCATATGAACTGAGTCAGTTGTTTCGAGGCAATCCTCTGCAGAATTGTGGGGATGAAACTGGGCCTTCAGAATTGCCTAACCCTCATCTTCTTCCCTGGATTCAGTGCCCCCGAAAGTGAGGTACAAAGTATCACATCTGAGGTTGCAGACTCTTTGTGTCTTGTAGAACTGTTTGACTTGCCTGAAGAAGGAGCTGATGGTCTGAGTCTACCTGGTGACATACCAGAACTTGAAGAACAATATGAAAGTGTTGGCAGCACCCCTTCAGTGCCGAAGCCTAATTGTGCCAGAGTCGCCTCAGAATGAGCAACCTGGGCCCTCTTCAGAAGATAATAATGAGCAAAGTATTGTGGAACCAGAGTCTGCAGAGCCAGGAGCTGGTAGTGTTCCCAATCTGGACATCTCAACCAGTGCAGAGGCATCCCTCACAACAGGAGAAGAAATCAGTGCTACTGTTGACCACCCAGATCCTGTGTCTGTTCCCCCAGAAAATCTGGGTGACCTGTTAAGCCAGTGCAACATTTCAGTTATGATTCCCTGGGAGGCCTGTGGACTTGTCTCTCAATGTGATCCATAAAGCTGTTTACATTTCAAGAGCTCACCGCCCAAACTAAGCTTGACTGACACCTCCGGATTAATTGTTCTTCCTTCAGAACATGGTGTCCCTGTCCCATCTAGCCCCAAGTTAGCTGATAGGGAAGGGCCCCTTCTACATTGTTTACTGTACAAGAAGTTATGAAGTGAAATCAAAGGTAACTGTTCATAGTATGTTAATCATAACAGAATCAGTATAGAGTATATGAAATATGCATAAGTATTGTCAATGAAGGTATGGTATAGCGAAATGTATAGTAATGTGATAAATTTACGTTAACTGATGCATCAGATATTATTGCCATAGTATACAGTACTAATGTCACTATATGTCTTGTATATATTGTTCTTCAATATTGTGATGGTGTAGACTTGAAGCAGATGCCAAGTTTTCCCAGGCAGAGAAGGGTGTAACCCCTACAAATGGGGTTCCTGAAAGTCTTCCTTGGTGTGCATAAATGCCCACTGCCAGGCTGGTATCCTGTGTCTTAGTGTTTTAAAAGTGTTCATGAGAGTGCCTTAATGCCCTTGTGCTCTGTCTCTTTAAGAGCTGCCTATAACATGGTGCTTATTTAATCTGGGAGGGGCTGGGTGTTTCTATGCTGTAGTCTCACCCAGGCTACCAGATAATCGCTCCATTCTGCCATCGCTATTTGCATAGAGGAGCTCTGTTAGAAGCTGTACTTATTTGCTGATTATCTATTAGCATAGTAATGATATTGTAGTTTGTCTAACCTGCCTTGTTTGCAGCATGGCCAATTCTGTTTATCACCACTGTTTTGGTTTTAGACTGCCAGTCAGCACCAATCGGTACCTTTGAGGACTCTAAAATGGAGCCTGTCCCCAGGGGTCTTGTGGGAGCCGATTTTGCATTTTGTGCCAAACCAGACCTGGAGGGGAGCCCTTGCTTTGATAGACTGATGGATCAACCACCAGAACCTTTTGGACCAAAGGGAATTCCAAGCTGCCTGCTGCAGTCACTCAGTCTGGAGTTGGAGTTTGAAGAGTAAACAGCTTGAGTGATTCAAGCAGCTGCTTTTAGCCTGTCTGCCTACAGTCCGTCGAGAGGAATCCTTTTAAAGGCTTAGCAATGGGACTATATCCAAATTGGAGTGTGACCAAGCCACTGAAGAGTGACCAGATTTGAAGCTGAAGAAGACCGAACATTTGCTGTACATGATCGGCCCGTCAGGACATCAATTTACCACTGAATTCCCGGTTTTGCTCAGAGATACTGATATTGTGGCTGGACTGCCTTCTGCATTGTGGTATGGTGATTGCTTTACTATAAATTTGCTGTGTGCCGTTAGTGGGTTGCGATTTGGTTCCCCACTGTGTAAATGTGCCACGCTTGCTGGAAGCTGCATCCAGCACTACCGGACTCAAAATCCGAACTGTTCCACCGGCCTGAGCCTTGCTACCTGGCCCAGCCAGCTACTTCAGGCACAGAAACCATCATCAACGAGAGACTCGCCCGGGATTAGCTCCCTGCTCAACCATCTCGAACAGGAATGACACCTCTGTGATTCGTGTGGGCCCTGCTTCTCCTGGCAAACCAGTCATCAACCTGCAGTCTTCATTTTATCTAGCCTGTGTCTCGTATTGGGTAGCGTGAATAACAATCAGGTTCGCTCCTGCAACAACAGCTAAATCTCAAGTGTTGTCATCTGATTGCATTGCTGTTTTTCCTTTCACGAACTGAGCCTTCAGGCTCTGGAATATAAATTGTGTGTTGTTGTGCATGCCTTTCCTTTTCATCACAGGGCCCCAACCAGCTACGGCCGGCCTACCCCAGGCAACGTTCCAGGCTAGCCCACCTTACTTCCAACTGGGTACCCAGAGCATGTGGCTGTGTAGGGACCAAAGTGCATGCATAATTGCCTGACTAGATCAGTTTTCAATCAATCAACCTGATTACGCCCTCCCTTTTTCAATTCCTGAATAAATCAGATCTAATTTTTTTTGCATTTAATCTGACTGTGGTCCAGTTTGTACCAAAAGCACTGTACTGTTGTTATTTGCTGTGCCTAACCTTGTTTTATAGGGTTTCTCCAGGGTCGTATTGGTGGAACCAGCCCTGGTAAGTGCAAACAGTGTGGGATTGTATGCTGAATAGGGGCTACTGTGAAAGTGTTTGTTGCATATTGTCTAAGCCACTAGAGGTGAAAGAGAGGGGTTACAGTGTCCTGGAGGGCTGTACCCAGGTTAGCCTTGTTACTAACAACCCTGTCCTCTGGGTGGAGGCACCCGCTTCAGTACCCAGACCCTTAACCTGCAACTACCCACACAGGCAGGGGTAGTAGCCCTTGGGATAGTGCCACCTAGGGGTTACAACAGAATTAGCAATTACAATTTTTAGTACAATGGTTGTCAATTAACAATTTTAAAGGAATCAAAGATAGCCCACTTATCACTTTCAATGTGAATTGTAATTTATTCCAGACAGTAGAAGCTATGTGGCAGTATTTTTTTTACCAAGACATGTGTACTATCTAGGAGTCAGAAAACAACCAGAGGATATCCTGACATAGCTATAGCCTCACTTCTTTAAAGAAAGACCCTATGTAATTGAGGAGATCAAATGTATAGCTTTATAGTCCAAACAAACAGATTTTTTAGCCTGCTGTTTGCAAGTGAGGTCCAATGTATTGATTCATAAGAGTGCAAGGAGGTCTTCTGGGTGACAGACCAGTAGCAAACCTCATGGCTGTATAGTACAGAACAGCAAGTTTGTCTAGTAGGTTGCAGAGCAATTCATACATAAATAATCACCATAATCAAAATGAGGAAGGAATGGGGCTTGAGCCAACATTTTCCTGATGTCAAAGGGAAACACTTTTGTTTCTGTAGAAGATGTCACACCTCATTCTTTTAACTTTTTTTTAAATTGCAGTTTTTCCATCCTCTGCCACTGCTCCATCTGCTCCTTGCAGCTACCAGCCCTATCACCCAATCAACAGCCCTTAGCATTCAGTCCCTGCAGATTATCCCTGAGGTGGGGCCAGAAGGATGATGGCCCCATTCCAGAGACCCTCTGAGTGCTGAGGGACAGGGTAAGCTGCATGGGATCAAACTGCACTGGGCGCCATTCTGTAGTGGCAGAGAATTTTCTCCATTTTAACTCCCCATGGGATGGCTGCATGCAAGGGCTCCACTGCACACGTGCACATGCACATTCTGGGTGCCCTGCTGAGCCAGTGAGCATCCCTCTCCTTGCCACTCCTGGCTATACCTCCACCTGTGATCACCCAGGTGGGAGTGTTAGTGTAGAGTTTTGAATCCTCCCACCCCAGAGAGGGAGAACATCCACTGGGACACTTGATCCCTCGCACCAGCTGACCCTCTGATGGCCTGAGCTTATTCCCAAACCTGGTAATTGATATCATGAGCTACAGCCCTGGGACTGTGCAGATGGGCTGGCTCCTATTGTTAGCTTCTTACACAGTTCTTCTATATATATATCTAGAAGGACAGTCTATAGTTAGTCCAAAGCAGTCTCTAATTTGTCTCCCAAAGGTGGTGATACAAAATCAGGTATAGTGGAGCATTATGTGGAAACACAAGGCTGGGGAGTGCTCAGGACAGTAAATGCCGACATCAACATTTTTGCAGTCAACTGCTTTTATTTGAAATCATCCCAATGTTTTTTTATGGCTTTCTCAAGAGACTCTACATACTGTAGTATGAATAATATAAATCAAAGTAAAGACATGTCAATGTCTTAATGACAATGGCATTAACTTGTATTTATTTTGATTATAAAATCTTGAGTTATAGTAGTCAAAATTTACAGAGTCCATTGAGAAAGCCATAAGGCAAACATCAGGACAATTTCAAATAAGTGGACTGCAAGAAATATTGGTGTCTGACATTTATTGTCCTGAAAACCCACTCTTCATGTTTCCACATATGAGAGTATGCCAGGGATATGCTATACTTAAACCAAGTAGAAAATTTTGTGATTCACTATGGGGATATCTTTTACTATACCCAAGAGTACTCACTGGATGTAAATAGCATAATGTTTGTTTTGGTGGTATAGTATTTAAAAGTAACTCATTTCAGTTAAACTCATTAGAAGGGCATTAAAGGCCATTTGCAGATTGCAGATTACTCAGAGAACAGTTAGCTGCTGAAGCATAGACAATGGTGTTATCCTCATAGAGGTGAAGCCTTGCACCATAAATATCATCTGTTATCACCCAGATCAGTTACGTAAATTATAAATAGTAAAGGTCCAAGCTCTGAACCCTGGGGATACCTTTCACTAAGTTCAAAACAGCAGATATGGTGATATCAATTTTACATGCTGGAATCTACTAGTACTGTAGTTTAACCAGTTCAGAGAATGAGGGCTGATCTCACTTTTGGATAGTTTTTGAGTAATGCCGTATGATCAGCAGTGTTAAAAGCTTCAGAAAGATATAGGAATAAAGCCCTGCAATATGATTTTGGTCTAAGCTGTTGATAAATCATCCATTACCTTGACAAGTACAATTGTGGTCTTGTATTTAAATCTGAAACCTGATTGGAACAGGGTTATAATGTTATAATGTTATGGAGCTTGAGCAATTCTCTTAGTTGAGCATAAACCAGTATTTCCACTGTTTCTGTAAAGACGCTAAACTGAAAATGAGTCTGCAGTTGTTTTACTCAGATCTGCTGACTGAATTGAAGAGGGTGCCTAATCTGTTGGGTGGAGTTAGATACACAGAGCATGTGTGTATGGGTTAGGCAGTGCATGTGGAGCTGCTCTTCCTTTACAATCGATGAATAAAGCTGTTGCAAACTAAAGAGTAAAAGTAATGTAGGATACAGAACTATCTTGAAAAGTTGTATTTTTCCTCACTGTGTTTATGCTTAAAGTTTGTGGTCTGAGCTTGAAAATTGCTTATTAGATAGTGTACTGTTGATAGCTCAGATAGCAAGTTAACTGATGAGATCCAGTAACATGCGAACTGCTGATCACTGAATGCTAGAACTCACAAAGTGGCTTGTGATACTCAGGAGAGCACAGAGCAAGCATTTTGACAAGGAAAATAAAGAGAGATATTTTAACTGAGTGACCACAGAGCAATGCACTGCTAAAACGTTATTCCATATATCCAATACATGTGTCAACCCTGGAGCAGAGAGATATTAGAGAGACAGAACTAAGACAAAGAAAGTTCTGAATGGGAGGGAGGCTTCATCAATAGCCATGTACATAACACTTCAGTCTATAGCAGCAAAGTATCAGTACAGCACTCAACATTTAATGCTTCAAGTCAATGACTTCAAAAGGTGGATGTTTTCAGGTTGACATAGTCAACCAAACCGTGGTATATCTAAAGAAAAAGAGAGCTGTGCAGTCATGTAAGTCCGGTAATACCAGGAAATATTCTTGTTGCATAATCAAGAGTTTCTTCTAAAACAAAAATGAATAAATAAGTATATAAAATACATAAATGAACAGAAGGATAAGATTTGGACATCTGCTGTCTATATACCTTGCCTGGCCTCTGGCTCTCTTCCCCTTCCTTCTCCTACCTTGTTCATCTATCCTGCCCCTCCCACCACTGTATTCTCCTTCATGGTTTCTCCTTCCACTTTCCACCCGCCTTTGTCCTCTGGGAATTCTGTACATCCCTTAACTGAGCCCTATCCTTATAGTCAGGACATGGTATTACCAGTTAACTTTCTTGTAATATTTTCATCCATATATATTGCATTAGCACTCTGAGCTGTTTATGCTGCCCATATATGACTGCTGTTACACTGTGTATATACTTGATATTTATTTGTTGTCTGGTTGTTTATGTGTCCTTATTGACTGTAATAATCTTCTCATGTAATGTATTCTTTGGCCCGGAATCAACCAGGTCCATCTTGTAAATGAGCTTGCTCAATGATGTTCACCTGGAAACCTAAAGGTTTTAATTGTTTGATTGATTGACTTGCTTTATATTCTAAGATAGCAGAATAGTAAGCAGATACCAGTGAGGAATCCCACACACACACACACACACACACACACTTTTCAAATTCAAGGCTTAAAGAGTAAATGTTTTACTAGACTTGGTTAGAAAACCTTTATCTATGCAGAAAACAGAGCACAAAAGAGGCTTGAAGCAAGAAGGAAAGTTACAAATTTAAAGTCAAATTCAGTACCTGAACAAATAGAAAGAAAGTGGCTTGGCAAGTTATTATGAGTTTCAGAAAAAAATAATACAAAACAGCACAAAATAAAGATTCCAAAAGGAAGGATATAACAGAAAAAGTAGATAAACTAAAACAAAGTTTCAGGAGCCTCTATTTCAAACTCATATTAGCTTCCCTTTACAGGAGAACATGTTTCAACTTAAATGGAATCCAGAGATAACAGTACACATGAAACAGCATCAAGGGGTGCAAGTATGCGTGAGATTCAAAGTGGAGAGGAACTGGAAGTAGAGGATGTAAAAGAACAAAGATTGACTCAGAATTGTAGAATAAAAAACTATAAAAGGACAATTTAAACCTTAAAGACAGACACTAAGTGACAATACAAAGCAAAATTAATGAAACTTTGAAGGAAGTAAAACACAACTCTGAATTACATCATGAACGGAACAAAGAAAAATACACAGGAAGAAAACACCACTACAAAAAGTGTAAATGATGACATACCTCCAGTTTTGGCCCCAAAACTGACTGAAAGTGTTATCAGCATTTGACAAAGTATTAAACAACTCAGATCACTACCAGAGAGTCTATGTGAGTTGAAAGAAAGATGGATACCTTAGAGCAAACAGCAAATAAAGAAACAAAAGTAATACATGAATTGGAAGCAAAATAATCTTCCTTATCAGACAATTTGAATCCTTTTCTACAAGAAATAGAGGAATTAAGAAAAACAGTAGGATGAGGTGAAAAGCAAATGGGAAGATCAGGAGAACAGACCAAGAAGAAAAAATATAAAGATTTTTGGCATGTTGCAGATCTGGGGAAAAACTCTAGCTAGGCACAGTTGGCTAAAGAACTGTGTCGGAATTGCTAAGTATTCAAATGCTACACAAATCGAGCTTGATCAGATACACTGGACTGGAAGGGCCTAGACAGAAATGGACCAAGGCTGTTGATTATAAATATCTTGAATGCAGAGGACGGATTTAAAATAATGAATGCCATCATCCAGCAAAAAGCTTTAAATTCAAAGACAAAAGTACAGTATTATAATTTATGCAATAGGCATGGACATAAATCCTTTGTGATAAATCTGAGCTACTATGTGATAAATTCAAATGTTAACATTTATACACATAGTAGACACATCATCACAGATCTATACACATAATAGATATGTCACAATCACTCTGGAACTCATTTAGAATGTTCATCCTCAGTACCAGTACTAACTATATTCAAATGCAAATAACTTTAAAATGAAAATGAAAAAGATAGCATAGTGCTGTGAGCATGAATGTTGTTCAGCACAAAATTGTCTACAAAATGAGTGGTGTTTCACTTATAGATACCGTATAGATTTTTTATAATTAGCAAAAAGAGCAGAAAATGCAATTTTTGGTTCACTTTTGACAAACATATGCAAAAAAAATAATACACAATCTAAACAATGTCCCTGCACTGACAGAAAGCATCCCTATTTCATAATGAAATATACAATGGTGAGCTGTCAGATAAATGATTTATCTATACTTGTGCTGTTTGACCTCTTATATCTCAGGTACGCAGGGCTTACGCCACTGTGCTATCAAGTTCAAACAGCACTTGTGTAGATAAATAATTTATCTGACAGCTCACCATTGTATATCCCATATAAAGCAGGACTTTTCTCTCAAACTGTTAAAGTAAAGGAAGACATTTTCTCAAATACAGCAGATATTATAGAAAGGAAAAAAGTAAGGCTAACTGGTCTAGCTGGCAAAACTGTGTCTTCCTTAATAATCAGGTGTTACTCTATGACTCCAGTGATGAAGCCGTAAAGGACTAAAAATTAAGACTACCAGATAAATGTTAAAGCACATTCAGAAATTAAACGCTGGTGAATATTGTAACATAGAATATCATTGTTATGAGATGTATTGAGCTGTGGGGGTTTATGTTCTTTGGGGACTGGGCTGGAAGTAGTTGATACTCCCAACTTTGTATGATTAATTAGGTCTGGATGTTTTTGTTCAGATTTGTGATACAGAGTTCCTGAATTAAAATATTGGATATATAAATAGTAGAAAGGGACTGGTACTCTATATAAGTTTAAATGGTAAGGGAAGAACATTTCACACAGTGTAAAGTATCAAGTGTTTTTGGGACAGCATACAGGAAAGGTTTCAATGTATGCACGACTGGGATAGGGATGGGAGATGGGGAAGAAGGATAAAGGAAGGCAGTACATATGCAAAAGAACAAGTATTTGTCAATGCCAAATGTTTGCTTGCTGGTATTAGCATTGGTGCTGCATGAGTTAGGCGATGCATAATAGGAATGTCAGTGAAGTAGTGACGTAACCCGCCACCACCCTGCAGAGGTTGACAGGCTTTGGGTGTGCCTTTGGGTCATCAGCCATAATGCTCATGCCATTCCCTCACCCCACCCTGCAGACACTGACAGGTGTCACGGTGTGCCTTGGGGTCTTTGGCCCTTATGCTCACTCCATTCCATAAGAAAATAAGCTGAGATGGGTGCAGTATAGGAGAATGGGGTAAATGTTGGAGCTAAAGACCCCAAGGCACACCCTTGATGCCTGTCAGTGGCTGCAGGTGGGGGGGTGGAGATGGTGTGAACATTACGAGCTAATGACCCCAAGCACACCAACCGATGCCTGTCAGTTTGTACACAGGGTGGGTTGTTACAGTTGGAAACCCTAATGCCCCAGGTATTTGTTGGCATTTTCACCCAAATTTTTAACATGGGCTTTTGGGACCCACTTCATGAACAGTGGCACTATTATTTCATTACTCAATCCCAAAAGGTGATTTTGCACAATGAATGTGCCATTCAAGCAACAGGTGTGAAAAAGACATTTTGGGCAGGATGAAAATGACATCTGTACTGCCTATGAGGAGGTGTGAAAATGGCAATGTTGAAAACTCAGGAGTGAAAATATGAAAAGTGGCTAAAAATACATGTGTATAAATTATGAATACACGGCAGAAATCGCAGTCATTTTTGATTTTAATCAAATTTTAAACATGGCCTTTTGGGACCTGCCCTTATGAACAGTAGCACTGTGACTTCATTAATCTGTCCCAAAAGTTGATTTCACACAGCGACTGCATCATTCTGCATACAGGTGCGAAAACATGTTTTGGACAGGATACAAAAATGATAGCTGTACTGGTCATAAGGAGGTGTGAAAAATGACAATGTTTGAAATTTGGAGTGAAAATATTAAAAATTTGTGAAGTTATGAAGTCGTACAAACTGCTCAATGCGCGCTCATAACGCAGTCATTTGGACTTTTTCACCAAACTTACAACATGGGCTTTTGGGACCCACCTCATGAACAGTGGCACTGTCATTTCATTAATCAGTCCCGAAGGTGATTCTGCGCAGCAACCGCAAAATCACCTTTCAAGACCGAGAAACGAAATGACAGTGCCAGTCTTCATGAAGTGGGATCCTAAGAACCCCATGTTGAAAATCTGGGACCAAAACTCCCAAAATGGCTGAGATATAAACATAAGTTGAAACCTCCCATTGATTGCCATTATAGGGCTTACCGTGATTTTCTTCAGTTTGTGATCGGCTTTTGAAGAGTGCAGATGTGTTCCCAGTCCAAGATGATGTAGCGCAGACCTCTAGCAGTAAGTATGGGTGGGGGTGTGGGAGGTGGGGTGCACAGAGGAGGGTCAAGATGGAGGAGGTGTGGTGAGGATGATGATGGACGTTTCTTTTCTTAGGTTTAAAAAAGAAGACCCCATGGGACAGTTTCTTTTCAGGTGAAATACTATGAAAAATAAATTGCAGCATACTGGGTGAGCTCCACTGTGCCAGACTAGTGGAGAGGGATCAATGATGATCTGTGAATTGGCTTTGAAGTCAGCAGAAAAAGGGGCATGGAGGCGCATCAACACCAGGAGTATGACAACCGGTATGAAAAGATAACAACACCTTGGCACGCACAGGGGTGGGCTCCAAGTGTGCCATAATAGTGGGAGGCATGCTGACACATGGATTTGGCACCCTTTTGTTGGCAAAAGATATGTTCAGGCTTTTGTGGGGGTATGTGCCGACAGAGTTGGACAATCCAGTGTCAGCTTTAGGGAGTGTGTGTGGTGGGCAGCTGGGCCACCAATTATGCAAAGCCACAGCAGGGCTCATTTATTTATTTCATCTGGAAAGTCACACTGAGCAAATGGAGTTGCTCATAAGTCCAGCCATGTGCATTACCGTGCTGTAATGCGCATGGTTGGAATGTGCCTGGCTGCCAGGAAGGGGGAGAGATCTGCAGCTGCAATGACAAAACTGTCAGTGATTGGAGTGGCAGATTTCTTTCAGTTCCATGCTCACTCTGAAACTGCCATCAACAGCAGCTTTCCTGTTGATTGGTGGCCAAGCGATGTGCCCTGAAAGTGTTAGCTGGATTGGCCAAATACTACCCCACCTCTGCAATGCTCTACTCATCTCAAAATGTTTCTTGTGCACTGTGCACGCAAGCAAACATAAAAAGGAAGGAAATGGAACAATAGAAGTGACTATAAGGGGAGGTCATTCAGTTTTGGTATGGTCACTTTACTTAATATAGATGGTGTCTAGATTAAAGGGATCACATTAAATATTAATGGAATTTCATCCCTGGTAAAAAGAGCCCAGCTCTTTCAGTATATTTGAAACCATGATATTTTATTAATTTGTTCACCACAGAAATGTATATGAATAGTGCAGAAGCTCAAAACCTTAAGAAATCATGGATAAAACAAGTATTTTGCAGTCAGCAGATAAAAGAATAATTAAGGTACAGTACAATTATTCTTGTTCATTGGAAATATGAAGGTAAAGTACAGTATGTGATATTAAAACAGACAATGAGGGTAGGAGTCTTCTGTTAAAGACAGATTTCAAAAGAATTCCATTGATGATTGGATCTGTTTATGCACCCTTTAATAAACTGCCTAGCTAGCTGGCCCAGTGGCACGGAGGTTGAGGTGCTGGACACCACACTTCATGCCACGCTGGTGACCCCAGGTTCAGGAATGTGCCTGGGATGTTGGAGGGTCAGTGGGGGCGGGGCTGGGTTGAGCAGCTTTAGGACAGCTCTCCTCTCCCAGGTAGGGCCAATTGTGCCCTCTGCAACGCTGTCCCCAGGTGGAGGCCTGAAGGTAGTGCAGATGAGAGCAGCTAGCATAGTGAGGGTGCTGTGGATTGCTGCGTGTGCGTGCCTCCCTCACATGCATGAGTAACTGCAGCAGATGGCGGGCAGAAAGATGGAAAATGGGCAGGCTGGCTCTTAATGGTCCCTCAGCATCGTGTGGGCCCCTGGAGTCTGGATGTTGGTCTCTAGGGAAGTGGGAAAGTCAATGCCCTTTGTCCTTGGCCTTGTCATGGGGGCAACCCATGGGGGATTGCGGGAAGGTTGGGCTGAAATGTCAGGGACTAAGGCGAGCCTCCACATGAAGGGGATGGAGCTGCTTGCCAGCTCCATGGGGATCATAAAATATATATCATAGAATCATAGAAGCTTGATGGCAGAAAAGGACCACACGGCCCATTTAGTCTGCCCCATCTCACTCCCTACATCTTCCCCTGCCAGGCCCTGCACTACCCACTACTCAGGCTCATATGCCTCTCCCATGCTCTCTTGAATTCCTCCATTGATTTAGCCCCACTGCTTCTTCTGGCAGTCGGTTCCAGGGCTCCTCCACCCTTTCTGTGAAGAATCTCTCTCTCTCTCTCTCCACATTGTCTCTGTATCTGTTTCCCTGAAGTCTGAGGCTATGCCTTCTAGTTTTCCCTCCTTCTTTTAAATAAACACCCTTCCCCTACTTTATTGAGCCTTTACATATTTAAAAGTTTCAATCATGTCTCCCCTTCCCCTCTAGTTCCCACACGTACAGATCCAGCTCCTGACACCTCTGCTCATATGCATTCCCTTGCATACCCTGCACCAACTTGGCTGCCCTTCTCTGCACCCTCTCCATTTCATCTATGTCCTTGTGGAGGTGTAGTCT
Organism: Neoceratodus forsteri; assembly: GCA_016271365.2. NCBI lineage: Eukaryota > Metazoa > Chordata > Ceratodontiformes > Ceratodontidae > Neoceratodus > Neoceratodus forsteri. The sequence continues at coordinate 1,544,741,025 of CM057450.1, forward strand.
CCAGAACTGGATCCCATACTCCAGATGCAGCCTCACCGTGGCTATGTAAAGGGCATTATTACCACCCTCCTTCTACTAGTAATGCCCCTGCCGATGCATGCCAACATTCCATTGGCCTTTCCCACCACCCTGCTATATTGGTTTCCTACCTTAAGACTGGATGAGACTGTGATCCCCAGATCCCTCTCCTGTTCTGTTGCTTTGATTGCTTCCTCTTGTAAGGTGTATTCTGTTCATGTGTTCCTACTCCCCACGTGCATCACAGCGCACTTTTGGCATTCAATTTCAGTTGCCATGTTCCAGCTACCCTCAAGCATCTTCAGCTCCTGCCTCATATCCTCCACCCACCTTGGGGTGTCCATCCATTGCAGATCTTTATATCATCAGCAAATAGGTACCCTCCCCATAGACCCTCCGTTATATCGCTGATGTAAATGTTAAAAGTAGAGGTCCCAAGACTGATCCTTGGGGCACTCCACTCTTCACACCCCATCCTGGAGTACACCCCATTGAGCACCACCCTCTGGGTTCTTCCCACTAACCAGGCCTCCACCAACCTTGTTATTTTCCCACCCAACCCCTAGATTTTCCAGTTTGCTCACCCGCCTTCAGTGGGGACAGTGCTGAAAACCTTACTGAAGTCCAGATAGGTCCGTCCACTGCCTATCTGGATGTGGCCTATCTGGATAGCGATATATGGAAAAAAAAACTGCCTAGCTTTTGCCAAAATTAGTAAGTTATTACTGGACTGAGATACTGAAAATTTAATAATACGGATGTGAACAACCTGAGGAGGGTTGTTAAAGATAAGTCATCACAGTTAAGGCGCTGGGACAGATATAGAGTGAGATTTTAATAACTTTATAGAAGCAAATTTATTACTAAATTTTGGAGAGAATAACATAGATTCTATAGATTATATACATCAATCACAGAGATACAAATCTCAGGCTAGGATAGATTATGTTTTAGTCTCAACATCTCTACTAGCAGGCAGTGCTTGCATCTCTTCATCAACTGAGCCATGAATATTGTCCGACCATAATCTGGTACACTTCAAATGCTTATTGAAATGACACAGTCACCAAGTTTTCATTAGAGAAGGAACAATGCTTTATTGAAGATGAAGCCTTTATAAATTTTATAAAGTCAATTTTCAAAATGTTGGTTGCATATTGGGATGCTTTTAAGGCTACAGGGTGAGGAAAATTATTAATTATGCTGCAGCAAAGAATAAAGAGAAAAATTAAACATAAAGAGCTTGTATAATACACTTGTATTGAGAGCGAGCAGTGCGGCACCACGATTTTTCTTGAAATGGAACGCGCATCATCCACCATGTTATGGAAGCCCGGACCTTTCTGCAATAAAATAAAGTAAGTTAAAACAGTGAAACAAAGGTGTTTTCATCGTGAAGGCTAATCAGGATATACAGCTTTAGGTGGGGTGGGGAATTTAAAGATGACAGCTTTCCTTTAAAAATACATTTAAAATACCTTTTCAATTCATTTTAGAGGTGTAAGGATCATTAAAAGTTCCATTTCAGTGTTGGCCAGTAGGTGGTGCTGCTCAATAGTGCTGTGTAGTATTGTGAAGCCTTTGCCACTCTCAAGGAGCAAGTTGTCACAGCTGAGCACCCCCACCCATAGGAAGCAGTTGGTTGGAAGAATGTGTGTGTTTTTGGGGGAGGTTCAGTTTCTTTTTTAAAATACATTTCAAGTCTGGTAGGGAATTATACTGAGTGGGACAGTGGGGTACTAAGTGGCCAGCGAGGTTGGCACCCATCAGTGAGTTCTAGAACTTTTTTGTTTTGTTTTCATTGTTTTTAATGCAGTTCAAGCCAGACAGGGAATTATACTGAGCAGGACAATGGGAAACTGAAGTGGCCAGTGAGGATTGGCACCATCTCTGAGTTGTGCTGACTGAAGCACAATGTTAACAGATGCTCATGTGTTGACACAGTCAGCATGGACTAACAGACTGTTGTGAAGCCAGTCTTAATCACGGCTTTACAGTAACGGGAGCCTTGTCTGTGGAGAGCAGGATTGTCTTAAATAACTTGTAGAGGTCACAGCTTTTCATTTCGCTGTGAGTTAAATCTCTTTTTAAATAAAAAGAATGTTACCTGAGCAGGGACTGTGGCTGCAGAGTGATGTGAAGTCAATCGCAAATGCAGCTTTTACTCCAATTGAAGATAGAATGTGCACAGATTTTCTTTCTCATGTGATTGGGTCCTGTAAGTGCTGGGGCTAGATCCGTGACATTATGCTGGAATAACATCATGGGTCCAGTCCCAGACTGACCAATCAGAGCCCCAAATTCTTTCTTGCCATTGTATTATAAGATTTCAAAATTATGAACCAGTTTATTTAAAAGGTGCATACTAAGGTGTTTCAGAGTGAAGAGGTGGTAAGCCCATGAGAGCTCCTGTCCATTCAGCTGTAATAAGCGAGTGTATTTCCTGTAAGATGTAGGAGTCCAACTTTTCTTCTAAGTCCTGCTTATTCTTATTGATTGATTATTACTTCTAATGGAAGCTATCCCACAGATTAACTATTCTCTAACTATAAAACACCTTTCTTCTCTTCATATTAAATTTTGTAGGCCTTATCTGTAGTAGGTGGCCTCTAGTACCCTGCACATCATTTTTAAATTCAAGTCCTAGTTTACTGAAAAGATAGTCATCATGCATAACGTCATTCCACAACATAAGATCTCCTCTCAGTCTTCTGGTCTCCAGGAACATGAGAGTGAGTCTATTAAGCCATCCACTGTAAGTCAAAGTTTTAATGTTATAGATCTACTTCATGGCCTGTCTTTGAACCCTCTCTATTTTCTCAATATCACCTTTGTTAACTGGACCCATACAGGGTTTACATAGTCCAGTATCAGTCTGACATAGGTTCTGTACAAGGGCATTATAACCTAGGTGCTTTCTACTCTTAAAATTCCTTTTTATGGTCCATAGTAATCTTTTGGTTTTGCAACCAGAGTTGCAAAATGGACAGTGAGATTGCAATTTATAATTACCCCAAGTCTATTTCTTCATTTGACTCCCAATACTGATCATTCTAACAGATATGTGGCTTCTTGATTTCCAAGATGCATAATGCAACATTTACCTCTGCTGAAAGTCATCCCCACTTATTAGCCCATGATAAAATATGATCCAAATAAATCTGTAACAAGGTCTTGTCTTCAGCCGTAGTAACCACTCCTGCTAGCTTCATATCATCTGCATACTTGCTAATCCAGTTGGCTACTTGCATGCCCATATCTGATATAAATATCTGAAAAAGTACTGGACCTAAACAGAACCTCATGCACGCCACTAGTCACAGCTTTAGATGTTGAATAGAAACCGTTGATGCAAACCCTCTGTGTTCTTTTGTTCAACCATGTTTGAATCCATCTTATTATCCTGTGATCTAAATTCAGGTTTAGTGATTTCTTAATGATAGCCCCATGGGGATAATATCAAATGCTTTGGAAAAGTTGAGGTAAATGCAGTCTGCTGGCAAACCTTTATCTAATATGGATGATATGTTTTCATAAAAACACAGGAAGTTTGTTACTCATGATCTCTTTGAGGAAACCATGCTGATCTGCATCAACTAGATGATATCACTTTAGGTGGCCACAAATCATATCCTTTATTATAGATTCTAGAACTTTCCCAGGGACAGATGTAAGACCTATGGGTCTGTGAGTTGTTACAATTAGCCGTGCACCCCTTCTTATGAACTGGGATTACTTGAAGCACTTAACTAGTTTGGTAGAACTTCATTATTTAACAGATATGATAAAATATGTTGTTAAGAAGTTTCAATATGAGTGGTGCTAACAGTTTCAACAATCTTAGGAAATATTATCTGGGCCTACAGAATGGCTATTTCTTAATTGTAGAATTCTAGTTGTAATGTACTCTTCAGTTATAGCTATTACAGAAGTATAATTTGCTTGTATATTTTCAGTATAGGGTACCGCATCAGAAAACACTGAGGCAAAGTGCCTGTTAAATACATCAGTCTTATGTCTAGGATCATCGATAACTGGATTATCTAATAATATACAATGAAGTCCACTGTTAGGGTTATGTAGAGAATTTACATAACTATAGAACTCTTTCATGTTGTTTTGTTTCTGTTAGTAGCTAAACTGTATTCAAATTTACTTAAATAATATTAACTTATTTGGAATAATAAAATCACTATAATTTCCTGAGAACAAAATTTGCCTCAGTAGAAGAAGAGACATACCTGTCCGGGCCTTTTCAGTTTATTCAGCATATTATGTAATTAATAGCAGGGTGGGACTATGGGAGGAATTTAGATCAGGAAGGGCAAAGCTAGTGTCAGGGAAAGGAATGGAAATCCAATGATATAGGCAATATATGTTGTATGCCAACATAATTTAAAAAAGTAAAGTCCAATAACAAGGAACTTGGCAAATTTAGCAGTATTATACCAAAACAAAGTGAAAATTTACTCAAAGTTTTCATTTCGAATAGAATATGGGAGAATACGTGCATACAAATAGAAGGGACAATGTGTAATATCCATCTTGGAAAAAGGCATTAATACTGTAGGTGGGAACATTTAATGGCAGTGAATAAACTGTTAGCCTTTGAAGAATTTATTTATATATTTTATTTATTTGGTAACCAGGTAGGTGAACTGATCCAAAGGACCATTTTCAGTCATGTCCCGAACCACAGCATGGCACAAATAAGCAGTACAGATACAGGTAGCACACAACAGTAATCAGGCTTCAACATGAGGTGCAGTAATTGCAGTACAAGGGGAATACATAAAGTGAAAATTACATAAATTACAAGATGTCATAGTAGGTCAGCTTACAGGTCAAGAACATAGCCCAGGCTAGTGTAATGGAAAAAATACAAATTGTAATAACACAGAGACCAAGCATAATTTACTGATATGATACATAAAGTGCAGAGTGCATTTACATAGAAACATAGAAACATAGAAGTTGACGGCAGATAAGGACCCAAGGCCCATCCAGTCTGCCCATTTCTTTTCTATCTTATAAATGTGCCATCGGCCTTTGCTCTGTCAGTGGCCTATCTATTCATAGTCATTTGTATTGCTCCATATGCCTATCCCATGCCTGTTTGAAGCCCTGCACTGTATTCATAGCCACCACTTCTTGTGGTAAGCCATTCCATGCATCCACCACCCTTTCTGTGAAAAAGAATTTCCTCACATTCCCCTTAATCGGCCTCCTCTAATCTCATGCTGTGTCCTCTTGTTCTGCTATTTTTCTTATATTTAAACATGTTAGACTCTTTCACCTTGTTTATGCCCTTAAGGTGTTTGAATGCCTCGATCATATCACCTCTCTCCCTCCTTTGCTCAAGGGTATACATATTGAGCTCCGTTAATCTGTCCTCATATGTCTTCTGATGCAGTCCTGCACCATTTTGGTTGTCCTTCTCTGGACTGCCTCAATTTGGTTAATGTCCTTGTGAAGGTGTGGCCTCCAATACTGCACGCAGTACTCCAGATGGGGCCTAACCAGTGTCTTGTACAGAGGATTAATAACTCCCTCTTCGACTTGTGATACCCTACTAATACACCCTAACACCCCCTAGCCTTACATTACTGCTTTAGAGGTCTGCTTGGATGATTTTAGGTCATCAGTGATGATGATGCCCAAGTATCTTTCTTCCTTTGTGACTGCTAGCAACTCCCTCCCAGCCTATAGGTGGCTTGAGGTTTCTCTTCCCTATGTGCATGATTTTGCACTTCTTTGCATTAAATCCCAGTTGCCACTCTTCTGACCATTCTGCTAGTTTATCCAGATTTCTTCTCATTCTGCCCACCCCATCTGGATCATCTACTCTGTTGCAGATCTTGGTGTCATCTGCAAACAGACAAGCCTTACCCTCTAGTCCATCTGCAAGGTCACTAATGAAGATGTTGAAGAGGACTGGCCCCAGGACTGATCCCTGAGGTACCCACTTGTGACTTGCATCTCTTCTGACTGTATACCATTTACCACCACTCTCTGTTTTCTGCCCGTCAACCAGTTTGCCACCCAGCTGACCAACTTCTGACCCACCCCGAGCCTACCCAGCTTATTTATCAATCTTCTATGTGGAACAGTGTCAAAAGCTTTGCTGAAGTCAAGGTAGGCGACATCAACTGCTCCCCTTGGTCCACCACTCTGGTTACCCAGTCAAAGAAATCTATGAGATTAGTTTGACAGGACCTTCCTTTGTAAACCCATGCTGTCTTGGATCCTGTGCCCTATGGATTCCAGGTGTTGCACTATCCTTTCCTTAAGGTGCCTCCATAATCTTGCCCACTACTGAGGTAAGACTGACTGGTCTGAGTTCCCGCCTCCTCCTGCTACCACTCTGTGGGAGCGGGATCACATGAGCCCTTCTCCAGTCTTCTGGGACCTCTCCTGTGCTCAGAGACTCACTAAACAATTCTGCTAATGGCTCTGCTAGTTCCTCCTTTAGCTCCTTAAGTACCCTGGGATGTATGCCATCAGGTCCCATTGCCTTATCCACCTGAGCTTGAAAGCTCTTGTAGGACCCTTTCTTTTGTGAAGGGGTAGTGCTCACCTCCCTCCCCTGTGTCCATGATGCTGAGCTGTGGGCCCTGCCCACCTCTCTTCAGTAAATACTGAACAAAAGTATCTATTTAGGATAGATGCCTTTACAGGGTCCTCCTCCTCACATGCTCCCTTTTCTCCATTAAGCTCATAATACCCCTCTGGACTTTCTCCTTTCACTAATCTATCTATAGAAAGTCTTGTCACCTTCTTTTACTGTTCGTGCTAGTGTTTCCTCAGTTTGGGACTTTGCCTGCCTTACTGCCTTCCCTGCTTCCCTTAGGGCAGTTTGGTATGCCTCCCTATCTTCATCCCGCTGTGTTCCCTTATATTTCCTGAAGGCCAGCCTTTTGGCTCTGACCTTTTCTGCTACTGTATTTGAGAACCAAAGTGGTTTCCTTCTTCTTTTGCACTTCCTTTTCTGTCTAACACAATGGGATGTTGCTTCAAGTATTGCATCCTTAATGCTTGCCCACTTTGCCTGTACCCCCTCACCTGTGTTTCTTTTTGCCATGGCTAGCTTAACTCTGTTGGCCATCTTATCAAAGTCAGCTCCTCTGAAGTCCCATATTTTGCCTTGGAATGGGATGATTTAGATAGTAGCCAAATTGAACCATACCATGTGATGGTCACTGGCTCCCAGGTGACCTTCTACCTGGAGATCTGTGATCCCTTCTTTGTTAGTCAGTACTAGATCTAGGATAGCCCTGTCTCTTGTGGGTTGCTGTACCAGTTGTTTGAGGCCCTCCCTGCAGGAATCCACTATGAGTCTAGTTCTGGCAGATGTTCCTGCTGGTATTGATCAATCTGTATCCGGCATGTTGAAGTCTCTCATTATCAGAACCTCCTTTAGCTGTCATGTTTTGTATATCTTCTAACAGTAATGTGTCTATGTCTTCCCTCTGGTCTAGGGGCCTGTAGACAACCCCAGTTCTTATGGCTGTCCCATTTCCTGTTTCCAGGGTGACCCACAGTTCTTCTGGCTCCTTATGTGTATTCTGAATTTCTGTAGCTTTGATATTTTCATTAACATACAGGCCACCCCCCCTTTTGCACCTCGGTCTCTTCTGAACAATACATAGCCAGGTACTGAAGTCTCCCAAGTGTGGTTACTGGTAAACCACGTCTCACTAATTGCTACTATGTCCAGTTTAGCCTCTGACATTATTGCCTGCAGGTCTGGGATCTTATTTCCCAGGCTGTGAGCATCTGTGTACATGATTTTCCATTGGCCAGATTTTGGTGTGTTAGTTGTTGGGTGAAGTTTGGCCTTACCCTGTGCGTCGTATGGGGAGACAAATCTTTTTCTTAACTGGTGATGCAAATGAGCAGCAAACATGCTGAATTCCTGTTTGACCACTAGCTGAGGGGAGGGTGTTCTTCCCATTCGACGTGTAAGTGCTACCCCTCTCCCCATTTGCTAGTTTAAATATTCTGCAAAGGCGTCAAACTTCTGCCCCAATGCACTGACTCCCTCTTTAGTCAGATGCAGTCCATCAAATTTAAAGAACTTTCGCTCCCAGAACTGTTGCCAGTTCCTACAAATCTGTGTCTTTTTTCCTGGCACCAGCCCTTGAGCCACGTGTTTAGCTCCCTATCTCCCCTTCTCTGACCTTCCGACCATCTGCTCCCTCTCCCAGACTGGCAGGATCTCAGAGAAGGAGATGCCGATGAAATAGATGATAGTTTGTCACCCAGCCTAGTCAGGTGTTCCTTGGTCTCCACAACTGACCCGGCTGGCGAGATCATTAGTCCCTATGTGTACTAGGACATCAATATTTTCTCCTGCTTTGTGAACAATTTTAGCAATGCGTCAGTGTCTCTCCATGCTGATGTACCTGGGAGACATCTGACCATCACCCTGGCTGGAGATAGGTATCAACTCCCAGATTTAGGTACACTATTAATGAAACAGGTCACAATCAGAAAAGGATCTAAACATTCAGGTGTAACACTTCCCCAAAATTGTGGTGCAGAGGCATTGGAGTAGGAAGGTAACCGTAGTAACCCTGGTGGAGCTGATAGGGGCAGGAGGAAGGGGTGACAGCAGCAAAGGTATGACTCTGCTGATATGTGGGTGGGTGGGATGTCAACAAGAGGAATGCCCCAGATTACCCAGGGAGCAGTGGTATATGGCTTCAGATAGTAGTCAGTGTTTTAAATTGTTCTTGAAAGAGAGGTGGGAGGAGGATGATGGAGCAATGATGGGAGTCTGTTCCATAGGGTGGAGGCAGAGACAGGAAGGGCTTTACTGCCCATGGTAGTGGAGATATGTGGAATGACCAAGGGGGGATGGAGGATTCATGGAGACTCCTAGATGCCACTCTGCTTGTGAGGAGGGATGAGTATGGAGACTGGTGGCCGCCTCTAAGAGCATTGTCCACTAGGCAGCCAAGGGCATAATCAAAACACCCTTGTAGTGGAGTCACCCAAGACACTGATGCAACACACAATAATGGGTAGAATAGGGAGCTTGGAGGACAAGCGACATATACTGTCATAGACTATGTTCAGTCTTGAGCACAGGGCGATGACATGAGGGAATAGAGCGGAAGAGCAGTGTTCAAGGAGGGTAGCAGATTTCCTTGTGCAATTGCAAGGCACACTTCTTTAGACAGGAATTGTTTGAGATGGAAGGTGGAACCTAACTTCTGATTAACCCTCCGCACAGAATTATTGACATGATCAGAGAACATAAGGGAGGAGTTCAGGGTTACGCCCAAGTATTTGAAACTAGGAACATTTTCAAGGGAGGGAGCCTGCAGGTGTGAGTACAAGGAGGAGGTTAGCCTTGAAGACCTTGGTGAGAATAGTTTGGATCCCAGTAGCATTTACTTCGTCTTTTATTTACCAGGAGCTTGTTGGAGAAAAATCAATTATGGGCAGTACCATAGCTGAGTGTAAGAGTGGAGGAGATGGTTGCAAGTGACTTGTCACTGTGGTAAAGGACAAGGTCATTCTCATAGAGAGAGCCTCACAGGAGAGACTCTCAGCAGAGAGTGAGTTAATAAAAATGGAAAATAGTAGGGGCCAAGGATGGAGCCTTGGGGATCCCTGTGGATACTGGTAGGGCAGTGAAGGAGGCTGTACCATTGTGACTGACTGTGACCTGCCAGAAAGGTAGCTTCTAATCCAGGTTGTTGTCTCAGAAGATTAGCCAAGGCATGGAAAGGTGGAGAGGAGGAGGGAGTGGTCAACAAGGTCAAAGGCCTTAGTTACATCCAGGAATACAGCACCAGTGGCCTTACCCACGTCCATGTTTCTAAGGACATGGTTGGAGAAGTAGGCCAAGGCTGATGTGGTGCTGTGGTTTTTTCAGAAGCCATGCTGTTGTAGGCACAGTAAGTTATACTTTCAAATTTAAGATAAAATGTGACTTTAAAGGTGAAAGAGTATTACAAACAGCTAGGAATTTATTTTTTGTTGAAGATTTCAAAAGGTGAGATAGAGACACCTAATATGAACTTAATGGAAACTAATTATAAGAATAAATTAGAGAAAAAGAAAGGTTGTGTGGCATCGCTGAAAAAAATAGGAATGGAATAACCAAAATATATCTTAGAAACTAGAATTTTTTAGAGGAAATATAGCTGGATGTGGAACTAACTGATATTCAATGAAGTAACATATTAGCTACTTAGCATAGCTCTCAACTGTCCCTGATTTTGCCTTAGAATTTTCCTCTGTCCTCGTAAAATTTCGTTTTTGTGTCAAACATTAAAGTTACAGACTTGTTCTTCTTCAGAAAATGCATCTTACAAAATTCACTTATTCTATCAGTTTTCTGAGTGAACAATACCAATTTTAAAGATGTGTCCCTGGTTTGGGGTCTTTGTCCCTCATTTTTTAAGCCCTGTCCCTGATTCATGATGCAAGAGGTTGAGAGGTATGCTAGAGTATACAACTACAACAGACAAATCCATTCAAAATTAAAATGATAAATAATGCCTATTTTGTGCCTTTAAGATTATTCAGGATGAAGGTAAAATCTGACTCAAAATGTTGGTGATGTGATGATGATGGGGTTGATATGCTCACACTCTCTGAGAATGTAAAATGGTAAAGAGCTGATGGACTGAATCTTTTAAATTGGTAAGTAAGTTTGGAGTTAAAATGGAAAATGTTAGCTTTTGAAATATTGTTCTAGAATAGTTCTCTCTAACTTTTAGTAATAACAAATTAAAAAACTTTTAAAGTTAACTGTATTGCAATAAAGAGAGTAATATTAAAATATTGGAAGTCACAAGACAGAAAGCGAAAAATTTCCCAGAGAAGAGTGGAGAATACTAATGCTTGCTTACTTGTATGAGGTAAAATTGTTCACAAATAATAAGGTTTTCTGGAACATGTATGAAATGAGTATAGAACAGTGGTCAGTAATACTGACAGAATAACATGTAATATGCAACTTATTGATTCCTCTCTATGTCCACATAGTCTTACCATGTCTACATAGTAGATATCATCATATAATCAGTGTCTCTTTTTGTTAGATGTTTGGTAGTATACAGGTACATCTAGTAGTGTAATTACAATAATGTTGTGATCACTGTATAATGATTATTTTGTAAGTTACAGATGAATGGCTTAAGAGTAAAGTTAAAACTGGCCACACCCAAAAAGTGCCTGCGTGCATATACCTTGTAAAGTGCTCATGTGCTACATGTATGTATATTTTTTTTTTATTTAGTTGTTTAACCAGGTATAGCACATTGTCTGGAAAGCTTTTTTACAGGAGCGTACTCTGGGAGCACAAGGAGGTTAAATGACTTGCTCAGGGTCACACAGTATGCAAGTGGAAGCTGTGGGATTCAAACCCAGGTCAGGTCTGCTGGATGTCACCAAATTTGCAGCTCAGAGCCTTAGACCACTGCGCTTATACTGCCTCCAGTATATGTAGTGTGTGTGTGTGTGTGTGTGTGTGTGTGTGTGTGTGTGTGTGTGTGTTAAAAGGGGGTGCCAAATATGTTGTTTTCAAATAGAAGGTAATGTATTAGTTAATAGTTAAAGTTTAATGTTTTAAATAAATTTATTTTGCCATCTTTGGCTAGGAAAGACACACTTAACTGAAGTTTGTTTCCAAGTGCATTCTAGGAGCACAGTGAACTTCCATGACTTGCTCAGGGTCACACAGTATGCAAGTTGTGGCTATGGAATTCAAACCCAGTTCTCCAGGACTGCAACTCAGTGTTCTCAACCACTATGTTGCACTACCCCCAACAGCTAAACAGTGGGTAAGGGAACCATCTATCATATTCCTGCCCTGTCTCATGTGAAGAGGATTCAACTGATAAGATCCAGCAGATTTCTTGGCGTCAAGTTCACTAGGACTTTTGCACTTGCTTCAGCTTCAATACAGTATTTAAAAATAAAATGTTTGTGTTAAAATGGTACTTATAGGGAAGTGTCACTAAAACTATTATTTGGCAAACCATGAGCTTGCATATACTTAGTAACTACCAGACCAGCAGACAAAAGTAGGACTTGAATTCATCTGCAATTTCTAGTTTTCAGTTATTACCATATCATTCATTATTAGTTGCTTTAGTATTGTAAATACCTTTTGTCTACTTTCAAGCATTTTACAACACACAAAATTTTGAAGGAGCATTACCATGTTCTTTAATCAAATTTAGACAATAGTTGGATTTTACCTTGCAGGTCAGTTGTGCTGTATTAGTCTGAAAAAATTTAGCACACTTTTTTTGTGGTAATACCTTTCATTAGACTAACTGAAGAATTATAGCACAAGCTTTCAAGACCTTTCAGAATATCAGAATATGCACTCTCACCAGCAGAATCATCTTTACTTTCTAAAGGATTGCCTCTGTGTCCATCATCAAATCTAGATGAGCTACAACTAGAGGGGACCTTGAACAGCTTTTCCATCAATTACACCTGTGGTAATTCTACTATGATAAGCAAGCTACTGAAATGTAAACAATCCACAATACACAGAGAAAATCATCATGGAACCTACCGGCAGGACAGAACCCTAATCTGGACGACAGGGGTCATTATGTCACAAGACATAATGCCGCATAGCACTATCTCCCTGCAGATTAATGCCATGAGGCATCATGTCTTTGTTCTGGAGGCGCCACCCCACACCCCGTTACGGGGCTGTGCCCCGGACCTCCCACTATAGATTCTCAACTCTGGGGGTCCAACTCAGGCAGCACACAGGTCCGGTTTCGTCCATAATGCCATACGCCATTAGCGTGTGACATTATGACCCGGTATGAATCTTGGACTAATATATTGACACTTTTAGGAACTGTGTAAATTCTTAAATCTTAAGCAAAGAGAACAAAATTCAGTATAATCTGAGCCCACTGGAAAGAAGGGCAATTCAAGATCTAAGGAAAAATGATAGTATCACCATCAAGTCTGCTGACAAATGAGGAGCAGTTGTAATCATGAACAGTACAAGGTCACAACAAAGCAGAAAAACAAACTGTCAAATACAAAATTCTACATGCCATTACAGGAGGATTCAATAGAAAACTTTGGAGAGAACTCCTTATTTTGATTGATAAATATCCACCAACCATCAAATCACAACTAACTGGTTTAATTCCTCAAAATCAAAGAGCGGGAATATTTTATACCCTCACAAAGATACATGAAGTAAAATTCCAGGATGGCCAATTGTCTCAGGTATTAACATACTAACATACTATTTGCCAGCAGATTAGGCCTTACGGTCTATTGAGTCTGCTCGAACCTCAGATCCCTAGTTGGGTGCGGGGCCCTCCCACCTTGTGTTCCAGAAACCCTATCATCCATCCCCGGGACAGGCCATCATCTGATACATCCACTTTCTGTGTCTGTCCACGCTCTCTTGAAGCCCTCCACTGTGGTTCTCTGAACCAGCTCGCCAGGCAGTGCATTCAGGGGTCCACCACCCTCTCAGTGAAAAACCTCCTCCTCTTTCCCCCTCACCCTTCCACCTTCCAACTTCAAACCATGCCCTCTGGTGATACCTCCCTGCTTTAGTCTAAAGATCCCTCCATGTTTACCCTATTTATTCCCTTGAGGTACTTGAAGACCTCAATCATGTCTGCCCTGTCTCTCTCTCCTCCAATGAAAAGAGGCAGAGCTCCTCAAGACTGTCCTCATCGTCAAATCCCTAGCCCTCGTATCATCTTAGTTGCCCTCCTCTGTACCCTCTCCAGGAGCTGTATGTCCCTCTTCAAGTGTGGTCTCCAGTACTGTACACAGTACTCAAGGTGTGGTCTAACCAGTCCATTGTACAGGGCAGAATCACTTCCTTGCTCCTAGGGTGATCCCTCTTACGATGCATCCCAACATCCTGTTTGCCTTGCTAGCCACTCTCCTGCACTGCTCAGAGTTATTCATACATGTATCCACCATGACCCCTAGGTCTTTTCCCCTATTGAGGCCTCCAGAGCCTCCCTCCCAGGGTGTACCTGTGTTTAGGGTTTCCCATAAGATGTAACACCTTGCACTTTGTGATATTGAAATTTAATTTCCATGTGTGAGCCCAGCTTTCCAGGGTGTCCAGGTCCTTGCAGGGCCAACCTCCCTCTTCTCCCTCAACTACTGCTCCCATCTTGGAGTCATCAGCGAAGAGACTCATTTCACACCCTATACCCTCCCTGATGTCCGATATGTATGCATTAAACAGGATCGGACTCAGGACCGAGCCCCTGCGGTACCCCACTACCAACCTCTCTAGGGTTTGAGAGCTCCCCACAGACCACTACTCTCTGGGTGCATCCAGCTAGCCAGTTTTCAATCCATCTGACCATCAAGGGCCTACTCCCAACCCCATCAGTTTCTCCACCAGAGCATTGTGGGGACAGAGTCAAGCGCCTTGCTGAAGTCCAAGAATAATACATCCACAGGCTTTCCCCAGTCCAGTTCTGATGTTACCCATTTGTAGAACTCCACAAGATTGGTTTGACATGATCTACCTGGTACAAACCCATGTTGCCGACTATCCAGACCTCCCACCTCCTCCAAGTACACCCCAATCGTTCCTTTAGTATACTCTCCACTAATTTTCCCACCACGAGGTCAAACTGATGGGTCTATAGTTACCTGGTACTTCCCTCAACCCCCTTTATGGATTGGCACCACATGTGCCTCTCACCAATCCTAGGTACCCTCCCTGTCTCAAGTGACCTGTTGAAGAGCTCCATGAAAGTGCAGCCAGTATGTCCACCAATTCCCATAGTACTCTTGGATGAATGCCATCCAGCCCAGGAGATTTGTCTTTCTTTAGGGCCTTGAGGGTTAACCACACCCTTTGGCAGAGATAACATCATCCGTACCCTCCACCTTAATGGCCTTTTTATCCTTATCCTGATGTGACACCCTGGGGTACCTCTCCTCCCTCTTGCTCCATTTCTGTTGCTCCCTGATCCCACTCACTGTCACTTCTATCCCTATCGTGCCTTGCTTTGTAGATATCCCATCCTCTCCCTAGTGAACACAGAGGCAAAGTACTCATTAAATACCTCTGCCTGGTCCTTCACCTCTTCCACCCACCCTCCTTCTGATCTCAATCTGCTGAGATGGCCCTTAGTTTTCTCTGCTCCCCAATGTACGGAAGGACCCTTTTCCCTCCATGTATCCCCTGTGCCAGCCGCTGCTCTTTACTGGACTTTGCCCCTCACCATCCGGGTGACTTTTCTAGATGCAAGATGGTACATTTCCTTATCCCTATCCCTCTTGTTGTTTTATATATTTTTGTAGGCCACCTTCTTTTCTCTGACCGCTACCTAAACCTCACTGAATTAGCACTCTTACTGAATAAATATCAGGCTGGGTCGAGGGCATCCTCAAACTGGTAGCACAAAGAACTCCAGGCTTCATCCTAGACACAATCGACTACCTAAACAAACTTCACAAGTTATACTCCCTACCAACTAATTTCTGATCACAATGGATGAAGTCTTTCTATACCAATATACCACACTTGGATGGACTAAACACATGCAAAACATTACTACAAAGGGATGCAGACAACTGCACAATTACAGGTGGAGTTTGGAACCCACTGACCTCATACTGAAACATAACTACATTGAGGGGATCTGTTTTACTATGTGACATCACAAACAACACCTATTTGTTCAGTGGCCTTGGTTTTGATTTCAAGCAAGGGACTATTACTACTGGAGGCCATCCTCTTCAATTGCAGTAGCCATCCTCTTCAATTGCAGTACCCAAATATAACACAAAAAAGGAGTTATTTTTCACACAAAGAATAGTCAAAACACAGAATGCATTATCAGTCAAAATCATATTGCGTAAAAGTAAGATGATGTTTAAAAAATAAATTAGATGCATGGATAATGGAAAATGGTCAGATGGACTATGGGGCTTTCGATGGGAGTCTCTATAGGCATTTTTGCCTCCTACTCCCTACTCTATCTCAGAATGAACCTCAGTATAACTACTTTACCTACAAGAGCAAACTATACCTGTAGAAAAAGGCACACCTATGAGCACAAGAATGGCACATTAACATGCCATCATCGTTATGGTTCTATTAGAAAGAGTTTCCTATCACAGCAGAAACAAAACATTGTTCTGCTACCATTTTATTAATGATATATTTTTAATATTGACAGAGAGTGAGGACAAACTACAGGAGTTCCACAGAGTCTTCAATAATTGTCATCCCTCAATCAGTCTAAAATTGAGCTCTCCCAGCAAAAAATCAACTTTCTGGACCACAATTGAACTGCAACAGTACAAAATAAAACATCAATATACAGAAAATCAACGTATCATTTAAGCTACACACACCATTCTAGTGCACACCCAAGTCATACAAAAAGAGCAATTGTCTACAACCAAACCATACGATACCAAACATATACACACAGATGAGTCAGAGGGACAACAATTTGGAGTGACTACAAGGAGCCTTCACCAGCAAAACATACCCTTCATGTTAATTGATAAACAGATTGTATAGCGAGACAAATTCCATGAGAACAGTTACTGGTGTACAAAGAAAAAAGAATCAAATGCACACCACTGGTTATGACATACAACCTGTCAATTAGGCCAATACAGAAGATTATCAGAAAAAGCAACCAATCCTACACAGCGATGACAGACTATCCACTTCATTTGGTGAGCCACCTATAATATCATAAAGAAACCACGAATCTGGGAAGAATACTGGTCAGGAATTATATTCCACAATTCAGATGGACGCAGAAGGAACAAGACTGTACAACAACCATAGATGCAAAACATCAACATAACTAATACATGTGACTCTGTCTACTCTCCATTTACCAAACAAGAATGCAAAATAAAAGAGTTTTTCTAATGCAACACCAACAATTTGACTTATCTAATAAGATGCCAGAAATGTCTACATGGATGGTACGTGGGTGAAATGGGACAAATGCTCCATAAATACACAAATGGACAAATATTCACTACGAAACATTCAGACAACCAGGTACCAGTGGCTGAGCACTTTTCCCTAAACAACCATTCATTGAAGGATATTAAAGTGGCAGTTTTGAGAGGAAATCTCAAAGACATTCATATAAGACTTCCTGGGAAGCAAAACTCATGAGGTATTTGGGAACAGATATACATGGACTGAACAAACTTGTGGGCTTCCTCACATATTACTAGACCCCAAACTGAGTTTGACAGTTTCCACTGCAGATCTGGACCCTACCTTTTAAAATATATTTTTTTAATCTTCCTCTGTTGTTGGAACATAATTAACTTAAGAACATATGCAGACACTGCTTAAGTAATTCACTGAACTGACAGCATTACCCATCCTGCATGCTTAACTGATTTTTTTCAGCCATTGATCCTTTTGTCATTTTATCACTTTGGTGTAGCTCAACCTTTGCATGTTTAATCTCTCATCTTTTAATGGCACGAGGCCTACTTCCAGGTAATCATTTGTATGAACTTGCTTCTTTTACATCCTCCCTTTGTTAAACATTTTGGGATCCACAAACTCTTGTACTGTTTATATTCTGAAATGCAAGATAGTTTTCTCTGCACCTGATGATGGGACCTGATAGGTTTCAAAAGTGTGTAAACATTTTCCAGTTATTCTAATAAAAGAAATTACCATAAAAAAGTACACTAGTTGGATTTTGCATCTCTGACCAATTTCATACAATTATTCATTTTCTGTCTATAACAACCAATCAGGTTCATGTTTAGTATGTCTAGCCTTGTCCCAGGGCTTATCTCTCTGTTGAGCAATCTACAGTCTGTATGGAAAACATGGACAGGCTCAAGTTCTGATTTTTGGCTACACACTGGGACATGCTTATCAGGTATTTATAGGAAAATGTTATAAATGTAATCAGTTACCTCATAAAAGAGGATTTAGATCCAAGAAGGCCCAACTGGGTGTTGCTAAATCATGCAGGAAGGCCAGCATATTGAAAAATGTGAAACTCCTTCTGTCTCTATAATTAGGGAGAAGTGTATGCTTTTATTGTCCTTTAAGCAAGCCACAATGTTATGGTCATTCATGTCATTATCGAACACACTTGGGTGCTGATAGTTTATAGGCCTATTTGGGCAATAACAGCAGTTGATTTGGCAAGGTATTTTCCAAAATCTCTGGAACACTCGAAGAAGCACAGCAGCAAATTGATTTTTCTCTAGTTATCTCCAGGGTATCTCAGGAGATAGCTTTCTGAATCAACTGCTGCCACAATTATAAGGTCAGTTAAGGAGGAGCTACTGTAGTAGGGTTATTTATGTTAATTCCAGTGGGCTTATACACCAATTGAGAGATAAATGGCACAAATTGATTTTAGGCAGATCGATTTAGCTGGCAGTTAATCCAAATTTAAATCTTCCATAATTAGAATCTCATTGTGGAAGGTATGGTGATTAAATGGGTGGCTGAAGAATATTTAAAGTTAGTTTGATACTTTTGGGAAAACATTGAAAAACATATCATTTAGACGTAATTCAGCTTGTATGTTATACATTTTCTTCATTTCTTTTCCTTTTATTCTTCATTACTAGGTAAATTTACTTGTAAACAGGACTCTCTTTGTACCCTAGAGTTGATCTACTCCAGCTGTTTAATCCTTAGTAGACTTTTCATTGTGTTTGCAAAACTCACTGAAGTATATTGTTCCCCATGGCTTCAGTTTTCAAAGAGCTATGGATTGCAGTTGTATACTAAGAAAAATCCTAAATGAAGCTTTTTAAAACTGCATGTTTAGTATGCATATTCCTTACTATGGCCACGAGCCTCAGCAGCATATTGTTTATGATGACATCAGTGAAGCAAGACACTGCATGAATAAACCCACGATGTAGTGGTCACGCTTGAAAAAGCCTACAGTAACTAAATGCGTTTGTGTACCCTCACTTATACTTGCATTGTCTCTCATTGAGTGTAGTGGTTATGCAACCTCGCTTATACTTGCATCATCTCTCATTGAGTGTAGTGGTTATGCACCCTTGCTTATGTCTGCATCATCTCTCATTCAGTGTACTGTCTTTATTCTTCTCCATACATAACAATCCCTTATGTTATGTAGATCCAGAAACAAATGATTTGATACCTTTTAATGGACCAACATAGGCGTAACAACAAGAACATAGTGCTCTAGCTTTTGGACCAACCAGTCCTTCTTCAGATGCTAATGGATATAGTTTACACCTGAATTTCTTTATCAGGAATCGCACTTACTATGCTGCATTGTGTTACTATCAGCTGAGTGCCCAGTGAGTACTGCACTGCCTTTGAACCTCAGAGTTGTCATTTCCAAAGATGGATATAAAATGAGAGACACACTAATACTGTTATCCTAAATGTCTGCATATGTATTTCAGTCGTTCAATTAAAATAAATTACAATGAGATTAATACTGGTGTGTTTCTGTTTCTGTAAATATGCCAAAGTTTGTGTTGATCGTTAATACTGGACTGCATTATTTTATGTTTTTCATTGTCATTACAATTTCTATAAAGAAATATTCAATTGTAACAGGTGATGATAACATTTTTTTGTAGTTTTATTTACTGATGTGCTGGGGTCATTGCTCCTCATGCAGCACATGTGACCACATGTAGTGGAGGGAAGAAGCTGGCACCTCGAAGCTGATGCTTAGCTGTCAAGTGACAGTGTGAATTTCTGCCTTTATTTTACTAGTGTGTTTTATAACTATAATGATTCTGTTAACTGCTTTATCCTTTAAGTATACTTCTTATTGTTGGGAGTTTCCAGTTTTGTTTATTTTACAGTATACATACTGCATAGAATATAGCTACAAAACTGAGAGTCACAAAAGCTGTGGACTCTATTTTTCAATTTTCCACATACCAATGCAGCTAGGAAACTGTGGATTTATTTCTGAAGAAAGCAGCATTTTGTTCCTTCAAGGTGCAGTACAGTATGCTTACACAGGTCTAAAGGGTAGGAAGCTCCTTGGTGCAGTGGTGCAAATTTCAAAAATAAAAGACTCATATCTCAGATGACAAGAAGAACTGCACTCACTTCCCTTTCAGGGAGTTCGAGGACATCATGTCGATTTCTAACTTGTAGGTTCAAAGACTGCCACTGGCACGTTTAGGTCCTGTACAAAACTGTATCTTTATTTAAGTCACACGTGTCTTCACACACATAATAAATGCAGGTATCAAAATTCCCATAAAAACAGTACAGAAGTCCAGCAGCATTATTGCCAAATGTCAAGTCAGCATGAAAGGCGGTTCAGTCCCATAAAATAAAGATGTCATTTTGTACCATTCCTAAATGTACCAGTGGCTGTCTTTGAACCTACAGTTAGAAATCACGAGTTCGTCAAACTCCATAAAGGAGGTGACTGCAGTTCTTTTCATCTGAGATTACAGTAGCATATGCTCAGCTTAGTTTGACAAGTCTGCACATGAGGCGACCCTGATAAAATGTAGGAATTAGGCTGGCTAAATGTGAAGGCAAAGATAAAACCATGTGAGGTGCTGTCTATTTTTTCAGTGAGTGCTTCAGCTGTTGCTGTGAGTTCCATGTCATAATGGTGATTGCAGAATAGCGATCGCTGTTATGATAAGTGTACCTTGCTGAAAATGAATTTCAGTGATGCACACTCATGGCGAGCAGAAATATGATGCCGAGACCTACGAGTTGTTTTCTTAATGGGGGCTCAGGAGAGTGCATGTTGGGGGTGAAAAACTTTAAAAAAGTGAATGCCGCTACCTTCCAAGACTGCTTGAAAGGCAGAGTAGAGAACCTTACCAGAGCAAGGAAAAGGATTAACACTTCTTTTAGCTAAGCAGATTTACTGTGTGGTGTTGGTTTTATTTTTTACTCACAGGATTGCTACTGTTTGTTGCTAACATTTCATTGCTTTATTTTTCTCTGCAGCAAAGTGTTTCTTACATATATCTTCTCTGAAATTATTACAGGTGGTGTTTTACAGGTTTTACAGTTTTATCTAACATTAGGATAAGCTTTCAGGGTTACTGCATTTGTTGTTGACTGATTGTTTCTGCTCTTACCTCCTTGTTCTTTCGTCTGTGGTTCTTCTTTTCGGCGGGAAGGGCCCAGCCACCCACCCCATCCCAACCACCCCACTACACTCCTTTTATAGGGTACCACAGTTGTGACATTTCCTGTGGCAGAGCAGGAAGGAGGCGGATCAGTGGGGCATCCACAAAGTAAGCTCATTTACAGGGACACTAGTAATTTAACTTGTTATAACAAGTTAAACAAAAACAAAACACAATCAAACCATTACTTGCATTTTTTTCCTTCTAATTATTCTGACTAGGTTATAAACCCAGCAACTTATCTGGAATGGATATCATTAACTGCAGGTACTGTGGAACAATTTTCAGAAGGACAGTCTTACAGGATTTAGGACACTGTCCTACATGCTGGAGCCATTGGAGATTTTAGGGCTCAGCTCCAGGCAGCATGGGCAGAGATTGCATGCCTCAAATTTCATATTCAAGAGGAAATACATTATAAGAACCACCCACCATTTCCCCAGCATCCAACAGAAAAACCTCGACCGCAGAGGTAGTTGGACCAGGAGGTTGGCAGGTGGTTAGGAGGGCAAATCGGTGCCCCATCACTCTCTGCTTTCCAACATATTACCTCCAAAAACATATAAACACTACAAACAGGTATCTGCCTCTATCTCTGAAATCAAACAAAGAGGCAGAAGACACTGCAGAGCAGGACACTCATGACACAGGAGCTAACACAACAAAACTCACCCAAATCAGGAACCAAAACAAAAAAAAAAAGGAATCCAAAAACTTCTGATCATAGGAGATTCCATGATTCGGGAGTTGATACCCATCTCCAGCCAGGGTAATGTCAGATGTCTCTAGGTACATCAGCATGGAGAACATTGACCGCATTACTAAAATTGTTCTACAAAGCAGGAGAAACATTGATGTCCTAGTACACATAGGGACTAATGATCTAGCCAGCTGGTCAGTTGTGGAGACCAAGGAACACCTGACCAGGCTGGTGACAAACTATCATCCATTTCGTTTGGCATCTCCTTCTCTGAGATCCTGCCAGTCTGGGAGAGGGGCAGATGGACGGAAGGTCAGAGAAGGGGAGATAGGGGCAGCTAAACGTGGCTCAAGGGCTGGTGCCAGGAAAAGGACACAGATTTGTAGGGAACTGGCAACAGTTCTGGGAGCGAAAGTTCTTTAAATTTGATGGACTGCATCTGACTAAGGAGGAGTCAGTGCATTGGGGCAGAAGTTTCACGTCTTTGCAGAATATTTAAACTAGCAAATGGGGAGAGGGTGCAGCACCCATACGTCGAATGGGAAGAACCCCTCCCCTCAGCTAGTGGTCAAACAGGGATTCAGCATGTTTGCAGTTCATTTGCATCACCAGGTAAGAAAAAGGTTTATCTCCCCATACAATGCACAGGGTAATGCCAAACCTCACCCAACAACTAACACACAAATCTGGCCAATCGAAAATCATGTACACAAATGCTCACAGCCTGGGAAATAAGATCCCGGACCTGCAGGCAATAATGTCAGAGGCTAAACTGGACATAGTAGCAATTAGTGAGGCGTGGTTTACCTGTAGCCACTTGGGAGACTTCAGTACCTGGCTATGTATTGTTCAGAAGAGACCGAGGTGCAAAAGGGGGAGGAGTGGCCTTGAATGTCAATGAAAATATCAAAGCTACAGAAATTCAGAATACACATAAGGAGCCAGAAGAACTGTGGGTCACCCTGGAAACAGGAAATGGGACAGCCATAAGAACTGGGGTTGTCTACAGGCCCCCAGACCAGGGGAGGACATAGACACATTACTGTTAGAAAATATACAAAACATGACAGCTAAAGGAGGTTCTGATAATGGGAGACTTCAACATGCGGATACAGATTGGTCAGTACCAGCAGGAACATCTGCCAGAACTAGACACATAGTGGATTCCTGCAGGGGAGGGCCTCAAACAACTGGTACAACAACCCACAAGAGACAGGGCTATCCTAGATCTAGGACTGACTAACAGGAAGGGATCACAGATCTCCAGGTAGAAGGTCACCTGGGGCCAGTGACCATCACATGGTATGGTTCAATTTGGCTACTACATCTAAATCATCCCATTCCAAGGCAAAAATATGGGACTTCAGAGGAGCTGACTTTGATAAGATGGCCAACAGAGTTAAGCTAGCCCTGGCAAAAGAAACACAGGTGAGGGGTACAGGCAAAGTGAGCAAGCATTAAGGATGCAATACTTGAAGCAACATCCCATTGTGTTACACAGAAAGGAAGTGAAAGAGAAGGAAACCACTTTGGTTCTCAAATACAGTAGCAGAAAGGTCAGAGCCAAAAGGCTGGCCTTCAGGAAATATAAGAAACACAGCGGAATGAAGATAGGGAGGCATAGCAAACTGCCCTAATAGAAGCAGGGAAGGCAGTAAGGAAGGCAAAGTCACAAACTGAGAAACACTAGCACGAACAGTAAAAGAAGGTGACAAGACTTTCTATAGATACATTAGTGAAAGGAGAAGGTCCAGAGGGGTATTGCTAAGCTTAATGGAGAAAAGGAGCATGTGAGGAGGAGGACCATGTAAAAGTATCTATCCTAAATAGATACTTTTGCTCAGTATTTACTGAAGAGAAGGTAGGGCAGGGCCCACAGCTCAGCACCATGGACACAGGGGAGGGAGGTGAGCACTCTCCCTTCACAAAAGAAAGGGTCCTACAAGAGCTTGCTAAGCTCAGGGTGGACAAGGCAATGGGACCTGATGGCATACATCCCAGGGTACTTAAGGAGCTAAAGGTGGAACTAGCAGAGCCATTAGCAAAACTGTTTAGTGAGTCTCTGAGCACAGGAGAGGTCCCAGAAGACTGGAGAAGGGCTCATGTGATCCCGCTCCACAAGAGTGGTAGCAGGAGGAGGCAGGGAACTACAGACCAGTCAGTCTTACCTCAGTAGTGGGCAAGATTATGGAGGCACTCCTTAAGGAAAGGATAGAGCAACACCTGGAATCCATAGGGCACAGGATCCAAGACAGCATGGGTTTACAAAGGAAGGTCCTGTCAAACTAATCTCATAGATTTCTTTGACTGGGTAACTAGACTGGTGGACCAAGGGGAGCAGTTGATGTCGCCTATCTTGACTCAGCAAAGCTTTTGACACTGTTCCACATCGAAGATTGATAAATAAGCTGGGTAAGATCAGGGTGGGTCAGAAGTTGGCCAACTGGGTGGCAAACTGGTTGACGACAGAAAACAGAGAGTGGTGATAAATGGTATACAGTCAGAAGAGATGCCAGTCACAAGTGGGGTACCTCAGGGATCAGTCCTGGGGCCAGTCCTCTTCAACATCTTCATTAGTGACCTTGCAGATGGACTAGAGGGTAAGGCTTGTCTGTTTGCAGATGACACCAAGATCTGCAACAGAGTAGATGATCCAGATGGGGTGGGCAGAATGAGAAGAGATCTGGATAAACTAGCAAAATGGTCAGAAGAGTGGCAACTGGGATTTAATGCAAAGAAGTGCAAGATCATGCACATAGGGAAGAGAAACCCTGAAGCCACCTATAGGCTGGGAGGAGTTGCTAGCAGTCACAAAGGAAGAAAGAGATTTGGGCATCATCATCACTGATGACCTGAAATCATCAAGCAGACCTCTAAAGCAGTAGGTAAGGCTAGGGGGTGTTAGGGTGTATTAGTAGGTGTATCACAAGTCGTAAGAAGGAATAATCCTCTTTATAAGACACTGGTTAGGCCCCATCTGGAGTACTGCATGCAGTATTGGAGGCCACACCTTCACAAGGACATTAACCAAATTGAGGCAGTCCAGAGAAGGGCAGCAAAATGGTGCAGGGACTGCATCAGAAGACATATGAGGACAGATTAACAGAGCTCAATATGTATATCCTTGAGCAAAGGAGGGAGAGAGGTGATATGATCGAGGCATTCAAACACCTTAAGGGCATTAACAAAGTGAAAGAGTCTAACATGTTTAAATATAAGAAAAATAGCAGGACAAGAGGACACAGCATGAGATTAGAGGGTCTGATTAAGGGGAATGTGAGGAATTCTTTTTCACAGAAAGGGTGATGGATGCATGGAATGGCCTTCCTCAAGAGGTGGTGGCTATGAATACAGTGCAGGGCTTCAAACAGGCATGGGATAGGCATAGGGAGCAATACAAATGAGTATGAATAGATAGGCCACTGACAGAGCAAAGGCCGATGGCACATTTATAAGGTAGAAAAGAAATGGGCAGACTGGATGAGCCTTGTGGTCCTTATCTGCCATCAACTTCTATGTTTCTATGTTATAATCCATTGGATTCAAGATGTTCCACAATCCTTTCCTTCAGCAGTGATTCCATTAACTTGCCAACCATTGACATCAGGCTGACTGGAATAAAATTGCCTGCCTCCTCCCTACTACCACTATATCACGCTTACTATGCTGCATTGTGTTACTATCAGTTGAGTGCCCAGTGAGAACTGCACTGCCTTTGAACCTCAGAGTTGTCATTTCCAAAGATGGATATAAAATGAGAGACACACTAATACTGTTATCCTAAATGTCTGCATATGTATTTCAGTTGTTCAATTAAAAGTAAATTACAATGAGATTAATACTGGTGTGTTTCTGTTTCTGTAAATATGCCAAAGTTTGTGTTGATCGTTAATACTGGACTGCATTATTTTATGTTTTACATTGTCATTACAATTTCTATAAAGAAATATTCAATTGTTATTGTCCCAAGACTCACCTCCCTTACATGCCAGCCATCTTCATGACCAGTGGATGACTGACAGTAGACCACTGTTAGACACTTTACAAATGGCCCAATAAAATATCACATTGAGGTGCCTGATACTCATGTTTTATCATTAGCCAGATGTCTGCCGTCACTTCTATGTTTCTATGTTACCAGCAAAATTCCTCCACCCTCCATCTCCCAACCGACAGCCCTTCCCACCACGTTAACTGACCAGTTAGGCGGCTGCCTGCCACCCCTCCCACATACCATCCTCCTGCCTCCCCCCATGTGTGTATGCATACATCCTGTAGTCATATGTTGCCCACCCGGTATTCAGTCGCCCCCTGCCAGGTAGCTCTGAACACAGGCACCGTAATTGAGTCAAGCTTTTTGTAGGTGCCCAATTGCGTTTCCTTGTTCATGGGTACCAAAGGAAGTTTCTCTTGAACCTTCTGTTGCCTTTGCTATAGTCCTCAACTTATCTGCATAATGTATATGCTATATATGCATTTTGTTTATTTGGTATCCATTTATAACATTAGGGTCATCATAAAAATCCACGTATGATCCTCACTCATCCTATTGGCTGTAGATCTGTGTGGTCCCACTAATGTTACATTGTTAGTACTGACTGTAGTGAAGGATGCCACATCATGCGTGAGTCATCTTCTGTAGTACCTGACCATGTAGACTTATTGAGTATCTGGCAGAGAGGTTGTGTTGGATGGCAGGTGGATGGCAGCTTATTGTCCCTCCTCACGACCAGTTGTATTACAACCAATTCCACACATATTCAGTGAGTGAATGACAACCCCACCTGCCACATTTTCAATCACCCATTCACTCCCCCAACAAAAGCCACTACCTGACTCTAGTCCTCAAGTAGACTGCCATGCTGCACAGGTAACACCTAACCATGATCCAAACCACACCACATATGGGATATACTGGCCGCCTCCTCATACCAGTACTTAAACCCCTCTCTCTCCTCAGATTGCCCATGGGTCGCGAGGCTCGAAAAAGACCGCCCTCCCCAGCAGCAGCAGCTGAAAGCGGGGACTGGACCGCTCGTGCCTCCTCCTCCCCCCACAGACCTCAGGTACTGCAGACATGGAGTACAGGAGTCTGAAGCTAACAGTTTGAACCCCGCCGGCACCGCGTGCGGCTCCCCACCGCCCCACCACCACCCTTGGTCGCTCTCCACTTTATAGTCATTACCACGTGAGGCTGTAGAACCAATCAGCCCACTTTACCATCTGCAGGTTATACTGTCTGGACACTAGAGGACCCTGCTCATCTAAGCCCTCCTATTTCTCTAACAACAGCATATCATAATGGCTCCTTTAGGTATTGCATTATTCATGCTGATCCTCTTCACCCAACACTGCTACAAAAACACAGTTCTAAATATCCATGACACTGTGACATATGTTCTTATGCTAGCCTCTCGTGACCTCCCATTCCCTCTAACCCCTCTCTCTACCCCCTTTCTCACCTGCACCCCACACACACTGGCTCGCCAACTGCCTCATCACACCCCTCCAGCACCCTTACCCTCCGCAGCCCACAATAGCTGGTGGCATCCCCTGCACTAGCCTGCCCACCCTTAGCTCCCTACCCATCCCCTGCTGTGCCCCTCGCAAATCCTTCCGACCACCCAGACATCACCGCCATCACAGCAGTCCCTTACTCCGGCTCACCATCTTGCTCCTCCCGCTCTCTGGTAATGTCCATCCCAACCCAGGCCCAGACCCCGGTGCATTGCCCTCCACAGGGCATGGCCTCTGCATTGCCTGCATGAATATCTGCAGCCTGCCTAAAAGACTGCTGCACTCCAATGTTGGGTCTCCCAACATAAGCCGGCCGTCCTTGCCATAGTGGAAACTTGGCTCTCACCAGTGACCCCAGACTCGATGGTCTCCCTCCTGGCTTCTCCCTCTTCAGAGAAGATCATGTGGGT
The DNA here is from genome assembly GCA_016271365.2 of Neoceratodus forsteri. NCBI lineage: Eukaryota > Metazoa > Chordata > Ceratodontiformes > Ceratodontidae > Neoceratodus > Neoceratodus forsteri. Next base: position 1,544,768,781 of record CM057450.1, read on the forward strand.
AAGCGCCCAGGGGGGGCTGCGCTGTCTACCAACAAACTCCCTCCTGGGTCATGCCCTGCGTACCCGAAGCTCGATCATGGGGCCCAAGCAATCACTATTTAAAATCTCCCCCTGACCCAGGCCGTGGCCCTCTTTACCTCACAACGACATATGTACCCCCGAGAACAAAACCAAGCTATCCGCTCCCTCGCTGAGTACCTCACTTCCCTGCCACACAAGGCGGAACAGCTCATAGTGGGTGATCTTAACATCAACTGGCTCAGTGCTACCACTGCTCAAATCAAAGATACCTTCACAGCCCTCGATCTATCCCAACTAGTGACTCAACCCACCAGATTTAACCAATCAAATGGGACTATGCGCTTCTTGACATTGTGCTCTCAACCGCCCTCACAAAATAAAGGATATTAATGTGCCCAACTCCCTCAGTGACCACTCGCCCAATTCTTTGCCACTGGTCACCCCCACACACTCAAAACTGCATGGCATGCCACCCCTGCGTCTTTCACCCGGAGGTCTACTTAAACTTAAGCCGCCACCTTGCACAACTTGATTGGTCCCCGATCTCCCTTGCTATGGATATAGACGACGCCTTGCTTTTCTCACCAATGCCTTCTGCAAGGCATGTGATGTTTTGCCCCTGTCACCGCACCCATACAAAGAGACACTCCAGCTGCCTGGATAACCACCCCTGATCCAACAGCTGAAGCAACGTGATAATCTATGGCACATTGCTGTCAATACTGGCAAACTAGCTGACAGGTAGGCCCTAACGTAGCTCACAACCAGTGCACCTGGGCCATAAGAAAAGCCAAAGCCAGCCACTACCAATCCACCTTAACATCCACATGGGGCAATGCCCGCACTTTCTGGAATAACGTGAAAGAGTTAAGCGGGACAACCTGCTCCACCCTCCCACTCAAATGATCATAAATGGCGCTGTTAATCGGACCCTTCCCGTATTACCAACTGCCTTAACGAAACCTTAACTGATCTAAGCTCAGTTCTCCGCCCACTTTTGACCCCATACCGGTATGCAACAATCCAGCTATTGCTCGCCCCTACTTTCTTTAGGACTATCTCCCCACAGGACATGAAACCAATCCTCCAAAACGCCCTCTCTTCCCAGAACCCAAGTGATGACCCTCGACTCATGGATACTCCGCCTAACATTGATGTCATGCTAGTCCCCTCACTGACCTCCTCAATCGATCCCTGTGTCTCGCCAATTTCGAAGGCATGGAAGCAGGCGAAATCATCCCTATACATAAGAATGGAGACCGCACTGTACCAAATAACTACAGACCTATCTCCAGCCTCCCCCTCCAAAGTGCTCGAAAAAATAGTATCCACACAACTTGTGACTTATCTATCCAACCACAACATTCTGTGCCCTGAACAACATGGCTTCCGCCCAGGTCACAGCACTACCACAGCTCTACTGGAATTCTCCCACCATATACACTCTGCATTAGATGGCAGGGGAATTAGCTGGAGCAGTATTCATTAACCTGTCCAAGGCCCTGATACTGTGAACCACCCACTGTTGCTTGACTCCCTCTGTAAAGGGGCTGTCATCTGGCCCATTAGCCTGGTTCTCCAGCTACCTTTATGGTAGATCCCAACGCTCAAGCTAACTGATTGCTATCCTCGGCGTTGCCTGTCGCTTTCAGGAGTCCTCAAGGCTCCATTCTGGGTCCCACGTTATTCAGTCTCTTCCTGAACACCCTTCCCAGCTCTTGTGCAGGAAAGCTGCTATTATATGCAGATGATGCAGTCCTGCTCTCTCCTACACCCCAATCCAGCCACTCTCCAGAACAGCCTACAAACCTCCTTCAGCCAAGCTGAAAATGGTTCCTCGCCACCGCCTGGTCCTGAATCTCAAGAAAACAAAGTCAATGATCTTTACACACCACAAAGTAGCTCCAAAATGCCCCCTCTCCATCCTTCCCAACACCCTCCATCCCTTGAGCAGGTGTCAACATACAAATATCTGGGCATCACCTTTGACTCGACCTACTCCTTTCATGCCCATGTCAGTGCCCTATCCTCTGCCATGAACACCAGTTGGGCTCCTTTATCATCACAAAGACTGCCTCCCTGGCTTCGCCCTCACGGGTTGGCCATCACTTCCTCCATCCTGTCACTAGTTGACTATGGCCTCCCCATATCACGCAGCAGCTGGCCCACTACCCTCACCAAAGTCAGACCTCCATCAACAAAGTCTGCAGGCTCTGGCCGTTGCCCCAAGCGGAACTCACACATGCCAGCTCTATGCCGCGAACGAACATACTCAATCTGGAAGAACGTCTGCAATATCACTGAGGTATCCTAGCAAAAAGACTCATCTTGGACTGTGTCCCCTGGTGTCACTACTCAGCTCCAGCCTGCTTCCCACTCAACCGCCACCCATACCGCTTCCAAGGCCGCCTTCCAGGTGCCTAGAGCCAGGACCTCCCTTGCCCAAAGGTCTTTTTATTACAGAGCACCGTCCTGGTATAACTCCCTCCCCAAGCACATCTCAGACACCCTAAAATTGGTCAGTTCAAAACTGCCCTACGCAACCACCTACTTGGCGCCTGGAAGTGTATGTGCCCACGGTAAGGCCTTCACCGCTGTTCCCAGGTTCGTTAGCCTGCCCCTCCGTTTTCCTATGGCTATAGCCTCATGACCTACCAGGTCCTAACAGCTCTGCTCTGTTCTCTGTTAAAATACCTATGTCTTACGCTATGTATAATGTACTTTGGTAAAATACCTATGTCTTATGCTATGTATAATGTATGTACTGCACCTGTATTGTTCCACCCTGTCTCACCGCACTATTTGTTGTTTCCCTCCCTGTGACGAGGTGCCTTTGTAAATGAGTCTGTGACTCAAAGGTTGTAAATCCGATTTATGAACTAAATAAATAAATACAGTTTGCAATGCTTACTAGTCCCAGACCTACAGTACCATGCATTACAAAGCAGCATTATCAACAAGTGACATCTGGCTAATGATAAAACATGAGTATCAGGCATCTCAACGTGATATTTTTATTGGGCCATTTGTAAAGTGTCTAACAATGGTCTACTGTCAGTCATCCACTGGTCATGAAGATGGCTGGCATGTAAGGAGGTGAGTCTTGGGACAATAACACAACAGAATGTGAATAACTGGTATCTTGTGTGGTTGTTCCTTACTCCAGCAGCCCTGTGTATACTAGTATGGTATCACTTGCTGATAGTGTTGATTTGTAAAGTGGGGATTCTGGGTTGCCTGTGTGCAGGGGTAGAGACATTGCAGTGATGACGGTTTGGCAGCGGTGGAGGTACTGTAATGGTCACTGGCAGGGACTGCGGCACTGTCACTGTGTCTATGGTGTGGAGCACAGACACTGCAGTTCTATTACAGTATCTGGGTATGGGCCAGTGACACTGGCATTAAATCTCAGTGTGTCTATGTGGTTTTGTGTAAACACTGCTGTGCTGTTGGGTGTGATGTGTGGGGGGTGGGGTTGTGGACAGAGACACTTTCATGGATCAAGTCACTATAGATTTGTCTAGGTTTTATCTGGGTTCTGTATACTGGCAGTGCCACAAAATGTTGCTGTGTGTGTGTGGTGGGATTTAGGCTCTGCAGTACTGTTGCTGTGTGGGAGGGGTATAGACACTGTCAGAACTGATGTACTGTTGTTCTGCGAGTGGAGTGGGGTACAGGCGCTGACAGTAAATGTCAGTGCGTCTGGGGATTGATAGATACACTGCAATGCTATTGGTGTGTGAGAGGGTGGGGGATTCGGATGCTGTCAAAGTTACTTTTTGTTGGTTTGTCATGGTGGAGGGGTACAGGTGCTGCCATTGAATGTTGTTCTGTTGGTGTGTCTGTGGGAGGGGACTGATATTGCCATTGCCTATTCCTGTGTCTGGGAGGTGGTGTAGAGACACTGAAGTGCTGTTTTGTATGTGGTGGGGCGGTGTTGTAAGTGGAGAGACACTGTCTTTATCTGACATCCTGTGTTTGTGATGGAGTGGGTAGCATATTGACACAATAGTAGTGAATGTCAGTGTGTCTTGGTGGTTGGGTAGAGACACTGTGTGTGTGTGTGTGTGTGTGTGTGTGTGTGTGTGTGTGTGTGTGTGTGTGTGTGTGTGTGTGTGTGTGTGTTGGTGGTGGTGAGGGGTAGACACACTATCATTGACTGACTTTTCCTCTTTTTTATATATACTATTTATATTCACCCTGTCCTGTATGGTACCCTCACAGTAACCTCCACCCAGTCCGTCACCTGGCTTCTCTAGGGTAACCAAGCAGAGTCCCTCAACAGGTTGCCCACTGTGGGAGGCAGTGACTAATCTCAATGGACTGGACTCATATCCAGTATGGTGGTGCCCATGTTAGTCATGCCTAGCCTGCAATGTGTTGGTGCCTATATTGGTAGCCTGGAAAATGACCTTTTCTGTCACTCCCCTAAGGAGCATGCACACAATGACATCTAAAGTGATGTTGCACATGGTTCTGCATGTAGTGTACCCCACTTCTGCTGCTCTGCACCCTCATGTTGTGGCTTTAATGTCCTGCCACCCAGCTACTGCTAGGGTAAGGCATACATCTAAAACAATGCAACCTTTTCCTTGAAGAGGACAGCAGTGCACTGGGTGTTCAAAATTATACTCCCGCTCCCTAGGTTTACCCTCCTATACCCAAAGTTCACTCTTGAACCCGTGACATGAGTGCTACAAGCAGTCATGATACCAATGCATCATCATGTGGAGCCAGGGACTGGCCTCCTGTCAGTGTTTTTATCATATAAAATTTTATTAGTTTTCCAAGTACATCCAACCACAGTAGAAGCACTCAGGCAAGCCTCCTACTTATGACATAAATACCACAAGCATGTTTGTGAACAGAAACACCATACACATGAATGGGATATCCCATAGCAACAACTGCTAAGAAGTTTACATCTTACTTGCTATCCCTTTATACAACACACACCCATACATTAAGTTCACGCTACTTTGAACCATATTTATATGCACCAGTCAATTTTTAGGATTTGTACCATCATCCAACCAGGGAAGTCTCCAGGGACTAACTGCTCATAAAGAGGCCTCCTGTCAGTGTGTGTTAGTGGTGAGGACTTTCTGTCAGTGTGCGTTAGAGGGTGGGGTACCAACACTGTTGCACTATTACTGTTTCTGGGTGGTGTCATTTAGAAACATACAGTATATTGAATTTTGTTATATCTGGGGGGTGTTAACAACAGTACTGTGTGCTGCAGTAATCTGGAACGTGTCTATGCGTGCTCTCACTCTTTATGATAGACAGTGCATGGAGTAGTGATGGTATGATGTGTTATATAGGTATTCAATTATATGGAGGTAGAGGTCCCTTGAGTATTTCATCTTTAGCAATTCATTTTACATTGTGCAGTACAAGAAATTGCTTCCTATAATACTACTTGTGATTACTCAGGTGATAATGTCACAGGGTGTTGCAACAGCTCTTTACACTTTCGGAGGATACGGTCCCCGTTTGATGGTCATATATCATACTATCACATTACCATTACAGGACCATTGTTGTTTCCACAAGCATCAGTCAAAGTAGTTATGACTGAGTTCATAAATGGATCCTGCATATATGCATTTCTTATAGGTGTGAATGAATTGTATATGTATTCTCCACAGTGCCTTATAAATGTTTATACTTGTTTTATTTTTCCAACAGATTATCAATGGAAGTTATTGAGTTGATGCATCAACTGAATTCAGAAGACACAGTCACAGAACAAAAACTGTCTGTACCTATTGACTCAGACATTGATATACAGGTCATTGAACAAATTTTAGAAGAAGATATACCAGATGTGTCTGCTTCTGAAGTTTCGAATAGTAAGTATGTAGTATTGTATGACTGTTTATTGCTGCTCTTCTGAAAACCTGTGTATATTGTAAATTTAATGTTTTGTCAATGTCTGAGGGGACTGACTGTTGGACCATAAATAAAGTTTATATTGTAAATATTCATTTCTCTGCATACTGTTAATTTCTCTATGCAGCTGTTCTGTTTATTACTTGTACAAGGGACATCATTGAAAATGAGCTTGCTCAATGGATCTTATCCTCCACAATAAACTTGAAACTTGAAGTGTATACTTTATTTGAGACATGTACTATGTGCTGAAATTATAGCCACATCAACATGAAGCATGAAGTGTCAGGCCAGCATCAAACCACAGCAATGAACACAACAGATAAACAGACCTAATTTAAAGATGTTGTCACACTGAAAAGCATTCGGTCCTTTACAATTCAATGTACAACAATGGAAGACACAACAAATATTAATTTGAGTGTTCGCAGTACAACAGTTGTTGACAGCTCAGTAATGACTGAAGATATATCTGACCCCTTTATTGAAGAGCTGAATGACACAGACCTTGAAACCACAGGCTGTGATCATGATGACAAGAATGACCCTGACTATGGCACTGACAAGGAATGTATTCATCCAAAAATGATGAAATTGTAATTGGCAGTGAACATAAACAGATTGGTGTAGAACATTGAGCAGCTAATGAGGAACGATTCTATATGGTATCAGAAAATCAGCATGCTTAACTGTTCAAACTGTGTGGGATATGTAGCAATAAGACAGAGTCACATACTTTACAAACAGTCTGAACAATGATTGTAATATTCAGCAAATGTTCAAAGAAAGCGTACTAGACTGTGGAACAGCCAGGTAATGACACAAGGGCATGCCACTCGAGAACATATTGCTCAGCTCTGCAGTCTTTGCAGTTGGACAACTCCAGCAAAAGCTTTGTGTCTGTTTTGAAATGTCAGCATTCCACTGGTTTGGCAGGTTACCTATCACAAACTTCAAAATCTCATATGGTACCTGCTGCAATTCAAAGGTTTGGGAATCACAACAACAGGAACTGGTCAGCACTTGGATGTGTTTCTCACTTACCAAGATATGTGATGCTTCTTAAAGAGCAGCTGACACCTTCAGGAGGACTTTAGCAAAACATAATATTTAGATACAGTTTAGCTTGTTTTTCACAATAGTTCTGTATCCTCCTCCACATTATTTATTACTGATGCAATTTGCAGAAAACAGGATCTTTGCTTCTGAAGAGTTCATCTGTTCCTTTTCTTTCTCCTACCTGAATTCATAATGCAGTGCTTGTGACATCACAATTACTCCCATTGGCAACAGACTGTGATATCACAACAGAGGATTACAGGTATGATTTGAAGTAGGGAGTAAGCTATGAGGCAGATGAACTCTAATGAATAAAGATCATGCTTTCATTCAAATTTGATCAGTAATAAATAATGGGGAGGAAAATCTATAGAATACATACAGTATGTAATGCAAGCTGAATTTTACCTAAATATTATGTTTTTCTAAGTTTTCTTTGCAGCATCAGCAGCTCTTTAAGTCCAGTCACTAACACATAGTTGTGCAAGGAAAGATGTAACTATGACATAAAGCATCATATTCAAAGAGATATCACTTTTAATTGTCCAGTTCTCTCAAAACATTTAGGCCCAGATATTCAAACTGCGCCCAAAAGTGCGCAACAGCAGGAGCAAGTGCAAGTCCACTGTGCCCATGCATAAGGCGTGATATTCAAAAACTGCGCAGGCCAAGATGCACCTCTGACGGCGACTGAATATCGCACACCTGCGCCATAGCACAACTAGGGAGGTGAAGCTGAGCATATCTGATGCGCCATAGCGCAACAAGGGATGTTCAGCTGAGCAGTCCAGATGCGCCATAGTGCAACCAGGGACACCCCAGCAGCAGGGCAGCAATGCAACAGCACAACCAGGGATGCGAGGCCCCACCACCCATGCCACAGATGGGCAGAGGAACACACAGCAGAACAGACATACCGTCCCTCCACACCCATGCACTGCACAACGGAGGACAGCTGGAATAACCACCATCCATGGATACCAGCAACCAACCCACAGCCGGGCCATGGTTCCCCATCACACCCCTGGCAAGCTGTGACCGGCACACAAGGATGGCCGACCACCCCTACCACACCATTCCACCAATGCAGAGCACACCCTGCACCATGATCCCCATACACCCTGTCCAGGAGTAGCACCCAACAGTGCAGGACACCCCATGCATGCCACCACCCCCACTGTGACAATGCAACCTGTGTACCATGGAGCCATGCAAGGCAGCCCCACCATGGGCACCCTGCAGTGGGCAGCAAAAATGATGCAACAGATGCATACACAGTGCCACCCTGCATGTCCCCGAGGTACAGCTGAGAGACTGACCATGCGTACAGCACACGAGGCACCCCACATGCGACAGGGCATGCCCCGGACCCCACCTCCAGCGGTACAGCACCCTGCACACCCTCCCAAGGACACATCCCATCCCAGCACTGGCCACAACAGCCAGCACAGACACGCACAGTGTAGCATGGGGCGTGCACCACACAGGATGCAACATAGTGCATGGACAAACAACCTCCCATACCCAAGGGCACAGCAACACAGGGACACAGTAGGCGGGACAACCCAAGCCACTGGCGTGTGGCCACGGCTGATGTGACAACCAGCAACCCCCACATTGCACAGGTGTGCCAGCCACCCTGCACAGGCACCATGAAGCTGTATGCCACCAGCATGCTGCGGAGCACAAGTGACAGACACTGGAGCACATCCACTGCAACAGACACAAGTGACAGCATGAATGGGGACAACAACAGCGGAGGCCACAGTGCCACCAGAGGTAGGCGTGCACCATACTGGTGATGGCAGTCAACCTGGCATTGTGCAGGGTACAGTTGTTATCCAGCATGGACAGCCACCACTGATGCAGCGAACCATGCATATCACAGACATGCAAGGGTGTCAGCTGCACAGGCCATGGATGGTCTGACAGGGTGCCATGCACACAGTGCAGGCCCGTGGACCACTGCACACAGGCATGCAGTGCACAGAGTACAATACACAAACTACAGACAGTGACTGATCTCCCTGTCCACACCATAGGTGGTTCACCTCTGCACACACACACACACACACACACACACACACGCCCCCATGCGTGCACCACCCCTGACACCATGACACCACTGCAGCTGAGCACCTGTAGCCCGCTGTAAATCAGAGACCACCACAGTTGTTATAACAAAATGTATATATTAAAACTAGGTACAGTAAAACTATATACAAAACTATATACAATAGTGGGGAAGGGCCACATAACAGGTGGGGGCGGGTAAAGGCCAGGGGTGAACATATGGGAGAGGAAGAAGGGGTGCGAGGGTGGGTCAAGGGGAAGGTGGTATTTGGGGCATGGGGATGTCACTGGCCACCCCAGTCCTCTTCCTCCTGGCACCAATGGGATCTCCGCCTCCTCCTCCTCACCCCATGGCAGTGGATGTGACTCAGGAGCTCCAAAGTCTCCCTCCCGACCCACAGCAGCTCCTGGATGTCTCACTGGATCTGCCAGGAGTCCAGCCACCTAGGACGAGGGAGCAGAGTCAATAGGTGTGACTGTCCATCCCCTGCAGCCCACCCATTGTGCATGGCATGCATCCATGTGACACAACCCTGTGATGGTGTGTGACCACCCACAGTGACTGTGTCCACAAGACCTGCCCACCCAGGCAGCCACAGCCATGTGGAGCACTGCACCCACCCACCGCCCATGTCCTGCACAGCACCACCATGGCCATACAGTGACTTGGCTATGCGGTGTGAAGGCAGTGCCACAGCCATGTGCCCAGTGCACCATGGACCACCATTGACACACTCCCAGACATGCAGTGCTACTGGACAGTGCTGACTGTAACAAGTTGCGTGCATGCCAGTGGTGTTACTGGATGGTAGCCATGCCCAACTGCATGCCCAGTTATACAGCATGCAATAGTAATCATGGATGTAAGGCACTCATCATCAGCAGGCTGGTCCATGTGCCACGGACAACCTTCATCCTCCTCCCCTCTCCTCAACATGCGGTGCCTCCCTGCGTGGATTCTCCGTTCTTCTGGCCTCTAAGGTGCAAACATGGAGGGAGAACATCAGTACAATCTGGTAGAAATGTCCCCCACCCCCATGTGTGTGCAATCCCACAGCCAGACCCACCCACCCACACCCGATATCACCACCATGGCTAACACCGGACGGCCCTCCTCCCATGTAGCGGACACATGCAACTGTGATACCCGTATGGGCGATAAAAGTGTATGGATGTTGCACCTACCTGGACGTGGCACCATGCCCTCCTGGCACGTGCCGTGGGTGGCAAGCAGGTCCAGGTCCCTGCACCTCAGGTCCCCATAGCAGTGGCGGCACTGCTCTGCCATCCGCCCCCATACCAGTGGCTTCCCAGGGTGTCGGCCACCTCCTGCCATACTTCACTCCTGGCCCTGTCCATGGGTGCCTCCCAAAACAAAGCCCCAACATGTGGCTCGACTATGGCCACAAGGTTTGCCAGCTCGATCTGGCTCCACTGCACAGCACACCTCCGTGCCATCTCTGCTGCTCAGTTCAATCAAAATGGCACTCTGCAGCGGTCCTGCCACATGCAGATGCTCACGCAGTACAGTGTTGCCATTCCCTATCGTGCTGTCACCGAACAGCACGATAGGTGACACCATGCCTGACACATGGCCTAGGGGCAAGGTCGGGCACAGGGTCAGGGTCTCTAGCGCGCGACAGCCACAGCGCGTGGAACCCAACGCATGTAACGCGATTTGGTGCCTGTGTGCCACCTCCTGTAGCGCCTACCGGCGCTGTTGCCCCAGTGTGCCTATGACGCCCAGTGCCATAACGCCAAATAGGTGAACAGCGCTGTAGTGTCACTGGCACAATGGTGGCCGTCCCTGCATTGCCTCCCACGCGCACATCATCAGCGTGGCAGGTGCCTGCGTCATCAACTCTGGGGCATGCGCGGTTAGGTGTGTACTGCGCATGTCACAGAACTGCGCCTTGGCTCAGCACGTTCAACACATTGCGCAAGCGCAACAGCGCGATATTCAGCCGGCATATGCAGATCAGCTAATCAGCCATTCAATGGTGCAGTCACTGCATTTGCATCCACTTAAAGATCGCCTTGCCTCATTTGCATGGGTTGCACTATAAAAAGTGTGACATTGGGCTGCACTGGCCATAGTCGGTTACTGCAGTTTATAGTGGTGAGTTTCATGCTGTTTGGGAGTGTGGACTGTGGTGTTTGGGACATGTATGGGACTGCACAGTCACAGGTAACACCTGTAATTCTCACAGGATGAATCATGTCCGGCGTGTGGTGGAGGAAGAGGAACAGAGTCGTTGGAGGAAGAGGAGGCGAATTTCACTAAGGCCAAGACAGATGCCCTGTTTGAGGCCTACCTAGACCAGAGCCGCTTTTCAGCGGGACGCCAGGACACCACAGGCCTGTGCTGCTGCATGGAGGAGATGGCGCATGCTGTAAACCTGCATGGCAGCCACCAGCGCTTCGTGCAGGAGTGCAAAAGAAGATGAGCACAGACAGGTGGAGGATTAAAGAGAAGGTGGCTGCCATCAAGGCAGCACGGTCTGCGACAGGTGGGGATAGCCGGAGGTGCTACACCTGACCCCACAAGAGGAGCGGGTTGCTGGCAGCATGCAGTGTTGCGCCATTGAGGGAGTTCCAGGTGGTGGATTCCAGGCGGAGGTAGCCCGTCACTGCATGGTAGGTCATGGTCTGTCTATTGGGGGACAGGTGGGTCACATGTAGTAATGCTAGTTTTTTTCCTTACAGCTCCTGAGCTTCTGCATGGGTCAGCGGTGGTGGGCTTCCCACTGAGGCCAGTCACATGAGAGAGAGGAGGCCCATTCACCTCTACAGGAATACGTGGGTCAGGGCGACAGTGGGCCCACCTGGATGTCTGGACTGATGTTGGTGGAGCAGGTGCAGGGCGCCTGCCCATGTCCCACCATGCCAGCGCCCATGGATGCCAGCATGCTGAGACTCGGGCTGGTGCCGGATCCATCATCAATGATGACAGAGCTAACGTCATGGGCAGTGACATGTGTGCCACAGGATGGCCACACAGCAGGTTCATCGCTGCCATGGTTTGGGTGGTGCGCTGTGGAGGCCTCACGTGTCATCACAGTTCCAGCCTGTGCCTCTCAGAACTGGTGGGGCAGCACTGGTGTGTGTACAGGACAGTATGACTGTTCGCGCCACTGCAGCGGCACCATTGAGCTTTGGGAGCAGCAGCCAGAGGGTCAGCATCAGCATTTGACCAATGGCCATGGGGCACAGTGTCAGGGGTGGTGTCAGTGCACCACTGTGGACATGCCCAGGCCTGGGCCTGGTGGCAGCGCCCACCCTCAAGGGGTGATGAGCATCAGGCCGCACGACCCTGAGGGACAGCATGCTGATCAGGCAGATGACCTCTTGGATGAGCACACCCGATACTGCAAGCATCAGTCAATCAGCAGATGCGGCTGTACGGCGGTGGATACACTGAGTGCGGCTCTGCACCAGGCAGAGAGCATCGCAGCAGAGACACCGCTCTGCTCCTGGCAGGGATGGATCGTTGTGGGAGGATGTGACCACTGCCATTGACAGGCAGAAACAGGCATTCACTGCTGTCATGGCCACAATAGGCATACAGTTATTTGCCCATGCGTCGCAGACACCATGCAGTGCAATGTCCACCCTCGGTTCCCGGCGTCATGCGACAACATCCTTGTCAACGCCGGTTTAGCTGTGGGCATCCTGAGCACGCCTGATGCAGGCATGTTCAGTGTGCTGCAGACCCGGCGCCGAGCATGGTCGCTGCACATGCAGTGGAACCCTGGGGACCGCCAGTGCCACCTCATGAGGCCAGTGGTTAGCCTGTCACTGCTGGCGGGTCTTGGCGGGCTGCCCATGCATCCATGGCAGCCGTGGCACTGTGGCAGTGACTGATCTGTCTCCCAATGTGGCTACTGTCTGATGCTGCCCTGTGTGCATTGTGTCATTCAGCGGGCAATGCACGGGTGGGTACCCCTGCACTGCACACACAGTCCATCTGCACACCCTCCGGCTGCTGTCCGCAGTTGCATGTGCATGATGATGCCTGCATTCACTGTATGCCACTGTGCAATGGTGCCCAGTATCTGACACACACACAATGACAGGCAGTGGGCGTGGTGGTCTGTGGACATGTGTGTGGCTAGGGGTGGCAGTCTGGTCGGCATGCCTGCTACCCTTTGTGCATGTCTGGTGAGTTGTGTGTGTGTGTGTGTGTGTGTGTGTGTGTGTGTGTGTGTGTCTGACCATGTGCCATGTTAGACCTCGCCCATCCTGGCGGTGTGTGCGGATCCATGCCCGCCACTTCCCTTGATGGCATGCACCCTGGTGTGTGTCCATGCGTGTCTGTGGGTTGTGCCTTTGCCACTGGTGGTTGCATATGGCCCCATGACTTACCGGACTGGCTGAAGTGCTCCTCTGTGATGGTGTCCTGGTGCAGCTGTGCCAGCTGGAGCAGTCGGAGGTCCCGTCGCCCAGGGGCTGCCATCACTATTGTCACCGGCGTCCTCATCGCTGTTCCCTCTTTGACCTGTCTGGCTATCCCACATTTGTTGGCCATGTTGTGCAGGATGCAACAGGCCAGAATAGCCCGTAGGCCTTTGAGTGGCTGTACTGTAGGGCACCGCCCAGAGGTGTCCAGGCAACGGAAATGTGCCTTCAGCATACCAACACCCGCCAGTGACATTGTGTGGAGGCATGTGCCTCATTGTAGCATTGATGTGATGGGGTCGTGGCGGCGGTATGGTGTGAGCAGCCAGGGATGGAGTGAGTATCCACTGTCACCTGTGTGTAGAGGGTGGAGGTTAGTTTGGTGATCAGCATCGCCTGCCCTGGCCATGTAGGTCACTACCCATGTCACCTCTGACCATTCCCTCCCAAGCTCTATGTTTGTCTGTGTGGTTTGCATACTCACCCACTAAGTGACCAGTGGGGATGTCCCTCTGTCGAATCTGTGCCGCGTGATGACTGGTGCCAGATGAAGGCATTGTGTGCCCCCAGGGTGCATGGCACAGACATTGATTATGCGCCCCTGGCATCGCACACCACCTGGCAGTTGATGCTAGCATAACCCTTCAATTGATATATGCGCCCTCGGGGCCAGGAGATGTGTGGATGGCCACATGGGTGCAGTCTATTGCCCCTAGCACGCCAGGCATACGTGCTACCCTGTGGAACTCCTGTATGTTTGCTGTGTGCTCCACTGGTGTGCTGGGAAATGGATGTACTCCGCAGCATGTGGCAGCATGCGCTGAGGATTGGGTGAGGTGGCATGACACGGCCGACTGGGTTATGCCTGTGGTGTCCCCTGTTGGTCTCTGGAAGGTACCGTGGTGAGCAAGCACATGCAAGCTGTCACTTTAGTCTCCACTGACAGAGCATGGCTCCACTCATGTGGGTGCCTGCATCACATCACTGCACAGCTCACAGAGCTGCCTCAAAATCCCGATTCAGGTGGTACCGGCCCATGATCTCAGTATCGCTGTACTTGGCTCGTAGGCTGGTGCGGGCTCGGTACTGCCTATTGGGGCATACTGCAAACGGGCCCTTCCACAGCCGCACCCCTGCTGCCCACCTTCTCACCCCCTCATTACTGTCTCCATCTGGATGGTGGCACTGGCCATGTCCCTGGCTTGTGTTCACCCCGGCAGCTGTTTCTGTGTTCCCCGCTGTCCTGGCTGCTACTTCCCTGCACTGGGAACACCTTCCTGTGGTGGCCTCTGTGCTGTGTGGCACTTCCCTTCTGCACTGGCTGTGGCTCCCACACCTTCCCTGTGCCTCTCTGTTCAGGGTGCCTTTCCATGGCCTGCCCTGTGTGTCCCTCCTGCCCAGTTTGAGTTGCTAGAGTTCAGCCTCATGTGCCTTCCTGTAGTGTTCTTGCGCCTCTCCTTGTTCCTTTTTATTTTGACTTTCACGTTATCTGCTTTTCGCTTATCGCATAACTTCTGCTTGCTCCCCTATTGTGCATGGTGCATGTTGTTGAATATCCTTTTCGTCATTTATGCATGGTTCCTCCCCTTCAGTTGCATAAATTCATTATCATTAGCTCTTGCTCAGCGTGATTTGGGGCGATCTGCCTCCCGCCTGAATATCACAGAAAGGTGCATTTTCGGACTTGCTGGAGCAACCCTATTGTGCATGCAACCCTTTGAATATCTGGGCCATGGTGTATACATTGACTATACAGTAGCCTTACTCAAAATAGAAATTTCTCATTACTTGTGAGTTGCCAGGACTTTCATTATCCACTCACGGCATTGTGACTTGTGAGTTCTGTTCCTGCCCCCTACATTTGAAGATAAAATGTTTATTTTGAGTCAGCCCATTGCATACCCCTGAGAACTAAGAGATGACGGAACTTGACATGTGAGGTCTGTTGATTTACAGAAAGGTGACCAATTTACCTCATGCAGTGACTTCTATCACATCGGGCTTCTCTTACTCTCATCAAGCACAGGTTGTCGACTACCTGTAATCATACCTCCCAACCTGCTAGGACCAAAATCAGGGACACTCTCCCCCAAAAAGTGACAAATGATAAAAATCAGGCCACCATATTTTATTCAGTGTGGCAGTAGCAAATCAAATCAAATCAAAATCAAATCAAATTTATTTACTGTATAATGTGCTTTTCTGTATATCAAAGCGCAAATACATATCAAAATAACATCAAACATAATAAATAACAACATAAAAACAATAAAAGCAGCAATAGACCTATTCAAACGCTTAATTCAAATAGATAACTTTTCAGAGACACCTTAAATGATTCTGTGGACAGGCACTCTCTGATCTGACGAGGTAGAGAATTCCACAGGGTTGGGGCCATAAAAGAAAAGCTCTGGCCCCAGATGACTGAAGATGAACCCTGGGAATCTCTAGCAATCCCTCATCAGTGGAGCGAAGTGGGCAGAAAGACGTAAGGTTGAAGGAGATCTTGCAAGTAGACCAGTCCCTGACTGTGTAGGGTCTTATAGGTCAGCAACACGACCTTGAAAGTGATTCTCCACTGCACTGGCAGCCAGTGCAGTTCACGTAGCAGGTGTGATGTGGTAAGTTCTTGGTAACCCCGTCAACAACCTGAATGCAACGCTCTGCACCAACTGCAGGTGACGGAGATCCACCCATGACAACCCTAGATATAGAGCATTACAGTAATCAAGACGTGAGGAAACAAAGGCGTGGACCAACACAGGAAGGTCATCGTGTGGAACAAGGTGTTTATCCAAGCCATATTCCTCAGATGGTAAAGGAAGACTTGACAGTGGCCGATACCTGTGCCTTCAGCGTCAGCTAGCTGTCAAGAATTATGCCCAGATTCGCACCTGTTCAGAAGGTCTCAACTGGTTACCCCTAGTACAAGGCCAGAGGGAAACCCAGGAGTCAACTTTTCTGCACAATGACCCGGTTCCACAACCAACACCTCAGTCTTATCTGGATTCAGTTTCAACCAGTTAGCACTCATCCAGTCCTGGATCTCAGAGGCAGTTATTAAAGACCGATAATGCGTCATTCTGTTCGGGTACAAAGGACATATAGAGCTGAGTATCATCTGCATAGCAGTGAAAACTCAGCCCATAATGCCTTATAATGTCTCCCAATGGCACCATATACACCGTGAACAACATGGGGAAAACACAGAACCCTGCGACACCCCACAGGACAGAGCAAAGGGAGCAGAGGAAAAATTCCTGAAACTACCCTCTGACTTCTGCCCGTGAGGAAAGAGTGGAACCATCTGAGGACTGTCTCCAGCAGTCCGCAGAATAGCTGCAGGTGATCTAGCAACATCCCATGGTCCACGGTATCAAACGCTGTAAAGAGATCCAGGAGGACTAAGATCGAACGGCTCCTCCAATCTCTCACTAGTAGGAAATCATTAAGTACCCAGACCAACGCCGTCTCAGTACTAAGCCTCTTCCTGAAACTGGACTGAGAGGATCATAGACCTCATAGGGTGGTAAGAAAGTAATCGAGCTGCAACACAACTACTTTCTCCAATAACCTTGCCCAAAAGGGCAGGTTAGAGGTTGGTCTGTAGTTAGCAAGACAGTCTGGGTCAAGGAAGATTTCTTCAAAACAGGTGTCACAACAGCCTCTTTTAAGGACTCCGAAACACCCTTGGTCCAAGAGCACCAGACTATCTCAGCAAGGACTGGTCCGATCACATCCATGTATCCAACAAGGGCGTGTGGGACCAGGATCCAAACTACAACAAGTCGGTCACAAGCCCTGGACAATCTTCATGATATCCATGATCTCTGGCTGGTCAAAATCTGTCCAGGTAGACCGAGGCCTGTAACCCCACATCGATAACTGCCACACTCATTAGAACGCATATCATGGATCTCCGACCTGATATCGATGACACCTTATCCTCAAAGAACTGAGCAAACTCATCACACTGTATTTGTGAAAAGGTCTCCGACCCCACAGACAGGCTGGATTGCACAGTCTGTCCATGGTCCAGAAAAGCTGAGCTGGTCAATTTCTTGATGCAGCTATCTCCTGGACAGGAACTCTGCCTTCTTACAGGAGATTTCTGACTGATAGTCTGAATAATGGGCCATCAATCTAAGTCTGTCACATTCCAGGCTGGATTTCCACCAACAACATTCCAATCTTCACCCCACTCTCCTCGTCTCCTCAGTATCCCATCAAACCAAGGGGACCGAGGCAGGGAGAGAGGCGAACACGGACAGGTACTATGGAATCCAGTGCCCTCAGCACCGTATTATTATAGTGCACTACTAAGGCATCCAGTTCCATGCATTCCATAGGCTAACTCAATAGGCCCAGCCCGCCATCAGACTCCCAGGGGTAACTCCTCCCAGGGCAGTACTGGACCATCTCCAAAGGGGTAGGTCTCACGAGGGGCCACAAAATTGAACCTTATGGAGTGATGGTCAGACCACCCAACTGGTTCCACCACCAGTTCGTGATCTCCATCCCCAGGGTAAACACCAGATCCAAAGAGTGACCCTGAATATGGGTAGCAGCAATAACCTGTGCCGGGTTTTCCAACGAAATCATCAATTGAGGAAGTTTTGACCAAATGTAGAGTTCATTGTTGACCCAGGCATTGAAGTCCCCAGGACCAACCACCTGGAGGGCTCCAACACCAGGTCGACAATGAAGTCTGCAATTTCCTGCAGAAAACTTTCTCATCACCGGGTGGACGGTAGACGTGCAAGATTCTGCCGCCCACACCTGCTCCCATGATACACTCAAAGGATCTAGGCCGGACACCACTGGAACCTCCACTAGGCCCAATTCCAATTTAAAACAAATAGCAACCCCCACCCCTTCGATCCAACCTCGGCCATGTATTACTGAGTACCGGCTTGAATAGCTGACTCCAATATGGGACCAGCATTCTCGCCCAGTGAGGTCTAGGTAATGCAAGCCAGGTCAGATGACTCAACAAGATCAGCAATAATTGCTGTCTTGTTTTTATAGACCTGGCATTGCATAACACCGCCGGGTTGGATGGGAGGTCTTGGAGGAGCAGGCCACTTGCTTACTCTCAGTGGAACCCTTGGTATAGGAACCAGGCATCGTACTCCCCTATCCCGGACCTATTTTGCCCCAGGGCATCTCCCGACTCCACCACCCTTATTCGCCCCTCCGCTCCCCCCTTGCAGCTGAGGAACCCCCTCCCTCCACCTCCTCCATGCAATACCCAAGACACGACAATACCTATATACCTCGGCTAGCAACGGGGCTATCGAAAAGCACAGATCCCTCAACCTAGAGGGGAATAGTGCCTGCCCACGGAAGCCCGTCCCAACACATGCTGCCAAATATTTAAAACAACTATTAATCAACCGATTTGATTAATACTATCAAAGCCAGCAAAATATCTTAAACAGCAGCCCCACTTCACACAAAATAAAGCAATTGTCCATTCTCCTTCAGGCAAACTCCTCAGAGAAAGTCCTAAGCAGTCTGGGCAGATTTTAGCTCCTCCGGAAGAGTTAATAACAGTTTGGACACAAAGTCTCAGTTTCCTTCCACCTGTACACCACTGAGAACTGAGAATAAGGAAAACCTTCAGGCTCTCACCCTGAGGTTAGTCTCTAGCCTATCTCTCACATAGGCAAAGTAAACAGTGCGCAATTTGATCTTGATACAAAATGAAGCACTCTCACTGCTTCACCGTAATATACAGGAGGAAAAGAAAAAGGAACAATCTGACCTGGGTAATACTCAGACAAGATCCATAAGTTCCAAGTTGATAAAACAGACCTTTGCTGCAGCTAAAGTTGATTCCAACCACTTAAAGCGGCTCAAGCCACCAGCCAAAGAAATTCTCCCCTGGTCGCCCCCAAGATGTCACTAAGGAAGTCGACCAGCAACTAGATCCATGAGAGCAGGCTCTCCAGCCTGCCCTTTGCAAAACCAGAAACCACAGGCACACTGGGGCCTGTCCTCCGACAAGTACCACCCCAATCTCCCGTGGCAGCCAATTGCCCCAGTAAACCATCCTGGGTTCAGGCCAGGATTTAAAGAAACTCTCCCTCCCAAGATGTACCACCCTGGGTTCAGACCAGAATTTTAGAGTTCACCCACTCCAGAAAATGGCACCGAAGATGCAGCAGTCTGTGGACACTAAGAACGAAAACCACTAAGTCTCCGAAAAGAACTCAGCTTCAAGATCACAGTCTTCAGCTCCGGCCTGGCCATGTCATACAAACACTCCAACAAGATCCCAATACAGTCACAGGACAGTCAGGACCAACAACCAGCTCACAATCCCAGAGTACAAACTCCCAGCTCCTGGCAAAAGCCTCCCAGATTGTAATCAGAGTACTCCAGGTAAATTCTTAAATCTTGCTCCTAGGATAACTTTCCAATCCTAAGGGAAAAACAATAGCAATACCACGCACTGTTGCTATCTCTGCCAACGGTTATCGACAGGTATTCCGCATGACAAATAGCCGTAAAAAAAAAAAAACAGCGAACTAAAACATAAAACTTAAAACAACAAAATTAACATTAAAATGAGTAAAATAACATAAAAATTACAGCTGCTGTAATGTGGCTAGCCCAACATGGCTGCCATCTTAGATGTACTTGCCATGTACATGCTAGCTGCACCATTGCATGACTTGTACATCATATCATGGTGAAGTGTCCATCTGTCAAAGGTAAAAATGTAAGACTAGCCGACCTGGTGGCACTGAGGGTTGAGGCGCTGGACGCACATCTCGCCTCGCCAGCGACCTGGGTCAGGGAATGAGCCTGGGCTGCCAGGGGTCAGCAGGAGAAGACTGGATTGAGCATCCGCAGACTGCTCTCCTGGTCCTGGGTGGCGGGAACTTCACCACGCTGTGGTGGCCCCTGGGGATGCCCGGGGTACTACCAGCATCGGTGACAATGGAAGGGGGAGCGCAGAGGACATCGGCATGTTGTGCCTGGATGTCATTGCATGTCCATGCTCCAGGGACAGTAAGAAGAAAATGGCTGGGTGCGACCATGCAGCTTGATGGCCATGCTCCGAGCCGCCCGGAGGACTTTAGCGGAGTCCTGTCAGGAGAGCCAGGGTTGTCCTGGCCGGCAGAGGCAGAGGGGAGCCTCCAGCAGGATGGCATGATGGCCGCCCCGGATCCTCCTGGGTGCAGTTTGAGCTACCCAGCTCTCCGGTGGGTGGAGCCAGCGGCTGGATGCCCTAAGCTGGAAAAGTGCCGCAGCAAGGAGATAAATAGAGAACAAAAATGTAAGACTGACTAAAAGACTGACTAAACACTGTAGCCAGTTTTTTTTCTAAAAGGTTGGCAGTTAGTATTTAAAAAATCATGAAGATGAGATCATTATGCATTATACTGCTCTGCAATCCAACCGAGCTTTACTCATATCTCTCACCTGTTTTTAGGTAGTTCTTACAAGTTTAACTTCCTTTTACTTACAGAATTTTCATAAATTACATATATTGTAAAGGGCACTTCCATAAAGCCAACACTGAGCAGATCTAACAATGAAACAATATCCATGTATACAAAACTTCTTAATGGGGATTTGAAATGGGGCACAAAGAGAATTAAATATTAAGCAGAGTCTAATGCCTCTGCAGCATAAATTCTCAAGGAAGAGCAAAATAAATTTTACTTTACTATTTGGTGAGTAACTCAAATTTCAAAAGCTCATATAGGCTTGGTGCCCTCTCGGTCACAGGGTTATCAATAATTAGTAATACATCATTAAATCTCTTCCAAATCATAGTGAGTCCTCATTTGAAGTTGAAATTCTTTTTCTCTAAACCACAACAGTGCAATACAAACAGTAGATTCCATCTCTGCTTGATAATTTTACACATATAAACTATACAATTAAATGAAATTACATTCCTTAATAATTCTAAGCAGAAAAAGGATGTTTTCACCCATAAGCCTGTAAATAAAGAATTACAACAACAACATGAACCTTCTACCACATTATCCATAAAAGTATAGAAAAGCAAGCATTTGATAAGTGTTGCAGGATTTACCCTCTTCCCATTATAGAAGCCATGCAAGCAATAATTAGTTAATTGAATGGAGTTTAATTTCCTTAAACAAACAAAAAAGCTTGGGATATATATATATATATATATATATATATATATATATATATATACACATATAAATATATATTATAGGTAGCACGGTAGTGTTACCAAGGTTAGGTTGAGTAGCCCTTTTATGTTAAAGGTCAAACTTTGCACCTTAATAACTTTGCCACCGCTCAACTGATTTACCTGAAATTTGGAAGGTGTGATCAAGAACCACACATCTTGGGATCTGCCAACTTTGTAGTGGTCAGATATACAGCTGCGGGTTATTAAGTGAGATCTGCATGTGCGTTTTGGTGAATTCTTTGCTTGCGCCTACAGGTCACATGGTTTGTGCGAATGGTCCAAAACTTCAGGAACATGCGCCAGGATCCCTGATGTGCCTCTTGAAGATTTTATGAAAAATATTAAATGGTTCAAAAGTTATTCAAAAACAATTTCCCATTATAAGTCAATGGGAAAAGTTAACAAAAAGTTTTACACTTTCACAAATGCACTTTTACTGTGGCAAATGGCCCTAGTAGTGTCGCAAATCTGCCATTTTGTTTTCAGTTGTTGATCAGAAAAATGGTTGGCATTTAAAATTGGAACCATCTAGGGACACAATTATTTTTATGTTTACCTAGTCGGATCCTGAGAATGCTAGGCATGTCTTTATTTTGGGTTAAACACCCCAGAAATATATTTTTCAAATTTCTGGAAAAAGAAATCACACTCACGACACTAGTAAATTCAGCGAAAAGCTTCGCAAATACCCACACTACTTTTTTCAGGTTATGGCCAAATGACAGCAGTTCTTTGCCACCCTGCTGCAAAAGAATGGTTTGGTCTCTTGAGCTGAAATTTGGAGGAAGGCAGCCAACATCTCACAGATGTGACTTTTGGTGGTTTAGCGAAAAAATATTGCATGGCTGCAAAGTTGGTACTTCAAATTTGGCATTTTTCCCATAGATTAACATGGTGCGTCGCTCGCGCCTTCTGGGCTCGTATCTCAAAAACAGTGCAAGATACAGAATTTTTGTCATGTAATGCATAGCATTCAGTAAACATAGCCAGGAAATCATGAATCATGTGAATTTTTTTCTACATCGTACGGTTACTGAGATATAAGCAATTTAGTATTCCAACACCTCATTTCGGCCCGAGGCCCATTATTATGCATAAATTCTTTGTGCACACTGTGTTTTCTATGCAGCTGTTGGGGAAAACAGGATATGCACTTCTGTTATTGTTACAGTTACTGTTTCCACTTGCATTTACGTACCGTCTGCGTTACGTGTATGCCGCCGGATGTGATTACCCTTTGCTTCGTTTGCACTTGCGCTTGCATTACTGTTACTATTTGCATTTTGACTACTGTTTGTCTTTATGCTTCAGTTTGCTTCACCATGTGCATTGCCATTTGCGTTACGCCAGCCCTTTCTTGCTTTGCATTTCCGTTTCGCTTCGCTTTACGTCTTCTTGCTGTAACTGTTAACATTTGCATTTCCTATTGCATTACTGTGCCCGTGCAGATTCACGGTTTGCATTTCCATATGTGCTTGCATTTCCTTTTGTGTTTCTGTTTCCTTTGGTGTTCATGTTGTTGTCACTGTTACCATTTGCGTTTACAATTCGAGTAGCGTGGCGATGTGGATTATGGTTTGTGTTTCTGTCACGTTTGCATTCCTGTTTACATTTCTGTTTCCTTTGGTGTTATTGTTCATGTTAACTTTACCATTTGCATTCATAATTGCGGTATCGCGTCTGCAAGCGCTGCTACGGTTCGTGCTTACGCAGCATGCTTCTGTTTTCGCTTCTGTTACCTTTGGCGTCCTTGTTGCTGTAACACTTAACATTTGCATTTACAATACTGATGCCATCACTGTGTGCATTACCAGTTGAGTTTTCATTATGCACTCCATGTCCGTTTGTGTCACTGTTCGCCTGACGTCACTTTATGCTTATGCTTTCTGTTAACGCTTAGCTTTATCATTTACATTTGCTTTACCATGTGCATAACCATTGCCACTTGCATTTGCTTTGCAGTTCCTGTTACTATGTAACAAGACATTACCTGGTGGGAGGGGCCCTGCGCTCGCCACTGCATTCCATTCACTATTTATCATCCTCATTCTCAAAAGAAGGGAAATTAGAGGCAAAAACTCCATTTAATTCATCAGTTAGGGTTGTTCCTGGCGACAAATGTGAAATTCGATGTTAGGGATGAAAACCCCTTGCACCCCCAGCCCCCACCAGCATCGGGTGTGCGTTGGGGTCTTCAGTCTAACTCTCACCATTCTCCTATACTTCACCACCTCAGCTTGTTTCACATGGAATGGGGTGAGAGTTAGGGCCGATGACTAATGCACACCCGATGCGGTTGAGGGGTGGGGTGAAAGTGCAGTTTTTTTCAACCTAACAGCCAATTTCCTCGCTTTTGTCACTGTGGAACAACCCTAACTGATGCAGGGTGGCTTTAGAGCTAAGCATAGTACAATTACGGCACTGGCAAAAGTTACTAATGATTGGCAATGGGACCTAGACAACAAAAATGTGTTTGTGCTGTGTTTCTGGACCTCAGTAGGCGTTCGACACTGTCGGCCACTGCCTGCTCCTCTCCACCTAAAAACAATAGGCATTGGCTGAACCGCACTGGGATGGTTCCAAGACTATCTTTCTGATAGACAGCAACAAATTAAGGCTGATGGAGAGATTTATCCACTTAAACCGATAAAAGAGGTGTCCCCAGGGCTCCATACTGGGGCCCATTACTGTTTGCTATTTATATTAACAGCTTTGCGCGAGGCATCAAAGATGCCAGTATTCACTTGTTTGCTGACAACACGTTGCTCTACTTAAGCCAGAAATCTCCTGAAGCTGCCTGCACTGAGTTACAAGCTGACTTTAATATTCTGCAGTACCAGCTCCTTAGCAAAAAGTTACTACTAAATGCAAAAAAACAAGGCCATTCTTTTCTCACCATCAGGCCCAGGGCTTACTCTGCTGTCACTAGTCCATTACCATCAATCTCTACTTTATTAGAAGAAAATCTTGAATTTGTGACTAAATTCAAATACCTTGGTATTTGACTAGACAACAAACACTCTTTTGTGGAACACACAGAAGAACTGCTGAAAAACTGAGGCAGAGGCTTGGTCTTTTTCAGAATTAACCCTTGACCACAGAAGAAAAAGACAGCTTGTCCAATCTACTTTCCTTTCTTTAACTGACTACGCTGACTTCATTTATGGCCATTGCCCTGCCTCATATCTTGCAAAACTGGATGTATTATATCACAGCGCTTTCAAGTTTATAACTGACCTCCCATACTCCACACATCACTGCTCTTTACACGCAGCCGTAGGGTGAATCTCCTTCAATACAGGCGATATAGAAATGCAGCCCTATGGATGCTCAGAGCCCTTACCAACAAACTTCCACAATACATTGTTGACTGTCTCCCTTAGTCCTATTAGGAACTATGCCTTAAGAAG
Source organism: Neoceratodus forsteri (assembly GCA_016271365.2). Lineage (NCBI taxonomy): Eukaryota > Metazoa > Chordata > Ceratodontiformes > Ceratodontidae > Neoceratodus > Neoceratodus forsteri. Next base: position 1,544,793,822 of record CM057450.1, read on the forward strand.
TCAATCGCTGATTACTTTGAATGTCCCAAGGGCCAACACTGCCTGTAAGTGGGGGTCATGATAAGCTATGACCTGCCTACTTCTGGAATAGGATACAGAAATCATTGAGACTTAGCCCACCTGTCAGTCCTGCCTTCTTTAAGACCCTCTATGACAAAACGCTTGCTGAAATCTGTAATTGCTTCTATCGCTCCTAGCAGCGTGACTATTGTTCCTCTCTTCTTCAACACTAGTCCCAGCTGCTTTTCCAAATCAGCCCTTGCCACTACTGCTCCCCTCCTCTGCCCCACTTGCCCTTAGCACCTCTGCATCCCTCTTATTCACCACCCTTCTGCTGCATTTACCTAAGGCTTATACACTGTTATCATGTCCATAGCTTAGGAATTTCCATCCAAGCCTGTAACGTGTTTCTGCTGGACAGGAATATAAATAATCTTTCTTTCTTCTTCTATGGTTTGTATATGACACCCATACATCCTGCTCCTGTGGGAACAGTATATATATATATATATATATATATATATATATATATAAAACATTCGGGTTGTGTTATGTAGATCTTTGTTGTACATGTGACTTGGAATGTAAATACTCTGCTCCTATCAGTATTGTAAACATAGTTGTTCCTTTTTATTATGTATATTTATAGGTAACTGTACAATTTTCCTGCCAACAGCAGGTCCACCTGTAAATGAGCTTGCTCAATGGTGATCGCCTGGGTAAATAAAGATTTGATTGATTGATTGATTAAACAGAGTTTTTGCCTCTAATATACAGTATATAGGATATACAGGGGGAGGTCTATGGAAACTCATTTATCTGGGACAGTTGCCCATGACCTCAAGTAACCCTCATGAGTGGCGAAGCTGTGAGTGACGGTTACCAGAGGTCATGCTAACTGTCCCAGATAAATGAGTCTCAAATGGAACTTAATATCGGTGACCATCAGAGAACATGCTGAGGCTCCAAAATATTGGGAAATGTATGCAGGGCTCGGCACATCGGGACAGAGGGTCTGAAATCAGAAAATCCAAAATAAATCAGGAGACTTGAGAGGTATGCCTGTAATCATCCATTTCACTCTCCCCTTTTAATTTTGCTTTCCTAACAATACTGAACATTCAACCATATAATACAAGTAACTGCCTACATCTTTCTTTGGTGGGTCAGGATGGTCTTGCATCATCCATCTTCTCTGACTTTGATACAGCTTTTTTATTGTAATCCAGGACCACTGTCCATGACTAAAGAAATGTCAGCGGACTGTCACTTTCTGGTACTGACTGGTTCCAATTATAACGCTTCAGAAATCCACTGTCTGCACAGGTCATTTTGTATAGTGTAAGGTCATCCATGCCATATCAGACACCCTGCTTTATTTCAGTGCACTTCCTATTGTGGATGGAGGGCAAACTTGAGAATTTGAGGTGATCTTGAATTACTGCTTCAGTATTCTTCATCTTATTATGTAAGTTTAAGTTTAAATAGAAATAGGGATATAAGATGGCTTGACTGAAAATATCCAATATGCAATATCTACATGTATGAGATGGTAAGACGATAACTCATGAGTGGTTAAGCCACGATTCATTTATGAAACTTATTTTTCCCTCACAAGTTGAGATATATGTGTATTTGGAATTGATCTATCTGTGTTGAATAAAAACAGTTTCTAGATATATTGCACCGAGGAAAGCAGCTGTGCTGCAGCATTCTAAGTTGTTGTGCTGCAGTACTGATACCACTACTGTAGCACAACAGCATGATGATATCACCACTACAGCACAACAAGCATATTCCACGATATAATTCCATGAATAACATGGTCCACCTCACATTATAGGACATAATGGGGTGGGGGTTATTGCCTAATAAGAGCATTTCTCATGTGCTAAGCATAATCTGTGACAGTCCATCATGCCTCATGACTCACCTGGGGCATGCTGTTATCAAGCCACATCCCACACTTCATCATGTCTTACTGCATACTTATAAACTACTTAGCTGTTCTTTAAAGGGACAGTAAACATTTCAGAGGTCACTCAAATTGTGAAGGCCCATGAAAGGATCTTTCAAATGAGGTACTGGTTTGCCTGTAGGGGACAGGAGTCTTGAGATATGAATAGCTAAGTAATGTATAAATCAAATCATAGCAACAGCCATTTCATGTAGTCTTAAAAATAGGAAGTGATGTCACTGATGGGAAAGCTGTATGTTGTTAATTAGAGCTTACCCATGGTAGCGTCACTCTGTTTTAAGATTACATGAAATGGTGCTATATGTTTGATTTATAGATGATATAATTATTCTATATCTCGGTACTTTTGACACCTGCAAGGAAGCCAAACACCTCGTTCAAAATAACTTTTAATGGCCTTTCACAGTTTGAGCAATCCCAGGCAATGCTCACTGTCCCTTTTAAAACAAGCATGTGTCAATGCTGAATGCTGGCTTGCTGGCATTGGCATTGGTAGTGCAGGAGTTAGAGATGCATAATAGGAATGGCAGTGAGGTATTGAACACCAACACCAACCTCCTGCAGAGACTGAAAGGCTTTGGGGTGTGCCTTTGTGTCATGAGCCATAACACTTAAGCCATTCCACCTCACCCACCCTGCAGATAAGAACAGGTGTCATGGTGTGCCTTGGGGTCTTCAGCCCTTACGCTCACCCCATTCCATAAGCAAATAAGCTGAGATGGGTATAGGAGAATGGGGTGAGCGTTGGGGCGAAGACCCTAAGACACCTCGATTCCTAACCAATGGCTGCAGGGTGGGGGGTGGAATACTATGAGCATTTTTGTTAAAAACCCAAGTTACACCTCCACACCTGTCAGTCTCTACAGGGTGGTATGCTACAGTTGGAAACCCAACATCCCTGGCGTTTTTGTTTGTATTTGCACTCCAAATTTTCAACATTGGTTTTGGGACACACCTCATGAACAGTGCCACTATCATTTCATTACTCAATCCTGAAAGGTGATTTCACACAGTGACTGCCCGATTCAGCACCACAGATGCGAAAACACATTTTGGGTAGGATGTGAAAATGAGAGCTGTACTATTCATGAGGAAGTGTGAAAAAATGGCAATGTTGAAAATCTGAAGTGAAAATATGAAAAATTAGCAACGTTAAGGTGTGCATAGAAACTGTGCAACACACGCCTGTGATGCAATCAATTGTTGGAATTGTTTCACCAGATTTTCAACATGGGCATTTTGGGACCTCCTCTCATGAACAGTGACACTGTGGTTTTTGTTAATCTGTCCGAAGTTGACTTCCACAGTGACTGTGCCATTCTGCGCAACAGGTGTGAAACACATTTCAAGTAGGATGTGAACAATTACATCTGTACTGTTCATAGGAGGTGTGAAAATATTAAAAATTGGCTAAAGTTATGGCGTGCATAGGAACTGCACAATGCTGCATGTAACAGTAATTTTGAATTTTTCACCTAATTTGCAGCATGGGATTTTGGGACCCCACCTCACGAACAGTGGCACTGTCATTTTGTTAATCCATCCCAAAGGTAATTCTCGCAGCAACCGTGAAATCACCTTTGGGACGGAGTAATGAAATAACACTGACATGTTCATGAAGTGAGTTCCCAAGCACCCCATGTTGAAAATATGGGGCTAAAATTCCTAAAAATGGCTGAGATATCAGCATAAGTTGAAACCACATTGACAACCATTATATGCACTTACCTTTGATTCTTCAGGTTGCCAGTCAGCTTGAAAGAGTGCAGACATGTCCCGCTCTGCAGAAGATTGCTGCTTTCAACCTCTGGAGGTAAGTATGGGAGTAATAGGGGTGTGGGGAGTTGGGTGCTCAGTGGGAGGTGTGGATGGGGGAGGGGCAGTGGGGCGACTACAAGGGACCATTTTTTTTTGCAGATTAAAAAATGCTGGGATGGTTTCTTAATTTACAGGTTCAAAAGAAAAAAAAACTTTTTGGTCACACTGGGGTGGGCTCCCAGTGTGCCATATGAGTTTGGGAGGGAGACATGATGCTGACGGGGATAGGGCACCCCGTCGGCAAAGAAATGAGTTGGGGGAGAGGAAACATGCTGCTGATGGGATTTGGCACCCCATTCAGCAAAGACAGTGAATGCTTGGGGGTGGGGGCATCTGACACCAGGAGTGGCATCCCAGTTAATAATGTCGTCACATGAATCGCCTACTATGCCATATAATTTCAAATTGATTTCTGGTTTGTGTGAGAACACCAGTGGTGAGTGTGTATGAAGTCACTGTTGCACTTTACTAACTGTGATTGTAGTCTGCCCCAGATGTTTGTACTTTCATGTGTTTTGTTTTCTGGGGTATCACCACCATTCACTTACTGTAGTGTCCTCATTTTGAATTTGATAACGAACTTCCCAACAAAAAATTTGGGATAGACATTATAGTTCAACATATTCCAAACAGTCAGCGTATTTTAAAAGCAGAGCAGTCGACTCAAAGGCCTTCAAACATAAGGCGGAGGCTGGTACCATTGTACACTTTTGCACCAAAAGAGTTTGTTGTGATAACTGTTTACTGTAATGCCTACTGCTGTAATATCAGCATATGCGATTTGTATAAACTGTAGATGACCGCAAACAACTAAACAATATTAGATGATACAGTTTACTATTGTACAGTAAACAGCAAGAAACCTCAATCATTTGGTACACAAAGTGTACATTAAAGCAAGATACACAATTGAGTGCAGGTCAGTTATTACCCACAATTACCCTGCTGTAGATATGCACTCCTCCTGTTATAAATGACATTTCATTGGGATGTAATCAGTGAAATGAGAAGTATAGCTATACAATAACTTTACAGATTATATATTATCTGCACCTCTAGCTGTGCAATAACTACAAATTACGTATTATCTGAACGCAGTTCTATAAAATGTAAGTTTGTAAAACAGAATTTATATAAACAAGTGTGAAACACTTAAAACAGTACATTAGTTGCTTTTGAAATGCACATTCAGTGTAAACTAATATGAAATTCAATGTTTTAACTAATTATTTGATTGTAATGCTTCTTGAGGTGGTGGCTTGAACCCTGTGTATTCATCTTTTTATTTTCTTTTAATCCAGTTTTACTCCTCAGATGAATACCTGCACCCATCCCTACCTTGTCTGACTGGCACCCACCTCCCTTAGACCTATCTGGTGTGAGTTGCCTATGGATTACTCCCTGAGATGGGACCAGAGGTTGGGGACCATCCCCTCCCAGTACAAATCCAGAGTTGTTCCAGGTGTCTGGGGGAACATGCTTCAAGGAGGGTGCAGGGTAGCAGTTCAGCTTCAGATCCTTTTTCAATTTTCTCCAGTGAGCCCCTGCCATGGTGACATGTTATGGTGTGCACATGGACACACATATCCTGTGGAACCGTGGCCTTCCCTTCAAGTTGTTTGCTGCCTTTTTGGACATTGAACTGTCATCACTCTAAATCATGTTTTTAACTATACCCACATCATATTCTCAGGCTAGGATGGACAGCCATTACTGTTTCACAGGATTCTCTGGCCCAGATAGTCAAACTAAGCTCAAAAGTGTGCAACAGCAGGAGCAAGCGCGGAAGTCTAATGGGCCCGCGCAAGAGGCGAATATTCAAAAAGGAGCAGGCCAAATTGTTTCTACAGCCACCCACTGAATATCACACCACCTGTGCCATAGCGCAACTAGGGAGGGAGAGCTGAGTGATCTGATGCCATAGCGCAACAGGGATGTTCAGCTGGGCAGTCCAGAGGTGCCATAGCGCACCCAGGAGTCCCCAGCTGCAGAGCAATGTAATTGCACAATCAGGGAGGTAGGGACTACCACCCATGCCACAGATGGGCACAGGAACACACAGCAGAACAGACATTGTCCCCACACCTAAGCACAGCACAACCGGGGAGGCTGGAATAACTACTGGTCCATGGAGACAAGCAACCAACCCACAGCCTGGCCATGGTGCCCCATCACACCTACCGGCAAGCTGTGACTGGCACACAAAGAGGGCAGACCAACCTGTGCCACACCATCCCCCAGTACACAGCACACCCTGCACGTGACCCCCAGATACCCACCTATGAGCAGTGACCACCACTGCAGAAACCCCATACATGCCACCTCCTGCACTGTGTCAATGCAACCCTGTGCACCACAGAACCATGCAAGCCAGCCCCACCAGAGCACCCATCAGCGGTTGCAGCACACAGCAGTGCAACAACAGCAGACACAGTGCCACCATGCACAGTCCCCAGTACTGCTGAGAGACCGACCATGCGCTGGCACAAGAGGTACCCCATATGGGACTGTCATGTCCTTGACACCACCACCAGTGGTATAGCGCCCTGCACAGTATTCCAGTGACACACCCCAACCCACCACTGGCCACAACAGCCAGCACAGACACCCACAGTGGTGCATGGAAGCATGCACCACACGGATCCACACAGGGTCTGGACAGACACCCACCCATACCCAAGGGCACAACAACACAGGGACGCGGTGGTAGGGCAGCAAAGCCCCATTGCAGGCCCTATAAGCCATGTTACACAACCCGCGGTCCACCATGGCACTGGAGTGCCAGCCACCCTGTGCAGGCACCGTGGACCCATACACCACCAGTAGTCACCCGGAGCACAAGCCATGAACAGTGGGGCACATCCCTGCAACACACACACAAGCCACAGATGGATGTGGGACAATAACCATGTCACACAGTGCCACCTGAGCCAGGCATGCACCACATCAGTGACATGGGCAACCCAGCAAAGTGGCGGGTACAGTGTCCGCCCTGCAGGAATGCCACCACTGACTTGCCAATGGACCATGCAGGTCACAGACAGGCATGTGTGTCAGCTGCACAGGCCATGGAGCGGGCGATGGGTGCGCCATGCACACAGAGCATACGCCATGGACCACTGCACACAGTCATCCAGTGCACAGGGAACAACACACACAACACAGACACTGACTGATATCTACCCCACACCATAGTCACCTCCACATGGACACACACATATACCCATGACTGCACCACCCTGATGCCATGCACACCACTGCAGCTGAGCACCTATAGCCCTGCAAATCAGAGACCACCACGTATTCATATAAAATTCAAATATATTGTAAAATATAAAACTGAACTATGTACAATAATAAAACTATTTACAAGCTTGGGATGGGGACACAAATAAGGTGGGGTGGGCAGGGAAGGGGTGGACAAATGGGATGGGATAGGAGGGGGGTGTGAGGTGTGGTCAGGGGTAGGGGAAGTCAGGGACCAAGGGACTGTTAACGTGACTGCCGTTCCTGGCTCTGGGTCTGCCTGGCTCTGTGGCACCGCAGCACCCCGTCGCATCCAGCCTCCCTTAGGATCACCATGGACTCCGCGGGCCAGATTAAGGAGCTCTCTCATGGTGTCCCTTATTTCCCAGAGATGTCTCATACCTAGGACAAGGGAGCACAGTCAATAGGTGTGAATGCACAACCCCATACAGTCCGCCCACTGTGCATGGCATACGGCCATGGGACATACCACTGTGATGTGTGTGATCACCCACAGTGATCATGTCCACAGGACCTGCCCACCCAGGCGCATACAGCCATGCGGACGCTGCACACACCCACCGGCCAAGTCACGCACAGCACCACCGTGGCAGTGTAGTGACATGGCTATGGTGCAAAGGCAGTGGCACAGCCACGCACCTGGTGCCGCATGGACCACCAGTGATGCACACCCAGATATGCATTGCCACTGGACAGTGTTGACTGTAACAAGTGGCATGCATGGCAGTGATGTCAGTGAATGGTGGCCATGCCCGCTGCCGACTCTGTCACACAGCATGCAATACTAATCATGGCGGTCTGGCACTCACCCTCATCGGGCTGGTCAGGTAGGGGTTGCTGGTCTCGGCCCGCCTGGCTGCGGTTCCACACCCCTCCATCACTCTGCCCGCACCCTGCATATCTCGTCCAGGCCTGTGGGGAAAAAGGAGAGAAGAACATCAGTACATTCCCAAAGCAAAGTCCCCCTGCCCCAAGGTGTGTGCCCTCCAACCCAGCCAGACCCACCTCCCACCCACACACTGTGAACACCACCACGGCCAACCCATACGGTCCCTCCCTATGTGCTGGACACATACAACACTGTGACTCATATGGATGATAAAAGTGTGTTGATGGAACCCCTACCTGGGCGTGGCACCATGCCCTCCTGGCATATGCCCGCAGTCAGGCCAGTCAGCTCCCTCCTGCACAGGTCACCATAGCGGTGCCTGCACTGCTCAGCTGAACTCCCCATCCTGTTGCCTCATCCAGGGCAGTGGCCACTTCCTGCCAGACCTGTGTCCTTGCCCTGTCCAGGGGGCCTCCCAAAGAGAGCCCATGGTGTGGCTCAACTATGGTCACCAGATTGGCCAGCTCAATAGCCATCCATGGAGCAGCTCGTCACGCACCATTCCAACAGCTATAGTAGGCAATATGGCACTCTGCAGCGCTGCTCCCACGTGCAGATGCTGCGCGGTACAGCGCTGCCATTCCCTATCACGCTGTTACAAAAACAGCACGATAGAGGTGCACCTATGCTGATGCACGGTGCCAAGGGGCAAAGGTCGGCACAGGGTCAAGGGGTCTCTGGCGCAAGGCCACGCACGCGCCATCGGATGACAATGCATGTAGCATGATTGGCTGCCTGTGTGCCAGCACCACAGTGGACTATTGGGCAGTTGGGCCATTGCGCCTATGAAGGCCCAGTGCCACAGCGCCATGTAGTGACCATCGCTATAGCACCACTGGCACAATGGTGGCCATGCCCTGCATTGCCTACCATGCACAGCACATCATCAGCATGGCAGACACCTGTGTCAGCAACCCGGGCATACACGGTGAGGTGTACTCGTATGCCACAGAACTGCGCCATTGGCTTAGCATGTTTAACACAATTGCACAAAGCGCAACAGCGCGATATTCAGCCATCATATGCAAATCATCCGATCAGCCATTCAATGGCATAGCACTGCAATTTGCATCTAATTAAAGTTGCTCCTCGCCTCATTTGCATGGATTGCACTATAAAGGTGCGACAATGTGCTGCAGTGGCCATAGTCAGTTACTGCAGTTTATTGGTGAGTTGCATGCTGTTTGGGAGTGTGGACTGTGGATTCAGGGACATGCATGGGACTGCACAGTCACAGGTAACAACTGCCATTCTTACAGGCTACATAATGACTGAGCACGTTGTTGGAGAGGAGGGACAACAGTGGTGGGAGGAGGAGGAGGCGAATTTTACAAAGGCGAAACCGAGGCCTTTGAGAGCCTACCTGGATCAGGAGCCACTGCTCAGTGGACGGCGGGGCACCCACAGGCCCATGCTGCTGCATGGGAGGAGATAGCATGCTGTGAACCTGCATGGTAGCCACCAGCGCTCTGTGCAGGAGTGTAAGAAGAAGATGGGCACGGACAGGAGGAGGAGGGTAAAGGAGAGGTGGCTGCCATCAGGGCAGCATGTGCTGCAACAGGTGGGGGACAGCGGAGGTGGTACAGCTCACCCCAGCGGAGGACAGCCGCTAGAAGCATGCACGAGTGCCATTGAGGGTGTTCCGGTGGTGGCTTCCAGACTGGTGGTGGCCCATCACTGCGTGGTAAGTCATGGTCTGTCTGGGGGCAGGGTAGGTCCAGCACGCAGTAGCGACTTTGCTTTCCCTTACAGATCCTGAGCATCTGCATGGGTCAGCGGTGGTGGGCCTGTCCACTGCAGACAGTTGGATGGAGTCGGTGGGACCATCCACTTCCACAGGTATTTGTGGATCATTACGACAGTGGGGCTGCCTGGCTGTCCACACTGATGTCGTGGTGTGGAGGAAGCCCTGCCTGTGTCCCAGTGTGCTGGCATCCACGGATGCCAGCACGCCGTGGCTGTGGCCGGGGCAGAGTTCAGCACCAGTGATGATGACCGCGACCCGTCTTGGGTAGGTGACCGCGTGTGCCACAGGATGGACACACAGCGAGAAAGTCGCGCCCATGGCTGTGGGTGGTGCCGCCGTGGAGGCCTGCATGTCAGCACAGTCCCAGGCTGTGCCTGTCAGCACCAGTAGGGCAGCACTGGTGTCTGTTCAGGACAGTGGGACTGTTGCGGCCACTGTGGCAGCACCACTGAGCCCTGAGGTGCAGCAGCCAGAGGGCAGCATCAGCAGTCACCCACTGGGCTTGGGGGTACAGGGTTCGGCAGCGGCATCTGTGCACCGTCTGTGGACATGTCCAGACCTGGTCCTGGTGCACAGAACCCACCCTCAAGGGTGCTGAACATCAGGGCCTTGCACACCCTGAGGGACAGGATGCCAGAGGCTGATGTGACCTCTGGACGAGCACACCCGCCTACTGCGAGCCTCGGTCCAGCAGCAGATGTAGCTTACGATGTCCGTGGATGCACTGCATGTGTCTCTGGAGTGGGCAGAGGAGTGTCGCAGCAGGGAGCCAAATGATCATGGCATGGATGGACCATTTGCGGGAGGATGTGACGCTGCCATTGACAGGCATACACAGGCGTTCATTGCTGTCATGGCCACAATGGGCACACAGTCAGGTGCCCAGCGCATCATAGACACCACGCAGTGCACTATCTATCCCCCATTCCGGCGACGCGACTCCCACCCTGTTGGCGCGGGTTCAGCTGTGGGCATCCGAGCACTCTTGGTGCAGGCATGTTCAGTGTGCTGCAGACCTGCATGGGCATGGTGTGTTCACACAGTGGAACCCCTGGGGACCATCGGTGCCACCCATGAGGCCAGTGGTCAGCCTGCCAGTGCTGGTGGGTCTCAGCGGAGCCACCACGCATCCGTGGCGGCTGTGGCACTGTGTTGCGGGACTGACCTGTCTCCCAGCACAGCTACTGTCTGGTGCTGCCTTGTGTGCATTGTGTGTCAGTGAGCAGTGCATGGGTGGGTACCGGCCCTGCGCAGCGGACACAAGTCCACCTGCACACCTCCCGGCTGCTGTCCGCAGTCGCGTGTGCATGATGATGCCTGTATTGTGCTGTACACCAATGTGCAATGGTGCTCAGCATCACACATGCACATGGACTGGCAGTGGGCGTGGTGGCCTGTGGACATGTGTGTGTGCTAGGTGTGTGCGTTCTGGGTCGGTGTGCCTTCTGCCCTCTGTGCACGTTTGTTGCGTTGTGTGTGTGTGTGTGTGTGTGTGTTCTTCAGCGTGGCATGTTAATCCTCACCCATCCCTGGCTGTGTGTGTGCCTCTGTGCCCTGCCACTTCCCTTGATGGCATGCACCCCAGTGTGGTCCCAGAATGTTTGTGGGTTGTGCCTTGGCCACTGGTGGTTGCGCATGGCCCCATGACTTACCTGGGTTGGCTGAAGTGCTCCCTCCGTGATGGTGTCCCGGTGCAGCTGTGCCAGTTGGAGCAGTTGGGGGTCCCGTCAACCAGGCTGCCCATCCCCATCATCACCGGTGTCCCATCGCCCCCATCGCTGTCCCTCTTCGACCTGTATGGCTATCCCACATTTACTTGCCCATGTTGTGCAGGATGCAACAGGCCAGGAATATCCCACAGACCTTTGAGGGCTGTACTGTAGTGTACCGCCAGAGGTGTCCAGGCAATGAAACATGCCTTCAGCATCCGAACACCCGCTTCGATGACCGTGTGGTGGTGTGTGCCTCATTGTAGTGTTGCTGTGATGGGGTTGCGGGCGCCCGGTAGGGTGTGAGCAGCCAGGGACAGTGGGTATCCACTGTCACCTGTGTGTAAGGGTGGAGGTTAGTTTGGTGATCAGCATCGCCCTGCCCCAGGCCATGTGAGCCTCTACCCATGCCACCTCTGGCCATGGCCCCAGGCCCTATGATTGTCCATGTGGTTTGCATACTCACCCACTAGGTGGCGGTGGGGATGTCCTCACTCTCAAATCTGTGGCTCAGTGCTGACTGGTGCCAGATGAAAGAATTGTGCTCCCCCAGGTGCATGGCACAGACATTGATGATGCACGCCTGGCATTGCACACCACCTGGCAGTTGATGCTGGCATAGCCCTTGCGATTTATGTATGCAGCCTCAGGGCCAGGTGGTGTGTGGATGGCTACATGGGTGCAGTCTATTGCCCCCAAGCATGCCAGGCATCGTGCTACCCTGTGGAACTCCTGTATGTTAGCTGTGCACTCCGCGCTGTGCTGGAAAATGGATGTACTCCTCAGCATGTGGCAGCAGTGCGCTGAGGAATGGGTGAGGTGGCGTGGCGTGGTCGACTGGGTTATGCCTGTGGTGTCCCTAGTTGGTCTCTGGAAGGTACCTGTGGTGAGCAAGCACATTCAGGCTGTTACCTTGGTCTCCACTGACAGGGCATGGCTCCGTCGTGTGGGTGCCTGCATCACATCACTGCACAGCTCAGAGCTGCCTCGAATTGCCCTATTCAGGCGGTACCAGCCCACAATCTCAGTATCTGTGTACAGCTCAAAGCTGGTGCGGCTCGGTACTGCCTGTTGGGGCTCTACCGTCGGCAGGCCCTTCCATGGCCACGCCCCCGCCGCCCACCTTCTCACCCCCCTCATTACGGCCTCCATGTGGAAGGTGGCACTGGTCATGTCCCTGTTGCGTTCACCCCCAGCAGCTGTTACTGTATTCCCCCCACTGTCCTGTTGCTACCTCCCTGCACGGGTACACCTGCTGTGTAGCCTCTGTGCTGTGTGGCTCCCCACACCTTCCCTGTGCCTGGCTGTTCACTGTGGCCTTTCCCTGGCCTGCCTATTTGTGCCACCTGCCCTGTCTGTCTGCCTCTGCCTCTGCCTCATGTGGCTTCCTGTAGCGTTCTTGTGCCTCTTCCTTGCTCCTTTTTATTTTGGCTCATTTCGCTATGGCACAACTTCTGCTTGCTCCACTGTTGCGCATTGCTTAAGTCTTTGAATATCACTGCGCCATTATGATGGTTCCTCCCTTTGGTTGCACATGCCTTCATTATCATTCGCTGTTGCTCAGCATGATTTGGGCACAACTGCCTCCTGCTGAATATCGCAGAATGGCACAATTTCGGACTTGCGCAGGCACAACCCTATTGCACATGGCTCAGCTCTTTTGAATATCTGGCCTCTGTCTTTAACCAACATTTCATTGCATAGTGATCTCTGGTCAAATTGAATGTATCAGACAGTGCATAATGCATTTACAATAGATAGTCTAACAATCACAGTTTCTATTAGACATCATGAACACTGATAGTGTGTATCAACACCCCAACACACTATGATACAATGACAGCACAGCAACGTATCTTAACAACAAAGCAGACACATCAACAGTCCCTAGCAATGTCTACACACATCACACAGACATGCTGTCAGAGCATGTCAGTGTCTTGAAGCCTCCACCAGACACATCTATCAGTGTCAGAGTCTGTATACCCATCCACCACACAGCCACATCGACAGCTCAGGGTGTCTCTACCAAAACCACTCAGGCACACAAAAGTGTGACACACTTACAAAAGGACTGTGGGGAATTTTCAAAGGGTGGGATACAGACACACATGCTGCCTATATCTGCGTCTGTGTCCATTTTCTTGCATCCAGGCAGCAGCCCTGCTGCTGCTTCAGAGCTGCATCCATTTACGACAAAAAGTCATAATTTGTGACAAAAACCACAGATGCAGTTGCATCCAGATTGGATGCAAGTGTGATTGCATGTATGTTTGGAGGCAATTGTGTCCATTTTTGGATGCACACTTTGGGCACTGCTAGGCCATCTAATTGATGGTCTAACATATGACTATATCAACATACAACAAAGTCAGCAGAATAAGGCCATTAGGTCTATTGAGTCTGCTCATATTGCAGGGTCCATAGCCTCAGCAAATCAGTGTCCACAGAAATGTCTCTGAAAAAACCCAGGCACACTGTCAGCACAACAGTGTCTATACCCAAAGCAAATTACAATTAACTTCCTACTCATGTGTGGGGTGTCATCATCAAAGGACCATGATAGCCAGATAGTCATAAAAACACTTGTATAACATTTCTATTCATGCAGTTGTCACAGAACATCTTGTGATCACAGAAGAATGTGACTTATTCCTGGTAAACAGTCCCTGATACCACTAGTACTTTGTGGCAACATATGCATGCCTTTTCTGAAGGGCAGGGCACAGTGTTGACAATGACACCTACTAATGAAAATAAATACAATTTAGAACACAGTACATATAGCAAATCTATGAAAACCAATGCCCATAGAAATGTCTGTAACAAAACCAACTGACACATCATCATCACAGCAGTGTCTGTAACAAAACCCACAGATATGACAGTATGGCAAACCCTGTTGGAGACTGTACAGACCCCCAATCACCCAACACAGATAAACAGCATGGCAGTGGCTCTGTCAACCCCACTTCACAACAGAAGACACATCAACAGGTCACTGATAGTGACTGTACAACCACCCTCCACACACAAAATACACTGACACCTTGGCAGTGTCTCCACCCCAAACCAGGACACGACAACACTCCCTGTCTAATACATGTGCAGCCACCCACAGACTGACAGCACATCAATATCTGTACCCAACACCACCTTCAGAAACACAAACAGAAGCACAGCACAGCAGTTACTGGTACTGACTGTACCTCCACACCACAACATGTTAACATCACAGCCATGTCCCCCAACCCAGGACACATTGACACAACTTATCTAGAACAGATGCCCCACACACACATACAGACTGACAGCACTACAGCACCTGTACCCCACATCACAGACCCAACACAACACAGCAGTCCCTGGTAGTGACTGTACCCACATCCACTACAACACACCAACATCATGAAGTGCCCCCACTGCCTTCACATCAAAATTCAGGACACACCAACAGCACAGCAGTGTCTCTATCCCCCAATCAAAGACACACCAACAAACCATATCTAGTACCTATGCCCCATCCCACATGCAGACTGACAGCACAACAGTGTCTGTACCCCACACCACAGACAGAAACACAGTATGGCAGTCCCTGGCAGTGACTGTACCCATACACACCACATCATACCGATGTCACTGCCATGTCTCCACCCCCAAACACAGGACACATCCACACACCCTATCTAGTACCACTGTAGCCACTCCACATCCTGACAGAACAGCAGTATTTATACCCACACTGCGCAGTGTCTATACCTACACCACAAGCAGAACCACAGCATGGCAGTCCCTGGTACTGACTGTACCCATACACGCCACAACATACCGATGTCACTGCCATGTCTCCACCCCCAAACACAGGACACACCTACACATCCTATCTAGTACCACTGCAGCCACTCCACATCCTGACAGAACAGCAGTATCTATACCCACACTGCACTGTCTATAACTTACACCACAGGCAGAACCACAGCATGGCAGTCTCTGGTACTGACTGTACCCACACGCCACAACATAACATGTCACTGCCATGTCTCCACCCCCAAACACAGGACACACCTACACACCCTATCTAGTAGCACTGCAGCCACTCCACATCCTGACAGAACAGCAGTATCTATACCCACACTACAGTGTCTATACCTACACCACAGGCAGAACCACAGCATGGCAGTCCCTGGCAGTGACTGTACCCATACACGCCACAACATACCAATGTCACTGCCATGTCTCCACCCCCAAACACAGGACACACCTACACACCCTATCTAGTACCACTGCAGCCACTCCACATCCTGACAGAGCAACAGTAGCTACACCCACACTGCAGTGTCTATACCTACACCACAGGCAGAACCACAGCATGGAAGTCCCTGGTACTGACTGTACCCATACACGCCCACAACATACCAATGTCACTGCCATGTCTCTCCCCCAAACACAGGACACACCTACACACCCTATCTAGTACCACTGCAGCCACTCCACATCCTGACAGAACAGCAGTATCTATACCCACACTACAGTGTCTATACACACCACAGGCAGAACCACAGCATGGCAGTCTCTGGTACTGACTGTACCCATACACGCCACAACATACCAATGTCACTGCCATGTCTCCACCCCCAAACACAGGACACACCTACACCCTATCTAGTACCAATGTAGCCACTCCACATCATGACAGAACAGCAGTATCTATACCCACACTGCAGTGTCTATACCTACACCACAGGCAGAACCACAGCATGGCAGTCCCTGATACTGAATGTACCCACACCGACCACAACATACATCAACAGCACAGCCATGTTTCTCTCAAACGAGCCCCCAAACCCAGGACACTCTGACTGGCCCTATTTAATACACATCAGCTCCCACAAACAAACTTACACCACCACAGTGTGTGTAAACAAACCCACAGACACACCAAGAGCTGAGACTTCCAGGACGGTGTTGTTACAGCACCCAACAGTCACACTGAATGCACGGTATGTAAGAATTGATGTACACAGAAACTAAGAGAAGTTCATAACTTGAACATTTTCTCAATTTTACAAACATAAAATGGGTGTGTGACAAAACCATCACACTACCACATACCAATGACTAGTAGATAACATAATCGGAACAAAGCAGTTTGAAGGCATATTCTACAGTGCCATGTACAGTATTTGTCTGTCATCTGTTCCAGACAATTCAGTCTCATCTTCCCTGAGTTTGCTAACTGGTTGTTTCTGGTGCTGCAGCACTGCATCACCTAACAGAATCAGATATACAGTATATGGCCTGGTTTATAAAGTGAAATCCAGATCAAGGTCTGAACTGGCAAACTCATGGCTGCCTTCTGCCGTGACCAAATGCAGTCTCAGCTCTAACACGCTACAGTGTTGGTTCCAGGTTGCTCCAATGATGTCTTCGGGAGACATTCTGAGCAACAACTCGTAATCAATAGAGCATGGCTTGGTGTGAAATTTGAAAGAAGAAATCATTGCTTTTTAACTAAATATTGATAACAATACATGAAATGGCACTACTGCAACCATATTATCACCTCTGACAACATGTATAGGTATGAGGAATTAGTAGAAATGAAATCAACTATGGCAGGAGTTTAGATATCCTTTAAGTCACAATCCTCTGTTTGTGATATAATAATTTCTAGTGCAACAAACTGTGATGTCACAAGCGGAGTTTACTTTTAGCAAAGGATTAAGCAAACAGAAGTACAGTAGATGAACTCTAGGGAGAGCGATCCTGTTTCTATGCAAATTGACCTAGCACTGAAGAGGACAAAGGAAGAAAAATGAAGAAAATTCATAAAATATAAGCTGAACTGTGTCCAGATAACTTTTTCAGAGTTTACTAAATTGTGACCAACTTCCACTGAACTTAGGAGCTAAGGGCTACTGGTAGGTGTAAGATAACAGTCCAAAATAAGGCAATATGGGTGGTGTGTATGTACCATGAAAGGGGTGTTTGTGCATGAATCTAGAAGCAAGGATCAGGGGTGTGCAGGAGGTGACGGTCAACATAGAGGTTCAAATTAAGGGTGCTTGGGATTGGCTGATTCTGATTAGACTGTTTTGAAATGTAGGAATTCCTATTCTGAATCTGATTTCTATCAAGTTCCAGAACGGATCTCACAATCAGAATCAGAGGCAGAATCCTAATTCCTAAATTCTTATATAAAAAGTGTTTTAGATTTAAGTTTCAGAATTTTAATTTTGGATTGCAATTCTGAAAATCCTAATTCTCAAAATCACATTGGAACCCAATGAATCCAATTTTGTGACTCAGAATCTAGGCAACCTTAGAACAAACAAGAAAGGATGGTAAGAGTAAGAGGACAGAAAGAGCTAACCAAAAGACTGAGAATGGAAGTGTCCACACTAATGCATCGAACTGTGCCAAGTTTGGGCAGCTGGAACCATAGCAAATTCGAACAGATGCACATAATAAGTATGGTATACACATGACAGTGGTGGTGGTGGTGATTTTCAATGGAATACAGTTCGAATGGGTACAGGTTACTGAAGGACAGTAAAGAGAGAAGGGGCAGACGTTGCCTTAGAAAGGGATTTAGACTAAAAAAGTGAACAGAAATGCTGAGTCATTGTAAGTGTACTGTATCTAAGGGGGCAAACAGAACATGTTATTTTATTTATTTTTATTTATTTATTTCAGTTTAGGATTAATACCTTTGAGTCCAGGACTTGTTTTCAAAGGTTCCAGGTCATTGTTGAACAAACATTACAAATATAACAGTGTTTACAGAGAACAGAAAACAGTTACACAGATATTCAAATACCAAAAGTGAGTAAGAATTAAAATTACTCACCATAGTAATGTTGCTTCTTCTCAGGGATCCCTCAATATGTTTATATTCTATGCATCGGTCACCTTAAAGACAGGTGCCTCTGAGATAGAACATATTCTATTAGTAGAATTTAGAATCTTGGTTCAAACTCTGCTACATTCCACTCTGGCAGTTGGTCAGATTTGTTTCTATAGCAGAGTGGGCAGTGGCTAGTAAATCTAGCTACAAGGCTTTCAATAATTATACAGTTTCCAAACATTTTTCAAAAACATGCCAATCAAATTGAAGCAGACATGTAAATGCAAAATACATAGAAATGTTATGAAAACTAGACTCTACAACTGTAGAGTAACTGCAATAGTAATTCTCAAGCAACCTTAAATAAAAGAGCTGATTTGTGCGGACTCTTCAAGTTCTGGAAGGGGGCAGGGTGGGGAGTGTAGACATAGTGCGGGATTCCTAGGAATGAAAAACATTAGTATGGTGAGTCATTTTTCCTTCTAACCCAAGGAATCCTTCACTTAGTGTTTACACTTTGTGCAGACTCTATGCAGTACCTTCAGGACTAAGACCAGCACCTACTTAGGAAAGAGATTCTGCAATACAGCAGTTCCAAAACTGTCATCCTTTCTGGACTGTATGTCCAGACAATAGCGCCTTTGTGCACTGTTTTCCAGGTAGCTGCTTTGCAAATGTTTAATAAGGGATGCCCTTCATGGATGTCACAGAGGCAGAGCTACCCCATGTGGGTGTGCTCTTAACCCTCTGGATAGCATTTTCCCAGCTTTTCTACACCAGAACTGAATGCAAAAGACTATCCAATGAGAGACAGACCACTTAGTTGCTGGTTTATCTTTGCCCATCGTACCATAGGTAAAAAGAAGCTGAGTGTTTAAAGGACCTTACATCCTATGTCTGGTTCATGCAGATGCTCAGAACTTGTTTCAAGCTAAGACTATGCAATTTTGCTCACTTTGACTACAATGTTCTGGACAGAGCATAGGAAGGTCAGTAACTGGTTCAGCTGGAATTCAGATACCACCTTAGGCAGGAATTTCTTATTGGTTCTAAGAACTATCTTATCACTGTGGAAGATTATATAATTTGGCTCTGTGCCAAGGGCTTGCAGTTCACTCACCCTCCTAGCAGAGGTTATGGCAATAAGGAATATGGTTTTCCATGTGACATACATTAGGTCAGCAGTGTCCATATGCTCAAATGGAGCCTCCATGAGCTAGCGAAGCAGATAATGAGATTCCATAGTGGGATTGGTTCCCTTTGCATTGGGTGCACGTTACTAAGGCCTTCAAAGAACCTTTTGAAAATGGGTTGTGGACTAGTGACCTCCCTTGCCTGCTAATACATAGTCTGACACTACCGCTAAGTGCACCTTTAGTGGTGAAGGCCTTAGGCCTGAAGACTGCAGGTGTACCAGGAATTCCAGAACTATAAACAACCCTCCCTCTATTGGGATTATTCTTCCGGAGGTACACCAGTAAGACAATCTCTTCAATTTAGAAGTATGCTTTTGTGGGTGCTGGCTTCCTTGAAACTCAAAGCACCTTCAGGACTTCCTCTGAGAGAGTCAATCCTGAGTATTCTAACTCTTCAAGAACCATGCCCTCAGGTGTAGTGTCCTGAGGTTTGGGAATGTTATTCTGCCCTGGGATGAAGTCAGTAGATTGTGACTCAGTGGCAGGCTGGAGACTTGCTGTAGAGGGCCAGGAGAATTGAATACCAGGTCTTGTATGGCCCTGTCTGGGCCTAGTAGGATCATTGTTGCAGGTTCCCTCCTGAGGTTTCAGGAGGAATTTCTGTATGAGTTGAATTGGTGGGACAGCATATGGGAACCTCCCTATCAATCCAAGACCAGGGCCTCCTCTAGGACTGTTCCTCTGGCTGGTGGTCTACAACAAAATTGTGGGAGCTAGTGTTCTCCCAAGAAGCAAACATTTGTGATTTCCCTGGCTGATTCTGCTTAAGGAATCTGCCAGGATATTGTCTTTACCTGGCCAATGCACTGCAGAATGTTTGTTTCTAAGGTGTATATCAGGTCCCAGATCCTCATTTCTTCTGTACTCAGTTTTGAGGACCTTGTCCCTTCATCTTGTTTATGTAGTACATTGCTGTGGTATTGTTTGTTCTGATTTGAACAGACTGACCCTGAAGCTGGGAGGGATAAACTGCATTGCTAGCAGCACTGCCCTAAGCTCCAGGAAGCTGACATGTTCCATTGACTCCTGTGGGTTCCATGTGCCACTCACAGTGAGGTCCTATAGGTGAGCACTCCACCCAAAGAGTGAGGTATCTGTAGTAGGAATTCTTGGTGGTTGCTAAAGGAAAAGAATGTCCTCTCTAAGGTGCTTTCCTTCTTCCACCACTCCAATGACTATACCAGTGCTTTTGTCACTAATACTAGCTTTGAAAACAGATCCTATATTTGAGACCAGTAGTCTCTTAAGGGTACTGGATATCTTTCATTTAGAACCTGGCCCATGCAACAACAACTGTAGATGCTTTGACCATGTGTCTCAGTAATTGCAAAGAAGTCTCTTGCTCAGATCTAAGTGGCCTGCTATAAAAGACTGCTGTGGTTATCAAAGCTGCAACTCTGGCCTACAGTAGCAAGGATTTTCCCTGTAGGGTGTTTAGCTCTGCTCTATGAAGTCCAGTACTTGAACAGTTTCTAGTTAGGACTTCTGTAGGTTCATCAAGAACCCCAGAGACTCTAGGAGTTTTGTTACAGTCTGAAGTGAGCACCTTGTCTCTTGTTCTGTTTTCCTGAGACTAGCCAGTCATCTATGTGGGGACACTCCCACACATTGCCTTCTCAAGTGTGCTGCCACCACAGCCAAGCACTTTGTGAATACTCTTGGTGCTGATGTGAGGTCGAAAAGAACTGCAGTGAATCTTATTGGCAGTTCCCTAGCATGAACCTCAAATATTTTCTGTGTGATGGCCTGACTGCAATATGGAAATAGGCATCTTTCAGAGCCAGTGATCCCAGTCAGTGTTCTGACTGCATGGATGGTATCACTGTTCACGTAATGACCATCCTGAATTTCTCTTTCTTTATCTGCTTGCTCAGATACCTGAGATCTAAAGTGGGTCACAACTCCCCATTTTTCTTGTGGGTCCAGAAGTGCCTTTGAGAATAGGCCCTTGCCCTACTGAGAGGCATGGACCTCTTCTACAACTTTTGCTATAACAATTTCTTTACTTACAGTTCCAGCAGAATTATTTCTATGGAAAGTATGCTGGAAAGCTTTTTATGTTTCTGCAGTTTGGGGAATTTTTTGAACTGCAGAGACAATCCCTGACCCACTACATCCACAGCCCACTTGTGTGTGTTAATGTTTACCCATTCGGAGTAGTGAGCCAATCTTTCCCCACTGGCAATGGTTGGTGACCCAGGCAGAGTTGTCAAGGTTTTTGCTTTGGCTAGCGCTTTTTATGCTGGGTGCTGCAGGAGCAGCATGCTTTGTGACCCTCTGCCCTCACCTCTAGTAGCCTCTTTGTGGCTGATACTTGTTAGGGTATATGGGTTATAGACTCTGGGAAGTAACCCCTGCCTCTGCCCCCTTCCATAAGGCCTATAGGAAGCAGAGGCCTCTTCCTTCTCATTATTACTCTTGTAAGTGGGTTTGTATTCATCCACTTTTTCATACATGCCTCTGTTTTCTCACTAAAAAGTGAATTTCCCTCAAAGGAGAAATCCATAGTTTTAGTTTGGGTATCCTGAGAATAGATGGTAGTCCTTAACCAAGAAAGTCTTGTTAAGGACATTGTGTGAACTAAAACTCAAGCTGCCATGTAATTGGTGTCCACAACAGTGTGGAAATGGTTTAGTGGCATCTAAGCCTGATCTTTTGTGGCAATTAATTCCTGTGCCAGTCCAGTATCTGTTTCATCAGCAAGTTACCAGAACTGTGTTCCACAATGCTTTTTGTACTGTGCTATATGTGCTGAATACGCTACCTGCCTAATGAACAGGGAAGCTTCTTGGCCACAGCCTCCAAGTTTTTGGAGACCTTTTCAGGGGCTGTGCAGATGGTAAATTGTTAACTTGTAAGGAGTAGCCCAGACTACACCTTGATGTATTCCCCATCCCGCTTGTCCACTGATATTTTCTTTCAGTTTTCATATCAATGGCTACAGCTGAAGTAAGTGCAGACATGATTTTGATATGGCCTTCTTAAATGATTTATATAGTATATGGAGACTAGCAACCTCCTTGCAGGTGCTATCTACATCATATCCATAAATTCAGCATCTTCTTCATCCTTCTCCATTTTGTGAGAGGGATGTTGAGAGTATCAAGCATTTGTCTGACAAATTAGGAAAAGAAGTATAGTCCTCATTGTGCTTTGGGTAGACTGCACCCTGAATGCTAATAGCATTTTGAACATGAAATAGGACAGTTACCACATTTGGTATTCTACAATACCTGGGCTGTGACATTTTTTCTTCAGGACACACCAGACTGATATCACAGACTTATATTTTTAAAGCCCAGAGGATGTGGCGGTGGCCCTCTTTCTGAGTTAATTGGAGAGTATAGATGTTCTGGAGTAGGTATTTTTGAATTGGGGAGAATAGATGTTCTGGAGTAGGTATTTTGTTTTCTATGTATGGGTACAAGATTGAAAAACGAGCAGATCTCATCCCAAGTTGGGCCCTAATACTTAATGTGTACTTTAAAGAATCACATCTCAGAAAGCTGCAAGGGCTGACATTTTCAGACTATAGACTTATACCTATTTACAACTAAAAGCATAATTTGGGGGTGGTGGCAAGTTTAAAATTGGCCTAACTAAGGATGACAGGGGTGCTGCTGGGGATAAAATATTCCACAACATGTCATGTCTGATGCAAGTTACTGCACAGGATAATCTGGTGGATGCAACTCTTGTTCTTAATTCAAAGCTTGAAAATACTTTCTATAAGGAGTCCCTTGCAACAAGGATTGATTTTTGTTTTCTCTCCCCTGGTTAACAATTGTCACCATCAAACATATCCCAATAGAAACCTCAGATCATAAGATTTTCTCAGTTCAAGTGGGCATGTCCTCCACCCCTAATGGACCTGGTCTGTGGCAGATGAACACCTCTCCTGCAGAACCCAGGAGTATGTTGAAAATTAAAATAATCTATGTAGGCCCAGAAATCGTTATGTAATATGTTTGATGCCCCATTTGACTGGAGGGATATTTCATGCTCCATGCTTTCTTACAGATTCAATCTAGAGAGGAAAAATCTTCAGTATTTTCCATACTTGGCATTATGGCACAATTCCAAAACTGTTAGCCCTGGCACACACTACACATGGTGACTTCATACCACAAATCCAAAATAAAAAAGAGATGGTTGAAATTCAGTATAATAGAATGACTAGCCAAGGAAAGGGAATTCAAACCAATCCTTTTCAGATTGCAAAAATAGGGTGGAGAACAGGATTATGAGAGACTTCATGGACCCAGATGGGAAC
Source organism: Neoceratodus forsteri (assembly GCA_016271365.2). Classification (NCBI taxonomy): domain Eukaryota; kingdom Metazoa; phylum Chordata; order Ceratodontiformes; family Ceratodontidae; genus Neoceratodus; species Neoceratodus forsteri. The sequence continues at coordinate 1,544,817,546 of CM057450.1, forward strand.
ACACTTGATGATCCCATCATCTTCTCTCTTTGTTTCAGAACATGTACAGGTTGTTTTGGGGAATCTGTCCCCCAAGTAAAAGGGTGAGAGGATTTCCTTATGAATTTAGATATTCCCTCCATCAAACGTCACCATAGACCTTATACACAAACCTATTCACCCTGAGGAAGTATGGATGCCACTTGATTTCTTTTCTTCTGATATGGCTCTGGGGAAGATGGGCTTCTGAGTGAATTATAACACTTGCAGAACAGCTTTTCTGATAATTTAACTGAGGTATACAGATAAATGCTGGCCAAAGAAACAATGGGAAATTCCATGAAAAACAGTATTTTGATTTATCTCTTCAAAAAAGGGGCAGAAGTGAAATTGAGGCCTGTAAACCTCCTCCATAACATCCAAATGATTTTGACAAAATTCTGGCACATAGACTGAAAAAGTTGCATCCACATTGATTAGTCCCACTCAGGTTTGCTCACTGCCAGGAAGGTATATTTCTGACAATTTACTGCTGAATAGAGAAATTGTGGAACAGGCTAATGCTGGTATAGTCAAAGGCTTCCTTCTGTCTTTGGATCAGAGGAAAGCCTTTGATGCAGTCTTACAAAAATGTTTTTATTTACAGCACTACAATTATAATGATAAACCAGAATGTTTAATTTTTGGATAGACTGCCTGTATGGCACTGCCTTTGTTATTCCATTTATTAATGGCTGGTTGGGTACAGTATGCTAGGTCCACATGGGGTCAGACAGGCTGTCCTCTAAGTCCTATTTTGTATCTCTTGTTTTGAGATCCTATACTTGAAAATTGGATGGGATGGTAGAGTGTGCCCATTTCAGACTTTGAAGGTCCAGCCCCACTGTGGTCCTGGCATACATAGATGACATCTGCATCCAGGCACAGGACTCCAACACTGGGGAAGCAGCAATTTCCCTTTTTGGGACTTCTCAGCCTCAGAAACTGAATTCAATATTTAAAAAGCAGTGCCTTCTCTAAGAGACCATGGAGAAATACTACAAAATAATGTGTTAAGGATCTCGGTCACCAGTGAACCCATCTGAATTTTGAGGGTTAAATTTGGTAGGACAGATATGGGCTTCCTTAATTGGTCAGAGGACTTAGATATTGCAGAAAGGTTGATGTCATAATGATCAAGCACCCATGTCAAAGAAAAATAATTTATAGAAAAGAAACATAGAAGATGTCAGCAGATAAGGATCTCTTGACCCATCCAGTCTGCCTTATTTTTCACCACCCTATTGCTACACTGCAGACGCTTCTCCATCTTCAGTCTTCACCCAGAAGAGGTAAAGACTATTTTGACACCACTATTCTTGTTTATAAGTTACGTTTTCCATCCCCAGTCTGACTGGAAACTAAATTGTACAGCTTTTTTAAAACAATATTGGGGAAATAATCTCAACCCCATAAAAGAGCCCATACATACAGGGAGGTTAAAGAATGTGGATCTCAAATGGTTAATTTGATGGCCTTTTTTTCTGTAATCTATGTGTTCTTAATTGCACAAAATTCAAAATTATGGAGCCTCTTTTGTTTCTACCTGTGGGGGCCTTCTAACTACCTGGACAGCTGACTCATTGAGGGTAGTTATGGAAAGCTCCCAGCTTATCCCTGATTTTCTGTTGGATATTTTGAAAGATGACCAATTAGAAAATTCTGCCCCACCAGATCAGATCTGGTACCAGGAAACAGCTATAGTCAACAATTTTGCAAGGGTTTTCTTTTCAGATCTGGAATATCTACATATTCCACATATTACAAACCCAGATGATCATGGCATAACTTTTTGACACCAAAATCACCAGGAAAATGTTGGATTTTGCCTGGTTGTCTCCCACTGCAGGCTACAAGTCAAGGGTACTTGAAGCACGAAGTGTTTGGGAGAGATTGTGCCCAAGGCCTGAATCTATGAGCCAGGCAGAATCCATGGCTTACCTGTTTCTTCAATGTACTTATATTCAGAATTTTTGAATTTGTTAGGTAGAAGGTGGGGGAACATTTTATTAGCCATATATCCTATAAGTCCTTGGTTCTTGATACACAACTCCTTTGTGGTTCAATATAAGTACAGTGGCAGAATCAAATCACACAAGGGTGAGGGTCCTGGACTTCAGGGAGGGCCAACTTTACAAAGGATGAGGAAATACCCCTTAGGGATACCTGACCGGGGACTGGGTGGAGCAGAGGAACATGGGCAAAACTAAAAAGGCCACAGTGAAGGCAACAAATCTCTGTGTCAGGCATGTAAGAAAAGCAAAGGAAAAGAGACCACCATCTTTCTCAAAAGAGGTTGCCGGAAGATAAGGGAAACAAAAGTTAGTCATTCAGGAGGTACAAGGAGACAGAGGAGGAGAATAGGGATGTACTCAGGAAAAGCACAGAGAGGAGGAAAGCAGTCAGGAGTGCATATGTACAAACAGAGGAGAAAAATAGCTCAGGCAGTAAAGAAAGGGGACAAGATATTTTTCAGGTATGTAAGGAAAGGAGAAAGAACAGGAGAGGGATTGTAAGACTAAAGAGAGAAGGGGGAGGTACAGAGGGAGACCAGGAGAAAGCAGACATCCTGAACAAATACTTTTATTCAGTATTCACAGAGGAAGGGAAGACAAGGGACCACAGATAAGTAATAGGAGCATTGCAGAAAGGGAGATGGACACTAATCCATTTACAGAGGAGAGAGTCCTGAAGGAACTCGTAAATCTGAAAGTGAACAAAAAAGGGCCTGACAGGATACATCCAAGGATATTGAAGGAGCTCAGAGGTGCTCACTGCACCTCTGACAGATCTATTCAACCACCACTGGAGACGGGGCGGATCCAGAGGACTGGAGGAGGGCAGATGTAGCGCCACTCATAAAAAGTAGTATGCGAGGAGGCTGGAAAATGCACAGGCCAGTCTGCCTGACTTTGGTGGTTGGGAAATTAATGGAATCGCTACTGAAGAAAAGGATTGTGGAATATCTTGAATCCAGTGGCTTACAGGATCCAAGGCAGCATGGATTCACAGCAGGAGGTCATGTCAAACAAATCTGATAGATTTCTTTGACTGGGTGACCAAGGAACTAGATCTAGAGAGATGCCGTGGATGTGGCCTACCTAGATTTCATTAAGACCTTGACACCGTCCCACATAGGAGACTCAGAAACAAGCTGGGCAGCCTGAGAGTGGGTCCAAATCTGGTGATCTGGGTAATAAATTGGTTGGGGGTTAGAGAAGAGTGGTGGCAAAAGGAGTTCACTCTGAGGAAGGAAGGTGACCAGCTGCCAGCCACAAGGTTTAGTACTGGGAGCAGTCCTCTTTAATGTCTATTAGCTGACATTGTAGATGGGCTAGAAGGAAGGTATGCCTTTGCAGATGATAGAAAATCTGCAATTGGGTAGACACTTGGGGTGTGGAGAAAATGAATAGAGACCTAATACACCTTGAGGACTGGTCAAGAGGTGGCAACTAAGTTTCAATGCAAAGAAGTGCAAAATCATGCACTTGGGGTACAGAAACCCAAGGTCAGAGTACAAGATGGGAGGAGGGTACTGTTGACCACCAGACAGGAAAGAGACTTGGGGATAATCATACTGGATGAACTAAAGGTGGCCAAATAGTGTGACAAGGCAGTGTGGAGGGTAGTAGGATGCTGGGGTGCATAGGGAGGGGTATCACCAGCAGAAGGAGGGAGGTGGTGATACTGCTGTATAAATCTTTGATGAGACCCTACCTAGAGTACTGTGTCCAGTTCTGCAGACCAGATCTTTGGAAGGACATAGACGGAGTAGAGGCGATCCATGCACTACAAACCCAAGTGAGGAGAGAAACAAAGGATCTCAGTATGTGCACCCTGGAGAAAAAGAGGGAAAGGGGATATGATAGAGACTTTCAAATACCCCATGGGCATAAATAAGGTACAAGAGGGGAGCATTATTCAGAAAAAGAAGTTCAAGAACAAGGGAGATGCTATGAAGCTGGAGGGGGGACGCAGGGGAAACGTGAGGAAGCATTTCTCACAGAAAGAGTAGTGGATGTTTAGAACAGCCTCAAGCAGAGGGAGTGGGGACAAAAACTGTTATGGGTTTCAAGAATGCATGGATAGGCATAAGAGAAACAATAGGAGGTAAGAGAAAGGATAAAGACTGAGATCAAGTAGGCCTGCTGTATTGCAGTAGGTAGGGAACACGGGCAGTCTAGGTGGGCTAGGCGGTTCTTATCTGCCATCAAATTCTATGTTTCTTGTTTGCAGTTCTGGGGACACAGGAGCACACTATTTGTTACATTAGCCTGCTTAAAATGGCTATTTGCAACTCAGGTACCAATATATGCTTCAACAGAAAGAAGTGCCCTCAGCGTGCTTTTATGTGAAAAGGTGGAGACTTAATTACTTTCGTAGACAGGATCCAGAAGCAAATGATTTGATACCTTTAATGGACCAACATAGATGTAACAACAAGAACAAAGTGCTCTAGCTTGGACCAACCAGTCCTTCTTCAGAAGCTCATGGCAGTTGTTTAGAAAATACAATACTTATAACAGCTAGATAATGCAGAGAAAAACAGAAAAATCCCATTGGTTTAAAATACTCATTTAAAATAAAAATAAAAAACAGAAGATGATGTCAGAGAAGTTTAACAGTACAATACTGCCCTCAGTCCGAAGAACCTTGGGTTCAGATGTGCTTGGTGCAACACAAACAAAGAACCTACTGCACATAAATTTAATTGACATAAGATAACACTGCTGAAGCAGATAACTCCCAAATCAAGCCATGAGTGTCACAGTCAGTATAAGGATTGATTACTTGAAAGGCAACCCCACCCAGCTTAAAGACAAACTAAGATAGTTATAGGGCTCATGAAATTACAATGTATGCATTAAAGACAAGAATAACCAGTAAAGTTGTCTAAAATCATCAGTGCACATTGTGTGATGTGAAACCTAGCTGGACATGTCACCCAGCTGTATTCTCAAGCTAAATAAAAGGCCCAAGAAATTACAAAACCTCAGGACTATATAAATGATAATATAAATGTGAGAGACAGGGAAATTCATGGCATTATAGTCCAGTACTGTATAGAAGTAAGTTGCCTAGTGCAGGTCTGAATGGGTTACATGTGCTTTTAACTATCTTGTACAGCTTTGTTATCATTTTGTTTGTTTTTCTCTCTGATTCACATTTTCAATAGAACACTTTTTATCTATTTATTAAATTGGAGAGCAGGATGAGCAACATAGCCCATTTTCAAAAGCACCCAGTTGTAACAGCAAAAACAAAACAATAAACATGGGTGATATTGTACATAGAAACATAGGTACAAGCAGGGTAGTAAATAATCAATAACAATCACAGTGCATTTTGTCTAACTGACAAAGGTTGGTGCTGAAATGTAGAGATGCCGGGTGAGGTGGGATGAAGGAGGTCATAGGACCCAATAGCCCTGAAGGAAAGCACTCTTAGACCCACAGCACTGTTGCAATGGGGACTAAGAAAGAGAATTTGGTCAGTGAGTGTGAAACCTGAATATTGGTGGAGTTGGGAAAGAGCATGGGGACACTGGGGAAACTACCTAAAGCCACCTTATGAAGGAAACCCTGACCTATGGGTGAAACAGTCTTCCAGAGGGATGCAGGCAGCAGTACTGTGAAGACTGCAATAGTGTGTGTGGCAAGGCAGACTAGTCATGAACTGACAGATACTGTTATGTGCACTGTGTGATTTGGCAAGGGCCCTGAAAGGAGTAGCCGACACACCAAGGAACCATAATCACCAATATAGAACAGAAGGCTGTGTGCTAGTAAACTACTAGTTTCTGTAATCAGGAATGTCTTGACCCTATGTAGGGCCTCCAGTATCTGGTGTACAGTTTTTACCAGATTGTTGGCATGGGAGTCAAAGATTAGTGAGTTGTCAAGTAAGACAACCAGGTACTTACACTGTGTAACAAGCTCTACTTCTGTTCCCTCTAAATTATGTATAGAAAGGAGAGAGTAGATTGCTTTTTATGTATACTGAGAAAACCATGGCTTTATTTTTTGGAGTTGCATACCAAACCATGATTGGAGGAAGTCAAAGTCTTGATGATTTTTAAAAGCTGCTAGTTCCCTGCTCAGTTTGAAGATGACAGCATCATTGGGATAGTAGGATGCTGGTGGAAAGGCAGCTGGTGGGGAGTGAGTTAAGAAACAACGAGAATAGCAAGGGACCAAGGATAAAACCTGTGCACCCTGTTGGAGAGGTTGCTATTGTGCCAACAGGTGGCCTCAGGGAGAAACGGAGTGAGGAGAGGGCATGAATTAGTAGTTAATTGTCCATGAGACAGAAGGTCTTAGTGAGGTCTACAAATATTGCCGCAACAAAATACCCTTTGTCTAAGGCTCGATGCATGTAGTCGATGAGACTTAACAAGGCAGATTCAGTGTTGTGCATGGGGCGAAAGTCATGCTGGGCACTGGTCAGCAGGTTATATTGCTGGATGTATGCAGAGGTCTGATCAAATACAATCCTTTCAAAAACATTTGAGAGGGGAGCAAGAATGGAGATGGGGCAGTAGCTGGAAATGAGGTGTTTGGGCCCTGATTTGTGTATGGGAATGACAGTGGCTATCTTCCATAGTTTGGAGAGGTGCCTGCAGAGTGAGAAACTGGAGATACAGGAGATGGGGTATGACAGTGCCTTGCTAGCCAATTTAATGAGGCAGTTGTTGATCCACTCAGGGCCAGAGACAGGTTTTGATTTAAGCATTTCAGGTATTTGGCAACCTGTCCAATGGTCAAGTGTTTAAAGTAAAAGTTTTGCTGGCAGGACCCATGAGACAGAGCAGGTGAGACCAGCAAGATGGGGCTAAGGTATAGATTATGGTACTTATCAAAGTCACCAAATAAATCATTAAATAGGGTGGCAATAGTCTTGGGGTCACATGTTTATTTATTTATAAAATGTTGGTGACCGGGTAGGCCCACTGTGCCCCAGGTCCCCTTATCAGGGGCTGACCTGGGATAATAATACATATTTTCATCACAGAAGACTTGGGTTACAGAGTAGATACAGGTGAGTATGCAGGTTAAGCCATGGTTATCAACATGCTACAGACCCTATAAGTAAGCTTGTCACAATTAATTAAGAAATGGTGCGGAAGTTAGTTGAGGGACGACGTCTAGAGAAAGCACCTTGGAACCTGAAGAGATGCATGGATGAATCAGGTCTGTTGGGCGTAAGAACAAATGGGGTGCTTGTGAGCCATGGCAGTGGCAAGTGCTAGTATCTGTGACCCCATCGTGGCCTGCAATGGTACAGAACTGGGTGCCCTTGTATCTACCGGTTCATGCAATTATCCAGGCTGTGTATGGGTGATGATGTGCGAAATGGCGCCACCACACATTCAGTCACTTCACTACCAGTCTAGCATTGCTTGTAAAGCGCTTTGAATGTATGAAAAGCCCTATATAAATGCTGATTCTTATTCTTCTTCTTCTACCCAAAATGTTGTTAATGGTGCTCCAAAGTTGTTTTTTGAATTTCCAAGGTTGGTGGTCAGGCTGGATTTATGTGGTTCATTTTTGCTTTGTGACTGCACCTTTACATTTATTTCTTAAGGCTTTGTAATTCTGCAGGTGGGCTGGGTCTTTCAACTTCTTATAAAGGTTCACATTTTGTCCCTGGCTCTAAATAGTCTAAGGAGATCTCCAGAGACCTATTCCTGCTTGTTGTCTTGAGTTCTAATTTGTTTCATTGGGCAAAAGCTATCACAGACATAAGTAAAGAGCTTGCTGAAACTGTCATAAACTGTCAATGCTCTCAACACAGTGTAGGAAAGACCAGTCATTGGAGGAAAGTACAGAGGTGAAGGCCTCCAGGTTTAAATCCCTGAGGCATCTAGAAATGATGTGACCTGGGGGTGAGGGCATGTGGAGCTTGGCAGACTATTTGCAGAAGACTGGGCTATGTCACTTAACGAGTTGGGAGAACACCATAGTTGCATAGAAAGGAGGGATTGGAGACAGCAACCCAGTCTAAGGTAGATTCATATCTGTTTTTTAGTTCACCCTGACAAGATCAGTTGTAATCTGGCTTAGTCCAAGGTTCACAAGAAGGTCCTTCGCTTTGTCAACTTGGCTGGAAGCCCAGTTCATGTTAAAGTCTCTGAGGAGAATCCATTCCCTGCTTTTGGATGGGAGTGACCAAAGTCAGAGATGGCAAACAGACCCTCATCAGCTAGGTTGGGGAAAAGTAAATGGTGCTAACTGTGAGGGTCTTGTCCTGGCCAAACAAGATGTCTAGTGAGAGGAGGTCACAGGGGTGGGGTGGGTTTGCATAGGGAGTCATTGGCCCGAGCTGTTTGGAGATATAGAGGCACAACCGCCTACCCATTTTTGTAACCTGTGTTTTCTAAAATTGTGTAGCCAGGTAGTTTTATCTCATCATCTGAGATGCCATGTCTTGGTAAGGGCAATAACATCATACTTAGATGTTAGGACCCATGCTTCCAGTTGGTCAAATTAGGCTGTTAAACTCTGAATGTTCATGTGAACTAAGCTAAGAGAGGATGGAATCCTGGAGGATGCAATGAGCCAAACAAAAACAGTAAGAGAAGTACCAAGTGCCTGTGTCTGGGGTGACTCCAAAGCCTTTTACAGAAGTACTCATGAGAGATGATGGCCCTGACATACAGTAAGTGGAACTGGCATTTGTCAGGTTGTAGCAGACATCCCATGATACTAGTGTGACACCCCCGTGGTCGGTGCGGCGACCAGGGTTCAATGCCTGCCTGGTACTGTAGCATGGCACACCTGGTTGAGGGGGTTATTATATTATTTTCTTGTAGTAGGAGGTTCATCCTATGCTGATTTCTCATGGCTCAGTCAACATTTGAACTTGACTTCTATAAACTGGAGTAAGTAAGTAAAACTTTATTTATACAAGGTGCCATTCCATAGCTCAGGCGCTCTTACATCATTCCTACAAACAATGTACAAGAATATAAAAACATTTCAAATTATACACTCTAAATTCAACTCACAAGTAGAGACATGGTTCTGACAAATAAACCACTCCTGACTACCAAAACAAAGTAAATCTATGCTTTTCCTCCCACATACCCACAGAACTGATGGATCACCCCAACTCACCAACTCACCATCTCCACTCACAACCATGAACCCTTGAACTGGTACACTTTTAAATATCTTGGCATCCTGCTTGACCCGAGCCTCTCCTTGGTGGCGCATGTGAACAAAACTATCTTAGCTCTCCACCAGAAGCTGGGCCTGCTCTACTGGCTCTGCCCCTTCTGTCAGGAGCATCTTGCCTAAAATTGCCAAAGCATCCTCCTAACCCTTCTTCTGTATGGCTCCCCATTCCTATCTCTTGAGTCCTCCCTTATGAATCAACTAAAGCAAATTATATCATAGGATAGGACACTTTGCTTCAGGAGCTGTCCCACAGCAACATCATTGCACTGTACTCGATCTCTGGGGTGGCTACAACTAGAACATAAATTCCAGTGTATCTCCTTCTGCCTTACCTATATGCTTACCACCTAAGCACTCTTCCAAGGCTATCTGATATTATGGTGAGAAAATCAGCATGCCAAACCCTCACTCCTCCTCTCTCCCTCGCCTAACTGTGCCGTCAACACACCTAGCAGCAAGCAGGAGATCTTTGCCTATGCTGCACCCTGGGCCTGGAACTCCTCCTCCATCTATCCTCTTGCACTTCCCTCCCCAGTTTTAAAAGTGCCTTGCTCAGCCACCTCTATGGCCTAGGAACTTGCTCCTGCTTTTACCTAATTCACCTTTTCTTTTCCATAATTATGTCAGTCCCTCCTGGTGAGCCTGCTACCTCAACTCATGGTGCTGCTCTCTCCTAGATCTGAGTTATGCTTTTGCATTGCAGTAATTTGTCTAATCTGATGTACATATGTTTCCACACTATTGTGCATAACTGCTGTATATAATGTGACCCTAATTTTTGCTTGAACCTACCTTGTTCTCCACCATCAACTCCCTCTAACCCGGAAATCTGTTTTGTATATAATGTATGGCAATGTTTCACATTGTATTGGGCTTTATGATTTTATCGTTGTATTTTGTATTGATATCAGTGCTGTTATTGTATGTACAGGGCTTTATTTATATTGATGTTTCTGTATTCTTTATACCAGTGCTTATGTAATGTGTGTTTGTGGCTGTGTTTATACTTTTGTATTCCTCATGTTCTGTACCCTCCCCAGGTCACCTCTGAAAATGGACTCATGTGGTCTCAGTGGACTTACCCAGTTACCAAAATTCAAATAAATATCATAGTAAACTACATGGTGCCTCCACCCAGAGAGAATAAATGGGCTTGATGTTGTGTGTGTGATACCGCCTTCTGGGAAGCAGTACCTACCAGCTCCCTATGCTAGACAAGACCACCCACTGGGGACCAAAACAGCTGCTACCATTACCCAGCAATAATTCAGTTAGGGATGCATAAAGTGAACACCGACACCATGATAAAATGTAACAAATGAAACTGTGCTTTATTTTGGCACAGGCCCGAGACACTGTGGAGAAAGCAAGGGCCAGACAATTACAAGATACTGTATGCTCAGCCACCCTCAGGCAGTTCCCTCGAACCCCACTGCATATACATACCTGCCCAAGCAAGGCACATAAGATGACTGCTTTACACAGGGTGTGATAACATTTATCTGATACCAAATGTAAAACTATAAGCACAAGTACAATATTAAATATCAGAGTTGGGGTACCCGAATTATAACACAGTCCCGTGCAGGCCTGATTGTAGAGTTGTCCAGGATCTTGCGGTGGTACTTTTGATGGAAAATTCAGCAAGCTTGCATTTTAACCCCCAACAAACCATAGTGTGCTAGTACAACTCTAAAGGGAAAGGAAGTCCCAACAACTTGCATGGACCATTGAACAAACCGGAAACCCAAATTGTAATCCAACAGGAGGACATAAAATTCAGCCAGCAATGCCAGAAACTCACGTGACCTTGGATGCAACAGACCAGTAGCAGAATGATGATTCAGAAGGAACAGTGAGCATCACACAGGAGCAGGAAATTAGCCCAGAAGCTTTGGATGCTTTCGAGCAGGCAACAGCAGCTCAGCCCTTCTTTTCTCACACCTCTGTGAACACAACTCTTCTGTATCAGCTCTCAAGCCTCAACCCTTCTGGCTCAATTCTCCAGATGCAGTTCTTCCAGCTCACTCTTCTCTATTATGTTGCCCTTCTGACTCACACTTCTCTGGATGCAGAACCCTTCTGGCACTACTTCTTTGGTCACAGCTCTTCAGAATCACACCCAGGATACAGGACCACTGTGCAGTGGCTTCCCGGGTCCCAAGCAGCCCAGGTCTCTGGGTGACCCCATGGTTCAACTCCCCAAAAGGGTCAAAGAGTACCCTAGCACTTGGGCCTATGCCTCAGGCTCACTGTTCCCCAATCTACCCCACTTGATAATGGCTAGCTGGCCTCTTACCTGGCTCCAAGGTAGCCTGAAGAGGATGAAGTCTTTGAATGGATGAACTCCATCCTAGGTTCACAAGGAAGGAGCCCTGGGGAGGACAACCAGTAGTCTTCTAGATGAGTCCTGGGAGGACTCCAATAAATCTTCCTGATGAACCCAGAACAGGACTCAGAGGATGTGTGGCCTGGCTAAGCCACCCTCTTCCACTCATGGTGCCCTTCTTGGCAAAATCACTTCAGCTCTGATGGTGCCCTTCTGGCAGAAACACACAGCTCAGACAGTGCCCTTCTGGCACAAACTCTTCATCGTAGAAGGTGCCCTTCTGCATGAATCCAGATGGTGCCCTTCTGGCACAAACACTCAACTCTGATGGTGCCCTTCTGGCACAAACAATTCAACTCTCTCTTTCTGATGGACTTGAGTCCAGGAGACATCCACAGAAATTTCAAGCAGTGGGCCTGGGAATACCATGCAACTACTGAGAGTGTGCCCTAGAAAGGACCTGCAGAACTACTCTGGAGTGTGCCCTGGGAGGACCCATGTGTGAGCAGGCAGGGACAGCCCCCTTGCTCCCTCCAGCATGGCAGCACTGCACCACCACATCCAGCCACACTTCCTATCCTTTTGAGGGCTCAGACTCTTCTTTCTTTCTTTTCCACCTCTAATTGGGCAGACAGGGATTCCGGCCAGTCCTTCTGCTCTGTCCTGCTCTCTGCTCAGCTTAAAAGCTCTCCAGTCCCTTTGGGAGGAACCTGTAGCATCATCCTCCCATAATCCATTGCTTTTATCTTGCTGCCTTCTGATTGGTGGCTGAATGCTGGGAGGGGTCAAGATGGTGCCTCTGTACTTGAATGGAGCCTTGCGCTACAAAGTCTTTATTTTATTTATTTTTAGATTGCCTCATCTTGTGCTGCCCACACATATTAGTTGCAGCCCCTGTTCTGTTATACAGCAGTGGAGTGGAGTGGGTTTGACTTGTGTACTCCTTGTTGGAAGCTCTGGTCACTGCTCTCCCCCACCCCAGTGCTGGCAGACTCTGATGTGGCGGAGACCACTCCTTTAAAGGTACAGTATGTCAAAATGCCTTGATCCTTTTCTCTTTCTCTCAGTGCCTTTGTGCCCCTGATGCTGGATGAAGTGCCTAGGGCCGGAGCACACTGGGAGATGTACTATGGCAGCCGATGCAGCTCTTATCCTCCTGGTGGCAGGCATTTCAAGCATTGAAACATCTGTGCTGGAGCCGCAAGTGCAGCAGTTTTCCCGGACTGCTTCTCCAACTCTGTTTCAGCTGCAATATGGGGACAGAGTGAATGAAGAGACAGGAGCCAAGTTCAGACAGCACATGGGACTCCAGGTAAGCCCCTCACCCCAGGGTGTTACACTGGCAACTTACTAAATAGTGCCAGGTGGAGGAGGTCAGAAGTGGGATAAGAGGAACCTGGACTTCCTCATGAGTGGGGGTGGAATGGAGGGAGGTGATCATAGCTACTGCCCTGCTTGGCGGTTAACTTTCTTAGGGCTAACAAAATTCACTCCCAGGATTTTACCCTGGGGTAACATTTAGAGGGGGGATGCCACAGCATGAAGGTGCCAGTGGAGGGTGCTGGGAAGGTCACCAGCATGGGCAGCAAGAAGGCAAGGAACCAGGATTGCAGGGTGGACATAATGGCATGTGTCTGGCCCAGAATATGCCATAACTTCAAAGGGGTGGGGAAAGGAAATAAATGCAGTACCCAGATAGTGAGAAGTACAGATAGTTGTATATGCATGTAAAACAGCCCTAGATATACACCTGATCTATATGGGGGGAGAAGGTATGCAACACCCAGAAAGAAAGAAAGAAGTTAGGTTTGCTGTCAGCACAAGCAGTCAGCTGTGGTCCTGACTAAGGGTGTGCACTCCTACCTCAGCACTAAGGTAAGTGCAAATAAAGAAAACTAAATTAGACTAAGCTGCTTGTTGATGGACAGGTACAAAAAGTAAGGTGGTACAGCACATATCAGTTAGACTCGAGCAGTAATGACAGTAATAGTTATTAGCATAAAACAAAACAGCCCTACCTGATGAATCCTCAGACAGTGGTGGTAGCAGAACTTAATGGTGATGGACATGCAGCCTAACAATAAGTACACTGCAGTGGCAGAAATACATAATAACAGAGAAACAAGCAGCCTGGCCCTTAAGAGCTTAAAGCAGTAGTGGAAGCATGGTTTTATGATGACGGACAAACAGTCAAACAATAGTAAGCCCAGTGCTGTAGTGACAGTGATACAGATTATGGAAGAATAGACATACAGTGTTACCTGAGTCCCTGACATATAGAGTTCAAGAACCAGCAGCGTGACCAGCATCCAGCAGCCTCCTCTGGCTGACTCCTGGCAGAGTCCATGATGTCCTTTGTGCTCGGTCCTTAGTGCCAGGATGAAGTGCAGAAGGGCTATTAGATGTAATTACCTCATGAGGAGAGAAAAGCCCCACCCACAGTCCCTGGGGAGCAGCCCAATTGGCTGAACACATTCAGGTGAAGGAATTGGAGTCCCGAGGTTTGGCGAGGGTTGTGCAGGTCAGTGGCCATCTGGGGGAAGAGTAGAGTGTGCAGGACCCCTCATGATCCGGAGCAGTCCCAATGCTATGGTAGCTATTGGTGAAGGTGCCAAGCCTTTGTTTGTAGTTTAAAATATTGGTGAGCTTTCTTAGCCTCTCAGCCCATAGTCCCCTGGGGAGCAACCCAACTGACTGCACATGTCTTTTGATGCACTAATGCAGATGCTTATATATTGGTTTAGGTGAAAGTCGGTTTTATATTTTTAATTTTTTGGCTTTCTTTGTTTGGTATATAGTGCTGTCTATTGTTTAGTTTGCCTTGTTCATATGCTGCCAATAAAGAATTCCCTCTTTTTTATTATTTTTATATTCTTTTATATTCCTGATTGTGGCATTTTTTATAGAAGAACCAGTTTTTCAAGGAGTGTTAGAAGAGTCCCCAACAAAATAATACTGTAAGCCACAACTGAGACATTAATTCTAGCTAAAATGTGGGACAGCATTTGGCTATTTAGCAGTGAACACTTAAATGTGAGATGTAATTAGAAACACAAGGCAGTTACAGAGAGGGTATGTCTATTGCTCAGTGTTCAGCTGAACTGGAAACCAGGCATCATTTATTTTCTTGATTGTTCTTTTATTAAGAATATCTGGAATATGCTAGCACACCAATTGTCTGAAACATGTTCTTCATAAATGACATGTGGTTGCCTAGTTTCAGGAATAGTAGGCAAGAAATAGGAAAAATGGCATAGTAGGACTTTCTATGTCATCTTTGCCTGCATAAAATGGTGATAAGTGGGGAGGGGTCTTATCCATTGCTTGTGGGATGCCTGCATAAATTGGGCTATCTGGCAAGCAAGATACCAATGGACTCTTCAGCAAAAGAAACTATATTAGCAGATTTATTTCACAAAATACAGTATGAACACAGTATGAACTAACTTTGATTTATCAGTATTAATTTTCTCACTTGGATAATTCTCAGTTTAATGTTTTGTGGAAGAGGATACACTGGCTGGTTAAACAAGGATCAGGCCAGTATTATTAATAATTGTATTAGAGTAGGTTTAGGGCAAAGAAGATACTTGAATCTTTGTCCCTTTCTGTTTATTTGACATGTTGGGGTTATTCTGATATGGTTTGTATTGATTTTGAATTATTTTTTCTGTTTTGATCTTTTAATTAAAATTCCCCTACTCTTTTTTAAGAAGTGCCATGGAATTTTTATGTCCACATAAACAACCACCAAAACAGACAGACAGGAGCTCAATTTAACATCTCATCTGAAGATCAGCACACCCCAGCAATACAGTAATCCCTTAGTACTGCTCTTGGATGCCAGCATTTATGGTATGAGACTAATCCTGGTGTGGAACTAGAGCCCCAACCCTGGCCCAGAGGCAGACATGGCACCAACTAAGCCACGCTAATGCTTTATTACACAATGCCAGCAAGAGAAAAGAAAGTCACTCCCAGACCAGGCAGTGCTATCGTGCAAAAGGCAGAATAATGGAAAAAGAGAGCACATGTGCCTCATAGCCAAAAAGAATCATGACTAAGATAAATTACCATACAAAAGTATATACTAGAGATGTGCACCGTTGGGAAACTTCACTTCATGAAATACTTTGCAAAGTTTTCCCAACACTCAGAGCATCTACTTTGCTCAGTGAAATTTACATGTAGTGATACTTCATTGGTGATGGAGCTGGCAAAGTGTGGCTATACATAGTTTTTCTCAGTGAAGAGGCATTTTGCTTCCAGAGAACTACATGAAGTCCTCTTTGGTATTGGTGTTTTAAAAACACTGCCCAGCCCGCAAACTCTGGGACACGCCATCCACCTTCCTCTCACCATGCCATCCAGTTTAAAATGATAAACCCATCCCCTGGTAGCTTGCCACCTCCCTCCCACTCTTTGTTCTACAGAGTGGTGTAAATGATCATGCTGGCTATCCAGTCTCTTTCCCTTGCCCACAAAATCATGTGTCCCCTACCCACCGCTGATCCCACCAAGCAATGAATAAGATCCCCACTTACCACCATTCTCGAATGCACATATCACCCTCTTCTAGCCCATCAAGACCCTTAAGCTCCTGTAGCAGACATAAAATTATACCTATAAAAAAAGAAAACTGTTCCACATTGGGTGAGTGTCCTCACTCTACAGTGCTGTGAGCTGAATAAATGGTGAGTGATGTACTGTATCACAATAGTAATATCTGATTGGTTGGGTATCCTTAATACTGATTAACTGGTTAGATGCTTTGCAATAGAGAAATACTCCATAGTCAATGAGGAGCAGTAAGTAGTGTTCACCATTTTGAGCCTCGATCGTGTGTGCTTCTACTATATCTGTTCATCTAATCAATCCTCCGTCCACTTTTATTGACTAGTTTACTAATATGCTCTTCCCATTTTAAACTGGCACCTAGCCAGATACCCAATGATTCAAACCTAAGTATTTGTTTAAGGGTTCTGCCATCAGGCACAATGATGGCCACCACTGAATTCCAAATCCTGAACCTAGGTTCAGAGCCAGATAACTTTACTTGAGTTTCCAACTGTATCTAGTATTAGTCTTCTTCTAGCAAGGCAATGCTGGATACTGTCAAAGCACAAATGCAATTTGGTTTTAAAGTGTTAAAACAAAGTGTCATGGTGATGTTATCTATGCTTTGGCCCCACCACCACCCTCTCACCTAGATACCCTCCTCCACTCCTTCTGCCACTCTGCCAACTCCCCACTTCGGACTCATCATTGCTCTTCCATTCCTCTTTAAACCTTTCTTCCTCTCACACAGAAGACACATCCACTCCTTAACCTTTATTGTCAGTACTGGTTCGACCTCCTTCCTCACCTCACCTCCACCTCCCTCCTTCCCCATTACCTTCCTACTCCCTGTGCTCCTTTCACCTGCACCTTCTCCATCCTCATAGCCAGTCCTCTTCAGGCCTCTCTGCCTTCTCATCCCATCTCCCACCTCTGGAACCAACTACCCCTAGCCTTCAAGACTCGCCCTCATGCTTATATGATGTGATTGTTATTTATTTTCCTGTGCCCCATCCTCGGTCTCACCTGGAAACGAGCCTGGCTCAGTGTGCCTTTCCTGGTTATCAACTTTAAATAAATAAATAAAATAATTCTGGAGTAGCTAACAGTGTTGTCTGCATAAAGATAAATCCAGTCTTTAATTGTGGAGTTGCTGATCAAAGTACAGTAATTTATACACAATGAGAATAATAAAGGCCCCAAGTTAGAGCCTTGGGGAACCTCAAACAAACCAGCAACAGACTGAAGGACATAACATTGATGGCAACATACTGAGAATGATCAGATGACTAACTATGCCGCTAATGCATTGAGCTCTGGCCCAGGTCACACAAATGAGTTAACGTGACCAAAAGCATGTGTGATCCAAAGTGTCAAATGTTTTAGACAGGTCTGTGAAGACTGCCACATGGAACAGACCATTATTGGTAGCCATCTGTAGAGTAATATTAACCTTGGTGACTGCTGTGTAATTTACATTTATAAATGTGTAGGAAATTTGCTGCGCCCTGATTGGCTGAGAGGGTTCGAACCCTATACCTAGGGTTGACAACCACCAGGTCACAAACCCTTCTGGCAACTAAGACACAGTGCATTTAGCTATTCACACCATTTGATGTTTGGAGTAAATAGTCTGTCAAGTATGTTTTAAAATTATTTAAATTGTCAATTTCCATCACCTCTTGTGGCAGCCTATTCCATGCTCTGATGGTTCTTAAGTAAAATAATTATCTCTTTTGTTAGTTGAAGCCTTTGGGACAACTAATTTCTTGTTGTGAGATCTGAGGTTATTTCTAGTGTTGCTGTACTCAGGATTGCACTGCATACTTAAACCTGGTATCTGCAACATTTTAAATAATAGATCGCTTCTGTTGTAAGGAAAAAGACCTGTTTCTTCCAACCTTTCTTGATAGGTCAAACCCTTCAGTCTGGGGATCAAGTTGATTGCAGATCTCTGGACACCCTCAATCTGTTTAATGTCCTTAATCAGGTAGGGCGACCAGGCAGGGGACCCATAGTCCAGAAGGGACCTGACATAGCTTTTATATAGTGGAATAATGCAATGTTCACATTTTCAAATGAACGTATTCAGTTCTTTCTAAGCATCTCTTTGGCTTTCTGGTCATTAGTTTGCAGTGATCTGAAGATACTGATTTATTATTGATCTTGATTCCAAGGTCTAATTTTGAGGTAGATGTTTTAGGATGGAATTATTCAGTATGCAAATGTAGTTAGGTTGTTTTTACCATAATGTATTACCACACAAGATCCATTGTTTAGCAATCAAGGTGGTAGGAGGAACCTTGTCAAGGCCTTGGCAAAGTCCAAAGAATCACATCAGTAGGGCGGCTTTGTAAAGGCTTTGACTCACCTACTCATAAAAGGTGACTGTTGGTAGTACAAGAGCTCTTCTTTTGAACCCATGTTGGTAATTGTCCTCTAGTCCTAGCATGGTCACTTCATTTTCTAGCTTTAGTGTCACCAATCTTTCCATTATTTTACAGGAGATGGAAGTTAGGCTAAGGGTCTGTATTCTCAACCTTCCCTTTATTTCCCTTTTAATGTTAGGCGCACTTGTGCAGCCAACATCTTAATCAGTGGAATTTGGAGGTCTGCGGTTTGCTGTTGGGAATGCAGGGTATTCCCACCAGTAGGTGCGTCCCCTCATTCCCCAATCAGCCTGTATGTCATGTTACACCACTTCATGAAAGATATCTAAGAAAGGTCCATTGTAATATGTAAGCAAAGCTCATCACACACAGTGGACCTTCCTATGTGCCCTCAGCATCAAACATGGAGGCACAGTGGCCGCTTAAACTGCCAACTTGGGGGGACCTAATCCCCAGGTCAGCTTACCCTGCCCCTGTTAGAGCAAGCAATGGGGGAGCCCACACCCTGTCAGTATATTGTGTCCCCCTCCTTTTTGGTTGCCAAGGGATGCCCAATCCCCTCAGCTCATCGCCCCCCACTTTCGTTGTTTGCTGATGGGGTGCCCAATCTGTCGGCATCTGTCCCCACTCTATGTGTACAACAGGGTGCCCAATCCCACGTCAGCTACTGTACCCCTCAAAAAACACCTGTAAAAAAAAAAACCGTCCGTAATGTTTTTTTTAAACATCTGTAAACAGAAAATGGTCCCTTGTAGTCTCCCTACCACCGCATTCCACCCACTATGCACCCTGCCTCCCACCCCTCCTCACCTTATACTTACCTCTGGAGTCCAGCGCATCAATCTTCGTGGACCGGAATACATCTGCACTCTTCAAAGCTGACCGTGAATTGAGGAAATGCTGGTAAGCTGTATAATGGAATAAATAGGATTTTTTCAACTTTGATGCATATCTCAGGCATTTTTGAATTTTTACACCAGATTTTCAACATGGGTTTTTGGACCCTCCTCATGCAATTCTGTCACTGTTATGATGTTAATTGTCCCAAAGGTGGTTTCGTAGTCACTGTGCAGAATCACCTTTTGGGACTGATTAATGCAAGGACAGTGGCAGTGTTCATGAGGTGGGCTCTCCAAAAGCCTATGTTGCAAATCTGGTGGAAGAAATCCAAAAAATGGCTGTTTTATGCGTGCGTTGCACAGTTGCTACACACACCGTAACTTCGCCAATTTGCAATATTTTAATGTCAGATTTTCAACACTGTCATTTTTCTACACCTCCCAGAACAGTACAGCTGTCATTTTCACATTCTGGCTGAAATGTGCTCGCACTTCCGGCTCACAAGCAGTGCAGTCGCTGTGAAATCAGTGTTTGGGGCAGATTATGAAAATGACAGTGACACTGTTTTGGAGCAGAGGTCCTAAAATGCCTGTGTTGAAAATTTGGTGACTTACATCCATAAAATGACTGTGTTAAAGTGCGTGTGTGTTGCAGTTGTTACCATGCTCATAACTTCGCAAATTCGCAATATTTTCACACCAAATTTTCAACATTGTCATTTTTCTACACCTCCTTGTGAACAGCACAGCTGTCATTTTTCACATTCTGGCCAAATGTGTTTCTCCACTTCCGGCGCACAATAAGCGTGAGCGCTGTGGAAATCAGTGTTTGGGGCAGATTACAAAATGACAGTGACACTGTTCATGAGCAGAGGTCTAAAATGCCTATGTTGAAAATTTGGTGACGACAATCTATAAAATGACTCAGTACTAGCGTATGTGGCGCAGTTTGCACGCATGTAATGTGCATTTGTAATATTTTCACTCTGGGATTTTCACCATTGGCATTTTTCCACACCTCTTGATGAACAGTACAACTGTCATTTTACATATCCTGTCCAAAATGTGTTTTCGACGTCCCAGCGAGAATAGCGCAGCTGCTGCGAAATCACTTTTGGGACAGTTTGAGGAAATAACAGTGACACTGTACATGAGGAGAGGTGCTAAAATGCCTCTGTTGAAAATTTGGTGTTGAAAGTCCATAAATGATTGTGTTACAAGCATGTGTTGGCATTTCCACGCATCTTGAAAACTTTGCAAATTTGCAATATTTACATGCCACATTTTCAACACTGCCATTTTTTACACCTCCTTATGAACAGTACAGCTGTCATTTTTCACATCCTGCCCAAAATGTGTTTCTGCACTGCTGACTACCAAAGCCAATGCCACCATGACAACATTCGGCATTGACAAATGCTTGTTAAATATTGGGATCACTGTTGCATCACACCAGTCCTTTGGGACTTCCCCATTGCCAGTGATTTGTTGTAAACAATAGACCGAGGATAGGCTACACATTTGGATACTTCTTTTAAGCCTTGGGTTAATATCACCAGGGCCTGGGCTGAGAAGTCTTTATTTCTTTAACTCTGCTTCAACTTTTTCCCACCATGAAATGATAATTACTTGATTTTCATTATCCAAAATATTTCTCCCAGAATCCTTAGGTGCAAATACTGAGCAGAAATAATTATTAAAAGTATCTGCCACCATGTCTTCCTTCTCAATGATTTTGTTGTTCATGAGAATAGGACCAATACTCCTTGAAGATGTTTTGCTGTTCGAGTTGATATAGGAGTGAAGTAGTTTAATGTCTTTACTATGTGCAATGGTGAATTCAATATTGTATCTTGATTTTTAATCATATTTTTAAAGATTTTTGTTCCCTGGTGTAATTTAGCTTATTTGGTACAGACTGATTTTCTTGTATTTCTGTAAGCCCTATGTTTAATTTTCATTTGTTTTTGATCCCTGAAGTCAATCAGTTGGCACCTTACCCTTCTTCTTATTGTATTTATTGTAGTGGAACTAGGTCATTTACTATTGAGTGTAAGATTCTTCTGAAGGTTTCCCAAGCCTTTTCAGCTGTTAGGTCTGTAAGTATCTTATCCCACTTTATATCTAATAAGCACTGGAGTATGAGGCAAGTTAGCTTTATTATAGTCCTTACTTTAGTATTACTTATAATTGGTTGTCTGACATGGTTAAGCTGCAAGTGACTATGTTGTTGTCATTTTTCCTAAGGCATAAATTGTGCAGACTTGCTGATGTCATTTTCTATATTAGTTAAGTCCAAAATATTACTACTGCTTGTCGGCTCATAGACAAGTTGTTCCAGGCTACCATTTATCGTTGCATCTACAGGAAGGATGGAAGGTTTGATACCTTTTATTGGACCGACAAGTGTCTTGTACAAAGATGGAATTATACATGTTGGGCTACACAGGTCCCTTCTTCAGGTCAAATAGAAGTTCTACATCAGATTTGCCTGTCATCTGCTCCCAGTAAATCCTTGGGAGATTAAAGTCTCCCAATATATAATAGTATCACCAAGATTAGATACCTGAATGATTTGTTTGATCAGAGCATTATTGTATTCATTACTTGACGCTGGTGGCCTGTAGCAAATCATTCAAGGAGTACAGAGGGTCAATTAGGAACTCTAAGCTTAATCTATAAGGTTTCTAGATTAAATTTGACTTTCAGGTAATTGAAATGTATGTGATGATACAGTATTGTTAACATTGATACAAACTCCACCTCCAGTCCCATGTCTCTATTTTTAAAGTATAGTTTGTACCCAGGTATATCTTTTAACCACTCTGATGAGTTGTCCCACCATGTTTTCACTAATAGCTACAACATCGATGTTGTATTGTAGCATTGTTGTTTCTAAGTTGGCCTCTTTAAGATAGTCAGACTCTAGCATTAGCTATAAGTATATTACATCCATGGGTATGTTTTCAGTCATTTATTGGTTTGAACATTGGTTGTCCCCTGTCTTGAGAAGGTTGATTATTCTCCGCCATTAGTTAGTTTAAATGCATATTAATGTAGCTTCAATTCTTCTCCCTAGGAGGTTACTCCCTACTTGCTGAGATGCAATCCATCCCAGCAATACAAATGTGGCCTGTCAGTAAAGTTTTCCCAATGAGTTAAGCATGAGAATTACTTGGTCAGACACTACCTCCTTAGCCAGTTATTGGCATCTTTAATTTTAATAGTTAAAGCAGTAGTGGCTCCTGGGGATGGGGAGAATTTCAGAGAAACTGACCTCACATCCTTTGGCAATTAAGAACTCACTGAGTATCATTAATTATTTTTGATATCCATGATTCTAGAGGTATTTATATTATTAGTGCCAGCATGGCTAACTGCTAGGGCCTATCTCTGCATTGCTCAGTATTGTATTCACCATACTGGTCAGGTCTGATATTCTCCGCGCCCGAAACTGCAGACCATTGATCTTAATAGGTTGGCACACTAGGCAGTCACTATATTTTTATTATTGAGTCACCAATGCCAAAGGCCAGAAAATGCTCAGTTATCCTAGTCCATCCCTGGTGCTATTACATAAGTTTCTTCCATTACAGAAGTTTGTTTGAGGTTTACTTCCAGTAGGTTGAGATGCAGAGTTGTTTGATACTGAGTTGGTGGGACTGTCTATTATTCCCTTCATTCTGAGCACTAGCTGTCTCTACTGACACCAGTTCCATATCTATGGCCAGGAGCAGTATCATCACATGTCTCTGATGCTGAGGTTGGCCCCACTTGAGGCTAGTGGTACTTTAATAGTTCAAGTACCAGGTTCTCCTCTTATCGGCTGAAATAATATCAGTATGAGTATTATCTAGTTCCATGTTTATGGCAGAGAAATGGTTACTTAGGGGAATTCCAACTCCACAGCTCTGCGTCCCTTTGATTTATGACCAGAATTACTCACATTCCAGTTCTCTGGGTCTTGAGAGCTATCATTAGTGTCACAATCCCTTGCCCTTTGTTTTAGGTATCTCAGGGCCAACTACAGATTGAAGGATGTTAGTCTGAGCACTCAGCCCAAATGAGGTGCCGTTGTCTGTTGTTGGTGAAGTGTTAGTAGCTTGTTGGGACCTCCCTGATCAATATTTTGCATTCTTTGCTGAATCTCATTCTGATTTTTAATTACAGAGTTAAATTTAGCTCTGAACATACTAATTTTATGTTCTAAGCTTTGATATATAGACATCTTTTGCAACAGAAGTTTCATTTAATTTCTCCCTTTCCAGAAGTAAGTACACTGCACAAGAGGCACATTTATATCCCAGTCCCCATCCAAAGTTCTTATTTGCTCAGCCATATTTATTGCTGCTTCATATACAGCAAACACAAAACACAGTATGCCCTCTACACTCTCTAACTGATAACTCCTTGTAGGAAACAAATATTTAAAACAATAGTTTTATATGTTGTCGTTGTTTTAGTTTCTCTGTCTTTTATGTTTTTATATTGTAAATTCAATGAAGTATATTCAGTTAAAACAGAAGTATATGGGTAAGTCCTGGAGGTGTGGAAGGTGCTGGGGTTCACATCAGAGGGCTGATGGGAGGGCAGCAGGATAAAGTCATACAAAAAAGGGATGGCAAAACATACATGAACTATAAAGTGAATTGTGTCTAACTCTCATGCCTTTTAAACTTATCCAGTGGTATCAGAGGCTCTTCAAAGGAACATAAACAATATTAATCATTTAGATTAACTGTTGCTGATGTTTTCTGTTCTTTATTGACATGCTATTAACAAATTTGAAGCTTTATGCTTGCAATTTTCATGCTGTTCTCAATGCTTTCAGATAGGTGCTTCCTGCCTGTAAGTAGGTGGAAACATACACACACACACACACACACACAGTGTGAGGTTTGATGCTTATCTTCAAAGCCTAATAATATCTGCTAGCTGACTAATGGGCAGAAAACCAATGTGATTGGTGGTCTTTCTCCTTTGAACTACAAGAAGTTTACATACATTGGCCAGATGAACACTGCCATTGTCAAACTTGTCAGCATTGGCTTTAAGAGACAAGCCTCCTGCAGTTCTACATCTACTGATTTCTACAGTACACACCTACACAGCCCCTACACTACAGTAACAATATGTCCACTTTGTGCATGCATGCAAGCAAACATAAAAAACACTCTGTGTTTTGTGTCTGTCTTACTGGGTGGGCAGAAACAAGGAATGTTGAAACAGACTTTAGAACTGCTCCTATTACTGACATCTGTGCTACTCTCTGGTTTATAGTGAAGTACAGTAGAGAGATGGCAATCAGTACCATTTGTCCAGTTTATAGAGAAAGCCAAGTTGAATCAACCCTCAAAGAGCTCTTCAATTAGCTACTGTTTAAACATCATCCCTGACCCAGAAATGAAGCCAGGAAATAATGTTTTATCACAATCTGTAAGCAGTACAGACATGAAAAGAAAGACACAGTCAGTCACCACTAAGTAAATAGCTGAGGCCAACATGGAGAAGCTATGAACATCTAACTCTGTTCCCACTCACCATGCTGATCTCCCTTTGGGTATGGGTGGATGTTCAACTCTGCATGGTGCATCATGGCTGGGAGCACCTGTGCCATCTAAAGTCCGCAAGACTTTGGGTGTCCACCAACGAGAATGGAGAAGAGTCCATCACACTCCATTTCAATGAGTTCACAAAGAACCACAAAGAGATCAGTGAAAGGAAGAGAACACAGCGTAGGGGCTATATACTCTAAGCCTTGAGATCCCCTATGCCCTGTGGCTTTATTCAGAAATATACCGCAAACTCCCAGAGAACCCACATGCTTTTTATTTACATCCCAGATCAGTGAATTAGGTACATCTGGACTCACAGGAAGTGTGATATTCCTGAAAGCCATGTGTTGTCAATTTCCTGTCTGGCATGATGCCAAAATTAGGTAAGGAGGCTGCAGTTTCAAGATGTTATACTAATCACAGCATACGAGCTACTGCTGTGCAGCCATTTTCACTGACTGACCACTGCATAGCACCAGAAATTACGGCTGTCACTGGTCATAGATCTGAAGCCTGCAATGTTACTAGCAGGCTAGAACAAGTGGCAGAAAAAGAGAAGTTCAGTCCTCACTTCATGCAACTCAGAAACCACAGAACAAGGCATAAAAGATGAGGGAACAATACAATCTACTAGCAGAAAGAACAGCATCATCCCAGTAAAGAAATACAAGAAGAACAGTAGTTTTCTCCAAACCACCAGCACAATACCAGCCATTTATTTTAGCAATTATGGTGGCCATGTAAAGTTCATCAATTACAAAGTAAACTGAGGTGTGATCACTTTTATTGTTTTGCCCTCCCCAAACTCTGTGCAACTTGTGGTTTAAAATCATTTTATTGTTTAGCACCCTCCTCCCCAAGTTCTGGGGTCTATTCTTCTTCCCACATTGAACATTTAAATCAATTACATTTTATTTTAATATCATTACTTGTATGTGTTTTATTTAAATACATGTGTACCCATGTTTTAAGTGCAATATGACATGCCAGGGTGGTGCCTGTCATGGGTTAATGCACACTCAGGAGCAGGAGACACTCAGTGCAAGCACTCATGCCTCACAACACCCCTGGGCATGCATTAACCCATGACAGCAATCACCCTGCCGTGTCTTATTGCTTACGAATTTACAGAAGTCAGAGCGGTTACTACTTAACAAGATATGATGTCAGGTGAGTAGATACTTTGCAATGCTTTCTAGAATTTTTGATACTGTGGGGAGGAGACTGGAGATATACTGTAGGTCTACAGCTCTCAATCCAACTGTGAAAGCCAGCTTTAAAAATCAGCAATTGCTGTGCCATCTTCCAACTTGTGGGAAAATGCTGGAGTTTATGGAACAGTTTAACAATATTCTGAAGGGCTGGTATGTTGTGGGAGCAGCAGACTGTAGCAACATGTAGCTGATTCCACCAGTACTTCAGGCTTTGTTTTTTTTTTTTGTGCCAGTAGTTCCACTGAGACACCAGTGGCCTCTAGGGGTTGCAGGAAAAGGATAATGAACTATAGGGCTGGAGTACTTGTTTGGATAAGTTTCTATTGTACTTTGGGTATTACTCTGAATATTATGTACGTCAATAAAGCACTTGATAAATTAATTGACTATTATTTTGTGTCATCTGTGTAATCATTGTTTATGTAAGAAACATTATGCAAATCAGATACTTGGGCTTCACCAAAGGATTTTGAGAGTTTCCAGAACTTCATGGAGGGAATTTTTAGGTAGGAAGTAATTTATCTTTTAAAAAATAGCACCAGCATTCCAGTGGAGACAAGCAGAGCAGAGGGAATCTAGGGCGACATGCTGGCATGCAGACATGCTGACACCATGTATGACACCCTTCTGCTGTGGCTCTTACACTAGGAACCACAATGATTATGATGGTTTGGATGTTGGGACCTTAATGAGGTCTTAGCTTCTCCACCAGGAGCAGCTGATTGGTTGATAGAAGTTAAGTCTCACCTAAGAAGTTGGAAAAGTCCCATGGGTGGATGAGGGAGTAAAGGTTGGCTCAGAACCACTCTCTTGATGTGCTTGGCACGAGCTGCATAGCGAAGTCCAAAATTTAAAGTACCTGGCCAGACTGGATACCCCTCTATAACTCCTTCGCCACTTTGCAACTAACTCATCTTCTCGAACCCATCACTGTTCACTTTACACATCAGAGGGGGACATGTTGGAAACCTTCAAGTATATGAAGGAATAAAAAGGTTAAGGGATAGCATTTCAGACTGAGCAAAACAAAATCACCAGAGGGCATGCATATAAGCTGGAGGGGGAGATGTAAGGGGGATGTGAGGGGCATTACTTCTCAGAGGGTTGTACAAATGTGGAACAGGTTGCCAGAGTAGGTAGTGGAGGTGGATACAGTGAAGAATTCAAAGAGCATGGGTTAACTACATGGGACTAGGAAAGGGAGGGGGAGAGAAGGCAGATGGGTGGGAGGTAAAGGGAGGTGGGAGGGCTATCTCAGGTAAACTCGATGGGCCGAATGGTCTTTTTGCCAGCACTATTCTATGATTCTATAAGTATGGAGACATACAGCAGCCCCACAGTACTGAAAAGAAACCCTTGAAGCACTTATTTGGCAATATCTCAGTAACCATAGCAACTAATGGAAAAATTCCACTGCAATTGTAATCATGACTCTGAAATCTCCAAATGCCTAGTTCACCTAAAGTGAACTAAGCTGCCCGAACAGTGAACTAAGCTGCCCGGAGTGAAACATATGTATCTCCAATTGTTTTCAGATACAGGCGCCAAAACAGAGTGACAAAGAATTCCTCTCTTTTGATGTTGTAGTGTCGCGAATGCACACTGTCACAAAAATGCAAAGAATGGCACGACACAGCTTTGATTTGCGAAGTGTCGATCCATTCTGTCACAGTTTGTGACACCACGGGGCCAATCTCCAAAAGGCATTTCTGGGGGTGGGTACCCCTAAAAAAGTTGTGCTGTGTAGCCCCAGGCCTGATTTGAACTGCAGCCATTTATTTATATATATATATATATACATATATTTATATATTTATTACTGTTTTGTAATGCTCATATGTTCTTTTGTATGATTTTGGACAAGTAATTTACCCAATGTTCCACTACTGTTTATTGTACAATACCTTGTGTTCCAACTGTTGCACAATCTTACAATGTTGTAATGTTTGTACTACCCTCATACTATTGTAACTGATCATCCTTCGCAGAACCTATGTAACCTCTTCCCACAAGTCACACCGTGAGACGAGCAACTTGTTGTTCAGTGTGCCCTCCTGGTGAAACATTTCAATAAATAAATAAATATATATATATATATACTTGCTTCTCATCTGATATGTGATATTACTACTATAACCAATTTTTGTATTTTTTGTAATTTTAACCAGGATTAAGCAAAAGGGTATCCCTTTTAAAGGAGTTTACACTCAATTGAATTTGCCGCTTTCATGTTTGATGAATAAAAATGTAACTACTGCTACTACAGGAATTTTATTGGGTGAACAAGGTCAGTATGAAGATGGAGGCAACGCTAGGGCTTAGGGGTGAAAACGGGTCAGGAGGAAAGAGGGACAGTGGCCAAACAGTGGCCTTGGAAAATAGTTTGCCTGAACCCCAGAAGCCTGTAAAATAATATGGAGGAGCTTCAAGCAGTCATGGCAGCAGAGGTCCAACTGGACTTACATGGAAATGAAATCCATGGTGTCTGATAACAATAACTGGGTCCTCCTTGTCCCAGGCTACATCATTTTCAGGAAGGATAGGTACAGTAGAAGGGTACATTAGGGAAGGCATAGAAGCCACTAAAAACAGAGCAATGGTTGAGAAAAGTGAAGTGTAGTCAGTCTGGTGCAACTGACAAGTGAGACGGCTAGGAATTAGACTAAGAATAGTATATAGATCCCTGCCTCAGAACCTGGACAAATACAGGGCACTGTGGGCCCAAATGTGCAAATCAGGAAATATCCAGAAATAAAACAGGAGGAAAACTGTTGCCCATCTTTATGATGTATTCAGAAAAGAGTATACTAGGTAACACAGAAAGCAGTCAGATAAGCTTGCACTATTTCTTTATACATTTTGATCGGCTTCCTCGTGTGTGGAGCTTGTTTCTTTTACAGAGCAGGACAGCAACGTCTACTGCCTTTTTTCCTAAATATTTTCCTCACTATTTATAACACTGCTCAACCTCTGCAACCCAGCTGTCTGTTGCAAGGATAGCCCTCATATTCTTTGGCATGGATTCTGGTAGCAGCTGCACCATTCCTGAATCCTGAGGCAGGCACAAACCTAAGTCCCAGTAGCTCCCTCACTTACTAACCTGAAGGGCCAAAGCTAAAGCCAGGAGCTGGCCAGCACAAGAGTGCTTCTCATTTCGTGATCATTTGAGCAGACACTACAGTCAGTCCCAGTGATAAGTCACTTGGATTATTACTGCCCTATTTTCATTGGCAGCTTTGAAGTGGTGCATAGGGCCCACTGACAGCAGGAATTTAGTTGTGTGAATAACTCTTGGGTAATTAATCAGGGTCAGGGCGATATTCAGTTTCAGAATAAGCAGACTCATTACTGGCATGGCATTCCAGGGGACAGCCTGGCTCATTTGTCCCATTTTTCTGTTTATGTAAGCTAGATTTTCTTGCCAGGCTTTTAAAGTGTTATGACACAAAGGTCCCAACTAACTAAAGGTTTCCTTTGGTGCAGAGGTCATAATATAGGTTATTATGAGCAGTAAATATATAAGCCTATGTACATGTGACTT
This sequence comes from Neoceratodus forsteri, assembly GCA_016271365.2. Taxonomy (NCBI): domain Eukaryota; kingdom Metazoa; phylum Chordata; order Ceratodontiformes; family Ceratodontidae; genus Neoceratodus; species Neoceratodus forsteri. Next base: position 1,544,847,168 of record CM057450.1, read on the forward strand.
AAAAAGTTATTTCTTTTCCTGCTGTGTTTTTGTTTCTCTGTGAAGGGAGACTTTCTGTTTTGTTGGTAACTATTATTCTAAACAGGCAAGGGAAGCACAGCAGCAAAACACCTTCAGCAGTGCAAAATCATTAACAGTTATAATGAGGCTACTCTCTGCACTCTTAGCAAAAATTAGCCACTTTGTTTTGATCGATTTAAATGCATGGTCAGAGACAAATATTGTCACTCCAGTGGTTAGAACACTAAGGTGTGAACCAGGAAATCCCAGCCTCAAGTCCTATTGTAGCCATTTACTATGTGACCCTGGAACAAGTCGTTGACATCCCAGAGCTTCAGTCCTTCTCAGTTGAAAACTTGGGCACAAACTGGACACCACTGAAAATGAGATGTTGCCTGTTAGCTGGCTGCATCTATTATAAGCAGGATAAACCTAATAAAATGTCCACTACAACAAAATGGGGACACCTGACTCATTATGTTGAGGTAAACCCAACCTATGTACTGTATGTATTGCTCCATATGAGACATCTTGTGACTATAGAAATGTATTTGTGTAACAATTTGCTATGGATACCTGTCAATGTATTTTTTTATTTGCATTCAGTTCTTTCTGCATGAGTATGGGGGATGACATGAACCAATCTCCAATCTGATGGTATTTTACCTGTATTGATAGATTCATCAAACAAATATTTCAATGGTGTTGTTATACTGTATAGTGAGACATCAGTTGTAACATTCTTGAAGAGATTTTGTCTGGTCCTGGGGAGATATGTGTTTTCAAGTTTTTGATTTTAGAACAAATTTCCTCCTTTGTGATTTGGCGCCTGTATGTGCTTTTTACTGTTAACCATTATGTGCTATCTTGATGGCCCAGGTTGAGCCTGAAAATGGTTTCTGGGACAGTAACTGCAGGGGCAAAGCTGACATTCCTGGGGAAAAGTCAAGATTCTTATCAGAGCAGACCCACTGGCTCTTGGGGGCAGTTTGCTACCTTGCTGTCCTTTATCATGGCAGGACCCTGACAATTTATGGGTGAGTTTAGAAAGTGTGATTTTGATGCCAGGAAGTGGCTAGCTAAACCAAGCATTCCTGTTGAGCTCAGGTCTTGGGACACAAAACAGATGTATTTGTCCGCAGTCCAGCTCAGACTGGTTTTCCAACCCAGCTCTCAAGGCACAAAGTATGTTGAATCTATGATGTCAGAGTGACATACTAGGTGATATGTCATGGGGAGTGCAGCTGGAGGGTCTTAAGGTCTGGCAGAGCCTGAAAGAGACAGTCAGGTGGGGATTCTGAACAGTTAACATCTAGAGTTCAAATCTGCACTGATTCACCAAAGAGTCCTGTGTGGGTAAGCTCTATATTTTGGGGAAAATTAGAAAGTGTAGTAAGAATTTTTTTTTCCGCTGTGATTTCTGTCTGCTATGTGCAAACATTTTATTTTAATTTCTTTAGAATTACCATTCCCCATATCCCTTGTGTAGTATCTTGCATTATCTGTGTAACTATTTGGAAGTATTAAAATATTATCTTTTATGTACTCATGTTTCTGTGTCTGAGTCCTTTGAGGTACAGCTAACTAATTTATGATTGACAAAACTGTGACTGCCTGAAGAGAAGGCTACCTTCCCATATTCTGTCTCTAAAGTAAGGAGTTCTCAACTGTGACAGAGAGGAGTGGGACAGTTGTCCATGAGCAAGGAGCACTATACTCTGTGAGCAGTAGCTTAAGAGGGTAAGGACCCAAAGATACCCCGAGATACCCAAGTGAATGCTGGATGCTGGCAGCTACTGATTACCCTTGCAGATGTCTGAAGGGTTTTAGAAGCTGGTAACACTGATAGGCTGTGTCTGGGAAAGACCAGTTTGTCACAACTTGACTGCTGCATTCCATCACCATCTACTTAAAAGCTGTGCTGTAGAGACACCCCATGATGTTAACAATAGTGAGAGCAGGAATCAAATGACCGATTCCTGCTGAAAGTAGCACTTAGATTGCAAAATCATGTACCATCACACTGTAGGATGTAAACCAGTGAGAGTGCAACACAGTGGAGTATGTGGCCTATGGAGGATAATCCTTGGGTAGAGAGAGTTCCACTTCTCCAGGGAAAGGAGGTTTTAAAGGAAACATGAACTGTTAGAAGCATAACAGATTGAGTTGTTTGGGATAGACTGCACTGGTAAGATTAGACATTAGTGATGTGTAAACCTCAAAAATTTGATTTTGCAAACATGGTCTGTTGAACCAGAAAACATTTGTCAAAGTTCTTTCATTTTGAAGCAGTTTGCCCTGCTTTAACTGTAGAAAACATTTGTGTTATGGCTAGAATGTACTGGAAAGTGTTTTTTTCTGCCATGGTGCATGAAGCATACAAAACAGCAGAATGGTGCAGTCGACCACAGTGAAGGCTACTGGTTTAAATAATTATGCCACTTCAGAAACTGACAAACATGAACAATGTTTCCTATTACACCAAGGTTAAATGCTGTACAAAGATTACTTATTTATTTATTTATATATTTATTCACTTATTCGGTATTAATGTATTTATGTATGTATTTATACAATGACATTGAGAATAAACATTCTGGAATAAATAGGGATATCCGATGGTGGCTATCAGATATTGTTTTATCTTCATGAGTGATCAATGACCACTGACTCTCACAAGTGTCAAAGCCATAAGTGAGAGTTTGAGAGGTCACTGACCATGAAGGAAGATAAAAATGATATCTGAGAGCCACCTATCAGGTGCCCTCGCTTATACTATCTACTTTAGTGCTTTTGTAAGAACCACTGCTGCTGCTCAGTTCAGCACAGCATAAAGCACAATGCTCAGTGTGGGTACAGAATGACGTACTCCACTAGCAACACAAATGAGACAATATACCTTACTAGCAAGATAAAAAGTTATCTAATTCGGTATGGTTCTGTGCCTCTGATATCATTTTATTTTAATGAAAAACACTAATGTATATTTTATAAATGCATTTATTTTCATGTCTGATAGGCCTTAAGTGGAACTATATCATTTATTTTAATGTTAGGTTGGCCATCAGCATTTATTTCCATTTTAAGCTGATCACAAAAGTGATCTTAACCAATGGGAGAACGGCTTGCACAATGTCTGATGACATCACAATGGCCTCTGCTGCAATTAAAACAGAGCAGTGAAATCAAACAGAAACAGTAAAATCTTCATTAAAAGAATAAATCTTGCCAGAGGCACTGTCATTGTATAAACAGCATGTACCATGGGTTGGCTAAAATATCACATTTCGTTTTATTTGCAAGTATGACCTCTATAGACCACACTTGTTGCTCCACCACTCATAAGATCATAGAGATCAAAACCTGCAGGTAAAAATAAATGTGATATTTTAGCCATCCTTTGGCATATTCCTTTATTTGTTCATTTGTTTGTTTGTTTATTTGTTTGATTGTTTGTTTGTTAACTGGGTGGGTGCACTAGTCCCAGGAATCATTTTCAGGCTCAACCTGGGCCATCAAGATAGCACATAATGGTTAACAGTAAAAAGCACATACAGGTGCAAATCACAAAGGAGGAAATTTGTTCTAAAATCAAAACTTGAAAACACATACCTCCCAGGACCAGACAAAGTCTCTTCAAGAATGTTACAACTAATGTCTGACTATATAACAACACCATTGAAATATTTGTTTGGTGAATCTACCAATACAGGTAAAATACCATCAGATTGGAGATTGGTTCATGTCATCCCCATATAAAAAGGGAAACCAGAACGTGTATAGAATTATAGACCAATAAGTCTAACCAGGGTGATTTGCAAAATCCTGGAAAGTATTATTAAAGACAGACTTTCAAACATAGTGGAAAAATGTGATTACGAGCAACATGGATTTAAGAAGGGCAGAAGTTGTACCACAAACCTTGTGTGTTTTTATGAAAAATCAGTAGTATGTTAGATACAAATATTTCGTGCAATAGAGTAAATTTGTATTACACCAAGGTGTTTGATCTGGCACTTCACTGAGCTATGATTAGAAAATTATACAATGCCAGGGCTGACACCTTAATTATTAACTGGGTAAGAGAGTGGCTGTGTAACAGGAGACAGAGGGTGATGGTTAATGGACACCTCTCAGAGGAGGGGAGGTTATTAGTAGGGTCCCACAGGTTCAGTTTTGGAACCAGTCTTGTTTCAGATATTCATTGCCTACTTATCAGAAAAGTTATCCTGCTGGATATCAAAATATGTGAATGATACCAAAACAGGTGGACCAGCTGAAATAATATCTGATGCAGAATCAGTACAATGTAATTTAGATAAAAGATTGGAATGGACACAAAATGGGTATGCAACTCAATAAGAATAAATGTTGGATAATGCATCTGGGTAGGCGAGCCCCTGTATACATATTTCTTTGTGTGGTATACCTTGGAGACATCTGCATGTGAAAAAGATCTTGGAACATTAAGGACTGATGACTTTAGCACTGTAAAACAAACATCTGAAGCAGTATTAAAGGCAAATAAAATAATTTGGGCAATTAAAAATATGTAATATCGAGGGACAGTAAAGTCTTGGTCCCCTATACAAAGCTTATGTGTGACCACAACTAGAATACTCAACCCAGTTATGGAAGCCTTATAAAAGGTTGAGCGATAACATGGAAAGAATACAAAGAAGATATACGTAATAATAAAGGGACAAAATGGAAAAGAACATGAGGAAAGAATGAGTTCAGAAAATTGATGTTCTTGGAGACAAGGTGTACAAGAGGTGATATCTATTTATTTATGACATAGTGCAGGACCCAGTACTTTTACAGAACTGGAATCTGAGTTGAAATCAGGAGAGACTGAAACCAGAGGAACCTTTGCAAATAAAAAGGAAAAAGATTCAGAAGTAACAAGAGAAATTATTTTTTCTTATCCAGAACTGTAAATATATGGAACGCTCTGCCAACAGAGGTGGTGATAAGCAGAACACAATCAGATTTAAAATAAAACTTGACAAGTATATTCAAACAGGACCAGTTTTAAGATAATATTTGTGAGCATAGTATAGGAGCATAGCTGGTCTCAATGCCTTTAAACTCCTCACATTCCATAGTATGACCCATAGTATAGGTCAAGAAGCCCAAAATGAAATGTCTGTGTAATGTGACAGTGGTCTATGCTGGTTTACAACATGCTGAAGACGAGTACATGATACCATGGTGCATGTTACAGTTCCAAAATTTATGTCTATTGAGACACTGCCAGACATGGACAAGGCTTCTCATTGTGCCAAGAATACATGTTGTACACAGAGTACTTGGCCAACTTTGCCAAAACATCTTTCATTTTTGTTGTGTATGGCCTATGTCAGTCTAAAAACATCTGAAAACAATGAAGCAGTAGCTCACAAGCTATTGGTTCCATAAATTATGTCTCTCGGACACTATCACATCTGTAAAAGTTTCAAAGCATTCTACCAAAATTAAGGTTAAACACCTAGAGCACTGTAGTTCACAGTTTTTGTCTAAAAATGGTTTATAAAAAGTCTACAAAGGCCCCAAAATATCTGAAGATAGCAAGGCAGCAGGCCACAAGCCTTCTGGTTCCAAAACTCATGTCCCTTAGACACTGGCAAACCCATAAATGGTAAAAATATTCTGCCAAGATTAAAGGGACACTGTCCACCCTTTTAGGTCTCAAACAGTGGTGTGTGAAGTTGGCATAATTCACTCTGCGTAAAAAAACCTGCTAGCTTTGGCAACCACAACGCTGAGGACCATAATTTATATTATTATGCACCGGCAAATTGTCCAAATACATGTGGTGAATGGCTAATTCTCAGACAAATCCCAGCACTGATTGTGTGCTACCATACACCACCCAAAACCTAAAACTCATAACAGCACCCTCCCACCCTACTACTGGCACCCTCTTCTCCCCTCCCCTACACCAGCAAATTTCATGCTGCTGAATGCATGCTAACTGCTCTGCTCTAGAAAGTAATCTTTCTCCCAACCCACATGCCAACACACACTCACACACCTCTCCCACCAGAGTCCCCTACCTTTATTAAGCACACCCATTCCCTGGCTTCCCCCCCAACCCCTTCCCCAGTCCTCACTACCCTCAACCCTCCACTAGCACCCACAAAATCAACCTGAATAAAGAAAACTTCCCCAGTGCAGAGCATCTTCTGTGTTCAGTGTCCATCTTGTAATGGTGTGAATGAATGAATGAATGGGGAGTATTTGCAACTAATAAAACCCGACTGGTTGAATTTTCAGCTAATAAAGACAATGGGACTCGACTGGGGAAAGTGGGGAGTATGTTTGGCACACAAGTGAGGGAAGGATAACATTTTGAGCAGAATAGCTGGCATACATCCTAGTAGCATGCAAATCACTGGGGTGGAGGAGGAGGACGGTGCCAGTGGGGAGGGTGGAGCAGAATATCATGATTTCTATCATTATTGGATGGGGAGGGTGGTTTTACAGCACAGTGGGTTGGGAGGGTTTTTAAGTTTTATTAAAAAAATTAGCCAGTGAAGTTGGTACATCTGCTGTAGAATTTGCAAATTTCATGAACTGTGAATTGTTACAGATTCACACCACAGTATAGCCGGTGGATTAAAATTCACAACTATCTCTAGTCTGAAATTGTCCCACATTTAGAATACACATTTTATTATTGGTAACATTTTATTAATTTGCTGATGTAGCTGGCCTGTTTGATTTTAATTTTTTTCTTTTAAAAGTGAAAGACAGATTGACCACCATACTAGTGTTACCATACAAAACATGTTTATGATAGACTTTATCAACTCCCACTGCATCTTTCCTAGACTTGTGAACACACCCAACACAGTCTAACCACTCATGATACAGTGGGAGGAGAAGAAGAGACTATTGCATCTTGAGTTGCTGCACTGTTTGGTGGGTGGGGGCAGTTCCTAGTGTTCAGAAAGTATGCAAAACAAGGTTGTGTATAACTCACACCAGCTGCATGCATTTCAGTTTTACTAAGAAAGGAAGCAGATTAAACAATTGGCAACATAAATAAATTTTAGAGAAAATGCAATCATAAAATGTAGAGGTTTAGCTATAAATAATATAATGCAAAAAGGTTGACAGTGTCCCTTTAAGTGTTGGGCACTGAGAGCATTGACGACTTTGTCAAAAGATTCCATGTAATGTGTAGAGGGATACCCATGGTCACATATACAATAATGCATATTTAGCCATTGAAAGGTTACCATAGCGACGGTTTAAACCTTGAGAGCCAAGCTCAATAGGTTTTTCAGTTGTCATGGCAATCTCAAGATGGCTACTAATGCTTGTTGTGTATAGTGGACCATACAGTGTCTTTATAGTGTATGGTCCCCACACACAAGAAACATGAGTCTATGTAACTGCAAACATCACTCACTTTTATTTGTAGCATCTCGGAGTCGAAATGGAGAATCAGAGCAAGTAACGACGGCAATCTGATCAAACAAGGCAAACAAATGGAGCAAACAATCAAAAATAAAAACAAGTCAATGGTTACAAATAGTCTACTATAACTGCAAGTTTCAAGAAAATAATTACTTATTTAGAAAATACTGCAGCTGCTATGGCTAGATATGTTAGTGCTATGTAAACTGTCACATCGTCACTTTCTTTTACACAACACTATTTGATTGCAGCCACGGCTTGAGCAGGTCTGGCACCAGAATATGTTCTATGTTGTTGTGCTGCAGCACCTATGTATTTAGTGCTGCACAAAAACAAGATGACGTAACTACTGCAGCACAATAACGTTATTCTAGGTATGGACTTACCCAGAATAATGTTCTACCATTTACTATAAAACTATTGCATCGGCCAAAATGTATTTATTTTACTGACTGAGCAGTGAGTAGAAAGAGAAGGAGAACCACCATCTGCACTTTATTGTACAATTTGTTGTTGTTACAATTTATTCTTAACTGGTGCTGATTTGCTTATTGCAACCCAGTTGTTGTAACTTGCTGTTGTGCTCTCCTCTGCCCCTTCCCCGGACACATATGGAAATGAGGTATGTTAGCTCAGTGTGTTTTTGCAATTAGTCTGGTCACCAAACATGTACTGTGATGCACTTGGGGTAAACCCATGAGCAGCTTACACTCTAGAGGGGAAGAAATAAAAAAGCAGAGTAATCAATCAAATCTTTATTTAACCAGGTGAACATCGTTGAGTGAAGCTCATTTTCAAGATGGACCTGGGCAATAAACAATACATTATGGACACAGATTACAGCAATACCAGCCAATACAAACTGAGACAGAGATAAAGCAATAACAATATGGTAAAATAAAAAACAAGAAGGGATAAGGCATCATGTACAAAAAGTATTAGCATTTCTGTAGATATAGACAATAGTTACATAGTAATCCTGGACGGACCAAGGGTCAGAATGATTAGAACCATGAATTAGATGTTGGATGGTTGAATGTGCAAGAGGGAGGGAGGTGAGAAGTATGAGAAGGAGAACTCAAGGAGTGAACGAGTCCCCAGGTGAGCTGACAGGAAATTGGGGCCTCAGTATGTAAATATAGTAGATAGTGTGCCATCGCCACGGCAGGAGGAATAAGGTCATTTAATAACAGATGGGCCCAACTTGTAAGCTACAGACTCATTACCAAGCTATGCCTAGATAGAATGAATTAGGTGTACTAAGAAGAGGCAGAGATGGGAAGAGAGAGGACAAGAGAAAGAGGGCAGAAGGGAAGACTTAATCCCAGGGCAGAAGGCAGGATCAAGGGAAACAGTTACCTAGAAGTATCTATGGGGAGACAAGGTATGAGATGGATGGGATGTTGAGGGACAGAAAACTGAAGATATAATTACAGAGACATAATGCTAGGAGTCAAGCAGGGCACATTTAAATAAGCTGGTGGTAGAATTTAAGGGAAGCACTTGCATATTTCCTTGAAGGATCGATTATAACTTGATTGAATGCTGCTAAACTGATTGGGTGAAGCAGCTTCAGAGTTTTTGCAACTTATTCCAAAGAGGCGGTAGCATACAACATGCAGTATAGATGCTCGCAAGCACAATCTGACCTTGGGCATAGTTAGAGAGATGCAAGAGGCACTTCTCAGCCCATACTTGCCTGCCTTGCTTAAGGGTAGGCAATCAGAGATATAATGAGGCAGCTTCTGAGTAATGGCTCTATAGGTCCAGAGGGCAGCATTCCTCTGCTGTCTATAGTTTAGGGAGGACCAGCCCACAGCTGTATGTAGAAGGCAGTGATGTGTAAAGTAAAAGAGACCAGAGATAAACCTTAAGGCTTGGTGATAGAGTGTATCCAGTTTAGTAAGCACAGCAATGAGACCCTGACTATAGAGGAAGTCCACGTAATCTATCATGGAAAGGAAGGTAGTTTGCACCAGCCTCATCTTCGCATCCTTTGTAAGGAGGCACTTAATCCTGTAAAAGAGACCAAGTCTCTGTCTGAGTTTTTAATAACTCTTCAATGTGATAATTGAACGAGAGTTTATGGTCAATCCAGACCCCAGGTACTTAAACTTTGTTACAAATTCCAAAGGTTCACCTAGCAGTGTGGTGATCTGTGTTAACCTTTCATGAGTTGCCATATTTGCTCGTGAGCAAGGGGTGAAAAAGCATTGCCTTGGTTTTTTTGGCATTTAGGAGAAGTTCCTGTGTAGGAGCTATAACTGCAATTGATTGAATTACTGCTGTAGATCACTACAAGCTGCTCCAGGAGTAGATCTACTGATATAAAGCACTGTATCATCAGCAAAGAGATGTATATTAGCATCTTTGATAGTGGCATGAATTTTGTTGATGTAAATTGCAAAATCAGGGGACCCCAGAGGTACACTTCTCAATAGGGGTTTAAGTGGTGATAATTCCTTCCGCTTTAACTTGTTGAAGCTGACTTGCAAGGTAATTAAAGAACCATCTCAGCAATAGATGGTCAAGTCCGATGCTCTGAAGGGAAGAAAGGAGCAAGACATGGTTGACCGCTTCAAGGCCTTGCTTAGGTCTAAGAAAACTGCACAAAGTTCTTTGCATCCAGTTCACACTGCCAGACATTTGTTAGTTTGCAAGTGCGAAGATAGTACTGTGCCATGGTCTAAAGCCTGATTGTAGGGATTAGGAACATTTGTATTCTCTAAGTAATTCCTGACCTGAGAACTCACAATTTTCTCCAGCATTTTTGACAGGGTAGGAAGCAGGGAGATAGGCCTATAATTATTGAGATCGCTGGAGTCAAGCGATTGTTTGCCTGTCGGAGACTGTTGAGGTACCACCTGTGATTTTCTTTGGCAAGGAATTTACAGGTGAGAAGCCTTCTAACTCCTTTAGGATTTTCCAAAATTTGGAGGAGCACTTTGTGGAAGAATCGGTTCCAAGCGGTAGAAATTTGCCTTGGCCTCTCTGATCATCTTGGTGCAAGTATTCCTCGCTCTCCTAAAAAGAGCCCAGTCAGCTGGTAGTTTAGTTTTCCATGCAGATTTCCAGAGCCTATCTCCATTAACCAATAAGGCCTTCAAGTCAGCAGTAAACCACCAGCAAGATTTTGTCTTAGCCTGGATTTCAGTGAGTGGTGGTGCACACTTGTCCAACATTCCTGCTACAATTTCTTGAAAGATGTTGTATGCTGAGCACACTGATTTAGCAGGTAGAAGTCTTGCCAATGCAAGGAGTCTCAGATCAGAGGTAAAGGCAAAGGATCAAAGCTTTTTGACATTTCTTCAAGGTGAACTTGGAGGTAGAAGGCATTTTGGGGTAGCTCTTACAGGCGATAAGACAGTGATCACTAATGTCAGAGAACAATACTCCAGCAAGAGAAAATAGATGAGGTTTACTTACTACTATGAGATCCAACAGAGTGCTATTGTTAGGGATCTTTTATTGGGACACGTTGCTTCAGTAATTAGTTGGAACAATCAAGGAGTCACAGATAGATTTAAGGGAGTTGAGGTGCTAGAAAACCAGTCAAGGTTAAGGTCACCCAATATAATGGACTCCAATGACAAGGCCCCCATATAATTACTTAGGTGGTTCAGTAACTAGAGTCCCGCCAATGGAGGCCTATAGCATCCTATTACACAAAGTGTGTCCTGGAAGAAATCTCAACTTTAAGGGTCAGGCATTCAAATTCTTTATGGATTGAGGCTGAGTCCATGACAGTGGCAGAGAACTTGTCCTTGATATATATAGCAACTCTCTTCCTCTAGACTGCCTGTCTGTTCTAAATAGAGAGTAAGAGGAATATTTACCTCACGATCTGCAGTTCCAGGTCTAAGCCAAGACTCGGTGACCACCAAGACATCAGGCACAGTGTGGCAGACCCAGGCCTGTACAGCGGAAACTTTTTTAACAGGCTGCATGCATTGACGGTATAAAGCTCACACCTTTGCAGCTCCGATACTCCTGCAGGAGATGTTATAACTGCTGGAGGACCAGGATTGAGCTTGATGTTGCCTGAGCACAGCAAAAGAAGGAGTAGAAGATTCCTGATGGCTCCTGTGATGAACTTATGAGCTCTTGCACGTTCATGCTTGCGTGGGTTGAGAGTTGTAGTTGGAGGGTTCCAGCAATGATAGCCTAGAGGGCCTAATGCTACGAATATGAGTAATCTCACTGAGAATAACAGGGAATCTGGAAATAGTGAGCAACAGAAGGTAATGCCATGCCATCCAATACTATGAAAGGAAGTGTTCCAGCCCACCATGGTGGTTTTATAACCAGTTCCAGTATCGAAACTTAAGGTCACACTTGGGCCAGTCAGGATATTCAATGGTGCTCTGGCAAACAACAGTGGTGCTAAAATTGAATGTACCACTAGGAGGTAACTGTATGCTCAAGTGGGGTATGATAGATGTAATAGGAGGAGGGATATATGAAGTGACAAATGAGCAGCCCTCATATGAAGTCAAGACATAGTGAGTGTTGTAGAGCTTGTAGAAGCCTCAGCAATGTGGGAGTAGGAGAGATGAATTATATCTTGCTAAAGTACTACCAGAAACTAAGAATGATTATACTCAGTGATAAACTTCATATCCCTGTGCCCACAGACCTAGCAAATAATGAGTATTCCTTAAGAAGATTGGTAAGCGCACTATTGGCCAGTACAGGTATATACAATAAAACAGGAGGGGTTACTGTGTATTTAAAGGTAGCCTGGGAGGGGCAGAGGGTGGGAGATAAAATAGAGGCTAGCAGGATGCCTGAAGAAAAGAGGGACACAGAGGATTAGATAGAGCAGGGAGCTGGGGGAGGGTTTCAGTTTTAACAAATGCACAAAAGAGCTGAAATTACAGATTGCTACTAAATCGGGGGTCACAAACAGCAGTGAGGCACCAGCCAAAGCTGCCTGGGCAAGCAAACAATGGGTTCTCGGCAAGGCAAGCAGAAGAGAGAAGTTAAGTTGCTGGGACAAAAAAAATAAAAATAACAACTTAAGCTACTACTTGTAACTAATGCAACCTAGATACACCAAGCTGACATAAGTAAATACAGTTTTAACACATTTTAACTGAAGGCAGTGTTAAACTTGTGCAAGGCAAGAACTGTACAAATCAAACTTAAATTTCCAACTAGCACCAGCGGTTCACAGTGCACTGTTCCCCAGCGATACAGGTGCTCAGTGTGCTATAAAGAGGAAGTTGAACTCCCAGGTGCAGGGAATTCCTGGGTCAAAAGATAAAAATAAATAAGATTCAAAATAAAGTCAATGCTCAGAGCTTAGTTTGCACGTAGGAGAGGTGACTCTCTGGCAAGCCGACAGTCCAATCAGAAGGCTCACAATGGCAAACAGCCAATCAGTGTTCTTCCTTGCACTGGTGCAGAATTTCAACTGAGAAGCAGAGTCACACACAGGTTTGAATGGACCAGGGCAGAAAGTGAAGCCGCACCTGATGCTTGGACTTGGGGAGGTGGCCGCAGGCTCCTAGTGCCAAGGAGGCGCTTGTCTCTGTTCAGGACTGCAGGAGGTGGTTCTAGCACAGAGGCTAGCAGGATGCCTAAAGAAAGAGGGACACAAAGGGATTAGATAGAGCAGGAGCTGGGGAGGGTTTCACTTTAACAAAGGCACAAAAGAGCTGAAATTACAGATTGCTGCTAAATCGGGTAGTGGGTCACAGACAGCAGCGAGGTGCCAGCCAGAGCTGCCATGGGCAAGCAAACAATGGGCTCCCACAGGGTAAGCAAAAGAGAGAAGTTGGTTGCTGGGACAAAAGAAAATAAAAATAACAGCTTAGCTACTGCCTGTAACTAATACAACTCTGATACACCAAGCTGACATAAGTAAATACAGTTTTAACACATTTTAATGGAAGGCAGTGTTAAACTTGTGCTAGGCAAAGAACTGTACAACTCAATCTTATATTTCCAACTACCACCAGCAGCGCTTCAGCGCACTGTTCCTCTAGTGAAACAGGTGCTTGGTGTGCTATAAAGAGGAGTTGAACTCCCAGATGCAGGAATTCCCAGGAGAGGATCTGGGGATTATAATATCAAGCAACCTTAATGTAGTAGCCAATGCAGCAAAGCTGTGGGAAGGCAAATGGAATGTTGGCATTCACTGGGAGGCATGACTAGCAGAAGGAGGGAGGTATTTATGCATCTTTACAAGGCCATGGTGAGGCACACCTAGAGTATGGGATCCAGTTCTGGAGACTGCACATACTCAAGGACATAGATGGAATAGAGAGGGTTCAGAGAAAGGCAACCAGGATGGCACACGGTATGCAGGGGAAGCCATATGAGCAGAGGTGTAGAGAATTGGATCTGTATCCATTGGAAACCAGAAGGAGAGGGGGACATGGTTGAAACTTTTAAGTATGTGAAGGGATCAATAAGGTGAAGAAGTGGATCTTATTTAAAAGGAAGGAGGGGCTAAAACCAGAGGACATAGTCTAAGATTGGAGGGAGAAGATATAGAGGCAATGTAAGGGGATGATTCTTCATGGAGAGGGTGTGGATGCTAGGAACAAACTACCAGAGGAGGTGGTGGGAGCTGAAACAGTGGAGGAATTTAAGAGAGCATGGAACCGACATATGGGGTTGATAAGTGGGGAAAGGGAAGGGCCCATGGAAAAGGAAATAAGTAGGAGGAAGGAAGAGGAAGACTTGATGGGCCATTGGGGTCCTTTTCTGTAGCTGGATTTATGTGATTCTATGAAATCATTTGAAATAAATAAACACATAAGAAATAAGGGCACTGGTGGAACTGGTTCTCTATTGAAAACTGATGGAGTACAGCAGGCTGTAGCCCAGACCTGAAGAAAAGAAAGCACACGTAACTCCCAGGTGGTGCTATCCTATGGGCTGCTACCCCTATCTGTATGGCTTTGCACAGGTTGAGGGGCTTGAGTTCTGTGAACGGGTGCCTCCACCCAGAGGAATGGTATTGGGGTAGCTTAACTGCTTTGGTATAGCTCCTCGGGATGCTATAACCACCGATCAACCTCTTCTAGTGGCCTAAACAGTAACACCATAGAACATTCACATCCACTGACTAACAGTAATATGCTCACACCCCTTGCATTTACCACCAGGGCTGGATCATTTGCACTGCCCTGGAGACCCCTGAAAATAAGGTTAGCCATGCAACAATACAATCTTGCCACTGTAACCCAAGTTATAATATGCACACTAGCCAGCTGAACGTGAAACAAGATAATCTGGTTTATTCAGGGAGTGAACAAGGGAGGGTGTGAATCTAATAGAATTATTGACACTTTGATTTCATCTAGGTTGGTTCAGCATGCACTGTAAGTTCCTTTGAAACAGTCCCACAAACCTGGGTACCCAGTGCGTTATGCAGGCTGGCCTGAAGCGTTGCCCAGGGTGGCCGGCATTGCAGCGATTGTTGGGTCCCTCAGGAAGGAAAACATTTAATATGTGCACAACCTAAAATAACTGTAATCCTGAGCCGGGGCTCAGTCCGTTTGTAATAACCCAGAACAAAAACAGTCAGATGCCACACAATGATTAGCAGCTGTTGTTGGCAGTGAGCTACCCTGATTTGTACTCACGCTACCCAGATCAGGATGTAGGACAGGCGAGATAAAGACCTCATGGTGTTGATCTGGAAGGCCAGGGAAGCAGGGCCTACATGACTCGCATCCTGGTGGTTACTACCTGTTTGATGGTGTTGAGCAGGGGCCAATCCCAAGCGGGTCTGTCACCTGGAGATGATCTCCTAATGGGGCAGTGGCTTGGGCCGAGATGGCAAGACCCAAGCAGGATGAACATTTCTGAAAGAGTTTGTGATCTTCTGCTGGAAAAGCCTCCAGCGAGCTAACAGAATTCACCTTGTGGAACCAAATCACGACCCATGAAACACATTCAGCACACTAAAATCATTTATTTCTTTAAGGCATAGTTCAGATACAGTCTGGTTGCTAATTACAGCTTCACTGCACAAACCTTCCTTTCCAAGGCTATTTTCTTTCATCAGGTAGGCCAATCACTTCTGCAGCAAGTCTTCGTTTCAACCACAGAGTCGTCACAACAGTTCTCTTCTTTATTTCTGCTGCAGATTTAAGAGCAGGTACCTACTTTGTCTGGCCTTGGCTCCCTCAGACATATATAATGGTAGATCTGTTCTACTGTTGAGGGGCATTAAACATTCTATGTGCTTCCTTCCTGGTTAAAGTTATAGCACCTGGAATTTTCACACCCATAAACAAAGCCTTGTCTGACACGCCTCATTTTGTGATGTCAGAAATGAATACTGAGGGTGCATGTCATTAACCTTATGTATGCGACTGTCTATGGCATTTAGTACTATTTAGAGGTGCCATGTAGACAAATCAAAGCAGCCGCTGGAGTAACAATCCCTGTTTACTGGAGGGTAATTTTCATTGTTCCAGGTGGCAACTCTAAATAGTGCTAAACATCATTGACAAATGGCACCAATATAGATCTATGGAGCACACATGCAGCCTTCATTTTCTGATGTCACAAAGGAGGTGTGTCAGACAAGGCTTTGTTTTATGGGGTGCTATAACTTTTTAACCAAGAAGGAAGCGATAGCAATGTTAATGCCCTCAACAGTAGAGCAGAACTACTATTATATATGCTTGAGTGGAGCTGTGTGCCTGGCAGTAGGTACCTGCTCTTTAAGCTGGCAAACATAAAGGTCCGACTCTGCAATAGGGTGTTTAAAGGCAGGAGAACGTGGCAAGCAGGCCAGAGGAGCCTTCCACTGATTCTCCTGTTCTCCTCCTAGGAGCAGCTGCTTGACAGCACAAGCTGTTCACTCTTTAACCTCCAACTCTCGACTGACTACTGATCAGGCAGTTCTGGGATTTCCTGGTAATCCAAAAGGTTGGTTGGTTGAGGGAACTGTCTGTCACAGAAAGGGCTCCCTCCAGGTCCATTTAGGCGCCAAACACTTAAAGCTACAAAAACTACAGAACTTATTTCCCACAAGACCCTGGGAACAGTCTCCATTTTAGGTCCCCAGAGGTTTGATTGGTCCAACACTGAAGTCCAGAACCAAAATGGTGACTCCTATTCAAAATACTCAAGCTGCAATTGAAAGCAGGTCAGACAAACTCTCTGTCATTATTATTATAACAGATAAACTGCAAATAATCACACTTCCTAACAGAGCTCCTCTGCACATATAGCAACTGCAGAATGGGGCAATAGACAGTCTGGCTGGTCACAAGCCTTAATTACCCAGACTGATTTCCAAACATAGAATAAGCGCTCTCTTAAAGAGACAGGTGCTGAGACTCACTAAAGCACTTTCACACAGACGAATAGAACTACTGCAGACAGGACACCAGCCTGACAGTGGGCATTAGGAGCCCAGAAAGACAATATAGTAAACCCCAGTTTGTGGAGTTACACACAGCAGTGGCAACATGAAGACTGGGCAGCTTGTGGTACTAATACTGAATGTCTACCTAGAAGACACATCCTCCGTCAGGTACCTAGGAATTTGGCTGGATCAACACTTAAACTTCTCAAGACATACTGATGCCATCCAAAATAAACCTCACCCCAAGCTTGATGCCCTGTTCACTGTAGTTGTATCCCTCTACAGTTAGGCATGAACCTGTTCAGAAGATGATCCTGCCCATCTTCAACTACTGTGATGTAGTCAACAGTGCTGCTCCCAAGTCTTCCCTGGCCAGACTGGATACCCTCTTCAATTCCTTCTGCTGTTTTGCTCTTGATGCGCCTCTCACACCCACCACTGTGATCTCTATCGTGTCTTATCCTTTCCCTCTTACAAACAGATGACTCTCCCAGTGTACTAAATTCACCTTCAAAACTGGCTGGGTGAATTCCTTCCTATCTCTCCCCTCATTTATAGCACCCCACTCCCTCTCACTCCCTTAGATCATCCAACCCCACGATTGGCGATCTTCTGGCAGAGCCGCCTCATTGGCCAATCTGGTTACTCCCACTGCTTCCCAAAATGTGGAATTCCTTCCCTCAAATTCATCACTCATCCTCCTACTACTCCATCAGCTCTGTCCTCAAACACTTCCTTGCACCTAGCTGTTCTTGCAACGACCCTCCCTAACTCCCCCAAGCCCCTGACAAACTGCACTCTCTTCAGTATCCATGCAATGCCCCTGCTGCAGCTCCACCTCCCACCCACCTAAAACCAGCATTCCTTCCTTCCCTGTTTTCCTCCCTTCTGACCTTCCATTGTTCTCTTACTGTGATTTCTCAGTCATCCAAAGTTATACCAAGGGCCTGTCCCTAAGCTATCTTTACACCACTGACACAACTCTTCCCTCCATTTCTCCACATCCTGAAGGGCTGGGATTTGGCCTCCCTTCGCCTCACCTAAGCTTCACCCTCTTCTGTTCTTCTGAAGCCTATTCCCCTCACTGCCTACCACCTGCTTCCCTCCCATCATACTCCTCTCACTGCCACAACCTGCTCCCTTCCTGTCATGCTTGACCCCTGCCTTGTGCAGGCAGGGTCCTCATCATAATGGAGGATCAGGCCCCAGCAGACCTTTCTCCTCCTTCCTCTTCCTTTGACCTCCTTCTTCCATCCCCTTCTACTCCGTCCTCCCTCGCCTCTGCCTACTGACATATCTACCTCTCACCTTCCTTCTCCTCACTTCTCTGCCTACTGACATATCTACCTCTCACCTTCCTTCTCCCCTTATGAAGCCCTAGCTATGGCTGACCCCTAATCTCTAATGCACTTGTAGTTAACCTGCACTTCTGTTATACCTTAGCCAACCTGTTCTGCCTGTGTTTACCCTCACTAACTTCCCTGGCTCAAACTACAACAACTTTATTTGGCCATTTTTTAGCTGCACAGTTGTGTGTCATTTAGTGTATGCCTAAATGTTATTTTGTGTTGTATCTATCTAGTCCAAAAGTGTTGGCGTTGTATCTATCTAGTTCAAAACTGTTAGCATCCCGCTACTTCATTACTCCTGTACAGTCTGTTCAAATTATTTGAATGTAATCTACTGTAAATTTATATTGTGTGCCAAATCTCTGTAAACTATCCTCATGTTCCCTACCCCCGGGTCACACTGAAATGAGCAACTTGTTGCTCAGCATTCCTCACCAGTGAAACATTTCAATAAAAAATAAATAATAAGACTAATGAACACATAGGCCCTCAACATCATCCATAAATCGGGGAGTAGATTTTTGTAAAAGGGCTAATTTAACTTTTAAAAGTGAGCATCTCTACATGTTTGGTGACAGGGCATGTTTTCTTGTTGGTGACTATATTGGCTGCAACACTGAACATTCTCTCTGAGTATGTAATTACAAAGGGCAACTGAGCTGTTCAATAGGGCCTTCTGTCAGATGACCAAATGGTCTTTTTGGGTACCTGTATAACAGAATCTTGTGTCCTTCTGCTAGTACCACCTTCTCCTTGAGATAATCCTGCACTGTTTGTTTGCTGTTATATCAGGTACCACTGTGTCAGATCATGACTTGCTGTGACTTTTCATCAGTCCATAGTCAGCCAGTTGTTAACAGAGTGGTTGTCATCAATGGATGTCTTTTTGGGAGGTGGGTGTTAGCAGCTGCAGTGGCAGCAGTTAACATTAGTAGTTTCCTGCTGACTTGGGGACAAAAATAGGTGACTCCTTGACAATCATCAGAAGAGCAGCAACAACACATTGGGATCCACAGACTCTCTCTTACCTTTCCTCCACTTTATCTGTCTGTGGCCATGCAAGAGATGGTGACTGTTTGTGCTCTGGTCATGCTCTAACCTTTTTTGTGCCATGGGTACAGACACCAAACAGATAAGCACGTTTTAAAGATCTACTGATCTTTAGAACATTTTCTACATCAAAAACGTCTTGCATGCATCCTTGAGGATTCAAGAGAGGAACAAGATGAAGTGATCAGCTACACATTTTGTAAATGCATGTGTCATTCCAGATATGTGATCTTATTCTTTCTACCAGACAGACAGAAATGATATCCTTCCTCTCATATTCTGATTTCATGTCAACAAGTCACATGTTAATCAGGACAATGGGGGTTATGCATTAATGTGGGCTGGGTATGCGAGATTTGTGCATGCCCAGCCCACATGATATGTGCTACTTGTTCTATCTGCACCTGGTAGATGACTGCTGTGTGAGAGGCAGCCTTTACCATTCTGTCTCTCTGACCCATGTGCTGCCAGCCTGAAACTACAGATTCTGAGTAAATTGACTGTGTCCCTGATCGAGTGCAGTTTGTGCCTAATGCTACAGAGTTAGAGTGGTAGCATGCTTGTAACTGTGAATGACTTGCTGCACCATAAATTGCTACATTGCCAAAAGCATATAAACAAGGGACTGAGGTTTTGAGCTGCCCGTGGCTGTAGTGGGCTCAGCGGTGAGCCAATCATAGTGGGATTGCCTCAGAGGAGGGGTTTCAAGCC
Organism: Neoceratodus forsteri; assembly: GCA_016271365.2. NCBI lineage: Eukaryota > Metazoa > Chordata > Ceratodontiformes > Ceratodontidae > Neoceratodus > Neoceratodus forsteri. The sequence continues at coordinate 1,544,867,043 of CM057450.1, forward strand.
CTTTAAACTCCGAGTAAGCGCCACTGTGGAGATATCTTTAGGTTTATGCAGTTGGTCCAAGTGGACTGGATATTAACAATCCTAGGAACCTGACAAACCACCTATGAAGAAGTACAAATCAGCTACTAGCATTAGGAAAATTGACTTAGTTAATAAAGGATATTTGGCAGTTTGCTGGGACTCAGGTATTGTATATCCTTATATGATATATTTTATAAAGAAAGTGAAGTGGTGGTAAATCTGTTTTATATTATCCAATTGTAGTAGCTATCCCTAATGACATTACTGAAAATGAAAATGTTTATTTTAATGCTGGGATTAGTGTTAGCTAGTTTTTTGCCTAAGGGAAGGAAAGAAGAATGTGTAGAAAATGTAAGTGCCTTAGCCTTACAAAATGGAGTGCTGATGGAAAGTAGAGTTTTGGAGATAAACAAAAGCTGGGGTAAAAGGAGAAATAAGTTTAATGAAATACCCCTGTAAACCCGGAACAAAGCTGGAAGTAAGAAAACCCCATTAATGAAATCTCACAAAAAGAACTAATTGTGCTGATATTTCTAGTAACGACTGGAGATACTGAGGTAAACCCCGAGCCTGTACCAATGACTCATACAGGTTTCAAGGTCCTTATGGTAATGCTAGAGTCTAAAACATTAAGTGAATTTACTATAAACTTGGGTAGCCACTGAAAACCTGAAGTGGTATTTTAACTGAAACCTGGTTAAATAAAGATGTAAATTATACAGAAATTGAATTAGAGGATTTTATGAACACAGAAGGGATAGGGAAGGTCAGAGAGGAGGGTTGTTTTATTATATATAAATGGGAAATATGGCAGACCTTGGTGGAATACTCAGGAAAAATTGACAAAATTAAATGTTTATTGGTTGAAATACAAGGGTTAACTCTGGTACTGGGTGTTGTATCCCCACCTAAGACAAGCATTGGCTCCTTTGAACCTTTACCAGGTCATTTATTAAACAAATCTATGGGTAATGACTTGCTCCTTATGGGGATTTCAATGTGGCGAGAGCTTACCAAGGGGAGGGCATTGGAAAAAGCTTTCAGCCATCAGATGTAATGCAGGCCATATCTAATCCCACAAGGAAAAGTCATAATTTGAGTAAAGGAAATATATTAGATTTGGCCTTTGTCTTACCTAGAATTAAATCAATCCAAATTAGAGTAGAACAACGAATGTTGGGTGACCATTGCACAGTAACTGGACATTTTGAACTAATTGATGAGGAACTCCAATGGCCAAAGCTATTAATTAGGGAAACTAGATCTTTAAAATTAAAAAATTATACTAGGAAGCTATAAATATAAGAAAAATAGCAGGACAAGAGGACACAGCATGAGATTAGTGTCAGCAGTGTCAGTGGCTCAGTAGGTAGCACACTCGCCTCTGAGGCTGGGAGATTAGAGGGCTGTGGTTCAGTTCCACATCTGGCAGTTACACATATCCCAGTACTGACACTGTAGTGCAGCATGAGAGGGTGCTGCACTTGAGGTGCTGTCTTTCGGATGAGACGTTAAAACTGAGGTCCCATCTGCCTGGATTGGTGGTAGTTCAGGTGGATGTTAAAATCCATGTGGAAATTCCCTGTGTCCTGGCCAAATTTCCCTATTCACTAAAAATACCATCAACGGCTTAATCTGGTTCAAGGTCAGTTGGCATTCATCTGTATCCTCCCCAGGTCGTGCCTGAAAATAGGCAGGATTTGTCTAGTGCACTTACCTGGTCGACAAAAAACTAAATAAAATAAATAAATAAAATAAATTAGAGGGAGGCTGGTTAAGGGGGATGTGAGGAAATTTTTCTCAGAAAGGGTGGTGGATGCATGGAACGACCAACCTCAGGAAGTGGTGGCTATGAATACAGTGCAGGGCTTCAAACAGGCATGGGATAGGCATAAGGGAGAAATATAGATGAGTATGAATAGATGGGCCACTGACAGAGCAAAGGCCGATGGCACATTTATAAAGTAGAAAAGAAATGGCCAGACTAGATGGGCCTTGCAGTCCTTATCTGCCGCCAACTTCTAGGTTTCTATGTAAACACTGGTAGCCCATTTAGCAAAGGTGAATTGAATAGACTGTTTTTAATCCCTAGCTTGGATCTGGCTATTCAGGATTTTACTCAACATTCATGCAGATATGTAATCCACTGGATCCCTATACTAAAAAGATGCAAAGAAAAGAACAGGCTCCCAGTATTACGGAAAAATTTAAAAGGAAATATAAATAAAGAATAGACTATGGAAAATATCGAAAATCTTTATGCCCCAAAGACTGAAATAATTTAAGAAAAGCAAGAAATAAATTAAAACAAACTTTGAGGGACACAAAATGTAAAATTATAAAAACAAAATTGTAGAAACAACTGACACACACCTGTACTGGGCCCTGTTTAGGTCTTTTGAAACACCTGCAATTATAGGCCAGAGACTCAAATGGTAAAGATGGAATAGTGCAGTCACCAAAGACATCGCAGATCTATTAAATAATTATTTCGTGACACTACAAGATGTAAATATCCTGGTAGTAAATTAAAGGGAAATGGATTCTATTCGGGTAGGAAACAAACTAAAGGGCCAAATTGTAGGTTCAGAGTGATAAAATGCAGCCAAGTGAAAAAAGTATTCGGAAACTAAAAATTAATAAGGCATGTGGACCTGATGGGCTAGAAAGCAGATTTCTGAAAGATGCTATAGAAATTATCTCCTTGTCTTAACTAAGCTATTTAATTGGAGCCTAACCAGAAACAGATTTCCAGAAAGCTAGAAGCTTGTAAAATTGACCCCATACACAAAGGAGGTTATAAAACTAACCCTGCAAACTATTGCCCTATTGCTATTCTGCCCATAGTCTCTAAAATCTTGGGTGGTATAGTCCAGGAACAACTGATGGACTATTTAGAACAACAGTCTATTTTAACAAAATATCAATCGGTTTCAGACTGGGATACTCTATGGACACCATACTCACTGATCTGGTAGATTTGATATCTACATCCTTAAATGAAGGCAGGAAGGTGGGGTGGGTTGCATGGATTTATCCAAAACATTTGACACTGTGGATCATGAGATTATGGGCACAAGACTTATAGAGGTATGGGTCACCACAGAAACCTGCCAATGGTTTATCTCTTATTTTGGAAAACCGACAACAGCAGGTACTGATAAAAACACTAGTTCAAGTAAGCTAGTGAATGGAAGGAAGTTCTCAGGATCACTCCTGGGATCTACTCTGTTTTTGATCTATGTAAACTCAGTTTCTCAAGTTATAGAAAAACCCATATACGATTATACACGAATGATACAGTACTATTGGCCCATAGAAAAGATAAAATGAGATGGAAAACACCTTCATGATGATTTCCAGGAATTCTGTGGGTAGTTTGCAAAATCTAGGTTAGTATTAAATGATAAAACAATGATATTTGGCTCAAAAATAACATCTAAACATAATAAAGAAATATTTATCGAGACTACTAAAATGAGATTCTTACCCAGGTAGAAGAATACAAATATCTGGTGTATGGTTTGATAGAAGTCTTGATTTTGACTTCCATATAAAAGATGTGGGAGAGTAAACATAAGATTAGGTGCCTTTCGTGCACAAGGTATTGTTTAGTTTATAAAATGAGAGAAACAATAGTAAGTCAACTACTAGTTTCTATAATTGACTACGGTGCCCATATCTATGGTCTAGCACATAAAACTTCTTTGTCTAAAGTAAATAAACTATATAATAGATTAGAAAGATTCACATTAGGTGTGGATTTTATATGCACCACTGCAACATGTTAAATGAACTTGGGTGGAAGGACCAAGAGACCAAAAAGGAAAATTAAGGGTTTGGTCAAATATATGAAACCATTTATTCACTTAATCCTATCTAGTTAATGGATAAATTACAACTGAAAGACCATAAATATGGGTTAAGAAGTAGAAATGTAAATAAATTTACTTTCCCCAAAGTGACCAATAAATTTGGTGAACTGACTTTGTCCCTATATAATCTCCAGATATTGAGATACATTAGATCCTAAAGACAAAGAATTGGTAAAAAGCCCAAACGTTTTAACCTCCAACTGAGTAAAGTCCTCCAGAGGATGTCAGTGTACACTATGGGCTAGATATTCAGACTGGCAGGCAATGGCGCAATGGAGCTGCAGCACAACCGAGATGTGCCGGCAGTTAGATAGGGGATATTCAAGGTGATGTGCTAGGCACATCACCTTGAATATAGCACAAATGTGCATGGTGCATATACAATGCAACAGCACATTCACCAGACAGGGAGGACTGGGAATGCTCCAGCGAACTGTAGTTGTGCTTGGGCTATACCGAGATAATCTATACTTGGGCATGCAAATGAGGTCATAATGTATGCAAAGTACAAATGGTCAATCTGCATGTCATTATGGCCCCATTTGCATGAGTTGAGCAGGGCAGCCCAGTGCAATTTGCCTGGAGCCCTGTACAGCATGTGGTGTGGACAGAGGGGTCCTGTTGCAATCCCCAGCCATGCAACCATGATCGAGATAGAAAAGATGTAAAACAAACCTAGGTGATCTAGTGGTACCCCTCCCATAGCCCAGTCATGGACAATGGTTAAAATAGACAAGTCCTGGTGATCCAGTGGTACCCCACCCTCCCAATGTACCATCAGCTGTAAGATAAAAATACCCTTCCCTGGTAGTCTAGTGCACCCCTACCCCACCCGATGCACTGATCAGCAGTGCTCCATCTTGAAATGTATCCCTGGTGGTCCAGTGGCACCCCCACTCCCCACCCACACAGGACCCCTGCCCACCCAGCCTCCCCTGTCATCAGTGGGCAACCTCAACCCACCCACATACCACCCAGCTGCCTGCCAAATGACAGCTTACACTATGAGTTGTAAGCCCATTGATCCACACTGTAGACCAATGGGCTTGCAGGGCATACTGTATGAGATAGTCACAAATATGTGAATGAAGTCCAAGTGGATTCCCTGCTCTGTATGAGCAGTGGATTCTGGAAGGCATGGGACTACCTTTTTGTAAAGTACAGGCAAGTGCCCTAATGACTGCCCCAACCCTCCTGTCTACCAAGGGCTAGGGCAGCATGGTAGGGAGGATGTCCATTGCAGCCAGTGGTCAAAATCTGGGAGGTCACACAATGGCTACAGCAGGATCCCTGTCTGCATATCCTGTGCCCCCCCTTGCCTGTCACTCTGCACCTTCATGAATGGTGTGGAGTGCAGCATGCCCATACACCCTGTGAACCAGTCGTACATGTAACTGCATGATCGGCTGGGGAATCAGTGGAAGGGATGCACATCCCTTCTGTGCATGTGTGCAGCATCCACGGGACTGTCTACACACCACTGATCTGCAGTACGCAGGCAATCTGCACCATAGTTTGTAGATCCCATTGACAGGAAGTATTTGGCTTAGACAAACTGCATCAGCAATTACCACCTGTGTTGCTCCTCAAAGGCTTCAGCACAGTGAAGAGGACTCCATTTGTCACCACAGATTAGAACAATGTTTACCTCTCTTGCTAATACTGTGCTCACCTGCATACTGGTGGATGGTTTTCTGACTTGGTTTGTTGGCCAAGACACCTAGCTTTACCTGATCTCTTTCCTTCTAAGATTGCTTGAAAGGACAGAGCAGAGAACCTTACCAGAGCAAGGGAAAATGATTAAGACTTCTCTTGGCTAAGCAGATTTACTGTGTGTTGTTATTTTTATTTTGTACTCACAGGGATTGCTACTGTTTGTTGCTAACATTTCATTACTTTATTTTCTCTGATTCAAATTGTTGTTGCTGGTATACCTTCTTCTGCATTATTACAAGGTGTGCCTACAGGTGTGCTAACAGATTACTGCTGTAAGCTTCTGATTCAAATTGTCTTTGCAAGGTATATCTTATGTTACTGCTTTATTTCTCTGTAGCAAAGTGTTTCTTACAGAGTATATCTTCTCTGAAATTATTACAGGTGGTGCTTACATATTTGTGATTTTTTATCATTGGGCCAAGCAAAATTACTGTTTGACACTGTTTTATTTATTCTTTTTGTTGAAAAGGTTTGTTGTCTCAGAGGTGTTTCAGTCTCCTTCATATTGAAGGAGCTAATTGTTTTCTCCCACAGCTCTTCCAGAGGATTAGGTATGTATCTGGGGTGGAGCTGGTAAACTGTCAGTAATTTGCAACAGAAAGAAGGGCTAAAAGGTCAGATTAGTTGATATCTTGGAGGTAGAAGACTTGGTTTGCTGGCCAAGTCACCTAGCTTCACCTGAGCTCTTTCCTCTAAGATTGCTTGAAAGGACAGGGCAGAGAACCTTACCAGAGCAAGGGAAAAGGATTAAGACTTCTTTTGGCTAAGCAGATTTAGTGTGTGTTGTTATTTTATTTTGTACTCACAGGATTGCTACTGTTTGTTGCTAACATTTCATTGCTTTATTTTTTCTCTGATTCAAATTGTTGTTGCTGTATACCTTCTTCTGCATTATTACAAGGTGTGCCTACAGGTGTGTGCTAATAGATTACTGCTATAATCTTCTGATTCAAAGTGTCATTTGCAAAGTATATCTTCTGCTACTGCTTTATTTTTCTCTGTGCAAAGTGTTTCTTACAGAGTATATCTTCTGAAAATATTACAGGTGGTGCCTTACAGGTTTTACAGTTTTATCTAATATTAGAATAAGCTTTCAGGGTTACTGCATTGTTGTTGACTGATTGTTTCTGCTCTTACCTCCTTGTTCTTTCATCTGTGGTTCTTCTTTTCGGTGGGAAGGGCCCAGCCACCCACCCGCATCCCCAACCACCCCACACTACACTCCTTTTATAGGGTACCACAGTTGTGACATTTCCTGTGGCAAAGCAGGAAGTGGTGGATCAGTGGGGCATCCACAAGGTAAGCTCATTTACAGGGCACTAGTAATTTAATTTGTTTTAACAAGTTATACGAAAACAAAATACAAAATCAAACCATTACTTGCATTTTCTTCCTTCTAATTACTCTGACCAGGTTATAAACCCAGCAACTTATCTGGAATGGATATAATTAACTGCAGGTACTGTACTGTGGAACTCTTTCAGAAGGACAGACTTACAGATTTAGGACACTGTCCTACATGCTGGGCCATTGGAGATCTTAGGGCTCAGCTCCGGACAGCATGGGCAGAGATTACACTCAAATTTCATATTCAAGAGGAAATACATTATAAGAACCACCCACCATTTCCCAACAACCAACAGAAGGACCTCAATCAAGAGAGTAGTTGGTCTAGGAGGTTGGCAGTGGTTAGGAGAGGCAAATCTGGTGCTCCATCACTGTGCTCTCCAACATATTACCTCAAAAACCATATAAACACTACAAACAGGTATCTGCCTCTATCTCTGAAATCAAACAAAGGAGCAGAGGACACTGCAGAGCAGGACACTGCAGCACAGGAGCTAGCACAACAAAACTCACCCAAATCAGGAACCAAAGCTAAAAAGCAAAAATAAAATCAAAAACTTCTGATCATAGGAGATTCCATGATTCGGAGAGTTGATACCCATCTCAGCCAGGGTAATGGTCAGATGTCTCCCAGGTACATCAGCATGGAGAGACACTGACCAAATTCTAAAATTGTTCACAAAGCAGGAGAAAACATTGATGTCCTGGTACACATAGGGACTAATGATCTCGCCAGCCAGTCAGTTGTGGAGACCAAGGAACACCTGACCAGGCTGGGTGACAAACATCATCCATTTCATCCGGCATCTCCTTCCCTGAGATCCTGCCAGTCTGGAAGAGGGAGGCAGATGGACGGAAGGTCAGAGAAGGGAGATAGGGAGCTAAACATGTGGCTCAAGGGCTGGTGCCAGGTAAAGGACACAGATTTGTAGGGAACTGGCAACAGTTCTGGGAGCAAAAGTTCTTTAAATTTGACGGACTGCATCTGACTAAGAGGGAGTCAGTGCATTGGAAGCAGAAGTTTGACATCTTTGCAGAATATTTAAACTAGCAAATGGGGAGGGTTGCAGCAACCCATATGTCGAATGGGAAGAACACCCCCCCCTCAGCTAGTGGTCAAACAGGGATTGAGCATGTTTGCAGTTCATTTGCATCATCAGGTAAGAAAAAGGTCCGTCTCCCCATATGACGCCAGGGAAATGCCAAACCTCACCCAACAACTAACACACCAAAAATCTGGCCAATGGAAAATCATGTACACAAATGCCCACAGCCTGGGAAATAAGATCCCAGACCTGCAGGCAGTAATGTCAGAGACTAAACTGGACATAGTAGCAATTAACAGACATGGTTTACCAGTAACCACACTTGGGAGACTTCAGTACCTGGCTACGCACTGTTCAGAAGAGACCAAGATGCAAAAAGGGGGGATTAACCTGTATGTCAATGAAAATATCAAAGCTACAGAAATTCAGAATACACATAAGGAGCCAGAAGAACTGTGGGTCACCCTGAAACAGGAAATGGGACAGCCATAAGAACTGGGTTGTCTACAGGCCCCAGATCAGGGGAGGACATAGACACATTACTGTTAGAAGATATACAAAACATGACAGCTAAAGGGAGGTTCTGATAATGGGAGACTTCAACATGCCTGATACAGATTGGTCAATACCAGCAGGAACATCTGCCAGAACTAGACAATGGTGGATTCCCTGCAGGAGGCCTCAAACAACTGGTACAATAACCCACAAGAGACAGGGCTATCCTAGATCTAGTACTGACTAACAGGGAAGGGATCCATATCTCCAGGTAGAAGGTTACCTGGGGCCAATGACCATCACATGGTATGGTTCAATTTGGCCACTACATCTAAATCATCCCATTCCAAGGCAAAAATATGGGACTTCAGAGGAGCTGACTTTGATAAGATGGCCAACAGAGTTAAGCTATCCCTGGCAAAAAGAAACACGGGTGATGGGGTACAGGCAAAGTGGCAAGCATTAAGGATGCAATACTTGAAGCAACATCCCATTATGTTAGACAGAAAAGGAAGTGCAAAAGTGGAAGAAACCACTTTGTTCTCAAATACAGTAGCAGAAAAGGTCAGAGCCAAAAGGCTGGCCTTCAAGAAATATAAGGGAACACAGCAGGATGAAGATAGGGAGGCATACCAAACTGCCCTAAGGGAGGTAGGGAAGGCAGAAAGGCAGGCAAAGTTCCAAACTGAGGAAACACTAGCACGAACAGTAAAAGAAGGTGACAAGACTTTCTATAGATACATTAGTGAAAGGAGAAAGTCCAGAGGGGTATTGCTAGCTCAAAGGAGAAAAGAGGGCATGTGAGGAGGAGGACCTGTAAAGCATCTGTCCTAAATAGATACTTGTGCTTAGTATTTACTGAAGAGAAGGTAGGGCAGGGCCTACAGCTCAGCACCAAGAACACAGGGGAAGGAGGTGAGCACTACCCTTCACAAAAGAAAGGGTTCTACAAGAGCTCACTAAGCTCAGGGTGGACAAGGCAATGGGACCTGATGGCATACATCCCAGGGTACTTAAGGAGCTAAGGGTGGAACTAGCAGAGCCATTAGCAGAAATGTTTAGTGAGTCTCTGAGCACAGGAGAGGTCCCAGAAGGCTGGAGAAGAGGCATGTGATCACTCCACAAGAGTGGTAGCAGGAGGAGGCAGGGAACTACAGATCAGTTAGTCTTATCTCAGTAGTGGGCAAGATTATGGAGGCACCTAAGGAAAGGATAGTGCAACACCTGGAATCCATAGGGCACAGGATCCAAGACAGCATGGGTTTACAAAGGAAGGTCCTGTCAAACTAATTTCATAGATTTCTTTGACTGGGTAACCAGAGTGGTGGACCAAGGGGAGCAGTTGATGTCACCTACCTTGACTTCAGCAAAGCTTTCAACACTGTTCCACAAAGAAGATTGATAAATAAATTAGGTAGGCTCAGGGTGGGTCAGAAGTTGGTCAACTGGGTGGCAAACTGGTTGACGGGCAGAAAGCAGAGAGGTGGTAAATGGTATACAGTCAGAAGAGATGTAAGTCACAAGTGGGTACCTCAGGGATCAGTCCCGGGCCAGTCCTTTCAATATCTTCATTAGTGACATAGCAGATGGACTAGAAGGTAAGGCTTGTCTGTTTGCAGATGACACCAAGATCTGCAACAGAGTAGATGATTCAGATGGGGTGGGCAGAATGAGAAGAGATCTGGGTAAACTAGCAAAATGGTCAGAAGAGTGGCAACTGGGATTTAATGCAAGAAGTGCAAGATCATGCACATAGGGAAGAGAAACACTGAAGCCACCTATAGGCTGGGAGGAGTTGCTGGCAGTCACAAAGGAAGAAAGAGACTTGGGCATCATCATCACCACCGATGATCTGAAATCATCCAAGCAGACCTCTAAAGCAATAGATAAGGCTGGGGATATTTGGGTGTATTAGTAGGGGTATCACAAGTTGGAAGAGGGAGGTAATAATCCTCTTTACAAGACACTAGTTAGGCCCTTCTGGAGTACTGTGTGCAGCACTGGAGGCCACACCTTCACAAGGACATTAACCAGATTGAGGCAGTCCAGAGAAGGGCAACCAAAATGGTGCAGGAACTGCATCAGAAGACATATGAGGACAGATTAACGGAGCTCAATAGTATACCCTTCAGCAAAGGAGGGAGAGAGGTGATATGATCGAGACATTCAAACACCTTAAGGACATTATCAAGGTGAAAGAGTCTAACATGTTTAAATATAAGAAAAATAGCAGGACAAGAGGACACAGCATGAGATTAGAGGAAGCTGATTAAGGGTGAATGTGAGGAAATTATTTTTCCGAGAAAGGGTGGTGGATGCATGAAACAGCCTACCTCAGGAAGTGGTGGCTATAAATACAGTGCAGGACTTCAAACAGGCATGGGATAGGCATAAGGAGCAATACAAATGAGTATGAATAGATAGGCCACTGACAGAGCAAAAGTGATGGCACATTTATAAGGTAGAAAATAAATGGACCAACTGGATGGGCCTTGCAGTCCTTATCTGCCATCAAGTTCTATGTTTCTATGTTACTTCAAGCGACTGCAACATGTAATAGCTGAAATTCTGCTTTATTGGCATTTCTTGATTCAGGTGGTGAAGGGGCTGTTAGTTCTGCTGAATGTTCCATAACAGCTTCTGTGCCTTAAAAGAATAGCTAAAATGACCTCTGACGTTTTGGCCACACCCACACACACCTTGGCATAGTACAGCCTTTCTTATCCAGGAATCCATAAACTACCAGATTTATGCAATACCAAAGCATGGACCAATGTGTATAGTTACTATCTTCAACTGCCTTTACAATGTTCTTTGCATTATCAGATACTACAGACACTATAAAACCTGAGGTTGCTGTGCAGTGTCAGCCACACATCAACCATCTGCTTGAAGTCATTCTAGCAGCTTTTCTGCATGATGGTTATTGTTGAAGCCGCAGCTGTATAAAGCTGCCTGCTTGTGGTGGTCATTGGGCCTTAGTGATGCACAATTACTGCTGCTGCTACTTCTGCCACTTAATCCAGGAGGGGAGAAAGACAAGAACCCAGCTGACAATTATTACCATGTAATATGGGGTCTTACCAATCAAACACACACGTCCAGTGGGTTGTGAACTGCTGGCACAAATACTCTTTTCAGGACATGTGATGCCCTAAAGACACAAGAGGTGACACTCAGATCCATAAGAGGCCCTCCTAGTGTACCTATAAACTTACTATAGATCGTGCCATTTGCTTAAAAACAAACACATTTTTTGGTCCCTTTCCGTGTCATGAGCGGCACTGGTCAGAAATCCATTATGGGAACAGTGCATGAGATACTTTTATGGAAGTAAGAGTACTCACGTGCAACCAAAGGAAGTGTTGATTGATCAGGAGCATCACATGATGCTCCAACGATCTATAATAGACACTTTGGTACAAATCTGGAAGTGCCACTGTGGACAAGAAGGTATGGCTGTGCACATGGTTTCTTGGCGCTGGAACTTGCATTAGCAATAGAAAGCCTGGAATTCCACAAAGGATAATGGCAGCAAGTCAGTGGCTAGCATTTCCACAATTTCCTTTTGTTAACTTTTTATCCTCAGGTCTCTTGGTATTATATTTCTGGCTTATTTCAAGAAACTCAACCAAAGACTCATTTTATTTGGGGGTCTGACTACCACTTTTGCTACCCTAGGGGTGACGTGCATGGGGATGTGTTCTCTCAGAGGTATAGAGTCAATCGGTAAAATTCTATGAATGGAAGATGATGAAGTTTGGCTTCAACTGCCATTTCAATGACTTCCTTCCTCTTCCTCATCCTCTTCCTCTTCCTCTTAATAAACAGTCTCTCCTCGCATATCATCATAATCATCATCAGCATTACTGCCTGTTTGTGCTACTGACGATGATAATGCCATGCGTTGGCACCCTTTCTCATACTGAGACCTGGGGTACTTCAGCAAATGTCTTTCATGTTGGATGTTTCAAGCCTTGTTCCTCCTGACTCAGCCTGTCCTTATACATGAGGCACACTATATGTGGCCATGAGTCTTTGTCCACACTAATGAGATCCTATGCAACTGATCTCACTGGTTTGGTCTTTCCTGGTGGCTCTATCTGCTGTTGGCTATGGAACTGACTGCCATGGCTATCTTTTTACACCTCCATCTTCACCAGTTCATCTGGTTCAGAGAACGGTTCTTTTCTGCCTCTACCATGTGTCCTGATCCTAGGTACTACTTCTCTTTCTGTGTCTTTCTGCTGTTTTACTACATGTTTTCCTCTTGATGTTTGGGCCTCTTTTCCTTTTCTGAACCTTGTTCTGTCTTTTGAACTCTTACATGCCCTGCCCCATTTATGGAGCCCATCTGTTCCTCTTCCTCCACAGAATTATTACTGCTGCAGCTGCCACTATTATCAAGTACATACCCATGATGTGTCTCTGTTCCCAGGCTTCCCAAATCACCCCGTTTCTCCTCCACTGCCTATATCTGTGTGTGCTGCTCTTTTCCTTGCTTTTCTCTGCAATTATTGCTTTAGTTGTGACCCTTGCATGCCACTCTGAGTGCTTCCTACAATGTGTGATACATCATAGACTGCTTCAGCTGTTTCCACACTTCCACCTCCCACTGAGGCTAAGGGGCTCTGAGTTAACCACACTCCACTTTGTTTTAATTTACTGCTTTTGGATGACCCTCCATGCCCCCATCTCCTTGCTTTCTCTGCTGCTCCATTGCCTAACGAAAGTACACACACAAATACTTGTTGCTGTCCATATTTTTACTTTTTGTTGTGTATGATGGGGTGATACCATAAAATTGAAAACCAGCAGCTCTTGTGTACAGGCAGGCTGCTAGATCACATTTATTCATTGCCCACTCCAAGCCACACTACCCTAGCACAGCTTTGGCAGACACACAAATATTACAAGGAATGTCAGGAATCTGCAAATGTGAAGACTGGAAAAATATCGTAATGTGCATTTTCTTTTTGGGAAGGTTGATGCCACAAAAGTGCTAACAAACAGAAGCAGCTGGGCACAGGCAGTCTGCTAGCTCACCCCACTTACTGTCCACTGCCCAGATCTCACTACCCTAGCACTGCTCAGGCAGACTTTCACAAATGCTACTGGAATTTCAGGATGCTGCAAACATCAAGAATGGAAAATTTATAAGGAACTTTTGAGAAAGGACTTTGCCAAATGCGTCAAACGTGCAGTATGTGTGTTTTGAAGTAAAATTCCTTTAATGGAGTCTACTGGGAGCACGGTGTGATGTCTATTTTGGTTTGTGAGTGCCCATGTTCTATGTAATTGAATTTCTGACTATTATAGAGCACCACCTCATCTAGTGCAGCCTTTTCTGTGTTTACTTGTATAAGCAACTGCATTCATTAAATGCCAACTGCGTAATCAATAACTTAATAGAGACTTGTAGTTCCAGTGATGAATGGGCTACAGGACAGAAAGACAACATGGGTTTTTAACAAGTAGATCTTGTTAGACAAGCATGGTTGATTTCTTCAACTGGTGATACAGGCTGTTGATAAAGAACGGTGGGGGATGGCCCATTGTTGCAGTTGTAGCACCACGCTTGCAAAGCCAATGACCTCTGTTCATGAATGAACCTAAGTTATGGAAGGGCCAGTCAGGTGAGAGAACTGAACATCACACAGGACACTCTCATCCTGAGGTGGGTGGGTCACAGTCTCCTACAACCCCATCATATGGGTGACCACAGGCGGCAGTGCAGTTGGAACTGTTACTGCAGGAAGGAGGATCGCTGACTGACTCCGATGGGCATGACCACACATCAGGCGTGTGCAAGTGCATCACTGAGTCCTTGTGGTTGGCATCCCTAGGGCAAGGGAAAAAAAACACCCTACAGGCGTGCGTGGTGAAGCCACCAGCACGCTTGGTGTGATGTGAAGCTGACCACTGTCTCATAAAATGTGTTACTCGAGTGGTTTCTGGCCAGCTCCCACTGACCCCAACCTGGAGGAAAGTCCATGGTAAGAGGAGGCAAGTAAGTGACAGGAAAGGCACAGGTGGGGCTGGCAGGTCACTTGTGTGGATGGGGGCTGCTCAGAGAACAAATGGAGGAAAATAGCATGTTAAGAAAATACATAAAAACTAAATAAAGGACAAACAGTTGACATATTGTGCTATTGTTGGACTTTCCAAAACATTTGACTCAGTTTTGCACAAGAGATTAAATATAGGGGACGAGGGTTTGGGACAGATTAACATAGTAGGACCGAACTGCTAGGGGCAGAACTCAAAGCAGGTAGTTGTAAATCAGAGTAAGCAGGAGTGAAAGGGATCACAAGCCTGGTCCTCGGGTCAGTCCTCAGACCAGTACTCTTTAACATCTTTATCAGTGATGTAGGGAGGACATCAGAGTAAAAATCTGCCTTTTTGTGGATGACACCCAGCTCTGCAATGGAGTGGACAGTGAGGAGGGTATTTGTGAATTGAGAGAAGGTGTGAATGGACTGGAACAATGGTCAAGGATCTGGCAGCTGAGTTTTAATGCCAAAAGTGTATCATCATGCATGTGGAATGCAGAAACCATTGGGTAGAATACAGGCTGGGAGGAGTAATGATTAAAAGATGGAGGAAGAAGGAGATCTGGGAGTAATAATTTCTGACAACCTCAAATCTGTTGTGTAATGCAACACAGCTATAGGGCAAGCAAATAAGATTCTAGGTTGCAACAGGAGGTGGTTCAGTAGCATGGGAAAGGTTTGCTTGCCCTTTGTTGATCTCTGTTACGGCTGCTCTTAGAGTACTACATACAATTTTCAAATCCTGCCTAAAGAAGGACATAGCCAAACTGAAATCAGTGCAGAAGAGGTGACTAAGATGAAATATAGAAAAATGATACTGCATCCAGGGACAACTGTACCATGGTCAGGAGAGAAAGCGGACAAAGAATTAACTGGCACCAGCCTAGACATTGGAAAAAGGTGCACTATCTCACACATCATGAATAAGGATGCAGTTTACCTGCATGTCTGTTCTTCTTTATTAGGTGAAACATTGCAAAGTGACACATAGTCCTACATGCATTATAGGTACATTTCATGAATGTTCATCACAGCACTGCACATAATGTCACGAGGCATACCAGTGTCCCTTGAACCATAAGTGGGCCTGATGGGCTTCGCATCAGTGTGCATTCTCAAGACACTGTATGTGAGATAGTGAACTTTTTCTCCCTGTCTAGGCTGGTGCCAGTCAATTTTTTGTCTGACTAAGATGATACAAGGGCAACTAGGCAGGATGTACAAGCAGAGACTGGAGAGCCTCAATATGTACTCACTGGATATGATGGGGCATGAACAAGATGTTCAAATACATGCAAGAATAAACAAAGTCATCACCTGTTTACAAACAGTAGCAACAAAAACATCATGGGCAATAATAGGAAATGTGTGGGGAAGGTTTTAGAAGGATGTCAGAAAGTACCTTTTCACAGATCGTGTGGTGGAAAGTGGAGCAGACTGCCCACCAAGGGGTCAATGTGAATATAGTGGGGGCATTCAAAGGGGATGGGACAGGCACAAAGAACTGATTAAGTGCAATGGGGATGACTGAGGGGATTGGCATGGATCATTAGGGTCCGTGGAGCCTCACATTGGTAGAAAAGGACAGTCTAGATAAACAGTGAGGCCTTCTTCTGTTGTCAATTCTTCATGTTTCCATTTTTTTTTTTTAGTTTTGGGGTTGATGTCACAAAGTTCCAAATAGCAGCCATCAGGAACAGGTAGGATGCCAGCTCACAACCACTTGTTGCCCACTGCCCAGACCACACTACCCTACCAAATCTCAGGCAGACACACACAGATGCTACAGAAATGCCAGAACCTGCCAATGGGAAGACTGGAAAAAAATTAAATAATAATTTAAATAATAATTTGTTTCTTGTTTTTATTTCCATGCCATAGCAAGTGTATATTGCGAAGCACCTCTTGTGGTCTTGTATGTTCTTTGCTGCATTTAGTCCAGTTTAAAGTTACATTTACTCTGAGCGATTCGGCTGCATGATGCCATTGATGATGTCAGTGATAAGGCTTTTGGGATGGCTATAGTGTTTCAGGCCTACACAAACCTGGGTTTGATCTCCACTATGGCCCATTTTATCTCACTACACTTTACTGTATGTGGTATGAGAGAATTTTATAGTGTATGCCAGCGTTGATGTCAGTGATAGAGTTTCAGCAAGATTTGAAGCAGACTTTTAGAAAATTCAAGTGATATGGACTTTTTTTTCCTTTCACTACAAGTTCTGTAGTTAGGATTTATCTATCTCTAGAAATCTTCTGTCTTACCATGTGGAATGATTGCACAGTGGCAGAGCACTGGAACACCAGTTGGGAGAGGGACTGGGTTTAATTAGCAGTTGTGAACATTTTTTCTTTCTCACTACAAATTGTTGTTAGCATTCATCGGTCTCTAAAACTCTACTCTACACTGTATTGTCATGCAGAATGATTGCACAGTGGCAGGGTAGCAAGACAGTAGTTGGGAGGGGCCTTGTTTTGATTCCAGTTGTGAAAATTTTTCCTTCTCACTACAATTTCTGTTGTTAAGATGCATCTCTCGCTCTATAAACCTTTATCATGCCATATGGAATGATAGCACAGTGGCAGAGCACCAGAACAGTAGTTGAGAGGGAACGTGGTTTGATTTCCAGTTGAACATTTTCTTTTGTCACTCCAGTTTATGTCTTCAGTATTCCTCTATCTCTAAAAATATTCTGTCTCACCATGTGGAATGGTGGCACAGTGGCAGGGCTCTAGGGCAGTAGTTGGGAGGGGCCTAGGTTGGATTCCCAGTTGTGAACATTTTTTCTTTCTCACTACAATTTATGTTTGTTGGCATTCGTCTATCTATAGAAACCTTCTGTTTTACGATGTGGAATGATAGCATTATGGCAAAACACCAGGACAATAGTTGGGAGGGCCCTGGGTTCAATTCCTAGTTGTGACCACGTGTTCCTTCTCATTGCAACAGCACTGAACAGTACTGGGGACAGGTAAGCAACAATATACAGCAGTTATGTAAGCAGACAATATACAGCATTACACAGTATTGGGCACAAGTAAGAAACAATATACAGCAGTCAAGTCAGTAGTCAATATAGAAGATTATAAAGTACTGGGGACAAGTAAGCAACAATATACCTTTTCCCATAATTAAAAAAAATTAGATGTAGAGAAATTTAGGTATGTGTTGGCCTCTACAATTGGGCAGCTGTAGAGCAGGCAACAGACAGTAACACTGCATTGTTCAACTTTTGTTTAATTTTTAACAATGTGTGTGACAGGTTTATTCCTTATAAAGATTAAGAATCAGGGGTGACACACATCAGTGGGTCACCCCTGAACTTTTAGAGAAGCTGAGGAGCGTGATAGGAGATGGAAATGATATAGAAAATCACCCAGTCAGGAAAAGCTATTAGCCTATTAAATTGCAAGAAATAATTGTAAACCATTAGTCAGGAGACCGAAAATAAATTATTTAATTGAAAGGCAAAGGAATTTGAGGAAAAATGTAATTGAAACATGGAAATTAATAATTGATCTAATAGGCAAGAAAAATACGACTAGCTTGTAATGTCTTAATGCCCCAACTGAATTGGTACAATTACTGATCCAAATTTGATTGCTAAAGAATTTAATAACTTTTTTCTGATATAACTAAATATGTCCCTACAGGTATAGCATACACAGTAACTCCCATTTCTCATGAAATGAGTTTAATCTCCCAAAGTTTTATTTTAGATTAATTCAACCAGTCGAGATCTTGAGTTATTTGCTAAAGATGAATCCCCACCCTCTTGGTTGAGATGAGATTGACTATAGGCTTGTGAGGATCACTGTGGATATTTGTGCTATCCTATTTCTTCTATATTTAATTTATTTCTCTGCTCTTCTACTTTTCCTACTATTTGGAAGGAACTGGCTGTAGTCCCAATATTTAAATCTGGGGACGCATCCAATACCCAAACTACCATCCCATATCTCCTTTGGCTCCTTTATCAAAAGTATTAGAAAGAATAATTTTCTATCCAATGTTGGAATATCTTTCAACACATGACTTTCTTGCACCTGAACAACATGGATTCAGACCGTCATAGTACAACGACAGCCTTGGTGGGGTTCACAGGTGCAGTGTAGGTGACACTTGATAAGGCCATCTTACTGGTGCAGCATTTGTGGACCTTACAAAGCTTTGATCTGGTCAGCCATGGTTTTCTTCTGGTACCATTAGGCAGTCCAGGATTTTCAGAGGATGTTGTTGGTTTGATTAGGAGCTATCTGAGTCTTTGTACTCAGAAGACAAAAATTCATAGTCAATATTAACTTTCTGCTTCAGTTTCACTAGGTGTGCCTCAAGGGTCAGTTCTGGGTCCTCTTCTCTTTAGTCTTTCTTGAATTCTCTTCCTTTGGTTTGTATTCACTCACAGATTCTTTTATATGCTGATGCGCAGTGATCCTCATGAGCACAGCAGATCTCAAAATGGTTCGGACTAATTTGTCACATGACTTTTTAGCTGCTCATGATTGGTTTATTAAGAATCGGCTTGTACTAAACAAAAAACTAAGTCTATTGTTTTCATAAAACTAAGAGTAGAATAAAGCAAAACACTATTCATTCTTTGGTGACAGCTCTAGGGATGGTAATAGAGCAAGTACAACAATTCAGGTACCTTGGTCTTATTGTTGATGAGGCATCAACTTTTGAACCTCTTATTTCTAATATAACTAAAGTCTTACATCAAAGACTAGGAGCACTCTACTGTCTTAATTCACTCCTCTTTCCTTCTACCAGGAAAATGTTGGCACAAAGTTTTTTAATTCCCATAATAGATTATGGATTACTATTCTAATATTCAGCGGGGTAGGATTATTGTCTAGAGTTGGGGTACTTTTAAATGTAATTGCTAGATTTTCAATCCAGTTACCAATAAGGACCCATCACAGCACCTTTAATGGCTACTGGATTATTGGCTCTTGAGTGTCGATACAAGCAGCATTAGGTATGTTGACAAAAGTGTCTTTGAATAAGGTCCCTCCATCCTAGCTTCCATGTTTACTAGACATCACAGCACAGTTTTACTAGGTCATATCATTTCTTTTTCAGTTCCACAGATGCTGACTTCATCAGGTCAAAGGTCTTTTTATATACATTACCTTCCTTTTTATTTTATTTATTTATTTATTGGAGATTCGAGTACCTTTGAGTCAAGGACTCATTTACAAAGGTTCCACATCACAGGTATTACATACAAGGAGAGAGGTTACATAGCAGTGCAGTAGTACATAGTCAGGTATATTCACTGTTACCCATTTTTATTGTTTAAATGACTCAGTCATGACCTTTAAGATGAAATAAAAATATTATTTATATGAGGAAAGTGATTGTAAATGTTTATCCTAATGCTTAATCCCAAATGTTCTGTAGATGTATGTTAAGGATGTATGTAAATGTTCATTCTAATGTTTAATCCTAATGTTTTGTAGATGTCTGTTTAAGGTTGTGTGAAAACAATGTTTGACTTCTTATTTGGTTTGTCATATTTAAGTTATTGTTTATGTATACTGGTTGACCATGTAAATGGGTTTTTGGCCCATGGACTTTCCAGTTTAAACAAATAAAACAAGCAAACAAATATAGAGTAGTTATGTGAGCAGATAATATACAGCATTACACAATATTGGGGACAAGTAGGACACAATACACAGCAGTTGTATAGGCAGCTAATACACAGCATTACTCAATACTGGGGGCAAGTAAGGCACAATACACAGCAGTTATATAGGCAGCTAATACATAGCATTACTCAATACTGGGGGCAAGTAAGCGGCAATATGCAGCAGTTATGTGGGCAGATAATATACAGCGTTACACAATATTGGGGACAAGTAGGGCACAACACAGCAGTTATATAGGCAGCTAATACACAGCATTATACAATATTGGGGACAAGTAGGGCACAATATACAGCAGTTATATAGGCAGCTAATACACAGCATTATACAATAGTGGGGACAAGTAGGGCACAATACACAGCAGTTATATAGGCAGCTATCACGGTATTATACAATATTGGGGACAAGTAGGGCTAATACACAGCAGTTATATAGGCAGCTAATACACAGCATTACTCAATACTGGGGCAAGTAGGCAGCAATATACAGCAGTTATGTGAGCAGATAATATACAGCATTACACAATATTGGGGACAAGTAGGGCACAATGCACAGCAGTTATATGAGCAGCTAATACACAACATTACTCTAATATTGAGGGCAAGTAATGCAACATACAGCAGTTATGTAGGCAGGAACATACATCATTATACAATATTAGGGATAAATAAGTAATAGTATACAGCAGCTATGTAGGCAGATAATATACAGCATTACACAATAATGGGACAAGTAAGAAACATTTTAAAATGGTTAAGGAATCGCTGTGTCTTGACTGATCAGTAGCTCTGAATTGTAATACCATTACCAAAGGTTAAACATGTGCTGATAATCAGTACACAGCATACTAATATACTGTATTAGAAAATGGTAGAGAGAATTCTTGTTTTTGATTGATTAATGCCACCAGCTAGCCAGTCTGGTATCTGGCAAAGACAATGGAAAATAATGAGCCCCTATCTCTGGCACCTGAATACGTTCAAATTTCACAGAGATTATGGAATTTTCAGTTTAAAATAGCTGCCATTTTTTCTCTTGCTTACCAAGAGATACAGCCCCCTCATGTTTATATTTGAATTTACTGTCATAGTTTTGTCTCGCTTAGAGAGGGGTCAGTTGCTGAGCCCCTTCCCTCATTTCAGTGAATAGATCTAAACATTTTCTCTCAACAGCCACTTTGCCATTGGGTTCAAACATGGCAGCCATATCCCCACTGATGTGCCACCATCCCACTCTGTCTTTTAGCCCTATCATAATCATAATTTCCCCTGCTCAACCTTAGCTCCCCCAACACTCTTACTGTAGCATCAACAAGCTGAAGATGTAAAAACTGGGTCTCTAGTGCCATCACTTTCCAGTTTCACCTGCTTTTGAGAACTGTTCTTCCTGACTGTGCTTCCCTACCCTGCAGCTGCATTCACTCTACTGACCAAGCTTCCACTTTCTCTCTCTCTTCCTCGTCTCAATCACAACCGTGAAACAACAAACATAAACAAACAAATGGACTGAGATGGACCGAAAATAAAATGTTGCCAGTATTGGGGGACAAAATGGAAGTATGCTGGAGTGCAGTTGCAGCAGCCACTTCAAAGAGTGGGGTTATTCTAGATGCCCTACAGGGGCATGCCTTAGACAACTAGTATTGGGCCCACTCGAGGAGGAGCAATCTTAGACCTGGTTCTCTCAAATGGAGATGGAGAGAGAGAGATCACAGATGTAGAAGTGGGTAGTCATCTGGAACTAGCGACCATCGAACAGTATGGTTCACAAGAAACACAGCAATAGAGTCAAGCCATACAAAGGCAAAAGTACTGGACTTTAGGGAGGCTGACTTTGCCAAAATGGTGAGTGCCTAAGGAATGCACTAGCCAGTGGGCAGGAAGGAGGGGTGGAGAAAATGGAGAATAATAAAACTGCCATCACAGAGGTAATGAGCCTTTGTGTGAAGCAAATAAACAAAACAAAATGATGTAAGAAACCACTATGGTTCTCAAAGGAAGTGGCAGTGAAGGTTCAAGAGAAAAGAAAGCATTCAGGAAGTACAAGAATCACAGAAGGAGCAGGACAGAGAACTGTATCAGTTAAAGCAAAAGGAAGCTGGGAAGGCAGTCAGAACAGCAAAGGCCCAAACCGAGGAAAAGATAGCCAACTCAGTTAAGATGGGGATAAAACCTTTATAGGTACATCAGGGAGCGAAGGAAGACCAAGGAGGGATAGTGAGGCTTAATAAAGGGAGGGAGGGTGGGCAGAGGAGAGTGAAAAGGCAGAGATACTAAACAAATATTTTTGCTCAGTATTTACAAATGAAGAGGGAGGTACCTAAAACAAACAGTAGAAACACTCTGGATACAGAAGTTGATACCAGCCATTTACAGAAGAAAGGGTTCTGAAATAACTCTTAAAACTGAAGGTGGACAAAGCAATGGGGCCTGATGGGATTCATCCCAGAATTCTAAAAGAACTAGGGTAGAACTAGTGACACCACTGACTACCCTCTTTAACAAATCATGGGAGGATGGGGTGGTACCTGAGGACTGGAGGAGGGTAGATGTGATTCCCTTCACAAAAGTGGGAGAGCAGAAGCAGGAAACTACAGACCTGTTAGTTTAACCTCAGTGATAGGGAAAATGATGGAATCACTTCTGAAGGAAAGAATTGTCGAGTAGGGCACAGGACCCAAGGCAGCATGGATTCACAGCGGGAAGGTCATGCCAGAGGAATCTGATAGATTTCTTTGACTGGGTGACCAAAGTACTAGATCAGGGAGGGGCTGTGGACATGGCCTACCTAGACTTTAGCAAGGCATTTGACACAGTCCCACACAAAAGATTAATATACAAGTTAGCCAGCCTGGGAGTGGGTCCCAAGATGACAGCCTGGGTAAAGAATTGGCTGGAGAATAGGACACAGAGAGTAATAGTAAATGGAGTCCACTCTGAAGAAAGGGGTTACTAGTGGGGTACCGCAGGGTTCAGTATTAGACTGGTCCTCTTCAATGTCTTTATATGACATTGCAGAGGGACTGGAAGGAAAAGCATGTCTTTCCTTTGCAGATGACACAAAGATCTGCAACAGAGTTGATGCACAAGGTGGGGTGGAAAGGATGAGAAGGGACTTGGCAAGGTTAGAGGAATGGTCAAATGTATGGCAGCTTAGATTCAATGCTAAGAAGTGCAGGTAATGCACCTGGGAAACAAAACCCAGGGAAGAGTACACAATGGGGGTGAGATGCTAACAACAACAAAATGGAAAGGGACCTGGGGGAGTCATATCAGATGACCTAAGGTGGGCCAGCAATGTGAGAGGGCAGTAAGGAGGGCTGGGGGATACTGGGATGCATAGGGAGAGGCATCACCAGTAGAAAACAGGAAGTTATTATCTCTGTACAGACAGATGGTCAGACCCCATCTGAGTACTGCATGCAGTTCTGGAGACCCAATCTCCAAAAGACATAGACAGGATGGAAGCTGTCCAGAAGAGGGAACTAAATGGTGCAGGGTCTGCACCGGGAAGACATATGAAGAGAGACTAAAGGAGCTTAATATGTCAGCCTCGAGGAAAGGAGGGAGAGGGGGACATGATAGAAACTTTCAAGTACCTCAAGGGAATCAACAAAGTCCAAGAGGTAGCATCTTTCAAAAAGAGGTGTGCAAGAACAAGGCTAATTTGAAGATGGGCGGCTCAGAGGTAATTTAAGAGAATATTTTTCACAGAGAGGGTTGTGGATGCATGGGCGGCCTTCCGGAGGAGGTTGTGGAGTCAAAAACAGTGGTGGAATTCAAGCATGCATGGGACAGTCATAAGGCCATTCTAGGGTGGGGGTAGGAAGAAGTAGGCTGCTGGTTAACTAGGATCTGCAGCTTATCCAGTAGGTAGGGAAATGGGTAGACTGGGTGGGCTAAGCGGTCCTTATTTGCCATCAAATTCTATGTTTCTATGTTGTGGGGACACTACAAAGAAAGCAAACGTGGCTGCATGATGATGGCAACAGCTCATGATCTCTTAGCTCTCCCAAAAAACATACCAGTGCCCTCAGTGGCAATTCCAGAAGTGTAGGGACTACTTTACAAATAAATCTTATACTTTTATTTTTTAATTTCTACGTTGAAATTAAAGACTTCTGAATATTTCATTTAAAATGTAGCCCAAATCCCATTTCTAAGTGCAATAAAACCCTCCAGGGTAAGCATTATAGGGCTATACCAGGCCTTCTAGTGGCTATAAGGCCCTCCTCCTGTTGCATCATGCCTCACTAAGCCCCTGGACTGTCCAGTATAGCCCAATACCACCCAGCCTATTGGGTATTATTGCTTGCTCATTGCCTTTCTATGGCTGGACTGCATACCTGTCCAGTTCCATTTGGCATCAAAGTCAGGAAGTGTTATGCATCTGTCCCATTAAGATGCTTTGGGGACTGGGATATACCTTTTTTGGCTGTCAGTGAGTGAGTGTTGTGCCTGCTATTGCTCTCTGCAGCTCTCTGTAATGCTTTGCTAACTTTCTGTTGACTGCAAGGAGGAGAGTGCATGAGAACCTACTGAGCAAGTAGTGCTACTGTGTTGAACATGCAGCTGACCTAGATGATAAACTGAAGAAATCTTTGAGTTGTTAAGCCTAGTCTTCCCCCACTGTGATGACAAGAATGAATGAGCTCAGAGAGGAAGTACTAATAAGCTCTCTGTCTGCACAACTTCATGACTGGAAAGCTAACCTTTATTTATTTCTGAAAAATGAAATTGCTTATGTAAAACTGAGAGTTCATGCTGCTAAACTGTTGAAATCCAAAGGACAAAGAATAGTATAGCTGTTGCACCATTTGATGCTTGTAGGAACTACTGTAGAGCTAGTCTCTCCCAGCCTCTCTGTATAATGAAAAACAGCTGAGTTTCCAGTCAGTCCAAGTAGCCTGGCCATGGACTAGGAAGACTAGTCATTTGTTATTTATTTAAAAATTGTTACCCAGGAGAGGTACACTGAGCCAAGGCTCATTGCCAGGTGCAACCCAGGAGAGAGGAAATGGCGGTACAGAAGACTGAAAAAGAAAACCATAAAAACATAAAACATCAGAGTAAGGTTGCATAGGCAATCAGAAGGTGCAATAGCGATGTAGTGGATAGGCAGGTAAAAGCAGCATGGTTCAATGCAACTGACGTGGACAAACATGCAAGAAAACAACAAAGTATACAAGTGCTTATTGGGAGTATCACAGTACTGTGGGGTACAGCATTAGACAGGGGAGTGGAGATAATTTGCCAGACATTTTGGGGGTCCAAAGCAGGAGGGGCATCAGAAGAGATGGGAAGAAAAGTTAAGAGGGGGTTTACTGAGTTGGGGAGAGGAAGGTCCCTTTGCTGGAATCAAAGGTCTGCAAATGAAGGGGTCAGGTGGAGAGGAGAGGAGCTGGTTCCAGAGGAAGGACAGCAGTAGGAGAAGATGGCTTGCTCAGCAGAGGAGTGAGGATGGAGAACAGAGAAAGTGCAGGAATCCCTGGAGTGCAGAGAGTAAGAAAGGAGGGGCTGAGGATAGGAATGAGGAGAGACAAGAAGGAAGGACCCAAATAAGTATTTAGCTATGGAAGGCATGGCCCACAGTACAGCAAAACCAAAACCGAAAGACTAAAAAGACCATTACAGTGAAAGTTGCTGTAATGGTCTGGTGTTCCCCGACGAGGCTTCTCCCAGTGTTGTTCCCCATCCCCAAACAACTCCAAACTAGTGTTGATCATATTTAAATGTGCAGAGTGGTGGAGTCCCCCCACCCAAAACACATTGGTTGTTAATGGCACAATACTGAGTGTTAGCATTGTGCCATCGCTGTCCTGGATATCGGCAGATTTACTGTCAACAAAACATGGTGCTTCCGAAGGAGGCACAGTGGAACTGATGATGTGAGGGTAGAGGAGAATAGAGAGAAAGAATAGAGAGAGCAGTGATGAGTTTGGTAGAGAGAGTTGGTAGCAAAGCAACAGAAGGCATTGGAAAGGGTATCTAGCCTGGCAAGGGAAGAAGAAGGGGTGGTGCCTTAGACCACATCCATATAGTCGAAAACTGGGAGCACCATTTTTTAACCAGCTCCCAGTGGACCTGGAGGAAATGCAGTCCCTTTTACAGTACAGCACACGAGCTTAGGGAGAGGTTTGGCATGGATGGCATCAACGTGGACTGAGAAGTCAAGCTTACTGTCTACCCACACACCAAGGTACTTGAAGGCAGGTACAGCCTCCAGAGGGTGCCATCCAGTGTGGAGAAAACAGGTGAAAGTGAGAGCCTGGCCAGTTTCTGACTAGTGCCAAAGGTCGGAGACACAGTGTTCTTGGAATGGTGGGATGTCAGTTGCTGGAGCAAGAGTGGTGCCAGAGTGAGGCAATTTGGTTGCACCTGTAAATGAGCTTTCAGCTTAGTATGCCACTCCTAGTTAAACAATTGGAAAAAAAATAAAACATTTGCAAAGCAACACAACAAACATGACATTTATACATACTGTATCCTAAAGTGTTTTACAAGGCACTGCCAAAGAATGCTGATATGGAGGAGTACTGCAAGTGAGTTTGGTGCTGGGGAGATGAAACTAATTATCTGGTGATGGGTACTTGAACCACTGCATGGGTTTGGTGCTGGAGAGTTTAAACTAATTTCCTGGTATTTGGTGGACTTGAACCACTACATACAATGTAGATTACTGAAAAGCAGTTTTGCTGCATCAAAGGCCTCCTGTGGGCACTGTATACAAAAACATCTGTAAAAATGACATTGCTGTGGTCCTCATATACTGTAACTATATTTATAACACTGAAACTGGTGAAACAGTAAGGCCTGCTACAAAATAACAACATAAAAGCAAAACCAACCTTGTTGGCACCAGCCAGAACTTGTTTTTTTTTTTTTTTTTATTCTTTGTTAACTGGGTAAAGGCCCACTAGGTGATGTCAGCTGGAGGAGGAGGGTTCAGCCACCAGGCTGTGTTGGCGTCCTCTCGCCTTCAGTTTACCTACAAACAAAAATCTGCCATCTGTAGGTACTGCAGAATGCACACATGCACTGTTTGCACAACAATAAGAGCAGATGATTCAGAGAACATGTCATACACTGTTGAATTCTGGAATCATGGATCGTGAGACCAGTTTATTTAAGCTGTATCTGCTCAATCAGCCACAAAGTGTTTCTGGTGTCTTGGAGGAACAAAGGAGCCACTGAAGAAAATTTTACTTGGGAGACGCTGAACCCGAATTGGCAAAAGAACTCCAAGGATTTTAAAAGGATAGAGGGGTCTCTTGGTGGTCACTGCACAGAGAAAGAG
This sequence comes from Neoceratodus forsteri, assembly GCA_016271365.2. Lineage (NCBI taxonomy): Eukaryota > Metazoa > Chordata > Ceratodontiformes > Ceratodontidae > Neoceratodus > Neoceratodus forsteri. The sequence goes on from CM057450.1 coordinate 1,544,894,544, forward strand.
AAGCAACAAGTGGATTTTGCTCCCTGTTCATTTACAGATGGAATTTACACTGTTGAACTAATAGCATATAGGTCAGTGGAAGCAAACAACGCTTCTTGGTTTAGTGAATACCCAAAACATTTAAATTTAAAGTTGTATTTTGCCGCAAAGAGGATTAATTTCCTTTATTTCCACACGGAAGGGACTTTTATAATTTAAGGAATTTATTTTTATTTTTACAATTCCTTATTGTTTGTATGGGCTAAGGCTGCTTAATTATGTTGTATAGGTGTTGCTAGCTTGTAAGCATTTTCCCTTTGCTATTGTTGGGAATCTGCTGACATGCTCCATCTGTTATTTGTTTGAGGTTTTGTTTTATTTTATGTTTATCTGCAGTCAGAGACATTGTTCTTAAATAGGGATATTTGCCTTCGAATAGGGTGCCCATGGAGGATAGAGTTTCCCTAAGTATCTAAATGATTGTGAAATTAAATTAACAGTGATAGCCCATTTAACTGAACAGTGGCTGAGTGTTAGCTGAGTTGCTAATGGTTGCTCTTATGGTCCTAATGTGAGTACTGCCTGTGACAATTGAAAACCTGTTTAAACCAAAAGCTATCAGCAGAATACTGATATGAAATGGAATGAGGGCCGGTTAGACATAGTAACGGGAGCACATTGAGGGACGGGCTCTAATTGTAATAAAGCCTTATGGACTGTTATTAGCCATATCAGAAAGTGAATATTTTATATACTAATACAAGTATGTAGGCTTCAGTCTGTGTGGGCTACTTTGTTCAATGTGGGGTGGTCCAGTAAATGTGCTGAGACTATGGAGCAATAGGTCTTTGTTGTAATTTCTTGCTTCAATATGGAGCCGAGGTGCTGAGAGGTGTTAATAAGTTTGAGATAGTTTGGGCAGCTCTCCTTGGACCTGTGACAGTTTAGTATCCCCTGCTGGCAGCTGGCATTAGCTTCTGGTGGGATGATCCCTCATGTCACAGGATGTTATTAATTAATTAATTAGGGTTCCTTTTAGATGAGTGTCTTAGATAATCAGGAGTAAATTATAGCTGGTTGGTGGACTTCGCTAAGTTTTTGTCAAACCTTGCATCTATCTGGTCCATTTCTGGGTGTTTTATATCGGCACTGACCATAGAAACAGAAACTGATGGCAGAAGGACTGCAAGATCCACTTAGTCTGCACAATATGGTAACTACCCTCCCCAATCCTTTCTATGAAATGATACCTTTGTGTCTGTCCCAGGTGTTTTGAACCCTTTACCATGTTGGTCTCCACCACTTTCTGGGGCAGACAATTCCATGGGTCAACCACCCTCTCAGTGAAGAAGAACTTCCTAACATTGCTCCTGAGTCGCCCACCCTTGAGCCTCATATCGTGTCCTCTAGCTCTAAAACCTTTCTTCTCCTGAAAGAGCTCATGTACTCCTACCTTATTTATACCCTTGATATACATGAATGTCTCAGTCATGTCCCCTTCTCCTTCCTCTGCTCCAGGAGTATATGTTGAGCTTCCTCAGCCTAGCCTCATGCCATTTGATGCAGACCCTGAATCATTTTGTGGCTCTCCTCTGTACCATCTCAATCCTATCAATGTCTTTCCTAAGGTGCTGCCTCCAGAACTGTACATAGTACTCCAGGTGGGGGCCCACCAGTGCCGTGTAAAGTGGCAGCACCTCCCTTCTGTGACTCGTGATCTCCCTCCCTATAGAGCTCAGTATACCACTGGCCTTTAGCGCTGCCTTTTCACACTTCTTCCCCACCTTTAAGTCTCATCTGATATAATGACTCCTAGTTGGTACATGTCAGCTGCTCCCTCCCAGGTAGTATCCCACCTTGGGGTTTCCTTGATAAAGTACATGACCTTGCACTTTTGGCATTGAACTTCAACTGCCAGGCATCCCACCACCTCGAGTTTCTCAGTTTCAATTCCATGCTCTTGACTCCTTCTGGGTGTCCACTCTGTTGCAAATCTTGGTGTCATCTACAAACAGACACACCTTCCTTCCAATCCATTACCAATATTGGCTATAAACACATTGAAGAGTAGAGGCACCAGCATCGACCCTGAAGCACTCTACTAGTCACTTCCCTCTCCATCAATACCGCTCCATTTACCTGCCCCTGTTGTGTTCTTCCTTCAGCCAGCTGCTCACCCAACCCCACCACTTCCTTACCTACCCCAATGTGGTCCAGCTTCTTTACCAGTCTTCTGTGTGGAACCAAGAGTGGACCAGTAAGAAATAGAGAAAAGACATGTACTGGGGTTAATGGGGCCTAGCCCTAAATAGGCAATCTATAAAGTTCATACCCAGGAGCTGGCAACAGCAAAATAGAAAGTGATAGGCAAGTATGTAGGCTTAAATCTGGGCACATGGTGCAGTCTGTTATGATGGCCTTAAGGATTAGCCCCACAACATTGGTTGCAAATGCTACTATAGTATTACCCTGCTGTAAGAACTAGTGGCGTGAGGTATACCAAAGGTTAATGGGACATAATCCTAATATAGTCCACTTCTATATGACATCGGGCCAGGATTATTGCCATAATAGAAAACATGTCCAGTAGTACGTAAGCTTAAAGCTGGACAGGTGGTATTGACTGATTTGAGAGACCTCATAGATAGGCTTATTGCCACGGTTACAGAATGTCACTATTGTGTCATCTGGAGGAACAGCCGAATTGAGAACCTCAGGGATGGTAATGGTATATAGTTAGGTATAACAATACGTGTGTGGCTCTGACACTGATCAAGGGCTCCTCTGTATTATGAGGTTAAAATCTCGGACTGAGGTGATCCCTGAATCTTGAGAAGTATTTATATACTATCTGGATAAAAGGATTCATGTTTTGTTACTGTGATAGTGCAAACCCATTTTAAAAGTTATGTGTCACTGATGCAGTCGCTTTATTGTATAAAGGATATGGACTTCAGTAAATACATTGTATCTTAGGTTTATTTTATGAAGCCTGCTTCGAGTTGTTTAATAATGTAATAGCCAAGGGTTTGGGGGTTTATTCTTATATTTGAGCTGACACAGTATGTATTGGGAATGTACCTGAATTGTGATATTGTGTACATCTTTTAATGGTACTGTAAATAAGCGAAGTATTGTGTATTGATTCCCACTTGTGTATTTCTCTTTTAAAAATTGTTTTGAATATATTTATGTATTTAAATTCTCATATTCTTTGTAATAACCTTTCAATTACGGTTGATCAAACAAACTTGAACTCACTCACTAGGTGCAAGGCCTGTTTTCACGGTGACCCAGGAGCACTGGGAGGTTAAGTGACTTGCTTTGGTCACACAGTATGCAAGTGGAGGCTGTGGAATCAAACCCAGGTCTGCTTGATGAACCAAGCTCATTCACAGACTATTACTCTAACCTCTAGGCTATAATGCCAGCCTCTTATATCCTGATTTCCTTTACAAACATGGTTGCCATTTATTTACCAAAATAAGTCAGCTAGGCCCCTAAAACCAAAACCCTTCCAGCCATACAGCGCCAGCATTTGTGCGCTGGCATATCAGAGGACAAATTTCAGGATTCGTGCTCCTCCCGAGGTCTGCCCCCTTGGAGTTAGAATTCTAAGAAAGAGGTGTGGGGGGCACAGCCCCACAAAAACATGGGTCGGTGAAATCCCAACTTAGCGCCCTGATGTCGGGCGCACTAACACCGTAATCTCTCAATGGGTGGAATGAAACCAAAACTTTCTCAAAATTAAAAAATATGTATTACATTTCTTTCTTTATAATCCCTCCTTACAAGCACATAAACAAATGAAAAAAATGAAGTACTGATCACAGTTTTATTTTCTGAAGCTTCTTTTCAGAACAGAAAAACCTCATATCCTCATTTGCCTAGCAGGAAATCTTTACTGCTCACCCAGCAGCAGATAAAACTGAATCCCTGGTTTTGCTGAGACTGTCTGTAATCTGTGTTTGTGTGTGGGAGAAAATAAACATTCTGCCAGTAGAATTCTGCAGAAGTTTAAATTCCTGTATTCCATGACGAACAAACATTACATCTACTGAATGTGTAGAAAGCAAAGGACTAACAGGTAGATCTGGAATACTTTCACTATTTACAGTACTTTTAGCAAAAGAAAATACCTGATTTGATTTTAAAAGTTGGCATTTTTTGTACATTTTCTCAGTTTACCTGTTTGTTTTTTAAAGCGCAATGGGGGACATATTTAGTGCTGTCCGGATGCATGCGAATAAAGATGCATTCACAAAGAGGTGCACCAGCCAACACCAATACAATATTCAAACAGAATGCACGACTGGTACAGGTTGTTCATACCATGTGAATATGTGACCCAGGACGGAGGTGCAATGCAGTTTTCCGCCAAGACAGGCAACATCCATGGTGACCCTGGCTTGAATAGCTCCCAGTGGGAATGCATGGTGCATATCAGTATGTGCCGCAACCCCCATGGACGATATTCAGCCAAGGCATGCAAATGAGTCCATAAGCATGCAAGGCACAAAGGGCCCCATGCATGCTCATTATATGCTCCATTTGCATATCGGTGTGGGGATGAATGTGCCAGTGCAGCCCCACCCCCATGCCCTGACCCCTGCTTGCACCCTTTGTAGGACACATTCAGAACATTTCTGGTAGTATAGTGGTGCCTCTATTCGTTTCCCGATTCCCGATCAGCCCAGTGTCATTCCATAGCCACAGTCCCTGGTGGCATACTGGTGCCCCAACCTGTTCCCAGAATCCCAATCACTCCATGTAGTACAGTGATTAGAAACCCTGGTGGTCTAATGGAACTGCCCTCCCAGCCCCCAAACCCTGAACAACTGAACGCTGCCCACATCCCTGGTAGTCTGGTGGCCCCCAGATAATCTGTATCCATGACTAACCCCCACCAGCGACTGGCACAGCCCTCAACACCCGTCCATGGCCAGCCACCGAATGAGAGAACAGGAGTGCATATAATAGCACGCCTCCCACTGGTCAACCAATGGGAGCATACTATTTACAGTACACACTCCTGTGCTATTCAGTAGGTGGCTGGCTTGGACAGGTGCAGAGGGCTGTGCCAGTCACCGGTGGGGCTGGGTGGTGGTACTGCTTACCTGGGTAGGGGACCACTAGACTACCAGGGGTGTGGGCAGGGTCAGTTGTTCAGGTCTGGGGTGGGAAGGCAAGTTCCACCAGACCACCAGGGTTTCTAATTATTGTACTACATGGAGCAATCGGAATTGGGGAACAGGTGGGGCACCACCATACCACCAGGGACTGTTGGTATAGTATGGCAACGGAGCAATCCGGTTGGGTTGGGGAGCAGAGTCAGGGTCGGGTCCTGATGGGGTGAGGGGTGGGTGCCACTATGGTTTGGAAAAGACATGGTGGACACCGTGCCTGCGATGGGGATCTGGACCAGGTGGGGGTAACTCTTCACAGTGGAAATGGGATCGGGACCATAATCTTTGTGCTCAGGGATCAGGCATGAAGGGGTTGCTTACACAACAGATGGTGAGCAGGGCTGGAGGGGTCCCTACAGTATGGAGAAGGGTTGGGGTGGACACTATTGTATGCATGGGAAAGGGGAGGGTACCACTTATATGCCAGGGCTGGCAGGCTGCGGTGCACCTATGTGCACTTCCACAGCCCGCCTGTGGGTGGCCACGACTTAAGCCAGCTTTTCACGGCACATTTTGGGCCACATATCTCTGACCAGTGAGGAGCGATTCCTCTGAATATGCCGCTGCACAGCTTATTCATTGGAATGCCCCTCCACTCATGTGGCATACATTACTGTTGCACCCTGGCCCATTCCCTTGCTGCCGGCGCATCCTGCCCTTCCGAATATTGCTGCCATGCATTCTTGGAGATGCAGGGTGCATCCTCTGTGCTGCGGGTTGCGCTGCACAACTGCTTTGAATACTGGAGCCCAAGACACTTCAGAGTATAGACTTTGAATTTGTAATAGCTGCACTTCCAGGTGTTGAAGGCAGTTGGTATAAATGTCTCATACCTAGGCACTCATTTATCTCACAAAAGGCACACCCTGTTGTACCTTATTACTTACATATACAGCAGTTACTATATGTAGGCAGATAATATTCAGCATTACACAATACCGGGGACAAATAAACAACAATATACAGTACAGCAGTTATGTAGGTATGTAATATGCAGCATTACACAATATTGGGGACAAGTAAGCAACAATATACAGCAGTTATGTAGGCATGTAATATAAAGCATTATAAAATAGGCAGAGAAATTCCACATTTTGACTAGTTGTTACCTGTCGTTAAATCCATTCAATTCACAGGTAAAACAAAGTCTTAAAAGCATGACCACAGTACCAAACAAAATCACTCTGCCACTGCAACAGTCACATTTTAAACTGCCACTGTTTTTTTTTTTCGTATCTCAGCAATGAAACCATGAACCACAAAACTGGCAGTGAACACTCCTTTCAAAAGTAGGAGCTGTACATATCAAACACATAAATGTGAATTAAAAAAAGAACTACTAACTTGTGTTCTGTGGTCTGAACTTATGATCCCACTGCCAGTCCTACAGCATGCCTGCGCTCCTCTCTCCAGTAGTAGCAGTCGCCCCACCACTGCACTATCAAAGAAAAATCTGTTTGTGTATATCTATATATATATGGGTGTAGTCATGCCCATATAGTTATGGTTGGTACAGGACTTGATGTTAAATCTCAAGTTTGTGCACCTTAATAACTTGGCATTTTTGACAAAGTAGCCCTAAATTTGGCATGCTTGGTTATTCTGCCAGTGTCACAAGATTTGGAAAGCTTGGTGATGGCATCTTGTATGGTTTTAAGATATAAAGTGGTGAGAAATGGCAAAATTTACATTTTTTTCCATAGGTTAACATGGGATTTTTGCCATCATCTGCAGCCCACTTGGCATAAACAATTCCTCTGTAATTTTATGAATGATAGGGTGTGTGCCAAGGGTGCGTGCTTTGGATGGTTTGGTGAAAAATATATTATCATTTTAAATTATAAAGATCTTTGATATATATATATATATATATATATATTGTGTGTGTATATATATATATATATATATATATATATATATACACAATAGGGTGAAGGAATAACACTCTGAATAAATGTTGTTATTTTCACCACTATTGAATATCAGGGAACTGATTTAAACACTGTGGAATATCTTAACAGATATTCCACAGTGTCTACGCCAGCTGCTGATACTCCAACACTTGTTACATCAACAAAGCACCACAGTTACCACAACAGACAGAACTCATTTAAAAAGCCCATTAATACAAAATACTGTTCACCTGTGAACAACGTCTTAAAACTGCAGGAACTCCGTAAATGCCTTCTACCTGCAGATGCTGCAATTGTAACACATGGACTACAAACTGCTATACTAAAGTCTGAAACTGAAAGCACCAGGCATGTTACAAAGACGACATAGGCTGCAGAATATAGCGAACCACAAGTGCAAAATGAAAATAAATGACAAATTACCTCCCCAAACACTCTAAAAACACAAAAACAGATGCAGCTCCATTTCACACTTCCATAGTAGGCCATGCCCCACAAAGCAAAGCAACCATCACAGCACATGCATGATGAAACAGAAACAAAACCAACTAATGACAAAGCACACAGAATACCCACACAACTGTATCAACCAACAAGAAACCACACACATCCCATTCATCACAGACACCATTAGCAAATCAAAGTGAAGAAGTGGAACAATACCAACAGAATAAATACAAAAGAAGCAAATGTAAAAGCTCTGAGCCCTATTGTATAAATCGTACACATGATGGGCGACTTGTGGAATATGGGCAATATAGCACTCGTGCAGGTGAGCTGTGATATTACACTCGTGGCTTCACCACTGGCGACATCATCATAGCTCACTCTGCACGAAAAGCAGCTTATTTCCCATATTCTACAATCGCCCATCATGTATCCCCTATATATTTATACAACAGGTGTCAGCGTAAAACTGACATTAGTTAATACTGTGTGGATAAATGGGCGTGGTGACAACTTTGTGGATAACTCAAGTTATCCACATAGTGATTACATCATCACCCATTTATCCACACAGTGACCACATCAACCACCACCTCCTGTGCTGCCTGCTTAGCAGTGCTGCCTGCCAGTTTCACTTTTACCTTCTTACAGTGCTCTTTACAACCCAGACTATCACAGTCCCAAACACCTCAAAATGCTCACCTGAACCAACCCCCCAAATCGGAACCACATTTTAAATGAAAACACTCTTAAGAAAAAGCCATTTTTCCTATTTCTTAGTACAGCAACCCTGAAAACCAAACACAGCAACTAAGCACAGAGAAAAACATGGAAAGGAACTTAAGAAAAAAAAATATAATAAACTGAACCCAAAAATCCTGATGCATAAATCAAATATGTTGGTGTCATGGGATAACAAAGTATTTCTACAGTTGCCAGTGACCATCTGTAATCCTCACTGTGGCTTTGCCACTATAAGATTACTCAAGGTCACAGGCAACTGTACAAATAACTTTGTTATCCCACAGGTGCCCCCACATGTCATACATATATATATATATATATACACACAATGGGTGGGAGCAATATCAGTGTGATAACCTGTTATTTCCACTGGAGTGTGATAGCTGAAGATGACAACAGCAGAGTTAAAACATCTGACACATATACATACTCTGTTGATGTCACCACTCACTCACGACAGCCTGCATTCTAAATGGAACTGCTTCACAAAACAGTTTCTGTTTCTCACTGCTACCTGCAACTTACTCAATTAGTACTGCCTTCGCACTCAAGAGTATGCAGAGTTCACTCTGCAGGAGTGAGAATATTTTCCATAACACACTCCTGCCCATATGTATCCTCTATTTATATATAGAATAGATATATAAGGTATATTTCTTTGTATTTCCACATTTACTAACTCAGTTCTGTTACAGAAGGCTCTGGTGAGAAGCAAGTACTTCTGGTCATTCTGCAAGAGCACTGACTCCATCATGAGAAGGAGGGGCCGCTCACTCTTGTGCATGTCCTCAGACCAGTCATGCTTCCTTAAACAAAAAACACACTTTTACATTGCAGCACTCTCACCAGCTGCTATCCCAGTTTCCCTCTATCCCAGTTACACAGTGTGTGTGTGGGGAGGTGTCCTGTGCCAACAATATGAAAGGACACTAAAGAAGAAAAGTACAATAACAAACTGGTGGAAGGACTATTTTATCAGAATTCTAATAATAGCCTTTTTGATATGTAGCAACAACATGATGAGGTGTGGGTTGCGCTGATAAGAGCACCTAGGGGTGTACTTAGGCACGCGCTTGTGCCGAAAGTGCCTTATGCCCTCTAGGCGCGGCTCTATCAGCACGCACTCCACACCCTCGAGTGTGTTATTGGCGCTTATAAAATGGGCAACAGTAAAGTGAATAAACATTTGTAGTTTTTAAAGTTTTTTTATTGATATTTTAAAAATAATAGAAGAACATATTGTAGGGAAAAAATAGTCCTTTTGCTATTGTGTTATTGCCATTAGGATAGTTACATTGCCATTAGGATAGTAAGATTGAAGGTTTTAGCATGGATTTTAAATATTTTAACAGTTTTATTTGGGTTTAATTAAGGGAACAAACAGGAAAGATTTGGGTTTTAATTAAGGAATCAAACAGGAAACTGGCAGAGCTCACTGTATTGCCATTAGGATAGTAACATTGAAGGTTTGACATGGATTTTAAATATTTTTACAGTTTTATTTGGGTTTCAATTAAGGGAACAAAGAGGAATGATTTGGGTTTTAATTTAGAATTTAGGAAACTGGCAGAGCTCACTGATTCTACATCGAAAACCTTCTCGCCTCAGACCCGCGAACTGAAAGCGGCGCTACAAAGCGACTGATCGTAACTCTATTGCTGTGATCGAAGCGAATAAACTGTCCACAGCATGCTCAAAAAGCAAAGCACAGAGGAATAAACCAAAGTCATCAATCGAAGAATAAAACTTCCTACAAGAAAACGGTAGTACCTTGCTCCAGGTCCAACATTGCTGCGATCACCGGCTAGTTAATTGTGTGTGGAATCTGCTCGTTGAGGTGGTGGTGCTTCCTGTTCCTCACGTCAGCGTTTTACTGTATAGGTGATGAACTCTACGTTAGGTATCACGGAGTTTCGCACGTTAAATGCTGCAGTTTTGGGAGTTGTATTGAATGTGTATTACGCTTGTTGGTGGGAAGGTTTCTTGTGGGGTTTAATTCTCGCCGGGAGCGGAAGTTGCTATGTTTCCGTGATGGCAGCAATGTTGGAGCTGGAGCAAGGTGCATCGCTTTCTTTAGGAAGTTTTGTTTTTCCATGGATGACTTGGGTTTATTGCTGTGTGGTTTGCTTTTGAGGGTGATGTGGACTATTTATTCACTTCCGTTTTAAAGAGGAATGCAGTTGCGATATGTGGTTTTGTAGCGCCGTTTCAGTTCGCGGTCTGAGGTGAGAAGGTGTCGCGCTGTGGCATCAGTGAGCTCTGCCAGTCAGTGTTCTTGTTTTCAGTTGGCAGAGCTCACTGATTTTTGCTGTCATGAGGCATGTTGCTGGGTGGTAGTGCGGTTGGCTACAATATCATCTGATAAGGACACGGCTCAGATGATGTTGTAGCCAATCAGTGCTTTGGGATTTAAGCCCATTTTATAAATATATATATATATATATATATATATATATTGAAAAAACTTTGCTAATGTATCAGTTAGGATGAAAAAAGACAAACATAGAAATGAGGTATTAGGGTTGACACTCTAACACCCCCACCTACCACTCCACCCACCACCACATACCAACAGGGACGGTGTGCCTTGGGGTCATCGGGCCTAACTCTCACCCCATTCCATGTGTAACAAATCTTACATGATACAGTATGGGAGAATGGGGTGACAGTTAGGCTCGATGACCCTAAGGCACACCCTGTGACCTGTTGGTCTGTGGTGGTTATGGTAGAGTGGGATGTTAGGGTGCGGAGGTGTTAGGTGTCAACCCTAATGCCTCATTTCCTACTTTTGTCACTTCAACCCTAACTGATGCATTAATGAAGTTTTTGCAATGAATGTCCTTACTTTTGAGAAAGTGTAATGTAACTGGTAACTGGTATGTGTTGGTGGAGCTAGTCACCGGCCGCACGCCCATTCAAGCTGCCCATTTTGTATGAATGTAGCCCATCAGTAATCGAGAGCCACTGCATTCTGCACCAGCTGAACCTACGGAGGGTCCCTCCCATGACCCCAAAGTACAGAAAGTTACAGCAGTTGAGCCTAGAGGTAACAAAGACGCACACTAGTGTTGGCAGGTCTTCATGCGGAACAAGGAGCTTGATCTTGGCATGTTCCTCAAGTGGTAAAACCACTTTGAGAACAGAAGACACCTGATCCTCAAATGTCAATCTGCTGTCTAGGATCACACCAAGATTACACACCCTGAGGGAGGCCACCAATGGAGCAGACTCCAGAAAAAGTCCTGTGTTAGTGCACAGCTCTATGGAGCAGAGGATCAATCAGGTCCCATAGCCACACAAGCAGAGACTGAATGCAGTGCCTGGTTGAAGATATCGAAAGGCCAAATTGGGCTAGGATCAGGGTCCACTCAGCTACCTAGAGCGGAACAAGCTCAGGGTGGTAATTGGTACAGGCGACTACTCACACTAGGTGAGTGACTTACTCCTCCCAGATTACCACAAATGTGAAAATGACCTTTAAACCAAGGCCATACTGACACCTTGCCAAAACTCAAACACATCCCAAACCACCTTTAAAGGCAAATTGCAGCAATAATTAGCAGCAAACAACATGGCTTTCTCCTTCCAGTTCTACCATCCTGCAATGTATGGGCCTAGATCAGAACCTGTCCCAGACATGGGCATGGTGGGTCCAATAACGCAAGATCCCTGCAGGCCATCAAAACTTACTCCTGTCAGTGTGACACACTGAGTAACAGCTCCCTCAGTACTGCCACCACCATGGAGACCCTGTCACAGCCCTGCCACCACTGTAACAGCCTCACTGCCAAACCTTCACAAAGTAGAAACCAGGACCTCAGTCCCACCCTGGTGCACATTTTTTTTTTATTTAGTTGTTTAACCAGGTATAGCACACTAAGCTGAAAGTTTTTACAGGAGTGACCTGGGAGCACAAGGAGGTAAGTGAATTGCTCAGGGTCACACAGTATGCAAGTGGAAGCTGTGGGATTCAAACCCCAGGTCTGGTCTGCTGGATGTCACCAAATTTGCAACTCAGAGCCTTAGACCAACATGGTGAGGTTACTCCATTTCACCAGTCCATCACCGCCTCTACCAACCCGAGGACCCCAGTCCCATGGTTGCATTACTCCTACAGCTTCCCCAAGGCACCGCCATACAACCAATGCAAACCAAGATGACAGCTTTTCGGCCCACTTGTTGTAACCAAAACCACGCCCGTCTCTCCTGAACCACTCCCAGAGGGCCCATTTTAAAGGGCAGAGGATGAAGAAACACCCCAGGGGTGGACCCAGGCTGCCTATCAAACTGGAAAAGCCAGAGAGAGAGAGGAATTAATCTTAGTAAGCCTCCCCGAGAGGGTGCTTAATATAAGCAACAATATACAGCAGCTATGTAGGCATCTACTATGCAGCATTACACAATACTGGGTGCAAGTAAGCAACAATATTGTATACATCAGTTATGTAGTCAGACAATATATACCATTAGACAATACTGGAACAAGTAAGCAACAATATACAGCAGTTATGTGATCAGATAATTAACAGAGTACAGCATTACACAATATATAGGAAGGGCAGCAAGTACTCTCCTGCTGTAACCCCCCACCCCAATTACTCCTGGACATAATTATTGGCATTGACAGGATAAAACACATGTCTGTAGTTGACCATTCTCAGTCTAGGCTGAAAAGGTTGTACAAACCTGCTTAAAAGGCAACTTTTGTTAAGCCCTGCTCCAACGAAAGGATTTTCATACCCATGATGCCTTTGCACTGAGATTGCGGCTTTAGTATGTGTGTGATCTGGGAGATATGCAGAAACCAAATGTTAATGTTTAGTTATAAAATTATAGCAGCCCTTTCAAACTGATAAAGAGTTCGGGACCCAGTTCTGAGAATTAATCTAATGTGGCTCCTAGGCCTGCACTACAGTATATCATTGTTATCAGAGAGAGGCTTTTTAGCTATAAAAGGTTAGCAGCCCTATCTTCTTAGTAAGAGATAAAGACCCAGCTCTGGGAGTTTAACTTGACCTGGTCTCTGGGCTTGCACCGCAAGTTCAGTTTGAATCTCTGGCAACTACGTCCCCTAAAACACATTGACCAGTATCTGGCACCTTGCAGGAACACAAAAACATCACTACATAAAATAAAGGCATACTTGTCAACAGTGATCCAGAATACTAAACACTCAGTCCCATTATATCTTCTGTGTGAGGAGACACCTTGTCAGAACCACACAAGGCCCTGATTGATACAAACAGACAGTTACTTAAACAGCTGCAGTGTTGCAGCATGGTGAAAAATGAAACAATTTCACAAAGTCTGGATTCCGGGCATATCTTATAAAGAACGCAACTTTCATGGCTAATTTTTCCCATGATTTGTTTGTCTGCATAGCATAGAGAGCATACAGAACAACTGGGGACAGACTGTCAAACGTTGCTCTGTGTCACACAGCACCTGCTCTGTCCATCCCTACCTAGATACAGTGGGTGCTATTTTCTAAACTGCATCATCTATGGTTTCTAGCAGCATGTATCCAACTTTAAATGTTGCTTTTATTTTTCTTAAATACACTCAGACCACAAAAAACAAGCATCTGTCAATGCCGAAAGTTCGCCGATTTCTAAATGAACAGCATAGGGACGCTCTCCATAGAGTTTAATGGGGCCAATGTTTAAACGGTTGTTTTATATTTTCCAGTGATGATTTTGTCAAAGAAAGGCAGTTGCTTAACTAACAAGGACCTTGTTAGGTAAGTGACTGTCTTTCTTTGACAAAATCGCCACTGGAAAGTATAACAAGCATTTGACAATGCCAATGTTGGCTTACTGGTATTGGCATTGGTAGTGCAGGAGTTAGAGAGATGCATAATAAGAATGGCAGTGAAGCATTAAACTAATGCCTTCCCCACCCCACCCTGCAGAGACTGACAGGCATTTAGGGGTGCCTTTGGGTTGTCATAACGCCACACTATTCCACCTCACTCCACTCTGTAGACACCAACAGGTGTTGTGGTGTGCCTTGGGGTCTTCGCCATTACGCTCATCCCATTCCATAAGGAAATAAGCTGAGATGGGTGCAGTAGAGCAGAATGGGGTGAGCGTTAGGGCCGAAGACTCCAAGGCACACCTCAGTGCCTGTCACTGGCTGCAGTGTGGGTGGGTGGAATGGTGAATATTACGGCCAGTGACTACAAGTCACACCCCCAGTGCCTGTCGTCTCTACAGGGTGGGCGCAGTTGGAAACCCTAACGCCCTGGGAGTTTGTTGGTATTTTCATTCCAAATTTTCAACAAGGGATTTTGGGACCCCACCTCATGAACAGTGGCACTATCATTTCATTACTCGATCTCAAAAGGTGATTTCACACAGCGACTGCACCATTCAGCACCACAGGTGCGAAAACACATGTCAGGTAGGATGTGAAAAATGACAGCTGTACTGTTCATGAGGAGGTGAAAATGACAATGTTGAAAATCTAGAGTGTAAATAGAAAATTGGTGAAGTTATGGCGTGTGTAGAAACTGTGCTAGGCACGCCCAGAACACAATCATTTTTTAATTTATTCACCAAATTTGCAACATGTTTTTTGGGACCCCACCTCATGAACAGTTATACTGTTGTTTCGTTAATCAGTTTCAAAAGGTGATTCCGCAACAACCACAAAATCACACTCATACAAAATGGGAACAAAGAGGAAGGGGAACTACAGACCAGTCAGCCTGACCTTGGAATTGGGGAAGATCATGGAAGCACTACTGAAGGAGAGATTGGTCGAACATCTGGTTGCTAATGGACTACAGGACCCAAGGCAACATGGCTTCACGGGGAGGTCATGCCAGACCGGCCTCACTGAATTTTTGACTGGGTGACAAGGGAGTTGGATCGGGAGGGCAGTGGACATGGCCTATCTCGACTTCAGCAAGGCCTTTGACACTGTGCCACACAGAAGGCTATTAAACAAACTGGGGAATATGGGAGTGGGCAGGACAGTAGTGCAGTAGGTGGGTAATTGGCTGGGTGGTAGTACACAGAGCTTGGTGATAAATTGCTGTCACTCACAGAGGGAAGAGTGATCAGTAGTGTACCACAGGGATCAGTGCTTGGACTGGTCCTATTCAAGCCTCTTCATCAGCAACATTGCACAGGGCCTAGAAGGCAGAATTTCCTGTTCACTGATGACACAAAGCTCTGTAACAGAGTGGACATGCCAGAGGGTGTAGACAGAATGAGGAGGGACCTGCAGAAGCTTGAAAATGGTCAAGGATTAGGAAGTTGAAATTCAATGCAAAGAAATGCAAGATAATACATATCGGGCACAAAAACCCTGGAACAACATATCAGTTGGGGGTAAGGATATGGCATGCACCAAGCAGGAAAGGGACCTTGGGGTTATTATCTCTGATGACCTCAATGTAGGGAAACAGTGTGATGAGGCAGCAGGTAAAGCAAATAGGATATTAGGATGCATAGGCAGGGCATCACCAGCAGGGAAAGGGAGGTCATAATTCCACTATATAATACACTAGTGAGGCCCCACCTGGTGTATAGTGTACATTTCTGGAGACCTTACCTATGTAAGGACATAGACAGGGCAGAGAAGGTTCAGAGGTGGGCAACAAAGATAGTACAGGGACTGCATCATAAGTCCTATGAGGACAGACTGAAGAACTTGAATATGTACTCCCTGGAGGAGTAGGGAGAGAGGGATATGATAGAGACATACAAGTACCTTACAGTGAGGAACAGGGTTCAGGAATACACTATTTTCCAGTAAAAAGATGTTCCAGGACTAGAGGGTATGGGATGAAGTTGGAGGGAGGGTGATTCACAGGAAACATGAGGAAGAATTTCTTCACAGAAAGGGTGGTGGACAAGTGGAACACCCTGGCAGAGGAAGTGGTGGGAGCTGAAATAATCACAGGATTTAAGAATACATGGGATAGACATAAGGAAATTCTGGAAGTCAGGGTGAGGCAACAGAAAGGGCAACAGACTTCTAGAACAACGTAAAGGGAACATACAAGCTCAAATGGCAGACTGAGGGCCATAGGCCTTATCTGTCGACAGTGTCTATGTATTACCTTTGGGACTGAGTAACCAAATGACAGTGACAGTGTTCATGAGGTGGGGTCCCAAGAACTCCCATATTGAAAATTGGGCCAAAATTTCTAAGAATGGCTGAGATATCAACCTAAGTTGAAACCCCCATTGACTCCCATTATACAGCTTACTGTCATTCCTTCAGTTTGCCGATCAGCTTTGAAGGGTGCAGACGTGTTCCAGCCCATAGAAGATCACTGCTCCTGACCTCCAGAGGTATGGAGTAAGGGGGTAAGGGAGGTGGGTCTGCAGAGGGAGAGTGGGTATGGGGAGGGGAATGAGGTGATGAGAGGACTGTTTCCCTTTTACAGGGAAAAAAAAAGAACTTGGGGACAATTCTCTTTATTTTACAGATTACCAAAAATTAAATACATTTATGCACACTGGGTGGGCCTCCAGTGTGCCACAATAGTGTGTGTGTGTGTGTGGGGGGAGGGGCATGTTCACACAGGTATGGTACCCGATGTCTGCACTTAAAATATTTGGGCAGCTGGGGGTCATCTGACACTGGGAGTGGGCATCCCGGTGTTGGAAACATGAGAATACTGGCTGAGCTACTGTGCGCAGCCAGCCTCTGATGCCACTGAGGGGTTCTGATTCCTTTGACTTGAGGCGAGCTCAAGAGGTCCTATGGAATCAGAACCTGAGGTGGCAGCATAGGGCTGGTTGGTAGCCCAGCCAGTATTTTATTTAGTGTATAGAGACCCCTTGTTCAAAAACTATGGCATTAAAACAAACATACTCATTTGCAGGTCCGCTTTACTTTGCTGCTCATCAACGAATTTCAAGCGCCATCAGCCACCTTGGAAAAAAAACCGCCGCCATTCTGTCAAAGTATTGACTGTTTGAATACTGAGATGTATATGGCAGTTTTCAATTACTGAAGTGCTGTCTCACAGACTTTGAAAACAGCCAAGATATTGTTGTACCACAGTGTGGTGTACCCATGTTCCATGAACTTTGAACTGTGGTACAACAACATTTTGACTCCGTGGATTTCAGTGTGAAACATGGGGTCTCCATATACTATAAAATTATTTTGGCACACTGGGGTGGGCTTCCAGTGTACCACATAAATGTGAGGGAGGAGGGGGGACATGCCAACATGGGGATTGGGCACCCCAATGTCGGCTTTCCGGGAGTGTGTGGTGGGTGGCAAGAGCTGCCAATGTGGAAAGCCATGCTGCAGCTTATTTATTTATTTATTGAAATGGTTCACCAGGAAAGGCACACCAACAAACAAGCTTTTAAAAAGTGCCCTATTAAACTCTATGTAAGCGCGTCCCTGCTGTTCATTTCCACATACTTGAGCACGAGTCGTGGTACTCACATGTGCAGAATCGGCTACATTCCACACATATTTTTTTTGTGATCAAATAGCGATCAACTGTTTGGCAGCTTTTTCTTTTCATGTTTTAGACTGACCACTATATAGCAATAAGTTTGCAGTGCAGCCGCAAACTTAAAAATGGTCTAAGGGGTTAGTCCTAGAGCCAGCCACATCCACTGTTGGAAGCAATGCACTTTTCTGCTGACTTCAAGCATCCACCTGCATCAATGGACATGGGGCCAACAATGCCCCTATGAAAATTGCCCATAAACGCAAAATGGTCTTTTGGTTTTAAAAATATGGCCTGTGGTCTGACTCTCATTTCATGTTTTGGGGGCTCATTAATCCTGAGTCAGACAGCTGCACTGTAACTGACAGAGTGGCTCCTAGCTAGGTACAGTGTTAGCAGTGAATTAAGCAATTTTTCTCCCAAAATTCTCTGGCGATACCTCTAGAAGAAATCTCTGGGACTGCTTATGCTCTAGGACATCTTACAAAAATTTTCTTACCAGATCTCAAGAGATTTTGAATTTAACTTTCCAAATCAACTGCTGGTACAGTACCTGCAGAAACAGGCTGTCCTCTGGTTCTATGTTGCTTTATACTGTTCTCACTGGTACACTCAGGCTATACTCGGATCACCAGATAAATCAGTTCAGGTCACCTTACTGTAGTTTCTGATGCCTGAAGTACACAACAGGAAAACAGTCATGAAGTCAGCAATCAATTTTTTTGTTTGTTTGTTTTTGTTTTAACTTGGCTTTTTTCCTGGCCAGTAGTGCATCTCAGGGTGCCATATGCCCCAGTCACCCTCATTTAGATGGCTACAGGGGGTCCTTTCCTCCATTTTCCCCACCTCCTACCCTAGCATGGGCAGTGCCACCAGTAGCCTCACAACAGCCCAGCTCACCCTGCAGCAGGAGCAAGCTTCCTGCTGCAGCTACAGGGTTGCTGGGATGGTGTAACTCACCGCCAACCTTCACTGGCTGAGACACACACACTGCCGAGCAGCTGCTGTCTTAGCCTTGTCATGCCTCCCAAATGCAACTTCCCTGCTCATTTTGAACCTGGGTCAACAGCATGGTAGCACAATGTGCTGCTGCTGAGCCATTGGGGTGGCCTTGGATTCAACATTCTTAACTTCAAGAAGCCACACTTAGCAGGCACACAGAAAATTAATTGGTATCCTTATAAGAGTTTTTCAGAATCTTGCTCATGGCAATGAGACTGAAGGCTTTCATTTCTGCAGTTGTTCACCATTATCTCATATTGTATGTGCTTTGTACTGATCTGAAGACGAGAATGCATTCCATTTTCAACAACACATCTCCGACTGTGCAGGGAGCATTTTGAATGCCATGGCTAAAAATCAAAGCAATTAATCCTACATGAAAGTATTAGTACTTTAAGGATTGCCACATAATAGTGGTTTACAGAATCATCTGTAATGTCTTATGCTCAGAATCTGTTTGTGTATGGCATCCTTCTAAAACAGAGCACCATACAGATTAAACACATAAAAGTACTTAGAAAAACTAATATTATGCTATTTGGAACACAAGACCAATTTTAAAAACAACATGGTCTCCTCATAACAGGGACTTTGCATTACCAATAGGCCGGATACGCACAGTTTGATCATACACAGCCTCGTAGTTCTGCATCTGTGGACAGGCACATGGTGCCCAGTATGCACAACCATGCACCTCTGCAGGGCACTGTCCATGGCCCTGACCTACTGATATGCTGGTGCATGGAAGGCAGATTGAGGACACAGGCAGGCATCCAATCAGATGCCTGTCCTGAGCCCTGCGGTGGATCCTCTGCTATGTGCAAGCAAGAGATTCTGGGAAGGTGGGGAGGGTTAAAATTTCCAAAGGACAGGTGAGTGCCTGAATGGCTGCCCAAGCCTTCCTTTCCACTCAGAAGGGCGTAGCAGCACTGTGGGTGAATATTTTCCCACAGCGGAATGCACAAATGATGTAGCAGGGTCCCTTCCTGTGTATCCTGCACCCCTTGTGTGGCACTCCATGCCTTAATGAATGGCGTGAAGTGTGTGCATCGGCCCAGACAGCCCCCACACCAGTCATACACGTAGCTGCACAGTCATCTGGGGAATCAGTGCACAAGGGTGTGCACCCTTCTGTGAATGTCACTGGGGGTCCACTGTCCCCAGATCACGGCATTCCATTTTAGGGTTGTCTATGTGCTGCAAATCTACGGTGTGCAGGCAATCTGCCTCTTCATGCATAGACCTCAATATGTTCCCTGGTTAACTTCCCCTTCCTGGCCCAAACTTTTAAACAACTTCTGATAAGGCTAGATGTGAGTCTAATTGACAGTTATATAAATTACCGGATTTAGAAAAAATTAATAGTAAACTAGGTAGTACATACCAGTCACATATAGGTTTTTCATGTGGAACAAGAAACACCTTGCAAACTCACCTACCAAACTGTAAAGAAATCCTATTTGGACAACCTGAACAAATTATTCATTGCCTCATGAATTTCTGTTGTTATGTCCACCACTAATTCATCACTGTGACAGATACTCCCAACTTGCTTGGCACCATCTAAGCAGCAAAACTTTAAAAGACAGTTACACTTATACCTGCTTCCTCATCAGTGAATCTCCAACTCCAACTTACTGGACTGAGCACCCGCCTGAATCTGCTTCATGCAGCAGTCATACAACTCATAAACTGATATACTATGAAGTGCCAAGGACCTGAAAAACTACTGTGAAAAATCCTTCAATAATGGTATCTAGCCCCCTCCCCAGGCTGTTAATAAGCTACCTCCACCCTTCAAGTAATCTTGGGCCAAATTATCTTCAAAGTGGAACAACTGTAGCAAATCATCACCAGCAAACTAGCATATTTAGCTATAATTAACAAGTAGGACTTTGTCATGCAATATTTTTAATACTTGTATGAAACTTTTCAAAGACAAGCTTACAGAATTAGGGACCCAGGAAAACCAGGAAGCAGGGGTATAAAACTGGCTGCTCATTTTTGTGCAGATTTACCACCTCCTAGAGGAGTGAGAAGGTGTTTTAGGCAAAATTGGAATTTGCTTTGTGCAGCTGGTGTGTTTTGAGCCGTATTTTGCATGTTTGCGTGGATACTGAAATCAAGGCTGAGGAGGCATCAACATGATCCTGTCACCATCTTCTGGAGGACTGGGGACCATGTGATCCGTGGCAGTCACTCTCAGGGACCCGGTAAAGCAGGAAGCAGGGACTGCATGGTATAAAGGTACTAGTTCAGCAAGCATCCCTATGCATGAGCATCCTGAGGTTTGAGTGCCACTAAAGTAGGAGTGAAGCACCAGTGTCTGCAGGGCATCTGCAGGTAACCTGCAGTTCCATGGGGACCGTGCAAAAGTGCCCAAGGGAGGGAAGCAGGAGCAAGGTGACTGCAAACAACTCTAGTGAAGATATATAGCCATACTAGAGGAAGGAGAAACAGACTTATTTAGGGCGTAGGCAGAAAACAGATCTGCAGGATTACCTGTGCTTACATAACGTGGCAATAGTCCATAGTGTGGTAAAATCCAGTCCGTGGTACCTCCAAAAGTAAACAGTGCAACAATATTTGGTAGCAGTGTTGTAACTAATAAACACATCATACTGCCAAATTAACATGCATATAAAAACACAAACATGCACTTCTAAGGTTTTGTTCAATAATACTAATCAGTGCATTTTATTACAATACTTTTTTCTCAAAGAAATTCTAGTTATTTATTTCAAATGATTTACCAGGAAAGACATACTGAGATGAAATAGTTCACTTCTAGATGCATCCTTGCAATTCAAAAAAGAGGAGGTTAGAGGACTACCAAAAGAAAACTGTAAATACAAAATGCAAACCTTTGTTAGATAAATATTGTGCAGTAAGTTCTCTTAGCCGTAAAATGTTTTATTGTAAACTTTTCAAGTACATATCTTATTACATGTCAGCTGTTTGTAGCATTGCACTAGATCCCATTTTCAAGTAATGAACTGTTTATTGGGTATGTTTTATTAATTGTCATGTAATTGGATGATCAAACACAAACAAACATGCATGGGGATACTGTTGGGGCATGTGGGAAGAGTTCATTGGGTGTGGGACAGACCGGAAGGTGGTCTGGGAATTTGGACCTGCCTGAACAGTAGGAGGCTGCATTCCCTGAGAGCAGAACTGCAGGCAGCAAGTGCTGAAATATATCACTTGAAGGCCAAAGCCACTGGAGCAGTAGGGATAGCACATCCACAGACACTGCAGAGAGCAAACAGGCCAAGGATGGTTGGTGACAGGACAGTAGACAGGTGGAGGAAGGGAAATAAGTGGGGATGAGATGCCTATGTAGCCAGGGTTGTACACTTCCAATAGGTATCTGCTGCTCTTAGTCCAGAAGCCTCAGGAAACCCAGAGAGTGGGGGCACAGATGTGGACACTTGACAGGCTGGCATCATCTGAAGGAGACATGTCAAACAGTGAAGAGGACCCCAAAGGGTGGACAGAGGATAGTGCTAGTAGTAGGGGATGCAATAGCAAGGTAAACTGGGAGGATAGTGGGTCTTACTCTGGATTCGCAAGAGGTGGTGTGCTGTTACTCTCAGGCTACAGAGGCAGACTCAGGTCCATGCTGGCGAATTCATAGCAAAGGGGAAGTTCAGAGGCGTAAAACAGCTCATCTGCTGTGAGTGTGCTGGGTAACAAATCCAAAAAAAAAGTAGGCAAAAAAATCCACATCACTCTCCTGCATAAAAACAACTTTATTGGAGCAATTAAAACATATTGCTCTGTATCCAATTCACATTGGCCATCACAGAAACTCCATCCCCAGCCAGTTTACACCTAGTGCATCATCAGGGGAGTGACACGGAATAAGCAACAGGGTCTTAAATAATACAAAATTTAAAGCGACAGTGTGCTTACAAGTATTCCGAACTGCAAAGTGCCCAGTGCTGAGTCACACACATTATACATAGTAAATCATGCAGATAATAAATCAATAATAATGATAAAAACTCTGAAATATGAACCACAGGAATAATTTCATATTTTCATAATTTTGTGTAGTTCTTAAAATCTTCCATTGCTTGAGGTCATTAATTGATCTAATCCTTTGCAGCCGGAAAAAAGAACACAACAAAATTAGCACAATATTTACATTAAACATCCAATCTTTGTGCATATAAAGTTAGAAGTTATTTTCTAATATGGGCAAAATCTATTCTGTCACTAAGGCCTGAAGGGTACCTACTGTAGCTCCCAAAGTAAAATCCAATATGACTCTCCTCTGGATAAGTTTACTACCAGGCACCCCCCACACACACACACACTGGGTCTTACCCCACTTTCTCGATGCTACAAAACTTAAAGGTACCAGTCTGATTTGCCAACTTACAATGACTAGCCAAGGCATTTCTGCTGTCTTCCCTGCTTTTTTTTTTTAATTATTTTATACTTGTTATCTGCCTGTTTTCATATACGACAAGTTAACATGTATACAAAACTTAAGAACAATACAAACATATGATTAGTACAAAATAGTAATAAATAAGTATATTACAAATACAAATAACAACAATAAATCACAAAAAACAATTGCATTTATCTTTGTCAAGAAGCTATGCTCATAATAATTTGTTTAAAACTATACAGTGATGTTCAATTCGTTATATGAGAAGGAGAAAGTGAAACTAGTAGGAACAGTAAATAATTATTGATCTAAGATTTTCTCCAATTCTGATTTTAAATGGTCGTGTAGTCTTCCCAATATAGAAGCTCCACATTGACAAACTGCCATGTAAACTACATTATCAGTAACACAACTGAAAAAAGATTTTATAACAAACACTTTATCGATGTTACATGTTGTGAATGTTTTGGCCTTCAGAATGGAGGAACAACATTTACAATTACTACAAGATAGTTGCCATGTGGGCACGGAGGTAGCCAATTGCCTGATAAGCTTGACTTTTTCAGGTTGTTAACTATGTGCCAAGCCTATCACTCGGATTCCTCCTGTCTTGTATACCATTCTGGTTTTGTTTGGGTGGCATCTTTAGCAAGGCATCTGTCTCTAAAATGCCCCAATTAAAATTAATCACTTCCTGACTCTCTCTAGCATGTCTCTGTAGTTGGTGACAACATTCATCCTAGGGGACCACTGTCTCTTTTTCTGACAGGTCTGTAGAGACATGCAGAAACCCAAATGCTAAGATTTAGTTATAAAATGATAGCAACCCTTTCAAACGGATAAAGAGTTAGAGACCCAGTGCTGGGAGTTAAACTGATGTGGATACTAGGCCTGCACTATAGTATATCAGTGTTATCAGAGAGAGGATTTTAGCTACAGTATAAAGAGTAGCAGCTCTACCTTCTTAGTAAGAGATAAAGATCCAGCTCTGGAGTTTAACTTGACCTGGTCTCTGGGCTTGCACCACAAGTTCAGCTGGAATCTCGGCAACTAAGTACTCCTGAAACTGATTAACCAGAATCTGACACCCTGCAGGAGCACAAAACATCACTGCAAAACTAAAGGCATACTTGTCAACAGTGATCCAGAACACTAAACACTCAGGCCCAGATATTCAAAAGGGTTGCACATGGCGCAACAGTGTTCGCCATGCAGAACCCACTGATGCACACTGGCATGATATTCAAAAGGAAAAGTGCGCACAAATCCGTGCTCGGAGGCGCATCAGTAATGTATGCAGGCACAGGTAGAGGTGTGCCCATGCATAACCTGCATAGCCTGATATTCATCCCGGGATGTGCAGAGCCATGCATGCTCAACCCCTACTTGTGCCTGCACAAAGTTAAGCCAAAAAAAAAGGAACAAATGATGGCCACCCACAGGTGAACCTGCTGCACGGTGGCGCAGAACACGCAGCTGCCACCTGTGGGTGGCCACCTGAGTTCCTGCCTCACCTGGCGGCACCCCCCATGCCCCATCGTGGACATCTGGTTAAATAAACCCCCGTCCTATATCTCTGGTAGTCCAGTGGACGCTATGTGCCCGATCGCGGGCATCGGTATAATCACCCCTGTCCAATATCCCTGGTGGTCCAGTGGACCGATCGCTGCCCAATCGTGGGCATCTGTAAATCACACCCCCACCAATATTCCTGGTGGTCCAGTGGACGCACTCTGCTGTCAGGGCATCTGTAAAACATAACAAGCGTCCAGTTACCCTGGTGGTCTAGTGTACCCCCCTCCCACCCGCCCACTGAGCCCACCACCCCGGTCAGCGGGTGGGTGGCACACCCACGCCTGCGCCCACCGCCCGATGACTGACAGCTCGGTAGGGCTGCCATGATGGTTCTGGCGTGAGCCAATGGGCGTGCACTCCCCGTACTATGCAGTCAGATATGTGAATGAATCATTCACATATCTGGAATAGTAAGTACAGTATGGGCTGCATGCTCATTGGCTCGCTGTCCGAACCAATGGGGTGCAGCCTACCGATCTGTCGAGTCGGCCGGCGGTGGTGCTGCCGCCCCGCCAGCTGACTGGGGGAGGTGGCAGTGGGGCTCAGTGGGTGGGTGAGAGGGGTACACTAGACCACCAGGGTACTAGGACATTTGTGGTGTTTTACAGATGCCTGCGATCGGCAGAGTACGGTCCACTGGACCACCAGGATATTGGACGTGATTTTGATTGAGACAAATGCCCACGATGAGGTACATAGTGGTCCACTGGACCACCAGGGATATTAGACAAGGATTAGTTTTCAGACAAATGCCAGCGATCGGTCTGCAGGGGCATCGGTCCCTGATGGCTGCTGCCTGGCAGGGTGCCAGGTGCAATAAGTCGGGGATCGCGGGCGTGCATGCATGCTAATGGGATGCAAATGGGGCCATAATGACATGCAATGGCCCCGTGCGCTTTTGCATAAATTAGGTGGCCCCATTCGCATGTCCCTTTGAATATCGCAGGTGTTGTGCATGGCGAATGGCACTTGGCGCTTAGCGCATCTCCATGCTCCACTCTGGCCACTTATGCTGGTGCAGTGCCACTGCACCATGCACAGTCAAGGGTTAGCCAGGGTGTGATATTCAAACTGCTCGCGTATAGCACAGCTCCGCTGGACACGCCTGGTACACACCCCGCGCAACCGAGTTGAGCTGCACCAGGCTTCGCGCCACAGCCTGGCGAGTTTGAATGTCCGGGCCTCAGTCCAATTAAATCATCTGTGGAGGAGACACCTTGCCTGAACCAGCACAAGGCCCTAACTGATGTAAATAGACAGCTACTGAAACAGTTGCAACATTGCAGCAAGGTGAACAAACTCTGTCCAGAGCCGATAGGGCTGCAGCTGAGCTCACTGAGGTCTCATTTCCAGTCCCTGATAATGCCTGAGTTACTGTCCCACCCCAGGTAATGTTTTTCCTTCTAAAGAGGGTCTGGAGGAGCAGAGATGTGGAACTGCTGACAGCCAAACTGAGAATGTGTGAGCTGGCGGTCCACAAATGCGTGGTGATCGCATCCATTTTCTCAAGCACGATAGCAGCATCAGGAGCTCGATGGTGCTCCTGGATCCGAAATCAGTTAGTTGGGGTCGGAGACACGAGGCCTGTGGTGGAGAAGCCACAAAATTATTTGTTTAAAGAGTGCCAATAAGCATGAGGCAGGCAGGCAGGGGTCATTAATATTCATGAGCAGTTCATTAATATGTATACATGTGTTACCATACTGCTCATTGCGCGCTTTAAATAAATACTTTTGTGTCATCTCCACTGCAGCCTCATGTCTCCGGACCACAACTAACTGATGTGACAATATGCACCACTCAGCAGCCCTCTGGAATAAAACTGGCTTTGTTTTAAAGGAGATAGGAGAAAAAAAACTCTATCTATGTTAAAATGTAAGGTTTAGAGACCAGTGCTGAGGAACATGATGGGAGTCATCCTCTGCTGAGGCGTGATCTGGAGTCATGCTCTGCTGAGGAGCGTGATGTGAGTCATTCTCTGCTGAGGCCGTGATCTGGAGTCATCCTCTGCTGAGAAACGTGATCTGGGAGTCACCATTAAGGATGACCTCAAGCAGCAAAGTCAGTACAATAATGCTTACAGCAGAGCTAGCAGGGTATTAGGCTGCATTGGCAGTTGGATAGACAGCAGGAACAGGGAGGTGATACTACCACTGTATTGGTCACTAGTGAGGCCTCATCTGAGTACTGTGTACAGTTCTGAAGGCCTCACCTAAGAAAGGACATTGATAGATTGGAAGTGGTCCAGAGAAGAGCAAAAAAAATGATACATGGCCTTCAGGAAATCACCTATGAAGAGGCTTGGGGCTCTGAAATTGTACTCACCACAGACTATGAGGGAGAGGGGGTATGATTGAGACCTTCAAGTTCCTTAAAGGCATCAACAAGGTGCCAGAAGAGCAGCTTTTCCAAGAACATCAATTCTAATACAAGAGGGCATAAGTAGAAATGGAAGGGTGGAGTGTTCAAGAGGGACATCAAAAGTATTACTTCTCAGAGATGGTGGTGGAACCTTGGAACAGATTACCTCCTGAGGTGGTGGCTGCAAAGTCAGCATCAAGCTTTAAGCGTGGGTGGGACAAGATTGGGAACAAACACATGGCACAGGCAAAGGCTAGCTGGGTGTCTAGGAGGACAGAACACTGCGGCACAATAGGTCCCGGAATACCTCGCTTGGGCAGACTCGATGGAGCACAGGTCCCTTCTGTCAGCATCTTCTACATTTCTTATGTTTCTATATTTCAATGGCCTTTCTACTGAAGTTGAATAAATATATTTTGTATAAAACTACTGTGTCGTTGTATTTTTTATTCCGATATTTTGTCAGTTATGATCTGCGGCCAACAGTTTCGCTGACAGATGTGTGAGCTGTCATTTTATTAATGACATTCACAGCTTCAAATCCAGTCAGTGACTGGGTGCCAGTGACTAAAACAGCTAAAGACTTTCTGGAGGACATCATTTTGAAAATAATTTCATGAGTGATTCTGGATCCGAAAATGGTGAAAGCAGGGCTTTTCATCTATCAATCAACACAGCGTGTTGTACAGCCCTATGTGTATGAGCTGCTTGCTGTAAAAAGAAATTGTCTTGGACCTGCTGAAGATGAAGCAGATGACTCTTGTCTGACAGTGATTCTTATGGAGAAAACCAGCCAGTGCAAGATACTAGATTTTTATTTATGTTATGGTAATAATCAATGAGACCTACCATGTTTACATATGTAAATCAAAGTACCATTGTTTTACATCTTATAAAATGTCTCTGTGTCATGACATTCCTCCTTTCTGCATAGCACAAACATTTCCAACTTCAGCCTTACATTACCCCATAAACCTATCCGTTATCAGGGGTCTCTGACTAAAGTACTGTATTTAGTGTTTACCCACTGGCACATGCACGGTAGCCCAGTTCATGGGATACAATTTTCTGATGGTTGTCACTATGTTAGATATAATGAAGTGTAATCAGGTTAGAAGAGTGTCCTCTTTTAATTTCACACCAGGTCGTCTTGATGTTTGTATTTTACAATAGCATTGTGAGCTTTGTAAATGAGCTGCTTGGTACTCAAAAGTACTTGTAATCCTAGGTTGAATAAATAAAGAGTCACATGTGTTATGGGCTGCTATTGAGTTCAGGAGATACTGATCCAAACAGCAGATGTGCAGGTCACTATTTTCTAAACTGAGTGTAGATATTGAGATACAAAATGTTAAACCCAGAAATCATGGTGCATCATTGAGACATTAGTATTCTATATGTAGTTTGACAGCTTTAGTTACAATTTGGGTCAGATACCATTGACCAGTATCCAGTGATATGGTGAAGCAAATAGATTGACTCAAAATGAGCGACTCAGTTTGTGCACCCAAAAGAGAGTGAGTATGGAAGGATAGTGAGGGTACCTGGATAGCGGTAGGGAGCACAGAAGAGCGATGGCTGAGGGGTTAGAGAGTGTAGAGGTAGGAGGTTAGGGTATTGGAAGTGAGCAGACTGCTACTGAGCTGGCTGCCTGGTGTGGTGGTTATGGACACCGCCCCTGGTGTGCATGGTCCTGGGTTTGGGACTACATACAGGTGCAACATATTTTACTGTTTGGGGTTGCGGTCACTTAAATTTTTTTTTCACATACCTCCCATTCCCCCAGGTTGGTCCCCCACCTGTGGGTTGTCCATCCCACAACAGTCGCCCTTCCTGTGTTTTCTTCCCTCCCCAGTATCTGCTAACCCTGGAGCTGAGAATCAGTAGTTTGGGGAACCCCCTCATAAAATGCAGGTCATTGTTGTCGCGATACTGTATTCAGTGTAGTGCTGTTCGCTGATTGTGTTTTCAGCATTTTGTATTCACCTTATGTGACTCGCTGTTAAAGAGTCACTCATATCGATGAACCGCATTGACCATAAAGGGATCAGGAAATCGTACAAATGTTACAGCGAGAATCATGATACTGTGAACTGAATACTGGACGACACAGAGAAAGAGACAACGCATTAGAGAAACATCCTATTACTATACATTACTCAAACAGCATAACATTTTATGAAACAGACAGACAAGGAATTGGGCAATGTTCCAAAATAACACATTTTAATAGAGATTTCAACTTATTTTATAAGTTTGCTACCAGTAAGTAAGTCTGCAACCCTGAATGTCATTGGATCAACATGTTACCAGCCTACACAACTTATGATGTTTTACAGAAAAATGAGGCAGTACATTTGTAAAGCATGCTTCGTATCTGTCTTAATACCTGTGAACCTTGTGATACTCTCTGTCTCTGTGCCAAATGGTTGATACTGTCTCCCTAACATGTATCACCCTGAACTTCTGTATATTAATACCTATGAATGTACTCTCTGTAACTAAATAAGCATTCAGCTAAGTTACTCTACTGTGGTACCTATGTATCCTACTCCTTATCTTGTATCACCTAATATCACTGTAAATTCCTATGTATGTATTCACTGAAACTGTATATGTATCAGCTAAAACTACTGTTTAATGTCACTAATGTATGTACTTACTGTAACTAATCCCAGTCGCCCCTGAAAAAGGGATCTCTGGTCTCAGTGACACCGGTTACCAAAATCTAAATAAATCAATAAATAAATGTTAACTGATACAATCAAGACTGTAACTTGAGGCCAGCCGGTGGCACTGAGGGCTGAGGTGCTGGACACCACACTTAGCGCCATGCCGGCGACCCGCGTTTGGGAGTGGACTCAGGTGCCGGGATCAGTGGGGAGGAGAGGATCGAGCATCTGGAGGACTGCTCTCCTCTCCTGGAGTGGGATCCAGGGATTTCCTGCCCTGCCCTGTAGTGGCTCCTGGTGGAGACCGGGGCCACTACAAATGGAGGAGGGACTTGTCTCATGGGGAGGTGGTGGTGGACATCTGCAAGAGGGGACGGTGCATGCCCTCTGCCGTGACATCATTGCATGTCCGCACCTTGGGGGCAACCTAACCAAGCAAGTAGGAAACACCCGGCTGCAGGGAGGATGATGGTGGACCCAAGGGGTGGCTCTCAAATTCACTGCCGGCCCTTCTGGTTGACTATCCTGAGTCCTCTCTGCTTCAGGGGTCAGTTAGAGGACTCTGTCCCCAATTTTCACTGGAGGGTTTAGGCAGGACAGTAGAGCCACTCAGGTGGGTCTCTCCTGAGTGGGGCCCCAGTGGCTGTGACTTGAGTAAAATATTTCAGAAATGGGGAGGGTATTCCAGAGGAAATGGACAGTTCTTTTTTCTATTCAAGCTGCCTCTCCAATGTGGTGCAAATGTAGAACAATCTGTGGCTCAGAGCAGGGGGTGGTGGGCACTGAATAAATAATACTGCAGACAGTCATTTCCAAATCCAAATGTTGTCTTTTTTATTTTAAATATAGTCAACACCTCAACGTTTCATCTCTGATGTAGGCTTTTCAAGAGATGCCTTTCTAAATTGATAAATAGATATACATAACTAAAATACTGTCCACAAACAACAAAATGTTCTACAAAATATTTCAAAAAAAAAATCCACGGTGCTACTCACATTATATTATTCACAATGATTTAAAACTTCTTTTATGTATTTATCCGGAATTACCAATATAGTGAATTGTGAGGCTGAATAAAGAAGTTTTAAATCAGTGTGACAATATAATGTGAGCAGCACCGGTGGATGTTTTTTATGGAAATATTTTGTTGAATATTTTGGTTGTTTGTGGACAGTATTTTAATTATGTATATCTATTTATCTATTTAGAAAGGCATCTCTTGAAAAAGCTACATCGTAGGTGAAACGTTGAGGTGTTACCATATTTATAATAAAAAGACAACATTTGGATTTGGAAATGACTGTCTGCAGTATTATTTATTCAGCGCCCATCCCCTGCTCTGAGCCAGAGATTGTTCTCAACTTTAGTAAAAGAAAGTCAACAAAAAAATAAGAATGTAACTTGAAGCCTATCTGAGAACTATGAAATGTAAAGCAATTACTACAGGACTGTGTACAATGAGTGACAAAATGCCTTTTTTTAATTGTGATTAATGAGAAGCAGTTAGCAAGTCTTGATTGTGAAAAATAATCTGTATGCAGTGCTGGGGTCGATAGGGAGAGCAGAGTGCTTCACGGACCACGGACAAGACTGTCATGGAACTCCTAATTTGTTCTTGGTTGGACTCTGGTGAGTCAATTTGTGATCTCAAGACATGGCTCTACCCACTGCAGCCGTAAATATAAAACAAATTCACAGAGTCTGGATTCACGGGCATATGTTATACAGGACACAACTTTCATGCCTGAGTTTTTACTCCATGATTTGTTTGCTCTACTAGCATAAAACACATACAGAACAACTTGGGGATGGTGTCAAAAGTTGCCTATGTCCCACAGCCCCTGCACTTAGATACAGTGGGTGCTATTTTCTAAACGGCAGCCGATTAATGAAAATCATCTATGGGTTCTCAGCATGCATCCAACTTTAGATGCTGCTTTTATTTTTCCTAAGTACACTCAGACCACAAAAAAATTGGTCTAAGCACAGTTAGTCCCAGAACCAGCCGCATCCACTGTTGGAAGCAATAGACTTCTCTGCTGGCTTCCAGCACCCACCTGCATCAATGGACATGGGGCCAACACTGCCCCTGTGTACCCATAGAATGGTCTTTTGGTTTTGAAAATATGGGCAATGGTCTGACTCTTGTTTCATGTTTTGGGAGCTCATTAATCCTGGAGTCAGACAGCTGCTCTGTAGCTGATAGAGTGACTCCTGGCTGGGTACAGTGTTAGCAGTGAATTCAGAAATGTATCTCCCAAGATTCTCTCGAGATACCTCTAGAAGAAATCTCTGGGACTGCTTGTGCTCTAGGACATCGGATGAAAATCTTCTTACCAGATCTCAAGAGATTTTGGAATTTAACTTTCCAAATCAACTGCTGCTACCGTACCTGTGAAATAGGCTGCACTCTGGTTCCACGTTGCTTTACACTGTTCTCACTGGTACACTTGGGCTATATCACGGATCACCAGACAAATCGGTTCAGGTCACCTTACTGTAGTTTCTGATGCTCAGAGTTGTATTATACAAAAGCAAAACAGTCATGAAGTCAACAATCTTTTTTTACATGTTTTTTCTTTTCCTGGCCCGTGGTGCATCTCAGGGTGCGTATACCTTACTCACCTTCATTTCGATGGCTACAGGGTACTTTCCTCCATTCCCCCACCTCCTACCCTAGCATGGGCAGTGCCACCATTGGCCTCACGCAGCACAGCTCATCCTGTGGCAGAAGCAAGCTCCCTGCTGCAGATACAGGGGTTGCTGAAGTGATGCAACCCACAGCTAACTCTCACCAGATGAGAGACACACACACACTGCTGAGCAGCTTCTGTCTTGGCCTTGGCATGCCTCCCAACGCAACTTCCCGGCTCATTTTCCAAACCTGGGTCGACAGCACAGCAGCATACCGCGCTGCTGCTGGGTCACTGGGCAGCCGAATTCAACATTCTTAACTTCAAGAATCCACACTGTAGCAGGTACACAGAAAATTAAATGGTATCCTTATAAGAGTTTTTCAGATTCTTACTCATGGCAATGAGACAGAAGTCTTCATTTCTGCAGTTGTTCACCATTATCTCATATTGTATGTGCTTTGTACTGATCTGAAGACACAGAGAATGCATTCCATTCTCAACAACACATCTATGACTGGCCCAGGGGAGCATTTTGAATACCATGGCTGAAAATCAAAGCAATTAATCCTACATAAAAGTATTAGTACTTTGAGGTTTGCCACATAATGGAGATCTGCAGAATCATCTGATTATAAATACTTTTTAAAATGTCTTATGCTCAGAATCTGTTCGTATATGACATCCTTCTAAAACTCAGAGCACCATACAGATTAAACACATAAAAACATTTAGAAAAAAAATCATATGCTATTTAGAACACAAGACCAATTTTAAAAACAATATGGTCTCCTCATAACAGGGGTTATGCATGACCAATAGGCCAGATACACACGATTCGAGCATACAAGCCTGCACCTGTGGACATACTAACATACTAAAACACCAGCAGAATAGGCCTAACAGTCTTTCGCGTCTGCTCGCTTGGTCAGCCCCCACCCTGGGAGCTGACCTTGCTGCCCACCTCGCCTTCTCTGGCTTCTCCTTCCCAGTTCGGATATTCTCGCTGTGTTGGATTTGCTTCCAGAACCCTTCCCTGTACCTGTCCCACCCCCTTGAACACCTCCACCATCTCTGCCTCCACCAGCCCCTAGGCAGCGCATTCCATGGCTCCACCACCCTCTCAGTGAAGTAGCACCTCCTCCTTTCTCCCCTGAATCTTCCCCTCCAGCTTCCACCTGGTGCCCAGTATGCATAAGCATGTACCTCTGCAGGGCATCTGTCTATGGCCCCAACCTGCTGGTGTGCTGCTGCATGGGAGCAGATTGAGGGACACAGGTAGGCATCAATTGGGATGCCCGTCCTGGGTTCTGCAGTGGATCCCTGCTCCACACAAGCAGGGGATTCTGGGAAGGTGTGGGAGGGTTAACATTTCAAAGGACAGGTGAATGCCTGTGTGGCTCCCCAAGTCCTCCTTTCCACACAGGGGCCAGAACAGCACTGCGGGGGATATTTTCCCACAGCCTGTGGGGTGTCTCTGGGGAATGCACAAAAGATGTGGCAGGGTCCCCTGCCGTATCTTGCCCCCCTGTGTGGCACTCCATGCCTTAATAAATGGCGTGGAGTGTGTGCATGGACACAGACACACCCCTGGACAAGTCGCACACATAGCTGCACTATCAGCTGGGGGATGTGCACACGACAGGCTGGCATCATCTGAAGGAGACATGCCAAAGAGTGAATAGGGCCCCAAAGGGTGGACAGAGGATGGTGCTAGTAGTAGGGGGCTCAATCACAAGGCAAACTGGGAAGATAGTGGGTCTTACTCTGGATTCGCAAAGGTGGTGCTCTGTTACTCTCAGGTTACAGAGGACAGACGCGAGCCCATGCTGGTGGAATTCACAGGAGGGGAACCAGATGTTATAGTGCATGTAGGCACTAGGGTTCTGAGTAGCAGGAGCATCGAGGAGGTAAAGGTAAACTTCCATGCTCTAGGCAGAAGAGTAAGAGGAAAACAAGAGTGGTAACCTTTTCAAAGGTACCACCATAACCTCAACTGAACGTGAGAGAACAGCTAAATCTTCACCTGTCCAAAATGTGGCTGCAAGGGTAGTGCACAGGGGAGGGATTGCTGTTCCTTGAAGACAGAAGTCCAAACTGGAAGGGATGAAGTTCTGTTTAAAAGGATGGCCTACATCCTAATATGGAAGACACAGTGGTGTTGGGTAGAAGATTTGCACAGCACATCCTGGAAGCTTTAAACTAGAAAGGGGCAGTAAGTTTGGGGCCAGGCACATAGGCACAACTGGGGTGTACTGACCTCCCAAGGATATAAAAATACCAGTTCACTGCCAAAATATGGTTTCCCCTTTCCTGTGAATTCCACCACCCTGGACCTGAGTCTGTCCTCTGTAACACAAAGCGTAACAGTGCACCACATCTTTTTGTATATAAACACTTTTATTGAATATTTCAAATGTACAGTTAGCACGACAAAAGAGAATACAGGAGCATTCAATAAGTAAAAACAGATAGGCATGAAGAATTAACAAGAGATAACTGAAATAGGTGACATTAACAATACACCCCCACCAAAGATTGCAAATTACAAATACAGTACATCTTACGACACCTTCCTAAAAATACAATTCCCTTGGCAACAACATCCCAAAAATGTCAACCCTAGTGCAGGGGACTTGGGACATGGAACTACACCCTTACTACAGACCAAAAGACATTCAGCAAACAAAAAGAATGAAGTGCACCACCTGTTACTACTAATCCAGAGTAAGACCCACTATCCTCCCAGTTCCCCTACTATTGAGTCCCCTCCTACTAGCATCTTCCTCTGTCCACCCTTTGGGGCCCTCTTCACTCTTTGGCATGTCTCTTTCAGATGATTCCAGCCTGCTCAGGTGTGCACATCCCTGCCACCACTGTGTGGCTTCCTGAGGCTTCTGCACCAAAGCAGCAAATACCTATTGAAAGTGCACACCCTAGCTGCTTGTGCTTCTCACTCTGCTTATTTCTCATCCTTCAAACAAACAGGGTCCAGTGTATAACTACCTCCTCCCCACCCCATGGTAAATCTGAGAAGTAAACCCTTTTTTCTGCCTAAATTGGCTATCTTTTTATTGATCTCTCCATGGAAAAGAGATTCTCTTAGTTTTCAGCTTGAAATTCCAATGTGAACAAACTAAACCATCAGATGCCAGGGGGCATCCCACTGTTTGGTCCTTTGGGGAAGGCTTCTTTATTTGCACCCATGTCTGTTTCAACATTTTGAATTAAAATATTAAGCAAATATTTTGGCAATGTGCTGATATTTTTGATATCTTTACACATTTGTCCTTGTCCATGCTGCACTGTATCACATGTTTCTCGGTGAGCATATTGAGTTTTGCTTTGCTATACTGACCTCCCCAGCTAAAGCAAAACAAAATAGTTACTTAGAAAATGAGATGCAAAGGTATACTGGGCGGGGGGTTAATTGCACAAACATCAGAAGTCTATGGAACAAGTTCACACACTTACAGGCACTGCTGGCGAAGGCACAGCTGGATATGATAATGTTTACAGAAACATACTGGTAACACCAAATCATGATGCGGACATGACTATACCAGGATATGCATTATTCAGAAAGGATAGGGAGAAGGGTGTGTTAGCTTTATACTTTAAAGGGAGGTATAAAGGCCACAGATAACAACCCAGAGGGGATGGACGAGGAGTTGGAAACCTTGGGGTTCCACCTTGGCATTTAGTTGTTTGACTTGTTCACATTGAAATTCCAATCTGAAAACTAAGAAAACACTTTCTATGGAGGTGTAAGTAAGAAAATTGAAAATTTAGGCAGAAAAAATGTTTTACTTCTCAGATTTACTATGGGTGATGGTTGTGCACTGGACTCTGTTTGTTTGTGTGTTTATGTGTTTGTTTGTTTGTTGCTTGCCACAAAACCAGTAGCACCCTCAGCAGAAATGTGTTATGAACTTTTTGAAATTTAATATATTTTATTCAAGTTTTACTTGATCACACAATGCAGTACATGCTACAAGAGGTAGGACAGTAGGCAATGTCGGTACACGTTACAAGAAATAAAACAACTATTCCCACCCCACAGACCCCCAACACCCCCATGGTCCTCTCGCCAAATCCCCCACCCCCAGAAGCCAGAGCCAGAAGGTTTACTGGCTGAAAAGCCTTGTGTTTCTTGGGTGTCAGTTTCCCATGAGCTAGTTAGTCTTTCACAGGTAGGTCCCACTGGGTATTAGTTACAGAAGGCCAGTAGCCTTAGCTGGTGGAACATACTCTTACCTTTAATGAAGTAAAGGGCTATGACAGCCTGATTCAAGGTGTAGAAGCAATTGGCCATAAAGTGTGGAATTTCTCAATTTTGTCCTATGTTTTTTTTTTTTTAGTTATTTAACCAGGAGTAGCACACTAAGCTGAAAGCTCTTTTATAGGAGCAACCTGGGAGCGCAGGAAGTTAAGTGACTTGCTCAGGGTCACACAGTATGCAAGGGAAGCTGTGGGATTCAAATCCAGGTCTGGTCTGCTGGATGTCACCAGATTTGCAGTTCAGAGCCTTAAACCACTGCGCTATACTGCCTCCATGTTGGGACATCATATTTATAAGACTAGCAATAGTTTTCTCTATCCTCAAGTTATAGAGCAAATCATTAACTAATTCCTGGTAAGTAATAACATACTGGTCCTTCCAGTGCCTTAAATCTAGTTTTTCACCGTAAGTGAAATAAGGTTAATATAGTAATGCCTTTCCTTCACATCCACTGCAGAATAATCCCCAACAAAACAAATTTGTGGGTGAATAGATTTTGTATCCCTAGTAAGGGGTCCGCCTTGGATTCTATTAGAGACCTCAAGGGTGCAACCGTGGACATTCCCAGAATATATGTAATGGAGATCCCTGTCCCTGCCCACACCTGAAGCATTCTGTCCCTGGGAGCCTACCCATTCGGTACAGTTTCATGAGTGTGAAGTGCATACTGTGTAATATGTAGAACTATATTAATCGAAGTCTGTCATTGGCAGTATATTGATAAATCCTTGCCACAATTTCTCCCAGTTAGAACAGGCATTGGGAGAGTCTCCAGCCAATATTGGGAGCAGTTCACCAGATCGGGATTAAGTTTAAAGTGCAAGGCTACAACTAGGCAGGAGACAGCATGAGGCTGCGGAGCCAAAGCTCGAATTCACAAAGGGTGTCCCCACAGTTAATGTCCCACGGGCCTGTTCCAAATCAATTGATTAACATATGTCTAATTTGGTAAACAAAAAGAATACTGACAGTATGTGGAAGCGGTCCAGTATCTCTGAGACCGACCCCATCCTACCTTGGAATACTAAGTCATTGACAGCAGTCTGCATAGTTATAGTCAGCTTACTGAGAAACAACAAGTTACCACCCACCTTGAGCTTAGGGTTACCAAACAATGGTTGTGAAATGTCTCTGAAATTTTCATACTTGAGAGACTTACATAACTGATTATGGACCTTAACTGAAGTATATAAGACTGTTTTTGCAGAGGACCCGCAGCTTTTGAGGAAGTGTGTACCATACGCTAGAAGGCAGCCCCAGGTCTCTGATGATGTGGCACTCAATTTGCAGCCATAGAGGGGTATACTGGGGTCATCAGGGGCAGTAGGGGTGCTTCCCAATGCAGATATTTAGCCATGTGACTGGCCAAATAACAGTGGTAAAAATTAGGGAGTTCGAGTCTCCCCTTGACTCGGGCACAGAGACAATTATATTGTGCAGCTGACCAAGGGTTCCAGGAGGCAGGAGAAACAGGCAGAAAGAGTGCAGACGAAACACGCAAAAATTTTGCGCCCCCTCCCCCCTCCTGGTTGATTCCTTTTATACATTTTCTCCCGCCACTTCTTAATCCACGCCCACATCCCTTTCCTTCCTCCCTTAACCCATACCTAACCTCCACAATGCTACTTTGCTTCCTTTTGCTCCTGAGCCTCGCATCTCACCCAATCCCTTATGATATTAATGTTATGCCCAGTGTCAAAATAAATAACTCAGTTAATACGACCTGCCCACCTCTGCCATCCACAATGGCCAACCACGGATTCCTTATTCACCCCGAACCATGCTTACAATGCAACCTCTGGGATATCCCACATAAGACCACCCTAACAATTCAGCACAGCCCTGGCACCTTACTTGTATCATGGCTTTTATTAACCCACTATGCCTGTCCATTAAATTATTATGCTATGATAAAATTCGCACCTATATACCAGGACCATCACTCATCTCACAGCAGGCACCCAGGATTAGGAGAAACTCTGACCACTCACTATCCCTGTCCCTTGGTGCCCTCCTCAAATTAATCTTCTACCTTCTGATCTGTTTTGGTACCATTGAAATAAATCCTGGCCCCATTGAAAGTTTATTTTCCCCTGCTGATCTATCCTCTATAAATGGCCTAAGCTTCCTACACGTCAATGCCTGCAGCCTCTTAAAAATTCGCCGTAATACAGGCCTGGTGGCACATACCCTGCCTGACTTTCTGGTCATCTCTGAATCTTGGCTCAGACCTTCAACCAAAGACAGTGTTGTAAACCTTACCAACTATCAGCTCTTCAGAGCAGATCGCTCTTCCAGGGGTGGTGGGGTGGCCATATACATTAAGGACACC
Source organism: Neoceratodus forsteri (assembly GCA_016271365.2). Classification (NCBI taxonomy): domain Eukaryota; kingdom Metazoa; phylum Chordata; order Ceratodontiformes; family Ceratodontidae; genus Neoceratodus; species Neoceratodus forsteri. The sequence goes on from CM057450.1 coordinate 1,544,933,508, forward strand.
ATCTCTGCTACCTGCCTCATCAACACATCCGAACCAAAGGAATTTGAATGTTTGTCAATCAAAATATCCCTTCCTAACTTGTCTTCATTTAAATTGATTGGCTGCTACAGGCCCCCTCAGCAGGCCTCAAATTACTATCTCACCTGGGGTCAATAACCAACCTAGGCCCTGAAGATACCATCATCCTTGGTGATTTGAATTTAAACTGGCTATCTAATGCATCTGCACCATTGGTAACCTTTTGTGACACCTATGGCTTTACACAGCTAATTAAAGACCCAACCAGGGTTAACCTAAAAATTCTAGCAACAGCTCGGCTCCTGGATATTATGTTGGTAAACAAGCCTCACTTATATCATGGCAGGAGTACTACCGAATGATGTAAGTGACCATTGTCCCATAGCTGGCATAAGATCTTCACTCAAACCACCCAACCCTGCTGAATTTGTCCTCAAAGGTCAAAAGAAGTTCAACATACCAGGATACCTCCATGACCTGAGTAACACAATATATTGGCAAGATTTCTACCTTACAACCTCAGTGGAAACAGCTCTCCAGATCTTAAAGGACATTATCACTAATGCTCTCAATATTCATGCACCATTCACCAATATCAGAACTAAAGCAAGGTCCTGCCCTGGTTCACCACTGATCTTAAAACAGCCTTGCTAGCCAGAGACAAGCTGTGGAAAAGGCAAGAAAACTAAGATTCCAGAGACTGGCTAAATTTCAGAAAAGCAAGAAATTCATGTACAACACAATAAGATCTGCAAAGCTGCCTATTATAGAGCTGAATTGGATGCCTCCTATAATAACCCAACCAGGCTCTGGGGAACTATAAAGGGTATCTTGGGTCAAAACTCTACTCCTGCCTTAACCTGCAAACTGCTACTAAATAACACAGAAATTACGGACAAACAAGAAATCCTAAATACCTTCAATGACCACTTCACCACAGCTGGACTAGCATTTGACTCTTCACCTGCAAATCTCCTGAGATCTTCCTTGAACCTTCAATCCACCGTGGGTCAAAAGGCTACATCAACCTTCTCCTTCAACCCAATATCCTTGAAAGAAGTGGAAGATCTCCTCTCCAATTTAGATACTTCAAAAGTGCAGGTACAGACTCCTGGACCCCTACTTCCTCAAGATTGCATCTCAAGTCTTATCTGCCCCCTCACTCATCTCTTCAATCTTTCCCTCACCACTGGATCCATTCCTCCACTTGGAAAACAGCTCAAGTAGTTCCTTTACTCAAATCTGGTGATCCCATGGCCCTCAATAATTACAGGCCCATTTTCATCCTATCAGTTCTATCCAAGATGCTCAAAAGTTAGTAAACTCACAATTAAGGGACTACCTGGATAACAATAACCTCCTAAATACAGCACAATCAGGATTTAGATCAAGGCATAGCACCATTTCGGCCCTAACCAAAGTAACCAACGATTGGCAGATTGCTATGGATAAGAAGAACAGTACCTGTGCTGTGTTCCTGGATTTGAGCAAAGCATTTGACACAGTGGATCATGAATCATTAATCACCTCCCTTGGCTCACTAGGGTTGGATTCCCCTTCACTCAATTGGTTCAAGTGCTATCTATCAGATAGGTCACAACTGGTAAAATGGAAACTACCTATCCACCTTAAAACCACTGTTAAGAGGTGTACCGCAAGGCTCTATTCTTGGCCCCATCCTCTTTGCCATCTATATTAATAATATTGATGTTAACCTCACTCAATCCAACATCCATCTGTTTGCTGATGATACTGTATTATATGTTAGCAATCCTTCATTATCTAAAGCCTGTGAACTGCTACAATCTGAATTTTCCATCCTACAACACAACCTACTGGATAAAAACTACTTCTAAATGCCAAAAATCAAAGCTATGTTCTTTACCTCAAAGAGTTGCTCTGCCACTACCCCACCATCCACCACCCTACAACTAACCACCTTACTTGGAGAAGCTGGAATTCGTTGATAACTTCAAATACCTTGGAGTCTGGATTGATAACAAGCTTGACTATTCTGTCCATATTGAGGAGCTACTAAAGAAACTGAGACAAAGGCTTGGTTTATTTTTAGGATAAAGCACTACCTCAACAGAGACTCCAAAAAAGATTAATCCAGGCTTCATTCCTATCCCTCATTGACTATGCTGACTTTCTGTACGGACATTGTTCACTCCCCTCTTAAATAAACTGGACACCCTATACCACAGGTCCATCAGATTCATTACTGACCTTCCTTCAGCACCCATCATTGCTCCCTTTATAAGGCAGTTAACTGGACATCATTACAACACAGAAGAAATAGGAATGCTGCAATTTGGATATTCAAAGCCTTATCAGGCAAGCTACCTCCTATATCTCAGACTGTTTTACTCAAATTACTTCTAGGCCATACAACCTAAGGATCAGCAAAATTATCATTCTTAAGGTCCCCAATGTCTGCACCCAGTTTGGGAGGGCTGCTATCAGCTACTCACTAGCAATTGTTTGGATTCACTCAAAAAACCATGAAGCTAAATAACCTCCTACCATAATATCCTTCAAAGATTATTCACCACCCTATTCCCAGAACTCTGCAACTGCTTCCACAAGGCCTAAACCCGCCCTACCTACCCCTTTTTGTGCCCATTGCCTTCTGTCTCACAGATTAAAAGTTTTAATGTGCCTTGTACATATGTATATTGTTATATATTAGCACTTATGTCATTGTATTACTGTTTATGTTACCCTGTCATTGTATTACTGCTTATGCTACCCTTGTCAATGTAATAACACTTGCACTTCTTGACCACTCAGGTTCATCTTGTAAATGAGCTATGCTCAATGATGTTCGCCTGATTAAATAAAGATTTAGATTGATTGATTGATATGATCTCCGTGGAGGCTTAGTACACCATATAAATTTAGAGATAAGTCCATGGACTCTCACGGAACCAGGTCAAAGGGAGGTGAATGCTCAGCATGTTAAGTGGGGTAAAATAATCTGGGCAAGACATTCATTTTGACAACATTGATTCTTCCCTGTAGAGAAAGGTAAAGGGAGACCAACTGATTAGGTCTTGTTGGATAGTTGAAAGGAGATTGTCCAGACTGAGCTTTCTCAAAAGAAAACTTGAGGAAATGTGTTATGAACTTTGTAAATAATGCAAAGGTTAGAGCATGCTAGTTTTGGAATGTGTTTGGAGTTAGGGCGGTACTCCATTTAGCATATTTCCTTTTATCACCAGTGAATTACCTAGGTGGAAGCCTGTTACTTTAAAGGAGCCAGTTTAGGCAACGTGCTGTATATAAGAGTAGCCACTGTAGGCATTTCATAGTCAGGACCAAACCATGGGGTTCCATGGGCATCTGGTGGTTTGGCTTGTTCATATTGGAATTCCAGTCTGAAAACTAAAATAACCTGTTTTCCATGGATATATAATTACAAAATAGACAATTTAGACAGAAAAATGTTTTGCTTCTCAGATTTACCAGGGTGGTGGTTGTGCACTGGACTCTGTTAGTTTGGAGGAAGAAATAAGCAGAGTGAGAAACATAAGTATCTAGGGTTGTGCACTTTCAGTAGGTATCTGCTGCTTTTGGTCCAGAAGCCTCAGGAAGCCCACACTGTGGGGGTAGGGATGTGCACATCTGACAGGCTGGCATCATCTGAAGGAGACATGCCAAACAGGGAAGATTCATAGATTCATAGACATGTGACAGCAGAAAAGGGCCTTCCTGGCCCTCGAGTCTGCCATTCCCTCTCTCTACCTGTCACCCCAGCCCTACTATTCCCTCGTCCTCCCTTGACAACCCTCTGTGTTTGTCTAAGGCCCTATTGAATCCCTCCACTGTACTGGCACTCACCACCTCCTCTGGCAGTCTGTTCCAGGGCTCAACCACTCTCTCTGTGAGTAATACTTCCTAACATTTCCCTAAACCTTCCCCCTCCACCTTCAGGAAGAGGGCCCCAAAGTGTGGACAGAGGAAGGTAGTAGGGGACAAAATAGTAAGGTGAACTGGGAGGATAGTGGGTCTTACTCCGAATTCACAAGGGTGGTGCGCTGTTACCTTTGGGCTAAAGGACAGACTCAGGTCCAGGGTGGTAGATTTCACAGGAAAGGGGAACCAGATTTTATAGTGCTGAGTAAGAGGAGTGTGGAGGAGGTAAAGGCAAGCTTCCATGCCCTAGGCAGCATACTGAAAGAAAGAACAGGACTAGTAACCTTCTCAGTTGTGCTACCGCGACCTCAACCGAACATGAGAAACAACAAAATCTGTACCTCTTCAATGTGTGGTTGAAAGGGCAATGCACAGAGGAGGATTTCTGTTATTCAAGGAGAGAAGCCCAAATAAAAAGGACGGTGCAACTCCAGATATTTTGACCTCTCTAGAGCCACAAGGCAGGGCTGCCCATTGTCCCCCTCTCCTCTTTGCAATATGCATAGAACCCCAGCCACACTGATCAGGCAGGATGAGTGACCGGAGGGTATCACTGTAGGAGGGTGGAACAAAGATCCTCTATATGCAGACAATACCATTTTTTTCCTCTCAACCCACAAATAAGAAGCCTCAAGATTGACTGACCATTTAGCTGGCTTCAGACTGCTCTCCAGTTATAAAATTAATTTTCTTAAATCGGAGGCTTTGGTGGTGACAGGCACAAAGCCCTGAGGTTATCAGCAAGCTTCCCTTTGCCTGGGCTCCTAGAGGAGATATGAAATTTAGGAATACACCTATATAACAACCTAAAGAAACTTCACCAGATAAATTATGGCAGACTCTGGGATATGGTGGCTGTGGATTTGGCCAGTTGGAACCTCCTGCCCTTCTCTCTTATAGGCAGGGTAAACACATTAATAATGAATGTTCTCCCCACTTCCTTTTCCTCTTCTCTTCCTCTTCCAGTCCCTCCCAATCCAGATCCCACAAGCATTCTGGACCAAGATAAACTCAGCAATGTCAAGGTTTATCTGGAATGGGAAAGCATACTTGCATGGCAAGAAAGGTGCTGCAGCTCCCCAAAGATTGGGGGCTTGCCCTGCCAGACTTTCAAAAGTACTACCTGGCAGCCCAACTCTTGGCAGTTTGCACCTGGGCCAAACAGAGACACTCCTCAGGGTGGTATGATATGGAAAATGCAGGGTTCCTGGACAACCCCTCTTTACCCTGACCCTGACTAACACTCCTTCTGAAATAGTACGCACTTTTAAGAACAGATGGGTGATTCACAGCTGGAAGATCCTTCAAAAAGTTCATAGACTTACATCTACCCCCTGGAACTGGGTCCTATGTCTCTGATTAGATATGAGGATAGCTTTACCCCACCGAGGTTGGACACAGCATATATCATATGGGAGAGGAAAGGGATTACCAGATTTGCACAATTCATTGAAATCGGGAAGTGCATAACATATAGCAGGGCTAAAGAGAAGTTCAGGTGGGACAGCTCTGAGTTCCTGAGATACATGCAAACCAGACGCTTTATCGACTCCCAGGAACCTACAAAACTATTCAGGACCCCTCCAAGTGGGAGGATTATATCTATTGGGTAGTAAATATAAAAGGCCCAAAGAGACACATAGCAGGAATATATAACCTCCTACAAAGGTTCAGAGTAATACAATATTGAATATAAAGGAAGCATGGAAACAAGAAGCAGGAATAGTAATCCCAGATTCCGAATGGGGAATGAGACTGGTCAAGGGCTGGAAGGTCACGGCTAGCCCTCAATGTAGGGAATTTTATTGGAAGATCTTGATTAGGTTTTTCAGGATCCTGTTGATCACCGAGCACTACCATCCTTCTAGCTCGAATAGATGCTGGAGATTATGTGGAGCCCATGGTACTCACTCACATGTATTTTGAGGTGCCCGGAACTGACCCTATTCTGGAACACCATCCCAAAAATAACACATGAGGTTACAGGGGTTGACATCCCTCTAGAATTAAGCCAGTGAATTTTAGGCCTCCCAGCCGCAGCCAGGCTTGCCCAGATTCCAGAAAACTGGTTTTGATCTGCATGGTAGCCACCCTAAAATGCATCACCTCTCACTGGCTCACAGTGTTGGTCCCTTCACAGAAGGAGTAGGAATCTAGAATGAATAAAATACATGAAATGGAGTCGTAAACTACAAGACTGTGCCTGCAACAAGACAAACATGAGGAGCGTTGGAGGGGCTGGGTTAGTTGACAGGCTAGAAAGACGAATCCAGCACCTTCCCAAAGCATGGAAGGCTAGCAGAGCCAAAGGTTCTTTCTTACCACATCCACAGATAATAGACCCTTGCTTACAAATCTATTTATTTATTTACTTGCTTTAGAGACTTTGGAACAGGTCCTCTGGGAGGCGTGGATCTCAGGCTGCCTTGAATCTCTGGAGGAGTGGCCTAGCTACCCAGCTGTCTAACACTCTTTCCCGGATGGAAGCCTGCAGGACTTGGCTTGGTTTGTTTTATCCTACCCTCCCTGCCCTTCTGGCCTTCACAGGCAACCTCTTTCCTTATTGTTTCTCCCTGTGAATAACCACAATGGGAAGGAAAGTAAGAAAATCTTATGGTCAGAAATCAGAATTGTTCACCTGTAGAATCCCTTTGGTTACATGGCAAAATCCGTTTTCTTTATGAAAGGTATGGTTCATGAGAGTGTATACACAGTATTGGATAACTATATAACTTGCAAGATAGAAGTTTGAATGTTAGCATTTAGATAAGTCACTAATACAGACACAATACAATAGTTATGGATTGCTCTGTACTAAACGAATTGTGGCCAAATGTTGCGGCTGAACATCTGTATTTATTGGTTGTGACTATCTGATGCATTTTGAATAAAGCTGAGTTTAAAAAAGTGATTGCAAAGCTGTTAGGTAAAAGGTTTGCACGCACATTTAGGAAGCTTTAAACTAGAGAAGGGGCAGCAAAGTTGGGGATAGGCAAGACACAACTCAGGAAGGTATAAAGGCCACAGAAATTAACAACATTGGTTGGGGACTAAAGCACTGGAAATCCAATGGATACATGCCATCATTGGTAATGAGAACGAGATCAAAAATGGGATGGTATATAGACTACAATCATAGAGCTGGGAGGGAGACAAGGAAACAGTGGAATCATAAGGCAGTGGAATTTGGGGAGGTGGTGCTGAAGGGAGGCTTCAGTATGCTGGATGTGGATTGAGTGTCCTAGCAGGGGCAAGTGAAAGGAATCAGCTCTTGATGGAGAGCATACCAGGAAACATCACTAATACAAATAATGCAAACCTCTGCAAGACAGGGTGCCACATTGGACCTGATTCTTACCAACAGGGACAGGGTCAGAATATCGCTGTGACAGGGCTGATGCCGACATCCCAACAGTGACAGACACAATGCTGAGTGTTAGCATTGTACTGTTGGGGATGCCAGTATGTTTTCTTAGGGGTGCTGTGCCCCAAACTCCCCATGTGGAGGGTTCTGCCCCCACACACACCCCAGTTACTATATATCTAAATCTGAGTTGGGGTTGTCTCAGGAGGTGTGCAACACAGGGAGCTGCACCGCTGGTGTCTGCAGGGACCAGCACAGCGACCACGACCATTTTGGGCAAAATCTTTCGCTGTGCTGGTCTTTGCGGTGGTGGAGTCAACCTCCAGTCGGCATACCGAATATGAATGTCTGGTATCTGCTAGGAATCAGTGCTCACGAGATAGAGTGGATGAAGATCCAACTAGAGCACATACCTAGACAAAAGTAAGGGTCTTCAGGAGGGTGGACTTTAGAAGAATGCAGGAAACAACCAAAAGGAAGACCAGTTCGAAGACAATAGAATAAACAGTGGCAGTGGATGGCAAATGGGAAGCTTTTAAGAAGGGCTCAGCAGAAGCTATGTAACATTGTTTTGGGGTGGGGAGAAAGAGCAAAAAACAAACAGGCTAGTGTGGTTCACAAGTGTGGTAGGAGAGGTGGTACTAGAGAAAGAAAAAGCATTCAAAGGATGGGGGCAGGGAAGCAGAACAAAGGATACATGGTAGAACAGTGACAAAAGTGAACTGTGAGGTAGAGCTACGAATAGCACAGGGAGTGAAGCAAGGAGACAAACATTCTTCTCGTATATGCAGGAGAAATAGCCAGCCCAGTGGCACTGAGGGTTAAGGGCACTGGACGCCACACCTCGTGCCACCGGCGACCCAGGTTCAGGAGCGAGCCTGGGCTGCCAGGGTAGGTAGGGAGAGGGAAGGATCGAGCGTCCGGAGGACAGCTCTCCTTCCTTGGGGGGTCCAGGGACTATGCCTGGCACAGCAGTGACCTCTAGTGGAGACAGATACTGCACCACTTCAGGGATTCTCTAGAGGGCTGCGGAGCCACGACAGGACGTACCCTGGTGTCATTGCACATTGGGGCTCCATCTGGGGGTAGGGTGGGGTGGGGCAGAACAAGAAAACAGGAAACCCCTCCACCTCCTGATAGGTGATGGAGGGTCGGGGTTCAGTTCACCACCCCAGTGTCGAGCTGCCTCTCACTCCTGTGTGCTCTCCACCGCCTCACCCACCAGACTAGACTTGAAGATAGAATGCCAGGAAGAGTAAGTCTGGCAGTCCTGCCTCGGGGACTCAGAGCCGGGGGCCAGATGGTAGCGAGGATGTCTGGAAGGAGCAGGAAGAGGCTTCAGATGGGTGGGGTCAGGACTGAGACCTCGAGTGACCACTTCTGAAAGAGTTCAGGAAGTGTGAAGTGAAGAAAGAAAGATTAAAGAAAATATATATACATATATATATATATATATATATATATATATATACAGGAGAAGTGGAAAACTAAGGAAGGAATGGTAAAGTTAAGGTGAGGGTAGGAGTAGGGGGAAAGGTAAGGTTGACATACTGAATTAATGGTATTGTTTAGTATTCACAGCAGAGGAAAATGGCCCACTGCCTGCTGTGCAATTGGACCAACAGATAAGGAGGGAGAGGGGTCAAACAGCAAACACATGATGAGCAAAGGAAGAGTGCTAGAGGGATTGAGGTGCACTTAAAGTAAACAAATCTACCAGCACAGATACGATATGCCCAGCCATACCAAAGGAGATGGCACAGGTTCTCACAGCACCACTGGCAGATATGTACAACTGCTTACTGCATGGACACTAGGGTGGTACCTAGGGACTGGAGGACAGCTGATGTAGTGCTCCTGCACAAAAGCGAGGTAAGGATGATCCAGGAAACTATAGACCAGTCAGCATGATGTCTTATGTCTATAGTGGGAAACTGCTAGAATCTATCCTAAAACAAAGGTTGGTAGAATTCCAGGAGGCAAACAATCTCCAGGATAGGCAACACAGGTTCACAAGTGGGAGGTCATGCCAGACAAATTTGATTGACTGGTGCCAGTGTCAGGTTCCTCCTTGTTCTAACACTATTGTCGCAATGCCCAGAGTGATGATAATGATTGGAAACACACAGCAATTAAACAATTAGCAGTGATGGTTCTATCTATTCTTGCAAGTTCATGTCAAGGGGTGCTGACTGACATGACTAGAAAAGAAGAAATCTGACACTGAGCACCACTGAACTATATCTGGACTGACAGACCTCCAGGTGGACAAAAAGGTAACTAGAGGGTGAGAAACAGGCTAGAGGAAAGATGCAGAGGGTGGTAATAAACAGGGATTACTCAGAGGTTAAGAACAAGGGTTGATACAGATAGGGCACAAGGGGAAGTCATCATCAGGATGGCATGTGAGGGGAGGTGCTGTCAGTTGGAGACTTCAGTCTTCCTGCTGTGAAGTGGAATTCCAGCTGCAGCTTCAGCAAGGAGCAGGGCCTTACTTGACTCCCTAAACTGGGCTTTTCTCAGGCAGCTAATCAAAAATCTCACTAGTAAGGGCAATGCTGGACCTGATGCTTACAAACAGGGACAGCATTGCAGACGCATGTGGTCTGTCCTTAGGTACCAGAGATCGCCATACAGTGTGGTTCAATGGTTCAATGTAAGACAGGATCAGAGGTGAGCCACATGAGGATAAGGGTCCTGGACTTCATAAGGACAGATTTTAAGGAAATGGGAGACTGCCTCAGAAATTGCCTCAAGATGGTATTGCCAGGTTGGAGTAAAGGCACAGTGGGGAAGAATAAGGGAGAATATAATTAGGACAACAAACCTCTGCATAAAAGAAGCAGCAAAACCAGAAGGAAAAGGATATCATTACGGTCTTCCAAGGAGGAGGCAAAGGTGGTATAAGAAAAAGTGTGGCATTCAAGAGGCACAAATAAACGCAGAGTGAGGGACAGAGAATATACAGTACAAGACAAGGCTGAAGTAAGCAGGCAAGGTAGCTAGGGAGCAGAAGCATAAAGGAAAGGATTGCTAAAAGGGTGGTTAAAGGAGATGAAACTTTTTCAGGTCTGTACGTGAGAACAGAAAAACAAGGGAGGGATAGTGAGGATCAGAGGGGCAGAAAGGGGACTGGCAGAAGGCGGCCAAGAAAAGTGGACATCTTAAACAACTACTACTTAGTCTTCACAGTAGAGGGAATAGGGGCAGACTACTGGGGAGAAGCAAAATGGGTGGAAGGTGGACACAAGTACATTTTCACAGGAAAGAGTCCTGAAAGGACTTGCGGCCCTGAAGATGGATAGAGCTATGGGACAGGACAGGATACACCCTTGATTGCAGAAAGAACTCAGGGAGGTGCTAGCTGCCCACTGACAGCCTTGTTCAACAGTTCACTGGAAACACGTGTGGTTCTGGAAGACTGACATAGGGCTGATGTGGTCTCCCTCCACAACAGCAGCAGCAGGGAGGAGGCTAGCAGGTCAGTTAGTTTCACTTCCTTGGTGAAAGGAAGACTAATCGAGCATCTAGAATCCAATGGGCTGCAGGACCACAGACAGCATGGATTCATGGGAGAAGGTCATGCCAAAAGATCGGACAGGTTTCTTTGACTGTGTGACCAGGAGGTTGATCAGGGAGGGCTGTGGATGTGGCCTATCTGAACTTCAGCAAGGCCTTTGATACTGTACTGCACAAGAGGCTAAGATATTAATCAGCCTAGGAGTGGGCTCCAAGGTGGTAAAGTGGATTAGGAACTGGTTAATGGACAGAAACAGTGGGTAGTGGTTAATGGCACTCACTCTGAGGATGGGAGAGTGACTAGCGCGTACCACAGGGTTTGGTTCTGGCACCAGTCCTCTTCAATGTCTTCATAGGGGACATTGCAGAAAAGCTGGAGGTAAGGTATGCCTTTCTGTGGAAGACACCAAAATATGTAACAGGGTGGACACTCAGAAGGGGTAAAGAAAATGTGCATTTTGAGAAATTCGAGGAACGGTCCAAGACATGGCAGTTGGTGTTCAATGCCAAAAAGTGCTAAATCATCCAGGTAGGGCATCAGAACCCTAGTGTTGAGTATAGGATGTGTGTGTATGTATGTGTGTGGGGGTCCTGACAGTTATGAGACAGGAAAGGGACCATGGGGTAACTATATCAGAGGACCTTAAGGTGGCAGCTCAGTGTGACAAGGCTGTAATCAGGGCTGGTGGTGTGCATAGGGAGGGGTATCTTCAGCAGTGGGAGGAAGGTGGTGCTGCCATTATTTCACTCCCTTGTATGCCTCCACCTGGGGTGCTTTGTTCAGTTTTTTAGGTCTCACCTTAAGAAGGACATAGTGTGGAGGCAGTCCAGAGAAGGGCAGCTAAAACAGTGCAAGATTTGCATGGGAATGCCTATCAGGAGAGGTTGAGTGATCTCATCATGTACACCCTGAAAGAGAGAGAAAGAGAGTTGACATGATTGAGATATGCAAGTACTTCACAGTGGTGAGGGGTACAGGTGGGGAGTCTCCTTCAGATGAGGATGAGCACCAGTACTAGGAAGCATGTGATGAAGCTGGAGGAGGAAGTTCGGGGAGATGTGAGGAAATATTTATTCACCGAAAGGGTGGTAGACACCTGGAACAGATGCCAGCAGAAGTGATGACTTCTTATATGACTTCTTAAGTGATGAGCGTACTTGGGAGTAATGATCACTAGAGACCTGCAGCACTACATGCAGTGCAAGAAAGCAGCAGCAAAGGCAAACAAGATGCTGGGATGCATGCCTATAGGGATCAGTAGTAGGAGAGAGAAAGTTATACTGCCCTTGTACAGGTCACTGGTGAGCCGCACACACACTTGCACACTTTTATGAGCAATCCAACCTGCAATCTCTCTGTAACAGAATCAGATACCAAACCTGCCTCCTAGGGAGGAAGACCACGCTCAGCCAGACCCCACCTTGCATCTCTGAGTTGATAATGGTAGCAAGTTCAAGTACAAAACCAGGAGTACAGAGCTTAATGCACTAAGTGTCCCATTTTGTAGGACTGCTCTGGGACAACGCTCTTTCTCCTACGAGCACCACTTTGGCTTAATGAATTCCAGCAGCTGCACTAAACATTGCAAACCTCGGGCCTTTAAATCTGAACTGAAGCAGTTCCAATTAAGCAGGAACATATGAGCATAGAACTGATCTATCCTTCAAGTACACCTGCTCACTGTACTCTGGGACATCCCACAGCCTTCTACCCAGTCCACTCAACTGACTCACTGGCCCTCTATCCCGGTGCTACCCCTCAGTTCCCATCTACTTCCAATACGTTACATTTACTGCCTTCACTCTCTCTCTCTCTCTCTCTCGCGCTCTACTGTGCTCCCCTCTCTTTTCCCTCCTCTCTCTCTCATTCTCTACTGCACTCCCCTCTCTCTTTCCCTCTCTCTCTCATGCCTCTCCCACACGTTATAACTTTCTTTCCTCTCTCTCTCTCTCCCTCCCTCCCTCCCCTCTCTCTTTCTTACTCTCCTACTGTCTCTCCTTCCTGTGCCCACCACCTCCCAGAACTATCTCTGCCCCTCATCCAATCCCCTCCCTCCAGACACTGCTATATCTTGGCTGAGGTATTTCTGCATCTCCACCCTCCCTTACTGCAGTACATCTCCACCACACCCCTCTGTTGCCCTCCTGTTACCCTCTTCTATTTAAGATTTGTCCTTTCCTCTCTCTCAATACTATTATCTGACAAGGCCCTCCCGGCTGCACTAATTGAACTCTGCGCTGTAGTCTTCTCATGTTCTTGCCTGATTCTTCTACAATTTGAACTCAATGCTATAATCTGACAAAGGCACTCCCAGGGCTGCACCACATGAATTCCGTGCTGTAGCCTTTTAATTTTGTTGCTTGAATTTTTACATTTTGAACTTTGGCATCCCACTGTAAGACTCGTGTTCCTGAAGAAACAACATGCTTGTAATCATATTTATTGTACAAAATCATGTCTGTATTGTATGTTTTGTGTTTTTGACATGGAAACTTTGTAAAAGAGTTCTTACTCAAAGGTTGTTTCTGAATATTCAAATAAATAAATAAATAAAATAAGAAGTGGGATTATCAATAGAAGCAGGGAAGAGATCCTACCTTTTGTATACATCCCTGGTTCAACCACAATTGGAGTATTGTGTGAGGTTCTGGTAAACACATACAGGAAGGACTGTAACAGGGTAGAGGCAGTGTAGAGGAGGGTGACTAAAGTGATCCAGGGCAGTGATAGAGGACATACGACTGGAAGGTAGATAATGCACGTAGTTAGGTAGGTACAGTCGGTAATAGGGTACAGTAGGTAGAATTTTTATATAGCTTGGGATCATTAGAATTACAAAACAATTTACAAGATTATCCTTGGTAATAAATATAGTTACACACTTGTGACAATGAGGACACCCTACAGTATTTGTCAAAGACTTAGTTATACACATTGGGCCAGATATTCAAAAGGGTTGCGCCATGCGCAATAGGGTTCGCGCCTCGCAAGTCCAAACTTGCTCCATTCTGCGATATTCAGCAGGAGGCAGTTGCGCCACAGAAAACATGCTGAGCAACAGCACAATGCAAATGAATGCATGCTGAACTGGAGGGAGGAACCATGCATAAACTACGCGCCGATATTCAGCGGGCTGTGCAGAGTTGTGCAGGCGCAACCCCAACCTCGCCTGCAGGACTTTGAGCCAAAAAAGGCTTAAGTCGAGGGCCACCCACAGGTGAGCTGCTGTTGCAGGGCGCAACACAGCAGCTGCCACCTGTGGCTGGCTCTAACCCAATCCTGTGCCCCCGTGATCATGGGCGCAGTGTACTCCCCCCTCCGTTCATATCCCTGGTGGTCAGTGGACGAAATGCCCGATCAGGGCGGTATGTGTGATAAAACAACCCCCGAACATAGCCCTGGTGGCTAAGTGTCCCCACCCTACCCACCCAAGAAGCCCCACCACCCGCTCCCCGGCGGTGGCGGCAGCATCCACTGCCGCCCGCCGCCCGCCCGACTGACTGCCCAGTAGGGCTGCACACCCATTGGTGCAGAGCAAGAGCCAATGGGCGTGCAGCCCATACCGTCTGACAGTCCAGATTTGTGAAATGTCATTCCTAAATCTGGACTGTCTGCTTTGGCTATAGACTACGCCCGTTAGCTCTGCTCTGTCAACGTCTACAACCCGAACAGTCAGGCAATGAGTGGCAGGCAGAGTGGGAGGAGGCTGCCGCACGCCGGCTGCGGGGGAGCGGGGTGGTGGGGCTCGTGGGTGGGTAGGGTGGGGGACACTAGCCACCAGGGCTATGTTCGGGGTTTATCACATACCGCCCGGATCGGGCATTTCGGTCCACTGGACCACCAGGGATATGTAGGGAGGGAGAGGGAGCCACATTGATGCCCACAATCGGGCTGGTGGGGGTACACTATGCCGTGATCAGGCTGCAGGGCGTCGGTCCCAATGGCTGCTGCCTGGCAGGGCACCAGGCGCAAGTCCTCGAGGATCGGTGCACCTACATGCTAATGGCATGCAAATGGGGACATAATCACATGCAAATGGCGCCGCGCCTTGGCATGATATAACCCATTTGCATATCACCTGAATATCGTGATTTTGCGCATGGCGCAATGGTACTACGCCACCGCAAGCTGAATGCTCCACTCTGTCAACTTGCGGTGGCGCAAGTTCCACTGCGCCATGCACAGTGGCTGTAGCTGGGGTGATATTCAAGGGTTGCTCAATAGCAACTCTTTGACTATCGCTCAGGACACACCCCTGATAACTATTTTGCATAGCTCAAGGGCTTGCCTCATGAATGGCGCAGTTTGAATATCCGGCCCATTGACAAATAGTTATAAATTCATTACTCGAAGCAGAAGTCAGTCTGGTTACAGACACTTTTGTCACTGCACATGGAAAATTTTGTTCCAGATTTGTGCTGCTTTATACTCGAATGCTATATCCCTGGTGTCTAGAGGCCCACCACCCCATCCTGTAGTGTCACAAAACTCCCTGGTGTCTAGTGGCACCCCATCCCCAATCACCCATCCTGTGAGATTATATATCTCCCTGCTGTCCAACAACACCCCTCCCCAAACACCCATCCTATATATATATATATATATATGTATATATAATCTTCCTGGTATCTAGCAGCACCCCCAGTCCACAGTCACTCATACCATGAGATTATAGAACTCGCTGGTGTCTAGTGTTGGCCCCCACATTCAGTGTCCCATTCCACAACTCTGCCACCTCTCCCTGGTGTCTAGTGACACCCCACCTCCCTAGGCACCTGTACAGTATATTATACAGTTATCCCTGGTGTCTAAGGCCACCTCCCCACCCCTGACCATCTGCTCCACAGAGTCACACAACTCCCTGGTGTCTGTGACACCCCCATCCCTTGATCACCTGTCCATGTACCTTATACTAGCCCTGGTGTCCAGTGCTACCCCACCCTCCGAATGCCAGTCAAGAAAAGAGACCAGCAAAATAGGCCGCCAAGCAGGCCCCTACCCACACCCTGAACATCACCTATCCCACTCAACCCTACAAGCATGTCTGGGGTGTGGGTTGCATCCTGATACTGCAATGGCACAAACTTCCTTGGCCAGCTGCCGTATGAGCTGCAGTGAGTGCACATACTCTATACCTCTCTTTCATCACAGCTAGAATATATAAACTTGCCATATATTCATCTGCCTGAAACACTGACCTATAGGCTGCAGTGCAGTTGGTGCAGATATTACAGCTAGGGTCTATGAGGTGCTGTCCCTAGGGACATACTACGCCAGCTTCGGCGCCTACTGTACACTGGTTGGTGATCATGCAGTGAGTGGATTTTCAAGTTGCTAGCATAGACATTCAAACAGAATGTGGGTTTTATAATCGGTATCATATTGACTTAAAACTTCACTCCTTGGGACTGACCAGTTGCATCATAGTCCTGCAGAAAGTTTATCAAACTGAAGCAGCATTCCCTGGCTGTGCAGCACCAGGTCTAAACACCAGGGCATTGTATCGGATGCGGCACCTAACCTTTGCATTTACTAAGAGCTTTAATGATAGTACAAACCGCCTGGATAAACAGCTCTGTATGTCTTTCCTGGTGAAACTTTTGAAATACATAAATAAATCCATCAATTGATCAATAAATTAAAAAGCTAGTATTGGCCCCAGAAACAACACCAACCACTATGGTCTTGACCATTATCAGGCTCCCTCAGTGAGTATAAATATTTGGCAGCTCCATGTAATGAATGATCACTTCATAAATGCTGCTACAGTGGTTTCTATGTCCCAGTGGTGTCTTACTTACTTAGCAGCATCAAATTCCATAGTGCCTGCTTAACTATGGCCTTCAGTCTAAAACAAAGGACAGCTCAGACTGACCAAACGTGTCAATATAATGGTTTCAGTACTTGTCTTAGAGAGGTGGCAAAATACAGTATAGATTAGATCCTTCAATTGTAGCCATTCTTTGTATATTATTGTGCAGTGATGTTAAACCTCCAGCAAGTTTTAGATTATTTATAACTTCAAAAGTTATCCTGCCGGATTGGTCACCAGACTTTCATGTAAGTCAGCGTAGAAATATGGAAAATGTTCTGAACTTTAAATGACAAACAGATGAGAAGGTCCAATGAAAATCAAACTCTTTCAAAGTCCATGTGTTCTCAGATGGAATACAAATGTGATTTTTAATTGATGTTGACATTAGCTCATGGTAACATTTTGGGTGATCTCAATTAGTGAATTTCAGGAAATGGTGGAAAGAATCTGAAGAAAAGAATTTGACTAACATTAGGAAAACAAAAAAAACAGGTTGTGCTGCTTTTGTTTAAGAAAAATGGCATTTACAGTTCAATTGCGTATGTGTCTAATATAGTTAGGATGCCAAAGCCAGAACTCCCACCTGTTGATTCTTTCCCTAGAGATTTCAGAAGTCATATTGTGCGCGCATATGTGTGTGTGTATACAAATGATATGAGAAACCCTGTACTGTGTCTGGTGGAATCTAGTCAAATAACTGTGTGGTTATTACTGTGTAGCTCCACAGGTCAATTAAAGTGTTATTTCTTCTGAGCATTTCTGTTATTTCCACCATTTTATAAGCATGATTGCACACTACAAGGTCTACGGTTAGGTATAATAGCCACATTTCCTGGGTGGTTGAAAGTACTTATCTGTAATTTGTGCCTTGGGATCAATCTGGGCTTGCAGTTAAGTTATTACAGCATAACCAAACACACTATATTATATCTACTCTATCTTTCTAGTTATCTATCTACTCTCTAGCTATCTTCATGGCAAAAATATATGCTTTTTCCTTTTGTAACTCCTTACCATTTCTATCACAAACCCCCTAAACACCAGGGTGGGATATTCAATGGGTTGCACCATGCAACCCACCAATGCACCCCAGCACGATATTCAAAGGGACATGTTACGTGAGCGCAACTCCTGATGCATCGGGCGCACTATAGTACGGCGTAGTAAGTGTGGGGCGTGTCCATGCATGGCGCGGCACATCCCGATATTCAGCCTGGGATGTGCGGCGCATATGCTGGTACAAGCCGCTTTGCGCTGCTCAGAGGGGCACAATGTTGAGCCGCGAAACCAGGAACAAGTCCTGGCCACCCAAAGGCGGGCTGCCGTGTGCAAGGTGCAACATGGCAGCCACCTGCTGTGGGTGGCCACCCTCCACCAGGACACAGTCCACACACACACTGCCCAGGCGACATCCCCCATCCGATCGTGGGCAGAAGTCAATTATATCCCTGGTGGTCCAGTGGACTGAACCCCAGCACCCGAGCATGGGCAGTTGTAAAATAAGCCCTGGTGGTCAGTGGACTGATCCCCATTGCCGAGCGTGGGCTTGAGTTAAAACTCCCTGGTGGTCAGTGGAACCCCCCTCAACAGCCCGATTGTGGGTGGAATCCCCAAATGACACCCTGGTGGCCCAGTGGTACCCCCTCCCCACCCGCCCTGGGGCACCCGCCACCCTGCCCCCCGTCAGCAGCAGGTGGCGGCTCCCCACCACAAGCTGCCGGCCGCCCACCGACTGCAGTGTCAGTGAGCTGTATGCCTATTGGTCCACTGTGGGGCCAATGGGCATACGAACTCATACTGTACTACACAGTCCCAAAATGTGAATGAGCGTTCATTCACATTTAAGGTTGATGTAGTACAGTATGTATCTGCGCCGATAGCCCACGCAGTAGACCAATAGGCACGCCAGCTACTATGCGCTGTCAGTTGGCAGTAGCCAGGCGGCTTCTTGGTGGGAGCTGCCACCCGCCGCTGATGGGGTGTGCAGGGTGTCAGGTGCCTCAGTGGTGGGTGGGAGAGGGATACCACTGGGACACCAGGGTGTCATTCAGGGATTCTGCCCATGATTGTGCGCTGGGGGGTTCCACTGGACCACCAGGGATTATTAAAGCTTATGCCCACGATCGGCGATTGAAGCGGTCCACTGGACCACCAGGGATTATTAAAACTTATGCCCGCAATTGGGCAATTGGGAGCGGTCCACTGGACCACCAGGAATAATTACAGAGAATGCCCATGACCGGGCTATAGAGCGGTCCACTGGACCACCAGGGATTTTAAAGCTTATGCCGCTATCGGGCAATTGGGAGTTGTCCACTGGATCACCAGGGATTGCTTGTACACATGCCCACGATTGGGCAAGCAGGCAGGGCCACCAAGGGGCAGCAGGGTGTCGGTCCCTGATGGCTGCAGCCTAGCAGGACGCCAGGCGCAAGTCACTGGGGATCAGTGCACCACATGCAAATGGGGCCATAATGACATGCAAATGGCCCCATTTGCACCTTGCATGCATAATGGCCTCATTTGCATGCCCAGTGCTGAATATCGCAGTTGATGCCTAGCACAACCGCACTTGCGCTGGCACATCCCCTGCTCCCCTTCTGCCACTTGCGCTGGACGCGGTGTGTGCTCCCTCAGTGCCATATTCAATGGTGCTGAGCCATGGCGCACACTGTTGAATATTGCCTGGTATATGCCCTGGCTCATCCCAGTTGTGTTGTGCCCAGGCTTGCACCCTGCCTGGTGTAGTCTGAATATCCCACCCCAGTTATACAAATCATATATGACATGGATGAAAGTGATATAAGTAATAGATATACCACTCTGAGGTGTGCGGTCGGCGCTCTGATATCAGCGCCTTGGTGTGCGTTGTATGTCGAGGCCGCGGGCGAGTCGTCAACTTCGCCAAAGGCGTGCGTATATCAAGCCATACCTCAGCTATATCTATCTTATAAAATAGGCCATAGATTTTTTGGGGGTGGGTGGAAAAAGTAGTCCCTCTGTGTAGTTGGTAAATAAATGATATGTTGGCAGAGGTTTAAAATAAAGTTGTACTGAAAAATGAGGGAGGCAAGTATGATTGGAAGCACTTTTGGTGTGAAAAACTGTATCTGTAAATGACTTTCACTTTTACTAGCACTTTTTGGTGTGAAAAACTGTATCTGTAAATGACTTTCACTTTTACTGCCAAAATGTAGTGTGACCGGCGTTGCACATTTCAGAAAGTGAGAAGCTGTTAAAGCCAGTAAGCCCTGCTGTGTTAAAAAATCAGAAAAGTGACTCCCTCCTATTAGTTTGTGTTGCCTTTCGGTAATAGTAGTTCCATACTGTATGGAAGGGCGAGGATAGATCGGCGAGTCGGTAATTTTAGGCAGGTAGAAGGAAGTGAGGCGAGTGTTGCCATAGCAACACTGTCTACGCTTTCGTTCTAAAATTACCGACTTCGCTTCAATATCGTCGCCCTTCGCATACAGTGTCTGCTCTGTACCCAAAACAAGACAAACTAAGATGAGGGAGTCACTTTTCTGATTTTAAACACAGCGAGGCTTTCTTTCGACTTTTTTCAGGTTTTCAGTTTCTGAGATCGTGTACCGCTCATCACTATTCGACGAGTGAAATGAGTCGTCTGAGATCAGCGGTATTCTCCATGGAAATGCAGCTTTTTACAGAAATTAAGAAGACAACAAAAGAATGTATGTTCTACTTTTATATATACAGTTAGGTTTCTGTTAATCAGACTGATTGGTCACAGTGGTTACAGTAATAAAAGTGGTTGTACACTGTGAGACTGTGAAAATGGCAGGCAGGATTTGATTTTTAAATTAAATTTTAAGTAAACATTAATGGTAGGATGAAGAGATCAGTTTCTACAGTGTGGGGCTACTACTGATATATTTACTTATGCCTGTGGGTGTCAGTTGCATATGTGTGTTAGTGTGGGTGTCTAGCTGCACCAGGTGTGGAGTGGTCTTGCTGCTGGTGAAAAGGTTTTGAGGACTGGAAAGTAGTTCAGGCGTGTGGTCGTAGTGGAAGGCATGCGGTCATTGGGAAATAATGCGGTCATGTGGCGTGTTTTGTCTAATTGTGTAAGTGGGATTTCTATGATTTTACCACACCATTTTATAGAAATACCTTTACTCACTATACTTATGAACATACGAACATATGAATGTTGCAGCAGAAACAGACCTCCTGGTCTATCGACGTCTGTTTGAGGTGTGCTGCTGGTGCCCCTAAGTTGCAGCTGCCCCACCTCCTCCCTTTTGTTGCCCTCGGCCATTCTCAGCCTCACTCACCGTACTTTCCTTGTTCTCTGTCCATGCCCTTTTAAAGCTACAAACAGTTTTGCATGATATCACCCTCTCTGGTGGAGTGTTCCACTTTGACACCATTCTCTCTCTCTGTGAAGTAATGCCTCCTCATCTCCCTCCTAAATCTTCTCTCCTCTATTCTTAGCCCCTGCCCTCTAGTGTCCCTTCCCTTCCTCAGTTTAAAAGCCCTGTCAACTCCATCCTTGTTGAGTCCCTCAGATACTTGAAAGTTATGATCATGTCCTCCCTATCCTCCTCTCTCCCCAGGGTGTACATATTCAGTTCCCCAGCCTGTTCTTGTAGAGTAGTCTCTCCCTCAATTCCCTGTATCATCCTCATTGCCCTCTGCTGCACTCCTCCAGTAGCTTGATATTCCACCTCAGGTATGGCCTCCATAACTGCACACAGTACTCAAGTGCAGCCTGACCAGTAACCTGTGAGGGCAAGATCCCTCCCTCCGCCTGGATGAGAACCCCTCGCTATACACCCCAGCATCTTGTTTGTCTTCGCTGCCGCTTTCCTGCATTGGGCAGAATTGTTCATGCTCCCTGTTACCATAGCCCCTTAGTGTCCTTCTCCTCCTCAGTGATCCCCAGCTTACCCCCAACCAGTATTCTCTCCTTGGGTTCTTTGCCCCAGAGTGCATAACCTTACACTTCTTCGTGTTGAACCCTAGCGCCACCTCTCCGACCACTCCTCCACTTTGATTAGGTCCCCCTGCAGTTGCTTCCATCCCTCCTCCTCGTCCACTACTGCACCCATTTTGGTATCGTCTGTGAACAGACTTAGCCTGCTCACCACTCAGTGGATAATGTCTGAGATGAAGAGCCCAGCACCAAGCCCTCGCGGCACCCTGTTAATCACTAGTTTAGGTGTTGGGAATTCCTCCACCACCACCACCCGCCCGTAGCCTCCACGCAGATAGTTTGTAATCCAGTTTGCCATCTTTGCCTTCACTTCAGTGTCAGTTAGCTTCCCCAAGCTGCTTATGAGGTACTGAATCAAAGGCCTTGCTGAAATCCAAGTAGAGGACATCCACTACATGGCCCTCATCCAGCTCTCTTGTTATCTAGTTGTAATATTGTATTAGGTTAGTTTGACAGGACTTCCCTGATACAAACCCATACTACCCTCACATCCTGGAGGTCACTGTCCTTTAGAAATGACACCAGCCTCTCCTTCAGTATCATCTCCATAAGCTTTCCCACTCAGGAAGTGAGACTGACTGGTCTATAATTGCCTGGTTCGTCCTTTGGGCCACTGTTGTGTATCGGCACCACATGGGCCATCCTCCAGTCCTGAGGCACATCCCATATCCAGGAGGTGCTGAACAGATCTGCCAGCACCTCCACCATCTCCCTCAGCACCCTGGGGTGGATACCATCCAGCCCTGGTTCCTTTCCACTTTTAGCACCCTCAGTTCCTCTAATACTCTACTTCCCTCAATCATTCCATCCGTCACCTCTCCTTCCCTCCCTCCCAGTCCAAGGAGGTAGTGGTCTCCCTTCTCCTGCGTGAACACTGAGCAAAAGTATTCATTTAGTGCTTCCACTTGTGCCTCTCCTTTTCCACCACTCCCACCCCTCTTTATCCTCACTATGTTATCCCTGCACTTCCTTTTCTCTGACATATCTGAAAAGTCTTTCTCCCCCTCCCTTAATTCCCTGTGCTAACCATAGCTCCCCTGATGCTTAGCTTCTCTCACCCTCTTGATCACTTCTTTGGACCATCTTTCATACTTCTGTCTGTCCTCCTCCTTCACCATCCTTCTGAACCTCTGGTATGCAGCTCTCTTTGCCCTCACCCCTCCATAACCTCGTTGTTCAACCAGCATTGTTTCCTTGCTCTGCTCCTCTTACTCTGTAACTTGGTGCAAGCTTCCGTCACCTCTGTTGACTTTTCTGGACTCACTTATGACTTTGCCACTCGTGAGGTCAAGAAGTCAAATACAGTTTGTGAAGCTATTTCTACTATCACTCTTTCACCCATATCATATCCCGTATTTGTACAACAGTCATGGGTTAAATTTGATCAGTATATCACTAATGTCTCACTGACCTCTGTGAAGATAGTAGTGTTATCTTGTGTTGATATGTCACAATGGAATACTGAACCAGTCAGAGAGCAGCTTTAACAATGCTGATGACATCACAATAGCCATGTGCAGAACTGAAGCCTTAGCAGATGTGAGATGCTTTGAGGATACAGTTAAAATTTTGCACTTTTTCCTTTTGTAATTTTTTATCATTTGTATCACAAAACCACCTGAACACCTGTTGTGCAGCTCAAACTGACATGGGTGAGAGTAGGATGCTTTGAGTGGCACTGTTTACATTTTGTCCTCTTTTCTTTTGTAACTTTTTATCATTTCTATCATAAAACCACCCTAAACACTGGTTGTATAAATCAGATATGACATGGGTGAGAGTGAGATACTGGAAATACTTTCCTCGCTATACTTGACCTCTTCTGACCTAATTGTGTGTTTGCCACTCGTGAATTCAGGAGGTCAAGTACAGCTTGTGAAGCTACTTACTATCTCGCTCTCACCCATGGCATATCCCATAGATATATATATAGATAGATAGATATTCATTGCAAAAACTATGTTAATGCATCAGTTAGGGCTGAAGATAAAGTGACAAATTTTGGGAAATATGACGTTAGGGTTTCCAACCTAAAACACCTACATCACCCTGAAGTGAATTAGGGGTGGAGTCTTTCTTGGTGTTGTCAACCCTAACACTCACCCCACTGCTGGAACAGAAAAGCTAAGATGTGATGGAGACAGGTGTGTATGTTTCATGAGTGCATACAATGGGGTGGCGTTAGGGCTGACACCCCAAGGAAGATTCTACCCTCATTGGCTTCAGGGTGGGGCAGGTGTTTTAGGTTGGAAACTCTAACATCATATTTTCCTTTGTCTGTCACTTTATCTTCAACCCTAAATGATGCATTCTTTGCAATGAATTCCCTTACTTTTTGAGATAGTGTAATCATAGCCTTTATTTGCCAGTGGGAATGCAGGGCCCTCTGGGCCCTGCGCTCCCACTCATCTATAGTTTTGAGATAGAGTAATCATATCTTTATTTGCTTGTGGGCACATCCCTCCATAGATGGGTGTAGCTGTGGAAGGGTCCTGTGTTTCCATTTATAAAACAACAATGACCAAATTGTCAGCATAGCCATCTTATTACCCCACCTCATGTATCCTGTACAGAAAATGCTCAAATCCTGACAAAATGTAATTCCACATAACCACAATGCCATTCCATGCCACAGGTGTGAAAACACATTTTGGCCAAGATTTGAAAATGACAGCTGTGACATACATGATGTGGGGTAATGAATGTCTATGTTGAAAATTTCATGTCAGAATATTTAAAATTTCCAAAGTTACAAGTGTGCATAGGAAATTGCAACGAATAGTCATAACTTTGGCATTTTACAGTATATATTTTGACCCCAAGTTTTCAACATAGCCTTCTTATGACCCACCTCATGAACACGAGAAAGGACACATTTTCAAATCCCACCCAAAAGGTGAATTCACCAAGCAACCACAAAATCACTTTTCTGGTAAGAGTTGCATAATGACAGTCATATTGTTTATGAGGTGGGGTCCCCAAAAGCCATGTTAAATGTTGTGTAAAATGTCAAGAACTGGCGAGTTATGCATCAAAGCTGAAAATCCCATTGAAATACATTGAACCACATTTACCTTAGTTTCTCATATTGCAGTAGCGGTTCCAGTAGCAAGATGTGTCTTCAATCGGAGCATGGATCTTGAACCTATGACCTGTTCAGGTGAGTGAGAATGTGGAGGGTGTACTGAGAGTGTGGGATGGTGGGCGGTGAGTGGGAGGTAGGGATGGGGGGTGCTGATCGGCCAAGGGACTCTTTTTTGTGAGGAAAACAACATCAAGGGACATTTTCTTTATTTCAGGGATAGACACCGATGGGGGTGCCGCTAGACACTAGGAACATAAACCAGCACAGGGACAGTGATCAGAGAATGGGGATGAGAGAGAGAGACCACTGGACTACTAAGGAATAAAAAGGAAAACATGGGGACAGCGATCTGTGAAACATGAGCGAATTGAGAAGTCTGTCACTGGTCCATCTGTGATGCCATTTCTCTCCGCTTACTTAAAGCCACAGCTGCTATAATTTAGAGAAAGGTGTGAGAGAAAAATTTAGACAGAATTAAGTAATTGTGCTAGATTTCCTTAGACTGGAACAAATGAAATAAAAACTGTCTAGACTTCATCGGAAGAAAGTGTTTAACAGGTCTTGAAAATTTTTAATCCAATGGTAAATGCTGAAACATTTTAACTGAACCTATGGTTTTCCTTTTAGTGCATTTATTCAGGCACTATTGCTGCGATACTGATTGTGGAGGAAACGTCTTGTTTCTGTTGAAATATGAATGCAGTGCACCATTTACATTTGCGTATCTGTTCAGGAGTCACACACAGTGGATGTGACCTGAATATGAATATGGAATGTTCATTTACTCATAGTAACTGCTTAATTCATGTCATCATGAAAGGAAATGTGTGTTTCAACAAACAAACAAAAAAAGCATGCTGCTGTAGGGATCAAACCGCCACACTGTGTAGATGCAGTAGCCCATTGTTCTTGGGTCCAAATGGTGTTGATTTTGATGTAATCTGGTCAGTTTGTATATCTGTATGCATGGGTGTGTGAGTCACTATGATTTACTTTGCAAATGGTACTTGTGTACTTTATCCCAGCTGATTTATTCTAATTTTGTCCTTAACTGTCATTCAAAGATATGCTGTTAACACGGTCACACAAATGCTGTTACACCCCCATAGTAAAAATCACATTCTTACAGTAACACCCTATATTATCTATAATATAATTGTACTGTTATTATACTGATGAAAAGATATGGTACACGTCAGTGACTTTTGGGTGAAGTTTGATTTTGTACATGTTTCACACATTTTCCAATTCATTTCTCAGAGTGAACACAGCGTATTATGCTTATGACAACTCACAATAGTTTATCTATAAATGGCAGCTCACTTATTAAGCGTTATATTCTTTTCATTAACTAGTATGTCATTTTATGTGTAGGAAACAGTGACATTTTATTTCTGTATTTTGATGCTGACTGGGTCTTAAGAGTCACTGTCAGATACAACAACATGAGTAAAGACAAAACTAAGCAACTGTCATCATGAAAGGAAAAGAGGATTTCAACAAAGAAAATAAAGTATGTTGCCATGGGATGGAACTGGCTACTACTGTGTAGCTGCAGTTGCATTTTAAATATCTGTTGTATACCTCTAGACACCAGGGAACTATTCTTTATTGTGGGAAAGCCATTGGTGGGTGGGGTGCCACTAGACACTAGGGTGATATTACTTTATGACAGGGATGGCAGTCACCAGGTGGGGGTGTGCCACTAGACACTAGAGTGATATTATCTTATGACAGGGATGGCAGTCACCTGGTGGGGGTGCCACTAGACACTAGGGTGATATTATCTTATGACAGGGATGGCAGTCACCTGGTGGGGGTGCCACTAGACACTAGGGGGATATTATTTTATGACAGAGATGGCAGTCGCTGGGTGGGGAGGGCTGCCACTATACATCAGGAAGCTATTACAGTTGGAACTGTTATGGACCTTTACTGTTCGCGGTATTTTTCTGATCAAACAGTAAAGGTCCAACTGTAGAAAGGTTCAAATGGTTATTTTCAAATCAAACTATCCTTACGTAGCGAGTGATGGGCTAAATGATTCTTCCCACACAAACAGGCATTTGCCCTGTAAGTTTTAAATTGTATGACAAACATATCACAAAGTATGTAAAGGAGACCTAAATACAGGTCCTGTTCATTAGTTACTGAGCAGTACTTCTGTAGAAAAGCATTTTTAAATGGGAAAAAAACAAGATGGCTGACATCAGGAATGGTAAATTTCTCTGAGCAGGAACCGTATAATAGCAAGAAGCTGCTGGCCTCAAAGAAACTTTGAAAAACATGATGTCTAGGTACAATTCAGCTTGCATTTCATATATATTCTGTAGATTACTCCTCCCCATTATTTATTTCTGAGAAATTTGCATGAATACATGATCTTTATACCTTAGAGTTCATCTGCCTCTTTAGCTTACTCCCTACTTCAAGTCATAATCCTGTGTTGTGACATCACAGTCTGTTGCCATGGGAGTAACTGTGGTCTCAGGAGTGCATTATAACCTCAGGTAGGAGAAAGCAACAGGAATAGCTGAACTCTTCAGGAGCAAAGATCCTGTTTTCATGCAAATTACACCAGTAATAAATAATGGGAGGAGGAATACAGAACTAATGTGACATACAAGCCGAAATGTGTCTAAATATTATGTTTTGTTAAAGTTGTCTTGAAGGCATCAGCTGCTCTTTAACATTTAACAGTTCAAATGGATTTGATTTACCTGCCTGTCTTGCAGCTATCACAAACATCGTTATACTTAAAAAATGGTAAAATATTTTTCACCAAACCATCCAAAGGCACACCCTTGGCACAGACCCCATCATCCCTGAAAAGTTCAGAGAAAATTTCATTCGTTCTAGGCTGTAGATGATGGCAAATAATCCCATGTTAACCAATGGGAAAAAGTGTTTTTCTGTTTTGTACTACTTTATAGCTCAAAAACCATACAAGATGCTATCACAAACGTTTCAGGTCTAGAGACCCTGGAAGAATGATCTACATAATAACAATAGGAAAGCAGGCTCCACTTACTGACGTATTCTCACAGAGAATTCACATAAACGGCATGAAATGATAGCACCATCCTCTGCCATTTATAACTGCTGTGTTTTATTGCAAAATTACATAAAGCAAGATAAAAACGTAGCAAGGAGCCACGTAGGTGCTCAGACACTCCAACAGGTCTGACCATTTTCACATGCATGCTTCCTCTGGGACGTCCTTGCACCTCAGGTGAATGAAAATAAATACATATGCATTTAAAGTGACAGTGTATCATACTGAAATAGCAAATAATCTTAAGTGCATAAAAATAACATAACGAGGTACAAAAAGCTACAATATTGTGGTGCTAGATGATCTATACTAAAGATTATAAATCATTATCATATATAAATGGCTGTTCATAATTGATACATGCCACATAAATATCAATATGAGATAGACATATCAGCACCACAAGGGCGGTGATTTCGGCATAATTAAACACGTGTGTGGCCTTTGGAAAAACTATAAAAGAACTAAAGGTGATCATTATACCCATTACCACAATTAATAATTCAAAACCACAATTATTTATGTATGTTATCCAAAGGACCACACGCATGGACAAATTAGGTGCTGAACAGGACAGAAATTATTATTATTATTAATAATGGAAAGAGTATTATACCACCCCAATAGTTTTGGTAGTGGTATAACCCTGTCTAAAAGAGCACTCTTTATTCAAGATTATGGGAATGCTCAAAGAGTGCTAAAGAACAATGCATTATTGTCTCACACCAAAATGAATTCATTGTCAGTGTTCTTGAAAAAATACATACAAATGCACGGTATATAGCACTGCAGCAGGCTCAAAGCTGCATCACTGATTTACATTACAAACAGCAGGAGATTAGGAAATATCTAATATGGGTACATAACTAACTCTGATTTCTATAGCCCTTGCTGGAATACTTGAGATAGGTGAGAGATCAAATGGTCATTCAGACCCGGGGCAGAAGTCGCCCAGAGTCTGAACATCCAGAATGATCACACATGCCAACTTTTGGGCTATTTCATCGAAGTACACCAAAGTTATTAAGCTGCAAAATTTTGAATTTAACATTGAGGTGCTGTACACAATGGGCTGACTCAAAATATACAATTTACCTTCAAGTCGAGGGGGCAGAACCATACATTCCAAATGGTAGAGCCATGAGTGAGTTATGGAAGTCCTCCCCACTCACAAGTTGCCCCTGTACCACCTCCAGGATCTTGATGCAGCACTAAATCACTTCATTAGCAACTTTAATGAGGCTTGTGACAGATTTGCTCCCTAACTAGAAAAACTGTCAAAGGACAGGACACCCCCTGGATAACTACACCCTTACTGGACCTCATGCGGCATCAGGATAATCTGTGAAAAAAGCCCTTGACTCTGGCAGCCCGTCCAACAGACAGCACTACCATGCCACCCAAAATCGGTGTACCTAGGCTATCTGACAAAAGCAGAGTACTTTAAAACGCCCTGACCGAAACTTGGGAAGTGGCCAAAATTTCTGGGATAAACTAAAGACCCTCACGGGCAATTTCACCTCCCCTCGACCAACTATTTGTCAATGGATCTATTACTAATAGCACTCCACTGATTGCTGAAATGCTTAATACAGCCTTCTCTGACCTTAGCTCCACCATCCCTACAAATTTTTCAACCCAGTTACTCCCCTCCTCAAACTGCACACCCACCCTCCTTTTGCTTCCATACCCTCACCGCTCGTGATGCTAAACCCTACCTCCTCAAAGTCCTCACCAGCTCCCACCACAGCCACGACACCCTGGATCTAAAATCCTATGCCTCACCCTAGATGAAGTCCTCTCCCCTTTACCACCATCCTTAACCTGTCTCTCTGCCTGGGTAAGTTCCCCACCATTTAGAAAATGGCCCTCATCACACCCATCCATAAAGAGGGTGATCGCCTCAACCTCAATAACTACCGCCCGTATCCATCCTCCCCCCCTCTCTTAAGGCTCTGAGCGCATTGTTGCCGACCAACTTTCAAAGTATCTCTCCAGATATGACCTACTCTCACCTGAACAACATGGTTTCAGGAAAGGTCATAGCACCACCACAGCCCTCTTAGAATTTGCAAGCTTTACTCACTCTGCCCTAGACGCGGGTAAAGTGGCAGGTGCAGTGTTCTTGACCTGTCCAAGGCCTTCGATACAGTAAATCACCCTTACTCATCTCCGCCTCTCCCAGATTGGCCTCTCCCAGGCGCCAATGCCTGGTTCACTGACTACCTGTCTAATCACTTCCAGCAAGTGAGAATCAACTCCACCCACTCAGACCCTCTTCTCGTTCACTCAGGGGTCCCGCAAGGCTCCATTTTGGGACCACTACTTTTTAGTCCCTACCTAAACTCTCTCCCCAAGGCCTGCTTAGGTAAAATCCTGCTCTATGCAGATGATGCAGTCCTTTATGCGTCTCATGCTACCCTGTCACCCCAAAGAGACTCAGTGTTCCCTCCAAACTGCTTTCACTGAGGCGGAGGGCTGGTTTATCAAACACAGACTCATCCTAAATCAGAAAAAGTCCAAAGTTATGCTTTTGCCCACCACCAAAATAAATTCAGGCAATCCCTCTTCACATAAAACCTCACTATCACAACCCCTTGAACAAGTTAGTGTCTTTAAATATCTGGGAATTACGTTCGACCTAGCGCTAACATATCACGACCATATTCGGCACCTCTGCACCCGCGACAAGCTGTCGTATTGGACTACTGTACAGACACGGAACTGCCTTCCCTGAAGCTCTCAAACTCACCGTATCCTCCTCCGTGTTGTCCTTATGTAACCCTCCCCACCCCTGTCCTTTTACCAAAACAACGACAGGTGGCATGCTGTTGGCATTTGGCAGCAATACCTGGTGGGGAGTGTATATCTGATTCGGGAAGGATGAGGCTACTTGGCACAAGAGGCCTAGGTTTGGCAACTCTGCACAGGGCACCCAAGTAAATCCAACTACAGGAAGCAATAACTGTAATGTCCAGAACCAGAATTGGGACTTTTCAGTGTGGCTTTATTTATTAACTCACTGAACATAAACGAAGCTCTGTATGGTCCCCACAGGGCTACGTAACTGTAATGCAGATTAGAGATTAAACACAGTGGTCCATTTGAGGAATGAACACTTTACAACAGTTGTCTGGCTTTGGACCCACAGGCACTCAGCCCAGACTTAGCATGCGCATTGGATACACAGCCCGACTGGCCGCTCCCCTGCCAGCCACTCTACTGACGGTCCACTTGGCGAATAACCCAAACTCTACTTGGAAAGACATCCCATCAAACAAGGAGGCTCCCAAACTGTGGCTCCTCACACCACTTGAAGTCTGCGACTCCTAGAGAGTTTGTTTCGTACTTCCAATTCGAAACTCCCATCAAACAGGGAGACTCCCATCCAGCAAGGGTAATGTTCCCATTCTGTGCTCCCCACCACTTGAAGTCTGCGACTCCTAGATAGATTTCAAGTTGCGACCTACGCCTGGGTACCCACTCCATCACTGGCCAAGCGCATGAGCAAGTAGTAGCAAAACAGAAGAAATCCGTGAGAGGTGGACCTGGTTACTAAAGATGGGGATCTATCCACCTCCAGCTCCCACAGTCCATACCTGGCCATTTCTCTGAACACACAGAAACTTCAGGACTGTAAACTGTAGATTGCATGGTGGATGAACTGATGCACCCTCTACTGTGAACTCTAAATCCATTTAAACTTTAAACTGACTGCTCCATTTGTTCGTCCTAGTGTATGTAGTGCTCCCAAACAGCAGTCCCCAATAAAGCCATTTGAAACTTAAAACTGAATTGACTGCTCCATTTGTTTGTCCTAGTGTATATAGTCCTCCAAAACAGCAGTCCCCAATAACATTTCCTGACTGAAAAACAGTTGTTTGCCCCTTAAACTGGAGCCAAACACTCACCCAATTGTTGCAGGGCCCCACAGGTGAAGTCCTTTAACCTTTTCTGTATACCCAAACAGACAAAGTAATTTCAAGCAGCTTCTTCCTTGGTGGGAAAAGGGATTGCCCTGGAACCCACAGAGACCTTTTCCTCCCCCCGGAGAGAGGGGCACTGAGACAGGGGACAGTCTCCACCACTTGAAGAATGGTGAAACACAGAAAACTTCCTTCTGTGTGAGGCAAAACTCAAACTACAGTCTGATGCTTCCTATTTGCTCAAGGACAAACGGAAGACTGGCTTTTCAAATTCCCAAGGTTCTAGAACTACTCTGAGCTGAAGATTCCAAATGTGGCTCATGCAGCTGTAACAATTCTATAATGATGCATCTCTCCAGTCTCAGCTGTGACTGAGGACAGAGTGAGACAGTGTGAAACCCATTTAACTGGAGTTTCACAAGCTGCCTTCCCTGCCTGCCACTAGGTCTTACTGGGATTCTAGTAACCCGGGTAACAAGGGGTTACACTTAGTGCGACTATGGGATCACCATTTATGGAGCGGCTGATAACACAGCCCTACACTGCCTAAAATGTAATTAAACAAAGCATGTCAGCTTATACTGGGTTGCCCCACCTCCACCCACAACTGCTCCCTATACAGTCAATTAAACTGGCTGGATTTCAATGACAGGCTACTGTTCCACACCTGCATCCTAGCAAAAAGGTTGCCACTGGCCTTGCTGCACCCAGCCTCTCCCTGCTTGTGCAGCCCACCCCCTCACCAGGACAACTAAGAGCTCCCTCAAAACCCTGTATTTGGTTCCCAGACAAAATACATCTCTTGTATCTCCTTCTCGTACAGAGCACCCATTTGGTTAAACTCCTCCCTACCAATATTGCCGCTGTTGCCAAAATTAGCCAGTTCAAGTCCCTGCTCCATGCCCACCTGATCGGCCTCGCACCTGCCGCGTGCCTCTAATCGCCCTTAGCTGCCTGACAATGGACTATATCCCGCCACAAGTGTGGTAATGTTCCTGCTGTTATGGCTTGAATCTCTGTAACTCTGTAAATGATTGTTTTATCAACCTGCCTATACACGTACCTGTATATTGTTTTGTATCTTTACTCAGGTTGTTTTGTATCTTTACTCAGGTTGTTTTGTATCTTTACTCAGGACATGCTTGCCCATATAAATTGTCTGCCTAATCTGTGTAACTCTCTATGTGCACAATCTGTTTACTTTTGACCTGGAGCCTTTGAAAAGAGTCTATGACTCAAAGGATTGTAATTCAATAATCTAAATAAATAAATAAACATAAATATTGAGTTAACTGCTGTATATTCAGTTTACAAGTTATAAATTTTAAATCTGCACTTTATCTGAAGATTTTATTGTTTTTCTTTGATTTTAAAAGCTGACTTCAGTGCTACACTAGGCATTGTGATGCCATCAGCATTGTGAAGCTACTCTCTGATTGGTTCAGTATTCCACTGGTATGGCAATAGCCTTAAAATATCCATAGTGACAACAGTAACACTATTTTTGGTATGTTACTGTTACTGATGTCACTATCTAAGATATATTTTTAACTCATTTTGACTCCACTCCTGGTGTGTGTGTGCACGTGTGTGTGTATGTACATATATCAACTGAATACATATATGTAATGTGTTTGTGTGTGTAAAATATGCACACATTCAGCTACTGAGCAGAAAATGCCTACATTATATTATATCCACAGTATAGTATATTATACCGTGTGAAACAAGCATCACGCTTTGAGAGCCATTCCATGAAATTCATTGTTTTGCTTTTCTACTATGCCCCAATGCACTACTGCATGCCTGGTTATCCACCAGTGCATCTCAGTAAAGAATGTGGGCTGTATACATAATGATGGCAAACATTACAACAACTTTTATCAATAGAAGACACCCTAGTACCATTACTAAGCAAATCACGTAATCACATGCACAAAGGTCTATGATAGGGTGAGATACAGATTCACCTGTTAATATCTCCTAAGGCATGCATCATTACAGTCCATTAAGATAAACAAATTTAGATGGTATTATAAATAATTACTGTTTCAGTATATGCTGCCCTGGGAGAGCTCGTTAGGAAATACAGTTTGAGTTTTCATTGCTATGCTGATGATACCCAACTGTATCTTTCCTTGCCCTGGAACATCCAGCACGGTGGAAGTGCTGAACAGCTGCCTTTCTGAGGTCAATGACTGGATGGCCTCCAGCTGGTTGTGACTGAACCCTGATAAGACAGAGGTGCTGGTGGTGGAGTCAAAAATAAGGTGTGATAGGATGGCCTCTGGCACAGCAACAGGGTTATTCCTGGGACCAGTGTCATTAAAGTCCTCATCTAGGGTGCGTGATCTTGGTGTGACCTTTGACATTTGATTGACATTTGAACCTCAGGTGTCATCTGTTGTCCGGACCAGCTTTTATCAACTTAGGAATATCACAGGATCAAGCCCTAGTTCCACCTATGGACCTCCCCACATTGGTACATGCCTTCATAACATCCAGGCTTGATTACTGTAACTGTGCTGTACTGGGTCTCGGAGGTACCCTCCACAGGCTGCAGCTAGTGCAGAACATAGCTGCCAGATTGTTAACAGGGCAGTCTAAATACTGCCACATCACTCCAGTGCTGTCTGAACTGCACTGGCTACCGGTCAGGTGGAGGATCCTCTTCAAGGTAGGCTTGCTCACCTTTAAGGCCCTACATGGGTTGGGCCCTGGATACTTGTCAGACCTTCTGATGCCTGCTGCCTCAGTCCGTTCTCTCCACTCTTCCTCTAGGGGCCTTCTTGCAGTTCCCAGGATGATGCTTAAAACTGCCAGTGACAGAACATTTAGTGTCACTGGCCCCATCCTGTGGCATTCGCTGCCTCCATCTGTAAGGAGGCCTTCAGTTGAAGTATTCAAGGCCCACCTCAAGACCCTCCTGTTTAGTCAAGGCTTCTCTGACACTGTTTGGTATATTTCCACAGGATACCCTTATTAACTACCCTCCTCACCCCTACCTTCCCCATACCTACGCTATAACTATGACTGCATAAAATTACCCATGCTATTTATGCTACGATAATGGCTGCCTAATGCTACCAGTGCTATCTGCCTAGTGTCCATTGCCACCCTCCCCGATGACTATGTCTTACTCTCTCCCCTATATCTTGGCCTCGCTATGTATGTACTACTCCCTGTTTACATCAACGTCTGCTGTCTCATACTGATTAGTACTGCATTGCATTAGCACAGCACTGCATGTATCTGATTTGCACTATTGTAGTTGATTGTTTGGTATTTGTATTGCATTGTACTAGCACAACACTATGTATTTGTTCTGCACTGTCGTATTTTGATTGTTTTGACTTGCTCGATCCTCCCATTTAGGTACCCCTCCCCAGGACGCTTCTGGAAATGAGCTGTTTACAGTTCATGTTGCCTTTCCTGGTGAAACCTTTTCAAATAAATAAATAATTAATTATTGCTGCTATTGTAACCGTATTTTAGATGGTTTAGTTATTTATTCGTGTTTTATTTATGTATATGTTTCTTCAAATGAATAGTTTGCATTTTACTACTGGCCTCAGATCCTCCGGGATAGGGAACCTGAAAATAAAACTTGCCTTGCCTTTCAATGTTATACTGTATATTGGTCTGGCTAATCTTTGTGTACTGTGCTCTGAGCAATGGAGAAGACTGCAATATAAATGCAATAAATAAATAATGAAGTGAAATCCACTACTTAAAATTGGTTAACCAATTGATTATATATTACTAATCTAAATAAGGCTGAAAAGATAACAGATTATTGCAGATGTATAATGAGAAGTTCAGCTGTAAACAGGTAATGCTGAAATGTGTTATCTGGTAAGCAGTTTCAGTTTCAAAACTAAGGCTAAGTTAATGATATGAGATGAACTTCTGACTGTGCACACAGGAGCTGCAAAGGTTAAAAATGAATAACTGGTGAGATAGCTACACAATTTCCTAAGCAAATAAGGAAAACATTGTATTTACTTATTTCAAAAGTTTCACCAGGAACTGAGCTGCTAATAGCTCATTTCAAGATGCATTCTGGGGTGAGGAAGTGCTGATAGATTAAAGGTAGAAAAAACTAAACAATAATAACATTGCATTACAAAAGAGAAGTTATATACAGCAAAACAGTATATCAGAGAAAAGTACAGTTACGTAAGAAATTACGTAACAGTAGGTCTTCGAAAGGAGCTTTTGCAACAGGCAACACTGGTAGAACTAAGCCACTAGGCACTAGGACCACACATAAAACTTTTTGCTAGCAGTCTACAGTGGGGACCACCCCAATGTCAACACGCCGGCGGCGTCCGCCTATGGTATAAAAGGGCAGTCCCCAGCTCCTCCTCAGTTCTCCCACTGGAGACCCAGCATGCTCAGATAAGAGAGAACCGAGGTGGTTTCTCATAACAGAAAAAGCAGAGAAGCCAAGAAGGAGAAGCAGCCCTCAGAGGGTTGGAGGGAGGAAAGCAGTTCCTGCTGCAAGAGCTCCTCTTGAAGAGCTACTGTTTTGGTAAGTTATTAAGTAACTGCACTATCTTACTTCAAGGGGATCTTGCAGCAGGCAACACCAGTAGGACTGAGTCCCAAGCAGTAACAGAACTGAACTGGTCAGCAGGAGGAGAAATAATAGAAACAGGCCATTAAGAAAGAAGGCCCTGAAGGTCAGAAAGGCCAAAGCCAGCCCTACATCTAGAAGTAATGTCCAAACTGTAATGCCTGATGAAGGTATGGACAGAACTCCAGTGGCAACTGCACAGATGTCTGCAGCGGACACCTTCTTGAAAGAAACAACTGAGGTAGCCATGCCTCTGGTAAATGTCCTTGACCGGGCCTGGTAAAGGCTTGTTGTACTGCGATAGCAGTAAACAATACAGTTGGCTAACTACTTAGATAAACACTGTTTGGAATCAGGGGCTCCTTCTCTCCAGGAACAAATGAAACAAACAACTGATTAGACTTTCTGATAGCATGGGTATGATCCAAATAGTAACTGAATACCCGCGGACATCTAGAGTATGAATTAAAGCCTCCCTGATTTAAATACTCAGAAAATACACAGACAGGTGGATGGCTTGATTTAGTGTGAACTCAGACACCACCTTAGGAAGAAACTTAGGATTAGTTTGCAAAGACATCCTGTCTTTGTGAAAAAACAAATAAGACTCTTTACACAGAGCCTGTAGCTCACAAATCCTCTGAGCAGAAGTAATGGTAACTAAATAAAACACTTTCCGAGAAAGGAAGTGTAACTTGCAGCAGGCTCAAAAAGAGACAACGTAAGCAATTCAAAATGAACGAAAAGGTCCCATGGTGGGATAGGGTCCTTAATGAGAGGTTTAAGTGCAACATACCCCAAAAATGTGTAGGAAAGGTCCAATTGACAATAGTTTTGCCCTCCACAGGTGCATGGTATACAGAAATGGCAGAAGGTGCGCCTTAAGAGAGGTAACCTAAACCTGAGTCTGAAATAAACTGAGGAGCCTGGGGTGAGTCCTCGTGGTAAAGTGGGTTGGGAACTGGCTAAGGGACAGGACTCAGAGGGTGGTGGTAAATGGCCTGAAATCTGAGGAGAGGGAGGTGACCAGTGGGGTGCCACAGGGTCGTGCTGGGGCCAGTCCTATTCAATGTCTTTATTGGTGACATTACAGAGCATCTGGAGGAAAGGTGTGCCTCTTTACAGATGATACCAAGATCTGCAACATAATGGATACACCGGAGGGTGGAAAAAATGAGAAAGGACCTAAGCCTATTAGAGAGGTGGTTTGGTGTCTGGTAGTTGAGTTTTAATGCTAAAAAGTGCAAGGTCATTCACCTGGATCACAGGAATCCAGGGAGGAGTATAGGATGGATGGGGAAATTCTGGCCACCACAAGTCAGGAGAGAGACCTGGGGTTATCATATCTGAAGACCTGAAGGTGACAAAACAGTGTAAAAAGCAGTGGGGAGAGCAAACAGAATATTGGAGTGCATAGGGAGGGGCATAAAAATCAGGAGGAAAGAGGTGATGATGCCACTGTACAGATCACTGGTGAGGCCTCAGCTGGAGTACTGTATCCAGTTCTGGAGACCACATCTCCAGAAGGACATTGACAAAACAGATGCAGTCCAGAGAAAGACAATGAAGATGGTACATGGACTGCACCAGAAGCTCTGAGGAAAGACTAAAGGACCTTAATATCTATTCACTGGAGGAAAGAAGGGAGAGTGAGATATGATATAGACTTCAAAGTACCTATGGGGAATAAACAGGGTACAGGTGGAAAACATATTTCAGAAAACTCTGCACAAGAACAAGGGGCATGATATGAGGCTGAAGGGTGGAAGGCTCAGGAGTAATGTTAGTAACTACTTTTCACTGAGAGGGTGGTGGAACCATGGAACAGCCTTCCAGCAGAAGTGGTGGGTGCGAAAACAATACAAGGGTTCAAGAGTGCATGGGATAGACCTAAGAGTACCCTGGATTTATGCAGATCAGGAGAGCTGCAGATCAAATAAGATCTGGGGCTGCAGCAGTGAGTAGGAAATGGGCAGACTAGGTGGATCGTATGGTCCTTATCTGCCAACAGATTCTATGTTTCTATGAAAGGATGCAAGGTACTCCAGGATGTGATTCACTGGATAGGTGAAGGTGTCCAAGTATCGAGCAGTGGCCCAAAGGATGTTTCCACTTCATGGCATAGGTGGCCCTGGTGGTGGGTTTCCCAGCTTCCACCAAGACATCTGCCACCTGGGATGAGACCAAAGTGGGTAACAGCTAAGTCTGCAGGAGCCATGCATGAAGATGCAACGATTTGAGGTCTGGATGGACCAGAGTGCCCTGCTCCTGGGACAGCAAGTCAGAGCACAGGGGCAAGGAGACTAGAGGCTCCGCTAACTGTTGCAACAGTGAAAACCATATCTGATGTGGTCAGTAGGGTGTTATGAGAATCATCTCCGACCCTTCTGACTGAAGCTTGAGAAGCACCCTCTGCAGAAGGGGAAAGGGAGGAAGGCATACAGGTACCTCCCTGTCCAAGAGAGGGACAACGATTGCAACAGAAACATCAGGCCCTGGATCAAGCAAGCAGAAATTGGGAAGTTTTGCATTGAGTGGGGATGCAAAAGGTCCATTCGGAACAGCCCCACTTGTTGAATAGGTCCTCAACAGTGGATGTGAGAAGCTCCCATTCATGAGCCCTCATCCTGGACCTGCTTAGACTGTCGGCCAGGGCATACTGGATGCCTGGAACATGTACAGCGCTAGTTCCAGGTTGTGCTGAATGGCCCAGTACCAGACTGTCATGGCCTCCCTGCAAGGGGTAGGAATGAGTCCCTCCTTGTTTGTTGATGTAACAGACTACTGACATGTTGTCTGTCTGAACCAAGATAGGGCCTGGAACAAGGTGAGTCTGGAAGCCTGCATCGCATAAAGATGGCCCTCATCTCCAGGACATTGATGTGGAGATGTGTCTCAGCCTCTGACCAGATCCCTGAGTCTGATGATGGGCCAAGTGGGCATCCAGCCCTGGCCTGAGGCATCTGTAGTCAAAATCTGTTGTAGGGAGACAGCTCTGAAAGGAACCCCATTGAGGAAATGGAGGGGTTTAGCCACTAATCCAGGGTCTGCCTCACTGGACTGGAGACCATGACCTGCTGATATGGGTCATCAGTGCACTGGTCCCATTGGACTTGAAAAGAGTCCATTGAGGTACTCTCATGTGCAAGTGAGCGAGGGAATTGTGGTTATGGCCACCACCATGTGCCCAGGAGGCTCAGGAAGTACCTTGCTGGGATGTGCTGTGAAGAGGCAACCAGCCGGGCCCGGGCTACCAAATGTTCTGCTTTGTCCTGAGGCAGGAAGGCTTTGTCCAGGTATGAGTCCAGTGCAGCTACTATGTACTGGAGGTACTGGCTTGGCAGGAGGCAAAACTTGGGGAGGTTAAGAGTAGTCCCCAGAGTCTGGAACAACCGAAAGGTGGCTTCCAGGGTCCTGATCAACTGAGTCCTGGAAGGG
Organism: Neoceratodus forsteri; assembly: GCA_016271365.2. Lineage (NCBI taxonomy): Eukaryota > Metazoa > Chordata > Ceratodontiformes > Ceratodontidae > Neoceratodus > Neoceratodus forsteri. The sequence continues at coordinate 1,544,973,183 of CM057450.1, forward strand.
GCTGTCAACAGCCAGTTATCCAAGTAAGGAAAGATATAATGTAACAAAACACAAAACGTGGCTACACCCAGTAGATGAAGGAACCATTGAACTTGGTTTCAATTTAAAAAATCAGTTTATTACAAACTGACAAACAGAGAAAGCATCAGTGTGGCCAGCGTTCCAGTGGTTTTGTATCGGGTGCTGCTGCTATTTTATGTTTGTCAGTTTGTAATAATAGATTTTTTAAACTGAACCAAGTTCAATGGTTCCTTCATCTACTGCGTAGCCACGCTTTGTGTTTTGTGTTCTAATGTCTTGCTGTGGCTCAGAGTGAGCGTTCTTAGTAAGCCTTCTGTTTGTTGTTCTAAAGATATAATTCCCTTCCTCTATAGGGCTGCAGCCACCATTGCCAGGCACTTGCTAAAGACCGGGTGGCTGAGGAAAGACCAAAGGGAGAGCCCGAAACTGAAAATGGTTCCCCGAAAACAAAAATGGTGGAACTGATGGTGGGGTGGGGAAAACCAAAATATGGAGGCAGGCATCCTGCATATCCAGTGAACTAAGCCAGTCTCCTTGGTGAAGAAGGGGCAGCAACCCATTAAGGGTGACCATCTTGAACCCCTTGTACTCTATGTACAGATTCTGGCTGCTGGTATCCAAAATCAATGTAAGGTCCCCTGTCTTCTTGGAGGATGAAAAGAAGTGGGAATAAAACTCCTTCACTCTCTGTGTTGGGTTCTATGGCCCTTTGTGCAACAAGGACTGAATCTCCTCTTGAATGAGGAGGATGTGGGCCTGAGGGTAATGGGACTGCAAGGAGGGCTGTCCAGAGGAATTTCCAGAAATTTCAGATTGTGCCCCTCACCACTATCTGAAGGACCCATTGGTCTAAAGTTATAGTGTGCCACCTGTCAAGGTATAGGAAAGGTGACCCTCCCTCCACCTCCTCCAAGGACACTGCCAGAGCAGGAGGTCAGACAAGGAGACAGGCAGTAGTATTGGGGTGGGGAGGCTGGAAGAGTGGCTGGGAATGCTCTAGGAGCCCTTGGGGCAGAGGCTTCAGCCAGCTAGGTAGAGGCCTTGTGCTTGAAGGTGCCTCTGGGCTGCTAGCCCTTGGGCTGCTGTCTTGGGGTCAGACAAAAGGACTGATGCTGGTTGGACCTGGGCTGAGAATGGTAGATAGCTTTACCAGCGCATGGCTTTTCCTGATTCCTGTAGGCAAGAAATAATGTTCTCGGCATCAAAGGACAGATCCCCAGAAGGGGCATCCAGGATTTTCACCTGTACATCTGGCGCAAAACCTAACACCAAGAGCAAGGAGTGGTGGTGGGTCCAAACACCAGTGGCCGCTGCTTGACCAGCTGTGTCGACAGTGTCATAAGCGCCCAGAGAACATGGTTACCTAAGTCCGAGCCTGACTTGAGGAGCTGGACCAATTAGGTTTGTGGGATTCTCAGAGAGGGCCTGCACAAGATCCAAGGCCTTGTACCACAGAGCATTCAGATACTGCACCATGTGAGCCAGGTAGTTCTGAGTCCTGATGGCCAGTGTGGCCAAAATGTGAGACCCGCTTGCCAAATTGGTCAACCTGGTGAGACTCCTTATCAGGGGTGGGTGCTAAGGTGCCTTGGTTTCTTGATATGGTCATGAGCTGCCTTCATGGCCACTGAGTCCGCCTCTGGCTGCCCCCAGATAGACTTTGCCAAAGGGCATGATAAAGGTGATCAGCTTTCTTGGCTAAGGCTGGAGTGGAGGGATGGTTCCATGTGGCCATGGTGATGTCTTCATATGACTCAATGAGGGGTGTCACCACCAAGGAGAGTCTCCTTTCTATGGAGGTAGACTGCCAACCGGTGATGCCTGGGGTCTAGTTCTTCTGTCTCCCAGCCCATCAAGGACTGAATTGCCCCATGATGTCCATAAATGTAGAATCATCTGGAGGGACCTAGGGGTTTCCTTGGGAGTTTCAGGATCATCAGAATGCCTCCTAGAATCATCAGAGTCCTTTCTGGGATTGGTGTCAGTGGTCGATGGCCCTCCTTGTGTTGGTCCGTTCGAATCGGAGAGGTACTGGGGACCAGGATTGACTAGGTCCCACTCGGCCTGAGTCCTGAGGAAGAGGGTCCCTAGGAGATGGAGTAGGGGGCCCTTGAGCATCTCTTTATCCTTTATGAAAGCCCACCAGGCTGAGAAAAGTGCATTGTAATTCACCGTGGAGGTGGGTGATAAGGTAGATGCGGATACTGAGGAGGTGGTGCTGGCACCCCGGTGTTGGGTATCCCGCATCAGTCCCTGGGGCATGGAGTACCCTGGTGCAGGAACAAAAGGCGTTGGGTAACTAGGGCATAGGCCCCTGAGGCATTGGTTCCTTGGCATCGGGATCCCTGGCATTGGTCCTTTAGGCACTGGCTAGGGATTACCCGATGGACCAGCTGGCATTGGCTGAGGCTGAAGAGATGACGGTTGAGGCATCCTAGGTGTAAACACCAGTAGAGCAGGCATTGGTCAGATGGGCGAAGGCTGATGCCGGTCCAGTGAGACAGGTGCCACCATCCCCAAAGGAGGTGGGAACCTTTGTAGGGAGCTAGCTCCCAATGGAAGAAAAGGGATGCCTTTGTAGAGGAGGCAAATGCTTGCAATGGGCATTGTGGAGAGGCGCAGGTCCTGGAGTCAGGAACTGACATGGGCAGTGCCAGGACTGGGGAGCGATGGGCAAGGACCTGCTGTTCACAGGAAAGAGCCCGATTGTGCTGCCTGTCTGAGGACCCACTGGGTGTAAGGGCCTGAGCATCAGGGCTGGAGGGCAGTGGACAGAGTCCAGAGCCCTGAAGAGCCATTGTGGCAGGCAGATAGGCATGCCCGTGAAAGTGAGGGCTGCCGAAAGAGGGAGGCTGACCTGAAGATGGTCCTGTGCTTGTCCCGGTGCAAATGCTTCCCAGCTGATTTATTATCCTTCTGGGTGGGCTGCTGAAGGAGGGAGGCCGACCTCCTGTGGGAGAAAGACCCCAAGTCAGTTGCTGACTTCTGCGGGGACAGAGAGCAGGAAGCAGATCGAGGACAGTCCCTGTGCTTGTCCCAGTGCTTATGCTTCCCAGCTGATTTCTTCTCCTTCTGGGCGGAGAAGAAGTCAAAGCCCTGGAGGCCGAGGAAGAAGAAAAGCCTTTGCCCTGGAGCTCCTTCTCCATCACGGCTATCTTCTGCTGCAACAAGAAGATCTTCAAACGGCATCTCCATGTGGCCTGGTTGAAATCCTGGCAGTGCTGGCAGGCCTTGATGTCATGGTCAAGGCCTAAGCAGAGCAGGCAAGAAGAGTGGTCATCCCTGGAGGAAGCTCCTTGCCACAAGCACACTCAGTACACCGGTCGGAAGATGAAGCTGGAGGCGAAGACATGCACAATAAAATAAAACACTATAATTGTAAGAGAAAATAAATAAAAGAGTGGAATATCATGAAGCAAAATGGTCGACTGAAGCAAGCATCTGTGAAGGTCTGACGTGCATGGGTTGATAGCAAAAAGAACTGAAGTGGAGCTGGGGACCACCCTTTTATATCATTGGCTGACATTGGCGTGCTTACGTTGGAGGCAGTCCCGCTGTAGACTGTCGGCTAGAAGTTTTCTGTGGTCCTAGCACCTGGCAGCTTAGTCCTACTGCTGTTGCCTGCTGCAAGAGCCCCTCAAAGTAAGATCATAATTTTAAGTATTAAATGCAAATCAGATCAGTCTGTCAGTTTGTCTCCCTCGTTTCTATTCACTGTTCTGTACTTATAGACTTAAACAGTAATATCCTTGCCTATATTATCACAATTGTATCCAGTGTAAAAGAATGTTTAATATGTTCATGTTATATTGTATAGGCTGCACAATACTCCACATCCCCCTTCCCCAGGACACATCTGGAAACAAAACTTTAGCTCAGTACAGTAAGTCTCTCCTGGTAAACCTTTTGAAATCAATCAATCAATAAAGCAATAAATCAGTACAACAGACACATGTAGTAGATAAAATATGTAATTATAGACATGAATAAACTGGCTAGTGTAGAAATGACTCCCCTCAAAACTGTCGATGGAAAACACTGATTGAAACAACATTTGAGAAACAAATAAGTGGTTTGATCTGCATTAAAAGGAAAATGCTGCTACTTTAGCAACTAAGGCAAAACAAAATCTACAGTGACATGAATGCATTGCTTATAGTGCCATAAAGACACATACACAACATTTTGAGCTCCAGAAAATGGGAATGAATCCCAGTTGCAGTAGGGGTAGCACACAATGGGTGCTAAGCACAAAGGTGAGCTCACACTGGAGGTGGGACCAGACCCTACATTAAGAGTGCAATGCAAATATCTAATCCAGATGCTGGAGATGTTATCAGAAATATCTTGGCAACTGCTAACAGATGTGGTACTTGGTAGTTTAACAACTTGACCCAAGCATGTCACAATACTACAGTGTAATGCCATGTCTGTGGTGCTGGTACCTATCCTTGCTCCAAACATTCTTTGTTTCCAGTTGTGCCTCTCTTCCATACCCTGTCATGTTCCAAGCACTTCTTGTTTTCCAGCTGTACCTCTCTTCCACACCCCATCATGTTCCAAGCACTCCTTGTTTTTCAGTTGTACCTCTCTCCCACACCCATTGTGTTCCAAGCACAGCTTGTTGTCCAGTTGTACCTCTCTTCCACACCCCATCAAGTTCCAAACACTGCTTGTTTTCCAGTTGTGCCTCTTCACACCTTGTCATGACCCAAGAACTGCTTGTTTTCCAGTTGTGCCTCTCTTCCACACATGTCATGTTCCAAGAACTGCTTGTTTTCCAGTTGTACCTCCCTTCCACACCCTTTTCATGTTCCCAGCACTCCTTGTTATGTAGTTGTACCCTCTTCCACAATGCAGCATGTTCCAAGCACTGCTTGTAGCATGACAATTAATCTTAGACTCAAATACTGCAGAACGATTGGCCAAATCAGCACACATGACCAAACCTGAGGATGGCATTAATCCCCAGTAATGTCCGCTCCGAGTTGTAGTACTTTATAGAACCATGGTGAAATCTAAGCCACATATATATGAGCCAGCCATGTTTTCCTCCACCCACCCACCCAGTGGAACTCTGACAATCACACAAAGGAGTGACTTTTGTGCAGCTGTGCTGAAAATGAGTGAAATGCAGAATTGCGATGTTACCTTTGCAGTTTGTGGAGTAATGGGGATCGCGGCTTGGGTAGACCAGAAGTTCTGTCAAAATTGTTGCAGTCTTGCTCCTGATGTGCACAAATATCCTCCTGATCCTCTCACAGAGTGCGACTTCATGCCGTGCTCCAGTAGCAGGTCCTATCTCTCCAAAAAGAAAGAAAAAAGAAACATCCTGAGAAAAGTAGACAGGACCCTGCTAAAGAAACAATTATTAGCAGACATGTGGTTCTAACAAGTGAAGAGCTAGATGAGCTCAAAGCTAACAAAATGTGAGCTGAACACTCATAAAAATACAGGATAGGTCCGAATGTGTTTTCCAATTGGCTCACAGCTAACAATCTTTCCGTGGACATTGGCACCATACGATTCCTAGCCTAGCTGCAATACTCAGGAGATTTTATGGGGCAGTTAGAACTGAAGATGGGAAAAATATAGTATCAGCTCTTTTACTGGAATTTGAGCAGGACTCAATTGTTATTTCAATAGTGTGGAGGTGAATAGAAATATTAATATTATGTGTGACCCAGAATTTCAGGCTGTGAATAATGTTTTTGTGGCTGTCCTGAAGCAGTACAGGTGAGCAGGTAGAGATGTAGCCATTCACAACCCTTGCATCTCCCAAGTAGACATTGACAGAATCAGAAGTTGCCCCAAACTAAATCCTGAATCTGCGTATGGGCTCATACATAGATTATGGTTTGAAACCAACTTGGGCTTGCTAGACAAGGTAGAGAGGGACTGAGACAATTAAAACAGAACTCTTTCTCAGTTCAGAAAGATGGCGATGAACAGGAATATATAGACATTGCTTTTAATGAGGCCACAAAAATCACAGCTCTATAAATTTATTTTAGTTTTTATTGACGGAAAGGAGGACTAGACAATTCTGCCTATTTTCAGCCTCATCCCGAGACAGGGGATACAGATGGATGCCAAACTCACTTAAACTCGATTATGCTGTTGGTGATATTTTTTTTCAGTAAATGAGGAAATTTGGCCAGGACACCAGGAAATTCCCTACTGCATTGCTGGCAGTAGGGGTGCTGTTGTGCTAGTCTGCAAAATGGCAGACAGTGCTCAACCTTTCACGGAGGTGGGACGCTTTGTTTGGCGATGGTCTGGTGATTTCTAGTGTTCAGCTAAGTTGGTTCAGCCTCGAGATGCAGTTCTGCTGTGAACTTACCTCAGGAGCCTGTTGGAGATAGGGCGGTTTGGGCTGTGCAGAGGGAGTTCTTGATGTGACTTTATTTCCAGAGATGCCCTCTGGAGAGAAGATTCCAGTTTCTGCACAAGCTCTTTCTCCTGAGGTCACTCCTGGGGGCTGCGGTGCTTCTGTGGTGGCTCCTTTACTCATGACAGATGCCTGTCAGTCTCTGCATACTGAGGCTGCCTCGGGATGACTCACTTGTCAGATGCTTCTCGCGATGGAATGCAGAAGTCGAGAGCCGCTGACATTGCCTTTCCTTCTGCCGACTGGAGCAAAGACTGAAGCCTTGGTGGGCCAGCGGGCTGCATATTTCGGGATGGACATTGGTTCCAAGACTCTACATGGATGTTCTTCACACCGAATCGCCTTCTGTTTCTGGGACTTCGACAAACCATAACGAACCAATGGCTATGGCTTCACAACCACCAGGTGAACATTCTAATTTTCTTCTTCTACTACTGACAAGGATGCTGATGCTGAGATGGGGAATGATCTGCCTCACAATTCCCCTCCTTCCCTCATCGGGATCAGCATTGGACTGGTCCCTGTTTTTCTGACTTATTTCAGAATAATAGGCTTGAACAGGCCCCCAGGCATAATGCCGCTCGCTTACGCTATACAGAGGGACTTCAGGAACACCCTGATCGATTCTCGTTGCCCGGAGGATTCTTAAAAACTCGACGAACTTTCAGGCCTTGGATATCTATGACCTCATCAATATCAGAGGAGGACACATTTGGTGTAAGTTTTAGGTCTTTTGCTGGCCTTGACAGGTTTTGGCAGAAATACGAGACTTTGAAAACCACTCCACTATGGACACCTTTTTGAGCTATTCACATTACCAAACCTCTGTTTAAGACAGCTAACATTATGTTTAGGAATGAAGGAGTTAATGTGGGGATATACTCTATTGGTTGGAAAGCAAATGTACTGTGCTCGTCCTCCTGAACCCATCATTGATGGTGAAGGGATTTGGACTGGAGTTGGAAATTCAAGATTAAATTACGCACAGTGGGGATGATGTACAGCACATTCCGAACAGCTCTTTTGGGGGAAAGAGGGGGGTTTGTTTTATCCAGGTCAGCTTAAGGCCTGCTACAAATGTGGTAGTACCCATCATTTGAGCAGTGCTTGGGATAAAATTAAGTGAGTGCTTTGTGGGGAATTGGATCATGATAGTGGGACCTGCCATAATATTTTCCGCTTTAACCTTTGTGATGCACAAGACCATGCCTACCATCAGTGTATTTATGCAGGACAAAATAATCAAGGGGTTTAAACAAGGAAACCTTGATCTCAGAGGCTCAAGATAGGTTCCGCCTAGATCTGAGGATACTGGTACCTCTGAGGCAGACCCTTCCACCTTGGCCCTTCAGGTTCTCCTGAACCTCAGCCTCCTACTTCAGATTCCAGCCCTGATGCTCCTGTTGCTCAACAGCCTCTTGCAGCTACTAAACCTTTGTAGCCTGAAGTGGCTCCTATGCCCCCTCCCCTGGCATTTGAGTTTCAGATGCCTCACCCCAAATGGGTCATGAGATCTTATGCCAAGAAGATTGCCCAGACTGCTACCATTTCCACACAGAACACTTTTCAGGTCCTGCAGGATCAGGATGATGACCCTGAGTCAGATGTTTCTGTTAAGTCTGAGGCTGTTTCAGAAATGGAATGCAATGATGTGGGTGGTCCTGACTTATTGGAGTCCAAGAAAAATCTGGGCATAAACGTAAAGGACAAAACCTAAATCACATCTCTGGCTTCCTTAACTTTGGTTTCCCTCAACACCTGCAGCATTAAAAATTTTAGGAAGTGTTTGGGTCTATTGCATTTCTGTAAATCTCTAGTTGCAGACATTCTATTTTGCAGGAGACCAGAATTACTTCCATATTTGATATTAATCAAACCAAGAAATTATGGGTACATGAGCCTTCTTTTTGGTCCTTTGGTTCCGATGCTGCAGATGGGGTCGGGATTGTCTTTGCCACACTCAAGTTCAGGTCCTCGGATGGTTGATATTGTCCCTGGTAGGGCATTGCTTCTGGATTGCTTCTGCAAAGGATATCCCCTACGCATTACTAATATTTATGCCCCACAAGTCAAATCTTAGGATTGACCTGTTTCATGATATAGAACAATATATTTGTTTCCCCTAGGCACATCATCTTGGGGGACGATTTTAACTGTGGTCTGGATTTAAAATTTAAGGATAAGGTACAACAGAAAGTTTACTGTGATTCCTATGCCCTTCACAAACTCATCTTAAAAGCCTCTTTATTAGATACCTATAGGGCTTTACATTCTGATTCAGGACCTACTTATAGACGGAGCAGCTATGCTACCAGAATAGATTTAATTTTTTCTTCCCGTCACTTACTGCCTGTTAAGTTTTGTTTGACCGCTTGAGTTTTCTGACCATATGTTGTTGAAAGTTTGTTTTACTCTTTCGCATATTCCTCCCCAATTCCCTACGGTACCCACACGATGGAAGTTGAATCCTGTATTGTTTGCTCAGGTTCAGTTTCAGACTGCTCTTCTAGAGGTGCTTGGACGTCAGCAGTCGGTGGCTGGGCTCTATGATTCTTGGGTCAACTGGTGGATGGCCACTAAAACTGAATTTAAGCGCTTTTCCTCTGTTTTTGATAAAAATCCCTGGCTGCAGATTATATTACTTATTTAGGTCACAGGGACCAGCTTTATAAATTATTATCCCTTCCCACTGCCTCGGATGTTCGCATTCAGGAGCAGATTTCCTTCTCAAGACTAAAATGAGACAAGTTCAATATGGTAAGGCCTGTCATCTACACAATGATTTATCCTCACGGTCTTAAGTCCTCTTCTGTCTCTGACCCATTCTCAGCTTGTAAACAGGCGTTGGAGAAAAACTGATGGATGGTCTTTTTGATTCTGAGGTATTCTAAAGACTACTGATGTTGACATGTTGCATATTATTCAAGGTGTTTTACAGGACCAACATGGGCTGGCCTTTCAGCCAATGGGTAATTAGAATGATCTTTTTCTTTCTCTCTCCTGTGCTGACTCCTCAACAATCACAGGAGTTGGACCTACCAATAACCTAGGAAGAAGTCAGGTTGGAAATACCCATTTGAAGACTGGTATTTCCCTGGTCTTATAAATGAATTTCATAAATTTTTTGGGATGTTTTCGCGACATCCTGACCCAGGTTTATAATGAGATGTTAGCTACAGACACACTGTCTTAAGAGTTCTCTGCTGCTCTAATTATTTTTCTGTTTAAGGGGATAAACATGACATCGGCAATTGGAGGCCAATTAGTTTACTGAATACGGACTACAACATTTTTTCTGCTATTCTGTGTCAGAGGCTTCTTGAGTAGACCCTTTTCTGATTAATTCAGTTCAAACTTGTTCAATCCCTGGAAGAAATATCCAGCAAAATCTGACACTTTTGTGGAATATTTGTGAATGTAGCCAATTGAAGAAACTTATGGGGTATTTATTATCACTGGACCAAGCAAAGGTCTTTGATAAAGTTTCATATGATTTTTTGTTTCAAGTTTTCACCAATATGGATTTTCCTTGAAATTTAGATCTTGGGTCCGTCTACTATATGATAAGGCAGAATTTATCCTTTGTTTAATTGCATATTAGGGGATGGGGTTAATTTTTGTAGGGGTGTACGTCAGGGATGCCCTATCAGTCCTTTACTGTACACTTTTGTATTGGACCCTTTGATTTGGGAACTCCTTCATCATCCTAGCATTTTGGGCCTTATTCCGGCATTAGGGTTCCCCTCAGATATTGGCTGTATATGCAGATGATATATGTATCATTTTATGTGACAAAGTCTCTGGTCTTATTGCACTTAATACCTTGACTCAGTTCAGTACTATTTCTGGGACTATGATTAATTTTGGGAAAAGTGCAGGGATTTTTTAGGGTGGGGCATTTTGATTCCTCTATTAGGCAGATAATTATATCTCCTGGCCCTACAAAATATTGGGGTGTTTTTATGGAATTGGGGATTTAACTGACCTTAACTGGAAACCGTGTATTGAATTGGGTGAACGTAAGGTGCAATTATGGAAATCCTGGACTTTTTCCAAGCAAAAGCGTATTATGGTTATAAAGAAATTTCTTCTCCCGATAGTTTTGTATTTCAGTTCTGTATTTCCATTGCCTAAACAGTATGATACTCGTTTATATAGCATTTTTTTTTCAAATGCTTTGGGAAATCGGTTGAACCAGTCAATTTAGATTTTACCTATTTGCAGATTAATGCAGGTGGCCTTAGCATGATTAATCCTTTAGTTTTTTAGTTTTCTTTCTTTCTTAAATGTACTTTTAAGAAGCCTGCATAATACATGTCTCATCCTTGGGATTTTTGGACGTTCTATTTGATTCAGGATTTTTGGCCAGGTGGTCTACTGAGGCTTATTAAGTCAAATTCAGGTGCCCCATCATTCATTTATTTGGTAGCAGCTAAACTACGAGCATGGAAACTTGTTCAACCCATGGTTCACTGACTTTCCAGAAAGGCCTTGTACGTGGAGATCATGACTAGGCATGTTTTAGTTTCTGTTGATTTTCCGAGATGTTTCCCTCCAAAACTCATCTGGCCTACAAGTCCTTACTGATAAACGTATCCCTGCTAACATGTGGGATGTGACTTGGTTTAGCTGTCATGGAGATTGGGTTAAAGGAAATCTGAAACATAAAAGCTGTTACTGAGCAACAATGCATTCGCCTTTGAATGTATAGGGTTGGAGAAACCATGGAACATTTCTTTATTTCCTGTCATTGTGCCAAACTTTTTGGGCAGCTCTGCTCTCAAAGTGGGGCTGGGGTGGTTCTAGATATGTTTCTTATGAATGCTTGGTGCTTGGGGATTATTCGGTTTTTTCACAGTATTATTCCAGCACACTGAATGTAATTTTGCCTGTATTAAGTTCTATATGTGGCAAGCACAATGTCAATTTTCCTTACAGCATACTTATACCTTGCCTTCAGTTTTGCTTAATCATATAGAATCAGTGCTACTGACAAAGAAAACTTTTGAATTGGGACTTCTGCTGACTCATCAGTTTCATGAATACTGGAAACATGTTTATTGGCTTTGAAATGTTTTGAGGAAATGACTGCTTCAGCCATGTTATTTCTCTTTCTTTCTTTAGTATCTCTTTAGTTCATTCTGAATTGTAGAGTCTCCTTGTTATCCTTTTTTGAGAATGTATTATTTTCGTTTGCTTCTGCTTTTGATTAGTTTTGTGACACATGTACTGATGTTTTGTTTCTTATAATAAATAATTCCTCTACTCTGTGGTAGTCTTGCTGAATGGCAGACATTGGTCAGGCTTTGGAGGAGATGGACGTTGCTGCTGTGGAGCAGCCTGTGGAATTTCTGCCAGGTGCTGTACACCCTGTGGAGGCAGGAGTTTGATCCGAGTTGGCGGTGCATTGCATGGTGAGACCCATGCGACGGGAGTGATGGAGACTGGCGTCCTCTTACCTTTCCTTTAGATGTTGCTCAACCTTCTAATATTTGTGATGCAGCTGTTCCTACTGTTCTACAGGGCTCAATTGCTGTGGCGGGCCTGTTCTGAACAGTGTCAGTGCAGGTCAATTCTAGCGCTGACGTGGTGCAGGATAGAATCGCGGAAGCAAACCACGACTGACACTGATGGCAGCTGGTCGAAAAAGAGCAAGCATTGCTCAATGCTGGCTGGATGTATGTTGATGGTAAATGGATGCCTGACTAACTGGGAGTCTTTTTCACCATCACGAACTGGATCCTTGGACACGATGGCTACTGAACTTTCTGCAGGTCAGACTTTTCTTCTTCTACTCCAGGGATGAATGCTAGCCAGGAGGGGTTCAGAAGATTTAGGCCCTGACCCTGATACTGATTCTCATGTTCCTCCAGCTGGTTCACCCCCTTCCCCTTGAGAGATTCTGGCCAACCAGGGCCCGTTATTCTGACTTCTTTCAGAACAATAAGTTAGAACAGGCCCTCAATGTAATGCAGTGCGGCTGCAGTATCGAGGTGGCTTGCCTGAACACCCAGATCGGACTTTTGTTGCTCGAGCTACTGAAGGAGTCTATGATCTTCATTGCTTCTGACATTTATACTTTAATTAATGTTCATGGAGAAGACACTTTGATATTAGTTTTCGGACATTTGCAGGGCTGGATAGATTTTGGCAATTATATGACTCCTGTAAAACTTCTCCTTTATGGGTTCCTTTTTTGCCATTCCCTTACTAAGCCCTATTCAAAACAGTCCATATTATGTTTGAAATAAAGGGTGAATGTGGGGATATACAGTATTGGCTAGAACACAAATGTCATGTACTAGGCCCTCCTACAGCTGTTATTGATGATGAGGGATTTGGACGGGCAGTTGAAATTTAAAATTAAGTTACATATTATTGACAATGACGTTGTGCACATTCCCAACAGTTTTTTCTGGGAAAGGATCGGGGGTTGATTTTACCCTGGACAGCCTAGGGCCTGCTATAAGTGTGGTAGTCGTAGGGCATCTTAGTAGTGTCTGTGACAAGGTCAAATGTGCATTGTGTGGAGATTTCGATCACGATGAGGGTCTGCCGTGATGTATTTAAATGTAATCTCTGTGATGAACCGACACGCTACCATCAGTGTCCCTGGCTGGGCAAAATAGACAGGGTGGTGTCAATAAGGATGATCTTATTCACAAGGACCAAATGCATATAGGCCTCATACTGAGACCCAGGATCGCCACCTCCTGACTTTGATGCCTGAGCTGCTCCTGATGTTGGGCCTGAGGTTTCTCAGACTGCTTCACAGACTCCAGGGACTGGCCATCCTGAAGAGGTGCAGGATTGCTTGCCTAACTCTGATATTTCTGACCCCATAGTACCTGAACCTATGCCTCCCCCTAAACCTGAGTTTCAAACTCCACACCCCAAAAGAGCTACTAGGGCGACTAGTAAAATTGTTCCTCCAGTTGTACCTCTCTCTCAGAATCAGTTTCAAGTGTTACAGTATCAGGATGGGGAATCTGAATCGGATGTGTCTACTAAATCTGGTGTTCACTCTGAAATGGAGCTGGAGGAAGAGAGGTGTGTGGATATTGCAGTTCAAAAAAAATCTGGAAAAAAGATCAAACTTAAACTGTTATGGCATCTTTACACCTAGTATCACTCAATGCCTGCAGTATGAAGCATTTTAAGAAGAGATTGGCTTGTTTACATTATTGCAGGTGCTTGACTATGGATATTGTTTTTGCAGGAGACTAGGTTTGCTTTCTTGCATGATATTTCCTTGGCGGAGAAATCATGGATGGAAGGTCCTTCCTTTTGATCTTTTGGGGAGGATGTGGCAGATGGTGTGGGAATCCTTTTTCCCGCTCCCCAAGTCGAGTTTTACGTTTGGTGGATTTGTTACCTGGAAGAGTTTTACTCCTAGATTGTATCTACCTAGGGTATTCTTTGCACCTTATTAATACTTATGCTCCTCAAACTAAGATGGCCCGTATTGATTTATTTAATTGATTAAGCCTTTTTGTTTACCAAAATGCATGTTATTTGGGAGGGATTTTAACTGTAGTTTGGATATTAAAGTTAAGGATAACATTCAACGGAAGACCTGTTGTGATACTCATGCTTTGCAAGATACGATTCAGACTGTAGCCCTGACTGATGCTTATCGCCTGCTCTCCAGGGATGGGAGTTACTTATAGACGGAGTATGTTTTCTTCCCAGATTGATTATTTTTTCGATCCAAATATCTGTTCCTATTACTTTTAAATTGCAACCTAATGAAATTTCGGATCATTTGACTTTATGTTGTGTGGAAGGTTTATCCGCTATTCCTCCAAGGTTTCCATCTGTAGTTAACCAATGGAAGTTAAATTCTACTTTATTGGATCTTGTGGATGTGAAGACTCAATGTTCATATGTGTTACACTCCAGATTATCTGTGTTGGATATGTATGACGATTGGGGTTCCTGGTGGGTAGATACTAAATCTAACCTTAAGCAGTTTTTATTCGTTGAGTACAACTCAGAAACATGATGATTACCTTAAATATTTAAGGTTTCGGAATCAGTATTATCGACTTTATCATTGCCCTCTATTTCTGATGCCTAGATACAGCAACAAATTAGTGATATTAGAGCTCAGATGAGGCACTATCAATATGATAGGGTGACTTCTCTGCAGGCAGAAATATGAACATCACGAGAATTTGCCAGCAGATAAAGGCCTAGAGGTTCGCTTCGAATGTGCAGCTAGCACCCCATATTCTGCAGCTGCCCTCCCTTCCACCCTTCCCTTCATTAACCCTCCCCTTGTCCTGTCCTATCCCCTTTGAAGCAGTCCACTGTTCTAATGGATACCATTTCTGCAGGTAACGCATTCCACCCAGCCACCACCCTCTCTGTAAAAAGTGTCTCCTCATCTCCTCCTGAACCTTCCTCCCTCCAGTCTCATATCATGGCCCCTGGTGTCCCTCCCTCCCCTCCCTTACTTTGAACAACTCCTCTGTACCTGTCTTGTTTATTCCTTTCATGTACTTAAAGGTTTCAATCATGTCCCCTCGTCTCCTCCTCTCCTCCAGTGAGTACATGTTCAACTCCCTCAGTTTCCTCTCGTATGATAAATCCCCCAGCCCCTTGATCATCTTTGTCACCCTGCGCTGCACCCCTCCAGTAACTTAATGTCCCTTTAACGATCGGGCACCAGTACTGCATGCAGTACTCCAGGTGCGGTCTAACTAATGACCAATACAGTGGCAGAATCACCTCCTCCCTCCTCGAGGATATACCCCTTGCAATACAACCCAGCATTTTGTTGGCCTTTGCAGCTGCCTTCCTACATTGTGCCGAGTCGCTTCATTGACCCCTTAATGAGCACCCCCAGATCCTTCTCCTCCTCTGTCTGGGCTAGCTGCACTTCCCCAGCTGGTAACTCCTCCTGGGTTCTTCATCCCAAAATGCAGCACCTTGCACTTTTTGGCATTAAACCCCAGTTGCCAGGTGTCTGACCAGGTTTCAAGCTTTGCCAGATCATCCTGCAACCCCTGCCATCCTTCTGAGTCATCCAACATCGCTCCTACCTTGGTATCATCAGCAAACAGACTGATCTTGCTCTTGATGTCCCATGATATGTCTGCAATGAATATCCCAAACAACGCTGGTCCCAACACGAGCCCTGTGGAACACCGCTCGTCACTACCCTTAGGGTGTGAGCTCCCCACCCATCACCACCCTCTGTTGCCTTCCCTGGAAGCCAGTTTCCTACCCATCTCACCAGCTTTGCACCCGCCCCTGTGCCTACTAACTTACTTCTCAGCCTTCCATGCAGCACCGAGTCGAATGCCTTACTGAAGTCCCATGATATGTCTGCAATGAATATCCCATATCCAATATGACATTTCTTTTATAGCCACAGTTCTGATATCACTTCCTCAACAGGTCTTGGGGCAGAACTGTCATATCCTTATAACCCAGCACAGTGCAAAAGGGTAGGTACGCACCACAAATAATAATAAAAAATATATATATATATATTATATATTGTATATTATAAAGGAGAGGGACATGTGGGAGTGGTGCAATGCACTAGCTGTGGGGCAGCAGTTTTCCAGGAGACATTCTGGAAACTGCATTGCTGTCTTATTTGCAGGCAACTGTCAGCTCCGAGGAGAAGGTTGCCCACCTCCAGGCTGAACTAACAAGGACTAAGGAGGCCTTCCTTCCAAAGAGCACCATTGCCACAACCACTGCCTCAGAGGTTGCCAGTATGAAGAGCAGTTGGACCACAGTGGGTTCTGGGAGGTGCGGGTGGCGGACCAGAGGTGAAGCCCCTAGTTGTACCTCTACACAAATCATATGCCATTCTGCAGAGCAAGTTCCTTCTATGATGGCACCTGGTGGAGACCCAGAAGAATGCTGAGGACATCCATAAGGGAGACCCACAAAAGGGTGACACGGGACACCACAGGTGAAGGAAACTGCTCTGATAGGAGACTCAATTGTTAGGGGGAAACTGGGAAAGGGAAAGGAGAAAGAAGTAAGGTGCCTGCCTGGTGCCATGGCTTGAGGGACAGGAAGCAAATCCTCAGGATTGCAGAAGCAGCATCACAGGAGAGGGAACTAGATATCATAGTCCACCTTGGGACAAATGACCTAGCTAGGCATGGGATCAGTGCAGTGCAGAATGAATTAGTGGAGTTGGGAAGGGCCTCAGACAGGTAGCAAGCACGTAACCTCAGAGGTGCTACCAGTCCATGACAGGAGTGAGGCTAGGGTACAGCACACCATGCAGTTTAATGAATGGTTGCAAAACTGGTGCAGAGCACAGGGCTTTGGCTTCATTGTGGACTGGGGGCCACCTGGAGAGATAAAGGTCTATACTGGCATGATGGTCTGCATCTGTCCACAAAGGGAACCAAGCTTCTAGGTGATAGGTTTAAATGCTTCCTTGGCAAGATTTTAAACTAGCCAAGGGGAGGCACTGATAAAAGGCAGGAAATTTCAAGCCTCCCCCACAAAACATGGCAGGTAGTAAGGTAAACACTGAGGTACAGAGCTCAACACAGGGCAGGACAGGGTAAATGGAAAAATAGACAAGGACAATAACAGCAGGGCTGGGGAAAAAGGATAAAGCCAACATTAAATGGAGGCAATGAGTACCAATGCCCATAGTCTGGGAAACAAGCTTCCTGAGCTAGTAGCGCTGATGGAAGATGAACAATTGGATATTGTGGCAGTCACGGAAACATAGTACATCGAGAACCATGACTGGGATGTCAACATACCAGGGTACACAATCTACAGAAGGGACAGGGAAGGTAAAGAGGAGGTGGAGTAGCTCTATACATAAGGGAAGGGATCAAAGCTACAGAACTAAAAAGTAAAGGGGAGGATAAGAGGCACTCTGGGTCACCTTGGAGACAGGGAATGGCATCACAATCCGCACAGGGGTTGTATACAGACCCCCATCTCAAGGGAGGAAATGGACAACAAAATGATAGAGGACATTCTCAAAATGGCTGAAAAAGGGAGATACTGTTGATGGGGACCTGAATATGCCAGATGTTAACTGGATAACATGTACTGCAGCCACATCCAAGAGCAGGGTCATTCTCGATGCCCTGCAGTGAGACCTAGACAGCTAGTGTTGGAACCCACTCGGAGGAGCAATACTAGACTTGGTACTCTCAAATGGAGAGGGATCACAAATTTAGAAGTCAGTAGACATCTGGGAACAAGCGACCACTGCACAGTGTGCTTCACAATGAGTACAACCATGGAGATAAGCCATACAAAAACAAGGATACTGGACTTTAGAAGAGCTGACTTTTGGCAAAATGGGTGAATACCTGAAAATGCACTAGCAAATGACCAAAAAGGAGGTGGAAGAACAATGGAGAAAATCAAAACTGCCATCATAGAGGCAACAAGCCTTGTGTGAAACAAATAAAGAAAACAAAGTGGAGTAAAAACCACTATGGTTCTCAAAAGAGGTGGCAGGGAAGGTTAAGGAGAAAAAGGCTGCATTCAAAAGTATAAGGAATCACAGAAGGAGCACAACAGGGAACTGTATCAATTAAAGCAGAAAGAAGTGGGGAAGGCAGTCAGACTAGCAAAGGCCCAAACCGAGGAAAAATAGCCAACTCAGTTAAGAAGAGGATAAAACCTTTTATAGGTACATTAGGGACAGTAGAAGGTTAAGGGAGGGATAGTGAAGATTAATAAAGGAGAGGGAGGTGGGCAGAGGAGACAGTGAAAAGGCAGAGATACTGAATGAATACTTTGCTCAGTATTCACAGAAGAAGATGAGGAGGAGTTACCTAAACCAGACAATAGAAGCACTCTGGGTAGGGGTTGACACCAGTCCATTCACAGAAGAAAGAGTCCTGAAAGAACTCCTAAAACTGAAGGTGGACAAACAATGGGGCCTGATGGGATTCACCCCAGAATCCTAAAAGAACTAAGGAAGACCTAGTGACACCACTTACTACGCTTTTAACAAATCATGGCAGGATGGAGTGGTACCTGAGGACTGGAGGAGGGCAGATGTGATTCTCCTTCACAAAAGTGGGAGCAAGGCAGAAGCAGGAAACTACAGACCTGTAAGTTTGACCTCAGTGGTAGGGAAAATGATGGAATCACTTCTGAAAGAAAGAATTGTTGAGTACCTAGAGGCCAGCGGGTACAGGACCCAAAGCAGCATGGATTTACACCAGGAAGGTCATTTCAGGTGAATCTAATTGATTTCTTTGACTGGGTGACCAAAGTAATAGACCAGGGAGGGGCTGTGGATATGGCCTACCTAGACTTTAGCAAGGCATTTGACACAGTCCCACACAAATGATTAATAATCAAGTTAGCCAGCCTGGGAGTGGGTCCCAGGGTGGTAGCCTGGGTAACAAACTGGTTGCACAACAGGACACAGAAGGTAATAATGAATGCAACACATTCCGAAGAAAGGGGTTACTAGTGGAGTACCTCAGGGCTCAGTACTGGGTCCAGTCCTCTTAACATCTTTATAGGTGACATTGCAGAGGGTCTGAAAGGAAAGGTATGCCTCTTTGAAGATGACACAAAGATCTGTAACAGAGTTGATACACAGAGGGGTGAAAAGATGAGAAGGGGCTTGGCAAGGTTGGAGAATGGTACGACATATGGCAACTTAGATTCAATAAAGAAGTGCAAGTAATGCACCTGGGAAACAGAAAACCCAGGAGAAGAGTACACAATAGCAGGGAGGTACTAACAACAACAAAATGGAAAGGGACCTGGGGTAGTCATATCAGATGACCTAAAGGTGGGTAAGCAAAGTGAAAAGTCAGTAAGGAGAGCCAGGGGATACTGGGATGCATAGGAAGGCATCACAAGTAGAAAAGGGAAGTGGTTATCCCTCTATACAGACAGTTGGTGAGACCCCATCTGGAGTACTGTGTGCAGTTTTGGAGACGTCATTCACGCAAGGACATAGACAGGATGGAAGCAGTCCAGAGGAAGGCAGCTAAAATGGTGCAGGGTCTGCAGCAGAAACTATATGAAGAGAGACTGAGAAAGCTTAATATGTATACTCTTGATGAAAGGAGGAGCAGGGGGACATGATAGAAGCGTTCAAGTACCTCAAGGGAATTAACAAAGTCCAGGAGGGTAGCATCTTTCAGAAAAAGAGATGTGTAAGAACAAGGGGCACAATTTAAAGATGGGAGGTGGCTCAGGGGTGATGTGAGGAAATTTTTTTCACGGAGAGAGTGGTGGATACATGGAACAGCCTTCCTGAGGAGGTCGTTGGGTCTAAAACAGTGGGGAATTCAAACATGCATGGGACAGACACAAGGCAATTATAGTGGGGGTTGCAGGAAGTAGGCTGTTGGCTAACTAGAATCTGCAGCTTATCCAGTAGGTTGGGAAATGGGCAGACTGGGTGTGCCAAGTGGTCCTTATCTGCCTTCAAAGTCTATGTTTCTATGTTTCTATGTTTCTATGTAAGTCCAGATACAGGACATCCACTGCATGGCCCCTGTCCACTTGCCTAGTTACCCAGTCATGGAACTCCACCAGGTTGGTTTGACAGGATCTGCCCTGCATGAAGCCATGCTGTCTGCTGTCCTGTAGTCCTTTGGCCTCTAGGAGGCCACCAGCCTCTTCTTCAGGATACTCTCCATTCGCTTACCCACGATGGATGTGAGACTCACTGGTCTGTAGTTTCCCGGTTCATCCATGGGGCGACTCTTGTGGAGGGGCAACACATGAGCCATCCTCCAGTCCTGAGGTACACACTCGAATGTAGTGAGGCATTAAATAGGTCTGCCAAGGTCCTGCAAGGACCTCTGCCAGCTCCTTCAGTACCCTGGGGTGGATGCCATCTTGACCTGGCGCCTTGTCCACCCTCAGTGCCTTCAAACCCTCCCATACTCTGCCCTCCATGATTTCCCCATCTGTCACCCTCCCCATTTCTGCCATTTCTCCCCCATTGGGTGTCACCCCTCTTCTCTTTAGTAAATACTGAGCAGAAGTACTCATTTAGTGTTTCTGCCTTATCACCCCTGCTTCCACCAACCCCCCCTTCCTATTCCTTACTATGTGAACCTTGCCTCCTTTTCTCCTGAGGGTACCTAGAAGTCCTTCTCCCTTCTTAATGCCTTGTGCCAGCCTCAGGTTCCGTAGATGCTTTGGCTCCCTTACCCCTTGTCACCTCCTTCGATTCTGTCAATCCTCCCTGTCCTCCCCCTCCTGTTTTCTTGTACTTCCTAAAGGCAGCTCTTTTCCTCCTTACCTTTCCATGACCTCCTTGCTCAACCAGCTCGGTTTCTTAGCCCTAGCCTTCTTGCTCTGGGCCTTGCAGCAGGTTTAGTTGCCTCCTATCCCCAGCTTTATGAGCTCCCACCTCTGGTTAGTGTCCATACTAGACTGAATTCTGGCCAGGTACCCTTTTACCACTTCCCAAAGTTGACCCTCCTGAAGTCCAGCACTCTTGTGCCAGATTCCTCCTTCCTTGCCCATATCCAATGTGAGCCATACTGAGTGGTGGCCACTCCTGACAGCTTCCTCCACTGTAAGTTCTCTACAAAGTCCCCATTTGCCAGCACAAGGTCAAGGGTATTCCCTAACCTGGTTGGTTCACTGACCATTTGCAGCAGGAAGCTGTCCTGGAAGGCATCCAGCAGTACCTGCTCCCTTCTGTTCCTGGTTGTGGGGGTACTCCAGTCCACTCCCGGCATGTTGAAGTCCTCACAATCACCACACTACCTTCTCACAGGTCCTCCTGATCTGTCCTGCTAGTTCCCTGTCTAACTCCTGCATCTGAGGTGATGGCCTGTACACCACTCCCATTCTAAGAATCCTATTCTTGGAATCCTGGATTTGCATCCAAAGTGACTCCATACTACTGTCCTCCCTTCCTCCCTTACACACTTCAGTCCTTCCTTCACATATAGTGCCACACCCCTCTTTCCCAATCACCCTGTCCCTACAAAATAACCTGTACCTGGTACAGACAGGTCCCAGTCATTGTATTGGGTGGCCCATGTTTCTGTGATGGCTGCAATGTCCACCTCTCCTCTGCCATGAGCACCTGTAACTCTGCAGTTTCCTCCCAAAGCTCCTAGCATTAAAGGTAACCACCTTCCACCTCCCCCTCCCATCCTGCCCTCCTTTACTAGCATCACCAATAGTACTTGCCATTTGTCCTTTGTCACTGTTATGGGGGTAAGCTCATATGGTTTCCCAACCCGTAGTCTCTGCATATCTCTTGCCCAATTGCCACCCCGCCTCCTAGTTTAAATTCTCAACTTCCTCTATGTACTCCTCCATCCTCTGTTTCAACACTTTCTTTCCTCCTCACTCAAGTGTAGTCTGTCCTCGGCATAGAGACTACTGTCCTCCCAGGTCCCTCCCCCACCCCCAACAGCCCATGCCCTTTAGCACAACACCAGGTTCTTAGCCATTCGTTAAATTCTCTATTCTCAGCTTTCTTGTTGTGCTTGCCTTGGGACTGGAAGTATCTCTGAAAAGTTACTGATCTTCCTGCCCCTCACATAATTGTGCTAGTTCCTCAAACCTCCTCTGGACTATATCTATTGTCTTGTCAGCCAGGTCGTTCATCCCAAGATGTGTTATTAAATGAGGCTTGTCCCTACCCCTTCTAGCATATTTCAGAACAGATTGTCCCACCCTTTCTGCTGTCATTCCTGGCATGGCCTCCACCCAAATGCGACTATGCCTCTCCCCTTGCTACCCCACCTGACTCCTCTTAGTGTATTGAGTCCCCAGCACTAAGATTCCACCACTCTTACTCCCTGCTTGCTTCCATTCATCTCCTCTCTCATTTCCAGCTCCTCTTCTTCCTCCTGCACATTATTTCTCCTTTTGCTCCTGTTGCAATTCTCCCAGCAGAACTTCGCCCGCATCCGGTTTGGTCCAGGCATTTATCAGTTACTCCTCTAATTTCATCATTTCCCTCCTCCACCTTCTTCCTCTCTAGCAGTGCAAAACTATTTTATGAAGACACTTCAAAATGCCTGCTCTCTCTTCATAGTAACCTGTTCTCTCCTTTCCACTCCATGACTTTGCCACTTCCTCGCCTCCTCTCCACAGGTCCCAATCTCCTCCTTCCATTTGTCTTTTGTCTCCTGACCTGGTTTCCCGGCAATCGTTCTTCCTGTCCTGGGCCCTTTGTCTCTGCTTCCCTTCTTTGACCCTCTCCTCACCACTGTTGGCTTAAATCACCCTCCTCTTCTCCCCTTCTTCCTCCCTCCAGTATTGGGCTAAACCCACCCCCAATCTGCCTTGTCTGTCTTAGTTCCTCCTGCAGACCCACGATCTCCTTTTCAAGTTTCTCTATGTGGTTGCACAAACATCCTCCACACTCCAGGCAATTTTTAGAAAGATTGTTGCACATGGTGTGTTGCAGCCTACCACCCTACCCATTGCTGTCGTTGCCCACCAGCGACCCCACCCTTCCAGATGCGGGATCCCAAACACTCCCCAAGTCTCCCTCTCCCCTCTATCAGTAGCAAAACATTCTTTATTTCCTTACCTCCTTTGTTGTACACATTTAGATATATTGAGCAACTACTTTTTATATTCCTATCCTTCCTCCACACTCAGAGACATTAAGTAGCCATTGCACCTTCTTCTTCAAACTCCTACTCCTCCTTTCCCCAATGCAAAAGCAATGTAAAAAGCAACAATAGAAAGCTCCTAGATTTTGCAGTTACTTCCCTTCCACTGAGATAGCAGTCACCTCTTCACTTGCTGCTGTTCCTTTTTGGATGTCTGCTTCTGCTATGAAATGCGTTTGGTCTACAGAAAACTCCTTTTGCTGACCCTTTTTCTGCTTGCAAGAAATTTTGGATTGTAAATTATTGGAAGGATTATTTGATTCTAATAGGGTTTTGAAACATTCAGACATAGAAATGTTAAATATTATAGAACAAGTTTTGCATAAACAGCATGGGGATCCTTTTCTTTCTCCTTTACACTGGGAAGAGGTTTTCATTTTTCACCTCCTGGGATTAGACATGAACAAGTCTCTGATTTGGAGCATCTATCCTGATCACTGAAGTGACACAGGCAATTGCTCAATTGAAATTGAGGGTTTCTCCTGGTGAGATGGTATCACCAATGAGGTTTACAAGCACTATTCTGTTGAACTTAGATCTGTTTATATGAGCTATATAAAGAAATTTTACGGACTGAAAGGTCCTTTCTAGGTCTACTCTTGCACTGGTTATTTTTTATATAAAAGGGATCATGAAATCACATAGAGAATTGGAGACCTATCAGT
This sequence comes from Neoceratodus forsteri, assembly GCA_016271365.2. Classification (NCBI taxonomy): domain Eukaryota; kingdom Metazoa; phylum Chordata; order Ceratodontiformes; family Ceratodontidae; genus Neoceratodus; species Neoceratodus forsteri. The sequence goes on from CM057450.1 coordinate 1,544,996,840, forward strand.
CTTCTCAACACCGATTATAAAAATCCTGGCCTCCATACTGTGCCATAGGCTACAGAGCTATTGCCAGTACTGTTATTCACCCTGCACAGACCTGTTCCATTCCCAATGAGGCTATACAACATAACCTGGCTTTTTTGGGATGTGTGCTTTTGGTGCTCAACAGCGGCTTTTGGTATATTTGATTGCCTTAGATCAGACTAAAACTTTGATAAGGTCTCTCATGCTTTTGCAGCTAGTATTGTGTAAATATGAGATTCCTGAAACTTTTCAGAACTGGATAAGTCTTTTGTATCAAGATGCTTTGTTATGTCCAATTGTTAATGGTCTTGTAAGGAATGGGATTTATAGTTATGAGAATTACAACAGGGCTGCCATTATAACCCATTACTCTATACTTTTGCTTTGGATCTGGTGGTATGGATGATAATTCAAGATAGTAGAATCGGGGCCTTTTTCCAGCTTTGGATTTGCTACTGCAAAAGACTGCGGTTTACGCGGATGATATTTATCTTACTGTCTGGTCTGCTTGATTCTGTCTTGCAATGCCTGACTGCTTTGAACTGCTATGCAGGTATCTCTGGGGCGACAGTGAATTTTTCTAAAAGTACGGGGTCTATATAGGAGCTGGGACTTATTTTCCCAATGTTGGTCAGATAATGATTTCTGACACTACTATTAGGATTTTGGGTTGTCATTTCGTAGTGAGGATTTAGCAGCCCTGGACTGGATTGAGAACTTGAATTTGGAGAGAAAGGTATAACAGTGGAAGTCCTGATCTTTATCGAAAAAGAAAAGAGTCTTAATTGTGAAAAGTTTCTGTTACCTATATTTCTTTTAAATTAGTGCTATTTTTCCTGTCCCCTTAAATCTGGAAAGGACTTTAAGTTGTTTTTTCAAATGGTTTGAGGCAGCGGTTAAACTCCATTAAGAGAGATTTTATGTATTTGCCTTTCCCATAAGGAGGTCTGGGTATGATTCACCCTACGGTTTTTTATTTTTCCTTTTTCTTATATTCTAATTTTGGTTTGGCGTAACAGGCACCTTTGGTCTGATTGGACTTCCTTCTTTTTAAATAATTTTTTCAGAGATGGGGTATGGCTTTTCGAGTTGACCCTTCTCTTTCAATCCCTGATTTTGCTACCCCGCTTTTAAAAGTTAAATTACTGGAATGTAACAAAATTAATGTTACTTACACTGAATAGGAAATCCAGTATAAAAGAAATTATGGTGTAACATTTTACAGTCCGGGTGGATTTCCAAATGCTTACCTATGAAATTGGGTTTGGCTCTTAGATTACTTACTGATAAGCAGATCCCTGTTGCTATGTGGGATGTATTGTGGCTGAGTTGCCATGGGAAGCTTGGGGTAAAGGAATCTTAAACATAAGCTGATTGCTGAATGGCAATGTATCCAGCCTGAATGTGATGGGGTTGTGGAAACTATGGAACATTTTTATTTATTGTGCCCTTTACTACTGTGTTTTGGCATGCATTAATTGATCACTGAAAATGGAAACCTGTGTTTAATGTTACTTATGAAGCACTTATTTTAGGTGACTAGTCTGGATTTTCTGTTCGATATCATTTTAGTACTTTGAATGTCGATTTGCTTATATCAAATTTTATTTATGGTAATCTCGTTGTCGCTTTTTCATTACAGCATGTTAATACTCCTGTGCTGCTCTTGATCTTACAAATTGAGAATGCCTTATGACTACAGAAGGACAAAGAAAGGCTGTTTTGAATTTTGGCCTTTTTCAATCTTACTGGAGAAATATTCCATGGATTTAAATGGAATTGTTTTCTTTATTTAATGGTTTTGCAATATGGCTGTGGGTTTTCTTTTTATTCCCTTTTTCTTTTTCCATTTTGTTTGTTTTTAATTTTGTGTTTTTTCACTTTTTTACTGATATGCTGTGCATTTCTGTTGTTTTCTATTTATGTTATTTTTTCATTATGATGTTCTAATGTGATGTTATTGATTTCTTAATAAATAATTCCCTTCTCTGTGGTAGAGGAGCTGTATCCCGGTTTGTGCACTTGCATTGGTTCAGTATGGCATCAACAGGAGAACTGCGTGCATCGAGTAGTACCATAGAGAAGAACCAGTGATTTTGCAGGTGGCACTGCCGCAAGTTTCAGATACATCATTGGAGACTCTCCGTAACCCCAGGAGTGGCAATGGATTGCCTTCTCACCATCCTAGAAGGGCAAGGGTAGCTCTCCATCCCCCCAACTGCTGGAGGTCTGACTCTGAGCAAGCAAGGAGACTACTGAGAAATATAGGAACTTTTGTCTCAGAACAGGAAGATCAGGAGCTTTAAGGGCACAGAGGCAAGTAAGTAGGGAGACAAAAAAAGAAATAAACAAACAGAAGAAAGAGTAAATATTCCAAACAACAGTTAGGGGCCAGAAATAAGACATGATGGGAGTGGTGCAGTGCAGTGGCTGTGGAGCAGCAGACTCGGAGACGCTCTGGAGGATGCGGTGTTGTCCCATCTGCAGGCATCTCTTTGGGCTGAGGGAGGAGGTTGCTCACCTCCAGGCTGAGTTGGTCAAGATTTGAGAGGCCTCTCTCCCACTCCAGGGACCACCGGTCACTGCTGTTGCCTCAGAGGTTGCCAAGAAAGAGGAGCAGTTGGACCACAGTGGGCTCAGGGAGGGTGAGGGTGGTGGAACAGAGGCATATTCCTCCAGTTGTACCTCTCCACAATTTCTATGCCATTCTGGAAAAGTGTGATTCCTCTATGGAGGCACCCACAGTGGACACCAAGGAGGATGCTGGGAACCTCCACAAAGGAGACCCACAGGACGGTGGCATGGGACCCACAGGGGAAGGAAACAACTCTTGGTGAGGACTCCATTGTTAGGAAGGTAGAACTGGGGAGGAAGGAGAGGGAGGTAAGGTGCCTGCCTGGCACCATGGCTTGGAGGACAGAGAGCGAATCCTCAGGATCGGGAGCAGCTGCACAGGGAGGGAGCTGGATATCACTGTCCACCTAGGGACAAATGACCTGGCTAAGAAAGGGATCAGAGCAGTGCAAGAAGCATTTGTGGAGATGGGGAGGGCCTTCAGACAAATAGCACGATGGTAACCTTCTCTGAGGTGCTGCCTGTCTATGGCATGGGTGAGGCTAGGGTGCTCCACACCATGGGATTCAATCAGTGGTTGAAAAACTGGTACAGAGCTCAGGATTTGGTCTCATTGGGGACTGGGGGTCCACCTGGAGGATGCAGGCCTATACTGGTGTGATGGTCTGCATCTGTCCAGGAGGGAACCAGGATCCTAGATGATAGGTTTAAATGCTTCATTGGCATTCATTTAAACTAGCCAAGGGGGAGACACTGAAGAGGACCAGGAAACCTAGCCCCCAAAAACAGGGTACTAAGTGAGGTAGATAACAACATAGAGATGTTGATAGGAGAAGCGCAGGGGTAAATGGAGAAATTGGCAAATGCAATAAGGACAGGGATGGGGCAAAAGTAAGGCCATCAAGAAATTGAGGAATGAGTACCAATGCCCATAGTCTGGGCAATGGGTTCCCTGAATTGGTGGCCTTGATGGGAGAGGGATGCCTGATATCATAGCAGTCACAGAAACATGATACACAGATAACCATGACTGGGATGTTAACATACCAGGGTACACAACCTACAGGAGAGACAAGGGTGGGTAGAAGAGGGGCGGAGTAGCTCTCATGTAAGGAAGGGATAAAAGTAACTGAACAAAACAGTAAACAGGGAGGAGAGGAGGCACTGTGGGTCACCTAGAGACTTGAAATGGTACCACAATCCTCACAGGGTTGTATACAGACCCCCATGTCAGGGGAGGGAAATGGACAAGGATAGGATAGAAGGCATACTTAGGGATGGCAGAGAAAGGGAGATACTGTTGATGGGGACCTTAATATGCCAGATGTTAACTGGAGCACCTTTGCTGCAGCCAAATCCAAAGGCAAGGCCATTCTCAATGTCCTTCAGGTGGCATACCCAGACAGCTAGTTCTGGAACCTACTCATGAGGGAGCGATCTTAGACCTCGTACTCTCAAATGGGGACAGTGAGAGGATCTCAGATCCAGAAGTGGGTAGCCATTTGGGAACAAGTGACCACCAAACAGTGTGGTTCATGATAAACTGAGCTACAGAGTCAAGCCATACAAAAGTGAGGGTTCTGAACTTCAGAGGGCTGACTTTGTGAAGATGGGACAGTGCCTTAAAAAGCACAGCAAACAGGCTAGAAGGAGGGTGGAGCAACAATGGGGAAATATCAAAACTGCCATCAAAGAGGCAACAAGCCTTGTGTGAAGCAAATAAACAAATCAAAATGAAAGAAAAAGCCACTATGGTTCTCAAAAGAGGTGGCAGTGAAGGTTAGGGAGAAAAAGATAGCATTTAGGAAGTATTAGGAAACGCAGAAGGAGCAGAACAGAGAACTGTACCAGTTAAGGCAGAAGGAAGCAGGGAGGGTAGTCAGAATAGCAAAGTCCCAAACTGAGGAAAAGATAGCCAACTCGGTTAAGAAGGGGATAAAACCTTTTATAGGTATATCAGGGAGTGTAGAAAGACAAAGGAGGGATAGTGAGGCTGAATAGAATGGACAGTGGGTGGGCAGAGAGGGACAGTGAAAAGGCAGGGATACTGAATGAATACTTCTGTTCAGTATTCACAAAGAGGAGGTGGGAGGTGCCTAATCCAATTAACAGAAGCACTCTGGATAGGGGGTCGATCCCAGTCTTTCACAGAGGAAAGGGTTCTGAAAGAACTCCTAAAACTGAAAGTGGACAAAGCAATGGGGCCAGATGGAATTCACCCCAGAATTCTAAAAGAATTAAGTAGAGAACTAGTGATACCACTGACTGCCCTTTTAACAAATCATGGGAGGATGATGTGGTACCTGAGGACTGGAGGAAGGCAGATGTGATTCCCCTTCACAAAAGTGGGATCAAGACAGAGGCAGGAAACTACAGACTTGTCAGTTTGACCTTTGTGGTAGGGAAAGTGATGGAATCACTCTGAAGGAAAGAATTGTTAGGACCCAGAGGTCAGGGGGCACAGGACCCAAGGCAGCATGGGTTCAAATACGGAAGGTCATGTCAGACAACCACTTTGACTGGGTGACCAATGTAGTAGACCAGGGAGGGGCTGTGGACATGGTCTATCTAGACTTTAGCAAGGCATTTGACACAGTCCCACACAAAAGATTAATAGTCAGATTAACCAGCCTGGGAGGGGTCCCAGGGTGGTAGCCTGGGTAAAACATTAGCTGGACAACAGGACACAGAAGGTAATTGTAAATGGAGTCCATCTGAAGAAAGAGGGGTTACTAGTGGGGTACCACAGGGTTCAGTACTGGGTCCAGTCCTTTTAATGTCTTTATAAAGTGACATTGCAGAGGGACTGGAATGAAAAGTATGCCTCTTGCAGATGACACAAAGATCTGCAACATGGTTGCTACACAAGGAGGCGTGAAAAGGACGAGAAGGGACTTGGCAAGGTTGGAGGAATGGTCAGAAATATGGCAGCTTGGATTCAATGCAAAGAAGTGCAAATAATGCACCTGGGAAACAAAACCCAGGGAAGATTACACAATGGGGATGGGGGTAGTAACAACAAGAAAATGGAAAGAATCCTGGGGTAATCATATCAGATGATCTTAAGGTTGGCAAGCAGTGTGAGAAGCGGTAGGGAGGGCTGGGGGATACTGGGATGTATAGGGAGAGGCATCACCAGCAGAAAACAGGAAGTTGTTATCCCCTGTACAGACAGTTGGTGAGACTCCATCTGGAGTACTGCGCCCAGTTTTGGAGACCACATCTCCGCAAGGACATAGACAGGGTGGAAGCAGTTCAGAAGAGGGCAACTAAAATGGTGCAGGGTCTACAAAAGAAGTCATATGAGGAGAGACTAAAGGAGCTTAATATGTATACCCTTGAGGAAAGGAGGAGAGGGGGCGGATAGAAACATTTAAGTACCTCAGTGGAATCAACAAAGTCCAAGAGGGTAGCATCTTTCAGAAAAAGAGATGTGCAAGAACAAGGGGACACAATTTGAAGATAGAGGGGGAGGCTCAGGGGCTATGTGGAGGAAGCATTTTTCACAGAGAGGGTGGGGACACATGGAATAGCCTTCCTGAGGAGGTTGTGGGGTCTAAAACTGTGAGAGAATTCAAGAATGCATGGGACAGACATAAGGTAATTTTGTGGGGGTAGGAAGAAATAGGCTGTTGGTTAAATAGGATCTGCAGCTTATCCTCTAGGTAGGGAAATGGGCAGGCTAGGTGGGCCAAGCAGTCCTTATCTGCCAAAGTCTATGTTTCTATGGAGGAATGGAGGAAACAATTGTTGGATAATTTTCATCAGGCTGAAAAGGATTTGGCCCAAGCTAAATGGCAGCTGGAGGAGACTGTTGAGATACGCATTAGCATGCAGGAAGTGCTGGTGGCGAATTCTACTGCATCAGTTTCAGCCTTATTTCTCTTTGTAGCTAATGGACAGAAGAGAGTTGGGCAAAGGCTAAACAAATGAAAATGGAAATGAGAAGCAACAACAGGGTAACACTGGACATGGAGGAAGCACTCAAAAGTGAGCTGGAAATCCCTCACGACGGGCAGTGGATTGCAGATCTGGACTATGAGGTACCAACACTACCAGAAAAGAAACCGGAGACAGGGTCACTCCAAACTTCCAGAACTCCTGACGCACCTGCTTTAAACCCTACACAGACATCCACAGGTAGTGTTACTTTTTCACAGCTGGGTCTCACAACACAAGTTGTTTTTGACACAACACAAGGGATATGGTACAAGAGCAAAGGGTACCCCCATGACATCACAAGAGCAAAATGTAATTGTTTCTGTAGATGCCCTCAGATAAAGATGGTGAGGGACATCTTACTATGAGGCCACAACCTGCAAACTGTTTTAGCAAAGTGATAGAACTTGCTAAATGTAGAAATGCCATTAGCTACATTACTTGGGAGGGTCAGAGGAACCACCAGACAGACAATATGTGGGGTACATTTGCTGAAGCACTCTTTAGGCTTTACTGCATCGGGATGTATATGCTTTGATCCACATTACAGAGAACATTCTTTTGACATAAGCTTTAGGACACCAGAGCTTTTAGAGCATTTTTGGGCTAAACATTCTGTACTGAAAACAAACCCTTTATGGACACCTTTTCAGGTGATCCCCCTTACTAAGTAAGCGGCTCATTATATTATATAAGTGAGGATGAATGTGGTAGAGATCATCTTTTGGCTGGAGAGACACTGTGAGGTGAAAGGGTTACCTGAAACTATTTTTGACTGTGAAGGATTTTGAAACAGGGGTGGCATATTAAGGTGAAGTTGACACAACTACAAAATGACATACAACATTTGTCCAACTGTTGGTTTTATTTTTTATCCTGGGCAATCGAGGAAATGTCACAGATGTGATTCTAGCAGGCATATGAGCAATTATTGTGATGAGATCCAATGTACTAACTGTGGGGAACTGGACCATTCTGGTTATTATTGTGATAATACCCTATCTGCAACTTATGTGGTGATGGTGGCCAATTTTGCTGATTGCTCCGAGGCAGCACACAAAACAGATGATAGCTTGAGTCCCAGATATTTAAGATGATGGGGGCTCCGCTGCAGACCCAGGGTGCCACATCACCCTTTAGTGAGCTTATGGTTAAGCAGGAAACCACCGCCTTGCCTAGACTAACCTTGTAATTGGCCAGAGTTCCAAACTCCGATATAACGAGAGTACCTTGGGGAAAGTTTCGTAGGGTCTACAAGGCAGCAAAATATCGTCAGCATATGCCAAAAGCTTGAATTCCTGCAAACCCAACTTGACTCCCCTAACCTCCTGATGGTTACGCAACTGAGATAGTAAGGGTTCAAGATAAATATTAAACAATAAACGGTAGTGAGGGCACCCTGTCTAGTGCCCAACGAAGGGAAATGGCCTTGAAAATACTCTGTTACAATAAATGCAAGCTTGGGGTGTTGGTATAAGGAGGAGACCGACTGGATGAATCTCTGTGGGAGGCCAAAACGGGACATAGTCAGAAGCAGGAACTGCCAATTAACTCTATTAAAGTTCTCCACATCCAGGGACAGCAGCCCAGCCAGAGAGCCTGAGACCCTGGATGTGGAGAAGATGTGTCTAGCTTGCAGAAATGGTCTGCCAAGTGCCTACCTTTCATAAACCCCACTTGATCAGGATGGATCAGATGGGAGGACACCTTTAGTCTGTTTGCCAGAATTTTAGCCAAAATTTTAATGTCACAATTCAGTAAAGATATAGGCCTATAACTGCCTACATCTTTAGGGTCACTACCCAGTTTATGTAATACAATAATTAGCACCTCCAGCAGACAGCCATCCAACGGGTTGGAGTTCAAAATCCATGCATGGAGATGGCTTAACCAAGGGGCCAGTGTGTTAGCAAAGGCTTTATAAAAGTTGGGAGAGAACTCATCGGGTCCCGGAGCCTTATTGGAGGTCAGGGATTGTATTGCTCCCAGGATCTCAGCCTCTAAAATTGAGTGATTAATGAGTCCTGCTGGTCCTGGGTAAGAGAGGGAGGGGGTGGTAGTTAAGCAGTTCTGGATTTCCTGTTGTTTCAGGGGCTGGGTATAGAGCCATATAATTCTTTATAATATGTGGCAAATTCTTCCATAATTGCCCTGGGGAAAGGTGCAGGACCCATTTGTCTTGGAACGGATACCCTGGATAAGCCTGGAAGATTCCAGCTGCTTGAGGCACAATGCCAGAAGGTGTCCTGCCCTCTCCTCCAGTCAATATACTTGGTACCTGTTTTAGGATGGCATACTCCATTCTACTACTTAGCAGGTGGGTGTATTCATCTCTGAGTCCAAGTAATTTGGAGTGCACAGTCTCTGGGGTATTGGGTGACAGGGTAGCCTCAATACTACTATTTCAGACAATAAGGAAAGCGCTTTTGTTCCTCATCCTTTTGCCTGTGATGCCAGCTTGATCAGGACCCCTTAACCTACATTTCTGGGCCCCCATTCAAGTCCACTCTCTGTGTAGAATGTAGGTTAGTCTGGGTGTAGGCTCAGATTTCTGCCTCTGTGCATTTGACAATATCATTATCTTTAAGTAACTGATTATTCAGTTTCCAAGCTGATTCTGCAGGTGTATCAGCCTCCAGTATCAGGGAGCCTGCTACTACTGAGTGATCTAACAGTACTCCTGGTTCAATGCTAGAGTCTATGGGGCTACCTAACAAAGTCTGGCTTACCAGAAAATAATCTATTCTGGACCTTGAGCCATGCACACTAGACCTAAAGGTGTATTCCTTTAGAGTGGGATGCAGGAGTCTCCAAGGGTCACATAGACCTAGGTGGTCCCCGAGCTCGGATCTTTCCTACCCGCATCATCCTTATCTAAGTCTGGTGCAAAAGGGAGGTTTCAGTCCACCCCAATACTATCAGAGTGCTTGCAAATGGGGCCAGTACGTGAGGAGCTCTGTAAGAAACCGGGTGTGTCAGCATTGGGGCCATATATGCTACCTAAAAGAACTGTCTTTCTGTCTAGTAACCCCTTCACTAATATGTATCTCCCTAGGGATCCCTCAAGACTTGGTCACTCAGAAAGGAGACTCCTCTAGATACAAAATTGCTACCCTTTGCTTTGGGTACTATCCCCTGCCGCAAAGATCTGGCCGACATATTATCTACAAAAGAGATGCCCTTCAGCTTCCAATAAATGTGTCTCTTGGAGAAAGAGAATGTCCCCTTTAAGAAGTTTAAGGTGCTTAAGCACTTGATATCATTTAGTCTTGTTCCTCCCTCGAACATTCCAAGTCAGGAACTTAAGAATCTCGACATCAATCCACATCAGTAAGAAATTGATGGGTATTACCATGAATCTGTAAGAACTACAAAAGAACCCCTACCAAGCCAGGTCCCTAACCCCCATAAACAACCCTCAGCTGAAAGCCAGACCCCTCAAAAACAATAGCATCTCCCTCCACCATAACAATATCTTTATAGTGTGTGATCCACCTCAACATTGCCACTCTATCTCCCCCCCCTCAGTCCAGAAAATGTAACGTTAGCCATACTTAACTTTATAGCAACAATCAAGCTGTTTAACTACCCAAACTCTGTTCCCTGAAGGCATAGAATCTCTGTATTACTCTATCCTCCAAAGTGGGGAGCCGTTATGCATGAAAGTAACACAAACCCCTACTTTGAACATCTTAACAATGATGTCCCCCGGAAAGAGGGCTAGTGCCCCAAATCTGCCCAGAATGGTCCATGGAGCCTTAAACTGGCTTGGAAGTAAAAATTAAAACCAACAAAAGAGCCACGATGCCCAGACAGGCCCTGACTGCAGAGCTGTATTAAAATGTTACTGAATTGTCCCAGAACTGGAGTAAGCAACAAGGGAAAGAGAAAAGTCCACCAATGGGCTTTGTGTAGTATGGTAGCTGTCAGTTTCAGACAGCACTGTCGCAGACAGCCGTGGCGGTATGTGAGTGGGTTGCGCTGCCTGCCGACAGTGGGACTGTACTGGGGTGGGGAGAGGGGTGGGCTGGGGGTGCCTGGGTAGGGGGTGGGTCTATCCTGATCTTCCACCTGCCATGAAGGGTGGCTTTACACGGGCTTTGGGCAGCAAGGAGGGCATTCAGACCTCTCTAATACTGCCACAGAGAGCAGTATTTACTGGGGCTTAGTGTGGGAGGAGGGTTTTCAGACCTCTCCAATACCGCCGCAGGGAGTGGCATGTTACGGGGCTTGTTGGGGCACTGGACTTGCCAGGGTGGGCAGACCGCTGTGCTGCTTCCCAGTACGGCAGCCTGCCTGTGGATGGCCACCCACTCAAGTCTAGTTTACTAGACGTATCTTTCTGTGGCGCATCCCCAGACTTGCTCCAGGGATGTGCCACAGAATAAACTGTAGATGGGGATGTGCCCGGTATCATGGGCATGCCCCTTTGCAACCCCTCAGATACTGCCGCATATCATTACTGGTGGTATGCAGTGATCTGCGCATGCGCGCACATCTGGGTTGCAACTGCACATTGGTCCCCTGCCAGAATCGCCTTTGGTGCATATTGGGATGCCCAGGCGCATCTCGGATGCACTGGTGCATCCCTTTGTGAATCCTGCCCTTATATTTAATTTTATGTTGTATTAAATATCACATCTTGTATAGTAGATGTCAATGGTCTCTAAGAAAGATATATATGACACCAGAACAACTATTTTGTGCTTTACGAGATAGAATCATAAAAATTTGTAAAGAGGATAGACAGTGATTACCTATAGAACTGTATAAGAGTTGGTGGAAGAAAATATTGTGGTAGCGCTGGATAACTTTTTTAATTGGGGAAATTTTACCATATTGTATGGAATTTATTAATAAGATGGAGGGTATAGACGATAATTAGGTAAAGAATTGATGGACAGGAGAAATTTGTTTTCAATAAATGAGTGGACCTACTATGTTTTTTGTAATTTAGACTATGTTTCAGATTTAGGTTAATTATTTTAAAGTGAGGTTTCAGTATTCCTGGACAGAAATGTATGGATTAATACAAGTTTCCTTTATAGTTTTTTCTTGATTTGTATTTGTTAAGTTTAAGGAGTTTTCTTTTCCTTTTCCCCTATTTTCTTTCTCCCTTGTGTTGAAGGGAAAAAGTAGGTAGTACTATTTATGTGCTGTGGAGATTTTTGTTTTTAGACCTGTGAATAAGTCAGCAGTATTAATTTGAACATAGGGTACTGTATGCTTAAATACTTATTTAATTTACTATTTACTTAATTTTTCTTTATCTCAGATGTATTATGTACCGGATATAATATTTTATGTGGGTTAAAGTAAAAAAATTCCTACTTTTAGGAATAGGGAAGAGGGGACTGGTATGAATGTATGAAATAAGTATTCGCCTTTTGCTTTTATATTCCAATTTAGGATAAATTTTGGGATATATGGAAAAATCTGTATGCTTTAAATACTTATTTTGCATTTGTGATTTGCTTTCTGTTATTTTGGTAATGTGTTACAACCTCTTGTAGTCAATATAAAAGTTTCCCAACTTTCAGGGGTGGAGGAGGGGATTCTATGAATTGTATGCAGTACAACACATTTTTTTTTAGTATAAGGATTTCTGATTTATGTTATGATTTAGAATATGTTTTAATAATTTCATGATAGGATTGTATGGTTTAAATACTTATTTTGCTTTGAAGATTTGCTTTTCTTATTTTTGTAATGTATTGTACTTATACATAGATACATAGACAGTGTTGGCAGATAAGAGGCTTATGGCCCACCCAGTCTGCCCATTTAAGCTTGTAAGTTCAGTTTGTTTTCCTAGAAGTCTGTTGCCCCTTACCCCTGACCTCCAGAATTCCTTTATGTCTATCCCATGCATTCTTAAATCCGTGATTGTTTCAGCCCCACCACTTCCTCTGGCAGGGTGTTCCACTTGTCCACCACCCATTCTGTGAAGAAATTTTTCTCATATTTCCTCTGAATCGTCCTCCTCCAACTTCATCCCATGCCCTCTAGTCCTGGAACATCTTTTTGCTTAAAAATAGTGTTTTCCTGCACCCTGTTCCTCCCTGTAAGATACTTGTATGTCTCCATCATATCCCCTCCTCCTCTCCTCTAGGGAGTACATGTTCAGTTCCTTCAACCTGTGTTCATAGGACTTGTGATGCAATCCATGCACCATCTTTGTTGCCCTCCTCTGAACCTTCTCTACCCTGTCTATGTCTTACGTAGGTATGGTCTCCAGAACTGTACACTGTACTCCAGGTGGGGCCTCACTAGTGTCTTGTATAGCTGAATTATGACCTCCCTTTTCCTGCTGGTGATGCCCCTGCCTATACATCCCAGCATCCTATTTGCTTTACCTGCTGCCTTGTCACACTGTTTCCCTACCTTGAGGTCATCAGAGATGATAACCCCAAGATCTCTTTTCCTGCTTGGTATGCTATATCCTCACCCCCAACTGATATATTGTGCCAGGGTTTTGTGCCCCATATGCATTATCTTGCACTTCTTTGCATTGAATTTCAACTGCCAAACCCCTGACCATTCTTCAAGTTTCTGCAGGTCGCTCTCATTCTGTCTACACCCTCTGGTGTGTCTACTCTGTTACAGAGCTTTGTGTCATCAGCGAACAATGAAATTCTGCCTTCTAGGTCCTCGTAATGTCACTGATGAAGATGTTGAATAGAACCGTCCCAGCACTGATCCCTGTGGTACCCCACTGGTCACTCTTCCTCTGTGGAGTGACAGCCATTTACCACAACCCTCTGTGTCCTGCCACCCAGCCAGTTAGCTACCCACCACACTACTGTCCTGCCCACACCCATATTCCCCAGTTTGTGTAATAGTCTTCTATGTGGCACAGTGTCAAAGGCCTTGCTGAAGTCCAGATAGGCCATGTCCACTGCCCTCCCTGATCCACCTCCCTAATCACCCAGTCAAAAATTCAATGAGGTTGGTCTGACATGACCTCCCCTGGTGAAACCATGCCTTGGGTCCTGTAGTCCATTGACAACCAGATGTCCCACCAATCTCTCCTTCAGTAGTGCTTCCATGATCTTCCCACTACCGAGGTGAGGCTGACTGGTCTGTAGTTCCCTGCTTCCTCTTTGTTCCCACTTTTGTATAAGAGGACTACATCTGCTGTCCTCCAGTCTTTGGGTACCTCCCTGTTTCCAGTGATCGGCTAAACAGGATAGCCAGAGGTTCAGCCACCACCTCTCTTAGTTCTTAAGGACCCTGGGGTGCACCCCATCTGGCCCCATTGCTTTATCAACTCTTATTACTTCCAGTTCCTACTTTCTTGAAGTTTGAAAAAAAATTCTACTCATAATGGGGGGTGCTGATGTTCCCAAAGCTAATGAAGGATGCCAGTGTTCCACTGGCTATGGATGGAGGTGGAAGTGGTTTGGAGACCACAATGATAATACAACAAGATGTGGAAAAGTACAATTTACAACAGTTTCTATATCTAGCAATATACCTGCAGATGTCCACATGGAAGAAGAAGTTTTCATGGAGCAGGAAGCCGATGCAGCAGTGCAGTGCCAAGTTGAAGAGAAAAAGAAAGTCCTTTAAAACAGACGTAGAAGTTGAAGCAGAGTATCGGCAAGCTAAACAGAAACTGGAGGAAGAAAATTGCATAAGTGGTTACTCTCCCATTCCCCAAGTGGAGTCACAGAAGGGCCATCAAATGTTTTCATTTTTGGAGCTGGAACCAAACAGTCTGAGTGAGGACAACACCAAACCAAGAGGACAGGAAGAAACACCTACAGCAAGCACTTGGTTGCCAGAAGGAGCTCTCTGAGCGGCAGGGTGGGTACTGAAGGGGCGGGAGGAACGTGGATTCCAGACCAAGCAATACCACTCCCGGGGACAGCCACAAATACTGACAACTGTAAGTACTCCATTAAATGGGAGAGGGCAAGCTCAGGAGAAATCAATAAAAGGGTCAGGGGCACAATCTACAGAAACAAGTATATTTAAAGAGAAAGAACACAATACTAGAAAAACAACAGTAAAACAGGAGACACTAACTCCATCTCCTTTTCACCAAGGGAGAGTCAGTCTGAGATGTTCTTTGATGCACTTACAGTGGAATCCACCTCTCAAAATACAAGAGAGAGCATACTAAATGATTCCTCAGCCCACAACAATTTTGACCAAGTCACCCCACAAGCTTGAAACCTCAGATTTACATCCTGACAAAGCCTTCTTTCCCAGCTTGTTCCACAAACCTGAGGAGCTTGCAAAATGGAGGAATACAGTTAGGCTGAGATATCTAGGGGCCTAGACCTTGCTCCTGATCATTTCTTACGCAGGCAGAGAAGTAATAAAAATCCTTAGGCTTTAATCCAGGAGATGTATATGGTTTTTCTGTGGGCTGAGGGGTTGTCCTCAGTTGGTTTCAATCGTTCCTCAAGGGCAGGTCCCAGAGGGTGGAGTCTGGGGTGTGTTCCTCAACCCCAGAGCCTGCCCTATGGGGTTCAGCAGGGCTCAATGCTGTCCTCCATGTTGTTCACAGTGTATATGCTTCCATTAGGAGACATTATAAGATGGTATGGGCTGAGTTTTCACTGCTATTCAGATTATTCTCAGCTCTATTTGTCTTTTGTGCCAGACCAGGAGTGTGATACTCTCTTGGTGTTCAATAACTGCCTCCAGGAGATACAGGACTGTTGAGTACGAGCTAGCTGAGGTTGAATCCTGGAAAACAGAGGTACTGGTTCTGGACCCTGATCAGAGGATGGCTGGGACATGGGGGAGGACCAGGGGATAATTATATCTCGGGGCCCACTCAATGCCTCGGGCCAGGTGTGGAACCTGGGGTGATATTTGATGATGGCTTGACCCTGAAGGCTCAGGTGTCAACTGTAGTCAAGTCTTCCTTTTACCATTTAAGGAACATCTCTAGGGTGAAGCACCTGTATCCATCTGAAGATCTACCTACTTTGGTTCACACCTTTGTCACCACTCGTCTTGACTATTGCAATGCCCTCTACCTAGAGCTACCAGGGGTGGATATCCACTAATTGCAGCTGGTGCAGAATGCAACAGCAAGACTGTTAACTGGAGCTTCACATCCAGCCACATTACACCTGTGCTCTACTGGCTGCCAGTGCAATGGCGGATCACCTTCAAGGTCACGCTGCTGACCTATAAACCCCTAACCAACTGGGGACCTCAGTACCTGCAAGATCTGCTGTTACCCTACTGTCCCTCCCATTCACTCCGATCCTCCGCGATTGCTGGAGAATCCCAGGTATGTTTGAAAACATCTGGAAGTAGATCCTTTGCCTTTATGGCTCCTACCCTGTGGAATTCTCTGCCATGTTGGATATGTGATAGCTTGACTGTAGAAGAATTTAAGAAATCCCTGAAAGCACATCTTTTGCACAAGCATTTGATGATCATTGCTGATTTACTGGAAATTTGATATACTATTGCTGCTGCATTGTGAGTGTGAAATTTTTTAACGAAGTCGATTCTAATTTTTAAGTTGTTGTTCTATATATTGAGTTTTAAAATTTGTATGCCATTTTTATAAAGGTGCCCTGAGCTTTGGAAGGGTGCCTTATGACACAAACCCACTCAGCAGGTCAGTCTTCTACTCGCAAGTGCCAACGTCCTAGCGCAAGTCTTGTGAACAGTTTACAGAAACAGGGTAACCCTCCTGTCTGTTTTGTGGGTTCGAATCAACTTTGGTCTCAAGTCTTGGAGGGATTCAAACTGTGAACCTCTTGCTAGTGTACCCAATGCATAGGCTCAGATATTTCTGTCTTTGGGGGTCCAGATATCTTTGCCTATGGGCACCTAACCAGGTGTATGGAAATTAACCCTAAAAACTGTAATCAAAGACCTCAGATTAAAACACTTACCTTTTTCCAGTTTGGTATCACCATTCAAGCTTATGTACAGTGTCTCTTTAACCATATATACTCCACTTGTAAAAGAAAAGAAATCAAAGACAGACCAAGTAGGCTCTAAAAATATAGTTTTACTAAAATAGATAAAAAAATATGTAAAACATAAAATACAGAACCATATATCACAAGAACATACACATATTTTAAAAGAACAAGGTTTTAACAGTGCAATTCCTACTACAGTACTTAGATTTTGTCTCGCTCTACCTGTATACTTGCTTAAAGTGCTCAAAGATGTTTCTTTGTCAGAGTGTAGATAAAAGTCTCTGAAGGAAAATAGAATTCTGTTTAAAAGCTGGCTTTGCCCACCTCTTTCCATGAGGTCACTTAGCTCCTCCTCTGTTACAATATATAAAAAAATGCCTATATAAAACAGGATGTCTTTTCCAAGTATTAAATTCTGTAACCTCAGCATAACTCATTTTCTTCAAATGACTCTTTGATCTTTTGAGCAGTTTCCCTTCTCAGGACATGAAAGGACTTGTATGACTCGCACTAAAACGCCATAACCTGCTCTTCTTCCTCTAAGCGTATAAAAGTTTATGATCTATTTTGGCAGTTAGGTATCTTCTAGCCTGTAATTAGCTTCTGGCCTTCCAGGTAACACCTTGTATCTAAAACCTGCGTGTGTGTGTGTGTGTGTATGTATATGTGTGTGTGTGTGTGTGTGTGTGTGTGATCTCACATGCTGTTTCAGCATCTCTCATGAGAGACAGTCCATAACACATTTTTATACTACAGAAATGATACTGTGATCAGAACCAGCTGTCCAAGTGTCACACCTTAGATAAATAAAGTTTTCTTTGCTTTGCTTTTATCCATGCACCTGGGGAAGTTTCCTTTGATATTAGTTTCAGAACATCAGATTTACTTGAGAGATTTTGGGCCAAATATGCAACATTAAAACAAACCCCCTTATGGGTGCCAGTTCAGGCAATCCTTACAAAGAGCCCCACGAAGTTCATTACAGTGCTCTTCCATAATGAAGGAGTAAACATTACGGACATACTGTACTGGCTTGAGAAGTGGTGTGAGGTGTCGGGGTAATCCAGACCCGATATTTGACTCTGAAGGCTTCTGGAATGGGGGCTGGCATTTAAAAGTGAATCTACAACAAACTGACACAGACCTCACACACCTTACGAACTGCTTTTTCCTTGGTAGAGACAAAGGATTTATATTCTACTCTAGACAACCAAGACAATGTTACAAATGTGGGTCCCTCGTCACCTCGATGATCAATGCGAGTGTTAAAATGTGCCCAATGTTGGCAAATTGGACACACAGGTTTTTGTTGACAAAGTAATAAATGCAGCTTATGTGATGATGAGACCCACTCCTTTACCAATTGTCCCTGGGCCTTCCATAACATGGAGAATCAGGACTATGAGTGCAAGATTTTATATAAATCGGTCAGCCAGAGCTACAAGCAGGCCAATGGCACAGCCTATGGCAAAAGAAAGCCAAAGGTCACCTGCACCAACAGAGACTCTACATAATTCACAGCCCGTACATCCAAAGGACTTAGAACAAGACCAGGGCCTTCAAACAAATGTTACTCCAGAACCAGGTGGCATACCCCCCACCAGATGGTTTCCAACTGGTTAAAAAGAACTCTAAGAAATCTGGTGGTGGAAAGGAAAAAGGAGTTGATCCCCAGCTGGAGCTGGGATAAAGGATACAATACCAGCAGGAAATACTGCTGAACCCGTAGTTACACAGAACAAACATAATGTTTGCAATGGGGAGAGGTTGAGATAAGTGAAGAGTCAGATTCTGCCTCTGTGTCCTCTTCCCAAAAAGATGTGGGGTCTGATAATGAAAACCCAGTTATTGATCCACAGGAGAAATCTGGAAAAGAGGTCCAGTAAATCGCAGAATGGGTCCTAGATCATGCAAGAACAAAGTGACCTTAACACCACTTTTTCCCATAGCCCTCTACAGGGTTTGACCCTGGCATCCTTGAACACTAACAGTATCCTGTCAGAAAATAAAAGACTATCCACCTATATTTTGTTTTCCAGCAATAAATATGATATTGTTTATGTACAGGATGCTAGCCTGAGAGATACTCATGATGTGCAGATAGCCAGTGATGCATGGGTACGGGGCCAGTCCTTCTGGTCATTAGGAGAGGACAACTATAGTGGGGTGGTATTTGCATAAATGTAGGAAACTTGAAATTTATCTTACCGTAGAACTTTGGCCAGGTAGAGCTCTTTTGATGGATGTGGAGATTAATAATTGTGCTTTTCATTTGATTAATGTTTAAGCTCCTCAGACTAGAGCATTAAAGACTGCACTTTTAAAGAACATCCAACCTTACTTATTTATGGCCCAAAATGTATTACTAGGAGGAGATTTTGACATAAGTCACCTAGCCTCAGATAGAGGTCTTAGAACGGATAAAATCTTTGTGACAAAACTTACTTAAACCAACTCCTTACCCAAACTGATTTGTGTAATGTGTTTAGTACTCAAGAGACTGTACCACAACACACTTTTTAAAGTCCCATTATCCACATGAATTGATTATTGGTTTCTTTCCAGATCACTACTGGTAAAAAAAATGGAACTCATGCCAGTAGCATCATCATACATACATATATGCATCTCAGACCTCAAAGAAACAGCAAGAGGGAAGGGTACTGGAAGTTAAACAATAGCTAATTAGATATTCCAGAGATATCTGAAGGACTTCAGTACATTACAGAAGCTAGACAATCAGTTTATTTTTATATGATTCCACGGCAGAATGGTGGGAACACATAAAAAATGAAATTAGTAACTCTTTAAAACAGTAGGGAGACTACAAGGCCATCATAATAATCTGAAATATTTACATCCAAGAGCTCAATTTAACAACCTAATCTCAAAATAGAATAATGGGAAGGTTATAGATCAAGATTTATTTAACAGGATTAAGGCTGAGATAGGTTCATTACAATATTGTAGAATGAAGGCTCTAGAACGCGAACAGAAATACGGAATACAGGGAAACAAGACAGCATGAATCCTTTTGAGTCCTCTGCAAAAGAGGAATGCCAAAGTCATTTCAGCCATAGTAACTGAAGATAATAAAGTACACACTATCCAATCAGATATTATGAGAGAAATTGAACAATATGTAACCAATTATTTGGAACGCCTAATATAAATTCTAATTACATCACTAGTTGTTTGACTCTGTCCTTCACCACAAATTACAGACTTTATGGTGAAAGAAATACAAAACCAATAACAGAAGAAGAGCTGGAAGGTATAATAATGGCATTACATGGTGGATCAACACCGGGGAGGAGGAGACGGTCTACCATATGAATTACATAAAATATATTTCCAGTTCTCAAACTGAACTAACTAATATTACTTGGTTACTTGGTTTGTATAGACAAAGTAGGCTTGGGCCCATTTAATTGTCTCCCACTCCTAGTGGGCTTATCTGTTAAGATATTGTTTTATTTTGTTTTTTTTACTTTTATTTTAAGGACAGGAATTTATCTAATTCATTTTAAACGAGTCAAATGAGGTTGTTTCACTACTTTATTTGGCAGGTTGTTCCATAATATGGGAGCCCGTGATATTGTAAAAATTCAAATGCCTATTAGTTCTTGCCCTATTTATAAAAATTTGTTTATCATGTGACCTTGAATTGACAGTTTTATGAGTCCTTGTTATATAACATTGTGACAATAATGCTTTATCTTCCAGAATATGGTGTAAGAATAATAAATCTCCTTTAATTTGTCTTGTTTCAAGGAATAAAGATTGAGTTCTAATAACCTATTAGCATATTCCATGTTTTGTAGGCCTTTTATTGATTTTAGTCAGATGTCTTTGACTTTTCCACCCTGTGTTTGTCCTTTTTAAATATGGACTCCAGATTGGAGATCCATAGTCAAGATTGGGAGTACATAGGTCTTGTATAATTTTAGAACACACTCTCTATTTCTAGATATAAAGGCTTTTTTAATAGAATAGATAGTGCTGTTACATTTTCATATTAAGAATATGGATATCTGAGGATAATTTAGAGTTTATCCATATTCCCAAATCCTTCTCGCTGTTACTATTTTTATTATCGTTTTGTTTAAAACATATGAGTGTTTAGGATTATTTTTACCAAAATGGATTACCGCATTTGTTCTCATTAAATTTCTATACTGTTTTGCTCTCCCCAAGCTTCTATTCTATTTAAACTATTCCTTAATTCTTTATACTCACTCATTGTCATCGTCACCCCCTATTTTAGAATCATCAGAGAATTTTCTTATAAGGAATTAACCCTTCACTCATATCGCTGATGTATAATCCAAATAATAGTGGGCCCAACACTGATCCCTGAGGAACCCCACTAGTCACCCTCCCTCATCAGAAAGAATTGTATTGATACGCACCCTCTGAGTCCGATCCTTGAACCAATTTCCAATCCATCTTATAGTATTTGTATTTAATCCTAGTTTTATTAATTTATTTATCAATTTATGGTGAGGAACCGTGTCTAACGCTTTTCCTAAATCCAAAAAATCACATCCACTGGTTTACCTTATCCAGTTTGGAACTAATATGGTTATAGAAGGCTAATAGGTTTGTATTCAAGAGAGCCCTTTCTTAAATCCATGTTGAGATTTGTCTTGCAATCCTAACCTTGTTATGTCCTCTTCAATACTATTTTTAATTAGTCTTTCCAGAATCTTGCAACAAACTGATGTCAAGTTGATTGGTCTATAATTTGGCATACTTGATTTATTTCCTTTCTTGTGAATTGGCACCACCATAGCTTTTCTCCAATCTAAGGGTATCTCACCAGTTTCAAGGGATCTATTAAATATTTGAATCAATGGATCTACTAATACATCTGAAAGGTTTTTCCATATAATCGTATCAATGTTGTCAGGACCTGAAGAAGAAGATATCCTTAATTTTAACAGTTCCTGTTTCACTGTATCATGACTGATATTAAAGGGTTCTCTATTAATAACCTCTGTAACATTTATTTGGAGATTGTGTTCCTGATATGTGGTCACAAAATAGTTATTAAAGCTATCAGCTATTTTTTATTGTTCACTATTGTTTCACCATTTACAGATACTGACTTGATCTTCTTTCCTCTTTGTTTATTATTATTTATATATGCATAAAAGGATTTATGATTTTTACTTGTTGCTAACTTATTTTCATATTTGACTTTCCCTTTTTATAGTAGTTTTGAGTAGTCTCTGTTGTTTTTATAATTTTTTGATTAATTTCAGTTGGATTATTTTTATACTTCTTAAATGCTTTATTTTTCTTTCTGATCTGTTTCTTAATATCTTTGTTAAACCAGTGTGGAATGTGGCCCTTACTATTGCTAGTTTTACGCTTGGGAATAAATTTAAGTATTATTTCTTGAATTTTATTTTTAGATTTTCCCACTTATGGTTAGCTCCTAAATTACAATTTACTTCTCCCCAGTCCAAATTTTTAAATGCTTCAATAATTCTGCTCCAATCTGCTTTTTTATAATCTAGGGATAATGTGGCATTCCTAAATTTAGGTTTTCCAAGGTTAATTAGACATTCAACAATATTGTGATCACTGTTCCCTAAATGGGGCAATGTATCCACTTTATCAATTTTATCAATATTATTAGTAATAATAAGGTCTAATACATATTTTTCCTCTTGTTGGAACTTCAACCAGTTGATGATAACCCTGTGAAATTATAGTATCAATGAGTATTTTTTCAAAGACAGTAATTCCTTTCTGTTCTTCCCACATGATACCTGGAGTATTAAAATCTCCCAAAATCATAATATCCCCAAGATTGGAAACTTGAATCAATTCCTCTATTAAATTTTTATTATGAACACTATTGGTATTAGGAGGTCTATAACAGATTCCTAGATTTATTTTTGGTGAATGCAGTAAAATTATGCTTAGCCACAATGTTTCAGGAATGTTATCCATATGGTCACATACTTTAATTTCTTGACATTGAATTGACTCAGTTACATAGCAACATACTCCCCCACCCTTCTTCCTATACTTTTTTGTGAATAGTTGAAATCCTTCAGTATTGTTTGACCAACTGTTACCTTCTTCCCACCAAGTTTCTGTTATACATATAATATCTGTTTTGTGTTTATTTATCAGTAATTTAAGTTCGCTCAGTTTATTATTATTTAAACTTCATGCATTGATATTCCAAATTTTTAATTTTTTGGTCCTTGGTTGTTTATATTTAACTTTATTTTTGATTTAGTGACCCATTTTGATTTAAGTTTAAATGTTTTACCCTCATCCCCCTTCTTTTCTAGTTATACTTTTTTGAATAATATTCTCCAATGTCCTACCTAATTTATAGGCTCCTTGTTTACTCAGATGTAATCCATCCCAGCAAAACATTCAATTTGTATCGTTAAAGTTTTCCCAATGTGGTATGGATTTATAGCCTACATTTAGTGTCCATTTTCTTATCCATTCGTTTATAGCTTTAATCTTACATGTGGTATGATAATTTGCTCTGGGGACTAGTAGTATCTCTGAAACCATATTTCACAATGTTGTTTGTCCAGTGTTTTACCAATGTCTATATATTCCTGTTTAATTTCATCAATCGATAGTTTTTAGATCATTTGTACCTGCATGTATAATGACCAGTGGATTGTGACCAGCTTTATGTAAGATATCTGGACACATTTTGTTTATATCTCAATACCAGCTCCCCAAAATGAGGAGCATGTTATGTTATGTTTATCCATTCTACACACTATTTTGTCCATGTATTTTATTATTGAATCTCCCAGAATGAATATTTGTCTGCTTGAACTATCTGTTGTTGTTTTAACCATGGTGACAGTGTCTTTTTGTAAATTTGATTGAACTGCTTCACTTCCATAGTCCTGTCCATCTGTATTAATAGTATATGTTATTATTCCTTGTATTTGTACACTGGTCTCATTTATTTCTATATCTGACATAGAATCATTTACATCTGCTGTTGTAGTTTGTTTATGTAAGGAGTCATCTTGTCTTCTCTCTATTGGTGAGTTTCCATTTCCAGATCGATTAGTGGTCAAATCTATTAGATAAACTGATGTTATTACAAATAGCTCTACATTTAGATTTTGATTTATGTCCTTTAGTTACAGTAGTCCACTCTTCAGCCTCACTGATTATGCTGCTGTTATATGACTCTTTTCTTCCTTTTCTCATATGTTTCTAGGTTTTGGGAGGTTCAATATCACACACCTCAATGTTGGATTCCACCATTTCTGTAGTACTGTAATGTATACAGTTCCTGTGGTTTTGCCCAGATTTTCCTAGTTTAGCTCAATTACTGCTAATCTCTTATAAAAGTTGTCTACGTCTTCCCTTAGGACACTGTTACTTATGCATTTGTCACATATATAGAAGGGAGTCGGGTGCAAGGAAACAAATAATGTATACATAAAACAGGTATTGCATTTTAGGCCTGTTCCTCCATCCAAGGTTATAATGACATCTCTCCTTGGATTTTGTCTATTTTTTTGTTTAGTACCAACCTCTGATACAGTCTCTAAAATAATCAAGTCTGCCATGGTCTTGGTTACTATTAACCTTATTATATTTATTCAAGATCACTATTGGTTTACTTACGATCTAGATTTCTTTTACGGCCTTCACTCTTTCATGCTTGACACGTGTGGCATGTCTTAGCAGCAGCGTCTTCATACGCTAACATGCGTTAACGCCCTGCTCACTACAGGGTTGTTTAAATAGTGAGTGACACCTGAAGTGCCTTGTATTTCCTGGGAATCACAACACTACTCCTTGGTGCCTAAATTACTATTTTAAGTGTAAGCACTGTTTTGGTCTTAAAATAACCCCTTAGCAGTGTTAATGCTTAAAATAATTTTTTCAGTTGAGTTGTAGTCCAGAATTGTAGTTCTCGGCTAGTCTCTCTTCCTAGCACAGCTAGGCTCCAAACCTGGCAAGATTACAAGGGTAACAACAAGAATACAATAAACAGTTAAAAATTCTCAATGTTACATCAGTTGCATGAATAAACATTATTGCCACAGTTTATTTCAGCCAGACAAACTGACTAAGTGATTTTTGCTCACTACAGGGCTGTTTAAATAGCGAGTGATACCCAGAAGTGCCTTGTATTTCCTGGGTATCACAACACTACCCCTCGGTGCCTAAATTACTATTTTAAGTGTGAGCACTGTTTTGGTCTTAAAAATAACCCCTTAGCAGTGTTACTGCTTAAAAATATTATTTTCGGTTGAGTTGTAGTCTGGAATTGTAGTTCTCTGGCTAGTCCCCTCTTCCTAGCACAGCTAGGCTCCAAACCCTCGACATTACGAGGGTAACAACAAGAATACAATAAACAGTTAAACAATCTAAATTTTACATCAGTTGCATGAATAAATGTTATTGCCACAGTTTATTTCAGCCAGACAAACTGACTAAGTGATTTTTGCTCTACAGGGCTGTATGTACAATACTTGCTTATGAGAAGGAGCATGACAACAAAGTATGAATCAAGGCCTCATGATATTAATATATAAATCAGGTAACAGACAGCTTTTATCAAACTGGAACCATTACACAGCTGAATACCGATTTTAAAATTTTAACAAAATTACTGAGCATTAGGCTAGCTGGAGCCTTGATACATGTCATACATCCTTCACAATTCTGTGGCATCCCAAGTCGCAAAATAGGAAACTCCTTTATTCTTGTTAGAGAAATTCTAGAGAAAGGACCAAATGAAAAATGAGGGTTTTTGGTTAGCCTGCACCAGACCAAGGTCTTCGATAGAGTTACATGATTTATTATGGAAGGTCCTTTCTAAATATGCATTTCCTCCAGTTTTTCTTGAATGGATTAAGACATGTTATAGATTTGCTACATGCACCCATTACATTAATGGTTGGTTGGGTCAAGCATGTGAGGTCCAGTAGAGGTGTACGGCATGGGTGCCCTCTTAGCCCCTCCTCTACATTTTATCGATAGACCCAGTGAAACAAAAATAAACAGGTCAGAACACATTACTGGGCTCTCAGTCACTAGTGAAGACACAGAGATCAAAACAATAGTACATGCAGATGACTTGTGCCTGGTATTAGCAGATAAAGCATCATCTGACCAAACAGGGAATCTCTTACAGGATTTCAATGTCCACACTGGGCACAAGTAAATCTGAACAAAAGTACTTGTATGCCTATAGGAGACTCACTCTCAAATGAATCTGAAATAATGGGAGTTAAAATGTCCACTACAGGGTGTAAGATCCTAGGGATTCATTTTGTCCAGAAAGACTCTGCTTATCATAACTGGGAACTCATAATACAAAAGGCTCAACAGAAAGCCAAGACGGAATTCATGGTATATGACTAAGTTAAAAAGAATTTTCATGATCAAAACCTTTTATTACCTATACTCTTGCACCTACCGGTGGTATTTCTGCCCCAAACACTTGGAAGTCATCCTGTATAGTTTTTTTTCATGCTTTTGGGGAGTCACCTTAATCCCATCAAAAGAGTGTACTGTACTTAGAAAAACAAGGGGTCTGGCTATGGTAAACCCTTGTTATTTTTACATGTTTTGTTCATATATAACAACATAAGACACCTGTTGGGGAAGGCTCATTTCTTTGGATCCCTGGGTTAAGGATAATATAGCCCCGGCTTGAAGCTTGGCCATGGGAGGGTCACATTGCCAAACAAAACTCTATAGATGGTTTACCCCACTATTCCCAACTATGTTGGAGTAAATTAAAATGGTGAAAGATAACTAAACAGAGCATCAGAACAGTTTGCAGAAAATCTTGCTACAAATTAATATTAAATGAACATTTCTTGGATTTCCCACTTTCAAAACTGAACTATTTAGGAAAAAAATGTAATAGGGAGAATGTTTAGGAACAAAGGATTCCTGAAAATATGGGACGTCCTCTGGTTTTGTGTTCATGGCAAATTAAATGTCAAAAACAACCTAAAACATAAGGGTACAGAGAATAGGTATTGCCCAAGAAACACATGTACCACAACTTTAGAGATCATGGAATATCTTTATTTTTTCTGCCCTTTTTAAAAACTTTGGTTGATTTTACAGAAATTTTGGATAAAGTTTTCATTTCAGTTTTTAACTACAGAAATTTTAATTCTGGGAATAATGCCTATTCAATGGCAAAATACCATTGCCAACTATGCAAATTATACTTGTTTGCATTAAATATCATATCTGGATTGCCAGGTGCAAACTGATGCTCCAGCAGTTAGAAATAACACCTGAACAGTTGTTCTGCACCATAAGACGATCAATACTAGATGTAAAACACAAAGAATTTAAGGAAATTGAACTCGCCAATTCCAGCAAAGGAGGAATAATTTACCATGGGAACTATAGTGTAATAATACAACTTTTATCTTCTTAAGAGACCAATAAATAATGCTAATATAATGGAATTCACTTTAGTGACTTGTGTATTCTTCATTCTAGGGTATGATTTTGGTGACATTAAGCCTTATTAATTATCATGACATGAAGGCGATTTTCCTGAGGAGTGCAGTGTAGCCTGAAGGAGTATACAGTGATAAGGGCTTTTGGTAGAGGCGCTTTCCGCACAAGGGCGAAGGTTCTAAAGGTGATTAGCACAAGGGAGACAGACACATCGAGGGCATGTAACATGCACTCTTGCTCAGTTCAGTGACAGGCAGAACCATGACTGTACAATGTCACCCATCAAAATGGTGACTGTCAACTAGGCGACTCTACATGTGGGTGACAGTAAGAAGGGCAAATTGCCCAAAATGGTGAATCCATGCATGCATGCATGCACTGTGCATGCCCGTACACCATCACCACCACAATTTCAGCCACTCGACCACCACAGGGGATACAGTGTCGGCGCCCCCGCACCCACTATGCAGGATGGCAAAGTCGCCCCCAGCGGCCACCCTTGTGGACAGTCGCACTGCAACACAGGCCCGCATCCACCACAACCCCACACTCCACACATGCTAGCTTTAGCCTTCCATGGCCCATGATACACACCCCAGCCTACAAACAGACATGATGGTGCACAACCGTGGTGCTGCAGCCAAGCCACCATCGTAGCACACACCAGCTCACACTCACCACAGCTGTGGTGTGCAGGTCAGTGTTCCTGGTTTGAATCCCAGGAGCCGCAAGCCCAACAAACCAACACAGCACACAGCAGCATGGATACACTGACAGTACCTGGCTAGAGGGCAGGGAACCATCAAGAGGCAGGGCATACACATTCACCATATGCCACAGAGCTGCTGTTCACCACCACTGGGCCACACACATTACCACACACCATTGATCTGGATGCATATGGGATGGTGCACTCACACATCACATTTTATGCCACACACATGGGGGCCAATAGCATGAGAACGCACACAGGTGTTACACCACCTGACCCCAGCAGCAGCATTAAAGGGCCACAACGTAGAAGTACAGGCGCTCAGACTCAAGAGCGACTGTCAAGATGGATGAGGTTCAGTTTCTGACAAGTCAGAAGGAAGGACTCTCCTTGCATACTGGGGTCATGTGTATCGCTGGGACAAGGAGGTGAAATTAGGTGTACTGGAGGTGCATGCAGGACCATAGGCACAACTGTTCTACATGCCTGCACACAGTGGTAGACCATGTGGTCTTCACTGGGAGGGAGCACAACCAGTACCCGATGCAGGCGAGGTGGGGTGCGTGGTGTGCTAACTGATGTATGGGAGAGGGCGTGCAGCAGTCTTGAGAGCATGTCCCAGATGCTTGCACACTGCACCACTGGGGTGCCAGATGCTGTGGCTGGCAGGCTGCCAGCCCTGCCACTCATGAAGCACACTGTGCAGCGGGTGTGGCAGGCTGCCAGGGATTCCCTGTGATGCCCTAAATGCTCAAGGACCTTGTCATCCCTCCAGAGTACACAGTCACTGGGGAGGGACACCTTCCTACAACATGACAGTGGCCCAGGCGAGGAACGCTACTCTCCTGTTTGCCACACATCAGTCCCTCCAATTTCTGGCAAGGTCTGACAACTGGTTTCTGCATGGGACCTTCCACTGTCCATCACCACTGTTCAGGCAGCTGTACATGGTCCACGGCATGTGAGGGTGTCATTGTGCCATCAGTGTACATGCTTATGTCATCGCGATCAGAATGTGCATACAGCCAGGTGTTCGGGAGGTGAGCAGGCTCATGGGCGGTGTACAGCCTAAATCAGCATTGCTGGACTTTGAGCGTGCCGCCTCTGCATGGCTTCAGCAACACGTTTGAGAGGACAGACCTCAGGGTTGTTTCTTCCACTTCTGCCGGACAGTCTGGCAGAAGGTGCAGCAGATCCCTGAGGTTCATGCCAGGTATGTACAGGAGGAGGAGTTTGTGCTGCAGATTAGGATGCCCTTGCCCTTGCATTCGTGCCTGTGGACACTGTGGAGATGGCATATGGGGAGTTCCTTGACCTACCGTTCTACAGGGCACATGAGGAGATCCTTTGCCCAGTCCTCCAGTACCTGGAGGTGACCTGGATTGGCCAGGCAGTGGGTAGGATGTCCATGGGTGCCCTATGTTCTCTGTGCAGACATGGAACATGTACCAGCCCACAGTTGCCAGGCTGGCATGGACAAACAACTCTGTGAAGGGGCTGGCACAGTGGGTTCAGCACATGGCTCAGTGCCAGTCACCCCAGCATTTGGCACTTCCTTGACTGCCAGTAGTTGCTGTCAGGACTGCCCCCACCCAGAAGCAGACTTACTGTAACCTAACTAGGTTCATTGAGGCCATTGTGGCTGAATGTGTTAAGCGTTCCACATCCAACTACTTGCAAGGCCTTGCCTATAATTTCCAGCTGCAGGTGTAGTCGGGTGTGTTGCTGGCTGGGTGGATGCCTCCACACTGCTGCCACCCATGTGGACTGTCCCACCGTAAACACCGCTGCTGTGCTGGTAGGTACAGGACTGTGTGCTGTCCCCCGCACTCTACCCACTGCCAGTTCCCAGCCAGCCACCAGACACCCTGTTGGACCTTGTGTCGTGCCGCACATCTGTCAACTGTGGGTGGCCCTGCACCATCGTCCATGATGGGCTTGTCCGTGGTGCTGTCATTCCATTATTCCACCCTCCTCCACCTCTTATCCCACCCCACCTCCGCCTTTGTGCATTCCATTTCCCCATGATCTGTGCTGCCCCTGCCTCAGTATGATGTTGCCCCATTGTCCTCCATCTCCTGCATCAGTGGAGGTGTCAGCAATTTTAAATGGCCACCATTCACCCTTCTGGCGGTCACCACGTTCAGGATCGCGCACATGTTTTCCCGTTGTCCATGCGCGCTCCACAGGTCACCTTCACATTCACCCACATCACATAGAAACCACCTGAAGGTACCGATTGCAGAGGAACACAGGTACCCCCTCCCATGGAGTCCACCAAGAGAATTCAGGTTTTAATTAGAATATGGTTATTATGCTGTGGAGAAATGTATGTGATTGCAAACCGAAGGTCTGTAGTGTGTTTTTTTTAATCTAGGCCTAATGATTTAAGTCATGGGTCTTTACACTTTAATGGGTATGTGATGAACTGAATCATACCGAGAATATTTTATGTATACCATTTTCCCTCCCACTTTGATAGTAGCAATAGTAGTCTTGGACCCAAAGTATAAATGTAAACTAAGATTTTCTCTTGTGTTCCTTTTGTGATTTCTATGGAGGATGTTTTCATATGTAGTAATACTGTTTTGTTTTTCTCTTTTGGTTTGCTTTTGGCTTTTTAGAAACAAGAAAGGTTTCTATAGTACATCCAAAGCAGGAAATGTATACCGAAATACCTTTTGCTTTGCAAGTTTTGTCTTCTTTTGTTTAAATACACATATGTATTGCATTATGAACTTGAAGTAAAATAAATGTTCTCTCCTTTCCCCATCACTCGTTAGGAGTGTGGGGGAGAGATAGGAAGATCATAGGTTAAAATATTTACATTGTTTTGAAATTACTTTAGTTTGGAGTTTTCTCGTACTGGGGAAGTGTATGCATTAATACTTATTTGGTTTTGGTTTTAGACTTTTATATATTCACAATGACATATAGTGCACTATGATTTTCAAAAAAAACTTTTCCCTACTCTTAGAGAAGGGAGGTTTTTTGTATGAGATATGAATGAATACGTCTTTTGCTTTAGTATAAAGGTTTATTTTTGTTTTATGTTACAATCTCGAATATGTTTTAATATTTCCAGAGGGACATGTACGCATTACTGTTTATTTTGCTTTAAGGTTTTGCTTTCTTTTATTTTAAGAAACAATGTAAATTATGATTTTCTTGATGTTTGAATAAAAATCCCTGATCATTTCGAGAAGTGCCATGGGCTCTTTAGCGTCCAACTGAGCTACCACCAGAACAGGCAGATGGGACCTTGGTCTAACGTCTCATCTGAAGAGCGGCACCTCAGAGTGCATCACCCCTCATGCTACACCACAGTGTCAGTTTTGGGATTTAACCCAAGTGCCTGGTGTGGAGATAGAAACCACAGCCTTCTGATCTTATGGCCTCAGTAGCGAGTGTACAACCTGCTAAGCCATTGACACTGATAAATGATAAATGAGGCCAACAAACAAGTATATAAAGGTGTGTTATACTCCCAGCCAGACTCTCCCAACTGTCCAGTAGCTCTATTTAAAGAATATATGGCTAGATGCCCATCAAACACACCTGCCTTCTATTTGTACCCTTGAGAGTCCCTCAGTATGTCTTAGCAAAGAAAGAGTACTGGTGTAGCAAACAGCCAATGGGGTGTAATTATTTGCGATATGATGGTCCAAATTTCCACAGATGCAGAACTCAGTGTGCACTATCACTGAACCACTGTATTTGCAGCACAGCAGTACAGATTTTGTCTGAGGCTGGTCTTGCATCTAGAGAAATCATGTCAGTCACAGGCATAGATGCGACACCAGCCTCAGAAATTACTGGTCGCCATCTCAAATGGACAGGAAGAAGTTGTCTGAAATCTTATCTCACACCATGAGTAAAACCAAAGAAGCAATTGCAGTGAAGCTCCTAAAGTAACCCCAAGAAACACATCAGTCAATGAATCTCATTCTGTCATCAAAGAGCCAAAACAAAATCAGGAGCAGAAAACAGCACCAAACACACCTAGTTCTGATAGTCAAAATCGAGACCTAAACCAAAGCAGCACACTGACAATCACACCACTCCGACAAGTCTTCCCTGTATGAGTAGCAGCCCATTTAATGTGAGCCATTTCACAGTGCATGGACCAGTACATTTTAATTAGTATAGCTCTCCTGATAAGCAAGATAGCACTTAAACATGAGCTGCATGTGTCAGCTTTATAATACTTGTTGTCCTGATTCACATTTCCGTCAATGTAATCCATAGTTAGAACGTGTAATCCATAGTTAAAAGTCTTTATTAATAGTTTTAAAACAACTGTTTTGTGGTGCAACTTGCTCTGCTTCAGCTCAGCTCTAAGTCAGAGAGCCACCTTTGAACCGAAGCATATGTAAATAAGTGTAAGAATCAATCCCACAATGCAAGGCAGCAGTACTGATTAGCATTTCTCTAAGTTTTGAGTGGTATAGCGATAGCTCTACTAATATTTCGGCCTTTTCAAAAGTTGATAAATATGTTGCAAACTGTAATACTTCAAATGTGAGTGTGGATATCTATAGGTGACAATTGCACCCCACAATATTAATAAATCTTAGCAGTCTCGTGATGTTTGATGTTAAACTAACACAATAAAAGCTTTCAATCTCCTGGAAAGTGTTTGTTTTTATATGTATAAATTATTGCCTCAAACCATAATAATTTCACTTAGCTCGTTATGTTACAGTGCTTACCCCACCCATTCTTTGTATATTTCTGAGTATATTCACCTATCCTTTCTTTTTGTCCAATGTTCTATAGGGGAAAACTAAAGAAAGGATAGTACGCACACCCAGCGATACAAAAATGGATGTGGGAAGCCGCTTTTGGCACAGCACAATCAAGAAAGAAGCAGGACTCACCAATTTCTGCCCCAAGGTATAGAAAGAGCACATGATAAACTAAGAGGTGGAGATCTGGACAACTTTTTTTACAAAGAGAAACTTTTGGCAATATAAGTTAAAATCCTGTGATGGACCAGGTTTAAATGATCACTTTCAGTTAAGTCCCTTTTGAAGGACTGAATAAAAGTATAATGTGAAAAGTGTGATAGATGTATAGACAATGAATACCTGAATGTCATACATAGGGATATCTGTGTATTATAATAATAATTAATAACAATATACTGCCTTTAATATGAGGTACCTATACCTTCTCTCACCTCCCCTTTTTCTTCATCCCCTTTATAACTTTCTACTTCTCACAGCACCTTGCTGTGTTTATTATTCTTTAAATGAGATTTATGCCTGTTATATTTTCACTAGAATGCTACTGTTGTTTTACAATTTGTTTCCTATTTCTAATATGAATAATACTATTTTTGCACATTTATAGTGATATTTATAGATTGTATGTCTTTATGTGGTAGTTTGAATTTTGTGACCTGGGCTTATGTATGGGCGTATTTTATTGATTAATGAATCAGGATACTGAATGAATACTTCTGCTCAGTATTCAAAAAGAAGAGGGAAGAGTACCTAAACCAATCAAGGAAGCACTCTGGATCGGGGAGGGCGATACACAGTCCATTCACAGAAGAAAGGGTCCTGAAAGAACTCCTAAAACTGAAGGTGGACAAAGCAATGGGCGTGACAGGATTCACTCCAGAATTCTAAAAGAACTAAGGGAGAACTAGTGACACCACTGACTACCCTTTTAACAAATCATGGGAGGATGGCGTGGTATCTGAGGACTGGAGGAGGGTGGATGTGATTCCCTTCACAAAAGTGGGAGCAAAGCAGAGGCAGGAAACCACAGATCTGTTAGTTTGACCTCAGTGGTAGGGAAAATGATGGAATCACTTCTGAATGAAAGAATTGTTGAGTACCTAGAGGCCAGTGGGCACAGGATCCGAGGCAGGATAGATTCACAGTGGGAAGGTCATGTCAGACAAATCTAATAGATTTCTTTGACTGGGTGACCAAAGCAGTAGACCAGGGAGGGGCTGTGGACATGGCCTACCTAGACTTTAGCAATGCATTTGACACAGTCCCACACAAGGGTTAATAAACAAGTTAGCCAGCCTGAGAGTGGGTCACAGGGTGGTAGCCTGGGTAAAAATTGGCTGGACAACAGAACACAGAAGGTAATAGTAAATGGAGTCCACTCTGAAGAAAGGAGGGTTACTAGTGGGGTACCACAGGGTTCAATACTGGGACCGGTCCATTTTAATGCCTTTATAAGTGACATTGCAGAGGGACTGGAAAGAAAAGCATGCCTCTTTGCAGACAACACAAAGATCTGCAACAGGGTTGATCACAAGGGGGTGGAAAGGATGAGAAGGACTTGGCAAGGTTGGAGGAATGGTCAAAAGTATGGCAGCTTAAATTCAATGCAAAAGTGCAAAGCAATGCACCTAGGAAACAAAAACCCAGGGAAGAGTACACAATGGGGGTACTATCAACAACAAAATGGAAAGGGACCTGGGGTAGTCATGCCAGATGACCTAAAGTTAGGCAAGCA
The DNA here is from genome assembly GCA_016271365.2 of Neoceratodus forsteri. Lineage (NCBI taxonomy): Eukaryota > Metazoa > Chordata > Ceratodontiformes > Ceratodontidae > Neoceratodus > Neoceratodus forsteri. Next base: position 1,545,030,920 of record CM057450.1, read on the forward strand.
ATGTGAGAGGGCAGTAAGGATGGCTGGGGATACTGGGATGCAAAGAGAGGCATCACCAGTAGAAAGCAGGAAGTTGTTAGCCCTCTTTACAGACAGTGGTGAGACCCTACCTGGAGTACTGCATGTAGTTCTGATGACCCCATCTCCACAAGAACATAGACAGGATGGAGGCAGTCCAGAGGAGGGCAACTAAAATGGTGCAGAGTTTGCCCCAGAAGTCATGCGAAGAAAGACTAAAGGAGCTTAATATGTATACCCTTGAGAAAAGGAGGAAGAGGTGGGACATGATATAAAATTTCAAGTATCTCAAGGGAATCAACAAAGACCAAGAGGGTAGCATTTTTCAGAAAAAGAGATGTACAAGAAAATGGGGAGCAATTTGAACATAGAGGGGATGGCTCAGGGACAACATGAGGAAGTATTTTTCACGGAGAGGGTGGTGGACACGTGAAATGGCCTTCCTGAGGAGGTTGTGGGGTCCAAAAACAGTGGGTAATTCAAGAATGCATGTGACAGACATAAGGCAATTCTGGTGGGGGTAGGAAGAACTAGGCTGTTGGTTAACTAGGATATTCATCTTATCAAATAGGTAGAAATGGCCAGACTAGGTTGGCCAAGTGGTCCTTATCTGCCATCAAGTCTATGTTTCTACAGTATGTTTCTATGTTTCACATGCTGGGAATTGTGGTGATTTCACATGCTGTATAATTGATATATGTCCCTTTAAATGGGGTCTTTTAAATGTTAATCTCTAATGCACCTATCAGCTTTGAAAAAGTGTTCGGTTTGGCACAAAACCTTCAGCTGAGGAGAGGAACTGTCCTTACAACAGTTCTGTTTTATCAAATAAAGTTGTTTATCCTGAACACAACTTTAGTGTTTTTCTACACTTGGTGGAGACCATAGAAGCCAAACTGCTCTTGAGACTATGATTTAAATTTACATTTTATGTGTGGGGGTGGGCTATGCCCACACACACATTTCTATTAGAATCACCTTTGGGGGTGATAATGGGAGAGGGGCCTATATCATGGGGTACAGCAGTCGGGAGGGGAGAATGTTGGGAGGGGACAACCTGCACGTGGGGAACACAGTTGGAAGTGCAGGATAACAGGACTTCAGCAACCAAAATAAATAAATAATACATAAAATATAAACCCAAACACCCAGAAAAAAAATTACACCGGGTCCACCAGTAGCAGAGGTGGTGACTATAGCCACTACACCAGCAGGCCAGCTCAGGACTAGAGTCCAACGAATAAAGCCCTATATGCTGCATACAAAACTACTCCCCACCGACACAGCATTGTCTGGAACTTACTTTGCGCTATTAAGCCCATTTTACTCTTTGCTATTTTGACGTCGTCAAACTAATCTCGCTAAAATGATTTCGTCCATATCACGGATACCCAGTTTTCCAGTTGTGCCTATCTTCCACAGCTGATCATGTTCCAAGCACTGCTGGTTTTCCAGTTGTACCTCTCTTCCACACCCGCCATGTTCCAAGCACTCATTGTTTTCCAGCTGTATCTCTTTCCCACATCCTGTTATGTTCCAAGCACTGCTTGTTTTCTAGTGGTGCCTCTCTTGACACCTCATCATGTTCCAAATGCTGCTTGTTTTCCAGTTGTACCTCTCTTCCATATCACATCATGTTCCCAGCACTCCTTGTTGTCCAGTTGTACCTCTCTTCCACACCCCATCATGTTCCAAGCACTACTTGTTTTCCAGTTGTACTTCTCCTACACACCTTGTCATGTTCCCATCACTCCTTATTATCCAGTTGTACCTCTCTTCCAGAATGCAGCATGTTCCAAGCACTGCTTGTTGTCCAGTTGTACCTCTCTTCCACACCTTGCCATGGTCCCAACACTCCTCGTTATCCAGTTATACCACTCTCCCACATCCCATCATGTTCCAAGCACTGCTTATTGTCCAGATGTACCTCTCCTACACACCTTGTTATCCAGTTGTACCTCTCTTCCACAATGTGGCATGTTCCAAGCACTGTTAGTTATCCTGTTGTACCTCTACCCCACACCGTGTCATGTTCCAAGCATTGCTTATTGTCCAGTTGTACTACTCTCCACACCCCGTCATGTTCCCAGCACTCCTTGTTGTCCAGTTGCACCTCTCTGACATCCTGTCATATTCCAAGCACACCTTAGTGTTGAGCAGCAATTAACAAACGTAATCCAGAGCACCAGCCCTGCCCAAACAAAAGCAATCCAGAAAGACCTGTATATCACTTCAGGTTTTCCTATGTTCTTACTTAAAGCAGCAGTGCAACTAAATTGAAAAATGTGATCCTACCTTTTCTCACTCTAATAAATTCCAGGCATCTTCTATGTTTGATTGGTGGTATAATTTCTAATTCCACCAAAAATTTGACCATTTTATAAATGTTTTAATTTATTTTTTCTCAGGAAAAAGATGGCTACCACATGTTGCATAGAGATAATATTGTAGACCTGGTAAGGGTTAGGATCGAGACAATAAAAAGGACTCATGGTGTGCATCATAGGAGGTACCTAGACAGGTATATATGATAGGTAGGTTAATATTTGTATTAATTGTAGCTGAAACTAGCTTTTTGAAAAAAAAACTTGTTCATTGCACTGCTGCATTAAATTCTTTCATCTTACCATGATATTAGGAGGAATTCTAGGTTTTCACAAATTAGCTGAAGCATGGATTAAACCTGACCACCATCAATAAAGGAGTCCTCATATACCAGATACCTACTTTATTACCTTCTGACACTTTTCTAAGCTTCTCCTAAAAGCAAAGATTTGGTACTGGGTGCTGGGGGGAGGACTGAAATGTTCACAATTAGGTTAATGTCATAAGCTGAATAAAAATTACTTGAAAACTACACCATTACTAACAAAAATAATGTGCAGTAATACCACATTTCAGAAAAAGTTGAAAAATATATTTTTATTGACAGATTTTTTAAGCTGTCATGTAATTTTATATATCAATTGAGAAAATAATAATGATACATTCTGTCATTGCAGAAAATTAATATTGACACTATGGGCCTGATTCTCAAAGTCCTTAGACTGATGCAAGGTGCCTGCATCAAACAAGAATTATGCAAATAGCACCTTGCATCAAAAATGTGGCATTCCCAATTCTGAAACGTGGTCTGCATCAGAAAGGGAACCACTGCACCAAGGGCACTATGCCACCCTTGCAACCTACATCAGCATGTGCCAGGTCACATGGGGCTTCACCACTGTAGGGCTGCAACATCCCTTCGTGGGACTCAGGAAGCCCCATCATGGGTGCAGCAAGGCTCAAGTTGGACCAGCCAGGAGCTGGTCTAAGCCTGCTCCAGTGCCACATAGTAGTGAATTAGGGGCTCTCAATGTGGTGTCCAGGGTGAAGGGACAGGGGGTGCCATAGGGGTGTTGGGGAGCAAGTGGGCATGTCAGGGGGTGATTAGGCACCTGGTGGGAGTGCCGTTTATATAACTATTATGGTAATGGATGGTACGGGTGGTGGGTCCAGGGACAAACAGTGCCATGGCCCCAGGTGGGCACAGCCCTGGCAGCAGCACCAGCCTTGAGCAATATTTGTCCCTGGATCCCCACCACCACCACCATCCATTACCATAATAGTTATAATAACGGCATCCTGCCAGGTGCCCGATCACCCACTGGCATATCCACTTGCTCCCCAACACCCCTATGACATCCCCTGGCTCTTCTACCCCTGGACCCATCCTGACAATCTTGTTTTTGGGTTGCACTGGATGGGAGGGGCCAGATCCATGTATTAAGTCCCACAGGTGTGCCTATTGTTTGGTGCAAGGCTGCGCTAGGGCAACTCCTGGGTTTTGGTGCAGGGGCCCTTATTTCAGAATTGGGTGCAGGGTCCCTGACACACTCGGAGTTCATCACAGCTCTAGATTACTGCAAGGGCTCTTTGAGAATTGGGTCCTATGTATTTGCTGTTTTGTTTGGATGTGTCACTACTAAAACAAGCATTTGTCAATGCCGAATGTTGGCTTGCTGGCATTGATATTGGTAGTGCAGGAGTTAGAGAGATGCATAATAGGAATGGCAGTGAAGTATTCAACTAATGTCAACCCCTACCCTCCTGCAGAGACTGAAAGGCATTGGGGTGTGCCTTTGGGTCTTCAGCCATAAGGCTTAAGCCATTCCACCTCACCCACCCTGCAGACAGCAACAGGTGTCGAGTGTGCCTCGGGTCTTCATCCCATATGCTGACCCCATTTCATAAAGAAATAAGCTTAGATGGGTGCAGTATAGGAGAATGGGGTGAGCGTTGGGTCCAAAGACCCCAAGGCACACCTCAATGCCTGTCAATGGCTGCAGGGTGGGGGTGGAATGCCTTGAGCATTATGGCCGATGAATCCAAATCACACCTCCGATGCCTGTCAGTCTCTACAGGGTGGGATGTTACAGTTGAAAACCCTAACACCCCTGGTGTTTGTTGGTATTTTCACTCCAAATTTTAACATGGTCTTTTGGGACCCCACCTCATGAACAGTGGCACTATCATTTCATTACTCAATCCCGAAGGTGATTTCACACAGTGACTGCACTATTCGGCACCACAGGTCAAAACACATTTTGGACAGGATGTGAAAATGACAGCTGTACTGTTCATGAGGAGGTATGTAAAAATGGCAATGTTTAAAATCTGGAGTGAAAATATGAAAAAGCAGCAAAATTCTACGAGCATGCGTAGAAACTGCACAACAACTTCGCTAATGCAGTCAACTGTTGGAATTCTTTCCGCGGAAATTTTCAACATGGGCATTTTAGGACCTCCTGTCATGAACAGTGGCACTGTGATTTTGTTAATCTGTCCTGAAAGTTGATTTCCCACAGCAACTGTTCCATTCTGCACAACAGGTACGAAAACATGTTTCAGGTAGGATGTGAACAATGACAGCTGTACTGTTCACAACAGGGTGTGAAAAAATGGCAATGTTGAAGATCTGGAGGAAAATATTAAAAATTGTCGAGTTACAAACATACATAGAAAATGTGCAATGCACACTCATAAGCATGATCATTTTTGGAAGTTTTTCACCAAATTTGTAACATAGGATTTTGGGACCCCACCTCATGAGCAGTGGCAGTATTATTTCATTAATCAGTCCCAAAAGGTGTTTCTGCACAGTGACCACAAAATCACCTTTTGGGACAGAATAATGAAATGACAGTGACATGTTCATGAGGTGGGATCTCAAGCACTCCATGTTGAAAATTTGTGCCCAAATTCAAAATGGCTGAGATATCAACATAAGTTGAAACTCCCATTGACAGCCATTATACGCACTTACCTTTGATTCTTCAGTTTGCCGGTCGGCTTTGAAGAGGGCAGCCGTGTCCCGCTCCTCAGAAGACCGCTGCTCTCAACCTCCAGAGGTGAGTATGGGGTAATGGAGGGTGCAGGGAGGTGGGTGCTCAATGGAGGGATTGGGATGGGGGAGGGCAGTGGGGAGACTACAAGGGACTGTTTTCTTTTTGCAGATTAAAAAAATGCAGGGGATGGTTTTCTTAATTTACAGGTTCAAAAAAAAAGAAAAACTTTTGGCACACTGGGGTAGGCTTCCAGTGTGCCATATGAGTTTGGGGGGACATGATGTCAATGGTGATTGGGCACCCCCATCAGCAAGAAAGTGAGTTGGGGAAGAGGAAACATAATGCTGGACGAGGTTAGCACCCCCGTCCAGCAAAGACAGTGAGCTTGGGGGCATCCGACACTCGGAGTGTCGGAAAAATAAATATGTTAAAAATTATCTGGGCACACTGGGATGGGGGCCCACTGTGCCACAATGGGGGGGTGTCGCTGACTCCAGGATTGGGCACCTCGATGTTGGCTTTCTGGGGAGTGTGTGGCATGTGGCAGGAGCCGCCAATGTGGAAAGGCACACAGAGGCTGATTTATTTATTGAAATGTTTCACCAGGAAGGGCACAGTGAACAAACAAGTTGCTCTCATAGAGCAAGGCCCAGAACAGAGTGTTCAGCACCGGCAGGAGTTGGCAAGGTTGCAAGAGGGGGGAGGTGCCACTGCAATGACTAAACTGTCCATCATTGCAGCGGCAGATTCATTTCAACTCTTTGACTCTCTTTGAAGCTGCTGTCATCACCAGCATGTTCACTGATTGGTGGCTGAGGGGCGCACCCACTAAAGCATTCCCTGCATTGGCCATAACACTGACACACCTCTGAAATGTGCTACTACCACACAATATGTTGCTTGCACGTGCAAGCAACCAACATAAAAACATGATAATATACTGAAAAAGCTGGTTCAAGTAGTATTGATACATATATAATAGTATCAACACATAAAAATGGTATCCTCGAAGCTACTTCATAATAACTGGACTCCAAGCTTTCATTAAAAAAAAGTTTTTAGCCCCAGCAGTTTCAAAGTTAGACCTTTCAAAAATAATGCCCAGATATTCAAAACTTTGCCCCAGGGCTAAATTGCACTGCCAGGCGGGCAAACTTATCCCAGAGCAAAAAGCAAGCTATATTCAAAGGAATAGCCGGGCAAACAGCTTCTGAATATAGCATGGGAATGAGGCCGGGCAAACTGGGCTGGGAGTGTAGGGCAAACTTAGCCCTGTAATAAGACAGCTCTGAATATAGCAACCAGAAAGTGCAGACCACAACAGCAACACAGTGCACAGCGATGTGAAAGTAGGTAGAGGTGACCTCGTGGCCAATGTGTGTGCCAGCAAATCGTGGACCCAGTACAGCTGCAGGGAGCAGCGCATGTGAAAGTACAGTGTGCAAAACTGTATAATAATCCCGAACTGTTTGGCAGCGCCTAACGTGTTTGCGAGGGTTTAGTGCAGAGCTAAGCCGCTTGCCGGTGCAGACACATTTGCCCAGGCTAAACTTTGCCATATTCAAAAGTGACGTACAAATGAGCCTACTTAGGTAGTCCCTGGGCAAGCATCCACATGAACATCTCATTATGCCCTGATTTGCATGCAGTTTGCCCAGAATTACTGCAGGGTCCCACAGCACCACCTGTAGGTCAGTCTGGCAGTGCATCATGATAGCTGCAGGCTACATGTATATAGTACAGCATAGCATATTGCCGCCAGGGACAACACAGCATAGGCACAGGTGGAGGGGTGGTGCATGCACCTGTCACACTGTAGGTCATGCTACAGTGCACAGCAGACACTACAGTAGCAAGGGGGCCAGTAGTGTGAGGGACACAGCAATGCCTATGGTATGCAGGGCAGTGATGACCACTGCATTGTACACAGTGACAGGCCCAATGTGCAGGTGATTACTGACAGTAAACAGTACTGTTATGCTGTTGTGTGATCCACAAATGCTGCACCTCTGGCATGGATGCTCACAGTGACATATACATGGCCGTGTGTGTGCTGTGGCATTTGTACAGTTGTGTGATATGTGGCGGGAGGGCACCTATGATCCGACAGGCAGACTGGTGTGGGGTATTCCCAATACTGGCCCATGTGCACTGTGTGATGTGTCCCAGCCTTGTGGCCACACCTGGTTTGTGGTGAGGCCTAGCCACCTGTACACCATCCCTCAACAGCCACCATGCCCACAGTGCTGCATGTGTCTGCTGGCATCTGTTGGTCACCACAGACATATGGTCTGCAGGTGTGTTCTGTATGGCCACACTACCATTTTGACCCCTGGGGCCAGGTCACCCTTACTGCCTGACATGGCTGGGACTGGTGGCAGCTGTTGACATCTGTGTGGTGCCATCAGTGAGCAGCATGTGTCCTCCATATATGGCTTTTTCTATGTGTCATATTCATATGTTAGGGTCCGCAAATCCGGCGCAAAGGCGATACAACCACTGCACAAAGCCACAATGTCACACAAAGCTGTTTGTCCAGGGTTAAGACCAGCTTTTCCTAGGAGGTAATTTGACACCCGCAAGGGTTGCGCTAAGTCATGCTAAACAACTTAGCGCAGTGCTAGTCGCTGAATATATCATTGTGCCTGTATTCCTGTTCACTTTGCCTTGCATATATTATGGTTTTGCCAGCGCAAATGCAGTTTGTGCATGCTATTTGACCTTTTGAATATTGCAGACCTGCACTAATCCCACGCTAAACCTGTGCAAGCGGTTTGCGCCCAGCGCAAACTTTTGAATATCTGGGCCAATTTCTTTAAAATGCATCAATTTTGGAACCATTAAAAGTCTAGACTTATTTTTTAAATAAAAGCTTTGAGTCACCAAAATAGATGTATAAATAATATATTACTACAATGACCATATATTGATATATATAAAATGTTTCATATCTATATAAGAAAACATAAAATGGTTCACTAACTTTGAAAGTCAATTTTTAACAACATATTATGTTGACATATATAGACTTAGTGATACAGAAGAACTGTGTTGTTAGGATCTATACATGTTGATCAGACTCCAAGCTTTCATTTGAAAAACTTAAGTTTCTACGATTAACAGTTCAAATGTTACAGGTTTCAAAATATAATTTCAAGCATTATAAAGTATCATAAAAATCATTTGGAAATGGTCAAAAGATACCAGTGGTTGGTCTGTGTAAGACAAAACATAGGGCCAGATATTCAAACCTTGCTGGCGCAAACCATTTGTGCAGGGTTGTGCCGGGTTGCGTGGTCAGCTATATTCAAAGGTCAATAGCACAGGCAAGCTGCATTAGAGCTGGGAAAGTATAATGAATGCAAGGGACAAAAGAGGCGTGTACATGATTACAGGCACAATACTATATTCAGTGCATTAGCGCCATGCAAAGTGTTTTGTGTGACTTAGCGTGATGCTGCGCAGTGCAAATTACCACCCAGGAAAAGGTAGTCTTAACTCTGGGCAAACCAGCTTGCACGACTTTTGCAAGGCTTTTGCGCAAACCGTAACCAGTAAATATTAAACATAGAAAGAAACCAGACATGGAAGAAACATGTTGCACACGGATGGCACCTCCTATGTTGTCATCATCTGCTGCTGGTCTCCACCATGTCGGACATTAATTGTAACCTGGCACCCAGTGAACACCATGGCAGTTTGTTCATACAGCACACACCTGCAGACCACCCTTCAGTGGACACCAACAGAATCCAGCACACACATGCAGCACTGGGAGCATGGAGAGTGTTGAGGGAGGGTGTACAGGTGGAGAGTCTGCACCACATACTGTGTACTGCCACAAGACTGGGACAATCCACACAGTGCAAATGGTCCAGTGTGGGAAAATCCCAACACCAGCGTGACTATCTGATGGTATGTGCCCCCAGCCACATACTGCACATCTGTACAGACACCACAGCACACACAGCCAGCCATGTATATGTCACTATGAGTATCCCATGCCAGTGGTGCAGTGCCTGTGGGTCGCACAACAGCATAACAGTAATGTCCACTGTCAGTACACACCTGCAAGATGGGCCTGTCACTGTGTAAAGTGCAGCTGTCATTGATGCCCTACACACTATAGGCAGTGCTGTGTCCCTCACACTGCACCCCTTGTTACTATAGTGTCTGCTGTGCACTATAGCAGGAACTACGGTTTGATAATTCACGAGCACCACCACCTGTGCCTGTGCTGTGTAGTCCCTTGGGGCACAATATTCTATGTAGTATTGTACAAATGTAGCCTGCAGCTCACCATACACTTCCAAACTGACCTATAGCTGGAGCTTTGGGCAGATCCAGCCAGCCTCTGTGCTTCCAGACTGACCTACAGGTGGAGCTGTGGGACCCTGCAATAGCACTGGGCAAACTGCATGCAAATCAAGACATAATGAGATGCTAATCTGGATGTTTGCCTACAGACTGCCTAAGTAGGCTCATTTGCATGTCACTTTTGAATATAGCAAAGTTTTGCCTGGGCAAATGTGATAGTACCAGGCAAACAACTTAGCTCCAGGCAAAACCTGTGCAAATGTGTTTGCGCTGTGCAAACATTTCAGAAATGTGATAAATATTTGCAGAATTTCACATATGCTGGTGCTTGCAGCTTTAATGAATCCACTCCTTTGCTAGCACACACATTGGCCACATAGTTCATCTCAGCCTTCCTTCGCGCGTTGTGCACTGTGCTGCTGTTGTGGTTTGCACTCCTGGTTGCTATATTCAGATCTGTCTTATTTCCCGGCTATTTTGCACTGCACTCCCAGCTCAGTTTGCCCGGCTTCCTAGCATGCCATATTCAGCAGATTTAGCACGGGGCTTTGAATATAGTGGTTTATTGGTTCTGGGCTAATTTAGCAGGCTGAGTAGTACTAATTTAGCCCCAGGGCAAAGTTTTGAATATCTAGCCCATAGTCTGTGGGTCACACAACAGCATAACAGTAATGTCCACTGTCAGTACACACCAGCAAGATGGGCCTGTCACTGTGTAAAGTGCAGCTGTCATTGGCGCCCTCGCACCATAGGCAGTGCTGTGTCCCTCACACTACTGGTCCCCTTGTTACTATAGTGTCTGCTTGCACTATAGCAGGAACTACGGTTTGATAATTGCATGCAGCACCACCACCTGTGCCTGTGCTGTGTAGTCCCGGACGCAATATTCTATGCAGTTCTGTACAAATGTAGCCTGCAGCTACCACCATACACTTCTAAACTGACCTATAGCTGGAGCTGTGGGCAGCCAGCCCCTGTGCTTCCAGACTGACCTACAGGTGGAGCTGTGGGACCCTTCAATAGCACTGGGCAAACTGCATGCAAATCAAGACATAATGAGATGCTAATCTGGATGTTTGCCTACAGACTGCCTAAGTAGGCTCATTTGCATGTCACTTTTGAATATAGCACATTTTGCCCCTGGGCAAATGTGATAGAGCTGGGCACACAGCTTAGCTCTATACAAAACCTGCACAAATGTGTTTGCATTATGCAAACATTTCATAAACATGGTCCATTCTTTGTAGAATTTCACATGTGCTGGTGCTTGCAGCTTTAATGAATCCACTCCTTGCTAGCACACACATTGGCCACATAGTTCACCTCAACCTTCTTTTACGTCACATGCACTGGGCTGCTATTGTGGTTTGCACTTCTGGTTGCTATATTCAGATCTGTCTTATTTTCTGGGCTATTTTTTCACTGCACTCCCAGCCCACTTTGCCCAGCTTCCTTAGCACACTATATTTAGCAAGTTTAGCACGAGCTTTGAATATAGCGGATATTTGTTCTGGGCTAATTTAGCAGGCGAGCAGTGCTAATATACCGAGGCAAAGTTTTGAATATCTGGCCCATAGTCATTTCTGGTTATTAAAATTTTGACATGCTTACTATATAATTAGCGCCTGTTGCATCTCTCTCTCTCTCTCTCTCTCTCTCTCTCTCTCTCTCTCTCTCTCTCTCTCTCTCTCTCTCTCTCTCTCTCTCTCTCTCTCTCTCTCTCTCTCTCTCTCTCTCTCTCTCTCTCTCTCTCTCTCTCTCTCTCTCTCTCTCTCTCTCTCTCTCTCTCTCTCTCTCTCTCTCTCTCTCTCTCTCTCTCTCTCTCTCTCTCTCTCTCTCTCCTCTCTCTCTCTCTCTCCCCCCCTCTCCAGGTACCTTCTCAGAACTGCTGATCTGACATTTACAGAGTGCAGCCCACAAGATGCTCCCAGTTTGCCAGTGGGTACCAGGTTAAATAGAGTGTGATACACTTCTGTCAAATCAAAAGCAAACTCTGACCACAGGCTGATAGGGCTAGTTGAGGAATTTGGGGTAAAAATATAAAATTGTGTTTTTAATATTTTACACCAAATTTTCATCATAACCTTATTAAGATCCTGCCTCATGAACAAGGGTAGAGAAATGTTCAACTCCTGGCCTAAAGATGATTTTGCACAGGGACTATGAAATCAACTTTCAGGATGCAGAAACACATTTTAGGCCGGAGCTGAAAATGGCAGCTGTCACATTCATGAGGGGCTATAAAGAAATGGCTGTGCTGTAAATTTGGGGTAAAATATTGAAAATTACCAAAGTTATTAGCCTGTGTTCGTAAAATTCAATGTCAGCTCATAACTTCATTGTTTTGTTTAATATTTCTACACCAAATTTTCAACATAGCCTTCTAATGACTACCTTATGAGCAAGGACAGAGACAATTTTCAACTCCTGCTTGAAAGTTGATTTCATGCAGGGACTACAACATCATCTTTTGGGATGTAAAAAAGTATTTGGGCCAGGATTTGAAAAATGACAGCTGTCACACTCATGAGGTGCTATAAAGATATGGCTGTGTTGTGAATTTGGGGAAAATATTGAAAATTACCAGTTACAAGCCTGCATTCGCAAAAATTCAACGTGAGCTCGTAACTTTGTTTTTTAATACTGTACACAAATTTTTCAACATAGCCTTCTTATGACTCCACCTCATGAACAAGGGTAGAGAACATTTTCAGCTCCTGCTCAAAAGGTGATTTCATGCAGGGACTGTGATATCACCTTTCAGGACAGATCTGCCTAATGGCAGTTCAATTTTCATGAGACAGCATCCCAAATAATGCATGTTGATAATTTCAGCAAAAATATACAGAAATGCCCAAGTTATGCCACTAAGTTGAAAACCCCATTGAAATACATTGAACCACATATCTGTTTCTTCAGTTGGCAATCCAGCTTTGAAGAGTTAAGACATGCGTGCGGTTCAGAGAGATTACGCATTGGACCCCTCGGCGGTAAGTAAGGGCTTGGGGACCGCGGGTGATGGGTGCTAAGTGGAGGGTCAGGTAGGTGGATGGTAATGGCGCAAAAACATTGATGGATGGTTTTCTTTTACAGGTTAAAAAAGCAAAGAAAAATGATAGAGGATTCTGATCGTGATGGGGATTGGGCACCTCCAGTGTCACTGTTGTGTTTCGGGGTGCTGAGAGGAGGATTGGTTGGGGAAAGAAACATTTTTTAAAAGGTCACCGGAACCGATCAAGACACTGGGGATTGGGCATCCCCAGTGCCGTTGTAATGTTTCTGGGGAGTGGGTGCTGAGGAGGGGTTGGGTGGGGGGATATGAATAATTGAAAAAAGAAACTCGCAGTTCTGGCCACAATAGCAACATTGAGGATTGGGCACTCAATGTCATTGTAATGCTTCTGGGAGGGCAGTGGTGGGTGCTGAGAGGGGGGTCTGGTGGGGGGATAAGAATAATTTAAAAATTAAAAGAAATTTCTGGTCACAATGGAATACAGCACAGTCACCTGCCGACCAAAATGCCAGCATACATTACTGCGCATGTGCCAGTGGTCATGCATGCACAATACAGTTTGGCAGCCATCTTGGACATGGCAGAGTGTGCCGTGATTCCACTGTGACGCCTCACAGACAAAAAAAATAGTGCGGTACAACTGCCATTGCCAACAGCAGCAGTGTCCTTCACAGTTGTGGAGGCGACTGTATTGAAACTCGAACAAGTTGTTCAGTTGCAAGAAATCGCTGCCTGCTTTTACACCACAAGCAGTCTGCAGTGCTCCACCCACTGCAGCCCTAACAGTTGATGTTTAACCTACTCAGTCCTTTGTTTTAATCACATTTCAAATTACTGTGTTTTGCAGAGGCGTTATGAATTGAAAATAATTGACAAACTTTACCTTTTTCTTCTATCCCATCCAAACATGGTGTAGCCTGAGACTGTCAGGTCCCAATCGTTATTCTCTGTGGCCCAAGTTTCTGTGATGGCTATTAGATCCATCTCAGTGTCTGCCACCATAACTTTAAGCTCACTAATTTTACAGTATTTCCCAGACTCTTGGCATTAAGACCTCCTCCCTTTCTTTTTTATTTAATTTAATATATTCTATTAAAATTTACATACTGGTATAACAGTCACAACATCAGAGCAACCACAATACAAGTGAAAGAAAGAACAAAGCAGAACATCAACATCCAACCAACAGCAAAACAATATATAAGAACACTACTACAGTGCCACTGTCTTTAAAAACAAATTAGATGTTTGGTTGAGGGATAATAGATAAATAATGCCCCACATAGTGTGGGGAACAGTCTCAATGGGTTCTGGCCTTCTTCTGTTCTTTCATACCAAGTAATACAGCTACAGCCCCCACCTCACCCCAGTGGAGACCTTAAAATAAAGATTACATATCTATTAGGAATAGAAGAAGCATCTATAAGTAAATACATGGGATCCAGACCCTACACATCTGGAAGTAAAACATATTGCAGATCTCTGGTATAAAGAGGCCATTGAGGCCTAACAATTTTAGGGCATTCCACAAAATATGTAGTAGTGTCCTTCTGCCTGGCCACATCTTGTACACAAGGGGAGGGCAGTTTCCCATCTTGGCCAGTTTCACGGCAGTAAATATATATTACATAATACATGAAACTGAGTGAGCCAAAGTTTATCATTAGTAATATACAGTATAGGTCTTCCCAAATGTGATCCCAATTAAAATATTGTTATAAAGGACAAGAACCAATAATTGGAGTGGCCCGTGAAACAACCTGGTAAAAGAGCAGTGGAAATCTAAGACTCAGAGTGTGGTTGCCATGCCAAGTCCACAAGTGAGCATAAAAGTTGTCTTTATTATTATCCCAAAGCCCAGTATCAAACCAACCAATTAAAGGTGTGAGCTGATAAATCTTAAGAATAGATTGGGGTGATAGATGGCAAAGTTAAAATTTCTTGGCTGGATGGAAGTTGGGCATTAGAAAGCAGGTGCGGACCTTCCTCTTAGCCAGCTGAGGTAGCCATGTGGAAGTTATCATCACCCCATTTATTTTTGAAGTTAGGGTTTGCACATATCAGTGGGAAAAATCTCAGAGCAGATTGTATCACATATGCTTTCACAGTTAGGCATACATGTAATGAAACATACAGAGCTCAACCTCAAGACATGCTGGTAATGACTTAAAGCATATAAAAACAAACTATATGGAGAGAGTGCAGCTTCCTTAATAAGCCCTTTCTATTTGGAGCCAGATTGGTATGTAAGAGGTTCAAGAGAATTCAGCAACTTAAGCCTTCCCAAGGCTTTCAGTACCGCTAGTCGAACATAGGCATGTCTTGGGGTTTCCCACCTTATAAAATCAGAAATTATTTTTAGAACCCTATCTTAAATCAACCTAGAGGAAGCATGATATTTAAAAAATGGAGGGATAATATAGTGGGGAGCACATTCATTTTAATAATACTAACTCTCCCCAAGTGGGATAACGGAGAGAATCCCATTTAGCTAGATCTTGTTGAACAGTTAATATTAAATCATCCAGGTTTAACTTTTTGTTAGAGTAACATTCTGGCTAAGTACCATCACTAGATATTTAAGACTAGTAGACCATGTCAGACCCAACCCTCAACCTCAGATTTATAAACCGTAGAAGTTAATCACATCACTACAGTCTTATCAATGTTTAATTTATAATTTGAGAACCTACCAAACTCCTGAATTACCAACAGAGCCGAGGTTGAGGAGGTAGGGATGATGACATGTAACAAAATGTCATCCACATATGCAGAAAGCTTGAGGTCAAATGACCCTATCTGTGTACCTTGAATCTGGGAGATTCCTTAAACTGAAGCAATAACGGTTCCAAATATAAATTAAATAGCAAAGAGGACAATGGACACCCTTGCCAGTTACCTGAACACAATGGGAAAGCGAGGATAGAACATCATTACAATAAATCCTTACACTGGGCTGTGAACAAAGGACTTATAACTAATTAACAAACATGAGGTAAACCAAATTTTGCAATGCCATAAACAGAAATGCTCAGTCAACCCTGTCAAACGTCTTCTCTGCACCCTGGAGACCAAAGCCATGGGGTGTTCGGACCCCCAGGACACGGAGAAAACATGAGACATCTTACGGAGATGATCAGCAAGACCTTGACCTCACAAAGCCCAGCTGCTCCTGGACTGATCAGCCCTCCCAGACTTGTATATTCTGTTAGCCAAGATTTTGGCAAACATTTTAGGTTATAATTAATGAGGATATGGGTAAATAATTAGTGATCCTATCGGAGAGTCCCTGGTTTGGGCAAAACTATAATCACAGCTTCCAACAAAGAAACACCCGTAATCCTAGATTCACAGAAATATAGAAATAATTGGTGAAGCAGTGGCACTAAATCTTGGAAAAGACTTAGTGAAAATTTGATGAAAAGCCATCTGGCCCAGAGGCCTTATCTAAAGGAAGGAGTTAACAACATCTAGAATCTCTTGGTGTGTAATAGGCCAGCTAAGGAGGAGTTGCTGAGTTAAGGTTAGTTTAGGGAGCGGTGTACTGTCTAAATAGTCCTATAGTTCAGAGGAGAGGCAGAGCGGATGGAGAACTGTACAAATGCTGATAGTATGACTCAATTCTTGAATTATTTCTTTAGGAGATGTTTTTAAGGAAATATCTGCTAACAAAGTGATAGATAAAACTAGACAGGCGTCTCTTGCTTCCACGAAACACAGGGCAAGAAGGCGGCCTCAGCCTTTTCCTGATCCACATACAGGGACTGAGTTTTAAGTATGGCATACTCAATCTGTTCGCTCAAGCTCTCTGCATATTTGTCATATAAAATAACAAAGGTTTACGGTCCTCTTCTGAAGCATCAGAAGACATATCTTTCTCAATTAGTTAATATGATTTGGAAGAAGGCACATATCTGCTTCATGCCTACATTTCCTCGTAGCTGCTATCCTGATAAACTCTCCCTCAAAAATCAATTAAGCAAGCTCCACACTTTATCTGGCTGGGGAATGGTTCCTTCATTTTGTTCTACAATAGGGCAATAAGTTCTTTGATCCACGTGACAACCCGATCATCCTTTACTAGCTGTGTGTTTAGCTTCCAAATAGTATCCCAGTGAATATTGGGGACAGAGTACAATCTAACCAGGTTAAGTAGTAATTGGTCAATACCCTCAGAGCTATCCCACTGCACAATACTCCATACATAATATTGTAGCTAATCAAAGAGTAATCAATCTGGGAATAAGACCTATGTGATGACAAATAGTGGTTGTATTCGGAGAGATGGGTATAAAATTTGTCAGGGATCGCACAAACCCTACGGTGTCAATCATATCACGAAGGAAGCGCTGTGCAGGGGACAGATCAGAACACCTCCTACCAGTCCTACCTAAGTCTGAAGTTAGTGTCAAATTCCAATCCCAGCCAAGATAATAGGAAGGTAACAAAGAGGGCCAAGAGGCTAGTCAGCTCTGAGACAAATTCTGTCGTATCTCTATTGGGGCTGTAAATACATCCCAACAGCACCTCTGAATGGTCTAAATCCCTTTACTAAAATTTATCTCCCATGCAGGTCTGCAAGACTCTGTAACATTTGGAATTTAACTTCTCTAGATATCAAAATAGCTCGCCCCTCTGAGCAGTACAATTCCTGCTAAATACCTGTCCCATTGATTGCCTATGGAAGAGGTTCCTTCCGAGGCAATCAGATGAGTCTCTTGTAGGAAAGCAATCTGACACTGTAATAGTTTAAGGTGTTTTATAATCTGATATCTCTTCACCTTGAGCAGGCACCTTTAACATTCCAAAGCATATTTCATCCCCACCCCAAGAAAAATTATACTATTCCTATCAGATCCACAAAAAGGTCGAGGCATGTAGACCAATTAAGACCTGAAAACCTTCTTTCCGCTGAAGTAATACCTTACAAACTCCAAATAAGTGAAAGCCAACCACAGACAGAAACCTCCTCCCTTTTCATCTTTCTCCTGATTTTCTCTTGCTTCTTCCTAGTCCTTCTCCTTATTCTTCTCTAGTCTCCTTATTTTTTAATTTTCATGTTGCATTTAGGCTTTGTCAGCTCTCCTCTTTGGCTTCTTCCTCAACCTAATCTGAACTTCAGTCTTACTGTTACCCACCTTACTGATACTATTCCCTTGTTCAGGAGTCCTAGCTAGGTTCCCACCTATTCTCCCTTCTCAGTGGTTCCCCTAGCTCTCCTCTCCCTAGTCAGTTTAACTGTTCAATGTAGACTGCAAACTTCTACCCCAGAGCACTACCCCCTTGTCAGGTGAAGGCCATCACCCTTGAAGTGCCTCCTGTCTCAGAAACCCCCAGTACCCACAAAGTGGTACCCTCCCTTGACACCATCCTTCAAGCACCTATTAAACTCCTCAGTCTCTTCCTTCCTTACTCTATCATTACTATTTCCCCTATTCCACACAGGAGGACCTTGGAAAAGACCAGGAAACCGAGAGCACTTTCAGTCTGTCCTCCAGCCTCTTAAAGTCCCACTTCACTGCCCCCACAGGCTGGATTGCCAGATACTTGGTACTCAAGTGTACCAACCATACATGGTGTAAGTGTCTGAAAAGTGACAGAGTCAAAGATGTAAAGAGTAAATCCCCCCAGTTGAGTGGGTTTACCCAGACCCTTGTTTTATCAATCAAATTATGTTGAGTAACCGCCCCCACCACCACCAGCAGCAACTAACAACATTTCCCTGTGCCTAGTTCCTTGATGCCCTAACCCCACCCTCAAGGCCTGATCCTTCATTTACATTTTTAAGTTTGACCACTGTGCCTTAACACTGTAGGCCATGACCCCAGCCCTCCTACAACATCACTCAGGCCTTCATTTCCAAAATTCTACTGACACCTGGCAAGCAACAAAGGGAGTGATTAGTCACGTAATACTGTATGACGGCACATGCTGCATTTTAAAGGCACAATTCTGCATAACAATACATTAACATAATCGAAAACTGATAGGACCAAGCCTATCACTTAAGAAAGGGTTAGGCCATAGTGGCCCCTGTTCCAGAACCTATGGTACTAGCACCACCTGCTGTCCGGCCCTCTTCTCCACCATCCTCCCTATCCTATCAATATCCTTGATGGTTGATGCATCAGGAAGGCATCTGATCATTTTACCACCCTTCCCTGCCCTGCCCATCACCCTCTCTACCCACCTAATTATTGAGTCCCCAATCACTAAGACTCTCCTTGTTGACTTCCTCCTGCTCACCATGCCAGGTGCCACAAGTTGTCCTGCCCATTTTCCCCAACTGACTCAGAGTCCCCCAAGAAGGAGTGAGGTACCTGAGCCTCCTCTAGGGGTACAATGTGATATGCTGTCTGGATGGTTTGAGATTGGTCGGACACCTTGTACTACCATGACACCCTTCCCCATCCCTTCCCCATCACCTTTGGGCCCACTGAGCCAGTGGGTCTCTGGAGGAGTGTGGGTGTGATGTGGACCCCAGCTGAGCAGGTGCCACACCTGAGCTACAGCTATCACATCTCTTGCTGTTACCAACCCGAGCATGGAGCTCCATAAAGTCCTGCAGATGGGCAGTGCCCACTCCTCCAGAGGGTAACCCTGAAGAAGAGTGCACCACAGTCCCACAACTACCTCCACACTGTACCTCATCTCTATATTAACCCTTTGATGACCCTAGACAATTGTTAATAACTTGCTTTCCTCTATCTGCCTAGTAACCTTACACTAGAACCAAAAGGCCCATCTTATATATGGGGTTCTGTTATATATGGAGTATTTCCTACACCTCCCTTACTCACTCCCTTAACTTTGGTTAATTCCAATTATATATTTGTATTTGTATAATATGTATAGCATAACTATAAGTTTACAAAATATATAAACAGTCACATCAGTGGTATCCAAATGTAACAGCAAATCTCAATATTCTTAAACTCATGGACTGCTACTTCAGATGTTCTTTTAGAATTCAAAACATTATACCAGGAAAGCTGTTTCTCAGCATCAGGCAGATTCTGGCTAAAATGCTTTCCTAAAAGCTTTTTAAACAACAAGAAATTAGCAGTACATGTTCAGTGCATTGAGACAATCTTCATAAGATCGGCCCGTTGGTCCTGAATCATCTTGGTCACCCTGCATTGCACCATCTCCAGCTTTTCCTGTCCTTTCTTAGGTGAGGACTCCAGAGCTGAGCACAGTATTACAGAAGCAACCTCACAAGTGACCTATATAGAGGTAGGAGTACCTCCTTTTCTGCTGTCAGTACATCATCCAATACACCCTGGCATCCTATTAGCCTTACTATAGATCTTCTTACTCTGGCTTGATTGCTTGAGGAGTCATTAATGATTATTCCCAGGTACCTTTCCTCTGCCACTGTGCTCATTTAACCTCTCCCATCTAGCACTCTATCCTGTTTTTTTCCCCAAGTACATTACCTTGCATTTTTGGTAATGAATTTCAACTGCTAAACCTCAGGCAACCTCTCTAGCCTTTGTAGATCCTTTACATCTCCTTGATCCCTTCACCATTATCTACCCTACTGCAAAGCTTAGTGTCATCTGCACAGGGCGCAACTTTCCCTGGATGCCCTCGCTAACGTTGCTGATCAACATCTTGAAGAGGACAGCACTCGGACAAATCCTGCAGTACCTCACTTGTGACCTCCTCTGTTTTGATTTAACCACATTTATCACCACCCTCTTCTATCTCTCTCCTTCAGCCACTTTCCTACCCAACTAACCATGTCCCTAGCCATGCCCAAGTCCTCCAGCTTTTCAGCAATCTTCTGTGTGGCACCAAGTCAAAACCTTGCTGAAATCAAAGCAGAGTAATTCCACAGCTTGGCTGTTATCTATTACATTTGCTACCCAGTCAGCTAAAATCTATCAGGTTGACCTGACAAGATCTCTCTGTCACGAACCCATGCTGTTTACTATCTTGAAGAACATTGCTCTCTAGGTAGTCCACAAGGTCCTATTTGATCAGTGACTCCCTCAGTTTACTCACTACAGAGGTAAGGCTGACAGGGCTGTAATTCCCAGGTTACTCCCCCTTGTGTAGCTGGACTATGTCCGCTACCCTCCCATCTTTGGAACTACCCTGTCTGAACCAAGCTGTTGAATAACCCTACTAGGGATTCAGTCAGTTCACAGCCAATTCCTTGAGCACCCTTGGGCATCCCATCCAGCCCTGGGGTTTTATTTACCCTCTAGGGCTTTAAGCCCTTCTGGATCCTGTCCTGGGTAAATACTGGCTGCCTCATTTCAGGAATGCTCCTGACAGCGACCTTGATGCAATTGCAGTCAGAAACCATTGTTTTCCTCTGGAAGACAAAGCAGAAGTAATTGTTAAGGATGGCTGCTTTTTGTTCACTTTCCTCTAGTACCCTCCCTCTGTTGTAGCCTAACAATACCCCTCCTTGCTTCCTTTTTCCTCAGTATTGATAAAATTGTTTTCCCCACCCTTGACCCCTCTACAATACATAGCTCCACGTCTGCCTTTACCTCTCTGTCTATCCTCTTTCGCCCCTGGTTTTTTATTGATAACGTCCCCATTCCTCTTCCCTCTGCTTTTCCTTGTACCTGGTGAAAGCCATTCTCTTGACCCTCACTGCTTATCCGACCCTTTCTGAGAACCATATTGCTCTCTTCTACCTGTTTCATTTTGTAACAATTCTCATGCACGATGTTGTTGCCTCAAGAATGACCCCATTTATTGACCTCCATCTTTCCTCTACATTTATGATGCTGTCTACCTGGTAAATTTTTCTTGGACCAGCTCCTGATCTAGTAGAGGTCTGCTCTTCTGAAATCTAGTACTTCAGTTTATGACAGGGGTATTCTGGTCCAGAGAGTCTGCCTGAAAATAATGGAGTTATGGTCACTGGATCCCAGTGGCTCCCTACCCTCACTCCACTCACCATCTCCAGGTTGGGAGCATCAAATTGAGAATGGCCACCTGTCTATTGGGTTTCTTTAACAGCTGCACCAGCAGACAGTCCTGCAATGTAGTCAACAGGGACTGACTTCTGGTGCACCTCAACACTGAAATGCCCCAGTCAATATGCAGCAGGTTCAAATCACACTGCACCCCAACCCCCGCCAGCTCTTTCCTGAGCTCCCTATCTATCTATCTCTTCCCTTGTTCTGGTGGTCCATAGATCACCCCCACCTGTATTTTCTTGCCTGAGGGCAACATGAAGTGAACCCACAGTGACTCTTTTCCCTTTGCCTCCTGATGTGTCCATCCTCCACAGTCTCCAAGCACTGACTGACATGTAGGGCTACATTCCCTTTTCCTTTCCCTCTATCCTGTCTAAACATTGTGTAACCTGGGAATGACAAGTTCTAGTCATTATTCTCTGTGGCCCAAGTTTCTGTGATGTCTATGAGGTCAGCCTCAGTGTCTGCCACCGTGCCAGGGGCTCACTGATTTTATTACCCAGACTCCTGGCATTAAGACAGCCCCTTCCAACTAGCTCCAGATCCTCTTTTGCTGCTTTGTGGTCTACCTTGCATTCCTTCCCATTCTCCTTACTTTCTTATTTTTCCTGTTGCTTGCACACCAGAGCCGTCCTCTTTTACCTCTTACACTACTCCTTTTTAAACCTCAGTCCTATTTTTACTCACCTTACAGCTACCAGTTCCCAGTACAGAGTCTTGCTAGAGTTCCCTCCTCACTCCCTTTACTGTGGTTCCCCAAGCCTCAGTATCACCTGCAGACAGTTTAACTATCTAATGTAGACATCAAACTTCTGCCCCAGCATGCAGCTCCCCTCTTTTGTCAGGTGAAGACCATTACCTTTGAAGAGCCTCCTGTCCCAAAAGTCCCTCAGTCCCCTACAAAGTGGTACCCTTTCTCCCGACACCATCCCTTTAACCTCATTTAATCTTATCTCTCTTTCCTCCTTACTCTATCTTTCCTCCCCCACTCCACACAGGGAGGACCTTGTAAAGGTCAGGAAGCTAGTGTGTCTGCAATCTGTCCCCAGCCTCTGAAAGTTCTGATTCACTTGCTCCACAGGCTGGTTCACCAGATCATTGGTACACAAGTGAACCAACACCCCAGCTCCCTCCTCCCTCTCCACTATCCTTCTTATTCTGTCTATGTCCTGGATGGATAATGCCCCAGGAAGGGCACCTGACTACCAGCACCCCACCCACCACCCAATCTACTCCCCTGACATAGGTGCCAGAATGGGGGGCACTAAAACCATAGTCCTACCACTTTCATAAGTGGCCTATCATTTTTCTATCATGGTAATATATTTAATAGGGAAAATTTACCCTTACGTCCTTGGCCCTACCACTTTTCAAACTGTTCTGGCACCACTGTCCCTGATCATAGAATCCCTGACCACTAAGACTATCCTAGCTGCCTTTTCTTACTTTCATCCCTGGGTGCCACAAGGTCATCACTCCCATTTCCCCTGACTGACCCAGCATTCCCACTGTTGAAGTCAGCCTCACCCAGTTACCAAAGGCTAAAAAAAAGTCAGGTACCAGAGTCTCCTCAGGGGTGCAAGGTGATGTGCTGTCAGGATGGTATGAGGTCATGTGACCTCCTTGTGGCTGCCCTGCCCTTTCTTCTCTCCTCCACTACTCTCCACCCCTGGATCAGTGAGTCTCTGGGGTGCAGGCTCCAGCTGAGTCAGTGCCAGAGGAGAATATCTCTTCTCATCCTGCTTCCAGCTGAGCATGGAACTTTTCAAATATCCTGCAGAAGAGGCAGTGACCCCTTCTCCAGACTGTAGCCCTGGATAAAAGTACACCACAGTCCTTGCAATTGACTTGTACACTGCTAAACCTCATGGAGCTTTAGCTGGCTGTATCTCTGTGCTCTCCCTAATGCACTGCTTTTGAAAGTAGAAACTAAAAGGATAAGAGAAAGAATCTGAGACTGCTTTTCCAGTTCACATGCCCCTTCCCTGTAGCTGCCTCAAGTACAGAAGTGGATGGTATGGGGGCTGCTTTAGCTGGCTCTATTCCTGTGCTCTCCCTAATGCATTTCTTCTGAAAGCAGAAACAAAATGAATCTGAGGGAAAAAATTCAGACTGCTTTCCCAGTTCACAGGTCCCCCCTTTAGCTGACACAGTTGCAAACTGAAACCAGGAGTGGGAGCTTTGGCTGGCTCTACCCTCTGCTCTCCCTAATGCACAGCTTCTGAAAAGCAAAAGAAAATGGTCAACCAAGAGGTTGTGTATTACATTCTTGCAAGTTTCTTAACTGTCTTTGCTGCTCAATCACAAGTGTCCACAGCATTTTCTGTTTGATATATTCTATGCGTCTCAAAGGCATAAACACATCTTTATATCTGGGATTCAGTAGTGTTGCCATGCCACACTGTGTGCAAGCTCTAATACTGTCAAATCTGTCTGCAAGTTGTGTCAGAAACCTCTCTGCCACTTCATTAATGAATACTGCATCCTGCCACTGCTGTTGTGATGATTAAGATGAAATAGTGCTATCAGCACCTGCTCCTCCACTACAATCATTCCTATAATTTTTGTCCCCACCACCAGTCCTGCCATGGCTACCACCACCAACAGCCTTGTTCTGTTGCATTTCTGTAGACAAATGTAAAAATGGTGTTTGTGGCATTTAAGTAGACTCACTATGGGAATGATCATGTTAACAGTTGCAAATTTAGCACTCAGCTATTTAGTGGCCTGTTCATATGTTCACAAAAACTGAATACGCTTTTGCAGAACACACCACTGCAACAATGACATAGATCCTGGGCCATATCATCGTCTATACCCCAAAACACAAGTTTCTGTCTCTCCACAGTATAAAGATAGAGTTTCACCATGTGGAAATAACCTTAATTAAGCAAGGTTAGGAACACTGTGTTTCTGCTGGTAATAGTGGGAGGCTTACAGCCCATTGGGGGAGTGACATAAATATCTAGCAATGTCCTATACAGCATCAAGTATTCCTTTTAACTGTGCATGGGTATCAAGTACATGACTCACTACTCAATGTGAGAGTGTGTGTGTGTGTGTGTGTGTGTGTGTGTGTGTGTGTGTGTGTGTGTGCGTGCTTGCAGCAAGAAGATACTTTCAGAAATCTCCATCATTTATTGTCTACAGCGTGTTACTGCCACAGTTCGTCATGAAGATTCTCACCCTCAGATCATGAGGGTACATCTAGCTGTCTAGTAGTGATTGGATGAACTGCAGAATGCTTTCCCACTGTGCTTCCCTCTATGACTGACACATTAAGTAGAGCACTTCCTCTGTTGGTGTGCCTTTTGAGGCTGTCTGATTCTATAAAACTCCTGAAGGAGCTGATGGGGAGGTGGGATGGGAATGGTGGTGGAGCTTGATTTGGACATAATCCAATGGACAGTGAGACTTAGTAAGCTTTGGTTTGCACTGCTGCTCCAGATATTACTAGTACAATTTAAAGTTTATAAACCCCTCTGCCCCCTTCAGAAGTGTCACATTCTGTGTGCATACTGGCATAGCCATACATACTGGGGAAAACATGGCTGGAAAATGTGAAGCATGATGAAATGATGTGTTTGGGCTTCACTTCATGCAACGCCTTTGAAAGCTGATGTCTATTTTAATAGAGAATGGCTGAAGATCATGGGCCATCCTCCCCAGTGAGCTGCATCATTCAGACAGAACTTTGGTGATTAGGTGGCAGTTTAGTGCAGGCATGTAATGGCAATGGCATTGTAGTTTGTTTTGCTGGTTGTGGTTGGAGTGGTGCTTTTGAAGCAGCACTAGTACCTGGGACTGCATCCGCTGGATGTTGCAGCTACCTTGGTGGCTGCGTAACTTCAACAAACCATCTAATCCCACCATTTCCCATACCTGTCAGTGCTGCTGCTGCTGCTGGCTCACCTGACCAGAGTGGGGACTGGGAATAGCTATGGCTGTTAGGAAGAAGACATGTTGACATGATGACATAAACATGGCTATTACCCGTTGAGAAATGGCAAACTAATATGGACAGATTTGCCTTACAGGCTTGAAACTGTTCTAAGAATTTTATGAATCTTATATTCCAGTTTTAAATGAGCAGCCAGAACATTGGTTCCGATTGTCTGAGCAGACTGACCCTGACTGATATATCTACCCCACAGAATCGACATGTTTTCAGTGGATTTGTGGTGTCATCTGTAAAATGTTTCCATACTCAGAAGATCTCTTTGGATGTTTCACTATTCTAGTGGACTGCTGGGGGGCATTGTGAAGAACTTGTAGTGACCATGAGATTATTTTTACATTTTTCCTGCCACTGTGGTTATGATGTGGCTAGAGATGGACAGGTAGGGCAGCAGAAGCAAGTGGTACAGTACAATGGGGCTGACTGAGCTGGGGAGGGGGTTGTGCAGAGCTAGTCTTTAGATTTTCCTACCTGAGACACCTGCTTTCTTGCTTTTCTGTTTTCATTTTTTTTATCTTGCTATCTCCTCCTCCAATCCTCAGTGTCACACTCATCATCACCACTAACAGCAGCCTTCCAAACTCCTCTTGTTCTTTATCATCCTCTTCTGAGTTTACTTCCTCATGCCCTTCCTCCTTTCCTGTGTCTTCCCTGCTCCTCCTGCTCTTCTCCATTTCTTCTTCCCCTGCCCCTACTGAATCATAAGCATTCCCTGTCCTTTCTCTTCCTTCTCATGCTTCCCCTCTGTTACTTCCTGACTCTCTTGCCCTGCTTTGACAGCTCCCTTCTTTAACCTCCTCATGGACACTCTACATAAGTTGTTTTAGTGGAGGTGTTACTGGCTTCTTTTGTAGAACTACGGGGTTGTGTACACCTTCTAAAATAAACAGAAAATACTGGGGCCACACGCCACTAATAATGCAGTAAATATGTTCATTCAAAAAGTGTTGCATGTGAATAGTGCAATAACTGACTGGCAACAAAAGGGAGGAATAACAAAACAAAAAATAAAAGGGGGCCAACTTCAAAGGAATCAGTGCGCTAGCCAAAATGAAAATGAATGTGCATCTCAAATGTCAGAAGCACCCACCCCCTAGTCCAGACTCAAAAAGATATGTGAGCAGAGTTGCCAAACAAAGGATTTATTGTTACATTTATTGTGCAAACATAAAGCACCATAAAGTGCATTACAGACCATGAATACAGAGCACCAGACATGAAATGGTCATCACCAAATCACCTGACATTTCACACCATATCACATAGCACTTTATCAGGGAAACGCTTTCCTTCTCAAAAGGAAATCTTTTGGATTTTCACTCTAGGTTCTTTAAAATATCCAGCGCTTAATTATAAAATTGATTTGGCTGCCTGTCTTTGAAAATAATTTTTGATATAAATTTACTACCTGAGTTTTCAGACATGCACTTTAGGTGCTTTTATGTACTCACAGCCAAATAAATCTGCACAGGTCTCCTCCCTTAAAGATTATTTTATTTGATATAAATTGAATCCTGTCTGTTTCATGCATGTTGTATTAGACTCTTATTATGTTTTTAGATTGTTTTCAATAAGCAATGAATCGTTTATCACTTCTAAAACTGAATTTTCCAATCCTTGGATTTCCACACAAGGATGAATATTAGGTGGCATGGGATTAGAATACTGTATTTGAATTAGCTAGAATTTATTATGGTACGGGCCCTGATATTTTGATGGTAATATGGTATTAACATAAATAGCACTGTGATAATCATGTATCGTATGTCTGAACGTAGCAGGCTATATTCAAAGGGCATGATACATGGTGCTCAGTGGATAGTGCAATCATGCTAAATACAGAACTGCCCCGAGCAAGCGAGGACCCTCTTACATGCAGGCAAAGTGGTGTATTCAGCGGAATTTGAAAGCGTTAAAAGGATGCCATTGTGGTGCTATTTACCACTTCAAAACCCAAACCTTAATCAATGCTACAGTAGTGGTCAATTAGAGGTGTGGGAAGTGCCACTTGTGAAGTTAATCACCCAGCGAAGGGCCTACTTTGCTCAGTAAAGTCTAAGCATGGTGGCAGTTCACCAGCAAATGTACAGGCAAAGTGTCACTGTATAAAGAACTATGCAAAGTTTGACTTTTTAAGACAAATAAAAACTTTGCCAACAAGGATGTCACCCCACCCACTGTGCATCCATGTCCCACCACCTCTCAGCCAGACATTTAAAATTAATTTCCACCCACCTTGTCACCCTCTAGCATCCACCTCCCCTTGGTCCCAGTGAAGTTTCTGGCAGTCAGTGCAAATAAAATTGCTTAGTAAATCCTTACCCACACCAAATGCTGTAAGCACCCACCTTACCACACCCTATCAGGTTCCCCGACTGCAAAGAAGTGTCAACTCTCAACCTACCACCTCTAACACTCCAGCCTCCCTCCTTCCCCCAGGCCCCCACAAAATTAGGTATAAGGCACCTTGAGAGGTGGAAATACAGAAAGATGTCCCTTGGAGGAGTGATTGTTCTCTCTTCCGTGTCTGCCATGCATGAACAAATGATTATGTCTCCTAGAATAATACCTAATTGACTGACAAGTGATCAATTAGGTGTGACTATAGATGTCATTATTCATTGCTGATGTATTGCAAACACTGGCGAGAGCATGACCACTCCTCTGAGAGGTGACTTTCTGTATTTCTTTCTCTGAAGGTGCTCATACAGTACAGTATACCTTTAAACTCTGGTTGCATGGGTGAGGAAGGAGGCTGGGTGCTAGAGATTGGATAGGGTAGGAGTTGACACTTGTTTTCAGGGGTCTTGGTGTTTAATAGGGGTAGATGGGTTGTTATGGGACTTGGCACTGGTGGAGTGAAGGATTTGCTTTACTATTTTATTTGCATTGGCTTTCTGAAACTTTGCAGGTACTGTGGGAAGGGAGGTGGATACTAGAGGGTTGCAGAGTGGTTGGGAAATTATTTGTAATGTTCTGAAAGGTGGGAGGGGTGGTAGAAGGTTCCACAGTAGGGAGGAGGCAGCTAAATATTGAGAAACAAATGTTTTAATAAAAAAATTGCCAAATAAAGTTGGGGGCAAAGCAAAAAACATCGCTATGCTAAGGGTAGTGTGAAGTTCCTGACTTTGTATTAACTTCACTGGAAAAGTTTAAATTCACATCTTTATGAACAACCCCTCCCAGCAGCAGTGGTGCCATACATTGACATGACTTACACCCCCAGATCGATCCCGAGATAATGTAAGAAATGGCCCAGGTAGTCCAATGGCCTCCCCTCCTGCCCCATCTCAGTAGATGTGCATTCTCCCTAGTAGTCCAGTGGTACCCTCTTCCCATCTGATTCACAAGTATATATAAATTCTCACTAGTGGTCCAGTCGTACCTCCCTCCTGCCCGATCCCTGCTATACCAATTTGTAAAAACCCAGCACCCCCCTTCCTGGCCCACCAACCCACTCAGCAATCGTTAATTACTCTCACCTATTTGCCCCCAATTCATTCACCAAATGCCATTTCATTCCCACCAGCAGTACTGGAGATGGTGACCAGCATAGATCCTCCTCTCACCATCATGGCCAGCCGACATCTGATTGGCAGGAGCCAGCCCATACTGTAGAAACACTTTACCTACCAGAGGTGTTAAGCTCATAGATCTACATTATTATTGCATGGCTCTGTTCTACCCCTCTCTTACACAGTGCAATTACATGTGCCTGTTTTCAAACAGCTAGCATCATCTTCCATTAGAGATGTGAAAGTATAACATTTTTTGTGAACTTTGTTTCTTCACCAACACTTGGGAATTCTCTTGGGTGTACCCCACCACTGTGGCTCTACCACCCTGCCTAAAGCCATCCATCGGGAATTCAAGGGCTGATATCTCCACCCTCATCCAGCCGCCAGACCCCCCAGCTCTGGTACGGCCACCTTCCACCCTGGTGCTCTATTTAGAATCTAATGCATTGGGCCAGGAATCGGGATAGCCGACAGGCAAGCCCAGTGCTGGGTGTGTGGCTGCAGGGGCTTTGAGGGTCCGCCTTCACCTATCCCTGGGGCCAGGGAGTTTCTTGTGCAGATTTCCTCCTGGAGCACAGATATTCAATGACGTCTTGTGCACCTATGTGTTGACATCTGCCACCATTCCACCCCTAACTGCATCGCTGCATGTAGGACCCCTGATCTCCATCAGGGGCTGCTATGGAGCGATGAAGCCTACCACCCACCCCAGGAGAGGAGAGCAGTCCTCCAGATGCTCGATCCTCTTCCTACCCTGTCAACCCCTGGTGACCCAAGTCCATTCCGAACCGGGTCATTGGCATGACACGAGGTGTGGTGTTCAGCGCCTCAACCCTCAGCGCCACGGGCAGCTCATGAAAGTATAACTTAATGTTCTTTTCCACTATTTGACATAATGATAAAATATTAATTATATTTAAAGTACAGTGAAGCCCACCAGGATGTGTAAAACAAAATGCACCACAAATTCAGATGGGCTCTGGCACTGTCACTTTTATTATTAAGCAAAATTATTGGTTAGTATACTTAAGGAGTAGTATACAGTACTTTATGCTTGAAACGAATGAGGTTTGTAAATTTCAAATTGAAATGTAATTGTAATCTAGCTGTTTATTTACTTTAATGAGACTAAATCATTTTAATCCATAGATATAGTAGGTGTGACAGGGCCAGAGCCCTGTCTGAATTTGTGCTGCATTTTCTTTTACACTGTCCTGTTCTTGTAAGTTTACTGTTCTAGTTACAGGCTGAAATCTGCCACTTTCAGTCTTGTAGTCTCTCCCCTTCTCCCAAGTTCTGAATAAGGAACATATAAGTAAGGCAAGAGGCAATAAGTTTCTTGCCTTCTCCTGTGCTTATACTGCAGGCAGACACTGAGGAATGTAAGTAATAAAAAGAATTGAAACACAGAGCCTTGCACTCTGTGTTTTATTCTATGTAAACTGCTTTGGGCTTGCAAGAAGCCAAAAACAAAACATTCTTTCCTAGGTGAAGCAGAGGTGTGTAAAGGTCAGATGAGTCAGCCTATCTTTGTTTATTTAGGATGAGTCAGCCTGCGTGTTTACTTAGAGAAATGGGTTTATTCAGGATGAGTCAGCCTGCCTGTGTTTACTTAGAATTTTTGAGTCAGACAGGTCACATGGTGCTGAGCATCATCAGTAGGCAGGTATAAAAGCCTACCTCCTGAGATGCAAAACAAATGAGTCAGATGATTCAGTCAGTCGAGACCTGACTGTTATGGAGAAGCTTCTCATAGTACCTGCAAGTTTTCATGTGCTAGGAATCTATTTGTCTGGAATGAAGCCTGGAAGTTGTGCACTGAGGGAATTGTGCACTGTTTCTCATAGTGCATGCAAGTTTTCATGTGCTAGGAATCTATGTGGCTGGGCGAAGCCTGGAAGTTTTGCACTGTTTTTGCAGCTAAAAGACTAATCACCTATCTCATTTCTGTATGTTTATTATTTTATTTTGGAAAATAAATACAGCAAAGTGTGTTCTACACCTTTACCTGAGTCTGTGCATCTGTCTCACCCACTACCCTTCACAGTAGGTATGTGTGGTATCAGGTTTATGGAAAAGCTAAAATCATTAAAAGACTTGAACTTTTCTTTGGTAGTAGGGGTTGAATAGCCAATCAGTGAAAAATGTATTGCCTACAATTTTAGTAGATATAATTCCATATTAAAATTAGTAGCAATATACAGTTTTAAAAATGTCCTTTCAGTTGTACTACAGCCATTACCTTTACAGCGTGCCCTGTATCTTGCATCTAGATCCAGCATTTGTATAGTTGTTGCTGCAGAGAGATTTGTGTTAAACCAAGACCTTATGGGGCCTGGAAAGTCCATAGAAACATGAATAACAAATCAGGGTCTTTGGTATACAAGGTCTTGTAGTTAAAGGGACACTGTCAACCTGTTTTCATCATATTATTTCTAGTTAAAGCCTACATTTTATGATTGCATACCTTCTCTAAAATTTATTCTGTTGCTGTTTATTTTGTCTCTCTCCTTGTTCAGTAGAACTGAAATGTGTGAATGTATATTTATAAACAACCTTGTTTTGTTTACAATCCTGGGTCTGTTCTTACCGACAGTTCCTGAGCATTAGAAACACACCCAAACAGTGCAGTCACTCATGAGGCAGTAGCCTCCTAAACTCCATTGCATCACGAGGGCTAGATTGAGTTGTGGTTGTCCCCAAGTGCAGGAAAGATGCAGCTGGAGCTGGTCAAGAAATGTAAACAAACCTGTGTTTGTGTGGTAACACCAATATGGTGGGCAGCCTGTTTTTACTTTTTAAAGAAAAGGGATCTGAATCAAACTACCAGCTACATCAGCAATCTTTAAAAATGCTGGCAATCATAAAATGTGTTTTTTAAACTAGGGACACTTTGAGACCTAAGGGGTTGACAGTGTCCCTTTAATTAAAGTAGAATTTGCATCAAACTGTCCCCAACCAGGGATTGCTTAACTGCACATTTGTGTGTTGCCTAACCCTACCCTTCTTTCCTTAGAGCCTTGTTCCTTCTGCTCGGATCAATCTTGTTCTTTGATTGCCTCTTATTCTGTGTCTACTTAGCTTTATTGTTTGCACTGTCATTTATTACATTGTGGGGTGGGACTGGTAAACTTTTACATTGTAATATTAATTTTAGTCAGAGTACAGAGAGTAACACAGGGGTAAGCTGAACTGAACTGATATAACAGGTAGGGAGATCTGTTAATGTGCTTTGCATTTGCTGCAGAAAGAGCTTAATTGTCAGATCTTTGTGTGGGACTGGGCTTAAGGAAGGTATAAAGAAAGAAGGAATTCTGTGCAGATGAGGGGCAGGTTCTGCTACAGGCACATCAGTCCTTGCAGTCCGTTATTTAACTCCTGCAGGTCCAAGCGACCCTCCCATGAGCAACTTCAAGACTGAAGACCACAAGAAGAAGGGTGGTGTCTGCCGGAAGATCTGCTGGTCCACAGGAGACTCTGCTTCTGGCATCTCTGGGGTGAAGGTTAGGTGCTAGGGCCTCCCACCGAGGGAATTATACTTTTATCATCTGGGTAGCTGTGGTGGTGGAGGTATAGGTACTGGAAGGTGTGTTTCTGTTTCATTTGCGTACTAAGTAGGTTGATTACTCACAGATGAACACTGTACTAGAGAATAGGTAAACAGAGGGACCCAAGAGTCAAGTAGAGTGATGTACACCATCACTAGTTTTCCAAGACTTCTGGAAAATTCCCATCTGTTGTACCCTAAAAACTGGCCTTTGTAGTGACGCTCAGCCAAGCACCTGTGGTAGGCAACTAGACAAGTAGTTCCTAAAGCAAAAGGTGTGTAGGAATCTAGGCAAACAATACATAGAGATGAGGGGAGCAGAGAAAGGACAGGTAGGAAGGGGTGAGGGGCCTGCTAGAGTACAACACCTGCAGATCAGCCATCTTCAGGGAGGCTGTCTGAAGACAACAGTGCTGCTCAGTGTGCAGCAGGACTGCAACACTTTCTTTGGAACTTGCCATGGTAAAGGTAGAACTTAGCCTTCTCCAGAAGAGGTCCAAGCAAGGGTTAGTGCAGACAGCCATTATTCCTATTCCCAAAGGATGCCTAGTGTCTTGACTGGTGGGGGGTGCACTGTAGATGGAGGATGAGGAGGAGAAGGATCAACCTGGGTAGCAGTGGGGCCCCTGAGGGGTGACAGTGAATAGATTTGCTCCCTTAAAAAATTCCTGCACCATCCTCCAAAAATTACAAGGGCACAGGTCTAAAAATCAAAATATTTATTTAAGGCATAAAGTTTAGAATAGCCTGTTGCATTTCAGATGAAACAGCATCCTTTCTCAAAGGCTAATTCATTAAATGATACACAAGCAATAACACACGACGGTGTAGGTTACGTGCTGATAAAACACACCTAGGGGTGTGCTAAGGCATGAGGCTTGCAGAGTGCCTTATGCCCTCGGCGTGTTTCTATAGCACGTAACCCACACTCGGAGTGTGTTATTACGCTATAAAATGGGCAACAGTGAAGTAAATAGACATTTGTGATTGTGAATTTTTTTTTTTTTTATTGAAATTTTAATAAATAATAGAATAACAGATTGTAGGGACAAAATAGTCCGTTTTGCCATTGTAAATTAATGTAACTGGTTTAGGACAGTAACTTGCTTAGTTGTTTAAAATGAGTTGTTGAAACTTTTTAAATATGCTATGCAATTTTAACATTTGAACAGTTTTATAAATCTTTTAATGAAGGAAACATTTTGAAGACTAAAGAGTAAAGACTGTCTTACTGTAACTGTTCCAGTTCATTTTTTTGTTGTTGAAGATGTCAGCTTTACTGTAACTGGTGCAGAGAAGTCTGTTTTAAGTCCATTTTTCTTGAGA
Organism: Neoceratodus forsteri; assembly: GCA_016271365.2. Lineage (NCBI taxonomy): Eukaryota > Metazoa > Chordata > Ceratodontiformes > Ceratodontidae > Neoceratodus > Neoceratodus forsteri. The sequence continues at coordinate 1,545,064,889 of CM057450.1, forward strand.
TTCATTTTGAACATTGTGCTGTTTGCAGTGGAGAAAACATTTAAAAACTTTCTTTCGACTTTTAACATTTTAAAGTAAAGTTAATAAACTGATGCGGTGCTCGTTTTTCTTCACATGGTGCTGTTTAGGTATTACGTGGTGCTGCGTTGTTACTTTGATAGGGTTATGAACTTTACGTTGTGCATCACACAGTTTTGAACATCGAATGCTGATGTTTTGGTAGTGGCATTGAACTGCTGTATGAGGCTTGTTGCTGGGAAGGTTTGTTCTGGGGTTTGATTCCGTCGGGAGTGGAAGCTGGTATGTTTCTGGTGGTGGGAGCAATGTTCGAGCTGGAGCAAGGTACAGGATTTTCTTGTAGCGAGTTCTGTTTTGCACCATTAATGGAGAGCTTTCTAGATGTGCAGATGGGTTGCTTTTATTGGTTTGTACCTTGGTTTTTGAGTTAAGATATGGCTCCAACGTTGATGATCTTCAGGGAGGCAGCCCAATAAGAGCGGAGGCTGGATTCGGCTTTATGGCCGGTAACAGACATGATCTCTCGGCTTCTAGGCCTGCAACTGCAAGTAGTTGGACAGCTGTGGGTCTTACCAAATGATTAGTGTATCTGAATGACAGGGAGGCTTGTTTGCTGATTTTTAGCATTAAGTTAGACAGGTAATTGATGCCTAAAGGCTCTCAGTGTACCAAGTGTTTACAGTTTCTGCAAGGCTGTCTGAAATTTTTCTTGGGTGGCAATAAAAGCTGGAGGGTTAGGAGGCAGTTTTTCAAGGTATTTTTGAATGATTTTACAGGGCAGAGAGGATTATTAGGCAAGCTGTATATATACCACGATATTGCTGCTTTGAGGAATCGTTTTTTGTGGTTCTTTGTATATTCATTGAAGCTTAGAGTTATGTACTCTGCACTTTATTCATCTGTTTTAATTTGAAGTGCTCCAGTTGCAGTTGTCTTAAGCCCTGTCTACCTCTTGAGCCATGCAAAGCTGTATGTAGAGCCATACTTTATAGAGTAGTCCTCTAGGTGTATTTGGGGATAGAGCAGGAGAGGTTTTAGCAGTTGTAGATCTTTTCTGCTATGGCAGGGTGGTGCTCTGCTCGATCTTTGCCCTCTCTTCTATACTTTTTGAGAACTGCAGAAAAAATGTGGTTTGAAGGGTTCATGTCAGGATGGCTGTGCAAGTTTATGTTTATGCTCAGAGGTGGATTGTTGAGGTGTCTGTTAAGACCCTTGCGAGCTGTATCAGGCTTGATAAGCTGTATTCTGTGCCATCTATCTGACAGCTCTCCCCACAGAATTTGGCGGGTATTTTACACGGGTCACTAGGTGTTATTAATGAAAAATCTATCGCCATCCCTTTGCTTGAGCCCAGGTTTGAAACACTGAGACTGCCCATTGTGTTGTTTTTGTGTATTTTGTTTGTCTTTTGTTTTCAAGCTGCTCTAGTTGTTCATCTGTCATTTCTGTATAATGAGTGAAGTGTTTCTCTTTTCTTTTTCTCTTTGCAGGCTGTGGTGTGGAGATCATTGCTTCTATCCTGTTGGATTCCTGCCTTTCATTTCTGAAGTTTCCTTGGTCAATCGGTTGTGTGCTGGGGAGTCTGTGCTGTGGGGTGACGGAATCTGCAGCTGTAGCAGTCGTCGAGGTGGATGGCTGGACTGGACAGTCTGTGGCCTATCATTAGAGGACTGTGTGGTTCTTCATATTCAGTGAAATTGGTAAGTACTGCTTGAAAATCAATGTGGAAAATAGCTGGATTTCTGCTGTCCATTATGTGACAGGTGCTGTGGAGGATTTCTTTCATTCTATTTGGCAGGCGTTGAGACTTGTGATGTTTATTTTGAACAGCACGGTTTCCCGTCAATGACAGGTTTTCTTTTTGACTATTTTTTCGTTTTTAAGTATTTCCTTCCTTTCTAGATGTTGCTTTGAGTTTCCGATGGTGTGTTTACTTTGAGGGAACCGCGATAGCCGTCATTGACTGAGCGGTCTGAGGAGAATGTATTTCGCGCTATGGCATCAGTGAGCTCTGCCAGTCAGCGTTCTTGTTTTCAGTTGGCAAAGCTCACTGATTTGCTGTTGTCATCGTCGTGGTGATGGCTGGTAGTGCCAGCTGGCTACAATAGCATCTGGTAAGAACACGGCTGAGATGATGTTGTAGCTAATCAGTGGCTGGAATTTTAAGCCCATTTTATAAATGGCAGTTATATACACATTTTGAAATGCAGCATCATGACATCATCAACATCATAGCATCTGACTGGATAAAACTACAATCACCATAAATTTCCTACTGGGTCCTAAAAGCAGTGGTATACTAATCTAATAAATACCATACTTAAATATGAATACTATTACAACAAACAAATCAAGGAAGAAATGCAATATCATAATAGCTATGGGGGAACAAAAGACAAAAACTCTCTTCCTTCCCTTGTTTTGTCTTTTTGTTCTCTCCACCCTCATTTAGCTATTATGATATTGACTGTTTTTCCCATAGTGTCCGGTTTCTACTGTCACATGCAACTACCGTGATCTTATTCTTTTTTCACGCCATTCCCCGCCATCTCGCCTCAGCACTGCAATCTGCCCAGTTCCTGACACAAGGAGTCGGTGGTAAGTTCTTTTCTTTTTTGGGAGGAACAAAAATATCACTGGGCACAGCATCTACACTGCAGTGGGAAATAAAAAAACACTATGAGCTGCCACAGACTCGTGCTGAAATCCCAACTGTCCACAGCTTGAAACAAACTCCATTTATTTTGTATAACTGCTGTGGTGAAAAATGATCCACAGCAATTATATAAAATAAAAGATGGGTAGGAGGTTTAAAACTTGATTTTACACTTTCTTCGGGTGGATGCAAGAACAAACCTCGAGCTTTTGATCTCAGGGTTTATGTGGCATCCCACCCTCAGAGGAGGTGTAAAATCCTCGCTATAACCTACCCATCCATTATTCTCAAAGTTACAAACACTTAATCGCGTATGATTCTATATATCAGTTGCACTGTTCTGATACCTGTACTGTATTTCACCTGTCCATATTATTGCCCTTGTATCCTTCTCCTGGGTCACATCTGAAAATGGTCACCAGTACCAAAGCAAACTCACATGCCACAGAATTCACTTTCAGACAAAAATTTCAGCTGTGGTATATTTTATTTAAAGTTACATTAGCAGCACTCCTGGGCATGTGCCTTGGCTTAGTATGCCTTTTCCATTCACTGGTTTCTACATAAATAAATGTTGCCCAGCTACTGTTATAACACCTGAATTCAGCTTATCCATCAAAAGATAAAGGCCCACATCTCATCAATAGATCAAAGAATGGAGCCACATACCTCGTGGGACTTATTCATTTAGTTAGTGAGTTTGTTATTTAGTTATTCATACATTTGGTAACCAGGTTGGCTCTTTGGCAGGGAATGCCTATTTACTAGAGTAACTCAGGGGTCAAACATACACACGCGCAAAACAGGATGTACATAAATACAGAAACAGGATGCATATCGAAGTAAAGTATTCAGGGTGATGCTAGCTATAATAAAATATACATTTTTGAATTGGTATTGAAACACTGGCATCTATGAGTTGTCTTCAAATGTGGTTTAAACAACAGTTTAAAACTCAGTTGTGGATTGCTTTTCAGTATTGACAAAGGATAAGAATTCCAGAGTTTTCTGCAGAAAAGACAAATACGCTGCCTTGAACTGTTTTTTGAGGAGTAGTATTAAAATAGCAAAGGTATCGTGAGCAGCCACTAGTGGAACAAACATATGAATGCTTGAAGTGGGGGTCTGCCCTGGGACCATGCTGTGAGTTATCATACCTAAAAAGTATTTAGATTGGCAATCAAAGGACAGCTAATGTGGGGGACTACAAAGGCCTCAGTGGTGTGTGCTTGTCTTAATTGTGAGCAAAATATGTGAAATGGACAAACGCTCCCAGAAGCATTTGGGTAAACTTCAACACAATACCATAATCTAGTAGGGAAACTGAAAGAGCTTGAACAACACGTTTCCTGGCCCCCAAAGTGATTTTTTTCTTATTTCTTTATATTAAACCTAGCGTTGTTGGCCAGATTTTACAAGTTAGTCAATGTGATTACTTTGTGAGAAGGTATTGTCCAGAGTCAGTCCCAGGTATTTAGAACTGGGAAGAGTCTCAACACAATGTTGTCTGGTGAGATAATGTCAAAAGATAAAGGTAGAGGTACTCAGTTTGTTAGTACTGGTAAAAAGCATAGACTTATTTATTTATTTAGTTAGTTAGTTACTTACTTACTTATTATTTTAAATATCAAAGGGGCCTCAGAAAGAGGTTGGGGAAGAGGACATAAGAGGCCCATATGGTTTCCAAAGAGGTTGGGGTAGCAGTGAGGGCAAAGCAGTCATCCTTCAGAGTGTATAGGTTGAACAGGTAGCACCAAGAGGGAGCTCTAGCTAATCAAAGCAAAGAACCTATGAGGCAGCGAGGACAGCCAAGGCAGAAGGGAAGCTTAAGATTGCAGAAGGGTGAGAGAAAATGATAAGGCCTTCTTTCGGTAAGTCAGGAAAGGAGAAAAACCAGGTTGAATAGAGTAGTTGAGAAAGAGTGAGACATGTTGAGGCATGGGTAGAGGAGGATTGGTCAGAAACTGATATTCTGAATGAAGTCTTCTGCTTGGTCTTACACACAAGAAGCGAGTTCACTAGGCCAGGAACTAGTGAAAAAAAGGAGGAAGACCAACAAAACTCGAAACTAGTCACATACTGAAAGAAAAATTGATAAAATGTACACACACATGGCACTCAGGTCTTAAGAGCCTCAGTCGAAATAAATGTGAATTTGTTGATACTATTGTTTGCAACAATTGTTTTGCCTGGAGTGCTATGTGTGCGGACATTTACTGATTTTGGGGTGGCAACCCTTCATGCAGCTCCAGCCCATTTGTTGACTCACAGCTGCTGTACTTTGGAACTGAAAGAAAATTGACCAAACCAAAGGAGCTCAGCTGATCAGACAAGATAAAAATCACCAGGGAAAAATGACCAAAACCACAACACCTCCTGGAGCAGAACATCAAAGGCTGCTGAGAAATCCATAGAGAACACCCAACAACTCCCAGAGCCATACACCAAATAGCTGCTGAGAAAATCTTACAAAGACTACACAATACAAAATGGCCACTGTAGCTGAAGTTCCCCATCTACACAGAAAGTGACTCCTGCCTGGACTCTAACCCATGCAAACACAGAACCAAAGCCGCAAACAAAATGATTGTCAAGATATGTAGTCTCGTGAGATCTCTTGGCCTGAGAACACTGAGTAGCACACAATACCCCTCTCCTAAGATGGCCGCCTAGATCTTGCTGACCATTCTGGCTATTAGGGAACCGGCATTATAGTGCCAGGTCATTCTGACGCAAATGCCGGATCGCGCCCCTCCCCGAGGTCTGCCCCGAAGTTAATATCTTTAGAAAGGAGGGTGAGAGGGTGCAGACCCCATGAAAAGAGAGGATGGCAACTGTCCCACTTGGTGCTATAATGACTGGGCACACTGCCGCCAGCACTCTAAAGTGGTGGAACCTCTAGCTGATCTCTTGAGATTTCAGCATCACCTTAGAGGAGGCAAAAAAGGAGGAGAAGAAGGCAACTTGAACACAGCCACTGAGAACTAGGGCTCTCACTTCATGTTGGCAGCCATATTGATCAAAACCTGAGAAGGAGGATGACAACTGGGATAACACTCCCCAGTAAACCACAGCACAGCCCTAAAAGAAAACAAGCACTAGAACTGCATCTGAAGTGGTCCCTGCCGATCGTATGAGGGGAATCATGGAATGGAGAAAAGTTGGTGACCACACCACAGAAATCCCACAGCTCACGAGACTATGGTCCTACCTAGGTGTAACCTGTAATCTGTACATCTGGCACTCAATAAGCATGTTCAAACCATGGCTGGAGGTTTCCCAAGTTGTAAAATGAAAGGAATGTGCCACTGCAACCAGTGCCAGTCAGAAATTTCAGAAGTCTGAGAGACACGAGTGGGAGCAGCCAAAACAGCAGGTCCCTTCTCGGTAGTGCAGCATTTCCACTAAACTATCATCCATCCCTGAGTATTGCTGGAGGGACAGTACAAAGCTGATACACCCAGCATCATCCACAGAAAAAGTGTAGGCTTTGGGTAGAAAACTCAAAATGCCCACATCAAACAGTAAACACAATCTCTCCTTCTCCAACGCTAATAGAACAAGAACCATGGGGGTGGCTTGGGCAAAATTAATGACACAAGCCTCCAAATCAGCCAACAGCTGAAACAACCCAGGGAGACTGGAATAGTTCCAGCTCCTAGCCCCACAGAGCAAAATCACAGACCAGCCAATTGAATGGCTTAGCCTGTGGTTCAATTTTATTTATTTATTTATTATTTATTAAATTTTGTTAACGGTAAGCTCTCTGGGTCCCGAAGGTCCCTTTTCAGGGGCGACCCAGAGTTAGTTACATGTAGTTTTCACATACAGGCAGGTGATACAGTGTAGAACATATCATACAGGATTACAAAGACAGTGTACAGTTTTCATGGAAGAGGACAGTGAGTACATCACATTACAGAATACAACAGTGGCAGCAGATAGCTGAGGGCACTAAATGTGTTAAGAACCCAACAAGAAATTCAGCTTAGGATAGGGTGTTAGTTACGAATGTGGGTGGAGCCAACAAGAGTATTGCATGTACAAAAGGAGTGATGTCATGTTTCTGTCCATGGAACTGACTGAAGGTGTAAATAGTCTCCTCCGCTTACCCTACTCCAAGAAATGTTTTCCGCCTCAAATAAATACACTTTCATGTTATTGGGTGGTTGCAGGGTAGTATTTTCTTTCTTAAATGGGTGGTACAAGAACTGGAACCTGAGTAGTAAGAGGCAGCATTGTTTTCTGGGGAAGTAAGACCCAACCCACCTCCACCAAGAAGCTCCTAAAAATCCATCCCACCTTTTTTTATTCATGTGGGAGGGGCATGAGGTGGATCCTATCATGCTGAAAGAAGAGTCACTAGTTTGGTATCTGGCCAAGGAACAGAACAAATCTGTGAGTCCCTGCATTTTGTTAAGGGCTAGGAGAACAGATAATATGTAATGCATTCAAACTGACTTAAAACCCTTGGAACAAATGATTATCAGAGTCACCTGGTGTCTCAAAGGAAGACTCAGCTTTCAGGTATTTCTTTAACATTTATATACTAAAACAAAGTTCAGCTTTTGGGATTAATAATGTTTGTTTACCATATTCTATCTATCTATCTATCTATCTATCTATCTATCTATCTATCTATCTATCTATCTATCTATCTATCTATATATACTTTGTCTTTTAGTAGTTTCAAACCTTGAAAGCATTGGTTAGTAATGCATTTAGAAACACATTTTAAGATAAATCATGCAGGTTCATGTACTTGGTGTGAACTGTCTGTGATGAAATATTTTACTTTTTCCTGGCTCAGTTTCTATCAGTGAAAAGAAAGACTGGGACAACTATCACAGCTGCCATCCCCTAACATTTCTGCTGAGTTTATACTCCTTGGAACCTGTTATTCCAGTTTCTGTGCCTGTGTGTCGTATATAGAAAGCTTTAGAGCATTATTTTTCTGCTGGCTTGAGGAGTTAATTGAGACCACAGAAAGTTAACAATAAGGCACTCCAGGGTGTGTGTTATCGTGTAATAATGCCACTCCTGGGATGGTGGAAGCACTCAGCTGCCTCTGCTTAAATATACCCTTTCTCAATGTACTGTACTTTGATTCAGTTAGTGTCTGCAACAGCCTTCATGTGAGCACTCTGGGCTTCTCTTTGACTCCTGATGTCTTTTGTTTTAGCTATTGTATATTGTTTGAACTGCTTTGGTCTTCTTGATGTGGTGCCTGAGTATCTGACTCAAAGTTGTAAATCTGATATTTTTAAATAAATAAATAAATGTTTCTGTTTAAGCCCATGAAACACCCTTAACTAGTTAATGCATTCACAGTTGTAGTGGCTCTGCCAAAGCTTTTTAAATAGTCAGTAACCATTACCCTTAAGGGAACAATTTTATACACCACAATCGGCTGAAGCAACCAGCACGCTCCGCTGACCTATTAAATGCCATCCTTCCTGCTTCACTCAAAAGCATTTTCTCTTTGCAGCCAGAGGCTCTGTTGAAGCTCTTCCTTCTCCTGCTTTGATTTCCATTTGGTTTGTGCCCTTTCTGCTGTTTTTGTTTTCTGTTGGTTGGGTCTGTTCTTGCTTGCCTCGGCTGCTGCATGCTTCTCTCCAACTCGTTGTGCTTGTTCTCCTGTTTGTGTTTCTGTCCCATGCCTGCTGCTCCAGCTGTCCATCCCCTCCTGTTGTCCATTCCTCCTGTGTCTGCAGCTTTTGCAGCTTGTGTTTCCATATCCTCTGCCTCCTCATCCCTTGCTTGCACTCCTTTGGGTTCCACTTGTTGCCTCCTCTGTTTGTTTGTAATATGCTCCATTTTGTCTTTGTTCTTCTCAAGTCTCTCTTTCGGTGTCTAAAGCAGTTATCCCCGGTTCTATGCTAGGTGGCAAAGCAAGTGGTTACTCACTTAATCAATCCTGCACCATAGCGTTGTGACTTTAACTGAATAAATAATTGTTAGCTCATTTGGGAACTCACTTCTGTTGCAGTTTAAGCTTAGAGTCAAAAATCATTTTGTGCAGTGTATTGCCATGGCATTTTGCTTAACCACATGGACGACTAGTGCATTCTGTATATTGGAACTTCAGTGCATTGGCACCTACAGTACCTTTAATCTAAGGCAGTCCACTAACGTATTACATTTGTACTTGCATGACAAATTTTGTCGGCATGGTATCGTGGTGGTCTGCTTGTGGATTGCTGTTATTCCCATGGCGGGGGCTGTGGTGTTGCAGCAGGGCATCGTGGTTTCTGGTAGCTGAAGGAGCAAACTTTTATGTATGTATGTAAACCTCCCCTCTCATGGGAGGGCTTATGGCTCACCCAGGGGACCTAGGGAGTTTTGGTGCAATGGGGGTGTATTTTCTGCTTTCTGCCACTTGGAGGTAGCAGACTAGCAAGCTATATGTATAGAGGGGAGTTGGAAGAGAGTCAGAGAGAGATCAGCAGGGCAGTTCAGAGAGGGTCCACACTCCTCTTATGCAGGTTGGCAGTTTCAGTGGCAGAACACTGGGTCCCTGGGATTGGGGCATCTCTGGAAGGTGAGCAGCCAGGCAGTTTGCAGTTGTTTGGGTCCTGGGTCCCTTGGGATGAGTGGTGAGATCATCCAGGGAGTTTGGAGGGTAGATAGAGTAAGACCCAGGGGTGTTGGGCCCAACTTTTAGAGTGGATTTTCAAGCTGTTGGGAGCTGTAGAGGTTGTGGCTGGGGCCTCTGCAGGAATCGGGGTGGTGCAGCTCCCCCTGGTTCCTTTCCCAGTGGCACTTCAGCTCATGGGCTTGTAGATGGGAGTGGGTGGTGGCCAGGACTCAATGGGGTCTGCGATGCACTGAAGTCCGAGGCTTACATTCAGAGAGTAGACCTTTAGGCCAGTATAGGCCATGGCTCAGCTTTGGCATGAAGAAGCTATAAGAAAGGGAACCACTGTGACTGCTGTGGGAGGCTCAGCTTCGGAAGCGCTTGAGGAGCCAGTTTGAGAGACAGAGAGAGAGAGAAATAGAGAGACAGTGAAACGCACAGGGACCAGGCCGGTCCAGGACAAGGGCTAAATGGAGTAACATGAGCAGTGTTTGTGAGGCAGCTAAGGGAATTAGCAGGCTTCAGAATTTATGCCCCAAATATGTAATGACTTGGCAGCATCAAAGGAGCACATCGCTCCCTTGATAGAAATGCTTAGGCAGAAAAAGTGAGTGGTTTGGGTTAAAGTCCCAGTTCCCAGTTGAAGCCCTGCAGAAGAAGTGAGTGTTTGGGTTACAGTCCCAGCTTTTAAGTGAAGCTCTCTATGAAGGGAGGCAGTGACAAGTTTAGGTACTCACCAGTGCTGGTGGTCATTTGGGAGCTTCACGCTTCTGGCATAGTGAAGAACAGTCTCTGGTCCTGAGTAAAAGGTTTGCTGCTGGTTTATGTGTGCAGAAAATCTAAGCCTAAGATTACCCGCATATATCTCTCTCAGTATTCTGATTTGATGTAAAAAGTTAGCCCCATGAAGCTGTGTTACTTAAAACCCTTTAAGCAATTGGGACCCTGAGGTCTTGCAATCTTTAAGAGCTCAGGAGAATAAACCTGATTTGTTTTGGAGTCCAGTGTGATCAATTTTAATGAAGGATTTAAATGTAATAACAAGTCCTTTAGGTTTTAGGGCTTTCATTGTTTCCTTGGGGTCTCAAAGCTTTCTGGTCTTCCTGCACCCTCCTAGAAACATAGAAACATAGACTTTGACGGCAGATAAGGACCGCTAGGCCCATATAGTCTGCCCATTTCCTACCTACAGGATAGGCCGCAGATCCTAGTTAACCAACAGCCTATTTCTTCCTACCCCCCACAAGAATTGCCTTATGTCTGTCCCATGCATTCTTGAATTCTCCCACAGTTTTAGACCCCACAACCTCCTCAGGAAGGCTGTTCCCATGCATCCACTACCCTATCTGTGAAATAATACTTCCTCACATTGCCCCTGAACCGCCCTCCTTCTATCTTTAAATTATGTCCCCTTGTTCTTGCAAGTCTCTTTTCTGAAAGATGCTACCCTCTTGGACTTTGTTGATTCCACTGAGGTACTTAAAAGTTTCTATCATGTCCCCATCTCCTTCTTTCCTCCTGCTCCGGGACTGGTGGGTGGAGAAGATTGAAGATGAACTGTTCAGTCTGTCTGTTGGTCTTGGCCTGCTGGGAGATGTGACCATGTTTGAGATGCAGAGATGGTGAGATTGAAGATGTCTCAAGGTAAGAGAATCTACTTTAAATGTTGCTATCTCATAGAAATGCTTGGTAAGGTTCTGGAGTCTGGGACCCCTTCCGTACACCTGCCCCTAGACAATGAGGAAGTGGGGCTGCATATAAGTTATATGAATTATAACCCTGCTCCTTAGCAATCTAAATAATTTGTGTGGTATTCCTTGTGGACAGCATTTCCAGTGTTTCAGGCGTACAACTTATCTCTGGTCAGTAACTACTACTAACCTCCCTAGTCATAGGACGGCATTCAAGAGTTTCTGTGCAAGCTTGAATTTGAACAGCAATGAAAATTTTATTTAACAATAATTTTGCTTCCCTAACGTAACTGGTTGGCATGGATTGCCTATTTATTTTCAGTTATGTTACATCTCTTATATCAAGCTATGTCTCCATGTTCCAATACCGTGTACATGAAAGACATAAAAGAATGTGACTATATACCAGACTATCTAATTTACTAAGTTGTCTAATAATAATACCCAATGCTAGCTAATACTGTACAGTACTGAGAATTCTGAATTTCACAAATATTTTGGATTCCTAGTGAAATTGGTTGGCATGCATTCCTGGAGGTTACAGGAACTGATGTTCTGCTCAGTTTCTCAGTCTCACTAGGGGTCTGATGATTGTTTAGGCTAACCTGCGTGGAGGTGTAGTCTTCTTTTGTGCTTGATGAACAGCATGCATGACCTGTGAGAGTCCACAAATGCTTCACAGTTTCATTTATGCTCTCCTTCATAAATGGGAGGTATGCCAACGTGACCATTAATTACAATGGCTCAGAGCCTGCCCTGCAGCCGATGGTCTCCTCTGCACCCACAAAGTCCAAATCTTGTATATGCGAAACTCAGAGTGAGACTATCCCTATCTGGCCCATAAGCGGAAATGTCCTTGCTCCAGGTGGAGCTTTAGCCATGCAGACATATTGGCAGCCCCTCCTGATGTAGAATTTAAGACTTTGGCTGCAAGGAGTTGGGCCATTAAGCCAAGGGGCTCCTTTAGCTCGCCAAGTGGGTTCAGGAGCACCTTCTAAGCTATTCTCCTACGACCACCTCTGGCTCACCAGGTCTGTTTTAGGTTTGTGTAGGCCAGCTGAGTGCCTCAGTGGTTGTTGCTCTTCTCCTTCTGCCTTGTGGGATGGTACTCCTGGCGAGTACCCCATTGCTCAAAGTGTGCTCTCAGCCCTTCACGACATTCTGTTAGAGGGATAGAGTGAGCGCCTTCCTCCTGATTGATTCTCCCAGAATCAGGTTTCTAAATTGCAGTAGCAGAGCCATCACTAAACAAAATATCCCAAGCCTGGAGGAAAGGTGACCTAGGCCTTGATACCCAGAGATTTCCTCCTCAAATGTTTTTTTTCCTCTCATCCATGCCAGATGTCATAATAGCTAATTAGTTGTTATAATAGCATATTCCCTAGATTGCTTAGGTAGGTTTTCGCTGTTGGATGGAGATAGATGGTGCCCTCCTTTGCGTTCTCTCTCTCCTTAGGAAGTCATGCCCTCCTGCTATCTAGTCATTTCAGACCTATGTGAAGGTTGCTACCGTTACCGTTGTTTCCTGTTGACCTACATAAAATCCTAAATACATATACCTACTCGTATCCTTCTGCAATGCTTTATGTTCTACACTCTTTTTGGGGATCCTTCCTATGGTACCTTTAGCCTAAGGGAATCCTTCCCAAGGCACTCTAGGGATGGAACCCTCCTCCAGAGTTCCTTGCTTTTGGCATCCCTACAGCGTAGTATTCCCAAGGAACAGAGAGGTGAATGACCACAAAGGTTTATTCAACAAGTTGAATAAGCACAACACTATACCAAATTGTGTAAGCACATTGAACAAAACAGAAAGAAGGCAAAGCAAAGTAGAAAACAGTGTCAAAAAGGTTTGACCAGGAAATCAGTAGAAAGAGTAACAGTCCTGGAAGGATTGAAAGCCAAGACCCCACCCTAGACTGGAGGCCGAGAGACAAAGAGGGTAAAAAATCAACATAAAAATACTCATAATAAATAAAAAGAACCAAACACCACCATGCACTCCAGAGCCAGTTACGTGTAAGGTCCCAGCACTTCCCCAATGAAGCCTTAACTGGCGAAGTGCTGTGGACCTTGCATGTAACTGTTGTGCCACTGTTAACCTTTGTCAAGAATTATGGAATAAAATCAGTTATTTTGGATCTAGCAGTCTGGACTAAGTGGTATTTTTTGCCACCTTCACTGGAGGATTATCAGTCCTCCTGGCTCTGGAGTGCGTGGTGGTGGTGTTTGGTTCTTTTGTTGATTAAATTGGGGCACACAGCCCTCACCTGCACCACCCTAGCTCTGCAGTGTGGTGCTTTAGGTTTATTTGCTTGGCTGAATAGGTAGAGCCTTCTCAAGCAGATGAGAAGGAAGTGCTACTGCACCTCTACAGGTCTTAGTCAGGCTGCACTGGAGTACTGTGCCGTGCCAAGTTCTAGAAACCTCATCTATAAAAGGACAGGGATCACCTCGAGTCAGTCCAAAGGAGAGTGATTAAAATTATTCACTGAGTGGTAAAGATGGTGAACTGAAGCAAATCCAGTTCAATATCAGTCACAGAGTTTATGTGCAAAGAAAAGATATGCAGGCAGTTGAGAACATGTGGGGTCCATTTAAACATGCCTAGTTTTATGGTTCAATAAAGAAAAATGATCATTTCTTTTCAACTGTGAACTAAATGGATTTTTAGGAAAGAATGTCTGAATCCATTGTCATGTTGGTCCTAATATAAATAAATATGAAATTGTGGAAAACTGCTAGGAACAAAGGATTGCCATTTGTGGTTTCAAGCATACGTACATTTTAAAATACCGAGAATTTAAACTGTGATGTGAATATTTTTCATCGCCTTCTTTCCAAAGACCTCTGAGAATAGACCTGTTAGTGCTCAAACATTTGTTGAGTCAACAAACTTTCTGCTTAGTATTCAGGCAGTGCAAGTGTAGCACGTGACTAAAGTAGCTCAGTACGCCCCAAACAACAGAAGAATTTGCTCCACTGATTATGGCCAGCAATTTGTAAGCATCACAGAAGAAATTGGGTCACACTCATTCTGAAACAAGCATGAAATCTCAGGAGACATTGTTCCTAGGGGAAAAAACATTTTCATTCAAAAATGTCCCCATTAGTTTTATTGTCCATGTAATGTCCCTTCCAGGCCAGGCAGGCTCTCTCTCTCTCTCTCTCTCTCTCACCCTCCTCCGCTCTGGTCAAGGAGAATATATCACAGGCCTCAAGCAGACTCTGGCAGATACTAGGGTATTATGCTTGCCTTGATGAGGATGACACTTTTTGTTGACCACTACACAGAAAGGTTACATTTTCCCATATACAGAGTCTCTCTTTTGCCTCCCATTAATCAGGGTGTAGGAACAGTGGAAATACGGGAGGGTAAAGGGTTGAAAATGCATTTACTGCTTAGTGGACTTAAAGAATAGATATCCACTTTAGTGTGACCCCCAGGGTTACCATGTCCATGTTCACACTTTGCCTGGTGACTGTACAGGGCCCATCTGGTTTATTTGTTTAGTTTTTATTGACCAGGTAACCAAACTAGACAATTAAATGCCTGTTTTCAAGTACAGCCTGGGAGGTTACAATAGGATAGTACAAACAGATAAATTATGGTACATAAGATAACCACAGGAACAAGTAATAGCAATACAAAGAAGCAATATCAAGGTACATAATGTAAATCTGGGTACAGTCAGAAGAACAGCACAACAATTTGGTGCAATTGAGGTTAGGTTACTTCTTTCTCTTGCGGTAGCAGAATAAATAAGAAATAATGCAGTGCCTCCACCCAGAGAGAATAAGTGGGCCAGATGCTATATGCTCTACCACCCTGGGATGCAGTACCTACCCATCTCCTTACACTGGACTGGACCAGCCCCTGGGGACAAATAAGATAGTTGTTATCTTCACCAATAAACACTTCAATCAGGTTACACAAATGGCCACACTTACAAGTAAAAAAAGAGTGCAGTGTGCCTGAGTTCAAGTCCTGCTAAGACACTTATTTCTTTCTCTCTTCTGTTTGTTCCAGGTTCCATAAATGTGCACACCACTCCCATGTGATTTAAAATGCAATTATCTGTGCAGTGCTGGGTTGTGTATTGGAGAAAGAGTTAGGTGCCTCGAGACATCTCAGTTTCCAGTTGCCTTAATGGCACAGCTGGTAGCATAGAAAGAATGGTATTCTGGTGGCATGGGTTCAAGTCCCTGTTAAGGCACTTATTTCTTTCTCTCTTCTATTTACATGTTTAGTGCCTTGTGATGCTCTTCACAGGGCATGCCCAGCTGTCCCTGCATCTTGTTTGTTACCCTGCATTGCACCATCTTGAGCCCATCCCTATCCTTCCTGAGGTGAGGATTTCAGAACTGGGTGCAATACTCAAGGTGGTCTCACCAGGGATCTTCACAGGAAGTATTAACTCTTTCCTTCCATTATCAATACCCCTCCCAATACATCCCAGCATCCTACTAGACTTGCTGTAAGCTTTGTTGCACTAACTCAATTGCTTTAGGGAGTCACTGATGATAACTGTAAGGTCCAGTTCCTCAGCCATAGTGCTAAGTCTTATCCTCCCATCCACTACTCTGTCCTGGGTTCTTGTTCCCTAGGTGCATTACCTTGCACTTTCTGGTGTTTAATTTCAACTGCCAAACCCTTGACCACCCCACTAGCTTTTGTAAGCCTCTGCATTTTGCTTATTCCCTCTTCACTATCCACCCTCCCATAGAGCTTCATGTCATCTGCAAAGAGACATGACCTTCCCTGGATTCCTTCACCAATGTCACTGATGAACAATGTTGAAGAGGATTGTACCTACGAAAGATCCCTGTAGAACCATGCTTGTAACCTCCTCTCTTCTGATTCAACCCCATTGATCACAACCCTCTGCTGCCACCCCATTAGCCAGTTACCTACCCAGTTTACTATGACTTTAGCCATACCTGGATTCTCCATCTTCTTCAGCAGTTGTCTGTGAGGTACCAAGTCAAAAATCTTGCTGAAATTGAAGTACAGCAAATCCACAGCATGGCCTATATCTAATTACTTCATCACCCAGTCAAAGAAATCTATCAGGTTAGTCTGACAAGACCTTCCTGCCATAAATCCGTTATTAAGTATCCTGGAGCTCATTGCTCTTCAAGAAGTCCATGAGATCTTCTTTGACCAGTGACTCCAGCAGCCTTCCTACAATAGAGGTAGGACTGAAAGGTCTCTAGTTCCCTGTTTTCACCTTGTTCCCCACTTATGGAGCAGAAGTACATCTGCCGCCCTCACATCCTTGAACTACCCCTATCCTAAGTGAGTTGTTGAACTGACCTACCAGGGTTTCAGCCAGTTCCGCTGCTAATTCCCTGAGTATCCTTGAATGCAACCCATCTAGTTCCAGGGCCTTATCTATCTTTAGGGCTGCCACCATCTTGCCTAGTGAAAACTGAACAAAACAATCATTAAGGACAGCGGTCTTTTGTACGTCCTCCTCTATCACTATCACCCTACCCCTCAACTAACCTTATGACTCCCTTTCTTTCTTCCATTTTTGCCTAATATATTTGAAGAACTGTTTTCTCTGCTCTTGACCCCTCTGTGATACACAGCTCTGTGTCTGGTTTTGCCTTCCTAACCGCTCTCTTTGACTCCCTATTTTTCTGTACATATTCTACCCTTTTTCCTCCCCTGCTTTTCTTTATATTTATATAAGACCTTCTTTGGCCTCACCACTTCCATACCTTTGCGAAAACCATAATGGTTGCTTGTGTAGTGCCCCAGAAACTGGGGGGCACCACAGAAAATAGTGGCATTGAGGCATCATAGAAAATAGGGATCCTCAGAGATATGAGGGATCAAACAGTTCTGGGGACCCTGGCAGCTTAATGGGAAGACCTTGAAAAGCTTTGGTAACCCTCTGAAACACAGAATAGACCCAACTCCAGCAGACAGTCCTAACAGCCTAAATTCAGGGTTTAAAAGAAACCCTTTTTTTTCTCTTTCTTCTCCCTTCCTTGGTTCCCCTTCCCCACTGCTCAAGACCCGACACCCAGCCAGCCAGCCAAAGCCAAACCAGTTGGGCCACATTCCTGTCCCACAGAGTAAAGTCAGACAGAAGACTTGCTGTTCTTTTGGAAGCTGAGAAGCAGGCTATACTGCAGAGAACACACTAGAAGCATTTGAGGAACTGGTAACTGGTAAAACATAATATTGTAGGGTACTAGGAAGGTAAGCTACACTTTCTACAGAAAGTTTCATTATTTTCTTATTGGCATTAAGAATTGCAGGATTCCATTAAAGTGTAGTAATTTTATAACCAGAGGTTGTAATACAACTGAAGTTGCTTGATTTCTGTGCTAGATGCATAGGATTTGGAAGGATATTCGTGCAATATTTTGGAAGTGTCCTGCTGGCTGAACAGTGAGTTCGTTTTTTATCCCTGGACTCAGTAGAGTGGTTTGTGTAGGAACAGTGGTCTAGTACATTGTGGTGTTGGTTGACTTACTATAAAGGGCAGTACTCACCAGGGTGGTGGAGCAGTGGTGTATTTGATTGTTTCTAACAGTCACCAGTGGTTGTGGCATTTCCTTTATAGCCAAGGTTCTGACATCACTTCCTCAACAGGTCTTGGAGCAGAACTGTCATATTCTTAATTACCCAGCACAGTGCATAAAGCGTAAGTATACACACACAAAAAAAATAATAAAAAAAAAATTTGTATATTACTCATTGTATATTATAAGGAAGAGGGACATGTGGGAGTGGTGCAATGCACTGGCTGTGGGGCAGCAATTTTCTGGGAAACATTCTGGAACCTGCATTGCTGCCCTATTTGCAGGCAACTGTCAGTTCTGAGGGAGGAGGTTGCCCACCTCCAGGCTGAACTGGCAAGGACTAAAGAGGACTCCTCCACCCAAAGAGCACCAGTTCCACAACCACTGCCTCAGAGGTTGCCATGTGTGAAGAGCAGATGGACCACAGTAGGTTCTGGGAGGGTGAGGTGGTGGAACAGAGGCGTAGCCCAGTGCATCTCTCACACAAATCATATGTCGGTCTGGCAAATCAAGGTTCCTCTATGATGACACCCTCATTGGAGACCAAGAAGAATGCTGGGACATCCACAAGGAGACCCACAAAAGAGTGGCAAGGGACAACACAAGGAAAGAAACAGCTTCTGATGGGGACTCAACTGTTAAGGTGTAGACCTGGAGAAGGGAGAGGAGAGGGAAGTAAGGTGCCTGCCTGGTACCATGGCTTGGAGGACAGGAAGTGAATTCTCAGGATTGCAGAAGCAGCATCACAGGAGAGGAAACTAGATATCATTGTCCACCTTGGGACAAATGACCTAGCTAGGCATGAGATCAGTGCAGTGCAGGATGAATTTGTGGAGTTGGGGAGGGCCCTCAGACAGGTAGCAAGCACGGTAACCTTCTCAGAGGTGCTGCCAGTCTATGGCAGGGTGAGGCTAGGGTACTGCACACCATGCGGTTTAATGAATGGTTGCAAAACTGGTGCAAAGCACAGGGCTTTAGGCTTCATTGGGACTGGGGTCCACCTGGAGAGATGAAGGTCTATACTGGCATGATGGTCTGCATCTGTCCAGGAAGGAAACACGCTCCTAGGTGACAGGTTTAAAGGCTTCCTTGTCAAGCTTTTAAACTAGCCAAGGGGAGGTGCTGATAGGAAACAGGAAAGTTCAAGCCTCCCCATAAAGCATGGCAGGTAGTAGGGTAAACACTGAGGTACAGAGCTTGACTGAGGGCAGGACAGGGATAAATGGAAAAATGGACAAGGCAATAAGAGCAGGGATGGGGTAAACAAGGATAAAGCCAACATTAAATGGAGGCAATGAGTACCAATGCCCGTAGTCTTGAAACAAGCTTCCAGAGCTAGTAGCCCTAAAGGAAGTGGAACACTTGGATATTGTGGCAGTCACAGAAAAATGGTACATGGAGAACCATGACTGGGATGTCAACATATCAGGGTACACAATCTACAGAAGGGACAGGGAGGGTAAAGAGGAGGTGGAGTAACATAGAAACATAGAAACATAGAAGTTGCGAGATAAGGACCGCAAGCATCCAGTATGCCCATTTCTTTTCTACCTTATAAATGTGCCATCGGCCTTTGCTCTGTCAGTGACCTATCTATTCATAGTCATTTGTATTGCTCCTTATGCCTATCCCATGCCTGTTTGAAGCCCTGCACTGTATTCATAACCACCACTTCTTGTGGTAAGCTATTCCATGCATCTACCACCCTTTCTGTGAAAAAGAATTTCCTCACATTTCCCCTTAATCGGCCTCCCTCTAATCTCATGCTGTGTCCTCTTGTCCTGCTATTTTTCTTATATTTAAACATATTAGACTCTTTCACCTTGTTTATGCCTTTAAGGTGTTTAAATGTCTCGATCATATCACCTCTCTCCCTCCTTTGCTCAAGGGTATACATATTGAGCTCCATTAATCTGTCCTCATATGTCTTCTGATGCAGTCCCTGCACCATTTTGGTTCCCTTCTCTGGACTGCCTCAATTTAGTTAATGTCCTTGTGAAGTGTGGCCTCCAATACTGCACGCAGTACTCCAGATAAGCCTAACCAATGTCTTGCACAGAGGGATTATTACCTCCCTCTTACGACTTGTGATACCCCTACTAATACACCCTAACACCCCCTAGCCTTACCTACTGCTTTAGAGGTCTGCTTGGATGATTTTAGGTCATCAGTGATGATGATGCCCAAGTCTCTTTCTTCCTTTGTGACTGCTAGCAACTCCCTCCCAGCCTATAAGTGGCTTCAGGGTTTCTCTTCCCTATGTGCATGATTTTGCACTTCTTTGCATTAAATCCAGTTGCCACTCTTCTGACCATTCTGCTAGTTTATCCAGATCTCTTCTCATTCTGCTCTCTACATAAGGGAAGGGATCAAAGTAACAGAACTAAAAAGTAAAGGGGAGGACAAGAGGAACTCTGGGTCACATTGGAGACAGGGAATGGCATCACAATCCAGCACAGGAGTTGTATACAGACCCCCATCTCAAGGGAGGAAATGGACAAGAAAATGATAGAGGCATTCTCAAAATGGCTGAAAAAGGGAGATACTGTTGATGGGGACCTGAATATGCCAGATGTTAACTGGGCAACATGGACTGCAGCCACATCCAAGAGCAGGGTCATTCTCGATGCCTTACAGGAGCATGCCTTAGACAGCTAGTGGTGGAACCCACTCAGGAGGGAGCAATATATGACCTAGTACTCTCAAATGGAGAGAGGATCACAAACTTAGAAGTCAGTAGACACCTGGGAACAAGCTACCACTGCACAGCATGCTTCACAATAAAACAACCATGGAGACAAGCCATACAAATACAAGGATACTGGACTTTAGAAGGGCTGACTTTGCCATAATGGGTGAATACCTGAGGAATGCATTAGCAAATGGCCAGAAAGGAGGGTGGAAGAACAATGGAGAAAAATCAAAACTGCCATCATGGAGGCAACATGCCTTTGTGTGAAACAAATAAAGAAAACAAAGCAGAATAAAAAACACTTTGGCTCTCAAAAGAAGTGTCAGGGAAGGTTAAGGAGAAAAAGGCTGCATTCAAAAGTATAAGGAATCACAGACTGAACATGACAGGGAACTGTATCAATTAAAGCAGAGAAAGAAGTGGGAAGGCAGTCAGAAAAGCAAAGGCCCAAACCGAGGAAAGGATAGCCAACTCAGTTAAGAAGGGATAAACCTTTTATAGGTACATTAGGGAACATAGAAAGGTTAAGGGAGGGATAGGGAAGATTAATAAAGGAGAGGAGGTGGGCAGAGGAGACAGTGAAAAGGCAGAGATAATGAATGAATACTTTGCTCAGTATTCACAAAAGAAGAAGAGGAGGAGTTACCTAAACCAAACAGTAGAAGCACTCTGGATAGTGGGGTTGATACCAGTCCATTTAAAGAAGAAAGAGTACTGAAAGAACTTCAAAACTCAAGGTGGACAAAGCAATGGGGCCTGATGGGATTCACCCTAGAATCCTAAAAGAGCTAAGGGAGGACCTAGTGACACCACTAACCACACTTTTAACAAATCATGGGAAGATGGGGTGGTACCTGAGGACTGGAGGAGGCAGATGTGATTCTCCTTTACAAAGTGGAAGCAAGGCAGAAGCAGGAAACTACAGACCTGTTAGTTTTACCTCAGTGGTGGGGAAAATGATGGAATCACTTCTGAAAGAAAGAATTGTTGAGTACCTAGAGGCCAAAGGGCACTGGACCCAAAGCAGCATGGATTCACAGCAGGAAGGTCATGTCAGACAAATCTAATCAATTTCTTTGACTGGGTGACCAAAGTAATAGACCAGGGAGGGCTGTGGATATGGCCTACCTAGACTTTAGCAAGGCATTTGACACAGTCTGCACAAAAGATTAATAATAGTTAGCCAGCCTGGGAGTGGGTCCCAGGGTGGTAGCCTGGTAGAAAACTGGCTGCACAACAGGACACACAGAAGGTAATAGTGAATGGAACACATTCTGAAGAAAGGGGGGTTACTAGTGGAGTACCCTCAGGCTCAGTACTGGGTCCAGTCCTCTTTAACGCCTCTTTATAGGTGACATTGCAGAGGTCTGGAAGGAAAGGTATGCCTCTTAGTGGATGACACAAAGATCTGTAACAGAGTTGATACACAAGGGGGTAGAAAGTATGAGAAGGACTTGGCAAGGTTGGAGGAATGGTCAGACATATGGCAACTTAGATTCAATGCAAAGAAGTGCAAAGTAATGCACCTGGGAAAAAAATCCAGGAGAAGAGTACACAATAGCAGGGAGGTACTAACAATAACAATAATGGAAAGGGATCTGGGTGTAGTCATATCAGATGACCTAAAGGTGGGTAAGCAATGTGAGAAGTCAGTAGGAAAAGCCAGGGGATACTGGGATGCATAGGGAGGGGCATCACAAGTAGAAAAAGGGAAGTGGTTATCCTCTGTACAGACAGTTGGTGAGACCCCATCTGAGTACTGCATGCAGTTCTGGAGACCTCATCTACGCAAGGACATAGACAGGATGAAAGCAGTCCAGAGGAGGGCAACTAAAATGGTGCAGGGTCTACATCAGAAACCATATGAAGAGAGACTGAGAGAGCTTAATATGTATACCCTTGATGAAAGGAGGGACAGGGAGGACATGATAGAAACTTTTAAGTACCTCAAGGAATCAACAAAGTCCAGGAGGGTAGCATCTTTCAGAAAAAGAGATGTGTAAGAACAAGGGACACAATTTAAAGTTAGGGGGGACAGCTCAGGGGTAATGTGAGGAAATTCTTTTCACGGAGAGAGTGGTGGGACGCATGGAACGCCTTCCTGGAGAGGCTGTGGGGTCTAAAACAGTGGAGGAATTCAAACACGATGGGACAGACATAAGGCAATTATAGTGGGGTTGCAGGAAATACGCTGTCGGTTAACTAGAATCTGCAGCTTATCCAGTAGGTAGGAAATGGGCAGACTGGGTGGGCCAAGTGGTCCTTATCTGCCATCAAAGTCTATGTTTCTATGTTTCTAAGGAAGCCAGGCTGAACCCTCTCAGCCAATCCCTGTGGCCAGGGTAGATTAAAATTTTGAGACTTTTTTTTTTAAGCCATTGACCCTGCCTCTGGAGGCTGACCTCTGGATGAAGGAGCCAACCCTGACAGATAGCCAGGACTGTCTCAGCCTAGAGGAGGCTTTGCACAGGTTGGAGAGGGAGAAAAATTTGACCAGTGAGGGTGAGGGACAGCAAGGCAATGGATGTCGGCTTCCCTGTTAGGAGGTTGAAGCAAACCCTGGATCTCTTTGGTGTAACTCCTCCAGAACATCCCCAGTAGCAGCCTCAGTTGGTTCTTGCAGACATCTGCCACCTAGTCGGGTCCCCAGTGCGTTGAGTCAGTTTAATTTGACTGGGAAACAGACCCAGTGAACCTTTCATGCAGCAGTCTCCAGGAGAAGAGGCCTTATCGCTCCTTTGTGGTTGTGCATTCCCAGAGTACAGAAATCCTGGTTGAACTCCAGGGATGAGTAGGCTGTTGGCCAGCATTTCCTTTAATAATTAGTCCTAGCTAGACCTGCTCCAGCCAGGGAAAGGACTGTTTCTTTAGCAATTGTATTGTGCCTCAGAGGCTGCCAAGTGTGAAGAGCAGTTGGACCACAGTGGGTTCTGGGAGGGTGAGGGTGGTGGAACAGAGGCATAGTCCCCTAGTTGTATCTCTACACAAATCATATGTCAGTCTGGCAAATAAAGGTTCCTCTATGATGACACCCTCAGTGGAGACCAAGAAGAATGGTGGGGACATCCACAAGGGAGACCCACAAAAGGGTGGCAAGGGACACCACAGGGAAGGAAACAGCTTCTGATAGGGGACTCAATTGTTGGGTGTAGACCTGGGGAAGGGAGAGGAGAGGAAGTAAGGTGCCTGCCTGGTGCCATGGCTTGGAGGGACAGGAAGCAAATCCTCAGGATTGCAGAAGCAGCATCACAGGAGAGGGAACTAGATATCATTGTCCACCTTGGGACAAATGACCTAGTTAGGCATGAGATCAGTGCAGTGCAGTGAATGTTGTGGAGTCGGGAAGGAGCCTCAGACAGGCAGCAAGCACGGTAATCTTCTCAGAGGTGCTGCCAGTCTATGGCAGGGGTGAGACTAGGTACTTCACACCATGCAGTTTAATGAATGGTTGCAAAACTGGTGCAGAGCACAGGGCTTTGGCTTCATTGGGGACTGGGGGTCCACCTGGAGAGATGAAGGTCTATACTGGCATGATGGTCTGCATCTGTTCAGGAAGGAAACAAGCTCCTCGGTGACAAGTTTAAATGCTTCCTTGTCAAGCTTTTAAACTAGCCAAGGAGAGTGCTGATGGAAGCAGAAAAGTTCAGCCCCCACAAAACGTGGCAGGTAGTAGGGTAAACACTGAGGTACAGAGCTTTACAGAGGGCAGAACAGGGTAAATGGAAAAATAGACAAGGGCAATAAGAGCAGGGATGGGGTAAAAAGGATAAAGCCAACATTAAATGGAGGGCAATGAGTACCAATGCCCGTAGTCTGGAAACAAGCTTCCAGAGCTAGTAGCCCTGATGGAAGAGGAACACTTGGATATTGTGGCAGTCACAGAAACATGGTACAGGAGAACCATGACTGGGATGTCAACATGCCAGGTACACAATCTACAGAAGGGACAGGGAGGGTAAAAGAGGAGGTAGAGTAGCTCTCTACATAAGGGAAGGGATCAAAGCTACAGAACTAAAAAGTAAGGGAGGACAAGAGGCACTCTGGGTCACATTGGAGACAGGGAATGGCATCACAATCTGCACAGGGGTTGTATACAGACCCCATCTCAAGGGAGGAAATGGACAAGAAAATGATAGAGGACATTCTCAAAATGGCTGAAAAAGGAGATACTGTTGATCGGGGACCTGAATATGCCAAATGTTAACTGGACAACATG
This sequence comes from Neoceratodus forsteri, assembly GCA_016271365.2. Classification (NCBI taxonomy): domain Eukaryota; kingdom Metazoa; phylum Chordata; order Ceratodontiformes; family Ceratodontidae; genus Neoceratodus; species Neoceratodus forsteri. The sequence goes on from CM057450.1 coordinate 1,545,089,279, forward strand.
GACTGCAGCCACATCCAAGAGCAGGGTCATTCTTGATGCCCTACAGGGGCATGCTTTAGACAGCTAGTGGTGGAACCCACTCAGGAGGGAGCAATATTTGACCTGGTACTCTAAATGGAGAGGGTCACAAATTTAGAAGTCAGTAGACATCTGGGAACAAGCGACCACTGCACAGTGTGCTTTACAATAAACACAACCATGGAGACAAGCCATACAAAGACAAGGATACTGGACTTTAGAAGGGCTGACTTTGGCATAATGGGTGAATACCTGAGGAATGCATTAGCAAATGGCCAGAAAGGAGGGTGGAAGAACAATGGAGAAAAATCAAAACTGCCATCATGGAGGCAAGAAGCCTTGTGTGAAACAAATAAAGAAAACAAAGCAGAATACAAAACCAATATGGTTCTCAAAAGAGGTGTCAGGGAAGGTTAAGGAGAAAAAGGCTGCATTCAGAAAGTATAAGGAATCACAGAAGGAGCACGACAGGAACTGTATCAATTAAAGCAGAAAGAAGTGGGAAGGCAATCAGAAAAGCAAAGGCCCAAACCGAGGAAAAGATAGCCAACTCAGTTAAGAAGGGGATAAAACCTTTATAGGTACATTAGGAACATAGAAAGGCTAAGGGAGGGATAGTGAAGATTAATAAAGGAGAGGAGGTGGGCAGAGGGAGACAGTGAAAGGCAGAGATACTGAATAAATACTTTTGTTCAATATTCACAAAAGAAGATGAGGAGGCGCTACCTAAACCAAACAATAGAAGCACTGTGGGTAGTGGGGTTGACGCCAGTCCATTTACAGAAGAAAGAGTCCTGAAAGAACTCCTAAAACTCAAGGTGGACAAAAGCAATGGTACCTGAAGGATTCACCCTAGAATCCTAAAAGAACTAAGGGTGGACCTAGTGACACCACTGACCACACTTTTAACAAATCATGGGAGGATGGGGTGGTACCTGAGGACTGGAGGAGGGCAGATATGATTCCCTTCACAAAAGTGGAAGCAAGGCAGAAGCAGGAAACTACAGACCTGTTAGTTTGACCTCAGTCGTGGGAAAATGATGGAATCACTCCTGAAAGAAAGAATTGTTGAGTACCTAGAGGCCAGTGGGGCACAGGACCCAAAGCAGCATGGATTCAGAGCAGGGGGTCATGTCAGACGAATCTAATCAATTCTTTGACTGGGTGACCAAAGTAACAGACCAGGAGGGGCTGTGGATATGGCCTACCTAGACTTTAGCAAGGCATTTGACACAGTCCCACACAGAAGATTAATAATCAAGTTAGCCAGCCTGAAGTGGGTCCCAGGGTGGTAGCCTGGGTAGCAAACTGGCTGCACAACAGGACACAGAAGGTAATAGTGAATGGAACACATTCCAAAGAAAGGGGGTTACTAGTGGAGTACCTCAGGGCTCAGTACTGGTCCAGTCCTCTTCAACGCCTTTATAGGTGACATTGCAGAGGGTCTGAAGGAAAGGTATGCCTCTTGCAGATGACACAAAGATCTGTAACAGAGTTGATACACAAGGGGGTAGAAAGGATGAGAAGGGACTTGGCAAGGTTGGAGGAATGGTCAGACATATGGCAACTTAGATTCATGCAAAGAAGTGCAAAGTAATGCACTTGGGAAATAAAAATCCAGGAGAAGAGTACACAATTGTAGGGGAGGTACTAACAATAGCAATAATGGAAAGGGACCTGGGGTAGTCATATCAGATGACCTAAAGGTGGGTAAGCAATGTGAGAAGTCGGTAAGGAGAGCCAGATGCATAGAGGAGGCATCACAAGTAGAAAAGGGAAGTGGTTATCCCTCTGTACAGACAGTTGGTGAGAACCCATCTGGAGTACTGCAGTTTTGAGACCTCATCTATGCAAGGACATAGACAGGATGAAAGCAGTCCAGAGGAGGGCAACTAAAATGGTGCAGGGTCTACATCAGAAACCATATGAAGAGAGATTGAGAGAGCTTAATATGTATACCCTGATGAAAGGAGGGAAGGGAGGCATGATAGAAGCTTTTAAGTACCTCAAGGGAATCAACAAAGTCCAGGAGGGTAGCATCTTCAGAAAAGAGATGTGTAAGAACAAGGAGACACAATTTAAAGATAGAGGGGGATGGCTCAGGGTAATGTGAGGAATTTTTTTCATGGAGAGAGTGGTGGACTCATGGAACCGTCTTCCTGAGAGGTTGTGGGGTCTAAAACAGTGGGGAATTCAAACATGCATGGGACAGACATAAGGCAATTATAGTGGGGTTTGCAGGAAGTAGGCTGTTGGTTAACTAGAATCTGTAGCTTATCCAATAGGTAAGGAAATGGGCAGACTGGGTGGGCCAAGTGGTCCTTATCTGCCACAAAGTCTATGTTTCTGTGTTTCTATGTTTCTGTGTAATTATTGTTTAGAATTGTTAAATTGCTTCCATTGTACCCTCCCCTCGGGTGGAGGAAAGCTGCTACCTTGGCCAATTGTATAGAGACAAAGGGTGAGAGACAGAGAGAGAGAGAGAGAGAGAAAGAAATGAGAACCAAAAGGCAGAAGCTAGAAGGGTTCAAACCAAATAATTGTTGGACCAAGATTAAAGGTGTTTGTGAACTCCTCTCTTGAAACAATCTCTTGCTAGTTTAACTTATTCTAGGCAGTCTGTGCTCCAAATAGAGAAACTTGGGCGGTCCTTCTCAGCCAAGAGTCACAGAATTGCTAGGTAAAGCCAGCTCAGAGTATTACTGGTAAAACAGAAATGTTCAGGCTAAATTTCCAATTGTTTAGCTGTAAAAGCTAATTACTAAAGGCCTGGCAGAGCCTTAGTGAATTCTTCTCTCAGAGTTCTAGGGTAATCTAAGCCCTAGTAATGGAAAAACTTAGCCCTTTGTCCATGTAGTTGAAGGGCAGGGCAGCCCATAGCTGTGATAAAGAGACTAGGTACCATGGCCTCCATATTCAGAAGGCACACCGAGCTGATCCATATTAACAAAGGGTGGGTCATCAAACTGTTTCAATGCCCATGAAGCAACTGTATTTTCTTTATCTGCCTGCAATCTCCTGTTGCTTGCCTACTCTTAGCTGTTCCTGATTTTCAGGGATGTCCCTGATTTTGCCTCAGAAATTTCTTCTGTCCCTCCTAAGTCTGGCATTTCTGGCACTAAAGAGTAGGGATTGGGATCACGAATAATGCCAGCCATTGATGTTACAGTCTAGTTCTCATTAATACAATGCTATTCACACTAAGAAACATGTATACAGCTTCTGGGACTAATATTACGGTTTTATCTGATGTGTTCCTGATTTTGGTTGTTTGTCCCTGCCTTGTGATGAGGGAGTTAAGATGCAGGGTTGCCTGGACCCACTGCTTGCTGTGTCTGAACTGCTGTATTCAATCAAACTGTTTAAAATTGCTGAACTGCTTGCTGTGACTGAACTGTTATATTCAGTTGAAGAGTTTAAGTGATTAAACTGCCTTATTCCTGGGGTATCATGACTGCACTGTCTTATTTTCTCAATTGTCCTGTGTGACTGCACTGCCCTGAGGGATTGATTGCTGCACTTGCCTACTGTTACTTCCTCTGAAGACATTTGGGGCCACCCCATGCCAAATAGTAGGGCTCTCGGTCATACAAAAAGGAGGAATTGCCTTTCAGGTTTTTAATTTTGTTCTGTTCCAGGCTCCTGCACACACCTCACACCTCATCTAGAATTCCTCCGGTGCCTCTTCTTCGACCCAGGAGGATCCCCGGAAGCCCAGTATCACCTGCACCCACTTCCAGTGACCTCCACCAACTCCAAGTGTTCACCACGACGCCTCAGGTTCGAAAGCTATGGGTCTAAGTGGTAGCCAGCTGGTAGCTAGGGTCCACCAAAGGAGTCAGGTTAGGGCCTCCTGCTCTAGCTTGAGGGACTTAAGTCATCCGCCGACCTCGGAGTCACATTGCCCATTCTCCCACATAGACATTGTCCCAAGGTGGCAATAGTACCAGTGGCCTATACCAAGGCCTTGCCGAGGATTGCCAGGCTCAGTGCCCCATTCCCTGAGGTGGCATAGTACCGTGGCCCACGCAAGAGGCCACACCAAGGGTCACCACACCTTGATTGTACTGTCCATAGGTAGCTCGTGGTTCCAGTGATGCAACAAGAGGTTACACCAAAGATTGCCAGATTCTGAAGCTGCAGAGGTGAGGTGGAAGGGTTCCGGGACCTGCCCAGAGGTCATCCAGTGGATCATCGCACCCGCATCCTTTCCTCGACTGGAGATCACCTGCCCGAGGTCACCGCAGCTGACAACCCCAGATAAGGGTTCTCTTCCCTACAACCTGGTATCAACACCCATCCTTGACCAGGCACTTCCCTTTCGACATTGCCTCAGCGGCGCAGGAGTCACCTTCTTCCCAGGCCAGGAGGCCTACAGTGTTTTACTTGGTTTTTGGTTCACTGGGGATGCCCCATTTTATGGCCTGTGTGGAAGCACTTCCTTAGGTTCACCCTCAGCAGTCGGCCGACCAAAATACTAGAAACCCAAGCTTGTGCATTGGATCGCTACACCTTTAAGACTTGAGTAATCTGGACTTTTGTAGGACATTAGTGGGGCCAGTTTGTGGTCCTGGTAACCTTATTCACTCTTTTCTCATGTGTATAGTGTTAGTGAATGCTAAGTCTTTTCTGTGTTCTCCAATTGTTGCTAATAAACATTGCATCTTGGCTCTAGATGCGCCTCCAGCCTCTCCTTCCAGATTATCTGGCATCACCCTAAACTATTGGAGTACAAACCACCACAGCTCATCCACCACACTTGAACCTCCGCTTTTGGTTACCATTCTCATGCATAATTTAGATGTCTCAAGAATGGCCCCTTAATTAGCCTCATCTCTTCCACCCTCCATGTAATCCATCCCTACTAACTTATCCCTGATCAGCTCCCTCAGCCTATTGAAGTCCACCCTTCTAAAATCAAGGCTGTCAGCTCTCGTTGCAATTTGCTGGACCCAAGCGTCATTTCAAACCAAATGGAGTTATGGTTGCTGTTCCCCAGCAGATCCCCTACTCCCACAGCTCCTACCATCTCTGAGTTGATGAACACTACATTGAGAATCGTGGTCTGCTTAGTGGGTTCCTTAACTAGCTATACCAGTAGACAGTCTTGGAAGGTGTCCAGCAAGACCTGACCTCTGGCACTCTAGGCCACTGGAACATCCCAATCAATGCCTGGCAGGTTCAGATTACCCACCACTACTTCTCCCTTTGCTACCCCTCCTTCATGTTCTACTCTGAACTTTCTGTTTCTTTCCACTCCTTGCCCTAGAGGTCTATAGATCACCCCAAGCACATTTTTCTTGCCTAAGGCTGCCGTGATTTGCACCCACAGTGACTCTGCTTCCGTATCACTACCCCTGATGCACCCATCTTCCACCACCTTGATTCCCTCTTTGACAAAAAGGGCAATTCCTTCCCTCTCTACCTGTTCCTCTATCCCTCCTGAACAGTAAGTACCCAGGAACTGTTAGTTCCTAGTCATTATTTTCAAAGCCCAGATTTCTGTAATGGGACACAAGGTCCACCTCAGTGTCTGCCATCAGTGCATGAGCTCATAATGACATTGTGAAACTGGGTCCACTGTACAGTGCACCACTGCTCACCACTCCACTTCTACATAAAGCCTACAAAAACAAGATTACCAGAATCTTCATGATTTCCAGTTCCCATGTCACCCCAATATTTCACAGATACAGCTTGTTTAGGGGACTTTTTTTCTGCTTTTATTGTTTTGCTATCCCTTTCTTGCTTGCAGTTATTTATCTCACAAATAAGAAAGGCTGACTGTTTCATTGCTCTTTTAAAATCCTTTCACTTCATTTTCTTTTTTCACACATAGACTTTGCTCAGCTGTCACAACCAGGCACCTAGCTTACATTAGGGCACTGTGGCAGTCACACAGGTGGACACTATCTGTGGCTCCACTTCCGAGAGAAGTGCCATCTATGGAATGATCAATCCTACCTCCCTGGATCGCCCCTGAGCCACCAGGGTCCATTTGGAAACTCAGGTCATCAGAGTAGTTAGCAGTACTGACAGTACTATAGTGCTACGAAACTGGTTCTTTCTTTTCATTTTACAAGTCAAAACATTGTTTATTTGTTTTTATTTCCCTCCTGTTGTCTACCAGGGATACACCCTGTAATCAGATAGGGATGTACCCTTAAAACAGACAGGAATATAACCTGCCCTGCAATCAGACAGGGAATGGGATGAACCCTATTCATGCTCTATGATCCATCCTTGAGACAGCAAGGAGGATTTTTCAGTCAGGGCCCATTATACTGCAGAGTACCTGCCCAGCTCTGCTTATCCTGAACCTGGCCCATCGGAGTGGCCACAAAACCAAAACATTTTGAGTGCACCATGTTGGTCTCCTAGTGGGCTGGAGATCCCTGCATGGAGACCAACATGGCATTTCAGAGAAATGTTCTGTGAGTGCTTGCCCTTGGCTCCCCTGAAAATGAAATGAAAGGATGTAAAAAGAGCCATAAAAGCAGGCAGCCTTTTTGTTTGTATGATAAATAAATTATTACAAGAAAGAAAGTGATTGCAAAATGATGAAAACAGTAAAATGAGGTGGCTCAGTGGTGAAGATGGCTGAGGCGGCTAGCACACCTTACCTTTTCCCATACCGCGTCCCAAGTTTGGGAACAAGCTCAAGTTGCCAGGGTCAGCTGGGAAGGAGAGATTGAACATCCAATGGACAGCTCTCTCTCTTGGAGTGGGAACTCCGCCGTCTCAGTCCTTGACTGCCACCTGGTGGAGGCGGGTGGCAGTGCCAGAGTACACGCGACATGGAAGAGGCGGGGCTGTGGTTTCCGGAGCGTGTGTACACCTCTATAAGCACACGCTAATGTGCAGACACAGCTGGGGACAGAGAAAAAATGGAAAAAGGGGTTAGCGTGGGCTTTTTTTTTATATACTCAAAGTTTATTAATCCGAAACATCAAAAAAAGAGTACAAACACAAAAATATAGAAACTGACAAACATGTAGAAACACACTGCCTTAGAGCAACAAGGTGGAACAATACAACCGAATAGGTCTAAAATTCTAACATTTCTAAATTTCTCAAGAGCTCAGACCTAAAAAGTAAAACATTGAATTAAAATAAGATAAAAGAAAAACAAAGGGTCCTCTATCTAACGGGAAAACCTCCCACTGAAATAGCGCAAGAGCTACTCATAGAAAAGAAAGATCTAATACAAAGAAGCAGAGCTAAGCAATACCAAAACTATGATCCTGAGCAGGTTCAATGGAATATCAAACTCATAGCCACACAAATCTGAACTGAAACAAAAATATATCAATAATAAAGCAGAGACCGTGGAGAGGAAAAACAGCATCTCACATATTTAAGAAACTTGAGCTTTCATATAGAATCCATCGGTCCACCTAGCGCTGGAGTAGGAGGATTTCTGCCAAAGAGAAAGGTGATGCTCTCCATGGTATAAATAGAATTAATGATAGTACGCCAATTTGGAATAGCCGTGCAACCGAGGAAAGCAATTTCTTACTGATCGCTTTAAGTGCGTCAAGCAAGTAAAATACTCCAAAGATATTTAGCATCTGTACCTGTAATCTCAGGAGCGAAAATGCCCAGTAAAAGATTTCTGGACCAAGGGTAAGAATAGGACCAAAAATGTTCATCAAATGATCCTGCAAGCCCAACCAATATGGACGGAGACTTAGCATGACCAAGAAAACATGGGTCTGAGTAGTCAATTGGGCCCTACAACCCTCCAGCAAACAGGTGGAATTGAAGGAGACTATTTAGCTAAAAAAGCTGGTACTCTAAAATCCCTAATTCTCAATTTCCAAAGAAATTCCCTCCAAATGGGTGAGGAGGAAGTCTGCCAAGTGGCTTGCCACACCTGAGGCCACTGCTTTTCATCTATATGAATATCCAACTCCTGCTCCCATTTGGAACAAATTTTATTAGTAGTTTGAAGAGAATCAAACATAAGCAGAATAAAAAGAGAAATGGCCTTCCTGCTAAATGAGTCCCCTAAAGAATTTCAAATGGTGGCCCTGGTAAATCTGCCTCCCCTTTAATCATTAACCTCAAAAGAGCATTGACATAATCTTGCAATTGATAATATCAAGTCTATCCTTCTCTACCCATTCAAATCTAGCTTGGACTTCAGCAAAAGTGATGACAGAACCTCCTGATAAGAGGTGCCAAGGCATAGCTACCTTTACGAAACATGTGTTCATACCAAGTTCGGTCATGTTGAGGAAAAAGCTGGGTCAACCACCCAGCTTCTGTATTTTACAAATGAAGTTTAGTAAAACCTCTGTTAATACTCCTGCCAAATTCCTTCCAATATCACCTCCATACCTGTCGAGATGGATCTATCCCATTTAAGGGGTCTAGTAGGGGTAAAACATTGGAGTATAATCGGTGGTGAATGGGAAAGGGAAAGATCTGTAGATTTCAGTGTGCTTGGTAGCCCTCATGCCTCAATAACACTGCAATATGAATTTAAGTAGCAGTCCAGTAACCAAGCAACAAAGGAAGGGACATACCACCTAATCACTTTGGCAGAAATAAATTTGTGAGAAATCTGGGCCTCTTAGCCTGCCAACTAAGACAACAAAAACCTTTGCCAGGTTACTAAATCCTTCTTAGGAATTCAGCAAGGGATGCACTGAAACAAAAAAGGGGCAAGACATTCATTTTAAGGGCTTGAATGTGAGAATGTATGTTAAGAAGTAATAATGACCATCGCTGAATATCTGACTTTAGCTGAGCAAAAGGCAGGGGATAATTTAAATCAAACAATTGAGGGATCTGATTAGATAACCAAATACCCAAATAACGCAGAAAGGAAGGCAGTACAGCGCAGGATATAAGGCTCTGAGCTGCAAACCTGAGAACTGGGTATGAATCCCACAGCCCCACTTGCAAACTGTGTGACCCTGAGCAAGTCACATAACTTAACTCTTATGCCTCCTAGTTGCATCTGTAAACACGCTTTCAGCTTAGTGTGTCTCTCCTGGTAAAACAAATTAAAAAAGATCCCACTTCATAGGGAAAGATGTCTGGAGAATAGGTGGAACTATATAATTAAAATGCAAACTTCAGTTTTAGTGGTATTTAGGTATATCCTGACAAACAGGAGAAAGTAGCAATGTAGGAGAACACCGCCAGCAAAGAGGTAGTTGGATTTGTCAAATATAAGAGCACATCATCAGCATATAATGCCAGCTTGTGATGAAACCCACCACCCCAAGTACCACTCCAGAAATATCAAGGATTTTCCTTATATTCTGAGCCAAAGGCTCAATATAGAGCTAAATAAAATAGGGGATAATGGGCATCCCTGACGAGTACCCCACCCAAGTTCAAAATAAGAGGAAACATGTCCATTTGCTCTAATATACCCAATCGGTTTATGATATAATTTAAACACATAATGAAGAAACTCACAGGAGAACCCAAAACTGGACAGAGATGCCCGTAAAAGGCCCATTGGTGTGGGTAATGAAGCCCTGCCTGCCCTCATTCCTGCACTGCTTCCTGATCCCCGACCCCCAGTTCTGGATGAGAGTCATCAGGTGGGAGAGGACAGACTTCCTCCTGGCCCCACCCAAAGGGGTAATCTGTGAGGGAATCTATGGGGCAAGGTGAGTAGGGGTGTAGAGTGCCAGGTGGGGAGGCAAGAACAGGGTTGAATAGCCTGCCAGTGACGAGCCCATGGGAGAAAAAGCTCTATGGCAAAATGAAACCCTAAAAGCACTCTTTCTACACAAAACCTATCAGCCAACCATTGTTAATATGTTCAGTTTTAACAACAAAACTAGAAAACTTGAGATTGGAAGTGTTCTGTATTTTTGGCTTTGTGCAAAATTGCAGTTGCTGACTAAGAGTGGCCTCTCTCAAGTCCTGTCACCCAGACTGTGTCCAACTGATTGCTTTTGCTTGCAGAGCAGAAACAGGCCTAGTATTTAGGGAAGAAACACTACTATCACTCAATGCTCCTGAGAAGCACTGAAAGTTATTTATCACACAAAAGTGTGACAAAATTGCCTTCTTTCCTGGGATTTAGACAGGGCAACAAAAATGTAAAGATTTCAGATTTTTTCTAGTTTTAACAAGATGATGGAAGTAGCTTCTTTTCTGCACGCTCAAGTCATCTGTGTCTCCTGCCTGAAGCTTCTGTGAGTGTTGGGTCACATGCCTACCTTCAGCGAGTTTCAAAGTGGCCTCTGACAGAACAGGAAGTCTTAGCGATCTCGTCATCTCACAGCCAGTTTTAGTGGCTGAATAATGAAACACTAATAACCAATAATCGGTACCCCTGAATACAAATGCTCAGTGAATATTTAAAATAAGGTTATTTGCACCCCTAGTCATTACCACCTTTCAGGTCCCACACAATCACGAAAGGCAACCACCCAAACGGGCACTTTAGGATGACTTATTCTACACAGGGTGCTGTATACTTTTAGCTGGTACCAATACTAAACTAAAATCTCAAGCATGAAACTGCAATCAAATGGTTTTGGGGCTCGATTTTAGTGTTTGAGCAAAATATAGCGACACCTTGCACCAAAAGTCCTATGGAGGACAAGAGTCTAAGTGCTTCCTGAGAGTACCACTCGGATTACTCATGTGGTACTCGGATTACCACGAACTCTGAAGCTACATGGTTGCAGGCAGAGTACATTCTGGCAGTTGGTCTTGTTTAGTGCAATGGGTAGGGTAGTAGACTGTAGGGTAGGCAGGATAGGGATAGGAGTTCGGTTCTGTAGCGCTCACTTTCCAGTAGTGTGAGAGTAAATTCTTAGTGATCGTTACCTGCATGCTAACATACCAACATACTAATTGCCAGCAGATTAGGCCTTATGGTCTCATCGAGTCTGCTCGAGCCTCAGATCCCTAGTTGGGTGCTGAGGCCCTCCCCTTGTGTTCCAGAAACCCCTATCATCCATCCCACCCCTGGGCCAGGCCATCATCTGATACATCCACTTTCTGTCTGTCCCACCCTCTCTTGAAGCCCTCCACTGTGGATCTCTGAACCAGCTCGCCAGGCAGTGCATTCCAAGGGCCCACCACCTCTCAGTGAAAACCTCCTCTTCTTCCCCTCACCCTTTCCACCTTCCAACTTCAAACCATGCCTCTGGTGATACCAGCCTGCTTTATTCTAAAGATCCTCCATGTTTACCCTATTTATTCCCTTTGAGGTACTTGAATACCTCAATCATGTCCCCCATCCTCCTCTCCTCCAATGAAAACAGGCAGAGCTTCTCAAGTCTGTCTCATACGTCAAATCCCTAGTCCTCGTGATCATCTTAGGTTGCTCTTCTGTACCCTCTCCAGGAGCTATATGTCCCTCTTCAAGTGTGGTCTCCAGTACTGTACACAGTACTCAAGGTGTGGTCTAACCAGTCCATTGTACAGCGGCAGAATCACTTCCTGCTCCTAGAGGTGATCCCCTACGATGCATCCCAACATCCTGTTTGCCTTGCTAGCCTCCTGCACTGCTCAGAATTATTCATACATGCATCCACCATGACCCCTAGGTCTTTTCCCCTATTGAGGACTCTAGCACCTCCTCTCCCAGGGTGTACCTGTGTTTAGGGTTTCCCGCCAAGATGTAACACTTGCACTTGGTGATATTGAAATTTAATTTCCATGTGTGAGCCCAGCTTTCAGGATGTCCAGGTCCGCTTGCAGGGCCAACCTCCCTCTTCCCCTCATGCTTTTCAAATGTTTTTTTCCTTCAATATGGTGCAGCCCCAGAGTTGATTAAAAAAAAAGTCAACATTGTGTTGGCAAAGTGTTGTTTTTGTGAATAACGTGTTCAATACAAAAAGTTGGGACTGCGTTGGCAGTGTTGTTTTGTGAATAACAAAGTATTGAAATACAAAGGTACAACACGTAAACATTTCTCAAGTACATGATGGACATACAGTAATGGCACTGATGGGTTCCTGTCCACGACGGTATTCCCATCGGCCATACTGTTTCCTGTCCGCCATATTTTCACAAACACTAGTCCCTCCCATTTTGGGTACTCAGGAATTACTCTAAATCCTGGTGCTAGCTTGGTAGCTGTTTCTCAGGTTCTTTGGTGGTGAACTTGTTGAACAATTAGCAAGCATACATTTTAAATCCCCTAACAGGCCTTGGTATGCTTGCACAATTAAAGAGAATTTGAGGTCCCAAATGGGAATTGCTTGAAAACCAACTTTGTAATACCAGTGAGGTTACTGTAGTCCAAATGGGAAAACAACAAAGATCCCAGGCAGCAACACCAGCACTCATGTGACCCATAGATGCAGCAGCTCGGTTGAGGTGGAGACCAGCACACAGAAGCAGGTCGAGCAGCAGTATGGATTAGGCCCAAGCAACCTAGAAATAAAGCACTTTGAGCTCGCACTGAGATGCTTCACAGCAGCACAGCCCTTCTGGCTCAACTCTCACAGCACAGCCCCCTGGCTCAACTCTTGCAGCAGCCACAGGAACACAACACAGTGGCTTCATGGTTTTCTAGGGGCTATAACCTAGAAGTGACCCCAAGGTTCAACTTCCGTCTGGATCAAGAGTGCCTATGTACTCAGGGCACTTGCTCTGTGACTTCTCTCAGGTTTTCTCACAGCAGCTTCTTCATGCGGAAAATCTCCCATAGGCACATATTCTCAATAGCTTTCTCAGTAGATGCCCTTCTCACATGGTTTCCCAGCTTTCACTTTGCAGGTGACTTCCTGGCATAATGTCTTAAAACTATGAGCCCAGGATAAGGATCATTGAACTATGGACTAGCAAACCCTGGGGAGCGCCACCAGATTTGGGCCTGGCTAGGCCTTCTGCTCAATTCAACAGCATCAGGTTTGAGCACCTCAGTGTCTCTCTCAGACTGCCACAAGTTCCTTGTGAGCCCAGAAACTTCTTTCTCTCATTGTAATGCTTGATTTGTCAGGCAGGGCTGCCAATTAGTCCATCCTCACTTCTGATTTGCTCCTGAGTTCACCAGTACAATTGTGAGGTTTGTATTGCATCATTCTCCCAGAATCCCTTGCTGCATCTTGCTTGAGCTTCCTAGACCTCTGATTGGCCAGGCAGGGTCAACGGGCATAAACATAGCTGTGTCCATAATTCTGTAGGAATCTTGTGCTCCAAAATCTTTTATTTTATGATTTTCTATGCCCTTTCCAGTGCTTGCTTCCAGGTTTGTTGCAACCTCTCCTGGGCAGATATCTGGTCATGCCATCTCCAGTGGAGGGTGAGTGGGTCCCTGCGTCATGTGGCTGGCACAGTCAGGAGGAGCCAAGAGCACTGGGAAGGAGCCCCTGCACATGCTCATTTGCTCTGGGCCATTGGTGGTATGCTCATAGTGCAGAAGGCATCAAAGTAGTGGTGGCATCTCCTCAGTTGCTCCCAATCCCTCTGCCAGGATCAGGGGACCTGGAATGAAAAATATGTCTGCAGCCACAACAGAAGGGTGCAAGTGTCGATGTAAGAGTCAGCAGTGCTGCACTCTGTCTCTCCCATTGCCACAAATGCAGTTGAGTCAGTGGGAGCCAGCAGCAACAGCAGCAGGAGCTGGAATAGCAGCCGGGACCCTAAAGGTGACAGCAATGCAGTCCAGGTAAGCCTCCTCCCAAGGGGTTACATTCGTATATACTTTCAAAAGCATATTTTTGCATTATGATAGATTTGACATTAAATTTTTGAGAATCAATTTTTCCAATATTTGGATCATGTTTTAGTAGCATATCCGAGATATCTGTATAGAAGTATTTCGTCCCCAACTGACCTCATAGCTCTTGTTCATGACATCACAGAGCTTTACCATGGCAACAAACTGTGATGTCACAGTCACAGCAGTTGTGAGGCCAGTCATGGACAGTTAGATGCTTCTTGAAAGCCACAGTGAAAGAAGTATTTCTACATTATAGAAATATTTAGAAAACCAATATCAGGAGAAAGTAGCCAAACTGGAAGTCATTCAAGATAAACATAATTGTTGTTAATTCAACATTTGCAAGCCTTTTAATTTAGTGGGTACCTGCTTTTTTAAAGAAGCACGTTTCATGAGATTATAAAATAGAGGGGTGGGGGCTAACCTTATGCTTCTTACACGTGTGCTGCGATTTCTGATCATGCTTTATCCTCCAGCTAGGATAACTGTTGAGTACCATGTTACAAACAGAAAATTAAGAAAGGAAAGGAAGCCAACAGTTTACCTATCAAGTTGTTTCTCCCACAAACTCAGTAATGACTAACCCATCATCACTTTTTCTTCAAGGTATTTAACCATGTAGTCTAGGATCCTTGGGGTGTTTTCCCCAAAATCAAAGAAGCTGACCGGGATTTTTTCTGGATCTTCACTGGTCCAAGTGAGGGACCTGCATAGGGTCCCTGTAAACACCTACAATAATATCATTTAGTTCTGAGGGTGCTTATCTTTCATCTTGATTTTTTCTTCCTCTCTGATAGAGGCTATTTTCCCAGTTGGGGCTGCACACATTACTGGCCAGGTAAAGACAGTCCACACAAGAACTGGTAAAGTTAAAAATAAACAATGTTGCCTCTTTAGTTCATAAACTTCCCAGACTGTATTTTTAGCATGCCCTGTTCATATAGACTGCATATTTGATAACTTTCAAGACCTCCATAACTCAGCTCACAGCATGAATCTTGGATCACTAGTTAGCTAATTGCACATGAGGCAGTTCCTGGTTTAAGACTCGATCGCACTGTCTGCATACTCTAATTCAAACAAATGTTGCTGCTCCACTTACATGCTTGAATATAAACTGTTTTTTTCTGCTTCACTTGCATATTTTAATTAAAACACAATATTTTCTGCTCCACTTGCATGCTTTAATACAAACAGTATTTTTTCTGCTCTGCTTGTATACTTTAATTCAAACAAGGTGTTAAAACAGTCTAAACTTGAGAACTGTCTTCTCGCCCACTAGTGAGCTTCTGAACAGGGTCCATTCACCAACTTTGTTCCCCATCTCCTGCACTGTGGCCCCAGCTGATAAGCTTGTGTCCATACTGTATATCAAGGTGTTCCTCTCCTTAAGGGGCTGCCTCTGCTCCATAAAGTCTGCTGGGTGTGCTCCAACATGCACCTCTTTCTCTACAAAAAAGAAAAAGAAACACACACATGAAGTAGGAGTGAGTAGGCTATTTAATTAACAAATACACATTGATCTGATGGCAACTGCATGGCACTTCGCCCACCAATGGGCTTCGTTAAGGGGCACTTCTTTTTCTTGGGCTGAGAATAGCCTTAACCTAGACCCCTCTGCCAGGTACTCCTGTGATGGAATAGCCTCCACAACTTCTCCTGGGCCTTGTGGGCACTTCTTCCATGCCAAGGAAAATCTAGGAACTGACAACCTGCCCACAAACCCTAGGTCTGGCAGATTCTGTGGCAACTTGGCTGTACCAGGAAAGTCTCACTTCCTGCAAAAGTCCCTCCATCATCCTCCCAGATTGAAACACAAGGTAACAGCCTCCCATGGGAGAACACATGACCTAAAATAGCCATCAAATGGGGAGGGGGAAGGATTACATCCAGTTTGTGTTAAAATACAGAAACAGTGTTTGTTGACACCACCTGTTCTGGAAGTCTGTTCCATGAATCCACTACTCATTCTAGAAGCAGTTCTTCCTGGTATTTCATTGGATCTTCCTGTTTCAAGTAAGCAACCAACCCATGACAGGATGTTACGGTTACTGCAGATTAATCAACACCGGTGCATTATAAAGACATTTAGTGTCCCCTTGACATTTTGCCTTTAAACTTTCTGAAGAGCTGCATTTGGTCTGATGGTGTTATCCCTTTCCGATCATTGAAAACTGTAATTATGTTATCCTGTGTCTTCTCTTTTCCATGCAGAACAGTCCCAATTCAGCCGGTCAGTCTTCATAGCCCATGTTTTCTAAATCTTCAAAATTCAGAACAAGTTGGAATAATACATTCACTCACTACCATTTACATATTTGTCAATATAAAATGCATAAAACAGATACCCCGATATTAGAGTTGGCTATAAAACAACAACATTTAGCGAGACCACCTCACTTAGAAGTTGGCAAAAACGGACCAAAAGGCCCATCAGTCCCCATTTACCAATTTGCTCCGCTGCCTCTACTAGGTCAGCAGCCTCAGCTATGCCCCCTAATATGTATGATTCCCTTGTGCCTATCCCATGCCATCTTGAATCCCTCCACTATATATGCTCCCACTGCCTCCTCAGGCAGGGCGTTCCATCATCCACCACCCTCTCTGTAAAAGAACTTTCTCAAGTTACTCCTTATGCAACCCCCTCAATTTCATGTCATGCCCTCTAGTTCTATTGTACTTTTATACTGGAAGATGCTATCCCCTTCCACCTTATTTATGCCCATAAGATATTTGAAAGTCTCAATCATGTCCCCTCACTTCATCTGGGTGCCATGCTTTCTTTAATGCATTTAGTTTGCTTGCCTCTAAATGGTCCATGACTATTAAGTTACACTCCAGTATTCACAATGGAAGTTCACCAGGCCCTGAGCCAAAGAAGGGCCGCATCACTGAGCCTGGAGCTGCTGAGAGCTCGACATCTGTACAGCAAGAAAATTTAAATTATCTTTGAAAATTCCTGCCGACAAAGCATCAGTGAATAGAAATTCTGCCTGTCCTTAATTGTGAATACTGGCATGTGATTTAATAGGATACAGACCAATCAGATGCAAGCTAATAAATGTATTAAATGTAGCATGTCAGCCTGATGAAGTAAAATGCTCTTATGAAATGTTATAGCCACATCTGTTATCTGTTTTATGCATTTAATAGCAGATTTATAAGTACTGGTGGTGTGCATCTTACTGCAACTAATCTGAGTTTCAAATGTGTTTTGGAGCAGACTCATAGAAATAGAAATTTGTCAGCAGAAAAGGACCACTTGGCCCACCAGTCTATGCAGATGCTCACTGCCTACTCTGTCTCTACAGACCATAGCTGGTCTCCAGTGACCTTCCTTAGGGTCTGGAGGAAATCAGTAGTTTAGGGTGTGAGTGAGGCAATTTTTTATTTAATTGTTGCTCTGGTTGTTGTTATTTTATATTGTCTGAGGATGGATAGATCATAGGTGGGTAATTTAAGAGGGTTACATTTTAAAGAGAAATAGCTATAGGATGTGTTTGGGCCTCAGACCCCTCATATCTCCTATTCAGCATCTCTGCTGCATGATCTTCACCCCTTTGTGAACCTCCCCTACCAGCTGCAACAGTAAGATGCTGCAGAGGTTAGCATTGATAGGGGCAAATGAGTTGGCAGCACAGCACTGGGGTACAGCGGGGCTGATCAGCATCAGAGTGGTGAGGTCCAGGAGGTGCTCTGGGGTGAGACAGGACCTTGAGAGGCCAGACATGTTTAGCCCCATCCCCAGGTTTCCCACCAGACTGAGTGGGCAGGTGGCCCATGGGCCAGCAGCCTTATCGGTCCAATTCTGGCAGTAGAATGCAATGCTAGATCAATGGGGAACAAGACCGCAATCATGGTGCACTTGATTTCCTCAGTCGATCTGGCTTGCATCATGGAGATCTGGCTTGGGGACAATGCAGGTCCAGTTTGGAGGCATTGGTCCCAGCCAGGTACTCTTAGTGCACTGCCCAGGAGAGACACAGGGGTGGGGCGTGGCCATCTGTTTTAGATCCAGCTTGAACTTCTCAGTGCACCCATTGAGGTTCTACCTCATCATTTGAATGTGTGGCTGTGCATGGCGGTACCAGGTGCAGGCTGCAGGATTCTACTCATGTACTGTCCCCAGGGCATGAGGAGGGAATTCCTGCAGGAAGTCATGAGACTTCATCACTGATAGGGTGTTGGAGTTGTCAGATGGCTGATTCTAGGTGACATCAATGCCTGGGTTGACAATGAACTCTCGCATTTTGGTCATGACTTCCTCCAGACAATGACATACTAAGGTTCATACTAAGGTAAGAGGAGCTAAGAAGGCTGGGCAGCCTATTTGTGCTCCTATCCATTTACCCATAATATACTATACTTTTCCTTCTAATATGTGTTTATCCAAACTACTCTTAAACTGTGCCTTACTATTGCTAATTACTACCTCCAAAGGCAGCCCATTCCATGGTCCTACTATCCTCTGTAAAAATGCCTTTCTTCTATTTGTATTAAGTTTTCTTCCCTAAGTTGTAATGGATGTCCTCTGGTACTGATTTTCGGGTTTTAATGGTTAAATTTAATTCATTTAATGAGTTATCATTATATATTATAACATAACACATAAGTGAGTCTCCTCTCCTCTCCTAGTCTCAAGTGACATTAGTTTTATGCTCTCTAATCTCCCTCATAGGAGCCATTCTTAATTTATACGCCATTTCTGTGGCCCACCTCTGCACCCTCTCCAGGGCATTAACCCCTCCCTTGATATGGGTCCTCACACCTGACTGCCAAAATCCAACAATGGTCTCACATATGTCCTGTACAGTTGTGGAACCACAGCCTCACTTCTGCACCTAAAGTTCCTTTCTATGGCCCAAAGCACTTTATTTGATTTAGTTATTTGTTTTTAATGTGTGCTTCAAAGGTTAATTTATTATTTATGATGATTCCAAGATCTTTTCCTCTTCAGATTTTCTAAGATTTTGACCATTTAAAATATAATTATGCTTATTATTTCTTTTCCTAGGTGTATGGCTAGCATTTATCCAGTTTAAAATTCATACTCCTTTTCTCTACCCAATCCTGGATATTATTCAGATCCCTTTAAATACAGTCAACACTTTCTCTATTTATAACAAGGCCAGCCAGTTTTGTGTCATCTGCATATTTACTTATTCAATTTAATGAATCATCTCCCATACTATCCATAAATATCTTGAACAGCACCGGGACCAGTACCAACCCCTGGCACTCCACTAGTCACTGGCACTGCCTCCAACAATTTATGCTAACCCTCTGGGTTCTCTGCCCCAACCATGCATCCACCCATCCTATTATTTGTTCCTTAATACTTTTATTTCTTAAACATGTGATGATTTCATCGTGAGATACTTTATTAAAGGCCTTGGCAAAGTCCAGGTAAATACAGTCCACTTGTTGCCCCTCATCCAGTGCTGAAGATATTTTTCATAGAAACATAGTAGATTCATAATACAGGATCTTCCTGCATAAAACACATGCTGATTCTTGTCCACCTGGCCAGTTGTTTTCAGGTGTGTGTTTATATAATCATTAATTATAGCCTCCATCAGTTTACCTGGGACAGAAGTCAGGCTTATGGGTCTATAGTTTGTGTGGTCTGCCCTGTCACCCTTCTTATGTATTGGCACCACACTGGCAGTTAGCCAGTCCAAAATTACTGTGCATTCCGTTAATGACTAAGTAGTTGCTTATGTGACTCACCACCACGGCCACACCTTGGACTTGGTATTCTCACTGGGGCTTGAGGTCACTGACCTCAGGATTGATTGGGTCTCTTGGTCCGATCATTGCATGGTGGAGTTCTTGTTTGGGCCCCTGATAGTCCTTCCCCTGTGGAGATGGTCCACTATAGCCCTTTGAGGGACTGTCCCCAGAGAGACATTTAACAATGGTGGACTTTTCTGGTATAAGTGCTGCATGTGTGGTTGGCATGGGTGAAGCAGTGATGGCCTATAATAGTGCCATCTCCAATGCACTCAACGCTATTGCACTGATCCATATATGACCCAGATCTTCTCACTTGAGATCCCGTAGTTTGATGGGGCTCTCAAGGAGACAAAGACCAAGGGTCAGAAGTTGGAGCATTGCTGGCAGAGTACTCAGTCGAAGGAGGACAAACTGTCTTTGAGAGTTCACTACAGTGAATGCCAAAGGGCATCCAACAGTAAGAAGGCAGAGTTCCTGTCCAGGAGACTGCCATAGGGAGGAACTGACCAGCTCTGCTCTTCTCGAGCTGTGGACAAGCTACTTCATCCTGCCTGTCTGCAGCCAAGAGCTTTCTCTGTCCTTTGTGCGAGGAGTTTGCTCAGTTCTTCTCTGACAGGATGTCCTCCATTTGATCAGGGATCTCCCAGTGGGACAAGGTCAGTCCTGCAGTGGTGAGCCTTGTGTAGGCAGAGGCACCCCTATTGTGTGCCGTGAGTTTCGGCTGGTGAGGGTGGCTGAGGTTGTTGAGGTAATCTTGAAGCTGCGGCCACTTTTTGTGAACTGGACCTGAGCCCTACTCATCTCCTAGTGGCATATGTTAAGTCTGTTGGTCCAGTGCTCACCGAGATTGTCCAGTGATTGTTCACAGAGGGAATTTTTTATTTTTATAACATCAAAACAAAGAATAAATTCAAGTAGCATTAACATATACAAACAGTAAAGAAATCATAAGATACAAAGAATTCAAAATAAGTATTATCTTCATACATCTTCAAATTAAAGTATAAACATGCTTTCACATATAAATTGATGGAAGAAAATCATAATTACCCTTTTGTACTATTCCTTTTACTCTTCCTGTTCTGTTAATATGACTCAAATGTAACCTTAACCTCTCCTGAGTATCAAACATTATCTATTTTTGTACCCTCTTTTAATTATTACTTAAATTTAGTGAACATTGAAAATCTTTCCACCATTTATAAACTTTCTGTGATGTATGAACCTCATTATCAGAAATATACACTTTCCCATTGCTTGCTGTATTAAAATACTAACAGTGTCACATGGCATCATCCTCTGGTACAGAATCCATTGGCACTTAGCGTGCCATAGATAGTATGTTAAACAGCAACTAAAACAATCAGCATTTCCTGATGATACTGCATTCCACAGTGTCAAAAGTGACCCAGTATTAGGTTGTCATATGAAATTCTTTTCAACCACCCCATATACCACTTATTGGGTTATATATGCCAGTGCAACAAAAAGATTGTGACCGGCATTTCAATAATGGGTTCCATCTTGACCACAAGTTGAAGTCAGCATGGAACCACACAGTTCAACACTGTTATTGTTACATCAGGGGCTTTGTTGCCCAAACCCCCACGTTGGGGGCTTCACCCCTCCACACACCCCGAACTAAAGTTCTAACCCCAGGTCGGAGTTAGTTCGGGAGGGTGCTGAGTCGAGGGAAGTGGTTGCCCCTTCCAGCAGCATTTCTATGGCGACATGGTGCTGTAGTCGATCATCGCACACATGTCGCTGTAGAAATTTCAGGCTGTTAGGGTGTGCATCCCCACTTATCTGCTAGAAATTCCCAGAGGGTTTGCATATGAACAGTGAAAAGAAAGTGTTCCATTGTTTCCTCTTGATTTATGCAAGAGAGATATGAGCAATTTCTTTCTTCTTTTCTTTATGTTTAGAGATCCCCTTACATTTAGCTTTTCATATATAGACAACCACAAGAATTCCACATCTGAGCTGGGATCCATTTATTATTTCATTGTTTAAGTACACTTGTGATTTGAGTAGTAGGGCAGTTTTAAAACTAGGCACCTCTGGATAAATAGAAGCCCTTACTGTCTGGTATAACTGGAGCCCGTTCCTTGTGCTACTTGCTGCTTAGATAGTCCCCATTTATATAGTTTCTGGGCTGCAGGCCTAAAGTACTCGGGTATATGTAAATATATAGATACCCTTGTTGGGACAATTAATTCCGTCCACTTATACTGTAAAGAGTTTGAAGGGTTTAGGCCACATTTAATAGTTTGAGAATAAAAAGTGTGGAAAAATACCACTGGGTCTATCATACACAATCCTCCTTGTTCTTTCCTAAATAGGTAAACTGTCTTTTATCGGGTTGAACCTACTGCCCCAGAGCATCTGAAAAGCGACTGTATAATTCGTTTCTAGTTTAACAGGAGAAATCATGGCCGTGTATAATACTGTGGGAATAATGAACTGCTTGACTATTTGTATCCTTTTAAGTTTGGAGATTTTCCACTGCTTCCACCTTTGTACTTTGTTATTTACATTCTGTAGAGTGGTTTTCAATTTTCCAGTGACATGATTTGGGACCGAAGGTTATGCCCAATATCTTTAGAGGCTCTGAGGAGATGTTTATCTCTTCTAGTTTTATTGGATTATGGTGGTCTGAGCCTATAAACAGACCTTTACTTTTTGTGTGTTTAGTCTAGACTTTGACACATAAGCATATCTTTTCATATATTCTAAAATTTCCTAGTTGGAGGTAATTAAAGAAAAGAAGGCAGATATCATCTGCTATGCCTGCAAATACATAGCCATATCCATCCGGTCCCCAAAATTCCCTCCCATAGTGGGTGGTCTGTTACATTCCTAAGGAGGGGTCTAATGTAAAAATAATTAAGAGATGACTGAGTGGGCAGCCTTGTCTGACCCATGTCTTAATTTGAAACCTCTCAGTGACTTGGTGATTAATTACTGGATGGACCACTGCCAAGGTGTATAATAGTTGCACCCATCTGATAACCTCCTGGGGTCCCCATATGTTTCCAACATGAGGAATAAAAAGGGTGGTAAACCCTATCGAAGGCTCACAGGTCGGCCCAAATGATGCACCCTCCCTTACCCTGTAGGGACATATGATCAATTATGTCTCTAATTATCATTAGTGCATGTTGTATTTTCCTGTTGGGTAACCCACATAATTGAAGGGGGACAGCACTGTACCTGCATAGATCCTTAATCTGTTATTTAGATATGAGCCAGTATTTTATAATCTGAATTTAAAATAGTGATAGGCCTCCAATTATTTATGGAATCCCTGTCACCTGCTTTAAATAAGAAGATTAATAGTCCTTCAGTAAACCATGCCGGCATAATCTGTAAAGCCAAGAAATAGTGAAACACAGATTCTAAACATACAGATAATTCTTTTGAGAAAGTTTTATAAAATTCATTAGGAAGCCAGTCCAAACCCAGGGATGTTCCATTTTTAGAGTTTTAATTGCCTGTTCTATTTCAAGAGCGGTGATAGGCTAGAGTCATTTGTTTAGCCATATCTGGGTTGTTATGAATATTGATATTTTGTAAATATTGTTTTATTGCTGCCTCAGAGGAGGATCTGAGGAGTATGGGAATGTATAAATTCTTTGATAATTTTGTGAAGTCCTGTTGTGGAGCCTGTAATGATTCCATCTGTGCCTTTAAGGTTGTCATAAATGTAGGGGCCCAGATATTCAAAGTTACGCCATCATAGCCACTAATGCTTCTTGATATTCAAAGGAAAAGTGAGCGCACAATCCCGATGCGCGGAGCGCGGCAGCATGTGTGCAGGCACAGGAGGGGCGTGCCTACACATAACCTGCACAGCCCGATATTCAGCCCATGATGTGCAGAGCCATGCATGCTAACCTACCTGTGCTCGCAAGTTAAGCCAAAAAATAGGAATAACTGATGGCCACCCACAGGTGAGCTGCCACATTGCAAGGGTGCGACTTACGGCCTACCACCATGTGATGTGCCTAGTCCTGCTGCACCTGGCAGTGCCCCCATGCCCGATCGTGGGCATTTGTAAAATAAGATGTTGTCAATATCCCTGGTGGTCAGTGGACGCCTCTGCCGATCGCGGGCATCTGTAATGTCTCAACCCCCATCCAATATCCCTGGTCTGGTGGTACCCCCTCCCCTCCGTGATGAACCCCACCACCCCTGCTCCCCTCCGGTCAGCCGCGAGGGGCAGCACCCCACCACCTGCCGCCCCACTGCCACTGACTGACAGCTCGGTGGGGCAGCACCCGATAGTTCACAGCATGAGCCAATGGGCATGCAACCATACCATACTACACATTCCAGATGTGTGATTCATTTCACATTCTGGAATCGTAATACGGTATAGCTGCATGCCATGGCTGCTGTGAACCAATGAGCATGCAGCCCTACTGGGCTGTCAGTCAGTGAACCGGTGGTAACGCAGGCGAGATGGATGCTGCCACCGCCCGGCCGACCGAAGAGCGGTGGTGGGGCTCAAAGGAAGGGTGGGGAGGAGTACCACTAGACCCTACCAGTGATATTGACAGGGGTTTATATTACTACAGATGCCCGTGATCAAGCAGAGTGTGGTCCACTGGACCATCAGGGTATGGACTTTTTTTATATTACTACAGATGCCCGCGAGAGCATAAAGCGGTCCACTGGACCACTAGGGATATTGGACAGGGTTTGTTTTTATTAAAACAGATGCACGCAATGAGCAATAGTGGTCCACTGGACCACCAGGGATATAGGACGGTTTTCTATTTTACACAGATGCCTACGATCGGGCTGCAGGGGCATCAGTCCCCAATGACTGCTGCCTGGCAGGGTGCCAGGCGCAAGTCGTGGGGGTGGTGCACCTGCATACAAATGGAGCCATAATGACATGCAAATGGCCCCATGTACCTTGCATAAATTATGGCCACATTTGCATGTCAACCTTTGAATATCGCTGGTGTTGTGCATGGCGAATGGAACTTGCGCCAGCACATCTCCATGCTCCACTCTGGCCACTTGTGTTGGCACAGTGTCACTGCACCATGCACAGTGGGGTGGCCAGGTGCAATATTCAAAGCTGCTGAGCCATGGCGCAGCTCGCTTTGAATATACGGTCCACGCCCCTGTGCAGCCAAGTTGAGCTGCGCCCAAGCTTGTGCCACAGCCTGGGCGCAGTTTGAATATCTCAGCCAGAATCTTTAAACTTTTATAGGCCTCAAAAGGGTCTCCACGAGGGATTTTTGGGTCTCATTTTAAAGTACAGCTTTTATTGCATGTGCTCAATCGTAACAGTACAGTTTCATATCTTCTTTTAGTTTGTTAATTTGAGCTGAGTAATTTTGTCTAGAGGTATTGGAAAGGAGTATAGATTTTGTAGTTGTTGCCTAAGTTGTAAGTATTTGAGGAATTTTGTATTCTCTTTGTTTTTTCCATGCTTTAAAAACAGGATTTAAAATCCACTTTAGAATCAGCCACCACTCTCTCAAATTAGTGTCCAAAAACTTTACAGAAATCTAGCTTCTGTTAACTCCTGGATCTTGGCCTTGACCTGAAGGTCAGCCAAGATGGAGGAGTTAGTTTCCATCTGGGTCTTTTCGTGGCTTACTAGGAGCTTCATGGAAAATGCATTGCAAAAGTAGATGGTCTGAGAATTCTATCTGTTTAATTTGAAAGGAGCATTTCGTAAATTTTAGAGTTAGATATATGGTCCATGGTGGAAGTGTATTGATTTCTGTTATAGGTAAACTTGGGTCTTGATGTTTGAGTTTTACTGCAATCATGCAAATCTGCCAAATCTACCAGTTTTCATAATGCATTGGAATCACAATATGTTTTGTTCCCTTTTCTTTCAAAACCTTTCTTTTAAGTTTGATATCACAATTAAAATCTCCACATAGGAAGATTTTATAAGAGGTTATTAAAAGGTTGTAGGGTAGCTAGTAAGGTCACTCTGTCTGCTTGTGTTTGTGGGTTGTAAACATTTATTAATCTACAGTTTAAACCCTTCCACAAACCATCCACTATTAATGCCCTTCCTGGGATCAAATCAATTAGTTTAGTTAGGTAAAATGATAGGAGCCATATAAAAGGTCAACCCCATCTGTGCTGTCTGGGCCAGAAGACCAGTATGAAGGTCCCCATAGCCATTCTGGAAAATCTAGCTTGATCCCTGTAAACATCCATGTCTCCTGCAGAAAAAAAAATCAAAAGTAGCCTTGTGTACGTAATTAAAAGCAACATGACGCTTATCAGCATTTAATATACTGTGAACATTTAAAATCCTATCTTTAAGAAGGTCAGATTTTAAAGTTACTGTTCTATTGATCTTTCTTCCTTCTCTTTTTCTTTTCACTTTGTAACCTACCAGATTCGGACTGGGGATGATGTGATCTGATATAACGGACTAGATGTCAGAGTCTTCTATGTCCATTTCTGAGTTCCCACTGCGTGGCTAAAACAGCGAAGGAGTTTTCTGTTTCAAGATTTGGGGGGTAGGAATGGTTTTGATGTTCCTGGAGGATCTTCTCATTCGTAGGGAGGGGAGAGATGTGGGGGGATTTTCAGTCTCTTCCTGTGGGTCAGTATAATAAACAGGTACTAAGGCAATGGGGTGGGGTGGCCATAGACTCTTGCTGCAGGGAAGAAGCCTGTTGTATTGGATCGGCAAGGGCCTCTTCCTTGGGTTTGGAAGGAGGAGGTGGGATTGTGAGTTCAGGTTCTGGAGGGGTAGGGTTTGGGTTGTAACAGAATCTTGGGCCTTTGGATCAAGCTCTGGGCTCATACAGGAGGCTTCATCTTTGGCTGCCAGGGGCATTCTGAAAGGTATGGCCAGGTTCCTCACACAGGTCACACTTTGTGTGATTTGCACGTGGAAGGTGCTGTGACCCACCTCCCACAGTTATACCTGAGTTTGTCGATGAACTAGAGAGATGGGTTTGAGTCCCACATTTGTTGCACACCCTGGGCTGCATTGCATAGAAGCACACACCCCTGTATCTAGTATTGCTTCTGGACTGCTGAGAACCTCACATTTTTGGGATAGCCAGTATGTGATGTCATCCACATGGACCCCTTCATTTTGAAACATGACTGTGACTGATTTAATTAGGGGTTTCATCAAGGGAATAACCAGGAAAGGGGTCCGCATGGGGAGAACTTGACCTGATTGTATCTTTCCCAAAAATAAATCTAAGGCATGTGCAGAGCAGAAGCGAATATCATAGTTGTCTTCACTGGATATGATACTGGATAATACACCTAACACCAACCCCTAGCCTTGCCTACTGCTTTAGAGGTCTGCTTGGATGATTTCAGGTCATCAGTGATCATGATGCCAAGTCTCTTTCTTCCCTTGTGACTGCTAGCAACTCCCTCCCAGCCTATAGGTGGCTTCAGGGTTTCTCTTCCCTATATGCATGATCTTACACTTCTTGCATTAAATCCCAGTTGCCACTCTTCTGACCATTTTGCTAGTTTATCCAGATCTCTTCTCATTCTGCCCACCCTATCTGGATCATCTACTCTGTTGCAGATCTTGAGTCATCTGCAAACAGACAAGCCTTACCCTCTAGTCCATCTGCAAGGGTCACTAATGAAGATGTTGAAGAGGACTGGCCCCAGGACTGATCCCACAGGACTCCACCTCATGAACAAGGGTAGAGAACATTTTCAGCTCCTGCTCAAAAGGTGATTTCATGCAGGGACTGTGATATCACCTTTCAGGACAGATCTGCCTAATGGCAGTTCAATTTTTCATGAGACAGCATCCCAAATAATGCATGTTGATAATTTCAGCCAAAAATATACAGAAATGCCCAAGTTATGCCACTAAGTTGAAAACCCCATTGAAATACATTGAACCACATATCTGTTTCTTCAGTTGGCAATCCAGCTTTGAAGAGTTAAGACATGCGTGCGGTTCAGAGAGGATTACGGCATTGGACCCCGATGGGTAAGTAAGGGCTTGGGGGACTGCGGGGTGATGGGTGCTAAGTGGGAGGGTCAGGTAGGTGGATGGTAATGGCGCAAAAACATTGATGGATGGTTTCTTTTACAGGTTAAAAAAAGCAAAAAAAATGATAGAGATTCCGATCGTGATGGGGATTGGGCACCTCCAGTGTCACTGTTGTGTTTGGGGGTGCTGAGAGGAGGATTGGTTGGGGAAAGGAAACATTTTTTAAAAGGTCACCCGAACGATCAAGACACTGGGGATTGGGCATCCCCAGTGCCGTTCTAATGTTTCTGGGGAGTGGTGCTGAGAGGGAGGGTTGGGTGGGGGATATGAATAATTGAAAAAAGAAACTCGGCAGTTCTGGCCACAATAGCAACATTGTGGGATTGGGCACTCCAATGTCATTGTAATGCTTCTGGGAGGGCCGTGGTGGGTGCTGAGAGGGCAGGTCTGGTGGGGGGATAAGAATAATTTAAAAATTAAAAGGAAATTTCTGGTCACAGTGGAATACAGCACAGTCACCTGTGACCAAAATGGCCGCACATTACTGCGCATGTGCCAGTGGTCATGCATGCACAATACAGTTTGGCAGCCATCTTGGACATGGCAGAGTGTGCCGTATTCCACTGTGACTGCCCACAGACAAAAAAAAATAGTGCGGTACAACTGCCATTGCCAACAGCGAGCAGTGTCCTTCACAGTTGTGGAGGCGACTGTATTGAAACTCGAACAAGTTGTTCAGTTGCAAGAAATGCGCTGCCTGCTTTTTACACCACAAGCAGTCTGCAGTGCTCCACCCACTGCAGCCCTAACAGTTGATGTTTAACCTACTCAGTCCTTTGTTTTAATCACATTTCAAATTACTGTGTTTTGCAGAGGCGTTATGAATTGAAAATAATTGACAAACTTTACCTTTTTCTTCTATCCCATCCAAACATGGTGTAGCCTGAGACTGTCAGGTCCCAATCGTTATTCTCTGTGGCCCAAGTTTCTGTGATGGCTATTAGATCCATCTCAGTGTCTGCCACCATAACTTTAAGCTCACTAATTTTACAGTATTTCCCAGACTCTTGGCATTAAGACCTCCCTCCCTTTTCTTTTTTATTTAATTTAATATATTCTATTAAAATTTACATACTGGTATAACAGTCACAACATCAGAGCAACCACAATACAAGTGAAAAGAAAGAACAAAGCAGAACATCAACATCCAACCAACAGCAAAACAATATATAAGAACACTACTACAGTGCCACTGTCTTTAAAAACAAATTAGATGTTTGGTTGAGGATAATAGATAAATAATGCCCCACATAGTGTGGGAACAGTCTCAATGGGTTCTGGCCTTCTTCTGTTCTTTCCATACAAGTAATACAGCACAGCCCCCACCTCACCCCAGTGGAGACCTTAAAATAAAGATTACATATCTATTAGGAATAGAAGAAGCATCTATAAGTAAATACATGGGATCCAGACCCTACACATCTGGAAGTAAAACATATTGCAGATCTCTGGTATAAAGAGGCCATTGAGGCCTAACAATTTTGGGGCATTCCCACAAAATATGTAGTAGTGTCCCTTCTGCCTGGCCACATCTTGTACACAAGGGGGAGGGCAGTTTCCCCATCTTGGCCAGTTTCACGAGCGTAAAATATATATTACATAATACATGAAACTGAGTGAGCCAAAGTTTATCATTAGTAATATACAGTATAGGTCTTCCCAAATGTGATCCCAATTAAAAATATTGTTATAAAAGGACAAGAACCAATAATTGGAGTGGCCCGTGAAACAACCTGGTAAAAAGAGCAGTGGAAATCTAAGACTCAGAGTGTGGTTGCCACGCCAAGTCCACAAGTGAGCATAAAAAGTTGTCTTTATTATTATCCCAAAGCCCAGTATCAAACCAACCAATTAAAAGGTGTCGAAGCTGATAAATCTTAAGAATAGATTGGGGTGATAGATGTAGCAAAGTTAAAATTTCTTGGCTGGATGGAAGTTGGGCATTAGAAAGCAGGTTGCGGACCTTCCTCTTAGCCAGCTGAGGTAGCCATGTGGAAGTTATCATCACCCCATTTATTTTGAAGTTAGGGTTTGCACATATCAGTGGGGAAAAATCTCAGAGCAGATTGTATCACATATGCTTTCACAGTTGGGCGTACACATGTAATGAAACATACAGAGCTCAACCTCGAAGACATGCTGGTAATGACTTAAAGCATATAAAAAACAAACTATATGGAGAGAGTGCAGCTTCCTTAATAAGCCCTTTCTATTTGGAGCCAGATTGGTATGTAAGAGGGTTCAAGAGAATTCAGCAACTAAGCCTTCCCAAGGCTTTCAGTACCGCTAGTCGAACATAGGCATGTCTTGGGGTTTCCACCTTATAAAATCAGAAATTATTTTTAGAACCCTATCTTAAATCAACCTAGAGGAAGCATGATATTTAAAAAATGGAGGGGATAATATAGTGGGGGGAGCACATTCATTTTAATAATACTAACTCTCCCCAAGTGGGATAACGGGAGAGAATCCCATTTAGCTAGATCTTGTTGAACAGTTAATATTAAATCATCCAGGTTTAACTTTTTTGTTAGAGTAACATTCTGGCTAAGTACCATCACTAGATATTTAAGACTAGTAGACCATGTCAGACCCAACCCCTCAACCTCAGATTTATAAACCGTAGAAGTTAATCACATCACTACAGTCTTATCAATGTTTAATTTATAATTTGAGAACCTACCAAACTCCTGAATTACCAACAGAGCCGCAGGGATTGAGGAGGTAGGGATGATGACATGTAACAAAATGTCATCCACATATGCAGAAAGCTTGAGGTCAAATGACCCTATCTGTGTACCTTGAATCTGGGAGATTCCTTAAACTGAAGAAGCAACGGTTCCAAATATAAATTAAATAGCAAAGAGGACACCCTTTGCCAGTTACCTGAACACAATGGGAAAGCGAGGATAGAACATCATTACAATAAATCCTTACACTGGGCTGTGAACAAAGGACTTATAACTAATTAACAAACATGGAGGTAAAACCAAATTTTTGCAATGCCATAAACAGAAATGCTCAGTCAACCCTGTCAAACGTCTTCTCTGCACCCTGGGAGACCAAAGCCATGGGGTGTTCGGACCCCCAGGACACGGAGAAAACATGAGACATCTTACGGAGATGATCAGCCGAAGACCTTGACCTCACAAAGCCCAGCTGCTCCTGACTGATCAGCCCCTCCCAGACTTGTATTATTCTGTTAGCCAAGATTTTGGCAAACATTTTAGGTTATAATTAATGAGGGATATGGGTAAATAATTAGTGATCCTATCGGGGAGTCCTGGTTTGGGCAAAACTATAATCACAGCTTCCAACAAAGAAACACCCGTAATCTAGATTCACAGAAATATAGAAATAATTGGTGAAGCAGTGGCACTAAATCTTGGAAAGACTTAGTGAAAATTTGATGAAAAGCCATCTGGCCCAGAGGCCTTATCTAAAGGAAGGAGTTAACAACATCTAGAATCTCTTGGTGTTAATAGGCCAGCTAGGAGGAGTTGCTGAGTTAAGGTTAGTTTAGGAGCGGTGTACTGTCTAAATAGTCCTATAGTTCAGAGGGAGAGGGCAGAGCGGATGGAGAACTGTACAAATGCTGATAGTATGACTCGAATTCTTGAATTATTTCTTTAGGAGATGTTTTTAAGGAAATATCTGCTAACAAAGTGATAGATAAAACTAGACAGGGCGTCTCTTGCTTCCACAAACACAGGGCAAGAAGGCGGCCTCCGCCTTTTCACCCTGATCCACATACAGGGACTGAGTTTTAAGTATGGCATACTCAATCTGTTCGCTCAAGCTCTCTGCATATTTGTCATATAAAATAACAAAGGTTTTACGGTCCTCTTCTGAAGCATCAGAAGACATATCTTTCTCTAATTCGTTAATATGATTTGGAAGAAGGCACATATCTGCTTCATGCCTACATTTCCTCGTAGCTGCTATCCTGATAAACTCTCCCCTCAAAAATCAATTAAGCAAGCTCCACACTTTATCTGGCTGGGGAATGGTTCCTTCATTTTGTTCTACAATAGGGCAATAAGTTCTTTGATCCACGTGACAACCCGATCATCCTTTACTAGCTGTGTGTTTAGCTTCCAAATAGTATCAGTGAATATTGGGGACAGAGTACAATCTAACCAGGTTAAGTAGTAATTGGTCAATACCCTCAGAGCTATCCCACTGCACAATACTCCATACATAATATTGTAGCTAATCAAAGAGTAATCAATCTGGGAATAAGACCATGTGATGACAAATAGTGGTTGTATTCGGAGAGATGGGTATAAAATTTGTCAGGATCGCACAAACCCTACGGTGTCAATCATATCACTGAAGGAAGCGCTGTGCAGGGGACAGATCAGAACACCTCCTACCAGTCCTACCTAAGTCTGAAGTTAGTGTCAAATTCCAATCCCCAGCCAAGATAATAGGGAAGGTAACAAAGAGGGCCAAGAGGCTAGTCAGCTCTGAGACAAATTCTGTCGTATCTCTATTGGGGCTGTAAATACATCCCAACAGCACCTCTGAATGGTCTAAAATCCCCTTTACTAAAATTTATCTCCCATGCAGGTCTGCAAGACTCTGTAACATTTGGAATTTAACTTCTAGATATCAAAATAGCTACGCCCTCTGAGCAGTACAATTCCCTGCCGCAAATACCTGTCCCATTGATTGCCTATGGAAGAGGGTTCCTTCCGAGGCAATCAGATGAGTCTCTTGTAGGAAAGCAATCTGACACTGTAATAGTTTAAGGTGTTTTATAATCTGATATCTCTTCACCTTCGAGCAGGCACCTTTAACATTCCAAGAAGCATATTTCATCCCCACCCCCAAGAAAAATTATACTATTCCTATCAGATCCACAAAAAAGGTCCCGAAGAAGGCATGTAGACCAATTAAGACCTGAAAACCTTCTTTCCGCTGAAGTAATACCCTTACAAACTCCAAATAAGTGAAAGCCAACCACAGACAGAAACCTCCCTCCCTTTTCATCTTTCTCCTGATTTTCTCTTGCTTCTTCCTAGTCCTTCTCCCTTATTCTTCTCTAGTCTCCTTATTTTTTTAATTTTCATGTTGCATTTAGGCTTTGTCAGCTCTCCCTCTTTGGCTTCTTCCCCTAACCTAATCTGAACTTCAGTCTTACTGTTACCCACCTTACTGATACTATTCCCTTGTTCAGGGGGAGTCCTAGCTAGGTTCCCCACCTATTCTCCCTTCTCAGTGGTTCCCCTAGCTCTCCCTCCCCTAGTCAGTTTAACTGTTCAATGTAGACTGCAAACTTCTACCCCAGAGCACTACCCCCTTGTCAGGTGAAGGCCATCACCCTTGAAGTGCCTCCTGTCTCAGAAACCCCCCAGTACCCCACAAAGTGGTACCCCTTCCCTTGACACCATCCCTTCAAGCACCTATTAAACTCCTCAGTCTCTTCCTTCCTTACTCTATCATTACTATTTCCCTATTCCACACAGGGAGGACCTTGGAAAAGACCAGGAACCGAGAGCACTTTCAGTCTGTCCTCCAGCCTCTTAAAGTCCCACTTCACTGCCCCCACAGGCTGGATTGCCAGATACTTGGTACTCAAGTGTACCAACCATACATGGTGTAAGTGTCTGAAAAGTGACAGAGTCAAAGATGTAAAGAGTAAATCCCCCCAGTTGAGGTGGGTTTACCCAGACCCTTGTTTTATCAATCAAATTATGTTGAGTAACTCGCCCCACCACCACCAGCAGCACTAACAACATTTCCCTGTGCCTAGTTCCTTGATGCCCCAACCCCACCCTCAAGGCCTGATCCTTCATTTACATTTTTAAGTTTGACCACTGTGCCTTAACACTGTAGGCCATGACCCCAGCCCACTCCCTACAACATCACTCAGGCCTTCATTTCCAAAATTCTACTGACACCTGGCAAGCAACAAAGGGAGTGATTAGTACGTAATACTGTGTACGGCACATGCTGCATTTTAAAGGCACAATTCTGCATAGCAATACATTAACATAATCGAAAAACTGATAGGACCAAGCCCTATCACTTAAGAAAGGGTTAGGGCCATAGTGGCCCCCCTGTTCCAGAACCTATGGTACTAGCACCACCTGCTGTCCGGCCCTCTTCTCCACCATCCTCCCTATCCTATCAATATCCTTGATGGTTGATGCATCAGGAAGGCATCTGATCATTTTACCACCCTTCCCTGCCCTGCCCATCACCCTCTCTACCCACCTAATTATTGAGTCCCCAATCACTAAGACTCTCCTTGTTGACTTCCTCCTGCTCACCATGCCAGGTGCCACAAGTTGTCCTGCCCATTTTCCCCAACTGACTCAGAGTCCCCCAAGAAGGAGTGAGGTACCTGAGCCTCCTCTAGGGGTACAATGTGATATGCTGTCTGGATGGTTTGAGATTGGTCGGACACCTTGTACTACCATGACACCTTCCCCATCCCTTCCCCATCACCTTTGGGCCCACTGAGCCAGTGGGTCTCTGGAGGAGTGTGGGTGTGATGTGTGGACCCCAGCTGAGCAGGTGCCACACCTGAGCTACAGCTATCACATCTCTTGCTGTTACCAACCGAGCATGGAGCTCCATAAAAGTCCTGCAGATGGGGCAGTGCCCACTCCTCCAGAGGGTAACCCTGAAGAAGAGTGCACCACAGTCCCCACAACTACCTCCACACTGTACCTCATCTCTATATTAACCCTTTGATGACCCCTAGACAATTGTTAATAACTTGCTTTCCTCTATCTGCCTAGTAACCTTACACTAGAACCAAAAGGCCCATCTTATATATGGGGTTCTGTTATATATGAAGTATTTCCTACACCTCCTTACTCACTCCCTTAACTTTGGTTAATTCCAATTATATATTTGTATTTGTATAATATGTATACATAACTATAAGTTTACAAAATATATAAACAGTCACATCAGTGGTATCCAAATGTAACAGCAAATCTCAATATTCTTAAACTCCGCGGACTGCTACTTCAGATGTTCTTTTAGAATTCAAAAACATTATACCAGGAAAGCTGTTTCTCAGCATCAGGCAGATTCTGGCTAAAAATGCTTTCCTAAAAAGCTTTTTTTTAAACAACAAGAAATTAGCAGTACATGTTCAGTGCATTGAGACAATCTTCATAAGATCGGCCCCGTTGGTCCTGAATCATCTTGGTCACCCTGCATTGCACCATCTCCAGCTTTTCCCTGTCCTTTCTTAGGTGAGGACTCCAGAGCTGAGCACAGTATTACAGAAGCAACCTCACAAGTGACCTATATAGAGGTAGGAGTACCTCCTTTTTCTGCTGTCAGTACATCATCCAATACACCCTGGCATCCTATTAGCCTTACTATAGATCTTCTTACTCTGGCTTGATTGCTTGAGGGAGTCATTAATGATTATTCCCAGGTACCTTTCCTCTGCCACTGTGCTCATTTTAACCTCTCCCATCTAGCACTCTATCCTGTTTTTTTTTCCCCTAAGTACATTACCTTGCATTTTTGGTAATGAATTTCAACTGCTAAACCTCAGGCAACCTCTCTAGCCTTTGTAGATCCCTTTACATCTCCTTGATCCCTTCACCATTATCTACCCTACTGCAAAGCTTAGTGTCATCTGCACAGAGACGCAACTTTCCCTGGATGCCCTCGCTAACGTTGCTGATCAACATCTTGAAGAGGACAGCACTCAGGACAAATCCCTGCAGTACCTCACTTGTGACCTCCCTCTGTTTTGATTTAACCACATTTATCACCACCCTCTTCTATCTCTCCTTCAGCCACTTTCCTACCCAACTAACCATGTCCCTAGCCATGCCCAAGTCCTCCAGCTTTTTCAGCAATCTTCTGTGTGGCACCAAGTCAAAAACCTTGCTGAAATCAAAGCAGAGTAATTCCACAGCTTGGCTGTTATCTATTACATTTGCTACCCAGTCAACGAAAATCTATCAGGTTGACCTGACAAGATCTCTCTGTCACGAACCCATGCTGTTTACTATCTTGAAGAACATTGCTCTCTAGGTAGTCCACAAGGTCCTATTTGATCAGTGACTCCCTCAGTTTACTCACTACAGAGGTAAGGCTGACAGGGCTGTAATTCCCAGGTTACTCCCCCCCCCCTTGTGTAGCTGGACTATGTCCGCTACCCTCCCATCTTTTGGAACTACCCCTGTCTGAACCAAGCTGTTGAATAACCCTACTAGGGATTCAGTCAGTTCACAGCCAATTCCTTGAGCACCCTTGGGTGCATCCCATCCAGCCCTGGGGTTTTATTTACCCTTAGGGCTTTAAGCCCCTTCTGGATCCTGTCTCGGGTAAATACTGGCTGCCTCATTTCAGGAATGCTCCTGACAGCGACCTTGATGCCAATTGCAGTCAGAAAACCATTGTTTTCCTCTGGAAGACAAAGCAGAAGTAATTGTTAAGGATGGCTGCTTTTTGTTCACTTTCCTCTAGTACCCTCCCCTCTATTGTAGCCTAACAATACCCCCTCCTTGCTTCCTTTTTCCCTCAGTATTGATAAAGAATTGTTTTTCCCCACCCTTGACCCCCTCTACAATACATAGCTCCACGTCTGCCTTTACCTCTCTGTCTATCCTCTTTGCGCCCCTGGTTTTTATTTGATAACGTCCCCATTCCTCTTCCCTCTGCTTTTCCTTGTACCTGGTGAAAGCCATTCTCTTGACCCTCACTGCTTATCCGACCCTTTCTGAGAACCATATTGCTCTCTTCTACCTGTTTCATTTTGTAACAATTCTCATGCGATGTTGTTGCCTCAAGAATGACCCCATTTATTGACCTCCATCTTTCCTCTACATTTATGATGCTGTCTACCTGGTAAATTTTTCTTGGACCAGCTCCTGATCTAGTAGAGGTCTGCTCTTCTGAAATCTAGTACTTCAGTTTATGACAGGGGTATTCGTGGTCCAGAGAGTCTGCCTGAAAATAATGGAGTTATGGTCACTGGATCCCAGTGGCTCCCTACCCTCACTCCACTCACCATCTCCAGGTTAGGGAGCATCAAATTGAGAATGGCCACCTGTCTATGGGTTTCTTTAACAGCTGCACCAGCAGACAGTCCTGCAATGTAGTCAGCAGGGACTGACTTCTGGTGCACCTCAACACTAAAATGCCCCAGTCAATATGCAGCAGGTTCAAATCACACTGCACCCCAACCCCCCGCCAGCTCTTTCCTGAGCTCCCTATCTATCTATCTCTTCCCTTGTTCTGGTGGTCCATAGATCACCCCCACCTGTATTTTCTTGCCTGAGGGCAACATGAAGTGAACCCACAGTGACTCTTTTCCCTTTGCCTCCCCTGATGTGTCCATCCTCCACAGTCTCCAAGCACTGACTGACATGTAGGGCTACATTCCCCTTTTTCCTTTCCCTCTATCCTGTCTAAACATTGTGTAACCTGGGAATGACAAGTTCTAGTCATTATTCTCTGTGGCCCAAGTTTCTGTGATGTCTATGAGGTCAGCCTCAGTGTCTGCCACCGTGCCAGGGGCTCACTGATTTTATTACCCAGACTCCTGGCATTAAGACAGCCCCTTCCAACTAGCTCCCAGATCTCTTTTGCTGCTTTGTGGTCTACCTTGCATTCCTTCCATTCTCCTTACTTTCTTATTTTTCCTGTTGCTTGCACACCAGAGCCGTCCTCTTTTACCTCTTACACTACTCCTTTTTTAAACCTCAGTCCTATTTTTACTCACCTTACAGCTACCAGTTCCCAGTACAGGGGAGTCTTGCTAGGTTTCCCTCCCTCACTCCCTTTACTGTGGTTCCCCAAGCCTCGGTATCACCTGCAGACAGTTTAACTATCTAATGTAGACATCAAACTTCTGCCCCAGCATGCAGCTCCCCTCTTTTGTCAGGTGAAGACCATTACCTTTGAAGAGCCTCCTGTCCCAAAAGTCCCCTCAGTCCCCTACAAAGTGGTACCCTTTCTCCCGACACCATCCCTTTAACCTCATTTAATTCTTATCTCTTTCCTCCTTACTATCTTTCCTCCCCCACTCCACACAGGAGGACCTTGAAAGGTCAGGGAAGCTGAGTGTGTCTGCAATCTGTCCCCCAGCCTCTGAAAGTTCTGATTCACTTGCTCCACAGGCTGGTTCACCAGATCATTGGTACACAAGTGAACCAACACCCCCAGCTCCCTCCTCCCCTCTCCACTATCCTTCTTATTCTGTCTATGTCCTGGATGGATAATGCCCCAGGAAGGCACCTGACTACCTTGCACCCCACCCACCACCCAATCTACTCCCCTGACATAGGTGCCAGAATGGGGGGGGCACTAAGACCATGGCCCTACCACTTTCATAAGTGGCCCTATCATTTTTTTCTATCATGGTAATATATTTAATAGGGGAAAATTTACCCCTTACGTCCTTGGCCCTACCACTTTTCAAACTGTTCTGGCACCACTGTCCCCTGATCATAGAATCCCTGACCACTAAGACTATCCTAGCTGCCTTTTTCTTACTTTCATCCCTGGGTGCCACAAGGTCATCACTCCCATTTCCCCTGACTGACCCAGCATTCCCACTGTTGAAGTCAGCCTCACCCAGTTACCAAAGGCTAAAAAAAAAAAAGTCAGGTACCAGAGTCTCCTCAGGGGTGCAAGGTGATGTGCTGTCAGGATGGTATGAGGTCATGTGACCTCCTTGTGGCTGCCCCTGCCCCCTTTCTTCTCTCCCTCCACACTACTCTCCAACCCCTGGATCAGTGAGTCTCTGGGGGTGCGGGCTCCAGCTGAGTCAGTGCCAGAGGAGAGATATCTCTTCTCATCCTGCTTCCAGCTGAGCATGGAACTTTTCAAATATCCTGCAGAAGAGGCAGTGACCCCTTCTCCAGACTGTAGCCCTGGATAAAAGTACACCACAGTCCTTGCAATTGACTTGTACACTGCTAAACCTCATGAGCTTTAGCTGGCTGTATCTCTGTGCTCTCCCTAATGCACTGCTTTTGAAAGTAGAAACTAAAAGGATAAGAGAAAGAATCTGAGACTGCTTTTCCAGTTCACATGCCCCTTCCCTGTAGCTGCCTCAAGTACGAAGTGGATGGTATGGGGGGCTGCTTTAGCTGGCTCTATTCCTGTGCTCTCCCTAATGCATTTCTTCTGAAAGCAGAAACAAAATGAATCTGAGGGAAAAAAAATTCAGACTGCTTTCCCAGTTCACAGGTCCCCCCCTTTAGCTGACACAGTTGCAAACTGAAACCAGGAGTGGGAGCTTTAGCTGGCTCTACCCCTCTGCTCTCCCTAATGCACAGCTTCTGAAAGCAAAAAAGGAAAATGGTCAACCAAGAGGTTGTGTATTACATTCTTGCAAGTTTCTTCAAACTGTCTTTGCTGCTCAATCACAAGTGTCCACAGCATTTTCTGTTTGATATATTCTATGCGTCTCAAAGGCATAAACACATCTTTATATCTGGGATTCAGTAGTGTTGCCATGCCACACTGTGTGCAAGCTCTAATACTGTCAAATCTGTCTGCAAGTTGTGTCAGAAACCTCTCTGCCACTTCATTAATGAATACTGCATCCTGCCACTGCTGTTGTGATGATTAAGATGAAATAGTGCTATCAGCACCTGCTCCTCCACTACAATCATTCCTATAATTTTTGTCCCCACCACCAGTCTGCCATGGCTACCACCACCAACAGCCTTGTTCTGTTGCATTTCTGTAGACAAATGTAAAAAATGGTGTTTGTGGCATTTAAGTAGACTCACTATGGGAATGATCATGTTAACAGTTGCAAATTTAGCACTCAGCTATTTAGTGGCCTGTTCATATGTTCACAAAAACTGAATACGCTTTTGCAGAACACACCACTGCAACAATGACATAGATCCCCCCATGGGCCATATCATCGTCTATACCCCAAAACACAAGTTTCTGTCTCTCCACAGTATAAAAGATAGAGTTTCACCATGTGGAAATAACCTTAATTAAGCAAGGTTAGGAACACTGTGTTTCTGCTGGTAATAGTGGGAGAGCACAGCCCATTTGGGGGAGTGACATAAATATCTAGCAATGTCCTATACAGCATCAAGTATTCCTTTTAACTGTGCATGGGTATCAAGTACATGACTCACTACTCAATGTAGAGAGTGTGTGTGTGTGTGTGTGTGTGTGTGTGTGTGTGTGTGTGTGTGCGTACTTGCACGCGCATAAGAAGATACTTTCAGGGAAATCTCCATCATTTATTGTCTACAGCGTGTTACTGCCACAGTTCGTCATGAAGATTCTCACCCTCAGATCATGAGGGTACATCTAGCTGTCTAGTAGTGATTGGATGAACTGCAGAATGCTTTCCCCACTGTGCTTCCCCTCTATGACTGACACATTAAGTAGAGCACTTCCTCTGTTGGTGTGCCTTTTGAGGCTGTCTGATTCTATAAAACTCCTGAAGGAGCTGATGGGGAGGTGGGATGGGAATGGTGGTGGAGCTTGATTTGGACATAATCCAATGGACAGTGAGACTTAGTAAGCTTTGGTTTGCACTGCTGCTCAGATATTACTAGTACAATTTAAAGTTTATAAACCCCTCTGCCCCCTTCAGAAGTGTCACATTCTGTGTGCATACTGGCATAGCCATACATACTGGGGAAAACATGGCTGGAAAATGTGAAGCATGATGAAATGATGTGTTTGGGCTTCACTTCATGCAACGGCTTTGAAAGCTGATGTCTATTTTAATAGAGAATGGCTGAAGATCATGGGCCATCCTCCCCAGTGAGCTGCATCATTCAGACAGAACTTTGGTGATTAGGTGGCAGTTTAGTGCAGGCATGTAATGGCAATGGCATTGTAGTTTGTTTTGCTGGTTGTGGTTGGAGTGGTGCTTTGAAGCAGCACTAGTACCTGGGACTGCATCCGCTGGATGTTGCAGCTACCTTGGTGGCTGCGTAACTTCAACAAACCATCTAATCCCACCATTTCCCATACCTGTCAGTGCTGCTGCTGCTGCTGGCTCACCTGACCAGAGTGGGGACTGGGAATGGCTATGGCTGTTAGGAAGAAGACATGTTGACATGATGACATAAACATGGCTATTACCGTTGAGAAATGGCAAACTAATATGGACAGATTTGCCTTACAGGCTTGAAACTGTTCTAAGAATTTTATGAATCTTATATTCCAGTTTTAAATGAGCAGCCAGAACATTGGTTCCGATTGTCTGAGCAGACTGACCCTGACTGATATATCTACCCCACAGAATGCGACATGTTTTCAGTGGATTTGTGGTGTCATCTGTAAAATGTTTCCATACTCCAGAAGATCTCTTTGGATGTTTCACTATTCTAGTGGACTGCTGGGGGGGGGGCATTGTGAAGAACTGTGTAGTGACCATGAGATTATTTTTTTACATTTTTCCTGCCACTGTGGTTATGATGTGGCTAGAGATGGACAGGTAGGGCAGCAGAAGCAAGTGGTACAGTACAATGGGGCTGACTGAGCTGGGGAGGGGGGGTTGTGTGCAGAGCTAGTCTTTAGATTTTCCTACCTGAGACACCTGCTTTCTTGCTTTTCTGTTTTTCATTTTTTTTATCTTGCTATCTCCTCCTCCAATCCTCAGTGTCACACTCATCATCACCACTAACAGCAGCCTTCCAAACTCCTCTTGTTCTTTATCATCCTCTTCTGAGTTTACTTCCTCATGCCCTTCCTCCTTTCCTGTGTCTTCCCTGCTCCTCCTGCTCTTCTCATTTCTTCTTCCCCTGCCCCTACTGAATCATAAGCATTCCCTGTCCTTTCTCTTCCTTCTTTGCTCCCCTCTGTTACTTCCTGACTCTCTTGCCCTGCTTTGACAGCTCCCCTTCTTTAACCTCCTCATGGACACTCTACATAAGTTGTTTTAGTGGAGGTGTTACTGGCTTGCTTTTGTAGAACTACGGGGTTGTACACCTTCTAAAATAAACAGAAAATACTGGGGCCACACCGCCACTAATAATGCAGTAAATATGTTCATTCAAAAAAGTGTTGCATGTGAATAAGTGCAATAACTGACTGGCAACAAAAGGGAGGAATAACAAAAACAAAAATAAAAAGGGGGCCAACTTCAAAGGAATCAGTGACGCTAGCCAAAAATGAAAATGAATGTGCATCTCAAATGTCAGAAGCACCCACCCCCCTAGTCCAGACTCAAAAAAGATATGTGAGCAGAGTTGCCAAACAAGGGATTTATTGTTACATTTATTGTGCAAACATAAAGCACCATAAAGTGCATTACAGACCATGAATACAGAGCACCAGACATGAAATGGTCATCACCAAATCACCTGACATTTCACACCATATCACATAGCACTTTATCAGGGAAACGCTTTCCTTCTCAAAAGGAAATCTTTTGGATTTTCACTCTAGGTTCTTTAAAATATCCAGCTTAATTATAAAATTGATTTGGCTGCCTGTCTTTAAAATAATTTTTGATATAAATTTACTACCTGAGTTTTCAGACATGCACTTTAGGTGCTTTTATGTACTCACAGCCAAATAAATCTGCACAGGTCTCCTCCCTTAAAGATTATTTTATTTGATATAAATTGAATCCCTGTCTGTTTCATGCATGTTGTATTAGACTCTTATTATGTTTTTTAGATTGTTTTCAATAAGCAATGAATGCGTTTATCACTTCTAAAACTGAATTTTCCAATCCTTGGATTTCCACACAAGGATGAATATTAGGTGGCATGGGATTAGAATACTGTATTTGAATTAGCTAGAATTTATTATGGTACGGGCCCTGATATTTTGATGGTAATATGGTATTAACATAAATAGCACTGTGATAATCATGTATCGTATGTCTGAACGTAGCAGGCTATATTCAAAGGGCATGATACATGGTGCTCAGTGGATAGTGCAATCATGCTAAATACAGAACTGCCCCCCCCCCCCGGCAAACGAGGGAACCCTCTTACATGCAGGCAAAGTGGTGTATTCAGCGGAATTTGAAAGCGTTAAAAGGATGCCATTGTGGTGCTATTTACCACTTCCAAAACCCAAACCTTAACAATGCTTACAGTAGTGGTCAATTAGAGGTGTGGGAAGTGCCACTTTGTGAAGTTAATCACCCAGCGAAGGGCCTACTTTGCTCAGTAAAGTCTAAGCATGGTGGCAGTTCACCAGCAAATGTACAGGCAAAGTGTCACTGTATAAAGAACTATGCAAAGTTTGACTTTTTTAAGACAAATAAAAAACTTTGCCAACAAGGATGTCACCCCCACCCACTGTGCATCCATGTCCACCACCCCTCTCAGCCAGACATTTAAAATTAATTTCCACCCACCTTGTCACCTCTAGCATCCACCTCCCCTTGGTCCCAGTGAAGTTTCTGGCAGTCAGTGCAAATAAAATTGCTTAGTAAATCCTTACCCACACCAAATGCTGTAAGCACCCACCTTACCACACCCTATCAGGTTCCCCGACTGCCAAAAA
Organism: Neoceratodus forsteri; assembly: GCA_016271365.2. Classification (NCBI taxonomy): domain Eukaryota; kingdom Metazoa; phylum Chordata; order Ceratodontiformes; family Ceratodontidae; genus Neoceratodus; species Neoceratodus forsteri. The sequence continues at coordinate 1,545,132,157 of CM057450.1, forward strand.
GAAGTGTCAACCCCCAACCTACCCAACCTCTAACACCCAGCCTCCCTCCTTCCCCCAGGCCCCCACAAAATTTCAGGGTATAAGGCACCTTGAGAGGTGGAAATACAGAAAGATGTCCCTTGGAGGAGTGATTGTTCTCTCTTCCGTGTCTGCCATGCATGAACAAATGATTATGTCTCCTAGAATAATACCTAATTGACTGACAAGTGATCAATTAGGTGTGACTATAGATGTCATTATTCATTGCTGATGTATTGCAAACACTGACGAGAGCATGACCACTCCTCTGAGAGGTGACTTTCTGTATTTCTTTCTCTGAAGGTGCTCATACAGTACAGTATACCTTTAAACTCTGGTTGCATGGGTGAGGAAGGAGGCTGGGTGCTAGAGATTGGATAGGGTAGGGAGTTGACACTTGTTTTCAGGGGTCTTGGTGTTTAATAGGGGTAGATGGGTTGTTATGGGACTTGGCACTGGTGGAGTGAAGGGATTTGCTTTACTATTTTATTTGCATTGGCTTTCTGAAACTTTGCAGGTACTGTGGGAAGGGAGGTGGATACTAGAGGGTTGCAGAGTGGTTGGGAAATTATTTGTAATGTTCTGAAAGGTGGGAGGGGTGGTAGAAGGTTCCACAGTAGGGAGGAGGCAGCTAAATATTGAGAAACAAATGTTTTAATAAAAAAATTGCCAAATAAAGTTGGGGCAAAGCAAAAAACATCGCTATGCTAAGGGTAGTGTGAAGTTCTGACTTTGTATTAACTTCACTGGAAAAGTTTAAATTCACATCTTTATGAACAACCCCTCCCAGCAGCAGTGGTGCCATACATTGACATGACTTACACCCCCCAGATCGATCCCGAGATAATGTAAGAAATGGCCCAGGTAGTCCAATGGCCTCCCCTCCTGCCCCATCTCCGAGTAGATGTGCATTCTCCCTAGTAGTCCAGTGGTACCACTCTTCCCATCTGATTCACAAGTATATATAAATTCTCACTAGTGGTCCAGTCGTACCTCCCTCCTGCCCGATCCCTGCTATACCATTTGTAAAAACCCAGCACCCCCCTTCCTGGCCCACCAACCCACTCAGCACACACTACTTCCTCATACCTATTTGCCCCCAATTCATTCACCAAATGCCATTTCATTCCCACCAGCAGTACTGGAGATGGTGACCAGCATAGATCCTCCTCTCACCATCATGGCCAGCCGACATCTGATTGGCAGGGAGCCAGCCCATACTGTAGAAACACTTTACCTACCAGAGGTGTTAAGCTCATAGATCTACATTATTATTGCATGGCTCTGTTCTACCCCCTCTCTTACACAGTGCAATTACATGTGCCTGTTTTCAAACAGCTAGCATCATCGCTTCCATTAGAGATGTGAAAGTATAACATTTTTTTTGTGAACTTTGTTTCTTCACCAGCTTGCCTGGGAATTCTCTTGGGTGTACCCCACACCACTGTGGCTCTACCACCCTGCCTAAAGCCATCCATCGGGAATTCAAGGGCTGATATCTCCACCCTCATCCAGCCCGACGAACCCCCCCCCCCAGCTCTGGACGGCCACCTTCCACCCTGGTGCTCTATTTAGAATCTAATGCATTGGGCCAGGAATCGGGATAGCCGACAGGCAAGCCCAGTGCTGGGTGTGTGGCTGCAGGGCTTTGAGGGTCCGCCTCTCACCTATCCCTGGGCCAGGAGTTTCTTGTGCAGATTTCCTCCTGGAGCACAGATATTCAATGACGTCTTGTGCACCTATGTGTTGACATCTGCCACCATTCCACCCCTAACTGCATCGCTGCATGTAGGACCCCTGATCTCCATCAGGGGCTGCTATGGAGCGATGAAAGCCTGCCACCCACCCCAGGAGAGGAGAGCAGTCCTCCAGATGCTCGATCCTCTTCCTACCCTGTCAACCCCCTGGTGACCCAAGTCCATTCCCGAACCCGGGTCATTGGCATGACACGAGGTGTGGTGTTCAGCGCCTCAACCCTCAGCGCCACCGGGCCGGCTCATGAAAGTATAACTTAATGTTCTTTTCCACTATTTGACATAATGATAAAATATTAATTATATTTAAGGTACAGTGAAGCCCACCAGGATGTGTAAAACAAAATGCACCACAAATTCAGATGGGGCTCTGGCACTGTCACTTTTATTATTAAGCAAAATTATTGGTTAGTATACTTAAGGAGTAGTATACAGTACTTTATGCTTGAAACGAATGAGGTTTGTAAATTTCAAATTGAAATGTAATTGTAATCTAGCTGTTTATTTACTTTAATGAGACTAAATCATTTTAATCCATAGATATGGTAGGTGTGACAGGGCCAGAGCCCCTGTCTGAATTTGTGCTGCATTTTCTTTTACACTGTCCTGTTCTTGTAAGTTTACTGTTCTAGTTACAGGCTGAAATCTGCCACTTTCAGTCTTGTAGTCTCCCCTTCTCCCAAGTTCTGAATAAGGAACATATAAGTAAGGCAAGAGGCAATAAGTTTCTTGCCTTCTCCTGTGCTGTACTGCAGGCAGACACTGAGGGAATGTAAGTAATAAAAAAGAATTGAAACACAGAGCCTTGCACTCTGTGTTTTATTCTGTGTAAACTGCTTTGGGCTTGCAAGAAGCCAAAAACAAAACATTCTTTCCTAGGTGAAGCAGAGGTGTGTAAAGGTCAGATGAGTCAGCCTATCTTTGTTTATTTAGGATGAGTCAGCCTGCACGTGTTTACTTAGAGAAATGGGTTTATTCAGGATGAGTCAGCCTGCCTGTGTTTACTTAGAGAATTTTGAGTCAGACAGGTCACATGGTGCTGACATCATCAGTAGGCAGGTATAAAAGCCTACCTCCTGAGATGCAAAACAAATGAGTCAGATGATTCAGTCAGTCGAGACCTGACTGTTATGGAGGAAGCTTCTCATAGTACCTGCAAGTTTTCATGTGCTAGGAATCTATTTGTCTGGAATGAAGCCTGGAAGTTGTGCACTGAGGGAGTGTGCACTGTTTCTCATAGTGCATGCAAGTTTTCATGTGCTAGGAATCTATGTGGCTGGGCAAGCCTGGAAGTTTTGCACTGTTTTTGCAGCTAAAAGACTAATCACCTATCTCATTTCTGTATGTTTATTATTTTATTTTGGAAAATAAATACAGCAAAGTGTGTTCTACACCTTTTACCTGAGTCTGTGCATCTGTCTCACCCACTACCCTTCACAGTAGGTATGTGTGGTATCAGGTTTATGGAAAAGCTAAAATCATTAAAAAGACTTGAACTTTTCTTTGGTAGTAGGGGTTGAATAGCCAATCAGTGAAAAAATGTATTGCCTACAATTTTAGTAGATATAATTCCATATTAAAATTACGTAGCAATATACAGTTTTAAAAAATGTCCTTTCAGTTGTACTACAGCCATTACCTTTACAGCGTGCCCCTGTATCTTGCATCTAGATCCAGCATTTGTATAGTTGTTGCTGCAGAGAGATTTGTGTTAAACCAAGACCTTATGGGGCCTGGAAAGTCCATAGAAACATGAATAACAAATCAGGGTCTTTGGTATACAAGGTCTTGTAGTTAAAGGGACACTGTCAACCTGTTTTTCATCATATTATTTCTAGTTAAAAGCCTACATTTTATGATTGCATACCTTCTCTAAAATTTATTGCTGTTGCTGTTTATTTTGTCTCTCTCCTTGTTCAGTAGAACTGAAATGTGTGGCAATGTATATTTATAAACAACCTTGTTTTGTTTACAATCCTGGGTCTGTTCTTACCGCACAGTTCCTGAGCATTAGAAACACACCCAAACAGTGCAGTCACTCATGAGGCAGTAGCCTCCTAAACTTCCATTGCATCACGAGGGGCTAGATTGAGTTGTGGTTGTCCCCAAGTGCAGGAAAGATGCAGCTGGAGCTGGTCAAGAAATGTAAACAAACCTGTGTTTGTGTGGTAACACCAATATGGTGGGCAGCCTGTTTTTTACTTTTTTAAAGAAAAAGGGATCTGAATCAAACTACCAGCTACATCAGCAATCTTAAAAATGCTGGCAATCATAAAATGTGTTTTTAAACTAGGGACACTTGAGACCTAAGGGGTTGACAGTGTCCCTTTAATTAAAGTAGAATTTGCATCAAACTGTCCCCCAACCAGGGATTGCTTAACTGCACATTTGTGTGTTGCCTAACCCTACCCTTCTTTCCTTAGAGCCTTGTTCCTTCTGCTCGGATCAATCTTGTTCTTTGATTGCCTCTTATTCTGTGTCTACTTAGCTTTATTGTTTGCACTGTCATTTATTACATTGTGGGGTGGGACTGGTAAACTTTTACATTGTAATATTAATTTTAGTCAGAGTACAGAGAGTAACACAGGGTAAGCTGAACTGAACTTGATATAACAGGTAGGGAGATCTGTTAATGTGCTTTGCATTTGCTGCAGAAAGAGCTTAATTGTCAGATCTTTGTGTGGGACTGGGCTTAAGGAAGGTATAAAGAAAGAAGGAATTCTGTGCAGATGAGGGGCAGGTTCTGCTACAGGCACATCAGTCCTTGCAGTCCGTTATTTAACTCCTGCAGGTCCAAGCGACCCTCCCATGAGCAACTTCAAGACTGAAGACCACAAGAAGAAGGGTGGTGTCTGCCGGAAGATCTGCTGGTCCACAGGAGACTCTGCTTCTGGCATCTCTGGGGTGAAGGTTAGGTGCTAGGGCCTCCCACCGAGGGAATTATACTTTTATCATCTGGGTAGCTGTGGTGGTGGAGGTAGCAGGTACTGGAAGGTGTGTGCTGTGTTTCATTTTGCAGTACTAAGTAGGTTGATTACTCACAGATGAACACTGTACTAGAGAATAGGTAAACAGAGGGACCCAAGAGTCAAGTAGAGTGATGTACACCATCACTAGTTTTCACAAGACTTCTGGAAAATTCCCATCTGTTGTACCCTAAAAAACTGGCCTTTGTAGTGACGTCAGCCTAAGCACCTGTGGTAGGCAACTAGACAAGTAGTTCCTAAAGCAAAAGGTGTGTCAGGAATCTAGGCAAACAATACATAGAGATGAGGGGAGCAGAGAAAGGACAGGTAGGAAGGGGTGAGGGGCCTGCTAGAGTACAACACCTGCAGATCAGCCATCTTCAGGAGGCTGTCTGAAGACAACAGTGCTGCTCAGTGTGCAGCAGGACTGCAACACTTTCTTTGGAACTTGCCATGGTAAAGGTAGAACTTAGCCTTCTCCAGAAGAGGTCCAAGCAAGGGTTAGTGCAGACAGCCATTATTCCTATTCCCAAAGGATGCCTAGTGTCTTGACTGGTGGGGGGTGCACTGTAGATGGAGGATGAGGAGGGAGAAGGATCAACCTGGGTAGCAGTGGGGCCCCTGAGGGGGTGACAGTGAATAGATTTGCTCCCCTTAAAAAAATTCCTGCACACACCATCCTCCAAAAATTACAAGGGCACAGGTCTAAAAATCAAAATATTTATTTAAGGCATAAAAGTTTAGAATAGCCTGTTGCATTTCAGATGAAACAGCATCCTTTCTCAAAGGCTAATTCATTAAATGATACACAAGCAATAACACACGACGAGGTGTGGGTTACGTGCTGATAAGAACACACCTAGGGGTGTACTAAGGCATGGCAGTCGTAGCACCGAGTGCCTTATGCCCCTCGGCGTGCTCTTATCAGCACGTAACCCACACCTCGGAGTGTGTTATTGCGCTTATAAAATGGGCAACAGTGAAGTAAATAGACATTTGTGATTGTGAATTTTTTTTTTTTATTGAAATTTTAATAAATAATAGAATAACAGATTGTAGGGACAAAAAATAGTCCGTTTTTGCCATTGTAAATTAATGTAACTGGTTTAGGACAGTAACTTGCTTAGTTGTTTAAAATGAGTTGTTGAAACTTTTTAAATATGCTATGCAATTTTTAACATTTGAACAGTTTTATAAATCTTTTAATGAAGGAAACATTTTGAAGACTAAAGAGTAAAGACTGTCTTACTGTAACTGTTCCAGTTCATTTTTTTGTTGTTGAAGATGTCAGCTTTACTGTAACTGGTGCAGAGAAGTCTGTTTTAAGTCCATTTTTCTTGAGATTCATTTTGAACATTGTGCTGTTTGCAGTGGAGAAAACATTTAAAACTTTCTTTCGAACTTTTAACATTTTAAAGTAAAGTTAATAAACTGATGCGGTGCTCGTTTTTCTTCACATGGTGCTGTTTCGTGTTACGTGGTGCTGCGTTGTTACTTTGATAGGGTTATGAACTTTACGTTGTGCATCACACAGTTTTGAACATCGAATGCTGATGTTTTGGTAGTGGCATTGAACTGCTGTATGAGGCTTGTTGCTGGGAAGGTTTGTTCTGGGGTTTGATTCTCGTCGGGAGTGGAAGCTGGTATGTTTCTGGTGGTGGGAGCAATGTTCGAGCTGGAGCAAGGTACAGGATTTTCTTGTAGTGAGTTCTGTTTTTGCACCATTAATGGAGAGCTTTCTAGATGTGCAGATGGGTTGCTTTTATTGGTTTGTACCTTGGTTTTGAGTTAAGATATGGCTCCAACGTTGATGATCTTCAGGGAGGCAGCCCAATAAGAGCGGAGGCTGGATTCGCTTTATGGCCGGTAACAGACATGATCTCTCGGGCTTCTAGGCCTGCAACTGCAAGTAGTTGGACAGCTGTGGGTCTTACCAAATGATTAGTGTATCTGAATGACAGGAGGCTTGTTTGCTGATTTTTAGCATTAAGTTAGACAGGTAATTGATGCCTAAAGGCTCTCGAGTGTACCAAGTGTTTACAGTTTCTGCAAGGCTGTCTGAAATTTTCTTGGGTGGCAATAAAAGCTGGAGGGTTAGGAGGCAGTTTTTCAAGGTATTTTTGAATGATTTTACAGGGCAGAGAGGATTATTAGGCAAGCTGTATATATACCACGATATTGCTGCTTTGAGGAATCGTTTTTGTGGTTCTTTGTATATTCATTGAAGCTTAGAGTTATGTACTCTGCACTTTATTCATCTGTTTAATTTGAAGTGCTCCAGTTGCAGTTGTCTTAAGCCTGTCTACCTCTTGAGCCATGCAAACTGTATAGACATACTTTATAGAGTAGTCCTCTAGGTGTATTTGGGGATAGAGCAGGAGAGGTTTTTAGCAGTTGTAGATCTTTTTCTGCTATGGCAGGGTGGTGCTCTGCTCGATCTTTGCCCTCTCTTCTATACTTTTTGAGAACTGCAGAAAAAATGTGGTTTGAAGGGTTCATGTCAGGATGGCTGTGCAAGTTTATGTTTATGCTCAGAGGTGGATTGTTGAGGTGTCTGTTAAGACCCGTACGGAGCTGTATCAGGCTTGATAAGCTGTATTCTGTGCCATCTATCTGACAGCTCTCCCCACAGAATTTGCGAGGTATTTTACACGGGTCACTAGGTGTTATTGTTTGAAAATCTATCGCCATCCCTTTTGCTTGAGCCCAGGTTTGAAACACTGAGACTGCCCATTGTGTTGTTTTTTGTGTATTTTGTTTGTCTTTTTGGTTTTCAAGCTGCTCTAGTTGTTCATCTGTCATTTCTGTATAATGAGTGAAGTGTTTCTCTTTTCTTTTTCTCTTTGCAGGCTGTGGTGTGGAGATCATTGCTTCTATCCTGTTGGATTCCTGCCTTTCATTTTCTGAAGTTTCCTTGGTCAATGCGGATTGTGTGCTGGGAGTCTGTGCTGTGGGGGTGACGGAATCTGCAGCTGTAGCAGTCGTCGAGGTGGATGGCTGGACTGGAGCAGTCTGTGGCCCTATCATTAGAGGACTGTGTGGTTCTTCATATTCAGTGAAATTGGTAAGTACTGCTTGAAAATCAATGTGGAAAATAGCTGGATTTCTGCTGTCCATTATGTGACAGGTGCTGTGGAGGATTTCTTTCATTCTATTTGGCAGGCGTTGAGACTTGTGATGTTTATTTTGAACAGCACGGTTTCCGTCAATGACAGGTTTTCTTTTGACTATTTTTTGTCGTTTTAAGTATTTCCTTCCTTTCTAGATGTTGCTTTGAGTTTCCGATGGTGTGTTTACTTTGAGGGAACCCGATAGCCGTCATTGACTGAGCGGTCTGAGGAGAATGTATTTCGCGCTATGGCATCAGTGAGCTCTGCCAGTCAGCGTTCTTGTTTTCAGTTGGCAAAGCTCACTGATTTGCTGTTGTCATGCGTCGTGTTGATGGCTGGTAGTGCCAGCTGGCTACAATAGCATCTGGTAAGAACACGGCTGAGATGATGTTGTAGCTAATCAGTGGCTTGGAATTTTTAAGCCCATTTTATAAATGGCAGTTATATACACATTTTGAAATGCAGCATCATGACATCATCAACATCATAGCATCTGACTGGATAAAACTACAATCACCATAAATTTCCTACTGGGTCCTAAAAGCAGTGGTATACTAATCTAATAAATACCATACTTAAATATGAATACTATTACAACAAACAAATCAAGGAAGAAATGCAATATCATAATAGCTATGGGGGGGGGAACAAAAAAGACAAAAACTCTCTTCCTTCCCTTGTTTTTGTCTTTTTTGTTTCTCTCCCAACCCTCATTTAGCTATTATGATATTGACTGTTTTTTCCCATAGTGTCCGGTTTCCCTACTTCGGCACATGCAACTACCGTGATCTTATTCTTTTCTACGCCATTCCCCGCCATCTCGCTCCTCAGCACTGCACCTGCTCCAGTTCCCTGACACAAGGAGTCGGTGGTAAGTTCTTTTCTTTTTTTGGGGAGGAACAAAAATATCACTGGGCACAGCATCTACACTGCAGTGGGGAAATAAAAAAAAAACACTATGAGCTGCCACAGACTTCGTGCTGAAATCCCAACTGTCCACAGCTTGAAACAAACCCATTTATTTTGTATAACTGCTGTGGTGAAAAAATGATCCACAGCAATTATACAAAATAAAAGATGGGTAGGAGGTTTAAAACTTGGATTTTACACCCCCCCCCCCCGGGGTGGGATGCAAGAATAAACCCCTCGAGCTTTGATCTCAGGGTTTATGTGGCATCCCACCCCTCAGAGGAGGTGTAAAATCCTCGTTATAACCTACCCATCCATTATTCTCAAAGTTACAAACACTTAATCGTGCATGATTCTATATATCAGTTGCACTGTTCTGATACCTGTACTGTATTTCACCTGTCCATATTATTGCCCCTTGTATCCTTCTCCTGGGTCACATCTGAAAATGGTCACCAGTACCAAAGCAAACTCACATGCCACAGAATTCACTTTCAGACAAAATTTCAGCTTGTGGTATATTTTATTTTAAAGTTACATTAGCAAGCACTCCTGGGCATGTGCCTTGGCTTAGTATGCCTTTTCCATTCACTGGTTTCTACATAAATAAATGTTGCCCAGCTACTGTTATAACACCTGAATTCAGGCTTATCCATCCAAAAGATAAAAGGCCCACATCTCATCAATAGATCAAAGAATGGAGCCACATACCTCGTGGGACTTATTCATTTAGTTAGTGAGTTTGTTATTTAGTTATTCATTCATACATTTGGTAACCAGGTTGGCTCTTTGGCAGGGAATGCCTATTTACTAGAGTAACTCAGGGGTCAAACATACACACGTGCAAAACAGGATGTACATAAATACAGAAACAGGATGCATATCGTAAGTAAAGTATTCAGGGTGATGCTAGCTATAATAAAATATACATTTTATGAATTGGTATTGAAACACTGGCATCTATGAGTTGTCTTCAAATGTGGTTTAAACAACAGTTTAAAACTCAGTTGTGGATTGCTTTTCAGTATTGACAAAGGATAAGAATTCCAGAGTTTTTCTGCAGAAAAGACAAATGTGCGCTGCCCTTGAACTGTTTTTTTGAGGAGTAGTATTAAAAATAGCAAAGGTATCGTGAGCAGCCACTAGTGGAACAAACATATGAATGCTTGAAGTGGGGGTCTGCCCTGGGACCATGCTGTGAGTTATCATACCTAAAAAGTATTTAGATTGGCAATCAAAGGACAGCTAATGTGGGGACTACAAAGGCCTCAGTGGTGTGTGCTTGTCTTAATTGTGAGCAAAATATGTGAAATGGACAAGAACGCTCCCAGAAGCATTTGGGTAAACTTCAACACAATACCATAATCTAGTAGGGAAACTGAAAGAGCTTGACAACACGTTTCCTGGCCCCAAAGTGATTTTTTCTTATTTCTTTATATTAAACCTAGCGTTGTTGGCCAGATTTTACAAGTTAGTCAATGTGATTACTTTGTGAGAAGGTATTGTCCAGAGTCAGTCCCAGGTATTTAGAACTGGGAAGAGTCTCAACCGAAATGTTGTCTGGTGAGATAATGTCAAAAGATAAAGGTAGGGTACTCAGTTTGTTCGTACTGGTAAAAAGCATAGACTTATTTATTTATTTAGTTAGTTAGTTACTTACTTACTTATTATTTTAAATATCAAAAGGGGGCCTCAGAAAAGAGGTTGGGGAAGAGGACATAAGAGGCCCATATGGTTTTCCAAAGAGGTTGGGGTAGCAGTGAGGGCAAAGCAGTCATCCTTCAGAGTGTATAAGGTTGAACAGGTAGCACCAAGAAGGGAGCTCTAGCTAATCAAAGCAAAAGAACCTAGTAAGGCAGCGAGGACAGCCAAGGCAGAAGGGAAGCTTAAGATTGCAGAAGGGGTGAGAGAAAATGATAAGGCCTTCTTTCGGTAAGTCAGGGAAAGGAGAAAAACCAGGTTGAATAGAGTAGTTGAGAAAGAGTGAGACATGTTGAGGCATGGGTAGAGGAGGATTGGTCAGAAACTGATATTCTGAATGAAGTCTTCTGCTTGGTCTTACACACAAGAAGCGAGTTCACTAGGCCAGGAACTAGTGAAAAAAAAAGGAGGGAAGACCAACAAAACTCGAAACTAGTCACATACTGAAAGAAAATTGATAAATGTACACACACATGGCACTCAGGTCTTAAGAGCCCCAGTCGAAATAAATGTGAATTTGCTGATACTTATTGTTTGCAACAATTGTTTTGCCTGAGTGCTATGTGTGCGGACATTTACTGATTTTGGGGTGGCAACCCTTCATGCAGCTCCAGCCCATTTGCTTGACTCACAGCTGCTGTACTTTGGAACTGAAAGAAAATTGACCAAACCAAAGGAAGCTCAGCTGATCAGACAAGATAAAAATCACCAGGGAAAATGACCAAAACCACAACACCTCCTGGAGCAGAACATCAAAAGGCTGCTGAGAAATCCATAGAGAACACCCAACAACTCCCAGAGCCATACACCAAATAGCTGCTGAGAAAATCTTACAGAAGACTACACAATACAAAATGGCCACTGTAGCTGAAGTTCCCCCATCTACACAGAAAGTGACTCCTGCCTGGACTCTAACCCATGCAAACACAGAACCAAAGCCGCAAACAAAATGATTGTCAAGATATGTAGTCTCGTGAGATCTCTTGGCCTGAGAACACTGAGTAGCACACAATACCCCTCTCCTAAGATGGCCGCCTAGATCTTGCTGACCATTCTGGCTATTAGGGAACCGGCATTATAGTGCCAGGTCATTACGACGCCAAATGCCGGATCGCCGCCCCCTCCCCGAGGTCTGCCCCCGAAGTTAATATCTTTAGAAAGGAGGGTGTGAGGGGGTGCAGACCCCCATGAAAAGAGAGGATGGCAACTGTCCCACTTGGTGCTATAATGACTGGGCACACTGCCGCCAGCACTCTAAAGTGGTGGAACCTCTAGCTGATCTCTTGAGATTTCAGCATCACCTTAGAGGAGGGCCGAAAAAAAGGAGGAGAAGAAGGCAACTTGAACACAGCCACTGAGAACTAGGAGCTCTCACTTCATGTTGGCAGCCATATTGATCAAAACCTGAGAAGGAGGATGACAACTGGGATAACACTCCCCCAGTAAACCACAGCACAGCCCTAAAAAGAAAACAAGCACTAGAACTGCATCTGAAGTGGTCCCTGCCGATGCGTATGAGGGGGAATCATGGAATGGAGAAAAGTTGGTGACCACACCACAGAAATCCCACAGCTCACGAGACTATGGTCCTACCTAGGTGTAACCTGTAATCTGTACATCTGGCACTCAATAAGCATGTTCAAACCATGGCTGGAGGTTTCCCAAGTTGTAAAAATGAAAAGGAATGTGCCACTGCAACCAGTGCCAGTCAGAAATTTCAGAAGTCTGAGAGACACGAGTGGGAGCAGCCAAAACAGCAGGTCCCTTCTCGGGTAGTGCAGCATTTCCACTAAACTATCATCCATCCCCTGAGTATTGCTGGAGGGGACAGTACAAAGCTGATACACCCAGCATCATCCACAGAAAAAGTGTAGGCTTTGGGTAGAAAACTCAAAATGCCCACATCAAACAGTAAACACAATCTCTCCTTCTCCAACGCTAATAGAACAAGAACCATGGGGGTGGCTTGGGCAAAATTAATGACACAAGCCTCCAAATCAGCCAACAGCTGAAACAACCCAGGGAGACTGGAATAGTTCCAGCTCCTAGCCCCACAGAGCAAAATCACAGACCAGCCAATTGAATGGCTTAGCCTGTGGTTCAATTTTATTTATTTATTTATTATTTATTAAATTTTGTTAACCGGTAAGCTCTCTGGGTCCCAAGGTCCCTTTTCAGGGCGACCCAGAGTTAGTTACATGTAGTTTTCACATACAGGCAGGTGATACAGTGTAGAACATATCATACAGGATTACAAAGACAGTGTACAGTTTTCATGGAAGAGGACAGTGAGTACATCACATTACAGAATACAACAGTGGCAGCAGATAGCTGAGGGCACTAAATGTGTTAAGAACCCAACAAGAAATTCAGCTTAGGATAGGGTGTTAGTTACGAATGGGTGGAGCCAACAAGAGTATTGCATGTACAAAAGGAGTGATGTCATGTTTCTGTCCATGGAACTGACTGAAGGTGTAAATAGTCCTCCGCCTTACCCTACTCCAAGAAATGTTTTCCGCCTCAAATAAATACACTTTCATGTTAGTGGGTGGTTGCAGGGTAGTATTTTCTTTCTTAAATGGGTGGTACAAGAACTGGAACCTGAGTAGTAAGAGGCAGCATTGTTTTCTGGGAAGTAAGACCCAACCCACCTCCACCAAGAAGCTCCTAAAAATCCATCCCACCTTTTTTATTCATGTGGGAGGGGCATGAGGTGGATCCTATCATGCTGAAAGAAGAGTCACTAGTTTGGTATCTGGCCAAGGAACAGAACAAATCTGTGGAGTCCCTGCATTTTGTTAAGGGCTAGGAGAACAGATAATATGTAATGCATTCAAACTGACTTAAAAACCCTTGGAACAAATGATTATCAGAGTCACCTGGTGTCTCAAAAGGAAAGACTCAGCTTTCAGGTATTTCTTTAACATTTATATACTAAAAACAAAGTTCAGCTTTTGGGATTAATAATGTTTGTTTACCATATTCTATCTATCTATCTATCTATCTATCTATCTATCTATCTATCTATCTATCTATCTATCTATCTATCTATCTATATATACTTTGTCTTTTTAGTAGTTTCAAACCTTGAAAGCATTGGTTAGTAATGCATTTAGAAACACATTTTTAAGATAAATCATGCAGGTTCATGTACTTGGTGTGAACTGTCTGTGATGAAATGTATTTTACTTTTTTCCTGGCTCAGTTTCTATCAGTGAAAAGAAAGACTGGGACAACTATCACAGCTGCCATCCCCCTAACATTTCTGCTGAGTTTATACTCCTTGGAACCTGTTATTCCAGTTTCTGTGCCTGTGTGTCGTATATAGAAAGCTTTAGAGCATTATTTTTCTGCTGGCTTGAGGAGTTAATTGAGACCACAGAAAGTTAACAATAAGGCACTCCAGGGTGTGTGTATCGTGTAATAATGCCACTCCTGGGATGGTGGAAGCACTCAGCTGCCTCTGCTTAAATATACCCTTTCTCAATGTACTGTACTTTGATTCAGTTAGTGTCTGCAACAGCCTTCATGTGAGCACTCTGGGCTTCTCTTTGACTCCTGATGTCTTTTTGTTTTAGCTATTGTATATTGTTTGAACTGCTTTGGTCTTCTTGATGTGGTGCCTGAGTATCTGACTCAAAGTTTGTAAATCTGATATTTTTTAAATAAATAAATAAATGTTTCTGTTTAAGCCCATGAAACACCCTTAACTAGTTAATGCATTCACAGTTGTAGTGGCTCTGCCAGAGCTTTTTTAAATAGTCAGTAACCATTACCCTTAAAGGGGAACAATTTTATACACCACAATCGGCTGAAGCAACCAGCCACGCCCCCGGCTGACCTATTAAATGCCATCCTTCCTGCTTCACTCAAAAGCATTTTTTCTTTGCAGCCAGAGGCTCTGTTGAAGCTCTTCCCTTTTCTCCTGCTTTGGATTTCCATTTGGTTTGTGCCCTTTCTGCTGTTTTTTGTTTTCTGTTGGTTGGGGTCTGTTCTTGCTTGCCTCCGGCTGCTGCATGCTTCTCTCCAACTCGTTGTGCTTGTTCTCCTGTTTGTGTTTCTGTCCCATGCCTGCTGCTCCAGCTGTCCATCCCCCCTCCTGTTGTCCATTCCTCCTGTGTCTGCAGCTTTTGCAGCTTGTGTTTCCATATCCCTCTGCCCTCCCCTCATCCCTTGCTTGCACTCCTTTTGGGGTTCCACTTGTTGCCTCCTCTGTTTGTTTGTAATATGCTCCATTTTGTCTTTGTTCTTCTCAAGTCTCTCTTTCGGTGTCTAAAGCAGTTATCCCCCGGTTCTATGCTAGGTGGCAAAGCAAGTGGTTACTCACTTAATCAATCCTGCACCATAGCGGTTGTGACTTTAACTGAATAAATAATTGTTAGCTCATTTGGGAACTCACTTCTGTTGCAGTTTAAGCTTAGAGTCAAAAATCATTTTGTGCAGTGTATTGCCATGGCATTTTGCTTAACCACATGGACGACTAGTGCATTCTGTATATTGGAACTTCAGTGCATTGGCACCTACAGTACCTTTAATCTAAGGCAGTCCACTAACGTATTACATTTGTACTTGCATGACAAATTTTGTCGGCATGGTATCGTGGTGGTCTGCTTGTGGATTGCTGTTATTCCCATGGCGGGGGGCTGTGGTGTTGCAGCAGGGCATCGTGGTTTCTGGTAGCTGAAGGAGCAAACTTTTATGTATGTATGTAAACCTCCCCCTCTCATGGGAGGGCTTATGGCTCACCCTAAGGGACCTAGGGAGTTTTGGTGCAATGGGGGTGTATTTTCTGCTTTCTGCCACTTGGAGGTAGCAGACTAGCAAGCTATATGTATAGAGGGGAGTTGGAAGAGAGTCAGAGAGAGATCAGCAGGGCAGTTCAGAGAGGGTCCACACTCCTCTTATGCAGGTTGGCAGTTTCAGTGGCAGAACACTGGGTCCCTGGGATTGGGGCATCTCTGGAAGGTGAGCAGCCAGGCAGTTTGCAGTTGTTTGGGTCCTGGGTCCCCTTGGGATGAGTGGTGAGATCATCCAGGGAGTTTGGAGGGTAGATAGAGTAAGACCCAGGGGGTGTTGGGCCCAACTTTTTAGAGTGGATTTTCAAGCTGTTGGGAGCTGTAGAGGTTGTGGCAGGGCCTCTGCAGGGAATCGGGGGTGGTGCAGCTCCCCCTGGTTCCTTTCCCCAGTGGCACTTCAGCTCATGGGCTTGTAGATGGGAGTGGGTGGTGGCCAGGACTCAATGGGGTCTGCGGTACGCAGGTCCCGGGGCTTACATTCAGAGAGTAGACCTTTAGGCCAGTATAGGCCATGGCTCAGCTTTGGCATGAAGAAGCTATAAGAAAGGGAACCACTGTGACTGCTGTGGGAGGCTCAGCTTCAGGAAGCGCTTGAGGAGCCAGTTTGAGAGACAGAGAGAGAGAGAAATAGAGAGAGACAGTGAAACGTACAGGGACCAGGCCGGTCCAGGACAAGGGCTAAATGGAGTAACATGAGCAGTGTTTGTGAGAGGCAGCTAAGGGAATTAGCAGGCTTCAGAATTTATGCCCCAAATATGTAATGACTTGGCAGCATCAAAGGAGCACATCGCTCCCTTGATAGAAATGCTTAGGCAGAAAAAGTGAGTGGTTTGGGTTAAAGTCCCAGTTCCCAGTTGAAGCCCTGCAGAAGAAGTGAGTGTTTGGGTTACAGTCCCAGCTTTTAAGTGAAGCTCTCTATGAAGGGAGGCAGTGACAAGTTTAGGTACTCACCAGTGCTGGTGGTCATTTGGGAGCTTCACGCTTCTGGCATAGTGAAGAACAGTCTCTGGTCCTGAGTAAAAAGGTTTGCTGCTGGTTTTATGTGTACAGAAAATCTAAGCCTAAGATTACCCGCATATATCTCTCTCAGTATTCTGATTTGATGTAAAAAGTTAGCCCCATGAAGCTGTGTTACTTAAAACCCTTTAAGCAATTGGGACCCTGAGGTCTTGCAATCTTTAAGAGCTCAGGAGAATAAACCTGATTTGTTTTTTGGAGTCCAGTGTGATCAATTTTAATGAAGGATTTAAATGTAATAACAAGTCCTTTAGGTTTTAGGGGCTTTCATTGTTTCCTTGGGGTCTCAAAGCTTTCTGGTCTTCCTGCACCCTCCTAGAAACATAGAAACATAGACTTTGACGGCAGATAAGGACCGCTAGGCCCATATAGTCTGCCCATTTCCCTACCTACAGGATAGGCCGCAGATCCTAGTTAACCAACAGCCTATTTCTTCCTACCCCCCACAAGAATTGCCTTATGTCTGTCCCATGCATTCTTGAATTCTCCCACAGTTTTAGACCCCACAACCTCCTCAGGAAGGCTGTTCCATGCATCCACTACCCTATCTGTGAAATAATACTTCCTCACATTGCCCCTGAACCGCCCTCCTTCTATCTTTAAATTATGTCCCCTTGTTCTTGCAAGTCTCTTTTTCTGAAAGATGCTACCCTCTTGGACTTTGTTGATTCCACTGAGGTACTTAAAAGTTTCTATCATGTCCCCCATCTCCCTTCTTTCCTCCTGCTCCGGGACTGGTGGGTGGAGAAGATTGAAGATGAACTGTTCAGTCTGTCTGTTGGTCTTGGCCTGCTGGGAGATGTGACCATGTTTGAGATGCAGAGATGGTGAGATTGAAGATGTCTCAAGGTAAGAGAATCTACTTTAAATGTTGCTATCTCATAGAAATGCTTGGTAAGGTTCTGGAGTCTGGGACCCCCTTCCCCGGTACACCTGCCCCTAGACAATGAGGAAGTGGGGCTGCATGTAAGTTATATGAATTATAACCCTGCTCCTTAGCAATCTAAATAATTTGTGTGGTATTCCTTGTGGACAGCATTTCCAGTGTTTCAGGCGTACAACTTATCTCTGGTCAGTAACTACTACTAACCTCCCTAGTCATAGGACGGCATTCAAGAGTTTCTGTGCAAGCTTCGGAATTTGAACAGCAATGAAAATTTTATTTAACAATAATTTTGCTTCCCTAACGTAACTGGTTGGCATGGATTGCCTATTTATTTTCAGTTATGTTACATCTCTTGTATCAAGCTATGTCTCCCATGTTCCAATACCGTGTACATGAAAGACATAAAAGAATGTGACTATATGCACCAGACTATCTAATTTACTAAGTTGTCTAATAATGGACTACCCAATGCTAGCTAATACTGTACAGTACTGAGAATTCTGAATTTCACAAATATTTTGGATTCCCTAGTGAAATTGGTTGGCATGCATTCCCTGGAGGTTACAGGAACTGATGTTCTGCTCAGTTTCTCAGTCTCACTTGGGGGTCTGATGATTGTTTAGGCTAACCTGCGTGGAGGTGTAGTCTTCTTTTGTGCTTGATGAACAGCATGCATGACCTATGTGAGAGTCCACAAATGCTTCACAGTTTCATTTATGCTCTCCTTCATAAATAGGAGGTATGCCAACCATGACCATTAATTACAATGGCTCAGAGCCTGCCCTGCAGCCGATGGTCTCACTCTGCACCCACAAAGTCCAAATCTTGTATATGCGAAACTCAGGGCGGGGTCCTCCCTATCTGGCCCATAGCGGAAATGTCCTTGCTCCAGGTGGAGCTTTAGCCATGCAGACATATTGGCAGCCCCTCCTGATGTAGAATTTAAGACTTTGGCTGCAAGGGGTGGGGCCATTAAGCCCAAGGGGGCTCCTTTAGCTCGCCAAGTGGGTTCAGGAGCACCTTCTAAGCTATTCTCCCTACGACCACCTCTGGCTCACCAGGTCTGTTTTTAGGTTTGTGTAGGCCAGCTGAGTGCCTCAGTGGTTGTTGCTCTTCTCCTTCTGCCTTGTGGGATGGTACTCCCCTGTGGGAGTACCCCATTGCTGCAAAGTGTGCTCTCAGCCCTTCACGACATTCTGTTAGAGGGATAGAGTGAGCGCCTTCCTCCTGATTGATTCTCCCCAGAATCAGGTTTCTAAATTGCAGTAGCAGAGCCATCACTAAACAAAATATCCCAAGCCTGGAGGAAAGGTGACCTAGGCCTTCGATACCCAGAGATTTCCTCCTCAAATGTTTTTTTTTTTCCTCTCATCCATGCCAGATGTCATAATAGCTAATTAGTTGTTATAATAGCATATTCCCTAGATTGCTTAGGTAGGTTTTCGCTGTTGGATGGAGATAGATGGTGGCCCTCCTTTGCCGTTCTCTCTCTCCTTAGGAAGTCATGCCCTCCTGCTATCTAGTCATTCAGACCTATGTGAAGGTTGCTACACGTTACCCGTTGTTTCCTGTTGACCTACATAAAATCCTAAATACATGATACCTACTCGTTATCCTTCTGCAATGCTTTATGTTCTACACTCTTTTTTGGGGATCCTTCCTATGGTACCTTTAGCCTAAGGGAATCCTTCCCAAGGCACCTCTAGGGATGGAACCCTCCTCCAGGGTTCCTTGCTTTTGGCATCCCTACAGCGTAGTATTCCCAAGGAACAGAGAGGTGAATGACCACAAAGGTTTATTCAACAAGTTGAATAAGCACAACACTGTACCAAATTGTGTAAGCACATTGAACAAAACAGAAAGAAGGCAAAGCAAAGTAGAAAACAGTGTCAAAAAAGGTTTGACCAGGAAATCAGTAGAAAGAGTAACAGTCCTGGAAGGATTGAAAGCCAAGACCCCACCTAGACTGGAGGCCGAGAGACAAAGAGGGTAAAAAATCAACATAAAAATACTCATAATAAATAAAAAGAACCAAACACCACCATGCACTCCAGAGCCAGTTACGTGTAAGGTCCCTAGCACTTCCCCCAATGAAGCCTTAACTGGCGAAGTGCTGTGGACCTTGCATGTAACTGTTGTGCCACTGTTAACCTTTGTCAAGAATTATGGAATAAAATCAGTTATTTTGGATCTAGCAGTCTGGACTAAGTGGTATTTTTTGCCACCTTCACTGGAGGATTATCAGTCCTCCTGGCTCTGGAGTGCGTGGTGGTGGTGTTTGGTTCTTTTGTTGATTAAATTAGGGCACACAGCCCTCACCTGCACCCCACCCTAGCTCTGCAGTGTGGTGCTTTAGGTTTATTTGCTTGGCTGAATAGGTAGAGCCTTCTCAAGCAGATAGAAGGAAGTGCTACTGCACCTCTACAGGTCCTTAGTCAGGCTGCACCTGGAGTACTGTGCCGTGCCAAGTTCTAGAAACCTCATCTATAAAAGGACAGGGATCACCTCGAGTCAGTCCAAAGGAGAGTGATTAAAATTATTCACTGAGTGGTAAAAGATGGTGAACTGAAGCAAATCCAGTTCAATATCAGTCACAGAGTTTATGTGCAAAGAAAAGATATGCAGGCAGTTGAGAACATGTGGGGTCCATTTAAACATGCCTAGTTTTATGGTTCAATAAAGAAAAATGATCATTTCTTTTCAACTGTGAACTAAATGGATTTTTAGGAAAGAATGTCTGAATCCATTGTCATGTTGGTCCTAATATAAATAAATATGAAATTGTGGAAAACTGCTAGGAACAAAGGATTGCCATTTGTGGTTTCAAGCATACGGGTACATTTTAAAATACCAGAGAATTTAAACTGTGATGTGAATATTTTTTCATCGCCTTCTTTCCAAAGACCTCTGAGAATAGACCCTGTTAGTGCTCAAACATTTGTTGAGTCAACAAACTTTCTGCTTAGTATTCAGGCAGTGCAAGTGTAACGTGACTAAAGTAGCTCAGTACGCCCCAAACAACAGAAGAATTTGCTCCACTGATTATGGCCAGCAATTTGTAAGCATCACAGAAGAAATTGGGTCACACTCATAATACGAAACAAGCATGAAATCTCAGGAGACATTGATTCCTAGGGAAAAAAAAACATTTTTTCATTCAAAAATGTCCCCATTAGTTTTATTGTCCATGTAATGTCCCTTCCAGGCCAGGCAGGCTCTCTCTCTCTCTCTCTCTCTCTCACCCTCCTCCGCTCTGGTCAAGGAGAATATATCACAGGCCTCAAGCAGACTCTGGCAGATACTAGGGGTATTATGCTTGCCTTGATGAGGATGACACTTTTTGTTGACCACTACACAGAAAGGGTTACATTTTCCCCCATATACAGTAGTCTCTCTTTTGCCCCTCCCATTAATCAGGGGTGTAGGAACAGTGGAAAAGTACGGGGAGGGTAAAGGGTTGAAAATGCATTTACTGCTTAGTGGACTTAAAGAATAGATATCCACTTTAGTGTGACCCCCCCCCCAGGTTACCATGTCCATGTTCACACCCTTGCCTGGTGACTGTACAGGGCCCATCTGGTTTATTTGTTTAGTTTTTATTGACCAGGTAACCAAACTAGACAATTAAATGCCTGTTTTCAAGTACAGCCTGGGAGGTTACAATAGGATAGTACAAACAGATAAATTATGGTACATAAGATAACCACAGGAACAAGTAATAGCAATACAAAGAAGCAATATCAAGGTACATAATGTAAATCTGGTACAGTCAGAAGAGACAGCACAACAATTTGGTGCAATTGAGGAGTTGGGTTACTTCTTTCTCTTGCGGTAGCAGAATAAATAAGAAATAATGCAGTGCCTCCACCCAGAGAGAATAAGTGGGCCAGATGCTATATGCTCTACCACCCCTGGGATGCAGTACCTACCCATCTCCTTACACTGGACTGGACCAGCCCCTGGGGACAAATAAGATAGTTGTTATCTTCACCAATAAACACTTCAATCAGGTTACACAAAATGGCCACACTTACAAGTAAAAAAAAAAGAGTGCAGTGTGCCTGAGTTCAAGTCCCTGCTAAGACACTTATTTCTTTCTCTCTTCTGTTTGTTCAGGTTCCATAAATGTGCACACCACTCCCATGTGATTTAAAATGCAATTATCTGTGCAGTGCTGGGTTGTGTATTGGAGAAAGAGTTAGGTGCCTCGAGACATCTCAGTTTCCAGTTGCCTTAATGGCACAGCTGGTAGCGCAGAAAGAATGGTATTCTGGGTGGCATGGGTTCAAGTCCCTGTTAAGGCACTTATTTCTTTCTCTCTTCTATTTACATGTTTAGTGCCTTGTGATGCTCTTCACAGGGCATGCCCAGCTGTCCCTGCATCTTGTTTGTTACCCTGCATTGCACCATCTTGAGCCCATCCCTATCCTTCCTGAGGTGAGGATTTCAGAACTGGGTGCAATACTCAAGGTGTGGTCTCACCAGGGATCTTCACAGGGAAGTATTAACTCTTTCCTTCCATTATCAATACCCCTCCCAATACATCCCAGCATCCTACTAGACTTGCTGTAAGCTTTGTTGCACTAACTCAATTGCTTTAGGGAGTCACTGATGATAACTGTAAGGTCCAGTTCCTCAGCCATAGTGCTAAGTCTTATCCCTCCCATCCACTACTCTGTCCTGGGGTTCTTGTTCCCTAGGTGCATTACCTTGCACTTTCTGGTGTTTAATTTCAACTGCCAAACCCTTGACCACCCCACTAGCTTTTGTAAGCCTCTGCATTTTGCTTATTCCCTCTTCACTATCCACCCTCCCATAGAGCTTCATGTCATCTGCAAAGAGACATGACCTTCCCTGGATTCCTTCACCAATGTCACTGATGAACAATGTTGAAGAGGATTGTACCCACGAAAGATCCCTGTAGAACCATGCTTGTAACCTCCCTCTCTTCTGATTCAACCCCATTGATCACAACCCTCTGCTGCCACCCCATTAGCCAGTTACCTACCCAGTTTACTATGACTTTAGCCATACCTGGATTCTCCATCTTCTTCAGCAGTTGTCTGTGAGGTACCAAGTCAAAAATCTTGCTGAAATTGAAGTACAGCAAATCCACAGCATGGCCTATATCTAATTACTTCATCACCCAGTCAAAGAAATCTATCAGGTTAGTCTGACAAGACCTTCCTGCCATAAATCCGTGTTATTAAGTATCCTGGAGCTCATTGCTCTTCAAGAAGTCCATGAGATCTTCTTTGACCAGTGACTCCAGCAGCCTTCCTACAATAGAGGTAGGACTGAAAGGTCTCTAGTTCCCTGTTTTCACCTTGTTCCCCCACTTATGGAGCAGAAGTACATCTGCCGCCCTCCAATCCTTCGGAACTACCCCTATCCTAAGTGAGTTGTTGAACTGACCTACCAGGGTTTCAGCCAGTTCCGCTGCTAATTCCCTGAGTATCCTTGAATGCAACCCATCTAGTTCCAGGGCCTTATCTATCTTTAGGGCTGCCACCATCTTGCCTAGTGAAAACTGAACAAAAACAATCATTAAGGACAGCGGTCTTTTGTACGTCCTCCTCTATCACTATCACCCTACCCCCCCTCAACTAACCTTATGACTCCCCTTTCTTTCTTCCATTTTTGCCTAATATATTTGAAGAACTGTTTTTCTCTGCTCTTGACCCCCTCTGTGATACACAGCTCTGTGTCTGGTTTTGCCTTCCTAACCGCTCTCTTTGACTCCCTATTTTTCTGTACATATTCTACCCTTTTTTCCTCCCCCTGCTTTTCTTTATATTTATATAAGACCTTCTTTTTGGCCCTCACCACTTCCCATACCTTTGCCGAAAACCATAATGGTTGCTTGTGTAGTGCCCCAGGGAAACTGGGGGGCACCACAGAAAATAGTGGCATTGGAGGCATCATAGAAAATAGGGGATCCTCAGAGATATGAGGGATCAAACAGTTCTGGGGACCCTGGCAGCTTAATGGGAAGACCTTGAAAAGCTTTGGTAACCCTCTGAAACACAGAATAGACCCAACTCCAGCAGACAGTCCTAACAGCCTAAATTCAGGGTTTTAAAAGAAACCCTTTTTTTTTCTCTTTCTTCTCCCTTCCTTGGTTCCCCCTTCCCCACTGCTCAAGACCGACACCCAGCCAGCCAGCCAAAGCCAAACCAGTTGGGCCACATTCCTGTCCCACAGAGTAAAGTCAGACAGAAGACTTGCTGTTCCTTTTGGAAGCTGAGAAACGGGCTATACTGCAGAGAACACACTAGAACGCATTTGAGGAACTGGTAACTTGGTAAAACATAATATTGTAGGGTACTAGGAAGGTAAGCTACACTTTCTACAGAAAGTTTCATTATTTTCTTATTGGCATTAAGAATTGCAGGATTCCATTAAAGTGTAGTAATTTTATAACCAGAGGGGTTGTAATACAACTGAAGTTGCTTGATTTCTGTGCTAGATGCATAGGATTTGGAAGGATATTCGTGCAATATTTTGGAAGTGTCCTGCTGGCTGAACAGTGAGTTCGTTTTTATCCCTGGACTCAGTAGAGTGGTTTGTGTAGGAACAGTGGTCTAGTACATTGTGGTGTTGGTTGACTTACTATAAAGGGCAGTACTCACCAGGGTGGTGGAGCAGTGGTGTATTTGATTGTTTCTAACAGTCACCAGTGGTTGTGGCATTTCCTTTATAGCCAAGGTTCTGACATCACTTCCTCAACAGGTCTTGGAGCAGAACTGTCATATTCTTAATTACCCAGCACAGTGCATAAAGCGTAAGTATACACACACAAAAAAAATAATAAAAAAAAAATTTGTATATTACTCATTGTATATTATAAGGAAGAGGGACATGTGGGGAGTGGTGCAATGCACTGGCTGTGGGGCAGCAATTTTCTGGGAAACATTCTGGAACCTGCATTGCTGCCCTATTTGCAGGCAACTGTCAGTTCTGAGGGAGGAGGTTGCCCACCTCCAGGCTGAACTGGCAAGGACTAAAGAGGACTCCTCCACCCAAAGAGCACCAGTTCCACAACCACTGCCTCAGAGGTTGCCATGTGTGAAGAGCAGATGGACCACAGTAGGTTCTGGGAGGGTGAGGGTGGTGGAACAGAGGCGTAGCCCAGTGCATCTCTCACACAAATCATATGTCGGTCTGGCAAATCAAGGTTCCTCTATGATGACACCCTCATTGGAGACCAAGAAGAATGCTGGGACATCCACAAGGAGACCCACAAAAGAGTGGCAAGGGACAACACAAGGGAAAGAAACAGCTTCTGATGGGGGACTCAACTGTTAAGGGTGTAGACCTGGAGAAGGGAGAGGAGAGGGAAGTAAGGTGCCTGCCTGGTACCATGGCTTGGAGGGACAGGAAGTGAATTCTCAGGATTGCAGAAGCAGCATCACAGGAGAGGAAACTAGATATCATTGTCCACCTTGGGACAAATGACCTAGCTAGGCATGAGATCAGTGCAGTGCAGGATGAATTTGTGGAGTTGGGGAGGGCCCTCAGACAGGTAGCAAGCACGGTAACCTTCTCAGAGGTGCTGCCAGTCTATGGCAGGGGTGAGGCTAGGGTACTGCACACCATGCGGTTTAATGAATGGTTGCAAAACTGGTGCAAAGCACAGGGCTTTAGGCTTCATTGGGACTGGGGTCCACCTGGAGAGATGAAGGTCTATACTGGCATGATGGTCTGCATCTGTCCAGGAAGGGAAACACGCTCCTAGGTGACAGGTTTAAAGGCTTCCTTGTCAAGCTTTTAAACTAGCCAAGGGGGGAGGTGCTGATAGGAAACAGGAAAGTTCAAGCCTCCCCCCGCAAAGCATGGCAGGTAGTAGGGTAAACACTGAGGTACAGAGCTTGACTGAGGGCAGGACAGGGATAAATGGAAAAATGGACAAGGGCAATAAGAGCAGGGATGGGGTAAACAAGGATAAAGCCAACATTAAATGGAGGGCAATGAGTACCAATGCCCGTAGTCTTGGAAACAAGCTTCCAGAGCTAGTAGCCCTAAAGGAAGTGGAACACTTGGATATTGTGGCAGTCACAGAAAAATGGTACATGGAGAACCATGACTGGGATGTCAACATATCAGGGTACACAATCTACAGAAGGGACAGGGAGGGTAAAAGAGGAGGTGGAGTAACATAGAAACATAGAAACATAGAAGTTGACGGCAGATAAGGACCGCAAGGCCCATCCAGTATGCCCATTTCTTTTTCTACCTTATAAATGTGCCATCGGCCTTTGCTCTGTCAGTGACCTATCTATTCATAGTCATTTGTATTGCTCCTTATGCCTATCCCATGCCTGTTTGAAGCCCTGCACTGTATTCATAACCACCACTTCTTGTGGTAAGCTATTCCATGCATCTACCACCCTTTCTGTGAAAAAGAATTTCCTCACATTCCCCCTTAATCGGCCTCCCTCTAATCTCATGCTGTGTCCTCTTGTCCTGCTATTTTTCTTATATTTAAACATATTAGACTCTTTCACCTTGTTTATGCCTTTAAGGTGTTTAAATGTCTCGATCATATCACCTCTCTCCCTCCTTTGCTCAAGGGTATACATATTGAGCTCCATTAATCTGTCCTCATATGTCTTCTGATGCAGTCCCTGCACCATTTTGGTTCCCTTCTCTGGACTGCCTCAATTTAGTTAATGTCCTTGTGAAGTGTGGCCTCCAATACTGCACGCAGTACTCCAGATAAGCCTAACCAATGTCTTGCACAGAGGGATTATTACCTCCCTCTTACGACTTGTGATACCCCTACTAATACACCCTAACACCCCCCTAGCCTTACCTACTGCTTTAGAGGTCTGCTTGGATGATTTTAGGTCATCAGTGATGATGATGCCCAAGTCTCTTTCTTCCTTTGTGACTGCTAGCAACTCCCCTCCCAGCCTATAAGTGGCTTCAGGGTTTCTCTTCCCTATGTGCATGATTTTGCACTTCTTTGCATTAAATCCCAGTTGCCACTCTTCTGACCATTCTGCTAGTTTATCCAGATCTCTTCTCATTCTGCTCTCTACATAAGGGAAGGGATCAAAGTAACAGAACTAAAAAGTAAAGGGGGAGGACAAGAGGAACTCTGGGTCACATTGGAGACAGGGAATGGCATCACAATCCAGCACAGGAGTTGTATACAGACCCCCATCTCAAGGGGAGGAAATGGACAAGAAAATGATAGAGGGCATTCTCAAAATGGCTGAAAAAGGGGAGATACTGTTGATGGGGGACCTGAATATGCCAGATGTTAACTGGGCAACATGGACTGCAGCCACATCCAAGAGCAGGGTCATTCTCGATGCCTTACAGGGAGCATGCCTTAGACAGCTAGTGGTGGAACCCACTCAGGAGGGAGCAATATATGACCTAGTACTCTCAAATGGAGAGAGGATCACAAACTTAGAAGTCAGTAGACACCTGGGAACAAGCTACCACTGCACAGCATGCTTCACAATAAAAACAACCATGGAGACAAGCCATACAAATACAAGGATACTGGACTTTAGAAGGGCTGACTTTGCCATAATGGGTGAATACCTGAGGAATGCATTAGCAAATGGCCAGAAAGGAGGGGTGGAAGAACAATGGAGAAAAATCAAAACTGCCATCATGGAGGCAACATGCCTTTGTGTGAAACAAATAAAGAAAACAAAGCAGAATAAAAAAACACTTTGGCTCTCAAAAGAAGTGTCAGGGAAGGTTAAGGAGAAAAAGGCTGCATTCAAAAAGTATAAGGAATCACAGACTGAACATGACAGGGAACTGTATCAATTAAAGCAGAAAGAAGTGGGGAAGGCAGTCAGAAAAGCAAAGGCCCAAACCGAGGAAAGGATAGCCAACTCAGTTAAGAAGGGGGATAAAACCTTTTATAGGTACATTAGGGAACATAGAAAGGTTAAGGGAGGGATAGGGAAGATTAATAAAGGAGAGGAGGTGGGCAGAGGAGACAGTGAAAAGGCAGAGATAATGAATGAATACTTTGCTCAGTATTCACAAAAGAAGAAGAGGAGGAGTTACCTAAACCAAACAGTAGAAGCACTCTGGATAGTGGGGTTGATACCAGTCCATTTAAAGAAGAAAGAGTACTGAAAGAACTTCAAAACTCAAGGTGGACAAAGCAATGGGGCCTGATGGGATTCACCCTAGAATCCTAAAAGAGCTAAGGGAGGACCTAGTGACACCACTAACCACACTTTTAACAAATCATGGGAAGATGGGGTGGTACCTGAGGACTGGAGGAGGCAGATGTGATTCTCCTTTACAAAAGTGGAAGCAAGGCAGAAGCAGGAAACTACAGACCTGTTAGTTTTACCTCAGTGGTGGGGAAAATGATGGAATCACTTCTGAAAGAAAGAATTGTTGAGTACCTAGAGGCCAAAGGGCACTGGACCCAAAGCAGCATGGATTCACAGCAGGAAGGTCATGTCAGACAAATCTAATCAATTTCTTTGACTGGGTGACCAAAGTAATAGACCAGGGAGGGCTGTGGATATGGCCTACCTAGACTTTAGCAAGGCATTTGACACAGTCTGCACAAAAGATTAATAATAGTTAGCCAGCCTGGGAGTGGGTCCCAGGGTGGTAGCCTGGTAGAAAACTGGCTGCACAACAGGACACACAGAAGGTAATAGTGAATGGAACACATTCTGAAGAAAGGGGGGTTACTAGTGGAGTACCCTCAGGCTCAGTACTGGGTCCAGTCCTCTTTAACGCCTCTTTATAGGTGACATTGCAGAGGTCTGGAAGGAAAGGTATGCCTCTTAGTGGATGACACAAAGATCTGTAACAGAGTTGATACACAAGGGGGTAGAAAGTATGAGAAGGACTTGGCAAGGTTGGAGGAATGGTCAGACATATGGCAACTTAGATTCAATGCAAAGAAGTGCAAAGTAATGCACCTGGGAAATAAAAATCCAGGAGAAGAGTACACAATAGCAGGGGAGGTACTAACAATAACAATAATGGAAAGGGATCTGGGTGTAGTCATATCAGATGACCTAAAGGTGGGTAAGCAATGTGAGAAGTCAGTAGGGAAAGCCAGGGGGATACTGGGATGCATAGGGAGGGGCATCACAAGTAGAAAAAGGGAAGTGGTTATCCCTCTGTACAGACAGTTGGTGAGACCCCATCTGGAGTACTGCATGCAGTTCTGGAGACCTCATCTACGCAAGGACATAGACAGGATGAAAGCAGTCCAGAGGAGGGCAACTAAAATGGTGCAGGGTCTACATCAGAAACCATATGAAGAGAGACTGAGAGAGCTTAATATGTATACCCTTGATGAAAGGAGGGACAGGGAGGACATGATAGAAACTTTTAAGTACCTCAAGGGAATCAACAAAGTCCAGGAGGGTAGCATCTTTCAGAAAAAGAGATGTGTAAGAACAAGGGGACACAATTTAAAGTTAGAGGGGGGACAGCTCAGGGGTAATGTGAGGAAATTCTTTTTCACGGAGAGAGTGGTGGACGCATGGAACCGCCTTCCTGGAGAGGTTGTGGGGTCTAAAACAGTGGAGGAATTCAAACACGCATGGGACAGACATAAGGCAATTATAGTGGGGGGTTGCAGGAAATACGCTGTCGGTTAACTAGAATCTGCAGCTTATCCAGTAGGTAGGGAAATGGGCAGACTGGGTGGGCCAAGTGGTCCTTATCTGCCATCAAAGTCTATGTTTCTATGTTTCTAAGGAAGCCAGGCTGAACCCTCTCAGCCAATCCCTGTGGCCAGGGTAGATTAAAATTTTGAGACTTTTTTTTTTTTAAGCCATTGACCCTGCCTCTGGAGGCTGACCTCTGGATGAAGGAGCCAATCCCCTGACAGATAGCCAGGACTGTCTCAGCCTAGAGGAGGCTTTGCACAGGTTGGAGAGGGGAGAAAGAATTTGACCAGTGAGGGTGAGGGACAGCAAGGCAATGGATGTCGGCTTCCCTGTTAGGAGGTTGAAGCAAATCCCCTGGATCTCTTTGGTGTAACTCCCTCCAGAACATCCCCAGTAGCAGCCTCAGTTGGTTCTTGCAGACATCTGCCACCTAGTCGGGTCCCCCAGTGCGTTGAGTCAGTTTAATTTGACTGGGAAACAGACCCAGTGAACCTTTCATGCAGCAGTCTCCAGGAGAAGAGGCCTTATCGCTCCTTTGTGGTTGTGCATTCCCCAGAGTACAGAAATCCTGGTTGAACTCCAGGGATGAGTAGGCTGTTGGCCAGCATTTCCTTTAATAATTAGTCCTAGCTAGACCTGCTCCAGCCAGGGAAAGGACTGTTTCTTTAGCAATTGTATTGTGCCTCAGAGGCTGCCAAGTGTGAAGAGCAGTTGGACCACAGTGGGTTCTGGGAGGGTGAGGGTGGTGGAACAGAGGCATAGTCCCCTAGTTGTATCTCTACACAAATCATATGTCAGTCTGGCAAATAAAGGTTCCTCTATGATGACACCCTCAGTGGAGACCAAGAAGAATGGTGGGGACATCCACAAGGGAGACCCACAAAAGGGTGGCAAGGGACACCACAGGGGAAGGAAACAGCTTCTGATAGGGGACTCAATTGTTAGGGGTGTAGACCTGGGGAAGGGAGAGGAGAGGGAAGTAAGGTGCCTGCCTGGTGCCATGGCTTGGAGGGACAGGAAGCAAATCCTCAGGATTGCAGAAGCAGCATCACAGGAGAGGGAACTAGATATCATTGTCCACCTTGGGACAAATGACCTAGTTAGGCATGAGATCAGTGCAGTGCAGGATGAATTTGTGGAGTCGGGAAGGAGCCTCAGACAGGCAGCAAGCACGGTAATCTTCTCAGAGGTGCTGCCAGTCTATGGCAGGGGTGAGACTAGGGTACTTCACACCATGCAGTTTAATGAATGGTTGCAAAACTGGTGCAGAGCACAGGGCTTTGGCTTCATTGGGGACTGGGGGTCCACCTGGAGAGATGAAGGTCTATACTGGCATGATGGTCTGCATCTGTTCAGGAAGGGAAACAAGCTCCTCGGTGACAAGTTTAAATGCTTCCTTGTCAAGCTTTTAAACTAGCCAAGGGGGGAAGTGCTGATGGGAAGCAGAAAAGTTCAAGCCCGCCCCCACAAAACGTGGCAGGTAGTAGGGTAAACACTGAGGTACAGAGCTTTACAGAGGGCAGAACAGGGGTAAATGGAAAAATAGACAAGGGCAATAAGAGCAGGGATGGGGTAAAAAAGGATAAAGCCAACATTAAATGGAGGGCAATGAGTACCAATGCCCGTAGTCTGGGAAACAAGCTTCCAGAGCTAGTAGCCCTGATGGAAGAGGAACACTTGGATATTGTGGCAGTCACAGAAACATGGTACACGGAGAACCATGACTGGGATGTCAACATGCCAGGGTACACAATCTACAGAAGGGACAGGGAGGGTAAAAGAGGAGGTAGAGTAGCTCTCTACATAAGGGAAGGGATCAAAGCTACAGAACTAAAAAGTAAAGGGGGAGGACAAGAGGCACTCTGGGTCACATTGGAGACAGGGAATGGCATCACAATCTGCACAGGGGTTGTATACAGACCCCCATCTCAAGGGGAGGAAATGGACAAGAAAATGATAGAGGACATTCTCAAAATGGCTGAAAAAGGGGAGATACTGTTGATCGGGGACCTGAATATGCCAAATGTTAACTGGACAACATGGACTGCAGCCACATCCAAGAGCAGGGTCATTCTTGATGCCCTACAGGGGGCATGCTTTAGACAGCTAGTGGTGGAACCCACTCAGGAGGGAGCAATATTTGACCTGGTACTCTCAAATGGAGAGAGGGTCACAAATTTAGAAGTCAGTAGACATCTGGGAACAAGCGACCACTGCACAGTGTGCTTCACAATAAACACAACCATGGAGACAAGCCATACAAAGACAAGGATACTGGACTTTAGAAGGGCTGACTTTGGCATAATGGGTGAATACCTGAGGAATGCATTAGCAAATGGCCAGAAAGGAGGGGTGGAAGAACAATGGAGAAAAATCAAAACTGCCATCATGGAGGCAAGAAGCCTTTGTGTGAAACAAATAAAGAAAACAAAGCAGAATACAAAACCAATATGGTTCTCAAAAGAGGTGTCAGGGAAGGTTAAGGAGAAAAAGGCTGCATTCAGAAAGTATAAGGAATCACAGAAGGAGCACGACAGGGAACTGTATCAATTAAAGCAGAAAGAAGTGGGGAAGGCAATCAGAAAAGCAAAGGCCCAAACCGAGGAAAAGATAGCCAACTCAGTTAAGAAGGGGGATAAAACCTTTTATAGGTACATTAGGGAACATAGAAAGGCTAAGGGAGGGATAGTGAAGATTAATAAAGGAGAGGGGAGGTGGGCAGAGGGAGACAGTGAAAAGGCAGAGATACTGAATAAATACTTTTGTTCAATATTCACAAAAGAAGATGAGGAGGCGTTACCTAAACCAAACAATAGAAGCACTGTGGGTAGTGGGGTTGACGCCAGTCCATTTACAGAAGAAAGAGTCCTGAAAGAACTCCTAAAACTCAAGGTGGACAAAGCAATGGTACCTGAAGGGATTCACCCTAGAATCCTAAAAGAACTAAGGGTGGACCTAGTGACACCACTGACCACACTTTTTAACAAATCATGGGAGGATGGGGTGGTACCTGAGGACTGGAGGAGGGCAGATATGATTCCCCTTCACAAAAGTGGAAGCAAGGCAGAAGCAGGAAACTACAGACCTGTTAGTTTGACCTCAGTCGTGGGGAAAATGATGGAATCACTCCTGAAAGAAAGAATTGTTGAGTACCTAGAGGCCAGTGGGGCACAGGACCCAAAGCAGCATGGATTCAGAGCAGGGGGGTCATGTCAGACGAATCTAATCAATTTCTTTGACTGGGTGACCAAAGTAACAGACCAGGAGGGGCTGTGGATATGGCCTACCTAGACTTTAGCAAGGCATTTGACACAGTCCCACACAGAAGATTAATAATCAAGTTAGCCAGCCTGAAGTGGGTCCCAGGGTGGTAGCCTGGGTAGCAAACTGGCTGCACAACAGGACACAGAAGGTAATAGTGAATGGAACACATTCCAAAGAAAGGGGGTTACTAGTGGAGTACCTCAGGGCTCAGTACTGGTCCAGTCCTCTTCAACGCCTTTATAGGTGACATTGCAGAGGGTCTGAAGGAAAGGTATGCCTCTTGCAGATGACACAAAGATCTGTAACAGAGTTGATACACAAGGGGGTAGAAAGGATGAGAAGGGACTTGGCAAGGTTGGAGGAATGGTCAGACATATGGCAACTTAGATTCAATGCAAAGAAGTGCAAAGTAATGCACTTGGGAAATAAAAATCCAGGAGAAGAGTACACAATTGTAGGGGAGGTACTAACAATAGCAATAATGGAAAGGGACCTGGGGGTAGTCATATCAGATGACCTAAAGGTGGGTAAGCAATGTGAGAAGTCGGTAAGGAGAGCCAGGGGGATACTGGGATGCATAGGAGGGCATCACAAGTAGAAAAAGGGAAGTGGTTATCCCTCTGTACAGACAGTTGGTGAGAACCCATCTGGAGTACTGCGCGCAGTTTTGGAGACCTCATCTATGCAAGGACATAGACAGGATGAAAGCAGTCCAGAGGAGGGCAACTAAAATGGTGCAGGGTCTACATCAGAAACCATATGAAGAGAGATTGAGAGAGCTTAATATGTATACCCTTGATGAAAGGAGGGAAGGGGGAGGGCATGATAGAAGCTTTTAAGTACCTCAAGGGAATCAACAAAGTCCAGGAGGGTAGCATCTTTCAGAAAAAGAGATGTGTAAGAACAAGGAGACACAATTTAAAGATAGAGGGGGGATGGCTCAGGGGTAATGTGAGGAATTTTTTTCATGGAGAGAGTGGTGGACTCATGGAACCGTCTTCCTGGAGAGGTTGTGGGGTCTAAAACAGTGGGGGAATTCAAACATGCATGGGACAGACATAAGGCAATTATAGTGGGGGTTTGCAGGAAGTAGGCTGTTGGTTAACTAGAATCTGTAGCTTATCCAATAGGTAAGGAAATGGGCAGACTGGGTGGGCCAAGTGGTCCTTATCTGCACAAAGTCTATGTTTCTGTGTTTCTATGTTTCTGTGTAATTATTGTTTAGAATTGTTAAATTGCTTCCATTGTACCCTCCTCCTCGGGTGGAGGAAAGCTGCTACTTGGCCAATTGTATAGAGACAAAGGGTGAGAGACAGAGAGAGAGAGAGAGAAAGAGAAATGAGAACCAAAAAGGCAGAAGCTAGAAGGGTTCAAACCAAATAATTGTTGGACCAAGATTAAAGGTGTTTGTGAACTCCTCTCTTGAAACAATCTCTGCTAGTTTAACTTATTCTAGGCAGTCTGTGCTCCAAATAGAGAAACTTGGGCGGTCCTTCTCAGCCAAGAGTCACAGAATTGCTAGGTAAAGCCAGCTCAGAGTATTACTGGTAAAAACAGAAATGTTCAGGCTAAATTTCCAATTGTTTAGCTGTAAAAAGCTAATTACTAAAGGCCTGGCAGAGCCTTAGTGAATTCTTCTCTCAGAGTTCTAGGGTAATCTAAGCCCTAGTAATGGGAAAAACTTAGCCCTTTGTCCATGTAGTTGAAGGGCAGGGCAGCCCATAGCTGTGATAAA
Source organism: Neoceratodus forsteri (assembly GCA_016271365.2). Taxonomy (NCBI): domain Eukaryota; kingdom Metazoa; phylum Chordata; order Ceratodontiformes; family Ceratodontidae; genus Neoceratodus; species Neoceratodus forsteri. The sequence continues at coordinate 1,545,165,934 of CM057450.1, forward strand.
GAGACTAGGTACCATGGCCTCCATATTCAGAAGGCACACCGAGCTGATCCATATTAACAAAGGGGGGGTGGGTCATCAAACTGTTTCAATGCCCATGAAGCAAACTGTATTTTCTTTATCTGCCTGCAATCTCCTGTTGCTTGCCTACCTCTTAGCTGTTCCTGATTTTCAGGGGATGTCCCTGATTTTGCCTCAGAAATTTCTTCTGTCCCTCCTAAGTCTGGCATTTCTGGCACTAAAGAGTAGGGATTGGGATCACGGAATAATGCCAGCCATTGATGTTACAGTCTAGTTCTCATTAATACAATGCTATTCACACTAAGAAACATGTATACAGCTTCTGGGACTAATATTACGGTTTTATCTGATGTGTTCCTGATTTTGGTTGTTTGTCCCTGCCTTGTGATGAGGGAGGTTAAGATGCAGGGTTGCCTGGACCCACTGCTTGCTGTGTCTGAACTGCTGTATTCAATCAAACTGTTTAAAATTGCTGAACTGCTTGCTGTGACTGAACTGTTATATTCAGTTGAAGAGTTTAAGTGATTAAACTGCCTTATTCCTGGGGTATCATGACTGCACTGTCTTATTTTCTCAATTGTCCTGTGTGACTGCACTGCCCTGAGGGATTGATTGCTGCACTTGCCTACTGTTACTTCCTCTGAAGACATTTGGGGCCACCCCATGCCAAATAGTAGGGCTCTCGGTCATACAAAAAGGGAGGGAATTGCCTTTCAGGTTTTTAATTTTTGTTCTGTTCCAGGCTCCTGCACACACCTCACACCTCATCTAGAATTCCTCCGGTGCCTCTTCTTCGACCCAGGAGGATCCCCGGGAAGCCCAGTATCACCTGCACCCACTTCCAGTGACCTCCACCAACTCCAAGTGTTCACCACGACGCTCCAGGTTCGAGTTGCGGGTCGTAAGTGGTAGCCAGCTGGTAGCTAGGGTCCACCAAAGGGAGTCAGGTTAGGGGCCTCCCCGGCTCTAGCTTGAGGGACTTAAGTCATCCGCCGACTCGGAGTCACATTGCCCATTCTCCCACATAGACATTGTCCCAAGGTGGCAATAGTACCAGTGGCTCTTACCAAGGCCTTGCCGAGGATTGCCAGGCTCTGTGCCCCATTCCCTGAGGTGGCATAAGTACCGGTGGCCCACGCAAGAGGCCACACCAAGGGTCACCACACTCTTGATTGTACTGTCCATAGGTAGCTCGTGTTCCAGTGATGCAACAAGAGGTTACACCAAAGATTGCCAGATTCTGAAGCTGCAGAGGTGAGGTGGAAGGGTTCCGGGGACCTGCCCAGAGGTCATCCAGTGGATCATCGCACCCGGCATCCTTTCCTCGACTGGAGATCACCTGCCCGAGGTCACCGCAGCTGACAACCCCAGATAAGGGTTCTCTTCCCCTACAACCTGGTATCAACACCCATCCTTGACCAGGCACTTCCCTTTCGACATTGCCTCAGCGACGCCAGGAGTCACCTTCTTCCCAGGGCCAGGAGGCCTACAGTGTTTTACTTGGTTTTTGGTTCACTGGGGGATGCCCCATTTTATGGCCTGTGTGGGAAGCACTTCCTTAGGTTCACCCTCAGCAGTCGGCCGACCAAAATACTAGAAACCCAAGCTTGGTGCATTGGATCGCTACACCTTTAAGACTTGAGTAATCTGGACTTTTGTAGGACATTAGTGGGGCCAGTTTGTGGTCCTGGTAACCTTATTCACTCTTTCTCATGTGTATAGTGTTAGTGAATGCTAAGTCTTTTCTGTGTTCTCCAATTGTTGCTACACAAACATTGCATCTTGGCTCTAGAGTACGGCTCCAGCCTCTCCTTCCAGATTATCTGGCATCACCCTAAACTATTGGAGTACAAACCACCACAGCTCATCCACCACACTTGAACCTCCGCTTTTTGGTTACCATTCTCATGCATAATTTAGATGTCTCAAGAATGGCCCCCTTAATTGGCCTCATCTCTCTTCCACCCCTCCTATGTAATCCATCCCTACTAACTTATCCCTGATCAGCTCCCTCAGCCTATTGAAGTCCACCCTTCTAAAATCAAGGCTGTCAGCTCTCGTTTGCAATTTGCTGGACCCAAGCGTCATTTCAAACCAAATGGAGTTATGGTTGCTGTTCCCCAGCAGATCCCCTACTCCCACAGCTCCTACCATCTCTGAGTTGATGAACACTACATTGAGAATCGTGGTCTGCTTAGTGGGTTCCTTAACTAGCTATACCAGTAGACAGTCTTGGAAGGTGTCCAGCAAGACCTGACCTCTGGCACTCTAGGCCACTGGAACATCCCAATCAATGCCTGGCAGGTTCAGATTACCCACCACTACTTCTCCCTTTGCTACCCCTCCTTCATGTTCTACTCTGAACTTTCTGTTTCTTTCCACTCCTTGCCCTAGAGGTCTATAGATCACCCCAAGCACATTTTTCTTGCCTAAGGCTGCCGTGATTTGCACCCACAGTGACTCTGCTTCAGACACTACCCCTGATGCACCCATCTTCCACCACCTTGATTCCCTCTTTGACAAAAGGGCAATTCCTTCCCCTCTCTCTACCTGTTCCTCTATCCCTCCTGAACAGTAAGTACCCAGGAACTGTTAGTTCCTAGTCATTATTTTCCAAAGCCCAGATTTCTGTAATGGGACACAAGGTCCACCTCAGTGTCTGCCATCAGTGCATGAGCTCATAATGACATTGTGAAACTGGGTCCACTGTACAGTGCACCACTGCTCACCACTCCACTTCTACATAAAGCCTACAAAAACAAGATTACCAGAATCTTCATGATTTCCAGTTCCATGTCACCCCAATATTTCACAGATACAGCTTGTTTAGGGACTTTTTTTCTGCTTTTATTGTTTTGCTATCCCTTTCTTGCTTGCAGTTATTTATCTCACAAATAAGAAAGGCTGACTGTTTCATTGCTCTTTTAAAATCCTTTCACTTCATTTTCTTTTTTCACACATAGACTTTGCTCAGCTGTCACAACCAGGCACCTAGCTTACATTAGGGCACTGTGGCAGTCACACAGGTGGACACTATCTGTGGCTCCACTTCCCGAGAGAAGTGCCATCTATGGAATGATCAATCCTACCTCTCCTGGATCGCCCCTGAGCCACCAGGGTCCATTTGGAAACTCAGGTCATCAGAGTAGTTAGCAGTACTGACAGTACTATAGTGCTACTTAAACTGGTTCTTTCTTTCATTCTTTACAAGTCAAAACATTGTTTATTTGTTTTTATTTCCTCCTGTTGTCTACCAGGGATACACCCTGTAATCAGATAGGGATGTACCCTTAAAACAGACAGGAATATAACCTGCCCTGCAATCAGACAGGGAATGGGATGAACCCTATTCATGCTCTATGATCCATCCTTGAGACAGCAAGGAGGATTTTTCAGTCAGGGGCCCATTATACTGCAGAGTACCTGCCCAGCTCTGCTTATCCTGAACCTGGCCCATCGGAGTGGCCACAAAACCAAAACATTTTGAGTGCACCATGTTGGTCTCCTAGTGGGCTGGAGATCCCTGCATGGAGACCAACATGGCATTTCAGAGAAAATGTTCTGTGAGTGCTTGCCCTTGGGCTCCCCCTGAAAATGAAATGAAAGGATGTAAAAAAAGAGCCATAAAAGCAGGCAGCCTTTTTTGTTTGTATGATAAATAAATTATTACAAGAAAGAAAGTGATTGCAAAATGATGAAAACAGTAAAAATGAGGTGGCTCAGTGGTGAAGATGGCTGAGGCGGCTAGCACACCTTACCTTTTCCCATACCGGCGTCCCAAGTTTGGGAACAAGCTCAAGTTGCCAGGGGTCAGCTGGGAAGGAGAGGATTGAACATCCAATGGACAGCTCTCCTCTCTTGGAGTGGGGAACTCCGCCGTCTCAGTCCTTGACTGCCACCTGGTGGAGGCGGGGTGGCAGTGCCAGAGTACACGCGACATGGAAGGGCGGGGCTGTGGTTTCCGGCGTAGGTACACCTCTATAAGCACACGCTAATGTGCAGACACAGCTGGGACAGAGAAAAATGGAAAAGGGTAGCGTGGCTTTTTTTTTATATACTCAAAGTTTATTAATCCAAACATCAAAAAAAAAAGAGTACAAACACAAAAATATGAAACTGACAAACATGTAGAAACACACTGCCTTAGAGCAACAAGGTGGAATAATACAATCGAATAGGTCTAAAATTCTAACATTTCTAAATTTCTCAAGAGCTCAGACCTAAAAGTAAAACATTGAATTAAAATAAGATAAAAGAAAACAAAGGGTCCTCTATCTAACGGGAAAACCTCCCACTGAAATAGCGCAAGAGCTACTCATAGAAAAGAAAGATCTAATACAAAGAAGCAGAGCTAAGCAATACCAAAACTATGATCCTGAGCAGGTTCAATGGAATATCAAACTCATAGCCACACAAATCTGAACTGAAACAAAAAATATATCAATAATAAAGCAGAGACCGTGGAGAGGAAAAAAGCAGCATCTCACATATTTAAGAAACTTGAGAGCTTTCATATAGAATCCATCGGGTCCACCTGCGCTGGAGTAGGAGGGATTTCTGCCAAAGAGAAAGGTGATGCTCTCCATGGTATAAATAGAATTAATGATAGTACGCCAATTTGGAATAGCCGGTGCAACCGAGGAAAGCAATTTCTTACTGATCGCTTTAAGTGCGTCAGCAAGTAAAATACTCCAAAGATATTTAGCATCTGTACCTGTAATCTCAGGAGGCAAAATGCCCAGTAAAAGGATTTCTGGACCAAGGGTAAGAATAGGGCCAAAAATGTTCGTCAAATGATCCTGCAAGCCCAACCAATATGGACGGAGAGCTTCGCATGACCAGAAAACATGGGTCTGAGTAGTCAATTGGGCCCTACAACCTCTCCAGCAAACAGGTGGAATTGAAGGAGACTATTTAGCTAAAAAAAGCTGGTACTCTAAAATCCCTAATTCTCAATTTCCAAAGAAATTCCCTCCAAATGGGTGAGGAGGAAGTCTGCCAAGTGGCTTGCCACACCTGAGGCCACTGCTTTTCATCTATATGAATATCCAACTCCTGCTCCCATTTGGAACAAATTTTATTAGTAGTTTGAAGAGAATCCGAAACATAAGCAGAATAAAAAAGAGAAATGGCCTTCCCTGCTAAATGAGTCCCCTAAAGAATTTCAAATGGTGGCCCTGGTAAATCTGCCTCCCCCGCCTAATCATTAACCTCAAAAGAGCATTGACATAATCTTGCAATTGATAATATCGAAGTCTATCCTTCTCTACCCATTCAAATCTAGCTTGGACTTCAGCAAAAGTGATGACAGAACCTCCTGATAAGAGGTGCCAAGGGGCATAGCTACCTTTACGAAACATGTGTTCATACCAAGTTCGGTCTGCGTTGGTGAAAAAGCTGGGTCAACCACCCAGCTTCTGTATTTCCATAAATGAAGTTTAGTAAAACCTCTGTTAATACCCCGCCAAATTCCTTCCAATATCACCTCCATACCTGTCGAGATGGATCTATCCCATTTAAGGGGTCTAGTAGGGGTAAAACATTGGAGTATAATCGGTGGTGAATGGGAAAGGGAAAGATCTGTAGATTTCCAGTGTGCTTGGTAGCCCTCATGCCTCAATAACACTGCAATATGAATTTAAGTGGCAGTCCAGTAACCAAGCAACAAAGGAAGGGACATACCACCTAATCGCTTTGGCAGAAATAAAATTTGACGAGAAATCTGGGGCCTCTTAGCCTGCCAACTGTAAGACAACAAAAACTTTTGCCAGGCTAACAAATCCTTCTTAGGAATTCAGCAAGGGATGCACTGAAACAAAAAAAAGGGGGCAAGACATTCATTTTAAGGGCTTGAATGTGAGAATGTAAGCGAAGAAGTAATAATGACCATCGCTGAATATCTGACTTTAGCTGAGCAAAAAGGCAGGGGATAATTTAAATCAAACAATTGAGGGATCTGATTAGATAACCAAATACCCAAATAACGCAGAGAAGGAAGGCAGTACAGCGCAGTGATATAAGGCTCTGAGCTGCAAACCTGGAGAACTGGGTATGAATCCCACAGCCCCACTTGCAAACTGTGTGACCCTGAGCAAGTCACATAACTTAACTTTCCTTATGCTCCTAGTTGCATCTGTAAACACGCTTTCAGCTTAGTGTGTCTCTCCTGGTAAAACAAATTAAAAAAAAAAGATCCCACTTCATAGGGAAAGATGTCTGGAGAATAGGTGGAACTATATAATTAAAATGCAAAACTTCAGTTTTAGTGGTATTTAGGGTATATCCTGACAAACAGGAGAAAGTAGCAATGTAGGAGAACACCGCCAGCAAAGAGGTAGTTGGATTTGTCAAATATAAGAGCACATCATCAGCATATAATGCCAGCTTGTGATGAAACCCACCCACCCCCAAGTACCACTCCAGAAATATCAGGATTTTCCCTTATATTCTGAGCCAAAGGCTCAATATAGAGCGCAAATAAAATAGGGGATAATGGGCATCCCTGACGAGTACCCCACCCAAGTTCAAAATAAGAGGAAACATGTCCATTTGCTCTAATATACCCAATCGGTTTATGATATAATTTAAACACATAATGAAGAAACTCACAGGAGAACCCAAAACTGGACAGAGATGCCCGTAAAAAGGCCCATTGGTGTGGGCTTAATGAAGCCCTGCCTGCCCTCATTCCTGCACTGCTTCCTGATCCCGACCCCCAGTTCTGGATGAGAGTCATCAGGTGGGAGAGGACAGATTTCCTTCCTGGCCCCACCCAAAGGGGTAATCTGTGAGGGAATCTATGGGGGCAAGGTGAGTAGGGGTGTGAGTGCCAGGTGGGGAGGCAAGAACAGGGTTGAATAGCCTGCCAGTGACGAGCCCATGGGAGAAAAAGCTCTATGGCAAAATGAAAACCCTAAAAGCACTCTTCTACACAAAACCTATCAGCGAACCATTGGGTTAATATGTTCAGTTTTAACAACAAAACTAGAAAAACTTGAGATTGGAAGTGTTCTGTATTTTTTGGCTTTGTGCAAATTGCAGCTGCTGACTAAGAGAGTGGCCTCTCTCAAGTCCTGTCACCCAGACTGTGTCCAACTGATTGCTTTTGCTTGCAGAGCAGAAACAGGCCTAGTATTTAGGGAAGAAACACTACTATCACTCAATGCTCCTGAGAAGCACTGAAAGTTATTTATCACACAAAAGTGTGACAAAATTGCCTTCTTTCCTGGATTTAGACAGGGCAACAAAAATGTAAAGATTTCAGATTTTTTCTAGTTTTAACAAGATGATGGAAGTAGCTTCTTTTCTGCAGCCAAGTCATCTGTGTCTCCTGCCTGAAGCTTCTGTGAGTGTTGGGTCACATGCCTACCTTCAGCGAGTTTCCAAGTGGCCTCTGACAGAACAGGAAGTCTGTTTATCTGGCCATCTCACAGCCAGTTTTAGTGGCTGAATAATGAAACACGAATAACCAATAATCGGTACCCCTGAATACAAATGCTCAGTGAATATTTAAAATAAGGTTATTTGCACACCCCTAGTCATTACCACCCTTTCAGGTCCCACACAATCACGAAAGGCAACCACCCAAAACGGGGCACTTTAGGATGACTTATTCTACACAGGGTGCTGTATACTTTTTAGCTGGTACCAATACTAAACTAAAATCTCAAGCATGAAACTGCAATCAAATGGTTTTGGGGCTCGATTTTAGTGTTTGAGCAAAAATATGGCAGACACCTTGCACCAAAAGTCCTATGGAGGACAAGAGTCTCGTGCTTCCTGAGAGTACCACTCGGGATTACTCATGTGGTACTCGGATTACCACGAACCTTCTGAAGCTACATGGTTGCAGGCAGAGTACATTCTGGCAGTTGGTCTTGTTTAGTGCAATGGGTAGGGTAGTAGACTGTAGGGTAGGCAGGATAGGGATAGGAGTTCGGTTCTCGTAGCCGCTCACTTTCAGTAGTGTGAGAGTAAATTCTTAGTGATCGTACCTGCATGCTAACATACCATACTAATTGCCAGCAGATTAGGCCTTATGGTCTCATCGAGTCTGCTCGAGCCTCAGATCCCTAGTTGGGTGCTGAGGCTCCCCCTTGTGTTCCAGAAACCCCTATCATCCATCCCACCCCTGGGCCAGGCCATCATCTGATACATCCACTTTCTGTGTCTGTCCCACCCTCTCTTGAAGCCCTCCACTGTGGATCTCTGAACCAGCTCGCCAGGCAGTGCATTCCAAGGGCCCACCACCCTCTCAGTGAAAAACCTCCTCTTCTTCCCCCCCCTCACCCTTCCACCTTCCAACTTCAAACCATGCCCTCTGGTGATACCAGCCTGCTTTATTCTAAAGATCCCCTCCATGTTTACCCTATTTATTCCCTTGAGGTACTTGAATACCTCAATCATGTCCCCCCATCTCTCCTCTCCTCCAATGAAAACAGGCAGAGCTTCTCAAGTCTGTCCTCATACGTCAAATCCCCTAGTCCTCGTATCATCTTAGTTGCCCTCTTCTGTACCCTCTCCAGGAGCTATATGTCCCTCTTCAAGTGTGGTCTCCAGTACTGTACACAGTACTCAAGGTGTGGTCTAACCAGTCCATTGTACAGCGGCAGAATCACTTCCCTGCTCCTAGAGGTGATCCCCCTTACGATGCATCCCAACATCCTGTTTGCCTTGCTAGCCGCTCTCCTGCACTGCTCAGAATTATTCATACATGCATCCACCATGACCCCTAGGTCTTTTTCCCCTATTGAGGACTCTAGCACCTCCTCTCCCAGGGTGTACCTGTGTTTAGGGTTTCCCCGCCCAAGATGTAACACTTTGCACTTGGTGATATTGAAATTTAATTTCCATGTGTGAGCCCAGCTTTCCAGGATGTCCAGGTCCGCTTGCAGGGCCAACCTCCCCTCTTCCCCCTCATGCTTTTCAAATGTTTTTTTTCCTTCAATATGGTGCAGCCCCAGAGTTGATTAAAAAAAGAAAAGTCAACATTGTGTTGGCAAAGTGTTGTTTTTTGTGAATAACGTGTTCAATACAAAAAGTTGGACTGCGTTGGCAGTGTTGTTTTTGTGAATAACAAAGTATTGAAATACAAAGGTACAACACGTAAACATTTCTCAAGTACATGATGGACATACAGTAATGGCACTGATGGGTTCCTGTCCGACGGTATTCCCATCGGCCATACTGTTTCTGTCCGCCATATTTTCACGCAAACACTAGTCCCTCCCATTTTGGGTACTCAGAATTACTCTAAATCCTGGTGCTAGCTTGGTAGCTGTTTCTCAGGTTCTTTGGTGGTGAACTTGTTGAACAATTAGCAAGCATACATTTTAAATCCCCTAACAGGCCTTGGTATGCTTGCACAATTAAAGAGAATTTGAGGTCCCAAATGGGAATTGCTTGAAAACCAACTTTGTAATACCAGTGAGGTTACTGTAGTCCAAATGGGAAAACAACAAAGATCCCAGGCAGCAACACCAGCACTCATGTGACCCATAGATGCAGCAGCTCGGTTGAGGTGGTGAACTAGCACACAGAAGCAGGTCGAGCAGCAGTATGGATTAGGCCCAAGCAACCTAGAAATAAAGCACTTTGAGCTCGCACTGAGATGCTTCACAGCAGCACAGCCCTTCTGGCTCAACTCTCACAGCACAGCCCCCTGGCTCAACTCTTGCAGCAGCCACAGGAACACAACACAGTGGCTTCATGGTTTTCCTGGGGGCTATAACCTAGAAGTGACCCCAAGGTTCAACTTCCGTCTGGATCAAGAGTGCCTATGTACTCAGGGCACTTGCTCTGTGACTTCTCTCAGGTTTTCTCACAGCAGCTTCTTCATGGAAAATCTCCCATAGGCACATTTCTCAATAGCTTTCTCAGTAGATGCCCTTCTCACATGGTTTCCCAGCTTTCACTTTGCAGGTGACTTCCTGGCATAATGTCTTAAAACTATGAGCCCAGGATAAGGATCATTGAACTATGGACTAGCAAACCCTGGGGAGCGCTCACCAGATTTGGGCCCGGCTAGGCCTTCTGCTCAATTCAACAGCATCAGGTTTGAGCACCTCAGTGTCTCTCTCAGACTGCCACAAGTTCCTTGTGAGCCCAGAAACTTTTTCTCTCATTGTAATGCTTGATTTGTCAGGCAGGGCTGCCAATTAGTCCATCCTCACTTTGATTTGCTCCTGAGTTCACCAGTACAATTGTGAGGTTTGTATTGCATCATTCTCCCAGAATCCCTTGCTGCATCTTGCTTGAGCTTCCTAGACCTCTGATTGGCCAGCAGGCAGGGTCAACGGGCATAAACATAGCTGTGTCCATAATTCTGTAGGAATCTTGTGCTCCAAAATCTTTTATTTTATGATTTTCTATGCCCTTTCCAGTGCTTGCTTCCAGGTTTGTTGCAACCTCTCCTGGGCAGATATCTGGTCATGCCATCTCAGTGGAGGGGTAGTGGGTCCACACGTCATGTGGCTGGCACAGTCAGGAGGAGCCAAGAGCACTGGGAAGGAGCCCCTGCACATGCTCATTTGCTCTGGGCCATTGGTGGCATGCTCATAGTGCAGAAGGCATCAAAGTAGTGGTGGCATCTCCTCAGCTGTCTCTAATCCCTCTGCCAGGATCAGGGGACCTGGAATGAAAAATATGTCTGCAGCCACAACAGAAGGTGCAAGTGTTTATTAAGAGTCAGCAGTGCTGCACTCTGTCTCTCCCATTGCCACAAATGCAGTTGAGTCAGTGGGAGCCAGCAGCAACAGCAGCAGGAGCTGGAATAGCAGCCGGACCCTAAAGGTGACAGCAATGCAGTCCAGGTAAGCCTCCTCCCAAGGGGGTTACATTCAGATATACTTTCAAAAGCATATTTTTGCATTATGATAGATTTGACATTAAATTTTTGAGAATCAATTTTTCCAATATTTGATCATGTTTTAGTAGCATATCCTAGATATCTGTATAGAAAGTATTTACGCCCTAACTGACCTCATAGCTCTTGTTCATGACATCACAGAGCTTTACCATGGCAACAAACTGTGATGTCACAGTCACAGCAGTTGTGAGGCCAGTCATGGACAGTTAGATGCTTCTTGAAAGCCACAGTGAAAGAAGTATTTCTACATTATAGAAATATTTAGAAAACCAATATCAGGAGAAAGTAGCCAAACTGGAAGTCATTCAAGATAAACATAATTGTTGTTAATTCAACATTTGCAAGCCTTTTAATTTAGTGGGTACCTGCTTTTTAAAGAGCACGTTTCATGAGATTATAAAATAGGGGGTGGGGGGCTAACCTTATGCTTCTTACACGTGTGCTGCCGATTTCTGATCATGCTTTATCCTCCAGCTAGGATAACTGTTGAGTACCCATGTTACAAACAGAAAATTAAGAAAGGAAAGGAAGCCAACAGTTTACCTATCAAGTTGTTTCTCCCACAAACTCAGTAATGACTAACCCATCATCACTTTTTCTTCAAGGTATTTAACCATGTAGTCTAGGATCCTTGGGGTGTTTTCCCAAAATCAAAGAAGCTGACCGGGATTTTTTCTGGATCTTCACTGTCCAAGTGAGGGACCTGCATAGGGTCCCTGTAAACACCTACAACAATATCATTTAGTTCTGAGGGTGCTTATCTTTCATCTTGATTTTTTTTCCTCTCTGATAGAGGCTATTTTCCCAGTTGGGGCTGCACACATTACTGGCCAGGTAAAGACAGTCCACACAAGAACTGGTAAAGTTAAAAATAAACAATGTTGCCTCTTTAGTTCATAAACTTCCCAGACTGTATTTTTAGCATGCCCTGTTCATATAGACTGCATATTTGATAACTTTTCAAGACCTCCATAACTCAGCTCACAGCATGAATCTTGGATCACTAGTTAGCTAATTGCACATGAGGCAGTTCCTGGTTTAAGACTGACCGACTGTCTGCATACTCTAATTCAAACAAATGTTGCTGCTCCACTTACATGCTTGAATATAAACTGTTTTTTTCGCTTCACTTGCATATTTTAATTAAAACACAATATTTTCTGCTCCACTTGCATGCTTTAATACAAACAGTATTTTTTTCTGCTCTGCTTGTATACTTTAATTCAAACAAGGTGTTAAAACAGTCTAAACTTGAGAACTGTCTTCTCGCCACTAGTGAGCTTCTGAACAGGGTCCATTCACCAACTTTGTTCCCCATCTCCTGCACTGTGGCCCCAGCTGATAAGCTTGTGTCCATACTGTATATCAAGGTGTTCCTCTCCTTAAGGGCTGCCTCTGCTCCATAAACTCTGCTGGTGTGCTCCAACATGCACCCTCTTTCTACAAAAAGAAAAAGAAACACACACATGAAGTAGGAGGAGTAGGCTATTTAATTAACAAATACACATTGATCTGATGGCATGGGTACTTTCGCCCACCAATTGGGGTTTCGGTTAAGGGGGACTTTTTTTCTTGGGCTGAGAATAGCCTTAACCTAGACCCCTCTGCCAGGTACTCCTGTGATGGAATAGCCTCCACAACTTCTCCTGGGCCTTGTGGGCACTTCTTCCATGCCAAGGAAAATCTAGGAACTGACAACCTGCCCACAAACCCTAGGTCTGGCAGATTCTGTGGCAACTTGGCTGTACCAGGAAAGTCTCACTTCCTGCAAAAGTCCCTCCATCATCCTCCCAGATTGAAACACAAGGTAACAGCCTCCCATGGGGAGAACACATGACCTAAAATAGCCATCAAATGGGGGAGGGGGGGAAGGATTACATCCAGTTTGTGTTAAAATACAGAAACAGTGTTTGTTGACACCACCTGTTCTGAAGTCTGTTCCATGAATCCACTACTCATTCTAAGAAGCAGTTCTTCCTGGTATTTCATTGGATCTTCCTGTTTCAAGTAAGCAACCAACCCATGACAGGATGTTATGATTACTGCAGATTAATCAACACCGGTGCATTATAAAGACATTTAGTGTCCCCTTGACATTTTGCCTTTAAACTTTCTGAAGAGCTGCATTTGGTCTGATGGTGTTATCCCTTTCCGATCATTGAAAACTGTAATTATGTTATCCCTGTGTCTTCTCTTTTCCATGCAGAACAGTCCCAATTCAGCCGGTCAGTCTTCATAGCCCATGTTTTTCTAAATCTTCAAAATTCAGAACAAGTTGGAATAATACATTCACTCACTACCATTTACATATTTGTCAATATAAAATGCATAAAACAGATACCCCGGTATTAGAGTTGGCTATAAAACAACAACATTTAGCGAGACCACCTCACTTAGAAGTTGACGGAAAAAACGGACCAAAGGCCCATCCAGTCCGCCCATTTTACCAATTTGCTCCCGCTGCCTCTACTAGGTCAGCAGCCTCAGCTATGCCCCCCTAATATGTATGATTCCCTTGTGCCTATCCCATGCCATCTTGAATCCCTCCACTATATATGCTCCCACTGCCTCCTCAGGCAGGGCGTTCCATGCATCCACCACCCTCTCTGTAAAAAAGAACTTTCTCAAGTTACTCCTTATGCAACCCCTCCAATTTCATGTCATGCCCTCTAGTTCTATTGTACTTTTTATACTGGAAGATGCTATCCCCTTCCACCTTATTTATGCCCTTAAGATATTTGAAAGTCTCAATCATGTCCCCTCACTTCATCTGGGTGCCATGCTTTCTTTAATGCATTTAGTTTGCTTGCCTCTAAATGGTCCAACGGCTATTAAGTTACACTCCAGTATTCACAATGGAAGTTCACCAGGCCCTGAGCCAAAGAAGGGCCGCATCACTGAGCCTGGAGCTGCTGAGAGCTCGACATCTGTACAGCAAGAAAATTTAAATTATCTTTGAAAATTCCTGCCGACAAAGCATCAGTGAATAGAAATTCTGCCTGTCCTTAATTGTGAATACTGGCATGTGATTTAATAGGATACAGACCAATCAGATGCAAGCTAATAAATGTATTAAATGTAGCATGTCAGCCTGATGAAGTAAAGTGCTCTTATGAAATGTTATAGCCACATCTGTTATCTGTTTTATGCATTTAATAGCAGATTTATAAGTACTGGTGGGTGTGCATCTTACTGCAACTAATCTGAGTTTCAAATGTGTTTTGGAGCAGACTCATAGAAATAGAGAATTTGTCAGCAGAAAAGGACCACTTGGCCCACCCAGTCTATGCAGATGCTCACTGCCTACTCTGTCTCTACAGACCATAGCTGGTCTCCAGTGACCTTCCTTAGGGTCTGGAGGAAATCAGTAGTTTAGGGTGTGAGTGAGGCAATTTTTTTATTTAATTGTTGCTCTGGTTGTTGTTATTTTATATTGTCTGAGGATGGATAGATCATAGGTGGGTAATTTAAGAGGGGTTACATTTTAAAGAGAAATAGCTATAGGATGTGTTTGGGCCTCAGACCCCTCATATCTCCTATTCAGCATCTCTGCTGCATGATCTTCACCCCTTTGTGAACCTCCCCCTACCAGCTGCAACAGTAAGATGCTGCTGAGAGGTTGGCATTGATAGGGGGCAAATGAGTTGGCAGCACAGCACTGGGGGTACAGCGGGGCTGATCAGCATCAGAGTGGTGAGGTCCAGGAGGTGCTCTGGGGTGAGACAGGACCTTGAGAGAGGCCAGACATGTTTAGCCCCCATCCCCAGGTTTCCCACCAGACTGAGTGGGCAGGTGGCCCATGGGCCAGCAGCCTTTATCGGTCCAATTCTGGCAGTAGAATGCAATGCTAGATCAATGGGGAACAAGACCGCAATCATGGTGCACTTGATTTCCTCGATCTGGCTTGCATCATGGAGATCTGGCTTGGGGACAATGCAGGTCCAGTTTTGGAGGCATTGGTCCCAGCCAGGTACTCTGTAGTGCACTGCCCCAGGAGAGAACACAGGGGTGGGGGCGTGGCCATCTGTTTTAGATCCAGCTTGAACTTCTCAGTGCACCCATTGAGTTCTACCTCATCATTTGAATGTGTGGCTGTGCATGGCAGGTACCAGGTGCAGGCTGCAGGATTCTACTCATGTACTGTCCCCCAGGGCATGAGGGAGAATTCCTGCAGGAAGTCGCGGACTTCATCACTGATAGGGTGTTGGAGTTGTCCAGATGGCTGATTCTAGGTGACATCAATGCCTGGGTTGACAATGAACTCTCGCATTTTGGTCATGACTTCCTCCAGACAATGACATACTAAGGTTCATACTAAGGTAAGAGGAGCTAAGAAGGCTGGGCAGCCTATTTATTGCTCCTATCCATTTACCCATAATATACTATACTTTTTCCTTCTAATATGTGTTTATCCAAACTACTCTTAAACTGTGCCTTACTATTGCTAATTACTACCTCCAAAGGCAGCCCATTCCATGGTCCTACTATCCTCTGTGTAAAAAAATGCCTTTCTTCTATTTGTATTAAGTTTTCTTCCCCTAAGTTGTAATGGATGTCCTCTGGTACTGATTTTCGGGTTTTTAATGGTTAAATTTAATTCATTTAATGAGTTATCATTATATATTATAACATAACACATAAGTAGGTCTCCTCTCCCTCTCCTAGTCTCAAGTGACATTAGTTTTATGCTCTCTAATCTCCCCTCATACGGAGCCATTCTTAATTTATACGCCATTTCTGTGGCCCACCTCTGCACCCTCTCCAGGGCATTAACCCCTCCCCCTTGATATGGGTCCTCACACCTGACTGCCAAAATCCAACAATGGTCTCACATATGTCCTGTACAGTTGCGGAACCACAGCCTCACTTCTGCACCTAAAGTTCCTTTCTATGGCCCAAAGCACTTTATTTGATTTAGTTATTTGTTTTTTAATGTGTGCTTCAAAGGTTAATTTATTATTTATGATGATTCCAAGATCTTTTCCTCTTCAGATTTTCTAAGATTTTGACCATTTAAAATATAATTATGCTTATTATTTCTTTTTCCTAGGTGTATGACGCAGCATTTATCCAGTTTAAAATTCATACTCCTTTTCTCTACCCAATCCTGGATATTATTCAGATCCCTTTAAATACAGTCAACACTTTCTCTATTTATAACAAGGCCAGCCAGTTTTGTGTCATCTGCATATTTACTTATTCAATTTAATGAATCATCTCCCATACTATCCATAAATATCTTGAACAGCACCGGGACCAGTACCAACCCTCTGGCACTCCACTAGTCACTGGCACTGCCTCCAACAATTTATGCTAACCCTCTGGGTTCTCTGCCCCAGCCATGCATCCACCCATCCTATTATTTGTTCCTTAATACTTTTATTTCTTAAACATGTGATGATTTCATCGTGAGATACTTTATTAAAGGCCTTGGCAAAGTCCAGGTAAATACAGTCCACTTGTTGCCCCTCATCCAGTGCTGAAGATATTTTTTCATAGAAACATAGTAGATTCATAATACAGGATCTTCCTGCATAAAACACATGCTGATTCTTGTCCACCTGGCCAGTTGTTTTCAGGTGTGTGTTTATATAATCATTAATTATAGCCTCCATCAGTTTACCTGGGACAGAAGTCAGGCTTATGGGTCTATAGTTTGTGTGGTCTGCCCTGTCACCCTTCTTATGTATTGGCACCACACTGGCAGTTAGCCAGTCCAAAATACTGTGCATTCCGTTAATGACTAAGTAATTTGCTTATGTGACTCACCACCACGGCCACACCTTGGACTTGGTATTCTCACTGGGGCTTGAGGTCACTGACCTCAGGATTGATTGGGTCTCTTGGTCCGATCATTGCATGGTGGAGTTCTTGTTTGGGCCCCCCTGATAGTCCTTCCCCTGTGGAGATGGTCCACTATCGCCCTTTGAGGGGACTGTCCCCAGAGAGACATTTAACAATGGTGGACTTTTCTGGTATAAGTGCTGCATGTGTGGTTGGCATGGGTGAAGCAGTGATGGCCTATAATAGTGCCATCTCCAATGCACTCAACGCTATTGCACTGATCCATATATGACCCAGATCTTCTCACTTGAGATCCCCGTAGTTTGATGGGGCTCTCAAGGAGACAAAGACCAAGGGTCAGAAGTTGGAGCATTGCTGGCAGAGTACTCAGTCAGGGAGGACAAACTGTCTTTGAGAGTTCACTACAGTGAATGCCAAAGGGCATCCAACAGTAAGAAGGCAGAGTTCCTGTCCAGGAGACTGCCATAGGAGGAACTGACCAGCTCTGCTCTTCTCGAGCTGTGGACAAGCTACTTCATCCTGCCTGTCTGCAGCCAAGAGCTTTCTCTGTCCTTTGTGCGAGGAGTTTGCTCAGTTCTTCTCTGACAGGATGTCCTCCATTTGATCAGGGATCTCCCAGTGGGACAAGGTCAGTCCTGCAGTGGTGAGCCTTGTGTGAGGCAGAGGCACCCCTATTGTGTGCCGTGAGTTTCGCTGGTGAGGTGGCTGAGGTTGTTGAGGTAATCTTGAAGCTGCGGCCCACTTTTTGTGAACTGGACCTGAGCCCTACTCATCTCCTAGTGGCATATGTTAAGTCTGTTGGTCCAGTGCTCACCGAGATTGTCCAGTGATTGTTCACAGAGGGGAATTTTTTATTTTTTATAACATCAAAACAAAGAATAAATTCAAGTAGCATTAACATATACAAACAGTAAAGAAATCATAAGATACAAAGAATTCAAAAATAAGTATTATCTTCATACATCTTCAAATTAAAGTATAAACATGCTTTCACATATAAATTGATGGAAGAAAATCATAATTACCTTTTGTACTATTCCTTTTACTCTTCCTGTTCTGTTAATATGACTCAAATGTAACCTTAACCTCTCCTGAGTATCAAACATTATCTATTTTTTGTACCCTCTTTTAATTATTACTTAAATTTAGTGAACATTGAAAATCCTTTCCACCATTTATAAACTTTCTGTGATGTATGAACCTCATTATCAGAAATATACACTTTCCCCATTGCTTGCTGTATTAAAATACTAACAGTGTCACATGGCATCATCCTCTGGTACAGAATCCATTGGCACTTAGCGTGCCATAGATAGTATGTTAAACAGCAACTAAAACAATCAGCATTTCCTGATGATACTGCATTCCACAGTGTCAAAAGTGACCCAGTATTAGGTTGTCATATGAAATTCTTTTCAACCACCCATATACCACTTATTGGGTTATATATGCCAGTGCAACAAAAAAGATTGTGACCGGCATTTCAATAATGGGTTCCATCTTGACCACAAGTTGAAGTCAGCATGGAACCACACAGTTCAACACTGTTATTTACATCAGGGGCTTTGTTGCCCAAACCCCCCACGTTGGGGGCTTCACCCCTCCACACACCCCCGAACTAAAGGATTCTAACCCCAGGTCGGAGTTAGTTCGGGGAGGGGGTGCAGGTCGGGGGAAGTGGTTGCCCCCTTCCAGCAGCATTTCTATGGCGACATGGTGCTGTAGTCGATATCGACACATGTCGCTGTAGAAATTTCGCTGTTAGGGTGGCATACCCCCACTTATCTGCTAGAAATTCCCAGAGGGATTTTGCATATGAACAGTGAAAAAGAAAGTGTTCCATTGTTTCCTCTTGATTTATGCAAGAGAGATATGAGCAATTTCTTTCTTCTTTTCTTTATGTTTAGAGATCCCCCTTACATTTAGCTTTTCATATATAGACAACCACAAGAATTCCACATCTGAGCGGGATCCATTTATTATTTCATTGTTTAAGTACACTTGTGATTTGAGTAGTAGGGCAGTTTTAAAACTAGGCACCTCTGGATAAATAGAAGCCCTTACTGTCTGGTATAACTGGAGCCCCGTTCCTTGTGCTACTTGCTGCTTAGATAGTCCCCATTTATATAGTTTCTGGGCTGCAGGCCTAAAGTACTCGGGTATATGTAAATATATAGATACCCTTGTTGGGACAATTTAATTCCGTCCACTTATACTGTAAAGAGTTTGAAGGGTTTAGGCCACATTTAATAGTTTGAGAATAAAAAAAGTGTGGAAAAATACCACTGGGTCTATCATACACAATCCTCCTTGTTCTTTCCCTAAATAGGTAAACTGTCTTTTTATCGGGTTGAACCTACTGCCCCAGAGCATCTGAAAGAAGCGACTGTATAATTTCGTTTCTAGTTTAACAGGAGGGGGGAAATCATGGCCGTGTATAATACTGTGGGAATAATGAACTGCTTGACTATTTGTATCCTTTTAAGTTTGGAGATTTTCCACTGCTTCCACCTTTGTACTTTGTTATTTACATTCTGTAGAGTGGTTTTTCAATTTTCCAGTGACATGATTTGGGACCCGAAGGTTATGCCCAATATCTTTAGAGGCTCTGAGGAGATGTTTATCTCTTCTAGTTTTATTGGATTATGGTGGTCTGAGCCTATAAACAGACCTTTACTTTTTTGTGTGTTTAGTCTAGACTTTGACACATAAGCATATCTTTTCATATATTCTAAAAATTTCCCTAGTTGGAGGTAATTAAAGAAAAGAAGGCAGATATCATCTGCGATGCCTGCAAATACATAGCCATATCCATCCGGTCCCCAAAATTCCTCCCATAGTGGGTGGTCTGTTACATTCCTAAGGAGGGGTCTAATGTAAAATAATTAAGAGATGACTGAGTGGGCAGCCTTGTCTGACCCATGTCTTAATTTGAAACCTCTCAGTGACTTGGTGATTAATTACTGGATGGACCACTGCCAAGGTGTATAATAGTTGCACCCATCTGATAACCTCCTGGGGTCCCCCATATGTTTCCAACATGAGGAATAAAAAAGGGTGGTAAACCCTATCGAAGGCTCACAGGTCGACCCAAATGATGCACCCTCCCTTACCCTGTAGGGACATATGATCAATTATGTCTCTAATTATCATTAGTGCATGTTGTATTTTCCTGTTGGGTAACCCACATAATTGAAGGGGGGACAGCACTGTACCTGCATAGATCCTTAATCTGTTATTTAGGATATGAGCCAGTATTTTATAATCTGAATTTAAAATAGTGATAGGCCTCCAATTATTTATGGAATCCCTGTCACCTGCTTTAAATAAGAAGATTAATAGTCCTTCAGTAAACCATGCCGGCATAATCTGTAAAGCCAAGAAATAGTGAAACACAGATTCTAAACATACAGATAATTCTTTTGAGAAAGTTTTATAAAATTCATTAGGAAGCCAGTCCAAACCCAGGGATGTTCCATTTTTTAGAGTTTTAATTGCCTGTTCTATTTCAAGAGCGGTGATAGGCTGAGTCATTTGTTTAGCCGTATCTGGGTTGTTATGAATATTGATATTTTGTAAATATTGTTTTATTGCTGCCTCAGAGGGAGGATCTGAGGGAGTATGGGAATGTATAAATTCTTTGATAATTTTGTGAAGTCCTGTTGTGGAGCCTGTAATGATTCCATCTGTGCCCTTTAAGGTTGTCATAAATGTAGGGGCCCAGATATTCAAAGTTACGCCATCATAGCCACTGAATGCTCTCTATGATATTCAAAGGAAAAGTGAGCGCACAACTCCGATGCGCCGGAGCGCAGCAGTCATGTGTGCAGGCACAGGTAGGAGGGGCGTGCCCATACATAACCTGCACAGCCCGATATTCAGCCCATGATGTGCAGAGCCATGCATGCGCAACCCCTACCTGTGCCAGCACAAAGTTAAGCCAAAAAAATAGGAATAACTGATGGCCACCCACAGGTGAGCTGCCACATTGCAGGGTGCAACACGGCAGCTGCCACCTGTGGGTGGCCACCCGTGTTCCTGCTGCACCTGGCAGTGCCCCCATGCCCGATCGTGGGCATTTGTAAAATAGATGTTGTTCATCATTCAGGTCCAGTGAATGTTTTATCAAGGGCATCTGTAGCTGAAACCTCTATCTGTCTTCGGTGGTCTGGCAGGCTCCTCTCTCCCGCCCAGTGACCCTCACTCACCTCAGCCTTCCGGTCAGCCGGGCGGGCGGTAGCACCACTCATCAGCCTTCAATTATTGACCGATAGCTCGGTAGGGCAGCACATCGATGCACAGCATGGTCATGGGCATGCAACCATTGATATTTCTACATTCCAGATATGTGATTCATTCATATCTGGAATGTGAGTACTAGAGGCTGCATGCCCATTGGCTCATGCTGTGAACCAATGGGCATGCAGCCCTACTGAGCTGTCAGTCAGTGGGCGGTGGGGGCAGGCAGGTGGATGCTGCCACCGCCCGCTGACCGGGGTGAGCGGGTGGTGGGGCTCAGAGGCGGGTGGGGAGGAGGTACCACTAGACCCACCAGTGATATTGACAGGGTTTATATTACTACAGATGCCCGTGATCGAGCAGAGTGTGGTCCACTGACCACCAGGGATATTGACTTTTTTTATATTACTACAGATGCCCGCGACATAAAAGCGTCCACTGGACCACTAGGGATATTGGACAGGGTTTGTTTTTTATTAAACAGATGCACGAATTATACATAGTGGTCCACTGACCACCAGGATATAGGACGGTTTTTCTATTTTACACAGATGCCTACGATCGGGCTGCAGGGCATCAGTCCCCAACGGCTGCTGCCTGGCAGGGTGCCAGGCGCAAGTCATTGGGGATTGGTGCACCTGCATGCAAATGGAGCCATAATGACATGCAAATGGCCCCATGTGCACCTTGCATAAATTATGGCCACATTTGCATGTCAACTTTTGAATATCGCGGGTGCTGTGCATGGCGCAATGGAACTTGCGCTAGCACATCTCCATGCTCCACTCTGGCCACTTGTGTTGGCACAGTGTCACTGCACCATGCACAGTGGGGGTGGCCAGGGTGCAATATTCAAAGCTGCTGAGCCATGGCAGCTCCTTTGAATATCGCCAGTCCACGCCCCTGTGCAGCTAAGCTGAGCTGCGCCAAGCTTGTGCCACGTCTGGCTAGTTTGAATTATCTCAGCCAGAATCTTTAAACTTTTATAGGCCTCAAAAGGGTCTCCACGAGGGATTTTTGGGTCTCATTTTGAAGTACAGCTTTTATTGCATGTGCTCAATCGTAACAGTACAGTTTCATATCTTCTTTTAGTTTGTTAATTTGAGCTGAGTAATTTTGTCTAGAGGTATTGGAAAGGGAGTATAGATTTTGTAGTTGTTGCCTAAGTTGTAAGTATTTGAGGAATTTTGTATTCTCTTTGTTTTTCCCATGCTTTAAAAAAACAGGATTTAAAATCCACTTTAGAATCAGCCCACCACTCTCCCCAATTAGTGTCCAAAAACTTTACAGAAATCCTAGCTTCTGTTAACTCCTGGATCTTGGCCTTGACCTGAAGGTCAGCCAAGATGGAGGAGTTTAGTTTCCATCTGGGTCTTTTTCGTGGCTTACTAGGAGCTTCATGGAAAATGCATTGCAAAAGTAGATGGTCTGAGAATTCTATCTGTTTAATTTGAAAGGAGCATTTCGGTAAATTTTTAGAGTTAGATATATGGTCCATGGTGGAAGTGTATTGATTTCTGTTATAGGTAAACTTGGGTCTTGATGTTTGAGTTTTACTGCAATCATGCAAATCTGCCAAATCTACCAGTTTTCATAATGCATTGGAATCACAATATGTTTTGTTCCCCTTTTCTTTCAAAACCTTTCTTTTAAGTTTGATATCACAATTAAAATCTCCACATAGGAAGATTTTATAAGAGGTTATTAAAAAAGGTTGTAGGGTAGCTAGTAAGGTCACTCTGTCTGCTTGTGTTTGTGGGTTGTAAACATTTATTAATCTACAGTTTAAACCCTTCCACAAACCATCCACTATTAATGCCCTTCCTGGGATCAAATCAATTAGTTTAGTTAGGGTAAAATGATAGGAGCCATATAAAAAGGTCAACCCCATCTGTGCTGTCTGGGCCAGAAGACCAGTATGAAGGTCCCCATAGCCATTCTGGAAAAATCTAGCTTGATCCCCTGTAAACATCCATGTCTCCTGCAAGAAAAAAAAATCAAAAGTAGCCTTGTGTACGTAATTAAAAGCAACATGACGTTTATCAGCATTTAATATACTGTGAACATTTAAAAATCCTATCTTTAAGAAGGTCAGATTTTAAAGTTACTGTTCTATTGATCTTTCTTCCTTCTCTTTTTCTTTTTCACTTTGTAACCTACCAGATTCGGACTGGGGATGATGTGATCTGATATAACGGACTAGATGTCAGAGTCTTCTATGTCCATTTCTGAGTTCCCACACTGCGTGGCTAAAACAGCGAAGGAGTTTTCTGTTTCAAGATTTGGGGGGGTAGGAATGGTTTTGATGTTCCTGGAGGATCTTCTCATTCAGTAGGGAGGGGAGAGATGTGGGGGATTTTCAGTCTCTTCCTGTGGGTCAGTATAATAAACAGGTACTAAGGCAATGGGGGTGGGGTGGCCATAGACTCTTGCTGCAGGGAAGAAGCCTGTTGTATTGGATCGGCAAGGGCCTCTTCCTTGGGTTTGGAAGGAGGAGGTGGGATTGTGAGTTCAGGTTCTGGAGGGGTAGGGTTTTGGGTTGTAACAGAATCTTGGGCCTTTGGATCAGAAGCTCTGGGCTCATACAGGAGGCTTCATCTTTGGCTGCCCAGGGGCATTCTGAAAAGGTATGGCCAGGTTCCTCACACAGGTCACACTTTGTGTGATTTGCACATTGGAAGGTGCTGTGACCCACCTCCCCACAGTTATACCTGAGTTTGTCGCATGAACTAGAGAGATGGGTTTGAGTCCCACATTTGTTGCACACCCTGGGCTGCATTGCATAGAAGCACACACCCCTGTATCTAGTATTGCTTCTGGACTGCTGAGAACCTCACATTTTTGGGATAGCCAGTATGTGATGTCATCCACATGGACCCCTTCATTTTGAAACATGACTGTGACTGATTTAATTAGGGTTTCATCAAGGGAATAACCAGGAAAGGGGTCCGATGGGGAGAACTTGACCTGATTGTATCTTTCCCAAAATAAATCTAAGGCATGTGCAGAGCAGAAACGAATATCATAGTTGTCTTCACTGGATATGATACTGGATAATACACCTAACATAACCCCTAGCCTTGCCTACTGCTTTAGAGGTCTGCTTGGATGATTTCAGGTCATCAGTGATCATGATGCCCAAGTCTCTTTCTTCCTTGGTGACTGCTAGCAACTCCCTCCCAGCCTATAGGTGGCTTCAGGGTTCTCTTCCCTATGCATGATCTTACCTTCTTTGCATTAAATCCCAGTTGCCACTCTTCTGACCATTTTGCTAGTTTATCCAGATCTCTTCTCATTCTGCCCACCCTATCTGGATCATCTACTCTGTTGCAGATCTTGGAGTCATCTGCAAACAGACAAGCCTTACCTCTAAGTCCATCTGCAAGGTCACTAATGAAGATTGTTGAGAGGACTGGCCCCAGGACTGATCCCACAAGTGGGGCACCAGGGATCAGTCCTGGGACAGTCCTCTTCAACATCTTCATTAGTGACCTTGCAGATGGACTAGAGGGTAAGGCTTGTCTGTTTGCAGATGACACCCAAGATCTGCAACAGAGTAGATGATCCAGAGGGTGGGCAGAATGAGAAGAGAGCTGGATAAACTAGCAAAATGGTCAGAAGAGTGGCAACTGGGATTTAATGCAAAGAAGTGCAAGATCATGCACATAGGGAAGAGAAACCCAGAAGCCACCTATAGGCTGGAGGGAGTTGCTAGCAGTCAGCAAAGGAAGAAAGAGACTTGGGCATCATGATCACTGATGACCTGAAATCATCCAAGCAGACCTCTAAAGCAGTAGGTAAGGCTAGGGGGGTGTTAGGGTGTATTAGTAGGGTATCACAGTCGTAAAAGGGAGGTAATAATCCCTCTTTACAAGACACTGGTTAGGCCCCATCTGGAGTACTGCGTGCAGTATTGGAGGCCACACCTTCACAAGGACATTAACCAAATTGAGGCAGTCCAGAGAAGGCAACCAAAATGGTGCAGGGACTGCATCAGAAGACATATGAGGACAGATTAACAGAACTCAATATGTATACCCTTGAGCAAAGGAGGGAGAGGATATGATCGAGGCATTCAAACACTCTTAAGGGCATTAACAAGGTGAAAGAGTCTAACATGTTTAAATATAAGAAAATAGCAGGACAAGAGGACACAGCATGAGATTAGAGGGGGCTGATTAAGGGGATAGAAATTCTTTTTCACAGAAAGGGTGGTGGATGCATGGAATAGCCTACCTCAAGAAGCGGTGGCTATGAATACAGTGCAGGGTTTCAAACAGGCATGGGATAGGCATAAGGGAGCAATACAAATGAGTATGAATAGATAGGCCACTGACAGAGCAAAGGCCAATGGCATATTTATAAGGTGGAAAAAGAAATGGGCAGAGTGGATGGACCTTGCAGTCCTTATCTGCCGTCAACTTCTATGTTTCTATGTTTCTATGTTTATAAAGGTGAATACTTCCCTAGGAGAGAAATGTAAGGAATCTTTTAATAGTAATTTCCCCACATAATATCTGTCCGGTCTGTTTTCTAGTCTGCCTTCGTAACGGATCCTCACTGCGTTTCTCCTTGGTGCAGCTTCCTTTTTTGATTTTGAAAATAGTTCTGATAAAAGGGATTTCTGTTGTACAGCAGGCCCCTGATTTTCCTCTTCATTCTGTGAAATGTCAGGGACTTTACACAGATTCTGTGTTCCTTCTGGCCTCCTCCATGCTAGACAGTGGATTCTGTTCAGCAAACCCTTTTCCTGTTAATTTGTGTTTTTGGAGGTATGTCAGGCTGTACAATTATACCAGGGAGGAGAGTTGGTGTTTGTAAGCCCTCATTTGGGCACCATTCTGGTGTATTTTGTGAGAAATTAAGTTGAGAATCCCATTCTGGGTCAGGAAGCCAGGTTCCGTTTGGAAGTTGTTACCACCCTGCTCCACTAAGCGCTTTTTTGGGGGAACAAATGTCATTTGAAAATGCTGGCATTTCTTGTAGAGAGAAGGCTGTTTTATTGCTGCCATAGTATTTAAATTCTCTGCACTCAAATTCCGGGGGTGGTAATATTGTTTTTCATCTTTAAGGTGTTTTGTTCGCTAATGTTTCTGTTTGCTAAGGTTAGAGCAGTACGCTTTTTCCTTGTATTCTTCTCAGCCCCTGATTTAGCTGCAGACCTCCCTGCAGTAAATGAAAAGTGGTTGTGCCTCTGTGTAAGATTGACTGTTGGTAATATACCTCTGGCTCTTTTGTATACATTTCTTCGGTGGATTTTTTGAAAGACAAACCCAGCTAGTTTGGATAGGTATTAACAGCCTGATGCTTGTTGCTACTGTTCGTCTTGTTTTCTCCCCTAACTTCCAACATCTCTGTATTCGTGTTATTTTAGTGTAAATTCTCCACCACGGGAGAAACAGGCCTATGCACAGTTACATTTTTCTCTTCTTTAGGCTTTTGGCACATGCTTTCTACAGTGCCTTTACTGCCAGCCTCTTGCGCTTGTAAAACAGTTTTTGCTTCTACAGTATCCTGTAACATTTTTATCACTGACTGACCTGGTTCTGTGGCATCCTTTGATGCTACTGTGTCACATACTAGAGGATGTGCCTTGACAAGAGGGCCTTGGATTTTGACGGGTGGATTTTCAGCCAGGAGTAGAGCAAGTTTTGCAGCTAAGCGATCCGTCTCATGTGCACGTCTATTTTTTTCTGCTTGCAACTGTTCCCTTAATTCTTGTTGTGTAGGCAACATATCTTCAGCATCTGTAGTTATTTTGTCCTTCATTTTTTCAATATTACTTAGGTCTTCTGTCAATACAAATATTTCCATCTCACCCTTGTCTGGTCTTCAAGGAAAATCTTTTCTTCTTTTTCGATTTCCATACCATGCTGCCATTTCAGGGGCAACAAAATCTCCAAATCAGGCTGGGCCTCTGGCAATCCAAAGGTAGAGGAGGAGGCCATCTCCCCTGCCACATCAGCACTTCGTTCTCCTCCTCTGTCCGGCTCCAAACTGGGCTCCTCCATTCCTTCATTCACAGAGGGGTTCTTCCTCGGTACCTTGATGGAGGCGCTGGGGAAGCCCCTTCTGAAGAAACCATCACTCAACCCTAACATCTCGGCAAATTATCGACCTATCTCCAACCTTCCATTTTTGGGGAAAGTTGTTGAGAAAGTGGTGGCCTTGCAGCTGAAGGCACACCTCATGCCTTTTGACATCTATAAGCCATTCCAGTCTGGGTTTAGGACTAGGCATATCACCAAAATGGTATTGGTCAGCGTGCAAAATGATCTCCTCAGGGTGAGAGATAGGGGAGATCAGTCAATTCTTGTTCTCCTCAATCTCTCCTTGGCATTTGACACCGTGGACCACATGGTGCTTCTGGATCACCTTAAGGAGTACTGTGGACTCAGCGGTATTGTCATCAACTGGTTTGAGTCCTTTCTCATGAGTAGGATGCAACGGGTAGTGATGGGTACTTTCTCCTCTTGTCCAAAGCTCTTGCCCTGTGGAGTTCCTCAAGGTTCGATCTTATCACTGATGCTGATCGCTGTGTACATGCTACCTGTGGGTGAGATCATTAGACACTACAGTCTGGGTTTTCACTGTTGTGCAGATGATACCCAGCTGTATATGTCTTTTGCTCCCGGGTCAAGTAACACAGTGGAAGTGATAAATAAATGCCTAGCCGAGATCCAAGACTGGATATCCTCTCATTGACTGAGACTTAACCCTCACAAGATGGACGATTTTGTGGCTGAGCATGGTCACCAGCATGATGTGGTTGCTACCAGGTCGGGAACAGGGTTGTTTTTGGCCCCACCCCACTGGTGGCATCCACTAAGGTGAGAAATCTGAGCATCATCCTTGACAGTGGTTTGATGCTTGAAGCTAAGGTGTCATCAATTGTCCAGAGTGGTTTTCACCAATGTCACTCAGATTAAATCCCTTATTCTGCCTGGTGACCTGCCCGCTCTGGTACATGCCTTTGTCTCATCGAGGCTAGATTACTGCAATACTCTTTACTTCAGGGTCAGTGGAGGAAACCTCCATTGACTGCAGCTGGTACAGAATGCAGCAGCCAGGTTGCTGACAGGCCTTCCTAGGTCTTGTCATGTGACCCCAGTCCTGTGTGATAGGCATTGGCTACCTATCAGATGGAGGATTATCTTCAGTGGGCTTGCTCACCTATAAGGCCCTATACGGCTCGGGCCCTAGCTAACTGAGTGGCCTCCTGATTCCTGTCCTCATGGTGTGCTCACCTGCTCCTCCACTGAGGGCCTCCTAGTGGTTCCAAGGGCTAGCGGAAAACCTCAGGAGACTGGGCATTCGAGGTGGCCAGCCCAGTCCTCTGAACTTGCTCCCAGATCTCTGGGGAGGCTCCATTGGTGGAGATATTCAAGCAGAGTCTGAAGAATCACCTTTAATGAAGCCTTTAGTTTGCTGTTGTGCAGTTAGCTACATCCAGATTTTATTAATATTTATTACTTGAATTGATTATTTATTGTTTATATTTATTGTATTGACCCTGCAAATAATTTACTATACGCTTTTTATACCTCTTTGTAAAGTGCCCAGAGCCTCTGGGATTGGGCGCTTAATAAATAAAAATTTACTTACTTCCTCCTTCCTCACTGCCCATTTCTTTTTTTTTTTTACTTTATCTTTTTATTGAAATTCGAGTATATAAGAAAGCACACATCTAATACAATAGAAGACTACCCTCCATGTAAGGTATAAAATATCACTTAACAAAACACAGTATGTAGGGTAAACATATTGGAGAAGCCTTATATATATATGTATTGATAATAAAACACAAGCCTAGACAGGATGTAAGTGGAGAGCAGAAGGGTTACAATCAATAGGGTATTATAGGATCAGAAATAGCAACCATGTACGAAATATATGCTAGGGCAGGCCATGGCAAGGCATTCAGTAAATTGCAAAAAGTGATAAATGTGGTAATATGAACAATGGTCCGTAATGGAGAGGTGAAGATAAGAGAAAAGTGTGCAAGGAAAGAAATGAGAGAGAAAAAAGCAAGGAAGAAGGGAAGGAGAGAGGGAGAAAACAGGGAAGAAGGGAAGAAAGAGGAGAAATCAGTGCACAAAAGTTTTGAGAAAACCTAATCTGAGAGCAAAATAAGAAGGAAGGCTAAATATCCCTAAGAATTAGGGTCTAGAAGAACTAGGTTCGATGTACTTGAAGTAATCCTGCCAACATCTGTCACATATACAGTGAGTCGTTATGAGTAACATGAGATAATCGGTCTAAGGAGGAAACAGTTATATATGCTCAATCTGGCTGGCTCCAACTAAATAACAGGATCAAATATCAAACCTGCCTCCTGTCCAAAAATATCTACTTGGATTACTACCCCCAAGCATTGGTTGCCTGCTAAACAAATCCCTAAGACCTAACACAAACGTAACTCAGTTTCTGACCTTCTAGTATTCTTACCGTCGGATCAAGCTCAATACCAGCGATCCTTTCAATACAGAGAGCCCTTGTAGTTTAATAATCTAAGCAACCAACTGAGCAGTCTTTCTAGTCTGTCCTAATTTAAACTTATGCTTTGTCAGCATCTCCTAACCGAAAGCACTTGTGATTGTTACACCTAGTTTCCCACTTCTGCAGACATCCTTATACCACTTTTTTTCACTCTCTGAGGCTCTTACTTGGCTTCTTGTTTTGTTTCACCTCTCCCGACAGAACAATTTCCCCTTTCCCCCTTCCACCTCCTCCCTTACCGCACCCCCTCCTTGCTCTTATCCCACTGACCCCCTCTTGCTGGACCTGTCCAGGCCCTCTGGTCCCCACTCTCCCTTATCTTCTTCCCCTTCATTCCGCCCTCCTTTTCCCCTCTTTTACCCCTTCTCCGCCTTAGCCTCCCTCCTCTCACCTTACGATAAGGCCTCTGGCTGCCATATTTTCTTATCCTTCTCTATCTAGACTCTGCCCTCTCATCTCCCCTACCCCTTCCTTACTCTTCCCCTTCCCCCCACCTCTGATAAGCAATGTTCCTTAAAATGTACCTTATGGTTTTCCATGCTTGCTGGTAATCTTGTGTGTAGCACTGTTCCCACTTAGTTACCAGTTGACTTGCTGTGCTCTGATGATACCATGAATGTGTCTGTACCTCCGTTGATACCATGAATGTTGTCTATAACTCCCAACCTTATTATAACCCTTTCTTTCATGTGAACCTTTGTAAATGAGCTGTCCCTAGCTCAAAGGAATTTGTAATCCGAGATTTAAATAAATAAATAATAATAATAAAAATACTGAGAGAGGCTTTGAAGAACATCTGAAAGAGAAGGCACTAGAGTTGATTTCCATTTCATAAGAATCAAATGTTTGACCAGAAGAGAATGTATGTTTAGCCATCTAAAATGTGCATGTGAGAGGAGAGAGCTATTGGGGATAAGGATGCCTAGAAGGAATAGCTTGGGGTCAAAAGGTAGTTTTTGTCCTGTTACTCTGGAGGCAAGTAAACAGACTTTATGCCAGAGCTCACTAATGGGAGCGCAAGACCACACGATATGAAATAGATTCCTGTTGACCAACTTGCAGTGCAGCAATTATTATTATTTAATAGGTCCATTCGTTGAAGCACAAAGGGGATTCTATACCAAAGATGTAGGATATTAGTTTGTATTAAAGAACTACGGGCATCTTTAAAGGTATTATGTGCAATGCGCCAACAATTACTCCATTGTGCATCTGAAATATTGTAGTTAAGAAGAGTACTCCATTTATTTTTGGCCTGTATAGACTGATCAGGTAGATTATCAATAATGTATTTGTAAATGGAGCTATTTAATTTTAAAGGTAAATTAGTCCAGTGCAAGATGTATGGGTTTAGAAGAGTATGTCTATACACTAAACTAGAGAGAGAGAGAGAGTTATAAGCTGCCCAAATCTGAAAAAACTTCCAGAAGTCCTGTTTAGGAAGATTCCATGTGACCTGCAAGTCTAAGAATGATCTAAGAGTGAGTGAATTCTGGTCCAAGATAACTCAGAGATAGAAAATGCCTTTGTTCCTCCATGTACGATAGAAAATTGGGTGATCTTCTAGAGTGAGCAGTGGATTGTCCCATAAGGGGCATAAAACCAGGGTGTTGGATTGGATTTCAGGAATTTGCAGGTTAGTTTCCAATAAAGAACAGAGGATGATATAGTCGGTGAGATTTTAGTTTAGAGGAAATGGGATTAAAATGAAGGAAGTAACTCCTCCTGGGCACAATCACGGATTCCATTGCAACCCATAGTGGTGAGTGATGGGAGGGTTTCTGAAACCATTTAATGGTTTGGGCCATTCAGAAAGCCCAGAAGTAGCCTTTGAACCAGGGAAGTCCAAATCCTCTTTTTCCAATGTGATTGAAGTTTGTTGCAGTTAAATCTCAGTGGTTTCCATCCCACATAAAGTTACCAATTAATTTATCAATTTTAGCAAAAAGGAGGATGGTAAGACTAAAGGAATATTGGCAAAGAGGTAAGAATCTTGGGAGAAATGGACATCTTAATGGCTGCAATTTTCCCCATGAAAGAGAGATTAAAGCTTCAACTCTCCAGAATTATTTTGATGTTATCAAATAAGGGTTAAAGTTAATGACCCATATCTTCCTAAGTTACTAGTAATTTTGATTTCTAGATATGTTATACCCTGTAGTCACCAGCGGAATCCAAGAGGTATGTTAATAAAGGCTTTACAGTGGTCGTTAGAAGGCATAGTTTGTGATTTGCCATAATTCAAAGCAAGGCCAGAAATTTTAGTAAAATTATTAAGCAAATCAACCAACAGGGGCCCAGCATCATTCAGGTTTTGAGTAAGATTAAGAGGTCATCCATGTAGAGAGAGAAACATATCTTGAATTGCTCACAGGTATGCCCATAATGCCGGAAGATTGATGTAAACAAGCAGTCAGGGTTCTATGGCTAAAATAAACAGGGAAGGTGACAGGGGACAGCCTTGTCTAGTTCCCCTTTCTAGATGAAAGTAAGAGGAAAGGGTGGAATTAGTAAGTACTTTAGCAACAGGGGAGTTATATAATAGCTTGACCCAGGAGCAAAAGGTATGAGAAAGACCAAAATAAGATAAAACTTGATGAAGGTAGTCCCAGTTTAAGGAATCAAAGGCCTTCTCGAAATCAATAGCTATGGCTGCAGCTGGTGTCTCGAGGGATTTGGCTTTGTGAATTAAATTAAATAAGGAACGAGGTGATCAGAACCAGATCTATGTTTAATAAAACCAGCTTGAGAACAATGAGTTAGCTTGAGAATCAAGGATTCAAGTTGAAAAGTTAGTAGTTTAGCAAATATCTTCCCATCCATGCTTAATAAAGAGATGGGCATGTAACTTGCAGGGTGAGTAGGGTCTTTTTCTTTCTTAGGGATTAGGGTTATGATTGCTTCAGTGCAAGATGGGGGAAGCTTGCCAGTATTGGAAGCTTCTTGATAAACATTAAGAAGAAGGGGACATAAGGTGTTGGAAAACATTTTATAGAAATCGACAGGGAATCTGTCACCCCAGGGATTTTCTGGATTTCAAGGCAGACAAAGCTTTCTGGATTTCCTGAGTTAGAAGGGTTCATCTAAAGAATTTGTTTCAAGAGTAGAAAGATGAGGAAGATGTAACGATTTAAGGAACTGTTGAATTTGTAAAGTAGATGGAGGATTTGTGTTAGAGTATAGTTTTGATAAAGGTTTTAATGATACAATTTATAGAGGGTTGTTGGAGTGAATCTTATCCTGTTCATCTTTTAGGCGTGGGATGTGTCTTTCATTTGTTGTGCTTTGAGCTGGTAAGAGAGGAGTTTCCCATTTTTATTGCCGTGTTCCCAAAACTTATATTTAAGTTTAAACAAGGCCAGTTCGGTTTTACGAGACATTAATTTGTTAATTTTAACTCTAATTTGAAGAATTTTAAGATGAATTTGAGAATCAGGACAGTGCTTATTAGAAGAAAAGTATAAATTCTCTTTAGCCTTAAGAGATTTTTCCAAGTCAGCCAGCTGTTGTTCCCTTACTCTTTTCCTATGTGCAGCATAACTGATAATTTTCCCTCGAATCATAGCTTTAAGAGCTTCCCATACAGAGGACATAGAAGATTCTGTTGGGGTATTGTGAAAGAGGAAGTTCTGAATTTGTCCTTTGATCGTGGGTAAGAAATTGGGATCCTTGAGAAGGAGAGGGTCCAGCCGCCAGTAAGAAGATTTAGGTGCTAATGGGCTCCACAAAAGTTGCAATTTGATAGGGGAATGGTCTGAGATTATGATGGGAGAGATGGATGAATCAATAGTTTTTTCCATTGTAACAGGAGAGGCTAACCAGTAGTCAATTCTACTGTATGTCTTATGTAGAGAGGAGTAAAAAGTAAATTCTCAGTCACGGGTGTGAAGGAGGCACCATACATCAGCTAATCCAACATCTTGCATTAGTAATGAGAGGGCTTTAATACTTCTAGGGTGGGCCTCTGTAGTGGGGCTACTTCTGTCAATGCAGTCTTCTAAAGCTAAGTTAAGATCCCCTCCAAGAATAACTGGTGTATTATCAGTGTTAAAGGGTAGAATCTGTTGAGCTAAATTATGAAAAAACTCCGGGAGTCAGAGTTGGGTGCATAGACATTAACAAGCAGAAGAGGACCAGAGTTGGTATTCAGTTTGACCATCGCCCATCTGCCATCAGTATCGTAAACAGAGTTTACAAGGGACCATTTGAGACTCTTATGAATAAGAATGGCAACTCCTCTTTTTTTTGAGGTATGGGATGATTCTTAGATCTGACCGACCCAATCTTTTTTAAGTCTTTGAACATCCTCTGCTAATAATTTTGTTTCTTGAAGGAAAGCAATTTGTGTTTTATGTTTTTTGAGATGTGAAAGAATTTGCTTCCGCTTACAAGGAGAATTAAGTCCCTTCACATTCCATGTATATAAAAGTATGTCACTCATATTGTTAGTGTTAAAGAAAGGAATAATCGCTGGAGTGTGAAGGGACAAATAAATGAGGCAGAGGATGATTAGAATACAATATAGAGAGCTTACGTGATATGCAGAGAGTGGCAGGAACATTCAAGCCAAAAAGTGAGATGTATGAGACATGAGTAGCACAGATATCTTATTAAAGTTAGAATAGAGATGGGGAAGGAGAAAAGTCTATTACAACTACAACAATACTAGGAAGCTAAATAACAAGGAAAACATTTTATGGGGTGAGGAGATATGAGTCAGCCAACTGGCTAAGAGACTCTCTCACCACACTCTGGGGCGCGATGTAGGCAGGAAACTAAGGAGGACCGTTATAAATATCGCCCAAACCTAAGTCTGATCCTAGTAATATAATAGATAGTATTCCTGATACACTAAACTGAAACGAATAATACCAGGAAAGGCAGGGACTGTAATAACATCAGCTTAATTCTAAGCTAACAGGACAAGGTAGAAGGATAAAGCTAAACACCAGAACTTATTTATAAACATCAGTGGTAATAGTACAAGATATAGCAACTTGAAATAACAGTAAATGAAAGAACCATATACGAAATACCAGTACAGCCTAGACATAGAGCAAGGAATTCAGGAGAGAGGTGGAATGCAAATGAACAAATATAAAAGGAAAAGTAGATCATTACCACATTAGAGTGACTCTGAGTATACTTTGCAGTACAACAGAATAAGTACATAATAAATACAATATTGAGAGGGAAAGAAGAAAGGGGAGGTCAATTTAAGCCCTTACACCCTGAGCCGAATGCAAATCGGAATTATGTGGCGAGGTATAGGCTTCAGTGATAACTGTAAACAGAAGAGATAGTCATAGTAAAGATCAGTTCCGATTACTCGAAAATTGTCTAAATAGATGTTATATGTGGTGACTAGGTGTAGAAGACTAGGCCCAGTGTGCCCCAAAACAGGAGGGACCATATAGCAGTGGATTTGTATAATATCTGTAGGCTTCGAGTAAAATAAGGAGCATAAGGAAGATGCAGATTGACAATCCTTTGCAACAGTACACAAAACATAGCCCACCTCTTTGAGTGCTAATGATAGTTCCATATTGTAAACAGGAGGTAGTAAGAATAATGGAGCGTAGGGAAGGATATAGTTTAAATATAGTTGCCAATAATACTTAAGAACCTGTCATCAGGAGAGGAAAGGGGTAAGTTGCCTTGTAATATATAATAATTCACATATGAAAAAAGAAAAGGCAATAATCAGGATGCATACTGATTGAAGATATCAACTGAACAGACAAAAGACTATAAACCTGATACACTGCTAAATTGGAGAGTAAAAGGCTAGGTACAGAGATCCTGTTTAGTGAAGTAATGTATAAGATCTAACACTAAAATAATAGGTTAGAAAAGCATTGCTGATATACCAAAGTTCCCTTGAAGCCCTTTAAGCTGCTCGTTTAAACACTGCAACAAAAGTAAATTGATCGCGCCGCGATGTACAGCCTTTGCTTTCTGCACCCGCTGGGAGCGAAAGCAACCAAGTAGCATAGACTGTAGAGTGGACAGCTAGGCAGAAAAAGTGTATTGGCACTCCCTTTAAGTGTCCTGGAAGCAAAACCTACCAAGATATAGCAACTGTGACCATATTACTGACCATATAAGCTTATGACACCTTAGATTTATTAGCAGGATTGTGACTATTGATGTTCTTGCTTTTGGTCTTTGCCCTACGTTTCTTTTTGGGCAGCTCTAAAGATCTGAGTGGGGAACTTGCAACAATTTCTGCCCATGAAGTATCGGTAGAAATACATCCCTGAGTCACAGGGCCCAAATTAGAGGGATGTTCTTCTGAAATTTTCTGGGCAAGATCCTCCTGCGAGGAGTGCATGTCATCCTCCAAGACAGCAAACTTACTGCTCAAGGGAATAGAGGGGTTGATTTGAAGGTGAGAGGCTGCAGCTTGGGGTGTTTGAGGTGAAACCTTGCTAGAACAGCATGAAAGTCTTGAAGAATAATGCCCCGACAGAAGCTTCTCATGCAGCCGTGTTGATTGCCTTGGGGTAAATCAGTTGCGGCGTTGCTGCTTGGGGTTGTGACTTTCCCTATGTTCCTGCCTCGTCGTCCACCCACCTCCGTGTGGATACCAAAGCTATGTTCGGGTTGCTAATTGCTGCTGTACCTCCCAGGGTAAGATTGCAGAGAGAGACTTCAGATAGTTGGCTAAGGCCAGGGTTTCAAACTCCTTGAAGGAAGAGCCTGAGAAAAGGCATAATGTCGCGGAGTAACGCAGAGCAAATTTAATGCTTCTTTGGTGGAGGATTTGTTTAAGTGGATTGTAGGCCTTCCTTCTGATGGTTAAATCTTTTGAAAAGTCTCTGTAGATGGAAATATTAAACTCTTGCCACTGAAGTTTTCCCATTTCTCTGGCTCGTTTCAGTATTAATTCTGTGTGGGGATAATTCAAAAAGCAAACAATGATAGGCTTTGGTCGCTGGTCTGGCGTTGGCCTGGAACCCAGAGTGCGTGAGACCACCCAATGATTAACTTTAGGTCAGGAGGCAGTTTAAGCATTGCAGGCAGAACATGTAATAGAAGGCAGTAGTGTCCCTAATTCTACACCTTCAGGGAAGCCAAAAAATCGTAAATTGTTGCGACAATTACGATTTTCAATATCATCAGTTTTGGCTTGTAGGGATTTAATAGTTCGAACTTGATTGTGGACAGTAGCCTGGAGGTCATGAATAGTAGTGGTGTTACAGGCCGTTGCTGTCTCATAAAATGCAATTTTCTGGCTAAAAGTTCCAAGAGTGGTCGCATTCTGTTTGGTGGAGGTTTTTAGATCATTAATCTCAGCCATCAGTTTAGAAAACATTACTTCCACTCTAGCAAGTGAGCTTTGCTGTACTTGGAGATCTGCCATAATGCTGAAGGATGAGGCCTAGTATGCTGCAGTACAGTGTAGAATAATTGAATATAAGTAGATGATGGATCAAAAATGACTTGCAAACTGTGTCAGGCAGTAAGATTACAGGATGGTCAC
Source organism: Neoceratodus forsteri (assembly GCA_016271365.2). Taxonomy (NCBI): domain Eukaryota; kingdom Metazoa; phylum Chordata; order Ceratodontiformes; family Ceratodontidae; genus Neoceratodus; species Neoceratodus forsteri. The sequence continues at coordinate 1,545,202,848 of CM057450.1, forward strand.
CAGAGTTGGTGCCAAAGAAAGGTCTGGTGAAGGCTGGATGAGGTTAGATTGCAGTCATTCCTGCAGAGGTTCTGAACTATGCTGCCATCTTCTGCCTGGTCAGGCCACCCCCTGTCCATTTCTTGATATTCCCCTAAGTCTAGCCCATGCATACTTGTACTGTTTATGCCTCCACCACTTCCTCTGGCAGTCTATTCCAGGTATGCTTTGCACTTTCAGGCTTACCCCATTGCTCTTTGGAAACAATTTGCTATTAATGTTTAACTGAGAGAGGATTGGCTCAGTGGTGTGGAGGGCTGAGGCATCCTTGCCTTACCTCCTACCACTCCGGCAACCCATGTTCAATGCGAACATGGGTTGCCGGGTCAGCCCGGGGCTGGGTGAGGATTGAGATATCGACTGGCAGCCTCCTCCCGGATCTGGGAGGTTAGCCTACCCAGCCTTTGGCTGCCACCATGGGAGGTGTGGTGGTAGTGGCATCAGAGGGGGCTAGGCGTTAGGCCAGGGGCGGGAGCAGGGCTGTCCAGGCCAAGGCAACATGTGGGCCTCCACAAGCACATTACATTCTTGCACAGGGGGCTCCAGGGAGTTATGGGAAACCACAGGAAGAAAATGGTAAAGGGAGTACCGGGGCAGGTACATGAAGCCCCCGATATGGGTAGGGCTGAACGAGTCCTCTCAAGGAAGGGACAGAAGCCAGCCTGCTCCAGTGTCCCAAGGAGAGAAAGTGTATGTGGAAAAAAAATATTTAATTGTGAGTCCATCAATTCAGTGACCACTGTCATACTCCAAATAAATCGGAATATAGACTGCAGGCCCAATTCACAAAGCCGAAAATTTGACGCAAGGTGCCTGTATCAATCAGATTTGATGCAAGTGGCACCTTGCATCAAAAATTGTGCCACCCACCACTCCGGAAGGCAGGCTGTGGCAGAGCTGGGTCCACTTGCAGAGAGCAGGACCTGCGCCAGCCCTTTGCCAGATCCAGGGGTGTGCCACAGCACTAGGGGGCTTGCAGCAGATTCAAACTGCATTATACCCTCAGAGGGATTCAGCACCCCCCTACATAGGCACACAGTCCATGACAGTTAGACCAGTCTGGGGCTGTCTAATGGTTGCGCACCATCCTGGAGCAATCTCTGTATGGGATGGAACCTGTGCTGCCACCCGCCCATGGTATCCCATGCCCCCACAGCACCAGGAGACATCTGTGGTGCGGTGCCTACAGGACTGCCCCCACTGTGCCTAAAATGTGATGCCCCCCCAAAACCACAGGCATGGCAGTTGCCATGCAGTGTTCCCATCGGGGAGCTGTTGCCACACCCCACCACCCATCTTTCCCCTACCTGCCTTCCTTGGCCTCTGATGCTACCCACACAACACCACAACCTCAAGGTGGATCTCCAGCACTGGGCACAGATGCTGACCAATCTTGCCATAGCTTGTGGCAAACCTCTCCCATGTGCCTTGCCTTTGGTGCATGGCAACGTGTGCCACAAGCTGTGGGACTTTGGCGCCAGGACACCTCCTGATAGTGAATCAGGTGCAGGGTCCCTGGCACTCCACTGACTGGTGCAAGATGCTGTTTGCTGCAGCTTGTGCTGATCTAACTGGGACTTTCTGAATTAGTGCCTCCATCTTAGAATCCATACTTTTTTTATTTTGTGTGACAGACATCTTGCAACATTTTGCCAATACTCAGGTTTAATCATGCATGGTCTTTTCTGTTAATTCATGGATACACAACTTGATATAAATTTCAGTATGAACATCCCTGTGTCTTGTGGGCATTTCTGCCTCACTGTCCTACTCCCGCTGTCAGCTCCATGCACTAGGTGTGATGTCATGCCACTCACCTGAGAGGAACCTGAGTATTGGTAAAACACTGCAAGATGCCTGCCACATGACATTAAAAAAGTGTAAGTGTGGATACTGAGATGGAGTCTCATTCTGATTTCTTTGGAGTTTTTTCCAAGCATCCACTACTCTTTCAGTGAAGTAGTATTTCTTCACTTCCCTCCTAAACTGCCCTCCCCACCTTCATCGCATGTCCTCTGGTTCTGATGCTGTTCCTCATTTGAAAGAGATTCCCCTCCTGCACCCTGTTCACCCACATTTGGTACCTGTAGGTCCCTATCATGTCCCCATGTCCACTTTCGCTCTCCTGTCTTCCAGAGTGTACATGTTGAGATCCCTAAGTCTCTCCTCATAGGGCTTTTGAAGGGCACGGGGTCATACTGTTGCAAAACATTATGCCAGCAATATACCATGCCTGTAATACAGCACAATATATTGCAAATGGCATAAGTCTTGTTTTGTGGGGCTGTGCCCCTGAACCACCCCAGCTAAATTATCTAACTCCGGGGGTTATCAGTAAAGATCACACAAAGTGTGAAAAAGGAAAATTCCATGTGTCTGGGACCAGGTATCAGACCCAATCCCAAACACATTGCCTGTCTCCCTGGCTGCCAGTGGCTCATCCTGTCAAGCCACGGCAGCTACTCGGTGGACTCCTGTCCCAGCAGGATTCTTGTCCTGCACTGGGAAGAGTGAAAGGGTGCACTACTGCATATACTTCCTTACGCAGTTTTGCACCCTCTCGCTCTTCACTGCCATGCTGTTCCTACCTCGCAGTGATGTCGAGCGCTGTAGAGTGTATGACATATTGACCCAGTAGGTTTTGAAGCATCCCCTGTGCCATTTTAGTTGCCCTTTTCTGGACCGCCTCCACCCTGTTTATGCCCTTTCTGAGATGCAACCTCCAGAACTGGACACAATACTCCATCTGGGGTCTCACCAGCAAGTGATATAATGGTGACACCACCTCCCTTCTCCTGCTGGAGATACCTCTCCCTATGCATCTCACTGGTCCTATTCACTGCTTTGTCACACTGCCCTGCCACTTTGAGGTCATCCAATATGATAACTCCAAGGTCCCATTCCCACTTAGCAACTGACAGTACCTCCTCCCATCTCAGTCCTTGAGTTCCTATGCCCTAAGTGCATGATTTTGCACTTTTTGCCATTGAAACCAAACTGCAGTGTTCTTAACCACTCTTTTAGTTTCCAAAGATCCCAACACATTCTTCCCACCCCTTCCTTATTGCCCACTCTATTACAGATTTTGGTATTATCTGCAAAAACGCATACCTTCCCTTCTGCAATCTCACTTATGAAGACATTGAAAAGGACTGGTCCCAGTACTGAGCCCTGCAGCACCCCTCTGGTCACTCTCTCATCATTAGAGTAAGTGCCATTAATCACCACCCTCTGTCACCTATCCATTAGCCAGTTTCTAACCCAATTCATCACTTTGGATCCCACCCCTAGGCTGCTCAATTTCTTAATAATTCCCCTGTGCAGCACAGTGACAAAGGTCTGGCTAACGTCCAGCAAAGCCATGTCCACTGGTCTCCCCAATCCATTTCCCTGGTCACCCAGTCAAATAACTCTGTCAGGTTCATCTGGCATGGTCTCCCCCCATGAATCCATGCTGCCTTTGGACTTGCAGGCCACTGGCCAACTTTGCTAAAATGGGAGAATGACTCAAGAAAACACTGGCAAAGGGAAGGGAAGTAGAGGTACAGTGGGAGAACCTCAAGAGAGCCATAACAGAGGCGACAAGCCTGTGTGTGAAGCAAGTTAACAAAGCAAGATGACAAAGAAAACCATTATGGTTTTCAAAAGAAGTGGCAGGGATGGTTAGAGAGAAAAAACTGGCATTCAGGAAATACAAGCAAACGCAGAGGGAAGGAAGATGGGGAACTGTAGCAGACTAAGCAGAGGGAGGCAGGGAAAGCAGTCAGACATGCAAAGGCACAAACAGAGGAAAGGACCGCCCAGACAGTGAAGGAGGGGGGGCAAAACTTCTTCAGATACATAAGGGAAAGAAGAAAGACCAAAGGAGGGATAGTGAGGCTAACTAAAGGAGGGTGAGTGGGCAAGGGGACCTGGAAAAACTGAGAACTGTGCTAATACATTTGCTCAGTATTCACAAAAGAAGGGGGAGAGGGTCCAGAATTATTCAGTAGACACACACAAGGAAGAGGGGTGGACACCAGACCATTCACAGAAGATAGAGTCCTAAAGGAACTCTTGAAACTGAAGGTGGACAAGGTGATACTCCGAATGGGATACATCCCAGAATACTAAAAGAATTCAGACATGTGCTACTGACACCACTAATAGCCCTATTCATCAAATCGCTGGAGGAGGGATAGTACCAGAGGACTGGAGGAGGGGCGAACGTGATACCCCTTCACAAAAGTGGAAGCAAGGTAGAAGCAGGAAATTATAAACCGGTCAGTTTGACCTCAGTAGTGGGAAAGATGATGGAATCACTGTTAAAGGAAAGGATTGTGGAATACCTAGAAACCAGCAGGGCACTGGACCTAAAGCAACACGGATTCACAACAGGAAGGTCTTGTCAAACGAATCTGATAAATTTTTTTGACTGGGTGACAAGGGTAGTAGATCAGGAAGGGGCAGTGAACATGGCCTACCTAGATTTTAGCAAGGCATTTGACACAGTCCTGCACAAGAGGTTAGTAAACAAGTTGGGTAGTCTGGGAGTGGGTCACAAGATGGTAAACTGGGTCTGAAATTGGCTTATTTATTATTTATTTTATTTAGTTTTTGTTGACCGTGTAAGTGCACTAGACAAATTCTTGCCTATTTTTAGGCACGACCCAGGGGGAAGGGGATACAGATGAATGTTAACTGACCTTGAACTAGATTAAGCTGTTGCCGGTGGTATTTTATTTTTAGTGAATGGGGGGAAATTTGGCCCCGGCACCAGGGAAATTCCCCTTCTCTGAGGTAGATGGCGCTGTGACTGGTGCTGCTATGGCCAGTTTGCCTGTGACTTCTTGGAGGACGGATGTGCAAGGGGCCGGGGAACAGACCTATTCCCCGGTCTCCGACTTTTGTCAGGCCGATTCTTCTGCTGCTTTGCTGGATGTATCTTCCATACCTGGCTTGGATCCTTCTACAAGGGCTATTAGTGATGTAAGGGTAGTGGCGTTGGAGGAGAAAATCCATCCGCTGATTGCTGCTGAGGAATGCAAGTTTGCTGCCCAGAGACGGGAACTGGAGGCTTTGCTATGTGTACATACAGAGCCGGGTTTGGTGTCAGACGTCTGTACCCATGCTGATAAATGAATGGCACCTATGGATGTGGATTCGGTCCCGACGACAATTGCGAATCTCGATCAACCTATTGATGCGGTGCGGACCCTTTGGACGTTCCTCTGGAGAACCAGGTACCAGACTGCACTAGTGTGGATTATTATGTTGGGACTCAGAGGGCTTATTAAATTGCAGTACGTAGTCTGTTCCCCGGACCGTAGACTGTCTTTAGACTCTGACTGTTGTTGCCCTATTTCTGTGTCTAACACTGATGTTCAATGCGGAGGTCCCTCCCTTTGTCCGTTGCTGCTCCTTTGAAGGTGGGTGCTTCCTCGGGAGGTTCCCTACCACCTGCTACTGGTCCTGACCTGCCGTTGCGACCTGACTATGGCCCAGTTGCAGGGGTTGGGGTTGATTGTATGCCCCAGTCTGTTACTGTAACAGGCCTGCAGCCTTCCATGCCAGCGGCGGCCTAGGTTGTGGAAACATTAGAAGCTGCAGGGTGGGTTAGAAAACCGGATGGTTCGGGCTGGGATGCCAATGGCCCCGGTTCTGATATAGCCACTGCTTCTCCTGAGCCCCCAGTTATGCTTTCTGGTACGAATGTTGGGTCTCCTATTTCTCAGATTACCCCAGGTCAGAATCAGTTTGTACAGCGGTCGCCTACCATAGATAAGAATGGGGACCTCTTGACTGATATTAGAAAGCTGGAAGGGGAGGATGTCACAGAAGTTTCGAACCCTGGTATTCCCCCACCACCACCCCCTGATCCCTTACCTCCCCAGGTACAGATCCCTGTTGAGCAGCCTGTACAGTTGGCTTCCACTGTGTCTAAAGCTTTGGAGGATTTCACTACTGCACCATCTGTTGTCCCTAATGTTTGGCATGCTGGGGTTGGGACAAACTTTTCCCTGTACTAGAAATTTCTCTGAACCGGCTATAAGACGAAATGCAGTATGTTTGAAATTCAAGGGTAATGCTCGGTGCACCTGATAGGTTGTTTGTGGGGAGAGCTTTGCTTAAAACCAGTATGAAGTTTTATGCTTACTTAGATCTATGCCCTTATTCATATGCCTGGGGACACCATCTATGATATCAGCTTCAAGCATCCTACTGGACTTGAGCGGTTCTGGAAACAATATAACTTGCTTAAATCTGGACCAGTGGGAGACCATTTTGCTATACCCTGTCTAAATCTCTGTCCAAACCATCACTGTACTTTTTCGAACAAGGGTGTGAATGTGGCTGATATCACATATTGGTTGAAGCAACACTGTTCAGTCATTGGCTATCCTGGCCCTATTTTGGATGAAGAACATTTATGGACTGGGGGTTGGAGGTATAAAGTTATGCTAAAACAAGGGTGTAATCCTCTTTACAAGACACTGGTTAGGCCCCATCTGAGTACTGCGTGCAGTATTGGAGCCACACCTTCACAAGGACATTAACCAAATTGAGGCAGTCAGAGAAGGCAACAAAATGGTGCAGGGACTGCATCAGAAGACATATGAGGACAGATTAACAGAACTCAATATGTATACCCTTGAGCAAAGGAGGGAGGTGATATGATCGAGGCATTCAAACACTCCTTAAGGGCATTAACAAGGTGAAAGAGTCTAACATGTTTAAATATAAGAAAATAGCAGGACAAGAGGACACAGCATGAGATTAGAGGGGCTGATTAAGGAGAATGTGAGGAAATTCTTTTTCACAGAAAGGGTGGTGGATGCATGGAATAGCCTACCTCAAGAAGCGGTGGCTATGAATACAGTGCAGGGTTTCAAACAGGCATGGGATAGGCATAAGGGAGCAATACAAATGAGTATGAATAGATAGGCCACTGACAGAGCAAAGGCCAATGGCATATTTATAAGGTGGAAAAGAAATGGGCAGAGTGGATGGACCTTGCAGTCCTTATCTGCCATCAACTTCTATGTTTCTATGTTTCTATGTTTATAAGGTGAATACTTCCTAGGAGAGAAATGTAAGGAATCTTTTAATAGTAATTTCCCACATAATATCTGTCCGGTCTGTTTTCTAGTCTGCCTTCGTAACGGATCCTCACTGCGTTTCTCCTTGGTGCAGCTTCCTTTTTTGATTTTGAAAATAGTTCTGATAAAAGGGATTTCTGTTGTACAGCAGGCCCCTGATTTTCCTCTTCATTCTGTGAAATGTCAGGGACTTTACACAGATTCTTGTGTTCCTTCTGGCCTCCCTCCATGCTAGACAGTGGATTCTGTTCAGCAAACCCCTTTTCCCTGTTAATTTGTGTTTTTGGAGGTATGTCAGGCTGTACAATTATACCAGGGAGGAGAGTTGGTGTTTGTAAGCCCTCATTTGGGCACCATTCTGGTGTATTTTGTGAGAAATTAAGTTGAGAATCCCATTCTGGGTCAGGAAGCCAGGTTCCGTTTGGAAGTTGTTACTCACCCTGCTCCACTAAGCGCTTTTTGGGGAACAAATGTCATTTGAAAATGCTGGCATTCTTGTAGAGAGAAGGCTGTTTTATTGCTGCCATAGTATTTAAATTCTCTGCACTCAAATTCCGGGAAGGTAATATTGTTTTTCATCTTTAAGGTGTTTTGTTCGCTAATGTTTCTGTTTGCTAAGGTTAGAGCAGTACGTTTTTCCTTGTATTCTTCTCTAGCCCCTGATTTAGCTGCAGACCTCCTTGCAGTAAATGAAAAAGTGGTTGTGCCCTCTTGTGTAAGATTGGACTGTTGGTAATATACCTCTGGCTCTTTTGTATACATTTCTTCGGGTGGATTTTTTTGAAAGACAAACCCAGCTAGTTTGGATAGGGTATTAACAGCCTGATGCTTGTTGCTACTGTTCGTCTTGTTTTTCTCCCCCCTAACTTCCAACATCTCTGTATTCGTGTTATTTTAGTGTAAATTCTCCACCACGGGAGAAACAGGCCTATGCACAGTTACATTTTTCTCTTCTTTAGGCTTTTGGCACATGCTTTCTACAGTGCCTTTACTGCCAGCCTCTTGCGCTTGTAAAACAGTTTTGCTTCTACAGTATCCTGTAACATTTTTATCACTGACTGACCTGGTTCTGTGCTCCTTTGATGCTACTGTGTCCATACTAGAGGATGTGCCTTGACAAGAGGGCCTTGGATTTTGACGGGTGGATTTTCAGCCAGGAGTAGAGCAAGTTTTGCAGCTAAGCGATCCGTCTCATGTGCACGTCTATTTTTTTCTGCTTGCAACTGTTCCCTTAATTCTTGTTGTGTAGGCAACATATCTTCAGCATCTGTAGTTATTTTGTCCTTCATTTTTTCAATATTACTTAGGTCTTCTGTCAATACAAATATTTCCATCTCACCCTTGTCTGGTCTTCAAGGAAAAATCTTTTCTTCTTTTTCGATTTCCATACCATGCTGCCATTTCAGGGGCAACAAAATCTCCAAATCAGGCTGGGCCTCTGGCAATCAAAGGTAGAGGAGGAGGCCATCTCCCTGCCACATCAGCACTTCGTCTCTCCTCTGTCCGCTCCAAACTGGGCTCCTCCATTCCTTCATTCACAGAGGGGTTCTTCTCGGTACCTTGATGGAGGCGCTGGGAAGCCCCTTCTGAAGAAACCATCACTCAACCCTAACATCTCGGCAAATTATCGACCTATCTCCAACCTTCCATTTTTGGGGAAAGTTGTTGAGAAAGTGGTGGCCTTGCAGCTGAAGGCACACCTCATGCCTTTTGACATCTATAAGCCATTCCAGTCTGGGTTTAGGACTAGGCATATCACCAAAATGGTATTGGTCAGCGTGCAAAATGAGCTCCTCAGGGTGAGAGATAGAGGAGATCAGTCAATTCTTGTTCTCCTCAATCTCTCCTTGGCATTTGACACCGTGGACCACATGGTGCTTCTGGATCACCTTAAGGAGTACTGTGGACTCAGCGGTATTGTCATCAACTGGTTTGAGTCCTTTCTCATGAGTAGGATGCAACGGGTAGTGATGGGTACTTTCTCCTCTTGTCCAAAGCTCTTGCCCTGTGGAGTTCCTCAAGGTTCGATCTTATCACTGATGCTGATCGCTGTGTACATGCTACCTGTGGGTGAGATCATTAGACACTACAGTCTGGGTTTTCACTGTTGTGCAGATGATACCCAGCTGTATATGTCTTTTGCTCCCGGGTCAAGTAACACAGTGGAAGTGATAAATAAATGCCTAGCCGAGATCCAAGACTGGATATCCTCTCATTGACTGAGACTTAACCCCGACAAGATGGACGTACTTGTGGCTGAGCATGGTCACCAGCATGATGTGGTTGCTACCAGGTCGGGAACAGGGTTGTTTTTTGGCCCTACCCCACTGGTGGCATCCACTAAGGTGAGAAATCTGAGCATCATCCTTGACAGTGGTTTGATGCTTGAAGCTAAGGTGTCATCAATTGTCCAGAGTGGTTTTCACCAATGTCACTCAGATTAAATCCCTTATTCTGCCTGGTGACCTGCCCGCTCTGGTACATGCCTTTGTCTCATCGAGGCTAGATTACTGCAATACTCTTTACTTCAGGGTCAGTGGAGGAAACCTCCATTGACTGCAGCTGGTACAGAATGCAGCAGCCAGGTTGCTGACAGGCCTTCCTAGGTCTTGTCATGTGACCCCAGTCCTGTGTGATAGGCATTGGCTACCTATCAGATGGAGGATTATCTTCAGTGGGCTTGCTCACCTATAAGGCCCTATACGGCTCGGGCCCTAGCTAACTGAGTGGCCTCCTGATTCCTGTCCTCATGGTGTGCTCACTCTGCTCCTCCACTGAGGGCCTCCTAGTGGTTCCAAGGGCTAGGCGGAAAACCTCAGGAGACTGGGCATTCGAGGTGGCCAGCCCAGTCCTCTGGAACTTGCTCCCCAGATCTCTGGGGGAGGCTCCATTGGTGGAGATATTCAAGCAGAGTCTGAAGAATCACCTTTTTAATGAAGCCTTTTTAGTTTGCTACAGCCAGTAGTTAGCTACATCCAGATTTTATTAATATTTATTACTTGAATTGATTATTTATTGTTTATATTTATTGTATTGACCCTGCAAATAATTTACTATACGTTTCTTATACCTCTTTGTAAAGTGCCCAGAGCCTCTGGGATTGGGCGCTTAATAAATAAAAATTTACTTACTTCCTCCTTCCTCACTGCCCATTTCTTTTTTTTTTTACTTTATCTTTTTATTGAAATTGAGTATATAAGAAAGCAACATCTAATACAATAGAAGACTACCCTCCATGTAAGGTATAAAATATCACTTAACAAAACACAGTATGTAGGGTAAACATATTGGAAAGCTTATATATATATGTATTGATAATAAAACACAAGCCTAGACAGGATGTAAGTGGAGAGCAGAAGGGTTACAATCAATAGGGTATTATAGGATCAGAAATAGCAACCATGTACGAAATATATGCTAGGGCAGGCCATGGCAAGGCATTCAGTAAATTGCAAAAAGTGATAAATGTGGTAATATGAACAATGGTCCGTAATGGAGAGGTGAAGATAAGAGAAAAGTGTGCAAGGAAAGAAATGAGAGAGAAAAAAGCAAGGAAGAAGGGAAGGAGAGAGGGAGAAAACAGGGAAGAAGGGAAGAAAGAGGAGAAATCAGTGCACAAAAGTTTTGAGAAAACCTAATCTGAGAGCAAAATAAGAAGGAAGGCTAAATATCCCTAAGAATTAGGGTCTAGAAGAACTAGGTTCGATGTACTTGAAGTAATCCTGCCAACATCTGTCACATACAGTGAGTCGGTTATGAGTAACATGAGATAATCGGTCTAGGGAGGAAACAGTTATATATGCTCAATCTGGCTGGCTCCAACTAAATAACAGGATCAAATATCAAACCTGCCTCCTGTCCAAAAAATATCTACTTGGATTACTACCCCCAAGCATTGGTTGCCTGCTAAACAAATCCCCTAAGACCCAACACAAACGTAACTCAGTTTCTGACCTTCTTCTAGTACCCCACTGTCGGACTGCTCAATACCAGCGATCCTTTCAATACAGAGAGCCCTTGTAGTTTAATAATCTAAGCAACCAACTGAGCAGTCTTTCTAGTCTGTCCTAATTTAAACTTATGCTTTGTCAGCATCTCCTAACCGAAAGCACTTGTGATTGTTACACCTAGTTTCCCACTTCTGCAGACATCCTTATACCACTTTTTTTCACTCTCTGAGGCTCTTACTTGGCTTGTTTTGTTTCACCTCTCCCGACAGAACAATTCCCCCTTTCCCCCTTCCACCTCCTCCCTTACCGCACCCCCTCCTTGCTCTTATCCCACTGACCCCCTCTTGCTGGACCTGTCCAGGCCCTCTGGTCCCCACTCTCCCTTATCTTCTTCCCCTTCATTCCGCCCTCCTTTTCCCCTCTTTAACCCCTTCTCCCGCCTTAGCCTCCCCTCCCTCTCACCTTACGATAAGGCCTCTGGCTGCCATATTTTCTTATCCTTCTCTATCTAGACTCTGCCCTCTCATCTCCCCTACCCCTTCCTTACTCTTCCCCTTCCCCCCACCTCTGATAAGCAATGTTCCTTAAAATGTACCTTATGGTTTTCCATGCTTGCTGGTAATCTTGTGTGTAGCACTGTTCCCACTTAGTTACCAGTTGACTTGCTGTGCTCTGATGATACCATGAATGTGTCTGTACCTCCGTTGATACCATGAATGTTGTCTATAACTCCCAACCTTATTATAACCCTTTCCTTTGGCGTGGAACCTTTGTAAATGAGCTGTCCCTAGCTCAAAGGAATTTGTAATCCGAGATTTAAATAAATAAATAATAATAATAAAAAATACTGAGAGAGGCTTTGAAGAACATCTGAAAGAGAAGGCACTAGAGTTGATTTCCATTTCATAAGAATCAAATGTTTGACCAGAAGAGAATGTATGTTTAGCCATCTAAAATGTGCATGTGAGAGGAGAGAGCTATTGGGGATAAGGATGCCTAGAAGGAATAGCTTGGGGTCAAAAGGTAGTTTTTGTCCTGTTACTCTGGAGGCAAGTAAACAGACTTTATGCCAGAGCTCACTAATGGGAGGCATGAACCACCTGATATGAAATAGATTCCTTTTGACCAACTTGCAGTGCAGCAATTATTATTATTTAATAGGTCCATTCGTTGAAGCACAAAGGGGATTCTATACCAAAGATGTAGGATATTAGTTTGTATTAAAGAACTACGGGCATCTTTAAAGGTATTATGTGCAATGCGCCAACAATTACTCCATTGTGCATCTGAAATATTGTAGTTAAGAAGAGTACTCCATTTATTTTTGGCCTGTATAGACTGATCAGGTAGATTATCAATAATGTATTTGTAAATGGAGCTATTTAATTTTAAAGGTAAATTAGTCCAGTGCAAGATGTATGGGTTTAGAAGAGTATGTCTATACACTAAACTAGAGAGAGAGAGAGAGTTATAAGCTGCCCAAATCTGAAAAAACTTCCAGAAGTCCTGTTTAGGAAGATTCCATGTGACCTGCAAGTCTAAGAATGATCTAAGAGTGAGTGAATTCTGGTCCAAGATAACTCAGAGATAGAAAATGCCTTTGTTCCTCCATGTACGATAGAAAATTGGGTGATCTTCTAGAGTGAGCAGTGGATTGTCCCATAAGGGGGCATAAAACCAGGGTGTTGGATTGGATTTCAGGAATTTGCAGGTTAGTTTCCAATAAAGAACAGAGGATGATATAGTCGGGTGAGATTTTAGTTTAGAGGAAATGGGATTAAAAATGAAGGAAGTGGGAACTCCTCCTGGGCACAATGCGGATTCCATTGCAACCCATAGTGGTGAGTGATGGGAGGGTTTCTGAAACCATTTAATGGTTTGGGCCATTCAGAAAGCCCAGAAGTAGCCTTTGAACCAGGGAAGTCCAAATCCCCCTTTTTTCCAATGTGATTGAAGTTTGTTGCAGTTAAATCTCAGTGGTTTCCCATCCCACATAAAGTTACCAATTAATTTATCAATTTTAGCAAAAAAGGAGGATGGTAAGACTAAAGGAATATTGGCAAAGAGGTAAAGAATCTTGGGAGAAATGGACATCTTAATGGCTGCAATTTTCCCCATGAAAGAGAGATTAAGAAGCTTCCAACTCTCCAGAATTATTTTGATGTTATCAAATAAGGGGTTAAAGTTAATGACCCATATCTTCCCTAAGTTACTAGTAATTTTGATTTCTAGATATGTTATACCCTGTAGTCACCAGCGGAATCCAAGAGGTATGTTAATAAAGGCTTTACAGTGGTCGTTAAGGGGCATAGTTTGTGATTTGCCATAATTCAAAGCAAGGCCAGAAATTTTAGTAAAATTATTAAGCAAATCAACCAACAGGGGCCCAGCATCATTCAGGTTTTTGAGTAAGATTAAGAGGTCATCCATGTAGGAGAGAGAAACATATCTTGAATTGCTCACAGGTATGCCCATAATGCCGGAAGATTGATGTAAACAAGCAGTCAGGGGTTCTATGGCTAAAATAAACAGGGAAGGTGACAGGGGACAGCCTTGTCTAGTTCCCTTTCTAGATGAAAGTAAGAGGAAAGGGTGGAATTAGTAAGTACTTTAGCAACAGGGGAGTTATATAATAGCTTGACCCAGGAGCAAAAGGTATGAGAAAGACCAAAATAAGATAAAACTTGATGAAGGTAGTCCCAGTTTAAGGAATCAAAGGCCTTCTCGAAATCAATAGCTATGGCTGCAGCTGGTGTCTCGAGGGATTTGGCTTTGTGAATTAAATTAAATAAGGAACGTAGGTGATCAGAACCAGATCTATGTTTAATAAAACCAGCTTGCGAACAATGAGTTAGCTTGAGAATCAAGGATTCAAGTTGAAAAGTTAGTAGTTTAGCAAATATCTTCCCATCCATGCTTAATAAAGAGATGGGCATGTAACTTGCAGGGTGAGTAGGGTCTTTTTCTTTCTTAGGGATTAGGGTTATGATTGCTTCAGTGCAAGATGGGGGAAGCTTGCCAGTATTGGAAGCTTCTTGATAAACATTAAGAAGAAGGGGACATAAGGTGTTGGAAAACATTTTATAGAAATCGACAGGGAATCTGTCACCCCAAGGGGATTTTCTGGATTTCAAGGCAGACAAATCTTTCTGGATTTCCTGAAGCGAGAAGGGTTCATCTAAAGAATTTGTTTCAAGAGTAGAAAGATGAGGAAGATGTAACGATTTAAGGAACTGTTGAATTTGTAAAGTAGATGGAGGATTTGTGTTAGAGTATAGTTTTTGATAAAAGGTTTTAATGATACAATTTATAGAGGGGTTGTTGGAGTGAATCTTATCCTGTTCATCTTTTAGGCGTAGGATGTGTCTTTCCATTTGTTGTGCTTTGAGCTGGTAAGAGAGGAGTTTCCCATTTTTATTGCCGTGTTCCCAAAACTTATATTTAAGTTTAAACAAGGCCAGTTCGGTTTTACGAGACATTAATTTGTTAATTTTAACTCTAATTTGAAGAATTTTAAGATGAATTTGAGAATCAGGACAGTGCTTATTAGAAGAAAAGTATAAATTCTCTTTAGTATGAAGATTTTTCCAAGTCAGCCAGCTGTTGTTCCTTACTCTTTTCCTATGTGCAGCATAACTGATAATTTTCCCTCGAATCATAGCTTTAAGAGCTTCCCATACAGAGGACATAGAAGATTCTGTTGGGGTATTGTGAAAGAGGAAGTTCTGAATTTGTCCTTTGATCGTGGGTAAGAAATTGGGATCCTTGAGAAGGAGAGGGTCCAGCCGCCAGTAAGAAGATTTAGGTGCTAATGGGCTCCACAAAAGTTGCAATTTGATAGGGGAATGGTCTGAGATTATGATGGGAGAGATGGATGAATCAATAGTTTTTTCCATTGTAACAGGAGAGGCTAACCAGTAGTCAATTCTACTGTATGTCTTATGTAGAGAGGAGTAAAAAGTAAATTCTCAGTCACGGGTGTGAAGGAGGCACCATACATCAGCTAATCCAACATCTTGCATTAGTAATGAGAGGGCTTTAATACTTCTAGGGTGGGCCTCTGTAGTGGGGCTACTTCTGTCAATGCAGTCTTCTAAAGCTAAGTTAAGATCCCCTCCAAGAATAACTGGTGTATTATCAGTGTTAAAGGGTAGAATCTGTTGAGCTAAATTATGAAAAAACTCCGGGGAGTCAGAGTTGGGTGCATAGACATTAACAAGCAGAAGAGGACCAGAGTTGGTATTCAGTTTGACCATCGCCCATCTGCCATCAGTATCGTAAACAGAGTTTACAAGGGACCATTTGAGACTCTTATGAATAAGAATGGCAACTCCTCTTTTTTTTGAGGTATGGGATGATTCTTAGATCTGACCGACCCAATCTTTTTTAAGTCTTTGAACATCCTCTGCTAATAATTTTGTTTCTTGAAGGAAAGCAATTTGTGTTTTATGTTTTGAGATGTGAAAGAATTTGCTTCGCTACAGAAGAATTAAGTCCTTCACATTCCATGTATATAAAAGTATGTCACTCATATTGTTAGTGTTAAAGAAAGGGAATAATCGCTGGAGTGTGAAGGGACAAATAAATGAGGCAGAGGATGATTAGAATACAATATAGAGAGCTTACGTATATGCAGAGAGTGGCAGGAACATTCAAGCCAAAAAAAGTGAGATGTATGATACATGAGTAGCACAGATATCTTATTAAAGTTAGAATAGAGATGGGGAAGGAGAAAAGTCATTAACAACTACAACAATACTAGGAAGCTAAATAACAAGGAAAACATTTTATGGGTGTGAGGAGATATGAGTCAGCCAACTGGCTAAGAGACTCTCTCACCACACTCTGGGGCGTCGATGTAGGCAGGAAACTAAGGAGGACCGGTTATAAATATCGGCCCAAACCTAAGTCTGATCCTAGTAATATAATAAAGTAAGTATTCCTGATACACTAAACTGAAACGGAATAATACCAGGAAAGGCAGGGGACTGTAATAACATCAGCTTAATTCTAAGCTAACAGGACAAGGTAGAAGGATAAAGCTAAACACCAGAACTTATTTATAAACATCAGTGGTAATAGTACAAGATATAGCAACTTGAAATAACAGTAAATGAAAGAACCATATACGAAATACCAGTACAGCCTAGACATAGAGCAAGGAATTCAGGGAGAGAGGTGGAATGCAAATGAACAAATATAAAAGGAAAAGTAGATCATTACCACATTAGAGTGACTCTGAGTATACTTTGCAGTACAACAGAATAAGTACATAATAAATACAATATTGAGAGGAAAGAAGAAAGGGAGGTCAATTTAGCCCTTACACCCTGAGCGAATGCAAATCGGAATTATGTGGCGGTATAGGCTTCAGTGATAACTGTAAACAGAAGAGATAGTCATAGTAAAGATCAGTTCCGATTACTCAAAATTGTCTAAATAGATGTTATATGTGGTGACTAGGTGTAGAAGACTAGGCCCAGTGTGCCCCAAAACAGGAGGGACCATATAGCAGTGGTTGTATAATATCTGTAGGCTTCAGTAAAATAAGGAGCATAAGGAAGATGCAGATTGACAATCCTTTGCAACAGTACACAAAACATAGCCCACCTCTTTGAGTGCTAATGATAGTTCCATATTGTAAACAGGAGGTAGTAAGAATAATGGAGCGTAGGGAAGGATATAGTTTAAATATAGTTGCCAATAATACTTAAGAACCTGTCATCAGGAGAGGAAAGGGGTAAGTTGCCTTGTAATATATAATAATTCACATATGAAAAAAGAAAAGGCAATAATCAGGATGCATACTGATTGAAGATATGCAACTGAACAGACAAAAGACTATAAACCTGATACACTGCTAAATTGGAGAGTAAAAGGCTAGGTACAGAGATCCTGTTTAGTGAAGTAATGTATAAGATCTAACACTAAAATAATAGGTTAGAAAAGCATTGCTGATATACCAAAGTTCCCTTGAAGACCTTTAAGCTGCTCGTTTAAACACTGCAACAAAAGTAAATTGATGCGCCGCGATGTACAGCCTTCTGTTTTCTGCACCGCTGGGAGCGAAAGCAACCAAGTAGCATAGACTGTAGAGTGGACAGCTAGGCAGAAAAAGTGTATTGGCACTCCCTTTAAGTGTCCTGGAAGCAAAACCTACCAAGATATAGCAACTGTGACCATATTACTGACCATATAAGCTTATGACACCTTAGATTTATTAGCAGGATTGTGACTATTGATGTTCTTGCTTTTGGTCTTTGCCCTACGTTTCTTTTTGGGCAGCTCTAAAGATCTGAGTGGGGGAACTTGCAACAATTTCTGCCCATGAAGTATCGGTAGAAATACATCCCTGAGTCACAGGGCCCAAATTAGAGGGATGTTCTTCTGAAATTTTCTGGGCAAGATCCTCCTGAGGAGTGCATGTCATCCTCCAAGACAGCAAACTTACTGCTCAAGGGAATAGAGGGGTTGATTTGAAGGTGAGAGGCTGCAGCTTGGGGTGTTTGAGGTGAAACCTTGCTAGAACAGCATGAAAGTCTTGAAGAATAATGCCCCGACAGAAGCTTCTCATGCAGCCGTGTTGATTGCCTTGGGGTAAATCAGTTGCGGCGTTGCTGCTTGGGGTTGTGACTTTCCCTATGTTCCTGTACCTCGTCGTCCACCCTCCGTGTGGATACCAAAGCTATGTTCGGGTTGCCAATTGCTGCTGTACCTCCCAGGGTAAGATTGCAGAGAGAGACCTCCAGATAGTTGGCTAAGGCGTCAGGGGTTTCAAACTCCTTGAAGGAAGAGCCTGAGAAAAGGCATAATGTCGCGGAGTAACGCAGAGCAAATTTAATGCTTCTTTGGTGGAGGATTTGTTTAAGTGGATTGTAGGCCTTCCTTCTGATGGTTAAATCTTTTGAAAAGTCTCTGTAGATGGAAATATTAAACTCTTGCCACTGAAGTTTTCCCATTTCTCTGGCTCGTTTCAGTATTAATTCTGTGTGGGGATAATTCAAAAAGCAAACAATGATAGGCTTTGGTCGCTGGTCTGACGTTGGCCTGGAACCCAGAGTGCGGTGAGACCACTCAATGATTAACTTTAGGTCAGGAGGCAGTTTAAGCATTGCAGGCAGAACATGTAATAGAAGCGCAGTAGTGTCCCCTAATTCTACACCTTCAGGGAAGCCAAAAAATCGTAAATTGTTGCGACAATTACGATTTTCAATATCATCAGTTTTGGCTTGTAGGGATTTAATAGTTCGAACTTGATTGTGGACAGTAGCCTGGAGGTCATGAATAGTAGTGGTGTTACAGGCGTTGCTGTCTCATAAAATGCAATTTTCTGCTAAAAGTTCCAAGAGTGGTCGCATTCTGTTTGGTGGAGGTTTTTAGATCATTAATCTCAGCCATCAGTTTGAAAACATTACTTCCACTCTAGCAAGTGAGCTTTGCTGTACTTGGAGATCTGCCATAATGCTGAAGGATGAGGCCTAGTATGCTGCAGTACAGTGTAGAATAATTGAATATAAGTAGATGATGGATCAAAAATGACTTGCAAACTGTGTCAGGCAGTAAGATTACAGGATGGTCACCAGAGTTGGTGCCAAAGAAAGGTCTGTGAAGGCTGGATGAGGTTAGATTGCAGTCATTCCTGCAGAGGTTCTGAACTATGCTGCCATCTTCTGCCTGGTCAGGCCACCCCTGTCCATTTCTTGATATTCCCCTAAGTCTAGCCCATGCATACTTGTACTGTTTATGCCTCCACCACTTCCTCTGGCAGTCTATTCCAGGTATGCTTTGCACTTTCAGGCTTACCCATTGCTCTTTGGAAACAATTTGCTATTAATGTTTAACTGAGAAGATGGCTCAGTGGTGTGGAGGCTGAGGCATCCTTGCCTTACCTCCTACCCTCCGGCAACCCATGTTCAATGCGAACATGGGTTGCCGGGGGTCAGCCCGGGGGCTGGGTGAGGATTGAGATATCGACTGGCAGCTCTCTTCCCCGGATCTGGGAGGTTAGCCTACCCAGCCTTTGGCTGCCACCATGTGGAGGTGTGGTGGTAGTGCGGGCATCAGAGGGGGGCTAGGCGTTAGGCCAGGGGTGGCGGGAGCAGGGCTGTCCAGGCCAAGGCAACATGTGGGCCTCCACAAGCACATTACATTCTTGCACAGGGGGCTCCAGGGAGTTATGGGAAACCACAGGAAGAAAATGGTAAAGGGAGTACCGGGGCAGGTACATGAAGCCCCCGATATGGGTAGGGCTGAACGAAGTCCTCCAAAGGAAGGGAGCACAGAAGCCAGCCTGCTCCAGTGTCCCAAGGAGAGAAAGTGTATGTGGAAAAAAATATTTAATTGTGAGTCCATCAATTCAGTGACCACTGTCATACTCAAATAAATCGGAATATAGACTGCAGGCCCAATTCACAAAGCCGAAAATTTGGACGCAAAGGTGCCTGTATCAATCAGATTTGATGCAAGTGCACCTTGCATCAAAAATTGTGCCACCCACCACCCGAAGGCAGGCTGTGGCAGAGCTGGGTCCACTTGCAGAGAGCAGGACCTGCGCCAGCCCTTTGCCAGATCAAGGGGTGTGCCACAGCACTAGGGGGCTTGCAGCAGATTCAAACTGCATTATACCCTTCAGAGGGATTCAGTACCCCCCCTACATAGGGCACACAGTCCATGACAGTTAGACCAGTCTGGGGCTGTCTAATGGTTGGTGCACCATCCCTGGAGCAATCTCTGTATGGGATGGAACCTGTGCTGCCACCCGCCCATGGTATCCCATGCCCCCACAGCACCAGGAGACATCTGTGGTGCGGTGCCTACAGGACTGCCCCCACTGTGCCTAAAATGTGATGCCCCCCCAAAACCACAGGCATGGCAGTTGCCATGCAGTGTTCCCTCGGGAGCTGCTGCCACACCCCACCACCCATCTTTCCCCTACCTGCCTTCCTTGGCCTCTGATGCTACCCACACAACACCACAACCTCAAGGTGGATCTCCAGCACTGGGCAAGATGCTGACCAATCTTGCCATAGCTTGTGGCAAACCTCCCATGTGCCTTGCCTTTGGTGCATGGCAGCGTGTCACCACAAGCTGTGGGGACTTTTAGCAGGACACCTCCTGATAGTGAATCAGGTGCAGGGTCCCTG
The DNA here is from genome assembly GCA_016271365.2 of Neoceratodus forsteri. Taxonomy (NCBI): domain Eukaryota; kingdom Metazoa; phylum Chordata; order Ceratodontiformes; family Ceratodontidae; genus Neoceratodus; species Neoceratodus forsteri. The sequence continues at coordinate 1,545,223,059 of CM057450.1, forward strand.
GCACTCCACTGACTGGTGCAAGATGCTGTTGCTGCAGCTTGTGCTGATCTAACTGGGACTTTCTGAATTAGTGCCTCCATCTTAGAATCCATACTTTTTTTATTTTGTGTGACAGACATCTTGCAACATTTTGCCAATACTCAGGTTTAATCATGCATGGTCTTTTCTGTTAATTCATGGATACACAACTTGATATAAATTTCAGTATGAACATCCCTGTGTCTTGTGGGCATTTCTGCCTCACTGTCCTACTCCCGCTGTCAGCTCCATGCACTAGGTGTGATGTCATGCCACTCACCTGAGAGGAACCTGAGTATTGGTAAAACACTGCAAGATGCCTGCCACATGACATTAAAAAAGTGTAAGTGTGGATACTGAGATGGAGTCTCATTCTGATTTCTTTGGAGTTTTTTCCAAGCATCCACTACTCTTTCAGTGAAGTAGTATTTCTTCACTTCCCTCCTAAACTGCCCTCCCCACCTTCATCGCATGTCCTCTGGTTCTGATGCTGTTCCTCATTTGAAAGAGATTCCCCTCCTGCACCCTGTTCACCCACATTTGGTACCTGTAGGTCCCTATCATGTCCCCATGTCCACTTTCGCTCTCCTGTCTTCCAGAGTGTACATGTTGAGATCCCTAAGTCTCTCCTCATAGGGCTTTTGAAGGGCACGGGGTCATACTGTTGCAAGACATTATGCCACAGCAATATACCATGCTGCCAATACAGCACAATATATTGCAAATGGCATAAGTCTTGTTTTTGATGGGGGCTGTGCCCCTGAACCACCCCCAGCTAAATTATCTAACTCCGGGGGGGGGTTATCAGTAAAGATCACACAAAGTGTGAAAAAAGGAAAATTCCATGTGTCTGGGACCAGGTATCGAAACCCAATCCCAAACACATTGCCTGTCTCCCTGGCTGCCAGTGGCTCATCCTGTCAAGCCACGGCAGCTACTCGGTGGACTCCTGTCCCAGCAGGATTCTTGTCCTGCACTGGGAAGAGTGAAAGGGTGCACTACTGCATATACTTCCTTGCGCAGTTTTGCACCCTCTCGCTCTTCACTGCCATGCTGTTCCTACCTCGCAGTGATGTCATGCGCTGTAGAGTGTATGACATATTGACCCAGTAGGTTTTGAAGCATCCCCTGTGCCATTTTAGTTGCCCTTTTCTGGACCGCCTCCACCCTGTTTATGCCTTTCTGAGATGCAACCTCCAGAACTGGACACAATACTCCATCTGGGGTCTCACCAGCAAGTGATATAATGGTGACACCACCTCCCTTCTCTGCTGGAGATACCTCTCCTATGCATCTCACTGGTCCTATTCACTGCTTTGTCACACTGCCCTGCCACTTTGAGGTCATCCAATATGATAACTCCAAGGTCCCATTCCCTTAGCAACTGACAGTACCTCCTCCCATCTCAGTCCTTGAGTTCCTATGCCCTAAGTGCATGATTTTGCACTTTTTGCCATTGAAACCAAACTGCAGTGTTCTTAACCACTCTTTTAGTTTCCAAAGATCCCAACACATTCTTCCACCCTTCCTTATTGCCCACTCTATTACAGATTTTGGTATTATCTGCAAAGCATACCTTCCTTCTGCAATCTCACTTATGAAGACATTGAAAAGGACTGGTCCCAGTACTGAGCCCTGCAGCACCCCTCTGGTCACTCTCCATCATTAGAGTAAGTGCCATTAATCACCACCCTCTGTCACCTATCCATTAGCCAGTTTCTAACCCAATTCATCACTTTGGATCCCACCCTAGGCTGCTCAATTTCTTAATAATTCCCCTGTGCAGCACAGTGACAAAGGTCTGGCTAACGTCCAGCAAAGCCATGTCCACTGGTCTCCCCAATCCATTTCCCTGGTCACCCAGTCAAATAACTCTGTCAGGTTCATCTGGCATGGTCTCCCCCCATGAATCCATGCTGCCTTTGGACTTGCAGGCCACTGGCCAACTTTGCTAAAATGGGAGAATGACTCAAGAAAACACTGGCAAAGGAAGGGGAAGTAGAGGTACAGTGGGAGAACCTCAAGAGAGCCATAACAGAGGCGACAAGCCTGTGTGTGAAGCAAGTTAACAAAGCAAGATGACAAAGAAAACCATTATGGTTTCAAAAGAAGTGGCAGGATGGTTAGAGAGAAAAACTGGCATTCAGGAAATACAAGCAAACGCAGAGGGAAGGAAGATGGGGAACTGTAGCAGACTAAGCAGAGGGAGGCAGGGAAAGCAGTCAGACATGCAAAGGCACAAACAGAGGAAAGGACCGCCCAGACAGTGAAGGAGGGGGGGCAAAACCTTCTTCAGATACATAAGGGAAAGAAGAAAGACCAAAGGAGGGATAGTGAGGCTAACTAAAGGAGGGTGAGTGGGCAAGGGGGACCTGGAAAAAACTGAGAACTGTACGAATACATTTGCTCAGTATTCACAAAAGAAGGGGGGGTAGAGGGTCCAGAATTATTCAGTAGACACACACAAGGAAGAGGGGTGGACACCAGACCATTCACAGAAGATAGAGTCCTAAAGGAACTCTTGAAACTGAAGGTGGACAAGGTGATACTCCGAATGGGATACATCCCAGAATACTAAAAGAATTCAGACATGTGCTACTGACACCACTAATAGCCCTATTCATCAAATCGCTGGAGGAGGGATAGTACCAGAGGACTGGAGGAGGGGCGAACGTGATACCCCTTCACAAAAGTGGAAGCAAGGTAGAAGCAGGAAATTATAAACCGGTCAGTTTGACCTCAGTAGTGGGAAAGATGATGGAATCACTGTTAAAGGAAAGGATTGTGGAATACCTAGAAACCAGCAGGGCACTGGACCTAAAGCAACACGGATTCACAACAGGAAGGTCTTGTCAAAGCAGAATCTGATAAATTTTTTGACTGGGTGACAAGGGTAGTAGATCAGGAAGGGCAGTGAACATGGCCTACCTAGATTTTAGCAAGGCATTTGACACAGTCCTGCACAAGAGGTTAGTAAACAAGTTGGGTAGTCTGGGAGTGGGTCACAAGATGGTAAACTGGGTCTGAAATTGGCTTATTTATTATTTATTTTATTTAGTTTTTGTTGACCGTGTAAGTGCACTAGACAAATTCTTGCCTATTTTAGGCACGACCCAGGGGGAGGGGGATACAGATGAATGTTAACTGACCTTGAACTAGATTAAGCTGTTGCGGTGGTATTTTATTTTTAGTGAATGGGGAAATTTGGCCCGGCACCAGGGAAATTCCTTCTCTGAGGTAGATGGCGCTGTGACTGGTGCTGCTATGGCCAGTTTGCCTGTGACTTCTTGGAGGACGGATGTGCAAGGCGGGGGAACAGACCTATTCCCGGTCTCCGACTTTGTCAGGCCGATTCTTCTGCTGCTTTGCTGGATGTATCTTCCATACCTGGCTTGGATCCTTCTACAAGGGCTATTAGTGATGTAAGGGTAGTGGCGTTGGAGGAGAAAATCCATCCGCTGATTGCTGCTGAGGAATGCAAGTTTGCTGCCCAGAGACGGGAACTGGAGGCTTTGCTATGTGTACATACAGAGCCGGGTTTGGTGTCAGACGTCTGTACCCATGCTGATAAATGAATGGCACCTATGGATGTGGATTCGGTCCCGACGACAATTGCGAATCTCGATCAACCTATTGATGCGGTACCGGACCCTTTGGACGTTCCTCTGGAGAACCAGGTACCAGACTGTGCCACTAGTGTGGATTATTATGCTGGGACCTGAGGGCGACAATTGCAGTGCGAGTCTGTTCCCCTGACCGGTAGACTGTCTTTAGACTCTGACTGTTGTTGCCCTATTTCTGTGTCTAACACTGATGTTCAATGCGGAGGGTCCCTCCCTTTGTCCGTTGCTGCTCCTTTGAAGGTGGGTGCTTCCTCGGGAGGTTCCCTACCACCTGCTACTGGTCCTGACCTGCCGTTGCGACCTGACTATGGCCCAGTTGCAGGGGTTGGGGTTGATTGTATGCCCCAGTCTGTTACTGTAACAGGCCTGCAGCCTTCCATGCCAGCGGCGGCCTAGGTTGTGGAAACATTAGAAGCTGCAGGGTGGGTTAGAAAACCGGATGGTTCGGGCTGGGATGCCAATGGCCCCGGTTCTGATATAGCCACTGCTTCTCCTGAGCCCCCAGTTATGCTTTCTGGTACGAATGTTGGGTCTCCTATTTCTCAGATTACCCCAGGTCAGAATCAGTTTGTACAGCGGTCGCCTACCATAGATAAGAATGGGGACCTCTTGACTGATATTAGAAAGCTGGAAGGGGAGGATGTCACAGAAGTTTCGAACCCTGGTATTCCCCCACCACCACCCCCTGATCCCTTACCTCCCCAGGTACAGATCCCTGTTGAGCAGCCTGTACAGTTGGCTTCCACTGTGTCTAAAGCTTTGGAGGATTTCACTACTGCACCATCTGTTGTCCCTAATGTTTGGCATGCTGGGGTTCGGGACAAACTTTTTCCCTGTACTAGAAATTTCTCTGAACCGGCTATAAGACGAAATGCAGTATGTTTGAAATTCAAGGGTAATGCTTCGGGTGCACCTGATAGGTTGTTTGTGGGGAGAGCTTTGCTTAAAACCAGTATGAAGTTTTATGCTTACGAGATCTATGCCCTTATTCATATGCCTGGGGACACCATCTATGATATCAGCTTCAAGCATCCTACCGGACTTGAGCGGTTCTGGAAACAATATAACTTGCTTAAATCTGGACCAGTGTGGAGACCATTTCTTGCTATACCCCTGTCTAAATCTCTGTCCAAAACCATCACTGTACTTTTTCGGAACAAGGGTGTGAATGTGGCTGATATCACATATTGGTTGAAGCAACACTGTTCAGTCATTGGCTATCCTGGCCCTATTTTGGATGAAGAACATTTATGGACTGGGGGTTGGAGGTATAAAGTTATGCTAAAACAAGACCAGGGTGATATACAGCATTTGCCCAGTTGTTTCTTTTTGGGGAGGGACCGGGGTGTTATTTTTTATCTAGGTCAGCCGAGGGCCTGCTATAAATGTGGGGAACTTAGTCATTTAAGTAACGTCTGTGAAAAACAGAAATGTGGCCTTTGTGGTGATCTTAGACACACAGGTGCACACTGCTGGTAACCCTTAAAATGTAACCTTTGTGACGAGAGAGGCCATAATTTTCTAAACTGTTCTTGGGCCTCTCATAATAATGAAGATCATTCTATTAGGACAGAACATGATGTTTATGTTGCCATGGCACAAAAAGAAAAGATGAAGGCCTGAAATTTACTGACCCAAATGGATGGTGCAGCCCCAGCCCCTGCTGCAGACCCTATTTCAGATCCTCAGTCTGACCCTGTGATGGTAACAGAGGATGTACAGGTTGCTGTTCCAGAACTTGTGCAGCCCGAGCAAGATGGTTTCCAGGCTGACATAGAGGGTGCAGTCCTCCAGGATTTGGGACTTCCCTCTTCTGGTCCTGAAGTGCATAAACTGGCCTTACAGGAAGACACGCTTGGTCCTGACTTAGTATTGGTTAAAGACAAGATGGTGTTGGAGATGTTCCCTCCTCTAGGTGTGGAAGACTTGCCCTTCCAGAGGGTTACTCGATCTAAGGCAGTGCAAAAAGGAACTCCTATAATAGATGAACTTGTAGCACAAAATTCTTTTGATGTCCTTATGGATATACTTGAAGGGAAGGGGGGGTGAATCTGATAACTCCTCTGTGGCATCTTTCCTACTTGAGATGCCTGTTGTCCCAGGGTTACTTGAAAAACCTAAGCCTAAGAAGTGGAAAAAGAGGAAATGATAGAGGATTTTTTTATAGTTTTGATTACTGCCAATTTTTCCCTTACCATGCTGTCTTCTCTGCTTATCTCTACTGTGAATGTCAATAGTATTCATAATTCCCAGAAGCGTTCTATTACCTTTGCAAGTTTACATCAAGCTTTGGGTCATGTTACATTTGTGCAGGATACCAGATTGCATACTATATCTGACATGGAACAGGCAAAGAAAGATTGGAGGCGGGGGCCTTCTTTATGGTCTGTGGGAGATGTTTCTTGCTCTGGTGTGGGTATTTTGTTTTTTAATTTGCCTATAAAAATTTTGAAAGTATTGGACCTCTCACCAGGTAGAGTTCTGCTTGTGGATGTAGTTATTAGTGGTATAGTATATCGCTTGATAAATATTTATGCACCTCAAACTAAGGCTGATAGGGTGGCTTTGTTTCGTCTCATAGAACCTTTTCTCTACACCTCTAAATTGGTAATGTGGGGGAGTGATTTTAATTCTGGTTTATCACCTCAAGATTGGGGATGTCAAACGCAGAAAATTTATAGTGATACCAATACCTTACGTGCAATCTTAAGTGCTACAGGCTCACAGGATGTTTATGATCTTGTGGAGCAAACACCTGTTTACACCTTTTTTAAAGGTAGGCTTTCTACACGTATAGATTTTTAGTTTGTTTCTGATCAGATACCTAGTACTGCTGTCACTATTATTCCTTTAGAGACCTCTGATCATGTGCAGGTACAGGTTTCGATTGGTTTGGAACACAAAGTTTCCTTTGGTAGGAGCTATTGGAAATTGAATGCTTCTATCCTGCAGCAGGCAGAAGTGTGACAAGGGGTAAGGGAAATTTTGATGGCTCAGCAGGATATTTTCTCTTCATATGATTCTTGGGGAGCATGGTGGGAGGATACTAAGAAGGATTTGAGAGACTTCTTGAAGAAGACTTCCAGGTTTTTTGCTAACTCTAAGTATTTGCATTACTTACATTTAAGGGCGAAATGCTTAAAACTTTTGTCACAGGCATAGGATGTAGGTGAAGAAAACCTGGTACAACTGCAGATTATTAAGGACCAGATGTGTGCATTTCATAAACAGAGAGAGGGAGTGGCTGCAAAGTGTCAGCAAATTGTTACACAGGGATGGAAGGAGTTGGTTATCCCTTATGACATGGAATTACAGGGGGTTCAGAGATTGACCATGAGGTCTTTGATTGGTCATGATGGGACTGTGCGAGATACCCAGTCTGGTATGCATCAGGTGATGTCAGAACATTTATAACGTTTGTATCAGAAACCTAGGAGTGCACAGGGGTCTGTCCCTTTGCGTAGTGAATCTTTACCTAAGATCCCTGTTGTCGAAATTAATGCTTTTATATGACCAATTACAGAAGAGGAAGTATGGGTGGCAATAGCCCATTTATCAGCCCATACTGCCCCTGGGTTAGATGGGATTTCTAATGAATTTTATAAATTTTTTCAAAATGAAGTTATTACTGTCTCACGGCTAATGTTTCAGGAGTTAATGAATGGAGAGAGTTTACCCCCCAGTATACAAGATGGTGTTATGCCTTTTTTATACAAAAAGGGTGACCCACAAATCCTTCGGAATTGAAGACCTTTAAGTCTACTCAATTCGGATTATAAGATTTTTACTAAAATTCTGACTTCCAGATTAGTGCAAGGGACGCGTTATGTTATCATGCCATTTCAGACTTGTGCAGTCTCGACACAGAAGATTCAACAAAACTTGATTTTCATTAGAGAGATTGTTGAACAAGGTTTGAATATGAAATTGGAAGGATTTGTGTTGTCTTTAGATCAAGAAACTGCTTTTGATGCAGTACACCACGGTCATTTATGGGACACTCTTTTGTTGTATGGGGTATCGAGTGGTTTTGTTAATGTCCTTCAGCATTTATATGAAAGGGCCTTAATGATCCCACTACTGAATGGTCATTTGGGAATTCCTGTTCAGCTGCGCAATGGTGTGAGGCAGGGTTGTCCATTGAGCCCTCTTTTGTATGTCTTTGCTATTGATCCCCTGTTACGGCTTATAGAAACTTTTACAGAGATATGGTCTATTTGTGATAGGCTTGGTAGAACCTATCCCAAGGTATCTGCTTATGCTGATGATTGCATGGTGATTCTTCAGGATCTTCACTCGGGGCACAAAGTGCTTGACGTTGTGGTAGACATGCATGCTCTTACAGGACTTACACTTAATCTTTCTAAGAGTTGGTTATTACCTTTGGCTGGTATTTCTATTCAAGATCATTTTCCTATTCAGGTAGAATGTCAGGAACTTAAGTTATTGGGTTTATGGTTTGGCACTAGGCAGGCCAAACAGATGAATTGGGATGAGGCGTACGTTGAGGCTCATAGGAAAGTTGTTTCTTGGAAATCATGGAAGATGACAAGGAAAAAAAGAATCTATTTGTTGAAAGCATATATTTTACCTCTGTTTTTATATGTTTTACACATATATCCTGTTCCTTTTCGTATACACACTAAGATAATGGAACTTTTCTTTTTATTTTTATGGGGCAGCCGCTTGAATCCTGTGAAGTGTGTTCACACTTTCAGGGCTAAGAAGGACAGTGGACTGGACATAATACAACCATTGGTATATCTTTTTAGTAACTTTTTTTACAGTAATATCTGTCAACTATTACTGGGGAATGCCGGTTTTGGATTTGGTAGTATGAAATATTAGGAAGCCCCTTTTTTGACAGCTTGGGGAAGGGGCAAGTGTAATGTTTCGGATGAATGTTTACCCACTTATGTACAGACCTCTTTGAAATATGTAAGGCTGTGGAAAATAGTGCTCCATTGTGTTTTGACTGCTGATAGGAAGCAGTTTTATACAACCATTCTTACTCATTGTTATCTGGAAGACCCAGTATTTCATATTCCAGTTTGATTTGATTGTCAATTGTTATTGGACAGTTTTGTTGAGCCGAGAATTCCTTTAAAAATGCAGGATATGGTTTGGCTGTGTGGTTATCAATGCTTAAATGTGAAAGGAAATCAGAACCATAAAACGCTGACAGACCATGTGCGGGTTGTATTGAAACTATGCAACATTTATTTTTTGACTGTGCCTGTATACGAGGCTTTTGGTCCTCTTTGGCTGCGTTATGGGGTGAGCCTCTGTTTGCACAGATGACCTATGAGGTTTTGATATTAGGACAATTGGGGGTGGAATAGAAGAAGTGGCAGAGGAGTACAGTTTGGGTGATTTTTTCATGTTTAAAGTGGGTAATTTGGCGTGCTCAATGTCTTCGGGTGCTACAACAAAAAGAAGAGACTATTTGGGATATGTTATGCCAAATACAGCTGGACTTGGATAAACTCTATCAATATGAATTATGTACTCTGGGAGAGACAAACAGTCTGCATTTGTGGTGGGGGGTGGATTGGGTTGGGTGTCGGCCCACTATTATGGGGCTCCAGGTTGAATGAAGTGCTGAAATTCTGTGGGGCAATGTTTTCTTTGGATAGTTGTGTTGGATTTTACTGTGTACTACTTGGGTATTTATTGTCTGTTTTTCACTGTTATATTTTTCTTTTGATTTGGGTTGTCTGTATCTATTCCTGTATGCTACATATTTTTCTGTTTACTTATGCTGTATCTGTTTTTGTGTCTTAATAAAAACTCCCCATATTCTTCGGCAGGGGACGCTGTTCCCATGTCTGACGATGGAGGATTCAGAGGAGGATGGTAATGCAAGGAAGGAGCAGCTTGTAGGACAGGTGGGCTCCCTTATGACTTATGAACTCGAGGAAATGGAGCTGGAATACAGCCAGAATACATCTGAGTGAGCTTTTTTTCACATTTCCAAAAAGAAACCCACAGATTCAAATAACATGCTGGAGGGCTCGCAGCCCACTCCAGTGGACACAACCGAACCCACTGTGAGATCAGATCACAATGTACTGGAAGAAAACATCAGCACTACCAGCAAACAGTTGGAAGTGGATTTTTCTAATACGGAGCATACCCCACACAGGGGACCGATGGATTTACAGTCACAAGAAACTAAAAGGAGGAAAATTGAGGATGTGACTACTACCAAGGGGACTTGGAGACAAGGCCCATCTAGGCCTGATAACTATGAATCTACACCTACTACCAGGGACAGAATTAAAGAAGCTTTTATGATTAATTCACCCCATGAGATGGACCAGATTGGATACATGATAAAGCACTTCTGCAAGCAGATTGGATACAGGATGCACAAGGAGTCTGGGTGCCTGATGACTCCTATGACTTCACAGATAACCCTTCTCAAACAGAAGGCAACGAGTTAACGACTGAAAATCTAATCATGGCATCCTTACTGCAAATATCTGAAAAGACTAGTAAGTGGGACCAACCTGGGGTAAGTCACCTTTTTAATAACCCTACTGTATTGGTTGACCGCGATGTTACTGAGGGTACTAGGTCTAAAATACCACAATCTCCTTTTATTTTCGTGGGTGCAGTACTTGACCTACAGATTTCAGTAGACCCCCAGAACTTAGTTGTTGAGCAACCACTGGAGTCTGTACAACAAGCTCAGCAACACAAATTAATATTGACGGTCACCGTGAGATACCTGAACATACTCCTGATAGTGTGGGGCAGAAGGAGGGGCTATTCAGCAGGGAATCCCAGAGACAGAGCTTGGTGGGGATCAAGAACAGGAACAATTCCACAATGCTGCAAGTTCTAGCACTGAAGAGGAACAGGAGCAAAGAGTAAAGTCTCCGCCACCTCGGAGGCCTAAATTCCCCAAATTATTTGACAGGACAATGCCTAAACCAAGAAGAAACACAGTCCATTTGCAATACAGAGGGGAACTCGAGGTTTTCCCAGATAGGGAATATGTGGGTAGAACCCTAATTAAAGACTCCCTACATTTTATCCCAGGGGAGGTTCACACCCTAATTCATATTTCAGGGGAGGAACATTTTGAAATCAGCTTTCATGCACCTTGGGGATTGGAACAGTTTTGGGTCAAGTACAATCAGTTAAAGTATTCACCAGTATGGACCCCTTTATTGCAATCCCCCTAACTGTGCCTCTTACTAAGAAAATCACTATCATGTTTAGAAATGAGGAGTTCAGCATCAGTGGCATCAATCATTGGTTACAAAAGAAATGCACATTTCTTGGGCCCCCTGAACCTATCATTGATTCTGGACAGTGTTGGACTGGTGGATGACATTTTCACATCAGATTGCTCTAAACTGAAGAAGGTATCCAACACATCCCAAATAGCTTTTTTATTGGTAAAGACCAAGGTATTTGCTTTTACCCTGGCCAACCTAAGGCGTGCCACAAATGTGGAGATCGTTCTCACCTGGCTGGTGCGTGCGACAAACTACAGTGCATTTTATGTGGAGAATTTAATCACATTAGCACAGCCTGTATGAATGTAGCAAAATGCAATCTTTGTGATACTGTGGGATATGTATTCTAAAAATGTCCCTGGGCATACCATAGTTGGACAGGAGATTTTGATCAGGATGTCCTGATCTGAGACACAGTGACACCTCTGGAACCAACAAATACAACATCTAGACCTAGAGCTACCCCAAGCAAGGAGACAAGACAAAGTCTACATGAGGCGCTGTGCCAAGACCGGGAAAGAAGACTAGATGATCAGGACACCCCCCCTCCAATCCCTACCCCCACCTCTTCGCAGGCTTCTGGTCCTTCTTCTACCTCACCTCCAAGCATGCAGCAGTTACCTACACTTTTATTACATGACCCCCCAGCTACTCAAGAGATGTCCCATCCCTCCTCAACAGAATGGGCCAAACCTGCCAGGAGGCACAGTGCAAGACTTCGGGCTGCTCAAATCCCTGTGGTTCTCACTATAAATAAATTTGAGATTCTCACCCCACATAAAAATTGGGGGAATGCTGATTGTGATGAGATAGAATCTGACATTTCAACTCACTCCCTACCTTTGCCAGAAAATAAAGATGGCAGGAAGAAAAAGAAGAAGAAAAAATATACTGCACCCTAGAATTAAGTTCCATAATACTCTCTCCTGTATAGACCACATTGAACTTGACCTTACTTATATGAAAGAACTACACATCATATCCCTTAATGCATGCAGCATTAGGAATTCCAAAAAAAAGAGTGCTCTATTCTCCTCATTACATCAAGAACTAGCTGACATTATCTTTTTACAGGAAATCTGGATACAGGGCTCTTATCACCTGAACCACACTAGGAGTGCAGGGTATGAGGACCTTCCTACTGGTCTTTCGGTTTAGATTACGCAGACGATGTAGAAATCTTATTCTCTGGGACTGGATTCACTTTGCAAAAACTTATTGATCTAATCCCTGGACAAGTTTTGATTTTGGATGGGCTGTGGGACGCAAAATCTTTTCTCTCCATAAATATTTATGCCCCTCAGGTTAAAACAGAAAGAACTGAGATATGGGGAAAAATCCAACCCTATTTAGCAATGGCAAGATTTGTTATTTTAGGGGGTGATTTTAATTGTACTATTGATATTACTGATAGGGTTAATCTAGGGAAAAAGTGTACTGTGACTCCAATGCCCTACTCCAATGTTTTAATAAGGCAGGGTTGAAAGATGCATATTCTGTCTTAGGGCTGACTCCTATGAAAACTTATTTCAGAAGATTCCTAGCTACATGTATTGATTTATTTTTCTAATCTCCAAACACTAAAATAAAGGGCTACATACATTGCTCTGTGAGTTTTCTGATCATTTAAAATTAAGTTTAAAGGTATGGTGTTTATATGACTCAGCTGGAGACTGGTGGGTGGACACAAAAAAATTGTTCAGACTTGGCTACAATGACAGGGGGTGTAAAATCAGAATGAGAATTTTTTGAAATACCTCTCAATATGGGGACAATTACAGTATTTATTTTCCTTAACTGCCAGGACTGGGAAAGACTACTTAGCCCAGATTTCAAATTTGAAAAACCAAATGAAATGTTATCAGTATGATAGAGTGGCCATACTCTCTGCTGAACTAAGTTTTGGAATGCAGAAAACCCCAACGAATGACCCTTATGCGGCTTGTAAAACGAGAGTTGACTCTTCGAATCTAACTGAACTAATAAATAGTGATGGTAAACTTTGTCAAAATAAATCTGAGATAGAAGACATTATGAAAGACTATTTCCACAAATTATCTAATATTCAAATGGGGAGTTTAAATGATAGAACTGAATATTTATCCCCTTTCTCAGTCACTCTAAGTAGTGATGAAAAAGAGGCACTTACGACACCAATCACCGTAGCAGAAATTCTTTACAGTAATCTCAGGGGTGAAAAAGATAGGTCTTCAGGATGGGATGGGTTACTCGCCGAATTTCATCAGCTTTTTAGGAAGATATTGGCCTGTATCCTTTATCAAGTATTCCATGATATTTTCTCAGCTGGGAGAATTCACCCTGAATTTGCAACTGGACTACTGAGATTTTTTTTATAAATCGGGGGATAAAGGTTTTATTCAAAATTGGCGGCCTATTGTATTATTAAATACGGATTGGAAAATCCTAACAGCAATATTACATAAAAGATTACAACTGACGGTAAAGAAATTAATTCACCCCTCTCAGACTTGTTCCATACCTGGGAGGAATATCCAGGAGAACCTTTGGATGATCAGGGACAGTTTTACATATTGCAGTACACATAACATACAAGGCTTTCTGATAGCGATGGACCGAAGTAAAGCTTTTGACAGAATGTCTCATGCTTTTCTGTTCCAGATATTAGGTAAATATGGTATTCCCAGTAGTATAATTAAATTAATTGCTACCCTATATGGTGTAGCCACCATTGTTCCCTTCATAGGGGGATACTTGGGGGGGGAATTCCAGTTTAATGTGGGGTGCAGCAGGATTGCCCCCTCAGCCCTTTATTATATGTATTCTACCTAGATCCCTGTATACATTACATTATGGAAAATAGTAATATTAGAGTCTCAGCTAATCCACAAGGAGGACCAGCCCTTAAAGTGTTGGCCTACTCGGATGATCTTTTATTATTTTGCCAAGACACCCCCAGTATAGAACCAGCTATGACAGAAATGGCAAAATTCTCAAAAATAGCATGAGCAACAGTAAATAAGGATAAATGTATAGGACTTCAGATGGGGAGTACCCAGAGTGAAGTCACTATAGCAGGAATCAAGATTAAATCGGAAACAATCAAAGTCTTGGGACTATATATAGGGGAAGGGAATATGGCACACAAAAACTGGCATGATGCACTCCTGAAACGTGAACAAAGGGTGGCCAGATGGAAAGGTTAGAACCCATCTAAAACCAAAAGAATACTTACTATTAAACAATTTCTTATACCTATTCTATTATATACAGCATGGGTTTACCCTATTCCATTCCAGCTGGAAACAAGAGTGTATAGCCTATTTTTCCAGATGTTATGGGGTAGTTGACTCAACCCGGTTAAGAGGGATTTCACGTACCTTAGTAGACATAAGGGTGGTTGGGGATGATTCACCCCTTGGTGTTTTTTCACACCTTATTTTGGGCAGGCTCCTTTAAGCTCCTAGCACAGGAGGATGTTTCGATTAGTAAAGACTGGTTTCAAGGAAATTTACACATTTTTGGGGGGAAATGGTTGGAGGTCCCCTTGAAAATAATTCCTTCTCTACATACGGAGGCAGTATAGTGCAGTGGTCTAAGGCTCTGAGCTGCAAATCTGGTGACATCCAGCAGACCAGACCTGGATTTGAATCCCACAGCTTCCACTTGCATACTGTGTGACCCTGAGCAAGTCACTTAACTTCCTTGTGCTCCCAGGTCACTCCTGTAAAAAAGCTTTCAGCTTAGTGTGCTATACCTGGTTAAACAGCTAAAATAAATAAATATACCAGGGTTCTTAAAGCCTTTTATTAAAAACAATTAGCCAATGGCTGGTTACAAAGACCCAGATCTTGACTTTTTCAAGGAAGCTGCTTTATGAAGATGTTTTGACAAGGATAGGCCCTTCTGAGCCAGAGTTTAAAGGTTGCCACACAGAAAAGATTAACACAGCTATATATCAGTTGTGTAATGTTCGCATTCTGGCACGTATGTGGGATAATCTTTGGCTATGCACATACAGCAAGATTAATGTCCAGGACAATTGGAAGCACAAGGCGTTGGATGAAAGAAATTGCCAATATAATGAATGTTTAGTCATAGTGGAAACAGTGGAACACTTTTTTTCTAGATTGTATATATACTGTGAACCTATGGAATGTTTTGGCTATAAGGTGGTAACTCCCTTGGCTAAATAACATCTTATAATCAGATTGTTTTAGGAGATTATACTGGCAGATTGGGAAAATATGATGGTAGGACTTTAGAGGGTTTTTTTTGCAGTCTTAAAACTCCCCCTCTGGCAGGCTAGAAGTAAATATGTTTTACAACAACCTCGGATGCCATATTTGTCGGTTGAAAAGCTGTGTGAAGCAGCTTGTAAGGAAATTTACCAAAAAGATCTAGAGTATCATAACTGGGAGACAGTACAGAAAATGTGGAAAGGTTTTAAGGAGGTATTGAAACCGAGGTAAATGTATAATTGCTTTCTCTATTGTCTTCTATTTCTTTTTCCTTTTTCCTTTGTTTTCCTTTTTTACTGTCTCTAGATTGTCTTATAGGTATGAACTATATATTAGCAAACACTAGCGAAGGGGTGTTATAACTAGGGTTTTGGATTAAGCAAGGTTCACAGTGATTAGGGAGTCGCCTGTGTTGTATTGTTTTATTTATGATTATCTATTTTTGTATTATTATTTGTATATCCTGTATTAATTTTTCCAATAAAATTCCCCTACTCTTTTCGAGAAGTGCCATGGGATCAATCAATCAAACAATCTTTATTTATTTAAGGCGCCTTTCTTAAATCAAGGCGCGCCTTTACAAATTACATAAAACAATAAATATTTAAAACAAAATTTAAAACAGGAATTAAGACTAAATAATTAACAGTCATTAAAAGCTTTGTTAAAAAGGTAGGTTTTCAAAGCTCCTTTAAAGCTCTGGACAGTCAGGCAATTTCGTACCTGACGAGGTAGAGAATTCCACAGGGTCGGGGCCATAAAACTAAAAGATCTTGCCCCTGAAGTTTTTAAGCGAACCCTGGAAATCTCTAGCAATCCCTCGTCAGTGGATCGGAGCGAGCGGGGGGGACAGTAGGGACGCAGGAGATCTTTCAGGTAAGCAGGTCCCCTGATCGTGTAGGGCCTTATAGGTCAGCAAACCGACCTTGAAGGTGATTCGCCAACAAACTGGCAGCCAGTGCAGTCCGCGGAACACAGGCGTTATATGACTGGACCTAGGAGAACCAGTCAAAAGCCTGGCTGCCGCATTCTGCACTAGCTGCAGGCGGCGAAGTTCAACCCCCGTAAGCCCTAGGTATAGGGCATTGCAATAGTCCAGGTGGCAGGTAACGAAGGCATGGACCATAGTTGAAAGATCCTCTGGAGGAACCAAGTGCTTCACCCGCGCAATGTTTCTCAGATGATAAAAGAGGTTTTGACAACACGCTGACACCTGAGACTTAAAAGTCAGACAATCGTCAAAATACAACGCCCAGTTCCACACCGGTCCTGAGATAGTCAGCTGGACACCCCAAGCCATAAGCCCGAGGGTGATCAGCTAACAAACCCCGCCTCACAGCGACCCTGGTCTACAACCAACACCTCAATTTTTTCAGGGTTCAACCGCAGCCAACTCACATTCATCCAGTCTTGGATTTCGCCAAGACAGCTGTTAAAGACCGAAAAGGCAGTATCCTGGCCGGGCACAAAGGACATGTACAGCTGGGTATCATCTGCATAGCAATGAAAACCCAAGCTGTACCGCCTAATAATCACTCCTAACGGCAGCATATACACTGCAAATAACATGGGTGCCAAAATGGAACCCTGCAGTACCCCCCAGGATAGGGAGACTGATGTCGAGGAAAAAATTCCAGACACCACCCTCTGAGTCCTACCCTCGAGGTATGATCAAAACCACCCTAGGACTGTACCAGACAGTTCACAGATAGATTGCAAAAGTTCCAATAGCACACCATGGTCCACAGTGTCAAACACTGCAGAGAGATCAAGAAGGACCAAGATGGAACAGGTCCTCCAATCTCTCGCTATTAGGAGGTCATTTAGTACCCGTACAAGTGCTGTCTCGGTACTATGCCTTTTCCTAAATCCAGACTGGAGAGAATCATAGACATTGTTGTTGGTCAGATGATCATCCAACTGTGATGCGACCACCTTCTCACTAACTTTACCCACAAAGGGTAAGTTAGAGACAGGCCTGTAATTGGCCAGACAGTCTGGGTCCAAGGAGGACTTCTTAAGAAGGGGCTTAACCACAGCCTCCTTAAGAGGATCTGGAAAAATCCCCTTCTCCAAGGACCTCCAGACTATCTCAGCAAGAACTGGGCTGATTTTATCCACACAATCCACTAATAGACATGTGGGGCCCGGGTCCAAATCACAGTTGGTCAGATGCAGTGATTGGATAACCATCACAATGTCACTGATTGTGGAGAGGCTGAAGTCAGACCACACAAACTGGGTGTCCGACATCTCCTGCCAACCATCACAACTCCCATTTGAGAGGGTCAAATGGATCTCGGATCTGATTTTGGCAATCTTATCTGCAAAGAACAGAACAAACTCCTCACATTGTTCTTGAGAAAAGGCTCTTCCGGGCTGAAGACAGACTGGATTGCATAGTCTGTCCACAGTCCGGAAGAGCTAAGCTGGTCTATTCTGTGCAGCTGCAATCTCTCTGGACAGGAATTCTGCCTTCTTACGAGAGATTGCGGATTGATAGACCAGATAATGGTCCATCAAAATAAGTTTGTCACTATCCAGACCCGATCTCCAACAACACCTCTCCAACCTTCATCCAACTCTCCTCAACTCCCTCAAGGTCTCATCAAACCAAGGAGACCTGGGGCGAAGAGTGAGAGGATGAACATGAACAGGAGCAATAGAATCCAGGGCCCCTGCCACCGCCTCATTATAGGCACGTACCAGCTCTCCTGGATCCATGCTATCCCTTGGGAAGCCCGATAGATCCAGTACCACCATCAGATCATCTGGGGAATCACCCCTTAATGGGCGGTACTGGACCATTTCCATAGGGGCTGACCTACTAGGGTTGGCCTCAAAACTGAACCCAATGGAGTGATGGTCCGACCATCCGACCGGTTCTACCACCAAGTCGGACATCTCCATCCCCAGAAGGAACACCAAATCCAGTGAATGACCACCAACATGGGTCGAGGAGGAAATTACCTGTGTGAAGCCCACATCTTTAACATCAACCTGAACTACCACCAGAACAGGCAAATGGGATCTCGGTTTAACATCTCATTTAAAAGACAGCATCTCAGGAGTGCAACAACCCCCTCATACTGCACTGCAGTGTCACTATTGGAATATTAACCCAAGTGCCTGGTGTGGGGATAGAATCCACAGTCTTCTGATCTCCCGGCCTCGGAGGCGAGTGTGCTACCTGTTGAGACACTGACACTGCCTTAGCAACTGGCTTAGCAACAGGACACATAGGGTGATGGTAAACGGAGTTCAATCTGAAGAAAGGAGAGTAACCACTGGAGTGCCACAGGGTTCAGTACTGGGGCCAGTCCTCTTTAATGTCTTTATTAGCAACATTGTGGAGGGACTCAAAGGAAAGGTATGCCTCTTTGCTGAAGACACCAAGATCTGCAATAGGGTTGACACTCCAGGGGGGTGGAGAAGATGAGGAGAGACTTAGCCAAGTTGGAGGAGTGGTCAAGAGTGTGGCAGCTCAGATTCAATGCCAAGAAGTGCAAAATCATGCACTTGGGGAACAAAAACCCAGGGGAGGAATGCACGATGGGAGGAGAGGTACTAACAACAATCACATTGGAAAGGGACCTGGGGGTAGTCATAACAGATGATCTAAAAGTAGCCAAACAATGTGAGAAGGCAATGTGAAAAGTCAGAGGGATGCTGGGGTGCATAGGGAGTGGTATCACCAATAGAAAACAGGAGATGGTGATGCCGCTGTACTGGCAGTTGGTGATGCCTCATCTGGAGTACTGCATGCAGTTCTGGAGACATCATCTCTGAAAGGACATTTGATATGGTGGAGGCAGTCCAGAGAAAGGCAATGAAAATGGTGCAGGGGCTACACCAGAAACCATACAAGGAGAGATTGAGGGAACTCAATATGTATACATTGGAGGAAATGAGGAAGGGGTGATATGATAGAGACATTCAAATACCTCAAGGGGATCAATAGAGTTCAAGAAGGCAGCATCTTTCAGAAAAGAAGATGTGCAAGAGCAGGGGGTCACAATATGAGGCTGGAGGGGTGAAGACTCAGGGGCAGCATGAGGAAGTATTTTTTCACAGAAAGGGTGGTGGATGCATGGAACAGCCTCCCTGAGGATGTTGCAGGGGCAACAAAGGTAGGCAAATTCAAGAATGCATGGAACAGGCAGAAGGCAATGCTAGGGGAGGGAAGGAGGAGGTAGGCTGCAGATTAAGTAAGATCTGGAGTTAATACTGTAGGTAGGGAAATAGGTAGACTAGGTGGGCCAGGCTGTCCTTATCTGCCTTCAAATTTTGTGTTTCTATATTTCTTTGGTCTTGCTTGATTTCAGGAAAGTAAGGCCACACTGGAACAACCAGTGTCTGGATTTGTAAATCATGAACCACTTTGGTCACTCTCATCTGCACTTTCTTAGCCCTGTTGTTATCTTTCCTCAGATATGGGGATCATACCTATATGCTATACTCAAGATGGGGTCTGACCTGAGATCAGTGCCAAGGCCTTACAAAATCTCTCTATCTGCTTAAAACATTTCTCCAGATACCCTCTGTGATTTGATTTGCTTACCTACAGTAACTACTGCACCACATTACCGTTCCAGTTTAAAGCAGCTGCTAATCATTATCCTGAGGTCCTTTTCCTGCTGACTTTTCATAATGTTTGTGTTTTTTTCTGGCAGTATTTTGTCTTTATTTAGCTATTCATTTTTAATTTTTTTTTAACCAGAAGGCAGACTGGATCCATAAAACCCCATTTTCAGCAACACCTCGAGCTTTGAGGAAAAAGCATACATGATTTAAATTTTAAACAATACAATGGATCGAGCCAAACATAAAATACAAATACAGGCTTCCAGTAGCAACAAGGCATTTTTGTGTAATTTCATGTTGGTGCGTGTGCTCCATATTTAAGGTGGTTACCAAACTGGTCAGCAGTTTTGGTGTGTAGCTAGAAAAGGGGAACCACAGAGTTTTGGTATTACCTCATTTTTCTTAATATGTCTTTGGGTGGCCTTATCTTTCTCTTTATCTTACCTAGTTTGTTATTTTGCATTTTTCAACATCGAAGTTCTTCTGCTGATTTCACACTAGCCGAGCATATCCAAGTACATTTGCACTTCATTAACCTTCTGCTGTTACACACCTACTAAACTACAACAAAAAAATATGCTGCCAGCTCGAGTTGTTGGTTTCATATTGACTTTACAAATCGGACCCTGCAGTGTTATAACAAGAATCTGGGAAGTCAGAGAAAGTGTATTTTACAAACATAAGTAGAACAGTAGCATTCTTTTCTTAGTAAGAGTGTGGACGTCTATATAGTTCTCGGTAGACAATTTTTAAATCAGACTTCAGAGGGATAAACAGCTATCAATATAATGTTTATTTTAGTCTACTGGCTACCATACTTGCCACTGCTGCACTTTAACTGAACTCAGAAGAGAGGTGTGTTACGCAGTGTTCAATAAATTGCCCCAATGCACAATATTTCTTTTTTTTATAAAATGTTTCCCAATGAAGCAAATCCAGAGAGAGAGAGAGAAAATCAAAGCTGATTATGCTAGGCCTTTATGTAATTTGTGCTACATGTTAAAAATGGTTTGTAACACCTGAATGCAATTCCTCAGATTGCTGATGATATAAGCAGGACATTTTCATGCCAGCAGTAACATGATACAGCACCAGCTGGCTTGGCTGCCTGACAGGACAGACATTCCATCTTGCTGTACAGCTACACCACATCTGCAAGGACAAAACGCTGCCATAAAGGGTTTCTCGGAAGACAAAATCTATTGCTCATGTCTAATCTGGACACAGGAATCTATCAACAAGATGTAGCGGTTCACAAAAAAGGCAATCGTGCCATTAATATTATTAGCATATATCTAAAAGGAAGTAATGCAGGCACCTTAATGAAGACACCACTACAGTATGTCAAGATAAATAGCCTAATATTCCAAACTGGCCTCTGTGTGCATTGTGCAAAGGCTCATAGACCTATAGATCTGCTAGTGGTGAGCAGCACAGCAGCTCCTTACTTACTTTGCACTTACTGCTAGTCCCCATCCAGTGTGTATGTACTCAAATGAAGTAAATCAATCAGCCGTCAGAAAAAACACACAAAAAAAAATATGTTATTGCATTTCTGCTTTGGAGAAATAAAAACAACTTTTTAAAAGTCCTGCATGTATACACTGTAGGTATGGAGGAGGACCTCTGAAATTTATATTCAATTACAAACTGGTTCACAAATAAAATATTTTAGTTTTCATCCATTAAAATTGGAAAACCGATACAACCTTGTGCTTTCAGTCACTTATTGGTGCACTGATCTATTCAATTTAACAGTGAAAAGAGAAGTACGATCTGCAATCACAGAGATAAAATAAAATACAATCTTTATTGTTCCACATTTTTTTACAATTTGTTTTACCTGAGATAGGGCTGCTGAGATGCAGCTTCTCGGAGTCCCACTGAGGTAATCCCACCTGTCCAGCCACCCCCATCCCCATGTTCTAAAGGACATGAGCTGAATGCAAGCGGGGTTTGCCATGGGGTTGGGATTGCCTTACTGTAAACTACACATCTTTATAATCTCCCCAACCCCCTGAGTCGCCTTACTGCTATTATGAAACATGGTAAGGCATTTCAGCAGTATTTTTAAGTTTCATGCACCAAGCATAAAGCAGCCATAGGGTGTGAGCTACCTATTTTCATGATGTGTTGTATTCACATGGATCCTAGTCAATCAGAAGGCAGGATTTCACTCTCAAGTTATATAATCAAGCAATAATAGACAGCAGGGTGTGGTATATCATAGAATATTGTAACAACCCGAGTGAATTGTGAGTAGGGATAGGCGGGTACTAAAATACCTGACCCTCAAGATCACCCGTGAGTACCTCTAAAGTACCTTAAAAATACCCAGTTGAAAACCAAGTAGTTGGGTCAGGTTGGGTAATTAATATCCAACCCGTTCTACTACCCAATTACCCGACCTTGACCATAACAAAAATCATAGAAACATAGAATTTGACGGCAGATAAGGATCGCTTGGCCCACCTAGTCTGCCCATTTTCCTACCTAACAGATAAGTTGCAGATCCTAGTTAACCAACAGCTTACTTCCTCCTACCCCCCACTAGGACTGCCTTATGTCTATCCCATGCATTCTTGAATTCCTCCACTGTTCTTGACTCCACGACTTCCTCAGGGAGGCTGTTCCATGCAACCACAACCCTCTCTGAGAAAAAATACTTCCTCACATTACCTCTGAGCCATCCCCCCTCTATCTTCAAATTGTGCCCCATGTTCTTGCACATCTCTTTTTCTGAAAGATGCTACCCTCTTGGACTTTGTTAATTCCCTTGAGGTACTTGAAAGTTTCTATCATGTCCCCTCTCTCCCTTCTTTCCTCAAGGGTATACATATTATGCTCCTTTAGTCTTTCTTCGTATGTCATCTGGTGCAGACCCTGCACAATTTTGGTTGCACTCCTCTGGACAGCCTCCACTCTGTCTATGTCTTTGCGGAGATGGGGTCTCCAGAACTGCACACAGTACTCCAGATGGGGTCTCACCAACTGTCTGTACAGAGGGATAACAACTTCCTGTTTTCTACTATTGATGCCTCTTCCTATGCATCCCAGTATCCCCCAGCCTTCCTTACTGCCTTCTCACATTGCTTGCCCACCTTTAGGTCATCTGATATAATTACCCCCAGGTTCCTTTCCATTTTTGCTGTTGTTATGTGAAAGACTTTTTTTTTTACTATTACAAGGTTTGTTAGGTGCCTAGAACCATTATACCCACTGGGGGCATTGCTGAGGCAGTTACGAGAGGCACAGCTGCGCTTCGCAAGCCTACTGCTATTTCCAAAAATTATACCCATGGTGGGCATTGATGAGGTAGGTATGAGAGGCCCAGCTGCTCTAAGTGAGGTTGCTGCTGCTTCCAGAAATTATACCCATGGTGGTCATCAAATTACATAATATAAAACTGATGACTGACAGAAGAAAACTAAGAGTAGTGTGGCACATGTAGCTGGCATGGTGGCAGTGGTAATGGTTCTATTCATTTCGTACACAACCTAGTCATCATATTCAGTATCACTGTTTGCAGGCTGTTGTTCATGTTCAAGGTCAGAATCACATAATTCACTGTTTGGGACAATTAGGAAATTGTTAGCATTCATTTTGAGAAATGTAAGCCATTCCACATTTACAGGACTTATTTATTTATTTTATTTATTTAGTGTTTGTTGACTGGTTAAGTGCACTAGGCAAATTCTTGCCTATTTTCAGGTATAACCCAACACCTAACAGTGTTCTGTGGTCAGTGACCATTCCTCCAGCTGCACTAAATGTGTGTTCTGAATATACAGTAAAGGTAGACAACTGAGGTGCATTGTTGCAAGATTTGCTGGATCTGCCCATATTGTTCTCTTTTGTTTCCAATAGGGAACTGGATCTTCCTCAAGACCAATCACACTATGGTCTGCAACGTATCACCCCTTGTGGTCAACACTCTGAAGGCAAAACACAGAAAAAGACCATTACGGTCCTTTTTCTATGTTTCACCTTCCCCCAGTGTTCTGCCCCCTCCCCGGACCAACTCCAACCTGGAGTTGGAATCCTAGAGTCCAGGGGTGGGGGCAGAGCCCTGCATGGGAGTGGTAGGGTGCAGTCCCCCACAGAAACAGCAATGCAAGAGGCGGCATAATACCCGCGCCGGTGGCTCAGTTTGCCGCTGTGGGGGGAGGTTGGCATTTCACTGAGGAGATATCGGTTGGTTCCGTCTGCAAAATACTCCAGGATCATTGTGCTGTGTGAGACGATTACCAGTCTGGCAGATGAACCAGCTGCGCTTGTTTTATAGGATACTAGTCCATGTTGTTGCAGGTGACTCAGAAGTGATTCACCTTTCTGATCCTGAACATAGGATGCCCAAGAAGTAGCTGTAGATGTCTTTTCCCTTTCTTATGACACTGGTGATTGTGAAGAATTGATAGATGTGCTGTTGTCTGTGCCAGTTAATGTTGTTGGTGGGGCATTGTCACATTTGGTTAGCAGAAGATTTCTTTAATACTCAATGTCTTCCCCTGCAGGATGTATGGCTTCAATGTTCCACTTAAAATGGGGCTCTAGCAACATAGCCAACACATAGATGTCATTCTCAAACACAGCATCATTCTCTCAGTCAACAGTCTGAGACTCAAGTTATCTGCCAGCATAACAGCGGTGGTGTCTTCTTTTGACTGAAAGTCTTTCTTTATGTCATCAAGAAAAATGTTAAGTAATCCTATTTTAGGAAGAATTTGACTCAGAGTTGCACTGTCCACACTGACATTACATGTGGCAGCCTCAATAGGTTCCAATAGGGTGACCAAAGATTCCAGTAGAGTCCAGCTGCTGGAACTGAGCATGATTTCTACTTCACCTATCGTTTCAACATGTTGTAGTCATGTACAGCTTTTTTCTGTTCAAGAAGACTTTTCAACATGAAAAATGTTGAATTCCAGCAGGGTTGGGACTTCCTGCTTTAATGTATGCAATGGTAAGCTGTTTGACCTCTGTAGCCCCTTCAGCATTTTTGTACCTTCACAGAGTGGCTGAAATGTCTACATATTTTCCTAGGAAGACCTAACAGGTTTTCATCATTTCTGTTTCTATTTACAAAACTATGGATATGAAGATTTAAACAATGTACAAAACAAGGTATGTATTGGTAGCTGCCATCTCTAACAGCTTTGACTATGCTGGCACCAGTATCTGACACTATGAACCCTAAAGATAAGAAATACGGAGTAAGCCATTTCTGGAATTAATATTGCAGCTCCTGCAAAATGATCACAGCAGTGTGGTTTTCCTCAAAAGTGGTGAAACATAATACAGCCTGCTTCCTACTGCTTATGGTAGAGCAGGGATTATTACTTTCTGACTGAAAACTTGCCCAATGAGTTGCATGTAGCAGTCATGTAGTCAATTGTTTGGTTGCAGGTCCATATAGCTGTGGTTATGTGAACCTGCTTCACCTCAGAGAGTTTCAACTGTTTAATGACTGCAATACACACCAAGTCATACAACTGTGGAATAGCCTTTTTCAAGAAATATGTTCGACAGGGAATGGTGTACTGTGTTTCAAGCCGGTTCATGAACTTGAGGAAACCTTTTGGGCAACAAAAGCAAAAGGCTATTGACAATTGGCCAACAGCTCTGCAATGGCTCTATTTAACAGATGGCATTTTGGATTCTTGCAGGTAAATTTAAATGTCCTCACAACACTTCCTTTTAATGTTAGTTGATGAGAATCACAAGATAGTTTTAATTTGGGGGGATTGTATTGTCCACGCCTTTTTCACGTGGAGTACTACTTTGGGATTTTGCAGTGCTTGATGGTGTCAGAAAACAATCTATGTTTGTCTGGGAAGACTGCAAGGATGCAGTAAGTGATTCAATGTCAGTTTCTGCTTCCAGTTCATTGTCACTATGTTCACTGACACCACCACATCCACTACCACCCATACCAACCATACTGGCCCTTGTCCTGCCCCACTCAATTGGGTGCTTTGCTTTTGCATGTCATATCATTACTGATGGTCCAAAATTTCCCGCTTTGTCACAATGACTGACATTCTTTTTACACAGACTGCATACAGCTTGAGAGTTGTCTGCAGGGTCGATATAAAATAAATTCCACATTAAATATTTACCTTTTGTGTTTTGTACCATGGTGCCTGGCTTTATTTCTTGTACAGTCAAGGGACCTGGATGAAACACTACACTGCCATTTCCCTACACTGCCATTTTCTTGTTGAGATGAATTGTTCTGTTCATACACATCTTATTTTTATGTTTTGCAAAGATTTTTTTTCTGCATTTGCCTCTCATGACTTACAGTGGCATCCTCTCCTACCCTCTCATTGAAACTACAGGCCTCATCACCACAAGATTCAGAAGAACTGGAATTGCCATCATCATTGTGTGGGACATAACCTGGGCTATCCCATTCCCAGTCCCCACTATCATCACCATCTTTATCAGCATTTGCTGCCTCAGTATCTGAGCTTATATTTGAGAAAGATGCCTCCTTGCATACAAGTATCCTGGCACATGTGGCAAAGCATTCAGTACCTCTACGAGTAATGCCAGTCAATTTTTTCCAAAATTTTACTATTATTTCATTGCTAACATGCTTTTTTGGTTCAGGAGGACATTTAGTGCCAGTCCTGGTGATGTTATTATTATTGTCATTATGTTCTTCATTAGTGCTATGATTTATATTGCAACATCATTAACAGTTATACATCCAGTAGCACTGTGCTTCCTTTTAGTAAACTTAGACAAAAGCACCAAGTTATGTCAGCAGTGACAATGCCGACCTCCCCCACAGTGATGGCACAATACTGACGCAGGTATTGTACCACCTGTTCTGTGGGTGTTTTCTGTGGGGTGCTCTGCCCCCCACACCCCCAGACTTTAAGATTCCAACTCCAGGTCGGATTTGGTCCGGGGGGCAGAACGCTGGGGGAAGGTGAAACAGGGAAAAAGGACCATTACCATGAATGTCGCCATAATGTTTTTTTTCCCTGTTTCACCTTCGGGGTGTCGCCGTAAAGGGGTGCACCGAACTTAGACTGGGAAATATGAGACATAGTAGACAGCCATGAAAGCAATGGGTATTGTTTCACTAACTGTTGCAGAAACAGACAGTGTAGCTGACAATGTCACAGACAGTAATAAATGACAGGGCCCAGAGCACCTAACAAACAGTGTAATACAGCCAAAATGACTTTTGCTATGCTTCACAGTAATAAATTACAGAGCTCAGGGCACCTAACAGACAGTGTAATACAGCCTAAATGACTTTTGCTATGCTGTAGAGAGCTGTCACATACAGTGTAGCTGTGTCACAGTAATAAATGACAGGGCTCGGTGCACCTAACAGACAGTGTAATACAGCCTAAATGGTTTCACTATGCTGCAAAGAGACATTGCACACAGTGTAGCTATATCACACTAATAAATGACAGGGCTTGGGGCACCTGACAGATAGTGTAATACAGTCCAAGTGACTTTCACTATGCTGCAGAGAGACACACAGAGTAGCTATGTCACAGACAGGGTGCGGAGCACCTAGCAGACAGTGTAATACAGACTAAATGACTTTTACTATGCTGTAGAGAGATGTCACATACAGTGTAGCTATGTCACTGTAATAAACATCAGGGCTCGGGGCACCTAACAGGCAGTGTAATACAGCCTAAATGGCTTTTGCTATGCTGCAAAGAGCCATCACACACAGCGTAGCTACAGCACAGTAATAAATGACAGGGCTCAGAGCACCTAACATACAGTGTAATACAGTTTAAGTGACTTTCACCATGATACAGAGAGACACACAGAGTAGCTATATCATAGACAGCACTTGGAGCTCCCTAACAGACAGTGTAATACAGCCTAAATGGCTTTCGCTATGCTGCAGAGAGACATCACATACGTGTAGCTATGTCACAGTAATAAATGACAGGGCTCAGGGCACCTAACAGACAGTGTAATACAGCCTAAATGGGTTTCGTTATGGTGCAGAGAGACATTACACAAAGTGTAGCTATGTCACAGTAATAAATGACAGGGCTCGGGGCACCTAACAGACAGTGTAATACAGCCTAAATGACTTTCACTATACTGCAGAGAGACACACAGAGTAGCTATGTCACAGACAGGGCTCGGGGTACCTAACAGACAGTGTAATACAGCCTAAATGACTTTCGCTGTGCTGTAGAGAGATGTCACATACAGTGTAGCTATGTCATAGTAATAAATGACAGGGCTCAGGGCACCTAACAGGCAGTGTAATACAGCCTAGATGGCTTTTACTGTGCTGCAGAGAGTCACACAGTGTAGCTAATGTCACAGACAGGGCTGGGAACTCCTAATGGACAGTGTAATACAGCCTAAATGACTTTCACCATGATGCAGAGACACACAACTATGTTACAGTAATAAAATGACAGGGCTCGGGGCACCTAACACAAACAGTGCAAATTACAGCCTAAATGGCTTTCACTAAGCTGCAGAGAGAGACACACAGAGTAGTTATGTCACAAACAGGGCTCAGGGCACCTAACAGACAATGTAATACAATCTACATGGCCTTCACTGTGCTGTAGAGACACAAACCAGCTGCCAGTGCCTTTTGTCCTCCCCCTTGCTCCTTCTCTCCCCAGTACCACACCATTGGATGATACCCTGATTTCCCCCCTCCCTCCTGAGATCATTTCAGTCCCCAACCCCTTGCTCCTTCATGGAGATTTTACCTTTGTGTTGTTTTTTCTGTTTTTTATACGTTTTTGCAGCAGTGTAGGCAAAAATGTAGAGCGCTTGCCCCAAGCTCACAGCAGACAGAGCACAGGCACCACTAACCAATCAGATTGTCAGCCCAGTGTCATGTACAATGCTGGTGCCCATACCATATAAAGGACATTAACTTGCTGGAGATGGTCCAAAGGAGGGCAACAGAGATTATCATGGACTAGCAGGGTAGGGCACACAAGGAGAGGTTGGAGGCCCTGAATATGTACTCCCGGGGAGAGAGAGAGAACATGACTGAGACCTTCAAGCATTTGAAAAGAATAAATAGGGTGACTAGAATGAATAAGGAGGGTCTCTTCAAGCTTACTGGGAACCATGACACAAGGGGACATATTCTTAAGTTGGAGGTGGAGGTTTAGGAGAGAGGCTAGGAGGCACTTCTTCATAGAGAGGGTGGTGTGGATTGATATGTGCTTCCGGAAGAGGAGGTTTCTTTGAAAACAGTAGGCAGGTTCAAGAGAGGCTGGGATAGAGTTAAAGGGAAAACAACGGTCAAGGGAG
The DNA here is from genome assembly GCA_016271365.2 of Neoceratodus forsteri. Lineage (NCBI taxonomy): Eukaryota > Metazoa > Chordata > Ceratodontiformes > Ceratodontidae > Neoceratodus > Neoceratodus forsteri. Next base: position 1,545,252,036 of record CM057450.1, read on the forward strand.
GATTGGTGAGGGGGCGGGATCAGTAGTTTATGCTGAGGACCTTGCACTACAAGCAAACTAGATAGACCTAATGGCCCAATTCTGCTGGCTTCGTCATAAGTTCATATGTTCATTGTCATTGAATAGTTCAGACATTAAAGATGACAGGTTGATTTACAAAGGGGGCCCTGTTCATTACTTTACTTCATGGTGTCCATCTGAAGTCCTAGTTATGTGCCATGCAATGCACACCTCTAAAGTATAAGTCTACTGTAGCAGTAAGCTTCATAAAAGGATAGCATTCAATGTTGAGGTTCTGTATGTGCCTACTGAGGAAGAGGAGCCTCACCAAAGAATCTGGAAGTATCAGCAGCAACATGCATCTGTTGCCTTCTAGCCAGAGGGAAACTGGTCTTAAACAAGGGTGTATACTGTATGCCAGCTTGCAATTTGACAACATGTACCTGTACTTCTACTTACCCTCCCCTAAGGAAAGGAATTCAGTTTTATCTAATGCCCTTTATTCACCATGTATCCCAACTTGCTTTAATAATCATTAGAAGTTTGCAGCAGCAGTTACAGAGGCACAAAGAGGTTATGTGAGATTGAGGAAAATTAAATAAAAGGCAGGACTGGGTTTTCAAAGACTTGCACCATCCTTGACTTCCTACAAGTGGCTTTTCTCAGGCAGCTAATCAATGAACCCTCTAGGGATGAGGCAGTGCTGGACCTGCTACTTACAAACAAGTACAGCGTTGCAGATGTCACAGTGGGCGGTCTCCTAGGTATCAGTGATCACCATACAATGGGGTTTAATATTAAGACAGGAGCAGAGTTAAACCACAGGAGAACAGGAGTCCTGGACTTTAGGAGGGTGAAGTTTAAGGAAATGGGAGAATGCCTCAGAAAATGCCTAGTAGAGGGGAATGCCAGGGAGGGGTAGAGGAACAGTGGGGATAATTAGGGAGGACATAATTAAGGCAACCAGCCTTTGCATGAAAGAAGTGAGTAAACGTAAAAGGAAAGAGAGCATTATGGTACTCTATTCAGGAGGAATAAGGAAATGCAAAGGGAGGAAGACATGGAGATGTATCAGGTAAAGCACAGGGAAGCAGGTAAGACAGTGAGGGGAACAAAGGTGCAGACAGAGGAAAGGATAGCCATTGGAGTAGCACATGGTGATAGGACTTTCTTCAGGTACATAAGTGAGAAAAGGAAAGCAATGGGAGGGATAATCCAGATAACGAGAGTGGCAGAGGGAGATTGCACATAAGAGGACCAAGAAAAAGCAGACATCCTAAACAGCTACTTCTGCTCAGTCTTCATAGTGGGGGGGAGTGGAGGATGGACTACCATTGATCAGCAGGAACAAAGATGGAGGGGAGCCAGGCTCAAGTCTATTTTCAAAGGAAAGAGTCCTGAAGCAGCTCTGAAAGTGGACAAGGCCATGGGACTGGACAGGATACACCCAAGGGTGCTGAAAGAACTCAGACAGGTTCTGGCAGCCCCACTGATGGCCTTATTCAACAGCTCACTGGAATCAGGTGTGGTTCCGGAGGACTAGAGGAGAGCAGATGTGGTCCCTCTACATTAGGGCAGTAGCAGGGCAGAGACTAGTAACTCAGCAGTGGAGAAATTCATGGAAACCCTATCAAAGGAAAGGTTGGTGGAGTATCTTGACTGCAATGGGCTGCAAGACCAAAGGCAGCATGGATTCATGGGGGGAGGTCATGCCAGATGAATCTGACTGAGTTCTTTGACTGGACGTTCAGGTAAATAGATCAAGGGAGGGCAGTGAACATGGCCTATCTAGACTTCAGCAAGGCTTTCGACAGTGTGCCCCACAAGAGGCTGAGTAAGAAATTGAACAGCTTAAAGGTGAGATCCAAAGTGATGAACTGGGTTAGGAACTGGTTAATAGCTGACAGAGCATGGTGTTCAAAGGCACTCACCCTCATGATGGGAGAGTGACCAGTGGGGTGCCGGAGAGTTCAGTACTGGCACCAGTCCTCTTCAATGTCTTCATAAGTGACATTGCATATGAACTGGAAGGGAAGGTATGCCTTTTTGCAGATGATACCAAAATCTGTAATAGGATGGACAATGAGGAAGGGGAGGAAAGGATGCATAGGTATCTTAGGAAACCCAAGGAGTGGTCAAGAGCATGGTAGTCGGGGTTCAATGCCAAAAAGTGCAAAATCATGCACCTAGGGCATACAAACCCAAGAACTGAGTATAGCATGAGTGGAGGTACTCTCAGTTATTAAGTAACAAAGGCACCTTGGGGTTATCATATCTGATGACCTCAAAGTGGCAGGGTAGTATGACAAAGCAGTGGGTCAAGTCAGTAGGATGCTGAGATACATAAGGAGATGTATCTCCAGCAGGAGGAGGGAGGTGGTATTACCACTGTATCGCTTGTTGGTAAGACCCCTCCTGGAGTATTGTGTCCAGTTCTCGAGGCCACACCTCAGAATGGACATAGGGTACAGGCAGGCCAGAGGAGGGCAACTAAAATGATGCAGGGGTCATATCAAATGCTCTAACAGGAGATACTCAGTGATCTTAACTTGTACACCCTGGAAGACAGGAGAATGAGAGGGGACATGATAGAGACTTACAAGTACCTCACAAGGGTGAACAGAGTGCAGGCGGGGAGTCTTTTTCAAATGAGGAAGCGTAGAAGTCCAGGGGGCATGTGATGAAGCTGGGGGGATGTTTAGAAGGTATGAGTGGAAGTACTACTTCACTGAAAGACTATTGGATACCTGAAATAGACTGCCAGTGGAAGTGCTGAAGGAAAAAACAGTGGGGTTTCAAGCAGGCATGGGATAGACGTAGGGGTATATTGGGAAATGGACAGGAAGGAGGGAGGGTTGCTGGAGACCATTTAAAGTCTGTGGAGACTGACTAGGCAGAGACTATCTGAACAGATTCGGTGGGCCAAGCATTCCTTTTCTGCTGACAAATTCTATGTTTCTGTGCTTCTCTGATTTGTGCTCGCTTATGCTACTTGTGACATGATTGTTGGACCACAGAAAACAAAGCCTAACCTCATGTCACAAATGCTGTGAGGCGTGCTCCAAAAATGATGCATACATCAAAATAATGTTGCACGTGTCACTATTGTACTGTAAACTGAGGCAAATGCTGCAAATGCATTGAAATGTGTAAAAATTGGACACAAGCATTTTGGAGCATTTGTCATGATGGACGCTGTGTCCACCATAGAATTTTGTGCTTGCGTCATGAGTTTTGAAAATTCAGCTCAGAGTTGGCGAGAGTGAGACAGAGGTGTTATGAATAGGAAAGAAGTAGGATTAAGGAGGATTAAAAGAAGCTAAATGAATTTAAGCAGAGGGAAGGTAAAATAAAACAGACAATTTATCTGCAGAAAAGGACTGCTTGGCCACCCAGTCTGCACAGACGTTCCTTGCCTGTTTTCTAATACGACCCTTATGCATGCTTGAAGCACCTCTCCCCTCTCCATTTTTGCCCCCACCACTTCTGCTGGGAGTCTGTTCCAGACATCTACCACCCTTTCAGTGAAGAAATATTTCTTCACAACTCTCTTAACCCCCCCCCAATTTCATCACATGCCCCCTTGTCCTGGTGCTCATTCTAATTTGAAATAGACTGCCCTCCTGTCCACTGTTCTTCCTTGTGAGGTATTAGTAGGTCTCTATGATGTCATATCTTGCTCGCCTCTCTTCCAGGGGGTTTTACCGGTATGACTGGATGTTCTCTCAAGCATCCTAAAATCCACATCACCTCAGTAAGAAATCTTTATTATAAGTACTGCATCTCAGCTAGTAGTTATAATACTTGTAGATGCACTATTACAATGTACCATTGTACAGTGCAGTGGTGTAACTATCAAATATTAAGACACTGTTGTCTTTCACTTGTTAGCTGATTGGTGAAGCAGCGCTAGAAATAACTCCAATATTCTGTTTATTTAATTTTGCACCAGTCCCATAAGAACCTGCATGAATGAGGATACAATTTTACTATCAGAAAAAGAAGGAACATTAATTGCAAAAATCAATGTTAATGCAGACAGGGCTGAAGAACGCAAAGCGCACAAAGTAGGGAAATGAAAAACATTAGTATTTTGGGTCTTTGGAAATTGTCACACCACTGAATTGGCAGACAGTGCAGTTCATGCAACATCAGTGTGATACAGTGCTTATATAGTAGCAGCAGAAGACCGAAAAAAATTACAAAGATACATGTAATGAAAGTTCACTCCACATTTAGTGCTTCACAGGTACTACAGCGCCACAAAATGATGTTGAACACCAGGTCCAAAATAATTGACAACTTTGCAGCAGCAATAATGCACTCCTTCTCCAAAGCACAGCATAAAAAAACTTTGCAATGCAAATTTCTGCCCAAAAACTAAAGGCATTGATCAAACATTATGCCTGCACTCTGCTGTACTTGAGCATTTATGTCTCCAAATGTTTTGGGGGGTCAGATTGGGCTCAGTTGCAGAGAGCTCTGAAAAGTGATATCTCCCTTTGTCTTCCTAAGCCATGACTGCTGATTTCCACATAGATGGTGCACCCACTGTGAAATTGACTTGAAATCTTTCAGGAAGAGTAAATCATGCCCATCACTGTGAAGCGTGCATAACCTGGGGCCACTGGAACTCTACTTCAGAAAAAAAAATTACCCCAGTGCAGAGCTTGCAATATCTATATTACCCACTGCCGACTAAAACTGTGAAATCTGGGAGTCTCTACAAGTGTAGACAGTATCTGAGAAGCCAATGAAAATGTAAATACCTCTTACTGAGCCCTCGTTGTAAAAATATTAAATAAATAAAATGATTTATGTGCTCCTGTCACCATCATCATTATTATTATCATCATCATCACTTCCTAGTACAAATTGGCAATGCTTCCAAAATCTGGGGGGGAAGGGAACTTCCTGACCTAGATCTTCCTCTGAGTAAGCTCAGAGATTCTCATTAGATTGCATGTCATTATGGACAGAAAGGTACTGTGCTTTATTGATCTGGTGAATAATGTCTATTGACAGAGTTCTATTTTTCAGCCTGCACAGCTCCAACACAGTTCAAGTGGCATGCAGTATAGCCCTGGCCAACAGCAATGCCCATGTAGAGCACTTCAAATGGGGCAGGTGCAGACAGGTTCTACATCTACTGCATTGTGCCTAATATATATTATTCCTATTTTTAATTGTGTTTGTATCTCATTTACCTGTTCATCCTCTGGTTCCATTTAGGCCGTGTTGCCTGATTCTACCTGCCTACGCAGACTGCACTTCCCCAAGTTCCACACAAACTGCTCCTGCCAACACCACCTCATGGAAAATCCTCACCACAATAGGTCCCAAGGTTTAAGGTTGTCCCTGCTGAAAGCTAGCCTGGTGTTGAGAAGGATACAATGAGGCATACTGAGACAGTAGCATTGGGTCAGGAGCAGCTTTTTATGCTGAATGTGTGTTTGCCCTTGCTATTGTGTTCCCCTCCACCTCCCTCACACACTGCCAGCAGCTCACTGGTAATGACCTCGGGACAGGACATTGTGTGGTCACCTGCATCACCCATACCTTCTCTCTCTCTCTCTCTCTCTCTCTCTCTGTCTCTTCCTCTACCAGAGTCAGTGTTGCAGCAGGAGCTCTGGACCCTTATGTCTGAAAGCAATGCCTTTTCATTGCTCCCCAGACTCCACAGGCCCAGCGTGATAGGACTGGGTTGCATAACTAGGCTGGGTTACCCATACAAGAGCACGACATGCTAAATCTGCACCACTAGTCCAAGCTACCATTTTCAAACAAAATGTCCAAGCTCAAATACCACACCAAAAGAGGAGGTAAAGAGAAGCATATTGATGCTTAAATTTATAATTGCGCAGAACATAAATAGAAGATAAAAAGACTCAGAGGTAGCAGCAGAAACAGCAAACACAAGCCATTCTTTTGCACGTGAATGCACTATATCAAACTATACTGAGACTTGCTATGCACACATGAAACACACTGGCTGGTGTTTACTTCTGCTGCTTCTGGGAGTCTTTTTATCTTCTATTTATGTTATAAGCCGTAATAAATTTGAACAGCTATATGCCTTGCTCTACCTTCTCTGTTGGTGTGGTGTTTGAGCTGGGATTATTTTGTTAGGATGTAGTTTGTTATATCCGTAGCTCTACCTTGCCTTTTGAGTGGCTGCCTTAGCTTTACACCTGGCTATTATTCACTTTCAAAGTGAGATTGCATTGTACCTTTTTTCCTCTGTCTCCTACAGTGGCTGTTGAATCCTATTTTGTCCACTGGCCATACTGATCTAGTAAACACACAGTAAACTCTAGCATTAAGCTATGCGCCATCAGCGATACACTGAAGAAGCCATAAAAGGGTCAATTAATGTTGCTGCAGCAGAGATACTATGTGAAGAAATTGATTTTTTTTCCTTTTTAACAGGCAAGCTCTGTGTTCAATACCCTACATTGTAGCTGCAAGAAACAACCAATGGGAATTGAAAGAGGAGTGCATTTCGCAAGATTCAGCTATAACACTCAATGCATGGCCCTTCAACAACCCTGGCTTGCTTCAATCTGAAGCACATCACTCTCAATAAATTACTGGAATAGGGGAGCAAAATTGCTTATGAAAAATGTCCTTCTTGACTTGGTCATTTAACTGTTTAATCACAACAGACTTGCACCTCATACTTACACCTGTGTACATGAAAGTTTCCCTAGAAGTGAAGGTTTATTTTACTTCAAGTGTAGAGATGTGAAGTTTTCTTTCCCTTTTGAAGATGTGGCAGATTCACAAACTTCACCATCCGTGATGACTTGACAAAGTGACCCCACTCTGCCAAATTTAAGGCATAGTGCACTTCACAAAACTAACTGAGTTGTTTCACCAAAAAAGTCAGTGCTGCTTTGAAAAGGATGAGCAGCTGGGCCGGTGCAAAAGCCAATCACATGGTTACATTGCTGCAGGAAGTCCATGGATATACAGTTACTGTCATGGGTGGAGGTAGAACAGATCACACAAACAATATTTGTCAGGTGCAACACACCAAAGGTGTGTCTAGATTTATTTAAAAAAATAAATGCAAATAATAAGTTCAGCAAGTTCAGCAATTCAAACGTAATTATGTTTCCATAAAACAGAAAATAAAGTTAAACAAGAATGCACAGCTTGGGGAGTAATACCATCTAGCTCCCCAACATAGGTCTGTGCCTGACCTCTCTCTCAGAGATCTATCTTTGGGAGACCTTACCAGGTACAATCCCTAACTGCATCTGCCCTAGAAGTCAGGGATGTCCCTTTTATAGCCAGCTCAATCCTCCCATAAAGCTGGTCACACCCCTAATATACTTTTATTAACATAAATATTCCCAATTGTACAACATTAATATTCCCAGCTTCAGTAATCAACAAGGCACATATTAATATTCAGCAGGGCTGAGGCTGTAATGCCACAAAAAATTCATTTACACAGCCTATTACCATTGTTACCACAAAAGGGGCTACATTAAACCTAGACTCCACCCCTAGGTTGGGTGATAGACATCCTGGGTGTCTACATAAGGAGCAGGATAAGTGCCGCTGTCTCCCTATAGGAGCCTAATAGCACCCAGCTAGGAAGAGGTGTTTGACTGGAGGGTTGAGCTTCTGTACAGAATTCTTCTTTTGTCAGCAGGAACAAATAAGGCATACTTAGAAACATTTATTTATGCATAACTGGCAAATATATTTATCTCTTATACTAATAAAACAACTCTTTTTGGCTTCTGGTATCATTTTACTACATTCCACACCGGTCCTCTTCAATGTCTTTATAAGCGACATTGCAGAGGGACTGGAAGGAAAAGTATGTCTCTTTGCATATGACACAAAGTTCTGCAACAGAGTTGATGCACAAGGTGGGGTGGAAAGGATAAGAAGGGGCTTGGCAAAGTTAGAGGAATGGTCAGATGTATGGCAGCTTAGATTCAATGCTAAGAAGTGCAAGGTAATGTACCTGGGAAACAAAAACCTAGGGGAAGAGTACACAATGGGGGGTGAGATACTAACAACAACAAAAATGGAAAGGGACCTGGGGATAGTCATATCAGATGACATAAAGGTGGGCAAGCAATGTGAGAGGGCAGTAAGGAGGGCTGGGGGATACTGGGATGCATAGGGAGAGGCATCACTAGTAGAAAACAGGAAGTTGTTATCCCTCTGTACAGACAGCTGGTGAGACCCCATCTGGAATACTGTGTGCAGTTCTGGAGACCCAATCTCCGCAAAGACATAGACAGGATGGAAGCTGTCCAGAGGAGGGCAACTAAAGTGGTGCAGGGTCTGCACCGGAAGACATATGAAGAGAGACTTAAGGAGCTTAATATGTATAGCCTTGAGGAAAGGAGGGAGAGGAGGGACATGATAGAAACTTTCAAGTACCTCAAGGGAATCAACAAAGTCCAAGAGGGTAGCATCTTTCAGAAAAAGAGGCGTGCAAGAACAAGGGGGCACAATTTGATGATGGGGGGGCAGCTCAGTGGTAATGTAAGAAAGTATTTTTTCACAGAGAGGGTTGTGGATGCATGGAACGGCCTTCTGGAGGAGGTTGTGGAGTCAAAAACAGTGGTGGAATTCAATCATGCATGGGACAGTCATATGGCAATTCTAGGGGGTGGTGGTAGGAAGAAGTAGGCTGCTGGTTAACTACGATCTGCAGCTTATCCATTAGGTAGGGAAATGGGCAGATTGGTTGGGCCAAGTGGTCCTTATCTGCCATCAAATTCTATGTTTCTATGTTAGATAGCCGCCGGTCTTCTGCTACTTCAGACCACTCAACAATATGCGGTGAGGAAATGGGAAAACAGACAAAAGTTTAATAGAACAGGTCAGTTCACCTTCTTTTTGTCCTTTTAGTTTTCCTCTAGAGGGACTTAATTTCTTATTTACAGCAATGCTGCACTCGGCAGCTAACAGCAAGACAAATCATACAGTTGGAGGTACTCACAGCTGGTGTCCTGCTTGTATCTGCGAGGAGGACAAACCATCACAAAACCGAGAGCTTGCACAACTCGGACATGGACGCCACGTAAATGGCTTGTACCTTCTCTGATGAAGTGTATTCACTTTGCTACATTAACTGGCTTAATTTCTGTATATCCTGACAAAAATAAACAGAGAAGGGGAGGTCTCTTTCTTCACAAGAGACAGTGCACAGAAGCAATGCTTTTATTGCACCTTGAAATATGCCATTCTACACTAACATAACGAGGGGAACATTACGTTGTGTGCACATGAAGCCTGGATTGGAAACAAAATAAAGTACAAGAAACAGAAACAAGTTTAAGTGTATGCCATGGGTAGCCATCCCACCATGTTTAGGATAGTAAAGTTAGCAAAGAAATTAGAGGTGCTCTTGTGCAACAGACTTTTTTTTGGGGGGGGAGAAAGGAAAACCCAAACCAGTGTACATACACATAATGTTAGGCATGAACAAAAGTAGAATGGGAAAAAGAAAAAAGGGGTGGGTACCAGTATCACAATAACCATATAATAGTGCATAGCCTTAGTCCATTAGGGGAAGGAGTTGAATGTGTTTCTATCGTGCTGCGAAGACAATCAATCAGAAACTGCAAAACTGGATGTAGTGCAGCTATTTTCTGATAGTGTTTTAAGTGCTCCCAGGTAGGACTGGAAGTGAAACAGGTTTAAAAAAAAAAAATTTTCACAACATAGTGATACAGATGCTGTATCCTGCTAGGATGCAATGCAGTGTCACAGATTCCTGCATGACAAGAGAGATTAACTACCATTGAAACTGCACTGTTTCCTGCAGTAACTACGCAGGATTATGTAGTATCCTGTGTTGCATCCTGGTTGGCTGTATATTGTGTTCATTCTCAGTGTTTCAAGCTGTATATGGAAGACAGATGGGTTTCAAAATAAGTGTTTTAGCACATATATTTAAAAAAACAAAAACAAATGTGCACTCTTACTGCTGGGATCTTTGAAGTTATATGAATTTAAAAGAATCCTAGGTTGGGGTGGGGGGGGTGCTACCAGTGGTGTTTCAAAAAACACATGCCTCTCTGACATGCTTATTTATTGTTGCTGGCAGAATAGGAGGTGCAGCAGTCCCTATATCAGATCACCAATGTTGCAAAAATTGTATGCCTGTCTGACATTTTTATTGTTGCTAGTGGATAAGCAGGTACAGCAGCCCACATGGCAGGCCACCAGTGTTTAAAAATAGTGTGCATGGCTGACGTGTTTATTGTTGCTGGCAGGAGAGCAGGTACAGCAACCCATGTTGCAAGCCACCACTGTTTTAGAAACTTATGTTACTATTGTCTGGAACAGCTCAAAATATTCTATCTACTGCTTATACTTCGTTTACTATCTAGCTGTTTGTCTATCTATCTATCTAGTTGTTTATTAAAAACTGGTAACTGAGAAAGGCACACTGAACAAATGCTCATTTCCAGATGCAACCCCAGGGAAGGGAATTAGAGAGACAAAATATACAACATATAGGCAAAGTGCACAATGTATATATTGTAGAAAAATGCAAGGTGCAGCAAAAATACAATAATTAAACAAAAAAACACAATACATTAAACAGTTCATAGGTTAGTACAGTATATCAAAAGTAAGGCACTGGTAAAGGCACACTTGGGGTAAGTATAGGAGAGTAGCATGGCAACATTATCTATGGCCAGGATAGGAGCAGGAAGGGGCAGCAAGAGCACTGAGCTGGCGTTTGAGGGATAAGTGGAAAGGGGAAGAGTCAGGGGGTAGGAGGGAGATTGTTCCAGACTGAGGGAAGATCCGAGGAGAAAGCAAATTTCCCAGCAGTAGCGTTGGAGTGTGGTATGAGAACGTTACGAGAGTCATGAGAGCAGAGATAATAAGAGGCAGAGGGAGCAAAGGAGAGGAGAGAGGAGACATAGGAGGGCAGAGAGGAAATCCGTACTTAGAAACCTGGATGTGCAGTGCATGAAGTGCCTTTAAAATAAAAAAGGTGTTCTGCCTAAGCACTGAGGTACCCTGAACTGTTACATCACAGACCTTTGCAAATTACTTGGGCTGTTTTCTGGCGCAGTCCCCATATATTTTTTTACTAAAAGGAATTCAATTTTTTTTAACACTCACTTCCAAAATCACATGTTGTATACATGGGACAGTTGCCACTCACAGTAGCAACACAGACCATATAACAAAAAGCTGTACTGGAAAAAAATTAAACGTTTAAAGCATTTAGTCAAGCAAAACTGAAAGCCAACTCCTACTTCCCCACCGGATTCAGTTCAGATACACTCAGATCAAATCACAATAAACAGAAAAAAAACTCTCAAAACATGTTCTAAAAAAGTTTTCTCTCTAAAACTTTCTCAACTCGCATCTACAAAGTTTCAGCCCCGAGACTCACATATTTCTGCAGTAACTATGACTCTTTGACCTAATCTGACTGATTTTATTCAGCTAACCATAGAGACACACCTGACTCCTTCTCCTGTCACTTTCTGACTGTGTGAGCAAGGGCCCCATGGGGGAAAGTTCTATTGTAGCACAGGGGCGCAATTTAGGGGGTGCAGGAAGGGCACTCCCCCCCCACATTGCAGGCCACTGCTTTTTTAATTTTTTTTATGAAAAAATGTCCACACAGCCCCCGTTGAAATCTGAAATGAAGCCCCTGCTGCAGTGTGCTTCATGTGACAATCCTTTTGGACAAGAAATCACCATGTTACCTGCTCTTAGGTGAGAACTTTCATAGTATACTACAAATTGCTGGCTACGTTTCAACATCACAAGACTATGCAATGTTCCAACTCATCTGTTTTATTTATTATTCATTTATTCTTTGGTAACCAGGTAAGGCCCACTATGCACAAATGCCGGTTTTCAGGGGCGACTCAGAAGCACTGGGGAGGTTAAGTGACTTACTCAGAGTCACACAGTATATAGAAACATAGAAACATAGACTTTGATGGCAGATAAGGACCACTTGGCCCACCCAATCTGCCCATTTCCCTACCTACTGGATAAGCTGCAGATTCTAGTTAACCAACAGCCTACTTCCTGCCACCCCCCACTACAATTGCCTTGTGTCTGTCCCATGCATGTTTGAATTCCCACACTGTTTTAGCCCCAACAACCTCCCCAGGAAGGCAGTTCCACTCATCCACCACTCTCTCCATGAAAAATAATTTCCTCACATTACCCCTGAGCCGTCCCCCCTCTATCTTTAAATTGTGCCCCCTTGTTCTTACACATCTCTTTTTCTGAAAGATGCTACCCTCCTGGACTTTGTTGATTCACTTGAGGTACTTAAAAGTTTCTATCATGTCCCCCCTGTCCCTCCTTTCATCAAGGGTATACATATTAAGCTCTCTCAGTCTATCTCTTCATATGATTTCTGATGCAGACCCTGCACCATTTTAGTTTCTCTCCTCTGGACTGCTTCCATCCTGTCTATGTCCTTTATCAGTATGCAAGTGAAGGTTGTGAGAATCAAATCCAGGGCTGCTGGCTGTACTATACTTATTTACTCCAACCTTTCAGCTGTACTACCAGCCCCACAGTTTTGTGCTAAACACTATGCAAAACAGAGTCTTTTTTTTATTAGCCATGAAGACTACATGAAGCATGTCTGATGGATCTTGGCCATTCCTGTTCAAGAGTCGCAACTTATGAAGCATATTCTCTCGTCTATTTTTCTTCACTCTTTTTGTGGTTTTACTCCATTCCTGGCCTGAACACTAAAATAGATCTCAGACCTTTCATAAAAAAAAATGGAATATCGTCAGATATGTTCAGTGTTCTTAACTGTGCAACATTAATTATGACTATGACTGCCATGCATTTTAATATTACATTGTTTACAGAATTATTCATGCCACAATGCTTCGTTACTTTTTACTGGCCAACTCTCCCCCCATTTCTTTTTGCATTTCCAATTTAAAAGCTATTTTTGCTCCACATTTGCGGTTGCATGTTTTGATATCATTGTGACTTTATGCTACTGAGGTTCCCTCAAGTTTGTTTCTGATTGCATCATCTGTTTTATTTACTCTGCCAGATTGTCAATGCTTGTATGTGTCTATAAGCAATTTTGTTGTTTTTATAAATGACTAGGATCCATTGCAAGTGTATTTATTAGTATTGTTCATATTGCTACTGTGAGTCTTTATGGTGTCTTCTAAATTAATTGTTTTTTTAAAAAGATGTTACACATCATGATGACGTCATTATTAACTGTTATTTAAAGTGTACCCATGTGATTGTTAGCCAGCCTTTGATAAAGGATCTGGGTGATCCAAAACGTGTCAGGGAGGCTCTTTTGGCATGTTCTTAAATAAAAATATGCATTTTTAAATTTACTTCAGCCTGGTATCCTACATATATGAAGTGGTGAGTGCTCAACTTTTGTGCTTTTCCAGTTACTGAATTGTAATCTGGAGCACCGCTGACCCTGTGTGGTACTTTGGTGATGTGTGTATCCTACCTGTTCTCCACAATGATATAATCCCTTAAAAAAAGAACCACCTACTCTTTTTCCTGCCAGAGCTCTCCCATAGGAATAGTTGGAATGCCTCCTTCTCGGTGCCCCAGTCATTTCCTTTCCCCTTTAAGTCTGAGCATTTCTAAGTCCTGGACGTCCAAGCACATCAAGCTTTCAAGCTAGTCAAACTTGCTGAGTGTGACACTTACATGGCCTGCTTTCAAGTGACAATTCCTTATCCCTCTGTGCTTACTTGCTCCATCTGGGGGTCTACTATAACTGTGTTACCCAGCTCAGCTGTCCTTCCCTTGGAGAACCCATGCAGGTACCTCCTACCACTGGTGACCCCCCCCCCCGCACTAGCTGCCTCCCCAGCCCTTATTCTTTAAATCACCCTGACTGCCCTGCCCTGTGATAGAACCAGTACACCTCTGCGTTAACACATCTGCAGCCTTTTGTGAGCATGCTGGCATTTTATCCTTACCCCAGAATGTCCTCTAGCTGACAAGAAAAGGAAGACCCTCTCTCTTTCAACTGAATGTTAACAAAAGTTAGTTTGTATAATTATTGTCAGTTCCTCATAGGCAACACAATGAGCCAAGCATGCCCCATGGCTGGGTGTGCTATAGAAACAAATAGTATCCAGAAAAATACTTCAACACCACCCACCACCAAAAAAACACTATAAAGCATCAATGCAGTTCAAAAAAACTTAATGTTTAATTTGTCAAAAGTGTACAGACCTCTTATCAACAGTCAATAACTTTCTCATATCCTGAGTACTTATAGGAACATAGAAACTTAAAGTTTGTTGGCAGAAAAGGACTGCTTGGCCCACATAGTCTGTCCAGATGCTGTCTGCTTCTTCTGCCTCCATAGACCCTAACTGGTCTCCCTTGACCCTCCCTCCTCCCTGCCTCTTTACTAATATTTCCTTATTTCTAGCTCAGTATGCTTGAATCTGACTACTGTTTCCACCTCCGCTACCTCTTCTGGCAGTCTGTTCCAAGTGTCTGCAACTCTTTCAGTAAAGTAATACTTCCTCACATCCCTCTTAACTCCCCCATCACATGCCCGCTAGTCTCAAATCTTGTTCTCATTTGAAAGAGACTCCTCTCCTGCACTCTGTTTACCCCTGTGAGGTACTAATACATCTCTAGCATGTCCTCTGCCCCATGTGTCATATCCAGCTCCTATCCCTGTGCTTGAGGTTTATATACCACCGTTGTATGGATATCAGCCTCAGCCCCTGTCTCCAGTATGACCCCCAGCACATCCAGCCCTTCCTTTTCCTCCAGGTGCCCTGTCACTGCTGTGGTCTTGATTGCCTCCCTTACACCTCTCCTCCCTTCCCAGTCTCTCCTGAACAGAAAGTAGCACGGTATGGCCATGTCCTGGTCATGGCTGTCAGTATACCATGACTTCAGTATGGCCACCAAATCCAGGCTAGCCTCCATCATTATGGCCTCAAGGTCGGAATTTTATTTGCCAGACTCCTTGCATTGGCACACATCACTTTCCAAACCTTATGGGTCACACTCATTTGACCTATTTGGGAGAAGACAAATTTTATTTATTCATTCATTCATTCAGTTTTTTAGTTTGTTAACTGAGTAGGCTTACTGAAACATAGCTGTCCCTTTTTCAGGTGCAACCCAGAATTAATTACATTTAACAAGCAGGCAGAACAGTACATAGTCAAGAATACGTCAGGACAAGCTGGATGTGATATAGTCAAAATACATTAGGTGCAAGACCATACATTTGGCCAAGCACAGAGTTCAACATATGACATATAGTTAATAATAATATTAGACTACACAAGGTAGGGAAGGGAAACATTAGTCAATAGTGCTTCAAAATTATCCAGAATAATCCAAGATGGGAGGGCATCATTAATTATATTGCAGGGAATTGTCACCTATTACAAGCGCAGAGGCTCTGATCCGGTAGTAAAACTTAAAGTCCTTTTTTAAACCCCCAAATGTAAGGCAATCTTGAAGTGCAGAAGGCAGGGAGTTACATATAGTCAATGCTGAAGTTTAGGTATCTCCAACAGGCGATTACTAGAGGATCGCAGGACCCTTCCTGGGGGCTTGATTTTTAGGATGTCACACAGGCTAGTGTGAGGGGAGGGACCCTTAACAAACTTAAGGGTCAGGCAGAGGAGATAGTGAAGGCCAGTTCAATGAGTACAGTAGGCTGCAATAGTACTCCTTGGGTGGGCCTTACAGTCACTAACAATATATTCCTAAAATGCCCCACCAACCTTCCTGCCTCATTTACAATGCAGTCACCTATGAATCCAAACTTATTACCACTCCACCCAACCTTTCTCTTTCTCCTCCATGGCAGGTCACATGTATAGCTTGAGAAAATTCAGGGATACAGCTTCCACAAAATTACACAAAAAGTTGTGAAATTAGACTTTTGTGCCATTTTGGCTGCTTATATAACTCCCCCCCCCCTTTGGCCCATTGACTGATTCAGTATAAGCCCTGCTGGGGTGGGGGCGGGTGAACATAGCCCAGGGTGACTTTAATGTCTAGAGGTATAGGGATGTTACAGCCCAGTGGGAGCTCCCTTGCAAGTAGCTGCATCATGGCCTCAACAGTCACTCCTGACTTTTTCCAAGCCAGACCCTGGTGAAACAATGAGAGAAATAATCACTGAACAGCCAGAGTGGCAGTTCCTTTGTGGTCTTTACTAGGGTGCCACTAGAGAAGTTCATTTAGGTACACATTTGGTTGGTTTTATATTGAGCCAAGGGACTCGGCATTTCATTGTCAGATACATCCTTCTTTATGGTACTAAATGAGGTCCACGATGTGTGGCCACCTCAGGGTCCCTGCCGCCTAGCAATCCTGACCCACTTCGAAGTTAGAGACTTTCTTATCCCTGATCCAAAGCATGGTTTGATAGCTAGAATAGAACTTCCCTGCTTCCACTAGGTACTGCTTAACTATTTGTACATGGCATCGGTGTGAGCCTGGATTTCCATTATCCTTTGCAATGGGGTGGTACAATATGGTGGATAGGTGCTCTAATGTCCAGAATCCCTTCTGCTTTTAATGCACCATCAGACTGGCATTTCTGGTCATGATCTTGCACACCAGAGGTCCCAGGCCCATACACATCACTCGTGGAGCACTACAGCCAGACCAGCCAGAGTGGGAAACCACAACAGTTAGACAATGCCCCCTCAGGATTGCTTACCTGGCAGAATGTCACAGCTAGCCTGGCCCCCATCCAAGATGTGAAAGACATTCCCAACCCACAGTCTTTACATGAATCTTAGATAAGGTGGAAAGGGGTTACATCTTGGTTCTTCAGCTTCTCCATTAACTCCTGCTAGGCCCATCTTTCTAGAATCCCTGCAAACCAGAAAGCCATTGGTGCACACTCCTGGATGGGGGTACCAACCCGGGACCCTCCTTTTGCACATTGACATTCTATTGTGCCTCCATACCTTATTGCTACACCCACCCACGCCCTCATTTCTGCATGCAGCACATATGCAGTATACCGTAGAAAGTGTCAATCAACAATGTGCCTACCTTTCTCACAACTACACCAGCAATAGGCAAACCATGTCATCGTACTTCACCCACCTTTGCCATGCATTTTGTATACAGACATAAAATAGCACACTTAATCCTGCATGTTTGGAGTATCTGACTGACCGTCTTATCCCTGATCCATGTGCATACCTGAAACAATAATTTCCACACATCAAATACCAGCAGTACACCAGGATAATTCTCCCAGATCCACATCCACATGTATAGCCCCCCCACACACACACACACACGCACATAGCACTACAAGTGTACATAGATTATTCTCCATCCTTACCATTTTGCACAGTTGGATCAGTCTCACACACTTGCATGCACAGTTTAGCCACTTTGGCCCCTATGTATGAATGGGCGGGAATTACATGCCGGAGGCACATATACTGCCCACGTAGGTCTGTACCTTCGGACAGGTGCACACCCAGGGGTATGCACGAATGCTGCACACCCATCCATGGCCCCACCCCCTGGCATGCAGGACTCTGCAAGGCAGCCGGGGCCGGAGTCGCTGACCCAGGTGGGCTTCCAATCAGATGCCCTCCTGGGTCCCTAAGTGGATCCCAAGCACAAGGTGGCATGGGTCTGGGTGCATGAATAGCATCAGCGCACACCCAGACTGGAGTGGCACTTTCCCACCTGGCAGTGTACCCCTGTTCGAGCCCCTGGGATGTTGTGGCCACACACTGCTCTGCTGCCCCCCACACACAAGGCACTCCCAGCACCCCTTCAGCAAGCCCCCCCGCACAACTCTGCCCCATTCCCTGTGGAGCACCAGCAGCACCCCACCCACATCCTTCCCCTGTGCAACACATGATAGCCTCCCCACCCTCGCAGCTGACACTTCCACCCCTGGCCTGCATAGTCAGTGCAGTAGGCCTGGACAGTCAGCAGCACAGCCCTCCTCACACTTTCATGGTCGCTAAATGTCTGACTTATGCAGGGTGTGTACAGCTGACGCATGCCCTGCATAAGTCAGAAGGCTGGTGGCCTTGGAGGTGTGAGGAAGACTGTGTCTCTGGCTGTCCGGGCCCAGCACTGACTAGCAGGTACAGGGATGGGGGGTGGAATGTCGGTGTCACACAGACCAGCAATGGGGCAGGGGGTGCTGGGGGTCCACAATGTGAGCCAGCCTGTACCAGATGGCACCAGGATGAGCACTCATGACAGTGCTCCTGTGGGGGGGTTCTGGGGATGGGACACAGGACTGTGGGGTGGATGCTCCATCGGGGTCAGGGTGCTGTGTCTCTGGAGGAGGGGGTTGCATGTGTCCCTGGTGTCTGGCCAGAGCAGGGCCCACTGGCACCAGGTACTGTGCCCTGTAGTTCGGACTACTGCCAGTTCCGCTACCCTGGCACCACTCCAGTAGCCTACTGGGCTGGGGCAGCACGGCAGCTCATCGCTATGTAATGCCGTGACTAGCAGGTCATGTCTGTGGGGGCGCACAGTGAGTACGTCAGGGTCCAGGCTGCCGTAACCTGTGCCCTCCTCCACACCTCTGTGGGCAGGTCTACATGCCTTGGAGAATGGCGCGTGGTGCTGCCACACCCCTGGCTCACCCCTTGGGTGTTGTTCTCTGCATGGCCAGGGGATCAGGTGCGGATCGTGTTGCACGCACCAATGGTGCTTGCTGCGTAGACTCCGTGAGTTTTGGATGTAGCAATGCCAACATGCCAGGCTTATGCAGCGCTTTGGCATCGTGCATAGGGACCAGTGAGAACTCTCCTAACACAGATGGTTCACCTTCATCATCCCACCAAGAAATTATTCCCACACTGATAATATCAGTAGCATACTAAGATCTGCTTGCCACCGTCCAACCTTTCATACATGGAAAATGCCCCTAGCAAATCTGGCTTAGTGTGCCATCTCCAGTCGATAACATTTCACACACTGTGAACACCCCTAGTACACTCGGATCAGTCTCCCTTACCAACAAGCCTGCTTGCACACAACTTGGAACACCCCTAATTTCCTTTATTCAGTCTGCCTAACTGATACTCCTATTTTTCCCACAATGGGGAGACCCATACTCTGCACAGATCAGTCTCCCCTCTCACAAATATTCTTTTTCAACACTCATAGTAACAGTACCACACACTTCTAATTTTCCCTCACACATACACATGCTTTTGCCTCACTGGGAATATCCCTACCACACTGTTATCATTTTCCCTGACCAACATGCACTCCTGACACTGTTAGGACACATAAATTGGCTTCCTACATACCACCAGCAAACTTTTCCCACAATTGGAATACCCTGTGCACACCCAGAAGCAAACATTTACTGCACTAGGAATGCACTGAGCACACTTTGATTCAGTCTTCTTATCCATGTGCAAGTGTTTACCACATTGGGAACACCCAGACCCGATTGTACTCAGATCTTTCTTCCTCACCCACAAGCATACCTTTAATACACTTGAAGCACCATTAGGACTCACAGATAGGCTTCCCATACACCACCAGCAAACTTTTCCCATAGCTGGAATACCACAAGCACACCCCCAACCAAATCTTTACCATACTGGGAACACAAATTGCATGCTTTGCTTCAGTCTCATCACCCAGAAGGCCTCTTTTCTCATATTAGGAACACTCCAACCACACCTTGATCAATCTCCCTCACCCACAAGTACACCTTTTACACACTAAACACCATTAGAACACACATATAGGCTTCCTACACACAAATGTTTCCCCCAGTTGGAATACCACAAGCGCACCTTTCACACATTATGAATGCTCATAGTATAGCATTTTCTGCATCACTTATCCATGTGCAAACCTTTCCCGTAGCGAACACACACAGTGTCCATGTAATTTTTTCACACAATCACCACTAGCAATTGTTCTTTGTGTGATGTTTAATATTTAATTGTACTTGTTATGCCACATACAAATGTCAGTTGTGTACTGATTGCTTTCTCACTTCAAGGAAAAACTTTACTACAACAGTATTGTTTCATTGGAGCTGCAAATGCGGTAAATACTTCACAATGCCTTCAGAAATTGAATGCCAATGCTGCCGAGAAATACAGTTCATATCTTTTGTATGAGATGATGAAAAAGTGCAATGTATCTGCAAACCAGAGATGTTCAGCAACAATTGCATGAACTGAAATCTGATCAAAGTCTCATTTTATGAGTTCATTATTTTTTTTTGATGGACCTATAGATGATGACACTCCAGTCTATGAGTAAATGTTTATTCTATCTATGCTATTTTTCACTTGAACTTAACTTATTCAGGTCACTTTATTATATGTAGAATAGTGGATGGGCAACCAAGCACAAGCAGCCTGTGCTGCCACATAGGGGTTCTGCTTAGCGGAGCTCAAGAGTTACAAGATAATCAGCACCCCCAGGGTGGCAGCTCATGCTGGTTGGTCACGTGGTTAACCATCCTGCATCTTTGTGTAATGTATACTTGAGTGGTCAGGTCATTCTCATAGTTTAATAAACTCGAGGTGGTCATGTGGAATATGACAAAAGCATCATGGCCATCACGACTGTTCATTTTCATTTCATTTTCAACTTCAGAATGCTATTGTGTCTCAGAAGGATACAATCATGTTCCATGATCTTGGAACTGCACTTCATCTGCACTTTGAAAAGGATGGAAAGCCATAAACAATGCTTTACTATGCACTGTACTGTGGTATTCAATCAATGATTGCTAATGTTTATTCCATGCATGAATCCATATTCTAAACAGGGATGCACCAAAATGTGGGTTGTTTCCATTCCAAAATGCATTACACATCATTTCTCTTTTTTAATTTTGTTTTTATTGCATTTTAGTATAACATACATCAAAATGCACTAGATCAAGAACATGGCAAGCCATCATATACATGTAAAACACTTTAAATTAATCCAGGTATTAGTGTATCCATATCTTATTGTTACAACATGGGGATGCTACACCCTAGTTGATTATCCAAGAAATACATTTATGAAATCCCATCTGGAGCTATAATTGTTGCCAATGTAGTAATCAAGTCCAAGCATTGGTATAAAAAGAATTTATACATGTTATTTATAATCTGTCTGTTTAGGCTCAATGATTAAATAGCACATACAACACGTAAGAACCCCAAATCTGGGTCTGCCTTTAAGCTCCAAAGTCAAGCATCCAGTGGATTAAAAGCTATTTAAAGGTGCCTAAAAAAGAAATATAGAACAACACTGCAGTGAGCAGGACAGGGATACTGCTCTAAAAACACTTATCGATAGGCAGCCCTTTGAACTGTAGAAAACTCTCTGAACATTGAGCATAATATCAACTGTAAAAAGCATATCCTATATTAAATCTTCTCACCCTTTACAGGTGCCACAAAGAGGAATGAAGTGAACCATAAGGAAGCACTCCAAATGAAGTAATTACACACAATTGATGTCCTCACATAGTGGATTGTCAGTCCCGCGTGTTTTCAGATTAAACTTTATTTGCAAATACATTTGTTTTTAATGTCTGCTTACTCCAGTGTAGTATATTGGATTAGACTCATTTTGCTTAGTTACAGGATGGCATTTTCTGTAGCTACAAATGACAATATCCACTGATGCTAACATCAGAGCATGTCTGCATCAGTGGTTGACTAAATAACCCTCACCGCATGTTACAGTTTATTTAACCTATCACCTTTGGTTTTCTGGTCACAATTTACTCCATGGATAAGTAAAGTCCTCTGTGACTACTCTTAGCCCTGAGACAATAGTTGCACTGTAAAAATGTTGATTGGAGCTGGCCTGGTGGTGCAGAGGGCTGAGGTGCTGGAAAGCACCTTAGCTCTCCCACGCTGGTGACTTGAGTTCAGGAATGAGCCTGGGTTGTCAGGGGTGGCCGGGGGGAGGGCTGGGAGAGGAATAAGCAGCTGCCTGGTAGTTCTTCTCTCCTGGATGAGGGAGGTGGGCCTTCCCAGCACTTCACTGCCACTGAGTGGAGGTTGGTGGTAGCACCACACAGATGGAGCTAGAACTCGGTGGTATCCCAACAGCAGAGCAGAGGAATGAGCATGGGGTAATGAGGACAAATTCTTCAGGGTGAAAGCACTCTTCATGAATGGGACTCTAGCGTGCATGCGACTGTGGGCAAGGTGATCTGCTCCTGCTACTTCTTGCTTCCTTGTTCCCCACTATGCTGCATGGGTAGAGTTCTCTATATATATTTTGGAGGGATGGAAGTCACAGAGTGTGGAGTGCAGATCCCCCCACTTCGCATACCTCCTTACGAACCTTTCCTCTGGGAGTTGTGAATGGCTGGTGATTAATGTCTCCTAGGCGGGACATATCAGACCAGATGCTTGATAACCAGTATTTTAAGTTTCTATCCCTGCACCCAAATTGTCTACCACCCTCTTTCCTCCTGCTGTTTTCCTTCCACTCTGCTTGCCCTCAGTGAAATTCTTTCCACCCTATTATGGGTGACCTGCACTAGGTATGGGTGGGTGGAATGGGTTGCTGGTTCCAGAACGCACGTGCACCTCCACATGCATGTACTTCTGTGTCACCAAGGCATAGAGAATAAAGGGGAGAAAAAGGGTGGAAAATGTACAGTAGGACTGGGCTTCAATGAAGTCCTGCCTCGAGTGCCGAGTCCTGCCCTTCCAAGTCCCCAGGAGGAAGAAAGGGGAAAGAGGCAGGTGGGTGGTCATTGGTACCCAGATGCAAGGCTGACAGCCCACCCGGTCCCAGCCAAGGAGGCTTGGATTGGAGCTTATAGAAGCTGTAACTTGCATTGCAGGCTACAGAATCTGCCAGTGCTACAGTCCTGCTGTTATGACAACCGCAGTTGATTCAGTGATTTCAATTTACAGTTGATGTAACCTGCAAGTAAGCAAATGTTGTGTGATGCACACTAAACAGTTAATAAAAAAATTACTTTGCACATAAACCCTTTAGCCATTCACTAGCATCATGTCCTTGATGTGTCGAAAGTACAGGCATAAAGTTTGTAAAACCAGCTTCCACATAGTAGCACATGATGCATTACGATGTTGTTAAAATGGAAACTTGCTCCTTTGGCTGTCATTATGGTGCATGGCACTGCCTACCCCGTCAAGTAACTGCCAATACCCAAGTCCAGTTCTGATAAAGCATTGGATGTTGTTCATATAAGATGAACCATGACATAATAAACTATAACCTATGCTCATTTATATTCTTTCTTCAATGTCCCAGTTTGGCTTCTGTTGCATTTTTAATACAGTACATATTGTATGCTGAATTTGTTGCAGTCATATGAATGTCAGTGTACCTAATATAACTCCTGTATTGCTTTTTACTTTTCTAATTCCACATTCTAGAAAATGTCATTGTTTATGCAGTACTCACAACACAATAACATAGCTAGCAACATAGCTGAACATTGTCAACAATATCACTATTTATTACTGTATCTCTTTTAATTTTTTAAAGGTCATTTCATTATATGCACACGGAAGGTTCATTTGCTGGATTTGAAAAAGGTTCCATCAATTGAATTGTTGCATACTTCCAGAATGTACAGTCACATTTATCCATGATGCATTCCCTTCAGAAGAATATACCAGTCTTAAACCACCCCCGCAACAGTCAGAATGATTTCTTTGATTTTTTGTTAAAGATAGTTATATCACATGCCATTTTGTTTGCTGAGTGTATCTTCATTCCACTATTATTTAATACAATAGGCAAGTCAAGAGATTCATAGTGGTCAGTTACTATGCTACTTGCTACATATGTGAGCAATTTATTGTTATGTTTAGTGTGTTTTGTATGGCTACATATGGGGTGGTGTACCAGTTTTTTAAAGAGGGCCTACTGTACTATGGTCATTGACAAAATATCCCCCCACAATAAATATAGGAGCATTACCTCCCCAGGAGTGAGCGCTGATGCTGAAAGTAACATTTCCATATTCTGGTATTAAGGAAGGAATGAATTGTATTTAGGTTCTGTGGAGCCGAGAGCATGATCACTTCCACTTCTCTGTTCTGATACACACCCTGCTTGCCCACATATTGTAAGGTAATATTTTGTAAAGTGTGTGGTCTCACTATATAGACAGTAATGGGTGTGTTTTTCAAAACCCTTTTTTTAATGTTACATTTGTGATATGACACAAATGAAAGGAAATACTAAAGTAATAAGTCCTTCGTATGCTGAGCAGTGGCTTTGATAGTTTTCAGAGTGCCCATATGACATACAAAAAATTATTTTAAAAACTTCATCATTAATTTATATGGAGCATCCCCCCAAGCACACACACACACACACACACACACACACACACACACACACACACACACACACACACACACACACACACACACACACACGACAGACTGATAGCTCACTAAACGTAGGAGCAGCATGGAGTATCTCAAAACAGGGAAGTGGAATGGGTTGTGCTCTCAGCTCACTGGAGCCTAACTACATCCATTCTCTTCATAAATACATGAGATTGGAAATGTAAGCAATAATACCAGACAGGGTGGGTGGTACTGGGCTATACTGGACTGCCCGGGGATGTGTAATGAGGCCCAATGCCACAGGCGGAGGGCCTTATAGCCCCTGGAAGGTCCAGTATTGCCCATACCACCCACCTTGGAGGGTATTATTGCCCTTAGAAAATGGGTGGCTTATCAAATTCTTTTTATTAAAATGTTTGAAAATTAAAAAAAACTATAAAACAAATGCAATTTAGTATAAAAGTATGTTTATTGTAAAGTAGTCCTAAAATTGGCACTTGCCAGTAGAGGGCACTGGTGCTGGATCCCACCACTTTTCTTTGTTACTTTGGCTATCATCACTCTCCACCATCCTCTTATTAGTGCAGCTAGTGTTTCCTCTGGTGGCACCCTTAGAAGTGGGGTTATTCAATTCAAATTCAATTCAATTTTATTTTTATACTGGAAAGTATGTGAGCAAAAATGCCCATTTTCACAAATGTCCAGTGGTACAGAAAATCGATGATACAGAGAAAAAGGTAAAACAATATTTGCAAAATGTTATGGTATTTACAGTAGGAACAATGTATATGACAGGATCATCTGGATTAGAAAAAAAATACAGAACACACAACAGAGCCAACATACAGATACATATAAACTCTAAGGTCTGAGGTTATGCAGTTTACTAGTTAGTTGTTTTTTTTTTTAATACCAGCACACAGATTTTGATGGTGATCACAAAGGACCAGAAGTTTGAAAAGCTGAGGACAGCTGTGCACATGGTCCGTGAACGCGGTCAGTAAAATTAAACTTCAAGCTCCAGGCATTGTCATCCAGTAGTTATTGGTCAGCGGGGGGAGCCAGTGCTTAACAGGGAGGAGATACTACTGCAGATGACAGAGTGGCTATGTTTGCAGTCACTGTGAGTATCGTGAAAAAAAAGAAGAATGGATTTGCGGTCTGCAATTCTCGAGTGTGAGGATGAACATTTAAGTGAGACAATGGAGAGCTGAGCACAGGTGATGGGGAGTTTGGTTGTGCTGGCACTGGGAGTAAAAAAAATAAAATAAAAAAAGTTTTGTGTGATCAGGTTGAAATTGTATAATTAAGCTGACAACTGTTTGGGAGGGAGCATCACCTCCTAGCTTTTTATTCACTGTCTCCAGTAGCAATAGCACTAAGCATGCTAGGTGCTAGTGCTATGATTTACAATTAAAAAATTGTTTTCACAAGTGAGAAAATTGTACATTTTTATAATGTGCGCCATGTTTTTTTCCAAAAATGTGTTTAAGTGTGGCCAGAATTGTTTTACATGGGGGGGGTGGATGCTGCTTTTGGTTGCTGTGCCACTATTGAGAATGGTTTTACTTGCCGTAAAAGCAGAGGGTCAGCTCAGTTGGGCATGATCACTGTGATAACCAGCGGGACTGCCTTTACAGTTCTTACAATCTGTAGCATTAGTAAAAAAGAAGAAAGTCAGCATGAATAATGTTGTGTTTTTAAACTGTGATACTGTCTGACAATTGAATTTGGGTAAGGGAGTCTCTCAATCGCTAAATGTTAAAAAAAAAAAATGGCGGTCTTAGTCTTTTGAATGTTCTACTGGCCCATATGTTTTTAGCATGATATGAGGCAATGGAGACTGGGTAAGCAATAATACCCAACAGGATGGGTGGTATTGAGGAATACTGGACTGCCCAAGGACATAATAAGGCCCGACGCCACAGGTGGAGGGCCCTATAGCCCCTTGAAGGTTGATATTCCCCAATACTGACCACCCTGGAGGGTATTAGTGTGCTTAGAAAATGGGCATTGTAAAAAAACAAAAACTTTAATAAAAAATTGTTAATAAGGAATTTGTTTTATATAAGTTTTGTAATAAAATAGTTCCTCTGTCAGGATGAGAATGATGTTGTTTTCTTTTCTAAGCTATAGAATTTTGTCCTAATGAATACTCTGTAGTTTAAAAACAAAGCTGCTTCTATGCAGTTGCCCCCCATAGTTGTCTGCTTATGCTTGTTGTCCCCCCCCCAAATTGCCATCATGCAACACCTAGTTTTGTTATTTTTTTGTTGTTGTTTTTAACTGCCAGCTCTTGCCATAACTGTTGGGACAAGAAGAATGAGCGAGATAAATTGTGAGCCCTGTTGGCAGCAGAGCATACTGTTCAAGACAATACTGTACTATAGAGTAATTTTTTTATTTGTGGATATTTGTTTTATCAGTGGGGTGAGAAGCTGTTGCTGCCTGGAGAGGAAAGCGCAGTCTGCAGTGATGTGTGTGGTGGAGAGAGTAACAGTTGTCTTGGATGCAGTTCTTTACTTCAGGTGCAGGTGAGATTGGGGAAGTTTGTCCGGTGGGGCAAGAAAGGAGGTACTTTGATCTTGTTTGCAAACGTCTGGAAAAATTTTGTTTAGGTGGTTTGTGTGGGCAGTGAAGGTGTTACGAAAAGGTTGGTACCACTAGTCAGCATGACAAGAGAGTGGACTTAGGTGAGAAAGCACCAGTTTGTTAAGGTTGGTTGCTCTGACTTGCAGACTCATTGCCAGCTTGCTCTGAATACTACTACAGCTGGCTGTGAGGGGAGCGTGAACTGCCAGTAACAGTGTCTGTATGTGAATCTGTATTGTGGTTCAAAAACATTTATTTAAGAACATTTCTTTTCAATTGATGGTTTAGCTAAGCATGGCTGTGAGGGGAGGTGATTTCTCCTGATGTGGGGCAACACAGAAGGCGCTGGAGGAGAGGTGCAATGGAGCAACAGGAGGAAACAGTCAAGAGTGTAGCTGACATAACCTATAATGGTGATAAAGTTAAAACAATTGCCACTGGAGTGTATCCCTGTGTGTGTGTGGTGGGGCTCACTTGGTTTCTTGTCACTGCTCTCTTGCTAAGCAAGAAAAAAATGGTGGCATTTTGAAATTGTGTGCCCAGTGCTTCAGCCAATGATGAAGCAAGCTGGGCACAAGGATACTTGGCTGGGCATTAGGTAGGTTTGGGCTGGGACTTTTTATTTGGTGAGCATCTATTGAAAGTTAATGTACCCCTGTTGAATAGGTACCAGCCAGTCAGATGCCTCCAAATAAAAATCCCATTTTCTAATAGACTTTATGCACCAGACGACTCCTGGATAGGTAAGGATCCATTATACATCGGGCTCCAAACCGTGGTTAAGGTGCTGTTTCATACTACTTATAAAATGGGTCTAAAAATCAAAGAAATTTAATTGGGTAAAACCAGTCAGGTGGCTGTGCAGTATTTCAGCATAATGCATGGTCATTCTGGTCCTAAATCTGACCGTGTTTTGGTAGTCACATCACACAATAAGCAAATCTGTCCCCTTACAACCAGAACTGATCTTCCATCACAAACATGGCTACTACTTTTACATACTAAAAACTTTAACCAGGCTCCAAAAATAAAACTACCTTATATAAAAAACAAAACAAATCAATGACATGCTGTTTCCCTGATCATCATACTCTTACACAGAAACAAACTAGAAAATATTGTTCATAGTTTTCATTACTTCAACAGCCTACACAACCAGAATAATGTTATGTTTGTGCAACTGTATTACAACGTTGTAGCTGTTCACACTCTCTATTCCATTAGGTATTACCACCCTGTAAGGGTACTGAAGGCAAGGAACCCTGTAAGAGGATCCATTCCTAGAGGTGCTTCGGGAAGGGTCCCCTGGCTAAAGATACCTTAGGAAGGAGCCCCTGGGAGTAAAGAGGCGAGCCACTGGAGGAGGAGGGGAGGATGGTGGGGCAAAGAGAAAGTGCTTCAGAGAAAGACTGGGAGGAACTGCTTATATAGCTCAGGAAGCAGGCGTGGCTGGTTGCTCACCCATTGAACTGCAGGCATAGCCTTTCAATTCAATGGCCTATGCAACCAGAATGAAGTTATGCTTCTGCAACTGTATTACAACACGGTGGCTGTTTGCACTCTCTATTCCATTAGGTATTACCACCCTGTAGGGGTACTGAAGGCAAGGAACCCTGTAAGAGGGTTCCACCCCTAGAGGTGCCACAGTAAGGGACCCTTGACTAAAGGTACCTTAGGAAGGAACCCCAAAAGAATTGTAGCAGTGATTGATGACTAGGTGGTAGAGGAGCAGACTGACAGCAACAGGCAGCTTAATGAAACATAAATGAGACACACAAGTTAGCAGAATAGCTCCTATAATATGGTTTGCATTAATGACAGCAAGGGGCTTCCTAAGGAGAGATGGAATGGCTAATAGGACCACCATCCATCCATCTCCATCCAACAGTGGAACCTACCTAAATAAGTTAAGAATATTACTGAACTAAAGAAGTATTGTGATCTGCAGCATGGAGGACCATTGTGTTCATGCTAAACCCGCAGACTCACAGCCCTGTCATACACATTAGTTCCCCCTCAGGCCACTTAACTGATCCCTCCGAGGTTGCACATGCCTTCAACATAAAATTCACAGACCTCTCTGCCTATCTAAGCAAGCTACCAGCTCACCACCCACTCAGCCCTGGTGACCTGCCCAAGCAGCCCTCCCCAGCTAGTACTCTCCCCTTCTACTTCAGAGTCATGTCCCACAGGGATACTTTTAAACTTCTCAAGAGCCTCCGTAGTAGGGGGAGCCCTGGCAGTGATGGACTCTACCCTGCATTTCTTAAGCTTATTACTCCCTCCATTTCCAAACCCTTCACCTTTATCTTTAACTTAGCATTGACCACATCAGCCATGCCTGCCTCCTGGAAGCATGCCAAGGTTGTACCGATCTTTAAGGCTAGTGACCCCTTAAAAAAGACAACTTTAGCTCTATCTCCATCCTCCCCCACCTGAGCAAACTCCTGGAAAAATTGTCCATCACCAGCTCTCTGAACACATTGTGAAGTATAACCTACTGTGTCCTCAACAACACAAGTTCTGGAAATGCCACAGCACCACATCAGCCTTGGCCCACTTTACTAATCACGTCCTCAAGAACATGGACATGGGGAAATCCACTGGTGCAGTTTTTGTGGATCTGACAAAGGCCTTTGACCTTGTTGACCACACTCTTCTCCATGCAAAACTCCTACACCTTGGTTGCTCAGTTGAGACCACATTTTAGTTCCAGAGCTATCTCTCAGGCAGATCCCAATCTGTGAACATAGGTTCAGCTAGTTCCCCTGCCATGTCAGTTTCCACTGGAGTTCCCCAGGGCTCCATTCTGGGCCCTCTGTTGTTTTCCCTCTTTATAAATTCTCTTCCTGCCAAAAGCATTTCCTGTGAGACCCTACTGTACGCTGATGATCTTGTTCTTTATCACAGCGACAAATCCCTCACGAATCTATTCACCATTCTTACTCATAACTATGGGATAGCCCACAACTGGTTTCTGTCTAACAGACTTTTAGCCAATGAAAAAAAAACAAAGCAATGATGCTTGGGTCCAAACCTTATCTCTCTAATATCAATAAATCTAACTCCTCCCTCACAGCACTCACACCTTAGCCCCCCACGCCCTCCGCAGAATGTTCCCTGCTTTAAATACCTGGGAAATACCCCGGACTCCTTCCTTTTTATTCTTGGAACACATTAAAAATACAGTACAAAGGGTCAACCAGAAGCGTGGAGCTGGCTTTAGACTCAAGCACTACCTGTCCAATGAGGCACGCGTAGCCATTGCCCAAGGCAACCTTCTCCCTTACTTGATTATTATTACCCTATTTACTCCCATGTTTCCTCCTCCCTGCACTCCAGACTTACCACTGCCTATAACAGTATCTACAGGTTCGCACTCCTGGCCCCTACTCCACACATCACTTCACCCTATACCAGTCCCTAGGATGGCTCCTACTACAAGGACGGTATGACAATGCCCTTGGCTGCATCATTGATAACGCCATAAGGAGCATCAAACTCTCTCCGTACACATACCTACTTAAAAGTAGAATCATACTCAAGTGTCTTCATGAATCCTCAGTCCCCCGTTAGAAGTCCCAAGGATCTCCACCACTCTGGGAAGCAAAGCCATGTCCTTCATGGCCACCACACTGTGGAACAAACTCCCTGCCTCACTCAGCTCACTTGACTCACACCTTACCTTTAAAACTCATCTCAAAGCCTGGATACAATCTGAAGCCAAATGTTCTTGTTTTTCTGGGTAACTTAAATTGAGAGACCACACCATTACTACAGAATGTCACCTGGGGCTAGTGACCATCACATGGTATGGTTCAATTTGGCCACAACATCTAAATCATCCCATTCCAAGGCAAAAGTATGGGACTTCAGAGGAGCTGACTTTGATAAGATGGCCAACAGAGTTAAGCTAGCCCAGGCAAAAAGAAACACAGATGAAGGGGTACAGGCAAAGTGGGCAAGCATTAAGGATGCAATACTTGAAGCAGCATCACATTGTGTTAGATAGAAAAGGAAGTGCAAAAGAAGAAGGAAACCACTTTGGTTCTCAAATACAGTAGCAGAAAAGGTCAAAGCCAAAAGGCTGGCTTTCAGGAAATATAAGGGAACACAGCGGATGAAGATAGGAGGCATACCAAACTGCCCTAAGGGAAGCAGGGAAGGCAGTAAGGCAGGCAAAGTCCCAAACTGAGAAAACACTAGCACAAACAGTAAAAGAAGGCGACAAGACTTTCTATAGATACATTAGTGAAAGGAGAAAGTCCAGATTGGGTATTGCTAAGTTCAAAGTAGAAAAGGGGGCATGTGAGGAGAAGGACCCTGTAAAAGCATCGATCCTAAATAGATACTTTTGTTCAGTATTTACTGAAGAGAAGGTAGGAAAGGGCCCACAGCTCAGCACCATGGACACAGGGGGGAGGGAGGTGAGCACTACTCCCTTCACAAAAGAAAGAGTTCTAAAGAGCTCGCTAAGCTCAGGGTGGACAAGGCAATGGGACCTGATGGCATACATCCCAGGATACTTAAGGAGCTAAGGGTGGAACTAGCAGATCCATTAGCAGAACTGTTCAGTGAGTCTCTGAGCACAGGAGAGCCCCAGAAGACTGGAGAAAGGCTCATGTGATCCCGCTCCACAAGAGTGGTAGGAGGGAGGAGGCAGGAAACTACAGACCAGTCGGTCTTACCTCAGTAGTGGGCAAGATTATGGAGGCACTTCTTAAGAAAAGGATAGTGCAACACCTGGAATCCATAGGGGCACAGGATCCAAGACAGCATGGGTTTACAAAAGGAAGATCCTATCAAACTAATCTCATAGATTTCTTTGACTGGGTAACCAGAGTGGTGGACCAAGGGGGAGCAGTTGATGTCGCCTACCTTGACTTCAGAAAAGCTTTCGACACTGTTCCACATAGAAGATTGATAAATAAGCTGGGTAGGCTTGGGGTGGGTCAGAAGTTGGTCAACTGGGTGGCAAACTGGTTGACAGGCAGAAAACAGAGAGTGGTGGTAAATGGTATACAGTCAGAAGAGATGCAAGTCATAAGTGGGGTACCTCAGGGATCAGTCCTGGGGCCAGTCCTCTTCAATATCTTCATTAGTGACATTGCAGATGGA
Source organism: Neoceratodus forsteri (assembly GCA_016271365.2). Taxonomy (NCBI): domain Eukaryota; kingdom Metazoa; phylum Chordata; order Ceratodontiformes; family Ceratodontidae; genus Neoceratodus; species Neoceratodus forsteri. The sequence goes on from CM057450.1 coordinate 1,545,284,027, forward strand.
CTAGAGGGTAAGGCTTGTCTGTTTGCAGATGACACCAAGATCTGCAACAGATTAGATGATCCAGAGAGGGTGGGCAGAATGAGAAGAGATCTGGATAAACTAGCAACATGGTCAGAAGAGTGGCAACTGGGATTTAATGCAAAGAAGTGCAAGATCATGCACATAGGGAAGAGAAACCCTGAAGCCACCTATAGGCTGGGAGGGGAGTTGCTAGCAGTCACAAAGGAAGAAAGAGACTTAGGCACCATCATCACTGATGACCTGAAATCATCCAAGCAGACCTCTAAAGCAGTAGGTAAGGCTAGGGGGATGTTAGGTGTATTAGTATGGGTATCACAAGTCATAGGAAGTAATAATCCTCTTTACAAGACACTGGTCAGGCTCCCATCTGGAGTACTGGCAGCAGTACTGGAGGCCACACCTTCACAAGGACATTAACCAAATTGAGGCAGTCCAGAGAAGGGCAACCAAAATGGTGCAGGGACTGCATCAAAAGACATATGAGGACAGATTAATGGAGCTCAATATGTATACCCTTGAGCAAAGAAGGGAGAGAGGTGATATGATCAAGACATTCAAACACCTTAAGGGCATTAACAAGGTGAAAGAGTCTAATATGTTTAAATATAAGAAAAATAGCAGGACAAGAGGACACAGCATGAGATTAGAGGGAGGCTGATTAAGGGGGAATGTGAGGAAATTCTTTTTCACAGAAAGGGTGGTGGATGCATGGAATGTCCATTTTTGGATCTGTTGCAGATCTTTGTGTCATCTGCAAAGAGACATACTTTTCCTTTTAGTCCCTCTGCAATGTCACTTATAAAGTCATTGAAGAGGACCGGTCCTAATATTGAACCCTGCGGTACCTCACTAGTAACCTCCTTTCTTCAGAGTGGATTCCATTTACTATTACCCTCTGTGTCCTATTCTCCATCCAATTCTTTAAACAGGCTGTCATCTTGGGACCCACTCCCAGGCTGGCTAACTTGTATATTAATCTTTTGTGTGGGACTGAGTCAAATGCCTTGCTAAAGTCTAGGTAGGCCATGTCCACAGTCCCTCCCTGATCTACTACTTTGGTCACCCAGTCAAAGAACTCTATTAGATTCGTCTGGCATGACCTTCCCACTGTGAGTCCATGCTGCCTTGGGTCCTGTGCCCCTCTGGCCTCTAGGTACTCAACAATTCTTTCCTTCAGAAGTGATTCCATCATTTTCCCTATCACTGAGGTTAAACTAACAGGTCTGTAGTTTCCTGCTTCTGCCCTGCTCCCACTTTTGTGAAGGGGAATCACATCTGCCCTCTTCCAGTCCTCGGGTACCACCCAATCCTCCCATGATTTGTTAAAGAGGGTAGTCAGTGGTGTCACTAGTTCTATCCTTAGTTCTTTTAGAATTCTGGGATGAATCCCATCATGCCCCTTTGCTTTGTCCACCTTCCGTTTTAAGAGTTCTTTCAGAACCCTTTCTTCTGTAAATGGGCTGGTATGAACTTCTGTATCCAGAGTGTTTCTGTTCTTTGTTTTAGGTACGTCCCCCCTCTTCATTTGTAAATATTGAGCAGAAATATTTGTTTAGTATCTCTGCCTTTTCACCGTCATCCTCTGCCCACCCCCTCCCCTTTATTAAGCCTCACTATCCCTCCCTTAGTCCTCCTTTGCTCCCTGATGTACCTAAAAAAGGTTTTATCCCAATTCTTAACTGAGCTGGCTATCTTTTCCTTGGTTCAGGCCTTTGCTGTTCTGACTGCCTTCCCAGCTTCCTTTTGCTTTAACTGATACAATTCTCTGTCCTGCTCCTTCTGTGATTCCTTGTTCTTTCTGAATGCTTTCTTTTTCTCTTGAACCTTCACTGCCACCTCCTTTGAGAACCATAGTGGTTTCTTACACATATGCCAATCATATTTATTTGTGAGCTTGCATGACTATTAAACAAACAGAACAGTTTCAATTCACAGTGTTATAGTTAAACAAAATAAATTTGTGTTGTGTTTAATGTGTCAGACTTGTTGGAATGAGATTGATAGTAGCATGAACAACAATCATACCTTGCATGTAAAAGCATCATTGATGTGAGATTCTGTCTGAACAGTATCAATTTAAAATGCAATAACAATGATTTTATAAAGCAGTAACCTGTAGTCTACATATATTTTATCTATGTAAAGGTCATATGATGTAAATAAAAACTATGATGTAATAGGCAATGGTGCATGAGGCACACAGCCACATGTGAGTAATGGCATTCAAAGTCAAAAGTTTCTGCCAATGCCTGCTAGCAAAACAAAATTCATTCATGTGTTATGATAACTGAACTCCATTTTTTCCCAGAGGGAAACCGGGTAATGATTTCCATTATAACCAGCTGGCCATAACGGCATTCATGCACTAGGTTTCCCTAAGATCCCATGCACACACTCAAGCTGCTGCAAGGTACGTGGTTGGAAAGTGAAAGTGCCAGACAACACATTCAACTCCCAGCCTGTACTGAGATCAGACTGTGGCCTGCTCCATGTGGTTGGGAGAGGAGGCTTATGTTAAAAAAAAAGCCCAACAATTGTATAAATGCTATTATACACCCTTCAAGCTTCTCTCTCAGGGTTTAGGTAGCATTCCCACGCCTCAGGTGTATATAAAATTCTCATTATACGCAGTACACCAACCATTATTTTATATGTAATGAAAAATATCCATTCCATTAAAGTGAAATGTTTGCATTTTGTTGGTATCAATGGGGCCAAAAAAATTATATGGTTGCACACAGAATGGTTTTCTTTTGATGCATCAATAATGACATGCTGTTCATCTTGTCAATTATTTTAGTGTCTATTGTTTTGGAACTACTGATGATTTGTCAGGATGTATGAAACTGGCCAGGACTGGTCTTCGAATAACAGTGGGTGTCATGTATTGACTTTGCTCATTTGTAGGATGAATAGATTACTCAAAGTTGTACTGCCTTTTTCTGGATGGCCTTGACATACCCTGTAATTAAAATGCGACAGTTAGTCATATACATTGATAAGATCTTATCAAGTAATGATACTCATGTAGTATGCAGCTTACCAACTATGGTGTGTGTGTTTTCATAGGCTTAGCCACAGCTTCCTTGACTTTTTTTTGATTTTGGAAAATGTAATCTTAAATTGCGGAGTTTCACCTCAAGTTACCACTTGAGCTTAGTCAGCATTCTCACTGAAGTGTAGTGCTGCCAATATGTACCTGTTTTAAAGGAAAAAATTACCAAAATATCAAGCATTATGGAAATTATTGTAAATAATGCATTGTTTGTTGTATTAATGGCATTGTTTTCTTCCCTCCCACTGTACCGTGCATATATTGCAGAATAAAAGAAGTGGGAGAATTTAGGGGAGAAATGATACACTTAACTATGGAACTCTTCCAATAAATATGTCTACTATGCTGGTGAGATCTGAGAAAGTCTTTCAGAAGATAGGGGCTACTCACAAATTCTGCCATCATTTTGTGAGCACGGCTTCCTGAAAACAAATGGCAGTAATTGTACACTTGTAACGTCAGCTGTGCAGTCCATAAGCATGAAAAGCAACTAGAGTCAGTATTGCTATAACATACTGTGAGGTTTAATCATATCGTTGTAGTCTACTGGCCACCCCAACTAACTGCCAACCACCCACCCACTGACTTAGGACCTTGCCCTGCAATCCTCCTTCACCCCAATTGACCCCAACAGTTAAAAGGGTGCAGAGTGATGGGCATCACAGCCTTCTACTCACATCCTCTTCCACGTTTGTGACTGCACTGTGTAACTGCCAGACAGTGTTCATCTGAGAAAGTGAGCAAAGGGATGTGCTGTCAGCATCTCTTTTCCTTTCTACCTAGTGAGATGTCATCAGGGTGAGGGTGAGGGTGGGGATGTGAGGTGGGAGTCCTAAGTGGGTTGACGTGGGGTGGATTGGCAATGGGCTGGAATAGAAGGACCACTGCACTACCAGGGATATGATGTATGCTAATACCACTGCCGAGACCACTCTTACAGTTGTAAGAGTGGTCTCACCTGCATTCTTATGGTATGAGAACCATGAACCAAAGATAAGTGGTTCTGATACCCTAAGAATGTAGGTGAGACCAGTCTTAAAACTGTAAGTGTGAACTCGGCTGCAGTGTTAATATATTGTTTATTGAGCTTGATCAATAATATATCAATTTTTTATTAAAACCCTAACCCAAACATGTCTGTTTCCAGGGCAGCTGCACATGAGACACTCTTAACAGAATAAGAGTGTCTCGTGCACAGAGGAAGGAGAGGCTAGTAACCTTTTTGGAGGACAATGGTCTCCAGGACAGCCAACAACTTGGGTTTGTCTTGGGCAGATCCTGCCAGACAAATCTAATTGAGTATTATGACTGGGTGACCAGGGAGCTCAACAGGGGCCATGCGGTGGATGTCCTATATTTGGACTTCAGCTAGGCCTTTGATTCCATGCCACACGGGAGGCTGGGGGGAAGCTGGAATACATAGGGATGGGAATGAAGATGACCAGATGGATCATCAACTAGCTGAATGGAAGGCAGCAGAGGGTGGTGGTGGTGGGGGAAACCCTCATCACCAAGGGAAGTGATGAGCGGGGTGCCACAGGGATCGGTATTGGGACCAGTGCTATTTGGGATATACATAGCTGATATCTCACATGGGATCTGGAGTAGAATCAGTCTGTTCACTGACGATACGAAGATGGGAGCTATGGTAGATGACATCGAAGGGTGGAAGGGGCTGCAGAAGAACCTGACCAAACTACAGGCGTGGTCAGAAACATGGCAGCCGAGGTTCAATGTCAAGAAGTGCAAGGTACTGCATTTTGGAGCTAGGAACCAGGGGAGGAGCTATCAGCTGGGAAGGGAGCAGCTGGAAAGCACCAAGGAGGAAAATGATCTGGGGGTGCTTATAACAGGCAGAATGAACAACTCAGCTCAGTGCAGGAAGGTGGCAGCAAAAGCCAACAGGATGCTGGGGTGTACAGTGAGGGGAATTTCCTCCAGAAATAGGGAGGTGATCCTTTCCTTGTACAGATCTCTGGTCAGGCCGTACCTGGAGTACTGCGTGCAGTACTGGTGCCCATTCCTGAAGAAGGACATCAAATTGTTTGAAGGGGTGCAACGTAGGGTGACCAAGATGATCCAGGGGTTGGAGGGAAAGTCCTACAGGGATAGATTAGACAAGCTGAACAAGTACTCTCTAGAGGAGACGAGAGATGGGGAGATATGACTGAAAGGTATGCTGTAGTACGGTGGGCGGCTTTAAGAGGGGTTGGGACAGGGTGAGAGGGGTTGTGATGAAGAGGGGTTGAGAGGGTGGGACAGCTGCAAGTTGAGGGGCTAGCTGCACAATCAAGCAGACTCGATAGACCGTAAGACCTGCTTCTGCTGGCATTTTTGTATACTAAGGTTCATACTAAGGTGTGATAAAGAGCAAGGAGGCTGGGGCCCATAACACTCTTATACTAAGCCAAAGGATAATAGGATAAATTATACCCAGAGCTGATTAATCTATCAAGTTGATATTTGCAAGCGCTCTTGGTTTCTCTGACGACAGCATCCAAAGGTAGTTTATTCCAGGGACCAATAGTTCTAAGGGTAAAGAAATATTGTCGACAAGTGTGTTTAAATGATTTCCCTACAAGTTGTAAGAGGTGGCCTCTTATATCATGAGGACAAGTTTTAAAGTCAAGTCTTAATTCCAACATGAGATAAGAGTCCTGAATAACATCAAAAAGAAACATAAGGGTTCCTCTAAAGCAGTAAGTGGAAAGTGACATAAGATTTAATGATTTTAATCTGTTATCATAGGTTTCGGATTTAAGCCCAGAAATGTGTTTGGTAAACTTTCTTTGTATTTTTTCTAAAGAGTTACTGTCTGATTTCTTATAAGGGCACCAGAGCTGGAATGCATACTCCAGGTGTGGCCTGGCATATGCCCTAAAGAGAGGTGTCAATACCTGAGAGTCCCTAGATCTAATGTTACATAAAACAGACCACACAACTCTATTAGTTTTACAAATGACAACCTGTAGATGTTTTTTATGGGAAAGGTCATGGGATATGGTAATACCAAGATCCTTTTCATCAGAGGTGGTACTAAGTATTACACCTGCTAGTGTATAGGGATGATTAAATTCCTGGATCCTAAGTGCATCACCTTGCACTTGGATGTAATCAGTTTCATCTCCCATGTGTTTACCCAGGCTGAAATAATGTTGAGGTCCTGTTGAATAATAGCAGTTTATAATGGATTAATGCACGAGCCCACAATTTTAACATCGTCAGCGTATTTAGTAGTGATTTAGGAGCAGTTTTTTGTTAAATCAGCTATGAACACTTGAAATAGACAGAAACCCAGGACACAGGACACAGCATGAGATTAGAGGGGGGCTGATAAAGGGGGAATGTGAGGAAATTCTTTTTCACAGAAAGGGTGGTGGATGCATGATATGGCCTACCTCAAGAAGTGGTGGCTATGAATACAGTGCAGGGCTTCAAACAGGCATGGGATAGGCATAAGGGAGCAATACAAATGAGTATGAATAGATAGGCCACTGACAGAGCAAAGGCCGATGGCACTTTTATAAGGTAGAAAAAGAAATAGGCAGACTGGATGGGCCTTGCGGTCCTTATCTGCCATCAACTTCTATGTTTCTATATGCACCCCACCAAGTACTTTACCCACGTCAGATAAAATGCTGTTAATGACTACTCTTTGAGTCCTATCCAGTAACTAATAACAAATCCAGTTTATTATATAATTATTAATATTAAGTTTCTGAAGTTTACTAATGAGTGCCCAGTGAGGCATGACATCAAATGCCTTACTAAAATCAATAAATATGATGTTGCATGATGTTTGACTGTCCAAAAGTGTACTTATCTGTTCATAAAAGCATAGCAGATTAGTGAGACAGCTTCTTCCCCTCTTGAGACCATGTTGTTCTGGGTCATAATTATTGATTGTGGGGGAAAAATATATTTGAGGATGCTCTCTATGGTCTTACATAAAGATGAAGTCAAACTTATGGGCCTGTAATCTCCCAATTGTGTTTTGAGCCTTTTTTATGAATAGGGAAGACTTTTGCCTCTTTCCATTCATCTGGGACAAAGTTATCAGCCAAGAAGCATTCAAAAAGAATTTTTAAGGAGAGTGTGATATTGTCTGCCAACAAGAATAACATATGTCCAGCCAAATTGTCAGGACCTGGACAATATTTTTCCTTTAGTGTCAACAGCTTATTTATTACAAATTCCTTTGAGAAACACATCTGAGGGTCATTATTTTGCTTGGCAAGGCGGGTTATATTCTGATTGGTTGGTGAAAAAATGTTGCAAAATTCTTTGTTAAATAAATCAGCCATGGTTTTAAGATCATGTATTAACTGGTTATTCGGGGTTAAAGGGCCAACCTGACACAATGGTTTCTTTGGAGAGTTAATTAATATAACAGTAAAAGTGTTTACTGTTTGTTTTATTAACATTACGAGCAAGGTTATATTCCCATCTAGATGGGCCTTTTTAATACTTCATTTACATTTCTTTTGAGTTTTTATATAGGAGTCCCAGTTTGATGCAGTCTTATTTTTGAGGAAATTGTTATATTTTCTGTTCTTATATCTAGTAAGTGTTTTTATTGCATGGTTCATCCATTTAGGTAACTGCTTACTATTTGGAAATTTAAATTTTGACGGAATGAATGAGTATCTTAAGTTAGTTATGATACTTTTAAAAATCGACCAACTTTGTTGTGTGGTTGGATTAGAAAAAGTAGAGACCCAGTCAATGTCATTAAGAGCATTTTTAATAGCTGCTAGGTTGGCTCTATCATATGTTCGTAAGGAAGTGCTCTAATTGTTCAGGGGTCCTAACTCAGTCTATAATTACATCTTACAGCATGGTTGATTGGGGAGAAGGGTGTCAACTACACTGCACTACACTACCAGGGATATAATCACATATCATTGCATGGGTGATCAGGGGGTGGGGAAAATAAGATGACAGGGATATCACTACTGACTTACACTGAGTGTAGGCACACTTGATGGCATTAGTGAACCCATCATTTGCATAGCACAGCAATATGGTTAGCATGATCATACTGCCAGCTTTCAGCAGTGTTCCAGTGGTCTCTGAATATGGTCCCTCCCAGTGAGCCTGCACCAGCCCAGATAAGCACCACCACTAATCATGTTTGCACTGGTTTATAATTTGAATATATGACCAATAATCACAATAACAGCCTCAAAGCTGAGCATTTAATTCAATTTATGACAGGCTAGAGGGAGGTGGCTCTTGGTTGAGCCTCAGACACTACTTCCCCACAGTTGGTCATTAATCACTCTGAAATGACAGACTTCGGAAGATAACCCACTGCAGTACATGAAAATGCATAGAACAATGTATGCTACAAATTGCATCACAGAAAATGTTGCATGTGGTGTTCAACGTAGAAACAGTGTGGAAAGGTTATGAACAGTAATCATAGACAGACATAACAGGCCGATTGGCTGCTGTTTGTTGTGCTGTAAACTCAAGATATAGCATATGTTAACCTAAATGATTGAATTCCAGCATGTTAGATACATGTTGGATGCAAGAATGATCAGCTTCATGCCATATCAATGTATATTCTGGATACCATAATTGATATGGGAGCCACCATGACTGTATTAATGACACATGACAGATGCTGAAGAAAAGAAAAGTTATTTTGAATGACTAGGTATAACCATTATAGACCACAAGCATGGCTACACCACTCATGAGGTCAATCAAGGTCATAACCAGAAGTTAAAAACAAGAAAGTTTTTTTTCTTTAACAGGTGATGGTATATCACTACCTTTCCTGAGTCAATGCTTGTCATCTGGAAGGTTGTAATGTGCACATTCCAGAAAGAGTTCACCATGCCTATGGTATATATCAGCTACATAATTCAGGACAGTTGTCCACTTTTGGACTGTAGTGTTGCTATCTTGCACATTACTTGTTGCAACCCAGAACATGTGGCTGGTCACAGACTTGGTCCACAGATGAATGTCACCACAGTCCTTTCTCTTCGACATGCTCTCAAACTTCTTTTCAACTCATGTAAAAACAAATAACAGTCCGGTAATGTAACACACATGTATACAGTCTAAGGAATACATGAAACAGAATATAGCACATGTGGAGTTTTGTGTTTTTCATATTTAGTTTCATATAGGTTATAGTTTCTTGCTTTTATTTTTTGGAGTTTGTCTGTTAGGCTCACTGTTATACCTGACACCACTAATACTGTATACCTCACCCTCACACATACACAAAAAAATCACCCACCTGATCCATCAACTTACCATGCCTATTCTGCCAAGGCAGATACCTCCGTATGTGTTGGTGAGGAGTACTGTAGACAAGGAGGTTAAGGATACAGTTGCAGAAAGCACGCGTCACATGTGCACGGCATTTGAATAACATTTGCTCATCCTGCCAATAACATTGCTATTGGCCTGTATGTCTTGAACATGCAGAGGAGCTGGTACTGGCATGGTCATCATGGTCACTGTAGCATGAACCATTTTAGTTGCCCACCTCTGGACTTCCTCCACTCTGCCTATGTCCTTTCTGAGGTGAGGTGAGGACTCAAAAACTGAACCCAGTACTCCAGGTGAGGTCTGAACAGTGAGCGATATAGTGGGAACACCACCTCACTTCTCCCCTTGTAGGCATCCTTCCTTAGGCACACCAGCATCCCACTAGCGCCACACACTGCTTTGTTAAATATGATAACCCGAAGATGCCTTTCATGCACACTGACTGCCATTACATACTTGTACTCAGTTCCTTGGTTTCTGCTCCATAGGTGCACGATTTTGCACTTTTTTTGATATTGAACCAAAAGATGACAAATCACTTGGGCCAGCTGTAGTTTGTCTTCAACTGCATGGTTCTACTGGAGCATGTCCCCATACAAACCCAGTCTCAGATCCAGGATGTTACAATGGGGGGTGTGGTGGTGGCATGCCAGGTCATAATGTCGCATGACATAATAGCGTGCGGCATTATGGCAACCTGACTTGTGCTCACCTCAGTTGGACCCCCGGAGCTGAGAATCATTAGTGGGGGATCCGGGGCACAGCCCTCATATCGGGGATGGGAAAGAGACCCCACAGAACAAAGATATATGCCTCATGGCATCAATCGCGCAGCGCACTATGCATGTTTATGTGGCATTATGTCGTGTGACATAATGACCCCGTGCCTGGTGGTGGGACTTGATATTCCAATTTTTTTAATCCTTTATATAATTTACTATTATCTTGTTTTTCTACATTTTAAATAGAGAATACAAATGTAGTATATCATTTAGAATACATATTTTCTTCTTACAATCAAGTAAATCATACTTCAACAAAACGAACTGCAGCAGCAGCAGCAGCAAGTAGATTACAATGGGGGTGCTACCATCCCCTTCACTCCCCTAGATCTGCCACTGCGTAACAAACCATTTATTGTTCCTCATCATGCTTGATCATTATCGGTGACCCTTCAGAATGAACATCAAGGCTGAAGGAAGGCAAACTGAACAGCATCAGACTTTTGAAAAGTATCCTGGAGTGCTCAAATGTCAGCATGTGTTGATTAAACAACACTCAGGAGGTGAGTAGGAAGTGCATGTGTGTGTGTATATGTGTGAATACTGTAGACACAGCTGTAAGGAATACAATTGCAAAAAGCATGTCTCACATGACCATAGCGTTTGAATGACATTTGCTTATCCTGCCAGCAATATTGCTAATGGTCTGTAATTCTCGAACATGCAGAAGAGCTGGTACTGACATGGCCATCATGGTGGCTGTAGCATGAACCACTTTAACTACATTACTTTGGACTTCCTCCACTCTGCCTATGTTCATCCTGAAGTGAGGATTCAAAAACTGAACCCAGTACTCCAGGCAAGGTCTTAACAGGGAGCGATGCAGTGACACCACCTAACTTCTCCTCCTGTAGATACCCCTCCTTAGGCACTCCAGCGTCCAATTAGCACTACACACTGCTTTGTCAGATATGATAACCCAAAGATGCCTTTCAGGCTTACTGACTGTCACTAAAAACACTCCACGTAGTTCCTTGGTTCTTATTTCATTGGTGCACAATTTTGAACTTTTTTGACATTGAACCAAAAGATGACAAATCATTTGGGGCTACTGAAAATCATCTTCAGCTGCATGGTTCTAATGGAGTATGTCCCCATACAAACCATAAATGATATATCATAATGCATGCGCATTATAAGTGACCCAACAGAACAAATATAAGGGCTAATAAAAGGCAGGTGGAACAGTGACAAATGTTTTTTTTTTGCTATTACTTTCTTCCTCTCTGATGCCAGCCATCCTCCGGAGGGAGCCCCCAGCCACATCCCCCGGCATCCACCATCCAGCGCTGGCCCATACTCCCAGGGCTTACCCCCCTCAATGGGGCAGATGGGGTTCCCCAACCCCCACCGGAGACCAGAGTCAGTGTGGCCAGCACTGTGGCTAGCCAGGAGTGGAGCCTGTGAGGTGCACTCCATCATTCGCCGTGGTATCTGTCTTTCTCTGGTTTTCTCCCCAGAAGATGAGGCATGAAATGATGCCTGTGGAGGGAGCACACATACATCCACATGCATTCCCTCTAAGCATCTGCTCTATCTCCTCCCCCTTACTACAGCGTCAGTGCGCTATTCCCCAGCCTCTACTAGGGAGAAGGCAAGCACTGAGCCCTGGTGACCCCCCTCCCTAGAGAAGGAGAGCAGTTCATCAGATGCTCAATCCTTCTCCCCTGCTGATTTCCAGCGGCCCGTGCTCATTCCCGAACACGGGCCGCCGGTGTAGCATGAGGTAAGGCTTCCAATGCCTCAGTCCTCAGCACCACCGAGCCAGCTCAGTGACAAACTTTTGAAAAGTACCCTGGCTTGTTTAAATGTAGTCATGTGTCGATTAAATAACACTCAGGAGGGGTGTGTGTGTGTGTGTGTGTGTGTGTATGTTAGCCCAAATAAGATAGCTACATGCAAACAGTTTGCTACATACAGAACAACACGTCATGCTCATGGGGCTCAAGTGTGCATTACTGCAGCAGAAGTAGCCATACTCCTTCAGAAAGTGAGGATGAGTACAGATATACACCAGACAACAACTCACAGATCAGTAAAATAAGTCAGTGATAGATTTCTTATGGTTCTGTCAAGCATTTACTCTAACACTCTAACACTTTTGTAGTCATCTGGCAGGCAGTACTTACAACATTTACAATGTGAAATGTAGCAAATGTAGGAAAGGGTACATAATGTAAGCAACCTGAACATATAGCACAATTATCTTACAGGGTTTATGTGATAACAGTGATCGTGGAAAGGCGATCGCTGTTAGGGCAACTGTACATCGGCGAAAATTCATTTTGCCGATGTATAATCCCAGTGCACATGAAAAGGGCGCTGGGAACTTCAAGTTTTTTGTTTATGCAGCCCCTGCACACCCCTACTAAAGATTCTCAACTCCAAGGGGGTGCATGACGGGGGGTGGAAAAAAAAGAAAAATCTCAGTCCGGCACAAAAATCCCAATGCGCCCAGTACCTAACCCAGTACCCCCAACCATAGCTGGCCACAAACCCCCACGCTACACCTCACAAACCCTCCTCACCTTCTTCCCTTCATATGGCATGCTTGCTCTCACAAGACGTTAAGATACATATAGCAACAGGATGTTGCTATAACCCGCATTCACCCCCCATCCATTAGCCCTAAAAACAGGTGCTGCTATTGAGTCTCCTATTTTGTAGGCGCTCAGTAGTGATCGCCCTTCTCCTGGGATACCTATCTGACTTACCTTTGGTTGGGCTGGATGAAATTTATGTTTGGCAGAGGAAATTCTGGCAAAATTCTGATTTCGCTTCTGACAAATTTCTATGATCATATCATGAAATTTTGCCAAAACTGTGATTTCAGTTATTTCCATCTAATTTTAAAAGCGTGTGTCCATATAGCACCAGACTTGGAATAATGACTTTACCAATGGCTATACTGAAGTGTACCAAGTTGCAAATCTATATCTTTATAGATGATTGAGTTATAAGCCTCCAAACATTTGGAAATGTTTAAATTTCCTTTTGCAGCTATGTAAACTGCAAAATTTTAAGCCCTATAACTTTAAGACTAGAAAACAGAATATCACGTTTTGTTAGGTTCTTTGACCCTAAATATTAGGCTTTAAGGCCACCCCCATGGCCCAGCAGCAGAATTTTGTGCTGCTATGCTGATGTTCCAGGATCAGAAGCAAGCCTGAGAAGTCATATCAGGAAGCAGGCCATGGCTGAGACAGCTGCTGCTTGGCAGTGTGTCTCAGTCGGGGAGGGTTGGAAGCAGGTCTCACCGACACAGTGACCCCTGTGACTGAGCCAGAAGGAAACAGTTGCTGTGTGAGGTTAACAGAGGCACTGTTCCCACCAGGGGAGGTAGGAGAGAAAATACGTGGGAGAAAAGCCCAGTATCCAACTAAAAGACTGCTGGATTCAGCCTGATCAGGGTATATCTCTGAAAGATGAGCTGCCAGTTAGTCTGGGAGAAAAAACAATATTAAAGAAAAGGGGCTTTGTGTGTCAACTCTCTAACGTCTTGCTCAAAAGTGGGCCAAGTTATAAGCAGCCAAAGATTCCAAAATAACATCAGTAATTAAAGTTGAATTTCGTCAGCTTTGTGAAACTGTGGAATGCTACGATACTTTTGTTGAAGCCATGTCCATACATTTTGCTCAGTCATGCACTTGAGTTTCCATTGCAGAGAAAGGTAAAGGCTAGGTAAAGTGGCAATAAGGTAGCATTCATAGGATAAAGAACCTCTGTGCGCAAACACTGAGGCAAGGGTTACCCCAAAGGGCATTTGGCTGGGAAGCCAAGTTTCAAGAAAACACAAAATCACACATGCCCCCACAATGCAAGGCATCATGGGCTGCATATGCAAATCACCACAGAATGTTATGCTGGTCCAACTTTAAGCAGAATTGCATGGTGCCAGAAGGCCTCTCACACAGTTTGCAAAGGGTGCTAACAGAAGAATTCAGTGTTCGCGCACAGAGGTTCTTTGTCTTTTAAATAGTTTTTTATTTTAATGGGTTCACCACAATAATCCAAGTCACACTGCCTTAAGGGTAGCTGGTCCATTCCGCTGGGGTGTCAAACAGACGAGGCATACTGATGAGTCCTGGTAGGACGAAACACGTGTCTATGTCTTCTGTTAGCACCCTTTGCAAACTGTGTGAGAGGCCTTCCGGCACCATGCAATTCTGCTTAAAGTTGGACCAGCATAACATTCTGTGGTGATTTGCACTGGGTTGCATCACAACAGCTCTTCCTAAATGCCAAGAAAACAGTCTCCATGTCCTTTGGCACAAAGCAAAGACTTGCTAGGCTCCCCATTCTGCCCACCTTCCACACCCTGGATGGGACACTTCTTGAGGACACCTCCTCTTTTAGATATCTTGGGATTTGGCTGGACCAACACCTCACCTTCTCTGGTCACATCGATGCCATCCTGAAAAAGCTACACCCCAAGCTTGGCACATTATACAGGAACCGAAATTGCATTCCACTTATGGCCAGGCATGACATTGCCCAAAAGATGATTCTCCCTATTTTTGACTACTGTGATGTAATCTACAGTACCATTCCCAAATCCATCTTTTCCAGATTGGACCCTCTTTTCAACTCTTTCCATTGCTTTGCCCTGGAGTCTCTAGTACGTACTCAGCACTGTGATCTTTATCACTCATTGTTTTTCCCTTCGGTTGCTAATAGGCACCTCACCCACTGTGCCAAACTCATCTCTAAATATTGGCTAGGCTATCTTCCACCATACTTATCCTTCTATCTCATTACCCATCCCCCCTCAGCTCACTCCATAAGATCATCTGACTCATGTACCTTTCTGATTCCCTGCTGTTCTACCCCTGCTGGTCAGTCTGCTTTCATACATCACTTCCCTAAAATCTGGAATGCCCTTCCTCAACAAATCTGACACTCCTCTTCCTTTCACTCCCTCTCCTCTGCCCTGCCTAACTACCTCTCCTCTAACTGCACTTGCTACCATTAACCATAACCCTGACCCCCTCTTCTGCACTTGCACCTGCCTCTAGCCTGGACTGCATCAACGTTTTTTTGTCCCAATAGCACTTGCGTACAATGAACCTGCAATTCTTTTGTTCAATTAATTTTTTATCTGCCTTCCCAGTAAACAGATGAACCCTGCATTCCTGCCTATTCTGTACTCCACGTATTGTCCGCATGTAATATTTGATCCCTATGTAAGATTGTTCTGAATATAATTTGTTGTATGTATGGTTGTATGTATTTTCTTCTTGTTCCCTTCCCCAGAGGTCACACCGGGAAATGAGCAACTTGTTGCTCAGTGTGCTTTCCAGGTGAAACATTTCAATAAATTAATAAAATAAATAAAAAAGTAGTTGTGGCTTAAGCCATTGTGACAGAGGTATCTGGATATCTTTAGTTGTAACTGAGCATGATACTGGGCATCACTGTCACAGCAATGTTGGAGGGGCATTGCAGGACTATGATGTTAGTGCAGACAAAGTGATATAGTGATGAGAAGTGATCTGTGAAAGTTATATTCCAAAGTGGAATTCTGTTAGCATTACCTAATACGTGCCCATGAACCTTTGAACAAATTGTACCAAGTAGTAATTTCTAAAGTGCCCAAAATAAATTTTAACCTACTAAAGCACATGTATCCAGCTTAATTACATTTCAGGACTTATTTACTTTGGTATGCATGCTAAATCGTGAACGTGTATCTGAAATAACAGTGGAGCTATAAACATCCAAATATCTTCACATAATTTGAAAAATAATTAACTTCTGAAATGTTTGAACTCCTGTAACATGCAAGTTACGTGACCAACTACCCCATTTAGCAGATTCTACAATGCTTCTAAGAAAGCATGTATATATACAGATTCAGTTGTCCAGCTCCAAAGGTGACTAAGTTGTAAGCATAGAAATATTTTCAGAAATTTTCAAATGGATAATAAATTGCCAGACTTTGAGCTCTGATAATGTCCCTGCAACTCATTCAAATGTCATGGAACTTGGCATACATTTAGAGACTCTTCCATACAGCACACGTACCTTATTTCAGAGCTCTAGCCATAGCATATGACTATTGAGTTATGTCTAATTAAAGGATTTCAGAAAATTCCACAAAATGTCATGAAAGTTCACAAAAATCACTGGATTTTGTGAAAATTCTGCAAAATCTGAATTTGCTACTTTCACCATGCCTTAATTTTGGCCACGTACCACATGTCAAAATAATGTTTAATATCTGGGTGTTTTTCCCTTAGGTATGCCTTGACCTGCACATGACGATTATTGACAATTTATGAAACATCACACTCTTCGTCATGTATAAACGATAGACCTTTGGTTAACACCTCAACCATCATAGCTAATAAATGTTTCACTTCAGAAGATGTTAAGAACAACAATTGAAAAAAATAAGTAATTTTTGTACTTCAGCATTCAATGATTATGTATTTAAAATAATTAAATTAGTTCAACATGCCAGAATAAGCTGCAGACAAATAACTCAATCCATCTGCAGATTCATAAAGGTCAAGCAACAGTCAGAGCTCACACTGGGAAGGTTGTGCTCCTATAAGTCTAAATCACAGTGCATTTTGGGAATAGAGCATGCACTACCTCATGCCATAAAAGTCAACAGTCTCCTTGTGATTTTAAAAGAACATTCAGTCCATTTTTATTAAAATAACAAAACAAAGAGGTTGTGCTCGCCTGATGTGTTTTGGGTATTTCTAGCCTTTATCCTGTTAAATCACAAAGAGACTAGTGCCTTTTATCTAATGAGGTAGTGCATACCCTATTCTCAAATGCACTGAGATCCATAAAGGTATATAGTCCATATTTGGTACAATGCCCCACTGTGCCACCTCGAAGTAAAAGTTCACTTTGTCCTATAATGTCAAAAAACTGTTGTTGTTGGCTTTCCCATACCTGCTTAACTGCTGGATTAATATGAGTGCTTCTGTTTATAATATTGCATGTCACCCGAGACATTTCTGGTATGTTGACATTAGTGAAGAGGTATACAGCTTTAGCAGGGCTCACTCCACTACAGAAAACTGAGTCATGAAGTGAAGGGTTTCCCAAAATGTTAAAATGTAATTGAATATTTGTTTTAATATAGGGATTAGAGTGCTTTTAAATGTTTTATAAAAATTAGATGTGAGTCCATCTGACCCCAGAGCTTCGTTTATAGCGAAATTATTTATAGCCTCTTCAATTTCAGTAGGGCCTATTTGCAAGATTATAAGTAGTAATTCTAAACACTAATCCAAGGACACACAAATTGTTCTAGGTAGTTGTCAATCATGTCCACAGAAGGCAGATTTTCAATAGGACAGTACAACTTTGAGTAATAATTGTAAAACTCATTTATAATGTCTTTATAATCCATTAACACTCTATTTTGAGTTTCAGAAATTATAGATTCTATTTGTCTCAATTTATCAAGTTTTTTAATTTTTGGGGCAAGGATACTTACTGGGCTTATTTCCTAGATCTGCATAGGTAGCATTAGATCTAGTAATAAGGAGCTCCACTTGTTCTTTGGAGCTAAATCTTAATTCTTTGTTTAAAATTTGGATTTCTTTAGATTCTAACGGTGTTAATGGGTCTGTTTTTTTTTTTTGTTTGTTTCTAACACCTTTAATCTATTGGTTATATTTATTGATTCATTTATTTCGTTTTTGTTGACCGGGTAAGTGCACATGACAAATTCTTGCCTATTTTCAGGCACAACACGGGGGGAAGGGGATACAGATGAATGCCAACTGATGTTGAACCAGATTAAGTTGTTGGCGGTACTTTTAGTGAATGGGGGAAATTCCCCTACTCGCCACAGGGGGAATTTCTAGCCAAACAAGATGGCGGATGAGAGCCCTGGGAGAAGGTGGATACTGTGGAGGTGAGGCAGCTGGCCTCCTCCCACACCTCAGCTAGACCAGAGGCTGAAAATGTGTTGATCCCTGAAATTTGTGAAGAGTCTATAGCAGCAAATAAGTTGCCTGAGCAGGCTATAGCTCAAATTGAAGATGTGGAGGGGATTTCAGGTGGTGAAGATGGCATGAATGAGAATTCTAGTTCTGATGCATAGAGTGAATGAAAGTCCAGACAAGAAGGGGACAAAATGTCGGAAGAGACATGGGAACTTCAGCAGCAGGTAGAGATGGAAGAGCATAGGTTTCGTGCGAGACAGTCCTTGCTAATGCAGAAAATTTGGTAGAGTCAAAGTGACAGCCCGTCTGACACTGTCAAACCAAACCAGCTGAGAAACAAGCCAGAAGAGCTACAAGACCAGCTGTCTGCTAAACCTGAAAAATGCCTGTGAGTGTCTCTAGAACGCAGAAAACCATCAGTCTGAGTACTAAATCTTCTAAAATAATTCCTGATAATGTTACAAATGACACGAGTATGTTAAAATACAAAGCCACTCCAGGGACAGGGCCCAGGACTGTGGAGAAGGCCTTACAGGGTGCTGGCTGGAAGAAACCCAGCAGAGCCTCTCGGTGAAGTTCTGGTGACTCACCAGTAAGAATGCCTCTACTGGATGATTTGTTGACTACTGCCTCTGAAATCCCAAATGCTCCACAAAACATGGATATTTTGGAGAGTGATCGTCTCGCTATCCCAGAGGAACTGATTCTGACTCAGAATCCTGTTTTAAATATGTCTGCCCCAGAAGCATTATTGGAGAACACTGTTCAAACTATACAGGTGGAGGCCCTGCTGAATTTGATGCCTGAAAAGCAGAAAAAAAGTTCTCCTCTTTGTTTCATCTGCCTGTTCTGCCAGCTAAAAGGCATAATACTGTAAGACTTCAATATGTAGGTGGATTGCCTGAAACCCCCTTATCATGTATATGTTGCTAGGACACTGTTGAAAGACTCTATGATTTTTTTTTCTCATGAACTGTACGCCCTGATACATATATCAGGTGAAACAAACTTTGATGTCAGCTTTAAAACCACTCAAGGCCTAGAACATTTTTGGTCCAAATACCATGCTTTAAGATAAACTGCTTTATGGACTCCCTTCATGGCAATACCATTGACTAAACCTGCCTATAAAACTATTACTATCATGTTCAGGAATGAGGGAGTGGATCTCTCAGACGTTCTGTTTTGGCTTAAATCAAAGTGTACAGTTATTGGAGATACTGAGGCCATGCTGGACTTAGAGAATATTTGGACTGGGGTGTGGAAAATGAAAGTTTTGTTAAAGTCTGATGATAATGGTCTCATGCACTTGCCTAATTCCTTTTTTTAGGTTGTGAAAGAGGGGTTTTGTTCTATCCAGGTCAGCCCAAAGCTTGCTACATTTCAGAACTGTCCCTTCCCCCTCAGGTTCAGGAAGAGGTAATGCCTGTCACAGTGGATTAAAATCAGGGGACAATGGAAATGCCTCGTCCACCCAAACCTGTTCGGATCAGGTTTAGAAGGTCAACAAGATCATCACTAAAAGCTGCCCCCCCCCCTTCCAAAAGCAGTTAAAACCTCTCCTATACCAACTTCTAACTCTTATGACATTCTGCAAGAGTCTGCAGGTGAATCTGGGGAGGACTCTGATACATCTTCAGTCCCCTCTTCTCATAACAAGGGAACAATGGACACAGAAAGCTGTTCAGCAGGTAGAGGTGCTCAGAAATGGAAAGCCAACTTGAAAATGAAAGGGAGATTAGGTACTGGAAAAATCAAATAGATTTAGGGCTGGAAAAAGTACTATGTTTCCTCTCACAAAACCAGTATGGCTAACCCCTTCTTTGATTGTCATACTGTAAATGTAAACAGTATAAAAAGGGCAGGGAAGAGAAACCTAGTCTTTACATTTTTCACCTCCCTGCGAATGGGCATAATATTTTTACAAGATGTAAGGTTCCATTCTTGCTCAGAAATCAAGCAAGCATGAAGACATTGGCTCAGTGGCCCTTCTTTCTGGTCCATTGGCCAAGAAACATGCTCTGGAGTGGGGTTATTGGTTCACAGGGTATATTTCTAACTATTAAAACATTTTGACCTGGTCCCTGGTCGAGTGCTGATACTAGATGCATTAATTCAGAACAAACCATACCAGCTGATAAATATATACACCCCCTAAACAAAATCAGGTACTGTAGGTCTGATATGCTAGCTTTAATTCAACCTTACCTACACACCTCAGAACTTATAATTTTTGCAGGAGACTGTAATTGTGGGCACAGCCTGCAGGATAAAAGTTCTAACGCAAAAATAAAAAAAGTATATTGTGATTCCTGTTTCCTGAATAAGGTTATTACCACGGCACACCTACATGATGCCTATTTAGAATTTGCTAAATCTCATTCTCCCACCTTTCAAAAAGGCACTTTAGCAACTCATTGTGACAGGGTCAGTCCCTGCCACTGGAATATTGGACATTCTTTGTCTCTTCTTCTGACTGCAACCAGTATTTTTCCTTCTCGCATTGCTATCCCTGTATTTCTGTATGGAGGCAGGCCACTTCCTTAAAAAATTCCCCCCTTATCCCCTTTCTTATCCCCACTTTTTATTTCTCTGTATTTCTCAAGGTCCCTAGTTCACTTTAAGTTTCCCTCACTAACTGAGAGATTTGGTTTGGCAGATTTTCTGCTAATAAAATAAAAGGAAATATTAATAGAACAGCATTCACTTTCCCTGTTATTTTGTTCACTATGCTGCATTGTGGAATATTAGTGCAGGCATAAGATAGGCAAAAGAGAAGAAAGAAATTAACAAATATGTCATTGTAAATAGTGTAAATGTTGGAAGAAGGAGGAGTCAGATATTACCGTTCTTCCTTCTGAACGTTCAGTTACTTTGTAGTTAGCGAGCGCTTTTTTGAGGTTAGTGCGACTGTTCGCACAATCGCGAAGCTCTCATGATTGTGCGGACCCTCGTGCAGCACTCGCGATTCTGTTTTTTTAATATTAACTTTATACCTCTTAAATAGTCTCTAAGCAGGAGACTAAGCCCCTTGTTCCATCTCTGATTTTTCTTAATTCTCCTATGTCCCAGGAGAAGCTTCTTGAGCTGCTGAAGAAGTAAAAGTGTCAGACGTTGGCTTGTAAATTTCAGCTGCTGGCTTGACTATTTCTCCTTGGAGCTGAATCTGTTAGTTCTGTTTCTGTGGATGTTCCAGGCTGCATAACAGTCTGTCCTGGGCTTTTGTTTGAAGGAGTGTTTTTGATCTTCATTACAGAATGCTAGGACGTTACCCTGCTGCAGTAGTTTTATTGGGACTGTAAGCCGTCAGCATTGCAGTGTTCCCAATGGCTTGTCAGTGCAAAAAGCTCCTTCTCATTACAATCTTCCACAAGAACACAACCCCCTTTTATTTAATCAATGAAACATTATAGGCTTAAGTGAGGTTTTGTTGTTTAAGCATTTCTTTTGAAGGAGGATCATAGAAATTCTGGCAATATTACAGTCTAGGTTTTACCTGGGGAGGGTTATTCATTGGAGGTAAATGTTCTGTGTCTGCTCTGGGAGAAATAAAAGGTGAGGTCTGGTTACTTGGAGCTCTTACAGGATACTGAGGGTCATTATAGGGGATCAGCGGCCCCTAGTGACTCAGATTTAAGCAAGCCAAGCTGTCAATCACCTTCAGAATTCCTGTTTGCTATTCAAATTCTTTTAGAAGAGCTTTATTTTGTTATATAAAAAGGTTTATGAGATTCTTGAAATGTATGAAGGATGTATTTACTGTTTAGACCAATTCTGAAGATATATTAAACATGTTTTAATGTTGGAAAGAATACCTGGTCACCTGATCAGGAAGGCAGGTACTTAAACCCTACCTTCCCTGGTATCAAGTTAGATAGGGTCAGTTCCTCCTGACCTAGCTGGAGAGATGTTCCAGAAAGAGAGAGCTAAAGAAAACTATTGTATTGCCTTTGATTTGTTTATTATTTTTTTTTGTTGTTGTTTTCTGAAATAATTTTCTTTATTGGTGCTGAAGTTGCTTATACTGAAATAAACATCCCGCTAAGCAAACAGTGGGTTGCACCTGAATTGTTGACTCTGAGTACATTTTTTGTCTACCTGTAGAACCCACCCAGTAACATTTTGTGTAGAAGTGGGATTTTCTACTGCCTGCTACGCTTTGCCAGGGAAGGGAGATGTTGTGATGGGTACTTCCTGGTGCCCGAGGTAGATGTGGTGGAGGGTGGCCTGGCTCAAGGCATCCTCACCAGACATATGGTGGCACAAACAGGGGATCAATTATTATCTGGTCTACTGGACTCTTATCCTAAAATCAAATGGACTCCTTCTGAGAGATACGAAGATGGGGACCTCAGCGAGCATGGGGAAGGGATGCCCCTGGATCAACCCTTGGAGACTGAGGGTCCAGAAAAGGAATTGGCTGCCTCCTACCTTGAGCAAGCTCCCATGGAAGATGTAGAAGAATTACTGAAATAGTTGTGCATCAGACAAGCGCAGCAAGATCTAGAGAGAGAAATTGACTGCAGGAGACAGGATGCCAAGTGGGTGGATACAATGAGGGTGCTTCAAGCCATCCAAACAGAACATGCAGAACGCCCACAAGGACCTAGGGATATCAAGTTGGTCAGATTGCAGGACTCTGATGATATCAAAGCCTACCTAACCACCTTAGAGAGGGTAGCACAAACATGTGGTTGGCCTAAAGACCAATTAGTGGTGCGTCTTGCCCCCCAACTAGCTGGACGAGCTCAGATGGTATATAGTAGGCTGGGTATTCAACTTACTAATGACTATGACCATGTAAAACAAGAAATTCTGAGGAAATATGACATTAGTCCTGAGACTTATAGACAGCATTTTAGATACTTAAAAATGCAAGCCTCAGATGCTCCCAGAGATGTTTATGCCCGATTAAAGGACCTAAGTGATAAATGGCTACAACCAGGTAGCAAGACTGTGCACCAAATATTGGAAACCATAACCATTGAACAATTTATAATGGTTCTACCCAAGATGTACAGCTATGGGTGTGAGAACATAAACCTGAAGAGGTGAAGAAAACTATTGCCTTGGCTGAGGACTTCATGGCTGCTTGACCTACAAGAGGGAGGAACCAGGGGGGTAGTACAACAACCCCCTCCACCAACCTGGTAAGAGCTCCTTTCTCCTCTCTAAATGTTAGCACACAGCCTGACTCAAGAAGAGATAGGAGAGAGAGAGAATATCATTATCGGAAATAACATGTCATGGTTACCAAAAGAAAGGCCACTTAATCAGAAATTACCCAGTAATAAAAAGAGACTCTGGACATCTCGCTCTAGCTAATTGGGCACCTTATGTGGCAACAGTAGAAGTGGGGACACATAATGTTTTGGGCTTGTTGAACTCTGGAAGTCGTCAGACTTTGGTCCGTGCAGACTTAGTGGAGGGCCTAGAAAGAACTGGGAAAGGCATGATGGTTACCTGTATCCATGGGACACTAATTTTTATGCCACCACCCCTCTGGAATTGACTGTAAATGGGACATCACAGGAGTTGGCAGTTGGGATTGTTCCTCATTTACCTATCCCTGTGATTATTGGACAAGATCATCTGGATTTTTCATCTTTAGTGGTTAAGCAGAATTGTTCACCTCTTGTTGCAGTGACAACTCTGTCACAAGTAAAACAATAAATTAATCTGGGGGGACTATTTCCATTCTCAGACGAACTGTATGAGACCCCAGGGAAAGATCGTAAGGGGGAGTCCATCGAAAGACAAGAAAAGAGAGACTGGCAAAATTAACAGTTCATAGGCCCTATAGACATTAAATCAGAGACAATAGTCCATGAGCAAAAACAGGATGACACATTAATCCATTTCTTTTCACAGGTGGGAAAGCAACCTGAGGAAGGATTTCCAAAATGTGTAATATTAAATAACATTTTGTATAGGGAATGTATGAATCCCAGAAATAGAAACAGTCACACATTTGGTTGTCCCACTCAAATATCGAAAATAACTAATTCACTCTGCACATGATATACCCTAGGCAGGACATTCAGGGAGGGATACCACCCTGAGTAGAATTCTGCATAGATTTATTTTGGCTGGGTATTCATGAACAAATAGCAGAATATGTCCAGAGCTGTCCAGTATGTCAGAAGGTAGCCCGGACAGGAAAAAAAGATTTGGTACCCCTACAAAATATACCTTTAGTCAGTCAACCTTTTGAACGAATTGCTCTGGATGTAGTGGGACCCCTGCAGACTAGATCCAAAGGGAATAGATTAATTTTGGTTGTTTGTGACTACGCCACTAGTTACCCCGAAGCAATACCCATGTGAACTGTAAAAGCATGGAGGGTGGCTGAAGAACTGGCAAAAATCTTTAGTAGAATGGGGATTCCAAAGGTCATACTTGCAGACAGGGGTATCAGTTTTACATCTGTAATGTTAACTGAACTGTACAGATTATTGGGGATACATGCCATAAGAACCTCACCTTACCATCCACGAACAGATGGGTTGGTAGAAAGGTTTAACCAAACACTTAAAAGGATGTTACAGAAATTTATGAACGAAGAGGGGGAGAAATTGGGACACCTTTCTACCTTACCTTCTGTTTTCATATCACGAAGTACTCCAAGACTCCACTGGGTATTCCCCTTTCTCTCTTCTGTACAGAAGAAATACCTGAGGGCCACTGGATGTTATTAAAGAACATTGAGAGGAAAACCTTCATGTAGGGAAGCAAGGGGTACTTGAATATATGGTCGCTTTAAGAAAACGCCTCCTGAAGTATGTTACCTTGGCTCACCAATCATTGCTGGAAAAACAAGAACAGAAAACTGAATATGATAAGGGGGTGGGGGCAGAAGCAGTTTTCCACAGGAGCAAAGGTGCTACTTCTTCTACCAGCCACTGAAAACAAGCTGCTGATGAAGTGGCAGGGGCCGTATACTACGAACATACGAAATTTGCCAGCAGAAAAAGGCCTAGAAGTCTATCAAGTCTGCTCGAATGTGCAGCTAGCACCCTTTATTCTGCAGCTGCCCCTCCCTTCCACCCTTCCCCTTCATTGACCCTCCCCCTTGTCCTGTCCCATCCTCGTTTGAAGCAGTCCACTGTTCTACTGGATACCACTTCTGCAGGTAACGCATTCCACCCAGCCACCACCATCTCTGTGAAAAAGTGTCTCCTCATCTCCCTCCTGAACCTTCCTCCCTCCAGTCTCATATCATTGACCCTGGTGTCCCTCCTCTCCCTTACTTTGAACAGCCCCTCTGTACCTGTATTGTTTATTCCTTTCATGTACTTAAAGGTTTCAATCATGTCCCCCCCTGTTCCTCCTCTCCTCCAGCGAGTACATGTTCAACTCCATCAGCCTCCTCTCATGTGATAAGTCCCCCAGCCCCTTGATCATCTTTGTCACCCAGCGCTGAACCCCCTCCAGTAACTTAATGTCCCTCTTCAGATACGGGCGCCAGTACTGCACGCAGTACTCCAGGTGCAGTCTAACTAATGACCTATACAGTGGCAGAATCACCTTCTCCCTCCTCGTGGATATACCTCTTGCAATACAACCCAGCATTTTGTTGGCCTTTGCAGCTGCCTTCCTACATTGTGCCAAGTTGTTCGTTGACCCTGTAATGGGCACCCCCAGATCCTTCTCCTCCTCTGTCTGGGCTAGCTGCACTCCCCCCAGCTGGTAACTTCTCCTTGGGTTCTTCATCCCAAAATGCAGCACTATGCACTTTTTGGGGGCATTAAACCCCAGTTGCCAGGTGTCTGACCAGGTTTCAAGCTTTGCCAGATCATCCTGCAACCCCTGCCATCCCCTAGGTCATCCACCACCACTCCTACCTTGGTATTATCAGCAAACAGACTAATCTTGCTCTTGATGTCCAATTATATGTCTGCAATGAA
The DNA here is from genome assembly GCA_016271365.2 of Neoceratodus forsteri. NCBI lineage: Eukaryota > Metazoa > Chordata > Ceratodontiformes > Ceratodontidae > Neoceratodus > Neoceratodus forsteri. The sequence continues at coordinate 1,545,309,999 of CM057450.1, forward strand.
TAAGCCAAACAACACTGGTCCCAACACTGAGCCCTGTGGAACACCGCTCGTCATTACCCTTGGGTGTGAGAGCTCCCAACCCACCACCACCCTCTGTTGCCTTCCCTGCAGCCAGTTCCCTGCCCATTTCACCAGCTTTGCACCCGCCCCTGTGCCTTCTAACTTACTTCCCAGCCTTCCATGCGGCACCGAGTCGGATGCCTTACTGAAGTCCAGATACAGGACATCTACTGCATGGCCCCTGTCCAGTTGCCTAGTTACCCAGTCATAGAACTCCACCAGACTATACTCAGACAAGTAGGACCAGTCACCTAAGAGGTTCAGATGCCACTAGAAGATATAGTAAACAAATATATCATGCTAATTTGTTAAAATTATGGCATGAGTGGAATGAGACACCCAAGATAAATTGTTACATACAGACTGAGACTGATACCTCAGAACTGAACATAGCATACAGTAGGTTAGAGCAGAAGGGTCAAATACAAGAGATCTTTGTCAATCCAGCATTAAACACACAGAAACAAGAACAGTTGCAACACCTTTTACACACCTATGGGGAAACCTTCACAAGTATCCCAGGCAGGGCAGTTGGGGTGGAGCATGTCATCAGGATCACCCAAACTACCCCTATATATCAAAAACCTTATCGACTACCCACTCATACCAGGGAAGAAGTCATTAAGGAAGTAAGGAAGATGGAACAAATGGGCATTATCACACCCTCACATAGTGCATGGGCATCTCCTATAGTGGTTGTGAATAAGAAAGAGGGGGATATTGACCTCTGTCTTGATTATCGAAAGATGAATGCTGCCTCTATTTTAGACCAATAACCTATGCCCAGAATCGATGACATTATCGATCGTTTGGGGAAATGCAGCTTATATTTCCATGCTGAACCTTATCAAAGGATACTGGCAGATTCCTCTCACCCCACAATCAAAAGAAAAAAATGCCTTCATTACACCTATTGGACTATTTGAGTTTGTCACCTTGCCATTTGGTCTCCATGGAGCACCTGCAACTTTTCAGTATTTCATGGACCAAATGCTTAATCCCTATATAGACTTTTGTGCCACATACCTTGACGATATGGTAGTATTCAGCCCCGATTGGGAGACACATCTAAAACTTCTGGAACAGCTATTTTCAGTAATCAAGAAAGGCAGGGGTCCCTATCAACCCTAAGAAGTGTTGCCTAGGACAGACTGAGACCGGCTATTTAGGGTTCATTATAGGAAATGGGACTACTAAGCCTAAAATGAATAAGGTGTCCACTGTGTCTGATTGTGCCATACCTAAAACTAAGAAGCAAGTGTGTGCTTTCTAAGGAATGGCTGGATACTACCGGTGCTTTTATTCCCAATTTCTCTGCTATAGCCGGCCCCCTTACTGATCTAACTAAGAAACGGTATGCTAATAAAGTAGAATGGACCCCAGAATGCGATACCACCTTTAGGCAAATTAAGGCAGCATTGTGTGCATACCCTGTTTTAAGAAGCCCCAATTTTAGCAAGCCTTTGTAGCACAAACAGATGCATCAGGGGTGGGTATGGGGCAGTGCTGACACAATATATACAAGAGGAAGAGCACCCCATAATATATATAAATAGGAAGCTACAAGAGAGGGAGCGTAGATATTCTTCTGTTGAAAAGGAATGTCTCGCCTTCAAATGGGCCATAGAGTCTTTTAAATATTATCTGTTGGGAGCTGAATTTGAAGTGGTGACTGACCACAACCCCCTCTGTTGGATTCAACAGATGAGAGAAAAATCCACGTATTATGAGGTGGTATCTGGCTTTACAGCCTTACTGTTTCTCTGTCACACATAGAAAAGGTAGTGAAAACACCAACGCTGATTTCCTATCACATTTTGGCACAGGACTTGAGATGCCAGACACAACATGAAAGGAGTATCTGAGTAAAGATCATGTTTAAGTGAATTGTAATAATCAGTATATTGAACAGATCCCGGAGTAAAGATAGTGTTATGTGAAATAATAAGTATGTTATTGTTCATACTGGTGTAACGAGACCCAGGGATGGAGCTTCACGGAGTGGGTGGGCCAGTGCTCCTCCAACCTCCATTAATATGAAAGGGGGTTGGACTGTGGAATACATCCTGTTTGAATAGAATATAAAAGAAAAAAAATGTCATTTGTTGTACAGTACAGTACAGGATGCAAGGTATTGTAAATTGTTTGTTGTATAATACAGGATGCAAGGTATTGTAAAGTATTCGTTGTCCCAGGGTGTGTATGGTTCTGATTGAACCTTAATAGAATATTAGTACTTCGGTTCTTAAGGGACCCTGGGACGGAACTCCTGAGAGTGGGTGGGAGGTAGTTCAACATCCTCCCGGGTTTCTGGAGAGGGGATTGGGTGTTACGCCTTCATAGATACATAGATACATAGACAGTGTCGGCAGATAAGGGCCTATGGCCCACCTAGTCTGCCCATTTGAGCTTGTAAGTTCAGTTTGTTTTCCTAGAAGTCTATTTCCCCTTACCCCTGACCTCTAGAATTCCTTTATGTCTATCCCATGCATCCTTAAATCCCGTGATTGTTTCAGCCCCACCACTTCCTCTGGCAGGGTGTTCCACTTGTCCACCACCCGTTCTGTGAAGAAATTCTTTCTCATGTTTCCTCTGAATCGTCCTCCCTCCAACTTCATCCCATGCCCTCTAGTCCTGAAACATCTTTTTCACTTAAAAATAGTGTTTTCCTGCACCCTGTTCCTCCCTGTAAGATACTTGTATGTCTCTATCATATCCCCTCTCTCCCTCCTCTCCTCCAGGGAGTACATGTTCAGTTCCTTCAACCTGTGTGACAGGGTCAGTCTCTGCCACTGGAATATTGGACATTCTTTGTCTCTTCTTCTGATTGCAAACACCATTTTTCCTTCTCGCATTGCTATCCCTGAATTTCTGTATGGAGGCAGGCCACCTCCTTAAAAAATTCCCCCCTTATTCCCTTTCTTATCCCCACTTTTTATTTCTCTGTATTTCTCAAGGTCCCTAGTTTTCTTTAAGTTTCCCTCACTAACTGAGAGATTTGGTTTGGCAGATTTTCTGCTAATAAAATAAAAGTAAACATTAATAGAGCAGCATTCACTTTCCCTGTTATTTAGTTCACTATGCTGCATTGTGGAATATTAGTGCAGGCATAAGATAGGCAAAAGAGAAAAAGAAATTGCCAAATATGTCTTTGTAAATAGTAATGTAAATGTTGGAAGAAGGAGGAGTCAGATATTATCGTTCTCCCTTCTGAATGGTCAGTCTCTCTGTGGTTAGCGAGCACTTTCTTGAGGTTAACGCTACTGTTCGCACAATCACGGAGCTCTCACGATCTTGTGCACCTCACGCAGTGCTCGCGATTCTGTTTTTTTAATATTTAACTTTATGCCTCTTAAATAGTCTCTAAGCAGGAGACTAAGCCCGTGTTCCATCTCTCATTTTTTTTAACACTTCTATGTCCCTGGAGAAGCTTCTTGAGCTGCTAAAAAAGTAAAAGTGTCAGCCGTTGGCTTGTAAATTTCAGCTGCTGGCTTGACTATTTCTCCTTGGAGCTGAATCTGTTAGTTCTGTTTCTGTGGATGTTCCAGGCTGTATAAGTCTGTCCTGGGCTTTTGTTTGAAGGAGTGTTTTTGATCTTCATTACAGAATGCTAGGACGTTACCCTGCTGCAGTAGTTTTATTGAGACTGTAAGCCGTCAGCATTGCAGTGTTCCCGATGGCTTGTCAGTGCAAAAAGCTCCTTCTCATTACAATCTTCCACAAGAACACACCCCCCTTTTATTTAATCAATGAAACATTATAGGCTTAAGTGAGGTTTTGTTGTTTAAGCATTTCTTTTGAAGGAGGATCATAGAAATTCTGGCAATATTACAGTCTAGGTTTTACCTGGGGAGGGTTATTCGTTGGAGGTAAATGTTCTGTGTCTGCTCTGGGAGAAATAAAAGGGGAGGTCTGGTTACTTGGAGCTCTTGCAAGATACTGAGGGTCACTATAGAGGATAGGCGGCCCCTAGTGGCTCAGTTTTAAGCAAGCCATGCTGTCAATCACCTTCAGAATTCCTGTTTGTTGTTCAAACTCTTTTAGAAGAGCTTTATTTTGTTATATAAAAATGTTTATGAGATTCTTGAGATGTATAAAAGATGTATTTACTGTTTAGACCACTTTTGAGGACATATCAAACGTTTTAATGTTGGAAAATAAACCTGGTCACCTGATCAGGGAAGTGGGTAATTAAACCCTACCTTCCCTAGTATCAAGTTAGATAGGGCCAGTTCCTCCTGACCTAGTTGGAGAGAGGTTCCAGAGAGAGAGCTAAAGAAAGTTATTGTATTGTCTTTGATTTGTTTATTACTGTGTTTTTTTTTCTGAAATAATTTTCTTTATTGGTGCTGAAGTTGCTTATGTTGAAATAAACATCCCGCTAAGCAAACAGTGGGTTACACCTGAATTTTTGCCTCTGAGTATGTTTTTGTCTACCTGTTAAACCCACCCGGTAACACTCGTATCAACTATATATTTGTTTCTGGAGACATTAAAATTACCAATGCTGAGATGACCCCTTTAGAATTCTCGGATCATAAACTGATAACTATTTCCGTAGGTGATAATTTAGCTGAGCTAAGGGGTCCAGGTATATGGAGGTTTAACGCCTCCATGCTTTCGGATCAGGGCCTTCTAATGGGAGGCAATATAGTGCAGTGGTTTAAGGCTCTGAGCTGCAAATCTGGAGACCTGGGTTTGAATCCCACAGCCCCACTTGCATACTGTGTGACCCTGAGCAAGCCACTTAACTTCCCTGTGCTCCCAGGTTGCACCTGTAAACAAGCTTTCAGCTTAGTGTGTCGCACCTGGTTAAACAATTGGAGAAATCTCCTTGACTCAGCTAATTACAGCCAGAAAATCTGTTTATGTTTGCTATGGCGATAGCATTAGGTAGTGGAAAGACACAAAGCATGACATCACCCTGCTGTTAAAACAGTATAGTAAGGAAAAAAATAATAATGCATATTTAACCTACCTACAACAATAGCAACAGTTGCAAAAATTTATACTCCATTGTGTACACCACAGGGCAAAATCTGACTGAACAAATGCAAGTAATTCAAAAAGGTATGAGAGAGTTCTTGAAACAAAATTCTTCCCAACTATATAACCAGCAGAAATTTAGCACCCAAGCTGTGATTCAGGACGCTTGTCCTTTTACATTCAATACTCATCAAGTAGAAAATAAATTAATGTCTAAATTAAAAAATAGGGCAGGAGATGTTCATTCTTCTGTAGAACAAATTTTAAAAACAGTCACAGAATATTCAATATTCAATACATTTATTTTCAGAAATCCCATCAAACGAACCAGAAATTAAAAATTATCTGGGAAACATTAATATCCCAGACCCCCCCCCCCAGTACTGAGGAGCATTAGCCAACCACTATCCTCAAAAGAAATATGAGAAGGGATTAAACTATTAAGGAATAATACATCCTCTGGTCCTGATGGACTACCCAATGAGATATACAAAATTATTGGGGAACACTTGAGTGAGATATTGATTAACGTACAGTATATAACAATATTTTACAGTCTGTTTGTGTCCCTTTAAATTTTAACAAAGGAACTCTAATCAACTTACATAAAAAAGGTGATAAGGAAGATCTGGAGAACTGGAGACCCATATGTATAATTAATGTAGACTGTAAAATATTGTCAAAAATTTTAACAAATAGATTAACTCAGGTGGCTGAATTAGTGATTTCCTCAAATCACGCATGCTCTATTCCTAGCCACTCAATACAAGATTACCTAATTTTAATAAGAGAGATCTTTTCTCATGGGGGATCAAACAATTGTCCTGGCTACATTGTGTCCTTGGATCAGAGGAAAGCATTCAATTCTGTATGCCATAACTTTCTATGGGAAGTGCTGCAGTGCAACAAAGTCCATTCTATGGTAATGGGTTGGTTAAAAGCCTTATATAGGACTGCCACAGTAGTACCTACAATAAATGGGAGATCTGGAACATTAATCCCAATAAAACAAAGAGTCCATCAGGGCTGCCCCGAGAGTCCTCTCCTATATGTATTTTTCAATGATCCTTTGTTACAGAAATTGAATATTTCACGATCTATAACATCTATTTCTGGTCTTAATATTCACTCTTCTCCCAGAGCCTTAACTTATGTGGATGATTTGTGCCTATTGGCTGCAGATGCTCATTCTGTTCTTTACAGAATATCAGAATGTAGGGCCTTTGGTGCAATTTCAGGTGCTGCATTAAATTTAGAGAAATGTTGTGGGAAAGTTGTTGGAGTTCAAGATGTCCTGATAAATAGTATTGGTCCTTTGCAATTATCGCATAGCACTATTTCCATTCTGGGAATACAATTTGGTTCTCTGGATTGTGATGTAATCAATTGGGAGGAGAAGTTAGAACTAGGGGAAAAAAGTGGAAGTCTGGAATAAGTGTAAGATGGGGAGAAAGAAAAGAGTTTATTTAGTAAAAACCTTTTTAATCCCAGTTTTCTGGTATCTGAGTTATGTGTCCCCCCCAAAAAAAAACTAGAGACCCCCCCATTGAGTATTTTTTTTCAACCTATCTGTGGGAGCTGTTTGAACCTAATTAAGAGAAATATCTTGTATCTGCCATTGGACTGAGGCAGTCTAGCAATGGTTAATCCCATTTTGTTTTGTAATGGTATATTCCTAATGAGTAATTTAAAAGCTCTTTTGATTAATATAGATAAAATATGCGGGGGGGGGTTGTTTATATGAAAATTGTAAACAGTGGTTCCAGAATTGGGAGGCAAATTCTCCAAAAATCCAGAAAGCCTCTGTACAGCTACAATACCTAAGAGAGACTTTTCTTCGCTTTAAACAGTGAAAGGTAACAACCAGACAAGTGATCTCAGCCTCTACACACAATGTTTTATACAAAGATCTGGTATCTACTCTGTGTGAGGTCCCTCTAGTTTTTGGAATAGTGTACTATACAGTACAAACAGTCATTAGAGGCTTTTCTTGGTTGTCCAAGAATGCTAGCCCATATATGGGACTTTCATTGGTTGTCATGCCATGAAAAAATAAATATAAAAAATAATCAGAAGCATAAGCAGATACAAGAACAAATTTGCAGTTGTCTGCAATGTATAAATACAATAGAGACTATACAACATCTTCTGTTTGACTGTTCCTTTATTAAAGGGTTTGGGCAGTATATAGCAAATCAATGGGAAGAGCCACTGCTCCAAACTATTACATATGAGAATATTATGTATGGCCATATTCCTACAAGCTGGAACAAATGGAGTTTAAACTCAGTCCATTTGTTATTTAGCATTATTAAATGGAACATTTGGATGGTAAGATGTTTGTTCACTCTGCAGCAAAAGGATTCTTCTCACATTGAACTTTGTAACAAAATTTTGAATGATTTAACAAATATATACAGTATTTGGCAGAATGTACTCAATTTTCTCAATATACTATAGCAGAATTGTGGATAAACACGCCATGGGTCACAGAATAAGTGCTGTAAAACTTAGTCCTACACTTGAATACTAATAGACTGTATTTGTGTTAAAATAGAGTATAGTTCAATATACTTCCATGAATAGCTTATTTTGTATGTATCTTACATTCAGATTGTAGAAATATTGCAAATATTATGTAATTATTGATTTCTGTATCAAATAAAATGTTCCCCTACTCTTTTCAAGAAGTAGCATGGGATTCTTAACATCCACATGAACTACCACCACAACAGGCAGATGGGACCTCAGTTTAACGTCTCATCGAAAAGATGGCACATGAGGAGTGCAGCACCCCCCCTCATGCTGCACCACAGTGTCAGTATTGGGATATTAACCTAAGTGCTTGGTGTGGGGATAGAATCCACAGCCTTCTGATCTCCTGGCCTCAGAGGCGAGTGTGCTACCTGCTGAGCCACTGACACTGAAGACCCATTCCCCTTTTTGTTTTTTGTATTTAGCTCCAAATCTGTTTCCAGGAAAAATGTTTTATGTAAGAAATACCCATTTTAAGAGTACAACATACTATAGAATGATTTCACAAAGTCCTTGGCAGGATCTGAGGATCCTGGGTTAAATGAAGTAAAGTGGTTGACATAAGAAAATAATCAATTCTTGATAAGGAATTATGGGTCTGTGAGTAAAAGGTAAATAATTTATGCTCTAGAAAATAAAATCTCCATGGCTCAGAAAAGCCTGATAACTCCCTTAGGTCTTGTAAAACTTTAATGTCTCTCAAGCACTTATAACTCAATGGGTTAGACTTGCCTAATTGAGGATTGAATGGAAGATTCCAATCTCCCCCTAGGATAAAATAATAATCACGGTATTCAGCTAGCAATGTAGTTAACTATATATAAAATGCTGAGGACACAATGTTCGAACCATATATAGAACCCAAAACATATTTTATTTGACAAATCTCCCTTGTCACTAAAACATAACTTCCATCTTGATCCTGAATCAGTTTAGACAGATGAAAATCCACTGCTGATAGCCTTATTATCTCCTAGATTTTTCCATCTGATTTAAAGCCCAGATACCCCTGTACTGTTATCAACCTTAGTACCTATGTATGAAATATTTAAGGACAAAATTTAAACCCATACCATGCCTTCAGAAAATAATTAATACAAATTTGCTCTGGATACCTAATAAAGGGAATACCAAGCAATTGAGCCCCATATATGTGAGAAAGGGGTACAAAGAAAAACTGCTAATACTATCATAATTGGAAAGCTAACATCCAGCAATAGTAGTAATGTAGATCTAGTGTATCCTACATAACTTAATCATGACAGAAATCAGCAACCAAATAGACTGCATATAAACCATGTATTATGTGTAACAAGTTCATGTTTTCTTAAATAAATCTAGTAGCAGGGATTCTGTCATTTAGCTTGCTCCACTGTATCAAATGAAATAGTCTTATCATCTCTGATAATAGACAACTTTGCTGAATAGATCATTTTAATCCTGATCCCCACTGAGATAAGTTTATTAACGATGGGCATGAAGGCTCTTCTTTTATTATGAACTTCCTGAGGTAAGTCTTGAGAAAGTCTTGAGAAATTCTGATTTTGGCTCCATCCTAGGACAGAATAGCTGATTCCCTTGCTTTTTTTAAAACGAAACTCTGTCCAAGTAATCAAAAAATGAATTATAAAGGGTCTGAGAGATTCTCCCTTCATCGGAAGAGATCTGAGGGCCCTGTGAGCTCTTTCTACCATATAAGTAGATCTGCTAAATGAGGAACCTGCTATGTTCTCACATAAAACTTGTGAAAAATGAAGAGGATTTGCACCTTCTGATAATTCTGGTAGGTTGTAAACTACAATATTTTTTCTCCTAGACCTTCCCTTCAGGTCTTCTAACTTTTGTTCCAGCTTTTTAATTCTTTGGTGAGTGGAGAGCAGCTCTACTTCAAGTTTGTCCCACCAGTCCTCCATTGAAGAGATGTGTACCTCGGCATCTGAGAGCCTTGAGGAAATGTTGTCTATTGAATTACATGTGGCCTTGAATTCCTCCATGAGCATTGCAATCGCTTCTTTAATTTCTTGCATGCCATCAAAGAAGGTCTCTTCTGTAAGAACAGTATCCATTTTTGGCTTTTCATTTTATTTTGGTGCGGCCTGCTTGAATTTTTTGGAACCCCCTGCCCGATCAGGGTGTGTTTAATAACGTTCCTCATCTCCACTTCCATTTCTCAGAAGCTAAAAATGTTCGTGTCAACAGACCGAGAACACTGAGTCGTCAAACCTGTAAGTACTTTTGCTCCTTAAAAAATAACAGAAATGCCACTATGATGTGCAGGTATTAATGAAATTTAGTTAGGTGTTAAATGGAGCTCTCGTTGATACGTCTCAATGTAGCAGACCCATCACTGGAAGTCTCGCAGTGTGAAATTCCTGACTTTACTTCAGCTACCATGGCAAAGTTGAAATTTATTGCATATCTATACACAAGGCCCCAAAATGAAATTAGAATCTCATCAAAGGAACACTTACAGTACACCTGAGGAGTAATCCTTTGCTCCTTGCATTGTATATACTATAGGCTGCGCACTCTGCTAGAACACAGCCACACAGAGATAATTTATGTGTTACTGTTTCCCCTTTGTAAGGGAAAGATCCACAACAGATGTACCCAGGATAGCCAATCTGAGCTGTGGCATACCTGTCATAGTGGTATCCTGCTGAAACCCAGTTCCACAGCTGGCTGTGCTGACATGCTCAGGGTCACAGAGTAAGTATGTGAACTTGGATGGGTGTTGAACTCATGCCATTCCTAGTAGTTCAGTAGTACTGTACCCCCAGCCCAATGCCTGGTGTAACCATAGAGGCCTAGTAGCCTCCCTGGTTGTCCAGTGGTACCCCTTCCCCAACTTGATGCCCAGTAAATGATCCCTGAAGCCACATTTTGGGTGGAAGTTACAGGTCCCTTTTATGTGGTCATGAGGGGTTTGGCCACTAGCTGATCACCCAAATATGGGCAAAAAACATAAAAAATAACTAAGTTGTTCATAACTCCTCCCTCTTAATAATATGTATCCATATCAAATGTTTTACCTAAATTTCACTGTATGCCCTTTTGATAAGTTTCACTTAAACTGTTTGCTCTAATTATTGTATTAGTCATTGTACTATGTTCTCTGTTTTCCGTTATGACGTGGAGCCTTTGTAAATGAGTCCCTGACTCAAAGGATTGTAATTCCTAAACTTTATTAAAATAAAATAGAAGCAAATTGATATAAAAAAGTCAGCTTGTTAACAGACTTACTTTTTTTTTAACAACAGGTTCAGGTGTTACACAGCTGCTGGCCATGGAGGTGAGAGGAGGGTAAGTGCTGGCCACCATCTCAGGGCTGGTAAGGAGGTAAACAGATTATGGCACCAGGAGGGGGAGGGCCACTGGATTACCAGGGAGGCCACAATACCACTAAGGTTTACCTGAACATTCAGTTGGAAAGGGTGGGTGCCAGTGGACTACCAGGGAAGCCACTAAGGTTAAAACTTGGCATTCAGTTAGGGAAGGGGTAACACTGGACTACCAGGGAGACTACTAGACCACTAAGGTGAAACTAGCCATAACTGGAACCTGGAGGGGTGGACCACAAGTCAAGCAGGGAGACTGCCAAATGATTGTGATTGACTGAGACTGGGGAGGGGGACTCCTAATGCTAGGATACCCTGTTTTAACAGCACACTAGGTCCCTGGAGTGGGACCTACGTGGGTGCCAAAAGAGGCCTCCTGCAGTCCTCTGCCCCGCCAGATGCCAGCAAACCAGCCCAGCCCACACACAGAGCTCCCTCCTGGAGTGGGACCTATGCAAGTGCCGAAAGAGGTAATTAACTACCTCAAGAAGGAGCTCTGGAGGTCAGGGGTAAGGGGCAACAGACTTCTCGGAAAACATAAACTGAACTTACAAGTTCAAATGGGCAGACTGGGTGGGCCATAGGCCCTTATCTGCCGATACTGTCTATGAAGCAGCACCCTTGTGAGGGGGGGTTAGCCCATCAACACACTGCACACATCAACTGCCCCACCCCCCCTGGCTCAGCACTACCTATATAGGCACTGTCTTGTGACATCACTTCCTGTCTGTTGTTTTACTAAATCCCACTTTTCCATTTTTAGGTTATACCAGCTAGCCACTAGAGGGACCCTCTGAGTATTCACCTCTGTCTCTCCACCTGAATTTCCTCCTCCTCCTCCTTCCTGGAACCCCTCTACCTACAGACACTACTTCTCTCCCCTACTCTCATTTCTGCTTCTGCCCACACCTCATCCTCACACCCAGCCTCCTAGTTAGTTCTACGTACTGACCCCTTGCCCTACCACCAGACCCACACCCAGCCTGCCACTAACCCTCAGTGACCACTAGGAGTCACTATTTCCACACTGAATTTTAGCCCAAACCCAGCCTGCTTTGAGTTCCCCAGAACCTGGACCCCTGCTCTCACCCAGGTCCTATTTCAACTGCCCTGCCAGGGTCTCGAGCCTTGTACCCTGTCCACCAGAGTCTGTGACACTACCACTACTACAAAGTGGTATCTACGCTTTCTGAGGGTCAGCCAAGTTACTTGAACCTTTCTGCCCTGCTGCTACCTTAGGCACTATGTTTGTACACCTCCTCCTTAAATGTCTCCCCCTCATTTACATGCTAGTACCCACATCCCATCAGCCAGACATCTCCCCTGGCCTACTTGTACCAGCACCCCCAACTCTCCCTGACTTAGTCCGATCCCACACTACACTGACTATGTACCCTGAACCACGGCACCCACCCCCCTGGATGCCCCCCCGCTGCCTACCCTGGCTCCCCATGGTTGCAACTCATCTTTGACCTCCCAACCCTTCGAACCCTGCCCATTCCTTGTTCCCCTTTGGCCTCCTCCCCATCCCAGCATACCCTCTGGAAGTTGACATACCACCACCCCCTGGTCAGAGCCTTGGTCTTTCTACTACTCCTATCTGGTAATATACATCCAAACCCAGGCCCTTCCCCCTCCAGCCCCCATCTGGGTCCACTGGTCTCCACATAGCCTCCATGAACTTATGCAGTCTACTGAAAAAATGTGATGCCCTCCAGTGCTGGACCATGCTACATCAACCAGACATCATAGCCCTGGTTGAAACCTGGCTGTCCAAATCCACTCCTGACTCCTTTGTCTTCCTCTCAGGCAATACCTTATACTGGGAGGACTGATTAGGCAAATGCAGGGGTGGCTGTGCAACCTATACCAGAGACACAATCATCGGACAAGTGCTCCCTGCCCCTGTTCTTGTAAATGAGGCCCAGGCCCTTACCCTCAAACTTACTCCTGACCCCTCTATATCTCACCACTGCCTACATTCCTGCAAAGAACCAGAACCTGGTGCTGATATCTATAACAGAATATCTTGCCACCCTCCATCACAAGGCAGAACAAATCCTAGTGGGGGACCTTAACGTGAACTGGCTCAGTGCCTCCTCTTCCACTACCCGAGATTCTTTTGCTGCCCTAGACCTGACACAACTCATCTCCCAGCCCACTAGAGTAAACCCAAAGAGAGGAACCAGTACCCTTCTGAACATAATTATCACCAACCGCCCCAAAAAAATCCATAACATCCAGGTCCTTCTAGACTCCCCAAGTGACCACTCCCCTATCCTATTCCTTTGGGTGGACCCCACTCCCAAACCCACAGTCCTGACCACATTCCACAGGTGCCTCTGACCTGGTGGGCTGATAAAACTTAAACAATTCCTCACCCAGATTAATTGGTCCCCCATTCATCATGCACCCGACATAGACACTGCCCTCACCTTTTTCTCCCAAACTTTTAACAAGGCCTGTGACCTCTTTGCACCCCTCACAAGAATTTGATCCAAAAAACATAATGCACCCTGGGTTACTCCACCCTACTACAAATGCTCAGAAATAGGGATGACCTCTGGCACCTTGCCACTGAAACAGGCTGGATGGCTGATAGACAGGCCTACAATGCTACTTGGAACAGGTGCACATGGACCATCTGTAAAGCCAAGGCCGACCATTACCAGGCCACCCTCACCTCCTCCTGGGGGTGTGCCCAGACTTTCTGGGACAATGTTAAACAACTAAATGGGAAATCATGCTCCCCTCCCCCATCCCTGCTCACTATTGATGGCTCTACCTCCACCGACCTTGCCTGCATTACTAACTGCCTTAACACCTCCTTTACTGACCTTAGCTCTGTCCTCCCCAGTATTTTCTTTGACCTTCCCCCCACCCTACCTCCCCCTGTCCTCCAACGCCCCAGTTTCCACCTACAAAAGGTATCTGCCCAGGAAGCCAGATCCTTCCTAATTAAAGCATTAAATAGCAATAGTCCCGGCAGCAACTCCCTGGACCCCAGTATTCTCTGGTTGGTGCCGGATGAAATCCTTGCACCACTCACCAGCCTACTTAACAGATCCCTCTGCCTGGTGAAATTTCCCACTGCATGGAAAACAGCCATAGTCACACCCATTCATAAAGGGGGTGACAGGTCCTCCGCTGGGAACTACTGACCAATCTCCATCCCCCCCCAAAGCCCTAGAAAAAATGGTGGCCATTCAAATCACTGAACATCTGACTAAGCATATCTTATGCCCAGAACAGCATAACTGCTGAATCAAAGTACCGGCACTGCCACTAGTTGAGTTTCCAAATTTCCTACACTCCTCCCTGGATGCCAGCTCCCTAGCTGGTGCAGTGTTCATTGACCTCTCAAAGGCCTTCGACACTGTCGCCCACCCTCTTCTGCTGGATGCCCTCTGCCACACTGGTTTCTCTGCTGGCCCTCTTGTGTGGTGCACAAGCTATCTATCCACTCACTCCCAATGTGTAAAAATCAATGGGACACTCTCTGAAACTCATACCATCTGCTCAGGGGTACCCCAGGGCTCCATCCTGGGCCCCCTACTCTTCTCACTCTATCTAAACACCCTGCCCAGTGCATGCTCTGGCAAAATTCTTATGTATGCAGACAATGCTGTCATTTTTGCCACCCACCGTAATCCCATCTCCCTCCAGGACACCCTACAACAATCCTACAATGATGCCAAAGCCTGGTTTATCGAGCACAGACTCGTCATTAATCTCAAAAAAACCAAAACAATGCTTTTTGCCCACCCCCAAAACAAAGCCTACAACTTCCCACTCCCTATCCTCCCTAGTACCAAACAACCACTTGAACAAGTCCGCTCTTACAAATACCTTGGGGTTCCTTTAGATTCAGCCCTCACCTACCACACCCACATTGATGCCCTTGCATCCGCCACTAATACACAGCTTGGCATCCTCTACTACTATAAAAACTGCCTCCCCCGATGCTCTCCGACTTGCAGTTATGTCTTCAGTACTGTCCCTTGTTGACTATGGCCTGCCAGTCTATGGTGCTGCTGACACTACCGCCCTCAACAAAATTTGCCTTACCCTAAATAAGGCCTGCAGGCTGATTACTGGTGCCCCCAGGCTCACACATACTTGTCAACTCTATGACGAGGCAAAACTACTTAACCTAGATGAATGGCTATGCCATCAAACCTGCAACCTCACAAAAAAAACTCTACTTGAGCTCTATCCTCCCGGGGTGACAGCCTCCATCCACCACATCCAACCCACTATCACAACCCAAACCTCCAACAAGACCACTCTACTGGTCCCCAGATCCAGGACCACCCATGGTCAGAGGTCCTTCTGCTACAGAGCTCCATCCTGGTTTAACTCTCTTCCTGCTTCCATCCTCAATCCCCCACAATCTCCAACTTCAAAACCGCCCTTCGGAGCCACCTGTTTAACACTTGCAGCTGCTCCTGTCTCTAAATGTGGCCTCGATCTCTCCACACTTGACAATGCCCGCTGGGTGGCACTCCACCTCACCACCACCCCACTTCTCCCTGGTGCATCTTGCCTCTGTTATTTACCAGCATGTGCTCAGCTGTATCATTGTAATTGCTACTAAATTGTATAAATGTATGAAACCATTCTCTGTAACTGTAAGTCAGTGACTTTTATGCTGTAACCTAAAGTTGTTCTGTCTGTCCTCAATGTGACAATGTACCTTTGGAAATGAGCCTCTGGCTCAAAGGTTGTAAACTGATGTGCAAATAAATAAATAAATAAAATGTTATTCCTGGAAACTATACCACTGCAGTGAAAGCCTATTAGTACTTTCAGTAACCATTAAACATATCACTTCACCACTGCACCCTGTATGCATGGGGCACCCGTCACTTGCATGGGCACAGTGGTATCAGTAGGGTAAGGGTGCTAAAAGCATATGGATGCACGGAGTGCATGTTTTAAAAATAGCAGCAGTTGGTTCAAGGCTCAAAATGCTTTATTTGTTTGACTCTAGATGAGTCATTACAAAGATAAACATACACAACCAATTTTATAAAATACATACATCTCATAAATAAAATTTAAGATATAGAGATATATAATAACTTTATATTCAAATAAAAAGTGACAATTCATTTCCTTCTGAACCATAGATTATACAGAGTATTACATTTTTTTGTTGCCAGTGAGTCCAAATTATTATTATTATTATTGTCTTTGGTAACCAGGTAAGGCCCACTGGGCACAAGTGCCTGTTTTCAGGGGTGACCTGGGTGCACTGGGGTAGTTAAGTGGCTTGTTCAGAGTCACACAGCATACAAGTGGAGGTTGTGGGAATCAAACTCCAGTCTGCTGGATATACTAAGCTCTTTCACTGCTTGTCACTCTAACCTCTAGGCTGTACTGCCAGTACCCCAAATACTTCTACAGTTTACCAATCCATTATTAAATTAACTTATAAACAAGACTGAGATATAATTTCTGGGAGACATCAAATCTATGGTGAGATTTTTAAATTGCCTGGTACAATAAATGTTGTCAGTGTTAGTGGCTCAGCAGGTGGCACACTCACCTCTGAGGGTGGGAGATCAGAAGGCTGTGGGTTCTAGCCCCACACCAGGCACTTGGGTTAATATCCCAGTATTGATACTGTAGTGTAGCATGAGGAGGGTGCTGCACTCCTGAGGTGCCATCTTTCGAGTGAGATGTTAAACTGAGGTCCTGTCTGCCTGTTCTAGTGGTGGTTCCGGTGGACGTTAAAGATCCCATGGCACTTCTTGAAAAGAGTAGGGGAATTTTTTATTGAAAACTTAAAACAAAATATACAAAATCATATAACTTCATACAAAATCATAATGAAAGAAATCAAAAACAGAAATAAGTATTACAGCATACATGAACTACAAACAAAAATAATCGGTATTGGTACATAACCTCTGTCCCATCCCCATTAAAAGAGATGGGGAATTTTTTATTTAAAACATAAAACAAAATATATGAACTGTATTACAGCATGCAAAATCATAAAGAAAGAAATCAAAAATCAAAAAGTAATAGTGCAGTATTCATGAACAGCAAACAGAAATAATCCACAAGTGTACTGAACCCCCATTCCTGCCCCACCAAAAAAGAGTAGGGGAAAGTTACAACCAAAGGGTAAAGCAAAATATACAAAACCATAGCACAGCATACAAAACAATAAATAAAAAAAAACAAAAAACAGAAACAAGTATTACAGCATACTAGAAATAATCCTCGATTGTAAGCAAACCCCACCCCTTCCCCACTAAAAATGAGTAGGGAAACTGTAGATCCAAAAACTGAAAACCAAAATACCACAGAACAATGCACAAAAACACAACGAACAGTCAGGAATGGCCACAAAATTGGTAAAAAAAAAAACAAGGAACACCCACAACCAGGAAAAAAATAAAGACATGGGAAAACATACCAAAAAAAAAGAAAAGTAAACAAGAGATAAAAATGGGAAACAAGTCAGAAATCCAAAAATAAGGAAAACTAAAAAGAAAGGAAAAAAAAAACAGGCAGGAATATAAACGGGCAGAAAAGAATATTAAAGAATCCAGAGGCAACCAGACCCAAACTTTCAGAATACAGTAGCAGAATGGTGAAACTTTTCTTGCTCATAAACATCCCAAAGACCATGAAGTATTTGAGTAATGATCTGCACAGAAGTAAATGATAATTGTTGTAAAAGAAAGGCATACCGAGCTTGCCACAAATGAAATCGGCAGAGCTCAAATATCAAATGTAATGTGCTCAGATGATAAGAACGCAAAGAAGAAGGATAAATACCAAACACCAGAATCTCGTATGTAATGATAGGGAGGGCCTTATCCTTCCATTTATGAAGCAAAGCAGTCCAAGCTTGAGAACTAAAAGGACAATCAATAAAAAAAAGTTGCATAATCTCGGGGATATTAGTGCAGGTATCTCTAGGACAAAACCTCTCCTCCAGAGCCTTATGCTTATGGTTGTTGTGGACACCCAGCCGACCATGGCAAGAGAGCCAAGTTACGTCCCAAACTTTAAGGGGAATCTGAGGGTCGGTCAATTGGGAAAAAAACAACATCAGAATCTAGCATATATTGCCATAAATATCAGCCACGGTAGGCAGATCAGAAAAATGGGAAAGCAAAAGAGTTATACAATTGTTTTTGAGAGCTAGCCAAAATAAAAGAGACTTGCAAATGCCATTGTCTAGCCTTTAAAAACATGGGGACAAGAAAACTGGGAGGATTAAATCTACGAAAATTCCGAGGAATCTCTATGGGAAGGGTCAGCCACATTTGACATAAAGAGTGAGTAGACCATCTAGTCAGAGAATGCCAAACATCATCTTGGGTGTGAAGAAGAAAAGGCAAATTGGACTTTAAAAAGAGACAATGAAAAAAACTATAGGGTGAAGCATCCTAACACCCCCATGACAGTAATCCAGGTAAGTAGAAGACAGCTTACCGGGATTCAGGTGACTAACCCAGAACCCCTGAAAAAAAAAAAAACATTATAAACACAAGCCTGCAAAGAAAAGGGGACAGGGGAAATTGTAGCCAAATGCAAAAACAAAGGAAGGACCAGAGTCTTCAAAAGAAGAACCCTCTTCTGTTTAGATATAAATTTCCTCTTCCACAAGGCAATAAGACAGGAAGCCTTAGCAAGGGCCAGCTCCCAGTTACAGGAAGCATCATCAGAGGAGCCAAGCATAAGCTCCAAAATCCTAATGGGAGAAAAGGCAAGGGGGGATGAGAGAAAAATGAGGAGAAGCAACAGGGGCATCTGATAAAGGGAGAAAAAGAGCAGTACTTTTCCCAAAATTCAGTCTAGACACAGAGACAGATTCGAAACACCAGAAAAGGAGGAGGAGGTCACCCTCGGTGAGAGAAGAAGTAGTGTGAATACACAGATCATCAGCATATGCAGACACTGAAGGTAAAAATGACCCAGAAGGGGATAAAATCTTAGGAATAGAAGGGCTAGCCAATAATTTCTGAAGTAAAGGATCAATCTGAAAAGCATAAATTAGGGGACTCAATGGGCACCCTTGATGGACACCCTTTAAATATAAAAAGGAAGTCCAAGGGGACCTGTTGATATGGGACTGAATCCATGCAGTAGTATACAACAATTTGATCCAGGCCAAAAACTGTGAAGGAATACCATATTGAGACAAGGTCAGAAAAAGGTAAGAATGTGCCACACAGCCAAATGCTTTCTCTTGTTCTAAAGAGATCAAGAGAGAAGGGGAAGCAGCAGTAGTAGAACACACTATATCTGTAAGAAGAGATAGATTGGAGGTGATGGATCTATGAGGCACATCGCAAGTTTGAACAGATGAGAAAAGGAGGTCAGCCAAAGGGGAGATTCGCTTAAGAAGAATAGTGGCAAAAATTTTATTATCCAGATTGAGGAGATTGAGAGGCCTCCAATTCTTTATGTCAGACCTGTCACCTTTCGTAAAAAGGAGAAGCATAATTGCATCAGAAAAATGATGAGGAACAGAATTAGCGGACAGCACAGCATTAAAAACAAGAGTCAAAACAGAAGGAAAAAAATCCAAAAAATGTTAATATAATTCAGCAGGGAGGCCAACCATACCAGGAGAAGTATTCCTTTTCTGTCTCTGAATGGCAGACTGAACCTCCAGCAAAGTAAAGGGAGCAACAAGAGCATCAAGGTGTTCCTGTGAAACAGAAGGAAAGGAAATGTCAGAAAAATAGGCAGCAGGAGAAGTAACAAGGGAGGGGGACCCAAAAGTCATCTCTAAATGGGAACTCACAATACCCTATATATTATATAAATTATTATGCAATTTATGAGTAATAGGATCAGTAAGGTGTTCCATATGGGAAGCAGCAACCCGAGCAGCACAACTTTTATAAACATCAAAAGAAGCTTTAGTACCTTGCGTACCAGATCAAACTTCTTAAGCAAGAGAAAGTGCCCTATTATATTGAAAATGGGTCATATCAGACTTAAAAGTCTGTATGTCATGAGAAAGCTCAATACCAAACTCAAAAGCCCTAGAGATAGCATCTTAGAGTTTCTGACGCAAATGTAGGTAATTGAGATAAGCATTCAAGGTTTTAAATTTGGCCTGCTGCAAGAAAAAGATCTCAAATCAAGCTTGGTGTCCTCCCACCAAGACAGGGGAGAGTGGTAGGCCTCCAGGATGGATAATAGAGCCCTCAAGAGCTCCAGACAAGAGGCAGAAATACAGTTGTCTAACAGTAAAGAAGTATTCAACTTCCATCTGGAACAAGGGCATGGAGAAAAGTAACTATTAGAGGGAAAGCAATGAAATAAAACAGCTAAGTGGTCTAAGGTTTCACAGGGTAAGACCATAGCACTACGAACCCAAACATTCTGGGATACAAATAAGAAATCAATACAGGAAGCAAGGGTCCCCTTAAAGAAGGTCTTAGCCCCAATAGTATGCACTTCACAGTAACCATCCTTAAGAGAAGCACCCTTAACGAGCACTCCCAAAGCAGCCATATCTCCAAAGATCTTCTTATTGGAACCTCCCCTGTCTGACAGAGAAAGACCACAATTAAAATCTCCACCCATACACAGTTGACGATGAGTGTAAAAGTAAGGCTGCAAGAAACTAACTAAATCAGTATGATCCCCAATGCTCTTTGGAGCATAGACATTAATAAGTCTGAGAGGAGTACTGTGATATGTGCAATCCAAGAGCAGAGCCCTACCCGGGAGGATATCAACAAGTCTGGTAACCTGGAAATTAAACCCCTTGAATAAAATACCCAGACCATCACACCTGTCTTCTCCAGCAGACCAAAATGAAGAGCCTACAGACCATCTACGTCTCACTTGACAGAAATCTTGTCTACTCTTTAAACGCGTGTCCTGAAGAAAGTAAAAATCCTGACCAAGATCCAGTAAAAACTGTAAAGTAGAGAGCTGTTTTTTATGGGATTTCAGACTACACACATTAAGTGTTAAACAGCAGAGAGAAGGAACCAGAGATGTGAAAGAAAGGAGAACAGACACAGAAGAGGCAGAGTCAATCAGGTCACACCAGGAGGCTTCTTGGAAGGGGAAGGATCTGGCTGTGAATCAGAAGAGTAATCCATTTTGGAAGAGGTCTGAGAAGAGTCAGAGTCAGCCTCTTCTCCCTCCATAGCTCCCCATTGCTTTCTTTTATGCAAGGTATTATATCTATTTCTAGTCAGAATAGGAGGTTGAGTAACCGAACCAAGGGTTTTCTGTTTCCCTCTATCTCGCTTTGTGGAGGCAACTACCTGAAAGGGCCCATCCTCCTGAGACTGGATTGGGGAAGGGCGTGGCATAGAAGTCAAGTCAGAGGCCTGTGAAGGACCCGGAGGAGCACTGTACAAGTCAGGGGACACAGCAACTAACCCCTTAGGCACAGAAGAAAGGGGTGCAACTGGTCCCATATCAAGAGGGCCCTGAGACTGAGGAAGCAAGTCAACTCCCATGCATAAAGAGGCCTGAGTTTGAGAATCAATAATCAAGGCCATTTGATCCTGAGGTGGGTGATCTAACCTGTTGTGATCAGCCCAGGGGCAACTATGATAAGAATGCTCAGACTCATCACAGAGGTTACAATGCAAGCGTTCGGGACAGTCCAAACTGACATGCCCATAGGCCAAACATAAACTGCATCGAGGCTTGTCACAAGTATTGCTAAGGTGTGTCCGAGAGCCACACTTAGTACAAGTGCAAGGTTGACCCTGATAAAAATACAGACCCTGGTCCCTACCTATATAAAAACTACCAGGTAGATGCACAATACCCTGTTCAATTTGTCTCAGTTGCACCTTCACCTTCAATCCCCCTGTCCAAATGAGGTCCTCATCCAGAATAGATTGAGGGGCCTCAAGTAAGTCGCAGTGCTGCTTCAGCCAGTACTGGACATCTGCTATACTGACCCCTTCACTACGAAAAAGTAAAGTTAAAATTTTAACAGTAGGTTTAGTGAGAGGGACAAGCATAAAAGAGGACCAGAGAGCCTGGGATTTTACCAATTCATACTTAGCCCAGAATTTTTCCAATACATAAACATTTTTGAAACTCAAATCATAAATAGACTCACCATGCACATGAATAAAGGCAAACAATTCCCCAGCCCTAATGCCCAGTGAGTCCCACAACATAGAATGTAAAACCGTCCATCTGGTGGGTGCCTTGGAAATGCCATCCATAAATTTTAATCGGACGGTGTTCTTACGTTGGGCAGGTTGGCCAATGTTCCAAAACAAATCACTAAGACAAAATGAAGAAGAGTCGGTAGATGCAGCAGCCAGACGAGAGTTGGAGGGTGCAGTGTGCTGGGTAAGGGCAGAATCATCCTCAGAGGAAAAATGTTCTGCAGAAACAGAAGCAGGTGGAACTACGGTGGGGCCCATAGAAGGATCTGGTACTGGAGGAGGAGGTCATGCAGGAGAAGAGGAAGCCAGGGTCACAGGAGCAGCTGGCGAAATAAGGACTGCCGCAGAAACAGGAGGCAACTGAACAGCAGCTATGATGTCAGTGGCACTGATAGGGCCCGGAGATTTCCAACTGGAATCCATAGCGGAAGCAGTCCTGCCAGCCACACAGAGAGAAGCCACAGGAGACCACGGAGAGGAAGACTGGGAGTCAACAGGCAGACCAGCACTTGCAGTCAGAGGAAAATGAAGCACTACACTGTCTGACAACTCAGGATGCAAAGAAATAACCGGAGCAACAACTCCCGAACTGTCCTGGAGCCCAGCTGAGGAACAATCAAGCACAGGTAAAGCAGTAGACACAGGCAAATCCTTTCGCAGGAGCTGCTGTATGAGGCATTTATTGGAAGCAAGCATTACCCATAACTCATCCTCGGTTAAGATAGTCCGTGTAGGGGTAGTCAAAACAGAATGCTGCAAAGCAGGGTCAGGGCGCTCCATAGCAGAACCACAGTCAAGAGAGGAGGACTCCTTAGTCACAACAGGAGGAGAGCCAGAAACAGGGAGAGACAGAATTTCAGTTCCTCCATTCTGTGTAACAGCAGCAATAGTCATAGAAACTTGCAGAGGAGAATCAGGAGAAGCAAGGCAACCAACTGCAGCCTCCGGGATGGCAGCCATCTTGCTGATAGACTGCCAAGGGGTCCCCCTACAGCACAGTAGGGGAATTTCCCTGGTGTCCTGGCCAAATTTCCTCCATTCACTAGAAATACCACCAACAGCTTCATCTGGTTCAATTTCAGTTGGTCACCATCTGTATCCCCACCCCCTGGCCGCCCCTGAAAAAGGGGACTTCTAGTCTCAGTGGGCTTACCCAGTCAACAAAATTCAATAAATAAATAATATTAAACCACTTCAGTAAGTTTATATGTTTCATTGGGTGAGGCTTTAGAAAATGCTCTGCCCTAATTGAAGGTACTATAGATGGTAAACAAGACATCTTCTACCCAGGGATGGCTTAGACATAATATAACTTGTAATCACTAAAAATACCCAGTAATCCTGGATATCTAAGAGGGTTTCCAATTAAGGAAGCCATAAAAAACTGTCACTGCAATGGAAGATATTAAACCAAATTCTGTTTGCAATTATTTTGTAGCTGTGCTTACTGATTACTATGTAACATTACTGAATAAATCCATTTAAAGTATCTTAACATGTCCTTTGAAACACAGTCTGAAGGTGGGTTTATGAGAATCCTAAGAGTCTCTTCCTTGGAAAATACACTGCATGAAAAATAGTGACCAATGGAAACATTTTTTATATGTTTATATCTTGGACAATAAAAAAGAATACGAATAAGAGTTTCCAGCACATCTAGACCACAATCATAATACAGATTTTGAACAGCAGATCTATTTTTAGAAAAAAATGGACTGAAGGAATTTGGATGGATATAATTCAAGACAAAACTTTATAAGTATGACTCTATCCTTTTTATCAGGAAGAGAAAGTAAACACGGCTCAAGAACATGATTGATTTTTGTTCTGAGCATACCGCCCATGTACCATAATTTCAATGTCCAAATTAATGAGACTGATTTTGTTCTGACCATACCACCCATGTAATTTCAATGTCCTAATTTTCTGCATATTAGATATGATATTTGTTTATTTTTTATTAGCCTTGTGTAATCATGAGATGAGGGAATCTGCCCATCGGTGTTCCAATTTCAGTATTATTAATGTATCTAATACATCTTTCAGCCAGGGTGAAGAGTATTTTCTAGTTATCCAAATTACTTTATCTTTCATGCATTTTTTAATTAGCCTATTTGGGTCAGAGCTAATGCATTATCCAATAGTTTATTTTAGCAGAAAAGCTTGGCATTTCATTTTTACCTGACCTAACTCTGCCCTGGTAATTTCTGAGGCTGTTGACCTGGATATTTGTAAGATAGATCTGTGTAACTGAGTAAACGGCTTTTTTAATTGTTCAGTGCTGTTATTATACCATATCTCAGCTGCATACAGAGCTACTAGGGTTCATCTTAATGTCTGCTGCATGTAAATCAGGAGCTCCTAAATATCCCCTGTACCTGGCATTAAACCTCAATAAAGCATTCTTTGTCTGAGACAGCTTATTAAAGGTATATGTAACATGTTTTGTTGTCTTGCAGACTTGAGGTATTTTATCACAGAGCACTGACAGTTAACACAAACTTATCACCATTAACTCATCACTGCAACCTTTATGCAGCAGTTGGACAGACCTCCCTAACCAAAAGGAGATTACACAATCTTTACGCATGGGCTTACAAGATGTTGACTAATGATTTAGCTGTCTATATCCCTGAGCTCTTCAGTAAATCCTCTTGCCCTTATGTGCTTAGGAAAAGAAAAATTCTTCTCCTAGACACACCTAGGCACTTTACACAATATGGAAAAACTGCCATCAGCCATATCATTCTGGTAAGCTACAGAGCACACATAAACTTAGTTCCCTGATTGGGAGAAATCACTTAGAAATCCTCATTGATAATCTACTGTATGTTATGAAGTGTGTTCATGTAAATAGTATAATACCTGTCTTAACTCACCTTAAACAAAATCCTTGAACCAACTGAGTTGCCCCTAGATATCTCTTATGCAGTATGTAACCTAGATGAGCCCTATTGTACACCGATGGCAGCCTTAATGGTATGTTGCCCTGCTTTACTATTGTACTAAAGTTTTGCTATTCTTATATCTAATGTGGATTATATACATATAGTGTATGGAAGAGTGCTGTTGTGCATAAAATTTGATGGAAACACAATGCTGTTGTTCCATCGATGTGATGTCAAAATGGTGTTATACCATTTTGAGGACATCTCATTGATGGTACAACAGCATCGACCCTCATTGCTCATGTGCAGTCAGCGACGCTCAGCTCCGTGTAAACAGCCACATGGAGGACAGATCAATTTCAATCATGGGGACACGGCTGCAGCGGAGAGATCCTTTCAAATAAAGACAGCAGCGCTGATGAAAGGACAGTCCTGATGTTCGGAATAGGTGGGTAGCATCATATTTAATTTAAAAACTTGAGTATGGGACAGTGGGAGAATGTGGACTGAGTGGGGCTTCTTCTTGTCATGTTGGCCGGGGCAGGGGAATGAGCAACAGCACAATCCTCACTATGAGTGTGAGGTAATCACTGCCACAATCAAGACATGTTCGGCTGATGTCCAAACACTATACAAGACAATGTATGGGCATCAGTTAACAACATTGCTGAATTCACTTTTTGAGGTTACCAGGCAACAGAAAACCTCTCAAGTTTTGCTCTCGAGATTTACACAGTTGCCATGGTAACCCTTGAAGTGAATATAGCATTGTTGTTAACTGATGCCCATACATTATCCTCTATGTATTATCTATCTCACTGTACTGGCTACCCCACAATATATTGTTCTGTCTTGCTATCGTAACGGAAACTCTGCTGTACTTTTATTTATTGTGTATTTATCCATGTGTTATCTTTACTGCATTTTTATCTGTTCTCCTGTCCTATTCAGGACCTCATTGTGAATAAGCTTGCTTAGTGGAGCCTTTTTCTGGTTAAATAAAGATAGGTAAGAATAAATTATTAGAGAAACAGAAAGACAAGTAACGGTAACTAGAGACCACCTCCAGGGCAGTATTGTTAAAGAGCCAAACAGATTTTGAGCTATGTGTTCATTTTGTTAAGATTTGCATCTTTTTAGTATTGATAGACATTTTATTTTGAGTACAGTATTGTTGTAGTAATGTAAGTAGTCTTTTTAATCCCCTTGGTAAGCACGAGTGTCAGTACTGGAATACCCTTAACTGAGGGGGAGGAGTACGAATTTTCTGTTAAAAAGGAAGTTGGAAGATCACTGACAAACAAATTGAAAAGTAATGGAGCAAGAATGCAGTCTTGCATCACACCATGGTTTGATTCAAAGGGAAGTGAAACATTGCCTGTCAAATCATATCTCACTGTAGTCCAATGTTCAGAGTAAAGACCAAATGATTGTTTTTAATATTGCATGGTTTATTTCTAAACTATATCATTTATACCAGAGAAGTGCCATATTAACTCCATCAAATGCACCTTTAAAGTCTACAAATGCTAGATAAATGGTTTTTTTAAATATGTCCCTACAATCTGGTGCAACATGAAACATTGCTGTATAGTTCAATATAGTTTTCTGAAGCCTGCCTGATATATATTTAAAGTATTATGATGTTCCACCCAAAGATTTAATCTAGCCAAGATTACTCTACCCTGGAAAAGATTTTTCCTAAACAATCAATTAAGCTAATTGGTCTATAATTTTCAGAGAGAGTCAGATCTCCCTTGTTAAAAATGTGTACTATTGATTTGCAATTCCATGCATAAGAAATGTAATTCTCCTCTGTAATTTTATTAAACAATGTTGCCAAAAGATTACTCCACCATTCCAGTTGAATTTTGTATAGAAATGGACTAATCTTAACAGGTTCTGGAGCTTTAGCAGCAGTTACGCTAACAGGATGATGATGGACAGTCGATCATGCTATTGACAGCACAGCACTAAGCTTGTTAGCACAGCACTAATATTTTAAAAATCCTGCCTTATAAGGCCATCTAGTCTGCCTCAGGCCCTGCCTTACTTTAGTTCACAGTACTGCTACTGATTTTCCATTAAATTCGTGGAATGTCATAATAACTAAGTGGAGGACTAATATGTTTTCTCACGTATTAACACGAGAGTAGCACAAATAATATCATTTGTATGAAATACGGATCATTTAAATTAATGGAGAATGTAGTGTTTTGGGCATAATTTAATTGATTTCATTATTTATTTAGGATCGCAAGATTAAGCACAATGTAATATACAATGGTATCTAAATAAACAGCAAACGTCAAATGGTCAACAAGGTATGCTACAACAAACACACGATAAATAAAGTATACAGATAGGTGAAAGGTTTTCAAAAAGATCTGCAAAGAATCTGCCACTGTTTACAAAACTGCATCCAAATACTGCATCCATAAAAGACACAATTGTGACAAAGAATTATGTACATTGTTGTTTGTATCAGGTTTTTTTTCTGCAGTGACATTTTGTTTCAGAGAGATTCATCTCTTGAAAACAGCCTCAGGGCTACACAAATGCAATCAGTCAGACACTGTCATGAGCATAGCATGTATTTACTTCCACATCCACCCAGCCTCCTATCCCCCCATAAAGTCTTAACACTGAGAAATGGACAACATGCTGTCCAATCCTGTTTTTATATCTTTATAACTGTATTCTGCTCATACTGCCTAATGCTAGTGCGATGTATTATGAGGTACATTTTGAAAGACGTCATATAAAACTATGTAACCCAGGCACTGTGTACCAACGGGCTGCTAGCCATGCCTGATGACCATAGAACAGGTTGAGGGACCTGGGCTTTGTTCTGATGGTGGCTGGGAGTTCTTTCTCAAACAGAAATAAGTAATAGTGCAGTGTCTCCACACAAAGTAATATACAGTAGGCCAGATGTTTGTTGGGTACAATCCCCAGGATGCTGTACCTACCCACCTCAACTTTCAGTCACCACACACCTGGATTACCATCTTAAACTGTGATACTTTGCTATTTATGCAATTATTGACTATAGCTAATAATATGCTCATAGGTAGTTTTAAAAGTAATAATAATAGCACTTCTATGGCACTTAGCACTTTATGACAATGTTATAATTTTAACTGCCCTTTTCTCCTCCTCTCTTCTCTTTTTTTCACAACTCTCTTTATTCCTTCTTCCTAGTGCCTATCACGTCCCTGCATGCTTTGTCCAAACCTCCCGCTCCCGATCTGTATTTCTTACTTCACCTGTCCTGTCCTCCACATTTGAGACACTGCTCAGTTTTATGTTTTATTATAATTTGATGCCTGTGACCAGTTGAACTCACTGTTAGTGAGCTATGATGTTAATTCTCTATCTATATTGTTTGTTTTTTTATTCTTTCTACTGTTTCCACAATTGTATTCTGACACGGAACCTTTGTAAAAGAATTCCTGGTTGAAAGGTATTTGTAATCCTAGTACTCAATAAATAAATAAATAGCAGCTTTATTATAGGGAAAGGGGGATAGGAGATGCAAATTTAAAGTAGTGACGTAAAGTTGGTAACTTGGAACATCAATGAAGCACATCAATAACTGTGCCCTCTCTCAACAACAAACAGCACAATTAACTGTCCCACCTCCCCACTGGTACTAGTGTCCCTAAAGAGTCTACCTAGGTACCCAGATTAAGGTGCAGGCCTGATCCTTGCTATGGGTTGGCCGGCATTGGTGCACTTTAAATGAAACTGTAACTTGGTGTCAAAACGTTAATATAACTGCTCAGGTCAGGGTACACCCTGTTTTACTCATGGTTCTGTTGCTCAGTTCACAGGATCTGGCAGTGGGTGCAGGTGCAGTCTGTTGAGCTGGGGGTCTTGAACTGTACAAGTAAGGGTGGCTGTCTTGGCTGTGCCAGGGTCTGGCAGCTTGTACCCTCGTAGGTGCTGCAAGATGTGGCTGCTTGTCGTCTTCTATCTTGACCCTGTGTGAACACAACTCTTGTGGCTCACACTTCTCTATCACGGCTCTTCTGAGTCACACCTAGGATGCTGGAGCACTGTGGGGTGGCTTTCCAGTTTCCAAGGAGCACAGACCCCAGGAGTAACCCCACGGTCTGACTTTATTTATTTATTGAAATGTTTCACCAGGAAGGCACACTGAGCGGCAAGTTGCTTGTCTCCCATTGCGACCTGGGGGAAGGGGTACCATAGAATGAGACATTGAACATTCAAGGTACAAGATCAACATTAACATACAGTTGTAAGGCAGGTGTTACAAACAGTGTTACAACAGTGCTGCACATAATAGGTAGAAAGAGTGGACAATAATAAGAGCCAGGTTAATAAGTAAACAAGTGCTTACATGAAAGAAAAGGGGGGAAAAGAGAGGGAGGGGTGAGGTTGAGGGAGGGGAAGAGTCATATCCCTGGAGATCCTTCAGGATGTAAGGAACCTTGCAGGGGACTGGGAGGACCAGAGAGAAGGGAATAAGGCAGTGTCCCAGAAAGACCCCTTCAGGATGTGGGGAACCCTGCAAGGGGGCTGTGGGGCTAGACAGAAAGGAGGATAAGGCTGTAAGGATTTTAAAGAGGGAAGAGAGAGAAGAAGGAGATGTGACTTAATGCTAGGAGGGGGAATAGGACCTAACCCAAGAGAGGACCCTTCAGGATGCAGGGTACCATGCAAGGGGGTTGGGGAAGGTCAGTAGATAGGGATTAAGAGAGTGATTGGAAAGGGAGTGAGTGAGAATTGAACCCTTGAGGGGAAAAGAATTCGCACCTTTGGAGCGGATGGGAACTAATCAATAGTCCATCAGAATGCATTGGACCCTGCTAGTAGTCATGGAAAGCCAAGATAGTGGCTAGATAGAATAGGAGAGATATGCTTAGACTCAGTTGGATCCCTTCAGGATGCTGAGAACCCTGCAAGGGGACTACGATGGCCAGGGAGAAAGGTAGATGGGGGAGGGAAGGGGAAGGAGAGAAGACAAGACTAGGTGCAGTAGGACCCCCTCAGGATGCTGAGAACCCTGCAAGGGGGACTGAGAAAACTACAGAAAAAGGTAGATGGGGAAGGGGAAGGAGAGGAGACATGCCTAGACCCAGTAGGATCCCTTCAGGATGCTGAGAGCCCTGCAAAGGGTCTGCGAAGGCTAGGGAAAAAAGGTAGAATGGGAATGGAGAAGTAGAGGAGACATGCCTAGGTATAGTAGGGCCCCCTCAGGATGCTGAGAACCCTGCAAGGGGACTGCAAAAGCTAGGGGGATAGGTAGATGGGGGAGGAGGAAGTAGAGGAGACAAGCCTAGATGCAGTAGGACCCCTTCAGGATGCTAAGAATCCTGAAAGAGGACTGCAAGTCTAGGGAGATATGAGGGATGATTGGGGAAAAGAGTAGATGAGAGATACAAGCCCCATGGGGGGGTAGGAGAGGACCCATGGAGAGCATTCGGTGTCCCTTACATTCTGTTAGAGATCAAGGGAGGCCAGTAAGGGGGAGCAATTTGTGAATCTCACAAACAGGTCAAGAGTACCCCCAGTACCCGGGCACATGCCTGTGGCTCTCTGTTCCCCGATCTATCCCACTTGATAAGGGCTAGCTGGCCCCTTACCTGGCTCCAAGGTGGCCTTAACAGGATGCAGCCTCAGTCTCAACTAGGAACAGCTCAGTACTCTTGGATGCAGCAATGGCCCTCTGAGCCACACTTTCTGCAGGGTATTCTGGAACAGTATCTGGCAATGGGTAACTCAGCTTTCATGCTGCAGGCCTCTGTGGCTTCTGGGGCTCCCAAAGGCAGCAAGAGCTCCAAGGGCTTTTCTTACTTCTGGCTTCAGGAAAGCACTCCAATCACTAACAAAACAGTCCAACCCTCCTAACAATCTGAGGGTTTTCTCAGGATTTCTGCAGTGGTTACCCCCAATTGATCAGGTCCCTCTCACTCTGGGGCTTCCAGATGCCAGACATTTAGGCAAGTCTCTCAGTTTTTGGCTGTGAAAGCCTTAGCCCAACTTCCAAACTTGAGCTGGTCACTGGCTGCACAACCTCATCACTGAGGGACAGACTTAGGAGAACTGCCCGGAGCTGTAACTGTCCTTAGGGTCTAAAGAAAGAATAGCAACTTCCTATTGGCTGGCACAGCTGTCCATCCTTTAAATTAATATAGAAGAAGCCTCACTGGTGCCTGATAGGTAGTCTGTTTGGGTGCCAAGAGCACAGTTCTAACTCTCTTCCCAGGATCCATAGCTGCAGGCCCTCAGGCTCCTTGAATTCCCATTGGCTGGCTTGGGGGTCAGAGGCAACAAAGATAACTGCAGAGATAAACAGTTTATTGCAGCCTATATACAGTCCCATCTTTAAGTTCCCTTTGCAGCCCAGCAGTAATATTTTATTATTTATAGCTCCCCCTGTTTTATAACAGCCCCTCTACCCTATCGTCCATTGGCAGAGTGGGGCTTATAAGGTGCTTCCCCTGTCAGTCACTGGCGCCACAGCACAATCCCCCCAGGTGACAGTCAGGGCTCATTATTATTCATGTAGCAGCCTCAGCTGCTTCTTAAAGTAATGTGTGCCCTCTACTAGATGGTGCCTAAGAGCACTTTCTTTCATTTAACATTTTATTTTGTTTCCCCAAGTGCCTCCAGACCCCCTTTTTTCACTGCAAATGTCTACAGGGCTGGGGCACACAAACATTGGGCTAAGGGAGCCGCTGGAGTAGCTTTTAACATTAAGTGCTGCAGCATCACACAGGGCGATGCATGCTGTCCACCAGCTCACACTTCCGAAACGTGAGCTGCGCAGCAGTGCACTTATTGCCAAACAGGCAAATTAATTCTTTAAAATACATGATACTTGGCTCCCCCTCACAGGACTAAACATCTGGGAGCCAACAGGTGTGATAGGGGACACCCAGGACAGAGACTGGTGGCAGAAGCAGATGGAAGGGTAATAAGGTAATCCCCAGACATGGGGGGGGTACACTTCCCCATGCCTTAAAAGCTTGGAGTCTGTGCCAAGTCCATACCAGGGACCTGGCGCAAACAGGGATGAAATATAGCAGTTTAGCCAATATTTTAACATGTCTAGCTTGATGAATGATTCTTAGGTTGCATAGGCAATCAGACACATTTAGACTAGCCAACGGCAAACTAAGTACTGAACAGCTATTCAGATTTTATACAGCTGTTATGACATTAAACGGTGCACCATACACATAGGAACTTTTTTTGAATTCAGTGATCTGGCCATTTTGGAGTAATACCATAAGTACAGGTTTCATCTACCCCTTTTACTCTTTTTAACTTTACCCGCTCTGGGTGGCATGACATTAGGTGGGCACATAACAATTCTAGGAAGAGACTTTGGGGTGACATATATACCCTTGTGGACTACATACATAGTTAAGTCAGTGGGAGCCCCTGGAGAGTCATAGGTGAGCTTTAACAGAGGTTTAACAGTTCTTTCAGAGCATCACAATAGCACTTGCACTTCTTTGGCATTTGGGGTGATCAGTCTCAACTCAATGTACACCGATGAAGCATCCTCAGGCAAACTGGGTGTCTCAACTTCCTCTGGCACTGCTCTGGTTTCCTGAGTCTCTATTAGTTCAGACTCTGCAGGGTCAGGTTCCACAGGTTCAGGCTTTGCTGGTTCAAGCTCTACAGGGTCTCCACCTTCTTGCTTTGGCTATTCCTCGGATCCCAGCCGGTCATCCAAGGAAACATTGTCAGTTGGAGATTCAAAGTCCACTGATACTGCTGGAGGCTTTGTTGCTGGCATATCTGTCACATTACTTATGGTTTCAGGCATCCCTTGAAGCAGTCTAGCAAGTTCTGGAGTGGGATAGTAGTAGACTGGGTGGTAAACTACTTCTCCTTCTGACTCGGAATCTGAACTTTCATATTTTGCTTGTTTGTCAGGGTTTGCCAGGACAATTCCAGATTGTTTGGCACTCAGTTTAACTTGATGATTGCATGTAGCAGATCTTGCTACAGGAGGTTTAGGAGGTTCTGACTTGCTTTGTCCATTACTAGGGGCCATTTGTCCAACTTTCAGCAAGTGGTTGTGGTGTGTTGTTCAGTAGCCACTTCTGTCTCCTTCAGGATGAATCTTATAAACAGGCATGTCTGGCACTTTCTCAGTTACAACATAGGGGGTGCTGCCTCATCTGTCAGCAATATTGTGCTTTCCAGGATTTCCTATGTTTTTCAACAACACACAGTCCCCCGCAACAATTCATGCTCCTTTATCCATTTATTGTACCTTTCTTTATTTGCTTTGTTCTGCCTCCATTTGGCTGCAGCCTCTGCTGCCTACTTATATGCAGAGTTTAGCTGATCTTTTAACTTTTGTACATATTGTAGGTAGGTCTCTGGCCTAGCTCCACTGGCAGATCTACTGAAACACAGGTCTACAGGTAATCTGACTTCGCATCGGAACATTAAGTTGTAAGAAGAGAATCCTGTAGCATCATTTTCCATGCAGTTGTAAGCATGAACTAATGTACTTACTGCACTTTCTGACTCCATTTTGTTTTTAGGGTCTAAGGTGCCCAACATATCAAGGAGTGTCCTATTGAACGTCTGGGGCTGTGGATCACCTTGTGGGTGATTGGGGGTTGTACAGGACTAGCTGATCCCCCCCCATAATGACAACAATCATTTTATTAAGTGGCTTTCGAAGTCTCTCCCTTGATCCGAGAGTATTCTTTGAAGGGCTCTGTAATGCACAAAGAATTTTTCAACTAGGACCTTGTCAGTCATGGAGGCTTTTTGATCCTTCATAGGATAAGCTTGAGAATATCTGGAAAAATAGTCAGTAACTACCAAAATATTTGAAATGTTCTTGGAGTCAGGTTCCAGACATAGAAAATCTATGCACACTAACTCCATTGGTGCACTCGTCACAATGTTGACCAGAGGGGTGGCCCTCTGAGGCAAAGCTTTCCACAGCACACATCAGCTGTAGACTTTGCAGTACTGTTCCACATCACTCCCCATATGTGGCCAATAGAAGTTGGCATGAGCCAAGTCCAATGTGCGCTTGCTTCCTAAATATTCCATATCATTGTGGAATGCATGGAGTACCATTCTTTTAAACTTTGTTGGCAGGACCAATTTAAATGAGGGAATCCTTGTCCTTGAGTTTAAGTTTTGGCCACTCTCGTAACAGTAACTTCACACTTGGATCATTTGTGACTACTTGGGTGGTGTTACTCCCTTTTTGCAGGGCACTGATAATGTCCTGACACTTGGATCTAGTCTTTGTTCTTTTTGCAAATCTTCGGGAGTTAGTTGTGGCATTGATTTTAAGTTCAAAACAGCTAAAGTACAATCGGCAATGGGAATACAATCACCAGAAGCACCAGGGTAGTCCACAAGATGAGTAGCATTTTCTGCAGCGGGCTGCTTATCTGTGTCAAATTGTTTGCATAAGGCTTTTATAGTCTGTTCAGGGATGCATAACCAGGCTTGTTTGGTTGTATTGGATGCTATGGGGCATCAAGAGAGGGTATCAGAATCTATATGATTCAGTCAAGGCCTGTATTCAACACAATAGTCATAGGTGGAGCTACCTGTGTCCAACTGTGTCAAGCTTCACAGTAGTTTGTACATATGTTAGTGGATTATAATGTATGGTAGAACGTTGTTATAGGTAGAAATCTACCTTTTTATAACAACATTTTACCATTGATGTGACGTCATGATGTTGTTAACCTATTGACGGTACGTCACATCGATGGGATAACAACCAGGAACAGTCTGGACGTGGGCACAAATGGATTGGATGGCCTAGAAATGGCCACAGCGGTGAGGGCAGAGCAGCAGCAACATAAAAAAAACTGCAGTAAGGAACTTTTTCCTTTTGTATAAACCTAAATTGTACCATACACTATAAGATATAATGTATGGTACATCTATGGGTAACCGTTTTGTTAACTCATCTCGAGGTTGCCATGGCGACCTAAACCTCTCGAGCTTCGCTCTCGAGGTTTACGTGGTCACCCTGGCAACCTCTCGATGGTTAACAAACCGGCTAACCATCGATGACTATACATTATCCTCTATGTTGTCAGTTCTTGCTGTAATGTGTGCCCCATAAAGGTATTCGTGGAATTGGTCTACAGTAGCCCACTGGAGAGCGAGAAACTCTGGCTTGTGTACTGGAAACTTTCACTCTGCACTCTTCAAGCTTCTACTTGTGAATGCCACTGAGCAGAGTCCTTCAGGATAACTTTGGTAAAGGACTGCCCCTTGACCACTGAAGGTGGCATTAGTATGCAAAACATACAGCGTTTGGAGATCTGCATATGCTAGAACTGGGCTGTGAGTCAGATGGTAAATTATCTCTACAAAGGCATTGTCACACTCAGTATTCCATATCTGTCCAAAATGTTGAGAAGGTTTAAAGTATTGTTTCGGTTCAGCAGTAGTAGCAGATACCTTTTTGCTTTTACTTTTATGGGTGGGCAGATAGCCTTGTGTCAGATTCAGCAGTAGCCTCACCACTCGGGTATAGTCTTTAACGAATATTCTGTAATACCCACAGAAACCTAGGAAGTGCTGCAAATCTTTCAGGCTGTTGGGTTTAAGCCAAGTGGCTAAGGATTCAACTTTACTTGAATCAGTTTGTATGCCTTGAGCTGATACAATATGCCCCACATATTTAACCAAAGTCTGGAAAAATTAACATTTATTGATAGAAAGCTTTGAGTCCAAATTCTTCCAAACAGTCTAAAACTTTCAGAAAGTTGGCCTTATGCTCCTCCAAGGTCTTTTCCAAAACAATGATGTTGTCCAGGTATACTAAGCACTCTGACAGATTCATATCTCCAACAGTTTTTTCCATTAGGTGCTGGAATGTGGCTGGGTGCCAGAAATACCTTGAGGCATTCTGAGGAATTCATTTAAAGGCAGTTTTCTCTCTTTTGTGAGGGGCAATAGGCAAGGCCACTGTTTTTCGATTTTAACCGGAAAATCCGGTAAAATTCCGGAATTAGGGCTGCCTGAAGACCGGTAAAAACAAAGATTTCATGGAATCTGGAATTTTATATCAGATCAGTAGATCTACAAAACTTGTGTTTTTCTTTTAATTTCTTCCGGTACTATTTTCAATTTGCTCTATTTAATGCTCTGTATATTAAGCCTTCTTTAATTCTGATTACTTATGCACATACTAAAAGAATGATAGCAGAATTCCGGTAAAATCCGGAAATTAGAGTAACAATCACCGGTGTAATTCCGGAATCTGAATTCTGGAAAACGGAATTTCATTATTTTAATCACAGTAAATCAGTGGCCTTGGCAATAGGTATTTGATAATAGCCACGTCTAAGGTCAAATACAGAAAACCACTTCATTCCTATAAGACAATCAAGGGTACCTTGAATGATGGGCATGGTGTTTTGGTCAGGAATTGTCCGTTTGTTGAGAGTTCTGTAAGCCACACACATGCATACAGTCCCATTTTTCTTGCGCACTACTGTGATTGCGAAGCATATAGACTTCTTGATTCTTGAATAATGCCTGCAGCTAACAGTTCCTGCAAATGCCTTCTTACATCATCAATATCTGAGGGTGCCAGTCTGTAAGATCTCTCACGGAAAGGATGCTTATTGTGAAGCCTAATATTGTGTTCTTCTCCAGTTATATATTCCACATCCCATTCATAAAGTGAAAACACTTTTGTCCTTTCAGCTAGCTTTCACCTGACCCTGGTCTTCCAGTCTTCAGGTATGGAGGAATCACCAACATCAAACAATTCTGGATCAATGCCAGCCTGGGCGCCATCTCTCATTGGTGTGGGTTGCACTGCTGTGTCCACACAGTACACTTGGACCAAGGTGTGACCTTTTCTCACAACAGTGTCTCTGTCAGTAAAATTTTTACCTGGACAGTAACTCGTTTGGCATAAGTATGAACTTTTACTGGCAACACATTAGGTTTTACCAATAGTCTGGCTGGCAAACCATGTTCTTGTGGAACATCAAGCATCAGTATTTGATTCTTAACGTCTTTTTTTCAGATGTACCACACCACTGATATTGCATTCAACATTAGGTGGCAGAACAAGCTCTTCAGCAACATAATGGCACACTGTCCCCACAGGGTAATCTTGGACTTCGGCTGTTGTCTACTTTTGCTGATGGTAGGCCTTTGGCATTAAGGCATGTACACACAGAACTGTCCCTTTCTGTTGTCTTCTCTTTCCTGGCAAAGTTGACCCAGGTGACCAAACATGTGGGCATTAGTGCCAATGAGTATGGGCACTCTGTCGTAAATCCTTGACTCCAAACATACTAAAGCCAGCGTCTCAACTGGATCCCACACTCTGGGTACTCTGGATGGGAAGATAATCCACACTCTGATGTATTCCAGATATAGGCAAGATTTGTCACTGAGCCCCCAGACATTTAGGCTTTCCAAGGGCAGTAGCTTGTGATGGGTTTCATGTCATAATAGTGATCGCAAAACAGCAATCATTATTATGGCGAGTGTATATTGCCGAAAAGTAAATTGGTGATATACACTTAAAAGCAACTCGATATCCAGATTGATAACAAGTGGTTTTTTTGGGGGGGGCTACACCCCCCCATGCCCCCCACCCCCTGAAATAGGATTCTCAACTCCAGGGGGTGCATGTTGGGGAAGGGGCAAAATCCAGATTTCGGGCAAAATTTAAGTGCCGTAGAAAATGTACATGATCCTGGTCCCGAATCCAGTACCCGCTGTGCCAGCGCTAGCCACCCACACCACTATGCCACATGGCTAGCTTGGCAGCAGCAGGTATACCACTGCCTGAAAACCCCCTTTCCTGTGCTTTCCCTGTCCCCCTCTTCCCTCACTATTCCTCTCTTCCATTCGTCCTTCCCCATGGTCCCTAGCCCATACCCGCAATATTCTGCTGGGTAGCCCACAATAATAGCGCCCAAAATTAGTCACTATTTGTGAAGTCACTCATTTTGGGTCACTATTATTATGTGATACTCTTGTGATGAGATAAGGGCTGGTCATACCAGTTCTTGAAAATGATTGACACTTGAGAACCACTGTCCAACATAGCTCGATCAGGCACTCCTTCAGTGGCGACTGACATTTCAGTGGTAGGCCCAACAAGTCTGTAAAGTTCAAGTAGTGCAGTTTTAGGTGCTTTAACCACAAATTTTGGTACAAATGTCATGGAGTTTGGCTTGGCCTGGGTACCAGTGTGCTCCATTAATGGAGCCCATTGACGTTTCCTTGTTTCTGAAGCTTTTCAAGCAGTCTGTCTTTGACTCTTACTGGGTCTTTCTGCAACTGACATTCCCTCTTAATGTGTCCATCTTTTCCACAATTATAACAGAAATTGCCCCTCTGTTTACTATGGGTTGGTATGACACATCAGCAGGGAGTCTCCAGCTTCGACCATTTTGTTTTGCAACATAATCGTTTGAGGCCTTGGCAGGGGCTTTAACAACTTCTGGCCTTTTACTGAATTGAATGCATTAGAAAAATCGATAAATAGTACAAATAATCTGATTTTTCTCATCTTTACATATTTTTTCAATTAGATGTTGTAATACAAATACATGGTCAGTTGTGGAACACTTTTTTTTTTTAACCTCGCTTGAAAAGGTGACAAGAAATTACCACTGTCCATTGGTATGCCAACGCTACTGCAACAATTCAACAGTGATTGGCACTACAGCGACAACAGCACCTGGTCACTGTAGAGTCGGCATGGGCCCCCACCACTGCTTTCCAGGGGTACTGCACCCCTTCCCCAAAACAACTCCAACTCAGAGTTGATTATTTTAGCGGTGGGAGGTTCGGGGGGGCAAAGCCCCCCCAAAGAAAACAATCTGTCCTGTGAGATAAGGGAGTCACTGTAACATTGGTCGACAAATAATTTGTCAACTGACTGTCATGGATCCCTGTCCATCCACTTCAGCAGTCTGTTTAAAATAATACAAGCAAAAACTTTGGAGATGGTGTCTAACAGACTTATTGGGCTGTAGTTCTGAGGATCTGTCTGGGTTCTATTTTTATGTATCAGGATGACAATATTCTTTTTTCAGGCACTAGGAATAAATCGATTCTTTAAGCATTTGTTAAAGAGATCAGTAAGTAGAAAACTCAGATATTTAAATGAACCTTATATATCTCATTTGGAATTCCATCTGGCCCCAGGGCTTTTTTGTTTCACTTTTGACAATAGCATCTTCTACCTCCCCAAACAATATATCAATGGGCTTACCAGTCTAGTCCAACTCCATTGCCTTCCATCTATTCCAATCTTCCAGCTGTTCTTTGTAAAATAATTTTTGGAAATGAGCAAGCCTGTTTCTTGTGGGATGACAGTCAAAACTGAATGTGAATATACCAAGGTTCCTCTAGCAACCAGTCTCCAAAATTGTGCTCCATCACCTGATTCCAACACATCCAACATTTTACTCCACCTTTCTTCCTGAAATTCTTTCTTTTGGTCTGTCAGAAAGATATTGTACTGCTTCCTTAATTTGTTTAAAGCTTCGCAATTTTGTCTAGTCAGATTTTTTTAGTCTATGTCATTATAGTATTTAATTTCCTTTTTGCCTGATGGCATTTGTTATTAAACCATGTTGAATTCTTATTAGCGTTCACTTTCACCAATTTATATATTGCTGTTCTAATTTCCATAAATATATTTTCTAAGCCTATATAAGCTTCCTGAGGAGAATATTGTTTCATTATCTGAACTAGGGTGTTCAAAGTTTCTTTTTTTTAATTATATTTCTACAGTATGTCACCTATTTGAGTTAGTTGAATTTGCTTTTTGTTGTTACTATGTTCTAACTCTGCCCTTCCTATTTCCAAATCTGCAGATACTAAACTATCCCTATCTATTTTCAGACAGGTCATTAGTGGTGAATGATCACTTTCCACTCTTGTATTTATTGTAAATGTTTCAGTATTACAAACATTTTCTGGAGTAGTAATTATATAATCAGTTACAATTTTTTCCTTTGAACCCAAGAAAGTTGAGTCCCCTTCTGGATCTCCCAAGTTTTGTTCCATTTAATGCCAGGAAATTAAGTTCCATTATAAGTTGAATTAGTTCATTCCCATTTACGTTTTGTGCCTGATCTGAGGACCTCCTAGGGTGGAATATCCCTCTATGATCCATTTTGCTAAAGCTTTTTATGTTATCAAAAGCTCCTATGCAAGCATTAAAGTCACCTGTTATGATTAAGTTAACATCAGGATACATGGCCAAACACTCTCCCACTTTCTGGGATAGATGACTCCACATCATCTCTTTGTAATACTGAGTATTCCTGCGTGGTATATACACTGTTCCTATAATTAGTGACATCAAGTTAATGTTCACAAATATAATAATCATATTTTCATTTTTAAAGATAATCTCCTTTACCACTATATCATTTGTATTTTTTATATATATATATTGCCAAACCTCCTATTGCTGTAATACTTTTCTTTAACATCTGTGCTGGGGCACTTATTGATTGGTATCTATTTGTATTAATATTTTCAGATGACTATGTTTCCTGAAGGCAAACAAGAGCATGCTTCTCTATATACTAATCCATTCCATATCAGGTATCTTGTTTGCCAATCCTGCTATTTTCTATGACAGAATAGTGACTTGGCTGTCTGAGTGTCTAGATAAAATAGAGTTTAGTATAGTCCTACTATGACACTGTAAATTAGATGAAGATGTTGATTTATTTGTTTCATTCCAATCTATCACATGTATCTCCATCTGTTCCAGAAATGGGGCTTTTTCTAGTATTGTTTCAATTAATTTTTTATTTTTTTTGTTTAGTTGTTTAACCAGGTATAGCACACTAAGCTGAAAGCTTTTTTACAGGAGCGACCTGGGAGCACGAGGAGGTTAAGTGACTTGCTCAGGGTCACACAGTATGCAAGTGGAAGCTGTGGGATTCAAACCCAGGTCTGGTCTGCTGGATGTCATCAGATTTGCAGCTCAGAGCCTTAGACCACTGCACTATAAATTTAGCTCCTTTGATACAGATATCAATTTGTGATATCTATCTGTTGACTCTTTGGACCATACCTATATTCCCAAAGTCCTCAGATATTTTTAGAGTGTTAGAAAACACTGCTTTGAGATTTCTATGATTTTCATTGTTTTAAGTGGTCAATTCCAAATAGAGTCAAGGTTGTTTCTATTTCACTATCATATGACTGATTAGTTTATAATAGTGTTTTTTGCATCCTCCCAGTTAGTCAATTTTCCGTTTACTGTATAACAGGAAATATTCACTGTCTTTTAATTTTTGCTGTTTTCTCTGTTGTCTTATTAGCATGAAAATAAAAAGACAGTGAATATTAGGTGACTCACTATACAATAGCAGCATTAGTGTTCCACCAGTGAAAATAAAATGATGTAAA
Source organism: Neoceratodus forsteri (assembly GCA_016271365.2). Lineage (NCBI taxonomy): Eukaryota > Metazoa > Chordata > Ceratodontiformes > Ceratodontidae > Neoceratodus > Neoceratodus forsteri. The sequence goes on from CM057450.1 coordinate 1,545,351,333, forward strand.
CATGTGAATATTGTGTGCTCAGAGTGCTAAATATAATGGGTGTGAATTTAAACTGTTATACGGTGTATATTAGGTCTTTGTGTAAAGAATAACATTGTACTCCATTTTATTGGAGTGCCAATTTCCAGTCCAAGTCCTTGCAATACCATTTTTTGTCCATACTTTAGTAGCACTATCTATGTTATCAAAAATATCATGAATGGATTTTTCTTGATCACTACAGTCTCTATATACTCTACTAACAGAGTTTCCTTGTTCATGTAGTCCTAATTCAGCTTTAACAAAGTATATTATTAACTCTTGCAGAGTATCTTCAGTTTCTGTATCTTTAACATATAGACCTTTCATTCTTACCACTGCTTCATTTCCCTTAAAATGTATAGCCTCCTGTTGAGGCCTGTTGATATCATTTTTATTAATGTTCTTTGTGTTCTGTCCACTATCTTCCTTTTTTTATACTCCTATAAGCTTTTTTTTGGCCTCTGTCAGTGTGTTATTCAATGTGTCTTATCTCTCACTGATCAGTTCTTTATTTTTAATTTTTTTCTCTGTATTTCTGTTTAGTATTATTTGCCTTTGAGCACCCTTTCTGTTTATTTGAGGTTTCTTCTGTACCACTATCCCTATCCGTGTCTTACTTTCCTGTCTTACATTTTTTCTTCTTCTATATAGATTTCTTCCTTATTTGATTTACCTTTCAACATCTTTTTTCCCTTTTTGTTGTGTCTCATCTTTTTTTGATCTCTTGTTTTTGTTTTTCTTATTTAAACGTTTTTGAAAAATATGTAAAGATGAGAAAAACTAGATTATTTGTACTGTTCATCAATTTTTCTAATGCATTCAATTCAGTAAATAGAACACTGTTATGGAGGACCCTGCTTAATTAGGGTATAGATCATGCTCTGCTGATTCCAATAATTAAACTTTATAATAAGAACTTAACATGTATTAGATATGACAAGAATGGAAATGTTACAAGGTATGTGAAGACAAACGCTGGAGTAAAACAGGGATGCCTCACTTTTTAATATATATTTGAATCAAGTACTTGACAAACTTGGCCACCAGTACTTTCATTCACCTAAGATCATGGGAAAAGAATGTTCAATATTAGCATATGTTGATGATCTAGCTCTAATATCAATGACTTTACCAGGTTTGCAACATAAATCAAATAAATTAGAAAAACTATGTACAAAGTTAAGCTTAAACATTCATATATCCAAAACCAAATTGCTTGTCTTTGGATCGAGAAAAATTCATGAATGCTATCTGAATAAAAAATTAATAGATCAAATAAAACAATTCACATCTTTAGGGGTTACACTTTACTACACAGGAAATTGGTCACCGCATATTAAGAATCAGCAAATGAAAGTAAAATTAAATAGTAGATGGCTATTAAATTGTAATGCTAGTTATGGGGGATGGCCAATCAAACCTGCAGTATGGGCTGCAGAGATTAAATTAAATCCAATAAGTTTATAAGGAGCAGAGGTATGGGGATATCAAGCCTCAGATAGTATAGATATACTATTTAATTAATTTTACAAAGCTTTGTTGAAGGTGTCTATTGCAACACCCAATAGTACAGTAAATGCAGAATTAGGAAGGATGTCTATTAAAACAATTGTAATACTCAGATTAATAATTTATTGGTTGAGGATAATTAATGACAAGACTGAACTTCTAGCAAAATGGGTATTGCTGGAAAAACAAAATTGGTATCAACGGGGACTATCCTCTGTATGGATTGAATTCCTTGTAAAGACCCTAAAACAAATTGAATATTAAAGTCTCTGTTATATGCAATTAAATAAAGTAGTAATATCAATGCAGTACCAAAAAATATTTAAGTACAAATTATTTCAAAATGAGATGGATGATTAAATGAAAAGGATATCGAAACTGAAACTCTCCATGGTATGCAGCAAATAAAAAAACATAACAACTTAGAAAGTTACTTGAAGATGCCAATTTTGCCAGTGTTTAAAAGATTTCTAACTGTGGCAAGAATGGAATTATTTCCTTCAAACTGGTGAAAATCTCAGATCAGAAAGAAAGAGGAGATCAGTTCTGATGATAAGTGCCCATTTAAATGGGGGCATGTGGAAACTCTACAACATATTATTTTAAACTGCCCACTGTACACAAAGTGGAGAATTAAATACATAGAGAAATTTGTAAGGATGTATGCATATAATCTGTTAGATGCTTTATTTTTGTTACTTCACCCTTTAGAGTCTAAACGAGCTACTGAAATAGTTACATTTTATAAAGACATGGTAAGATACAGAAAAACCTTAACAAATCAGAGATACAGAAATGAGTGAATGGGGAATAACAAAACTAATAACTACAGATAGAAGAACCTCCCTGGCTTTGCCTAGAATGTGTTCAAAAAAACTTGTTCTAAGAATTGGATATAAGAAAAATATTAAAAGAGTGGTGGCAACATAAAACATAATGAAATAATGTCCAATTCTTGTCAATCACCAAAAACCAGTGGGGAAAAAGCCAGTATAATGCTGACTGTGTATAAATGAAGCACTATAAAGAAACAATATGTGAATTAGAAAAACTAGTATTGATTAATTTTAGATGAATTTATCACTCTCTCTAGTACTCTTTGTATATTGTATGTATATAAAAATCATAAAGGTTGTAAAATTTTTTTGTACTGATTTTAAATTTTGTAATGACATTTTTATGTTGAACAAATAAACATTAAAAAAAATCTGGCCTTCGTTCTGTCTCTCTTCCTCTGGCTTAGCTGAGGGCTGTATACTGTGGCTTTTCAGTTCACTTGCCAAGCTACACAGTTCATTAATTCAAGTTTCAAGGTCCAAACTCCCGCAGGGTGCCTGTGCTTGCACTCCAACGCCCATGACAGAGAGGTTCAGGGTGGCTAAAAGAAGAAACTGCTTTTGGTGGATTGCCTGACCTTTACTAAAGCTGTAGTGGCCTTGTCAAGTACTTCCTAATATGCTTTGAGTAATTCCCTAAATTCTTGAGTCTCTATTGGGGGAGTATTTCCAGCAACTTGCATAACAGCGACAAAGGCAGGGCAAAGTCCTTGGTGTTACTTTTTCTCTTCGGCCTCTCTAACCTCTCTCATAAGTGCCCAGTGAGAGGGTGGTTCATCTCTCCACACAACTTGAGGATTAGAAGAGTGGAGTCACAGGCAGCCTTAAGCACATGTTCGAGCTTCACTCAGTTTAAGTCTTGGGATGCCACACCTTGTTTATGGAATACTTTCTGCAAGGCCCTTTCTGCACGAGTCAAAAATCCAGACAAAGGTTCTTCCTCCCACTGCCTACTAGTTTTAAACTTCCACAAGAGATCCTCACAGGACTCTTTGCTTCCAAAAACACTCTCCAGGGCCACCAAATACTCTTGGGAGGGCATATAAGGAATAATGGCCCTCAAAGAGTGGATAACCTCTAGTGCCAGGCCTCAAAGGCTTTCTCCAAGTTGCTTTCTTTTCTTGGCCTCAGAGCATTGCCAGTCCTGCACTAAAGGGGCAGCATAGTCCATCCATATCTCTAAATCATCCTCATCTGCTGGGGTGGGCTTTACTCCTGAAAACATTCTTACTCCTTAGTCTGTGATAGGAGTCAGAAGGGGTGGCCCATAGCTAGTTTGTGGCATGACCTCTTATTTGTGAATCATAGTAGCATGTGTCAATACAGTCCATGCTAACCTTGGAACCTTCTGGAATCAGTACATTAGGCACTCTAGTGGAGTCAACTGCATTTCAGCACTCAACACAGTTAACATCTGTATGGCAGAGTCTATACACCACCCTTGGACAGCAACTCGACCCAGGCACTTGATTATTGGTAGGGCCCCTTCCAGCTGATCTCTTTCTGTTCTGAGGAGGACTCCCAGGAGCAGAAGTGCTTTTTTAGAGCCCAAATCCTCACCATCACACCACTCAAGCAGTCTATTATAGGCCATAGTGAAAGCAATAACGTGGGGTTTGGGGGGCTGCAATACTGTCCTTACGAGCAGGGGTCACCATGTGGGGCATTCCTGGTAAACAGTAGATCCCAGCGGTGCCTCCAAAGATGTAACTCAAGCACCATGTACCAATGGACTACTACCTCTGCCTGATGACCACAATATAGGTTGAGGGGCCTGGACTCTGTTCTGATGGTGACTGGGAGTTCTTTCCCAAATAGAAATAAGTAATAGTGTGGTGTCTCCACCCAGAGCAAAATACAGAGGGCCAGATGTTTGTAGGGTACAACCCTCTGGGATGTTGTTCCTACCCACTTCCCTTTCCAGTCACCCCACATGTGGATTATCAACTTAAAACTGTGATATTTTGCTATTCACGCAATTATTGACTATAACTAATAATATGCTCATAGACAGTTTTAACAGTAATAATAATAACACACTTATTATAGGGAAAGAGGACTAGGAGATGTAAATTTAAAGCAGTGGCATAAAGCTGGTAACTTGAAACAGCAATGAAACACATCAATAACTGTGCCTACCCCCAACAGCAGCAACATACTTAACTTACCCAACTCCCCGCTGGTACCAGTGTCCCTAAAGAGTCTACCTGAGTACCCAGATTAAGGTGCAGCCCTGATCATTGCCATGGATTGGCCAGCATTGGTGCACTTTAAACTAAACTGTAACTTGGCGTAAAAACTTTAATATAAATCCCCAGGTCAGGGCAGGTCCTGTTTTATTCATGGCACTGTTGTCAGTTCACAGGGTCTGGCAATCAGTGCAGGTGCAGTCTGTTGAGCTGGGGTCCTCAAGTTGTACAAGTACAGGTGGCTACCTTGGCTGTTCCAGGGTCTTGCAGCTTGTACCCTCAGGGATGTTGCAAAATCTGTTCACTTGTCATCTTGTGTCTGACCCTCTGTGAACGCAGCTCTTCTTGCTCACACTTCTCTATCATGGCTCTTCTGAGACACACCTAGGATGCTGGAGCACTGTGAGGTGGCTTCCGGTTCCCAAGGAGCACAGATCCCAGGAGTGATCCATCAGTCCGACTCCCCCAAATGGGTTGAAAGTACCCCCAGAACTCAAGCACGCACGCGTGGCTCCCTGTTCCCCAATACACCCCACTTGATAAGAGCTAGCTGGCCCCTTACCTGGCTCCAAAGTGGTCTTAACAGGATGCAGCCTCAATCTCTACTTGGATCAGCTCAGCACTCTTGGATGCAGCAATGGCCCTCTGATCCACATTTTTGTCAGGGCATTCTGGAACAGTTTCTGGCAATGGGTAACTCAACTTTCAGGCTGCAGGCCTCTGTGGCTTCTGGGGCTCCCAAAGGCAGCAAGAGCTCCAAGGGCTTTTCCCACTTCTGACTTCGGGCTTCAGGCTGCACTCCAGTCTCTAACAAAACAGTACAACCCTCCTAACAGGCTGAGGGTTTTCTCAGGATTTCTGCGGAAGTTACCCCAAATTGATCAGGTCCCTCTCCCTCTGGTGCTTCCAGACGCCAGACAGTTAGGCAAGTCTATCAGTTTTTGGCTGTGAAAGCCTTAGCCCAGCTTTAAAACTTGAGCTGGTCACTGGCTACACACCCTCATCATTTGGGAAGAGCCTCAGGAGAACAGCTCTGAGCTGTAACTGTACCTGGGGTCTGAAGAAAGAATATCAACTTCCTATTGGTTGGCACAGCTGTACATCCTTAAAAATTTAAAATGGATGAGGCCTCTTAGGTGCCTGATAGATTGCCTGTTTGGGAGCCTTAGCTGCAGGTCCTCAGGCTCCTTGAATTCCCATTGGCTGGCTTGGGGGTCAGAGGCGACAAAGATGACTGCAGAGATAAACAGTTTATGGCAGTCTATATACAGTCATATCTTTAAGTTCCCTTTGGAGCCCAACAGTAACATTTTAATATTTATAGCCCTCATTGCTTTGTAACAGCCTCTCTGACCTATCATCCATTGGCAGAGTAGGGTTTATAAGGGGCTTCCCCTGCCTGTTGCTAGCGCCACAGTGCAATCCCCCCAGGTGGCAGGCAGGGCTCATTAATAGTCATGTAGCAGCCTCAGTTGCTTCTTTAAGTCACGTGCACCCTTTGCTATGATGGCACCTAAAAGCGCTTTCATTTAACATTTTATTTTGTTTCTCAAGTGCTTCCAGACCCTTCCCCCTTTGTTTTTGCTTATGTCTACAGGGCCAGGGCATTCAAACACAGGTCTGAGGGAGCCACCGGAGTGGCTTTTAACATTAAAATATCATAGCGCTGTTCTGCACATGTGCACACCCTGCCAGCTCGCACTTCCGAGATGCAAGCTGCACAGCGGTGCACTTATCACCAAACGGGTGATTTAATTCTTTCAAATATTTATTTATTTATTGAATTTTGGTAACTGGGTAGGCACACTGAGACCAAGGATCCCTTTTTAAGGGGTGATCCAGATTTAGTTACAGGCAAATATACAGAGTTCAAAGACCACATGAAATTACAATAATGTACAAATAAGGGTAATGTGGCAACAGATCAGTTAGCTACATACATAAGGGAATGAGACAAGAGATCAAACTGGATACATACCTTAGGCACAAGAGAGGGTAATGGAACAGGAGATCAATTAGATATGTACAGTAAATCACACTGTACAATTTGAACAACAACTGCCTATGTGTAGGACAGTGCATATGAGATACTACAATCAGCAGAATACAAAAATTGCAAGACATGAGCTCAGAAGACCAGAAGCAGTAACCAAGCACTAAGGGCATGAGGTGTACACATTAGTCTGATGTGGGTATGGTTCAGCGGTTGCAACTGCATTAGTAACTCTCTAATAGGTACCTTTATAGTCCTTTCTTGAAGCCGCTAAGAGATGTGGAGTTAGTTAAAAAGCGAGGTAGCAAGTTTCAGTCATAAGGAGAAGCGTAGGCAAATGACCTTTTGCCAAGGTTAGTCCTAACTCTAAGGGTGTCAAGGATGGTGCAATTTGAGGACCACAAAGATTGCCTCAAGGGCTTTGGGGTCATCAGTCCATTAAGGCTAAGTGGCTAATAGACTCTGGTAAGTTTGTATGCAAGGAAAAGGAGTGGGTATGACAACCTATCATTTAGCGTGGGCCATTTCAATGAGGATAGGACCTCACAATGGTATCTTCATTTGGGAGACATTACCGCAAAGCAGCTGGTCTTGTTCTATAGCACTGCCAGTTTTCCAGCTTACGAGTTTTAAGAAACTGGAGCACCAGGGCACCACATAGCAGGGTGGGGAGAAGAGTACCATTTGCTACAGATGTCCTCGTCTCAGGATCTCAGGAGTCAGTGAGTTGCTCAGTCAGTATAGAAGGCAAAGTGTCCATTGTATAACTTTTACAATATGATCCACATGTAGTTTGAAAGTAAAATCTTGGTCAGGATAAATGCCAAGAAACAGTATTTCATTTTATCCACTACCTCTAGGGAGAACCAAAGGAAGTAAATAGGGTAGGTAGGTAAGTAGGTGTTGCTAGCATCAGAATATTAACAGAGCAACTATTATTAAATAGATTTTTTTGACTGGCAGTGGAAGCAGACAGAGGGGTAGCAGACAAGAGGGTAATAATAAGGTAAGCCACACCCATGGGGAGGGGTTAAAATTATATTTTGCAGTGGTGTGCTCTCTTATAAGTAAGTTTGCTAACTGGTTAAGTTCGGGTCTTCAGGGGACTTTATCCTAGGTTGTCAGAAAGAAGCAGATCCAGAATTGTTTAAAGAGGTAGCAATTTTGCCAAGGGATAGTACCACCCAAAAAATGTAAAATAAATGTTCCCTTGTAAAACTCAGCCATCAAAAATAACTGCCCAATCTCCATCCTTAGTACCCTGGTGAATGTACAAGAGAGACTAGTTTACAACCGCCTCCTAGACCACATTGAACTCCACTCTCTCCTCACTGAAGCCCAATGCGGCTTCTGTAAATACCACAGCACTGACACTGCATTAGTGCACCTCACCTCCAATGTCCAGCGGGCCACTGAAGATGGAAAACCTGGAGGGGCAATGTTCATAGAACTAATGAAGGCCTTCAGCCTAGTAGATCTCAAACTGCTCCTGGTCAAGCTTGCAAACATGTGCCTTGTCCCCCTCTTCTGCAGCTGGTTTCAGGGCTACCTCTCCGGCCACACACAGTCAGTCAAGTGGGGTACCTGTCTCTGTTCCCAATGCAGGATCACAAATGGCATACCACAAGGCTCTGTCCTGGGACCCATACTTTTTTTCAATATTCATCAACAAACTCCCATCTTACTGTGGTGGAGTCATTATGCTTCTCTATGCAGACGACACAGTGCTCTACAGATCCGGCCTGGACCCCAATGTCATAAACACTGAACTTAACAGGGACTGTAAGAAACAGGAAGCTTGGCTCACCTCAAATCACCTTGTCCTAATGCAAGAGAAAACAAGGCCATGCTATTTGAAACAAGGAAGTTTGGCTCAAACCATAGGAAGCTCCTGTAGATCTCTACCATGAAGGGCATCCAGCAACAGGTCATGGATGTTATCAAGATACTTGGAGTTTGGCTGAACTAAAACCTATATTTTAAATCACACACTAAACAAGTAACCAAGCTCCTCACACAGAAGATGAGTGTACTCTATAGGCTCAGGGTCTATCTCACCACAGAAGCCTGGCTGTCCATTGCACCCCATGTTTTGATCCCTACACTTCTGTTTGGAACTCCTATCCCCCGCCCCGAAAGACACGGCATTCAACAAACTGAAGTTGATATACCACAGAATTAGTCGGTTTGCACTCGGTGCCTGTAATAGAGAACATCACTGTAACATTCTCATCTTCCTCAATCGTCACCCCCTCCCCCCAGGAAGACTCAACTACACTACCCTATATCTGACCTATAAGATCCTAAATGGCTACTTCCCCAGTCTCAAAGATGTCCTGGTCTCTAAGCCTCATAGGAGGCATCTCCATTCATCCTCTGTCCCACTATTGGAGGTCCCTGAATCCCTAGCCACAGGAAGTCAATGAACCTTCTCCCATAAAGCCTTCCAGCTCTGGAATGAGTTCCCCCTTCCTATACAGAACAGCACATCACTCTTGTCCTTCAAAAAGCAGCTCAAAGAATGCCAACACCCCACTAGCCACTGTACTTGCCTCTGTTGACTCTCCTGTCACCTCGCATCCCCAAATTCTCTCCCTAAATAGTTTATGAACCTTTTTTTAATTCCTGTCTTCTGGCCCATGCTATGTAAACACATTATTTATATTGTACCTCAAGTGTATGCATATTTGTAAACACCACTGTTGTTATTTGCTGTTGTCCTTCATTTGTACAGGTTGCTCTCACTTGTCACTACTGATTCTCTTATGTTCTTTGATGTCAGATGTTGCCATTGAACCATGTTGCTATGCTTATTGGACCCTATGCACTATGCATGTGGGGGGTACATGGAAACCATGCGTACCCCACCTGCATATCTGCACACCCCCAGACAGGTGCGCACTGGCCAGTATTCACTACTGACTGCCACCTGTCTGCGGCCCCCCCCCCGGCAAGCAGAACTCTGCAGGGCAGCTGGAGGTGGAGTCATTGACCCAGCCAGGCATCCAATTGGATGCCTGGACAGGGACCCACAGTGGATCCCAAACATGGTGGGGCACATGTTAACAGTGCGCCCCGCAGCTGTCCAAGGGCCAGCAGCTGAGGTGGTGTGCAGAGGGCAATGCCCTCCAATGGCACCTGACAGGTACACAGGGACTGGGAGGGGGGATAGCAGTTGGCCGTGGGGGGGAAGGCACTGTACCCTGCTGTAAGTGGGGGTGTGGGCAGGTGGTGCCATTCCATGGGGCGGGGGCAGCATCAATGTCTAGTGTCCCTGTATGGGGGGTGTTGGGGGGGTCCGATGTGTGCTGGAGTGGGTGGGAGGTACCGGGCATCCATCAACAGCGGCCCCGGTGTGTGGATGGACTACTCACCCTGTTGTCGGGCTACTCGAGCTGTTGTCAGGTGACTCTTGCTGTGTTTGTGGGGTGCATAGGGGGCTTATGGCAGGGTTCTCTCCGGCATAACCTGTACCCCCTGCACACCCCCATGGCCAGCACTACGCCTATCTCTACCACCTTGGTGCATGGCATGTAGTGCTGGCATACCCCTTGCCTGCCCCCAGCACGTTGCTCTTCTCGTGGCTAGGGAATCAGGGAAATGGGGTGCGGAGCAGCTGTGCATCACAGACACATGCACATAGCCACTCTGCCCCAATAGGGCATAGGGCGCATTCTTTATACTGTATATAATTTATCTGGGTCACTCCTGAGAAAGGGACCTGTGTTTCAGTGAGCCTACCCAGTCAACAAGCTCCAATAAATAACTAAATAAATAAAATTCAAATTAGGCTAAAGCAGCTACTGTTTACACAGCTAAAGGGGTTGCAGTGTAGCAGGGTACTAATTACATAGATGGATCTGCTTGTGTCTTTGCCCAACGGGAGGATGGAAAGACTCAAGTATCGAAGGAAAGGAGTCTGATTTTATGTAGCACATTTCATACAAACTATATCCCAAAGTGCTTTATAATCGAGAAGAGGGACAGGAGAGAATGCTGCTGCCATTTCAGTCACGAAGGGATTTAAACAGCACAGAGCTAGATTAGATAAAACTCTACATAGATACATAGACAGTGTCGGCAGATAAGGGCCTATGACCCACCCAGTCTGCCCATTTGAGCTTGTAAGTTCAGTTTATGTTTTCCTAGAAGTCTGTTGCCCCTTGCCCCTGACCTCAGAATTCCTTTATGTCTATCCCACGCATTCTTAAATCCCGTGATTGTTTCAGCCCCCACCACTTCCTCTGGCAGGGTGTTCCACTTGTCCACCACCCGTTCTGTGAAGAAATTCTTCCTCATGTTTCCTCTGAATCATCGTCCCTCCAACTTCATCCCATGCCCTCTAGTCCTGGAACATCTTTTTCGCTTAAAAATAGTGTATTCCTGCACCCTGTTCCTCCCTGTAAGATACTTGTATGTCTCTATTATATCCCCTCTCTCCCTCCTCTCCTCCAGGGAGTACATGTTCAGTTCCTTCAACCTGTCTTCATAGGACTTGTGATGCAATCCATGCAGCATCTTTGTTGCCCTCTTCTGAACCTTTTCTATCCTGTCTATGTCCTTACATAGGTATGGTCTCCAGAACTGTACACTGTACTTTGTACTCCAGGTAGGGCCTAACTAGTGTCTTGTATAGCGGAATTATGACCTCCCTTTTCCTGCTGGTGATGCCCCTGCCTATACATCCCAGCATCCTATTTGCTTTACCTGCTGCCTTGTCACACTGTTTCCCTACCTTGAGGTCATCAGAGATGATAACCCCAAGATCCCTTTCCTGCTTGGTGCATGCTATATCCTCACCCCCCAACTGATATATTGTGCCAGAGTTTTTGGGCCCCATATGCATTATCTTGCACTTCCTTGCATTGAATTTCAACTGCCAAACCCCTGACCATTCTTCAAGTTTCTGCAGGTCCCTTCTCATTCTGTCTACACACTCTGGTGTGTCTACTCTGTTACAGAGCTTTGTGTCATCAGCGAACAGTGAAATTCTGCCTTCTAGGTCCTGCATAATGTCACTGATGAAGATGTTGAATAGGACCAGTCCCAGTACTGATCCCTGTGGTACCCCACTGGTCACTCTTCCCTCTGTGGAGTGACAGCCATTTGCCACCATCCTCTGTGTCCTGCCACCCAGCCAGTTACCTACCCACCACATTACTGTCCTGCCCACACCCATATTCCCCAGTTTGTGTAATAGTCTTCTATGTGGCACAGTGTCAAAGGCCTTGCTGAAGTCCAGATAGGCCATGTCCACTGCCCTCCCCGATCCACCTCCCTAGTCACCCAGTCAAAAAATTCAACAAGGTTGGTCTGACATGACCGTCCCCTGGTGAAACCATGCTGCCTTGGGTCCTGTAGTCCATTGACAACCAGATGTTCCACCAATCTCCTTCAGTAGTGCTTCCATGATCTTCCCCACTACCGAGGTGAGGCTGACTGGTCTGTAGTTCTCTGCTTCCTCTTTGTTCCCACTTTTGTATAAGGGACTACATCTGCTGTCCTCCAGTCTTGGGTACCTCCCCATTTCCAGTGATCGGCTAAACAGGATAGCCAGAGGTTCAGCCACCACCTCTCTTAGTTCTTTAAGGACCCTGGGGTGCACCCCATCTGGCCCCATTGCTTTATCAACTCTTATTACTTCCAGTTTCTTCAGGACTCTTTCTCGTGTAAAGGGACTTGTGTCCATTTCTGCACCATTCTCACCTCTTGTACTCCCTTCAGACCCATTACCCTCCTCTTCTTCAGTAAAGACTGAGCAGAAATACCTGTTCAATATGTCAGCTTTACTGTTGTCATCCTCCATGCGGCCCCCATCCTCTCCCTTCACTCTCACTATCCTCATATCATGTACACAAATGCTCATAGCCTGGGAAATAAGATCCCAGACCTGCAGGCAATAATGTCAGAGGCTAAACTGGACATAGTAGCAATTAGTGAGACATGGTTTACTAGTAACCACACTTGAGAGACTTCAGTACCTGGCTATGTATTGTTCAGAAGAGACCGAGGTGCAAAAAGGGGGGGAGGAGTGGCCCTGTATGTCAATGAAAATATCAAAGCTACAGAAATTCAGAATACACATAAGGAGCCAGAAGAACTGTGGGTCACCCTGAAAACAGGAAATGGGACAGCCATAAGAACTGGGGTTGTCTACAGGCCCCAGACCAGGGGAGGACATAGACACATTACTGTTAGAAGATATACAAAACATGACAGCTAAAGGGGAGGTTCTGATAATAGGAGACTTCAACATGCCGGATACAGATTGGTCAATACCAGCAGGAACATCTGCCAGAACTAGACACATAGTGGATTCCCTGCAGGGGGAGGGCCTCAAACAACTGGTAAAGCAACCCACAAGAGACAGGGCTATCCTAGATCTAGTACTGACTAACAAGGAAGGGATCACACATCTCCAGGTAGAAGGTCACCTGGGGGCCAGGGACCATCACATGGTATGGTTCAATTTGGCTACAACATCTAAATCATCCCATTCCAAGCCAAAAATATGGGACTTCAGAGGAGCTGACTTCGATAAGATGGCCAACAGAGTTAAGCTAGCCCTGGCAGAAAGAAACACAGGTGAGGGGGTACAGGCAAAGTGGGCAAGCATTAAGGATGCAATACTTGAAGCAACATCCCATTGTGTTAGACAGAAAAGGAAGTGCAAAGAAGAAGGAAACCACTTTGGTTCTCAAATACAGTAGCAGAAAAGGTCAGAGCCAAAAGGCTGGGCTTCAGGAAATATAAGGGAACACAGCGGATGAAGATAGGGAGGCATACCAAACTGCCCTAAGGGAAGCAGGGAAGGCGGTAAGGCAGGCAAAGTCCCAAACTGAGGAAACACTAGCACGAACAGTAAAGAAGGTGACAAGACTTTCTATAGATACATTAGTGAAAGGAGAAAGTCCAGAGGGGGTATTGCTAAGCTTAATGGAGAAAAGGGAGCATGTGAGGAGGAGGACCCTGTAAAGGCATCTATCCTAAATAGATACTTTTGCTCAGTATTTACTGAAGAGAAGGTAGGGCAGGGCCCACAGCTCAGCATCATGGACACAGGGGAGGGAGGGAGGTGAGCACTACTCCCTTCACAAAAGAAAGGGTCCTACAAGAGCTTGCTAAGCTCAGGGTGGATAAGGCAATGGGACCTGATGGCATACATCCCAGGGTACTTAAGGAGCTAAAGGTGGAACTAGCAGAGCCATTAGCAGAACTGTTTAGTGAGTCTCTGAGCACAGGAGAGGTCCCAGAAGACTGGAGAAGGGCTCATGTGATCCCGCTCCACAAGAGTGGTAGCAGGGAGGAGGCGGGGAACTACAGACCAGTCAGTCTTACCTCAGTAGTGGGCAAGATTATGGAGGCACTCCTTAAGGAAAGGATAGTGCAACACCTGGAATCCATAGGGGCACAGGATCCAAGACAGCATGGGTTTACAAAAGGATGGTCCTGTCAAACTAATCTCATAGATTTCTTTGACTGGGTAACCAGAGTGGTGGACCAAGGGGGAGCAGTTGATGTCGCCTACCTTGACTTCAGCAAAGCTTTTGACACTGTTCCACATAGAAGATTGATAAATAAGCTGGGTAGGCTCGGGGTGGGTCAGAAGTTGGTCAACTGGGTGGCAAACTGGTTGACGGGCAGAAAACAGAGCGTGGTGGTAAACAGCATACAGTCAGAAGAGATGCAAGTTACAAGTGGGGTACCTCAGGGATCAGTCCTGGGGCCAGTCCTCTTCAACATCTTCATTAGTGACCTTGCAGATGGACTAGAGGGTAAGACTTGTCTGTTTGCAGATGACACCAAGATCTGCAACAGAGTAGATGATCCAGATGGGGTGGGCAGAATGAGAAGAGATCTGGATAAACTAGCAAAATGGTCAGAAGAGTGGCAACTGGGATTTAATGCAAAGAAGTGCAAAATATGCACATAGGAAGAAACCCTGAAGCCACCTATAGGACTGGGAGGAGTTGCTAGCAGTCACAAGGAAGAAAGAGACTTGGGCATCATCATCACGATGACCTGAAATCATCAAGCAGACCTCTAAAGCAGTAGGTAAGGCTAAGGGGGTGTTAGGGTGTATTAGTAAGGGTATCACAAGTCGTAAGAGGGAGGTAATAATCCTCTTACAAGACACTGGTTAGCCCCATCTGCAGTACTGCATGCAGTATTGGAAGCCACACCTTCACAAGGACATTAACCAAATTGAGGCAGTCCAGAGAGGGCAACCAAAATGGTGCAGGGACTGCATCAGAAGACATATGAGGACAGATTAACAGAGCTCAATATTTATACCTTGAGCAAAGGAGGGAGAGAGGTGATATGATCGAGGCATTCAAACACCTTAAGGGCATTAACAAGGTGAAAGAGTCTAACATGTTTAAATATAAGAAAAATAGCAGGACAAGAGGACACAGCATGAGATTGAGGGGCCGATTAAGGGAATGTGAAATTCTTTTTCACAGAAAGGGTGGTGGATGCATGGAATGGCTTACCACAAAAGTGGTGGCTATGAATACAGTGCAGGGCTTCAAACAGGCATGGGACAGGCATAAGGGAGCAATACAAATGACTATGAATAGATAGGCCACTGACAGATCAAAGGCCGATGGCACATTTATAAGGTAGAAAAAGAAATTGGCAGACTGGATGGGCCTTGCGGTCCTTATCTGCCGTCAACTTCTATGTTTCTATGTTCTATGTTTCTATCCCTCCCTTTGTCTTTCTTTTTTCACTTATGTTATAAAAATGTTTTAAGTTTAGGGAGGTTAAGTGACTTGGTTGCTCAGGGTCTTGCATGGAGTAAGTAATGATTGTGAAACTGACACATGGATCCTCCAGTTCACAGCTCTAAACACTACGCCACAGTCCAGTCAAGGTTAATAACTACGTTAGGAGCCACAGGAAAGAATACATCCTGGGGCTGAAATCAAATCCAAAAAAAGCACTGAATGGTAGCAAAGTACAATAAAAGCAAGGAAGCTAACTGAAAGCTCAAGAGGCCACATGTCATTATCTGCAGGAGCTTTAGCTGTGTGCACCCTGTCCCTGGTCCCAAAGGGATCTTTTCCATCTGTACAGTCTGATGCTGTACTTGCTCTATTATTAAGCAGTTCCCATTTATTCAAAGGTCTAAAGTCACCTGGCAGGTCAAGGCCCTGTAAACAAGAAAGATCTATAGAGAGCAGCACTGAAGAAGTACTTGCCATGCCCCCTGCCTGAAATGATGCAGCCACTCCACTGCTGTTTTTACCCTGCTGTGCAGGAGTGAACTAAAGACTTCTACATGCATTGATTGACTTGTGCACCCCGGGAGTCTTCATTCAGAGTCATAACTTCATGACTCAGAAGCTTTATCCCTTGGCAGCGAGCTAAGTGAAGGCTGGCTTTGCAGTGCTCTGTAAAGACAGCATTCCTGTCTAGGGAGCGGGGCTGAACTGCTTCAGTGACAATGGTTGAGAAGCCTTCCTTCCTCTGGGGAAATTGACACTCTTAAAGTCTGTTAGCTCTTGACTCTACTACTGCAGCAGGCATGTCGCCATATTGGCATCATGGGAAATAAAAGCCATGGAAAACAACATCTTAATGGTCCTAGGCCAAAGGTATTAGTAGCAGTGGGCATTTTTGACCTTATTTTCTCAGTTTTTGGCTGACTCACTACAGTTATAAAGAGCCATAGACAATACTGTGGACTCGTTGACAGATTTCTGAATTAGGGACACTTTTTTATGGTATGATACTAAAATAATATTGTTCCACATCTTTGTATACTCAATACATAGTCTACTTTTTAACAATAGAAGTTATTATTTCATTTTTTCTTGACTGTATGCACAGTACTATTTTATTGCATTTGCCATCCTGCTGTAAAGTATAAAAGATGCACTACTACATTTATATGGAGACCCGTGTGTATCTTGCATCACCTGTAACTTAAGAGTGTAAATATTGTCTTCATGCATTTTTTTTATGTTTGCCTGCAAAGCATGTATGCATATTGGGGCCTATGCACAAATGTGCAGAGATGCTACACACTGTGGATCCATGGTGTGTAGCCACTCTGCACCCATGGTGCACCCCATGCAGGATGCACCAAATGGGGCATGCAGCCCCTACGCACCCAGTCCCCTGTCTGTGTGGACTGCAATGTACCAGGGGCAGGTGGGGGTGTGTGCTTGCACTATGTGCCAGTCCCAAAGGTACGCAGTGCAACACATGGGGGGGGCGCAGGTATAGGTAGGATACACCAAGGGGGACCCTGCCATAATGACTTTACATGATCATGCCCGTGAAAACACAGGGCCCCCCCAGCATGGCAATGGGTCATGATCCTCCTCCTCAAACACATGGAGCCCCCCATTCCTGCAGCATGGAGACCCCCCCAGCACATGTATGACCCATCCCCGATGCAGGAAGCAGAGGGGGTGGTCGGTGGGCAGTGCTGCTGGCTATCCCATGGCCAGGCACCTCCTACCAGATCTGGGGGTCGGGGTGGTGTGGTTGGTGCCACGGGGGGCATGGACTTGTGCGGGTGGGGGTACAGTAGTCCTGGGACTGGTGCCCCACTGTGTGTTGGGGGGCTGCAATGCTGGGGCAGTGGCACTGCTGTGTTTGGGGGCAAAGGCAGGCATTGGGGGACTGTGGAGGGTGCTCTGCCATGTTGGGGGGCAGCTGTGCTCCTGACAGGGGGGATGCCTCCAGGGCAGGCATTTGGTGGGGGCTCTACTACCACTGATGGTGGCCACCTGCGCATTCTGTGGGTGCAAGTGTGCAAGGCACAATCCCAGTCCCATGCCATCATGCATGGGGGAGCCACTCTGGGTCCCAGGCAGGGCATTTGATTGGCCACCCACCTGAGAGTGCAACTCAGTCCCCGTCTTCCCCATACATACCTGCATGCCAGGGGTGGGGCCATGGACAGGTGGTCAGTGGTCGTAAGTGCCACCAGGTGCACACCTGTCCACAGGTGTGGAGCTCATTCCTGTGGTGTGTACCATATGCCCTGTCATGCATAGGGGCCCTTGGTAGTAGCCTGAGCTGTAAGACGGGTTTTGGATGCATGCCCCTGCTCCATCTGTCACAGCTCCAGCATACTGAATCTCCTCCCTAATTTTATCCACTCTCCTCCTTTCTCCTGCTTGTTTCTTTGAAGTCCTTGCCCAATCACAAGTCTAGAAAATGCAAGATAGAGGGCTTTCTTGTGCAACTACTAATTCCTGCTTGAAATCTTACCCCTTTTTGCATTCCACATATGCTACTGTTTATTACTTTCATATATGCTACTGTTTAGAACTTTGTGTCTCAGAAAATTGCAATGATGTTGCACAACCCATATAATTTGACTACCTATGATGCAATGCTTGCAACGCATGGAATTAATGTATTCTCATGCTGTAGTAAAAAGCAAGTAAAACATATGTTCTGACATGTTTCTACACGCATTAATCACTTTATGTAAGGAGCTGTGTTATTTTATTTATTTATTTGGAAAATGTTTCACCAGGAAAGACAACATGATGCATAAACAGCTCATTTCCAGAAGCGTCGGGGGGGGGGGGGCAAGAGTTGGGAGAACAAGCAAATACATAGCAATACAAGTACAATTACTAAAACAAAACAGTGTAGTACAATTACAGAGCAGAAATAACCCAGACCAATCGGCCAGGGTAAACAAAACCATATTCGGATATAGCATACATTGCAACAACCCAAGAGCAGGTGATCCAGTAGGGTAAAGGTTAGAGGATGGATAACGCATTTGAAGTGCTAGAAGTAATAGGCTGAGCACAAGATTCAAAGTGCTATTGTATACCCAGTGGAGGGCAGTTATGAGACAAGTGGGGAAGTGGACGGGCAAGGGGTATAGGGTGGGGGATGGAAAAGAGAGAGAGGGACAGCCAAGATCTATACCCATTCAGGTTGCTGAGAACTCTGCAAGGGGTTAGGACCAGGCAGAAAGAGAGGGGAGAGAAATGGAGTAGGGTGGTAGAGTAGTGTTACTCTGCCTACTTGTGTTTTGAACTCTAAATTAAAGCATTTTGGTCACTACTACGCAAATAAATAACGCTCAACTGATACAAACCTAGGAATCAGGCTGATTACATTTCCTTATAAAGCATGTGAATAAATTGGTATTGGTCTGGACTGTGAGTTGGCTTTTAAAGGGGCATATCCCTTCTTCACCTATCACAGCATCAGAATACTGAATTCCCTCCCTAATTCTAACCACTCTCTGCATTTCTTCTCCTTTTAGCGTTGAAGTTCTTACCGAATCACAAATCACACAAATCACAATCTAAGAAAACAATAACAGTGTGTGTAAACCTCTTCATAACCTCTTCATTTTCCAGTCATGACAATTTCAGTATTATAATTCATGTTATTAACTTGTTAATTTTAACCTACTGCTCTGTCTATGCCTAGCAACTACATAGTAAATGCAAGCAAGTAAACATCTGGCGTTGGTCAATGCTTATTTATCCTGCAGTGTTGCTAAGTATCTCTGCTTTCAATGTACTTGCCTATACTAGCGCTACTGGTACCAGTCTATTCTTTGCACCATATTGTAACCTTACAGGTAGTGCCTGACAATAATCAAATTAATTGTCTTGTGTACTCACCTCGCCAACAGAAAATCAGTCAATCAATGACTCAATCACTCAATTAATCAATCAATAAATTAAAGTGTCTCCTTACATATTCTTAGAGTGAGAGAACAGCAAGAAAAAAACTTCCCTCGCTGACTGTCCTGACCCCTTCCCCCCACCCACACCCACCTTCTGCTCACTCTGCCTCCCTACACCCCCATCTCACCCCATACTTACCTCCGGAGTCTGGCATGACGATCGTCAGTGGACCGGAAACACGTCTGCACTCTTCAAAGCCGACCGCGAACTGAGAAAATGCCAGTAAGCTGTATAATAGAATAAACAGGGTTTTTTCAACTTTGATGCATATCTCAGGCATTTTGGGGAATTTTTTCACCAAATTTTCAACATGAGGTTTTTGGGACCCCTTCTCATGAATTCTGTCACTGTCATTTTGTTAATCGGGCCCGAAAGGTGATTTCGTGGTCACTGCACGGGACCACCTTTTGAGACTGATTTATGAAATGACAGTGTCACAGTTCATAAGGTAGATCCCCAAAAACCCTATGTTAATTTAGTGAACATCTCAAATATTGTTTCTGTTATGCATACATGCTGCTGTTCTCACTAACGCTCATAAGTTCGTGAATTTTCAATATTTTCACTCCAGATTTTCAACATTGCCATTGTACCACACCTCCTTATGAGCAGTACAGCTGTCATTTTTCACATCTCTCCCAAAATGTGTTTCCTTGCATAGCGCTATTAAACGTCGATTAGTCTTGAAATCAATGTTTAGGACAGATTAAGAAAATCACAGTGACACTGTTCATGAGCAGAGGTGTTAAAATGACCATGTTAAAAATTTGGTGAAAAAAGTCCATAAAATGACTGTGTTACGAGCGACCATTGCACAGTTTCCGTGCACCCTCGTAAGTTCATGGATTTCTAATATTTTCAGTACAGATTTTCATCACTGGCATTTTTCCACACTTCCTTATGAACAGTACAGCTGTCATTTTTCACACCATAGCCGAAATGTGTTTTCGCACTTCCAGCACAGAAATGTGTGGTCGCTGTGGGAAATCGCTGTTTGGGACAGATTAAGAAAATCACAGTGACACTGTTCATGAGTGGAGGTTCCAAAATGCCTGTGTTGACAATCTGCTGTAAAAAATCCCCAAACTAATTGCATTGCGGGTGTGTGTTGAGCATTTTCTATGCACGTTCGTGACTTCACCAGTTTTTTTAATATTTTCACTGCAGAATTTCAACATTGCCATTTTTTGCACCTCCCCATGAACAGTACAGCTGTCATTTTTCACATCCTGTTCGAAATGTGTTTTCACACCTGTGGTGCCAAATGACGTAGTCGCTGTGCAAAATCAGCTTTCGGCTAACAAATTGCTATTACCACTGTTCATCAGGTGGGGGTCACAAAAAACCCATGTTGAAAATTTGGAGTGAAAATGCCAAGGAACACCTGAGGTGTTAGTGTTTCCAACCATAACGCCCTACCCTGTAGAGATTGACAGGCATCAGGGGTGTGACTTGGGATTCTTGCCTGTAATGCTCATACCATTGCACACCCTGCATCCAGTGAGGGGCATCGAGGTGTGCCTTGGACTCTTCGGCCCCAAAGTTCACCCCATTCTCCTATACAGCACCCATCTCACTGTATTTTCTGATGGAATGAGGTGAGCATAAGGTCAAAAGACCCCAAGGCACACCGTGACACTTGTCAGTGTCTGCAGGGCAGGGTTTGGTGAAATGGCGTGGCCGTTATGCCTGATGACCCAAAGGCATACCCCAATGCCTGTCAGTCTCTGCAGGGTGGTGGTGGGGTTGGCTTCAGTTCAATACTTCACTTCCATTCCTATTATGCAGCTCTCTATCTCCTACACTACCATTGCCAATGCCAGCAAGCAAACATTCGGCATTGACAAATGCTTGTTTATTTTATTGTGCTGCCTCCCCCCCCCCCCTTGGGACCAAAGTGATGCAGTGCCTCCTTGTGCTCCTGCATGAGAGCACACTGTACTTAGAGTAAGAGGTGCAGCATCTCTGCACACCAATTCTCTGAAATTGCATTAGTGATGTATAATAGCCATAAGAAGGTGTCACATGCACATAGTTCTAAAATTCTGAAGATCTAAGTTCAGTTGGCATAGTCCCTTTCCACTCACAGGGGTTTCTATAATTTTCTACAAAGTCAAACAGTTTGGTTTTGAACTCAGGTTCCATTTTTTTAAAAAAAACAGCAATTTCAACATGATTTATAAGGATATACTATGTTGTCCGAGCTAGGTATCCGTCACTCGAGATACCGGTAAACATTCGTTTACAGCTGCTTAACAGCACCACCTTTCCAACGTAATATGGGAACAACACAACACTTAATGTAAAACACACAATGCAGGGCTGCACCCCCACACTCCTGTAACTAAAATAACAAACTCTGAGGGGGGAGTGGACCCCGGAGTAAACAATAACATTAGTTACAGAGGGGAGGGGAGAGTGGAGAGCAAAGCAGTAGCTGGGTTGGGAACAGAATCCGGGTCAACTAGTGCATACTAGCCAAGCAGCCAGTGGCTTAGTCCTCCACACCATCGAGGCAGCTTGGCCAGCTTCTGCATCCTGCACCACTTTGTAGTGCATTACTATCAGCATCCGCTTCCTTCCCATCGAGCATGCAGACGTCGGGACCACATCAGTAGGGACAGTGCAGCTGTCGGGCACTAGGGCCTGGTCAGGTAAGTGTCTGGGCAGTCAGCCATGGGAAACTATAAATAAACCATTTATAATATGTCTATGTTTACAGTTACTGCATCTCTTACGGTTATAAACGTTTCTTCTAAAGTCCTTTGTGTGCCATAACTGCTTGGCTTTGCTTCGCAATGCTTTCTCCCAAAGAACCTGAGGAAGTACTCTTATAACTGTAAGAGACACACTGGTCTGGATATTCAAATAAGAGTGCAAGCAATGCACACGTATTTGTGCTGTGCTTGCGCCTGACCTGGTGGCTGTTATATTCAATCAGATAGCAGGGCTGTGCAATCCTGCTTAATATCAAACCATGTCAGTACAGCACTAAGTGAAACTGCACTGCCCTGACACACACCTCAGCTGTATATAGCCCACAGGAAATAGTGTTGCCCAAAATGGGATTGTGTTAAGACTCCTGTGGACTTTATTCAGCCACAACATGCAAATGAGCCTATTGGGTATGCAAGGCACTAGGGGCCATTTGCATGCCCATTATCGGTAATTTGCATGAGGCACAACAGTCCCTTAGGGCCCCTTGCAGTATCTCCTGTTGTACAATACTGCATCTATCCCTGATGGGTAGCAGCCCCCTTAATTTTCCGTAGTACACTGATACACATACCCCTGGTATCCAGTGGTTCCCCTGGTCACCCGTTGTAGTATAATACATATACCCCTGGTGTCTAACAGTACTCCTCATTCACCTGTTCTACTGTAGAATGTAATTCCTGGTGGTCCAGTGCTTTCCCCCAACATCTCACACCCGGCCCACATGCTGCCATCCCACCTCCCCTCATCCCTTCACCCCAGGGGCCATATGGGGTGTCAGTGAGTGCACTTAAATACACTGTACATGTACTCACTGTCAGCTGATATGGTGGGTGGTCACAGAGGTGAGAGGAGGGCTGTGCCATTCACCATATCAGTCTGGCAGGAGCCTTGGCCCCTGGGGTGAGGAGGGTGCAGGGAGTTGGAATGGCAGCAGGCGGGTTGGGTGGGGGACTATTGGGGGGGGCTGCAGGAACACCAGGGAATTACATTCTACAATAGAATGGGTGATGGGTGGGGTGCCGCTAGACACCAGGGATATATGTATTATACTACAACTGGATATGTGTATCAGAGTACTAAGGGCACTTGGGGGAGCAGGGAGACCTCAGGACACCAGGGATATCTGTATAAGTATACTACAGGAGATTGGGGGCAGGGGAACAGCTGAAAAACAGCAATGTGGTACTATTGTGGTTCGGGTAATTGGGGGTGGGTGACTTCAGCACAGCTGCTGTGTCTTCAGGCTTAGCTCCCCCTTAAGTGGTGGTTTTCTGTGGCAGTAAATAGCTTCACTTTGGGGGCTGTTTACCACCACTGCAATCCTTTAAGATACCGCTGTACTGATATGCATTGTGGGATCCCCTCATTTTTATAGGTGTAGCAGTATTATAAGGCTTTGGCACTCCGGGTTTGCACTGGCACTCCCGGAGCTTCTGAATATGGGCTGGCTGGAAGCACCAATGCAAATCCAAGTTAGCGCACCCGCTAACCTTGTTAGTGAGTGTGCTAATCTTTGAATAATGGGTCCAGTAACTGTACATATAAACTTACATAAGAAAGAAGTTAAAATAATTATTTTTTTAACCACTATCTGTGTGAAGTAATGCTTTTTAATGTTTTCCAGTATTCTGCCTCACTTAGTTTGAACGCATACCCTCAAGTTCTTTATGCACTCACCATCTCAGTCATTTCTCTTTACTCCTCTGTCTGTCCCCTCACATATTAGGAAAACCAGGATCTAGTCCCCTTTCAGCCTTCTCTTTACTAGACTGAACAATTTGAGTATGTCTAATCTCGCTTCACAGATCATGCCCAAGGCCACTGATTTAGTGATTAAAATAATGAAATTCCGTTTTCAAGATTTGAAATTCTGGGAACTGCACCTGTGATTGTTAGTCTAATTTCTGAATTTTACTGGGATGCCACAGTCATTTTTTTAGAATGTGTATAAATAAACAGCATAAAATATGGCTTAATATACATAGTATTAAATGAAGCACACTGAAAACAGTATAGGAAGCAATTATAAGAGGAATACAGGTTCTGCAGATTTACTGATCTGGTATAAAATGCTTCTGTAGGTGTACTAATCTGTTGTAAAATGCCAAATTCTGTGAAATTCTTTGCTTTTACTGGTATGCATGCGTTCCAAATTCCAGAATTTTACCGGGTTTTCTAGTAAAAACCTAAAACCAGTGGCCATGATTATGCCTTCTAAGTCACTGTTCAATTCATGGCCCTGTACGGTACCCTCTTGATCTCATCAATGTCCTTTCTGTACTGCAGTGACCAGAATGGAAACAGTACCCTGGTATGGTTGAACCAAGACCTTGCACAAAGGGAGGATCACCCCTCTTGCACTGCTCCTTGCCCCCTCCTGATGCGTCCCAGCATTGTGCTTGCTTTTTTGACTATAGCAGCACATCACCTGCCTGACTTCAGCTTACTGCTCACAGTTACCTCCAGATTCTTTTCCCCCAGCTGTGCTGTCTACTGCTGTGCCCCACGTGGTGTATTTGGGACCCAGATCCCCCGGTGTAGTACCATGCACTTTCCTCATCAAACCTTAGAGGAGGCAGTATAACCCAGTGGTCTAAGGCTCTGAGCTGCAAATCTGGTGACATCTAGCAGACCAGGTCTGGGTTTGAATCCTACAGCTTCCACTTGCATACTGTGTGACTCTGAGCAAGTCACTTAATCTCCTTGTGCTCCCAGGTCACTCCTGTAAAAAAGCTTTCAGTTTAGTGTGCTATACCTGGTTAAACAACTAAATAAAAAAAAAAATCCAAGACTCAGTTTCTCAGCCCAGGCCCCAAATGTATGCAGGTTGCCACTATAGTGTTTCTCCCTCCTCTGATGTGTGCATTTTTCTTATAAATTTAGTCATTAGCAAACTTCAGCAGTCTGCTGCCAACCCCCTCCTCCAGGTCATTAATGAATATGTGAAAGAGTAGCAGACCCAGCACTGGCCCCTGGGGTTCTCTGCTCTGAATGGTGAGTCTCCACCACCACTCTCTGTCTCCTACCTGTCAACCAATTTGCTGCCCACCTCCTGTGCACTTTTTGAAGTTGGTATTGTACTGCACTGTATTGCTTTCTTCATGACTTTCATATATTACCGTGTCAAAGACCTTGCTGAAGTCAAGATAAACAATCCCCCAGTCTCTATCCACCCCCCTAGTTTCCACCTTAAGGAAAGCAATCAGGTTGGTTTGGCAGAATCTACTTTTTGTGAAACTATGCTATGCATGCAGCAATACAGCTCGATTGTTATGATGGTGCAGGGTATGCAAAACGAGTGAGAACCAAGACAAATACCTGCACTCTCAGCTGTGTAATAAAATGTCTTTATTAGAAGAAAAGTTTAAAACATAGCGCCACAATAACTCACAGGCAGGCCATAGCTGAAAGGAACCCTGACCGGTTTCACACTCAGTATGGCATCAGGGGGTAGCACGTCAATTGAGCAATTTAAAATGGGTGATTCAATTAAGGTGAATGAATTACAGTGACCGTCATTTTAGCAAATGCACACATACAGCGGATTACAATATTAGCGAATACTAATTAAGCGAACACATATATAGCAACTAGTAATTACAGCACCCAATGATTTGGGCTATCACTGATATTACTTTCCCCTAAGTCAAGGAGCATCTTGGAGTGAGAATAATAAAAATAGGGGGTATGGAGGTGCAGAGGGGCATAGCCCACCTGCTTGACGTTGTTGCACCTGTGCGTAATGTAGTAGCACCTGTGTTGAAGTGAACATATGTATTCAGGAGGAGGAAAGAATGGCAAGTATTTGTATTGAGCAAACTGTGACAGGGCAGCAGATGGTACCGGTAGGAGGTGTTACTGTGATCTAACCAAGCAGATCATGCAGGTTGTTCGTGAGTACAGAGAACGGAGTCTTTTGGATTATTTACGTGGTATTGCCTATAACATCTACGTACAGTAAATGTGTAGGGGCTATACTGTCACTCAAATTGTCATTAGCGCATTTATACATTCACCCAAATGGCATTAGTTATAATTGTCATTCGCTATACTTGAACACGCTGCAATTGTAGTCGCGTTATTTGTAATAGCTGTATAAGACTCACTCACTTTAAATTCACTGTTTAAACTTTGCTCATTTGACATGGAACCCATCAGGAGGGTGGTTTCGAGATACAGTCAACAGATTCCAAGCAGGATATAATTTAAAGTGACAGTACTCCTTCCTGGACTTGCTGATTACCAAGAGAGATGATGGAACACTACAGACCGGTTTGTTTCAGAAGGCGTCAGACAGGAATTCATTGTTGCTGGAATCCAGCTGCCACCCACACCACATGACTGAAAACCTACCAAAAGCCCAGATGTTGAGATTTCGCAGAAATATTAATGAGGATGCTGACTTTATTATAAATGGGCCAGAGATATGCAAAAGGTTTTTGGACCACGGATATGGGTATCAAACAGTAGATCGAGCTTACAGTGAGGCCCTCTGTACTGATAGATCTGAACTTTTAACTGTTAAGAAAAGGAAGTGAGTAAACCCTGGATGAACTTTGTCACCACCTATTCTAGGCATACCAAGGACATACAGGCCATAATAAATGCAAATTGGAACATTTTAGAAGCTGACCCCTACTGTGAAGAATCAACAAGATCTAAACCTAGGATGTTTTTTAAAAGAGGGACAAATCTAAATGATAGACTTGACCATAGCTATATGCCAGGGGTCAACTCCAATGTATCTACCAGGAACC
Organism: Neoceratodus forsteri; assembly: GCA_016271365.2. Classification (NCBI taxonomy): domain Eukaryota; kingdom Metazoa; phylum Chordata; order Ceratodontiformes; family Ceratodontidae; genus Neoceratodus; species Neoceratodus forsteri. The sequence goes on from CM057450.1 coordinate 1,545,378,042, forward strand.
GAAGGGCAGCTTTACCTGGGGGTATGTGTCAGTGTGGTAATTGTAAGTTCTGTAGTTCAGTTCTGAAAAGTAAAACATTCACTACATGCAACAGCAGTAGGAATTTTGAGATAAAAGATGTTATCAGTTGTGTAACTGACTATGTGGTTCACTTAGCCACATGCCAATGTGGAGCTTTCTATGCTGGCAAAACCTCGCGACAACTAAAATTAAGGATACTGGAACATTTGAGATCTATTCTTAATAATGACATGAGGAGTGAAGTGGCCAACCACTGTAGGGAAACCAGAGACACAGGGATAAAACATATTTTTTAAATTTAGTGGGATAGAATAAGTTAGATTGGCCCCTGGGGTGGCAATCTGGATGATAAACTAATACAAAGGGAATCCTACTGGATTTTCACACAGGGGGCTTGACTCCACCAGGGTTAAATGAGAGAATTGAACTTATTCCGTGCCTAAAGAGATCATCCTTTTGAATGTTGCTCTTTCTTATATCCATGTGCAGTTTAGATATTAATATTTTTTCTCCTTTATGTGTTCTTTTTCCAGGACCATGAGGAATTGCCTTGGCTGCCTCTAGCATGAGAATTTAGAATTAAGACACACATTATGACCTTTTGGAGACAAAGTATTTAACTTAAGGTTTCAATGATTAATGATGGTGTTTCTCTCCTGTTGCAGTTTAATTGATTACACAGCTTGTTTTTTTAGTATGAAGTATATGGTGACTATTTGTATGTTCATATGTTCCTATGTTGTCTTTTTTCAAATATTTATACACTAAGCACTTATACGCTCAATACACTAGTCACTTTAAATAATATCCTACTTAAGACCTGTTGATTGCATTTTGAAACCATCCCCCTGATGATGTATTGAGTATGAAATCGGTTGAGGTTCCTTTCAGCTACGGCCTGCCTGTGAGTTATTGTGGTGGTGTGTTTTAAACTTTTCTTCTAATAAAGCCATTTTGTTACACAACTGAAGAGTTTGGGTATTTGTCTTCATTCTTTTTCTATGTGTTAAAGAACAGCCCATTTTAATCCATGTGATGAACTCCACATCTTCTATAATTGGCTCAAATACCTTGTCAAGCACTTAGGTAGGGCTCACAAATCTGTAGGCTCCTGGGTCAGACCTTTCCCTTTCTTGGATAGAGAGATGACATTGACTCTTTTCCAGTCCTCTGACATTATGCCTCTGTATAAAGTCTACAAAAATATCAGCACAGGTCCTAGCCAGAACCCCTTGTAGCTCCACTACTACCCTTTGGTGGATACCAATGGGACTCTGAGGTTTTCACAGATTCACACTCTCCAGATACATACTAACCAATTCCAATGTGACCAGCACTGCCTTCTATTTTGCCTGCACCTCTCCTGTAACTTCTAGCCCCTGTTAGCTGGATCTCCAGACTTCCTGGCTGAATACTGGCACAAATTATTTTAAAGAGCCTCTGCTATTTCTATTTTCTTGATTAATGGTTCCACTCCTTGCCAACTACAGGATGCTGGAGTGTTTTGCAAGGGGATTCAGTAATAGGTGGAGAGAGGTTATTTTACCATTGTACGGGTCATTGGTGAGACCACATTTAGAATACAGGGTGAGGTACTGGCATCCTTACCTTAAAAAGAACATCAGCATGCTGAAGGGGGTCCAGAGGAGAGCAACCAGGATGATTGAGGGGGGGGTTACAGGATAGGTCCTATGAGGAGAGGCTGGGAGCCCTGGGGATGTACTCCACAGAAGAGAGGAGGCAGAAGGGTGATATGAAAGAGACCTTCAAGTACATGAAAGGAATTAACAGAGTGAAAAGGGAGGGTCTCTTTAAAATGAGTGACAACGGCACCACTAGAGGGCATATCTTAAAATTAATGGGGGGGGATTCAGAAGAGATGTAAGGAAGCATTTCTATATGGAGAGGGTGATGTCCACCTGGAATGAGCTGCCAGAGGATGTGGTATCAGAAAGGATGGTGGGAGCATTCAAGAGAACCTGGAACAAGTACAAAGGGAACCCTTGGGGCCAAGGGGGGTGAGGAGGGACAGTTGGGGGGGCAGGGTCATTGACGTAAATTGTAAGGTCAGACCCTGCATCAGTTACTGAGCAGACATAATAGACCAAGTGGTCATCTTCTGCTGGCTTTTTTCATATGTTCATAACTATCAGTAGTGTAGCCTTATCTGTGACTTGCCTTATGTTCACACTATATTGAGAAAATAATTTATTACTCCCACTGATTCCTATTGCAATCCTACCTTCCAGACAAGCCTTGACTTGTGACATCACGGCACTACCTACCTTCATTCTGTTATGCCCAATAGTCTAATTCCATTGCCCTGTCATCAGAAGCAAGACAGAATAGCACGCACTTGATGAAAGGCTATAGAAATCTTGTGCTTCTTGTTTCTACAGCCTTTCCTTGCACGTTATATACTCTGTTTTGTGTCTATGTTTTTGACACTTGCTACCCCTGTGTGTGCACCAAATTCCATGTGTGCACCATGTGACGGGGAACTCCCTGTCACTGAGATGGATCATCTCTTTTCTTTACAAAAACTCTGTTGCAACAGTCTTTCTACCATTTTCTTTTACGCTATCCCTGTTTTTGAAGTCTGGAAGGTTGGACACATTTTGGTGCCCCCCCCCCATCTGTGCCCCACTTTTATTTCCTGTTTCTTTTCTTTAGGTCCATATGTAGGGGAGGTTAAGATAGTGATCTCCATGCTAGTGATATGCAACATACCCCAGTGTGGGTTATAAGGAAATGCTGGAATCAGAGATAAAATGACCCTGGGCGTCAGGATGCTCAGGAAATGACACTGTTTAGTCTTTACAAAACAGTAGTTATAATAAATGAATGAGTGTGTTAACTGTTGGAGTGAGCAGCTCTGACTAAGAATTATGGAGCAGGCATTCCTGTTTTCCCTTTTGTACCCCTTGACCCCTCTGCTGCTCCATATCAAAGGGAAAACATGTTCGGTTACTGTTTTAATAGGTATAGTCAATGTGTAAAGCCGAAAAGCAACTAAATAATGAAAGTAACACTGGAAAAGAACGGAGTGGCAGCCCCTTTTTCTTTATATGTACCCTTCTTCCCTATGCAGCTCCATAGTAGAATTTTTGTGCAAGTTCTAAGTTGTCACTGCTAAGAGAAGGGCCAGGTTCATAACATGTTTCCTGGAGTGCTTGCTTCAACATTACAAGCCTTGCATGCAAGACAGAAGTGGCTTAAACCAAAGAAAACCTCTTTGGGGTTTTGCAGTTGTTTTGTTTCTTTCTGCAAATGACTTTACAGAAAAGCGTAGCCCTGTTCAGCGGCTGTACATTTCGGTGCCCTGTCACCCTTATTCAGAGCGTTTACAGCCTAGTTATATATACAAGAATAAAATAAGTAAATAAAATAAAACGCAGTAAGGCAATACTTTACCACTTCCCTTGGTAAAACAAGTTACCAGAGAGTAGCAATGGTTTAACTATTAATAGTGCAGTAAAAAGGAGCTCTGTGATAGTAACATTTTTCAAAGGCCTTGCTGCACTAACAAGAGTGGACTCTGTATTTCCAAGGGGAGCCTTCTTCTGTACTGATCCCTATAGGGCAGCAGCGGCCCCTAGAGCATGTCTTTATATTACCACTGCTGTCAATCATGCTGCAGTGGAAATTTTTCCAACTGCAATTATCCCTATTTTACCCATATTGGGTTCTTTTCACAGTGCATGCCTTAATATTGAGTTGGTTACTGTTTTGAAGGCTCTCTGGCATTATATAATGCAAAAAGAGAGCCTAAATAAAATGTTTTACAAATGATGATGCTTCAAGCACATCACCTCATTAGGGCAGGTATAAAAGCCCTACCTTAGGTCTGAAATGTTAGTTACGGTCAGTACCTGCTGACTAGGTGTAGATGAAGTACTGAGGGGGGTCTGTTACTGCACTGTGAAGTGAAGTTTGCCACAGTTAGAATTATTTATTTGCTACTATTATTTTTGTTTTGACGTCTTTTATTGGCATCTGCATTTAACTAGTTTATTAGTGAATAAACATCATAGAAGCCAACGTGTGTTAAACTGAATTCTACAACTGGTGTCCATCTGTTATCCTTCACGCTTACACACCAAATCCCAGCACTGCCGTGCAACATCACTTTGCTGTTTTTTAATCTCTCTCTCTCATTGAAACCTTTTCTCCTATCATATAACCCTTTTTCATCATTTAACTTCCTCTGAAGTTCTTTGGCTAATCATGGAAGCCTCAGCTTAGCCCTTTACCCATGTTGCCTGTGATACACATCTAGTCACTGCCTCCATTATGTTCTGCTTCCTGACTCACAACGCACCCAATGTTTGCATATATTGAAGTACAAATATATAACCCCCACCATATGTAAGCAATAAAACATTCCAGGGTGTGGTTTGGGCTGGGATAATGGCACGCCTGGGGGGGGGCACAAGGCCAGAGGCCAAGTGCTTCCACAACCCAAGAAGTACCATTATTCTAGCACAAAGGACATCCTGGAAAGTCATTTTGTGATTATGAAATGGGTCCTTTAGGATTAGTAAAGAATTGATTTTTAATTATTTTAAACTTAAATAAGTAAACTTTGAAAAAAGGCAAAAAAAGTAGTTATAATGAGCCATTGTAATTTTGTTGTCTGGACGGTAGATGGCAGAATCTGCACTTGATTGTTAAATATAAGCACTGCATGGGAATTGATATGTATGGATACATTGATATCTGCTTAATCTTTTTTCCATTAATATTGTGCTGGGGTATCAGCACTGGGTTCTGGGCTCCTCAGCCAATCTGATTTCTGGATTTGTTTTATATCTGTTTCATAATGTTTGCTATCCAACACATAAGACAGCTTGGTACATTAAATTCCTGTGAATCTGCATAGTTGTTTTTGCAAAAATAATATATTTAATGCTATATACCATGAATGCACTGTATATTGTCCAAAATGTCTGTCTAAATGATCATTTTCTATAAATGACATATGCACAGTACATAAAAATACAAATGTACTTCTCATGTGTGGGTCATAATAGCATTCTATTAAAACTCTTTATTTCTCCTCCTGGCAATCAGGAAGGCCTCATCTGACTGGCCTCACCCAATGCTCCATCACCCGTCATCCCTAGATACTTATCTGACCACCTTAGTGCCTCCATGGCTTGCCCTCCCTGGTGGAGTCTTCACTTGTGCAACTTCCATGTTGGGTGCATGATCTGGTCCAGGAGGGAGGTGCTTGGTTGGTGGTGTGGGGACTGCGAGCGTCAGTCACCATCTGGCTGCTAAGGTGGTTTGTCCACCATTTTCTTCCTGAGGGAGCTGCGGGCATGCATTGCATTGGCTTGCACATGTGTAGTTGTGTGTGAACAAGTATTAGTGTCTGTGGCAGCCCCTGACCCCTGAGGCAGCCTTTGCATGCTCTGCTGACCAACTTTCACTGGGAGGCAGTCAGACAGCAGAGAACAAATAAAACCTTCCCCAAAGGAGGAACACTGTCAAGTAGGACTCTCATTAATCCTTCCTCCGTGTGAAAGAGGAGACTGGGCTATTTTGCCTTTCTTCCCCCCCCCCACCATTCTTTCCTTATTATCTGCTCCGATGTTGAAACTCTGGAAAGCCCATATTTGGATGTTGTAAATGTTGTGTTGTACTATCTTTTTTTGGGCTGGCCACCCATGTTTATGTGTCCCCTTCTCTGTGTCCCTTCTCTGTTTTATGTTGTCATTTTTATTTTCTTATTGTTTCCAGAAATCCTCATAGGAGCTTGGGGAAGGAACGTGTGTATTGCTGTGGGTAAAAGAAAATCCCCATCTCTAAAAAAATTTCCTCTAGATAAAAAAAAAAAAAAGGTTGTCGGCAGCGATAGGTGTACGGGTACCGCTAATTAATATAATGGGACTTCAATAGTAATTGCGGTAATTTGAGACTAACACCAAGACTTGCTCCTCTAGCGTATATTGTTTAAAGTTGGAGTCCTGTGCTCGTTTGGTATAGTGCACATAAAGGGTGGATTGCAGTTCAAATGAGCGCTTATGGGAAGGGGAGTTCCCTATAGTTAAAAACTAAAAAAGCGATAAATAGCTATAGTGTGGAGCCACGGTACATTTACCTCTCGAACGCTCGCACTATCGCGAAGATATTTTAGCGTTCGGCTCATCTTAATAAACGCTTCTCCCTCGCTAGAGTAACTCAGTAAAAGGAGGAACTTACCGAGTTGCAGCACCCTTAAAAGAATGGTCCAAAGGGCTATGCTGAATTTGAGTGGGGTGGTCTTTGGCTAGGTGAATATTCATTCCTTTGAGCTATTTTACTCAGGGGTGCCCTTCTGTTGCTACAGTTAGGTGGAAGTAAAGGCCGGCCGGCCGAACCTCTCCCCATTATATATGTTTGTTTAAAGGGGCAGCCCTCCAGAGTACAATTTTGTCTGAAGTGAATTAAATCTCTGTTTTTTTTTCAGTACAAGGTGACATTTGATGAAAGTTATTAAAATGTTCTAATTTCATGCCCATAAGAAAAGATAATATTTTTTGTAACTTAATTTTGGCTTACAATTAAGATGTTTAGGGCGGAGTTATTTGATCACATGTTTTGGTCTTCTATAAAAAGAGAGTCTTCAGATAGAATCAGTTAGTCTACTAAGGGTCTATGTACTCGACAGCACCCTTGAGAGCTAGCTGGTTTCTAGCTCTGAGAAGTTAATTTATGTTGTTTTTTTTTTCTGGTTTTGTTTTTTTTTCTGGTTTTGTCGTTTATCAGTCTGCTGCTTTGTGACAATAAATACTTGATGATGACTGCCTATTTTGTCTGATGCCTCGCTTTATCCCACACCAGTTCACATTTGGTGTCAGAAGTGGGATTTAGCAGAGACACTCTCTGCTGGATTTGCGCTCAAATCCTATTTATTGTATGCATCAGGACAAGGCAGAAGAGCGGACATTCCTGGCCACGAGGTCTGCAGTGCAGAAGCTGGGCTTGCCATTAGTACCCGGTCTGGAGACAGTGGTGCAAAGGAAGGTGGCCAAGGTTGATGGTTAAGCTGACATCAGATCCATGGAGGATATCAAGCCTACTGAAAAAGGTGCCCAGGCAGCAGGAATCGAAATGGAGGACCCTCCAGAAACTCCCCATGAGCTACTATGCTGGCTGTGTCTACGGCAAGTAGAACTGGAGAGAGAGAGAGAGAGAAAGGGAGCGAATCGAGAGAGAGAGAGAGAGAACAAGCTGAGAATGCTGCCCGTTGGACCGACACGCTTCGAGCTATCCAGGCTTTGGGCACAGCAAGAACCCCACCAACACCTGTGGTAGGCCAAAAAGATATTAAGTTGGTTAAGATGGCTGAAACAGATGATATTGAGACATATTTACTAACTTTTGAAAGGGTGGCTACCGCATGTGCATGGCCTCGAGACCAATGGGTTGTCAGGTTGGCCCCCTATTTGACAGGGAAGGCTCAATTAGCTTATAGCCATACAGAACTTGCTCACATTAATGATTATGACCATATCAAACAAGCAATCCTTAAGAGATATGATATATGTACTGAAACCTATTGACAACGGTTTAGAGCCTATAAATATCTATCTACTGACACTCCTCAAGATGTGTATATCCAGTTAAAAGACTTATGTCATAAATGGCTACAGCCCAATACCAGGACAGTGGTCCAGATTCTGGAAAGCATAATTCTGGAACAGTTTGTACCACAGGATGTCCAGCTATGTGTAAAAAGAACACCGTCCCAAAACCGCTGAGGCAGCTATATGGCTGGTTGAATATTATATAACGGCTAGACCCCAATGACCCCGTCATTTATAGCTCCAAGGACCCCCTACAGCTATAAAAAAAAGTCCCTTTACCAATGTAACACCTGCAAGCCACACTAGCAGTACCCCTGGGGACAAGTAACATTCCAAAACATATAAGGGATACAGTCCTGATATTATTTGTCATGAATGCAAAACCAAGGGACATATTGCCAGATTCTGCCCAAAGAAGAAAGTAGACACCATACACTTAGCCCTTGCCAATTGGGGTCAGTATATAACAACGGTACAAATAGGAGGTTCGGTGGTATGTGGACTTGTTGACTCTGGTAGTAAACAGACTCTGGTACATGCCTCTCTAGTCGACAAAATTGACCAAGAAGAACCTATTACAGGAGTCAGGTGTATACATGGGGACATCCACTGGTACCCTTACGTGACTTGAGATCCAAATAAATGGGACAATTCTAAATATGAAAGTAGGACTAGTACCCACTTTACCAGTTCCGTAATCATAGGACATGATTATCCCTATTTTGAGTCCTTGTTAACTACTAATCTTGGAGCTGCTACCACTGGCACAAGAACAAAACAGGAAAGAGAATTGGGGCATTTATTTCCATTTGAAGAGGAGGTTTTTGGGCCTACTGGTAAAGACAAGAAAAGCAAACAAAAGAAGAGAAAGGACAAATATATGTGGTCCAGAAAGGATACTGGGCTTACTATATTAGCAAAGAAAAATGACTTTTCTAACAAAGAATTTAGGGATGTACAAAAACATGACTTAACCTTGATACCTTTTTTCCCCAGGCAAAAGGGTCACCCCCACAGAAAGTAAATGGTTCAACCCAACCCCATTATAAAATAGAGGGTAATCTATTATATAGAGTATGTTCTAATCCTCAAAGTGGGAGGTGGTTGAACAATTGATGGTACCAGAGCAATACCGTCAGCAATTACTGACCCTTGCCCATGATATACCCTTGGCAGGCCATTTGGGTAGGGATCGTACCCTAAAACACCTGTTATATCAATTTTACTGGCCTGGGATACATGAGCAGGTGGCAGAATATTGCAAAAGTTGCCCTGATCGTCAACAGGTATCAGCTGTGGGGCGTAAGGATAAGGTACCCTTGGTACCCATGCCATTAGTGTCTAATGTGTTTGAAAGGATAGCTATGGATATGGTAGTTCCACTACCTAAAACAACAAAGGGGAATCATTTCATACTTGTAGTGGTAGATTATGCTACAAAATATCCAGAGGCGATTCCCCTTCGTACAGTTACAGCTACTAGAATAGCAGAGAAATTAGTAAAAATATTTAGCCGGATGGGTATCCCTAGAACCATTCTTACGGAGAGAGGTACTAATTTCTGTTCGAAATTATTACACCACCTATACCAGGCCCTGTGTATACAAGCTACATTTACTACACCCTATCACCCACAGACTGATGGACTAGTGGAGAGATTTAATCAAACCTTAAAGAAAATGTTACGCAAGTATGTATCGGAGGAGGGAAATAAATGGGATGTATACCTTCCCTATCTTATGTTTGCCTTCAGAGAAGTCCCACAATCTTCAACAGGGTTTTCCCTGTTCGAATTATTGTACGGACATAATCCCAGGGGTCCGTTGGATATTATAAAAGAGGAGTGGGAAATAAGGGTGACCCACAGATGATAGAACCAATAGAGTATTGGCAGAAGTTACGGCACAAATTAATTAGTTATGTTAAACAGGCCCATCAGATTTACCTCTTCCATCAAGGCAAACAAAAAGAACGGTATGATGAAGGGACAAAACACAAAGAATTTTTGGCTGGGGATAAGGTATTACTTTTGTTACCCTCTTCTGATAACAAACTCCTTATGAAGTGGCAAGGTCCATACACGGTTGTAAAACGAATGGGTCCAGTAACATATGCTATTGAACTCCCTGAAAAGAAACTAAAACAGCGGATTTATCATGTCAGCTTGTTAAAACCATGGATTGACAGGAATTCCCCTGTCTGTAGTTATGTACACCCAGACACGCAGGAATCAGAATTGGACGTAGCTTATCAGAGGTTAGAAAATGCTGGGGATATGACAGAAATACACATTAACCCGGATTTAACAAGTGGCCAAACTGCCACACTTCAAACCCTGTTACAATCCTTTAAGGATTTATTCACCAGAATACCAGGAAGGGTTACAGAAGCAACCCATCATATTGTGGTTACAGATGCCTTACCTATACGTCAAAAACCATATAGGATTCCTGAGAGGGTTCGAAAAGATGTAATACTCGAAATAAAAAAAATGCATGACTTAGGAATAATTGAACCCTCTCGCAGTGAGTGGAACTTCCCCATGGTCATAGTGGATTAAAAGGAAGGAGGGATAAGATTATGCCTTGATTTTAGATGTCTAAATGCAATATCCAAATTTGACTGTTATGCTATGCCACGGATAGACGATATTATAGATCAGTTGGGTAAGGCACAATACATCAGTACCTTAGACCTAACCAAGGGATATTGGCAAATTCCCTTGGATCCTAGAGATAAAGAAAAAACTGCCTTTAGTACACCCATAGGTTTATATCATTTCACTGTGATGCCTTTTGGTCTTCACGGTGCCCCTGCTACTTTTCAGCGTGTCATGGATGGCATCCTAGGACCCCATGCAGCCTATAGCGCCACGTACTTAGATGACGTGGTAATCTTTAGTCATTCCTGGGAAGAACATATACAGCATCTAAAGGCCATTTTGACAGCCCTATTTAAGGCGGGATTATCTGTAAATCCCTCTAAATGTTCCCTGGCTATGCAGGAAACAACATATTTAGGGTTCCGAATAGGAAATGGGCTAGTACAACCAGAAATTTCTAAAATAGAGGCGGTAGCTAATAGTCCACATCCTATTACAAAGAAAGATGTCAGATCGTTCCTAGGACTTATAAGATATTATAGACGATTCATCCTGAATTGCTCTACTATAGCTGGGCCATTAACTGACCTAACAAAAAAATCTCAACCGGATAAAGTAATTTGGACCCCTGGCTGTGAAGAAGCGTTTCATTGTTTAAAAGCACAAATCTGTTCCTCACTATATTACATATGCCTGACTTTTCTCTCCCCTTTATACTACAAACAGATGCTTCCAACTATGGTATCGGGGCTGTCCTCACACAAATAATTAATGATGAAGAACATCCTATCTTATATATTAGCCGGAAATTGCATGAGAGAGAGCGACACTACTCTGTTATTGAGAAAGAATGTTTGGCAATAAAATGGGCAATAGAAGCCCTCCGATTCTATTTATGGGGAAGAGAATTTGACCTTTGGACAGATCATAATCCCCTTTGTTGGCTTCATGTCATGAAGGAGAAGAACCCTCGAATAATGCGATGGTATCTCGCAATGCAACCCTATAAGTTCAACATAAGGTATAGAAAGGGGTCAGCACATAGTAATGCCGATTTTTTATCTAGATATGGTATGGAATACTAATCTGTCAACAAACCTCGGGGTAAAGAGAAAATAAAAATGTAGAAGTAGTGCCCTACATTGAAGTGTTCATAATAAAATAAAGTTTAATTGACTTATTTGTTTGATGGGACCCCGAGGTGGAACCCTGGAGAGTGGGCTATGGCTCCATCCTTCAAATTAAGGATTTGTTGACAGTATTTGTGGCATAAAAAGAAAAAAAAAAAGGGGGGTTAGGTAGATAAAATTTTAATCAAACTAAAGAAGTTTGATCTTGAACGGGGAGGAATGTGAAAGAAGAGACTGGGCTATTTTGCCTTTCTTCCCCCCCCCCACATTCTTTCCTTATTATCTGCTCCAACGTTGAAACTCTGGAAAGCCCATATTTGGATGTTGTAAATGTTGTGTTGTACTATCTTTCTTTGGGCTGGCCACCCATGTTTATGTGTCCCCTTCTCTGTGTCCCTTCACTGTTTTATGTTGTCATTTTTATTTTCTTATTGTTTCCAGAAATCCTCATAGGAGCTTGGGGAAGGAACGTGTGTATTGCTGTGGGTAAAAGAAAATCTCCCCCCTTTGTCTCTAAAAACATTTCCTCTATATAAAAAAAAAGGTTGTCGGCAGCGATAGGTATCGGTAACCGCTAATTAATATAATGGGACTTCAATAGTAATTGCGGTAATTTGAGACTAACACCAAGACTCGCTCCTCTAGCGTATATTGTTTAAAGTTGGAGTCCTGTGCTCGTTTGGTATAGTGCACATAAAGGGTGGATTGCAGTTCAAACGAGCGCTTGTGGGAAGGGGAGTTCCCTATAGTTAAAAACTAAAAAAGCGATAAATAGCGATAGTGCGGAGCCGCGGTACATTTACCTCTTGAACGCTCGCACTATCGCAAAGATATTTTAGCATTTGGCTCATCTTAATAAACGCTTTTCCCTCGCTAGAGTAACTCAGAAAAAGGAGGAATTTACCGAGTTGCAGCACCCTTAAAAGAATGGTCCAAAGGGCTATGCTGAATTTGAGTGGGGTGGTCTTTGGCTAGGTGAATATTCATTCCTTTGAGCTGTTTTACTCAGGGACACCCTTCTGTTGCTACAGTTAGGTGGAAGTAAAGGCCGGCCGGCCGAACCTCTCCCCATTATATATGTTTGTTTAAAGGGGCAGCCCTCCAAAGTACAATTTTGTCTGAAGTGAATTAAATCTCTGTTTTTTTTTCAGTACAAGGTGACATTTGATAAAAGTTATTAAAATGTTCTAATTTCATGCCCACAAGAAAAGATAATATTTTTTGTAACTTAATTTTGGCTTACAATTAAGATATTCAGGGCGGAGTTATTTGATCACATGTTTTGGTCTTCTATAAAAAGAGAGTCTTCAGATAGAATCAGTCAGTCTACTAAGGGTCTATGTACTCGACAGCACCCTTGAGAGCTAGCTGGTTTCTAGCTCTGAGAAGTTAATTTATGTTTTTTTTTTTTTCTGGTTTTGTTTTTTTTTCTGGTTTTGTCGTTTATCAGTCCGCTGCTTTGTGACAATAAATACTTGATGGTGACTGCCTATTTTGTCTGATGCCTTTCTTTATCCCACACCAGTTCACATGCCGGATAGCTCTCTGCAACCTCTGTCCATTTCGAAATGGGTTGCCAGAGTAGGAAGTGCACACCCTGTCACTGCACTACCTGTCTGGTGCTCATAATGACATTCTTAGAGAGAGCTTTGAGAATGTTTTATGACATCGCAAAGGTCCTACTGCTTTCAAAGCTTTTAGCAGCTGAACTCAGGCAGAAACAGCTAAATCAACATTAAAGAGTTAAAGAAGGACCTGAAATAGACCCTAGGTTGTTACAGAATAAACTTAGAGAAATAAAATCCACATTGAACAGAACACTATTAAGTTATTGTTGTTTATAGTAGATAGCATGAGGAATTGATTATTCTCTAGCACAATACTATAATAACATTATAGTTTTATGTATTAGAATAAGAGACATCTTTTGAAGGCAGCTTACTGAAATATTCTTTAGGTTAAGGGGAAGGAATATTGTAAGAATGAACATGATGTTTAACTGTTATAACATGTATTTATATATGTATTGTAATACTGCCTAAAATGTAATGGAATGACAAACTATAAATAAAAAATCATCTAAGTTCCAAAAAAAAGAGTTAAAGAGCTAGTGTACAGCCTGAAACTAATATTTCTTTCAAAAGCTTTCAACTATTACCTTTCATACCTGAAGTACTTTTTCTTTTCCCTTTGGTTAATTAGAAGATTTCTTTCCTGATGTTAGCACTATGATGTGTGGAACAGCACTTTGCCTAGCAGTTGCCATGTCTAGCACTGTTCCCCCCATTACATCATCAGCATTGTGACCTCACTATTGGTGACATCACAGCTGCTCAGAAAGAGCCACTCAGTAGCTGCCAGGTCAGTCACCTGTGGTGTCACAATCAGTGAGGTCCCAGTGCTGATGATGCAGTGGAGAGGAATAGAACCAGATATGTCAGCTGCCAGGCAAAGTGCTGTTCCACACATCCAGCAAAGTACTACCACATAGAAAACTTTCTAAGGAGCAAAAGGAAAGAGAAAAAATACTTCAGAAATTAAATGTTACAAGAGACTACTTCTTAAAAGTTGTAACATTTTCCTGCCTGCTATTTTTGGCTCCACCAGCTCTTTAATATAAAATCTATGGGCCAGGTATTCAAAGCTTAAAGCTTTAGTGCCGCACAAAGCAACTTTGATCCACACAAACTAAGGTTTCTGCCTTGCATCTGGAGCACTTAGCACAAGGCTTCCTATATGTGAGGCATCAGTTTGTATGGCACAAATTCAGTTCCATGGTGGCACAATATTAGGGAGTGTACATATGCAAATGAGTGGGGGGGTCTGCAGACAGTGCACTAAGCTATGTTGGAAGCATTGTGAAGGCATAGGGCAGGTCTTGCACTGTGCACATTACCACATTTGAAAGGCATGTTTTTATTCATTACACAGCATGGAGGACACTTTCAAACAGCCAAAACATGACTTCTGGGCTCAGAATGCAGGTAAAAGTACAGACATAAGTTGGCATGTAAAAGTACGTACAGCAAATAGGATGCTTGCGTGACTTGAGGTCAGAAAAGTTATTTTGTATGTTCTAAAGTGAACACATCATGGGATATGGTAACATAAACCTCAGTCATACTATAAGCACTGACAAACATAAATGATTCAAAGACATGAATGCCCCTCTGACCACAGCAGCAAAGTACATGTGATACTGTGCTACGTAGTACTGGGTTGTACTGTAGCTACAACAGCCACCTGTTAACAATCAGCTCTGGTTTAGCCTCCCTGCAATCCAAGAAGCAATGTCCTGTTAATGGGACTGCAATGGTTGCATAAAGCTAGAATGACCCCTTAGTGCCTTGAATGGGGAATGGGTTCATAGTTGTGGGGCAGTTTGAATACAGCTCATGTGGGCAACAGTGGTAACATGTTTGGGATGGGTAAACTGATACTTTGTACTTCCTGTTCTCTGTCCAGTGTCACATTAGCCTGCTGTTGTGTTTTGTGACTGTGCAGACCTGTTAGTGCCTTGCACTATGCTCTAGAGGTATATTTGTGCATGCTTTATGTACTTACAGTGTTCTCTGCACTTGTACATATATACCACCTTCTGCACATTGTGCTCAATAGCACCAACAGAATGGGCTATGTGCAGCTCTAACCCTAACTTCTGAATAGAAACATAGAAACATAGACCTTGATGGCAGATAAGGACTGCTTGGCCCACCCAGTCTGCCCATTTCCCTACCTGATGGATAAGCTGCAGATCCTAGTTAACCAGCAGCCTACTTCTTCCTACCCCCACCCCCTAGAATTGCCTTATGACTGTCCCATGCATGCTTGAATTCCACCACTGTTTTTGACTCCACAACCTCCTCTGGAAGGCCATTCCATACATCCACAACCATCTCTGTGAAAAAATACTTCCTTAAATTACCTCTGAGCCGCCCTCTTCTATCTTCAAATTGTGCCCCCTTGTTCTTGCACACCCCTTTTTTTGAAAGATGCTACCCTCTTGGACTTTGTTGATTCCCTTGAGCTACTTGAAAGTTTCTATCATGTCCCCCCTCTCCCTCCTTTCCTCGAGGCTATACATATTAAGCTCCTTAAGTCTCTCTCTCTTCATATGTCTTCCGGTGCAGACCCTGCATCATTTTAGTTGCCCTCCTGTGGACAGCATCCATCCTGTCTATGTCTTTGCGGAGATTGGGTCTCCAGAACTGCACGCAGTACTTCAGATGGGGTCTCACCAGCTGTCTGTACAGAGGGATAATAACATCTTGTTTTCTACTGGTGATGCCTCTCCCTGTGCATCCCAGTATTCCCCCAGCCCTCCTTGCTGCCCTCTCACATTGCTTGCCCACCTTTAGGTCATCTGATATGACTACCCCCAGGTCCCTTTCCATTTTTGTTGTTGTTAGTATCTCACCCCTCATTGTGTACTCTTCCTCTGGGTTTTTGTTTCCCAGGTGCATTACCTTGCACTTCTTAGCATTGAATCGTAAGCTGCCATACATTTGACCATTCCTCTAACCTTGCCAAGTCCCTTCTCATCCTTTCCACCCCACCTTGTGCATCAACTCTGTTGCAGATCTTTGTGTCATCTGCAAAGAGACATACTTTTCCTTCAGTCCCTCTGCAATGTACGCTTATAAAGACATTGAAGAGGACCGGTCTAATACTGAACCCCAAGTGGTACCCCACTACTAACCCCCCTTTTTTCAGAGTGGACTCCATTTACTATTACTCTCTGTGTCCTATTCTCCAGCCAATTCTTTACCCAGGCTGTCATCTTGGGACCCACCCCCAGGCTGGCTAACTTGTATATTAATCTTTTGTGTGGGACTGTGTCAAATGCCTTGCTAAAGTCTAGGTAGTGAGAAGCCATGTATCTTTTAAAATGTCATTTACTGTATAAACAGCATATGTAATGATTTGCACTATGATAATCACATTTAGCCCCTCTAGCAAGGATCAGACCTCATAATATACTTGTGGCTTTGCAGCTTTTGAGTTACAGGGCTTATCTTTACACGTGGAGAGAAGTATGATTTTCCTGGTGCAGTCCATTATGTGTACTTTATTCGTAAGACACATAAATACCAAGAGGGACTGTATTGCATTACTAAAGCTTGAAGCAGCTTGATTCTCTGTATTTTTTACTTTGGAACAGAAGATCTCATTTCCATGGGAGTCATGCAGCCTTAACTTTTAAACACCCCTTCTCCTAGCTGCAGGTGCTTCTTTGACTGTGCCTATCAGAGGAGTCAGGGGTCAAGGCTGCAACATGTTTCAAGATTATTCTTTTGATTTATCATGGTTATCAATTCTGAAGCTACAGGTTACGCTTTTTAGAGTGTGACTGGAAGAGGAACAGAAAAACATGTGCCAGCAGAGTGAATAGTACCTCTGTGTTGAATGATCATCCCTCCTTAAAGTCGTCCAGCTAAAAGCACTGTGCAATTTGTTTCTATCCTACTTTGGTTTAAGTGTTTCTCTTCTAAAAGGAATGAATCAATCAAGCATAATTAGGAAATATATTATAGCATCTTTGAAGAAGCGAAGCATAAAATGCAGTTTATTAAATATTTAAAAAAAAATAGTTTACTAACCAGATGTTTATCAGTAGAGTTTGCATTTGTGTCAACTTATCTGAATAAGTGAAATGCAAAGGACATGTTACGTAGCTTAACAATCATTCAGTGTGCATAAAACAGGAGACATTCCAAATCACATCGTCACCATATTCCAAAGTTGCATTCTTGCTGCATTTTGAAACCCGACTGAAAGCAGAATTCTAAAGTTACAGTATCAGCCAACTTTGAAAGTGTGTCCCAACTAAATTGCAAAGATTGCACACACTGACCATAGTCAAAAGTTGCATACAGCTGTTGCATTTTAAAATCACACCCTCATTCCCGTATTTTCCAAATTCACATCTCTGTCATGTTCTAAATCACATACATGCACCACACTTACACAATAAGGCATGGCCAGAGGTTATTTATTTATTTATTTATTTGATTGATTGATTTAAAAGTTGTTAACCAGGTGAGGCACCTGGACTGAGGCTGATTTCCAGGTGCGACCCAGGGGAAAGAGGAGGGGAGAAGCACAATTACAAACACAATACAGCCAGTCAGGTGATGTGGTTACAATGAGGGCAACATAAACAGCATATGTTGAGTGCAGTACAGACAAAATGGAAAAACACTGCATATGGAGAAGAAACAAATTAACATACAAATCATCTGTGCAAACTGGGTGAGTTCAGAAGCGTATAGAGCCAGAGTGAAGGAAAGCCAACCTGCTGCTGAAAATAGCAGTCAAAAACAGGTTAATAACCTTTAGAATTCAAAGGCTATGCCTGCAGTTCAATGGGCAGAAACAACCAGCCATGCCCCCTGGCTGAACTATAGAAGCCAGCTTCCTCCAGCCTCACATTAGAAGCACTGTTTCTTCACTATAGCTGGAAGCTCTGCCCCCATTCCTAGTGTTTGTCTACCATTTTCCCTTTGTGCTTATGGGCTTTCTGTAAGGTTTGTGCCTCACCGGTTTTCTACAGTTGGTCAATATTTTGCTTTCTTCCTTCCTGGTGGCATTTTGTGCTTCCTTCTTCTCTCAGTCAATTACTTCTGCTGCATCCCTGTTCTCCTATAACTCATGTTTCTTTCTGCTTCAGTTCTTGCCTGCTTATTAATTTTCACGGCATTCTGCCGTTGTCTTTCTCTGCTTGTTCTGTCTTAGGCTTTACATGTTGCTGTTTGTTCTACGTCATTTGCAATCTCCCAGATCAACTACCATCCTTAAATGTGTTCACCTGGCTCCTAGCAAGGCAGCCACTCCCTATTGTGTTCTGGAGGTTTAATTAGTTGCTCAGTTCAGCATCATGCTGCTTCCTTGTTTTCAGTTCTCATATGCTCCTGTTTCCCTAACAGTTTCATTTGTTGTTCTCTACTGCCTCAGCCTACCTGGACTGCAGTGCATCAGCAACTAAAACTGACCTCCCTTATGGAAATGGTTGGCATGCATTCACCATTCAGTCCAAGTATACTGTGGTTGCAATCGGCCAGTTATGCTGAGAGTCGAGGTGCTGGATGCCACACCTCGTACCACACTGGAGGACCTGGCTTGGGAGCGAGCCCAAGTTGCTGGGGGTCAGCAGGAGAGGGAGAGGATCTGATGGACTGTTCTCCTCTTCCAGGGAGGGAGGGAAGGTCATCTTGCTCCTTGGCTGCCTTCTGGTGGAGGTCAGGTGGCAGCACTGGAGTTAGGGAGGCAAAAGAACATGGCTGTATGGTATACGCATGCCTCCATGCCTCCACCCATGCATGCTCACAGTCGCAAAGGGGAGGGAGGAAAAATGGAAAAAGCATCCACAGGATCCATGAAGCCCTGCCTGCCAACCGGAGTCCCACTCCACCGCTGGATTGCCAGAAGCCCCGCTCTGGATTGGAAGTACTAGGTGAGGGGAGGATGGTCTTCTCCTTCCTGACCCTGCCACAAGGGGAAATCCACTGGGGAAAATGGGGCTTAGTGGTACCAGGGGAGCAGTAGAAGGTCTCAGGTGGCAGGCAAGGGGGTGATGGCTGCCTGTGGTCACCGAGGATGAGGAGAAAAAAAGAAGATGAAGATAGATAGATAGATAGATAGTTAGATAGATAGATAGATATTATTACACTGGAGAGCTGTCTGGAAAAAAAAACTCAGATGTCCCCAGGTTTAAAGCTATTTACCAAGTTTGGATATATGAACTCATATACTGCAAGGTGGCTGTATATAGAACTGATTTACAATGTATTTTGATAGATGCATGACCTATTTTAGCAAATTAAATCAGGTTTTCACCCTCACAAACCAGGAAGTGTAATTTTGTGTATTGGAGCCTGTATTTGGTGACCTTTGACACTCATTACCTTTGCAATGTCACCACAGGGAGATCTGCGCTCTGCAATTAAAATTAGTTCTTGGTCACAGCAGTTCTGTCTTGATAACAGAGCTCTTGGTCACAGCATGCAGCACGACAATGGCAATGTCAAACAGTTCATTTTCAGGGTCCGATGATGAAAGCATTATGTTGTCCTGCACTAACAGTTATCTTTCAGACACTGACATAGTGCCACAATTTGACAGCCACTGCATAGTAGATCCCCATAGGGATGACCCTATGACAGCAGCGAGAATGATGTGGGCAGTAGCTCAGGCAGTCACAGCAGTAGTCCCGGTCCATTCCAGTACAGCAGCTAGAGCAGACTTAGCAACACGGACTGTTACTATTGTATTTTGCTGCTTAGTGCTATGGTTTGGTTCCTGTCATTGGTGTCATTTTACTGTGCAAAATCGAGGTATGGTGTGTGTTCTGTTACTCCCAGCATCGATCTGCCCACACAAATGCTAGTGATAGTACCCTGGGTTTTTCTATTTATTTATTTTTTGGGGGGGGGATTGCTTTCCCTATGGGAACGAGTTGTTGGCCACTCCAGCTGGACACTGAGAGCACAGCTTGATCTGGTGGCATTGCTTGAGCAGGATAAATGGCTCACAATTTGTCCAAATTCCTCACCTGGTACTAGTTAGTAGTGACCTCCCGCCAATTGATTTATCAGTCACTCACTCTGATGGAGCACAGGGTGGAAATTACAAGCAGGCATCTTGTACCCCAACCACTCCAAACTCCCCAGCTGCACACATACACTTAGAAAAATGCTGCAGAAAAGAACTTTTATTATCTGTAAATTGTTTATACTGTTTGGGTCTGTCTTTACCTTAGTGCCAACTGGTCTACACTATAGCTTTCTTCTCTTTGTATGTGTGTGTTTAGGGGTGGGGGGCCTGCTTGTACTTTCTCCTTTAGAGGTATCAGTGATTGAGTAACGTGTTGAAGTCACCGGTTTCCTTGTTTACGGCATGTTATAAATTTAAAACTACAAATTATTGCACCAGCTTTGTGTTACCGCTAAGCACTCAGGAACTATACAGACTGCAGCTGTCATTAGTGTCTGCATAAGCATCTGTAATACCATCCTGGCATTGGCTTATTGCCGCTACATGTGTGCCTCCAGGTGCATTATGAATTGAGCAAAAAATACACAGTACAGTCGGTGATCATCCCTCACCCCCCCCCCCAGGTTAAAAATTACACTGCCAATACCCTTCTCATGGAGAAAGAGACTGCAATTATGTTTAGCTAACCTAAGTACCATTTGATTGGTCCACTACAAAAAGGGACATATCCTTGCGGTAGGTACTCAAGTGTTAGACTGTATTTGAAGCACCCTTCGTCATTTATGTCACCATACTTCATTACCACTTTGGTCTGTGTCAAGCCATTTGTACTTTTCCCATTGTTTCTGTTACAGTGGATCTTTGATGCACATGCGTAAAGTGTACAGCAAATACAACAGATGCTGCACTATACTGTCTCCCACACCTTACCAATGTCATAGTGCATTGTGTAGACTCCCTGCATTCATTGCTGTTTAGCCCATATTTTGGTTCAGACATTATTCCATAAGTATGCCAAACTGACTAGCACACTTTGCAATATAACACCATAGAAGCTGTACATTGGTACCACAGTGTCGGGAGAGGATGGCAACTGCAGTCTCTTCTTTTGCTGATGCTCCAGAGCACATACAATAATGCTATAATCCTAATTATAAATAAAGACTGTATGTTAAAATGTTAAAAAAAACTGTTTAATTTTCAGATACACTGTAAACTATGTAAAGTATGACTATGTACAGTATATAACTGATTTTATTGCATTCATTTATAAACTTAGCGAGGAGCTGGCAAGCAGGAGAAACAATTCAGTGCACCATGTCCCTTTATTCATGCACATCTAAGCATACTTTGGTGATCAGTGTTATGGTGCTTGCATGAGAACACCAAATGAGCCCAAGAAAACACAGGAGCACAGAAAAAATATAAACTGTCTATAATGATGGTGACAATCAGAAATGCAATAGCAAAGGCAGTTTACTGAAGCAATCACACTGGAAGCAGCACTTGCCAAAAATACACAGTTTATTGCACTGTTCTTCTGGGATTGGACTGTGCAGCTCAGTGCTTATACTCTTACTGCACATTACAATTCTGAACTGTTGAAAAAGTCATCCATTTAACACAGACCTCTATGTACCAATACTGAAAAGCTTACTGCAATTTATAGATCTGCCCAGTTCAAAAGTTGTCCTTTTGTGTCCCAATACGCTACAGATTACAGCTCCACTCAGTTAAAAAAAATCTATTTTTTATACAGACTTGTTGTTATAATTATGTACTTGCAGCACTTACTAAAACTGTAACACTGTACTCAAGCAATTTAAATTGTGATGTTCCTAGAACCGATGGACCTAGGACATAGAGCTTAGTCAGATGAGTAAAATTGAAAATCGGGAGAAATTACCACTTCTGCAATCCCAAAAGCAAGTATCTGCCTCAGTTGCCAATATAACAAACAGTTTCAGTCATCAGTGCTGTAATTTTTGCCAGTTCAGTTTTGGATCTGCATTCACTGAGGCTGGGTCCAGGAAAGATGAATGAACGAGCCGTGAGAAAGATGCAGTGGGGACACCTTCTCTGTGCTGATGTCACTCATGCATGTGGATGCACTGCTCATGTGAGAACTTCAAACAAAGAAAAAAAACATGCAGAGACAACTGTGGCACAAAAATGTTAAAAAACTAAGCATTTGAATATATTTAATACTTAACTTCAGGGCAGCTGAGCTTTGCATCACTCAATGAAGGGAAGGTGATCTGCAAACATGACATTGGGGGAAGTTGGTTAAGTCACTTTAAGGGTGTTAAAGGTCCCAACTACAGGAACTGAGACAATGGGTGTTTACTCACCTGGTAAAGGTGATTGTGTTGGTTGGCATCCATGGCACTCCAGATATTATCTCATGGGTTTTAGCCCACCTGATAGGCTAGTGATGCACTGACCCAGATCAAATTTCTAGCATAACCAGGTCCCAGAAACCCCTGATCTCCAGTTCGAATCTTCCACAGCTGAAATTAAGGTCGGTTAGTACAAGAGAGAGAAATATACAACCTAGGCACAGTCAAATATGACAATAAGAGAGAGATGGTCGGAAACCAAAGAAGAATGCGACCACGACGTAGTATCATAGGCCCGCGGGCCGAGTTTTTATTCCATTCCTATTATTTACAGCCTAATCTCGGTCCCAAAGGTCCGACTGGTAGATTAACTTTAAGAAAAATAGTAGCTGTTTGTCACTGTAGGGCCTGCCATGGGTGAGATCCCCTAGTCCAGCCCCGGTCACTCTGAGCACTCTGAAGGGAGGGCCTTGGAGTGCCATAGATGCCAACCAACACAATCACCTTTACCAGGTGAGTAAACACCCATTGTGATTGGTTGGCATCCATGGCACTCCAGACATTACCTCATGGTTAGATAAGAAGCAGTGAAGTACCCAAGGGGGGGAACAGAGTGAGCTAAGAGTGAGGGGTAGAAGAAGAAGCTGCCGCCAGGACCTGAGTGGTGAAAGTGGGCCGAATGGCCTGCAGCTGCTCTAGTCTGTGGTGCCTGGTGAACGTGTGAAGGGAACTCCAAGTGGCTGCCCTACAAATGTCCTCTGAGGATACGTTAGCTCTTTCCACCCAGGAGGTGGCGATCGCTCTGGTGGAGTGAGCCTTGATCCCCTGGGGAGGAGTCATCCGGTTACCTATGTAGGCGTTCTGGATGACTCTCCATAACCACCCGGCAATGGTTGTCTTGGAGGCAGCTCTTTCCTGCCTCTGTCCCTTAGAGATGACAAATAGTCTCTCTGTCTTGCAGATGGGATGGGTTCTGGCCAAGTACACAGAGAGGGCGGATCCAACATCAAGATAATGTTGGACCACGCTGGGGCCCTGCTGGGACCCCTCCGGGAAGGTGGGTAGCTCGATGGGTTGTTCTCGGTGAAAACCAGTGGATCCCTTTGGCTGGAAGGCTGGGACCGTTCTCAGGTGGACCCCTAATGGGGTGAACATCGTATAAGGTTCCGCGCAGGACAGGGCCCCAAGTTCTCCGATCCTCCTAGCCGAACAGATTGCCACCAAGAAGCATGTCTTGAGGCCGATCCAGAACAGGTCCGCCTCAAGGAGGGGTTCGTAAGGGGCAGAGTTGAGGGACTCTAGAACTAGCGGTAGGTCCCACGGGGTGACGGTCGGCCGAGTCCTCGGGCGGAGGATCTCCACTGCCCTTAGAAAGCGGGTGGTGTCAGGGTGGGCTCCCGGGGTGTATCCCCCGATGAGACCCGTAGCCACCCCATGGCTGATAATTGCACCCTGAGGGAGGAGAGTGCTAACCCCTTGTCTACTCCCTGTTGGAGGAACAGTAGGATGTTAGCCATGTCGGTCTGCTCGGGGACTTTGCCCCGTTCCCAACACCACTGGGAGAAAATAGACCATTGTCTCCCATACGTGGAGGTGGTAGAAGACCGTCTGGACTGGAGTAGGGTGTTGATGATGGAATTATGGTAACCCACTGCCCTCAGTCTCCTCCTCCTTTCAGGAGCCAGGCCGTGAGCTTGAGGGTACACGGGGTCGGGTGGAGCACTGACCCCTGTGAGAGCATGTCTGTTCAGTATGGTATCCTGAAGCTGGCAAGTGACATCTCTCGGACCACTGCAAACCACGACCTGCGTGGCCGGTAGGGGGCTACCAGGATAACTGTGTGCTGTGATTCCCGTATCTTGGTTAGAACCTGGGGGATCAGGGGGAGCGGTGGGAAGACATAGGCATGGCTCTGCCTCCAAGGTTGTGATAGGGCATCCGTTCCCTGGGAGAGATTTTCCCTGAACCGTGAATAGTAATCTCTGACCTGAGCATTCTCCCGTGTTGCCATAAGGTCTATGGTCACGTTTCCCCATGTCGCTTGGATCATCTGGAACAGGTCCGGGTGTAACCACCATTCTCCTGGGTGTACCTGTTGCCTGCTGAGCCAATCCACATGGATATTCAGCTTTCCTGCTAGATGAACCACAGTCAGGTGTCTGAGGTTGGCTTGGGCCCAGTCGAGGACTGCCGTTGCCTCCCTCAGCATAGCTCTGCTCCTGGTCCCACCTTGCTTCGCTATGTAGGCCACCGTGACTCGATTGTCAGATCGGATTAGGACCGACTGCCCGAGTACCTGATGTTTGAATGCTTTTAGGGCGTGAAACATGGCTCTCATCTCCAGTATGTTGATGGAGAGCTCTGACACTGCTGGTGACCACAGGCCCTGTGCTGTTGTGTCTCCCAGGCAAGCTCCCCAGCCGGAGAGACTCACGTCTGTTTCTATGGCGATTGAGTGAGGTGCCTCTAGGGGAACTCCCCTGGACAAGTTCTCCTCCACCGTCCACCAAGCCAAGGATAGTCTCACCGCCTTGGGTAGTGGTACCACCACCTGGAGGTTGTGGTTGCTCAGTGCCCCCGATTCAGCGTGTAGGTTTGGAGTGGGCGCATGCACCACCTGGCCCAGGGCACGAGGTCAATGCATGAGGCCATGCAGCCCAGCAACTGGGCTATCTTTCCCATCGTTGTGCTGCATCGGGTCTTCATCTGACGGCTAGGTCTCTCAGGTTGTGAATTCTCGAGGTGGATGGTTTTGCCCACCCCTGGGCCGAGTTGATGAGTGCTCCCAGATGCTCAATCTGCTGGGTGGGGATGAGGTGGCTCTTCTCTCGGTTTACCACCCAGCCATGGTCCTCGAGTGCCTGTAGGGCAGATTCCGTGTATATCCATGCCTGACCTTCGGACCGGGCCCGTATGAGCTAGTCATCCAGGTACGGGATGATGTCCAGTCCCTGTTCCCTAAGTCTTGCCACCAAGGTTACGGAGACCTTGGTAAAGACTCTCGGGGCTGAGGAGAGGCCAAACAGTAAGGCCTGGTACTGGAAGTGGTGGCCTAGGATGTGGAAGTGAAGGAATTGTCTGTGCTTCCGAATGATGGGGATATGGAGGTAGGCGTCCTTGAGGTCTATGGACGTCAGGAAGTCGCCTCCCCGAATGCATTGGAGGGTGGACCGGATAGTTTCCATCTTGAAACGGTGCAAGACCACGTGGTGGTTTAGGTGTTTGAGGTCCAGGATAGGCCGGAGCTCCCCTGATTTCTTGGGTACTAGGAAGAAAATTGAGTACACCCCTTGATTCTGTTCTGGCACCGCTACGGGTTGGATGGCCCTGTTCCGAACCAGTTCTGACAGGATCTGTTGGACCTGGTGTGGAGATGCCCTTCTCCTGGTTATGGGGGAGGAGATGAACCTGTGGGGAATGTGGCCGTGGGATAACTCTATAGAGTATCCCTTGGTTACGACGTCTTGGACCCACCTGTCCGATGTTGTGCGGATCCAGCAGTGAGCGAACAGGGTTAGCCTTTGTTCCACAGGTGGGTAGGGGTCCTGGCCTTGTGGTGCCAGGGGGGGGTAGTCACTGTTGCTTACCCCTGAAGCCTCTGCCTCATCCTCCAGATCTTTGACCTCGGTTTCTGGAGGAGGAGGGCTGATAGCTCTGAAGGTATGGGCTACAGAAGCCGGGGGAGGTGCCTCTGCCTCGAAAGGAGTGGCCCGATTTCTGTGCGTCTCTGCGTGGTTGATATGGCTTGTGCCCCCCCCCTGAAATCTTCGCCTCGAGGAGGGGAGGTAGGAGAACCTAGACCTATTCTTGAGGAGATCTCTGCCCTCCTCTGTTTGCTTCACATAATCTTGTAGCCCTTCCCCAAAAACATGTTTTCCCCCTCAGAGGTAAGTTCTGGAGCAGAGTCTTTGACTCATTGTCTGCATCCCATAGTTTCAGCCACAGTGCCCTTCGAGCACGGTTGGTGATGGCGGTTGCCCTGGCATGAAGGTGTAGGGTGTCTACTGCCATGTCAGCCAGGTATTTAGCTGCGTCCAAAGTACATTCTAAAAGTTCTGCCTCCCTGGATTTGGGGGTGGCTTGGTTCTGAAGCTCCTCGAGCCAGCGGATCTGCACACGGGCCGTGTAGATGGCTGTGGTGGTTGCCTTAGCGGCGGAGCCCTCAATCTCAAAGGCCCTCTTGAGCATATCCTCGACCTTCTTGTCCATCGGGTCCCTAAGTGCTATTGTACCGCATGGTAACACAGTCTTTTTGCTAAGGGCCACCACCTGGGGGTCAATGGTGGGAGCCTTGCACCAGGCATCTGATTTCTCCCCTTGGACTGGATACATCCTGTCTAGATTTTTACGGTTTGACATTCTGCCCGGTTCGGGGGATTGCCACTCCTTACTGAAGATATCTTCTATCACGGGCACACTGGGAAGGTCTCAATGGTTGACTGTCTCAGTTGGATCAGGGGTCGAGTTTTGACTCGGGCCTGCTTTCCTCGGTGTCAAAACCCATGGTGGCCTTGATAATCTTCATGAGCCCTGGGATCATGTCGAAGGAGCATAACTTAAATGTCAGGGAGGGTGTCGCATGGGGACCCATGTCCTCCTCGTCCGAGTCTGACTCGTTCTCCTCCCCCGTGTCATCCTTCTCCCCGTCCTCATGTGCGTTGTCGAGTGGAATGTCTGGTGTGGTGTCCACCGGGATCGGGAGTTCCTCTGGTTGCCCTCCTGCCCTATCTGGTTCGGGGTTGGGTGGCTTTGCCCTGTGTTGGGTGAGGGATTCCAGTTTTTCCATGATCTTGAGCATGAAGTTCTGTTGGCTCTCCATCATGGTAACCGCGGCCTGTTGATTTTGAATTAGGAGGGAACTTGGGTCCATCCATGTGAAGTTTCTGGTCCCCAGGTTGCCAGGGCCCATGGGCGGGGTTTGCTCCAGAGAGGAATCGTCATCGTCCAGGAGGCAGGCCGCGCAGAGGGGGCCCGGAGTTTGGGGCAGGAGGGTGGCGCTGCACGAGGAGCATTTCTTTGCTTTCACCATCTGGGGAAGAGAGAAAGTATACCTTAGAACGGAACTGTGCACCGCCCAGAGCCGATCCCCTTTTTACCCCCCCAAAGCCAATGAGATGGACTTTCCCTGGCCGAGAGTATGCAGGTGTGGGGTGCTGTGTGAGGACCCCCACAACGAGGCCAAGAAGGGAAGGAAATTGGTGCTCAGTGGTCTGAGCCATGGCTCGCTATGGGAGGGAGCCGTGGAGACCGGGTAGAGGGGGGAGTCCGGTGGAGTGGCTACCTACACGGGTCGCTGTGGGAGGGACCCGAGAGGTAGAAGGGTGAATCCCAGAGAGGAGGTCTATGTTCCCCCACGAGAGGGCGGAGGAGGCGGTCGGAGGCCCAGCCAGCGGTCAATCGCCCATCCTGAAAGAACTCCCCCTTATTTATTTATTTATTTATTTATTTATTTTTTTACTGAGAAACGGGGGCTCCTGCCAGGCCATGCTCTGGCGACTAGCCAATCCGTCGTGGGATGTCGCTGTGGGGAGGGGAAGGGTACACACTAAACTGACCCTTGTTTGCAGGTGTGATTGTCCCCCCCCTTGGAGCCTTAGAAAGTAAGCAAATTGCTCGGGTCATCCAGTAGGCCCTTGGGAGCAGAATCAAACCCCAGTCTTGTAGATGCAGCTCAGGGCCCCAAAAACACTGTGGGTACTGTCAGCGTTTTCGCCTCCCAGATATAGAGGAGGAGATGTTCCACAGAGTCTACTCTGTTGAGCCGAGGAACAGCTGAGGGTGAGCCTAGTCCCCCCCCCCCAGCGAGAGACACTCTCTCTCTCTCTCTCCCTCCCCCACCTCGCAGACTGCGAGGCAGAGAGGAAGCGGTGTCCTCACGAGGCTGTTCTGCCTCCCTAATGGAGGAGGGGATAGTAGCTGGAGAAGGTCCTCCTGACGCCGGAGCAGAGCGTCTAGGTGGGGGTAGGTCCAATCCGAGGCCTAGGAGAGCGTGACGAGCACGAGAAAAGGAGTTGCCTGTGGCGGCTCCGGTGCCACGTGGCACCGGAGGGGCGGCCAGGCTGCATTTAAAGGGCGAGTGGGAGGAGGGGGGAGGAGAAGGGACTGCTGCCTCTGAAGACCACGTGGTCAGGATAGGCCGCCGAAGAACCACGGAGCAGGCCTAACATTCGATTTCCCAGGCTGCTCCAGGCATGTTGGGGAACGTGCACTGCGAGGCCTCAGGCCCAGAGAGGCAAGGAGGGAGGGAGCATGCAGGGAGTAGGCGGACCGCGCAATGCGGTGCCGGGGGGGGCAAACCTTGGACTCCAGAATTGCAGCGCAGAACTTAAACCACTGCGCTATACTGCCCAGACCCAGAAGGAGATTTAAAACTACGATTCCTTCCAGAGGCATAGCAACTGTAAAATTACAATGCACAGAGATATTCTGTCTACAATCTAGGGCTGAGCCCAGGGTTAGCTTATACCTGCAGATGGCTACATTACTTTAGTTTTCCCCTGTTAACATTTCTAGACAAAACAAGTTATAATTGTATATGTTGTGCCAAGCAAAGAGAATTCTTTATATTGTTGATTCAAGGTCTTACCTTGTAGGAGCAGACAGGGATTCCTGGTGTGCTTCTTGCCTGATCAGATGCATGATTCAAACTGGAGAGCAGGGGTTTCTGGGACCTGAATATGCTAGAATTTGATCTGGGTCAGTGCATCACTAGCCTATCAGGTGGGCTAAAACCCATGAGGTAATGTCTGGAGTGCCATGGATGCCAACCAATCACAATCAAGTACAGAAAAGAGTGGGAGGAGATGGCTGAGAGACGTGCTAGAAAATTTGCACAAATGGTAATAAAAGAGGATAAGAGAAAATTCGACCTGCTGGCTAAAGAATTAGAAGCTTTAAAAAGATTTAAATGGGGTTTGAAACAACCCATGGTTCAAAGAACTGGATGAAAACTCAATGCCCATAATTACTAAACATGAAAAATAATTAGTAGGAAGAAAATGAGACAAACTACTTAGGGATGCAATAGACTGTGACCAAAACAAGGTTTTTAGCTGGGATTTAAAAGAAAATAGAGCCCAATGTAAGAGATGGCAAAAATCAAGAAATCATAGAAAAATAAAGGCAAGATCAAAAAACATAAAGTCAGAATCATGTTCAATTGAGTTTTATTACAAGATTGGCTCCATTGAGCGGTCTCATTCACAAGAAGGTCCTGGTGTGACAAGACAATTACAAACAAGAGCGCGTTTGACAGATGTATAAATTAGCACATAGTACCAGTATTACAGTGTGAAAGTACAGGGGTCAAGAATAATAGATCAGTATACAAACTAGTACATAGGTAGGATCCAACAAGCTAATACATAGGAAGTATCTAACTAATAACGGGAACATACAGTCTAGCTGGCAATTTTCATTTACGATTCTGCTACAAATCAGAGGGAGGAAAGACAGTTTAAGAGTATGCTGCTAAGTGCAATAGATGTTATTGAGGATAGTTGGCAGACGGGTGAGAGGGTGAGGGCAGGGCAGTAATGTTAGTGATGGATGTGCAAGGAAAGGGGGAAAAAAGATGGGGGACAGGGTAGGTGAAGGATGGTGGTGACAGATAGCTGGATGGTGGGCAAGCTAACAAGAATTCTGGTTACTTATTTGGACAATGGCATAGAAACATAGAAACATAGATTTTGATGGCAGATAAGGACTGCTTGGCCCACCCAGTCTGCCCATTTCCCTACCTGATGGATAAGCTGCAGATCCTAGTTAACCAGCAGCCTACTTCTTCCTACCCCCACCCCCTAGAATTGCCTTATGACTGTCCCATGCATGCTTGAATTCCACCACTGTTTTTGACTCCACAACCTCCTCCGGAAGGCCATTCCATGCATCCACAGCCCTCTCTGTGAAAAATACTTCCTTAAATTACCTCTGAGCGCCCCCTTCTATCTTCAAATGTGCCCCTTGTTCTTGCACACCTCTTTTGAAAGATGCTACCCTCTTGGACTTTGTTGATTCCTTGAGGTACTTGAAAGTTTCTATCATGTCCCCCTCTCACATTGCTTGCCCACCTTTAGGTCATCTGATATGACTACCCCCAGGTCCCTTTCCATTTTGTTGTTGTTAGTATCTCACCCCCATTGTGTACTCTTCCCCTGGGTTTTTGTTTCCCAGGTGCATTACCTTGCACTTCTTAGCATTGAATCTAAGCTGCCATACATTTGACCATTCCTCTAACCTTGCCAAGTCCCTTCTCATCCTTTCCACCCCACCTTGTGCATCAACTCTGTTGCAGATCTTTGTATCATCTGCAAAGAGACATACTTTTCCTTCCAGTCCCTCTGCAATGTCACTTATAACGACATTGAAGAGGACCGGTCCTAATACTGAACCCTGCGGTACCCCACTAGTAACCCCCCTTTCTTCAGATTGGACTCCATTTACTGTTACTCTCTGTGTCCTATTCTCCAGCCAATTCTTTACCCAGGCAGTCATCTTGGGACCCACTCCCAGGCTGGCTAACTTGTATATTAATCTTTTGTGTGGGACTGAGTCAAATGCCTTGCTAAAGTCTAGGTAGGCCATGTCCACAGCCCCTCCCTGATCTACTACTTTGGTCACCCAGTCAAAGAAATCTATCAGATTTGTCTGGCATGACCTTCCCACTGTGAATCCATGCTGCCATGGGTCCTGTGCCCCTCTGACCTCTAGATACTCAACAATTCTTTCCTTCAGAAGTGATTCCATCATTTTCCCTACCACTGAGGTTAAACTAACAGGTCTGTAGTTTCCTGCTTCTGCCTTGCTCCCACTTTTGTGAAGGGGAATCACATCTGCCCTTCTCCAGTCCTCAGGTACCACCCCATCCTCCCATGATTTTTTAAAGAGGGTAGTCAGTGGTGTCATTAGTTCTACCCTTAGTTCTTTTAGAATACTGGGATGAATCCCATCAGGCCCCATTGCTTTGATCACCTTCAGTTTTAAGAGTTCTTTTAGAACCCTTTCTTCTGTAAATGGGCTGCTATCAACTTCTGTATCCAGAGTGTTTCTAATGTTTGTTTTAGGTACCTCCCCCACTTCCTTTGTAAATACTGAGCAAAAATATTTGTTTAGTATCTCTGCCTTTTCACAGTCACCCTCTGCCCACCCTCCCTCCCTCCCTTTATTAAGCCTCACTAATCCTCCCTTGGTCTTCCTTCGCTCCCTGATGTACCTATAAAAGATTTTATCCCCCTTCTTAACTGAGTTGGCTATCTTTTCCGGGGTTTGGGCCTTGCTGTTCTGACTGTCTTCCCAGCTTCCTTTTGCTTTAACTGATACAGTTCTCTGTCCTGCTCCTTCTGTGATTCCTTGTACTTTCTGAATGCTTTATTTTTCTCTTGAACCTTCACTGCCACTTCCTTTGAGAACCATAGTGGTTTCTTACATCGTTTTGTTTTGTTTATTTGCTTCACACAAAGGCTTGTTACCTCTGTGATGGCAGTTTTTATTATTTCCCATTGTTCTTCCACCCCTACTTCCTGCCCATTTGCTAGTGCATTCCTTAGGCACTCACCCATTTAGCAAAGTCAGCCCTCCTAAAGTCCAGTACTTTTGCCTTTTGATGGCTTGACTCTATTGCTGTGTTTATTGTGAACCATACTGTTCGATGGTCGCTAGTTCCCAGATGGCTACCCACTTCTACATCTGTGATCCTCTCTTCATCTCCATTTGAGAGAACCAGGTCTAAGATTGCTCCCTCTCGAGTGGGCTCCAATACTAGTTGTCTAAGGCATGCCCCCTGTAGGGCATCTAGAATAACCCCACTCTGAAGTGGCTGCTGCAACTGCACTCCAGTTAACATCTGGCATATTCAGATCACCCATCAGCAATATCTCCTCTTTTTCTGCCATTCTAAGTATTCTTTCTATCATATCCTTGTCCAGTTCCTCCCCCTGAGAAGGGGGTCTATATACAACCCCTCTGCAGATTGTGGTGCCATTGCTGGTCTCCAAATTTACCCACAGTGCTTCTTATCCTCCCTGTTTTCCCTTTTGTTCCATTGCTTTGATTCCTTCCCTTATGTAAAGAGCTACTCCTACTCCTCTTTTACCCTCCCTGCCCCTCCTGTAGATAGTGTATCCTGGTATGTTTATGTCCCAGTCATGGATTTGTGTGTACCATGTTTCTGTGACTGCCACGATATCCAGATGTTCCTCCTCCATCAAGGCCACTAATTCAGGAGCTTGTTACTCAGACTACGGGCATTGGTACTCATTGCTCTCCATTTTTTGATGGCTTTACCTTCTTTTGCAGCATCCCCCACTGACCTTTTTACCTCAGTCTTTTTCTCATTTAGTACCCTGTTTTGTAGGGAGAGGCTGGGATTTTCCTGCTGCTTATCAGTGCCTCCCCCCTTGACTAGTTTAAAAGCTTTCCAGTGAAGCATTTAAACCGATTGCTCAAAAGACTTGTTCCCTTCCTGGACGGATGCAGACCATCCTGCCAGTATAGGCTGGTGTCCCTCCAGGTGGAACCCCAGTCCCCAATTAAGCCAAACCCCTGTGCTCCACACCATTTTTTCAACCATTCATTAAACTGCATGGTGCAAAGTACCCTCGCCTCACTCATGCCATTGACAGGCAGCATCTCAGAGAAGGATATTGTGTGTGCTACTTGTCTTAGGCCCATCCCCAGTTCTACAAAGTCCTTTTGCACTGCTCTCATCTCATGATGAGCCAAGTCATTTGTCCCTAGGTGGACAATGACGTCCAGCTCAGACTCCCGTGCAGCTGTTTTCGTGATCCTGAGGATGCACTTCCTGTCTCTCCAAGCCATGGCACCAGGCAGGCACCTTGCTTCAGTTTTCCCTGCTCCCCCCGGTTCTATCCCCATAATAATTGAGTCCCCCATCAGGAGCTGCTTCCTTTCCTTGTGGTGTCCTCTGCCTCCTTCCTGTGGGCCTCCCTTGTGACAGTTGTCCTCAGCCTCCTTAGTCTCCTCTGTGGGTGCATCCATAGGGGAGCTATGCTCCCCCAGAATGGTGTATGGATTGTGGTATGGAACAACTGACTGGGTGTGCCTCTGTTCCACCATCCTCACCCTCCCTGAGCCCACTGTGGTCCAACTGCTGTGCTTTCTTCACAACATCTGAGGTAGTGGTGGTGGCTCTGGTGCTCCCAGGATGGGGGGAGGTTCCCTTCCTACCATCCAGTGTGGCCTGGGGGAAAGTTCCCTTACTACTGTCCAGTGTGGCTGAAGATGGGCAACTTCCTCCCTCAGGGCAGAGAGTTGTCTGCAAATAGAGCAGCATCTCAACCTCCAGAAAGACTCCTGGAAGACTGCTGCCCCACAGCCATTACATTGCACACTGTCTTGAATGCATTTTTGGCCATGGTCTTGAAGCAGTTTAGTGAAACAACCTTGGTTTTCCTCAATGTATTTTGTAGGAGGTTCCATATTGATGGAAGTACATAACTAATAGCACCTCTACCCTTCCTTGGTGCATGTCCTGTGGACATCCAATAGGAGAAGATCAGAGCTGCGCAGGGAATAGGTGTTGTGTGTTGTATGGACCATAGAGCAGAGCATATGTAATGAGGAAGCTTTCCTGACAGTAACTTAGTGTCCATTGACCAATGTACAACATACACTGGGTTGCTAGAGAGCTTCAGACTAGAGCAGAGTAGAGAGAACAGTGGTGTGTCCTGGGCAGTGCATTAAGTATGAAGCATGGCGCCTGATGGTATAGGGTGCCTAATTTATGAGTGTGGCTTGTGGCATTACAGCTGCAGATAATGTCACCATAGTCTAGTAGTGGCATAAATGTGGCCTGAACCAGTCTACGCCTAGAGTACAACATGAATAGGGATCTGTTCCTGAAAAGGAATCCCAGCCTAGCCTTTAGTTTTTCAGTTAGGCAATCAATGTGAGCAATGAAGGATAGTTTGGAATCCAACCAGACGCCCAGGTACTTGAAATGGTCCATGACCTCGAGGGTGTCCCCAAATACAGTTCTGATGAGTAGGACTGGTTTCTTGTTAGTAAGAGAGGAGGCCACACTTGTTGAGGTGAATAGCATCACTTTTGTCTTTTTGGCATTTAAGAGGAGTTTTGAACTGGCCAGATTTGGTTGAAATAAATTTGTAGTTCAGCGCAAGCTTCATGCATTGATGGCTTGGATGTGTACAGAACTGTGTCAGCTGCAAAGAAGTGTAGTTTTGAGTTTTGAATATTTCTATCTAGTGAGTTAATGTAACTAGTGAAGAGGAGGGGCCCCAAAATGGATCCCTGTGGAACTCCTCTGGTGATGGACACTAAATCTGAGATGGCACTATCTGCCTTTATTCTTTGCAACCTACCTGAGAGATAGTTGGTGAACCATCTTACCATAATGTTATACATTCTCAGGGATGAGAGGCAGTGCAAGAAGAGGGTATGAGCCACTGTGTCAAATGCCTTACTTAGGCTGAGGAACACAGCACAATTGGATTGCTTATTATCAACGATGGAGAACCAGTCATTAGTCACTTTTGCCATAGCCGAGATAGTACTGTGCTTCTGTCTGAACCCGCATTGGAGAGGGTTAGGGTGATTGGTGTTCTCTAGGAAATTTTTTGTTTGTGAGCTAATTAGTTTCTCCAGTAGTTTAGACAGGACTGGCAAAATGGAGACTGGTCTATAGTTGTTAAGATTGCTACAATCACTGGACCTAAACAAGGGGAGAACGGGTGCAGTTTTCCAGCTGGAGGGAACAGTGGCCGTAGAGATGGCTAGATTAAAAATGTGCATAATTGGTGCCACTAACAAATGACTTCCACTTTTTAGAAAGGACGCTTCTATACCATCGGTGCCAGCCTGTTTTTCTAGTATCTGGCCTGTTTAGAAGATGTTCAACTTCCTGGAAGGTAACTGGGAAGAGTTGAAAGGAGGCATGTCACATCAAATGTTGATGGCAGTCTGGGGTAGTAGGGTTCTTGAACAGCCACAGGTGACAGGTGAGGACAGGTGAGGAGTCAAATGCCATGCTGGCTGTGGTGAAGGAACCAGTGAACTGTTTGAATTAGCTTTAAGTGGGAGAGATGGGGGGGGTTTGCAACCCTCGATTGACTTTAAGGTGCACTAGATTTTGGCTGAGTTACCTTTTGCTTCTTCCAAGGTTTTAACATAATAGTTAACTTAGACATTCCTTATAAGTTTGGTGCATTCATTTCTGGCTGTTCTAAAGTCTTGCCAACGTGATGCAGATTTAGTATGCCTTGCTCAGGCCCAGAGTTCGTCGCATCACAAAAAGGGCTGCCTTTAGTTCAGAGGAGAACCAGGGGTGCAAAAATGTCCTGACTGCATTTGCATAATGGAGTATGTTTGTTGGCAAGGGCTATGATGACTGTGTTAAAAATGGTGATAGCAGATTTAGCTGTACTGGTCAGATAAAATGATTGCCAGCTGACATTTTTCAGGTCCGACAGGTAGCTATGGATATCAAACTTGCAGAAATTTAGACTGGAGATGAATTTGAGGTCAGAGTGATGTTTATTATGTGTGAATGTGCAAACTACAATATTATGGTCACGCACATCATTATGAAAGACCACAGATTGCCCTATTTCATGTGGTCAGTTGGTAAGGATTAGGTCAAGGATGAAGCTGTGCTCTTTATTTTTTTGAGTTTATTCTTGTTGGCTCATTGACAAGCTGAGAAAATCCAAGGTCATCGCATAATTCTTTGATGGTATTTGCTTTAGGGGTAAGCCAATCGAGGTTTAAGTCCCCCAGTATAAAGGTTTCATCGGTGTTGAGCTCCGAGAAGTCCCTGAACTGAGATAGTAAATCTAACCCACCTGAAGGTGGTCTATATTCATATATATGTTCAAGAGTTCAAAGCACATCAACCTCTCAAAATTCTGAATCAGAAATTGAATCAATTCCAAGCCAACATAAGGACAGAAATTTAACTCAGTTGCTTTAAGAGCAGTTGACAAACAAGCAAATACAAGGTCAAGAGAATGCAAGAAGAAGATGAGGAGTGGGCACAGGAAAAAGAGAATCAAGAGAAGGCACTAGAAGAAATCAAAGGAAGCAGACAAAAGGAAGACAGTGAATATATATTGTATCCCCTGACTAATTCACAAATGGCTGATCTTAATGAAGGATTCAGCTTTGTACCCGCTCCAGATGCCAATGAGTTCAAATAATGATAGATCTATTTTGATTTTTTAAAAAGCTACACTTGAAATATTTGTTTTTCAGACACAAGATGCAGCAATCAAGCAATATTTACAAGGGATCTATCATAGGGAGATCTGGAAGTTGCAATCAGCACCTTAGGAGATGGAATTGACTCAACAAAAAATAGACAGACATTTCAAATCTATAACCATGAATTTGCCACCCAAGTGATGAACCCCATGGACCAGGACTCTGAATAGTCACCATAAGATCATCAGACTCTTCAGATCTTTGCAACATTTTATGGTGAATACTTTTCTATCTCACAGGGGTACATTTCTATGAGGAGTGATGAAGGGGAGAGGACTGGCAATCAATTAGTTACATCGAGGAAGGGAAAAAGATTGCTGAGCTTCAAGAAGCTAGAAAAGACTATTTGAAAACAATTTATTTTCTGTCTGAACTTTAACAACAATAGTATAAAAATCTTCCAAAACGTTGTACAGTAATGCCAGAGATGAATCAGCGATTACTATCAGAAAAAACAATATACTAATGTGAATACTTCTGAGAATAAAGCCCTTGAGAAATTAAGAAATACTGAAGGGATTATTCTGACACTGAGCAATAAAGGTGGCAATGTGATCATCATGTCTGAAGAAATGCATATAAAGATGATCAAGAAGCTGTTATTAGACAATAAATATGTCTTGTTACAAGGTGACCCAACTAACAGCTTCAAAATGGAGCTAAATGAAATGCTGATTGGTGCTTTAGAAGTGGGGCTCATAAGTGAAAATAAGTTTGATTTTATGTGGACTTCCTATCCCACTTTACCTGTACTGTATAGACTGCCTAAAATCCACAAAAATGCAAAACCCATCAGGGTGCCCCATTGCTTCTGGGGTAGGATCTCTCACTGATGAATGATCACAGTTTGTGGATTATTTCCTTAAATCAGAGGTGATTAAGAGATCCTACCTGAGAGATACTGGAGACATCTTGAGAAAATTTAGGGAATTGGTCTGGAACAAAGAATTTTTCTGGATCTCTACTGATGTTGAGCTGCTATATGCAGATAACGTCATCACCTGGTTCAAGTATGTTGATGATGTTATCTGCACATGGAGAGGTGGCAGGACTAGGGTAGAACAATTTGTGGATTGGTTGAACCATAATGACAAGAATTTGACTTTCAATAGACTTGTTGGATCTGAGTCTCACAGGCATAAATGGTAGAATAGTCCAGAACGAGGGTTTTCAAAAGCAGACAGCAATGAGTGCACTGCTGCACTACAATAGTGCTCGTTCAAAAACATTAAATAACTCGATTCCATACTGGCAGTTTTTCTATCTGCGGGAAAGTTACAGTGAGCAGATGGACTATGAGACACAGTCAAAAGAATTGCTGGATAGGTTGTTGACAAGAGTTATCATCAAACTCTTTTATAGACCACCTGACAGAAAGTTCAAAACATAGAAGGGGAAACACTGCTTACTCAACAAGAGAATGAAGTAAATAAGAAGCAAATAGTCACACTGTCTATTGAATATAACAGATTGGTGCCATCATTCACAAGAACTGGCCCATTCTTGTGAGTGACAGGTCAGTTTCTAACTGTGCCCCAACTAAATTATAGAATGATGCCGAATCTTAAGGACATTTTTATCAGAAGACAATATCAGACATCGAGACCAATGCAGGCAGTAAATTGGCTTCCTCCACCAAAACCAGAATTCCAGATGTGTAAACATTGTAACATTTGCATATTTGCCCAGGTTGGGGACTGGCACATTCACCCAACTATGGCAATTAAACATAAAGTAAAAGAATTCGTGACTCGTGACACAAATTTTGTGGTCTATGTTGTAACATGCTCTTGTAATAAAATACACGTTGGATGCACAGTGCATCTAATAAACCAAAGAATACAGGCATATGTTAGAGACGTAATTCAAAGTAGAGTCTGTTAGGAATGCACATTAGGGACTATCACAGTGCATCATTCTCTGCTATGAAATGAATGGGTGTGGAACATGGACAAATGCTAAGGAGCTGAGATCAACTCAAAACATTACTACAGAGGGAAACTGTGTGGATATACAGACTAAAAAGCCTTAAACCGGAGGGCCTAAATGATAATTTTGAATTTACACCATTTTTCTAGCCCTGCATATACTGGAAGTGTAGAAACATATATATGCAGACAGATATACAGTACAGGCCCCATATTCAGAGCCAGCCAGATGCACATGCAAATGGATGCAGCGCACAGAAAAATTGGCCCGGCCAGCTCTGATGCGATATTCAAACAGAATGCATGATCAGAACAGTTCATGCATCCGGTTTGAATATTGGACTCTGGATGCATGGCACATAGCAGGCAGCCACCATGTTTGGCACAGTGCATCCAGGGTTTGGGGCTGAAGACCACCAATGGGAAAAGGTGTGGTGAATATCTGGATGTGCCAATTCCCCCAAGGGTGATATTAACCAAAATATGCTAATTAGCTCATTGGGCATGCATGGCGTAAAGGGGCCTCAAGCATGCCCATTATGGGCTCATTAGAATGGCTGCATCAGGCTATATGTGCCAGGCCAGCCCTCCCCCTCCCTTGCCCTGATCCCTGATAGAAGAATAAAAACACGTTCCCCAGTTTCATAGTGTAGGGCCCTCCTCCCTGCCCAGATCACAGAGTGCCATGAACAGAAACGCATATCCCTTATTCCATAGTGTAAGGACCCCTCTCCCAGCCCTGAGCACAGAGTGACAGACAAATAATAAAGCATCACCTTTTCCATAATGTAGGGACCCCCTTCCCTGGTCCTGATCACAGAGTGACATGAAAAATAACACATGTCCCCTTTTCAATAGAGTAGGGATCCCCTCCCAGCCCTTCCATACAGTAGGTACCCCGCTCCCAGCCCCGAGACCAGAGTGACATGAAAAGAAACACATCCCCTCTTCCATAGTGTAGGGACCCCCCATCCAGCCCTGAGCACAGAGTGACAGATGAATAATAAAACATTCCCTTTTCCATAGTGTAGGAACCCCCCTCCCAGCCTCAAGCACAGAGTGACAGATGAATAATAAAACATCCCTTTTTCCATAGTGTGGAACCTGGTAGCCAGCACTCCAGCCATCAGTAATCCCACAAGAGAGCTTGCTGTAAACCATCCTGCCAGTGTCAGTAATCCCACCAGCCATCCCACTGTTAGCCACCCTGCCAGCGCCAGTAATCCCATCAGTCAACCCACTGTTAGCCATTCTGCCAGTGCAAGTAATCCCACCAGATAGCCTGAGCTAGCCATCCTGCCAGTGCCAGTAATATCACCAACTAGCCTGGTGTTAGTCATCCTGCCAATGTCACTAATCCCACCAGCCAGCACTGTTACCCATCCTGCCAGTGACAGTAATGCTACCTGTAAACCTGCTGTTAGTTATCCTGCCAGTGCCAGTAATCCCATCAGCCAGCCTACTGTTAGCCATACTGTCAGTGCCAGTAATCCCACCAGTCAGCCTGCTGTTAGTTATTCTGCCAGTGTACGTAATCCCACCAAATAGCCTGCTCTTAATCATCTTGCCAGTGACAGTAATCCCACCAGCCACCAAGCTGTTAGCCATCCTGCCAGTGGAAGTAATCCCAAAAGCTAGCCCAACGTAAGACATCCTGCCAGTGACAGTAATTCCACCAGCCAGCCCGCTGTTAGCCATCCTGCCAATGCCAGTAATTACACCAGCCAGCACTGTTACCCATCATACCAGTGCCAGTAATCCCACCAGACAACCTGCTATTAGTCATTCTGCCAGAGTACGTAGTCCCACCAGCCAGCCTGTTTTTAGTCATCCTGCCAGTGACAGTAATCCCACCAGCCAGCCCAATGTTAGACATCCAGTTAGTGACAGTAATCCCACCAACCAGCCCGCTGTTACCCATCCTGCCAGTGACAGTAATGGTTCCAGTAAACCCACTGTTAGTCATCCTCCCAGTGCCACTAATCCCATCAGCCAGCCTACTGTTAGTCATACTGTCAGTGCCAGTAATCCCATCAGTCAGCCTGCTGTTAGTCATTCTGCAAGTGTACATTATCTCACCAGATAGCCTGTTCTTAGTCATCCTGCCAGTGACAGTAATCCCACCAGTCAACCCAATGTTAGACATCCTGTCAGTGGCAGTAATCCCACCAGTCAGCCCAATGTTAGGCATCCTGTCAGTGACAGTAATCCCACCAGGCAGCCTGCTGTGAGCCACCCTGCCAGTGACAGTAATCCCACCAGCCAGCCCAATATTAGACATCCTGTCAGTGGCAGTAATCCCACCAGCCAGCCCAATGTTAGACATCCTGCCAATGCCAGTAATTCAACCAGCCAGCCCTCAGTTAGCTATCCTGCCAATGCCAGTAATTCCACCAGCCAGCATTGTTATCCATCCTACCAGTGCCAGTAATCCCACCAGTCAACCTGCTATTAGTCATTCTGCCAGAGTACATAATCCTACCAGCCAGCCTGCTCTTAGTCATCCTCCCAGTGACAGTAATCCCACTAGCCAGCCCAATGTTAGACATCCAGATAGCGACAGTAATCTCACCAGACAGCCTACTGTTAGCCACGCTGCCAGTGACAGTAATCCCACCAGCAAGCCTGTTCTTAGTCATCCTCTCAGTGACAGTAATCTCAACAACCAGCCTGATATCAGTCCTTCTGCCAGTGCCAGTAATCCCATCAACCAGCCTGCTGTTAGCCATCCTGCTAGCTCTAGTAATCCCACCAGGCAGCCTGCTCTTAGTCATTCTGCCAGTGCCAGTAATCCCCACCAGCAAGACTGCTGTTATTTATCCTGCCAGTGACAGTAATCCCACAAACCAGCCTGCTGTTAGTCATCCTGACAGTGAAAGTAATCCCACCAGCCAGCTCACTGTTAGCCATCCTGACAGCTCTAGTAATCCCACCAGCCAGCCTCCTTTTAGTCATCCTGCCAGTGCCAGTAATCCCACCAGCAAGACTGCAGTTATTTATCCTGCCAGTGACAGTAATTCCACAAGCCAGCCTGCTGTTAGTCATCCTGCCAGTGACAGTAATTCCACCAGCCAGCCCGCTGTTAACCATCCTGCCAGTGGAAGTAACCCCACCAGCCAGCCCACTGCTAGCCTTCTTGCGAGTGACAGAAATCACACCAGGTAGTCATCTTTTCAGTGACAGTAATCCTACCAGCCAGCCTGTTTAGTCATCATGCCAGTACTAGTAATCCCACCAGCCAGCTGTTAGTCATCCTGTAAGGGCCAGTAATCCCACCAGCCAAGCTGCTATTAGCCATCCTGCCAGTGACAGTAATCCCACAGCCAGTCTACTGTTAGCCACCCTACCAGTGCCAGTAATCACACCAGGTGTCATGCTTTTAGTCATCCTGCCAGTGCCAGTAATCCCACAGCCAGCCCAATGTTAGCCATCCTGCCAGTGCCAGTAATTCCACCATCCAGCCTGCTGTAAACCATCCTGCCAGTGACAGTAATCCCACCAGCAAACCTGCTCTTAGTCCTCCTCCTCCTCTCAGTGACAGTAATCTCACCAACCAGCCTGCTGGTAGTCATCCTGTCAGTGCCAGTAATCCCACCAGCCAGCCTGCTGTTAGCCATCCGACCAGTGTCTATAAACCCACCAGCTAGCCCACTATTAGCCATCCTGCCAGGAATAGTAATCCCACCAGCCAGCCTGCTTTTAGTCATCCTACCAGCCAGGTCCTATAATCCCACCAGCCAGCCCACTGCTAACCATCCTGCCAGTGGAAGTTTTCCCACCAGCCAGACACTTTAGTCATCCTGCTAGTAATAGTAATCCCACCAGCCAGCTGGTAATCATCCTGCCAGGGTCAGTAATCCCACCAGCCAGACTACTGCTAGCATCCTCCCAGTGACAGTAATCTCATAGCCAGTCTGCCATTAGCCACCATGCCAGTGCCAGTAATCACATCAGCTAGCCCACTTTTAGCCATCCTGCCAGTAATAGTAATCCCACCAGCCAGCCAGCTGTTAGTCTTCCTGCCAGTGACAGTAATCCCACCACCCAGCCTGCTATTAATCATCCTGCCAGAGACAGTAATCCCTCCAACCAGTTTGCTGTTAGCAATCCTGCCAGAGCCAGTAGTCCCACCAGCCATCCCACTATTAGCCATCCTGCTAGTGAAAGTAATACCTCAAACCAGCCCACTGCTAGCCTTCCTGCCAGTGACAGTAATCCCACCACCCATCCTGCTATTGGTCACCCTACCAGCTCTAGTAATCCCACCAGCCAGTCTGCTTTTAGTCATCCCGCCACTGCCAGTAATCCCACAAACCAGTCCACTGTTAGCCATCCTGCCAGTGACAGTAATCCCACCAGGCAGTCAACCTACCACTGACAGTAATCCAGCCAATCTGTTTATTTATCCTGCCAGTGGTATTAATCCCACAGCCAGCCTCCTGTTAGCCATCCTGCCAGTGCCAATAATCCCACCAGCCAGCCTGCTGTTAGCAGTCCTGTCAGTGCCAGTAATCCTACCAGCCATCCCACTGTTAGGCATCCTACCACTGACAGTAATCCCACCAGCCAGCCTGCTTTTAGCCACCCTGCCAATGACAGTAATCCCACCAGCGAGGCCAATGTTAGCCATCCTGCCAGTAATAGCAATCTAACCATCCAGCATGCTATTAGCCATCCTTTAAGTGCCAGTAATCCCACCAGCCAGCCTGCTGTTAACCATGCTGCCAGTGCCAGTAATCCCACCAGCCAGCCTGCTGTTAACCATCCTGCCAGTGACAGTAATCCCACCAGCCAGCTCACTGTTAGGCATCCTGCCAGTGACAGTAATCCCACCAACCAGCCTGCTATTAGTCATCCTACCAGCACTAGTAATCCCACCAGCCAGTTTGCTTTTAGTCATCCTGCCAGTCCCAGTAATCCCACCAGCCAGCCCACAGTTAGCTATCCCGCCAATGGCTGTTATCCCACCAGCCAGACCAATGTTAGCCATCCTGCCAGTGCCAGTAATCCCTCCAGCCAGCCCACTGTTAGGCATCCTGACAGTGACAGTAATCCCACCAGCCAATCTGCACTTAGCTATCCTGCCAATGGCTGTTATCCCACCACCCAAACCAATGATAGCCATCCTGCCAGTGCCAGTACCACCACTAGCCTGCCCACTGTTAGCTATCCCATCAGTGACTGTGCTCCCACCAGTCACCTGCTGTTATCCATCCTGCCAGTGCCAGTAAGCCCACCTACTGTTAACCATCCTGCCAGTGCCAGTAATCGCACCAGCCAGCCTGCTGTTAGCCATCCTGCCAGTCACAGTAATCCCACCAGGCAGCCCACTGCTTGCCATCCTGCCAGTGACAGTAATCTCACAAGGTAGTCGTCCTGTCAGTTCCAGTAATCCCACCAGCCAGCCTGCTTTTAGCCACCCTGCCAGTAACAGTAATCCCACCAGTGAGACCAATGTTAGCCATCCTGCCAGTGACAGCAATCTCACCACCCAGCATGCAGTTAGCCATCCTGCCAGTGCCAGTAATCTCACCAGCCAGCCCACTGTTAGGCATCCTGCCAGTGCCAGTAATCCCACCAGCCAGCCCACTGTTCGCCATCCTGCCAGTGATATCAATTCCACCAGCCAGCTCACTGTTAGCTATCCTGCCAGTGATAGTAATCCCACCAGCCAGCCCATTGTTAGCTATCCTGCCAATGGCTGTTATCCCACCAGCCAGACCAATGTTAGCCATCCTGCCAGTGCTAGTACTCTCACTAGCCAGCCCACTGTTAAGCATCCTGACAGTGACAGTAATCCTACCAGCCAGCCCACTGTTAGGCATCCTGACAGTGACAGTAATCCCACCAGCCAGCCCACTGTTAGCTATCCTGTCAGTGACTGTGTTCCCACCAGCCTGCCAGCTGTTATCAATCCGTCCAGTGCCAGAAATCGCACCAGCCAGTCTGCTGTTAGCCATCCTAACAGAGACAGCAATCCCACCAGCAAAACCAATATTAACCATCCTGCCAGTGCCAGTAATTCCATCAGCCAGCCTGCTGTTAGTCATCCTGCCAGTGCCAGTAATCCCACTAGCCTGTCTGCTGTTAGCCATCCTGTCAGTGCCAGTAATCCCACCAGACAGCCTGCTGTAAATCATCCTGCCACTGACAGTAATCCCACCAGCCAGCCTGCTGTTAGTTATCATGCCACAGCAAGTAATTCTACCAGCAAGCCAACTATTAGCCATCCTGCCAGTGACCATAATCCCACCAGCCAGCCTGCTGTTAGTCATCCTGCCAGTGACAGTAATCCCACCAGCCAGCCTGCTATTAGTCATCCTACCAGCACTAGTAATTCCACCAGCCAGTTTGCTTTTAGTCATCCTGCCAGTCC
The DNA here is from genome assembly GCA_016271365.2 of Neoceratodus forsteri. Classification (NCBI taxonomy): domain Eukaryota; kingdom Metazoa; phylum Chordata; order Ceratodontiformes; family Ceratodontidae; genus Neoceratodus; species Neoceratodus forsteri. The sequence continues at coordinate 1,545,422,740 of CM057450.1, forward strand.
CAGTAATCCCACCAGCCAGCCCACAGTTAGCTATCCTGCCAATGGCTGTTATCCCACCAGCCAGACCAATGTTAGCCATCCTGCCAGTGACAGTAATCCCTCCAGCCAGCCCACTGTTAGGCATCCTGACAGTGACAGTAATCCCACCAGCCAACCTGCACTTAGCTATCCTGCCAATGGCTGTTATCCCACCACCCAAACCAATGATAGCCATCCTGCCAGTGCCAGTACCACCACTAGCCTGCCCACTGTTAGCTATCCTGTCAGTGACTGTGCTCCCACCAGTCACCTGCTGTTATCCATCCTGCCAGTGCCAGTAATCCCACCTACTGTTAACCATCCTGCCAGTGCCAGTAATCGCACCAGCCAGCCTGCTGTTAGCCATCCTGCCAGTCACAGTAATCCCACCAGGCAGCCCACTGCTTGCCATCCTGCCAGTGACAGTAATCTCATTAGGTAGTCGTCCTGTCAGTGCCAGTAATCCCACCAGCCAGCCTGCTTTTAGCCACCCTGCCAGTAACAGTAATCCCACCAGTGAGACCAATGTTAGCCATCCTGCCAGTGACAGCAATCTCACCACCCAGCATGCAGTTAGCCATCCTGCCAGTGCCAGTAATCTCACCAGCCAGCCCACTGTTAACCATCCTGCTAGTGCCAGTAATCCCACCAGCTAGCCCACTGTTAGCCATCCTGCCAGTGATATCAATTCCACCAGCCAGCTCACTGTTAGCTATCCTGCCAGGGATAGTAATCCCACCAGCCAGCCCATTGTTAGCTATCCTGCCAATGGCTGTTATCCCACCAGCCAGACCAATGTTAGCCATCCTGCCAGTGCTAGTACTCCCACTAGCCAGCCCACTGTTAAGCATCCTGACAGTGACAGTAATCCTACCAGCCAGCCCACTGTTGCAGGCATCCTGACGGTGACAGTAATCCACCAGCCAGCCCACTGTTAGCTATCCTGTCAGTGACTGTGTTCCCACCAGTCTGCCTGCTGTTATCCATCCGGCCAGTGCCAGAAATCGCAAAAGCCAGTCTGCTGTTAGCCATCCTAACAGAGACAGCAATCCCACCAGCAAAACCAATGGTAACCATCCTGCCAGTGCCAGTAATTCCATCAGCCAGCCTGCTGTTAGTCATCCTGCCAGTGCCAGTAATCCCACTAGCCTGTCTGCTGTTAGTCATCCTGCCAGTGCCAGTAATCCCACTAGCCTGTCTGCTGTTAGTCATCCTGCCAGTGCCATTAATCCCACCAGCAAGCCCACTGCTAGCCATTCTGCCAGTGACAGTAATATGACCAGCCAGCCTGAGTTGTCTTCCTGCCAGTGCCAGTAATCCCACTTGTCTGCTGTTAGCCATCCTGCCAGTGCCAGTAATCCCACCAGACAGCCTGCTGTAAATCATCCTGCCACTGACAGTAATCCCACCAGCCAGCCTGCTGTTAGTTATCATGCCACAGCAAGTAATTCCACCAGCAAGCCAACTATTAGCCATCCTGCCAGTGACCATAATCCCACCAGCCAGCCTGCTGTTAGTCATCCTGCAAGTGACAGTAATCCCACCAGCCAGCCTGCTGTTAGTCATCCTGCCAGTGCCATTAATCCCACCAGCAAGCCCACTGCTAGCCATCCTGCCAGTGACAGTAATATGACCAGCCAGCCTGGGTTGTCTTCCTGCCAGTGCCAGTAATCCTACTAGCCAGGCTGCTGTTGTCTTCCTGCCAGTCCCAGTAATCCCACCAGCCAGCCCACAGTTAGCTATCGTGCCGATGGCTGTTATTCTACCAGCCAGACCAATGTTAGCCATCCTGCCAGTGCCAGTAATCCCTCCAGCCAGCCCACTGTTAGGCATCCTGACAGTGACAGTAATCCCACCAGCCAACCTGCAGTTAGCTATCCTGCCAATGGCTGTTATCCCACCACCCAAACCAATGATAGCCATCCTGCCAGTGCCAGTACTACCGCTAGCCAGCCCACCGTTAGCTATCCCATCAGTGACTGTGCTCCCACCAGTCACCTGCTGTTATCCTGCCAGTGCCAGTAATCCCACCTACTGTTAACCATCCTGCCAGTGCTAGTAATCACACCAGCCAGCCTGCTGTTAGCCATCCTGCCAGTCACAGTAATCCCACCAGCCAGCCTGCTGTTAGTCATCCTGCCAGTGCCATTAATCCCACCAGCAAGCCCACTGCAAGCCATCCTGCCAGAGACAGTAATCCGACCAGCCAGCCTGGGTTGTCTTCCTGCCAGCGCCAGTAATCCTACCAGCCAGGCTGTTGTTGTCTTCCTGCCAGTGACAGTAATCCCATCACCCAGCCTGCTATTAATCATCCTGCCAGAGACAGTAATCCCTCCAACCGGTTTGCTGTTAGCCATCCTGCCAGAGCCAGTAATCCCACCAGCCATCCCATGATTAGCCATCCTGCCAGTGACAGTAATACCTCAAACCTTCCCACTGCTAGCCTTCCTGCCAGTGAGACAGTAATCCCACCACCCAGTCTGCTATTAGTCACCCTACCAGCTCTAGTAATCCCACCAGCCAGCCTGCTTTTAGTCATCCCGCCACTGCCAGTAATCCCACAAGCCAGCACACCGTTAGCCATCCTACCAGTGACAGTAATCCCACCAGGTAGTCATCCTACCACTGACAGTAATCCCACCAGCCAATATGCTTATTTATACTGCCAGTGGTATTAATCCCACAGCCAGCTTCTTGTTAGCCATCCTGCCAGTGCCAATAATCCCACCAACCAGCCTGCTGTTAGCAGTTCTGTCAGTGCCAGTAATCCTACCAGCCATCCCACTGTCAGGCATCCTACCACTGACAGTAATCCCACCAGCCAGCCTGCTTTTAGCCACCCTGCCAGTGTCAGTAATCCCACAGTGAGCACAATGTTAGCCATCCTGCCAGTGACAGCAATCTCACCACCCAGCATGCTGTTAGTCATCCTGTCAGTGCCAGTAATCCCACCAGCCAGCCCACTGTTAGGCATCCTGCCAGTGACAGTAATCCCACCAGCCAGCCCGCCCGCTGTTAGCTATCCTGCCAATGGCAGTATTCCACCAGCCAGCCTGCTTTTAGTCATCCTACCAGTGCCAGTAATCCCACCAGCCAGCCCGCTGTTAGCTATCCTGCCAGTGACAGTAATCCCAGAAACCAGCCCTCTATGAGCCAACCTGTCAGTGACAGTAATCCCACCAGCCAGCCTGCTGTTAACCATCCTACCAGTGTCACTAATCCCACCAGTCAGCCCACTGTTAGCCATTTTGCCAGTGCAAGTAATCTCACAAACCAGCCCGCTGTTAGCCATTTTGCCAGTGCCAGTAATCCCACAAACCAGCCCACTGTTACCCATCCTGTAAGTGACAGTAGTGCCACCAGCCAGTCCACTGCTACCAATCCTGCCAGTGAAAGTAATCACACCAGGTAGTCATCCTGCCACTAGCAGTAATCCCACCAGCCAGTCTTCTTATTCATCCTGCCAGTGACAGTAATCCCACAGCCAGCCTGCTGTTAGTCATCCTGCCAGTGCCAATAATCCCACCAGCCAGCCTGCTGTTAGCAGTCCTGCCAGTGCCAGTAATCCTACCAGCCATCCCACTGTTAGGCATCTTACCAGTGACAGTAATCCCACCAGCCAGCCTGCTTTTAGCCACCCTGCCAGTGACAGTAATCCCACCTGTGAGCCCTATGTTAGCCACCCTGCCAGTGACAGCAATCTCACCACCCAGCATGCTGTAAGCCATCCTGTCAGGGCCAGTTATCCCACCAGCCAGCCTGCTGTTAACCATCCTGCCAGTGACAGTAATCCCACCAGCCAGCCCACTGTTAGGCATCCTGCCAGTGACAGTAATCCCACCAGCCAGCCTGCTAATAGTCATCCTGCCAGTGACAGTAATCCCACCAGCCAGTCTGCTGTTAGTCATCCTGCCAGTGACAGTAATCCCACCAGCCAGCCTGCTGTTAGCCATTTTGCCAGTGCCAGTAATCCCACAAGCCAGCCCACTGTTACCCATCCTGTAAGTGACAGTAGTCCCACCAGCCAGTACACTGCTAGCAATCCTGCCAGTGAAAGTAATCATATCAGGTAGTCATCCTGCCACTGGCGGTAATCCCACCAGCCAGTCTGCTTATTCATCCTGCCAGTGACAGTAATCCCACAGCCAGCGCGCTGTTAGCCATTTTGCCAGTGCCAGTAATCCCACAAGCTAGCCCACTGTTACCCATCCTGTAAGTGACAGTAGTCCCACCAGCCAGTCCACTGTTAGCAATCCTGCCAGTGAAAGTAATCACACCAGGTAGTCATCCTGCCACTGGCAGTAATCCCACCAGCCAGTCTTCTTATTCATCCTGCCAGTGACAGTAATCCCAAAAGCCAGCCCGCTGTTAGCCATTTTGCCAGTGCCAGTAATCCCACAAGCCAGCCCACTGTTACCCATCCTATAAGTGAGAGAAGTCCCACCAGCCAGTCCACTGCTAGCAATCCTGCCAGTGAAAGTAATCACACCAGGTAGTCATCCTGCCACTGGCAGTAATCCCACCAGCCAGTCTGCTTATTCATCCTGCCAGTGACAGTAATCCCACAGCCAGCCTGCTGTTAGTCATCCTGCCAGGGCCAATAATCCCACCAGCCAGCCTGCTTTTAGCCACCCTGCCAGTGACAGTAATCCCACCAGTGAGCCCTATGTTAGCCACCCTGCCAGTGACAGCAATCTCACCACCCAGAATGCTGTTAGCCATCCTGTCAGTGCCAGAAATCCCACCAGCCAGCCTGCTGATAACCATACTGCTAGTGACAGTAATTCCACCAGCCAGCCCACTGTTAGGCATCCAGCCAGTGACAGTAATCCCACCAGCCAGCCAGCTATTAGTCATCCTACCAGCACTAGTAATCCCACCAGCCAGTTTGCTTTTAGTCATCCTTCCAGTCCCAGTAATCTCACCAGCCAGCCCACAGTTAGCTATCCTGCCAATGGCTGTTATCCCACCAGCTAGACTAATGTTAGCCATCCTGCCAGTGCCAGTAATCCCTCCAGCCAGCCCACTGTTAGGCATCCTGACAGTGACAAAATCCCACCAGCCAACCCGCAGTTAGCTATGGTACCGATGGCTGTTATCCCACCACCCAGACCAATGACAGCCATCCTGCCAGTGCCAGTACTACCACTAGCCAGCCCACTGTTAGCAATCCCATCAGTGACTGTGCTCCCACCAGTCACCTGCTATTATCCATCCTGCCAGTGCCAGTAATCCCACCTACTGTTAACCATCCTGCCAGTGCCAGTAATCGCACCAGCCAGCCTGCTGTTAGCCATCCTGCCAGTCACAGTAATACCACCAGGCAGCCCACTGCTTGCCATCCTGCCCGTGACAGTAATCTCACAAGGTAGTCATCCTGTCAGTGCCAGTAATCCCACCAGCCAGCCTGCTTTTAGCCACCCTGCCAGTAACAGTAATCCCACCAGTGAGACCAATGTTAGCCATCCTGCCAGTGCCAGTAATCCCACCAGCCAGCCTGCTTTTAGCCACCCTGCCAGTAACAGTAATCCCACCAGTGAGACCAATGTTAGCCATCCTGCCAGTGACAGCAATCTCACCACCCAGCATGCAGTTAGCCATCCTGCCAGTGCCAGTAATCTCACCAGCCAGCCCACTGTTAGGCATCCTGTCAGTGACAGTAATCCCACCAGCCAGCCTGCTACTAGTCATCCTACCAGTACTAGTAATCCCACTAGCCAGCCCAATGTGAGGCATCCTGCCAGTGCCAGTAATCTCACCAGCCAGCCCACTGTTAGCCATCCTGCCAGTGATAGTAATCCCACCAGCCAGCTCACTGTTAGCTATCCTGCCAATGGCTGTTATCCCACCGGCCAGACCAATGTTAGCCATCCTGCCAGTGCTAGTACTCCCACTAGCCAGCCCTCTGTTAAGCATCCGACAGTGACAGTAATCCTACCAGCCAGCCCACTGTTAGGCATCCTGACAGTGACAGTGATCCCACCAGCCAGCCCACTGTTAGCTATCATGTCAGTGACTGTGTTCCCACCAGCCTGCCTGTTGCTATCCATCCTGCCAGTGCCAGTAATCCCACCTGCTGTTAGCCATCCGGCCAGTGCCAGAAATCACATCAACCAGTCTGCTGTTAGCCATCCTACCAGAGACAGCAATCCCACCAGCCAGGTTGCTGTTAGGCATCCTGCCAAAGACAGCAATCCCACCAGCCAGCCTGCTGTTAGCCATTCTGCCAGTGACAGTAATCTCACAAGATAGCCATCCTGCCAGTGACAGTAATCTCACAAAATAGCCATCCTGCCAGTGAGAGTAATCTCACAAGATAGCCATCCTGCCAGTGACAGTAATCCCACTTGCCAGCCTGCTGTTAGCCATCCAGCCAGCTCTAGTAATCCCACTAGACGCCCAATGTTAGCCATCCTGCCACTGACAGTAATCCCCGCACCAGCCCGCGGTTAACTATCCTGCCAATGGCTGTTATTCCACCAGCCAGACCAATGTTAGCCATCTGCCGGTGCCATTACTCCGCTAGCCAGCCCACTGTAGCTATCCTGTCAGTGACTCTCTCCATCAGTCTGCCTGATGTTATCCATCCTGCCAGTGACAGTAATCCCACCTGCTGTTAGCCATCCTGCCAGTGCCAGTAATCGCACCAGCCAGTCTGCTGTTAGCCAGCATGCCAGAGACAGCAATCCCACCAGCCAGCCTGCTGTTAGTGATCCTACCAGTGAAAGCAATCCCACCAGCCAGCTTGTTGTTAGCCATCCTGCCAGAGACAGCAATCCCACCAGCCAGCCTGCTGTTAGACATCCTACCAGTGACAGTAATCCCACCAGCCAGCTTGCTGTTAGCCATCCAGCCAGAGACAGCAATCCCACCAGCCAGCCTGCAGTTAGCCATCCTTCCAGTCACACTAATCCCTCCAACCATCCCACTGTTCACTATCCTGCCAGTGACAGTAATTCCTCCAGGCAGCCCACTGCTAGGCATCCTGCCAGTGACAGTAATCTCACAAGATAGTCATCCTGCCAGTGACAGTAATCCCACCAGCCAGCCTGCTGTTAGTCATCCTGCCAGTGACAGTAATCCCACCAGCCAGCCTGCTGTTAGCCATCCTGCCAGTGACAGTAATCTCACTAGCCAGCCCACTGTTAGCCATCCTGCCAGTGACAGTAATCCCACCAGGCAGCCCACTGCTAGCCATTCTGCCAGTGATAATAATCTCACAAAGTAGTCATCTTGTCAGTGCCAGTAATCCAACCAGCCAGCCTGCTTTTAGCCACCCTGAAAATAACAGTAATCCCACCAGCGAGCCCAATGTTACCCATCCTGCCAGTGACAGCAAACTCACCACCCAGCATGCTGTTAGCCATCCTGTTAGTGCCACTAATCCCACCAGCCAGCCTACTGTTAACCATCCTGCCAGTGCCAGTAATCCCACAAACCAGCCTGCTGTTAGGCATCCTGCCAGTGACAGTAATCCCACCAGCCAGCCCACTGTTAGGCATCCTGACAGTGCCAGTAATCCCACCAGCCAGCCTGCTGTTAGCCATCCTGCCAGTCACAGTAATCCCACCAGGCGGCCCACTGCTTGCCATCGTGCCCGTGACAGTAATCTCACAAGGTAGTCATCCTGTCAGTGCCAGTAGTCCCACCAGCCAGCCTGCTTTTAGCCACCCTACCAGTAACAGTAATCCCACCAGTGAGACCAATGTTAGCCATCCTGCCGGTGACAGCAATCTCACCACCCAGCATGCAGTTAGCCATCCTGTCAATTCCAGTAATCACCAACGCCTGCTGTTAACCATGCTGCCAGTGCCGGTAATCCCACCAGCCAGCCTGCTATTAACCATCCTGCCAGTGACGTAATCCCACCAGCCAGCCCACTGTTAGGCATCCTGCCAGTGACTGTAATCCACCAGGAGCCAGCTATTAGTCATCCTGCCAGCAATAGTAATCCCACCAGCCAGTTTGCTTTTAGTCATCCTGCCAGTACCAGTAATCCCACCAGCCAGCCCACAGTTAGCTATCCTGCCAATGGCTGTTATCCCACCAGCCAGACCAATGTTAGCCATCCTGCCAGTGCCAGTAATCCCTCCAGCCAGCCCACTGTTAGGCATCCTGACAGTGACAGTAATCCCACCAGCCAACCTGCACTTAGCTATCCTGCCAATGGCTGTTATCCCACCACCCAAACCAATGATAGCCATCCTGCCGGTGCCAGTACTACCACTCAGCCTGCCACTGTGACTATCCCATCAGTGACTGTGCTCCCACCAGTCACCTGCTGTTATCCATCCTGCAAGTGCCAGTAATCCCACCTACTGTTAACCATCCTGCCAGTGCCAGTAATCGCACCAGCCAGCCTGCTGTTAGCCATCCTACCAGTCACAGAAATCCCACCAGGCAGCCCACTGCTTGCCATCCTGCCAGTGACAGTAATCTCACAAGGTAGTCGACCTGTCAGTGCCAGTAATCCCACCAGCCAGCCTGCTTTTAGCCACCCTGCCAGTAACAGTAATCCCACCAGTGAGACCAATGTTAGCCATCCTGTCAGTGACAGCAATCTCACCACCCAGCATGCAGTTAGCCATCCTGCCAGTGCCAGTAATCTCACCAGCCAGCCCACTGTTAGGTATCCTGTCGTGACAGTAATCCACCAGCCAGCCTGCTATAGTCATCCTACCAGTACTAGTAATCCCACCAGCCAGACCACTGTTAGGCATCCTGCCAGTGCCAGTAATCCCACCAGCCAGCCCACTGTTAGCCATCCTGCCAATGATATCAATTCCACCAGCCAGCTCACTGTTAGCTATCCTGGCAGTGAAAATAATCCCACCAGCCAGCCCATTGTTAGCTATCCTGCCAATGGCTGTTATCCCACCAGCCAGACCAATGTTAGCCATCCTGCCGGTGCTAGTACTCCCACTAGCCAGCCCACTGTTAAGCATCCTGACAGTGACAGTAATCCTACCAGCCAGCCCACTGTTAGGCATCCTGACAGTGACAGTAATCCCACCAGCAGCCCACTGTTAGCTATCCTGTCAGTGACTGTGTTCCCATCAGAGTGCCTGCTGTTATCCATCCGGCCAGTGCCAGAAATCGCACCAGCCAGTCTGCTGTTAGCCATCCTACCAGAGACAGCAATCCCACCAGACAGCCTGCTGTAAATCATCCTGCACTGACAGTAATCCCACCAGCCAGCCTGCTGTTAGTTATCATGCCTCAGTAATTCTACCAGCAAACCAACTATTAGCCATCCTGCCAGTGACCATAATCCCACCAGCCAGCCTGCTGTTAGTCATCCTGCAAGTGACAGTAATCCCACAAGCCAGCCTGCTGTTAGTTATCCTGCCAGTGCCAGTAGTCCCACTAGCCTGTCTGCTGTTAGCCATCCTACCAGAGACAGCAATCCCACCAGACAGCCTGCTGTAAATCATCCTGCACTGACAGTAATCCCACCAGCCAGCCTGCTGTTAGTTATCATGCCTCAGAAAGTAATTCTACCAGCAAGCCAACTATTAGCCATCCTGCCAGTTACCATAATCCCACCAGCCAGCCTGCTGTTAGTCATCCTGCAAGTGACAGTAATCCCACCAGCCAGCCTGCTGTTAGTCATCCTGCCAGTGCCATCAATCCCACCAGCAAGCACTGCTAGCCATCCTGCCAGGGACAGTAATATGACCAGCCAGCCTGGGTTGTCTTCCTGCCAGTGCCAGTAATCCCACTCAGCCTGTCTGCTGTTAGCCATCCTGTCAGTGCCAGTAATCCCACCAGACAGCCTGCTGTAAATCATCCTGCCACTGACAGTAATCCTACCAGCCAGCCTGCTGTTAGTTATCATGCCACAGCAAGTAATTCTACCAGCAAGCCAACTGTATAGCCATCCTGCCAGTGACCATAATCCCACCAGCCAGCCTGCTGTTAGTCATCCTGCCAGTGACAGTAATCCCACCAGCAAGCCCACTGCTAGCCATCCTGCCAGTGACAGTAATTGACCAGCCAGCCTGGGTTGTCTTCCTGCCAGTGCCAGTAATCATACTAGCCAGGCTGCTGTTGTCTTCCTGCCAGTCCCAGTAATCCCACCAGCCAATCCACAGTTAGCTACCTGCCAATGGCTGTTATCCACCAGCAGACCAATACTAGCCATCCTGCCGGTGCCATTTATCCTCCAGACAGCCCACTGATAGGCATCCTGACAGTGACAGTTATCCCACCAGCCAATCTGCAGTTAGCTATCCTGCCAATGGCTGTTGTCCCACCACCCAAACCAATTATGAGCCATCCTGCCAGGTGCCAGTACTACCACTAGCCAGCCCACTGTTAGCTATCCCGTCGGACTGTGCTCCCAAAAGTCACCTGCTGTTATCCTGCCAGTGCCAGTAATCCCACACTGGTTAACCATCCTGCCAGTGCTAGTAATCGCACCAGCCAGCCTGCTGTTAGCCATCCTGCCAGTCGCAGTAATCCCACCAGGCAGCCTGCTGTTAGTCAACCTGCAAGTGACAGTAATCCCACCAGCCAGCCTGCTGTTAGTCATCCTGCCAGTGCCATTAATCCCACCAGCAAGCCCACTGCTAGCCATCCTGCAGAGACAGTAATCCGACCAGCCAGCCTGGGTTGTCTTCCTGCCAGCGCCAGTAATCCTACCAGCCAGGCTGCTGTTGTCTTCCTGCCAGTGACAGTAATCCCACCACCCAGCCTGCTATTAATCACCCTGCCAGAGACAGTAATCCCTCAACCTGTTTGCTGTTAGCCATCCTGCCAGAGCCAGTAATCCACCAGCTATCCACTATTAGCTATCCTGCCAGTGACAGTAATACCTCAAACCTTCCCACTGCTAGCCTTCCTGCCAGTGACAGTAATCCCACCACCCAGTCTGCTATTAGTCACCCTACCAGCTCTAGTAATCCCACCAGCCAGCCCACTGTTAGCTATACTGCCAGTGATAGTAATCCTCCAGCCAGCCACACTGTTAGCTATCCTGCCAATGGCTGTTATCCCACCAGCCAGACCAATGTTAGCCAGCCTGCCAGTGCTGGTACCCACCAGCCAGCCACTCTTAAGCATCCTGACAGTGACAGTAATCCTACCAGCCAGCCCACTGTTAGGCATCCTGCCAGTGACAGTAATCCCACCAGCCAGCCCACTGTTAGGCATCCTGACAGTGTCAGTAATCCACCAGCCAGCCTGCTGTTACCATCCTGCCAGTCACAGTAATCCCACCAGGCAGCCATGCTTGCCATCCTGCCCGTGACAGTAATCTCAAAGGTAGTCATCCTGTCAGTGCAGTAATCCCACCAGCCAGCCTGCTTTTAGCCACACTACCAGTAACAGTAATCCCACCAGTGAGACCAATGTTAGCCATCCTGCCAGTGACAGCAATCTCACCACCCAGCATGCAGTTAGCCATCCTGCCAGTGCCAGTAATCTCACCAGCCAGCCCACTGTTAGGCATCCTGTCAGTGACAGTAATCCCACCAGCCAGCCTGCTACTAGTCATCCTACCAGTACTAGTAATCTCACTAAGCCCACTGTTAGGCATCCTGCCAGTGCCAGTAATCCCACCAGCCAGCCCACTGTTATTCCATCCTGCCAGTGATATCAATTCCACCAGCCAGCTCACTGTTAGCTATCCTGGTAGTGATAATAATCCCACCAGCCAGCCCATTGTTAGCTATCCTGCCAATGGCTGTTATCCCACCAGCCAGACCAATGTTAGCCATCCTGCCAGTGCTAGTACTCCCACTAGCCAGCCCACTGTTAAGCATCCTGACAGTGACAGTAATTCTACCAGCCAGCAGACTGTTAGGCATCCTGGCAGTGACAGTAATCCCACCAGCAGCCCACTGTTAGCTAACCTGTCAGTGACTGTGTTCCCATCAGAGTGCCTGCTGTTATCCATCCGACCAGTGCCAGAAATCGCTCCAGCCAGTCTGCTGTAGCCATCCTACCAGAGACAGCAATCCCACCAGACAGCCTGCTGTAAATCACCCTTCACTGACAGTAATCCCACCAGCCAGCCTGCTGTTAGTTATCATGCCTCAGAAGTAATTCTACCAGCAAGCCAACTATTAGCCATCCTGCCAGTGACCATAATCCACCAGCCAGCCTGCTGTTAGTCATCCTGCAAGTGACAGTAATCCACAAGCCAGCCTGTTGTAGTTATCCTGCCAGTGCCAGTAGTCCCACTAGCCTGTCTGTTGTTAGCCATCCTGTCAGTGCCAGTAATCCCACCAGACAGCCTGCTGTAAATCATCCTGCACTGACAGTAATCCCACCAGCCAGCCTGCTGTTGGTTATCATGCCTCAGAAAGTAATTCTACCAGCAAGCCAACTATTAGCCATCCTGCCAGTTACCATAATCCCACCAGCCAGCCTGCTGTTAGTCATCCTGCAAGTGACAGTAATCCCACCAGCCAGCCTGCTGTTAGTCATCCTGCCAATTACATCAATCCCACAGCAAGCCCACTGCTAGCCATCCTGCTAGGGACAGTAATATGACCAGCCAGCCTGGGTTTGTCTTCCTGCCAGTGCCAGTAATCCCACTAGCCTGTCTGCTGTTAGCCATCCTGTCAGTGCCAGTAATCCCACCAGACAGCCTGCTGTAAATCATCCTGCCACTGACAGTAATCCTACCAGCCAGCCTGCTGTTAGTTATCATGCCACAGCAAGTAATTCTACCAACAAGCCAACTATTAGCCATCCTGCCAGTGACCATAATCCCACCAGCCAGCCTGCTGTTAGTCATCCTGCCAGTGACAGTAATCCCACCAGCAAGCCCACTGCTAGCCATCCTGCCAGTGACAGTAATATGACCAGCCAGCCTGGGTTGTCTTCCTGCCAGTGCCAGTAATCCTACTAGCCAGGCTGCTGTCTGTCTTCCTGCCAGTCCCAGTAATCCCACCAGCCAATCCACAAGTTAGCTACCCTGCCAATGGCTGTTATCCACCAGCCAGACCAATGTTAGCCATCCTGCCAGTGCCAGTAATCCCTCCAGACAGCCCACTGTTAGGCATCCTGACGGTGACAGTTATCCACCAGCCAATCTGCAGTTAGCTATCCTGCCAATGGCTGTTATCCCACCACCCAAACCAATGATAGCCATCCTGCCAGTGCCAGTACTACCACTAGCAGCCCACTGTTAGCTATCCCGTCGTGACTGTGCTCCCAAAAGTCACCTGCTGTTATCCTGCCAGTGCCAGTAATCCCACCTACTGTTAACCATCCTGCCAGTGCTAGTAATCGCACCAGCCAGCCTGCTGTTAGCCATCCTGCCAGTCGCAGTAATCCCAGGCAGCCTGCTGTTAGTCAACCTGCAAGTGACAGTAATCCACCAGCCAGCCTGCTGTTAGTCATCCTGCCAGTGCCATTAATCCCACCAGCAAGCCCACTGCTAGCCATCCTGCCAGAGACAGTAATCCGACCAGCCAGCCTGGGTTGTCTTCCTGCCAGCGCCAGTAATCCTACCAGCCAGGCTGCTGTTGTCTTCCTGCCAGTGACAGTAATCCCACCACCCAGCCTGCTATTAATCACCCTGCCAGAGACAGTAATCCCTCCAACCTGTTTGCTGTTAGCCATCCTGCCAGAGCCAGTAATCCCACCAGCTATCCCACTATTAGCTATCCTGCCAGTGACAGTAATACCTCCAACCTTCCCACTGCTAGCCTTCCTGCCAGTGACAGTAATCCCACCACCCAGTCTGCTATTAGTCACCCTACCAGCTCTAGTAATCCCACCAGCCAGCCCACTGTTAGCTATCCTGCCAGTGATAGTAATCCCTCCAGCCAGCCCACTGTTAGCTATCCTGCCAATGGCTGTTATTCCACCAGCCAGACCAATGTTAGCAGCCTGCCAGTGCTGGTACTCCACCACCAGCCCACTCTTAAGCATCCTGACAGTGACAGTAATCCTACCAGCCAGCCACTGTTAGGCATCCTGCCAGTGACAGTAATCCCACCAGCCAGCCCACTGTTAGGCATCCTGACAGTGTCAGTAATCCCACCAGCCAGCCTGCTGTTAGCCATCCTGCCAGTCACAGTAATCACCAGGCAGCCCACTGCTTGCCATCCTGCCCGTGACAGTAATCTCACAAGGTAGTCATCCTGTCAGTGCCAGTAATCCCACCAGCCAGCCTGCTTTTAGCCACACTACCAGTAACAGTAATCCCACCAGTGAGACCAATGTTAGCCATCCTGCCAGTGACAGCAATCTCACCACCCAGCATGCAGTTAGCCATCCTGCCAGTGCCAGTAATCTCACCAGCCAGCCCACTGTTAGGCATCCTGTCAGTGACAGTAATCCCACCAGCCAGCCTGCTACTAGTCATCCTACCAGTACTAGTAATCCCACTAGCCAGCCCACTGTTAGGCATCCTGCCAGTGCCAGTAATCCCACCAGCCAGCCCACTGTTAGCCATCCTGCCAGTGATAGTAATCCCACCAGCCAGCTCACTGTTAGCTATCCTGCTAGTGATAGTAATCCCTCCAGCCAGCCCACTGTTAGCTATCCTGCCAATGGCTGTTATCCCACCAGCCAGACCAATGTTAGCCATCCTGCCAGTGCCAGTACTCCCAGTAGCCTGCCCACTGTTAAGCATCCTGACAGTGACAGTAATCCTACCAGCCAGCCCACTGTTAGGCATCCTGACAGTGACTGTGTTCCCTCCAGCCTGCCGGCTGTTATCCATCCTGCCAGTGCCAGTAATCCCACCTGCTGTTAGCCATCCGGCCAGTGCCAGAAATCGCATCAGCCAGTCTGCTGTTAGCCATCCTACCAGAGACAGCAATCCCACCAGCCAGGTTGCTGTTAGCCATCCTGCCAGAGACAGCAATCCCACCAGCCAGCCTGCTGTTAGCCATTCTGCCAGTGACAGTAATCTCACAAGATAGCCATCCTGCCAGTGACAGTAATCTCACAAAATAGCCATCCTGCCAGTGACAGTAATCTCACAAGATAGCCATCCTGCCAGTGACAATAATCCCACTTGCAAGCCTGCTGTTAGCCATCCTGCCAGCTCTAGTAATCCCACTAGGCAGCCACTGTTAGCCATCCTGCCACTGACAGTAATCCCACCAGCCAGCCCAGTTAGCTATCCTGCCAATGGTTTGTTATTCCACCAGCCAGACCAATGTTAGCCATCCTGCCAGTGTCCAGTACTCCTGCTAGCCAGCCTGTTAGCTATCCTGTCAGTGACTCTCTTCCCATCAGTCTGCCTGATGTTATCCATCCTGCCAGTGACAGTAAGCTCACCTGCTGTTAGCCATCCTGCCAGTGCCAGTAATCACTCCAGCCAGTCTGCTGTTAGCCAGCCTGCCAGAGACAGCAATCCCATCAGCCAGCCTGCTGTTAGTCATCCTGCCAGTGACAGTAATCCCACCAGCCAGCCCACTGTTAGGCATCCTGACAGTGCCAGTAATCCCACCAGCCAGCCTGCTGTTAGCCATCCTGCCAGTCACAGTAATCCCACCAGGCAGCCCACTGCTTGCCATCCTGCCCGTGACAGTAATCTCACAAGGTAGTCATCCTGTCAGTGCCAGTAGTCCCACCAGTCCAGCCTGCTTTTAGCCACCCTACCAGTAACAGTAATCCCACCAGTGAGACCAATGTTAGCCATCCTGCCAGTGACAGCAATCTCACCACCCAGCATGCAGTTAGCCATCCTGTCAATTCCAGTAATCCCACCAGCCAGCCTGCTGTTAACCATGCTGCCAGTGCCAGTAATCCCACCAGCCAGCCTGCTGTTAACCATCCTGCCAGTGACAGTAATCCCACCAGCCAGCCCACTGTTAGGCATCCTGCCAGTGACTGTAATCCCACCAGGAGCCAGCTATTAGTCATCCTGCCAGCAATAGTAATCCCACCAGCCAGTTTGCTTTTAGTCATCCTGCCAGTACCAGTAATCCCACCAGCCAGCCCACAGTTAGCTATCCTGCCAATGGCTGTTATCCCACCAGCCAGACCAATGTTAGCCATCCTGCCAGTGCCAGTAATCCCTCCAGCCAGCCCACTGTTAGGCATCCTGACAGTGACAGTAATCCCACCAGCCAACCTGCACTTAGCTATCCTGCAAATGGCTGTTATCCCACCACCCAAACCAATGATAGCCATCCTGCCAGTGCCAGTACTACCACTAGCCTGCCCACTGTTAGCTATCCCATCAGTGACTGTGCTCCCACCAGTCACCTGCTGTTATCCATCCTGCAAGTGCAAGTAATCCCACCTACTGTTAACCATCCTGCCAGTGCCAGTAATCGCACCAGCCAGCCTGCTGTTAGCCATCCTACCAGTCACAGAAATCCCACCAGGCAGCCCACTGCTTGCCATCCTGCCAGTGACAGTAATCTCACAAGGTAGTCGACCTGTCAGTGCCAGTAATCCCACCAGCCAGCCTGCTTTTAGCCACCCTGCCAGTAACAGTAATCCCACCAGTGAGACCAATGTTAGCCATCCTGTCAGTGACAGCAATCTCACCACCCAGCATGCAGTTAGCCATCCTGCCAGTGCCAGTAATCTCACCAGCCAGCCCACTGTTAGGTATCCTGTCAGTGACAGTAATCCCACCAGCCAGCCTGCTATTAGTCATCCTACCAGTACTAGTAATCCCACCAGCCAGACCACTGTTAGGCATCCTGCCAGTGCCAGTAATCCCACCAGCCAGCCCACTGTTAGCCATCCTGCCAGTGATATCAAGTCCACCAGCCAGCTCACTGTTAGCTATCCTGGCAGTGAAAATAATCCCACCAGCCAGCCCATTGTTAGCTATCCTGCCAATGGCTGTTATCCCACCAGCCAGACCAATGTTAGCCATCCTGCCAGTGCTAGTACTCCCACTAGCCAGCCCACTGTTAAGCATCCTGACAGTGACAGTAATCCTACCAGCCAGCCCACTGTTAGGCATCCTGACAGTGACAGTAATCCCACCAGCAGCCCACTGTTAGCTATCCTGTCAGTGACTGTGTTCCCATCAGAGTGCCTGCTGTTATCCATCCGGCCAGTGCCAGAAATCGCACCAGCCAGTCTGCTGTTAGCCATCCTACCAGAGACAGCAATCCCACCAGACAGCCTGCTGTAAATCATCCTGCACTGACAGTAATCCCACCAGCCAGCCTGCTGTTAGTTATCATGCCTCAGAAAGTAATTCTACCAGCAAACCAACTATTAGCCATCCTGCCAGTGACCATAATCCCACCAGCCAGCCTGCTGTTAGTCATCCTGCAAGTGACAGTAATCCCACAAGCCAGCCTGCTGTTAGTTATCCTGCCAGTGCCAGTAGTCCCACTAGCCTGTCTGCTGTTAGCCATCCTACCAGAGACAGCAATCCCACCAGACAGCCTGCTGTAAATCATCCTGCACTGACAGTAATCCCACCAGCCAGCCTGCTGTGTTATCATGCCTCAGAAAGTAATTCTACCAGCAAGCCAACTATTAGCCATCCTGCCAGTTACCATAATCCCACCAGCCAGCCTGCTGTTGGTCATCCTGCAAGTGACAGTAATCCCACCAGCCAGCCTGCTGTTAGTCATCCTGCCAGTGCCATCAATCCACCAGCAAGCCTGCTAGCCATCCTGCCAGGGACAGTAATATGACCAGCCAGCCTGGGTTGTCTTCCTGCCAGTGCCAGTAATCCCACTAGCCTGTCTGCTGTTAGCCATCCTGTCAGTGCCAGTAATCCCACCAGACAGCCTGCTGTAAATCATCCTGCCACTGACAGTAATCCTACCAGCCAGCCTGCTGTTAGTTATCATGCCACAGCAAGTAATTCTACCAGCAAGCCAACTATTAGCCATCCTGCCAGTGACCATAATCCCACCAGCCAGCCTGCTGTTAGTCATCCTGCCAGTGACAGTAATCCCACCAGCAAGCCCACTGCTAGCCATCCTGCCAGTGACAGTAATATGACCAGCCAGCCTGGGTTGTCTTCCTGCCAGTGCCAGTAATCCTACTAGCCAGGCTGCTGTTGTCTTCCTGCCAGTCCCAGTAATCCCACCAGCCAATCCACAGTTAGCTACCCTGCCAATGGCTGTTATCCCACCAGCCAGACCAATGTTAGCCATCCTGCCAGTGCCATTTATCCCTCCAGACAGCCCACTGTTAGGCATCCTGACAGTGACAGTTATCCCACCAGCCAATCTGCAGTTAGCTATCCTGCCAATGGCTGTTATCCCACCACCCAAACCAATGATAGCCATCCTGCCAGTGCCAGTACTACCACTAGCCAGCCCACTGTTAGCTATCCCGTCAGTGACTGTGCTCCCAAACGTCACCTGCTGTTATCCTGCCAGTGCCAGTAATCCCACCTACTGTTAACCATCCTGCCAGTGCTAGTAATCGCACCAGCCAGCCTGCTGTTAGCCATCCTGCCAGTCGCAGTAATCCCACCAGGCAGCCTGCTGTTAGTCAACCTGCAAGTGACAGTAATCCCACCAGCCAGCCTGCTGTTAGTCATCCTGCCAGTGCCATTAATCCCACCAGCAAGCCCACTGCTAGCCATCCTGCCAGAGACAGTAATCCGACCAGCCAGCCTGGGTTGTCTTCCTGCCAGCGCCAGTAATCCTACCAGCCAGGCTGCTGTTGTCTTCCTGCCAGTGACAGTAATCCCACCACCCAGCCTGCTATTAATCACCCTGCCAGAGACAGTAATCCCCTCCAACCTGTTTGCTGTTAGCCATCCTGCCAGAGCCAGTAATCCCACCAGCTATCCCACTATTAGCTATCCTGCCAGTGACAGTAATACCTCAAACCTTCCCACTGCTAGCCTTCCTGCCAGTGACAGTAATCCCACCACCCAGTCTGCTATTAGTCACCCTACCAGCTCTAGTAATCCCACCAGCCAGCCCACTGTTAGCTATACTGCCAGTGATAGTAATCCCCTCCAGCCAGCCAACTGTTAGCTATCCTGCCAATGGCTGTTATCCCACCAGCCAGACCAATGTTAGCCAGCCTGCCAGTGCTGGTACTCCCACTAGCCAGCCCACTCTTAAGCATCCTGACAGTGACAGTAATCCTACCAGCCAGCCCACTGTTAGGCATCCTGCCAGTGACAGTAATCCCACCAGCCAGCCCACTGTTAGGCATCCTGACAGTGTCAGTAATCCCACCAGCCAGCCTGCTGTTAGCCATCCTGCCAGTCACAGTAATCCCACCAGGCAGCCCACTGCTTGCCATCCTGCCCGTGACAGTAATCTCAAAGGTAGTCATCCTGTCAGTGCCAGTAATCCCACCAGCCAGCCTGCTTTTAGCCACACTACCAGTAACAGTAATCCCACCAGTGAGACCAATGTTAGCCATCCTGCCAGTGACAGCAATCTCACCACCCAGCATGCAGTTAGCCATCCTGCCAGTGCCAGTAATCTCACCAGCCAGCCCACTGTTAGGCATCCTGTCAGTGACAGTAATCCCACCAGCCAGCCTGCTACTAGTCATCCTACCAGTACTAGTAATCTCACTAGCCAGCCCACTGTTAGGCATCCTGCCAGTGCCAGTAATCCCACCAGCCAGCCCACTGTTAGCCATCCTGCCAGTGATATCAATTCCACCAGCCAGCTCACTGTTAGCTATCCTGGTAGTGATAATAATCCCACCAGCCAGCCCATTGTTAGCTATCCTGCCAATGGCTGTTATCCCACCAGCCAGACCAATGTTAGCCATCCTGCCAGTGCTAGTACTCCCACTAGCCAGCCCACTGTTAAGCATCCTGACAGTGACAGTAATCCTACCAGCCAGCCCACTGTTAGGCATCCTGACAGAGACAGTAATCCCACCAGCAGCCCACTGTTAGCTAACCTGTCAGTGACTGTGTTCCCATCAGAGTGCCTGCTGTTATCCATCCGGCCAGTGCCAGAAATCGCTCCAGCCAGTCTGCTGTTAGCCATCCTACCAGAGACAGCAATCCCACCAGACAGCCTGCTGTAAATCATCCTGCACTGACAGTAATCCCACCAGCCAGCCTGCTGTTAGTTATCATGCCTCAGAAAGTAATTCTACCAGCAAGCCAACTATTAGCCATCCTGCCAGTGACCATAATCCCACCAGCCAGCCTGCTGTTAGTCATCCTGCAAGTGACAGTAATCCCACAAGCCAGCCTGCTGTTAGTTATCCTGCCAGTGCCAGTAGTCCCACTAGCCTGTCTGCTGTTAGCCATCCTGTCAGTGCCAGTAATCCCACCAGACAGCCTGCTGTAAATCATCCTGCACTGACAGTAATCCCACCAGCCAGCCTGCTGTTAGTTATCATGCCTCAGAAAGTAATTCTACCAGCAAGCCAACTATTAGCCATCCTGCCAGTTACCATAATCCCACCAGCCAGCCTGCTGTTAGTCATCCTGCAAGTGACAGTAATCCCACCAGCCAGCCTGCTGTTAGTCATCCTGCCAGTGCCATCAATCCCACCAGCAAGCCCACTGCTAGCCATCCTGCCAGGGACAGTAATATGACCAGCCAGCCTGGGTTGTCTTCCTGCCAGTGCCAGTAATCCCACTAGCCTGTCTGCTGTTAGCCATCCTGTCAGTGCCAGTAATCCCACCAGACAGCCTGCTGTAAATCATCCTGCCACTGACAGTAATCCTACCAGCCAGCCTGCTGTTAGTTATCATGCCACAGCAAGTAATTCTACCAGCAAGCCAACTATTAGCCATCCTGCCAGTGACCATAATCCCACCAGCCAGCCTGCTGTTAGTCATCCTGCCAGTGACAGTAATCCCACCAGCAAGCCCACTGCTAGCCATCCTGCCAGTGACAGTAATATGACCAGCCAGCCTGGGTTGTCTTCCTGCCAGTGCCAGTAATCCTACTAGCCAGGCTGCTGTTGTCTTCCTGCCAGTCCCAGTAATCCCACCAGCCAATCCACAGTTAGCTACCCTGCCAATGGCTGTTATCCCACCAGCCAGACCAATGTTAGCCATCCTGCCAGTGCCATTTATCCCTCCAGACAGCCACTGTTAGGCATCCTGACAGTGACAGTTATCCCACCAGCCAATCTGCAGTTAGCTATCCTGCCAATGGCTGTTATCCCACCACCCAAACCAATGATAGCCATCCTGCCAGTGCCAGTACTACCACTAGCCAGCCCACTGTTAGCTATCCCGTCAGTGACTGTGCTCCCAAAAGTCACCTGCTGTTATCCTGCCAGTGCCAGTAATCCCACCTACTGTTAACCATCCTGCCAGTGCTAGTAATCGCACCAGCCAGCCTGCTGTTAGCCATCCTGCCAGTCGCAGTAATCCCACCAGGCAGCCTGCTGTTAGTCAACCTGCAAGTGACAGTAATCCCACCAGCCAGCCTGCTGTTAGTCATCCTGCCAGTGCCATTAATCCCACCAGCAAGCCCACTGCTAGCCATCCTGCCAGAGACAGTAATCCGACCAGCCAGCCTGGGTTGTCTTCCTGCCAGAGCCAGTAATCCTACCAGCCAGGCTGCTGTTGTCTTCCTGCCAGTGACAGTAATCCCACCACCCAGCCTGCTATTAATCACCCTGCCAGAGACAGTAATCCCTCCAACCTGTTTGCTGTTAGCCATCCTGCCAGAGCCAGTAATCCCACCAGCTATCCCACTATTAGCTATCCTGCCAGTGACAGTAATACCTCCAACCTTCCCACTGCTAGCCTTCCTGCCAGTGACAGTAATCCCACCACCCAGTCTGCTATTAGTCACCCTACCAGCTCTAGTAATCCCACCAGCCAGCCCACTGTTAGCTATCCTGCCAGTGATAGTAATCCCTCCAGCCAGCCCACTGTTAGCTATCCTGCCAATGGCTGTTATTCCACCAGCCAGACCAATGTTAGCCAGCCTGCCAGTGCTGGTACTCCCACTAGCCAGCCCACTCTTAAGCATCCTGACAGTGACAGTAATCCTACCAGCCAGCCCACTGTTAGGCATCCTGCCAGTGACAGTAATCCCACCAGCCAGCCCACTGTTAGGCATCCTGACAGTGTCAGTAATCCCACCAGCCAGCCTGCTGTTAGCCATCCTGCCAGTCACAGTAATCCCACCAGGCAGCCCACTGCTTGCCATCCTGCCCGTGACAGTAATCTCACAAGGTAGTCATCCTGTCAGTGCCAGTAATCCCACCAGCCAGCCTGCTTTTAGCCACACTACCAGTAACAGTAATCCCACCAGTGAGACCAATGTTAGCCATCCTGCCAGTGACAGCAATCTCACCACCCAGCATGCAGTTAGCCATCCTGCCAGTGCCAGTAATCTCACCAGCCAGCCCACTGTTAGGCATCCTGTCAGTGACAGTAATCCCACCAGCCAGCCTGCTACTAGTCATCCTACCAGTACTAGTAATCCCACTAGCCAGCCCAATGTTAGGCATCCTGCCAGTGCCAGTAATCCCACCAGCCAGCCCACTGTTAGCCATCCTGCCAGTGATAGTAATCCCACCAGCCAGCTCACTGTTAGCTATCCTGCCAGTGATAGTAATCCCTCCAGCCAGCCCACTGTTAGCTATCCTGCCAATGGCTGTTATCCCACCAGCCAGACCAATGTTAGCCATCCTGCCAGTGCCAGTACTCCCAGTAGCCTGCCCACTGTTAAGCATCCTGACAGTGACAGTAATCCTACCAGCCAGCCCACTGTTAGGCATCCTGACAGTGACTGTGTTCCCTCCAGCCTGCCGGCTGTTATCCATCCTGCCAGTGCCAGTAATCCCACCTGCTGTTAGCCATCCGGCCAGTGCCAGAAATCGCATCAGCCAGTCTGCTGTTAGCCATCCTACCAGAGACAGCAATCCCACCAGCCAGGTTGCTGTTAGCCATCCTGCCAGAGACAGCAATCCCACCAGCCAGCCTGCTGTTAGCCATTCTGCCAGTGACAGTAATCTCACAAGATAGCCATCCTGCCAGTGACAGTAATCTCACAAAATAGCCATCCTGCCAGTGACAGTAATCTCACAAGATAGCCATCCTGCCAGTGACAATAATCCCACTTGCAAGCCTGCTGTTAGCCATCCTGCCAGCTCTAGTAATCCCACTAGGCAGCCCACTGTTAGCCATCCTGCCACTGACAGTAATCCCACCAGCCAGCCCGCAGTTAGCTATCCTGCCAATGGTTGTTATTCCACCAGCCAGACCAATGTTAGCCATCCTGCCAGTGTCAGTACTCCTGCTAGCCAGCCCACTGTTAGCTATCCTGTCAGTGACTCTCTTCCCATCAGTCTGCCTGATGTTATCCATCCTGCCAGTGACAGTAAGCTCACCTGCTGTTAGCCATCCTGCCAGTGCCAGTAATCACTCCAGCCAGTCTGCTGTTAGCCAGCCTGCCAGAGACAGCAATCCCATCAGCCAGCCTGCTGTTAGTCATCCTACCAGTGACAGCAATCCCACCAGCCAGCCTGCTGTTAGTCATCCTTCCAGTGACAGTAATCCCACCAGCCATCTTGCTGTTAGCCGTCCTTCCAGTCACACTAATCCCTCCAACCATCCCACTGTTCGCAATCCTGCCAGTGACAGTAATTCCTCCAGGCAGCCCACTGCTAGCCATCCTGCCAGTGACAGTAATCTCACAAGATAGTCATCCTGCCAGTGACAGTAATCCCACCAGCCAGCCTGCTGTTAGTCATCCTGCCAGTGACAGTAATCCCACCAGCCAGCCCACTGCTAGCCATCCTGCCAGTGATAATAATCCCACAAAGTAGTCATCTTGTCAGTGCCAGTAATCCCACCAGCCAGCCTGCTTTTAGCCACCCTGCCCATAACAGTAATCCCACCAGTGAGCCCAATGTTACCCATCCTGCCAGTGACAGCAATCTCACCACCCAGCATGCTGTTAGCCATCCTGTCAGTGCCACTAATCCTACCAGCCAGCCTGCTGTTAACCATCCTGCCAGTGCCAGTAATCCCACCAGCCAGCCCACTGTTAGCCATCCTGCCAGTGATAGTAATCCCTCCAGCCAGCCCACTGTTAGCTATCCTGCCAATGGCTGTTATCCCACCAGCCAGACCAATGTTAGCCATCCTGCCAGTGCTAGTACTCCCACTAGCCAGCCCACTGTTAAGCATCCTGACAGTGACAGTAATCCTACCAGCCAGCCCACTGTTAGGCATCCTGACAGTGACAGTGATCCCACCAGCCAGCCCACTGTTAGCTATCCTGTCAGTGACTGTGTTCCTTCCAGCCTGCCTGCTGTTATCCATCCTGCCAGTGCCAGTAATCCCACCTGCTGTTAGCCATCCGGCCAGTGCCAGAAATCGCATCAGCCAGTCTGCTGTTAGCCATCCTACCAGAGACAGCAATCCCACCAGCCAGGTTGCTGTTTGCCATCCTGCCAGAGACAGCAATCCCACCAGCCAGCCTGCTGTTAGCCATTTTGCCAGTGACAGTAATCTCACAAGATAGCCATCCTGCCAGTGACAGTAATCTCACAAAATAGCCATCCTGCCAGTGACAGTAATCTCACAAGATAGCCATCCTGCCAGTGACAGTAATCCCACTTGCCAGCCTGCTGTTAGCCATCCTGCCAGCTCTAGTAATCCCACTAGGCAGCCCACTGTTAGCCATCCTGCCACTGACAGTAATCCCACCAGCCAGCCCGCAGTTAGCTATCCTGCCAATGGCTGTTATTCCACCAGCCAGACCAATGTTAGCCGTCCTGCCAGTGCCAGTACTCCCGCTAGCCAGCCCACTGTTAGCTATCCTGTCAGTGACTCTCTTCCCATCAGTCTGCCTGATGTTATCCATCCTGCCAGTGACAGTAATCTCACCTGCTGTTAGCCATCCTGCCAGTGCCAGTAATCGCACCAGCCAGTCTGCTATTAGCCAGCCTGCCAGAGACAGCAATCCCATCAGCCAGCCTGCTGTTAGTCATCCTACCAGTGACAGCAATCCCAGCAGCCAGCTTGCTGTTAGCCATCCTGCTAGAGACAGCAATCCCACCAGCCAGCCTGCTGTTAGTCATCCTACCAGTGACAGTAATCCCACCAGCCAGCTTGCTGTTAGCCATCCTGCCAGAGACAGCAATCCCACCAGCCAGCCTCCTGTTAGCCGTCCTTCCAGTCACACTAATCCCTCCAACCATCCCACTGTTGCAATCCTGCCAGTGACAGTAATTCCTCCAGGCAGCCCGCTGCTAGCCATCCTGCCAGTGACAGTAATCTCACAAGATAGTCATCCTGCCAGTAACAGTAATCCCTCCAGCCAGCCTGCTGTTAGTCATCCTGCCAGTGACAGTAATCCCACCAGCCAGCCTGCTGTTAGCCATCCTGTCAGTGACAGTAATCTCACTAGCCAGCCCACTGTTAGCCATCCTGCCAGTGACAGTAATCCCACCAGGCAGCCCACTGCTAGCCATTCTGCCAGTGATAATAATCTCACAAAGTAGTCATTTTGTCAGTGCCAGTAATCCCACCAGCCAGCCTGCTTTTAGCCACCCTGCCCATAACAGTAATCCCACCAGCGAGCCCAATGTTACCCATCCTGCCAGTGACAGCAATCTCACCACCCAGCATGCTGTTAGCCATCCTGTCAGTGCCACTAATCCTACCAGCCAGCCTGCTGTTAACCATCCTGCCAGTGCCAGTAATCCCACAAGCCAGCCTGCTGTTAGGCATCCTGCCAGTGACAGTAATCCCACCAGCCAGCCCACTGTTAGGCATCCTGACAGTGCCAGTAATCCCACCAGCCAGCCTGCTATTAATCATCCTACAGCACTAGTAATCCCACCAGCTAGCCTGTTGTTAGCTATCCTGCCAGTGCCAGTAATCCCACCAGCCAGCCCGCAGCTAGCTATCCTTTTTTTTAATTGAACATGATTTATTTATTTATGTAAAATAAAACAACATAACAGGACAAGGCATAAACAACGTCTGTAAATAAAATATTCTGAGAGGAAAATATTTACAAGGAGAAAAATGAAGTTGGAGAAAATAATAATTATTAACTACCTTAACAAACCTAGCTACCTCCCCCTCCCCCCTCCCCATTCCATGGTGCACTTAAAACAAACCTAATATGGCTATGCAAAATGAAAACCTGAGTGATTAGCAATTAGGTAAAAAAAAGGAAGAACCAAGTGAAAACAAAAGGGACACAGAAAAAGGGGTAATGAGAGGCTCGTGAAAAACCAAAACCACACTGTCAAGATAAATTAAGGGCATACAATTTCCCCAATTTTTTATTGAGTGATGATTGACAGTGGTGCACATTCACAATTAAATGTTCATCACGGAGGGCAAAGGATATTTCATGCAGCCATTCTGTATAAGAAATAGGGGCTTGATCCATCCAGTGTCTAAGCACCAGTTTTTTGACCGCTAGTGAGATGAGAGCCATATGGTATCTTCTCTCCTTCACCAAGAATTTAGAATAATCTCCCAGAATACGTATGGCGGGGGAGAAAAGATCTTGCAGCCCTAACAGTGGATCTAAAGTTGTTTCAATTTGTTTCCACAAGGGAAATACTTTTTCACATGTCCACAATATATGCAATAGCGAGCCTTCCTCTTTACTGCATTTAGAGCATGTGCTAGAAGGAAGACGCTTCATTTGAGCTAATTTAATGGGGGTGTAATACATATTATTTAAGATACAATACTGCGTTAATCTGTAACAGTCTTGAGTATGATATATATATAAATCCTTCCATAGACGTTGCCAATTAATATCTTCGTCAGGAAAATAACCTTGCCAGATCTTACAGCCGGCAGCTGATGGAGGTTGTGGGCATGTGAGAAGCAGCTTATAAAGAATAGAAATGTCATTTGATTTAATTGTTGGGATGGTAATTTGTTGAAGAAAAGTACCAATATAAGAGGGTTTAGGTTCCCGCCCAAACATTTTAATTAGAAGATGCTTAAACTGGAGAATTTTAAAGGCTGAGGATGGTGATAAATGAAATTTGACTAAAATCTCTTGTGAGGACAAAATAGAGTCCTGTGAGTAAAAGTCAGTAACAGTATGTTCAGAAGATATTGGTAACCAGTTTCTAGTTATGGGAACTCCTCCTATTTTGAGACTTAAGTTAGCACAGATTGGTTGAGAAAAATCAGTGGTCAGAGATATCTTACAATATCTAAACAATTAAAATAGAACTTTTAACGAAGTACCAATCGGAAGACACTGCAAGGATTTTGATATATTCTTCATTGGTGTATAAAAAAGTGAGAGTGGGGCTAGCTTGTGGGAAGATAACATATCCAATTCAATTTTCAACCGCATTGGAACGTAATCATGTTGAGTAAGAAGTTCAGGTAAGGATACTCATTTCCCACATTTATATAGGCGGCTGGCCCAGTAATAAAGTAGGAAGTTAGGGAGTCGCAGTCCTCCAACTCTTTAGGTTGGCACAACTTATGGTAAGATCTTCTAACTGCCTTATCCAGTCAGATAAATTAGTTAATGTCTGAGTGAATGAGTTGAAAGAAGGATACAGGTAACCAAATATTCAACATATTTAACGGGTAGAAGAGTCTAGGTAGGATATTCATCTTGACAATATTAATTCTGCCCCATAACGAAAGTGGGAGATTTTTCCATCTTGTTTGGTCCCGTTGAATGTTGTGCCATAAGTCCTCTAAAACAAGTTTCCATGATAACGATAGGTCAGAGCTAACATAGATACCCAGATATTTAATAGCCCGGGGGGTCCATTTCATACCAAATTTATTTAGGGCCGAACTATATGTTAAATGGTTAAGGGGGTAAATTTTGGTTTTACTGAGATTGAGTTTATAGATTGAGAATTTCCCAAAAGTATCAGCAATATCCATTGCCTCTGTTAAGGAAGAGGCCAGATCCGAAAGATGAAGCAGTATATCATCTGCATAAACCAAAAGCAGTGGAGCCATGTTACCTGCAGGTATACCAACTACTAAAGGAGAGGATTTCAATTGTTTAATAAGGGGTTCAAGATATAAGTTGAAAAGAAATTTAGACTATGAAACTAGACTAAAAAAACAGGTTTGTATTCAATGGAATATAGGAGACTTCGAGGTAACCTATGTTTAACATACAAAGCATTTCAGAGCGATATAATTTTTGAAACTATAGGATTAGAAAAGAATAAGATTATTAAAACTACTAGATCTCACACACTAAAACTCAAAAGTACTAAAAATAATACAATTAAAAGAAACAACTGGTACACTCAAAAGATTGTTAATCCATGGAACAACCTGACAACCAATGTGGTGCTTAGTAAATCAATTTCTTCATTTAAAATTAATTTAGACAACTATATTGGTGATTTAAAATATAGCTTCCACCCATAATAAGGTGTCGTGTTCACAAAAGGTAGAAATACCTACTGAACTCGTACAAATCTATGAAACTATGAACTATGAAACTGGGCAGCCTTGCCGCATGCATGAGAAAAGAGGGAAAGTATCTGAAAATACTCCATTGCAGTGTATCTTGGCCAAGAGGGAGGAATATAAGGCTTGAATCCATTTAATAAAGTCACTGGGGAAGCCCATTACCTGTAACGTTGCCCACAAAAAATTTCAGTCCACCCTTTCAAAGGCCTTTTCTGCATCTAATGAAATTAATGCCATTGGAGTAGGGGAAATTTTTGCTGACTGAATAAGATATGACAGTTTACAAAGATAATCTGCTGGGGTTCTGCCAGATACAAATCCTATTTGTTCAGCAGTAAGAAGGTGGGTCCAAATGTGTTCAGTTCTACTAGCGAGTACCTTGGCTAGAATTTTAATATCACAATTTAGCAGGGGAAATTGGGCAGTAGCTCACAAGTGAATGAGGTGGTTTGTCTGGTTTAAGAAGAAGAATTGAGGCCTCTAATAGGGATGGGTCTTGAATTTGTCCACAAAGCATATATTGATACAGGCGAAACAAGTAAGGTGTAAGGTCTTTAGCAAAAACGTTGTAAAAGTTTGAAGGTAGGCCATCTGGGCCTGGGGCCTTGTCCATTGCTATATTATTGATAGCTGATACTACCTCTTGAAGAGAGATAGGAGCGGATAAAAAGGACTGTTGTGAAGATGAGAGAGTTGGTAGTGACGAGCAGTCAAATATTCTAATAACTCACTTTGTGTCAGGGATGAAGAACGTTTATTGTAGAGGGAAGAATATAATTGTTTAAAAATAAGTGCAATGTCTCTGGGATGAGTTTTAATGGTCCCATCGGGGCGCTAATGGCAGAAATGATCCTTGACACCTCAAGTTTCCTCAGGCGCAAAGCTAGGAGGTGACCCGCTTTCTTCCCATGTTCTATATATTTTGCCTGGATTCTTAATATGGCAAATTCCACTTTTTCTTGTAATAAGGAAGAATATTGGTTCCTTAAATGTAGTAGTGTTCTCAATAGGTCAGGGGAGGAAGATGGGGAGAAGGATTGTTCGATTGAATGAATTTGGGCCAAAAGCAATGTGATAGTAGCCTCTCTTTTCTGTTTACGGGTAGAAGTGAGACTAGTAAACTCTCCTCTCAAAAAGCATTTTAAGGCGCATCATTCATGGTCCGTTCTTGCAACTGAGCCATGGTCATTAGTAACTAATGATTGAATTAGATCAGAGATTCTGGTGATAACATAATCCTCCTTTAGAAGTTGTGTATTCAGTTGCCATACGGGGTCTCTTTGGAAATTAGGGTCCAACAATACAGTGGTCCAGGCTACAGCATGATCTGATATGAATATCGGTTCTATGGCTGAGTCATTTAAGCCATGTATAAGTGAACGACTGATTAAAATATAGTCCAGATGGGACCAGGAAGAGTGCACCAGGGATTGAAAAGAGACAATATGAGCTGTGGGGTTCTGCAATCTTCATGGGTGGCACAACCCGGCAGAGTCAAAGAATTCAGCTAGTACTCTTTGGGCATTGGAGGGGGGCTTAAGTGGGGAGTTAGAACAATCCAAATCCTGGGTGGGTGGTAGGTTCCAATCATCACCAAGTATTAATGGGAAAGATAAAAATGGTTGTAGTTTACTCAACAGACCTTGGAAAAATTCAGGGTTCCCCCCCACCGGCCCATACACACTCCCAAGGACTAATTCAACACGATCTAATAGGCTTTGAACCAGCACATATCTCCCTTGTGGATCTGTGATGATCGTCTTTAGTTGAAAGGGTACTGAACAGTGAATCAGGATTGCAGTCCCCCCACTAGCCATTGACATGCCGGATGCATAGATTTGCCCAATCTCCTGCCTACACAAACTAATAGCTTCCCCAGGGAGGAGATGGGTCTCTTGGATAAAAGAGATATTGGCATGCAATATTGATAAATGTTTGAGAATCTGGAATCTTTTGTTAGGATCACGAGCCCCCTCTGACATTCCAAGTTATACATTTTTTAATACTACTAGTCACTGTTTCTGTGAGCCATCTTATATAACCAGTTTCCTATGCGACTAAAGTGCACCATGAAATTCCCTCTATGAATATGTTCCCTTAAAAAAGTAGCTCTTGTGTTCCCCCAGAACCAGCAAAAAAGTAACAGTAACTTGAACCAGCAAACATTTACAGTATATAGAATTTGTAATGCACTAAATTTAATAGATTGTGGAACACAGTAATTATTGATAAACCTTACCCCTCCCACTAAACCATACCCACCTACAACTATTTGCAAATAATTCTCTACCGAATGCCAAAATCCACTGAGATGTAATAATGCAAGTGATAGGCAGAGATCCCCCATGTACCCTAAAATAACTACCCCCCGTAAACACACCGAAACATATATAGCGAGGATTGAATAATCAGTATATATAATAATGTGCTGAACATGAATTAACCACAGAAAAATTCCACCCCAAAGCCCACAATGTGAAAAATGAAGTGGCATGAGTTATAATAATATTCCCGAAGGTAGTTAGGGTACTCCCTCCCACACATCAGTACATGCGGCTGGCTATCTCTAGGCTAATGCGATCCCTCTACCCCCCATCCCCCCAGAAATAAAAAAAACAAGTAACAACAGTATCATACACATGAATATGACAAGATGCAATTGTAAAAGGAGCCATCTATATGAAAATTATGGTAACCGGCCTGTTACCAGCATGATATCAGAGGCGATGCCTTGCAGAACCTCTGGGTTAAGAACAGGTTAGAAAGAAAAATAAAAAGTTTGAGGTGTATCCATAGATATAGTAAAACTGTAGGCAGGAAACTCTAGTATAGAAAGAGGCAAGAATGCTTAGAAAATAAGAGGAGGAAACATAAGTCATAGAGTGAAATAAAATAAGAGAACTGACTAGGTGCATTCAACTATAGTAGAAACATCTTTTGCCAGTGTGTCAGAAGCTAAAAGATAAAAGAAAGAAAAAAAATATACAAAACAAATAGAAACAAAGAAAGAGAATGAAAGGGAGAAGGGTTTTTTTAAGGGGGAGTGTCCCTAGCCAAACTGATGTTCCCATACAACCCAGCATGGGAGTAGGTGTTTCCCAGGGGAACCATAACCTCAGCGGACTCGCGCCACGCAAAAAAAAAATCCCTAGGGAAACAGCAAGCTGGGGGAAAATGGTCCTCAGGGTTAACAACATGGTGAAGCTCGAGTTCCCCCAAGTCCATAGGCCGCAGGTCATCTCCTCCAGGATCCACCAACGTCAGTCTGAACTTAAGTCAGAGGCCACTTCCCATCCTGCAAGTTCCATGCAAACCGGTGACATCCAGGGTAGGCAACTTAAACTATTAACCAGTAAACCTCAGGGCTTCCAATATAATAACCCAAATCATGGGGATTTAAACAGTGAAGGGAGCTTCTTGCCCAATTCTTTTTTTTTCCATTCATCTTTTTATTGAAGTTTTAAATGAGGTGAATACATCCATCCAACAAAGTATATGGTAATCATTGTATCAAAAACTTAAGATGACATGGCATCAAATGTATTCATCCCCCCCTCCTCCTCCCATACCTACCTCCCCTCAAACCCATCCCCCCACACTGCACACAAATTACATACCCTGTAATTTAACACTTAAGATATCACTCCTTATCCTGTAATGAATAAAGCATGCATAGATGGCCCCAGATCTGATTAAACTTGTGTAGATTATTCTGAAGACTAGCAATGATCCTTTCCATTCTAAGATTAGCAAGTAGTTCTTGTAACCACTCGCCATAAGTAATATCTGAAGTATCTTTCCAGTGCCTTAGCACTACTTTTTTAACAGAAGCAGATATCAAACAAATATGGTATTTCCTATTCCGTACACTAATAGGGGAAACATCCCCTAAGACACAAATCTTCGCTGTGAACAACTCATCCAGTCCCAATAGAGGGTCCAGTCTTTGCCTGATGCTGGCCCAGAGTGGAACCACCTTGGAACAGCTCCAAAAATGTGGAGAATCCTCACTGCCCTGCGTTGTACTATAGCAAGAAGAGGAGGACACCATACCTATTCTGGTCAGTTTTAGAGGAGAGTAGTAAATATTATGTAATAGCTTGAATTGCATTAATCTAAGCCTGTCTTGCACCAGGAATATGACAAGCATTCCAGATACACGCCCAATCGGTTTCAAAATTAGGGAAATATGAAGACCAGTAATTAACCGGCGCCAGGTTTAAAGAATGTACCCAGCTAAGAAGTCTCCTATAGATGCCAGAGACTGCATGAGCTTTCCCAGCCAATGGCCCTATCTCACCATAAAAATCGGGAACAGGAACAATAGAGGAGGTCAAGCCCAATTTTTGGAGCAACAGGTGATGAGTTGAAAACCTTGAATATATTGACCTGTGGAATTTGAAATTTGTTCATAATATCAGCGAGTTAGAAAGCCTCTTCACGCGATATTAAATCTTTAACCAATACTCCCATAATTGTGGTAGCCAATTGTCCCTAATGGGTCTGCCATCCAAAAGAAGATTTAGATTGCCTTTTAGTGGATGAGATGGATCTATATTATGGCAGTATTTTAAAAAGGAGCATAATTGCAAATGGACTCTAATGGATATCTCAATGGGGGAGTTACGGAGAGACATGGGTAGTGAACTTGGGGAACAATACAGCAGAGCTCTGGGTGATAACCCTAGCTCTAATATACAAGATATCTCTAGCTTTAACCAGAAGGGGACGTAATTACTGTGGTCCTGGGAATCGATTGGTGTTAACCATCTAAGATATTTATTTGCATGACTTGCCCAATAGTACAGTCCCATATGAGGAAGTCTCAGGCTACCGATCGATTTGGGAGCCACTAATTTATGATAGGCCAGCCTGGGTTTCTTAGAGTTCCAGATAAAGCCGGCGATTATACCATGGATTTTCTTAAACCATTTTAAAGGGAGCCAGACATTTAACATGGTAATAGGATAGAAAAGATGGGGGAATATATTCATTTTAACTAAGTTAATTTTACCCCACATTGATAATGGAAGCAGGCCCATCTTTTAAGATCTGCCTCAATACCATGTAGTAAAGAACCTAAATTTAACTGGACCATACAAGCAGAGGATCTCGTTAGAGTGAGGCCTAGGTATTTAATTGCCTCTGCACTCCAAGCGAGCCCATAAGGGACAATGTCATGTATGAAGGTTTTGTGATTCAAGGGAAATACCACAGTTTTCCCAGTGTTAAGCTTATAATTGGCAACTTTACTAAAACCCTGAATAATTTCTAATAAAGCCGGAATAGAGGAAAATGGGTGAGAAACCGGCAACAATAAGTCATCAGCGTATGCTAATACTTTAGTGGTATGCCCCCTTATTGGGATACCCTGGACTGCTTGAGCTTGTGCAATCCGCCTAATAAGGGGTTCAATATATAAATTAAAAAGGAGCGGGGACAGAGGACAACCTTGCCTGGTGCCAACAAAAAGTTTAAAGGGATCTGATATTATACCATTACAGGCAATTCTTGCGGTGGGAAACTTATAGATGCAGTTAACCCAAGAACAAAATTCTGGGAAAACCAAATGACTCCGTGCATAAACAGATATTTCCAATGGACCTATCAAGGCCTTCGGCGCTCCAGCAGACCAGTACCATAGGATGGTCGGCTTCCATGGAGGTCGAGAAGACGTATGCCAAGGTCTGCAGGTGATCCACTGAGGACCACCCTTTCATAAATCCCACCTGTTCATCCCCGATTAATCCTGGGAGGACTTCATTGACCCAGTTTGCCAGTAATTTGGTGAGAATTTTGTATCTTGATTAAGAAGTGAGATGGGTCTATAACTAGACACTGAATCGGGGGGTTTATCTGGTTTGGGCAAAAGTACAATTAAGGCCTCGAACAAAGAAGCATCCGTAGCAGACCCACTTAGGATGCATTGAAACAGTCTCAATAATGAGGGAGTTAATTCTTTAGAAAAGACTTTATAAAAATTGGCGAAGAGTCCATCCGGGCCTGGTGTTTTGTCTGAGGGGAGGGACTTAATGACCCTATCTATTTTGCTTTCTGTGACGGATGCAATTAACTTGGCCTGGCTCAGCTCCCTCAAGGAAGGCAAATTCAGCCTGCCTAAATAGCAGCGTATCTTTTCCTCTGCTGGTGGAGCACTCATGGCTCCATATAGCTCCTCAAAATACTTTCTGAATTCTGCCAGAATGTCCTTGGGAGTTGTTTTAAGGGAGTCGTCTTCTAAAGAACGGATGGCCGCCACCACTCTGGTGAACTCGAGTTGTTTTACCTGCCTGGCCAACATTCGACCAGCTTTTTCCCCTTGGTTGGTATATATTGCCCCTGTTTTAATGATTGCCCATTCGGCCTGTTCACCTAACATCTTAATGTATGAGTCACGTAGTTGAGTTAGTTCCTGCTTATACTCTTCAGATGAGGAAGAAGAGAGCCCGGATTCCTTTTCGTGAATCTGAGCGAGTAATTCAGAGATCCGTTTCTGTCTCTCTTTCTTTCTCTGGGATGTCAATGCTATCAGGGTCCCTCGCAAGTAAGCCTTAAAAGCCCCCCACTCCATATCGGGCTGGCTGGTAGAGTTGTGGTTAAAAGAAATAAACTCTGTAATTTGAGAAGAGATAAATTCAACCACTTAGGGATCTTTTAATAACTGATTGTTAATTTTCCATCTACCCCCTAATTTTGGAAGGGAAGGAAAAACAATTGAGCATGTAACTAAGTAGTGGTCAGAGGGCAGCCCGAGAGCTATACTCGT
Organism: Neoceratodus forsteri; assembly: GCA_016271365.2. NCBI lineage: Eukaryota > Metazoa > Chordata > Ceratodontiformes > Ceratodontidae > Neoceratodus > Neoceratodus forsteri. Next base: position 1,545,457,767 of record CM057450.1, read on the forward strand.
GTCCAGTACGCCTGATATGGGAGTGTTCGAAATCAGAACATAATCAGTCCTAGACCTGGTGCCATGCACCTGGGAAGTGAAAGTAAATTCACGATCATTTGGGTGGAGGGTCCTCCACACATCACAAAGGTGTATTTGATCCAACAGTTCTCTTGCCACTCTTTGGGCAGGAGATAACTCCCTCCTAGTAAACCCGGACCTAATCACGGACAGATCCAACACTAAGTCTAGGTCCCCTCCAATAATGATGGGCAAATTAAGAAATGGTGTGAGTACTTCCATTATCTGCACAAAGAACCCAGGAGTATATGCAAAGAATCAACCCCAACATGATCTCCAAAGTGTGTAGAATGCCCTAATAAAGATATATCTTCCTGAGGTATCATGGAATATTTGAACCGGTTTAAATGGAAAAGACCTACGGATCATGATCATTACTCCTCAACTCTGGGTGTTGCCTTCTGAGGCAAACACCTGACCAATTTGTAACCTCCTTAAATTGTTAATCTCATTATTGAGTAAGTAAGTCTCTTGAGTGAACATAATGTCTGCTTTTACATAGTCTATATGTTCTAAAATTTTATATTGCTTCGATTTATGATGAGTTCCCTTAACATTCCAGGTCACAAAAGTTATATTCCTAGCCATTTTTAAGCCGTTTTTGTCTCTAGAATGGTTAATATCTTTGTAGCAGGACCCATCCTCCTATGTCCGTGCTTTATGTGTGCTGTGCAGCCCACCCTCCCCTTCACCCCTTCATATTCCAAAAAAACGAAAAAGCAAAATTCCCAAAACCAAAACAGTAATTTACCCCAGAAGCCCTTTTCCCCTCCTCCCCCATCCCACCCGATCTACCAATAGCCATGTCTGCAGTCCACCTGGTATCATCACCTCTACCCCTTCCACCCACCCTCCCAGACCCAGCTATATGATAAAATACATTGTACAGAAAAGTGAGTTATATTAATCCTAAAGTCTCCCTGAAGAGGAAGAGAAAAAGGGCTGTTCGAAATCAAATAACAGTTGAGAAGGGATTATCAATAACTCGAAAAGTTTCCACTGCTTTAGTCCATATACATAGGCTTATTCAAATGAGAAGTTGCCTTCTGTCCCATTAATCACCTTGCTAAACTTGTAGAATTAACATTAGCATTATATTGCTCCATTTTTGTTTAAGCATTCCACAATAGGTCAAACCTCTAAAACTGAAACCGAAAGTCATGCTGCTCTCTTTAGTAAAAGTCGTTATGCTCCCTGCTTATAGAGAAAAGATAAGACACGAAAAAAAAAAATTCCATCATGCTGCTTATTGGAACATTGACATCAGCATGCTGATAGAAACATGTAGGGAAGCGATTGTAAACAATTAACAGTCTCTGGCTCCCTCGAGTGGTGAAGCTACGCCATGACCACTAATAGCAGCGTGTACATGATTCGCATCCAGGGATCTTTCCATCCTGAGTCCAAAATTAGACTTCTAACAGTTCCAAGAGCAGGACATCATCGAGAACAGAAAACAGAGATCAGCACATCCAAGACACCCCCGCATACCAAGATGCAGAGCAGAGGTAAGAATCAAGGGAGCAAACGGCCACGACAAGAAGAGAAAGAGCAAAAGTCCAGATTGAGAGCAGGCGAGAGAAAAACAATTAGGCAACTTATTTATTGATTATTAAGATAGTAAACACTTCCCAGAGCACTAATTCAAAGGCACATTTATATTTCTTGTGGCGTCAAGCTTGATATAATTGCCCTAATCGTGTTGAAGATCCCCCAGTACAGCACCTTCAGGGGTTTTTGAATAGGTTAGGGAATGCCCCTTTTAAAGCATCAGATGCGGATTCAGTACTCTCGTAGCCCTGCCATGAACCAGATACCAGCACTGAAAATGAGCTGGATAGCCCATTCTAAACTTGATACCGGCTGCAATTAGCTTCTTAATAATTGGATGGTAAGCTGCTCTTTTTTGCCGTACCGATAGTGGCAAGTCCTGAACCACTCTCAACTTGGCACCTTCCCAGAGCAGTTCCTTTGTGTCTTGAATTTTGAGAAGAAAGTGCTAGCATTCCAGATAATTTAAGAAACAAAGAATAAAGGTGCATGGGGGCTCTGGGGGGTAAAGCCCTTAAGGCTCGGTGGGCTCTTTCTATGATATAAGCTTGGCCAAAAGTGAGGGGCCTGCAATTTTTTCCACGAGTTTCTGTGCAAACCTAATGGGGTCACCCCCTTCTTCCTCAGGGAGACCAATAATAACAATGTTATTGTGGTGACTACACCCTTCTAGGTCTTCAGCCTTAGCTTCAAGCTTAGCAATATGTTGCCGCAATTCAGGCTCCAATTTTTCTTTCCTTCGTTCAAGAGATCGAATACGGGTCTCATTGTCGGACGTTCATAGGGATAAATTCTCCAGGGCATGTGTTAGGCTTTTGATTTCCCCTGCTAGCTCTTTCATTTCCACCTTGAAGGGTTGAAATTCCTCCAAAAATCTGGATAACGAGAGTGGCTTCGTAGTGCTAGCATCAACACCCAGTGACTGGGTTTGCTGAGCAGCCGAGGCCCTTTTTTTTTTTTTGTGGCCTTCTCCGGGGAAGCAGGTGGTGTATGTTTAGGGAGAGCCTTCTTCATTTCCACTTCCATTTGATGCAACGAACTGTGTCTCACTTCTCTCTTGGTTCTTAATAAACAGCAGGAGCAGTCCAGAGAAATGGAAAACTGATTTTTTTGAAGATATAAGAGGGTCAGGTGGTCGGAGCACTAGATAGGAGCAGGTACCTAGTGCTCTGCATCATGTGATCTCCCCTTCTTGCCCAATTCTGCTTGAGCTTGAGCAGAGGATTCAAAGGAGAGCCATGATCCGTCTACCAGCACTTGTAAACGAGCTGTGTAGGTCATACAATATTTAATACTGGCTGCAATCAGCTTACTGACTGTGGGGTGAAAAGCATCTCTCTTCTGACAGATTTCTAATGACAGATCTTGGGTGATACACAGTCGCTTGTCCTCCCATTGAATGGTATGCAGTTCTCTGATTTTTGAGAGGATGCGCTGTTTTTCTAAGTAATTGAGCATTTGGATAATCATTGGGCGTCGAAGCAGACTCCTCTGGTTTCAGGCATATGGACCTGTGCGCCCTTTCAATTAGGTAAGTGGGGTTATGTGGAGAGGGGCTTACAATCTTGTTTAACAGCTTCTGAATGAATATGATAGAAGAAGAACCCTCCGCCCCTTCTGGTAGCTCAAATATTAGGATATTGTTTCTTCTGCTACGTCCCTCTAGATCTTCTGTCTTGAGTTGCAATTTTACTATTTGTTGTTTAAGCTTGATTATATCAGAATCCATCTTGTCTTGCCAGGCTTCAAGAGAGTGAGTGTGTGCTTCGGTATCTGAGACTGGCATTTTTAGATCAGCCATCTCACTACGCATACTTTTGAGGTCTGCAGCTATGTCTTGTAACGTTTCTTTGAACGTTTGCAGCTCTTGCAGGAATTGTTCCTCTGACAGTGGTACAGGAGCTGAGAGAGTGCTTAGTTGTTTAGCGGAGGACTGCTGTTGAGATTCAGCTTTTTTGGCCTGCTTATCAGGCAAGACCGGGGCTGTATGTCTGGGTAAGGCTGTTTTCATGTCTGCCTCCATCGCGGTGTGATTATCTGTAGGAATGCCAGAATATCAGCTGGATGATCCTCCCAAGTGTGCAAGAACAATATCGGATAGGCAGATACTCCAAAACTGACCCAATACAAACTGATTAAAGTGGATTTCCGAAGGGGGAAAGCAGGAGTTCAAGGAATAGCAGCTAGCAAGCCAGACCCATCACATGATCTCCTGCAGTTAGCTATCCTGCCAATGGCTGTTATCCCACCAGCCAGACCAATGTTAGGCATCCTGCCAGTGCCAGTACTCCCGCTAGCCAGCTCACTGTTAGCTATCCTGCCAGTGATAGTAATCCCTCCAGCCAGCCCACTGTTAGCTATCCTGTCAGTGACTGTGTTCCCACCAGCCTGCCTGCTGTTACCCATTCTGCCAGTGCCAGTAATCCCACCTGCTGTTAGCCATCCTGCCAGTGCCAGAAATTGCACCAACCAGTCTGCTGTTAGCCATCCTGCCAGAGACAGCAATCCCACCAGCCAGCCTGCTGTTAGCCGTCCTGCCAGTCACACTAATCCCACCTACCATCCCACTGTTTGCAATCCTGCCAGTGACAGTAATCCCACCAGGCAGCCCGCTGCTAGCCATCCTGCCAGTGACAGTAATCTCACAAGTTAGCCATCCTGCCAGAGACAGTAATCTCACAAAGTAGTCTTCCTGCCAGTGACAGTAATGTCACCAGCCAGCGTCTTAGCCATCCCATCAGCAATCCCACCAGACTGCCTGGAACCCATCCTGCCAGCAATCCAAACACACCAGCATGTGAACCATTCCACCAGCTGGCATGGCAAGCTGAAGTCAGACCTCAAGCGAAGCCTACAGCCACATTGAGCTCATCAAGGCATGAACACCTGATCTACTGCAAAGGCCAATAGTATATGCTGTAATGGTAAATTCATTCCTTTCAAAGCAGCTGTCTTTGTTGATCAGCAAAAAATGTCATCCTATGCTTTTTTGGCAAATAAATGTATTTCTAACATACTAAATCATCATCATGCACCACTTATTCTTAGTTTTCACAGATATTGTCAAAAGTGCTGTTAGAGCTAATGCTGTATCTGATGATTCACATCATTAAAGCTGGCTGCCATTCACCGTTTGTTAAAATTTGTTCTATTGAGGACACCCCGTTTATTAGGATGCTGTTAACACATGTTTCTGATACAGTGAAGAACACAGCACTGTGCCACAATATTTTGTTTCTTCATGGTATACATGGCATGGGACTGTGTAACTTTAAACAGTTTAAAATCATTTAACTTCTCTCAGGAATTAAATAAAATGAAAAACAACATGGGGATCTGAAAGAGCAACAGACACCTACTTGCAAAGTCATTTTCATCCATAGATTATGTGAAGGAGGTCTTGACTTGCTAAGTTGCACAGAAATCCATTCTAAAAAGATGTCTTAGTGTGTTTATTTTGATATTAAAAAATGCACTGCTCCCATTTGTTTACAGTGGTTCTTCAGTGAGTGAGCGCCGAACGTCTGTGTGCTGAGTCGTCAAGTAGAGAATGATCTGACAGTGCAGTTTGGAGGATTACGATCACAAGGAGCGCAATGGCACAGTTTAAAACACAAGAGTCACAATTAATTGTAAAACGTAAAGTGAACCGTAAATTAAAGTTTCACTGTCAGCAAGCTGTTGTCTTGGTGATCCGAGGGGAAAATGCTATCGACTGCAGCAGTTTGAAAGGCCTTGGACCACTGACCACGGTTTCTGTGTCTCGACCCCAGTGATCCAGACACTGGAGGCAAGGGGGGGACAAATTTTGGTGAGACGATGTAGGTAAGTCTTGGGAGAGGTGGTACTATGAACTGCAAACAGTGGGGGCCTGAAAAGAGCAGGTCTGGGTGACAGAGGACAAACATGAATGGGGGACAAGGTAGAGCTCTCTGCTTATAGTGGCATAACCTGTATAGCACCACTGATACAGCAAGGATTAATATCAGAAGTTGGCGTAGTCTGCTTAATGTACCAAGCTCATTCACAGCTCATTACTCCAACCTCTAGGCTATACTGCCAGCCATATGCAGCTGTTCTGTGCGGGGACTCCATATCTGATTGAATATTCTATATAGTTGGTTTTTATGCAGTCTTATTTCTCTACCATAGCATGTCATGAAATTCCCCACTTATGATGAAGTCTGAAGTCATCTGCTACATGTTTCTAGGGGAGTTTTTTTTTGTGCTATTCTCCCACTGGCCCCAAGCAGCCCACCAGACCCCAGCTACCCCAGCCCCATCACCTCGATATAGAGCTTACCTTAGCCCAAAACAGCATGGCCTGGGTGTTTGGGTTCAGGGCTACCAGGTGGATGGGTGTCAGTGGCCACTCAGGGGTCTACCATTTTCCCATTTTCCTGTGCCCTCAAGGAGTGTGCATGCAATGCCACCCGAACCCCTACAACCTGCACCTTGCCCCACAGTGCCACCGGGCCAAGGGTGTTGGAGTGAGTAATAACTATGATGGAAGTGGCCCAGGGCCAAAATGTCTATAGACAATTGGAGGGTATAAGGAACAGAATACAGCACATGCAACTGACAAATCTAATCACAGCCACAAAGGAAACCAACTCTGAATATAAAACAAAAGGAAAGCACAGTCCAAGCTGTTCACCCAGTTTTGTGGGCTACATCAGATGTACAGCTACTGCTCTATGACTCCTGTTCAAATCACTAACATTGATTGATCTTGCTTGGCTTATATAAGGTCAGAGTAGTTCAAGTTAGTGGCAGTTCATGTGGATAGAGTGCATATGGGGATTATGCTCCCTTACTCTATAGTCCGGCTTCAAAAGGTACCTCCAGCACGTTCCCAATAGAACCATCTACCTGTCCTGTCCTTTTGGCCCTCACAGAGCCGTGGTCCAACCCCTCACCCATGGGGGTTGTACAGCTAATCGAGCCCTACTATGGGCCTGAGTGCAGATGGAGAGAGTAGGGCCAGCCCAGATATACCAGGGCATCTTCACTGGGAGCCGAGACCAAGGCTGTCTTACTTCTCTTTATTTGCCCTGACCCCTTCAGGCATTGGCATGCTCGAGGGACCAGTGCTCGTATATATACAAAGGGTTTGCAGCACTGGTCCCTGACTGACATCTGCCCTGCATACACTACCTCCACAGCTGCACTATTGCATGTGATCAGAGAGGTGAGGAGTTTTCAATCTGTAAGATTCCCAATTGGAACTGCATGGCTGCTCTGCTGAACTGCTAGCCGCCCACTCCAGCTTGCAAGTGCCTTTCCCAATATGTTGTCAAACTGCTATGTGAGTGGGAGCACTGCGGGCAGTGGCCATGTGAGCAAGCATTCACCACAGAATGCTTTGAAACTTTAATAAAAAGTTTTTTTTTCACTGTGAACTTCAGAGATGGACACAAAAGAGTAAACAGAGGGCCACCAGAGAACTAACGGAGCTAAACAGGTACATTCATGTCAGCTGCTCTTTAATATTTTTGGCAGACAAATATTGTTGTTGAAGAAAACTTTACAGTCAGTAACATGTACTGCTGGTTTAAATGTATGTTACTTTTCCTTTTGTTTCCCTCTCACTTTAGACAGCACAGCACAAGCCACAGAGTAAGGATGTGTCTTCTGGCACAACCACTTGCAGTGGCACAGTTGTGCCATTACACGGCATGGCCATCAATAATTTGATGGTAAGTATGTGACATGATTTTTTTCTACCCATAGTTTTGAATCTTATCTTTTTCTTTCCACAGGTGAACAGTGGACACAGTGGCCATGCCAAGTCCTGCTAAATAATGTCTCTTTCTTTCTTTCTTTCTTCACAGATGACAGTTTCTCAGCTATCTTGTGTCTGGGGAACCTTCATTCCATGGCATGGCCAGCCATCATCACCTATGGGATGGAAGGTATCCTATTAGAAAGTTGTTTTGTGTTCTACTTCTTTAATTATGGTTTCCTTTCACAGGTCTACTGCAACCCAATATGGTGCATACTACAGTGCCTGAATAATTTATATTTTGTCTTCACATCAGGACTGACAGTGATACATCATGCCAACAGCAAGAATAGCAAGTCCTTCTACAGCAAGCAAGCCAGTGCCACCTGTTTATTTCTGCCTGCCAGCTAGCGTTCATGGGCTCAGCCTTGCCGAGTGCTCCAGCGCAGTACGTTGTGTACAGTGAGCATGTCCTCTGCTGTGCATCATCATGCAAAACATCCAACTGACTGTGCTGCTTCACTGGGCAATGCCCAATTTACTCTGCACATGTGAAATACCCGAAATAAGAGAAATAGGAGAAGACAACAATTATCATGAGTCCAGCTGCACTGCTGTGGTCCGATGATTTTAGGGAAAAGAAAAGGAAAAAATACTTACCTTCCCATGCTATGCAAGAGTCCAAAAGCAAGTAACCATGGGCAGCACACCCATGCAACAGCAGCAGTGAATCACCATGGTAAATCCATGCAAGGAGTGAAACAGTGACAAAATCTGTTTACAAAGACAATGGGCTCAATTTTTGAAGCCCCCAAAGTAACACAAGGATCTTGCGTCAATCAGAATTGACACAAGTTGCTCCTTGCATTACATTTTGCACTGTTCTCAATTTTCTATTGGTGGCTGTGACCCACCTGGGACCCCTTTCACTGAAGTGCCCCTATGCCACCTTTGCACCCAACATGGTGGTGCACCTGGTTGCAAGGGGGCTTGTGCCACAGCGGGACTGCAGCATCCCCTTATTTGGAAGTTTGCAAGTGCCATCATGGACGCAACAAGGGGCACCACTTAGAGCAGCCAGGAAGTGGTCTAAGTGATTTGTGCCAGTGGGATGGGGTCTCACAGGGGGCAGTAGGGGAGCACTAGGGGCACAGGAGTCAGCAGTGGAGGTTTTGGTGGAGATAGTTGTGCATAAATGGGCATGTGTCGGCACCCGTCAAGGTGCATATGCTGCATGGTGTTATTGTCAATCATATGCTATGTACATACATATATAACCCCCGATCCCCAATATCCCCTATGAAATAGCCATACATTTGTTCCTGGTGGTCTAGTGGACCCCCAATCCCTGATCTCTTCCATTAATTAATATATACCCTTCCCTGGAGGCCTAGTGGACCCCCTCCCTCTCTGCAATCACCCCCACCATATATTATAAAATAAGTGTCCCTGGTGGTCTAGTGGGCCTCCGACCCCCACCCCATCAGGTAGTGTCACACCACCCCACACCCCCATCCCAAATTGGAGCTGATGGCTAACACAGCCCTCCTCTCATCACCATGGCTGGCTGCCGACTGAGCTCTTAGTAAGCATATACTGTATACAGTACATGCTCATTCAATGACAGCAGCTGTAAATCAATGAGCTGATACTCTATACAGTACACGCTCATTGGGGCCTATTCACTAACGCAGGAGGGGTTACACACAGAAGGCACATAACCTCCCCTTGCAGTTCTGCACCCTTGGGAGTTCCATGCATTGGCTGTATTCTCGAGCACCAGCCAATGGGTGGCTCCCATCTGTGGCCCCGCCCCCCCGGCATGCAAGTTTGTGGGGAGTGGTCCAGTACAGAGCTGTGGACCTGGGCAGGGGGTTAGTCAGCTGTCCATCCCTGGTCCCTTGCTGGATCCCCTGCACCCACGGAGCACCATATTAGAAGCAGGCACAAATGTGCCTACAGCACATAGGGTTGGGGTCCCCCAGATGACCATTCCCCAGCCCTCCTATTGTACTCCGATGTCAGGAGCAGCCTCAGTGTGGGGTCTGATGACCCCTGCTATCCCTGCCGTGGCCAGTGGTGGCATCACAGAAGGGGTGTGTAACACTTATGGCTGCCTTCAGTAAGGATAGTCAGCATTCCCCAGGCACTGCACTTGCACCATCATGAATGATGCAGAGTGCAAATATGCCCCCGTACAGGCCCACTCCAGCATGGAGCTGTGTGTCTGGCTGGAGACTCGGGCACGTGGGGGGAGCATATCTTGTACCTGCATGCCGCGCAGAGGGTGCAGCAGGCACAGGCAGGTGAAAGCAGGTACGCAGTGGGCTATGCACCAAGGTTACATGGCACATAGCCACTCTGCACCGTTTGTGAATAGGGCCCATTGAGAGCTCAGTCGTTGACCAGTCATGGTGGTGAGAGGAGGGCTGTGCTGGTCGCTGGCTTCAGTTCAGGATGGGGGAGTCCGGGTGGTGGTACAGGACCTGATGGAGTGGAGGGCAGGGTCCACTAGACCACCAGGGACAGTTACCTCATAATTAATCGATTTTAGGTGATAAACGTCTGCGGAGTTGAAAACGAGCCAACCAACAAAAAAAAAAAAATGGTGATTAATGTCTGATTTACTGACTCCAAAAGTCATGTTTCAGTGTTCATTAGCTCAGCAATGTATTTTATTTATGCTACAAAAGTGAGCGCTCTGACCTTTGGCTTTAAGAACTAACTCTGTCTTGCAGCATTCACACTAAAGCCACTTTTACACGGCACTTACTTGTGCTGCTCATTTTCATTCCTGTGTAGTTCCTCTCCTCCCACTGCATTTGTGTGCTGCTTGTACACATAAGCAAGCTTTCAGAAGATTCCATCTTCCGGTGTTGCGGCAGTGTTTCCTGTGGTCTGGGGCCCAGTAGCATCTCGGCAAGGCAAGTGTACTTTGGGCAGCTGTTCTGCCTTACTAATGCAAAAAAAAGTGTAACTGCATGGCAGAATTCATTTAGGGCAGTTTCCCTAACGAATTCTGCTGAAAACATCACATAAATCATCCAAAGTTAGAGCAATACAAGCCTCTAAGTTACTACATCTAAACAGATGAGTTTTGTAAATGTTTTCGACAGAATTCATTAGGGGAAAATCTTCCTTAAACAAATTTTGTACTGAACTTATTTTTACGTTATTCATTACTGTGGTCAAATGTGCTAAATGTTGGGTTACTTCAGGCTGCAGTTCACACAAATGAATGGAACGCCAATTTAACACGGCAAGGCAGAATGGCACAGAAGCCGGTGAACCCAAGAGGAGAAGGAACACATTTCAGGGAAACGCTCACTTATGTTGCGAAAGGGAATGCTTGCACACATAAAAAATGTAACATTACAGTGTGTCTGTATTGATCATTCTGATACAGACCACTGTGTGTAAAAGTGCCTTCTGTCACACACTAATGCACAGAAATCTGCAGTAATTGCGGTGCTTGTCAGATGAAAGAGACTAGCAATTAGGATTCATTTACAACTGCTCGGTGTAATTAAATAGCTGCCTGCTATGTTTTCTGGCACTTGGATTTCAATTGTCATTAATTTAACTTTATTGCTGAGTTCTAAATTCCTCTGAAAACTTTGCCATTTCCTAGGAATGTGACAATTAGTATCTAATTTCCCTATTGTACCTTACATAAAAAGTGGTCAGTGGTTAATGTGTTCAGATTGGATTAGCTCACATTGTCTCTAGCATCATGGGTCGAAAACGAAAGATAGCAGATGAGTATTGCAGTCAGTATCCAGACCTTGAACTTAAAATGGTGAAGAAGACAGGGCTGGTGAAAATATAGAAATATTCCATTTAAAGTATGCAAAACAGAAATGACTGGGCAGTCCAATCAAATCACCGAGCACTTGAGTAGCAAAATGCATATTAAACTAAAGGAAACTTAAGAAAAGATTAGCCAGGTTTCATTAGAGGTTTGCCTGGGATGAATGAAGCAAAGATGTGGCTGACTTTCCCCACGACTTGATGAGAGCACTGTGCTTTGAGGGTATTCTGATGAATGCCATTCATGGTAACAGCTTCGTATTTGCCCTGTTAAGAAAATATGCTCCTGCTGCTTGTAGTTGTCCTGAGAGGCATCAGCGTGATGAAAAATATCTGCCTGAGGTGTTTGCAAATCACAAAACTGCTGTGAAGGAAATGTGTGGCCAGAAATTTTCCCTAGCAATTGAAAAAATGCCTGAGCTTACCGGACTGCCTGCAATTAATAAAATAGCCGTGTTCTACAGTGACAACACAAAATCAATACACAATCTTTTGCTAAAGTCATCAGTCCCGATTCAGAGCAATGCAGGTATAATTTATAATCATGAAATTTCCCATTTATGATGAAGTCTAAAGTCTGCTGCGTGTTTCTAGGGGGGTTTATTTTTGTGCTATTCTCCAACTGGGCCCAAGCAGCCCACCAGACCCCAGCTACCCCAGCCCCATCACACCAATATAGAGCTTACCTTAGCCCAAAACAGCATGGCCTGTGGGTTTAGGTTCAGGGCTACTGGGTGGATGTCATGCTTGAATATGGTCAGACTTGGGACGATTGCCTGTCCATAAATAACGATTCTGCCATGTATATGCAAAGACTGGTTAAGGATCTGAAAGAACTGTATCTGCACCATTTGCACACTCCTTGTATTGCACATCTGCTTCATGTTGCCATCAACCACACTTTAGGAACGCCTGAGTTCCATGATGTAAAACACTTTGTGATTCATTTCCCTATGATTTTCAAAAATGCAAATCGCCAATGCAGAGCTTTTTTTAAAGTGTGCACAAACAACTAAGTCAGCCCCACAAGTTTACGTGTGCCACCTCGAGTAGTGCCAACCAGATAGTTCTCTTGGCTTGAGGCTGCAAAATATGTTCATTCTCACTGGGACAGTGTGGCAGAATTTCTTGTAAATGAAGATGTGAGTCCAAGAAGGCAAGTAAACTCAGGAGCATAGTCTCAGAGAATGGCACAGGGAGAGAACTGTACTGTAAACAAAGATGTGTGTGTATTTTTCGGCAAAATACGTGAAGTTTAACTTAAACTAGAAACAAGGGAGCCTCTCAGCCATTGCATAGAAAAGATTATCAATTCTGATTTGTGAATAGCATCTGATCCTGACACAGCCATTAAACAAGTGGATCTGAAGTTCATTGGCTCCAAACGTGCAAAGCTATCCACAGCAATAAGCACTTTAGCCTCACAGTTCCACAAAAAATACAGTGCAATAATTGAACGCAACGTCCCTGATGGACTTTATGGTTGGGGTCCGTTTGCCAGTTTTCAGTTGCTCGACCCTTTTATTAAATGTCAACTATCTCACAATGTTACAGAATACCAAAACATTGTGTGGCATTTTAACTGTAAGAGTGAAGATTTTACTGTGGACTTTGTACAGTACATGTTGATTGATATACCTTCAGAATCAGCCATCACTGCCCTAGAATACTGGAGAAGTCAAAAACAACAACTGCCTACATTGTCCTCAGTTGCATTACGTGCTTTGGCAGTACCTGCCATTTCTGTGTGTGTAAAGAGATCCTTCAGTCTTTTTTTGCAAGGTGCAAGACAAACAACGGATGAAATTGTTGGAGGAAAGACTAGGGCAGTTAAACGTCCTTTACCACAACAAAGACATAACAGCATCTTTTGATAACTTCGGATCTCCTGACATGACAGAAAGCAAATAAGGACTGAATTTTAGTTAGTGCTGCTGTACTTATTGTTAATTGCTACATTTACAACTTTTACAGTATTTACTGCTGCTGCCACAATTATTAATATACTGCTGCTGTAATTATATTCAGACATCAGCGCTGATGTAATATAATATTTTTAAATAACTGAATTTTAAGTTTTACGCAAAACAAATCAAAAATATAAAATCATTACTGTTTTTGTGTATCAAACTAATTATTCTACTTGGAAAAGGATCAGTTCTGTGGTTGAAAAATAATTAATACTTTCAGTCGAAATTGACAAAAAATAAAAATAGAATCCTGGCACGCACGCTCATAATATAGGTGGGTGGTCATGAGAGAGGAGGAGGGGTTAAACTAGGCCACCAAGGAAGGATATAGACTAAGGAATGGGGGTCTAGGGATGGGGCTCACTGGACAACGTCTACAAATGTATGGCTTTTCATGGGGGCATTGGAGATTGGGGGTTCTATATGTATGTACACAGCATATGATTGATAGTAACACCATACAGCATACGCACCCTGATGGGTGCCAACACATGATCATTTATGCACAACTCTCTCCACCAAACCCCCCATTGCCACCTCCCATGCCTCTTATGTCCCAGGCCCCTCCTGGCATGCTGTTTCTCCCACCCGCCTCACCATCTTGGCCCCTCTAATGTTGCACCAGGTGGGGGGGGGATAGATCCCGGCCACAATATCCGCAGATGTGCTGACTGTTTGGCGCAGTTAGTGAGTTGCAGAAAACCTGGAGACTTTGGTTCTGGGACCCTGATTTTTATAAAAATCAGGTGCAGGGTCCTTGACGTATCTGGAGTACACCACAGCTCTACCTTACTGCAAATTGCAGTGATCTAAGGGCTCTTTGAAAATCAAGCCCAGTGGCTTCAAATGCCCTCTCACACCCATAGAACTCAAGGAAAGAAAAAAAACCTTACCTTTGTAAGCATGTCAGTACTACCACACCAGCTATCAGTCAGCAGCAACACGTAGCAGCAGCAAAGCATTTTACACTTGTGTGTGAGAACTTCTTTATTCTGGACATCAGGAGAATTTTCCAAGACAACATAGTGAACTTTTCCTTCTCATCCACTTTTTTCCTGCATTTTCTCATTAGCATCAGCAGCACATAGCAGCAGCAAAGCATGTTGCACTTGTGTGTGAGAACTTCTCATTTCTGGACATCAAGATAATTTTCCAAGACAAGATGGTGACATTTTCCTTCTCATCCGCATTTTTCTTGCATTTTCTCAACAGCAGCAGTAGCACATAGCAGCTGCAAAGCATTTTGCACTCATGTACGACAACTTCTCATTTCTAAACATTAGAATTTCACAAGACAAAATAGTGAACTTTTCCTTCTCACCCATGTTTTTCTTGCATTTTCTCAACAGCAGCAGCACCACGTAACAGCAGTAAAGACTTTTGTACTTGTGTGTGAGAGCTTCTCATTTCTGAACATCAAGAGAATGTTCCAAGACAAGACAATTAACTTTGGTGACTCTCAGGCACTTTTCTCTTGCTCATGTTATTGACAGCAGCAGCAGCTCTTAGCACCAGCACAGCATTGTGGCATTAGGGCCACAACATCTTATTTCTGGGCATCAGGAAATGTTTACAAGACACGGCAATTACATTTGGTTTCTCAGGAACTTTTCTCATGTGCTTGTTCTCAACATATGTTGACAGCTACACAGCATACCACACCCTGTTGGAAATCGTGAAAGGTCCCAGCCCCTCCTCCCCATGATGTACTACTATTACCGGTATTCATGGTCATATTTTATTTGACCCTTTTGTGTTTGTATGCAGTTACAGTACATGATAATGTGCGGAGGATCTGAATGAAGCACTGCTTGTGTGCTTACACTTTTAACCCTGTCATTACTTGCTCAGACAGAGCTAGACATGTAGGGACCACTGAACCAAGACTGTCAAACCACAACTCACTCTGTATCTTGTAGGATAAGGTTGCCCTTCCTCTTGATGAGAACAGTTTATAATCTTGGGTCATCCAAAAATGGTGGACAATTCACAACAAAATAGAAAAAAAGATGGACAAACTCCAACCAAACAAGATTCTTCCATTTATTAATCATATTTCTTTTTTTCAAACCTTTAGGTCTATGTTTTGAGGCCCTTGCCCTTCCTCAGGCCCTCAGTGTAGAGGGGAGGAAGGACTGAGCCATTTCATGATTTCCAACAGGACACAGAATCCACATTTTTGTCTTATAATTTCACAGCTGAGGAACAAACACAATGTTTAAACTTCTTGCAACAGAATAAAACGTGGGCTGATACTACTAGTAACAAGATGGACCTTAACAGAATACAGCATTTAGAACAGAGAGATGTAAGACTAGAATGTCATGCTTTATCATTAGCAGAATATATTAAAAACAAAAGATTTCCCAGGGGTCTGCGGGTGTTGGTTGGACCCAGCCTGGGTTTCATGACTGTTGAACTAAATGTCAAATGGACGGGCATAAGGAACAAGTGATCGACTGATTTTATGTTGGCTTTGATAGATGCTATTGTCAAAGAAAGAAACAAATTAGGTACTGAAACACAAGAAACCAAAGAAGATTATAAAACATGAGTACAACAACAAGAATTTACCACAGCATTAGAGAAAATTAAAAAAAGAGTTGCAAGAATATGAATATTATATAAAACAACAAAAACTGAAAAAAATTAAAAGGGACATTATCGATTACTGAGAAAATAATGTTTATTGTTGGCATTTGAAACCAAGATATAATAGACCAGGACAGTGTCAAACATCCATATCAGATAGATTCAGATAGTGGAGACACGTTCATCTCCACAGCATATGGGAGACAAGACACTTTAAACACTGAATGGAGTCCCTTTTTAGAGGAGCACCAGACATGTCAGGATACTTCGGGGAGGGGTGAGACACACAGGCATTTTGGATCAAAGACACAATCTGAGAAAAAGGAACTGGCAGGGGGATAAATTCAGGAATGAGTCATATCAAGGTCCGCGAGGAGGGAGTGGTGGAGGAGGTGGAAAAGGAAGGAGAGGGGGAGGCAGAGGCGACCAAGGAGCCAATAGTAATATTTAATTTAAGCGTCAGGGAAATCACACCCATTGAGGAAAAGGCCTTCAAGACAGGCCTTTCTTTCTCCCCCACAAAAAAACTTGATTGCTTTCAGCTGGAGGTGGATTTACAAAATGTAATTGCAAATTAAGATTGGCAGATTTTTTTTTTTTGATAAAAAAAAAATCAGAACCTATTAATACTAAAAAACAACGACTGAAACAGGCCTTAGGGATAAAATCTTATTTCAACACTACAAAAGGTTCAGATACAATAGAGACATGTATCAAGGTAATTGAAAAAGAAGTAAAGGATTTAGTCAACACAAGAAACTTCTTTCCACAATATAACCAAAAAAAATGGATATTTTGAAAACATTGGAAATAGATAAGAATTTGATTATTAAGCCAGCAGATAAGGGAGGAGGAGGAAGAGGAGTGATTCTTTGGACCTACACAGATGATAAAAAAGAATGTATGAGGCAATTAGGGGATAGGACCAATTCTGAACCCCTTTCAGAGGATCCAACAGTGAAATACAACAGGAGATTTCAGAACTATTGTTATGGTGGGTTGAGATGGAGTGGATCACAGAGGATGAAAAGGGTTTCCTTACACAGAAAAGTCCTAGAATTCCTAGGTTTTACGTGCTACCAAAGGCACAAAAAGACCCTGTACAACTACCAGGGAGACTGATAGTTTTAGGTATCGATTTGATACTTGAACCACTATCTAAATATGTTGACTTTTGTTTTACAACCTGAAGTGTTAAAAATGGACACTTACACTAGGGACTCTGGCCATATCACTGAACTGATCACAGGGTTGGACTAGACGGAAGTTAATTTGAAGGACACTATTTTGGCTAGTTTTGATTTAAAGAACCTTTACACCAGTATTCATCATAAAGAAGGTCTAGCCTCATTATTAGGAACATTTCATGGTAGGATAGATCAGCATCAACCAAAAGAGTATCTTCATCAATTATTTGTATTTTTATTTATTTCAGTTTAGGATTAATACTTTTGAGTCAAGGACTCATTTTCAAAGGTTCCGAGTCAGTTAAAGGAACGGATACAGACAACATAACACACAGCACAGCAGTGGATTACAAAATAAGGTTACAGAGGGTTGCACATAATTTTAAGTTTAAAAAATACATAGGAGTCTAGGTTTCACTAGTACATAGGAGTCAAACACTGTAAGTTTCACTAGTACATAGGAGTCTAACATTGTAAGTAACAGCACTAAGTGTGGGTATAGTAGTGTCTGAAACAGGAAAGAGGGGGAGAGGCCAGGGACGGAGTCTCCACTGGTAGTACAGGGGCAAGTGGGGTGGGGCATGGATGGTTGCCAGAGGGTAGGCTGAGCTCACCAGTAGGCTAGGGTAGAATGGGTGAGTGGTACAGCCTAAGGTAGGCATTGTCAGATGTTCACATATGTAGTTGATGGAGTGGGCGATCTGTGGGGGGGGGGAAGATTGATAGTTTATTGTAGTGTAGACTATGCAAGGTAGGTATTTTGTGGGTAGGGGGATTTGTTGAAGAGAGTGAGGAAGGGAAGAGTGCAGGGGGCAGAGGTTGGGTGATTAGAGCCAGTGGGTGGGTGGGATAGCCTAGGGGCCCTGAGCATGGGCTAAGTGTGGCAGAAACAGATTTTTTTAGTTCTAGCTGGGAATGAAGCCCAATTTTGAATTGTCTGAGCTTGATAGATTCTAAGAGTGTGGTAGGCAGCTCATTGAATGACTTTGTGCCCAGGAAGGCAAGTGATCTCTGTGCCAGTTTAGTATGCTTGAATGGCACCTGGAGTCCCCCTTTTGCAGAGCTCCTAGTCTGCTTAAGGGGTAACACCTTTTCGAAAAGCCTGTTAGTGGACTCAGGCATAAGCCCTAGCAAGGTTTTTTTGATAAGCATGCAAGTTTGGAGTTGAGCTCAGAGGTGGAGTGGGAGCCACCCTGTCTCATTGAAGAGGGTGCAAGTGTGGGTAGAGAGATCAGCACCCAAGGTTAAGTGACAGGCCTTGCTTAGGAGAATGCTAACTCTCTTGAAGGCAGTGTCAGAGCCTGCTCCATAGATTGGGAGCCCATAGTCAATGGTGGCTATTACCAAGCTATTTATGGCTGATTTCAGAGATGCAGGTGGTAGGGAGTGCTTGTGGTGGTACAGAACAGCCAGTTTCATGTTGCAGGTCTTGATGACATGGTCAATATGACTGGAGAAATTGAGAGTGTTGTTGAGGTAAATTCCTAGGTATTGAAATACAGAGACTTGTTCAAGTAGGTCTCCCTTAGGGCTCAGGATTTGCAATGAGCTGAACTTCTTTTTGTTTTGGGGAACTGTGAGCAGCATGCTCTTGTTTTTTTTTTTGTGGTTGAGCAGGATCTTATTCTTGTAGAACCAGGATTCGAGCTTACGGTAACTGTCCTGCAGTTCAGCAGGGATGGTATGCAGGTTTCTGCCTGGGACATATATGACAGCTTCATCAGCATAACATAGAAACATAGAAACATAGAATTTGACGGCAGATAAGGACTGCTTGGCCCACCCAGTCTGCCTATTTCCCTGCCTAATGGATAAGTTGCAGATCCTAGTTAACCAGCAGCCTACTTCTTTCTACCCCCACGCCCTAGAATTGCCTTATGGCTGTCCCATGCATGCTTGAATTCAATCACTGTTTTTGACTTCACAGCTTCCTCTGGAAGGCCATTCCATGCATCCACAACCCTCTTCGTGAAAAAATACTTCCTTAAATTACCTCTGAGCTGCCACCCCCCATCTTCAAATTGTGCCCCCTTGTTCTTGCACACCTCTTCTTTTGAAAGATGCTACCCTCTTGGACTTTGTTGATTCCCTTGAGGTACTTGAAAGTTTCTATCATGTGTCCCCTCCTCCTTTCCTCGAGGCTATACATATTAAGCTCCTTTAGTCTCTCTTCTATGATTTCCGTGCAGACCCTGCACATTTAAGTTGCTCCTCCTCTGACGTGCTTCCATCCTGTCTATGTTCTTTGCGAAGATTGGGTCTCCAGAACTTCACGCAGTACTCCAGATGGGGTCTCACCAGCTGTCTGTACAGAGGGATAATAACTTCCTGTTTTCTACTGGTGATGCCTCTCCCTATGCATCCCAGTATCCCCCCAGGAGGGTATTTATGAACAGACTAAAGAGTAGGGGGTCAAGGATAGATCCCTGGGGGACTCCTAGGGTCACTTCCCTTGGCTCCAAGTATGTGTCTTCTATTCTGACTCATTGAGTTCTATGGGAGAGATAGCTTCCAAACCAAGTCACCGTGTTTGGAGATAGGCCAGTTGATGACAGGCTGCTGAGGAGAAGGTGGTGGTTCACTGAGTCAAAGGCCTTTGTGAGGAATTTGAATATAGACCCCACTGCCATCCCTTTATCCAAAGCATCATAGAGCTTGGAGGAGTATTCAACTAGTGCTGAAAGTTTTGAGTGTTTTTTATGGAAACCAACCTGTTGAGGGCTGAGCAGATTACACTTCTCCAAGTACCCAGTGAGCTGGTCTGAGACCATCCTTTCCAAAGCTTTTGGGGGGGGGTAGCATTGAGATTGGCCTGTAGTTAGATGTGTTAGTTCTGTCTCCAGTTTTGAAGACAGGAGTAACTAGTGCCAGCTTCCAGGCATCTGGGAAAACAATCGACCTATGGGAGGAGTTAAAAACCTTAGTGAGGGGGTCAGCTATCTCCTACAGGGTTAGGGCGACCAGCTTCAGGTCGATTAGGTCACTCCCCATCCTAGTCTTGCCTAGGACCTGCTTGACATATTTGATTATCTCAGTTCTTGAGATCTGCTTGAAATAGAAAGGCGGTAGTCCATAACCTGTAGGTGTGGGTGCATCAGGACCTGGCGGCTGTTCTGTTGGTGGCACAAGATATTCACCCAGTAATACATCAGTCAGATCCGTGAATGCTAAATTGAAGGTGTTAGCGATATCAAGGGGTTTCTGGATCATCCTAGTATTTGAGGTGATCAGGTCTGGTGGTGATCTCGGGGCACTACCAGTTAGTGATTTCAAGGAGTGCCAGAAATCTTTACCCGAGCCCCATAATCTGTTTAGTTGGTCCTTATAGTAGGTGGCTTTAGCTTGGTGAACAAGTCTTGTGCAGTTGTTTCTGGCAGCCCTATAGGCGGACACGTCAGCCTGCTTGCCTGTCACCTTGGCTGAATAACAGAGATTGTCTCTTTGGTGCATGAGCACAAGTAGTGAGCCTGAGAGCCAGGGGTTTGTAGTACCTTTAACCTTCTTGACTCTTATGGGGGCAAAGATGTCACATGCCTGGGTGAAGGTCCTGAGGAAGTAGTCCAGGGCCTGGTTCCCATCCAAGGCTCTGTCGACTGGGGACCAATCAATCAGTTTTATGTGTAATTTCAAAGCTTCAAAGAGTCCAGCTTTTAGGGTGCAGTTATGGGATACTTTGGGCAGTTGCTTAGAGAACTTATTTGTCCATATACACAAGACTGGGGAGTGGTCACTGAGGCTGTCTGGTAAGACAGAAACCTCAGAGATGTGTTCTGGGTGGTAGGATAAGAGCCAGTCTATGAGTGTGCTGGTTCCGGTTCAGTAGTTGAGGTGGGTGGCTTGTGTTACCATTTGGGTAAGGTAGAGTCCAGAAATCTGGTCTCTTGTCAGAGCTTCTCCCTGAGAAAGCCGGTTAATGTTAAAGTCACCGACCATGATCTGTTCCCACTTTTTGCCCAGCATCTGCTGGTTCCCAATGAAGTATTTAAGGCCAGCTTAAATAGTTGAAATAGTCCTTACTAAGAATTATTTTTTATTTGAGGATGATTTTTACCTCCAAATCAGAGGGACGGCAATCGGAAGCACCATGGCCCCATCATATGCCAACCTCTACATGTGATATTTTGAAAGAACGCTTGTACTTGACTCATTGTAAAATCCGTTTTTTGAAAAAAATCTTCTTTTGGAAACATTTTATAGATGCTATATTCATCATATGGAAGTGAACACAGTCAGATTTGGACAGATTCAAATATTACTTAAATTCGAGGAATCAAATCTTATCAGTTACTATGTCTTCTGGCAAAAATAAAATAGCATTTTTGGATCTATTAGTCTATAAAGGAGAACATGGACCAGAAATGACTTATTTAGAAAAGAAACAGACAAAAATACTACATTGCATTATAGCAGCTATCATGACCCCAAACTAAAGGACAGCATCCCGAAAGCCCAAATGATTCGAGTTAAACGGAATTAGTGAGCAAATTGAGTTTAAAAAAATGACAGTGGATTTAGATACAAGATTCAGAACTAGAGGATATTCTCTGGGTTTAATAAGGGATGCTATAGAAGGGGGTTTTCAATACCCCAAGAGCAGAATATTTGACTTCTAAGGAAAAAAGTGACATAGGGGAGAGAATAGTTTTTTTCAGTGGCCTATAGCCATTTGAGCAAAGGAATAAGTAAATATTACAAGGAATTGGGACATCATGCAGGCAGGCTACATCAGTGCATGTTTCAGAAATATACCTTTAATAACATCTAAGAAGAATGAGACACTGAGAGATAGACTGGTTCATACAGCACATCATAAGGACAAACCTACTAAACAGAAACAGCTATTATTGGGACCGCTGTCTAATGGAAGTTCCCCTGTGGGAGGTGTTTCCAATGTGGCAATACAAATAAAAAACAAGTGTCTGAACATCCTTGTAATAATAAGAAGTTTTTGATCAAACAACATATTACGTGCATGTCTGATCATGTGGTCTACGTACTGAGATGCCCCTGCGACAAGTTGTATGTTGGAAAGCCTAAGAGAGAACTAAAATCATGTACTAGTTATTAGAAGAGCAAGATAAGGCTCCATGATGAAGACTCAGCAGTGGCCAGACATTTCAACAAATCAGGACATTCGGTTTCGTCTTGAAGATTTTGGGGACTTGAAAAAGTAGCAAAACCTGAGAATCAACCAGAAAACTGGGATGATAAACTACTAAAAAGGGAAGTCGTTTGGATTTATGGACTGGACACATTTGGCTCTGTTTTTGGCCTCAGTGAGGAATGTGACAGGTTCCTTTTGTGGTGACTTTACATATCAATTCTGTAAAGGAATTGAGGAATTGAGGTTTCTAATGGCACAAAGAGAGTCATAATAGGATAGTTTCATATGTGGTTTATACTCACTGTATTTGAATTATGGTATTTCCCTTTTATTTTATACATTAAGTGGAGGCAGCTTCCCCATCCCCTGTTCCTCATCTCAATACTCCACACACAACAATCTTTCCAGCAGCAAAAAATTCCAGTAACTAAAAATGTTGCTATCTAGTATTTTTTCTCTAAGAGATTTGATTGAAGATCCTTTTTTATTTTGAAACATTCAAAAAATTAAAAATTACAAGTGGCTTTAGCCACAGGAAGGGGGGGGAACCGTTGAAGGAGATTCAGCTGGAACATGGAGAAACAGTTATTACTTTAGCACAAAGAGTTTAACACCTCGCTTATGACACATAGCAGGTGAGATTACAGTGTTACTATCTTATTGCCACACTAGAATGACAAAGCTCTGAATTGAATTTTTAAACAATTGCAACACAAGTTGCTATTTAAGGGAAATAAGTTTTCTGATTTGGATTCCTTTAGGAACGTATTAATGGCATCCTGGAAATATAAACAAAAATAAAAAAGTAGAAAAGGAATACAAAACATTGGGTGAGCATCACTTTATATTGATTAAGCCTTGAATAAGTAAATGTATGACGCTGTTGAATATTGTTTTATTTTGTCATGTGCTAAAAAAGCAGTTATAAGGGAATGAATCTCACATAGACATCAATTTAGATAAGTTGATGAAGTAAAAATAGCAATCGAGTTATTTTCACATTTGCAGTTCATTTTTTACAATAGGTCTCTTTGAAGAAAACGGATCATAGTGATGGCACTTAAATAGAATCAAAGTAACAATAACTATTGCTGGAATTAATATTTGAGGTATGACAGAGTACATTACAGCAAATTGAGAATATTTTGTACAAAGAATGTATCTTGAAACATTGTCTTTTGAATTTATTACCAGAGGAATTGGCAAGGGCCACAAAATGTAGCCCTATGGGTGTGAAAAAAATAAATCTGATTAATAAATGGAGATCATCCATCTTTTTTCTATTTTATTGTGAATTGTCCACCATTTTTGGATGATCCAAGATTATAAACTGTACTCATCAAGATGAAGGGCAACCTGATCTTACAAAATACAGAAACAGAGAGAGATAGACAGACAGACAGACCGTAAAAAGTGCTAAAAAATGAGTCAAAATAAAGATTAAGTAATTAAGGAAAGTCAAGAATAGCACACAAAACAAAACAAGATTGAAAACTGTTTTAACAGTTAAAACTTGCTTTTCTCACTCCCAAGCTCCAAGCTGCAGCTCACTAACACACTGGCCCAGATATTCAGACTGCGCTGGGCAGTGGCGCGTTCATTTACATATCTGGTCCTGTGTAGTACACAGGACCAGATATGTCACTGTGGCCCAATAGGCATACAGATCATACTGTATGCTGTCATTTGGTGGGTGGCCGGAGGTATGCGGGTGGGGTGCTGCCACCCGCCGATGATGGGTGGGGTGCTGGGTGGCTGGGGGTCCTCTGTGGGTGGGTGAGGAGGGGGTTACCACTGGACCACCAGGTTGATATATATTATTTCTACAGCCCATGATTGGGCATACGGGTTGAGATCCACTATGCCACCAGGTTACTCATTCTTACTACAACAGCCTGTGATCAGACATATGGGGTGGGATCCACTAGACCACCAGGTTTATCTTTATTATTGCAACAGTCGACGAGCAGGCATACGGGGAGGGAGGGGGGTCTATTAGACTACCAGGGGGGACTGGGTGCTTGTGGACGGTGTTCCTGCTGGGCGGGTGACCACCCACGTCTGGCGGTTGTTGTGTTGCACCTTGCAATACAGCTGCCCACCTGTGGGTGGCCAGCATTTGAGCCTATTATTTTTGGCTCAACTTTGAGCACCAGTGTGTGGCACATGTAGGGGTTGCGCCAGCCTATGCACCGCACATCCTGGGCTGAATGTCAGGATGTGCCACATATGCATGGGCATGCCCCCTGCATCTGCGCTGCATACATTACCAATTCTCCCTGGTGCATCAGGAGTTGTGCCGAGCAACCTGCACCTTTGAATATTGTACTGGGGCGCATTGAGAGGGTTGTGCATGGCGCAACTCCTTTGAATATCTGGGCCACTGTGCACTGCAAATGAGAAACTGAAACCAAGTCACACTTCCTGCCTGCTTGGAATGTACCTTGTGACCTGCAAAAGCTCTGCCATGTGACACAGACTTGTTTTTCCCTAAACTTCGCCTTTCAGATCATAAAGCAAAGTTATGAGACAAACCTGAAAGGCAAAGTCAGCATTAGTGAAATTCCCCTTAAAGGGGAAAACTTCACAAAATTATCCATGGAGGTGGAGTCGCCGACTTCACTTGAACTTCACCTGTGGATTAAAACTTTCTATGGATTAAAATATTGCAACATCTGTAGTTATGATATTGTTTTTAAATATTTCTCCCCTTTAAGAATGAATATAGGTCTGTAAGATCAGCTTCAAAATGTATTAATCAAGAACTGTTTGTGTTTATATGTGCATATTATGTTAATCATTGGAATATAGCTAACTCACTTCTCTTATTTTTTGCACTGAGTGCTCATAGCTGGCTCTGGCAGGATTAGAACACACCATCACTAAGCTAAAGCGTATACAGTTAAATGGCATCTGACCCTGCAAATATGTTATCTCCAGTCCAGGAGCAAGTGCAATGAGATGAAAATATGATGTTAGCACCATTCATTGGAGAGTAGAACCTAACAGAGTGATACAGATTTTCCTGTGTAACTGGAAAAACCTTAGGACGATCACCTCAGAGGCACAGTCTGCATTTAATGGCTGGTCTTATTTGAAGCCTATGGACTTACAGCCTTAATTGTTTATAATGATGGCAGTCTATTTCAATATTTCTTGGGTTATTTTGATCTTTCTTCAGATTGTTATTTGCACTATGAAATGTACTCCTTTTCAGATATTGTTAATTGGGGGCTTATTTGTACATTGATATTTTCGTATGTTAAACTAATGGATTTTAAAGTGTTAGCTAGGGAGATGTTAACACTTCGATATTAGTGTGGTAAATGGGTTTCTTGTGTATTTCTGAACTTGGAGTTATGCCATGTGATCACTCTGAGTCATTATTTAAGGCAGCTCTTTTGACCCGGTAGCCATGCTCCACCTGAAAAAGCCCAAGAAGGGTGAAGGGCCAGTTAGCTTCTTTTCTGACTTCTGCCACAACACTTTTGGTTTCAGGTAACACTTTGTTGTCTCGGCACTGAATATCAGCAATCCAGACAGTTGTTGAGACTTATTTGACCTTTTTTGCACTGAACGAGCTCTGTCTTTGAGTTACTTACTAGCCCTTTTAAATCAGCATAACGGAATTTAATATGGCCCAAAAGCAACGGAGCCTGTTCCAGAATAGCTGGGGTTTTATGGACACATTCAAGTATTAGTGTAATATCAATATTTATCATTTGGAAAGCATACAAGAGAAGTGGTTCTGAAACACATCAAAAGCAGGGATAAAAATGTCACACTACCTTTGTATGGTGCCCTTGTGAAACCCCATCTGGAGTACTGTGCTCAGTTTTGGGCACCCAGTAACATTCGGGATATTGCACTGTTGGAGGGGGTGCAGAGAAGAGCAAACAAAAGGGTTGACAGAGTATCAGACTTGCCATATTGGGAGATGCTGAGGGTGCTGGGCTTGTTCTCTCTTGAATACAGAAGACTAAGGGGTGATCTCTGCTTGGTTTACAAAGCATTTAAAAACCAATACCTGTGGGAATGTAAAGGTCTCAGCAGAAAAACAGTAACAGGAGAAACAGGATCACATCATTCTCAACTCAGGGGCAAATTTTATAAAAGTTTAATAGAAGTTCTAAATGAGATTCCTGGATAAATCAGAGAGTGGTGAGCATATTGAACAGCTTGCCAAAGGAGGTGGTGACAAGTGAAACTATGGAGCTGTTCAAAGCAGCTTTGGATAACCTTTTTCATAAAAAGCATAGGTAGTACCCATTGTAAAATGACGAGTCATACGTGGCTAGCACTTCTGACTCATATTGGGCCTATGAGTGATTGATTCCTATGATCAATTTTAAGGCAGTGTATCCCTCATGGACAGTAATTCTTATTTATGTAATGATGTTTCTCATCACTGAATGTGGTTCAATAAATATTTTTGCAACCTGAAGCAATTTCTTGATCACTGTTTTCTAATTTTTCAGGCACTCTGTAGTGTACCTTTATACTGAGTGTGTTCTCAACCTTTTGGAATTCTTTTTAACAAGTAGTGTACAGGTGCTGTCAAGAAGGCTGAAAGAATGTCAGGGTGCATTAAAATGAGGGCAATTAGCAGAAAGGGGAAAATAATCCTGCCACCTTAAAAGACCATGGTCAGACCCCACCTGGAGTACTGTGTGCAGTTCTGGGCTCCTCAATACAAAAAGGTGGTGCAAGGCAGGGCCACGAAAATGATCAGGGGACTAAAGAATAGAGGCTTTCATGAGAAACTGGTGGCCCATGACATGTTCATGCTGGAGAAAAGAGGTCTGACTGGGGACATGATCTCCATCTTTGACATACTGAGGGGTATTTACACATACATGTGATATGTCCAACTTGCTTAAGAGGGAGATTTGGGTCAAATTAAGAGGGAGATTGGCCTGCTAGTAGGGAGATGCCGTAACGTCATGAGTTTGTCCTTAAATGGCATCAAAAAAATAAGAAAAAAGTCATTACAAAATGTTAATGTATTTAATTTTGTCAAGAATAAGCACTAAGAAGAATAAACAACTAGTTATATAAAGTTATCAGATACATCGTTCATCACTGATTTAATTTTTATGTGTCTTTATCTGCCAAAAAACATGGATATACTGGACATAATTTTACTTAAGCAGGAGGAGATTTTGTTTCCCAGGAGGGAGGGAGGGAGTTCAGTCAAAAAAAAACAGGAGTCTCCTGCGTAAAGAGGGAGATATCACATGAATGTTTACAAGGCTGAAGAGATGGAGATGTTTGATCTTGTGTGCCCTGGCAGGATGAGGGGACACATCCTGAAACGCAAAGGTGGTAAATTTAGGGGTGCTGTTATGAAGCACTTCTCCTTCAGAGAATGATGAGCCTATGAAACAGCATTCCAGTGTGGAAAGTGCACACAAAGATAGTACAGGCCTTCAAGGTAAGCCTGGAAAAATCCCACTTCCCAAAGGAATTACAGGTTACCCCAGGGTAGTAGAGTGGCCGGGAAATCCCTTTAAATGAGTGCATATTTGAACAGTATGAAGTACATAGGCACATAGAAAAGTTTCCGACAGAAACAGGCAGTATGCCCAACAAGCATGTCCTCCACTAGCAGTGGATGTTTCCACAAATCCAATACTTCTTAAGGTACTCATGCTATCTTTTCCTAAAAGCACCAAGGATGGAACTAGAAACTATTAGTTCAGCTAGAAAATTCCTGAGATACTACTCTTCCACAGAAAACAAATTACATAATGTTCCTTTTAACTCAATCCCCATCTAATTGACAGTACTTGTTCTCTGGTTATGAAGTGTGGGGGAACAGGGTAAACTTGATGGGCCTAGTGTCCTGTCTGACCTTAAATTACTATGTAGAAACAACACCAAATGCAAACGTATGCAAGGAATCCATCTAAAGGTGATAAATGTTCAATATGCTTTTGTTTTTTTTTTAAATTAAGAGTTTGCTGTCACTATTCCATACATAGCAGCACATCAGTCTACAACCCTGCCAAGTCAGAACTAATGCTCACCGCATTAGTAACTTTAAACTTGCATGCAGAGCAACAATTTGGCTTTCTGTCCAGAGAAAATGTCTGGTAAAGAAAATGATAATCACCATTCTATCCCATTAATTTTTTTAATTCAGCCAGCTGCTATTGTTATATCTGAAGAAGTTTTTTTTTTTCTTTTCCCTTTTGGTAATTAGGACATTTTCTACTTGACAATATGGTGCGTAGTGTGGGGAACAGTATTCAGTCTGAAAGGTGGTATGTCTAGTTCCGTTCCTTTTCATATTTAATCAGCATAGTGACCTCACTCCCTGTAACATCAAAATTGACCATGAAGAGCCCCCTCACCTTCAGCCAGACTAGCTGCTTGTGATGTCGCAATCACTGAGGTCACAATGTTGATGAGGTATGCTGAGGAATATGGAAATAAAAATAGGCCTCCCCTGGGAAAAATACCATACTTTGCACAGCCCATCAGGAATAAAGTGGAATCCCTGTGAGTAGTTGGTTGTGTTTTTTCTCATTTTATCAAACTTATTTTCCCACCATAAACCCCAACACCTCAGGTCAACCTACCAGCTCTGCTATTTTGACTCTTGAACCATTGCTGCCCCTCGTTGCAATACCTCCATGGGTCAGACTGCATTCTCTGTTTATTCCCCTCTTTCTGAAGTAACTTTCCTACCTAACTCTGCCTCTTCTCATGCTTCCCCTGATCTTAAGGAGAGATAGTCTTGAAGGAACTCACAAATCTGACAGAAGACAGAGCTCTGGGGCCAGATGGGATATAACCAAGGGTATTGAAGGTTCTCATGGAGGTATTGGCTGGCTGCACCTCTGACAGCCTTATTCAACAGGTCACTGGAAACAGGAGTGATTTTGGAGGACTGGAGGAAGGCAGAGTAGTCCCGCTTCATAAAAGCTATTTGAGGGAGGTGACTGGCTATTATAGGCCAGTCAGTCTGACATCAGTGGTGGGAACATAATGGAGTCACTACTAAAGGAAAGGATTGTAGAGTATCTTGAATTCGCCAGGTTACAAGACACAAGGCTGCACAGATTCATGAGGGGGAGGGAGTCATTTCAGAAAAATCTGATAGATTTCTTTGACTGAGTGACCATGGAATGGATCAGGGTGGGGCAATGGACTTAGCCTACTTTGATTTTAGTAAGGCATTCAACATCGTACCACATAGGAGACTCGTAAGGAAACTGGGCAGCTTAGGGGTGGGTTCTAATGTGGTAAACTGGGAAATAAACTAATTAATGGATAGGTAACAGAAGGTGGTGGTAAACAGAGTATACTCAGGAGAATGGAAGGTGACCAGCAGGGTGCCGCAGGGGTTAGTACTGGGTCCTTTTTACGGTCGCTTGCATGCATGCGCAAGGAATGTTTTGAGAGAGTAGCACACTTTGGAGGTATGCCTCTCCCTTGCAATCCACTGCTCCATTGAGCAGGCATGGCAGTCCTGCACCAATGGGTGTGGGAGCTGTGTATGACAGTGGTGGTCTTCGCTTCAAAGAAAACCACCACTGTCATACAGAGCACCGCGTCACGCCGCCCCCCGCGCGTCACGCCACCCCCCCCAAAATCTTTGCTGCCATGCTGGAAGCCCACCCTAGCGTGACAAATGTCCCGTGTCGTCTGCCAACGGGGGTGCCCAATCCCCCATCGGCTCCACGGCCCCCACCAAGCCATCCTTCTGCCACGCTGGGAGCCCATCCCAATGTGGCAAATGTCCCAGGTTGTCTGCCGACGGGGGTGCCCAATCCCCCGTCGGCTCCTTGGCCCCCCAGCCATGCTTCTGCCACTCTGGGAGCCCACCCCAGCATGGCAAACGTCCCACGTTGTCTTTTTTTCTTTTTTTTTTTACATGTGAATCGAAAACGGTCCCATGGCGCTTCTCCTAGTCCCCCCTCCCACAACCCGCACCCACCCACTGCGCACCCAGCCCCCCACACCCCTCCTCACCCCATACTTACCTCCG
The DNA here is from genome assembly GCA_016271365.2 of Neoceratodus forsteri. Lineage (NCBI taxonomy): Eukaryota > Metazoa > Chordata > Ceratodontiformes > Ceratodontidae > Neoceratodus > Neoceratodus forsteri. The sequence goes on from CM057450.1 coordinate 1,545,487,762, forward strand.
AATTTGGTGCGATGATCTTCGTTGGACCGGGAACACGTCTGCACTCTTCAAAGCCGACCGCGAACTGAGGAAATGCCGGTAAGCTGTATAATGGGCTAGATAGGGGGGTTTCAACTTTATTGCATATCTCAGGCATTTTTGGGATTTTTGCTCCAATTTAACATTGTTTTGGACTTCTTCTCGAACGATGTCACTGTCATGGCGTTATTTGGGTCCAAGGGTGATTTCAGTCACCGCGCAGTCACTGTGCAAAATCACCCTTCAGGCCTGAATAACACCATGACAGTGACATCATTCATGAGAAGGGGTCCCAAAAACCCCATGTTGAAAATTTGGTGCAAACATTCCAAAAAATGACTGTTTTACTAGCGTGTGCTACGCAGTTCCTATGTAGGCTCGTAAGTTCGTGAATTTTCAATATTTTCACTCCATATTTTCAACACTGCCATTTTACCACACCTCCTTATGAGCAGTACAGCTGTCATTTTTCACATCCTGCCCAAAATGTGTTTCCGCCCATGTAGCGCACAATGGCGCAGTCGGTGTGCGAAATCAATGTATGGGATGCATTAAGAAAATCATGGTGACACTGTTCATTAGCAGAGGTCTTAAAATGGCTATGTTGAAAATTTGGTGAAAAAATTCCTAAAAATGACTGTTTTACGAGCGTGTATTATGCAGTTCCTACGCACGCCGTAGGTTTGTGAATTTTCAATATTTCCTCCAGATTTTCAACATTGCCATTTTACCACACCTTCTTATGAGTAGTACAGCTGTCATTTTCACATCTCACCCAAAACGTGTTTCACTCCATGTTGCGCAAATGGCGCAGTCGGTTGTGAAATCAATGTATGGGACACATTAAGAAAATCACAGTGACACTGTTCATGAGCAGAGGTCTTAAAATGGCTATGTTGAAAATTTGGTGAAAAAATTCCTAAAAATGACTGTTTTATGAGCCGCGCGCAGTTCCCACGCGACGCTCAGACGCTTGGCGTAATTTTCAATATTTCACTCCATATTTCAACATTGCCATTTTACCACACCTTCTTATGAGTAGTACAGCTGTCATTTTTCACATCTCACCCAAAGCGTGTTTCCACCCATGTTATGCAAAATGGCGCAGTCGTGTACTGTAAATCAATGTATGGGACACATTAAGAAAATCACAGTGACACTGTTCATGAGCAGAGGTCTTAAAATGGCTATGTTGAAAATTTGGTGAAAAATTCCTAAAATAACTGTTTTCTAGAGCATGCGTTGCGCAGTTCCTCATGCGCTCAACGTACGTTTGTAATTTTCAATATTTGCACTCCAGATTTTCAACATTGCCATTTACACACCTCCTCATGAGCAGTACAGCTGTCATTTTTCACATCCTGCCCAAAACGTGTTTCCTCATGTAGCGCATTAACAGCGCAGTCGGGTGCAAACTCAATGTATGGGACACATTAAGAAAATCACAGTGATACTGTTCATGAGCAGAGGTCTTAAAATGGCTGTGTTGAAAATTTGGTGAAAAAATTCCTAAAAATAACTGTTTTACGAGTGTTCATTGCACAGTTCCTATGCACGCTCGTAAGTTTGTGAATTTTCAATATTTCCACTCCAGATTTTCAACATTGCCATTTTACCACACCTCCTTATGAGCAGTATAGCTGTCATTTTTCACATCTCACCCAAAACGTGTTTCCACCCATGTAACGCACAATGGTGCAGTCGGTGTGCGAAATCAATGTATGGGACACATTAAGAAAATCACAGTGACACTGTTCATGAGCAGAGGTCTTAAAATGGCTATGTTGAAAATTTGGTGAAAAAATTCCTAAAATTAACTGTTTCTGGCGTCGTTGTGCAGTTCCTCACTGCGTTCGTAAGTTTGCGAATTTTCAATATTTTCACTCCAGATTTTCAACATTGCCATTTTACCACACCTCCTTATGAGCAGTATACAGCTGTCTATTTTTCACATCCTGCCTAAAACGTGTTTCCGCCATATGTAGTGCACAATGGCGCAGTCGGTTAAGCGAAATCAATGTATGGGACACAGTAAGAAAATCACAGTGACACTGTTCATTAGCAGAGGTTTTAAATGCCAATGTTGAAAAATTCCTAACAATGACTGTTTTACTGACGTCGTTGCACACTTCCACACGCTCGTAGGTTTGTAATTTTCAATATTTCCACTCCAGATTTTCAACATTGCCATTTTACCACACTTCCTTATGAGCAGTACAGCTGTCATTTTTCACATCCTGCCCAAAACGTGTTTCCGCCTATGTAGCGCACAATGGGGGTAACAAAAAGGTCATGCTGAAAATTTATTGTGCAAATACCAGCAATCGCACAGGGCATTAGGGTAAAGCACCATACATGCCAAACACCACTGCAAATACCTGCAAGTGAACATTCGGCATTGACAAATGCTTGTTAATGTCTTTGTAAGCACTATTGCAAATGAGATAAAAGGGAAGGTATGGCTCTTTGCAGATGACTCCAAAATCTGCAATAGGGTAGTCACTCCGGAGGGGTTGGAAAAATGTGCAGGGCCCTGAGAAAACTCAAGGAATGGTCAGGGGCATGGCAGCTGTTTTTCAATGCAAAAAAGTCCAAAATCATTCACTTAGAGCACAGATACCCAGAGATGGAGTACAAAATAGGAGATGAAGTATTGATGGTCACGAAACAGGAAAGGGGCTTGGGAATAATAATATCTGATGACCTCAAGGTGGCAAGACAGTGTGAGAAGGCAGTAGATAGGGCCACTGGGATGCTGGGGTGCACAGGAAGGGGTATTGCCAGCCGAAGGTGGCAGGCAGTGTTGCCACTGTATAGATAACTGATGAGACCCCACCTGGAGTGCTGTGTCCAGCTCTGGAGACCACATCTCTTGAAGTACATAGACAAGGTGGATGCTGTCCAGAGAAGGGCAACTAAAATGGTGCAGGGGCTGCATCAGAAGCCCTTTGAGGAGAAACTGAATGACCTCAGTATGTACACCCTGCAACAGAAGAGAGAGAGAGGAGGGACACGAATGATAGAAACCTGTAAATACTTCACGAGTTGAATAAGGTACAGGAGGGAAATATTTGTCAGAGGAAAAGGTGAACAAGAACAAGGAGAAATGAAATAAAGCTGGAAGGGGGAGACTTTATGAGAGATGTAAGGAAGCACCTCTTCACTGAAAGAGTGGTAGATGCCTGGAACAGTCTTCCAGTGCAGGTTGTGTGGGGGTGAAATCAGTGGTGCGCTTCAAGCATGCATGGGATAGGGACAAGGGAATCTTAGTTGGGAAGCAATGGGAGGGGGAACTGGGTAGCAAGTAGGGTCGGTGGTGACAATATAGGCAGGGACAAATGGACATACTGGGTGGACCAAATGGTCCATATCTTCTGTCAAATTCTATGCTTCTAAAGTATGTTTAAGTAACTTCTCAATGATCATTTTGCTCCCTGCTGCTCTTGCTCCTAGTACCTCTTTGCTTAGCCCAAGTATTTGCGCTGGCCAGGAACTAGTCTAGTTGGTCAATTGTTACCTCTCATAATTTGTCCACTGTTCCTATTTGTTTGCACTGTTGTTTATTTTGTATTCCATGATTTTTTTTTTGCACCGTTACCTTTGAATTGTATTCACTCTCTGTACTCTTCCCACGGATCAGACCTGGAAACAAATTGATTCAGTATGCCTTTCCAAGTCACCATTTTGTAAATAAATAAATTCACCAGCCATCACCCACTTTAAGTTTGTCTTGTCCCTTCGTACTGATTGTCTTAAACACAAAACTGACATACAATACAATGTGCGGCTTGCTGGAGCCCCCACCCCCCTCAGGCTAGCATCACAATTAAAGAAACACTGCACTAGATATGTTAGCTTTCAGGTAGGTACTGTAGCTGCTCTACATATCAGACATGATGCTTTTCAGTCAAGTCTTCAGATTGTCCTAAAAAAGGGGAAAGCAGTTCAGAAAAAAAGTAGCCTCTGGATATTTTTTGAAATAAATCAGATTTTCTGCTATTTTGGCTGTACTAGTGTTTTTTTTTATTGGTGTTAGCCCTCATGGCTTTAAGAGGCTTCAACTAAAGACTGAATATACCCATAATTAAATTATGCCTTGGAATGTTGGGGGTAATTTCACCTGAGCATGTTGCTACAAGTCATACTGAAGTGGATGACAAATCTTTAAGGTAGAAATGTTTTCACTTCCTACTATGTAATGTCTCAGGACCCCATGGCAAAAATGTGCATTTAACAATAAATGTTCTCCATGCACAGCCACTTCAAAATCCCAAATAACAAACCTTTGCAACACACTGGTTTTTCTTCACACTCTTTATAAACACTGAACAATTCAGATCCATCCACTTGAGATACTGACCGGTGTAAACTGTCTGGCAATGGAGAAGGACAGGTCTTCTGCCATTGACTAGATTTGATTATTTACGTTTCATCTTTCTTTCTGCCTAGTACACATTTATTTATTCAATTTTTATAGTATACATTTATTTATTCAGTTTTTATTTACCAGATAAGTGCACGAGACAATCAGAGGTCTATTTCAGGCATATAATTGGACAGTGTACGTTACAGGATTAGGAAAATTTTTGACAAGAAAATAAATGTGTTTCAACAATACTGTTCATGTGCAAACAGTACTGTGTAATGAGCAACCACCTTCTATCCAATAACAGCTGCCTTGTGCACAGACACCTCAGACATTAGCTTTGGCTGATTCTGGAGGCGAACTGGAAACAAGGTGATAGCAGAGTAAATGTCAATGCATTCCGAGTGGCAGAGAAAAAGCAAAAGACCATAAGAGCATCTCTTTGGCATTTATCATATACAGGAATACTATTAACCCCAACATTGTTCTCACTGAACTGACCAGCAACAAACATGGGTTTGACGTGTGGTCAAGGTAATTATAGATTAGCACAACAGCATATTTGGCACCTTAGTCAATTAGGATCACTTAAAGCAGAAATAATAAATGGTTTCCAAAAAGCTGGATTCCAGCTATAGTGGCAGTTAAGAAAAATATTAACTTACCTGTTAAATCTGTTTTTCTAGGTTATTCCTATAATATGCATTCAATCTTCCTATATGTCTGTCTGTCTGTCTGTCTATCTATCTATCCATCCATTGCAAAAAAAATGATGTTAAGCACAAGTTAAGGTTTATTATTAATTCAGCATTAGGGTCTTTCGAAACCTAACTCCACTCACCCATAGCCTCCACCCCTGTGAACTCCATCAAATGGAGTGCCAAATAACAACCCAGGTTTCAAAGATATTTTTTAACGTAAAAAATAAACATCATAGAAGAAATACAGGTACATCCCATGATGAATGCTGCACTCATATGTTGTGAGACACAAGGCTGCATGGAATGGTGAATTGGGTGGACAGAGACAGGGTTCAAAAAAACTCTAATATCACGTTTAAGTACCTTTGTGTGCTTTACTAATGAAACCTACATAGTGCAAAAATGTATTTTTTTTTTTTGCAATGAGTTTTCTTTCTTTTTGACATAGATAGAAATAGTAGCATACTTTGCCAGTGGAAGAAGCTGTAGCTACATCATCCCACCAACTGGACCAGACCAGCACCAGATTTCACGAGTAGCCTGAAGCAGCTGCATCATCACACATATTACACTAGACCTGTAACAGACTCTGCGATTGATAGAGTTGCTGCATGGTTACAGATATTGCACATGACCTGCTCTGGACTTTGCAAGTGGCCTGCAAGTCACCTACCTCATGATACACCTTGCACCAGGCCTTCATGAATGGCCTGAAGTAGCTGCATCATCCCACACATGTGCCTGTCCAGTAGCAGAATGGTAGATCTTTAAGACATATTGCATAAGACCAGTAACAGACTTCGTGAGTGAAAGGGCAGCTTCATGGGCACAGGCATTGCACTTGACCTGCAGCAGACTTTGCAACTGGCTTTGCAGGCCCCTTGCAAACCAGCTGTATAGCCATGGACATTGCACCAGATCTGTAGTGGAATTTGCGAATTTACTGCATAGCAACTGCATCATCACACACTTTGTTCCAGACCAGTAGCAGACTTCACTAGTGGGCCTGCGGACTACTTGCAATGCATTTGCTTCATGACAAGCACTGCACTAGACAAGTAGCTCACTTTGTACATAACCCTACAGAGCTGTATTTTCTCATTGTTAGATTAAGTGTAATGAAAGTGAGGCTTGTATCTCAAGAAAGTGGGTTTAAGCATCATGAAAACAGCTTCTCTAGTGACAAAGACAGGGTGACAACCGAATTTCATTAACACATTAAAACCTTTCTTTAAAAACACTTAAAGAATCAACATTGCACCCCACACTATCAAACACTCAAGTTTCAGCTGTAACGTCTAACAGCTTTTGTTGTTTGTGATGCACAATGTTCTGGTTTTACCCACTTTCATGCCTGGAGGTCATCTAGATTTGTCTCATTGACACTTTTGTGACATAAGACTGTCACAAAAGTGGAGGTTATCTCATGAAAGTGGGTTTCAGTTCATGAGTGAGGAAAACAGGGACTCTTTTTGTGACACTTAGTAACATAATTTCAGCTCACATCACTGGGTTCTGCTTCATTGCAGTCTTCAACTCAACTGATGTCACTGGGTTCCAGAACTGCTAAGTAATTAAAAAATTAATACTGGGTGGGAAAAGGGCTGCATTAATATGGGTCCTGAATAAGGAAACAAAATATGATTATTTCAAAACAAACATGCAACAAAATCTATGGGACTGAGAATACAGACTTCGCACATGCCCAAATATATTGTACAATAATATTTAAAAAAGTAATCAACAGGGTTTATATTCCCTTAATGTAGAAAGGATAATTTAAGGTTTAGTCCAATAGCAAAAATAATGCATCCTATTATAATTATTGGTTATATGCCTGAAGCCTATGTGCTGCATATACACAGTGTGTAGGCTTCCATACGTCTACCTGCTGTGCATCGGGGGTCCCGTGGGACCCCTACGGCAATTATAGAAGGAGTGCTCCCCTTCCATACCTGATCCCCATGCAGGTCTCAGTACTGCACATAGGGGATATGGGGACAGGCAAGGGGTGTGCCTGGGGGTGGCATTGGATTCCATGCCATGCACAAAGGCTTGGAGTGCTGGCAAAGGAGGACACAGGCTACAGCTGCAGGTACTCTGCCATAGATCCAACATGCCCCCTCCAGCCAGTGGTGGGCAGCCTGGCAAGAATGTCAGCCACACTTACACCACAGGCCCCCACCTTCCTTACATGCAGTGGAGGCTGGGGACTCCCAGATACCGCTCGCCCATAGTGTAGGGGCCCTGGCTGATACAGGGGTGCCCAAGTGACACTATGCTCCTGTCCTGTGCAGAGTAGGGAATCTACTCCACCAGCAGTATGGGCATCTGAATGGATGCCTGCCAGCATCCTCAGCTTCGCCCATGTCCCACCACCTGTCCCCGCCGTGCTCCTATGCAACTATGTGGCAGGGACATGTATGGGCAGATAGGCGTAGTGCAAGGCAAGTGGCCTGTGCCTGTCCAAGATGTCACTGCCAGCTGGTGATTCCCTGAATATTCTGTGAAACATCTTGCAGAAAATCACACCTTCCAGAAGTACCTGATCATCTGAGAGTGATCTATTTCTCAGCATGGGTGAATTGCACCAGTTTCCTTGCTTACTGAGATTTCATCCTGGCTACATGTGATCTCAGACAATCAAATTTGAGTATTTTGACCATCTTTTGCATAATGACTATAATGAAATGGATTGTCAAAATCCTCAAACCTGGTTGGCCGAGACCACATTCAGCCTGGATAATATCTCAGTACATAATCCTAGTCTAAAAGTAGCTCTTTATGCCATAAATCAACAAGTAGGTCATGACATCAGTTAACAAAGATTATGAAAAGTTTTATAACTAACTTTTTAGTTTTTTTATTTCAAAAATAGATCCATTTCGTAATTACAATAATATACTCCAAGACGTGTGCTATCATGGGATATCATCCCATCTCAGGTGGTTGATGTCAGTTAGTCTATAGCTTCATGGCCCGCAATGCACCTCATTCAGTCTATAGCTTCATGGCCCACAATCCACCAGAGGTGGAACAATATCCCATGATATCGCACAGCTTGTCATGCATTTTTGTTTACACATACCAGGATTTACTACCACCTCAGAGGGCAGGAGGGCCTCCGTAGCATCATTTATGGGGACAATCTCTTGTTATGCGAGACACATAAAAAAATCCATGTGCTTCTAGAACTTTATTTGAAGATTAGATATAAAATATTCATATGTAACGGTCCTCAATGACAATTCTGACTTGTTCCAAATATTTTCATAATCGTGCCAAGATAAAGGATAATTGTTTAGGAGCTTTTTCTAATGTCTTTTTTTTCTGAGCTCAGTTATATTTTCCATTTACCTATGGTACATTTCAATCCTTAGATATTGTGAACATTGTTTGGGCTAGAAAAATTTTAAACAATGTTTGGGCAGAAAAACTGGTAACACTTTTTGGGCAGAAAACTGCCTGTCTATTGTCTCCAGGGACATTATGAGAATTTTGGTATTGTACGTTCTAGCAATGCCCCAACATGTTTTAGTCAGGCATATTCAGCCCAGTTCTTAATAAGCTACTTCTCGGCTCATCCCTAACATATCACATCAGTTCAATACCAAGGGGTAAAGGGCTGCAGAGGTGCCACTAAATCGTGCTGCAAAGGGGTAGCAGTGACTACCTTGTGTTACTACCACGCACTGTTGTATGCTGTACACAAAGGGATTGCAACAATAGTCCTGAGCTAGCACACAGATCAGTGCCCTAGCACAGGAAAAGGGGTAGGAGAAGGCCTAGTAATGAGGAGGGTGGTATGATTAGTGGTGATATGTCTTACATAGCAGCTCCCCAATGACCTCATCCTCCCAGTTACAAGGCACAGTGACGCCATGGGCAGTTCCTCAAGGGATCAGTACCTTGTAAGCCAGAATGTTTGTTCCAGTGGGGGAAAGGTTAGGTGGCACTCAGCTCCACTTACACGAGAAAGAGAGACATAGGGCTGAGGAGGGGGGTCCACTGGATGCCAGGAAGTTAATTTGATTTCATGGGGTGGGTTAGATGCCCCTGGACTACCAATAAAGACTGGTGAGGGACCAAAGAAATTGACAGCAACTTGACCCAGAAGCTGGTCATACGGTACATGGCAGGGAGTTGTAGGAGTACTATCAACAGTAGCACCGAGTGCCTTGGGTATGGATTATGGCATGGAACTGTGCACCTGGTGCCATGTCACCGACCGACCCTTATGGCAGTCACTCTTCCAGCATGCTAGCAGTCTCACAGCCTATCTTTGACCACTAACATCTGGAACACTAATCTGCATAATTGTATACAGTGTCATGGTCACAGGGAACAACCACACAATGCAGACAGTGTCTTCTTTTTGTTCAGTGGTCGCATGGGGAGCTCATGCACCCACCACTGCGACTGTGTATATGGCCGCTGTGTGTTTTTATTTTCATGACTTCATCAACTATATCATTTTGGATCATATACATGAGATAAATAGAATAATAGACAGGGAACCTAAGCAGGCCCATTAGCACGGAGGTCTGAGGTGCTGAATGCCTCACCTGCACCACATCGGTGACCTGGGTTTGGGAGCAGGCTCGGGTTGCTGGGGGATGGTGGGGGGGAGAAGGTGCAAGTGTCTGGAGCACTGCTATCCACTTTCAGGGAGGGGTGGTTTGCCGCTCCACTCTTGACTGCCACCAGGTGGAGAAACATAGAAACATAGACTTTAACGACAGATAAGGACTGCTAGGCCCATCTAGTCTGCCCATTTCCCTACCTACAGGATAGGCAGCAGATCCTAGTTAACCAACAGCCTATTTCTTCCTACCCCCCACAAGAATTGCCTTATGTCTGTCCCATGCATTCTTGAATTCTCCCACAGTTTTAGACCCCACAACCTCCTCAGGAAGGCTGTTCCATGCATCCACTACCTCTCTGTGAAATAATACTCTCACATTGCCCTGAACCGCCCTCCTTCTATCTTTAAATTGTGTCCCCTTGTTCTGCAAGTCTCTTTTTCTGAAAGATGCTACCCTCTTGGACTTTGTTGATTCCACTGAGGTACTTAAAGTTTCTATCATGTCCCCCTCTCCTTCTTTCCTCAAGGGTACATATTAAGCTCCTTTAGTCTCTCCTCACACTGACTTCTGCAGACCCTGCACCATTTTAGTTGTCCTCCTCTGACTGCCTCTATCCTGTCTATGTCCTTGAGAGATGGGGTCTCCAGAACTGGACACAGTACTCCAGATGGGGTCTCACCAACTGTCTGTACAGAGGGATAACAACTTCCTGTTTTCTACTGATGATGCCTCCCTATACATCCCAGTATACCCCAGCCCTCCTACTGCCTTCTCACATTGCTTCTAACCTTAAGGTCATCTGATATGATTACCCCAGGTCCCTTCTTTTTGTTGTTGTTACTACCTCCTCACCCATTGTGTATTCTTCCCTGGTTCTTGTTTCCCAGGTGCATTATTTTGCACTTCTTGCACTGAATCCTAGCTGCCATACTTCTGACCATTCCTCCAACCTTGCCAAGTCCCTTTTCATCCTTTCCACGCCCTCTGTGTATCAACCCTGTTGCAGATCTTTGTGTCATCTGCAAAAGGCATACTTTTCCTTCCAGTCCTCTGCAATGCCACTGATGAAGACATTAAAAGGACTGGACCCAATACTGAACCCCGCGTACCCACTAGTAACCCCCTTTCTTCAGAGTGGACTCCATTTACAATTACCTTCTGTGTCCTGTTGTCCAGCCAATGTTTTACTTCCAGGCTACCACCCTGGGTCCCACTCCCAGGCTGGTTAATTTGACTATTAATCTTTGTGTGGACTGTGTCAAATGCCTTGCTAAAGTCTAGGTAGGCCATGTCCACAGCCCCTCCCTGGTCTACTACTTTGGTCACCCAGTCAAAGAAATCTATTAGATTCATCTGACATGACCTTCCCTGCGAGAACCCATGCTGCCTTGGGTCCTGTGCTCCACTGACCCTAGGTACTCGACTATTCTTTCCTTCAGAAGTGACTCCATCACTTTCCTCCACAGAGGTCAGACTGACAGGTCTGTAGTTTCCTGCCTCTGTCTTGGACCCACTTTTGTGAAGGGAATCACATCCACCTTCCTCCAGTCCTCAGGTACCACACCATCCTCCCATGATTTATTAAAAAGAGTAGCCAGTGGTTTCACTAGTTCCTCCCTTAATTCTTTTAGAATTCTGGGGTGAATTCCATCAGGACCCATTGCTTTGTCCACCTTCAGTTTTAGGAGTTCTTGCAGAACCCTTTCTTCTGTGAAAGGACTGGGATCGACCTCTATCAAGAGTGCTTCTGTTAATTGGATTAGGCACTTTCTCTCCTCTTTGTGAATACTGAGCAGAAATATTCATTCAGTATTCCTGCTTTTCACTGTCCCCTCTGCCCACCCACCGTTCATTCTATTCAGCCTCACTATCCCTCCCTTTGTCTTTCACTCGCTGATGTACCTATAAAAGGTTTTATCCCCTTCTTAACTGAGTTGGCTATCTTTTCCTCAGTTTGGGCCTTTGCTATTCTGACTTCCTCCCTGCTTCCTTCTGCCTTAACTGGTACAGCTCTCTGTCCTGCTCCTTCTGTGTTTCTTATACTCCGGAATGCTATCTTTTCTTCCTGACTTTCACAGCCACCTCTTTTGAGAACCATAGTGGCTTTTCCTTTCATTTTGATTTGTTTATTTGCTTCACACAAAGGCTTGTTGCCTCTGTGATGGTAGTTTTGATAATTCCCCATTGTTGCTCCACACCTCCTTCTAGCCTGTTTGCTAGTGCTTTCTGAGGCACTCTCCTATCTTGCCAAAGTCAGCTCTCCAAAGTTCAGTACCTCACTTTGTATGACTTGACTCTGTAGCTGAGTTTAACATGAACCACACTGTTTGATGGTCACTTGTCCCCAGATGGCAACCCACTTCTAGATCTGAGATCCTCTCACTGCCCCCGATTTGAGAGTACGAGGTCTAAGATTGCTCCCTCGTGAGTGGGTTCCGAAACTAGCTGTCTAATGCCGCCACCTGTAGGGCATCAAGAATGGCCCTGCTCTTGGATGTGGCTGCAGCAAATGTGCTCCAGTTAACATCTGGCATATTCAGGTCTCCCATCAACAGTATCTCCCCTTTCTCTGCCATTCTAAGAATGCCTTCTATCATATCCTTGTCCATTCCTTCCCCCTGACATGGGGGTCTGTACACAACCCCTGTGCGGATTGTGGTGCCCTTTCCAGTCTCCAAGGTGACCCACAGTGCCTCCTCTCCTCTGTTTATTCTTTTGTTCAGTTGCTTTTATCCCTTCCTTTACATAGAGAGCTACTCCTCCCCCTCTTCTCCCCTGCCTGTCTCTCCTGTAGGTTATGTACCCTGGTATGTTAACATCCCAGTCATGGTTCTCTGTGTACCATGTTTCTGTGATTCTTCGATATCCAGGCATCCCTCTTCGTTAAGGCCATCAGCTCAGGAGCTTGTTGCCCAGACTACGGGCATTGGTACTCATTACCCTCCATTTCCTGATGGCCTTACTCCCTTTTGCCCCATCCCTGTCCTTCTTGCCTTTGTCACTTCTCCATTTACCCCTGACCTTCTCCCTATCGACACCTCTATGTTGGTGTTTGCCGCACTTACTACCATGATTATTTGGGGGGGGCTAGGATTTTCCTGCTCCTTTCCAGTGCCTCCCTTGGCTAGTTTAAAGCTTGCCAATGAAGCATTTAAACCTATCACCTAGGATCCTGGTTCCTCCCAGACAGATGCAGCCCATCATGCCAGTATAGGCTTGCATCACTCCAGGTGGACCCCAGTCCCCAATGAAGCCAAATCCCTGAGCTCCACACCAGTTTTTCAACCACTGATTGAATCCCATGGTGCGGAACACCCTGGCCTCTCCTATGCCATAGATGGTAGCACCTCCGAGAAGGTTTCCGTGCGTGCTACTTGACTAAGACCCCTCCCAAATTCCACAAACTCTTCCTGCATTTCTCTAATCCTTTTTTAGCCAGGTCATTTGTCCCTAGGTGGACAATGACATCCAGCTCCCTCCCCTGTGCAGCTGCTCCGGCAATCCTGAGGATTCGCTCCCTGTCCCTCCAAGCCATGGCGCCAGGCAGGCACCTTACCTCCCTCTCCCCTTCCTCCCCCACTTCTACCTTCCTAACAATGGAGTCCCCCACCAGGAGTTGTTTCCTTCCCCTGCAGGGTCCCCTGCCACCCTCCTGTGGGTCTCCTTTGTGGAGGTTCCCAGCATCCTCCTTGGTCTCCACTGTGGGTGCCTCCATAGAGGAACCACACTTTGCAAGAATGGCATAGGAATTCCCAGACAGCTCCAAAATACCCCAATAGGATGGTCACTTAAAGCAACCCATCAGCTGCAACGGCATTTTACACTAAGGTGGCACCAGTCTCCCATGCAACTGATTATAGGCAACCCTCACTTTAGAATAGGGGGAAGACCTATCTCTTCCTCTTTCTGGGCACCATTAAAGGAGCTCCAGCTTGTAGATTTTTTCCACCAAGGGAAAGTAGTTGAATTCTCTCATTTTCGATCCCGTTCAAAGTGCCGGACACATGTATTTAAATTTACCCAAGTCAAACAAGCAATCCTCGCTTTTGCTAGATATGTAGCTGACCAAATGGTAGTGGATCCAGTAGTGCAAGAGTTAATCCAAGTAGCATCCAACCCCACTCTGTCTCTGGGATTTATAAAAATTACAAGCACTAGATCCAAAACTACCTAAGGGAGTATGCTATACTTAGGCAGGAGCTAGATCTGGCACAGGATACAAAACATGGAGGAAAGTATGGTGAAACTGTTATAGATTCATCAAGAGGATAGGCTCCACATGATGCAATTTAACATAATGCATAACATATATTATACACCAGTAAGATTGCATAAATGTGGACTTATCCCTACACCTTTGTGTGGAAGGTGCCATGTGGAGAAAGGCACTTTGTTCCACATGTTATGGTCCTGCCCAAAAGTCAGGTCCTCTGGCGCAGTGTGAGGAGAGGTTAGATCTCTTCTTGATCTGCAGTCGTTGTTTACCCCAGAAGCTTGTTTAATACACCTGTTTCCACCCAATACTACATTGCGGCAAAAGGCCTATATCGCTATAGTGGCAGCTAACGTTAAAATTGATAATTCTTAGACACTGGAAGGATGGCTTAACACCCTTAATGACAGAATGGCATAGAAAATGCTATTGTCATTACAGTTAGAAAAGCATATTGCTTACATGAGGCACAGAAGCGAGGATTATGTTACTTTATGGGGACAGCTGGATGCCGCATTGGCAATCTGGAAACCCTAAGAGGCTGTAGCCTCCTCAGTCTGTTTAACCAAATGCCTCCTTCTCCTTTGATTAATAGGAATCAGCACTTGGTTAATATTATTGGAATCTGTACTTGGTAGGGGATGGGAGGGCTAGTTAAGGAGGGGGAGCGGGTGAGTTAAGTTTTAATAGAGATGAAAAGAATGAGCAGATGATATTCATTCATGTACTAATGCAGCATGTTGACGATGTATGTGCTTATGCTCAAATAAAATATATTTAAAAAAAAAAAGAATGGCATAGGAATTGTGGAGAGGTACAATGGGAGGGATGCGCCTCTGTTCCACCACCCTCACCCTCCCTGAGCCCACTGTGGTCCAACCGCTCCTCTTTCTTGGCAACCTCTGAGGCAACGGCAGTGGCACTGGTGGTCCCTGGATGGAGGAGGAGGTCCCACAAATCCTGGCCAACTCAGCCTGGAGATGAGCAACCTCCTCCCTCAGCCCAGAGAGGTGCCTGCAGATGGACAACACCGCATCCTCCAGAACATCTCCCAGAAGACTGCCGCCCACAGCCACTGCACTGCACCACTCCAATCATGTCTTATTTCTGGCCCTTAACTGTTTGCAATCCTTACTCTTTCCTCTGTTTTTTTTTTCTCTCTCTCATTTTCTGCCTGTGTGCCCTTTAAGCTCCTGATTGTCCTGTTCTGAGACAAGAATATCCTATATTTCGCAGTAGACCACTTACTTGCTCAGAGGCAGACCTCCAGCAGCTAGAGGGGCCGGAGAGCTACTCTTGCCCTTCTAGGATGGTGGGTCCTTGGTGGTTCTGTGATCACTCACTTCCTGCCCCTAAACAGGAAGTTCCTGTTGTCAGTCAAATCCTGTGCCTATAAAAATAGAACTAGCTTTGGGAGGGGAGGGAAGGAGGGCAATATAGTCCCAGCAGAGAAGTTCAGTCACACAGCAGTCCTTTCTCCTGGTGTCTTCTGCCAAGCTATTTGCAGAAACTTTCTAAGGCAGTCTTTAAATGTAGCTTCCTTCTAGCTAAGCCACTCCACCTACTTACCAGATCTTTCTACAAGTAATTTAAACCTCACAGCAGTTAAGTCCTTTCAGTTGCCTGAGATTTACACCTAGATAACTCTTCAGATACCCATTCAGTTCAGTTAACCCAAACACACACTTTTTTTTTGTATGTTAGTTTTTTTACCCTAAATTAAAGGTCAAATACAAAAGTTCTTCTACTTTAGTCCCAGCAGAGAAGTTCAGTCACACAGCAGTCCTTTCTCCTGGTGTCTTCTGCCAAGCTATATGGAGGCTTGGTGGTGATGCAAGCATGGGCAACGCAAGTAGGGAGGGTGTCGCAGGTTTGATGCAGGACGTGTATACCTCTACGCAGCCCATCATGTCATCCATGCCATGGCCAAGAATCGGGGAGAAAACTGAAAAAGTGGTGTGTGCTTTATGAAGCCCTTCTTGCTTGCCCCGACCTGCACCACCACTGGGATGAACCCACCTATTAGGGGAGGCAGATGGCCCTCCTTTGTCTGGCACACCTTGGGGGGGCAATCTGAGTGGGAACTTCAGGTGAAGTAAGTCCTGGGGAGGTGGTTGTCAGTTGAGGGGGCAGGGATGGGACTGACCAGCTGCCCACACTGTGCCAGAAAAAACATGGAAAACAAAGGGAGCAATACATTACAAGGCTATAACTTCATTGTGAGGTTCTGATGACATGATAACCTCGAGAGGGAAGCTCAAGTGCTCTTGGCAAGTCACCAGAATCTCCAGATAGACTTATAGCCACCTAGAACATTGTTCCCTATTTGTATTTGATAGTTTTGTAATATTTGTGTACAGTAGTCTGCCCAATTAGGTTTAGGTGTCTGCCCTAGGTCTGCACCAGGGACCTTATCTGTCTAGTGTATAGCACTAATTGAAGAGAAGGATCCCCTACAGCAATATATTTATTTACTCTGGGTTCTGGGTGGCTGAGTGTTCCAGCTTGATTCAGACCTGTGACCTTGTATCAATAGTCACGCAAAGTCAAGTGCTGAGCATATGTAGCGGTTTACTGGTAATACTGTGCAAGTTCGTACAAGTTACTCTGGATCTATAGACTTTAGTACATTGAACAGTGAATATAATTCATTGCTGGGTGTCACTCACAGTGACCATGATACACAGGTATATTGAATGCTGCCACCTTAGTCTGATTTCTATACCACAACAGACATTGCGATACTATACAGGTTAGTCTATCCGATGGCTTTCCAAGTCCATATTAACCCTCACACACTTTCAAGGCACCCTGCTGTCTCTTAGAAGGCATGTCCCCTTTTTATCTTCAAGATCTGGACTGTGTCTCTCTGATTTCTTATAGGCTGCCAATCATTAAGATCTTTATCTGGTCAAATATACCTTTATGGCCACGTAGCTTCCGAAGCCAGGTCAGGATTCAAAGTTCAAAATGTAAAGGTAAAGCAACTGGAGCTTCACTTACAATGACCTCCCTTCAGCTCTTGCCTCATGTGTGCCTAGATATGCATGCCCAGTAACTCACACACTGGCCAGTCCAGTAGTAGGCCAGACCACTCTCATGCACCACCAAGGCACTTGCCTCAACCAGTCATAGGAGGTATCACAACCTAATGTCCTGCTTCCTAGGAAACTACAGTTTCTGCTTTCAGTCACAGCATCTCCTGCCTTGTTGCCAGTACCCTCTGCTCCAGACTCTTCCCTCTGTGTTTTCAAGCACTATGTGCTTGGCACAGGCACCATACTGGTCATGCCCCCCCTCCCAGGTTCTGCCACATGTCTAAGGAGTAACAGTCCTCAGGTCCGCTGGCCATCAGGTTGCTTTCTTTGATGGAAACCCCCATGGTCCTCACATGCTCCTGGTGGTCCCAGTACACATTGCTCTATTTAAGGGTGATCACTGTTAACTGGGTCCTCTGGTCCAGCTTTAGACTGCCCAGACTAAGCCCAGACATCTCAGACTGACTCATTAATGCCCCACAAAAACCCCGGATGGCTCCTGCCTGCCTCTTTGTATCCTCTAAGCTCCTCCATTACCATATCCCTTGAGGCATTTGTCTCAAGACTGCCAGTTTCCGAATAGGAATGTTAAGAGGAATAACCCCCCAACTCCATACTAGTAAGAGGGAGTTGTTACATATGGATCTGAGTGGGTTTAAAAAATAAAATAAAATAAAAGGGCACTCACATTTTCCCAAGGGTTGAGCACAAGTCAGGTTTTACTGGCAGGAGTGTAGCCAGGGATTTCAGATCTGCACACTAAGTAGACTCACTGCTACCCCCCGGTGTGTAGCCAGACAATATAAAAATGTACACCAGGATCATGCTTTGTTGCCCATTTGGCACAATAAATACAACTTTTGTATCTCATGACACTGGTTGTTGCCATGCATGGGTAAATAGAATGCCATGCATTGCTCCCAAAGACCCCCACATACCAGCCCAGAGCCTGTAAAGTTGTATTGTCCTAGGGATGCAAAGACAGTATTAGTGACCATGACCAGTCCTTCTAGTTTCAACTCCTATAAATAAAATTACAGAAAGTTTCAGCATTTTCTTTGTTAGTTTTCATGGAAAAAGGAAGCAGTTCAGAGCCTATTTGCTACCCCCCCTTAAATAAAATTGCACACCATGGAGTACTTGGAGTATGCCTGCCTACACCCATGTTTACTGTAAAAGTCAGTTGCACACAAGTAATTTCATGAATATAAACAACAAACTGGGCACCCGTATGCCGGTGCCAACAAAACACACAGACTAGATAGCAGTGTTACTGTGCAGTAACTTTATTTAGTTGAAATTGCAGCCTAAGTGCAAGTGCAGAGCAGAGCAGAGAGGCAAACATCCCAACATTTCACATAGTGTGGTTTTGTCAAGAGACAGGAGTGCCATGCCTCAGTGTACCTGAGTTTATACAGTAATTATCTTAAAGGTACATAACCAGGGAAAGAACATTAGTGCAAAGTGACACGTGAAAAATGCTTAACACATAAAAGAAACAGATCTGATATTAGTTCAACTTGCAATATCTGATTTGAGCAAGAAGTACCAGCTACAAATTCAATGGATCTAATAAACAGAAGAGATTATTAATACATTGACAAACAGATTATTTGATGTATATCTCAATATCAGATTCCTATTCTACTAACACATTCGAGAAAATTAGCCACCTCTATTTTATCTTTAAGGCCAGGCTTGCTTGTATCACTCAGTCGGTATATCCAGAAACTTTCTCTCCTGGATAATAATTCTACCACATTACCACCTTTGGGACAAACTGCGACCTTTTTTTATGCCAGTGACGGACCACTTGTGGCTCTGGGTGTCCCTGGACCACTTTACATGCACTGCTATGGCATACCCCTATTACCTCCCCGAACTGCTATCCGACACTCTCTTTGAGGTTCCACTTGGTCCTTCCTACACAGTAGGCATTGCACATGCATGTGGCTAGATATACCACGTTGGTGGTGTTGCAGCTAGTAGTGGGCAAAGTGGGCTCAATCTGCTCCACGAAGCATTTCGCGGAGCACAGGCGGATTCACTGAGTGCCCCGCAATGCGAAGCAGAGTACTTTGCATTATAGTGAGGAACGCAAGTGCATTGGAACAGTGACTGCAAGCATTCCGCTCCACTGGTCACTACTCTTTCAATTTTTAAGGCAAAGTGCATTGGTGGCAGTTCACTACGCCTTACTTCTCCTTATTTTTGAGCTCCGAAGGATGATTTGCAGTGATTCATGGGAGTTCAGGTCACATGGGCTCTATATTGATCTGCACAGCTTCAGTTTGGTGTAGTATGAGTAGGAAGGAGTAGGAGACAGTGTGCTCTGATAGCTGTCTGTAGGAATCTTTTAAAAAGCTGTCCAAAAAGCATTTTTGCTTTTTTGGGGGGGATCCAACTGTAGTTCATCGATTGTAGGAAACCCTCCTGTGCTCACATCATTGAGCGTTTTTGTTTGTGTGTGGATTTTGAATGTTAATTTACAACATTGAGTGTGTGTGGTGAAAGACAGTGAAGTGTGCTGTGTGGGGGAGGGGCATATCTGTGTGTAGGTAGGTAGATTTAAGTTGGAGAACTAGTGATTTCTTTGTGTTTGGTTACATTTTTGTTATATAACTGACTGTGTTACTGTACACATAGTAAAATTGTCAGTAATAGTACAAATTTTCTTGCTGTTTGTTGTGTGAATGTGGTGCAGCATTTCATAAGGTCAGGTTGTTTAAATTACAAATTTACATTACGTGGCAGTACACTGAACTTTTGCATTTGCATCGCATTCCTCATTCAGCATTGTACACAAAGTGTTCTGTGTTGTGTGTGCAGTGTTGCGTGCATCAAATATAGTACACCTTTTAAAATTTGTGACACAGACTAGTGTAAGTGCAACTAAGCGCAGCAGTGTGAACCTGCTATCCACTGCAGCTGCCTGATTTTGTACTGCGATCGTGTTCTCTGTTCTTAGTTTTGCTGCTTGTAGTGCCGTAAAAATCAGCACTATCTGTATTCAGTGCTCCCACCACCCCCATGTTGAAAAGATATTTTTTACCAGACTAGATTGTTTTTGTGACCCCATCAGCACTACTGGTTGCTGAAGTTGTTTTAATTCCGTGACAGTGTCACAACACAGTAGTCTCTTATCTGTTGCTGAAGCCACAGTTGTTTATTTTGCTTCACATCTAGCCAGCGTCCCTCCAGTCAGAAAGTGAACGTACAAAAATCTGAATTTGGTAATAATATTTGTGGTTGATCCCCCAAAATGCCTGCAAAAAAACGTGCAAGTAAAGCTGTTTCTGGCCATGGCAATGTTGGCAGTAAAAGGGTCTGTGGGCGTGGTAGTAGTACGCGGATGGAGAAGTGCATTGCTGATGTGAGGAAAGGTATTTCTCCTGCAATGTTTTTTACAGCCCAATCAGTAGCTTCACTGATAGTTGGAGGAGATGATGGAGGAGTTGATGTTTTCCCAACCAGTGGTGTTAGTGTTACTAGTGTTAGTGGTGGAGGAGGTAGTATTAGCATTGTTGTGTCAAGTTCTAATTCCGACCAGTGTACCATATCCAAACATACTGAGTGTAAAGCAGTGTAAGTAAGTGACAGCGTAGATGATGTCATACTTCCCAGTAACATCCCATTAACTGAACCTGATTCTGATGATTATATCAACAATAGCATACAATGTGATATTCCATCCACCGTGGCACTTAACGTCACTCATTTTCCATGCAGTGATTCACAGTGTGGTGAAAAAATATCAGGTGATGGTGGTGTAGATGCTGATGATGAATGTGATGATGCTGATGATGATGATGTTGCTGTTGTTGCAACATGCAGTCCACATGCTAGCATCCAAGCAGAAGATGTGGACGGGTGTGACAATGACATTGATGACTATGATGATGATGTAATTGGCCCCAGTTGGGAACCGGAGAAAAAGAAATTAAAAGTGGCTGTGTCTGAATCTGTTTGCAGGAATCCCCCCCTGTAAAAACTTGTGATTTACCGGTTTTAGTTGAGGATGATGATGATGACGACCCAGTAATCAGTATGATAGGTAGTCGTGGTGCTCATTTGCAGTCCAGGTGTGCAGTGCCTGAATCATCACATGCCCCCCCCCCACTTCAGTGCTTAAAACAACAGACTTAAATAAGCCACATCATCATGGACATGTTAAAAGCAGAGCATCACACTCCCTTGTTTGGAATTTTTTTGTTCAAGATGCAAATGATGATTCAATTGCAATCTGCCAGGTTTGCCATGTGCGTGTGAGTCGAGGTAAAAAGGGGAGCCATCTTGGGACAGGAGGACAGCATACGCATCTTAAGAATAGGCACTTAGATCTGTGGACCCAGCACAAGCTGGCAGCTAATACCAGACTGGGGCGTTCACCCGTATCACCGGCGGCAACCATAGCCAGCATGTTATCCCCTTCCATGACTGTTAAGCCCAGTAGGAAATTGAACGTGTGCAGTAGTGCGGTAATAAGAGCAGAGGATTACTACAGGCATGATGAGGTGGAGGACCATAATGACTTTGAAATGTTGTCCAGTGCTGGTGAGAGTAGCAGTTTTTGTGGTGGTGGTGGTGGTGGTGGTGGTGGTGAATGCAGTATGTCTAGTGCAAGTGGTACATCAACCCCGGTTGGCAAATCTGGAAAAATAACATAATTTCTGGGTTTGTCATCATCACCTGTGCAACCGTCTTCATCAACTGTCCACACTGCACCCCCCGCCAATGGCATTCATCACAGAGCACAACCATTTGTGACCAACAACACACCCCGTGTAAAACGTTTAAGTCAGCCCACGTTACAGAGTGTTTTTGCGCATAAGCTGAAGTACCCCCCAATCATACAGTGTCACGTGAACTTAATGCTGCTGTAGCGGAAATGCTGGCAATCGATCTTTTGCCCTTCTCCTTTGTGGAGAATTATGGGTTCCGGCGGTTTGTTGCCCGTGCCTCTCCAAAATGGAAAGTCCCATCCAGGACATACTTTTCTACCCGTGCTGTTCCCGAGTTGTTCCGCACTGCCTCAGACTCAGTGAGACATACCCTTCAACATTCCTCCTCTCCATTCATCCATTGAAGTATGGCTATGTGGACAAGTGGCAAAACAGTGGGGAGTTCATATCTGTTATAACTGCACACTGGGCGCAGGTGCCGGGGGTTGTTTGTGATGCTGGTAGTGTGAATAATCAGTGCAGGAAGGTGGATTGTCGTGGTAGCAATTTTCCTGGAATTCACCAGCATGCAACAACTGCTATGCGCAGTGTGACCTGTTCACACACTGGTGAGAACATGTTGGACATGGTACTGACTGAAATTGACAGATGGCTACACCCTCTGTCCCTGAGAGCTGGGTTCATAGCAACTGACAATGGGTCAAATGTGGTGAAATGCATCATGAATGGTGTTTTTTTTCCATGTTCCATGCATGGCCCACTGTTTAAATCTTGTGGTTCAAGAGTTTCTGCAGCACCCTGACATAAAGGAAATGCTGACCATTGCACGAGGTATCTGCTCTCACTTTTCAAGATCTGGAAAGGCCCGTGACCAACTGCGGCAGTTGCAGATGCAAAACAGCCTGCCTCAGCATCACTTGAAGTTAGAAGTTGTCACCCGATGGAACTCCACGTTATACATGGCAGAGAGGTTGTATGAACAATACAAAGTTATCTCCGAATATCTTGTTATGCACAGTAGCCGTGACAGTTCTGGGGCCTCCATGTCTATGACGACTGAACAGTGGTGCCTCATGGACTCTGTAATAATAATTTTGTGTCCTTTTGAACATTTATTTATTTATTTATTAAATTTTGGTGACCGGGTAGGCCCACTGAGCCCCGAAGGTCCCTTTTTCAGGGGCGACCCGGGATAGCAATACAAGTTATAAGAATGAACAAGGACATAAGGAACATTTGAGGCATTGTGAGTTACATCATGAGGTGGTTACAATAAAGAAAAATAGTGGATACAGGCATGGTTACAGGCATGGTAAAAGAAAAGCAGTGGATACAGGCATGGCTTACAGGCACGGTAAAAGAAAAGCAGTGGATGCCAGGCATGGGTACAGGCATGGTTATCATCATGATATGTAAGCAATTGGTAGTACTTTGCATATAGTTTATTCAGGGGTTACACGTGGCCTCTGGGGAGCAGTCTGTATAAGGCAGGTAGTATGAAGGTTAAGCTAGGAGAAGGGAGTTGGAGAGGGAGGGGAGTACCTTAGGAGCTTTAAGTGCCATGACAGTGCCATGCGCTTGAGGTCAGCAGATGGGACTTAAGCCTGGTGCGGAAGTTCATGAGTGAGGAGGAGGCCTGGACCTGGGGAGGGAGCTTGTTCCATTGGCAGGCTGCTTGGGAGGAAAAGGATCTTCCACCAGCGTTTGTCCTTACCCTAGGGACTTCTAATAGTGTTCTATCTGAGGTTCTTAGGTTCCTTAGGTTGTGTTTGAGGGTTATGGTCCCGGCAATGCTTGGCGGAGCATGGGGTTTGAGAAACTTGTAGGCCTGGACAAGCAAGGGGTGTTGGAGGTGGGCGACCAATGTGGGCCAACGAAGATTGGCCAAAGTGTCACAGTGGTGATGTCTCGGGTGGTCTAAGGTTGCGAAATGAGCTATTTTATTATATAGGGTTTGCATCCTGGTAATCTCTTGTTTAGCCATGCACTATATAATAGGGGGCACAAAGGTCAGGTTGGGTAGAAGGACGCTGGTAGCTATGGAGAGATTGGCTTCAGGGATGAGGGATGAACATGCTACACAGGCAGTGAGTGGTGAGTCTGCCTCCATTAGCCAATCAATTCCACTGCTGTGGGTGCTGAGGCAGACATTGGTGAATGTACAGCATAGCCTGGATGTTGCCAGAGACAATGGTAGCAGTATGTTGCTGCAACACATGCTGACAGTATTTGACCAGAATCGTCACATTGTGAGCATTCAGCGTAGTGACAACTTTGCCATGGCAACAATACTGGACCCACGAAACAAACGTGGAATTGCATCAGTACTGGAGGGAGGGCCTGAACAGGTAAAAAATATCAGTGGTCAACTGGTTCGCTTGGTTCATGGGGCACAGAAGTCACGTGCCAAGGTTTTCAAACCTTGGCAGCATAATCCAGCTGAAAAGGTAGCTGGAGGACCAGCAAGCATATCATGCAAGGATAAGGGGACTGTAGTTCTAGGTGGTCTGTCATCCAAAGTGGTTGGCATCAACCCGCTTTGGGAGGCTTTGTCCCAAGTGGGTATTTGTGAAATCAATGATTCTGGGGAACAGGCTGATGCATCAACAATTGGACTTAGTGCGGCACAGAGAATGGTTGAGTCATATTTATCTGAAAACAGGCATCTGACAATAAGTGAAGATCCTCTTTTGTACTGGAGTGGAAAGGTCAGTGAATGGCCAGAGCTGACTGCAGTGGCACTGAAGTACCTCACATGCCCATCCTCCAGTGTAAGTGTTGAGAGGGTATTCAGCTCAGCAGGTGCAATAGTCAGGGATCGTCAGACAAACTGGTCTCCTGCAAATGTTAGTTTGCTAACTTTCATTAAAATGAATGAGAGGCACATACCAGCACAGACTGCAACCTCGGTATTCGTACCCCGGCCTAGTCATGGTGGTTTTGCTGATGTGGAAATGGAGCAGCCTGGTGGCACTGGCAGTGGCTGCCTGAAACGGCCCACCACTGATGTAGAGGATGACACAATGGAGAAAGAATTTCCCGGTGGTCAGACTTCAGACATCGATGACTGTGAGGGCAGTTTTCTTTATGAGGATGATGATGTGGTTAATGTTGGCAGGTTTTAACTGCAGTATTTAAAAGGCGGTGTGCCCCCCCCCACCCAGACCACCACCACCACCACCACCGGGACTGATGTTTTGGAAGTCTGCCACCATGAGTCTGTCTGCCCCCCACGGACCACCAGTCCACCAGAGCACCACCACCACCACCAGCTTCTTAATATTTAAACCATAAAGTGAGTATGTGCACTCATGTTTGTTGTGCTGCCCCACTTCCTTAAGTTGTCTGTTTTGTTTTCTGTAGCTTTTCAGAGCCACAATGACAAAACACATACAGTACACTTCATTTGTTTCTTTTACAGGAGAACAAAAACAGGCTCCATCGCTAATACTCATTGGGAAAGATGCTGTAGCTATACCTTACAGAGAGGAACCGATGTAATGTCCATGTGAAATCCATTCTGGTAAGTATGAAGATTTTATTTCCTCCATTTCATTGCGTTGTAAAGACTGCTGCAAATATTGCACACAACAGGTTGTCTTACTAGTTGACAAGATGTGTCTCTGAAATGTAACTTGGCAATAGGGATTGAGATTTGAGAACCAGGGAGGGACACATAACAATGAAGTTGTAACTTGTAAGAAGTCATTCATTTCTTTTTTAAGGAAACTTCGCGATGCTTTGTTGTTCTGTCAAAGTGGCCTTATCCAAAAAAGTTCTTCAACATCAGGCACCCCTCCCCGGCTTGGGCACACATGCAACACGCAGAAGTTGTTTCATTAGATGACCATGACCATCATTAACAACCGGACTCCAGAAGGATGCTGATGAAATCTGTGAAGAAGTAACAAAATAAGAAACCATTACAGACAAAACTGAAAATATGATTCCCCCCCAACCCCCCAAAAAAAGAAATACTTGCCTTCATGTGCTTGAGAGTTATCCATTTCCATTTAAGTGCAAAAAATTATCATCAAGCACTGGAATGTGCACAGCAACAGTTTATGAGTCACCTGTGTGATGCAGAACAATAGCATGAGTACATGTCCATGTCAAGTTCAACCGCCCCTCATCATCATCTACAAAATACACAACCATATATCTATATATATCTACTCACCAAGGCTACTATTAGTGTACATCCAAGGGGCACCTTTCAATCCAGCTGAGATGATCACATTTCATTTGGTGGAATCGTCTCACACAACACATTGGACCAGCAACACGAACCTCACAGTCATCATTTTATACTGGGGTATGTGCTGAAACAGTCTCTTTTCACTTCGTTACCACTTGTCAATTTTCTGCACACAAGGAGGACGCATTGTGGGCCTGCATAAAAAATCTGGAGCTCTGTGCCACTTTTGTGCGCATGACTGAGTGCGCCATTAATTCTGGGGGACTGCCGGCGCAGCGGTTGGATTTCTGCTTGCGACGCCAGCGACCCGGGTTCGGGAATGGACTCGGGGAGCTGGAGGGCCGGCTGGGAGAGGAGGATCGAGCGCCCAACAGCTGCTCTCCTCCTCTGGGAGGATGGGATGCTTGTCCGCAGCTCTACCGCCACCTGGGTGACCATGGTGGAGGTGCAGCAGGACTGCATAGAAGGGAGGGAGGGACGGGGCCGGAAACCGAGCGAAAGACGCCGGGCAATGCTCCCAGGTCTCCCCAGAATGCTCACGCCCTGTGGGAGGGGACAGAAAATGGAAAAAGGTGCCTGGCGTGAGGGATGGAGACTGGACCCGACTGCCCCAGATAATTCCATAACTGGCTACCGATGGATGCCGCAGATGGACCACCTGACACACACTAATGGACTGGAGGGGGTTAACGGGGATACCCCCCTCCTCCTCGCCTGGGGGGGTAGGCCGAGGCAGCATGGAGGTAGGTCCGAGCAACACCACGGTAGATACCCGGGGAGGGACTAGGGGAGTTCAGTCTAGGGATTCCCAGAAGAAGTTCCACCATGGCAGAGAGAAGGGGGATAAAAAAAAAAAATTCTGGGAGACTTTGTAGGTGCTGAAACAGTCTCATTTCACTCTGTTACCACTTGTCAATTTTCTGGACACATGGAGGATGCATTCTGGGCCTGCAGAAAAAATCTGGGGACTCTGTGCCACCACTGCGCGCATGACTGAGTGCGCCATCAATTCTGGGGGACTTTTTATGTGCTGAAACAGTCTCTTTTCACTTCGTTACCACTTGTCAATTTTCTGCACACAAGGAGGATGCATTCTGGGCCTGCAGAAAAAATCTGGGGACTCTGTGCCACCACTGCGTGCATGACTGAGTGTGCCATTAATTCTGGGAGACTTTGTATGTGCTGAAACAGCCTCATTTCACTCTGTTACCACTTGTCAATTTTCTGGACACATGGAGGATGCATTCTAGGCCTGCAGAAAAAATCTGGGACTCTGTGCCACTTTTGTGCACATGACGGAGTGCCCCATTAATTCTGGGGGAGTTTGTATGTGCTGAAACACTTTCATTTCGCTGTGTTACCACTTGTCAATTTTCTGGACACAAGACAGATGTCTTTTGCGGATGCAGAAAAATGAGGCACCAAAACAGTGCACACACACACAAAACACACAGACACTTAACAGAAGGAAGGGGCCACAGACTAAGAAGTGTAACGCATTCTGAAGACAACAAAAAAAGGGCATAATTACATACAAGGGTCAGGGATGGTGGAGGAATACATTATATGACACAGCAAGGAAGGTGTGGGGGGAACATGATGTGAGGAAACAAAACTAATGTGGGATCCCATGGTGATCCAGCAGCAGTTCCAGCATGGACATAATTTGAAGCTGATGTCCCTCTATGTCATCCAGCCACTGCTGCACAGCACTCATCCTCTTGGTGTTCTCCTCAACAGCACTCCACGAACTGCCAAGTCAGACAGTGTTACACACACTTCTCTGGTGTCCACTCGTTCGACAGGCTGACCTGCTGGTGGTGGTGGTGGTGGTGGGGGTGCTGGTGGACCAACAGGTGCTGCTGTGGCCCTCCTCTTCTTAGGGATACCGCTATGCACAGTGGCACCCTCTGCCACAGAACGGCCAGCAGGTGCAGACATGGTCCGTTCTGTGGCAGCCTGCCACTCCAACTGGTGGTGATTAAGCATATGGGTGCGCTGGCCCTCAGTCCCCAGGTGACTTCCCTGGGGGCCACGGCGCACCTCCACCGCACATAGGCGACACTTCACCACACTACTGTCCCCCGCCCCGATACAGTCAAAAAACTGCCAAACAACGGAGGTGCGGGGAGGACCAGGCACAGGCAGGGGAGGGCCAGATGAACTGGCAGTAGGCTGCTCACACTGCTCAACATTGATGGGATCTACACCTGGGCCTGGGGGAACAGGCACATCCTGCTCCAAAAGACCTTGTGCTGGAATTGGTGGTGGTGGTGGTTGAACTGCCTCAGTCAGGATGCGGTGCTGGTCCTGCTTCCGGGGGTTGGACACTCACAAGTTTAGAGCGGTCCAACACAAATGCGCACCCATGCCCCCCACGCATGCGCATGGTATGACGCGTACTACCATGCTCTCCCAGAGCTGCTCCTGCCCTAGACATTCCCTCACCCTGCTCCATCTCTCCTACTGTGCTCCCTCAGTTCGAGCAATCACTACTCTATCACCCGACGCAAGCACAGCACACACACAGTCACACACACACAGACAAACAACTAAGCAAGTAGAGAGGTAAGAAAAATAAAATTTACAGAAAGAACAAATTAAGTAAAAAACAGTACAGAAAAGACAAAAAAAAAAATGTAGCTTTTAAAAAAGCTGTTGGGTTATTACTATCAAACTTTAACTCTCCTCCTCACTGATCTCAGACTATCAGCAATCAAACCACTCCTCTCTCTCGTCCACACTCCTCTCTCTCAGTCTGCACAGGAGACAGTGAAACTGTCTGTGTGACTCACTTCCTTCCTGCCTGGCTAGAGAGCATGTGACTTACAGTACTGGAAGCCATGTGATGTGTGGGGGGGCTGCCAAGTCTGAAACACCAAGTGGATCTCTTAGAATCATAATGAGGAACGCGAAGTCCATTGAAATCAATAACTTCGCCTTACTTCGTGTTGTCATTCAGCCTCAATGCAAAGTGGTAATGACAAGGCAGAGTGAGCACTTTGCATTGCCTACTCCACGTAGCGGAGTGGCAACGTGAAGTGCCCACTTCGCATGCACTTCGCCAGCGGATTTTAAATTCGCTGCATCTCTAGTTGCAGCTGATAAACTTCCAGGCAACAAAAGTTTCTCCAGTCATGGGATTTTTAAATGAACCAGTGACATTCATGACTTAACAGTATTTACAATGTCTGCAGTGGTGACACCCCTGCAGTAAATGTGGTAGCCACATAGTGTGGCATTGAACCAGTTGTAAAGTGTGACTCAATTGTCCCCAAAACGTTATGCCCATCTATACACTATTCTAGGGAAACTGTCCCCCACATCGTGTAATTTATTGTCCTTTTGCAATAGCCTCCATTTTTTCCTTAGGATGTTCAGTAATGTAGAAGATTGTGCAGTGAATGCGCTGACAAAGCTGAGTCTGTTCTCCCCCATTCCCTGTGTATGAGATGCTGAGAACCTCAAATGCCAGTGCCAGAAAAGGTCATCCAGTTATAACAGGTATCAATTTGCTTACCAAGCCCCTGTCCCAATATGTGGACAACTATTACAAATCCCAGTTCTCCTCATTTTCGCATAGTCCTTGCACTCTAAGTGTCCCACTACACAACTTGTTCCATTAAAAAGCACTTTGGGATACATTGTGTTTGAAAAGCTCTATATCAATCTTAGTTCTCCTTATCTCTGCACAATCCCTTCACTTTCAGTCACCCACTACACATCTATTTTATTGTAAAGGAGTTTGGGATACAGTGTGCATAAAAAGCACTATATCAGTCTCAGTTTTTCTCATTTCTTCACAGTCTCTGCACTCTCAGTCTTCCACTTCACAACTGTTTTATTGTAAAGGACTTTGGGATCTGCTCTTGATAAGAGAATGCTTACTGGTGGTGTCGTTATTGATCTCACCAAAGCATTCGACCTGGTAGATCATTAGCTACTTGAAAATTAAAGCAGATCAGCCTAGATAGTCTGGGGGTACAGTGGTTCACCGACTATCTCTAGGGAAGGTCCAACTAGTTAGATGTCAGGGCGCCATATTGGAGAAGTGCCCAGTACAGGGTGGAGTCCCCCAGATATCAAGCTTTAAGCCTCTATTATTCTCTTTATTTATTAACGAAATGCCTACTTTCTGTAATGAGGCAAAGATCACCCTGTATGCAGATGATGTAGTGCTACACAGGTCCACAAATGACCCTGATGCCCTGAGCAGATTGTTCCAGAGACCTCCAGGAGTTGGAGGGATGGCTGAATAATAATAAACTGGTACTAAATAGCAAAAAAACTAAGGCAATGCTATTCGGCCCAAAAAACCTTGGATCAGACAGGTCTAATAAATTGGCCCTCTCACTATCGACTGGGACTAGGGTTGAGGTAGTTGAGTCCCTAAAGTACCTAGGAATTACCCTTGATCAGAACTGCACCTTTAAGGCTCACATTGAACTACTCACTAAGACACTGAACCAGAAGCTCGGATTTCTGTATTGCCTTAGTCCCTATCTTACACAGGACTCTCATCTCAAGGTTGCTCAAGGTACCCTCCTACTCACCCTATTCTATAGTTCCCCTGTACTGCTGTCTGTTAAAAACACTTAGATGCAGAAGCTCAGAACCCTGTACCATGGAATCTGCATGTTTGCTGCAGCCCCCCACCAAAGAACACCACTGTCAGGTCCTCCAAGCCCTATCCTGGCCCACTTTGGAAGAAAGATTAAAATATCCATCTTTGCCTTAGCCTACAAGCTCAAGCTGGCTAGTGCCCCCAGTCTGGCAGAGTTGCTGACAACAAAAAGAACGGCAGGACACTAAGGTGCTCAAGTAGACAGCTCCTCACGGTACCCAGAGTGAAGTCCACCCAAGGGTCTCTGGCTTTCTCAGCCTTCATACCACCCCTCTGGAACACACTCCCAACAAATCTCCAGGAGTATAACTCATTAAGGGGGTTTAAAAGGGGGCTAAAGGCCCACCTGCTGGAGCTAAACCAATGCACTTGCCACCGTTGATATCTCAGCTTTGTACCTCTTGATTCAAATAAATCTGCCAGTGAGTGGGTGTATTCGCAAATGTATTTAAGTGTATTAAATGTTGTACATTGTTAATTGTTTTCCTTTTCATGTGATGTGTAAAATATTGTTTATGTAATTTCTGCAAATGTTACATTTCCGAAGTTTCTGTAATTAATTCTGGGTCGCCCCTGAAAAAGGGACCATTACTGGACTCAGTGGGCCTACCTGGTTACCAGTATTAAATAAATAAATATAGTGTATATGAACAGCACGATATAAATCTCAATTATCCTCATCTCTATAGACCCTTCACTCTCAGTTACCCATCACACATAGAGGATAATGGATGGGCACCAGTGAACAACAATGCTGTGTTCCCTTCGAGAGGCTGTCACGACAGCCTAGTAAACCTCGAGAGAGCAGCTCAAGTGATTTACAGTTGGCATGACAACCTCAAGAAGGGAACTCCACATTGTTATTAACTGGTACCCATCCATTGTCTTTTTATAGTGTATGGGCACCATTTAAATGAAATTTCTCCTTACTTTTCCATTTTTATTGTTTTGCCCCGCTCTCCTTCAGGGCCAGCTTTCACTGCCGTGGCCATTCATCTGCCGGGAAGTTTGAGAGACACACATGCCCAAGCCTATTCATGTTGTTATGCAATTGTTATGATGTACTCAGGAGGGTATAACTACCTCTTGACATCACAATGATAGCATAACAAGGATAGACATTCATTGAATTCCATCATTAATAACCCTCTCCCATACATAATACCTGTTTTATTGTAAAGGTCTTTGGGATACAATACGTATGAAAGGCACTATATAAATCTCAATTCTTCTCATTGCTGCACAGTCCCCACACTCTCAGTCTTCCACTACACATCTGTTTTCATTGTGAAGCACTTTGGGATACAGCATGCATGAAAATAAAGTATATAAATCTCAATTCTCCTTTACGCTGAATTTCTGAACAGTCCCTCTCTGCACTCCTTCTGCACAACTGGTTGTCTTATAAAGCACTTTAGAACCCAGTGTGTATGAAAGGCACTATGTAAATTTCAGTTCTTTTTTATAATGAATTTCTGTGCACTCCCTCCCTGCACTCCCACTGCACAAATCTTTGTCTTGTAAAGCAGATAAAGAGATGGTGTATATGAAGTCAGCAATAAGACATGACAAGGTGTGGTTCATGGCCTGATAAGAGCATGTCTCAGGTGCGTTATTAGGCATGAGGCACTTGCGCCAAGTGCCTTTAGCACATGGGAAGCGCTCTTATCAGGCCATAACCCACACCTCGGAGTGTCACATTGTGCTTATAAAATGTACCCTCCTCCCCAGTAAATATTAATAAAAAAAAAGAAAGGAAATGTTCAACATTAAAACATAGGAGCTTTTTAATAGTGGTAATAGGACAAATAGTTTCCCTATTACTGTACTGCCCTGTATTTCACATTGGCTAGCTGGACAGCAGAGGGCCCCCCGCCCCACAAAAGACATAGTGGTCAGGTTAGCTCCTTCCAGAGATGCACACAGTATTTACATTTTTTTTCATATGGCTGTCATGCTGTTAGAGGGATTGAGGCTTTTGCGAATTTGAGCTCCCCACAAAGACATAGTGCTCAGGTTAGCTCCATTCAGAGAGGCACACAGTATTTAAATTTTAATGTCATTCTTTTTTTCCCCTCTTCGTGTGGTTGTCATGTTGTTAGAGAGACTGAGGCTGTTTGTGAGCAGGTCCCTTTGTCACTGCCGTAGCTCAGAGTGGCTTTCTGTTTTGCATTGTCTGTCACTACGATCGAGTTTTTAAAAACAGAAACTCCAGTGCGTGTAATAGGAAGCCAGTGATGAGGACAGCATTTCTGGTTATATGGGGTGGGGGATCTACAGTACAGATCAGTGCGGTGGAGGGCTGAGGAAGAGAGCTAGGACCAGAGACTACTCAACGATGCAATGGGCAGCACTAGTGGGCAAGCTGTGGAGCTGCAGGAAACAGGATTAGCAGGACAGCCGTGGATGACTTCCAGAGAACAACCTGTTGCCAAAAGAAACTAAAGGTCAGATTTTCATTTTAAAACTCTGCATCATGTCATCGGGGTGGTTTTGTTGGTAAATCGGCACCGCTTTCGACTTTGTTACATGATCGCGGTTGGCTGGAGAATTCTCTCCCGCTGCAGCTATACCGTTCGTTGCTGGTTAGGGGAGGATGGCACAAAATTGTGTTCAGGATGGCACACTGATACGGTGCTGTTAGAGGGCTAGCCTGGCAGAATTAGTGCAGGTTTCAGAGTTATGGCTCTATAAGGACATGGCTGAAAAAGGCTTTCAGCCAATCAGCATTTGCAAAATGTTGTGTCCATTTTATAAAGGCAAATAAATCTTAATTCTCCTTTATACTGAATTTCTGCACAGTCCCTCCTTGCACTCCCAATACACAACCATTTGTCTTGTGGAGCACTTTAGGATACAGAATGTATGAAAGGCACTATATAAATCTCAGTTCAACTGTATTCTGTGCAGTCTCTGCAGCCCACTGATACACAGTACACACTGCAGTGTCTATGGCATGTGGAGGATGTGGCACTGGAAAGGGCTGATATATCAGTGGCAAAAGTAGGTGTCAGCTGAGTAAGTGGCCTGAGGCTGCAGGTTGTAACCTTCTATTCTGCTGAGTGCAGATGCTGAGTAGTATTCGACTACTTCTTGGCATTAGATGGGGAGGTAGAGATAGCAACTGACTTGGATACAGAAGGAAGTCACACCACATGTCCAGTTACTAACTGAGGCTGTAGTGCTGAGTTGACGTATCTGTGACAGCGATGATGGCTTTTTTGCACACAACAGTGTCTGTGAGTCTCAGGAGGCATTCTGGTAGTTGAGAAAAGGAGGATGTGGCCTGCTTGCTGGAGGAGGAGGCGGCGAAGGAGATGGATGCAACAGGATGAGTGAAAAGATCTGTGAAGACGAGAGCAAAATTATCTAGGCTGAATTGGCCAATGCGGCCATGCAGTACTGTATATCCATTGTCCACTCCCTATTTTGGTGTACCTGTGACAGAAAACGGAAAAGAAAAAGGAATTCAGGATGGAGACTTGCCATCACAGAAGTGATTGCCATGCAATGTGATGGCACAATGATGCCCAAGAGGTGTCAGAGGAGGAGGAGGAGGTGGCTTAGCTGTTGTTGTTGGAGGAGGTAGTAGAATAAAAGAAGAGACCAGTGAAGAAAAGAGTGAAAATATTTAGACTCAGTTGGCCAGTGTAGCTACATGGCATATCCGTTGTTCACTCCCTGTCATGCTGTATCGTACCTGTGACCTGTGAAGACAAGAGTGAAATTATTTAGCCTCAACTGGCCAGTGTGGCCACACAGTATATCTGTTGTCCACTCCCTGTCATGTTTTATCTGTGAGAGAAAAAGGAGAAAAAAAAGAAATTCAGGAAGGATAATTACTGTCACATTAGTGACGGCCATGCTATGTAATGGCACGACGGTGCTGAAGAGGTGGTGGAGCAGGAGGTGGCTTGCTTGCTGGCTTGGAGGAGGAGGCAGCAGAAAAAGAGAAGACTTGTGAAGACAAGAGAGAAATTATCTAGACTCAAGTGTCCAATGACCCCTTATCAAGTTATGTGCCAGAAAATGCAGCTATAAAGGATACTAACGATCCCATTAGTGATGGCCATGTCAGCACTTTTGGGTGACATATTGGTGCGCCTGCCCCTCTGTATGGCCCATTGTGAACTA
This sequence comes from Neoceratodus forsteri, assembly GCA_016271365.2. Lineage (NCBI taxonomy): Eukaryota > Metazoa > Chordata > Ceratodontiformes > Ceratodontidae > Neoceratodus > Neoceratodus forsteri. The sequence continues at coordinate 1,545,522,322 of CM057450.1, forward strand.
AAGACACAAGGGTCAAAAACACGGGGAAATGAGTGGAAGCTGGTGGGGGAGATTCAGGAGGGATCTGAGAAAGTTGTACTTTACCGAGAGAGTGGTTGAGCCATGGAACAACCTACTAGCAGAGGTGTCGGCCACAAAAACTATTAATGGGTTCAGGATTGGCTGGGAAAGAGTAATGGGCTCAGTAGTTGCTCAGGGGGTAGCAGTAAGGCTGAGAGCAGGGGAAGGGAAGGTGAAGGCAAAAAACCCATCTAGACAACAGGTCATGGGTAGGGAATGGTAGGTTAAGGAAGGTTAAAACCCAGCAGACTGGATGGACCAGTAGTCTTATTTCTGCCGACATTGTCTATGTTTCTGTGTTTCAATACTGACAGGTGGGTTGCTCAAGTATTTCATGGCCTTTAATGTCAGTGCTGGCCAAAAACAGGCTAGGATTATACTCGGAGCAGCACATCAGTCAATCTGAGTAGTCTAAGCACATGCAGGTTGATTGACAGAGCCGCAGCAACTGAGTCCCACTAGTTCCCGACTGAACATGTGCATATTTTTTGCACCATAGCTCGAATTTCCATAACAACATGATAGCTTAAAGAAGCTCAGCAAAGGATTCGCACGACTTCCCTATGGGCAGTGAATTCTGCAGGGGCATCCAAGCTGATTAAGAAATAAAAGATATGTAACATTGCCATTATTAGTAATAACAGTTTACATCCTGCTACTTATTTCATAAGATTCTAACCATTAAGTACTTTACTGAATAGGTTGTATCCTGCATGAGTAAAAAAGGAAGGAGATGCTGCATTGCACAGATTGCTTGCATTAAATACCTCATTGTCTGGTTAGATCTTCACCTCAATTTCTCAGTTCATATAGATGCCATCCACCAGAAGCTTCATCCCAAACTTGATGTGCTCTACAGGAATAAAGTGAGTATCCTGCTATCTGCCCATAGACAGACCATCTTGAAGATGATTCTCCCAATCTTCAATTATGGTGACATTGTTTACAGTGCTGCTCCCAAGTCCACCTTCGGCAGACAGAACCCCTCTTTCACGCTTTCTGCTGCTTTGCTCTGGACTACAGTACCCTCCTAGAACCCATCACTGTTCATTGTATTCCTCCGTCTCCTTTGCTTCCCTTGATGCCAGATGCCTTACTCATTGTGCTACCTTTATCTCAAAATTCTGGCTTGGTTCCCTCCCTCTTATCTTTCTTCCCTCCTCTCTTCCCCTCCATCTACAACCTGCTTCTTTACAACCTATGCCCTCACCCTCTTGTTTCCCCCCCCAATACATTCCTCTGCTAGTCAAGCTGGTTTCTCCTTCTGCTGTCCCAAACTTTGGAGCTCTCTCCTCCTCTTCCATTCGTACTACTTCTTCATCCCTGTCACTCAGATCTGTTCTCTGAGAATTCACTAATCTCTTCTGCCATTGCCCCTGATCCAAGGCTTGGGCTGTAATCTGCTGCCCTTCAATTCCACACTCCCCCCTGCCCCTGCTCATGCCATAACTGCAGCCCCCCGCCCCTGGTTTCCACAACTCTTTCCTGCTGAACCCAGTCGTGCCTTGTTCACCCTACAATTTGCCACCATCTACACTTATTGCACTGTTGCTCTTTAGATGCTGTGCCTAGCACAACTTGTTGATGTTGTTGTCACTTAATTGTATACCTTGTATGTTATCTTTTGTATCCTATTTGTTGTAACTTATTGCTGCACTCTTCCCATCCCCCTCCTCCAGGACGCATCAGGTAACGAGTTTGGTGTGTCTTTCTTGATAAAACTTTTGAAATGAAGACACTGCAAGCCCCATTACATTATAAGAAATAAGGTAGGGACTGATGGCTTACTTACACTATTTTATCATTCTAGATGCAGTATATAAATATGGGTACAAGTAAAAACGAAATAGTTTATAGTAGGAATGCGCTTTGCAAGTACCATTACTCCCTACAGGAAAATCTTTGACTATTCTACAGCACAGAGTTAACTTTCAGAGTCACAACAAATACACCTCTAGATTCTTGTGCTAACAGCAATTTGTAACTCACATAGCGCTACAAGAGGGTTTACTGTCAGTTAGCAATTTTATTTCCACGCTTTATATAACTTTGTTTTTGTATAGAAGAAGCTAAGAGACATATTCTGTGTCTCTTGCACAAGATTAATGAGGCAGTCACGTCAGTGTGAGAAACATAATGGCAACAGAGTCCGTCTGGTCTTAGATGCAAAGCAAGTCTTTCGTTATCAGTGTAAATGAGAATCATAACAATAATCTCTACAGCAGGAATTGTGAGTCTTATTGATATCAATGACTGATATTTTATAACCTACTGATACTGTGTTATATGATGCAGTCATCACTCCGAATTTCAAATACTTACACAATTGTTGCACGCCAGTGGTAATTCTGTGAGTAACGAAAGTGTTTCTAACAGGATTGAGCCTATTTCGGAGTTCATTTGAGTATGATACTAAAAGGGTAACAGTTTAACTTTACTCCAGGTGCTTTCTAAATATCGTAATTATTGTAGTACACGGTATTATTTATAGCACTGGGCAGTATTATAAAAGAAGGGTGATGCTGGACTCGATTCTCAAACAAGTAGAATGCCTCAAGCCCCAAGTGCACCGAACTTATGGCGTATGGGGCTTGCGGCTTTCCCTGGCCAGCAATCGGGATTCTCGATCCTGTGCGCCACATGCCGAGAGTTAGACCAGTTTTTGCTGATCTAATGTTGTGGTCCTTTTTACGGGGTTTGTGCCACATATTTGACTCAGGTCGCCTTAATTGGGGTAAAGTGTTGCAAATGCACATGACCATTGTGAATCGGGTGCACAGTGCGGCAATGTGTTTGGGGCAGCTCAGGGTTTCACACAGGACTTGTGGAAGCCCTGAGTCAACCTTTGAGAATCCAGCCCACTATCTTCATGCTGATAATATATTTACTCTTGCAGCAATTTTGAAAAAATGTTATTGTTTCTTATTAGTGTTCCTGTTTTTGTTAAGAGATTACCATTGTACTTCAAAAAGTGGAGTTTAACCCATAAAATGTTGGTGTGTTGATAATATGGTGGCACAAAAATAAAAAATAAAAAATGTATTTGACACTTGAGCTACACCTAGAAGTCAAGTGCTCTGTTCTTGTTTTACTATGGTATAGTAGCTTCTTTTAAAGACTTCTCCAAATATATACACCTAACACCCTTGCAGAGTAGTGGCATCCAGAGATCAAGAGCCCCACCCCACCCTTTCTTGGTCAATCAGTACCCTTGCCTCGTCAGTACAACATGGGCTCATAATTTCTGGTGAGGTGCCTATTGTCCACCAAATAGGCATCTACCATTCTTTCGGCTGCATGCAATCCTGCATTATAATTTGCCTCCTCCTCCTCCTTTTTCTCCAATTCTTCTAGTCCAGCCTGTAGCAAAACATCCCAAAGTGAATTGTCTGGGGTTTTGTGTTTCCCTTGTACATGTTTACCTCTAGTTTTGCATGTTCAGTGGTAGTAACACTCGGTCTCTCATGAGCATTTGATAATTGTTTTTTCCGCATGTTTGCCCCATGTACTCATCTTATCAAAAGTACAGTCATGTTCTGCACCTGAACCTGGCCACCTTCAAGGACAGATGCAAGGCTCCATTTATATCATGGGTCCAGCATGGCGGCAGTCCCAAACTTGGCAGAGTGCAGAATGCCAGAAATATACAATGGTGCCAGCAAGGATGCAATGTAGTAATGTTGCAGTGTATCGCAAAATGCTGCAGTACACTGCAGGGAACAGCATAATTCAATTGCAATTAAGTCATTTTGTCATGCAGTATTTTTTTGACATTTCACTTACTGCAAGTTACTGCACTGCATCATGGCTGGCACTGCTATATGTATTGCAATCCAAAAGAAAGACCATAAGTTGCATTAGGGTACAACTACCAGAATCACCACCTACTTCAATTGCTGCTGTACATTGAGAAGACTCTGATTCAGTACTCAGAGAAGAGGTATGCCCTATGTCCTCACTCACTGCCTGAGTTGCATGCTCAAATGGCCTGAGAATCATTATCAGTCCATCCGTTAATGACTGCTGGTCTGTTGTCAGAGACATGGATACTCTCAAACTGTCATGGCTTGTGTGGATAAACAGGTATTCTGAGATAGCTTTATACTGCTCCTACAAGAGCTCTATCATGTACTGTGTGGAGTTCCATCGTGTGATGACGTCCAACTTCATATGGTACTGAGGTATTTGTATTTCTAGCTGCTGCAGCTGGTCATAAGCTTTTCCAGAATGGATAAAGTGGGCACAGATTTGATGGGACACAGTCAATATTGCCTTAATATCAAGATATACCAGAAACTCATGTGCAACTTGATTCAGTGTGCCATGCATGGCAGCCTGAAAAATCCTCCATCACTTCATACACCTCACAACACTGAAGTCATTATTGCTCACAATAAAACAAACCACTCATTAATCTCTGTAAGGAGTACTGACAAGAGTTTCTGACCAGTGAGTGCTCTGAAACTTTTATTGCCAGTGTGGCATGCTGGGAATACCAGAACTGTTGCTACCACTGCAATTCAGCTTAGTGCACTTGCTCTCTAACCCTGAGTTGAATACTGCCCCTAGTACCTGTGCCCAGTGTTCTGTAATGCACATATAGGAGCTATTTGCCCACTAGTCCACTTATCCATGCTGAGGTGTATATATGCAAAAGCAGAATGCTGCAGGGCATGTATTAATGCACTTGACACTGTGTCATGGAATTCTGGAATTGCATGCAATGAGAAATATGTTTGAGTGGATTGTGGATCACCACACCAGTGAAATTTGGAGTCAGAAGAATTTTAGGGGAACGTGAGATTCAACCTCAGATTTTCAGGATCACAGTCTAGTACACTAACCACTATGCTAACCGCAAACAAGGACAGGTTTACGGGCAGACTGAATGGGCCTAGCAGTCCTTATCTGCTGACAATTTATATGTTTCTATGAGTTGGAATCTGCCATTTGGGATAGGCATGAGCTATCAGCTTCCAAAAACCCTCATTCTCAACAGAGATATGTTAGAAGTCTGACTGCCAGCATTGCAGCAGTTGCTGCGTTCAGTTGGTGTGCCGTGTATGGAATGACTGTGTGGATATTTTGCATCTCACTCAAACATGCTTGGCAATGTAGACTGCACCATTTTTGGGGTGGGGCTACCAAACATATGGACTCATTTCCATGGCAGCAGTGCTGGTGGAGTAATGTTAGAATCCTGGGGCTGCACATTTAGAGTTCATAGGAAACCAATAATACATTGGGTCTTCCTCACTAGAGTAATTGCTTTCCTTTCCCAAAGGGAGGTACTACTTAACTTGTTGATACCTGTATGCCCACTACTAGGAAGCCCTTCCACAGACTCCTCTTCCTTTATATTTTTGTTCTTATCCACCTGAGCCTCCTCCTCTGCCCCTGCCTCCTCTGGGGATATATCCAGACTTAAACCTGCCTTAGGTGATGGACTAGGGCTGTGCAGAGCGTGAAATGCTGCCCTCAAAATTGCTGCACAATGGCAACTCTGCTTCTGAAATGCTTTGTGGAATTCCGAAAATCATTTCTATGAAATGCAGAATAATATTTTGTGGATCACGTAAACTGTAGAATAATAATCTGCAAATTGTGGAAAAAGAATGCACAGGTCATGTAAACGGCAGATTATTAATCCACAAAAAACAGTCTACATGCAAGAACGTTGAAATCCTGCAACTAACAGAAAGCAGTGGAATGTTCTATAATTCCATGGAATTCTGTTCTGTCATATATTCAACAATCTGCACAGCACTAATAATGATGACCCCCTACAGTTAACTTCTGGTGTTGAGTCCTGCATATAACATGCCATGGCTGTAGGTGTGTGTGTGTTGTCTACTGATGCCTACATGACTGCCCTTTTTTCCCCTGTTGACACAATCTTGACAAAATTGAGATATTGCCACTGTCTCGTCATCTGGATTGACTACACAGAAATCCCAAACTGAGGATTTGGAGGCCTTTGTGCTTACATGGGCCAGGGAAGGGGACAGGTGGACAGTGGCTGGAGCAGCTGGGTTTTGTGTAGTGCTTTGCAAGTGTCCGCTTGTCTTTTGGGGGCACTGGATGTACTGGTCTCAGCACCAGGAGAACAAGCAGGTGGAGCATTAGAGGGGACTTTAGGATTTGTCTTAGACACTGAAGGTCTCTGAACTGGACCCACCTCATTATCAGCACCACCTCACCTCTTTCTAGTTTCTGGTTCCCACAGGGGATTCATATTGTCATTGCCAGTGTTGCCTATATTTTTCTCATCTGTATCATCCACTTCTTCGCCCATCTCAACTACATTTATTTATTATTTATTGAAAACTTTGGAGATTACCTTTGAGTACAAGTGCTCATTTACAAAGTTCCACATCAAATACATAATCACAAAAAACATTATAAGAAGTTCTAGAGGAAGTGCAGTTGAGTCAGGTATGAAGCACTTAAGGCAGAACAATGACATACAGTTCTGAAAACAAAAATCCATACAGACTGTTATATAAAAAGTCTCAAGTTATGTACAGAGAGAAACCAAATAAAACTGTGAACAGTTACAATTGCATTGGACTGCAATGGCAGATAGAAAGATATCTTAAACTGATCAGACTTGGAGAAATTCACCGGTGTCAATTTAACCTGTTAGTGGCCCTGACAGCAAATTACCTCTTGCCCAGCTGAATACACCGGGAAGAAGGCTTAAGGGGCATTTATAGCCATGTTCCTGGTGCTGTATTGGTTGGAGACAGTGCAGAAGCAATTTGTTAAAGCAGCTGGTGTTAAGCCAAAGACAGCCTTTTTGGCTAGCAAACAGATCTGCAACTTTCTTCTGCTGGGTAAAGGTAGCTAGTTAGTGAGTGCGTAAAGGGTACAACTATGAGTGTGGTTATCTGCATGAAGTACAAAGCGGAACATCTCAATTTTTAATTTCTGACCTCTCATCCTCCTCCTGTGCCTCATGCTTCACACCTTTTACACGTACATGCTCGTATGCATCGGTATAATACGACTCCTGCGCAACGGAGTCAGTGTCAGCAGCACCAGCAGCCTCAATAACACCAACACCCTCCTCTTCCTAACCATCCCTCTGTCATTTTGCCACCTTATATTCTGCTCCTCCTGGTGCCTCCTCCTCAGCCCCAACCACCATAGATACCACAGCCACAGCAGAAAAAAACTTTTCAGCACTAATGTTGCCACTGCCACCTGACACTCCTAAACATACTGCTGCAGACTTCATTTTATTTTTGCCTGCGGCAAGTGGAACACCACTCTTTTGCCCCACCAAGGTGCTGCAATCTTTGCTGTTGTCCTTGCACCTCTCCCTTTAACAGGTGACCTACTGTTCCCAGTCATTTTAATACGAGGCACGCAGCTGTACTATTAAAATCACAACCACATGGTTCAAATTATCACAACTGTGGCACTCACACTGTAGATAAGATACATAAAAGTGACTGACCACCAGAAAATTCACCAAAATTAATAAAACTGAAAATGAAAGTCAAAGAGAAAGAAATGCACACAAGTGAAGAAAAAAAAAATATTTTTAAATGATGCAGAAATGTCACATAGACTGCAGCCACAGCAGCAGACAACACCTGCCCTGAAAGATCAGCAGTGCTGGCTGAAACAAAAGGAATAAAACATAACTTTTTGAACTAGTAAGCAAATACATATATATGTATATGTGTGTATATATATATATATATATATATATATATACTGTAAAAGTAGAAATTTTCACTGTAAAATAATTTTTGCTATTTTCACTGAAGCAGTAATTTGCACTAAAATAAATTTGCACTAATTAGCGCTATTAGCACTTTTTTCCATAATAGTGAATGTGACACAATGCCTTAGCGCTAAATTAAATTTGCACAATTTATAGTTGCATTTAGGTTTGTGCTAAAATTGCTTTGCATGAAAATAAATAGTTTTACAGTATAAATATGTGTGTATATATATGTATATATATAATGGTAGAACGGTAATGCTACCATAGGTAGGGTTGAGTAGCACTTTTAAGGTTAAAGGGTCAAATCTTGCACCTTAATAACTTTTCCACCATTCAACAGATTTGTCTGAAATTGGGTATGCACTATTGGGCATGGTAGATCTTGGGATCTGCCAAGTTTTGTACTGGTCGGATATACAGCTGTGGAGTTATTAAGCAACAACCAATTGCTTAATTACGCTTTTTTGTGATTTCTTTGCTCTCGCCTACAGGTCGCACGGTTTGTGCGACCGGTCCGAAAACTTCAGGGAACATGCGGCGGCCAGGGTCCCTGATGTGTCTTTTGAAGATTTCTTGAAAAATATTGAACGGTTCAAAAGTTATTCAAAAAACAAGTTCCCATTATAAGTCAATGGGAAAAGTTAACAAAAAGTTCGAAAGTGTCGCAAATGCACTTTTTAGTGTCGCAAATGGCCCTAGTAGTGTGGCAAATCTGCCGTTTTGTTTTCAGTTGGTGATCAGAAAAATGCTTGCCATTTAAATTTGGGACCCTTTTGGGACACAATTCTTTTTGTGTTCAACTAGTTGTACCCTGAGGATGCTAGCTATGTCTTTATTTTGTGGTTAAACACCCCAGAAATATGTTTTTCAAATTTCTGGAAACAGTAGTGTCTCAAAGTAGTGTCGCAAGCATGATACTTTTGCAAATTTTTGAAAAAGTGTCACAAATTGTGGCACTACTTTTCAGGCTATGGCCAAAATGACAGGAATTCTTTGCCACCCTGCTGCAAACAAACGGTTTGGTCTTTTGGGCTGAAATTTGACAGGAAGGCAGCCAACATCTCACAGATGCCTTTTCATGGTTTGTGAAAAATAATGCATGGCTGCAAAGTTACGGTACTCTGAAGTTGGCATTTTTCCCATAGACTAACATGGTGGCATCATGTCAGCTTCGGGCCTGTGATTCTCAAATGATGCAAGATACAGACTTTTGTTGTGAGTTACATAGCCCAAAACCTAGCCAGGAAAATCAAAACTTTTGTGAAATTTAAATTTTTTTTCTACATCATGCGGTTGCTGAGATATTAGCAATTAAGTACTTCCAATGCTTGTTTTAAGCTTTGAACCCCATTACAATGCATACATTCTTTGTACATGCTGTGTTTCTGTATGCACCTGTTTAGCAAAAACAGGGTATGTGCTTCCGTTACTGTTACAGTTACTGTTTCCACTTGCGTTTATGTCTCCGTTTGCATTACAGTTCCCGTGTACGCCACCGTGTGCGTTACCCTTTGTGTTTTCGTTACTGTTACCATTTGCATTTCCACTACTGTTTCTGTTTGTGTCTTTGCTTGCGTCACCATGTGCATTGCCATTTGTGTTTCCGGCAACCGGCATCGGGGTACACATTGGGGTCATCGGTCCTAACTCTCACCCCATTCTCCTATGCCTCTGCTTCTTCACACATGTGATGGGGTGAGAGTTAGGGCCAACAACCCCAATGCACACCCCGATGCTGGTTGGGGGGATGGACTGGGGGGTCCAAGGAGGGCTTTCAACCCTAACACCAAATTTCCTCGCTTTTGTTGCTGTGGAACAACCCTAACTAATGCATTAAGCGGAGTTTTTTGACTCTAATATGTATGTGTATATATATATAGATAGATATATATATATATATCTATCTATATATATATATATATAGATATATATAGATAGATAAATAGATATATGTATTGCATGACGGTATACCAACGGTGTAGCAATGCAAATACCATGAAGACCATCACAGTGACATTTTCGGCAGTTCGCTGGGATGGTCTCCAGGTATTCAGACACTGCTGCTGCCAGGGGGTTTGCTCCCCTCCTTGAATTAACTCTGACTGGAGTTAGAAATCTTTAGTGTGAGGGGTGTGGGGGGCAAAGCCCCCCACAGAAAACACTTGTTCCCCTGGCGATGGCACAGCACCAATTGGCAGTGTTTTGCTGTCACTGTGCCGACAGTTGACAAATGTCTTGTCACCCGGCATAGTGGAAACTTGCATGACAGAGCATTGTCACTTTAAGAACTCAACAACTGCTGTCAAAAATAAATATAGAGACAGAAAAATATTTGACTGTAACACACTCTAGTCACTATAATTCATAACAATTAAGGTAACTCAGCAAGCATGACAGAGTACTGTCACATTAGACATCTCCTGCACTAGACAGTGCAGTCACAGACTAGCACAACCCCCAACAGAGATCAGCAGTTCTAGTCTGATAACACAAAACAACCTTATAAAGTAAATAATGTTATAAAACACAACACAAAAAAATCAGATACACAATGCACAGTAGATCACTTCTGTGATCAATTTGTTGTTGAATTTTGTTGACCCGGTAAGCCCACTGGGCCTAGAAGTCCCTTTTTCAGGGGCAACCGGGGGAAGGGGGGAATACAGATGGTAAGCAACTGAAATTGAACCAGGTTAAGCTGTTGGTGGTATTTTTTAGTGAATGAGGGAAATTTGGCCAGGACACTGGGGAAATTCCCCTACTCTTTTTGATAAGTGCCATGGGATCTTTTACATCCACCTGAACTACCATCAATTCAGGCAGATGGGACCTCGGTTTAACATCTCATCCGAAAGATGAACCACTTCAGAATGAGTTATCTAAGTCAACAGAAAGATACCCAGAGGGACAGACTTTGCTCCTTGTCTCTAACTAAGAATATACAGAACACAGCCTCCACATGGTCTACATGTACTTCCAGTAACATGTGACCTGCAGTCACTAAAGTCACATGGTGCATAGTTTACATCTAGCCTCATTCTGGCTAATTGATTGAGAACCTTGCCTTGGGCCATGAGAACTCGGTTAGTGAAGTTCTCAATCTGCAACATAGCAAAGTGGGGTCCATTTCATGAAATGCCACTTTGCCATGTGAATCAGCTTCGGAAGTTGCAGACCTTTGCATATTAATTTGTGAAGCAAATTTTATTAACCTCATACACCTCTAGTACTGGCTTCTTTCAATAATCATGTGAAAGACCCCAAAGCACTCCAATTACTTTAGGTGTTGAAGGCACTCAGTGCTCTCACTATGCACCTGGGCAGCCATTAACCCCAGACAACCAATACCCTGTCATATCTTGGTAGTTTTATTTCAAAATTTGGGAATAATGATTTTAAAAAATATCCTTTGTGCTGCCTGGATCATTCAGGCTGTTTATAATGTAATTACACTCGCAGTGCTCCACTTCCTAAACACAAGCAATGATCATGAAAAAGTATATGCAGAATATTCACAGAACCCACGTTTTACTCGTTGCATGTTTATAATCCTTCAGTCAGGCTGTAAGTCTATTAAGACAGAAGATCCCATCAGTACATTATATTTTCTCAGCTGTACTTAAGTCAGAACTTTGCAGATACTCTCAGGAATTGTTCAGGATGCTGGATTCCATCAAAGGTTTATTAAAGGGGACAGGAAATGTGTGCTAATTGGCAGTAGTTAGTAATGTTTCCATTTAGAGCAAAGAAATTTGTACCTCCAAATGATCCATATTTCATGGTACTGTAATAAACACTAATATGAAAAACTGTGTTTTCAATAGTTTTCTTCTAATGGAAAACATGCTGCAGAGTTCTTATCATGGAGCCAGTAGTTTAGAGTTTTTACTATGTCACAGTTTGTGTACAGAATGCGAATTATGAGCTATTGACCTACCTGAACCTTGTTCGTTCTGTGCACAAACTGTGACATAGCTAAAATTTCAGATTTTTATTTATTTATTTATTAAAGTTTCGGAATTACAACCTTTGAGTCAGAGACTCCTTTACAAAGGCTCCATGTCTGGACAAACACACAGGTTATGCGAGAAAACAACATGTATCATTGCTTAGTGTTATACAGTGGTGCTTACAAAATGACATCCTACAAATACAGATATTGAATAGTTTGACGATTCCATGAAGAGAACTGTAACAGAATGCTGCCTATCAAACAAAATAATGCAAAATACAGTTTTTTTTAATACTTTTTATTCAAGTGCAATTAAATATGGATAACTTGAGGGAATAAATGGCATGTCTGAGAATAAGAACTGTGTAAACAGTTGCCAGTTACAAATGATTTCCTGTCCTTTTTAAGCAATAATTCCCATGTGAAAGGGCATTAGTATTTTGTAATGTTAAAGCCTGATTTTTAACCATTTATAACGTGGCCATTATTGTAGATAGGCTCATGAAATTTGGCACACACATTCTTTCTGACAGGTTCCAGACAGCTTGGAAACTTATTTATTTAATTTATTTATGCATTCTTGGATAAAAATACCTTTGAGCCAGAGGCTCTTTTACAAAGGTTCCACGTCAGATCAAAGACAAAAACAGTTTACATTTTACAATGTAAACAGTTAACAATTTACTGTTCCACATCAGAGAAAATACAAAACAGCTAATACAGCACTTAGACATTACAAAAAATGGGGTACACAGTACTTAACAAAGGCTGAGAAAACAGCCTAAAGTGTAAATTAAGGGGTTACAGCAGCCAGTGGGATGGCTTTGTCAGGAAAGATGCGGGAGAAATGTCAGGGAGGGTAAAAATGAGGGAGAGAAGAGATGCCGGGGTATGTGAGACAGCACAGAGTTGGTAAGGGCAAGAGGAAAGGAGGAGGAAAAGAAGAGAGGGGAGAAAACAGAGGCAAATTGATGTGAGGAATGGGGTTGAGATGGAAGAGAAAGGGGTTGGTTGGGAAATAACAAGGGGTAGGAGGGGTAATAGAGTGGAGGAGAGGTATGTAAGTGCAGATAGATTGTGAATATAGGGAGGATACATACTGGCCGGGGGGGGTACATACGGTGACAGAGGAAGGGCAAGGTCTCAATGGGGGGAGAGACTCTTAGGGGAGACAGTCTCAACTGTACTGAGCAGTAAGATGCTGGTCGAGTTTGTGCTTAAAGGGGGTCAATCTTTGGTCGGTCATGTATTAACAAGGGGAGGCCATTTAGCCAGCTGGGTGCCCTAAACTTAAATGAGCACTGAGCCATGGCAGTTCAACAGAACGGGACTTGGAAAGTCTGGTTAGACATTCCACAGGTGTGGTGGGAGTTAGTTACTTGGTTAAAAAGTTTTAGAAAGACTGGAGAGGTTAGGCCAAGTCATATTTTTTTTGCTAAGAGACATGTTTGGTATCTTATCCTGCCCTGAAGGTGGAGCCAGTTAGACTGGGTGTACAGCTCACAAGTATGTGTGAGTCTATGAGCCCCATAACTAGCCTACAGGTCTTGTTAAGGGCTGTATTGACTCTTTTGAGTGTGTTATTTGTAGCTGCCCCATAAATGACAAGACTCTAGTCAATAATAGAAAATATTGAACTGGTGATTGCTAGGCAGAGTGCATCAGGGGTGAGACAGTGCCTATGCCTGTATAAGAGCCCTATCATGGTGTTTACTGCCTTAGCAATGTGGTTAACATGGGAGGTAAAGGACAGGAAGGAGTCTAGAGTGATTCCAAAGTATTTGAACTGCTGGATCTGTTCAAGGTGAAAATTCAGACCATTAAGAATGATCAACTGATATAATTTGTGACTGTTGTGCGGGCTGGAGAAAAGCAAGGATTTCATTTTTTTGTAATTCAGGAGGAGTTTATGGTCAGAGAACCAGTCTTCAACAGCTGAAAACTTATGTCGAAGTTGCAATTCAAGCTGGGGGGTGGGATGACTAGAGAAAATGATGGCAACATCCGCATAAGTAATAAATTAATTGAACATGCCTGGAAAGGGTGTTAAGGAATAAGTTAAAGAGCAGGGGACCTAGGATCGAGCCTTGTGGTACCCCACACTGCACTTGGTATGAATCAATTAAGTCATTTTAAAGGTAAACCCCAGGTGCATCTCAGAGGTTAATAGTTTGGTTCGCCCCCTCTGGCTGAGTGCCAAGATAAATGACTGTTGCTGATAAAAGGGAGTGAAGCCATTGCTAGAGAGTTCTAGAACTCTTGAAAGTGAGATAAGCTGGTGGTGTGTGCAAGCCTGCCTGGCATGTACAGCAAACTGTGAATGTTCCAAGGGTCTATTTCTTCCTATTCTGAGTCCAAACCTGAGCCCAGACAGCAGTGGTGCTAAAGTGACAGAGGCCTGAAAACAGAAGCCCTTCTGGGCTAACTTGTGGGTCACTCAGCTCGGTGAATCCAGTGTGAAAAATAAGAGAAGTCAGCAGAGTGCATCCATGGCTGAAGGAGCAATGCTGAGAGACATCAGGAAAATAAAGTAAAGGGAGAATGCAATGCCACCTTTCTTTTTATATGAGGCAAAATTCAAAAAATACATTCATTACTGGATATACAAAATATGAATCAAACAGAATTAAAAACATATTTTCTAACCTTGTGAATTAAGTCAATAAGTAAGTTCAGTTAGCATAGGTGATACAGTTTCATCCCAATTACAATTAACCCCCCTCCCCATCTACATAAATCACATGTACCCACATGAATTGTCATAAATACTTTAGCCCACAGCTGGAATGGCTGAAACAGGTAATAACTCTGTCTTCTTTGACTGCCTTCCCAGACTGTTTTATATGTCTCCATATGTTTTATGGTAAAGTAATAATTTTTTTTAGTGTCACATGCTATCAAGTACTCAGCTTCTCCAAAATCCCCAAGTAGGTGGGAGAGGGACTTTCCAAATATGCATAATGCAACATTTATCATTAACCAAAGCCACTGTAAAAGTTTTGAGGAGGCCCCCTTCTGGCATAACATGTGTCAGAGATATACCTAATAAGCATAAGACTGGGTTAAAATTTAGCCTGGAATGCAATAATAAATGAATTGAGTAAAAAAATCTCCTGCCAATATTGGGACAGTCTTCGACACTAAACGATTACATATGATTAATTTCCAATTTCAAGTTTACATCTGTTACAAAGATTTGAAATATTAGAATTTAATATATTCAGCAAATAAGGTGTATAGTATATTTTGTGCAGAAAAAGAAGTTGATCTGATTCATCCTACTATTTAACAAAACTCTCTAAGCATTATAAACAGTTTCCCATTGTTTCTGTGATAAATGAATTCCTAGTTCCCTCTGCCAGCTGTACTGCAAATGATGCAGATCAAAAAATTCATGTGTAACAAGAAAGTTATCAGTCTTTGAAATTAACTTTTTCCTATTTGGTGCAACTAGTTTCCTCTAAGTAATTTAGAATGTTCATGTATGTTCACCTTTGAAACCTCTCTGCATTGTAGGTAGCTGAAGAAGTAATTTTTATGAATACCATAAATCTCTTGGTGTTGTTGAAAGGATTTAAACACATTTCCTGTATATAAATCTCCAATATATAATATTCCTGTCAACCTTCATGCTTTCAGAGTTCCAGAGTCAAAAAAGGTATGATACTCATTATATATTAGCAATAATAGTAAATTTAGGCCCACATTCCAACCTCTGTGTTTACAAAGTTTTTGCCACCTGAGATATGTGGCAGAAAGAAATTTATAATCATATCAAATAAACATGTGCCTCTTAAAATTCTGAAACAGAACATTTCTCTGTGGATAAATGGTATTTGGCCATTTCAATGACTTGTTTTTAATTTGGAAGAGTAGTTGTTATGCTACACGTGAATGGATTAATTGGCAAAGTGTCTGATTTTGGCAAGTTGATCTTATATTCAAACATTTACCAAACCTAGCCGTTATGTCAGGATTACAGCAGTGCCTGCCAGGATGCAATGCACTACTGCTGACGTATATCACAAAATGCATCGGTTTGCTGCAGGGAACAGTGTAATTCAGTAACAATTAAGCCCTTTTGTCATGCAGTATGTCATGACATGTCATTTACTGCAAGTTACTGCAGTGCATCGTGGCTGACTCCACCGAACATCAACTTCTGAGAGTGGATTATTCAAATATCAGACCTTAATTAGACCAAGTCCAGCCTGGATGGGCTTGATCCCAAACCTCTCTACATCTCCTCTCCAGCAATTGCTCTTCTACTCACTGAGCTGCTTAATCTCTCATTTTCACTCAGCTCCATTCTTCAGGCCTGGAAGATTGCCAAAGTTCTTCTGCTTCACAAAGGGGGAGGACCCCACCTCTCCTGGAAACTATTTCCCTCCTCTGCACCCTTGCTAAACTGCAAGAGAAGCTAATGTACTCTAGACTTCTTGCAGTAATCGTTCCATTTTTTCATTTAATAAATAATTATATCCATGTTTAAGTTTATTCAGATATTTTACATAAAAATATGTTCCTGACTGAGTATGCATATCTTGGGTCTTTTTAATAAGCCTGCTAAAATCATTCTCTAATTTTTATGTTTGCTTGCACGCATGTGCGAGAAACATAGTGCCATCATCGGAGTTTTCGGAGGTGTGTCAGCCCTCTTCCAATTCAGTCAGTGTGTTTGCAGGCGTGGCCGCAGTTCTTCAATGCCTGCTGGAGCTGTCTATGACAGCTCCAAAATGCAGTGGCGTACAGTACAGTTGGAAGGGGGAGCTACCAGAGAGCAGCTTATCAGATATCGCCTGCCCGCGCGCCGCCCCCCACACACACACACACACACACACACACACACACACACACACACACACACACACACATGCTGGGGCAAATCAGCAACTATAAATGGGGAGAGGGGGTGCAGCACCTACACGTCGAATGGGAAGAACACCTCCCCTCAGCTAGTGGTCAAACAGGGATTCAGCATGTTTGCAGTTCATTTGCATCACCAGTAAGAAAAAGGTTTGTCTCCCATACAACGCACAGGGTAATGCCAAACCTCACCCAACAACTAACACATCAAATCTGGCCAATGGAAAATCATGTACACAATGCTCACAGCCTGGGAAATAAGATCCCAGACCTGTAGGCATAATGTCAGAGGCTAAACTGGACATAGTAGCAATTAGTGAGACGTGGTTTACCAGTAACCACACTTGGGAGACTTCAGTACCTGGCTATGTATTGTTCAGAAGAGACCGAGGTACAAAAGGGGGGAGGAGGCTCTGTATGTCAATGAAAATATCAAAGCTACAGAAATTCAGAATACACATAAGGAGCCAAAGAACTGTGGGTCACCCTGAAACAGGAAATGGGACAGCCATAAGAACTGGGGTTGTCTACAGGCCCCAGACCAGGGGAGGACATAGACACATTACTGTTAGAAGATATACAAAACATGACAGCTAAAGGGGAGGTTCTGATAATGGGAGACTTCAACATGCCGGATACAGATTGGTCAATACCAGCAGGAACATCTGCCAGAACTAGACACATAGTGGATTCCTGCAGGAGGGGCCTCAAACAACTAGTACAGCAACCCACAAGAGACAGGGCTATCCTAGATCTAGTACTGACTAACAGGAAGGGATCATAGATCTCCAGGTAGAAGGTCACCTGGGGCCAGTGACCATCACATGGTATGGTTCAGTTTGGCTACTACATCTAAATCATCCCATTCCAAGGCAAAAATATGGGACTTCAGAGGAGCTGACTTTGATAAGATGGCCAACAGAGTTAAGCTAGCCCTGGCAAAAGAAACACAGGTGAGGGGTACAGGCAAAGTGGGCAAAGCAATAGGGATGCAATACTTGAAGCAACATCCCATTGTGTTAGACAGAAAAGGAAGTGCAAAAGAAGAAGGAAACCACTTTGGTTCTCAAATACAGTAGCAGAAAGGTCAGAGCCAAAAGGCTGGCCTTCAGGAAATATAAGGGAACACAGCAGGATGAAGATAGGGAGGCATACCAAACTGCCCTAAGGGTAGCAGGGAAGGCAGTAAGGCAGACAAAGTCCCAAACTGAGGAAACGCTTAGCACGAACAGTAAAGAAGGTGACAAGACTTCTATAGATACATTAGTGAAAGGAGAAAGTCCAGAGGGGTATTGCTAAGCTTAATGGAGAAAAGGGAGCATGTGAGGAGGAGGACCCTGTAAAGGCATCTATCCTAAATAGATACTTTTGCTCAGTATTTACTGAAGAGAAGGTAGGGCAGGGCCCACAGCTCAGCATCATGGACACAGGGGGGGAGGGAGGTGAGCACTACTCCCTTCACAAAAGAAAGGGTCCTACAAGAGCTTGCTAAGCTCAGGGTGGATAAGGCAATGGGACCTGATGGCATACATCCCAGGGTACTTAAGGAGCTAAAGGTGGAACTAGCAGAGCCATTAGCAGAACTGTTTAGTGAGTCTCTGAGCACAGGAGAGGTCCCAGAAGACTGGAGAAGGGCTCATGTGATCCCGCTCCACAAGAGTGGTAGCAGGGAGGAGGCAGGGAACTACAGACCAGTCAGTCTTACCTCAGTAGTGGGCAAGATTATGGAGGCGCTCCTTAAGGAAAGGATAGTGCAACACCTGGAATCCATAGGGGCACAGGATCCAAGACAGCATGGGTTTACAAAAGGAAGGTCCTGTCAAACTAATCTCATAGATTTCTTTGACTGGGTAACCAGAGTGGTGGACCAAGGGGGAGCAGTTGATGTCGCCTACCTTGACTTCAGCCAAGCTTTTGACACTGTTCCACATAGAAGATTGATAAATAAGCTGGGTAGGCTCAGGGTGGGTCAAAAGTTGGTCAACTGGATGGCAAACTGGTTGACGGGCAGAAAACAGAGAGTGGTGGTAAATGGTATAAAGTCAGAAGAGATGCAAGTCACAAGTGGGGTACCTCAGGGATCAGTCCTAGGGCCAGTCCTCTTCAACATCTTCATTAGTGACCTTGCAGATGGACTAGAGGGTAAGGCTTGTCTGTTTGCAGATGACACCAAGATCTGCAACAGAGTAGATGATCCAGATGGGGTGGGCAGAATGAGAAGAGATCTGGATAAACTAGCAAAATGGTCAGAAGAGTGGCAACTGGGATTTAATGCAAAGAAGTGCAAGATCATGCACATAGGGAAGAGAAACCCTGAAGCCACCTATAGGCTGGGAAAGGAGTTGCTAGCAGTCACAAAGGAAGAAAGAGACTTGGGCATCATCATCACTGATGAGCTGAAATCATCCAAGCAGACCTCTAAAGCAGTAGGTAAGGCTAGGGGGGTGTTAGGGTGTATTAGTAGGAGTATCACAAGTCGTAAGAGGGAGGTAATAATCCTCTTTACAAGACACTGGTTAGGCCCATCTGGAGTATTGCATGCAGTATTGGAGGCCACACCTTCACAAGGACATTAACCAAATTGAGGCAGTCCAGAAGGGCAACCAAAATGGTGCAGGGACTGTATCAGAAGACATATGAGGACAGATTAACAGAGCTCAATATGTATACCCTTGAGCAAAGGAGGGAGAGAGGCGATATGATTGAGGCATTCAAACACCTTAAGGGCATTAACAAGGTGAAAGAGTCTAGCATGTTTAAATATAAGAAAAATAGCAGAACAAGAGGACACAGCATGAGATTAGAGGGGGGCCGATTAAGGGGGACTGTGAGGAAATTCTTTTTCACAGAAAGGGTGGTGGATGCATGGAATGGCTTACCTCAAGAAGTGGTGGCTATGAATACAGTGCAGGGCTTCAAACAGGCATGGGATAGCATAAGGGAGCAATACAAATGAGTATGAATAGATAGGCCACTGACAGAGCAAAGGCCGATGGCACATTTATAAGGTAGAAAAAGAAATGGGCAGACTGGATGGGCCTTGCGGTCCTTATCTGCCGTCAACTTCTATGTTTCTATGTTTCTATGTCTGCCCCCAAGCGCACAGACTGTATAGCTGTGCTGTGCCCCCCAAACACAGTTTCAATGCCACGCTGGGTGCCCACCTAGGCGTGGCTACATCGTCATATAGCCGACGGGGTGCCCAATCCCCGTCAGCTCCACTGTGTGCTCCCCCCCGAGTACAGGGTGCCACGCTGGGTGCCCACCCCAGCGTGGCTACACGTCGTATAGATGACGGGGGTGCCCAATCCCCCATCAGCTCCACTGTGTCCTCCCCCTCGCATACAGGGTGCCACGCTGGGAGCCCACCCCAGTGTGGCAACAGATGCCATGGCTGATGGGGGTGCCCAATCCCCCGTGCCGGCTCCACGTCCCCAGACATCCTCTGCCACGCGGAGAGCCCACCCAGCATGGCAAACGTCCCGCCGTTGTAATAAAAAACCTGAAAATCGGAACGGTCCTCGCTGTGTCTGCCCCCACCCACGCCTTCACCCACTGCGCACTCCTGCCTCCCCACACCCTCACTCCCCATACTTACCTCCGGAGCTCGCGCAATGATCTTCGTCAGACCGGGAACACGTCTGCACTCTTCAAAGCCGACCGTGAACTGAGGAAATGTCGGTAAGCTGTATAATGGGATAGATAGGGTTTTTTCAACTTTATTGCATATCTCAGGCATTTTTTGGAATTTTTGCACCAAATTTTCAACATGGGGTTTTTGGGACACCTTCTCATGAATGCTGTCACTGTCATGGCGTTACTCGGGCCCGCAGGGTGATTTCGCAGCCACTGCATGAAATCACCTTTCTGGAATGATTAACAAAGCGACACTGCCAGTGTTCATAAGGTGGGCTCAAAAGCCTATTTTGAAAATTTGGTGAAAAATTCTAAAATGACTGTTTTATGAGCGCATTAGCGCAGTTCCTACGCGACTCAGTAAGTTGCGAATTTCAATATTTTCACTCCAGATTTTCAACATTGCCATATTACCACACCTTCTTATGAGCAGTATGGCTGTCATTTTTCACATCTCACCCAAAATGTGTTTTCTGCCCGTATGCGCATAAATGGCGCAGTTGTGTGCTAAATCAATGTACAGGACACATTAAGAAAATCACAGTGACATGGTTCATGAGCAGAGGTCTTAAAATGGCTATGTTGAAAATTTGGTGAAAAAATTCCTAAAAATGACTGTTTTACGAGCGCGTGCTGTGCAGTCCCTACGCATGCTCGTAAGTTTGCAAAATTTCAATATTTTCACTCCAGATTTTCAACATTGCCATTTTACCACACCTCCTTATGAGCAGTACAGCTGTCATTTTTCACATCTCACCCAAAACGTGTTTCCGCCCATGTAGTGCACAATGGCGCAGTCGGTGTGCGAAATCAATGTACAGGACACATTAAGAAAATCACAGTGACACTGTTCATGAGCAGAGGTCTTAAATGGCTATGTTGAAAATTTGGTGAAAACATTCCTAAAATGACTGTTTTATGGCGTGCATTGCAGAGTTCTATGACGCTCATAAGTTCACAAATTTTCAATATTTTCACTCAGATTTTCAACATTGCCATTTTACCACCTCCTTATGAGCAGTACAGTTGTCATTTTTACATCTTGCCTACAACGCGAGCTTCTGCCCATGTAGCATTCCAATGGCGCAGTCGGTAAGCAAATCAATGTATGGGATAACGTTAAGAAAATCACAGTGACACTGGTCATGAGCAGAGGTGTTAAAATGGCTATGTTGAAAATTTGGTGAAAAAATTCCCAAAAATGACTGTTTTAGGAGCGCACATTGCGCAGTTCCTACGCACATTGGCAAGTTTGCAAATTTGTAATATTTGCACACCAGATTTTCAACAGTGCCATTTTACCGCACTTCCTTATGAGCAGTACAGCTACCATTTTTCACAACTCGCCCAAAATGTGTTTTCGCACATGTAGCACACAATGGTACAGTCGATGTGCAAAAACAATGTTTGGGACAGATTAAGAAAATCACAGTGACACTGGTCATGAGCAGAGGTCTTAAAATGGCTAAGTTGAAAATTTGGTGACAAAACTCCATAAAATGACTGTGTTACGAGTGAGCATTGCGCAGTTTCCATGCAGCCTCGTAAGTTCATGAATTTGTAATATTTTCAGTCCAGATTTTCACCAGTGGCATTTTTCCACACCTCCTTATGAACAGTACAGCTGTCATTTTCCACAACATGGCCAAAATGTGTTTTCACACTTTCAGCACAGAAATGCGTGGTCGCTGTGGGAAATCATTGTTCGGGACAGATAAAGAAAAACACACTGACACTGTTCATGATCGGAGGTCCCAAAATGCCTGTGTTAACAATCTGCTGTAAAAAAATCCCCAAACTAGTTACATTACGGGTGTGCATTGCACAGTTTCTACGCACTCTCGTGACTTCACCAGTTTTTTTAAGATTTTCACAGCAGATTTTCAACATTGCCATTTTTTACACCTCCCATGAACAGTACTGCTGTCATTTTTCACATCCTGTTCGGAATGTGTTTTTGCACCTGTGGTGCCAAATGCCATAGTCACTGAGCAAAAGCAGTTTTCAGCTAACAAACTGATATTGCCACTGTTCATGAGGTGGGGGTCACAAAAAAAACATGTTGAAAATTTGGAGTGAAAATACCAATGAATGCCTGAGGCGTTAGGGTTTCCGATCATAACGCCCCACCCTGTAGAGAATGACAGGCATCAGGGATGTGACTTGGGATTCTTGCCTGTCATGCTCATACCATTCCACCCCACCCACACCTGCAGCCAGTGAGAGGCATCAAGGTGTGCCTCGGACTCTTGGGCCCAAACTTCACCCTATTCTCTATACTGCACCCATCTCACCATATTTCCTGATGGAAATGGGAAGATAAGGCCAAAGAGACCCCATACATCGTGACACTTTGTCAGTGTCTGCAGGGGTGTGGGTGAAATGGCGGTCGTTATGCCTGACGACCCAAAGGCACACCCCAATGCCTGTCACCTTCGCAGGGTGGTGGTGGGGTTGGCTTCAGTTTAATACTTCACTGCCATTCCTATTATGCAGCTCTGTAACTTCTACACTACCAATGCCAATGCCAGCAAGCAAACATTCGGCATTGACAAATGCTTGTTTTTATTTGTTTTGTTGTTTATTTGTTTTTGCATTTGTTATGGGCAAAAGAGACTGAGGTGCCTCTAACTACAACTTTATAGGTATCCCAAATAATGTTTTTGGACACCTCTTCTGTGTTATTAATTTTAAAGAAAAATTCTGTTTCTTCTTTAAGTGTATCCACATATACTTGACCCTTCAACAATAATGGATCTAAACACCAAGAACTGGTGTTCATGGTGGTCTCCCTGGATGCAGCTCTCAAAGCTACTTGTGAGTGATCAACAGGGTGATGGGATTATAGTTAATATAATGAATGTCTTGCAATAATAAGTTTGTACCCAGAAAATAGTCTATCCTCAAATATGCTTTATACAGACCAAGAAGCAGGAATATTTCTTTAACTGAGGATTTTTAATTTACCAAAAATCTCCCAAGGAGAGAGCTTCCATCTTATCTCAAAGTGTTTGTGATGCCATACCTAAGTTTTAGTTGTTAACTGTGGTATCAAGTAGGGGGGTTAGTATAAGGATAAAGTCCCTTCAATCAAACGAGGCTGAGAAAATTCTCATCAAGAGAAAAATGAGTTAAGAAAGGGTGGTTGATCTGTACTAGGGAAATAAAGTGACCCGATAATCAACTTTGTGGAGTTAATCTTAATTTCTTCAAATACAGATCTTCCTTTAAGATCACACAAAGATTTAAGATATTTTGTAAATCTATTTAAATAAGATGGTAGTCCCACAAGATTTTGTATGAAGAGTTGCATGAAGTCCATCAATACGTCACATCTTGTCCACTTTAACAGATTCAATCTGGGAAAGATGTGTCTTCAGTAACATTAAAATATCTGTGTTTTTTTTCTTTTCCATTTCTTTTTTTTTTTGCATAATTGAATATTCTCATCATGAGATTAGAGCAGTGCAGAAGGACTTTGTAGAATTGGGGAGGGGCCTAAGACAAGTAGCACACACAGTATCCTTCTCAGAGGTGCTGCCTGTCAATGGCATGAGTGAGGCGAGGCTACTTTGCACCATGCAGTTTAATGAATGGTTGAAATAATGGTGTGGAGCACAGGGGTTTGGCTTCATTGGGGACTGGGGTTCCACCTGGAGGGACACCAGCCTATACTGGCAGGATGGTCTGCATCTGTCCAGGAAGGGAACAAGTCTTTTGAGCAATCGGTTTAAATGCTTCATTGGCAAGCTTTTAAACTAGTCAAGGGGAGGCACTGATAAGCAGCAGGAAAATCCCAGCCTCTCCCTACAAAACAGGGTACTAAATGAAAAAGACTGAGGTAGAAAGGTCAATGGGGGATGCTGCAACAGAAGGTAAAGCCATCAAAACATGGAGAGCAATGAGTACCAATGCCCGTAGTCTGAGTAACAAGCTTCCTGAATTAGTGGCCTTGATGGAGGAAGAACATCTGGATATCGTGGCAGTCACAGAAACATGGTACACAAAACCATGACTGGGACGTAAACATACCAGGATACACTATCTACAGGAGGGACAGGGAGGGTAAAAGAGGAGGAGGAGTAGCTCTTTACATAAGGGAAGGAATCAAAGCAACAGAACAAAAGGGTAAACAGGGAGGAGAAGAAGCACTGTGGGTAAATTTGGAGACCGGCAATGGCACCACAATCCGCACAGGGGTTGTATACAGACCCCCTTCTCAGGGGGAGGAAATGGACAAGGAAATGATAGAAAGTATACTTAGAATGGCAGAAAAAGGGGAGATATGGCTGATGGGTGATCTGAATATGCCAGATGTTAACTGGAGTACAGTTGCAGCAGCCACTTCTAAGAGTGGGGTTATTCTAGATGCCCTACAGGGGGCATGCCTTAGACAGCTAGTATTGGAGCCCACTCGAGAGGGAGCAATCTTAGACCTGGTTCTCTCAAATGGAGATGAAGAGAGGATCACAGATGTAGAAGTGGGTAGCCATCTGGGAACTAGCGACCATCGAACAGTATGGTTCACAATAAACACAGCAATAGAGTCAAGCCATACAAAGACAAAAGTACTGGATTTTAGGAGGGCTGACTTTGCCAAAATGGGTGAGTGCCTAAGGAATGCACTAGCAAATGGGCAGGAAGGAGAGGTGGAAGAACAATGAGGAATAATAAAAACTGCCATCACAGAGGTAACAAGCCTTTGTGTAAAGCAAATAAACAAAACGAAACGAGGTAAGGAACCACTATGGTTCTCAAAGGAAGTGGCAGTGAAGAGAAAAAGAAAGCATTCAGGAAGTACAAGGAATCACAGAAGGAACAGGACAGAGAACTGTATCAGTTAAAGCAAAAGGAAGCTGGGAAGGCAGTCAGAACAGCAAAGGCCCAAACCGAGGAAAAGAAAGCCAACTCAGTTAAGAAGGGGGATAAAACCTTTTATAGGTACATCAGGGAGTGAAGGAAGACCAAGGGAGGATTAGTGAGGCTTAATAAAGAGGAGGGAGGGTGGGCAGAGGGTGACTGTGAAAAGACAGAGATACTAAAAAATATTTTTTCTCAGTATTTACAAAGGAAGGGGTACCTAAAACAAACAGTAGAAACATTCTGGATACAGAAGTTGATACCAGCCCATTTACAGAAGAAAGGGTTCTGAAAGAACCTTAAAACTGAAGGTGGACAAAGCAATGGGGCCTGATGGGATTCATCCCAGAATTCTAAAAAGAACTATGGTAGAACTAGTGACACCACTGACTACCCTCTTTAACAAATCATGGGAGGATGGGTGGTACCCGAGGACTGGAGGAGGGTAGATGTGATTCCCTTCACAAAAGTGGGAGCAAGGCAGAAGCAGGAAACTACAGACCTGTCAGTTTAACCTCAGTGGTAGGGAAAATGATGGAATCACTTCTGAAGGAAAGAATTGTTGAGTATCTAGAGGCCAGAGGGGCACAGGACCCAAGGCAGCATGGATTCACAGTGGGAAGGTCATGCCAGACAAATCTGATAGATTTCTTTGACTGGGTGACCAAAGTAGTTGATCAGGGAGGGGCTGTGGACGTGGTCTACCTAGACTTTAGCAAGGCATTTGACACAGTCCCACACAAAAGATTAATATACAAGTTAACCAGCCTGGGAGTGGGTCCCAAGATGACAGCCTAGGTAAAGAATTGGCTGGAGAATAGGACACAGAGAGTAATAGTAAATGGAGTCCACTCTTGAAAAAGGGGTTAGTATGGGCACCGCAGGGTTCAGTATTAGACTCGGTCCTCTTCAATGTCTTTATGTTTACATTGCAGAGGGACTGAAGGAAAAGTATGTCTCTTTGCAGATGACACAAAGATCTGCAACAGAGTTGATGCACAAGGTGGGGTGGAAAGGATGAGAAGGACTTGGCAAGGTTAGAGAATGGTCAAATGTATGGCAGCTTAGATTCAATGCTAAGAAGTGCAAGTAATGCACCTGGGAAACAAAACCCAGGGAAGAGTACACAATCGAGGTGAGATACTAACAACAACAAAATGGAAAGGGACCTGGGGGTAGTCATATCAGATGACCTAAAGGTGGGCAAGCAATGTGAGAGGGCAGCAAGGAGGGCTGGGGGATACTGGGATGCATAGGGAGAGGCATCACCAGTAGAAAACAAGAAGTATACAGCAGAGGGTAGTTGGTCCAGGAGGTTGGCAGGTGGTTAGGAGGAGCAAATCAGGTGCCCCATCACCTCTGCCTCCAACACATACCTCCAAAACCATATAAACACTACAAACAGGTATCTGCCTCTATCTCTGAAATCAAATAAAGAGGCAGAAGACACTGCAGAGCAGGACACTGTGCACAAGGAGCTAACACAACAATACTCACCCAAATCAGGAACCAAAACTAAACAAGCACAAAGGAAATCCAAAAACTTCTGATCATAGGAGACTCCATGATTCGGGGAGTTGATACCATCTCCAGCCAGGGGTGATGGTCAGACGCCTCTCAGGTACATCAGCATGGAGAGCACTGACCGTGATGCTAAAATTGTTCACAAAGCAGGAGAAAACATTGATGTCCTAGTACACATAGGGACTAATGATCTCGCCAGCCGGTCAGTTGTGGAGACCAAGGAACACCTGACCTAGGCTGGGTGACAAACTATTATCTATTTCGTCTGGCATCTCCTTCTCTGAGATCCTGCCAGTCTGGGAGAGGGGAGCAGATGGACGGAAGGTCAGAGAAGGGGAGATAGGGGAGCTAAACACATGGCTCAAGGACTGGTGCCAGGAAAAAGGACACAGATTTGTAGGGAACTGGCAACAGTTCTGGGAGCGAAAGTTCTTTAAATTTGATGGACTGCATCTGACTAAAGAGGGAGTCAGTGCATTGGGGCAGAAGTTTGACGTCTTTGCAGAATATTTAAACTAGCAAATGGGGAGAGGGGTGCAGCACCCCATACGTTGAATGGGGAAACCCTCCCCTCAGCTAGTGGTCAAACTGGAATTCAGTGTGTTGCTGCCATTTGCATCACCAGGAAGAAAAGGTTTGTCTCCCCATACGATGCACAGGGGTAATGCCAAACCTCACCCAACAACTAACACACCAAAATCTGGCCAATGGAAAATCATGTACACAATGCTCACAGCCTGGGAAATAAGATCCCAGACCTGCAGGCACAATGTCAGAGGCTAAACTGGACATAGTAGCAATTAGTGAGACGTGGTTTACCAGTAACCACACTTGGGAGACCTCAGTACCTGGCTATGTATTGTTCAGAAGAGACCGAGGTGCAAAAAGGGGAGGAGTGGCCCCTGATGTTAATGAAAAATATCAAAGCTACAGAAATTCAGAATACACATAAGAGCCAGAAGAACTGTGGGTCACCCTGGAAACAGGAAATGGACAGCCATAAGAACTGGGTTGTCTACAGGCCCCCAGACCAGAGGAGGACATAGACACATTACTGTTAGAAGATATACAAAACATGACAGCTAAAGGGAGGTTCTGATAATGGGAGACTTCAACATGCCAGATACAGATTGGTCAATACCAGCAGGAACATCTGCCAGAACTAGACTCATAGTGGATTCCTGCAGGGGAGGGCCTCAAACAACTGGTACAGCAACCCACAAGAGACAGGGCTATCCTAGATCTAGTACTGACTAACAAAGAAGGGATCACAGATCTCCAGGTAGAAGGTCACCTGGGGCCAGTGACCATCACATGGTATGGTTCAATTTGGCTACTACATCTAAATCATCCCATTCCAAGGCAAAAATATGGGACTTAGAGGAGCTGACTTTGATAAGATGGCCAACAGAGTTAAGCTAGCCCTGGCAAAAGAAACACAGGTGAGGAGGTACAGGCAAAGTGGGCAAGCATTATGATACAATACTTGAAGCAACATCCCATTGTGTTAGACAGAAAAGGAAGTGCAAAAAGAAGGAAACCACTTTGGTTCTCAAATACAGTAGCAGAAAAGGTCAGAGCCAAAAGGCTGGCCTTCAGAAAATATAAGGAACACATCGGGATGAAGATAGGGGCATACCAAACTGCCCTAAGGGAAGCAGGTAAGGCAGTAAGGCAGGCAAAGTCCCAAACTGAGGAAACACTAGCACAAACAGTAAAGAAGGTGACAAGACTTTCTATAGATACATTAGTGAAAGGAGAAAGTCCAGAGGGGGTATTGATAAGCTTAATGGAGAAAAGGAGCATGTGAGGAGGAGGACCCTGTAAAGGCATCTATCCTAAATAGATACTTTGCTCAGTATTCACTGAAGAGAAGGTAGGGCAGGGCCCACAGCTCAGCATCATGGACACAGTGGGGAGGGAGGTGAGCACCACCTCTGTTCACAAAAAAAGGGTCCTACAAGAGCTTGCTAAGCTCAGGGTGGATAAGGCAATGGGACCTGATGGCATACATCCCAGGGTACTTAAGGAGCTAAAGGAGGAACTAGCAGAGCCATTAGCAGAATTGTTTAGTGAGTCTCTGAGCCAGGAGAGGTCCCAGAAGACTGGAGAAGGGCTCATGTGATCCCACTCCACAAGAGTGGTAGCAGGAGGAGGCGGAACTACAGACCGGTCAGTCTTACCTCAGTAGTGGGCAAGATTATGGAAGCACCCTTAAGGAAAGGATAGTGCAACACCTGGAATCCATAGGGCACAGGATCCAAGACAGCATGGGTTTACAAAGGAAGGTCCTGTCAAACTAATCTCATAGATTTCTTTGACTGGGTAACCAGAGTGGTGGACCAAGGGAGCAGTTGATGTCGCCTACCTTGACTTCAGCAAAGCTTTTGACACTGTTCCACATAGAAGATTGATAAATAAGCTAGGTAGGCTCGGGTGGGTCAGAAGTTGGTCAACTGGGTGGCAAACTGGTTGACTGGCAGAAACAGAGAGTGGTGGTAAATGGTATACAGTCAGAAGAGATGCAAGTCACAAGTGGGGTACCTCAGGGATCAGTCCTGGGGCCAGTCCTATTCAACATCTTCATTAGTGACCTAGCAGATGGACTAGAGGGTAAGGCTTGTCTGTTTGCAGATGACACCAAGATCTGCAACAGAGTAGATGATCCAGATGGGGTGGGCAGAATGAGAAGAGATCTGGATAAACTAGCAGAATGGTCAGAAGAGTGGCAACTGGGATTTAATGCAAAGAAGTGCAAAATCATGCACATAGGGAAGAGAAACCCCTGAAGCCACTTATAGGCTGGGAGGGGAGTTGCTAGCAGTCACAAAGGAAGAAAGAGACTTGGGCATCATCATCACTGATGACCTGAAATCATCCAAGCAGACCTCTAAAGCAGTAGGTAAGGCTAGGGGGGTGTTAGGGTGTATTAGTAGGGGTATCACAAGTCGTAAGAGGGAGGTAATAATCCCTCTGTACAAGACATTGGTTAGGCCCATCTGAGTACTCGAGCATTGGAGGCCACACCTTCACAAGGACATTAACCAAATTGAGGCAGTCCAGAGAAGGGCAACCAAAATGGTGCAGGGACTGCATCAGAAGACATATGAGGACAGATTAACGGAGCTCAATATGTATACCCTTGAGCAAAGGAGGAGAGAGGTGATATGATCGAGACATTTAAACACCTTAAGGGCATAAACAAGGTGAAAGAGTCTAACATGTTTAAATATAAGAAAATAGCAGGACAAGAGGACACAGCATGAGATTAGAGGGAGGCCGATTAAGGGGAATGTGAGGAAATTCTTTTTCACAGAAAGGGTGGTAGATGCATGGAATGGCTTACCACAAGAAGGTAGTGGCTATGAATACAGTGCAGGGCTTCAAACAGGCATGGGATAGGCATAAGGGAGCAATACAAATGACTATGAATAGATAGGTCACTGACATAGCAAAGGCCGATGGCACATTTATAAGGTAGAAAAAGAAATGGGCAGACTGGATGGGCCTTGCGGTCCTTATCTGCCGTCAACTTCTATGTTTCTATGTTTCTATTATCCCTCTGTACAGACAGCTGGTGAGACCCCATCTGGAGTACAGCGTGCAGTTCTGGAGATCCAATCTCTGCAAAGACATAGACAGGATGGAAGCTGTCCAGAGGAGGGCAACAAAATGGTGCAGGGTCTGCACCGGAAGACATATGAAGAGAGACTTAAGGAGCTTAATATGTATAGCCTTGAGGAAAGGAGGGAGAGGGGGGACGTGATAGAAACTTTCAAGTACCTCAAGGGAATCAACAAAGTCCAAGAGTGTAGCATCTTTCCAAAAAAGAGGTGTGCAAGAACAAAGGAGCACAATTTGAAGATAGAAGGGGGGCGGCTCAGAGGTAATTTAAGGAAGTATTTTTTCACGGAGAGGGTTGTGGATGTATGGAACGGCCTTCCAGAGGAGGTTGTGGAGTCAAAAAGAGTGGTGGAATTCAAGCATGCATGGGACAGTCATAAGGCAATTCTAGGGGGTGGGGGTAGGAAGAAGTAGGCTGCTAGTTAACTAGGATCTGCAGCTTATCCATCAGGTAGGGAAATGGGCAGACTGGGTGGGCCAAGCGGTCCTTATCTGCCGTCAAATTCTATGTTTCTATTCTCTTCCTCTTTATCAGATCATGAAAACCATCTTCCACTGTGAAACTGAAATTGAGTCATCTTCTTGTTTGGAAATAACTATATAAGCTAGGAGGGTGGGTGGCAGAAAAAAAACAACATTACTCCTACCATTGGTAGACTTTTTTTTATACCAATCCTTTCCTAAAAAGTAATCATATGCTTTTGAAACTAAAGAAAATTAAAATTAACATGTTTTCTCTTCATGTTTTTCATATCCTGTTATGCATGTCCTTGCCTATGTTACAATAATTACATGATCTAGAGCTTACGTTTGTGTCCTCCATGCTCCCTGAGTCCAGTTTATCCAGCCACAGTTTCACTATAACTGTTATCAAGTTCCTAAATTATCCACTTATTGAAAATTTTCATTCAATCATTCTGAGTTGAATTACTGTACTTTCTCTTCGGTTATTAATGCAAGTCAATCACTCCATGGCTCTGTCAAAGCACATTGGACTTCCGTGCTAGCAATATGGGTTTAGAAGCAAGGCCCGTGAGCCAGGATTGGTTTGGCCAGTGCTGGGGAGTACTCCTAAGGAGAGCATAGGCTAGCCCAGGGTTGGAGGCATCCAGACTCTGGTGCAGTTTGGCACCTAGTAGTGAGCTGGGGAGTCTGCTCCCTTGCTGAGGGTGGCATCAGCCCAGCATGCAATGATGCAAGCGAGGTCATTAGAGCATCGTCCAACATCAGGTGAAGTGGGAGGGATTGGGGAATGGGAAAATACACAAAAAAGTATGTGCCTCGAGCTATCAAAACGACAGTCTGTGGTTCCTCTGGCAAGTTTGATTTCAGTATAGCCCTTTGTTTGTGAAAGCAGTCAAACTGGGAGGTGTAAAGTATGGCCTTTAACACCATTAGCACTTATTTAACCTAATCATTTCCACTGCATCTTAAAGTGGCATAGCAGCAAAGCTGCCCCCACCTTTTGCAACAGTAACATAGCTAGTTGTCTTCCACTTTCATTTGCTGGTAAGCATTTTCATATCTGTAAGTGAGTTTTCTTTTGTCTCTGTTTGTTTGTCTGGTAAACCAATGTCAATAAATAAATACATAAAGTAAATAAATAACTAGGAAGAATCTAGTTAAGTGACTTTGACAGGCACAGTACAGTATCTTAACATTTGTGTTGAACTGTTGCTTTAAGCCTTGTCTTTTATTGATATAACAAATGGCTTTCTAAGAGGAATAATGCATAATGAGTCATGAAAAGGGGTGGGGCTAGAGGCTGAGCTTTGGATCCGGTTTTTGCTTCATTCAAAGGTGGCAACCCTACTCTGCACAGTGAAGATCCCCACAGTCGTGATAGTGGTGGTGGGGGGGAGAGGGATGCTGCTGGGGACTGGCAAAGGCCTGGAAAAAAAGAATATTGATGGCTGAGTTAAAACAAAAGACATTAGTGCAAGTTTCAAGAGTTCCCTTTCTTATGTGAGACTTGGCAAATAGGGATCACCTACTGTAGGTTATGAATTATGGAACAGATTATTAGGAGTGGGTCACTTCTTCCTCTTCATCATTTAAACACATTTCTACTTAAG
This sequence comes from Neoceratodus forsteri, assembly GCA_016271365.2. Taxonomy (NCBI): domain Eukaryota; kingdom Metazoa; phylum Chordata; order Ceratodontiformes; family Ceratodontidae; genus Neoceratodus; species Neoceratodus forsteri. The sequence continues at coordinate 1,545,554,657 of CM057450.1, forward strand.
CAGCTCAACATAGGCTGGTTCCTTCAGTTGTAAACAGATTTTATACAGTTCTTATGCAAGAAATAAATGCACAAGGGCTATTCGGCAAGCCAAGGCCACCTACTATCAACAAGCCTTTACCACCACATGGAGCTCTGGGAAATCTTTCTGGAACAATGTTAAAGAACTCTGTGGGAAAGACTCAAACACAGACCCAACCCAGCTCTTAGTCCAGGGTACCCTCTCACATGACCCCACCACCATAGCCAATACCCTTAACACCACCTTCTCTGACCTTAGTCAAGTCCTCCCCAAAAACTTCTTTGATCCCATCTCCCACTCACCTACTACTTCCCCATGTTCCCCTACACACCCTCCTTTCAGGCTGCATGTAATTTCGTGCAATCAGGCTAAAAGCTACCTCTCCAAAGCACTGCATAACTCGCGTTATAGCAGTGACTCCCTCGACCTTAAAATCCTTCGGCTCACCCTTAATGAGACTCTGCCACATCTCACCAAACTCCTCAACTACTCACTGTGTCATGGCCAAATCCCTACACTATGGAAGAGGGGTATTATCACACCTATCCTGAAAAAGGGTGATCCAACTACCCTCCAACTATAGGCCCATTACGATCCTTCCTCCCTTTCAAAAGCTCTAGAAAAATTGTGTCTGACCAACTCACAGAATACCTTGACAAGTATGGTCTCCTCTGCCATGAGCAACATGGTTTCAGAAAAGGGCACAGTACTACCACAGCACTCCTAGAATTTACATCATACATTCATGAAGCCCTGGAACAGGGGTCAGCAGTCAGTACAATCTATATTGATTTGACCAAGGCATTTGACACTGTCAATCATGAGCTTCTTCTTCATGCCCTTGCAGCCCTCCATATTGCTCCTGAAGCTATCTCCTGTTCAAGAACTATCTGACTGACAGAACGCAGGAAGTAAAAATTAGAAACACACTCTCCTCCAAACTACCAGTTCTTGCGGGTGTCCCTCAAGGGTCAATACTTGGCCCGCTCTGTTCTCTCTCTTCTGAACTCACCCCTAGCATGTAGTGGAAAGTTATTACTATATGCGGACGATGCCGCATATACTGGAAACACTCCAACCTCTTACATCTCCAAAACACCTTCAAGGCTGTTTTAGAGCTTGAATACTAGTTCACTGACCACCGCCTAATACTTAACTATGACAAACTAAATCCATGATGTTTGCCCATCGACAAAACCCCTCTATAACTCCCAGCTCTCAATCTCAAACCTCCAGGGTAACCACATTGAGCAGGTCACCCACTTTTAAATATCTAGGTATCACTCTGGACACGTCCCTTACCTACCACCATCACATTAAACTTCTCTCCTCCTCAGTTAATACCCGACTTGGCATTCTTTACAGACACAAACACTGCCTTCCTCCTCAGGCTCTACTTTTAGCGTTACTAGCACAGTCCTCTCATTGGTCGACTATGGAATAACTATGTACGGCACTGCTGACAAATCAGCCTTAAACAGCATTAATATAGCACTAAACAAAGCCTGCCGCATGGTCACCAGCAGCAATAGACAAACGCATACCTGTTGTTTCTATTATCAAGCCGGACTGGCTAACCTTGAAGGGAGGCTCAAATACCAAACCTGCCTCCAAGCCAAGAAAATCCTTATGAAACTCGCACCTGTTTGTCTGCATCGCTCATCCAACCAGCCCCCATAGGGCACCCCAGACGAATTGGCAGGGACTCCTGCGCAGTCCCCCACTGCAGAACCTCTCTGGAAAAGATCTTTCCGTTACTGTGCCACTTTGGCTAAACAATCTACCATCTTCCATCTTACTTGCCCCAGTCTAAGACTATTCAAAACAGAGATCAAGAAGTATCTGCTTAACTGAGACCTGTAGCTGCTTTCCATCTTTTCAAGATAGTTGTCAGGCACCAGGGCCACCACATCGCTAGAAACACTCTCAACTCTCAGATATTATCTCAGTCTTGGCAATACCCTATACTGTGATTGTTAAACTCTTGTAATGTCCTGGCAATTCTGTACAAGCTTTGTCTCTGTGTAAAATTCAATATTACAACTGACGTAGCCTTTGACTTATGCTATGATTTTAAACGCTTGTCAATTGCAATTTCTCTGTTTTGAGAACATTTTCCATACTGTCTTGTTGTAATTGTCCTGTCATGACTGACGTGGAGCCTTTGCAAAGGAGTCCTTGACTCAAAGGTTGTAATTCCGAAATTTTCAATAAATAAATAAATAAATAAATAAATTACAGGAGTGCTACTGGCAGGTAGCCTTACACAAGCTTACAATTAATATTCAGTGTTCTCACACCCCAATGCTGCCTAAAAAGGGCCTGCAATTCATGCAGAATGTTGTTGTTTTTTCTTTCCCTCATTGTTTCTTACTACCAGTCGAAGTAAGAATATTTTGTTCCAAATTCTAGCTAAGCCATGGGAAAGCTAAGCTTGGCTACCACTTCATGGAAACAAACACCCCTAAAAAAACTATAAAACTTTTTATCCGATCTGTAAAATTGAATGAGTAAGCCAAGGTGGTGCTGGTTATCTTGAAATCTGCTTAAATTATTAATTAAGGTGGCGAAGTAGGACTAATTAGAATCTACACGATCCCTGTTTGCTATACGCCACACTATAATTAAAGTGAGTTACAGTAGTTTGTCACTTTTGAGAAAATATAATGTGTAGCTTGTGTTTTGTGCCTTATGTGTATTTCTTTTCCCTTTGTTCTTCATTACTAGGCTGAGGTTCATGGAAACAGAATCCTTGTCGCTGAGAGTGAGTCTGCTATGGTGTAATCCTTTACCAAAGTCCCAGTCCCCCTCTGTGACATCACAGTTAGCTGCCATAGAAGGGTTTCTGATGCCACAGAGGACTGTGACGTCAGCAAAGTATTAAACAGCAGGAGTCCATCAACTACAGGGGGTGAGGATCCAGTTTCCATTTGATTGAACCCTAGTAATGAAGAATAATGTCAGGAGAAGTACAGACAAGTTATCAAATATAAGCTGAGTTGTGTCTGCTTATTACAGTTTTCAAAGTTTTCCCATATGTGACTAATTCACTTTAATCGTAATCCTCTGTTTATGGCATAATAATCCCTTCCTCAGCAACAGATTGTGATGCCACAGATAGAGGATTGTGGTGTCGGGTGTAAACAAGCAGCCTGAGCAGATGGCACCTAGGGAACATTGGTCTTGTTTTCACATTGATGCCCATAGTTATTAAAGTAGCAGTGCACAGTATGCTACAGTGAACATTTTAAATGAATACTTTTTTATTTTATTTTAGATTGCTTTTTTCTCCTTTCTTGCCAGATGCCCTTTGCTCTGCATTTTGAATTTGTGCTAGCATTTTTATCTAAAATGTAAATGTCCTGCTGTGACTGTTCCAGTTTTTGTCAATATTTTCAGCTGTTTGTGAACACCCATTGCCCCATAAGGTGAAGGAGCAGTGTCTTTAGCATGGTAGGTCACATTAGGCACGTGAAAGTGATGTTAAACAATGTGTGTTCAAAAACAGCTGAAATACTGATAAAAGTCTAGGAACAGCTGGAGGAAAAGGAGCTATCCTTTGGATAAATTAATAGTTGGATAATTTTAAATAAAAAAAATGCTAAGGCAGATTCAGAATGGGGAACATAGGGTGGCTTCTTACAAAACAGAGAAAAAAGCAATCTAAAATGTTATTTATTTATTCATTCACTCATTCATTCATTCAAAATTGGTGACCGGGAAAGGTACACTGAACTGAGGTTCGTTTCCAGGTGTGACCCAGGAAAAGAGTACAGGAGGTAAAATACAGACAGCAGCAGATAGTACAGACAATAACACAAGTGTGACCAGTTGGTGTAGGGATGCCACGCCCTTTGTTCCTGACACTGTCTGCCATTTTGCTTGGTGACCCTGCCCCTTCTGTGCAAAAGTGCACTTTGATGTGCACGGGTATAGAAGAAGCCAGGACCCCCTTTCAGCATAGCTCGGGGCACACAGGGGCTGCCACTAACTCAGCAGAGCAACTAGTTTGTTACTGTCCCTTGAGACTGGGATTTAGACATCATACTTTTTAAACACATTTCAGGCTGATCTGATACATTTTCTGTGTTCCACTGCCTCTTAATAACGCTGTACATTAACATGAAAACTGGATCTCTGTCCTCTAGACTTCATCTGCTCTGGCTGCTTGTCTACAGCTGATATCACAATCTTCTGCTCATGATATCACAGCCAGCTGTTGTGGAAATTATTGTGATGTCACAAATAGATTATTATGATGGCAGGTGTGGGTGACCAGCCAGAGCAAATTAATTCTGCCACTAATCATGGTGTCATGTTAATTTTTATTTACACATGTATTTATTTATTTAAGCTTTTTGGCCAAGAGAAGCCACATGGCTCATTTGCAGGTGTGATCTGGCAGTTCTAATGAAAAGGGAAAGCCAAACACAGAACATATGTGAACTATGAGTTGAACTGTGTATTATAATTAATTATGTTGTTTTTAAAAAGTGCCATGAGATAACTGGGCTCATTAAACAGCCATACACTCTGCCCCACAAACCATGAGTAGGTAAAAGGGGTAAGAAGCTGTCTACAGCCACAAGGCATCAGGTAGGAAAAAAGATGTAGCACCCCTTACAGGGCTAAGCTACATTAGAGGTTCAAAACTTACAAAAACCTAGGGGTCATTGAAACCCCCTATATAGGGTAGGGTAATAAAGGGAATTTAAAGGGGTAAAACAACAGAAAAATCAAGTAGGATAGCATGATGGGAGTGGTGCAAGTGCAGTGTTTGTGGGGTGGCAGTCTTCAGGGAGACTTTCTGGAGGCTGTGTTGCTTCCCTACCTGTGGGCACCTCTCAGTGCTGAAGGTGGAGGATGCCATACTGAATGCCAAGTTGGCTTGGGCTCGGAGGACCTTCTCCCCCACCCAGGGATCACCTAGTCCACTGCTGCTACCTTAGAGGTTGCCCAGAAGGAGGAGTGGCTGGACAACAGTGGGCTTGGGAAGGGTTAGGGTGGTAGAGCATAGGCACATCCCATAAGTAGTTCCACTGCAAAACTCCTACGCCATACTGGCAGAGGGGGAATGTCCCACAGAGGCACCCAAAGTAGTGGCCAGAGTGCATGTGGGGGTACTCCATAGTGGAGACCCCAAGGGGGGATAGCAGAGGACCCAAACGGAGGAGGAGGAGGAGGAGGAAGCAAATCCTGGTGGGGGACTCCATAGTGAGGGGGATATAGTTGGGGACAGGTAAGGATGGTAAAGATAGTTAGGCTCAAAGACGGCAATAGAATAGTGGAGAAGGATAGTCAGGGGGCCACTGTTCTAGATAACTTTTTTGCTCAGTGTTTACCAAGGAACACTTAGGCCCTGTACCAGACAGTGGCATCAAGGCTGCTGATGAAGGTGTCCCACAAATGGAAACACCACCAATCACTAGCAGTAGGCTTAGGGAGGCCCTGGATCAACTCACAGAGGATAAGTCACCAGAGTCTGATAGAATACACCCAATGGTGTTAAAGGAACTAGTAAGTGAATTGGCAGATCCCTTAGCACATTTATTCAGTAGATCGTATCAGACAGTGTTAGTACTGGAGGACTGGAAAAAAGCTGATGTGGTGCCTCTCCACAAGGCAGGGAGTTGGAAGGAAGTAGGCAACTACCAACCAATTAGTCTTATATTAGAAGTGGGGAAACTGATGGAAACCTTAATAAAACAGGACTTGGTAGAGTACCAAGATAAGAATGGTCTGCAGGATGACAGACAGCATGGGTATGTGGCAGGAAGGTCATACCAAATGAACCTGATCACACTTTTTGACTGGGTCAATAAGAAACTAAACAGAGGCCATGAAGTGGATCTCCTCTACTTTGATTTCCCAATCCAGCCATAGCACCTGTACGGTGCAAGGAGCCTGATCCACCTACTCACCAAAGAGATAGATAAGGTGCCACTTGCCCCCACGGGCAGCGGTCACGATACAGCCATAGCACCTGTACGGTGCAAGAAGCCTGATCCATCCACCCCCAAAGAGATAGATAAGGTGCCACTTTCCCCCACGGGCAGCGGTCACGATCCAGCCATAGCACCTCTATGGTGCAAGGAGCCTGATCCACCTAACCCCAAAGAGATAGACGCTTGAAAAATTGCCTCGATTTCTCTGGGCTGTGTGAACTCTGAACCGGATCATCACTTGCAATTTGCTGTTTTCAATTTCAGCACCTTCTAAGGGTAGCGCTATTGGTTCCACGCCTGTGTAGAGCTCCCTGATTGGCTGGTCTCACTCACCTGAGACAGGAGCACCCGAGACGTGTGGCTTAATGCAAGCCTGTATCCCTGTACTCAGCTTCTAATTTATATATTTTAATTTAGCCTGTTCTGCTTGGCCTGTGTAAAGTAACTTACCATTCCCCTCCTGCTGCAGTTTCTCTCCAACTGTATGTGCACTGATTCAGTACTAGCTCTGCAAACTTCCCCTTGATTTTTCCCCAGTTAAGCTTTCACTCTGTACACTGCCTTGAACTGAGTTTGTAAAAAAGTTTTACTGGCTTTGTTAATATATTTTTTTTAATCCTATTTAAGACTGTACTAGGTTTACATGCTTACTGCTATGGACTTAGTTAGAAAATTCAGTGAATTGTAAAATCTGTGTAGCCTTGGTCTTGAGCCTAAGGATCCTGCCCTTGACTTTCATTCTTAATCATCTTCCTTTGTCCCCATGTCCTCCTCTGTCTTTGTTCTGTCCCTCCTGCCCTCCCCCATCAGTCTGTTCTTTTGTACTTGTTTTGGATTCCCAAGTTAGCCGGCACCTTGCCTCTGTCTGAGACCACCCCCTGACTTGTCTTTCAAGTTGGTGCTCAGCTTTCTTTGTGTGTCTCTGTTTAGACACACACCCCCCATCTGCTCTTATTTAATCTGCTGTCTCCTTCCTTACAGGTGCCACTTGACCCACGGGCAGTGGTCACGATCCAGCCATAGCACCTCTACGGTGCAAGGAGCCTGATCCACCTACTCCCCAAAGAGATAGATTAGGTACGACGCTTGAAAAATTGCCTCGATTTCTCTGGGCTGTGTGAACGTTGAACCGTATCATCACTTGCAATTTGCTGTTTTCAATTTCAGCACCTTCTAAGGGTAGCGCTATTGGTTCCATGCCTGTGTAGAGCTCCCTGATTGGCTGGTCTCACTCACCTGAGACAGGAGCACCCGAGACGTGTGGCTTAATGCAAGCCTGTATCCCTGTACTCGGATTCTAATTTATATATTTTAATTTAGCCTGTTCTGCTTGGCCTGTGTAAAGTAACTTACCATTCCCCTCCTGCTACAGTTTCTCTCCAACTGTATGTGCACTGATTCAGTGCTAGCTCTGCAAACTTCTCCTTGATTTTTCGTCCCACCCCCCCTCCCCATCCCAGGCCTCCTTTAAATGCACACAGTCTCCGCCTACTCCTATCTGATGTTTCAATTTATTGGTTACTTACTGTCAACAACTGCAATTCCTCCCATCCCCTTTTTGCAACTAAGCCTTCTAGCAGCTTTATCCCATTCTGTCTTGCTGAGGCATACCATTTTGGTACTTTAGGTTTGCTTATTGCTGACTAGCATATCCTGTCTTGCTGACTAGCATATCTTGTCTTGCTAAGGCATTGTTTTACTTGAAAATTGTACTACAAATTATTGAACTATGACTGATTTGCCAAAAAACTGTATTTATTGTCTAAAAATGTTCCCAGCAACCAAGTTTTACAGCCCCTTTGTGATTTCGTAGCTCTCTCCAGACTGCAAGGCGCCAAGGAAATCGCTGGCTTTTCAGTTGCTAATTGAGCTGTTTTTGCTCAGACTGCAAGCCTTTGTGTTGCCCCACTATTAATTCGAGCTCCTCTCTCCTTTCCCTAGCCGAGAACCCGCTTGGGATCCCAGCTCAGACGCCTCTGCATGGACTGGCAAGATGACCGGCAGTCGGCGCCTAAAGCTGCCACCGAGACCTCCTCATCGGACTCCACTGCTTGAGAGGTACGGCAAAGCCGCAATTTTTAACCCACCCACCCATCCTCCTGTGTGTGCTATTATATAGACCCGTTAGCACTGCCCACTCCCATCCCTGACGAATCTTCTGCCTTCTTTTTCTTACTAAAACAATTTGTTACTGCCAGGTTTCCGCCAGGGGATTCCTGCAACCAGCAGCTGGTAAGCTACACTAAGACAAGAGCCCTGGACTTCAGGAGGGCTGATTTCAGGAAAATGGGCTAATGCCTCAGGGACACCCTGGCAGGAACAGAAGATCTGGGGAGAATCGAGGAACTATGGGCAAAATATAAAGAGGGCATTGAAAAAGCAACAAATCTCTGTCTCAGGCAGGTTAACAAGGACAAGTGAAAAAAGAGACTGCTATGGTTCTCTAAAGATGTAGCAGAAAAAGTAAGAGCAAAAAAATAGCATTTAGAACGTACAAAAAGACACAGAAGGTGGAGGATAGTTAAAACTAGCAGGAGAAACAAGGGGAGGCAGGGAAGTCAGTTTGATGCACAAAGGCACAAACAGAGGAGAATTTTGCCCAATCAGCAGAAGAAGAAGAAGAAGAATCAGCATTTATATAGCGCTTTTCATACATCTAAAGTGCTTTACAAGCAATGCTAGACTGGTAGTGAAGTGACTGAATGTGTGGTGGCGGCCATATCGCACATCATCACCCACACACAGCCTGGATAATTGCATGAACCAGTTTATGGGAAGGGGAATGTTGGCCAGGACACCGGGAATGTTCCCTACTCTTTGCGAAGAGTGCCCTGGGTTCTTTAACTTCCACCTGGACACCCATCAGGACAACACCAGGATGGGCAGAAGGGACCTCGGTTTAATGTCTCATCCGAAGGACGGCACACCCCAGCAGTACAGCACCCCCCAATACTGCACTCGGATGCCAGCGATTTTTACGTGCAAGTCCAATCCCGGTGTGGGACGAGAACCCACAACCTACTGGTCCAGAGGCGGATGTGTTACCAACCAAGCCATGCTGACACCCTGTAAAACAAAGGGATAAAACTTTTTTTAGATATATAAACAAGAAGAGGAAGACCAAAAGAGGAATAGTAAGGATAAAAGGGGAAGAAGGGGTTTGAGAGGAGGAGGACCAAAAAAAGGCAGACATATTGAACAAATACTTTTGTTCAGTATTTATACATACTGTAGATACATAGACAGTGTCAGCAGATAAGGGCCTATGGCCCACCCAGTCTGCCCATTTGAGCTTGTAAGTTCAGTTTATGTTTTCCTAGAAGTCTGTTGCCCCTTACCCCTGACCTCCAGAATTCCTTTATGTCTATCCCATGCATTCTTAAATCCCGTGATTGTTTCAGCCCCCACCACTTCCTCTGGCAGGGTGTTCCACTTGTCCACCACCAGTTCTGTGAATAAATTCTTCCTCATGTTTCCTCTGAATTGTCCTCCCTCCAACTTCATCCCATGCCCTCTAGTCCTGGAACATCTTTTTCGCTTAAAAATTTACAGAAGAAGGGGTAGGTGACAGGCCAAAGATAAGTAGTAGGGGCATAAATGGTAGGGAGTTAGACACCAGTCCTTTTACAGAGAAGAAAGTCCTCAAGGTACTAGTACAATTAAAAGTAGACAAGGCAATGGGACCTAATGTGGCGCACCCCAGGATACTGAGGGAGCTCAAAGAGGTGCTGGCTACACCTCTGACAACTCTGTTCAGCTTAGCATTAGGAACAGGGGAGGTTACGAGGGACAGGAGGAGGGCAGATGTGGTCCCACTTCACAAAAGTAGGAACAGGGAGGAGGCAGGAAATTATAGACTTGTCAGCCTGACTTCCATAGTGGGCAAAGTAATGGAAACACTACTAAAGCAAAGGATAGTGGAATACCTAGTAACCAGTGGATTACAGGATCCAAGGCAAAATGGTTTCACAGGGGGGAGGTCTTGCCAGACAAACCTGATCAAGTTCTTTGAGTGGGTGACCAGGGTAATGGATCAGGGAGGAGTGGTAGATCTGGCCTACCTGGATTTCAGTAAGGCCTTCAACACCGTTCCACATAGAAGACTAGTGAACAAGCCAGCCTGTCTGGGAGTGGGTCAGAAAGTTATAAACTGGGTAAAAAGTTGGTTAACAACAGGAGCCAGTGGTGGTAAATGGTGTCCACTGTGGAGAAAGCAAGGTGACCAGCCGGGTTGCCTCAGGGCTCAGTACTAGGCACAGTCCTCTTCAATGTCTTTATTAGTGACATTGCGGAAGGGCTACAGTAGAAGGGAAAGTATGCCTGTTCATGGTTCACACAAAAATCTGCAACAGAGTAGACATACCAGGGGGGTGTAAAAAATGAGGGATGATTTGAAAAAGTTGGAAGAATGGTCAAGGGTTTGGCAGCTGAGTTTCAATGCAAAAAAAGTGCAAAATCATGCAGTTGGGGCACAGAAACTGGGGGGCTATGCACCAGTTGGGAGGGGAAGTACTGGCAACCACCAAACAGGAAAGGGACCTGGGGTAATCATTTTTGGTGACCTGAAGATAGCCAAGCAGTGTGATAAGGCAGTGGGGACTAGCTGGATGGTCAGGTGCACAGGGAGGGGTATCACCAGTAGGAAGAAGGAGGTAATATTACCCTCATACAGATCACTGGTAGGACCCCACCTCAAGTACTGTGTCCAGTTCTGGAGGCCCCAGCTCCAGAAACACATTGATAAGGTGGAGGCGGTACAAAAGAGGACTACCAAAATGGTGCAGGGCCTGTATCAAAAGTCCTATGAGGAGAGACTCAAGGAACTGAATATGTACTCTCTTGAGGAAGGAAAGGGGTGATGTGATAGAAACATTCAAATACCTAACAGGTATTAATAAGGTACAGGAAGGTAGCATTTTCCACAGAAAAAGAAGCTCAAGGAGAAGGGGTCACGCAATGAAGTTGGGGAGGCTCAGAAGAAATGTGAGGAAATACTTCTTTACAGAGTGGGTGGTAGACACCTAGAACAACCTTCCAGCAGAGGTTTTGGGTGCAAAAATGGTGACAGGACTCAAGCATGCATGGGACAGATACAAGGGGACCTTGGTAGTAAGGCAAGGGGAGGAGATGACTAGAGATTGAATAGGTTCTGCAGTGGCACAATAGGCAGGAAAAACTGGGCAGACTAGGTGGGCCAAGAGGTCCTTATCTGCTGACAACTTCTATGTTTCTATGTTACATGAAAACTGGCCCTTTGCCCATCACATTTCATCCATAGTTGAGGCTTATTCAGAAAGTGAAGTTACACTATCCTACTTCTGAGGTCACAGTATTTTCCATGTCATGAGACAAAGCATTTGTTAATCAGCTCTACATAAGAGCAGCATCAGGGAAGAGGCCAGCAACTATAAGCTGGTCAGTCTTACTTCACTTGTGGGGTAATTAATTGAAACCCTGCGGAAAGCCTGTTAGAGTCTCTTGAATCCAGTGGACTTCAAGATGATAGGCAGCATGGATTCACAGGGAAGGGGAAGTTATGCAAACAAATTTGATAGATTATTTTGTCTGTGTGACCAGGAAATAGATAAAGGGATGGCAGTGTCCTGTCTGGATTTTAGCAAAGCCTTCTACACTGTGCCACACAGGAGGCTGTTCATGAAACTTAGTGGCCTAGGGGAGCGATCCAAAGTGATAAATTGAGTAAGAAACTTGCTAATGAACAGGTGACAGAGGGTGGTGGTAAACAGCACTCACTCTAACAATGGGAAACTGACCAGCAGGGGTGCCACAGGGCTCAGTGCTGGGACCTGTCCTCTTCAATGTTTTCATAAGGTACATCACAGAAGAACTGGAAGGGAAGGTAGGAGTTTTTGCAGATTAAACCAAAATCTGCAATTGGATGGACACTCAAGAAGGGGTCTGTGTAGTACAGTACGGGCTGCATGCCCATTGGTTCACACTATGGACCAATGGGCATACAGCCCTACCGTACGGAGTCAGTCGGCGGGCGGCGGGACGGCAAGCAGGTGGAGAGCTGCTGCCCGCCCGCTGACCGGGGAGCAGGGTGGTGGGGCTCAGTGGGCGGGTGGGAGGGGTACCACTGGACCACGAGGGATGGATTGGTTTGTCATAATTCATTACTGACACCCGTGATCGGGCTATGGCGGCCCACTGGACCACCAGGGATATAGGACTATTATTTAATTACATATGTCCGCAATCAGGCTGCGAGTGGTCCACTGGATCACCAGGGATATAGGACTATTATTTAATTTGGACCACCAGGGATATAGGACTATTATTTAATTACATATGCCTGCGATCGGGCTGCGAGCGGTCCACTGGACCACTAGGGATATAGAACTATTATTTTATTACATATGCCCATGATCGGGCTGCGAGCAGTCCACTGGACCACCAGGGATATGGGACGTTTACAATTTATACATATGCCTGTGATCGGGCGTAGGAGCATGTTGCCGCTTGTGCAGGGGGCGTCGGTCCCCGAAGGCTGCAGCCTGGCAGGGCGCCAGGCACAAGTCGCCAGGGATCAGCGCACCTGCATGCAAATGGGGCCATAATGACATGCAAATGGCCCCATTTGTGCCTTGCATGCATTATGGCCCCATTTGCATGTGCACTTTTGAATATCGCGGTTGTTGCGCCTAGCTCAACGGCACTTGCGCTAGCGCATCCCCCTGCTCCACTCTGGCCACTTGCGCTGGCGCAGTGCCACTGCACCATGTGCACTGTGGGTGGCCAAGGAGCGATATTCAGCAATGCTGTGCCATGGCACACCTCCATTGAATATCACCCTGTCAACGCCCATGTGCATCCCAGTTGCGCTGCACCCAGGCTTGCGCCACAGCCTGGTGCAGTCTGAATATCCCGCCCCTGGTGTCATTATGGGTCACTGTCTGAAGGTGTTCACCTATTCTAGATTTAAAAGGCCTTGTGGTTTTACCCACATAGAAGGCTCCGCATTAGCAAGTGGCCATATAGACTACATATTCTGTCATACAGTTAATTTAGTCCCATGTCTCAAAGTTTTTACTACTGTTACAGCCAGTGAAAGTATTGCACTTGATCAGAGAGGCACATAACTTGCAATTTCTGCATGGGTATGTACCATGCTGTAGTGTGTTTCTCCCTTGTGTATTCAAAGAGGTCTCAGGTGGTTGGTAACTACGTACCAGTCTGTCTTTGAGATTTTTCCCTCTTTTATACACTATTCTCGGTCTGTTTTAATTACTTCTTTCAGTAATGGTTCGGCCTCTAGTATCTTTCAATTCTGGTTAATGATATTCTCAGTACCCTTGCTGTGCTTTGAGTATTGAGTTATAAAATTAATTCTAGGCTCCTCATGTTTTGGGGTTTTCTCAACCAATAGGGTCTCCCTATCGGACTCAAGTGCATCATCAAAAGCTTGTTCCACAGTATCCCTTGGGTATTCCCTGACCCTGAAATGGTCACATAATTCCTGCTAATTTGTTACAAAATCACATTCATCACTGCAGTTCCTTTTCACTCGTAGCATCTGGGCCTTTGAGATGTTGGCTATCATATGGTGTGGATGGCAGCTGGTGGCAAGTAGTAGTGAGTTCCTATCGGTCTCTTTTCAAAATAGATCTGTTCGCAAGATGTCATCTGCATTCTTATAAATCATGAGATCCAAACGGAGACACAATAGGAGTCACATAGTACTGACAATTAGAAATTCGGATTACTGTACTCCAAGTACTGAATAAATTCAGTCAGTTCCTCCCTGCCACCTCGCCACACCATAAATATATCATCTATAAAGCAACACCAGATATCAATCCTATCTCTAAAAGGATTGTTCTGGACGTCATAGACTGTTTCTTTTTCCCATAGCCCAAGACAGAGATTGGAGTAGTTGGGGGTGAAAGTCGCCCCCCTCACCATGCCCTTGAGCTGCAAATAGAACTGGTCCCAAAACCGGAAGTAGTTTCTAGTTAGTACACTCTCCACATATTCCATGAGGAACCTTTTCTTACCAATATACAGACTGGGATCAAGATCAAACCAATAGTCAAGTGCTGCCAACCCCCCAGTGTGGGGGATGTTGGTATACAGTGACTCGATATCAAGTGATACCAGTAACCACTCCTCCACAATCTGCATATTACCCATCACCTCCAATATCTGGGTAGTATCCCTGACGTATGAAGGTAGTACATGCACATAATCCCTTATGTGTGCATCGACATATCTGGAAAGTGGTTCCGCCAGGGAACCAATACTGGCCACAGCTGGTCAGCCAGCGAGGGTTAAGAAGGTTCTTTTGTACCTTATGTAGCACGATATATATATATATATATATATATATATATATATATATATATATATATGTACAGAATATATATATATATATATATATATATATACAGGCTTTCACAGGGTTTGAAACTGTTAGAAATTTACATTCACCTGGATCAATAATGCCCTCACATTCAGCAGCATATAAGAGTCAACACCAGTCTTAAAAACAGCAGTGGGATCTGATGATAGTGATCTATAGCAGGGTTTTTCAACCAGGGGTCCTAGGCCCCTTGGGAGTCCCTGAGCAAGGCATAGGGGGTCCTTGGAGTGAGCAGGAAAAATGTTAAATATAAACAGTTTGTAATACCATCTCAGTGTTTTAAATGTCTTTCCATGCTCTGCCATAGCAGACCCAGCTGCATTCATGCTCGTTTTTATAAAGTAAGGAGGCAAGCAATTGTAAAGAAAAGAGTCCAGTCAAAACCAGTTATTTGTTTTAACTTGAGTGGCGTTTCACTCGTAGTACTTAGTATGTATCAACGATGTGCAGAGCAATGTCTTTAACCACATTTCTTTCTCTTCTTCACTCAGTTACAGGTATAAAATGTGTCATAAAAATGTATTTAACCCATTTAGAATGACATTATCCAGACTTGTTCCACCTAATTACACAAAAGGAGAATATTGCTGACCTGCAGGGCCGTCTAGACTAGTACCTACAGCCTTCCGGTGGCCTTCTTGGATCATCTCTACGGGATTCAGATCAGGATCTTTTATTCACAACTCTCCACTCTTAACATCTCCCACGCCTCCATTTCCTCAGGGTCACATAATGAATATGGGATTCAAATCTGGTCTGTGACCAGAAGTTCTGTGCACAAACTCCATACTCCAGCACCATTTGTGTATTAAACTTAACCTCCACCCCCCCCCGCACTGTCTGTCCGCCGTTGCAGGTAGAGGGTCCCTGCCCCTACTGACATTTGCTCTGGGGGTCCATGCACAAAAAAGGTTGAAAACACCTGATCTATAGAATGCCTCATTAGACAATTGTCTCTTAATTTCATGTATATATTTGTCAGTTGACATCACCACCACCGATCCCCCTTTGTCTGCTGGTTTGATTGTGATTTCTATATTCTCTTCCAGGCTTTTTAAAGCCTCCAACTCTTTCTTAGTTATGTTTATAAACCTTGGTTTATCTTCCTCTCTCACAGAGTCTCTGGAATACCCCTACTCTTTTATTTTGTGGAGGCATCAAAAGTTTGATGGAGGTTTAAAATGCCTTACCTCTGCCCCTGCTGTCAAATTAAATTCTTCTTGTGTGGTCTCCAAATCCACAATATTACCCCTGCACATTTTGATTTTCTGAAAATATGCCTTCAAGTTGAGATTTTGTATAAATCTCTGGAAGTCAATAAAAAGGTCAAATGGTCTTGTATCTTGAGTAGGGATGAAGGATAATCCTTTCTGTAGCACTTTTATCTGGTCTTCATTCAAAGTGATATGTGATATATTTATTACAATATTGTCTCTCCTCAAGGATTCTTCCCCCTCCTGCCATAACCTCTTGGTCCTGTGCCTGCTGCCACCTCTCCTGGTCCACTTGCTCTGCTCTGTTGTGGTCCCTGCTGTCTGTCCCTGAGGGTTCGCTGCTCCTGGTGGATTCCCTAGAACTGGACCACTTTGTCCATATTCCACTGATCTATTCTCTGTCCTTCCTCTGATAAAGGGTCATCCGGCTCAGATCCACTTGTATTATAATTTGGAGAGGAATTCCTATATATCAATATTGACCTTAGTGGGGTCTCCTGCTGATTCCTCCCTCTGTATCTTTTCCTGTGTCTTGAGGACTGTCCCATTGTTTTGTTCCAGTCCCATACACAATCATTCAAGTAGTCTTGTCTGTCTCGTTCAAATTTAGTTAATTTAGTGTTTTGATCTTATTTTCCTCTCAATGTTTTCTTTCAATTTTTTCTCATATACAGCGTAATCTGAATTATCTTTAAATTTGAGCACCGTTGCTTATTTTGCTGCTATGTCATTTGTCTCATTTTTTTGAGTTTTACAATCTCTAATAACTGTATTCATAAGTGCATTTGTGCCCACTTGTAGTGACACCTTCCAGTCTGTCATGAACAGTTCCTGATCCCAGCCATAACCAGCTTTATAGGTAACTCTGAGGCCCCTCAGGGATCTCCCCACATGTAAATAGGCTTCCAAATTAAGTTTTCCCCAGTGATGGCAGTGCCCCCAAAGGACAGCCTTCTCCAAATCAATGAATGCCTTCTTTATATCTGGGGTGGTTTGTTCAGTTCCAGAATTCATCGTCAAGCTGCTAACAGTAACATTTACTTCTTCAGAACTAAATGTTGCTGGCCAGAAGATGGTCTGCTGGATCAGTAACTGGCTGAATGACAGGACCCAGAGAGTGTCAGTCAATAGATCACTGTCAAGGGAGGGTAGGGTGACCAGTGGCATCCTGCAGGGATTGGTACTGGGACCGATTCTATTTAATATATTTATAGCAGACATAGTGAATGGATTAACAGGAAAGGTTTGCCTGTTCGCAGATGATACAAAACTCTGCAACACAGTGGACACAAGGGAAGGAGCAGGCAACATGGAAGCTGACCTTACAAGGCTATGGTGTGGAAAAGCAACAGGGAGGAACTGACTGAATGTATTCAGTACTTAGAAGATAGTAATCTAAATTAAACATTTTCAGTACAATGTGACTCTTATTGTGTCTCCTTTTTTGGATCTCATGATTTATAAGAATGCAGATGGCATCTTGCATACAGATCTATTTCAAAAAGAGATCGATAGGAACTCATTACTACTTGCCACCAGCTGCCATCTACACCATATCATAGGTTTCATAGGTAGGTTCAGAGCAGAGAAGATGTTAGTCCATGTAGCTTGCCTTTTCCCTAGTTATGATACCCGACTCTATTTTCTTGTCCACAATATTTGTCCAGCTCCCTTTTAATCTTGTCATGCTGTTACATGTGACGATTTCCCTCTGGTAAGCTATTCCAAACTGGTATAACCCTCACACTAAACCAGTGTTTCCTTTTCATTGATCCAAACTGTTGTTGTTTTAGCTGCATCGAATGCACCCTGGTATTATAATGCTGCTCCATGAGAGTTTGTCCAAGTTTAGCCCCTAATGCTGGGTCCCTCATTGTCCTATAGACCAGACGCATGATACCGCTCAGTCTTCTATATTCTAGTGTATACAGTTCCAGCTCAACCAATCTCTCTGCATAGTTTTTGTCACTTACATCAACAACTAACC
The DNA here is from genome assembly GCA_016271365.2 of Neoceratodus forsteri. Lineage (NCBI taxonomy): Eukaryota > Metazoa > Chordata > Ceratodontiformes > Ceratodontidae > Neoceratodus > Neoceratodus forsteri. The sequence goes on from CM057450.1 coordinate 1,545,572,207, forward strand.
TTGTTGCCCTCCTCTGAACCCCCTCCATTCTTTTGATAGCAGTCTTAAACCCAGGTGACCAAAACTGGGCACAAAACTTCAGTTTTGATCTCACCAATGAGTTGTAAAGTGGCAAGACCACCTCTCTCTTCCTGCTTTTTATGTGTTTACTAATACTGTTTAATATGCCACCTGCAGCCTTTATCATCTGACCACAATGCTGGTTAAACTTAAAGTCATTCGATACCCTAACTTCCAGATTCCTTTCATCAGTAACCTTCCCTAGCTGTACTCCATTTAACACATAGTCTCCCAGGATGTTATTCCTACCAAAGTGCATTACTGCACATTTATCTGTATTAAAGGATAGCTTAGCCTCCCTTGCACATGTTTCCATCCTATTTAGTGCTTTTTGTAGTTTCTGTTTATCCCCAGTGTCCTTGGTGGTAATGCCAATCCTGGTATTGTCTGCGAATTTAGACTCCCAGACTTCCCCTCCAGGCTCCTCCTGTCAATGACTGTATATTTATATATATTGAACAAGCAGGGCCCCAGGACCGATCCCTGGGGGATTCCACTCTCCACACTCAATCAATCTGAATACACACCCTTAAGACAAACCCTCTGTTTCCTGTCTCTAAGCCATGCATTTACCCATTGAATAATATGCCCAGGGATATTATGGTTTATTAAAGTGTCAATTAGTTCCCCATGAGGGACTTTATCGAACGCTTTTGAAAAGTCCAAGAATATAACATCAGCTGCCCTGCCTTCATCCAATGCCTTATTTATATGCTCATAGAACTCCAGTAAATTTGCTTGGCATGAGAAGCCTTTCTTGAAGCCATGCTGTACCTCATCTATATCCCCAGCCATCTCCATGAGCTCCACAATGTACTCCTTAATGATGGCCTCTAATATCTTCCCCAGGACGGTGGTTAAACTTACAGGTCTATAATTGCCCACCTCTTGTTTGGATCCCTTTTTGTGTATAGGTATGAAGTTTGCCCTCCACCAGACCTCTACCACCTCCCCCTTATCCAAGGAGGTTTGGAAGATTTCTGTCACAGGATCAGCCAGGACAATGGCTAGTTCCCTAAGGACTCTAGGGTGAATCCCATCAGGTCCTTGTGATTTACTGGGGTCTAATTTTAATAATCTCTCTCTAATATCCATCCTATTTAGTTTGATCTTTATACCCTTTTTCTCTAGATGTTCCTTATTTCCTGTCGATTGGACATTAAATACTGATGAGAAGTAGTTGTTAAAATAGACTGCCATTTTCTTTTTATCATTTAATAGTGCCCCATCCTGGTCCTTAATAGGTCCAACAGTAGTTTTGCCCCCTCTTTTATCATTTATGTAGTTATAGAATGATTTATGGTTATCCTTTACTTTGTTGGCTAAATCTAACTCATGTTTTTTTCTTGCCTAAGCTATTGCCCTCTTGGTTTCTGTTAACAGAGTTTTATACACTTCCCAGTTTTTTTACATTCCCGCCTTTTCTGGCTTTAGTGTAGGCCTTCCTTTTCTTGTTTATGATTTTTTTAATTTTAGGGGTCATCCACATGGGGATTTTACCTACACTGTTGTACTTCTTCCTGACTGTTACATGCTCATTTACTAAATGTGAAATTTTAGTAACCAGTCTCTCATATGATAGCCAACATCCCAAAAGCCCAGGTGCTACGAGTGTGAAGGAACTGCAGTGATGAATGTAATTTTGTAACAAATTGGCTGGAATTATGTGACCGTTTCAGGGTCAGGGGATACCCAAGGGATACTGTGGAGCAAGCTTTTAATGATACACTTGAGTCAGATAGGGAGACACTATTGATTAAGAAAACCGTAAACATGAGGAGCCTAGAATGAATTTCATAACTAAATACTCAAGGCACAGCAAGGGTATTGAGAATATCATTAACCAGAACTGGAAGATACTAGAGGCTGAACCATTACTTAAAGAAGTAATTAAAACAGACTGAGAATGGTGTATAAAAGAGGGAAAAATCTCAAAGACAGACTGGTATATAGCTACCAACCGCCTGAGACCCCTTTGAATACACAAGGGAGAAACGCAGTACAGTATGGCACATACCCATGCAGAAATTACAAGTTCTGTGCCTCTATGATCAAGTGCAATACTTTTACTAGCTGTAATGGTAGTAAAAACGTTGAGACATGGGACTTCATTAACTGTATGACAGAATAGGTAGTCTATATGGTCACTTGCCAGTGCGGAGCCTTCTATAGTATGTGGGTAAAACCACAAGGTCTTTTAAATCTAGAATAGGTGAACACCTTCAGTCAGTGACCCATAATAACACCAGAAGTGCCCTGGCTATACATTGTCAAAATTCCAGGCTAAAAGATGTTGCACACACATTCAAATTCTGTGGATTAGAAAAAGTGAAATTGGAACCTAGAAGTGGCAGTTTAGAGGATAAATTATCTGAAAGGGAGTCTTATTGGATCTTTATGTTGGGGGCCACCAGGTCTGAATGACAAAACTGAGTTACTGCCATGTCTTAGGAGATAGTATTATTGTTCCATAGTAGTTCTTCTAGTAAAATGCTGAGAATGTAGTACTCCGCTGGGTTGCCTTGCCACACTTTGTATGCCCTTTTTGTATGTTTTATTGTTGAAAAAAGAACAAAAGACCAAGGTAAAATAATGATTTAACCAATTGCATGTGTTTTCTCTTTTAGGGCTGGATGGAATGCCATGTCTGCAACCAGTACCCTCTCTAAGGGAAGTTGCCTCTCCTAGTAGTGAGAAAAATAATTCTTATTACTATATTTAAATACTACTAATAATGACTTTTAAAAAGAGAGAGAGAGAGAGAGAGACATTGTGCAAAACATTGTGTGTTGCTGAGAATTACTGATTATAGATATGTGTTCTTTGCACTAGGTAATAGTTAAATGATTTAATAATGGTGTTAATAGTGTAACATAGTTTGTGCAATCATTTTTGCACTGATTTCTAGGTGGGTTAGGAAACTTGAGTACTGTTGCACTCATTGCACTGTCACTTTAAATGAATATCTATTTAACATGAACCTGAGAGCAATGAACAACCCCCTGGTGATGTACTGGGTACAAAACTGGTCAGAGTAGCAGTGTGATTCAGGCTTTCTGCTCTGTAGCAGTATGCTTTTTATGCTTTATGTAATTAAAATAAATTTTTGAGACTTTGTTGCATCAAATAGAGGAGTGCGTTATCTTGTTTTCTTCAGCTTTGGTTCTTTTACTGCATGCACCCTCATAACAGTGGAGCTATTTTGTGTGGCTTTGGTATGTGATTAAGCTAGGGGGTGTAGGAGAGATGTGAGGAAAATATTTCTTAACTAAAATTGTGATGCCTGGAACAGACTGCAAGCAGAAATGGGGGGTAAAAACAGTGGGGGTCTTCAAGCATGCATGGGATCGACATAAGGGTGTATTAGAAAACAAACAGGGAGTCAGGAAGGCCACCTTAGACCAGTCAGGGTCTACAGAGAAAGATTAGAATGGGAACATTTGAGCAGACTGGGTGGGCCAAACGGTTATTTTGTATCAACAAATTCTATGTTTCTATGGCAAAAAATTTCTTTATATAGTTTTTTTTAGCTACAATGCATTTCTGAGATCCTTAGATTCATCATAAGTCTATTTTTAATTCTCTGATGTTTTTAAAACAGCTGTTATTACTAATTTTTATGTTCACCATGCGCACATGCACAACAAACATTTTGCTATGAGAGTGGATTTTGAGGGGTGTGACACTGTTAGTCCAATGCAGAGCAGTCTGAAAGGGACTCATCAGTGTCACACCAATCATCAGCCAGGCTGATCATGACACTGTTCGAGTTTGCTGGGTGGCAACTTCATGTAGTTTAAAGGAGAGAGCCAACCCAACCACAGGGCAGCTCTTTCCTTTGATCTGCATAATGCTGCCCAGCAAGCAGAGCTGATTGCATCATGATCAGCCTGCTGTAGTTCCTCCGCCACCTCACATAATCCCTGGTGCTGGAGCACCCCCCCACCCATGCCATCAATGATAAAGAAAACCCTCCCTCAATGTCTTCCCACCCATTCCATGGCCACAAGGGTGCCCAATCCCCATGCCAGCTGCTACTCCCACCCTGCCTATTTTGATCATGTGCACCTGTGTACCACCTCCCAGTCTATTGCCCCATGCAGATCCCCCACCCTGCCCATTTTCATTGTGTGACACCATGGAGCCCACTTCCAGTGCTGCCAAATAAAAGAATCCCCATGTCTATTCCGGTAGGGAGGTACCCAATCCCCTGCGCCAGCTACTACCCCCTACCCTTGCTGTTTTGATTTGTGACACCAAGAAGCCCACCCCTGATGCTGCCAAATATAACACCATCACTGGGGTGCCAAATCCCCAGTGTTGGTACCTGAAATAAAGAAAAACATCCCTCATAGTTTTTTTAAACACTCTGTAAAAACAAAAAAACTGTCCATCGATGTTTGTTGCTGCCACCAATACTGTCCCCCACCCAACCCCTCCCACTCAGCACCCACCACCCCACATCACCCCAAGCCCTTACCTACCAGGGGTCTAATATCATAATCCTATCTGTACTGGAGACATGTCTTCAATCTTCAACATTGAACCGCCAACTGAGGAAATCAGGTATGCGGTTCCATGTATTTCAATGGGGTTTTGAATTTATAGGCATAACTTGGTCATTTTTGAATATTTTTGCCCCAAATGCTCAAAATGCATTTTATGGGACCCCACCTCATGAACAATTGCAGTGAAATTAGGCAAATCTGTCCTGAAAGGTGATTTTGTGGTTGCTGCATGAAATAACTTTACAGGCAGTATTTGAGAATTTTGTCCACTCTTGTTCATGAGGTGGGGTCATAAGAAGGCTTTGTTGAAAATTTGGGGTAAAAATATTAAAAAAAAACAAGCTTGTCAGTCTACATTGAAATTTATTAATGCAGGCTCATAACTTTGGTAATTTTCAATACTTTGACTCCAAATTTTCAACACAGCCATTTCTTCACAGCACCTCATAAATGTGATAGCTGTCGTTTTTCAAATCCTGGCCAAAATGTGTTTTCACTCCTGTGGTACAAAATCACCTTTTGGGCAGGATTTGAAAAATTTCTCCACCCTAGTTCACGAGGTGGGGTCATAAGAAGGCTATGTTGAAAATGTGGGTAAAAATATGAGAAAACAACAAAGTTATGAGACTACTGTATGCTGACATTTTTCAATGGATGATCGCAACTGTGGTAATTTTCAATATTTTGACCCCAGCTTTTCAACATATCATTTTTTTCACACCACCTCATGAATGTGACAGCTATCATTTTTCAAATCCTGGCCAAAATGTGTTTTCACACTCGTAGGGCAAAATCCCCTTTTGGGCATTATTTGAACACTTTCTCCACCCTTGTTCATGGGGGGTCATAAGAAGGCTATGTGGGGCCATAAGAAGGCTATGTTGAAATTTTGGGGTAAAAATATTAAAAATCAACAAAGTTATGAGTGTACATTGAAATTTTCAACACACACTCATAACTGTGGTAATTTTCAGTACTTTGATCCCAGATTTTTAACATACTTATTTTTTTCACACCACCTCATGAATGTGACAGCTGTCATTTCCCAACCCCTACCCAAAATGTGTTTTCACACTTCTGGCATAAAATGAAGTGTCAGCCATTTTTTTTATAAATGACACCTGTCATGCTTAGAAGGCATGGTCATAAAAAGATTATGTTGAAAATTTGGGGTAAAAAATGTGAAAACCCAAAACCAACTAAGTCCTGAGGAAACATTGAATTGCTTCAACATTTTCTCATAACTTTATTTTTGCAGATTTTGGCCCCTAATGTTCAACATATTCCTTGTGTTACCCCACCTCCTAAACACGGTATGTGTCATTTTTCAAATCCCCTCTGAAGCTTGTTTCCACAGTCACACAGAGAAATCACCCTTCGGATGGGATTTTAAAAATTCCTCCTGTCTTGATCATAATGTCAGGTCATAAAAAGACTGTTGGACATTTGGGATTTAAAATGTGGGAGCCCACTTAAAAGTAGACATTGCCTCTCAGCTGGTCTATCCTGGGTAATCACAATCTAACAACGTGAAAAAGCAGGACACCAGTGAAAATGAGATATTGTATCTCATCTGCTCTATCCTGGGTAAATATATAGTTTCAATGTTTGTGGAACAAAGTGGTTTTATGCTTGTGCATACTCTGTTGCGGCAGTACTCTATTCCTGTTTTGTAGGAACTTTAAACTTGATAGCTGGCAGGAATAGAGAGCTCCCCACCATGGATGGGGGGAATGTTGGAAAAGGAGGAGGAAGGGGAGGATGGAGGGTTATTTTCTAAACATTAGAGCAGGGGGTCCTGGGAGTGGCTGGTTTATATGATGTGTGTGGGAGGAGTTTATTCCCCAACACTGAACCTCGGTTTAGCCCTCCCATTCAATGTTTGTGGAATAAAATGTGTTTATCCTTGTACATACTCTGTTGTGGCTGTACACTACTCATGTTTTGTAGGAACTTTAAACTTGAAAGCTGGTTAGAATAGACTGACCCAAAATGGTGTTGATAATCTCCTTGAACTCACAGAGAGTATGACCAGTAACACGCAGGACAGGAAAAAAACATTTGGGGGAAACCTCTGAAGAACCATGGTTACTGATCAGTCCATCCTCTGGGCATACTAGGAGGAGATGATCAAAAATGCTACCCTTATTTATGAATTAGAATTTGGAATGTAGATTTCATAAACTGACGACTTCCATCTTCCGAGTTTTTATATAATATGGCAGGGGATGTTGTGTCTTGAAGCTGATGATGCTGCTCCAATTCTGAAGGAGTGCCCAGAATATAGAAACATAGAAACATAGAATTTGATGGCAGATAAGGACCACTTGGCCCACCTAGTCTGCCCATTTTCCTACCTAACAGATAAGCTGCAGATCCTAGTTAACCAACAGCTTACTTCCTCCTACCCCCCACTAGTACTGCCTTATGTCTGTCCCATGCATTCTTGAATTCCCCCACTGTTCTTGACTCCACGACCTCCTCAGCGAGGATGTTCCATGCATCCACAACCCTCTCTGTGAAAAAATACTTCCTCACATTACCTCTGAGCCGTCCCCCCTCTATCTTCAAATTGTGCCCCCTTGTTCTTGCACATATCTTTTTCTGAAAGATGCTACCCTTTTGGACTTTGTTGATTCCCTTCAGGTACTTAAAGTTTCTATCATGTGCCCTCTCTCCCTTCTTTCCTCAAGGGTACACATATTAAGCTCCTTTAGTCTTTCTTTGTATGTCTTCTGGTGCAGACCCTGCACCATTTTGGTTGTCCTCCTCTGGACAGCCTCCACTCTGTCTATGTCTTTGCGGAGATGGGGTCTCCAGAACTGCACACAGTACTCCAGATGGGGTCTCATCAACTGTCTGTACAGAGGGACAACAGCTTCCTGTTTTCTACCATTGATGCCTTTCCCTATGCATCCCAGTATCCCTCCAGCCTTCCTTACTGCCTTCTCACATTGCTTGCCCACCTTTAGGTCATCTGATATAATTACCTCCGGGTCTCTTTCCATTTTTACTGTTGTCAGTATCTCACCCCCCTTTGTGTACTCTTCCCCTGGGTTTTGTTTCCCAGGTGCATTACCTTGCACTTCTTTGCATTGAATCTGAGCTGCCATACATTTGACCATTCCTCCAACCTTGCCAAGTCCCTTCTCATCCTTTCCACTCCATCTTTGTATCAACCCTGTTGCAGAACTTTGTGTCATCTGCAAAGAGACATACTTTTCCTTCTAGTTCCTCTGCAATGTCACTTCTAAAGACATTAAAAAGGACCAGTCCCAGTACTGAACCCTGCAGTACCCCACTAGTAACCCTTCTTTCTTCACTGTGGACTCCATTTACTACTACCCTTTGCGTCCTGTTGTCTAGCCAATTTTTTTATCCAGGCTACCACCTTGGGACTCACTCCAAGGCTGGCTAGCTTGTGTATTAATCTTTTGTGTGGGACTGTATCAAATGCCTTGCTAAAATCTAGATAGGCCATGTCCACAGCCCCTCCCTGGTCTACTACTTTGGTCACCCAGTCAAAGAAATCTATTAGATTCATTTGACATGACCTTCCCACCATGAAGCCATGCTGTCTTGGGTCCTGTGCCCCACTGGCCTCTAGGTACTCAACAATTATTTCCTTCAGAAGTGATTCCATCATTTTCCCTACCACTGTGGTCAAACTAACTGGTCTGTAGTTTCCTGCCTCTGTCCTGCTCCCACTTTTGTGAAGAGGAATCACATCTGTCCTCCTCTAGTCCTCAGGTACCACCCCATCCTCCCATGATTTGTTAAAGAGAGTAGTCAGCAGTGTCACTAGTTCTACCCTTAGTTCTTTTAGAATTCTTGGGTGAATCCCATCAGGCCCCATTGCTTTGCCCTCCTTCAATTTTATTAGTTCTTTCGAACCCTTTCTTCTGTAAATGGACTGGTATCGAGCCCCATCTTCAGAGTGTTTCTCTTGTTTGGTTTAGGTACCTCCCCCTCCTCTTCTTTTGTGAATACTGAGCAGAAATATTTGTTCAGTATCCCTGCTTTTTCACTGTCACTGTCACCCTCTACCCACATTCCCTCCCCTTTATTAAGCCTCAGTATCCTTCCTTTAGTCTTTCTTCACCCCCTAATGTACCTATAAAAGGTCTTATCCTCCTTCTTAACAGAGTTGGCTATCCTTTCCTCGGTTTGGGCCTTTGCTATTCTGACTGCCTTCCCAGCCTCTTTCTGCTTTAACTGATAAAGTGCTCTGTCCTGCTCCTTCTGTGTTTCCTTATATTTCCTGAACGCTATCCTTTTCTCCTTAACCTTCCCTGCCACCTGTTTTGAGAACCATAGCATTTTTTTTCCTTTGTTGTGTTTTGCTGATTTGCTTTACACAAAGGCTTGTTGCCTCTGTGATGGCTGTTTTGATTATTCCCCACTGTTCCTCCACCCCTCCTTCTTGCCTGTTTGCTAGTGCTTTTCTGAGGCACTCTCTCATTTTCCCAAAGTCAGCCCTCCTAAAGTCCAACACTCTTGCTTTTGTATGGCTTGATTGTATGGCTATGTTTATGGTGAACCACACTGTTTGGTGGTCACTTGTTCCCAGATGGCTACCCACTTCTAAATCTGAGATTCTTTCTCCATCCCCATTTGAGAGTACCAGGTCTAAGATTTCTCCCTCATGAGTGGGTCCCAATATTAGCTGTCTGACGCATGCCCCTGTAGGGCATCAAGAATGACCTTGCTCTTGGATGTGCCTGCAGCAAAGGTGCTCCAGTTAACATCTGGCATATTCAGGTCCCCCATCAACAATATCTCCCCTGTTTCTGCCATTCTAAGGAAGCCTTCTATCATTTCCTTGTCCATTCCTTCCCCCGAGATGGGAGTCTGTATACAACCCCATGCGGATTGTGGTGCCATTTCCTGTCTCCAGGGTGACCCAGAGTGCCTCATCTGCTCCATGTTTAATCTTTACTTCTGTTGCTTTGATCCCTTCCTTTACATAGAGAGCTACTCCTCCTCCTCTTTTACCCTCCCTGTCCCTCCTGTAGATTGTGTATCCTGGTATGTTGACATCCCAGTCATGGTTCTCTGTGTACTATGTTTCTGTGACTGCCACAATATCCAGGCAACCCTCTTCCATCAAGGCCACTAGTTCAGGGAGCTTGTTACCCAGACTACGGGCATTGGTACTCATCACCCTCCACTTTTTGATGGTCTTACCCATTTTAGCCCCATTCCTGTCCGTACTGCCTTTGCCTTTTTTTACATTTACCTCTGTCCTGCTCCTTAATGACTTCTCTACCTTGGTGACTACAGACTGAGTCCCAGCTGACGTAGCAATATTCTGATATTGTCTACAAACCATTTAGTGGTCATTGGAGTACTATGGATTGAGGTTAGAAAGGGAAGTGAATGATTTGATCCAACACAAAAATGCATATGTTTGTCCAGCTGAGCAACTAGGCACCATTTGTTGTTTGAAGGAAATATGGGTATCAAAACTCCTTCATGAACACGATCTGTTTTTGATGAAGATTGATGCAAGATATAGTAATCATCTTGTTTCTGAAGATAAGATTTTTTGAGGAATGTAGAGGAGGCGGAAGAGGAGACTGAAAATTCCCCAGGTCAAAGAAATCTATAAAAGGCTAGACCTATAGTGGTGGAAATCATCAAATTGGTCTTGGTATCAAAAGGTTTGGAATCTAATAAGTCCAAGAGGTTTCTCATTAGAAGTCCTTCTATGGGAATTCTTTGAGGAAGTTTGACTGGAGGATCTCTATGAAGACACAGCAAGAGAAGTTTCATGTATGGACTGGAAAGGAAAGATGGAGCAGAAGGAGCATACTGAGAGTGAATGAACTGAATTCCAGCAAGATATTATTTAATATTAGCATGAGATAGATGTAAGGCCTTATGGCAAAGTGTCATAAATGCTAAAACATGATCAACTGAGATAAGAGTAGCGCACGGCATTTATGAGGAGCACAATGAGGCATATTTAGACCAGGCTGAAGAATATTTAGATCTTGTAGAAGGGGCTAACATTTCCCACATGACTGAGGAAGCATGGCACTGATAAAATTCTAAGGCATTATTAGATCCTGGAAGTGAGGGGGAGAAGACATTTCTGGATCCACTTCCAGACTTAATTGGCAGAATACCTGAAATTGAAAGTGAGACAATGCATCAGCAGCAGCCTTATTAACATGGCTTGGTATATGGAAACATTGGATGGTAAAATTATGGTCAAGTGAGAACCAGGTCAACTTCCACATGAGCATCATTATGGTCAAGGATGAGAAGCAACCTTTGTTGATAATGTCTATGGTACTTTGATTGTCTGAAAAGATAGAAACTGATTGAAGAGTCCATAAATGACCACAAAGAAAAGCAGCAGCTATGATGGGATAAATTTAGAATAATGAAGTAGTAGAGAAAAATTCAGGAATTGACAAAATATCTGGAGCCCAAGGAGCAGCAAACCAAGCTGGGCCAAAAATGGCAGCAAATCCGTATGTAGAAGAGGCATCTGTATAAATCCGAGGGTAGAAGTCTGGTGATGGGTCTTTATAAAACATAGAACAGCCATTTCAATGAGCCAGGAACAAAGACCACATAGCAAAAACAGATTTTGCTGCAGCTGTAATTTGAACAAAGTGGTGGAGTTTCTCAACTGAAGAAGCTAGGCTTAAAAGGTAAGATGTGAATGCTCTACCTTGGGGAATAATTCTCATGGCAAAATTTGATTAGCCTAGTAGGGAAAGTAACTCCATCTTAGAATGAGAAGATCAGGTTGGAAAGGAATGGACCTTATCTTGGATTTGAAGAGGTTTATCAGCAGGTAAGCATGCTTCCATGTGTACAGAGTCCAAAATGATGCCAAGAAATACAAGGGATGTAGCTGGGCCTAAGATTTTCTATTTGGCTAGAGGAACATTTAGAGAGGTAAAAAATTGAATGAGGGTATTTATACCTTCCTCTCGAATGGAGTCTGGTGGATCTATTAGAAGGAAATCATCCAGGAAATGGAGCATGACTGGTCTATGGTATATGTTGAGTATGGCTCAACAAAGGGTTCAGCAAACTGATCAAACAACGTGGGGCTGCTCCTGCATCCAAAGGTAAGTTGGACTGTGAAGTGATATTGATTTTCCACAGGACATGTTGTATGGGTGCAAAAGCGAGGGATGCATTGACATTGAGCAAGGAAGAAAGAGGCTACTGAAGAAGATAGGAAGTTGCTGTCCCAGAATAGGAAGGGTGAGAGTTGTAAGGAGAGGAAAGAGTAAGCATACATGATAGGAGTGGTGCAGTGCAATGGCTGTGGGGTGGCAGTGTTCTGGGAGACATGCTGGAGGCTGTGATGCTGCCCTATTTGCAGGCACCTCTCTGGTCTGAGAGAGGAGGTTGCCCATCTCCAGGCTGACCTGGCTAGGATTCGTGAAACCTCCTCCCCCACCCAGGGACTACCAGGGCCAATGCCACTACCTCAGAGGTTGCCAAGAAAGAGGAGAGGCTGGACCAGTGTGGGCTCAGGGAGGGAGAGGGTGGTGGAACAGAGTTACATCCATCCAGCTGTATCTCTCCACAATTCATTTGCTCTTCTGGTGAATAGTGGTTCCTCTATGGAGGCCCCTGCAGTGGAGACCAAGGAGGATGCTGGGAACCTTCACAAAGGAGACCCACAGGAGGGTGGCATGGGACCCCACAGGGGAAGGAAACAACTCCTGTTGGGGGACTCAATCATTAGGGGGTAGAAATGGGGGAGGAAGGGGAGAGGGAAGTAAGGTGTCTTCCTGGCGCCACGGCTTGGAGGGACAGGAAGCGAATCCTCAGGATTGTGGGAGGAGCTGCACGAGGGAGGAAGCTGGATGTCATTGTCCACCTAGGAACAAATGACCTGGCTAGGAATGAGATCAGAGCAGTGCAAGAGGAGTTTGTACAGTTGGGGAGGGGCCTTAGACAAGTAGCGCATACGGTAACCTTCTCGGAGGTGCTGCCTGTCTATGGCAAGGGTGATGCTAGGGCACTCCTCACCAGGGAATTCAATGAGTGGTTGAAAAACTGGTGTGGAGCTCAGGGTTTTGGCTTCATTGGGGACTGGGGAGCCACCTGGAGGGATGTAGACCTATACTGGTGCAGTGGTCTGCATCTGTCCAGGGGGAACCAGGATCCTAGGTGAGAGGCTTAAATGCTTCATTGGCAAGCATTTAAACTAGCCAAGGGGGCAGACACTGAAAAGGAGCAGGGAAATCCCAGCCTCCCCCACAAAACATGGTAATTAGTGAGGTAAACACCAAGGTAGAGAAGTTATTAGGGAGCAGAACAGAGGTAAATGTAAAAAAAGGCAAAGACAGTAAGGACAGGAATGGAGATAAAAGGGGTAAGGCTATCAAAAAGTGGAGGGTGATGAGTACCAATGCCCATAGTCTGTGTAACAAGCTCCCTGAACTAGTGGCCTTGATGGAAGAGGGTTGCCTGGATATTGTGGCAGTCACAGAAACATGGTACACAGAGAACCATGACTGGGATGTCAACATACCAGGATATACAATCTACAGGAGGGACAGGGAGGGTAAAAAGAGGAGGAGGAGTAGCTCTCTATGTAAAGGAAGGGATCAAAGCAACAGAACTAAAGAGTAGACAGGGAGCAGATGAGGCACTCTGGGTCACCCTGGAGACAGGAAATGGCACCACAATCTGCATGGGGGTTGTATACAGACCCCCATCTCAGGGGGAGGGAATGGACAAGAAAATTATAGAAGGCTTCCTTAGAATGGCAGAAAAAGGGGAGATATTGTTGATGGGGGACCTGAATATGCCAGATGTTAACTGGAGCACCTTTGCTGCAGGCACATCCAAGAGCAGGGTCATTCTTGATGCCCTACAGGGGGCATGCCTCAGACAGCTAGTATTGGAACCCACTCAGGAGGGAGCAATCTTAGACCTGGTACTCTCAAATGGGGACGGAGAAAGAATCTCAGATTTAGAAGTGGGTAGCCATCTGGGAACAAGTGACCACCAAACAGTGTGGTTCACGATAAACACAGTCATACAATCAAGCCATACAAAAGCAGGAGGACTGGACTTTAGGAGGGCTGACTTTGGGAAAATGAGAGAGTGCCTCAGAAAAGCACTAGCAAACAGGCAAGAAGGAGGGGTGGAGGAACAATGGGGAGTAATCAAAACAGCCATCACAGAGGCAACAAGCCTTTGTGTAAAGCAAATCAATAAAACACAACGAAAGAAAAAACCGCTATGGTTCTCAAAAGAGGTGGCAGGGAAGGTTAAGGAGAAAAGGATAGCATTCAGGAAATATAAAGAAACACAGAAGGAGAAGGACAGAGAACTTTATCAGTTAAAGCAGAAAGAGGCTGGGAAGGCAGTCAGAATAGCAAAGGCCCAAACCGAGGAAAGGATAGCCAGTTCTGTTAAGAAGTGGGATAAGACCTTTTATAGGTACATTAGGGAGTGAAGAAAGACCAAAGGAGGGATACTGAGGCTTAATAAAGGGAAGGGAATGTGGGTAGAGGGTGACAGTGAAAAAGCAGGGATACTGAACGAATATTTCTGCTCAGTATTCACAAAGGAAGAGGAAGGGGAGGTACCTAAACCAAACAAGAGAAACACTCTGAAGACGGGGTTGATACCAGTCCATTTACAGAAGAAAGGGTTCTGAAAGAACTAATAAAATTGAATGTGGACAAAGCAATGGGGCCTGATGGGATTCACCCAAGAATTCTAAAAGAACTAAGGGTAGAACTAGTGACACTGCTGACTACTCTCTTTAACAAATCATGGGAGGATGGGGTGGTACCCAAGGACTGGAAGAGGGCAGATGTGATTCCTCTTCACAAAAGTGGGAGCAGGACAGAGGCAGGAAACTACAGACCAGTTAGTTTGACCACAGTGGTAGGGAAAATGATGGAATCACTTCTGAAGGAAAGAATCGTTGAGTACCTAGAGGCCAGTGGGGCACAGGACCCAAGGCAGCATGGATTCACGATGGGAAGGTCGTGTCAGACGAATCTAATAGATTTCTTTGACTGGGTGACCAAAGTAGTAGACCAGGGAAGGGCTGTGACATGGCCTACCTAGATTTTAGCAAGGCATTTGATACAGTCCTACACAAAAGATTAATACACAAGTTAGCCAGCCTTGGAGTGGGTCCCAAGGTGGTAGCCTGGATAAAAAATTGGCCAGACAACAGGAAGCAAAGGGTAGTAGTAAATGGAGTACACAGTGAAGAAAGGAGGGTTACTAGCGGGGTACCACAGGGTTCAGTACTGGAACTGGTCCTTTTGAATGTCTTTATAAGTGACATTGCAGAGGAACTGGAAGGAAAAGTATGTCTCTTTGCAGACGACACAAAGATCTGCAACAGGGTTGATACACAAGATGGAGTGGAAAGGATGAGAAGGGACTTGGCAAGATTGGAGGAATGGTCAAATGTATGGCAGCTCAGATTCAATGCAAAGAAGTGCAAGGTAATGCACATGGGAAACAAAAACCCAGGGGAAGCGTACACAATGGGGGGTGAGATATTGACAACAGTAAAAATGGAAAGAGACCTGGGGGTAATTATATCAGATGACCTAAAGGTGGGCAAGCAATGTGAGAAGGCAGTAAGGAAGGCTGCGGGGATACTGGGATGCATAGGAAGAGGTATCACCAGTAGAAAACAGGAAGTTGTTATCCCTCTGTACAGACAGTTGGTGAGACCCCATCTGGAGTACTGTGTGCAGTTCTGGAGACCTCATCTCCGCAAAGACATAGACAGAATGGAGGCTGTCCAGAGGAGGGCAACCAAAATGGTGCAGGGTCTGCACTGGAAGACATCAAGAAAGACTAAAGGAGCTTAATATGTATACCCTTGAGGAAAGAAGGAGAGAGGGACATGATAGAAACTTTCAAGTACCTCCAAGGAATCAACAAAGTCTAAGAGGTAGCATCTTTCAGAAAAGAGATGTGCAAGAACAAGGGGCACAATTTGAAGATAGAGGGGATGGCTCAGAGGTAATGTGAGGAAGTATTTTCACAGAGAGGGTTGTAGATGCATGGAACAGCCTCCCTGAGGAGGTCGGGAAGTCACGAACAGTGGGGGAATTCAAGAATGCATGGGACAGACATAAGGCAGTCCTAGTGGGGGGTAGGAGGAAGTAAGCTGTTGGTTAACTAGGATCTGCAGCTTATCTGTTAGGTAGGAAAATGGGCAGACTAGGTGGGCCAAGCGGTCCTTATCTGCCGGCAAATTCTATGTTTCTATGTTTCTATGCATAGGCAGTAGTTTGAAAGTGTCTGGGATATCAGCCTTAGAAAGCCATATTCCTGAGCCAAGATGCTTGATTAGCATGATGGCATCGTCTATACAAGCGTAGGATAAGGAATACTCATTAGCTGGAATTGATGAAGTGATACTGGGCATGGAAGAAGCATGAGGACCAGAGAGATCCATGATGAGACGCTTTTTGCTTGAGAACTTTCGTGTTGCAGTACCAATAGAATTAATATGAAAATTAGGAAATGGAGGCTGAAGGAATGAACCAATGATGAAGTTCATTTGGAGCTCCTGCTGAAGTAGTTGCTTAACAATATCTGGTTCATGTAATGCAGATTATAGATTGCAACAAATGTAAGAGTCAGAAGAAATGACAACTACTGTATGCCAGTATGTAAACCATGCTGAAACCCCAAAAGAAGGCAAGCAATGGTAGTACGGAAATGGTGACAAAGCAGTTCATTGTCAAGGGCCACCTAATACAACCTGGTATTATAATGATGCAAGGCAGCAGCCTCCTTAGCAGAAAAGGACCAGTGATAATCGTAAAACAGTATACTGCCGTAACGGGAACAAAGATCCACCACGAGGAACAAGCATGAATCCAATGCAGCACGGCGGTCAGGAAAAGCCAAGCAAATGATGTCCCGATAAAGGCTGAAGGCTAGAACAGACTCAGAAATCATCAGTTAGTGGAGGAGGTGGGGATCCTTAGATTTGAGGACAACTGATACAGCACCGCAGAAAACAATGCAATTGTCCATGAAGTCTTGTGAGGAAACCAGGAGGGAAACCAAATAACAGTCTTGCCACTGAAGATGTCCTCATGGAGGAGATCCGAGATGAGATAAACTGGAGAAATTACAGGATCAGAAGGTGGAGGCAACATACCTGGCACATGAAGAGGAACAGGAGCAGGACTAGGTACAACCGGAGGAGCCAGAGGCAGCAGAACATTGCTTTGAGAAGGAAGGTCATCAGGAAGAGGAGCAGGTAAAGCTAGAGGCAGGTGGGTCAATAGATGGGCCTCAAGAGTGGACATCCGAGATTGAAGAGCAGAAATGGAGGAAGTCATTGGAGCCATGAAGACACACATCTCCGATGTGGGGCAGGGGATGGAGCTGGCACAGACTGCAAACTGGATAAATTCAGGTTGTAAATGTCCTGCTTATGAGCACAAGTGAGGTAAGCAATAAAGGTCCTGCTTATGAGCACAAGTGGGGTAGGCAATGTCATGGCATTGAAGCTCCACTGTCAGATGGGGAATGGTCCAAACAGAAATGGAGAGGTGGGTGTTAGCTGTGTGCTTCCTGCCAGGTGGTGGCGCAGCAGGAGTGGTTGTAGATGCAGTAGGAGCGACATCAGGATCTGGCACGGGAGCAGCCAAGGAGGAGGAAGCTATGATAAATCAGGTCCAAGGAATGAAGAGCAACCAACGTAAGTGGAGATAAATAATCAGGACAACACAAGGCCTGAGCTGGAGAGCAGTAACATAGGCAGAACAAGCAACAAGACAAGGACGGCACTCCCAGCCCATAATACCAGGGGTAAGGCACAAGCAATCAGAAATGTGCATGGATGGAGTCTGAACTAGATACAAACTAGGCACACAGGCATGATGAGCCATCATCCAATGCGAGGCTGCACTAGGCAGAGGCAGTAAAAGAACCAGAAAAGCAGCAAGACTCCCACCCAAGGCAATCCACTGCTGAACATGATACAGCAGCTGGAAGACAGAGACTTAAACAATAAGTAATGCAACAACAGGGACTCCCATTCAAGGCAGATGGAAGCCTACCTTCACTCAATATCCCAGAGGCAGAGTTAGGAGCACAGACTGTAGACTGCTGGAGTGTGCTGGGTGAAAACCAGGAGCTAAAACAGAAGAGCAGGCAGGAGAAGTGTAGGGAAGCAGGAGAGGAAGACTGAGCAGAAGGACAGCAAGAGAGGAGGGAGATACTAAGAAGGAGTAGAAATACACAACACAGGGAAGCAACAGGGACAAATACAGGAAAATGAGGGTGGGGAATGTAGCGGCGAAGGCAGCATTGCTGACATCAGGTGTGTATCATTAGAAGATGATTAGATCACTATGATCCCTACTTCTCTGCCGAGGATAAACAAAGAAGCCATGGTAAAGCATTGTGACCTATAAGTGGATGTAAAATTAGCTCACTGTGATGGCTGTAGCTGAGTCAACCTCCAGAATGAAATGAAGTGTGGTAAAAGTAGGTGAACCACTTCCAGCAGGATTTAGAGACAGCGTCCAGCATCAGCTACAGTAAGCTGAATCAGTGAACAGCATAGAAAATGTAGGCAGAGGCAGCAATACACCCAAAAATAACGGTAATAATTGCATGGCACAATAGCATGGAAGCAGGTTTGAATTCCAGGAAGAAGTAACATAAATTGCCACAGACTCGGGTTTGAATCCCTGCGAGTGCAAATAAACATGGTGAGCAGGTGTAAATACCCAAAAAGGGTGCAGGCAAGCAGAGCACCAGGACAGCAAACAACTAGGGTGTGCCAGGAGGTGTAAAAGTTGTTTTTTTTGTCTGGATTCTAGGTGGAGGCCCAACGGAACACTTAAAGAAAGACTTGCTGCAACTATGCAGGACTGAAAGAAAAACAGTAAACAGGGAAAGCAGGACAGGCAGGTACCGGAGGACATACTGAGTGACAGCTAGGCGAACCAGGGAGCAAGTTTCCAGGGAGGGTAATCATCCTTATGAACCGGTATGCATGTCTACTGAACCACCTCTCCAACCTGGATTGCAGGAAAGCCACAGCACAATTCAGGTGATGATGTAGTGAAACAGGCTGACACAGCACCAGGATGAATTGGTCCTAGAGTGAGAAACTCAGGTCATCAAATGGTCTGACTGAAAGCGGAGCAAATCTACCACTATAGGGATCTGTACATGAGACAGGACAAAGAAGCACTAGCTGGTGGACTAAACTATGGAAAGAGGTGTACATGCAGTGGTACAGGGTGGATTCATGATGCGGGCAACCGCCTCCCCAGCGGCCAGGCATGCCACAAGGTGAGAATGCAAAGAGCGAGGAAAAATGGACTGAAGTGGAGGACCAATGGCTGATACCCAGCAGGACTCAGTGTGAAGATGGCCGACAAGGCAAAATCATGGCCGGGCACACGAGGGCCAGGACAAAGAAAATTGGGGTACATTTCAGATCACCAGTAGCTATAGCAAAGCAGCAGCCATGGCAATCACGGGGGAGGGGGGTCAATGGAAAATGGGGAGGGACCAGCCCAACAAGACAGAGGCACGAAATCACAGCTGCACTGAAGGAAAAGAAAACAAATAAAAGTGGCATTGAGGAAAGGGACAGAACCGGCAGCCGAGAGGCAGGAACGGGGAAGGATGGAGGGGCAACACGAAAGGGGGGGGGGATGGCTAGGACAAACAAAAACTAGCAACAGGCAGCAGAAAAGAGAGGTGCAAGCACTCATCAACTTGGACAGGGTCCACAGGTGAGGGGACAGGCACAGGGCACAAAATAGTCAAAGACAAGGGAAAAACAAGGGAACACAAAACAAAGAAGGGGAGGAAGCCAGCACACATGCCATGCAGGAGAACATGTTTCCAAACACTAGAGCAGGAAGTCCTGGGAGTGGCTGGTTATATGATGTGTGGGAGGAGTTAATTCCCCCACATTGAACCTCGGGCTAGCCTTCCCAAAACATGTGTACAAGCAAGACCTGGTACAACAGCAATACCAGCGGCAAACATTCAGCATTGACAAATGCTTGTATAAATAATGACTTGAGTCATTAAAGATGGCTGCCACTAGAAATTTGTAAAAATCGTTTCCTTCATGGTTACTTTTTGACTTTACATACTCCATTTATACTGTGGCTATATAAGGAAGGTGCTAGAACACAATGTCTGATGGTAAATGGTAAAACACCATACTGTGATGTTTAATTTATACACATTGGTTGTGGTCAGAGAGCAGTTTCTTTTTAAAACGTCAAAACCCCATATCTCAGCTCAGAAACTAAATTCACAGTGAAAAGTAAAATGAATATATATATTGTGGTTTTTGCAAGAATCATTCTGTGCATGCCGGCTCCGATTTTATGTTTTTTTATGTTAGCTTCCACTTGCTCAAAGTAAACATATTGCTATGAGAGGTGTGTCATTGTCGGCCCAATGCACCTTGCACAGCAGTCTGGATTGGGTTTGACAGCGTCAAGCTAATGATCAGCCAGGATGATCAAGACACTCTTCTTTGCTTGCTGGGTAGAAACTTTGTGAAGTTCAAAGAAAAGAGCCACCCATATCACAGGGCAGCTTTTTGCTTTGATCTGCATGAAGCTGCCCAGCAAGCAACTGGTCGGTATCATGATCAGCCTGTACCTTGTCCTCCCCCTGCATGCAACTGACACATTCTTACTAAAATTAGTGTATTTGTGTTTTTCTTATGTTTACTCATGCTTAAAGTTGTGTAAGATCCCACCCTCTGTCAAATATCCTCCCAATTCCCCATCACTTCCCATGCCCCGTAAAAATGAACCTGATGCTGGGGTGCCCAATCCCTAGTGTCGGTACCTCAAATAAAGAAAATCATCCCTCAATGTTTTTTTTTTATTTTTGTTTTACACCCTATAAAAAAGAAAACAGTCCATTGATGTCTGTTGCTGCCCCCACCCCCTGCTGCCATTAAACTTCCCCAACCTGACCCCCCCACCTCAGCACCATCCCCCCACTACACCCTTACTTACCTACCAAGGGTCCAACACCATAATCTTCTCTGGACCACAGACACACTTTCATTCTTCAATGCCAGACTAGGAACTGAGAAAAACAATTAAATGTGGTCAATGTATTTCAAAGTGTTCTGAACTTGTACTCATAACTTGTTCCATTTTTGATAGTTTTCTCAAAAAACTTCAGTCTGGCGTTTTTGGGATCCCACCTCATGAACAAGGTAGGTGAATTTTTTTCAAGTCTGCTCCAAAAGGTGATTTTGCAGTTGCTCCGTGAAATTACCTTTCAGGCAGGATTTGAAAATTTTCACCTACCTGGTTCATGAGGTGGGGTCATTAAGAAGACTATGTTGAAAGTCAGGGGTCAAAATGTTTAGAAACAACAGTTATGAAGGTACATTGAAAATTTTCTGAAGGAAGCAAAAACTCTTAAATGCTCAGGCCTGGATGGCTATCTGGTCAAGTGGTACAGGTCCTTCTCAGATATTCTCCTTCTACAGCTCCTCACTATATTTTGGGTTGCCCAACTGGGTCATTCCCCTCCCTCTTCTTGGGCTCATGCCACTATTTCAGCCATCCTAAAACCGGGAAGAGAGTCAAAATGTCCTTCCTCATACCACCCTAAATCGATATTAAAAGTTGATTATAAATTATTTGTATCTATCTGGGCTAAGAGGTTGGACAGAATTCTTCCTTCTCTTATACACTCAGATCAGTCAGGGTTCATAGGATGTCAACAAACAACAGACAGCATTCACAGGACTTAGTTGCTTATGGAATATGTTAACCAACATTCCATACTGACAGCCATTCTTAGCCTCGACACAGAGAAGACGTCTGACAGGGTGTCTTGGGGGTTTCTCTGGGCACCCTGTCTGCCTTTGGCTTCCCACCCCAATTCGTGATCTGGATTCAAAATATTTATGCCACCCCAAAAGCTTATATTCAAATTAATGGATCATGGACATGCCCAATCATTCTCAAGCAAGGCACAAGACAGGAGTGTCCCCTTTCACCCCTATTATTTGCCCTATTCATTGAACCCTTTGCAACAGCCATATGCCAGACATCGACCATCAAAGGAATTTCATTGTTTGGTAATACTTATAAGATATCCCTCTACACAGATGATGTTTTACTTAAATTGCTAGATCCTGACAATTCTATCCCTTCAGCCTGGTTTCTCATTCAAACATATGGAGTTCTGTCTGACTTTGTGTTACATCTTCACAAAACAGTAGTATTAGTCCGTAACTATATTCCTACTCCAGCCCTTTGAATGACACTACCTTTAAAATGGAGAAGTACCAAAATAAATTATCTTGGGATTCAAATCCCATGGCATTTCACTAATCTCCAACTGCTGGACTAGGAACCTCTTATGCTTACGTTGTCCTTAACTATCTCTGAATGAAACCTATTACACTTCCCTTTTGTCTCCAAGATAGGGACGGTCAGGATGAGCATTTTACCATGTCTTCTATATATTTTTTTCAAACTTTACCCATTATGGCTGCTGCTTATTATTTCACTACCTGGAACAGAATGCTTTCTCATTTTATCTGAGGGGTAGATGACCTAGAGTGTGTCTCTTTATTCTACAATTATCTATGGCTTTGGGAAGGGTACATCTACCTAATTTGTTAAACTATGCCCAAGCAGCTCATCTAGTTACGATACATGTCTGGTTACACCTGTAATTAAACCCTGTGTTGAAACAGATAGAATTTGTGCTTAATGATTTATTTGATACTGAGAGATTGCTTTCTGTAGGCCTTACTGATCTCCTGCATCTCTCTAACTTTATGGATTGTATGGCACAGACCTTGTACCTGTAGTTTAAACTTCAAATTCTTCCCCTCCTTTCCCACATCTTCTCTATTTGAAGGCTTCTCGCCACAGAATCAGACTTCCAGCTTATATCGATTATGCGTTTCATTGGTGGCACCAGTTTGGCTCATCCAACATTTTTCATTTCATGAATGAGCATGGTGTTCTTCCTTTCGAATGGCTTCAGGTTCAGTGTGGTCTGACAGGTAGAGGACACTTCAGATAACCTTCAGATCTGAACTTTCCTATTGCATAAGGATACTTGGGAAACTCATCTTCTAGACTTATCCCCTCTCTAGCGTTGTTTAATCATACTGTAGGTGTATGGGGAGATAACTGGCAGCATTTGATTGGAAATATGTCTAATGGATTACAGAATCTGCTGGGCAATTCCACACATTCGATTTTAGTAGCCTGGAATAGAGAACTATTCACCTCTATTACCTAGCCAACCCGGATAAAATATACCCTCCTTTCGATTAAAGTCACCACAACCCCACACTGAGTTTATGCAGCAGCAGGGGAAGGGATAAAGTGTGTGCATGAGTGAGCAGGAGGCAGGGGTTGGGAGAGAATGTATGGGAATGTGTGGCAGCAGGTGAAGGGTAGTAGTGTCTGCATGGGATCTGTGGCATCAAGCGAGGGGCAGAAGTGTCTGCATAGGTATGTAGGGCAGCAGGCAATTTTTTGTGACAATGTGTCACATCAGATGAAGGGTGTAGTTGTGAGTGCATGTGGCATCAGGTGAGGGTGTAGTTGTGAGTTTGTGTGACAGCAGGCAAGGGCTGAAGTTGTAAGTATGTGTGGCACCAGGCAAGGGTTGTAGTTGTGAGTATGAGTGACATCAGGCGAGGGGGTGCAGTTGTGAGTATGTGTGGTATAAGACGATAGTCGATAGGTGTAGTGAGTATGTGTGGCATCAGGTGAGGGGTAAAGTTGTAAGTATGTGTGGCATCAGGCAAGGGATGTAGTTGAGAGTATGTGTGGTATCAGGTAAGGGGTGAAATTGTATGTGTGGCATTAGGTGAGAGGTGAAGTTGTATGTGTGGCATAAGACGGGTGTAGTTCTGAGTATGTGTGGCATCAGGCGAGGGGTGTACTTGGGAGTGTTTGTGGCTTCAAACAAGGGTTTATTTGTGAGTGTTTGTGGCATCAGGTGAGGGAGGTAGTTGTGAGTGAGTGTGGTATCAAGCAAGGGGTGTAGTTGTGAGTGTGGCATGAGGTGAGGGGTGTAGATGTGATAGTGTATGTGGCATTAGGCAAAGGGTGTGGCAGCAAGTGATGGAGGAGAAAGTGTGTGAATGTCACACATTAGCAGGTTAATTTATTAGCAGCCATTTGGGCTTTGACCACAGCTTGTTTAAATTTGTGCATTTGTGTAATGAGAGAAGGGAGGGAGCGATACTGGATCTAGTACTCACAAACAGGGACAGAGTTGCAGATGTCATGGTGGTGGTTCAATGTGAGAACAGTGGCGGAGTCAAACCACACAAATGCAAGGGTCCTGGACTTCAGAAGGGTCGACTTTGCAAAGATGGGGAAATGTCTCAGGAAAGCCCAAGCTCGGGGGAGGACAGTGGGTGTAGAGAAACAGTAGGAGAATCTAAAAGGAGCCATAGAGGAGGCAACAAACCTTTGCATTAGGCAATTAAGCAAAATCAAGAGGAAACAAAAAACACTTTAATTCTCAAATGAAGTGGTTGTGAAAGTAAGAGCGAAAAGGCTGGCATTCAGGAGGCACATGGAAACACAGAGGGAGGAGGACAGGGAAGTGTATCTAGAAAAACAGATGGAGGCAGGGAAAGCAGTCAGAAGGAAAAAGGTGCAAACAGAGGTAAAATAGCCCAGGCAGTAATGAAAGGGGACAAATATTCTTCAGGTACGTTAGTGAAAGAAGAAAGCTCAAGAGTGGGATTGTTAGGCTAAAAGGGGAAGAAGGGGAGTGTGCAGAGGGGCACCTGGAGAAAGCAGAAAATTCTAAACAAACATTTCTGATCAGTATTCACAGAAAAAGGGGAAGGTGTGGGACCTCAGTTAGCGACAGGAGCATCGATGAAAGGGAGGTGGACACCAGTCAATTTACAGAGGAGAGGGTTTTAATGAACTCACAAACCTGAGAGTGGACATGGCAGTAGGGCTGGATGGGATACATCCAAGAACAATAAAGGAGCTTAGAGAGCTGCTCTCAGCACCACTGACAGTCCTGTTCAACAAACCACTGGAAACGGGAGTGGTTCCGCAGGACTGGAGGAGGGCAGATGTAGTCCCTTTCCACAAAAGTGGGAGCAGGGAGGAGGCTGGCAATTACAGGCCAGTCAGCCTGACCTTGGTGGTGGGGAAATTAATGGAGTCACTGCTAAAGGATAGGATTGTGGTTTATCTTTAATACAGTAGATCACAGGATCCTAGGCAGCATGGATTCACAGCAGGAAGGTCATGTCAAACAAATCTGATAAATTTCTTTGACTGGGAGACCAGGGAATTAGATTAGGAAGGGGTGGTGGATGTGGCCTACCTGGGTTTCAGCAAGGCCTTTGGCACCATTCCACATAGGAGGCTTGTAAACAAGCTGGGCAGCCTGGGAGTGGGTCCCAAGGTGATAAACTGGGTCAGAAATCGGTTAAGCAATAGAATACACAGGGTGGTGGTAAACAGAGTTCATTCCGAGGAGAGGAGGGTGACCAGCGGGGTGCCATAAGGATCAGCTCTGGGACCAGTCCTCTATAATGTCTTCATAAGCAACATTGCAGAGGGGCTGGAAGGGAAGCTATGCCTCTTTGCAGATGACACTAAGATCTCCAACAAGGTTGACACTCTGGGGGGGAGGGGTGGAAAAATGAGGAGGGACCTAAGCAGGCTTGAGGAGTGGTCAAGAGTGTGGCAGCTAAGATTCAATGCAAAGAAGTATAGAATCATGCATTTGGGGCACAGAACCCCAGGGGAGGCATACATGATGGGGGGAGGTACTGGCGACCACCAGACAGGAAAGAGACCTGGGGGTAATCACATCTGATCACCTAAATGTAACTAAGCATTGTAAAAAGGCTGTGGGGAGAGCCATTGAGATGCTGAGATGCATAGGGACAGGTATCACCAGTGGAAAAAAGGAGGTGGTGATAGCACTGTACAAATCATTGGAGAACCACCATCTGGAGGACTGGGTCCAGTTCAGGAGGCTGCCTCTCTGGAAGGACATAGACAGAGTAAAGGCAGTTCAGAGAAGGGCAACAGAAATGGTGCAGGGTCTGCACCAAAAGTCATATAAGGAGAGACTAGAGGATCTCAATATGTATACCCTCGAAGACAGGAGCTAGGCGGGGGATATGATAGAGACCTTCAACTACCTCAAGGGATTACATAAGGTACAAGAGGGTAGCATCTTTCAGAAGAAAAGATGTTCAAGAACAGGGGGTCATGATATGAGGCTGGAGGGAGTAGACTCAGGGGTAACATGTGGAAGTATTTTCTCACAGAAAGGGTGGTGGATGCATGAAAGAGCCTCTTAGTGGAGATGGTGGGGACTAAAACGTTAGGGGAATTCAAGAATTCATGGGATAGGCATAAAGGAACCCTAGCAGTAGGAAAGAGAGGTTAAAAGCAGGAGATCAAGTAGGATCTGTGGTACTGCAGTAGGTAGGGAAAATGGGCAGACTAGATAGGCTAAGCAGTCCTTATATGCTGTCAATTTCTATGTTTCTATGACGAGAATCAACCTTAATTTTCTTTGGTTTTTTAATTTAAGAAAGCTCTACTGCAGTTTTAATGAAGTGAAGTTGAAGATTTTGAGGGGAAAAATGGTTGCGTGACTCTCTAGAAGGAGGCTGGAAGTTCCAAGAGGCATGTGTAAGGAATATAATTTTTATTCATAGTTTTTGCCACCTTTGTTCTGCCTGGATGCTTCCATCCGACCAATCCCCCCAACCCCGTCACCTGACTTCTCCTGAGCCTACCTCACTCCACTTTTCCTGTGCCAGGGGACCTCCTTTGGAGGTGCTCAATTAACACTACGGATCCTGTAGGGGATCAGGCTTCATCCTGTGACTAGGGGATTTTTCGCCTTTTTCTGCCCCAGAGTCCAACTCAAGTGCAATGAACGTGATATGTATGCTCCATCTCCACTGAGATACCCTCCCCCCAGTGTCCTGTATTTGGGGTCCCTCTCCCCGCATGGTCATGCTGCACTGCAGCCCCAATACTTCCAGGTGACAGAACAGCAGTGGGACACTGTTAGCTCCCCTCCCTGAGGGAGCAGAGTTGTCCTGGAGTGTGCAATCCTCCCCCTGCTGGCATGGCAGGAGGTGCGGCAGGCAGTGCCTCACCCTTCAACACCACTGGGCTGGCTAGGAATGTAATTTTAATGCATTTATTTATTTGAAACAGTACATTTTACAAGGTGAACAAGCAGAGTCCTAGCAGGCTCATTTCTAGCTGCAACCCGGAATGTGGATAATAAGGCTGGCTGGTACTTTTACCATGGGTTCATTGCAGGATTTATCATGCCTAAGGACCAGTCAGATTCCACAAATACTCCTGTCCATTTTCATTTAAGAAAACAGTCAGATATTACTTTTTAGTTTAGAAGCATCACCTTTCACCAATCAGATGAGTTTTCTACATGATTGTATACAGAATGAAGTGTAGAACAGTTTCCTGCTATGATAGTGACAGGACCAGTCCTATTCCTGTTCCTACCTCATTAACATTGTAAGTGCAGTGACAGTTACAGCACACTGCAAGCAACCAGTCTGACAGAAGGCTAGAGTTTGTTCTTGCCCAGCTGTGATGTCACAGTTAGTGGGGTCACAGTGCTGATGAGATAAAAATTACAGCAGAACTACGGATGTCATCCACCACATAGAATAATGTTTCCCATGTAGCACCTTGTTCTGCCCTGCTGAAACTCTTTTTATCAGCAAAAGGGGAAAGGAGTGCTTTGTTTATGAAAAATAATACCTGAGCACTTAAAATTAATATTTTCAAGAGGAAAACTAGCTTTCCAAACTTATAGGGTATCAGGCCTTACAGGTGATAGGAAAACATTTTTTGTACCTTTCGATGCCCTCCATTTTTTACATTCGCTTGCGCGCATGCGCAAGGAACGTTTTGGGAGAGTAGCACACTTGGAGGTGTGCCTCTCTCATCCAATGCACTGCTCCCTTGAGCAGGCGTGGTGGTCCTGCACCAATGGGTGCAGGAGCTCAGTATGACAGCGGCATTCCTCTGCTTCAAAGGAAAGCACCGCTGCCATATTGAGCGCCGCCCTCCTGACATCCCCCCTCGCGTACGCACTGCCTCGTCGCGCATCATGCCACCCCCACAGCTTTGGTGCATAGCTTTGTTTGCCGGCCAAAGTTGCCCAATCCCCGTCGGCTCCACGGCCCCCAAACCATCTGCTGCCATGCTGAGGCCCACCCCAGCGTGTAAGCGGTGCTTGCTGTTTTGCTGATGGGGTGCCCAATCCCCGTCGGCTCCTCATCCCCAGCGTAGTTTGCGATGGGGGTTCCCAATCCTCCGTTGGCTCCTCGCCCCCCCAGTCATCTTGTGCCATGCTGGGAGCCCACCCCAGCGTGGCAAACGGTCCCACATCGTCATTTTTTTTTTTAACACCTGTAAAATAAAAACGGTCCCACGGCGCGTCTCCCAGCCCCCCCACAACCGCACCCACCCACTGCGCACCCAGCCTCCCCACACCCCCCACCCCATACTTACCTCCGGACTCTGGCGCGATGATTTTCGGTGGACCGGGAACACGTCTGCACTCTTCAAAGGCGACCGCGAACTGAGGAAATGCCGGTAAGCTGTATAATGGGCTAGATAGGGGGGTTTCAACTTTATTGCATATCTCAGTCAATTTTTGCACCAAATTTTCAACATGGGGTTTTTGGGACCCCTTCTCATGAATGATTCACTGTCATGGCGTTATTCGGGCCCAAAGGGTGATTTCGCAGGCACTGCACAGTCACTGCATGAAATCACCATTTAGCCTTGAATAATGCCATGACAACAGATATCATCATGAGAAGAAGTCCAAAACCATGTTGAATTGCAAAATCCAAAACTGTTTTACTGACGTCGTTGCACAGTTCCACGCAGGATCGTAAGTTCATGAATTTTCAATATTTTCACTCCAGATTTTCAACATTGCCATTTTATCATACCTTCTTATGAGTTGTATAGCTGTCATTTTTCACATCTCACTCAAAACATGTTTCCGCCCATGTAGCGCACAATGGCGCAGTCGGTGTGCGAAATCAATATATGGAACACATTAAGAAAATCACAGTGACATGGTTCATGAGCAGAGGTCTTAAAATGGCTATGTTGAAAATTTGGTGAAAAAATTCCTAAAAATGACTGTTTTACGACCGTCGTTGCACAGTTCCTCATACGCCTCAGCGCTTGCAAATTTTCAATATTTGCACTCCAGATTTTCAACATTGCCATTTTACCACACCTCCTCATGAGCAGTACAGCTGTCATTTTCACATCTCACTCAAAACATGTTTCCGCCCATGTAGCGCACAATGGCGCAGTCGGTGTGCGTAAAATCAATATATGGAACACATTAAGAAAATCACAGTGACATGGTTCATGAGCAGAGGTCTTAAAATGGCTATGTTGAAAATTTGGTGAAAAAATTCCTAAAAATGACTGTTTTACGACCGTGCGTTGCACAGTTCCTACGCACGCTCGTACGTTTGCAAATTTTCAATATTTGCACTCCAGATTTTCAACATTGCCATTTTACCACACCTCCTCATGAGCAGTACAGCTGTCATTTTTCACATCCTGCCCAAAATGTGTTTCTGCACGTGTAGCGCACAATGGTGCAGTCGGTGTGCGTACTCAATGTATGGGACACATTAAGAAAATCACAGTGACACTGATCATGAGCAGAGGTCTTAAAATGGCTCTGCTGAAAATTTGGTGAAAAAATTCCTAAAAATGACTGTTTCATGAGTCTGCGTTGTGCAGTTCCTACGCACGCTCGTAAGTTTGCGAATTTTCAATATTTCCACTCCAGATTTTCAACATTGCCATTTTACCACACTTCCTTATGAGCAGTACAGCTGTCATTTTTCACATCCTGCCCAAAACGTGTTTCCACCTATGTAGCGCACAGTGGGGGTAACAAAAAGGTCATGCTGGCAATTTATTGTGCAAATACCAGCAATCGCACAGGGCATTAGGGTAAAGCACCATACATGCCAAACACCACTGCAAATACCTGCAAGCGAACGTTTGGCATTGACAAATGCTTGTTCTTTTAATGTCTATCCTATATTCTGATATGTTTAGACCTGAGTGTTTGTTAAATTAATAATCTAATTTTTATTTCCTTTGCAGCCACCAATCCTGTCTCCTCAGCAGCTACTATTCTGTTTTAATACCATTATGTGACAAGGGTGTAGACAGGCATACTCACTGTACACATTTGTACAGTTTTATTGAGTGCCTGTCACAAACCATAAGCCACTCTGTTAATATTATCATTCTAATCTGTAGTATTTGGGTTAGTGTAGCCCACTGAGGAATGTCTGATACATGTATAACCTCTTTAGAGAGTAGAGGAATCATCTGACAACAATCTGACTTGTTTGGAAGGGGGTGCCATTTGGAAAGGATGTATACATTTTTTTAATGGGGGGTATAACTGTTGGAGATGATGTACAAAACAGAAATTTCTGGCTACACCCCTGTTCTGTGACATACATGCCATTTTGGTCCCTTCAAATGAACAGCATGGAATGGTGTAACTAATGCCATGAAATGTCTTGGAAATAGGAAACGAAAGAGCGGTAGAAGCTCAGGAGAGAAAACACAATGGAGATTGGAGGACACCACATATTTAAATATGAATTCATGAGCAAATCAGGATACGTGACTGGCATGGAAAGAAACCTGGAATGTATTCAATAGTGCAAAAATAATTTTGTATCACTGTTCCTCTCCCCCATCTCCTCCTTCCCCTTACCTCATCCCTTCCCCTCCCAGGTTTGATTTTCCACTTGTCACTCCCCAGGAAACCCTGCTCACCCTTTCTTCACTCAACCAATCCACATCTAGTCCATATGGTTTGGACCCCACACTTCTCCATCTGTCAGCTCCTGCCATCGCCTCCTCCCTTACTCACCTCCTAAACCTCTCCTTCACCCTTTGCTCTGTACCTCAGTCTTGGAAGACTGCCAAGGTTCTACCCCTCCACAAAGGAGGTGATCCCTCCACCTCTGACAACTTCTGCTCTATCTCCCTCCTCCCTTCTCTTGCAAAGCTGCAAGAGAAACTGGTCTACTCATGGCTTACAGACTTCCTCCAGTCCTTTAACTTCATCTCCCCTTCCAGTCTGGTTTTAGGAAGTACCACTTCATCATCTCCTCCCTGCTTCACGTCACTGACTCCATCCTCACTAGGATGGATCAGGGGCACATCACAGCAGCCATTTTCATCAATCTGGCCCAAGCTTTTGACTCGGTGTCACATTCACTCCTCCTAGACAAGCTGAGCTCTGCTGGCTTCTCTGCCCCCCTGATGACTGGCTTTGTTCCCATCTCTTGCGCTGTCACCAGTTGGTACAGGTAGGAGATGCCTTTTCCCCATCCCTCCCTATCCAGGCTGTGGTCCCACAGGGCTATATTCTAGGTCCAGTCCTATTTTTCATTTTCCTAAATGACCTCCCCTCTGCCTGTGCCAACTCACATATTCACATGTATGCAGATGACACAGTTCTATATACTTTCTGTCCCTTGATTGCATCTGTGGAAGTCTCACACCAACAATAACTTCACAATGTTCTGCATTGGTTGCAGACCAACCAACTTTGGATCAACACTTAAAAAACAGAGTCACTGACCTCTGGTACCACCCAGAAGCTTGCCAGGCTCTCCCCATTCTCCATTTTCTCCACACAGGATAACACCCCCTTCCCCCCTTTGAAGTAGTCCAATCTTCCAAGCACCTCAGTGTGTGCAGGATGGCACCCCCTTTGATGTAGTCCCAACATTCAAGTATCTCAATGTGTGGTTAGATAGCAGGCTTGACTTCTCTGCCCACATTGACAATATCCATGCCAAACTCATCCCTAACTCAGTGCCCTGTACCACAATAATGACTGCCTTTCTGCCCAGATCCACTGGGAGCTGGTCACCAGAAAGGTTCTCCTGGTTTTTGAGTATGCGGATGCGATTTATGGCACTCCCCCTCCACTTCTCTTGTTAGACTGGACACCATCTGCAATGCCTTCTGCTACTTTGCTACCAATTCACTATCTTGTACCCACCACTGTTCCCTATACTCCTCCTTAGCCATCCTCCCTCTCCCCTCACATCACCAGTCCCACTGTGCTTCAATCATCTCTTAAGACTGGTTTGGGTCCCTCCCTCATACCCATCCTCACTCCTCAGCCCCATCCCCTCCTTCTTCTAATCACTATGCTCTAGGGACCCTCACACCTTCTCCCTCCCCCACCTTCACTCCTCAGCTGGCAAATCTGCATTCTCCTGTCACCTGCCCTCCCTCTGGAACCAGCTACCTTCCTCCATCTAGCTCTTCTCCTACCTTCCCTCATCACAGTCCAGCTAAAACTTCTCTCCTCTCTCTCCCCTGCTCCTGCCATCCCTGTACTTGAACCCTTCCTAACCCTTCACCTCCAGTTATACCTTCGCCTTACCATTCCCTCCCTCCCAAACCACATGGTTTTGGCTACTTCATGTGTAGTTTAATCAGCCTGTTTCACTACTCCTCTCGAGACTAGGTCAGTCTCCACTCATTCAGGTACTAAGCACTTTTTGATTCTGTCCTCAAAAAATTGCACAGCTGATTTGTATGCCAGTTTTTTGTCCTGTGTTATATGCAACAATCTTGCATTGTTGTTTGTTCTGCACTCTTCAATTGCACTTTGTCATTGTAACCACATCATCTGACTTGCTATAATCTTTGTAATTGTATTCGCCCCTTCCCCCTCACTGGGTCATACCTGTCAATGAGCCTTGCCTCAGTGTGTCTCTCCTGGTAATCAATTTTTAAATAAATAAAAACATAAATAAATAAGCAAAACTGTATGGAAAGCAACATAAGTAAGATAAAGGTTCTTGTTCTTCCTCCACTTATGTTCTGTCCAGCCATCAACATATGTCATAGCATAACAAGCACCTCTGGACCAGCACAGCTACCTTGCACCACTGCATCTTCACCACCAATGGGAGCACCAGACAGAGTACCCAACACAACATCCAGTACTGTACATATTCCCCATGTCCCCATGTAAAACAGCACACGGCACAGGAACCACATACACAGGTAAACCCAGGAGGCAAACACTGGCGGCTAACCATTATAGTGCATACTGCATGAGGGATATAAAATAGACCACAGGAATGTACATAATAAAAATAACCTCATGAATTAAATTTTGCTTGGCTGGTGTTGAGGGGGTCTCAGAAATAGTAAGGGGAAATTCCCATGGGAAGTGGTGAGTCACTCCTCCTCTACGTCCTCCATGGTTAGAACTGGATTGTAGTTTGGAAGACACAAATGAATATGACAAGTGTAACAAGATAGATATGTCACTCCAGCCTACTGTGACGGTACCACACATTCTATACATTCAACAGCAATCCACAGGTATCCACTTATAAAGAACCCCATGATGTGCCAAGGTGGGTTATATGGATCATAGTCCGCCCTCACGGTCCAGGGTGATTGTGAGGAATGACAGTATGGGTGTTCCATCCTGCAGGACCTTCAGTGGTGTCCTGCCAAGGTCTGGCCACCCCTGTGCACCTCACTGAATCACAGCATGAAGCCTTTTTTTGCCCTGAAAGCAGGGGTTAAATTTGGCAGGAGCTCACAGGAACTCAGTTCTACCGCCTCTTAAAACACTGTATGACAGTTCCACCATCTCAGCCATCTTTCTCCATTGACTATTATAGGAGAGTTCCACCACCTAGAAATGACAGTTCCACCACCTAGAAATCTAGATGTGAGAGTTCACCCACCTAGACATTTCCAATTTAACCACAACCTGAAAGCAAATGGCAAAGAGGGTGGCAATGCTTGTGCTTTATATTATAATCACTGCATGTTCCAGATAGTAGTATAACAGTGAATGTGACGTACAGTGTAGAGCTTCTCACTACAAATGGAAGGGGTGATGGTTTCCAATACCCAGCACCTATTTGGCCCAAAATTGGTGAGGGTGAAGTAGCCCAGTGGCGCAGGCCATGCAGCAGCTGCCATTTTGTAATAACAGGTTCTGTAATGCCACACATCTACCTCACCATTAGTCCACTATGACTTTGAGGTCACAGCACATATACCAGTGCCTAACAACTGACTGCAAAATTCCACTAGACATGCATGGTCAGAAAGCCCATAAAACGTAATCCTGTATAATCACTGTTGTATGGAATAGTGACTGCTACAGCACACCCTGAGACAGACAGAGGTGGCCAAGCAGGTGTCCATGGTCATGGAGACAATGACATAGGGACCACATTCAGGAGTTAGAATGAGACCCATTTGCCACAACTGTATGAATGTGGTGGTACAGGACCTATATGAGGATGATGAAGAGGACATCTGCAAGGTGATGAAGCCTACTGTGGTAGGTTACTACAGCTCAATAGGCACTCACTGTACAGTACCAATCTCTAAGATACTACCAAAATTTAGAGTGAAGGTGGCCACTCTATTTGTAGGAATGAAACAGTGAAGATGTGGAGTGACTTGCAGAAAATGTTGGAATTACAGTCTTTGCTTCTTATGCCCAATTTAGAAATATGCTTTGCTGCATTCTGTACAAGTGTTGTGAATGTTATATCTAACTGTGTGCATGCCTTACTGAACCATACAATTTGTTATACCTTAATTACTGTATGTGTGGTTTCATGCTTATTGTGCATCACCAGTGTGTTTTGCCAATGTATTTTATCCTGCAGCGTGGATGCAATTGTAAAAGAGAGTCTCATTCTCAATTTGCTTTTCCAAAATAAACTTGAATTAATTGAGAGAGGAGAGGAGAGGAGAGCAGAGGAGAGGAGAGGAGACGAGACGACAGAAGAGGATTAACCAGGGGGATAGAAAAGAAGCATGAGAGACTTTCAGACAGGATTCGAGGACAGTACATTTATGAGGCAAAGGGAGGTGGGTAAGCTGTTTCAGATGGTGGGGTTGATAAGAAGAAAAGTCTTGCACCAACAGTGGTGACTTGGGGGGACAGACAGGAGGCCGAAGTTCAAGGAGCAAAAAGGGGAAGGGTCAGAGTAGAGGGAGATGGGTTATTATGTAAATACAGAGTCTGGCTGTGAGAAGTGTTACTTTAAACTGTTTCTAGATAAGGAAGCAGAATTAATGGGCATTTCTGAGGAACAGTGAGATATGGCCAGGGTTGGACTGCGGTACAAGGGACTCACCTGAAAAGTTGACACTGGAGGCCTACCTGGAAAATCAACAGGGGGCCCAGGGGTAACATGTTCGTGTCAACATTGAACTTTAATTTCATACAGTGGCTTTGTACTGGTATTTTATGTTTACTTACACTGATCAGAAACCCAATTTAATTTGAAAGTATGTGATAAATATGGGAATTTTCAGTGTTTGAAAGGAGGGGCAGAACCCATCATAGCAGGGTCAACTTGGAAATTTCCAGGTAGTCCTGTGAGCCAGTCTGACTCTGGATTTGGACCTGTTTAGTATGGTTAAAGATGGAAGCAGCATTTTGGACATACTAGAGCCTAGAAAACTAGGACTTGGGGGGGGGGGTCACTGAAAAGTTAATGTCACAAAGCAAATGATATTAAGTGACATTGACAGAAGGCAAGGATGTAATTCCTTTTAAAACCATTGTGCATATTTCAAAGCACTACAGTCAAGAACTGGAAAACTAAAATGTTGTCTTTCCTATCGGCTCACAATCTTTAAAGGACTTTTGATTGAAATAGCCCTCTTTCTGCACACACACACACACACACACACACAAAATCTTTCTATGTTAATTCATCCATAGATCTCAAACCCTCAAATAAGCAAGCTTTTGAACAATGTGGGGGTAGCCCTATCTGTCTAGCCATTGTGCTATTAATATACTCTTATCTATTTAAAGTAACCCCAGAAAAAATATTTCAGCAACAGTAAGCCTTCTTGGCCTGCACTGTTGGGTATTTATTACAGTTAAACCCTTTTTACCTGCACATTGAACTGAATAATGCAGTGTGAGGTAACATGAGAAAGTTAGCATGTGGAACTTGCATTTCTACAATGCTAATGTGACCTCCAGCTTCTATCTGAGCTGCCTTGCTCGCACGATCATTAGTTAACTTCAAAGAAGCAGTTGACAACCTCCTAAAATGCTTGAAGAAAGCTGAAAAGATCAATTACAGAAATGATTAGCATGAATACTACACTAGGTTTCAGCAATACCATCACTTCTTCCTCTGTGAATAAAGTGTTAGCCAAAGAAAATGATAAACAAATCACAAGCGCTCAGTTTAGTTTACATCAAAGCAGCAGCATGAAAAATAATCCTGCCTTTAATTATATTAAAACCATACTTATCCTGTTCTTGTTTAAACTTATCCCACTAAATTTTAAATGAAGCACACTATAATTTAGAACACAAATAATTAGTGTGGAGCCTTTCCCTGGCATGAAAGATTAAACATGGTTCGAAAGTTTATTAATGTAGTTCTTTTTTCTTTCTTACTTTCCTTTAATTTTACAGTCATTTATCATAATATTTTCCTTCTTAATTATTCAAACCTCAGTGCTTGTGAGCAGAAAGAAATTGACAGCACTACAGACGGATGCCCTCTCATTACCTGCTGATCAGTTACAACACTGGTGAGTGTAGTATAGACCTCATGACCTGAACACCTTCCTATTTGTCTAGGCCAAAGGTTAATTCAGTCTCTTTTCCACACTCATTTTATACTGTTTTGTTTATTTGAAGCACAGTTACCCAGGATTGTTCAACTGTGATATAAAATATTTTTCAAGTGAAGTACCCAGTGACTAGTGATGTAGAACCTGATGTACAGGCCATCTTACCCCAGGACTGTTCTGAAAAAGTTACCATAGAAACATTGTAATTCATAGTCAGAAGGGACTCTACTAACTAGGTCCATCATTGCTACACTGCCCCCCATCCCCATCGGCAAGTATAACTAAGTGTACTGGGCAAACATGTACTAATTTAAAGGGGATGACCTGGGTTAAACTAATAAACTTGTGTGAGAGCCCACAGGCACAGGAAGGTTAAGGATCAAGCAAGACAGATTCTGGGATTTGACTCCAGATCTCCTGGCTCCTAGTCTGTTTACTCCAGCTGCTAGACAAAACTGCCTCTTCGTCACATGCTTGTACTGTTTCAGAGCACAGGCCACCGCTCTATAAGGATTTGTATCAGACTGTAGTGCTGCTGACATACTCTAGGCTACACGCTGCTGATAGTTCATTTGATCTCTATTCAGTCATTCACTTATTTATGCATTCATTCATACCATCTGTGACCCTGCAACTGTCCGAGTTCAGGTCTCAAATGCAAGAGATAGTTCTCTAGACCAACTGCTGCAATCAGATACAAGTGGTCACATTGTGTTCAGCCTACAATATTTTGGCTTTGGGAAATGGCATATTTCCAGGTGATACAGCAAAAGTTCACCCCATGGATGGTATGAAAGTTAATACCAGTGCCCTGTGTGCTTGACTTGTTTAACATTAATTAGGGCCTATACATAATTAATGAAAGCTGATTGGCTCCCTTAGTCACACCTCTAAGGAACTTGTTAATTATTTACAAATTACTCTGTGATGTCATCCAAAGACAAAATTGGCTGCCACAAAGCTGCATATGAATACCGTGTTATCAATTGTTAATTAGATCACAATGAAACGTTATATAATGCCCCCTTCTGAAGAGAGCTAGAGGCATCAGCTGATATCTGTGCTAGTAATTTGGTAGGATGCACAGCCTCAAGCTTCTTCTCCAGACTTCATGGCTTGCAGCTGCTGACACTCTGATTTCCAACAGTCTCAGGGTTGAGTAATTCAGTGCTTGTACACTACTGTGACAGAGCTTTAGGGTAGGAATAGCCTTATTTTTTGAGCTGCCTATCAGGCCTGAGATCATTTTTTTGGGGTCATTTCCTGACACCCCAGTCACAGTGAAGATTGCTATAGGTTTACCCATCTAATTCTTTCAAAACATTATTAACAATTATCTATCATCCAGACTGTAAGCGCTGGTGTTTAAACTGGCTGCCTTTTTCTCATGGTCCTCAGATCAGACAGAAAATCCCAAGCCCTCAGAGACAACTCCACATTAACACTTCTGAAATCTTTCGGGGGGGGGGGCAGTACAATAGGGTTGTATGTTGCATTTCCATGTATGGGTTTGTGCCAAGTACACAACTCACACAAAATGCAAGGAGTCTTAATGCGAAGGTCATTGTCTAGGATGAGGGGTCTGGCCACCACACTGCAGTAGCACCTCTTATAGTGGGTCCAGAGAAGGCTTGGATATTGCAAATGACCAAGTGACATCCACATGTCCCTGGCACAGGTCAGGTGTGGCTGAGGGTGGTCTCGATGAGACAGTGAGTGGCTTTCAACAAGGCAATAAAATATGGTGGACCGTGGCCATGAACTGATAACATACTTCTCAGCCTCTCATGGCACTGGGCTTCAAAATTCAGAGCAAATGGCCAGAATGTGTAGCACTTTTTTATTTAAAAAGAATAGTATGTCTTCAAATAGTTGGCCCCATATGTTTAGTGTTAAGGAATGTTTCTGACAAGTTATTTCAATGATTTGATAGTGTGTGTCCAAAAATGACTCTAACATTATTAAGAACATCAGGAAAACTTTTCGGAACAAGGGTAAGTTTGAGTGTAAAAATCATAGCACTATGCAAAATTTATGGTAGTTGAGAATAATGGCAGATGATGCTACAGAACTC
This sequence comes from Neoceratodus forsteri, assembly GCA_016271365.2. NCBI lineage: Eukaryota > Metazoa > Chordata > Ceratodontiformes > Ceratodontidae > Neoceratodus > Neoceratodus forsteri. Next base: position 1,545,610,537 of record CM057450.1, read on the forward strand.
CTCATGTCAAAGCCCTGCCAACAGGCCACAGGCCCTTGCATCCCTGCCCCATAGTCTAGATCCTGACATTGTCTTTTGAGTGCATATACCTCATTCACCTGAATAAACTGACACAATAATGGGCTTTGGAGAAATGGCCACAGCCATGCATTTATTACTAAATCAATTATCCATATATACATTCGCTTCAGCATGATATGCACAGCTAGGTAGCCTTGGAAGGACTCTAGCTCACCATGGAGCAACTAGATCATTGATGGATGACCCTCCCTCCCAAGGGAGGGCCGCCTTACCATCAGCCAGGATCCCACAAGGGCAATAACCTCCAGGGCATGAGGGATGGCTATATGACCGGCTGCGGCTAGCTCCTCCCCCGTCAGAGGATCCACCCCATGCCGCGGGATGCTGCCCAAAGGGTGTGCCATCTGGATTCCATCCGTCAGGTCCACCCTCCTGTCAGCTTCAGTGAGATCTGGCTGGTCAAGACACATGATTTCCTGTTACCCCCTCCCACAGCATTCCAAGACTACCAAGCCGCCACTTACAAAGGTACATGACTGTGACACCTACCTATCTAATCCCTAGCCTACTCTAACTGGAATTGCTCCCACCTTGCTGCAGAAGGCAAAAACTCAGAAAACCCAGTGGGGAAAAAAATGGGAAATTCCTTCTTGACCCCTAAGGTGATCCCCCTTAGTGGGACAGCAAGTTCTCTATACCCCCCCACGTTCCCCCCTGCTTTTACGAGGGTAAGGTTTGGGTGGGATGTGACCTGGGATAAGGAGGAATGAGGAGGAATGCCTCCTGTGCAGCACCTCTTAAGGGCTTAGCTCCTCCCTGTCCCTGGCTGCAAGCTTCCTCCCCCCTGGGAACCCTATCCCCCACCCCCCCAGGCACTTCTGGGTGGTCCTACCTGGGTCCCAATTGTCTGTCAAGGTGACCCAGGCCATGCCCCCAGACAAAGCCCCACCTGCTGCAACACCTTGCAGGCTCCTCCATTGTCTTTTGAGGGTATATACCTTGTTCACCTGAATAAACTGACACAACAATGGGCTTTGGAGAAATGGCCACAACCACATGTTTATTAATAAACCAATTATCCATATATACATTCGCTTCAGCGTGATGTGTGCAGCTAGGTAGCCTTGGAAGCAATCTAGCTCACCATGGAACAACTAGATCATTGATGGTTGACCCTCCCTCCCAGGGGAGGGCTGCCTTACCATCAACCAGGACCCCATGAGAGCAACAATCTCCGGGGCATGAGGGATGGCTATATGACTGGCTGCAGCTATCTCCTCCCTCATCAGAGGATCCACCATGTCGCAGGATGCTGCTCAAAGAGGGTGCCATCCAGACTCCATCCATCAGGCCCGCCATCCTGTCAGCATCAGGGAGATTTGGCTGGTCAAGACACGTGATCCCCTGTTACCCCCTCCCACAGCGTTCCAAGATTACCAAGCTGCCACAAGGTGAGTTCTCACCCAGCCACCCCCCACACGCACCTCACGCTAATGCTCTCGCCACTGCCAATTGTATGTCATCCAGAAACAGGTCCACTCCTTCCTCTGATAAATGTACACCATCCCCTGTATACAGACCAGGCTTTTTTACCGACACCCCCAGGTGCTTTGCTGTGGACCCCCCCCCTGCTGAGTCCATAATCGGCCGCATGGCTGCATTCTGCAGCCAGCGTACCTTTTTTATGCCCTAATGTTCTAGGCGTGCCACCACTGCTGCCGCTACACCATATCGGACCAAATTATATGCACCTAGGGCCACCATTGCTTCACTCTTCCCAGGTCCTGCCTGATCCTCTCTTTAAGCTCTCTCACAGGTATAACCCCTATATCATTTCCGCCCAAATGAATGACTAAAACATTAGACTGTAACCACTTCTGAGCCATTGCTTGCAGTGTTGCCAGTAACTCGTACCAGAGCATCCTGCGCCATCCCAACCAATGCACCTCTGCCCTCTGAGATGCCAGGGACAGGTTTTCTCCTCCGGGATACTGCCTTGCCCTGAGGGCCACCAAATGGATGTATGAGTGGCCACAAATCTAGATCTGCTCTGCTCGGGCTGCAACACCTGTCCAAAACAAATCGAGAGAGAGAGTTATAACATGTGTGGTCTTATATATCTTTCTAAAGCCTGCGACTTACATCTACCCAAATTCTGTATTGTCCTATCTGGTAAGCCCTCTGCCCTGGTGTGCGATGCTGTGCCAATCCTAAAGAAGTGCATGTTGTAGTGTTCTGCAGAGATGCCCAGCATTCACAAGGTCTTCTGCAACATGTGCCTAAACTGGTGCACTGTTAGGGGCCACCATCCCCATGACAGAAGAAGGCCCCCCCATTGCCGGGTGCTGTGTTATATAATCCTGCACCCATACTCCCAGATCCCACTGGAGACCATGGGGTGCTGCTAGTCGGCACTACCGCCCGTGGGCAAGCTGGTCCATCTTGCTCTTCCATATGTGGACAAAGACTCCAGATATTGTGACCTTCATGTTGGCCTCAGCCAACACTAATGGTCTCCCAATAGCCTTGCTGGGCTGCACAAGCTCCAACACCCGGAATGCCCCACAAAATGCTACCGAGTACGCTGTATGGAAGAGTCTTATCTCCTCTGGGGATGAGCATGCCTTAGGCAACTCATACCAGATCTGCTTGAATTAAGTAGGGCTGATAGGGCGTCTGTTGTCCGTGCCCCTCGGGGCTGCCCGCGCCAAACCTCTCAGCATCTTCCGGAGGGTAAATGCCCTCGTGGAGTCGGGGAAGCCCCTGGCTTTCTGAAACCAGGCAATGCCAGCCATGTGCTGCTCAACTGTTGCCTGGGTGGCCCCCCACATGTTTTTTGATCAGTACGTATTCACACAACTGTGCCACTGGGATCAGCCATGTCCCTGTCCACCCTCATGCGTATTGCACTTCCAGAAAACAGTTGACCCCCTTCTAGTACACTATTTGCATCCTAGGTGCCAGGGCATTCTCAATCAACTCCCAGGCCTCTGGGTTATCAATTCCCATAGGAATGGTGGGACTTCCCTGGGCTGTAGATCTGCCGCTGGTGCCAATTCTCGGAACCTCTGCCACTGTAAATGAGAAAGTGCATCAGCGATGCCATTTTCAATACCTGGTACGTGCACTGCCTTAAAGTTGATGTTCAACAACAAACACTTCAGGACAAACACCAGCATGAGGTTGCCCATCAGGCCATTGCCCCCTAATTGTTTGTTTATTGCGTACACCATTCCAGTGTTGTCAGACCTGAATGTGATGTGCTTGTCCCTCAGCACATCCCCCCAGATCACCAATGCCATGACAATGGGGAAGAATTTCATCACCATTATCTGCCTCATCGTGACTTGTCTTATCCACTCTGGTGGCCACTGCCCTGCACACCACTTACCTTGCAGGTAAGCCCTGAAGCCCAGGCCCCCCGAGGCATCTGTGAAGAGTTCCATTTCCTTGCTGGACACTGCAACCGGCCACATCGATACCCCATTGAAGCATTGCAGAAATGTCTGCCAAATGGCTAAGTCCTCCCGCATTGCCACTGTGACACGGATTCTATGGTGCGGTTTTGTACAGCCTGCCCCAACGCCCGCCAGGTGTCTCATGAATGTCCTGCCCATGGGCATTACCCAGCAGGCGAAGTTGAGGTGGCAAACCAGTTGCTGGAGCTCCCATAATGTGACTTTTTGTGCTCTCATTACAGAGTCCAGCCAGGTGCGCAAGGCCTCCAGCTTGTCTTGGGAGAGCAGGAACGCTTGCTCGCTCATGTCGATTTCGATCCCCAGGAAGGAAATCCTTGTGCACAGCCCCTCCATCTTGTCCTGTCCAGTGGTACACCCAGCTCGGCACACACCACATGGAATGCTGCCATGATATGTGTGTATGGCCCCGAGACGGCCTTCCCCACAAAGAGAAAGTCGTCCAAATAGTGTACCATGTGGTCGACTTTGGCTTTCTGTGCTGTGGCCCAGTGCAGAAATGTGCTGAATTGCTCAAAAACCACACACACCACCACACACCCCATGGGCATGCAGTTGTCAATGTAGTAGTACCCGTCAAATTTCATGCCCAATAGCTCCCTATCTGTTGGGTACACCGGCAACAGGTGGAATGCTGATTCTATATCAGCCTTCCCCAGCAGTGCCCCCTGGCCCACCTGTCACACCACTTCCACTTCCCTGTCGAACGACATGTAATACACCGCGGTATCGACTGGGTCAATGTAGGCGTTGACTGAATCCCCTTCTGGGTATGACAGGTGGTTTATCATTCAGAACTCGTCTGGCACCTTTTTGGGGACTAAACCAATGGGAGACACCCTGAGGTGTGGGCAAGGGGGGGAGTTGAAGGGTCCGCTGATCTACCTGTGGCCAGCTCCTTCTGTAGTTTGCCCCACATGACCACCGGTCGTTCCTTGGCAGAACGCAGGTTGCAGCCTTGTATGCCCTCCTTGGGTCTTGGTAAGGTATACAAAACCCCTCCCTGAATCCTGCTGCCAAAGAGCGAGCAGCCGCCCTGTCTGGGTAGTTGACCAACCACCCTTCAATATTTCCGGTCTTGACCAGTGTTGGCAGCCTTTGTCCCTCCTTTCCAAAAGGGGTGAAAATTGTTGGCCTTCCCTGCCCCCACCTCTGTAGCTTTCCCACACTGTTGAAATGAGTGTGATATCCCACACGCCATGTACTCGTGGTTGCATCTACAATGCTTGATCTTGCATAATCCCTGGTTGTAGTTGAAACAACACCCTTTCCCGCCCCCCTTTTCCGCCATTACCCCCTTGAGAACCTTTCTTTGGCGATGGGGGGGCACCTCACAGGAAAACCACTGTCTGTATGTTGGACCCCTCCCCCCAAGTCTATCATCCACAGCAGCGGGAGGTCCAAGATGACCCAAGACTGTGCCGTGTCCATCTGCTTACTCCTCTGATACTCATTGTCATATTCCAACCACCCCCCACCTGGCTTACTAACGTGCATGGTCATTATCATATTAAAGTAGACTTACAGCCTATCAGCTTTCCCCGGGCTGCCCTGGGTGAGGATCCCGCATAGATTGTGAAACCCACTGCCCAGTTCTCCCACGTCTGCCACACTGTTGCTTTGCACTTCTGCTCGACCCCATCATCTCCATCCTTGTCCTTTTTGTCCTTTTCCGGCTCTTTAGGCCGACTCAGCAGGGCAAAGATGTCAACATATTCTCCGTTGATTATTTGCTGCCTCACCTTGTCAGGCAAGTGTGACCCAATAGGTTCTGCTAGGGACAGGATGCTCACTACCCCTTGCCGCCCTGGTATTGGTGGTGGTTGTGCGATGCCACTCCCGCTCCAGCATCCCCGATCCCTGCTGCATCTGGGGCCACCTGGACCACTCCTGGATGAGCCCTACTCTGGTCTGCCAGTAATTCCAGCAGCTGGTCAAGCTTTTGCTCTACCCCAGATTGGCCCGGGTTGCCATCTGGAGGCCGTATGCTAGGCTCCCCCAACCCTTGGGGTATCGCCGTGGCCACACTTCCGAGTCCTGCAGCAGGCTGGCTGACCCAACCACTGAGGGCTATCTGCTGCAGAAGCCATGGCCCATTACTCCAAGATGGGGGGTTCACTTGTGACAGGACAGGTTGACTATGCCCCAATTGTTCGGGAGTCCCCAAGCTTGCCTGCGGCAGTGCCGGCTGTCCCTGTGGCAAGCCCCCCAGCATGCTCAGGCTTATGTGTGCCGATGCCACTGTTTCCGTCCATTGCCCTACCAGAATCTTTTCCATGGCATCCCCCTCTCTGCCCCATTTCTGCTGTCGCCCCCTGTTCCTTTTGGGGGTGCCCCCGCTCCTAAGCCGAGCCCGCAGCTCATCAGCTAACAGCTGGTCTAACTCAGGCATACCCACTACTTGGTCCGCTGTTGCTGCTCCCTGATCAACCCTCTTCTTTCATGGCTTTTTCAGAGGAGGAGGGGGGGCACAAACGTTTCATCTGGAATGGGCATCAGCTTCTCTGGCTCTTGCCCTGACATGCCCAGCACCCCCGCAGGAGTCACAGGTTCAGGCGGCAGGGTCAGCAATGCCAGGGTTACCAGCTGCTTCCCCCAGGTTGGCCTCCTCCGGGTTCTTGGGTTCTGGCAAGGGCAGTGGTCCCGAAGGACCTGCACCCTCCCCTTCGCCCTGATCCCTGAATAGTGCCTCTCACCACGCCTTACCCTTGCCTCGGACGAGGGCAGTCAGCTGCTGTTCTAGGTCTCCGCTCATCTTCACAATATTATGTTTGTAATCTGCAATCAAAACAAAATCACGGCCAATCTCCCCTTGCAGGTGCTTAAGCTTATGCTGCCACACACGACACGGGTCATTGACCGTGGAAAATTTTAACACACTTTTTTTTTTTTTGGATAGACACACTATGCTTGTTTACAGGGGCAACCCAGGAGCACAAGGAAGTTAAGTGACTTGCTCAGGGTCACACAGTATCCAAGGGGGGCCATGGGATTCAAACCCAGGTCTCCAAAGTTTGTAGTTTAGATCCTTAAATCACTGTCCTAAACTGGCTCCCAAAACTGACCACTACCTTGCTTTAGAAGGAAATGACCCACTGTTGCACTCCACCATGGTTCTGGACTGTGTTAAAACCCCATACAGAGTCAGCATCAGTGTGTCTTTAGAAGAAAAACCAAGAAAGCAATTCTTTCAGCTTATAAACATTTACTGGGATGCAAATGTAATTACCTAATGTACCACTTTGACATCATTTTAAAAGTTTCCCTTCACTTATACAACATTAAATATTCTCAATTATTGGCCCAGGCTCACTGTCCGGAGCCTTACATCACACATTCCCTAATGCCTTCCCCTTTAAATTTTACCAGATGTAATCCCACCTCTATGTGAGGGCAGCCCTGTATGCCATTACTAAGATGGCAGCCATTGCCCTTATGCGCATGCGCCAAATGGCACCGACCTCGCATACGCCGCTTTGTGCCTCATCACCCTGTCCCAACAACCCAGGCCTGTGACCTTCCGCGCCATTCAGCCAAGCATCTGCATCTTTTAGCACATCCCCCCTTTCCCCTTTTTCTTTTTTAATTAAATTTATCCTTGAGGCGCACAAGGAAGGCCAGCAACACCTGCGAAGCTCCCCTGTGGGGGGGGGTGAACCCCAGATGGCAAGACTTTCCCAACTGGCTGTATTTCTGGCTGTAGCGTCACTGGCAACCACGACTCATGCCAGCGACCAGCTGTATTCCTGGCCACTGCTCCACTGGCAACCACCACTCACACTGTCGCCAATCCGTGAGGAGGAGCCAGGGCCAGGAGACCAGGGAGCCCATCCCGAACCAGCCACCCAGCGGAGAAACCATGTGCCCACCTTGGCCCAGGCAGGTCCTGATGGGGAACTCGCCACATTCTTTTAACTGTTTGGGGGGGGATGCCAGAGCGTGCCTTCCATTGCCTACTCTGAGACTAGTTGAGCATTCCCAAAACCCCACTGATGACCGGCCCCCAGAGCTAGTTGCCACTTGGAGGAGCAGCCAATGCCCTTTGAGAGCCCTCGCTCCAATACCCCACTGCTGCTTCAGACTGATGGCTACCGCCATAGCACCTGGCCTCAGCGGCACCATCCCAACTCCACAAACCTCCATATGCAGCCATGTAAGCCTTGCCAGGGGCCGGGAGAGGTATGGCGTGTGTGTGACTGCCCCCCCTTTTTTTGAAGGCTCCAGGCACAAGCTACACCACCACGGGCATGCCAGTGCATGCCCCAACATCTGCTGCTACCCCACCACAAGAGGAGGGGGCACAACAAGAACTGCTTAGAGGCCTGGCCCATGACAGAGGACCCACCAAGAGCTTCCTGGCTCCAGGACTGCTGCCCCGAGGAACACTGCTGCTGCCTCCCAGGTAAGCCCTCCACCTAATTGGGAAGCACGAACTAGCTCCCTTGTTGTGGTACTGGTGGAGGGTCAAAAACCAAGCAGGTTCCTAGCTGGGATGGCCCAGTAGGCCGGCAGCTTGCTTACCACTGCAGCCTAAGAGCAGAGGAAAGGGGACTTGATTTATTTTATTTAAACTGCTCGGCCCCCAAAACTCCTAGCTTGGCGTTCAATGCCATGTGAAGCTTGTGGGAATCACACCCCTGTCTGCTGGGTATCCCAAGCTCATCCACCACTCCCTATTCTACCTCCCAGCTAACTTGCAGCCCCTTTTTTTTGTGTACTGCCTAACCTGCGTCATACTGCAGAGCAGCTGGAGGGGCCTGCAAGGTATCTCCACCTAAGCACTTAGCCTGGTCCTCCCCAGGCCATGTGGCCTACAGGCTCCAACCCAAGCCCTTACCTCTAGTTTGCTGATGGTGCTGATCCTGGCTACCTTCTTCTTCTGCTTGCAACCTGAGACAAGGAGGAATGAGGAGGAATTCCTCCTCTGCAGCACCTCTTAAGGGTTTAGCTCCTCCCTGTCCCTGACCACAAGCTCCCATCCCCCTTGGGAACCCTATCCCCCACCACCCAGCCCCTTCTGAGCGGTCCTACCTGGGTCCCTATTGTCCATCCAGGTGACCCAGGCCATGTCCCCAGACAAAGCCCCGCCTGCTGCGATACCTTGCAGGCTCCTCCATAAGGGTAGGTGTCTCACTGTGTGAGGATGGAAGCCAAAGGAGCATCATGGGTGGGTGTAGAAAAAGCTCTAGGGTGACCATGGCCCTCTTATGCAGAGATGGGGAGGGCATTAACTCTGGCTAAAGGAATTGGCAACAACCTCAAGGGGTTATAGTAAATGAAAGAAATTTCAACGGCATAGGAAGGTTTTAAAAGCAGGAGCTCACACTAATCCAGTCCATCCATGCCATATTCAACCACACAGGTGCAGGAGATGAGGGAGGAGTCCACCATCCCAGTGCAAGTAGGCATATTAGCCTATCCAGCTGTGAGCAGAAGTGGGCAGACTACATTTAGACCTCCATGCTTCAGCCAATATTAAATAATATAGCTGTAATTCCAATTCCTTTTTGTGGACAGTACATGCAAATACAGTACAGAGCATTTTCTTGCCCCAGTCTACACTATAGATCAATGCTGGTACACGTTTTTTATAGTTGTGTAGGTAATTAGACATTTAATAATTTAATATGGAGCAGCCGTGTTAGGTTCAAACATATCACTACCCATCTCCTTTTGTCTTTCCCAAATGCCTCTGTCCTTGAAATGTTTATGCATTCCCTGGTTTCCTGACAATACTCTGCTCTGTGATCACATTGCCCATATCTGCATCTATACCCAGCCCCACTCACTGTATTTCAGCCTCATTCCCACCTCCCTCTATATACCTTATACTTCTCTTTTACCTCCCATCACTAACCCCCTTCCTCCATATCATTGCTATCCTTTGTCCGTCCAAGTTCCCCCAACTCCACCTGTGCATAGCTCTGATACCTCCAGAGATAGTTTTGTGTTCTGCTTTATAACTTGAAACTTGCTACTTGAATATCTATTTGTACATTGCTTCTCTCTTATAGTTCAAGGTATAATTCATTGTATATTGACATAATCTTTATTTTATATATTGATGGATCCTGAATCCTTTTCACACAAGATGCTCCTAAGCTAGATGTCTGCTGCACTGCTTTGTATATGTGTTTAACAAAAGTTTTCTTTTTTTTGTCAGGCAAGATTACCTTGTGCTCTGGCTATTTGTGACCCCTGATGCATGGTGCTACATTGGCGACGCTTCTTGTTCCAGAGTGCTGCCACATGTTTTTTGCACCTAGAAATAACTAGTTTTCAATGCAGAGTATCTTCCTGGCCGAATGTTTTTATTTATTTAGTGATTTGGAAAAGACCTCTGAGCGCAAGCTCTTTTACAAAGGTTCCATGTCATAGATTGCAAAATAAAGTACAATAGGAGAAAGCAAAGGTACATCACAATGAACGATACAGCTTGGATTCAGAACTTACAGAATAACTCAAGACATAGGTACAAGTTAAAATAACAAGTAAAATACTTTGTGAGGGTGGGGGGGGGGCTAAGCAGCCACAAAGTGCCTTTTCAGTAGTTCAGAGGGATGGGGATAGCTGACAGTGGGGTGAAGAAAGGAGGTACAAGAGAGAGGTAGGTACTGCAGTGGAGGTGAAGGGTGAGGGAAGAAGGGCAATAAGGTATAGAGAGAAATGGGGGGTGAGGGGAGGCTGAGTGGAGAAGATGTGCTAGAGTAAATGGTGCTGCGTGAGGGGGCATGGTCAGGCAGCTTGCATTAGTAGTGACTGTTAGGGAAACTCATGGGACTGGGAGTTGGTGAGAGGGGAGAAGGTGGGTTGGTGGGTGCCAAAGGAGCATGACACGAACTGATTGCTGAGGCAAGTCATGAGAAGGGACAGAGGGAGTGGATACCTAAGGCCTGCCTAGTGTTTGATGGGGGGGGCGGAGAGAGTGGGTGTGGCTGGACTTAGGGGCAGGTGCACTTAGGTGCTGTTTGAGATCAGTTTTGAATTGGGCCAGACAATTGGTGGCCAAGAGGTGCCAAGGGAGTTCATTCATCCACAGGGGGGCCGGTTGGCAAATGCACATTGCCCAAGCGAGGTACAAGGGAAGGGGATAACCAAGGCCCCTCTTGTCCTCCCCCTGGTGACCTGTAATGAGTTGGCCACCTTGATCAAATTGCCTACACAAGGTGGTGTTTTACCCAATAGACCTTCTTCCCTACTATGCAAGTCCGGAGTTTGATCCTGTTTCTTAATGACAACCAATTTGCGCATTCATAGAGAATACAAGAGTGCATGCCATGCTCAGCATCCAGGGTGAGTCTGCAGGCTTTGTTGAGTGCCATCTGAACCATCTTGAGCACTGTATCCATTGTCGCCCCATAGACCACTAGTCCATTGTCAATAGTAGATATGATGGAGCTGTGGACTGAGAGGCAGAGGGCCCCCGGAGAGAGGTATTGCCTGTGCCTATATAGGACCTCAATCTCGGGATTGACTGTCTTGACCAGAGAGTCAATATGGTGTGTAAATGTGAGGGTATCATCTATTATGACCCCCAGACACTTGAACAAGTGGACTTGTTCCAGCGGCTCACTGCATGAGTTTGAGATGATGAGGGGGGTGGTGCTTATTTTTCTTGTGGGGGCTGGATATAAGCATGGACTTGGTCTTCTTATAGTTTAGTAGCAACTTATGACTTCAGAACCAGTCCTTGAATTTGGAGAAGGAGTTCTGCAGCTTGTAGGGCAGCCTGAGACGTACTACTGCTCAGGAGCACAGCATTGTCTGCATATAGTATGAGTTTGGTGTTGCAGGCTGTGGGAAGGTAATTTAAGAGGAGGCTGAAGAGTAGGGGCCCCAGTATTGATCCCTGGGATGCCACCACCACTAGAGGGCCAGTGGTGGTGGTATAATGATCCTCCATGTACACAGATACCCCTCTCCGACACCATACCAGAAGGCCTGTGCCCATACGGAACACAGCATGCTAATCAGGGCCCAACTTGCTGTTCAACCATCATGACTGATAGTTTTGGGTACCAGCAAACCCAATGGTTGCTGATGGCCCCCTATTCATGGGAGATCCCCAGCCAGAGCTGGAGTATAATTTTATTTATTTATTTATTTTCATGTTAAAAGTAAAATAGCAATAAGGGGCATCACTTGGCTCTGTGAAGCCTTCTGATTTGACATCATACTGTTATGAATTTCTCACCAAGCAGTGTTGGGTAAGTTATTTTTAAAAAGTAATTAGTTACAGTTATTAGTTACTTTAAAATAAATGTAATCATTTACAGTTACTTATTACTTTTATACAAAAAGTAACTAGTAACTGTGATGCATAATACTTTTCATATTACTTTATATTACTTTTGATAACATGGTTGTATTTACTCATTGAACATAGCTATGTGCTTATGAAACCCCAATAAGTATAACAAAGAAAAAAACAGATTCTAAAGACAATGAATATGTTAATTTATAATGCAGTACCCATCTGACTTTGCCAGCCACAACAATCCCTTTACATTTCCACAAACAAGAGCTCTATTAAAAAAAACACTCAAACACACATCCTGCATCTACTGCTGCCCTCTGCAATCTCCCCCCCCGCCATCTGACTCCTGATTAACACAGCCCCTGCTGTCCCTGACCGTTTTCATTTCCATAACACCCACACTCACCCTCCAACACACACACCCTGCAACTACTGCCAGTGCCCTTGGTGATCTTTCTCACACAGCTGTATATCCTGACAATGTCAGCTACAACTAACCCTTTACATCCCACCCTTACCCCATCACCACATACACCTTGGTGCATCTTCTGCACTTGGTGATCTTTTCCACTTCTAGCCCTGTAGTCTCCTCCTAACCATGCAAGAGCCACAACTACCCCTTTAAATTTCCATAATAAAATCCCACCCTCACATAGCTCCCCTTACGCTCATACACATGCACCCTGCAGGTCTACTGCTTTTCCTTGCCTTGGTGATCTTTTCTCATTTCCTCACAGCAGCCTGAATCCTAACTTTGCCATTGCCAGCCACAGATCCACCCCACATCACATACAAAAAATTCCACTGGCACACACCTGCTTACCCCAACACACAATTTGAACACTCTTTCCCACAGCTGAACCTTGACTTGCCACTGCCACTGAGACACGGTTAAAATTATAACTAAGTCTGCCATGACTATTATGCCACTGCCAGTATGCCGCAACTGAAGTCAGACAGTGTCACTTACAATCCAGTTATCACACAACACAACACACTTGTTGCACTCCAGTACATACCCCTTCAATAAGGATTTTCTTTGAGATGGGTCAGGTGTTGGTGACAGACCTGGCAGGTGGACGGACACCCCCCCCCCTTGTCTTGCTCATAGCTCAAGTCTTTGTACTGGTTATTACATGTCTGTAAGTCAATGACTAAATGTTTGTAACTAAAGATGATGACTGCTGCACTGACGAGGACGCTTTGTAAAGAGCCGAAACTCGCCTAAGAATAGTGGATGAGGCCATCACAACTAAAACAGCGTTTCACATCTGGGAGTTGATGACATCCGCGGGTCATCAGCTTTCGTCAAACACAGCCTTGTTGGCGGATGTTGGCCATCCACATATGACGAGCTCTTTAAAGAGTTCGTCAGCGTCTGTCGTCATCATCTTCCTGGTACTCTTTCAATACGACAAACTATAAACAAGAACAAGGAAGAGTGGGTGATGAGGAAGTGAGGTGGGGTCGGGAGGAGTGCTGAGGAATGAGGGGAGTACGGAGGTGGTTGGGGCAGGGGCAGGGTGGAAGATCTGGAGGGAGGTGGGGGGGTGGAGACAGTGCAGCCAGGAGGCCTTGTCGAGAATATGACAGGTAGGTGCTATGGGTGCAAAGACTGATTGTAAGTGCTGGGTGCTGGGGCATTTGCAGCTGGAACGGTGGAAATGTTAAGATGGGCAATCGCAATATTATTACTAGTTACCTAGAAAAGTAATCAGATTACAGTTACTAGTTACAAGTAACTAGTTACTCCCCAACACTGTCACCAAGGCATGGCCCAGCCAGTTAGAGGCTGTCGAACAGACATGGGTTGGATGGGATGAGGGGTTCCATCTACTAACATTGCTACCCCCTAAAAATCTACAAATATGCCTCTTGTATTAAAAATAAAATGTTACGTATAGGGGACAGAGTAAATTACATGGTCAAGGTGGGTTAGGTAAGAGTCACATGACATCTTGCTGGAGGCCCCAATACTCAAAATCCAGCCCCATGCTCAAGCAAACTCCCCACTGTTCTCCCTTCAACTTTTAACTATCAGTCTTCAGATCTCTGCTTTATTATGTGGTTGTGTAAACAGGATTTGTTCAGTTAATAACATACTGGAAAAGATCTTTAAAGTTCAGTTATTTTTCTCAAAGTTTAAGTAGGCATTATCACATGGCAGGGTGTGGATTGTGCTGTAATAACCCACACCCCTGAGTGAGTTGTGAGCATTGAGACAAAGCTGAGTGCCTTCAACCCCCTGGGGTATGGGTTATTAACGACAAATTCACAACCATGGCAAGTGTGATACTGTGCAGATAAAATGGTAAATTTTACTGTGAAGAAAATAGAAAAGCATATCATTTCATTTTGTTGTGAAGGGCTGAATCTGTGTAAATAGAAAAAAAAACATATAGTACATATATAGTTAGCCTTTATTCTATATACAAATCAGCCTTTTTAAAATCCTTGATGTGCACATTCTAAACTGTAGTGCACATTCCAAAGTGCAGTTCACATTCCAAATAGTTAAGCATAGTTCAAAGGTCATAACATTTTAAATTCCTCATACACCCTACACACAGCTGCTTAGTAACCACCCACTATCCAAAGTTGTACCTTTTACAGTATGTGTAAAAGTCTGTAAATTTTATTTTGATCAGAGGGCAGATCAAAGAAATGGCAAGTTTTTTCTGTTTTTAATTTGGGGAGGGATGCTTCTGTGACTCCTGTGCAAAAACCATATACTATATTCTATATCAAATAAAATATGGGCAAACCACACACAACTCAGCATGTGTTTCCATCTCAGGGCTGAGATGGCAGCATGGAAATCTGGAGCTTCACTCTTGAGGTTCACATAATTAAACCCTAAATGGAAAAAAAGCCTTGTATATGGTGGACCCTATATTATTCTCTATGTTCTTCACAGGTGTGGACAGAGTTGAGAAATTTGTACAGACCTGGGGTTTGTGCTTACATATTTACATGGGTCTGGCTATATACTGAGTGATCAATCAAACTGTTTCCATTTCCCAAGCCAGTTGTACATTATAGTACTGTAGCAGGGAATTTTGCAATATTCCATCTAAGTTCCCCCTCCCCTCATAAATTTTATTTTAATGCTCTCATGCCTCGGAAGCTGGGTGTGCACGTGGGAAACATGCCTAGGTTCCTCAGCGTAAGCTAAGATCCGAGCAGGGATTTTTTTCTAAAAAAAGTGTCTCGCGACCAACGGTGTGAGGACTTGGGGAACAGGGAGATTTGAGAGAGACCATTTGAGAGGAGGAATAAAGCAACTGTTGGGGGAGTTGGAGCTGTACCCAGAGGAGAGAGAGCATGGAGAGGTGCCAGTGAGAGTTGGACTTACCTGGGTTGGTTGAAGCTGGCCCGGAGCTCATCTGTGTGCCTCAGCTGTCTCCTCCTGGTCCCCAAGTGCAGTGGTGAGTAGTTGGGCAGTCCGTGGAGTGCGGCATGGTCCAGTTTGGTGAAAGTGTTCCCTGCAGCTTGGTCAGCCATGGTGTGGGCTCAGTTTACCCCTTTTATTATTTTAAAAGTTAAAGTTCGGTCCCTCGTCATCAGTGGTACCCTGTGGCTGCATCGGAGGAGGAAGACTGCCATCCGTAAGAGCTTTCATTAGGCCACGAGTTGTCCACCGCAGTGCCTATCCCCTTCCAGTAAATCTTCCTTATGCCAGTAACCACCCGCCTCCCCTATTCCTGCCTTCACACAGGGTAGGGGCAGTGAGTTGGCAGCAGCACTGTTGTTCTGGTGCTGCATGCCTGTTCATTTTATTTTTACAAATGAGTGTGGGAGCATTTCTTTAATTGTGCTTGAGCACAGAAAAGGGACAGTAGCAGCTGCAGGTCCCAGGGTTTAGGAAGGGCCCCTGGGAATGAGGACCACCCGCTAGGCAGGTCTAGTTTAATTTATGTTAATGTGCCCCTGTTTGGGAATACAGTACAGAGGGCAGGCTTTATGTAAATAAAGGAGCTCCTGAGATGGAGCCTAGGACAGGGCATGTTTTGAGTTTTATTTAATGAAAGTAAAAATGTCCCAAGTAGTGGTGGGCAAAGTGGCCTCAATGCGCTCCGCAGAGCGATTCATGGAGTGAAGGAAGATTGAAGTGCTCCTGCAGCATAAAGCAGAGTACATGCTACATAATAGGTAACATAAGTCCATTGAAAACATTGACTTTGCATTACTCCTCCTTTCCCTAACCACTACTCCACAAATTTTATGGCGAAGTACATTGAAAACAATGTACTTCACCTCACTTCACCTTGTTTTAAGCTCCAAATGGAAATTTTTCAGTGATTCATTGGATTTCAGGTCACATGGGCTCTAGATTGTTCTGTACAGCCCCAGTTCGGGGTAGTGTGTGTAGGAAGCTGTTGGAGACAGTCTAGTCTGAGAGCTCTCTGCGATTCAAACCTTCTAAAAGCTGTTAAAAAAACCTGTTTGAGTCATTATTTTTGCTGAAACTTTAGTTCGTCGATTGTAGGAAACCCTCCTGTGCTCATACTATCGAGCGTTTATTGTTTGTGTGTGGATTTTGAATGTTAATGTACAAAAAGGTTCGAGGAACTCACTAGGTTCTGTAGGAGCAACACTGTTTTTCCTTCCATTTCCTTCTCTGAGGTGTTGCCAGTACCAAGAATGAGCACACCCAGAAAGGAGAAGATAAGGGCATTCAACAATTGGCTACAAGGTTGGTGCAGTCGGATGGGGTTCGGCTGGATAGGTGACTGGGGCTCTACATGGGAGGAGGAGGGGCTGTATGTCCATGACAGGCTGCACCTAAACTCTTCAGGGGCAGCTGCATTAAAGACTAAATTGGGGGACTTCATGGCAAGGAAGTTCAATTTAAACTAAATGGGGGGGGGCTAAGGACAGGGCCATCCTTACATGAGGCAGAGCAGAGAAGCTATCAGCCTCCCCCCCAAGTCACAACACTCATCAAGGGAGCAATTAGCAGCAGGGAAGGACGGGATGTGGCTACATGTTGGAGGGCTTTGGTTGCAAATGCCAAGAGCCTGGGGAACAAAATGGGAGAACTGGAGGCCACCACGATGGAGGAGAACCTAGACATTGTAGTAGTGAGTGAGACCTGGTGGAACGAGCACCACGCCTGGGAGACGGTGATCCCAAGGTATCGTTTGTTTAGGAAGGATCAGGAGAGGAAGGGGGGGAGGGGTGGCATTAAATGTCAGGGAAGGGATTGGGGCCATGGAAGGGCAGAATGAGGAGGGGGAAACAGAGATATTGTGGGTCACCCTAGACAGGGGACAGGGAGAAAATCTGTGCATTGGGGTAGTCTGTAGGCCTCCTATGCAGGGGGAGGAAAGGGATAGACACTTTGTGGAATCTGTAGCGAGGATGGCATGGAAAGAGGAAATTGTGCTAGTTGGGGACTTAAACCTCCCGGACATCAACTGGGAGGCCCAAACAGCAATCTCCACAAGGAGCAGGGGCATCTTAGATGCTCTTCAGGGCATATTCCTGCAACAAAGGGTCAGTGAGCCCACTAGGGGTGTAAACCTGTTGGATGTGGTCCTCACAAATGGGGACAATGTGGAGGAGGTGGAGGTGGGGAAGAGCCTGGCACTAGTGACCACAGGGCTGTCAGGTTCAGGGTGAGAGTGGGCAGGGTGAGGGTTAGGACGAGAACCAAGGTAATGGACTTCAGGAAGGCTGACTTTCATGGAATGAGGAAGGTAGTTAGGGAAGAAATGTTGAGGATAGGGGAGGTGCAGGGAGTGGAGGAATTATGGGCAGCCATCAACAGCGGGGTATTTAAAGCCATGGACTCATGTATAAGAAGGGTAAGAAAGATAGAAGGCAGAAAAGACCTCTTTGGTTCACTAGAGAGGTGGTTTTAGGGGTCAAGGAGAAGACTAGAGCATTCAAGTGGTACAGGAGGACACAAAAGGATGAGGACAGTGAAACCTACAGGGAAAAAAGAAAGGAGGCAGGGCAAAAGATAAGGAGGGCAAAGGAGGCCACTGAGGAGAGGATAGCGAAGCAGGCAAGGAGGGGGGACAAAACCTTCTTTAGGTACGTTGGAGAAAGGAGGAGAGCACAGCATGGAACTGGGAGGATAAGGGGGGGGAAAGTGGAAAATTACTGGAAGGGGATTTAGAAAAAGCAGAGGCATTAAATAGCTATTTCGCCTCAATCTTCATGGAGGAAAGAGAGGGCAGGGGACCAGGCCGGGCTGGGGAGGGTGACAGCCACAGGCAGGTGGGTGTGGCAGAATTCACAGCTGAAAGAGTAAGGGAAGAGCTGGGAAGACTTAGGGTGGACAAGGCAATGGGGCCTGCTGGAATACACCCAAGGGTTCTCAAGGAGGTGAAGGATGAACTGGCGCCACATCTGTCAAGGCTGTTTAACTTGTCCTTGGTCACAGGGGTGGTGCCAACAGACTGGAAGAGAGCAGAGGTGGTCGCACTACATGGGGGGGCGGAAGGACGAGGTCAAAAACCACCGTCCCATTAGTCTTACCTCGGTGCTGGGGAAGGTAATGGAAACACTACTTAAGATCAGGTTGACAGAATACTTGGAGATGAATGGCTTGCATGATGACAGGCAGCATGGCTTCACCAAGGGAAGGTCCTGTCAGACTAACCTGATAGAGTCTTTCGATGAGATGACACAGATAGTGGACCAGGGAGGAGTGGTGAACATGGCCTATCTGGATTTCAATAATGCCTTCAACACCATTCCGCATGGTGGAATGGTGCATGAGCTGGACAGACTAGGGGTGGACCTCAGGATCACAAGGTGGGTGGAAAACTGGTTGAAGGGAAGGAGTCAGACGGTGGTGGTAAATGAGACACATTCCAGGGAATGGGCAGTGACCAGTGGGGTACCACAGGGTCAGTGCTAGGACCAGTACTTCTTAACATCTATGTTAGTGAGCTAGCGGAGGGTCTGGAGGGACGGGTGTGCCTGTTCACAAATGATACAAAGGTCTGCGATAGGGTGGATTCACTTAGTGGGGTGCAAGCCATGAGGTGGGACCTGGAGAGGCTGGAGAGGTGGTCTGATACCTGGAAATTTAAGTTTAATGCACAAAAGTGCTCGTTGGTGTACCTGGGGGGGAGGAGGAATAGGAGGGAAACTTACTCCCTTGGGGGGTGGTGATTAAGGAGAAGGAAATGGAAAGGGACGTGGGGATTATGGTATCGCGTGACCTCAAGGTGGGCAGCCAGTGTGGCAGGGCAGTGGGAAAGGCAAATGGAATGTTGGCCTGCATTGCGAGGGGTTTTAATAGCAGGAAGAGGGAGGTGCAAATGCCGTTATACAGAACCATGGTCAGGCCGCATCTGGAGTATGGGGTGCAGTTCTGGAGGCCTCACCTATGAAGAGATGTTGAGTTGATGGAAAGGGTACAGAGAAGGGCAACCAAAATGGTATGAGGAATGCAGGATGTACCCTATGAGAGAAGATTGAGAGGGCTGAATTTGTACCCTCTGGAGACTAGGAGGGGGGGGAACATGATTGAGACCTTTAAGTATCTGAAGGGAATAAATAAGGTGGAGGGTGATAGCTTGTCCAAATTGAAGAAGGGAGCTAACACGAGGGAACATAGCCTCAAACTGGAAGGTGGACAATACAGAGGTAATGTCAGGGGGCAGTTTTTCATGGAGAGGGTGGTGGCAGCCTGGAACCAGCTGCCGTCGGAGGTGGTGGCAGCTGAAACAGTGGAGGTGTTCAGGAGGGCTTGGGATAGATTTAAGGGGTTGGGAAAAGAGGGTGGAAGCATAACAGAAGGGGGGAGGTAGGGTGTTGGGCAGGCTAGATGGGCCGTGGGGCCTTTCTGTACCATCACATTTCTGTGTATCTGTGTGTAACATTTAGTCTGTGTACTGAGAGACAGTGGAAGTATGCTTTGGGGGACGGGGCGTATCTGTGGTGTCTGTAGACTTAAGTTGGAGAAATAGGGAGTTCTTTATCGTTTGGTTAAATTTTTCTTGTATAACTGACTGTGTTAATGTACACACACTAATATTTTCAGTAACTGTTGACATTTTTTTCTGATTGTGTGTGTTGTGGACATTGTATTTCATTGAAGTTTTCAATTTGCTACGCATTACTTGTAGACAAATTTGTGTGTGTGTGTTTGTGTGTGAGTGTGTGTGTGTGTGTGTGTGTGTGTGTGACTGTGTGTGCTATGCGTGACATCAAATAATACACCTTTTATTGTGCCACAGTGTAATTGCAGGTGCAGCAGTGTGAACCTGCTATCCACTGCACCTGCGTGATTTTGTACTGCCACAAGAGTGGTTGCAGGGAGGAGGCAGGGAACTACAGACCAGTCAGTCTTACCTCAGTAGTGGGCAAGATTATGGAGGCACTCCTTAAGGAAAGGATAGTGCAACACCTGGAATCCATAGGAGCACAGGATCCAAGACAGCATGGGTTTACAAAAGGAAGATCCTGTCAAACTAATCTCATAGATTTCTGGTGGTAAACAGTATACAGTCAGAAGAGATGCAAGTCACAAGTGGGATACCTCAGGGATCAGTCCTGGGGCCAGTCCTCCTCAATATCTTCATCGGTGACATTGCAGATGGACTGGAGGGTAAGGTTTGTCTGTTTGCAGATGACACCAAGATCTGCAACAGACTAGATGATCCAGAGGGGTGGGCAGAATGAGAAGAGATCTGGATAAACTGGCAAAATGGTTGAAAGAGTGGAAACTGGGGTTTAACGCAAAGAAGTGCAAGATCATGTACATAGGGAAGAGAAACCCTGAAGCCACCTATAGGCTGGGAGGGGAGTTGCTGGCAGTCACAAAGGAAGAAAGAGACTTGGGCATCATCATCACCAATGACCTGAAATCATCCAAGCAGACCACTAAAGCAGTAGGTAAGGCAAGGGGGATGTTGGGGTGTATTAGTAGGGGTATCACAAGTCGGAAGAGGAAGGTAATAATCCCTCTTTACAAGACACTGGGTAGGCCCCATCTGGAGTACTGCATGCAGTACTGGAGGCCACATCTTCACAAAGACTAACCAAATTGAGGCAGTCCAGAGAAGGGCAACCAAAATGGTGCAGGGACTGCATCAGAAAACATATGAGGACAGATTAACAGAGCTCAATATGTATACTCTAAAGCAAAGGAGGGAGAGAGGTGATATGATCGAAACATTCAAACACCTTAAGGACATTAACAAGGTGAAAGAGTCTAACATGTTTCATTATAAGAAAAATAGCAGGACAAGAGGACACAGCATGAGATTAGAGGGAGGCCATTTAAGGGGTAATGTGAGGAAGTTATTTTTCACAGAAAGTGTGGTGGATGCAGGGTTTCAAACAGGCATGGGATAGGCATAAGGGAGCAAGACAGATGAGTATGAATAGATAGGCCATTGACAGAGCAGAGGCCAATGGCACATTTATAAGGTAGAAAAAGAAATGGGCAGACTGGATGGGCCTTGCGGTCCTTATCTGCCATCAACTTCTATGTTTCTATGTTTCTATTGTGGTATCTTTTCTTGATTTTGCACTGTTGTAATCTGCAGTTTGTGCTTCCCCCTCCCCCCGCCGCAAAAGGTATTCTTTTCCAGATTGGATTGTTTGTGACTTGAGAGCACCACTGGTTAGTTAAGGTGTTGTTGAACTTGTTGTGACTTTGTGTCTGTATCTCTTGTTGAAGCCACAGTTGCTTTCTTGGCTTCACATCCAGTGTTCTCCCTAGCCCCCGCCCAGAGTGAATGTTCCAAAATCAAAATTTGTTTAGAATGATCTTGTTGATCCCCCAAAATGCCCTCAAAGAGCGTGCAAGCAAAGCTGTTTCTCACCATGGCACTGCTGCCAGTGGTAAGATTGTCTGTGGGTGAGGTAGTATGCAGTTGCAGAAGTGCATTGCTGATGTGAGGAAAGGTATTTCTCCTTCAATGTTTTTTACAGCACAATCAGTAGCTTCACTCATAGTTGGAGGAGATGATGTTGTCCCAGCTGGTGGTGTTAGTGCAGTTGCTGGTGGTGGTATGAGTATTGCTACATCAAGTTCCACTTCTGACCGGTTTACCATGTCCAAAAATACAGTGGAGTGTGAAGCAGTGCCAGTGAGTGACAGTGTAGATGATGTCATACTCCCCAGTAACATCCCAGTAACTGAACATGAGGATTCTGATCATCATGTCTGCGATAGCACACAATGTCACATTTCTTCCACTACTGTTCAGGTCATGCATTTGCCATGTAGTGATTCACAGTGTGGTGAAATAATTTTGGGTGATGGTGTTGCTGATGATGATGATGATGTTGCTGTGGTTACAACATGCAGTCCACATGCCAGCATCCAAGCAGAAGATGTGGATGATGTTGATGAATATGATGATGATGTCAGTGACCCCTGTTGGGAACCAGAGAAAAAGAAATTCAAGATGGCTGTGTCTGGGTCTGTTTGCATTACCCCCCCCCCCGGTAAAAAGTTGCGATTTACTAGTTTCAGTTGATGATGATGATGACCCAGTAATAATGATAGGTAGTAGTGGTGGTCAGTTGCAGTCCAAGAGTGTCCTGCCAGAAAAATTATGTAGCATGCTGGCCCGGTGACACCGAGGGTTGAGGCACTGGATGCCACACCTCACGCCACGCCGGCGACCTGTGTTCGGGAACAGGCACAGGCCACTGGGGGTTGGCAGGGGAAGGATAGAACATCCGGAGGACTGCTTCCCTTCTCCAGGGAGGGGGACGTGCAGCATCGGCACTTGGTTGCCCCTGGCAGAGGCTGGGCAGCAAGGTAATGCGCAAGAGCATGGGGGGAGTCGAGTGCAGACGCATCAAGGGAAGCGCGCACAGGAGTGTGCAGGTTCCTCCTTGGCCTGTGTCATTGCACGCACTTGGCTCCAGGGGGAGCAAAACTCAGAAAATCCCTCAGCAGCACCTCCATGACGCCCACCTCACCACTCCTTCATCGCTCCCAGGCTGGCTGCCCCGACCCAACCCGTGCCTGTGACACCTTGGCCGGTGCTGTAGTCCCACCCTGGGGGGTAAGCCAGGGGGCAGCTGGGGAGTGCAGCTGATTTGGGAGTGAGGGGCGGTGAGGTCCGTGACTGGGCTGAAGTCTGGCACTGAAGCGGACAAAAAATAAATAAATAAATCATGTAGCACACCCCCTACTTCATGGCTTAAAAAATGGAGTCCAATAAGCAGCATCGGGGACATGTTAAAACTAGAGCATCACAATCCCTTGTTTGGGATTTTTTTGTGCAAGATGCAAATGATGAGTCAGTTGCAATCTGTCAGGTTTGCCAGGTGCGTGTGAGTCGAGGTAAAAAGGGGAGCCATCTGACACAGGGGGACAGCATACACATCTTAAGAATAGGTACATGGCACTGTGGACTCAGCACAAGATGGCAGCTAATACCTGTACCATAGTGGGGTGTTCATCCTCCTCATCAACCGTAATGAGCATGTTATCTCCTTCCATGACTATAACATCAAGTAGAAAATTAAATGTGTGCAGTAGTGATGCAATAAGAGCAGAGGATTACTACAGGCGTGATGAGGTGAAGGAGGAGAATGATTCTGAAATCTTGTCCAGTGGTGGTGAGAGTAGCAGTTTTGGTGGTGGCGGTGGTGAATGCAGTATGTCTAGTGCAAGTGGTACATCAACCCCTGTTGGGAAATCTGGGAAAATAACTGCATTTCTGTTTGTCATCACCTGTGCATCCGTCTTCATCACACATCCACACTTCACCCCTTGCGATTCGCAGAGCAGAACCATTTGTCATCACACCCCGTATAAAACGTTTAAGTCAGCCCATGTTACAGAGTGTTTTTGTGCATAAACTGAAGTACCCACCCAATCAAACAGTGTCACGTGAACTTAATGCTGCTGTAGCTGAAATGTTGGCAATTGATCTTTTGCCCTTCTCCTTTGTGGAGAATTCTGGGTTCCAGCGGTTTGCTGCACGTGCCTGTCCAAAATGGAAAGTCCCATCTAGGACATACTTTTCGACCCGTGCTGTCCCCGAGTCATACCGTACTGTGTCCGACTCAGCAAGACATGCCCTTCAACATTCCTCCTCTCCATTCATCCATTTAAGTATGGATATGTGGACAAGTGGCAAAACAGCAGGGAGTTCATATTTGTGTATAACTGAACACTGGGTGCAGGTGCCGGGGGTTGTTTGTGCTGTTGGTAGTGTGAATAATCAGTGTAGTAAGGTGAAGTGTCATGGTAGCAGTCTTCCATGAATTCAACAGCATGCAACAATTGCTATACACAATGTAATCTGTTCACACACTGGTGAAAACATGTTGGACCTGGTACTGACTGAAATTGAAAAGTGGCTGAATCCCCCGTCCCTGAGAGTTGGGTTCATAGCAAGTGACAATGGGTCAAATGTGGTGAAATGCATCATGAATAGTGGCTTTTTTCAGGTTCCATGCATGGCCCACTGTTTAAATCTTGTGCTGCAGGAATTTCTGCAGCACCCTGATATAAAGGAAATGCTGACAGTTGCACACCGTATCTGTTCTCACTTTTCACGCTCTGCAAAGGCCCGTGGCCAACTTTGGCAGTTGCAGATCTAAAACAGCCTTCTGCAGCACCGCTTGAAGCTGGAAGTTGTCACCTGGTGGAACTCCACTTTATACATGGCAGAGAGGTTGTATGAACAGTACAAAGCCATCTCAGAATATCTTATCATGCACACTAGCCATGACAGTTCCGGGGCCTCTATGTCTATGACGACTGAACAGTGGTGCCTCATGGACTCTGTAATAACAATCTTGAGGCTTTTTGAACATGCCACACAGGCAGTGAGTGGTGACTCTGCCTCCATTAGCCAATCAATTCCACTGCTGCGGGTGCTGAGGCAGACATTGGTGAATGTACAGCATAACCTTGATGTTGCCGGAGACAGTGCTAGCAGTGTATTACTGAAACACATGCTGACAGTATTTGACCAGAATCATCACATCCTGAGCATTCAGTGGAGTGACAACTTTGCAATAGCAACAATGTTGGACCCACGATACAAATGTGGAATTGCCTCACTACTGGAGGGCAGTCCTGAACAGGTAAAAACTGTCAGTGGGCAACTGTTGCACTTGATTCATGGGGCACAGAAGTCATGTGCCAAGGTCAGCAAACCTCAGCAGCATAATCAGGCTGAAGGTGAACCTGGAGGAGTAGTATCAAGCATATCCTGTAAGAGGAAGGGGACTGCAGTTCCAGGTGGTCTATCATCAAAAGCGGTTGGCGTTAACCCACTTTGGTAGGCTTTGTCCCAAGTTGGGATTTGTGACATAAATGATTCCAGAGAAGCAGATGATGCATCAACCACTAGACTTAAAGCAGCACAGCAAATGGTTGAGTCATATTTGTCTGAAAACAGGCATCTGTCAATCACTGATGATCCCCTTTTATACTGGAATGGAAAGGTCAGTGAATGGCCAGAGCTGACTCCTGTGGCACTGAAGTACCTGACATGCTCACCCTCCAGTGTGAGTGTCGAGAGGGTATTCAGCTCAGCAGGTGCTATAGCTCGGGATCATCATACAAACCTCTCTCCTGCAAATGTCAGTTTGCTGACATTCATAAAAATTAATGAGAGGCACATACCAGCTCAGGCTGCAACCTCAGTATTCGTACCCCAGTATAGTCATGGTTTTGCTGATGTTGTAGAAAGGGACCATCCTGGTGGCAGTAGCAGCATGAAACGGCCTCCCATTGATGTAGATGATAACACAATGGAGAAGGAATTTTCCAGTGGTCAGTATTCAGACATAGAAGACTGCAAGGGCTGCTTTCTTTATGAGGATGATGATGAATCATGATGAGGTTAATGTTTGCAGGTTTTTTTTTAACTTAAGTGGTTAAAAGGCTGTAACATTTCTTGTATGATACATGTTTTCTTTTTCATAAAGTTAAATCAGTGTCCCACTCATAGTGACTCAAATTCCATATGTTACGTCACATTTGTAACACAGAGCACAGTATATCCTGGCCCCCAGACTACCACCACCATAAGACCGCTGATACCTGTTCACTGCTGCCACCTTAAGGAATGTGACCATGTGTCCCCCTGGACTACCACCACAAGACCGCTGTTTACCAGTGCCACCATAGGGAATGTGACCATGTGTCCCCCTGGACTACCACCACCATAAGACCACTGTTCGCCACTGCCACCACCACCAGATGCAGGAAGATGTGAGAGGGAATGTCATCATGTGCCTCAGTTATGACCACCACCACCCACCACCACCATTGTGACAATGTTTTCCATTACATGTCTTGACCATGCCAAGGCAGAGGGAGTCAAACAGGAGACCACATCCATGAGCCACAGGCACAAGGCTTCTTACTATTAAAACTATAAAGTGAGTATGTGTACTAATGTTTTTCATGCTATTCAACTTCCTTTAGCTGTATGTTTTGTTTTCTGTTGCTTTTCTGAGCTGCAATGGTCAAACACATACAGTCAACTTATTTTGCTTTTTTACAGGTTAACAACAAAGGACTGTCCTTCACTGAAGGTCTTTATCAATGGTACAGTAGCAGTACTGTCTACAGGAACCTATGGGATATCCATTTCCAATCCATACTGGTAAGTATATCAATTTTATTTCATCTGTTCCTTTTTTTTTCATAAGAGTGCAAAAAATCTGACTGATGATTCATAAACTAGGTGACATGTATGTCACAAAAAATATTTCTGCAATATATTATGCACTGTATTCCAAATTTGTAGCTGTGCAGTCATGACAGTGTTGAAAAAGTTGAACTCAGGCTGTGTTACTTTTACTTGACAAGATGTGGTTTTAAAATGTAACTTAAGACAGGGACACTGACACAGTGTATTTGTTACACAGTATGGTACTAAATTAAATTGTGATCTGATGATTGCAGTGGGACAGCTTGCTATCTGTGTTAATCCAGATGCCCATGGTGGAACAGCCAGGGCTTAAACATAATGTCTTACTGCCACAATCAAGTTGTAATAAGTCCTTCATTTCTTTTTTTAGGAAACTTCTAGATGCTTTATGGTGTCATAGTTGCTGTATCCAAAGAACTTCTTCAACATCATGCCCCCGGCTGGGGCAGACATGCAACAAGCACAAGTCATTTTTAATCAATTATGACCATGACCATCATTACCAGACTGGAGAAGGACGCAGATGGAATCTGTGAAGAAGTAACCAAATAAGAAACCATTAATGAGACCTACTTGCAAATATGCTTCCCCCCAACAAAAAAGAAAACTTACCTTCATTGGCTTGAGAGTATTCCATTTCCAATTTAAATTCCAAAATTTCTCATCAAGCACTGGAATGTGCACACCAACAGTATGTGACCTGTGATACAAAACAATACAATGAGTACATGTGTATATGTCAACCCCCCCACCTAGAAAATACTTATATACACTGGAGATGATCCAGTACCTCCCCTTTGAGGGATGTAACCCCAGAGGGTCTGTTGGTGGTGCTGGACCAAACGAGTTGGCCATTGGAATGCTTGGATCCAGGAGACCTAATACTGCACTATAATAGTATGGTGCTGAGGGCCCTGGATTCCATAGCTCCTGTCCAAGTTTGCCCCTTCCCTCTCCATCCTCAGTCCCCTAGGTTTGACGGGACTTTGAGGGAGTTGAGGAGAGTGGGCCGAAGGTTGGAATGTTGTTGGTGGAAATCTGGCCTGGAGGAGGACAGACTTAGGTTGATCACCCATTATTCAGACTATCAATTAGAAATCGCAGAGTTCCTGTCCAGGGAGATTGCTGCAACAAGGAATTGACCAGCTCAGCTCTTTCGGACCGTGAACAGGCTGTGCAATCCAGCCTGCCTTTGGGGCCAGACAGCTTTTTCACAATCTAAGTGTGATGAGTTTGCGCAGTTCTTTGCTGATAAGGTGTCTTCCTTCAAGTTGGAGATCTGCTTAACTCGTTCAAATGAGTACGGTGGTGGTCGATGCAAGGGCACAGGCACCCAGTCTGTCTGGACAGATTTTGACCAGCCAACGATCATGGATATCATGAAGATTGTTCAGGGATTGCGACCGACTTACTGTGGTTTGGATCCTGGTCCAAAGTGCCTCCTTGTGGGGTGTATGAATGTCATTGGACCGATCCTTGCTGAGATAATCTGGTGCTCACTGGACAAGTGGGTATTTCCAGACCCCCTGAAGAAGGCTGTGGTGACACCCCTTTTAAAGAAACCTTCCTGTGACCTAGACTGTCTTGCAAACTACAGACCAGTCTCTAACCTGCCCTTTTTGGGCAAGGTTATTGAAAAGGTAGTCACACTGCAGCTCGAGAACTTTCTTACTACCCATGAAGTCTATGATCCTCTCCAGTCTGGTTTCAGGAAGAGGCATAGTACTGAGATGGCATTAGTTTGAGTACTTAATGATCTCCTAATAGCGAGGGATCAGAGGAGTCATTCGATCTTGGTCCTCCTTGAACTCTCTGCAGCATTTGACACCGTGGATCATGGGGTGTTGCTGGAACACCTGCGGCTACTCTGTGGACTGTCAGGGACAGTCCTCAGGTGGTTCCACTTTTTCCTCACAGGCATGACTCAGAGGGTGGTGTCAGGAATTATTTCCTCGGCTCCCTTCGCCCTGCCTTGTGGGGTGCTGCAGGGTTCCGTGCTGTCTCCCATGTTGTTCACGGTGTACATGTTGCCATTGGGAGACATTATAAGGTGGTATGGGCTGAGTTTTCACTGCTATGCAGATGATACTCAGCTCTACATGTCCTTTGTACCCGAACTGAATAGTGCGATCTTGGTCTTTAACAACTACCTCGGTGAGATTCAAGACTGGATGAGTGCTAACTGGTTGAAACTGAATCTGGACAAGACTGACGTGTTTGTGGTGGACCCAGGTCATCAGGTAGAGAAGCTGACTCCTGGGCAACTGTCTGGCCTTGTGTTAGGGGGTAACCAGTTGAGACCTTCCAAACGGGTGTGAAATCTGGGCGTTGTGCTTGATAATGAACTGACACTAAAAACACAGGTGTCAGCAGTTGTCAAGTCCTGATTTTACCATATGAGGAACACCGCCCAGATAAAGCACCTTGTTCCGCCCAATGATCTTCCCATATTGGTTCATGCCTTTGTGTCCTCTTGTCTTGATTACTGCAATGCTCTGTACCTAGGGTTACCTGGGGTGGATCTCCGTTGCCTGCAGTTGGTACAGAATGCTGTGGCCAGGTTGTTGACAGGGTTGTCAAGAACGTGCCATGTCATGCCTGTGCTGCGCGAACTGCACTGGCTGCCGGTATGATAGAGGATCACCTTCAAGGTCACGTTGCTGACCTATAAGACCCTACACGGACAGGGACCGTGTTACTTGCTAGACCTCCTTCGGCCTTACTGCCCCCTCCGTCCACTCCACTCCACCAAGAAAGGATTGCTAGAGGTTCCCAAGGTCCATCTTCAGACATCAGGTGCTAGGGCTTTTTCTTTTGTAGTCTTGACTCTGTGGATCTCTCTACCTCGTCGGATTAGAGAGTGCCTGTCCACCGAGACTTTTAAATCTTCATTGAAAACATATTTATGTGGCTTAGCTTTTGAGGATAATGTTTAGTTTTATTACTGCTGCCTTTTTATTTTATATGTTTTATTTGATTAAATGTCTGATTTTATATTGTATATGCACTTTGGTTTCTGAACACTTTAGAAATAAAATTTGATTGCTTGATTGATTGATATATATATATATAAACTCACCAAGGCTACTATTAGTGTATACAAAAAGGGCACCCTTCCATCCGGTTGAGGTGATGGCATTGCATTCGCAGAAATCACAGCACACTTTGGACAAGCAACAGTTCTCTCACAGTCATCATTTCTGATAGAACACTGAATGGATTCATGTCATGTTATCCCTCCTTCACATGGTTTGGCAAGATATTGTGCATCATGACATCATCATCAAAGTGTGTTAATTTTCTGGACACAAGACAGTTGCATTTTGGGGATGCAGAAAAATTCTGGGGACTCCGTGTGACCATTGTGTGCATGAGTGGCTGCTCAATAAATTCTGGGGGACTTTGCATGTGGTGTACCACTCCCATTTCACTTCGTCAGCACTTGGGAATTTTCTGGACACAAGACAGTTGCATTTTAGGGATGCAGAAAAATTCTGGGGACTCTGTGTGACCACTGTGTGCATGAGTGGCTGCGCAATAAATTCTGGGGGACTTTGCATGTGGTGTACCACTCCCATTTCACTTCGTCAGCACTTGGGAATTTTCTGGACACAAGACGGTTGCATTTTGGGGATGCAGAAAAATTCTGGGGACTCTGTGTGACCACTGCATGCATGAGTGACTGCACAATACATTCTGGGGGACTTTGCATGTGGTGTACCACTCCCATTTCACTTCGTCAGCACTTAGTAATTTTCTGGACACAAGACAGTTGCATTTTGAGGATGCATAAAAATTCTGGGGACTCTGTGTGACCACTGCGTGCATGAGTGACTGTGCAATACATTTTGGGGGACTTTGCATGTGGTGTACCGCTCATATTTCACTTCATCAGCACTTGGGAATTTTCTGGACACAAGACAGTTCCATTTTGTGTGTTGTGAGCACCTAATGTCATAATTAAATTATAAATTAAAGCAGCAGTGCAACAATGTGGTGAAAATTTTGACCTATACTTTTTTATGCTATTTTAGATTGCCAGTCACTTACCTCCTGACTTGTATGATACCCTTCTGTTCACAATTTGTGTCTGCTTTAGTACTTTTTCTCATGTCTGAAAAAATAAAAGGAGCACTCCTTTTAATATGGCTCGGACCTGGTTTTCATCAGTATTGCAGCTGTTTTTGAACAAATATTGTTCTGTGAGGTTAGAAAACACTGCCTGCTGCATAATTGTTAATTTTACTCACAGCAGAAGTGATATACAGACAACTGATGGACAAAAACAGCAGAAAATATTAATGAAGACCTGGTCCACACCGTATTAAAAGGAGCTCTCCTTTTATCATTTCAGACATGAAAAAAAGTACTAAAGCAGACTCAAATACTGGAAAGAATGGTATCATACAAGTCAGGAGGTAAGTAAAGTGGCAATGTAAAATAGCATAAAAAAGTATAGGTCAAAATGTTCACCAGATTGTTGCACTGCTGCTTTAATGTCTAGTTCAAAAAAGAAATATTTCTGGAACCTCAGTAATGTTTACTTTGTGTCGGGACTCGTGAAGTGTTTGTCAAAAAGCAGGACTGAGCAGTGCAAGTATGCTATACTAAACTGCATGTGTGCCATCAGTGTTCTTTCCTGTGTGTGCAGAAATTGTCCAGCTTCGTGCAAACAAATATATGGTGTGACTTGTTGCAGTATGTAAAGAATAAAGATAAGAAAGAATATATGATGTATATTTTATTTGTACCATCAGCACCGGCGGAGTAAGTTATATGATATTTTTCAGAGGTCTCAGGTTACTGTACACCTCAGTCATTCACAGTGCACACATGATTTTGAGGAGATAATAGCACAAAAAACACATGCTCTCCTAAAAGTCATGTGTGCAGTATGTGAGTATGTGACTAAGGTGCACTCTGGCCAGACACCTCTGAAAAAATATCATATCACTTAGTCCGCTGATGATGATGGTGACAATAAAACATACATTATATATTCTTATCTCTCTTCTTTATACCATAAATACTGCAACAAGTCAGCATATACATGTTCTCAAGAAGCTGGACAATGTCTGATGTCACACACACACACACACACAGGAAACAACACTGACCGTACGCATGCAGTTTAGTACATTATACTTGCACTGCTCTGTCCTGCTTTTCCACATCCACTCCACAACAGAAAGTAAACATTACTGAGGCATCGGATTATAATAACAGGGGCAATAAGGAGCATGTATGCATGTGAATATATATATATATATATATATATATATATATATATAATACACATAAAAGGAAGCAGTCAGTAATAGGAGCTCCCACCCCCTGCAAGGCTTATCCTCTGGTTAAGCCTTTTAAGTATGATGCGGCTTTCTTCTTGCAACACAACATACTTCATCTTAATAAAGAAAAGTCTGCAACCCGGAAGTATGGCGGATGCTATGGGGGTTCCATTATGTGTAAAGGTGCAGCGATGCACCATGCACTTCAATACAAAAGTTCCATAGGGAAATGTAAAATTGGAACCCACGCTAACCAGCACTACTGCTGTGCTGACAGCCCGGCCCTACCCGTGGTTTTGAAAACTTGTTCATCATGTTTCAAAATGTTAAGACAAGTATGATCCATTGTTCTTAACACTTCAGAATCTGAACAAGTCTTCACAGCCCTACCAATCACAATTGTGCTTCCGCTATGGAGTGTCACAGAAGCACAGGCTGAGCTTTCCCAAGCCGAGGAAAGCATTGCACACTGATTTAAAATTGACAGTTCAAATGGAAGCTATTCACTCGTATACCGTTAATGGCAGGCATTACTATTTTGACACTGAGCACCACTTTTTAAAACACATAGACAGATGATGTAGCATTTTAAAACATGTTTAGATTACATTATATTAAATAACAAAACCCCTCTTTGTTAGGAACAAGCAGGTTTTCAACACCTCGCTTCATTACTGTGCCATTGCTGTCATCAGTCTAACTCAGTGTTGAGAATCTGCTCTTTCTTAACAAAGAGGGATTAATTATTCTTTATCATCTCCATGACAACAGGCTATGATGTCATAACTCAGCAATTGCAAGATCACTTGTTGAAACCAGAGTTCTAAAACACCAAGAGGAACAAGTGCTAGTACATGTAAAAGTGTTTAGAATTATTAGAAGCTTTGTGAGGTTCACTGGTCAACTGATCAACAAGTCCCCCCAGCAACTATTTAAACTGGCTAGAGTCACACCTCAGGGTTCTAGATGGCTTCTTTTCTGGTTGCTGTGGCCATGCAAGCTTGCTTGTTCTTGCTCAGTCTCTCCTTTGTATGTTTGCTTGTGCACAAAGCAAACATATTGTTATTGTAGTACAGGAGACTGTGTAGGCATGTACTGTATAAGCCAATGGATGTAGAAATGCAGGAGGCTTGCCTCTCAAATATCAATGCTGAGAAGGCTGACAATGACACAAAGTTCTTGTAATTTAAAAGATAAAGTCCCACCAGTCACACTGGCTTTCTGCCCATTAGCCAGCTAGCAAACATTATCAGGCTTTCAAGATAAACATGTATTGAGGAGCACAGTATCCGTGGACAGAGACTTCAAGCATAAATCCTTGGTATCAATGAATTTATTGTGGCAACAGTGCCCAGACAGGCACTGTTGCCTGTCGCTCGTGATACAATTTATGCCAACGTCTCTCTGTCCATGAATGCTGTGCTCCTCAATACATGTTTGGTTCTAGCTAGCCGCTTTCACAGCACTGCTTCCTATTTCCCTGTGTGTGTGTGTGTGCCACTGACACTTTGGACTTTAAAGATAAACATCAAGCCTCAGTGTGTGTGTGTGTGTGTGTGTGTTTCCCCCTAGTTACAGAGAGGAAGCATTTATTTAAAGGCACTAATCAGAGTTGGGGAAAAAACAGCATGCAGAATGCAAATATAATAGCTTCAAATATGCTAACAACATGTCAATAATGAACAGAAAAAGCCATCCCAGTAGTGTGGAGAGCTAAGGCGCTATGCGCCTTACCTCCTACCATGCTGGTGACTCGGGATTGGAAGCAGACTCAGGTCGTCAGGGGTCAGCCAGAGAAGCAGAGCTCTGACCATCCATAGGACTGATCTCCTCTCCCAGGGAGGGTGAATTGTCATTCCCACCAAATGACTGCCACCAGGTGGAGGCCTGGTAGTAGTGTAGGTCTGGAATGACAAAAGACAGGAGTGTGCTGCGGGACTCTGCAGCGTGCATGCACCTCCACATGCAAACACTGATGTGTGTGCCCCAGCAATGGGGAATGGAGAGAAAAGGGACACTGGCAGGCTTAATGAAGTCATTTGGGGCTGAATAGAGTTATATCAAAGTGAGAGAGAGCTGAAGTTGTGCCTGCTAACCTCCTGATGGGATAAAAAGCAATATGGAAAAAAAAATAATGAAAGAAAAAAACAGAAATAGTTGATATAAATTACATATTGTTTATGTTCCCTTTAAGTAGCCTCTGACACCAGTTGGATGACTTGAAAAAATGTGAGAGTTAGACACAGTTCAGTTTATTGTTCAAATATTTTTGGACTCTGCTTTTTTTTTTTATAAGGACTTTATCCTCCTGCACCTACCCATTAGCTCCCTTTTGCTGTCCACCCCAACCCCTTCACTCCACATCCAAGGCTTACCCCATCTACTTCTTATCTAATTGTGTGAGTGGGTGCCATGGATGGTGGTGGTGTGGTGGTGCCTTCAGGGTCATAGCATCATCCTGCAGCCAGGGGTTCTTTTCTGTCCATTAGTCCCTTTGAGTCAGAGCTGGGGGTGTGCAATGGCGCCGATATAGACTAAGAAGATGGTGCATGCTTTCAATGTCTACCTCCAGTTTTCAATTCTGGTGACCACTGCTGCACCACCTACCCTCCACTCGGTGGCAGCCAATCAGCAAAACACACTGTCTTCCTACCCCAAAGGAGGAGATCCATGGATGGGCACTAAATCTTCCTTACCCCCACCAGCCCCTGAGTGATCTTGGTCCATTCCCAAACCAAGGTCGACAGTGCGGTGAGAGGTGAGGTGTCCAGCACCTAAGTCCTCCATGCCACTGTGCCGGCTACAGATTTTCTGTAGCTCTGATTTTCTTAGACAATATTGTTTGTGACCCTGAGGGGGACTGACCTTGCAACCCACTCACTGTTTTACAGTTCTGTGCTTCTACCCTCTGTACCATTCAGCCAAAACTATCTTTTTGCAATTATTTCCAATTTTTCTTTATTACTGAGGGAAGTGACATAAAAACAAGATTACTATCACTTGGACTTTATTAGCTTTGGCTGCTTGTCTACACATGACATCATAATGCCCTGTTGATGACATCATAATTATCTCCACAGCAACAGATCGGGATGTCATAAACAGAACAGTGACTGCAGAGGTAGACGAACAGACAGAGCAAATAGGGTAGAGATCCTATTTCCATGCGAATGCCCTTAGTAATAAACAAATAAGGGTGACAATAACAATTACAAAAAAGGGGGAAATATAAGCTCAATTGTGTCTGCATGTTATGCTTTTTCAGAGTTGTCCCAACAACATCAGGGGCTCTTTGAAGCCCCGTTACACTGCAAGCAAATAGTCGACATTGGCAAATGTTTGTTGCTTTTTGTAACTTACTTTGCCCTTCTGCCTCAACTGCTGCAATCCTGGTCTGTTTAAGCATTCTTTGGTTTGTGCCCCTGGCTGCTGTTTGGTATGTATTTTGTCTTCTACTTCCCTGGCTGTAGTAGCTTGTTTCCTGCTTTCACTAGGGCAGCCAGTCATGCTGCTTCCATGTCTTCGTGTGATTCGTCTCATCATTGTGTTGCTTGCACGCATGTACAAGAAACACATTGCATCAGCAGTTAAGGAGCATGCCACAATGCGTAAAGAAATTCGTCCACATCACCACGCAATCAGCTGTTTTGGTGCATTACAAGCTACCAAAACAGCTGATTGCATGGTGTCCCCATGGTGACGGCTTCCCCGTCAGCCTCTCACAGTCCCCAGGAAGCCGATGGAAAGCCGCCGCCCGCCGTTCAGTGTGCCTTCCTGGTGAAACATTTTAATAAATAAAATTAAAAAAAGCTGATGGGGTGCCAAATCTCCCTGTCAGCATGACCCCCTCTCCAGTTCATTTGCCAACAGGGTAGCCCAATCTCCGTCAGCATAATGCACCTCCACCCATTTGTTGTTTACTGAGGGGGGTGCCCAATCCCCCTTCGGCTTATGCATCCCCCCCAGCACACTGTATGGCCAACGGGGGTGCCCAATCCCCAGTCAGCCAAACAAACTTCCAACTGCCATGCTGGGAAGCCCACCCCAGCATGACAAAAGTCTCTATGGCCAATGGGGTGCCCAATCACCCGTCGACTCCACTGCCCTCCCAACAAACTTCCATGTGCCACACTGGGAGCCCACCCCAGTGTGGCAAAAGTCTCATTGTCCCACAGGGGTGCCCAATCCCCCATCAGCTCCACTCCCCCCCCAAATAAACTTTCTGGTGCCACACTGGGAGCCCACCCCGGCATGACAAAAAGTCCCCCATCGTCTTTAAAAAAAAAACTAGAAGAAAAAAGATCCCTCATTGATTCTCTAGCCCCCTCCCCCAACCCGTGACTACTCTCTGCGTACTCCACCTCCACACACCACCACCTCACTCCAAACTTACCTCTGGAGCCTGGGTAATGATTTTCTGTGGACCAGGAATACGTCTGCACTTTTCAAAGCCGACCATGAATGGAAGAAATGCCAGTAAGCTGTAGATAGCATAAATAGGTTTTTTCCAACTTTGGTGCATATCGCAGCCATTTTGGGGACTTTTTTTTCACCACATTTTCAACATGGGGTTCTTGGGACCACACCTCATTAACTCAGTCACTGTCATTTTGTTATTCGGCCCTGAAAGGTGATTTCACGGTCACTACACAGAACCACCTTTCAGGACAGATTAACAAAACAACAGTGTCACAGTTCATGTGGTAGTCCCCCAAAAACCCTATGTTGAAAATTTGGTGAAAAAATTCCGAAAAATGACTGTTTTAAGCACGTGCATTGCACATTTCCTACGCATGCTCGTAACTTCGAGCATTCTTAATATTTTCACTCCAGATTTTCAACATTGCCATTTTACCACTCCTCCTTATGAACAGTACAGCTGTCATTTTTCACATCTCCCCAGAAATGTGTTTTCGCATCTGTAGCGCACAATGTTGTGGTCGGTGTGCAAAATCAATGTTTGGGACAGATTAAGAAAATCACAGTGATACTGTTCATGAGATAAGCCCCAAAAACCCTGTGTTGAAAATTTGGTGAAAACATTCCCCAAACTGACTGCTTTTCGAGCGTGCATTGCACAATTCCTATGCACACTCATAAGTTAGAACATTTTGAATATTTTCACTCCAGATTTTCAACATTACCATTTTACCACACCTCCCTATGAACAGTACAGCTGTCATTTTTTACATCTTGCCCAAAATGTGTTTTCACACATCTAGCGCAAAGTGGCACAGATGGTATGCGAAATCAATGTTCGGGACAGAGTAAGAAAATCACAGTGACACTGTTCATGAGCAGAGGTCTTAAACTGGTTATGTTGAAAATTTGGTGACAAACATCCATAAAATGATTATGTTACGAGCATGCATTGTGCAATTTCCATGCACCCTCGTAAGTTCACGAATTCGTAATATTTTTAGTCCAGATTTTCAACATTGGCATTTTTCCACACCTCCTTATGAACAGTACAGCTGTCATTTTTCACACGCTGACTGAAATGTGTTTCACACTTCCGGCACAGAATAGCGCGGTCACTGTGGGAAATAAGTGTTCGGGGCAGATTAAGAAAATCACAGTGACACTGTTCATGAGCGGAGGTCCCAAAACACCTATGTTGAAAATCTGCTGTAAAATATCCTAAACTAATTACATTATGGGTGTGCATTGTGCAGTTTCTATGCACACTCGTGACTTCACCAGATTTTTCATATTTTCACTCCAGATTTTCAACATTGCCATTTTTTACACCTCTTCATGAACAGTACTGGTGTCATTTTTCACATCCTGTTCGAAATGTGTTTTTGCACCTGTGGTGCCAAGTGGCACAGTCGCTATGCAAAATCACCTTTCGGCTAACAAACTGTTAGTGTCACTGTTCATGAGGTGGGGTCACAAACAGCCCATGTTGAAAACTTGGAGTAAAACTGCCAAGAAACACCCAGGCTGTTAGGGTTTTTGAACATAACGCCCTACCCTGTAGGGACTGACAGGCATCAGGGGTGTGATTTGGGATTGTCGACAGTAATGTTCATGCCATTCCACCCCCACCCTGCAGCCAATGGCAGGCATCGAGGTGCGCCTTGGACCCTTTGACCCCAGAGTTCACCCCATTCTCCTATACTGCACCCATTTCAGTGTATTTCCTTATGGAATGAGGTGAGTGTAAACCCCGAACATTCCAAAGCACACCTTGACACTTGTAAGTGTCTGCAGGGTAGGGTGAGGTGAAATGTCATGACCGTTATGTGCGACGACCCAAAGGCTCACCCCAATGCCTGTCCATCTCTGCAGGGTGGGGGTGGAATTGGCATCAGTTCAATACTTCACTGCCATTCCTATACTGCATCTGTCTAACTCCTGTACTTCCACTGCTAATGACAGCAAGCAACACTTGGCATTGACAAATGCTTGTTTTTTTCTTGGGTACCTAAGTCCTTCAGTTGTATTTTGCTTATGTTTTCTCAGTCTGTCTACCTTTTGTTCATATTAAGCAGCTTGCTACTTCAGTTCCACTGTTTCCGTACCCTCACCTGGCTCGGATAGACAGCTGCAACAACTTGTACTCAGTCACTCATTCAGCTAACTTTAATTAGTCAGTTTGTTTCAGTTTACAAAATGGAAAGCAAAATTCCTGCAATCTGATTGGTGGTTATCCATGCATTAGAAGTGTCTAAATCACGGCTGAAAAGAAGTGCTGGCCAGTTGGACTCATTGCTGCATGCAAATCAATGAAACACTGGAATTCCGAAAAAATTATAGCTGCCATTTTTCCACCTCACTTAGCCCATATATCTAATTCAGTTTCACATTTTATCATAGACTATTCGGTTACTTAGAATCAGTGTAATGGCTGCATTACAGGAAAGCTTGTTATTAATCTGATTTTCTGTCTGTCTGTCTATAATAACAGTGGTGATGTTAGAACAGTGATTTTTTTTGGAAAGCCATAATCCTGACCTTAGCCTTGGCTGTCAAAATCCTTCCCCACCCTCCACCCTCCACCCTCATTTCAGTCACTGGATCCCTTTTGTGTGCAAACCCTGAGGACAAAATGCTTAAATGCAGTACTGAAATGGACTAGCACATTTAATAAAAAAAGAAAGTGAATGTTATATTTCAAATATAATCTTCTACTTCAATATACTATTTTTTTGTTAATACATCATTTGGGCCTCCCGACACCGCTAACCCACCAATTCACTTGCCCGCCTGTATCCTCAGCATGCAACGGTGATAACTTTTTTGGAGGGGTAATAAAAAAATCAGTCAAACACACCTTGTTTTATCTTCTGTTGTTCTCCCATTGTGCCACCATTGCAGCTGTTTAGCACCACTAACTGGGTGGAAAAAATGAAGAATAAACCAAAGATATGTTACATAAGTACTACACCACACCATCACATCAGAGATCAGATGCCTATTGAATTGTATCTTAAAAGAAAAAATCCTGTATGTGATGCCACCCTGGACAGACTTCACAACTACCCAATGGGGCATGCAGGTTACTTGTTTTGTATGTATGCTTATATTCTCAGCAAAGAAAACTTTGTTAATGCACCATTAGGGCTCCAACAACAAAAGCTGGAAATGCGGTCTTAGGGTTTCCAACCATAAAACCCCACCCCCCCGGGTTTCCAGCCCTAACACCCACCCCTACTCTGGCATTCCAACCCAAACATTCCACCCCCACCCTGCATACAGGAACAGGTGTGGGGGCTGTGCCTTAGGGTTGTAAACCCTAATGCTCACCCCATTCCATGAGTAAGTAAGCTGAGATGGGTACAGTATAGGAGAATGGGATGAGCATTGGGGTTCACACCCCAAGGAACACCCCACACCTGTTCCTGCATGCAGGGTGGGGGTGGGAGTTAGGGCTGGAAAGCTAGGGTGGGTAAGTTAGGGCTGGAAAGCTAGGGTGGTGGTGTTAGGTTTGGAAACCTAAGATCGATTTTCCAAACTTTTGTCACTGGAACCCTAATGGTGCATTGTTGAAGATTTTTGCAGAGAATGTCCTTTTTGAGACAGTGTAATCATAGGCTTATTTGTCTTTAGGAGAGCCTGTGCTCCCAACCATCCATAATTTTTAAGAGATAGTAATTGCATCCTTATTTCCCTGTGGGAGCGTAGATCTCTTCAGGCCCTGTGCTCCCATCACTCCATAATCCTCTGCATATTTGCCTGTGGGAGAGCCCTGCACTGCCATGTATGGATAAGGCCTGCACTCCCAGCACTCAATAATGGCATTCATATTTGCATCTGGGAGTGCACAGTGCCATCCATCCATAATGTCTGCGATATTGTAATTCAATCTCTATTTCTGAGGGCCCTGCACTCCCATCATTCTTTAATGGTATCTGTATTTGCACATTGGAGTGCAGGGACCTCTTATTAAAGTTCAAAATTTTTGGTTTAACATAGAAGTGAAGACTGAAACCTAGTATAGGGATGCAACTGTGCCCCTATAACGT
Organism: Neoceratodus forsteri; assembly: GCA_016271365.2. NCBI lineage: Eukaryota > Metazoa > Chordata > Ceratodontiformes > Ceratodontidae > Neoceratodus > Neoceratodus forsteri. Next base: position 1,545,650,662 of record CM057450.1, read on the forward strand.
AGACATGTATACAGTGGATTCCACTTCTATGCCATTCAGATGTTTGCACATTCTGGAGGTACAGTATGCACAAAAAACTGAAATCTCAATTCTTGCCCTATTCCAGCAATATAATTATTTTGCTTGTATGTACACAGTTTTTCGGTTATATGCACATTTTTTCATCTTGACATGCTCCCCAACAGGTCCCCAGGTCTTTGTTACCTCTTTGACAGTTGCATTCAGTTGTCATTCCCTTGCAGCCACTAGATTGTCCCCCATAGCTAATCCACTAATCACCCAAAAAATGCTAGAGCTCAGTTAAACCTGTCCCCCCTGCACCATAGTGCTAGTGATTGCTGTTAGTTTTCAGTTCTGATTAACTCACAGAGGGTGATGGACTGATGGCAAAGGATCTGAATTCAAAACCCATGCTACTCACTGAAAGCTTCATTCAATCTTGCTTGCTGCAGCAGAAACGGGTCAGTATCAGTGAATGTTCAGTTTAGCAAAAATATATATATGTGCTATGGTAAAGGCTGTCACTTCTCACATTGCTTAAAGGAGTAGTCCACCCAAAATTTGCAAAAAAACATATGTTGTGCAGAGTGTTTTGATTTGTATGTTAAGTTATAGTGTGTCATTCCCTCTGTCTGCTATTAAGAGTTTTTTCAAAATTAGCTTGCCAGCTTTATGGTAGTTTTACGACCCCTGGAGATCTCCATCTGAGACAGCTTAATTGTGTTCCTTTGTCCTACAATGCACCCTGTCTCATGTGACAGTGAAGTAGCAGAGACCATACATCCAGCAGAAAGCATTGCTTTACAGTCAGTTCACAACATTAGAGATGGCTATATTTTAAAATCTATAGAGTTCAGCTTAGTGACTACCCTCATTGTAAAGGTCTTACTTTCCTGAAGAACTTTGCTGCTGGTAATTTTTGTGCAGCTTGTAAAGTTTCCAAGATATTTAGTTTGTTTGGCATGTGTGTGCTGAATGTTGGGTCTCTGCTACATCACTGTCACATGAGACAAGATGCATTGTGGGAACAAACAATGCAATTAAGCTGTCTCAGATGGAGATCCCCAGAGGTCATAAAACTACCATAAAGCTAGCAGGCTAATTTAGGAAAAACTCCTAATAGCAGACAGAGGGAAGGACACACTAGAACTTCACATATAAATCAAAACACTCTGCACAACATATGTTTTTACAAATTTTATGTGGACTACTCCTCTAAAGGACAAGTAAACAAGCTTTTTACACGTTTTGTTTTTTTAAAAACTACTACTCCATGGGCTTGTAAAGGAGAGGCTTTTTGTTTACATCAATACTGAAACAGCATTTATTAAAGTAGGAGAAATGTAGTTTCATAGCATTTGAATATTTTAAATACAGCCTCTCCTGATTCAAAAATCCTGCTCTGAGAATCCTAAAATGGCTGCCTCGATGATGTCAATAAAGTGAGACATGCCAGCTGTGTAGATGTATTCTTGCTCCACTAACTGTATTAAAATGCGAATAATTTTAAAATGAAAAATGATAGCATGGCACTTTGAGCACGAAAGTTGTTCAGCACAAAAATATCTATATAATGAGAGGTGTTTCATTTATAGATACCTTTTCAGGTTTTTTTAATTAGCAAAAAAAAAAGCATCAGAAAATTAAATTTGTTGCCACTTTGGCAACAAACAAATGCAAATAGCTTTAAAACAAAAATGATAGTAAGGTACTGTGAGCACAAAAGTTGTTCAGCACAAACATATCTATGAAATGACTGGTATTTCATTTATAGATACCGTTTAGTAATTTTATAATTAGCAAAAAACAGCAGAAAAAAATCAGTGTTCTTTTTCACTTTTCACAACAAATAACTGCAAATAGCTTTAAAACAAAATATGACAGCATGGTACTTTGAGCATAATAGTTGTGCAGCACAAACACATCTGCCAAATGAATGGTGTTTCATTAATAGAAACATTTTAGATTTTTTAATAATTGACAAAAAATGGCAGGAAAATCAATTTTTTCCCTTTTTTAGAGGTGTGGCATAAATGGAATATGCTACCTCCCTACTGGAAATACTGTTGATATTTTTTGTTCTTGTGCCTTTCCCAAGTAACCAAACTGCAATTTGCTTTTCAAATAGCTCCCACCTCCTGCCCTTTGAATGGGGTGGGGACAAAACTGTTGTGCGCTTAATGGGCCAGATTTTGAACAATATTTCCAGTACGGAGGTAGCATATTCCATTTATGCCATACCTCCAAAAACGTGAAAAACAAATTGAATTTCCTGCTGATTATAAAACTCTAAAAAATATCTATAAATGAAACACCACTCATGTGGCAGATATTTTTGTGCTGAACAACTTTTGTGCTCAAAGTATCATGCTATCATATTTCGTTTTAAAGCTATTTGCATTTGTTGCAAAAAGTGAAAAGAAAATTGAATTTTCTACAGTTTTTGCTAATTATAAAAAAACTAAAAAGTATCTATAAATGAAACACCACTCATCTTGTAGATATTTTTGTGCTGAACAACGTTCGTGCTGACAGTACCATGCAATAATTTTTGTTTTAAAGTTACTTACATTTGTTTGTTGCCAAAACAACAAAAAAACTGAAATTTCTGCTGCTTTTTTTGCTAATTTAAAAAAAGCTAAAAGGTATCTATAAATGAAACACCTCTCATTGTGTAGATATTTTTGTACTGAACAACTTTCGTGCTCAAAGTACCATGCTATCATTTTTCTTTTTAAAGTTATTCGCATGTAAATACAGTTAGTCGAGCTAGAATACATCTACACAGCTGGCATCTCTCACTTCATTGACATCATCAAGGCAGTTATTTTAGGAGTTTCAGAGCAGGATTTTTTATTCAGGAAAGGCTGTGTTAAAAATTTTCAAATGCAATGAAACTGCATTTCTCCTACTTTAATAAATGCATTTTCAGTATAAATGTAAACAACTGTCTGTACTTTATAAGCCTTTGTAGTCATTTAAAAAAATGTGTAAAAAGCTTGTTTACTTGTCCTTTAAAATAACATTTAAAAGCATTTAAGATGGCTTAGGTGTACTTGTGAACATGTGAGTTACGTTGGTAAATGGATCCCCATTGATTTCAATAGCATCCATTCATTTCTATGGTTTCTGGTTGTATGCATATTCTGGTTGAATGCACACATTCAGCTTGTCCCAGGCATATGCATACAGTACATCAGGAATCCACTGTATATGTATTTATTTAGTTATTTTCTTATTTATTTATTTGTGTACCCCCCATCTAGGGGTATCCAGATGGTCAATATATGAAAGGGGGGCACTTCACAACCCAAGAAACACAGTCCAGAAATAACAACAGGAAAACAGTACCTGAATCCGATGGGTGGTGCTGGTGATGGATGGACTCCATCGGGAGTTGCTCCTTGGCCGGCAGACACTGAAGGGATGTTGTACTGGGATGTTGCAGATCTTCACCTGCCTGGCCTTGCCCAGTTCACTGGTTGACCTTTGTAGACAGTCTTCACCAGGCAGGCTTCTTGACAACTCCCATGATGGTGGCTGGTTCTTTAGGATCAACTCTGGAACCCACTGGTGCTTGCTGTGGAGGCAAACTTCTTTTAGCAGCAAAACAGCACTTTTAGAAAAAAGGATGCCAACACCAAACTGCAGAAAACAGGGGATCCCATTTAATGAACAGATGAAAAACAGGAACAATCACTCCATAGAGCAATAAAACAGTTTAGTTGCTTAAGACCATGCAGGTCACATTATACTGTAGCTAGTGGTGCTCTGAACCCGGGGATCACAAACATGAGCAAGTTAGTTCAGGTGTCTACTGCTAGCCTAGGTATCTAAAGTTCAAATGCAGGCAGCAAAACTTTTGGCTGAATCAGGCCCTTGCAAAAAAGCAGGCAGCAAGACTGACTGTCCTTCCATCCTGGTTTCTCAGCTAACTCCAAATGAGGAGTAGGACCTCCACGGGGGGTGGATGACTACAAAAACCACCCACTGTTGTCCACTCCTCATACCATTTCCACAAAGTTCATACCCTCAGTGGTGACTTCTTTAGGGCACGGAATCCAGAAATAGCAAGTCTATGACAGAGGGTCTGACCAGGACCAGGGGGAGTCCCAGACCCCTGGCCCCCTATTATACTCCCTCGCCTTATGTCTCAGTTCCTTTTCTGGTGCTCCCTTGCAGGCAGCAAACTCATTCTTTTGTCCCTTCCAGGGACAGAGCTGCAGGCTAGCGCCAAACCCAGGGCTCCCACTACAAATGACCACCACCACGTTCCACTCCTGGACTCACTCTACAACCTAGAAAACAATAAACAAACTGGCCACATGGCCAAGAAAGCAGATGCCCTGCTCCAATCTCCTCTCTCTCACTTTTTTCCCTTAATCTCCCCAAGGTGCCAAATCAATCCCTTTATATTCTGTTCTCCTCTAGGCACCTAATTCACCGGAATCCAGTCAGGAACCCAACACCCAGGTACCAAGCAAACTGCCTCTCTAATGCCCCCTGGGACATGCAGTCCCAGAAACTATTTACAATATACCCCTACCTGTGGAGTTAACTGGTACCATAAACTACTATTCCCTCAAGGGAGCTACTGCTCCTTTAAAACTTCCTTAATGCTGACCATGCATATCCAGTAGTGCAGAGCAGCGAAAACTATTTAAAATTTATTTTATAAAAAAAAAGTTCCCCCGTGTCCTCTGGTGGCCCCAAGCCCAGACCGCAAAAACCAGACCCAGGATCCGGAGCAGCCGCTCCGTTGAGTTTTTTCTTTTCCCCTTACTGCTTCCCCAATGGGCATGCATGCTGAGTAGTGTGGGTCCTCATTAAACTATTTACAACTTGTGGTCCCATTGCCACGGCAACCCTCGGACCATAAATCCACCACAAACATGCCCAGAAGTGTGGAAACACTCGAGTGGTACCTGGCTCTCCCCAATCTAAAGGCCAAGCACCACAATTGAGTGGTACAGAGCTGTGGAAGCCACACAAAGACCACATGGGTCTAAATCCCACCAGGGCCATTGTTGACCCCAAAAAACAGAGGGGAGCTGTGGAGGGTGAGCTCCATAAAAGGTAAGTCTGTTTGGGGGGCTTACATTTGGTCATTCATTCATTTATGAATTTATTGATTTAGTGATTTATTTATTTACTGTTTTTCTCCCTGTTTGTCCCAGGCTACCCATTCCACACCGTTAAGATCTCCTCCCAGTCCTGACACCTCCATCTCAAGTCCTCAACTCTCATAACTTGCCCAGAGTAATGGACTACCCCACAGCAGGCTAAATGTATTAGTCTTTAGCCATTAGTGAGCAGTGTTCAAAGGTGCCTGTGTCCTTCATCCTGCAGTGCCTGTGAGATTATTCCATTGTACTTCTCCCCTGCTGCATTAATGCCTGTATCGAGGACTCCATGACATGCATATACCTCAGCATGCTGACAGGGAGTTCACCGTGGTCTGGCGTGCTGTTGCAGGCATCTTAACTGCATTATCACTTGTGGACACCCAAGAGGAGGTAGCCTGAACTCTCCCCCCTACCCTGAAGGAGCTGAGTGTCTTCTGTCCATATCCACTTGCCTGAGCTTTTGATCTGCCAAGGCCTGGCTCAAGGAGTATGATATGCCCCTTTGTCCTGACACAACTGCCCCCTCCTTCCTGCCAGTTGAATTTGCTGCTTGCTGCTTATGCTGGTCTCTATCTCCCATGATTGTCCAGGTTGTGTGACGATGATTCAACTAACAGTTAATTTGACTCCTGGATTTCACAGTCCTTATGCTACTTTTCATGTTCAAGGATATTGTTGCAACTTGTAAATCTTGCAAACTCCCTTTACTCTGATTCTGATACAGTGCCATTTGTACTTGTAGTAGATTTATGTACTGCTTGCTTCCTATGCTGTGATAATTGCTTGTTGCATGTACTCCTGTAAACTTCTCTGCACTCCCCCCACCCTCCCAGATCCCAACTGAAAATGAGCCTTCCAGGACTCTACTTGGTAACGTCGTAAAATATGTTTCAATAAAATAAATAAGAAGGGAGGTGTCTTCTGTTACATGTGATACTCCTCCTGCCAGTCAACCAATACTCCAGATTTGGGGTACAAAGCCAGGTCAGTGACATCTCAAACAATAACACTACCACTGCACGATGGGTCAGCATTACTTTCTATTTTTCATTATTTTGTTTTAATCTAAAAAATAAGGGTGCTCCATAATCAGCCTAGACAGCAACCCTTTGAGAAGCATGCTCTCCAACTAAGGATAAGCTAATGCCAAATTTGGGTTCAGTGATTTTGCTGAAATTCAACACTTTCACCTTTGATTTGACCCTGTAGAACATTTGGACCACTTTGTGACACTTGGACTGTCGGATAATTAATTAATAACAAACACACTAGCCCATCCTAGGTGGCATGGGCTAGTTCCATTGACCACCACCCCCGTCCAGTCCCTTCCACTCACCCCCAATGGATGTTTTTTTTTAACCTACTGAGTAACCAATTAGATGGCTTCAACGTCCTAAGCCAGTTGTATAAATTACAGTACATTTCTGCCACCATATTTACAAAAATGTTTATTTAAAAAATTTGCAGCTGTTGGCACTGTGCCAGTTGCCAACTGCTCATTTAAAAACAAAATGACTGGAGTAAAGGGGGAAGTGGGAGGATGGAGGGAGGGACTGACTGGGCTGGTTAGCAGTGGTGGAAAGGTGTCACTTAGCCCTATATGTAGCCTGCATGACTCACTATACCAAGGACCTGAAGTGGCTTCTGCTGAAGTGTTAGTGCTGAAGTGAAGGCAGGGTTTCTGAATCAAAGTAGAACTGAGTTTGCCAATTTCTAACTTCATTCACCCTTATCTCCAACATATATACAATCCTTCCCAGATCTCAATCCTTTTTCTAAGAGCTGTGACATCACTGACATACATTAATTAGTACAGAAGGAGGCATTGCCCATCAAATCTGCCCCCCATTACCTTAACAGTTATCCCATTTTATTCCCTTCAAATCCAGGAAGATGTGCAACTCACACTTGAAAACTGTCACTGTCACTGTCACTGTCTCAGTGTGTATTGAACTTCCTGATAGGTGTATTATACAAGTTAATTGGGCTTTGCAGATGTCTCTTATGGCATAGGAGACTCCAAGAGTGAGGTTTGGGTGAGAGGACCACAGAGCAAAGCAGAGCAGTTCTGGCTGCCCAAACTGCACCAGAGGAGCCTCTTAGACCATAAGAACCACTATGGGGAGGACTAATAAATTGATTGAGTTGTCTAGGGTCATATATAGTAAGTTTTTAAGTATTTTGTATTCATTTCAAAAGTTAAAATGAATCTGCCCTCCCCCTCCCCCTGGCTGTGAAATAGAATACCCCACTCTTAAATGCATGAGACACAACTGTACATGGGCTAAGAGGTACAGTGGGTCTGTGTGCTGATTGGCTGAAATCTCATAAGTGATTTTCAATTAAGAGCACCCAGATTTCCTAAAAACGGTGCTGCCCTTGCCCTGAAAGAACATGAAGTACTCATTATGTAAAACAAGCAAGGAAACAATTGTGCGGTCTCCTTGATGGAATCCCACTTGTATTTTCCACTGTGTAATATATAAACACTCTTTTTTTAACTGTGCTATATGTAATTAATGTCTTTGCAATTGATTCAGTAACATGAACAAGTATTTGATTTCAGAAGTTAGTGTCACAAAATCTGAAGAAGTTATACATTCTCTTAATGTTTATGAAAAATTTATTTTTCTCAATATACTGTAATACTGTAATATAATGACTACAGTATATCAATGTACTATAAGTATATTTCCACTATATCAATGCACTGAAACCCCCTATTTCTGTAAATATAGTGAAAATGGTTTATTAGTACGTGGATAAAGTAAAAGTGCGTATTCAGTATATCAATATATTAAAAGTGTATTGAATATAATGTAACCAGTAGGCCATTGAAAATATGTTATCTTTAGACAGACCTACTGTAACTTTCTGAGCTGTTATGGCTAGAAACTTTTGTTTTTCAGTGAAAGCCTGGAATTAGTTCGACATGGTTATATTGCAGTGATATATTTTCAATGTATCAATAGAAAAGCATGTCTTCTCAGTTGATGTACAAATAATGCATTTCCACTGTACTGAAAAAGAGAAGTAGTTTCAGAGAATCGATAAAGTAGAAATATACAGTATCAATATAGTAGTTATTCAGTTACACTATATCGACAGAAAGACGTTTAGAAAAATAGAAAATATATTTTGGGGATTTTGGGATACTATACAGTAAAAGCAAACCAAGGGTATTACTGAGCTGTAACCACACTTTATTTTCTGTACCTACTATCTATAATCTGTGTAATTTTGTAGCAACATTTTTCAAATGCTGCTCGACTGACTTGCAGTTATGTACTGTGCTGCTATTCTTCCAGTTTCCCCTCCCCAGGTCACACCTGGAAACGTGTCTTGGCTCAGTGTGCCATTCCTGGTTACCAACCTTTCAATAAATACATAAATAATGGAATGATTATTTTTATGAAAATGTGTTTTCAAAGTGGCCTGATCATGTTATGGTAAATCCTCATTTCCCCTCGGGTCACCCCAAACTCTTACCATGCTATTGCTGACTACGTCTGAGAAAGCATCTGGAGACAATAATTTACCAAAACTAATCTGCATCACCTATATTATTTATTTATTAGCTTTTGTTGACCAGGTAAGCACGCTAGACAAAACAATTGCTATTTTCAGGTACGACCCGGGAGAGTACAATGAAGGACAAATCCATACAGAGAACAATAAGATACAATTAAGCACTGCACAGGATCAAGTAGAACCAGGTGACATTACACAATCAGTCAAGAATTAACACAGTTGAGTAGGAAAAACATACATAGAAACAGCTATGGATAAGAACAGTGCATCCAGCAGCAACAAAGTGCTTCTGGGATAGACCAGATGCACAGACTTTGAAATATCACAGTTGCAAGTGCTGTGAGGGTAGGCAACAAACTGGAGGGACTGTTGATTTGATTTCATCTTGCAGATCCTTTGTTCCTTTATTAGATTTTAAATGAGTACCTCAGCAGCTACAGGATAAGCAATATGTGTTTCAAAGAGTTACTGACTCACTAAAGCACCCTTTCTTCTGCCTTACTTAGAGCAAGGTGATACACTGAATGCCAATACTTAAAATTCATTTGCATTCAGCGAAACAGTTTTGCAATCATTGTGCGCGTCAGTGATCACTCTAAAAGCCTCCTGTACAGGAGCAGCCGTTATGCATCTCCTAATAGTTTGTCATTTGTTTTGATATTTGGATTGTGTGTTACTGGAAAAGAATGAGAAACCTGGGCTGTGTGGAATTTAAAGGTCTCGCAGTGACCTGTGACACTCCTCCAATTGCAAGCTGTAGCATTTGATGTTTAAATCTTGCATGACGAGGCCTGGGATGGTTGTGGAATGCACCATTTTCTTGGCATCTGCACCTGCTGAGAAAGAAAGCTTCAGCGATTGAGGCCTTTTACCTCAAGATGGGCTAAGGAGGCCAGATTATGTAAACAACTTGTCTGCCTGAATGAGGTGCCTTGACAGGTCCCCGTGTAGTCAAATGGCAATTGTGACTCCTTACATTTCAAGAGTCGCGCTTGAATGGTTTCATCTGAAACCCTCTGGGTAATAGTAGCCTTTTGAGGTTATGATATCTCTGGATGGAATTCAATAAAAAAAACAGCTTTGAATTGAAGCACTGGAATGCTGCCAGCCATGTTACAATACAACAGGCCTTGAAAAAAGATTGGACTTATCCTTTTGATTCTAACTCTCTTCCAGGGCAACACCACTTTTTTTTTTCTCTTGTGTAGAAGCTTTAAGACTCAAAGCTTTCTAATGCAGTGGCAGCAAACAGAGCAAACTGGGTAAACAAGCTAGAAAGCAACAGCTGACCTTTGGCAAATGAAGCAGTGACAGACATTAGATCTAATATTACAGGGTTCTTTAAGGCTGAAACTAAATCCTGGTTCCCTGATTTATGTCTGCTAGCTTTCTATTACTTTTCTGAAAAGGTTTTTTTTAGCAGATTTTTCTGAAAGGGTTATACAAAGGAAGCAAATAAAGAAATGTGCCCCAAAGCTGCAAGCCACATGTTTGTTTTTCCTTGTTTGTCACGACTCTGCCAAGTTTTTGTCTCTTTACTTGGCAAGAGTGATGTTGCATTGGAATATATCACCTTTGATCATCAAGGCATATTAAGACAGGTGTTAAACTAGTGGAAGCAGTCATTTTCTTAATAAAATTCTTGAAATCACTTCTTTGATAACCTAATGTTTCTGGTGTAATATTTCCTGTTGGCTGCTGCTCAACATGAGTATTTAGAAAGATTGTGTGTGTGTGGGACTTCTTTTATCTATGTTGAAAATCTGGCCCAGGCTCTGTCTCTGGCAAGGATTGTTTTTTTCTTCTATGAAAACCATCACAAGTCCAAAGAATTCCGATTGTTTGGAGCACAACAATGCAAAGGAGGGCCGTGCTGCAGAAGAGAACAGTATGCTATGTGAAAGAATATACAATGCACCAAAGTATATACCACACTGGGAGTTAGTCTTTCACAATAAATAAATCCACCATGAAGCTTTGGAACTGGAGAATTTACAATGGAATTATGGAAATTATTATAACCTCTGCTGTGCCTCCCGCCGTCACTGGTTAAGGTGGACATGGTCTAGGGAGATCCTCTGTGTCCAGGGGAATACAGTAAATGGTATCTCACTGAAGTGTCCCCTTACAGTAGCATCCAGAGTTACTATACACCCCAGGTCCACAGCTGTGTGGCGGCTACAGCTCACACTTTTGCTGTGGCAGAAGGGAAGCTCTCAGACAAAGTGAATTAAGTAGCAGTCACACTTTACTGACTTTTCAGCAATTTCAGTCTGGAACAGTGGTTCTTAATCATTCCTGTAATTGGCATTGTGTAGGTAGGTAGGTATGATCCTGACCATGGACACAAGTCAGGACCCTTGGAACACCTTAGTGAAATGGCTGTGCCCCAAACATGCTCTTGGAGCCACAGAACCCCTCTATTTCCTTTGATATCTCAAATCCACACACCAGTGGGTGAGGTAATACCTTGAGTCAGAGCCTGATATACTCTATTGATTTCATTATTGCTTCCTCTATAACACTTGGGCAGTGAGTGGTGCAGGAGACCTCCACTGTTGGGGGAACAATGTATTATTTGCTTCTTGGAGGTTATACTATTTAAACATTTGTGACTGCTTGGAGTCAGTTCTGCTGAGGGCTGTTTTTTCCTGAAGCTTGGGTTTTGCAGTATGTGGACTACTAAATCAGAAACAGAATAGGTTTGCTTTCTGTAGCATCCATGGGTCTCCTGATCCTGAGGGCATATATGCTCTGTGCCAGGTAGAGGGGGACAAGGCAGAGTAGGTTTGAGCCTGGCTCGAGCTTAGTGTCTGGCTTGACATAACTCAACCTCTGTAAGCAGTAGAGAGAAGGTAAAGCCAAACTAGTTATGCTCAAAGTAAGCATTTTTGTCAGCCTGAGCAGTTAGTGTAGTATCTGAAATGTTCAACTCCTATGTAGTGAACACCCTGTAGTAGCTAGGGCTTTGGTCACGTTTTCACTCATAGAGAAAGAACTGGAAGGGGACAGGATCAGTTGTGTTCCAGGACAGTAGCTGCTGCTGTTGTTTTCACAGGGTTCTTATGGATTTTACTTGGTAGGTTAGTTCTTTTCTTTCTTACTTCTAAGGGGCTAGCAGGGTATTGTTTTGGGGGCTGCTGGATGTTTGAAAACTGATTTGGTGGCTGTAAGTGGGGCTCATTTTGTGGATGTTTCACTGTGTAACAGGCTGCGCTGGTAGAGGCCTATTTCTTCTGATTTAAAACCTATTTGATGGGATTTCCTTGGGCCTGGTTCTTTGACTGCTGGGCTTGGAGGGGAGACACAGGGCTGATACACTCTCTCTTGAGTCAGGTGTCTGCCCAAAACCCGCCCTCCCCCACCCCTCCCTCCTCAGAAGTCTGCAATTTATAGGGGAACACCTGCCCTGCAAATGGAGGAAAAGGCTGCAGGTGCAGCTCATGTAGTTCTAGCCACTGGGGTTGGATTTAAAGGCTGGGAGAGAGGAGCCTAGGAGTTGTGCATTTTTATAAGTTTAATGTGTTGTACTGCACCTAGTAACAGGGTTACTGGGTGTACAGTGGACTGTCTCTAAGATTAGTGGGGTGACCTGATTAGCAGTAGGGTGTATCTTGGACTAGGGGGAACCTGGTGGCTCACCCAAGGAAACCTATTTGGAAGGGATGGAACCACACATCATTAGGGCGGCATCTTTGGGAGGGTGGTGGGGTGCACAGGGTGTGGGCAGCCACATGATACTGGACTGGGCTTGGAAGTTCAGTGGTTGCCCAGTGTGCTACCAGCTAACGTAGCTTAGGAGGAGGTTGCGGGATTAGGGAGAAAGTTGGGGAAGGGTGGTATGGTTGGGGAAGGGCTGGGAATCTCCCACGGGGTTGCACCAAGTACTGGGGTGGGGGCATAGGAAAGGAGTGCAGGAGAATACTCAGGGTCACATAGGACCCTGGCAGAGGGGTCCAAAAGGACACTACCAAGGAAGCAGGCAAGACTGGGGACCCTCACAAAGGAGGGACGGAGGGACAACATTCTCAGGAAGTAGGTAGATGGCCAGGGCTGGACAGAAGGAAGGCATGGGAGGTGGTTCAGACCTTACACTCAATAACCGCCTACCCTCTTCTTCTGCCTCGAGGATGAGGGGGTGATGTAGCCACGACAGGTGGTTAGAGATGGAAAGGAGTGGAGGCAGGAGGCAGGGGCCAGATAGCAGGAAGAACAGGGGGGACCTGGAATGCAGGAGAATGGGGAGCAGGAATCAGAGCAGGAGGGGCAGGGGGGAAGAGGAGGAAAGCACAAGGAGAAGGACCAGTTGGGAGGAAGGTAAAGGAGAAGGACCAGAGGTAGGGAGGATTCAGTAAGGGAGCTGAGGGTTTAGGCCAGGGGAGCACTGACGAGCAAGGAGGAACTAAATGGAGACAGGAAGGAAGGGAGGACGAGCCAGGCTAGTTTAGCAGATGGGGAGAAGGACCACTTGCAAGCAGTGAGGGGGAATTAGCAAGGTACAGAAGGATACTCAGGAGGAGAGAGGCAAGGATTGAGGAGGGGGGTGGCCATGGTAACAAGGGTGGCATGTGGCACCCAGATAGGGGAGGAACAAGGAGCCGGCTGGGTGAGGGGCCGCAGAAAGGATGAGGGACATGGAAGGGGGATGGAGGAAAAGGAGGTCAGAGTGCTCCTGCTGGGGATTCTATGATCAGGGGTATCAAATGGGATAGGGAGGGAGAAGCCTGGCCAGTTAGAACAAGATGCTTCCCTGACCAACAGTGCACAGGGCTAAGCACGAGGTATATCAGCTGGCAAGGATTGTGGGGTTCCCCAGACATACTGGTCCACCTGGGTACAAATGACATTGAGGAAATAGCGAGCCAGAGATACAGGCAAGATTCAGGAGCTCGCCAGGTCTGTCATGACATAGGATGCACAGTTTCCTTCTCAGAAATCCTGCCAGTGCCAGGGCTAGTGGGGAACACAAAAGGAAGATTAGGAGATAAACCAGTGGCTCAGGGAGTGGTTTGAGGCCAGAAGGTATGGGCTGATGGGGGACTGGGGGGAGACCTGGGAGGATAAGGAACTGTATGCTAGAGATAGACTACATCTCAATTTGAGGAGGGAACTTGTTGAAAATAGAGGGGTTCATTGGTGAAAGTGGGGTTTAAACTTGTGAAGGGGGGGGGATGGGAGAAAAGGCTGTCAAGGGGTGCCGATAAGGAGGGACTTGTCTCCACCCCTGGGGACCAGGAGGATTGCAGGAAAAGGCCGACTGGCAAAGTGCAGACCAGGAAAACAGAATCCCATGGGAACACAAGCAGGGAAATGGAACTATAGTGAAAGGGTGAAAGGTAGTCCTGCTAAATGCCAGGAGCTTGGGCAATAAAATGCCTGAGCTCCAGGCAATGCTAACTGAGGGAGCAGTGGATGTGGCAGCGGTCACTGAGACTTGGGCCACTGCAGGACATGACTGGGACCTGAACCTGGAGGGTTACACTATGTTCAGGAAGGACAGGGGGGAGGGAAGGGGAGGAGGGGTAGCAATGATAGTCAAAAACTGCATTGGCATAGGGGGAGTAGAGGAGGCAGAGGGAACCATGGAGGCGATTTGGGTCACCTTGATAACAAGGGGGGGCAAGAGAGTAAAAATAGGAGTGGTGTATAGACCCCCTGCCCTGGCGGAGGAGCTGGAGGACAGTCTGGTGGCAGATGTTGGGAGACACTGCAGACTGGGCAGAAGAACGGTGGTGGTGTTGGGGGACTTAAACATGCCAGGAACAGACTGGGAGACTATGACATCCTCTGTGACCAGGGAACAGAGGTTGTTGGATGTCTTTCAAGACGCGTTCCTAACTCAGCAGGTGAGGGAACCGACCAGGGAGGCGCGGGTACTGGATGTGGTCCTGGCAAACAGTGACCAGGTTGGGGGCCTGGAGGTAAGGGACCCATTGGCGGGGAGTGACCATGCCACGGTCTGGTTCTGCCTGGATCTAGGAGGGGTAGAAGGCTGCACAAAGACGGAAGTAACCGACTTCAGGGGGGCGGATTTTAAGGAAATGGGAAGGATCCTTAAGGAGCATTTGGATGGGATTGGGTCAGACATGGACGCTGATAGTAGGTGGGAAATCATCGAGAGGGTGTAGGATGCTACCAGCACCTGTACAAGAGTAAGACGAAAATGTGGGCTAAAACCCTGCTGGTGGACCAGGGAGGTCCAGCAGGTGGTGCAGGGAAAGAAAGCAGCCTATAAGCAATTCAAGTGCTCAAGGAGTGAAAGGGATCGAGGGGAGTACGAGCTGATGGCTAGAAGGGCCGCTAGAATGATGAGGGTGGCTAAGGCAAGGAAGGAGCAGAACCTGGCCAGGGAAATTAGGAGAGGGAACAAGGGGTTCTTTAGATACATTGGGGAAAAACGAAGGGTGAAGGGGCAGATTAGCAGGATTAAATCAGGGGAGAGATGGGCACAAGACCCGGGGGAGCAGGCTGAGGTACTAAATGAATACTTCACCTCAGTTTTCACCAAGGAAAATGGGGGTGCTGCATCATACATGGGAGGAGACAGAGATACTGAGGAGGGGGGACCCCTACCGATCGGCGGGTCTGGGGAGAGGGGGAGGCATCACTGGCAGGTGGGAGGGGGAGGACTAAGCAGGGAGTAGAGGTACCGGAAGTGGAAATCACAGCAGAGAGTGAGGGAAGCCCTCAGCTCCCTTAAGACAGAGAAAGCACCGGGGCCGGATAAATTACATCCCAGAGTGCTGAAGGAACTTGTGGATGTCCTGGCGAAACCCCTGGCGGAGCTTTTCATCATCTCTCTGAGGACAGGGTGGGTGCCCCAGGACTGGAAGGTGGCGCATATAGTGCCTATCCAAAAGGGGGGATCAAGGGAGGTGGCAGAGAACTACAGGCCTGTCAGCCTGACATCGGTGGTGGGCAAGGTGATGGAGGGCATTGTCAAGGAGAGGCTAGGGGGGACCTGGATAAGTCAGGGTGCCTGGACGACAGACAGCATGGATTCATCCTGGGGAAATCGTGTCAGACAAACCTGGTGGAGTTCTATGACTGGGTGACAAGTGCCTTGGACCTGGGTAGACCAGTGGACGTCCTCTTTCTAGACTTCAGCAAGGCATTTGACTCTGTTCCTCATGTGGGCCTGTTGGATAAGCTGGGAGAAATGGGGGTGGGGAACCAGATGATCAGATGGATAGGCAATTGGCTCCAGAACTGGACCCAGAGGGTCGTAGTTGGTGGGATAGTCTCATCCCCAAGGAGGGTCATAGTGGGTCTCACAGGGATCAGTCCTTGGGCCCTTCTGTTCAATGCCTACATATCTGACATAAGGACAGGAATCAGGAGTGAGATGAGTCTCTTTGCAGATGACTCAAACTGGGGTGGTGGTGGATGGGGAGGAGGGAGGGGTCCTATAGGGGACCTGGAGGCTCTGGAAAGATGGTCTAGAAAGTGGAAGCTGAGGTTTAATGCAGGAAATGCAAGATACTCCACCTGGGGGCCAGAAACCCAGGCCAAGTGTACACCCTGGGGAATGCTACAAGTCTCGATGGCTGAGAGGGACCTGGGGGTGGTGGTGGATGTCAAGATGAACAACTCTGAGACTTGTAGGAGGGCAGCAGCCAAGGCCAACAGGATGCTGGGATGCATCACTAGGGGGATCACCTCTAGAAGGAGGGAAGTGATACTCCCTCTGTATAACTGCTTGGTGAGGCCACACCTTGAGTACTGCGTGCAGTTTTGGAGGCCACACTTAAAGAAGGACATTAACCTCCTGGAGAGGGTCCAGAGGAGGGCAACCAAAATGATTTGGGGCTTAGGGGACAGGACCTATGAGGAGAGGCTCGAAGAGCTAAATATGTACACATTGGAAGAGAGAAGGGACCGGGGGGACATGATAGAGGTCTTCAGGTACATGAAGAGGGTAAATAGGGGAGGAACAGTCAGGGTGCTTCAGGAAGGAAGGAGGGGCCACTAGAGGGCATGGGTGGAAGCTGGAGGGGAAGATTCAGGGAGAAAGGAGGAGGTGCTACTTCACTGAGAGGGTGGTGGAGCCATGGAATGCACTGCCTAGGGGCTGGTGGAGGCAGAGACAGTGGAGGGGTTCAAAAGGGGGGTGGGACAGGTACAGGGGAAGGGTTCTGGAAGCAAAATCCAATGCAGCAAGAATATCCGGAACTGGGAAGGGAGAAGCCAGAGAAGGCGAGGGGGACAGCAAGGTCAGCACCCAGGGTGGGGGCTGACCAAACGAGCAGACACGAAAGACTGTTAGGCCTATTCTGCTGGCATTTTAGTATGTTAGTATGTTTTAGTATGTTAGAGTCAAGCCAGACCACTGGCTCAGCTCTAGCTTGGCTCTAGGTGAAAAATTCCTGGCTTGCCCACTTCTGGTGCCAGGTTAATCTCCTCTCTGGAGCCAAGAGATCATCCCCTTGGTGGGTTCCTCACTGCATAGTGTTACTTACAGGGTATCCAGTGAATATAGTGAGTGAATTTTAGCGATTCAATTTTGGTGACGGAAAAATAGTGAATGTAAATTCGGCAATGTGATCTTTATAGCACCTGTTAAGTTCAGCAATTTCATTGCCTAGGGAGTAGTTATTTAGTAGAGTGAAAGGGCTTTGCTTGTCATGCCAGTTCTGAGCTGGCCCTCTGGTGAAGTGGGTACAGTCACAGTCTCTGTCGCTGGTAGACCTGGATTCGGATGTGGCTGTGGGGACAAGTTTTTTTTTTGTTATGTATTGTTTTTGTTGTAAATTGTAAAGCCTCATTTGAGCTTCCTGCCCTCCGCACCTTTTTCCTCTCTACCTCCCCAGCTGCTCCCTCCATAATGTTCTCCCCCCCGCCCTGTGTCCCACAGTGAAGAAGCCCCCATCCCAAGTTTTGCCCTGTCCTGCAGTGTCAGACTCCCTCTGGAGTTAGTTATATTTAAAATGGTGGGTGCAGTGGTGAAGCCTCCACAGGGGGGGGGGGATGTGGGGCATAGCCCACCACATAAAAAGCAAATCTATGTCACCACATATACTGTACATATAGTAGGAGCCGTCGCTATTTTGGTTCTTCAATGTAGTGCTTATCGCCATTTAGGTTGTCAATGATGTGCAGTCACTTTTTTGTTCTCAACTTTTTTTTTTCACTTTTATTACATAGAACCTAATTACAGGATGGGGGTTGCTGGACAATGCATGGCAGCATGTGCTCCAGACTTCCCACTAGCAGCAGTCAACCATCACTCTGGCGAAAGTAGCTTTCATACAACTCCAGCTTGGGCTCTCCCTCTCTCATTGGACATAATATAGGCATAACTCCTACCTTGACAGCACTTTATTTCTCAACAAGTCTTTCTTCCTCAGCAGCTCCTTGGACAACAACTCTCAGGACACATTCCTGAAAATGCTCCCCAAGGAACACCTTCTCTTCTGGGGAACCCCTTCTGTACTGCAAGGCTGCCAGGAAATCCCCTTGATGGGAAGCCCTTCAGGGTCCCCACATCCTCACAGAGTATCCCCTCACTTGGCCTCTCTTATTTTCAGTGATGTACACTGAATGTGCTCCCAGATCCCTTGCCCTAGGATCTGCACTACTGCCTTGGACCTACCCTGGTAGCAGCCAGAAGGCCTGGAACTGAGGGGATCCGATCCCAGAAGTCTGAATCAAGGACAGCAGGTAGATGAAGAAGAATCAGGATTTATGTAGCACTTTTCATATGCACTGTATCTCAAAGCACTTTACAAGCAATGCTAGACTGGTAGTAACGTGACTGAATGTGTAGTGTTAGCCATATCACACATCAACACCCACACACAGCCTTGGACAATTGCATGAACTGATTTTATGGAAAGGGGAATACTGGTCAAGACACCAGGAAATGTCCCCTACTCTCATTGCGAAAAGTGCCTTGGGTTCTTTTACTTTTACCTGGATACCCACCAGGACAGCAGCAGCATGGGTAGAAGAAACCTCGGTTTAATGTCTCATCTGAAGGACGGCACACCCCAACAGTACAGCACCCTTCAATACTGCACTTGGGTGCCAGCGTTTTTAGGTATGAGCTCAATCCCGATGTGGGACTGGAACCCCACCATGACCTTCTGACCCAGAGGTGGATGCGCTACCAACTGAGCCATGCTGACACCTATGTAGATGTGAGGTCCTTGCCTCCTCAGGCAAATCTCCTCAAGGGCACCCTGGCACCCTCCTTTCTAGCACTTAACCCCTCCCACAAGGTAATCTAAGGTCAGAATCAATACAGAAGATAGGCTGTGGGTCTGGCCATCTGGTACTCAACCCCTGCCCCTACTGGTATGAGGGACTTGTTACCTTGGTATGCTTATTCCTAGCAAGTAAAACTCCTTATCAGAGTATATAACACTGATTTTCTGCTACCTGCATTTTGGCACAACTGTTTGCTGTTTAATGTTCAGTAGTTGGTTGTGGATCTTGAGATGGGTTGAACAGTAACTGACAAAGTGAGGGGATTAAAAAGAGGAGCCCCTAACTCAATCCAAAGGTATGCTGATTTTGAACATGATGTGAAGAATGGTCTGCTGGCAGAGATAATGCATGGCAAAACCATAAATGACTTAAACCATAGCTGGGATAGAGTCAAGGGGGACATTAACTACTCAGCTGTAAGTGGGGGAGCAGAAACACAGATAACAAAAGGGGGGAACAGTGTAAGTAAGGACCACACAGAGACAACAGATCCTGGAGAATGATAGGGTAATATGGGGCAAACTGGATAGACTATTTGTCGTTCTCTGCCATCATCTTCTATGTTTCAATGTAAGAAGTTCCTTGTGTTTTTGGATGAGGTTCACAGTACAAAAGAACATTTGTGACAGATTATACAACAGTACATAATTTTTAGGCTGTGAGAACTGTTTGTTTCTAAACATTGAGTCAAGCAAAAAATATTGCTGCACCACTCCAAAGACACTGTGCCTGGTTCTAGATACGTAATCAGTAGGCAAAATTACAGGCACTCGAGTTCAGCACAAAATAAAAGTTCATCATCTAAACAATACTAAAACATGCCTTGGTGGTAAGAAAACGTTAACAGGATGTGATCCCAACCTGGTTTTGCCTGTGAAGGCTTTTTCAAGGGATAGCTATCAGAAGGAGCAGTTGGTCCTTTTAAAGTGCTTATGACCAATAGTGTGTGTTTACCAATTTTAAAGGTGCAGTGCTAAATTACTGTCAAAAAGCAAATGATTTACCATAAAAGTTTCCCACAGTTAAAATTACTATCATACTCAGCCGAGTAGGCAATACTTTTGTTGCACAGCATTTCATCCTAAATGATTACTTATAACCTATCATGGTACAAAAATACACTAATAGTTACAGTTCATCTATCATACAGTTGATCGAGAAGTTCCAGGGGCCTTCACTTGTGATGAATAAATTGTTTGCTGCCCCCTTCTTGCTTGCCATCACCTTCCATTCATAAATACATAGTGATAAAAGCCACTGAATGGAACCTAGGGCAGAAAAGAGAACGCATTAATAAGCATCAAGGCATTACATAGTCTCAAAGTTAAAAACAAAACAATTGCTCCCCAAGATCACCTTAGATTCTCCCTTTTCTTTTAGCGAATGACATTACATCCAGCCTGTCATTCAGTCCAGGCATGAAGTAACCTCCTAATTGGAAAATCCACAGTGCCTTCTTCTGTAGAAGTAAGTTTTTCAGGTCCCCACCCCTTTTACTTAGAAATGCCCTTTCAATGCCACAGAATTTAAAGTAATTACATTTAGTCTTCGGTGAGTTTTTGACATGAACAGCTAAAGCATTGCTCATGTCACCTTTTTCAATATATCTCAAATGTTCCCCTTTCTTAGTTTCAGGGGTCTGGACATTTTGCCTATTGTATATAAAAAGTGCCACAAGTGTACCAAGCAAGGTATACAACATGTGTGTTGTCACAGTTCATAAAACTTCAGATTTCAAATGTTTTAGTAGCATTACTGCTAGTGAATAATTGAGTTTTCTCCAACTGGGCAGAATTTACAACTTCCACATTTAAAATTACCCTTAGGCAAGTTTGGTAACCAGGTGCATGGTTTTCCTAGGGTTGGTTGTAGGCTATGAGACAAAGTGTCAGACAAATTCTTAGCTCTTTTATAACTGAACCAGAGTAGGGCAGTATTAGGGATGGGAGAACCTCAAAAGCTTCTGAGGTTCTAAAAGGTTCTGAGAATCAAAAAAAGGTTTGGATGCTTATCCAGACTTTATCTGAACCTTTAATAACCTTTATTATTTTATGGTAAATGTATGCGACAAAATAATACAGTATATCTGCAGAAAAAAGCAATTAAGCCACTGTTTAGTAGTAATAAACAGCATGATTAGTGAAATGAGATGAGAAGGAGTGAATGATGTGACTGTGCATGTACCCACTGGAAGTGCCAGTGCTGTAATATGTACATGCTGAACCTCAGAACTGGCACTCAGCGCCATGATGATGATGATGATGATGATTTTGCTAAAGGCAGGCAAGTCCCAGAACTCTGACCAACCCTTATAGCTTAATGGTTACAGCACCAGTGTGAACCATGAAACTCTGACAGCCACCCACCACATACTGTCTGTGGGATTTTGTCAAAAAACAGGCAACTCCCAGAACGCTTTCTAATCATTCTTCTGTTTCTGACATTTAAGAAAATAATAGTAATACTGTGTATAAAATTATAAAATTATAAAGTTATTAACAGTAGTGATTTCTATTTCTCAACAGGCACCACTGTGAATGTCTCTCAGCTAAGTAATGAAGAAGAAGCCAAGAACAGAAAAACATCACCAGGCCAGAGCAGAGGGCAGCCAGTCAGAGAGCCAGTCAGCCAGCTACCACTTCACAACTGCAGTCTGCTACTACCCCCACCTACTACAATCAGGGGGAATACAAAAGTAGTCTACCAGCACTGAGATCAATGGTGCCTATGCATGAATGGACGGAAAGTATGCACCAGAGGCACGTACCCTGCCCACGTAGATCTGCACCTGCGGACAGGTGCACCCATGCCAGTATGCAATATCACCGGCCACCTTTCCATGGCCCTGCCCCCCCCACACACACACACAGGTGCACAAAGAGTGGATGGTGGCAGAGTTGTAGACCCAGGCAGGCAGCCAATGGTATACCCGTTCTGGGTCACAGAATGGATCCCCTGTGCGGAATGGCATGGGTCCGGCTACGTGCATAGCACCCGCAGGCATCCAGTCTAGGCACAGTTGGTCCCTATTGCCATGTGGTCCCTGCTGCCCGATATCCACCCCCTTGGCACCATGCCTTATCCCCTCCACATTTGAACCCCCACCCCTGTCCTGTATGCCAGACCCCCCCCAACACAAATGCCCCCATATGTCAGCACTCCCTCCACACACACACACACACACACACACACACACATATGCCCCATCCTCGTTCATGTATGTTACAACCCCCCGACTCATATGTCTGTGCCCCATCACTGTTCATGTAAATGACACCTCCCACATGCATCTGAGCCTCATCCCCATATGTGTGCAACCCCCCCAACCAGAGCCCCATCATGAAGGTCCCAACCAGTACATCACATCCTGACCACCCCTCAACCCCCGATCATGGCTCACCACCCCCTCATTGGTGGTCAGTGCCCCCCCCTCCGCCGGCACCAACAACACCACCTCCCATTCTCTGTACCTGCAAGTCGGTGCTGTGTCTATGGACAGCCACTGGAACATCCATCTGCACACCTCCTTAGCTGCCAGCCATCTAACTGATGCTGGGAGCGTGCTACCACTATTATCGGGGGGGCGAGTACAGAGCTAGCAGCATTTATCAATGTAATTATTAGATACATTTAGCTAAATGATCTCCTCAGAATGAGAAAGTAACTGTGTATGTGAGAACTGGGACACTTGTTCTGCCACAGTTGCTACCAGTACAATCATGTCATGTACTGACTGCACCTCCCACCCACCCCCAGGATGATGATGATGTGGTCCAAAGACAGACAAATCCCAGTCCCAGATCTCTACTTTTACAGTGCAGTCTGAAAATTAGAAAGCTGATGTGTCACTTAATCCACAGATGCAGCAAGGGTGTCAGTGTCATCTTCTTCTAGATTAGCATCACACATGTAGCCAAAGTTTGGTAAATTAACCTTCAAGAACCTTAGTTTCTCTATATTGCCTGGTGTTGATCTTGTTCTTTTATCAGTTACAACATCCTGAGCAGAGCTAAATAAACATTCAGAATAGACACTGGAAGGTGGACATCCAATAAACTTACAAGCCAGGATAGCCAGTTTTGGCCAGCATGATTTTTTTGTTTCCAGTAAGATAAAGGGCCATCCTTAATGCTAATGTTGGGCTCAGACAGATATGCATTTACCATGCTTACTGCTAAGCATGCATTTTCTCCTTGAGGAATTTCAATGTCCTGCTGCTAGTACTAAATGTCATCCTCCTCATTGTCTGCTTGTTCTGTACTATTTTTTCAGGCCCTTACACTGGTCAGAAATTGGGGGTGGGGGTTCTTTTTTGGCCAAGGTGAAACTGTGGACACCAAGTCATGCTGACATGCAAGGATATCACTATGAATGAGAGGCAGACTTGGGGTTTCCATTAAAGCCTGCTGGCAATGCATTGAGAACTGGAGACAAGAAGACTAGCCACCAGCCGCGGTCCTACAGGCTGGTATCCCAGGTAGGGCACAAGAGCCAGTGCAGTGGCTGCCACTGGAGGACTGACTGGAATAGGACACATTCTTCCTCTGGGGAGGGAGGGATAGTACCTGTGCTGCAGCACTGTCACAGGGTCCATGGGTGACAGTCGCAGCGGCTGGGCGGAGGATGCCAGCATGAGCTCAAGCCAGGGTCGTGGGGGAAGAAACAGGAAAATGGCCACAGAAGACATGAGTCCTCTCAGACCCAATACATGACTGTCCTTTTATTATTTATTTATTTTATTTTATTGAATTATGTTGACCAGGTAGGCCCACTAAGACTAGAAGTTCCTTTTTCAGGGGCAACCTGGGGGGGGGGGGGCAATACAGATGATAACCAACTGAAATTGAGCCAGATTAAGCTGTTGGTGGTATTTTCAGTGAATGGGGAAATTTGTCCAGGACACCGGGGAAATTCACCTACTCTTCCTGTAGGGGAACCCTTGGCCATCTTTCCAAGATGGCCACTTCAGTGCCGACGACAGAAAGAGAGGACACTGATGGGACAGGAAGGATAGCCTCCCTGCCTGCTCTCAATGTGCAAGAGGCTGTTGAAAATGTGGTTGCTTAAGTCGACCTTCATGAAAAATCTGGTGTTGAGACATACCTGTCCATGGAGGAAATGATGGATACCTCAGCTATTGTCATGAACTCCCCTGCTTCAGCTCAGTCAGAACGGATTATTGGCAGTTACGGTCCTGCTCCTGCTGCGAATGTATCAAGTGAGTGCTCTGAAACTTTATTACTGTAAACGTTATGTGATGAGAAAAACGTTACCTGGCAAAAACAAAAGAACTGGAGGCAGAGCTATCTGTCTTGTGGCACAGTAAATCCCCTGTCAAACAGATGGAGCAGGCTGTCAAGATGAGTCAGCTGCAGAATGATGCAGAGGCATCAAAGAGCACTGCTGCTGCAAATGACTCATGCTCGCCCTTTGTCTCCATTGCAGCTGAAGCCCTTTCTCAAGCAGCTGGCAGATAAAACAGCCTTCTGGATATGTGCCTAAAGCTGCAGAAAACTAAAACTGACCAAACGAAAGCAAAGCCTAAACCAAAGAAGCATGGGCTTGGCCTACAGTGGTCTACAGTATTTCTCAACAACCACAACAGACATTTTCTGATCAGCAGCCAGTTACAGTACAGGGATCCACTTTGATTTCTGAATGTCCTACTCATAAGCCTGTGGTACATTGCATGGCATTATGCATGCCAAGACACTCAAACTTCATTCCCAGCTAATAATTCTGCTCTTCCTAGAAATACTGAAATAGACACAGGGAATTGGTCCCCTGTGCATGCCTTAGAAGACTCTGGATGAATACAGAATGAATCAGGTCATTGGATCCCAGACCCTGTAGATGCAACCATGCAAAGATATGAATCTAACCTTCTGCCAACGCATTCTGTGGACACCACCCCTCAGTGCACCACTGATCCCCAGGGAACCTCTATTATAGCAGAAAGGCCTATGTCTCCAGAATAGTTATCTACTATGCCAGAATCAAGTATTGTGGATTCAACACAATCAGTACCTCAGCAACCAGCAACTGTTAACATAGTCTCAACACCTGAGACTCTAACAATGGGCCCTTCTGAAACTGTTTTACAGGACCCAGTGCAAAGTGCAAGGTTGGACCCTATGTTCAAACTGTCTGACCTGTTTCAAAATAAAGATGAACCTGCCCCTCGTTGAAACGATGTCTGCCTCATATACAAAGGTGGCCTAGAATCCCCACTGGACAGATTATATGTTGCAAAATAATTACTGCAGTGTTCCATGAAATTTTTTTTATCTCAGATCTTTGCACTAATTAATATTGTTAACTCTAACTATGATGTTAGTTTTAAGCATGTTTCCAGCTTAGACAGATTTTGGTAATTGTATCAGACCCTGAAAAATACACCAATTTGAATCCCATTCTTAGCACTTTCCCTCATGAAGCCAGCAGTCACAAATATTACCATCACATTTAAGAATGAGGGAGAAAATGTGGAACACATTTTGTTTTGGTTGTGACAGAGGTGTGAGGTACTGGGTAGGCCCACACCTACACTAGATAGTGAACAAATCTGGGATGCTGGGTGGAGAATAGGAGTCAAGGTACAATCGACCAATAATGGTCCAACCCATCTCCCCAATAGTTTCTATCTTGGCAAAGACAGGGGGTCATTGTCCTATGCAGGTCAACCATGATCCTGCTTTAAATGTGGATCCCGCACATATTTAAGCTTTGCATGTGATGCTACTCGATGCAGCTAATGTTTGGATTATGGGCATGTGTCAGTTAATTGCCTGAATTTATTCAAGTGCAACCTCTGTGAGCAAATGGGACATGTGAATGGCCGGTGCCCCTGGGCGTCCCATAACAGAGATGACTGTCCATCTCATGAAGGGCTGATAAACACAGCAAACAGCAGTTAGTAAAATGGGTTGCAGAACAAAGTATGAGGGCAGCAGAGGAGACACTAGCAGAAAGAACCAGCCTGCCACCTACACCTGAACAACCACCTAGTTCCCCTGCCTCACCCCATGTGGAACAGATGGTGATAGTCCCCCCATTTCAGAATTAAATAATGAGCAAGATGAGATGGAGTCAGTTGCCACCCACGGAGACCCTGTTACTACTGATATGCCCCCCCCCACCTAGAAAAAGCCCTTCAATAAAGTGGTCCCAAAAAGCGCTCTCGAGTAGGGAAAATGTTGTTCCCTTCAGAGGGAAAGAGCCAAGGCCAGCCTAAAGGGAAACCTCCATCACACTTAGCTACCAGCAACAAATACGCTGCCTTATCTGCTGAATCTATGGAAGGGGAGTCAGGGGAAGAGGAATCTGACACATCTTTGATACACTCCACTACAGACACTGAAGAGGGTGATGACTCCATAGCAAAGTGTACCAAACAGCGGCAAATGTCTAAAACCTCAAAACTGGTTTTGCTAGTTCCCTTCATTTTTTTCCTTTTTAGTATCAATGCATTCCCTTACCATCTCTACTATTAATGTAGATGTAACCCCCGCTTACCTTGTTTTCCCAGGTCCTATTGCTCTTCCAATTTCTCCTCGCTGCTGGGCATCCCATTTGTTCCCTGCCACCATGCCGAGTTTCTCTGGTGCCACAAAGTTCCTCTGTTTGTTTCCCGAGGTTATACACTTATACTATTATTTACGCCCAGTATTGAGCTTAAATACTAACCATGATCTCCGCATTGAAGCGCACCTTGTGCTAAGGGATTGCACAGGTACACCCGGCACCTTTGATCTGCTGACCGGTGATGTTGCCATCAGCAGAAAAGTAATCTAGTGGTCCTGGCACCTCTCCTCAGCTAAATGAGGGCCAGTGACCAAAACACTGTGGCAGAAAAATCACCTAGGGGAAAAATAAGAAGTTTAAGCAAGGACAAAAGTCAGGGCTCATTAATATGCATAAGCCCTGCAAAAATATTCATAAGCTGCTGCCTGCCACCTGGGGAGACTGTATAACAGCGGCAGTGACGGCAAAACAAAAGGGGATAAGTGCATAAATGTGGACTTGGTCAAGAGAGAACAGCCAGGGCTATAAGTATGTGGGGGTGTAAAATTAATAAAAGTAAATATCTGGCTGCACCAGACTCAGAAACACGGGAAACTGTATAATGTGGACAGTATATTTTTAAGCAGCCACCATTTTGGGAGTGCAACAGCCAATCACAAGCCAGGATTTCAGCCAGAGGCTCATGGGACAGGATCAGTGACTTGTGGGAGAGAAACAGGAGTTTATTATGGGCGCCAAAGATCCAGCCAATTAAAAGACTCAGACTGTAATTGACTGCTTGCTCAGCCAACCAGATTTCTGTAACTCTCCCCTTTGTTTTAAGAGGGACTGTTTGAATGAGTCAGTTGTCCTTCAGCTTGAGACATGAGGTAGAGGGGAGCCTGTGTGGCTCTGTGCTGCCTTTTCACAGGGAAGGCCCTGTGAGTAATCTTCCAGTCCAAAAGTGACCAGAAACTGGAACTGCCTGCCAGCAGACCAGAAAGAAGTGTTACCAGTGCTACTTGTGTTTTGGACTGAAGATTTTGCTCCAGTGAAGTGATCGGCCCAGCTTGTATGTAAGACATCCTCTGATTGAAAGGTTTGCTCAGTAAACTGCTGAATTGCAACCCGGACTATATCCAAACTGTTCAGAAAAATAGCTGTTGATGTTAAATGTGCTGAATGTGTTACGTGGGTTGAGATCTGCTTGCCCACAGCCAAACCTGTTACACCAGCTGGAGGCTTCACCAGCAGAAGATTACAAACTTTGCCAGGCTGCTCATCCTGCCCAGGTCTTGCCAGTTTAGCCCAGACCACAGCTCCTGCACCAGTGAAAGACCACCTTCGGGGATGCAGCCCCTGCAAAATAACAACATGCAGGTTGCGGCCACCTGAAGGAAAGGCCATGAAGAAGAAGTGCATCATGTCAGCCCTGCTTCCCCATGCCCATTGGTAACCACCATGAGGTCTCCATATCACCTGCATTCCAGCAGAAACCTGGTAGGATGACTACACTCAAGATAGCTCCCTGCAAGAAATGTTTAAATCATCTGTGATGCCATCTAATTGCTTTTATTTTCTGAGTTTGCAAGAGACTGAGCCAACCTGCTCAGATTACAAATAATCATCTGTTTGTTTTGCATGTTCACTGCCTTTTCTTTCCATCAAGGGCCCCAACATCAGCTGCAACGCCGGCCAACTCCCGAGCATTGCCTTTGGCTAGCCAAACTTTCCACTCTGGGTACCCAGTAGTTGCTAGACTGATAAACTCAGACTGAAGTAATGAAAAGTAATCTAGCCTGTTTTAAATATAGTAAAGTAATCATTTACCTAAATCTCTGCCCCTCCCTTGTTCACGTCCCCCTTAATAAACCCAATTTACTGTTTTGATGTTAACCTGGCTTGTGAGCATATTATTACCTGGTCTAAAGTAATTGAATGTACTGCACGGTATATTGAAAGTGCATGCTTGTATTGTTGAAACTGTCTTTCACAGGGGGTTGCAGGGCATGAGCCAGAGATCCAGGCCCTACTGGTGAGTGGGCTGAGTGTGAGCATATTATTATAGGTCAGACTGTTTGGTATTTCAATTGTTGAACACTGCAACTGTTCAGGGTTTCGTAAATGGTCACTAGGCAGGATTGTGGGTGGTATTAGCTTCCCAGAGGGCTGTACCTATTGTAGCAGTTACCCACGTAATTATTCTGGGTGGAGGCACAATAAGTATAGTGCTACTACTGGTAGGGAT
This sequence comes from Neoceratodus forsteri, assembly GCA_016271365.2. Classification (NCBI taxonomy): domain Eukaryota; kingdom Metazoa; phylum Chordata; order Ceratodontiformes; family Ceratodontidae; genus Neoceratodus; species Neoceratodus forsteri. Next base: position 1,545,679,279 of record CM057450.1, read on the forward strand.
CCCCCTCCATACCAGCTAGTTATGAACTCAGGCCCCTCAACCTGTTATTAGGAATACAGGCAGGGGTAGTAGCCTTTGGTATAATGGTGCCAGGGCTACATACAGTAAATAATATTAAAAGTGATCGGAAAGAATAGGCACTTTGCATTCTTTACAGCAACACCCCAGTGATATTTATTGTCTGCAGGACACATGTTTAAAAAGCACCAATGAATTGTACCAGGCCATCCAAAACTGGACCCAGAGGGCCTCCTTTTGGTCCATAGGAGAAGACACCTGCGATGGGGTGGGCATCTTATTTTCCAATCCAGCACTATCAGTATCTCAACTTGTCAATAAACATCCTGGGAAGGCACTTATGTTAGATATTAACATATGGAATAAGAGAATGCATCTGATTGTTCTTTCACTCTTCAAATTAAAGGTCAGTGGGTATCCTTACTTAAGTAAGTACAACCTTTCCTGCACATCTCACATCTTATCATCTGGGCAGGGGATTTCAACTGTGGTTTACATCATCCTTATAGATGGTTAGCCACAGATAAATTTTTTTGTGACTCCCAAGCTTTGCATAAAATCCTCCAGATGGCTGGGTTAATAGATACATGTAGAAGAAAACACTCTAAGGGAGGAAATACACACTTTAGAGGGGCTATATCAACCCATAATGATTATGCTTTTTTTTTTTATCTTCTATACTCACTTCTTTATCTGCCAAAACACAAGCTTGGGAATTTTCTGACCATGCATCCATTACTGTGCACTTATCATGGGAACACTCGCCTAGGTGCAAAAAAAACACACCTGGTGACTAAACAAGTCTACCTTAAAAGACCCTGCATCTCTTAGAGTATGGAGGAGAGATTGGTCTGCTAGGCTTTCAGTAATTAGATTGCTATGATGATCTTAGAGAATAGTGGGAGGACACTACACTCTCCTAGTGCACCTTTTTTCAGAACAGGGCTAAATTTTCAACTAATAAGGATTTTTTGCAGTATCTGAAACTTAGGAAACAACTTCAGCGTTTGATTTCTGAAACAGAACTTTTGAGTATTGAGTATAGTGCACAGACACAGATGTTAAAAAAGCAAATGAAATCACTTCATTATGATAGCGCTAAAGCCCTATCGCAAGAATTTAGATTTGGGACCATAGTTCAGAAAGGGTCATTAGACCCATTCAAAGAATGTAAATCCCAAGTGGATAAAAGGGTTATATCAGAGCCTGGGACTGATGCTAGTCATCTGGTTACTTCCCCAGCCCACATTCTGTAAGCCATAGAACAGCATGTTACTCTACAATTTGGCATGCCACCACAGACTCAAGTAACTTTGAATGAGTTACAGTCTCTGAACTTATCCCAAGTGCCCAAGATTGATAGACAGGACTTGTATAAACCTATTGATAAGGATGAGACAGTGGCAGCCATTAATAACTGAAAATTGATTCTGCCCCGGGTACGGATGGTTTCAGAGCAGGTCTTTATAAAACGCTTTGTGAAGAGCTAGCTCCAGTATTAGCAATCCTATTTAACCACATGCTACATGAAGAAACATTTGCTGCCTCTATGTATAAGGCTGTTCTTGTGTTAATACACAAAAAAAGATAAAAAAACAGTCTAGAGAATTGGAGGCCATTAAGCCTCCTAAATACAAACTTTAAGATTTTAAGCAAAATCTTACTAGCCAGGTTGACACGGGTATCTGAGAATCTGATCAGCCCAGCCCAGGTTTGCTCCATCCCAGGAAGACATCAGTATGATAATCTAATAATCTTAGGGGAACTCTTTCATAGAGGAGAACGGCAGTCAGCGCAAGGCATTGTGATAGGTCTAGACCAAGAGAAGGCCTTGGACAGGTTGTCTCATGACTTCCTGTTTTTAGCACTGCAAGCTTATGGAATACCTTTGATTGTCATAAACTGGATTAAAACCATGTATAGACATGCTGTACTTATCACTAACATCAATGGGTGGTTGGGGAAACATATTAAGGTTCAAAGAGGGGTCAGGCAGGGCTGCCTTTTCAGTCCCCTCCTTTATGTTTTTGGTATAGATGTGTTCATCAGGAAAGTATTACTACATGCTAATCTTAAAGGTATTACTATGACCCCAGGGGGACCACTTGCAAGATTTTAGCCTACGCATATGACGTGGTTCTCACACTTGCTCCTGACTCAAGTGAAACAGCATTATCAGACATTCTAAATGATTTCACAGTACGGTCTGGTTCAACTCAATATCCATAAAAGTTCAAGGGTAACTTTAGGGAACACCCCTGTACCCACTAGTGGAACTATTGCTGGGATAAAAGTCTCACAAGAGCCAATCAAAATATTAGGCATAGAATTTGACTTTGGGAATGATGCAGCAGATAACTGGGGTGAAAACTTGGTTGGGGAGGTAAGTATCTGCATGGGAAAGGACAGCAACTTTCAAAAACAAACATTTGTCAATGCCAAATGTTGTCGTGCTGGCACTGGCAGTGGCAGAGCTAGAGACGCATAGCACTTTGATTTTGTTAATGTGTCGCAAAAGGTGATTTTGCACAGCGAGCATGCCATTGTGCGCCACAGCTGCGGAACTGCGTTTTGGGCAGGCTCTGAAAATGGCAGCTGGACTGTTGATAAGGAGGTGTGCACAGATGCCAGTGGTGAAAATGTGGCATGAAAATATTGCAGATTGACAAAATTACAAGGGTGCATGGAAACTGTGCAATGAACGCTTAGCAACACACAGTCGCTTGTATGGACTTTCGGCACCAAATTTTCAACATAGGCATTTTAGGACCCCTGCTCATGAATATGAATAGCGTCATCATCATTTCCGAAAACTGTCCCAAAAACTGAGTTCGCACAGCAACCGTGCAATTCTGCGCTAGGCATGCAAAAACACATTTCAGCCAGCTGTAATGTTCCTAAGGAGGCATGGAAAAATGCCAATGATGAACAGCAGGAGTGAAACTATTTACAAATTCACAAAGTCACGAGCGTGCATGCAAACTGCACAACGCACACTTGTAAAACACTCATTTTATTGACTTTCGCCCCCAAATTTTCAATATAGGCATTTTAGGACATCTGCTAATGAACAGGTGTCACTGACATTTTCATAATGTGTCTTGAACATGGGCTTTCCTCAGCGACTGCGCTATTCTGTGCCGGAACTGCATGTGAAAAATGACAGCTGTACTGTTTATTAGGAGGTGCAGAACAATGTCACTGTTGAAAATCTGGAGTGAAAACATTATAAGTTTGCGAACTTACGAGCGTGCGTGCAAACTGCTCAATGCACACTCGGAAAACAGTCATTTTTTGGACTTTTCCTACCAAATTTGCAACATAGGCTTTTTGAGAGCCCCCTTCATGAACAGTGGCACTGTCATTTTGTTACTTGGCCCCAAAAGGTGATTCCATGCAGTGACTGCGAAATCACCTTTCAGGACGGAATAATGCCATGACAGTGCAAGAATTCATGAGGAGGGGTCCCAAAAACCCCATGTTGAAAATTTGGGGCCAAAATTCCCAAAAATGCCTGAGATATGCAGTAAAGTTGAAAACACCCTATTTATTCCATTATACAGCTTCAGTTCGTGGTCAGCTTTGAAGAGTGCAGACATGTTCCCGTCCACTGAAGATCATCGTGCCAGACTCCGGAGGTAAGTATGGGCTGGGGCGGGGTGTGGGGAGGCAGGGTGCACAGAGGGTGGGTGTGGGTGGGGGCAGAGAGACTCGAGGACTGTTTTCGTTTACAGGTTAAAAAAAATTTGACATCAAGGGACAGTTTTTTCTTTTTGGGGATTTGGCACACTGGGGTGGGCTCCCAGCACACCACCTACCTGTTGGGGGGTCTGTAGCCGATGGGGGATTGGGCACCCTCGTCGGCACATAACATGGGGGGATGTTATGCCGACGGGGATTGGACACCCCATCGGCACACAAAGCAAGCGGGTGGGCGAGCCGAGGGGGATTGGGCGCCCCCTTGGCATTTAACAATGGGGGGATTTCTTTATGCCGACAGGGAGTGGGTTCCCCCATCAGCACACAAAGAAAGCGGGGGGCCGAGCCAAGGGTGATTGGGAACCCCCTCAGCATTTAACAATGGGGGGGTGATTTATGCCGACGGGGAGTGGGCTCCCCCGTTGGCACATACAGAGGGTCAGGGGTAACTGGCAGGAGGATTGGGCACCCCCTGAAGTCGGCAGTTTGGTGGTCACTGTGCCACCATGCTCATAATGTCGGCAAGCACATCCAGGAAAGGTCCGCTGCACCTGACGAGCTTTGCTCAGATTGCAGCGGACCTTTTCTTAGATGTGCTCACCACATTATGTATGCATGGTATAGTGCCGGCATGCAGGCTGATTGGGGAATGAGGGACACACCTACTGGTGCATGCCGTGCATTCGCTCAACAGCGACCAGCTTCCAAAGCTGCACTACACCAAGATGTTGGCTGCGCAAGCGTGCCAACATAAAAAGAGAATGGTCCTGATTAAAATGCTACTGATACCAGTTTTCTTATATTTAAGTTATGTTTTTCCCCCTCCTCTCTCTTTAGTCACTTCACTATATAGTGTGTTTTTTCAAGCTTTATGGAGGAGTCGGTTGAACCCTGTAAAAAGAAAACACACATATAGAGGTACTAAAGATGGTGATGTGAACATGGTTCACCTGGTTGTCTTTTTTTATAGTATTTTTATTAGCCATAATATTGGACAAACCTTATGACCAGGGAACAAACCATGGAAGGATTTGGTTGATGCCTGGCTTTCCCCATGCCTTCCTCATTGAACACAGGGTAAACCACGACAACTGAATAGAACCCCTCCATTACCTAGATATGGGCTAGAGGCACTTAACAATATTATGAACTGGGGGATAACAATAGTCTAAGTCAAAACCACAGATAGGAAGGGATTATACAAAGCTATTCTACAGTCAGAACAAACTGAAGATCTTATGTTTCCAAACTATCCAGTGTATAGAATGAGGGAGATAATATCCTATCTGTCCAATCCCCAGTTACCCCCTTATGTATGGGACATGGTCTAGTTAGGGAACTTTGGTAGGCTCAGTGTCTGAGGCAACAATAGGCACACGCAGTTAGCAGATTGTTATTGCCCCAGAGACTCTTGCCTTCAGGTAATAGAAACCCAAGAACATTTGTTTTTAGACTGTCCCTTTACAACACTTTTCTGGTCCTTAATAGCTGCAAAGTGGGGTGAACCCTTATTTCAGACCCTGAATTATGCAGAAATAATTAATGGCTTCCTCTTTTTTCCATAAGGAAACCATGGCGTAATTTGTCATTATAAAGGAGCATTTATAACGGCAAACACGTGCATGGTTTCCTCTTCTCTTCGAATGCGCCTGCTCGAATTCCTCAATCGCTGTCCTTCCCGAACCGCAAACCCAAGCGTGAAGAGAAACTGCCACGGACACTCAGCAATAAGTAAAATACAATTTAAATTAAATGTACCACATTGCTACTGGATCGATCCTCCCTCACAATACTGTGGAAAAAATGTTTTAAATAAGAGAAAGCCGCCCGCCCGCAATGACGGACTCAGACTGCGGCGGCACAGCAGCCTTTTTTATTGTATATAATTGCTGAGGCAAAAAAGAGAAACCCAACAATAATAAAAAATTAAATATATGGGTCTGGGGGTGTAAACTTCATTACACACACCTCTGGCTAGATACTACATAAACCCCGTCGTGTGTGTAAATTCTCATTACACACCCAGAACCATACTTTATTCTCTATTTAATGTATAGATCAAGGTCGGGCCAATAGGGGAAATATAACAGAGAAAGCTTCTACCTTATTCTCACAGTTCTAAAATATTTTTTGTGGCCGGTAAGATATATATTGGTTTTGCAGCAGAAATTGACCCTTCCCTTGGTCATACTGAGTAATGCACAAAATGCATTGCGGGTGTGCTAACAGAGAGACATCTCATGCTTACCTTGGAAAAAGATTAAGCACTTCTGGATACATTGTGATGCATGGTTATCCTAATTCTAGTTTGTTTCTTTTTATTTTCACGTTTTTCGTCTGTACCACTTGCTGCTTAGAAGTTTATTGTATGGGTCAGATGAGTTAACAAGTTTTCTTTTCTTTCTGTTAAATTCCTTATGTTAATTTTATTTATTTATTAATTTTTATTTATTTGTACATCAGTTTACAACCTTTGAGCCAGAGGCTCATTTCCAAAGGTACCTCATCACATTGAGGACAAATACATAACAGACTTTTAGTTACAGCATATGAGTTACGTAGTTAGCAAACACATGTGGTTACAAACATTTAAACAGATAGGCCAGTTAGTTACAACGGCACATTCTTGCATGAAGGTAAGAGCGAAAACAGCAGGATAATAGCAGTTCAATCAGCAACGGGCGAGGATTGAAAGAAGTGAGGTGTGGATGCCGCCTAGCGAGCATTGTCAGTGTACAGTGAACTATGCCTCATTTAGAGACAGGTGCAGCTACGCGTATTAAATAGTTGGCTCTGAAGTGCAGTTTTGAAATTGGAGATCATGAGGGCATCAGAGATGGGGGTAGGGTGTGAGTTATACCAGGATGGAGCTCTATAGCAGAAGGACCTCTGTCCATGGGAGGTCCTGGATCTTGGGACCAGCAGAGTGGCCTTGCAGGAGATTCGTGTACAGACCAAGGGCTGGGCTTGGTGGATGGAGGCTGTCAGCCCTGGTGGGGATAGCCCAAGAAGAGTTTTTTTCATTATTAGGCAGGTTTGGTATCGTAGATGTTCGTCTAGATTCAGCAGTATTGCCATGTCATAGAGCTGGCATGAATGAGTGAGCCTGGGGGCCCCAGTGATTAGCCTGCATGCCTTATTTAGGATGAGGTGAATTTTATTGAGGGCAGTCGTGACAGCAGCACCGTATACTGGTAGGCCGTAGTCAACAAGGGATAGTATAGAGGATGTAACCTCTAGACGGAGGGCAGCTGGGGGGAGACAGTTTTTATAGCGGTATAAGATACCTAGCCGCACATTAGTAGCTGAAGCAAGTGCATCAATGTGGGTGTGGTAGGTGAGGGCTGAGTCAAAGGAGACCCCAAGGTACTTGTAGGAGTGGACTTGTTCTAGTGGTTGTTTGGAGCTGGGGATGATATGAAGTGGGAAGTTGCTGGCCTTGTTTTGGGGGTGGGCAAAGAGCATTGTTTTTGTTTTTTTGAGATTAATGACAAGTCTGTGCTCTTTAACCCAGGTTTCGGCATCATTATAGGATAGTTGTAGGGTGTCTTGGAGGGAGATGGGGTTATGATGGGTGGCAAAGATGACGGCGTCATCTGCATACAGCAGAATTTTACCAGTGCATGCACTGGGCAGGGTGTTTAGAGTAGAGTGAGTAGGGTCCCAGGATGGAGCCCTGAGGAACCCCTGAGCGGATGGGACCAGTTTTGGAAAGTGTCCCATTAATTCTGACACATTGGGAGCGGGCAGATAGGTAGCTGGTGCATCAGGCAAGAGGCCCAGTAGAGAAGCCAGTGTGGCAGAGGGCATCCAGCAGGAGGGGGTGGGAGACAGTGTCGAAAGCCTTTGAGAGGTCAACGAACACTGCCCCGGCTAGGAAGCCAGAGTCCAGAGAGGAGTGTAGGAAATTTGAAAACTCAATTAGTGCAGTGCCGGTACTGTGTCCTGCATAGAAACTGTGCTGTTTGGGGCAGAGGATGTTGTGTTTGGTCAGATATTCAGTGATTTGCGTGGCAACCAGTTTTTCTAGGGCTTTGGAGAGGGGTGGGAGGATGGAGATAGGTCGGTAATTCCCGGCAGAGGACCTGTCACCACCTTTGTGTATGGGAGTAACAATGGCGGTTTTCCATGCAGATGGGAATTGCCCCAAGCAGAGGGATTTGTTGAGAAGGCTGGTGAGTGGGGCAAGGACCTGATCCAGTACCAGTCGGAGAATGCTGGGGTCCAGGGAGTCGCCGCCGGAACTATTGCTCTTTAACGCTTTGACCAGGTGAGGTCTGGCTTCCTAGGCAGTTACCCTACGTAGGTGGAAGCTAGGGTGTTTGAGGACTGGGGCAGGTAGGGAGGGTGGTGGGTCAAAGAAATTACTGGGGAGGACAGAGCTAATGTCCGTAAAGGATGTGTTAAGGTAGTTTGCAATGTATGCAGGGTCGGTTAAGGTAGAGCCGTCAATGGTGATCTGTGATGGGGGAGGGCGTGGCTCCCATTTAATTGTTTAACATTGTCCCAGAAAGTTCGGGCACACCCCCAGGAGGAATTGAGAGTGGCCTGGTAGTGGTCAGCCTTGGCTCTATGGATGGCCCAAGTGCACTTATTCCACGCAGCATTGTAGGCCTGTCTGTCAGCCATCCAGCCTGTTTCTGTGGCAAGGTGCCATAGGTTATCCCTAAGCCTGAGCAATTATAATAGGGCAGGAGTAATCCAGGGCACATTATGTTTTTTGGTTCAGACTCCCATGATGGGTGTGAAGAGGTTGCAGGCTTTGTTAAAGGTTTGGGAAAAGAAGGCAAAGGCAGTATCTATGTCAGGAGCATGGTGAATGGGGGACCAGTTTCTGATCAATGGCCGCGAAGGAGTCCAGGGTGGTGGAGGAGGCGACGCTGAGCCAGTTCATGTTCAGGTCCCCCACAAGGACTTGTTCTGCCTTGTGAGGGAGGGTGGCAAGATAATCTGTTAAGGATAACAGTGCCAGGTTTTTGTTCTTTGGGGGAATGTAGGCAGTAGTGAGATATAGGGGGCCCCTGGAGGGGTCCAGAGTAAGTTTGAGGTTAAGGGCCTGTGCCCCGTTTGCAAGACCCGGGGCAGCGAGTGCTTAACCAGTGAGTGTATCCCTGGTATATGCTGCACAGCCACCCCCACGTTTGCCTAGACTATCCTCCTGGTATAGGGTTTAGCCTGGGAGGGAGACAAAGGAGTCAGGGGTGGACTTTGATAGCCAGGTTTCCACCAACACAATAACATCTGGTTTGTGCAGCATGACCCAACATTGGAGGGTATCATATTTTTTCAATATACTGCATATATTCATGGAGGCTATGCGCAGACCAGGGGACCCAGCTGGTGGGCTGGTCTGGGCAGAGCCTGGGTTAGGATGTATATTGCCTGTTAAGAGTAGAAGGAGGACCATGGCTCTGGTGTTGTTCGCTCCAGGAGGGAGAGCTTGTAGCCTGGGATCCTGCTGTCTGGGGTCGGGGGAGCGAGTCGGCAGGCCTTGCTAAGCTGGCTTGTTCTCCTCCACCTGGAGCTGGTCTCCAACGTAGATCAACAACACTGCTTATGTTGATATTTGTTCATTTGACTGATCATTTATTTTGTAAACCTAGTGCCTTGAAGCCCAAATTCTAGTACAAATTCCCCTACTTTTCCTGTAGGGGAATGCTCTGTTATATTGGCACGCTGCTGAGATGGCGGATTCCAGAGAGAGTGAGAGGCTGGAGGACATGAAGGTAGGAGAGTGGGTCTCCTCCCCTGCCTCGGCATCTGTAGAGACCACAGCTTGCAAGCAGGAACAAGCCTGGTTTGTACAGAATGGACAGAATACTGAGGAATCTTTACCAAAAGCACCCTATGGAGCTGCTTTAAATACACTGCCTGAATCCAATATTATTGGAGACACTTCTGTAGAAGAGCCTGTCAACAATAATGGAGTGAGTACCCCGCTTTCTGTTTCCACTGAAACCAAGAAACTTAAACAACTTCTGGAAGCTGAAGAAATGCAATTCCAATACAAAAAAATGGTCCTCACGCAACGTATTCAATTGCTGCAAGATGATACTATGGTGAAATCTGTCAGACCCGCTCAGCTGAGAGAGTCTGATGTCAGTGCATCAAAGGGAATGCCAACAGACTGGGCAGTGGCCACTGAAAAAGCTGCTTTACCTGACACAGAGCCGGTAACAAAAAATGTTTCCCAAAGCATTCCTACATCCAGTAAACCTTTTTTGTCATGGGGGAAATGTCTGGAATGATGACTACAGACCCCAAGGGGTCTGAGCTACAATGACCCAACTCTGATAACAATGCCCAAAAAGCCCTGAAGAATGATCGCTAGCAGGGGCTTTACTAGCGACAGGATGGGAGCTGAATCCCATGACTGGGGAATGGATGGCAGGCTCATCCCCCATACAGATGCCAACGATAGCTGATCAACAAACGGAAGGTAATATACTTTTTACTTCTGACACTACTCATTGAGTCTCACAATCCTCTGGAAGTTCTGGAGGAGGTAGCCCTCATGCAAAATCCTGTACCGAATTTTTCTAATACAGTAAATCTGCCTTCTACTCCAAATCCTGCTGAATTTACTATTTCTAATGCTGATGATGTACAACATGGACCATCTCGCCCCTAGTGTTCTGCTCCATTAAACTTTCAAAATAAAACTAACTCAATAACTTTTGCAGCCCTCTTTAAGACACCCATACTTTCTGCCAAGAGACACAATGCTGTACGCTTATCCTATATAGGGGGAATGCCTGAACCTCCAGATAGAGTGTTTGTAGCCCGGACCCTACTAAAAGACTCCATGAAGTTTTTTGCCAATGAGATTTATGCTCTGATTCACATCTCAAGAGAGGCTACTTTTGACATCAGTTTCAAATCTGTCAATGGTCTTGAGAGATTTGGGGGTAAATACAATACACTTAAGAACACTGCTTTATGGACCCCATTTATTGCCGTACCTCTCACTAAGCCAACTCAGAAGACTATAACTGTTTTATTTAGGAATGAGGGAGTTAGTGTAAATGACTTAGTTTATTGGCTCAAACCACGCTGTACTGTGTTACAAGAACCTGAAGCAATAATAGACTCTGAGAACATATGGACAGGGGTTTGGAAGGTTTGAGTATTGTTGAAATCTATGGCCACAGGGGTAATACATCTACCTAATTCTTTCTTTTTAGGCAGAGACTGAAGAGTGCTATTCTACCCAGGCCAACCAAAGGCCTGCTACAAGTGTGGCTCAGTGGCACACCTCAGTAGTGCTTGTGATAAACTTAAATGTACTGTCTGTGGGGAATTAGGTCATGCAGGGGCAGATTGTTCAAATGAATACAAATGTAACCTATGCAATGAACCTGGTCATACCTTCTAAAATTCCAGTGGGCAGCTCATAATCAGCCTGAGCATGCAGACAGAGTAGAACAAAGACTATACATCACCCTAGCCCAAAAAAATTAACTAAGTGTGATTCAGATATCTCACCCTGACCATCAACCCCTTGACAAACCCCAACCAGAGATACCTCTCCAAGTAATAACCCCCCACCACCACCACCTTCCCTCCCCGAACCACCCCAGGACAATACCCCGGAGGTTGAGACCATGGAACATGAAGACCACTTGCCCTTGACTGATGAAAAGCCACATTGACATGAATACACCCTCAGGTGTGACTAGCATGCCCCTTCCCCCAAATCCTGAGACTGAAAAAGAGAGGAGCACTACAAGGAGTCACCCGACAGCAGGATTCCCTGCATCCAAACTAACAAAAGTTGATGCCATCTCTTTTGTTAATAAATATGATGTGTTACAAGATTGCTCAGGAGACTCAGATGGGGATTCAGACACTTCTTCAGTTGTATCCTTTCTTCCAGAGGCAACAACAGATACTGAATTCCCTGTGGGCCCCAAAAAAGGAAAGCAAAAACTAAACTTAAACATAAAGAACAGACTCCTAGGAGGGGAAGGAAAACATGATAATTGTACAGTTTCTTTATCATGTATGATGATTTTTCCTTTCACACTGAATGTTAACAGTGTAAAAAGGCCAGAAAAAAGGCATATAGTCTTTTCCTTTCTAAAATATCTACAACTTGGTATTATCTTCATACAGGATGTCAGAGTTCACACAATTCAATAAATTTGTCAAGCACAACAAGAGTGGTGCTTTGGTCCCTCATTCTGGTCCTTTGGACCTGACACTTGTTCCGGAGTGGAATTTTGTTTAGGATGCCAGAAATTCCGGTGGTTAAATTGTATGATCTTGTCCCAGGATGAGTATTGATCTTAGATATCAAAATACAAAATGTACCATATAGATTAATTAATCTATATGCTCCACAGACAAAAACATACTGAAATACTGAAATAGATTCAGCCTTATCTCCACACATCTCAAGGGCACATCTTCGGTGGGGATTTTAATTGCAGCCTCACTACACAAGACAGAAGTAAACAAACTTAAACTTAAAAAATATACTGTGACTTGAATTTCTTGAACCAAGCTACAGTATACATAGAGCACAGTTAAGAGATGCCTATCTGGCTGGCCTAGTGGTGCTGAGGGTTGAGGCACTGGACGCCACACCTCATGCCACACCAGTGACCTGGGTTCGGGAACGAGCCCTGACCATCAGGGGTCAGTGGGGAAGGAGAGGTTTGAGTGTCCAGAGGACAGCTCTCCTCTCCCAGGAGGGGAGTGGTTGCACTCCCACCGGATGACTGACCCCAGGTGGAGGCCTGGGGGAATTGCGGGTCTGCAGGGCACACAGAAGGGAGGGTGCTGCAGGACTTCTGCTGACATGCACGTGCCTCCACGCATGCACATCTGGCGTGTGCACCCCAGCAATGGGGATGGGAAGAAAATGGAGGGGAAAAATCTCGCTGCAGGATGAAGCCCGACTCTCCACAGGCTCCACTCCCAGGCAAGGCAGAAAGGTAAGCTCCAGTAATTCTGGTATGTTGGGGCTGGGGGGGGTCAGTCTGAAGGGGGCACCGGGGGATAAGGAGTATAACTAAAAAAAAAAATTAAAAAAAATAGATGCCTATTTTCATACTACTAAACTTCACACTCCTTCTTTCCATAAAGGTCAGCTAGACACATGGATTAATTATTTTTTTACAGCTCAACATGTACCTGTTAGAACAGATCAAGTGCAACCTGCAGAATTTATAGACCATAGCATACTTTCTATCACTATTGGAAGGTCACGTCCCCTCAGTAAAGGACCGGGTATTTGGAAATGTAATGTTTCTTTGCTACATGATGCACATTTTACATCTTCCTTATCCCACTTCATACTAGCCAGAAAATCAGTATTGATACTCTTTGATAGCCCCCTTTCCTTGGTGGGAGGATACAAAATATAAACTATAAAAATGTTTAAAACAGTACAGTAGAACTAAAAGCCAGAATATGTGCTGTATTTGACTTATTTATTAAAAAGACATCACCTCCAGAAATTATTTACGATAGCCCATGACACACAGCAGGACTTATCACAACAAATCCATTTAATAAAACAAGACATAAAAATTTTTCATGCACAAAAATCTAACTTACTATATCACCAGCAAAACATTTGGTACCCAAGGGGCCCACAGCCTCAGTCTGCCCTTTTGAAAATAACTATCATAGAATGACAAAGAAAGAAATAACTTGTATCTCAGATGACCAAAACATTTTATATAACACGAAGGATGATATTATATGCATAGTTTACGAATATCCCAGACTGATGTATTCCCTTATCTCTACATCATCTACCCCTCCAACCCACTTTCTGTTGAGACTGACTTTACCGGCTCTCCCATATGAAATTTTAATAAAATTTAGTAGCCTACAGTCAAGAGGTCAAGGATTCCATAGCATCTTTGAATAATGGAACTACACCAGGATCAGATGGGCTTTCTAATGAACTTTATAAATTAATTGGCTTCAATATTTTACAGGAATTGACATTAATGTATAACTTCCTCTTACAATCTAACTCTGGCCCTTTAAATATGAATATGGGTACTTTAATTTATTTGTGTAAAAAAGGGACAAAATGAAATTACAGACCTGGAGACCTATCAGCATATTAAATACTGATTTTAAAATTTTAACAAAGATTGTGGCTAAGAGACTGCTCATGACTGCATCCCTGGTAATTTCAATGGTGCAGTCCTGCTCAGTTCCCAATAGACATATTGCTGATCACCTCATATTCCTGAAAGAAATTATGGAACTCGGTAATAATGACACTCTTCATGGTTATGTTGTCTTGTTGGACCAGAGGAAAGCATTTGATTCGGTTAATCATGATTTCCTTTGGGCTATATTAAAATACTGTCAAATCCCTCAAACAGTAATACACTGGATCAAAGGAATGTATAGAAGAGTGACCATTGTCCCTCTAGTTAATGGCTGGAGAGGACCCCTAGTACACATCAAATGTGGGATATGACAGGGCTGCAGTTTAAGCCCTCTCTTATATATCTTTTTTATAGACCCCCTCTTAAGATGTATTAACTCTTCTATGAGTATTTCACCTCTTCAAAACACTCTAGGCTATATTCCACATAGTGCATTAGCATATGCTAATGACATGTGTTTACTAGTGGCCAATGAAACTTCTATTACAGAATCCCTTAAGATATGTGAAGAATTTGGGGCAGTATCGGAAGCCTCACTGAATCTTGATAAATGTGTAGGATACAGATTAGGGCAAGTCACTGGCTGGGCACCATCAGTTGGCCCAATTAAAATACAGAATGTACCTATATCAGTATTAGGAATACAATATGGTAGGGAAGAAATAGACATCCTAAACTGGGAACAGAAAATGAATATAGGAAAACAAAAAGTAGTGAACTGGAATAGATGGAAACTGGGGAAGAAAAAAGGATATACTTAATAAAAAGTACTTAGTACTCTTATTCTTGTATATAAGTTATATTTTCCTTCCCCTGAAAACATTTGAAACTAGTCTGTTAAGCATATTTTTTCAGGCACTTTGGGGAAGCGACTTAATCCAATAAAACATAATATTACTTGCCTACCCCTAAAAAAAAGAGGGGGGTGAATATGACTAACCCTATATTGTTTTTCAATAGTATATTTTTCATGTCCAATATTAAACCACTCCTTCTGAAGAAAAATATTGGATGGGAGCCCTGGTTTTATGATACCTTTATAATTTGGTTTAAACAATGGGAAACAAATTCATTGAAAAGTTGCAGAGCTACTGTTATGATATCGAACTATATAAGGGAAACATTCCGTAGATTAAAACAGTGGCACATTCCTAGCCAAACAGTTATTTCAGAGACTTGGAAAGTATTATATAAACATCTATTGGAGACTACCTACAAGATAGATAATGTTTTTGACAAATGCCCACCTCATTGCCTAACATCTCTTTAATCTCTGTTACAGAATACTAGGATACCACCACACATGTGGGATGTACACTGGCTTACATACCATGACAAACGTAATGTTAAATCAGACCACAAATACAAACAACTCGGTGACAGAATGTGCAGTGGACCCCAATGTGATCAACAACTGGGAACACTAGAGCATTTATTTTTTCATTGCTCCTTTATAGAGGGATTTGGATCATATTTAGCTCATCATTGGTCTGAACCACTTTTTCAGACTGTTTCTTACTATACTGTAATATAGGGAAACTTTTCACATTCTTTGAATAAATGGAATAAAAACACTATGTCTTATTTTTTCTATCATAAAATGGCATACATGGATGACTTGATGCTTATTTACACTTCAATAAAAAGATTGGTTGTATCCTGAGCTATTTGGGAAAATCATTAAAGACACACAGAATGTATATTATAATGAATATAATATTTTCCCTGGACATGAGCTGATAGAAAAATTTGCCATGGATCATTGATTCAGATACTGCTGTAACCTAATGTGAATATTTATTTTTTTCCAATTATTTAACCAGGAGTGGACCTTTACTTTGCTGTAGATGATTGTTTTTGTTTCTGGATGTCTATAGTTTTTGATTCTGAATAAAATTTCCCCTACTCTTTTCGAGAACTGCCATGGGATCTTTAACGTCTGCCTGAACAACCACCAGAACAGACAGACAGGAGCTTGGTTTAATGTCTCATCCGAAAGACAGCACCTCACGAGTGCAGCATTCCCCTCATGATGCACTACAGCACTACAGTGTCAGTATTGGGATTTACACCAAGTGCCTGTTGTGGGGCTAGAACCCACAACCTTTCAATCTTCCAGCCTCAGAGGTGAGCGTGCAACCTGCTGAACCACTGACACTGATTTTTCACAACTGGGAATCCCAAGCTGGGGCACTGAAACCCAAGGGCCCTGAGGGACAAGCCAGAGGGTATGTGAAAACTGATACCACACATTTAACTCAAACGTAAAAACAAAGCCCAAATTAGTCAGAAATCAAAACTGTCATTGCCAGAAGCCATAGTGTACTGGGGCACACACACACACACACACACACACAGAGCAAGTTAGTTCCAGCCAACCAAATCAAGAATTCTTTAAAGCTGGGTGGCAAAAATGCATCTAAAACAAGTGGACTAACAATTGACCAGACCAGACAAGTCACTAGGCAGCCGTTGGGACCTACACAAACAAAAAAACTGGCCCCCTCCCAACATATGGGCCTGCTGCACAGTTGTCCCATTGATATTGATTTGCATGTGGAGTATTCACATAGTCAAATCAAGTACTACCTTGCCACAGTCCCACACAGCAGTGCCCCTTAATTAGCACACAGGTCACGTATTAAGTCTTTTGCATTAAATACTGGGAATGGCTGCTAGAGTGCTTACTGGGAGTGGGAAGGGTGGGTGGGGTGATTTATTTATGTTATAGGTGGCCAGTTCATGGGAAACCTCCTGGTTGATAAGGATGCCATGAGAAGGAGGATGGTTGCTTTTGAACTGGTTGCCAAAACTGGGGGGCATCAGGTGTGGGTCAGTGGGTGGGAGTCAGCCTTGGTCCCCTAAACCACCAACTTGCATGAAATACAATATTGTCATCCCCAGTGACTGTAGTGGTACTGCAGTGTGTGGGAGTCCATCTGAGACAGTGTGGAGACAAAGGTTTCTGTGCTTGTGCCTCCACATCTGAGTGCCTGTACCAATAAAAAAAGGAAAAAAAGCAAACAGAGTGGAACTCAATCTTTATTGCAGGCCTGGTTTTGTTTGGAGCAGTATTTTGAATTTGAGGTGGTGTCAGTATAGTACTGCTTTGTAAAACCTCATCTACTGCATCAATCAAAAGTTGCCTTTAGTTTAACTCCTCCATATCCTCAGAAATAACATCAGGAAAGTGTCTGTTCTGGAAACGTGGATCTAGCAATGTTGCTAAGATATACTCTTTGCTCTGTGTCATGGCTGATAATTTGTTATCATTGCTAAGTCTGATAAGCATGTTATTGACTAGAGATTGGTTCATATCTAAGTTGTTCCTCATTTTCTCCAACCTTTTTTTTAGAAGCAGAATGAGTGGAATAACTGGGCTGAAGGATGCCTTTTCTGCATTGACCTCTTTTGTAGCACTCATGAATGATTTCAGAACATGACACAACTGTTCCAGCAGAGACCATTGAGCAGAATGTAGTACAATGCCTTCCCCAATGTCATTGTACATGATATATTCAATAATAGCTACCTTTTGTTCAAGGATATGTTCAATCATAAAGTCAGTTGAATTCAACCTTGTTGGTACATCCTAAACAAGCTGGAGATGAGGAAGATCTTTGTCCTTCTGGATATCAGCAAGGATCTCATGGCCTTTTACTGAATGGCTGATGTGGTCACACACTTTGTGCACTGTTTCCACAGTGTTTGATAGTTTCGGGTCATTATCCAACTTCGAACAATTAGGTTAAGACAATGTGCAAAACAATGTATATGTACATAGTTTCAATCATCAAGTGCTTTTGTTAATATGTGAACCACTGCTGGCAACAACAAAAAAAACTTTTCAAACCCTGTGAAATAACCCAAGCACTAACTAATCCTTCCAGTTCTTCCTGAATGTGCTGTGCTGTGTGTGTGTCTTGAAAGTGAGATCCATGGCGAACTGTCATTTTCTGAAACCTGAGGTTTTTTTTTGAGCTCTGAGAGATAGTAGTGGTAGTAGTAGTACTGAATCAAGTGGTAGAGGTAGCGGGCAGAATGATGTACGAGGATGATGAGTTACCCACAAAACCGACCCAGTGTGCAATAAGAGAAAGATAGGCAATGGTTTGGGTGCTGTTCCACACATCAGTAGTAAAGTGAACTATCTTGTTCTCAGCCTCTCAGAGAGCATGCTTTACTTGTCATACATCCTGGGTATAGCAGTTACCGAGAAGTATTTTCTACTTGGTATTAAATATTGTGGCTCTAAGTATTTCTTAAGCCTTATGAAACCCACATCTTCCACAACAGAGTATGGCTGCAAATCATATACAATAATTTTTGTTATTTTATGACTTATTGACACTGCTATGGGATGGTTTGTGAATATTTAGACTCTTTCAAAAACTTCTTTTAACTTCAATTGCCTCTTATCAAGGGTAGATTGTTGTTTATATTATGTAAAATGCTATGATCTTCTGTGGAATAGCATTCTAGAAATAAAGTTTGGTCTGGTAAAGTTAGATTTGGTTGGGTGTGTTGTATGACTACATGCCCTGCCTGGTAAAACAGAGGACCTTACAGAATTATCTTGAGGCAAAAGAGGACTTTTGGATCTTGGCTGGTAATCCTCTTCCACTGTTTCAGCAGAATATTCCTGTTCACCAAGAGCCCTACCACATTTCCAAGCACCAATGTTAGATTGTTTATTTGAACCATATATAACGACAGGGTGAATTCATGTAAGACGTTGCATCATTGTTGTGGTTCCAAGATGCCCTTTATGTTACCCTACTATCACAAGTACTGCAGTGCTCACATATGGCTTGGCAAGCATCCTTGGGGCTTATGTAAAAATGATCACAAACAGCAGAGGGAGACTGTTTATGTCTAGTAACAAGCTCAGTAGGGGTCGAGTGGCTGGGTTTAAGTGGGGAAGACATATCGGCAGAGAATGCAGGTTCATTAGATGAGACAGTCATAGAATCCTCTGCAGCACCATTGTCATCGTCACTACTGTCAGACTTTGTTTCACTTTGCGTGGCTTGTGCCTTTGGCTTTTTCCTTTTGACACTCTACTACTCTCTTTATCTTTATCTTTATTCACAATGTCACTGTCAGAACCAGAGTGAGATATAGCTAAAGGTAAAGTCACAAGCTTATCGTCAGTCTCACCATGACCATGGTCATCATCATCAGCAGATTCAGTAGAGCTAGCACTCACAGACTGAGTTATCTGATATGCATGTGTTGCAAATCGAGCAACTCTACTGCAAGTTGTACCAGTAAGTGCTTTAACTTTATGTATGATTGGAATGCTCTTTGTTTTTGAAATTTTCTCAGACGACTTGTTAGTAGATACTTTGGATTCTTCCGAAACTTTCTTTGCTGTACTAAGTCCTTCTGACATAGACAGTACACCCCCCCCCGCTGAGCTTTTAGTACTTTGAGAGTTTGCCAGCACATTGGGCCCTATGCACATAAGTGTGGAATGGCTATGTGCCGGGTATCTGTGGTGCATAGCCACTCCACACCCATTGTGCCCCCCCATGCGGGATGCACTAACCAGGGTGCGCAGCCCTTATGCACCCGATCCCCTGGCCATGTGGACACCAATGCACGGGGGTGGGAGAGGGGTGTGCCAGGGCATGCCAGCACTACACATCATTCACCAAGGTGAGTAGTGCTCTGCACCAGGGGCATAGGAGGGCACCTGTTATGCCAGGGTGAACCCTGCCAAAACAGCCCTATGCACCAATCCCCATGCACACAGCCCAGCAGCACCAGTTCATAAGCCCCCAAACACATACAGCCATGTCCCCGCCCATGGGGGCAAATGGCACCCACTCCTCCAACTCACACAAGTACCCCACATGCTGAAGCTGTATACAGAAACCCCCCCACCGCAATCCTCAGTGGTGCCCCAATCCCAGATACCAATCTGGCATCTCCCTTCCACCACACACTGCTGCCTCATTCTTGCTCTGGTAATGTCACCCCTTTCCTGCACACTCACAACTCAGTGTCTGGCCTGACCGGCAGGGACACCTGACCCCCCCATGCCCAATCGCAGCCCCTGCCCCTGCCCAGTGATGGTCAGTGCAACCCCCCATGGCACTGACTACCCCCTACCCCTGTACCTTCCCGTCAGTGCCACAGCCCAGAATGGCTAGTGGCACAATCCTCCACATACTTCCTCAGTCACCGGCCATCCAACTGCTGCTGGGAGCATGCTTCCTATTTATAGGGACACACTGCTAGCATCAGTTGGATGGTTGGTGACTGAGGCAGTGTGTGGAGGGCTGTGCTGCTGGCTATCAGGGGCAGCAGCACCCACAGATGGAAACAGGGTATGGGGGGTGTTGGTACCAAAGGGAGGTGACTAGTGACCACCAATGATAGGGTGGGAGTTCGGGACTGGGCCAGGGGGAGAATGGGTGGATGTACAGTACTGTGCACTGGCCCAGAAGCAGCAGCTTTGCTGTGGTGGGGGGGAGTTTTGCCACAGACCATGACAGGGAAGTGTGGAGGGGTTGATGTACTGCACTGGGGCTGTGGCCTGATCTGTGTGTGTGTGTGTGTGTGTGGGGGAGGTAATGGCAATGCAGCACCAGGGTTGGGGAAGATCAGTGTTGTGGCGGGGTGGGGGGGATTGGTGAACTCAGGGATGGGGTGACATTGTATTGGGGCAGGGGGTGCCCCGGCCATTCTGGGATGCAGCAGCCATGTGATGGGGTGGATCTACATCAGGGGCCTCGGTGCCCGGGATGATCAGCTTGGAGGATGTGATGAATGTGGCCATGTGGGTCGAGGTGCCTTCAGGGGATATTCATGCACCCAGACCTGTGCCTGCCCGCATAAGGGATCCACTATAGCACCCATGCCAGGCATCCCGTTGGATGCCCAACTGGGTCTGCTACTCTGCCCTCGGCTGCCCTGCTGAGTACTGCATGCCGGGGTGCAGAGCCATGAACAGGTGGAGGCTGATGATGAATGCCGGCCTTGTGCACCTGTCCGCAGGTGCAGAGCTCCGCCGGTGGGATATGCGCTTCCAGCACGTGTTTCCCACCCAATCATGAATAGGCCCCATTGATAGTAGTAGCATTAGTCTTGCTGCACTGGAAGCCTGGTTCTCCTCAAACTCACTTGTAATGAACAAAGAAAAAACAAAGGCAGTCCTGTTTGGGTCCAGATGCCTTGGCTCAGACCATCATGGCATCTTTCAGCTTCATACTGCCCAAGGGAAGAGAATAGAGGTCACAGACAAGATCAAATACGTTGGAGTACTGCTTGATCAGGCGATGACCTTCCAGCCTTATATTGACTCTGTTGATAAGTCCACCCACCAGAAATTAGGACTTCTCTATAGGCTGGGTGACTCTCTTTCTCTCGAGGCTCGTTGTGCCATATCTAACTGCACCCTACTCCCCTCCCTCCTCTACGGGGCTCCCCTACTGCATTCCCTAAGGGAGGGTGAACAAAGAAAGCTTACTACACTCTACCACAGGGTGGCTTATTTTTCCACAAACTCCCCCCCCCCCAAGAAGGCACCACCGTGAGGTCCTCGCTGATCTCCACTGGCCGTCTATGTGACAAAAACTAGCCTACTCCTCTTTGAGCCTGACCTTCAAATTTACCACTGTTGGCCCTCCTCCTCACCTGCATGGGCTGCTAAATCCCAAAGTCCAGGGCCAGGACCTGAGATCCTTCACTAGCCATCCCCTAGACATCACTCGTGCCCGAACCAACTATGGCAAGCGCTCCTTTAGATATGCTGCCCCACATTTATGGAACCTTCTCCCTGTTGACTTGGCTAATTGTTGTACTATTCAGGGTTATAAGTCAGGTCAGAAAGTATACCTGCTAGAGCTTAGTCTCTGTGGCTGCAACCGCTAGCCGGAACTTAGTCTTGGAGGCTGAAACTTGCTTGTCCCACGGCAGTCAGCCTACCAGCTGGCAATATATCCTGCATATTGCTGTTACCACCTCTCCCCTACAGCATTGTTGGTTAAGATGTCATATGTCTGATTTATTTACTATGTTATTATGTGTATGTAACTGACATGCTCTGTAGTGTACTCTATATCCTATCCAATGTATGCTCCAGCTAGTGTGTACTCCTACCAATGTATGTACTACTTTGTACTCCTGCCAATATATGTAATTATTGTCTGTAACGAATCCAGGTTGCTTCTGAAAAAGTGACTTCTGGTCTCAGTGAGCTTACCCGGTTATCAAAATCTCAATAAATAAATAAATAAATAGTTCAGCCTCTTCAACAGACTGTGGTGCTTGCACTTTACTTTTTGGGCCACTCCTTTCTGGGCACTATGACAGGGTTGAATAAGGCCCTGTCCCATGTGTTAGGCAGAAAGAGTTTAGACACAAGGATCTGTTCTGTCCTCTTCTGTCTTTTGTCTATCTGGTTGTGCAGCCGGGTTTTCTTGTGAGACCTGAGAACTGATCACTCCAATGGTTTTGCGATTCTACGCCTCTCGCTATCTCTCTGTCTTCCCTTGCTATTTCTGCCTTTTCTTCCCCCTTGCATATCTTTGGGTGTAAAAATATATGTGAATCTCTATGTGGAAATGTCACTGATACTAGGATTCTTTTGTTTAAAACTGCATATAGTTATACTGTTGAAATGATTGCAAAGCTATTTGGAACTCAAGGGGCTAACCTGAGATGCAGTTTTTAAGCCTTTTGCAGAACTGTAAACAAGAGGTCAGTTCTGAGCCACTATGTTCTTTTTGCTGCACCTGCAAGGAATGAAACTTACAAGAACACTCTGTTAACATACAAGAACATTCTTTGAGAAGCAGGCTCTCTTAACGAGTTCCCAAAGAATTATAAAAAGAACAACAATGTTTTTGCTAGAGAGACAAGGAGAGTGAGAGTGCAAGATTGAAACTTGGAATTAAGAGAATAAACGCTCAGAAGAAAGACTTTGTTTTCTCCGTTTACACTTCCTTTGCAAATAGTTATACTGAATAATTTTTTTTTGCTGTTATTAAGAAAAATAAAATGCTATTTGGGAATTTTGAAACTGCTCCTGGTTTTCCTATGCTTCCTGACTTGTGCCTCGATGACAGATGGTGTCAGCCTAAGTGATATTTATGCCATGCATACTCTAAGCCAGGAGTTTTGTGAGTTGACACTAGACCTGGTACCAGGGAAGCATAGAAGAAAGGTATGGATTCTGCAGCAGCAAGTCCAGGAGTGATTGCCAGAAGAATGGCAGCCAGACTAGCAGAGACAGAAGAGGACAGAACAGATCCTTGTGTCTAAACTCTTTCTGCATAACAAATGGGGCAGGGCCTTATTCAACCCTGTCACAGGTTCTTGAATAAACTTTTACGTTTACTTCCTTTGCCCCCATACTTTGCTTTACAGTTTTTTTGGAGTACTCATAATGCCAGTCTGCAGCTTGTTCAGGGTCACAAGCAAGTGGTGGTGGCTGTCAAATCAATTTGCACACAGGTTTGTCACACTCACACACACACACAGTAGTTTACACACTGGAACTAGGCTATAAGGGCTGGTGCTGCAGCTGGTAGCCACAGAAATTAAGGGACCTGGCCTAACCCTCTTTGACACAGTAAATTAATTTACTGTTCCTTCAGCCGGCCCGGTGGCGCTGATGCTTGAGGCACTGGATGCCACATCTCTTGCCATGCCGCCGACCCAGGCTCGGGAGTGAGAGCAGGTTGCTGGGGTTTGGCAGGGGAAGGAGAGGATCGAGCATTAGATGGACTGCTTTCCTCTCACAGGGAGGGAGGGATGGCCTTCCCTCTCCTTGGCTGCCTCCTAGTGGTGGTCTAGTGGCAGCGCTAAACATAGAACATAGAAACATAGAATTTGATGGCAGATAAGGACCGTTTGGCCCACCCAGTCTGCCCATTTCCCTACCTACTGGATAAGCTGCAGATCCTAGTTAACCAGCAGCCTACTTCTTTCTACCCCAACCCCCTAGAATTGCCTTATGGCTGTCCCATGCATGCTTGAATTCAACCACTGTTTTTGACTCCACAACCTCCTCTGGAAGGCCGTTCCATGCATCCACAACCCTCTCTGTGAAAAAATACTTCCTTACATTACCTCTGAGCCACCCCCATCTATCTTCAAATTGTGCCCCCTTGTTCTTGCACACCTCTTTTTTAGAAAGATGCTACCCTCTTAGACTTTGTTGATTCCCTTGAGGTACTTGAAAGTTTCTATCATGTCCCCCCTCTCCCTCCTTTCCTCGCGGCTATACATATTAAGCTCCTTTATTCTCTCTTCATATGTCTTCTGGTGCAGATCCTGCACCATTTTAGTTGCCCTCCTCCGGACAGCTTCTATCTTGTCTATGTCCTTGCGGAGATTGCATCTCCAGAACTGCACACAGTACTCCAGATGGGGTCTCACCAGCTGTCTGTACAGAGGGATAACAACTTCCTGTTTTCTACTGGTGATGCCTCTCCCTATGCATCCCTGTATCCTTCCAGCCCTCCTTGCTGCCCTCTCATATTGCCTGCCCACCTTTAAGTCATCTGATATGACTACCCCCAGGTCCCTTTCCATTTGTGTTGTTGTTAGTATCTCACCCTTAGTGTTAGGAGTTAGAGAGGCACAAGAATGTAGCAACGTGGCACACGCAGACCTCCATGGGTGTGCACTCATGGTCATGAAGGGGAGGGACAGAAAAATGGAAAAAGATGGCTTCTGCAGACTCCATGAGCCATGCCTGCCAACTGGCATCCCATTCTGTCACCAGGCCACCAGAGACCCCAAACTGGATTGGATGTCCTGGGTGGGGAAATGAAGGCCTTCCCCTTCCCGGACCCACCACAGAAATCTGTGGGGGTACTAGAGACTCAGTGGTGCCAGGGGAGCAGTGGATGAACTTAGGTGATAAGGCAGGGGGAGATAACTGCCTGCAGGTGCCAGGTGGGAGGAAAAAAGAATGTGAAAAAAAATGTATTTTTCCTTCAAGAATTATTTATTTTTATTATTTATTCCATGTGACAGAACGCCTACTGAGCCAAAGCTTGTAGATTTACTTCATGGAGCACACACAGCAGGAGAGTAGAGCTGAGTGACTCGTTTAGGGAGTCACACAGTACGCAAGAAGTAATACACACACACACACACTAGTTCACACACTGGACCTAGGCTATAAGGGCTGATGCTGCAGGCACTGCTACCCACAGAGATTCAGGGACCTGGCCTAACCCTCTATGACACAGTAATTTACCTTTCCTTCAAGGATTATTTATTTTTATTATTTATTTCAAGTGATGGAATGCGCTCTCCACTGAGCCAAAGCTTGTAGATTTACCCCATTTAGCACAGAGAGGAAGAGATGAGAACTGACTGACTTGTTCGGGGGGGTCACAGACAGTATGCAAGAAGTGGCACTGGTGGCTGGCTGTCAGATTTTATTTCACACACACTCAAACACACACAATAGTTCACACACTGGACCTCGGCTATAAGGGCTGATGCTGCAGGCACTGCTACCCACAGAGATTCAGGGACCTGACCTAACCCTCTATGACACAGTAATTTACTTTTTCCTTCAAGGATTATTCCATGTGATGGAATGCCCAATGAGCCAAAGCTTGTAGATTTATTTATGCCATGGAGCACAGGGAGAGACAAGAGCTGACTGACTTGTTTGGGGGGGGGGACACACAGACAGTATGCAAAGAAGTGACCATGGTGGGCTGGGTTGAACTTGACACAGTCCACCCCCTTTCTCTTCAGTCTGCTGCCAAAAAAAAAAAAAACTGGCACTCACTTGCCCCCTACTCTTCCCCTCCCCGAGTCCCTGACTCCCCCAAATCTCCACTTCCTGATTCCCAAACCCAGTCCCCACTCCTCACCCCCAAGTTTTCCCTTTTCAAAAAAATGAACTTGCTTTTTTTTTAGTGGCTGTTGTTTGTTTGTTTGTTTGTTTTTGTCTGTGCTGTCCTGACTGTAACTGTTCTCTCCTGAGTCGGCCGCAAGGCAAGACACAGATACAAAGCAGCACGGAGCAGTAATTCCAACACCCTCAGTGGGGTTACTGGGCAGATTGAGTCACTCAGAGGTGCAAAACAATTTGATGTCACCTCCTCACCCCCACCCCTCACCAAAGGAATCCTTATTCCCCCTCTCTCACTGATGATTAATCTCACCCCTCAGTCCATACTGCAGGTTTCCTTTGAGAAGTGGAACAGTGGCCTCCTGCACCAACCCCCACTTGGCCTTGCTACAGAGAAGTATGAGTTCAACCTTCACCACAGTACTCTCTCAGTGACTGTGAAGACCTGCTGCCCTCCCCTGAAGACAGCTGCTTCAAAACTGTTGCATCCCACTCGACTCCCTCCTCCCAACCAGCCTGCCTCCCCTCAGCTCACCTCATCTTTCACTGCCATTACTCCTGTTATCTAGGTGGCTTCTCCTCTTTCCCTTTAGAGTCAGCTCCCCAGTCACCCACTTAGATACATTTATCAATGCCCCCTATTACTGGAACCTGTTTATTGGGGTAACTGCTGATAGGATTTTTCTAGGGAACCCAAAAACTGATGGTTGCAGTTACTTCCTTAAATGTTAATCAATTCTCCCTACCTGCACAGGGCTGGAATTGCCCTACCTGGTACCTCAGAAAACTGATTCAGATACCAGGGAACAAATGAGTTCTCTAAGTCCCTGAGTGCTTGTTGATCGAGTCAGCTCAGTTCGCTTTTTCCCCATCACACAGTCTCTCAGTGAAGGAGTCAGATCAGATGTGTTACTCACACACTGCTTGCTCGAGCCAAGTGCTAAGTTTTAAAAAAAGGTCACTCCTCACAACTGAGAAACAAAAAGCATCGAGAGCACCAGGAAGTGTATGGTACTATGTTAAACTCAGTAATACAAAAAACAGCAAAACAGCACCCATACCACAATAAAAATGAACAGCAAAATGGAACCAACCGTATAAATATTTATTGCAGACGTGCAAACATGTGAAAAAGTGACTAGAAATGAACTAACATTTCACCTGGTACACTGCTAGGCTTCATCAGAGTTAATGATTTTGTATCTACTAGTGCTTCTTAAATATACATAAAAAACAGACATGTGACACCATTTATCCAATGTCTATCTAAAACTTTTCAGTAAGTATAAATTGGTTTCAATTAATCCTTCTCTGCCAATGGCTCTTAAAGTGAAACCCTTATGTTCATCATGGGGACCTGTATATTTCATTACAACAATTAACAAAAAAAGGTCCCAGGCGTTAGTTCTTAATCTTAAAGCATCAACAGGACAATGCAGCTTGAATATTTTTTGAGCATTTGTACTTTTTTAAAAATGCTGAGAGATCAATATTCTCATTCAAGCCCTTCTGGGAGCGCGCCCCCAAAAAATGAATCCAGTAACTCTCTCTCTCTGTGTCCAAATTTTTTGTTTAGCCCCTTCCCCCTGGGTCCTAAGGAGACCAATACATGACCAATAAATTTAAAGGTGTGTTTCTGGAAGTCATTTGTTAAAATATGTTTTACAATTGCATAGTTAGTACCTCTCTTTTCTACTGCCCTTACATGTTCACTTATTCTTATTTTGAATTTTCATGAAGTGCATCCGACATAATATGCTCCACACTCACATGTAAGTAAGTAGACTACCCCCATGCTGCTGCAAGTTATGAAATCCTTTAGTTCCATCATGTTACCTGTAACAGGGTGTACAAACTGTTTGCAACTATTTATATATTGACAAAAGTTACAATTGCCACATTTGTGTGTACCTTTAGGTCTAGAGGTCAACAACATTTGTTTATTTAACTCCCTAGTAGTTATGTTAGAAGTTACATGATCTGCAATACTTTTACACTTCCTAAAAAACACTTTAGGTCCATTCTTAATGGTCTCCTGCAATCTAGGTTCCAAACCCAGAAGTGGCCAGTTGCTTTCTACAATCTTTCTAACATCCCTAGCCTGACTGGAAAAACTAGTTACAAAAGGACATTCCATATCTTGTTTATTTTTACGTTGTTTATACATCAGTACTTCATTCCTGTCCATGGCATCTACCTCTGTAATAGCTGAAGCAATACTGTTATATGTGATGTATATTATATATATAGTGTCAGTGGCTCAGTAGGTAGCACACTCGCCTCTGAGGCTGGGAGATCAGAGGGCTGTGGGTTCAGTTCCCACATCTGGCACTTGGGTTAATATCCCAATACTAACACTGTAGTGCAGCATGAGAGGGGTGCTGCACTTCTGAGGTGCCGTCTTTCAGATGAGATGTTAAACCGAGGTCCCATCTTCCTGGATTGGTGGTAGTTCAGGTGGATGTTAAAGATCCCATGGCACTTATTGAAAAGAGTAGGGGAATTTCCCCGATGTCCTGGCCAAATTTCCCTCATTCACTAAAAAAAATACCACCAACAGCTTAATCTGGTTCAAGGTCAGTTGGCATTCATCTGTATCCCTCTCCCCTGGGTCGTGCCTGAAAATAGGCAGGATTTGTCTAGTGCACTTATCCGGGAAATAAAAATAAATAAATAAATGCTATAGCCACATTCCATAAACCTGGATATCTGCTTCCCCCTTTTTTGACAAATTCATCTGGCTCTGTGCAATTTCTGAATGTTCTGATCAATTGTAACTTAGGAATGTTGTATCTAGTATGGAAAGGATGGCAGCTATCAAATCTTAACGTGTTCCTATCTGTTGGTTTTTGAAAAAGGGTGGTACATACTTCTCCATTTTCATCTTTATAAATTCTTAAATCCAAAAAGGTAAAACTCATTCTGTCGATCTCATATTTAAATCTTAGACAGCTACTAGTTGATTCCATCCATAATATAAATGATTCAAAGTCTTCCATAGTTCCTTTCCAGACAACAAAAATATCATCGATAAAGCATCTCCACAGGTCCAAACAATTAATGTGTGGATCTGTAGCTGCTTCATAAAGGTGGTCCAACTCCCATTTTCCCACAAAAAGGTTGGTATAACTGGGTGCCACGGTGGTACCCATAGCAGTACCCTGTATTTGATTAAATATTTGTCCATTAAACCAGAATATGTTCATGGTCAGAACAAATTCTGCCAGTTGCACAAGGAATGGGGTTTGCATCTTTACCTTTTCCTCTTCGAATCTTTTTTTCTAG
Source organism: Neoceratodus forsteri (assembly GCA_016271365.2). Lineage (NCBI taxonomy): Eukaryota > Metazoa > Chordata > Ceratodontiformes > Ceratodontidae > Neoceratodus > Neoceratodus forsteri. The sequence goes on from CM057450.1 coordinate 1,545,708,253, forward strand.
AAAAAATGTTAACACACTCAGTCCTTCACTGTGTGGTATAACTGTATACAATGAATTGATATCAATTGCAGCAAAATACCAGTCCTGTCCAATTTGTAAATTCTCTACAATGTGTACTAGCTGGGTAGAGTCTCGAAGAAAAGATCTAATACCCTGTACTAGGGGCTGAAAAAAAGCATCCAAATACATGGAAAGTGGCTTGGTGAGCCAGTCTCTACCTGATACAGTCAGTCTACCTGGGGGTCGAATTAGACTCTTATGTATCTTGGGTAAGGATTATATCATGGGTATAACTGGGTGTGGAACTGTAAGGGTTCTGTACTCAATATCTGTGCTACATCCCTTAAGAAAACCCTGATTAAGGACTTCATCTATTCTTTTTTTAAACATCTCGACAATTTTACATGTCACCCTGGTGTAAGATTTGTCATCATTTACAAGTCTGTAGACCTCCTCAACATAATCTTCAGTATTGAGTACAGCAATTTCCCCTCCCTTTTCTGCTGGCTTTATGGTTATACCTTTGTTTGATTTCAAGGTTTGTAGTGTTTCCCTTTCTTTTCTGGTACAATTATTAAAGTTATATCCTGCCCCTGTATCTTGTAATTTCTTCAAATCAGTTTCACATTTTTTTAATGAACATTGCAACTGTTGGATTCATTGGGGGACAGTATTCTGATCTCGGATGCAGTCGAGAAAAATTCTCATCTCTATCCTGATTTTGTTCAGATTCATTTAAGGTGCACTTAAAAGTCAAGTTTCTACTTAACTTGTGGAGGTCTACACAGGTGTTAAATCTACCCCCTTAGTTGGGCAAAAAGAAAGCTCTTTACTTAAGACTGAAGTCTCCTCTGATGTTAACACATAATTTGAAAAATTAATTACAGAGCCACGAATACTCATGCCTTCCCCAAGTTCTCTAATACAATCAGCAGCTATATAATTAGCATCTGCTAATGGTTCTTGATGACATATTTTTGTTAAATCATTCCTGGAACAACCTAGTGCTTTCATGTCATTAGTATCACCTGTGGATGCAATATAAACTGGTGGTACACATGGCACCTTAGTACAATTAAAGTCCACATTGTTGGAAATTGATACACAAGAGACCACATTTTGACAAGTGCCAATAGTTTTGTTAACACTGTCCAAAGTTTTTAGAATTAATAATTGCTCCTGCCTCTTCTGCCACGCTGCCCCCCCCTTCTCATCCTCCTCTTTGGGCAATTTGAAAACGAGCGTGTCGTTGCCGCTGACTGCATCTGGTCCCTTGAAAATGAGGGGTGGACAGTCCTGGTGTTGATTCCCACATGCCCCCATCTGTAAATGTCTTGGATTCATCTGTGTCAGATGGGCCAGTGGTGTAGTCCAGAACTGTATTGTTTGGTACTGACTCATTATTGCTCTTTTTTAAATGGAACGTGGTTCTGCTCTTTTCGGTTCATTCCAGTCAAAAATTCTGCCACTGAGATAATCATTCTCATCTCTGACAAATTTTTGTTTTTGTTTTTTTAATTCTGGAGTCATACCTAGTTACTTTTTCCAACAGGGACTTATTAAGTTTCTCCCACTCAGTTGCATTCACCAACTCCTTTAATTAATTTTAGTATCTTTAATTTCTCTAGTGAGTTGTTCTCTAATTGGTCTCACAAATTCCAATATAAGCTCAATATTTTTAACAGAGGCTTCCTGCATATTATTTTGCCATCTGTCCATAAATTCTTTATTTTCAGTCCCATAAGAAGGTTTTTATACAATACGTAACCCCCTTGGAACTCATTTAACTTGGAGGTATGCTTCTAACATTGTTTTGTGCCAAAACATGCATCTGCCCTTAAGCACTAGCTTCTCCAGCTTGCAGTATAAGGATTTAGAGTTTAACTCATCATTTTCTAGTGTAGGAAAATGGGAGTTGGACCACCTTTATGAAGCAGCTACAGATCCACACATTAATTGTTTGGACCTGTGGAGATGCTTTATCGATGATATTTCTGTTGTCTGGAAAGGAACTATGGAAGATTTTGAATCATTTATATTATGGATGGAATCAATTAGTAGCTGTCTAAGATTTAAATATGAGATCGACCGAATGAGTATTACCTTTTTGGATTTAGGAATTTATGAAGATGAAAAGGAAGGAGTATGTACCACCCTTTTTCAAAAACCAAGAGATAGGAACACGTTGTTAAGATTTGATAGCTGCCATCCTTTCCATACTAGATTCAATATTCCTAAGGGACAATTGATCAGAACATTCAGAAATTGCACAGAACCAGATGAATTTGTCAAAAAAAGGGGGCAGCAGATATCCATGTTTATGGAACGTGGCTATAGCATTAATAGTATTGCTTCAGCTATTAGAGAGGTAGATGCCATGGACAGGAATGAAGTACTGATGTATAAAAAACATAAAAATAAACAAGATAAACTTTTGTAACTAGTTTTTCCAGTCAGGCTAGGGATGTTAGAAAGATTGTAGAAAGCAACTGGCCACTTCTGGGTTTGGAACCTAGATTGCAGGAGACCATTAAGAATGGACCGAAAGTGTTTTTTAGGAAGTGTAAAAGTATTGCAGATCATGTAACTTCTAACATAACTACTAGGGAGTTAAATAAACAAATGTTGTTGACCTCTAGACCTAAAGGTATACACAAATGTGGCAATTGTAACTTTTGTCAATATATAAATAGTTGCAAACAGTTTGTACACCCTGTTACAGGTAACATGATGGAACTAAAGGATTTCATTACTTGCAGCAGCGTGGGGGTAGTCTACTTACTTACATGTGAGTGTGGGGCATATTATGTCGGACGCACTACATGAAAATTCAAAATAAGAATAAGTGAACATGTAAGGGCAGTAGAAAAGAGAGGTACTAACTATGCAATTGTAAAACATATTTTAACAAATGACTTCCAGAAACACACCTTTAAATTTATTGGTCTTGAATTGGTCTCCTTAGGACCCAGAAGTGGGGATCTAAACAAAAAATTTGGACAGAGAGAGAGAGTTACCGGATTCATTTTTGGGGGGCGCACTCCCAGAAGGGCTTGAATGAGAGTATTGATCTCTCAGCATTTTTAAAAAAGTACAAATGCTAAAAAAATATTCAAGCTGTATTGTCCTGTTGATGTTTTACAATTAAGTACTAGCGCCTGGGACCTTTTTTCGTTAATTGTTGTAATGAAATATACAGGTCCCCATGAGGAGCATAAGGGTTTCACTTTAAGAGCCATTGGTAGAGAAGGATTAATTGAAACCAATTTATACTTACTGAAAGGTTTTAGATAGACATTGGATAAATGGTGTCACATGTCTGTTTTTTATGTATATTTAAGAAGCACTAGTAGATACAAAATCATTAACTCTGATGAAGCCTAGCAGTGTACCAGGTGAAATGTTAGTTCATTTCTAGTCACTTTTTCGCATGTTTGAACGTCTGCAATAAATATTTATATGGTTGGTTCTGTTTTGCTGTTCATTTTTATTGTGGTATGGGTGCTGTTTCACTATTTTTTGCACTCCTCACAACTGTAGCTCTGCCCATTTTGCATTCCGCCTCCCAACTGGAAGACTGATCCAGGTACCAGGGGAAAAGAGAGAATTGAGTAGGCCCCTGAGTGGCTGTGTAAAAGTTAACCAGACATTTCCCCACCACAGTGTTCCTTGACCCTCATATCATTCCCCTCAGGAATCTGGCCATTCCTGTGTTGAAAGCCTAAACAGCGCTAATTTCCACAAACTCACTGGGTATCCTATTCCATATATTTACCACCCTCTGGATGCTATAATGCTTTCAACCATTACCCCTTATTCTCCCCCCTTTCTGTCTGTGTGCATGCTCTGCAGTTCTGGTCATACTCATCTCACCAGCTCAAACAGCTGCGTATACGCCACTCTCTCTGTCCCTTTTGGTATTTCAAAAACTGTGTATCCCCTGTGATAGACATTCTCGGTCTATTCCAGGCCTTTTCTTTACTGTGGTGACCAGAACTGGATATAGTAATCCAGGTAGGACCATCATGCCCATAGAGTTCGGGGGGCACATGCTCCCCCCAAAAAATTCCCATCCAAGTATTGCTTTTTGAATGGAGAAAGCACTGTAAAAGTATAATTTAGTGCCCTCAATTTATTTAATTTTTATTATATGCCCCCACCCCAGAAATTTTCTCAGCAAGACATCCCTGACTCCAGCTATGACTGAACAAAGGCCTCGCTGCACCCCAAATGTTACACTCTTTAAAGTGCTTATATTGTACTTGTTTTAAGTCTAAAGTTTATCAGTTGATGTAACAGTGTTTAAAAAGTTGTTATTATAAGGCAGACATGTAAACAGTGGGGTGCAGGTGAGACACTGTTCCTACCCAATGAAAGAGTCCATTGGTATTCATTGTGTGTTCTTCTGTGGGATGAAAGGAGGGCCTCTAGATACCCTCTAACAGAGGGAATGGGATCAGAAAGATGGCGCACCAGGCTGGGCAGGCTATAGACAGTGTAAGCTTAAAAACTTGTTTTTAAGGGTTCTGCAGTTTAGTTTTGCTGCAGTCTGGTTTTTATTGCAATACTGCCCAGTATAGCGTTATATTTTAGTAATTGTTTTTTAATGAGAAAGCATCAGGAGTTAGGTTTTAATTTTTTTACTTTTTTTGCACTGGTCTGGTGAAGGACTTTGGCACAGTGCTTCATTTAGTTCAGTCTCTGTAACTGATAATATCACTTGCACTGCAGTGGTAAAAAGCATTTGCCTACTTGGACTGCTCCTGAGGTAGGATTGTGCCTCTACGGAAGTGACCGGCAGTGCCAAGACAATCGTTGTTCCTCCAGGATTGGTGGAGGTGGGGTATAGTCTCTGCATGCTCCTACTTACTGACCACATCATAGAAACATGGAGTATTTAATCAGAAAAGGGTTGTTTGGCCCACACAGTCTGCGCAGATTGTCCATGCCTAATCCGTCTCTGCAGATCCCTTGCGGTCTCTGGCAGCCCTCCCACCTCTCTACCTCTTTTCTGATATTCTCCTATGTCTGTCCTACACAAGCTTAACATCCCCCACTGTTTTAAACTCCAACATGTCTGCAATATGTTACAGGTGTCTACCACCCTTTCAGTGAAAATATGTTTCCTCACATCTCTCTTGTACTTCCCTGCCCCAGCTTAACTGCATGTCCCCTGGTCCTGGTGCTCTTTCTCATTTGAGGGACTCCCAGCTGCACCTTGTTCACCCCTGTGACATACTTGTAGGTCTATATCAGGTCACCTCTCTCTCCTCTTTTCCAGGGTGTACATACTGAGATCCCTCGTCTCTCCTTGTAAGCTTCTCATGCAGACAGAGGGGAAAAACAATCCAGTGTCACTCACCAACATTGCATAAAGGAGTCGAGAAATCACATAACATGCAAACATTCCTCAGACAACAATGCTGCAACTGGACGTGCAAACACTAAGTCTCAACATTTTGCACGCATGCGCTTTCTCAAGAGACTGTTTTTCGCTGTACCTGCACCCTATTTAAATGCAAAATTTAAAATGACTGACTCAAAGTGCAAAATGTGACAAGGTGTAAATTTGATAATAACTAAAGTAAAAAAAAAAGTGCTAAAGAATATAAATAATCACACATGTAAAACACTGAATGGGATGGAGAGCTAATCTAGACACTAACAGTTGTGATCTGTCACTACACTATTCATTTTAAAGTGCTAATAGCCAATAACGTGTTAAATGACTGTAATCTGTAAAGATATTTTCAACAATATTGCACACATTATTTCAACAAGAAGTGCTTTCTATAACATTCCATAATATTTGTCATTACAACATCCTGCCCACAACCTGATGTGAAAGTTGATGGAAAAAAACAAGGTCCACGCCAGACCATCAGCACAGTGGTAGTGTTACTGCTCCTGACACCACCAGCCCGGGCTCGGAATCATCCTGGGTCATCAGAGGCCGGCCAGGGGGAGGAGGATAGAGCATCCCAGAGGATGCGCTCCTCTTCCATGGAGGGAGGGACACACAGGGCTGCTATTGCACCCTAACAAGTAATGCCACCAATGGAAACACGGGCATCAGACTCAGACTCAGAGTCAGGGAGGGTGTCGTTAGGTGCTTGGCTGCAGCATGTGTCCGCATTTTGTTGCCTGGACTTATGTCCTTCACCCTGTCGCCCTCTGGGGTTGGGACCACAAAAATGGGAAAAAAAGGAAAAAATCCTCAGCGTCGAGCAGCATGACACCAGGATACCAGTAAGCCAGTACCCAGTCATGAGGACTGGAGATTCCAGTATGCCAGAACCCAGCTGAATATCCAGGGGGTGGGGGTTATCCTTGGAGCCGTGGTCCAGGGAAGTAAAAAAAAGAAGTCCACAAAATGAAAAAGGGGCACTGACTCAAAATCCTGATTTAATATGCAGAATCTGAAACAACAATGAAATGCATAATTAATAATAAATTGTTATAAAAACATTATTTCCAATCTGTCATAAAGACCAGAGAAGAAGCAGCGTCCATTCTAAAGATCCAGAATGCCTCTTTCCTATTTAAAAGAGCCTCAGCATCTCCCCTTCTAATACTGAACATCACTTTTTCAATCCCAATGAAAAAACAGTCATGTTTGAGCCCCTGCAGAGATTCAGTAATGTGGACCGATAAAACAGACTCTGAATTACGGTGTTGAATGCACCGCATGTTTTTCCTCTATCGTTTCTTGAAACTTACGTTTTGTGTGCCCAACATAGTGCGCACCACATGTGCAAGTAACAAGATGTACAACACCTGTTATATCACCATTAATTAACCTTTTAATCTAAAAAAATTCACTTGTTTTGGGGTTTTGAAAGGTAGGGGATGAAACAACCACATCACAATACTTACATCTCCCACATTTAAACATACCCACTGGAAGGGGATACAGCAAGTATTTTTTCTCTCAGTTGGCTGCATCGAATGAGTTACCTTGTCACTAATATTTTTCGGCCTTTACTGCACGTACTCATGCAAACCCTGCACCATTTTAGTTGCCTTCTCTTGAATGCCTCCGCTCTGTCTATTTCCTTTCTGAAATACAGTTTCCATAACTTGACACAGTACTCCAGGTAGGGTCTCACCAGCAAGGGAAACAGAAGCAACACCATCTCTCTGCTCCTCCAATGCCCTTCCCTATGTGCCCCTGCATCCCACTAGTTCTACTCCCTGCTTTGTCACACTCCCCTGCCACCTCGAGGTCTTCATATATGATAACCCCAAAGTCCATTTCCTGGTTAGTGACTGTCAGTACCTCCCCCCATCCTATACTCATTTCCTGGGTTTCTATGCACTAGGGTGCCTGAATTTGCACTTTTAGCATTACACCCAACTGCCATGCTTTTGACCAGTCTTCTAGATTTCCAAGTATTCACTCCACTCCCTCCTGAGTGTCCAGCCTTGAACAGATTTGATTATCATCTGCAAAAGATATACCTTCTTCTTTCCAGTTCTTCTGCAATGTCCTCTATGAGACATTGAAGAGGACTAGTCCCTCTCTACGACATGTATTAATTTTACCATTCGATCACTGTTCCATCCATAGAGTGAATACCATTAATAAGCACCCTCTGTCTCCCTTCCAATAACTAGTTTATAATCCCATTCACCATTCTGGATCCCACCCCTAGGCTCTTCAATTTCTTATCAGTCTCTTGTGCAGCATGGTGTTGAGGGCCTTGCTAAAATCCAGATAGGTCATGTCCACTACCATCTCCTGATCTATTTTCCTGGTCACCCAGTCAAATAAATCTATCAGATTCATTTGGCATGACCTATCCTTCCTGAATCCATGCTGTCTGTGGTCTGCAGCCCATTGGATTCAAGATACCCTACTAAGCTTTCCTTCGGTATGGTTTTCATTATTTCCCAACCACTGAAGTAAGACTGACCAGCTTGTATTTGCTAGCCTCCTCCCTTCTATCGCTCTTATGTAGAGGACCATGTCAGCCCTTCTCCAGTCCTCTGGAACCATACCTGTTTCCAGTGAGCCATTGAACAAGGTTGTCAGTGGGGTGGCTAGCACCTTCCTGAGTTTTTTAGTACACATCATCATATCCAGTCCAGTCCCATAGACTCATCCAACTTCAAAGCTGAAAACCCTTCTGGACTTTTCCTCCCAGAAATGAATCTGTGCCTACCTACCCACCCCCACCCCCTGTTCCTGCTACTCCCTGGTGGTCTATTCCCCCTCCGCTGTGAAGAATGAGCAGAAGTACTGTACCTGTTTAGGATGTAAGCTTTTTCTTGATCCTCTTCTGTGCAGTCTCCCCCTTCCACCGTACTAATCCTTACTATCCCTCCCCTTGTTTTTCTCTTCTCACTAATGTGTCTGTATAAAGTCTAATCCCCTTTAGCAACCCTTTTGGTGATCCTTTCCTCTGTTTGTGCCTCTGCATCCCCTCACTGCCTTGCCTGCTTCCTTCTGCTTTACTGAGTATACCTCTCCTTACAGAAATAATTAAATAAAATGTTTTCATGCTGTGCACATAAAACTACCCATGTGATATGCGTGCTGAAAGCATGATTTAAATGTTAAATTGGAACTGATTGCATGCATGTGGCATGTGTGCAGCAAGCAAGTGTGTAAAGCATGCTTTTTATGTTAAATTGGAACAGACTGCATGCATGTGGCATGTGTGCAAAAAGCAAGTGTTCACTGATAACTGCACACATAAAATTTAAGTGACTTGCTCAGGATCACACAGTATACAAGTGGGGTTGATGACATTCAAACCCAGGTCTTCAGGTCTGCAGTTCAGTGCCTTTAACCACTAAGCTATACTGTCTGCATACACTACAATATGGCTCGCTTGTACTTCAGTACAAATCTGCATACATCTGCACGCATGCGGCATGCTTATAGCCACCGATATACTTTTTAGTTTTCTTTCCCCCCTCATCTCAGCTGCACAGCTGAACTGTAGCACACATACCAATGGAAACACATGTGATTCTTCCCACCCCCAATACACACACTTACCCACAAAACTACTTTATTACTTCTGTCTGGCCTGTACTCCTACTATTTTCTCTCCATAGTTTTGAATGTTTCCACACAAACAGACTTTAAGGGGCACACACAAAAGTAGCAATAACTCAATACCCACCCACACGGCCAGTTCCCCCCCCCCAAGCACACACACTGTAGTGGGTGTGGCCACGCTGCTACAGACACCCACCAAATATACATATAAGTTGAGAGTCTCTTACTTGAGTACTAGGGAGACAGAGGTAGGAGTTTTTAAGAGAGATGATGTCCATTGGTCAGAGTGCTGGGGCACACCCCCTTGAAATGAATGGAGTTATTTTTTATTACTATTTTATACATTATGATGGTGAGTTGGAGAATAATGAAGGCCACTGTTCTACAAACAAGGCCCTTGTTAGCTGAGCGGTAGCCTTCATTAATCTCCAACTCTCCATCAATAATATATAAAACAGTAATAAAAAATACCCTCAATCATTTCAATGGGGCACGCCCCTGTACTCTCCCTTGCCTTATGTCATAATGTGCCTGAGCATGGGGATGTGGAGGTCAGCTTCACTTGGGGGGGGCTAAGCCTCACTATATTGGTGCTCCAATAGTCTGTGCATACCATACTGCTCAGCTGTCCCTGAATGCAAGAGACAGCCTTCATTTTACTCCTGAAAACTGCTCTGCCCTCATCCATCCCTCATGGAAAACATGCTGCTCACACAGAGGATGTCCTATAAATTTAGACTTTACAGCAGGGGTGCCATTTCAGATTTCAGCAGGGGGAGCCAACAACTAGTGGAGCCAGGTGCTGGTTAGCCCCAGGTGGCAAGCTCTGTAATGTCTGGAAGGTCTCTCAAAGGTAAAACTTATTTGTTGTGACTGAAAAGTGATATGCAAATCAGGAAAAATTCAAATGTATAAGAGTCATCTGTCTATACCCCAGAGCAGTGCATCTGATTTGGGCTTAAACCCACCCAGTTACTAACCAATTTTTTTCCTGGCTGAAGTTCTGACTCCCCCAAAAAATGCTGTCTCAATTTCTCTCCCCAACTCCATTCCATTCAATACCCAGCTCATATGGGTTGTGAAGCCAGCCAAAGGCACAGAAACATGAAAAACACATCAATATTTCAGTCCTTCCTCTTTCCCCAATCCCCCTGTAAAAAAAAATTATCTGCTTTTACTTACCCGGCCATCTGACCAGATCCTGTGGCCTAGCCCAGTGTACCACCAGCCCAGTTTTTAGTCTGCTCCTCCTCCATCCTTCTGCCATAAGCTAGATGCTAGAACAGACCATCCCAGGTCCCCAACATGGTCTGCGACCAAGTCACCTCACCAACTGAACCCACCCAACCTGTATTGCTTGCTTGCTTCTTGCTAGTGGCTGCTGCTGCACTGCACCAATCAAGTCCTATGAAGGCTGCCCACACTGCTGTCACTGTTACTGTGAGACCTAGCTTGCTGCAGCGGGAGCACACATTTTTTTTTTGCCAGGTGAGCCTAGTAGAGTAAGTAGGTAGCCTAGTCTCGAGTTAGCTTCTAGCTCAACCCCAGCCCTTCAGCCACCAAGGGAGACAGAGACTTACTAAGAGTAGACCAACAAAAATATGCCGCCACAACACTGCTATTGAGAGTTCAGTGCTCACCAACTCCTCCAAGCTGTAGTGTGCAGCCTGTCTACTCTGTCATGGGAAAGACAGTGTCCCAGTCACATGACTCATGTGCTCTTGCTTGGCTGAAGCTCCTCCATGTCACGTGTGATGGTACCACTGCTATTAGGTAGAAAGAGTGGACAACACAATATGGACACAGTTGAGTCAGGAGTGCACCTGCAGTGTGAACACAACACAGGCCAGGGGGGCACTTATTGTGCAAAATATTAAATCCAGATTTAATGCCATTATTGCTGCACCATAAGAACAACCTAGGCACAAATGCAGGGGGGGCAACTGCATCCCTCTGCCCTACCTAAATGGGATCCCTGCTTTATGGTAGAAATTAATTCTCAGTGGCTAACATCAGTACAAGTAAATACAATGGTTTACACTGTGTTCTGAGGTATTGTATCTCCATGTTTCAGGGTGTGTCCTGATCATCATGTGGGTTAGTGTCCCTCATTGTCCCTCATTTTGAGTGTCCATGTCCCCTATTTCAGTGACAAAATGTGAGGTATGGTGCATGCTTCCAAGATCCTACTAGAAGGAAAAGTATGTCTCTTTGCAGATGACACAAAGATCAGCAACAGGGTTGATACACAAGATGGAGTGGCAAGGATGAGAAGGGACTTGACAAGGTTGGAGGAATGGTCAAATGTATGGTAGCTTAGATTTAATGCAAAGAAGTGCAAGGTAATGCACCTGGGAAACAAAAACCCAGGGAAAGAGTACACAATGGGGGTGAGATACTTACAACAATAAAAATGGAAAGGGACCTGGGGGTAATTATATCAGATGACCTAAAGGTGGGCAAGCAATGTGAGAGGGCAGTAAGGAATGCTGGGGGGATACTGGGGTGCATAGGGAGAGGCATCAACAGTAGAAAACAGGAAGTTGTTATCCCTCTGTACAGAAAGTTGGTGAGACTCCATCTGGAGTACTGTGTACAGTTCTGGAGACCCCATCTCTGCAAGACATAGACAGAGTGGAGGCTGTCCAGAGGAGGGCAACCAAAATGATGCAGGGTCTGCACCAGAAGACATATGAAGAGAGAGACTAAAGGAGCTTAATATGTATACCCTTGAGGAAAGAAGGGGTGGACATGATAGAAACTCTCAAGTACCTCAAGGGAATCAACAAAGTCCAAGAGGGTAGTATCTTTCAGAAAAAGAGATGTGCAAGAACAAGCAGGCACAATTTGAAGATAGAAGGGGGGGTGGCTCAGAGGTAATGTGAGAAAGTATTTTTTTATGGGGAGGGTTGTGGATGCATGGAACAGCCTTCCTGAGGAGGTCGTGAGTCAAGAACAGTGGGAGAATTCAAGAATGTATGGGACAGACATAAGGCAGTCCTAGTGGGGGGTAGGAGGAAGTAGGCTGTTGGTTAACTAGGATCTGCAGCTTATCCGTTAGGTAGAAAAATGGGCCGACTAGGTGGGCCAAGCAGTCCTTGTCTGCTGTCAAATTCTATGTTTCTACTCAGCAAAAAGAGTGCTGAGCATGGCCATAGTGTATATGCTCCATACAGAATGACAAACAGAAAGTAAGTGAGCCATAACAGTCATGGAGAAACACATTAGTAGCACTAAATATGCATAACGAGATTTGCATGGCCCAAAACAAAAAGGTCAGGCTTCACAACACAGAGGCTCCTCTTCTCACATCTAGAATTGGGGATGTTGGCTAACTATATCCTAGGCATTTAATGCAGTTAAGTAAACAATACTTTACAAATTAACGGTGATTTAATGACAACAATCAAAAGCCATTAAACAACTTGCAAAAGGATCAGAATTAATGAGTTTACCTAATTTTAATGGGAAATCAATGAAAAATGTATTTTAATAGCTCTAATTGCTAGCAGTAGTATGAGAAATAGAAACCAAGGTGTTTTTTTATGTTTGCTTGCACGCATGTGCAAGAAACATAGTGCCATCATCCGAGTTTTCGGAGGTGTGGCAGCCCTCTTCCCATTCAGTCAGTGTGTTTGCAGGGGCGGCAGCAGTTCTCCAATGGCTGCTGGAGCTGTCTATGACAGCAGTCGAAAATGCAGTGGAGTACAGTTGAAAGGGGGAGCTACGCTTCAGTGAGCAGCGATAAGATATCTACCTGCTCATGCACGCTCCCCTACACACACACACACACACATGCATACTGCGTACTTCATGCACACACTGTATAGCCGACAGGGGTGCCCAATCCCCCGCTAGTGTGCAGCTTCGCAAAAGAGCTCCACATGCCACGCTGGGTGCCCACCCCAGCGTCATGATGTATGGCGGCCGACGGGGTGCCCAATCCCCATCGCTCCACTGTCTCTCCCCCAGAGTACAGGGTGCCATGCTGGGAGCCCACCCCAGCATGCCAACAGATATTGTTGCTGACAGGGGTGCCCAATCCCCGTCGGCTCCACGCCCCAAACAACCATCCTTGTGCCACGCTGGGAGCCCACCTAAGCGTAGCAGCAGATCTTTCTCGACAAAGTGCCTAATCCCCTGTTGGCTCCATCCCCCTAAAGCCATCTTGTGCCACGCTGGGAGCCCACCCCAGCGTGGCAAATGTCCCAAGGCTGCCTCGCCCTTGTTTAAAAAAAAAACTGAAATTGAAAACGGTCCCTCGGTGTCTCTGCCCCACCCGCACCCACCCACTGTGCACCCTGCCTTCCCACACCCCCTCACCCCTATCCCTCCATACTCCAGCGTGATGATCTTCTGTGGACCTGGAACACGCTCTGCACTCTTCAAAGCCGGCCTGAACTGAGGAAATGCGGTAAGCTGTATAATGGGATAGATAGGGTTTTCAACTTTGCTACATATCTCAGGCATTTTGAAATTTTGCACCAAATTTTCAACATGGGGTTTTGGGACCCCCTTCTCATGAATACTCTCACTGTCATGGCGTTAATGTGGGCCGAAGGGTGATTTGCAGTCTTCATGGCAGAAATCACCTTTGAGGACAAATAACCAATGACTCTGCCACTGTTAATAAGGTGGGCTCTCAAAAAGCCTATGTTGAATATTGGTGGAAAAATTCCTAAAAATGACTGTTTTACAAGCGTGAGTTGCGCAGTTCCTACGCACGCTTGTAAGTTTGCGAATTTTCAATATTTTCACTCCAGATTTTCAAAGTTGCCATTTTACCACACCTCCTTATGAGCAGTACAGCTGTCATTTTTTACATCTTGCCCAAAACGTGTTTCCGCCCATGTAGCGCACAATGGCGCAGTCGGTGTGCAAAATCAATGTATGGGACACATTAAGAAAATCACAGTGACACTGTTCATGAGCAGAGGTCTTAAAATGGCTATGTTGAAATGTGCTGAAAAATTCCTAAAATGACTGTTTTACGAACATACGTGCGAGTCTCTACGCACGCCGTAAGTTTCGCAAATTTTCAATATTTTCAATTCAGATTTTCAGCATTGCCATTTTATTACACTTCCTCATGAGCAGTATAGCTGTCATTTGTCACATCTTGCCCAAAACGTGTTTCTGCCCATGTAGCGCACAATGGCACAGTCGGTGTGCGAAATCAATGTATGGGACACATTAAGAAAATCACAGTGACACTGTTCATGAGCAGAGGTCTTAAAATGGCTATGTTGAAAATTTGGTGACAAAAGTCCATAAAATGACTGTGCTACAAGTGAGCATTGCGCAGTTTCCATGCACCCTCATAAGTTCATGACTTTGTAATATTTTCAGTCCAGATTTTCACCAGTGGCATTTTTCCACACTTCCTTATGAACAGTACAGCTGTCATTTTTCACAATATGGCCGAAATGTGTTTTCACACTTTCAGCGCAGAGATGCGTGGTCGCTGTGGGACATCATTGTTCGGGACAGATAAAGAAAATCACAGTGACACTGTTCGTGATCGGAGGTCCCAAAATGCCTGTGTTGACAATCTGCTGTAAAAATCCCCAAACTAATTACATTACGGTGTCGTTGCACAGTTTCTATGCACGCCGTGACCACCAGTTTTTTAATATTTTTATTGCAGATTTGCAACATTGCCATTTTTTACACCTCCCCATGAACAGTACAGCTGTCATTTTCACATCCTGTTCGAATGTTTTGCACCTGTGGTGCTAAATGCCATAGTCGCTGTGCATAAGCAGCTTTCGCTAACAAACTGATATTGCCACTGTTCATGAGGTGGGGTCACAAAAACCATGTTGAAAATTTGGAGTGAAAATACCAACGAATGCTGAGTTATCAGGGTTTCCAACCATAACGCCCCACCCTGTAAAGAATGACAGTCATCAGGGGTGTGACATGGGATTCTTGCCTGTAATGCTCATACCATTCCACACCCTGCAGCCAGTGAGAGGCATCGAGGTATGCCTTGGACTCTTCTGCCCCAAAGTTCACCCCATTCTCCTATACCGCACCCATCTCACCGTATTTTCTGATGGAATGGAGTGCGTATAAGGGCCAAAGACCCCAAGGCACACCGTGACACTTGTCAGTGCCTGCAGGGTGGGGTGTGGTGAAATGGCGTGGCCGCTATGCCTGATGACCCAAAGGTACACCCCAATGCCTGTCACTCTCTGCAGGGTGGTGATGGGGTTGGCTTCAGTTCAATACTTCACTGCCATTCCTATTATGCAGCTCTGTAACTTCTACACTACCACTGCCAATGCCAGCAAGCAAACATTCGGCATTGACAAATGCTTGTTTAGATGAGATTTGCACCAGCTTAGTTGCTGAACACATGGCAAGCATGCAACATGTGAATCTGATGTGATTTTTAAATGATGTTTACACCAGCTTAACTGTTGTACTCATATCAAGCATGCAACATGTGAACCTGATGTGATTTTTTAGAAGATGTTCAGACCAGCTTACCTGTTACACATGTAACCCTCCTCATTTGGGGGGCTTACATGAAAGCCTCTGGGTGTTCTCCTGCCAGCGTCCCCACTACCTTCATGGAACTTTGATGCTTATCCCTTGTTACCCTGGTCCTCTCCAGGCAGCCCCTGTATCATTGAGCCCTGCGGGGCTCGCAGAGCACATTTTGAGCAGCTGGCATTTCAGCCGAACAGCCGCCATTCGCACCATCAAGGAGGTGCACTGTTGCTCCCGACTGCTTGCTGAGGTCTAAAGTCTGGAGGTGTCTCCGTGGTTCTCGGTGTTGGGTTAGGTTAAAAAAGGCACCAGGGACACACAAAGCCAGGAAGGAATATTTTAAAATAAATAAATAGGCAGACGCCTGAAGCTCTGTCTCTGGGGCACTAGAAGCTAAAGGGCAAAGGTCAGCACAGTGAAGCCCTTATGAATATTAATGAGCCCAGGCTGTGTTTCTAGGGGCAGTGTGTTATGGTAGCTGCAACTCCCTGAGGGTACAGTTTATTTATTTAACAGTGGACTTGTTAGAGAGAGAGAACTGTTGGGGTTACAAGATAGTGAAGTTATAATTTAGTAGAAGTATTAAATCTGGTTGCACCAGGACTTTATATGTGTGGGGACACTAAATGGGCTGCATGGAAATTGAATGCAGCCCACATTTTTGTGTCTAACAACCAATTGTAAACCAGCAATAAGCCAAGGGACTTCTGGGGCAGTGCCAGAGACTTATGGGGAATTTTCTGGGACAAAATCTAGGCTCCAAAAAGCGAGCCAATTAACAGATGGGAACTGTTCAGGACAGTCTTGGCAGCCAATAGGATCTCTGGGCCTAAGCCCCATATAAAAAGAGTGTAACTGCTCAAATGATTCAGATTTGCCCAGGAGTTCAGTGTGTGTGTCTCTGGGGAGCTGGACAGCTCCCAGAGGATAGGCCTGTCAGGCCTAGACTCTTTTTGTCTGTCAGTCCTCGGGTCAGAGGTGTCCAGTCGGCCCACGCTGGGGCCGCAGCAGCAGGGGATTCATGCAGCAATCAAGCTGGAAGTTAAGGATCAACCTGCAAGCTGGCTGGAAGGACCAGAGAAGGACAAGCCTTACATATAAATGTGCATAGTTTGCTAAAGTGTTTACGCGGCCGGACAGTTTGAGACATCCGGTTTGCATATTTTGGCTAAAGTTGAATCAGTTAAGCATTGGCTGTTTGCTCCTGCATCCCGAGGCCAGTGTTTCGATGGGACCCTGAGGGAACCCTTCCTCATGCTTCATGAAATATCTGCAGACGTCTCATGTCGTCGGATCATCCTACTGGTTTGGGTAGCATGAGTAATTTCAGGGTAGCTCCCTGCAACAACAGCCACAAATCATTGTGTACCATCTAATTGTCTTGTTCTGGGTTTAATGAAAAGGACTGAGTCATCCAGCACTAGATTACAAATATTTGGGTTGTGTGCATGTTAACTGCTCTTCTTTTCTAAGGGCCCCAACCACAGTTACAACGCCGGCCTACCCCGGACAATGCTTCAAACTAGCCTGTTTAGCACATTGGGTACCCAGGGTTGTGGGATTGTGTCAAAGGGATGTACAGTGCTGAATCAATCAGAATCAAATCAGAAATGCCAATCATTTGCTATATTCATGTCTCACCCCTGTTCACTTCCCCCAAATAAACCAGATTGTTGGTTTTCACATTTAACCTGGCTAGTGTGTACCTTACTGGCAGGGTTACAGCATTATTATTGCATTGTTGTGTCACTGGTCTTATTTTCCAGGGGGTCTCCAGGGCAGTTGCGGAAGATCCAGCCCTGGTGGTAAGTGCAAGGAGTGTGAGCATATCATTACTGTCATTGGGTGAATGTGAATGTTCTATTGCTAAACTGTATAGGCCACTAGAAGGGTTGGTGGGTGGTTACAGCATCCCAGAGGGCTATACCAAAGCAGCTATGCTACTCCAATACTATTCCTCCAGGTGGAGGCACCCATTCACTGAGCTCAGGCCCCTTATCCTGTGCATAGTCACGCAGGCAGGGGTAGTAGCCCATAGGATAGCACCACCTACGGGTTACACACACATGTCAAGCTTGCAGCATGCGAATCTGATGTGCTTTTTAGACCTGGTTCGCATAGGTTCACTTTGTGTATGCAAACTGCATGCAAATATTGCACAACTAAGCATGTGGCATGCATTCTGCATGTACGCAGCACACTTATATTTCTGTAAGGGTCCTTGTCTTCCTCTCTCTGTGTTTCTTATACCTCCTGAATTACGCCCTTTTCCCCTTCACCACCTTTGCCACTTTCTTAGAGAACCATAACAGTCTGTTTTTCCTTCTGCTTGTACTCACTTCCTTCATGCAGAGGTTGATTACTTTGATTATGCTCTCCCTTATTTTACCCATTGTACCTCCACCCCTCCCTGGCAATTCCTCCCCTTCGAGGAAGTTTCTGAGGCAGTCTGCCATTTCTTTAAAGTCCACCTTCCTAAACTCCAGGACCCTCATACTCATGTGGTTGCCAGTGTAACCCCCCTACCAATTTGGGGTTTACCGTAATGTCTTCCTGGGCTCTGTCCATGCCCACTGCCAGGCAGACATCCTTCAAAGGTAATAAATCCAAGGATATTTGTTTGGTCCTGCTGTTTTGAGTGAGAGTGCCATGCTGTGCCTCCACGCCTGTCTCTTTAAGACTCTAGCCTGTATGTGTATAATAGTGAATATTCTGGGCTGGGTCCAAGGGCTTCAAAGCTTGTAACCGGCCAGACACTGCTTTAATTTGCTCCACTCTGCTGCTGATAATAGAGCAGAGGGAGCCTGAACTGGTACTGTAATTGGTTACTGCTAACGTGCTGCTATATTTGAATTAGAGTGTTTGTTCTAACCTGCCTTCTTGCAGCTTTGTTTATCTGGATGGAAGCCACCGTGTTAGGTACGGGACTTGCAGAATTTGGACCAATGGGACTCAAGGGGCCTTGAAGGGTCCTTAGCTCAAGTGTCTCGTGGGAAGGGAAATTTGTAGTTTTTGTAGTTTTTAGGTTGGCGCCTAAACTGAATTGAAGGTGGCATCCAAACTGTGACTGACAGCTCCACCAGCCAACCGAATCACTGGAAACCTAGGGAAATTCCCAGAACTGTTAGAGACAGTGATCAGTTAGATTTAGAGTTTGAAGAGTGAGCAGCTTGAGCTTTCAAGCAGCTGATCCCTGTAAGGAGCTGAAGGAAACCGGCAGGGGAGGCCTGACTTGCCTCCCTGCTACTGTTCTCCTGCATTGGACTGCCTGATTGCAGTAATCAGACTAATCTGAAAAGGAACCTTTACTTGCAGCAGAAAGCACCAAGATATTTGAAAGTACAGCCTGAGATTTGGACCAAGAGGAAGCTCCTGTGAAATATTCAGCCCAGAGGTTGTTCGAGACTGATTTAATGATCAAGAGAATTGCTCAGTCAATCTATTGCAATAGCAACTTGCCTGAATACTGAATTGAGAGTTTGAGAAGTTAGTATTTTTCCTGTTAAATGTGCTGAATTCTTATAATGGATTGTGGCCCGTTTTGCCAGTGACTGAACTGTGTTGCCAGCTGGGCGCATTCACCAGCAAACAAACTGAACTTTGCCAGAATTGTTTATTCAGCCTTGGGAATATGCCAGTCTCGGCCCAAGCCAACCATTCCAGCACCAGAGACTGTTCTTCGGAGAGAGAGTGGCTTTGGGAATCCAGCCCCTGCAAAGAAACAACTCGCAGGTTGCAGCCACCTGGAGGGAAAGGCCATGAATTGGAGGTGTGTCGTGTCGGCCCTGCTTCCCCATACTCTTTGGTGAACTACGTGAGGTCTCTCTCCATATCACCAGATCCATCACAGCCAACTGGTAGCGTGAGTAAATCCAGAGTAACTCCCTGCAACAAATCAATTACTTGTCTGTGGTACCATCTAATTGCTTCAGTGATTTTCTGGGTTACAAGAGACTGGGCCAACTGGCCAGGATTACAAATAATCAAAGCTCTGTTGTGCATGCTAACTGCCTTTTCTTTCCATCAAGGGCCCAAACAAAAGCTGCACTGCCGGCCAGCCCTGGGCAATGCCTCTGCTAGCCAATATAACATCCTGAGTACCCAGTGTTGTAAAACTGATTATATGGTACTAACAGTGCATGCAAAGTTATCTGAATTTAATCAGAATAGTAATCATTCATCTAGATTCACACCCCTTCCTTGTTCATGATCTCCTAAATAAATCTTAATTTACTGTTCATGTTTAACTTGGCGCATGAGTGTATTATTAGTTGAGTTATTGTATTAAACGTGTATACCTGCTTTGCTAACTTAACAGGGGGTTCCAGGGAATTTGCTGAAGGCCAGACCGTGGTGGTAAGTGTAAAGGGTGTATGCATATTATTGCTACCAGTTGCTGACTGTGTGTTAACTGTTGCCAGAAGTACAAGGTGACTAGGTGGGTTTGTGGATGGTTATAGCATCCCAGATGGCTATACTAAGTTAGGTAGATACCCCCACTATTGTTACTCTGGGTGGAGGCACCTTAATATCGAATACAGGCCACTCAACCTATGGCTAGAAATACAGGCAGGGGTTGTAACTCTAGGGATAGTGCCACCTAGGTGTTACACCTCTGTTCCTGTCTTTATGTTAAACTGCACTGTACAGTGATGATAGGTATCCAGGGGACTGCCCACTATGATGTACGTAATGCTGTCCCCATTTATAAGCACTTGATCTGGCACTGCCCCACTCCTAGTGGGTTGTTTGACTATCTGCCTCAGAAAAGTCCCTTGTAGGGAGTCAAGGATGGCTTTGATCCCTGCTGAAGCTGCCGTTGGATGGTTCCACTCCATGCCTGGCAGATTAAAATCACCAACTAGCAGCTCCTCCCCTTTACTTGCCATTCTGATGATGGCTTCCCCAAGTGCTTTATCCATCTCCCCTCCTCCCTGTGCTGGATGTCTGTACCCTATCCTGATACAGACAGTTGCCCACAGCCTGTCTCCAGGGTAACCCACAGCACTGCCAGCTCTTTTCCTTAAGGTGACCCTGTACCTCTGTGGCCTTGATTCCATCCCTCACATATAATAGCATCTCCCCTTCCCTTCTCCTTGCCCTGTCTCTTCTGAACAGAGAGTAGCCTGGTATGGCCATGTCCCAATCATGAAGCTCAGTGCACCATGGCCCTGTTATGGACATTAAATCCAGGTCATACTCCACTATGATGGCTTCAAGGTATGGGATTTTCTTGCCAAGATTCCTTGCATTGGCACACATGGCTTTCCACACTGGATCTATGATGTTGGTTCGACAACACTTTTGTCAACCGACATCACAGTGACAGGACTTTGTCCCCAGCACCCCCAGTCTTATGATTATCAACTCTGAGTCAGAGTTGATTCGGGAAGGGGGTGCAGGACTGGGAGACAGTGTGCCCCTGTCTCAGACCAACCAACACAGTGAGCTGTCAGCAAACTGTTGATTTTGTCGACAGCGACGTAGGTCACTGTGTTGGTTTAGCTGTCGGAGGGGGCATATCTTCCACACCTTCCTTCTTCCTCCCATTGTTGGCAGTGTTGTTCCCTGAAGCCCCCACTGGCTCATCTCTTCCCTTTTTACCTTCACCAATCCTTGCCTCCTTCAATCCTCTAACCTTGCTTACTTGAGTTTTACCTCCCTTTCTTCTGCCTTGTCCCTGTTCCTGCCTTTCTGTGCCCCAGCCCTAGGGAAGTTTTCTTCCCATGGGGCCTCCTTCCCTGACATTCCATCATCGAGGGGGTAATTGTTACCTCCCTTGGTTTTACTGCCTCCCCCGGCTGGTCCGATTGCTCATCCAAGCTTCATTTTAATCTCCCGCCAAGGACTGCGGTCCCCATCCTGGAAGGATGCAGAACGTTTCCCTTATAGAGCCCAAATCCTCCTAGGCTGCTCCCCTGTTCCCAATGTAACCAAAGCCCTCCTCCGTGACCTGACTTCGACCAGTCGTACCCACCACTGCTCCCTCTACACTTTCCTCTCTATCCCCCCCCTGCCGTCACAACATCAGGCCCACTGTGCTGCCATCATCGCCAAAATTGGTTTGAGTCTCTGCCCTCCCATCTCTCCTCCCTGCTATCCTATGCTCTCAGGTCATCCTACTCAGTTCAGTCCAGGGATTCTGGCACTTTCTCCATCCCCCACCCTCACTCTTCCATTGGCCAAATGGCCTTCTCCTATAACCTCTCTTCCCTCCCTCTGGAACCTCCCTTCTCATCTCCACCTATCCCCCTCTCTTCCTGCCTTTAGACTTCACCTTAGACAACTACCAGTGCCCTCCTGCTTCTGCTTTTCATCCTAACTCTATACCCCTTTTACCATTTCAGTCCTCCAAATGTTGCCCTTTTGTTACTACGCACTTTTTAAAATTTTTTTCATATTTCTATTTTTCCCCTCCTACTGCCCTGCCAGAGCCGCACCATCGGGAGTTGCCCATTAAGCCTGCCCCTACCAGTGCCTGCCTTGCAGCCTCCAGTGCCTCCATCCAGCCTCAGAAAGCCCCCAGGCAGGGGCAGGGTCGAGCAGCCCCCGAATCTTACAAGTCTTGTCAGGGTCCTGGGCCGGCAGGCAGACACTGGCACATCGGAACCCGGCTCGGCGCTCCGTCTTCTCGGCTCTGAGGGGTGTTTTTCCCTGTTCTGTAAAGGACCTTGCCAGCCCCTGACATCAAGGCACAAGTGCCGACATTCACAACATCC
Organism: Neoceratodus forsteri; assembly: GCA_016271365.2. Lineage (NCBI taxonomy): Eukaryota > Metazoa > Chordata > Ceratodontiformes > Ceratodontidae > Neoceratodus > Neoceratodus forsteri. Next base: position 1,545,730,480 of record CM057450.1, read on the forward strand.
TCCCCCTAGATGATGCAGCCCCTAGAGGTGATTGGTCTGTGGGCCTCCACCCACGACCAATCAAACCCTCAAGGTGCAGATATGCTGTCATGCCTCCAGCCTCCACCATAGGTCACTGCACACTGGGTTGGACTCCCACCCTCCCCCCAGAGAAGGCGAGCCATCATTGGATGCTCAGCCATTCTCCCCCTGGCTCCCCTAGTCCACTCCTGAACCTGGGTTGCCGGCGTGGTGCGAGGTGTGGCGTCCAGTGCCTCAACCCTCAGCACCACCGGGCCAGCATTACTACGCACTTTCACCTGTCACAGAAAAGCTCCTGTGCTTGCTGTGGTTCATTGCCTGCATTTTTGCCCCAACCATTGCCTCCTTGTACACGTTTCCACCAAACCTTAATATGTCTCCCCCTTTCTTTTATAATTACTTACTGTACCCACAGCTGCTACAGTGATGTACCTTAACTGTTGTCCTAGACTTTTGCTATTTCCTCAGAGTGCACCAACTCTCTTGTGTTAAACTTGCTGATTTTTGACTTGTATTTTTGTATATTGTACTGCACTTGTAACATGTTTCTCCTTTTACCCCTCCACCTGGTCACCTCTGGAAATGAGCCCTGGCTCAGTGTTCCTTTCCTGGTTAACTAAATGCCACAGTGCAAGATACCCTTGCCTCTCCTCAAGATAATACCTTAGAAAAATCCACCATGCATGCCATGTGCATGTGAGGCCCTCTCCAGTTCCCTGAAGTTACCTTGCACTACTTCTATGTTGTTTCTTGCCAGGTCATTCATCCCCAAATGCACAATGATGTCTAACACATCCCAGCTGCTACCCTGGTGATCCTCTGTATATGCTTTCTATCCTTCTAAGCCAATGCACCACTCAGGCACGCCACCTCCCTATCATCCTTCCAGCGCTAAGTCAATCCCCTTCACAGTATAGACCCCCACCCAAGTAGCACCTTCGTCTTGGGCTGGTGGCCTCTCCCTCCCTCTTTGGGTAATCCACTTCTGAGCACTCCCACCTCCTCCCTTCCTACTGGGATGGGTACCTCTACTTGGCTACCAGTATGGCGAAGGAGTTTTGCAGTGGTCTAAGTGGAGGACTCTGCACCCTTCCCACTAGCCCCACCCTGCCAGAGCCCACATAGGTCCATTCGTTCTGCCTCTGCCTAGGCATCCTCTGAGGGAGTAGTAGCAAACTCTGTGGCCCCTGGGTAGGGCAGAATGTCTTCTGTACTCTTGCCAGTTCAGCCAGGAGTCCAGCAACCTGTGCTTGCAACCCAGAGTGGTGAGTGCGTAGTGGGTAAAACCTGTTTCTAGAAGGTCTCAGAAAATAACAGCGGCCCCACAACCACTGCACTGCACTATTCCAGGCCTTTCGCCCTCAGCCACAAACTGGTCAGGGCCTACCTCACTGATAGAACTCAATCAGTTCGGATTTCTGGTGTCCTCCCCCCCGCCACAATCAACACAAAAGTCCCACAGGGCTTGGTGCTTGGTCCCCTCTTATTCTCAATCTTCCTAAATGACCTACCCTCTGTCTGCTCCTCTTCCTCCTCCAGCCATATGTATGCTGATGATACGGCTTTGTATGCATCTGGCGCAAGTCCTGCTGAGGTTACAACCAGTCTGCAGCATGATTTCAACAAAGTTCAGCTCTGGTTTGCTAACCGTCACCTTTTTCTCAATGCCAAGAAGGCAGTCTCCATGACCTTCGGCACTAGGCAGAGACTATCTAGGCTTACTAATCTCCCCTCCTTCCACACCCTTGATGGGACTATTCTTGAGGGCACACCCTCCTTGAGATACCTTGGGATCTGGCTGGACTAACACCTCAACTTCTCTGGACATATGACGCCATCCTGAAAAAGCTGCACCTCAAGCTTGGCACCCTGTTCAGGAACCGTAGCTGCATCCCATTTATAGCTATGTGCGAAACTGTACAGAAGATGATCGTCCCCATTTTTGACTACTGTGATTTAGTTTACGGTGCTGCTTCCAAAACATCCCTGACCAGACTGGACACACTATTCCACTCTTTCTGTCGCTTTGCCTTTGATGCTCTCTCTCGCACACACCACTGTGATCTCTACCATGCACTATCCCTCCTTTCTCACAAATAGATGCCTATCCCACTGTGCTAAGCTCACTTCTAAACACTGGTTAGGGTCTCTCCCTAACTACCTCTCTTCCTCTTTAACCACACCTCCGTCTCCCACTCATTCCTTTAGATCCACTGACTCATGCACCTTGGTAATTCCTAGACACTCCACCCAAATTGGCCAGTCTGGCTTCTCACACCACTTACCCAAAATCTGGAACTCCCTCCCTCCTCAAATCCACCACTCCTCCTCCTCCTCCTCCTCCCTCTGCTCTGCCTTACAAAATTATCTCTCTTTGAACTGCACCTGTCATGACTCTCCCTAACTACGCACTCACCTAATGCTTGCCACCTCTTCTAAACAAAATCTTCCACCTATCTATTGATCCCTCCTCCACTGTCTTGTAGCTACTGTTCTTCACCCCATTCCTTGTAGCCACCTTCTCAAACCACCCACTCACCTTGATATAGTCAATTCACCCATGGCCTGTATTTTCCATATACCTTGCAGCCACCCCTTAGTCCCCAGCAGGGTCCATCTACATCCTGAGGGGCCCCCCAGGGCTCTGCTCTCCCTCCCCCTCCTCCTCTTTCTTCCTCCCTCCCTCTGGCATCTCCTTGCAGCCCTTCCCATCCTCATTCTTCCATCCCCCACTGTCATTTCCTTGCAGCTCTTTCCTCTCTTTCTCCCCCTATATCCAGCAGCCTCCCTCATCACTTACAGGGTTCCCAATTATTCCTGCAGTGGACCCTTCCCCAGCGGAGGTCCCTCCCCCTCCTGACATCTCCCTTTTCGTCCCCCCCAGTACTTTCCTCCTCTCCCATTTCTTCACCTTCTTTTTCCAATAAAACTGCCCCCCAGCACTTAATAAACCTCCCTTACCTAATGCACTTATAAATACACTTCCTTGCCTCCCTATTAACCCTTCCTGAATTTTTCACAATTTCTCCTTCCTTCGTTACCCCGTCCACCAGCCTTTATTTTGTACTAGGCCCCTCCCTGTGTTGCTCTCATTGTTTCTCCATCCTTGTCTGTTATTGCCAATTATTGCTGCCAATTATTTTTGTTTTAATGTATGCAACAATTTGTAAATGGTGCCCTAAAATGTTCTATTGCATTACTTCATGTACCCCTTCCACAAGGTTGCACTGGGAGACAAGCAACTTGTTGTTCAGTGTGCCTTCCTGGTGAAACATTCCAATAAATAAATTCCCATGATCATTATACTTTCTTTTGGTTAGTCTCTATGCAAGTTCAGTTTACCTTTCTACCTCCTTCCTGCTCCCATAGAACTTCAACATCTCCCTTTTTTCTTCCCTAAAACTAGTTTGTTACTCTGCCCTAGATAGGGTCTCTCCAGCTTTCCTTTTCTTAACCCTCCTACCTGTTCCTGTGTTTTCCTGGTAGTGTACTGCCCTTACCTACTTTAACTGTATACACAAGCCTTGGCTACCTGCCCCCTAGCTGGTTGTCACATCATACAGTAAGCAGTTGTGTGTTTCTTCCTACCTTATTATGGTGTCCCACCTGCAGAGTCTCCTACGGACCTGTGGTCCACCTATGGATGTCCTACAGAAGTCCCTAAGACAGATGCTTCACTCCTGTGCTGTACCACTTATGCACTGGGACACAAGCATGATGGGACACACTCGGTGTTACTCCTTTTATCTCCACTTCCAGCTTCCTGGTGTCCCCTGATTGCATGTCTTCTCTGAGCCTGCTCCAGCTCTACTGCCAATCAGGTACCAGTTTCACTGAGTGTAATTAACCACTCAAGCCACAAAAGACTACAGATATTCTCCCAGCTAGGTCCCCTCCCTGGCTCTTAAGAGTTTCAGAAATTTAAAGAACAGCCCCAAAAACAGTGATCCAAAAACACTTACTATTGCCTACTGACATGGACTTTTTACCTTGATAGGTTGTGTAACAGCACAGATTTATAAGGCATTCATTCTGAAAGGATCTTGATTGGGTAAGACAATATCTGAATCATCAGATCACATTTTTTCCACACACCCTAAAAACTGGCAAGGCATCCTAGCCAGCTTTCTGTATAGAGTAGGCCCAGCTAGGGGGAGACATTAATTGCAGTCTCTGTGATATCCTCTTATAGGACTGAACATGGCCATTGCTTAGTAGACATTATGGACACTGTTAGCTGTAGCAGATGTGGGGCACTCAACTCCAGAATGGTGCTCTGGAAGACAGGGCACTGCCCCATTTGCAGGTCGATATCAAAGCTCAGAATGCAGCTGGAGACAGCAAGGGTGGAAATATCCAAGCTGTGTCTCCAACTTAGCTGGAGCTCAATCACCCCACTCCTACTTCCGCAGAGACCCAATTGCATGGGGGGATGGAGAGTGGTAGAGAGGGGGAGGGCTGTGGGGAACAAGGCCAGCATGAAAGGGGCTGCTCTAAGCAAACCCATACAGATTACAAATTATGTTGCTTCCCAAGAAGGGGGCCAGGAATCCAACACCACTGGGGAAGACTCACAGACTCCCCTACCCCATCCTGCACCATTGGCTCCCAGTACTCATGCCCTGAGCTCAAAGCTTTCTGTCTCCCCACCCCCTTTGTTGATCCTGCCCTCCCCTTAAAGGCATCCTCACTATAAGACACTTTTTCCTTAAAGCCCTGCTCTCTGTTTCCCTGGCTGTGGTTTTACAGCTATAGACAGTACTGTTTCATTAGCTATTGTAATAAATCCAAGAGATGGCTTCCTCAGCCCCCCTTCTCCTCATTGGCTACATCCTCCTTCTGACAGTGGAGTCAATTTTGGATCCCAGGAAAGACTCATCCTGCCCGAATATTCCTATAGGACTGGAAATAAGCCCAATGGTGTCTGCCAACCAGTTAACTTCCTCCAAAGGCAGTAATCCTTATACATTTCCAACCCTTCACACGTCCTACTGCCCAACATTCTCTAAGCAGACCCCCCTTACCCTCTCTGTTAGGGTAGTATTATCTGCTCTGATCAACTTCCGCTGCCCACCAAACTCCCGCTTCGTGGCCCTTGATAGTATCCAAGGCAAACAACCAAACAAAGCCTTCCTAAGATTCCTGGTAAGATGTCCCAGGAAATTATTTGTACTACTGCTACTCTGTGCAGGCAGTGTGGAATTAAACCCGGACCCCCCTACTACTAACTGCCCCGGGGAACTCCCACAGCTAAAGGGTCTGAGCATCCTGCATATGAATGTATGCAGCCTTGCCAATAAACTTGACCATGTCCATGCCTGGGTACTACATGCCAAGCCTGATGTAGCAATGCTCTCAGAAATCTGGCTGAAAAATACTTTACCTGACAAAACATTTAACATACCAGGATGCAACTTGATCAGGTGTGACAGGTTGACCAGAGGTGGTGGTGTAACCATACATATTAAAGATAAATTCCTAACCACCGATGTTGTCCGCACATCAATGTCCAAAGAATTTGAATGTCTTGCCTTCAAAATTACCCTCTCGCCTGGTATAGCCTTATTGGTAGCTGCATGCTATAGACCTCCTGCAGTGGGCCTGTGTATACTGCCCCATATTCACTCTCTCCTGGAAAAAGTGAACATGGAATGCATTATCATGGGTGACCGTAACCTTAATTGGAACAATGCCAGCACAAACAAGTTTAAGGGCTTCTGCGACAAGCACGGGCTCACTCAGATTATCTCAGACGTTACACGACCTAACAAGAAAAATTCTGACCGAAGTTCACTTCTGGACCTTATACTTGTCAACAAGCCACATACTATCTCTCATGCAGGGGTCTTCCACAATGATCTGAGTGATCACTGTGCAGTCACCTGTGTTAGGTGCTCCCCACACCTCCCCTCCACCTCTACTTTCAAAGCTTAAGCGCAACCTAAAATACTTCAGTCTCCCGGCCTTCCTGACAGATCTTGGGAACATAAAGTGGCAGGATTTCTACCTTACACCCTCTGTGTCTGAAGCATTCTGTATCTTCCGGGATCTGCTAATAAACGTTATCAACCAACACACACCCTTAAGGAAAATCAAATCCAGGAAATGCACACCTGGTTTAGCCCACTACTTAAGAGGGCTTTATGGCATACAGACACCCTTTGGAAAAGGGCTAGGAAGTTGCAGTCTAACTCATACTGGCTCTCCTTCCGGGTAGCCAGAAATGCCTGCACCAAAGTGGTAAGGCTGGAAAAACAATAGTTCTTCCAGTCAGCCCTGGAGGCAAACAAAAACTGTTCCACCAATTTTTGACAGATACTGAGAGAGGTTGAGGGACATTCCCCTGCCACCCTGCTACCAGCCAAAATTGTGGCAAATAACACCACCTACACAGATAGGTCCAAGATCCTCGATCAGCTCAATAACCACTTCGCCACTGCAGGCCTTGCATTCGACACATCACCTGTTAGTAAATGGAGAACCACAAGCACCACCAGCATAGCTACTAGACCAACCATCGCCTCCCCTACCAACCGCCCCATCTTCAAGTTCCAGCCAGTCTCCTTCAAATAGGTGGAGGACCTGCTCCTCTCGCTGGATACCAAAAAGAGCACTGGTACCGATTCGCTTGAACCCTTCTTCTTAAAAGCAGGTTCTTATTATCTGGCAGCTCCAATTGCCCATCTTTTTAACAGCTCATTATCCCAAGAGGAATTGCCGCCTAGTTGGAAAACCACGCAAATTATCCCCCTGTTCAAGTCAGGAGACCCCACTGACTTGAACAACTATAGGCCTATTTCGTTGCTTCCTGTTTTATATAAGCTACTTGAAAAAATTGTAAACTCTCAAATAAGGGAGTACTTGGATTGTGAGAAAATCCTCAATCCAGTCCAATCAGGTTTCAGACCCAAGCACAGTACCGTGTCTGCTCTTGCCAAAGTGTCAAATGATTGGCTAAAAGCCCTGGACAGTAAACAGCACATCTATGCACTCTTCCTCGATCTCAGCAAATCATTTGATATGATTGATCATGCCATACTTCTTTGATTCCCTGAGTAGCATTGGTCTAACCTCTGCTGCAGTAAAGTTGTTCCGCTGCTACCTCACAAATCATAAACAGCAAATTAAAGCCCAAGGGGAATTCTCCCCACTAAAATTACTGTCCTGAGGCATTCTGCAAGGTTCCATTTTGGGACCTATCCTCTTTTCCCCTTTACATCAACCGTATTGACTCTGGCCTGGTTGCTGGAAACGTTCAGCTTTTCTCAGATGACACAGTCCTCTACACAACCAACTCCTCCTTGGACATTGCGTACAAGGAGCTACAACAGGATTTTATCATCCTCCAGCACAACCTGCTGAATCTAAAGCTCTTGTTAAATGCAAAAAAACACCAAAAGCTATGATTATCTCTCTATCCCACAATACGGGGATACCTGGGACCCCACAGATTATTACCCTCCTTAATGAACCACTGGAGCTAGTGGCTAAATTTAAATATCTTGGACTCTGGCTGGATAGCAAACTCACCTTTGGTGTACATCTAAGCGAGTTAAGAAAAAAGTTAAGGCAGCACCTCGGTATTTTCTACTGCATAAAATGTCTACTCACCCTGGAAGCTAGAAAGCGGCTGGTTCAAACAACCTTTCTTCCCCTGATTGACTATGCTGACTTCCTATACAGCCATTGCCCCCAGTATGCACTCCAAAAGCTGGATACACTCTATCATCGCACATTGAGATTTGTTCTTGACTTGCCCTTGCAGACTCATCACTGCTCACTGTACCAAACATTAGATTGGCTGTCCCTATCCACGAGGAGGCAAATAAACACCCTCATGTGGCTATTCCGGGCTTTGTCCAACAAACTACCACCCTATATCTGTGACCTGTTTGAATGTTTAAAGGGTGCCTACAGACTAAGGAACTCCTCCTTTGTCCTCCTTAAACTACCACGAACAAAGACATGTCTTGGATCAACTGCCATTAGCTCCTTTTTACCAGCGCTTTGGAATAACGAGCAGAAATTACTTTAAATCTCCCTGCTGCCCAGCCATTTTATATTTAGGGGGCTGCTCTATAGAGACCTGAAAATGGCGTGTGATTGTTTCAGGTAAAGCCTTACCCCGCTCAACTGAGTCCCTTTGTCTCTGTAATCCTGTGCCACCTATTTCCTGTGTCGGTCAGCATCCCTCTAGGGCAATCACCTCCCCCCTCTCATCAATTAGCTTCTCAGGGGTCTCATTCTATTAGGCTGCCCTATTTTACCTCTCTACTATGTGACTGATACCCTTTCTTCCCACTGCCCTTCTCTATGTCCCTCCTTCCTCTCCTCACTTGTACTCTGTAAGCTACAACCTGTATACGCTGCACTTTAAATACCTATATTTGCATTTGCTTTACATGTCTGATTCATCCAGGTACTGATTTTGTATATCGTAACTGCCTGAACCAATGTCTACTTTTGTATGAAGTGTTGTCTACTGTAAGCAAAAGTATCCTCTGTGTCCAGGACCATCTTGAAAATGAGCTTGCTCAATGATGTAACTGCCTGGTTAAATAAAGTTTGATTGATTGATTCAATTAGTGGGTCAAGGTAGGACAACTCAGTGACTCCAAAGTGTCAAAATGTCAGGAAATTCATGGTTGTCATGGATTCTGTGATCCAGGAGTGGAAAAGATGGTAGGGGATGGATTATCTAGGTGGGGCATGGTTAAGTAACTCCAGGTGCTTCAGCCAGCAGGGATTTAATCCATGTAGGGAGGATGGTGGAAAGGGAGTGTGAGGAAGTGAGTGGGTTGGTGCTCTTTGTCACCAACTATCTCACCAACCAGTTGGTGGAGGATATGAAACAGAGTTTCTAGGGGCTAGAGACAGATTGGCAGCATGCTTGGCCTCCCTAGCCTTCTGTGAGTTCCTCCCTGTTTTGGGGCAAAGGGGGGAGGGAAGACAGAATAAGAAGGCAGGAGATCAAGGAGTTTAATATATGGCTTAAGGAATGGTATCGGCAGAAGGAGTGTCATTTTTTAGAGCGATTGAGGGACTTTTGGGGTAGGAGGCTTTTTAGGTGGGATAGAGTCCATTTGATGAGGGAGAGGATCAGTGCACTGAGGCAAAAGTTCAACATCTTTCTGAGACATTTAAATTAACTGCAGAGGAGACTAGCACTGGGGGATCCATACTAACTGACACAGGGAGAGGGATCCTAGCTAGTCCTCCTTCCCCTTGCGTGGGAACTAACAGTACTCAGGCTCAGACTGATAGACTGACAGTAGGTATGCATGCTAGAGATGCTGCAAACCAAATACACTCTAGGAAAGAATAAGAAAGAAGTTTGGTAGAAGAATAAGAAAGGCTTGTTAGATTGCAGGACAGGAGGTCTGTATTAATGCCAGGAATCTAGGCAATAAAATAGGTGAACTGCAGGTGATGATGGCAGAATCCAAGCTAGATTTTGTGGCCGTCACTCAAACTTGGGCTACAGATAAGAAAGACTGGGACCTAACCGTGTCTGGATACATACTACTGAGAAGGGACTGGAAGTGGGGTGGTGGGGTGATGTAGCCATGATCTATGTCAGAGAGGATGAGAGTAATAGGTGCAACTCAGGGAATACTGAGTCTCTGCAGATTCAGCTTACAGTGGCATCTGGGAAAACACTATGCCTGTGGGTATGCTATGGACCTCCAGGCCAAGGAGAGGTAGAGGGCAGAGAGCTCAGCGAAGAATTAGAACGAGAACAGCAAAGGGAGATGTTGTGATAGTGGGGGACTTTAACTTACACAACGTAGACTGGGACATTCCGGTAGTCAGAAACAAAGGAAGTCAAGCTTTGCTGGATGTCTTTAAAGACTGCCTACTAGTGCAACATGTAAGGGAACTGACAAGACAGGATGCTGTCCTAGATGTGGTGCTCACTAACACAGATTCAGTTAAACCAGCAGGAGTTGAGGAGCTGCTTGCGAACAGCAACAGTATTTTAGTTTAGTTTTAAGTTGCCCTCGAGCTTGAGAAAATGCACTCTAATACAGTGGCCTGGGATTTTAGAGGGGTGGACTTCAACAAACTCAGAGAGATGGTGTGAAATAAATTAAAGTGGGAGAACAGAACAAAGGGACAGGGTTGAGTTTGAGGGTAATTAAAGAGGCTATTCTTGAATGTTCATTGCTTTGCCTGAGGAAAGTAACAAAAAAAATTCAAGAAACCACTTTGGTTCTCAGTGAGGGTCAGAAAAGTAGTAAGGGCCAAAAGGATAGCCTTCCACAAATACAAAAAGAGGTAGGGGGGATGCAGAAAGGGAAGAATGCCTCCAGAAGATCAAGGAGGCAAAGAAGGTGATAAGGGAGGCAAAGGCAGACACAGAGCTGCGACTAGCTGAGGGGTCACACACAGAGAAAAGCATTTTTTTCTGCCATATAAGTGAAAAAAGAAGAAGGGTGGGGGGAGTAGTTAGACTGAGGGATGGAGACCATGTGATAGAGGACAACAACCAAAAGGCTACAGTCCTAAACAACTACGGTTACTACATCTTCAACAGGAAGGCTAGCTGTCCCCTACCTGAGACTGATGTTAAAGCAGCTGCAAAAAGGATCCAGGAGATGAAGAGTTCAACATTTACAGGGGATAGAGTATGACAGGAGCTAGCAGCCCTCAAGACAGACAAGGCCACAGTCCCAGATGGGAGTAATCAAGGAGCTGGCAAATGAATTGGTTGAATTTCTGGCATACCTTTTCAAAGGCCCTCTTCAAACAGGGGTTGTCCCAGGGGACTGGAGAGTAGCAGACGTGGTTCTGCTTCATGGGGGGGGGCCAGAAAACAAGCAGACAACTACAGACCCATCAGTCTCACCTCTATTGTTGGAAAGCTGATGCCGTTGCTAATCAAAGTAGACATTGTGGATTATCTGGAGGGTAATAGTCTCTAAAATAGTAAGCAGTATGGATTCATGTCAGGGAGATCATGTCAGACAAACTTAATAGTCTTTTTCTGATTGGTCTACAAAGGAATTGGATAATGGCTATGCTGTGGATTTGCTGTATTTTGACTTCAGCAAGGCTTTCGACTCTGCCTCACAGATGCCTGCTGAAGAAGCTTGGGGACCTTGGGGTAGCTAGGGATATAGTCAGATAGGTGGTGAACTGGCTAAAAGAAAGATGGCAGTGGGTAGTGGTAAATGGTATCAAATCAGAAGAGAAGGAGGTCACAAGTGGAGTACCACAGGGGTCTGTTCTGGGTCCGGTCCTTTTCAGCATGTTCACGTCACATTGGAAAAAAGATCCAGGGTAGGCTAGGTCTCTTTGCAGATGATACAAAGCTCTGTGGAAGAGCGGATAGTGTTGAAGCAATCAGAGAGCTACAAGAGGACCTGCAGAGGTTAGAGAGATGATTGAAGGTCCGGAAGTTGAATTTCAACACCAAAAAGTGCAAGGTAATGCACCTAAGGAACATGAACCCCAGGACAGAATACTGGATGGGTAGGGTACAACTCAGCACTATGGCACAGGAACGTGACCTCAGAGTCATTATTAGCAGCATACTGAAGCAGGCTAGTCAATGTGACAGGGATTGCAGTAAGGCTAACAGGATGCAGGGATGTACAGGGAGGGGTATTGACAGTAGAAGGAAGGAGGTCGTACCCCCCCAACAGATCCCTGGCGAGACCACATCTCGAGTACTGTGTCCAGTTCTGGAGCCCTCACCTTAGAAAGGCCAAGGATAGGTTGTAGGCAGTACAGCACAGGGTAACAATGATGATGCAGGGTGAGCAGGAGAAGTCCTATAAGGAACAGCTTAGAGTGCTGATATGTATCCATTGGAGACTAGAAGGGAGAGGGGGGGATATGACAGAGACATTCAAATTCCTAAAAGGAATAAACAAGGTGAACTCTGGGGAACTATTTATAAGGAACTCAAGCTCGACAGCAAGGGGGCACAACAGGAAACTGACATTGGGAAGGTTCAGGATGGATGTGAGACAGTATTACTTTATGGAAAAGGTGGTGGAACCGTGGAACTGCCTGCTGGCTGAGGTGCAGGCAGCTGGAACTGTGGGAGGTTTTAAACGTGCTTCAGATAGAATGAAGGGGGTAGTCATCACTGGCAGGGACAAGCATTGGGAAGGAATAGGATAACTGTTTGGAAGGGGTAAGATCCCAATCAATGCCAGGTCATGGGGTTATATAGAGACCCATGGTCAGACTGGGTGGACCATTTTCTTTTTCTGCAGTCATCTTCTATGTTTCTATGTTTAAGTATGAACTAACTTAAATTACCTTCCTTATTTTAAGTTAGCTGATCTACGCTCCCTTCCTCTCAGTTCTCCCAGATCATAGGATTCCCTGCTTATTTTCCTGCCTCTGTTGACTCCTGGGGCCGAGTGATCAATGTGTGCACTGCAGCTTGTCAAGAGGGCCTTAAGGCCTGAAAGACAGACATTAAAGAGCGCTTTCACAGTGGCTGGTGTCACGTTGACCCCAAGGGATCTGGTAGGCCAGTAGAGAAGTACTGAAGAGGTGCTGCAGAGGCTGTCAGATAAGATCAGGAGCTACAACTCAGGACTGTGGGCCCTTATAACTGGTATGGAGCAGGGAGCAGTGTGCTAATCAGCAGACCTGGGTGCGGTGAGAGAGCAGACTGGGTCATTGTTATTGAAAAGACCGAAGTGTGAATTAAGCAAGTAATTTAAACTTTGATCAGATGCTATAGCAGTGGCAGGGCTGATCAATCCAGGAAGCATCTGTGTACACTGTCCAGGCTGGCTCTGGTGATAGAAGAGCATTACATCCATAATTTCTGACGTTGATGTGACTTGTAAACTTCAGACTTGCCACTTCGATGAATGACGAGCAGTGGCCTTAGAGTTGGAAGCACTCTTCTAAACATTGTCAAAGACAGGAGATACTCATTCCATTTGAATACTTGGAACTGCACTAGTGCCTTTCTTGTACCTCCTCTGGTTTTTGATTTTATTATATTTGTTACATGGAGTGTATATGTGATTGTGTAGTCTGAGGTGTGACTGAAGGGTGAGTGAGGTGTGACTGCAGATTGGTGTTCATTTCTGGTGTGTGGGGGGATAACTTATGGGGTTTTGAGTGTTGGGATATTGTTTAAGTTGTGGGGGTTATTAGGAAGCATTATGTGTGTTGAGGCAGTGGCCCCTAGGTTTTGCTGGTCCCTGACTTACATAGAAACATAGAAACATTGAAGTTGACGGCAGATGAGGACCGCAAGGCCCATCCAGTCTGCCCATTTCTTTTTCTACCTTATGAATGTGCCATCGGCATTTGCTCTGTCACTGGCCTATCTATTCATACTCATCTATATTGCTCCCTTATGCCTATCCCATGCCTGTTTGAAGCCCTGCACTGTATTCATATCCACCACTTCCTGAGGTAGGCCGTTCCATGCATCCACCACCCTTTCTGTGAATGCCAGGTTGGTGAGGAGCAAGACTAGTTTAATACTGGATTTTATTTCTGGTTCCTTGGATGCCCTCATATGCTTGAGACATAGACACAGAGCACAAAGTGTTGAGGGGCACTCATGTAGCTGTACCTGCCAATATCAGCTCCAAAAGTCACGCCACTCTCAGTTGCAGTGCTTGAGTGGGTACTGTTCATTATTCCCCAACAGAAAATGCCAGTTAGAGCCTTTTACATTCAAAGTGCATGAAGTGCAGGCTGTAGTGCAAAAAATAAGAAGCAAATAAACCACGAACCACTACAGAAACGAGTGGTCACCCAGCACATTGTCCAACAGTGTGACTTCATCAGGTGGTGGTGACTGAGTCACAGCCCTCCTCCTCCTTTATGGTGCTGCTGAGGGATGATGACTAAATTCCCTCTTACTATAGCCTTTGTAGGGGATGTTGCCATTTGACCTCAGAAAAGCCCTCCAGTCACTAGGAGAGGGCATGTGAACAAAAAAATTCATAAACTCAGTACCTCTATTATACATACTGAAGTGCAATGCATACATATGTGTATCCCAGACCTTACATGAATGTGGTTATTGAACAAGTATTTGTCAATGTTGAATGATTGTTGTTTGCACTGCTGTTGTATCAGTCTTGCTTGTACACACTTTTACTATATATTTACCTAGGATAGACCAGAAGGGTGTGCCGTCAGCGCAGTGAAACCTCTGCAGCGATGGCAATGTGGGTGCTGCAACCTGACTGACCGTCTTTTGGACGATTGGGATTTTGCAGCGAGTGCCATGATTGCCACCCCAGGGGTGTTGCACTCTTTCCCCTATACCTCCAACCTGGAGGTAATTATATTATTCTGGGGGTGCGGAGATGAAGCCACAAACAGCCAGAATGCACCCTGGTGCTTTGCGCGTGATGGCGATTGGGCGGCACAATTCCCACGCAGCATGGTCGCTGTCAGCATTGTCGTGTTGCTGTAATGTCGGTTGACCATATAGGTGTCAATCCCATGTGGCAGAACTGACCAGAAGAGCCCCAATATCTCATTTTCAATAGTGTCCTGCTTTTACACATTTTTAGATTGTATTTACCCAGGATAGGCCAGCTGAGAGGCAATATATAATTTTCAGTGGGCTACCACATTTTGACCTCAAATTTCCAACAGTCTTTTAATAACCTGATTTATGATCAAGACAAGGAGGAATTTTTTTGAAATCATATCTGAAAGGTGATTTCACAGTGCAACTGCAAAAACAAGTTTCAGAGGGGATTTGAAAAATTACACCTGTCATGATCAGGAGGTGGAGTAACACCACAAGGGACATGTTGAACATTAGGGGGCCATAATTTACAAAAATAAAGTTATGAGTACTAAAGAAAAGATTGGGAGTGTACTTGGAGGAGGTGGGAGGTCTGGATAGTCGGCAACATGGGTTTGTGCCAGGTAGATCATGTCAAACCAATCTTGTGGAGTTCTACGAATGGGTAACATCAGAACTGGACAGAGGAAAGCCTGTGGATGTATTATTCTTGGACTTCAGCAAGGCGTTTGACTCTGTCCCCCACAATGGTCTGGTGGAGAAACTGATGGGGTTGGGAGTAGGCCCTTTGATGGTCAGATGGATTGAAAACTGGCTAGCTGGACGCACCCAGAGAGTAGTGGTCGGTGGAGAGCTCTCGAACCCTAGAGAGGTCGGTAGTGGGGTACCACAGGGCTCGGTCCTGGGTCCGATCCTGTTTAATGCATACATATCGGACATCAGGGAGGATATAGGGTGTGAAATGAGTCTCTTCGCTGATGACTCCAAGATGGGAGCAGTAGTTGAGGGATAAGAGGGGAGGTTGGCCCTGCAAGGGGACCTGGACACCCTGGAAAGCTGGGCTCACACATGGAAATTAAATTTCAATATCACCAAGTGCAAGGTGTTACATCTTGGGCGGGGAAACCCTAAACACAGGTACACCCTGGGAGACGAGGGGCTGGAGGCCTCAATAGGGGAAAGAGACCTAGGGGTCATGGTGGATGCATGTATGAATAACTCTGAGCAATGCAGGAGAGTGGCTAGCAAGGCGAACAGGATTTTGGGATGCATCGTAAGGGGGATCACCTCTAGGAGCAGGGAAGTGATTCGGCCTCTGTACAATGGACTGGTTAGACCACACCTTGAGTACTGTGTACAGTACTGAAGACCATACTTGAAGCGGGACACAGCTCCTGGAGAGGGTACAGAGGTGAGGCACTAAGATGATACGAGGACTAGGATTTGACGAGGAGGACAGACTTGAGGAGCTCTGCCTGTTTTGCTGGGAGGAGAGGAGAGACAGGGGGGGCATGATTGAGTTCTTCAAGTACCAAGGGAATAAATAGGGTAAACATGGAGGGGATCTTTAGACTAAAGAAGTGAGGTATCACCAGAGGGCATGGTTTGAAGTTGGAAGGTAGAAGGATGAGGGGGGAAAAGAGGAGGAGGTTTTTCACTGAGAGGGTGGTGGACCCTTGGAATGCACTGCCTGGTGAGCTGGTTCAGAGATCCACAGTGCAGGGCTTCAAAAGAGGATGGAACAGACACAGAAAGTGGATGTATCAGATGATGGCCTGGCCCGGGGGGGTGGGGATGGATGATAGGGGTTTCTGGAACACAAGGGGGGGAGGGCCTCGGCACCCAACTAGGGATCTGAGGTTCGAGCAGACTGGATAGACCGTAAGACCTAATCTGCTGGCAATTAGTATGTTAGTAAACATAGGAACAATTTAACATTTCTTCATAACTTAGCTGTTTTTGCATATTTTGACTCCAAATTTTCAACATAGTCTTTTTCTGACCACTCATTCATTTATAAAATAATGGTTAAAACATAATTTCATGCCACAAGTGTGAAAACACATTTTGACCAGGATTTGAAAAATGACAGCTGTAACATTGAGGTAGTGTGAAGAAATGGCTATGTTGAAAATTTGGGGTCAAAATATTGAAAATTACCAAAGTTTACAAGCATGCATTAAAAAATTTCAATGTACACTCATAACATTGTTTTTGAAATATTTTTAACCCCAAATTTTCAACATAGCCTTCACATGATCCCACCTCATGAACAAGGGCAGATAAATTTTCCCAGTCCTGCCCAAAAGGTGGTTTCACATGGCCGTCACAAGTGCAAAAAACACATTTTGGCCAGGATTTGATAAATAACAACTGTCGCATTCATAAGGTGGTGTGAAAAACTTGCTATGTTGAAATTTGGGATCAAAATATGTAAGCAATAAGATATGGTTGGGTGTTGGTAGTACTGAGATACCCGTAAACCCAGAGGCATAGTGAGGTACAAGGCCGCAGGCTGAATGCCTTCAGCCTCTGGGTGGGCAGGTATCTCAGTACTACCAACACCCAGCCATGTCTTATTGCTTATCTAAAATGGGCCCATAGGCAGCTTTTAAAAAAAGAACATTCTAAAAGATTTCAAAGCCACAAAAAATATACTAAAATGTTGCTAAATAATGTTAAATAGTCCCTCCACAGATGTTTTTCACGTCAGTCATCTGTCTTTCTTCACACTCAATACATTGTGTGATTGTTTACCATGAATAGAAGAATTTAAAGCTCTGCATTATTCCAGTAGTAGAATGTGCCCCCCCACACACACACACACACATGCACAGAATGAAAACATGGAATACACAATTTCAAAATTCTTCAGAGTTCCACTGACATACACATAAAGACACACATACACAAGCCTCAAGTGGATCCAGGTCCTCAATTTTATCTGTTGCCAGGTTAGAAACAGGATAGGAGGGGGATTTTTCATGGTTATCAAAGAAACACAAGCAATGGAAACTCTGAATAGTACTTGATTTTTAAAATTTGTGTATGTGTGTACTTGCTGACTTTGGCAAGATGGGAGAGTGCCTCAGAAAAGCACTAGCAAACAGGCTAGAAGGAGGTGTGGAGCAACAATGGGGAATTATCAAAACTGCCATCACAGAGGCAACAAGCCTTTGTGTGAAGCAAATAAACAAATCAAAATGAAAGAAAAAGCCACTATGGTTCTCAAAAGAGGTGGCTGTGAAAGTCAGGAAGAAAAAGATAGCATTCCGGAAGTATAAGGAAACACAGAAGGAGCAGGACAGAGAGCTGTACCAGTTCAGGCAGAAGGAAGCAGGGAGGGAAGTCAGAATAGCAAAGGCCCAAACTGAGGAAAAGATAGCCAACTCAGTTAAGAAGGGATAAACCTTTATAGGTACATCAGCGAGCACAGAAAGACAAAGGAGGGATAGTGAGGCTGAATAGAATGAATGGTGGGTGGGCAGAGGGGACAGTGAAAAGCAGGAATACTGAACGAATATTTCTGCTCAGTATTCTACAAAGAGGAGGGGAAGTGCCTAATCCAATTAACAGAAGCACTCTTGATAGGAGGTCGATCCCAGTCCTTTCACAGAAGAAAGGGTTCTGCAAGAACTCCTAAAACTGAAGGTGGACAAAGCAATGGGTCCTGATGGAATTCACCCCAGAATTCTAAAAAATTAAGGGAGGAACTAGTGAAACCACTGGCTACTCTTTTAATAAATCATGGGAGGATGGTGTGGTACCCGAGGACTGGAGGAAGGCGGATGTGATTCCCCTTCACAAAAGTGGGACCAAGACAGAGGCAGGAAACTACAGACCTGTCAGTCTGACCTCTGTGGTAGGGAAAGTGATGGGAGTCACTTCTGAAGGAAAGAATAGTTGAGTACCTAGAGGCCAGTGGAGCACAGGACCCAAGGCAGCATGGGTTCACAGCGGGAAGGTCATGTCAGACAAATCTAATAGATTTCTTTGACTGGGTGACCAAAGTAGTAGACCAGGGAGGGGCTGTGGACATGGCCTACCTAGACTTTAGCAAGGCATTTGACACAGTCCCACACAAAAGATTAATAGTCAAATTAACCAGCCTGGGAGTGGTCCCAGGGTGGTAGCCTGGGTAAAACATTGGCTGGACAACAGGACACAGAAGGTAATTGTAAATGGAGTCACTCTGAAGAAGGGGGTTACTAGTGGGCATGAGGTTCAGTATTGGGTCCAGTCCTTTTAATGTCTTCATCAGTGACATTGCAGAGGGACTGGAAGGAAAAGTATGCCTTTTGCAGATGACACAAAGATCTGCAACAGGGTTGATACACAAGGACGTGGAAAGGATGAAAAGGGACTTGGCAAGGTTGGAGGAATGGTCAGAAGTATGGCAGCTAGGATTCAATGCAAAGAAGTGCAAAATAATGCACCTGGGAAACAAGAACCCAGAGGAAGAATACAGAATGGGTGAGAGGTAGTAACAACAACAAAAAGGAAAGGGACCTGGGGTAATCATATCAGATGACCTTAAGGTTAGCAAGCAATGTGAGAAGGCAGTAGGGAGGGCTGGGGTATACTGGGATGTATAGGAGAGGCATCAGCAGCAGAAAACAGGAAGTTGTTATCCCTCTGTACAGACAGTTGGTGAGACCCCATCTGAGTACTGTGTCCAGTTCTGGAGACCCCATCTCCAAGGACATAGACAGGATAGAGGCAGTCCAGAGGAGGGCAACTAAAATGGTGCAGGGTCTGCAAGAGAAGCCATATGAGGAGAGACTAAAGGAGCTTAATATGTATACCCTTGAGGAAAGAAGGGAGAGGGGGGACATGATAGAAACTTTTAAGTACCTCAGTGGAATCAACAAAGTCCAAGAGGGTAGCATCTTTCAGAAAAAGAGACTTGCAAGAACAAGGGGACACAATTTAAAGATAGAAGGAGGGCGGTTCAGGGGCAATGTGAGGAAGTATTATTTCACAGAGAGGGTAGTGGATGCATGGAACAGCCTTCCTGAGGAGGTCGTGGGGTCTAAAACTGTGGGATAATTCAAGAATGCATGGGACAGACATAAGGCAATTCTTGTGGGGGGTAGGAAGAAATAGGCTGTTGGTTAACTAGGATCTGCGGCCAATCCTGTAGGTAGGGAAATGGGCAGACTAGATGGGCCTAGCGGTCCTTATCTGCCGTCAAAGTCTATGTTTCTATGTTTCTATGTTTCTATGTGTAAGGGGGGCTAATGAGTGTAAACATTAAATTATTTACTTACTTTATTTAATTTAATGGACTTTTATTTTTAGGGTCTAGTTTAAGTTTTTTTATATATGAGTAAAGGCTGCAGCCATGTTTGAGATGGAAATTAGGAAGTAAGTGGCTTATGAATTCTGTGAGTCACCCTGTTTGGCTGGGACTTATTTTTAGCCATTAGTGATACTCTCTTACTGCCATTTCTAGAACCAAGTCTCAGCCAGTCGGGACACAGGAATTTCCTTACCCATTTTATATTGAAAATCACCAAAGTTACGAGCGTGCATTACAAAATGTCAGCATGTACTCTTAACTTTGTTGTTTTTTTATATTTTTTAACCCAAATTTTCAACAGAGCTTTCTTATGACCCCAGCTTATGAGCAAGGGTTTTCAAATTCTGCCCAAAAGGTGATTTCTCACAGCAACTGTGAAATCACCTTTCGGGACAGATTTGTATAATTTCACTGCCATTTTTCATGAGGTAGGGTCCCAAATAGGCCATGTTAAAAATTTGGGGAAAAAATATTCAGA
This sequence comes from Neoceratodus forsteri, assembly GCA_016271365.2. Lineage (NCBI taxonomy): Eukaryota > Metazoa > Chordata > Ceratodontiformes > Ceratodontidae > Neoceratodus > Neoceratodus forsteri. Next base: position 1,545,750,535 of record CM057450.1, read on the forward strand.
AGGAACCACATTATGAATACAAGTCCCCTCTATTTTCATATCATGGCCCCTTGTTCTTAAACATTTTTTTTTTTTAGAAAGATGCTACACTGTTGTACCTTATTTACACCCTTGAGGTATTTGAATGTCTCTATCATATCCCTGCTCTCTCTCCTCCAGGAAATACATATTGAGATCCTCCGGTCTCCCCTCATATGACTTTTGGTGCAGCCCCTGCACCATTTTTGTCACCCTTCTCTGAATCGCTTCTACTCTATTTATGTCCTCCTGGAGATGCAGCCTTCAGAACTGGACTCAGTACTCTAGATGAGGTCTTACTAATGTTCTATTCAATGGCACTACCACCTCCTTCCTTCTGCTGGATATACCTCTCCTTATGCACCCCAGCATTCCACGGGCTCTCCTCACTGCCTTCTCACATTGTTTGATAATCTTTAGATCATCAAATATGATTGTTCCCAGGTCCCTTTCCTGTTTTGTGGCCATCAGTACCTCCTCCCCATCATGTACTCCTCCCCCACATTTCTGTGCCCCAAGTGCATGATTTTGCACTTCTTTGCATTGAATCTTAGCTACCACACCTTTGACCAGGCAAGTAAAGGGTGGGGGGTGAAGAGTGAGAGGGGAGGGTATGGGGAGGGTAATGGCAGTGGTGGCGACAGACATCGATGGACAGTTTTCTTTTTTATAGGGTGTATAAAAATAAAAATAGACTATGAGGGACAGTTGTCTTTGTTTCAGGTAATGACACTAGGGATTGAGCACCCAAGTGTCAGTATTATATTTGGTGTCACAGGAGGTTGACTCCCTGGTGTTGCACAGTGAAAATGGGCATGGTGGGGGTAGTAGTCAGCACCAAGGATTGGGCACCCCAGTGTCAGAAAATTAACAAGAAAGGGGTGGAAGGGATTGAGGAACAGTTTTCTTATGTTTGACAGCACCAGGGGTGAGCTCCCCAGTACTGTAGAGTGAAAACAGAAAGAGTGCGGGATAGTAGCCAGCACCAGGGATTGGGCACCCCATGTCAGAAAATTAAAAAGGAAGGGGTGGGAGGGATTGAGGGATAGTTTTCTTTATTTCAGGTTATGTGGGGGGAGGATCACAGCAGACTGATCATGAGAGATCAGCTCTGCTTGCTGGGCAGCATCATGTAGATCAAAGCAAAGAGCTGTTCTGTGATACAGGTGGCTCTGTTTTTTTTTAACTACACAGAGTTTCCACCACATGAGACCAGAACAGTGTCATGATCAGCCTGGCTGTTGATTGGTCTGACACTGATGAGCCCCTTGCAGACTGTCCTACACTGGATGACAGTGACACACCTCTCAAAACCCACTATCATACCAGTATGTTTGCTTTGTGCAAGCGCAAGGGTAAACTTAAAAATAGAAAAGGTTTAAGAACAAACTAGAGAATACTCAGAGTAGTTACCCATTTAATATTATGATGTTTGATACACTAGTAGAAGCTGATCAAATATAACACAAGGGAAACACTTATACAGTATGAGTTACAGACTTAACTTCATGCCCTGATGTAAGATAGTTAGACAAAAGTAAATAAGTTCAAAACGTACATCCTCGACAACATGTTATGGTGGTGTATAGATAGATAACGTGGTTTAGCTTATAAAAACTATAACACTCAGGATGCAGTTTGGGAGAAGGGCTGCAATGAAGCAGGCAGGGTCACTTCTTTGTATGTCAGGTGGGAATGTGCATGGAAACACCTAATTCGATTCTTTAGAGCACCAACTATTACTGCTAGCTACAGTATATGAGGAATGGAACAGCGGCATGCTGGAGGGCATGCGGCACTTCCCCGGCAGCACACACCCATATCATGTGGGCATGCTCAGCACTTGCCTTTTTTCACCGGGAGTCAGAGAATACCATTGTGCATCTTCTTCACATGCCGATACAGCTCCCACCACAGCTATATCTGTTACACATATACCCTAGGATATTGAAGGACAGGTATATTAAATATCTGCTGGGAAGTATGCTCATAACTGCTAAGAAGTATATCACTAGGCAATGGTTAACTTCATGACAAGTCACCTTAGATCAATAGAGGATAACAGTTAATGACATTTGTAAAAGGGAAAAAAATAAAGTTTAGCTTAAATGACAAATTAAAGGTTTTAACCTCCAGATGGAACACATGGGTCTTCTATGGAATGCAACATAATGGTGCTTTCATCCCCTAACAGTGGTAAGGGTACCACAACTGATTCAAGACTGGTGGGAGCACTTTTGGGTTTACTTGGGCTGAACTCCAGAGAACATCAGGACAACAGAGGTAGCCGTAACGGAAGGGGAGGTGGGTCCACCCCGAGAAATGTGGTATGGAGTCTCCTCTGGTTTCCCCCACTCCCTCTTGGCCCCCACTTCACAGATGCCACCCAGCTTGCAGAGTTCTTTCCCGCTATCATATTTCTACTTTAAACCTTTAGGGGTACAGGTTACGGAGTCAGCAGCTATGCTGGGGTGATGCTCCCATTGCTGTGTTGGAAGGCTGTCACCTTATAATTATGGAATCTTGCTGTACCTAATGAATCCTCTGTAATGGATGGCCTTTGTACTTCTCTAATCGTATTGCATGTATTGAATGCTCAAAAAGTTTCTTTTAATAAAAATATATTTACAAAAACAAAACTATAATGCAGGAATACTTAGCATAAATTAGGTAGTATGTCACTAATTCATAACTATTTATTTCCTTAACAAGCTTAATCCCCTAGTATTATAGACTGCACAAAAAAACTACATACCATGGGTTTATATTTATCAATGTTTAAACACTGGATAATATCTGATATACAATACTCCATATTGGACATTCAAATAATTTGTAGCCTTAAAGTACACAACAGCTACTATTTAGCATATTTGTAGTCCCAATGTTGCCTCTAGCATACAAACATACGAAGAAGCCAGCAGAAGGCCAGTTGGTCTATCAAGTCTGCTCATGTTGCAAGGTCCACAGCTTGAGCTACTGTCCCTGCCCTCTCTCCCCCCACTCTTCCGATCCTCCCTACACATGACCCTTACCTTCCCCCTATACCTGTCCCAGCCTCTCTTAAAGCTGCCCACTGTCTTCAATGAGATTATCTCTTCTGGCAGTGCATTCGAAGTGTCTGCCACCCTCTCTGTGAAGAAGTGCTTCCTGACCTCCTTCCTAAACCTCCCACCCTCCAGCTTAAGACTGTGCCCCCTCGTGTTATGGTTGCCACTCAGCTTAAGGAGACTCTCCTTATCAACCTTATTTATCCCTTTCAAGTACTTGAAGGTCCCAATCATGTTCCCTCTCTCTCTCCTGTCATCCAAGGAATACATACATAGTACATAGTAAGTACATAGCTTCTGTATAACATATTGATAGAGACACAATGTAGTGCATAGGGGAGGCACGTTATGTCCTTGTCTGGAGCAAATAAATTCTTGGAGTAAAGTCCTTTCCTTCACCACAAGAATCGATAGTGTAATTGAAAAAATATATGAGTCCTTTATAAAAAGGCCACATCTAAAATTATTATGGGTCATTCCTTCAGAAAATTCTCAGATCATTTCTTTCATAAATTCTCCCTGCCAGACTTCCAGCCTTATCTCTTGATCGTGTACTGGAGCTTAGTGTACAAATCCATTGACCCTGAGCAGGCACTCTCTCATTTCTGCTCCTTATTATTGTCCATTTGTGAAACTCATGCCCCAATCAAGTCAACCAGAGTAAGGGGGAGCTATTCTCCCTGGGTCTTCACTAATTATATCAAACTATTTAAGAGATGCGGCCTGGTCAGACCACAAGGTTTCTGCTGCTCTTACTGACCAACACTGGTACAACACACTCAGGAACCTATGCACTAAGACTATCCATAAAGCCACAGCCTCTTACTTCCATTTCAACTTTATCTGGGAATTGCCAACTCCATCCAAATTCTGGAATGTGATAAATAATCTGCTCCACTCTTCATGTTCTGGCTCTGACATTACCAGTCTCAGGTGTACAGTTTCTCTGGAATAGTCACTGACCTGAAATCCATAGCTAACACGGTACCTTAAATACTTAGTTTGTTGGACTCCTGGCCTCTTCCTGGTTATTGCTCTGACCTCCTCCATGGCACCCCCCTCAACAATGCCAGTGTTCAATTTGTCTTCTCCAGCATCACCTCCTCAGAGGTTCTCTGGAAGCTTTCCCCCATTAAGCCAAGTTCTCACTCTGGGTCTGATGGCTTCCTCTCACTTTTTGAAATTAGGTACTCTTAGTATTAGTGCCCCCCTAACCCATATTTATAACTACTTTCTTACCACCAGTATTTGCCCATCACTCTGGAAGCAGGGATGGGATAGTGGGAGGATCAACAGAGACCAGGTAGAGTCTGCAAAGACAGAATAGGCAGGGGAAAATCTGGGTAGAATGGGTGGGATAAGTGGTCCTTTTTTTCTGTTGACAGTTTCTCTGTTTCTTTGTTTCTAAACATGCTACAATAGTTGTAATCCCCATATATAAAGGTGGTTTCACTGTCTCCCCTAAGAATTATTGGCCTATTTCCGGACTCCCTATTCTCTCCAAACTATTGGAGAGGCTGGTTGCCAAGCAACTATTTGCCTATCTCTCTAAAAAACTTTCTCCTCTAACTATCAGTCAGGGTTTTGTGTAGCACATTCTACATCTACCTCTTTGCTTAGTCTCACTGCCTTTATTCTTTCTATCAGGAATACGGGTCTATAGTACAAACTGGTGTTATTTTCTTTGATTTGGCTAAAGCGTTTGAGACTGTTGACCATTCATTTCTTCTAAATAAACTTACTGCCTCTGGTCTCACCTGTGCTTCTCTTTCCTGAATCTTATCTTACCTGTCTGGCTGCACTCAGTCTGTCTTCACTGGCCTAGCTTTGTCTGATCATAGACATATCACCATGGGGGTCCTACAATGCTCTGTTCTATGGCCCTTCCTTTTTACCATTTTTGTAAATAATTTGCCTCAGCCTTGACTACGCGGATGACACCATCCATTATACATCTGGGCATTGTCCTGATATCTCTGCTGCCCTACAATTAAACTTTGACAAACTAACAAGTTCGCTTAATGCAAATCTCTTAGCTCTCAGTCACTCCAAAAATATCTCTATGCTCCTGGGCACCAAAAAATGACTAACTGCTACCCCAACCCTAACTATTAATACCTTAGACAATGCCTCCTTATCCTCAGTGTCCAAATATGATTATCTCGGTGTCCTTCTGGATAATTTACTTAAGCAATAAGGCAGAACAAGGTGTGTGCTATCGTGTAATAACGTCACTCCTGGGGTGGGTTGAAGCACGAGGCGAAGCTGAGTGCTTCCACCACCCCAGGAGTGATGTTATTACACAATAACACACACCTTGGAGTGCCTTATTGCAATTATACAATGCCTCAATGTTATACAAAATAAAAATAAAAATTTTAAAAACATTTTAGTAGATTTTTAGTGTGGCAATATATCTTTGTTTCTGAAAAATATAAGAGGTCATCATCTGCCAAATCCATACAGTGATGTTATTACTGTCTCAGGCACACACTGACCAATCAGAGTCCAGGAAATGTTCTTGCCATTGTATAATTGACCATAGCATAGCAACACGGCTGAAAAAAGGTGTTGAGGGTGCTCTGTAGTACCATGATTCCAGAGTGACTGTGAACTGACAAACTCCTTAATTAGATATGAAGGAAAAATACAACACATTTATAGCTATTAAAACTGCTGTAGCATGGTTGATCTCCATGGTTTTACTATGATTCACAGTAAATTATCTTGTGCAATGTACAATTGTCTGCAGTCAGCTTCCAACATCTTTCACATTTCCCTTTGGTGTGTTGACATCTAACTGTTGATGTTGTCTACCATACATAACTGTTGACTGAGATGTGTATAAAATATACAATAATGGATGGGGAAGTGTGCTTAATGAGAAATTAATGGTTGCCAGAGGTGTGGGATGCTACACAAACCCGGTGACCCAGGGGTTTATTAAGCATCCACACGAACAATCAATATTTCAATTTGCACTTCCCCATCTTTATTATTATAATTGCTGGTAAGCAATTTTTCCCCACACTTGATTTTTCCTATGTCTGAGACAGACACAGACAGACTCACACACACAGACACAGAGACACACACACACACACACACACAAACAGCACCAATTTGTTTTTTGACAGCATATGTTTTCATTTTTGTCATCATTTTACATTTATTTGGCTTCTGGTTTGTCCTTTCTCATTTGGCACTTACCTCTGAAGTGCATCTGAGGAAAGATTTTCTCAGTTTTTTCTCCGGTGCGGCTGCAAACGTCTTGGTGCAGTTTTTGAACAGCAGGATCAACCAGATGGAATAAAGGAGGAGAGAACTGTTTAAAAATTAAAAAATAAAAAGATGTGCTTTCACTGTGGTGGCTCCTCATTAAGCGGGACAGAGGAGTCGCCATGTTTTTTTTCCGGTAAGCCCGCACAGGGGAAGCAACAAGCCAATTAGGATGCGACTTTTGTTTGAGTGGCATGGCATGTGTTTGCCGTTATAAGCAAATTATAACTGGCTCAAGCAATGGGAAAAATTGCTTGCCAGTTATTATAGAGGCATTAAAATCTCTGACTCAGCTCAGACTAGTTGGGCCAATAGGTCTTTGCTTGCTGACGTTTTCTGTTTCCATGAACTTGATGCTATTTTATTGATTGGTGGATACCTCACATCATTATGAGGGTTGATCAAAATGTTTGTAGCCTGACACAGAAAGAAATGCACTATGAATCTAGTATTATCTTTCAGCATTGTCTCCTTTCAGTTCAATACACTTAGTCCAGCATTGTTCTAGCATTATCCCCTTGTGGTAGAGTTCTATGTCTTGGCTCCCCAGAAACCCCTCCGCAGCAGCTATCACTGCTTTCATCGTCAGCAAATCTCATTCCATGGAGTTCAGCCTTCTGTTTTGGGACAGGTAGAAGTCTGAAAGAGCAAGATCTCATGAGTAGGGTGGGTGAGGAAGCAGTTCATACCCACATTCTGTTTCAGCAGCCACGCAACCTGTGCTATATGGGATGAAGCATGGTCTTACAAGAGCAAAACACCTTGCCTCAATTTTGCACAGCATTTGGCTTTGACAGCGTCTCTCAGCTTGTGCAATTGTTCAGCATAGTACTCACCAGTTACTGTCTTTCTATTTTCAAGATAATCAGTCATGATCACACCTTTAGAGTCCCAGAAGGCTGAGGCCATGATTTTGTCATTTGAGGTGGCCTGCTTGGACTTCTTTGGCATTAAAGATGCATGATGTTTCCATTGTTTGCTTTGCTGTTTAGACTCTGGATCAAACGGTGAACCCAGGTTTCATCCATTGTTGCAATATGACTGATAAAGTTTGCCGGATCCCTCTTGTATTGTGCACTATACGTTGGCTTGAAATGTCCCTTCTTGCTCATTTCTGATCAGGTGTCAACATTCTTGGCACCCATCTTGCTGACACTTTGCTCATGCCCAGGTTTCCAGTCAAGACTGATTGTACTGCCCCAAAACTGATGCACAAGGTGCTGGCTACTTGCTGTAGAGTTGCTTGTCTGTCTGTCATCACCATTTGATGGACTGCATCAGTATTCTCTTCAATTGTCACCCCCCTTGGTTGCCCTGACCTGAGATCATCTTCAGTACTTCAGCAGCCTATTTCTTGACAGTTGAATTTGAAGGGGCTTCTGTCCCAAGTATGCTGACCATATCCTCAGGGATTTTCATTGGAGTCATTCCTCGGATATGGAGGTTCTTGATGATTGCTCTGATCTCAGTTTTCTCCATTCTCAAATGTTCATCACCTATCGAACTCTGTCCAGCATGTACCTATAAAAGAAAATATTTGATCATTATACCCGTAGGTCATATTCTAGTCATATTAGTGTAACTATATATTAAAAATAATACTAGGTTCATAGTGCATTTCTTTCTGTGTCCAGCCACGAATGTTTTGATCGACCCTCATATTTATTGCATTTTAGAAAACATGCAACTAAAAATGTATTTATTTTTGTGTTTAAAGTCTATCACAAATAAGTCAGTGTTATACGTTAACTCTTAATATGTTAAAAGAAGTGAATTTCTCATGAGATTTCCCATGCCAGTCAGTGTCTGAAAATATGTGCTTTGTATGTATGATTTTTCCAATGTTCCAATTGTCATATTGTATTTTATGTTTGTACTCAAATTTATGCATTTTTGTATTCAATTTACATAGGCCTTTACTTGTAAACAGAGCAATTACACTCTAATGTAAAAGTTCCTGTATAAAATAAACTTAGAATCATAATTAACTGTAGTAGGCATTCTAGGGTATGTGTACCTGTAAAACCACCTTGTGCTATTTATATTAAAATACAAACATACAAGAAGTCAGCAGAAGAAGGCCATTTGGTCTATCTAGTCTGCTCATATCACAGGGTCCACAGCCTGAGATAATGTCCCTGCCCCCTCCCCACTCCTCCCATCCTCCCTAACTATTATCCTTACCTTCCCTCTATGCCAATCCCAGCTCTCTTGAAGCTGCCCACTGTCTTCAATGAGACTACCTCTTGTGGCAGTGCATTCCAAGTGCTTACCACCCTCTCTGTGAAGAAGTGCTTCCTGACCTCCCTCCTAAACCTCACCCCTCCAGCTTAAGACTGTGCCCCATTGTGTTATGGTTGCCACTCAGCTTAAAGAGACCTTCCTTATCCACTTTATATATCCAAGTACTTGAAGGTCCCAATCATGTTCCCTCTCTCCTTTCCCCAAGGGAGTACATGTTTAGTGCCCTCAACTTCTCCTTTTATGTCTTACCTTGCTGACCTACTATCATCTGTGTAGCCCTCCTCTGGACCTTCTCCAGCAGATTAATGTCCTTTATGAGGTATGGGCATCAGGACTGAACTCCATACTCTAGATGTAGCCTCACCAGTGACCTGTACAAGGGTAGTTTAACCTTCTCTCTCCTACTACTGTTCCCCCTATCTATGCATCCCAGCATCTTGTTTGCCATTGCTGCTGCTTTCTTGCACTGCGTGGAGTGCTTCAGGTCACTAGTGATCATTACTCCCAGGTCCTTCTCTTCCTCTGATGCAGATACCTGGACTCCACTCAGGCAGTACTCCGTCCTGGGATTCTTGGCTCAAATGTGCATAACTTTACATTTGTTGGCATTGAAGCCAAGCAGCCTGATCCTGAATCACCTCCCCAGCTTTTCCAGATCATCCTGTAGGCCCTGTATCCCTTCAGCTGTGCTCACTCTCCGGCAAAGCTTGATGTCATCCATGAATAGGCACATTTTGCCCTTAATGCCATCCACAATGTCATTGATGAAGACAATGAGCAACACTGGCCCCAGCACCGAGCCCTGCGGGATCCCACTGATGTCCTCTCTGGTGCCAGATAACTCTCCCCCCACAACCACATCTGGGTTCTGTTCCTCAGCCAGTTTTCCACCCATCTGGACATCTTATCCCCAACCCCCACATTTGCTAACTTCCTGATCAACCTTTTGTGGGGCACAGAGTCAAAGGGCTTGCTGAAATCCACATGGAGGATGTCTACCGCTTGGTCCCTGTGTACTATCTTAGTTACCCAGTCAAAGAAGTCAATCAGATTCATTTGACACAATCTCCTCCCCTTGAACCCATGCTGCCTCGCATCCTGGATACCATGCTCCTCTAGATATTCTACCAACCTTTCCTTAAGTGTGGTCTCCATGAGCTTGCACACAATTGAGGTCAGACTGACTGGTCTGTAATTCCCTGGCTAATCCTTGGGATCGCTTTTGTGGAGGGGCACCACATATGCTGTTCTCCAGTCCAACAGTACCATGCCTGACTCTAGTGAACTATTAAATAGGCCTGCCAATGGCCCTGCCAGTTCCTCGGCCAGTCCCTTTAGCACCCTTGGAATGTACTTTGTCCAGACCTGGTGATTTGTCCACCTTCAATGCCAGCAGCCCCTTCCCTTACTCTATCCTCTTCTATCACTACATCTGTGTCCCCTTCACTCCTTTTCTCCCTCCTGAAGGCACTGGTCCATCCTTCTCCCTGGTGAAGATGGAACAGAAGTACTCATTTGGTATTATTGCTTTTCCCCCTGTTATCCTCCACTCACTCCTCCCCTTTCTTAAGCCTAACAATCCCGTCCTTCTTGTCCCTCTTCTCACTTATATAGCGAAAGAAGGCCTTCTCCCCCTTCTTAGTTCCTTCAGCTATCTTCAGCTTCTTCTGTGCCTACACTCACTGGACTTCCTTATTTGCCTCATTAGCAAACCTTAGGTAATTTTCCATATCCACCACTCTCTTGGTCTTCCTGAATTTTCTATAGGCTAACCTCTTTTCTCTTACTCCCTGTGTGACCCCAGAACTGAATTATCTGGGCACTTTGGCCCTTGTGTTCTTCCACCTGAACCTAACACACTCCTCTGTGGCAACCAGCATGCCTTCCTTAATGATGAACCACCCTTGGTCCACCCCCATACCTGCTCTGAAGCCTGCCAGGTGGCTCTGTAGCACTTCACCCATCTTCCTAAAGTCCGCCCTCCTAAAATCCAAGATTTTGGTCTTAGTCGGGATGCTTTCCCTGCCCATATCCAACTCGAACTACACTGTGCAATAGTCACTCCCACCGAGGGGCTCCCTGGCAGTTATTTTCTATACATGCTCCCCATTTGTGAGCATCAGATCAATAACTGCCTCTGCTCTTGTTGGTTCTGTGATACCCTCAGTCAGGAACCCATTTTGCAGTCCTTCCAGGATCACCTGACTCCTAGCACATGTTGTGGATGCTATACTCTAGTCCACCTTGGGCAGGTTGAAGTCCGCCACAGTTGCCACCTCTCCTTCCAATATTTACAAGCTCAGTTCCCTGTCCCTCTCCTCATCCTTGTTGGGTGGTCTATAAACCACTCCCAACCTCACCTTTCTCCCTCTGTTGGACTGTAACTGAATCGATAATGCCTCCACCTTCCCTTCGTCTGACTCCTCCCTCATGTAAGTTATTCCCTCCGTGATGTAAGCTGCCACCCTTCCCCCTCTTCCCCACTACCCTGTCCCTCCTGTATAGTTTTTATCCAGGGATACAATATATGATACATAATTGTCAAATTGATTTTTTAGCTTGTTTTTATTTGCTTGGTAAAATAAAATAAAAATATAGCATAAAATTAAAATTATTATGTTTTCTTTTTTAATTTTGATCTCCAGCTGAATAGCTGAGTAACAAATAATCCAATATCTGGGGTGCCAAAATTCAAAAAAAGATACTGTCATAACCCTAGTCTTTATTCCTCAGTCACCTAAGCCTCTGTTCTCTGTTTCACAAGCAGGAGTGTCCCATCCTTGTCATAAGGATTTGGCAATCAGGTACAGTATTCTGGAATATGAAATAAAAACAAAAATCAGCCAAGCATTTCTCAAAACATCCTCACTGTAACTAGATTTCTGAACATGACAAATAAAAGTCATAAATAGTGCCCTGTTACTTATACAGCTTGCAGTAGTAGTCTTCATTTCCCCATAGTTTTTGGCTCCTGCCAGCTAAGCTAAATTCAAACTGTAATTCAGCTCCTGCCAGCTAAGATAAATTCAAACTCTCTCCGACTTGAATCCGATATAGCTACCCTGCCACTCGAACTTCAGCCCCTCCCTCCCCATTACCTGCTTATAACTCCTTTTTCTCCTCTGCTTCCTCCCACAGCCCCTGGAGTGGTTGCAAGGGCCAGGTCATGGTCACCCTCCCCCTGAGCTGAAAGTGCACAAATTTAGGTACAGCATGCAATGAACTTTTCCAATTGGAGTGTGATGTTTGGTCCTGCCGATGTGAAGTGTCAGCTGCCCCACTGCTCCCACCACCACTCTTGGTGAACTTCCTCTTATATAGGACTGTACACATGATGGCCAAAAAGCAATCAACTGCCTTTTCCATTTGCAGTTTATCAACACCAACCACTAGCGGCTGCGATCACACCTATATCCTCACTTCCACAACAGTAGAAGCAAAATGCAGCCTCTCTACCGAGCTGTAATTTCTTTACTTGCCCCTCTGGTGTCCCTACCTGCCCCCTCCTACTCTGAGCAGCAAACCTGCCAGTAGTCACTTTGTACCCCGGCTGTTGTAGAATCCTCTTTCCTCACTGAGTTGACCCATGTTGCCTGCCTCTCATATCTGCTGACCAGCCATTCTGTCCTCCCACCCTCCTTCCATGCTGGCCTAGCAGTCCTCAACTTCCCTGCACTTGGCACCTGAGTGTCTTCCACCCTGCCCCCATTGCAAGCTTATATGGGCACTGCCCAAAACCAAGCTACTAATTTCACTTCTGCTCCTCCTATCTGGTGACGTTGAGCAGAATCCAGGACCAAGCTCCCCTCTCAGACCAAACCCCCCTCCTCTCAAATTATCTCAGCCATTTTTTCAACCTGGCAAAGGCCTTCAACACCATCTCTCACCTTCTCCTCATTTCCAAGCTCTCTCTCTTGCAGGACTCTCTAGTGTAGCCACCAGCTGGTTCCACTCATATCTGGAAGACAGATCCCAATCAGTTAGAACTGGCAACTCCACCTCTGCCTCCCTCCCTGTTACCTCTGGTGTTCCCCAAGACTTGGTCCTTGGCCCGCTACTGTTCTCCATCTTCTTGAATGATCTGCTCACTGCCTGCCCACACACATCCATCCATATGTATGCAGCCGATACAGTACTGTATACTTCCGGCCTCTCGTCCGCTGATGTTGCGACCAGGCTGCAGCAGGATTTCAATAATGTCCAACTCTGGTTTCGCTCTAATCAGATGTTTCTCAATGCCAAGAAAACTGTCTCCATGACCTTTGGCACTAGGCAGAGACTTTTGCGGCTCCCTCTCACCCCCACCTTCCACACCCTGGATGGGACTTTGCTGGAGGACTGCTCCTTCTTCAGATATCTTGGGGTCTGGCTTGACCAGCATCTTGATTTCTCTGTACATATTACATAGGCGGATATAGAGGGGGGGGACTAAGGGTGCTATAGCTCCCCCATCATGGAGCTCCTCTATTAGTAACACACTGCTGCTTTCTTAATCATGAAAGCTGCCTGAGCCACACAGGTCTCATCCGTCCTCCAGCAGAGCTGGCCTTAGCTAGGTGCAAACTGTGCCCCTGCACCTTGGGGGCCCATGCTTTTTTCTTGAGGAAAAAAAAGAGTTCAAAACATTTAAAAATGCCTAAATGTTGTTAGAGATGAAAATGTTTACCAGCAAATGAAAGTGGAAGACAACTGGCTCTGTTACTGTTACAAAAGGTGGGGGCAGCTTTGCTGCAGTGGGAAAGATTAGGTTAAGTAAGTGCTTTTGGTGTTAATAGCCATACTTTACACCTCTCAGGTTGACTACTTTCACAAACAAAGGGCTATATTGACAAGAGAACTTGTTTGTAACCTGGACATGTAGGTGAAACAATGAATAATATGACAAAATATGTTTCAAAAGTATGTGAGCACTCAAAAAGGCTCAAAAACCTGACCAGCACAGAGCAAAACCGGATTTCCTGATAGGGACCCTGAAAACCTGATCACCAGATAAAAAAACTGACAGGTGGCAACCTTACTGGTGTCCCATGATAATCCTTTCTATTCTTTCTCACTCACACCTCCAGAAAAGTTAAGTTGTTTTACTTGTTTGCAAATCAGAGTATCTGAGGTGTGAGTGTCCAGTGATGATAGCCCTGTCCTTACAGAAATGAATACGTAGTAGTACAGTACTTACTTAAGTTCTTGCTCCAGGCTCAGTCAGATTCATTTCCAATGGTGAAGTCAAATAATTCAGTGCAGTCAATGGCACTAATTAAAAGATGCTGGTTAAACTAGTAGACCTGGTACTGCTTTAATAATTCAGGACAGGAGGGTTAGTGAGGTGTAAATGTTGGATGTGGGGGACCCACAGGGAATGGAGTGGTGGGGCCCGGCAGGGGGCTGCACAGGGGCCCAGAATGGTTAAGGCCAGCCCTGTCCTCCAGTGTCCTGGTAGTGCAGTAAACAACCACTCCCACCCACATTACATAGCTGATCCCTCCCAAAAAAGCAGGTCTCCAGCATGAATTTCTTACTAATGTTCATCCTGCACCATGTGGTCCGGTCCCAGCACTGCGGCAGCAGCTGGTCTTGCTTTGGTGAGCCTGAGCAATCATTCTCTACTTTTGCAGACTTGGTGCAGCTCCTTTCTTCATGCATGGGGTGGGGGTACAGCTGCAGCAAAGCAGAGTGGACCTTAACAATACAGATCTCAACCAGGTCGCTTGGTGCTCACTGCTCCTGATTTGCTGTTGCGTCCAGTAGTGAATGTGGATGTGGCTAGCAAGGGGCGCCTTCTTTAAATGTCTGGGCTGCCGAAATAAGAGTGAGCTGCAATTCATTAACTCAGAAGATTAATGTTGGAGCAAGAGAGGAGCGAGTGTACTACTGAGGAGGAGACAGTGAGAGAATGGAGCCCACAAGTGAAGAGCAAAGCCAGAGGTTTCAGGTGGCAGCAGTCCAGTAACTCAGGGTCAGTGTGGCCTTGGTAAATAAGCACAATTAGTTAGAGTGAGGTTCAGGTCATCTTCTGGTAGCTGAAGCAATCTGTAGCTGAGAGCTCAGCTCATTAGGAGTCATGGGTTCAGTGTGTGCTGTCTAGAGAGAGAGTTTGGCGGCCAGGTGACCAGAGACAGTACTCAACTTGGGGCACATAGCCTTCAGCCTGCTGAAAATTGATCAAGTCTTCATTTAATCAGGTACTTCTTGCTTTAAAAACAAAATACTTTCACAGTCACAAATTATGGTGGGTGGGGGGGCAGCTGCTGGGATGGGACAGAACATTTGTGTTCCTTCAAACTGGGTGTGTAATAAATGTAGTACTAGTGTTATTCATTTCTAGTACGGGGAGCTTAAATTCATGACATTAAAATTGTTTAAGGTCACTGCTAGTTTTTTCCTATATGGCAAATTGATTTTGTTGCAGATTTGCAGGAGAGGGAGTTGGAGAGTAGTGCCCTCCTGTAGCATGCTAGGAATGATACAAAACTAATGCTGGGGCAGGTCTGGTCTCAGCGACAGCATGAACCAGAAGAGGCAGAAACTGGTACATGAGACCTTTGAACTGAGGCAAAAACTTCAGCATGTACTGTATGTCTAATCTGTGTGGTCTTTTCAGTCATGGTTGTACAGTGTGAATGAGCACAGAGGGACTTAATAGACATGGGGACTTTGAAGGTGTTCTGCTGTATGTTCAAGGGTGTAGGCAGGCATACTCCAAGCACTCCATGGTGTGCAATTTTATTTAAAGGGGGGTAGCAAATAGCTTCTGAACTGCTTCCCTTTTCCATGAAAACTAACAAAGAAAATACTAAACCTTTCTGTAATTTTATTCATAGGAGTCGAAACTAGAAGGACTGGTCACTAATACTCTCTTTGCATCCCAAGGACAATACAACTTTACAGGCTCTGGGCTGGTATGTGGGTGTCTTAGGGAACAATGCATGGCATTTGTATTTACCCATGCATGGCAACAACCACTGTCATGAGACACAAAAGTTCTGTTTATTGTGCCAAATGAGGCAACAAACACAGTCCTCGTGTACATTTGTATATTGTCTGGCTACACCCGGGGGTGTTGCTCACCCTAACAAGGGTGGGTAGCAGTGAGTCCACTTGGTGTGCAGATCTGATATCCCTGGCTACACCCCTGTGTATGTTATGTCATGTGCAGACGTTTCTGCATGCTTGGAGAGCAAAATTGGCAACAGAAGTCTTAAGACCTTGTTTGGCTCATTGACACAGGCAGTTACAAAACCAGAAAAAAAGTGATGGAATCAAATATTTAGTTTATGTAGTTCTATGTGTTGAATTGGGGGGGGGTGCAAGTTGTGATATACCCAAGCAAGTGCTGTTGCTAATAAAAAAAAATGCATTGTTATATTTGTTTAAAAACTGTTTTTCTGTCTGCTTACTGACTTCTTGGGCCTATCATAAAAATGAGATGCCTCATACCATGGGGTTATCCCAGTAAAGGACATTTTAAAACAATAAAACATATTTTATTTATTTAAAAATGTATTTTCTTTGGAATAAATTGTTCTATAGAATAAAATATGTTTTGCAAAAATAGCAAGCAGACTTGAAATGATATTTTCAGAAACTAGATAGCAAAGTGACTTTGTTCCCATATTTCTATAGTTATTGTATTTTTTTTTTTACTGAGATAAGGTTGGGGGATACGTTAATCTGTACAGCAGGACAAACTGGGATGGGTTGGCTTTATAGTAATGTCATAATGTGTTTGAGTGAGTGACATTTGTGAACTTGTTTACTTGGATTGTCATTTAATGTGTCTGCAGTTTGTCTTTATCACCAAGTCTCTTTCAACTTTTCTCATTTTTATGTGTTTCGGATGTGCTGTTGGCCAGCTGCAGTCTTTTGGTATTTTGTGTTTTTTTGGGGGTGGGAGGGTATTTTGGGCAACATGCTGTCATGTGGACTCTGGAGACTTTGGGGATGGTGCTAGGGTGCAAATAACAAAGCATGAGGGGGGAAGAAATGTGTAGAAATTGCATTAGAAATACCCTCCAAAATGCACCAGAACGCACCAAAATGTTAAACAATTTATGGGGGCCTAGGCGTCCCACCAGACCCCTGGCCTATTATTTTTATTCTTTCTCTGACTTGAGCTCCCCCATCTATAGGACTCCTGGATCCACCCCTGCATATTTATGCAATCCACAAGAAAACTTCACCCCAAGCTGGGTGCCTTGTACAGCAACTGGGGATGCATTCCCCTGCTGTCCCGTTGTGCAATTGTACAGAAAATGATACTCCCTATTTCCAACTATGGGGATATAGTCTACAGTGCCACCTCAAAGTCCACCCTAGCCAGACTGGACACCCTGTACCATTCCTTCTGTCATTTTGCCCTTGACAGTCACCCTCCACCCATCACTGCATCCTCTACTGGTCACTGGACCTCCCATCGCTGCAAGACCGGCAGCTTTCCCACTGCACTGGCTACACAGCCAAATTCTGGGCCCAGACCCTCCCCCAAAACCTAACTTCTGTATTATTGGCCCCTGCCCTCCTGGTGTACCCACTCAGGAACATCAACATCTGACTACTGACTGTCCCTCTAATGACCACCATGGCAGGCCAAGCAGCTTTCAGACATCGCATGCCTAAATTACGGAATTCCCTTCCTGTGTCCAGTCAGACTGCCTCCCCCTGCTAGCACCTCAATTCCCTCCTCAAAACACACTTCTCCTCCACCTGCTCTTGTGCCTTGGTCTAGCTACTGTTACTCCCGAGGTTAGATCAAGTTTGCCTAACATATTCTCCAGTGGATTTGTCAGGTCTGTCTATTTTTGCCTATTTTATTCCTGAAAGATTCAGTTCTCTGTTATTGTGCCTCATGACATTGCCTCTGTAACGTAGTTCATTTTGCTTCTCACGTGTTTTGTATACCCTATATTCCCTTGATCTCTGTATATGGCTTATTGAATTTATGATGTGTTATCCTTATTATGTTGCCATCCCTTTTTCCTGTCTCCCCAGGATGCAACTGGAATCAAGCAGTAGTCTGCTCAGTATGCCTTCCTGGTAAAACTTTTAAATAAATAAATAAATAGTTTCAACAGGCAAACAATAAGTTATTTACATTTAGCAAGATCGGGGTGAGTGCAGCTTAGCTCATGGACTTTAATGATTAACCATTTATGTAAAATTAAAATGATATGTTCAATCCAAGTGGAAGGGTGAGAGAAGAAGGCCACAGTTAACTGCTGTTCAACTTTGAGTTGGGGCCTGCAAATTTGGTTTGGCTTTGCCAGTTTGGCTGAACTATTTTGGCACCCACTGAAGCAACTGGCATGCGGTAAGGCACATTACCAATAAGGGGGGTAGCTTTGAGGTCAGCAATGCATATGAATTACTATAGTGTACTTGTAGCAGGGGCTGTTGGCATGCATCTGCTGTGGATTACTGTTTGTGTAGTTGTGATAGAGTCTGCTAAACATACTAAGACCACCACGGTCAAGCGCTATCTATAGTAATAGTTAAGACTGACTGCTGACCTCAAGGCATATATCTCCCTCCGTGCCAATTATTATATTCTACCTGACTCCACTGAGTTTCAAATTATTTAATAATACTTTCATCATCCCACCCCCAAAACAACATTAAAAGACACTAAATATAGGGCATTACATTAACCTTCACAATATTGTCTATCCATGGGTATGCTTTTCTTTTATTTATGTTTTGATTTTTTACATCTTTACTGCTGTAATTTTTCAGATAAATCAGTGGTGGTGTCACCACCAGCTCATCAACCACCACAACTGCAGTGGTAATTCTTGGCCCTGCTACCGGTACCACCACGGCTATCACCACAACCAGCCTGTGAGAATGGATTCAGTACAAGGGACTACCATTCTATCTTTAAGCCTGTTGCAACAGCATTGTTTCCTCTATCCTTTGTCCCTTCTGTAGCTTTAATTTTTTTTTATCCTCAGGCTGGCCACCTGATATTGTTTAATTTTATTTCCTTTATGTTTCTGTCTTCTTCTAAGCACCCTTGTCAGAATCCATTCAGCATATTGCCCAGCCTTATCTGGTAAATCTGTTAGTGTAGTACTGGTTGTACTTCTTAATTTTTTATGTATTAGTAAAGCTGTCCCAATGAATCAGGTCAGCGTTACGCCTGTAGCTGTAATTGAAACTGAATGCAAGGCACGCGTTTCTACTTTTAGATTTCAAGCCGCACCTGTTGAAAGCAGAAGTCGTACTGGGCGCGGTCCTAGTTTCCCATTCAGTGCTCTGTGCGAGCCTCCCTGTGCTCGGTATTACTTCCCCCTCCTGAAAAAAAAAAAGCCTAAAACAGCGAAGCTCTGACAGCGTTTTATGCTGTGTGTTTCCTTTGAAGTGCACCTTGTGCTGTGTAAAGCGTGGTTTTAAACCCCCCCCCCCCCAGTCAGTATACTGTGTGCCAAACACGCTGAAGCAGCTCCGTAGGTTCGGCTGCTATTTTCAGTGTGCATTCAAGAATTTGTATACTTTGCACTAACAAAAATAAACCGCATTCAGTAATTAAAGCCTTCAGCTTTAAAACTCACTGTATCTTAACTCTTTCAAGTCCAGCTGTACTGAACAAATTCATGGTCAAGAAAGTGCTTCATTCTCTTAGCAAAAATAAAACCTATTTACATTTTGTTGTCACATAAACGTTTCTAGTAAACACCAGGGTTATTAGCCCCCATTCTTAGTGTAGCAGTTTTAAGGAGAAGACAGGAAGGGGAAATAAGACCACTGTCTAAATATTTGCCTTGTAGTTTGAGTTTCACATACAGCCCAGTTTTAACTTCATGAAGCGTAAGTTTATTATAAGCTTAATTAGAAGGCTAAAAATAAATATGTTATGGTTGCCAGGTTATATTATTTTTTCTTTCCTTCCAAAGCATGCTGTAGGAAGGGATAATTATGAACTTATGTGTATTTACCTGGGATGGTTAGTTTAGCAGGCTGTATTGTTGCTGAGATAAAGTTTCTAGGAGCTTCACCCTTCTCTATGTTCAGGTCTATACTAGCCAGACGGCCTTTGTTTTCTCTACTTATAGACCTGACATAGAAGAGGCGGAGTTTCTTCTGGACTTTTTTGGTTATATCCTTTCTTTGTACATTTTATTTTACTTATGAGCTTAGAGTGATATGTAAATGAAATGTAAAATCAGAAATTATGCTTAAAATCTAATAATTTGTTTATTTAAAGACTTTGTATACCTTGTGACTCATATGGGTGGAGAGTTAAGCTCCTCCCCATCAGATCCCTATAAATGTGATGCTTTCCTTCATTTCAGCAGATAGTTTTGTAAAGAGCAGACAGGTTCTGCTCTGAGTGGTGACACTAGTTGGTTCTAGCGTGTTTATATATTATTTTGTATGATTTCTGTTTTTGTTTTGTCGCTCAGTCCGTTGAATAAGTACATAAGGAATAAATATCAGCTTATCTATAACCTGTTGCCTGGAGTCCTAATTTATCCCACACTTCACACAGCCTTACTTTGTTGGGTTGCTGTAGAAGATCAAGTGTGTGGCATTCAAGAAGACACAACGAAAATGGCCATGCTCCGGATGCTGATTTAGCACTGAAATATACACTGGACATATGCCTTCTTTAGAGCTGGCATATTTGTGTGTATACTACCTCACACATACAGTAGTACAATGAACATCTTGAATTGTGATTCGGGAAAACACGATTCAAGAAAATGTGACTGGTCATGTTTTTGCCTTGCTCATCTCCTTTGACACGACGTGCCTGATCTTGACTCCCATTTTCATCTCAAATTACAGAAAGTGGCCATATTAGATTTGAGAAAATGTGCTTCAAGAACACATCATTCAAGAAAATGTGTTTATTTATTTAGTTTTTCTTGACCGGGTAAGGGCAACAGACAAATTCTGCCTATTTTCAGGCACGGCCCGGGGTCGGGGCTACAGATGAATGCCAACTGACCTTGAACCAGATTAAGCTGTTGGTGGTATTTTGAGTGAGCCAAGAAAACGTGGCTGGTCTTGCCTTTGCCTCTATCACCTGATTTTAAGTGAAGTGGCTAAGATTCAAGAAAACGTGATATGAGAAATGTCATTCAAGAAAATGTGATTCAAGAAAACCATTATTCTAGAAAACATGACTGGTCCTGACTTTGCCTTGCACACCTCATTATACATGATGTGTCTGGTCTTGACTTTGCCTTTTTCACCTCATTTCACGTGCAATGGCTATATCAGAATCGAGGAAATGTGATGCGAGAAAATATGATTTGAGAAAACGTAGAGAAAATGTCACTGTTCTTGACTTTGCCTTTCTCACCTCATTTTGCATGAAGTGGAAACAGAGGACAAGTGATGACAGGAGATGTCTCAAGCTGAAGGCACTCAAGAAAGGAAGAGGGTGAGAGTGGCGTGCTTCTGGATGGCTCAGAGTTGTTTCATCACCAGATGTAAAGGATAACCTGCTTGAAAGCTGCTTACAGTGGGAGTGGAACCAGTGGACTCATGGGGACTAACAAACCATGGTTTTATTATGTACCAGGCCCCAAGCCTTCTCTCAGATGTAGCTCCTGCCCTCCCACTTTGACAGCCACCACCTCTTACAGAACTTGGTACTTGGTAGAACTGGCATGGCGCAGCCTATACCTGCTACTTTTCTTACCCCTGCATCCCTTTCTCCTCCAGTTCTTTTCCTGAAGGGTCCTACAGGACACAGTGGCAGACTCCACACACACACGCAAGCCCATTGCCCACGCACTGACACACCTTCCTCCTCCTAATCCTCACAGAGACATTGTGACTTACTGCAGCAATGTACTTCACTTAGTTTTCACTTACAGGCAAATAATATAGAGAATACTGGTTAGGCAACCATGCACAACCAGCCTGTGCTGCCACAGAGGGGTTCTGATTATATCAGACCTCAACAGCAAAGTTCAAGAGGTCTGATGTAATCAGCAGCCCAAGGTGGCTGGGCATGTGAAAAACACAAGCTGCCTCAAGGTTTTTAGTCAGCTGGAACCTTGTTGTACCACAAAAGGGTACAACAGCATTCCATGACCTTTGAACTGTGGTACAAAAAGATTTCAGCTGGCATGGAAATCTATACAGAACAAACCCTCAGTATACACTATAAATAAATAAATAAAATAAAAGATGGATTTCTGTGCCCTGCACCACCAAAATTCAGATTATTTGTTAAATAATTCCTTCATACACCCCCTGCATCTTTCCCAGTGTGGTAAATTCACTAAGCCCTGCTGCTGCTGCTGCTGCTGCTGCTACTGCTGCTGCTGCAGGAGGTAAAAAATAGATAAAGATGGTTTCTGTGCCTTCTTCTATAACACCAGTACTCAATAAGACATTTTTATCAAACAAACATTTCAACCCCCGCACCTTTCCCAATGTGCTAAATTGACTGTATCCTGCTCCTGCAAGGCTTGCAGTAGCACTCTCACCTTTCTTCTTCATCTTGATTTTACTAGCCTGCCTGAAACTACAGATAAATGTAGTAATAACTCACTACCTGAAGTGATAATGCACAGTTCTGAGATTTTCTGAGCAAAAGTTACTCTTTTTCACATAAAATCAGCTCCTTTAGTGGTTGTGTACCTCCCCAGTGAGAAGGAGCTGCAAAAGGCATAGAGATATGTACAGCATGAGTACTTCTTGATATCCAGTATTCCTGATTGTCTGCTGCAGGTTATGTGGTTTGACAGCAACTTAGGTATGCTTAATGTTTGCCCCCTGTAAAAAGTGTTGTGTCATGACATCAACATGCCAAAATGCCAAAAGGAAACTTGAGTTCCTTCGGACTCATTTTCCCGGTGTCCAACACACTGGATTTTAGCATGTTCACCAAATGCAAATTTAGCATCAACTCATCTTGACTAGGCAGACATAAATAATTTTAGCATGTAGACAGACTGTTTCATCCTTCCTATGTATTCCCTGTAGCAAGACACTATGCAAACCAACAAAATTCAGCATAGGACAGTGGGGAAGCAAATTTTTATGTTTCCTTGCGCATGTGCAAGAAATGTTTTGTTACAATAACTGCCATTTCAGAGGTGTGTCGCTGCCAAGCCCATTGCAACTCAAACTGGAAGGAGCTCAGCAGTCCAGACCAATAACCACGCACTATGGTCCTGATGCCACGGCTGCTTGCTGAGCGGAGACTTCATGTAGTTGAAAGGACCGAAGCTGCTCCTATCAGAGGGCGGCTTCGGCCCTTTCATATACATGAAGCCAGTCAGCAAGCAGGTGATCATCTTCCAGAATTATGAGCCTGAGTGATCGCTCAATATTTCTTTCTTTCTTTCCTTCTTTCTTTCTTTCTTTCTTTCTTTCTTTCTTTCTTTCTTTCTTTCTTTCTTTCTTTCTTTCTTTCTTTCTTTCTTTCTTTCTTATCTATGTCTAGCTGTCTCTCTATCTAGTAAGCACACTGGGCTGCCCACCACCAGCACCACTTCCTTCTCCCCATCCCCTCCAGGTTGCTCAACTGCCCACCCTTCCCAATCTTCATCAATATTTTTTAAATGTAAGTGGACCAGGGTGCCCACCCCTGGTACCTCTTCTCTTGATCCCCTTCCCCTCTAGGTTGCCAGCTCCCCTTCCCCCAAACATAAGCCCAACATTGGGGTGCTCAATCCCTGTGTCAGAATATCCCTGAAATAAAGAAAACCACTCCTTGATGTTTTTTTAACCTGTAAAACAGAAAACCATCCCTCAATGATCTGCACACACACACACCCATGCACATGCACATACACACATGCACGCATATACACCCACACACACACACGCATACACACATGCACACACACACACCACCCGACTTCCCACTAAGCACCCTCATCCCCACCCCACCCACCACACCCTCACTCACCTGAACATGTCCCAGGGTGAAGATCCACTATCTGATCAAAGACACATCTTGCTGCTGGAATCACCATCTGCAATGTGAGAAACCAAGGTAAGTGTGGTTCAGTGTATTTCAATGGGGTTTTCAACTCTGATGCATAACTTTGTAATTTTTGCATATTTTGGCCCCACATTTTCAACATTGCTTTTCTGGGACCACACCTCATGACCAATGGAGGAGGAATTATGCAAATCAGGCCCAAAAGGTGATTACAAGTGTAATGGGCGAGGTTCTGCTCCTGACGCTGACCGCTCTCAAAATGGCCTGGTCGGGTCAGGGCACAGATTCACCCCCCAGCTACAACTTGGAAATGGGAAAACACAAGGTAATCCAACTACGCCAACCACCCAGAGGTGGATTTTTGTGTGACTCTCGGCCAGTGGGTGTCAGGGGAAATTTTTGGGAAAGGGGACCCAAGTTCAGATACCACTACTGGGAACACAAGGAAAGGCATGAAACTGGCTTGAATGCAAGAAACAATGTAAAAGTTTACTAAACATGACTAAACAATAACATACACTAAATATCTACACTCTAAAACTTTAAAACTCTACAACTAGAACATTACTAAATTCAAAACTTTACCCCCATGCGGTGAATCAGTCATGAATACCCAATGCTAGCCACCCTTGTGTGTCTGTAAGGGAAAAGGGGAAGAAAGCAAGATGGGGAACCAGCTGCCCAGTGCGGGGAACACATACAACAGGACACAAGCCAGGACTATTCTAAGGTGGTGTCGGCCATCAGCACAAAGGTCTCTAAAGACCACCGGAATTAACATCCCTCAAGGAAAAAGTCTGCCACATTCCACCCAGTCACAGTCCCTATGTGGACTGCCGGGACACAAAGTCACCCAGCCACAGCACTACGTGGACTGCCGGGACACAGGACAAACAAGGACATGACAGCTGGTCAGAGAAAACAGGGCTGAGGCACCTGGGATCACACGCAGTCTAGAGGGTGGCGGCAGAAGAAACATTTTTATTTAAACTCTGTGTTTGTGTCTTTTATTGTTAGCCATCAGTACTAAGACACTCTAAATACACATACAACAGTTTAGAAAAATATTAATTAAGGTACATCACAGTAGCATTGTCTTTTGGATAAACTTCCTGGCTCAATGGAGCCATATGCTTGTCTTGCCCCCTTCAAATTTAGCACAAGCCACAATAAAATTCCATCTGTAGGCATTAGACAGCAGTTACTATCAATTTGTATAGTTCTTGGCCCCTTTTTAGACTGGAGTGCCTGATGTTAGCTCTTAAATCTGCTGAGACTGTCATCGCCCCTTTAAGGCTGCTGTTCATACAGGCAGTCAATCATGCTGCAACATCCCAGCCCCCTTCTCTCACTGTCTATGGGGCTTTCCTGTAGCACCACCCCATGGCCGGTCTTTTGCTCGGGCTTTGCCCGCCCCCACATTTCACTGACTCAAGGGAGCCCTCCTCTTGATCCGCCCCAAGGGCAGTCCTTCCTTCTGGGGCCTTGACCTTTGCCCCACAGTCATTTGGCTGGATGGCGCCTGGAAGCGCTGAAGATTTATTAAAATAAAGAAAAAAAAAATAGTTTTTCTTTTTGGCGGCCAGCACCCCGACCACTGTGCTGCAGCCACTCACCCTGCTGCCTTCCATCTGCTAGAGCTGGGGAGGCCTGGACCCACCTCCTCGAACTACTGTGCTGCGGGTGATGGAGGGGACAGCCTGGACCTGCTGCCCCTTCCAACAAACCTCTGGAAGCTGATGGCCGAGGCATGGAGGGGCAGGCTTGGCATTGCTGCCGCTGGCCCTCCCCAAAACCTTTGATGCTGCTGCTCTGGATGGAGGGACAGCCTGGACCTGCTGCCCCTCCCGACGAACCTTCACTGGACTGCTGGTTGGAGGGGCTGGCCTTGGATTACAGCTGCCACCCCTCCCATGGAACCATACTGCAGTCGACCACTGATGAAGGGGATGGCCAGGACCTGCCGCCCCTCCCACCGCCGCGGAACCAGGAACTGACCCTGACAGATGAAAGTACACTAATTAAGGAGATGGAGCCATTGCAGAGGACCGGCCAGGACATCGAAAGTTGCTCCAGGACTTCAGGTAAGTCCCTTCCATTTACCTAGCCCCGGCCAGCCTAACGCTCCACTCGAACTTGCTGCTACTCTCTCCCACTCACTAACAGACTGAACAACTACTGCTGTTCAAATGTGCTGAGGATTCCATCTCGGAATCCTCACAAACCTATCTCTGCCTGCATGCCCTCACGACCGGGCCCACGAGAGCAGGTGCCCGGCATGAGGCAATGGGGGGGGGGTTCCATCAAAAAGCTGCAGGCAGGGAAAACGAGCAGGGAAACTTTTTATTTTTTTAAAATGGAGCCCTGCTGTGGCCTCACATTTTGGGGGTGAATATCTGGCCAGGGGCCCTCCCTACACCCTGGGGCACCTTCCTGTCACCCCAGCCCCAAGGCACCTAGCTGCCCAATTTGGAGGGCACCAGGCTCTGGGGCACTACACAAGTCCAGCCAATATCTGTTCAGTTATTGTATATCCTTTGATTAGTGTTTTAATTTGGAAACAAGCATTGAAACCCCTTCCCCCCCAACAGACAGACTTGTCTCTGCTTAGTTGGGAGCCATGGTGCAATGGTGCTTGGACCTGGTCATTAAATACCAGCAGATGAGTTCTACCTTAAAACTAATCTCTTTCAATGGAATTTACTACTAGGAAAACTGAAGCAGAGACATGTTAAAGAACTTGCTCAATGTTGCATAGTGAGTAAGTGTCTATAGTAGGCTCTGAACCAGAGGTCTTCTGGTTCACGTTTGTTCACCCGAACCAGTAAAGCAAAGCAAAGCAAAACAATTGTATTTATAAAATAGCGCTATTCACACAAGGACCATAGCACTAGCACAATAAATGATAAACCTGCAGCTTAAAATCCATAAATAATTATTAAATATCAGCATCAAAAATTACACAACATAAAAAAAGCAAGATTGAACAGATATGTTTTCAAAGCAGATTTGAAGCTCTCCACTGTCAGGCACTCTCTTATCTGCTGAGGTAGAGAATTCCACAGTGTGGTGGCTACAAATTCAAATGCTCAGGCCCCAAAAGTCTTCAAACAAACGCTGGAAATCTCTAGCAATCCCTCATTGGCAGAGCGGAATGGGTGGAGGGGGCACCAAGGGT
Organism: Neoceratodus forsteri; assembly: GCA_016271365.2. Taxonomy (NCBI): domain Eukaryota; kingdom Metazoa; phylum Chordata; order Ceratodontiformes; family Ceratodontidae; genus Neoceratodus; species Neoceratodus forsteri. The sequence continues at coordinate 1,545,777,209 of CM057450.1, forward strand.
GAAGAAGCACTTGCAGATAGCTCAGACCCTGTCCATGTAGGGCCTTATACTGTAGGTCAGCAAGCCAACCTTGTAGGTGATCCGCCACTGAATAGGCAGCCAGTGCAGGTCGTGTAGCACAGGCGTGACATGGCAAACTCGAGGTAGCCCAGTCAACAGCCTAGTTGCCTCGTTCTGCACTAGCTGCAAGGATATCAACCCCCAGTAGCCCTAGATATAGGGAATTACAGTAGTCAATGCAAGAGGTCACAAAAGTGTGGACTAGAGTTGGAAGGTTATCGGGCAGAATGAGGTGCTTGATCCGAGTGATATTCCTCAAATGGTAAAATGCAGTCTTGACCACGGATGACACCTGAAATTTAAGCATCAGTCCCTCATCAAGAATAACGCCCAGATCTCGCATCCGTTCAGAGGCCATCATCTGGCAGCCACCAAGCCAAAGCCCAGATGGCCGTCCTATCGGTGACCCCTCTACCCGACGACCTGGGTCCATATCCAGAATCTCGGTCTTGTCCGGGTTCAGCTTCAGCCAGTTAGCACTCATCCAGTCCTGAATCTCAGAAAGGCAATTGTTAAAACTTGAGACAGCTCCCAACTGTTTGGTCACAAAGGACATGTAGAGCTGAGTGTTATCAGCATAGCAGTGAAAGCTCAACCCATACCACCTTACAATGTCTCCCAATGGTAACATATGCACCGCAAACAACGTGATAGCACCAAGCCCTGTGGCACCCCACACAACAGGGAGAACTTGTCAGAGGAATACATCCCTGAAACAACTCTCTGAAACCTGCCTGTGAGAAAGAATGAAACCATCTGAGAACAGTACCCAACAGTCCACAGATCAGCAGCAGGTGCTCTAGCAACATACCACTGTCCATGGTGTCAAATGATGCAGAGAGGTCAAGAAGGACCAGAATGGAACAGCTCTTCTGATCTCTCGCTATTAGGAGATCACTGAGGACCCAAACAAGAGCCATCTCAGTACTATGCCTTTTCCGAAATCTGGACTGGAGAGGATCGTAGATATCGTGGATGGCAAGGTGATCCTCCAGCTGCAGCACGACCATCTTCTCAATAACCTTACACACAAAGGGAAGGTTAGAGATGGGTCTGTAGTTAGCGAGACAGTCTGGGTCGAGAGAGGATTTCTTAAGGAGAGGTGTCACCACCACCTTCTTCAGGGTGTCCAGAAACATACCTGACTCTAACAAACATCAGACGATCTCAGCTGCAGGCAGGGAAAATGAGCAGGGAAACTTTTAATTTTTTTAAAATGGAGCCCTGCTGTGGCCTCACATTTTGGGGGTGAATACCTGCCAGGGGCCCTCCCTACACCCTGGGGCATCTTCCTGTCACCCCAGCCCCAAGGCACCTGGCTGCCCAATTTGGAGGGCACCAGGCTCTGGAGCACTACACAAGTCCAGCCAATATCTGTTCAGTTATTGTATATCCTTTGATTAGTGTTTGGCCGATGACCTCAATGCACCCCACAAGCAAGTGCATTGGGCCTGGGTCCAAACTACAACAGGTTGGCTGCATACTCTGGATGATCCCCACGACATCCTCGATCACCAGCCAGCCGAAGTCAGACCAGACAAATCATGGAGCTGCAACCTCCCACTGACCACCACCATCCCTATTGGAGCGAGCTGCACAGATCCCATACCTGATGCCGGCAACCTTATCCACAAAGAATCGAGCAAACTCGTCACATTTCTCTTGTGACAACGCTCTCAGTAGACTGCACTGCCTCCCATATTATGAAGCCAGTGGCTGTGTTGATTGATCTGACTATTACGTTATCCTTGTACTATACCGTACCATGCCATGCCATGCCATGCCATACCATGCCATACCATACCATACCACACCATACCATACCACATACATCCAGCAGAGAGCAAGCATAACAATGACGGGTATACTCTTCAAGTTCAGTATAATTCCAAGGGCATTATACTTTAAACAGAAATAAAAATATGATGCATGACAAAATAATTTGGAATAATCTGAAAAGGGACTGACCACAGTTTCAAAATGCAGTTTAAAATGTATAGGTCATTTAGAGCTAATATGTAAATAAAAACAATTACAGCTAGTTATTTAAATTCAAAGGCTTACATTCAGTGTAGATTAACTACTAGAGAGGAATGAGGATTAAGGAAGTACAGTAAGACAAGGAAGGCTTCTTGACAAAAAAAGACAGATGCAGTTAATTTGCTGTGAGAGATGGAAAGATAAGGCTTGAGTTAAAAGGTAAAGTCACACCTGTTTAAAGCTGCCGTGTTTTTCAAAAGATATTTGAAAGATTATAATCAGCCACTCAGTTCTGTTTCCTACTGAATGCTGCAAAATGAATCAAATGATTTCACTGGATTAAAGACTCAGGACACCTACACAGGTTTAGGGAGGAAATGTGATAGCAGGAAGAGGGAAAGGGAGGTGATTTTGTCCATGTACAGGTGCCTGGCGAGGCCCCACCTAGAATACTGTGCTCTGTCCTGGGGCCCACATCTAAGGACAGACAGGGACAGGCTAGAGACCATGCAGGGCAGCGCATTGCCACTAAAATGATTCAGGGTCAGCAGAACAGATCACACAGGGCACAACTGGCGGACCAAAACATGTACACTGTAGGCCAGAAGGAGTAAGACAATTTGATTAAGGCTTGCAAGTTCCTGAGAGGGATCAACAAAGTTGACAGTGTGGACCAGTTCACCAGGAATGCAAACACAGTGACCAGGGGGCATGGGTAGCACTGGAGACTAGGTGGATGGGGGTGATTTAAGAGAGATGTTAGTAAACTCTTCACCAAAATGGTGGTGAAATAATGGAGTAGATTGCTGAAGAAGATGGTGGAGGAAGGGTCTATAAATGGGTTCAAGGTCAGCTGTGACAGATACTGTGCAGAGTTCTTGTATTACTGAAAGGGGTTAAGGAGTGAGGGACGTAGAAAGTTGACGGTGGTCAGCTGGGCAAATTGAGGTCTGATCTCAGGGTAAGAATCCTATTGAACAAATGATCAATGGGGAATAGTTAGAACAGCTGTGCAGACTGAATGGACCTTGGGTCTTTTTATGACATCCTTTTCTAGGTATTCAAAACACACAGCAACTGACAGTATATCCAGCTACAATATTTCCAGGTATTACTTACAGTATTTGATGTCTTTGAATATCATTTCATAATCAATCAATTAATCAATCAAAATCTTTATTTATCCAGGTGATCATCATTGAGCAATGCTTATTTACAAGATGGACCTGGGCGAAACACAGTAAGCATAGTAATACAAGGCAGTACATTTATATACAGTCAGAGCAAGTGGGTACAAATATTGAATACAGGGTGACAAAAAACAATAGCTCATAAGAGCTTGTAACAGTTCAAGGCAATAGTAAAAATTATAGACAACATATATATATATATATATATATATATATATATATATATATATATATATATATACACATACAATATCTAGACGCAGCAAAAATAAGCATAGTTAAATACTATAGTAGACTATAGTGGACTGAGTAACAACTTGAACAGCAGGGGAGGTAGGGATAGAGGGTTGGGGGGAGGACCAGAGGACTAATAAAAGTACAAAGGGAGAAAAAATAGGGTGGGGAAGGGAAGTGTACAGGGTATGATATAAAGGAACCAGATGGGAGATACAGGGAGTGCAGAGTACAGGGGAAGGGGCAAGGAGACTGGTCTCAACCAGAGGGTACGAGGAACTCCTACCCTGAGGATGGGAGACAAGAACTGAAATTAAGATAGGGGATAGCAGTAGTAAGGGAGGATAGGGATGCAAGGGGAGAAGATGGAACATCTAGGCTTGAGAAGGCGGTGGACAGGACTCAAGATACCTATGCCTTTCATACGGATCCAGGCAGGATGGGGTACCATAGCAGGCACTGATGCAGATCCTGGATGGGCGAAGCAATTGCATACTTCTTTGACTTGAGCAGGAACATAGTGTCTTGAAGGCAGTCAGGCAGACAGGGATGCTCAATTTAAGAGTTTTTTGCAGATTGTTCCATGAAAAAGGCAATGCAAAGCTTATGGCCACTCTACCAAAGTGAGATTTAGTCTTAGGTACTTTGCGTGAGATAAATGAGTAACTTCTTAGTGCACAGTTACCTATTGTGCTTAGCAGGAGGCAGCTAGAAATATAGTGTGGCAGTTTATTGGAAATAGCTTTGAAGGTCCAGAGTGCAACATTTCTATCTCACCTGAACTTGAGGGAGATCCACCCCATGGCCGCATACAGGGAGTAGTGATGTATGGCAAAGGGAAGTCCCGTTATAAACCTCAGGGCGCTCTGTGGTACGTGTCCAATTTTGTCAAAGAAGAGATAGGACACTGGCAGTATAGGAAGTTCACGTAATCTACTAACGACAGAAAAGTTGATTGGACCAACCGCAGCTTAGCATCTCTGGTAAGAAATTGGTTAATTCTAAAGAAAAGGCCCAGTCTCTGTCTTAGTTTTTTTTTAGCAGGTCCTTAAAGGAAAGTCTGTGGTCTAGCCACACTCCCAGGTACTTGAATTTTGTGACAAATTCCAATTTTCCTCCTAGAATTGTGGTAATCTGGGGAACTCATCCAGAGGTTGCCAGGTTTGCCGAATGTATAAATGGACAAAAGAGCATCGCTTTTGTTTTTTTGGCATTGAGAAGGAGCTTTTTGTGTAGTAGTTGGCTCTGCAGTAGCTTAAATTCGGATTGGAGGTCACCACAGGCAGCTTCAGGCGTTGGACGGCTTAAGTAAAGTACCGTATCATCAGCGAACAGATGAGTATTGGCCGTGTTTATACAGTTGTCAATATTGTTAATGTAGATAGCGAGCAGCAGGGGACCTAATATAGATCCCTGGGGCACCCCTCTTTGAAGAGGTTTAAGAGGTGACAGTTCACCTTTGGCTTTAACCTGCTGAAGGCGTCCTGTTAGATAGTCAGCAAACCATCGCAGTGACGAAGAGTCCAGGCCTATAGTCCGCAGGGAGGAGAGAAGCAGGCTATGGTCGACAGTGTCAAAAGCCTTACTTAGATCCAGAAACACAGCACAGATGAAGTTCCTGCTATCCAGATCACACTGCCAATCATTAGTCACTTTAGCAAAAGCTGTAATAGTGCTATGTTTAGCTCTAAAGCAAGATTGCATGGGATTTAGTAGATTCATAGTTTCAACGTAAGTTCTCAACTGCACGTTCACAATTTTCTCCAGTAATTTAGACAATACTGGAAGAAGGGAGTTTGACCTTTAGTTACTGAGATCATACTTTAATTGAGTCAGCAAACCAGCATTTATTTTAACTGCAATGCTCCAGGACAACTTAAAATTGTCAATGTCATTGCACAATGGCATTAATGAAGTATGAGCACTCCTACTGTCATACTGTACCCCGATGATGCAGTATAATTAAGCCATAAGGCATGACAGGGGTGTGTTATGGTGGAATAAAGGTCCACCTCGGGTGGGTTGAAACATGAGGCAAAGCTGAGTGCTTCCACCACCCGAGAAGGGCTATTAGTCCACCGTAATGCACCCCCTGGAGTGTCTTAATGCAATTATGAAATGGGTCCTTTTTAGTAAATTGGATGCATTTTTAAGCAACTTTTTATTGAGCCACTTTCAGCTGGGCTACTGTGTTGTGATAACAGCCCATCTGAAAGTACCTCTTAGCCAATCAGGAGCCAGCATGCTTTCTATCCATTTCATAGTTATTTATAACCCATTGCCTTGTTTTTTTAATTATTTACAAAAAGCTATACTGATCTGTGTATTTCAGACTGCTTTACAAAGTATCGTAAGTACAACTTTTTGTGATCAATTTAGGAATAGTAGTGCCCACCTTTCTGTCCCCACCCCATGCCACCAAGCAATTCCTGGTATCCAGTGGAGCCCAATCCCTTTCCCTGACTCCACACCATGCCAAACAGTTCCTGGTATTCAGAGGGACCCCCTCACTCTTTCTGCCCCATGCCAAGCAATTCTTAGCATCCCGTGGCACTCATCCCCTCACTCCACACCATGTCAAGCAGTTACCACTAGCCATTATCCACTTCTCCCTATCCCATGTAAGGCAGTTCCTGATGTCCAGTGGCACCCATCTCTCTCTCTCTCTCCCTGCCCATACCAAGCATTCCTGGTGTCCAGTGGGGCTCCCTGTTTCTCACCCTGACCATGACCAATCAGTCCTTGGATGGGTTCCTAGTGACTGAGGTAATTTTGTGGGGTCAGGGGTGACTGCTGGCAGTGGCAATGTGCTCCCAGTTCCGAGGGTGAAGTTAAGAGGCTGGAACATTCAGAAGAACATGTGATGTGCTACCGGTGCCACAGTTGGTATTGTAGAAGGGGGGGCCCACTGTTTTTAAATCACCAGCAGTGCAGCAGATGGCACCCAATACCATCACCATATTGAACATTCCAGTGGTCTTGTACCAAGTGATAATAAGTTCGTAAGTGCAGTATGTTAAAATCAATGAAAATACTAACACATGTGTGTGACTGGTTTCTGTTAAAATGTTCATAACTTCCTTAATTTACATTTATTCATTCACAAAAAAACACATAGCACAATTTTTGTGACAGGATCTAATGTACCTAAAAGGGTTTTATTTCTTTATCATTTTTCTGATAACATTTCACTTTCTCCAAAAAAGTGGTCTTAAATTGGTCAATTTTACTGTTTTTATCCCTTCCTAGTGTAAAAAACTACTTCATCAAATATTAAGAAATTTGGTAGGTTCTGAGACCCTGCCACAAATGGGCTACATGCCTATTATTAGAACAATAGCTTAAAAAATGACTGTGTTATAAGTGCCCGAACATCATGTTTTAGCATTAAAGTGCCTACTCAATCCTAACTCTGCCTAGCTGCCCTAACTCCTAATGCTATAGCGCCACACCACTATAATTAAGTAGAAAATAAGACCTGACAGAGTGGTGATTATACTATGTTAAGTACCGACGGGGGGGGGTATGGTGGGGGGGAGGTTGTCTCCGGCTTTAACCAATATAAGATGCATTGGCATTGTATAATTACCTCTCTGTGCTGTCGTTTTCCACTTACTAAATGTTTGGATAGTCTTATGCCACTTCTAAAAAAATTTTCTTTACAATAAAATATGAATCAGAGTGCTTTCTACAGTTTCAATTTTATTGGTCTTTTAAGAATTGGGTCCCTGGATCAGTTTCAGTTTATGTGTTGGAAAGCAAATGGACTACAGATTTCATTTACAACTGAAGCCAGTACAGATGTTAAAAAATAACAGCAGGGAATCACAGTATGAGGTAAAGGCAAAAATAGTTTATTCTGAAATTATTAGAACTGGGTTCAGTGTGACATCTTTGTTGAGAGTGAGCCACTAGTGTGGGGTCCATGCCTCTGTAATTAGTGTGTTGTTTTCTTTGAGAGGGTCTGTGTGCTGATGGTTTTTACTGTGCTTTTGATTAGAATATCCAGTTTCATGCTTCCTCATAGAGGCAGAGTTTAGGAGCTGCTCATGTTTCACTCCTATGCCACAGTTTTACTGCATTTTAAAGCACGGTATGTAGAACTGTTGCTAGTAACAAGTGTGTTGCTGGATCTGTGTATGTGTTTGTTTATATCTAGAGTTTTTATTTTTGAAGGATATATGTGTTTTAATTTGGTCTGCATTTTACATTACATTTTCTTTCTGTGTTTGATTGTGGGAGCACCACAGACACATTTGGATGTTTTGCTTTGTTTAGCTGGTGGTATGTTTTATGTTTTGGTCAATGGAGTTCAGGTTTCTTTACTGTTTGTTTTATGAGGTGCATTTTTTGATGTTTGGATTTGCAGTGCATGACTGTGGATGTTTTGTTTGTGGGGTCAGGCTTGTTGAGTTAGTGACCATCTTTGTTTCTCAGTTGTATTTTTTATGTTGGCTTGCACACACGCACAAGCAACAACTTGCAGTAGTAGCACTGAAGTAGCACTTTCAAAGGAGTTTCAGTGTTGTGGCAAATCCAAGGGATGCGTTAGCTGGTGTGTCCCTCAGCCGCCAACCAGTGAGCATGCTGCCAATGACAGCAGTTTCAGAGAGTGCCACCAACTTGAAAGAAATCCACCGCTGAGATGAGAGACAGGCTTGTCATTGCAGCAGCAGATCTGACATGCCTCCATTATGTGCCATTCCTGGTGAAACATTTCAATAAACATGGTGGCAGCTCCAGCCATCCACCTCTTGCAATCCCTAGAAAGCCTACTTTGGGGTGCCCAATCCCCCTGTCGGCATGCCCCCTCCCCAGTTCAATTTGTTTGCCGACTAGGATGCCCAATCCCCGTTGGAATAATGTCCCCCCAGTTTTATTTGTTTGCCGACAGGGGTGCCCAATGCCCCTCGGCATCATGCCCCCCCCAACACAGACATGTTTTATTTGCTGACAGGGTGCCCAATCTCCATTGGCTCCAGTTCTCCCCCCCAAAAAAACAGGTGGCACATTGGGAGCCCACCCCATTGTGACCAAATGTATTGATGTCACCTGTAAAAAAAAAACTTCCCTGAAGTTGTTTTCTTTTCCCCTGCAAAACAAGAAAATGGTCCCTCGTTGTCCATGGCACCCTCCTCCCCAACCCGCACCACCCTCTGATCCCACCTCCCCACACACCCCCACCCCATACTTACCTCCAGAGGCTGGTGTGGTGATCTTCAGTGGAGCGGGAACACGTCTGCACTCTTCAAAGCCAACTGTGAACTGAAGAAATGCTGGTAAGCTGTATAATGGCATAAATGGGGGGTTTCAGCTTAGGTGGATATCTTGCCCATTTTTTGTACTTTTGACTCCAAATTTTTAACATGGGGTTCTTGGGACCCCACCTCATGAAATCAGTCACTGTTATTTCATTATTTGGTCCTGAAAGGTGATTTCATGGTCACTGCCCTGAATCACCCTTTGGGACCGATTAATGAAATGACACTGCCACTCTTCATGAGGTGGGCTCCCAAAAAGCCTATGTTGCAAATTTGGTGAAAAAATTCCAAAAAATGACTGTGTTACGAGTGTACATTGCGCAGTTTCCATGCACACTTGTAACTTCAAGAATTTTTAATATTTTCAGTCCAGACTTTCAACATTGCCATTTTTTCACACCTCCTTATGACCAGTACAGCTGTCATTTTCCACATCCTGCTTGAAATGTGTTTTCGCACATGTGGTGTACAATGGCGTGATCACTGTGGGAAATCAATGTTAGGGACAGATTAAGAAAATCACAGTAACACTGTTCATGAGCAGAGGTCCCAAAATGCCTATGTTGAAAATTTGGTGAAAAAATTCCATAAAATGACTATGTCACAAACGTGTGTTGTGCAGTTTCCACGCATGCTCGTAACTTCGAGAATTTTTATATTTTCACTTCAGATTTTCAGCATTACCATTTTTTCACACCTCCTTATGAACAGTAGAGCTGTCATTTTTCATATCCTGCCCAAAATGTGTTTCGCACATCTGGCACACAATAATAGCGTCACTGTGGGAAATCAATGTTCGGACAGATTATGAAAATCACAGTGACACTGCTCATGAGTGGAGGTCTCAAAATGCCCATGTTGAAAATTTGGTAAAAAAAATCCAAAAAATGACAACATTACGGGCGGGCATTGCGCAGTATCTATGCACACTTGTACGTTTTCAAATTTTTCATATTTTCTCTCCAGATTTTCAACATTGCCATTTTCTACACCTCCTCATGAACAGTACAGCTGTCATTTTTCCCATCCTACCCAAAATGTGTTTCCACACCTGTGGCTCCCAATGGCGCAGTTGCTGTGCGAAATCACCTTTCAGGACTGAGTAATGAAATGATAGTGCCACTGTTCATAAGGTGAGGTCCCAAAAAGCCAATGCTGAAAATTTGGAGTGAAAATACCAACAGACATCTGGAGCGTTAAGGTTTCCAAGCAGACACCATCCTGTAGAGACTGATAGGCATTGGGGAAGTAACTTGGGTTTGTCGGCTATAATGTTCGCAGAATTCTACACCCATCCCCCCACCCTACAGCCACTGACAGGCATTGAGGTGTGCCTTGGGTTCCGTCACCCTAATGTTCACCCCATTCTCCTATATTGCACCCATCTCAGTTTATTTCCCTATGGAATGGGGTGAGTATAGGGGCTGAAGACCCCAATGCACACCCCAACACCTGTCACTCTCTGCTGGGTGGAGTGAGGTGGAATGGCGTCAGCATTATTGCTGACCCAAAGACACACTCCCAGTGCCTTTCAGTCTCTGTGATGGGGGCTGGTGTTACTTCAATACTTCACTGCCATTCCTATTTTGCATTTCTAACTCCTGCACTACCAATGCTAATGCCAGCAAGCCAACATTCGGCATTGACCAATACTTGTTTATGTTTGAGGACCAAACATATCATTTTGGAGTGATTTTTTTTTTCTTTGCAGGGGGTTCTTGTATATAAATTTTTGTCTTGTGATTGCTTGATTTACATAATAACCTCTTAGTGGAGATGTGCTTATATAGTAAATTTTTGTCATGGGGTTGTTGTGTGGTTGCTTGATTTGCATAATGCCTTCTTGATCTTGCTGGGGTGTGTGATTTACATATCAATAGTTTGATCTTGACAGGTTGTGCTAAAATCACTGCACCCTTAGGCAAGGTATACATTATGATAAAGTCCCATGTGATGTGTTTGGCCAATGAAGAGGCAGAATTTGACTGACCCCATTTTATTAGTTCAGATAATAAGGTGGAAATGTTCTATATGTTTGGTGATGTTATATGTAACTGATAAGACCTGACAGGGTGCACAGTGCTGGAGGATACCTGCACACCCAGGAGGTGGGCCTTACAGTCCTGGAATTGCAGGTATTCCCCCACATGACACACTCTGAAGGATCTTATCATGCTTGAAAAATGGCCAGTGTTGGCCTGCTACAATCCAAAACAATGGGTTATAAAACATGCAAACCAGTGGTGTGCTGAGCAGAAGCAGTGGTGAGTAAGCATTGTTGACTCCATGGCTGCTGTCACCTGATGATTATATATATATATATATATATATATATATATATATATATATATATTCATTGTAAAAAAACTTTGTTAATGCATCAGTTAGGTTTAATAAAGCAGGAAATGAGACATTAGGGTTTCCCACCTAACACCCCTCAGACTCCCTATCACCTTTCCTTTTCACCTCCACACACAGTGTCAGAGTGTGCATAGGGGTTGGCAGCCCTAACTCTCCCTCCATTCCATGTGTAAGGAAGCTGAGATGGTACAGTATAGGAGAATGGGGTGAAAGTTAGGCCTGACAATCCCAAGGCACACCTCTGATACCTGCTGGTGTGTGGAGAGTGGGGTGGGATGGGTGGGGTGGTAGGGTTTGGGGGGGTGTTAGGGTTTCCAACCCTAACACTTCATTTCCCTACTTTTGTTGCTTTAACTCTAACTGATGCATTAACAAAGTTTTTTGCAATGAATTTCCTTACTTTTTGAGAAAGTGTAATCTTACCTTTTAAGGTTGTGGGAACGCAGGGCCTTCTGGGCCCTGCACTCCCATCAGTCTATAGTGTGTTGTGGATGGGCCCTGTGCTGTCATGCATGCCTATTGTAATTGTCCCTGATTTTCAAGTGGGTTCGTAGGGCCCTCTGGGCCTGGGCTTCTATCTAACCATAAGTGTAGAGACATTCTAATTAACCCTAATCTCCCTGTGGTTAGTGCAGGGCCTTCCAGGCCTGGAGCTTCCATTAGTACATAATGGTATTCATATAGTGAGTTCAGGGCCCATGTATGCATAACTGTAGAGACATTGTAAGTAACCCTCATCTCTCTGTGCAAGCGCAGTGTCTTCTGTGCCCTGTGCTCTCAGAACTGCATAATGGAGGGCCCTGCACTTCCATTATGACATAATGGTATCCATAGGTGGAAGCACAGGACCCTCTGGGCCCTGTGCTGCCATCTATTTATAACTCTAGAGACAGAGCACAGGGCTACAGACATTCCAAGTAACTCTTGTGCGACAAATGGCGCAATATCTCAGTAACCATAGTAACATTAAAAAAATTTCCACTACAGTTGGAATTATGACCTGGCAACCTGCATGTGTGCTTAGTACACCTGAAGGTGTACTAAGCTGTGTTTAGGACAAATCCATATATCGAACCGTTTTCAAGATATAGGCACCGAAATGTACCATGGCCACCACAGTGTTATCCTAGGGAAATTTCTAAACTTCAGAATGTTATAACTATGGAAGTGATGTCAATTTTATCAGCAAACTAGCAATGTCACATCTGTGGGTCAAGCTCTTTGTACCCTGCACATTTCAGCCCTAAAGTCCTAACCATTTATTTGCAGTGAAGTGACAAAGAAACAGTAAACTTTAAAAATCCTTTGTCATGAGATGTCAAAATCCAAACACCTTGCAAAAAAGGAATTTTTCTAACAAAAAAGGATTAAGGGCAGGGCCATCTTCTCTTTTCTGGAGCTATCAAAATACCATTTTGTGAGCCGATTCCCTTTTTGCAAAGTGTCAAAATCCCTTTTTGCATTGTGAAAAATGATTAGGAGTTGTGGGACCAGATGGTCCTGATGACCATCCTTTTTGTGAGCTGGCAAAATCCCCTTTCACGACATGAAAAAGGATTTTGACACCTCGCAAAAAGGGAATCAGCTCACAAAAAAGGATTTTGACAGCTCACAAAAAGGGATTAGAGTTGTCAGATCAGATGGCCCTTTTCATGAGATGAGATTCATTTTTCACGAGGTGTCAAAATCCCTTTTCGTATCGCGTACAGGGATCGGAAGCGAGTCGAGAAAAATTATTTTTCAAATTAAATATAAGCATTCTGAGGCCACAGAAAAGTAAAGCAAAGGCATAGAACAGTACAGGACATCCACACAAACAAAATACATACTTGGATGTCTCCAGAAGACATCCCTGGTTAAAGTTATAATGTTTTGTCTGGGCAGAAAAAAAAAACAGATGGCGGCTGACGAAAAGGAATTTTTTTTCTCTTGAAAAGGGATTCTAAGGATCCCTTTTTGTAAGCTGTCAAAATCCCTTTTTAAATGCCTAAATCCATTCTCACACCGTGCAGCTATCCAAAAGACTGAACTGAGCATGCTCAGAACCCGAAATTTCAAAATTGAATAGCTTTGGAATGGATTAATATTTTTTCACCAAACTAATGCTGACTTGTTCTTTGGCTCAAACCCTTTCTATCCTGAACATTTCAGACTAGAATTCCAAACAGTGTGGCCGCAGTGTGATGAGGAATAAACAGCCAAAAATGGCAAATTTTAGCGTGTTTTTTTCACACTTCGCAGCATGAAATCTGCATATCCAATAAAAATGAAACTTGGTACTTCAAGAGACCTACCCAACAGAAAAGTACATATCAAATTTTGTTCAAATCCGTTGAACAGTTGCAAAGTTATTAAAGTGCAAAATTAGAGGTTTAACATTAAACTTCCTACTCAATCCTAACTATAGTGGTGCTACCGTGCCACTATAATATATCTATATATGTGTGTGTGTGTGTTCTTTGCAAAAAAAACTGAGTTAATGCACAAGTTAGGGTATGATTTACCACAACAAAAGTAGAGAAATGTGGCATTAGAGTTTACAACCTCAACTCCTCCCCAGTACACAAAAGGACAAGCCAACACAAGAAACCACAGAACAGACAGCCATCATCAGGTAAGACAAACAACATGCTACTGTTTTAGTTGACACAAATACAGTAGTACTGATATTTGTATCAGGGTATGGGTGCAGGAATATGGGGGAAAATGAGGGTGCTGATGTTTAAAAGGGCACAGGGTTAAAAAGGTAATTTTTACAAGCAAAGGGGCACTTTGAATGCTCATGGGCAAAAGTGGGGTGCTGCAGCACCTTCACACCCATAGGTTCCATCACCCATGTATTAGGGGTATACACCCCACAAGACTTACACACTCTCTTCAGGCTGCAGATAGAAAGCCACTCAACTCAAACTCTACTTCTGTGTGCAGAAACACAGGCCCCTGCAGTCACAGATACAAATCCATGATACCCAAATTACAAGAGTTCTTTTGTCTGCAGAAGCACAGGCCCCTATGGGTCCAGCACTTGTGTAGCCACAGTACTCATGCACACTGTAAGACATACACTCAGTTCTGGCTGCAGTCACACCAACCAGTGGCTACAGAAGTGCAGGCCCACAAAATCCATGATATCCAAATTACATTACTACTTCTGTCTGCAGAAGTGCTGGCCCCTCAGGGTCCTGCATTTCTGCAGCCACAGGTGTAAGACAGACACACTGAATTTTGGTTGCAGAAGCACAGGCCCCTTTTGGGGCCTGCACTTCTGTAGCTACATATAGAAATCCATGATACCTAAATTGTGACAGTACTTCTATCTGCAGAAGAGCAGGCCCCTGTCGGGTCAGCACTTCTGTAGCCACAAGTACTCATGCATGCTGTAAGACATACATATATAGTTGTGGATGTAGAAGCACAGACTCCTAGGGGGCCTGCACTTCTGCAGTGGAATACAGAAATGCATGATACCTAAATTGCAACACTACTTCTGTCTGCAGAAGTGCAGGTCCCTGTGGGGCCAGTGCTTCTGCAGCCACAGATACACAAAGGTAGTATATCAGTGCTACTATATTTATGTCATCTGGAAACAGCTGTATGTTGTGTGTCTTACCTGATGATGTCTGTCTGCAGTTGCTTGTGTGCGCTCATCCTTATGTTGCTTGGTGGGTAGTTATGTGGTGGCAACTTGAGCCCTAACTAGTGCATTAACACAGTTTTGTCTTTTTTTGCAAAGAATCATCTTTCTTTTTCAGAAAGTGGAATGATATCCTCATTTGTGCAGGTCCCTTCCCTTCTGTACTTGTGAGAACAGATGCAGAGAGCCCTGCATCAAGGGACAAGTCCATCTGTCTGCAGAAGTGTGGCAATGGATGCCATGTATTTGAGGGGCTGAGTGGCATGTTGCGGAAGAGGGTCCTGCACTTCCATGTGGCTACAGATACAGACACACAGGGCAAAGGGTCCATCTGTCAGCCAAAGTGCAGGGCCCTCTGGCAGCCACGGGTGCAGAGGTGCAGGGCCCTATGCCAAGAAAAGACTTCTGTTTACTATATGGTACTTGGGCCATTACAGCCAACCCTGCAACTTCACTTCTTAGGCTGGGGTGTGGTACCACATGGCAGTGCCATCCCTCCAGCCTCGACGTATTCATCTGGCTCATTCAGGTTGCCCTAAAATTCAGCTCACCATCATGGGATCACAAAACACTATTTGCTGGGCCAAAGACTGGCACTGCATATAACATTTCTTAATCTTTTTTTTTTTTTTTTTTAATGTTGACCCCAAATTTTCAGCATAGTCATTCTATGACTCATCCTTATAAAGAAGAAATGTAGCATTTATGGAATGCTGGCTGAAATGTAATTGCATGCCAGGAGTGTGAAAACACATTTTGGCCAGGATTTGAAAAATGATACCTATCACATTCATGAGGTGGTATGACAACAAAATTGCTACATTGAAAGTTTTGAGTCCAAATATTCAAAATTACCAAAGTTATGAGGTGGCATGGAAAACTTTCAAGGTATAGTCATTATTTTGCTGTTTTTTAATTTTTTGCCCACAATTTGTATTTATTTCAAAGGAAAATTCTAGTTTGTTTATGACCCCAAGTCATGAACCCAATAGGTAAAAATTTCAAATCCAGCTGGAAAGGTGATTTCATGGAGCAACTTCAAAATCACCTTTCAGGCCAGATTTGAAAGATTTCTCCAGCCTTGTTCATGAGGTGGGATCCCAAAAAGGTCATGTTATATGTGTGTGGTGGAAAAATACTGAAAAGTAGTGAAGTTATGAGTGAACACTGAAATAGTTCAATATTCCCTCATAACTTGGTAATTTTACCATATTTTTCCACCAGTTTTCAACATAGTCTTCTTATGATCCCACCTCATGAGGCAAGTAGGTAATACTTTTCAAATCCTACCTAAAAGGTGATTTTGTGGAGCGAGTGTAAAATCATCTTTTGGGCCATATTTTAAAAAATGTCATCTACCTTGTTCATAAGGTGGGGTCCCAAAAGGAACATGTTAAAAACTTGGTGTAAAAATATTTAAGAATGACAAAGTTATGAGTAATGTGTGCAAGCATGCTGTGCTGTTGGATTGCTTTAGGGAGCTCTCTGGACTTGCTGGTACTGTGATCAGATGGTTTGAGTCCTTTCTTACAGATAGGATGCATTGTGTGGTTATGGGAAATTATTCCTCCTGCCCAAAGACCCTGTCTTGTGGAGTTCCCCAGGGCTCGATTCTCACACCCATGTTGTTTGTGGTGTACATGCTGCCACTGGGCAACTTAATTAGATGTTTACTTGGTTTACTTGGCTTCAGAGGACAAAAGGAGGCTACTGCCCATCGAGATTGTCCCTCACCACCATGGTGGGATAATTATACCCTAAGATTTTTACACTCTAACCAACAATCCAACCCTTTTTTAAAAATTATATTAGAACTACTATCCACTAATTGTTGAGGAAGCAGATTCCAAATTCTGGGTGTTCTTACAGTAAAATAATTTAACCTTTTAGTTGTTTTTGTTTTTGAAACCATGATTTGCTTGTTATGGGACTGAGGAGTGGTCCAACTGGTAGAAAAATTTAAGCCACAGTGGTGCATTAGCTCCTGGGAATTCTGAATTTTATATAATAGGAGAAGATCTCCTCTAGTGCGTCTTGTATAAAGTGAATGTAACCTGGTAACTTGTAGTCTTCCCCTATAGTCCAGTTTTGATAGATAAGGGACCATTTTTGTAGCTCTCCTCTGGACCCTCTCCATTCTATCCATATCCTGCTTCAAGTATGTATTCCAGAAGGGAGACCTGTAGTCCAAATGGGGCCTCACGAATGTTCTATACAAGGGAATAACACATTCCTGAGTCCTTGACACAAAAGAACGTTATAGGTTTGGGTTTCACTGATACATGTATGATACCCAACTGTATTTGTCATTTGCACCCAGGGCACAGGGTGCAGTCTCTGTGCTAAATGCATGCCTGGCTGAGGCCCAGGACTGGATGTCCTCCAACTGGCTGAGGGTTAACCCAGACAAGGACAGAGGTACTGGTGGTCATGCCTGGCCATCGCCAGGGAGCTGAGATGGTGAGAGAGGGAACTGAGCTGGTGCTTGTCTCCTCTTCTCTTTCTGCTTCTGTTAAGGTGTAGAATATTTTCATTATCCTGGATAGCAAACTGACACTACACGCTCAGGTGTCATCCATGGTCCAGAATGGTTTTCACCATTCAGAAATGTCACTCAGATCAAATCTCTGGTTCCTGTCTGACAACCTGCCCGCACTGGTGCATGCTTTTGTGACATCCAGACTTGATTATTGCAATGCCCTGTGCCTCTGGCTGAATGGCAAGGTCCTATGTTGCCTAAAGCTGGTACAGAATATGGCAGCCAGCTTGCTGATGGGCCTCCTGAGGTCCTGTCATGTGATCCCAACCTGTGTGACCTGCATTGACTGCCGGTGAGGTGGTAAATCTCCTTCAAGGTGGGCTTATTGTCCTACAAAGTCCTTCATGGACTGGGCCCTAGCTATCTGTGTGACCTCCTAACTCCTCATCAGACCTCCCATCCTCTCTATTCCTCTGAGGTGGACCTCCTAGCAGTTCCCAGGGCTTGGCCTAAGTCATCTAGTGATAGGACCTTTGAGGTAGCCTGCCTGACTCTGTGGAACCCGCTTCTAAGATCTGTGAGTGAGGCCCCCTCAGTGGAAGCCTTTAAGAAGGGTCCGAAATCTTATCTCTTCAAGGAGGCATTTGGCCTACCATAGTAAACTCTCTATATACTCAAAACCCTACTTTTTCAGGGATCTTACTTGTTATTTATTAGTTAATTTATAATTCATTATCTTAATTTGGGTTTTAATTAGGGTTGTTAATGAAATAGTGTTATAATGTTTTATGCTTATTGTATATATTTTAATATTGTACAGTGCCCAGAGTCTTTGGGAGTGGGCATTATAAAAATAAAGGTTACTTACTACTTACTTACTAATGGTTCAAAGCACACTGAAATACATTAACCAGACTTAACTTATTTTCTCATATCACAGTCGTGGCTCCATGAGGAGGACATCTTTCTAGTTGAAGAGTGGATCTATGATGTGGGACTCTGTTTAGGTGAATGAGATTGTGTGTGTGAGGTTATATGGGGTGGAGGGTGTGGGGAGGCAGAGATTGAAAAAGGACTGTTTTCTTATTTTCAGGTATACATGATAAAAAAAGATCAACAATAGACAAATTTCTTTCTCTCAGGAGGACCAGACCAACACTGGGACCCCAGCGTCAGAATAGTTTTGGGCAGCACTGGGAGTGGGCTCCCTGGTGCCACCACCTATATGTTGGGCTGGTGACCTGGAGGATAGGGGTGATATAAGCAGTACCTAGGGTGGGCACTATTATCCACTTGACAAGTCAATAAAAAGTAAACAGAAAACTGTGGGGACAGTTTTCTTGTTTTTGCAGGGGAGCTGCACTTACACTGTGGATTGGGCACCCCAGTGTTGGCTTAGTCTTTGGTGGCACCAGGGGTGGGCTCTCCCCTGTCACCACCTATCTGTTGGGGGGCAATCTGGAGAAGAGATGGGGTGAAATTCAGCGTGACTAGGGTGAGCACCCTAATCCACTTTGGGTGGGATATTCAAAAGGGTTGCACCCCGGCACGATATTCAAAGGGGCAAGTTGCACTGCACAACCCCCGATGCACCAGGGTGCATTCGTAATGTATGCAGCACAAGTGCGGGGGTGTGCCCATGCATATGCGGCACACCCCAATATTCAGCCCGGGATGTGCAGCTCATATGCCAGCACAACCCCACCTTGCACCGCTCAGCGGGGCACAGAGTTGTACCTGGTAAAACCAGGAACACGTCCTGGCCACCCACAGGTGAGCTGCTGTATTTCAGGCGTAACATGGCAGCCGCCAGGCGGGTGGCCACCCACCCACCCACCCAGAACATTGTCCACATGCCCTGCCCCAGGAGCGACATGCTCCCCCATCACCTGAACACGGGCATATGTGTACATATCCCTGGTGGTCCAGTGCACCACGTTCCATCACCCGAACACATTCATTCACATATTGAGCCTGTGTAGTACAGTATGGTCTGCATGCCCATTGGCCCACGCAGTGGACCAATAGGCGTACAGACCCTACTGTACACTGTCAGTCGGCAGGTGGCCGAGCAGCATGCAGGTGGGGTGCTGCCACCCGCCACTGACTGGGGGGGTGCTGGGTGGCTGGGACCTCATCGGACAGGTGGAGAGGGGGGTACCACTGGACCACCAGGGTTTTTTCAGTGATTCCACCCATGATCGGGCGCTGAAGGGGGTTCCACTGGACCACCAGGGTTATATGTCACCTAAGCCTGCGATCGGCCATTGGAGAGCAGTCCACTGGACCAGGGATATATTTCACCTAAGCATGTGATCAGGTGATGGAACACGGTCCACTAGACCACCAGGGACGTAATACACAAATGCCTATGATTGGGCGTACAGGTGCAGGGTCTGCCAAGGGACTGCAGGGCGTCAGTTCCCAGCGGCTGCAGTCTGGCAGGCGCCAGGAGCAAGTCACTGGGGATCAGCGCACAGCATGCAAATGGGGCTGTAATGACATGCAAATGGACCCATTTGCACCTTGCATGCATAATGGCTTAATTTGCATGCATAGTGCTGAATATCATGGTTGATGCACCTAGTGCAACAGCACTTGCACCGGTGCATCCCCCGGCTCCCCTCCTGCCACTTGTGCTGGCACAGTGCCACTGCGCTGTGTGCAGTGCATGCACCCTCAGTGCCATATTCAATGGTGCTGAGCCATGGTGCAGCACTATTGAATATCACATGGTCCATGCCCTGGAGCAGCCCAGTTGTGCTGCACTCAGCCTTGTGCCCCTGCCTGGTGCAGTATGAATATCCCACCCTTTAAAAATAGAAAAAAAAAACAACACAGTAAAAACATTATACATTAATGATGGCAGAATCAGGCTTTTGAAAGTAAAGTCGCAACTCCAGGCATACGCATCAGTGTGGCTGCTGACCTGCATGCCCAGAGTCACAGCTTTACTTTTCAAAGCCTGATTTTAGTACAATAAAACTCTCATTTCAAAGTGTAAAGCATATTACTTAGCAAGCAAAAGCCTTTCTAAAAAAACAATATTTCAATACATGTCAAAAAATCCAAAGAGTGACTGCAATGAACGATGAGCGCTTGTCAGATGGCTCACCTCGCTAAGCTGGGCACACAGGATTTTGGGGGTGCCCAGAAAAGGTATTTTTGGGCCAAATTTGAAAAAACAGACACCAGAATCTTGCTAAACAG
The DNA here is from genome assembly GCA_016271365.2 of Neoceratodus forsteri. Lineage (NCBI taxonomy): Eukaryota > Metazoa > Chordata > Ceratodontiformes > Ceratodontidae > Neoceratodus > Neoceratodus forsteri. Next base: position 1,545,797,618 of record CM057450.1, read on the forward strand.
AGTCTGTTTACCTAGGTTCAGGTGTTTTCTTTTTCAAATATCATTTTTATTAATGTTCCATGTTTTTAGTTAAAAAACAAAACAAGATTGAGGTCATAATGACCCAGACGTTTTTCTCACAACCCAAAAAAGACGAAGTGGTATGAATACAAAAGCTACACAGCACAAAAATGTTCAGGTCGTATCAGAGCGTCATCCTAAGACCCTTCTGGGCATGCTCAGAAAAATGTTTTGAAAGGCTTTGTAATTCTGGGACTGATTAATATTTTTCCACAAAACCTTTGAAAGGCATTGCCTTGGCACAGGCTCCTTCTGCCCTGAAAGTTTTGGAAAACAGTTCTTTATCATCTAGGCTATAGGTGACAGTAAAATAAATTGTGCAATAAGTATGGGAACATTTTCAAAAATAATGTCAAAATGACATATGCGCATCTCAGAAACCACATAAACTACTGTCAGGAAACTTCCCACGTCTCAGGAACCTGCCTCCTGGACAACACATGCCAAACTTGGTGCAATGTCACTGAACACTGCCAAAGTAATAATGTGCAAATTTAGGGGTTTAACATTGAAATGGAGGGGATAGCACCTTTTGAGAAATATAGGAATGTTGTTTCCTTCAAAAATAAAGATGATGTGGTGCAGTGGTAAGAGTGCAGATGCTTTAGGACAACTATGGCATTGCTAGATTTGAATCCCTAATCGATCCTGTTTTGGATTCAACATATCATGCCCTTGCATGCTTCTGAGAGTAATATCCCCTTAAGGATTTCAACAGGTCAGCATGAACAATGACTCAGGACATGCATGAAACTCCTTGGTGGGCATTCCAATACACTAAACGTATATCAAGAACAGTCGTGCACCTAATTAGTACCATGTTTACAAATAAATGGTCCAATTTAACTCTAAAAAATATGCCTTCTGATTCAATTGGATACAGATGGGAAAGGGATCGAAAGGGCTCATAAAGGAAATATGTAACCATAAACAAGAAGCAGGTTTTATGGCAATGCCACCACCGAGGAGTTCTGAAAGTAGATCTCCAGATTAAGAAAGGGGCAAGCCCCACTCTCATTAACCAGTGGCAAAGGCCTGCGTACACTATAGCAGGAGGGGCTTGTTAATAAAGTTTTCTTAAGTTTATGCACACAGGATAAAAGGGGTTTCTTTGTTTCTTAGTTTGGAACAAGTACTAAGGGCCAGGCTATCACAGATAGAGAGGGTAACAGCATTGTAAATAGCTGTATAAATGAAGAGGAAACTATTTTTCTACAGGTAGCCTCAGCAGACATCTTTTGTCAATCCAAAGCCTACCAGTACAGATGGAATGCATTTGTGGACCATAGTACCTAAAGTGTATGAACTATACAGTCGCAGTCCAGAAACAGTACTATAAAGAAATCCCTGTGTGTGCAATTGCTTAATGTCCAGGGGAGATAAAACATCATGGGCAGGCAACAGCTGATCAGAGCTATTCAACAGAGTGCTGGTTGACAGGGCAGAAGCAGAAGCATGATGCGGCATTATGTGTTTTTTTTGTTTGTTTTTTTTTTTTACTTTTGGTATTACAGTATTTTTTTTTTCAAATCCTAAAGTCATTTCAGAAGTTATTGTTCCTATGTATTCAAATCAAAGCATTGTATAAGCCTTAATGCTCTGTCAAGCAACCCCAGTATTTGTCTATATCTGTATTGTTATTGTTGCATTTTACCATCTATGCAGCCCTGAGTCCTTGTGATAGGGTGCCATATAAATGAACTTTGCCTTACCTTGTTTTCTTAATTTCCCATGATTTTAAAGAACTACAGAACATCATCTTTCTCTATCCTGTCTATAAAAAAGTAATTTTCTAACAGTACAAAAAGTATATCATTTTATTTTAATCTTAACTGTTCACAGTCTGGCAAAGTGAATCCCAGAAGTTGGCTGGACAGTAAATCATGATAGGGTATGCCGGATTGCAGGAAGTGTCACACCTCAATGAGGCAACCAATGGAGTGCCTCCTTGCAATTATATAATGTATTTGTCAATTGTATATCAATGAAAGAAACAAAACATTAATTTTTTTTTATTTATTGTGATTTTAGAAGTTGCTGGAGAACACCCTGAAGACACATGCTGGAAAGAAAGTGGCAAAGGTTGATGAAGGAAAAAGCTGTGGCATTCAAGAGATACAAGGAAACACAGAGAGAGAAGGACAGGGAGGTATTCCAAGTAAAACAAAAGGAAGCAGCCAGGGTGATGAGGGAGCAAAAGTGCAGACAGAGGAAAGGATTGCCAAAGAGGGGCCGGTCACTAAACAGTCTAAGGACCAGATATTCCAAACTTTGCACCGGGCAAAAAACGTTTGCGCAGGTTTAGCATGGGATTAGCGCGGGTTTGCTATATTCAAAAGGCCAAATGGCGCACGCAAACTGCATTAGCGCCAGGCAAAATCATAATGTAAGCAAGGGACAAACTGAGGGGATGTGTACATGAATGCAGGCGCAATGCTATATTCAGCAACTAGCACAGCGCAAAGTGGTTTTGCTTGATGTAGCTTGACACTTAGCATGGTGCACATTACTGCCCAGGAAAAGGTAGTCTTAACCCTGGGCAATCAGCTTTGCACGACATATTGACTTTGTGCGGCGTTTGCGCAGCTTTTTGTGTGGCTTTGCGTGACCCTAACAAATAAATATGACACATAGACAAAGCCAGACATAGAGGAAACATGCTGCTCACTGATGGCATCACAATGATGCCATCATCTGCCACCAGTCCCAGTCATGCCAGGCAGTAAGTAGTGACCCAGCCACCTGTGGACAGCATGGATATGTGGCCATAAGGCACACACTTGCAGACCACTCTTCTGTGGACACGACAGATGCCAGCACACACATGCAGCACTGTGGGCATGGAGGATGTTGAGAGGAGAGTGTACAGGTGGCCAGGCTGTGCCACAGACCAGGTGTGGCCACAAGGCTGGGACACATCACACAGTGCACATGGGCCAGTATTGGGAATACCCCAACCAACAGTGTGCCTTTCTGATAATATATGCCCCCACCCCGGCCACATACCACACAGCTGTACAACTGCCACAGCACACCAAGCCAGACATGTATATGTCACTGACAGCATCCCATACCAGAGGTGCAGCATCTGTGGGTCACACAGCAGTGTAACAGTAATGTCCACTGTCAGTAAACACCTGCATGTTGGGCCTGTCACTGTGTATAGTGCAGTCAGCAGCACTGCTCTACACACCATAGGCAGTGCTGTGTCCACACACTACTGGCACCCTGCTACTGTAGTGTCTGCTGTGTACGGTAGCATGACCTACAGTGTGACAGTTGCATGCAGCACCACCACCATCTGTGCCTATGCTGTGTTGTCCCCTGGGGTACAATATTCTATGCTATGCTATACTGTTTACATGTAGCCTACAGCTATCATCATGCACTGCCAGACTGATCTACAGGTAGAGCTGTGGTCAGACCTGGCCAGCCCCTGTACTTCCAGACTGACCTACAGATGGAGATGTGGGACCCTGCAGTAACGCTGGGTAAATTGCATGCAAATCAGGGCATAATGAGATGCTAATCTGGATGTTTGCCCAGAGACTACCTAAGTAGGCACATTAGCATGTCACTTTTGAATATGGCAAAGTTTAGCGCCAGGCAAACATGTTTGCACCTGGCTAACAGTTTAGCCCGACGCTAAACCCGCGCAAACGTGTTTGCACTGAGCAAACAGTTCAGGGAATATTATACAGTTTTGAACACTGTACTTTCACATGCGCTGCTGCCTGCAGCTGTACTGGTTCCACACATTTGCTGGCACACACATTGTCCACATAGTTCACCTCTACCTACCTTCATGTCACTGTGCACTGTGTTGTTGTTGTGGTTTGCACTTCCTGGTTGTTATATTCAGAGTTGACTTATTCCAGGGCTAAGTTTGCCCTGCACTCCCAGCTCAGTTTGCTCGGCTTCATTCCCATGCTATATTCAGAGGTTGTTTGCTATTCCTTTTGAATATAGCTTGCTTTGTGCTCTGGCCTAAGTTTGCCCGCAGGGCAGTGTTAATTTAGCCCTGGGCAAAGTTTTGAATATCTGGCCTTAAGACTTTCTTTAGATATGTAAGTGAGAAGTGAAGTAAGTAAAAAAAAATTATTTTTATACAGGGTAATGTCATTTAGATAAAAGAACCCAGTTTACAAGACAGTCCTGTTAGCATTTAACAAAAATCACATACAAGTTACACACAGCAAACAGGAACAAAAAAATATACATACCCAAAAATTGACAATGCACAACACTAAAACACCAAGTATACATAAAAACAAAATCAAAATAACAATCCATACATTTTATATGTTTAATTTAAATATTAAATTGCAATCGTCTAACTACATGTACATCTAAAGTGATTTATTTCATTCATCCCCTGAATAAATATTCCTAATGTAGGTGAGGTGTGAATTATATATGGCAAATTATTCCAATATTTGGACGCCTGGTAATTTAATGTTTATACCCCGTGTCTATTCTGAATTTTAAGGGTATACATTTTTTCAACATGAACTGTTCTCTTAGTCTTGTCATTTGTCCTTTGCTTATCAAATAATGTTTTAGTTATATAATGGTTTGCAAAAAGCATGATATTTGTATATAAATTTTTGCCATGATCTAATACAATTGATATCCAAGGACTGCCACCATTACAATTGAGACAAGAGTGCACAATGATGAGTTCTAAACTTGTTCTGTAACACATATCTAGCCAGTTTATACTGTACCCTATCTAATTTAGTAATTAATGGATTGTTTATTTGCTGTACAATATACAAGATCACCATATGTTAACAAGGCCTTCAACACTGTGCCACATAGGCCGATAAAAAAGTTAAACAGCCTAGGAGTAGGATCCAAAGTGGTAAATTGTATAGAATTAGAAAAGTGTACCACCTAATAAAACTGGAAGATGCCTGGAATCTTTTATGTGAAAAAAGGTAGGTCAAATTTTTTGCCAAATTGCATTGCACTGCTGCTTTAACATAACAACTACACCACCAGTGTAACTTGAATTCTCTCAGAAAAGTAGGATTTTTTTTTTTTTTATAAAAAAATAAATAAATAAAAGTGTAGGGGATCTGGGAGAAAAAAACAGACATTTATTGAAACTTTTCAGCCAGAGAGTCACACTGAGTCAACTATTAATTTCTGGGTGCATCCTGGGAGAGGGGTAACAGTACTGGAGTGTGATAGGATTAGGGGTTCCTGTCACATGTGTGTGGAACTTAGAGCCAGTTAGTGAGCCAGTTAATCATGGCAGCCATGAAGACAGAATGTAGTTATTTTTACTCATCCCTTCCTCTTTCCACCCTCGCACATTGTCACTGTCTTCAATTCTCACATAATCGTCTAATTAACTGCAAAGTATAAGGGCTAATTTCTCTAGTATTTTTTTTCTGACTGTTCTCTTCCTATTGCTTTAATTCTATTAATTTCTATGTCTTCTGTCTCCTTTTTTCTGTCTTTCACTTATGTTTCTCTGTTTGCTTTCATTTGAAGGTTACAAAAAAATAGCTGAACCCCTCCCCCAAGTGCAGCTTGGCAGCATAATACAGCAGCATGTCTTGCCCACTTAGTGCATCAAAGTGAGCAAGCAGCTCAGAATGCAGCACATACACGTAAAAGTGAAAGCTGCTTTACTTTTGCAGGTGTCGTTCTATGGGCACTGAATTTGTCAACATTGGCCCTGATGGTTTCGCAGTTTGGGACTACAAACAGGAATGTGGCTGGAGAAGACCCAGCAAAACAGTAGAAAAGTTTTTGTTTTGTTTTTAAATAAACACCTCATTTTGTACACTCAGACTATACAGCAGGTGATCTAAAACCACTCCTCTAACTTTCTTAGATCATTACTCATTTTTTCCACCCCCCTGGAGTGTCTACCCTGTTGCAAATTTTAGTGTCATCCACAAAAAGGCAGACCGTTCCATCCAGCCCCTCTGCAATGTCACTAATAAAGACATTAAAGAGGACTGGGCCCAATAATGATCCCCATGGCACCCTGCTGGTCACCCTCCCTTCTTTGGAGGGAACTTCATTTACCACCACGCTCTGCTGCCTATCCCCTAACCAAATTCTTACCCAGTTTACCACCATTGGTCCCATACCTAGGCTGCTCAGCTTGGTTATGTGTCTCCTATGTGGAACGGTGTTGAAGGCCTTACTGAAATCTAGGTAGGCCACATGCGCCAGTCAACCCTGATCCAATTCTCTGGTCACCCATTCAAGGAAATCTATCAGATTTATTTGACATGACATCCCCCTTGGGAATCCATTCTGCTTCGGATCTTGTAAGCTACTGGATTCAAGATATTCCACAATCCTTTCCTTTATTAATGATTCCATTAATGTCCCCACCACCAAAGTCAGACTGACTGGCCTGTAGTTGACAGCCTCCTCCCTGCTACCACTTGTGTGACATGGGATTACATCAGCCCTCCTCCAGTCTACTGGAACCACTCCCATCTCCAGTGAGCAGTTGAACAGGACTGTCAGAGATGCAGCCAGTACATCTCTGAGCTCCCTCAATATCCTAGGATGTACCCTATCTGGCCCCGTTGCATTGTCCACCATACCTGTCAACTGTCCCTGATTTTGCCTCAAAATTTTCCTCTGTTCCCTGTAAAATTTGTGTTTTTGTGACAGAACAGTGGGGATTAAAAGCACAAAACAATGTCAAACATTAAAGTTACAGACTTGTTCTTCAGAAAATGCATCTTAACACAAATCCCTTTATTCTATCAGCTTTCTGAGTGAATAGTACCAGTTTTTAAGATGTGTCCCCGATTTGGGGTCTTTGTCCCTGATTTTTTTAAGCCTTATCCCTGATTCATGAGGCAAAAGGTTGAGAGGTATGTTGTCCACTTTCAAGTTTGCAAGTTCCTTCAGGACTCTCTCCTCTGAAAATGGACTAGTGTCCACCTGTCTTTCTACAATACTCCTGTTGCTATTCTGTGGCCCCTTGCATTCCCCTTCCTCTGTGAACACTGAACAAAATTATTCATTCAGGATGTCTGTTTTTTCCTGGACCCATCCCCCAATCCTCCACCCCTTTCCCTTCTTAGCCTTACAATTCTTTCCCTGGTCTTCCTGTATTCGCTTACCTGTACATTGTCTTGTCCCATTTCATTACTTCCTGAGCTATTCTCTCCTCCATTTGCACCTTTGCACTCCTTACTGCTTTCCCTGCCACCCTCTGCTTCTCCTGATACACCTCCCTATCCTCCTCCCTCTGTGTCTTATACCTCCTGAATGCTAACTTTTTTGCCCTTACCTTCCCAGCCATCTCTTTGGAAAACCACAGTGGTCTCTTTCTCCTCTTGCTTTTGCTCATGTGCCTGACACAGAGGTTTGTTGCCTTCTAGCATCCCTGAGGCATTCAACAATCTTTTTAAAATCAGCCCTCCTGAATTCCAGGACCCTCACCCTTGTGTGGTTTGATTCTGCCACAGTTCTTACATTGAATCATACTGTATGGTAATCATTGGTCCCCAGGTGGCCTCCCACTGTAACATCTCCAACACTGTCCCTGTTAGTGAGTACAATGTCTAGAATTGCCCCATCATGAGTGGGATCCTTTACTAGTTGCCTGAGGAATGCCCCCTGCAGGGAGTCCAGGATGTCCCTGTTCCTAACTGAAGATGCAACTGAGAGGCTCCAATCCATATTCAGCAGATTGAAGTCCCCCACCAGCAGCACTTCCCCTTCATTTGCCATCTTCTGGATGGCTTCCACCAGAACCTTATCCACCCCCCCCCATGCTGGAAGTCTGTAGATCATGCCACTGCAAATAGCATCTCCATTCCTCATCTCCATGGTGACACACATTACATCTGCCCCTCTCTGTATTCTCTGTATCTCTGTCCCTTTTATGCCTTCCCTCACATGAAGCATCTAGATCCAGAAGCAAATGATTTGATACCTTTTATTGGACCAACATAGATGTAACAAAAAGAATAAAGTGCTATAGCTTTTGGACCAACAAGTTCTTCTTCAGAAGTGTAATGACAGTTATTTAGAAAAAACGCTACTTTTAACACCCAGATCATGCAGAAAAAAAAACAGAAAAAATTCCCATTGGTTTAAAATAGTTATTTAAAAAAACAGAATATGATGTCAGAGAAGCTTAACATTACCATGTCACCTTTCGCTGAGAGAGCCTAAAGGCACTTTTACATGGCACTTAGTTGTGCTGTTCAGTTTTGTTCCTGTCCTGTTTCATTCCTCCCACTGCGCTCGCATGCTGCTTGGACACCAGAGCCCCGATTTGGCACAGAACATCTTCCAGTGTTCCAGTGGTGTTTCCTGTCATCTGTTTCCTGGTGGTATTATGGGCAATGAATGGAACTTTGGGCAGCCATTCTGTCTTGAATACTTAAAAACAACTATAACCTCAGGTCAGAATTCATTTAGGGCAGAGTTTCCCTAATGAATTCTGCTGAAAATGTGAAGAAATTCACCCAGATTTATACACGGAGAGTCAATTGTACATGTTTTAAACAGAATTCGTTAGGGAACTTCCTACGTAAACGAATTCTGTATGGAGGTTATTTTTTTTTTAATCCTCTTTTCGGTTAAGTAAATGTTTTAAGTTCTGTTTAAGAACATGTTGTCAGTACGGCACCAAACTGCTAATGTTTGTGCTGGAAGGGAGAAAGTACACAGTACACTGAAATGGCACAGTGGACGGCGCACCTACTCAAACTGGGAATGTGTTTTGGAGTGAGTGCTCACTTTCATTCTGGCACCGGTTGCTATCACACACATTTTTTAAAATGGAACAGCGATTCTGTAACCCTTATTCTGTTACAGGGCATTGCATGGAAAAGTGCTTAAGGGCCAGAGGTGCTTAGTGCAGAAGACATACAAAGAACTCTACTGCATATAAATTAAATTGACTTATAAGATAACAACTACTTGAGCAGATGGTTCTTAAAACAAATTATGAGTGTCACAATGTGTATAAGAATGCAGCTACTGAAAAACAACCCCCACCTGGATTAAATACATACTAAAATTGTCAGTTAAAAACAAGCACCACAAGATAGGACTACAAGAAGCATCTATATATATATAACATACAAAGAACAACCAGTAAAGCTTTCTTAAAAAGATCAGTAGTTACACACTGCATGATTATGTAAAACTTAGCTTGACCAATTATCCAACTATACTCTCCAGCTAGATATTATGTCCCATAACTTCAAAAGCCTATAGTGTAGTAACAGGAGTTTATAAATGATAATATAAATATAAATTAACAGTATAAGTATCAAACAAAAAACTACTTGTCATGGACCACCAAGAAATTAAGACCACGCAGCCTGGTATGTGTGGATGTCAATAAATTCTCAGTGTATAATATTATAACTTGATGTACCAAAAATATCTAAGGAATCTGAATGAGAAATAAAAATTAAATTCTCCCCCCCACACACACACACACACAACACACCTCACCCCAAACACCCATATCATGGGGGGATAACTAGTTTTAAGGAGATACACACACGCACACACACACACACACACTCCTAATGCACCATCATTCACATCAATCATTGCAATTGTTACCCAAAGGAATTCACCTTGTCATGAAATTCCAAGATAAAGGGGATCATGTATCCTAATATCTACAGAATAAAAATGTGACACTATGTAACCATACTATCTGCGCAATAACGGTCAAAGGATTCTGAATAGAACCACAATGAAATAAAACTTCCACCCTCCTCAGGATAAGATAACTAGAAGTAAATATATGGGGGGACGTGACCTGCAGCTGAACCGAATGGACATCTAAGTGTGGAACTCTCTAATAATCCCCTAAAAATCCTCCGAACTAACCGATCCTTTTCTGCAGATGGCGTGAGTCTCTCGTTTAATGTGTACCTAGTCTTCGCCCATACAATTACTCTTTGATCAGCTTGCGGTGACCGGATTTTCCCTAGTTTCTACACTCCATTCTACATTCCAGTTTCAGCTCCATCACACGGCCTGTAACAACCTCAGGATGGACACCGCCTCAAAGCCAACACAGCCGGAGGGCAACCTGCTTGAAATTCGGCAGATGTTCACCAAGATCCTTCATCGTATGGACAACCTGGATTTGGCAGCTAAAAAGAATACAGAGGACATTGTGGACCTACCACAGTGAGACGGTATTTCTGAGCACAGGCTAGCTGAAGCGGAAGATGGCTGACATAAGGCCGAGTGTAAACTACAGGCGCATTAAAGGCTGCTTCACTTGCTTTGGGCCAGAGTGGAAGATTTAGAAAACTGCAGTCACCGGAATAACCTCAGGCTGGTGGGGTTCCCGAAGGGCTGTGAGGGGACTGATGTAGGCTGGATAAAAAATTGGCTATAAAACAGGACGCAAAGGGTAGTAGTAAATGGAGTCCACAGTGAAGAAAGAAGGGCTACTAGCGGGGTACCGCAGAGTTTAGTACTGGGACCTGTTCTTTTTAATGTCTTTATAAGTGAAATTGCAGAGGAACTGGAAGAAAAAGTATGTCTCTTTGAGGACGACACAAAGATCTGCAACAGGGTTGATACACAAGATGGAGTGGAAAGGATGAGAAGGGACTTGGCAAGGTTGGAGGAATGGCCAAATGTATGGTAGCTTAGATTCAATGCAAAGAAGTGCAAGGTAATGCAGCTAGGAAACAAAAATCCGGGGGAAGAGTACACAATGGGGGGTGAGATACTGACAACAGTAAAAATGGAAAGGGACCTGGGGGTAATTATATCAGATGACCTGAAGCTGGCCGAGCAATGTGAGAAGGCAGTAAGGAGGGCTGGGGGATACTGGGATGCATAGGGAGAGGCATCAATAGTAGAAAACAGGAAGTTGTTATCCCTCTGTATAGACAGTTAGTGAGATCCCACCTGGAGTACTGTGTGCAGTTCTGGAGACGCCATCTCTGCAAAGTCATAGACAGAGTGGAGGCTGTCCAGAGGAGGGCAACCAAAATGGTGCAGGGTCTGCACCAGAAGACATATGAAAGAAGACTAAAGGAGCTCAATATGTATACCCTTGAGGAAAGAAGGGAGAGAGGGGACATGATAGAAACTTTCAAGTACCTCAAGGGAATAAACAAAGTCCAAGAGGGTAGCATCTTTCAGAAAAAGAGATGTGCAAGAACAAGGGGCACAACTGGGGGATGGCTCAGAGGTAATGTGAGGAGGTATTTTTTCATGGAGAGGGTTGTGGATGCATAGAACAGCCTCCCTGAGGTGGTCGTGGAGTCAAGAACAGTGGGAAATTCAAGAATGCATGAGACAGACATAAGGCAGTCCTAGTGGGGGGTCGGAAGAAGTAAGCTGTTGATTAACTAGGATCTGCAGCTTATCTGTTAGGTAGGAAAATGGGCAGACTAGGTGGGCCAAGCGGTCCTTTTCTGCCATCAAAGTCTATGTTTCTATGTTTCTTACAAAGAGAGCTTCCCCTCTTGCTGCAGTGGTGTTGCTAGACCCCGTTGGAGTTTGACAGAGCCCATAGAACCTTCGCCTCTCGCCCTGCACCTGGTGGGTGCCCTCCCACTATCCTGGCCTGACTACTTTGGTTTCAAGACCAGGATCATATTACTCAGCTGGCTCATATGAAGAAAGAAATGTTTTGAAGGGGGCACAAAATTCAAGTGTTTGCAAACTACTCACAGGAGGTAACATCTAGGCAGAGGACCTTCACTGCTGCGCACAGAGCCTGTGCTGAGCTGGGTCTTGAATACTCCTTCCGTTACCCGGCCTCACTAAGAATTGTTATAAATTGCGCACCTCAGCTCTTTGATAATCCAGCATCTGCAGAGAACTTCCTGGCTGCACAGGCCCCCTAAGTTAAACTGGGGCAGATTATGTTATTCCCGAAGCTCTGGGGCCTTACTCACTCGGCCCACTCCAATGGAAGTTTCCGTGCTGGAGCCTATTGAAACAGCATCCACGTACAGCTCACAGGCGGCCATGAAATCCCAGTCCCCCAGCCGAGAAGCTCCTCAGAAATCTCTGGGCCATAAAAAGAAGAACAGGAAAAGGGAAAGGGTGAATGGGGCTCATATTGACAAAGCTCCCCGGTACCGTTCCAGAAGCAGAAGTGGAAGCCCTGATTCAAGTGTTTCTCATGGTTCACACAAACCCGACATGAGCAATGATCAATACAGGGCCCTGATGGATCTATCTACTGAAGATGTCCCATACAACCTGCCCGTGCCTCCCAGGTGACTGTGCTCAGAAGACAATAAGCCCTTAATTGCAAAAGAAGTCTCTCCTGGGCAGAAGAACCAGCTGGTACTTCCCTTGATGCATCTACTACTACCAAAAGCCTGCATGTACCGGTGCTAACCTCTGGTGCTCTAGCAGTATCTCCGGCTGCCAAGGCAGTGGGCTGACTATTGTGGTTATACACCTTTGGAACAAGTTCTATCTGGTGATATAACCGGACTCAGTACATCGCCAGATTTGTTTTGAAGATGAGGTAGCTCTGGTTCTCCCTTATGGTTCCCCTCTGACTGGGGACTGTAACTTTGGGTTTATAAATGCAATGGTGACTACCAGCTTCAGAAGCAGGTCTGAAACTTGCATAGGGACTGCTGTCTGGTCAGCTGCAACTATGTGTATCATATTTCTGTTTGTCTATGTTCCTCCAATATGGGTAATCGGCACCTTTTTGAGTTAATCTCTAGTTGGGCGGACAGGGCTAGGGGGGCAAGACCGCGCCCCTATAGGCCTATACTCGTGGTTCCTCTTGTCATATGCCCTTCACAGCAATTTCAGGGGCATGCAGGCATGCCCTCACCTCCACCACACTAAGCCTGATTGGTGACTGTTCACTAGGCCGTCAGTGCAGAAAAGTTTCCTTAATCCAATTTGGGGTATTACAAGAGAGATACTAGGACTCGCCTGTCCTTTCTCTCGGGATGTGCTTAAGGAAGTACCCACCTCCCAGCGACCTCCACTGGTATCTGCGCTGCATGTCAGCCGATACATACAGTGGCTGCTGGTCATACGTGGGAGGGTTTACTGGGGATATGGGGGATTATATGATGTTAATAGTTATCGGTTTATACTATTTCTTTCATTGTTTGTTTTGAAACCTAATTTTCAAAAGTTTCAAGTAGAAAAGTTTGAATTATGGTGTTCAACTAGCTTCTATGGCAGTCTGATTACTGGGGTTATATTTGATCTTCCGACTACCTGGTGTGGGAGAAGGTTGAGAAACTGTGTAGGTTTCTGGCCCACTTCCTTTGGTTTCCTACATTACATTTTTTCAGCCATGATATGTCACAGCTTCGATGGAGACTAAGTTTCTTTCCTGGAATGTCAGAGGGCTCAATTCACCCATTAAACGGAAGAAAGTTCTGCTCCATTTAAAAAAAATTGAGCCTTATGGGGGCATTTTTGCAAGAGACGAAGCTCTCCTCTAGTGAAGCTAAGAAGCTCAAGCAAGGCTGGGTGGCCACAGAGCTTCATAGTGTGGCTCCATCTCATAAATGGGGTGTATCTATATTATTTCATAAAAATTTGGGGTTGAAAGTGAAGGGTCATATTCAGGTTCAGGAAGGGAGATGGATTATTGCTGAAGTGGAGACCCCAGAAGGCCCCTTGGTTCTGGCTAATGTTTATGCCCCTAACCAAGATTGTCCTCAAGTTTTTCACTCAGTTAATCAGGCCCTTTTGGACTTTAATAACAATACAGCCCCAACCCTATTAGGCGGGGATCTTAACTTGACCCTGGATCGTTCTATTGATAGAAGTAATAAAGCCCCCAAACCACACAGACAGGCTAAGAAAGCAGCACAAAGGTTAATGACTGAACATGGGTTATTGGATGCCTGGAGAACCTTACACCCAGGGGTGCATGATTATTCATGCTTTTCCCCAACCTACGGATCATCTAGTAGAATTGAGCTATGGCTCATCTCCTCTGGGCTGTATGAGAAGGTGGTTGCATCCACACTGTACCCGATTTATGTTTCAAATCATGACCCTCTGGAGTTAGTGCTAAAAAGGGGACCAGACCCCCCACCCAACCCCCACCTGGCATCTGGATCTTCTCCTGCTGGAAGATGCTACATTCCAGGACTGGATAGGCCCTGAAGTGCTAGACTATTGGAATAATAATGACAATGGGGAGGTCTCCGATTCCACTCTTTGGGATGCCTTTAAGGCCACTATCTGGGGATGGATAATGGCTTTTGCAGCTGCCAGGCAGCACCACCGTGAGTCGGATCAGAGAGCACTAGAGAAGCAATTATACACTTTGGAATCCCAATATAAATCTATCAAAAAAAAAGCCACACCCCCTTCCTTACTAACACAACTGGCTAGTACATGAATCTCCCTCAATGCTCTTTTAACTCGGCATGCAGAGCTGAATCTTAGACAGATGTGTCACTCATTCTGGGAAGGTGGGGAAAAGGCCAGAAAGCTCCTGGCTTACCGTCTTAAACATCAACAAGCATCTAAGATGATACATGCCTTAGTGGATAAAACCGGGGACCATTGCCACTCGAGAAGAGGAGTGAACGAGATCATGTCTCAGTTCCATGAACTCTTATATGCTTCTTCCCACCCCCCGGATCCGTCTAAGATTCAAACCTTCTTAACATCATTACCTATTCCCAAGATCCCTGATAGTGATACTAAAATGTTAGAATCCCCAATAATGGTCGAGGAAATAAATAGGGAGATTAAATCTATGAATCTCTGCAAAGCCCCTGGGAGTGACGGTTTGTCCATAGATTTGTATAGAGTGTGGGGAATTAATCTAGCCCCATATCTGGTCTGGGCCTTTCAACACTCTCTAATCACAGGGCATCTACCTCCATCATTGAGAAAGGCCAGTATCACAGTGCTCCCCAAGAAAAGGAAGGATCCACTTTTCCCAGGTAGCTACTGCCCGATTTCTCTGATCAATGCCGATGCCAAAATTTTGGCCAAAGTTCTCACAACTTGGCTTGAACCTGTCCTGCAGGGCTTGGTTCATCCTTCCCAAGTGGGGTTTGTCAAAGGCCGTCATGGGTCTGACCACCATAAAACGCTAGTCTCCCTAATGCATTATGCTAGAATCTCAAAAAAAAAAATCTTCTGTAGCCCTAGCCATTGACTTTAAAAAAGCCTTTGACTCGGTAGAATGGCCTTTCCTGTTCCACACTCTCTCCATCATGGGTCTAGGACCAAGTTATATATCATGGATAAAGCTACAGTATGCTTCCCCTATGGCCTCAGTCCTGACAAATGGCACTTTGTCCTGGCCCTTTCAATTACAGAAGGGCATGAGACAAGGCTGCCCCTTTTCTCCCCTCCTGTTTATCTTGGCCATAGAGCCTTTGGCCATTGTGCTTAGGGCCTCCCACTCCATTCCCAGTATACAGTTGGGTGATACCAATTTCAAAACATTCCTATATGCTGATGATCTTCTCATCACTACAGAGCATACCTCACAAGGGATCCAGATGATCTTCAACATCTTGGCAGAATTTACCAAGGTGTCAGGTCTCAAATTGAACCAGTCCAAAACGGAGGTCCTTCCATTGAACCCTATATCCTCTGGAGCAGAGTTCACAGCCATGGGGCTGAAATGGTCTCCCAATGGCATTAAATACTTGGGCATAATTCTACTCCCGAACCTATCTAAAATGCTTGCAGACAACTTCACTTCTCTAAGTGACTCCCTTAGGCAGGATATGGAGAGATGGAAGGCCCTCAAGCATTCACTGGTGGGAAAAATAGATTCAATCAAGATGATGGCAGCTCCTAAAGTGTTATACATACTGGCACACCTATCTGTGCCTATACCGCAGAAATGGTTCCAAAAATTGGAGGCCCTGCTGGGCAATTTCCTCTGGGAGAGGTCACCTCCCTGATATAGTAAACTTAAGCGCCGTCAGCATTGGAGAAGGGGTGGCTGGGGTCTCCCTTGGTTACAGCGTTATCACATGGCCTTCATCTCAGTTCAGACCCTCAGATGGTTCTCTAAACCTGGGCTGGCTTCTCCATCCTGGCTCCAACTCGAAGCGTCATTGATTCATGCCCCTTCCCCGGTGGTGACCCTGTATGACAAGAAAAACGTACCTACTGGTCTTCTTCCCTGTATATTATTATCAATTAAATACTGGAGACAAGTTGTAACTATGTTGGGTCATGATCTGGCTCCCTGGGAATACATGCCCCTTTGGGGAAATCAGGCCTTGAAAGTAGGGAATACTACAATCCATTGGAAATTTTGGGAAGCACTGGGTATTTTCATGACACAGGACCTACTGCTTCCTGCTACCAATACAATAGACTCCTATGAGGCCTTAAAAATGAGATATCAACTCCCACCTTCCCACTTATGGAGATACCTTCAGATAAGAGATGCCTTAACTCATTTACCTAATTTTCCCCACAATAAAGGACCACAGCCACGGCCCCACCCTATAACAACTTGGAGAAAATGCACTCAGAATAGGGCTAGTGGAATATACACTGCCCTTAGAGATGCCTCTCCAGACCCTACCCAAAAGGCAAGAATGCAGTGGGGAAAGAGATCTGCAGATTCCCATTTCTGAGCAACAGTGGGAAGATGGGTGGGTAAGAATCCACTCGGCTTGCCTTGACGGGCGCACACAGCTTATTATGAATAACACCCTTCACAGATGGTATAGGGGCCCAGCCAAACTTACTAAGATGGGACTCATCGTGGCTGACACCTGTTGGAGATGTGGCAATCAAGGTGCTCACTTGTTCCATATACTCTGGGACTGTCCCAATCTACAACACTTTTGGTTAGCAATACAGGACATGTGTAAACAGGTGCTCCCTAATATTGTCCCCGATTCTTCTTTACTTCTCCTGGGCTATGGTTGCCCCACCACACCGAAGTATTGCTCAGGGGCTCAATGGGTCACATTGGTGGGGGCACTAGCCAAGAGACTCATACTGATGAGATGGAGAACCTCAGAGATTCCCACCTTTCATGAGTTTCTCCTGGCTCTTGCCCAGGGATCCACATTTGAAAGGATCTCTTGCTTTGCCTGAGGCACATCCGCTCTGTTTGACAAATGCTGGCAACCCTATTTGGAGTCTAAGTATTGTCATGATACACACCCCATTGCTGCTCTCTAACTCCCCAGATTGTTTAGTTGACTTCCTCTCCCCTTTATTAACACCTGGTATTTTGGTAGTTCTTGGCTTTATTTTTCTTAGCCCATTTTCAGTAAACAGATTGCCTCTGTGTATATAGTTGATATTACAGTATGCATTTTAGAAGGACGTAACATAAACTGAGTATTTTGAACACCTCTCAAGTCTCTCTCTGCAGACAACTCGAGGTGCTTGATAATACTCTTAGGCTCTCCCTTTTATGGGGACAAGGTTCCCTGCACCAACCTGATCCCTCTGGACTAGCTGTAGGCAGTTGTTGCAATATATTATGTTATTTTCTGTCTATTCTCCTAACGAATTGGCATGCTTTTGTTATGTTAATCCAGATCTCTGGCCCTACCAAATGTTGCAGTTTGTGTCAGAATGCCTCTGTAACAAGATTGTCTGTGTGTGTGTCCTGATAAATAATAATCATAAAATTTTAAACAATAAAAAAGTAAATATACAGTATGTGTGTAAGACAAGAGTCCTAACATACCTACATTTCCACAAATCACTACAATATTAGCCTAATGTAAATAGAACTCCTGTTACTACACTACAGGCGTTTGAAGTTTATGGGGCATAATATCTAGCTGGAGAGTATAGTTGGTAATGGGTCCAGCTATGTTTTACATATCATACAGTGTGTAACTACTAATCTTTTTAAGAAAGCTTTGCTGGTTGCTCTTTGTATGCTATATATACATAGATGCTTCTTGTAGTCCTATCTTGTGGATTGTTTTAACTGACAATTTTAGTATGTATTTAATCCAGGTGGGCGTTGTTTTTCAGTAACTGCATTCTTATACACATTGTGACACTCATAATTTGATTTAAGAGCCATCTGCTCAAGTAGTTGTTATCTTATAAGTCAATTTAATTTATATGCAGTAGAGTTCTTTGTATGTTTCTGCACTGAGCATCTCTGACCCTTTCCTCTCTCAGCTAAAGGTGACATGGTACTGTTAAGCTTCTCTGACATCATATTCTGTTTTTTAAGTGAGTATTTTAAACCAATGGGGATTTTTCTGGGTTTTTTCCTGCATGATCTGGGTGTTAAAATTATTGTTTTTTTCTAAATAACTGTCATTACGCTTCTGACAAAGCACTTGTTGGTCCAAAAGCTAAAGCACTTTGTTCTTTTTTGTTACATCTATATTAGTCCAATAAAAGGTATCAAATCATTTGCTTCTGGATCTGTTCTTACAAGGACCAATACAGCAAATACTAAATCTAGAATAAAGCACCTAGGTGAGCCTCTGCCATAATGGCCTCTAGATCAGGAATTTTATTTCCCAGACTTCGAGCATTTGTACACACACCTTCCAGAATTTGCTACTACCCTGCTTGTCAACCCCTCTTTTTCCCTTTAGTCCCCTTTCCTTACTCCCTCTGCACTCATTCCCATCTCCCTTCATTACCATTTTGTTTTTCTTATTAATAGGTACTCTTGGGGATTTCTCTCTCTCTTGGGGTTCTCCCTACTGACTACTTCAGCCTATGGGGGCAAGGAGACAGTTAATGCCTCCCTGCTTCCTTCCGCTACCCCCCCTAGCTAGTTTAAATGTTTACCAAAGTAACATTTAAATTGTTCACTGAGGACTGCAATTCCCCTCCCGGGTGGATGCAGGCTATCACCTCTGTATAGGCCCTTATCCCTCCTGGTGGGACCCCAGTCACCAGTGTAGCCAAACCTTCCTCACTGCACTACTCCTTCAATCATGAGTTGAAACACCTGGTATGAAGTACCCTATCCACCCCCCATTGTACACCAGCAGCACCACAGAAAAAATCACTGAGCATGTTACCTGCATAAACCCCCTTCCCAACTCCCTGAGCTCTTCCCGTACTATCCCAGCCTCATCCCTAACCAGGTCATTAGTGCCCAGGTGTACAATGACATCCAGCTCTCCCTCCCTTCCTGCTTCACTAGTGATCCTCAGGATCTGCTTTCCATCCCTCCGAGCTGTGGCACCAGGTAGGCACCTAACCTCCTTCTCCTCTGCCCTTCTTGTTCCCAATTCTATCACTCTTACAACTGAGTCCCCCAACAGGAGTTTCTTCCTCTTCTTCTGAGGTCCTCTGCCACCCTTCTTACAGTCTCCACTATGGAGGACCCCCACATCCTCCTTGGTCACTACCACGGGTGTCTTGATGGGACAGTCCCACCTTGCTAGAGTGGTGTAGGACTTGTGTAACATTACTGGATGGGGAATGTGCCTCTGATCCACCACCCTCACCCTCCCAGAGCCCACCATAGTCCAGCTCTTCCTCCTTCTTGGCATCTTCTGAGGAAATGGTGGCAGACTTAGTGGTCCCTTGGTGGGGGAGGAGGTCCCCTGAATCCTAGCTAACTTGGCCTGGAGTCTAGTGACCTCCTCCCTCAACCCAGGGAGAGGCATGCAGATGGGAAGCACCGCAGTCTCCAGAAGGTCTCCCTGAAAACCATCGCCCCACAGACACTGCACTGCACTACTCTCAGCATAATATCTACTCTGTTTCCCTTAGAAATAACTTGGTTCCCTTTCCCTTGCTAGGATGTACCCAGCTAGGAATACCCTGTAGTATTAGTGTTCTTTCCTTTATTACCTTCTCCTTCACCTACTGTGGCATCAACACTTATGTCCCCCAGCCTTGCTTCCTAGCCTGAATAGGTTTCTAGCTAGTGTCTCCCCTTCACTATATATATTTTTTTTTAAACAAAACACTTTTGTACCCCTACCCTAGATAGGGCATTTCGCCCACTCCCACTTCTAGTCCACCCCTTCCTTCTCACTCTCCTCTACAGATCTCCTGCTTCCCTGCTCCCTCTTTGGCTGCCTGCTGATGCCGGACACCTATTACACTCCTTTACTGCTTTATTTACTCACCGCTGTGGTGCAGAGTATCTGGTTGCCAGCTGCTTCATTGTGCTGACTCCGGTGGGCAGACACAGCTGTGCTGTCCTTTTTGCGTCTGTCCTTCATGCAGGGGGCTGCTTGGTAGTTCCTTCCTTAAAAGCAGTTCAGCGAAGATTGGCACCTGGCCAGCTCCAGTTGGTTCTCCAGAGGCTGGTGGGGTGTTGGGTGCACTGATTGGTCCCTGCTAATTCCTCAGTTATCTGTCAGCTCCTCCTGTGTCCTAGGGCTAGAGATTGCAAGCTCTTTTATGTCGTGCAAAGGACAGAGGGCTCCTCGGTATGGATAGAGCCTCCACCCTTAGCAATCTGCTTCAGTGGAGGAGCTGCAAGAGTTGGCAGCATCAGGAAGTTTTATAGCCCTAAGGCCACTTCCTGCTCAGCTCCAGCTGGTTCTGTGGAGGCTGGGGGGCATGTCAGGTGCACTGATTGGTCCCTGCTGATCCCTCAGTTGTCCATCAGCTCCTCCAGTGTTCTGGGGCCAGAGATAGCAAGCTTGTTTGTGTTGTACAAAGGGACAGACAGTTTCTTGGTATAGATAGAGCCATCTCCCATAGCAATCCTCTTCTGTAGAGGAAAGCATCACAGGAATTACATACAAAATCACCATGAAAGAGTTTAGACAGATAACACTTTAAGCAACAGTGTATGGTGCCAAATGGCCTGACACACTCTACAACATCAGAAACAGAAGACATACACTTCATCCTACGCAAAACTCATTAGTATGCCTTATCTGTAACAGCCCAGGGGAAGGATGAACCCGTCGTAGTTTGTTCTTACTGGTTTGGGTGATGGTGGAATCCAAACTAGAAAAACTAATACACAAAATGGAGTGGAAAGGATGAGAAGGGACTTGGCAAGGTTGGAGGAATGGTCAAATGTATGGCAGCTCAGATTCAATGCAAAGAAGTGCAAGGTAATGCACCTGGGAAACAAAAACCCGGGGGAAGAGTACACAATGGGGGGTTGAGATACTGACAACATTAAAAATAGAAAGGAACCTGGGAGTAATTATATCAGATGACCTAAAGGCGGGCAAGCAATGTGAGAAGGCAGTAAGGAAGGCTGGGGAGGATACTGGGATGCATAGAGAGAGGCATGAATAGTAGAAAACAGGAAGTTGTTATCCCTCTGTACAGACAGTTGTGAGACACCATCTGGAGTACTGTGTGCAGTTCTGGAGACCCCATCTATGCAAAGACATAGACAGAGTGGAGGCTGTCCAGAGGAGGGCAACCAAAATGGTGCAGGGTCTGCACCAGAAGACATACAAAGAAAGACTAAAGGAGCTTAATATGTATACCCTTGAGGAAAGAAGGGAGAGAGGGGACATGATAGAAACTTTCAAGTACCTCAAAGGAATCAACAAAGTCCAAGAGGGTAGCATCTTTCAGAAAAAGAGATGTGCAAGAACAAGGGGGCACAATTTGAAGATAGAGGGGGTTCGGCTCAGAGGTAACGTGAGGAAGTATTTTTTCACAGAGAGGATTGTGGATGCATGGAACAGCCTCCCTGAGGAGGTCGTGGAGTCAAGAACAGTGGGTGAATTCAAGAATGCGTGGGACAGAGATAAGGCAGTCCTAGTGGGGGGTAGGAAGAAGTAAGCTGTTGGTTAACTTGGATCTGCAGCTTATCTGTTAGGTAGAAAAATGAGCAGACTAGGTGGGCCAAGTGGTCCTTATCTGCCATCAAATTCTATGTTTCTATGTTTTTATAATCTAAAAGTCAAAGAACCTCTTAACAAAAGCACTGAGGCAAGGATTAAGAAGGGGCATTAGCAATGAAGGCAGGTTTCTAGGAAATGTAGAATTAAACATATCCCCATAATACAAAGCATTGTGGGAAGTACATACAAATCACCATGAAAAAGTTTTGACTGGTTCCGCTCTACATAAGACCATAAGGTGGCAGAGGAACCAGGCTAAACTCTTTCATGGTGATTTACATATACTTCCCATGATGCTTTGCATAGCCACCATTGGGAAGTCATGAGGCAAGTAGCAGCTCTCTAGCTACCTTTGGAAAGCCATGAGATAAAATTACCAGCTCTCTAGCTACCTTTGGGAAACTGTGAAGTAAATGTATCAGCTCTATAGTTACCTTGTGAAGCTGTGAGGTAAAAGAACCAGCTCTGTAGTTGCCTTTGGGAAGCTATGACATAAATGTTACAGCTTTCCTGATGCTTTTAGGAAGTTGAGAGGTAAATAAAACATCTCTGTAGTTACCTTTGAGAAGTCACAAGGTAACTGTAGTAGTTGTCTAGCTACCTTTGGGAAACTGTGAGGCAAAAGTATCAGTTCCTGATATTGTTAGCGCCTTGCTTATGGAATGAAAAGGCCCGTCTTGAATTAACAGAATGAATAGGCATGTCCTATTCTGATATCTTACAAGAGCTTGATTGAAAACAGAACTGAATAGAGTATGTGCTTTATTTATATTTATTTATTATTTTTATTATTTGTCTCAGAGTTACAACCTTTGAGCTAAAAGCTCATTTACAAAGGTTCCACGTCATAACAATACAATACAGTACGTGGGTACAATTGGACATCCGCTGAAGACAAGGGACATAGAATATAATATAACAGGGGTAAACAAATACAATTACAATACAATACATATATCACATTTACAGTGAATTTCAGTAGATGATTATTGTGCAATAAGGAATACATGTGCTTGGTCCTTTCTTGAGAGCTGTGAGAACTGAACTCTATTATTTAATCTGTAAGATAACATGTATTTATTTAAAAAATGCTGGTTGCCAGGAAAGGCACACTGAGCTAAGGCTTGTTTCCAGGTGCGACCCTGGGGAGGGTACAGTAAGGGTATTACAAACATAGAAAAGATTACATCAAGATACACATGATAAAATGCCTAAAGAGATAATACACTGAATGATGCATTGTTGTTCACTTTGAGAGGTTGTCATGACAACCATGTAAACCTCGAGAGGGAAGCTCAAGAGGTTTACGGCTGTCATACAACCTTGAGAAGTGATAAACAGTGTTATTGTTTACTGTTGCCCATCCATTGTCTTTTATAGTGTATGGGCAATAGTAAATAAATAGCTTGTCACTGTTTCTGTGGTCGCTCCACGATATCAGGAATCTCCACTCAAACATCCATGGAAACATTCTTTTTCTTCATGCTATGTTTTTTTTTTTAATTGAGAAAGAAATCCTGGTGTGCTGCTTACAGTACATGCCGTAAGATTAAAAACAACAAAATAATCACTAGCCTCTTGATTAAAACTTCCTGTTCCATCGGTAAAATGCCACGGACATTTTCCAATGTGCTAAATACCACCACTTGCGTATACGAAAGGACAGTCAATGCTGTTGTACCATCATTGTGATGTACTAACGATAGTACAACAGCTTACTGACGTCACAACGATGGTACAACAAGACTAGAAAATGATAGATTTTGACTAATTACAACATTCTACCTTACACTATATAGGAGATAACAACCTTAACACAAGTTAGAACAATGCTAGTGAGACAGTACAGCGAGTGTTACAAATCAAAAGGAGCAAAACAGGGATCTAGTGGTTCAGGAAATGGCAGGGGAAAGGCTGCAGGTACAGGAGGGCAGAGTAGAGTGCTTTAGTAGGTGCTTTAGAGCAGGGAAGGAGGGGAACATTTTTCATTTCATTTTATTTTCATTGGTTATACTGGAAAGGCATGTGAGCATTGCTGCCTGTTTGTACACAAGCATCCAGTTACATACAACAATCATGAGACAACATATGCAAAGAAACATTCAACATTCAGTGAGGTTAAAACAATGGTGCAATAAAATCAGGACAATATAGACTTAAGGGAGATCTAAGAAACTAGCCTAGGTCAGTGAACAATGCAACAGGTGACATTAAGCATTCAGTGAGGATTTAAACTATTACAATATAAAATTAGGAAAAATAAAATTAAATGCAATCTAAAAACTAGCCTAGGTGAATTAACAATACTACAAGTGCTAAACAAGAGAGGGAAGGTAAGTGCAGAGGAAGACAATCAGAGGGTGAGGGGAAAAGTGAGCAGGAGGGGACCAGTTTAGGACTGCGTGCAGGTGCAGGAGTAGGTGAGGGAGAAATGTCTCCTGATATTGTGTTTGAAGGCATTTGTGGAGGGATAGAGTTTTAGTTCCAAAGGGAGAGAGCTGAAGAGCTTGGGACCCATAAAGGAGAGTGTTTTCTGTCTGTGAGTGGTGTGGCAGAATGGAACCGTGAATGAGAGGAGGACAGTCTAGTGGTCTTGGTGATGGTGGCTGTCTGGAAGAGAGAGATAAGACAATCAGGGAGCAGCCCGCAGGAGAGTTTGAAGAAGAAGGTGACCATCTTGCAGTTGAGGTAGACCTCAAGGGAGGGCCGACCAGTGAGCTTATAGAGGTCACAGTGGTGTGTGAGTTTAGGGAGACCAGAGACAAAGTGAATAGTGTAGTGGTAGAAGCTTTGGAGTCAGAAGAAATTTTTAATGGAGGGGCAGGGGGAGGGAGACAAGTGAACCATAGTCAAAAACCGAAAGGAGGAATCTGGATATTAGGAGAGATTTGAATTCCCTGTTAAGGTATGGCTTAGTTCTGTGGAGGATACCGAGGTGTTGGAGGGCTTTTTTGATTGTGAGGTTTGTGTGAGCATCAAAATTGAGGTGGCTATCAAGAATTAAGCCAAGGTACTTGAATTCATTGACTCTTTCAATGGAGTTGCCAAGGTTGTCATAAAGGGAGAGGTCGAGGCTTTGGGGTTTGCAGGGGCTGGAGAAAACCATGAACTTAGTTTTTTGGGAGTTGAGTACTAGACCTTTGAGCATGAACCAGGCATGAAGTCTGCTGAAATCAAATTGAAGTTTGCTAATGAGAGTGGTGGGTTTTTTGTCCTGACAGAAAAGGGTTGCATCATCAGCATGGAAAATGAATTCAGTGGAGGTGCAAATGTCAGGCAGGGAGTTGACAACCAGAGAGAAGAGAAGAGGGCCCAGGATGGATCCTTGGGGGATGCCGTATTTGATGGGGCAGGATTCGGAGAGGACACTGCTTATAATAGTGCAATGGGATCTACCCGTTAGGTAATCCCTGGACCAGAGGAAGACTTCGGATGAGAAATGGAGGCCAGTCAGGATATGGAGGAGGACTTCATGATCAACGAGACCTAAGACTTTGGTGAGGTCCACAAACGCAGCACCAGTGTAGAGGCTTTCGTTGTTGGCTTTGTTTTATGGAGTGGGTGAACCTGATGAGGGCAGTTTCTGTATTGTGGTGAGCATGGAACCTATGTTGGGCCTCCGTGAGCAGGTTGTACTTGGAAACAAATTCCGTAGTTTGCTTGTGGACCACTTTCTCTAAAATTTTGGAGTGAGGAGGGAGATGGGACAGTAGTTGGATATTAGATCCTTGGGACCAGATTTGTGTAGAGGTTTAATAATAACGCACTTTCAAGATTTGGGGAAGGACCCCGTGCAGATGGAGTGGTTGAAGATGTTAGTTAGTGGGATAGCCAGGGAGTCACAGACAAGACAGAGAACTCTGTAGTCAATGTTGTCAGCTCCCTTGGATGGTCTTGGGCCATTTGTTCTGATTAACTTGACCAGTTCAGCAGAGATTGGGCATTTGAAGTGGAACCTTGGGTGGGAGACTGGGAGGGGGTGGGGGTAAACAGGGTAGGAGGGGACCTGGGCTTATACTGGTTGAGGTCACCAAAGTATTTATTGAAAAGGGAGGCTATTCCACTTGGCTTAGTGATGGTTGTCCCTTTGGAGGTGAAACAGAGATGTTCTTTGAAGAGTCCCCTACCAATTAGGTTGTTAAGGATGTTCCATATCCTCCTTGGGTTCCCCTGCGTAGACATTGTTTTTCCAGGATGAAAGATGATTTAGCAGATCTTGTGGAAGTTTTGTACCTGTTCCTGAGGGTTTTGAAATTTTGGAGGAGTTGGGGGTTTTGAGTTTCCTGTATAACTTCCAGGCATGGTCCCTATCCCTCATTAGTTTGCGAAGCTCGGGGGTGACCCATTCTTGGCTAGATCTTTTGACCCGAATTTTCTTAAGTGGGATGAAATGGTCGCAGAAGGCAAGGAACTTATTACTAAAGGCTTCAAGCGCTTTGCAAATGTCTGAAATGTTTTCAGTAAAAGACCAGTCTTGGGCTAGGGTGGCTTTGGAAAACTCAGAGGCATCCAGCTTCTTTAATTGCCTGGTTTGGATGAATTTGTGTGGGTGGGGGGTGTTTTGTGGACCAGCGGCATAAAACATCACAGTGGTCACTTACTAAGTTAGGAAGAACTACAGAGGCAGTGACATGGGAGGGGTGGGAAACCAGGACCCAATCAATGAGGGACTGAGATTCAGTCCTGTAGTTGGTTCTGGTACATTCAGTGATGAGCTGGTGGATGCCAATGCCAAGTATGGATTCCTTGGTGGAGTCATAGTGAGGGGACTGCCAATTTAGGTGAAAATCCCTTAGGATGATTCAATCTGTCCCTTAGGGAAGGGAGGTCTTGATATCGAGGAAGAGGTCGAAATCATGGGGTGAGGAGGAGGGTGGTAGGTACACCACGCTGACTGTGACTATTTTATCCACTCCAATGAGGAGGTTGGTCAAGATGGTCTTGAAGGAAGAGATGGGAAGTGGAGGGTCAAATTCAGTGGCAAGAAGGTGATCAGCAACCCAGATGAGGCAGTCTCCCCCACGCTTCCCCACCCTATCTTTTCTAAAGACTGAGTAACCTCCAAGGAGAATTTCATTGGGGGAGATATCCTCCTTCAGCCAGGTTTTGGTGAGGGCGATGACATCAAGTGTGTTAGCTGCCACCCAGGACTCGATCAAGGGTTTTTTCACCATGAGGCTTTACACATTAAGGAGAGCAAAAGTGAGCTGTTTAGAGGGTTTGGGGGAAGAATGAGGGGTGGAATGGGTAGAGGGTATAGGGCCGGGGTTGGGGTGAACAGATCCTGAAATGAGGAGTAGGAGGAGTAGGAGCCTTTAGTTCCTGCAGTCAGCAAGTGAAGACAAATTGGTGGAAAGTTGGAGAGAAGGGGGAAGCTGGCTCAACAGAGAGGGGAGCCAGTGTGAGAAAGTCACTTGCCTAGCACATGAGTGCACATGAGGTATGGAGATGGTGCAGGAGTCTCTGGAGCAGAGTGCGTAGTCAGAGGCAGCAATAGGTGAGAGGAGGGAGGAACGGTAAGAAGGTAGTGAGTCAAATCAGAATTTTGCAATGAAGGTGGAGCAGTGTGTCTGGCAGCATAAGGGTAGCAGTAGGGGAAGTAAGGAGAGTGAGGAGTACAGGGAGCAGTGATGAGTGAGGGGTGGTAAGTTATAAGCAAAGCAGCAAAAGCCATTGCCTAGAGTATCCAGCCTGGTGATTGAGGAAGGGTAGGAAGAGCCATAGACCACATTAGCGTACTCAAAAATTGGCAGCATTAATTTGGAGAGAAGTTCCCAGCATAATGGGACTATGAGTCAATCCTTATTTTGATATAAAGTGCCGAGTTTGGGGTAGAGCTTGGTGTGGGTAGCATCGATGTGCATTGAGAAGTCCAGTCTGTTTTCTAACCATACACCCAAGTATTTGAAGGCTGGGACCCTTTCAAGTTGGGTGCCATCAAGGATATGGAAGGTAGGGGAGATGGGAGTTTAGATAGCTTCTGGCTAGAGCCGAAAGTCTTGAAAACCATCTTCTTCATGTTCGTCATGAATTGGTTCGCCTTAAACCAGTGTAGCACATTGAGAAAGTCAGGCTGGAGTGGAACCTCAACTGCACTGTTTGAGGGGCGAGTCATGTAGAGTACCATATCATCGACATACATGTATGTGCATGGAGACACAGGCTGAGGGGAGGTCATTTAGTAAGCTGGAGAACAGATTAGGTCCTAGAATGGAGCCTTGGGGAATGTTGTCCTGGAGTGGAGGGTGGTGAACAGCATGCCACCCACTTGCACTGACTTCAGGTGGCCAGAAAGGTAGGAGTGGAACCAGTTCACGGTGGTAGATGAGATCAGCTTGTTTAGGGGAAGTGGTTGGGACACTGAGTCGAATGTTTTGGCCAGATCAATGAAAATGGCTGCAGTGAGTTGTCCCTTATCCATCCCTGTTAGGATGGAGTCAGTCACTCAGAGGAAAGAGGAGATAACGGAATGGTTCACAGAGGTACAGGGGCACAAAGAGAAAAAAAATGGTATGTAACAGCCCCTTGCACCCTTACTTACTTGTCCATCTGACTTTTTTGACCCACACCCAGCCGCAGAAAGATGTACACAGAAACAATCATTACACAGAGTATAGAAATCACACCATATATGCAAAATTACATTGGGTTCCTTGTCATAAGAGCGAATGCAAAAGAGTGATCGCTATTATATAGTGTATATCACAAAAGCAATTTAAGGAGAGATACAAAAATGGCAGCACTATCTCGCCAGTAGTTTTCATGCTATGCCGGAGCTGCCCCTCATGCCCCCCACTGAAGGATTCTCAACTCCAGAGGGGTACATGTCGGGAGGGCGAACTCCAAAAAGAATAAAAAAAACAAGAGCCACAGGCAGAGGCAAAATATTTGTCCCTGTCCAGTCCCCAAACCCAGAACCTCCTCTGCTGGAGCCAGCCACTCACTACCACACCACACGGGCTGGCTTACAGCACCAGGAACACTGCCCCACAGAAACCCTCTCTATCCCTCCCTTCCCTCGTTATTCCTGCCTTCCGCTGCCCTTCCATGGTCGCCATCAACCAGGTCGCCACTGCTAGCAGGGTAACCATTCCCCACTTCGCTCAATATGACTTGCTCATTTGCAAGTCGCTCACATTGGATCACCCTTCTGACGTGATACCATTACATTGTTATAGGAAGACCATTTCATTTCAGTAAGAGGAATTTTAAAGTATTGTGCACAGTATGCAGAAGATTGCTAGGGCAGCAGGAACTGAGAGGGAGCTACAGATGGGAAGGAAGAAGGTAGGGGTAGTGCAAGGTAATGTCAGGGAGTGGGGGAGGGGCTTAAGCAGGTGGCATGCACTGTGTCTTTTTCCAAGATGTTAACTATGTACAGCTGCGGGGATGCAAGAGTACTCTGCACCAGAGCATTTAATGACTGGTTGAAGGCATGGTGCATGGAAGAGGGCTTCAGCTACATCAGGGACTAGGGGCCAGCCTGGGAGACTATAGGCCAGTATAAGAGAGAGACAGCCTTTATCCTTCCAGAAAGGGGATCACAGTCCTTGATGAGAGATTTAAATGCTACTTGGTTGAGCATTTAAACTAGCCGGGGGGAGCTAGTAAAACAAGGGGAGGCAACAAACGCAAAATACATTAACACAAGAAGCCTCAGTAACAAAATTCCAGACCTGGAAGTCATCATGGCAGAGGCTAGTGAAGATTCAGTGGTTATAACAGAGATGTGGTGAATTGAGCACCACAACTGGGAAAAGAACATGTTTAGAAGAGACAGAGTGGGGAGGAAAGGAGGAGGGGTTATACTGTAAGTGAGGAGGGTATCAAGGCCACAGAGGTACAGGGGCACAAAGAGGAAAATGAGGAGCTAAAGTTACTATGGATCAACCTGGAGGCAGGTTCTGGGTCCACTATCCATACTGTAGTAGTGTGCAGACCTCCAGCACAGGGCAAGGAGATAGATAAGGCACTTGTGGAACCATAATCAGAATGGCAAGTAAAGAGGGGGTGCTGCTAGTTGGTGACTTCTATCTGCCAGATATGGAGTGGAGCCTTCTAACTGTGGCATCGGTAAGGAGCAGGGGCATCCTTGACTGCCTGCAAGACCCTGCTTGTCTCCGGCAATTAGTCAAAGAACCCACTAGGAATGGAGCAGTGCTGGACCTGGTGCTTAGAAACATTGACAGCACTGAAGATGTAACAGTGGGAAGTCCCCTTGGTACCAGCGATCACAGTACAGTGTGGTTCAACATAAAGACAGGATCATAGGTGAACCACACAAGGATAAGTGTTCTAGACTTTAAGAGGGCTGATTTTTTTTTAAATGGGTGACTGCCTCAGGAACTGCCTATGACAGATGGAGGAGTGCCATGGAGGGGTAGAGGCCCCCTGATGAAGAACAGCATTTTGAAGCACCTGGGCACTATACTGGCAGTCTCCAAGTTTCATTCATGTGCATGTTTTGTCGAATCTGGTCAGTTTTGATGATAAAAAGTTTACCTTGACACATACTGACAGAGTCAGTCATTTTATTACTTTTATCTTCAGTTTTGTGCTCTAGTTACATGTTGCTAGTGGTGGAGGCACAGTGGGGGAAAATAAGGAAGGGCATAACTAAAGCAACCAAACTATGTGTGAAGGAAGTGAACAAAAGCAGAAGCAAAGGAGACCATTATGTCTGTCCAAGAAAGTGGAAAGGTGGTAAAGGAAAACAGGGTTGGATTCAAGAGGTATTTGGAAATGCAGGGGGAGGACAGGGAGATATACCTAGAAAAGCAGAAGGAAGCAGGTAAGGCACTGAAGAGAGCAAAGGCACAGACAGATGAAAGGATTGTCAAAGGGCTTACTACAGGGAAGAAAACTTTCTTGAGGTACATAAGTGAGAAGAGGAAAACAAGGATAGGGATAGTAAGAATTAGAAGGCTTGGAAGGGGGAGTGTGTGCAGAAGGAGCCAAAGAAAAAGCTGACACCTCAAACAGGTACTTCTGCTCAATCTTCACAGTGGAGGGTGGAAGGGATAGACCACCAGGGAGAAGCAGGGATAGGTTGGGAAGGAGGGTGGACACAAGTCCATTTTCTGAGGAAAAAGTGCTGAAAAGACTTGCAGCCCTGAAGGAGGACAAGGTATGGGACCAGATGGGATTCACCCCAGGGCAATAAAAGAACTTTGGGAGGTTCTAGTTGCCTCACTGACAGCCTTGTTCAACAACTCACTAGAAACAGGGGTGGCTACAAAGGACTGAAGAAGGGCTGATGTTGTCCCTCTATATAAAAGGCAGCATGAAGGAGGACAGCAACTCTAGGCCAGTTGGTGTCACTTCAGTGGTGGGGATATTGATGGAAACACTACTGGATGATAGATTTTTAATTTTTTATATTAGTTTTTGTTGACCAGGCAAGTGCACTAGATAAATTCTGCCTATTTTCAGGCACGACCCGGGGGACAGGGATACAGATGAATGCCAACTGACCTTGAACTAGATTAAGCTGTTAGTGGAATTTTTAGTGAATGGGGGGAATTTAGCCAGGGTACTGGGGAAATTCCCCTACACTAACTACAGGGGGACTCTCTGCTGACTTGGCTCCTAGCTAGTATGGCGGATACCAGTGGGGACAAATGGCTGGAAGCAATGGAGGTGGGAGAGCTGGTCTCGTCTCCCATCTCTCAGCAGCTAGAGACCGTAGCCACAAGAGTTCCTGTCTTAGAACCAATAGCAATATCCAGCACTAATATGGAAAATGGACAAGAATCAGTAGTTCATAAGCAGTATGGGCTAGCATTGCCAACTACATCCACGGACGATGAAACGGAGCGCAATGTACCTGCTACTACAGAACCCACGGTTGGTGAACAGATGGATACAGTAAGCTCTGCCTCCCCAGAACTTTCGCACTTACAGAAGGAACTTGAGGCTGAGGACTGAAAATTCCTGTTTAAAATGATGGCAATAAAGAAACAATTTCGGCAGCTAAGAGCTGACAGAGCTACAGCAGCTGTCAGAATGGCCCAGCTGAGTGCTGACATCGGCTCGATTGACGGCCAGTCGACACTGAGAGTGGAGCCTGCTCCAACTACTGGTGGCTTGGAAACCCAACCCTGTCATACTGCATCTAATTCAGGGATTTCAATGAGTACAAAACCTTTTTGCCAGCATACTTTACCCCAGGCTGTACTCGGGACACCTCAAAGAACTATCGCTGAAGCGCTACAGGGTGCGGGTTGGGAATTGGAATCTTCTATGGGGTGATGGCAGGCAGGGTTCTCCCTTAACCAAATGCCAACAACTTTAGATTTTGTTTCAAACTGAACTGGTGCATCACAGTCTGTTATTTCTGCCCCTACTCCTCAGCTGGACACTTCTCTAGAAATTCCAGAGGGCCTGGAACTCACTCAACACCCCAAGTTGCAGTTACCCTGTACTTCTCACATTGATTTGTCACATTTACCACCTAGGCCTGCAGACAATACAGCACTTCTGATGGAAGCCCCTCTAAATTTTATACATGATACACCTCGATAACTGTACGCATCGTTTTTCAAAACTCCTATTTTTCCAGCTAAAAGATATAACGCAGTCCATCTTTCCTATTTGGGAGGATTACCTGAACCACTGGACAGACTGTTTGTAGCGAGATCCCTTCTAAAAGATTTCATGAAGTTCTTTTCCCATGAGATATATGCCCTTGTACATATCTCCGGTGAAACTGTTAGATATTAATTTTAAAACCTCTCAGGGTTTAGAGAAGTTTTGGACAAAATATCAGACCTTGAAGATTCCCTTCTCAGTAATATCATTAGCTAAGCCAGCATACAACACTATCACAATTTTATTTTGGAATGAAGGGGCGAGCAAGAATGACCTCCTGCACTGGCTTAAGCATCACTGCACTGTTCTGGGGTACCCTGAAGCCATTCTGGACTCCAAAAATATTTGGACTGGGGGATGGAAAGTTAATGTCTTACTTAATACTATTGCTGCAGAGGTAATCAAAACACCTTAATTCTTTCTATCTGGGTAGGGATAGAGGCATATTGTTCTACCCAGGCCAATCTAAAGCCTGCTATAGGTGTGGAGAGGCAACACACCTCAGTAGCGCCTGCAACAAGGTTAAATGCATGATCTGTGGGGAACTGGGGCATGTTGGTAGAGATTGTTTAAATGAATGCAAATGCAATTTATGTGATGAACAGGAACATACTTTCCAAAATTGCCTTTGGGCTGCTCACAATCAAAAATACCATGATGATGGGGCAGAGCAACAGCTCCTCATTACCCAGGCCCAGAAAATAAACATACAGACTAAATCCCTTCCAGGTTCAAGTCGGCAAGCTTTTGCTTCCCCTCTTCAGGACACACACCTCACAATGACCCCCCCCAGGATGAACCCTACCCCAGAGGTTGTTCCTCCTGTACAGGCCCCGACAGACCCTGTAGTCCCTATCACAGTACTGGACCCCCCAGGTGCTGATGCCCCCCCCCCCACACAATGTCCTGAGCCAATTGAACCCTGCACCCACACAGAACAGCCCCAGGCTATGGACATGCCTCCTCCCAAAACACCTAAAACTGGGGACTCAATGGGTGACACGTAGTCATCTGAAACTTAACCCCCCCACAAAAGCTGACAAAGATGCTATCCCTACCACAAACAGGTATGATATTCTGCAATCTCCATCTGAGGGTTCTGGTGGGGACTCAGATACAGTACCTCATTTGTGGTGTCTCCCCATCCAGAAGCCACTACTGATACAGAGCTTCGGACAGGGGTTCCTGGGCCCCAAAAACACAAGGCTAAGGTAAAACTGAAGCATAACGAACCAATTGGTAGAAAAAGTAGATTCAAATGAATTCTTTGCTGTTTTTTTTCTTTGTCTTATTTTTTTTCCTTTTTCTAAATGCGATGTCTGAGGGCTTTACTGTGTATACTGTGAATGTTAATAGTATTTACAGAACTGACAAAAGACATACTGTATTTTTGTGCTTAAAATTCTTGCACATAGGAATTAACTTGTTACAAGACACCTGACTTCATACTTTGCATAGTTTTTAGCAAACCCAGAGGGAATGGCACTTCGGCCCTTCATTCTGGTTTATAGGTACAGACAGGTGTTCTGGGGTAGGGATTTTGTTTCGCATACCAGAGGCCCAACTTATAAATTTGTATGATGCGGTTCCAGGAAGAGTATTAATACTAGATGTGCACATTAATCTATGGTATATAGAATAATAAACCTCTATGCTCCACAAACCAAAACTTCCTGAATAGTAGTTTTGCATCTGATTTAACCTTTTCTGCATACTTCTAGAAATATTACATTTGGGGGAAATTTTAACTGAGGCTTCAGTAGTCAGGACCACAGTAAATACTCCAAAAACCCAGAAACTATATTACA
Source organism: Neoceratodus forsteri (assembly GCA_016271365.2). NCBI lineage: Eukaryota > Metazoa > Chordata > Ceratodontiformes > Ceratodontidae > Neoceratodus > Neoceratodus forsteri. Next base: position 1,545,831,768 of record CM057450.1, read on the forward strand.
ATACTAATTTTCTAGCACAAGTTGTCTCTACTGCACGGTTATAGGATGCTTATTACATGGTCATCCATCAACAGACACCAACTTTTCAGAAAGGTAACTTGGCTACCAGAATTGATTATGTCTTTACTTCTCATGCCATTCCTTTGAGGAGGGCATCTGTACTCCTAGAATAGTTTTCTGACCATAATATGGTGTCAATTACTGTTGGTAATAGGTATACACCCTCGACAGTGACATTTCAACCACGGGGTCCCCTACAGTGACTACAGTGCCACGTCACTGTAGGAAACCCACTGGAACCGGGCACTGTCTGTCAGGGGTCCTGCATCCCCCCTAAATAAGCTCTGACTCAGAGTTGAGAATCCTAAGTGGGGGGATGTGGGCACAGCCCCATGTGGGTGGTTCAGGGATGAAGCCCCTGAAGAAAACACTTGTTAGACCTTTCTGAAACGCAGCCAACTGCAAATGCAGTCAGTCTGTTCTGTTTCGCTTGTCGGGTCATTCGACAAAAATGTTGTCGACGACCTGTCATAGATCCTTGGTAATAAACCTTCCTTTCCTAAGGGCCCGGGTACTTATTTAATACTTCATTCCTCAAGGAGTCCATTTTTTTATGGGAGCTCAAACAACTCCTTCTAGCACGAAAGTCGGTGCTGATTCTTTTTGACAATCCCCTGAGTTGGTGGGAGGACACCAAAAGGAAACTGTGAAACCTTTTGAAACACTACAGTCAGGCTAGAAGTTGCACTACATACCTTGCTTATTTATAGACTCGACGCCACTTACAAACCTTATTATCTATAGCATGCGATACAGGTCAAGATCTTCACAACCAAATTAGTTTGCTCAAAAAGGAAACAATGCAGTATCACACACAAAAAGCCCAACAGCTGCATCATCAACAACATTATGGTACAAAAGGCACAGCCGACTCTGTATGCCCATTTGAGTCAAATTATCATCTTATAGGGAAAAAAGACATTTTATGCCTCAAGGACTCTACAGGTAACATACTAACTCAAAAAGATGAGATTTTACATGAGGTGTATTCTTATACAAAAAATATGTACACCTCCTTACCCACTGAGGCCTCTCATTTCTCCACATATTTGTCCAATATTATCCTGCCTGAGGTCCCCATAGATATTTTACAGAAAGCCTGCCAACCTAACTCAATGCAAGACATACTAGATACAGACTCTTCCTTAAAAAGCCATACTAAGCCTGGTCCAGATAGCCTTCCGAATGATTTCTACAAACTGATTGGAATAGAATTAAGTAGCGAACTAACATTAGTTTTTAACTCCATCTTGCAAACAGATGATGTTCCCTTATATATGAGCATGGGTACCTTAATCTACCTATTTAAAAAAGGAGAGGAAACAGACTTACGCAATTGGAGGCCTATTAGTATGCTTAATACTGATTTTAAGATCTTAACAAAAATTATTACCAAACGGTTATTACTGATAGCACCTACAGTGATCTCGGAGGCCCAATTATGCTCTGTTCCAGGCAGACAAATTTCTGTCCACCTACTTCTACTACATGAGGCATTTGAACATGGGAGGAAGAAACCACTCTCAGGCTTTGTAGTTTTGTTGGTTCAGAGAAAGGCCTTTGATTCTATTAATCATGAATTTCTCTGGGCCACCCTGCACTACTACAAAGTTCCACCTGTTATGGTGCAGTGGATCCAGAATTTGTATAAAACTATCACTTTACTGCCTGTAGTGAATGGCTGGAGGGACCCCTTAGTGCCACTCAAAAGAGGGGTGCGACAGGGTTGTCCTCTCAGCCCTTTGCTATATGTATTTTTTATAGAATCCTCACTAAGGTCTGTTAATATGGACACCAATATCCAATATTTATGAACCAGTGAATCTAGACTACCGTATAAGACTATAGCGTATGCAGATGATATGTGCATCCTAGCATCAGATGCCCAATCGGTTTAATCTTCCTTAAGTGCATGCACTACATTTGTCTCCCTTTCAGGAGCCTCTCTCAACCTAGATCAAAGTAGAGGTTATTGCTTGCATCAGGATTCTTGTCCTTCACTGACAGCCATAGAGCCTATACGGCTACAAACAGACCCCATATCTATTTTGGGTATACAGTATGGCATGGCAGAAATGGACATGGCAAACTGGGAGGGTAAACTGAACTTAGGCAAACAGAAGGTTTCCATCTAGAATAGATGGAAACTAGGTAAGAAAAAAAGGGTATATTTGATAAAAACTTATTTAATACCAATTTTTTTATGTATTGTTATATTTTTCCAGTCCCTAAAAAATTAGAAACTTCTATCTTAAGCTTATTTTTTCAAGCACTTTGGGGCAGTCACCTCAATCCCATCAAACGACATGTTACTATTTGCCCATAGCAGAAGGAGGTTTACAGATGATTAATGTGATTTTTTCAACAGCATCTTCTTTATAGCTAATCTTAATCCAGTCTTGACTCAAGCATGAATAGGTTGGGAACCATGGCTGTAAAACTGTTGTATGCTCTGGTTTACTCAGTGGGAGACAGAGTCTCTTAAAATACTACAGAGCTCGGCCTTGATCCCAAATTATATACAGGGGACTTTCCTGAGAATTAACCAATGGCATGTAACATGTCATATGGCCATCTCTATGTCACATAACAACCTTAACAATCATTTAAAGACTGTGTTATGTGCAATAAATAAGACTTTTGAGAAGTGTCCCCCTCCATCTTTGCCATCCTTTAAAATACTCCTCAAAAATAACAGAAACCCCCCATATATGGGATTTTCACTGGTTATCGTGTCATGAAAGAATTAATGTAAAGTCCAACCATAAGCACAAACAAATTGCAAGATAGATTATGCATTAGGCCCCATTGCATTAATCAAGTTGAAACCATTCCACATCTTTTGTTCCACTGTTCCTTTATAATTACTTTTTGGACATATTTGGAACATCAATGGCAAGAGAAAAGGATTGATTAAGTCTGCTTGCTGTGGAGAAGACTTTTGTAAGTTTTTCTATTGTTTTTTAAACTACAGGAGAGAAGGATTAGTTAATTGTAATTGCTGTTGACAGAGTTAATGTGCAGAGGATTTTTGTAAGTTTGGTATTGTTTTTTTTTTTTTAAATTTAGCTTAAGATGGAATTTCGCTTACAGCTGGAGTAACTGTAAAAGCCCTCCTACCCCCCCCATTGGCCTTTCTTAAATACTGAAAACCTACTGGGGATTGGGTTTAAAGGCTGTGAGAGAGGTGCTTGGGGAGCTGCAAACTGACCTGAGCCCTCAGAGCAGGTCAGGAAGGAGGAAACAAGGAACAGCCATATGAGCTAATTCTTAAAAATATATAAATATATATATAACTTATGAGTAGGTCTATAGTTCTTATGAGTAGGATTGTGGTTACCAGTTAGTTAGTACTGTAGTTGGCTGTTTTATGCTGCATGCAAGGGCATTTGGGATTAAAATTTATTTTAGAGTCTGGGCTAGGATTAGTTAAATCTACTTACTGTAGGGAGAGTTAGGGTGAGAGGATTTTTGGAGGTTTTGCTATTTTTTTTCTTCTTCTATTTAGTTTAAAGGTTTCTGTGGCTGTGTTTTTTGAATTACATTTAAAGGTTTCTGTGATTGTGTCTTTTGAATTTACCTTAAAGGTCCCCATGGCTGTGTTCTTTGGAATTAAGCTCAACAGGGGCACAGCAGCAACACTTAAAGCCTGGGGAGGGTTCTAAAGAGGACCTGGGGCAAATGTCTAATTTCTGGACTGTATGTGTTTATGAAACCTGGAAATGCTATTGGTAGGTTTGTAATTGTGTTTGTAAACAACTGCAATCAATATAGAGAAACTGTACTTCACTGTTCTGTATAGGTAGTGTGGACCATGGATAGGACTGTAGGGTGCAATGGTTGTGGGGCAGCAATGCAGATTCATAGGATTCATAGGAAGATACTGAGCTGGATGGACTTACATCCTATATGCTCGCCATGATCATCTAATTTCTAGTTTTGTACTTATTTCTATCCCACTTTGCTTTAAACTCAGCAATAGATTTGCTGGCTACAACCTCCAACGGCAGTGCATTCCAAGCGTGCACTACCCTATGGTTAAACCACCATGTAGTTCTCACTTTATTGCATTTTGATGCTGTTAGCTGCATTGGGTGGGACCCAGTTTTACACATACAACTATTAAATTGTAGTCCCATAGCATCCCACAAATCATCATTTTGCCAGGCGCTATATACCAAGCACATGATGATGAACATACTGTGGAGGCTAGAAGGGTGCCCAACATGCCACAGGCTAAGGAGGCTTGAAGAAGAGGTTTAGTTGTTTGGCAGGGAGCTGGGGAGGTTGAGGGTTGTGGGATATGGGAAGAACTGCGTCGGTAGGATGGCTGACATCTGAGAGTATTGTGAGGGCACCACAGAGAAGGAACAGTGGGTCAAGGGAGGGGTCAGGTGGAGGGGGAAACTAGACAGGAAGCCAGCTGATGAAGGGTGGACTCTAGTAGGACCTAGAAAAAGAGGAGCAGCAGTAGGCAGGACGGAGGAGAAAACACATAGTAAGGCAAAGGGTGTAGGAAACATATTTGCTATACTAGTAGCACATGGGAAAGAGGACACAGGAGAAGATTGCACAAGGGCTAGTACTCAAGAAGAGGAGGGAGTGAGGGGTATTACTAGTGGAGAGATTGAGCACGGCATGTCAGGGGGAGGGATAATACTCGGAGAGGTGAGGAGGGAGAGGGAGGTTGGCAGTCAAATGGGGGGGTCTCAATTGAGAGGGGCAGGAGGGAAGACACTGGGGCAAATGGTAAAAGCACCATCTTGAGTGGCCTCAGGAATGAGAACCTGGGTGGAGGGGTGGTGACATGTGCAAGGAAGAAGGAGGGGGTGTACTGGTGTTGGGGGACTCCATACTCAAGGTGAAGGGAAGGGGGCAGGATGGAGGGTGGTCTTGCTAAATGCAAGAAACTTAGGCAACAAATCAGCTGAGTTACAGGCACTCTTAGCAGTGGGGAGGGTGAATATTGCAGCTGTCACAGAAACGTGGGCAACTGAGCACTGGGACAGGGATCTGGCAATCCCATGATACAATTATACAGGAAGGACTGTAAGGAGGGAGGGGGGTGGGCGGCAGTCTATGTGAGGGACGGGATCAAATGCACCAGGGATGAGGGAAGAAAGGAAAACAGAGGCAATCTGGCTACAGCTCCTAGACTTGAGGGGTTGGAAACTGAGGTTTGGGGTGGTATACAGGATATTGCCCCAGTCTGAGGAGCTTGACAGGGAATTAGCGGGACAGATCAGAAAGGTATGTAGAAAAGGGAAGGTGGTCATCGTAGGGGATTTCAAGTTGCCGTGGGTTGACTGGAGCATTCTGGTCACCTCCAGTGCTAGGGAGCAAGTGCTCCTGGATGCGATCCAGGATGGTCTCCTGACACAGTTGGTTAGTGTACCTACTAGGCTAAAGAACACTTTAAATCTGGTATTGTCGAATGGGGAGGCAGTAAGAGAAACAAAGGTGGAGGACCCACTAGCTGACAACAATCACCAAACAGTGTGGTTCAATATCACGATGTGTGGGGAGCCAGAGAAATCAGTTACTCGGGTGATAAACTTCAGGGGGATGGACTTTGGAAGGATGCAGGAAGTACTGAAAGGGAAACTGGAGGGCATAAGGCAAAAGACGGATGCAGAGCACAAATGGGATATTATTAAATGGGGGATTATAGAGGCAACAGAAGCCTGCACCAAGACACAGAGTAAGAGGAGCAGAGCAAGAAAACCATGCTGGTTGAACAGCGAGGTAGTGGAGGTGGTGAGAGCAAAACGAGAGGTGCACCAGAGGTATAGGAGGATGGGGAAGGAAGTGGACAGGGAGGAGTATGCAAGATGGTCCGGGGGGTGACCAGAAAAGTGAGAGAAGCCAAGGCCCAGAGGGAGCTGAGATTAGCACAGGGAATTAATGGGGGAAGGGGACATTTTCAGCTACATCAGGGAGAAAAGGAAGTGCAAGGAGCAATAGTGAGGATAAAAAGGGGTGGGAAGTGGATGAAAAAGGGGGAGGAGCAGGTGGAAGCACTGAATGAATACTTTTGCTCAGTGTTCATGGAAAAAAGGGGGGGACTGCTACCACCATGGGCTGGGAGGATGGGGATGGGGGGAGGAAAGGAGGCAACAGATGGAAGAATTGAGGCAAGTAGAGTCCTAGGGGGACTGAGGGCATTTAAGGTAAAGGCACCAGGGCCAGATGGTATCTAGCCCAGAGTGCTGAGGGAGATGGCGGAGGTGTTGGCGGAGCTGCTGGCAGATCTCTACAGCACCTCACTGGAGTCAGGATGTGTGCCACTGGACAGGAGGATGGCACATGTAGTACCATTACACAAGAGTGGACCAATGGATGAACTGGGTAATTATCATGCGGTAAGTCTTACCTCCATAGTGTGCAAACTCATGGAAACAATACTAAAGGAAAGACTGGTGTCATACCTGGAGGACAATGGCCTCCAGGATGCGAGGCACCGTGGGTTCATTTCAGGGAAATCTTGTCAAACTAACCTGATACAATATTATGACTGGGTGACAGGTGAGCTGGATAAAGGTCATGCAGTGGATGTTCTTTACTTGGACTTCAGCAAGGCCTTCGATTTGGTGCCTCATGGACAGCTTGGGGGAAAGCTAACTGGTGTAGGTGTAGGGGCAAAAATGATGAACTGGATTACAAGTTGGCTGAGTGGGAGGCTGCAACAGGTGGTGGTGAGAGGAGAGCCCTCAACTCCAACTCCAAGGCTGGTGATGAGTGGGATGCCACAGCTCTGTGCTGGGGCCAGTATTATTTAGGCTCTTCATATCAGATATTGCATACGGAGTGGTGAGCAAGGTAAGTCTGTTCACTGACGACTCCAAAATCAGAGCAGTGGTGGATGAAGGGGGGGATGTAAGCAGGATCTAGGGGTAATGATAACAGGGGGCCATGAACAACACTGCCCAGTGCAGGAGAGCAGCTGCAAAAGTGAACAAAGTGCTGTGGCACATAGCGAGGGTTTTTTCATCCAGGTGAAGAGAGGTGATCTTGCCCCTCTACAGGTCGCTGGTGAGGCCTTACTTAGAGTATTGTGTGTGGTTTTGGAGGCCATACCTAAAGCGTAATATCAGGCTACTGGAGGGGGTACAGAGGAGGGCAATAAAGGTGATATCTGGAACGGAGGGGAAAGACTATGAGAGCAGGCTCAGAGACCTGAATATGTACACCCTGGAGGATAGAAGGGACAGAGAGAACATGATAGAGACATTCAAGTATCTGAGGTGGATCAATAGAGATGAGGCAGATGGGATCTTTAAGCTAAGAAGGGGAGGGACACCAGGGGGCATGGGCTAATAAGAGAGGGAGGAAGATTTAGGAGGGAAGTGAGGAGACACTATTTCACAGAGAGGATGGTAGTAAAATGGAATGCACTACAAGAATGAGTGGTATCATGTAAATCTGTGAACAACTTTAAAAGGGCATGGGACAGAGAACAGGGGAGAGTGAGGGTGGGGTAGGTGGGGGATGGCAGTGGGATGACAAAGGGAAGGGGGGTGGGGCAGCTGCAAACTTGGGGTGCTAGCTACACACTCGAGCAGACTTAGATAGACCGGGTGGTCTCTTTCTGCTGGCATATTCATATGTTCGTATGTTCGTAACCTCTTTTCAAAACTATTTCATATTCCAACATTATGTACAGACAGTTTTCATTTCACTGGAGAAAGTGGAACCATCACACACTATGTCTGTTTTTAACGGTAATTAAATGGCACATATGGATGGCTAGGTGCTTGTTTACACTCCAACAGAAGGATTCCCCTTATTCAGAAATTATACGTAGCGTTGTGAAAGATCTGCAGACTGTATATTTGTCAGAATGTGCAGTGAAATCAAGAAATGAAATTTTGGAATTATGGAAAAGCTTACCCTGGATTACGGACTCTGACTTTGCTGTCACTTGAATGTTGATTTCTGTAAGATATTCTTTTGTATGTACATGTAGTCTGCATATTGTAGCTAATTACTTGTAGACCTTGATTTCAATAAACTTTCCCCAACTCTTTTCAAGAAGTACCATGGGATCTTTAGCATCCACCTGAAGTACCACCAGAACAAGCAGATGGGACCTCAGTTTAACACCTCATCTGAAAGATGGCACCTCAGGAGTGCAGCACCACCCTCATGCTGCACTACGGGTGTCAGTGTTAGGAATTAACCCAAGTGCCTGGTGTGGGGATAGAACCCACAGCCTTCTGATCTCGCAGCCTCAGAGACAAGTGTGCTGCCTGCTGAGACACTGACACTGACACTGAGATAATAGAATGATAGAGACCACAGACTCTTGGGTGGGGGGGTCATGCTAAACAAATCTAATACATTTCTTTGACTGGGTGACCAGGGAAATCAATGACAGGAGAGCAGTGTATGTGGCCTATTTAGACTTTAGCAAGGTCTTTGACATGGTGCCACATAGAAGGCTGATTAGGAAGTTCACCAACCTAGGAGTGGGACCCATAGTGGTAAATTGGGTTAGAAACTGGTTAAAGAATAGGAGACAGAGGGTGGTGGTTAATGGCAGTCATTCTAAAGAGGGAGTGGGACATGTGTGGTACCACGGGGCTTGGTACTGAGGCTAGTCCTCTTCAATATTTTCATAGGGGACATCGCAGAAGAGCCAGAAGTAGGGTGTGCCTTTTTGCAGATAATACCAAAATCTGAAATAGGGTAGGTCCACAGGAAGGGGTGCAAAAATGTGTAGGGATCTTAGGAAACTTGAAGAATGGTCAGAAACATGGCAGTTGGGGTTCAATGCCAAAAAGTTCAAAATAATGCACCTAGAACACAGAAATCCTAATGCTGAGAGTATGATGGGAGGAGGGTGGACTTACAGTCACAAGGCAGCAAAGGGGTCATGGGGTTATCATTTCTGAGACCTCAAGGTGGCAGGTAAATGTATCAAAGCAGTGGATAAGGCTAATGGAATTCTGGGTTACATAGGGCAGAGTGTCTCCAACAGGAGGAGGAAGGTAGTGTTGCCATTATGTAGCTCACTGGCGTGGCCTCATTTACAGTATAGTATTCGGTTTTGGAGACCACACCTCAGAAAGGACATAGACAGAGTAGAGCAATCCAGCAGAGGACAACTAAAATGGTGCATGGTTTGGAGGAGAAGCCATACGAAGACAGATTGCAGGATCTCAACATGTACACCCTGGAGGAAAGGAGAGAGGCGACATGACAGAGACCTTAGCTTTTTTCTCTTTTAGATAATTCCTGAAGATGACCTATGATTGAAATGTTGATTCTGATCTGATTTTCTGTTTTTAGCATGCATTTAATATTACCTTTTTTTGTTGTTTTCCGACCACACTCTGACACAGGACCTCATGTTTTTTGAGACCTACAAGTACCTCAAAGGGGTGAATAGGGTACAGGTGGGTAGTCTCTTCCAAATGAGAACAAGCAGCAGAACCAGGGGGCATGTACTGAAGCTGGGAGGAGGGGGGATTCAAGAGTGATGTGAGGAAATATTTCTTCTCTGAAAGGTAGTAGATTCCTGACATATATTGCTAGCAAAAGTAGTGGATGCTACAACAGTGCAGGGGGGATTCCAGCATGCACAGAATATACACAGGGGTATGCTACATAGGATGTAGGGAGGTAGGAGGGTCGACTGAGACCAGATAAGGTCTGCAGAAACAGAATAGGTAGGGAACATCCAGGCAGACTAGATGGGCTAATCAGTCCTTTTCTGCCATCAAATTCTATGTTCCTATGTTTCAAGGGAAGGATTAGTGAGGATTAAAAGGGCAGAGGGGGAGACTGCACAAAAGAAAGCCAAGAAAAACAGGCATCCTAAACAGGTAGTGCTGCTCAGTTTCCACAGTGGAGAGGGGAACCACTGGGGAGTAGCAAGAATGAGGGTGAAGGTCAACACAAGTCCATTTTAAGAGGACAGAGTCCATAAGAGACTTGCAGCTCTGAAGGTGGACAGTGCTATGGAACCAGACAGGATACACTCAAGGATTCTGAAAGAACTCAGGGAGATGCTAGCTGCCCCTCTGACAGCCTTATTCAGCAGCTCACTAGAAAAAGGCATGGCTCTGGAGGACTGAAGAAGAGCTGATGTGGTCGTTCTACATAAGGGCGGCAGCAGGGAGGAGGCTAGCCTAACAACTATAGGCCAGACAGTCTTATTTTAGTAGTGGGTAAATTAATGGAAACCTGCTAAAGGAAAGACTGGTAAAGTATCTTGAATCCAATGGGTTGCAAGACCACAGGCAGCATGGATTCAGGGGGGAGATCATGCCAAATGGATCTGACAGGTTTCTTTGACTGGGTGACCAAGGAACTAGAAATAGATCAGGGGAGGGCTGTGGTCCTGCACTATCTGAACTTCAGTAAGACTTTTAACACTATAATACATATCATATATCTGACAACTTCAAAGCAGCACAGTAGTGTGACAAAGCAGTGGGTAGGGCCAGTGAGATGCTAGGGTAGATAGGTAGGGGTATTTCCAGCAGTAGGAGAGAGGTGGCGTTGCCACTGTATCACTTGCAGGTGAGACCCCATTTGGAATTCTGTATCCAGTTTTGAGGGCCACTCGTCATAAAGAACATAGACAGGGTGAAGGCAGTCCAGAAGAGGGAAACTATAATGGTACAGGGGTTACACAAGAAGCCCCATGAGGAGAGATAGAGGGATCTCGACATGTTCACCCTGGAACAGAGGAGAACAAAAGGTGACATGATAGAGACCTACGAGTACCTCATAGGAGTGAACAGGATTCAGGAGTGGAGTATCTTACAAATAAGCAAAAGCATCAGGATCTGGAGGCATAGGATAAGGCTGGGGGGGGGTTAAGACATCTGTAAGGAAATAGTTCTTCACTGAAAGGGTGGTGGATGCCTGGAATAGACTGGCACCAAAAGTGGTGGAGGCGAAAACAGTGTGGGGCTTCCAGTATGTGTGTGTGGGATAGACACATGGTGTATTAGAAAACAGGCAGAGAGGAGGGTCGGTCACCAGAGACCAGTTAGGGTCTATGGAGACAGATTAAGCAGCAAACATATGGTCAGACTGGGTGGGCCAAGCGGTCCTTTTCTGCTGACAAATTCTATATTTCTGTGTAAGTACTGTGATGACAGGACTTAAGATTCATCTTTTCCACCCCTCTTACTGCACACAAATAATAATGCCCAACTGGAGTATGGAAACGTGTTGTTTCCCATTCACAGTCACAAGGGACTGTCACTAAATAGTTGGAATTTGTTTATTTGAAACATAGTTTACAAGATAAGCAAATGGTTTCCAAAACAAGCTTGCTTCCAGTTCTCACCTAGGAGGAGAGGGAACAGGGATCATAAAGGGAAATTAAATACTAACAATACAAAGTAAGCAACAAACAATAAATAGAGACAACTATTATATGGAGTCCAAATGTACAGTGGATATGAACGATGCATGCAAAGAAATGGCACAAAGAGGACTATGCGCAGGGCCCCAGAGGTGCAGAATAGCAAATACACTACACCACGATCATTACCTAACATAGAATCAAATTAAAGTATGCAACTATACCTGAGACAGTATTGTACACCTGGACAGAATGCTACAATGTTAAGAGACTCCTGGGGAATGACTACTGACTATCTCAAGAGCAGTTATGACATGTCAGAATGGCCTTAAAATACTCCTTTTTCAAGGTCAAGGAAGGCTATTAAATATGTTTGCAAGTCTATATCTGATCGAGGCTTGACCAGCACTGTGCCTGCACCAAGGAATTTGGAGTCCATTGCCATCTTACAACAGTAAGGAATATGAGGGAATGGAGGAGAGGATGAATTAGAAACATAGAAACATAGAAACATAGAAGTTGACGGCAGATAAGGACCGCAAGGCCCATCCAGTCTGCCCATTTCTTTTTCTACCTTATAAATGTGCCATCGGCCTTTGCTCTGTCAGTGACCTATCTATTCATAGTCATTTGTATTGCTCCCTATGCCTATCCCATGCCTGTTTGAAGCCCTGCACTGTATTCATAGCCACCACTTCTTGTGGTAAGCTATTCCATGCATCTACCACCCTTTCTGTGAAAAGAATTTCCTCATTCCCCCATCGCCTCCTCTAATCTCATGCTGTGTCCTCTTGTCCTGCTATTTTCTTATATTTAAACATGTTAGACTCTTTCACCTTGTTTATGCCTTAAGGTGTTTAAATGTCTCGATCATGTCACCTCTCTCCCTCCTTTGCTCAAGGGTATACATATTGAGTCTGTTAATCTGTCCTCATATGTCTTCTGATGCAGTCCCTGCACCATTTTGCTGCCCTTCTCTGGACTGCCTCAATTTGGTTAATGTCCTTGTGAAGGTGTGGCCTCCAATACTGCACGCAGTACTCAGATGGGGCTAACTAATGTCTTGTACAGAGGATTATTACCTCCCTCTTACGACTTGTGATACCTACTAATACACCCTAACACCCCTAGCCTTACCTACTGCTTTAGAGGTCTGCTTTGATGATTTTAGGTCATCAGTGATGATGATGCCCAAGTCTCTTTCTTCCTTTGTGACTGCTAGCAACCCTCCCAGCCTATAAGTGGCTTCAGGGTTTCTCTTCCCTATGTGCATGATTTTGCACTTCTTGTGCATTAAATCCCAGTTGCCACTCTTCTGACCATTTTGCTAGTTTATCCAGATCTCTTCTCATTCTGCCCACCCCATCTGGATCATCTACTCTGTTGCAGATCTTGGTGTCATCTGCAAACAGACAAGCCTTACCCTCTAGTCCATCTGCGAGGTCACTAATGAAGATGTTGAATAGGACTGGCCCCAGGACTGATCCCTGAGGTACCCCACTTGTGACTTGCATCTCTTCTGACTGTATACCATTTACCACCACTCTCTGTTTTCTGCCAGTCAACCAGTTTGCCACCCAGTTGACCAACTTCTGACCCACCCGAGCCTACCTAGCTTATTTATCAATCTTCTATGTGGAACAGTGTCAAAAGCTTTGCTGAAGTCAAGGTAGGCGACATCAACTGCTCCCTTGGTCCACCACTCTGGTTACCCAGTCAAAGAAATCTATGAGATTAGTTTGACAGGACCTTCCTTTTGTAAACCCATGCTGTCTTGGATCCTGTGCCCTATGGATTCCAGGTGTTGCACTATCCTTTCTTAAGGAGTGCCTCCATAATCTTGCCCACTACTGAGGTAAGACTGACTGGTCTGTAGGTTCCCCACCTCCTCCCTGCTACCACTCTTGTGGAGCGGGATCACATGAGCCCTTCTCCAGTCTTCTGGGACCTCTCCTGTGCTCAGAGACTCACTAAACAATTCTGCTAATGGCTCTGCTAGTTCCACCTTTAGCTCCTTAAGTATCTTGGGATGTATGCCATCCGGTCCCATTGCCTTATCCACCCTGAGCTTAGCAAGCTCTTGTAGGACCCTTTCTTTTGTGAAGGGAGTAGTGCTCACCTCCCTCCCTCTGTGTCCATGATGCTGAGCTGTGGGCCCTGCCCTACCTTCTCTTCAGTAAATACTGAGCAAAAGTATTCTATTTAGGATAGATGCCTTTACAGGGTCCTCCTCCTCACATGCTCCCTTTCTCCATTAAGCTTAGCAATACCCCTCTGGACTTTGTCCTTTCACTAATGTATCTATAGAAAGTCTTGTCACCTTCTTTTACTGTTCGTGCTAGTGTTTCCTCAGTTTGGGACTTTGCCTGCCTTACTGCCTTACCTGCTTCCCTTAGGGCAGTTTGGTATGCCTCCTATCTTCATCCTGCTGTGTTCCTTATATTTCCTGAAGGCCAGCCTTTGGCTCTGACCTTTTCTGCTACTGTATTTGAGAACCAAAGTGGTTTCCTTCTTTTTGCACTTCCTTTTCTGTCTAACACAATGGGATGTTGCTTCAAGAATTGTATCCTTAATGCTTGCCCACTTTGCCTGTACCTCCTCACCTGTGTTTCTTTTTGCCAGGGCTAGCTTAACTCTGTTGGCCATCTTATCAAAGTCAGCTCCTCTGAAGTCCCATATTTTTGCCTTGGAATGGGATGATTTAGATGTAGTAGCCAAATTGAACCATACCATGTGATGGTCACTGGCCCCCAGGTGACCTTCTACCTGGAGATCCGTGATCCCTTCTTTGTTAGTCAGTACTAGATCTAGGATAGCCCTGTCTCTTGTGGGTTGCTGTACCAGTTGTTTGAGGCCCTCCTGCAGGGAATCCACTATGAGTCTAGTTCTGGCAGATGTTCCTGCTGGTATTGACCAATCTGTATCTGGCATGTTGAAGTCTCCCATTATCAGAACCTCCCTTTAGCTGTCATGTTTTGTATATCTTCTAACAGTAATGTGTCTATGTCCTCCCTCTGGTCTGGGGACTGTAGACAACCCAGTTCTTATGGCTGTCCCATTTCCTGTTTCCAGGGTGACCCACAGTTCTTCTGGCTCCTTATGTGTATTCTGAATTTCTGTAGCTTTGATATTTTCATTGACATACAGGGCCACTCCTCCCCCCCCTTTTTGCACCTCGGTCTCTTCTGAACAATACATAGCCAGGTACTGAAGTCTCCCAAGTGTGGTTACTGGTAAACCACGTCTCACTAATTGCTACTATGTCCAGTTTAGCCTCTGACATTATTGCCTGCAGGTCTCGGATCTTATTTCCCAGGCTGTGAGCATTTGTGTACATGATTTTCCATTGGCCAGATTTTGGTGTGTTAGTTGTTGGGTGAAGTTTAGCGTACCTGTGCATCGTATGGGGAGACAAACCTTTTTTCTACTTGGTGATGCAAATGAACGGCAAACACGCTTGAATTCCTGTTTGACCACTAGCTGAGGGGAGGGGTGTTCTTCCCATTCGACGTATGGGTGCTGCACCTCTCCCCATTTGCTAGTTTAAATATTCTGCAAAGACGTCAAACTTCTGCCCCAATGCACTGACTCCTCTTTAGTCAGATGAGTCCATCAAATTTAAAGAACTCTCGCCCCAGAACTGTTGCCAGTTCCCTACAAATCTGTGTCCTTTTCCTGGCACCAGTCCTTGAGCCACATGTTTAGCTCCCCTATCTCCCTTCTCTGACCTTCCGTCCATCTGCTCCTTTCTCCCAGACTGGCAGGATCTCAGAGAAGGAGATGCCGGACTAAATAGATGATAGTTTGTCACCCAGCTTAGTCAGGTGTTCCTTGGTCTCCACAACTGACGGCTGGCGAGATCATTAGTCCCTATGTGTACTAGGACATCAATGTTTTCTCCTGCTTTGTGAACAATTTTAGCAATGCGGTCAGTGTCTCTCCATGCTGATGTACCTGGGAGACATCTGACCATCACCCCTGGCTGGAGATGGGTATCAACTCCCCGAATCATGGAGTCTCCTATGATCAGAAGTTTTTTGGATTTCCTTTGTGCTTGTTTAGTTTTGGTTCCTGATTTGGGTGAGTATTGTTGTACTAGCTCCTGTGCTGCAGTGTCCTGCTCTGCAGTGTCTTCTGCCTCTTTATTTGATTTCAGAGTTAATCATTCAGGTAGCCCAGTAATTACCTGATCAGTATTTGGCACCCAGCAGGGCAATATGGAAAAAGTGCCTCAAGGCAGGAGGGGCCCAGTCTAGGTCCTTGTGCATAGTACAGTGATGGGTTCAGGAAGAACAGGCCAAGACAAATCTGCAAAGAGCATGGAAAAGGAAGGTGAGCTTAGATAAGGTAGTGCTGGAAGCTCCAGAGAATACCACCTTGCCATAGCCTAGCAAGGGAAAGATTGTATGTTTTCCTACATATTTCCTGGTGCTAAGGTGGAGGCAATTTTTTACCCAATAAAGAGCCCCAAGTTTAACAAAGCACTTTTCCACAATGTACAGTTTATGTGCTGAGAGTAGTTAAGGTGTTGGTTCAAAAACATGCCACGGTCTTCATAGAAAGTTGTAGAGTCAGTAGGATCACCTGCTATGGATTGTAACTTTATTGCCATTGAGGCAGGTTTCAGCAAGTGAACTGAGTCAAATAGCAGAGACATTTTCTAGTGGTTCATACAGTAGCTGACTGGCAAGAAACCAGTTTTGTACAGTGACAATGTCATGCTGGAGTGATTGCTCTATGGAAGAGGGTGAGGATCCAGAAGAGAAAATGACAGTATCAGCTACATACATGTGAAATTTACAGGAGGTTGAGGAGCTGGAGAGATTGTTTATGAAGGCTGAGAAAAGGAGGGTGCCCAGGACTGACCCTTGGGGGACCCGTAGTGTGACATATTTCTCAGGGAAGCCTAGAGGAAAGATGGAGGATCTGAGCTTGACTGATTGGATCATCTCTGATAGGTAAGATTTGAACCAACAAAGGGAGGAGTTATAGACACCCGAGGAGCCAGTTTAGTTATGAGCAAAGTGTGATTAACTGTGTCATATACCTTAAGAAAATGAATGAAAATTGCCCTGGTCCCCTGACCAGCACCCATATGCAAATGGATATGGTCAGTAATTCTGAGCAGAGAGGTGGAGGTGAAATGTGCAGGGTGAAAGTCAGACTGAAAGGTGATAAGAAGCCAGATTTATCATAGATGTCAGAGAACTGCCTACTAACAGTCTTTCAAGTAGTGTGGATAAGGAGGAAAGAATGAATATGTTGTAGTAGTTTATCAGGGCATCAGTGGGGCCTCCCTCATGAAGTGTGGCTACCAGTGCATGTTTCCAGCTTGAGGAGAAGGAGCCAGTGGTCAAGCACTGATTCAAAATGTGTGTAATGAGGGTGGCCAAGGCAGGAGCCCCTAGGGCCAGGAATCTGGAGGAGAGGCCTTCTGAACCCTCACGGGAGAAAACATTCAGAGAAGACAGTTCTTGTACAACATCTGAATCTGAATTAGGGGAAGAGGCTGAAGCTCCCAAGAGCTGAGAGAGATAACGGCAAGCTGGAGACTGATGATGGAGAGATGAGAGCCCTGGTACCTTCAATGAAGAAACAATTTAAAGTCAGCTGATATAAGAGAACAGATATCAGACTGGGAGTTTGAAGGTGAAGAGGAGGCATTAAAGAGGCAGCATAAGGCTTCCCAGAATTTTGAATGATTGATACCACTGTATAAGAATTTATTTTGGAAATAGGCAGCCTTGGCCTGCTGGATGACTTTATACAGTAGTAGGAGGGCGGTTCAGGGGCAATGTGAGGAAGTATTATTTCACAGAGAGGGTAGTGGATGCATGGAACAGCCTTCCTGAGGAGGTTGTGGGATCTAAAACTGTGGGAGAATTCAAGAATGCATGGGACAGACATAAGGCAATTCTTGGTGGGGGGCTAGGAAGAAATAGGCTGTTGGTTAACTAGGATCTGCGGCCTATCCTGTAGGTAGGGAAATGGGCAGGCTGGATTGGGCAAGCGGTCCTTGTCTGCAGTCAAAGTCTATGTTTCTATGTTTCTAAGTTACAGAGTCTTGTTAAAGCTTGCCTATCAGATGGTAACCCAGTAGATTTATGTCTAGTCCAGTCTGTATCTCTCAAGAGGAAGAGGTCAATGAGGTTGGGCACGACCCAGGGTAGATGGGAACCCTGAACTCTAAACCACTTAAAAGGAGCATGACTGTTGCAGACTGAGTTAAATGTAGTGAGTAGAGGTGTGTGAAAAAACTTCCACAGACAGAATTTAAGTGAAAGTCAGACTTTTGCTTCCATAAAAGTTTGGAAATCCAATTCAACTTTTGCTCATACCCCTACCCTGAACCCCAACTGTAGCATTTACTTGTTCCTTGGTGTCAAATCCTCCCCGCCATCACTGATCACTGCCTGACAGGCCGATGACTGTAATTTCATGGTGGCTAGCAGTCCGTCCTGCCACCAATCACCTACCGAGGTCTAAATCAAAGCCCTGGTGGCTAGCAGTCTCCCCCCACCTGATCACACACACAGGTCTCAAATCAAAAGTCCTGGTGGCTAGCGGTCCCCCACCTGGTCACCAGCCTGACATGTCCAGTGACTCCCCCATCCGTATCCCCTATATAGTATTGTATTATAAATAAACATTTTATCCCCTGATGATCTAGTGAACCCCCCCATTCCATCCATGTATCTCAAGTTATTCCCTGGTGGTCTAGTGGAACACCTGCCCACCCCCCACCCCAGCAGGTAGTGTCTCACCATCCTATCTCCCCCGATCCCGAAATGGAGTGGGCAACCTACATAGCCTTCTGCTCTCCCCTACAGGCAGCCACCCACTGAGCTGCCAAAGAATGAGCACATGCTTGTACAAGGAGGGTCATTAGACATGTTGGGTGGGTGATCAGGTGGGGGGAGGGACCGCTAGCCACCAGAGCTTTTTGATTTAGATCTCAGGTGGGTGATTGGTTGGGGGGAGGGAACACTAGCCACTAGGGCTTTTTGATTTAGACCTCAGGCAGGTGATCAGGTGGGGGGAGGGACCGCTAGCCACAAGGGCTTTTAATTTAGACCTCAGGTGGGCAAGTGGGATCGGCAGGGGGAGGGAACCGCTTAGCCACCAGGGCTTTTTGATTTAGACCCCAGGCAGGTGATCAGGGTGGGGGGAGGGACCACCAGCCACCAGGAGCTTTTTGATTTAGACCTCAGGTGGTGATCGGGTGGGGTGGGACTGCTAGCCACCAGGGCTTTTTGATTTAGACCTCGGGCAGGTGATCAGGTGGGGGAGCGGGACCACTAGTCACGAGGGATTTATTTTACTTTTATTTCAGGCAGGACTTGGGGGGGCACTGGACACCAGGTAACTTGTTTTTTTCTTCCACCTATAGGTGAGAGAAAAAGGGCAAAATTTTACCCAAAAACTTCAGAAGTTTTCCGATCCACCACAGGCAGAAGTTCTGAAACTCATCAATCAATCAATCAAGTCTTTATTTAACCAGATGTTCATCGTTGAGCAGAAGCTCATTTGCAAGATGGACCTGGGTGGAGCATGAACAATTGTATATACAGGTCAACACAGGTATTTACAAGGCAATACAGATAATACTCTTTACAGAGAGGAAGAAAAAGAAGTTCATATGTACATAGAATTATACAGATATTGTACAGATTACACGGTGTATTTACATACATAGAAGTGTCTATAGGAAGATAAAGCAGGTTATCTAAGGTTGCAGGAGGAAATAATGGAAGAAAAAATAAAAATAAAAATATACACCAGGTAGAGGTGAAGGTAGGGGGGAAGAGAGGGAGGGAAGTAGGGGGAGAAAGGCTAGGAGGGCACGGTGCACAGAAAGGAGTTGGTAAAGCTGGATGTAGAGAAGGTGGATGGAGAAAAGGAGTATGTGTGAGCCCCGGGATGGAAACTTCCATGAAGGTTGCAAAATTTTGTGGAAGTTCCACTAAAATGGAAAAAACAACTTTAGCACACCTCTAGTAGTGAGAAAGTAAGTTAAAGCTTCCTCAGGATCAGGCAAGTAAAGAGTAGAGTGCCAGCTGGTTAGAGGAAGGTCATGCAGGAGATGTTCTGAATGAAGGGACTTGAACTGTCTAGTCAGAAGGATTCTGGGGGAGGGGCTTTTAATAGTTTTAACTTTCCTTACACAGTGGGTCATGCAGTAGTAGCTGAAGATATTTGATATAGTATCAGCTGCCACAGTTCTGTGAGGGTCTGATGCTAGTACCCAATCAATTGCACTATGGTTGGAAGACCTGGTATTGAAACAGGTAGGAGACGTTATCAGTTGAGAGACAGTCAGGGCTTTGATTTTAATGTAAAGAGAAGAGGCTGGAGAGGCATTGGTACCAGATGGCCAGTTAGCGTTGCAATTCCTTAGAATAACATGTTTGCCTGATGGACTGGAGTCCAGAACATTTTGTAGACTTTTGTAGAAATATAACCAGAGGATTCACCTGATATGCAGTAAATACCTTTAATAAGTATAGGGATAGAGTGTGGAAAAGAGAGTATGTCTGTCAAAAAGTTTGGGGACCTGGGAATGGACACCTGGAGAGTCAGAGAGACTTTTTTCTGAATGGCAGTGTAAAAGAGGACAACTCCACCTCATTTACAGAGATCTTGTCTATGAGTTAGGTATCTTGGGATTATGATAGAAGAGGAGTTTGTTCTAGGAGATAGTCAGGTTTTAGACTGAATGGGTGACCCATACTTTAATCAGATTAGTTTTGGGGAGAAGACTTCTAAAACTGGAATGAAAGCATCTGAGACTTTTTGATAGTGGTGGTGTGCTGCTGGCATAGGAGCAGGGACTGGATTGACCTCCACATTATCACCAAGGAGAAGTAAGAGTGTCAAAAGCAAGTGTCTGGTTCTGGAGGAGGATGTGATTTTCCTGTGAGAAGTTGCATGGAACAGGATTTTGGGGCATCAGGAGCACTACCCCTAAGCAGGGCCTTAGGATGGAGTCAGTTATAGAGATGTCCAAATTAATGTCTGAGAAGTGGGAGATGGTCAAACTGTGGGGGACATGGGGAAGTGTAAGTTGACAAGGGGGTTAGAAAAGTGGATAGCAATAGAACTAGAATGGTGTGTGGAGGGGTTATGACCACTTAGTTATGGGGGCAATGTTGCACCCTGTTATGCTAAGCACAATGGGACTTGCAAACCTTCTTCTGTAGTAATAGTTGGTAAATATGGTGGCTGAAAAAGTAAGAGATTTCACATAAATGTAAACATCACAGATTTGCATGTTTTTATTGCTGAGTGAGCTATTTGATTTTTACTTTTCTTTCCGTTACGAGCCTTCCACAGTAAGTTGTTAATTATACTGTAGCCATGTGGAGGAGGGAAAGGAGTGGCCATTCAAATGACCTTCAGGCCCATGTAGCACAGTGCATGGCAACCATGGCAAAGTCAGTCATAGAGGTTTACAGCACCCCTGCTTGTAACACTATTACAACTATGGGTGGGAGTGTTGCAACTCTGTAACCAGGGTCAGAAGTGCCAATGGCTGATGGAGATCACCATGGGATGGACGTGATGGATACCCACTACAAAGAAACAGGGCTGGGACAGTAAAAACACTGGATGCAAGAGAGTACTGTTGAGCTGGGGAACAGGTGGGGTCACTGGACCACCAGGATGGTCATGCTGGCAATTAATAAATTGTCTGAAAAGTAGCCTAGAAGCTAGCCTTGGGTATGGAGTGAGCCATTGGGGGGAACACTTCTGGTGGTACTGCCAATCCCAAAGACCTCTCAGCATTGCAGAGCACCATCCAACTGGCACAATATAATGCTGCACTTCCATTATTTATTTATTTAAATTATTTTACCATGTAAACAATACAGAAACTTATACAAGTCTTGTTTACAGTTGTGACCTGGGGGAGGAATGGGGGTAGAGGGCAGGGAATGAGGAATAGGGAGATCAGGACAACAAAAATTATGAAATGGGTATTAAGAATCCCAGCTCCTGATTTGTTGAGAGCTGCTTTCAGCCGAGCTGATATCCTGGCACAGTGGCCTGGGTGAAAGTAGCTCCTGGGGCCAGCCCGGTGGCACTGAGGGTTGTGGTGCTGGACACCACACTTCACGCTACACCAGTGACCTGGGTTCGGGAATGGACTTGGGCCACTGGCGGTCGGTTGAGGGAAGAGGGATTGAGCATCCCAATGAATGCTTTCCTCCTGGGGTGGGATTCCTGGAGTGCTTAACAGCACCCGATGCACCAATACCAGTGGAAGCATGGGCATCCGGCGCACAGCTGGCTCTTCAGAATGGGGTGGGGAGGATGCTGAGGGCATTTGATGATGCACACCATCTGTCTGGATGAAAGTCCTGCATGCCAGCATCCTCAGAGGTTCGGGTTCCAGGATCAAAAAACAAAGGCAAAAAAATCTCCTGGTGCCGCACAGAAAGACACTGGGGTCCACGCTACATTGGGACCCGAGCCGAAAAGACCCTGAGGAATTAATTCCTCAGGGCAAGGGCCAGGAGAAAATTAAAAAAAAAAAGAAAAGAAAAGAAAGTAACTCCTGGCAGTCAGTCCTCCTTACCAGCAATTACCTTTGTCATATCATGCCTGCTGTAATTGATTGCCCACGCATCTACCTTACCCCCGCCCGTGGTCTAGTTGTGGTGATGACATTTTCCTTGCCCTGCTCCAAATTTAAACTAACATATCATTTGAAACACTTTTCTTGCTTTTTTAATCGCCACCACCATTATGCTGCTGCATCTCTTGACCATAGGAAAACAAGGGATTGTGACATAATGGGGAACATCAACTGCTTTAAAAAAAGTATCATGCTTACTACAAGTGCCCACTGCTCCCTCCAATCTGACCAGCAGCAAGGGTACTGTTGATTGTCTTACTGCGAGCGAACGAGCAGCCAGTGAGCGGTTACTTCTGAGCTGTGTTTTGCCATAGTTCTGAGAGCATACTGTTCAGCCGCTGCAGAAGTCATTACAAGAAGATTTAAACACTTTCTCCCCCCAAGTCAATGCAACAGAGGCCCCATCCACACTACACCATTCAGACGCCATAACGGACAGAAACCATTACAGCCGGGGAGTGATACAGTGAGTCCACACTGCAGCGGTGACCGCTACGAGACCGGTACCGCCAATCCACACCTCGGGAACTGGGCGACCATTACCGCAGTGCCCAATCCCACAATGCAGCTTGCACTGCGCTACAGCCCCTACGGGGACCCGTTACACCCATCCACATCACCGCGATGCTGATTACCGAGGTGGATCGTTTCATAACTATTGCTGAAACCACCTCATATGTGGTTTCAACAACGGTTACAAAAACGCCTTCTGTAACGTTACAGGTGTAAACACAAACCATTGCGGTAACGGTTTGGGCACTCAGTAATATTACAGAGGCATAGTGAGGACAGGGCCAGACTTATCAGAAACCGGTACCAAGCAAAATTTTTTTATATCCTCCTGTGATGACCTCTGTAGTCGCCGAACAGCACGCTTTCAGAACTACGGCAAAATGCACCTTAGAAGTAACCACTCACTGGCCAATGCAGGGCTAAGAAATTGAAAGCTGAGCTTACAAGAAAAGAAGCATGCACTTATATGCAATGGTGCAGTAAGCTCAGGTAAACACTGTTAACTTCAATTAAAATTCCAAAAGCTTTGGTGCAGTCTTTAACGGCTTCCATTTCAAAACTCCTTTCAGAGACACATAAGAACATGACAATTGCGCTGCAAAAGTAAGAAGCGCTGCAGGCTGTCTTAGAAATAGTAAGCACATCTAATTATATTTTACAATATCACTTCAGTTTAGAGAAAGCAGGATATTTGGGTTTAACTAATTGTACTTTTTGGCACAAACAACACATTTTACAGTGTAATAAATCCAACAGCAACCATGTAAAAATCTAAAATAATAATGAAAACATTTTTAACATGTGGCATTATGAATAAAGTAATAGCAGCACAAAGATGATAACTGAGTATTGGAATAAATATGCTGTGTAAACTTTATTTGCAGATTGTGCTATACTAAATAAGATGAAAACTCGTGGCAGACATTTGGAGGCTTAGGCCCAGATAAAACTAGGTAGCCTTTTGGCACACATAACTACTAGTGGGGGCTAGTAATTGTTTGGAAATCAACATTTAGCAATTATTGTTTTTAATATTAAGTAACTTGTTAATATGATTTCATGTACATAACAAGTTCATTAAGTGAATGATTCAAAGAATTACATAAGGTAAGAAAGTATTAAATAATTTCGACTATATAACAGTAGGGAGATTCCAGTATGGGTTAACTGGAAAAATATTGTGGACTTTTTTAAAAAATGAGAAAAAAAAGCCCCAAAAATATTTTTATTTTCTTTTTTATAAAAAAAAAACAAGCAACAGTTTATTGTATATAGTAATAAGGCACTCAGGTTGTGTGTTATTGTGTATAAAGTCACTCCTGGGGTGGTGGAAACACTTGGCTTCACCTCATGCTTCAACCCACCCCCAGGAGTAAAGTTATTACACAATAATACACACCTTGTCGTGCCTTATTGCTTAATTACACAATAGTAAAAATTATAGCAATAGGTGTTACAGGTGTGCTAGGGAGGCAGTATAGCGCAGTGTTTTAAGTCTCTGAGCTGCAAATCTGGTGACATCCAACAAACCAGACCTGAGTTTGAATCCGACAGCTTCTACTTGCATACTGTGTGACCCTGAGCAAGTCAATTAACTTCTCTGTGCTCCCAGGTCGCTCCTGTAAAAAAACTTTCAGCTTAGTGTGCTACTCCTGGTTAAACAACTAAAAAAGAATAGTAGTACAACAGTAAATATTATGACAATATGCATGAATACAGGACTGGGACAAGTAACATGACACAGTAACAGCAACAGGATTGTCCACCTGAAATGCAGCATCTCATTCTCAGTAGGATCCTGCTTTTACCTACAATACAGCCTGGAGGACTGAAGCAAAGGGAAGTTAAGTAACTTGCTCAGGGACGCACAGTGAGTGATTTTCAGTGGTGGGATTTGAATCTGGATTTCCTGGTACCCGAGCCAGTGCTCTAACTTCTACACCACATTGCCCACCACACTGCCTCCCAACTACTGGACCATTGATCTTGATCTGACCAGGAAAACAAATGAACCACTTGGGAGCACAAGTAAGTAATTGGATTTCAGTAGTTAAGGCTGCAGCAAGACCAAGATTTAGTAATGCTCTTGCCAGCAGATTGAGCCATCTGCAGTAGCATGAGGGTCAAAAATACTGCTGCTCTATGAGTCAGCGAGGAAATGGACTCAGTTGTGTGTACGGAGCAGGATAGGACAGTGGATAGGATAACAGTGGATAGGATATTAGGGGCCGGATATTCAGAAATGCACAAGTGCTCTGCCTTGCGATAACCTGGGTTCCCAAAAATACCATATTCAGTGAAATAGTGCACTGGAACTATATGACTGAATAGGGCCATATCAGTCCAGCACTAAGCCACATACTGCCACGCAAAAATGGCTCCCAAAATAAGGTGCCACAATGACTAGCGCCAGCACTAAATTTCCGACATTCAAATGGATCCATGCAAATGAGCTCACTGGGCATTCAAAGTACTAAGGAGCCATCTGCATGTCCATTATGGGTTCATTTACATGGGGAGTGAGGCTGGTTTGCACGGCGCCGCCCACCCAATTGCCTGGCCCCAGAGAGCTATCCCTGGTGATAGTGGTTTCCCCTTTTCTCCAATCCCACTCCAATATAAACAATAACATGTCACTGGTGTCCAGTGGTCCCTCCCCTCACCCACTCACACACATGCCCAATGTGTTACGTTGTAGTCCCTGGTGTCCCGTGGTCCCTCCCCCCACCCACCCACACACACATGCCCGATGTGTTACGTTGTAGTCCCTTGTGTCCCGTGGTCCCTCCTGCACCCACCCACACACACATGCCCAATGTGTTACGTTGTAGTCCCTGGTGTCCCATGGTCCCTCTCCCCACCAGCACCCATTCCTGATGTGTGAAGTCATAGTTCCTGGTGTCTAGCAGTCCCTCTGCCCACCTGATGCCCTGTCCAGTACAGTAAAAGTTTTTCCCTGGTGTCCAGTGGTCCCTCCCCACACCCGAAGCCCTGACCACTGGACACCAGATACAACTGTGTTGGGGTGGGGTGGACCAACGCACATCCTGTGCCAACCACTAGGGTTGCATGGGAGTAAGTCATGGTTTAGGTCAGCAGTATTTGCGCCACTCTGGATATCAGATTGTGCTAATATTGAGGTCCCCACCCCTCAGTTTGCATTGTGCGCCCCTCCACAGTTTGCCTGGGTGTAAACCCTGTTTTCCTTCACTAACTGGGCTTTTGAGTATAGAACATCCACGCAAGGCCCAGTTGAGTGCACAGACCAGGATCTGTGCCTCGGCAAACCTTTGAATGCCTGGCCCAGTTATTTTAAGATTTACTAACAGTATTGCTGCCAAATTGCTACCATCTGCGATAGTCTGAAGGTCAAAAATACCACTGCTCTGTCTGTCAGTGAGGGAACTGACTCAGTTGTGCATGCAGAGTGGGAGCAGGACAGTGGATGAGATATCAGGTATTTTAAAAACATATATGTAACCCCCGTCCCCCTCATCTAGGGGCATAAATCTTCATTGCAGTTATTCCAGAGAGCATTAGAGAGGACTACATCAAGCACCAGTGCATCCAAATTAGATAGGAAAAAATATCTGTCCTAACGCTCGTCAACTTCAATTCCAGGTGCACTCCCTATCTCACTTCCACTTCTGGATCTGTTTGTACCCTCAAGTACTGACCAGCAGACCAGGATCTCCAAACTGCAACCTCCTGACTCTTTTGAGCCCCAGAGCCCCTTGATCTCTGATGCAGCCTGATGGATGCCTTCTGGAATTACAACTTATGAAATAAATTAAGACACAAGGGAGTGGGGTTTCCATTTCATTTATCCCCCTTCCAAAGTTAAATAAAGAAAGAAACATTGCCGTATTTCTTCCCAACTAGCCTCTTTATTTAGCTCCTGCATCCCAAATGATTCCAGGAATGCAAGGCTCACATCCTTCATTGAATAAATAAAGCAGCTCCATGGGGCTATCTGAACTTTTTTTTACAAAACACTCAGGCTGGACATTCTGAGCAGCAAGAATAGTTTACAAGCAGAACAGGCGGGGCTGCTTCATTCTAACCTCTTGGATAATTTATCCAAGGAACCTCCCTACTTAGAAAACCCGCAGGTTTATGGCTCACTGGTGCTGGTAAGCTCAATCTTTTTATTTTCTCTATTCTGGGTTACACATTCTCTGTCTGAACTGGCACTGGTTGCTGCCCTATCTCCGGCATGGGAAAGCGTGCTGCTTCCCCCACCTGGTCCCAAACCTTGGCCCAAATCTCAAGGGGTACCAGGATTTTTTTCTTCTGACCCAGGCCTTGTAACCCCCCTCTTTCTCACTTTACAGGGAACCTAAACCTGCTGATGCTTCCAACCTCAACGGCACCCATTCCCAACCTTTTGTTTTGCACTGCTGTCCAATGGTGCAGCAGAGCTCAAAACAGGCCCTGCTCCAGAACCTGAGCCACCCTGTAAATAGACTGCCCTGCCATGGGAGAGCTCCTGGGCCCTGCCACCACTCAGGCCCCTCCGAGCAGACCATCTCTGCAGATAGCACCCCAAATCCTCTTTTCTGCTCCTGGCTGATGCTTCGGGAGGATCCAGCCTGAGACCGACATCCCTGTCATACATCCTGGGCTTGTGGTAAGTTACAGTTAGAGGCCACCCTCCAAGGCCTATCCTAAGACCTGAAACCCACCCGGCCCTTTGATGCCAGCACTCCAGAACCTGCCACTCCAAGCACGTCCCCTAAATTGAGTGAAGGATCCTCTGGCTCCCTCTGCACTCAGGCCACACTGCCACACCAGACACAGGTAAGAGCCACTGCCACCGGCTTCCCCTCTGTGGGGACCCTGCCACTGTCCCCATAGCCCTGGTAGTCTAAGCAAACTAATTCATGGGATCTCTAAGGGAACCTGCCTATCCTGGCCTAAGTACTGCCACCTGCACCTCCCTTACCCCGATGATACAGGCACCTGGCTGACCATCCTCCCTATGGAGCTTCCTTCCCAACTCCTTGATGCCATGTTGCTGCAGAGGCCATCCCTAACTGCCACTTTGTGGGGGGGGGGGGGTTGCCGCCCATAGGCCCACCTGGGCCACCGAGCTCCCTTCTTGACTGCCTACTCTGCTCCTCCAGCCACCCCCTCCAGCCCCAGGCCTAATGCCCGGGCTGGAAATGGCCCCAAAACTTCCTGTCTCCAAACTTATATACTTTTCCTAACCTGCCATCTGCTGCCACCTTAAGGCATCCAGCAGGTACTGACCCCCAGAACACTAATAAATTCCCTAGATCTGGGGTTGGGGGTAGGAAGGGGAAAGGGGTTCCTGAACGGGAGCATAAGCTCCTCCTGCAAGGGGGGCTTACACTTTTCCCCCACCCAGAAATTATTGCCTCCTGAGAATGATGGCAAGAATCCAGTGATGGTCTCCTCCCATCAACAGGGTATGTGCACTCCCCAGCCTGCTGGAAGAAAACACACCATATCTGGCCACAGGCACCACCCAACCTGCCTCTCTAACCCAAGCACACCGTAAAAACTAAAACCTACCTGCACCAGGAGATAATCTTAAAACTGTTAGAAAAACTTTCATTATTTCTTTATCAAAACAGATAACCATAATCATTGTTTCCATAATGATTTGACTTTACCATTAAACATTCAAACAATATTGAGGTAGTTTCTAAAGCTATAGCTACACATCAATATACGTCCCACCAATTAAAACATGTTACTCTGTGTACAGTTCCCAAATCACTCACTCACTCACTCATTCACTCACTCACTCCAACTTTCACACCAGTATTTTTGATGATTAATAAAGTGTTCCTTGTGATAGAGCTCCTGGGCCCTACCACCACCCAGGCCCCTCTGAGAAGCCCACCTCTGCAGATAGCACCCCAAATCCTCTTTTCTGCTCCTGGCTGATACCTCGGGAGGATCCAGCCCAAGGCCCACATCCCTGTCACACATCCTGGTCTTGTGGTAAGCTCCAGCCAAAGGCCACCCTCCAGGACTCTGCCACTGTCCCCGCAGCCCTGGTAGTCTAAGCAAACTACTTCACAGGATCTCTAAGGGCTCCTTCCTATCCTGGCCTAACTACTGCCACCTTCACCTCCCTTACCCCAATGATGCAGGCACCTGCCTGACCGTCCTCCCCACAAAGCTTCCTTTCCAGCTTCTCGACACCAAGTCGCTGCATATGCTATCCCTGACTGCCACTTTGGGGGACTGCCCCCCACAAGTCCACCCGGACTGCTGAGCTCCCTTCTTGACTGCCTACTCTGCTCCTCCAGCTGCCCCCTCCAGCCCCGGGCCTAATACTCGGGCTGGAAATGGGCCCAAAACTTCCTGTCTCCAACCTTATATACCTTGCCTAACCTGCCATCTGCTGCCATCTTAAGGCATCCAGCAGATACTGACCCCCAGAGCACTAATAAATTCCCTAGCTCGGGGGGGGTAGGAGGGGGAAAAAGGGTTCCTAAATGGGAGCATAAGCCCCTCCTGCAAGGGGGCTTACATCTATGATAACAAATAAACTATGGACAACTATACACAACTAGCCTTGTGTTTCTATCTTGGGGTTCAGATAACGGCATTGACTTTTTGAACTTTGCTCTTGAGGTCCATAAGCTGCTATCTAAACCCCTTGATGGAAACACAGGTTCATTGTGTATGGTCACCCTTATATCATTCCTTATATTGCTATGTTACTATGTACAAGTATAGCACTGTTTTACAAAAATAAGTGATTCGAACCAGTGAGTTTAAGGCCTTCACAAACTGATAATATTGTTTGTAACTCGATAAACTTTAGTACATTCTAAAAGCCATTTAAACCTGGCCATTGCATAATGTAAATAACACACAATGATATCTCTTTCAAATCTACAGATAGTGCAGGTGAAGACATCATTGTGGTAGTCATAAGGAGAATGATGACTTAGGATGACAGTATTTTCTTCGTACTTCAATCTGATAAACACGTCTGATGGCTTTCAAAGAAAAGATATCAGATGTGGTTTTCGGTTGCTTTACATCTGCTGACTGAAAGACAGGTCTGTCAGCTCTTTTGAAAAGAAGAGCTGTAGGCCAGTGACTAGTCTGACAACTACTTTGTTTGCACAGAAATACCCAGAATGGCCAAGTTCAAACAGAGCAACAAGCAAACAAGCCAATTACTATAGAAATGTGAAGTTAAAATCCAACTAAAGCATTACCGGCATAGTTTCGTTGTAACAGCCACACCTAACAGAAGTATGGTGGAGTGCTAGTATAGCTGGTAACAAATTAATTGAGGAAATTCCACCTGAAGCCTTTGAAGGATATGACAAACGACAGAAGCATCAATCATGAATAAAGATCTGTATTCTGCTTTTGGCATTAGGTTTCATTTAGACATAGATGCATGCTTTCTTTAACATTTTATATTAATGATTCATAGTTGCGCGTTAATTCTCACTAAATTTATCAAGTCTTATCAATTGTATTGTGTGCATTATGCAAAATCAAAAAGACAATATTTTAAAATGTCTATTTTTTTCTACAGCGCTCCCAAAGAAGCCTTTTTTTCTTTAAAGGACTAGTGTACTGCCTAAAACTAATATTAGGTTTTAAAAGCAGCCAACCATTGCCTTTTATACTGGAGGTACGTTTTCTTTTTCGTTTGTTTAATTAGAAGATTGTTTACCTGATGTTGGTGGGTGTGACGTATGGGACAGCTCTTAGCCTGGCAGCTGACATATCTTCCTCACTGACTGGGACATCACTGCTACTTTAGAACAGGAAGTGAGTGACTGACAGGTCATTCACCTGTGATGTCATGCTGATGATGTAGTGTGGGGCAGTAAAGTTAGATATGTCAGCTGCCAGGCTAAGATCTGTTCCACACATCCAGCACATAGATACATAGAAACATAGACTTTGATGGCAGATAAGGACTGCTTGGCCCACTCAGTCTGCCCATTTCCCTACCTATTGGATAAGCTGCAGATCCTAGTTAACCAATAGCCTACTTCTTCCTACCCCCCACTAGAATTATCTTATGTCTGTCACATGCATTCTTGAATTCCCCCACTGTTTTTGACCCCACAACCTCCTCAGGAAGGCCACTCCATGCGTTCACCACCCTCTCTGTGAAAAATACTGTATGCAATATTATCACATAGAAGACTTTCTCGTGAGCAAAAGGAAAAAGAAAAATACTTCAGAAATAAAAAGTTCCAATTGACTACTAATTAAAATTAGTATTATTTTTCCTGTCTGCCTGTTTTGGTTCTACTAGCTCTTTAAATAATCTTAACTATAGTTAAAACTTATTTCAAGGAAATAAAGACTGACATGTTGCAGTTTGCAGGTTAAATATTGCCATTTTACATGGGATATACTCAGGTGCAGGCTTGTCTTCAAGTAGATTTTTGAACTATTGTTTATCAAAGAAAAAGACAATTCTGTCACTCAGAGGTGTGCCTTCCTGTTCCTATAGTTACTAAATTAAATCTTAGTTGCATCATCCCTCACTGGAGAAGAGAAAGTAGCTTGACATGGTGAGGTGCTGAATTGTAACCATGAGGCAGGAGACTATACACCTGTAGTATACCCCGGAGGACAAAAAAAGGTGAATGTCATTTTCTCCATTACTACACCTAGGGTCCAATCCTCAGCCCATCTGCATGTGTGGAGGGCCAGGAAGAGCCACTGAGTGTCCCCTTCACACAAGATGCACATCACGGTGGAACTCCTTGACATCCACACATATGGATGTGTGCCCCTCCACACCTGATCCTGAACTATGAACCCGGCTATGGGGTCAGAAAGGGGGCAGGGCAGGCATGCATCCCATCCAGTGGGGTGTTTTGGTGGTGTGAATGGCTAACAAATATGGTATACACTAAGCCACCCAAGAGGCTGTGGTAGTGCTTATGTGCCTACCTCCACTTGGCCCCCGGACTACCAATGGGGCCCAATCGGTGGACCACCTGTACCCAGCTTCTAGGGAGGGCTGTGGGAGCCATACCACAAAAATCTTACAAATTCAGTCCTTGCACCTTGCATAAGCAGGGATCCACTGGCAGATGTCCATAGTTCAGAACAGCTGCCACTCACCCCTGCTGCCCTCTGTCAAAGTTCTACACCAGTGGAGCACATCTGGTAGTGGCTGTGGATGCTGTCCAGTGTGGAGAGGCATTGAGGAGCATGGAGCCATGGCTGGAATATGCTCAATTTGAGCATATCCCAGCTACCTATGTGGATTGGGCCCATAACTGGTATGCCTAAAACAATGCCTACCATAGTAGTCTTCAGGTTGGGGAACAGATTATTCTTGCAATATAATAACTGGCTAACTCCCGAAACCAGTTATCCTGGTTCACTAACAAGCATAGGATGTTGGGTGGGGGGGGGCTAGCTGGGGAGGATCAAGCATCCCAAGAGACATTCTCCTCCTCCTCTAGGGAGGTAGGGCAGCAGGCTCTGCTGCAGTACTGTCCCCTGAGTAACTACTGGTGGCAGTGCCATTGGAGTGGCTTGCAGTGAGTTGATACTGAACTATGTTGAGGTCGGATTGTTGGAATACATAGGAGGAATGCAGCTGCATTAAAGGAGGAGGAGAAGAAGAAGCTGGAGGACTGAGCAGCAGCAGCAGCAGGTAGTGCAGCAGCTTCACTATTTTGAGGTTTCTGGCATTTACAGTATGATGGATTCAGAGACTGGGTTTGTTGGAGTATGTAGGAGGAACTCAGTTGTCCTGGAGGAGAAGGAGAAGGAGAAGGAGAAAGAGAAAGAGAAAGAGAAGGAGAAGGAGAAGAAGAAGCAGGAGCCAGTGCAGCAGCTTCAGAAATTTAAGTTTCTGATGTTTATAGTACAATGGAGTCAAAGGCCAAGTTTCCTGGAATGTGTAAGAGGAATACAGTTGTACCAAAGGATCCCTGGGTACCAACTTTATAGGAAGGACAGAACAAAGGGGAAGGGGGTGGTGTGGCATTGTATGTTAGGGAAGGGATAAAGTGCAGCAGAGAGGAGGGAGAGGAAGGCACAGCTGAAGCAATGTGGGTGGCACTCCAGAACACCACTGGGAAAAGTGTTCATGTAAGGGTGATGTGTAGACCACATTCACAGGGACTGGAGTTGGCTAGAGATCTGGGGGAACAGATCAGGAGGGTACGGGGAGAGGAAGTGCTATCATTCTAGGTGATTTCAACCTACCTGGAATAGACTGGACTACCCCAGCTACCACCTGTAGCAGGAAACAGGTCCTACTGCATGCTTTCCAGGGCTGTTTTCTGTCAAAGGGAGACATGGAGCCAATGAGGGAGGGGCCATTATTGACCTAGTGCTATCTAATGGGGAGTATGTCCAGGAGGTGGAAGTGAGGGAACCCTTTCAGGCAGTGACCACTGCACTGTCTGGTTTTCAATCTGCATGGGGAAGGAAGCAGTCAAGATGAAAACAAGGGTGGTGGACTTTAAGAAGGCTGACTTCAGCAAGATGGGGAGCATAGTTCAGGAACACTTGGCTGAGCTCCATCCAGGAATGGATGCAGATCAGAAATGGACCGTCATTAAGAAAGCGATAGATACTAGAAGCTACCAACACTTGCACAAGGAATCAAAAATACATCATAGAACCAAGAGGCCTAGCTGGTTTGGAAGAAAAGTGGCTGAAAAAGTAAAGGAGAAGAGGGCAGTCTTCCTAAAATACAAGTGCACCTCAAAGGAGGAAAACAGAGAGGCTTACACTCTGATATCTAGAGAGGCAGGGAAAGAGGTCCGGGCCACCAAGGTAGAGAATGAACTTGGGCTGGCACAGGGGATAAAGGAAGGAGAAAAGGACTTCTTCCGATACATTAAGGAGAGAAGAAGGAGAAGGGATGGCATTGTTCGGATAAAAAGGGAGGGTGGCTGGGTAGAAAAAAGTGATGAGCAAGCTGAAGCACTGAACGAGTACTTCTACTCAATCTTCACCAGGGAGGCTAATGGGCCTATGTCGCAGTGTAGGATTGGGGAGCCCCTTAAGGGGGGGAGGAGTATAAGGGGAAGATTGACATAGCTAGAGTATTAAGAGGACTAAGGGAACTGCAGGTGGACAAGGCACCTGGCACAGATGGGATACAGCCAAGGATTCTGCGGGAACTGGCAGGGATAATGGCAGCACCACTGACAGACCTATTTAACACCTCGCTGGAGACAGGGTGTGTACCTCAGGATTGGAGAACAGCTCATGTAGTACCTCTCCATAAGAGTGGTCCCAGAGCTGAGCCAGGTAATTACAGGCCAGTTTGCTTAACTTCCATAGAGGGTAAGTTAATGGAGACCATTCTAAAGGAAAGGCTAGTGTCAATCCTTGAGGAAAATGGTCTCCAGGATGAAAGACAGTATGGGTTTGTTAGGGGGAGGTCATGTCAAACCAACATGATAGAATTCTTCAACTGGGTAACAAGGACCTTGGACAAAGGACAGGTAGTGGACGAACTTTACCTGGACTTCAGTAAGGTGTTCAATTCAGTGCCACATGGCAGGCTGATCAGTTATCTGGGAGACTTAGGATTAGGGGAGAAACTGCTGGGGTGGGTCAAGAGCTGGCTATAGGATAGGAACCAGAGAGCAGTGGTGGGTGCGGAGCTATCTGAACCAAGGCCTGTGACTAGTGGTGTCCCACAGGGCTCAGTACTGGGACCAGTGCTGTTCAACGTGTTTATTAGTGACATTGCAGAGGGGATCAAGAGTAAAATATGCATGTTTGCAGATGATACTAAGCTCTGTGGGAGGGTGGACATGGAGGAGGGGAGACAGAATTTAAGAGAGGACCTAGCAAAGCAGGAAAAATGGTCAGGCATATGGAAGTTGGGTTTTAATGCTAAGAAGTGCAAGGTGATGCATGTGGGAACCAGAAACCCGAAGACCAGTTACTGGCTGGGGGGAATTCAGGTGGCAGTATCAGAGGAAGAAAAGAACCTGGGGGTAATGGTCAGGGGGAACATGAAACACACCACACAGTGCTGGAAGGCAGCAGCCAAAGCAAATAAAATTCAGGGCTGCATCACCAGGGGAATCACCTCCAGAAGGGAGGAACTTATTTTCCCACTGTACAGGTCACTGGTGAGGCCGCACCTGGAGTATTATGTTCAGTTCTGGTGCCCTTATCTGAAGAAGGATATGAAACTGCTGGAGGGGGTCCAGCACAGGACAGCCAAAATGATCCATGGAATGGGGGACAGAACTTATGAGAAGAGGCTGAGGGCACTGAACATGTACTCCCTGGAGGACAGGAGTGAGAGGGCGCATATGATCGAGACCTTCAAGTGCCTAAAGGCCATAAATAGGGTTAACGCAGAGGGCATCTTTAACTTAATGATGGAAGGTACAACAAGAGGTCATAGCCTGAAATTGGTGGGGGGGCAGATTCAAGGGGGAAATGAGAAGGCACTTTTTCATGGAAAGAGTGATGATGGGGTAGAACGAGTTGCTGGAGGAGGTGGTGGTGGCAAGGACAGTGACTAGTTTCAAGAGGGGGTGGGACAGGGTAAAGAAGAAAATTTGGATGGATGGGAGTCCTAGTGGGTGGCGTTTGCAGGATGGAACTGAGATGGGGGACGTTCAACTCCAGGAGGAGTAAGGGAGGGAGGGCAGCTTTATGATATCTAACCTAGCTGCACACTCGAGCAGACTCAATGGACCAACATGGCCTGTTTCCACTGGCAATTTCGTATGTTTGAATGCAATTATGTTCACATGTAAAGGAAGAAAAGAAGCAAGAGGATTCAGCAGCAACAGGCAGTGCAGCAGATTAGGTTATTTGAGGTTTCTGGTGTTTACAGTATGATGGATTCAGAGGCTGTGTTTGCTGGACTATGTAGGAGGAATTCAGTTGCACCAGAAGAGGAGGAGGAGTAGGAGCAGGAGAAGCAGGAGGACTGATAAGCTGAAGGCAGTGCAGCTGCATTGGTTATTTGAGGTTTCTTGCATTTACACTGGATTCAGAAGCCAGATTTGATGGAATATATAGAAGGGACACATTTGTACCAGAGGAGGAGGAGAAACAGGAGGACTGACCAGCAGGCTGTGAAGCAGCTTCGGGAATTTCAGGTTTCTGGTATTCACAGTACAATGGAGTCAGAGTCCAGTTGGCTGGAACATCTAGGAGGAACACAGTCACACCAGAGGAGGAAGTGGAGGAGGAGAACCACTTCACTTACTCATCTCGGATGCACTGCCAGGATGTCTCGCCTTCAGTCCTACCACTCGAGTTCTGGATGCTGATGCTGATGCTCTCGCCTTCTCCTGCTTGCACCTACTTGCACTTGTCAGGATACCCTTCTTCACTCCACTGTATCTAGTCTACATTTCAGGACATTTGTAGTCAATTCCCTTGGACATTTCTTGCTATGTTGCTTCAGTTCATTTGGATCACTACTACTACTACCATTTCCTGCCAGGACTCTCAGCCGAGTTCTATTCCATAGTGCCATTCCAATCTCATGCCTTAGGCCTCAGACATTAACCTACTCAGTATCATGAAGCTTATTAAATCTGGTCACATTCCCAGTTCATCCAACATAGTTCTCTTCACCGCATCCTTTTGCCTTCCTTCATCATCGAGAACACAATGTTTCTACAGGCCCATCTTACTGCTCATAAGTTTGCCTTTTAGCCTTTCCACCTGCCTCGCCCAATTCAGGGCATGGAAGTTCAAATATTTCTACTCTACGCCTGCCTTGCCCAGTATTTGGGGCCTGAAGATTCGACTATTCTACTCTACGCCTGCCTCGCCCAGCATCGGGGCCTGGAAATTCAACTAGTTCTACCCTGCACCTGCCTCGCCCAGCATTGGGGCTCAGAGGTTTGACTATTTCTACTCTATGCCTGCCTCGCCCAGCTCAGGGCATGAAAGTTCTCATAGCACCTGTGACCTTCCTGCCTAGCTCGGCGCGTGGAAGTTCCATTCCTTACCATATTTACTTTGCCAGAAAGGTTGGAGGCTGTCTGGGCTTTCTAGCCTAATGTGCGATTACTGCTTCTCCCACTCAGGATCAGGGGTTCATTTGCTCCGCTTTCTTCAGCTTCACAACTTGCGTCCTGCTTACTTGCCTCACCTTCTAAGACTCTGTGCTTTCAGTTAACTAGTATACCGGAATAGGAACCACTACTTCAAGATCGACTATACTTTCATTCGATTCAAAATGAATTTCTATTTAAAATTTTGCCCTGAACATTGATGTCTTGGACTGGGTATTTGCTAAGGATATGCCACCATCATCTCGCTGGACATGCAACATCAGTACTGGATTTCGTTGCTCTTCATCAACCTTAAGAGCTTCATCAACTGGGTTCAGACTAGCTGACAACTTAATATTTGTTTATTTAGGATTACTCTCCTTTAGTATGCCCAGAAGGATGGATAGGTCAGTAGCCATGGGTCCTCAGAGGTTTCCCCCCAAGGAGGTTTTTCCTCTTCTGCGTGCTACTGGCCACACTCTCCGGAGTTGGAGGAGGTAATCATACCTGTGATTATAATTCTTTCTTTTGGGGTCTTCAATGCTACTCAACTAAGCATCCTTCCAAAGGTTGGATACAGAGAAAGACTAAAACATCAAGTCCTAACAAGTTGTTATTCATTGGTGCAAGCACCTAAGCACTACGCATATCCAATCCAGTTCATATGTACTACAATCCCTGACCTGTTCACATCTATGCTGAAGTATCTAAGCACTAACCATTTCATATAACTCATATATCTTGCAGGCATGGTCCTACTTACTGGTATGTCCTATGTATCCAAGCACAACCTATATCATTCAACTCTACTGTATGTAGCACAAGCACTGAGCTATGAACCATATAAAATTGAAAGGTGTATGCCTGTAGTTCTATGGGGGAATAGCTCCTCCTCATCTCCTACTTAAATTACCAGGCTATCGCCACTCTGCTTAGAGTGAGTCGCACTCACCCTCCATCGTCCCTGGCACTCTTATCCCACCGAGGGGGTCTTCAATCCTACTGAACTAAGCATCCTTCCAAAGCTGGGATACAGAAGAAGGCCAAAACATCAAGTCCTAACAAGCTGTTATTCATCGGTTCATGTACCTGAGCACTATGCAAATCCAATCCAGTTCATATGTACTACAGTCACTGACTTTTACGTAGCACAAGCACTGAGCTATGAACCACACAGAACTGAAAAATTTGCCTTGGATGGGGAGTGCACGGATTCTGTTTTAACAGATATGTGCTATCGTAGCACCTCTAGTGAGAAAAGTGATTAAAAGTTTATAAATGTGCAAGGGTTGAGCTGATAATTTTGTGTTTGTCCCCTTCCTCCTCATCCAGCAGCATGTTTTTCCCATACTACTACCAATACCACTTCCACCAGTCCCAGTGCTGTTGCCCAAACCTGCTACCTTCTGCTAAGCAGTCCACCATGACATGTGTCTTTCTTTGAGATGTGTGTGCTGTCCCCCATCCCAGCATGGCTGCATTTCTTCCCTCTGCTTACCCTTGCCTGATATAACTGGCATATTAAGACTGAGTGATCTTCAGGATATAAAATGAAAAAAGCCCACACAAGTGATCTCGATGCCTTTTGTTATATCTGTGGGCCAGCAATGGGGGTTGTGGTTTCAGTTACCATCCTTGGATGTATTGATATTTTTAAAATAGTGCTGCTGCTAGCAGGAGCAGCAGATGAAGTAGATATGGATACAGCTGTGGGCTAGTGTAAGGATGTCTTATTCTGTTTAGAATTAATGGCAGAGGGTTTGGTACTCTTTCTAACACTAGTAGGTCTCTGCCCATGCCCACCAGTTTTGTTTTTTTAATGTCAGGCTCCCACAGTGGGTCTTCCTCAACCATATCGCCCTCATCCAAGTATAGGTCTTCCTTCTTGTCCTCCTCCCAGACTCTCTCACACCACACTCAGCTATAGTTACCTTTACATCACTTTCCCATACCCTGTTCTTTTTTGCAGCACATCCTCCTGCATCACCATAGTGATGGTGGTGGGGGGGGGGGTCCTCTCTGGGTTTCAGACTGAGTAGATCATTTTTATACCTCAGCGTCTTTGGTTTGCCCTGGGTGGACAAGTTCAGAAGTGAACTCAAGGAAAGAGCCTGCTGCTGCTGCTGTACTTACATTAACTTTACTTCTGTTGCTGCTGCTACTGCTGCTGCTGCTGCTGGCACCACCAAGAAGGAGACCTACTGCAGCTGATGCACTAAAAGCTCAGTGTCTCCCTACTTTTCTTTCACCCCATCTCTCTGTCACCAGCTTTGTCACAACCTGCTTTGCAGCACTGGCACCTGACCACCCAGACCTGTTCTGGAACCACCATGCTGAAGCCCACACTTTATGTGTTTTGTCAGAAAGTGGGTGACTGAAAGCAAAAACTAGTGTGTGGACAATTTCCGGCACCCTGTAAGTGAAGAGGAGAGAGCAGAGGCAGGCACATGCATGGAGCGTTGGAAATCTGGCACGTGTTCACCATTATAACCCGCAGGTTTTAACAGTGAATTATAACTAGGCTTTCCTATAGGAGAAAATGCTCCCGCGTTATTATAAACTACCTATTTGCCCCACCCCCACACTTTCACACTCATGCTTACACACATTCACACACACACAAACCCCCACTCTGTCTCAGAAATATTGTCCAAGTAATCACAAAATAAAGTATCCATGCAACACCAGCCTTGCAGTATTCTACAAATAAATCAGTAGACACATAGATGCCGATAAAATGTGGATGTTATTTACTTAAAATTCAGAAGCGCATTTGACACTGTCTTGCACCATCTAATAGTGACAAAAATGTTGACAATGGGGTTAGATATACTACTCGTTAGATGAGTATAAGCTTGGTTGATGGATAGAAGGCAAGCAGTTAGAATTAATGGATATATTTCCTATAAGGATGGTCTTACTAATGGAGTTCCCCAAGGATCAGTACTGGGACCCCTTCTAGTCAATATCTATATCCACGATTTAAAACTAGACAGTGGAAACTGCCTTTTGAAGTGTGCAGATGACACAAAGCTGCCAGGACTGGTAACTGACCCTCATGATAGATTAAGGATGCATACTGACCTTCTGACTATAGAGATATGGGCAAAAATAAATTATCTTCAGTTCAACATACAGTAGGCAAATGTGTAGTCATGCACTTTGGGTGGACCAATGCTTGCCAGGACTGTTATATCGATGGCAATAAGGTTAGATCAACAAAGAAGATAGTGGATCTAGGTATTCATTTTAGTGATACCCTAAAACCCCCCCACTACTGTAGACAGATTGCTAGAAAATCAAATTATCTAGTAAACTGTGTAAAGAGGACTTTCACAAACAGATCTGAAGCAGTACTAATGTCACTCTACAGAGCCTACATAGGTCCACATTTGGACATTCGTTCTCAGATCTGGAGTCCCTTTCTAAAGAAGGATGTTAACCTGGTAGAAACACCAAAAGAAGGTTCACCAAAATTATTTCTTGCTGTAAGAACAAACCCTGCGAAGACAGACTTAGGGAGCTGCGGTTATTCACTCTAAGTGATAGGGGAATAAGAGGAGATCTGCTACTGCTCTTCAGTATAATTAAGGATAAACAGTTGTTCAATGATCTGGGCCTGGAATTTAGGAAACCCTTACATAATTTAACAGGACACCAATTTAAATTAGATAGAAATATAGAATTGGTAGAAAAAAAACTAATAACGACATTAGAAAATATGCATTTATTCCTAGGATTATTAAACTGTGGAACAGGCTTCCTCCAGATATTGTAAACTGCAACAGCTTCACAACTTTTAAAAGAAAACTGGATATCCCAATATGAAACAGCTACATATAACCAGCCAAAACCACTAAGAAGTGTGGGGGGGGGGGGCAATAGTCTACTGGCTAACTGTCTTTAATGGTCCTTAAAACCCAGAGTATAAACCCGAGTATAAGCTCCACTACTCAAACAAACAATAACCCAAAGGTGCTGCACACTCAGATGAATTTGGCTGAACAACAATTTTTGTAGTTTCAAATGCAGAAAAGGTTTGATTTATATCTAGGCTGAAGCGATCATAGAAGACAGCTCCTTCCACCTTCACTCACTCTACAGCTTCTGCAAGTCAGATGGTACATTTTACACAGCACAGCTATCAGTGCCCATTTTGCCATTTTCACAAGTGACGTTCCACCTTCATAACTTCACAAAGTCTGAAAACTTTGTGAAGTTCAGTTTCGTCATGCAAAATTACTTTATGAAACAAATTTCAGCAACTTCACATGTCCCTATTAAAACTACTCCCATTAACCCAGGCAGAGGCAGGCATAAGATGGGATGAATAGTGAGGCAGTATAGCACAGTGGTATAGGGCTCTGAGCTACAAACCTGGAGACCTGGGTTTGAATCCCACCGCCCCCATTTGCATACTGTGTGACCCTAAGCAAGTCACTTATTTTCCTAGTGCTTCCAGGTCACACCTGAAAACAAG
Organism: Neoceratodus forsteri; assembly: GCA_016271365.2. Classification (NCBI taxonomy): domain Eukaryota; kingdom Metazoa; phylum Chordata; order Ceratodontiformes; family Ceratodontidae; genus Neoceratodus; species Neoceratodus forsteri. The sequence continues at coordinate 1,545,872,762 of CM057450.1, forward strand.
CTTCGACTTAGTGTGCTTTTCTTGGTTAAACAATTTCTTCTTTCCCTGAACGTGGTGCCTACTGATGTGCCACATGTCTAAAAAATATTTGTTGTTGCACATAAAAAAATATTATGTGATGACATGAAGTCAGGTGACTTCAAAACAATCCATGGGCACCATGTTCAAATCTTCCCACTTGTCCAAAAATGTTACACTGCCTGGATGCCTTGTGCACGTGGAATTAAGGCATATATAGTAAAGTGGAAACATCAATAGTCAACCATGAGTATTCTTCTCTCCATTCTGGTGTTTCAGTTCTGTTTAGAATGTGCATAGTGTTTCTGACATATGAGGGTAGGGCTACCACCTCATCCTTCAAAAAACAATCCACAAACCATGACAGGTTTTTCGCTAGTGACCCCACCTGACACTGAACCAGCCAGAATGCTTGTGAATGTCCTTTTACAGCTCGGGGGAGGATGTACAGCAGAGTGTTGGAGCAACTATGTTTGTGGGGTGGGGGCCACTAGATGCCAGTGAATTATATTTAATCTTACTGGGCCAGTGATCAGTAGGGTGGACCCATTATACACCAGGGAGTAATATTTTATCTTACTGGAGGGTGATCACTAGATGCCAGGGAAATATATTTTTTCATACCAGTTGGTGAATCATGGGAGTGGGGGACCACTAGAGCAAGGAATCAGTAACATTTGTGGATTGAATGTATGGTGATCAGGGAGTGGGGTAAAACTAGACCCAAATATGTGCCTCATCAGCATATGTGCAGTGCATGTACAGTCATCGGGGTGTGGGGATGCTTGGCGGGACAGACAGCTCTTGCTGTTACTCTACTACCTATCTCTTGGTTGGGTGTGTGTTAATACCCCACTGTGTGCTGCAGTAAGAGTAGAGTTTTGAAAGCATTAAACAGTACTGTGACGGAAGCTGTTAATGTTTTCAAAACCTTTGACTATGCCGTTAATCCCTGCATGCAAGGCGGGGGGTCCATTTTGCATGAGCACAGTGGGATATTCTGTGTGTCCACACTATTGGGTTTGTGCTGCAGATGGGGCCTCTGAATATGGCTCCTGTTCCATGACTGCATCATTCCCACTTACCACACTGCTAACAAGGTATCGCTGTACCACTTCACGAAGTTAATTCGCATGGCAAAGGGGCACTTCATAAAGTGGAGCCCATTTTACAAAGCTGCAAACTGGGAAAGTTCTCAAGACGTAAACGTGCCATGTGACTGCAAAGACTGCAGATCACATAGTACTTGAAGTACTCTACACGTAGACCATGAGGAGGCTTAGGCACAGAGTGCAGGAGATAAGTCTGTCCCTCTGGATGTGTTGTAGTCACTTGGGATAAATCTCTCTAAAGTGGTTCATTTGTTCTTAGTTGATCAAGAAGTTATCTATAGTGCATTGTGCATCTGACGTGTGGTAGTTTACTCTGTCTGAAAACATTATTTAATGTAATATTATGATTTTGTTTGAGCTATTTTTCAGTCAGAGTGCATTGCTGCGATGGGTAGGAGGTGCAGCTTAGATTTTTTTTCGGTGTGTACAAGGATTTGCTGTTAATGTGACAGGAATTGTTGAATTCATTTTTTGTCAGTTATAGTGACTGCAGTGTATTAAATTGGCGTATTAAAATTATTATAATGTTTTTTGTTGTACCAGTTCCATAACTTCTTTTTCATTCCTGTTGTTTCTGGCAGCACTGATGAACCCTCAGGGAAGGTGTTGCCCATTGCTTTGACAGCAGTCTATCTGCAATTTCTGCATCAGTTTATTTATTTTCTTTAACTGTGTGCATTTTTTTTCTCTTTGGCTTTGGCCCAGACACTGCACCATTTTAGTTGCTCTCCTGTGGAGTGCCTGCACTCTGTCTATGTCCTTTTGGAGAAGAGGTCTCCTGAACTAGACAGAGTACTCTAGGTGAGATCTCACCAATGATGTATACAGAGGTAACACCACCTCCCTCTTTCTGCTGGTGATACCTCTCCCTATGCACCCCAGCATCCTGCCAGCTCTCCCAACTGCCTTGTCACACTGCTTGGCCACCTTTAGGTGATCTTTCCTGTTTGGTGGTCATCAATACCACTCCCCCCCCCATTTTGTACTCTGCCACTGGGTTTCTGTGCCCTAAGTGTATGATTTTGTACTTTTTCATATTGAAACGTTGCTGCCATACCCTTGACCACTCTAACTTTCTCAGACCACTACTTATTTTTGTCACCCCTCCTGGAGTGTCTACCCTATTTCAGATTTTAGTGTCATCCACAAAAAGGCAGATCTTCTCATCCAGCCCCTCTGCAACATTGCTGATAAAGACATTTAAGAGGACTGGTCCCAGTACTGATCTCTGTGGCACTCAGCTGGTCACCCTTCCTTTCTCAGAGTTAACTCCATTTATCACCACCCTCTGACACCTATCCCTTAACCAATTTCTTACCCAGTTTATCACCTTTGGACCCACTCCTAAGCTGCTCAGCTTGCTTACAAGTCTCCTATATAGAACAGTGTTGAAGGCCTTACTGAAATCAAGGTAGATCACATCTCCCACTCCACCCTGATCCAATTCCCTGGTCACCCAGTCAAAGAAATCTATCCGATTTGTTTCACATGACCTCCCCCTTGTGAATCCATGCTGCCTTGGATCTTGTAAGTCACTGGATATTCCACAGTCTTTTCCTTCAGTAGTGATTCCATTAATTTCTCCACCACTGATGTCAGGTTGACTGGTCTGTAATTGCCAGCCTCCTCCCTGCTTCCATTTTTGTGAAGTGAGACAACATCTGCCCTCCTCCAGTCCTCTGGAACCACTCCTGTCTCCAGTGAGTGATTGAACAGAACTGTCAGAGGTACATCCAATACCTCCCTGAGCTCCCTCAGTATCCTTGGGTGCATCCTGTCTGGCCCAATTGCCCTATCCATTTTCAGATTTGCAAGTTCCTTCAGGAGTCCCTCCACTGAAAATGGACTGGTGTCCACCTCCATTCCTTCAATGCTCCTGTTATTTTTCTGTGGTGCCTCACTTTCCCCTTCCTCTGTGAATACTAAACAAAAGTATTTGTTTAGGATGTCTGCTTTTTCCTGGCCCCCCTCCACCTCCCCTCCTTCCTTGCCATACAAAAACCTCAGCTGGTCATCCTTTTTTCACATACATACCTGAATAATGTCTTGTCCCCTTTCTGTTTGCGCCTTTGCGATCCTTACTGCTTTCTCTGCCTCTCTCTGTTTCTTCTGATACACCTCCCTATCCTCCCTTTGCATCTTCTTATACCTCCTGAATGCTAACGTTTTTGCCCTTCCTTCCCAACCACCTCCTTTGAGAGCCATAGCAGGCTCTTTCTCCTCTTGTTTTTATACAATTTCAATAATGTCAGAATGTAGCGATGACACAGTTTCGGGATGTGCTGATGACACAATTTCACAATGTGGCATTGACACAAAATTTCAGAGTGGATGAGCAATTTTGGAATGTGACAGGGAAGTGCACTTTTGAAATGTGGCAGGAACGCACAGTGTCAGAATGCGGCAGGGACACACATTGCTGGAATGTGGTGGAGATGCAATGGTTACAAAATGGAACATAACTTTTAAACAAAGACATTTAGAGATCAAATTTTTGGTATTAGGATTATTGAAAATGTAACAAATTGCAATGTATTTTGTTTGTGTGTGGTTTTTATTTTTATTATTATTATTGTCTATGCCTCTATAAAATATTGCGGCTGAGGTGGGAGGTCTGTGGAAACTGAAAATGATATTCCATTGTAGCCTATGCCTTGAGGCACTCAGCTAGAAGTGGTCTTTCTTTAAGCAGTCATTTTCCTTTCCTTTAAAGGCCCTTTGTTTTGGATAAACTTCAAAGGGCTAAGTTCCTTTTGCAGAAAAAAAAACATGTTTGAAAGTAAACAGGGCCAAGGCAGAATAAGATGTTTCCAGCTGTGCTAGAGGACCAGGATAACAAAACAGGCCAAGGTGAATACACAAATCTGGTTTAGACCAGTCTGGGAAAAAGGTGGTCCACAGAGATCAAAAGCAGAGGAAGGGTGGGATGTCAGAGAGGCCTGTCCAGTGATGTGGGGATAATGGGCTAGCCAGCCGAAGGTATTTCTGTTATATGTTGTATGTTTGCAGAGAGAATTTAATAACATCACATGTTCAAGTCTGACGTAACTAACCAGTTCCTAGTTGAGGTAAGCTTCTTCTACTCTACTTAGAAATGTAGTTGGCATTGAATTAGTTTTCCCCGTGTGACCTGTATCTGTTCAAATGTGTTTATTTTTATCTCTGTATAAATACTGTATTCCAATAGCGTATTTTATCCAGTAACATATGTAAATGTTATGGAATATTAAATGTTATTTATAGATACTTGAAGGGAATCTGTATGTTGCCTTATGAAATTATTGTAAAGGTTACTGCAAGGATCCAGTATGTGAATTGCTGGGTTATATTTAGAAATTTTTTTCAGTAAGACAGAAAAATGCTTTTTAAATAGGGATGTGGAGGCATCCATTTTGTGGACAGGAAGGGTGTTGTGATGATGTCACTGCCTTACCAGTGTTAACAATATGCAGTGCAGCAAGTGAGAACAGTTTGACTGTGCTGTCAGGGGTTCTATTATATTATGAGGAACACCCAGGAATTTATGTTTGGCAGAGTGCAAGAAAAGAATCCAGTGCTTCTCTTCATGATAGAACAGGATCCATGTCTGTAGGAGTAGTTTGTTTTAACTTGCTTAACTGCATACTGTTAGAGCTGATGAGGCAGTGACATCATCACAGAACCCTTCCTGTCCACAAAATGGATGCCTCCACATCACAATTTTAAATGTATTTTTCTGTCTTACTGAAAACATTTTCTAAATATTACCTAGCAATTTACATACTGGATCCTCATAGTAAACTTCACAATAATTTCATATGGAAATGTATGAATTCCCTTTAACGCTTTCTGTGACTGAGTCATTTTACGTATACATAACCAAGGGTAAATTGGCAAGTGTGTGATTATTTCTGAAGAGAAAGGCTACAAAGTTACCATATCTAAAGTAAAGTGTTCTCAGCTGTGATAGAAGGAGTGGGTCACTTGCCCTTTGGGAAAGAGCACTGTACTGTGTGAGCAGTGACTCTAGTGAGATTCAGACCTAAAGATACCCTGAGTGAGAGTCACGCTGAGTGGTGATAGCATACCAAGGTAACCCTTTCAGGCATCTGAAGGGTTGTGAAAACTGGTACCAGTACAGGCTGAATTCTGGGAGAGCCAGTCTGTGACAAACTGGTTGGCAGCAGTTCAATCAAAAAACAGAGTGTCAATAAAAAGGTTATCTGTCCAGTCACAGAACAGGATATGCAAAAGTGAAACTGTACATACTACCATTTTTATTTTGTTGCAAGTAAGAGTATATTACCAAAAGACACTATGCCTGGGCCATATTATAAATTAAAGCTGGCATGTCTTGAGGAGCTCTGCAAGTGTCAGTGGCTCAGTAGGTAGCACACTCGCCTCTGAGGCTGGGAGATCAGAGGGCTGTGGGTTCAGTTCCCACATCTGGCACTTGGGTTAATATCCCAGTACTGACACTGTAGTGCAGCATGAGAGGGGTGCTGCACTTCTGAGGTGCCGTCTTTCAGATGAGACATTAAACCGAGGTCCCATCTGCCTGGATTGGTGGTAGTTCAGGTGGATGTTAAAGATCGCATGGCACTTATCGAAAAGAGTAGGGGAATTTCCCGGTGTCCTGGCCAAATTTCCCTCATTCACTAAAAATACCACCAACAGCTTAATCTGGTTCAAAGTCAGTTGGCATTCATCTGTATACCCCTCCCCCCGGGTCGTGCCTGAAAATAGGCAGGATTTGCCTAGTGCACTTACCCGGTCAACAAAAACTAAATAAAAATAAATAAAAAGGAAAAATAAATAAAATAAAAGTAGAGGACTTGTCTTTGAGGAAGGCCAGCCACAGAGAGACCTCATAGACCCCCTTGAAAAAAGTGACCAGTGAAGCCGTGCAAAAGTAGTCACTGGTAGCCAAAGTCATGAGACAGAGGTTATGGAGAGCGCAAATGAACCAGAACCTATAACTGGGACAACTGCACAAACAGCCCAGATACAAATGATGCAGCTGAAGCATTCCCTGGTGAAGGCAGAGGCTGAACGGCAAAAGGCAGATGATGAGCTGCAGAGAGTAAAAGTGGAGATATAGCTGCAAAAACTGAGGCTGGAGGCAGAAGAGTAAAGGAAGTAATGCCAGAATGTGATCCAGATGACAGCAGAGCAAAAGAGAGAGAGAGACACAGAGAGACAGAGACAGGAGTGAGAGAAAGTATGAGAGGAGCAAGAAATGTAGCACCAACATGAGAGAGAGAGATGGAGATTCTGCACTAGAGGGTATCATCATAAACTGTAAGTACTGACATCAGGGTTTTAACCCAAGAAGCCAAAATTAAGTACCAAAATGTTTCTCAAGTATCGGAAGGGAGATTATTTTGATTTGTTTTTAAAACATTTTAATAGAATTTGTGGGCAATTTGAATTGGACAGAGCTCCTCGGACAATTTATCTTTTGCTCTTCCTTATGGGCAGGGCATTAGAAGCCTTTGGCAGTATGAACAATGAGGACTCTATGGACTATAAGAGAGTGAAAACTGCCTTGTTAAAATGTTCTGAATTGACTCCCGAGGCCTAAAGACAAAAATTTAGAGGTTTAAGGAAGGCACCAGGAAAGAGCTATTCTGAAATGTGTGTAACTCGACAATCTGTTAAAGCGATGGTTAGATGGTTCAAAGGCTAGCTCTGTGGAACAGATAACAGATTTGTTCTTCGTGGAACAGTTTCTAAGGATCGTACCAGAGGAATTGAGGATATGGTTACTGGATCGGACTAGGGCTGGGCAAAAGTTGTGAATGCTACTTTAATGGAGCCTTTGCAAAATTTCACAATTTTTGCAGAATTTTCCAAACTTTCACCTTTGGTGAAATTGGAAATCTTCCAAAAGTGACCGGCAAATTTTTGCCCTGTTCCACCGAATTTGTTTGCTGAACTGTGGAATAAAATGCATGAAGTGTGGAATTAATACATAAATCCAAAATTCATGTGATTATTCCTCATTTCAGTGATTAGTTCTGTGCTGTCCCGATAGGAAAAGATAAAAAAAACTTACCTGGTGTCCAGTGGTGCCTCCCATGATTTGATTGCTCGCTGTCCTGTAATTATTGTTTCCCTGGTGTCTTGTGGTTGTTTCTCTGGTGTCTAGTAGCACCTTGCACCCTCCAATCACTGGCACTGGCAATAAATATTGTTTACCTGGTGTTTAGTGACACCTCCACCCTCAAATTGCTTGCCCCAGCCATTAATATTGTTTCTCTGGTGTCTAGTGGCACCCACCACCCTCTGATCACTCAATGTGGCTGTAATTCATATTATTTCCCTAGTGTCTAGTGGCAACTCCCCCACCCTCTGATTGCTTGCCCGGGCCATAATTAATATTGTTTCCCTGGTGTCTAGTGGCACCCCCCAACCCTCCAATCACTCACCCCAGCAGTAATAATTAATATTGTTTCCCTGGTGTCTAGTGGCACCCACCACCCTTCGATCACTCACACTGGTCATAATTAATATTGTTTCCCTGTTGTCTAGAGGCACCCCACCTCCACCCTCCAATCACTCACCCCAGCAGTAATAATTAATACTGTTTCCCTGGTGTCTAGTGTCACCCACCACCCTCCGATCACTCACACTGGCCATAATTCATATTGTTTCCCTTGTGTCTAGTGGCACCTTCTACCCTCTGATCGCTTGCCCGGGCCATAATTAATATTGTTTCCCAAGTGTCTAGTGGCACCCCACACCCTCTGATTGCTTACCTGGGCCATAATTAATATTGTTTCCTGGTTGTCTAGTGGCACCCCACCCCCACCCTCCAATCGCTCACCCCAGCTGTAATAATTAATATTGTTTCCCTGTTGTCTAGTGGCACTCCACATCCTCTGACCTCTCACCCCGCCATAATTAATATTTCCCTGGTGTCTAGTACCCCCCCACACCACCCACACTGGGTTGGGTATACCAACCTGCAACTTCCTTCCATACATAGTCAGTCATTGGGTCAGAAAATGGGAATTGGGGAGCCCATATGGCAATCGGTACAGCCCTCCTCTAACAACCTCAACCAATCGCCACATGTAATAACAGCGAGCAAGTGTGGGGGATATTATGAATGAAGAATTTAAGTATTTATACAATGATCACCCTGTCATCCTCACATTTTATGTGCATCCCAAAATCCATAAGAATTTGAATGAAATCCCCAGAAGACCAATTGTTTAAGTAGTAGATTCACTAAATAAGCATTTATGTGAATTTTTTGATTTCTTCCTACAACAGAGTGTCTTAAAAATTCCATCTTATTTAAAAAACACTAGCGATGCAGTCAAAAAGTTAAGGATATAAAGTGGGAAAATGAATTTTGTGGGTATATATAGATGTAGAGGCATCATATACCTCAATTAGACATACTGATGGAATAAGAGCAAGCAAATATTTTCTGAAAAAAAGCAATATAAGGGAGTCAAGAGCAACTGAATTTATTGAAAAAGGGCTGGAATTTGTGTTAACCCACAATTTGTTTGAATTCAATAATGAATTTTATTTGCAGATTTGTGGGAATGTGACAGGGGCCTCTGTGGTCCCATCATATGCTACAGTAACTTCTTTTTAGGACTGGGCGAGGAAAAGGTACTTTATAACCCAAACAGTAATCCTTTCCATGGTAATATTATAAATGGTACCATTACATTGATGTTTGTCTCTGCATATGGAAGGGATCAGAAGTAAGTGCCCGATAATTTGTAGTTTGGTTTAAACAAAATAATTGGAACCTATGGTTTATTTCAAAGATCAGTAATACTATAATAGATTTTCTGGATTTGACTTTCATCAAATCAAATCGAATCAAACTTTATTTTTATAGCACCTTTCATAACTAAGGGGATGGTAATACTGGCAATGGGAAGACTAAAGGGTATCAATAAGTGACTGCTACAGACTCACTTTTGAGATGTTATAGCTCTCACCCCAGGTCACGTAAAACTCTTTACTGTACAGTCAGCTATTAAGGATAAGAAGAAACTGTTCTGATAATACAGATTTTAAGACTCAGGCCTACAGATTAATAGCTTGATTTAAAGCAAGAGGTTACAAAGATGAAACCTTAGGGGCAGCACTTCAGAAAGTAAGGGAAAACAGAAGCAGAACTTTTAAACCCCAGACCTCAACAAGTTAGCACTAAAAGGGTAAAGGGGACAGAGAGACCGTTATATTCTCGACTGAATTTAATCACATTTCATGTAAAATTGGAAATATTATCTGGCATAATGGGATATTCTCAAAAGTGATTATGCAATAGGTCAAATAATGGGTGACAGTCCTGGAATCACATTTAGAAAAACAGCCAGCTTGGAGGACAAACTGGTACACTGTAGATTTTTTAAGAAAAAAATAAGAAAATACAACATGGTTACCAGTAAAACCTAATGTTTTTTTTCCAAGTTGCAGAATTGTAATGTGTGCCAATATGTCAAACCTGGAAAAGAATTAGTTTCACCAGTTAATTACATGAAGATGGTAATAAAGGAATTTGTCATGTGTACAACAGCCTTTGAGGTATGCATCCTTTGGTGTCAGTGGGGTTTTTGCTATATTGGCAAAATTGTTAGAATATTGAAAAAAGGACCCAGGAGTGTGTACACTCCATTATTAACCAGAGAATGGATACACCAATTGCAAGACATTTTTTGAAGCCCAAGACTCCAATCTAAGAGCCTTACATTTCATGGGGCTGGAATGTGTTACACAGCCCATGAGGGAAGGGGATTGTCAAAATACCCTCTTGAAAAGAGACAGCTTTTGGGTCTATAAATTAAACATTGTGAGCATGAGGGAGGTAAATGAAATGTGGGTCCTTAAGCCTTTTTTGAGAGATTAATTTTATACGTCTCACTTCCTGTATGAATATATTAGGGCTCCCGTATTTTTAGGTTAGACAATTTTTCTATTGCTCCCTTTTTAACCCCCACAGAAACTCTTTTCTCACCACCCAGTGTTTCTGTGCCCCCTTCCCCTTCTTCCCCCTTCTGTGCTTAACTACTTATGTACTATCATATCCTCAATGTCTAGGCAAATAAGGAGGTTGATCGCACCAAGCTACTTGGGCATAGATTAGTTCAGGAGTTTGTTTCTTAAACAATGTTCCCTTTCCCTTCTCTTCATTCCCTAACATGCCACCATTTCTAGTTTAGTTTCTTCCATGTATTAAAGTTATGCTTGTCATAAGTAACTCCTGTGTTATATTTCCTTTAGGTTGTCCTTCACGTTATACTTTTCAAATTGTGGCTATCCAAACACCTGACTGCTCTGTGCCTTAGACATATGTTTGCTGATCCCTAGGGACAACCTAGTGAATGAAATGGTTGATCACACCTAGAAAGTGGTTTCTGATCCCAAGGGACTACCCTGCAAATAAGGAGGATGATCGCTCCAAGCTACTTGAGCATAGATTAGTTCAGGGGTTTGTTTCTAATTTTTATAGTAAGAGAATTCTTACAACTAAAAATGGATATAGACACACATCTAATTGTAACCCTTCTTTGGCATGTAGTAAGACTTTTCACTTTGTTTTGTACCTTAGCATGTTATAATGTTGTCCATGCCTTTTAATTGCGCTTGTTATTTATGAGGAAGTACCTTATGTTTCTTTAAAAAAGAATTTGTGGGGGGGCGCTGTTGAGCACCTTATTGAATGGATGTAGGAGAGAGTAGCTCTGCATTTGGTTGGACTTTCATAATAAAAATACCCTGAGAAAGGCTGAATTACTTTACAATTCCAGCACCTTTCAATAGCTTATCCAGTGGAGCAGTTTGATACCAAGTTTGGCGATGGGGTGAACGTACAAGGGAGGTTTTGGGGGCTCCAAATCTCAGCAGCCAGTGGAGCCACAGGCCTCGACCTCTGCATCAGAGCGCCCAACACAGGAACCGCCATGGAAGGCCCTGCAGCTGTTGATGCAGGCCATCAGTGGTAAAATTAAAACAATACTACAAAGGCTGGGAGAGCAGGATCTAAAAATTGAAATGGCCAGTAAAACAGTGGTAGCAGCAGAATCTCAGGCCATAAAAGCATTGAATACCACCACGAAGCTAGCCCAAGAAAATGCGCATCTGGGTTACCAATTAGAAGCCTTGGAAAATGCAAATCGGGCCTCCAATATTCGGTTGGTGGGTATTCTAGAGGGATCAGAAGAATCAGATCTGCTGCAGTTCTTAAAGCAATGGTTACCTGGAACACTTGATCTTTCAGCTGATTTAGCTAATTACTTCTATAAGGCCTATAGAATATCCCCCAGATCAGCCAGTGATCAACAGAAGGGCCTGCAAACCATTCTCCTAGTAACTAATAATAGCAACACCAGAGATGTTATCCTACAGGCAGCTAGATCGGCAGACTATTTAAATTACCAGGGTCACATTATTCACTTTTTCTTGTCTTGACTTGTCTTTTGCCACCAGAGCCCATCACAAAAAGTTTGACGGCATTCGGGAGAAGTTGAGGAGCCCCGGGGTAACCCACTCTTTGTTAGTGCCAGCCCGCCTTCAGATATATTATAGAGGACATACATACCAATTTACAGACCCAGAGGAGGCCAGTTGTAGGGTCCAGAAAATCGAGGAAGAGTTTGCAGTGGCTCGTGGGGTGGAAGCTCCAGTTACTGATTCTTCGGAAGAAAAGGGGACCTGAAATGGTGAGGTATTCATTTCACTTTGGCATAAATCACCATGCCTGAACTGACTGACCGGGTTTGAACAATCCTAATCAGATGCTAACGAGACTGCTGTTATCTATCTGGTGGACTTGAATGGGGGTTATTTTAAAATGTTAGTTTGCTGATAAAATGCATTAATGGGAGTTTTCTAATTTCCCACTTTACTTAACCCTACTTTTGGTAGCTTGATGTTAAGGATGCAATCCATCATTATGCTCATGGAGCTTTAAAATATCATTTTTACAGTTTGTTACTAGATGCAACCTCTCTTAACTACTATGTTTTCTTGGAAATGAACATCTTGTTCGGTAAGAGGTCATATCAGCTCTAGTGGCTGAGTAATTTTATCTTCAGGATTTTCGTATTTTCAGCTTGACCTCCAAATCATTGTAAGGTGTAGCTATTTGATATAAAATTGTTGGTCTGGTTAAATTGTAGTTATACCCTCACATTCATTAACAATATGTTAGACTTTATCTACTCTGTGCCATTGGATGGATCCTTTACTTATGTGATGTCTAATATATGGATATGTACTCTGTACATTGTATTGTTAAAATGCAATAAAACATAAAATAAAAAAAAAAAAGAATTTGTGGACGGCATGTACTTGACTGGCCAATCAAATGATAATGTCATACTGAAATTTTCATATAAATTTGGGTGCATCCTCTTCATGTTCAAATCCCCTGACAAAGCCTTATGGTGAAGCACTGGGGCATTATTTCACAGGGTGACTGGGTCATTTTCAGACCATATGTATAATTCAGCTACACTATTAAAGAGATTCATTGGTTATTTTTGGCTCTAAGTTTTGCTTTAATCAAGAAAGAGAGTAGCGTGGTTCTCATGGATAACTTAGTTACCAAGCACGGGTTAGCCCCCCCCCATACTGTGCACCATGTTTGCCCTCTTGAGTGCAACATGCATCATTTGGATTTGTAGATTTGGCTATAACATGGCCATTAGACACTGCTGTGGGTCACAACATGGCAATATGTATGGTTTGTCTAGGCAGTAACCAGTGGCGCAGTAAAGAATGGGAGGTGCTTTAAAGAATTAAATAATTGTTAAACCTGAGAGAGAGAACTAAGGGCACAGCAAGTAAAGTAAACCTGCTAGTATGAAAAAATACCAGTTAGGGTCACTAAAATATTTTCTTTTTCATCTTTCCAGGGCATGGAGATGTGACAACTTGCAATGTAGTTTGTCTGTGTGTGTGTTTTATTTTTATTATCATTTATGCCTCTAGAAAGTATTTAAGTAGAGGAGGGAGGTCTGGTGGAAATTAAAAATTGCATTCCTCTGTAGCCCATACCTTTGGACACTTGGATGGGAGTGGCATTTGATTAAACAGTCCTTTTCCTGTCTTGTAAAGGCCCTTTGTTTTAGGTAAACTTCAAAGGGCTGAATCCCCTTCATAGGAAAAAAAAAACATGTTTTGAATGTAAACAGGACCACGGCAGAGTTAGACACTTCCAGCTGTGTTAGATGGTCAGGATAATAATGCAAGCTGAGGTGAATACACAGATCTGGTTTGGACCAGTCTGGGACAAAGGTGGTCCCCACAGATAAAAAGTAGAGAGAGGGTGTGATGTCAGAGAGGCCTGTCAAGTTATGTAGGGACAGTATGACAGCCAACCGAAGGTATTTCTGTTGTATGTTTGCAATGAGGATTTAGTTATGCCTGGAATTTTTAACTTGTAACATCACATGTTCAAATCTGCCATAACTCAACAGTTCCCAGTTGAGGTAAGCTTCTTCTACTCTACTTAAGAATTTACTTAGCGTTAAGTTAGGTTTTTCTGGGAGACCTCTATCTCTTCAAATGCGATTATTTTTATCTATAAAAATACTGTATTCCCCATAGTATTTAGTGTGTATTGTCCTATAGCATATTTAAATGTAGTGTTGTATTAAAAGTTAGTTTTATATACTTCATGCTTCCTGTGACTAAGTCGTTTCAAGCGTAGATAACATGGGGGTAAATTGGCAAGTCTGTGATTAATTTCCAAAGAGACAGGTTACACAGTTATCATATTTAAAGCAAAATGTTTTCAGCTGTGACAAAAGGGGTGAATTGTTTGCCCTTTGGGAAAGAGCACTGTACTGTATGAGTAAGACTCACACTAAGTGGTGGTGGCATACCAAGGTAACCCATATAGGCATCTGAAGGTTTGTGAAACTGGTAGCAATGCAGACTGAGTTCTGGAAGAGAACCAGTGTGCAACAGGAAATATGCTGATTCTAATTCTGTGATGTAGCACTTTTGGGCAGACTCCATCTACAATTTCCACTGTCACTTTACGAATTTGAGGTTGTTTGATCAGTTTCTTCCTTGAACAGTGCATCACATCTTCCTGTGTTGTAATCCTTACAGATTTTATTTCCAATTCTGCATTCCTCTCCTGGAGGTCATATCCATTAGAAAAATACTTTAATCATGTCCACCACTACTGGAGACAAGCATGCTGTAGAGGTTACCAGCTAGAAGGAGGAGGTGGATATCTTTCAGGGCCAGCAGTCTGATGCATCTGGCACTGGGGCAGTGGAACTGCTGAGACTGTCAGCAAGAAGAATAAGAAGACCATCACTGCTGGTGTGGTTAGACAGCTAATGCAGACACAGCTTAATGTTAGTAAGGCAGGAGGATCTTCTTCTCTCAATATGTCGACTGGTTAGTCTAACCAAGGTGTTGCTCCACAAGAAGAAGACTCATCTTCTCAGAGGGTTGTAGTAGTTCAGAAAGGAAAGTAATCTACTATCACCACACAAAGTGAATGACAGCCATTTGGTATGTGTGACAAACTACCCTTTGGGTTGTATCAGCTTCTAGGGTAGTTTAGTCTGATTCTCTTCTCCTGCTATGCCCACTCAGTTATATGAAGAAAACACTTCTGCCCCACTCAGGGACTTGGAAGGTCAAACACAGTAATAGTGCACTTTGGATGCTGGACATTAAACAGAGAAGTCTCACTTTGTCAGCAGAAATATTATATTTTCCTTTGCAATAGAGATGCTCAGCCACTACTTCTATAAAAATAGATTCTTTACTACTAAATGCCACAAGAGCAAGATATTACATACAAACAGGATATGTACAGCAACCAAAAATATGTTAACATGTGATAGCTAACAATGAGGCATCACTTATAACATTAGGGTTAAGTGATTTTTCTATGTCTAATCTACTTATTCATTTGAATATTTCAAATGTTATTTGTTTACTGTGTTCTGAAAAAAATTGCCTTGTGTGTATTAGGGTTTTGTTTTGTTTGGGGTTTTATTTTATTTGTATAGGGGCATTGATGTGGTTTTGGTTGCATTGGAAAATGTTGTTTTGTTTGTTATTATTAATAATTTTAGCTGGGGATGTGGAGGCAAATCCTAGTCCACTAATTGCAGATGGTTGTGATAATTCCATGTGGTACTTAAATCATGGAATTAAGATTCTTCATGTGAAAGCTAGGAGTATGTTTTCCAAATTGGCCAATATAGAGGCTTTTACAATTCTGTATAAACCTCATATGGTTGTGATCTCTGAATCCTGGCTAAAGCCTGCAGTACCTGATAGTGCTTGTGAGATCCCTGGTTATAAATTGTTTCATTCAGATTGTAAGGGTACAAAATCTGCTAGAGGGATAGCTGTTTATTATTTAGATTATTTAAATGTTTCTTTGTGGCTTTCCAGTCAGAATTGTATTTCACAAAATGATTGGTTGTTGTTAAATCTGCGTTTGGGAGGTGTTAAACAGGTGGTTGTGGAATGTTTATATAATCCGCTACAATGTGGGAAAGCGGGTTTACAAGAATTCCTTGATATTATAGCCTCAAGTTTATTGGATAGGGATTTTGTTTTGGCTGGGATTGTCAATTTAAAATGGGCTAAAGCTGATGTTTCTGGTTATGAACATTTAATGCAATCTTATATCATGTCTCAGTTAATTGTTCAACCTACTAGGTTGAATTCTTTGTCTGATAATCATTCCATATTAGATTGGATTATTACTAATAACAAACATATGGTTTTACATTCTGGGGTTCTGGGCGACTCAATAAGTGATCACCAGGTAATTTTTGGAGTATTAAACTTTAAAGCTGTGAGATTGTCTCCTCGTATAATCTTTTCTCAGAACTTTAAAAACGTTCCATATCAATTAGTGTATCAGGAATGTTGTGCTTTGAATTGGTCATTTCTCAACTCTACCCCAGACCTGTATTGCGCTGTTGATTTTTTCTGTCAAGAATTGTTGGGATTACTGGAACGATTATGTCCACTGCATAAATTAAGGGTCGAGGGGTTCCAAAATGGATGGTTTACCCCTGCTCTTAAAATGCTGGTGAAACAAAAACACTTGGCTTGAATAGCTTATAAGCTACCTCCCACTGAGGCCTTAATGCAGGCCTATCGATCTGCTAGGAATTTGGCCTGTAGTAAAATAAAACAGTCTAAAATGGACTATTTTCAACATAAGATCGAGGATGCTTCTTCTGATTCTAAGGATTTTTGGGGAACTTTAAATTCTTTGTTATCCCTTAAAGTTAAGTTGAAAATTTCTCACTTAAATTCTTTGGATGGCATGGTCACTGATCCTTTTTTGATGGCAAATTTGTTGAATGCTAAATTTACGAATACCGACGATCTTATTTCTGATGTTTTAGGTTGTGATAGTGATGCTGGTAATTGTAATATTAATCCAAATGCTCCATCACTGACCAACCTATCTGAAGGTTTGTCCAGCTTTCATTTTAGTCCTATTAATTCATTTGAAGTGTTAAGATTGCTTTATCAATTACCCGGTATGTTTGGTGATTGTGATAATGGGTTGGATATAAGGTTTGTGAAATTGGTTGCACCTTTCATTGCTGATCCACTTTGTTCTTTATTTAATCTATGTTTGTTAACTGGGAGTTTCCCAGCTGCTTGGAAAGTTGTAAGGGCGGTGCCTATTCCAAAAAAGGATAAAGCAGATACAGTGGATGGTTGTCATCCCATTTCTATATTGAATCCCTTAAGCAAAATGTTAGAAAAGTTGGTGGTAAAACAGTTAAATGATTATTTGGAATTAAATGGTTTGCTTTGCTTAGAACAACATGGGTTCAGGAAAGGGAGGGGTATGGGAACAGCTTTGGTCAGGTTTATGAACACCGTCCTCCTTAGTTGTGATAGAGATTTTTTTATGGGGGCAGTGTTCGTGGACCTGACCCGGGCTTTTGATTTAATAAATCATGCTTTGCTTTCCTCAAAACTTAGAAGTATGGGTATTTACAGCTTAGTGATATCCTTTTTGAAGAGTTTTTTTTTAAAAGGCAGATCTCAACAAGTGTTTATTGAGCACTCATTATCAGACTTATGGTTAAATCCTAGACATGTTCCACAGGGGTCCATTCTTGGCCCCCTGTTATTTTCAATATTTATAAATCAAATCCCCTCTATTTTTTCAGCTAGTCATTGTCTTCTTTATGTGGATGACTTGATTCTGTATAACCAGGGTTCAAACATTGAGCAGGTCAACATTGATTTACAGAATTTTTTTGATAGACTCGGTCATTGGCTTTTACAAAATCAAATGGTTTTGAATGTAAAAAAGACCAAGTTCATGGTTTTTGGGAGTGCTCCTTGATTAAAGCTGAATCCATGTTTGCATATATTTGATAAATGTGGTGACTTATTAGAATAGGTTAATGAATTCGAGTATCTGGGTGTTCTTCTGAATCCTTGCTTGAATTTTTTCCCCAGGTTAAGGCTGTTAGTAGGATTATTAATTCAAAATTGGGTTTATTATACAAATTCAAGGCTTATTTATCAATAGAATCTTACAAAATAATTTATATGGGTACTTTATTGCCACATTTTGATTATGTTTCTCCTTTATATCTTGATTTGGGGGTAAGGAAGGGAAGGGTTTTGAGTGTGTCTTACAAAAATGTTTGTCGATTTGTTCATGATGTTCCTCAGTTTGACACATCATTGTGTCTTATATTCTTCTTTGGGTGGGCTATCTCCCAAATTAAAGTTTGTCTATGCACTTGATAATTTGATTCATCGTGCCATTTATGCTAGGAATTCTTCCCATTTATCTGATTTGGTAGTAATTAGGGATTCTCAGGTAAACTTGCATTCAAATCAAGGGATTGTCCTGAGGGCTACTGTTAACAGGGGAAATTTTGGTTTTCGATCTTTTATGTCATCTGCTGCTCGTTTATGGACTGATTTGCCTCCTTCCCTTAGATGTATTAATTCAGCAATGAGATTTCAGATTAAATTTAAACATTATTTGTTATCTGTCTATGTATGTAATTGTTAGCATATTGCTAATTATGTTTTGTTTATTGTTGATTGTCTTTCGGGTTGGACCTGAAAAAGGGGTTTGCCCAGTGTCCCTTCCCAGTTAACAAATTCAAAATAAAAAAAAAAACATTTACAGGAAAGGAAAATAACACAGTTTGAACAGATAGATGGGTAATAGAATAAACTCACAATCTATTCTCACACTAGGATCTATATTTACCTGCTGGTTAACTTTTTATTTATTTATTTAGTTGTTTAACCAGGTATAGCACACTAAGCTGAAAGCTTTTTTACAGGAGCAACCTAGGAGCACAAGGAGGTTAAGTGACTTGCTCAGGGTCACACAGTATGCAAGTAGAAGCTGTGGGATTCAAACCCAGGTCCGGTCTGCTGGATGTCACCAAATTTGCAGCTCAGAGCCTTAGACCACTGCGCTATACTGCCTGCCTAAAGAACTTGAAAGAGATATTCACCAAGACTGTTCTTTCCTCACCCAGATAAGCTACCTATGGAAGCAGGACCCTCCATCCTCTGGGGACACTCACCAAAACAGGCCCCAGGTCCTCTTCAAAGGCTGCAGGAAGAGAGAGAGAGAGAGAGAGACAGAGAGAGAGTTGGGGTTACTTCTTCAGTTTATGTCCTCAGGGCAGTAGAACTGGACCTCAGTAATGTGACAGCCCCCTCCAGTAGTCCCACCTACATGAGTGCATAGTGTGTATGTGTGTGTGTGTTTATAGCTGACAGGCTGACTTGCCCTTTCCCTCCTGCCAACATCCTTGCTGCATGGTTGCACCAGTTCCTATCCCTAACATTTTATGATATCCTTTTATCTTATCACCTGAGTGTGGGAACCCTGTCCTTGCAAGCACCCTCACATTCTTTTATGACTTTGTTTACTTCCTAGCAGCTCAGATGTCTCTATGGGAAAAGTAGCACCCTCACAGCTAAGGTTTTCCAAGACAGGACAGCTGCTGGTACATGTGACCAGAATTCCATTTTGTTCAAACATGCTGTTCCAATCACGGAACTAACTTACATGAGAATAGAAAGAAAAAAAAAGAAAAGAAAAGAAAAGAATCACAATAACAAAAGGAGATTACATTAACAAGGTAATATTCATGTCACAATATGCCCTGATCCTTTCTGTCACTGCTGAGGAGGAGGAGGAGGAGGAGGAGGATGAGCACCTTGCTGAATATAAGCCTGATGATGACCAGGTTATTGACTACACAATGTCAGAATTACTTAATTGTGAAGAAGAGGATACTGGTGCTCAGGGAGCGGATGAAGATCAATATGGTAGGATAGCTTCTCTTCCCGAAAGAGGATGCCCTACAGGTCTTGACCACAGGAAGCCATTGGCAAAATGTAAGGCAGAATCTGTGTCATTTTGCCATCAGAGGAAAGGTGGTGCTGGTGGCAGTTGTGGGTCTGGTGGTGCTAATCATGAAGAGGATGAGGAGGTGGATGATGGTACTGGTGCACCCAAGAAGATAACCACCCTCAAAGAAGAAGTTGTGACTCCTCAGAAGTCTGGCTGTAATAAATTGACCCTTCACTTCCAGGTTAGACTAGAATGGGAGGCAAGAAAGCACAAGCTACAAAAACGTTCTTAATATACAGGTAGAAGGATCATTACAGAAAACCTAGCATAAATACTCTGAAGGAGAAATAGGGCTGGACATTTGCTAGCTTTAGTTTTAAGAAAACAACAAAAAGTAACAGGCAGTCCTCCGTCTTAACAATTTAAACAAAGGGGGACAGATAATAACAAACTTCCTAGAGATTACCTCTCTTTTTTTAAAATATTACACCCAGCTACAGTATATGCTCAGGAGAGGGAGCACAATAAGGCTAACAAGACTGAGGAATTTTTGTCCAGTATTACTCTTTCAGTGCCTGCAGAGGAGGAGAGTTCACCCTTAGAAAAACATTTTGGAGCCACAGGAACAGTGGAAAACATTAAACAATTTAAGAATGGGAAGTCACCTGGAGCAGATGGCCCACCCTCTGAATTTTATAAGGCCTTTGTAGTTGTACTGTAGCCTCCCCTGTGGGACTACTATCAGTACATCATGGAGGGAGGGCAATTTCCTGATTCTTCGAAATATGCGCAAATTCCTATCTTGCATAAGGGGAGAGCAGTGGACATGGCCTATCTCGACTTCAGCAAGGCCTTTGACACTGTGCCACATAGAAGACTATCACACAAAAATATAGGTGTAGGCAGGACAGTGGTGTGGTGGGTAGGTAACTGGCTGGGCGGTAGGACACAGAGGGTGGTGATAACTGGCTGTCACTCCACAGAGGTAAAAGTGACCAGTGGGATACCACAGGGATCAGTGCTGGGACTGGTCCTATTCAACATCTTCATCAGTGACATTGTGCAGGACCTAGAAGACAGAATTTCCCTGTTCGCTGATGACACAAAGCTCTGTAATAGAGTAGACACACCATAGGGTGTAGACAGAATGAGAAGGGACCTGCAGAAACTTGAAGAATGGTCAGGGGTTTGGCAGTTGAAATTCAATGCAAAGAAGTGCAAGATAATGCATATGGGGGCACAAAAACCCTGGCACAATATATCAGTTGGGGGTGTGGATATAGCATGCACCAAGCAGGAAAGGGATCTTGGGGTTATCATCTCTGATGACCTCAAGGTAGGGAAACAGTGTGACAAGGCAGCAGGCAAAGCAAATAGGATGCTGGGATGCATAGGCGGGGCATCACCAGCAGGAAAAGGGAGGTCATAATTCCACAATAGAAGACACTAGTGAGACCCCACCTGGAGTACAGTGTACAGTTCTGGAGACCTTACCTACGTAAGGACATAGACAGGGTAGAGAAGGTTCAGAAGAGAGCAACAAAGATGGTATATGGATTGCATCACAAGTGCTATGAGGACAGGTTGAAGGACTTGAATATGTACTCCATGGAGGACAGGAGGGAGAGAGTGGATATGATAGAGACATACAAGTATCTTACAGGGAGGAACAGTGTGCAGGAATACACTATTTTTAAGTGAAAAAGATGTTCCAGGACTAGAGGACATGGGATGAAGTTGGAGGGAGGATGATTCAGAGGAAACGTGAGCAAGAATTTCTTCACATAACGGGTGGTGGACAAGTGGGAAACCCTGCCAGAGGAAGTGGTAGGGGCTGAAACAATCACAGGATTTAAGAATGCATGGGATAGACATAAAGGAATTCTGGAGGTCAGGGGTAAGGGGCAACAGACTTCTAGGAAAACATAAAGTGAACTTACAAGCACAAATGGACAGACTGGGTGGGCCATAGTTCCTTATCTGCTGACACTGTGTATGTACAGTATCTATGTATCTATATAAGCCTGGGAAGGACCCAGTGCACTGTAACTTGTACCACTCCATATCATTATTAAATGTTGATCTAAACATTTTTGCAAGGATTCTAGCAGATTGTATGGAGCAGGCAGTTTCACTAGTGGTCCATCCCAATCAAACAGGTTTTGTAGCTGTGCATTTCTCCAGGATAAAATCAGATGGTATCTAAACATTATTTCTTCACAGAGGAAACCGATGGAGCTGAGGGTATTCCAACTGGCACTCTCCATGAATGCTAAAAATGCATTTGATAGAGTTAATTGGCTATACAAACATACGAAATTTGCCAACAGATAAAGGCCTAGAGGTCTATCAAGTCTGCTCAAATGTGCAGCTAGCATCCCTTATTCTGCAGCTGCCCCTCCCTTCCACCCTTCCCCTTCATTAACCCTCCCCCTTGTCCTGTCCCATCCCCTTTTGAAGCAGTCCACTGTTCTACTGGATACCACTTCTGCTGGTAACACATTCCACCCAGCCACCACCCTCTCTGTAAAAAAGTGTCTCCTCATCTCCGCCTGAACCTTCCTCCCTCCAGTCTCATATCATGGCCCTTGGTGTCCCTCCCCTCCCTTACTTTGAACAGCCCATCTGTACCTGTCTTGTTTATTCCTTTCATGTATTTAAAGGTTTCAGTCATGTTCCCACTGTCCCTCTTCTCCTTCAGTGAGTACATGTTCAACTCCCTCAACCTCCTCTCGTATAAGTCCCCCAGCCCCTTGATCATCTTTGCCGCCCTGCGCTGCACACCCTCCAGTAACTTAATGTCCCTCTTCAGATACGGGTGCCAGTACTGCACGCAGTACTACAGGTGCGGTTTAACCAATGACCTATACAATGGCTGAATCACCTCCTCCCTCCTTGAGGATATACCCCTTGCAATACAACACAGCATTTTGTTGGCCTTTGCAGCTGCCTTCCTACATTGTGCTGAGTTGTTCATTGACCCTGTAATGAGCACCCCCAGATCCTTCTCCTACTCTGTCTGGGCTAGCTGCGCTCCCCCCAGCTGGTAACTCCTTCTTGGGTTCTTCATCCCAAAATGCAGCACCTTGCACTTTTTGGCATTAAACACCAGTTGCCAGGTATCTGACCAGGTTTCAAGCTTTGCCAGATCACCCTGCAACCCCTGCCATCCCCCTAGGTCATCCACCACTGCTCCTACCTTGGTATCATCAGCAAACAGACTGACCTTGCTTTTGATGTCCCATGATATGTCTGCAATGAATATCCCAAAACACTGGTCCCAACACCGAGCCCTGTGGAACACCGCTCATCACTACCCTTGGGTGTGAGAGCTCCCCACCCACCACCACCCTCTGTTGTCTTCCCTGAAGCCAGTTTCCTACCCATCTCACCAGCTTTGCACCCGCCCCTGTGCCTATTAACTTA
Source organism: Neoceratodus forsteri (assembly GCA_016271365.2). Taxonomy (NCBI): domain Eukaryota; kingdom Metazoa; phylum Chordata; order Ceratodontiformes; family Ceratodontidae; genus Neoceratodus; species Neoceratodus forsteri. The sequence goes on from CM057450.1 coordinate 1,545,895,628, forward strand.
CTTCCCAGCCTTCCATGCGGCACCGAGTCGAATGCCTTACTGAAGTCCAGATACAGGACATCCACTGCATGGCCCCTGTCCAGTTGCCTAGTTACCCAGTCATAGAACTCCACCAGGTTGGTTTGGAAGGATATGCCATGTACGAAGCCATGCTGTCTGCTGTTCTGTAGTCCTTTGGCCTCTAGGAGTGCCACCAGCCTCTCCTTCAGGGTAGTCTCCATCAATTTACCCATGATGGAAGTGAGGCTCACTGGTCTGTAGTTTCCCGGTTCATCCTTGGGGCCACTCTTGTGGAGGGGCACCACATGAGCCATTCTCCAGTCCTGAGGTACACACCCCAAATGAAGTCAGGCATTAACTAGGTCTTCCAAAGGTCCTGCAAGGACCTCTGCCAGATCCTTCAGTACCCTAAGGTGGATGCCATCTGGGCCTGGCGCTTGTCCACCCTCAGGGCCTTCAAACCCTCCCGAACTCTGCCCTCCATGATTTTCCCATCTGTCACCCCTCCCCCCCCGTTTCTGCCATTTCTCCCCCCTTGGGTGTCACCCTCCTCTTCTCTTTAGTAAATACTGAGCAGAAGTACTCATTTAGTGCTTCTGCTTTATCGCACCCTGCTTCCACCCAACCCCCCTCCTTCCTAATCCTTATTATGTGGTCCTTACAGCTCCTTTTCTCCCTGATGTACCTAAAGAAGTCCTTCTCCCTCTTCTTAATGCCTTGTGCCAGCCTGAGTTCCAGAGATGCTTTGGCTCCCCTTACTGCCTTTGTCACCTCCTTGGATTCTGTCAAGTACTCCTCTCTGTCCTCCCCCCTCCCTGTTTTCTTGTACTTCCTAAAGGCAGCTCTTTTCCTCCTTACCTTTTCCATGACCTCCTTGCTCAACCAGCTTGGTTTCTTAGCCCTACCCTTCTTGCTCTGCGCCTTGCAGCAGGTTTTGGTTGTCTCCACTATCCCCAGCTTTATGAGCTCCCACCTCTGGCTACATTTACAAAACAACACGGAGAAAATGAAATTCAGCCCCAAACTAACAATGACAATCTCTGTCCTGTATACCAGTCCTCAGGCTATGGTATGAGTTAATGGCATTAACTCAGCATATATTCCAATAGCCAGGGATACTAGACATGGGTGCCCTCTGTCCCCTCTGTTATTTGCACTGTGTCTAGAACCACTGGCCACTGCAGTGCATCAGGCAGAGTCTATTATTGGTGTGATGGCAGGGGGAGTTAAACAGAAAATATCCTTATATGCAGATGCGGCCATATTTTTCTTGAGCCACAGAGAAGTGTCTGCACCACTCCTTATTCAGTTACTTGAGAAATCTGGCCAAATTTCAGGTTATACAATTACTTTGATAAGTCAGAAACCTTGATATTAAGTAGGACCAGCCCCAGAGAGTTCAAGACCACTTATCCATTTGTATAGGCAAAACACAACCACATTTGGTACAAGAGTATACAGGTAAGTATGGACACTACAAAACTGTTCACCATAAATTATCATAAACTATGGGGAAAGTGCAGAATGACGTGGCAAAGTGAACATTACTGCCCTTGACAGAGGCAGGCCGTATAGCCACTGTCAAAATGAATTTGCTTCCAAAGTATCATATTTCTGTTCAGTACTTTGCATCTCCCCATTCCTATCTCTTTTTGGACACTCCTGTTAAAAGGCATACAAAAATTCACTTGGAATGGTCGAAGCACTTGCATAAATCAGAAGGTATTAATGCTCCCTAGAGGGCAAGGGGTCTCTCACTACCTGACCTACAGCACTGTTATCTTGCCAGCCAGAGTAGAGCAGCATGCATCTAGGCCAAACAGATAATGACATCTGGGTGGTATGACACTGAGAATGTAGAAGGGGGGCAGCAGCTGTTCACCTTGGCACTCGCCCAGCACCCAGTGACTTCACTGGAGATTGAAGCAGGAGGACCAGTCCATGCGGCACAGATCACATTTTCATGCAAATATCCTTAGTATACAAAATGAGGGTAGATAAATACAGGGAAATGTGTATAACATAAGCTGCATTGTGTCTGAATATTATATTTTCAAAAGGTTTCCTAGATACTTAAAAATCATTTAAGAAGAAGGATAACATTAAGAACCCATAACAGCATCATGTATTGTCATGTCTTTTGGTATGACGTTATCTACCAAAAAACTAAGTGAACGGAACTTTGTTGTCATATATTAAAGAGACACATTCATGCCCAGTGGGCACCACAGCCTGAAAGCCTACAAAAAGCTCTTTCAAATGAGGAATTGGGTTCATCTGTAGCTGGATGCATCCCAGAGATACAGATGGCCAAGTCTGTTCACTATTAATACTACATTACAACCATTTTTAGAATCTTGTGATGTCAGTGATGGCCAAGCTGTGCTTAAGTCAGTGCAGTTAGGCACAGCTTCTTCCTCAGTGACATCACAATGTTCGAAAAATGGCTGTAATGTAGTATTAATACTGAACAGACTCGGTCATCTGTACCTCTGGTGTGCTTCCAGCTACAGATGAGCCCAATACCTCGCTTGAAAGAGCGTTTTGTGGGCTTTCAGATTATGATGGCCACTGGGCATGAATGTGTCCCTTTAAGGTTGCTCTTTAATAACATTCAGTTTTTTTGCACTCAGCTTCTCCATTGGTGTAGCCTCATTGCTGATCTCTTCTCTTTTAACTAAGAAATAAGAATGTCTGTAAGTCAAATTGTAATAGCAAATAAACAAACAATAAAAAAGCAACTTAAGAAAACATGATGGAGCTATTTCAATTTCAAGTGTTTTTTTTTTTTTTTTTGTTTTGGGGTTTTTTTTGCTAAGAAATTCTAGTACTTTGCATCTGGCATAATTACAGAACAACTGTTCACTGACTGATGACTGTTTCCAATTTAGGTTTGCTGTGCACATGCTTTTAATTAAGTAATTTTATCACAGTAAAAATATACATTATGTGATTTTCAAGCATACTGTAACAAACATCAAGCAATTATCCTGTCAAGAGAAGTGACTTGTGATTTTTGGCAGCTGTTTCCTTCTCTTGTATGTTTTGTCTTTGAATTGTTTTCTTTGTCATTAACAAGGTTACAGTTGTCTTTCTCACTCTGTTTCCCTCTTCACCCTCTCTCTCACCAAAAATAATTTGCCTATGATTATCACACCAAAATGGAGCCTCCAATACTTTCAAGCAGATCCTTTAAGTCACAAGTCCACATCTTTATTTCTTTTTTCACATTTATTTAAATGCACAGATATGAACAAGAGAAATATGATGTGTGAGCAGTAGTAGGAGGTCGTGAGGGCAGTCAGGATCTCCTGCCCTCCCCCGAGCCCACCGATCACCGAAAAACTGTGCAGCTCCTGGAGGTCGTGAGGGCAGTCAGGATCTCCTGCTCTCCCCCGAGCCTGCCGATCGCACATAAACTGTGCAAGTAGTGACACGCTGCTCAAGGCATAGCTGCAGCTTGCTTGTTTGCTCCGTGACAGCGTTTTGAACTTGGGCGCCTTTTTGTACAAAAGACTTGCTTTTCAGTCGGCAGAACAATGTAGATAGTTTTCTTTCTGCCTTTCCACCTCTCTGTCTTACTGTATTTTAATCCAGGCAGGAGGTAACTTTAAGTGATTCATTTTCTACTACAGCCTTTTGAACTAGGCAAAAGAGAACTTAAAGGGAACACTTCATTGCTGCTGCTGCATTGATAAAACTAAGACCAGAGCTTAAAGGGCTTATATGTCTGGGTTGTTTATTTAATTCTGCCTTCCTCTGCTTTAAATCAAGTATTGAAACTATTCATGAATTTTGGCTGCCTAATGTGCACCAGGCTCTGTTACAATAGCGCTGCATGTTTTATACAAGGGACTTCATTTTAATCCGAATCAATTTCCTAGCTGTAAATCGAATTTAACATCATTTAAACTAAAGGCAACATATGATTGGAGCCTTCTACTGCACATAATTATTCAACTCCTCCTCTTCCTACCTGATATAATTAGGCCGGTTTTCTTCTCTTCCCAGCTCCAGGAGGTTGTGAGGGCAGTCAGGATCTCCTGCCTTCCCCCCAGCCCTCTGATGGCCAAAAAACTGTGCAGGTAGTGACACGCCACCCAAGGCATAGCTGCAGCTTGCTTTGTTTGGTCCGTGTGAGCGGTCCCCACCAGCGCTCTGTACCAGCTGCCCCACCACCCCCACCACCACCCTTGGTGAGCTCTTAGCTTTATAGGCTGTCCCTCATGACTGCCTGAACCAATCAGCCCACTTTTCCTTTGCTCCTTATACATTTTCCAACACTAGTGGCCGTGCTTGAGCAGCTGCCACCCAACTCACTTTAAAAAGCTGCCACTGTACCTAGCTATAGTCTCCCTGCTCATAACAATATCATCTCTCCCACCCTCCTCCTACCCTAATCAGCAAAACACACTAGCTGTCATCACTGAGATTGACAAGCAACCTCCCCACTCTTCATCTGCCCTTGCACACTACCCTCAATATTGCTGGCAGAACTGGGTACTGGGAGCTGCCATCCTCCCTCCTTCCATGCTGGGTTGTCAACCTTAAATGTTTCTTCCACACTCGACCCAATGCCAACCTCGAGTACTCCTCAACATCTCCCTATTGGCCGCAAGCCACAAAGTGCCATGCGCCTAGTGAAACAACTCTTGTCTCTCCTGCTCCTCATAGCCGGAGATGTGGGACGAAATCCAGGTCCTACCAACCCAATTAATGGACACCTCTCCCCCCCCCCCCGGCAATCCACCCACCAAGAGGTTTAAAAATAGCACACCTAAATATATGCAGCATTCTGAACAAACTCACGGCCCTACAAATATGCATCCTATCCCGATGCCCTGATATCTTAATCATTACAGAAACCTGGCTGAAGCCCCACAACCTTGATGATGAGTTCTTAATACCTGGCTACTCCCTCATTAGGCAGGAACATCTGGGTAAAAAGAAGGGTGGTGGTACTGCTATGTTCATTTCCTCCAAGCTCCAGTTCACCACTATCAGGCCTTCCATACCCACATTGTCAATATACTCCCTACTAATCAAAATCTCTCTCCCTCATTCAATTCCTATGTATGTAGCAGGGTCTTACTGATGTCCTGGACACACTCCTACCTTCCATCCTAGACCACTTGGGCACCCTGAGGTCCCTCGGGGCTGGGGGCGAGCTACATATTCTTGGGGATTTCAACCTGAACTGGCTAGCCAGTGCAAGCTCGAAATTACGTAGCCCAGTAAATGTGCTAAACCTGTCCCAACAAATAACTGAACCCACTTGCCTAAACCACAAAACTAAGAAACATAATCTATTGGACTGGGTCCTAACCTCCCACTGCCATCGTATTATTGACGTAGGTCTACTGCTGGACTTTCTCAGTGATCACCACATGATTTACGTGATGCGGAAAATATTCAGACCTAAGGCCCCACCACCCCAAATACTGTATGCTAGATCTTACAAATCCTTGGACCAGACCACACTCCTAAACAATCTGTCTAGCATGGATTGGTCCTACATCCCTCAGGCTCCCTCCATGGACGAGGCCCTCGATTTCTTACACGTCCAGATTCCTCGCTATCTAGGACTCCCACGTGCCACTCAGAAGATCCTGACTAAGGGGTGCTCACCTACCCTGGGTGACCGCTAAGCTCCTAGAGCAACTTCTAGTCAGGCACCGAGCCTGGAAAACCTATAAGGTAACAGGTTCTCAAATGGCTCTGCAACACTACCGCTCACTATGGAATGCCTGCACGAGACTTATCCAGCAAGCCAAATCTAATTATTTCAAGTCTGCCTTCGACAATAATTTTACACAACCGGCCCAATTCTGGAAGTCAATTAAATCACTCTTCTCCCTTGCGGCCCAACCCCCTACACCAACCCTCAATATAGCAGGTATCACTATCACTAAACCAAAAGCTGTAGCCACAGAGCTAAACTCCTTTTTCACAAGCTGTACATCCTCTCTCTTATCCTGTCACCCCAGGCACCCTCCCCCAGACACCCCAGTCTTTTCCCCACCTGCCAACTTCTCCTTTCGCCTTGTTACTCCAACAGAGGTATTAAAAACACTTTGGCCACTCAATCCCTCCAAGGGTAAATGCCCCTCTGGACTAGACTCCAAAATGCTCCTTCTATCTGCCCCAGCCATAGCCAGTCCTCTGGCTGCTCTATTTAACTTGTCATTCAGACTTGGTTCTATCCCATCTAACTGGAAGCATGCCACAGTCATCCCCCTCCTCAAAAGTGGCCACCCTTCCTCCCCAGGCAACTACCGAACTATCACGCTGCTCCCCATCCTAGCCAAAATTCAGGAGTGCCTTGTACTCTCCCAGCTCTCCAATTTTCTCAACTCCACCTCCTTCTTCACTCCATGCCAGGCTGGTTTTAGGAAAATTCACTCCACCATCACCTCTCTCCTCCGACTCACTGACACCATCCTCACAGGAATGGATAAAGGGGAAATCACTGCAGCTATCTTCATTGACCTGGCTAAGGCCTTTGACACAGTCTCTCATGCACTGTTACTGTCCAAGCTTGCCCAAGCTTGACTGACTGGGCCTACCACCAGCTGGTTCCAGTCTTTCTTGGCAGGCAGGTCCCAGTTGGTCCATATTGGCTCTGACATTTCTACCTCATTCCCTGTTACCACCAGGGTCCCCCAAGGCTTTGTCCTAGGCCCTTTGTTGTTTTTCATCTTCCTCAATGATCTCCCTGTGGCCTGCCCTCACATGTTCATTCACATATATGCAGATGACACAGTTCTGTATGCCTCTGGGCCATCACCCTCCGTAGTAGCTGCCTGTCTACAGCAGGATTTAGACAATGTCCAACTCTGGTTTTGTTCTCATTAGCTGGTCCTAAACCCCAAGAAAACAGTCTCCCTAACATTCGGCACTAGGGCAAAACTTTTCCGCCTCCCCACCACCCCCACTTTCCACACACTAGATGGCTTCCACCTGGAGGTTTCTACTTCCTTCAGATACCTTGGGGTCTGGTTAGACCAGCATCTTGACTTCACTGCGCAAATTGATGCTATACATAAGAAGCTGCACCTCATGTTGGGTGCGTTTTACCGTAATAAAAATTGCATCCCCTTGCCTACACACCTGGCAATCATTCAAAAGATGATCCTCCCAATAGTGGGCTACAGGGATGTAGTCTACTGTGTAGCCCATAAGTCCTCCCTGGCTAGACTAGATCCTCTTATCCACTCTTTCTGCCATTTCTCCTTGGACTGCCCTCCCATTACCCATCACTGTGACCGCTACCGCTCTTTAGACCTCCCATCTCTCTACAATCGGAGACTGATACACTGTTTTAGAACTACTGCAAAATTCTGGTCTCAGTCAATCCCCTCCTACCTTGTGGATGCCATAGAAGTACTACCCCTGCCGGCTTACTTGCTCAGGAACATTGATTCCCAACTTCTTCACATCCCCCACATGTCCACCGCGTCTGGCCAGGCTGCTTTCATAGAAACATAGAAACATAGAATTTGACGGCAGATAAGGACTGCTTGGCCCACCCAGTCTGCCCATTTCCCTACCTGATGGATAAGCTGCAGATCCTAGTTAACCAGCAGCCTACTTCTTCCTACGCCCCCCCTAGAATTGCCTTATGACTGTCCCATGCATGCTTGAATTCCACCACTGTTTGTGACTCCACATCCTCCTCTGGAAGGCCGTTCCATACATCCACCACCCTCTCTGTGAAAAAATACTTCCTTAAATTACCTCTGAGCCGCCCCTCTTCTGTCTTCAAATTGTGCCCCCTTGTTCTTGCACACCTCTTTTTTTGAAAGATGCTACCCTCTTGGACTTTGTTGATTCCCTTGAGGTACTTGAAAGTTTCTATCATGTCCCCCCTTTCAGCTACCGGATGCCAAACTTATGGAATTCCTTGCCATTTGATATTAGGCACTTCATCAGCACACCTCACCTCTGCGCACTACTCAGGACACACTTGGCCACTACTTGCCCATGCAATTTGCACTGCTGAAGCCCAAGCAGGCATGTTGACTGCTGTCCATCTCATCTGGATATTTATTCCTGCTGTTGACTACTCTGTATAAATGTATGCTGTTGTTACTCTGCAAAAATGTATGTATTGCTGGCTATTCGCCTGTATATTTTTTTACTTCGGTTGTTGACTACTCTGTATATAAGAATGCTGTTCTCAATGCTGGTCATATGACTGTATCAAAATATGTATTGAAATATGTATTTTCCCTATCCCCCACACCACCAGGGCACATCTGGAATCGAGTGGTACCCTACTCAATATGCTTTCCTGGTAAAACTCTTAAATAATAAATAAATAAAGTAGGAACGGTTATAAGATTATCAAAAGTAGGCCTCTAAGCAGAGCTGGGGAACAAAACACATTCTAGGAGCTTCAGGCTCTTTGGGGACATGTCTTTAAACTTAGCTCTCTCCCCAGTTACAAGTATTGTAATTGACAGCATTGCATGAACTTCAGAGGCTTACTTCAGAACTTAAGGAAGCCCCTGTGCCTGCGGACCTCATATGATTCCTACACTGCAGGTAAATGTTGAAAACTATGGTAGTCTAATAGCCAGAGAATATCAAAAGGGTGACCTGGCAGGAGATCTGTGTGCCAATATCATTGAAAGAAACAGAGCATGGTTTTATTTATTAATTTAGTGTTTCTTTGACCACGAAAGTGAGGCTAGACAATACTTCCTATTTTAACCTTCATCCAGGGGGTGGGGGATGCCACCCACGTGTCTCTTTGTTTCCCATACATTCACTTTCAGTGCTGCACAGACTGAGTGTCCTTAAATGTGACGTAAGTGCACCATCAGCCAACTGGTGCACTCACTTACATAGCTTTTCCATTGCTGCTGTGGCACCCCAACCCACTTGGCCCTGAGATTTTGTGTCCCACCTTAGGACTGTGGTCATACTTAGTCCACTTCCAGAGCTCTTAAAGCTCATGCAGCCGATGGGAGTTCAAAGAATCTCCTTTGAGAAAGCACGGGAAGTGTAAAACATGTCAGGTGATGAGAAGCACTAACGGATGAGCATTTTAACTGAGGGAGCATTTCTTGCACTTTATTTCAACTTGCAATTTGTGGAGATAATAAAAGCTGTTGCATTTTCAAGAAAGCCCACAGGTGATCGTTATGCTGTGGTGTGAGCCGATTGAATGCAGACTGGATATAGTTGGATTCCATGCCTTTAGCATGTGCCAGTGCACAAGGTACTGTTTATTTTCATTTTGTTTCACTGTTTGAGTACCTTTAAATACTTCTAACTCATTAGTCTACTTGATCATAAATATAAAAACCACAAAGCCCAGATAATGTTCTGAATTGTTTCAAAAAATATGTTTTCTGTCTTAAATGTCCTGTGCTCTGTGGAGTTTTTGGTATGCGTCTCAGTAAGACCATTTCTCCTGAGGAAACCTGTTAATATAAGGTGAAACTCTGAGGAATTATGCCTATTATGAATGATCAATAAAAGAAATGTAACCCCCCTGCAAATGGGGGTTCCCAAAAGACTTCCAGGAGCTTGCTTAAATGCTCCAAGCCTAAATGGTGTTTGGCATTTAAGCCATTTATCAGTGAGTGTTTTTAGAGCCTCTGGTACTGTCTCTTTAAAAGCTGTCTGCTTGCAGACATAATTAGTTTGTATGGGGGGACTGTGTGCTTCTCTGAGTACCACTCGAGCTGCTGCCAATTCACTTAATTTTTGCAGTCACTAGGAGTGCAAAGGGAACCTATCTAAAAGATGTAACTGTTTACCAAAAATTATTTAGAGTAATAATGAAATTACAGTTTGTCTAACCTGCTTCTTTGCAGTCAGAACTGTGTCTGCTAGTTCCCATTCTAGTTTTGAACTGCTGAACTGGACCAATCAGTGTGTAAGCTAGCTCTAAAATGGTGCCTTGGACAAATCAGAACTTGGACTCATAATCTGAGCCAGCCACGAAAATTGTATGGGCAGTGACTCTGGGAGATGTAGTTTTACTTCAGTGCCTTTTGGACCAACAGCAGCAGTCTATTGTGAGGACAGCCAATCCAGTCAAGAACTGGGAGGAACTCAAAAAAGTGCCCGGTTTTTGTCGGTTGGAGTTCGGTTGAGCTTTGGCAGTGAAGAAGGAAGGAGCCCTGTACTTTTTCAGTGTGCAGTTTTGTCAAACAAGCGGTGTAAGGCCCAGAGTTCCGTCTGCAGCTTGTTAGGACTGAACTGGCCCTGTGAAAAAAAAATCAAAGGATCTCTGAAGACTAAAAACCAGGCTCACCCTGTAGAAGACTGGAGAAATTGCTGAAAATTACACTCGGTCTGTCAGGAACTGAATCTGCTGTGTGTTCTCCTGGGTATTGTGCAGTAATTGCGATCGGGATACAGATGCAGCCTGCCTGGTATAGTGCTTTCTTTTATATGGATGTGTAAAGAGGTTTGTGTACCTCAAGTGAGCCCTGCTGACATTAAAGGACCCTATCTTATTTGGAGGTCGTGAGTACTAATTCAGGGTCGCTCCCTGTTAAATTGCCACATTAAATCCAAATGGAATTACTGTACTGCTAACTGTTTAATTCTCCTTTTCTCTGTGTGAAAGGGCCCCTACCAGCTGCCACGGTTTGGACTAGCCACTAGGGCTTGGGTACCCAGGGACAGTAACTGATAGGGATAGGCCTGTGCACAGAGCCATAGGTAAATTATTAGAGTAATAAGCTAATTAACCTGATTTCCCCCTGTCCTTGTTATATCCCCCTAAATAAATCAGAGCTGCTTGTTTCAGCAAAGTTATACTGCCTGAGGTATTTGTCTATGTTAAAGTACTGTACTGTGATTGTTGCACTGTATCTCATTTCACAGGAGGTCCCAGTGCCGGAACCAGACCTGGGGGTAAGTGTATACTGTAAAGGTAATTCTAATATATTGTGTGGGCCACTAGTGAAAAAAAAGGGGGGTTGCAGTGTCCCAGAGGGCTGTGACCAAGTTAGTTTAACTATTGCAAACCCTGACCTCTGGGTGGAGGCACCTGCCATTGGATCCAGGCCCCTCAACCTGTTAGTGGCAAATCAGGCAGGGGTAGTAGCCCCTGGGATAGCGCCATCTAGGGGTTACATCTTGGAGGCACCGCTGGGATTGTGTGTCCTCTAGTGGCCATATTTACGAACCACTGTTAAGAAAAAATGGGTACCCCGACAGAAGTGGCTGTGCACCGGCTGGTGGAGTGGTGTACTGGGGAGGAGATCGACCCCCAAAATGCTATGCTTATCCTGGACATCCCCCTGGGTATCAATACGGACACTGTGCAGGGAGTACTTTCCAAGGTGAAAGGTTTACAAAACCCTGTGGTGGTGGGTCGGCATGCTAATCTGCTCACCCACACTTTCCTGGCCCTAGTAGAGTTTAAGGATCCCATAGATAGCTCCAAAGTGCCACAGACCATTACCCCAGAGGGAGCCCTCACTGCTTGGAGAGTGATAACTAAGGACAGTAAAGACCCGGGGGGGAATCAGCCCCCACCACTATCTGAAACTTTTGAGGAGAAATTTGCTGAATGGTTGCTGGGAGAGGGGAAAACTGTGGAGGACTTGAAGAAACTATTCTTGCCACCTGGGGGTGTTCCTCCCCCAACACCCTCTCCTGCTCCAGTGCCCGTAATGGTGGCTGAACCAATGCAGACTCCTTATTTCTGCACCTGCCATTAGTCACGACTCTTACCGAGGTTGAGGATCTTCTCTGGCACCCTCCCACCCCCAAGGGAGGATGACTGGAGACCTGGATAGACTATGTTGCCCCCAAGTGCTAAATGGCAATGCTCGAAGGCTTAAAAGCCAAAGAGTGGTTGGGTGAGAGCCTCCGGAGGTCCTGCCCTGGCTACCATCCGCGGCAAACGGGCCAGTAACCCTAAAGCTACTGCACAGGCTATCTTGAGGCCTTGAGAATGTGTAGGGAGCCCAGATTCTGATGAGGACCTATGGTGGAGAGTAAAAATGCACAACAGTACCAAGGGAGTTGTTGTCTGTGTATGTCTCTCGCTGGAAAAATTGTTGCAAGAATGCCTCAGAAAGGGTAGTTTGCCAGCGATTGAACTAGACCCAACCAGACTGGACAAAATCCTTAAGTCTGCCCCCTTCTCAGAACTGCTGTTGCTTCAGTTACGCCTGGCAAATCGACTGAATCCCACCCTCCTATGATGAGTTAATGAGAAAAAATTCGAGGAGTTGAGAAAGGCGACCTCGGAGGTACTCTGCACCAACAGCTGTGGCTACGGTCCAGTGACTATGAGGGTGACCCATCAAGTGAAGTTCAGGGGCAGAGGTTGACAGTCAATGAGTGCTCTGACAAGGAAAAAGATATGCCACAATGGGGCGAACTGTTGAGAGAACCGAAATTCAAAACAGTCCCTTTATGAAGGCCACGCCTGCAAGTACGGGCCCTGACCTATATCCGACTGCATCTGCTATGGGGGTGGGGGTACCCACCCATGTATCTCCTGCTGATAACAGCTCCAAACTCAATTCCTTGACCATGGAAGTGCAGAAACTGACGAGATGTCTCCAAATGCTTATCACGCCGCAGACAGAGATGGCACCCAGGTTTCCAGTTAGTAATACCCCCGCCCTGGCTCCCAGTGTGGCGCCTCGGCCAGCTCAAACTCCAGAAAGTATGTTTTGCTATAATTGTGGGAAAGATGGGCACATGAAAAGGGAATGCCAGTCCCCAAAAGACACTGACAAAGTTGCATATAGGCTACAAGGAGAGCTTCGGAGAAGAAATCAGTGGTTAAGAGGTGCACGACATGATCCCAGTGAGGGCACCAAAAATGCTAATTCACGTCCTTTTGTGGCAAGGTCAGTTGCCCAGGCCCCCACTACCGCCTCTCCAGACTGGTCCAGAATAGTGGGTCCCTCCATGGAGACCACTGTAAAGGTGAATGGAGTGTCTACAAGAGCTGTATTAGACAGTGGCTCCCAAGTGACAATTATGTTCCAGGATTGGTATCAGAAGCATTTGTCAGAAGTACCCTTACAACCATTAGAAGGACTGCATGTATGGGGTTAAGTGAAAGGCCTACCCTATTCGGTATATCCGAATTTGGCTGTCTTTCCCCACCTCCGTGGCTGGGTGGCCAAACAAGTAGAGACCCTAGCCTTAGTGTGTCCCCCCACTGGACTGTATGATGGTGGTCCTTTGTTGATTGGAACAAATGCTCATATGTTCGAAAGGCTGGCACAGTTGTGTTATGAAAACAGGGTCAAAGACTAGTAGAGCTTTAAGAGTTCCAGCTTTAATTAAGAAGGCCTATGAGGCACGAGAGATGCTGAAAAACAGAACCAGAGGAACCGGTCGGAATTGTATGAAAGAAGGATCCTGAGTCTCTGATCCTGGCGCCAAATGCCCAGTGTACCTTACAGGGAGAGGTCCGTATCAGAAAGGATGTTAAGAATAAAATATTAATGTTGGATGCACCAGGCGATGAAAAATTGCCAGAGGGACTGCTGGTCAAGCCTAGTATTTTGCCCGCTAGAGCCCATGCTTATGCCAGAAGGGTAATGGTCCAAGTTCATAATGTGTCTAAAAGAGACATTCGAGTAAACAGAGGTTGCATCCTGGCTAATGTGCATTGTGCAGACACTGCAGTGCTACCCAGCAGCAAGAGTTCAAGAAAGAATGACAGAGTAACGCCTGACTTGTTTGATTTCGGCGACTCCCCACTGCCAGCTGAATGGAAAGTGAGGATCAGTGAGAAGCTTGCCCAGAGAGACCAGGTGTTTTCTTTAAAGGAATGGGATGTAGGATGCGTGCAAGGAGCTGAGCACAATATCCGCTGCATGACGAAAGACCATTTCTGAGAGGTCTCAACGCCTGGCACCTGCTGACATAGATGATGTAAGACGGCATCTGCAAGAGATGTTAGCTGCTGGTGTAATACAAAATCCAGAAGCCCTTATGCTTCCCCATTGTGGTAGTGAGAAAAAGAATGAAACAGTAGATGTGTGTGGATTATCGCACCTTAAACCGGCGGACTATCACGATCAGTACACAATGCCCCGCATTCAGGATGCTTTGGACTGCCTAAGAGGGAGCAAGTGGTTCTCCTGTGCTGGATCTCCGCAGAGGGTACTACCAGATCCGATGGCCCCAGAGGACCGTAAAAGATCGGCCTTTATCTGTCCGCTTGGCTTCTATAAATTCATGAGGATGCCTCAAGAATTTCAGGTGCCCCAACCACTTTTCAGCGATTGATGGAGCGTGCAGTGGGGGACATGAACTTACTAGAGTGCCTGGTATACCTAGATGATGTTATTGTGTTTGGCAGCTCACTGGAGGAACATGAGAGCAGATTATTTAAGGTATTGGACCGACTGGAGGACTTTGGCCTTAAACTGTCCATTGATAAGTGTCAATTCTTTCAAACATCAGTAAAGTATGTGGGACACATAGTATCCACCGAGGGAATAGAGACCTACCCAAGTAAAGTTGAGGCCTTGACCACCTGGCCACAGCCCAAAAATCTAAAAGAACTGCAAAGATTCCTGGGATTCTGTGGTTATTATCGGCGTTTCATCAAGGACTATTCAAGAGTGATCCGCCTTTACTTAACCTTACTCAAGGGTATCCCCAACCCACAAAAATACCAAAGTCAGCGTCCTCAAGACTGAAAGAGTGTATTTTCATCCGAGTAAAGTATTTGGGGCCGCTGGACTCCTAGTTGTGAGACTGCTTTCATGAGATCATATATCAACTTACCCATGCTCCAGTGCTGGCCTATGCCGATCCAAGAAAACCTTCGCCTGCACACTGATGCTAGCTTGCAAGGGTTGGGGGGCTGTTGTACCAAGAGCACAGAATGGCCTGAGACCAGTGGCCTTTGCCAGTAGAAGCCTGACCCCATCCGAAAAGAACTATCCTGTACATAAGTTAAAGTTCCTAGCTTTAAAGTGGGCTATTGTTGACCAATTCCATGAGTACTTGTATGGGGCTAAAATACTAGTAAAAACTGACAATAATCCTTTGACCTATGTGCAGACCTCAGCTAAGTTGGATGCCACTGGCCATAGGTGGCTTTCTGCATTATCTACATATGACTATGCTCTCAAATACCGAGCAGGTCTGAACCACATAGATGCTAATGCTCTCTCCCGGAGGCCTGTTCCCCAGAATGATTGGGTCCGATTGGCAGAACCTGACATTCGGGCACTCTGCCGAAAGTTTGACAGGGAGGAACAAATGTCCACGGACGCAGTGGACTGCATGGTGGATTGCTTGGGACCCTCTAAAAATTGCATACCTGCTGCTTATTGCCACTTTTCTGCAATAGACATTGGTGCACTGCCTCAGCTGGACAATGACAGTATTATTGAGGGCTCAATCCGATCCCATGATCAAGCAGCTTTAAAGCGCCTCTATGCAGGAAAAGATGTGTCCAAATTACGCCCACTGATTTGAGAACTGCACTGTTATACAAAAAGGTCCTAAGTTGAAACTAATCAATAAACTGTTATACAAAGAAACAGTAGACAGAGGGGACAAGTAGACAAACAACAACTAGTGCTGCCCACTGCCTTTCGAGACTCAGTACTGAGGTCCTTGCACAACCACATGGGGCACCTTGGTATAGACAGAACACTTGACTTGGTGAGATCCAAATTCTATTGGCCTAAGATGGGGCTGATGTGGAGCAACACATTCGAACTTGTAGTAGCGCTACAGAGAAAGCTTTGTCCCAGAGGGCTGCCCCTTGTTAACATCACCAGTGCACCCATGGAGCTGGTCTGTATTGATTTTCTGAGTTTGGAGTCAGATCAAAGAAATATCAGTAATGTGCTGGTGGTCACTGACCATTTCACGAGATATGCCCAAGCTTTCCCACAAAAGACCAGAAAGCATCCACTGTGCAAAGTACTTGTAGAAAACTTTTGTTCACAATGGGGCCCACAAAGAACCATTCTGATCAAGGGAGAGACTTTGAGAGTCGTCTGATCAAAGAGATGCTTTCTCTGTGGGAGTGCAAAAGTCCAGAACCACTCCTTACCACCCCAGGGACCCACAGCCTAAGCGTTTCAACCACTTTGCTAGATATGCTAGGCACCCTGCACCCAAAGGACAAGCCTAGATGGAGCCAACAAATTAGCACCCTGGTACATGCTTATAACTGCACCAAAAGTGATGCCACTGGATTCTCCCTCTACCGCCTAATGTTTGGAAGAGAAGCTCGACTACCAGTAGATGTGTGTTTTGGGGTCTCTCCTGATGGGGTTCAAGCTGACAACTATTTACAGTATGTGCAAAAGTTAAAGGCCCAGCTAACTCATGCGTACCAACTGGCTCAAACCATGGCTGCCAAAAGAAATCTGGCCAACAAAGAAAGGCATGATAAAAGATGAAAGCACAGGAACTCCAGGAGGGAGATCGGTATTGCTAAAAATCTGGGACTGCATGGCAAGCACAAGATTGCTGACCGATGGCACCATCTCCCTCACATTGTAGTGGGCAAACTAGATGATCTGCCAGTGTACAAAGTAAGGCCTGAAAATAATTCAAAGATGTAAAAACAATACATAGAAATCATTTACTGCCCATTGGACAAATCTTAATTGAGTCTGAGCCCCTAGAAGATGCCCCCTCTGGACCAGTGACTAGAGCTGCTGCTAAGAAAAGATCAAAAAAGTCTGCACCTACAGAAGCAAAGTTAAAGTGTTCCCCTCCACAAGTCCCAGTTGAGCATGACTGTCAGTCCATATCGGAAGAAAGTGAGAGTGACTTTAAATACTATCCTTCTTACGAACTGAGTCAATTGTTTCGGGGCAATCCCCTAGTCAATACTGGAGACAAAGCTGGACCTTCTGGACTGTCTAAGCCCCCAGCTTCATCCCTGGAGCCAATGCTCCCAGAAAGTAAAGTGCAAAGCATCAGATCAGATAAAATAAAATCATTGTGCATGGTTAAACTGTTTGAGCTTTCAGGGAAGGAAAATGATAGATTGGGGCAGACTGGTGATACACCCGAACAAAAAGAGTATTTTGAGTGCCCTGACAGTCCACTGCCAGTGTCCAAAAGCTCTCCATGCGAGCCAAATGTTGTGGACTCAGAAACTGTAACTCCTGGAGCTAAAAGTGCCCCAAGTTCTAGCCTCTCTACCCCCATGGAGACTCCCCTGACAAGTAAGGACAATGCTGAAAATGAGGCTCAGAGTGCAGAGACTATAACAGTTCGCCCTAGAAAGACTGGTCGAGCTGTAAAGCCTGTGGTGCACCTCAGTTATAATTCACTTGGGGGGCCTGTGGACTTGCCTCTCAATGTTGTCCATAAAGGAGTGTATGTGTCCCCGAGCTCACTGCCCAAACTGAGCATCAGTGCTAACTCCAAGTTACTTGTGTTGCCCTCTAAGTATGGTGCCCTTGCCCCATCCAGCCCCAAGGTAACTGATAGGGAAGGGCCCCTCTCTTCAGGTTTCATGTACAAGAGGTAATAACTTAAGTTATGGTACAATGTGTATGTAATACTGTGTAAAGAGTGACGTACTGCAATGTTTCAGAAATGTGTTCTTGGTAAAATGATATATTGACTGATGATTACATGTGCGAGCCTAATGCAAATGTATATGGTTGCAGTTGAAACTTATGGGGGGGTACTTGCTTGACGCGGACGTCAAGCTTTCCCAGGCCAGAAAGGGTGTAACCCCCCTGCAAATGGGGGTTCCCAAAAGACTTCCAGGAGCTTGCTTAAATGCTCCAAGCCTAAATGGTGTTTGGCATTTAAGCCATTTATCAGTAAGTGTTTTTAGAGCCTCTGGTACTGTCTCTTTAAAAGCTGTCTGCTTGCAGACATAATTAGTTTGTATGGGGGGACTGTGTGCTTCTCTGAGTACCACTCGAGCTGCTGCCAATTCACTTAATTTTTGCAGTCACTAGGAGTGCAAAGGGAACCTATTTAAAAGATGTAACTGTTTACCAAAAAATTATTTAGAGTAATAATGAAATTACAGTTTGTCTAACCTGCTTTCTTTGCAGTCAGAACTGTGTCTGCTAGTTCCCCATTCTAGTTTTGAACTGCTGAACTGGACCAATCAGTGTGGGGTAAGCTAGCTCTAAAATGGTGCCTTGGACAAATCAGAACTTGGACTCATAATCTGAGCCAGCCACAAGAAAATTGTATGGGCAGTGACTCTGGGAGATGTAGTTTAGACTTCAGTGCCTTTTTGGACCAACAGCAGCAGTCTATTGTGAGTGACAGCCAATCCAGTCAAGAACTGGGAAGAACTCAAAAAAAGTGCCCGGTTTTTGTCGGTTGGAGTTCGGTTGAGCTTTGGCAGTGAAGAAGGAAGGAGCCCTGTACTTTTTCAGTGTGCAGTTTTAGTCAAACAACGTGTGTAAGGCCCAGAGTTCCGGTCTGCAGCTTGTTAGGACTGAATCCGTCCTGTGAAAAAAATCAAAGGATCTCTGAAGACTAAAAACCAGGCTCACCCTGTAGAAGACTGGAGAAATTGCTAAAAATTACACTCGGTCTGTCAGGAACTAAATCTGCTGTGTGTTCTCCTGGGTATTGTGCAGTAATTGCGATCGGGATACAGATGCAGCCTGCCTGGTATAGTGCTTTCTTTTATATGAATGTGTAAAGAGGTTTGTGTACCTCAAGTGAGCCCTGCTAACATTAAAGGACCCTATCTTATTTGGAGGTCGTGAGTACTAATTCAGGGTCGCTCCCTGTTAAATTGCCACATTAAATCCAAATGGAATTACTGTACTGCTAACTGTTTAATTCTCCTTTTCTCTGTGTGAAAGGGCCCCTACCAGCTGCCACGGTTTGGACTAGCCACTAGGGCTTGGGTACCCAGGGACAGTAACTGATAGGGATAGGCCTGTGCACAGAGCCATAGGTAAATTATTAGAGTAATAAGCTAATTAACCTAATTTCCCCCTGTCCTTGTTATATCCCCCTAAATAAATCAAAGCTGCTTGTTTCAGCAAAGTTATACTGCCTGAGGTATTTGTCTATGTTAAAGTACTGTACTGTGATTGTTGCACTGTATCTCATTTCACAGGAGGTCCCAGTGCGGAACCAGACCTGGGGGTAAGTGTATACTGTAAAGGTAATTCTAATATATTGTGTGGGCCACTAGTGAAAAAAAAGGGGGGTT
Source organism: Neoceratodus forsteri (assembly GCA_016271365.2). Classification (NCBI taxonomy): domain Eukaryota; kingdom Metazoa; phylum Chordata; order Ceratodontiformes; family Ceratodontidae; genus Neoceratodus; species Neoceratodus forsteri. The sequence continues at coordinate 1,545,914,754 of CM057450.1, forward strand.
GCAGTGTCCCAGAGGGCTGTGACCAAGTTAGTTTAACTATTGCAAACCCTGACCTCTGGGTGGAGGCACCTGCCATTAGATCCAGGCCCCTCAACCTGTTAGTGGCAAATCAGGCAGGGGTAGTAGCCCCTGGGATAGCGCCATCTAGGGGTTACAGAAACATTTGAACTAAGCTACTTTTGGACTGGAAACTGATTCCTTTCATGAATGTGTCCCCCCCTCCATTTTCTTGAACCTGATATATGTAAATATGGGCATCTTATTTCAGAACCAATTTTATTAACAGGGGAAAACACACTGGGACATTAATGCAATCAGTACTGTGTGATAAAGATGAGTCTGAAAGACTGCCTATCACATAGAGCGAGCAAACTTGAGCCTATAGTCAAAAGGGTGACAGATATTGTACCGACCGTTGCAAATAGCGACGATCACTACAATACTTAACTGAACCACACAGAAATATTTTTTTTTTATGTGGGGGGGCTGTTACCCCCACACACCCCAGACTTAAATAACCAACTCCGAGGGGGGCTACGGACCATGGGAAAAGTTACTGGATTCAATAACAAAAAAAATATTTCTGCCTGTAGCGGGACCCAGGTCTGCTTTCATCGCAAGTGGTGGTGTACACCACTACGCTATGTAAATAGCTCAGTGGGATTCGGACATAAAGTATCTTATATCCTGCAGTAGTGAGTACAGCTCCTTGGTGCACTCACTATGCAGGATATAGCGATGTATTGCACCACTCGATCTCTTGTAGAGCACTATTATTGAGTCGCTCAAAAGTGCAGCACTCAATAATCAACGCTCTACATGGGTGCTACCATGCAATCTTCTACTCTTTTTAAAAAGTGTCACAGAGGGACAAGGGGCAATTTATTCTATCTTGACAGCCACCATAGGCAAACAGAATGAGGGAATCAGTGATCCATGTTCAGTTTTATGGTGAATTCTTAATGAACCACTGACTTAAAGCATAGCTATAAAAGTGCCAAATAAGCTGATTTGATATGACCTTACTTTTGTCTATTCAGAAAGCTTTACACCTGTAGTACATAAGGAATTGTTATGGGGCACAAGTCATCGGTCATAGCTATCAACAGTATGTCTCTGTGATTTGAAATTTAGAATATGCCCCTCATCAATTCTGCGATAGCGAGAGTCCCAGTAAGTGCCTGCTAATGGGAGAACTGTACCCACAACAAGTCCCAAACATGTAAATTTTATGCTAATGTCACTGATTTTGGTCATTTGTCCCTGATTTTCGGGTCTCTGTCCCTGATTTGCTTGACCCGGGGTTCAGAGGTATGGTCTACTCTTTTTGAGACGTGTCATAGGATCTTTAATGTCCAACCGTACTACCACCAGAACAGGCAGAAGGGACCTTGGTTTAATGTCTCATTCAAAGGATGAAGCCATTTTTGCCATTTGGATGATGTTTTGCAACCAGCGCCCCCTGACTGACTCTCTCTCCCCCCACCACACCACTTATTTTTATCAGAACATACCACTATCTGTTCATCACTGCCCCTCTACACTTGTTTGTCCAGCCACCTTGGTGGCCAACGTGTTGAAGTTCAGTAGTCGACTGCTCTGCTCCACCACCAGTGGACAGTACAGTTTGCCTGCCCCAGCCCTTCCAACCTGTTCTGTGGCCAAGGATTTTAAGCCAAGCAACTCTGTGGCACTACTGCACCCCACCCCACCCCACACACACACACAAACGCACATATTCAGTCTGGCAGTCGGGTGCCGAAACCCATTGCACGTTAACACTACTGTATGTTCTCCCTCTCCCACAATAAGTCCGAGGGTTGGGTGCCAAACCCCACCACCTATAAACACTACTATCCCCCCATTAAGTCCACTGATAGGGAGTCCAACCCTGCCACCAGTAAAGACTACCATCTGTCCCCACACAAACACATTAAGTCTGGTGGTCAGGTGCCCAACCCCACTGCCAGTAAACACTACTGTCCCCCCTCACACATTAAGTCTGGCAGTCTTGCACCCAACTGCACCTCTGGTACACACTACTGTCCCCCATACATTAAGTCTAGCAGTCAGGTTCTAAACTCAACCACCGGTAAATGCTACTGTCGGCCCCTCCACACAGTATGTCCAGTGGTTGAGTGTCCAGTCCTGCCGCTGGGAAGCACTACTGTCCAACCCCAATGTTCATTCTAGAGTTCAGTGCCCAACCCCATCACTAGTAAACACTACTGTCTGTCCCCACCCCCACACATTAAGTCTGGCATTCAGGTGCCCAATCTCACTACTGGTAAACACTACTGTCCGTCTCCCACGCATTAAGTCTGTCAGTCAGGTGCTTAACTCATCCACCAGTAAACATTACTCTTGGTTCTCCCCTCACAATAAGTCCAGCCATCAAGTACCCAGCCCCACCACTGGTAAGCCCTACTTTCCACCCCCCCAACACATACACATAAAGTCTGACGGTTGGGTGCTCAACCCCACTGCAGGTAAATGCTACTGTCCACCCCCCTACACACACGCACATAAAGTCTGGCATTCTGGAGTCCAACCCAGCTGACGGTAAACACTACTGTCCACATTAAGTCCAGTGGTCGGGTGCCCAAAAGGGTTGCTGGTGCATAACTGTCCCTCCCCCCACATACACACATATACACACACATTCAGTCTAGCTGTCAGATGCCCAACCCCACTGCTGGTTTCATGCTTCCCTCATGCTGTTTGACAACATTTTAAGTGGGTTTGTATTCCACAGCATTTACTTTGATGCTCCCTTCCCCCCAGGGATTGTAGTTCGATGTGTGGAATTTTTTAAATGTTTTGGATCTTGGGATCACTCTCATTGCTGTCTCCCTCTCATTTGCTCTCTCTTTTATGTCTGTGCACCAGACTTATTTATTTAAAACTTTTTGTTAACTAGGTAAGCACATTAGACAAAAACAGATGCCTATTTTCAGGTGTGACCCGGGAGATTACAAGGAAATATAGAGACATGTTCAAACAGAGGAACACGTAGCATCAGTTAAACAAAGCATACATTTCAAGGTAGTAAGGACTGTACATAGGTTCAGGAGACTTATCCACCTCAGTCCTTTTATTAAAGACAAGATGAACTAAGAGAATGAAGGTATGTTTTTTCATGCAGAAAGGGGTTATCACTCACTATACCATGGACATAAGTGAACAACCAATGAAATCGTCAGAATGGTAGTTTACCACCATTGTAAATCCTCTGATATCCAGTGGCTATTGATGAGTATATCATCAATATCATCTGCAGCACAGGAATAAATACAATAAAAATAAAAACACACAACAACCTCTTTAATATTTGTATTTTATTATAGTAAACAAAATTAACCTTGGTATAATCACAGTAAGGCACTCAGAGGATGTGGGTTATCGGGGGATTTACCACAGCTGGCGAGGATTTACCCGCTTGGCTACACCTCGTGGGCAAACCACTCCAGCTGTGGTAAATCCCCTGATAACCCACACACCCTCGTGGCTTATTGCTTAAGTGGGGAATGTGAACCTTTGTATCCTGGTTCCTATGCCTGTGCTCTAACAGACAATGTTGCCTCCAGTACATTTAGTTAGAGTAGAGAGCAGCTGGTACGCATATCTTGCTTCTGAATACCATAATTTTAGTAGTAACTGACCTGCATCCAACAGCCAAGTGTCTGAACAATTCTCCATTCTGAATGAACAGTGCCATACAAAAGTTTAATGAAAACATAAAATATGTTGGCTATATTGCTAAAAAAATTTTTATCATTGCTTCTACACCTCCTTCACTCCTGCTTAATGGATTTACCTGCCTTCAATCTTGGATATACCAGATTTCATGAAGCTGTGGGCAGAGGAGGGGTTTTTCCTTATTTAATAATTTCCTCCATTCACTTTCTGTTCCATGTACCCCTGAGTCTCGTAGGGACACCAGTGTTGAGATGTAGTCCTTGACATGAGTGTGCAACAAGATAAAGTTACAGATACAGATCCAGGCCCATGCCCTGTAGGTCTGGTGCTTGAAATTGCACAACTGGGGCTCTCCACATGGAACCCAAATAATCAGTCATAACTTTCTGCATGCTGGGCCTTGTGGGCACTGCATGAAACAGGGCATCGGTTTTAACTTTCTTCATACAGGGCCCTGTGCAAAGCAGGAGATCATTCATAACTTTCTTCATGCAGGGCCCTGTGAGCCCTGTGCACAGCAGATTATTCATAACTTTCTTTATGCAGGGCCTTTTGGGCCCTGTGTAAAGCAGGAGATCATTCATAACCTTCTTTATACCGGATCTTGTGGGCCCTGTGCAAAGCAGGAGATCATTCATAACTTTCTTTGCACTGGACCCTGTGGGCCCGGTATGAAGCAGGAGATCATTCATAACTTTCTTTATGCAGGGTCCTGTGGGCCCTGTGCAAAGTAGAAAATCAATCATAACTTTCTTTGTGCAGGGCCCTATGGGCCTGGTATGAAGCAGGATAAAATTCATAACTTTCTTTATGCAAGGTCCTGTGGGCCCTGTGCAAAGCAGGAAATCATTCATAACGTTCTTTGTGCAGGGCCCTGTGAGCTCTGTGCAAAGCAAGAGATCATCCATAACTCTCTTTATGCACGGCTCTGTAGGCACTGTGCACAGCAGGAAGTCATTTATAACTTTCTTCGAACAGAGCCTTGGAATACAACATCACTCATAACTTTCTTCACACAGTGACTGTATGGCCCAGATGTGTAGCTTATCCTTGGGTCACAAGGCTAGAGGCTGGTAGGAGGTGAGCATTAGGGTTCAAAACCCCAAGTAACACCACACCACTGATTTGCCAAGTCTCATGAGACCTTGATCCCTAATTATTTTAATTTTCTTACTTTGTCAGCTTTCTATTTTTGCAACCTTAAAGTATGCAGTAACATGGCCTTTTGATATTAATTATTTCTGCTTTGTGATTTTGCAGCCCTGATGTACACATTAATATCATTTTTTGCTATTAATTTCTTTACTTTAGTAGAAAGTAAGTCCTATTTGCTTCATGCAGTGCCTTTGGGACCCATGCAAGTCATGAGACAAGCTCTAACTTCTTAAGTTCTAGGATAAGCGAATTTTCAGAAAAACATTTTTTTTAATATTAGAAAATTGTCATTAACTTTGCTAATGCACTAATTAGGGTAACTTAACACCATAAAATTAGGGAAATGTGGCATTAGGGTTGCCAACCCTACCTTCCCACCCCAACCCCCGAGCAGCAAAAAAAATCAAGGTTTTGGGTCTCCGGAGTCTTGGTGAATTAATGATGGGGTCTTCTATGGGGTTATCATGCCTAATGCTTACCCATCCCCCGCAGCCCATAGCCTCCAGCCCGAAGGACAAGGTAAAGTTCCAAGCCATTGCCTCACAATGAAACACTCTTCAAAGGTAGAGAAGTATGTCTCGCCACAGGTTGCCAACAGAATTTGTTGCAGCTTTCTTCACACAGGGCTCCATTGAAGGAGATCATGTATGATGTTGTTTGCACAGGGAATGGGGTGAATATTAGGGTTGACAACCACAAGGGAGACCCCACCACTGATTCATCAAGACTCTGGAGACCCAAAACCCTAATATTTATTCATTTTGCCGCTAGGAGGTGGGGTTGGGGTTGGAAACCTTAATGACACATTTCCCTACTTTTGTGGCATTAAGTTACCCTAATATAGTGCCAGCCTGGTGGTGCTGAGGATTGAGATGTTGGATGCCACACCTCGCGCTATGCCGGTTACCTGGGTTTGGGAACAGACTCAGGTCATCAGTGTTTGGCAGAGGAGAGGGAGAATGGAGTATCCCATGACAGTTCTCCTCTCTCTGGGGAGGGTAAAGGGGGGTCACGGTACTCTGCAGTGGCACCTGATGGAAGTCAGGGGCATTACAGGTGCAACACACAGAAGGGGGTTGGAGAGCAGCAGACATCAGCATGTCATGCACTGACATCTTTGCATGTCCAGCTCCAGTAGGGTGAAAACCAGGCAGAAAATCGTGGGGCAGTCATGGCAGCTGATGGCCATGCATTGTGCTGCCGGGACCTAGAGAGGTGCACCCCCATGTATTGGATCCAGGTCTCTGTGGGGGGGGGACACTGTGTTTGTCAGCCTGTGTGGAGAAGAGTGAGTCGCTGACAAGACCCGGGTCGGTGGGTGCAAGTGTCGGTGGCCGGACGACCTGCCAGCCTGCTCTGCAGAGGAGGTAAAAATAATAATAAAACAAAAAGTTACCCTAATATAACTGGTGCATTAACAAAGGTTTTTTCCTGACGTAGTGAAATCATATCTTCATTGTGTGAACAGGTGCAGAGCTCTAAGATCCTTTGGGTCTTGTGCTACAGGATGACTCTGTCTGCCTACAGAAGTGCAGAGCCTGGCATATTCACTCTTTACACATTCACTTTTAACACATTCACTCTTCACACATTCAGTACACATTCTTTCTCCAGACACTCTACACATTCACTCTTCATGCATTCATACATTCACTCTACATACAGTTACTCCTCACACATTCACTTTTTTTAAAAAAAAGTGACCCCTCACTCTTCACATATTCATTTTTTTTTATTTTGACCCCACATTTGCAAGATAGTCATTTTATAACTGCCCTTATAAACATGACATTTATCATTTATGCTATATTGGCTGAAAATGTCATTTTGCACCACAAGCATGAAAATGGCACCTGTCATGTTTGTGAGGTGGTGTGGAAAAATGTCAAAAGTCTGGAGTCAAAATATTGAAAATTAGCAAACTTGTGAGCGAACATTGAAATACTGCAATGTTCAGTCATAACCTGGGCATTTTACAATATTTATACACCAAAGTTTCAGCATAGCCTTCTTATTAACCCAACTCATGAACCTAGTTGGTGAAAGTTTTCAAATTCCAACCAAAACATGATTCCATGCCACGGAAACATCATTCCACACCAAAGGTGCGAAAACACATTTTGGCCAGGTTTGAAAAATGGCAGCTATCACGTACATGAGGTGATGTGAAAAATGGCTATGTTGAAAATCGGGGGTGAAAGTATTTAAAATGACCAAAGTTGCAGGCAAGCATAGAAACATTTCAGTGTACAGTACATGCATAACTTTGCCATTTTTACATATTTTAACCCCACATTTTCAACATAGCCTTCTTGTGACCCCACCTTGATAGATAGATAGATAGATAGATAGATAGATAGATAGATAGATAGATAGATAGACAGAAAGACAGACAGAAAGACAGATAGACAGACAGGCAGACAGGCAGACAGACAGAACAGGGGATGAGCAGCTCACTGGTCTCACTGCAACCTGCAGCATAATTTCCAGCTGAGGTTGCAGAAACTCAAGAAAGTCCGACTCTTCTCATACAGAGAACATGGGTGAATGGCGTGTCTCACTAAGCTGGGTACCCTGCATTTTGGGGTGCTCAGAAAATGTATATGTGAAAAGTTAAAAAAAACAGCAAAATCAAGCTAAATGAGTCCCATTTAGCTAGGTTCAGGTGTCTGTTTGTTTTTTTAAAACAAGGTTATTTTTATGCATTTTCATTGTTTGGGAGTTAAAATGACAAAAAAGGTAACCAACACAATTGGCATTTTTGTCAGCAAGAGAGGTAAATTGTGGAAATAAGGAGTCACAATCTTTTTGTTTTAAACCATTTGAGAGGTAAATCAAGAAATAAGCATTTTGTTTTTTACTGTTCGTATCAGGACATTAACTCTAAAATCATTATAACTCTGTAACCATATAATATTTTTTCATGAAATGTTCAACGGCACACCCTCACATAGGCCCCTTCAACCCTGAAAATTTCATGAAAAAAATTCCACACTGTCTAGGTTGTAGGTGAGAACAAAAAATATCCAATGTTAAGTACAGGGAAACCAAATGTATTTTTTTTTCCATTTTTTGGGAGGTGCTCCATATCTCGAAAACCAAACAAGATGCTATTACTAAACTTTCCATGTCTTGAGACTCTGGTAGCCTGCCCATGCATGCAAAGTGTTGGGGTATTCTTTCAAATGATGCTAAAAGTATTAAGGTGCAAAAACTAGGGCTTAACATTGAATAGCCTACTCAACCCTAACTATAGAGGCACTACCACACCCCTATAATATGCAAAACACTGTTAATGCACCGGCTAGGGTTCAGTCTAATGCCACAAAAGTAGGGAAACATGGCATTAGGGTTTCCAACCCTATCTACTCACCCCCTCATCCCAAGCAGCAAAAGGACAAGACTACACAAGCAACCACAGACAGCCATCATCAGGTAAGGCAAACATACAACTGTTTTCAGAATACACAAATGCAGTAGCACTTATGTGTTACCTTCATTGATTTGTGTCTGTGATATGCACACCGCAACACATGCTCACTCATTTCTGGCTGCAGATAGAAATCCATGGTACTCAAATCACAACAATACTTCTGTGTGTAGAATCACAGGTCCCTGCAGTCACAGTTACAATCCATAATATCCAAATTACAAGAGTTCGTTTGTCTGCAGAAATGCAGTCCCCAATGGGCCTGCGCTTTTATAGCCATAGGTACTCATCCACACTATAAGACATACTCACAGACCTGTCTGCAGATATGCAGGCCTCTGAAGGGCCTTCGCTTCTGCAGCCAGAGGTATAAAACATACACACCAACCTCTGGCTGCAAAAGTGCAAGCTCAATGAAATCCATGACACCAAAATTGCAACAGCTCTTCTGTCTGCTGAATTGGAGGCCTCTGTGAGGCCTGGTCCTCTTCAGCCACAGGTGTAAAGCATACACACCAACTTCTGGCTATAGAAGCACATTCCCCAGTGTCACCTGCACTTACACAGTTGCATATAGAAAACCATGCATTAGCAGATCCAACAACATAGCAAGCTACCACCCATTACCTCCTTAGTCAGGCAAAAAAGTATCTGTTTTAACCAAATCTGAGCTTTAAAAGGTAACATTTTACTTTTCCATGGAAAGTGCAACCCCTAGACAACACTGCTACCCCCTTGAAAAATTTCTAGATCTGTTACTGAACTATGATACCTACACTGCAACAGCAGAAGCACAGAAACATAGATTTTGATGGCAGAAAATGACCCTTAGGCTGGTCCAGTCTGCCCTTTGTTCCTGCTGATTCTATCACCACTGACTCTAGTTGGTCTTAGAAAATGGGCTAGGAAATCCCCAGGGTCTGATTGGTTGATAGTGCTGACAAGCTGGGCATCTATCGGGCAACAGAGCCCAGGAATTAAAAGTGCCAGCTTTGCCACAAACTGCATAGCCAAGATCGTCCAGCAATTAGAATGCTGCAATAAAAAAATCTGCCATGTTTTCCTCTCACTGCTTACTGGGAGAGTTTGCGGCCTCCATCCCCCTCACCATCCAAATCCATCACGATGTCACAGTCACCAAATAAAGCAATATAACATCCCTAAAAAGAAAACAAAACAATCTACAAACCTAGCGATTGGCTGTATTAACAAAAAATAGCTGCACAGCGTAAATGGAGAACCACATCATCTCGGCCCCAGTAAAGCTGGTGGCTCAGTTCAGAGCACTAAGCTGGCACCACATATCCTGAAGCAGCCAAAAGTAGCAGGCGGAGTCCCTGCGGTAGTAGCTCCACACATAAAATTCTCCGACCTGCTAAAATAAAGGTTGACTCCTCCACTGTGTTTCAAAAGAAACAGTTTGCCACGCTGTAACAGCAAAAACATCATAAGCAACCCCCCTTTTTACAAATCTCAGCAATCGCTCCCATAGTACGGCTCCTCAGCCTGCATTCCTGCAGCATGTCATCAAAAAGTGACCCGATCAGCGTAAAATGCGGGAAAAAGCAAGCATGTACCCAGCAACTGTAAATACCTCTCCACAATCTATAAAATGTTCCCTTCTTCACTCTACAGTCCATATCATCACAAGAATGAAAGCAGGGGGATCCTCTGCATCATGGACATGCTCGTTGTATCCACAGTAAGGAAAAAGTAGAGAGCTCGTGACAGCACAGCAGAACGCAAGCACGCTCATGAATAAAAAATATCAAATTTAAACGGCCAGTCAACCAACTTTATCCCGTAGTGTTTTTTCTGTCTCTGTCTCTCCGAAGCAGTAAAAGAAAACTTGGCAAAGCGTTAAAAAATGTCAGACAATGTACAGGTAAACATACTGCTAAAATAAACGTTCCAATGTGGTAGTAGTATAAAAAATGCAGAAAACAAAATGCACAGCAGGCAATGAATGATAAATAATTGAGCAGCTGACAGGCTGGCCATATTTCTCATGACCAACAAGTGTTGAAAGTGTGATGTTTCTAGCATACTGCCATACTACCAAGGTAAAAAAATGAAGATCCAGTTTTAAAAAAAAAATCCTGTTAATTTAGTAGCCCTACTGCTTGTTCTGTAAATAAAATTGAGGCAAACTAATTAGCCATTTACTTACTTATTTATGTAGTTTTGGTTGACTGGGTAAGTGAAGTAGACAAATCCTGGGTATTTTCAGTCACGACCCGGGGGAGGGGGATACAGATGAATCCCAACTGACCTTGAACCAGACTAAGCTGTTTGTGTTATTTTTAGTGAATGAGGGAAGTTTGGCCAGGACACCGAGAAAATCCCCCTACTCTTTTCGATAAGTGGCATGGCATCTTTAACATCCACCTGAACTACCACCAATTCAGCTAGATGGGACTTTGTTTTAATGTCTCATCCGAAAGACAGTACCTCAGAAGTGCAGCACCGCTCTCATGCTGCACTACAGTGTCAGTACTGGGATATCAACTCAAGTGCCAGATGTGGTAACTGAACCCACAGCCAAGGGTTAAACCCCTACATTCCCCTGTACATGGCATTATCTCCCATGCATATAAACGACTGTTTCCAAGATAGTCACATTAAGTATAAATAGAAAATATAAAACAATAAAAAAAGAAAATGTTTTTCCAGTGAAATCAGTAGAATGTCTCAATATGATCCCCCCCGCCCCCAACAAAGCAAGCTTTGCTGAAACCATTCCTGGGATGCTTAGTGATCCTCCAGTTTTCTCTACCTCTAGCTGCTGGGTGCCCAAGTAGCTGTCTAACCTGTTCTTGTCACATTAGCCAACAGTGTTGCAGACTTCTGCCAGCAGTTCTCTGAGACCTCCCAAGCATGCCCCAGCTTGTGTATCTGTATGTCACACCATACTCTCCACAGTATGAGGTATTTGGTCATGACAGATATCTTGCTTTATCTTTGTGTGGCTTTCAAATATATGTTTGAATATAAATTCATTATGTGCCTGTGTATAGTATCCTAGATCTTAAAAGAAGTGCAACAGATATGTAGAAATGTAAGCTCACACTCCTATTTTTTTTTTTAATTAAAGGTTAATTTCAGGCTGCTGGAGGCAGACACTATCAGCAATCTGTTTCCCTCACAAGAGGATGACCGTGCAACACCACCTGCACCCAAGAAAATTAAAGCAGACAAACCAACAACCTCTAACAGATTTCAAGCAGTGACACACACAGAGCTTGACAAAATAGAAGAAGAACATGAAGAGGCAAATACAAAAAAACACAGCATGGGCAGTAAATGTTCTCAGGCAGTGGGCAAATTCTAGATGCATTCAACTGGACTGGCACACAGATACAGTAGAACACATAAGCAGCACCTTGAGACAGTTTTATGCAGAAGTCCGCACAACATCAGGGGCAAATTATTCGGTATCTGGCTACTGTGCCTTAAGAGCTGGTCTAAATAGACACCTGAATAGCCCAGCCATAGGTCGCAACATAAACATAATAGGTGACCAAAGATTCAAGCCCGCCAACAATGTTCTCACATCAGTTATAAAAAAATGAGAAAGGCCCACAGAGATGAAACAACCCACCACCCAGCAATAACTGAGACAGATCTCAACACACTTAGAACATCAAAAGCCCTATCTCCTGATACACGCACCTGGACTGGTGCACAAAGTGTGGTTTGATATACAGATCCACATGGCCAGGCTGTCCGTGAAGGTCTCAGGAACTGACGCCAGACTCATTTGCAGTGCACACAGATGAAAATGGCTTGCAGTATGTAGGGCTTAAATATAATGAGCCAACCAAAAATCATAAAAATCCGTTAGAACAAAACAAAGACAGTTATAGAGGGTTTATGTACTCCGAGCCAGACAACCCAATGTGTCCTGTTAAGTCTTTTCTGAAGTATTTATCTAAGCTGCCAGAAAATCCACCAGCCTTCTACTTACACCCACTAAGAGAAAGTCAAGCAGTCCTAGACACATTGTCCTTTTGGTATTCCAAAGCACCAATGGGGAAAAATTATCTAGGAAACTTAATGCCTAAAATCAGCAAGGAGGCAGGACTAACCAAAAGGTATACCAATCACAGCGTTAGAGCCACTGCCGTTCAGCTTTTATCAAATGCAGGACTCAGCAGCAGAGAAATAACCAGTGTTACTGGTCACCGTTCCGAAAGCAGCCTAGCCAGCTACTGGTCTCCCAATACCACAGATAGAAAGAACTGGAGCTCCATCTTAGGTGGACATCCAAGAGACTAATACAGCAAAGCAAGGAGAAACTGAAAAAATGACTGGCAAAGAAAATGGCAAGGCGGTGCCGTCTCAAAAACCGGTACTGAAGATAGTTCATCTGCAACAAACTTTTCTCCATCTAACTGCACTTTCAATGCACCAATTAGTTTCATCACATACAACAAATAATGTGCACTAACTCTAGTATTTAAAAGTAGTATTTAGTATTTAAATTCACTAACTCTAGTATTGCAATGCAGTTTCTATTTTAGGGACTATTTTATGTCCCACAGTTGTAATCTTAAATTAAAATGAATGTATTGGCTTGCAAAGTTAAAAATCTGTGTCAGTATATTTTTTTAAACTGTTACACCATTTTCTAAGTGCAATAATACCCTGCAGGGTGGGCGGTATTGGTCAATACCGGACCTTCCAGGGGCTATAAGGCCCTCCGCCTGTGGCGTCGGGCCTCATTACACCCCTGGGCGGTCCGGTATTGACGAATACCGCCCACCCTGTCAGGTATTATTACTTACATAGGTGTCACTCCCTCTCCTGTTCCTCTACCTAATATGCCCCTTTGCCTATCCCATGCAAGCTTGACACTCCCCATAGTCTTTGACACACTACTTCCTCTGATAGGCTGTTCCAGTCATCCACCCCCTTTAGCATGAGGAAGTATTTCTGCACATCTATTCTAACCCCCTTTAGCTTCATTGCAAGCACTCTAGATATAGTGCCTTCTTTCTCTGAAATACACCCACCACTTGCACCTTGCTCACACTTGTGAGGTACTTATAGGTTTCAATCATATCCCCTCTCACTTTCCTTTCTTCTAGGGAGTACATGTTGAGTTTGGCAGCCTTTCCTCATATGGCTTCTTGTGCAATCCCCTTACCATTCTGGTTGCCCTCCTCTGTATTGCCTCCACCCTTTCAATATCCTTGCAAAGGTTCAGCCTCCAGAATTGGACACAGATCTCCATGTGGGGCCTTACCAGTATAGAAACATTCCTTGTGGAGGTGTAGCCTCAAGAAGGGGACACAGTACTCAAGGTGGGGCCTTGCCAGTATAGAAACATGGGGCCTGCATTTCTGAAGCCATAGGTACTCATGGATGCTGTATGAAACACGTACACACACACACGCACACCCTTGAAGGTGCCAAAGACAAACCAGCAAAAATATTGCAAACAATCAAATCTGTTGAAGGTCATAGAATCCCCCCATCTTTACCCACAAAAATCACATCACAAGGAGTAACAATATCTGACAGAGATATCATACTGGAGAAGCTAAATGCTCACTTCACTACAGCAGGTCTAGCTTTTGTCTCCTCCCCAACTGCTGGTCTAGTAGATCACCCTGCACCAAAGGACACTGCTACCAACCAGCAGGATCTAGGGTCCTTTAGTCTTTCTCCAGTAGTTTTTAAGGAAGTGGAGGACCTACTCCTAACACTGGACATGAACAAGAGTGCCGGTGCTGATGGTATGGACCCTGCATTTTTAAAGTTAGGGTATTACTCTTTAACAGTCACTATAATGTACCTTTTGAATCTGTCTATCACATCAGGAATGGTTCTTTCTGCCTGGAAAACAGCCTTCTTACTTCCCCTATTCAAGTCAGGTGATCCAAGTGACCTGAACAACTACAGATCCATTTCTATTCTGCCTATTTTGTCCAAGCTCCTGGTAAAAGTCATTAGCAAACAGCTAAAAGATCACCTCAAAAATTAAAACTTATTTAATCCAGTACAACCAGGCTTCCGGCAAAAGCATAGCATGGCTTCAGCACTTGCCATGATAACAAATGATTGGTTTACAGACCTTGACAATAAATTTATCACTGGGACCGTTTTCCTAGACCTAATGACACCCTTGATAAGCCTAAAGAACATGGGGTAAACAACTGTTCATTAAATAGTTTTTTATGTTTGCTTGCACGCATGTGCAAGAAACATAGTGCCATCATACGAGTTTTCTAGAGGTATGTCAGCCTCTTCCAATTCAGTCAGTGTGTTTGCAGGTGCAGTTGCAGTTCGCCAATCACTGCTCCAGCTGTCTATGACAGCTGAAAATGCAGTGGCATACAGCTGAAAGGGAGAGCTCTGCTTCAGTGAGCAGAGCTCCCCCCTCAACACGCACGCATGCATATTGCATGCTGACGTGCTCCCCCCCCCCACACATACAGTATAGCCAACGGGGTGCCCAATCCCCCGTCAGCTCCAGATGCCCCAAAACAGTGTTACAGCTGTCACACTGGGAGCCCACCCCAGCGTGGCACACGTCGGTATGGCCGACAGGGTGCCCAATCCCCGTCAGCTCAGTCCTCTTCAAACAGCCTTACAGCTGCCAGCTGGGAAGTCCACCCCAGCGTGGCACCATCCCGGTATAGCCAATAGGGGTGCCCAATTCCCCCATTGGCTCCAGCCCCACAAAACATCCTTTCCAGCTGCCACACTGGGAGCCCACCCCAGCGTGGCAAGCGTCCCACGTCGTCTTAACAATTAAAAAACTGTAAATAAAAAAAAATGGTCCCTGAGTCTCCTGCCCCCACCACACCCACCCTCGCACTCTGCCTGCCCACACCCCCACCCCATACTTACCTCTGGAGTCAAGCGCAATGATCTTGGTGGACTGGGAACACGTCTACACTCTTCAAAGCCGACCACGAACTGAGGAAATGCCAATAAGCTGTATAATGTAATAGATAGGGTTTTTTCAACTTTGCTGCATATCTCGGGCATTTTTTGGAATTTTTGCACCAAATTTTCAACATGGGGGTTTTGGGACCCCTCCTTATGAATGCTGTCACTGTCATGGCGTTATTCGGGCCTGAAGGGTGATTTCGCAATCACAGCGTGAAATCACCTTTCGGGACCGATTAATGAAATGACACTGCCAGTGTTCATAAGGTGGGCTCTCAAAAAGCCTATTTTGAAAATTTGGTGGAAAAATTCCAAAAAATGTCTGTTTTACTAGCGTGCATTGCGCAGTTCCTATGCACTCATAAGTTCAAGAATTTTCTATATTTTCACTCCAGATTTTCAACATTGCCATTTTACCACACCTCCTTATAAGCAGTACAGCTGTCATTTTTCACATCTCACCGAAAATGTGTTTCCGCCCATGTTGTGCACAATGGCACAGTCGGTGTGTGAAATTAATGTACGGGACACATTAAGAAAATCACAGTGACACTGTTTATGAGGAGATGTCTTAAAATGGTTATGCTGAAAATTTGGTGAAAAATTCCTAAAAATTACTGTTTTATGAGCATGCATTGCAGAGTTCCTACGCACGCTCGTAAGTTCGCAAATTTTCAGTATTTTCACTCCAGATTTTCAACATTGCTATTTTACCACACCTCCTTATGAGCAGTACAGCTGTCATTTTTCACATCTCGCCCACAACGTGTTTCCACCCATGTAGCTCACAATGGCACAGTTGGTGTGCTAAATCAATGTACAGGACACATTAAGAAAATCACAGTAACACTGTTTATGAGCAGAGGTCTTAAAATGGCTATGTTGAAAATTTGGTGAAAAAATTCCTAAAATTACTTTTTACGAGCATGCTGTAGAGTTCACACGCCATAAGTTCAAATTTTCAATATTTTCACCAGATTTTCAACATTGCCATTTTACCACACTCCTTATGAGCAGTACAGCTGTCATTTTTCACATCTCGCCCACAACGTGTTTCCGCCCATGTAGCGCACAATGGCACAGTTAGTGTGCAAAATCAATGTATGGGACACATTAAGAAAATCACAGTGACACTGGTCATGAGCAGAGGTGTTAAAATGGCTATGTTAAAATTTGGTGAAAAAATTCCCAAAAATGACTGTTTTAGGAGCACACGTTGTGCAGTTCCTATGCACACTGGCAAGTTCGGAATTTGTAATATTAGCACACCAGATTTTCAACAGTGCCATTTTACCACCTTCCTTATGAGCAGTACAGCTACCATTTTCACATCTCACCCAAAATTTGTTTCCGCATATGTAGCGACGATGGTACAGTTGGTGCGAAAACAATGTTTGGGATAGATTAAGAAAATCACAGTGACACTGGTCATGAGCAGAGGTCTTAAAATGGCTATGTTGAAAATTTGGTGACAAAACTCCATAAAATGACTGTGTTACGAGTGAGTATTACGCAGTTTCCACGCACCCTCGTAAGTTCATGAATTTGTAATATTTTCAGTCCAGATTTTCACCAGTGGCATTTTTCCACACTTCCTTATGAACAGTACAGCTGTCATTTTCCACAAAATGGCTGAAATGTGTTTTCACACTTTCAGTGCAGAAATGTGTGGTCGCTGTGGGAAATCATTGTTCGGGACAGATAAAGAAAATCACACTGACTGTTCATGATTGGAGGTCCCAAAATGCCTGTGTTAACAATCTGCTGTAAAAAATAATCCCCAAATTAGTTACATTACGGGTGTACGTTGCCCAGTTTCTATGCACGCTCGTGACTTCACCAGTTTTTTTTAAGATTTTAACACCAGATTTTCAACATTGCCATTTTTTACACCTCCCCATTAACAGTACCGCTGTCATTTTTCATATCCTGTTTGGAATGTGTTTTTGCACCTGTGGTGCCAAATGCCATAGTCACCGTACAAAAGCAGTTTTCAGCTAACAAACTCATATTGCCACTGTTCATGAGGTGGGGGTCACAAAAAAAACCATGTTGAAAATTTGGAGTGAAAATACCAATGAATGCCTAAGGTGTTAGGGTTACTGACCATAACGCCCCACCCTGTAGAGAATGACAGTCATCAGGGGTGTGACTTGGGATTCTTGCCTGTAATGCTCATACCATTCCACCCCCACCCACACCCTGCAGCCAGTGAGAGGCATCAAGGTGTGCCTCGGACTCTTCGGGCCCAAATATTACCCCATTCTCCTATACCACACCCATCTCACTGTATTTCCTGATGGAATGGGGTGTGCATAAGGGCCAAAGACCCCAAGGCACACTGTGACACTTGTCAGTGTCTGCAGGGTAGGGTGTGGTGAAATGGCATGGTCGTTATGCCTGATGACCCAAAGACACACCCCAATGCCTGTCACTCTCTGCAGGGTGGTGGTGGGGTTGGCTTCTGTTCAATACTTCGCTGCCATTCCTATTATGCAGCTCTGTAACTTCTACGCTACCAATGCCAATGCCAGAAAGCAAACATTCGGCATTGACAAATGCTTGTTTATCTACCTTGCAGGCAGATCACAGCGTATAAAGGCAGATGGGCTTCTGTCCTCCCCACTACTGCTTAAAAGAGGTGTACCACAAGGATCCATTCTTGTACCACTACTTTTTTCAATATATATAAATACCATAAGTGATAATATTAACAGCTTCAATCTGCAGCTCTTTGCTAATGACACGGTTCTCAATACTCCCTAGCAGAAGTTAGTGCTGAGGTTCACGCTGACTTTAATCAGTTGCAACTCAATCTAATAAATTCCAAATTACTGCTAAATGCCAAGAAAACCAAAGCTGTGTTCTTTAAAACACCATAATCCTCCAACCTTACTTTGCAAACAAGTCACTCTTACAACTATTACAAAGTTGCTAGGGGACTCCCTAGAAGTTGTTGACAAATTTAAATATTTAGGAATTTGTCTCAACAATAACCTGTCCTTTGCAGAACATACTGAAACCCTTATAAAAAGCTAAAAGCCAGATTAGGTTTGCTCTTGAGGGGGAGGAGTAGCTCTCTATTTAAAGGAAGGATAAAAGCAACTGAACAAAAGAGTAGACAGGGGGAGAGGAGGCACTGTGGGTCACCTTAGAGACTGGAAATGGCACCACAATCTGTACAGAGGTTGTATACAGACCCCCATGTCAGGGGAAGGGAATGGACAAGGATATGATAGAAGGCATTCTTAGGATGGCAGAGAAGGGGGAGATACTGTTGATGGGAGACCTGATTATGCCAGATGTTAACTGGAGCACATTTGCTGCAGCCACATCTAAGAGCAGAGCCATTCTCAATGCCCTACAGGTGGCATGCCTCAGACAGCTAGTTTTGGAACCCACTCATGAGGGAGCAATCTTAGACCTCATACTCTCAAATGGGGACAGTGGGAGGATCTCAGATCTAGAAGTGGGTTGCCATCTGGGAACAAGTGACCATCAAACAGTGTGGTTCATGATAAACTCAGCTACAGAGTCAAGCCATACAAAAGTGAGGCTACTGGACTTCAGGAGGGCTGACTTTGGCAAGATGGGAGGGAGCCTTAGAAAAGCACTAGCAAACAGACTAGAAGGAGGGGTGAAGCAACAATGGGGAAACAGCAAAACTGCCATCAGAGAGGAAACCAGCCTTTGTGTGAAGCAAATAAACAAATCAAAATGAAAGAAAAAGCCACTATGTTTCTCAAAAGAGGTGACAGGGAAAGTCAGGGAGAAAAAAATAGCATTCAGGAAGTATAAGGAAATACAGAAGGAGCAGGACACAGAGCTGTACAAGTTAAGGCAGAAGGAAGCAGGAAGGGAAGTCATAATAACAAAGGCCCAAACTGAGGAAAAGATAGCCAACTCAGTTAAGAAGGGGGATAAAACCTTTCATAGGTAAATCAGGGAGCATAGAAAGACAAAGGGAGGGATAGTGTGGCTGAACAGAATGGACAGTGGGTAGCCAGAGAGGGACAGTGAAAAAGCAGGGATAGTGAATGAATATTTCTGCTCAGTATTTACAAAAGAGGATGAGCAGAAGGTGCCTAATCCAATTAACAGAAGCACTCTTGATAGGGGGGTTGATCCCAGTCCTTTCACAGAGGGAAGGGTTCTGAAAGAACTCCTAAAACTGAAGGTGGACAAAGCAATGGGGCCTGATGGAATTCACCCCAGAATTCTAAAAGAATTAAGGGGAGAACTAGTGAAACCACTGACTACCCTTTTTAACAAATCATGGGAGGATGGTGTGGTACCTGAGGACTGGAGGAAGGCAGATGTGATTCCTCTTCACAAAAGTGGGACCAAGACAGAGGCAGAAAACTACAGACCTGTCAGTTTGACCTCTGTGGTAGGGAAAGTGATAGAATCACTTCTGAAGGAAAGAATTGTTGAGTACCTAGTGGCCAGTGGGGCATAGGACCCAAGGCAGCATGGGTTCACAGCGGGAAGGTCATGTCAGATGAATCTAATTGATTTCTTTGACTGGGTGACCAAAGTAGTAGACCAGGGAGGGGCAGTAAACATGGCCTACCTAGGCTTTAGCAAGGCATTTGACATAGTCCCACACAAAAGATTAATTGTCAAATTAACCAGCCTGGGAGTGGGTCCCAGGGTGGTAGCCTGGGTAAAACATTGGCTGGACAACAGGACACAGAAGGTAATTGTAAATGGAGTCCACTCTGAAGAAAGAGGGGTTACTAGTGGGGTAATGCAGGGTTCAGTACTGGGTCCAGTCCTTTTTAATATCTTTATAAGTGACATTGC
Organism: Neoceratodus forsteri; assembly: GCA_016271365.2. Classification (NCBI taxonomy): domain Eukaryota; kingdom Metazoa; phylum Chordata; order Ceratodontiformes; family Ceratodontidae; genus Neoceratodus; species Neoceratodus forsteri. The sequence continues at coordinate 1,545,934,744 of CM057450.1, forward strand.
AGAGTGACTGGAAGGAAAAGTATGCCTTTTGCAGATGACACAATGATCTGCAACAGGGTTGATACACAAGGAGGCCTGGAATGGATGAGAAGGGACTTGACAAGGTTGGAGGAATGGTCAGAAGTATGGTAGTTTGGATTCAGTGCAAAGAAGTGCAAAATAATGCACCTGGGAAACAAAAACCCAGGGGAAGATTACACAATGGGGGGAGGTAGTGACAATAACAAAAATGGAAAGGGACCTATGGATAATCATATCAGATGACCTTAAGGTTAGCAAGCAATGTGAGAAGGCAGAAAGGAGGACTGGGGGTATACTGGAATGTATAGGGAGAGGCATCACCAGCAGAAAACAGGAAGATGTTATCCCTCTGTACAAACAGTTGGTGAGACCCCATCTGCAGTACTGCATCCAGTTCTAGAGACCCCATTTCCGCAAGGACATAGACAGGATAGAGGCAGTCCAGAGGAAGGCAACTAAAATGGTGCAGGGTCTGCAAGAGAAGCCATACGAGGAGAGACTAAAGGAGCTTAATATGTATACCCTTGAGGAAAGGAGGGAGAGGGAGACATGATAGAAACATTTAAGTACCTCAGTGGGATAAACAAAGTCCAAGAAGGTAGCATCTTTCAGAAAAAGAGATGTGCAAGAACAAGGGGACACAATTTAAAGATGCAGAGGGGACAGTTCAGGGGCAATGTGAGGAAGTATTTTTTTCACAGAAAAGGTGGTGGATGCATGTAGCAGCCTTCCTGAGGGGGTTGTGGGGTCTAAAACTGTGGGAGAATTCAAGAATACATGGGACAGACATAAGTCAATTCTTGTGGGGGGTAAGATGAAATAGGCTGTTGGTTAACTAGGAACTTCAGCTTATCCTGTAGGTAGGGAAATGGACAGACTAGGTGAGCCAAGCGGTCCTTACCTGCCATCAAAGTCTATGTTTCTATGTTTCTTCAGGAACAAATCATTATTCCCCACAGACATTAGGATTAAGTTAGTACAAACAACTTTCCTTTCCCTTTTGGATTATGCAGACATCATTTATAATAGTAGCTCTGCTTCTAATCTGTATTAGCTAGATGTTCTCTATCACCATGCCCTACATTTTATAACTAATGCTCCTTTCCAAACCCACCACTGTATCCTATATTCTTTAGTAGGCTGGACATCACTGGCCTCCAGAATGATGCTCCATATCTGTACATGGGCCTACAAGGCACTGCTGAATGAACTGTAGTCACAGGAACTTGGTACACAGAGAAACATGACTGGAATGTCAGCATACCAGGGTACACAATCTAGAGGAGGACAGGGAGGTTAAAAGAGGAGGAGGAGGAGAGCTCTCTACACAAGGGAAGGGAAGGGATCAAAGCAGTGGAACCAAAGTGTAAACAGGGAGGAGAGAAGGCGCTGTGTGTCACCCTGGAGACAGAAAATGGCACCACAATCCGTATGGGGGTTGTATATAGACCCCATCTCAGGGGGAGGTAAAGGATGAGGAAATGATAGAAGCCATTCTTAGAATGGCAGAAAAAGAGGAGATATTGTTAATGGGGGTTCTAAATGTGCCAGATGTTAACTGAAGCACCTTTACTGCAACCACATCCAAGAGCAGGGTCATTCTCGATGCCCTACAGGGGGCATGTCTTAGACAGCTAGTTGGAACCCACTCAGGAGGAAGCAATCTTAGACCTGGTACTCTTAAACAGGGATGAATAGAGGATCTCAGATTTAGAAGTGGGTAGCCATCTGGGACCATGAGACCACCAAACAGTGTGGTTCACAATAAACACAACCGTAGAGTCAAACCATACAAAAGCAAGGGTATTAGACTTTGGGAGGGCTGACTTTGGCAAAATGGGAGAGTGCTTCAGAAAAGTACTAGCAAATGGGCAAAAAGGAGGGGTGGAGGAACAATGGTTAAAAATCAAAACTGTTATCACAGAGGCAACAAGCCTTTGCATTAAGTAAATAAACAAAACAAAATGAAGGAAAAAAAAAACACTGTGGTTCTCAAAAGAAGTGGCAGTGAAGGTTAGAGAGAAAAAGATAGCATTCATGATGTATAAGGAAACACCGAAGGAGTAGGACAGAGAACTGTACCAGTTAAAGCAGAAAGAAGCAAGAAAGGCAGTCAGAATAGCAAAGGCCCAAACTAAGGAAAGGATATCCAACTCAGTTAAGAAGGGGGATAAAACCTTTTATAGGCACATTAGGGAGCAAAGAAAGACCAAGGGAGGGATAGTGAAGCTTAATAAAGGGAAGGGGTTGGACAGAGGGTAACAGTGAAAAAGAAGGGATGCTGAATGAATACTTCTGCTCAGTATTCATTAAAGAAGTGGAGGGGTGGTACCTAAACCAAAAAATAGAAGTACTTTGGATGGGGGGGGTTGATACCAGTCCATTCACTGAAGAAAGGGTCCTCAAAGAACTCCTAAAACTGATAGTGGACAAAGCAATGGGGCCTGATGAGATTCACCCCATAATTCTAAAAGAACTATGGGAAGAACTAGTGACATCACTGATTACCCTTTTTAACAAATCATGGGAGGATGGTGTGGTACCTGAGGACTGGAAGAGGGTGGATGTGATTCCCTTTCACAAAAATGGGAGAAAGACAGAGGCAGGAAACTACAGACCTGTTAGTTTGACCTCAGTGGTAGGGAAAATGATGGAATCAATTCTGAAAGAAAGAATTGTTGAGTACCTAGAGACCAATGTGGCACAGGACCCAAGGCAGTATGGATTCACAGTGGGAAGGTCACGTCAGACAAATCTAATAGATTTCTTTGACTGAGTGACCATAGTAGTAGTCCAGGGAGGGGCTGTAGACATGGCTTAACTAGACTTTAGCAAGACATTTGACACAGTCCTACAAAAAAGATTAATAAACAAATTAGCCATCCTGGGAGTGGGTCCCAGGGTAGTAGTATGGGAAAGAATTGGCTGGACAACAGGACACAGAGGGTAATAGTAAACGAAGTCCACTCTGAAGAAAGGGAGTTACTAGAGGTGTACCACACAGTTCAGTACTGGGAATGGTCCTTTTTAATGTCTTTATAGGTGACTTTGCAGAGGGACTGGAAGTAAAAGTATGCCTCTTTGCAGATGACACAAAGATCTGCAACAGGCTTGATACACAAAGGGAGGTGGAAAGGATGAGAAGTGACTTGGAAAGGTTGGAGGAATGGTCCAAAGTATGGCAGCTAAGATTCAATGCAAAGAAGTGCAAAGTAATGCACCTGGAACCCAAAAACCCGGAGGAAGATTACACAATTTGGGGGGAGGTACTAACAACAACAAAAATGGAAAGGGACCTGGGGGTAGTCATATCAGATGACCTAAAGATTGGCAAGTAATGTGAGAAAACAGTAAGGAGGGCTGAGGGGATACTGGGATGCATAGGGAAAGGCATCACCAGTAGAAAACAGGAAGTTGTTATCACTCTGTACAGACAGTTGGTGAGACCCCATCTGGAGTACTGCATGCAGTTCTGGAGACCTTATCTCTGCAAAGACATAGACAGGATGGAGGCAGTCCAGAGGAGGTCAACTAAAAATGGTGCATGGTCTGCACCAGAAGCCATATGAAGAGAGACTAAAGGAGCTTAATATGTATACCCTTGAGGAAAGGAGGGAGAGGGTGGACATGATAGAAATGTTCAAGTACCTCAAGGGAATCAACAGAGTCCAAGAGGGTAACATCTTTCAGAAAAAAAGATTTGCAAGAACAAGGGGCACAATTTGAAAATAGAGGGGGGATGGCTCAGGGGCAACATGAAAAAGTATTTTTTTTTCACAGAGAGGGTGGTGGACGCATGGAACGGCCTTTCTGAAGAGGTTGTGGGATCAAAAACAGTGGGGGGAATTCAAGAATACATGGGACAGACACAAGGCAATTCTAGTGGAGGTAGAAGGAAGTAGGCATTTGGTTAACTAGGATCTGCAGCTTATCCATTAGGTAGGGAAATGGGCAGACTAGGTGGGCCAAGTGGTCCTTATCTGCCATCAAATTCTATGTTTCTATGTTTCTATCTGGATCAACTATATAGAAATCCCAAACTGAGGATTTGGAGGCCTTTGTGTTTACATGAGCCAGGGAAGGGGACCTGGTGGACAGTGGTTGGAACAGCTGGGTTTTGTGTAGTGCTTTGCAAGTGTCTGCTTGTCTTTTGGGGGCACTGAATGTGCTTTTCTCACTACCAGGAGAACAAGCAGGTGGTGCATTGGGGGGACTTTAGGATTTGTCTTAGACACTGAAGGTCTCCGAACTGGGACAGACATAAGGCAATTCTAGTGGGGGGGAGGAGGAAGTATGCTGTTGGTTAACTAGGATCTGCAGCTTATCCAATAGATAGGGAGATGAGCAGACTGGTTGGGCCAAGTGGTCCTTATCTGCTGTCAAAGTCCATGTTTCTATGTTTCTACCTACTTATATCACATCCCTGTTCCACCATTCCAGCAGCTTTTACTCCCTTAGGAAAAATACCAGCATCCTTTTAGTCGTGTCCAAATTCCACATTGGCTATGGTAAAGCGGCTATTGAATATGTCATTCCATCAGCCTGGAACAAACCCCAGACACTGCTTAGGCACAACAAATTAGTATCTATGAATCTCTTCAAATCCTTAGTCAAAACAGCTGTCCAGGAAACTTGCCAAAGCTATTCCAGCTAGCATTCTCTCCTTAAGGTTTTACTTTCATATGTGAGCACTTATGTCCATTCTTTGGATCCCCCTCCCTTACACTTGTACATCTGTTTTGCCATTTATGTTTGTGTAAATGTCACATTACCAATATGTAAAACTTGTAATCCAAGTATCACTGTATGTTTCACTCATTTCCCAGAGTGTATGTTATCAGGTTACTTTCTATACTTTTTTTGTTGTTACTATCACACTTCTATTTTGTACTTGTATTATATTGTCCTTGACAGGATCTCCTTGTAAATGAGCATGCTCAATGGAGTTTTCCTAAAATTAAAATTAAACTTGAACATACACACACAGCTATGGGGCTTGTGCTTCTGCAGCCATATATACAAATCCATGAAGGTAGCACAGCAGTGCTACTGCATTTGTGTCATCTGGAAACAGACGTATGTTGACATACCTGATAATGGCTGTCTGTGGTTGCTTGTATGGTCTTGTTCTTTTGCTGCATGGGGGGAGGGGTGGGGAGTTAGAGTTGGAAACCCTAACACCACATTTCCCTACGTTTGTGGTGTTAGATTGAACCCTAACGGGTGCATTATTGCATTTTTTGCAATGAATTTATTTTCTTTTTGAGATGATTGGATCATATTCTCATTTACACAGGTCCTGGACCTGTGTGAACAGATGCAGATGCACAGGGTCCTCTGGGTCCTGCACCAAGGTAAGAGTCTGTCTGCCTACAGAAGTGCAGAAATGCAGCAGATACTACTATATCAGGCACTGGGCCATCAATTAAATAAAAACATCCCCTCCATCTCTTTTGTTCAGTGCTTTATTTTTTTTACATGTTTCATTCTTTTCTCAGTGCCAAATAATGAAAAAACACCTTGAATATAATTGTCTGTTTTTTACTGAACTGATATCTGAATATTGAATGAGTCTGCATCTATTTTGAACAATCAGTGATTAGATTCTAGAGTGTCCTTTCTGCCATTGTTTTAATATGAATATGTTATTCATGTGACTCAGAATAAACATGGTGATTACCCAGATGTGGCATAAAAACTCAAATTCTTTGATGCACTGATTCTGCCCCAATCCCTGAGTTGCAAATGTAACGTTGTTATGTGTGGTTCATAGCTCAGTGCTTATGTAACATATTGTAGCTGGACGATGTAGATGGTTGCTGGATACAAAGGCCAGCAGGTAAGAGGACAATGTTTATTAAGTACTAGTAATATATGATTTGTGCTTAGGTACTTCAGCATGAGCATAATAGAGTCAATGAATATAGTACATATGAATTAGATATTCTGAGCAATGTGCTTGGACGCTTGAATTGAGTCATTGATATTATTTGATGGTTTTGACTTTTCTCTGTATCCCACCAGTAGGGAGGAATCTTGGTTTAGTATTATTTGATTATGGGCCCCCCCCACCACCACCGATGGGATAAGAGTGCCGCAGAAGGAAGAGGTGTCGGGGAGGATGGCGGGTGAGTGCGACTCGCTCTAAGCAGAGCGAAGTCTGCTGCTTGAGTTAAGTAGTATGTGGGGGAGGAGCTTTTTCCCCACATAACTACGGGCTAAGCCCTTCAATTATGTGTGGTTCATAGCTCAGTGCTTATGTAACATATTGTAGCTGGATGATGTAGATGGTTGTTGGATACAGAGGCCAGCAGGTAAGAGGGCAATGTTTATTAGGTACTAGTAGTATATGATTTGTGCTTAGGTACTTCAGCATGAGCATAATAGAGTCAATGGATATAGTACATATTGATAGGATATTCTGAGCAATGTGCTTTGATGCTTGAATTGAGTCATTGATATTATTTGATGGTTTTGGCTTTTCTCTGTATCCACCTGTAGGCAGGAAGCTTGGTTTAGTATTATGGGACCCCCAAAAAGAATATAATATCAACTATTGTTCTGTAACTGACTGATGAAGGAGTCGAGCAGGTATACACCCCCTAATAATGATATGAATAGATGATCACCTCCTCCAACTCCGGAAAGTGTGACCAGTAGCATGCAGGAGAGGAAAAAAACCCTTGGGGGAAACCTCTGAGGACCCATGGCTACTGACCTGCCCGTCCTTCTGGGCATACTAAAGGAGAGAGATCCTGAATTAACAAATTGAATGAATCAGCTAATCTGAATTCCAAATTGTAGAACTTGATCCAGAGAATGGAGCTTAAGAAAGAACTGAATTGTAACATGTCCAGTGAAGCAATCTCCTCTTAGTAAACTTCCGAGTTCGAGCATCCATGTACAATTCAAATGATGGAGAGTGGATATATTGAAAAGCAGTCTTCCGGACTTCAGTTGATAGAAGGCATGAGAATCCAGGGAATTGTATGATGGTGGAGATGAAGTTGATGACTGACGAACTCAATACAGGTGACCAGATGAATTAGTTGTATCCAAGCTTTGACGGGAATGAGGCAGGATGAATAGATGTAGTATGACTTCCAGGTGTCTACTAATAGAGGGCTTGTATAGCATGTGTAATGGATAAGATTTGGAGCCAAGTTACCGTCTGACGAATCCAGTTCTGGTAAGTACGATAGGAGTGGAGTATAGTCTTAGGAAGTGATATAAAGTCAACAGCTGTACAGCTGAGCAGGAATAATAGCAGGCTGTAGAGGATTAATCTGAGGCACTGGTGTGAGGTTAGAAAGCATCCAAGTAGTAGAATATGGCGAGCCCAAAAGTAAGCAAGGCGGGTGGACGGCGAATCCTGAAGAGATTGGAGTGGGTAGCAAAGAATGCACCAACGTATGCAAGTGGAAGGAATGGAGGTGGCAACCAGCTCCTGGCGAGAGTGCAGCAAAACTGACAGCTGGTGAGGTAGGAGAGAGAGAGGTGGCTGATTCCAAGATGGGAAGCGCAGCCTGACCCATGGAGGCCTGCTGGAGAAATAAAGCATGGCAGGTAGTCCCTCGACGAGATGTGCAGCAAATCCATTGGCTGATGAGGTAAATAGAGAGGTGACTAGCTCCAGGTAACAGGAAAAGCAGTCGGACCTATGGAGGTCAGCCAGTAGGAATAAAGTGTGGTAGAGAGCCTCCAGGAGACGTATCTTGAGTCAGTTAGAGTAGAGTAACACTGCATTTGCAAGGCAGACTTAGAGAATGGAATGATTCTGAGGACTGATGCATCCAGTAGATCAAAGATGGCAGGGATCGCGCTGAAGAGACCGTGGCAGAGAGATGGCAACCTGACGAGAGGAATAACATCTGAATTTGCAGGTAGTCAATGTTTGAGGCATTAATTACCTGATGAGACCAGAACAGTCGAGCATAAGAATCCCAGATGAAGATAACTGAAGAGGCTGAGTCAAATAGAGTAGCGTCACAAGGTCCAAGAAGCAATAAGCACAATCAGAATAAGGAAGGTCTTCAGCAGAAGCTCAACTAAGTGTCCTGAAAAGGTGAAGCAGCAATAATTCCGTACAGAGGAAGTGGCAGGGCAAAGCATCCAAGAATAGATGATGATCGAAGAAACTGCCAGATGCGAATCCATAGAGAAGAAGCTTCCAGCTGGCCGACATAGCAGCAGATAGGCGAACAGTAGAATGTGTGCATCTCCAGGCCCCGAGCTGGGTGGGGCAGAAGTAAGTATACCTCCCAGCCCGATGGGCGAAGGCAGGTCATAGAGGCAGATGATGAGAAGGAAATTCTCCCAGCCCGATGAGCAAAGACAAATCATAGAAGCAGGTGAACAGCAGGTAAACCTCCCAGCCCGATGGGTGAAGGCAAGTTGAAGCAGTAGGTGAGTAGAAGCAGTAATACATAAGTATAAGGCCTCCGGCCCGTAGGGCACAGATCTGACTAAATGCAATGGCCAAAACCTGGTCCAGCTGGGCGAGGCAGGTTGCAGAGCAGAGGTAAAAATGCGATTAGGAACGTCAAAGTGCATGCAAAGCAAAGGGTCACATCCAGGAATGTAGAGCACAATAAATAGGTAAACTTAGGATAGATGAATGCCAGTTCATGAGGGCACAGTAGATTGTAATGGCAGGTTAGTCGATGACTTCTTAAGCTCTGGGAAGGTGAAGCAGGTAACATAAATGAGTAAGGGAAAGAACCTATAAAGTCATAATAGTAAGCAAGCTGCATGCTGCAGATGTAGTAGCAGGGAAGCAGGGCATATGCTTCCAAGAATAGATGAGGAATGTCGAAACATCAAACTGCGAATCCAAAAAGAGTCCTTGGCTAGCTGTGACAGCAGCAGGGAGGCTGAGGAATAAGCGAAACATTAGGCCCCGGGCTGATGAGGTGAGTGGAGTAGAAATAGGGCACCCTTGGCTCGAATGGTGAAACAGGTCATAAAAGTAGGCAAATATGATGCAGCTGGACCCCACGAAGTCAACAGGTAACGGGAGCAAGGAGGCAGCTATCCCCACATAAGCTAGCACACGTAGCTGGACCATGCATAGGTCAGCTGATAAGTGAGGTAGTGGCAAATGAAATGAAGCAGAGCAAGATAGGCATCCAGGAAAAGTAAGCATAAGTTGTACTAAAATAAACAGTCTATGTAGGAGTGCTGAGTATTCCAAGGTGGATAGAGGGGAAGAACAAGCAAGTTGATCCGCAGCATCTGGAACTCGATGGCAAATTAAAGGGGGAGTCCTGGAGTATCCATCCTTGATGGATAAGCCTGGGTAGAAATCTGTAGGGAGAAATTGAAGCAGGCTGAAGCAATATATATAAATGGCTGAAATACATGGCAGGAATGCCAGAGCCAAAAATGAGGCAGCAGCCAGGCCCATGTGAGGGTTGGCAGGAGCGGCCAGACCACATAGGTCAGCCAAGGTTGGAAGAAAGGTGGCAGTTAGAACCCACAAAGGCTAGCAGAACCGAAAACTCACACATCAGGCAGGAAGGCAAGCTAGCCAGACCAGGAACAATGAGTCAGGTTCAACAGAGGGAACAGAAAGGCTACCATGGATGACATCAGTGCTGCAATGCCCAGTATTTAGTATAGGATATGGAAACATAGTGGCAGTAAAATGGTCTTCCAGATACAACGATCTTGGTCAGGCATGAAGTACATGTTCTGCGACTGCAATGGGATTGGATTAACAGACAGTACAAGTAGAGTACAAATGCAGTGTAGTCCCAGATATGAGGAGTAACAGGAGACATTTAATCCAAGTAGCAGTATTCTGAGACCCAGAATAGAGCAGGAGAACAAGCTGTGTGAAAGTAAATAGACAAGTCCAGCAGGAAATAAGGAGGAATGTCCAGAACCTCCTGAGGATGAATGTAGGTAAAAGTACCATGCGTCCAGAATGCACTATAGGAGGGAAGGATGCAGGCATTACATCTGAGTAGGCAGAGTGATTCTTCTCCCTACTGCTTAGTCGAGCAGAGTAGGGAGGAGCAGTGCATCATTCCAAGCATACACAGCTAGGTGTAAGTCATCTCTAAGGCGTACGAGTCCAGGTGAAAGGCAGCTCCGAAACCAAACAAGTACATTTCAGGAGCAAGGCAGCGCTGCAGCGAAAGGTCCATGAAGCAGCCACCAGGTGGAATGTGGAAGATCTGGCTTGGCTAGGGGAGGTCCGTGGCACAGGTGCGATGGTGGCAAAAGGAGGCAGTTCACACTAGGCAGCAGCGGGGATGAGTAAACCCCGCGGGCAGTAGCAGTGTGACCGGGGAGGAAGCCGAGCCTCCAGCAGAAGGGGAACAAAGCAGCCACAAACTAGCATGGAGCTGGGCTGCTCAGAAAAGGATGAGGGATGAGGAATGAGGCAAGTGGAGGTAAGCAAGAATAGTGAGGAGCAGAGCGTGAGACTGGGAAGAGCATGCAGGAACAAATAAGGAACCCTCCCCCAAAAACAAAAGACAAGCACAAAAGGAAGAGAGGGAATAGAGGAAAGGGGGGGGGCCCACACAAACGGAGCAAGGCAGACAACACAGGGAGGGCAGACAAGACAAAGAGCAGCCACGGACCAGCAACGTACGGCAGTGAGTGCGACTCGCTCTAAGCAGAGCGGAAGTCTGTTGCTTGAGTTAAGTAGTGTGTGGGGAAGGAGCTCTTCCCCCACATAACTATGGGCTAAGCCCGTCAATTATTACAGCAGTACTATGCATAATTTCTGTCACTGTTTTTCTTTTCAAATACATATAGGATCACACTTTATGCCTGTTTAAACTTGTTAATGATCTTAGTCTTTACCATAGGGAACACCGACTTGGTGTTTGTGGTGGTGGGGGGCATGGCTGCATCTTGGAATGGTAAATGAGGAATGGTCATATTTCTCTTTTTTTCTCAACACTCAACTGTAACCCTGCACACTTCCACTGTGTGTACAGTTTATAGAATAAGTGACGATGCATGAAATGTGAAGGTTTTCTTACACTCCTGTCAACTACATTACTTAAGTCACTCAAGAACATCCAAGCTCATGTTTAAAAGTAAGCAGAGAGACCAGAAAAAGTACTGCTCACATAAACAAAGTGTGGTAACCTGTATCAGAGACACTACCATTCATAACCTGAGGCGAGAACTGTGATGATTAATATATGCTTAAAACACATTTTACAGTACCTCTAGAAGTTCTAAAAAACAGCAGAACATGACTGGAGGAATGGTTTGTTTTATAAAATGTCAGATATGGTGGTAGTTGCAGGGAGTATACCTGTCAACTGATTTGTTGCTGAAATATGTGATGCTAAAACTCAAAATATTGGAAAAATGTGGGCCGCTGGTCCTCACAATGTGGAACCCATGAAAGATGGAGATGCACGCTTAGAACACTATATAAATTAGTGCCTCTATTTGTACAAAGTTTAATTTTAATTTCGCATCACTGAATGTTAAGAATTCCTGCTTTAAACTCTGAGTTTACAGCACCTTCTTTATGTGGGCAGCATCGTTTCCATGTAGAAAGGATTTTTGACACAGCAATTTGAAGGGGTAAAATGAAGTACAGAACCTGTAATGTGCAAGAGTTGTGAGGTATGGAGGTAACTACACCCCTTTCTGTACTAATGATCTGCTTTTTAAAGATCAACTAAAGAAAAGCCTCAATGTAATCCCCTTATATCTGAAACACATACTGCCCATCCAGATGATCTACGCCCTCTTATCTGAGTATATACTATAATTGTAATAGACAGTATTATGCAATATTGTACAATGGCAAGAAAGAATCTTGGACTGTGATTGGTTAGTTTGGGACTGGACCCATGGCGTTATCCCAGCATAATGCCACAGGTCTAGTCTCGGCACTGTGAACCAATATGGATGAGCCCTATGAGCTGCATATCTTTTTTTGCATCTCCTCTTAAGAAACAAAAATATTTTTCTACACTAATAAAACATTCTTTAAAATTATTTTTTTTTATTTTATATATAACAACAAGCCATTGCATAATAGCAATAATGCACTCCAGGGTGTTCGTTTGGGATAATGCCATGCTGGGGCATTGGGCCGTACTCGGCTCTGCACTGCGCTCCAACCCCTAGGCGTGGCATTATCCCAGCACGACACACACCCTGTCATGCATTATTCCTTTAATATTATGAGAGTAAAGTAAAAGAAGCAATTACCCAACGTCAACAGTGCTGAGCCCTTACTAAACCAGCACAGGGAAGCATCTTTATGCTACAGTGGCAAAGTCAAGTTGCAGTAAAAGCTGAAAGTGGTTTGTGTGAGACATACTTAGCGTGCTCCAGCTTGGAGAAATAACACAACCCTAAATTCCAATGTATAAAAATTGCCCCCTCAATAATTAAGCACATTTCTGCATTCTAGCAAAAATTAGCAGTAGCAGAACTCAGTTATGCAAAATTAAAAAATGCCCCCCCCCCATTTTAAAGTGTGGGTATTCCTTTTTTTATTGCTTATGACATTTTACATAAAATCAGACTCTTAGCTCTTTAGATCGTATTTATTTCAACTGGCTTTTCCTGCCTTGAAGTCACAATTCTCTCCCTGTGACACCAGAAAGATATTTCGACAAAGGGAAGGGATGTCTCAGTGAATGTCTATTATTTCATAGCAAGAAAAGCAGCGGGAGTAGAATGAAATCTACCACTCTGCAAAGGTCCAGATCCAGGAGTATTTTAGGGCCCCTTGGACATGCCATAATTTAAGGTGGCTATAATTCTTATCATCGCAGGCATCTCCTGCATTGTGGTTTGTTACAGTCTGGGCTGCCACACAGTTAATGCATTAAGACCCTATTGTACAGCCCTGTGGTGTTTATAGTCATGGGTGTAGGCAGGCATACTCCAAGCACTCCATGGTGTGCAATTTTATTTAAGGGGGGGTAGCAAATAGGCTCTGAACTGTTTCCTTTTTCCATGAAAACAAAGAAAATACTGAACCTTTCTGTAATTTTAGTCATAGTAGTCGAAACTAGAAGGACTGGTCACTAATACTCTCTTTGCATCCCAAGGACAATACAACTTTACAGGCTCTGGGCTGGTATGTGGGTGTCTTAGGGAACAATGCATGGCATTTGTATTTACCCATGCATGGCAACAACCACTGTCATGAGACACAAAAGTTGTATTTACTGTGCCAATTGAGGCAACAAACACGGTCCTGATGTACATTTGTGTATTGTCTGGCTACACCCCAGGAGGGGGTAGCTCACCCTAACAAGGGGGGAGGTAGCAGTGAGTCCACTTGGTGTGCAGATCTGAAATCCCTGGCTACGCCCCTGTTTATAGTTACCTTGATATGTATTATATAGTAATAGGTATTCTTGATTCTCCAGGTTCCAGGAACTTGTCACCTATGCAGAACCTCACTGTATTGTTATGTGTTTGTATATATCTGATTATGTGCATCTTGTATTCCATATACTATTTGTAAGCTGCTCCCTCTGCTTCTCCTATGTATTCTCCCCCCCCTCAACCAGTCGCAACTGGAAACCAGCTCTTACTGTGCTCTGTTTCCTCACCTGGTACAACAGGTTTCAAATAAATAAGTAAGGCGCAAACAGCCTCATTTCCTGCAAATATCTTCAGGAATAAAGACTGGAATGTCCCAAAAGTCAGCATTCATTGGCTTGTTATGAGATTAGAGTCCTGCTGATGCTAGCTGTCAGTATTTTGCAGAAAAACTAGCAAACCCCTTCAACAATGACAGCAGTGTATGCGTTTATTACTTAAAGCAGCAGTTCAATGAAAAATGTTTTTCCAAAGTAAGCTAGTTTCAGCTAGAGTTAATAAAAATATTAGCAGGCCTGTCAAATCTACTTTTTTATATGCCTCCTTTCTGCTCGCTGTGAGTCTTTTTAATTTTCTTGAGACTAACCTTTCCAGGACTACAGTGCTACTTATAAGCCAAATGTGGTGGCCCCCATTTTTGTCTTGAGAAAACTAAACTGAAACATTTATAAAACACTCAAATTGTTGTGGAACTAGACAATGTTGCCACCAAATTAAATAGGAAGATGACTGGAATCTTTTATAATGCAAACGGTATGGGCAAATGTTTTGTCCTATTTCACTGCACTGGAGCTTTAAATTATGTTTAGCATCAGCCTGCCTATCAGAGACAAGCTGCAGTAGTTGCTGACTTAAGGGCTATGCAAAATGTTGCACCTGGTACTCCTTTGCTAGCAGAAGATGGGCAACTTCAAGCATCCGCACTGTGGAGGCTGTTGCCTGCTGCCATGTGTAAACTGCATCAGGTACTGCCTCACCTGGGACACTGAAGATGGTTTCAGCATGGAATTGTACAGACAAGAAAAAACAATCTGAGTACTTTCGCTGTACAGTTATCAGTGTAGTGAGTAAGTAAGCATTTATTTGTATATGGTGCTTGTGACACTTGGCCAGCTGGTTCTGATTTGCTCTATGATTTTTGTAATATAAAAATGTGTTATTGAATGTCTCTCATGAGACATCATGTGCTCCTGGCAAATGACAGGATATATGCTAAACAGCAGATCTCTGTGATGGGATTAACTTACAGACTCGCATTATATGGTCTTGTTGTTGAGCTGTGCTTCTTTGAAGGCCAGGAACTAAAATATCCATTTTATGATGTCCTCAGGAAGGGCAGTTAATTTCAATTGGTGCTGGAAAAACTATGTTACAGCTAGGTGAGAAAGCTGCTGAGTTGTAAAAGTTCTGTGATGTCTGTGAAGGGCAGGAAGACACACTAGATCATAGGGTCATATGGGGAAACACGTTTTTGCTGATGTCACCTTATGTAATTTACCTTCTGAGTGATAGGACATCCTGGTTGTATAATTTTTAATATTTTAAAAGGAGGAGCTCGGTGGCATCATAGAAGGGGTGCAGACCCAGGGTTTAAACAGTATTTTGTATTTCCACTTAGAGACATTCATGTTTGGACTCTGAAGCAACAACATCTATCAGCACTGTTAGAAAAGATACATTAGACAGACAAGTCTAAGTGTGTTGTTGGTAGGAATTTGCACTTTTTAAACCTTGTTGTTTTAAGTGATTGCATGTTTTGGGATATATTGTTCTGTGTTTACATTTTACATTTTATCTATTTTTAAGAAAACCTCTATTTTAAAGAGACTGCTTGGTGTGCCTTCGAAATTCTTTCTTTGACAAGTGAAGCATATATGGTTAAAGTTCACACTGTGCAATAGCGTAATGGTCATACCAAACTGGGAAAAGGTAAGAGTTCATCTGAGGTCTTTATAGAGTTTTTTAGGGTTCATTTTGTACACCTGGTTAGGTGCCCATAGGCTATAGATATCTGGCATTTCCCAGAACAGCAGAATTATCTGAGCCTGTCATTTGGGTACGCTAGCAAGAGGTTCACAGTTTGAATTCCTCCAGAACTTGGGACCAAAAGTTGATTCGAACCCACAAAACAGACAGGAGGGTTACCCTGTTTCTGTTACCTACTCACAAGAATGTACTCGGAGGTTGGCACTGTGGGAGCAGAGGGCCAGACCTGCTGAGTGGGTTTATGGCAGTGCCCAGTCCCGGAGGTACTGGGCACCTTACAAGGTAGTGCAAGGACATACAACAAACAATACATATTACAAATAAATAGCAGGGCCAATAAGATCAGCAATTAAAATCAATAAATGAATAACAATACAATCAATATGACGAGCTAATTAAAAAATGCTTGAATAAAAAGGTGTGTCTTAAGACCATTTTTAAAAACCTCTACTGATGGGGCCTCCCTCAGCAATCTGGGAAGTGAATTCTAGAGGTCTAGGTCAGCCGCCTCGAATGCTCGATCTCCTGAGGTTTTCAGCCTGGCCCTTGGAACCACTAGGAGGCCCTCTGTGGAGGAGCAGAGCGAGTGCACCAGAGTGACAGGAGTTAGGAGATCACTCAGGTAGCCAGGGCCCAATCTGTATAGGGCCTTATAGTTCAGCAAGCCCACCTTGAAGATAATCCTCCATCTGACAGGCAGCCAGTGCAGATCATGCAGGATTGAGGTAAAGTGACTGGATCTGGGAAGACCCCATCAGCAACCTGTCCACTGTGTTCTACAACAGCTGCAGGTGATGGAGGTTCCCCCCGCTGATCCTGAAGTGAAGAGCATTGCAGTAGTCTAGCCTTGACATGGCAAAGGCATGCACTGATAGGCAGGTCACCAGGTGAAACTAGGGGTTTAATCTGGGTGATATTACTTAAGTGGTAGAAACCACTCTGGACAACGGCTGACACCTGAAACTCAAGCATCAGACCCTCATCAATGACAACACCCAGATTTCTCACCCTAGAAGCAGCCACCAATGGAGAAGGACCAAGGAGCAACCCTGTTCCCAAACCTATGGCAGCCACATCATGCCTGCGACTAGACTCGACCACCAGTACCTCTGTCTTGTCTGGGTTCAGTCACAGCCAGTTAGAGGGGAATCGAGTCTTGGATCTCAAACAAGTAGTGACCACACACACACACATAATTCTGAAACAGTAAGCTTTAATATTCCAGCAGCTAACCAATATGTGTCCCTCCTACCCCAGTGAGACTCTTCTTGCAAATTGCCTCTCTGCTATGTTCCCTTCCTCGGGGGTAGAAATGTCTACAGTAACTGTGATTTCACAGCATTGTCTGGCGTACAGAAATACCCACAGGGACTCAGAGTTCTGGTTCTTTGGGCTGCAGTGGCTAGGTTTGTTTGTACCCAAGCAGTCAGAACCACAAGTGTGGAGTTCAGAACAATCTTACTTCAGTCCACATGAGACAGAGAGAAGGAGGATGCAGTTCAAAATCCATGGTCCCACACTGCATGTCAGACAGCTCAAGAGGGACTTTCCTTTAGGTGAAAATCAAAAGCTTTCTTCCCATTTTTAACATTCTCTGTTTCAACTTTAATACATACAACAGCAATCAAAGTTATAATAGATGTGCCATTTCTAATTCAATATTGCAGTATTTCTCATCACTTTTAGTGACCCCTACTAAGTTGAGCAACTGCCCAATGAAATATTGTGAACAACATTACGTAGGGCAAACTAAAAACCTCACATGAATTTAAACCCAAAAACGTGCAAATGCGTTTCTCCTTGAGTGAAGTCTGGTATGAATGGAAGACAAATGTTATTTTAATAGCATGGCACAGATATGGATCTTGGTTAAGTAAATCCATATACATTATACAGGGTTCGAAACTGGTGGTGGCCCACCCTGGCCAAATACTGGCAGAGTTAGTATCGGGTCAGTAAAAAAGGTTTTACTAGGTCAGTTCCTGCAGCAATCCTGCTGCTAACAACATGATCCTGAGCAGGTAACCTAACTTCCTATAGTGTCATTCCTCCCAGCTGTAAAACTGGGAAGCAGCAGGTCCCCCATCAACAATGAGCTGGATTATGTTCAAAATTACAAATTTAACCAATATACTTTAAATGCCACATGTCATTTTTGTAAGAGGAGTCATAAAATGAATATCTTGAAAATTTGGGGTCAAAATAAAAAAAAAAAAATATATATATATATATATATATATATATGATAATAATAATTATTAAGAAACTTTGTGTGTAGTACCCGTCTTGACTCCAGCAGGCAGTGCTTTGTGACCCCATTCCAGTGAGCTGAGTTTGGGGGCGAGCTCAGTGACCCAGCTGGATGGGCAAGGGGGAGGAGATGGTGCTGTTATTTTGCTCCCCCCCCAGCCAAGAAATGAAAACTGCAGGGTTGCCTGCATGAGTCAGGCCCAGATAACACAGTGAAGACAACTCTTCTCTTAGCATAGGGCCCTGCATCTCTGCACCCATGGGTGGCAGAGGGCCCAGTGCATTGGTTAAGAGATGAACTCTCTGCCATGTGTATCTGTATATGCAGCCACATAGAAGCAGAGGGCCCAGTGGGCCCTGCACTTTTGCAGCCCACCAGGCTGCCCCTGAATTCTTAACATCCTTCACTGCATGGAACTGCAAGGCCCACAAGGGCCTTTCTCTTCCATAGGCTG
The DNA here is from genome assembly GCA_016271365.2 of Neoceratodus forsteri. Taxonomy (NCBI): domain Eukaryota; kingdom Metazoa; phylum Chordata; order Ceratodontiformes; family Ceratodontidae; genus Neoceratodus; species Neoceratodus forsteri. The sequence continues at coordinate 1,545,952,782 of CM057450.1, forward strand.
ACAGAGGGCTCAAATCTCTAAAGGCCCTTAGACTGATGCAAGCTGTGGCAAAAGGCAGTTTGTGTCAAAGCCTGGTGCGCTGGGGATCCTAAGCCTGATTATTTATCGGGTAGGTTCCCGGCAACAAAGTCCTGAGGCTTGTGGCAAGTGTGGCCATATGCCAAACAGATGGCACACCTGGAAGGTTAGTCGCAGGGTGACTGTGTGCCACCCTAGTCTCCAGTGGTCAAGCAGTCCCCCCGACCTGCCCATATATGAAAAAGTTTCAATAAATCTTTACCTGGTGGTCTAGTGGCCCCCACCCCTGACATGCACGTATGTGAAATTTGTGTACAAAACTCTATTCCTAGAGTTCCAGTGGACCCCCATCCTAGCAGGTACTGCCCACTACCCTGCTCCCCCAGCCCAAATCCCAAGCCAGTGACTGGCACAGCCCTCCTCTGAACACTGTGGCCAGCTGCTGACTGAACTGTCATTAAGCAGTACGTGCTTAGTGACAGTTCAGTCAGCAGCTGGCAGAGGTGGTGAGAGGAGCACTATGCCGGATGCCGGCTCAGGGCTCAGGCTGGGGGGGGGAGCTGGGTGGTGGGCATAACCTGCTAGGGTGGGGGTCCACTAGGCCACCAGGAATAGAGTTTTGTACACATTTTCCTATACGGACATGTTGGGGGGATGCAACACATGTGGTGGAGGGCTCCGATTGTGGTGCAAGTGGTCAAACCCTCCCAGAGGGTGATATTCTAAGTACCCTTAGACCATCCCTGACTGGTCTGAGGGTGCTTAGAATCTCACCCTCTGTGAGGGTTTTGAGAATACCCATTTAGGGGATGTGGTAGCTTGCATCTGATACATGCCTCCTAGCAGCATGCCGCAGCCCATTTTGTGGTACACGGGCAGCGCAAGTCCCGTTTAGTGTAGGCAGCCTGCAGCTGATGCAAGCTACCTTTGTGAATCACTCCTGATGCATCTTTTGGCACAAGGAGCACTTTGCACCATTCTTTATTGCACAAGCCCCTTGTACCATGCCAGGAGCTTTGAGAAAAGGGCCCAGGGTGCAGGACCCTTGGTGCAGGGCCCAGTGGGTCTTGTGCATCTGCATGTATTGGGACCAGTGTGAATGAGGATGCAATTCCGCTACCTCAAAAAGAAAGGAAATTCTTTGCAAAAACTGCATTAAGGCACCAGTTAGGGTTCAAGTTAACACCACAAAAGCAGGAAATGTGGTGTTATGGTTTCCTCCCCACCTCTACCCTCCCTCACTAAGCAGCAAAAGGAAAAAACATTAGGGTTTTGGGTGTCCTGAGTCTTGGCGAATCAGTGGTGGGGTCTTCCTTGGAATTCTGAACCCTAATGCCCACCCTGTTCCCTGAGCAAACAACATCAAATGTGTCTCCTTTCGTCATGCAGAGCCTGCAGGTCCCTGCAGGAAGAAAGCTACAACAGATTGTGTTGTCATCATGTAGTAAAACATATTTCTCTACCTTTCAAGAGTTATCACTATGAGGCCCTGTCTTGGAGCTGTACCTTGTGCTTCAGACAGGAGGATACAGACTGGTAGAAGAGGTGAGCATTAGGGTTGACAACCTCAAGGAAGACCCCACCACTGATTCGCCAAGACTCCAAAGACCCAAAACCCTAATGATTTTATCTTTTGCTGCTTGGAGGGTGTAGGTTGGGAGTCAGGGTAGGGTTGAAAACCCTAATGCCACATTTCCCTACTTTTGTAGCATTAAGTTGAACCCTAACTGCTGCATTAATGCAGTTTTCATTTCAAAGACTATATACTGTGTTATACTTACATAGTAGTGCAAGTATATTTAGGGTTTAGTAAAGTGTTTAATGTTAAAGCCCTGTCTTTGCATCTTAAAAACATTGACAGTGTTCAGCAAAATTGCCCCAGATTTGGCATGCGTTGTTCAGGTGGCATGTTCTTAGAACATGGGAAGTTTTTTTTTTATCCAGTTTCTGAGATCAACATGAGGCACATTTATACACAAGCATTTGTCAATGCCAGATGTTTGCTTGCTGGTATTGGCATTGGTAGTGCAGGAGTTAGAGAGATGCATAATAGGAATGGCAGTGAAGTACTGAAGTGACGCCAACCCCCACCCCACCCTGCAGAGACTGACAGGTGGTGAGGGTGTGCCTTTGGGTCATCGGCCATAACACTCATGCCATTCCACCTCACCCCACCCTGTAGACACCGACAGGTGTCACAGTGTACCTTGAGGTCTTTGGCGCTTACACTTACCCCATTCCATAAGGAAATAAGCTGAGATGGGTGCAGTATAGGAGAATGGGGTGAATGTTAGGACCAAATACCTCAGTGCCTGTCAGTGGCTGCAGGGTGGGGGTGGAATAGCGTGAGCATTATGGCCAATGACCCCAAGTCACACCCCCGATGCCTATCAGTCTGTACTGGGTGGGCGTTATGGCTGGAAACCCTAATGCCCTGGGTGTTTGTTGGTATTTTTGCTCCAAATTTTCAACATGGCGTTTTTGGGACCACACCTCTTTAACAGTGGCAGTATCATTTTGTTACTCAATCCCAAAAGGTGATTTCATACAGCAAGTGTGCCATTCAACACCAAGGTGTGAAAATACATTTTGGGCAGGATGGGAAAATGACAGCTGTACTGATCATGAGGAGGTGTAAAGAAATGGCAATGTTGAAAATCTGGAGTGTAAAATGAAAAAGTGGCAAAGTTACGAGTGTGCATAGAAACTGTGCAATGCATGTTTGTAACGCAGTCATTTTTTGGAATGTTTTCATCAGATATTCAACATGGCCTTTTCTGGACCTCCTCTCATGAACAGTGGTACTGTGATTTCTTTAATCTGTCCTGAAACTTGATTTCACACAGTGATCGTACCATGGGCTGGCAGTATAGCCTAGAGGTTAGAGGAACGAGGTGTGAACGAGCTTGGTACATCCAGCAGACCAGACCTGAGTTTGATTCTCACAACCTCCACTTGCATACTGTGTGATTCTGAGCAAGTCACTTAACCACCCAGTGCTCCCAGGTCACCCCTGAAAACAGGCACTTGTGTCTAGTGGGCCTACCCGGTTACCAAAAGACTATAATAATAATAATTCTGCACCATAGGCACAAAAACACATTTCAGGAAGGATGCAAAAACTGGCAGCTGTACTGTTCATAAGGGGGTGTGAAAAAATGGGAATGCTGGAAATTTGGAGTGAAAATATTAAAAATTGATGAAGTTATGAGTGTGCGTAGAAACTGCGTAACAGACACTCATAATGCAGTCAATTTTTGGAGTTTTTTCACCAAATTTGCAACAAGGGCTTTTTGGGACCCCACCTCATGAACAGTGGCACTGTTGTTTTGTTAATTGGTCCCAAAAGGCGATTCCGTGCAGTGACCGTGAAATCACCCTTCGGGACCAAGAAACAAAACGACAGTGCCAATGTTCATGAGGTGGGGTCCCAAGAACCCCATGTTGAAAATTTGGGACCAAAACTCCAACAATTGGCTGAGATGTCAACCTAAGTTGAAACCCCCAATTGACTGCCATTATAGGGCATACCGTCATTTCTTCAGTTCCCGGTTGGTCTTTGAAGAGTGCAGACATGTTCCCGGTCCACAGAAGATCACTGCTCCTGACCTCCAGAGGTAAGTATGGGTGAGGGGGATGCACAGAAGGAGGGTGCAGGTTGGGGAAGGGGGGCCAGCGGGAACAACGAGGGACCATTTTCTTTTTTTTAGGTTAAAAAAAAAAGATGTTGTGAGGCTGTTTCCTTTTTTACAGGTGATATTTTAACAAAACAGATTACAGCACACTGGGGTGGGCTCCCAGTGTGCCAGAGTACTGGAGAGGGGATCAATGCCGACCTAGGGGTTGGGCACCCTGAGGTCGACTGAGAATATAGGGCTTGTGCGGGTGGTGGTACAACTGACACCGGGAGTGGACATCCTGGTATTGTAAACATCAAAGAAGTATTTTTTGGCCCATTGGGGTGGTCTTCCAGTGTGCCACTTTAATTGGGGATGGGGATATATGCTGACATGGGGATTGAGCACCCCGATGTTGGCAGGGGACAGAGAACGGAAGGTGTAGGGTGAGCAGCAGTAGTGGAGGAGCTAACATTTAAATTTGTTGTCCTGCTGTGTGCCTGGTTGGGAGGGAGGGAGGAGGGGGACTGCTGCTGCAATGATGAAACTGCCCCTGATTGCAGTGGTAGTATAGGGGGGCAAAAGTAGTGTTTTCTGCCTTCATGGAACTTCTGCAGAAATCTCTGAACTTTCACGGAAGTTTTTGAACTTCCACCTGTGATGGACTGGAAAACTTCCATGAATGTTATGGACAACATTTTGCCCGCTTCTACTAAGAAATAAGCCCTGGTGGCTAGTGGTCCCTCCCCCCACCTGCCCCACAAGTACACAAAATATTCCTGGTAGCTAGTGGTCCCTCCCCCCCACTGGATCAACCACCCATCTGAAAAGAAATACCCCCAGTGGTCGTAATCCCTCCCCCCATCCCATCCCATCACTTTTCCAACAAATCTGCTCTGGTAGCTAGTGATCTCTCCCTCCCCTCCACCATGACCAAAGTGTCCAGTAACCTCCCCAACCCTATCTCTGTCTCGACTATCCATACTGTCATGAAAAAAAATTCCCCTGGTGGTATAGTAGTTTCAACCCCATTCCCCATTCCCCATCACCAGTTCCTGAATAAATTACCTGGTGGTCTAATACCCCCCACCCACCACCCCATCCCAAACCCTAGTGGGCAGACCAGCACAACCTTCCCCTCTCTGTTTTGGCCAGCTCACGAGTTGTCAAAGAATGAGCATGTTCTACATGCTCATCTGACAGACAGCTCAGTGGGTGCCCGCCATGGCGTAAGAGGAGAACTGTACTGGTCCGTCTGTTGGGGTTCAGGATGGGGTGGGAGCAGGGTGGTGGTGGGACAACTGCTGGGGTGGGGGTGTGGGGGCACTAGACCACCAGGGAATTTATTCAGGGACTAGGGATCGGGGATTGGGGGTTGAAATCACTAAACCACCAGGGAATTTTTTTTTTCAATACAGGACGATTGGGATGAGATAATGATGGGGGTTACTGGGCACATTGATCGTGGTGGAGGGAAGGGAGGGACCACTAGCCACCAGGGCAGATTTCTTGGGAAGGTAATGGGGTAGGGGATGGGATCACGATCACTGAGGGTATCTCTTTTTAGTTTGGGCAATCCAGTGGGAGGAAGGACCACTAGCTACCAGGAATATTTTGTGTACCTTTGGGGTGGGTGGGGAGAGGGACCACTAGCCACCAGGGCTTAGTTTTGAGGGAAATTTTTTATTGTTTTATTTATTTATTTTTGATTTAGTTTTTGTTGACTGGGTAAGTGCACTAGACAAATCCCGTCTATTTTCAGGCAATACCCGGGAGAGGGGGATACAGATGAATGCCAACTGACCTAGAACCAGATTAAGCTGTTTGTGGTATTTTTCTTGAATGGAAGAAATTTGGCCATTGCACCGGGCAAATTCCCCTGCTCTTTTCGAGAAGTGCCATGGGATCTTTAACATCCACCTGAACTACCACCAAAACAGGCAGATGGGACCTCGGTTTAATGTCTCATCTGAAAGACGGCTCCTCAGGAGTGCAGCACCCCCTCATGCTGCACTACAGTGTCAGTATTGGGATATTAACACAAGTGCCTGGTGTGGGGATAGAACCCACAGCCTACTGATCTCCCGAGCTCAGAGGCAAGTGTGCTACCTGATGAACCACTGACACTGCTGAATTTGGTTAGCTATTGGGCGGTGATCACAGGCGGAATTTCCGCGAAAGTTCGGAAATGGATTTCCAAACTTCTGCAGATGCCAAAGTCTGACTTTCACTTGAATTCCACCTGTGATGGTTTTTTCACACACCCCTAAGTGGAAGATTTCTTTCAAGTGTGGCGCTCGCTCTGAAAGTGCTGTCATCGGCAACTTCAGCATCAATTGGTGTTCTACGGACATGCCCATTAAAGTGTCTGCTGCACTGGCCACAACACTTCCACACCTCTGCAATGTTTAACTATCTCAATATGTTTCTTGTGCACTACACGCATAGGCAAACATAAAAAGCAACACTTTTTGTCATTGTTTGCCATTTTTTTGAGTGCTTTTTAGAAGATATGGAGTTTTGTTCCAAAACTTTCAGGGCTGAAGGGGCTTGTGCCAAGGGTGTGTCTTTTGAAGATTTTGCAAAAAAATATATAAATCGGTTCCTCAGTTATAATATTTTGTAATTTGGCTTTTAAGCAAGCTCAGCAGGGTATTTTGTATGACCCTCTGATATGACACCAAAGTGTTGCTTTTGCAAGCATTTTTCTTCCTTTCTTTTTTCAAAAATAAAAAAGATGGACAATATATAAAATCAATGACTTTTCACAAAGCAAACACCTGAACCTAGGAAAAATGGCCCCTCTTTAGCTATATGATCATGTTTAGTTTTCAAAAAATGGCCCAGACATACTTTTCTGGCCACTCCAAAAATCCTGGATTCCAGCTTAGTTAGGGGAGTTTTCCATGTTATGAGCCAAAAATTCCTCTGTCACACAAATAAAGTGCTGCGACAGGGGACTTTTCGTCTTGCACTCAAAACATAAGTAATACTGTCTATCTTTCATCTGTCTTATAAATCTGTTGACTTATTCTAGTCCTAGCTGTATTGCTAAATGTTGCAGGCTAGATACCCTGCAGTGCTCAATATTCAAGGCACTAAATACATATCTGACATGATGCAAGCTTGACCTGTCAGTGTTACTCTATCTCTTTCTCTCTCTCACATTTAGCGAAGTGTAGTGAAACAAACATGAGAAGAACATCTATGGGTACAATAAATAAATATTTACTTTCATGGTTATGGTAACGTATTTTGCTAGATCACAAAATCTCAATATCAAAGATTTTGAAGAGGTTACTCCTACCTTATTGCCTTTGGGCACAATATTGCAGAATGGTGACAGTGAGAAATACCTTGTTAATTTACACCTGTAGGTACTTTCAAACTGCCAGCATATTCAACCAAGTGGTTGGCCAGTGTGCTTTTTGTTTCTTGACTGAGAAAAAAGAGAAAGATACCTCCACTTCCCCTCTAGTTCACCTGACCCCCCAGCACATAGCTGACAACAATGGGCTGTGCACCCCCAGTGCCGCTCAATAGTCTGATAACACTGGGGTGCCCAGTCTCCAGTGTCAGTTCAGTCCCCCAAAAAAAAAAAAAGAAAATTGTCCCTCACTGATCTTTTCTGCTTTTTTTTTAATTCAACCTGAAAGGAAGAAAATGGTCCTTCATTGATCTCTGACCCCCAACCCCCTACTCAGCACCCACCAACCCATACCCCCCACACACCCTAATTCACCTACAGAGGATCCCCAGCATAGATCCAATCTGACTGAAAAAGATAACCTTGTCCTTGAAATGTGACTGCGAACTGAAGAAACAAGGTACTGTAAGTGTAGTTTCAATGCATTTTGAATTTTGAGTCATAACTGCCATTTTTAAATAGTTTTCCACCAAATTTTCAACGTGGTCCTTTTGGGACACCACCTCATGAACAAGCCAGGGGAAATTTTCAGTCTGGGCAAAAAGGTGATTTTGCAGTCACTCTGCAAAATCACCTTTTGGGCAGGCTGTGAAAGATTTCACCTAACAGGTTTATGATGAGTTAGGATCATAAAAGGACTGTGTTATAAATATGGTGAAAAATTAGAGTATGGTAAAATGACCAACTCATGAGTGAACATTGAAATATTTCTGCATTCACTCACAACTTTGCTATTTTCAATATTCTCCCACCAAACTTCCAACATGGCCTTTTTCGGATCCCATCTCATAAACAAGGTAGGTGAAATGTTTCAAATCTGGGCTGAAAAGTGGCTTCATAGTCACTTTGGAAAATTACCTTTTGAGTGAGATTTGAAAATGTTCATCTACCAGGTTTGTGAGATGGGGTTATAAAAAGACTTTGTTCAAAATGTTGAGTCACTGTATTAAAAAACAAAGTTATGAATGTACATTGACATATTTCCATGCTGCTCAAACTTTTGTAATTTTCAACTGCAAACTTTCAACATAGCAATTTTTCATACCTCTTCATGAACATGACGTGTAATTTTTCAAATCCTGGCCAAAACATGTTTTCACTCTTGTGATTTGAAATGATGTTTTGGCCAGTATTTTATAAATGCCCCATATCACATTTATAAGGGGGAGTCATGAAATGACTATGATGGAAATTTGGGGTAAAAAAAATATATATATGAAGAAACATTGTGTGCAGGGCCTTCCTTGGCCCAGTGGGCAGTGCTTTGTGATCCTGTGCCAGTGAACTGAATTCAGGGTTGAGCACAGTGAGTCAGCTTGATGGGTGAAGGCTGAGGGAATGGCTGGCCAGGTGGTACTGAGGGTTGAGGTGCTGGATGCCAAAGCTCACGCCACGCCATGACCCAGGTTCAGGAATGGCCTTCGAACACTGGGGGTCGGCAGGGGAGGGAGAGGATTAAGCATCTGGAGGATGGGTCTCCTCTCCCAGGGTGGGTAGTGGGCCATGTATCGATTGCCAGTGGCCCCCAATGGAGAGCAGGGGTATGCAGCAGATATGCCATACCAGAGGTGGAGATGTAGCAGACATCAGCACATTGTGCACAAGATGTCACTGCACGTCAGCATTCCAGGGGCAACTTATGGCAAAAACCCCACTCCCTGGATGGGCGATGCCACCTCCAGTGCCCCACCACAACATGCCCAATGTTGGCTTACCTTGCTGGCTCTCCCGATCCCCTGTCCTGCCTAGGTTCCGATGGTAATGGGGTCCCACCAGACAGGGTAGGCAGGAGAGTGTCTGTCTCTGATTTCAAAGCGGGGTGGCTTCAGGTAGGCGGTATGTGATGGTGGTGAGAGAGGATGCATGAGAGAGTTCCAGGCTGGCAGAGATAGAGTTAAATAAAAAAGGCTGAAGGCATGGTGCTGCCATGCATCACAGACCCCAGCCTGGGAAGGGAAGGTGCAGGATTGGCCACACAGACCTAAGTACCATACAGTGAAGAGAAGAATTCTTTTGGAATAGAACCCAGAGGGCCCTGAACCTCTGCCCTGTAGCTGCCAGAGGTCCCCGTGCTTCAGCTGACAGTTGGACTGTTGGCCCTGTGCATCTGTATCTGTAGCCACATGGAAGTGTAGAGGCAAGGGAGCCCTTCACTACTGCAGCCCCAAGACAGCCCCATGAATTATTTGCATTTGTAGGCAGAAAGACACTTCCCTTGGCACCATGTTAATATACCAATTAGAGTTCAACTTAGCACCACAAGATTATGGAAAAAGAAACAAAGAAACATGAAAATTGTCAGCAGATAAGGACCGCTTGGTCCATCCAGTCTGCCCATAAGCCCTACACTTGTTTGCAGCCTCTGACCCTACCTGGTCAATGGCCTTTCACCATGCCTTCCCACCTCCAAGGTTCCCTTATGACTGTCCCAGCCATGTTTAAATCCCTCCACTGTGCTTGCTCCCACCATTTCCTGTGGCAGACTATTCCATGTGTCCACCACCCTCTCCATGAAGAAAAACTTCTTCACATTTCCACTCAACCTGCCCCCTTCCAATTTTATATCATGCCCCCTAATTTTTGCATGCCTCCTATATTGGAAGATGTCTCCCCCTTCATCTTATTTAAGCCCTTAAGGTACTTGAATCTTTCTGTCATGTCACCTCGATCCCTCATCTCCTCCAGCGAGCACATATTAAGGTTCTTTAATCTCTCCACATATGTTTTCCAAAGCAAGCCTTGTCAGTAGGATTTCCAACCCTAAGCCTCCCAAGCAGCAAAAGGACAACACTAAACAAGCAACCACAGACAGCCATCATCAAGCAAGACAAACAACATACAAGTGTTTCCAGATAACACAAATACAGTAGCAAAACCAAATTTATCTGGGCATGGATTTTGTGAGGCCTGTGCTTCTGCAGTCAGAGGTCAGTGTGCTTCTGCAGACAAAAGTGTACGTATGTACTTCAGTGTGCATGAGCAGCTGAGGTTACAGAAGCACTGGCCCACAGGGGGTGTTCCTAATGTTCAGGAAGGGACTGCACTGCTATGGACAACATAACTGTTGTAATTTGGGTACTGTGGATTTGTATCTGTATTTGCAGGGGCCTATGCTTCTGCAGGCAGAAGTTGTGTTGTGATTTGAGTGTCATGGATTTCTATCTGCAGCCAGAAGTGAACGTGCTTGTCAAGATAGATATAGATATATATAGTCACCCAGTCCCCTGGGGTTACTAGAATCCTATCAGTATTAGTGTTAGTGTTAGGAAGGTTGCAGGCAACTGGTAAGAAGCTCATTAGGGGCTCCTTACATAATGACATCATTGTTTACTCAACCCGAAAGAAGAATGATTAGGTAATTCAGAACTCTAGCAGGAGCATAAGCCACACTGTGTGGACAGCTGCTCTGGGGAGCTTAGAATGTTCAGTCTGTAGTAGTCAGAGTTTGGAGAGTGTTGAGTGTGGAGGTGCAAGTAGCAGAAGGACTGCCAGTTGGGCTCTGAGTGGAGGGCCCAGCATTTCTCACCCTAGTGGACCATCATTTCCAGCTTCCAGTGAAGTGGTAGAGACTAGTTCTACAGCAGGATTTCCTGATTTCTATTCCCAGTGAAGTGGAAGGAACTGTTTGTTTTCAGTGGACTCAAGGGGCAATTCCCCTGAAGGTTCTGTGTGTGTTTCAGCTGCCTTGGAAAGGAATTTTGATAGATTGTTTGATCTGCTACCCAGGAGAATGCCTTCTGTTGTTCCATGCCCAGTGGATGGGCCAACCAGTTTGTGAGTACTGTTTTAGGAGACAAGATCTCCACATATGTAGGGGAATCATAGTCTGGAGTGCGTGTGCCCATAGATAATTCTGGATTGCACCTGTCAGTGCCCCTAGTTCACCCAGGGAGCAAATATTCTGCTAAACCGTTCACCCAGGAGAGTGCAGTTTATTCTTTGGTCACCAAAGTGAGTGACGGATATGGAAAGTGTGGGACCTCTAGCATTTCAGTGGGAAATGGGGGTTTAAATTGATGTAACCCTGAAGAATGGCAGAGACTGTCGGTTGGGGCAAAGGATGGGATGAACACCATCTAAGTGCTTACAAGGCAGGGCCTCCTGGTTCATAAAGGGCACCAGTTTACCTGAGCAAGTGTCAGTGCTGCAGGTTAAGGTGTGTGGCTGAGTTTCACATAATTGCACCTATGTTTGAAGAAGAGTTCAGAGTGAGTGGCTTAGTTTCACAATATGTGCACTCATGGGAGGAAAATGTTCAGGTGCATGACCAGGTATCCACTGAGATGCACCATTTGGGAAATGGGAAGAAGATGTTCTTTTGTGTGTTCATGAACTGCACTGCATGTAAAGAGAGTTCGTGAAATGTACCTGTCCTGCCTAGATCGACTGTTGGGGGTCCACTTCTGCTTTAAATTTCCATCTGTTGAATAAAGCCATACTGCACAATTCCAGTTACTGTTCTGGACATTCTGATTATTGCTTCTGGTTGCTGGATTTACTGGGGCCTCCTCAGTAGTTTAGATTTAGCATATGCCTAGCTGCCTCCGCCCAGGACCTGGGTTGTGATTTATACACAAGGTTCAGGTTGTTTCGTTCTTGTACACCTACCCCTCTCTTCCTTTAGAAAATGAGCCAGGTATACATCCTAACACCAAGTGTGGTACCAACCTTTTGTAAAGTAAATGGTACGCCAGTAGGTGGGTACCAGTGTTCCAGATTTTAATGGGTGTGTATGCGCTAACTAGTTTAAAAAGTGGCCTGGGGTTACTGAAAAATGGGGACCCGGCTGGTGATATTTAATTTGGGCAAGAGTTACAGAAAATATGTGGCTCTTCCAAAGGAAATGTTTTGGGCTGAGAGGCATTGCTGAGGGTATGTCTAGAGTCTTCCTGTCTGGTGACAGTGCACCCAAACAGCAGATTGTTTACCAGAAAGCAAAGCTGTGTCAAGGAAAATGTCACCTGAAAGTCTTTTGCTGCCTGAGTTTCTGTGGAAAAGAAAGAGGAAAAATATGCTGCTTGTGTGTTTACCTTGAAAATAGACTGAGAAATGACTGCCCTTGCCTTGTAATTAAAGCATTTAAAAAACTGTTTAAAAGTTACACATTTCCAGAGAAAAGTATTTGTGGACATAAAAGACAGTGTTTTCTAAGTGCTCAGAAAGTTTCAAGTGTGTACAGTGAAAACTGGGAGAGTCGCTAAGGAAAATACCATGTACTGAGTGAAATGCCTTAAAATGCTTGCCCCACTGAAATTTCAAGCTGAGGAAAAAAGAGATAGTTTGCAGTTTAAAGTTTGCCTTCTTGACGATTGCTGTACAGGAGTGCAACTGAGAGAGAAAGAGAGAGAGAGAGAGAGAGATTATTTGCATGGCATCGTGTGATTGGTCCCAGTGCTCCTAAGCCCCGCCCTTGCCTGAGTCTCACCGTTGTGGAACATTCATGGAGGAGCAGCCAGCAGAGTGTGAGCAGCATGTAGTTTGTGCAGCAGACAGGAGGAATCGCTTACAGCCGAAGTGTTTCTGCACTAGCAGTTTTTCTAATTTTTTCACAGTTAAACCGGGCTCAACCCATATTCCAACTGACTAGAGAGCGACTGAGGTGATCATAGCTATGATCTGTGGAACTGCCAGCCCGTTTCACCCCAGAGGCCTTCCTTGAGTCAGCAGCAGGCCGTAGTACATCGACGGTGAAAACCAGCTACTGCCTGTAAGTACTCTGTGCAAAAACAAATGACTGTGGTGCTACGGTCGGAAAACTGTGGAAGAACTTGAGCAAATGCAGCAAAAGTACTGAAAGAGAGAGTTTTGTGAACATTTAAATCTTGGACTGTGTGTGTGTGAAAGTGCTGTTTTCAAAGAGAGTGAACTTTAAGATAAACAATCCCCTTGGTCCAAGTGTTCGTAATGGATTGAGAAAAAATAAAGTGAACTTGTGCTTAGAGAAAGCCAGGTGAAATGCAAAAGATCCAGTCAGAATCCTATCAATTTTAAACTGTGTGATGCACAGCTACTGTACAGTTACCATGTTGTGGTGTAGCCAGCAGTGTAAACAAAGCAGCGCCATTTTAGACCAGTGCCTTCAAATACAAACAAAGTTTCAAGTGGTTTTGTGCTAAGTGTTGTGGAATACAAATGCAGCAGCCAGGCAGCCTGTTAGTGAACTTTTCCAGTGTGTTAAAACCAAATCTCAGAGTGATTACAAAAGCAGTAATTAAGGGACTTGTGTGTTTGATTTGCAGAACATGGTGCAGCAACCCCCTCACCATACCTCTCAACCTCCTGACTCATAAATCAGGGACAAGGCTTAAAGAAATCAGGGACAAAGAACCAAAATCAGTAACACATATTCAAAATTGGTGGTATCCACTCAGGAAGCTGGTAGAATAAGGGGTTTGGTGTAAAATGCATTTTCCGAGGAAGAACAAGTCTGTAACTTCAATGTTTCACATTATTTTGTGCTTACAACTCCCACTGTTTGGTCACGGAACAACAATCTTTAGGAGGGAGAGTGTAAAATTTTTAGGCAAAATCAGGGATGTCCCTGAAAATCAGGGACAGTTGAGAGGTGTGCCCCTCACTACCCACTCCATGCCAGTCTGTGGGTAGTCCAACAAGAACAAGAACTAGCTAATTCTGAGAAATTGTATGATTGTTCATCAGCACCCACCAAGGTGTCTTTGCAGAACTAACCGGTTAACGTGTGTGTAGTATGCCTAAAGCCAGGTAGAGATGTTTTGCCAATTCCACATTGCACAGATTGTAGAACGTGATTTGGGATGAGCATATCAGGTAGCACAAGGGTAGCTAAAACAAAATGCATCCATTTAGCGCCAACTTGGTCACAGGCAGGGGACCCTGTTGAATCCAAACAACAAAAGGCTTCTTGCAGTGAGAGAGACCCTATAGAGTTTTAAAGGAGTTCTTGGACATTGTCTGTCTCAAAGCTTTGCAAGGCCCAGAAGAATTTAAGTGTTCCATGCCACAGAGGGTGGAATTGGATGCTGCAACTGCAGGTTCAGTAGATCCGTGGATGGAAGGCCCAAGTCCAAACCTCATGGGAGAGTCCGAGGTGGGGGACACAAGTTGTTTGGGGGGCCAGTGCCTCCAAGGACAGTAGAGAGTGGACAGTTTGGGGGGTTGACACAATTGCCAGCTCCTGGGCAGAATGTGTGGAAGAGGAAGAAGCAGCAATAGCTGCTGTGGGACCAGTGAGTTGCCATTGGCCTTGGCTTCCATTAAGCATCTCGATGACTGTATGGAGGAAGGCTGTAGAAATGTGCCCCTGAGTGCAGAGGTGGACTGCTTTTACTCTGCACTAGGTGTTCATAACTGGCTCAATGAGAAATGACCACTACCAAGCCGTGCTTCTGGTTTGGAGTTTGTTAAGAGCAGGAAAGAGGAAAGAATTGTATGTAGATGAGCTGTGGCCAAGTATGGACCTTCATACCCTTTCTACGCTCGTCGTCAAACCTGGGAAGAAATTGAGAAAGACAGGCATGCCTGGTTATGGAAAAACCTTGTGCCAACCTGCACCCTAGAGTACAAGTGGGTCCGAATTAAAGTGTGTAATGAGAGACTGCAATTCTGGAAGCATGGCAGGACCTTGTTAATTAGCTCTGTGACAGTAGTGGACAAAGCTGGCCAAGAGACATTCTACAATGTTCCTATGGTGTGTCCAGATGGGGTGACAGTTTATGTCCCACATCCTGAGTGGTACTACCCTTGAAATTGGTACTACTTCTGTGAAATTGTGCCCACTTGCCAAAAGTGAATGCAGCCATGCCAGCCCAGCCATCTGCAACCAAAGAGGCAGCAACCCAGGATGGAGGTGCCTTTCTTCTGGTGATTCAGGTTCATCTGCAGCAGCATACAGGTTCGACTCCAGCAACATCCAGGTTTGACTCCAGCAGCATCAAGGTTCATCTATGGTAACATCCAGGTTCATCAGCCGAGCAGTCGGAGAAGATTTCCAGTCAAGGTCCAGTACGAGGTCGTGGAAGCATCTGATCTGAAGATTTCATCTGTCCAGCAGCCAGAGATCATCAGGCAGCAGGACTAGACAGGTGATGTTGACATCTTTTTGTCACCTAGAATGGGTAAGAAGTTCTTTTAATTTTTTACTTTGACTGTTTTCCTGCAATGGAAGATATCCTTGGAACTGTAATTACCAACTGACTATCCATCTACCCTGCAGTGCTAGCAGGCCTTGTGCCTGTTCCAGAACTGTGCTTCTTCAGGATCCAGCCTAGGAGAGACTCGATCTGTAGTGCCATGGCACTCTGGACTCTTCCCTAGTTTGGGACTTTGCAGGGACCCCCCCCAACCCAAATAATTTGCAAATGTTTTGCAAATGTTTTTATGGTTTCTAATTTTGTACGTTTGTAGAAAATACTGTTAAAAAAATGCTTTTTGGGCTTGGGCAGTATCCAGTGGGGGTTGGTCACTGTTTCTGATTTTACAGGTTGTAGTTCTGTGCAGAAATGTGTTTTTTGCAGTGTCTTCTTTTGCAGGTGTTCCTGCAAGAAGACAAGAAGACAAGAAGACCTGAAGAGGATTTTGTGGGACTCATCGGAATCCTCCTTTGTGTAGAATTGTTAGGCGTGTGTAACTGTGTAGTACAACGTCTAACCTTTTTCCATTTTACAGGTGTGTTGGTGTAAAATGTTTTTTGGGTTTGTGCACCTGGTAGGCACCATAGATCAGACTGATTTTTTTCTAGAGGGTTAGGGAGGAAGACAGGTTGGTGGTCTACATTCTAGATAGGGGTCACCAATACTGTCTGTTAGGACATGCTTCAGGCAGTTTCTTGAAGTCACTGAAAATCCATAGATAGTATAGTAGCAGAACAGGAACTGAAGTTTCTTCAGTGGGCTTCTATCCTTTGGTGTTACCTGCATGTGCTTAGCATATGGTAGCGAATGACTTGATCAACCCTCCCCATAGGGAGCATCAGAGGCAGGATGGCCTGGTACTGTGCCATGTACTTGCTGTGGACAGCCAGTGATCTGGTTGTGGGGAGTGTATCCACCCAGTCCCCTGGGGTTACTAGAATCCTATCAGTATTACTGTTAGGAAGGTAGCAGGCAGCTGGTAGGGAGCTCATTAGAGGCTCCTTACATAATGACATCATTGTTTACTCAGCTAGCCTGAGAGAAGAATGATTAGGTAATTCAGAATTCTCACAGCAGCATAAGCCACACTATGTGGACAGCTACTCTGGGGAGCTTAGAATGTTCAGTCTATAGTAGTCAGAGCTAGGAGAGTGTTGAGTGTGGAGGTAAGAGTGGCAGAAGGGCTGCCAGTTGGGCTCTGAGTGGAGGGCCCAGCATTTCTCACCCTAGTGGACCGTCATTTCCAGCTTCCAGTGAAGTGGTGGAGACAAGTTCTACAGCAGGATTTCCTGATTTCTACTCCCAGTGAAGTGGAAGGAACTGCTTGTTCTCAGAGGACTTAAGCGGCAATTCCCCTGAAGGTTCTGTGTGTGTTTCAGCTGCCTTGGAAAGAAATTTTGAGATACTGCTTGATCTACTACCCAGGAGAATGCCTTCTGTTCTTCCATGCCCAGTGGATGGGACAACCAGTTTGTGAGTACTGTTTTAGGAGACAAGGTCTCCACATATGTAGGGGAATCATAGTCTGGGGCGTATGTGGCTATAGATAAGGCTGGATAGCACCTGTCAGTGCCCCTAATTCACCCAGGGGAGTGAATTTTCTGTTAAACGGTTCACCCAGGAGAGTGCAGTTTATTATTTGATCACCCCAATGAGTGACAGATATGGAAAGTGTGGGACCTCTAGCATTTCAGTGGGAAATGGGTGTTTAAATCGTGTAATCCTGAAGAATGACAGAGACTATCGGTTAGGGCAAAGGGTGGGAGGAACGCCATCTAAGTGCTTACAAGGCAGGGTTTCCTGGTTCATAAAGGGCACCAGTTTTACCACATACCTTAAATCCATGCCGGCTTGCATCCAAAACCCCCTACTGAATGACTTACACATACCATTTAACAACATACAAGACAAATGAAATATACCACTGTCAGACCCAAAGCACATTTCTTCAACTCCGGGTACTAACCATCTTCTTTTTCTCCTTACAAGTAACTAGTATCACCAACTCCCCAAAAAACGACAGCATGTAATATCTTCCGACTCAAACTCTGAGTAGCAAACTCGGAGAAACAGGAAGACGCACCAATGTACCCAACTCTAAGTAGCAAAGCAAGAATATACTGTAGATACACCGATGCAGCCAACAACGTAAACTGATTTAAAATGCAATAGTAGTTTCTTATCATGTTAATAAGCACAAATGTTTCTGTTAATGAAACACACTGTTTCTAGTTAAGAAAACTATAACACTAACAGGCAAAAAATAGAAGTTGCCTACGAAAAAAATGTTTTTGTTAGCCAGCCTCGGTGAACATAACAGAGCCAGACACGAAATAAACTATAAATAAGTACATGAAGCACCACCACTGTATATAAAATAAAACCTACACCCCAAAAGAAATGTACACACATGAAAATATACTGAATGGTCAACACCATACCACTACTCCCAATCTATTCCTGTATCACTTCCACCAATGAAGTCCCACCCTATAACATATACAACAGGAGCTCCCACCCCCATTGTATAAACCGCACACATGATGTGCAGATCGTGTTGATATGCAAAATATTCTCACTCCTGCAGAGTGAGCTATGGATACTCTCTCTCATGCCTTCGGCACTCGTGAGTATCCATAGCTCACTCTGCTGATATTTTTCATGAGTGGTGTTTGACCTTTGACATCATGAGTGGCGGATGGTCAAGTGCCACTTGACTCATGCGATGCTGTGTGTGCATTAATGCATCAGTGTGTTAGGATGTTTCAGCATGTTGCAACTCAGGAATATGAGCACCAGTTTCTTGAGAGTGGGTATGGTGCTTGGAGAACCCTCTCAGTGGATTCTGGACCTCGACAGGACTATCAGGAAGCTGGCAATTGGAATGGGAGGTGGGATCTGGTGGATGGTCTGAGATGCCGTTCTTCTTGTGGCAGCGATAGTAGGTACACTTTAGCTGGACATCGCAGAAATGATTTAGTCCTGATTTTTAGTAAAGAAAACTATGTTTGGCATGCCATGTTTTGGAACGGAGAACAAAAATGTTTAAATGGGAAAGAAAATGAAAGGCACAGAATGAAACTGGTGGGTGAGTTCCAGCACATGAATGAAGAATTGAGTTCTAAAATTAGAACTGTGCTTCTCATGGTGCTGGCTCCCACCAGTTAGGACCTACAGTTAGAATATTTTTGTTGCTGGGGACCAAGAGTAAGAATATTTCAATATTCTCACTTTAGGGCCAGAGGTCACAAAAATATCACTGATACTAGCCACAAAATATCCTCACACGCTTGGATAAATATATTTATACAACATATGTTTTGAGATACCTGGACAAATAAAAGCTGTTATCTCAGGCCTCATGAAAATATATTAATATATTTTCATGATGCATTATGCCATCCTGATATTTTCCCTTGTTGCACTACTGTATGTCATAATGCAGTCTTAAATAAGGCAGTAGTAGATGTCAGAACTAGCCAATCCCAAGCACAAAGAGAATACTGTAATTGACTACCTTCTGGATTTCTAGTCCCCAGTTCCAAGCCCTGGAGCAACTGTAAAAGAAGTAGAAGGTTAGTCACACATTTTTTATTTCTTTTTATTTATTCGGTTCTAGGATTACAAATACCTTTGAGCTACAAGCTCATTTACAGAGGTTCCACATCATTTGAATACAAGTACATGCCAGAAAGACATATTCACGTTTAACAATAATGCAACAATGCACAGTACATCATTAGATTGGGCAGATCAACATTACATACAGGCAAATATGGGTTGCAAGTGCAAAAAACAGAAGTACATTCAGTATGTATATGGTGAATAGAGCATTTATACATGAATATTCAGGTACCTGAATGTTTGAGGCAGCAGATATGGGTCCCTGTATAAACTAAAGGGGAATAGTGGATACACTGGGCATGAACTAGTGCCAAGGGGAAGGGTAGGGACTGGAAGCATGAAGAAAAGGTTGGTAGTGTATATCTGCCAATGAGGCTTTGTCACGTATTAGAGTGTGGTGGAAATGCGGTCAGGAGGGGAGGGGAAATGAGGGGGGAAGGAGATGGGGAAGAAGGTATTGAGGGGAAAGTGCTGGGGGGTTGATGGGCAGGAAGCAAGTGCTTACAATGTGCCAGATAATTTACTCACCATGACCTACCTAGGTTGGGCAGTCGCAGCTACTTAGTGTTGTAAAGTAGGAACACAGGTTTCTTTTGAAAGGGCCAAGCTTCTTTTTAGCCATTGCAAAGGCACAAGCACTTTTACACATTCCATGTCATGCTATAAACAGAACATGACGCAGCCTGACTGAAAATCTCATATTTATCTTCATTAGAGGTTAGTGATATTAAGATATCTCACTCATGGCTTTGCCACTCATAAGATATCATATCGCAGGCCTCTAATGAAGATAAATCTATCTTCACTCCGTCCATGTCATATCCTCTATAGATACTGTATATACTGTAGATATATAGGGGATACATGATGGGCATGAGTGTGATATGGCAAATATTGTCACTCCTGCAGAGTGAGATATCCAGAGCTCACAATGCAGGAGTGACAATATCGGCCATAGCATATGATCTGCACATCATGTATTTGATATATACAATAGGGTCAAGAGTTTCAGAAGCTTTGTTATGCTGTCTTGTGTTCTTTTCCTGCTTATGTGTTTGCTCATTCTGTGTGAGAGCTTTTCTGAATGGGCTGGCAGTGTTATAAACTCTGGGAGAGACGTGTGTGTTTTGCAATGCTAAATAATTTAGTTTGAGGTAGGAGTGAGAAACATACTTTTGTGAAGCTGTATTCTTTAGAAGTCTGGCTGCAGTGAAGCTGAGAGCATCACAGTAATTGTAATGGACTGAGAGGCAGAGTGTCAGAACAGCTGATACTGTTTTAGTGGTAATTGAGTTAGCTGCAGGCAGAGTGCAGAGTGTTCTGTGAAATTGTGCTCTTTAGAATTCTGGCTGCAGTCAAGCTGAGAGTATCACAGCAATTGTAATGAGCTGAGAGTCAGAGTTTGAAGAACAAGTGAGTGGTTCAGTGGTAATTGAGTTTGCTGCAGGCAGCAGTAAAGAATAGACTGTTCTGTGAAGCTGTGCTCTTTAGAATTCTGGCTGCAGTCAAGCTGAGAGTATCACAGTAATGAGCTGGAATGTTAGAGTGGGGAATAGGTGTATTTTGCAGTGCTCACTGAGTTAGCTGTAGGCAGCAGTGAGACCTCTCACGTAGTTCTGAATTTGTGTCTATGGTAACAGCACAGGTGTTTCTTGCATGCTTATGGGAAAGCTGCCTAGAATGATGATATTAGTGACCTTTGTGTGACCTGTGTGTGTAAATGGCTGATATCATCACAGTAGAGCAGAGGGTAAAAATATCAAACTGTAGTGGATTATACACTGTTTTATCTCACTCATTTATCACTCACCCCTATTGTATGTATATATATATATGTGTGTGTGTGTGTATATATATATATATATATATATATATATATGCAATAGGCCGACTGAAAATATGCATTTTATCTTCAATTCTGAAAGGGCAAGACCATAACTCATGAGTGGCAGAGTCAACCATAACTCACACAAGCAAGTTATGAAAGTCCTGCTCCATCACATGTGATAAAAAAAAACAGCATATTGTGAGTCAGATCATTCAACATATCGATTTATATGTCAGTTTCCCCAGCTATAGCTTCTAAATGTGTAGTTTGCATTACATGTTTACTGATTTTCTTTGATTTCAACTGCTGGCTTCAGTATTGCACATGGCTATTGTGATGTAATCAGCATTATAACAGTTGCTATCTGATTGGTTCAGTAACTATTTATACCCAATAGAGCATCATATCATCTGTGACATACTCAACTTACAAGATATCATGATATCTTGTGAGTTGGTTATAAGATAGAAAGATAGACAGAAAGCTAGGTATAGAGGATAATGCCTGGGATTTGGATGATAACCACGCTGTAATCAGCTTGAGTTGTTGCCAGGACAACATAGCAAACCTTGAGAGGTTTACTGTTGCCCTGGAAACCACAAGAGGTGATTTCAGCTCAGTTATCACCCAACTTTCCAGGCATTATATGTTATAGTGTATGGGCAAAAAATCTACTGAGCAACAGAATAAACTCCTTACTTTTAATTGTTTGTCCCTAGCACCGCTGTCCCTTAGTGCCAGCTCTCACCATGGCAGCCATTCATTCAGGCTTGCTAATTCAAAATGTACACATGTGCAGATCGGTTCCAGTTGTAATCCCATCACTATGACGTACGCAAGAGGGGTTTACAAGCCCCTGATGTCATAACGATGGAATTACAAAGAAATAATCTTGCTACTTTTAAGCAGTAATCGGGCACTCCCATACATGGCAGATGGATAGATGGATAGATAGGTAGGTAGGTAGATAGATAGATAGATAGATAGATAGATAGATAGATAGATAGATAGATAGATAGATAGATAGATAGATAGACAGATAGACAGATAGACAGACAGACAGATTGATTTTATTTATTTATTTAGTTTTTGTTGATCAGGTAAGTGCACTAGGCAGATTCTGCCTATTTTCAGGCATGACCCCAGAGGAGGGGGTTACAGATGACTGCCAACTGACCTTGAACCAGATTAAGCTGTTGGTGGTATTTTTAGTGAATGGGGAAAATTGGCATGGACACTTGGAAAATTCCCCTACTCACCACAGGGGGAACTTCTGGCCATCTAAGATGGCAGACAAGAGTCCTGGAGGGAGAGAGGACCCTGTGGAGGTGGGAGAGTTGGTCTCCTCTCACACCTCAGCAAACTCAGAGACTATGGTGCAAATCGAACAAACTCAGGAGAAAATGGATTTTGACGCATTAAAAGGAACATACAGGTATAGTCAAGATGGTATGGCTGTTAATGGTGAAAACAAACCACTATATGAGCAGGAACAAGAAGAAAGTATGGATACTAACTCAGAACCTGAAGTGCTTGAAATCAGTTCAGAAATGGAGATATCCAAAATAGAATCGGAAGAAACACTGGAGCTGTACCACTTACTGGAAGTTGAGGAATGGAGGTTCCTATTTAGAAAATCATCCTTGCTGCAGAAAATTTGGTGGACAACGGCTGACAGCATGGCTAATGCTGTCAGTGCAAATCAGCTGGAGAACGAAAAGAATGCCTTAAAGGCGTTGTTATCTGCTGGGGAATTTAACAAGACCATGAATGTTTGTCCCACTATCGAGACTCCTTCACCCAATGTGAGTACCATTTCTGAGAATGTACAGTCTGTTATGAATGTCTCTTCTGGGGTGATGGCCTCTGGTTCATGGTCTATAGAGAAAGCCCTTCAAGGAGCAGGTTGGGAAAAACAGCCCGAGTCGAGACAGTGGATTTCTGGCAAGTCCCCAATCAGAATGCCTATACCAACTGATTTTTCAGATCTTGCAGGGCAAAATAAAAAGACTGGCCCTGCAGAAGAGCCTGGGGAGCTAATTCTGCCAGAAGACCCACTGGCTATACCCAATGGTTTAAACCTGACCCAGAATCCAATTCTTGTATTACCCAGCGGGGGAAAAAATACTGCACCACCCCAAGTGGAAGCTCCTTTAGATAAGCAGCCAGACAGGCAAAAGAAGACTTTTTCTTCATTATTTCATATACCTGTCCTCCCAGCTAAATGCCACAATGCAGTCAGTCTCTCCTACGTAGGTGGCATGCCTGAATCTCCAGAACAAGTGTTTGTGACCAGGTCCCTCCTAAAAGATTCAATGAGGTTTTTTTTCACATGAAATATATGCACTCATACATATTTCTGAAGAAACAACTTTTGACATTAGTTTTAAAACCTCTCGAGGATTGGAGAGGTTTTGGACAAAATATCATACTCTCAAGTGTTCAGCATTATGGAGCCCTTTCCTTGCTATCCCTCTAACCAAGCCTGCTTACAAAACTATTTCTGTTTCATTCCGGAATGAGAGAGTTGATTTATCTAACATTCTCTACTGGCTTAAGCTTCGTTGTACAGTAATTGGTGACCCGGAGGCTATCTTGGACACAGAGAATATATGGACCAGGGCTGGAAAATAAATGTACTTTTAAAATTTAATGAATCAGAAGTGATGCATCTGCCAGACTGTTTTTACTTGGGCTGAGACCGGGGAGTGTTGTTCTATCCTGGCCAGCCTAAGGACTGTTATAGGTGTGGGGACCCCTCACATCTTACTAGTGTATGTGATACTGTAAAGTGCAATTTATTGGGGAATTGGGGCACCTGAGTACAGCATGTTTAATTGAATGCAGATGCAACCTTTGCAACGAATTGGGGCACACATTTCCGAATTGTTCCTGGCCTGCTCACAGCCAGGAGCATCACGATGGTGGTGCAGACCAACAATTTATTATCTCACAGGCCCAAAAAACTAAAATCTGAAACAGGCCTAGCATAGTCCAGCCCCCCCCCCCGACCAGAAGAGGCCTTCAACCTCAACTGCATTATCCTCTGAAACTCTACAGAGACCTCCACCTGTTACAGAGACTGAGAGTTCTCCCCTACCTGTCTCAAGGACACAGGAGATAGTTATGATAAATGCAGTAGCAACGGATCCTAAACCTAAAGAAAAAGAAGTTATGCCCCACCCCCAAATCTACTCAAATTGTGTGTAGGCACTCTTCAAGAGCAAAGCTAAAGGCTTTCCCCCCAACTAAAACTGTTAGAACCTCCCCCATACAGCTGTCCAACCCTTATGATATCTTGCATGAGACTTCTGCAGATTCTGGTGAGGACACAGACTCCTCATCTGTCCCCTCTTCTCACCCCAAAGCCACAACAGATACAGAAGTATGTTCTAAAAGTAGAGGTGCACAGAAGCATAAAGCAAAGTCTAAAATGAAAAGTGTTGGTGGGTCAGGAAGGAGAAAATAATTGGTGTATTTATTAGCCCTTCTTTTCATCTATTACATCACAAATGCCTCTTACTGCCTTAGCATGCCACACTATTAATGTAAATAGCATAACAAGGATAGACAAAGGGAACACAATGCTGGTCTTCCTCACGTCACTACAGATAGGTTTACTTTTTTTACAAGATGTTCGATTCCATATATCCCATGAAATAAAACAGGCTCAAAGATGCTGGTTACTGGGGCCTTCATTTTGGTCTATCGGCCAAGAATCATGCTCTGGGGTTGGTATATTAATACACTCGATTGATTTTAAGTTGTTAAAACTCTATGATGTGGTTCCAGGCAGAGTTTTAATACTTTATGCCATAATTCAGAAGTGTTCTTATCATTTTGTCAACCTTTATGCTCCCCAGACAAAATCAGCAAGAATTGAGATGTCTCACGTCCAGACTTTTCTACACACATCTAAATATGTAGTTTTTGCTGGTGACTTTAATTGTGGGTTGAGCCTCCAGGATAAAAGTATGCATTCCAAGTCACAAAAAATATATTGTAACCCACGTTCTTTAAATACAATTATTTGCACTGCAAAATTGCAAGATGCCTATCTGGAGTACACTAAAAAACATACTCCTACCTTTCAAAAGGGCTCTCTAGCAACGAGAATCGACTATATTTTTTTTGCTCAAAACCTTAGCATTTCAGCTGCTTGGGTGGATCCACTAGAATTTTTGAACCTTAGAAAGTCTCTCTTTCTATTGGTGACAACCCCTATATATTAAAGGGCATGGTACCGGGAAGCTAAAATACCGTTCTGCTATGAAAGTCCCATCGTTTGGTGGGAAGATACAAAATTAGACCTGGTGCACTTTCTTAAAACATACAGTAAGGAAAGATGTAATACGGCCTACCTTGCATACTTGCAAAAGTGCCAACTCTTACATAACTTATTTACTATGGCCTATACTACAAGACAGAATCTGAGAGAACTAGTACAGTTAGTACAGTCAGATATGATGGCCTTTTCAAAACAGCAAGCTACACAACCTTTTCAACAACATAAGTTTGGCATGCAAGGCAGAAAACGAGACATGTCCCTTTAGCTATAATGCACACCTAATGGGGAAAAATCCATGACTGGTCTATTTGACCAGGCTGGAGTTCTTCAGAACTCCCTGAATAAAATGGTACACATAGTGTCTGACTTTTCTACAAAACTGTTTATGAAGATTTCTTCAGATTCACAGAAAATTAAAGAATTTTTACAAAATATCCCCATACCAGTAGTTTCCCCTCAGGTATTGGCTGAGGTATGCTGATCAATATCAGTGGGAGAAGTGTTAGATGTAATTCACCACCTGAAGAATGACATTACACCTGGGCCAGATGGTCTCCCAAACGAGCTATATAAAATTATAGGTGAAACCCTAAGTATAGAGCTCACATCTGTATTCAATGCACTTTTAGAAACTGGAGAAATACCTCTAAGCTTTAATAAAGGAACTTATATTTTCTTGCATTAAAAAGGGGATAGAGCCAATTTAAATAATTGGAGGCCTATGTGTATGTTGAATGTGGATTGCAACCTTTTAACAAAAATGTTAACTAACAGGCTATTGTTGATGGCAGATACAGTTATTTCCACTAAACAGGCCTGTGCCATTCCACAGCAGAGAATACAAGACCACCTCATCCTAATAAGGGAGATTATTACAAAAGGTAATTCTAATATGTGTCCAGGGTTTGTGGTGTCCTTAGACCAAAGACAGGCATTTTATTTATTTTTTAGCTTTTGTTGACCGGGTAAGTACACTAGACAAGTATTATGCCTATTTTCAGGAATGACCCGGGAGAGTACAACATAGGGATACAGACATTTTTACAGTAGAATGTAAGTACATCATGACAACATGTAGGAATAGTAACATTGTCCAGGGGTATGGAAGGTCATAATAAAACTTATAACTTTAAGGTTAATGTACCCCCGGGGTGAGTAGGTCACCTACAAGTTCTAACAAACCATATACACATTAGAGACAATTTAGAAAGGCAATGTCCAGGGAACCTTGGCATAGGCAGTATGCCCTAGGTCGGGTACCCTGGTAATTGGTAGAGTCATGGGAAACAGCAGGAGTTACGGGTAGCATCTGTGGGAGGCAAACTTTGGACCGGAAAGACAACCAATTGATAATTTATCTAGGGAGGCTTAGGGCAGTCACACGCTGAGGCTTGTTTCAGGAAACCCCAGAGGGAATTACAAAAGCACCGGTGGGAAGAGGTCAAATGAATATGCACAGGAAGGGAGTTCCAGAGTCTGGGCGCACATGCGGTGAAGTCCCGGTCACCCACGAGGGTACGGGTGGAGGGGACTATGAGCATCCCTGGGGCCTGGGACCTACGGTGGTAGATAGTAGTGTCAATTTGTGGCAGGAGCAGGGCCAGCTCCGGGGTGCCAGTTCTGATCACTTTGTCCGTGAGACAGCCCACCCAAGTCCAGGTACCTAGCTTGGGAAAGCCAGCGGTTTATCGAGAAGCTCACAGCGATGGGTGAGACGGGACAGCAAGGCAAAGCGACAGATGTTGTTGTGTCGTGGTGCCACCGAAAGGAGATGAGTCTTGAGAGAGAGAGCGAATAGGTGCAGTCCATAGCTGAGAGAGGGAAGAAGAACACTTCTCGCGAGGGCTAGTCTAGCCGCAGGAATAAGGTTGTACTTGGCCCTGTAGGCCAGGCCCAGCTTGCAGTTTACTGCCCTGCAGATGTTTTGGATGTGACTGACCATGTCAAGTTGGGGGTCAAGGGTGACCCCTAGGTATTTGGCAGAGTTCACTACAGGGAGGGGAGATCCATCAGGACTGGTGATCTTTAACAATGCAGACGAGGCTTTGATTTTGGCTGTTGAGCCAAAGAGCATGGCCTGTGTTTTTTTCAGGTTCAGGACCAGTTTGTTTTCAGTGATCCAGGTTTGGACTTTGTTAAAGTCTTCGGACATGTGCTTGTTGAGAGTAGCGACATCTTGGCCGTGTGCCAGGATCACCAGGTCGTCAGCATAGAGGGTGGCACTGTAGGTGGTTGTCACCACAGGTAGCTGGTTGATAAAGAGGGAAAAGAGGAGAGGGCCCAGTACTGATCCCTGAGGAACACCGGAGGTTACTGGAAGGGACTCTGAGAGGACTTTATTGAAGCTGGTCCGCTGCGTTCTACCATGCAGGTAGCCCATAAGCCATTTCATGGCAAGTGGACAGAGACCGAGTGACCACAACTGTGAACCAAGCAACGTGTGGTCAACAAGATCAAAGGCTTTGGACAGGTCAATAAATATGGCTCCGGAGAGTTTGCCCTGATCCATGGCTGATCTGATGCTGGATGTGACCGAGATCAGGGCAGTAGTGGTGCTGTGACCCTTGCGAAAACCATGCTGGGCCAGGGACAGCAACTCATGTGACTGGATGTGCTCCGAAAGCTGTTCGGCCACTACCTTTTCAAGGAGCTTATTTGATTCAGTTTGTCATGAGTTTTTATGGGAAACTTTATTACACTATCATATACCTCCCAAAATGGTGAATTGGATTAAATCCCTTTACAGGACAGCAACTACATGTCCAATAGTTGATGGAAAGCTGGGACCTATGGTGCCCATCAGATAAGGGGTTCAGCAGGGATGCCCAATGAGCCCCCTCCTATATGTTTTTTTCATAGACCCACTGCTACGAAAGCTTAATTTTTCTCAAGCCATTAGATCCATAGTAGGGCCAAATTTGCAGGTACCACCCAAGGCCCTAGCATATGCAAATGATGTTTGCCTCATAGTAAAAGATAAACATTCAGTTCTTGCAGCCATTTCAGAATGTTCTAATTTTGGAATAGTTTCAGGGGCTGCTTTAAATCTAGATAAGTGTAATGCCTTAGCACTAGGCACTGCTTGTATGCAGGAGAACTCTGTCAGACCTATTCAACTCTCAACCAGCACAGTATCAATCCTGGGAGTCAAATTTGGCCCTCCAGGCATGGATATTTTGAATTGAGAAGAAAAAAAATACAACTGGGAAATTTAAAATTACACAGTGGAATAAAAGCAAAATTTGTAAAAAGAAAATAATATTTTTGATTAAAACCTTCTTAATAGACTTCCGGTGACGTCACGCTCCTGACGCAAGCCTGAATTAATAGGCTCCCTCCGTAGCCTGAATAAACCTCCGTTTTTACTACCAAACAGCGGAAAACTCTTTACAGAAACACCCCAGGAGGAGTAATAATGTCAAAGCGAGGGGAGAAAGCTGTGAAAAAAACTCTCCCGGTTCCTGATGACGGCGGATTCTCGGACTCTGGTAGTGAAGCCTCGCAGGCCTCATCGACCCCACGGCAGAGCAACGGTACACCCGATCAGCCCCCCTTGGCTACACTGCAGCGACAAATGACTCTGGTCCTCGCGGAGTTCCGTGATTTTCGCAATGAATTCCGGACTACCACCACCGCTCTGAGAACTGATATCAGGAAGTTGGAGAAACAGCAGCAACAGCTCAAGCACCACGTAACTGAATCCGACTCCAGGATAGACAGGGCAGAGTGGGCCATTGTACAGCTGAATCAATGTTTGCAGGCCTTACAGGAGCGGGCTGAAGATGCTGAAAGTTGGAGTCGGCGCGACAACATACGGATCTCTGGGATCCCAGAAGGAGAGGAAGGTACTGACCTCATAAATTTATCCGCCGCCTTCTGAGACAGATTCTTGATGTTCTCAATGAAGTCTCCCTGGAATTTGAGAGAGTTCACGGCACGTTAGGCCCCAAGCCCCCAAGCGAGGCCTTGTGCTATGTTAGTCCATTTCCTCCCCTTTCAAGAAAAAGAGTTAATACTCCACACAGCCTGGAAAATTGGACAAGTTAGCTACAAAGGTCAGCGGCTGTTTTTCGAGAATGATTTTGCACCTGAGATTATGGCCAGGCGTAGGGCTTATATTCCAATTTTAAAAGAGCTGAAAAAGGCTGGCCTACGCTTTCGAACCCCCTATTCTGTTAAGTTGATAGTTTTCCGCCCTGATGGGCAGCTCACCTACAGCTCGGCTGAAGAAGCAATGGAAGGTCTCCAAAAGCATCAAGTGGAAGTACAAAAAACAGCTGGTAGGCTCTCCAAAGGAACACTAGCAGCAAAGCTAGCCCAGCAGGCTTGGCAGTCTGAACAGCGAGAGGTCAGGAAACATCAGGGGCTTGAGGCAATTCGCAAGATAGTCGACTCCCTGTGAGAGCAGACACAGGGGAACACTTGATTTGCCTAACTGGATACGCAGAGTACCCTTGGATTTTCACATACATACACCATGGAACTAATGGGAACTGGTTCATGGATCCTATGCTTAGACCGCTGTCTTTGAGACAGATGTGACATTCCTTAACAGGACAATCTGGACACTCTCGTGATTGCTGTTGTACCTTTCCCTCTATTTTCCCTTGACTAACAACATTTCAGATAAGTCCTGTTTACTAACTATTAATTTTGTGGCCTGTCTGGTACTATCAAAACTGCTCTTGAGTGTTCTGCTAGTAATACTAACACGTTTTATTTCTATCTCTGTTTTTTTTTTTTTTGTTGTTGTTGTTTTGTTTTTTTCTTTCTCTCTCTTCTTCTTCTTTCTCTCTCTCTGCAGGTATACCTGGTGTTTGCCTCCTAGGAGTGGCATGGGTGGCAGGTGTGGGTAAGGGAAACACTTGTTAATTTGTCTCCGCCTTGTGCTAAGCACCCACATGTGCCTAGTTGGAGCTCTAGATATTCTTCCCACTCCAGAGAAGCACTACTGCAGGCTCCTCTCTCCCCAAAATCTGGGCTACCAGTGAGGTGAGCGCTAGAACTGCAGTTAGCGAGGGCTTGCTCTCGCGAGGGTGGGGGAGGTTCTCTCTACGACTGACCACCAATATTAGTAATTAGGCCAGGCATCCCCGAAGTGGCATGTAAAGCCTTGCAAAGTGATTTAGTCTTTGACTGAGCTTACAGCTACTCGAGAAATGTCTGACAGGGCCTAGTTAGAGCATACTGGTTATATTTGCTCTGGATGTCTTTGGCCCATTAAGGTAATTGCATGTCCTGACTTTCCTTCCCCCCTCCCATGCTTCAGCCCGATTGTAGTAGCCTGGAATATTTTTATTTGTCATTGTAGTTTATAATCGGGTACCTCATGTAATTCCAGGACTGACAAGGGTAATAGCCCTTTTGGATTTGGATGGGAGAGGGTGGGTTTTTTTTTTTTTAACTTTCACCCAAAATGATGTCATGTTCACCCCCATACGATCTCCCCATGGAATTACACACCTTTCCAGGAGGCTAACTGGCAGGAGTGTGACTAGCCAATATCCCTATCCCTTAGCCCTTCACAGGCATTAGAAGTGCCTAGGGGTCTCTCCACTTGAGACACCCCCCTTTATAGTGAGGATTTCCTCACTTTCTAGAGCCTGGGAAGCTCTCGGTAGCTGGAAGTAATTGTTAACAGTTCTTGCTTATATTAACTAATTGTCAGTATAAATGGCTGCAGCCCTGTTGGCTTTAGCCTACTTCATATTTACTACTTTACCTATACACACCTCGAAAAAACAATTGATTGTTGTTCTTACTATTGTGATCATATCTGTAAGTTGCCAGTTTAGGGGCAACCAGTTGTTAGCTGATAATTGTATGGTTACTTCTTTGGAAATTCATTGTGATATTCATACTACTGTAGTGTCACGATTGTGTCTACTTAACTATCATATCCATATAATAGAGGGGATGTGGGGGGGAGCCCTGGAGTCCACGCAACACACTACTTGTAAACCCATATTCACCCAAAAACCCACTATGGAGGAGACACCCCGAGATTATTGTCCTGGAATGTTAACGGGCTGTCCACCCCAGTTAAGCGTGCCAGGATCCTCTCACAAATTAAAAAATCTAAAGCTGACATTGTTTATCTACAAGAGACCCATCTAAGCAATGTGGAGCATACTAAATTGGGGCGGATCTCAAGAGGTGAAATGTATGGTTCGACCTTTAGGGGTGGGAGGAGGAGGGGAGTGGCTATAATAATACCGCACTGCATTCCTTGGCAGCTACAATCAAAATGGACGGACCCCTATGGTCCGTTGGTATTACTCCGAGGTCTAGTGGGAGAGATGGAGGTCACCTTGGCAAATGTTTATTTTCCACCAGATTCATCAGTGAATGATATTACGGGCCTACTGGACAGAATTACACAATTAGCCAAAGGCATAATGTTACTCGCAGGAGATTTTAATATTCTGCCCAACCCTGAGAGAGACTGTTCAAGTCTTAACACCCCCAGGAAAACCCCACAACACAGACTCCTGAGCAGAGTTTTGGCCAAAGTGGGCTGAACTGATACTTGGCACTACACGCATCCCCATACCAGAAATTACACACATTATTCGGCTGTTCATCATACGTACTCTAGAATCGATTTGTGCTTTACCCAAATAGAATATTCAGACTTGCTGGTTGATACCCAAATTGGGGATATCACCCTATCAGATCATGCACATATCATCAGTATTTGGAAATTGGGAATGCAGAAAAGGACAACACTCTGGTGATTAAATCCCTTTCATCTAAAGTCTAAACAGTTTAAGGAATTCCTAACTGACAAGTTATCTGAGATACTTGCGGATAACACTAGACCGGGGACCTCCCCAGGTATTCTATGGGATACCATAAAAACAGTCCTGCGTGGCCACCTTATTACATACACATTTCTACTGGTGAAATCCCACAGACAACATAAAGCTTGACTGGAGGAAACTCTGCATTTCCTGTAAACAGCGCATAAACAAGGCGACAACTCTGTGCTTCCACAACTTAAGCAGGTTAAACAAGACTTGGACAGGTTGGCACTACAACAGACAGAAATTGCCTTAACCTTCCTCTGACAGAGGTATTATGAGGTGGGACCCAGGGCCACTAGGCTGCTGACCTACCAAATCAGAAAGCAGAGGAAGGCGGCTACTATCACTACCATATGCCACCCAGTGGGAGGTAGACCCCTGAATAAGCTCAGTGATATTGTGGATGCATTCACCACATATTATTCAACCCTCTACACCCCAGAACACCCCATAGCTCCAGAAAAGATAAAAGAGTTCCTACAGGCCCTTACCCTCCCAAGAGTCTCTCCGGAACAGGGTGAGCAGTTGTTTAGCCCTATCATGATGCAGGAGTTAGTTAGCACCCTAGCTCGGGCCAAAACTATGAAAGCTCCGGGACCCAATGGCTATGGAGCAGAATTTTATAAAGCCACAAAAGAATTGCTCCTGCCTCCCCTCTTGAACACCCGTAATTCTGTTTTAGAAGGAGATCCTCCTGCTCCTCCCACCTGGGCCTATGCTACAATTTCTGTCATCCCCAAGCCTGGTAAAATTCCCCAGCTCTGTGAATCATATCGGCCAATTTCGGTCTTAAACTCAGACTATAAACTACTCATGGGGATAATGGCCCACAGGTTAGAAGTTGTGCTTCCACAAATAGTTCATAGAGACCAAACAGGGTTTGTTGGAGGGCGTACAACTACGGATAGCATAAAGATAACCTATCATATAATACGTAAGATGTACACCTCTGACTACCCTGCGGCCTTAGTAAGCCTTGATGCAGAAAAGGCCTTTGACAGGGTACTCTGGCCATTTCTGTACTCAGTTATAGAGGTTATGGGTCTCCCTTTGCCATTAATCCAGGTAATCACAAACATTTACTCGGCCCCGAGGGCTTGGGTACGGGTCTCCGGGCACCACTCAAGATCTTTCCCTCTCTACAGGGGCACCAGGCAGGGTTGCCCTCTGTCATCTCTCCTACTTGCCCTGTTCATGGAGCTCTTAGCACAGCTAGTCAGGCAATCCCAAGACATACAGGGGATTATGGTAGGGGGAGAGGAACACCGTATAGCACTCTATGCGGATGATGTTCTCTTACACCTTCGAAACCCAGTGATTTCACTCCCAAAAGTTAGCGAGCTATTAGAAACATTTGGGCAACTCTCGGATTATAAAGTTAACATCTCGAAAACCGAGATCTTGACCTTTCAATATTCACCGGATCAGGTTATACGGGAACAATTCCCCTGTAAATGGGACCTAGGCAAGATAAAATATTTGGGGATTAATTTAACTAGGGACTTGAGGGGTGCCTATAAGCAGAACTACATTCCCTTTACCACACGTCTGAAAGAAGACTTGGCCAGCTGGAGTACACTCCCACTGAGCCTTTCCAGGAAGATAGAGCTCATCAGAATGGTGACTCTTCCCAGGGCTCTATACCTCTTTAACAATATTCCCATTACCCTGCCCCGATCTGTATTCCTGGAATGGGAGAGGGCGATATCTTATTTTATTTGGGCTGGCCATAGGGCAAGAGTTAGGCTGAAACTCCTTACTAAACCGAGAAGCCTGGGTGGGTTATCCCTTTCCGATCTCTATCGGTACTACCAAGCTGCTCACCTCCTACATGTGATGGCTAGGCAGCTATCAGAAAGTGAAATGCATTGGGCAGAGTTGGAGCAGGCAGTTACTCCGGATCTGGAATACTTTGCCATACTCTACCGTGGGACAGGGCACCCAGCTGAATACCAGAATTTACCCATAGAATTACAGCATAGAGTGACAACCTGGTACTAGATTAGGAAGCAATTCTCTATTTCCCTCTTTATACCATTAATCTGCCCAATTGCAGTACTCCCAGGTTTTCAGCCCAGGAAAATGGACCATGCATTTCAACAGTGGACCAGGTATGGCCTGAGTTATCTGGTCCAAATCACAACTGGAGGGAAACTGTGGTCATTTCAGGAAATACAGATAAAATTCAACTTGCCCAACACCCACCATTATAGGTATCTACAATTAAGACATTACTACGAGGCATTACCGGGCCACAGTGCGCAGTCCTGAACACTGGCCTCCTTTGATTGCTAGTTTGTAGTCTTTGTTTACCTCCCCAAATCAGAGACACCTGATATCTATCCTCTATGGAGCGCTGATGTCATCCCCATTGGCAAATCTGGCAGATACCCATGAGAAATGGCAGCAGGAACTGGGTATACCCATAGAAATAAAACAGTGGGAACAAGCTTGCTGGCAGGTGTCACACACATCCAGTTCACACCATTGGCGGGAGTTTGCATGGAAATTCTTGGTTCGTTATTTCTATACCCCCTGAGGTCACTAGCCACTACACCCTGGGACATTCTGCCACCTGCTGGCGACTATGTGGTTAGGGTAAGGCCCATCTTACTCACGTAGTGTACTCATACCCTAAACTGAAGCCATTTATTCAATTTTTACAGTTGGAGCTCCAAGAGATATTTGATAGACCTATTCAGTTGACCCCACAGGCATTTATCTTGTTAATGCTCCCCGAGGACTTCAGAGGCCAAGGCACCCGTTACCTTCTAGCTATTCTTCTGTCAGCAGGGAAAAAAGCCATCACCAAAGCGTGGTCTACTCCTAACATCCCAACAGTGCGGGATTAGTGGTCCATAACCAAGCAAATCTATCAGTTGGAAAAATTAACATATAGGTTAAACGATAGAGAGGAAAAATTCAGAACTAGATGGAATAGATGGCTCTTGTACTACATGCTTAAGGACTCAACTTTCATCCAATAGTTTAATAAACTCTTCTTCCCCCTCTCTCCTTCCCTCCCCCCCCGGTTTTTCCTCTGGGGTTTGGTTTGCATGGATTTCAGGGGACCCCTTCCCCCCCTAACTTTTTACAGGTCTGGGTGCCTTACAGCTGTTATAAACAATAGCATATTGTTGTTCATTGCTGGTATTTGAACACCCAATGTTTTCTCTGACATACAGGACCTGATTTAGCACTTTGTTAGGAAGTTAAGCGCTTCAGAAGTTGGGTCCTCCTGAACCTCCTGGACCCTCATGGACAATGATCTCTAATTAGATTGGTATTATCTTTTAACAACTTACCTTGAGCACTCACTGCTCTAATGCTTGAAGGACTACTGTGAGTACCCTTTCTTGATTCCTATTTTTTTTTACTGCTTGGACACAATCGAATGTAAGTAAAAATAAATAAAGATGAAAATAACAAAAAAAAAAACCTTCTTAATACACATTTTTTTTTAATTTGTTACATATTTCTAATTCCTAAAAAAATAGAAACAAGTATTATGAGCCTTTTTTCCAAGCTGTTTGGGACAGCCGCCTCAACCCTATAAAGAGGAATATTCTATACTTTCCTATAAAAGAAGGTGGACTTGGGATGATTAACCCCATTTTATTCTCTAATAGTATATTTTTTATTACCAACTTAAGACCTTTATTAATCAATACGCAAAAGGGGTGGGAAGGCTGGATGTATGAAAATTGCAAAACGTGGTTCCATCAGTGGGAGCAGAATTCCCTGAAAATAGTGCGAGGTCCTGATACCTTACAGCACATTAAAGACACCTTTCAGAGACTAAAACAGTGGAAGGTAACTCCCAACAGATTTTGGCAACCCCTACACACAAAATATTATATAAAAATTTACGAGCCTCTATTTGCGTATGTCCTAAGCCTTTAGCTTGCTCTGCCCAATACAGAAACTCTCTTAAGGACTTGCTAAGAAACCCAAGAATTCCAAGACATTTATGGGACTTCCACTGGCTGTCATGCCACAAGAAGATAAACATAAAAAATAATCACAAACACAAACAGACTCAAGATAGGATATGTAGTAGGCTATGTAAGTAATAATACCTGACAGGGTGGGCGTTATTGGGATATAATGGACCACCCAGGGGCATAATGAGGCCCGACACCGCAGGCAGAGGGCCTTATAGCCCCTGGAAGGTCCGTTATCTCCCATAACGTCCACCCTAGAGGGTATTATTACACTTAGATAATGGGATTACATTATTTTTTTTATTTTTTTTTTTTAGATAATGCTTTGATTTGAAAAACAGTGTTAAATATTATTATAAATGAACAGAACTGTGGGTTGTGTAAAATAGTCCCTTGCCGCTAGAGGGTGTTGCTGTTTTTGATATGTGTTTTTTTTTTTTTTTTTTAGTGGCGCATTGAGAGAGAGAGCGTCGAAAGGATAGGAAGTAAATGAGTGTGAGCATGGTCGGGAGACTGAATGACATGGTATTGGCGACTTAGAAGAGGAGCTCAGATGCGAGGCAGGAAAGTGATTTTTAATATAAGAATCAATATACAGAGTTGCTTTGGTGTTTCAGCTGCTGTTTCTTTAGTGCGCAACTGTGGGTAGAATGAACCCGACTGTGATTGGAACGGACTGGGTGGTAAAAGGTAAATGATTGAGTGCAGTCGTTGGACTGCCGGAAATGTTTTTAGAGGGTGGAATGTGGAGTACAGACTTGAAGCAATATATGAGGTAAAAAAAAAAAAAAAAAAAAGAGAACTACTATTTTGCTTTTGCCGGCTATTTCTGTTTTAGGTGAGCAGAATGCAAGGTGGGTATGTTGGGGAGTCACTCACTTAGCAAGCAAGAGACAAATGGCGCTGGAGCGATTTAAAATTCGGTGTGGCGAAGGATACTGTTGGTAATGGGGCATCCCGAAGTGGGACTTGTTTTTAAGTGGGCCGTTGTTAAGTAATAACAGCCCGGGTGGCAGGCTGTTTCAGCCAATCAGGATGTGACTTTTGGTTTACCCATCATCTAAAATGTATTAATACTATGGAAACAACAGAACATCTTTTTTTCCAGTGTTCCTTTACTAAAGATTTTTAAACGTATTTAGCTAAACAATGGAATGAGCCATTATTTTGAAATACTGTTAAATGTACATTATGTATGCGCATGTCTCTCCAGCTTGGGACAGATGAAATTTGAGTATGTTGCAACTACTTTTCATTATAATCAAGTGGAATATCTGGATGGCCGATGCTTGTTCACCCTGCAACAGAAAAAATGCACATATACTGAACTACGGAAAAAACTGAGAAAGATTTACAAACAATTTATGTTTTAGAATGTAGTCAACTTTCAACAGTAGATGTTAGAGAATTATGGAAGGAAATGTCATGGATTACAAACACAGATGCAGTAGTTACCTATACTCTGCTGTATACTTATCTTATATGATTTATGATTCTTGTGTTTGGATATTCTGATTTTTCTTTTCAATAAAATTCCCCTATTCTTTTTGAGAAGTGCCATGGGATCTTTAACATCCACCTGAACTACCACCAGAACAGGCAGATTGGTCCTCGGTTTAACGTCTCATCCAAAAGACGGCACCTCAGGACCCCCCTCATGCTGCACTACAGTGTCAGTATTGGGATATTAACCCAAGTGCCTGGTGTGAGGATAGAACCCACAGCCTTCTGAGCTCCCAGCCTCAGAGGTGAGTGTCTACCTGCTGAGCCACTGACACTTGATAGATATACAGATATACAGACAAACAGACAGACAGAAGGAGAAGGAGAGAGAGAGAGATAGACAGACAGCTAGAGAGAGAGACAGGTAGACAGGCAGACAGACAGACAGAAAGACAGAAAGACAGATAGAGGGTAGCAGTACATGTACTGGCCAGACAAAAAAATATAGTGATTGCAGATACCCCTTTATGTCTTAATGATTCCCTACAATATTTTCACACACTGATGCCAAAATCTACTTCTGTCCACAGCAAATACCAGAGGGTCACAAGTAATCCTTGCAGGTCCTACTAGGCCATTTGGAATTAAAGAGGCATTCATTAACTATGACCATCAGACTCCTAAGGCCTGCTGCTTACAGTATTTTGGCAGCATATCACTGGTGGCATACCTGGAACTCATCGCGTGCCTAGAAGTTTGCAGCTAGTTTAGGATTCTACCTTCAGCAAGAACAGACCAGTTTTCTTTGAAAAGTGGAGATCAATACATCTCATAGCATCTTGTTTGCTGATCAAATGTATTCTTGAAGATTCTAAAAACCTACAGCTGGAAATCACTAAAGAGTTAAAGCAAAAGGAAATAGCTTTGTTAGTTTACTCACAGTCACGTGAATTCCCTGAATACTGTCAAAATCTGAACACTACCATTGTGAAATCTTGTGACAAGATCCAGGCGTACAAGACCGGGAAGTCTAATAGGGATGATGCAATCTATTAATCGCTCCGTTCCAACTAAGAGATGACATATAAGGTGTGGCAGAAGAAGTAAATTTAAACCAAAATTGGCAGAGGAACAGAAGGTATTTGAGGAACTACAGGAGCAGGTGCCAATAGTAGAAGATAACATTATAAATCTCAGTTCCTATCAACCCTAAGAAACCAACTGTCTGTATTAAACAAGAGTCTCAGCTTCATTTCAACAAGTGACGTTAGTCATTTTGACTCTGTCCACAAGATAGAACTGTTTTTGAAAACTAGTTTAGTTAACCCTTGAAATATCTGCGCAAGTTAAACTATAATGCAAGGGACAGCACAGATGGTGTTGACACAATGTTGAACAGACTTACAAAAGAAGAAATTGGTTTGCCATTATGTAAGACGATGTGTGTATCTACACTTCTGCACCAATACAGTTCCAAAATTATAGAAACAAGTGGATAGTAGTAGTTTGTTTCTTTCTCAGGCACCCAGATCCGCAGGCTCTAGGCAACTTGCACATCATAGTATATAACAATAAAAGCAGTGTAATAATTACTATCAATAAATAATACCATTATATAAAACAGGTTAGGAATCAACAGGGAAATAAAGAAATAAAGCTTTAGGTTAGGAGTCAGTAGAGAAAGCTCTTATAAAGAGATAGTTTTAAGTGGGGACTAAAGCACTATCAGCTGAGGGGGCCTCCTGAAGCTCTCACAGAAAACTGGAGCAGACACTGCAAAGAGATGATCCCCAGACAACTTTAGAGGAGATCTGGTGACCTTCAGGATGTCCACTTCAGAAGAACAGAGAGGGTGATCAAGAGTGCAGTCACAGGAGCTCTTTTAGATATCCAGGACTCAGGTCATGTAGGGCGTTGTATGTTAACAAACCTGTCTTGAAGGAGATGCACCATCTCACAGGTAGCCAGTGCAACATCCACAAAACTGGAGAGATATGCTCAAAGTGCGAATCTCCAGCAATCATTCTAACCATGGCATTCTACACCAGCTGCAAGCAAGACATCAAACTTGCTTTGTACATGCCGAAAGATACATTCCAGCATTTTGTTAGCCCAGCTCACTATCTGCCTGGTGTGATCGCTGAAGGATAGTGCTATTCATAACGACTCCTAAATCCAGGAATCTGCAGCAAAATCTGCTATTGTTGTCGTCCTGTTCCTAATGGACCTGGAATTACATATAATTGCCCTCAGGGGAAAAGCCATGCTGGTGGAGTCGGCTACTATATTCAATGACATATCAGAAGCCCTCGGGATAGGAGCCAGGCAGAGAGTACTCCTGTCCTGGTTCAGTTTAGACCCAGAGCGGCTCCTTATTCTACTCCTGATCCTACCATATCTAACCCCCATCCCAGGAGCAACCCCACATTACGGACTCCACCTTCTTGCTATCCCAACTTTTCTGTGCTGATGGAGAGCCACTGCAGGGATCGTGGGACAGCCAAATAGGTGGAGTCAATGAAGTTGCTTCAAGGAAAACATAGACACGTGTTTCGTCCTACCAGGATTTGCATATGCAGCCCATGATGCTTTGCATTGTGGGGGCATGTGTGATTTTGTATTTTCATACAAACAATATGCTAATTAAACTAAAACTAAAACAGTGTCCACAAGTTTAATAGCCAGCAGTCCCCAACAGCCCTAAACCACTGATAGCCCAAGTCCAAAAAGTTCAGGACAATAAAGATTTTCAAAGTGTCTGACTCCCTCTTCAGTTTCTCACACCTACAGTCAACACCACCTCTCCTCTGCATGACAGGCCCCTACTAGATTTTCATTCTCACCAGATCCCAGGGCCAAATTCTCAAGAAACTGATGTCCTTACCGTGCTACTGTCTTACAGACTGGGTCACTTAAGACTGCAAAGATTTTCTAGTGGCAACAGTACCATGTCAAAGAAGTTCAAGGATTGCAGAGTAAAAAATCCAACTTCCCCATATAGGGCCTACCAGTATCACGTGGATCCAAATCAGCATATGATGATAAAATAACACTTGGATCCAAACCTTTTGAAGCTGGTAGAAATGCCAGTGGTTCAGTGTGGATATTGTCACCAATGAACACAACCTGCTATCATACTCCTTTAAATTATTAACACCACATTGTCAACAAATGAAAAAAACATCCAGTGAAAGGATAAAGCGCTTTGCAATGAGAAATATACTGGGTTGAAAAATCAGCCTAGTTCAAAGTCTTCAGCACGAGAAATTAGTAGCACAGATCCAGGTTTTCTCACCTGGGCTATGGCCGAGTCAGATTTTTATGGCAACAACACAGGCACCCATGGCTTTAGAAGCCTGCTGCAGTAAGCAGTAAATAGCAGTTCCAGCATTATGGCCAAACCAGATCTTCCGGCGGCAACACTGTTTCATCGATCTGTACATCCACAGCTTCAAATGTGCATCCAAGGAACAGGACATAGCAGCTAATAGCAGCAATCACAAAATAGGAGATAAAGTTTGGAACATGGCAGATACCTCACAAAGCTATAGGTATTGCTTTAAATTGAGCATCTGGGACCCACTGGGGCTCACTAGTGGTTTCACTAAACAAAAACTATATAAATTACTAAATAGCTAACTCACTTTGTCCCTTACTAACTACCACTACTCAAAAACTGTTTAGCTAGCTCAATGTACCAATAGCTTCACTAGAAGTCCGAACCACCCACTTCTTAGCCTGATACAAAATGGCCATCAAGGGTACAATAAGCTATTTAGCAAACAGCAACCAAAAAATTAAAATGCTACTTTACAAGCTATAAAAGAGAGATATCACTCTCCCAAGCAAAATGCTGCTGCAAATGGTCAGCCATTTTATCTTAAATCTTTGTTTATAAGTGTGGGTGTAAATCAAAAGTAGAGAGAACTACAGATCAATTTCTTTGCTGTCTCCCTTATCAAAAGTGCTGGAACATATCATATTTCATCATTGTTCACTTATTCAAATATTTATACTATACGTACCATGGTGCAGCATGATTTTATGCCCTATGTAGTAGTAAACTGTCTGGTTATGTTTTTGCAGATTTTACTAATTGTTCTTTAGAATCTGGATTTTTGGTTGTTTCTATTTTTAACCTTATCTAAGGCACCTGATTTAGTAAACTATGATTATCTTTTGTTAAAGGAAAAATAAACATTGTTGTTTACATTTTTAAACAGAGTCTAATTTTCTTAACTTTAATCAGTATTTGGGACTCACTGCACTAACTGTGAAGCCAGGGTCACGGATGAGTGGCTCTCTCTGACAGATATTAAATCTTTTATTTAATTGTTTTAATCGGCAAGGCTTTGGCTCGGTGACCCCACTAGAGCACTTCTGGGTCATTTAACCCTATTTTAAAATGCCCTGCTGCGAGCAGGGCAAGTAGAGCTGGGCGCACATCGCAAGCACAGAGACACGCGCATATGCGCATGTCTGCTGTGTCCACTCTGGATGCCAGGGACCAGGAAATAGAAGACTAAATGAATATACCACACAGCATTCAGGTAAAATAGATTCCAATTACAAATAGGGAAACAACACCCCAATACACAGCACTAAATATGTCGCATGGTAAGGGAAAAAGAAATAAAAACAGAAAAACATGTACATAATGTCATATGTTTACAGAGGCCGCAATGGTTCAGGAGTTTAATTGTGACAAATGCCTTCTCATTACAGCCTTGCAAGGGGAAATTGAGCAGCTGATAAAAAGGTTGGAGGTACAAAAGTAAATAGGGGAGTCGGAGTGTTTTATAGACACCATGTCAGAAGATATAACCATGAAGGAGCAACAAGTTGGTATTAATACACTATCTAGGGAACAGTTTATAATGCAACCCCTAGCCATGGACATGGAAGTAGAGGAGTGGGCTGTAGTTCCAAATCAACACAGGAAATGCGGGGGGGGGGTTGCAGATGTATAAGAGTGCACCTGTGGAAATGCAAAACAGATAGGATAGCTTACAGAACAAAAGAAAACTCTGACCATGCTCATTGTGCATGGGGTGCGCTACAAATGGGCGGCTACCCAAAATTTCAGCAAGCAATTCAAAATTATGTAGCGCTCCTTTGAACCGCAAAAAAACACAAAACACCATAATTTAAACAACTAATTAATGCCTTCAAGGGGGGTTTTACATCCCAGTTATCAGTGCACATTTAAATACATACAAAGCTGTGGCATCACATTAGAAAGACCAATCACCTGTTAATTAAAAAACTACCATTACTCATTTATCTGTGTATCCTAACTTTTCATTTCACTCATTTTACACCTCATATGCATCAAACCACTAGTAAGAATAATAAACACAAGCTAATTTCTCCTTTGCTGGAGCAATGGTACAAAGAAGAATGCAAAGTCATTTCTCTTCTTAACATTTGTCTTTGGCTACAATACTTATTGATTCTATTCCATTATTAGATAAACAGGTTCTCCATAGCTGGGATACACTGAACTCAATATTCATTTACAGGATAAATAAGGAGCCATAACCACTAAAGACAAGCTTCCATTCACAAGTAAATTCGGAATTTTACTTGCTACCTAGCCTCAGGATATTTTCTAAAAGCATAGGAAATTAATTGAATTAAATATAGCTTAGAACTATTGGACAGTGTAAATTTTGTTCTTAGACAATATTGCTTTGTACCAAAAAATACCTATTTCGTGTTTCAGGTACTTGTGTAAAAACCTTTCTGGTACAGATGGGCAGCATAAGCTCATGCATCATGTTTCAAAAGCAAAGATCCTGGACAGTCCTCATAAACAAACTAACCCTCTCTTTCTTACTTTCCCTGTGATATCTTAAGACTAGGTAGTAAGTAAAATTCCAAATTTACTTGGGAATGGAAGCTTGTCTTTAGTGGTTATGGCTCCTTATTTATCCTGTAAATGAATATGGGCCCAGATATTCAAACTGCGCCAGTCTGAGGCGCAAGCCCCTGCGCCGCTCAAAATAGTTGCGCAGGGTGGAACTGGTGATATTCAAAGGAGCCGCGCTGTTGAGCAACTCCTTGAATATCACCCCGAGCCACAGCACTTGCGATGGCGCAGTGGAACTCTGCGCCACCGCAAGCTGCCAGAGTTGAGCATTAAACCGCGGTGGCGCAAGTACCATTGCGCCATGCGCAAATTTCCGATATTCAAAAGGTGACATGCAAATGGGGCCATAATTTATGCAAGGCAGGGGGGCCATTTGCATCTATTTATGGCTCCATTTGCATGCCATTTGCATGTAGGTGCGCCGATCCCCGAGGACTTGCTCCTGGCACCCTGCCAGGCAGCAGCCGCCGGGACCGACCGCACAATGCAGCCCGATCGCGGGCATCACAGTTACATGACACCCCCACACATCTCCACAGCCCGATCGCGGGCAGAACACGCACTATGTCGCCCCACACATCTCCCACATACCGATCGCGGGCAGAACACGTACATACGCCCCCCACACACATCTCCACAGCGAAGCACGGGCAGAACATGTACATGTAAGCCCCCCACACACATCTCCACAGCCCGATCGCGGGCAGAACCGACATATCGCCTCCACACACATCTCCACAGCCCGATCGCGGGCAGAACCGTACATGTCGCCCCCCCACATCTCCACAGCCGGTGCGGGCAGAACCTGTGACCCCCAGTGCCCGATCGCAGGGCAGAACCTATAGCCCCAAGTGCCCGATCGCGGGCAGAACCTGTATGACCCCCAGTGCCCATTCGCGGGCAGAATGTAACCCTCTCCCCAACCCGAATAACTCCCTGGTGGTCCAGTGGACCGTAAAGCCCGATCGCGAGGCAGAATGTCACAGCACAACCCCCAAACATCTCCCTGGTGTCTAGTGTCCCCCCACCACCCACGAAGCCCCTCCACCCCGCTCCCCACCGCAGCGGCGAGCGACAGCATCCACCCGCCTGCCGCCCGCCCTTCGCCGACTGACTGTCGGTAGAGGCTGCCACGCCAGTAGTGCCAGAGCTACAGCCAATAGGCGTGCAGCCCATACCGTGACAGTCAGATTTGCTCAATGATCATTCACAAATCTGGGCTGTCGCAGGCGGTGGATGCTGTCACCGCCGCGGGGAGCGGGTGGAGGGGCTGTGGTGGGTGGGGGGACACTGACACCAGGGAGATGTTTGGGGGTTGGCTGTGACATCTGCCCGCGATCGGGCTTTACGGTCCACTGACCACCCGGGAGTTATTCGAGAGTTGGGGAGGGTTACATTCTGCCCGCGATCGGGCACTGGGGGTTCATACAGGTTCTGCCCGCGATCGGGCTGTGGGAGACGGTGTGTGTGGGGGGTTCATGATTGTACCGCCCACGATCGGGCTGTGGGAGATGTGTGTGTAGGGGGTTCATGACGGTACTGCCCGTGATCGGGCTGTGGGAGATGTGGGGGTTCATGGTCGCAATGCCCGTGATCGGGCTGGGAGATGTGTGTGGGGGTTCATGACGTA
The DNA here is from genome assembly GCA_016271365.2 of Neoceratodus forsteri. Classification (NCBI taxonomy): domain Eukaryota; kingdom Metazoa; phylum Chordata; order Ceratodontiformes; family Ceratodontidae; genus Neoceratodus; species Neoceratodus forsteri. Next base: position 1,545,997,390 of record CM057450.1, read on the forward strand.
CTGCCCGCGATCGGGCTGTGGGAGATGTGGTGGGTGGGGTTTCATTAACTGTGATGCCCGCGATCGGGCTGGTGGGGGGGCACAGGGATCGAAGGGGCCAGCCAGGGTGGCAGCTGCTGTGTTGTGCCCTGCAACACAGCAGCTCACCTGTGGGTGGCCCTCAACTTGATCCTTTTTTTTTTGGCTCAAGGTTGTGCAGGCGCAGGTTGGGGGTTGCGCATGCACAACTCTGCACAACCCGACTGAATATCAGGTTGCGCAGGTTATGCATGGTTCCTCCCCCTCCTGTTGAGCATGCATTCATTTGCATTGCTCTTTTGTGCAACCTGTTGCCAGTGGAGCAACTGCCTCCTGCTGAATATCGCAGAATGGCGCAATGTAGGACTTGCGCATGCGCAACCTTGTTGCGCATGGAGCAACCCTTTTGAATATCTGGGCCATTGAGTTCAGTGTATCCCAATTATGGAGAACCTGTTTATCTAATAATGGAATAGAATCAATAAGTATTGTAGCCAAAGATAGACATTAACAAGAGAAATGACTTTGCGTCCTTCTTTGTACCATTGCTCCAGCAAAAGAGAAATTCATTTGTGTTTATTATTCTTACTAGTGGTGTGATGCATATGAGGTGTAAAATGAGTGAAATGAAAAGTTAGGATACACAGATAAATGTGTAATGGTAGTTTTTTAATTAACAGGTGATTGGTCGTTCTAATGTGATGTCACAGTTTTGTATGTATTTAAATGTGCACTGATAACCAGGGTGTAAAACGCTCCCTTGAAGGCACTAAGCCATGGTGCTAGGGGCTCTCACAAGGTGGATGTATACAATACAACAATTATTTGTTTAAATTCTGTTGTTTTGTGGGTCTTTTGTGTGGTTCAAAGGAGTGCTACATAATTTTGAATTGCTTACGATAGCTTACACCCTGATCATGATAAATTGCTGGAAATAAAAAAATGACAAACAGTTTACACAGGATATAAAAGTAAACGCAGGCAAGGATGTAAAGAAATGCAATAATAACAAGGGGATGCCAGAACCCAATGAAGCTGCTGCAGAAAGTCTGCTACCTGCTTGTGAGGATAAGACAAACTTGGAAGTTATACAGAACTAACCAAGGTAGAACAGGGAAGAGATATCCTAGTAATTGGGGACTCAACCACAAGAGGTATCGATGAGATGTTATGCAAAGGCTGTAAAATGCATACTATGGTGAGCACACTTACGGGGTTAAAATTGGCTGACTTGCTCAGGCTGCTGGATGGACTAATGGAAAACACTGCAAACCCACTAGTCATACTTCACGTGTGAATGAATGATATAGGTGCAAGATGTGAGGAAGACATACACAAGGATGTCTCTAACATAGTAAATAGGATCCAATCTAAGGGTGGGGAAATTATAATTTTAGGCATCCTTCCAGTGTATGGGCAGCACAAGTACAAAAACTGAATTATTGATAAAACAAATAGCTGGTTGTGTTCCTTTTGTAAATTAAGCAACATTGGGTTTATGGATAATTCTTCCTCATTTCGTAGCAAAACAGTGTACAAACATGATGGTTTACACTTCAATAGAGTCAGAGCAAGAATACTGGGGGAACAAATAAATGAAGTGGTGAACTTTCATTTAAACTGGAGAAGGGGGGAGGGTGTGTTAAACAGAGATGAGATAAAGACGTTAAACACAGATTATATAAACAAACAAGGACGGAAAGGAGACCCTATAAATGCAAGGAGTTTAAAAAATAAATTTGAGGAATTCCAGCATCTTTTAGCTACCCAGGATATTCAAATGGCACTTATAATGGAAACCTGGTGGGACAGCGAAGATGTATGGGATAAAAACATTCAAGGCTACAAACAATTTTCCAAATCCAGAGTAGACATGAGAGGAGGAGGGATTGCCATATATATATAGATGAATCACTAAAGTGTGAGGAAATGTTGATGAATCAAGAGAAGGCCATAAGAACTGGGGTTGTCTACAGGCCCCCAGACCAGGGGGAGGACATAGACACATTACTGTTAGAAGATATACAAAACATGACAGCTAAAGGGGAGGTTCTGATAATTGGAGACTTCAACATGCCAGATACAGATTGGTCAATACTAGCAGGAACATCTGCCAGAACTAGACACATGGTGGATTCCCTGCAGGGGAGGGCCTCAAACAACTGGTACAATAACCCACAAGAGACAGGGCTATCCTAGATCTAGTACTGACTAACAGGGAAGGGATCACAGAAACCCAGGTAGAAGGTTACCTGGGGGCCATTGACCATCACATGGTATGGTTCAATTTGGCCACTACATCAAAATCATCCCATTCTAAGGCAAAAATATGGGACTTCAGAGGATCTGACCTTGATAAGATGGCCAACAGAGTTAAGCTGGCCCTGGCAAAAAGAAACACAGGTGAGGGGGTACGAGCAAAGTGGGCAAGCATTAAGGATGCAATACTTGAAGCAACATTTATTTTATTTATTTAGTTTTTGTTGACCGGGTAAGTGCACTAGACAAATCCTGCCTATTTTCAGGTATGACCCGGGGGAAGTGGATACAGGTGAATGCCAACTGACCTTGGACCAGATTAAGTTGTTGGTGCTATTTTTAGTGAATGAGAGAAATTTGGGCAGGACACCGGGGAAATTCCCCTACTCTTTTCAATAAGTGCCATGGGATCTTTAACATCCAACTGAACTACCACCAATCCAGGCAGATGGGACCTCGGTTTAACGTCTCATCCGAAAGACGGCACCTCAGAAGTGCAGCACCCCTCTCATGCTGCACTACAGTGTCAGTACTGGGATATTAACCCAAGTGCCAGATGTGGGAACTGAACCCACAGCCCTCTGATCTCCAGGCCTCAGAGGCGAGTGTGCTACCTACTGAGCCACTGACACTGACATCCCATTATGTTAGACAGAAAAGGAAGTGCAAAAGAAGAAGGAAACCACTTTGGTTCTCAAAAACAGTAGCAGAAAAAGTCAGAGCCAAAAGGCTGGCCTTCAGGAAATATAAGGGAATGCAGCGGGATGAAGATAGAGAGGCATACCAAACTTCCCTAAGGGAAGCAGGAAAGGCAGTAAGGCAGGCAAAGGCCCAAACCGAGGAAACACTAGCACAGACAGTAAAAGAAGGTGACAAGACTTTCTATAGATACATTAGTGAAAGAAGAAAGTCCAGAGTGGGTATTGGTAAGATTAAAGGAGATAAGGGGGCGTGTGAGGAGGAGGAGGACCATGTAAAAGCATCTATCCTAAATAGATCCTTCTGCTCAGTATTTACTGAAGAGAAGGTAGGGCAGGGCCCACATCTCAGCACCATGGACACGGGAGGGGGGGGAGGTGAGAACTAGTCCCTTCACAAAAGAAAGGGTCCTACAAGAGCTCGATAAGCTCAGGGTGGACAAGGCAATGGGACCTGATGGCATACATCCCAGGATGCTAAAGGAGCTAATGGTGGAACTAGCAGAGCTATTATCAGAACTGTTTATTGAGTCTCTGAGCACAGGAGAGGTCCCAGAAGACTGGAGAAGGGCTCATGTGATCCCGCTCCACAACAGTGGTAGCAGGGAGGAGGCAGGGAACTACAGACCAGTCAGTCTTACCTCAGTAGTTGGCAAGATTATGGAGGCACCTCCTTAAGGAAAGGATAGTGTAACACCTGGAATCCATAGGAGCACAGGATCCAAGACAGCATGGGTTTACAAAAGGAAGGTCCTGTCAAACTAATCTCATAGATTTCTTTGACTGGGTAACCAGAGTGGTGGACCAAAGGGGAGCAGTTGATGTCACCTACCTTGACGTCAGCAAAGCTTTCAATACTGTTCCACATAGAAGTTTGATTAATAAGCTGGGTAGGCTCGGGGGTGGGTCAGAAGTTGGTCAACTGGGTGGCAAACTGGTTGACGGGCAGAAAACAGAGAGTGGTGGTAAACGGTATAGTCAGAAGAGATGCAAGTCACAAGTGGAGCACCTCAGGGATCGGTTCTGGGTCCAGTCCTCTTCAATATCTTCATCAGTGACATTGCAGATGGACTGGAGGGTAAGGTTTGTCTGTTTGCAGATGACACCAAGATCTGCAACAGAGTAGATGATCCAGATGGGGTGGGCAGAATGAGAAGAGATCTGGATAAACTAACAAAATGGTCGGAAGAGTGGCAACTGGGGTTTAATGCAAAGAAGTGCAAAATCATACACATAGGGAAGAGAAACCCTGAAGCCACCTATAGGCTGGGAGGGGAGCTGCTGGCAGTCACAATTGAAGAAACAGACTCGGGCATCATCATCACCGATGACCTGAAATCATCCAAGCAGACCACTAAAGCAGTAGGTAAGGCTAGGGGGATGTTAGGGTGTATTAGTAGGGGTATCACAAGTCAGAAGAGGGAGGTAATAATCCCTCTTTACAAGACGCTGGCTAGGCCCCATCTGGAGTACTGCGTGCACTACTGGAGGCCACACCTTCACAAGGACATTAACCAAATTGAGGCAGTCCAGAGAAGGGCAACCAAAATGGTGCAGAGACTGCATCAGAAAACATATGAGGACAGATTACCGGAGCTCAATATGTATACCCTAGAGCAAAGGAGGGAGAGAGATGATATGATCAAAACATTCAAACACCTTAAGGGCATTAAGAAGGTGAAAGAGACTAATGTATTTCAATATAAGAAAAATAGCAGGACAAGAGGACACAGCATGAGATTAGAGGGAGGCCGATTAAGGGGAAATGTGAAGAAGTTCTTTTTCACAGAAAGGGTGATGGATGCATGGAACAGCCTACCTCAGGAAGTGGTGGATATGAATACAGTGCAGGGCTTCAGACAGGTATGGGATAGGCATAAGGGAGCAATACAGATGAGTATGAATAGATAGGCCATTGACAGAGCAAAGGCTGATGGCACATTTAATAATAATAATAATACATTTATGTATAAAGTGCCTTTCATTTTTCAAGGCGCTGAACACATTAAAACAGTAACATCAAATACAAAATTCAATAGTACATATAAATAAGAGCATAACACAAAAACATCAGGCATTAAAATCAAAATAAATAAGGATAAAACCACAGCACAGTCAGCAGGTTACAATATAATTAACCATCCAAAAAGGCCATTCACCACAAATGAGTTTTTAGGTTACTCTTAAACGCTTCCATGGTGGTGCACTCCCGTAACCAGCGTGGTAGAGAATTCAAAGAGTGGGTGCAGCATAAGAGAAAGCTCTACAGCTGGAAGATTTAAGACTCACTCTTGGAATCTCTAGCAACTCCTCGTCGGCCGAGTGGAGTGATTGGCCAAGGCAGTAAGGCACCAGGAGTTCTTTCAGATAGGCCGGACCCTGATCGTGAAGGGCTTTGAAAGTCAGTAAACTGACTTTAAAGGCGATCTGCCACCATATAGGGAGCCAGTGCAGTTTGCCCAGCACCAGGGTAATATGACAGGACCTACCTGTCCCAGTCAAAACCCGGGCTACTGCATTCTGCACCAGCTGTAGGTGGTGGATTTCAACCCCAGAAAGCCCAAAGTACAGGGAGTTGCAGTAGTCCAGATGCAAGAACACAAAGGCGTGGACCAGTGTTGGCAGGGTGTCAGACGGAACAAGGTGCTTAACCCTGGTGATATTCCTAAGATGGTAAAAGGAGGTCTTGACAACCGCTGACACTTGAGACTGTAGTGTCAGTCTGTCGTCTAAGACAACCCCTAGGTTACATACCCATTCAGAGGTCGGAAGTGGAACGCCACCAAGGAAGATTCCAGAGGGCGTGCCAACACACGACCTCTCTATCTGACAACCCGGGTCCACAACCAAAACCTCTGTCTTCTCTGAGTTCAACTTCAACCAACTAGAATCCATCCAATCCTGGATTTCTTCCAGACAGTTGATAAACACCGAGAGAGCTCCATCCTGGTCAGGTGGAAAAGACAGGTATAGCTGAGTATCACCTGCATAGCAGTGAAACCTCAGCCCATACTGCCTTATAATGTCTCTGAGGGGTAGCATATACACCACGAATAACATGGGAGATAGCACAGAACCCTGAGGCACCCCACACAACAAAGGAGTTGAGCCAGAGGGAAAAAAAACCTGACACAACTCTTTGTGATCTCCCAGTGAGGAATGAGGTGAACCATTGTAGAACGATTCCTGAAATTCCACAAATCTGCCTCAGGCGTGCTATCAACACCAAGTGATCCACAGTGTCAAAAGCTGACGAGAGATGAAGAAGAGCCAGAATGGAACGTCTTTTCTGATCTCTCACCCTCAGAAGATCATTAAGCACCCAAACCAGCGCAGTCTTGGTGCTATGTTTTTTACGAAAACCGGATTGAAAGGATGCGTAGATGTTATGGATGGTTAAATGGCCCTCCAATTGGGCAGCCACTACCTTCTCAATAACCTTCCCAATAAAGGGAAGGTTAGAGATAGGTCTGTAGTTTGTGAAACAGTCTGGGCCCAAGGTAGCTTCTTCAAGAGAGGTGTCACCACCGTCTCTTTCAGGGAGCTAGGAAACTCACCTGACTCCAGGGTGCACCAGACTATTTGCACTAGGACTGGACCGATAATATCACTACAGCCCAAAATTAGGGGGGTCGGTCCAGGATCCAAACTACAGCTTGTGGGACACACACTATGGATGATCCTCATAACATCCATGAAATCAGGCTGACTGAAGGAACTCCAAGAGAATTGAGGCACTGTGAACTCATACTGTTCCACAGCATCACCCTTAGAGATTGCTGGACACAAATCCACCCTGATGTTGGCCACTTTAGTCGCAAAGTAACAAGCGAGCTCCTTGCACTCTAATTGCATAAAGGCTTTTCAAACTCGCAGACAGGCTGGGTTGCACAGTCTGTCTAAATTTATAAGGTAGAAAAAGAAATGGGCAGACTGGATGGGCCTTGCGGTCCTTATCTGCCATCAACTTCTATGTTTCTATGTTTCTATAATCTGGAAATTTTATGGATAAAGTTATTACCCCATGCAGCTGCGAAAATAAACCTTTGATTACTATACAGGCCCCCCGTCAATTCCACCTGAACATGACACAGAGCTACTAAACCACATAGCTAATATAGACTCAGCAGACAGAATAATAATAATGGGGGATTTTAATCTGCCAGGGATTATGTGGCAAGAATTAAAAGGAAACTCAAATATTAAAAAAAGCATATCTGTAGGTTTTTGATCAGATAGGGCTCGAACAAAAAGTACAGGAATAAATCAGGGGAAAAATACCCTGGGTATTATTTTGACTAATATGGGGGAAACAGTAAGTAAGGTTGTAGTGGATAGTCCACTTGGAAACAGCAACCAATAACATGGTGTATTTTTAAATTGAGGAGGTACAAAAAAATGAAGAAACGGGTACAACAAATATATTAAACTTCAGTCGGGCAGATTTTAAAGCTATGATATCAAATCTGTCACAGTGGGATTGAGAGAAGAAATTCGAAAACAAGTCAGTTGACCAAATGTGGGACTTAGCGTTGAATAAAATAAATAAAGATGTGCATAATCATATACCGAGTAAAAAAATACATTAATAAGAATAAACACCTGGATGGTTAAACTCAAATATTAAGAAAATGATCAGGAAAAGGAATAAGATGTATAAGGAAATAAGATGCAAAAATAGTTATGAAAGGAATAATTCATATAGAGAGAGATGGCTAGGAAAGTTAAAATTGAAATAAAGAAGGCCAAATCAAATTATGATATCCAATTGGCATCTAGGGTAAATGACAATTATAAGGCTTTTTATACTTATATTAACAGTAAATTAAAGGGGACAAATACTATAGGTCCCTTTGTTAATAAAGGTGGTAATGCAGTAGAAAACAAAGAAATGGCAGATATTCAAAACAAATATTTTTGTTCCGTCTTTAATAAAAACAAAAATACACAACAGAAGAAGCAAGATAAATCAAATCCTGACAACACTGTGATAGGCCAAAAAGATGTTTCAGTAAGGCTACAAAAGTTAAATAGTTAAATATAAATAAATCACACAGGTCCGGATAATATACACCCCAGGGTACTACAGGAGATCTCAAATCAACTACCTCCAACACTCACATATTTCAAACATCACTGGATAGAGGTGAGGTTGCACAGGGGTGGAAGGAAGTTACGGTGGTCCCTTTGTTGAAAAAAAGGTCCCAAAACTAAACCAGAAAATTTCAGACCAGTTAGCCTGACTTAAGTGATGTGTAAAATTCTGGAGGGTATAATAAAAAAAATAAAAACAAAACATATACTAGCTCATTTGGAGACACATGATCTAACAGGCCCAGTACAATACAGTTCCACAAAGACAAAGTCATGTCAGACCAACATGCTTGTCTTTTACGAAAAAGCTAGCAAGGCACTGGATGAAGGGAACGTGGTAAATTTGGTCTTAGATTTTTCAAGGGCCTTCGATAAACTTCTGCATACTGAATTAATAAATACCCTCAGAGAGATACATTTAGATAAAAACCTAGTTAGTTGGATAGAGGAATGGCTAAGTCAGAGAAGGCAGAGGGTTACAGTGAAAGGTGTATTATCAGACTGGGCTTATGTGACAAGCGGAGTCCCCCAGGGCTCAGTGCTGGGACCATGTCTCATTAATATTTATGTTAAGTCACGTCACTCAAAAATGATCACCCCAACATCTGGCTGACAAAATTTGCAGATGATTGCAGAATAGGGGCTGTAGTCAATAACAACATTGACGCAGTTAGGATGCAAGATGCCCCAGAAAATATCCATAGGTGGACCATCACAAATGAATTAGAAATAAACTTGGTGAAATGCATGGTGCTGCACATGGGAAGGAAACACAAGAAACATGGGTACAGCATGGGAACCCACAGACTTTTACAAACAACTGAGGAATGAGATCTGGGGATCAAGATAAGTGATGACCTGAAATTTAGTTCACACTGCGACAATATTGTTTAAAAGGCAAATCAAACACTGAATTGCATTTTGAGACATATCCGAACCAGAGACAGTAAGGTGTTGTTGTCACTGTATACATCCTTGGTGAGACCACAGCTGGAGTATGCTGCCCAAGTATGGGCACTCTACATTAAGGAGGAGATACACAAGATAGAAAGCATACAAAGAAGGGCCACTAGATCAGTAGCAGGCCTAAAAGAAGTTACATATGAAAAAAGATTAAAGAGACTGGATCTGTATACACTTCACTATAGAAGAATAAGAGGGGGATATGTGTATGCTGTACAGGGTCTTACACAATAGCTCACTCTGGGAAGCTCTAAGGTTGACCAAAAAACACTGCAAATATGAACCTAGAGGGCACCCTGTGCAACTGTCTATGCGGAGATGGAAACTGCTTAGTAGAAGGCATTGGTTTAGCCAGCATGTGGTTCCTCTATGGAATAGTCTCTCATTGGAGATAATAACAAGCAAAACAAAGGATACTTTTAAAAGGAGGCTTGATGAATTCTGTACAAATTAAACTACTCCTATTTAAATACAGATTGGCAAGCATTAAGGACGAAAGTCTATTTGGCTTGTATACACTTATGTTACCTAGTATATATAGAATAGTGGATGGGTGACCATCCACAACAAGGCTATGTTTCCCTTGAGGGGGTTGATGACATCATAGAAAGCTCAAGAGTGAAGCTCGAGAGGTCTCCCTGATGTCATCAACTCCCGAGAGGGAAACACAGCCTTAGTTGTGGATGGTCGCCCATCCACTGTTTTATATAGTATATGGTTAGGGCTTATTTTGATTGTTTTACTGCATGCTGCTCACAGCTTCTCCCCGCTCCTGTTGCCACTTGCTCCAGATTTGCCCCACTCCCACTCACTCCTGCTTCTCCCTGCTCCCGCTGCCACTTGTTCAGCTTCTCCTGCTCCTCCTTACTCCAGCATCGGACATGATAATTTTTTTAAATACAATTAAAAAAAGTTTGCTTTTGTGACACAGAGTGACGATTGCTCCTCGTATCAAAATAAGCAGAATCCACTACTCAGCTATTGCTAAACTGCAGCCGCCATGTTCGTGTAATTTTTCCCACTGAGCTTGGTGGAATGAGCCAATCAGAAGGCAGATCAAAGCTAAAAAGTTATTGTACTATCGATGTGATGTCAGAACGATAGTACAACAACTTTTTTGACCTTTGAACTGTCCTACAACAAGATTTAGAAAGCCACAGGTTTCCATCAACAATAAGCCCTAACCATATACCATAATAATAAATTCAGACATGTGCAAAGTTTGTTTTATCACTCCAGTACATTGTTTTGTGTTTTTATTTTGAAATAATCCTGTTTTCTCTGATTTAGGGCCCATTATTTAATGAAGCCTTAATCCAGAACAGCATTCCTTTGTTCAGTTGCTTAGTTCCAGAACCTAGTGACATCATTTGAGCTGAAGACTACAATGAAGCGAAACACAGGGACACTGACTGTGTTCTGCTTCATTGTAATCTTCAGTTCAACTGATGTCAATTGTTTCTGGAACTTCTCAGTAATTAAATAAATGAATATTGTGGGGGCAGAAAAGACTGCATTAATATCAGTTTTCAGTGTCAGTGGCTCAGCAGGTTGCACCCTCGCCTCTGAGACCAGAAGATCAGATGGCTGTGGGTTCTATCCCCACTCAAGGCACTTGGGTTAAATCTCAATACTGACACTGTAGTGTTGCATAAGGGGGTGCTTCACTCCTGAGGTGCTGTCTTTCAGATGAGATGTTACACTGAGGTCCCATCTGCCTGTTCTGGTAGTAGTTCAGGTGGATGTTAAAGATCCCATGGCACTTCTCAAAAAGAGTAGGGGAATTTTTTATTTACAACTTCAAAGCAAAAATTAATAAACAATGTTAATTCACATCAAAAAATACGGAAATAAAGGAATAAATCAAAAAGAATTACAATCATTCTATTCAAACTGAAACAAAATTGACAAATGTGTAGAAAAAAAGGAGCTAAATAACACAAAAAGTATTAATTCATACTTGTCCCCTTTCATAATTCATAAATGAGAAAACAAATAGGTATTTCAATCATACTCCTGTCAGATTACTATCCAAATAAATATTTAACAAGATAAGAAAAATTATGAAAGTGCCCAAAACCCCCCTCCCCAATAAAAGAGCAGGGGAATTTGTATGCAAAACTCAAAATAAAATATACAGAAATGTATTATGTCATACAAAATCATAATAAAAACAGATTCAAAACTTAAATAAGTATTACATCATACATTGTTATAAAAAATAAATAATTCATCTTAATATCACCATTCCAATATCCAGTAAATACAAGACAGTATACATTCGTAAAAATTTTTACAAACCATACCAATTCCAGTAAATATTACAATCATACTTGTTCAAGTGTACATGTATGAATAAATATTTTCAGCCCAAAATTAAACTCATGTTATAACCCCCCCCCATGCTAGAAGGGCAGGGAAGTTTCCCTATTTTTGCCCTATGATATGAACTGCTAGCTATGGTTTACCCTTCCAGCCAGTTTAGGCCAACCCAGTATGCCTGAAAGGTTTGTTTATTTAATCTTCATTCTTGCTGCCAAATGGAAACAATATTTTCTTGGCAGGCTTGAAAAAGTTGTTCAGGAGACCAAACTATTTGTTGCAAAGTGAATTTACATCTTGCTTGCCATATCCAATATTTAAAACAGGTAGTTAAAAGTCTAAGGGTGCTCTTATTATAAGGGATACCTATCCCTGGAAGGATCCCTAGGTATAAGACCTGTGGGGTTGCAATGCACTTTGGTAAGTGCAGCCATCTATCATACAAAAGGTTCCAAAATTCAATAATAAAAGGACACTCAAAAAACAGGTGGTCCATAGATTCAGGTTGCTCTATACAAAATGGTTTGGGACATCATCTTTCTGATTTTCCTTTATGTTTCCTGTTATTCTTAACCCGGTAACTTGCCATGGGCACAAAGCTACAAGATATCCTACATCTGGGGTGGAATTCTTTTGTCCAGAAATTGATCTGATAAGTCTGCAATCTCCTTCTGGGGTCTAGTCATATCTAGTGGAAAAGTTATGTAATTGTTTTGTTGTATGGCCAAGTAAAATTGTTTTCTGCCATTCTGCATAACCAAAGATGTCGCGACTTTCCAGATTTTAATTTTACCAAAACAGTCTTGAATATAGTTTGGGTATGATGTTTATTTAGTATGTTTTGGTAAAATCTGTGTATGCTTCCATACTTGTATCAGAGAGAGACAACAGTCTGCCACCCATGGACACCATAACGCTAAATTCCCTGATAGTATTGGTTTAATATTTGCATATAAAAAAATACTGTGGTAAAAAGAAATGGGGTTAATCATATTTCGGCCCCCTAGTTTTATCTCTAGATACAGAATACCTCTTTTGATGGGGTTTAACCGGCTACCCCAGATGCTCTGAAAAAAAGCAGCTGAGGAGTCGGGTTTCTAAATGCTTAGGTGGGGGGAAAACATAACTGAGATATAAAAACATAGGTAATAAGAAGGTATGAATCATAAAAATCCATTTTTTTACTCATCCTCCATTGATTACATCTGGCGATTCTATCTAGGGCTATATTGATGGTGTAATCCCAATTAAAATGTGCTGAATCAGGATAGCCAAAATGTATTCCCAGAATCTTTGTTCCAGCAGACACTAAAGGGATGTTTATTATATTATTTACATTTGTTGAGCCTGTCCTATTGGAATGCATTTATTTTTTTGTAAATTTATCTGAGAACCGGATATTACAGGAAACTCCATAAAAATGTGTTCTGTGGGGGCTGTGGAGTTCTGATCAGCTATTATGATACATAAATCATCTGCATATGCTAATGTTTTAATTTGTAAGTCTTGGCTAGAAAATGAGAGGCCTTGTTTCTTTGGATGCAAATTAATACACTGAAACAAGGGGTTGAGGGACAATAGGTAAAGGATAGGGCTGAGGGGACAACCCTGTTTTGCACCTATATTTATACTACGTGGGTTTCCTATTCTGCCATTAATATAAGGGAACAAGATGGCCTGTTTGTAACATAGCTGAATCCATCTAATAAATTGAATGGGGAATCCATATTCCTTTAAACAGGTCCATAGATACTTATGTGCAACTCTATCAAAGGCTTTAGACTGATCTATGTTCAAAAGGTAGCCCATGAGTTCATTATTGACACCTTTCTCTAGGACTTCTCTGATCAAAATGAATACATCTGATATTTTCCTTTCTGGAGCAGAACAAGCCTGGGTATGATGTATTATGGGGCTTATAACAGCCATCATCCTGTTATTTAATAGTTTAGTTAAAATTTTAAAGTCAGAGTTAAGCAGAGAAATCGGTCTCAAGTTATTAAGAGATTCTTTATCTCTGGTTTTATATATTAGAATCAACAGACCAGAATACATGGCCTGAGACAGTGTGTCATGTGTTAACATAAAATTATAGAGAATTGTAAGTTCTGGTAGTAAAAGGGGGCTAAGTTTTTTATAGAAAGCATGGGGTAAGCCATCCGGCCGTGGGGCAGTTCCCACATGAAGCTGTGCTATAACAGTAGCTAATTCTTTCTCGGTAATGGGTCCAGTAAGCTGTATGCTATCACTTAGGGAACGTTTTGGTAAGAGGCACTGATGAAGCTATGAAAGGGCTTCCTATGACTCCTTATGGGCCGTGCCATATAATGAGTTAATAGAATTCTCAACCTCATTCATAATGTTTGAGTTCCCTTGAATGGACTGATTTCCTTTCTTTAAAGAGGAAATGATTTTCCTGTACGTATGACTAAAGCAATTTTCATATGGGTTGGCCTGGGATCGATTCCCTTTAGTGGTGAACCTCTGTTCAAATTCCAGGGATCTCCCTCTGTCATACTGATAGGAAACCATTGCTGTTTTAATTAGTTTGATCTGAGAGGAGTAGTCCTGATTTGAGTTGGCCTGAAGGGAAAATAGTTTATATAATTGTTTCCGAAGTGCTTCATATTTTGAAGTCCTAAAACTATCTGTAAGCCTCCCTGCTGTCTTCAGAAAGCTAATAAAATATTCTTTACTATGTTCCCACCTCTCTATTGGGGAATCATAGAAAAATAGGACTGACTGTTGGGCTTTAACAATATCTGTTATCCCTTGCCAGATATCTTCATTATCCAGGAGGGTGGTATTTAACCTCCAGTATCCCTTCCCTATGGTCACTTCTGTTGAGTATGCAGTTTGTACTTCTAACAATAAATGGTCAGAAGTGGCAACTGGTAGAGTCGCAGATCTAGCTACTGGGAGATATGGGGATATGAACCAATAATCAATCCTGGTTCTTAGGGTTCCTCTAAAATACATATACTTGGGTTCAGAATACCATTCTAAAAATACATCCTTTAACTTTGTTAGGTTCAACATTTTATTCAAAAACCCAGCATCACAATAAGTTTTCTCAGTCTGCAGCCCTCTATCTCTCCTATGTCTACTACAATTAAAGTCACCTCCCAGAAGTACAGCCTTAGCCGCAAATAGGTAAGGTTGTACAAATTGAATAAATGTAGCCTCCCGGCTTTCTCTTGAGGTGCATACACTTTTATTAGGTGAAAATCTTGGTTCTCTAATATCATATCCAGGAGCATTGCCCTCCCTGGGAGTATATCCAAAACTCGCAAGACTTTCATGGAAGAAATATTTATGCAAATTCCCACTCCACTGCAGGTATCTTCTCCCAATGACCAATGTGTAGTCCCCCACAACCAGTCTGTACTTGCATTCTGAAGCTCAAGGGAGGTGACTAAACATGTATCTTGAAAAAAAACAATGTCATATGATTTATTCGAAAAATATGAAAAAGTCGATTTTCTTTTTTTCTCTGATTTTAAACTGTTAGCATTCAGAGAGGCTAAAAGGATACTGGACTTCATTCATATTAATCCGGGGCCTTCTTTTTCCCTCAAGCTATATCTTGTCCCCATTAACATCTTTTTCTTTTTAGCTGTTTCTTTTGGGCGAGGAGCATTGTCGTCCAAATCTGATACCCCTTCTTTATGAGAGTATTTTTCCGACTGAGCATCCAACTCCTCCTCCATTTCCGTATCTCCCCATGCCAAAGTTGAACATTTATTTTGAAGAGATATATTCTCCACTTGTTTTGAAGAGGATACAGAGTCACTACATGCCTTAGACCAAACCACCTGAAAGCCAGGTTCCTCCGAAGGGATTGGGGGGGGAGGCATTCCAACCTCCGGGGCAGAGTTCCTCTCTAAAGGAAGGGAGGGTGGAGGGGGTTCGATGGGAGCTAAAATTGGACCTTCTACCACAACCCTGTTAGTTCCCTCAGAGTCTCCTTGTTCTGGGGCTCTGGTGTTGGGTCCTTGTCTTGTGTTTTGTCTTGTGGCTCGGTTTATATAGAAATCCTGTTCTGCATAATTAGCATTATTTGTATTGTGGGAGGCCCAAGGGCAATTTTGAAATGAGTGACTAGTCTCCTCACAAAGATGACATAGAGGGGAGGAGATACAATGAGGCCCAGAATGTCCCATTTCTCCGCATTGCAAACATTTGACAACTTCACATGTATTACTGATGTGTCTGTGGGACCCACATGTATAGCAGGATCAGGGTTGACCCAGATAAAACATTCTCCCCTTATCCTTCCCCAAATAAAAACAGTTGGGTAGGTGACTAAGCCCTGAGTCATCTTGTCGCAGTTTAACTTTAACCTTCCAACCCCCCGTTCAAAAACCCTCCCCATCCACAATAGGGTCTGGGGTACCTTGGAGGTCACATCTCTTTTCTAACCAAAATACTATATCTGTAATGTTGACTCCCTCATTTCTAAATAAAATTGTGACCATTTTAAAAGCAGGCTTCATGAGAGGGATGGCCTGAAAAGGAGACCATAAGGTGGTATTTTTATGAGCAGTGAAAAGAGTCCAGAATCTATCTAACAAAGTTGCAGTCCTGAAGCATACATCAAAGGTTGATTCACCAGGGGCATGTATCAAGGCATACACCTCAGCAGGGGTAAAACCCATATCATGCTTCAATAATTGTTTCCCCACATAAAGTCTATCAGGAGGGAACTCTAACCCTCCTACATATCGTAGTCTAACTGCATGCCTTCTCTTAGCCTGTTCAAGCATTTTTTTCAACAAGCTAGCATAGGTAACCAGTGTTTCAAAATGATCTGTGGGGTTATCAAGTTCATTGCAAGGCACAGCAGAATTGTCCTTTGTTGAAACTAAGGAAGGTAACGATACCTCTGTTAGGGTTTTAAAAAAAAATTTTAGTCTCCACATCACTCGGGATAGAAGAAGAAATACCTGTAGCGCTTGGAGGTTGACCTGTTGGACCAGGCTCTGCTTTGATCGAAGTCACTGGTTCTCCCTCTTTCTGCTGATGATTTTGTGAATCAACGCCAGCTAAGTCCATTACCCCTGGGATTGGTATGGCCAGGTCGGGAACCCAGATCCCCATCAGAGCTTGCAGTCAGCTGGCATCCAACAATGTCACACTCGGTGTCCACACAGAGGCTTCTGAATCACTGGAAGTGCCAGGATGTTTCGGGTGTGTAGATGCATCCGAAGCACCCTCGCTAGTTCCAAAGATGAAAATCTTAGCAGAATTCTGTGTTTGCGGTGAGTTCTGAATAAGTCTTTTGCATTTTTTCTGGTCCTCAATTTTTTGTTTCTCCTTTAGATAGGCAGCTTCAATGCTGGAGATTTGAGCCAATAGCTCATCCTTTTGCTGGGTAGTACTTTCCTCCAGCTGTTGCTCAGTGGCTTGAAATTTATCAGTGTCCTCTGATATAAATTCATTAGAAATCTCCACAGGACTGAATCTGCTGCTTCATTGGTGGTATTCTTCTCCATTTCCAAGGGAGAAACTGCAGTGGGGACATTTTGCTGGTCACCCGGACTTGGGTGCCTCCCAGCCATCCCATTCGGTTTCTGAACCTCATCTGGTTCCTCCATTCTCACAGTCGAAGGTTCCACTACTGACGAGTAGGGGAATTTCCCCCGTGTCCTGGCCAGATTTCTCCCATTCACTAAAAATATCACCAACAGCTTAAAATCTGGTTCAATTTCAGTTGGCATCCATCTGTATCCCCCAAGGATGAGGTTAAAAATAGGCAAATAATTGTCTAGTCCTCCTTCCCAGTCAACAAAAACTAAATAAATGAATAAATATGAGGCCATAAAAAGGAAAAAAATGAACTATTTCAAAACAAAGATAGAAACAAATATACTGGTGTGATAATAGAGACTTCACATATGGCCAAATTTAGAATTATATTTAAAAATGTGTACAACACTGTTTATGTTCCCTGTAAAGTTTATAGAGGAGAGAAAAGAGAATAAAACTGGACAATAGTTTTTCATCACCCAAACAAAACTGAATAGTTGTTCCCCAGGGATCAGGCTTGGGTTGCCTACTTTACAGTTTATCTGTTAACTAGTTACCAAATGTTTGTTCTCAAAGTAACATTTTTTTATGCAGATGATGCTGTATTCTCTGCAAAAGGTAAAGCACCTGAATTCATTAGGGAGATTAGGCAACAGAATTTTGACACTGTACAACACTGGTTGTTAGACAGCCATTTTGTCTTAAATTCTAAAAAGACAAAAGCAATGTTTTTCCCACTAAAACTAATATGCTAGACAATTACTTGAATATTAAAACACTTGATAACATTTGCACAGAAACTGTACCAGTCTTCAAAAACTTAATGTTAGCCTTGACGGTGCACTGACTTATATAGAACATATTAAATTAATGGTTAAACCAACTCATGCGCATCTTGGTTAACGATATATAGTAGAAATAGAAATTGTTTTAGTTTGGAAACTAGAAAACTTGTGGCTCAGACTGTACTACTATACTCTCAGTTATTCATTATTGAATTTAATGTAAACATCAGCATCTGTTAGTGCACTGTCAAGGGTCCATGTACTTCCAAACAGAATTTGTAAAATTTGTACCTGATAAAGATCAAACTACACACCACAGCAATTTGTTTATTTCGCTGGGGTACATGTCAATCAGACATTGTTCTCTTTATTTTCCAGGCACTACAGCTTGGAAAGTCATGAATGATGGTGGCTCTCTGGTACAACAGAACATGTTTGATATTTACTCCAGTCAGCACTGCACTGGGTCATCCTTGAGAATAAATTTGAAACTTAAGGAAAGCTCATCATGCACAAAATATATTTTCTTATTAAGCAGTCACATTTTGGAATTCACTTCCCATTTATTTATTAGGTTGCAAAACCATTTCAAATTTTAAGTCCCCACGCTGCCGCTGTATACCGAGTGTCACAAACCCACTCAGCAGGTCAGGCCCTCTACTCCCAAAGTGCCAACTTACGATCGCATACTTGTGAACAGTTTAACAGAACAAGGTAACCTTCTTGTCTGTTTTGTGAGTTTGGATAAACCTTTGGTCTCAAGTCTTGGAGGGATTCAAACTGTGAACCTCTTGCTAGCATACTCAATGCACAGGCTCAGATATTTCTGTCTTTGGTGGGGCCAGATATCTTTGCCTACGGGCACCTAACCAGGTATACAGAGATGAACCCTTAAAAACTTTAATAAAGACCTCAGACTTAAAACACTTCTCTTTCCAGTTTGGTATCACCCTTCAAGCTATGCCTAGTGTCTGCTATAACCATATATACTTTTCTTACAAATAAAAGAAATTCAAAGACAGACCAAGTATGCTCTAAAAAGAATTTTACTAAAATAGATAAAAATATGCAAAACACAAGCTACAGAACTGTTATATCACAAGACATACAAATCTCTTAAAAGAACAAGGTTTAAACAGTGCAAATTCCTACAACAATGTTTAGATTTTGTCTATCTTTCTAAATACTTGTTTAAAGTGCCCACAGATGTTTCGTTGTCAGAGTCTAGATAAAAGTGTCTTGAAGGAAAACAGAATTAAATATTTAAAAGCTGGTTTTCCCCACCTATTTTGTATGTGGTCACCTAGCTCCTCCCTGTCAGACTATATAAAAAAATATATTTTATATAAAAACAGGATGTCTTTTTCAAGAATTCAATTCTGCAACTCTTAGCATGACTCATGTCCCTCAGATGACATTTCTTTGATCTCATCATAAGCTTCCCCCTTCCAGGACATGAAAACATCTTTATGATTTCACACTAATACATCACAACCTGCTTTTCTTCCTCTGGAAACATCATAAAATGGATATGCTCAACTCAAGCTCCTTCCACCTTGTAATTAGCTTCAGACCTTCCACGTAACACCTGGTATCTAAAATCTGTGTGTGTATATGATCTCACATGCTGTTTCAGCATTTTCTCATGGCTTTCATCTTTCAGCTGAAACCTGGGGAGGGGGGTGTGAGTGAGGTCATTTCAAGAGTACCAGATTTCTCAGCAGAGATAATCAGTAATATATTTTTATATTTAAAAAGAAATTATACAACACTCAGAACTGGCTGTCCACGGCACACCGAGTACAACTGCCATTATTTTCACATTGTAAAGGAACTTCACTTATCCAATATAATATTTTATGGCACCATAGTCCTATATGATGTATGACTGATGTACTTATACATTTTCTGGGCTATTCTTGCCCATAAGTCAATCCTAGTAACAAATGAACTTAATAAAATATAGAGAATCTTGGATGGGCAACTATGCACAACCAGTGTGTTCTGCCACAGAGGGGTTTTGATCCCTCTGACCTCGAGAGCGAAGCTCGAGAGGTCCATGGGGAATCACAACCCAGAGGTGACAGAACACACACATTGGTTGTGCATAGTTGCCCATCCAGTATTCTCTATATTTTTTTTAAGTTTATTTGTTACTAGGATTGACTTGCGGGCATCCTGTATTTTTTATAGTGTATATTATTATGTGAGAGGTCCATGGGGAATCAGAACCCCAAGGTGACAGAACACAGGTTGTGCATAAAGTTGCTCATCCTGTATTTTTTATAGTGTATAGTATTATGTGAAATGTATGCATTGTGTTTTTTTTTTCTCTTTTTCATAATGAAACTAACCTGTGAAATCTCTAGAGGTTCAAGAATACTATCTTACCACAGAATTAAATAGAGGAAAGCAACAATGTGCCAGCATTCCAAATGGTTCTGCTGCAGTAGTGACATCACTACTGCAGCAGAACAACATAATGATGTCACTACTGCAGCAGAACAAGCATATTCCAGGCATGGAATTCCATGCATAACAGCATTCCACTATACACTATAAACCAGTCCAATATGTCCACACTATGCAGTAAACAGTGTTGATGACAGTCTAGTCTGCATTACTGGTGTTAAACCAGTCTCGCTGTAGCCATTTCCTATTGAATTCCAGCACTCAGAACTGCACGTCTTTCCACACTGCAGCTAGAACTGTTTTAGTTATACTGTTACAGCTTAAACCACTTTTGAAACTAGCTCCCAAGGTGCTCTCACCAATAGTCTTCTAAAACTATTCTACCAGGGCAGCAGTGTGGGCACTAACCATTATAAGCACTGTTAAGCCTGTGTGGATTAAAATAAACCAGTTTAAGCAGTCCAGTGTGGACAGCGCCATTTAAACCATAGTTGATTTGCATCTGTTTGCCCATCATCTCAGTTTAAAAAGTCCTGATTTTTACAATGATAACATGTGCCCATGCAGACTGTACTCCAGACCAGGACATTTGTAATAATGATCCTGAAGCGTTGATGGAGGATCAGCCTTTCAAGAGAAAATCTGCCTTCTGCCCTGCTACTGCACTAACCCCATGGCTGGACCTTATGAGAAAGACTTACATGCATTGTTCTTGACAGAAACATGTTCACCTTTCCAGAACTGACCAAAAAGAAAGGGAAGCTTTACAGTCATTGTAAAGTAACTCAGATATTACAATTGAATCAGTGGACAAAGGTGCCAGTGTTGTGGACACAAATAGATATGCAGCTGAGGTTGGACTTCAATCCGCTGATACTGAATATTATCATTCCTTGTCTAATGACCTGAGGGTGCAACACAGGGCCACCACAATGTTTAGTGGTATGAGGGACAGAAAAGGCTGGAGAGCCTTAACATGTTCACCCTAAAGAAAAGGATACTGAGAAAGGATGTGATCCCAGCCTTTTGAATACTTAATGGTATCCCTAAGTTTCGTTTGGTGTCCTGTAGCAGACAACTGGGGTATGCCCTGAAGATCGAGGGAAGGGTATTTGCAGGGGTAAAGTTAGGGGTCACTTTTCCACTTCTTCTCCCAGAGGGTGGTGAACCTATGGAACAAGCCTGTCTGTGAAGTCAGAGACAGAGGCACCAGAGACAGAGAGCACCATGTCATCTGCGTACATATAGATGGTCACCGTAGGCTAGTAAATAAGACAGAGAGCCTGGGAGTGGGGCAGAAAATAACTAGATGGGTGGAAAACTGGCTAAGGGTAGAAGCCAGAGGGTGGAGGTAAATTGTGTACATTCTAGCTTCTACCCTTCAGCCAGTTTTCCACCCATCTAGATGGACAGAATCAATCTATACCTGCTGGAGGTTAGAAGAGACAGAGGTGACATGATAGAGACTTTTGTATATGAAGGGAATAAATAAAGTGAATGAAGGCAGATTATTTGAAAGGAAAGTAGTAGTTAAAACAAGGGGTCATAATTTAAGATTGGAAGGGGGAAGATTTAATAGCAATGTAAGGGGATATTATTTTACTGAGAGGGTGGTGGAACCCAGGAACAGATTACCTAATGAGGTGGTGTGTGAAAAAACAGTGGAGGAATTCAAACGGAGGTGGGACAGACACAAGGGGTTGGCTGGTGGGCAGAGGAAAATATCCCTGGGAAGTAGAGACAAGTAGGGGTGGGTGGGAAATGGGCAGACTAGATGGACCAGAATGGTCCTTTTCTGTTGACACATTACTATGATACTATGATGCAAAACAGCAGGCAGCGGGGAGGTCATTCAGGAAGACGGAGAAGCATATTGGGCCAAAAACACGGAGTGGGGGAATATGGATTCTCCAAACCAGACAGCTTGAGACCTGCCCTCAAGCTAGGAGTGGAACCAATTGACTGAAGAGTCAGAGAACCAGTGGCCTTGAGCTTGTCCAGGAGGATGGGGTGGGCAACTGTGTCAAAGGCTTTGGCCAAGTTGACAAAAGCACCCTTTGCAAACTGTGTGAGAGGCCTTTCGGCACCATGCAATTCTGCTTAAAGTTGGACCAGCATGACATTCTGTGGTGATTTGCATATGCAGCCCATGATGCTTTGCATTGTGGGGGCATGTGTGACTTTGTATTTTCTTGAAAAGTGGTGATGGTGACCAGGGCCTGATCCTTGAAAGATTGAATGGAGTCAGTAAGCTGGCGGAGGAAGGGGGGTGGAGTGGAACTTCAAGAAGCAAGACTGGAAAGGAGTGCAGAAGGTGGATGAATCAAGGAAGAGAGAGCTGAAATAGCACAAGGTGTTTTGGGATCTTAGCCAGAGCAGGGATTAGGAAGATAGTACAGTAGTTGCCAGGGGAAGTGGAATCACCCCCTTTGGTAAGGGGAATGACCTCATCCTGTTTCCTAGTGTTAGGGACAGAGGCTAAGGAGAAGTAAAGGCTGAGAAGGGAGATAATATAGAGAGCAATGGCATGCAGAGAGATGCAGGAGTTTAGGGTCAAGAACATCAGAGCTCACAACCTTGTGTGGGTTAAGAGTCAAAGGGGCCTTAAGGGAAGCAGCAGAGGGGTGTGAGAGAAAGAGTGGGGTGGTAGGAGGGGAGAGGGGAAGAGGAGGAGAGGCTAGAGAAGTTGAAGGAGTTGAAAGCTGAGGTGACAGAAGAGGAGTCAGAAATAAGAATATCACCCACCTTGATGAGAGGGGGAGGGGACTGGGTGAGGGGAAGAAGAGAGCATGGATAACCTTTCAGAACTTTGAAGGGTGAGTAAGGTTTTTCTGAAGTTTGGATGTGAAGCATTCAGACCTGGCAATGCTGGTAGTTCTGGTACAGACATTCCTGAAGGCTTGGTATTTGATAAGGTCAGCAGGAGAGCCATAGGATATATTAGTCTGCCAGGCAAGGTCTCACGCATGGAGACAGGCCAGCAACTCTGTGGTGATCCATGGGAGGTGGGAATCTCAAACCCTGTTTTTTCTTAGGGAGGCATGGAGATCTCAGGCAGACATGAATTTGGTGTTGAAATAATAAGAGGGCAGAATTTATGCTGCTGATTGTAAAGATGCATGCCCAGTCAATAGTCACTAGGACAGCATGGAGGGAGGACATGTCCAATTACCTGAAGGGCTGGATCTGAATGAATTTGGGGGCTTTGGGATGGTGAATATTGCGCATGCAGGAGACCATATGGTGGTCACTGAGGATGTCGGGGAGATGCCAACATTCATGATATGGTGGAGGTGGGAGGTGAAAACCCAGTCCAGAAGAGAGTGTTTGAGGAATCTGTGATTGTGTTGGGTTGGGTCAGTGATCAGTAAGGTAAGCTGAAGGGACTTAATGCTTTGCACAATTTATTTAGTGAGTTGGAGAGCCTATTGAGATTAAAATCACTGAAGATGAAAAGTTCCTCAGAGGAGACATGGAGGAGATAGTGGTGAGGAACTTGGTGACTGAAGGTGGGGACATGCCTGGACAGCAGTAGGCACCAGCCATGAATATAGGGACAGAGAAGGGGTGGGAAAGCTTGAGGAGAAGCAGCTGATAGGAAAAGGGGGAGGTA
Organism: Neoceratodus forsteri; assembly: GCA_016271365.2. Classification (NCBI taxonomy): domain Eukaryota; kingdom Metazoa; phylum Chordata; order Ceratodontiformes; family Ceratodontidae; genus Neoceratodus; species Neoceratodus forsteri. Next base: position 1,546,021,083 of record CM057450.1, read on the forward strand.
ATGGAGAGCACAGACTCAAGCTGAATGCTAGAGGACAGGTAGTCTGCCACTCCATTGCCCCTCAATGTGATCTTGTCAGATGACTACATACCCAGGGATAGCAACAGTGATATCAGGAATCTTGAGGAACAGTCATGACTCTGAGATTACCAGCACGTCAGACTTGAGATAAACCATGAGTAGTTGCAACTGGTCAATCTTGGGGAGGAGGCTTCATATGTTGACATGGGTCACACTCAGTCTCTTGAGGAGATGAAAGAGAGATGACTGGGTAGGGTCGGGATTGAGTTCAATATCACCTGATACTATAAGCAACAAGAAGACATGCAACTTGATAGAGCCTATGAGTAGCTTAGAGGGAGAGGAGGAGGAGTGTGAGGAGGATGAAAGGGAAGGAGGCTCCTGAGGACTTCAAGGTGAAGTCAAGGAGAAGGGTGGAGGGAGGAGACTGTACCTGTGATGCCAGGTAGAATGCAATAGGGTGAGGAGACAGGAGATAGAGAGGTTGGGGGAGAGGGAAGGAGATGGATGGGAGAAGGCAAGAATAACCAGTGGGGGGAGAAGGTAAGGGAAATAGGAGGGGCAGGATTGATAAGGTCAGAAGCATTGGTTCTATGTGATAACAGCAAAAGCCTAAAGGTGATCACCGTTATCACGCAGTCAGAGTGCCGAAAACATTTTTGGCACTCTAACACCCTGGCGCACAGGACAACAGTGCTGGGGACATAAATTTTAATGCTTTCTGTAGGGGAGCTGTGCCCCCCCACCCCCACACCCCTTAGAAAGGATTCTCAACTCCAGGGAGGTCCATGTCGGGGGGTGAAAACATGTAAAATGAAAGGTTTGGGCCAGGTGCAATAAAATCGCACCAGCACCCAGACCCGAACCCAGTACCTCACCAACCCCAACCACAGACCAACCCCCGAAACCACAACACAGCTCAGCAACCCACCACATCTCCACCCCCTGCAGCTCCTCTGCCCCCTCCCAGCCCACGCTCGCCATGCTCACCCCATGTGCATGTACATATAGTGACATCCTGTTGCCCATTTCGCCCACCTTCCCATCTGGTCGCCCTGCCATCCCTTCACTGTGAGGGATTTCACAAGGAACGACTCACCATTACAGATGGCGCCCTTCCCCATGCACACCTCATGGGCTACCGAAGCATCATATCTTATTTATTTATTTATTTTTAGCAACCGGGTAGGCCCATTGAGTCCAGTAATGGTTCCTTTTTCAGGGGCGACCCAGAATCAATTACAGATACAACAAAATATAGCATTAGCAGAAATTGCAATTTACAATTGGGAAAAACATAACATGTAACGGAGAACATTTTCCAACATACGACACATAGCAATTATTGTTAATATACTTATATACATTAATGAATACCCCAGCTCACTGATAGAATTTTGAGTGGGCAGGACCATAGTAGAGATATCAATGGTGACAAGTGCGTTGATTTAGCTCCAGCAAGTGGGTCATAGAATAGTGTGGGTAGGAGGGTACCTTGGGTAATCTTAACACATGAGTCCTGGGTAAGATAGGGACTAAGGTGGTACAGGAGTCCAATCTTCTGGTTCAGTGTTTTCATTAGCCGATCAATATGGGCCTTGAAGGTGCAATCCTGGTCAGTGGTAATTCCTAGGTACTTTAGGGACTCGACTACCTCGACCCTTGACCTGGTCGATAGTGAGAGAGTTAGTTTATTTGATCTGCTTGTCCCAAGGCTTTTTGGCCCGAATAGCATCACCTTTGTTTTTTGGCTATTTAGGATAAGTTTGTTATTATTCAGCCATCCCTCCAATTCCAGGAGATCTTTGGACAGCATTCTGTTTGGGACAGCAAGCAGTTGTCACCCTGTAACTTGTTTTTTTATTCTTTGGTAACTAACTAAGTCCCACTAGGCCCAATACCTGTTTTCATGGGCAACCTGGGAGCACTGAGGAGGTTAAGTGACTTGCTCAGGGTCACACAATGTGCAAGTGGAGGTTGTGGGACTCAAACCCAGGTCTGCTGAATGTACCAAGCTTATTCAAAGCTTGTTACTCTAGCCTCTAGGCTATACTGCCAGCCCAAAACTTACATATATTTACACAGCATACTTATTTCATCCCTAGATGTGAAGTTGGGGAGACATGATGGAACTAGAGTCCCTTTCATCCTTGAAGTACTATTTTACTAAGTCAATTCCTCTTATATGCACACTGCTGGGGACAACAATATGTGTGCATACTGTACATCTAAAATTGTATAACCCAGAAAATTAACTATATATTTTAAAAGCCAGCAGAACTGCAAGTTTATCAGTACAGTAATTAACTGATTGTATTAGTACAGTAATTAACTGTCTGATTGTATTTCAGGCAGGGAAGGCTTATCAAGCAGTTGTATTTCATGCTTACTGGAGAACACAGGTCTCTTGGTTTTCTCTCGTTTGGCGGGCAGCATGCTGAGTGTACTGGTATCCTCATACACTGTAAGCTGCAGCTACAACACAATTTGTTTAGACTGGACATCAGGGTGCCCAATCCCTGGTGCCAGCAGTATTCTGATATATTCCAACACCAGGGTGCCCCATCCCCAATGCTGGTTCAGTCCCTTCCCTCATAATCTTTTATTGCCCCTAGTTGCCTACCACAACAACATACTGGCACCAGGGTGCCCGATCTCCAATGCTGGCCAAGACCACCCCCCTTCCCTGACCTCACACTGTGTGACACAAGGCTACCCACACCTGGTGCCAAGAAACATCACGCAAACACTGGGGTGCCAATCCCCAGCACCAGTACCTGTAAAAGAAAAACAGTCCCTTGTCTTCTGTTTTTTTACCTTACAATAATTTTTTTACCCTATAATAAAGAAATATGTCCATTAATTTCTGTAGTGCTGCTGGTCTCTGTTTTCATCCCCCCACCCAGCACACCCAACCCCCCACTCAGCATCAACCACCCCACTCCCTGGTACCCTTTACTTACCTACTGGGGTCCAACACTATAACCTTCTCTAGATCAGAGAGACATTCTCCTTCAATGCCAGACCAGGGAACTGAGGAAACAAGGTAAGTGTGGTTAATGTATTTGTATGTATGTGTTTTGAACTTTTACTTATAACTTAGCAATTTTTCATATTTTTCCCCAAATGTACAACATTCTTTTTTTGGGATCCCGCCTCACAAACAAGGTAGGTAACATTTTTCAAATTCAGCCAGAAAGCTGATTTCATAGTCGCGTAGTCGATCTGTGACATCACCTTTCAGGCAGGATTGGAATATTTTCACCTACTGAGTTCATGAGGTGGGTCCATAAGAAGACTATGTTGGAAATCTGGGGTCAAAATATTGAAAAACAACAAAGTTATTGTTCAAGATTTTCAACACTTGTGCATAATGTTGGTAGTTTTCAATATTTTGACCCACAGTTTTCAACAGTCATTTTTTTCACACAACCTCATGAAAGTGAAAAGTGTTGTTTTTCACATCCTGGCCAAAATTTGTTTTCGCACTTGTGGCACAAAATTATATTTAGGGTCGGATATGAACATTTTTACCTACCAGGTTCATGAGGTGGGGTTATAAGATGACTATGTGGAAAATGTGGCTACAAAATATAAAAAAAAAAAAACAAAGTTATGGATGTACATGGAAATTTTTCAATGCTTGCTCATGACTTTGGTAATTTCAGTATTGAAAAACTTTGCCCCCAAATTTTCAACATAGCCATTTTTTTCACATCACCTCGTGAACTTGAGAGGTGTCGTTTTTCAAGTTCTGTCAAAAATTTGTTTTCGTACTTGTGCACAAAATGATATTTCTGCCAGGATTTTATAAATGACATCTGTCATGTTCAAAAAACTGGGGGGGGGGGGAGTCTTAAAAAAACGAACTTAAAAATTTTGGGTCAAAATATCACAAAAAAACAATTATGAAGTAACATTGTTTGCAGGGACAGCTGCTGGCCCAGTGGGGACCATGCTCTCTTCCCAGGTCAGTGACCTGAGTTTGGGTGTAAGCTCAGTGAGCCAGCTGAATGGGTCGAGGCTGGGGAGAAGGCACTGCAATGCGGGGCACCAGCCCCAGCCTGGGAAGACATAGCAGTGTTCTGGGACACAGACGACACCTTGTGGCAGGCCAGGGAGCTTTCCCTCACAAGGGGATGATGTGTATGAAAAAGTCTTTATGGGACCATGCACTGCATCAAGACAAGTGGGATGGCAAGAAAAGTGGAAAAAAAGAGTACCTGACAGGATGAAGGTCAGGTTGCTACATGCTCCACACCTCAGACAGGCCCTTTACTGCTGTTAGCCATCTGGCCCCATCACCCTCCATCTCAGAAATATGTCTTGTATCTTTGGTACCACCCAAAGATTTCCCCCATGATGAGAATAGGATGGGAAGGGACATCTAGCCCCCTCAACTGTAAGCCGGTTTGGCAGTCCGTCACACTGTTGGAGTTTCAGGATGTGCAGATGGTGGTGGCTTCATCATGCCCTGCTAGTGGTCGATGACCAGAGAAACTTGACCCACCCCAAGAGTAGACTGGGCCCACGGAAGCTGAATCATGTCCATATCTCCCACACTGACCTCCACGAGCAACTCAAGTCTGTTCCCGAACCCAGGTTGCTACCATAGTACTCATATCTACACTCCCAACCGACCCACTTTATATCTCAAAAAAACTACAGTCCCATTCTATCCAACACAACTGATTGGTATCTTTATTAATCATACTAACCCATTTTTAATTTTTTGTCTACAGGTCCAGTGCAATAAAGAAGAGGGAGCAACAAATTGCCAGCTAGAGGACATTGACCACATGCATCAGATGAGTGTTGTCTTATGTTTACAGTGCCTTGTTTGTCCCACTTAGTTATTAAAGAGAGAGGCAAATCCTTTGTGACCCCATTTCTGTTCTTTTTTTACAGTTACGTCTGGATGTTCCTTCAAGCCACCCCCACCGCACAATCCCCAGGACCCAGGTAAGAAAGAAATGCTATATCTAAGCTAGGATAGTACAGTTTCATGGTGCAACTACAAGTATTAAGACGCTGTTGTCCTTCACTTGTTGGTTGGTGAAGCAGGGCTAGAAATATCACCTTGTTTCTGTTTATTTCATTTTGGCAGGTCCCTTCATATACATAGTTCCACTATCACAAAAAGAAGAGAAATTCATTGCAAAACCTATGTTAATATAGACATTAGGGTTGACGAACACAAATCCCACAAAGCAGGGAAATGAAAAACGTTACAGTTTGGGATCTGGTGAATCAACAGTGGGGTGTTCCTTGTGGTTGTCAACCCTAATGCCCACCCCCACTCTGCAGCCTCCTGTACGAAGCACAAGGTACAACTCCAAGCTACTGCCATGGTGATACTCTTCAGAGGAAGAAAAGCATGCCTCATCACATATTGCCAACAAAAATCAGTTGTTGCTTTCTTCACGTAGAGCCCTGTAGGCCCTGCAAGAAGAAAAGAGATCACATCTGACCTCATTTGCTAAGGGGAGGAGGTGGGCATTAGAGTTGATAACCCCAAGGAACATGCACTACTAATTCACCAAGACCCCCAACCCAAAACCCTAATGTTTCTTTCATTTCTCTACGTTGTGCAATTTGCATTCATCAACCCTAATGTCTCTATTAACCCAGTTTTTTTTGCAATAAATACATGTACAGTGTATTGCAGCATTATCAAGCTGGGAGTGCTGGAAAACAAATCATTTGGGTGGAGCTGCACGTATGAGTTGCACAGTACAAAACACTAAAGCAAGAAAACAGCTTTCTGTAACTATTGACTTTGTGTAAACATTAAACTGTCTTATGTTTTGTGTACATATCCTTTTCTCTGTGTGTTTTACTGTGTAATTATTTGATTCCTGATGCTGCCAGCATGGAATCCCTGTAAATGAGGTGACACATCACAGTGGATTATACAAACCTGTTCTTTTCTAGGAACTCATTTCCTTGTATAAACATGTTAAATCAATTTGTTTTTGCACTGCTTTGTACTAATACATCAGGCACAGGCTGGGACTACCCTCGTGACCCTTCCTATTGTTAAAGCAAATTTGTTTTAAATCCTGTTTCTGTGCCCTTTCTGAAATAAAAACAATGAAGATGCCAATGTAAATCAGATCAAGACTGTGCTCAAAATAAAATGTGAAGAGGCCAACCAAACCGTTGAAGTAGGCAGACTAGCCTGCTTTCAAATTAGAAGTCATGGCCTGGTTTGCTCCTGAGTTGGGTCTCTGTCTACACCAAAGCTGAACCTAGTTCAAATGGGCTAAGCACACCTATCCTGGGGGATGAGGGTAAGAAATTCACGAACCAGGGTCTTTCTGAGAAGTATTTTAAGGTAAAAGAAATTCTTGAGCAAGTCAAAAGCTCTTACAGCCCAGCTCGATGTGAACTAAGCAGTACAACACAGTTTTAATGTGAACTACACTCATATAGCACAGTTCACATTAAACTCTCAGGTCATTGAACTACTGTTACACTTCTCAGTGCATTGCACATGTGCAGCTGGATCCAGCTCATGGCCTTGCAAAAACAAGCACCTAAATGTTACAGCTCCCTTTCTGCATTACAAACCATTCAAATTTTGTTAAAACTCTGTATGTACTAAATGAGGTACTGTATATGAATTATTTTCTTGATTATTGCACTGTGGAAATCAAAGAATGCACAACAAAAGCAGCCCTGTTACTACGTGAGCATGCAATTATTTTTAGGTTCCTGTCCTGTTTGTACAATTTCTATTTTTGAGATACTTCCATAACAACATTTACTGTTTTCGTGATAGACCCTTCCTGAAAGTTTTAACTTTCAGTGTGTCAGCCTGCCCACTAAAACAGTAGTAGGGGTACCATTCATGACGCTAGCAACCTGGATTCAGGAATGATCCTGAGTCATTAGGACTAGGCAGGGGGAGTGAGCGGAGTCTCCCAGAGGACACTTTTCCCCTCTTCCTCTGGAGGGATCTTCATTCATTCCCTACTGTGCCACCTAAAACAGCCTAGGTGGTGTAGGTTAGACGAGGATGGTAGAAGTAGGGGAGATGTAAGGGCTTTACATTGTGCATATCTGTACCATGTGGAGCCGTGTGTTCACAGCCCAGCACCTATGGGAAGAAAATAACAATAACATGGCTGAGAAAGTCCTACAGCATGCCAAGGACTACACCAACACACTCGGGTCTCCCACTACCTGACCAGCGTGAAGGAACCCCTGCTCCCACCAAATTCAGATCGACATGTGGGGAAGTGACCTACAACCACTTACCCTACTGTGGGAGAATCTCCCCCCATGAGCAGGCAAGCAGGCGTCCTTTGGGGTCCAGAATTGGTGGCAAAACTGAGCTGTAGCTTGGTGGATGGCCATAGGGCTGGGGAGAGAAAACAAACAAATTTAAGTGTAACTTTATTTTCTATTTCTAGTATGCATCGTTTTTTACCCTTTTGCTTTATTTCCATTAAAATGTACATGTTCAGTTTTTTTTACTCCCCTCAGCATTGATATTTTCAGAGTAAACTTGAACTCTCCATTGCTATACATATTTATTTAGGATACTCTTCAGTTTCCTGTTCATTGTTAGTTAAAGTAGAGCACTCTTGACAAAGTGACAGGGCCTCTTTAACAAGAGGAATATTGTAAAAGCTTACTGCGAATGTTGCCTGCACTTATCGGCCAGGTCATTGCCCTCCGTGTCATTTCAACCCCAGTGCTCTGTGAGAGAAATCTGACCCTTACTCCTGAGAGTGGTGCAACATGGACATCTGGCAAACAGCACACTTTCATGTGCCAGCCACCCAAGCAACTCTTGTGCCACCCTTCACACTGCTCTGGCACAGTCCCAGGACCCCACGCCTGCATGGTCTGACTAGTTATGGCCTAACTCGAGATGCTCAACTGAACAGCATTCCCAAAAGGTCAACATGGGAACAAAACTCGGGGTAACCTCAGCAAACAAATATAGTTTCCTACACTATTCGTTAAGAAGCCAATGTTTTTTTTTAGCCATTCAGAAAGAATGCTGTAAGTCAAGGCCTGTTAACAGTCATTTCAGTTGTAATGGTAGAAGGACTAAAATTAAGTTGTGCAGCAGCCTCAGCTGACCTCAGTAAAGAATGGGATCAGGTTTTTCAGGACTTCACACCATTAGCTAGATTTATGGAACACTGCAGGAATGACAGCTTGTACGTTAGGCTGGGCAACAAGTTGGTGATACAGTCACATGTTTTTTCAGTATGTATTCAAGCAATAAAACCAGACAGAGTGAGCATATGCTGCCCAGCTAATAACCACTGCAAAGTTACGAGCCATAAGTGAGGGCACCAGACAGTGCCAAGGTCATTGTCAAACTCTGTCTTGTCATGGTACATGTTGACTTTGGAATGGGGTTGTTGATGCTGTAAAACATGAAAGAAGAGTTTGGGACATTTAATTTGGCTTTGAACAACTGTGATTATTTGTTCTTTCAGCCACATGATGACCATTGATTCACATTTAGTTAGTTAATGACTTCTGGTTTTGAACCTGATATCCCACCCATCCCATGTGATTTCTAATTCGTATAAATGTTTAAGTGTGGCACACCTGCAAAAGCTAATGCTTTTCCATTAAAGTCTGCAACTGAAGCTTTCACAGGTTGCATGCACCTCAAGCATAATGGAGTCTTTTCAGTTGGCCATCAAAGAAACCATTGTTATGACCAAAATGATTTCCAGGGTAACTGCCACTCAGTTAGCTAATGAGCTGGCAGTATAGCCTAGAGGTTAGAGGAACGAGGTGTGAACGAGCTTGATACATCCAGCAGACCAGACCTGAGTTTGATTCTCACAACCTCCACTTGCATACTGTGTGACTCTGAGCAAGTCACTTAACTGTCCAGTGCTCCCAGGTCACCCCCTGAAAACAGGCACTTGTGTCTAGTGGGCCTTACCCGGTTACCAAAGACTAAAATAAAAATAAATAAATAAATAAATGTGTTCTGTCTCAATTTAACATAATGGGTTAAATGCCTATAATTAGGGACCTTTGGCCAAGCAAATTTTAAATGGTGTTTCCCATTGCTTACTTTGCAGTTTCCATTATCACTGTACTTCATGCAATGTACAACACAAGACTGAAGTGTCACATACAGTGGTTTCATATTTGATGATGTTCCAGGTATTTTTACTGTACTACCTTGAAGATTTTATTAGCCCAGCAGCCCCAGATTAACAAGCAAGAAGATGCCAGTGGTGACAGACGAGTTACCACAAGGACACCATTTGCTATTTATAAGCATCAAGAAGCTGGCCTGGAAACTAGGCCAATGGCATCAAAGCCTGTTTTAAAGTGACAGTGGCACCGTTTTCTATTTTTCCTCCTCCACATTGTAGACGTTAAGTACAATTAACACACACACACACACACACACACACACACACACACACTGTGACACCTACTGTTAGATTTAGAATGTTTGGCTTCTGCTTCAGTATGCAATCCCCTTTGATCAGAGCCCAACATAATTTATTCAGATGTCACCACACCCCTCCAGCACATGATATGGCATCCTGTAGCAAACTGTATGCACACAGTTACAAATTCAGAGTTGGCTGGCAGCACTGAGAATGCTACTTACAGATGCCATGGGAAAGCACTCTGGCGACTGCACCAACTGTCATCATTCTCTGACATCCTGTGTAAGTGCCCTGAAGTGTCACAGGTAGACAGACTGACTTTGAAGCTGCTAACTTGGGCATGTAGTAATCTTGGGAAACATTAGATGGAGCTGGTGCTGGATATAGGAGAGGCTTCAGAAGCAGAAATACACAACTTACCAGATAATCTTCTGCTGTGACCTGTTCCAAAGTCGCAGTACCTAACAGGGCTAGACGCTGGTTAAAGCTATGGGAAACAGATACAGAAGACACTCCTTAACAAACTTACTTTCAAAGGTAATCAGCTGTTCAGGGAAGGCCTAGAAAAGTTTATAAAATGTAAGGAAGATGGTAAAAATCTGGCAACGGACAAGACCATACACTCATCCTTTCTGCCTTCCTTTTTACATTCACTTGCACTTGCGCAAGGATCATCTTCCCACTAATGGCATTTTAGAGGTATGTCATTCTGAGCCAATTACAGCTGAAACTGCAATGGGTTTGGCAGTGTAGACCAATGACCAGGCACTCTGGTCATGACACTAGTTCTGCTTGCTGACGTGGCACTTTGTGTAATTGAAAGAAATGAACCGCTCCAATGAGAGAGCACTTCATTTCTTTCCATAGCCGTAACTCTGGGCATGCGCATTAGAGTTGACACTAATGCACATGCCCAGAGTTATGGCTACAGCTTTATGAGTAACAGTTTAGCAGTGCTGCATTATCCCCCTCCCACCTCCAGGGACCAACCAGACAGTGGCATTTTGTCATTCTTTGTGCAGCATGTCTGCGCACCATTGCTCCCTGCCCTGCAGTGCTGATGTATGGCTACCAGTAGACTTGCTGCCCTCCATTGCCCCACACCATACAATCTGTCCCCATGTTACTGTGTTGTTTATCCTCCTGCAGCCCGCTGGTGGTGTGTTTCTCTCTTTCCCTCCCGGTGTTTTGTGTGTGACTGTCATGTTGTGCAGGGTGTGATACAGTGAGTGACAGAGTCAGAGACAGAGGACCAGCCACCCGCTGCAAAACAGAAAGACAGCTTGAGTCATACAGCAATTGGGAGTGGAAGGCAGTGTGCAGCTCGCACAGCACAATGCAGCTGCAGCATGTGAAGTTTGGGAGAGAGTGGAAATGAAGTGAATTGTCCCACTGTGCGGTCCGGCGAGAGATCGAGGAATGGGAGTGACACAGTGTAAGTAGGCACAAGCTGCTGCAATCTTCTCGGTATATCTCTGTCGCTCTCATTGTGTGTCATTACCACCAAGAGTTACTGATCCCCCTGTAGTCCTGTGTGCAGGTAGAGTCGCTGTCCTGTGTGGAGGTAGAGCAGCCCCCCGAGACCAAGTGTTCTCCATTCACGGCAGCGTTCATCAACGTGCACAATAGTGTTGCTTCCATGGTAACGTGATGTTAAACCAGCTGCAATCACAGTGCAGGACAGAGAGACAAGGGGAGAAACAGGTAGTTGCAGTGAGATGGGGAGCGGCACTGTCACAGAGTAGAGAGGAGCAGTCATCACATTCCCAGCACTGTACAGAGAGAGAGAGAGAACACAGTGGGTCCTGCAGACACAGCCAGCAGGGTTGTTGATATGCATTCATGCCACAAAGTCCTCCAGTACTATTAGGCATGAGTACAGGAGCAGTGCCGTACAGCCGCTGACCACAGCGTATTTCAGTGGGTGACTACAGATGAGACAGTAGTCCTGTGAAGCGGGCGAGCTGTGCAGCAGTCCTTGAGTCACTGCACAGCTGGCAAGAGAGTGTGTCGATCGCTGCTGCAGCAGCGTGACTGCCCAGTTTGCCATGAAAGGTGCAATTTCTCTTTCTTCTGTCTGTTAGTCTTTCCTGCACTGACAGTACTTGCAGAAGTCATCTGCACTACAGCTCAGTGTTTGTGTGATGGAGGAGAGAGACGCCCTCCCAGGAGCATGTAATTTATGTGTGTGTGTGTGTGTGTGTGTGTGTGTCTCTCTCTCAATATACAGCAAGTGTCTCCGGTCTCAATGCTGGCAACCCTCCATTACCTGTCCCGGCATCCAATTAAACCCTCCTGCTCCCTCCCCCGTGTGCTGCCTGCCTTGCACCCTCTGTTCCCTCACTGGCACCCGGCATCCAATTAAACCCTCCCACTCCCTCCCCTGTGTGCTGTCCACTCCACACCCACCGTTTCCTGTCCCAGCACCCAACATCCAATTAAACTCTCCCACTCCCTCCCTCTGTGTGCTGTCTGCCCCACACCCTCTGTTACCCATCCCAGCACCTGACATTCAATTAAACCCTCCCGCTCCCTCCCTCTGTGTGCTCTCTGCCCTGCACCCTCCATTCCCCCACCAGACCTTGTATCCAATGAAACCCTCCCTCTCCTGCACTCTAAGTGCTGTCCATGCCTCACCCTCCATTCCCCCACCAGACCCTGCATCCAATCAAACCCCCCCCTCCCTGTGTGTGCTGTCTGCTCCACACCCCCCATTCCTGGCATCCAATTCAACCTTCCCACTCCCTCCCTCTGTGTGCTGTCCACCTCACCTTCTTCATTCCCTGTCCCAGTACCCGGCATCCAATTAAACCTTCTCTCTGCCTCCCTCTGTGTGCTGTCCACCCCGCACCCTCCATTACCCATCCCGGCACAAACCTGCAAGTGAACGTTCAGCATTGACAAGTGCTTGTTAAGGTTATTTTTGCTCCAACAGAGCTAGAAGAGACAGGAGGCAGAACAACTACTCACAAGGCTGATCCTCTAATTTCAAGACCTCATTCTTCTCACAGGGCTGCCAAGGCAAAGGCAGAGGAAGGAACCAAAAAGAAAAATCCACGTAAGGCAGCTTCTGCGGCAAACAAAATAATGCCTGACTATTACTCTGAAGACGATATAGACCCGCCGGTAGGGATGAGACTACTCCAATTCCACTACCACTGAAGAAAAACAACTTTTGTCAAATAGGTGTTCAAAGTTACATCCTCTGGCTAATTGACAGAGTTTGCAGAAAAGACAAGAACAAACAAACTAGTCACCTCACAAGTATCGAACCATTCCCCTAAGGTACAGGACATAAGAGCCACACTCAACAATCTCCTATTCAACAAGACAATAGCTCATGTGCCACCAGACCAACTAAGTTAGGGGATTTACTTAGTTTTCTTCATGGTCCCCAAGAAACAGGGAGTCTAAAGCTAGTACTTGCCTAAAATTCATGAATTCATTCATCAAACCCAGAAAGTTCAAAATGGAGACTCAGTTCAACCATCTGATCAATGCAAGAAGGGAATTGCCTCACCTTGCTCAACATGAGACACTTACTTACATGTATTATGCCCAGCACACTACAGGTACCTAAGATTTAAGATACTGTGGCAATACTACCAGTATCAGGTGCTTCTGTTCTGCTTCGCTTCAGCCCCAAGGATGTTCACAAAAGCCACATTAACAATAGCAGCATCCCTCAGACAGCAGGGAATCCACATAGTGCCTTACCTCAATGACTGCCCAATCAGGGCCAGAACACAGTCACAATCATAAAGTCACACAAGGATGGTCATGGAGATGCTATCAGCACATGGATGGATACTCAACACAAAGAAAAGCAGCCTAATACCCAGCCAAAAAACAGAACATCTGAGCGCAGTCATAAATACCATCACGGTCATGCCATCCAGCAAGAGGGCAACAAAAGTAATTAATCAGGAAAAGGCCCTCATGTGAAAACAAGAACTGAAACTGGCAGTCATTCTTCAAATGCCCAGGTCCATGGCATCATGCAACCACATTGTCCCATGGTCTCACTGGAACATACGGCCCCTAAAGATACTAGCCCTACAGGCAGACAAGGCGCTGGAGGAAGACCTGTCAAAGATAGTATACCTGGGCAACTCAATCAGAGCCTCTCTCTCATGGCGGATGGACCCAGTCAATCTATTCAGAGGCACCTCAGTACAGCAACTCATGACATGACAATAGACGCACACACCGGTCTATTTAGGTCGGGGGGGCGCACTGGACCAACAAATTGCACAAGGAAGATAATCAAAGACAGAATCAAAGTTGTCAATCAATGTGCTAGAAATGAAAGCAGTAGTCTAGGACCTGCTGCATTTCCGTGACAGGATCCAAGACAAGAAAATACTGATCAGGTCAGACAACAACCACACAGTGGTCTTTATCCAAACAAGGCAGAACAGAAAAAGCAAAAGAATGCTTCAGGAAGCTGGAAAAGTGTTAAATGGGGGTCAGACCAACCTAACGAAAATAGCAGCAATACACCTAGCAGGAACTGAACACTCAGGCAGACTGGTGCAGCAGACAGTCGACAGCATCAAGGGAATGGTCACTGCTCCCACACATATTCCAGCAAATCACCAAGAGATGGGTCCCTCTCCAAATTAATCTGATAGCCTCCAGAAATAACAACCAACTGCCAGCATTCTTTACCCTTTTCAAAGAGCTAAAATCTAGCTGGGGTGAACATGCTATCACAACAATGCAGTTCCACTGAGCATATGTCTTTCCTCCAAGTCAAATGTATGGCAGCTCAGATTCAATGCAAAGAAGTGCAAGGTAATGCACCTGGGAAACAAAAACCCAGGGGAAGAGTACACAATGGGGGGTGAGATACTGACAACAGTAAAAATGGAAAGGGACCTGGGGGCAATTATATCAGATGACCTAAAGGTGGACAAGCAATGTGAGAAGGCAGTAAGGAAGGCTGGGGGGATACTGGGATGCATAGGAAGAGGCATCGATAGTAGAAAACAGGAAGTTGTGATCCCTCTGTACAGACAGTTGGTGAGACCCCATCTGGAGTACTGTGTGCAGTTCTGGAGACCTCATCTCCGCAAAGACATAGACAGAGTGGAGGCTGTCCAGAGGAGGGCAACCAAAATGGTGCAGGGTCTGCACCAGAAGACATATGAAGAAAGACTAAAGGAGCTTAATATGTATACCCTTGAGGAAAGAAGGGAGAGAGGATATGATAGAAACTTTCAAGTACCTCAAGGGAATCAGCAGAGTCCAAGAGGGTAGCATCTTTCAAAAAAAGAGATGTGCAAGAACAAGGGGGCACAATTTGAAGACAGAGGGGGGACGCTCAGAGGTAATGTGAGGAAGTATTTTTTCACTGAGAGGGTTGTGGATGCATGGAACAGCCTCCCTGAGGAGGTCGTGGAGTAAAGAAAAGTGGGGGAATTCAAGAATGCATGGGACAGACATAAGGCAGTCCTAGTGGGGGATAGGAGGAAGTAAGCTGTTGGTTAACTAGGATCTGCAGCTTATCTGTTAGGTAGGAAAATGGGCAGACTAGGTGGGCCAAGCGGTCCTTATCTGCTGTCATATTCTATGTTTCTATGTTTCTCCACTGATCTAGTACACCCTAAATAAAATCCAGCAGACACAAGCCACAGTGGTACTTATAGCCCCTTTCTGAGCCAGGAGACTGTGACATTATTGAATAAGACCCTGTCCCATTTGTTATTCAGAAAGAGTTAAAAGCTGTTCTATCCTCTCCTTTTCTGTCTGTCTGATTGCACAATCACATTTTCTTGTGAGACCTAGGAAATGATTATTGTGCCATTCTAACGATTCTCCCCATCCTGCTATCTCCCTGCCTTCACTTGCTGTTACTTGCTGTTTCTATCATTTCTCCCCCCCCTTGCTTATCTGTGGTTATAACAATAAATGTGGATCTTTATGTGAAACTGGGTTCTCTGTTTTGAAAATGTATATAGTTATATTGTTGAAATGATTGCAAAAGCTATTTGGAAATCAGGAGGTTAACCTTGAGATGCAGTTTGACCTCCACAAGCTCACTTGCAGAGTTGTTCAACAGGAGATCAGTTCTTGGACACAATGTTCTATTTTGTTGCACCGGCAAGGAATGAAACTGACAAAGTTTCAGGGCATTGTATGAAAACACGACATATATCTTAATGAGCTCAGGATGCAGAGGTTAATTGCCAGGAAAAGACATTGGGCTGGATTCTCAAAGAGAGGAGAAAATTGTGCACGTGTGGAAAAAAAAGGCCAGCAGACTGCAGAGATTCATGGGCAGGACATTTTCAGTTGAAAACTCAGCAAGTGTGGAAAAACACAATAAAAGGTGAGTTATACAATGCCACACATGCAGATTTTGTGCAAGTGCGGATCCACAGCTGCAGAAATAATAGAGGATAATAGCTGATCTTTGATGAATAACCACACTGTAATCACTTTGAGAGGTTGCCAGGACAACATGGTAAACCTTGAGAGTGAAGCTTGAGAGGTTTATTGTTGTCATAGCAACCTCAAGAAGTGATTGCAGTGAGGTTATTATCCGAAGACCAGCCTTTAGCTTCTATAGTGTTTGGGTACTAGTCACTTTACTTGGGTACCAGGTAAACTAAATTTGTGCTTAGTTTCTTTTTATGTCCCCATTGCGTCACACTCTGTCAGGACAGCTTTCACCACCGCGGCTATTCATGGTTCAGAGACAAGCATGTGCAGACACGCTCGCATTGTTATGGTATCAATGTGATGTACTCAAGAGGTTATAACAACCTCTTGACATCACAATGATACCATAACAAGGATAGAAATTCATTGAATTCCATCCTTAACTATGCCCTCCCATACATGATATGAAGGCTCAGTGGAAAGGGCAAAAGATGAGCCAAATTAACTGGAGCAGGAGCAACTGTGAAAGTTTGCCAAAACATGCAGCAGAACCAGGATGCTCAGGGAGGCCAGCAACCAGTCCCCCCACTGGGACCACAGCAGCACCACCTGTATGAGCAGGGACTTGTATCACAGCCGCAGCATGCCCTGCCTGACCTTGCACAATAGCAGAAGATGCAACAGAATGTGATGGTGGGCAACTACAACTAGGCAAGACCAGCACACATGGCGCAGCAACAGTACAAGCATGTATAGCCACACCATCCTCCAGTGTACCCCAGTCACACTACACCCCAGCAATACAGCATGCCCCACCAGCCAGTGAGCAGACAGCAACAGACCAGTAATGTACATCAGCCATGTGCGTATGGACTGCAGGAGCCACACCACCCAGTAGCATGTAGTTGTTGATGTGGGTTGTGCCTTTGTCTGTTTTTCGTTTGCCTGCTTCTGTTGCCCCCACTTCTGTCTGTTACTGCCCCTGCCTCTACTGCCTGTGGAGCTCCTATATGAGCTGCAGTGGGTCATGTGGGTGTGGTCTGTTACATCTCAATAGTAGTGTGTGCTGTTAGTGGTCTGACATCTGACACTACTATTAGGCCCCTGGTTGGTGTTGCATGATGTGTCAACCCCCATGTAATTGGTTCTCAACTGATAGTACACTGCCTTCTGCTCAGGATGTGTGTTACACCTCACTCTCTTTGGTGCAGCATGTGCGCAACACTTTTTCCTCAACTAAGATGCAGTAGTGTCTGAGACTAGTTAATAAGGTGATGATACAAACTTTTCTTTTTTTTTTCCCTTCTTCTTTTTTCCCTCCTTACTGCCTCTGGCTGCTCACCTTTTGACTGACCTCCCCAAGCCCCCTCACTCTGGGGCTCCTTGGACTTACCTTCACCTGCTTCCTCTGCCACAGGGTTACTGCTGTTCCCAGCCACCGGATGCGGAGCCTGCAGAGGGTTGGTTGTCACCCACAGCCCAG
Organism: Neoceratodus forsteri; assembly: GCA_016271365.2. NCBI lineage: Eukaryota > Metazoa > Chordata > Ceratodontiformes > Ceratodontidae > Neoceratodus > Neoceratodus forsteri. The sequence continues at coordinate 1,546,038,363 of CM057450.1, forward strand.
GGTTCCTTTCCTCCATTTTCTCCCTTACTAACCCAGGACCCTAGGCCAACTGCATGCATGCATAGCATGGAGGCATCATGCGTGATGAGACACCCAGTGATGGCCCTTTCCCCCACCAAGCCTAGCGTCACTTCTTCCGACGGCTTGGCACTGCCACCAAGCCTCCACTCGGAGGCAGCCAAGAGCTGAATGACTGCTCATCCAAGTTCCCTCCTCCCACCCCAGCCAACCCCCAGTGGTCTAGGCTTGCTTCCCGAACCTGGGGTCACCGGCATGGCATGAGGTTTGGTGTCCAGCACCTCAACCCTCAGCGCCACGGGGCTGGCTGATGATACATACTTTTAGTAGTAGTATACTTTTATTCATAAACAATGAAAGGGAATTAACTCAATTGAGCAAAGCTTATTTACAATGAAATACTTTTCAATGACTTTTCTTCTCCGCAAGTATTTCCGCAGCTGCATTTCTTTCCACAATCTGCAGAATATTTTTCCAACAGCTGTGGACTTTTTGAGAATATCTTGCAACACAACTGGCTTCTGTTACACACCTGCATTATTTCTTGGAGACTTGCACATTTTTTTCCCCTTCAAAGTCTTTTGAGAATCCAGCCTATTAAATATGAAGAAAGCAATCTTTTGTTGGAGAGGGAGAGAGAGAGAGAGAGAGAGGCTGACATTTTAAAGAAAGACTGATAGACGAAGGAATTTTTTTTTGTTTAAACTGCCTTCCAGAAAAGCTATCCTGTACAATAAATTTTTTTTTATTTTATTGTTATTGATAATAATAGAACGCTACTTGGGAAGGTTATGACTTCTCCTGGTTTTCTTGTGCTTCATGACCTGTGCCCTAATGGTAGAGTCCATGGTTTGCAACTATAATGGCCGTAGACAAGCCATTGAAATTGCCACAGAAATAGGACATACTCTCCCAGGGGCCCATCAAACACCCCATCCCTCAGGACCTACAGCTCCTAAGACACAAAGACTGCTAAGTAAAGGGTACAGTGACAGAATGTGTTTCCAGTCTGCAACAATTACATGCAGTATACATTGGGAGAGCATCTCAAAATGGTGTACAGAAAGAAATATTCAGACTTCTTAAATATCCAACCCTTACATATTGATCTTTTTACAGCAAGTACTAGACAAAGGGCTATCAGTATCAACATTAAGGGTATACGCCATCACAGTAAGTGCAGCCATAGGACAAACTGGCCACTCAACAATGGGGTCACAGACAGACATAATACAATTCCTGAAAGCATCCAACAAAATCAGACCTAGGAATGAAACAAGTGATAGCTACATTTGACGTCATCACAGTCCTCAACTCCCTGACCTTGAAACCATTCGAACTGCTATAATCCATAGATTTGCAATGGGCATCATTCAAAACCACATTCCTAATAGCAATTTGCTCAGCAAGATGAATGTGTGAAATAAACGTATTCTCATGCAGGGAACCGTTCTTGGTAATACATAACAACAGAGGTTCCTTACGGAGAGTTGCTGCTTTCACACCCAAGGTATTGTTCTCTTTCCACAACTCTTAATCACTGGTGCTACCCTCTTTTCATAGTCTAGATACCAACAAGCACAACCAACCCCTACACACCCATGATCTCAAGAGAGCTATCACAATATACTTGGAATGCAGCAAGAACTTCAGAAGATTGGAAAGACTATTCATCCTGACTAAACACCCCAAATGAAGGGACTCAGCAGAAAAATCCATGTTGGCCAATTGGATTAAAAAGACACTCACCAGGGCCTACAAGTCCAAGAAGTTGGACCCTCCAATCAAACTGAATGCTCACTTTACCAGGGCCATCTCCACTTCTTGAGCTGAGAGAAACAAAGCTTCAGTCCAAGATATTTGTGCTGCCACTACATGATCTACAATATACACTTTCACTAGACTTTACAGACCTGATATTGAAAATGCTGAGAAGCTGACATTCATCAGAAAAACATTAAATACTCTAGTAGCACAGTACTCCCGTCACTATCTGGGTTTCCCTCATAGTGATTATACACTGCTTCTTACTACCTAGTAGGTAATGGTCAGAGATGCTGTAAAGAGATGCGACATGCAATGGTAGTTTACTCATCTGGTAAAGGTGAATGCATGAGCTTCTCTTTACAACATCCCTTGACCCTCCCTGGCTGGAGGGCAGATACTGACAGGACTGCAGTCCATTATTGATGAGCTGACTAAACCAGCATGCCATACAGGCTGGTATTTTCTAAGAACGTAACTTTTTAGGGCAATAAAGAGGCTGGGCCAGGCATCGTTCTAGTTCTGCAGTTCTGCAGTTTTATTTCTTTTAATCTATTTTATTTATTTATTTTAGTACATTGCAATGTTATCATGTTTTGAAACTCGGGGCCGAGTATATCAGACGGCATATCGCGATTTATGTGCTGTTGTTTTTATTTTCCAGTCGGTAAATGCCCTGCTCGCTTTCTCCTCAGTTGGGATTTTAGTCGAGACTTGCCTGCTATTGCTTGCTATTTCCTTCATTGGGATTTGTCTGCTACCACTGTAGTTGGGACCTGCTTACTACTTCCTCAGCTGGGATCCCCAGGTTTCTCCCGTTTTTTCTGCATTGGCGTTTACAACCGGAGTGGTTGCGGTGAGGAGTGGCCTTTGTTGCCTGTGTATGGCACTGAGATGGTCCTAACTATTTAACCCTCAGAATTGGTGGCATGAGTCGGCCACTGTGACGGCGGACCATCAGACTGCTTGTGGGACTTGTGCTGGAGTGAGAGTGCTGCACCTAACCGCAATAGCGGTGATCTATTTCGGCTTTTTCGACCAGAGTATCGGTTCTCATTGGAGTGGGAGTCGGCAGCCTGAGTCAAACTGTGGAATTATCGAGATACCTCTGAAGTAGCTTTTTCTAGATTTTGGAGTTGTGCCTTTAAAATCTGTTGGGGCCTGTGCTTTCATGTTTTCGGCCCCCTCCCTTTGGAATTCTCTACCGCGTCAGATTAAGGAGTGCACGACCGTGGGGAGTTTCAAACAGGCTCTGAAATCTTTCCACTGGGAAAAAGCCTATGGATGTATTATTTATTGAATTGTAATGTTTTATGATGCTGAATTTGCTGGATTTTATCTCCTTATTGTACTGCGCCTTGATGCCTGAAAGGCACATAACAAATAAAGTATTATTATTATTATTATAACTCATATGTCATTGTACAGCAAACTTCATTCATATTGCCATATCATAACTTTTATGTGAAGTTTAACACTTAGGTACCACACAACAGAACACAGACAGCTTGGGAAGAATCAAACTGAGATCCTGTTGAAGGCCTGGGAGCTAAAGTGGATAGGATTACCAAAGATCTGGTCACATGTGCATTATTAACCTGTAAGATGGGCGTAACCCAGTATGTGATGGGCAGGGATGCTGTAAAGAGATGCTCATGCAATCACCTTTACCAGGTTAGTAAACTACCATTTTTCCTTCACTGCTGATCACCATCCTCATCCTCCTCCTTTGCATGTTATGCAGGTCCAAACTGCAAAATTTTCCCGACATTTTGAATTAATCTACCTAGTTTCCAGAACACCTATGTCTACGCATTCACAGGGCTCTAAAGTCAGGTAGTTAATACTGTACTTTAACTTGGGTACCCATGGAGATCCCATACATTTCCAAAATCAGGCTTTAGTTACTGGGACACCATAAGCTATCCTACAAATGAATTAATTTCTGTCATATTCTCTTGAGCATTATCTGGCACTGAAGGGTACCTGCAAGTGAGAGGGGCCCCAAGGGCCTGACCCTCAATGAAGGAGCTGCCCTTAAGGTAACTATGCAACCATACTCCATGATACTGTATCTGGCGCATGCTAAGTGGTTCATAGAACCTTAACCATATATCTTCACCTTGCCATCCCTGAATCCCCATTTACCTCCACCTGGACCATAATGGGATTAGTTGCACATTCATTTAGAATTTGTGGGCATCTAAGCTCCTGCTCAGACACAGCAGCTGTACAAGGACCTATACCACACCCTTCCACCTTACCGGACCCAATGAGATGTAGGCTAGCAAAGGTTAGAACTGACAGAAAAGTCTGATGTCAAGCTTTCTGTTACTGATGGAGGCATTAGTGGAGATACCTGAAGATTTCACCTCTAGAACCAAGTACTGTATTTGCCTCTCTCAGTACTTTCTCACACACACTTGAGCTATCATCTATAATTCACTCTCAGGATTTACTCCCAGACCAGGTCATTTCATTGCTAGTGCCACAATCCGCATGGGTGTTGTTTACAGACACCCATCTTGGGGGAGGAAAGGGACAAGAAATGATAGAAGGCATCCTTAGAATGGCAGAAGAAGGGGAGATATTATTGATGGGGGACCTGAATATGCCAGATGTTACATGGAGCACATTTTCTCCAACCACAGCTAAGAACAGGGTACTTCTTGATGCCCAACAGGGGGCATGCCTCAGACAGCTAGTGTTGGAACCCACTCAGGAGGGGAGCAATCATAGACTTGGAACTCTCAAATGGGGATGAAGAGAGGATCTCAGATTTAGAAGTGGGTAGTCATCTAGGAACAAGCGACCACCAAACAGTGTGGTTCATGATAAACATAGCCGTAGAGTCAAGCCATACAAAATCAAGGGTACTGGACTTTAGGAAAATGGGAGAGTGCACTAGCAAATGGGCAGGAAGGAGGGGTGGAGGAACAGTGGGGGAAAATCAATACTGCCACCACGGAGGCAACAATCCTTTGTGTAAAACAAATAAAACAAAGGTAAAAACCACTATGGTTCTCAAAAGAGGTGGCGGGGAAGGTTAGAAAGAAAAAGACAGCATTCAGGAAATATAAGGAATCACAGAGGGAGCAGGACAGGGAACTGCATCAGTAAAAGCAGAAGGAAGCAGGGAAGGCAGTCAGAATTGCAAAGGCCCAAACAGAGGAAAAGATAGCCAACTTGGTTAAGAAGGGGGATAAAACCTTTTATAGGTACATTAGGGAGCAAAAAAAGACCAAGGAAGAGATAGTGAGGCTCAGAAAGGGGAGGGGAGGTGGGCAGAGGGTGACAGTGAAAAGGCAGAGATCCTGAATGAATACTTTTGCTCAGTATTCACAAAAGAAGAGGAGGGGAGGTACCTAAACCAAACAATAGAAGCACTCTGGATAGTGGGATCAATACCAGTCCATTCACATAAGAAAGGGTCCTGAAAGAACTCCTAAAACTCAAGGTGGACAAAGCAAGGGGGCCTGACAGGATTCACCCCAGAATTCTAAAAGAACTACGGGAAGAACTATTGACACCACTGACTACCCTTTTTAACAAATCATGGGAGAATGGTATGGTACCTGAGGACTGGAGGAAGGTGGATGTTATTCCCCTCCACAAAAGTGGGAGCAAGGCAGAGGCAGGAAACACCAGATTTGTTAGTTTGACATCAGTGGTAGAGAAAATTATGGAATCACTTCTGAAAGAAAGAATTGTTGAGTACCTAGAGGTCAGCAGGGCACAGGACCCCAGGTAGCATGGATTCACAGTGGAGAGGACATGTCAGATGAATCTAAAAGATTTCTTTGACTGGGTGACCAAAGTAGTAGACCAGGGAGGGCTCTGGATATGGCCTACCTAGACTTTAGCAAGGCATTTGACACAGTCCCACACAAAAGCTTAATAAACAAGTTATCCAGCCTGGGAGTGGGTCCCAGGGTGGGAACCTGAGTATAAAAGGCTCTACAATGCTGGTTTGACAATCCTTTTGTTGACCGGCTTCTCACCGACAGGAGTCATATCGACCGCAAGTTGCGGTTCACATGATTCCTGTGTACCTCTTGGTCCATTTTTTTTATTGGGGGGCTCTGCCCCCTGCCCCTTCCCCATCTTTAGGATTATCAGCTCCAGTTGGAGTTCATTCAGGGAAGGGGTGCAGGACCAGGAGACAGTGTGCCCCTGTCTCGGGCACACCAACACAGCAACCTGTCGGCAAAGTGTCAATTTTGCCAACAGGGTTGTAGTTCATTGTGTTGGTGTCGCGGTATGTGGGGCATATCGGTAAAAAATTGGCTGGACAACAGGACACGGAGGGTAGCAGTAAACAGAGTCCACTTAAAGGAAAGGGGGTTACTAGTGGGGTACCGCAGGGTTCAGAAGTGGGACTGGTCCTCTTTAATATCTTTATAGGTGACATTGGGGACAGGCTGTAAGGAAAAGTATGCCTCTTTGCAGATGACACAAATATCTGCAACAGGGTTGATTTACAAGGGGGGGGTAGAAAGGATGAGAAGGGACTTGGCAAGGTTGGAGGAATGGTCAAAAGTATGGCAGCTTGGATTCAATGCAACGAAGTGCAAAGTAATGCACCTGGAAAACAAAACCCCAGGGGAAGAGTATACAATGGGGGGAGGTACTAACAACAACAAAAATGGACTGGGGAATTCAAGAATGCATGGAAAAGACATAAGACAATTCTAGTGGAGGTAGGAGAAAGTAGGCTGTTGGTCAACTAGGATCTGCAGTTCATCCAAAAGGTAGGGAAATGGGCAGACTGGGTGGGCCAAGTGGTCCTTATCTGCCATCAAAGTCTGTTTCTATGACCCAGGCAGGGGAATTACTTAGGAATGGGTGCTGTCATATCTGATGCAGAAAGTGATAACTCAACACAAGAGAGTTAGTAGACCATGACAGGACAGGAAGAGAGACACTGCTCTATTGCTGGAGCTCTGAACCAACTCCCCTTCAAACTATTATTGATCTCTACTGGCCCACCAGGTTTCTATTGTTTCCTACAGGATACAAACTGCCTGGTTCCATTCCTTCATCCATACCCATGTTGCATGACATAGGTGCAAGAAGAAGGCCCATGGTGTCAGTGGTTCAGCAGGTTGTATACTCACCTTTTAGCCTGGAAAACTGGAAGGTGCTGGGTTCTAGCCCCACACCAGGAACTTGGCATAAATCCAAAATACTGACACTACAGTGAATCATGACGGGGGTACTGCACTCAAGAGATGCTGTCTTTCAGATGACATGTTAAAATCAAGGTCCCATCTGCCTGTTCCGGTGGCTGTTAAGGTGGACTTTAAAGATCCCATGGCACTTCTCAAAAAAGAGTAGGGAAATTTCTCTGGTATCCTCATACCTTTTAACTGTTATGAATTTCACATAGCGCTATAACTTCCACACTCAAATTTACCCTTGCTCCGCATAGGTTTACTGACATTCATCATTATGTTAGAGCTATTTCTGGACAAACTATGAAATCATTGAACTAAGTTGATATAAACATTCCTTATCAATAACTATATGGGGCCCACTACCTCTAGACATATTGTTTAAAATAAGAAAGTACTACACATTCTCGCCAATTGCTATGATTTTTGAAGGCCAGTGCTATGATTTTTAATGCTGAGAGGTTGAGAGGTATGGGTATCCTGGCCAAAATTCTCTTATTCACAAAAAATACAGTACCACCAACAGCTTAACCTGATTCAATATGTCAGATTACATCTGTATTCACCCCACCCCCTGCAACGAGGCTGAAAATAGGCAGAGTTGCTTGGCCCTCCTTTCTCGGTCAACAAAAAATAAATAAAAATAGCCCTATGATACCTAAGCAGGCTCTTTCACAATACAGGGACCTTAGGGGGACTCTGAGGTTATATGCAGTCTCTGAGGAAACAAGCCAGTAAAGAATAAAAGGGTTCAAAAATATCAGACCTAATGGGGCTGTCTGATGGCCTAATGGTAAATGTTGCAGCTGTCCATGCCCCTGTTCAAGTCTCCAGCCTGCGTTGTTACATATCGGGTAGAAGATGCAGAACTGGGAATCTAACTCAGATACCTCCTACAGCAGGGAGGATGGGTGGCTCCAGACATTACACTTCTGTCCCCTGGGGAGGAGGGAGATGCATGGGCAAGAGTAACATGGACGGCTGCAGACCGGGTGGGGGATTTGAAATCCTGCCACCAGTATGATGCAGTATACTGACATATGATGCGATGGAGTCATACATCTAGTTCTGTGCTGGCATGTGTCAGAATGTAGTCAGTGGGCCTGACCCCAACCAGTCTCTGACTGGTCAGAAAGGTCAAACACCACAGGGATGCGGTCACTGGAACAAAAAAAAAAGAAAAACCTTACAAAAAAATAAACTGCTCACATGAGCAGATATTTGCAGCTAAAAGTTTTAATCCTGGAGACTGGAGAGTGACACTAACCATGGCACTTCACATCCATTGCGTGTCATTTTGTCGTCGGGGGCAGGGCTAAGGCTACACATCACTACAGATAGATAGATAGATAGATAGATAGATAGATAGATAGATAGATAGATAGATAGATAGATAGATAGATAGATAGATAGATAGATAGATAGACGGACAGATAGATTTTTTTCCATATAGCTGTTTTCTCCCTGGAATCAGGTGGGCAGCTGCTCAGCTCGCCACAACCAGCTATCACCTCCCTAGGTCCCTGGGCTTAAGTCTCTTGTGTATCCTCCCCCCCAATGACAGGGCCAGAAGAGGGAGGGCTGCCCCCCCCCCCGGTGCACTGGGACAGCTCACACATCACTATATTTAAATCAAGTTTTTGAAGGTACAGTTCAACAGTACAAACTTCAGTTTTGTAGCCTCAGCAATTATCATAATGCCAGAGTTAAGAAGGTTGAATAGTGAATAGAAATAAGCACCAAATTACAAATAACCCATGTGATAAATGTGTAAACAAGTGTGTCATGAGTGCAGAACAGGAGACACAGCTATACTGTAAGAAATATACACCACACGCTTCTGGACCTACTATACTAAGGTGTTTAGAAACCAAAGAAAAGAACAAACACAGGTGGCTGTTCTCAAAATGGAACTGAAGACTCATGAAGTCATGAGTGAGACCCAAAACTCAGGCAGCAGTCCAGGTAAACAAGATGCCGAGACAGCAGGGTGCTAGGAAGCAAACACAAGGTGTAAGTTACAAGACATAAAATGCATCCTCCAAGGAGAAGCACCGCATGTTGAGCTGACACAGAAACCTGGAAAGAGACAACTGAATAATTCATTGAAAGCAACACTTTCTTAAGGCATTTTTCTTAACCATGTAAAGCATAACATAATGAAGCAGTCATAACATCAAATGCAGGAGCTTATATGGCACCTTAAGATAAAGGGAGGGGAATGGATAAAATGGGACCTTTTGCTTAAGCATTTGTAGCGTAAGATAACAGTGCAGTCATGACATAAATTGCAGTAGCTTCTATGGCACCTTGAAACAAGCATTTGTCAATGCCGAATGTTGTCTTGCTGGCATTGGCATTGGTAGTGCAGGAGTTAGAGAGATACATAAGAGGAATGGCAGAGAAGTATGGAACTGATGCCAACCCAACCCCACCCTGCAGAGATTGACAGGCATTGAGGTGTGCCTTTGGGTCATCGGCCATAACACTCATACCATTTCACCTCACCCTACTCTGCAGACTCCAACAAGTGTCGCGTTGTACCTTGGGGTCGTCGGGCCTTACGCTTACCCAGTTCCATAAAGAAATACGTTGACATGGGTGCAGTATAGGATAATGGGGTGAATTTTGGGGCCGAAGAGTCCAAGGCACACCTTGATGCCTGTCAGTGGTTGGAGGGTGGGAGTGGGGGTGGAATGGCATGAGCATTACAGCCAACAATCCAAAGTCACACCCCTGACACCTATCAGTCTCTACAGGGTGGAACGTTATGATTAGAAACCCTAACTCCCCGGGCATTTGTTGGTATTTGCACTCCAAATTTTCATCATGGGCTTTTTTTGACCCCACCTCATGAAAATATTGGGGACCTCCACTCATGAACAGTGGCGCTGTGATTTTGTTTATCTGTCCCAAATGTTGATTTCCCACAGTGACCGCGCCATTCTGTGCCAGATGTGCAAAAACACATTTCGGGCAGGATGTGAAAAATGACAGCTGCACCATTCATAAGGAGGTGTGAAGAAATGGCAATGTCGAAAATCTAGAGTGAAAATATAAAAAATTCTCGAAGTTACGAGCATGTGTGGAAAGTGCGCAATACACGCTCATAACACAGTCATTTTATGGAATATTTTCATCAAATATGCAACATAGGAATTTTGGGACCTCTGTTCATGAACAGTGTCACTCTGATTTTCTTAATCTGTCATTTTTTGGAATTTTTTCACCAAATTTGCGACATAGGCTTTTTGGGAGCCCACCCCATGAACAGTGACACTGTCGTTTCATTATTCGGTCCCAAAAGGTGATTCCACGCAGTGACCACAAAATCACCTTTCAGGACCAAATAATGAAATGATAGTGGCTGAGTTCATGAGGTGGGGTCCCAAGAACCCCATGCTGAAAATTTGGAGCCAAAAGTCAGAGATATGGCCGCTATATCCACCTAAGTTGAACCCTCTCCACTGATGCCATTATACAGCTTACTGTGGTTTTCTTCGGTTCGCGGGCAGCTTTTGAAGAGTTCAGACATGTCCCGCTCCACCGAAGATCATCGCTCCGGGCTCTGGAGGTAAGTATGGGGTGAGGGGAGTGCGGGGAGGTGGGGTGCGCAGAGGGTGGGTGTAGGTTGGGGAAGGGGGTGCTCCGACTCAACGACAGACCGTTTTCTTATTTTCAGGAATGGACATCATGGAAAGGTTTTCTTCATTTACAGGTGAAATTAAACAACTGTTGGGCACAGTGGGGTGGGCTCCCAGTGTGCCCCATGACTTTGAGGGGGTTATGTTGGCCACACTGGAGTGGGCTCCCAGTGTGGCACACAATGGGGTGGGGCGGGGGCAGGAACATGCCGACGCGGTCAGCTTCAGAACACACACAGGCACACTGGGGTGGGCTCCCAGTGTGACACACAATGGGGTGGGGCGGGGGCAGGAACATGCCGACGCGGTCAGCTTCAGGACACACACAGGCACACTGGGGTGGGCTCCCAGTGTGACACACAATCTTGAGGGAGGGTTATAAACATGCCGACAGGGGGAATGGGCACCCCCAAAGTCGTCTTGCTGGGGATTGTGAGAGGCAGCCGCTGACAGCCGCCACCATGTTTATTGAAACGTTTCTGCAGGCAAGGCAAACCCTGCAATGATGGGGCGCTCCCTCATTGCAGTGGCAAAATTCTTTCAAGTTGGTGGCATGCTTCTCAAGGGCTGTCATAGACAACGTGCTCATTCATTGGTGCCACAGAAACCAGCTCAAAAAAGCAGTGGTGCCATTGGCCACAACATGACCACACCTCCACAACCTGCTACTCCAGCAAGCTGTCACAAAATGTTGCTTGCGCTGCATGCGCAAGACAAAATAAAAAGGAAGAGGGAAGGGAGAATAAACTAATAAAGGATACGAGGAGAGGGACAAATGGAGGTGAAAAAGATAATGTTAGTACATAGATATAGATTAAGGTCCGGTTAGCTACTAGAGCCATGTATGGTCCTGCCATTATTTAGTGGTCAATATTTTCCATTTATTATCCTCCATGTGGAGGTCAAGCATTTTTTTAAAGGATGTCAAGTTATCAGCAGTTACTACCTCTATGGGTTGAGCATTCCATGTACTTACTACCCGCTGGTTAAACCATCTTCCCTATTTTGTAGTAATATACTTTTCACCATGTAACTGCAATGGATGAGACTTAGTCATTATCCCTTTCTTTTTTTTCATTGCAGCCCTGCTGATTCCCATAATACACCATCATGCAAGGCTTTAAAAACATAACACAGATTTCCTCTCAACCTGTGATAAGTTATTGAGTATAAATTCAATGTTAGTAATCTTTCACCATAATTACAATCTCGTACACTCTTAACTCTTCTTGTAAAATGACTCTGAACCTGCTCTAGTCTTTTCACTGCACCAACCGCCTGAGGAGTACTAAAAGGGGTTCCATATTGAAGCACTGGTCTAACCAGGGACTTGTAAAGAGGAAGCAGAACCTCAGTTTTCCTACTTATTATATTCCTATTGATGTTACCCATAATTTTATTTCCTTTCTTCACCACTTCATGATTGTGGTGTTCAAAGCTTATGGTGTTAGATACTATTACACCCAAATCTCTTTCTGTCTCTACTTATGCTATTTGTTATTTGTTTAATACATATTGTTCCATCATGTCCCTTGCACCAAAATGTATAACTTTACATTTACACTCATTAAATATAAGCTTATGTTCTGATGCCCATTTTTCCAGAGAAGTAAGCTGGTTCTGTAGATTCATCACTGAGTCCCTGCTGTCCACTATTGATCCAATCTTGGTATCATCTGCTTATTTACAAATCCATACCCCATCTGCTACTTGCATTAATGCTACCATAATATTAAACAGTAAAGGACCCAGTATGGATCCCTGGGGTACACCACTCGTCACAGTTCCACAGTCAGAGAAGTGCCCATGTAGTTGTACCCTTTGTTTCCTATCCCTCAGCCATTCTATGATCCATTTTTGTAGAGCTAAGGATCTATTATACAGATAGACCAAAGGTTCAGCCTGAATATGAAATACTATAATAGGTAAAAAATACTACCATATAAAACTAGAAGATGCCAAACATGAAATAGTTATTTTATGAAAAAGAAACTATGTCACTACTGTCATTGAGTCCCTTTAGAAGGAGTGCATTAGTCAGAAAGGTCACCTGTCTCAGGCTGTGCTCCAGTGGGGTAGGTGAAACATAGGAGGAACCCCACGGAACATGAGTTTGAAGGGCCATCCCACACAAGTCATATATCAACATTCTTTAGCTGCATACCAAGTCTGTATACCAATAAAAGACATGTGTGCCTGCCACACCTCACGCCACACCAGCGACCCATGTTCGGGAACGAGCACGGGCCACCAGAGGTCAGCACTGGAAGAGAAGGACTGAGCATCTTCGGACAGCTCTCCTTCTCTGGGGAGAGGGGTGACCAGTGGTCAGTGCTTGCCTGTCCCCTAGCAGTGGCTGGGGGCTGGCACACCAAAGCTGCAGATATGTGGATCGGGAGCAGGGCAGACACTTGATGGGGCATGCATGGGAGCATGTGCATCGCAGTCACAGGCATCATTGCATGCTCCGCTCCTGAAAGGAACAAGAAAAGAGAGAACTCACTCATGATGGATGAAGGGGGAGTTCACAGGTTCTGCCCTGACTAGCCATGCCAGCACACTGGATCCATTCTCAGTGGGGGTGAGCCCCCCTGCTGACCCCATGGGGGGGAAGCCCTGGGGGTATACAGCTGGCGCCAGATGGTAGATATTGGGGTGATGGGGCTGGGACTCCCTCAGAATGCAAGGGCCATGGAGCTGGAGTATAAATACCATAAAAAAAGAAAAAAAATGTGTGCCAGAAGACAGAAAATCATGGAGGTGAGGGGAGGATGGCACTGGATGTAGTCCTGCAGCGGCACTGGGTGGGTGGTGCACTGGACACCAGGGATTCATTTTTATCATAATGGGCGTGAGATTCAGGTGGGGGGGTCCGATAGACTACCAGGGACCAGTGATATAATTCTAATTGTCAGAGGGATAAGGAGCGGGAGGAAGCACACTAAACTACCAGGGAATAGTGACATATGTCTAACTGTATGGGGAGCGGGGAGAGAGGAGGGACAACAGACAACCAGTTATGATGTCACACAGGCACACAGATCTGGTGAGGGAGGGAGGAATGATATCGGAAGTTTTTGATCAACGTGGCACCATGTCTGCCTGCTGGGGGTGACAGTGCACTACTGTTTGCATTTGTAAAACTAGGGTTTGGGGAGCATTAACAATGCTGTGCAAGCAACATGTTAGCACCCCTTTAAGACTATTAGAATATACCAGTGCATAGTGAGCCAGCACTTTCCTTTGCATGTGTACCTGGAAGTAGCTGGCACTCATGCTAACAGTTTAGCACTGCATCCATTGTGCTTTTCAGTATGTCACCAAGCATGCTGACTACCTGCTCACTGCGTAAAGCTCACCTGGCATAGCACTAACTGTTTGAATATGGCGCCTTTACAGAGTTGCCTGTGAAAGCACCACCAGTGAGAACTTGAGGGCCTAGGCACAAGCAGCACATCAGTGAGCACAAGAAGTGATGTTAAATGAATTAAAAGCACACCAGGAGGAGTTTCCTGGCTGCCCGTAACCCCCAGATGGGTGCATACTTAAAAAATAACTCCTTTGCCTTCTGAGTTGCTGTTCTCATGGTTCTAAAGAGATGTTTGATGCCACTTGGATTTTGCAGCACTATACCTTCCCCTTCACCCCTGCCACTGCTTTGCAGCTCAGTATTCAAACTCAGTCATCCTATCATGTATGTGGACAACTTGCTGCCTTACCAGCTGACTCTCTTACATGCACCCCAAATCAGTCAATCATGATCCTGCCTCCTGTACAACCTTGCAATGATGCTGCTTAGTATGTAGCTTCCTTTACTATCTTTCTGCCGATGCAGATGTGTGAACGTCTGGCTGAACGCATTAAAAACTGCCTGTAAGAAACAAAATAAAAATCTCCTTCTCCTCTGAATTTTGGCTTGAGCAGAGTGAAGGGACTTGTTGAGCCCCAAAAGCTTGTATACTATGCCATCTTTGTACATTATATATGTTGGTCCAATAAAAGGTACCAAACTATCCACCGGCCCTTTAAATATATAAAATGTTTCTTTTCTTTCTGAATTTACTGTGCTACATGGAACTGAATTCCTTATACAAACCACTTTCTGTGAGAAGCAGTACTTCCTCCTGTCCCCCTGAAATTTCCTCTGGCAGTTGCTTATTATGACCCCTTGTTCTGCTTTCACTTTGTTTACCATTTAGCCCCAGTACATTGCATCTGGGTTCTCCAGTAAACCATACAGTAAAATTCAGTCTCCCCTAACCTCCTTTGCTCCAAGCTACACATTAGAAGTATCAAGTCCCTTCCCATTTATAATTCCATCTCTAAGGATTATTAGCCTCATTGCTCTTCTTTGGACTCTTTCTGGTCTATCAATGTCCTTCCTGTAATATGGATTCTAGAACTGGCAGCAGTATTCAAATTCAGACCTCGCATATACCCTATACAGTGTTGCCATTACTTCCCCCTGACCTGCTTGCCAAGTTTCTCTTAATGAAGCCTAATACTCGTGCTGCCATTTTACAAAGACATATTATCCCTTTGTGCTGCCTCCCTCACCCATTGGCTAAGAAAGTAATAATGCATAGTCTCTACAAACAGTGGACTCCTCTGACTTCTGGCCTCTGCTATTTCCTAGTCTCTGTCTGGGAAATTCAAATCTCCCATGAGTATACCACTGCCTTCATTCGTTGCTTTCTAAATTTCCTTTATCATTGGAACAACAGAAATGGCAGCTCAGAGCAGGAGGTGCGAAAGTCACACAAACTGGACACTTGTAAAAAACAAATAAACTGCACTTGTGCCAGATGCGGTTGAAAACTTTTTTCTGTGCAAAATTTATTTCAGTAAGCAATGAACATGGCACACTGGCCCACATTTCTGGAGGGGCTGGTGTGTCGTGTTCACTGCTTGGTGAAATAAATTTTGCACAGAAAAAGTTTTCACTGCATCTGGCATGAGTGTGGGTTATTTGTCTTTAATATTTTGATTCTGAAAATAATACCATTGTAAAGTATCTAAAAAATTCCCGGTAATAGCATCCCTGTCACACTGATAATACCACTGTTCATGACTGATAATACTGTTGTTCAGGTGCCGTAATACTATTGTTCGGGACCTGAACAATAGTATTATCAGTAAACCTCAACAGCACAACCGTAAGTCTGCCACCCAATGTCTTTCAAAGCGTGCCTCCCGATTGGCTGCTTTTTCTTTAGTGGGCGAGCAGAACAACACTTAAAACATGGCGCCCATCTCTCGCTTAGCAAGAGTGAACCGGGTGCTCAGTATTTCCCTGTTTTTCTTTAAAGTCTGCCCAAAAATGGAATTATCTGGCTGATCCTGCATTCCCCATACCCCAAAACAAGGAAAGGTGGGACTGCCTACCAATTTTACCATGCAGTGTTGTGAGCCAGATGGAGGGAGGGGACGAATGAGAAAGCACAACACAGCGCGGCAGTCAGCCAGGATCAAGACAGTCCTTAAGCGGCCGACCGCCCATAACAAAATACAGAAAAAAACAAATTGTATCCATGTATTAAAAAAAATAACTGATAGATCACTGGGCATTACTGATGAGATACCATCTCAAGGTTCTAGACACAGGAGCCTCTCAATGGTATTTTCCGAATCCTGAATAAATAAATGTTACTCACCAGTAATGTCCAGTGACCTATCCATTATTCTCTTTTTAATTCATCTCTGCTGAATTACTTGGTGTCCTGTATACCATGCCTATCCTTAGTTTTTTGCATCCTCCTTCAGTTAGCAGAAGCTGCAGCAACTCCACACCCTCCACTTCACACATAGATGTCTCCTCTAATACTGTTAACGCCTTCTTTGCATAAACTGCTACCCCTCCATCCCCTATACTTTCTAAATTGTGCATAACCTGGGACCTGAGTATCCCAGTTGTTATTTTGGTTTGCTCCTGTTTCTGTAACGGTCCCTATATCTAATTCTTTATCAGCCATAATTGTCATAAACGCATCCGTTTTATTTTCCAAACTCCTAGAATTCATATACAGTACTTTCCACTTACATTTCTTTACTCCTCTAGACCTCTTGCCTATATTTATGAGTATGTGTGTGTTGAATTACAATCTACCATTAAATACCTTGAATGCCAGGCGTATTCAACGAATACCCAAATACTGTGGTATAGCTAAAGTATTTGATGACATGTATTTGACAAGACTTTGAGATCTCGTGAGATCTCCTCAGCCAATCCCCAGGCTGCACAGAGAGCTTTCCAGAGCTTGACCATGTGACCTCCTTTAGTGCAGAGAGACACTCGAGTTGATAGGAAGAGCTGTTGCTCTCTGTGAAGGAGTTGTGCTTTTCTGAATCAGATTTAGGAAAAAAATAGTCTTTGCAGGCTTTTTTGACTCTTCTATTTACTGAATCTTAGTGGAGACTATGGTGCTGCACTTGACTGACTGCTAAATATTTTTTTTGTTACAACAAAACAAATTGTGTTGTAATCTTCAGGCCAGGGTCTGTCTGCAGTTGCAAGCTAGGTTTTAGGCTAGCTCTTGTTGCTATATAGCTGGCTGAAAAAAGGGCCTGTTCGAGTGACTTCTTCAGACTTAGACTTACAGTGCTGAAAATGTTTTTTCATATTGCAGTGAATACTACTATAGTGTATGGTGGAACATTGTTCTCCACCGAAGTCTGTGACTGAAATGAGGTTGTTCTGCTGCAATAATGACGTCAAAATATTGTTGTGCTGCTCTAAGTACGTCACTGCTGCAGCACGACAGAATGGAATGTTTTCTCATGATGAAACTCACTTGAGTCGCAGCTGTCATTGTCTGAGCTGTCACCTCGAAATTTACGTCAGTGTGCGAGGTGACAGCAGCAACAGTTCCAAGTGAAACTCGAATAAAACAGGTTAAACAAGCATTTGTCAATGCCAAGTGTTGCTTGTTGTCATTAGCAGTGGAAGTGCAGGAGTTAGACAGAGGCAGTATAGGACTGGCAGTGAAGTATTGAACTGGCACCAACTCCAGCCCCACCCTGCAGAGATGGACAGGCATTGGGGTGTGCCTTTGGGTCATCACCACCCATAACGATCATGACATTTCACCTCACCCTACCCTGCAGACACTTATAAGGTTGAGGTGTGCTTTGAAGTGTTCGGGCTTTACACTCACCTCATTCCATAAGGAAATACACTGAAATGGGTGCAGTATAGGAGAATGGGGTGAACTCTGGGGCCAAAGGGTCCAAGGAGCACCTTGATGCCTGCTACTGGCTGCAGGGTGGGGGTGGAATGGCATGAGCATTACTGTCGACAATCCCAAGTCACACCCCTGACGCCTGTCAGTCCCTACAGGGTAGGGTGTTATGGTCAAAAACCCTAACACCCTGAGCATTTCTTGGTATTTTTACTCCAAGTTTTCAACATGGGCTTTTTGTAATCCCACCGCATGAACAGTGACACTATCAGTTTGTTAGCCAAAAGATGATTTTGCACAGTGACTGCGCCATTTGGTGCCACAGGTGTGAAAACACATTTCGAATAGGATGTGAAAAATGACAGCTGAACTGTTCATGAGGAGGTGTAAAAAATGGCAATGTTGGAAATCTGGAGTAAAATATAAAAACTGGTGAAGTCACGAGTATGCATAGAAACTGCAGAACGCACACCCGTAATGTCTCCCTGCTGACTCAGCGCATTGGCCGGTGGGGGAATATTCGCATATTCCAGGCAAGGGAATGAGAGGTTCCCACGAGATGGCTGCTGGTGGGTGGCAGCCTAACTGAACAGACTTTTTTGAGCACTTTCTTTAACTGAAGTTTTAATACCAATTGCAGTTAGAAAATATATTTCTTTAAACAGACATGCTAATCAGGGGCATAAATATGCACAGGCAGGAGAGCGCACGAAGGTAACTGGTGTTTTCCTTTAAACTATGCTTATGCTGTCTGACTCTGCATCAATTTATAATACATCTCATTTGTCTATTTTCATTTTTTCCCATGTCTTCAGCATTTTTAATAAATGTACTACATTATGGTTGAATGCCAGCATAGTCAGATACCTGAATACCTGGGGTGTATTCATCAAATATTGGACAAATGCACAATTTATGGATATGCACATCCCTATTTACAAGAGTTACTTTTCCACCCCCATATCACCATTTATGCAATGGGGTGGACATAAATGGAGTGTGATAAATCCATTTATCTGAGTAACTGTGTGTAAAGTTTGTTTATACACACAGTTACTACGTCACACTCCATTTATGTACACAGTTCTTACATCACAGTCCATTTATCTATACAATTCCTACATCACCCCCCCAACACCAACACCACCATCTCTGACTCCCCTGCACTACTTCCACAATTTCTTTCCCAGGAAACATTACACAGCAGCAGCCATTACAGCTCTGCATTCCTATTTCCACTGTAAACCCTCTACCTCTCTCTGCTCTAAAGCTTATAATGTACAGGACACACTAAGACAAGAACTGTCAGTTTAAAAAGAGAATAAAAGAAAACCTCAAGCTGGTCACTGCGTGCTTGTCTTCACGCCCCCACACCAATCCCTTTACTCCCATTTTGTGACTTGGTACCTATCTTCAAACACACAGGCTCTGCTTCAATGTTTCAAACCACTGGCTACTTGCACCCCCACCCCGCTTGGTCAAGTGCTCACCTGCCCACTCCCTTCACTCTCAGGTGCCACTCCTAGCCCTTCATGTCCTGCACCCTCAATCTGAGCTGAAAAAAGAGTATTTTTTTTTTATTTTCTTTTTCTTTAAAAATGCTACCTCCGAAACCAGTGTTGCTGTCTTTCATTGCCCTGTTCGCTCCTCTTCAATGCCCCTCTGCAACACCCGCCCATCTCTCTCTCTCTCTCTCTCAGACAATGGACAGAAGCAGTCAAGAAATTATTTTAAAATAAAAAAAAGGAAACTGTGACTCTGTGATGCCAGATCCCTGACAAATAACGCCGGTGTTGGCACTCCTCAGCTAGCTTCTTTTCACTTAAGCCCACCGCCATCTTGCCCTGAATTTTTCTGAGTTGGCCTGAACTAACCAATCCAACAAGATGTCAGAACATAGTCGTGTGCTTCCTAATGCTGTCTCCTTAGCAACGGCCCTAGTAACATTTATTTATTTAAAATCTTTGTAACCGGGAAAGGCACACAGAGCCGAGGCTCGTTTCCAGGTGCGACCCAGAGGAGATGGGAATGAGATGTGCAAGTAGGTGGTAACAATACAGTACAGAAACACAAAAAGTTGATACAGTAGTTTCCAAAATAGTTAACAAAGCACTGCAAATCCACAAAAAAGCACTGATACAGGAGTGCCCAAAAACAGGGGCAGTAAGTAAAAGTATATTACAATTCAGTAACGATTTAGTGCAGCAAACAATTTCAGTGGTAACACAAGTGCAGTTGGGGTATAGATTGAGGTTTGGACCATCTAGATACTGATTTAAGAAGTAGAAACCAATGACCTAGAGAGAGCATGAACAGAAGAGGGGATAGTAGAGGGACAGACAAGTGAGGGGTGATTGTGGCCAGGTGGAGAACGATCAGTGTGTGGGGTGAAATGAGAGGTGTGAAGTGGAGGGGGAGTAGGTGGGGTAGAAACAAGGGAGTAGGTGGGGATAACAGGGGAGAGGAGGGCAAAGGTGTGGGGAGGGGAGGGGTCAAGGCATATTTACAGAAGGCTGGGGGAGCAGTTGTAGGGAGGTGGGAGATTAGCCGGTGCTTTAGTGTAGCCATAGTTGGAGCAAAGCAGATGGATTGAGACAGTTAGTTCCACATAGCTGGTAGTCTGAAGGAGAAGGCAGCCTTGTCAGTCTGGCAGTGAGGAAGTGGGAGATTGAAAGAGTGACAATCATGCAATCTGAGGCCATAGCCCAATGGGGGGAGGGGGAGGGGGAGAGGAGCGAGGATAGATAAGGGCAGAGTGGAATACCAAAACTTGCTAATAAATGTGGCACAGTGTGAAGGCAATGAGATGCAAGGGAGGAAAGAGTGATTGCCGAGTAAAGGTAACGGTGATGGGTTCGGAAAGGGAGGCTGGTGGCAAAGTGGCAGAAAGCATTGTAGAGAGGGTTAAGTCTGGATAGGGAAGATTGAGGGCAGCACTGTATACAACATCAGCACAGTCAAATGTAGGGAGAATTAGCTTAGTAACCACTGTAGTTCTTTGTGGATTGGTGGTGAGAGGCAATCTTTAATTCTGTGTAAGGCCCCCAACTTGGGCCGGAGTTTAAAGTGTATGGAGTCAATATGTTCAGAGTAGTCTAACTTGGAGTGCAGCCAAACCCCGAGGTACTTGACGGACTGAATGATGTCTATTAGTATGCCATCTAGGGCGTAGAAGGGGGGGATGGTAGTTTGGCCAGTCGCTGAGTGGAACTGAAGGTCATGGCAACTTTCTTTTTGGTATAACATGGCAAAACTTAAAGCGCAATAGCCCTATTTCACAGAATAAAACCTGAAACTTGTTATTAAAAAAAAAAAAATTAAACAAACACACAAGATTCTTGCCTGTCACACAATGTCTTCCACTACTGCATAAATGAAATATGTGGAGGGTGACTGTGTGATGCAGCATTTATCTTGTGTAGTTGCCATTGACCTCTCATAACCATCACTCATGGCTCCGCCACTCATGAGGTTACTCGAGGTCAATGGCAGCTACACAAGATAAATGCTGTATCAAGCAGTCGCCCTCCGCATATCACTTTTATTTGTGTGAAACCCCCATCGTATAAAAAGCTTTTTGTGGAGAGCCAGTTTGGTTCTGTGTGTGTGTGTGTGTGTGTGTGTGTGTGTGTGTGTGTGTGTGTGTGTGTGTGTGAAAGTGTGTATCTGCCAAGTAGCACTGCTCTCTTCTTCTTCTAATTTAAATATACACTGGTGCGCTCCCTGGTTAGAAGCAGTCCATCCTTTTAGAACAGCCTGCCCTAATCACAGAAGGAGCCCCAGTCCCTTAAAAAATGAAAGCATTCTTCCCCGCACCAACTCTTGAGCCAAGTGTTGAGTTCTTTACATGTCTCCTGTCTAGAAACACCCAGATTGGAAAAGAACGGCCCACTCACTAATTCAGTTTCAAACAATAACTCTATTTTTAAATTGCATCCGGACTATATATGTCCTATGTTTCGGTATTATATCCCTTTCTCAAGGAGTCCAGTTTTTAAATTTATATATTTATTTATTTATATATATGTATATATATTTTGTCTTATCCTTATGTATCACAGCATCAGTATTGCATTGTTGCTCCCCTTAGGATTATGCAGGACCATTTTTAACATATTCTCTTTAAATTTCTTATCTAATTCATTCTTCTCTCCATATGCATCCTACGTCTAGGGCCGCTCATAGGACATATATAGTCTGGATGCAATTTGAAGATAAAAAGAGTTAATATTTGAAATGGAATTGGTGAGTGGGCCGTTCTTTTCCAATCTGGGTGTTTCTGTTATATTAGATTTTGACTGGACTATGGCCTCTCCCTTCTGAATACCTTTCACTTTTATATTTTTCTGAGGTTTGGCTGGACCAGAGTTTCATTTTATATTTCTCCTGTCTACTCTGTCCCTTACAGAACTTGGAACTGGTAGAACCTCAGAGAAGGTTATCATCTCTTCTGCTGATCATAATTTACTGCCTAGTTCCCAGAACCTGTTCTTGACCCTGCCTATGCTATAGTTTGCCAAATCACTGGTGCCTAAATATATCACGTCTGACTTGCTTTCCCCTAACATGATGGGCTCTTCCAGCTGGGGAAGTACTTTGGCCACTATAGCCCTGGGATACAACAACCAGATCTCTCCCCTGGATAGGCAATGCACACTAGCCTCCCTGTCCCTCTAAGTACAGAATATCACACAACAACTTAGCATATCACTGCCTCATGAAACCAAATACTCCTAGGTTTCAACTGCTGTTTTTACACCTGTCAGAAGCTTAATTTCTCTGGTGGCTTGAACTGGTGCTTAGTTTCCACCTCAGGATTCCCTTCCCCCTACAGTACTATTCCTCTCCACCTACTCCACTTTCCTCTGCACTACAGTCCATCTTGAACACCTGACTCAAGGAGTTTGCTGAGGCAATGAGACAGCAGCCATCCTCTCTCCTTGTGTTGTGTTGCTCCTCAGAAACCTCACTTCCTACTGAAGGAGATCCAACTACGCTGCAAGGATGCTGAGCTTCCTACACACTTGGAAACTGCCATTCATCCTGAGCACCCTCTGAAAGAAAGTGGCAGCACAATCCCTGCTGCCTCCCCTCCCAGCAACCTAAATGAATAAACATTGTAAGTGTGGGAACAGTAAGCTTGTAAGCTACTGTAAAAACTAGGGATGGGTGAACCAGTTCATCCAAAATACGAACCAACCTGAACATGCCAAAGTGTTTGTAAATGAACGGCTTCTGAACACTTTCAGCTGTTCAGATTGGTTTGGATGGCCATTGTATCACGGGAAATGCAGCCCAAGAACTGCCAGAGCAGGAGGAGCCCACAAGAGGGACCAGAGACAAGACTCTGGTTCCTCATTGGATGGCTGAGTTGTCCATCTCTCTAAGGTGGGACCTGATTGGGTTGCTGCTCTAGAAACCAACGTGGTCCACCTTAGAGCTACACAGAGGAATCGAGACAGAGAAGGAGCAGTAGCTTCTGTAGGCTGCTCCGTGCTGCGTCAAATTCTGTGTGCTTGACTTGTGGTGCTTGCAATTTTTTTTTGCCCTTTGGGCAACAGAGGAAGAAGTTGACTCTAAAAAAAACAAAATAATTATTTATCTATATATATATGTATAAATATATATAGTACTAAACTGAAAGAAAACAAGTGAGGGGAAGTTGGTGGTGGGGAGTAGGGGATTGGGAGTCAGGGACTCTGGAAGGGATTGAGCCAAGGACTGGATGTGGGACTCGGGGATTGGGGCGGGGAGAGGAGTAGTTATTGTTGAGAGAGGAGACTTAGGGAGGGGAAGAGGAACTTGAAGGAGACTGGGGTCAACTTGTTGTGAGAAAGAATTTGAAGACAGAGTGCTGTAGACAAGAAAGAATAGAATAAGAGATTGAAGAGAGACTTCACTATTAAGTGCCAGAGCCAGACTGCCCGTTTTTATTTGGGGAGGGGGTGAATTCTGTTGAACTGTGCCAGTGTGCCACCCAGTACCACATCACTCCCAGTTAGCCTTCTTGCTGTTTGCCTAATTGCCCCCAACAACATTAAGTCAGCTCTCTCAGTGTGTGTGTGTGTGTGTGTGTGTGTGTGTAAAATCTGCCAGGCCAGCCACTCGTCACTGTCAGTTCACCAGTGTCACTTCTTCCATACTATGTGACCCTCCTCCCCAAGAAGTCAGTCATCTGTCATATTCCTGCCTGTGCTCACTCAGTGGGGTATAAGATTTGACTCAGTGGGCAGGGCATTCCGTCACATCACTTGGAATAAATTTTAAAAAAATAAAATCCTTGAAGGAAAAAGTACTGTGTCAGAGATGGTTAGGCCAGGCAGGGTCCCTGAATCTGTGTGGGTAGTAGCAGTGTCTGCAGAATCACCCTTAGTGTAGGTGGTGTGTGAACTGAATTCTGTGTGTGTGTGTGTGTGTGTGTGTGAAATAAAATCTGCCAACCAGTCGTCAGTGCACCAGTGCCACTTCTTTCATACTGTGTGACCACCCCTGAAGAAGTCAGTCATCTGTCATCTTCCTCCCTGTGCTCGCTCAGTGGGGTACAAGCTTTGGCTCAGTGGGCAGGGCATTCTGTCATATCACATGGAATAAAAATAAAATCCACTTCTTGCATACCATCACATCACATGGAATAAATAAAAAAAACAAACACTTTTTGACCCTGAACAAGCGACAGACTTGTATTATGAGTACTCCAGAGAATGGTAAAGCAAAAGTTGAGGGAAAAGGAATTAATAAACATAAAAAAAGTTTATTCAAGAGCCCAGAAAGGAGTGACCCAAAAAAGTAAAGTACTACAACAACAACAAGCACCACAGTCTGTTGAAGGAGCTGAACTAAATGTTACTACTAACCATGTGCAGGCTAACTCTCAAAATACTGAAAACCCATCAAGGGTTGGTGGACTGTCTATGTTAGAAGGGCTCGGTAGTACAGCCAACGAAGTGTCGAAAGACAGTGGCAAGAGCAAATCGTCTGAGGAAAAAAGTGCAAAAATAGAGTATTCCAATTGTACATAAAGTTAAAGCACCAACAAGTACAACTCACAGTGGAGTTTCTCGATTTGCAACACATGCATATCAAATAACTCGATCTGTGACTGCAAATGTTAGCTCTACTGAATCTGAATCTGATGATGATGATGACGACCATGGTCATGGTAAGACTGATGATGAGCTTGTGACTTTACCTTTAGCTATGTCTCATTCTGGTTCTGACAGTGACAATGTGGATAAAAATAATAGTAGTAGAGTGTCAAAAGGGAAAAAGAAAAAGTCAAAGGCACAAGCCACACAAAGTGAAACAAAGTCTAACAGTAGTGATGATGATGATGATGATGATGACGACAATGGTGCCGTAGAGGATTCTATGATTGTCTCACCTGATGAACCTGAATCCTCTACTGATATGTCTTCCCCATGTAGGCCCAGCCACTCGACTCCTAGTCCTACTGAGGTTGTTACTACTACTAGACATAGACAGTCCACCTCTATTGTTTGGAATCATTTTTATGTACACTCCAAGGATGCTTATAGAAATATAGAGACATAGAATTTGACAGCAGATAAGGACCGCCTGGCCCACCCAGTCTGCCCATTTCCCTACCTAATGGATAAGCTGCAGATCCTAGTTAACCAGCAGTCTACTTCTTCCTACCCCCATGCCCTAGAATTGCCTTATTACTGTCCCATGCATGGTTGAATTCAACCACTGTTTTTGACTCCACAACCTCCTCTGGAAGGCCGTTCCATGCATCCACAACCCTCTCTGTGAAAAAATACTTCCTTAAGTTACCTCTGAGCCCTCCATCTTCAAATTGGTGCCCCTTGTTCTTGCACACCTCTTTTTGAAAGATGCTACCCTCTTGGACTTTGTTGATTCCCTTGAGGTACTTGAAAGTTTCTATCATGTCCCCCTCTCCCTCCTTTCCTCAAGGCTATACATATTAAGCTCTTTAAGTCTCTCTTCATATGTCTTCAGTGCAGACCCTGCACCATTTTAGTGCCCTCCTCTGGACAGCTCCATCCTGTCTATGTCTTTTCGAGGATTGGGTCTCCAGAACTGCATGCAGTACTCAGATGGGGTCTGACCAGCTGTCTGTACAGAGGCATAATAACTTCCTGTTTTCTACTGGTGATGCCTCTCCCTATGCATCCATAGTATCCCCCCCAGCCCTCCTTGCTGCCCTCTCACATTGCTTGCCCACCTTTAGGTCATCTGATATGACTACCCCCAGGTCCCTTTCCATTTTTGTTGTTGTTAGTATCTCACCCCCCTACATGGGGGTGCCTACATGGGGAAGACATATCAGTAGAGGATTCAGGTTCATTAGGTGAGACAATCATAGGATCCTCTACAGCTTGCCACACATGTTAGTAGGAGAAAAAATAAAGGGCATCTTGGAATCACAACAATGATGCAACAGCTTTCACAAATTCCCCCTATTGTTGTATATAGTTTAAAAAAACAGTCTAACACTGGTGGCTAGAAATCTAGCAGGGCTCTCTGAGAACAGGAATATGCAGCTGAAACAGTGGGAGACAAGCACCAGGTAAGATCCAAAAGTCCACTTTCGCCTCACAGTCACGATAATTCTGTAAGGTCCTCTGTTTTACTAGGCACGGCATGTAGTCGTACAACACCCCTAGCCAAATATAACTTTACCACCAGCCCCTCAATAAGAGGCAGTTAAAGTTAAAAGAAGTTTTTGAAAGGAAGTCTAAATATTCATGAAACCATCCCATAGCACTGGCAATAAGTCATAAAATAGCAGAAATGATTGTACTTGATTTATAGCCATACTCTATTGTGGAAGATATGGGTTTCAGAAGGCTTATGGAATACTTAGAGCCACAATATTTAATACCAAGTAGAAACTACTTCTCAGTAACCGCTGTGCCCAGGATGTATGACAGCTTAGTAGTTCAAGTAAGGCATGCCTCAGAGAGGCTGAGGACGAGGTAGTTCACTTCACTGCTGATATGTGGGCCAGCAGCCAAACCATTGTCTATCTTTCTCCTACTGCACACTGGATAAGTTTTGTGGGCAACTCATCAACATCCTAATGTACTACTAGTCTGCCTGCTACCACTTCAACCAGTACTACTACCACTACTATCTCTCAGAGCTCAAAAAACCCATCACATTTCAGAAAATAGTTCTCCATATATGCCACTTTCAAGACACAGCACATTCAGAAAGAACTTGGAAGACTACTTACTGCTTGGGTCACTTCCCAGGGTTTGAAAGTTGTTGTTTTTTTGTTGCCGATAATGGTTCAAATATTAAAAAAGCACTTCACGATGACAACTAGGTACATACACGCTGTTTTACCCATTGTCTTAACCTAATTGTTCAAAGCTTCCTGGATAATGATCGACAAGTATCAACCACTATGGGTACAGTGCACAAAGTGTGTGGCCACTTCAGCCATTCAGTAAAAGCCTGTGACATCCTGGCTGATTTCAAGAAGGACTAAGGTCTTCCTCGTCTCCATCCTGTTCAGGATGTAGCAACGAGGTGGAATTCAACTTACTTTATGATTGAACACATCCTCGAACAAAAGGTAGCTATCATTGAGTAGGTATATCATGTGCAATGATATTGTGGAGGGCATTGTACTCCATTCTACTCAATTGTCTCTGATAGAATAATTGTGTCACATTCTGAAACCATTCATGAGTGCTACAAAAGAGGTCAGTGCCGAAAAAGCATCCCTTAGCCAAGTTATTCCATTCATTCTACTTTTCAAAAAAGGTTGGAGAAAATGAGGAGCAACTTAGATATGAACCAATCTATAGTCAATAATATGCTTACCAGACTTAGCAAAGATGACAAATTATCAGCCATGACATAGAGCAAGGAGTATCTCTCAGCAACATTGCTAGATCCATGTTTCTGGAACAGACACCTTCCTGATGTGGTTTCTGATGATATGGAGGAGTTGAACTACAGGCAACTTTTGATTGATGCAGTAGATGAGGTTTCATTAGGAAGATTGGCAAGCAGTACTACAATGACACCACCTCAAATTCAAAAGACTGCTCCAAAATACCAGTGCAGACAATGAGGAGGATGACATTTGGGGCCAGCTGCAGGACACTGAAATGCCACAAGGAGAAAATGTATGCTTAGTAGTAAGTATGGTAGATGCATATCTGTCTGAGCCCAAAAGCTCCCTTTTGTGAACACACAAGAAAAAGTGAGCAAGTTGCAACATGGTAAGGCCAATATAAAAAATGTTATCACTTTTGCATAAAATAGCTATGCTTCATACTGTAGCACATATGAATTCCTGATGCCACACATAAAACCTCCAATTCAAGGATCAGTAATCGATATTTTATTTTTTATATATATTTATTTTGCATGGACTTGAAACTCTCTTGCTCTTTAAGTTGATACAGTGCCTGAAGTCATACAAAGTGCAAAAATATACAACAGTATTAAGCCTTACCCTAGTCCATCAGACAGCCACTCACCCCAGTGCTTCACAAAAAGGCTTTATCAGGAGACGTGGTTGCAACAAACTCCCATTCCTTAAAGAGATTCACCAAGGTAAACACATTGACATTTGCACCTGATATATTGGTGCCTTACCTCAGAGGAAGCCTGTGCAGATGTCCACAAATATCCAAATAGTTTAAGCGTAATATCACTCATAAATTTATTGTAACTGGGTCCCAAGGACTTCCCACTGCCCAAGCTCCATCCCCGTGCACAGCCACGTTATGATGTAAAGCCAGGGAGAGTGGGAGGATGAGTTGCATTATAATCTATGGGAGGCAGCTTTCCAATCTTTTTATGTTGGCATGCTTGCGCAACCAGCATCTTGCGAGTAGTGCAGATTTGGAGGCACGGTCACTGTTGGGTGAATGCAGGACACCCACCAGTAGGTGTGTCCCGCATTCCCCAATCAGCCAGCAGCAGGAGCTGACACCCTTCCCAGCTAATCAAGCCAAGACATCACAGAAAAGGTCAGCTGCAATGAGAGCGAAGCTCTCATGCAGCGTGACCACAACACGCCTCTCCCTACCTGCAGGCAACATGGCGGCAGTGACTGCCGCTGTTGCCTGTCAACTCCCCTTCCTTTATTGTGTGCCAACAAGGGTGCCCAATCCCCATCGGCATCATGTAACCCCCCCTTTCTTTGATTGCCAAGGGGGTGCCCAATCCCCCTCAACATCATGCACCACCCCAATAGTTTTTCTTTGCCGATGGGGGCCCAATCCTGTCAGCATGTATCCCTCCCTCCCCTTGAATTTTGCTGATGCAGGAGCCACTTCCATTGGCATAATGTGTTCCCCCTTTCTTTGTGCCGTATAGAACAATCCCCCTTGGCTGCTGCGCCTCCCCCTTTACTTGTTTGCTGACGGGGGTGCCCAAACCCCCGTAGGCTAAAGCACCCACCCACATACACACACACACAGGTGGCATGCTGGGAGCCCACCCCAGTGTGCTAAACCACCTATTAAAGTGAAAATGGTCCCCCAATGTCTTTTATTTTTATTTTTTTACCTATAGGTGAGGTTACCTGAGGTTTAAAAGTTCGCGCTGTTTGAAAGCACTGAATACCATCAACGAGGTGAATATTTCCAGCTTATTCCCTCTTACTGAATGCACAGCAGCTCTTTTTGTTTGAATTCTGCTTTGTGGACTGCAAACGCTAAGAACAACTGCGCACTGAAATATACCAAGGCACAGCTGATTGAAAACCTTGAAGGACTGCTATCAGAGACTTGCAGAGAGTGGGACCTGAGGTTTAAAAAGTTAGCTGTTCGCAGCGATGTGTACTCTGGCGTGTGAGTGGTATGGCATATAATTAAGTAGTTAAAGGATTTGCTCTGGTAAATTGTAAATGGAACACAGTTCCTGGTATATTTGCCTCGTTTTTGCAGGTAGGTGTAAAAGGTAGTAAAAAGGTGGTGGTGGTTTTCTGCCTGCTAAACGATTTCAAATATTGCCGGAATACTATTGTTCCTTTTAATAAATTAAAAAATGTATTTAGTAAAATGTTAGGTTACCTTATTTTGGGATTGACTTTTACAGGTGCAATATTTAGTGAATCTGAATTAGGAATAACAAAACAGTTTGGCCATTTGTTGTAAAGACCTATCCCAATTTAGAAGGGTATTTACTTTTAAATAGAAGAAATGTTTTTACTAATTGTTGGAATAAGTACTTGATAGCAGGTATTAAGTTAAAGGCTTACCTCAAGTTTCAATAAGTCACCTGACACTTTTATGGATGCATGTTATTTGGTTTTGATCTTGGGGGGTGATGTTGAGATGAATCCAGGACCTAATGTTGAAAATAAAATTACTGTTTTACATGATAATGCCCGTAGTATTTCTAATAAGACTGATCTGCTGGCAACCATTATAGACTCACATAATCCATGTATATTGGGTTTGAGTGAAACTTGGTTAAATGATAAAATAAGTACAACTGAATTGGGTGTGCCAACATATCAGACTTTTAGGCAAGATAGAAAAGGTAAAGGGATGGGGTAATGTGTTATATTAAAAACGCTTTGGGGTATGCTGAAATAATGATGGCAGGAAATGAAGGAAATATAGATTATATAGTCATCTCTATTGTTCACCGAAATTTAGTAGTAGCTGTGATTTATTCTCCCCCTCGAACAAAATTAAAAACTATAGATGGGGTTTTACAAAAAATAAGGGATTGTATAAAAGGTAAACCTGTTGTATTACTGGGTGATTTTAATTGTGACTGGGCTAATGATAGAGGAAAAAAATTAAAGGAAATCACAACTGAAATGGGACTTATTCAATTGATTAATCTACCCACAAGATATATAAATACTACAAAAAATGGATCAATATTAGATCTAATTTTTGTTTCACAAACTCTTCAAGTAAAAGATCAGGGAATTTTATCCCCTCATTTCAGTGATCATAATCCTGTTTGGATTGCTCTTATTGTACATCCTAAGGGAGGACTTGGAGAGTTTCCGAAACAAAATTGGTCTCGTGATATGAGACATTTTTCAGAGTTTAAATTTTTAGAGAGTATTAGATTAGAAAGATGGGAGAGGTGTTTATTAATACCAGAATTGGATCTTAGCATTGAATATTTTACCAATACTTTTCAAAATATTTGTGATTTCCATGCACCTATAATAACAAAAAAACATAGAAATTTGCCAAGATTTCCATGGATAACAGAAAAATTGCAAAAAATGATTAGAGTTAAAAATAGAATCTGGAAGAAAGCCAAAAAAAAAAAAGAAAGTTGTGACTGGGATTTATTTAGAATTAAAAGAAGAGTGTCAAAAATTAACAAAAGGGCAAAATAATTTACTATCGTAGTAAATTAAATTACAATATGAATCCTAAAAAATTCTGGACAATTATAAAAAACTTGTCAAATCCTGGAGGGCAAAATGGACAAATATAATTAAAATTGAGAACAAATGAAGATATAATAGAAGATCCAGGGGAGGTATCAAATATTTTCAATGGTTACTTTATTGATTTACCCAACTTAGGATTAATAGGAGATACTCCAATAGTAACTGACATTAGGTGTGAAGAACATTATCCAAATCAACATCCTCTCTTTAGATTCAAACGGTTAACATTACGGGAAGTTACTAAGGAATTATCTAGAATAAACCCATATAAATCTGTAGATCTGGACAATTTAGAAGGACGTTTTTTAAAAATAGCTGCCCCATATATAGCACATACGATTTTAGCTATATTTAATTGGAGTTTACAAGAGGGACATTTTCCTACTTTATGGAAGACAGGGAAGATAGTACCTATTTATAAAACTGGAGATAAGACATCTCCTAACAATTATCGTCAATTACTATCTTACCTGTATTATCCAAATGTTTAGAAAGGTTGGTAAACCAACAAATGGGAGTTTATTTAGAAAATATGATTTATTAACAAGATATCAATCAGGTTTTAGGAAGGGTTTTTCAACTACATCGGCTTTGGTCGAATTTAATGATCTGATATGTACATCTTTGAACAAAGGTAAGGATACAGCAGCCATCTATATTGATCTGTCAAAAGCATTTAACTTGGTGAGCCACTCCATTTTGTCTGAGAGGTTGGTCTGTTTGGGTTTCTCTGGAGATCCACTAGTATGGTTTAAGTCATATTTGACGGACCGATTCCAGAGAGTACAGCTAGAGAACCATCTCTCGCAACCTAGGATTATTAAAAGGGGAGTTCCACAGGGGTCCATTTTGGGACCCTTGTTATTTTTGATATTCAATAATGATTTACCATCAGTGATCCGGCATACAGATATTAGAATGTCGCAGATGATACAGTTTTGGTGGCCTCTGGTAGCGGTTTGGTGGATCTCCAGAGAGACCTACAGGCTGACTTCACTAGGGTTCAGGGTGGTTCACCCAGTCACAATTGATTATGAATGTAAATAAGACAAAATTAATGTGCTTTGGTACTAAAAAACAGGGTGTCTCAGATGTACAGATCACATCATTGAATCAAACTTTGATAGAACAAGTTTCAAATTATTGTTATTTAGGAGTTAATATTGACTCTTTATTGACCTTTAAGAGTCACATAGAGTCTGTTATTACAAAAACACATAAAAAATTGGGAGCTTTGAAGAGAACATCTAAGTCCTTAAAACTGCAAGATAGAAAACTGATTGCTGAACAGCTCATACTTCCAGTAATAAAATATGGAGAAGTTATCTATCTCGGCTGCACCTAAACAATTTTTGATTAAATTGGATAAATTGCAGTATAGGGTGGCAAGATATGTCTTACATTGTAATATTAGGACTCATCATTGTGAATTGTTGACTAAGTGAAACTGGTTACCTCTTGACCTAGAATATAGGTATAGTTGGTCCTTATTTATATATAAATATAGGACAATTCATTTGAATCATAATATATCAAAAATATTGGCAGGTAAAGATTCTGCTCTTAGGAAACATTCAGTTAGGGCTTTGTATCAAAATAGAATAGATCCAGATAAGCGTAAGAATAAATTTGGGGATAGAACCTTGGCGTCACAAGCAGCAATGTGTTGGAATACTCTTCCTCCTTCATTGCGATCAGAGAAAATTGAAAAAAAATTTCATAAGGGGTTAAAGATGCATTATGTATATTTTTGTGAATGTGTTTGATTTAATTTTTAATATTGTCTAGATGTGTGTGTTCTGTGATTTTGTGTTTTATAATTTGTATTGATTGTTTGAAATTGGTGTGATTATATGAAACTTGGAAAACTTGCACAGGACTGTCTTGAAAACTGGATTATTTTATCCAAATGACATGTATTTTTCCTGTATAAAAATAAAAATTTTCTACTACTACTATAAAGCAAAAATGGTCCCTCGTAGTCTCCAACCCCTTCCCACAACCCACACCCACCCACTGCGCACCCTGCCTCCCCACACCCCCTCTCACCCAATACTTATCTCCAGAGTCTGGCGTGACGATCTTCGGAGGACCGGAAACACGTCTGCACTCTTCAAAGCCGACCGCGAACTGAGGAAATGCCGGTAAGCTGTATAATGGAATAAATAGGGGTTTTTCAACTTTAATGCATATCTCGGGCATTTTAGGGAACCGTTACACCAAATTTTCAACATGGGGTTTTGGGACACCCCCATGAATTCTGTCACTGTCATATCGTTAATCGGTCCCGAAGATGATTTTGCAGTCACTGCAAGGAATCACCTTTGGGACCCATTATGAATGACAGTGCCACTATTCATGAGTTGGGCTCTGAAAAACCTATGTTGCAAATTTGGTAAGGCATCAAAAATGGCTGTTTCGAGAGTGCTGTACAGGTTGCTACGCAGGGCTCTAATCATAATTCACAATATTTTCATGCCAGATTTTCAATATTGTCATTTTTGTACACCTCCTTGTGAACAGTGCAGCTGTCATTTTCACATCCTGGCGAAATGTGTTTCCACACTTCCGGGCACAATAACGTATCGGCTGTGGAAATCAGTGTTCAGGCCAGATTGTGAAAATGACAGTGACACTATTCATGAACAGAAGTCTAAAATGCCTATGTTGAAAATTGGTGACGATATTCCATAAAATGACTGTGTTAAGAATGCGTTGTGGAATTGCACACACTAAATAGCGTGCGTTGCATTTGTAATATTTTCCTCTGGATTTTCACCACTGGCATTTTCCTCACCTCTTGATGAACAGTACAGCTGTCATTTCACATATCCTGCCCAAAATGTGTTTTCGCACATCCGGCGCAAAATAGCGTGGTCGCTGTGCAAAATCACTTTTTGGGACAGTTTAAGGAAATAACAGTGACACTGTGCATGAGCAGAGGTGCTAAAATGCCTATGTTGAAAATTTGGTGCCGAACGTCCATAAAATGACTGTGTTACAAGCGTGTGTTGCGCATTTCCCCGGACCCTTGTAACTTCACAAATTTGCAATATTTACATGCCACATTTTCAGCACTGCCATTTTTTTACACCTCCTTATGAACTGTGAAACTGTCATTTTTCACATCCTGCCCAAAATGTTTTTCCGCACTGCACTACCAAAGCCAATGTCAGCACGACAACATTCGGCATTGACAAATGCTTGTTTTTATATTGTAATGGTCATTTGGTGATGAGGCGAGCACTGGTGCGACTAACAAGACCCTTGTTAGTCAACCAGTGCCATTCATCACCAAATGACTCATCCCTATCTCAAAAAATCAGAACGCTGCCCCCATAGATTATAATGGGGTGCATCCCCATGCTCTCCCTGGATTTACATCATAACATGGCAGTGTGAGGGGGCAGAGCATGGACGGCTCTTAAGACCGGGAAGTCCTCCGGACCTGGTCATAGTAAATTTACGAGTGATATTAAACTTAAACTTTTTGGATATTTGACATCTGCACAGAAACAGACTGCCTCTGAAGTAAGGCACCGATATATCGGGTGCAAATACTATGGCTGGCAAATCTCTTTAAATACCAACAACACACATGTAACACATAGAAAAACTGAATATTAAAAGTGACAAGAGCAATACTATCTATATAGCCCTTAAAACGAATGCATGTATGTGAAAGCACGAGAATTTTGTAAATCGACAGAATTTTATAAGTTGACAGAAAAATACTAACTAATCAAAGCAGGCAGATATTATCAAGTAAAGAGAAGGGTGCTGAACAAGCCTGCAGAAAAAAGTGACAGTGTCCAGTCCAGCCCCAGGTCCCACAGCTGCAGTATGGGCTGGGGCTGGCATGAAGCAGCAGTGCTGGGCAAGTAGGAGGGGGTTACACTAGACAATATAGTCCATCTATGGATAAATGACCTAGAAGGGAGTCCATTAGGAAAAGTTAAAGCTAGGTTTAGGAACTGGGTTCCAGCCTGAAAGGTTGGTCTGATAGTGTGACCTTTTCAGAGTTACTCCCAGTGAACAGGTGGGGGGGAGGTAAACAAGCTGAAAATCTGCCAGTTTAAATGAGCCTTGGCTCAGTGTGCCTTCCCAGTCACCAAACTTCAAATAAATAAAAAAAGTGAAAAAAAAGCTGTCTGGTCAACTGCACTCAGATAGTAGCCACACGAGCAGGCCCGCCTGTCCAGGCACCAACGAAAAGTGGTTGCTCCAAGTTTCTGTGCTGGGGCTGCTCCTGCTCTCAGGCTGCAGTGTGTCATGCCCTTCCTCCCCAATGCCCAGGTCTGTCTCTAACTACATTCAGATGATCCCGTAATCTACTGTAGTGGAGCATCACTAAGCGAAGTCCTGATGTAACCTACAGACTGAATTGGATAAACTACAACACAGGCTGTTATCTAATCGGTTCCTATTAAATCAGAAGAAAATTGCCTAATGGAGTAATAACCCACAACCGGGAATGTGTTTCTTTTTTGTTTCCCTTTGGCTGGCTCCTGATCAGGTCACCATTCCTGCCACCTCACTCCATCCCCCAGGACTTCCCTGCTGCCATACTGGAGTGCCCCCTGGATTGCACCCCCAGGGCAGGGCCATTGAGGAGCTCCCTTCACTAACTTCCCCAAATGGTGTCACGTGTTGATCTGGTGGCAGACTGCCTCAGTCAGCTGCATAGGGGTTGCTGTGGAAGGCTAATGTCCTCCATGCCATCCCTACTCTATGCACCACAGCAGCCTTTACCAGGTGCTAGGGTGGCTCCCTCTCTCCAGCCCTTATGAATATGCACTGGGCTGTATCTTTGAAAACACTCTTAGAGATGGCAGTGTTTCACCTTATGCATCCTTCGTGAAGGCTAGAGCAGCTCATAGAAGCCTGCGTGTATTGTTGGTTCTCCCTATGAAAATCCTTAAAGTCTCCACGGTAATGGGTGGCAAAGCTCTGTCAGTTGCTGCTCCCTCTCTCTGGAACAGACTCCCTGCCCCACTCTGATCTGCAGATACTCACAGCTCTTTCAAACACTGTTTCAAAGCCTGGCTACTGAAAGAGGCAAAATGCCTGTGCTCTCTGGGGTAAGCTTCTTCAACTTTCTACCTATCCTGCCTACCTTAGCTGCCAACCCAGCTCTTATAGTTTGTCTTGCCTAACATAGCACTCTGTGACTATTCTCTTTTTTTACTAGTCCGATTGTTTTTGCCTGTTACCTTTGACTGTGACTCCAATG
The DNA here is from genome assembly GCA_016271365.2 of Neoceratodus forsteri. NCBI lineage: Eukaryota > Metazoa > Chordata > Ceratodontiformes > Ceratodontidae > Neoceratodus > Neoceratodus forsteri. Next base: position 1,546,074,752 of record CM057450.1, read on the forward strand.
ATTTGGTCATTGAATTTTTGCACAAAATGTAATTGCATACTGTATACTGTCACCCTTTCCCCTCAGTTCTTTATAATATGTAGTGTATTATGTTAATTTCCCCCCAACACTTTGTACACTGTGCTGTTTATACTGTTATACTGTTCTGTTTGCATTCTGTATAATTTGTATTCTAGTATGTATTTTATTGTGCCATACTGTTGGCCCATGTCGTGTCTGAAAACGGTCTCCTGGATCAGTGCACCTACCTGCTAATCAAAGACTTAAATAAATAAATTAAATAAATGCCTCCCCATTATTGGGAGGTGTGGTATGCAGTGACATTGAGGTGCAATGTGCTGATGTCTGGGCACACCTCCCGGAAGCTGCAAACCTCAGCTGCAACACCCCCAGCCTTCGCTATGGGTCAGTCAGGTATCGAGTACTACCCCACCCTCCACACTAGAGAAGGAGAGCAATCCATCAGACAGTCAATCCTCCTCCCCCGGCTGGCCCTCCAACTTCCCAGGCTTGCATCTGAACCCGGATTGTCGGCATTGCAGGCAGAAATCTAACTGCTGCGCCGGGCATGTGCTCCTAGAGAATTATAGAATGGGTAGGTAAGTCACAAAAATACAGAAACATCATTGGTGGAAATGTATCACCTGACCATTGATTAATGCACCATCACCACACAATACCCACTGAATTGTAGCCAACTTTAAAAAAAGCATTTGTACTTACAACAGACCAATACCACCACACACACACACACAAAATCCAAACAATAGACTGTCACTGTTTGTCAGGGCACAGCAGAAACTTTTTCAGCAAACCATCAAAATGGGCTGATATATCAAAACCCCACTTTGCAATGCTTGGACATCTCACAGTAAGCAACTGGGTTGATTACTATTTTGATGATAGAATTGACATTCCAAGAAAAAAAAATTAAAGCATCTTGAAATTATTAAAGCTCATCAAAGTGAAAGTCGCTATTTAAGAATGAAACAGAGGTTTATTTCAAACAACGGTAACAGAAATTATGACTTCATTCCAATTACTTTTACTTACTTGAACATATTCATGAACAAATAAAGTAGTTACCATGCTGTACTTATTATAATGAACTACTTTACTAAACCATCAAAATGGAAGGACACAATAAATAGGTTTTCTTCTATTTAGAGTAAAAAGACTCATAAGACTTTCAATTGTTTTTAACATTTATCGATCTTATAAGTGCACTAACCTACAACAAGACACTGTGTATCAGACATTAATGCACACCCTGGGTGGTTGTAAGGGCACTCAGTCTTTAGTCTCATGCCTCACAACGACCCAGTTCATGCATTAATGCCTGATAACACCCATGCCCTGTCATGGGTTAAAGCATACCTAATGTATACCCCAGGTGAATTGGAAAGCACAAGGCCAACAACCAAGTAACTTTCAATGCACCTGGGAAGTGCATTCATTCTCAAGGAAGCCATGCCCTGGAGTGGGTCATTGTGATTATAAAATGTAAAATGTTTTTGTGTTTAATGGAAAAAGGCTTTATTTTCCTTAGTTAGGTTGTTACTAGGTAGGATATATGAGTTTGGTAACAAAGGCTGAGTGCCTTTGAATGAACCAGGGCAGTGCATTTATTTTGCACAGAAACCAATACCCTTTTGTGAGTTTTTGTGTTTAAAAAGTTGAAAGTTTTTGGGTTTTTTTGTTAATAGAAAAAATGTTTATTTTCATTTAGTTAGGTTGTTGCTAGGTATAGTAGAGCAGGATAGTCCCAAACTGTTCCTACACGAGAGATTAATGAATGGTCAGGTCAGGTGATAGGTTTAGACCAATGATGTTGCTAGGATTCTGAAGTCCATCTTATAAAAGAAAATACAACTCTTCCAGTGTGACAGCCTACAGATACTGTGCCAGAACAGTGTTGTTCCTTGTTGAAAAAGGTTCAGGGCTGCATGTCTGGGAATGGCCTAGATTGCCACTTGGCTCGTGAGAAACACAGCTCACTGATTACTATAAAAGTAAACCAAAAACTCCATGTACTCTAGAGAACCAAGAACAGCATAGCCCAAGAGGTGAAAAGATTGTAATCCCATCTCCTTCTCCCTGCTCTTGAATATGGGAATGTTCTCTTTCAAAATATTCCTTATACAGCCCTTTATAGGTTCAGCACCACATTGAACAACATCTGTAAATTTATACTACCCTTTTCCCAGAATGCCCCCCATTGCCTCCTCTACACATATGTAGCCAGATGTGCAGTCCAGTATAGCCAGGAGACATGATCAATTGGGAGTTCTTCTGTTCAAGCCAGTGACAAAAATTGCACCAACTCTACTGGTAAGTGACCTAGTGCAACACAAGAATGCCAGCTCTCCAAGTCATCTCACCCTCAGAGGACTCCTTATCCCTCTAGTCAAAAGCTATACAGGTTAAAGGGCCTTCCCTTACCTGGGCCCCAAGACCTGGAACAACTTCCCCTTAACTCTGAGATAAACTCAAACACACTGCGGTTTCAAGAGGGAATTAAGAGTGCTGCAGTAAGGCCTCCATAAATGTAACTGAATTTTGGCCTAATCTCTGTTCCCCTAATCTCCATTAACATAATGCCTATTTATTTAGTTGTCAATTTATTTATTTTTTACAATTCCTCTACCCAGGATAGCTAAGCTGAAATGCATTAACTCGTTTTTAGTGGGGTCCTGCTTGGTCTCACTTTTGCCAGTAGCTGCACTGGTGCACTGGGAGGTTATATAAATTGCTCAAGGTCACACAGTGAGTATAGAAATTGGTGACAGGTAAGGACAGCTTGGCACACCTAGTCTGCCCAAATATCTGTCTGCAGTGGTGTTTGAACCTGTGAACTGCTAGTTCCCAAGCTGGTGCTCTAACTATTAGACCACACTGCTTCCTGTTGGCTAATAGCAGTATACTATGTCATGTTCTCGACATGTGAATACAAGTTCTTATGAATGGTTGCTCTGAATCACAATCTCTTATTTTGCAAATGTCTATGCAAGCTGCAACTATATCTTGCATGACAATCATGTAGTATTTTCTTATCCACTGCAATTTTTGTAAACGTCCCCAGGATGTGACTGAAAACAGGAAATGTTTCCCTAGTCCTCTGTTTCTGGTCATCAAAAAATAAATAAACGGTTCAATTGTTCTAATCACTAAGGCTAAGGGACCGGGGATGGAGATAAAGCAAAACATACCAATTAGCTGGTAGACTGGCATTATTAAAGGCTACACAACATCCACCTGAAAGAAATCAGGGAAGCTAAATCAACATTTTTGGAGCAGAAACTTCATGGCTTGCATGCTAACAGCCCTGGTCAGTTTTAAAAATTAATTAAAACTCTGAATGATGAAACCACTTAAGCCTTACCTGGCTCTTTCATAATAGATAACTCAGGTGAGTGCCCCTTCCCCTTAATATAGCTAATGTCTTTAATAATTAATTCATAGAGTTGGAGAATGTTGTTAACTCTACAATTAGCAAACCACCTCCAACTTCTGGCATAGCAAAATTCCAAGCAATATATTTAACCAAAAATAGCAATCCTTTCATTTACTAGGATCAGAGCTGAGGAGGTCCTGAAATTGTTGCTGCAAATAAACCAAAGAAAATAAAGGGACTGGATGGGTAGAACAGTAAACTGCCAAAATACGCAGCCTCATCATCTGTCACCCTTTAGCTGCACTCTTCAATCTCTTATTGCCAACTGGACAGTACTCACTAGAATGAAAACTAACCAAGGTTATTCTAGTAAACTAAGATGTAAAAAATTGTAAGATTTGCAATTACAGACTCATATCCCTCCTGCCTTGGTGTCAAGTGTCAAGTATTTGTTGATTCCTGTATTGTTACCTATACATCTGTATTTGACGTGTACCCTCCCGGGTCGTGCCTGAAAATAGGCAAGTGTTTGCTTAATGACTTACCTGGTTACCAAAAGCAAATAAATAAATAAATAAAGATTCTGGACAGGCTGGTAGCAACTCAAATTATTACATATCTGACTGAAAATGATTTGTTAAATAAACTTTCTGGACATATGCCTGTGCACAGCACAAAGGCTGCACTAATCAAAGTTTGCAAAGACTTTTAAATGGCAGTACAGCAGATAAAAATGTATATGCAGACACATTATACATTGATCTCTCCAAGACCTCTGACACTGTAAGCAGTGGGCTACCGATACACAAACCTGGTTATTTTGGCTTTAACCCCAAGTACGAAAAATGTTTGTCTAGTGCACTTACCCGGTCAACAAAAGCTAAATAAATAAATAAATAAATAAAACTACCTGACAGCCAACATTTGATAGCAATGAAAGAGGTACGTGCCAGCTTGTTGAAGGTAGGGAGGTGCATTCCCCAAGCTTCAGTGCTGCAATGGACCACTATTCTTCTCTTTACTCATGAATGATCTGGACAGAGGCACACACAGCCCATTGGTGCACATGTATGTGGATAACACAGTGCTCTCTAGATGGGCAGAGGATATGGTGTCCTTGCAAATGACCCTAAAGCAAGGGTTTGACCAAATTCGACTATTTCTGAGAGGAAACTGGTTCTAAACTGGGCTAAAACTCAAACCATGATGTTTGGTACCCTCACATGCAAAAAACAAAATCAGTCACCGTTAGAGATAACTGCTTCTGACAGCACAACTCTTACAAACTTGACCTAGTATGAATATCTGGGAGTCTGGATGGACTAAAACAAAACAGCACTAGCTCACCAAATAAAACCATAAGTGGACCAATGTCCACTCAGAATTGATGTGCAAAAACTTTTATTGTATAAAAAAATTAAACTAGTGGCATATACAGTGGAAAACATACACCTCTACATTTCACAACAGTAAAGTGATTTTTACTACTGATAAAGCACTTCATTGTTGTGAAACGTAGAGTATTTTTCACACTTTATGTGTCGCTGTTTTAAATTTTTCTGTATGCAATAAAAGTTTTTGTACATTAATTTTGTGTGCACATTAGACAATTATGATTTCATTTGGTGAGCTAGGGCTGTTTTGTTTTATTGCATTCAGACTGCCAGATATTTATAATAGGTCACATTCGTAAGAGTTGTGTTGTCGTATGCAGCTGTCTTTAATGGTGACTGATTTTATTTTGTGCATGTGGGGGTATGTTAGTCCAACTACGGTTTCATGTGATGAGCTAGGGTGGTTTTGTTTTAGTTGTCTCTCAATTTGCCCTTGTGCTCCCATTGTTCCCTCTGAGCTACTTTTTGGGATTCTAATAGTCTGCATGGACTCCCAGCTGAAATAAGATTTTCACATAAATGAGATACAGAAAAAGACCAAAATAGGATTTCAGCACAGACACAAGTTTAGTAAACCTTCTGAGGTCTGGGCAAAGCTGGTGGGTTATGTTACTCCCCCACTAGACTATTAGGATATTGTATATACAGTAAAGGAAATAAAATCAGAGAGAGAAAGCTAGACCATATACCATAGCCAAACCTGCTTTATTTTAAAAGCCCCAAGGAAAACTCACCACAGTGATCACATGAATAGGCTGGAATAGATCTCTCTAGAGAATAGGCATAAAGCCAACACAGAAACACAGACTTTGATGGCAGATAAGGGCTGCTTTACCCACCCAGTCTGCTCATTTTTCCTTACCTATAGAATCACCATAGACTCGGTTGGATCTCCAGCTTCTCTCCCCCTTTTGTTTCTTCTAAGATTCTCTGATGCCAATTCCATGCATTCTTGAAACACCCCCCACCCATCATCTCTGCTGTAAGGCTGTTCCAGGAATCCACCACCCTTTCTATAAAGAAGTACTTTCTCACATGTCTCCTAAATCTACCCCCTCCAGCTTCTTAGCATGTCCCATTGTTCTTGAGTACCTTTTTTCTGCAAAAATACTTCCCTCCTGTACCTTATGTACCCCTGTGAGCTATGTAAAGGTCTTTATCATATCCCCCCTCCCTCCTCACTTCCAGGGTGTACATACTGAGGTCCTTAGGTCTCTCATCACAGAGCATTTGATGCAGATCCTGTACCATTTTAGTTGCCCACTTCTGGACCGCCTACATTCTGTCTATATGTAATTCCAAAGATGTGGTCTCCAGAACTGGACACAGTACTCAAGGTGGGGGTCTTACCTGTGAGCTCTATGGAGGCAACACCACCTCCCTCTTTCTGCTGCTAAAATCCCTCCCTATGCACCCTAGCATCCCACTAGCCCTCCCAACTGCCTTGTTGCACTGCCTGGTCACATTTAGATCATCAGATATGATTACCCGTAGGGTTCTTTTCTGCTTGGTGATTCTCAATACCACTCCACCCCTGGGTTTCTGTACCCCCAAGTGCATTATTTTGCACTTTTTTCACATTGAAACCCATCTGCCATACCCTTGACCCCTCCTCAAATGTTCTTAGGTTTCTGCTCATCCTCTCCACACACACCCCTCCACAGAGCATCCACCCTTTTACAGATTTTGGTGTGATCCACAAAGAGGAAGGCATTCCCTTCCAGCTTCTCTGCAATGTCATTTATGAAGACATTAAAGAGGATCGCTCAGCACTGATCCCTGAGGAACCCTGCTGGTCACCTCCCTTCCTCAGAGTGTACTCCATTTACCACCAGCCTCTGTTGGCTATCCCCTAAGCATATTCCTACCCGGTTTATCACCTTTGAACCCACTCCTATGCTACCCAGCTTGCTTAGTCTCCTATGTGGAACATTGTCAAAAGTTTTACTGAAATCCAGGTAGGTCATGTCCACTGCTCCACCCTGATCCTTGGTCACCCAGTCAAAGACATCTATCAGATTCATTTGACATGACCACCCCCCAAGAATCCATGCTACCTGGGTCTTATAAACCATCAGATTCTAGATGTTCCACAGTTCTTTCCTCTAGCAGTGATTCCACAAACTTTCTCAACACCAATGTAAGGCTGACTGGCCTATAATTGCCAGCCTCTTCCCTGCTACCACTTTTGTGAAGTGGGACTACACCTGTCCTCATCCAGTCCTCCAGAACCACTCCTGTTTTCTGTGAGCTGTTAAATAGGACTGTCACAGGTACAGCCAGTACCTCCCTGAGCTCCCTCAGTACCCAAAGATGCACCCATCTGGTTCTAGTGTTTTGGCCAGTTTCAGATTAGCAAGTCCCTTCAGGACTTTCTCCTCCGAAAAGGGTTGCTGTCCACCTCCTTCACTCAAAAGCAGCTGTTACTTTTTTTGTGGCCCCTCCCATTCTCATTCCACTGTGAACTCTGAGCAAAAGTATTTGTTCAGGATGTCTGCCTTTTCTTGGCCCCTCTCTACACAGTCCCTCACTTTCCTTTTTAACTTTACAATCCCTCCCCTGATCTTCCTCTTTAAACTTACATACCCCAAAAATGTCTTGTCCCCTTTCATTACTGCCTGGGCTATTCTCTATTCAATGTGTTTCTTCACAATCCATACTACTTTCTTGGCTTCTGTCTCTTTCCCCTGATACACTTCCCTATCCTGCTCCCTCTGTGTCTTCTTGTAACATCTGAATGCTACCCTTTTAACCTTTACCATTTCTGCCACCTCTTTTAACAACCATAACAGTCTCTTTTTCCTCTTGCTCTTGCTCATTTGCTTGATGCAGAGGTTTGTTGCCTTCACTTTGCCCGCTTTTAGCTTCACCCACTGTTCCTCCATACCACCCAGGCCATCCCCCTTCCCGCACCAGGAAATCCCTGAGGAATTCTCCCACCTTTATAAAATCTGCATTCCTGAATTCCAAGACCCTCACCCTTGTGTGGTTTGATTCTGCAGTTGTCCTAAAACTGAACCACACTGTACACTGATCACTGGACCCCAGGTGGCCTCCCACCTTGATGTCTGCAACACTGTCCCTATTAGTGAGCACCAGGTCCGCAGTCTCTCCTTGTAGAGCTTTTTCTGCAACCTCTGCACCATTTTAGCTGCCCTCCTCTGGACAGCCTCCACCCTGTCTATGTCCTTGCTGAGATGCTGCTTCAGAAGTGGACATAATACTCTAGGTGGGGTCTGACCAGCGATCGATATAGTGGCAACACCGCCTCTTTTCTCCTGCTGGAGATACCTCTTCCTATGCATCCCAGCATTCCACTGGCCCTATCCCACTGCTTCGTCACACTGCCCTGCCACTTTGAGGTCATCAGATATGGTAACCCCAAGGTCCCTTTCCTGCTCAGTGATGTCAGTACCTCCTCACCCTATACTCAGCTCTTGGGATTCTAGGCCCTAGGTCATGATTTTGCACTTTTTGGCATTGAACCACACCTGCCATGCTGTTGACAGTGTTTAGAGTTTCCCAAGATCCCTATGCATTTTCTCCACCCATCCTGAGTGTCCACCCTATTACAGATTTTGTTGTTATCTGCAAAAAGTCATACTTTCCCTTCCAGTTCTTCTGCAATGTCACTTATGATGAAACTGAAGAAGACCAGTCCCAGTACTGAGATCTGCAACACCCCCTGCTCACTCTCCCATCATTAGAGTGAATACAGTTCACCACCCTCTGTTGCCTATCCATTAATCAGTTATTTACACAGTTCACCACTTTGAATGCCACCCATAGGCTGCTCAATTTCTTCATCAGTATCCTGTGCAGCACAGTGTCAAAGGCCTTGCTAAAGTTCAGACATGCCACATCCACTGCTCTCCCCTTATTAGCCAGTTAAAGAAATCAATCAGATTTATTTGGCATGACCTCCCCCATGAATCCATGTTGCCTGTGGTCTTTCTGCCAGCTGGATTCAAAATACTCTACCAGGCTGGCCCATCTGCACAGCGGAAAGATTCACTGCTGAGATGCCAGCAACCCAGGTTCGGGAATGGACTCGGGTGTCAGAGGGCTGGCCGGGGAGAGAAGGCTTGTGTGTCTGATGACAGCTTGCCTTTTCTTGGGGGAGGGTGGGGTTGAAAGCCTGGCACCTACTGACTCCTGGCAGAGGCTGGGAGAACAGCAGTGCATCAGGGCTCCACTACTTAAGGGGGCATGTCAGACATCAGCATCTGCCTTGACGTCCTGCACCAGTGTGCCTCCATGGGAGAAAATGGAAGGAAAAAATGGCACTCTGGCCTGTCAGATGACTGCCTCCTGGACCCTTGCCACCGGAGCTTCTGGACCACCAATGGCCACCCCAGCAGCACCCAGGATCACTGGATGACCGGTAAGGTTAATCCCCTTTGTAGGAAGGGGACCTGCCCAATGAAGGGATACAGTGGGGTACCCTAGGATGGCTGTGATGTGGAGTGGCAGGTGGAGGGAGTAGCTCAGGATGAGCATAGGTCCTTGTGGGGACCCGAAGAACAGATTGGCCGGGGTGCGAGTGGGAGCAAAAAAACAAAAACAAAATACTCTACCAACTTTTTATAAAATCAAGCTGTCTGGATAGGAAAATCCATTTCATCTCCACTTCCCATTAGCTCAGGTGTCCTTCAAGGGTCTGTCCTGGGTCCTATTCTCTTTTCCATTTTCTTAAATGACCTCCCAACTGTCTGTTCCTCTGCGTCCATTCACATGTATGCTGATGACACAGTTCTTTTTGCTTCTGGCTCCTCTTCCTGTTACCTAACCTCCCAGCTGCAGTTGGATTTTGACAACATTCAGCGTTGGTTCAAGCCTAACCAATTATTCCTCAATGTCAAAAAACAGTGTCCTTGACTTTTGGCACCCATCAGAGGCTTGCCAGACTTACTTCTCTCCCATTATTTAATACCCTTGATGGTACTAAGATGGAAGATGTTTTCTCCTTTAAGTACCTCTGGGTCTGCCTCGACCGACATCTTGATTTCTCAATGCATATTGATGCTATTCACCATAAACTACACCCTAACCTTGGAGCATTGTACAGAAATAAAGCTAGCATTCTGCTTCCTGACTGCTGAGAAATTGTAGTAAAAATGATTCTCCCTATCTTTGACTATGGTGACTTAGTCTACAGTGGCGCCCCTAAATCTTCCCTTGCCAGGTTGGACTTCATTTCCATTCTTTCTGTCATTTTGTTTTAGATTGCCCTCCTCATACTCACCACTGCTGTCTTTACTCATCACTTTCTCTCTTTCTCTTGAAGCTAGGCACCTTTCCCATTGTGCATCATTTATACCCAAATTCTGGTACAGCTCCCTTCCCTCCTATCTTAAATCCCTTCTATCCTCTCCTCCTTCCTCCTCTCACCTTCTCCTCAACACTAATTCCCCTTCTCTTTCTATTCCTTCTAGAAAATCTACTGTTGGACAATCTGCTTTTTCTTATCAATTTTCTAAAAGTTGGTCCTCCCGTCCCCTTTCTATTCACTTGGCCTCTTCTCCTTCCTCCTTAAAGTCTCTTCTTTATGAGTTTTGTTCTCCTACCTGCAACTGTCTACGACCTTCTCCTCTTCTTATTCCATTTCTCTATACATGAGTGTGTTTTATTTTCTACTTGCATTCATTTATTAATTTGCCTCTATTTATATTTATGTTTCATGTATTACTGTATTACTGTAATTGACTTCTTATTTTCATCAGTTTATTGTTTAGTTATCTCCTTCTCCTCTTTCTCCCAGGACGTATCTGGAATCGAGCTGATCTCAGCTCACTATGTCTTTCCTGGTTAAACTTTTAAATAAATAAATAAAATGTTTCCTTTAACAGGGTTTTCACTAATTTCCCCACCATTGAGGTGAGACTGATGAGCCTGTAGTTGCTAGCCTCCTCCCTGCTGCTTCTCTTATGCAGAGTGACCATGTCTGCTATCTTTCAGTCCTCTGGAACCACACTTAATAGTATTTCTGGAGAGCTGATGAATAACACCATCAGAGGGGCAGCTAGCACCTCCCTGAGTTCCTTTAGTACCCTTGATTGTATCCATCTGGTCCCATGACATTGTTCACTTTCAGAGCTGCAAGTTTATTCAAGACTCTTTCCTCTGAAATATGGACTTCTGTTTATTTATTTATTTATTTATACATCAGTTTACAACCTTTAAGCCAGCGGCTCGTTTCCAAAGGTACCTCGTCACAAAGAAGACAATACAAAGCACAACATTTCATTACATCATTGTAGGTAACAACATTTTTTTTTTTTTTCATAGCAGGCAACAGTATGGCAGATATATACTATAAATGACTTTGTTTACAATAACAGTGTAACAGGTTAGGTATTGACAGATGTAACAGTTATTCGGATAAGACTGAGAGGAAAGCAAGCTTTGGTTGAGCAGACAAATTAGTCTTGAGCTGGGACTGCTAGGTTAGTAAGAACAGGTGGCTTTGGGACAGGGCAGGTGATAGTTAGGGGGGGCATGCCACTCTAGGAGTTTTGTCAGTTGTTGATTGAGAAGCTACTCAGAGAGTTTTGTCGGGTACAATGAGCTTGAACACCTACGGCCGGGGACAAGCACAGCTACACATGTTAAATAGCTGACTTCTAAGTGCGGTTTTAAAACTGGAGATTGAACGGATATCGGTGATGGAACTGGGGAGAATATTGTACCAGGTAGGGGCTCTGTAGTAGAAGGACCATTGACCATGTGTGGTCCTGGTTCTTGGGATGGACAGGGTGGCCCTGGAGGAGCTACGAGTTTGGACTAAGGGTTGAGCTAGGTGAATAGAGGCTGTCAGACCGGGAGGGGATAGACCAAGGAGTGTTTTTTTCGTTAGGAGGCAAGTTTGATATCTGAGTCATTCATCCAGGTTGAGCAGCTTTGCGAAGTCATATAGCTGGCAGGTATGGGTTAATCTGGTGGTTCCCGTGATTAACCTACAGGCCTTGTTCAAGGTGTGTCGAAGTTTATTGAGGGCAGTCATATCCGCGGCACCATAGACAGGCAGGCCATAATCCACAAGGGACAGGATTGAGGAGGTGACTGCTAGTTGGAGGGCCTCGGGGGGGAGGCAGTGCTTGTAGCGATAAAGGATACCTAGCCGTGTATTTGCAGTGGAGGCTAGAGTATCAATGTGGTCGTGGAAAGTGAGTGCAGAGTCAAAGGAGACCCCAAGGTACTTGTACAGGTGGACTTGCTTGAGAGGAAGATTAGAGCCAGGGAGGATACGGAGTGGGAAATTACTGAGTTTGTTTTGGGGATGTGCAAAGAGCATGGATTTGTTTTTTTTTAGATTAACTACAAGTCTGTGCTTTTGAACCAGGCTTCAGCATCATTGAAAGCTAGTTGCAAGGTATCTTGAAGAGAGATGGGGTTTCGTGGGTGGCGTAAGATAACGCATCATCTGCATACAGCAGGATTTTTCCTGACAAGCACTGGGCATGGTATTGAGGTATAGAGAGAAGAGAAGTGGGCCTAGAATGGAACCCTGGGGACTCCAGATCGGATGGGACATGTGTTGAGAGGGTCCCATTAATTCTAACACGCTGAGGCGGTCCGACAAGTAGCTGGAGCACCAGGAGACTGGGCCGGCGGCAAAGCCGATGCGATAGAGGGCATCCAACAGTAGGGGGTGGGAGACAGTGTCGAATGCCTTTGAGAGGTCAATAAACACTGCCCCTGCTAGTGAGCCCGAGTCAAGGGAGGAATGCAGAAAATTTGAGAACTCAATAAGGGCAGTGCTGGTGCTGTGACCTGCACGGAATCCATGCTGTTCATGGCAGAGGATGTTGTATTTGGTCAGATAATCTGTGATTTGGGTTGCCACCAGTTTTTCAAGGGCTTTGGAGAGGGGTGGAAGGATGGAGATAGTCCGGTAGTTCCCGGCAAGGACCTGTCACCTCCTTTGTGTATGGGCAAGACTGAGGCTGTTTTCCAGCCAGAGGGGAATTGACCCAGGCAGAGGGACTTGTTGAGCAGGGTAGTTAGGGGGCAAGGACCTGATCCAGGACCCGGCGGAGGATATGGGGTCCAGGGAGTCGCTGCTAATATAATTGCTCTTAAGAGCTTGAAGTAGGTGGCCTAGCTTCCTGGGGGTCACCCCATGTAAGTGGAAGCTAGGATATTGGAAGTCAGGGGCGGGTAGGGTTGAAGGCGGGTCAAAGAAGTCTCTGGGGAGGACCGAGCTGAGGTCTGTAAATGATGAGTTGAGGAAGTTGGCTATGTGGGCAGGGTCAGTGGAGACAGTGCCTTCGATGGTGATCTGGGAGGGGGGGAGGAGAGCCCGAGCTTCCATTTAGTTGCTTAATGTTGTCCCAAAACTTACTGCCGTTCCCCCAGGAGGAGGTAAGTGCCACCTGATAGTGATCGGCTTTTGCTTTCCTGATGGCCCATGTGCATTTGTTTCTAGCGGCATTGTAGGCCTGTCTGTCCGTAACGGCCTATTTCATATCATTGGTGCCACAGGTTATCCCTGTGTTTTAGTAGTTGGCCAGGGGACGGTAGAGGGTGAGCTTTCGATATGTATGTCGTGAGGAGGGGGGGTGCTTTAGGGCACACTGGGTGGGTAGGGTTTTCCAGGCTGTGAAAGTGAGGTGGATAAGTCTCAAGTGGGCGCCAGGGGAGGTGGTAATAGGAAGAGGACTGGGGGGAGGGTGTTGATGACTGGGGCAGATGATGAGAGTAGGGTGTGGCAGGGCTAGCTCCAGAAAATAGTAGGATCAGGTGCCATTGTGCGGGGGTATTAGGTTGAGAGACAATGGTGCCAGGTGAGGAAGAAGGGAGGCATTGTAATAAGAGGGCTAACATATTGCTTGTGGTTGCAGCTGGGTGGTAGGTTGAAGTTGTCTTTGCGTCACTCAGCAAGTGTGGATGCCACTTTGGAATAGTGGTAGTGACATGGACTCTGGTGGCCAGGGTACCAGGTTCAAGACCAACTCAGGGCAGTTGGACACAGGACCTAGGTAAGAGCCATGCTCCACGTTCTGGGGCCAGGACACAGGGTAGGTTTGGGACCAAAAAGGGGTGCTTAATAGCGACTCCTAGTGGCCACTCGAGAAAAGGCGTAAAGCCAAATAGCAGGAGATCTAGGCTGAAATTAGTACAGCATCAGGTGTGGAAACGGACAGAGCCTCTGTGGTCAGGAAGATAGGATGAGGGATAGGTTGTTGGAGAAAATCCAGGATAGGTGGTTAAACCAGGATGGGCTTGGGGGTGGAAGGAAGGGGGTCCGGGAATAGGCTATTATTGGATCAGGTGAAAAGGTAGAGAGGGCTGGGGGAGAAGGGAAGAGGACAGGTAGAAAGAGGGTCCAAGGAAACTAGAAAAGCTTGAGGCAGTAACAGAGGGTCCCTCTAGTGGTTAGCAGGTATAACCTGCAAAGGGAAAACAGGGCACTTAGTATTTCAAGCCACAGGAAGTGATGTCATCAGGTAGGGACTATAAACAAAGGGACGACCCTGGGTGGGAGGGTGGCTGGGGCGGGTGGGGCATAGCGCGTCGACGGGCTAACCCCCCTTCACGGGTGCTGGATAGAGGTTGTTTAAATTACCTCTAAACGCACCACCGCGACTTTCAGCTCCAGGAGGGAGCTCCAATCCTTCGGGCGGACGGGCAGCTTGCTAGCCAGTGGGGAGCAGTGGGCCTATATTGGAAGGGAAAACAAAGGATCCAAATTAGTATGCAGCGGGAGACTGGTGGTCAAGATCACAGCAGCGCAAGTATCCCGATATAAGCCAGAAACAGACCATGCACCTCTAGATACTGTGGCTTCTTACTAGGTAAAAATAAAGTAAGCACTGCAACAAAGACTGTTTCGGAATGTAGCTAGGCAGGAAGGGCACACATTTAGCGACTACACCCCCAAAGCTGCAATCCTAGCCTGGAATGCTAATACAGTGCAGAATGCTGGCTCCATCCAACGTTCCCCTTACAGAAATACAGGCAGCCAGTATCACCGATGGAAGGAAACAACAGAGAATACAATTAAAATGCATATAGAAACCCCCCTTCACAGGTGCTGGATAGAGGTTATTTAAATTACCTCTAAACGCACCACCGTGACTTTCAGCTCCAGGAGGAAGCTCCGATCCTTCAGGCGGACGGGCAGCTTGCTAGCCAGTGGGGGAGCAGTGGGCCTCTAAACGCACCACTGTGACTTTCAGCTCCAGGAGGAAGCTCCGATCCTTCAGGCGGACGGGCAGCTTGCTAGCCAGTGGGGGAGCAGTGGGCCTCTAAACGCACCACTGTGACTTTCGGCTCCAGGAGGGAGCTCCGATCCTTCGGTCGGACGGGCAGCTTGCCAGCCAGTGGGGGAGCAGTGGGCCTCTAAACGCACCACCGCAACTTTCGGCTCCAGGAGGGAGCTCCGATCCTTCGGGCGGATGGGCAGCTTGCTCGCCAGTGCAATTCATCTCCCTATCTTGGTTCCAGCCACTACCTAGTGGTCCACCCCCCAAAAAAACTGTGAAGACTATGCAAAAGTGTCTGTTTAAGCTACCTGCTCCTTTTTGGAACTCTTCTGCATATTCGCCTCCTCTGCCACCCTCCTTATCATCATATCCCTCCCCTTGCCTTCCTGTTCTCACTTAGTTACTTGAAGAAAATTTTATCCCATTTAGACACCCCCTTGGCTAGCCTTTCCTCTGTCTGTGCCATTGCTCCCCTCACTGCCTTTCCTGCTTCCCTCTGTTTTACTTGGCACACCTCCAAGTATTCCTTAATCTGCATTTCTGATACTTCCTGAATGACACCCTTTTTTCCTTCACCACCTTGGCCACTACCCTAGAGAACCATAACAGTCTCTCTTTCCTTCTGCTTTTACTCACTTATTTCATGCAGAGGCTTCTTGACTTAATAATGCCTTATCTTTTTTTCCACACTGTACCTCTCCCTCTCCCTGGCAGTCCCCCATTGAGGTAGTTTCTGAGGTAGTCTCCTATTTCTTTAAAATCCACCATCCTAAAGTCCAGGACCCTCATCCTCGTGGTTTGCCTCTATTCCCATCATAAAGTTAAACCTCACTGTACAGTGATCACTGGTATCTGGGGGACTGCCCACTGCGATGTCTGTAATACCATCCGTGTTCGTAAGCACCAGCTCCAGCACTGCCTCATCCATAGAGAGTTCATTGACTAGCTACCTGAGAAAAGCCCCTTGAAGGGAGTCAAGGATGGCCCTGTTCCTTGCCAAAGCTGTAGCTGGAAGGCTCTATTCCACATCTGGCAGACTGACGTCACCTACTAGCAGCACTTCCCCCTTACTTGCCATCTTGATGATGGCTTCTCCAAGTGCCTTATCCAGCTCTTCTGTCTGTACTGGAGGTCTGTATACACCCTTGTACAGATAGCCTATCTTCAGGATAACCCAAAGCACCTCCAGCCCTTCCTTTTCCTCTGGCTGCCCCAACACTTCCATGGCCTTGACTCCCTCCCTTAGACATACAGTAGTACAATCCCTCCTCCTCCCCTCCTTCCTTCTCTGTCTCTCCTGAACAGGGAGTAGCCGGTATGACCATGTCCCAGTCGGGGCTGTCAGTGCACCATAACTTTGTTAGGGTCACCAAATCCCGTCTAGCCTCTGTCATGATGGCCTCCAGCTACATAATTTTATTTCCCAGACTCCTTGATTTGGCACACATGGTTCTCCATACTTTACTCCCTCCCTGCCTGCTTTCCTGACCCCTACTTGTGCTGTTTCCTGATGCTCCCCATGACTCCTCTCTTCCCTTGTCACCTTTTCCATTATCTGTCTCCTTTACTCCTTCCTTCCTTCTTGCTTCCCTGATTGATACCACCTTGTCCTCTGCCCTGTCCCCACCCCTGATTGATTTCATTTACAAATGTACCCCCAACAAAATCCCAACTCATATTACTTAGCTTCTGCATAGCCATATTGTATGGGCTGGCCCTAGGACTGCAAGTTGCGTTGAATTTGAACTCCCCTGAACCAAACACATACAGAGCCAGAATGCTTTTCCCTATGGCAATTGACATACTCTATATGGAACTCCCTCACAGCCCAGTGGAACTTCCTAATCACCATTCCAGAGGTAACAAAGTGATGCACAAGAATTGCTACAAAATTAAAAGGCACAAGTACAAGAGACCAATATGGTTCTCAGAAAGGATCAGAGAAGAAGTGAAGACCAAGAAAAAGGCTTTCACCAGGCACAGGGAATAGCAGCGGGAGGAGGAATGGAGGGAGTACAAAATAAAAATTAGGGAACCAAAGAGCGCGGTCACAGAGGCAAAGGCAGGCAGACACAGAGCTGCGTATTGTGGAGGAGGTCATGGATGAGGAAAAACAGTTCTTCAGATATATTAAGGACAACAGGAAGTAGGGAGGGAGTAGTGTTAGGTTACATGGGGGGTGCTAGAGGAAGAAGAACAAAAAGCACTTCTCCTGAAAAATTACTTCTACTCTGTCTTCACAAGGGAAGACAATGATCCCTTGCCTAAAAGTGGAATTAAGGCGGCTGTCAGGAGCATTTCTGAAATGAGGCAGCCAGTATCTACTACAGAAAGGATCCAGAAGATGATTGAAGATCTAAAGGTAGATACAGCCCCAGGGCTGGTTGAGATGAACTCAAGGGTGCACAAGGAATTGGCTATGGAACTGTCTGAACCCTAGTAGGGCTGTTCAATAGCTCAATTTAGACAGTGGTAGTTCCAAAAAACTGGAGGGTCGTGGACATAGTCCTGCTACGTAAGTGGGGTGAGGGGACAAGGAGCAACTGGGAAATTACAGAACTGTCAGTCTTACCTGTATAGTGGATAAAGTGATGAAGTCAATCATCAAGGAGGACCTTGTGGACTACCTAGAGAGCAATGATCTACAGGACAGTAAACAGCATGGGTCTGTAGCAAGGAGGTCTTGTCAGACCATCCTGATAATTTTCTTTAACTGAGTAATAAAGGTAGTAGGAAAGGGAAACACTGTGGCTTTGTTCTACTTCAGTTTTGGCAAGCCTTTCAACTTGGTGCCACACAGAAGATTGCTGAAGAAGGTGGAGGTCCTGGGCACAGCTAGGGACATCGTTTGATGGGTTGGAAACTGGTTGAAGGAGACACAGCAGAGGGTGGTAGTAAACTGGGTCAAATTGGAAGAGAGGGAGTTTATGACTGGGATGCCTCAGGGATCTGTACTGGGTCCTGAACTCTTCAATATGTTCATCAGTGACACTGGATAGCGCATCCAGGGCAAGCTGTATCCCTTTGTTGATCACAGGAAGCTCTGCAGTAGATAGTGACGAAGGGATCAGGGAATGTAGATGGATCTACAAAGACTAGAAAGGTGGTCTAAGGTCTGGCAGTTAAAACGCAATGGCAAAAAATGCAAGGTTATGCACCTAGGGGAAAAAAACTGGACAGAGTACTGAATGGAAGAGATTAAACAAAGCACTACAGCAGAGGAGAGGGACCAGGGAGTCGTCATTAGTGACTCCCTCAAACAAACAAGCCAGTGTAAAAAGGCCTATAGTAATGCTAATAGGATGCTGGACTGTATTAGAAGGGGCGTTGACAGCAGGAAAAAGGAGGCACTACTACCTCTATTATAGGTCACTGGTGAGGCCACACTTAGAATACTGTGCTCAGTTCTGGAGTAGTCACCTAAGGAAGGACAGAGACAATTGGAGATGCTTCAGTGTAGGTTGACTAAAATGATTCAGGACAAACAGGGTATATCTTCTGATGACCATCTCAAGGCACTGAGCATGTACACTGGAGACCAGGTGAGAGAGTTGGAATTTGACAGAGACCTTTAAGTTCCTGCAGGGAATAAACAAGGTGAACTGTGGGGAACCATTTAACAGAAGTACAGGGGTAAGAACCCAAGGTCACAAGTGGAAACTAGTGGGAGGAAGATTTAAAAGAGATGTGCGGAAGATCTGCTTTACAGAGAGGGTGGTGGAGCCATGGAACTTCAGGCAGTGGATGTGGTGAGGGTCAACACTGTAAATGGATCTAAGGATGGCCGGGACAGAGTGAAGGGTATGGTGGTTGCTCAGGTCGGTAGCAGTAGAGATGAAATTGGGGGGTGGACCAGGAGGGAAAAAACCCTGTATGGACAATAGTTCCCAGGGCAGATAGAGAACTCCAGGCAGACTAGATGGACTTTTGGTCTTTTTCTGCCATCACAGTGTATGTTACTATGGACCTATTGAGACCCTGTCTTGGTACTATACATTCACTATCTTCTGTGAAAACATGTCATGGCATGTCACAGACTGGTTCTCTCCAACTCTCGGTCAGCGTTACTACCACTTTTCACAACCCGTGAGACACCTGAAACCTGGGCCAGATGAATTAGCTGCATCAGAATGCGCACTAAGCCAGATCTGTATTTGATTTTGTGGGTGGCTGCATCAGTGCACACACTATACCAAACACATCATTTGCATCAGTACACACGTTGCACTAGACAAAACAGCTGCATCAGTACACCCATTGCTCCAGACAAGTCAGCATTAGTACACACATTCTACCAGACAAATCTGCTGCATCAGGACACACACTGTACCACACAAATCAGCAGCTTCAGTACACACATTGCACAAGATAATTCAGCTATATCAGTACACACACTGTGCCAGATGAAACAGCTGCTTCAGTATACACACTGTGCCAGATAAAACAGCTGCATCAGTACACACACTACTCCACACAAATCAGCTACCACAGTACACACACACAGCTAAAGACAAATTAGCAGCATCAGTGCACACACTGCACCACACAAGTCAGCTACATCAGTACACACACACACACACTGCTCCAGACAAATCAGCAGCATCAGTACACACATTGCATAAGACACATCAGCTGCATCACTACAAATACTGTGCCAGATAAAGCAACTACATCAGTAAACACATTGCACCAGATGAAGCAGCTACATCAGTACACACGCTGCTCCAAACAAATCAGCAACTTCAGTCACACTGTGCCAGATGAAGCAGTTGCATTAGTACACACACTGTGTCAGATGAAGCAGCTTCATCAGTACACACATTCGTCCAGACAAATCAGCTACATCAGTACACACATTGGGCCAGATGAAGCAGCTGCATCAGAACACATCAGTACAAACACTACTCCAGACAACTCAGCAGCATCAGTACACACATTGTGCCAGACATACCAGCTGCATCAGTACACAAACCATGCCAGACAAAAGAGCAGGATCAGTACCCACACTGTGCCAGATGAAGCAACTACATCAGTACACACACTGTACCAGATGAAGAAGCTGCATCAGTACACAAACTGTCAGATGAAGTAGCTATACCAGTAGACACATTGCTCCAGACAAATAAGTTACTTCAGTAAACAAATCAGTTGTAAGAGTACACACATTGTGCCAGATGAACCAGCTGCATCAGTACACACACTGCTCCAGACAAACCAGCAGAATCAATACACACACTGTGCCATATGAAGCAGCTGTATCAGTACACACACTGCCAGATGAAGCAGCTGCATCAGTGCACACACTGTCCTAGATGAAACATCTGCATCAGTACACACTGTACCTGACAAATCAGCTGCATCTGTATACACACTGTGCCAGGTGAAGCAGCTGCATCAGTACATACATGGCTCCAGAAAAATTAGCTGCATCAGTACATAGACTGTGCAAGATGAAGCAGCGGCATCAGTACACACACTACTCTAGGCAAATCAGCTACATCAGTACACACACTGTGCTAGATGAAGCAGCTGCATCAGTACATACATTGTAACAGATGAAGCAGCTGCTTCAGTACACACATTGTGCCAGATGAAGCAGCTGCATCAGTACAAACACTACTCCAGACAAATCAGCAGCATCAGTACACACATTGTGCCAGACAAATCAGTTGCATCAGTACACACACTGTGCCAGACAAATCAGCTAAAATCAGTTACATCAGTACACACACTGCAATAGACAAACTGGCAGGATCAGTACACACACTATGCCGGATGAAGCAGCTGCATCAGTACACACACTGTGCCAGATGAAGCAGCTGCATCAGTACACACACTGTGTCAGATGAAGCAGCTGCATCAGTACGCACACTGCTCCAGTCAAATCAGCTACTTCAGTACACAAACTGCTCCAGACAAATCAGCTGCAACAGAACGCACATTGTTCCAGATAAAGCAGCTACATCAGTACACACTGTGCCAGATGAAGCAGCTGCATCCGTACACATACACTGCTCCAGGAAAATCAGCTGCATCAGTACACACACTGTGCCAGATGAAGCAGCTGCATCAGTACACATACACTGCACCAGACAAATCAGCTGCATTGGTACACACATTGTGCCAGATGAAGAAGTTGCCTCAGTACAAACACTGTGTCAGAAAAAGCAGCTTCATCAGTACACACACTGTGCCAGATGAAGCAACTGACTCAGTACACACACTGCTCCAGACAAATCAGCTATGTCAGTACACACACTGTCCTAGATGAAGAAGCTGCATCAGTACACACAGTCTGCCAGATGAAGCAGCAGCGTCAGTAAATGCACTGCTCCAGACAAATCAGCTAAATCGGCACACACTGTGCCAGATGAAGCAGCTGCATCAGTACACATACACTGCACCAGACAAATCAGCTGCATCAGTACACACATTGTGCCAGATGAAGCAGCTGCATCAGTACAAACACTGTTCCAGACAAATCAGCAGCATCAGTACACACATTGTGCCAGACATACCAGCTGCATCAGTACACACACTGTGCCAAATAAACCAGCAGGATCAGTACCCACACTGTGCCAGATGAAGCAGCTACATCAGTACACACACTGTACCAGATTAAGCAGTTACGTCAATGCACACACTTTGTCAGATGAAGCAGCTACATCAGTACACAAACTGCTCCAGACAAATCAGTTACATCAGTACACACATTACTGCCAGATGAAGTAGCTGCATTAGTACACACACACACTGCTCCAGACAAATCAAGCTGCATCAGTACATATATTGTGCCAGATGAAGAAGCTGCATCAATACACACACTGTCAGATGAAGCAGCTACATCAGTACACACATTGCTCCACACAAATCAGCTGCATCAGTACACACACAGTGCCAGATGAAGCATCTGCATCAGTACACACACAGCACCAGTTGAAGCAGCTCCATCAGTACATACACTGTGCCAGATGAAGCAGCTGCATCAGTACACACATTGTGCCAGATGAAGCAGCTGTATCACTAGGAACACTGCTCCAGACAAATCGGTAGCATCAGTAAACATATTGTGCCAGACATATCAGCTGCATCAGTACACACACTGTGCCAGATAAATCAGTTACATCAGTTCACACATTGCACCAGACAAATCAGCTAACATCAACTACATCAATACACACACTGCTCCAGACAAACCAGCAGAATCAATACACACACTGCCAGATGAAGCTGCTGCAACAGTACACACACTGCCAGTTGAAGCAGCTGCATCAGTGCACACACTGTCCTAAATGAAACACCTTCATCAGTACACATTTTGCCTGAGAAATCAGCTGCATCTGTACACACACTGTGCCAGATGAAGCAGCTGCATCAGTACACACACGGCTCCAGAAAAATCAGCTGCATGAGTACACACACTGTGCCAGATGAAGCAGCGGCATCAGTACACACTGCTCCAGACAAATCAGCTACATCAGTACACACACTGTGCTAGATGAAGCAGCTGCATCAGTACATACATTGTAACAGATGGAGCAGCTGCTTCAGTACACACATTGTGCCAGATGAAGCAGCTGCATCAGTACAGATGCTACTCCAGACAAATCAGCAGCATCAGTACACACGTTGTGTCAGATGAAGCAGCTGCATTAGTACAGACACTGATCCAGATGAATCAGCTACATCAGTAAACACACTGTGCCAGATGAAGCAGCTGCATCAGTACATACATTATAACAGATGAAGCAGTTGCTTCAGTTCACACATTGTGCCAGATGAAGCAGCTGCATCAGTACAAACACTGTATCAGATGACGCAGCTGCATCAGTACACACACTGTATCAGATGAAGCAGCTGCATCAGTACACACACTGTGCCAGATGAAGCAGTGGCATCAGTACGCACACTGCTCCAGTTAAATCAGCTACTTCAATACACAAACTGCTCCAGTTAAATCAGCTGCAACAGAACGCACATTGCTGCAGATAAAGCAGCTACATCAGTACACACTGTGCCAGAGGAAGCAGCTGCATCCGTACACACACACTGCTCCAGGCAAATCAGCTGCATCAGAACACAAATTGCTCAAGACAAATCAGCCGCAATCAGTTACATCAGTACACACACTGCTATAGACAAACTGGCAGGATCAGTACACACACTATGCCAGATGAAGCAGCTGCATCAGTACACACACTGTGCCAGATGAAACAACTGCATCAGTACACACACTGTATCAGATGAAGCAGCTGCATCAGTACGCACAGTGCTCCAGTCAAATCAGCTACTTCAGTACACAAACTGCTCCAGACAAATCAGTTGCAACAGAACACACATTGTTCTAGATAAAGCAGCTACATCAGTACACACTGTGTCAGATGAAGCAGTTGCATCCACACACACACATTGCTCCAGGCAAATCGGCTGCATCAGTACACACATTGTGCCAGATGAAGCAGCTTCATCAGTACACACACTGTGCCAGATGAAGCAGCTGAATCATTACACAGACTGTGCCAAATGAAGCAGCTGCATCAGTACACACACTGCTCCAGACAAATCAGCTATGTCAGTACACACACTGTCCTAGATGAAGAAGCTGCATCAGTACACACACTCTGCCAGATGAAGCAGCAGCATCAGTAAATGCACTGCTCCAGACAAATCAGCTAAATCAGCACACACTGTGCCAAATGAAGCAGCTGCATCAGTACACACACTGCTCCAGACAAATCAGCTATGTCAGTACACACACTGTCCTAGATGAAGCAGCTGCATGAGTACACACACTGTGCCAGATGACACAGCACAATCAGTACACACACTGCTCCAGACTAATCAGTTACATCAGTACACACACTGCCAGAAGAATCAGTTACATCAGTACACACATTGTGCCAGTTGAAGCAGCGGAATCGGTACACACTCTGTGCCAGATGAATCAGCTGCATCAGTACACACACTGCTCCAGACAAATCAGCTACATCAATACACACACTGCCAGATGAAGCAGCTGCATCAGTACATACACTGTGCCAGTTGAAGCAGCAGCATCAGTACATACACTGTGTCAGATGAAGCAACTGCATCAGTAAACACACTGTTCCAGACAAATCAGCAACATCAATACACACACTGTGCCAGATGAAGCAACTGCATCAGTACAAACATTGTGCCAGATGAAGCAGCTGCATCACTACAAACACTCTCCAGACAAGTCAGTAGCATCAGTAAACATATTGCACCAGACATATCAGCTGCATCAGTACACACGCTGCCAGTTGAAGCAGCTGCATCAGTGCACACACTGTCCTAAATGAAACACCTTCATCAGTACACATTTTGCCTGAGAAATCAGCTGCATCTGTACACACACTGTGCCAGATGAAGCAGCTGCATCAGTACACACATGGCTCCAGAAAAATCAGCTGCATCAGTACACACACTGTGCCAGATGAAGCAGCGGCATCAGTACACACTGCTCCAGACAAATCAGCTACATCAGTACACACACTGTGCTAGATGAAGCAGCTGCATTAGTACAGACACTGATCCAGATGAATCAGCTACATCAGTAAACACACTGTGCCAGATGAAGCAGCTGCATCAGTACATACATTATAACAGATGAAGCAGTTGCTTCAGTTCACACATTGTGCCAGATGAAGCAGCTGCATCAGTACAAACACTGTATCAGATGACGCAGCTGCATTAGTACACACACTGTATCAGATGAAGCAGCTGCATCAGTACACACACTGTGCCAGATGAAGCAGTGGCATCAGTACGCACACTGCTCCAGTTAAATCAGCTACTTCAATACACAAACTGCTCCAGTTAAATCAGTTGCAACAGAACGCACATTGCTGCAGATAAAGCAGCTACATCAGTACACACTGTGCCAGAGGAAGCAGCTGCATCCGTACACACACACTGCTCCAGGCAAATCAGCTGCATCAGAACACAAATTGCTCAAGACAAATCAGCCGCAATCAGTTACATCAGTACACACACTGCTATAGACAAACTGGCAGGATCAGTACACACACTATGCCGGATGAAGCAGCTGCATCAGTACACACTGTGCCAGATGAAGCAACCGCATCAGTACACACTGTATCAGATGAAGCAGCTGCACTGAAAGTACGCACAGTGCTCCAGTCAAATCAGCTACTTCAGTAAACAAACTGCTCCAGACAACTCAGTTGCAACAGAACACACATTGTTCTAGATAAAGCAGCTACATCAGTACACACTGTGTCAGATGAAGCAGTTGCATCCATACACACACATTGCTCCAGGCAAATCGGCTACATCAGTACACACACTGTGCCAGATGAAGCAGCTGAATCAGTACACAGACTGTGCTAGATGAAGTAGCTGCATCAGTACATACATTGTAACAGATGGAGCAGCTGCTTCAGTACACACATTGTGCCAGATGAAGCAGCTGCATGAGTACACACACTGTGCCAGATGACACAGCACAATCAGTACACACACTGCTCCAGACTAATCAGTTACATCAGTACACACACTGCCAGAAGAATCAGTTACATCAGTACACACATTGTGCCAGTTGAAGCAGCGGAATCAGTACACACTCTGTGCCAGATGAATCAGCTACATCAGTACACACACTGCTCCAGACAAATCAGCTACATCAGTACACACACTGCCAGATGAAGCAGCTGCATCAGTACATACACTGTGCCAGTTGAAGCAGCAGCATCAGTACATACACTGTGTCAGATGAAGCAACTGCATCAGTAAACACACTGTTCCAGACAAATCAGCAACATCAGTACACACACTGTGCCAGATGAAGCAACTGCATCAGTACAAACATTGTGCCAGATGAAGCAGCTGCATCACTACAAACACTCTCCAGACAAGTCAGTAGCATCAGTAAATATATTGCACCAGACATATCAGCTGCATCAATACACATACTCTGCCAGATAAAACAGCACATCAGTTCACACAATGCATCAGACAAATCAGCTCACATCAGCAACATCAGCGCACACACTGCTCCAGACAAACCAGCAGAATCAAAACATACACTATCCCAGATGAAGCAGCTGCATCAGTACACACGCTGTGCCAGATCAGGTAGCTGCATCAGTATATACACCACTCCAGACAAATCAGCTGGATCAGTACACACATTGTGCCAGTTGAAGCAGCTGCATCAGTGCACACACTGTTCCAGATGAAACACCTGCATCAGTGCACACTGTTCCAGACAAATTAGCTGCATCAGTACACACAGTGCCAGAGGAAGCAACTGCATCAGTACACACACTGCTCCAGAAAAATTAGCTGCACCAGTACACACACACTGTGCCAGATGAAGCTGCTGCATCAGTACACACACTGCTCCAGACAAATCAGCAGCATCAGTACACACATTGTGCCAGGCAAACCGGCTGCATCAGGACACACAAGGTGCCAGACAAAGCAGCTGCATCAGTACGCACACTGTGTCAGATGAAGCAGCTGAATCAATACACACACTGTGCCAGACAAATCAGCTACATCAGTACACAAATTGCACCAGACAAATCAGCTAAAATCAGTTACATCAGTACACACACTGCTACAGACAAACTGGCAGCATCAGTACACACACACTATGCCAGATAAAGCAGCTACATCAGTACACACACTGTGCCAGATGAAGCAACTGCATCAGTACACACACTGTATCAAATGAAGCAGCTGCATCAGTACGCACAGTGCTCCAGTCAAATCAGCTACTTCAGTACACAAACTGCTCCAGACAAATCAGTTGCAACAGAACACACATTGTTCTAGATAAAGCAGCTACATCAGTACACACTGTGTCAGATGAAGCAGTTGCATCCGTACACCCACACACTGCTCCAGGCAAATCAGCTGCATCAGTACACACATTGTGCCAGATGAAGCAGCTTCATCAGTACACACACTGTGCCAGATGAAGCAACTGAATCAGTACACAGACTGTGCCAAATGAAGCAGCTGCATCAGTACACACACTGCTCCAGACAAATCAGCTATGTCAGTACACACACTGTCCTAGATGAAGAAGCTGCATCAGTACACACACTCTGCCAGATGAAGCAGCAGCATCAGTAAATGCACTGCTCCAGACAAATCAGTTAAATCAGCACACACTGTGCCAGATGAAGCAGCTGCATCAGTACACATACACTGCACCAGACAAATCAGCTGCATCAGTACACACACTGTGCCAGATGAAGCAGCTGCATGAGTACACACACTGTGCCAGATGACACAGCACAATCAGTACACACACTGCTCCAGACTAATCAGTTACATCAGTACACACACTGCCAGAAGAATCAGTTACATCAGCACACACATTGTGCCAGTTGAAGCAGCAGAATCAGTACACACTCTGTGCCAGACAAATCAGCTACATCAGTACACACACTGCCAGGTGAAGCTGCTGCATCAGTACATCCACTGTGCCAGTTGAAGCAGCAGCATCAGTACATACATTGTGTCAGATGAAGCAACTGCATCAGTAAACACACTGTTCCAGACAAATCAGCAACATCAGTACACACACTGTGCCAGATGAAGCAACTGCATCAGTACAAACATTGTGCCAGATGAAGCAGCTGCATCACTACAAACACTCTCCAGACAAGTCAGTAGCATCAGTAAACATATTGCACCAGACATATCAGTTGCATCAGTACACATACTGTGCCAGATAAAACAGCTACATCAGTTCACACATTGCATCAGACAAATCAGCTCACATCAGCAACATCAGCGCACACACTGCTCCAGACAAACCAGCAGAATCAAAACATACACTATCCCAGATGAAGCAGCTGCATCAGTACACACACTGTGCCAGATCAGGTAGCTGCATCAGTATAAACACCACTCCAGACAAATCAGCTGGCTCAGTACACACATTGTGCCAGTTGAAGCAGCTGCAACAGTGCACACACTGTTCCAGATGAAACACCTGCATCAGTGCACACTGTTCCAGACAAATCAGCTGCATCAGTACACACAGTGCCAGAGGAAGCAACTGCATCAGTACACACACTGCTCCAGAAAAATCAGCTGCATCAGTACACACACTGTGCCAGATGAAGCTGCTGCATCAGTACACACACTGTGCCAGATGAAGCTGCTGCATCAGTACACAGACTGCTCCAGACAAATCAGCAGCATCAGTACACACATTGTGCCAGGCAAACCGGCTGCATCAGGACACACACAGTGCCAGACAAAGCAGCTGCATCAGTACACACACTGTGTCAGATGAAGCAGCTGAATCAGTACACACACTGTGCCAGACAAATCAGCTACATCAGTACACAAATTGCACCAGACAAATCAGCTAAAATCAGTTACATCAGTACACACACTGCTACAGACAAACTGGCAGCATCAGTACACACACACTATGCCAGATAAAGCAGCTACATCAGTACACGCACTGTGCCAGATGAAGCCGCAACATTAGCATGCACACTGCTTCAGTCAAATCAGCTTCTTCAGTACACAGACTGCTCCACACAAATCAGCTGCAACAGAACACACATTGTTCCAGATAAAGCAGCTGCATCAGTACACACTGTGCCAAATGAAGCAACTGCATCCATACACACACACACTGCTCCAGACAAATCAGCTGCATCAGTACACACTGTGCCAGATGAAGCAGCTGCATCAGTACACAAATTGTGCCAGATGAAGCTGCTGCATTGGTACACACACTGCTCCAGACAAATCTGCTATATCAGTGCACACACTGTCCCACATGAAGCAGCTGCATCAGTACACACACTGCGACAGATGAAGCAGCTGCATCATTACACACACTGCTCCACACAAATCAGCTGCATCAGTACACACATTGTGCCAACTGAAGCAGCTGCATCAGTACACACATTGTGCCAGATAAAGCAGCTACATCAGTACACACACTGCTCCACACAAATCAGCTGCATCAGTACACACATTGTGCCAAATGAAGCAGCTACATCAGTACACACACTGCTCCAGAGAAATCAATTGCATTTGTACACACATTGCGTCAGACTTATTAGCTGCATCAGTGCACACACTGTGCCAGATGAAGCAGCTGCATCAGTATACATACCACTCCAGACAAATCAGTTACATCAGTACACCCACTACTGCCGGATGAAGCAGCTGATTAAGTACACATATTGTGCCAGATGAAGCAGCTGCATCAGTATACACACCACTCCAGAAAATCAGCTGCATCATTACAGACACTATGCCAGATGAATCAACTGCATCAGTACTCACACTGTGCCACATTAAGCAGCTTCATCAGTACACACACTGCTCCAGACAAATCAGCTGCATCAGTACACACACAGTGCCAGATGAAGCAGCTGCATGAGTACACACACTGTGCCTGATGAAGCAGCTGTATCAGTACATACACTGCTCCCGACCAGTCAGCTACATCAGTACATAAACTGTGTAGATGGAGCCACTGCATTAGTTCACACACTGTGCGAAATGAGGCAGCTTCATCAGTACACACACTGTGCCAGATGAAGCAGCTACATCAGTACACATACTGCTCCAGACAAATCAGCTGTATCAGTACAAACACTGTGCCTGATGAAGAAGCTGCATCAGAACACATACACTGCTCCAGACATATCAGCTTCATCAGTACACACACTGTGCCAGACGAAGCTGTGGCATCAGCACACACACTTCTCCTGACAAATCAACTACTTCAGTACGCAGACTGCTCCAGATAAATTAGCTGCAGCAGTGCACACATTGTACCAGATGATGCTCCAGACAAATCAGCTGAATCGGAACACACATTGTGCAAGATGAAGCAGTTGCAACAATACTCACACTGTGTCAGATAAAGTAGCTACATCAGTACACGCACTGCTCCAGACAAATCAGCTGCATCAAAACACACATTGTGCCAGATGAAGCAACTGCATCACTAGAAACACTGCTCCAGACAAATTAGCTATGTCAGTACAAATACTGTGCCAGATGAAGCAGCTGCATCAGTACATGCACTGCTCCAGACAAATCAGGTACAGCTGTACACACACTGTGCTATACAAAGCAGTGGCATCAGTACACACAGTGCTCCTGACAAATCAGGTACTTCAGTACACAAACTGCTCCAGACAAATCAGCTGCAATAGTACACACATTGTGCCAGATGAAGCTGCTGCATCAGTACACACGTTGTGCCAGATGAAGCAGCTACATCAGTACACACACTACTCCAGAGAAATCAGTTACATTAGTACACACATTTCACCAGACAAATTTGTTGCATCAGTACACACACTCTGCCAGATGAAGCAGCTGCATCAGTACACACACTGTGCCAGATGAAGTGACTGCATCAGTACACACACCACTCCAGACAAATCATCTGCATCAATACACACATTGTGCCAGTTGAAGCAGCTGAATCAGTGCACGCACTGCTCTAGATGAAACAGTTGCATCAGTACACACACTGCTCCAGATAAATCAGCTGCATCAGTACACACACTGCCAGATGAAGCAATTGCATCAGTACACACACTGCTCCAGACAAATCAGCTGCATCAGTACACACACTGTGCCAGATGAAGCAGCTGCATCAGTATATGCACTGCTCCAGACAAATCAGCTACATAAATACACACTGTGCCAAATGAAGCTGCTGCATCAGTATACACACTGTGCCAGATGAAGCAGCTGCATTAGTGCACACACTGCTCCAGACAAATCAGCTACATCAGTGCACACACTGCTCCAGACAAACCAGCTGCATCAGTACACACACCATGCCAGATGAAGCAGCTGCATAATTACACACACTGTGCCAGATGAAACAGCTGCATCAGTATACACACCACTCCAGCCAAATCAGCAGCATCAGTACACACATAGTGCTAGATGAAGCAGCTGCATCAGTACACGCACTGCTTCAGACAAATCAGGTACATCAGTACACACACTGTGCTAGACAAAGCAGTGGCATCAGTACACACAGTGCTCCTGACAAATCAGCTACTTCAGCATACAAACTGCTCCAGACAAATTAGCTGCAATAGTATCCACTTTGTGCCAGATGAAGCAGCTGCATCACTACACACAGTGTACCAGATGACGTGGCTGCATCAGTATACACGCCACTCCACACAAATCAGCTGCATCAGTACACACGTTGTGCCAGTTGAAGCAGCTGAATCAGTGCAGACACTGTTCTAGATGAAACAGTTGCATCAGTACACACACTGCTCCAGACAAATCAGCTGCATCAGTACACACACTGCCAGATGAAGCAATTGCATCAGTACACACACTGCTCCAGACAAATCAGCTGCATCAGTAAACACATTGTGCCAGATGAAGCAGCTGCATCAGTATATGCACTGCTCCAGACAAATCAGCTGCATCAGTACACACACCGTGCCAAATGAAGTGGCTGCATTAGTACACACACTGTGCCAGATGAAGCAGCTGCATCAGTATACACACTGTGCTAGATGAAGCAGCTGCATTAGTGCACACACTGATCCAGACAAATCAGCTGCATCAGTGCACACATTGTGCCAAATGAAGCAGCTACATCAGTACTCACACTGTTCCAGATGAAGCAGCTGCATCATTACACACACTGTGCCAGATTAAACAGCTGCATTAGTATACACCCCACTCCAGACAAATCAGCCACATCAGAACACGCACTGCTCCAGACAAACCAACTACAGCAGTACACACTCTGCTCCAGACAAATCAGCTATATCAGTACACACACTGCTCCGGACAAATCTGCTACAGCATTACACATACTACTCCAGAGAAATCTGCTACAGCAGTACACACAATGCTCCAGACAGATCAGCTGCATCAGTACACGCATTGCACCAGAGCTGTAGTGGACTTCACAATAACCTTCCGAGCATCTCTCAAAGCAATTGCATCATCACAGGCATTGCCCCAGATGAAGCACCTGCATCAGTACACAGACTGTTACAGGTCTGTAGCAGGCTTTCTTTACAAGATTAGGAGGACTCAAAATCCAGTATATGTATATATATATATATATATATATATGTATATTTTTTTTTCACTAATTTTATACACAGTGTATAGCCACCTATTGAGATACACGGACAACATTTTGTGACCTTTGGACCACCTTCTTAATGCCTGCAGTGGTCTACCAAGTCAGCAAGTTGCATTTTTTCACCATCCGTGCCATTCAATTACTTTGTCTGTTGTCTTAAAAAGGCTTGCTTAGCTGCTTCCCATACAATTTCTCTTTCTGAAGGGACATTTCATCTTCCTTCTGAGGGTAAGCAAGGCATGGAGCGTTACCCAAGCTATCTTTTACTGCATGCATAGCTTCCTCCCATTCATCTTCCCAAAACCATGGTTCTTGTTTTCTCAGTACACTGTTAGTGGGTGTGCAATCACAGCATAGTTCTGTATAAAGTAGCATGAATAGTTACAGATTCATAGGAAACTATGTAGCATTTTCAAATTTTGGGGTGGCCCCATTGGTTGGACAGCTTCTATTTGGTTGTGTTGAGGACACAGCCCATTAGATCTGCCTCATACCCTAAGTAATTTGTTTGTTTTTTAAACTTATATTTTATTGATTTTGTAGTAAAATATAAGTACAAGTTTACATGTTCTAGGAACATCATACTGTTACACATCAAGTACAGCACATATATATATGGTTATACAAGACTAAGTATGCCTTGACTTAATTTCTTATGAAGAGGCTACCACCAATAAAGATATGGAAATTACTAATGCGGGACTTCCAATGACATCACCGACCGGGATGCAAGGGTAAAACCTAGCTATGCTGATCCTGGGCTAAAAGCAGACTCTTCCACAACCAAAACGCTAAAATAACTACAAAAGAATATCAGGGAGAGCCACAGCATTGAATGGGAGGCAAACAGTGGACTGCACATACCCCCAGAACAAAGAATTCAGCAGGATTCTCTCACCCTTCATCAAGCCCTGCAGCGATCCAACTAGACATGGCAGCTCCAAATGGGGCCTCATCTCAGCAACCCAGCAATGCTACAATTCTAACAAAGTTGCAGGAGTTCAGGACAGAGGTTTGTACCTTCCAGACTGAATTAACCACAGAAATCAGCAAACTGTCAGCCCAAGTTACAGAAGTTGAAGCACAGCATACTGAATGAGACAATCGGACTGATAGGCTTGAATGCATGGTCGTGCATTTGCTAGACGAACAACATACCTTAAAGGAGAAATGTGAGGATCTGGAAAACAGATCATGCTGGAACAATCTGAGGATACATGGGGTTCCGGAGGACGAAGAGGGGAGAGATATTCTAAAATTTGTGGAGGAGCTCCTCCATGACTCTCTACAGTTGGATCCAGCTTTTAAATTTGACATAGAGAGAGTGCATCGGACCCTTTTGCTGAAACCAGCTCAGCCAGACAGACAGCCCCACTCCATCATAATGAAGTTTTTAAACTATGCCACAAAACAAACTATCCTCACCAGAGCTTGGAGAATGCGGGATACCAAGCATAAAGAGAAGCACATTTATTTTGATAATGACTATTCCCCATCTGTTTCAGTGAGACACAGGGCCTACATTCCAATACTTTGCCTCTTAAAGCAACAGCAACTCAAATTTACCACCCCATACCCTGCTCGATTAACTATCATGTTTCCAGATGGCCCCCAAACCTTTGAGTCACCAGAAGAAGCAACAAAAGTACTCCCACTCAAGAGACTGGTTCAATCTATCCAGGAGGACTCCTCATTCAGGAAAACCCAGCAAGGCCTTCAACCTTAGAGGATGTGAAAAAACTTTTACAAAGATTCCAATGACCTGCACCGGAATGAGTGGCGAAAAGAGTTCTGCAGAGACTTTAAAAATGTTATTTTGATACAGAGGTGAATCTGCACACAGGGAGTACGCAAGGTTATTCGAGGAAGCCTGTATGGGGTGGGGACACCAGGAAGTAGAGATTCTTTTTCATATTCCCAGGCCTATAGATGGAAAGAAGGTTTGAGTCCTGGAGAGATAGCTGTAAAATTTATTTCTATATTATCTCCCCCCCACCAAAGCTTATTGACAGTCCTCCCATTGTTACTGATTAAACAAAATACAGGCCAGGAAAGGCGGCATGAATCAATGCATTTTTTACAGTGCTACATGCCCACCTGACCACAACTGGGTCAGAATTCCATCCCTAAACTGTCGACATATCCATAAGACCTTACTGGAGATGAGGTATATGGAGACCATTTCCTGGGGGTCTTTGCTCCTCATTTTTATTTCCAGTGTGGCCTATTGCACCACAAGGCTCCAGGGAAACAGTGGTGCTGGGGGCCCTTGGCATTGCCTTGACACTTCCCACAGGGCAAACACATCTACCCCTCTAAAGGAGAGATATATTTCCTCTCCCTACCTTGAGAGCTGTTAAAATTTTTTTTACCAGGTTTAGAGACCTGTTGTACCAGGTACATTTAGCTGGTATAAAAAAGTTGATGCTCTGTTGGCATCTGGTTATTCTAGCAGGCCTAAAAGTTTTAGGAGTCATGCATAAAGTTAACTTGCAACAGACCTGTGCATGGTTAATTGTTTTAGGCCTAGAGCCAAGTTGATTAGATCCTTGTGTAGTTATAGACACTCGGACAGGTTTATGGTATTTAAATAGGACATTAGGCAGCTGTTATAACTTGTTTAAGTTAGGGAATGCACACAAGGCAGTTAATAATTTAATAATATTGAACATAGGGGTGAGATGGCATGAGCATGGTGGGAAGAGGATGCATTACACTATTTACAAGCAGGGAATATTCACACAAGGATTGACCAGTAGCAAATATGGCTAAGTCATCTTTGATCTTATCTTTAAATGTAAATGGGATTGGCAACCCGATAAAGCGCTCTCGCCTATTTCAAATTTTCAGAAAAGAGAGACCGGGAATCATTTTCTTACAGGAAACTCACATGACCTCGGATGAACATAAAAAATTCACAGATGTGGGTATTCTATAACAGTTGAATCATCCTACAGGGGTGGGAAAAGGAGAGGGGTGATGATATTGCTTTCCCAGGAAGTGCTTTTGGAAAAACAAAGTGAGATCAGAGACCCGGAGGGGCGCTATGTCATAGTGACGGGCAAGCTGTACTCAAGACCCGTAACCCTGGCATCTGTCTACTTTCCACCCAGGTCAAGAAAGCCTTTAGCAGTAACATTTTTTGCTGATTTACTGTCCCTTATGGAGGGACAGCTGTTGCTAGGGGAAGACCTGAATATCACCTTAAATCCCTCATTGGATGCTGCTACTCCTCTAGTCCATAGAACAAATGCTCTCCAAAAATTTACAAAACAAACCATAACTTCTTTGGGATTGGTTGATACTTGGAGACATTTTTTTCCTAAGACAAGAGGTATACCCATTGGGCCCCACATGTGGGGAGTGGGGCTCGACTGGACTACTTCATTTCCACGGTAGAGCACTTAGACTCCGTTTGTGATGCGTGGCATGGGGCCACCTTCCTATCGGACCATGCTCCCCCATATATTAAGGTGGACTTGGGGTCACAATATAAGCAAACTAACTGGCACCTGAACCTTTCTCATCTTAAAGACCCAGAGTTCCTGGAACTGGTCCAGGAGGCTGTACCCAGACGTAAACAAGATAGCACACAATATGAAGTTGCCCCCACAATCCTGTGGGATACTTTAAAAGTAGTATTAAGCAGGGAGATTATATGATTTTCTACCAAAAAAAAAAACAACAGAGGGAAAAAACATATAAAGACCTGCAGGAGGAACTATTACATTTGAAGCACTGGCCAGATCAGAATGACCTTATAATACGACAACGCTTAAGAACTGTGAAACAAAAGCTACAAAAAATAGTAGACCAGTCCATAGAACAAAAATTGTTTTCTCTAAAGGTAAGACATCATGAAGGAGGGCCTAAGGCTTCAAGAAATTTAGCAAGAAAACTGAGAGAACAGAGATCCAGCGCGAACATACCCAGTATGGTAGACCCTAAAACAGGGAGATTAGCAAAAAGACCCCGGGAAATTAGACTTGTATTACAGCAGTTTTATAATGAGTTGTATACTAAAGAAGAGGAAACTCCCCTAGAATCCATCAAATCTTATTTACAGGATTTACCAATACTACGTATCAGCCCACTACAGGCTGAGGCCTTGCTGGCACCAATTAAAGAGTGAGAATTGCTCCAAGTTCTTAAAAAAGCCTAGACCCTAAAGGCACCAGGACCAGATGGATATCCCTCTGAATTTTATAACAAATTCAAAAAGCTGCTGCTACTACCCATACTACTCCCGGCCTTACATGCAGTCCAGGATGGAGAACCCCCTCACACACACCATATCAGCCATACCTAAACCCCATAAAGATATAAATACCCCTCCTCATTTCACCCCATTTCAATGCTAAACTGTGATTATAAAATGTTTATGTTGGCTATGGCCTCTAGAATAGGTAATTTACTCCCAACTATTATTGACCCAGATCAAGCGGGCTTCATTAACGGCAGACAGGCCCATGATGCTCTAAGACGTGTGCACACTTTTTAGTAGATTATGCCATAGAAAGACAAATCCCTTCAGTACTACTCGGATTAGATGCTGAAAATGCGTTTGACCGGGTCTGCTGGTCATTTTTATGGCAGACCCTGGGGCACTTTGGATTCCCAAAACAATTTATAAAACAACTAAAAAATATACACAGTTCCCCTAAAGCAAATGTTAAGGTGGGTGGGGCCCTCTCAAATATATTCCAACATTCTAGAGGCACCCGGCAGGAATGCCCAATGTCTCCAATGTTGTTTGCTTTATATCTCGAACTCCTGGCCATTGCCATCAGATCTACCCTGGGAATAGAGGGCCTCCCTTTGGGGGGGTCGCCTACAGAACATATCACTCTTTGCAGACGACATTCTATTAACTCTTACAGAACCTCAACAACCCATCCCAGAGGTTTGGAAACAGTTACAAAAATTTGGTAAACTAGCAGAGTATAAAATCAATAAAACAAAAACCGAGGTATTAACATACAATTACTCCCCTTCCTCCCACTTCAAAAAAAGATTTTCCCATTAAGTAGTACAGACAAGAGATGATGTACGTGGAAATAAAGCTCACAAGAAACCCCATCCATGCAGAACTATTAAATCTGGAACCCCTAACCCTAAAATTGATGGAAGATTTGTCTCGCTGGTCACATCTCCCCTTAAGTTTTTTAAGTAGAATAGATACAATCAAGCAGAATGTGTTCCCTCGCGTATTGTTTTTTCTTCAGACACTACCCTATGCTCCGACCAAAACATATATTCAGGTGTGGGACAGAATGATATCCTGCTTTATTTGGAGTGGAAAGCATCCCAGAATTAGATATTCTGTTCTGCAGCTGGCTAGAGAGAGGGGTGGGCTTAATCTCCCTGATCTCAGAAAGTATGCGATGGCAACACAGTGAAGGGTGGTCTTTAACTGGATAAATAAACAGTATGATGCACACTGGAAACAATTAGAATTATCGTGGGGAGATTTATGTAACACTCAGGAGTTCCTATTTGGAACTCCCCCCAAGTGTCAAGGGGTAATAAATTATCCGAAATTCACCAGGGAACCCTTAAAGACATGGCTTAAGGTCAGAAATGAATATTTTACATTTTCAGAAAAAAATGTTCTTGGGAACATTGAAGTATAATGCAGACTTGACAGCAGGTCCCTCAGGCCCTTACATAGCTCAATGGCAGAGATATGGCATTTCCTTCATTTTTCAGCTAGTGGTCAGGACAGGTCTCCTTCCCTTTGTTTCACTTCAAAGAGAATATCACCTGCCTCACAAATAACTTATTTCTTATCTACACCTTAAATCATACCTTCAACCATATGAACAGTCACTTGTGGCACTGATTGGAACCCCCCAATAATACAGCTCCTACAGGCACATGTTAGAGGCACAGCCTCAGATCACCTAATTAGTAAAATATAAAAAGCCTTAAATGAGAGACAGGGAGACTCGACCAACTCAGTCAAGCTTAGATGGGAACAGAAATTGCAGGTACTAATCAAAGAACAGGCCTGGAATGAGTCTGCACTACCAACTTTAAAAAAAATTTCTCACCATACTGGCAGTAATACTCGTGGAAACTCCGGACTTGTTTTTCCCATACTCCAGCCCTCTTGGCCAGTATTGGAGAATTGGGGCCGGGACAGTGTTGGAGGGAATGTAGGGATGTAAGAGCAAACCAGAGACACATCCTCTGGTCATGTCCAAAACATCCAAGTTTTGGAAGGAGATCCTCGAGGAGCTGAGAGCAATTTATGATACTCCTGATTTATTCACTCCCACTTTTGTACTGACTTTTATTAAACCAGAAGGTCTGTAAATTGACAAAAACTTACTAAAACAAATTTGAAAATGTATAATAGCATCCCACAAAATTATCACCAGACTGTGGTTTACAAATAAAATACCCACTAAAAAAGCCTGGCTCATTCTATCCAGGGAGATTTATTCCCTTGAGCGACTCTCAGCCAAGATGATGGATAAAGTACAGAAATTTGATGTTCAATGGCAGAAATGGATATCCTATCAACTAGACCATTATGCTGATTTTGTTCCTTAAGCTATCTACTGATCATGTCTTTTTGTCTTCTTTTGTATTGAAATGTCATTTGGGTTTTGACCAGAGGTGTTCCTAGAATCTAAATAGGACTAAAATTTGGGAGGAAGAGGGGAGGATCCACTGTGGCATGCCAGATCTGATTTGATTGGATCATAGACTTAGTTTATAATGAGTAATAATGATTTTCTGGAAACTGATGTAATAAGTTGTTCATTTATTTTCCCCCATTGTATCTGCCACAGCATATATGTAATACATTGTGATGTAATCAACTGGTATTAATTTGTGATACGTTGCTGCCTGTAGAGTTGTTGAACTCATAAATTAAATAAAAAGACTAAATAAAAAACAAAAAAATTACTAATGCCCATAAGTTGCAGAACTGTAGCCCAAGAGCCAAGACAATACCCAAAATGGAATCCGTTTGAATAAAATGACATTATAGTTACTTCTTTATCCCTAAGAGCAGTAGGTGCCATGAATGATTAACATGTTTTTAGTAAAACTACCCCCCCCAATAAATGAGAACCAATAACTCTAGAAGAGCATTGCAAATGAGGTACAGTTACACCTCGTAAAACAATTACTACAACAATATATAAAATGAGTCTTGTTTAAATTGCTGCTTTGGGACTACAGAGTGGATTACTCAGAAACAATCTATGCAAACAAAAGAGCATCTACTCTAGAACTAAGTGACAGTTTATCAGGTAATGATCGTCCTAGTCCTTTCTGCTTCAGCATCTGGCGAACAGTCTGTAACAAATAATAGAAATCGTACTCACCACTCTAAGGTGTCCACTGCATTCAAAACATTCCCTCTTCAGCTCCTCCACAGATAATAATGTGAAAAAGAGAAAAAATTATTCAATAGGTCCAAGTGTTGGAATAATTCCCTACTAAAGTGAGATTTTGGAACATGGCGAAGTCCAGAAGTTCTTCAAGTCTCAACATCTTCAGCCTCTATCACCGACTTTGTGCATTTCATGGCAGTCGCCATCTTAGATGCTCATTTCCCTGCATCTCCCACATCTGTAAAAATGTAGACTTTACCGTCATGCCCAGTACGCAGTGTTCCAGGAAACTGCATACAATGGGGAATGTTCAGATCCTTTATGATACTTTGGACTCCATCACATCTCTTTTTCATTTGTTGCATCACAGACCCTTGTTGGAGAACCATTGGGGACAGGTTGCATGGCTGGCCCAACAAGTGGGGCCTAGATTTAATTTAATGTCTCCTGCCTGAGATAGCCT
Source organism: Neoceratodus forsteri (assembly GCA_016271365.2). Taxonomy (NCBI): domain Eukaryota; kingdom Metazoa; phylum Chordata; order Ceratodontiformes; family Ceratodontidae; genus Neoceratodus; species Neoceratodus forsteri. Next base: position 1,546,114,682 of record CM057450.1, read on the forward strand.
TAATAAGTGTTGCCATACTTCAGTGAAGAGTTTTAGTAAGGCACAACTCCTCGGGACCTGGAAGTGGGAGGTCAATCAATCAATCAATCAAGATCTTTATTTATCCAGGTGGGCACCATTGAGCAAGGCTCATTTGCAAGGTGGGCCTGGTCATGAATACATCAAAGTACAGTATAGTACAGAAGCAGGTATACAAAAATCAATAATATACAAGGAAGAAAAAGTATATACAGTACAGTACAAGGTTGAAATAAATAAAAAAAGAAAAACAGCATTATTTTACAATTGAAGAAGTCAGCAGATGTACAATCAACCATAGGCATACAGGGGTTATAAGCAGAGATATTTTGAGTGAGGCAGCCAGCATCTACACATACAGGGAAAAGAGGCCGTGTATAGGGTGGCAAGTTAGAGAGGTAAAGAAGAGGAGGGATATATTACCGACGACTGGGGGAGGTCGATAGGTAATGCACAATATGAGTGACTGCCTTTGTCTTAAATCATTCTGTACATTTATTTTTAATTTTTCTTGTATTGTTATTGATAGTAATAAAACACTACCTGCAAATTTTACAACTTCTCCAGGTCTGCATGTTTCCTCACCTATGCCTCAATGACAAGGACCTCTAGGGTAAACAGGAGCAGGTCAGGGGTGGAAGGCATTTCAGCTGGTGCCTGAAAGAGCCTGAGGTGGTGTCATGGCGGAGGGATGAGGGGAGCTGTTTCTAGAGAGCTGGAAGACAATATGAAAATGTGGATTGCCCAGCAGAGGAATGTGCATGAAGAATGCTGAAGGAAAAGACCTTTGAAGCCTGGAACACCCCGAGCTCCCTACGTGTTAGTAGGACTGGATTGCTGAGCCACTGCACAAGTCCTGTGTGTGCTCTGTGGCTGGTGCCTGATGGCTGAAGCCTGCCTCCTCCATCTCTAATAAGAAAGGGGTAGGGCCCTGCACCCTCAGTTATTCCTGAGCTGAGCTTGACCAATCAGCTTAGATGAGTGCAGAAGCTGGCCCAAGAGGAGAGAGACAGCATATAGAGAGCATCAGCTTCTCTCTGCTTAGCAGAGCTGTGCTTACACCACAGAGGAAGAGATTCCAAGAGATAGTACTGGTGCTGAGACACTGAACAGGGAAGCTGAGAAGAAGAGAACAGAGAAGAGCCAATGAAAGCCTGCCTGAGGAGGTCCCAAGTCTTCGAAGGGAGCTGAGAAATGGAGTAGTGGGGGTATCCTCTCAAGGAATTTGCCTGTGGTTCATGAGGATCCACTCCGGTTTCCAAGCTGGTGGACAGCAGCCCAGGGTCATTTAAGTGGAGCCATTTTGGAGTCAAGGAGAAGTCCTCTGTTCATTCTGTTGATGCCTATGCTCCAGGACTAGAGGCTACACATCTGTGTTGACTATGACCCATCAAGTATGTGTCTGTTCCCTATGAGGTCTGCAGAAAGTGTGCCCCTCAATGCAATGAGCTGATGGCGAGTTATTGGAATCCTGTAGAGAATTAGTAAATTCAAGAGATCAAACCATCAGACCCCCTAGCAACGGGAGAGGGGGGTGTTACGGCAACCTTGTAGCAAAATTCCTGACTCTGGGTGCCAGCAGTATTGAGATCTGAGACTGCTTATACATAATGTGAATAGGGGTATGTGTTTTGTGTGTGCAGGGCAAACTGGTAGGGTCCTAGTATTCAAGAGAGCCCAAAGGGGAAGCCTATGTATAAGTCTCTGCAAGTATGTGTGTCCCAGGGGATCATGTGTCTATGTGATGTGGCCAATGAATGTGTTAATGCTTGACAGTACTAGAGTGAAAAATGGCTTATCAAGTTATGTACTTATTAGTGGCAACTGCAGGGGAACTCCTAGGGGGAATGTAATATGGACCCATAGGTAACCAGAGCCCTAGGACTGGTTACATTCTTGTTCCTGGTAACTCACTCCTACCACCACCTATCTAGAGGAGGTTCCCCCTTTACATTTTAATATAACTAAAAAGTGTAAAAGAGAAAAATACTTAACTCTGAAGGTTGACAGTTGTATGATTTGTCAGAGGATATTTTAACAAGATATCTGAGCTGACTTAAAAAACATTAACTACACTTAGTATTTTGATTAAAAGAAAAAATGCTCAAACCACGCCGGCGACCCAGGTTCGGGAACGGACTTGGGTCGCTGGGGGTCGGTGGGGATGGGAGAGGATGAGCGTCCCAAGGACTGCTCTCCTCCCCGGTGGTGGGTTAGGGCTATGCCTTGCTCTGTAGTGGCCCCCGGTGGAGACCGGGGGGCACTACAGAGAAAGCGGCACGAAAGGGGAAAAACCAGAAAAGGCGGAAAATGGCGTCCGAGCGACCTGATGACGGCAGCCTGGATCCCTCGCCTCCTTGGAACCCCCGATGAACCAGGGGAACCCCGATCCCAGCAGCATCAGGGCCGAGAGCAAGAATGCCCAAAAGGCAATTTCCCTCCGGAAAGAGGGGACCCGTCCGACGAAGGGTTACGTCGGGCTACGCTGGTCAGCTGTGATCTGGGATCAGGGGGAAGCTGGCATCGGGGAGGGTTCGGAATGGAGCTAACAGGGGTAGTCCTTGGCAGAAGGCCTGAAGGAGAGGCTGGTCGGACGCAGGGGGTGATAAATAAATAATGCAAAAAAAAAAAAAATGTTTTTATGGCACACCATAAAAATGAACTTTAAAAAAAACAAAGCATGACCACATAACAGATAGTGCATTCACTTCATAACACATTGTCTGCAATGCCCATTCTATTTGCAGTGTATATGCTGTCCCTGGGAGACATTATTAGAAGCTACAGCATGGGTTTTCACTGCTATGTAGATGATACCCGGATATATATGTCTTTTGCGCCTGGATAACAGGATGCAGTCTCTGTATTTAATTTCTGCCTGGCCAAGGTCCAGGGCTGGATGTCCTCCATCTGGGTAAAGCTCAACCCAAACGGGATGGTGGTATTGGTGATTGAGCCTGGTTGTCAGGGGGATGCTGAACGCATGGTAGAACTCCAATTTATTACTCAGTGACTCCCAGTTGACCATCTCAGCGAAAGTGAAAAATCTGGGCATGATCCTCAACAGTGAGCTAACATTAGAGGCTCAGGTGTCAGCCATCTTCCAAAGTGGCTTTTATCACTTGAGAAACATCACCAGGATTAAATCTTTAATCCCCCCCGATTACCTGCCCTCACTAATACATGTCTTTGAAACATCCTGGCTTGATTACTGCAATGCCCTGTACCTGGGGTTAAATGGAGGTGCCCTATGTCACCTGCAGCTAGTGCAGAACACGGTGGCCAGGCTGTTGGTGGGCTTTCCCAGGTCCTGCCATATAACATCGGTCTTATGCAGTCTTCACTGGTTGCCAGTGAGGTGACGGATTGCCTTCAGGGTTGGATGGCTGACCTATAAAGCCCTACATGGCCTTGAGCCATGCTACCTGTGTAATCTATTGTGTCCCTACTAGTTGTCTCTGTTCCTCTGAGGAGGGCCTCCTAGCAGTTTCCAGGGTCCAGTTGAAATCATCTGGCTAGCGTGCATTTTCTGTAGCCAGTCCAACCCTGTGGAACTCGCTTCCAAGATCCTTGAGAGAGGCCCCCTCATTGGAAACCTTTAAAAGGGGTCTAAAATCCCACCTATTTAAGGAGGCATTTTCCTTATATTAAAATAGCTGAATATCTCATTTATATTAAGTTTTATCTAGTTTTAGCTGTGATAATAGTTTGCTTGTTACATTTTGTATTCTACTCTTGCTTATATTTTAGATTGTTGTGTTTTGCTGTACAGCATCTACAGCCTCTGGGGATGGGTGCTTTATAAATAAAGCTTTACTTACTTACATGACCAGAAGGGAAAAAGCCGTCGTAAACGTTTTTCTAAGTCCAACACAAGCAAAACAAAATCACGAAAATTGTCAAGACAATCTCAAAGTCCAAGACAAACAAAAAAACAATCACACACATTTTTGTGAAAGATTTTTCAAGTCTTACATGAACAAAGTGTTAAAAGGTGAGAAACACAAAAAACAGTTGAGAACATGATAAAAAAAAATCACATGCATTTGGTACTACAATTAAAGTTGTACACAAACTAAATACAAAGGTAGTCATGTCTTATCTCCCGCATTGTGCAAAAAAGTTGCAAGTTTTTTTATGTTATTCTTCGGCAACTGGGCATTGTGTTATTCTTAGTAACTGGGTAAGGTGCACTGAGCACAAGACCCATTTACAGAGGTGACCTGGTAGCACAAGGAGTTTAAGTGATTTGGTTACAGTCACCGAATATGCAAATGGAGGTTGCTGGAATTAAAACAAGGTCTGAGGGATGCATCAAGCTTTTTCACAGCTCATTGCTCTAACCTCTAGACCATACTGCCAGCCTAGGACTCATGCGCACACTTCATGCAGGGCGCAGTGGGCCCTGTATGAAGTAAATTAGGACTCATGCGTTCTTTGCACAGGGTCCAAAGTGAAACAGGTTCCAAGTCTCTGAGCATGCTCAGTTCAGGTTGTTTTAGACTTGGAATTTTTTTTGGATGGCCAGCCCGGTGGCTCTGAGGGTTGAGGTGCTGGATGCCACACCTCACGCCACGTCAGCGAACCGGGCTCGGAAGTGACCTCGGGTGCTGGGGGATGGCTGGGGAGGAGGAGGAGGATTGAGCATCCTAAGGACTGCTGTCCTTCTCCAGGGAGGGTGGGAGTGATCGACTGCAGTTGTACTGGCTCCTGGCAGTGGTTGGGCACTGGTGCAAAGCCACAGTCCTCTGTAGTGGTCGACGCAGGCTGACGCCAGACTCTCTGGGTGCAGGTGCACACACAGAGTCCTTGGCAACATTACACCCCTGCACCATGGAGGAGGAAACACACAGGAAAAATCAAGCCAGTCCCCCGTGCATGATGACAGCTGGATCTGGTGCCGACGTGTCTGTCGCATCCACAGCAGCTCCCTTGGTGTGCCTGCCCCCTGGTCTTCTGAAGTGTGAGGGGTATGCACCTGCCATGATGTTGCTAGGGAGGGACGGGACATAGGGGTCTCTCTGAGCTCCTGGTTGCAGTGGGGGTGGGGGCTGCAGAGATAGCAGGATGGATGGGGGAAACCATAGGTACATCCCCCGAGCTGAGGAACAGGCATAGAAAAAAGTATAACAAAAAATATATTTTATTTTTTGGGGGGGTGGGGGTGCTTTTTCAATCACCCATAATGTTTTATGACTTTTTTAAATTTTTTACTTATCCCCCCCCATGCACACAAGCATAAAAAAATAAGTCCCTATGCAGGCTTAGTAGGGTTTTTTCAGACATAGTGCTCTTCTTTGAGGCTGGCAAATCAATGGCATGGAGCCTAGCAAAAGATGGTGACCAACTGAGGTGGATGGAGGACAATGCCAGTTGCCAGCTGTGGGACCTTACACAAACTAAGTGCTGGGTGGCCATAAGGAGAGAGTGTGGCATGCCAGAGATTGACTAAGAATGGAGAGGTTATTTTAACATGGGTGTGGTGGAAGAGGGTGGCATGGGTCCTAGAAGGAGGGTAAGATGGTTCACTTTAACTTGGTTGGGAGGAGGGTAGGTGAGACAGATTATTTTTAATTTTTTATTACAGGTTGCAATCAGCAGGGAATGATAGACAAGATGATGACCACCCATACTGGAGGGAGGGCAGTGCCAGTCATCCACTGTGGGACCAATTACTGTATGTGTTGGGGTGGCAGTGTGGGGGAGTAGGGTAGCATAGGTGCCAGAGGATGGATAAGTGTGTGGGGAGTATTTTTCAACTTAGGAGTTGAGCAAGCCACCAAGGTTGGGCACTCAGTGGCTGCAAAAGAATAATGGACCCAACACCGGGATATGGCAGCGGGTGCCAAGGTGTTTTGGGGTATCTGACAATGGAGGTTGAGCACCAGATGTGGGGAAAAAAGCAACAAAATGCAACTTTTTTTTCATTTGGGATTGTCTTGATAAGTCAATCATGAATGAAAAAAGCATTGCATTTGGGACAGGTGTCTGGTGGGGGCGGGAGATAAACACATTGTTTTTGGATTTTTTTCTTTATGACTGACTTGAAAAAGTCATGTTTTTCAGCTATTTTTTCACAGTAACTGTGAATGATAGATAGATAGATAGATAGATAGATAGATAGATAGATAGATAGATAGATAGATAGATAGATAAAGCAGATATTCTAACAAAAAAACTTGCATGTAGCTTGCATATGCAGCACATATCCTTGTGTGGTCTACCAGTTAAAATAGTTACAATGTTCTTGCCTTTTTCAGTCAGGATGTTGCTGTTATCCCCTCCCTCCTGGCTGCCAGCTATGTGTTTTATACCAGTGGTGTGTGCTCAGCCTTGCTACCAGTTTTCCCCTCCTTTTCTGCTCTCTGAGTAAATCTTTTACACTGGAGGCTGATTCCCAATCCCGCCACCAGTACCCCTCCCTACTGGCTGCCCATTGGTGGTACTTGCTCTACACTATTGCTGGTACCCCTCCTACCCGATCTCTGATCTTGTGTTTTTTTTTAAAGTGGTGGTGGGGTGCCCAGTCCCACCACCAGTACCTGCCTCCCAACAGGCCACCTTATGCATCAATTAAACCACCCTCTAGCAACCACGTCACCATCCTCTCCCTCACCAGCATCCACTTTGGGTCCCTTGTTATAGTTTCTCAATGTCCCTTGATGGTGATTCCTTCATGCTCCTTGACATGCTCTTCTAATTAAAATAAAGAAAAAAGAAATTAAAAAGAAATAAGTTCAACAATGCACTGAACTGTGTTTTTTTTTTTTACTTCGGGGTGGTCATCACCCCACCTCATGACCACATAAGTGGCACCTTGTTTATCTGCTCCCAGATTTTTGTTGTTGTTGTTGTTTTTCTTTAGCCCCACTGGCCCTTGTGCAAAGCAAATTAGAACTCATCTTATTTGCACAGGGCCCGAAGCACATTAGGATTCACCTGTGCCTCATGCGCACCCTGTTCCCCCAGGGCATGAAAAGTCCAATGCAAAGCAACTTATGACTTAGCTGCTGCTTCAGGCCATGCATGAAACAAGCTATGAATTAGCTTTCTCAAAGTGTAAGGAAATTATTTGTAAAAAAACATGTTTATGCATTGTTAGGGTTCCAAAGCCACGAAAGTATGGCTATGTGGTGTTAATATTTTTTCAACCTTACTGCCCAGTCCCCACCCTGAGCCCCTAACCACATGACCCAAGGCCAAGCTACAAGTCCAAGGTCATGCCCCATGGGTCTGCTGCTTAAAGGTAGAGGTCTGAGGCCCTATGTGAACAAAGTTAATATTTATCTCCAGCTTTGCTTGGGGCCTGCAAGGCCCTGCATGAAGAAAGTTGGGACTGATCTCCAGCTTTGAGCAGAGCCTATAGAGCCCTGAGAGATGAAAGTTATGACTTATCAGATACTTTGCTCAGAGCCCATAGGCTCTGCATAAAGGAAATTATGAATTATCCTGCAAGCCCTAAATTAAACAGCAGACGTGTGGGGCACAGCTCTCAACCACTAGCTTAGTCTTGGGTCACAAAGCTAGGGACTGAGGGAAGGGGATGGGAATTACAGTTGAAAAAAAAAACAAAGCCACATTTCCATCTTTAACCTTAATAATGCATTACTGTTGTGTTTTGCAATTAATATAGTGTGTGTGTGTGTGTGTGTCTGTCTCTGTGTATGCATGTGCGTGTCTTTGTATAAATATATGTTATAGGGGTGCGGTCACGCCCCTATAGTTAAGGTTAAAACTTTCACTTCTATGTTAAACTCAAAAGTTTGCACTTTAATAACTTTGCAACTATTCAAGCGATTTGCATGACATTTTGTATGTTCCATCAGGAACCAAAGATCTCTTGATGTGGCAGGTTTTGTTCCAGTCAGATGTGTAGGTGTGGAGACACAGAGTGTCAAAAAAACATGTAAATTACCATTTTATGTCAAATTCTTTGTCACACCACTGCGCAAAAAGAGTGTGGAATTCGGCCCTGCAATTTGTAGGGTATATACGAACATACAAACATACCAAATGCCAACAGAAACAGGCCTCACAGTCTATCGAGTCTGCTTGATTGTGCAGCTAGCCCCTCAACTTGCAGCTGCCCTACCCTCCATTCCTCATATAGTTCTTGGGTCACAGTAGTGCCTTTTGAAGATTTAGTGAGAAAATATTAATCCGTTCAAAAGTTATTAGATTTTGAAATTTCCCATCATTTTCAATTGGGAAAAGTTAGATGTTCACCTCAAAAAAGGATTCTTTGTTGCAAATGGGCAATTCTTTGTCGCAAATGGGAAATCTTTTTTGTGCTTTTAGCACTTCAATAACTTTGCAACCGTTCAACCAATTTGCATGAACTGTTGCATTCATTATCAAGAACTGAAGATCTCCTGATGTGCCAAGTTGCATTCTGGTCAGATGTGGGGGTGTGGATATACTGAGTGTTAAAGTACACACCTCTACAGTTAGGGTTCAATCTTCACTTCAATGTTAAACTCAAACCTTTGCACTGTAATATCTTCCCAACCATTCAACCGATGTGCACAAAATTTTGCATTCTCAATCAGAGACCAAGGATCTCTTGATGTGCCAAGTTTCATTTTGGTCAGATATGTGGGTGTGGGAATATGGAGTGTCAACAAATGTGAAAATTACTGGTTTTTTGGTAAAACATTTTTGTCACACTGCTGCACAAATATGGCTTGGGATTTTGGTCTGACATTTTAGGGTAGAAAGGTCTTAATTTATTTATTATTTATTTATTGATAAGCGCATTGGAATTACAACCCTTTGAGTCATAGACTTATTTCCAAAGGCTCCACGCCATGATACAAAGAGAAAAATACAGATAGTAACAAAAATTGAAGGAACAGGTAATACATATGAGGGAGAACATTGAATACAGTTAGCAGGGTGATAGTGTCATCCAGCAGATGTACTTCAGTCTTATACAAATAGTTGCTAGGCAGTTGTTAACATGTCCATCAGAAGAATGAGCTGCAGTTCTATACAGTCAGTAGCTAGGCAGTTGCTAATGTACAAGCACAGTAACTTTTTATGAGGTACAAAGTATGCTGTCTCATGAGAGACATTGTCATGGCTGGCTAAGCTCCGGCCACTGAAGCGAGGCACCTAGAGGCCTAGGGTGGTTTTGGAAGAGGACACTTACAGTTGCAGGTGTACAGAATGTGATTCTTGAGTGCGACCTTGAAAGGCCCTATTTTGGTGAGAGAGATGATGGTGGGGGTGAAGAGCATTGTACCAGGAAGGTGCTCTGAAGGGGCAGGACCTTTGTGCTAGTGCAGTCCTGACCCTAGGGATCTGCAATATAGTCTTAGAGGCACCGCGAGTGGTAACAGTGGGAGAGCAGGGAGAAGGGACGTGGAGACCCCAGGGGAGGGACATATCCAGTTGTATTTTTTTGGCAAGGAGGCAGGACTGATATTGAATCTCTCCTCGAGTGTGAGTACGTTGATTAAAGAATAAAGGGTGCAGGTATGTGTTCATTTATCAGCTCCAGACAGGAGTCGGCATGCCTTGTTAATGGAAATTTGGATTTTGTTTAGTGCAGTGGTGTCAGCTGCTGCGTATACTGTGAGTCCATAGTCCACTAGGGACAGTACAGAGGAGGTGACTGCCAGGCAAAGAGTTTTGGGTGGCAGGCAGTCCTTATGTCTGTATAACAGGCCAATGCATGCATTGGTGGCTGAGATGAGTGTATTGATGTGAGTAAAATTAAAGGGTAGAGTCAAAAGTGATGCCCAGGTATTTGAGGTGAGGACTTGGTCCAGTGGATGGAGCAAGCTGGAGAGGATCTGGAGGGGGGAGTCCTTGGCTTTGCTTTGGTGATGGGTGAAAAGCATGGATTTGATTTTTTTAATATTTACGATAGGTCGGTGGTCCATGAAATAGTTCTCAATTTGACTGAAGGAGTGCTGGAGGGAGGATTGGAGTGCAGAGGGGTCAGAGTGGGAGGTGAAGAGGACCGCATCGTCCACATAAAGAAGAACCCTGCCTGAACAGAAGCTGGACAGGGCATTTAGATAAAAACTAAAGAGCAACGGGCCCAGGATGGAGCCCTGGGGGACACCAGAGTGTACAGGCTGGTTACTGGAGAGGGTGGTGTGAATTTTTACATATTGGGACCTTAAGGAAAGGTAGCTAGAGAACCAGGAGGGGGTCCATCAGAGAAGCCAAGTTGGTGGAGTGCGTGCAGTAAGAGGGGGTGTGAGACCATATTAAAGGCCTTGGAGACGTCAATAAAAATAGCACCGTCGAGGTGACCCTTGTCTAACGCAGAGTGGAAGAAGTTAGAGAATTCCGTGAGGGCAGTGATTGTGCTATGGGCAGATTGGAAGCCATGCTGCTCCCTGCATAGCAGGCCATGGGTGTCAAGGTACTCTGAGTTGATCAGCTATTATTTTTCCGAGAGCTTTGGAAAGCAGAGGGAGGATGGAGATTGGTCAATAATTGTTTGGGGAGCAGCTATCCCCATGTTTCAGTATGGGGGTAATGACTGCCATTTTCCAGGCAGTTGGGAACTGTCCAAGACACAGACAGTGGTTGAGTAAGTCTGTGAGAGGGGCAAGGACAGAGTCAAGGACCAGTCGAAGGAATCTCGTGTCAAGGGGGTCATTGCAGGGGCTAGTGCCACTGAGTGCTTTGGTTAAGTAAGGTTTGGCTTCTTGCAGACTAATGACCCATAAGTGGAATGGTGGGTGATGGAGATTAGGCACAGGAGAGGGTGGAGCTGGGTTGAAAAAGTTGCCGGGGAAGAGTGCACTGAGATCAGAAAAGGCAGTGTTGAGGCAGTCAGCGATGCTTTTTGCTTCTGTGGAGGTGGTGCCGTTAATGTTGAGTTGGGACAGGGGTGGGGAGCAGAATTTCCCATTAAGTTCTTTTATATTGTCCCAGAACCTGTGGGCGCTCCCCCAAGAGGCAGCCAGAGAGGATCTGTAGTATTCTGCCTTGGCTTTACGTATGGACCAGGTGCATCTGTTACGTTCAGTATTATAGGCTTGTCTATCTGTCCGTTTGCCAGAGGCGGAGATTTTGTGCCAGAAGTTGTCCCTCAGTTGCACTTGCTGAAGAAGAATAGGAGTGACCCAAGGTGCATTATGCTTCTTGGAATGGGTTTTGACAAATGGGACAAATATATCATAGGCCTTGTTGAGGGAGCTAGTGAAGTAGTTGAGGGCTTCATCTATGTTCTGGGCCAGTTTTATGGGGGACCAGTCCCGTAGGCTAGGTAATGTTTGAGCTTACTGAAGCTGCCAGGTCGTAGACGGTGATGGAAAACAAAGCTGGGTGGTGGTTTGGGTAGCTGACAGAACCAGGTGAAGAGTATTGGAGAGTGGTCACTCAGTGAATTAGGGAGGACCACAACATCCATGATTCTGTGGGGGCGATTGGTTAGAAGGATGTCCAGCAGAGTGTGTGAGCCACTTGAGGGACTAGACCTAGTGGGTTGTGTTACCAACTGAGTTAGGTTTAGGGCCGCGAAAGTGTCCTTGGCATGGGCTGCTGAGCTGGTGAGGCAGGTTACGTCTTGGGTCACAGATGTGCCTTTTGAAGATTTGGTGAAAAATTATTAATCCATTCAAATATTATTAAATTTTAAATTTTAACATTTTTCATTGTTTTCAATGGGAAACATTAGATGTGAGCCTCAGAACAGGATTCTGTTTTGCAAATGGGCAATCCTGTGTTGCAGATGAGTAACCCTTTGTTGCAAATGAGGAATCTTTTTCATGCTGCCGCCATCTTGTTTTTTCTTAGCGAGGCATACAAAGTTAAAAAAAAAGATGTGTTTTGAAGTAACCAACATATGTATTTTGCTAATGAGGAGCATTATATCTGATTCTGGTGTTAGTTTTTTAATAAATCACCTGGAAATGTTTTTTTTAGCATGCCAAAAACCTTTTTCACAAATTTGCGAAAAAAGAATCACGAAACAGGATCCTGTTTCGCAATTTGCGAAAAAGGATCTTTCTTTTTTCGCAAATTGTGAAAAAAAGGACACAAAACAGGATTCTGTTTCACAGTTTCCAAAGGATTTTTCTTTTTTGCAAATTGCAAAAAAGAAAGCTGGAAACAGGATTCTGTTTCGCAGTTTGCGAAAAACAATTTTTAGACAGTTTTCATTTTGTCACTTCACAGTGAAGAAATGGTTTGGAATTTTAGTCTGCACTTTGCAGGGTACAAAGGACTTGTTACATGGATGTGCCTTATGCTGGTTTGGTGAAAGCAGATTACTTTGCTCTGGAGTTCTGAGGGTTTAAATTTTCCTTAATTTGCCACAGGATAATATTGTAATGTAAGGTGTATGTAGTCGTTTTTTTCTCACTCCGCTATGAAGACATGGCTTCCAATTTTTGTATAAAATTTTCAGAGTACAAAGGGCTTGCCCGACAGATGTGCCTTTTTTCTGATTTGGTGAAAAGATATTCATTTGGTGTGGAGTTATACAGGTTTCAAATTTTCCTGTGTAAACAATAGGATAACATTGCAATGTGAGGTCTTTCTTTGGTGCTGTGCAGCATGGGATGGGAGACGACTACAGTATCTTTAAAATTATGGATGGAAGGGAGCACAGGGCCTAGAGGGTGGGGGTGTGCCATGGGGCCATCAGGCCCAACTCTCACCCATTTCATTCCAACTCTCATTCCATTCCATGTGTAAACAGGCTGACATGCTACAGTACAGCAGAATGGGGTGATAGTTAGGCCTGATGACCCCATGGCACACCCTGATGTCTGGTGTGTGGAGTGTGTGGGGTGGAGGGGTTGGGGGTAACCTTAACATCACATTTCCATACTTTTGTTGCTGTGCTATCAACCCTAACTGATGCATTAACAAAGTATTTTGCAATGAATTTCTCTTCTTTTTCAGAAAGTGTAAAGTAGGTGGTAACTGGTATGTGATTATGGGAGAGCAGGCCATCCAGGCCCTGAGTTCCCTTCATGATGCCCAGTTTTTGCATAATGGTATGTGTATGTGGGAGCATGGGCCTTCTGCAGAGCCATGCAACAGCCCTATAGTACTGAAAAGGAACCCTTGTAACACTAATTTGGCAATATCTCAGTAACTGTAGCAACTATGAAAAACATTCCACTGCAGTTGTAATCATGACTTCAAAGCAGTGTAATGTATAGCTGATCTAGATTCTGCAATATTGAATAACTGAAAAAACTATAACCTTTAGCTGCCATTTTATGTCTGTATGTATTAAGTGTTTGTATTTGCTTGTTCTGACGCGGAGCCTTTGTAAATGAGTCCCTGACTCAAAGGTTGTAATGCTAAAGTCTGTTAAATAAATAAAATAAATAAAACCTCCACGCGGGATCAGTTCACCTAGAGGACTAAGCTGCGGAGAATGAAAAATCTGTATTTCGAATAGTTTCCAAGATAAGGGCATCAAAAGTCACCACGAGCACCACAATGTTAGCCTATGGAAAATTTCTCAACTTTGGAGCACTGTAACTATGGGCCCGTTGAAAGTTTTGTGGGACCTGGGCTTGCCACCCTGCAGATTTCAGCAGAAAAGCACAAACTATTTTGATGCGGTGGGGTAGCAAAGAATTGCTGTTTTTGGGTGCTGTTCTGTCACAAATTGTGAAACTTTCTCAAATATTTGTGACAGAATGGGCACTACACTACAGGGGTCCGATCACCAAAACAGCATTTCTGGGAGGTTTCTCCCCCAAAAAAGATAGTGTTGTGATCCTCAGGGCCTGGCTAGATAAACATGGCTGTCAATGTTTACCTAGGGGGTCCCAAATTTAAACGCCAGGCATTTTTCTCTGTCACAAACTGAAAATAAGATGCCTACTGCACAACAGTGAAAGGGCCATTTGCCACGGTAAAATGTAGTGGCGGCAGCTTTCGAGAGGCACATATATTTTATTTCCTCTGACTATAATGAGAAACTTGTTTTTGAATAACTTTTGAACGATTCAATATTTTTTCACCAAATCTTCAAAAGGCACGTCATTGACCCAGACTACGTCTTCCCTGAAGATTTCATATGACATGGAAATGAGATGAAAATCAGGAGATCCTGCTGTAGACAATGGTTTCCACCACTTCTCTTGGCAGGCTGGAGAATACAAGGACTAGGGTGAGAAAACAAATTCTCCTCTCAAAGCCCACAGCTGCAGCTCTCACTTCTCCACTGACTCACTACAAGACTTCTCTACCAACTGACTCTGCTGACAGACTGACCCAAGATTCTAAAACTCCCCACTCACAGCTACATGTGGCTTATGCTGCTGCGAGAGTTCTAAATGACCTTGTCTCTGTCATCTCAGCTGAAGCTAAATAAACAAGAGAGTGAGTAAGTGAAAAACCCATTTAACTAGTTATTCGCCAGCTACCTTTCCCTTCCTAGCACTGACACACACAGCTGGGATTCTAGTAACCCCAGGGGACTGGGTGGTTTTATATATATATATATATATATATATATATATATGGTAGCACGGTAGTGCTACCATAGTTAAGGTTGAGGAGCCATTTCTATGTTAAACCCCAAAACTTTGCACCTTAATAACTTTGCAACCATTTGATGGATTTGCCTGAAATTTGGAATTTATGATCAAGAACCATATGCCTTGGGATCTCCAAGTTTCATACTGGTCAGATATACAGCTGTGGAGTTATTAAGTGTGATCTGTGCACGCGTTTACGCTTTTCTGGAATTCTGTGGTCGCGCCTACAGGTCATACGGTTTGCGTGACCAGCCCAAAATCTTCAGGAAACATGCATCCAGGGTCCCTGATGTGCCTTTCAAAAATTTCATGAAAAATATTAAACAGTTCAAAAGCTATTCAAAAACAGTTTCCCATTATAAGTCAATGGGAAAAGTTAACAAAAGTTCAACACTTCTCGAAATGCATTTTACTTCATAAATGGGCCTGTTACTTTCGCAAATCGGCCATTTTGTTTTCAGTTGGTGATCAGAAAAATGGTTGGCATTTAAATTTGGGACCCTCTAGCAACCTAATTTTTTTTGTATTCACCTAGTCGGGCCCTGAGGATGCTTGCCATGTCTTTATTTTGTGGTAAAACACCCCAGAAATATGTTTTTCAAATTTCTGGAAAAAGTACTTTCGCAAATTACTTTCATGCTCATGAAAGTGTCGCAAATTTTTTCTAAAGCTTTCGCAAATTGCGACAGTAATTTTCTAGTCTGTGGGAAAATGACAGCAATTCTTTGGCACTGCACTGCAAAATAACCGTTGGGAGTTTTGGGCTGAAATTTGGAGGGAACGCAGCTGACATCTCACAGATGTGCCTTTCAGTGTTGTATTGAAAAAATATTACACGGCGGCAAAGTTATGGCACTCCAAAGTTGACAGTTTTTCCCATAGGATAACATTACGGCGCCCGAAGCATTACAGGAATCCTGCTGCAAAATAACGGTTTGGTCTTTTTTCCTGAAATTTGAAGGGAAGACAGCCAACAGTACACAGATGTGCCTTTCAGTAGTTTGGTGAAAAAATATCACATGGCCGCAAAGTTACGGCACTCCAAAATTGACGGTTTTTCCCATAGGATAACATTACGGCGCCCGACACTTAACAGAAATCATTTGGAGCCCTGCTGCAAAATAACAGTTTGGTCTTTTTTCCTGAAATTTGGAGGGAAGACAGCCAACAGCCCACAGATGTGCCTTTCAGTAGTTTGGTGAAAAAACATTTCAGGGAGGCAAAGTTATGGCGCTCCGAACTTTTCTTTTTTTCCCATAGGATAACATTCACGGTCACCGTGCTTTTCAGAACCCATTATCTAGGAAGCGGTCACGAGATACGGACTTTTTAATCGGAAAATTCTTAGCCCCCAATGGGACTAAGATTCAAAATTAGCCAGGACAGTTGTAAATAATATGACTTTTAAATTTTTTTCACGTCGTACGGTTCCTGAGATATAATGTATTTAGTATTCCAAGATCTCATTTTCTGTGCAGATACTCATTATTTTGCATACATTATTTGCTCACTGTCTTTCTCAATGCAGGTTTTGGGGAAAACCAGCCTGTGCACCATTACTGTTACTGTTGCCCTTTCCGCTTGCGGATCCATTACCCGTTCACTTACCATTGGCGTCTGCGCCACCATGTGCGTTATCGCTTCGTTTTCATTTGAGCTTGCGTTTCTGTTATTTTGCCATTTCTGTCTACAGTACTGTTTATCTTACTGTTTCACTTTACATCACCATGCCCATTGACATTTCTGTTTGCAGGCACCATGTTACTATGTGACAACACATCACGTGGCAGACCATTTCCGTCCCATACCATGTGCGTTACCCTTTCTGTTCTCATTAGGTGCTTGTGTTACCATGTGTAGCCACTGTTAGCATTTCTGTTTGCGTTGCTGTCCCTGTTAGTATGCCACAACACATCATGTGGCGGTCACGGGGCAAAAGGCCCCACGCTCAACCAGCGCGTATGCAAGCGGACGCGCTCCCACCACTGCATTACATTCACTGTTCCTGGGTTATCATTCTCAAAAAGGGAAATTAGAGACAAAAACTCTGTTTAATGCATTAGTTAGGGTTGTTCCTGGCGACAAAAGTGAGGAAATTAGCTGTTGGGTTGAAAACCCCTTGGACCCCCGCCACCCCAACCGGCATTGGGGTGCGCATTGGGATCATGGGTCCCAACTCTCACCCCATTCTCCTATACTTCTGCTGCTTTACACGCCATGGGGTGAGAGTTAGGGCTGACGATCCCAATGCGCACCCCAATGCCAGTTGGGGGTATGGGGTCCAAGGGGGTTTTCAACCCTAACAGCTAATTTCTCACTTTTGTCGCTGTGGAACAACCCTAACTAATGCATTAAATGGAGTTTTTGCCTCTAATATATATATATATATCTTATAAGGGTGAGATAGTACCTTATAGTTAGGTTGCTACAGCCTTCCAATGTTAAATCTCAATTTTTGCACCTTAATAACTTTGGCATTTTTCAATGACATTGCCCACAAATTGGTATGTGCTGTCATGTTGCCAGTGTCACAAGATGTGGAAAGTTTCATGATAGCAGCTTTTATGGTTTTTGAATATAAAGTGGTCAATAAGCCAAAAACATACATTTTTCCCCATAGGATAACATGGGATTTTTTTGCCCTCTTCTGCACCACACACAGCACACATAGCATACACAGAATGAAGTTTTTCTCTGACATTCTCAGGGATGATGGGGTGTTTGCCAAAGGTGTACCTTTAGATGGTTTGGTGTAAAAATATATTACCAGTTTTGAATTATAATGATTTTTTTAAATAGATGCAGGACAAGCTGCTCGAATAGTAAATAACATTTACTATTTGAACAGTAAAGCGTGAACGATAAATGGCATTTACTGTTCGAACGGTAAATGCTCAAATGATAAATAACATTTACCATTCAAACTTTATTGTTCGAAGAGTAAATAGCTATTTATCGTTCACACTTTACTGTTCACAGTTTTCAATTTTCAGTTTCATCTTGTTTTCAGTTAGCGAGGAAGGAAAAGTTAAAGTTTTAAGAAATACTGCCCCTAAGTGAACACCAACAGTTGTGTTTATGCAATCGGGGCCCAATGAACAAGATTCTGGCATTAGTTTGTCTGGCTGAGTTCCTGAAATATGTTTTTTTTTCAGGTGGTGTCTGCTGCAAATTGCGACAGAAACCTGACACAACTTTGCACCTAACAGTATGGGGGCTGCATTTCTGTAAATTGCCCCTGCTCATTTTTGCAGAAAACAGACCCCAGAATTGGATCCCTCAGCCCCCAATTAGGTAAATGCTGTTTTTCCCCTTTTATTTATTCTAAAGGGAAGGGGGCTGAGGAATATTAAAATTAAATATTGAAATGTCTGCCTACATTGGGGTGCCCAATCCCTGTGTCAGCATTTTCCCCTTCCCCACAACAGTGTGGGACACTGAGTAGCCCACTCACAGTGTCCCCAGCTGTGTTCACCAGCCCAGTATTTTGGGACACTGGGGAGCCCACTCCCAGTGTCCTAAGTATGTTCTCCCCCCTCAGTAGTGTGCCCACTTCCCATTCAGTTTGCCAGCAGTGGGGTGCCCAATCCCCGCATCAGCAGTAGCCCCTTCCCCCATCAGTGGGTAGTCCACTCCCAGTGTTCCCTGTTGTGTCCACCAGCCCAGTATTGTGGGAAACTGGGGAACCCACTCCCAGTGTCCCCAGTATGTACTCCCAGCCCTGCCCCAAGCTGTGTGCCCATTTCCTGTTCAGTTTGCCATCAGCGGGGTGCCCAATCCCCCACATGCAGTAGCCACCTTCCCCCTGACAGTGTGGAACACTGGGTAGCCCACTCACAATGTCCCCAGTTTTGTCCACCAGCCCAGTATTGTGGGACACTGGGGAGTCCACTCCCAGTGTCCCCAAATGTAAAAAGGTATCAATCTGAAAAAAAGAAAACGGTCCCTCGAAGTCTTTTAGTAAATCTGGAAAATCAAAAATGGTCCCTCGTCATCTTCCCCTTTCCCCGTCCCTCTGTGCACCCACCTCCCCACACCCCCTTTACCCCATACGTACATCTGGAGGTCTGCAGCTGCAATCTTCTCTGGACCGGGACATGTGCCAAACTGCAAACTGAAGAATCATGGTAAGTGCTGTATAATGGCTGTCTATGGCAGTTTGAACTTATGCTGATATCTCACCCATTTTTCAATATTTTTGCTCCAAATTTTCAATGTGGGCTTTTTGGGAACCCCTATCATGAACACTGGCACTGTCATTTCATTAATCGGACCTGTAAAGTGATTTTGCAGTTGCTGCATAGAATCACCTTTTGGGACTGATTAATGAAATGACAGAGCCAGTGTTCATGAGTGGAGGTTCCAAAAAGCCCATGTTGAACATTTGGTGAAAAAATTCCAAAACATGACCACATTACGAGCGTGCATTGCACAGTTTCTATGCATGCTCGTAACTTCACCAATTTTTAATATTTGCACTCCAGATTTTCAAAATAACCATTTTTACACACTGCCTCATGAACAGTATAGCTGTCATTTCAGACATCCTGCCCAAAAAATGTTTTCACACCTGTGTTGCGGAATGGCATGGTTGCTGCATGATATCACCTTTCAGAAGCAAGTAACAAAATGACTGTACCAGTGTTCATGAAGTGAAGTCCCAAATGGGGCATGTTGAAAATTTAGGGTAAAAATTTTCAAAAATTGCCAGTGTTATGGGCATTCATAGCAATCTCGTGATGCAGGGTCATAACGTTGTAGTTAACTATGTTTTCACCCCATATTTTCAATATAGTCTTCTTAGTACCCCACATCATGAATGCCACAGCTGTAACACTGGCCCAGTGGTGCTGAGGGCTGAGGCACTGGATGCCTTACCTTGCATCACGCTGGCAACCTATGTTCAGAAACGGACATGGGGTGCTGGAGGTTGGCAGGGTGGAGAAGGATCGCGCATCCCTAGGACAGCTCTCCTTCTCCAGGAAGGGGGGGATTACAGGGCTTGGCAATTGCCTGCCACCTAGTGGAGGCTGGGAGGTGGCATGTCAGCAGTGGAGACTGTGGGCAAGAGTTGCGGCAGGCACTTGGTGGGAGTGCGCATGGGTGCGTGTGCACCACTGCCACTGGTGCCATTGCATGCCGCCACCTCGGGGCAAAGTACAGCAGAAAAATGGTGAGTCCTCTGCAAGAATGATGATGATCCCCCTCCGCAATGGTCCAGGAAGGCACCTCCCCAAACACTAAATCGGTCGGGTGGGTTGAGTCGCTCCCAACCCCCTGCCACAAAGGGTAAGTCATGGGGTCAAGGGAAGGGCGTCTCATACCCGGTGCCTGAGCGGGGGGACATCAGATGCAGGGCAGAGGACTCTAGAGGCAGAAAAAAATAGGTAATTGTAAAAAAATGAATGCCACAGCTGTCAGTTTTCAAATCCTGGTCAAAATGTGGGTTCACACCTGTGGGGTACAATGGTGTTGCAGTTGCACATAATTATGTTTTGACAGGGATTTGAAAATCGTCTGTACCGGGTACATAGAGTGAGGTGATAAGAAGGTTATGTTGAGCATTCTGGGTGAAAAATATTTAAGATTGCACATATATGACTATTTCTTGCAATTTCGCTATGCCTGCTTGTAACTTTGTGCATGGAAGTACGGGGGCTGGAGGTCCCTGCGTACCACAACTTAATACATATATGCATTTATGGAGGAATGAGAGTGTAGGCTCCAAAGGACCCTGCGCTTCCACTGTAAAATAAAGATACTATTATACTATCTCAAAAAGTAAGGAAATGAATTGCAAAAATCTACGTCAATGCATCAGTTAGGGTTTTTATTAAAGCGTCAAAAGCTGGGAAATTCAACGTTAGGCTTACCAACCCTACCACCCCACCCCCACCATCCACACACCAACAGGCATCGGGGTGGAACTTGGGGTCATCAGGACAATTCTCACTTCATTCTCCTATACTGTACCATCTCAGCTTGTTTATACATGGAATGGGGTGAGAGTTGGGGATGAAAACGCCAAGGCACACCCTGATGTCTGTTGGTGTGTGGAGGGTGGGGGGGGTTCTATGGTTGGTAACCCCAATGTCGAATTTCCCAGCTACCGATGCTTTAATTAAAACCCTAACTGATGCATTAGCATAGTTTATATATATATATATATATATATATATATAGAGAGAGAGAGAGAGAGATGCCCCTATAGTTAGGGTTGATTAGGTACTTTAATGTTAAACCTCAAATTTTTCATGTTAATAACTTTGCAACTGTTCAACGGATTTGCATAACATTTGGAATGCACGGTCTGGTATAGTAGATCTCTTGATTTACCAAGTTGCATTTGGTAGGACGTATGGTTTTTGTGCAGCAAAGTACCAAAACTTGCACTTTTTGCCACTTTTGCACATTTTTTGCCTGTGGTGCTGTGCAGACACCATGTGGTCTATTGGTCTCAACCTTGGGATGTAGAGAGAGAGCGTAGGCCAAGGAACTTGCCAGCATTGGTTTGGTGAAAAAATATTAATCCTTTCAAAAGTTATTAAACATTTAATTTCCCATTATATCCTATGGGAAAATTTATATGTATATTTTGTAAAAGAAGAATGCCAATCTGGCCATTTGGTCTTCCCTCACAGCTGAAGATTTTGCATGCTCACAGCAGAAAATTTTCTTGCAGCTGAAAATTTTGCTCACAGCTGAAAAATGTTTAAAGGTGTAAAAACTTTAGAATTACATATCTCATTAACGGTTTGGTCTTTTTACTAGAAATTTACAGAGTGTTGAGGGGATGACCTAGAGATGTGAATTATGCTATTTAGGTGTTGGGGACTTATTATAGGGGTGCAGTCATGCCCCTATATTTAGAGTTGCATGGGCACTTTAATGTTAAACCTCACATTTTTCACATTAATAACTTTAAAACTGTTCAATGGATTTGCACGAAATTTGGAATGCACAGTTTGGTGTGGCAGATCTCTTTATCTACCAAGTTGCATTTCAGTTGGACATACGGTGTTTGCACAGCGAAGTGCCAAAAACACACTTTTAGGCACTTTAATGTTAAACCTCAAGTTTTTCACGTTAATAACTTTGCAACTGTTCAACAAATTTGCTCGAAATTTGGAATGCATGGTTTGGTATGGTAGATCTCTTGATATACCAAGTTGCATTTCAGTCGGACATATGGTGTTTGCACAGCAAAGTGCACAAAAATGCACTTTTAGGCACTTTAATGTTAAACCTCAAATGTTGCGTGTTAATAACTTTGCAGCTGTTCAACGGATTTGCACGACACTTGGAATGCACTGTCTGGTATTGTAGATCTCTTGATTTACAAAGTTGTGTTTCAGTTGGACATACGGTGTTTGTGCAGCAAAGCACCAAAAAATGCAGTTTTCACCACTTTTGTGCAGTTTTTGTCCATGGTGCTGCGCGGACACTATGTGGTACATTGGTCCAAAACTTGGGACGTAGAAAGAACCTGGGCCAAGGAATATGCTAGCATTTGTGTGGTGAAAAATATTAATCCATTCAGAAGTTATTACAATTTGAAATTCCCATTATATCCAATGTGAAAATGTATATGTATATTCTGCAATGTCCATGGGGAAGACCAGATGTCCCTAGGGAACACCAGATGACCCTAGGGAAGACCTGATGGCCCAAATTGGGATAACCGTATCTTAATAATGGTTTGGTCTTTTTATTTGAAATTTGCAGGGTGTTGAGGGGATGTCCTAGAGATATGAATTATGCTGCTCAAGTGTTGGGGAATGCATTGGTTGCAGAGATATTCAATGACGAAGTTGACGTTTTTCCCATAGGATTACATTGCAGTCTGTATCATGACTTTCAGCACTATTATCTCGGAAACAAAGTGAGATACAGGCTTTTCGCTACTGATGGCTTAGATCACCTTTAAATGATCTATGCTGCTGGAAAAAGATTTTAAATCATAGAGTAAGCCTGCAGTGGAATTTTTTCGTACATTGCACAGTTAGTGAGATATTGTGAAATTACTATCACAAGGGTTCAAAGAGTGCCTGTCCAGTGCTTTTCAGTGCCCATATCTCAGAAACGATGTGAGATACAGGTTCAGTTGTTCAGTGTTGAGTGAAGTACTCACTGTCACGATTACAATGATGCTTGAGGTTTTTTCTAGCTCTTATGGTTTGCAAGATATCTGCAAATTACTGTTACATGGGTTTGGTGCCCTATAGGGCTGCTGTATGACTCTGTAGCTTTGTGTAAGTGGGAGCATGGGCCCCCACAGATGCCTATTGTTATGTAAAAATTGGCAAGTTGGTAGGAGCGCGGGGCCCTTACTAGTTATATTACAATTTTTCAAAAAGTAAGGAAATTCATGGCAAAAAAATGCATTTAATGCATCAGTTAGGGTTAAAGTGAAAAAAGTCAGGAAATGAAACATTGGGGTTGAACCCCTAATCCCCCACACACACCCCGCTCCCCCATCCTCCACAGACTGACAGACACCGGGGTGTGCCATTGAGGTCATGAGGCCTAAATCTCACCCCATTCTCTTTTACTATAGCATGTCAACCTGCTTACACATGGAATGGAGTGAGAGTCTGGCCACACGACCCCAATGGCACACCCTCACATCTGTCAGTCTGTGGAGGATAGGGGTCCAGGGTGTGTGGGGGGGTTAGGGGCTCAAACCTAATGTTTCATTTCCTGCCTTTTTTCACTTTAAACCTAAATCATAGGATCATAGGATTTGTACGAGTTTGGTGGGCAGAACCCTTAATGAACTCGCCACCAGACTCATTGGTGGAATTCAGTCTTAATGTCACCCATATATAGATCTAAATTTGTTTTAAAAGAGTCAAGAGTAGAGCTCAATACTATATTGGAAGGAAGCTTATTCCAGGTGTTAACCACTCTTTGTGAGAACCACATATTTCTTCTTAAAGTGTTATTCTGGGTACCTCTTAGTTTCAAAGAATGAGATCTGGTACTGGCCAACAATTGGTGCCTAACTAAGCCTATTGTTTCTAAAATTGCATCATCTTGGAATGCTTTGTAGATCAGACATAAATCACCACGTAGTCTTCTATATTCCATTGAATAAAGACCTATTCTTTTAATCTAGTTTTATAGTCGAGTATTTATAATGTAGAGACTTTTTTGTCACTTTACGCTGTATCCTTTCTATAAGTTTTTTTATTTTTTATCAAATATGGAGCAACAACTGAGGAACAGTATTCTAATTGTGGCCTAACTAGACCAACATACAAAGGAATAATAAAATTTTTATCCCTTCTTTTAATATTTCTCAGAATACAGCTTAATATTTTATTTCCTTTTTTGCTGCAGTAGTAATATGTTCATCAAAGGAAAAGTCTTTAGATAGAATAACACCTAGAAAGCTTTCCTGGTTAACCATCTGGACCTCAATATTGTTCATTGTGTATATATAACAAGAGTTATTCTTACCTAGGTGTATTACTTTACATTTTAATTCATTAAACAGTAAATCATATATTTTAGACCATTCATCCCGATGAGTTAGATTGTTTTGTAAATTAATTGCTGAAATTGCATCTGACATTATAGTTCCTAGTTTGCAATCATCAGCAAATTTAGCAAGCCAACATGTATTTATTAGTAAACTCATAGTGGAAATCAAAATATTAAAGAGAGTTGGGCCCAGAACTGAGCCCTGGCGAACTCCACTAGTGACTGGACCCCATTCAGACAGATAACCTTTAACAGAAACTTGCTGTGTACGGTCCAATAACCAACCATTAATCCATTTTATAATAACTGGATGAATTCTTAGAAACTCAAGTTGTTTAATCAGCACCTGATGAGATACAGAATTTGAAAAATCTAAAAACATTATGTCCACCGATAATCCATTGTCTAGTGCTTCACTGACTGGTTCAAGGAAATGTAGAAGTTTAGTTTGACACAATCTTCCTTTAACAAAACCATGCTGATAAATGTCAACGTGACCCATTTCTTCCAACTGAATGGTTATTCTGTTTTTTAATATTCTTTCTTAGTAATTTACAAAATACAGCAGTAAGACTTATAGGTCTGTAATTTAGTACTAGGCTTTTGCTGCCACCTTTATGCAATAGTACTAGTGCTTAAAGAATGGTTAAACAGTAATCTCAGGGACCAATTAAAGATTCAATTAATTTTTTTACAAATGTTGGTGGAGAATGCCATCAGAATCTGGTGACCCACATGTTTTTAGTAATTTTATACTATCAATAACTTCCTGTTCAGATATTGGGTTAAAAGGAATATCAGTTGGCAATTTAAGTGAATAATTAGTACATTTGGGTTTGAACACATTTAAAAAATAATCATTTAAGTGGGCTGCAATCTCAGTTTCATCAGTTATAATGGTTTCTGAAGTATGTATAGGACCTATAAGGCAAATATTTTGTTTTAATGAAGCAATCTAATTAAAAAATTATTTTTTGTTATCTTTTACAGTTATGGCCAGTTTCTCTTCTAGTGATTGCTTTTGCTTTTTTATCAAATTCTTGCTTTTATTGGCTGATGTTTTATATAAATTCCAGTTAGTTATTGAATTTTTTTATATATTTTTTATATCACTTTTGCTTTTTAACCAAGCTTTTTTTTACATACGAACATATGAATGTGCCAGCAGAAACAGACCACATGGTCTATCTAAGTCTCCTCGAGTGTGCAGCTAGCACCCCTAGTTTGCAGCTGCCCCACCCCTCCCATTTGTCATCCCACTGCCACCCCCACCTCCCCACCCCCACCCTCCCCATTCCCTGTCCCATGCCCTTTTGAAACTTTTCACAAATTTACATGATACCACCCATTCTGGTAGGGTGTTCCATTTTGCTACCACCCTCTCTGTGAAATAGTGCCTCCTCATTTCCTTCCTAAATCTTCCTCTCTCTATTCTTAGTGCATGCCCCTTAGTGACCCTCCCCCTCCTTAACTTAAAGACCCCATCTGTCCCATCCTTATTGATTCCTCTCAGATACTTGAATGGCTCTATCATGTCACCCCATCCCTTCTGTCCTCCAGCGTGTGCATGTTCAGGTCTCTCAGCCTGCTGTTATAGTCTGTCCCTTCCATTCCACATATCATCTTTGTTGCCCACCTGTTGCAGCCTCCCACTTTTTTGTATTTGTGTTCCAACATAGTGGAACTCTTTTATTATTATTGTATTTTTTCCTAATTGGTACCCAAGAATTAATACAATATTGTAGTTTTTCATCAATTTTACTCCAAGTTTCTTTAAAATTGCAATCTGCAAGATCAGTAGCCCAGTTCCAGTTATTAAGAAATTCTTAAATACTAGCATAGTTAGTTTTATTAACGTTTTTTATAACCGAGCAGCTGATTAAAACTGGGGCATATGTAAGACACATAGTTGTAAGAATCAAATTGTGATCACTGTTAGACAAAGGGTGAGTAATCTTAACTTGCACACTAGCATTTTCAATGTTGGTAAAAACTAAGTCCAATATATTTTTTATCTCTTGTAGGTAATGTCACCAGTTGTTGCACATTATTTATTTTTATGAGATCTAAAAATGTTATTTCAAGATTAGAGCTTCCCTTACTGGTATCCCAGTTGATATTTGGGAGATAAAAATCTCCCATTAGTATACAATATTTATCTACTAGATTGTCTTTGATATTTGTTATAAATGCAGCGTTATCATCTTTGTTTAAATTAGGTGTTGTATAACCCAAGCCTACTGTAATTGTATGATTGTTTGTAAGCATTATTTTAATCCATAATAATTCACTAGTATTATCCAGGTATTGAGTAGTAACTGAAAAAATAGCACTTAAATGTGTCTTTTACATATAATACTACTCCACCTCCCCTAGTGTTTAACCTATTTTTCTCAAATTTAGTATATCCTGGTATTTGAGTAGCCCAGTCCTCATTTTGAACCAGGATTCAGTCAACCCATATACAGTATGTCAATACTATTAGTGGTCATAAAATGTGATAACTCATCTATTTTGTTCAATAGACTTCTTGCATTTAGGAGCAGTATATTTCAATTGTTTTCTTTATACTGTTTGGTATTTGATGTTTTAGCATTTCCTGAATTAACATTGTTTATACCAAGTCCATTTTTAAGAGAATCCACAAAAATAGGGTTCTCCCCCTGATGTTCTAGTTTGAACTGTTTTGGATATGTACCAATATGTGTTTACCTAGTAGATTATTCCCTCTTCTACTTAAGACAAGGCCATCCCATGAAAAGAGTTCCTCTTTATAACAAAAATCTTCCCAATGAGTTATACAACCAATTTGTTGTTTAGTACACCAGTTTCTGAACCAGTTATTTAGGGCTTTTATTTTATTTGTTTTAAACTCTGACACTTTGGGAATAGGTAAGATCTTGTAAAAAGCAAATGTACAGTTTAAGGGGGAAGTCTCCCATAGTTTCACACCCATATTTTCCCCAACTCCTTATGTGTAACAGTTGTGTGCCTCCTCCAGTTGCCAGCAGTCCTATTGCTGTCCAAATCTAGATTGTAAATAAAAATATACAGCCCCCAGAAGTTATCAATGTGTTTGTCCTCCATTTTACCATCAATGCCACTGAAGGATGATGTCATCAGAGCAACAGATAATGGTGCTGCACTAAATGCTGTTCCACCAGTAAACAGAACCCACAATGTTTGGTTCCCCACTTGAGTAATCGGGGAACCCTTTAAGTGTTGTGCACATCCTGAAGTGCAGGTCTAATAGGAACTAGGACCATATGAGTGTGATGCAGCACTGGTTTGATATGTATATACAGTATGCCTATAACAAAGTGCCTGTATGTGTTGTGTTAATGTTTCTGTTAGCAAAAACAGTTTACCCAATAAATGACTCTGGATACAACAAGAGTCTTAAGTGGTATTATATAGCTGTTGTATTATGTTCTGTGTGTGTTAGCATTCTCTGTTTTGATTGACACCAGCAGTGAGACACAATCTTGCAAAAATGCCCCTTTCCAACTAGGCAGTCCATGACTGGATGGCTGTTGTAAGGCAACAAAGAGTTCAGCTATATCAAGGAATAGGTTACCAGGACAACATCAGCTGCAGCATATGGAAGAAGGGTAATCTAGTGGTTAAAGCATAGGTACAAGAACTGGGAAACTCTGGTTCAGATCCTACTAAAGTCCCTTACTCTCTAACCTTTAACAAGTTCCCCTAACCTCCTTTGGAACTGTCATGGCCCCTCAGGTCCATGACTTTAAAAGTGCCCCAATTCCCATTATAAATCATTAGCAGTGATGTGAGTGCTACAGCACTTCACTTTGAAGGTACTGAAAACAGGCTGTGGCAGACCCCCCCCCTTTGTAATGCCAGCATTTGAAGTAGGATGTCCCTCACAAATCAGATGCTACACTTCAGCTGTTGTAGGTAAAGAAATGAATCAGTCTCAGTGTTTGTAGTGCTTTGTATATGCTTAGCTCATTCCTCTCATGTCATATGCATTTTGTGTCTTGGTATTTCCAGTCAGAAACCCAGACGTAAGGAGTATTTGAAATTTAAAACAATACACTTTATAAAGTAAATGATCTAGCTCTCCACTTTCAGGCTGCTGAAAGGGGGTGTATAATGTATGCAAAGGAGGAATTCAGTCTTGTGTGGTCCTTTGGGAAACTACTCAGGTCTACCTTGTAAATGAATATTCTCAAAGATGTTCACCTGGTGCAATACTAATTGACTCATTGACTGCTAGACTGACTGTTTGATTGTCTGATTGATTCTTTCTACTGCTTTTCACATGTTGCAACTGCCTCACAGAGAGAAATAAGCAGTACATAGAGACATTCTGTTTCCTGTGAATGAAATACTATTAGATGTATTATTTGCTCTACACTTGCAGTATTAAGGCTACAAGTACCACTCTCTGTGTGAGTTGCATGACAGAACTGTCTTAAGCCATTGCAGACTTAAACTCAAATCAGGATAGACAGCATTGATACCCTTATGTGTACTTCTGCACTGTTGCTGCAGTGACATCAGGGAATGGGGGAATGAGAGGGGCTGTATTACAAGTGGCCCATTTGCATGTAAATTGAGGCTTGCTTAACATTTTGCTACCTTGTGTCAGAGCCTCAGACTCTACATATGTGTTGCAACAGCAGAAATGAGTGATCTCTTATTGACATATGTACAGTAAGTGATGTAATGTGTAATAAATACATCAGACATATCATAATCAGAAATATACAGTAGTCTTCTCCTTTAAATCTGTGAGTTTGTTAGCCATTGCTACAATGTCATGTTTGATTTTAATAAGTGGTTCTCTTAATACATTGTTTGCTCCTGCATGAATAATAACAGAAGGTTCATCTGAGTTAGCTAAGATGTTATCTAGCATTAAGGTAATGTCATTTATTTTTGCCCCGCCAAAGGAAGACAATGTTCTGGAAGCCTTATCAGGGTTACAAATTTGTCTATCCAAATTTTTGATTATAGAGTCACCCAATACAAACCATGGTTTATTAGTAGAATCAATCCTAAGATTCATTAAATTAGTTTCACAAGAAGGGTGATGTGGTAAATTTTCAGGCAGTAGTAAGTTTGGAACAGTAGTTTGTTCAGTTGTGTTTGAATTAATTGATAATAAAGGGGATACATTTTCGCTATGTGTAGTACTAGCCTGATTGTCGCCATATGTATTAAGTACAGTAAATTTGTTTGTTAGGGGCAAGTCAAACATATTAGCTCTTCAGCCCTTTTTAGCCACCTTAGAATTTTTTACTGTAAACCAATCATTCTCTGTATTAGCAATGGGATCATTTTCTTGATGTCTTTTTTTGTTGTTACAATGTGACACAACTAATGGTGGTAAATCTGGAGTTATTCCTTTTGCATTATTAACTTCTAGTGTAGTAATGCCAGTTTGGAAGTCAATAAGATCAACTTGCCCCGAGTTCTGTGTTCCAGAAATAATGTTTAATGGTTGACTACCCACATTAGTATTTGGTTGAAGTCTGATAGCCATACGTTTTTGGCTGGCTTCTAACATCAGTAGTCTATCTCCAAATGAATTTATCTCAAATTGTAATTCTTCATTTAAAGTACATTTTGTACGTTTGTAATTTGTGTCTTTGTTTTGTGTATTAACATGAAAGGAATATGGGTTACAAGAGTGGCATAACATGCCTATATCTCCACTAATAGTAGTTACAAAATCAGCCATGTTTAAACTGCACCTGAGTCAATGAATACAATTCTTAGCAGATAGAGTCCTTTATTTATGTACTGATATCCAAGTTAAACAAAATAAAAGGCATTAAACACAGTTTTTTGCCATGAATTACTGTATCTATCTATCTATCTATCTATCTATCTATCTATCTATCTATCTATCTATCTATCTATCTCTCTCTATATATATGTGTGTGTGTGTGTATATATATATATATATATATATATATATATATATTTTAGAGGAAAAACTCCTTTTAATGCATCAGTTAGGGTTGTTCCACAGTGACAAAAGCGAGGAAATTCAATGTTAGGGTTGAAACCCCTTTGTACCTCAGCCCACCCCCCACTAGAATCAGAGTGAGCATTGGGGTCATCGTCCTAACTGTCACCCCATCACATGTGGAAAGAAGCTGAGGAATAGGAGAATGGGGTGACAGTTAGGACCGATGACCCCAATGCGCACCCTGATTCTAGTTGGGGGGCAGGCTGGAGGGGTGCAAAGGGGGTTTCAACTCTAACATCGAATTTCCTTGCTTTTGTCGCTGTGGAACAACCCTTACTGATGCATTAAACAGAGTCTTTTGCCTCTAATTTTGCTTCTTTTTGAGAATGATAATGAGAAATAGTGAATGTAATGCAGTGGCGGGAGCGCAGGGATCAAATTGTGCCCGCAAACACAAATCGTAATGCGCATGGTGACGCAAAGTGAAACAGAAAGAGAAACAGTACTGTAGACAGAAATGTTAAAAACAACGCAAATGCAACCGCAAATGAAAATGCAAAGGGTAACACACATGGTGGCATAAATGTGAACAGTAAGTGAAACGGGTACGGAACCGCAAGCAGAAACGGTAAAGGTAACAGTAATGTAAATGCACAGGCTGGTTTTCCCCAAAAGCTGTATAGAGAAAGACAGTGAGTACAAAGAATGTATGCAAAATAATGACTCTCGGAACACAAAAATGAGGACTTGGAATAGTAAATTGCTTATATCTCAGTAACCGTATGACATAGAAAAAAAATTTAAAAGTCGTATGTATTATCACTTTCCTGGCTAGTTTTATACTTTTGACAAAAAGTCTGTATCTCACACCATTTTTGAGATACGTGCCCTGAAAGGCGCAGCGAACGCCGTAATGTTATGCTATGGGAAAAAAATAGAAGTTCGAACTGCCATAACTTTGCCTCCTTGTAATATTTTTTCACCAAACCACTGAAAGGCACATATGTGGGATGTTGGCTGTGTTTCCTGAAAGTTGCAGCCCAAAAGACCAAACCGTTATTTTGCAGCAGGGCGCCAAACGATTGCTGCAATGCGTCGTACGCCATAATGTTATCCTATAGGAAAAAGCATCAAATTTGGAGTACCACAACTTTGCCACTGTGTAATATTTTTTCAGTGAAATACTGAAAGGCACATCTGTGAGATGTCGGCTGCGTTCACTCCAAATTTCAGCCCAAAACTCAAAACCGTTCTTTTGCAGTGGGCTGCCAAAGAATTACTGTTATTTTGAGCATAGTGTCGCAAAGTAGTGTCGTGATTTGCGAAAGCTTTCGCAAATGTTTGTGACACTTTCGTGAGTGCGACACTACTTTGCGAAAGTACTTTTTCCAGAAATCTGAAAAACATATTTCTGGGGTGTTTAACCCCAAAATAAAGACATGGTTATCATCCTAAGGACCTGACTAGGTGAATACAAAAAGAATTAGGTTGCTAGAGGGTCTCAATTTTAAATGCCAAGCATTTTTCTGATCACTAACTGAAAACAAAATGGCAGATTTGCGACAGTAAAAGGGCCATTTGCGACAGTAAAAAGTGCATTTGCGAAAGTGTTGAACTTTTTGTTAACTTTTCCCATTGATTTATAATGGGAAATTGTTTTTTGAATAACTTTTGAACCGTTTAATATTTTTTCACGAAAATTTCAAAAGGCACATTGGGGATGCTGGCTGCACGTTTCCTGAAGATTTTGGACTGGTCGCACAAACGATGTGATCTGTATACGCAACCGTAGAATTCCAAAAAAAGTGTAAACGCACGCGCAGATCACGCATAATAACTCTGCAGCCGTATATCTGACCAGTGCAAAACTTGGCAGATCCCAAGGCCTATGGTACTTGATTGTGTATTCCAAATTTCAGGCAAATCCGTCAAACAGTTGCAAAGTTATTAAAGTGCAACATTTGGGGTTTAACATAGAAATGGCTCCTCAACCCTAACTATGGTAGCACTACCGTGCTACCATAATTATGGGGCATGGTAGTGCCCCTATATTAGGGTTGAGCAGGCACTTTAATGTTAAACCTCAAATTTTGCACTTTAATAACTTTGCTACCGTTAAAAGTATTTACACGTAATTTTGCATGCACGGTCTCCTGGGTAGATCTCTTGACATGCCAAGTTTCATTCCAGCCAAATTTGCAGTTTCTGAGATCTGGATAGTGAAAGAAAACTAAAAATGTGCCTGTTTTTTCAGTTTTGTTTTCATCACACTGCGCAGAGACGGTGCTGAATTTTGGTCTGAAATTCTTATTGTAGAAAGAGCTTGGGTGACAGAACAGGCCAGCTTTTATTTGGTGAAAAAATATTAATCTGTTCCAAAGTTAAAGCATTTTCGAAGTCCCATTATTTTCAATGGGATTTTTATTTTTCAGGATAGAGGAATGGAACGAAAAATAATCTTTTTTCTTGAGGGGCCAAGCCTTGTTCACCAGGGGTCAATCCTTGTTGAATATTTTCCTTTTTACAAAAAAAGCAGTGTCAATTAACACACAAGTTTTATAATGAAATGTGGGTTCACATACCACTAACAGTGTAGCACAGCACTTCGAGGTTCCCAAAAACCTCTTCTTCTGGGATGTGGCTAACCTTTAGTCCCCTTGTTTTTATAGTCCATTGCACACAGGTGATACATATAAATCAATTAATGTAAGACAGTTACTTAAAACACCATATAATTCAATTACAAGTGTCAGAATTCCACAAATAAACCTTCATTTTATATAGTGTTTCTTTCTACAGTGCTTAACAATGTCTCATCATTACATTCCTTGCTGATCAAGCAACTAGGAAACCACTGCATCTCTGTCAGCTCACACACACCCCGTGTGCATATTATTTTTATTTAAAGGAAATGACCTAATAATGCACTTATTCAGGGGCTACTGTCAAGGATGCAGCATGTTCCTACATGACCACCCAATGTGAAACATGTTTATTTAAATTCACCATGCATCATGTTATATTTCAATAGACTTTCAACATTTTTTTAAATAATATGAAACAAAAAAAAAGCAAGAAATTATACTTTATTATTGTT
Source organism: Neoceratodus forsteri (assembly GCA_016271365.2). Taxonomy (NCBI): domain Eukaryota; kingdom Metazoa; phylum Chordata; order Ceratodontiformes; family Ceratodontidae; genus Neoceratodus; species Neoceratodus forsteri. The sequence continues at coordinate 1,546,147,698 of CM057450.1, forward strand.
TAAACATCCTCTCTACTATGCGCTAGGGCCTCATTTCCATAGCTCTTTATTAAAGCTTTTATTATCCATGGTTGTATGACTAGCTATTTAATTCTTAGCATAGAGACCTTATATACTCACAAAAAGGGCTTCCAATCCATCTCATCATTAAACCCATTTGGTTCCAATTATCTAAAACAAAAAAAATTCCAACATGATTTCTTTTGATCTAGTGCTGCACTTCTATCTCCCCTACCTCCTTTTTGGTGGAACATGATCAATTCCCATATAGGACACTTTATGCCCTCCCACATTTTTATATTCTTCAAGGTGTTTAGCTATGGGATGTGCCAAATTCCCATTTCAAATGGCCCTGAAGTGCTCCTGCAGCCATTCTTTCAGTTTTCTAGTTGTTTGTCCTGTATAGACATGGCAACGGGCCTTCCTGCTCATTTCCTGGCTCCTGGTTTCTGCCCCCCGGCTTTGTTAAGTAACAAAAAAAATGTACTGTGTTTCATGGTGCTTTTGCAGCATTTTGAATGTTATGGTTTTACTGTCCACTGTCTATACCAGTCAAAACTACCTTACACAAATGCATCCACTATATGCAGTGGGCACTCTAATTGCATTGCTGAAATGAATGCAGAAAGCTATCTGGGTTTGTCTGGAACATGAGGAGTCAATCCTGAGGTGCATTTTGACCTCCACAAGATTGTTTGCAGAATTATCAGCAGGAAATCAGCCCTGGGACAGGATGTCTTAATTGGTTGCACTTGTTAAAGATTAGATGAACCACCTTCAGGCTGGACACAGGAAAGAAACTGACAAAACTCTGGTACATTTGGTGAAAAACAGGAAACATATAGAAACATAGAATTTGACAGCAGATAAGGACCACTTGGCCCACCCAGTCTGCCCATTTCCCTACCTACTGGATAAGCTGCAGATCCTAGTTAACCAGCAGCCTACTTCTTCTTACCCCCACCCCCCAGAATTGCCTTATGACTGTCCCATGCATGCTTGAATTCCACCACTGATTTTGACTCCATAACCTCCTCCGGAAGGCTGTTTCATGCATCCACAACTCTCTCTGTGAAAATACTTCCTTAAATTACCTCTGAGCTGCCCCCATCTTCAAATTGTGCCCCCTTGTTCTTGCACACCTCTTTTTTTGAAAGATGCTACCCTCTTGGACTTTGTTGATTCCCTTGAGGTACTTGAAAGTTTCTATCATGTCCCCCCTCTCCCTTCTTTCCTTGAGGCTATACATATTAAGCTCCTTAAGTCTCTCTTCATATGTCTTCCGGTGCAGACCCTGCACCATTTTAGTTGCCCTCCTCTGGACAGCTTCCATCCTGTCTATGTCTTTGCAGAGATTGGGTCTCCAGAACTGCACACAGTACTCCAGATGGGGTCTCACCAGCTGTCTGTACAGAGGGATAATAACTTCCTGTTTTCTACTGGTGATGCCTCTCCCTATGCATCCCAGTATCCCCTCAGCCCTCCTTGCTGCCCTCTCACATTGCTTGCCCACCTTTAGGTCATCTGATATGACTACCCCCAGGTCCCTTTCCATTTTTGTTGTTGTTAGTATCTCACCCCCCATTGTGTACTCTTCCCCTGGGTTTTTGTTTCCCAGGTGCATTACCTTGCACTTCTTAGCATTGAATCTAAGCTGTCATACATTTGACCATTCCTCTAACCTTGCCAAGTCCCTTCTCATCCTTTCCACCCCACCCTGTGCATCAACTCTGTTGCAGATCTTAGTGTCATCTGCAAAGAGACATACTTTTCCTTTCCAGTCCTTCCGCAATGTCACTTATAAAGACATTGAAGAGGACCGGTCCTAATACTGAACCCTGCGGTACCCCACTAGTAACCCTCCTTTCTTCTGAGTGGACTCCATTTACTATTACTCTCTGTGTCCTATTCTTCAGCCAATTCTTTACCCAGGCTGTCATCTTGGGACCCACTCCCAGGCTGGCTAACTTGTATGGAGCAGGAGATGTAACTTACAACATCATGATGCAGAATTTAATTGTCAAGGAAAAACATCTTATAAAAAGGAGAGCAATTTTTTTAAAGAGACTCTCAGATTAAAGACTTCTGTTTGTTTGAACTGTCTGTATCCTGCCCAGTTTTATTTTTTATTTTAATGTTACAGATAATAATAAAATGCTACTTGTGAATTTTATACCTCCCCCTGGTTTTACTATGCTTCCTGACCTATACCCTGGTGACAGTTGATGTTAGCAGTGGTATTTATGCCATGCATACTCTAAGCCAGGAGTTTTGTGTATGGGTACTAGACCTGGTACCAGGGAACCATAGAAGTAAGGTATGGATCCAGCAACAGCAAGCCCAAGAGTGATTACCAGAAGAATGGTAGCCAAACTAGAAGCAGAAACAAATATGAGAACTGAGACTGTACAGCTGGCACCAGTGATGGAAGAAGAAGAAGAACATGCACAAACAGAACCTGAAAGCATGTCTACCTTCTTCAAATTGTGGGCTGTACAACAAAGAGAGACTGAGAAACAGAGAAAAAGAGATGCAACATCTAGAGGTGAAGAGAAGAGAAGAGAAGAGAAGAGAAGAGAAGAGAAGAGAAGAGAAGAGAAGAGAAGAGAAGAGAAGAGAAGCAGCAACAGGAGCAATGATGGCTGGATGCCTTGCAAGCTATCAAAGCTTATGAATCTGGTACAGGTCTAGCAGATCAACAAAACATAAACAGCTTAAATGACATTAAACTTACAAAGCTGTGTCCCTTGGATGATACTGAAGCATACCTGACAACTTTCAAAAGGGTCACCACAGACTGCCAATGGCCAACACAGCAATGAGAAATCAGTCTGGTACCTTATCTGTCAGTTAAAGCCCAACTTGCCCACAGCAATGTGGACACTGTGCAGTCACATAACTATGCCACTGTGAAAAGTGAAATCCTTAAAAGGTATGACATCTCAGGAGAGACCCACAGGAAGAAATTCCGGTCCCTGAAGTACAACTCACTCGACAGTCCTCGAGAAGCCTTCAGCTCACTCAGAGAAGTCTTCATTAAAATGACTACAACCAGAGGGAAAAACAATCCCAAAGATTGTTGACATATTTACTATGGAGAAATTCATCAACATCCTCCCACAGATATGCAGCTTTGAGTAAAAGAACATTGACCAAAAAGTGGGAAAAATGCCTTTTTTTGGCTGAAGACTATCAGATGGCCAGACAGTCACCTCAGCAGTGAAGTAACAGCCAGGAACCAGTAAGACCCTCTTAATCCTGATTTAACTTCAGGTCAGATAAGAACTCTGATGGGGATAACAGATCTGTACCCAAAGACTTTATTTGCTATAACTGCAATAAACCAAGCCATACTGCAAGAAATTGCCTTAAAAATAAGGAGGGTAGCACTGGAGCAAATTTCATTATAATGAACAAGGTAAAACAATCCCATTGAGTACACAAATTTGGCCTTAGCAAGTTGGGGCAAGTATTTAACAAATAACAAGAGGTGGAGATAAGACTGTGAAGGGACTTATAGATTTGGGAAGCCAACAGACCCCGGTGCATGTTGAAGTTCTGAGAAAAGGCTGTGCAAAAAGACCAGGTACTGGAGTGATTGGCATCCATGGGGACACTCAATACTATCTCACCACCCAAATGACTCTGAACATTAATGGGGTGTCCCATCAAAAGAAAGTGGGGTTAGCACCTAAGTTACATGTCATATCATATCATATCATATCAAGTCTTTATTTAACCAGGCGTTCATCATTGAGCAGAAGCTCATTTGCAAGATGGACCTGGGTGGAGCATGAACAATTGTATATACAGGTCAACACAGGTATTTACAAGGCAATACAGATAATACTCTTTACAGAGAGGAAGAAAAAGAAGTTCATATGTACATAGAATTATACAGATATTGTACAGATTACACGGTATTTACATACATAGAAGTGTCTATAGGAAGATAAAGCAGGTTATCTAAGGTTGCAGGAGGAAGTAACGGAAGAAAAAATAAAATAAAATATACACCAGGTAGAGGTGAAGGTAGGGGGAAGAGAGGAGGAAGTAGGGGAGAAAGGCTAGGAGGGCACGTGCACAGAAAGGAGTTGGTAAAGCTGGATGTAGAGAAGGTGGATGGAGAAAGGAGTATGTGTGAGCCCCGGGATTGAATGCTATAAAGTACGGGGCATGGTAGGATGTCACAACCCAGGGTAGTGAGCTCCTATCCGAGGTTGGGAAAGGAAGAATAAGGGGATGGATGGGCCTAGTGTTGATAAGACAGGGGGATAAGAGAGAGAACAATTAGGCTGATGAGAAGCAAGCTGGGGGGGTCAGTACTTAAAATTGGGTCTAGGCGTGGCTATATACCAGTGCAGACACCGGTACTGGGTCTGAGTGGGTGAAGCAGTTACATACTTCTCTGATTATACAGAAATAAAGCATCTTGAAAGCATTTATACTGATTAGAGTGCTTAATTTGAGGGTTTTTTGTAGATCGTTCCATAAGGTAGGTAGCAAGCTTATGGCTGCCCTGCCAGGCGGGATTTTGCTTTGGGTACTTTAAGTGTAATAGCTGAGTAACTTCTTAACGTATTTCCCAATTATACTCAGGGGAAGACAGCAGGAGATATAGTAAGGCAGCTTATTAGAGATGGCTCTATAGGTCCAGAGAGCGCTGCTCTGTGGCGCCTGAACTTTAGTGATGTCCATCCCACTGCCGCATATAGGGTGCAGTGATGTGTGTTGAAGGGAGTCCGCTATAAGCCTCAGTGCTCGATGGTAGAGTGTGTCCAGTTTAGCCATGTAAGAGTTGGGGCATTGGCTGTAGAGGAAGTCAGCGAATCAACCAATGATAGGAAAATGGATTGGACCAGTTGTTTCTTGGCATCTCTGGTGAGAAATTGGCTGATTCTAAAAACAGTCCAAGCCTTTGCCAAGTCGTTTTAGCAAGTCCTCGATATGTTCAATGGAGGAGAGTCTTTGGTCTATCCAAACTCCCAGATACTTGAATTTTGTAACAAATTCTAGTTTTCACCTAGAACTGTGGTAATTTGGGGAACTGTCCCACTGGACACAGGGTTAGCTGTCGGATAAAAGGAGAGGACCATCGCTTTAGTTTTTGGCATTAAGGAGTAGCTTTTTGGAGGAGTTGGCTTTGCAAAGGTTGAATTCTGACTGTAGGTCATTGCAGGCAGCTTCAGGTGTTGGGCGACTCCACGAGAGACTGTATCATCTGCAAACAGATGGATGTTGGCTTTTATACAGTAGTCGATGTTATTAATGTAGATTGCAAAAAGTAAGGGCCCTAATATAGAACCTTGAGGTACCTCTTTGCAGAGTTTTTATGGGGACAGGCCTTCGCTTTAACTTGTTGAAGGCGCCCTGTAAGATAGTCAGTGAACCAACGTAGAGAGGAGGGGTCCACACCTATGGTTTGAAGGGCGGAGAGGAGCAGACTATGGTCAACGGTGTCAAAAGCCTTGCTTAGATCAAGGAAAACAGCACAAATAAAGTTTTTGCTCTCAAGATTACGCTGCCAGTCGTTAGTAACTTTGGCGAGGGCTGAGATAGTGCTATGTTTAGCTCTGAATCCGGACTGCATAGGATTTAGCAGTTCCCTAGACTCAAGGTGAGTCCTCAGCTGTGCATTTACAATTTTCTCTAGGAGCTTGGACAGGACCGGAAGGAGGAAATTGGCCTGTAGTTATTGAGATCGCCACGGTCACCTGATTTGAACAGTGGTATGACATGTGCTGTCTTCCATATAGGTGGTAGGTGCCTGAGACAGGGATAAGTTAAAAAGGTGGGTGACGGGTATTGCTAGTACGTGGTAGGCAATTTGTAGGAAGTAAGGGTCAAAAGAGTCGGCCCCAGCACTTTTTCTAGTATCCAACTGAAGCAAGAGGTCCTCTACCTCTTTCAGTGTGGCAGGTTGAAGTGAGAAAGGCGGCGAAGCTATCGGAGTTTCAGGCAGTTGGCTGAATGTGCATGTGATTATTGAAAATGTCTTTCAAGGATTTGCGAAGTTCCTCACAGAGGGTATAAATCATGCTGTGTCAACAGCTATGATAACCTGAGCACAGGCAAAGAAAATCTCAGATGTTGGTGACTCTTTTCCTTTTGGTGACTTTGATTTGGACTTGTTTGAACCCAGCTCCAAGATCTGGAAATCCAGGAAAGAGAGAAGACACCAGAAAATACTGTGGGAACAAAAGGCTGATAGACATAAGGGGCTGATATATGAAAATGCAGAAACTAAACTGACAACTGATTGTGATTTTGTTTCTGAGCAAACTAATGATGTTTCTCTCCAAGGTTATTTTAAGCAGCATATGATGAAACAAAAACAGGTTCCCTCTTAAAGAAGGAGGTATGTGATAGGTTTGGGTAAGACCCTATACCATTTGTTATGCACAGAGGGTTAAAAGCAAGGATCTAGTCAGTCTTCTCCTATTCCATCACTTGTCTATCTCTTGCCTGTCTGATTGTGCAATCAAAGTTTCCTTGTGGCACCTAGGAACTGGCCACTCCAATAGTCCCTCAATTTCCCCCAGTTTTCTCTTTCCTTCACTTGCTGTTTCTATACTGTTTTTTTCCCCCTCCTTTGCTTCACTGCGGTTAAAAAATATATATGAATCTGTATGTGAAACTGGGGTCTCTTAGTTTGCCAATGTATATAATTATATTGTTGAAATAAATGTAGAGAGCTATTTGGGTTTATCTGGAATATGGGGAGTTAAGAGTGAGGTGCATTTTGACCTCCATAAGCTTGTTTGCAGAATTATCAGTAGGAAGTCTGCCCGGCCAGGAAGGATGCCTTAATTGGTTGCCATGTTAAAGATTAGATGAACTGCCTTCATGCTGGACACAGGTAAGAAATTGAAACGTTCTGGTACATTTGGCAAAAAACAGGAGATGTAACTTACAGGATCAGAATGCAGAATTTAATTGCTAGGGAGAAACATCTTTTAAAAAGGAGAGCAATATTTTGTTTAGAGATAGAGAAAGATGGAGATTTAAAGAGACTTTCAGATGAAGGACTTCTGTTTGAACTGCCTGTATCAAGAACTATCCTGCACAATTTTATTTTTTATTTTATCATTATTGATGATAAAATGCTACTTGTGAATTTTATAACTTCTCTTGCTTTGTATGTGTTTCCTGACCTATGCCTTGACAACACACTGTAATCAACCCCCCAAAAAAATACCTGCTACAGAATCTACATTGAAATGAATGGGGAATCATTGACACAGTGACACTCACACTAGTTGTAGACATAAAATGTGATATGATCTAAGTTAAGATACCAGAAATATCTTCTCTCATTGACCTTGACCTCTACACTCATGAGATCAGAGATCAAGGTCAACTCAAGAAGATATTTCTGATATCTTAACTTAGATCATATCATATCCCATATACTGTATTAAAAAGGTACTAGTTAGGGTGGAGTAGGCTGTTAAATGTTAAATCCCTATCTTTGCACCTTGATAGCTTTGCTCCCAATCAGAGGAATTGCACAAAATTGTATATACACAGTCTTGGGGGGCAAGGTCTCTTGATTTGCCAAGTTTCATTCCAGTCGGATGTGCAGATTTTGAGATACAGATAGTGTTTTTTTAGGAAAAATTGTGGGCCGGGGGTGGTGCTGTTTTTTGGCCATTGCCTGCAGCCCAGATGGTTTAGAATTTTGGTCTGAAATTTTCAGTTTAGAAAGGGCTTGCCCAGAATGGTGCCTTTCATTGGTTTAGTGAAAAATATTAATCCTTTCCCATGTTATTTGCAGTGTATATGCTTCCCCTCGGAGACAGTGTAAGACAGTATGGGCTGAGGTTTCACTGCTATGCTGATGACACCCAGCTCTACCTGTCGTTGGCCCCCGATCAGGTTAGTGCTATCTCAGTTTTGAACAGCTGCCACATAGAAATCCAAGACTGGATGAGTGCCAGCGGCTTAAAGTTGAACCCAGAAAAGACTGAGGTTTTGGTGGTGGACCCAGGTGGTAGGACAGAGGGATTGAGGACTGAGCTCCCCTCTGGTTTAGTCCTGGGGGGGCTCAGATTCTCACCTCTAAATGGGTGCGTGACCTGGGAGTGGTACTTGATGATGGCATGACCCTCCGTCATCAGGTGTTGGCAGTTGTCAAGTTGTCCTTTTACCATCTTAGGAACATTGCTAGGATCAAGCACCTTGTTCCGTCCAGCGACCTGCCTGTCTTGGTCCACACTTTTGTGACATCACACCTTGACTACTGCAACTCCCTTTACCTAGGGCTTCCTGGGGTTGATATCCACTGCTTGCAGCTAGTGCAGAACATTGCAGCACATTTGTTGACTGGGGTTTCGAGGAGAACGCATATTACCCCAGTGCTGCGTGATCTGCACTGGCTGCCTATTCAGTGGTGGATCAACTTTAAGCTAGGTCTATTGACTTACAAAGCCCTATGAGACAGGGTCCTGACCACTTGAAAGAGCTCCTGGTTCCTTACACCCCTATGCGACAGCTCTGCTTGGCTGATGAGGGGTTGCTGGAGATTCCAAGGGTAAGTTTGAAGTCATCTGGTGCACATGCCTTTCGATTTATGGCACCTACCCTCTGGAATTCTCTGCCTGTCAGCATCGGGAGTGAAGGACTGTGGAGTGCTTTAAGCAGGCACTAAAGACTTTTTTGTGGGGAAAAGAGTACCCTGAATTCAATTGATTTTATTTGCATTTAGTGTGTTCTGTTTTACCTGATTGTGCGGCACCTTGATGCTTGAAAGGCACTATATCAAATAAAAGTATTATTATTATTATTATAAGGATTTAAAATTTTGTTTCTGAGCATGGTCAGTAAGGTCTTTTGGATAGATGCTTGATATCCTACTAAGCATGCTCAGAACCAAAATTACAAATCCTTATAACAGAAAAAGATGAATAGTTTCTCACCAAATCAATGAAAGATACCATTCTGGTGCAAGCCCTTTCTACACTGAAAATTTCAGATCAAAATTCCAAACAGTCGGGGCTGTAGGTGATGACAAAAAAAACTGGAAAAAATCAAATGTTTTCTAAAAATCTTAGAACACACACATCTGACTGGAACAAAATCAAGACGTCTTGCCCCCCCCCCCCCAAATGTGCATGCAAATTTGGGGAAATTCAATTGAATGAGGGAAAAGCTATTAATATATTTATAGACAGTATATATATTTACTATTCATACAGTATTATTGTGGCACAGTAGCACCACTATAGTTAGGATTGAGTAGGCGATTAAATGTTAAACCGCTAACTTTGCACCTTAATAGTTCTGCCTCCATTCAACAGAATTGCATGAAATTTTGCATGCATAATCTGGGGGGCAAGGTCTCTTGATTTGCCAAGCTTTGTTCCAGTCAGATGTGCAGATTCTGAGATGCGGATAGTGCATTTTTAGGAAAAATCGTGGATTTTTGCTGTTTCTTTGTTATCATCTACAGCCCAGATGATTTGGAATTTTGGTCTGAGGTTTTCAGGGTAGAAAGAGCTTTCCCATTAGTGGTGTCTTTCATTGGTTTGGTGAAAAAATGTTAACCCATTCCCATGTTATAAGGATTTGAAATGTCATTTCTGAGCACGCTCAGTACGGTCTTTTGGATAGACATTTGATACCTTACTGAGTATGCTCAGAACCAAAAATTTAAATCCTTATAACTTGGTGCCTTTCATTGGTTTGGTGAAAAATATTAATCCATTGCCATTTTCCATTTTATAAGAATTTGATATTTTGATTCTGAGCATGCTCAGTAGAGTCTTTTAGATGGATGTTTGATACCTTACTGATCATGTACAGAACTGTGATTAAATTAAATTAATTTGGTTTAAAAGCCAGCCTGGTGGTGAAGAGGGGTGAGGCACCGTTGGCACCTTATCTCTTTCCACACCAGTGACCCCGGTTCAGGAACAGACCTCGAGGGTTAGCCAGGAGATGGAAGATTCATCCATAGGACTGCTGTCTTCCCTCAAGGAGGGGGGATTCTGTGACTCACTGCTTGACTGCCACCTGGAGGAATCCAGGTGGTGGCACATGTGAGTCCCATAGTGAGGGGAAGGGCCAGCGTTCCAAGCAGCAGGGGCATCTCTGCAGAGGTGGAGCATGCACACCATGTTCATTACACATCCACAGAGCCCATGGGAAGAAACCCAGGAGGAAAACAATGGAGGATGGGCTATATGAAGCCCTGCCCATCACCCCAGTGGTCCGCCCTGTCTCTCTGGTATGGGGACCGTTGTGATTTGTATCCCTGGGGGAAGGATGGCCCTCCCTCCCCCCATGGGGGGCAATCCATGGGGAATAATGGACCCCAGTACCAGAGATAACACGGGATGGCTATGGCTGGTGGGGACAGGGCTGAAATAGCCGCCCATTCCTGCCAGGAGGATAAAAACTTATGTGGAAAAAAAGCATTAACTTAGTTAAATTAAAATGTACTGAAATTATTCTGGAAGGTGGTCAGTGGCTACTGGTATAAAGACACTAAAAATAAATCTTTATTTTGCTAATTATCTCAAGATGTTTGACATATCATAACAGGCTGCAAATATTGACTATGCACAATCTGTGTAACAGTGGCAAGCACAATCATAATACAGTAACAAAAAATGTGCATGCACACACACACACACACAAACCATGTTGCACACCAGCACTCATCTCAGACTGTACATTTCCTATACACAATGAATAATACATTAGGGCTAACATCATTTCAGAAGACCATATAAAGTGAAATGAGAATATGGCTACAAAAAAATGAAAAAAAAACATTCTGCATTTTGGCATTATTCATCTGCAGTAGAACACACTTTGAGAGCTTATTATATGAATCTCAATTGCATAACGAACCTGACTGTCACTTAAATCAGAACTGATGAACCAGCATCAATATGCTATGATTGAAAATAGAAACATCGATTGAAATAGTATAAGTATACAATACAACATTACTGTGACTGATCACAGTTTAAAGAAATCAAGAAAATACCTTACAGTTTAACATTTACTTCATTACAGTGCTTATTGTGCTGCTTGCAACTCTGAATAAGAGGTTGTACTGTACTTGTATGAATAGCACTCAGACATTCATATAAATAAAAACAACATTGTGTTTCATGCTTTTGAAAATCATGAAAATGTCAGGATTAATAGCTTAGTGAACTTCTTGGTCATTGTACTTCACAGTGTGTCAAGATGCACATCATCACCTGCATGGTGTGAAACTGAAATAAACGTTGCCAGCTCACTTTGTCCATAGTTCTAAACTCAAAAAAAAGGGGGTTAACACTTGCAGTACAGTTAGTAGTAGTCACAGATTATATTCTTCTTAGCTGCAAGCACATAGGTCCCCTGAAATCAAAACAGTTCTTCTTTAAGTGTACTGTGGTTCCACCCCGGTACCATTTTTTTCTCTCACCTCCCCTCCAGATCACCCACCCAGCAATTTCATCCAGTATACTATAAATGCTACAGGTTATGTTTATAAGGGCAGTGATAAAATGACTATCTTGAAAATTTGGGATCAAAATTAAATAAAAAAATACAGCGAATGTGTGAAGAGTTAATGTGTAAAGAGTGAATGTGTAAAGAATGAATGTCTAAATGTGTAATGAGTGAATGTGCCAGGCCCTGCACTTCTATAGGCAGACAGAGTCTTCCCATGGCACAGGGCTCAAAGGGCTCTGCACATCTGGACCTGTTCACTCAGGTCCTGAAGGGACCTGCATAAATGAGGATAGGATTCCATTATATCAAAAAGAAAGGCCATTCTGTGCAAAAAAAACTTCATTAATGCACCAGGTAGGGTATCTTAATGCCACAAAAGTGGGGAAATGTGATGTTAGGATTTCCAACCACCAAATCCCCACCCCCCGCCCCAAGCAGCAAAAAGTAAAAAATTAGGGGTTTGTGTCTAAAGAGTCTTAACAAATCAGTGGTGATATCTTCCTTGGGGTTGTCAACCCTAATGCTCACCCCCCTCCCCTGAACAAACAAGGTCAGATGTAATCACTTTCCTTCAGGCGGGCCCAAAAGACCATTCGTGAGGAAAGCTACAACAAATTGCATTGGCAACATGTGGCAAGACATAGTTCTCTACCTTTGAAGAGTGTACCACTAAGAGGCAGTGGCTTGGAGCTGTACCTTGTGCTTCAGACGGGAGGCTATGGACTGGGGGTGAGCTTTAAGGTTGACAACCCCAAGGAAGACCCCACCACTGATTCACTAACTCCATAGATCCAAAACCCTATTCTTTTTTCCTTTTGCTGCTTATGTGGGTGCGGTTAGGAGGTGGGGTTGGAAACCCTTACGCCATATTTTCCTACTTTTGTGGCAATTAGTTACCCTAACTGGTGCATTAATGTTTCTTGCAAAGAATATTATTTACAAACTCATCACCTGTACCATTAGAGCAAGTTGTGCCTGCAGCTGTACATATGGCCACTGTACATGTCCATTTCCAACACTAGAAGCAATGATAAATGCAAGAAAATACATTAATTATTTGGTGATTTAGGAAGGAAAAACTTAAACTTTTTCTCTGTCATACTGTAGTTAATTTGAAAACTCAAAATCCATTTTCAGTCATTTTGAGAGATAAAAGGTTAATTTTCTCTTGCAGTTATCTCTCCAGCAGATGCCACTGGCTGGTGTCCAAGCCCAGGAGGGTTGTTTGCTGTAGCTGTCTGGAATGGGGGTTCCCAGATCCTTCACACCTGTAGATAATGCTGGTATGTCCTATTTTGTAACTCTCGTGGGAAGGTAAACTGCCAAGCGCCTTCAGCAGTTGCCCCTATCATATAGTACATAGTTTGTCAGTACAGTAAATAAAAGCATTACAGTCACATAAAAACCTCACTTGTTACTATTTTTTAAAGTATTGGACTCGGGTAAATCCCTTTTTTACAAAACTATTGTTAAAGATTATAAAGTTTAAGAGCCTATTATAAAGTCTTTAGCTTTTGTTAAAATGTAAGGTGGTGTCATCTGTAAATATGACTGACAACTGAACATATGCAGTATGCTGTACAGTATATATTATAGGGCACAGTAGTGCCACTATCATTATGGTTGAGTAGACATTTCTATGTTAAACCCTGACTGAACACTGCAGTCTCTGTAAAGAATTATCTGAAATTCAGCAACACATTGCTGGCAGTGGAAACTCTGTATCCTGAAAATTTGGTAATGGTTGATTCAGTGGATTAGAAGTTTTAGATGGTTGAAAATACAAAAGCATAGTGTTTAATGAAGTTAGGTATATAGTTTTTATTAGTGTAGGCATATACAGTACTTTCAATTATTTTATTAATGTACAGTAGGTATATACTTTTAAGTAGTCTAAGTGTATACTTTTAATTCTTTGATTAGTGTAGAGAGAAATATAGAATAATAAAGGTAAGGGTGGTATACAAGGATGTATACCTATTGAGGGGGCTAATTATGGCTGTAAGGCCACAAGCCCAAAGTGCGAGTGGCTTTATTGCCTTAATTAGCCCCTGAGATGGGTGTACTTGCAAGTGTTACATCCTTACCCATTGTTTGTTGAATGTAATACATTAAGATGGTTATTGTTATGGAGATTGCATTTGCAGTCACAGTCTGGCATCTCAAGGTCTCTTGCAGCAAGGAGGGAATGGTATGTAGAGAGTGTAGGTAGGAGATTGGGAGATTTCTGGGTTGGGGGAGGGTTTTGTGTGTCTTTTGTCCAGGATATTTTGTAGCTTGTTAATTGGTTTGTCTAGCTTCCTAATGATGTGCTAATTGTGGTATTAGTATTATCCCATAGGGTTTAATGCAGTGTAGGTATATACTTAGTGCAGGTATATACTTTTAAATTGTTTGATTAGTGTAGGTATATAGCTTTAATTAGTGTAGGTATATAACTGTAATTGATTAGTGCAGGTATGTACTTTCAATTGATAGATTAGTCACAGATATACAGGGAAATAAATGACAGCCTTTTCTATGGGGAAAAGTTCCCATCCATGTGTTACATAGTTTTAATTGATAATTCAGTTATTGTACACAGATACAGATACAAATATAGATCATAAGTATCATAAGTACATACAAGCCAAGCAGGCAAATGCCATAGCAGCTCACCAGCTAAATCTGATAACCCTTGATCATCATTCTAGTGCAATAATCATCTAGTCTTTTTTTTAAATCTCCATGATCCCACTACCGACCACCATACACGTCAAAGAATTCCGCAGGCTGATAACTCTCTGACCGAACCATGATGCCCTTTTCTTAGTATTAGCAGTTTCTCCCTGCAGCAGCAGTATATGTGCCCTAGTATTATACATGTTATCTCTCATCTTCAATTCCAAACAATCCCATAAATCCAGGTCATTAAAAGCCTTGTACACCAAACACCGATCTCCCTTTAACTGACGATACTCCAAAGTGTACAGCCCAAGTTCTCCTAATCGTTCCTCATAGCTCAAATGCTTTATTGTGTCAGTCATCTTAGTCACTCTGCGCTGTACCCTCTCCAAAGCCATAGCCTCCGACCTATTATAGGGTGACCAGTACTGGGCACAGTATTACAAACTTGGCCCCACCAGAGATAAGTACAGGGGCAAGAGCACATTTCTGTCCCTGCTCTTTATATTCCTCCTTATCTTTCCCAATATGAGTTTGCCCTTTTAGCTAAGATGTAGCAATGATTTCCAGTCTCTAATCTGCTTGTATTCTGAAATCTTTTTCTTCTGTACTTTCTCTACGGTCCTTACCAGCTAATGTGTATCCAAAATACTTATTATTTTTTCCTAAATGCATAACTGCACATTTCTTGATGCTCGGTTCTGATTTTTTATTTATTGTTCCAATTTTCAATTTTTGTCAGCACTTCCTGAAATTGAGATGCATCTACTGCATTCTCAACTACCCTTCCAACTGTTATATCATCAGCAAGTTTGATAAGCCATGATCCTTCTGACATGGGCACAGATGCTGCATATATCTTAAATAAGCATGGACCCAGGACTGATCCCTGTGGTACTCCACTAGTAACAGCATTCCAGTTAGAAATATACCCTCTTATTCCCACACATTGTCTCCTATTAGAGAGCCACAATTCAATCCACACTACTGAAGTACTATTTATACTTGTGTTATATATGGCCTGCACTAACTGGTCATGAGGGACCTTAGCAAAGGCCTTGCTCCAGTCCAAAAAGACCAAGTCCACTGCCTTACCCTCATCCAATGCCTTACTAACTTTGTTGTAAAATGTAAGCATATTAGTCTGAGTAGATCATGTTGCTGAAAACCCAAGCTGAGTTTTATCCACCAAGCTATAATCTATTAAATAACTCTCAATATAGTCCTTGATGAGCCCCTCCAGTATTTTCCCCAAAACTGACATCAAACTCACTGGTCTGTAGTTCTCACTGTCCTTCCTAGATCCTTTCTTATAAATTGGTGTTATAAGAGCATCCCTCCAAGCAGATACAACTATCCCTGTGTCAATGGATTTTTGGAATATCAAAGTAACAGGCCCAGCCAGTTCATTTGCCAGTTCCTTTATAACTCTAGGGTGTAATCCATCAGACCCCTGTGATTTATTTGGTTTAATTTTTAGTAATCCTTCTCTTATGTCCTTGATGTCAAATCGTATAACTTGAGCACCTGATCCCACATAACTAGAATTAGCAGAACTGCTTACTGATTTATTGCCAGAAATTGAAACAAATTATTCATTAACCATACTGACCATATCTACATCATCTGTAACCATAATTCCTGTCTTATCCACTAGTGGTCCCACCTGCCCCTTATTACCTTTCATGGTGTTTACATATTTATAGAAGGCCTTATAATTATCCTTTGATCTTGAGGCACGTATCACCTCGTCAGCCTTTTCTTTCCTAATGTTTGATTTTACCACCCTGGCTAATAGTTTATATTGTAGCCAATCGGCTTCTCTACATGACCGTTTGGCTACTAAATATACGTCATTCCTCTTTTTAACATTCCCATAATGGTGTTGGTAATCCAAGGTTTTCTATTCCTGGTTTTCTTATATTTATTTCTAGTAGGTATATATCTAGAGCCCAGTATGTTTATCTTTATTAACAGTTGCTGACACATTTCTTCAAGGTTTAGATCTTTTAAGTTCAGTGTACCAATCCCACCTCCCCAACTCCCAATGCATAGCCTGAAAATTTGCTCTAGCAAAAAAAAGAGAGAGAGAGAGATTGAAAGATAGATAGATAGATAGATAGATAGATAGATAGATAGATAGATAGATAGATAATGATTGATAAGTGTGGTGTATTTGGAAATATACCATCATGGGGGGGGCACTAAGCTCAATAATGGATGATCCCCAAGGTCAAGTGGGATTATGAGCTAGTTTTCCTTGGAGATGGTAGATTTCCCCATTCAGGACTAATCTAGTGTTATGATGTATCGCTATAGATAGACAGAGATATAGATATAGATCCAAATACAGATATATTCATTGCAAAAAAAACTTTGTTAATGCACCAGTTAAGGTTAAAATAACAAAAGTAGGGAAATATGGTGTTAGGGTTCCCAACCTCGCACCCCACCCTCACTCTGCAGGCAGCAACAGGAAAACCCATTATGGTTTGACCTGTCCTGCATCTTTGTAAATGAGGCATGGGGTGTACTTTGGGGTTGTCAACCCTAACACTCACCCCATTCTATCACTAAATAAGCTGAGATGTGTTCAGTATATGAGAATGGGGTGAGTGTTAGTGTTGACAGCCCCAAGGTACACCCCACACCTCATTTGCAAACATACAGGGGAGGTCAAACTATAATGGTTTTTCCTGTTGCTGCCTGCAGAGTGGGGTGGGGTGTGAGGGTTGGGAACTCTATCACCACATTTCCCCTACATTTGTCACTTTAACCTTAACTGGAGCATTAATATTTTTTGCTATTGAATTTCCATACTTTTTGAGATGGTATAATTGTATTCCATTTGTCTGTGGGAGCCCTCCAGGCCCTGTGCTTCCATCCCTCCACAGATGCATACATCTATGTTGGTGTGGCAGCAGAGGGCCCTCTGGGCCCTGTGCTTCCATTTTTGCCAAAACAGCAAGTTTTTTGCTTCGTTGTATAGCTTGTTAAAGTTCAAATGTTATCTTATGGGGAATTTAGATTTCTAATTTTTAGTTTTTTTTTTATATGGCCCCTACATTTTTTTTGGGGGGGGGGTTACATGCTATTCTTGTAGTACTCATTAAGACCGCTGTTTTGATATTCAGATTGTCCCGTAAGTCTAAATATTGAGGGAGTTATGGCTTGTTGAAGTTGAAATGTTTGAAAAGAACTAAGTCCAAAATATTTTGTCATATGAAGAGATCCTTTTTCGAATGAAATGAAAGACCCATACAAAAGAGGATTCCTTCATATGAAAAAAGAATCAGAGAAAAAACTAAGTCCAAAATCTTTTTTCATATGAAGGCATCCTTTTACGTATGAAAGAAAAATCCATCCGAGAAAGGATCTCCTGATATGAAAAAAATTGGGGGGAAAAAAACTAAGCCAAAAATCTTTTTTCATGTGAAAGCATCCTCTTTGTATGAACAAAAACATCATACATAAAAGGATCCCTTTATGTGAAAAAAGAATTTGGACTTTGTTTTTTTTTTGGGGGGGGGTCCAATTCTTTTTTCATTTGAAAGGATTGCTTTTTGTATGTTGTTTTATTCATGCAAAAAAGGATGCCTTCATATGAAAAAAAGAACTGGAAAAAAGATTGTCATTTTTGTGGGTTTTGAATTTTTTTTTAAAAAAAAACGAAAACAAGATAGTAGCAATAAGAAAAAATATTTTTTTCTCATAAAAAATTATTACCATCATACAAAAAAAGATCCTTTTTCATATGGATCAAATTCTTTTTTTTGTTCCAAGCAGCTATCCAAAAGATTGTACTAAGCATGATCAGAACTGAAATTTCAAAATGTAATAACTTTGGAACAGATGAATATTTTTCACCAAACCAGTGAAAGGAACTACTGTGGTCCAATCCCTTTCTACCTTGAACATTTCAAACCAAAATTCCAAACAGTGTGAGTGCTAAGAGATGACAAAAATAAAACAGCCTAAACCCCTGATTTCTTTACTTTTGTCTTTATCTGGATCTTGGAATCTGCACATCTGACCAGAATACAACTTAGCACATTAAGAGATCTACTCCCTGAGACCATTCATGCAAGATTTTGTGCAAATTTGTTGAACGGTTGTTAAACTATTATAGTACAATGTTTGAAGTTTAACATAGAAACCCCTGCTCAACTCTAACTACAGTGGCTCTACCACACCACTATAATATATGTATTCCAAAAAAAAAATATGTTAATGCATCTGTTAGGGCTACAGTGCACAAAGAAGGGAAATTAAATGTTAGGATTAAAAGTCGTTGGAACCTTGGTGTACAGTATCTGAAAAGCTGGGGTCAAAATGGCCAAATATGTCAAAGATCTGAGTAAAGGAAAAAATAATTAAAAAATAAACTGTCCAAGATTGCTCATATAGAGCATATGCTTGGACTTAGGTTTTTTTTACTATTTTTGGGGGGGCCATAACCTGGTGATTTTTGACCATTTTGGCCCAAGCTTTTTAGGGTGAACAAGTCACTACCCCACCACATGACTACATAAGTGGCGCTACATAAATCCAACCCAAAATATGTTTTTTAAGGTTGACCACCAAATCACATTTTGGGCAAAATAAAGATGACAACATTTATGTGGTAATGAGGTAGGGTGGCAACTTCACCACTCTGAAAATTTGGGGTGAGACTCAGATTACAAATCATTCAATCTGGCACAAAAGGAATGGGGGAGTTAGTTAACCCAAAAAGTCCATGTCCAGGTAATGCCATCCTTTTCAGCAGCTGTGGTGTTTTCCTATCAGGGAGAATAGGCAGGTAGATAATACACAATTGCCTAGAACAGTGGTTTAAACTATTTTAAAGATAATACAACACAATGGGGTCTATAGGCTCAATTTTCAGAGTGCCTGTAGATCAGTGCAAGTTGCACCAAACCCTCGCCTGCAGCAACCTCCATATGCACCAGGAACCCTGCATCAGATTTTCAAACAAAAGTCTCCAGATTTACCACAGGCAGGGTGCTGTGCCAAATAGGTGGCACACTGGAGGGGCCTGACGGAGAATGCCATCATGCCCCCCCAACCCGGTGCAGAGCCAGCACCAGAATAGCAGCAAAGTGGATGTGAGGGCAACCTGCAAGTGGTGTGGGACACTGGCCAGGGACCTGTGAGAATGCCCTAATGGGTGCTGTGGAGCATGGACAGCTGTGCCAGGGTGAAAAGTGGCACCAGACAAGTCAGACTGTCAGACAGGGTACCGCTTAATTAGGCTTACTGCACAATTCCACCTCCCCCCCCCCCCGCACAGGTCCAGCATTCAGAGCAAGGGCTGTTAGACCAACACTTGGCTGGTATAACCACAACCGCACTTTGCAGCCACAGCAGGGCTTTCAAATTCCCAAATTAGGGGATGCTGCAGCCCCTCTGTGGTGCTAGCCCCCTTCCACCATGGCACACCAGTGCAGCCATCGCAAGGATGGCACAAGCCTGGTTGGTACAGGTGGCCCCTCAGTGGCGCATGGTCCCTTCCAAAATGGTGACTGGCACAAGGTGTGGCACAAGGAGCCCTTTGCACCAGTTCTCCTTGACACAAGCCCCTTGCACCAGTCCTGACCTTTTGAAAATTGAGCCCTATGACTTTGTATAAGCATCCCCACCCCAATCTACAAACACTGAGCGTGAATTTTAAATCATTATACTGTTAACTGTGAATAAGTTGATACTGTCTAATATCAGAACTACCTGTATATTCTTAGATTGAAAATGGAATGAACTGCCAAGATTCTTATATTACAAAACTAAGAGTATCTGTTACAAATTTGCAGAACACTACTATAAACGTCACATTTGAAATCGGAGTGGGAGGAAGTGTGTGCACACATACAATTAGTTCAAGTCAGCCATGTGGTCAATGACACTACAGTCCTGAGGAGTAGAAAAACATGTGACTCCCCACTTACCCCCACCCATCCCTTAAGTCCCAGAGTCACTTCAATATTAACAATATAAAACAGGTGAGCAAATGTAGCGTATGAAATAACCTGATTAAACTGTTTACTTTGTACTTTGAAGTCCCATAAAAGTCCATACAAGCCACTCAACCTTCTTCAACCTTCATGTTCTCTTCAGCACACTCTGGAGTTGTGTTTCAGCATGCCATGAATGCTGCCTCCATTTTCTTTACCCACCAACTCACATCAGTATACTGCCACATTTTACCCCACAGATGGTGTGGTGTGGGGTCGGGTGGCCTGTAAAATGGAGTAAGCTACCTCCAAAGCACACAGCCGTTGATGGACTTGGTCAAACTTTTTCCTCTGGCCCTGGTGGTGAAGGAAAGATCCAGGTAGAATTTTACACCAGCTCCATCAATAGTAAGAGGCATGCTGCTCTTGCAGCCCCCTGCACTAAGTCCTGAACTTCCACACCCACAGTCCGAAGGAGAAAAGTGTGCACTTGATTTGTTCCTTGAGCTGCAGTCCCGGGGTTCACTCAGAACGCTTTCTGAAATTGGGAGCCACTGAAGTGTTTCAGCAGTTTCAAATGCTTGAGGATCCAGGTACATATATATATATATATATATATATATATAGTCCATCAGATTGGAGCCCTTCATGCCCTGTGGGACCCAGACCAGCCTGAGGGTCCCTGCTCTCACCTCATTTTCAAGATCTTCCATGTGGTACCTGAGCTGGCTATTCTTCTGGGTGAGGTTTGCCACTGTTGCCATTGTGGTGGTAGATTGTTTGTCCAGTTCCTCAACCTGTCCAGCCAGGCCTTTAATTTTAGCATCTTGAGCCTCCAGTTGGGCTAATGTTCTTTCCATTTTTGAGTCCATGGCCTGCATGGACTCAAGCAAAGTCTTGCACAGTGGTTGCTCTGCAATAGGCAGGTTGCCAGGTTCGGCGCCACCTGTGGCCTTGGTGGCATCTTTAGATCTAATCATTGTAAATGTAGTCGCCTCCTGATCCAGAAAGCCTTAGGGTTCAGGTGTGATTGACTAAAAATGTAAAAATAAATTTTTAATTTAATTTTCAATATTTCCTAGATCATTGAAGAGAACTTGTGCAGAGTGTGTCCTGCCAGGAAGGTGGCTCTGTAGCACCCTGCCTTTTTCTTATTCATTGCAGGTAGAGGGGCACACTGAGGGACACTGTGGAAACCCAATGTGGGGGTCAGTGTTGGGGAGGAGGGTGGTATAAGTGGTAGAAGGTGGGCGAGGGTGGAGTGTGGTTTGTAAGTGCCAGGAGGTGTACCAATGGAATGATTAGGCACCTGTCACCAATGCTAAAATGAAAATTCCAGTGATTTGGAGGGAGGAGGTACCAACAGTGGGGTTAAGCACATGTCACCAGTCATTACAGCAGCTGGGTCAGTAAGGAAGGGGAAGGATACCAGTGGTGAGATTGGACAACCACTGCTGGAAGATACAAAGAGTAATATTGGGGGAACAGAAGGGAACCTGGTGACAGCGTGGGCATGCATCACCAGTGTTGGTAATACTAAAGAGCATTTTTGAATAAAAAAAAAGGGCGATCCTGAAGGAAAGAGAGAGGAACTGGTGGATGGGTTGGGAACCTGCCACCAGGCCACTAAAATAAACAGCTGGGTCAGGTGGGAGGCTGCTCAAAACTGTTGACATGAATCATTTCCAGTCGTGAAAACAGCTCACATCAATAGTTTTCAAGTGACAGTAATGGAAAATTCTGCTGGACAAAAGAAACTTATGAATAAAATATTGAAAAAATGCTCTGCACGTTTGACAACAGTGCATTGTTAGTGCTTGCTAGCAGAGCAAGGAGGCAGCTAGAGCATTTCTGCTACATTTCAATCAATTAGAAGTCTAAGGGTTATCGTAAGGATCAATATAGTGATGAGGTTTAGCAGGAAGCAAATCAGTTGCAGTGCCTGACAGGGCACACTTCTAAAGGTTTATGCTCTGGAGGAGGGGTCATTGCCCCTTCTGCAGAACCTTTGCAGAGCTCCATGCTCAGCTGGTAGCAGCGAGGGATGAGCTATCTTTGCTGAGGCACCAACTCAGCTGGAATCCACAGCCCACATCCCTACTCCCCCAGAGGTATACTGCGGTAGGAAGGGGGCAGGAGTGGTCACAAGAAGGTCAACCAACCCCACACCATCCCAATGGCAAATTGCTTTGCACCCCTACAGGCGACTTAGGTACCTGACTTCACCAGGGGGGAGACCGGCTCAGTTGGAGTCTACAGCCCACACCCACACTCCTTCAGAGGCTTACTAGTCAAGGGGAACCTTTTAGGGTGACTAAGTCACCACCCTACCACATGACTACATAAGTGGCACTGTGCAAATCCAACCCAAAATGTTTTTCAGGGTTGACCACCAAATCACATTTTGGGGTGGGATTAACAAGGTGCCATTTATGTAATTGTGAGTTGGGGTGGCAACTAGGCCACCCTAAAGATTTGGGATTGATATGGTCATGACCCCCCAAAAAATGGAAAACTGTTAAGTCCAGGTGCATGTGCAGTACATGCGTTCTTGGACTTACTTTTTTCCATTTTTTTTTTCTTCATTTGTTTCTCTGCCTGCACCCCCCCCCATCACTGACCCATCTCATGGACTTATGAGTTAACCACCACCACTTACACAGAGCCATATTGGCAGGTGGACAGCCATGTAGGGTCATGCAACGCCTGCAGGGGATGCCAAGTGAGGTGAGGTATTTTCCCTTATTTTCTCACCAGGGATATCTGCAAGTGAAGCACGCACACACGTGCATGTTTGCTGCATCAGTGTTTGTCCTCCCACACCTGCTGGTCCTGCTGGTGCTGCCATCCAGCCTCCACTAGGTAGCAGACAAGCTGCAGGACTCAGAATCCCCTCCTCCCCAAGGGAGGAGAACTTCTTGGGGTGCCCAATCTTCTTTCACCTGGCCAGCCCCCAAGCAACCCTGGTCCATTCCCAAACCTGGGTCACTGGCATGGCTGGAGGTAAGATGCCAGTGCCTCAGTCCTCTATTATTTTCACATAATGCAAAAATATATTGTATACTCATGCGTGATACAGGATGCTAGGGTACATGAAACTAATGCACATACCAAAGTTGGTGATCAGTATAGGGATGAGGTTTAGTGATGAGCACGTCAGTTGCAGGGACTGTGGAGTGCTCATCGCCAGGATTACACTCTGGAGGAGGGGTCACTGCCCCTTCTGCAGGAGCACTGCAGCGCTCCATGCTCAGTTGGTAGAAGTGAGGGAAGAGATATCTCTCCTGCAGCACCGACTCAGCTGGAGTCCGCAGTCCACACCCCCACTGCTCCAGAGGCTCACTGGTCCAGGAGGACCTTTTAGGGTGACCAAGTTACCACCCCACCACATGACTATAAGTGGTGCTGCGTAAATCCAGCCCACACATGACTACATAAGTGGTACTGTATAAATTCATCACTGGCTCAACTGGAGTTCACAGCCCATACCCCCACTCCTCCTGAGGCTCAGTGATCCAGGGGAGCAGAGAGTGATGGGGAGAGCGGACAGAGAAGGGTGGCAGGGGCAGCTACAAGGAGATCAACTAACAGCACAACATCCCAACAGCAAATGGCTTTGCACCCCTGAAGGAGACTCAGGTACCTGACTTCACCAGAGGGGACTCTGGGTCAGTCAGAGTAAATGGCAGTGATGATCTGGTGGCACCCTGGGGTGAGAGTAAGAAGAAGAAGAAGGCAGCTAGAAGAGTCTTAATGGTTGGGGGTTCCATGATCAGGAGAGTAGAGAGGGTGGAGGATGGTGAGTGGGGGAAAAAAAGGGTGGAGGGATGATCAAGTGCCTTTCTGGGGCATCAGGCATCTGGGGCATAGACAGAATAGGAAGGATAGTGGAGAGGGTGTGGGGGGAGCTGGGAGTGCTGTTCCACTTGGGTACCAATGATCTTGTACGCCAGTCTGTGGATCAAGTGAAGTAGAACTTTCAGTGGCTAGAGGACAGACTGCAGGCACACTCTGCCTCCCTAGCCTTTTGCATGGTCCTCCCTGTGTGGAGAAGGGGGCAGTGAAGGAGAGTAAGGAGGGAAGAGATAGAGAAATTAAATGAGTGATTAAAGGGATGATGATAGAAGAAAGGGTACCACCTTTAGGGGGACTGAGGAGACTTCTGAGATAGGAGGCTCTTCAAAGGTGATGGACTCCACCTGACAAGAGAGGGGACCAGTGCACTGGGACAGAAGTTTGATGTCTACAACAGACAGTTAAACTGACTGCAGGGGAACCATGGTAAAGGGAGTGAGGGAGGGGAACCAAGCTAGTGCTCCCCCTATACCAGGGAGTTGTAGCAGTAAGGTGGGTAAAAATAAGGCTGAGGTGCAAAAAGAAGTAGTTGAAGAGGCAAAGTGGAAGCCTCTCAGAGTCTCAAAGCAATAGAAAAAATAAGAAGATAAGGAGAATGGGAAGGAATGCAGGTGTAGGATCACAGAATAGCAAAAGAGGATCCAGAGCTAGTTGGAAGGGGATCCTACCTTAATGCCAGGAGTTTGGGTAATAAGTTCATTGAACTCCAGGCATTGGTAGCAGACACTAAGGCAGACCTCATAGCCATCATAGAAACATGGGCCACAGAGAATAATAAGTGGGACTTTTCAATCCCAGATTACACAATTTTTAGACAGGACAGAGGGAAAGTTGGTGGGGGGAATGGTCCTGTGTGTCAGGGATGGCACAGAGGCTGTGGAGAATGGACCTATTAGGGGAAGCAAAGGGGAAACAGAGTGGCTGTGACTTCACCTCATATTGCCCTCAGGCAAGAAAATATGGGCGGGGGTGATCTATAGACCACCAGGACACGGGGAAGAGAAGTATAGGGAGTTCAGGAGGAACTGACAAGGAGAGTGAAGAAAGGGGAAGTGGTGGTGGTGGTGGTGGTTGATCTGACACTTCCGGATATCAACTGGGACATTCCAGTGGCCAGGTACACCAAAGGTCAACCCCTGTTTAATACATTGCAGGACTGCCTGCTGGTGCAGTTGGTTAAGGAACCCACTAGACAGGCAGCCATTCTCGATTTGGTGCTCAACAACCAATAGATGGTGGGTGGAGTGAGGATAGGGGAGCCCAAGCCTTCCAGTGACCATAACTGGATTTGGTTCGAGCTAACTTTCTGGACCAGAATGCCGAAGTCCTAGATTTCAGAGGAGTAGACATCAATTGGATGAGGCTGTTGGTCCATGACTGATTGACCAGGGTGGACAGTATAGGAAGTGTAAAGGAAAGATGTGGGGCAATCAAGGGGACCATTCTCAAGGCAAAAAAGTCATACAGGAGAATTGCTACAAAATGAAACAGGTTCAAGACACCAATATGGTTCTCAAAAAGGGTCAGAGAAGCAGAGAGGGCCAAGAAAAAGGCTTTTACCATGATCAAGGAAAAGGACGAGGGAGGAGGAATGGGGAAAATACTAAATAAAAAATAGGGAAGCAAAGAGGATGGTTAGGGAGGCATAAGCAGACATGGAGCTGTGTACTGCCAAGGGGTTCAAGTGTGGGAAAAAACAACTCCATGAAATACATTAAGGAAAAAAGGAAGCATGGAGGGTGTACTGTTGGGCTATTGGGGGGGGGGTACTAGAGGAAGATGAACAAAAAGCAGTTGTCCTTAATGATTACTTCTTTTCTCTCTTCAGATGTGACCACAGTGAGTTCCTGCCTCAAAGTACTATCAAGGCAGCTGTCAGGAGCATTCCTGAAATGAGGCAGCCAGTATTTACCAGAGAAAGGGTCCAGAAGGGGGCTTAAAGCCCTAAAGGTAGATAAAGCCCCAGAGACGGGTGGAATGCACTCAAGGGTACTCAAAGAGGTGGCTGCAGAACTGGATGAACCCCTAATACGGCTGTTCAACTGCTCAGTTCAGAAAGGGGTAGTTCCCAAAAACTGGAGAGTAGTGGACATAGTTCTGCTACACAGCGGGGGAATAAGCAACTGGGGAATTTCAGACCCGTCAGCCTTACCTGAGTAGTGAGTAAACTGATGGAGTCACTGATCAAAGAGGACTGTGAGGACTACCTGGAGTGCAATGGTCTACAGGCTAGTAAACAGCATGGGTTTGTGGTTGGGATTTCTAGTCAGATGAACTTAATAGTTTTCTTTGACTGGGTAATAAAGGCAGTAGATAAGGGCCACGCAGTGTATTTACTCTTTCAGTTTCAGCAAGGCTTTTAACTCAGTGCTACACAGCAGATTGCAAAGAAGCTGGAGGACCTGGGAATGGTTAGGGACATAGTTAGATGGGTAGAAAATTGTTTGAAGGAGAGACAGAAATTGGAAGAGAGGGAGCTCATGAGTAGAGTGCATCAGAGATCTGTCCTGGGTCCTGTCCTCTTCAATATGTTCATCAGTGACACTGGAGAGGGCATCTAGGACAAGCTGTGTTTCTTTGCAGATAACACGAAGCTCTGTGGTAGGTTAGATAGTGACAAAGGGATCAGGGAGATGCAGAGGGATGTACAAAGTCTAGAGAGGTGGTTCAAGGTTTGACAGTTGAAATTCAATGCCAAAAAATGCAAGGTTATGCACCTAGGCAGAAAAAACAGGGCAGAGTATTGGATGGGAGAGGTTAAAGTGGGCACTACGGCAGAGGAAAGGAACCTGGGAGTCATCATTAGTGGCTCAAACAATCAAACCAGTGTAACAAGCATATATCGAGGCTAACAGGATGCTGGGGTGTATTGGAAAAGGCATAGACAGCAGGAAAAAGGAGATACTACTTCCTCTATATAGGCCATCGGAGAGGCTGCACCTGGAATACTGTGCTCAGTTCTGCAATCCTCATCTAGAGAAGGACAGGAACAGGCTAGAGAGGGTGCAATGCAGGGTGACAAAGATGATTCAGGGCCAACAGGACAGACTTTATGAAGATCGTCTCAAGGTGCTGAACGTGTACACACTGGAAACCAGGACTTCAAGTTCTTGAATGGAATAAAAAAAAGGTGAACTATTTAGCAGGAGCACAGAATCAAGTACCAGAGGTCACAAGTGGAAGCTAGTGGGAGAAAGGTTTAAGAGGGATGTGATGAAGTTCTATTTTATAGAAATGGTGGTAGCGCCGTGGAACAGACTACCAGCAGTGGTGGTGAGCGCCAAGGCCGTAAATGGTTTCAGGCATGGCTAGGACAGAGTGAAAGGTTTGGTGGTTGCTCACATCGGTATCAGTAGGGAGGGAGCAGGGGTGTAGATCAAGAAGGATAAAACCCCATATGGACAATAGGCCCTGGGGCAGATCGGGAACTCCGGGCAGACTAGATGTACCTTTTATCTTTTTCTGCCATCATTGTCTATGTTTCTATGTTAATACACTAAAAAAGAAGCTTTTTTCCATGAATCCACTTATCAAAGGTGCCCAGGGTCATAATGCCAACCTGGATACCAGGAAATTTCTGGGTAGGCCCCTCTCACTTGGGCTCTTATCCAACTTCCAAACTCTGAAACTCTTTAAATTGATCAACTACTTCATATTTAAATGGGGTGTTCTGATAACTGCTGGAGAATACAAACTGCAAAAATAGAGCCTTTGTACTAAGCTGAAGTATAAAGTTGATATCAATATGACCACCATGGGCCCCTTTATTTATTTTCCAGGTGGGCCTGCAGTCCAGATTTCCAGGTGGTCCCCCTGCACCCAAGTCTGACCCTGATTTTTCCTCCCTGGGTCAAACTGCACCAAACCTGAATGTTTCAGATTTCATCTGCCAATTGTTTTTGAGGTCCAGTTGAGAAACAATTTTCATATATTTATGTATTTTCAACCTTCTAGAACTTTTAAACCGCTGAACCGAGCATTACTAAATTTTCAGGATCCATGACCCCAGAATGCACATGCCAAATTTTAGGTTAGTCTGTGTCAGGATGGCCACATTATTAAGGTAGGAGTTTAACATAGAATAACATTCATAATCCTTACTATTGGGGCCTTGCCGTGCTCTTATAATTATCTGCAAAAAGCTGCATAAATGCATCTATTGAGGTTGTAAAATGTGAATGGCCAAAGCAAGGAAATGGAAAATTAGGGTTCAAAGTGACATGAGTCTTGGCAAATTGGTGGTGTGGTGTTCTTCAGGGTTTTGAACCCTAATACCAATGCCTCCCCAGCACCCATCCTTGTGACCCACGGTCAAGCTACAGGTACAGGGCCATACCCCATGGGTCTGCTGTTTCAAGGTACAGCTCCAGACATGTGCCCCACAAGTCTGGTGCTCCACATATGCCCTGTAGGACCAGTCATATCTTTCTTCACACAGGGCCCCAGACATGTAGCTTGAAAAAGCAGACCCATGGGGCATGAGTCTGGACCAATAACTTGGCCTTGGGGCTGGGGGTGGTGGGCACTAAGGTTGAAAACTCCAAAGAACACCACGCCAGTGACTTACCAAGACTCATGAGACTTTGAACCCTAACCTCATTTCCTTACATTTGTCCATTTGGCATTTTCAACCCTAATAGATGCTTTACTGTAGCCTTTTCAAGTTAGTTTCCTTTCCTTTTGAATAAGATATCTAAAAGCATGTTTGTAGTAATAGCATCAGACCTGTAACTTTGGCCAGCAGGCCACTTATGAAGCAACTGCATGGTAAGTAAGTCAGTCAGTCAGTAAAACTTGATTTGCCAAGTGCCCATTCCCTGGATCTCAGGATGCTGTACAAAGGTCAGGACATACAGACTTTTCAATTCCAGTTTCAGAGCCAGTCTATGTGTCAGGCAGGTCACCAAGAACAGGAGGAGAAGAAAGCAGATCTGGTTCACTAGGGAGGTAGTGGAAGTAGTAAGGGCAAAAAGACTAGTTTTCATAACCTACAAAAGAACACAGAGGGAGGAGGATAGGGAATGTTACCAGGAGAGGTATCGGGTGCTGCGAAGGCAGGCAAAGGCCCAAACCAAGCAAATACTAGCATGAACAGTAAAAGAAGGGGACAAGACTTTCTATAGATACATTAGTGAAAGGAGAAAGTCCACAGGGGGTATTGCTAAGATCAAAGGGGATAAGGGGGAATATGTGGAGAAGGACCAAGGAAAAGCATCTATCCTAAACAGATACTTCTGCTCAGTATTTCCTGAAGAGAAGTTAGGGCAGGGCCCACAGCTCAGCACCATGGACACAGGGGAAGGGAGGTGTGCACAAGTCCCTTCACTAAAGAAAAGGTCCTACAAGAGCAGAGTTCCCACCCACTCCGATCCTCTGATGAGGGACTGCTGGAGATTCCCAGGGTATCTCTGAAAACAACCAGAGGGAGATCTTTTGCCTTTATGGAACCTACCCTGTGGAATTCTCTGCCTTGCCAGATACAAGATAGCCTGACATCGACTGCTCCCCCTTAGTCCACCTCTCTGATTACCCAGTCAAAGAAATCTATGAGATTACTTTAATAGGACTTTCCTTTTGTAAACCCATGCTGTCTGGGATCCTGTGCTCCTATGGATTCCAGGTGTTGCACTATCCTTTCCTTAAGGAGTGCCTCCATAATCTTGCCCAATACTGAGGTAAGACTGACTGGTCTGTAGTTCCCTGCCTCCTCCCTGCTACCACTGTTGTGGAGCGGGATCACATAAACCCTTCTCCAGTCTTCTGGGACCTCTCCTGTGCTCAGAGACTCACTAAACAGTTCTGATAATGGCTCTGCTAGTTCCATCCTTAGCTCCTTTAGTACCCTGGGATGTATGCCATCAGGTCTCATTGCCTTGTCCACCCTGAGCTTATCGAGCTCTTGTAGGACCCTTTCTTTTGTGAAGGGACTAGTGCTCACCTCCCTCCCCCTATGTCCATGGTGCTGAGCTGTGGGCCCTGTCCTACCTTCTCTTCAGTAAATACTAAGCAGAAGTATCTATTTAGGATAGATGCTTTTACATGTTCCTCCTCCTCACATGCCCCCTTATCTCCTTTGATCTTAGCAATACCCCCTCTGGACTTTCTCCTTTCACTAATGTATCTATAGAAAGTCTTGTCACCTTCTTTTACTGTTTATGCTAGTGTTTCCTCAGTTTGGGCCTTTGCCTGCCTTACTGCCTTCCCTGCTTCCCTTAGGGAAGTTTGGTATGCCTCCCTATCTTCATCCCATTGCGTTGCCTTATATTTCCTGAAGGCCAGCCTTTTGGCTCTGACCTTTTCTGCTACTGTTTTTGAGAACCAAAGTGGTTTCCTTCTTTTGCACTTCCTTTTCTCTCTAACAACCACAACAACTAGCATCAATGCTCCCACTCTTCCTGCTAGCAGTGCTAGCTCCACGGCTCCCACTGTCTTGAGATGCCACATCTTGTAAATTGCAAGAGTTAAAAAAAATACAGCTCCAGTCGTACTCTCGGAGCCCATCTAAATTGCCAGTCTCTCGGCCAAACTCTTCAGCTTTCTGTCAGAAACTGCCCGCTCTCTCTCTCTCTCTCTGCCATAAATTTCCCATCCAGCAGTAATCTAAAAAAATGTTTAAATAAAACATCTGACTTGCAGACTACAAACACTGACAGCTGTGTGTGTAGGGGGTGGGTGGGCGATGGCTACATTCCAGCTGATGGTCTTGTTTCTAGCTGTGTGTTTTTTTGTTTTTTTTTACTGCTTACCGATCCTGCATTAGTCGTCTTGCAGTCATGCATTTCCTCTTAGCTGTCCACTATCTGCTCGATACCAGCTCGCACACATGGCATTGGCTCTCAAAGGAAGTTAGTTATTTTAGCCCTGGTATCTGCTCTTAAGCGTTTACCCTGCCCTGTTGCCAAACGCTCCACTGCTCATCTTCTCTGTGACCAGGCAGTAAACATAAAAAAATTTTTTTTTTTGTATGAAAGTCAGTCTGTGTGTTGGGGGGAGGGGGCAACCACTATAAAAAAAAAAACTACAGCTATAGAGGCCCTAGAAGAACAAAAGCCCTGAAGTGAAAAAAGAACGGCAACCCCCCGACCCCTATGGTCCACTACAGTGCAGGGCTTCAAACAGGCATGGGATAGGCATAAGGGGAGCAATACAGATGAGTATGAATAACTAGGCTATTGACAGAGTAAAGGCCTATGGCACATTCATAAGGTAGAAAAAAATGGGCAGACTGGATGGGCCTTGCAGTCCTTATCTGGTGTCAATTTCTATGTAAAGGTAAAGGGTGGCAGGGAGGGCAGTTAGGAGGGCAAAGGGTTATCGGAAGAGAATATCGCCAAAACAATTAAGAAGGAGGACAAAACATTCTATAGGTACATTCGTGAAAGGAGAAAAACAGGGGAGAGGGATAATTAGGCTAAAAGGAGAGGGGGGGACTCACGTAGAGAAGGATCACCAAAAAGCAAATATGCTAAACAAGTACTTCTGCTCCATATTCACAGAGGAGGGGGTGGGCTCAGGGCCGCAGATGCAGGACCTGGGCATACAGGGCAGAAAGGTGGACACCAGCCCGTTTACAGAGGAAAGACCCCTGCCTGAGTGAGCTAAAGAAGATAAGGATGGATAAGGTGATGGGCCCAGATGTAGTGCGCCCCAGGGTGCTGAGGGAACTCCAGGAAGAATTGGCTGCACCCCTCACAGTGCTGTTCAACCTACCGCTAGAGACAAGGGAGGAACCAGGAGACTGGAGGAAAGCAGATGTGGTCCCACTCCACAAAGGTGGTGATAGGGAAGAGGTTGGAAATTACAGGCCGGTCAGCCTGACTTCAGTAGTGGGCAAGGTCATGGAATCACTGCTGAAGGAAAAGATAGTTGACTACCTTGAAACGAGTGGCATACTAGACCCGGGACAACATGGGTTCTCCAGAGGACAGTCTTGCCAGACAAACCTAATAGAGTTTTTCGACTGGGTAACTAAAGTAGTGGACCAGGGTGGAGTGGTGGACGTGGCCTATCTGGACTTCAGAAAGGCCTTCGACACTGCCCCTCATAGAAGGCTGATAAACAAACTGCACAACCTAGAGGTGGATCTTAAAATAATACTATGGGTGGAGAACCGGCTTACTGGCAGGAGTCAAAGAGTGGTGGTAAACAGGAAGCACTGTGATGAGGGAGAGGTGATGAACAGGGTGCTGTAGGGGTGAGTGTTGGGGCTGGTCCTCTTCAATGTCTTTATTGGGGACATTGCAGAGGGGCTGAAGGGGAAGGTATGCCTATTCACAGAAGACACGAAGGTATGCAATAGGGCGAACATGTTTGGGGGGGTTGAAAAAATGAGGGAAGATTTTGCTGGAACCGGTGGGTTCGGAGAATATAATACTGGGTCTCCCCCCAGCATCCTTATAGGGGAAAGAATCTAAGTACTTATGGGGCATCTTAACAATTGCCGCATTAAAAGCAATTGCTCAGCGTTGGCTCCAACCGGCTCCCCCTACTGTGACTGAGTGGGTTCATGTTGTTCAACAAATGCAAGACATGGAGCATATCACTTACTCACTGCAGCACAGACAAAGTGCATACAACAGATGGACTCAGTGGGACTTGTAGCAAATAGGAATTCCTTCTTAGTGTCTCTAAGCTCCTATACAATAAACTGTCAAGCTCTAAAGATATTTGGGTGGGACCTCTGTTACGTTATATTAATTCTCTCGAAATTTCAGCTTATACACTAATGATCTAAACTCTCTCAACCCTGAACTAAAAAGAAAGAAATTAAGTGGAACAGTGTTTTTCTGCTGGGTGGGTGGACAAGGCTTGGTATAGATAACCTTAAGACTGGAATTGGTAGGATATTGTACTTAGACTGTATCAACTGTTTGCCTTAAGTTGTGGTTTGCTGCTATATGCTGTTATATTAGTTAAGTGTCAGTGGCTCAACAGGTAGCACACTCGTCTCTGAGGCCGGGAGATCAGAAGGCTGTGGGTTCTAGCCCCACACCAGGCACCTGAGTTAATAACCCAGTACTGACACTGCAGTGCAGCATGAGGGGGGTGCTGCACTCCTGAGGTGCCGTCTTTCGGATGAGATATTAAACTGAGGTCCCATCTGCTTGTTCGGGTGGTAGTTCAGGTGGATATTAAAGATCCCATGGCACTTCTCTAAAAGAGTGAGGGAATTTCCCCAGTGCCCTGGCCAAATTTCCCCGCATTCACTAAAATACCACCAACAGCTTAATCTGGTTCAAGGTCAGTTGGCATCCATCTGTATCCCCCTTCCCCCGGATCGTGCCTGAAAATAGGCAGTATTTGCCTAGTGCACTTACTCGGTCAACAAAAATGAAATAAAATATTTGTATAGAATTATATTAGAAATCTCACAGTAAATTTACAGGTCATGATTCAAGATTATTTGCATTGTATGTCTTATAAAGGCGTTTCTTGAAATGTTTCTTAAAAAAAAGTTATACTATTGAAAGCATTTCACATGCATAGAACCTATAATAACATAGAATATATAATAATATATACATAACATAGAATTTATAATAATGAAGTATAAAAAAAAAAAGAAAAAATGAAGGCAGACAGTAAAAAACTGGATATATTGTCTGAAGCATGGAAGCTAGGATTCAATGCAAAGAAGTGCAGAATCATGCACGTAGGGCACAAGGACCCAGGGGCAACTTACAAACTGAGGGGGGGTACTGACAGTCACGAATCCAGAAAGAGACCTGGGAGTTTTCATCTTAGAGGACCTAAGAGAGACTAGGCAGTGGGAAAGGTTAGCCGAATGCTTGGATGCATAGGGAGGGATATGACAAGTAGAAACAGGGAGTTCATTTTACCCTTGTATAAGACACTGGTGAGACCACACCTCGAATACTGCATCCAGTTCTGGAGGCCCCATCTGAGAAAGAACACAGACAGGGTTGAGGCGATGAAGAGAAGGGCAACTAAAATAGTGTAGTGCATGCATGAGAAGACCTACAGTATGAGGAAAGACTAAAGGAGTTGAATTTGCATTCCCTTGAGGAAAGGAGGGAGACAGGGGACATGATAGACACATACAAATACTTCACTGTTGTAAACAGAGTACAGGAAGGGAGCACCTTCCAAAGTAAGAGATGCCGCACCCAGTTACCAAAGACTAAAGAGGGGTTGGGGGGGCACAGAATGAAGTTGGAGGGGGGACGGCTAAGGGGGAATGTGAGAAAATATGTTTTCACAGAGAGGGTGGTGGATGCTTGGAATAGTCTCCCAGAGGAGGTGGTAAGGCCAAGAATGGTCACAGGATTTAAGAAGGAGTGGGACAGACATAAGGGTGTGCTGGAGACAAGGGGGGGACTCCAGAGAACAGTCTGGGCACCAGGCCTCACACCAGGTAGGGACAAATAGGGCAGACTGGGTGGGCCAAGTGGTCCTTATCTTCCATCAGCTTCTGTGTATCTATGTATAATTTTGTAGAACTCCTAAGTAAACATTAACTAATATTAAATAAAATTGATAAAATCCAATAAATTAAATCAAATAATCGAATAAATAATTCCAGGTCTGAATAGCAGTCAGTGATCTGGAGTCTTATTGTACCCCAAAGGCCTCCCTAAATAGGTGAGACTTCAGGCCCCTCTTAAAAGTGTCCAACAAGAGGGCCTCCCTCCAAGATCTTGGAAGCAAGTTCCATGAGGCCAGTGCAGCCACCTCAAAAAAACAGTTATCAGATGATTTGAGCCATGCTCTGGGAACTGCCAGGAGGCCCACCTTGGAGGAGCAGAGATGGCGCTGGGTGTGATAAGGATTCAGCAGGTTACTCAGATAGCCAGGGCCCAGTCCATATAGGGCTTTATTGGTCAGTAACGTGACCTTGAAGGTAATTCACCACCTCAGTGGCAGCCAATGCAGATCACGCAGGACTGAGGTCACATGACAGGACCTCAGGAGGCCCATCAGCAACCTGACTGCAGCATTCTGTACCAGCTGCAGGTGACATAGGAGACCACCATTTACCCTGAGATAGAGAGCATTACTGGAGTCAAGTCTGGAAGTCACAAAAGCATGCACTACTGAGGGCAGATCATCCAGGGATCAAGACTTAAATCCAGTGGATATTCCTGCAATGGTAAAAGCCACACTGGACAACAGATGACACTTGAGCCTCAAGTGTCAGCATGTCATCCAGAAAGACCTCTAGATTTTTCACCTTAGCAGAGGCAGCCAGTGGAGAGGAACCAAGCACCAGGCCAGTCACCTCTCCAAAATTATGCACATGGGGCACAGAAACCCAAGGGCAATGTATCATTTAGGGGGGAGGTGTTAACCACAAAACAGGAAAGGGATCTGGGGGTCATCATATCTGATGACCTGAAGGTAGCAAAACAGTGTGATAAGGCAGTGGGAAAGGCTAGTAGAATGCTGGGGTGCATAGGGAGGGATATCACCAGGAGAAGGGGGAGGTAGTGTTACCCCTGTATAGATCAATCATGAGGCCCCACCTGGAGTACTGTGTCCAGTTCTGGAGGCCCCATCTCAGGAAAAACATAGATTGGGTGGAGACAATACAGAGAAGGGCAACCAAAATGGTGCATGGCCTACATCAGAAGCCCTATGAGAAAAGACTAAGGGAGTTAAATAAGTACTGTCTAGAGAAAAGGAGAGAAAGGGGAGACATGATAGAAAAATCCAAATACCTCAAAGGTATCAATAAGGTACAGGAGGGTGGCATTTTGCACAGAAAGAGATGCTCAAGGACAAGGGGGCATGTTATGATGCTGGAAGGGGAAGACTTAGAGGGAATGCGAAGAAATACTTCTTCACGGAAAGGGAGGTGGACATCTGGAACAGGCTTATGGCAGAGGTGGTGGGTACCAAAAGGGTAACAGGTTTCAAACATGCATGGGATAGACACAGGGGTACTTTAGTAACAGGGCTGTGGAGGAAGGCTGGAGATCAATTAGGGTCTACAGCAGCACAGTAGGTAGGGACCTTAGGACAAACTAGGTGGGCCAGGAGGTCCTTTTCTGCTGACAGCTACTATGTTTGTATGTTTTAAAGCAGGATTGGTGTTACCTTAATATCAGCATTGTCTATGCAAGCATTACTGTGTCATTTAGTTTGTGAGACAAGACAGTGCCAATATTAGAGTAACACCAACACTGCATCACATGATCATTCAAACCCCGGGGAACAACACACCATGCATGGTCACCCGACAGGTTTTAGCAAATTAAGTTTATGGAATTGTGAGATCTATTTTATAATGATGCTCACTGTGTCAGTCCTGTAGTTTGTGTCATGAGGAGTCCTGCGGGTCACTCACAAAGCAGCTACCTAGAGCTACATACTGCACCAGACCTGCAGTTTGCTTCATGAGTGACCATGTGGGCTGTTTACAGAGCAGCTGCATAATAACACTTACTGCACCAGAGCTGTAGCTTGATCCATGGGTGACCCTGTGGGCCACTGCAACAGCAGCTGCATAATAATACTTACTGCACCAGAGCTGTAGCTTGATCCACAGGTGACCCTTTGGGCCACTACAACAGCAGCTGCCTCATAGTACTCACTGCACCAGAGCTGTAGCTTGATCCACAGGTGACCCTGCGGGCCACTGCAACAGCAGCTGCATAGTGACATGCAGTGCATCAAACCACAATTGGCCTGAAGGAACCCCCCATTTTGGCTTTACAACATCCAGTGCCCAATCTTAGTGTGACGCAATCAAACAAAAAACAACATCCCCAACCCTCTAGCACCCATACTCACCCCCCCCACACACACACTCGCATCTTCTAAAGGGGAACAGTCACCATTAAGAGCCCTGCACCCAAGTGTGAGGCTGGTCTCACTTTGTGTGCAATTTTTCTACAAAAATATTTTTTTTACTTGCAATTTACTGTAGTGTAGTATACTGTAACATACTGATTCTGCTGACTTCCAAGCTGACATTTTCTGTAACTACAAATCCCAGAATCCCCTGCTGCCGACATCAAAGAAGGGTTGCAGCAGTAGGAGATTCAATACCCCACAGTGCATGTTAGAGTTTTAATGGGCACCAATGATGGAAGGTTGGTGTGGGTGCTTGAGGGTGGGTGAGGCTGTTTTTTTTTTTTCAAAGAAGGTTGGGCAGGTGGGAGGGGGATACCAGTGGTGGAATTGGGCACCCACCACTGTCCTTTTAAAGACTGGGCAGGCAGGGGGGAATACCAGCGATGGGGTTGGGCAGGTTCTGCCAATTACTTTAAATGAAGAGCAGGCAGGAGGGGGACACCAGCAATGGGACTGGCTTGCCAAGTTATATAAGAATTTACTTGCGTGGGTGGGTGTTGCCAGGGCTAATGGGAGGGCTGCTTCCTGACTTGAAACTGAAAAAAACAGCAGTTTCCAGCCACAAAATTGCTCCCCCCAAAACTGACGCACGCCAGTTTTGAAAAAAATTCAGTTATGAGTAGAACATCACCAAATGTTCTGTGCATGTGCCAAAACAGCACTTTATTTTCTAAATAATTTAAAAACTACACATTTTCAGTAAACTCTCCTATCAAAGAATCATCCTTGGGCTGAACTATAATGAACCTGAAAGTTCTCGGTTTCACCCAACAGCTATTGTTGTGCTATTGGTAAGTAAAACAAGTCTTAACTTTAGTATTTTCAGAACCTGCTGGAACTTTTAAACTGCTGAAGTGACCATTAACACATTTACAGGATCCAGAGGGCCTGGTACCTTTTCTGTGAATGAAGAGTGTCCCAGGATGGCCATGTTAAGGTGCAAAAATCAAGCTTTAACATTTAACTGCCTACTCAGCAGTAATATAGAATAGCAAACACTACATTAATGCATCTGTTAGGGTTAAAGCAGCAAAAGTAAGGAAATCTAAAGTTAGGGGAAAAGTGACTGGAACCCTAAATAATCCATGGTGTGCTCTTCCTCAGGGCTGAACAATCACGCGATGCAGAGTTTATGTTACCTTAACTTCAGCATCCTACATGCAAGCATTACTGTGACAGCATTTTACTTTGTGTAACAAGACAGCAGCAAAGTTAATTAAGCTATAATCAATGTCAGAGTGTGGGTTATGTTGGGATTTATCAACACCAGGTGTAGTTCGGTCATGAGGCCGCAGGCCGAGTGACTAAATCACAACAGAAGTTAAAATGTGCCAGTACAACACTGACCCCTGCAGGACCTCACTAGTGACTTTCCTCATGCCCAAGAATACCCCATTGATCACCACCCTCTGTATCCTCCCTCCCAGCCAGTTCTCCACCCACCTTCTCAGTTTATCTGCCACCACAAGGTCCCCCAGTTTCTTGACTAGCCTCTCATGTGGAATAGAGTTGAACAAGATACACTGGGTTCGATTTTAGAAGGTGGATGCAGGGCTTGCATCAAGCCCTGCATCCAATGCAAAGGGGGTCACAGATGCGCCAAAGCCCCCTCAGACACACAGCAGTTCAATTTTCAAAGGAGTGGTGCATTTGCAACAGTTTTCCCAATTCATAGCACTTTGCGCCAAAGGGTTGGCGCACATGCCGCGATTCTGGACGCAAAGTTAGACCAAGCAGTAGCTGGTCTAAATCCCTGCGTCCCACCTTCTGGACTTGCAGCGGGCATTTGTGGCACACTTCTTCGAAAATCACACTTGCAGCAAGGTGTGATACAAGTCACCACTTGCATCACACACCCTGCCACAAGTCTGGTGCACCGCCGCATCATGTTACAATTCGAGCCCATTATCTCAACTGCCTGACCTTTATCAACCACCCTCATTATAGCCAAACAAAGTCTATCAAATTTGTTTGACAAGACCCTATCCTGCTACAAATCCATGTTGGCTACCATTTTGCAGACCATTCGTCACCAAGAACTCAACCAGTCTTTTTCTTAGCATGATTTCCAGTAATTTGCCAATTACTGATGTCAAACTGACCAGCCCGAACAGTAGATCCCCAATTCTTCCTTTATGTAAGAAATAAAGACACAATGGGGTGTGCATGGAACAGATTTTACCGCACACTCAGGGGTGTAGTGTGGAATGAGGCTGCAGGCTGAGTGCTTTCAGCTCCTGGAAGTTTGGTAAAATTTGTTCCATTCACACCACGGAGTGTCTTATTGTGCCTATAAAATGGGCTCCTTTTTTCTTTTCATTTTTTACAGTTACAAAAATCATGTTTGTATGTAGAAAAATTAGATTTGCTTATACTAATTTATGATAAAATAGTCCTTCCGCCTACTAGATAGTGATGTCATTATGCTGTACAAAGCTGATGTGCTGTGCAAAGCATTAGTAGTGCTGGTATAGGAGCAGGTGGGGTCTTGGAGAGCCAGTAGCACAGTGTGGGGACATATGTCTTTTATTAGATATAGTTTAAATGCAGTGCAACCTACTTATGGCACTCATTATCAGCTCCTTCCCTCCCTCTCCCCCAATAGACATAACTACTATTAACCCCTTTCTTTTACTTCACTACTGATAGTACTGCTACTGATAGCCAAACTGATAACATTCATCAGCTCCCTCACTGTCAAAACAACTGACACAGAAGTAAGTGGTCACAATCGCAATCAAATGCAGAACTCGAGCACCAGCTTAAAAATGTAAAGCTGAAATGTTTATTTGACTGATCTTTGTTTTTGTATTACTTTTTCACTCCTCACCCAAGGTGCTGACCGGGTTTCTTCTGGTTACAATTATATTGCACTCTAATGTACCATTTTGTCCGACAGGTGGGCAGGCACTGGTGATCATGCACTCCGAAACCTCACATGGTACATTTACACTATAGTACTGTACAGTTTCTTTAATTTGGTTTCCTTATTTTAGTATGCATCTGTACAGATAGCTTCATGTCTCCAGCAAATAGCATAGAATGCAGCTACTAATGGTCAGCAGCACACTAAAAAAAATATATAATAATAATATTTAGGCTATAAGGGAGTCAGGGACACTTCCTGTAATGGACAAAAACAGCATGCACAGAGGTGTCCCTTACAAACGAGTCTGACTGTACTTAGATGTACTTATTTATTTAGTTTTATTTCATAACACACGCGGAGATGGGCCAGTTGTCGGCATCAGAGATGGAGGGAGGCGAGGTATACGACTGACATCTCAAGGAAGAAAAAAACAGTTGATTCATGTTTTTTCCCCCATTTCAATGCATGATAGCTCCAGGGCTGAAAATGTGCTTTTAACAACACCTACTGCTCCGTTTATTTGACTGATTGTTTTTTCGCTAATGAAGGGGTAAAAATGGCAGCATTTGAAAATTTCTTTATTCTATTGGCACCATGATTCTTATTGTAAACTGTGGTCCTGCTTTTTAGGACTTGTTTTTACCTGTGCATCAAAACAACCAATCAAAATGCAAGAATTTCCCTGCCCATTTTATATATCGCTTTTGTGCAGGGGTACAACAGCCACTATTCTCCAGGCCACCAGTACCTCTCCAGTCTCTAAGGAGAAGTTGAAGAGGTCTGTCAGGGGCCCAGCCAGTACCTGCACTATTTCTTTCAGCACCCTAGGGTGCAGCCATCTAGCCCTGGAGATTTATTTACTTTCAGGGCCTGAAGCCCCTTTAGCACTATGTCCATGGCAATTTGTTCCATACACAGTTCTGCCCCCCCCCCCTTTTCTGGTCTAGTGCTAACTTTACCTTTGGCAGTGGCCGCTCCTTTTCCTTTGAAGTACCGAACAGATGGATTATTTCAGTATTTCTGTCTCATCTTTGTTGTCCTCCACTCAACCTTTACCCTGTTTCCCCTGATAATGCCTTACATCATCTTACTTTTCTCCCTGATGAAGTGAACACAGTCTTTTCTCATTACAAACTTCTTCCACTATCCTTAGCTTCATTTCTTCTTTACCCTTCCTCACCACTCTGTTGACTGCACTCAGGTTTACAGGATATGCATCCCAATCCCTTTCCTTCTGACTCCTTTTGAATCTCTTAAAAGCCTCCCTTTTCTTCCTCACTACACCCTCTACCTCCCTTGCGAACCTGATTAGTTGCATGTACCTCTTTGCTTTCCCCACCTGACTCAAGCAGGAGCAGGTGAGCTCCTGCAGGATATACTTGATAATGGCCCATTTCCCTTCCACTCACCCAGGCTTCTCCATTCCTTCCAACCTGATTTTATGTTTTCCCTTTATTTCCTCAAAATCAGCCCTCCTGAAACCTAGTACCCTAGTTTTGGAATTTGTGGGTTTTTTTGCCAGGCTCTATAGCACACTACACTGTTAAGTGGCCGCTAGTAGTTAATATCTGCCCAGTTCTGATATCCCTGATAGAGTTGCTGTACAGGGTTGCTTTTTAGGGCTACAGTGGGCAGAGCCCTGCAGACCTTTTGCTATCAAAAAGGGAGACTTTTCCAATCGAACAACAGTGTGGAGTTCCATCACAGTCACCTCCATGTCTGTGAAGCACTCTGCACTGTCTATTAGCAGTCGCACAGCACTATTTTTCAGTTGAAGGTCATGGCGGAACACGGCACAGTCTGCCGTTTCCAAGATGGCCACCAAAGTCTACTGCTCATGCAATAATAATTTTTTTTCTTTTAAAAAGATAGGATAGACAGACAGACAGACAGATAGATAGAGAAGATTTCTTTTACAGGGTGAAAATGGAAAAAGTCACAGAAAAAAGGTGTTTTTATTTACTGGAAGAAGGTATTTATAAAATCTATTAGTAGGTAGTTAGGGTACAGTGAAAGGACAGAGGCAGGGGTAAATATTTTCCTTTGTTGTAAAGCTAACAGTAAATATGTACAAGGGTACAGAATCAATCTTCAAATGGCAACAGTAAATATGTACACAGGTACAGAATCAATCTTCAAACGGTAACAGTAAATATGTACAAGGGTATAGAATCAGGCTTCAAACGGCAACAGTAAATATGTACAAGGGTACAGAATCAGTCTTCAAATGGTAACAGTAAATATGTACAAGGGTATAGAATCAGGCTTCAAACGGCAACAGTAAATATGTACAAGGGTACAGAATCAATCTTCAAACGGTAACAGTAAATATGTACAAGGGTACAGAATCAGTCTTCAAACGGCAACAGTAAATATGTACAAGGGTACAGAATCAGTCTTCAAACGGTAACAGTAAATATGTACAAGGGTACAGAATCAGTCTTCAAACGGCAACAGTAAATATGTACAAGGGTACAGAATCAATCTTCAAACGGCAACAGTAAATATGTACAAGGGTACAGAATCAGTCTTCAAACGGTAACAGTAAATATGTACACGGGTACAGAATCAATCTTCAAACGGTAACAGTAAATATGTACAAGGGTACAGAATCAGTCTTCAAACCGTAACAGTAATTATGTACAAGGGTACAGAACCAATCTTCAAATGGCAACAGTAAATATGTACATGGGTACAGAATCAATCTTCAAACAGTAACAGTAAATATGTACTGTACAAGGGTACAGAATCAGTCTTCAAACAATAACAATAAATATGTACATGGGAACAGAATCAATCTTCAAATGGCAACAGTAAATATGTAAAAGGGTATAGAATCAATCTTCAAACAGCAACAGTAAATATGTAAAAGGGTATAGAATCAATCTTCAAACGCAACAGTAAATATGTACAAGGGTACAGAATCAATCTTCAAATATTGTTTTGTAAGGTCAAAGATATTTTTTTCTCCACAGGTTCCTGGTATCGATCAGGGTTCATCGTACTTTTTTTGTTATTTGGGGGGGGGGGGTTGCAGGTTGCCATTGAGTCAGAAGAAGTCTAGTCTCTTGTAGTTTCTGTCCCGGAACTAAAAAAAGTTTTTCAAAGTTCTGAACATCTACAATAGTTGATTACATCTGTAAATGGAAAGAAATGGTAGCTAGTTAGAAGGTTCCCATTTTTTGTTAGGATTGCCGAGGTGCTGTGGAGGTAAACAGGAAAAGCAAAGAAAACTGTTAATTTAACTGGTACAACTGAAGAAGGGTTTATTTTTCCTACTGTACAGGTTGCTTTTTGTGTAAGAAATGAAACAGGTACTGGTTAGTCAGTAACAATGGGGTATCTTCATGTGGATTTCTTGATGAAAATGTTTTCTAGTATGTTGGAAGAACAGGGAAGAAAATAGGGTTTTAGTCAGTTGGCACCATTTTTTGTAATTCTCACAGGTCCTGTAAATAGACAGTGATTACTCATTTGTTGATAGTGAAACCTAAATAATTCATAAGTTTAATTTGTGTTTGTTTTAATTGTGCTTTTTTGAGGAGGGGAGATCATGCAGATACGTTTTTGAGTAAGTTGCTTTGTGATTTCTACCACACGCATTCAAACAGTCACAGGTTGCATGTTCGAGCAGCGCATTGGAGCAGGCAGTAGAGGTTTCCTGCATCAATGTGCAATCTGGGGAAAGTGGGAAAGTGCAAGCTGGAAGGGGTTTTGTTTTTTTCTAACAGTAAATGTAAATGGTACTCACGTCAGTCAGAGTCATTGTTGAATTCTATTACTCAAGGTCTTTTTTTCATATAGGAATCATTACAATTTTTACTGTACCTCTTTTTTCCCTTAGGATACTGTATCAGATGTTAAGTGCAAAGTTTCCTTGCACAAGGTTAAATGTGATGTGCTTTGCTTTGAGAGTGGGCTTGTTGAAGCAGGTACCCAATATATCGGAGTAGTTGACTGGAAAAGGGGAAAGGTGTTTTGCCTTTTTATTTGGAATTGTCTTAATTTCTTCTGACTGACAGCTTAGGATGTTAAGTATGTGTTTTGTGGCTCTTTGTTTATTTTGGAATAATATAATCATTTAACCTTTGTAGTTGTTTGTGCACCGAGACTTGCATGATCTCTGTGGGGGGATATTCCGGAGTCACTTAGCTTCTGGATAACATGCTTGCACACTGAATGACTGGTCAGGCATTTGTCGGTGGTTACTGAGGATTTTGGAATTATGGCCTTCAGCAATGACCACTGGCAGATTTTTTGAACCAGACGTTTGTCGAGAATTTCTTTGCATGGCAATTGGTGGCTAGGAAGGAGGGGGCCATCACTTAGGCATTTCTCTGGTCTTTTGTCTTTGTATTTTAGGTAGTTCCTTGCTGGGCATTTGTGATAATTTGATGTTGGTTGATAGGCCCTTGGTTTAAGTTTTCTACATTCTTTTGAACTTGCCCTTGGTCTCATCTTGGTCTACCTTTCTTGATTGTACTGGAGGTACTGCTGGCTGTTCTCATCAGTTTTGAGGGTAACATCTCCCCATTTTATATTCCTCATTTCAGTGTTCCCACAAACATCAAAATAAATGCTGACCATTAGCCACATTGTGTTCAACAGGGCCTCAGAGTTGTGTGGTCCTAGTAGTTGTTCCTCGTATAGTTTTTCAATGATTGTGTCCATCAGCTGATCTGCTGCCATGGGTTTTGAACCCTTGCCCTCACTTTTTATGTTTTTCTGTCTTGACTGTAGTAATCGACATGCCTTTTCAAAGATGGGTGAGGTGGACAGAGAGTGAAGGTACCCTTTGTTGTTTAGGTAGTGCTCTGCACTCTGGAATGTGGATCTGAGTATCAGGGGCTCATACTGTCTGCCATCATATTTGTGGCAGCACATAAAGTAGTGGCACAAATACTGGTTCAGTTCTTCTGAGGGTACTTAACTCAGAAGACAGTCCTCTGAAGTTTTCCTATAGATAGTTACTGTACTTTGTGATGTCAGGCTGGGTTTTATGGGTAGTGTTTCTGTTCTTCACCTTGTCAAAAAAGTTTTGAATGGCCTCTTAATCTAATATTCTGTAGCTTGTTGTCGGTAATGCCATCAGTGGTACAGAGAAGCAACTAGCAGTGATCAATTGGGGCCTGATGGGCAATGCCCTGGATGGCATGGAGGAAGAGGCAGCAGTAGCTG
Organism: Neoceratodus forsteri; assembly: GCA_016271365.2. Lineage (NCBI taxonomy): Eukaryota > Metazoa > Chordata > Ceratodontiformes > Ceratodontidae > Neoceratodus > Neoceratodus forsteri. Next base: position 1,546,192,485 of record CM057450.1, read on the forward strand.
TTTCAGGCCTGGTAGGTTCTTCCAGCAGCTCCTTATCATTTTGAATACAAGTCAGTATTTCTACCATTTCCATGTGAAAATTTGTGTTAGCACTTGTTGAAACTGACTTTTTTTTGTCACTTAGTTTTTTTTTTATGCAAGTACACACTCAAATAAACTGATTAATCACACTCAATTTATGTCCACACCTATTGCATAAATATAGATATATATATTTATAAAATGGGCTTTAGAAGCTGACCTATCAGTGCAGCAGTAACACTACCGCTCGTGACACTGGTGACCCAAGTCTGGTGCAAGCTTGGGTTGCCAGGGGCCAGCCCAGGGGAGGAGGATTGAACACCCCACAGGACCCTCTCCTCCTCCGGGAAGGGAGGGTTGCTATCCCCATTGCTATACTGCCACCTGGGTGACCATGGGTGGCAGTGCAGCAAGGGACATCAAGGGAGGGATGGACATCGGATGGGATCTGGGTGAGGTGGCACACCTCTGTATGCATGCATCCCCTTGGATCCCCTTTATGTGCTGACATCCTTGGGCTGGGAGAAACAAGGCAAATGGCCCCTGCACCCAAGGATGAAGGATTGTCCAGCACTGCACAGGATCCCCTTGCTTGTCCCACTACTTCTACCTCCCGAGATGAAACTCAGCAAGGGTAAGCACCCTCCACCTCATCCCCACCTCAGGGGAACAGCCAACACTACATGGGGAAAGGTCTGGAGCACTGGCTTACAGGTAAATGGGGACTAAGCAGGCATGCCTTGGTAACTCTGGAAGGAGTTTGGGAGCAGGGAGAGAAGGAGGTATAAATAGAAAGTTAAAAAAAATGGGCTTCAGAATCACTCAGAATCCTAGCAATTTCCTGACCATTCATTAATCTGTGGTATATAGAAACATAGAATTTGATGGCAGATAAGGACCGCTTGGCCCACCTAGTCTGCCCATTTCCCTACCTAACAGATAAGCTGCAGATCCTATTTAACCAACAGTCTACTTCCTCCTACCCCTCACTAAACTTGCCTTATGTCTGTCCCATGCATTCTTGAATTCCCCCACTGTTTTTGACTCTACGACCTCCTCAGGAAGGCTGTTCCGTATATCCACAACCCTCTCTGTGAAGAAATACTTCCTCACATTACCTCTGAGCTGTCACCCCTCTATCTTCAAGTTGTGCCCCCTTGTTTTTGCACATCTCTTTTTCAGAAAGATGCTACCCTCTTGGACTTTGTTGATTCCCTTGAGGTATTAGAAAGTTTCTATCATGCCCCCCCTCCCTCCTTTCCTCGAGGCTATACATCTTTAGTTACTTTAGTCTTTCTTCATATGTCCTCTGATGCAGACCCTGCATAATTTCAGTTGCCCTCCTCTGGACAGCCTCCACCCTGTCTATGTCTTTGCAGACATGGGGTCTCCAGAACTGTACACAGTACTCCAGATGTGGTCTTACCAATTGTCTGTACAGAGGGCTAACAACTTCCTATTTTCTACTGATGATGACTCTCCCCTATGCATCCCAGTATCCCCCCTCCCCAGCCCTCCTTACTGCCCTCTCACATTGCTGGCCCAACTTTAGGTCATCTGATATGACTACCCCCAGGTCCCTTTCCATTTTTGTTGTTGTCAGTATCTCACCCCCCATTGTGTATTCTTCCCCTGGGTTTTTGTTTCCCCACGTGCATTACTTTGCACTTCTTTGCATTGAATCTGAGCTGCCACACATTTGACCATTCCTCCAACCTTGCCAAGTCCCTTTTCATCCTTTCCACCCCACCTTGTGTATCAACCCTGTTGCAGATCTTTGTGTCATCTGTAAAGTGACATACTTTTCCTTCCATTCCCTCTGCAATGTCACTTATAAAGACATTAAAAGGACTGGCCCCAGTACTGAACCCTGCGGTACCCCACTAGTAACCCTCCTTTCTTCACTGTGGACTCCATTTACTAATACCCGCTGTGTTCTGTTGTCCAACCAGTGTTTTACCCAGGCTACCACCCTGGGACCCACTCCCAGGCTGGCTAATTTGTTTATTAATCTTTTGTGCGGGACTGTGTCAAATGCCTTGCTAAAGTCTAGGTAGACCATGTCCACAGCCCCTCCGTGGTTTACTGCTTTGGTCACCCTGTCAAAGAAATCAATTAGCTTTGTCTGACATGACCTTCCCGCTGTGAATCCATGCTGCCTTGGGTCCTGTGTCCCACTGGCATCTAGGTACTCAACAATTCTTTCCTTCAGAAGTGATTCCATCATTTTCTCTACCACTAAGGTCAAACTGGCAGGTCTGTAGTTTCCTGCCTCTGTCTTGCTCCCACTTTTGTGAAGGGGAATCACATCCACCCTCCTCCAGTCCTCAGGAATCACACATTCCTCCCATGATTTATTAAAAAGGGTAGTCAGTGGTGTTACTAGTTCTTCCCTTAGTTCTTGTAGAATTCTGGGGTGAATCCCATCAGACCCCATTGCTTTATCCACCTTCAGTTTTAAGAGTTCTTTCAGAACCCTTTCTTCTGTGAAAGGACTAATATCACCCCCCCCCCCCCATACAGAGTGCTTTTATTGACCGGATTAGGTATTTCCCCCTGCTTTTCCATTGTGAATACTGAGCAGAAGTATTCATTCAGTATCTCTGCTATTTCACTGTCGCTCTCTGCCCAACCACCTTCCTCTCTGTTCGGCCTCAGTATCCCTGCCTTAGTCTTTCTTTGCTCCCTAATGTACCATAAAAGGTTTTATCCCCATTCTTAACTGAGTTGGCTATCTTTTCCTCGGTTTGGGCCTTTGTTATTCTGACTGCCTTACCCGCTTCCTTCTGTTTTAACTGGTACAATTCTCTGTCCTGCTCCTTCTGTGTTTCCTTATACTTCCTGAATGTTATCTTTTTCTCCCTTACCTTCCCCGCCACTACTTTTGAGAAACATAGTGGTTTTCTCTTTCATTTTGATTTGTTTATTTGCTTCACACAAAGGTTTGTTGCCTCTGTGATGGCGGTTTTGATGCTTCCCCATTGTTGCTCCACCACACCTTCTTGCCTGTTTGCTAGTGCTTTTCTGAGGCACTCTCCTATTTTGACAAAATCAGCCCTCCTGAAGTCCAGTACCTTCACTTTTGTGTGGCTTGACTCTACAACTAAGTTTGTCGTGAACCACACTGTTTGGTGGTTGCTTGTTCCCAGATGGCTACTCACTTCAAGATCAGAGATCCTCTCTCCATCCCCATTTGAGAGTACCAGGTCTAAGATTGCTCTCTCCCGAGTGGGTTCCAAAACTAGCTGTCTGAGGCATGCCCTCTGTAGGGCATCGAGAATGGCCCTGCTCTTGGATGTGGCTGCAGCAAAGGTCAACATCTGGCATATTCAGGTCCCCCATCAGCAATATCTCCTCTTTCTCTGCCATCCCAAGGATGCCTTCTTTCATTTCCTTGTCCATTTCCTCCTCCTGAGATGGGGGTCTGTATACAACCCCTGTGCAGATTGTGGAGCCATTTCCAGTCTCCAGGGTGACCCACAGTGCCTCCTCTCCTCCCTGTTTACCCTTTAGCTCAGTTGCTTTGATCCCTTCCCTTACATAGAGAGCTACTCCTCCTCCTCCTCTTTTTCCCTCCCTGCCCTCCTGTAGATTGTGTACCCTGGTATGTTGACATCCCAGTCATGGTTCTCTGTGTACCATGTTTCTATGACTGCCACAATATCCAGGCATCCCTCTTCCATCAAAGCCACCATTTCAGGGAGCTTTTTACCTAGACCACAGGCATTGGTACTCATTACCTTCCATATTTATGGCTTTATTTCTTTATGCCCCATCCCTGTCCCTACTGCCTTTGTCTTTTTCTCCATTTACCCCTGCCCTTCTCCCTATCGACTGCTCTATCTTGGTGTTTACCTCACTAATTACCCTGATTTTTGGGAGAGGGGCTAGGATTTTCCTTCTCCTCTTCAGTGCCTCCCCCCTTGGCTAGTTTAAATGCTTGCCATTGAAGCATTTAAACCTATCACCTAGGATCCTGGTTCCCCCCCTAGGATAGATGCAGACCATCGTGCCTGTATAGACCTGCATCCTCCAGGTGGAGCCCCAGTCCCCAATGAGCCAAATTCCTGAGCTCTGCACCAGCTTTTCAGCCAGTCATTGAACCCCATGAATGTGAGGTGCCTAACCTCATCCATGCCATAGACAGGTAGCACTTCCAAGAAAGTTACCGTGTGTGCTACTTGTCTAAGGCCTCTCCAACTCCACAAACTCCTGTTGCACTGCTCTGATCCCATTCTCAGCCAGGTCATTTGTCCCTAGGTGGATAATGGCATTCAGCTCCCTCCCCCTTGCCGCTGCTCCCACAATCCTGAGGATTCATTTCCTGTCCCTCCAAGCCCTGGAACCAGGCAGGCACCTTACCTCCCTTTCCCCTCCCTCTCCCAGTTCTACCCACCCTAACAATTGAGTCCCCCACCAGGAGTAGTTTCCTTCCCTGTGGGGTACTGGGCCACCCTCCTGTGGGTCTCCATTGTGGAGGTTCCCAGCATCCTCCTTGGTCTCCACTGCAGGTGCCTCCGTAGAGGAACCATGCTTCACCAGAGTGGTGATTGAATTGAGAAGAGGCACAACTGGAGGGATGCACCTCTGTTCCACCACCCTCACCCTTCCTAAGCCCACTGTGGTCCAACCACTCCTCTTTCTTGACAACCTCTGAGGTAGTGGCAGTGGCCTGGGTGGTCTCTGGGTGGGGGAGCAGGTTTCTCGAATCCTTGCCAGGTCAGCATGGAGATGAACAACCTCTTCCCTCAGACCAGAGAGGTGCCTGCAAATAGGGTAGCAACGCAGGCTCCATAATGTCTCCCAGAAGACTGCTGCTCCACAGCCAGTGCATTGCACCACTCCCCACATGTCTGTGTCCTTTCCAGTTACAGCTGCTTTTTGGTTTTTTGTTCTTGTTTTAGTGTGTGCACGCTTGTGAGTGTCTCTACCCCCTATTCAGTGTGCTGTGCCTTTAAGGATATGAACAGGTGTATGTTGTTAGCAGTTTTGGGAAGTGATGTCAGAGCCCCTGCTATAAAGGAAGTTATGCGCTTGGGGCAGGTGGGGTGAGGGAAGGGTGGGTGGGAGTAAACTTATGCCATCCAGAAACAATCACCTACAACTCTTACCCTCCTCCCGGGGGAGTGCCTTCCTACCTTTCAGACACCTATTTCACAAAGGCAAAGTAACAGGTCTACTCACAACTGACTGCAAATTATCTCCCAGCTACAGTTCCTCCCTGGCAAATTAAAGTTAAAACTATACAAACATTTCCTAACTAACCTGCCCTAGTCTACCTAGCAGCAGCCTAACTAAATGAAGATAAAACCTTTTTGCATTAGAATAAATAAAGTTTCAACTTTTGAAATTGGAAACCCCAACACAGGGCATAGTTTTCTTTAAAATGAACGCACTTCCACAGTTCATATAAAGGCACTCTGCATTTGTTACCAAATTACTGTATTCTACCTAGCAACAACCTAACTAAAGGAAAATAAAGCCTTTTTCCATCAAAAACAAACCTTTTCCATTTTATAAGTACAATAACCTATTCCAGGACAGGGGTTTCTAAAGAATTAATACACTTCCTGGCTGCGTTGAAAGTCACTCAGACATTGGTCTTGTTCTTTCTAATTTACCCGGAGCATGCATTAATTCTCTAAAAACCATGCCTTATTGTGAGTTATTGCATAGACAGACAGACAGACAGTTAGAAATATAGATATATAGATATAATACTTGCACAGTAGTGCCAGTATAGTTAGGGTTGAGTGGCATGCCCAATGTTAAATCCAATTTTTGCAACTTAATAACTTTGGCAACATTCAACAGACTTGCCAAAAAATTTGCATCTGCAGCCAGTCTGGCAGAGCTTCAAGATGTGACAAGTTTTGTGATGGGCACCTTGTGCAGTTTGCAGAATCTGGATATTCTTGTTTTGAAAAAGTGACGGTTTTATTCTATACTTTTGTGGTTAAAAGTTTTTATTGTTTTAACTTTAAAAACATAATACATTGGAAAAGCAGTTTGATACAATACATTAAAAGTTATAAAATGTTACAGTGAGCTGTAAGATACATGTTAATTGAATAACATTACAATACTTGAGGAGCACCTGCAGGGTCCTGTGTCAACCGAGGTCTCGTTGGGTGTAATTACAACATTTGCCCTGTGGATTAACTGCAGAGGAGACCAAACTAGCTATTACTCTTACCATCAGAAAGTGATGTAACACGGCTTACCTGGGCTTATCTTGGTCACGGCTCAGGATTATGAACCCCTGTAGAAACGTAAAGGATCAAGGGCCAGCTAAAGTTGGGGCTGGACCTACAACAGAACAAAAGAACACACACAAAGCAAACTATCTAGAACTTACTCAGATACTGGATTTCACACACACGAAAACGTGCTATATCCTGCACTAGTACTTTACTCCTGGGGCAGTACTGGAGCAAGCGGAAATCTCACTGGACCAGCCACAGTTAATGGTAGGTAAGAGGTCGAATCTCCTTTTAGTCTATACTGAACATTTTTTTATTTTTTTTATTTTTGCTGTCATGCATAGCCTAAACTGTTCAGAATTTCTTCACTAATCTTTCAGGGTAGAAGCAGCCTGTGCCTAGATAGTGCCTTTCAAAGGTTTCATGTAAAAATATTAAATGGTTCCAGCATTATAAGGATTTAAAAAATTTTCTGAGCTGTTTTGAGCATGCTCAATAGGGTTTTTGGATAGCCCTCTGATGCAAACCAAAACTGTTTTGGTTTGTGAGAGCATGTTCAGTACATATCATTAAGCTGTCACAAACCAAAAACAGCTCTCATAAACTAAATTTATTTTTTGGTTTGTGACACCTGCCATCTTGTTTTCTTTCCCCCCAACTAAAAACTTGGAAAATACTAAAAAAATCATGTGGTTTTAAAAAATAATACTGACCCTAATGCCAAATAGGGTCCATTTAGCTAAATTCTATTTTTTTTTGTTTTTGTTTTTAATTTTTCAGTAATAGCTTTTCTGGGCACCCCAAAATCCAGAGTGCCCAGCTTCGCAGGAGGGACCATTCACCCATTTTCTCAGTATGAGAACAGCAGGAGTTTCTTGACATCTGGAGCCACAGCTAGAGATGTGCTGATGGCTTGTGTGCCAGCAGCGAGTTAGCGCTCAAGCTCTCTCTTTCTCTATCTATCTATCTAGCTAGCTAGCTAGCTAGCTAGCTAGCTATCCATCTATCTCTATATTTTAATTTTAAATTCCTTTTCCCTCTCAGCTCATCCAGCCCTCCCTTGTGTTTCCCCAATAGTATAAGGTTTAGAAAAGTAGACTGGACTGCCCATCCCTGGTACTGCTTGCCAACCCCTTTCTCTCCATGTCACCTACACCTCCAATGAGTAGGTGGTGACACTGGAGTTCCCAACCCCGTGCCACTTAAGCAATAATGCCTGACAAGGTGTGTGTCGTACTGGGATAATGTCACACCTCAGGTGGTTGGGCATGAGGTCGTAAGTCAAGTGCATCCAACACCTGAGAAGTGACATTATCCCCATGACACACACCCTGGATGGCATTATTATTATTATACAATAGCTGGTTGTTATACAGAATTTAAAAAAAATCATTTTAAAGATGCTTTTGTTAGTGTGGGAAAATATTTTTGTTTCTTAAGAGAAGATGCAAACAATCATGGAAACAATCAATCAAGAAGTTCATAGTGCTGAAACTAGACCTATGGTATTATACTGGGATATCATCACTGTGCCAGGCACACACTGACCAATCAGAGCCCAGGATTTTTCTTGCCATTGTATAATGTAGAGTTAAGCAGACAATGAGGTGCTCAAACCCCAATGTCGAATCTAATACAGTAGCCGTGTAAAAACAAAACAGTCCCTCAATGTCTTTTTTTTACATGAACCTGTAAAAAATAGAAAATGGTCCCTCACAGATCTGATCTCCCCAGCCCCTGTGCTGCCATAGAGTTAAGCCAACAATGGGGTGCTCTGTCTACAGTGTTGGATCCAATGCAGTAGCCCTGTAAAAAGAAAACAGTCCCTCAGTGTCTTTTTTTTTACATGAACCTGTCAAAAAGAAAATGGTCCCTCACCAATCTGACCCCCTGCACCCACCCTACCCCAAACCCCTCAGCACCCACCACCCCATGTCCCACAACATAGATTTACTCTCCAATCTAAGACACATCTTGCTGCTGGAACCAGCAACTGCGATGTGAGAAAATAAGGTAAGTCCAGTTAATGTATTTCAATGGGTTTGAACTTTTACTCATGACTTTGTCATTTTTTAATATTTGTACACCACATTTTCAACATGGCAGTCACTCATAACTTTGTCATTTTATCATATTTTTACACCAAATTTTCAAGGTAGTCTTCTGATGACACCTTTTCATAAACCTGATAGGTGAACATTTTTAAATTCCACCCAACAGGTGATTTTTGCCTACACCCACCCCACCCCGACCACCATCAACACCCACCAGCCCACACACCCCCAACACACCTTCACTGACCTGAGCACATCTCACGATGTAGATCCACTCTCCAATCAAAGACACATATCCTCCTGCTGGAACTGCTGACTGAGATATGAGCAAATAAGGTAAGTCCAGTCATACTTTTCTACCTTTAAACAGTAGTGGATTAACAATGGCTCCAGTGATCCATGGAGCCAGGCCCACACTCAGAAGGGGGCCCACTGGCCCAGGGGCAGCCGCTGCCTGCTTGCCTTGTTGTGGATTGCTCTTTGGTGTGGCATTATTATTATTTTTGTGCACCATAAGTGCCTGCCTGCTCTTGTGTCCGCTCATGCTGCGCCCATTCATCAGTGGCATCACGTGACGTGGAGGAGCAGAGCGCACGAGTTGTGTGACACACACTTTCCCGCTGCCACAGACAGACTGCAGCTCAGTTGATGATGAGGTGAGCTCTTGCTTGGTGGCATGAAAAATACTTTTGATCTTCTCGGTCTCGCTTGGATGCTCGGTGGGCCTGGCTGTAAGCAAGCGTAACCCTGGGGGCACTATTCCAAGGGCTACTACCCCTGCCTGCTTTGCCCCTAGCAGGTTGAGGGGCCTGGATCCAGTGGTGGGTGCCTCCACCCAGAGGTCGGGGTTAGAACAGTTGAACACGACTCAGTCACAGCCCTCTGGGTTACTGCAACTCCCCTTTCCTTCTACCAGAGGCCCACAAACACTCCCCTCACAGTCGTTGTGACTTACTCTTACCCCCAGATTGAAAAGACCCACTTGGTGCTGAGCACCCCCTGCAAAATAAGATGTGGTGACACAGTAGCCCATGTACAGGAGGGTGGTACTAACACACAGTTCAGACAGTATACCTTGCAAACAACAAATCTGATTTATTGAAGGGAAAAATAACAAGGATGGGGGGAATCAAGTTTATTAGCTTAACACTATAATATATGTATTGGGCACTGTGCACAGGCCAGTCCTAACAGTCAGTGTCTCTCGGTACCCAGGCAATACAAGGCTAGACTATTAGATGCAGCTGGTTGGGGCCCTGCCAAAGAAAAGGAGCAACTGATACTTAAATTGATTAAACAGTGCCAGCAGGCTCAGTTCATGTGGCCAACAGAGCAATCAGACCAATCTTGCCCTCACACTGAGCATCCGACAGGGAGCTACCCTGATCTAGTACTCACGACTCCTGCAGAGAGATCCTTCTCATGTCACTGGCAGTACTTGGCCTGTGATCCAGACACTTCTCCATACATTTACATGTAACACAGAGGGGTACCATACCAGGCAGCTGCTTTCTTTTCCTGATCACTTTCACTGCAACAAACCGGGTGACATGATGCAGCTTCACTTGTCCTGAGAGACCGAGTGCGATTGAAACAGATTCTCCAGTCCTCTACAGGGTGAGCCTGGTAGGTAGCTGCAAATGTACAGCCTCCTCTGCCTGCACTCCTCCATGGATCTTGTCTACTCTCTGCTGGTGATATGGTCGCCCGACTTCTTGGCCTAACACACACGCTTCCCGCACGAGGACTTTCACAGCGCAGGAGCCAGAGCTCCTTCTCTCTTCATGATCACCAACGACTCTGCCCCTCCAGGGCAGTTGCAGAGCAGTTTACTCTCACTCCACAGGGCTCCGGTTGGCTGCTTTGTTATGTCTGTCACTTCACACGCCCTCTATTGGTGAAAAAAGGTGCCAGTGCCCAGACTACACTTCCCAGAAGCACCTACCATATATCCCCCCTTTTTACAGGCTCCCATGGGAGTCCAAATTCTGGTTGGCTCAAGCGGTCTCCATTTTAAGGCCCCACTTCCCCAGTTGGCCCATTCTCAGTAGTCCAGGTCCAAAATGGAGGGGCCAAACACACAGAGTCCCAGCTGCAATAAAAGGCAGGTTAAACAATGGCAATTTTACTGCTATGCTACATATGTTCCAGCAAACAGTTACACCCTTCAATAAGGCTCCCTCTGCTCCCTTAGCGATGGCAGAAATGGAAGCGATTCAAACAGCAGCTCGAGTGGGATTTGAGCAGTAAACCCACCGTCCCCCTTTTACAAACTAATCAGACCTGCAAGCAGGCAGCTCTTAAAGAGACAGTACCAGAGGCTCTAGAAGCACTCACAGTGCCCTATTTTAAACAGCATTACACCAAACGCCCCTCAGGCAGAGAGCACTTAGACAAGCTCCGAGAAAGGCCTTTTAGGAACCCCCCGTTTGTATGGGGGTTACACTCTTCCTGGCCTGGAAAGAACTTAGCATCCACGTCAAGTAGTTACCCTTAAATCACTTTAAGGCAAGACAGTTTAAACTGGCAGCACATCAGACCTTTTTTGTTACATACATTGGTACTATATTACACAGTTTACTATTGGTTATACAACATTACACACACAAATTTTCCTTCTTAGCTCAGGTCATTGCTTCCTGCCCATGACACCTGGATAGAGGGGGCCCTTCCCTATCAGCTATCTGAGGGCTAAATAGGGCAGAGGCACCATTCTCAGAGGGCAATACTAACAGGCAGGAATCATTCCCCAGGCTTAGTCTGGGCAAGGAGCTCGGGGATACATACACCCCCTTATGGACCACATTCAAAGGCAGATCCACAGGCTGGCCCAGGGATTCATAACTCAATCTCACTACAGGCCGTACTTCTAAGTTAGTCCGTCTAAGAGTCTCAGGTAAAATTTCGGAAGGCTCAGACTCTATTTCAGCCATACTTGGAATAGTCGGGGAAACCTCTATAGGAGCAGGGGACCCAGGGTCCATGGTACCTTCGGGGACAGGGTCTTCTATTTCTGAACCTACACTACCTGGCTCAGCTGGGGACATTTCTGGTACTGGCGGGGAACTATCAGGGCACTCAAAATATTCTTGTTGCTCGGACATATCCCCAGTTGTCTCCCCCATTCACTTCCTTCGTCTCAGAAATCAGACAGTTCAGCCAGTCCCAATAAGCTCACACCTTCAGATTTACTACCACTCACTTCTCCCTCCGGAAGCATCAGCTCCAGAGACAAAGCTGGGGGCTCAGACAGTCCAGGAAGCCCAGCTTCATCCCCAGGGTTGATGAGGGGATTGCCCCTAAACAACTGACTCAGTTCATAAGAAGGGTAATACTCAGGATTACACTCACTGTCCTCAGACACAGACTGGCAATCCACTTCAATGGAGGGGGAAGAAAAAGGTTCCTTTGGCTTGATTTCAGGGGAATCAATTGGTCTTAGTTTTTTCTTGGCAGCAGACCTATTCACAGGCCCGAGGGTGGGGGGGGGGTTTCGGTGGTTCAGCAGGATCTGTCCGATTGGCAGCAGGTGATTTCTGTGTATAGTCTTCACATCTTTCGAGTTGTTTTCAGGCCACACTTTGTATACAGGTAAATCTTCCAGCTTCCTACAACAATATGAGGGAGATGATGCCATCTGCCAGCAATCTTACGCTTACCATGCAGCCCCAGGTTCCTCAATAGCACTCTGTCCCCTTCTCTAAGCTCCAGTGCCTTTACTTTTTTGTCATACCTTTCTTTATTGGCTAAATTTCATTTAGCAGCCATGGTCTGGGCTAGCTGGTAGGCATGATTTAGTTGGGCCTTCAGTTTCTGCACATACTGTAGATGGTTAGCTGCTTGAATCCCATCAGGAGAAACTCTGAAACAGACATCTACTGGCAGTCTAGCCTCTCTCCCAAACATTAGTCTATACGGGGAAAATCCAGTGGCATCACTTTTGGTGCAGTTGTAAGCGTGTACCAGAGTGCTAATTTTCTGGCTTCATCTAGGCTTATCTTTAGGTTGCAGGGTGCCTAACATGTCAAGCAGCGTGCAATTAAATCTTTCAGGCTGAGGATCTCCCTGAGGATGATAAGGAGTAGTTCTGGACTTTTGTACCCCTCACAAAGATAGCATTTCTTTAATCAAGCGGCTCTCAAAGTCTCTCCCCTGGTCAGAATGGATTCTTTGAGGGGCCCTGTAGTGGACAAAGAAATTCTCAATGAGTACTTTAGCCACCATGGTTGCTTTCTGGTCCTTAGTGGGAAAGGCCTGGGCATACCGGGTGAAATGATCAGTAACTACTAATATGTTGCTGATATTTCTCTGATCTGGTTCTAGACTCAAGAAATCAATGCAGACCAATTCCATGGGGGCACTAGTAGTAATGTTAACCAGGGGGGCAGCCCTCTGGGGCAGAGTCTTTCTCTGTACACATCAGCTACAAGTCCTGATATGCTGTCCTACATTAGCACCTATCTTGGGCCAATAAAAGCGGGACCTCACCAAGTCAAGAGTTCTGTCTATACCGAGATGTCCCATGTGATTGTGTAAAGACTTCAACACTAGTTCTCTAAAAGCAGTGGGAAGCACGAGTTGTCGTTTGGCAACTCGCCCTTCTTTATCTACTGTCTCCCGGTATAATAGGCTATTAATCAGTTTCAACTTGGGACCTTCTTTGCATAACAGAGCAGTTCTCAAGTCAGGGGAATGCAGTTTTGACACATCTTTCCCAACATACAGAGCCTCCAGAGCAGTTTTTAACATGGGATCTCGAGATTGAGCCAATTGGAGACTATCATTATTGAACTGAGGCAACGCACTAGTGTCTTATGCAGAGAAATGACAGAAAGCTGCAGGTATACAGTTCTCAGATGGCCCCAGACAGTCCACCATGCAATCCACAGCATCAGGAGATACCTGTTCCTCCTTGTCAAATTTTTGGCAGAGTGCTCTAATGTCAGGTTCTGACAACCTGAACCAGTTGTCTCGGGACACAGGCCTCTGGGAGAGAGCATCAGCATCTATGTGGCTCAGGCCAGCTCTGTATTCAACAGCATAGTCGTAAGTGGACAATGCAGACAGCCACTATGGCCAGTAGCATCCAACTTAGCTGAGGTCTGCACATAGGTTAGGGGATTGTTATCAGTCTTCACCAATATCTTAGCACCGTATAAGTAGTCATGAAATTGATCAATAATAGCCCACTTCAAGGACAAGAACTCTAGATGTGCACTGGATAGTTTTTTTCTGAAGAAGTCAGGCTCCATCTGGCAAAGGCTAGGGGTCTTAAACCATTGGTGTGCTCTTGATATAACACAGCCCCCAATCCTTGTAGACTGACATCAGTATGAAGAATGTACGGCCTGGCAGGGTCAGCACAGGCTAGCACTGGGGCATGGGTAAGCTGATATATAATATCATGGAAAGCTACCTCACAATCAGCAGTCCAGCGGGTCCCAAACACATCATTAGGCCGGAAATATTTTTTCTCAGTCTCAGAGAACACAACTTTCTTATACTTTCTGTGGGTTGGGGGATACCCTTGAGTAAGGTTGAGTAGAGTCCTTGATAAATCGCCTACAATAGCCACAAAACCCCAGGAACCTTAGCACTTCTTTCAAATTCTTTGGTTGAGGCCAAATAGTCAAAGCTTCCACTTTACTGGGGTCAGTTTCTATGCCTTCAGTAGATACTATGTGCCCCATGTATTTCACGGAGGTTTGAAAGAACTGACACTTATCTATAGACAATTTGAGACCAAACTCTTCCAGTCGTTCCAGGACTTTGAACAACCTGCTTTCATGATCCTCCAAGGAGCTGCTAAACACTATGACATCATCCAGATAGACTAGACACTCAAGTAAGTTCATATCCCCCACAGCACGCTCCATCAAATGCTGGAAAGTAGCAGGGGCACCTGAAATCCCCCGAGGCATCCTCATAAACTCGTAAAAACCTAGTGGGCAAATACAAGCAGTTTTTTCATGATCCTCCGGAGCCATGGGGATCTGGTAGTACCCACTGCGAAGATCTAACAAGGAGAACCATTTACTACCATACAGACAATCCAAGGCGTCCTTTAATGCGTGGCATGGTATACTGGTCTGGTATAGTTCTCCTGTTTAAGGTACGGTAATCCACGCACATCTGAACAGCTCCATTGTTTTTCCTCACTACTACAATCGGGGAAGCATAGGGGCTTCTAGATTCTTGTATCACCCCGGCTGCGAGCATCTCCTGCAGGTGTCATCTCACATCATCTATATCAGCAGGGGCTAGTCATTGAGATTGCTCATGGAAGGGTCACTCATCCTGTAGCTGAATGTGGTGTTCAGCTCCTTGTACACATCCCACATCCCATTCCTTCAGGGGAAAACACCTGCTCCCTCTGGGCAAGCCTTTCACTAATCTTTTCTTCCATTCTGCTGGCAGTGGGGAGTCACCAAAATCAAACAGATCAGGGGTCACTCGGTCACTTCTCCCTGAAGTCTTCTTGCTAGGCAACACAGCAGTATCTGCACAGTGCACCATGGCCAAAGTGCAGCCTTATCTCACTCGAATATCCTGATCAGATACATTGTGCACTTGAACCATTACTCTTCTGGCAAAAGCATGGGCTCGGGCAGGCAAAATGCTGGGTTTAACCAGCAACCCCTCGGGCAATTTTCCATCACCTGGTGCGTCCAGCATCAATATCTTATTCTTAACATCCTTTTTAATCCATACTTCTCCTTGTAGAACACACTGGGCATTTGGAGCTAGTAGCAAAGACTCAGGATCCTTCTTCCAGACAACACCCACCGGGCCTTCGGGTTCTGCCTGGCTGGCCTTCCTCTGGGTCTCATAGGCCTTCTGAATCAAGGCCAGAATTCTGAGAGCTTGCCCAGTCCTGGACCTCTGTTTTTCAGAGCACAATTGCACTAGATGACCAAACATATGAGCATTAGTCCCAATTAACAAGGACACCCCATCATACAGTCCAATGGGAGGACACACTAATGCCAGGATCTCCAATTGTTCAGCCACCCCAGCCACAGATGTAGGAAAAGATAACCAAATCCGGATATACCCAGAATAGGGACAGGCCTTATCACTCAGTCCCCAAACATGTAGTCCATCTAAAGGCTGCAGGGGCACCTCAGGCAAATGCTTCTGATACTAGTCCTGAAACATAATGGTCACTTGGGATCCACTGTCCAATACAGCCCGGGTGGGTACTCTATTTACTCTCACTGTGGTTTCCATTGAGGGACCCACCACATCAGACCATTCGGTGGGGCATGGCTTTAGCAGTTGCTTGGGCATTGGCCCGGGTGACAAAACCTTTCCAAGGAGACCCTCCTTGGGGCCTGGCATAAGCCTTGTGATGCCAGGCTACTAGCTTGCTGGTGACTCTCCTTAGGTTCTCTGGCAGCCGACACTCAGTCTGAAAATGTCCACCCTCCCCACAGTGGTAACAGAACTTAGTATCTCTGGGGTCTTTAGTGGGGGGGGGAATATCTCGCCTGCCTAGTGGCATCAGGAGTTCTAGAGGGCTCCTCTTGACAAATTTGTTTCCTCCGAGACAACTCAGGCTCCCCAAATTTGGGGGGTTGGGCAGCAGTTTGTTTCAATTCTTTCACCATCTCCTGCAGATCCCTGATTTAAGCCTTCAAATCACTCTCTACCCGGGGATCAGAGGAAACAGCATGCACCCCCACTCCACTGTGGGGCTCTGGAGACACAGGAAATGCATCAGGGCCCCGATAAGTCTCTGTCAGCCCCTTGGTCAATCCTCTCAATGAATGGCCCTCATCGGGTTCACTGGGCTCAGGAGTCTGGCATAAATTCACAACACCCATATAGGGTTCCCACCCCCTTCATCAGTCTCAACTTCTCTAATTTCTCTCATCAATTGGCAGTATTCAGAAGCGGCAGCACGACGGTCATGTAATTTGAGTTTCAATAATATCACATTGGAAAACCTGGCAGATTTCAAAATATGGTCTAGCCGGACCTGATTCAAGGCCGAGGCAGTTACCCCCGATAAGCTTTTTGCAGTGCCCTTTCCATTCTAGTAACAAATACTGACAGTTCTCATTCCTCCACTGTTTAGCTGACTTGAACTTCCACAACAAGTCTTTCCAGGTTTCAGTGCTTCCAAACACCCCCTCCAAGGCAGAAAGGTACTCTGCTGCAGTGGCTTCGGGACTAGTAACCCACAAGAACTGAATGGCTTCCAAAGCTGGGCCCCTCAGGCTCTCCATCAGCCTCTTTCATTTCTTCCCCTCAGAACACTGCCACTCCTGGACTAAGGGGGTAGCATAGTCCATCCAGGTCTCCAAATCATCTTCCCCCGAAGGCACAGACACAGTACCAGAAAAGAGTTTCAATCTCCGATAGGAGTCTAGCTGTATGGGGGGAACAACCGTGGGGGGGTGCAGCCAGGATGAAACTCTTGGAGGACCCCGGAGATGTACCTGGGGAGGTTTGGGGGGTGGGATCATTGGAAAGGTCTAGTATCTGTAGTAATTCCTGAGTAGTCTTCCCTTCTGTGGCTAACAGTTTAAGCAATTAATCTTTAAAGCTATTAGTCTTGGGGGACCCCCCTGGGGTGATTGAACCACTCCGGACATGAATGACCCTCCACCCCTTCTGAGCACCTTCCAGGTAGATCACTGGGGGCACCCTCTCGGGGTCTATAGTTATACTTCATAAAAGCAGCACCTGCAAGGTTCGGTCGAGTAGGTCGGCCATTCGCCCCTTCACTTCTACCTTGCCTAAACATTTGACATGCTCAACTGCAGAAATAAGGTTGGCGTTCTTTATCCCCAGGGGTACATCCAGTAACAACACAATTTTCTGGGAATCCAATTCTTCAGCTTCACCCCACCCCATCAGTTTATACACCATCATCTTGACAGGGACTAATTTAATTTTAGTCATGATATCCCCTTCCAGTTTCTCCTTTAGTTTGCCCATGTTGGGGGTATGTTGTATACTTGGCCACTAGGGGATGCTGACCCCAGCAGTGCCTACAAAATGTAACCCCCCGGGGGCACTATCCCAAGGGCTACTACCCCTGCCTGCTTTGCCCCTAGCAGGTTTAAGGGGCCTGGATCCAGTAGCGGGTGCCTCCACCCAGGGGTCGGGGTTGGAACAGTCGAACACAACTCGGTCACAGCCCTCTGGGTTACTGCAACCCCTCTTTCATTTTACTAGTGGCCCACAAACACTCCCCTCACAGTCGTAGTGACTTACACTTACCCCAGATTGAAAAGACCCACTTGGTGCTGAGCACCCCCTGCAAAATAAGATGTGGTGACACAATAGCCCATGTACAGGAGGGTGGTACTAACACACAGTTCAGACAGTATACCTTGCAAACAACAAATCTGATTTATTGAAGGGAAAATAACAAGGATGGGGGGAATCAAGTTGATTAGCTTAACCCTCCAATATATGTATTGGGCACTGTGCACAGGCCAGCCCTAACAGTCACTGTCTCTGGGTACCCAGGCAATACAAGGCTAGCCTATTAGATGCAGCTGGTTAGGGCCCTGGTGAAGAAAAGGAGCAATTGATACTTAAATTGATTAAACAGAGCCAGCAGGCTCAGTTCATGCGGCCAGCAGAGCAATCAGACCAATCTTGCCCTCACACTGAGCATCCGACAGGGAGCTACCCTGATCTAGTACTCACGACTCCTGCAGAGAGATCCTTCTCACGTCACTGGCAGGACTTGGCCTGTGATCCAGACACTTCTCCATACATTTACATGTAACACAGAGGGGTACCATACCAGGCAGCTGCTTTCTTTTCCCGATCACTTTCACTGCAACAAACCGGGTGACATGATGCAGCTTCACTTGTCCTGAGAGACCGAGCGCGACTGAAACAGATTCTCCAGTCCTCTACAGGGTGAGCCTGGTAGGTAGCTGTAAATGTACAGCTTCCTCTGCTTGCACTCCTCCATGGATCTTATCCATCTCTGCTGGCGATATGATGCATACAACCTTAGCCTAACACACGCGCTTCCCGCGAAGACTTTCCAGGCAGGAGCCAGAGCTCCTTCTCTCTTCACGATCACCCACGACTCTGCCCCTCCAGGGCAGTTGCAGAGCAGTTTCTTCTCACTCCACAGGGCT
Organism: Neoceratodus forsteri; assembly: GCA_016271365.2. Classification (NCBI taxonomy): domain Eukaryota; kingdom Metazoa; phylum Chordata; order Ceratodontiformes; family Ceratodontidae; genus Neoceratodus; species Neoceratodus forsteri. Next base: position 1,546,210,875 of record CM057450.1, read on the forward strand.
CCGGTTGGCTGCTTTGTTCTGTCTGTCACTTCACACACCCTCTATTGGTGCAAAAAAGGCACCAGTGTCCAGACTACACTTCCCAGAAGCACCTACCATATGTACCCACTTTTTACAGGCTCCCATGGGAGTCCAAATTCTGGTTGGCTCAAGCGGTCTCCATTTTAAGGCTCCACTTCCCCAACTAGCCCATTCTCAGTAGTCCAGGTCCAAAATGGAGGGGCCAAACACACAGAGTCCCAGCTGCAATAAAAGGCAGGTTAAGCAATGGCAATTTTACTTCTACATTACGTATGTTCCAGCAAACAGTTATACCCTTCAATAAGGCTCCCTCTGTTCACTTAGTGACACAGAAACGGAGCGATTCAAACAGCAGCTCGAGTGGGATTCGAGCAGTAAACCCACCATCCCCCTTTTACAAACTAATCAGACCTGCGAGCAGACAGCTCTTAAAGAGACAGTAACAGAGGCTCTAGAAGCACTCACAGCGCCCTATTTTAAACAGCATTACGCCGAATGTCCCTCAGGCAGGAAGCACTTAGAAAAGCTCAGAGAAAGGCCTTTTAGGAACCCCCATTTGTAGGGGGGGGTTACACCAACACAGGAACATTTGGTTATGGTCGAGAGTCAGGACAGTTTGGTTCCAGGAGGAGGAGGCGAGGATTCAAGGAGGAGGTTTTAACTGGTGGGCTCACTGGGCTAGTGGCAAGGGGCAGGCCACAGGATCCGGCCGGATGGCCAGGTAAGGAAGTTATCACAATTGATCCCCATCCACACTTGTAGGTTGTGTTTATTTACTTATATCTTGACATGTCATTCTGCACTGTGCACATGTTCAAGCAGCCGCCTGCCACCTCAAATGTCCAAGCTGCTTCAGTACAGCAGAAGTTCTGAACCAAATTAGCTCACATGTTCGAGCAGGCAGTCAGCTGCTGGAACATGCGCACAGTAGTCAGTGCACAGTGCTTGTGTGTGAATGTGGGTGGGGCCTAACTGGCACCTGACCCTCTCTGGTTGTTGCCCCTTCCCCCCTCTGCCCTGTTGAAATCTGAAATGGCACCCACCCTTGGTTATCACAGCTCTGAGCATTTTGGTTTCACCCGTGTAATGCTGATTCTAGCTAGGTAGGTCATCTGAACACCCCCCAATGAAAATGGGGTCCCCCAAAACATTTTGGCACTAGACCCACAAAAGGTTAATCCGGTCCTGCCTTTGAAGAGTGTATCACTGTGAGGAACTGGCTTGGAGCTGTACCTTGTGATTTGGGCAGGAGGCTAAGAACATGGAAGGAGGGGTGAGCATTAGGGTTTACAACCCCAAGGAAGACCCCACCACTGATTCTTCAAGACTCCAGAGACCCAAAACCGTAATTTTTTTCTTTTTGCTGCTTGGGGATGGGGGTGGGGAACTGGGTTGGAAACCTGAATGCAATACTCCCTACTTTTTTGGCATTAACTTGAACCCTAACTGGTGCATTAACGCAGTTTTTTGCAAAGAATATAGATACAGATGTAATTCTCTAATTTGTAACCATTGCACAGAGGCTAGTTCTGTTGAGATCTACTGAGACATAAGTAACTATAAGTTGCCCAACTACTGCCAGTGTTTACTTCTGAGTTAGCTGCAGGCATCTGACTAAACTTGTGTGAACATGAGTAATTACTATTCTTTCCTGTGCAAAAGGCAGCCTCCTTTCGTTAAGACAGGTCAAAGGTAGTGCTGTGCTCCCACCTGGTGGGACAGAGACCTGGAAAAATTACTTGTGAATCTGTTCAATTTCAAACACGATAGGTGATGTTTAGATTCAAAATGCACAAGCACTAGATGCAGACTATGTGTACAAGCATACTTTTCTACTCAGCCACCCGGCCAGATCTTTTCTTTTTAAGTTTAACTTGCCTTGACAATTTTGCGGCTGACAGCTTTCACTAAACTGCCATGTCTATTTCAGTGAGTAAGCGTTGTAAGACAAACATTCCGTGCTCCTTTGCTGCCATCAAGTGGTCAGTAATGGAAAGCATTCAGTGAGAAAAAGCCTATTTGACAAATTTTACTTCCTGCAGATAGACGTATAGAATATGTCAGCATGTACCATAGACCCAGCAGTCTATCCATTCTCCCCATTTCCCACCTGACTCCCTGTCCGACCTAGTGTTGGATTGGGTTTTCTGGGCAAATTATCCTTTAGGAAGTGGTGAGGGAGTTAAAGAGGGACTTGGAGCATCTGGAGGAATGGTCCAAAATATGGCAGTTGAGTCAATGAAGTTTGAATATTATGAAACCCCTTTTAAAAATCATGGAGTGACATGAATGTGAGTACAAAAGGATAAGCTTAAAAAAAATTGCAGGCTCTTTTGAGCAACTGTGGGGGTGGAGGGGGGAGTGCACTGGACACCGATGATTATTTTGCTATAGGCCACAAAACAGTAGTACACCCATAGGAAATGCAGGAATTTACAAGAAATTTGATTAAATTTGATGAAGGAGCAGGGTAACGCTTGCTAACCCTCTGGTGCGATTATTAATTAGGAGAGGTGTGGCCCTCTGTAATAGCAAGCACCTCACACACCAGCCATAAGCTTCAAGGTGTCTGCTCTCTTTACAGAGCTGAACATGGGGAAGCTTGAGAGGAGCCTCACATAGAGAGAAGCAGTGCGTACTCCGGATCACATGAGTGGGTTATATTTAAAATGTTAGAGCCATTTCCCATCTAAGGTGGATGGACTTCCTTCAAATACCAGCTGGCATCTGAAGTCTAAGAAACCCCTTTAGAAAATCATGGGGTGACTAGAATGTTAGTAAGAAAGAATAAACTTTAACAAATTGCAGGCTGTTTTGAGCAATGGGGGGGGGGGGTACACCGGACAGCAATGATTGTTTTGATATAAGCCACAGACCAGTAGTACACCCCCTCGAAATTGCAGGAATTCACAAGAAATGTGATTAAATTTGGTGAATGCACAGGGGTAGAGCTTGCAAACCCTCTGATGTGATTATTAATTGAGAGAGGTATGGCCCTCTCTAATAGCAAGCTCCTCACACACCAGCCATAAGCTTCAAGGTGTTTTCTCTCTTTACAGAAGTGAAGGCATTAGTGAAGGATTCCAGACCCATTTACACTTTTACAATAACTATGCTACACTATGCCACGTTGATGATCCCTGCACAGTCTTATGCATGCACCCTCCATGCTCTTAGATACATAGACACTGTCAGCATATAAGGGCCTATGGCCCACCCAGTCTGCCCATTTGAGCTTGTAAGTTCACTTTACGTTTTCCTAGAAGTCTATTGCCCCTTACCCCTGACCTCCAGAATTCCATTATGTTTATCCCATGCATTCTTAAATCCTGTGATTCTTTTAGCCCCCATCACTTCCTCTGGCAGGGTGTTCCACTTGTTCACCACCCTTTTTGTGAAGAAATTCTTCCTCACATTTCCTCTGAATCGGCCTCCCTCCAACTTCATCCCATGCCCTCTAGTCCTGGAACATCTTTTTCACTGGAAAATAGTGTATTCCTGCACCCTGTTCCTCCCTGTAAGGTACTTCTATATCTATCATATCCCCCCTCTCACTCCTCTCCTCCAGGTAGTACATATTCAAGTCCTTCAACCTGTCCTCATAGGACTTGTGATGCAATCCATGTACCATCTTTGTTGCCCTCCTCTGAACCTTCTCTACCCTGTCTATGTCCTTACGTAGATAAGGTCTCCAGAACTGTACACTGTACTCCAGGTGGGGCCTCACTAGTGTCTTGTATAGTGAAATTATGATCTCCCTTTTCCTGCTGGTGATGCCCCTGCCTATACATCCCAGCATCCTACTTGCTTTACCTGCTGCCTTGTCGCACTGTTTCCCTACCTTGAGATCATCAGAGATGATAACCCCAAGGTTCCTTTCCTGCTTGGTGCATGCTATATCCTCACCCCCCAACTGATATGTTGTTGCAGGGTTTTTGTGCCCCATATGCATTATCTTGCACTTCCTTGCCTTGAATTTCAACTGCCAAACCCATGACCATTCTTCAAGCTTCTGCAGGTCCCTCCTCATTCTGTCTACATCCTCTGGTGTGTCTACTCTGTTACAGAGCTTCGTGTCATCAGCAAACAGGAAAATTCTGCCTTCTAGGTCCTGTGCAATGTCACTGATGAAGACGTTGAATAGGACTGGTCCCAGCACTGATCCCTGTGGTACTCCACTGGTCACTTTTCCCTCTGTGGAGTGACAGCCATTTACCATCACCCTCTCCTAGCAGCTTGACTATTGTTTCTCTCTTCTTCAACACTAGTCCCAGCTGCTTATCCAAATCAGGCTTTGCCACTACTACTCCCCCCTCCTCTGCCCCACTTGCCCTTAGCATCCTCTGCATCCCTCTTATTCACCACCCCCCTTCTGCCGCATTTACCTAAGGATTACACACTGTTATTCGCACCTCCATAGCTTAGGAATTTCCATCCAGGCCTGTAACGTGTTTCTGCTGGACAGGAATATAAATAATCTTTCTTTTTTCTTCTATGGTTTGTATATGACATCCATACACATCCTGCTCCTGTGGGAACTGTATATATATTACGTTCGGGTTGTGTTATGTATATCTTTCTTGTACATGTGACTTGGAATGTAAATACTCTGCTCCTACCAGTGTTGTAAACATGTTGTTCCTTTTGTATTATGTATATTTATATGTAACTGTACAATTTTCCCTGCCAACAGCAGATCCACCTTGTAAATGAGCTTGCTCAATGGTGATCGCCTGGATAAATAAAGATTTGATTGATTGATTGATTGATTGATCTGTGTCCTGCTGCCCAGCCAATTACCTACCCACCACACTACTGTCCTGCCCACTCTCATATTCCCTAGTTTGTTTAGTTGCCTTCTATGTGGCACAGTGTCAAAGGCCTTGCTGAAGTCCAGATAGGCCACATGCTTATGCTCTGTCTTATGCTCCCTCCACTGCTAAGTGCCTCTCAACCCTGCTCTGACTACCCCCATCTGCTGATTTTTGACCGCTGGAGTCCTATTAAACCCTCCTCCTCTCGGGAAGTTATTGCTGATTGTTGACTGGTGTGGGGGTTGGGGTGCAGCTCCCTCATCCATAACATTAATTATAATTAATTGTAGTGTTTTTATAATAGGGGCTTAGTCTCATACCCACAATTTTTTTTTTTTATTAATTATTACTTCAAAAATTAATGTTAATGTGTTAAAAGTTGTGAAACACTCTTGACTGCTAGACCGCTAGCTAAAACCAGGAGCTGGCTGAAGGCACAAGCTGACAATGGTAGCGCTCAGTCAGGTAGTGCTCAGCGCTCAGTCACGCAAGTAGTGTAGTGGTAGTATACTGTAATGTACGCTAATTTCATGATGTACCACTACACTACTTTAGTCCTCTGCCATCGCCAAAGTGAACATAAGGAAGCTTGAGAGAAGTCTCACATAGAGAGAACCAGTGAAGACTCCAGCTCAGATGATCAGCTGGGGGGGGAGTGCATTGGACACCGATGACAGTTGAGATTTAATGCCAAAAAATTGTGAAGTAATGCACACTGGGAAAAGAACCCATGAATGGAGTATGGTTAGGTTAGCCACAACAAATGGAGTTATCATTAGTTACTCCCTCAAACAATATAGTCAGTGCAACAAGGCATACAGCAAAGCAACAGGGGTATTGGGATGCATAGGGAGAAAGTTTGATGGTAAGAGCAAGGTAGTGATAGTGCCCCTGTACAGGTCACTAGTGAATCCCCACCTGGAGTACTGGGCTCAGTTCTTGAGCCTACACTTGAAAAAGAAGATGGATAGTCTGGAGACTCTGCAATGCAGGGTCACCGAGTGGATTCAAGGCCAAAAGGGCAGATCCTGTGAGGAACGACTGCCGGCCCTTAACATGTACATGCTGAGGCCGGGAGGTAGAGGGGCAACATAACTAGTTCTTGAGAGGAATTAACAATATGAACTTGTTACTGAGTGGAATTAGCAAAGTGAGCATTGGAGAGAATTTGTTCACCAGGAACAGAAGTGTAGTAATAAGAGGGCATGAATGAAGGCTCATTGGTGGTAACTTCAGGAGAGATAAGAGGAAATTTGACTTCAGTGAGAGGGTGGGGGAACTGGAGAATTAATTACCCGCTGAGGTGGTGGAGTCCAGGACTATAAATGAGTTTAACACTGGTTGGGATACATATAGGGGGGCATGTAACACCAAAATAAGAAGTGAGGGAGGAGGGTGGATAGGTGAAATGGAATCATTTGAAGTAAGCATCAAACTTAAGTACTCCTCTAAAACATTACATCATGGGGTTAGGTATGAAATTCTTCTCGGCAGACAGGATTGACCCTTGGACCCAGATATTCAAACTGCGCCATTCTGTGGCGCAAGCCTGTGCGCCGTTCAAATTTGTTGCGCAGGAGTATGGCCAGGCCGATAATCAACGGAGTTGCGCTATGGTGCAACTGCTTTGAATATCACCCCCTGGCCACCCCCACTGTGCATGGTGCAGTGGAACTGCACCAGAGCAAGTGGTCAGAGTGGAGCATTGCGATGCGGTGGCGCAAGTGCCATTGCACCATGCACAGCACCTGCGATATTCAACAGATGACATGCAAATGGGGCCATAATTTATGCAAGGCACATGGGGGATCATTTGCATCTGATTTCAGCCCCATTTGCATGCCATTAGCATGCAGGTGCGCCGATCCCCGACAACTTGTGCCTGGCGACCTGCCAGGCAGCAGCCGTCGGGGACCGATGCCTCCTGCAGCCCAATCGTGGGACATCCTGTAAGGGACAAAGAATGTCTCCTATTCCTGGTGGTCCAGTGGACTGTGAGTAGCCGATCGTGGGCATAACTGTATCCCGATTAAGCCCGATCGCGGGCATAACTATATCCCCAAAGTCAATATCCCTGGTGGTCCAGTGGTCACGATTAATGTCGCGGGCATCAGTATCCCCCAAAGTCCAATATCCCTGATGGTCCAGTGGACCGCGCGGAACCGATCGCGGTGACATTCCTCACCCCCAAGTCCGAAATCCCTGGTGATCTAGTGGGCCCCACCCACCCGCCCTGGGCCCCACCACCCCACTCCCCACTGTCAGCGTGGGTGGCAGCACCCCTCGCCTGCCCGCCCGCCGCCCGCCGTCTAACAGCTAGGTATGTCTGCCGCCATTGGTTCAGAGCATGAGCCAATGGGCGTGCTCTCATATACTAGTCAGTCGAATATTCACATATCTGGACTGAGTAATCTGATATGGGCTGCAGCCGATGGCTCATGCTCTGAACCAATGAGCATCAGCCATACCAAGCTGTCAGTGGCGGGCGGGCGGGCGGCGAGGCAAGTGAGCTGCCGCCTGCCGACCAGTGGAGGTGGGCGGTGGTGGGGGCCCAGTGAGCGAGTGGGGTGGGAGATCCACTAGATGACTAGGGATTTCTGGACTTGGGGTGGAGGAATGCCGCCCACGATCGGGTCTGCGCAGTCCACTGGACCACCAGGGATATTGGACTTGGGGATATTGATGCCCACATTCGGGCTAATCATGGTCCACTGGACCACCAGGGATATTGGACTCGGGGATGTCTGATGTCCAGATCCGGGCATGGGGGCAGCGCCAGGTGCGGCGGGGACAGGTGGCCACCCACAGGTGGCAGCTGCTGTGTTGCGCCCTGCAATGCGGCAGCTCACCTGTGGGTGTCCTTCGACTTGTTTCTTTTTTTTTTAGGCGTAACTTTGTGCAGGAGCAGGTAGGGGTTGTGCCTGCATAACTCTGCACGGCCCGGGCTGAATATCGGGCTGTGCAGTTTATGCATGGGCATGCCTCTCCACACCTATGCCTGCATACATTACTGATGCGCCCCGGCGCACCAGGATTTGTGCAGCACACTTTTCCCTTTTAAATTTTGCACCGGGGCACATCAGTGGGTTGTGCATGGCGCAAACCCTTTTGAATATCTGGGCCTTGATCTTTATCTGTTGGCAGTGCCTATTTCCATGTGCCTCAGTAACCCCCTAATGCCAACTGTCCATCCTCCCCCATCCCTTAGGTCATACTATCCCCTTGTGCCTGTTCTAACCATGCTTGAAACCAATTACTGATTTCTTGATTTGGCTTCCACCATCTGCTTGGATAAACTTTTCCATCTGTTCATTACCTGCTCGTGAAAACTTAGTTTAACTGCATTAAGCCATGGTGTCCCGCTTCAATCCCACTTTTCCTCTAAAAGGATGAACATCCTGAGTAAAAATGTGCACTGCATAAGAGCTCTGGGGTTTGTAATCAGCCTATATATGTAGCCTGTGATAAAGTCCCTCTTTTAGAGAGCAATAATTTCATAAGTTTAGACAAGAGGTGCCTGGGGAATCTCCATTAAGCATTTGATACTGTAAGGGGCTTATACCTGGTGGATTTGATACAGCGATTACCTTGATTTACCTCAGTTAGAGGAATAATTTTATCTTATCAAATTAGTAGTATAGTATGTAATGAAATTGTCCATTTTCGAGTATGCACACTGGCAGTATAGAAAGGAAATGAAGTTCTAGCTTTGCATGCATTTTCTGTTGCTGCTAATTCACTTGCATTCACTGGTGAGCTATGAAAGCGATAATGCTACAAAAAAATGCTCTCTACAGCTGAAGATGTTTCTTGCCCAAAAATGTTTTAAAAAACACCAGTTTTTGTTCTCTTAGCACAGGGGAGGTGTGTGTTAAACAGTATTATAAAATGGGTTGTAAAATAACGCATAACCTAATTGGTCCAGTAGCTTTACATGACCATTGATTAAATCCCCTATTTAATAAACTTACTAAGCCTACCTAATGCCACCAGAAGTACTAGGGGTGTGAACAACCACTTACTAAGGGTCCCTTTCCACCGGACCTCGCAAGGCAAGTGGTCCTTTGAATACTGTGTGCCTTCCTGGCTAAACTCCCTTGCCAAAGGTGTACAGAAGGAAAACAAGTTTGGACCATTTAAAACCAAACTTCGTGCACTACTTGTATCTACCAGTGGCTGTGACTGCAGGACCTAATATCTTGCATTACCTCCTTATCTAGCTTATCTAGCTTCACAATTCACTTAGTTATAGCTACTCCTGGTCTCTTTCCTTGTCCATTAGTTTCCTAGGTCCCCTCTACCCAGTTTAGATGCTCCATTGGCAAGATTTTAAACTAGTCAAGGGGGAGGCACTGATAAGCAGCAGGAAATTCCCAGCCTCCCCTACAAAACAGGGTACTAGATGAGGAAAAGACTATGGTAGAAAGGTCAGTGGGGGATGCTGCTACAAAAGGTAAAGCCATCAAAAAATGGAGAGCAATGAGTACCAATGCCTGTAGTCTGGGTAACAAGCTTCCTGAATTAGTGGCCTTGATGGAGGAGGAACATCTGGATATCGTGGCAGTCACTGAAACATGGTACACACAGAATCATGACTGGGATGTAAACATACCAGGATACATTATCTACAGGAGGGACAGGGAAAGTAAAAGAGGAGGAGGAGTAGCTCTCTAAATAAGGGAAGGAATCAAAGCAACAGAACAAAAGGGTAAACAGGGAGGAGAAGAAGCACTGTGGGTCAATTTGGAGACAGGCAATCGCACCACAATCCGCACAGGGGTTGAATACAGACCCTCTTCTCAGGGGGAGGAAATGGACAAGCAAATGATAGAAAGTATGCTTAGAATGACAGAAAAAGGGGAGATATTGCTGATAGGGGATCTGAATATGCCAGATGTTAACTGGAGTGCAGTTGCAGCAGTCACTTCTAAGAGTGGGGTTATTCTAGATGCCCTACAGGAGGCATGCCTTAGACAACTAGTATTGGAGCCCACTTGAGAAGGAGCAATCTTAGACCTGGTTCTCTCAAATGGAGATGGAGAGAGGATCACAGATGTAGAAGTGGGTAGCCATCTGGGAACTAGTGACCATCAAACAGTATGGTTCACAATAAACACAGCAGTAGTCAAGCCATACAAAGACAAAAGTACTGGACTTTAGGAGGGCTGACTTTGCCAAAATGGGTGAGTGCCTAAGGAATGCACTAGCAAATGGGCAGGAAGGAGGGGTGGAAGTACAATGGGGAATAATCAAAACTGCCATCACAGAGGCAACAAGCCTTTGTGTGAAACAAACAAAACAAAACGATGTAAGAAACCACTATGGTTCTCAAAGGAGGTGGCAGTGAAGGTTCAAGAGAAAAAGAAAGCATTCAGAAAGTACAATGAATCACAGAAGGTGCAGAACAGAGAATTGTATTAGTTAAAGCAAAAGGAAGCTAGGAAGGCAGTCAGAACAGCAAAGGCCCAAACCGAGGAAAAGATAGCCAACTCAGTTAAGAAGGGGGATAAAATCTTTTATAGGTACATCAGGGAGTGAAGGAAGACCAAGGGAGGGATAGTGAGGCTTAATAAAGGGAAGGGGGGTGGGCAGAGGGTGAATGTGAAAAGGAAAAGATACTAAACAAATATTTTTGCTCAGTATTTACAAATGAAGAGGGAGAGGTACCTAAACCAAGCAATAGAAACACTAGATACAGAAGTTGATACCAGACTATTTACAGAAGAAAGGGTTCTGAAAGAACTCTTAAAACTGAAGGTGGACAAAGCAATGGGGCCCGATGGGATTCATCCCAGAATTTTAAAAGAACTAAGGGTAGAACTAGTGACACCACTGACTATCCTCTTTAACAAATCATGGCAGGATGGGTTGGTACCTGAGGACTGGAAGAGGACAGATGTGTGATTCCACTTCACAAAAGTGGGAGCAGGGCAGAAGCAGGAAATTACAGACCTGTTAGTTTAACCTCAATGATAGGGAAAATGATGGAATCACTTCTGAAGGAAAGAATTGTCGAGTACTTAGATGCCAGACGGGTACAGGACCCAAAGCAGCATGGATTCAGAGCGGGAAGTTCGTGTCAGAAAAATCTAATTGATTTCTTTGACTGGGTGACCAAAGTAGTAGATCAGGGAGGGGCTGTGGACATGGCCTACCTAGACTTTAGCAAGGCATTTGACACAGTCCCACACAAGAGATTAATATACAAGTTAGCCAGCCTAGGAGTAGGTCCCAAGGTGACAGCCTGGGTAAAGAATTGGCTGGAGAATAGGAGACAGAGGTGTAACCCCCCTGCAAATGGGGGTTCCCAAAAGACTTCCAGGAGCTTGCTTGAATGCTCCAAGCCTGAATGGTGTTTGGCATTTAAGCCATTTATCAGTGAGTGTTTTTAGAGCCTCTGGTACTGTCTCTTTAAGAGCTGTCTGCTTGCAGACATAATTAGTTTGTATGGGGGGACTGTGTGCTTCTCTGAGTACCACTCGAGATGCTGCAATTCACTTCATTTTGCAGTCACTAGGAGTGAAAGGAACCTATCTGAAAGATGTAACTGTTTGCCAGAAATTATTTAGAGTAATAATGAAATTACAGTTTGTCTAACCTGCTTTCTTTGCAGTCAGAACTGTGTCTGCTAGTTCCCATTCTAGTTTTGAACTGCTGAACTGGACCAATCAGTGTGGGTAAGCTAGCTCTAAAATGGTGCCTTGACTGAATCAGAACTTGGACTCATAATCTGAGCCAGCCACAAGAGGATTGTATGGGCAGTGACTCTGGGAGATGTAGTTTAGACTTCAGTGCCTTTTGGACCAACAGCAGCAGTCTATTGTGAGTGACAGCCAATCCAGTCAAGAACTGGGAGGAACTCAAAGGAAGTGCCTGGTTTTGTCGGTTGGAGTTTCAGTTGAGCTTTGGCAGTGAAGAAGGAAGGAGCCCTGTGCTTTTCAGTGTGCAGTTTTAGTCAAAAGTGTGTAAGGCCCAGAGTTCGGTCTGCAGCTTGTGTAACAGCTTATTAGGACTGAATCCATCCTGTGAAAAGAATCAAAGGATCTCTGAAGAGTAGAAACCAGGCTCACCCTGTAGAAGACTGGAGGAATTGATGAAAATTGCACTCGGTCTGTCAGGAACTGAATCTGCTGTGTGTTCTCCAGGTATTGTGCAGTAATTACGATCGGGATACAGATGCAGCCTGCCTGGTATAGTGCTTTCTTTATATGGATGTGTGAAGAGGTTTGTGTACCTCAAGTGAGCCCTGCTGACACTGAAGGACCCTATCTTATTTGGAGGTCATGAGTACTAATTCAAGGGTCGCTCCCTGTTGAATTGCCACATTAAATCCAAATGGAATTACTGTACTGCTGACTGTTTAATTCTCCTTTTCTCTGTGTGAAAGGGCCCCTACCAGCTGCCACAGTTTGGACTAGCCACTAGGGCTTGGGTACCAGGGACAGTAACTGATAGGGATAGAGCCTGTGCACAGAGCCATAGGTAGATTATTAGAGTGATAAGCTAATTAACCTGATTTCCCTGTCCTTGTTATGTCCCCTAAATAAATCAGAGCTGCTTGTTTCAGCAAAGTTATACTGCCTGAGTATTTGTCTATGTTAAAGTACTGTACTGTGATTGTTGCACTGTATCTCATTTCACAGGAGGTCCCAGTGCCGGAACCAGACCTGGGGTAAGTGTATACTGTGAAGGTAATTCTGATATATTGTGTGGGCCACTAGTGGGAAGAAAGGGGGTTGCAGTGTCCCAGAGGGCTGTGACCAAGTTAGTTTAACTATTGCAAACCCTGACCTCTGGGTGGAGGCACCGCCATTGGATCCAGGCCCCTCAACCTGTTAGTGGCAAATCAGGCGGGGTAGTAGCCCCTGGGATAGTGCCATCTAGGGGTTACATCTTGGAGGCTCACCGCTGGGATTGTGTGTCCTCTAGTGGCCATATTTATGAACCACTGTTAAGAAAAATAAGGTACCCGACAGAAGTGGCTGTGCACCGGCTGGTGGGGAATGGTGTACTGGGGAGGAGATCGACCCCAAAATGCTATGCTTATCCTGGACATCCCCTGGATCAATCACGGACACTGTGCAGGGAGTACTTTCCAAGGTGGAAGGTTTACAAAACCTGTGGTGGTGGGTCGGCATGCTAATCTGCTCACCCACACTTTCCTGGCCCTAGTAGAGTTTAAGGATCCCATAGATAGCTCCAAAGTGCCACAGACCATTACCCCAGAGGGAGCCCTCACTGCTTGGAGAGTGATAACTAAGGACAGTAAAGACCCGGGGGGGAATCAGCCCCCACCACTATCTGAAACTTTTGAGGAGAAATTTGCTGAATGGTTGCTGGGAGAGGGGAAAACTGTGGAAGACTTGAAGAAACTATTCTTGCCACCTGGGGGTGTTCCTCCCCCAACACCCTCTCCTGCTCCAGTGCCCGTAATGGTGGCTGAACCAATGCAGACTCCTATTTCTGCACCTGCCATTAGTCACGACTCTTACGAAGGTTGAGGATCTTCTCACACCCTCCCCACCCCAAGGGAGGATGACTGAGGAGACCTGGATAGACTATGTTGCCCCCAAGTGCTAGAATGGCAATGCTAGGAAGGCAAGCGAAGAGGTTAGTGAGAGCTCTGAGGTCCTGCCACAGCTACCATCCGTTGCTAAACAGGCGGTAACCCTGGGCGACTGCAGGCCTATCTTGAGGCCTTGGAGAACGTGTATGGGAGCCCAGATTCTGATGAGGACCTATGGTGGAGAGTAAGAAATGCACAACAGTACCAAGGGGAGTTGTTGTCTGTGTATGTCTCTCGGCTGGAAAAATTGTTGCAAGAATGCCTCAGAAAGGGTAGTTTGCCAGCGATTGAACTGGACCGAACCAGACTGGACAGAATCCTTAAGTCTGCCCCCTTCTCAGAACTGCTGTTGCTTCAGTTACGCCTGGCAAATCGACTGGAATCCCCACCCTCCTATGATGAGTTAATGAGAGAAATTCGAGGAGTTGAGAAAAGGCGACCTCGGGAGGTACCTGCACCAACAGCTGTGGCAGACCGAGTGACTGAGGGACCCATCAAGTGAAGTTCAGGGGCAGAGGTTGACAGTCAATGAGTGCTCTGACAAGGAAAAGATATGCCACAATGGGGCGAACTGTTGAGAGAGATCAGAATTCAAAAACAGTCCCTTTATGAAGGCCACGCCTGCAAATGCAGACCCTGACCTATATCCGACTGCATCTGCTATGGGGTGGGGTACCCACCATTATCTCCTGCTGATAACAGCTCCAAACTCAATTCCTTGACCATGGAAGTGGAGAAACGACAAGATGTCTCCAAATGCTTATCCATCATGAACAGAGATGGCACCCAGGTTTCAGTTAATATACCGCCCTGGCTCCCAGTGTGGCGCCTCTGACCAGCTCAAACTCCAGAAAGTATGTTTTGCTATAATTGTGGGAAAGATGGGCACATGAAAGGGAATGCCAGTACCCAAGACACTGACAAAGTTGCATATAGGCTACAAGAGAGCTTGGAGAAAGAAATCAGTGGTTAAGGAGGTGCACGACATGATCCCAGTGAGGGCACCAAAATGCTAATTCCACGTCCTTTTGGCAAGGTCAGTTACCCAGGCCCCTACCACCCCTCTCCAGACTGGTCAGAATAGTGGGTCCCTCCATGGAGACCACTGTAAAGGTGGAATGGAGTGTCTACAAGAGCTGTATTAGACAGTGGCTCCAAGTGACAATTATGTTCCAGGATTGGTATCAGAAGCATTTGTCAGACGCCTTACAACCATTAGAAGGACTGCATGTATGGGGGTTAAGTGAGAAGGCCTACCCTCATTCCGGGTATATCCGAATTTGGCTGTCTTTCCCCACCTCCGTGGCTGGGTGGCGAACAAGTAGAGACCCTAGCCTTAGTGTGTCCCCCACTGGACTGTATGATGGTGTCCCTTTGTTGATTGGAACAAATGCTCATATATTCGAAGGCTGGCACAGTTGTGTTATGAAAAACAGGGTCAAAGACTAGTAGAGCTTTAAGAGTTCCAGCTTTAATTAAGAAGGCCTATGAGGCACAGAGAGATGCTGAAAAACAGAACCAGAGGAACCGGTCAGATTGTATGGAAGAAGAAGGATCCTGAGTCTCAGATCCTGGCGCCAAATGCCCAGTGTACCTTACAGGAGAGGTCCGTATCAGAAAGGATGTAAGAATAAAATATTAATGTTGGATGCACCAGGCGATGGAAAATTGCCAGAGGGACTGCTGGTCAAGCTAGTATTTTGCCCGCTAGAGCACATGCTTATGCCAGAAGGGTAATGGTCCAAGTTCATAATGTCTGAAAGAGACATTCAAGTAAACAGAAGTTTGCATCCTGGCTAATGTGCATTGTGCAGACAACTGCAGTGCTCACCAGCAGCAGAGTTCAAGGAAGAATGACAGATAGCATACTGACTTGTTTGATTTCGTGACTCCCGCTGCCAGCTGAATGGAAAGTGAGGATCAGTGAGAAGCTTGCCCAGAGAGACCAGGTGTTTTCTTTAAAGGAATGGGATGTAGGATTCGTGCAAGAGCTGAGCACAATATCAGGCTGCATGACGAAAGACCATTTCGTGAGAGGTCTCGGCCTGGCACCTGCCTGACATAGATGATGTGAGACGCATCTGCAAGAGATGTTAGCTGCTGGTGTAATACAAGAATCCAAGCCCTTATGCTTCCCAGTGGTAGTGAGGAAAAGAATGGAACAGTAAGGATGTGTGGATTATCGCACTTAAACCGGCGGACTATCCCTGATCAGTACACAATGTCCCGCATTCAGGATGCTGGACTGCCTAAGCGGAGCAAGTGGTTCTCTGTGCTGGATCTCCGCGGTGGTACTACCAGTCGATGGCCCCAGCGGACATGCAGGAGGGCCTTTATCTGTCATGGCTATGAATTCGCATGAGGATGCCTCCAAGGGATTTCAAGTTCCCCAACCACTTACTAGCGATTGATGGAGCGTGCAGTGGGGACATGAACTTACTAGAGTGCCTGGTATACCTAGATGATGTTATTGTGTTTGGCAGCTCACTGGAGGAACATGAGACAGATTATTTAAGGTATTGGACCGACTGGAGGACTTTGGCCTTAAACTGTCCATTGATAAGTGTCAATTCTTTCAAACATCAGTAAAGTATGTGGGACACATAGTATCCACCGAGGGAATAGAGACCGACCAAGTAAAGTTGAAGCCTTGACCACTGGCCACAGCCCAAAATCTAAAAGAACTCCAAAAGATTCCTGGGATTCTCTGTGGTTATTATCAGTAGCTTCATCAAGGACTATTCAAGAGTGATCCGCCCTTTACTTAACCTTACTCAAAGGTATCCCCAACCCACAAAAATACCAAAAGTCAAGCGTCCCTCAAGACTGAAAGAGTGTATTTTTCATCCGAGTGAAGTATTTGGGCCCGCTGGACTCCTGATTTGAGATTGCTTTTCATGAGATCATATATCAACTTACCCATGCTCCAGTGCTGGCCTATGCCGATCCAAGAAAACCTTACATCCTGCACACTGATGCTAGCTTGCAAGGGTTGGGGGCTGTGTTGTACCAAGAGCACGAGAATGGCCTGAGACCAGTGGCCTTTGCCAGTAGAAGCCTGACCCCATCCGAAAAGAACTATCCTGTACATAAGTTAGAGTTCCTAGCTTTGAAGTGGGCTATTGTTGACCAATTCCATGAGTACTTGTATGGGGCTAAAATACTAGTAAAAACTGACAATAATCCTTTGACCTATGTGCAGACCTCAGCTAAGTTGGATGCCACTGGCCATAGGTAGCTTTCTGCATTATCTACATATGACTATGCTCTCGAATACGAGCAGGTCTGAACCACATAGATGCTGATGCTCTCTCCGGAGGCCTGTTCCCAGAATGATTGGGTCCGATTGGCAGAACCTGACATTCGGGCACTCTGCGGAGAGTTTGACAGGGAGGAACAAATGTCCAGGACGCAGTGGACTGCATAGTGGATTCTTGGGAGCCTCTGAGAGTGCATACCTGCTGCTTGTGCCACTTTTCTGCAATAGACATTGGTGCACTGCCTCAGCTGGACAATGACAGTATTCGGCCCGGGCTCAATCTGATCCCATGATCAAAGCAGCTTTGAAGCCCTCTATGCAGGAAAAGATGTGTCCAAATTACGCTCCACTGATTTGAGAACTGCACTGTTATACAAAGAAGGTCCTAAGTTGAAACTGATCAATAAACTGTTATACAGAGAAACAGTAGACAGAGGGGACAAGTAGACAAACAACAACTGGTGCTGCCCACTGCCTTCGAGACTCAGTACTGAGGTCCTTGCACAACCACATGGGGCACCTTGGTATAGACAGAACACTTGACTTGGTGAGATCCAGATTCTATTGGCCTAAGATGGGGGCTGATGTGGAGCAACACATTCGAACTTGTAGTCGCTGCTTACAGAGAAGCTTTGCCCCAGAGGGCTGCCCCTTGTTAACATCACCACCAGTGCACCCATGAGCTGGTCTGTATTGATTTTCTGAGTTTGGAGTCAGATCAAAGAAATATCAGTAATGTGTTGGTGGTCACTGACCATTTCACGAGATATGCCCAAGCTTTCCCACCAAAGACCAGAAAGCATCCACTGTGGCCAAGTGCCTTAGAGAAAACTTTTTGTTCACTATGGGGCTCACAAAGAATCCATTCTGATCAAGGGAGAGACTTTGAGAGTCGTCTGATCAAAGATGCTTTCTCTGTGGGAGTCGCGAAAGTCCAGAACCACTCCTTACCACCACCCAGGGGACCCACAGCCTGAACATTTCAACTGCACTTTGCTAGATATGCTAGGCACCCTGCACCCAAAGGACAAGCCTAGATGGAGCCAACAAATTAGCACCCTGGTACATGCTTATAACTGCACCAAAAGTGATGCCACTGGATTCTCCCCTACCGCCTGATGTTTGGAAGAAGAAGCTCGACTACCAGTAGATGTGTGTTTTGGGGTCTCTCTGATGGGGTTCAAGCTGACAACTATTTACAGTATGTGCAAAAGTTAAAGGCCCAGCTAACTCATGCGTACTAACTGGCTCAAACCATGGCTGCCAAAAGAAATCTGGCCAACAAAGAAAGGTATGATAAAAGGTGAAAGCACAGGAACTCCAGGAGGGAGATCGGGATTGCTAAGAAATCTGGGACTGCATGGCAAGCACAAGATTGCTGACAGATGGCACCATCTCCCTCACATTGTAGTGGGCAAACTAGATGATCTGCCAGTGTACAAAGTAAGGCCTGAGAATAATTCAAAAGATGTAAAACAATGCATAGAAATCATTTACTGCCCATTGGACAAATCTTAATTGAGTCTGAGCCCTAGAAGATGCCCCTCTGGACCAGTGACTAGAGCTGCTGCTAAGAAAAGATCAAGAAAGTCTGCACCTACAGAAGCAAAGTTAAAGTGTTCCCTCCACAAGTCCCAGTTGAGCAGACTGTCAGTCCATATCGGAAGAAAGTGAGAGTGACTTTGAATACTATCCTTCTACGAACTGAGTCAATTGTTTCGGGCAATCCCTAGTCAATACTGGAGATGAAGCTGGGCCTTCTGGACTGTCTAAGCCCCAGCTTCATCCCTGGAGCCAATGCTCCCCAGAAAGTGAAGTGCAAAGCATCAGATCAGATGAAATGGAATCATTGTGCATGGTTGAACTGTTTGAGCTTTCAGGGGAAAATGATAGATTAGGGCAGACTGGTGATACACCGAACAAGAAGAGTATTTTGAGTGCCTGACAGTCCACTGCCAGTGTCCGAAAGCTCTCCATGCGAGCCAAATGTTGTGGACTCAGAAACTGTAACTCCTGGAGCTGAAAGTGCCCCAAGTTCTAGCCTCTCCCCCCCATGGAGACTTCCCTGACAAGTGAGGACAATGCTGAAAATGAGGCTCAGAGTGCAGAGACTATAACAGTTCCCCCTAGAAAGACTGATCGAGCTATAAAGCCTGTGGTGCACCTCAGTTATGATTCACTTGGGAGGCCTGTGGACTTGCCTCTCAATGTTGTCCATAAAGGAGTGTATGTGTCCCAGAGCTCATTGCCCAAACTGAGCATCAGTGCTAACTCCAAGTTACTTGTGTTGCCCTCTAAGTATGGTGCCCTTGCCCATCAGCCCCAAAAGGTAACTGATAGGAGGGCCCCTCTCTTCAGGTTTCATGTACAAGAGGTAATACAACGAGTTATGGTGCAATGTGTATGTAATACTATGTAAAGAGTGACGTACTGCAAATGTTTCAGAAATGTGTTCTTGGTAAAATGATATATTGACTGATGATTACATATGCGAGCCTAATGCAAATGTATATGGTTGCAGTTGAAACTTATGAGTACTTGCTTGACGCGGACGCCAAGCTTTCCCAGGCCAGGAAGGTGTAACCCCTGCAAATGGGGCTTCCCAAAAGACTTCAGGAGCTTGCTTGAATGCTCCAAGCCTGAATGGTGTTTGGCATTTAAGCCATTTATCAGTGAGTGTTTTTAGAGCCTCTGGTACTGTCTCTTTAAGAGCTGTCTGCTTGCAGACATAATTAGATTGTATGGGGGACTGTGTGCTTCTCTGAGTACCACTCGAGCTGCTGCAAGTCACTTCATTTTGCAGTCACTAGGAGTGCAAGGGAACCTATCTGAAAGATGTAACTGTTTGCCAGAAATTATTTAGAGTAGTAATGAAATTACAGTTTGTCTAACCTGCTTTCTTTGCAGTCAGAACTGTGTCTGCTAGTTCCCATTCTAGTTTTGAACTGCTGAACTGGACCAATCAGTGTGGGTAAGCTAGCTCTAAAATGGTGCCTTGGACGAATCAGAACTTGGACTCATAATCTGAGCCAGCCACAAGAGGATTGTATGGGCAGTGACTCTGGGAGATGTAGTTTAGACTTCGTGCCTTTTGGACCAACAGCAGCAGTCTATTGGAGTGACAGCCAATCCAGTCAAGAACTGGGAGGAACTCAAAGGAAGTGCCCGGTTTTGTCGGTTGGAGTTTCAGTTGAGCTTTGGCAGTGAAGAAGGAAGGAGCCCTGTGCTTTTTCAGTGTGCAGTTTTAGTCAAAAAGCGTGTATGAGCCCAGTTCGGTCTGCAGCTTGTGTAACAGCTTGTTAGGACTGAATCCGTCCTGTGAAAAGAATCAAGGATCTCTGAAGAGTAGAAACCAGGCTCACCGTGTAGAAGACTGGAGGAATTGCTGAAAATTGCACTCGGTCTGTCAGGAACTGAATCTGCTGTGTGTCTCCGGTATTGTGCAGTAATTGCGATCGGGATACAGATGCAGCCTGCCTGGTATAGTGCTTTCTTTTATATGGATGTGTGAAGAGGTTTGTGTACCTCAAGTGAGCCCTGCTGACACTGAAGGACCCTATCTTATTTGGAGGTCGTGAGTACTAATTCAGGGTCGCCTCCCTGTTGAATTGCCACATTAAATCCAAATGGAATTACTGTACTGCTGACTGTTTAATTCTCCTTTTCTCTGTGAAAGGGCCCCTACCAGCTGCCACGGTTTGGACTAGCCACTAGGGCTTGGGTGCCCAGGGACAGTAACTGATAGGGATAGGCCTGTGCACAGAGCCATAGGTAGATTATTAGAGTGATAAGCTAATTAACCTGATTTCCCCTGTCCTTGTTATGTCCCCAAATAAATCAGAGCTGCTTGTTTCAGCAAAGTCATACTGCCTGAGGTATTTGTCTATGTTAAAGTACTGTACTGTGATTGTTGCACTGTATCTCATTTCACAGGAGGTCCCAGTGCCGAACCAGACCTGGGGTAAGTGTATACTGTGAAGGTAATTCTGATATATTGTGTGGGCCACTAGTGGGAAGAAAGGGGGGTTGCAGTGTCCCAGAGGGCTGTGACCAAGTTAGTTTAACTATTGCAAACCCTGACCTCTGGGTGGAGGCACCCGCCATTGGATCCAGGCCCCTCAACCTGTTAGTGGCAAATCAGGCAGGGGTAGTAGCCCCTGGGATAGCGCCATCTAGGGGTTACAGAGGGTAATAGTAAATGGAGTCCACAATGAAGAAAGGAGGGTAACTAGCGGGGTACCGCAGGGTTCAGTATTAGGACCGGTCCTCTTCAATGTCTTTATAAGCAACATTGCAGAGGGACTGGAAGGAAAAGTATGTCTCTTTGCAGATGACACAAAGATCTACAACAGAGTTGATGCACAAGGTGGGGTGGAAAGGATGAGAAGGGACTTGGCAAGGTCAGAGGAATGGTCAAATGTATGGCAGCTTAGATTCAATGCTAAGAAGTGCAAGGTAATGCACCTAGGAAACAAAAACCCAGGGGAAGAGTACACAATGGGGGGTGAAATATTAACAACAACAAAAATCGAAAGAGACCTAGGAGTAATTATATCAGATGACCCAAAGATGGGCAAGCAATGTGAGAAGGCAGTAAGGAGGGCTGGGGGGTACTGGGATGCACAGGGAGAGGCATCAACAGTAGAAAACAGGAAGTTGTTATCCCTCTCTACAGACAGTTAGTGAGACCCCATCTGGAGTACTGCGTGCAATTCTGGAGACCTCATCTCTGCAAAGACATAGACAAAGTGGAGGCTGTTCAGAGGAGAGCAACCAAAATGGTGCAGGGTCTGCACCAGAAGACATACAAGGAGAGACTAAAGCAGCTTAATATGTATACCCTTGAGGAAAGGAGGGAGAGGGGGGACATGGTAGAAACTTTTAAGTATCTCAAGGGAATTAACAAAGTACAAGAGGGTAGTATCTTTCAGAAGAGATGTGCAAGAACAAGGGGGCACAATTTGAAGATAGAGGGGGAACAGCTCAGAGGTAATGTTAGAAAGTATTTTTTCACAGAGAGGGTTGTGGATGCATGGAACAGCCTTCCTGAGGAGGTTATGGAGTCAGGAACAGTGGGAGAATTCAAGAATGCATGGGACAGGCATAAGGCAATTCTAGTGGGGGGTAGGAGGAAGTAAGCTGTTGATTAACTAGAATCTGCAGCTTATCCATCAGGTAGGGAAATGGGCAGACTAGGTGGGCCAAGCAGTCCTTATCTGCCATCACATTCTATGTTTCTATGTTTCTAAACACTATTCTAGTTTCCCCAGGCCTTTCCTTGACTCACTAGTGCTACTTCCCCCCTTCTCTCCCCATTAACTGCTCTACCTTTCCCCCTCTTCTACTCCCCAATTAACCCCTCTCCCTCTGGCTCCCGTGGCTGCCCTTTTATCCTGCCTACCCCTCCCTTGCCTTTATCTTATACCACCCCTTTATTAACCGCATAAACTTTAGCTATACCCATGCCACCGACTACTTCTCCTTCACACATGTCTCCTCCCTATACTCTCTGCAGGATGGACCCATCCACCTAATCATCTCATCCTCCTGCCTTTCTTTACACTTTCTCCCTGTATTAAGGCAAAATTGATGTCTTATCCACATTGCTCTTAGACAAAAGAACTGTTGTTAAAACAAAGCCTGGCTATGTTCTCCTCACCTTTACTTTCACTATTGTGACTATTGTATGTGCCCACTGTTTATTTTGTCTTATGTACTTTCCACAAATGATTGTATCTGTTTTACTCTGTATTTTGTTTCTGACGTGGAACTTCTGTAAACAAGCCTGTGGCTCAAAGGTATTTCCAAAAACTAAATAAATAAAAAGTTAGGGAATGTAAGTGAGTGCACTGCCGGAACTCGTTACGTCCTCAGGAAATCAAAGCAGAAAGGCAGCCATATCTCTGCTGACACACACTGTCCCCCTCCATCCTGCTACCAAGTGCTCTGCATACAAAGGGAGTGAGCGGCTCATGCACTGCTGCAATACTTGCCAGAGATTGCTGTGAAGAGAGACAGAGACCGATAAAGAGAGCAGCTCACCGCACTGCCGCACAAGTGATCGGGAGAGAAACAGAGTGAGAGAACAGCATAACCTCAGCATTACTGTCCTGCAGGTCAGTTCCCCCTTTAGCAGCAGTCCAGACATCGGGGGATGGGAGTGTGACACTTTACAAGCATACAACTGAACTGTCCTTGATCAAGAGGAATGTCTATCATGTCAGCCATCAAATTTCTCTGTCCCTCATGCAGAACAGCAGCACAACAGATCTTTCAGCAGTGAAACCTTTGGTATCGGTTCCGAGGAGTGTGTGTGGGGGGCCACAAAGTAGAAGCATCTTTCTAAGTGTTACAAAGTATTTTATGGACAACAAATATCAGAGATCATTTTAGCACTGTATTTCTGACATTTGTGTGTTCATAAAATAAATGACATAAGCATTAGTTTTGGGGACTACTTTTCAGGTCGGCAGGATAATTTAACATTTTTCCTATTTCAACAGGAAAAAAACACCCTTTCTGTAATTTTTTTTAACAAATAACCCATTTTATAAGCGCAATAACCCACTTCAGGGTATGGGGTTTTGGGGATTTAATCCACATCATGGGTGCTATGAGAGCACTCAGCTGCAACACACCCGGGCCATAGATTAAATCCCCATAACCCTATACCCTGTCGTGGGTTATTGCTTACTAATATTGCTAGACCCCTCCAGATCCCCTTTATTGATTTTAATTTTTGTTGTCATTCTTGAAACTGCATGCTTTTTGAAAGGCAAGGGAGCAGCTTAATTATAGATAATTAGAACAGCAGAGGTAGAGTAAATGAGCTGCGTGTGCATAGACTACTCATCATTTGCTTCTCTTGTTACCTGATTTTCTAATTCTCCTTCATGTATGTATGCATATATAATATATATAAATATTTATATATTATACTGGCAAAGTAGCACCAGTATTGTTAGGGTTGAATAGGGTGCTTAATTTTAAACCCCAGTTTTTGCACCTTA
This sequence comes from Neoceratodus forsteri, assembly GCA_016271365.2. Classification (NCBI taxonomy): domain Eukaryota; kingdom Metazoa; phylum Chordata; order Ceratodontiformes; family Ceratodontidae; genus Neoceratodus; species Neoceratodus forsteri. Next base: position 1,546,234,545 of record CM057450.1, read on the forward strand.
ATAACTTTGGTGGCGTTCAAAGAAATTCTCCAAAATTTGGCACACATTGTCTTGTAAGCACGTTCTCAAGCCAAGAGAAGTTTCCTGACATCTGCTTGTGTGGTTTCCATGATACAAATGTCAATTTTTAATGAAGTGCAGTGTTTTTTTTCCTCTACTTATTACATTTTTTTTTTTTTTGCTCTCACCTACAGCATATATGATATGGAATTTGTTTTCTGGAAATTTTAGGGTAGAAGCAGCCTGTGCCAAGGTAGTGAAACATAGAAACATAGACTTTGACGACAGATAAGGACCACTTGGCCCACCTAGTCTGCCCATTTCCCTACCTACCTACAGGAGAAGCTGCAGATCCTAGTTAACCAACAGCCTATTTCTTCTTACCCCCCACAAAAATTGCCTTATGTCTGTACCATGCATTCTTGAATTCTCCCACAGTTTTAGACCATACAGCCTCCTCAGGAAGGCTGTTCCATGCATCCACCACCCTCTCTGTGAAAAAATACTTCTTCACATTGCCCCTCAACCATCTCCTCCTCTATCTTCAAATTGTGTCCCCTTGTTCTTGCACATCTCTTTTTCTGAAAGATGCTACCCTCTTGGACTTTGTTGATTCCACTGAGGTACTTAAAAGTTTCTATTATGTCCCCCATCTCCCTCCTTTCCTAGTGGGTATACATATTAAGCTCCTTTAGTCTCTACTCATATGGCTTCTCTTGCCTTTGAAGGTTTCCTGAAAAAGTATTATTTTTCTTCTTAGCATGCTTAGCACAGTGTTTGGATAGCCCTCTGATATGACCCCAAATTTTGGGGTCACAAGACTGTTATGCTTTCGTGCCACTTAGCTGACATGGCCCATAAAACAGTTTTTCGGGTTGTGACTGTGCCATTTTTTTTTTCAAACTAAACAATATGGAAAATATCTAAAATGCTGTATTTAAAAAAAAAACAGTTGCACCTAACTAAACCGGACCCCTTTGGGTACTGCAGATTCTGGCATTTTTTTAAGTCAGGGCCAGAAATACCTTTTCTTCGAACCCCAAAATTCTGGGTGCTCAACTTAGTGAGAGGAGCCATTTTTTGCAGCTCACAGCTCACACATAGAACTATACTATGTGTAATCTGACTGCTTTGTTCTTCAATTTCATATATATATATATATATATATATATATATATACATATACTGTACAGTTAGGGTTGAGTGCTCACTTTTATGTTATTGCCCAATTTTTGTACTGTAAAGGGAATATAAATAAGGGGTTTTGAAAACAAAAACAAAACCCACAGCACAGTAGCTTATGGTCTGTTTGCCTCAGAAATGTATTGTAATCCATTTTCATCACTGTTTAAAAGTTCCGATGAATGTAAACAAACCCCCTCCTACTATTCAAGATTCATGCTGCAGTAGTAGCCTAAAATGGCCGCAGCATCTGAAACGTGAAGCCAGCATCAGTGGGCGACAGTGCTCTGGAGCAGTAATATAGTCCTCATAGGGACCTTATTAATAAACTGTTAAAATAACCTTATAAAGAAAGCTTCCTGAATCCCTTAATGTGCATTTGGGTGGGAAATTTCCCACATGCACAATAAGCAATTTGGAGAAGGGCTTTGCTAGGGTTTTTCTTACAGTTTTAAGTTGTGGACTGTAATTTTCAGGGTAAAAAGCCTTTGCCTCACAGATGTGTCTTTTAAAGGTTTGGTGAAAAAATATTAATTTGTTCCAAAGTTATTAAATGTTGAAGTTACCATTAGTTTCAATGGGGAATTTTAGACTTCCAGCATGAACATTGATTCTGTGTCGCAGGAGCTAAATCCCTTTGTGCAAATGGGTCATCATGTGTTGCAGGAGCTTAATCCCTTTGGGCAGATGGGTCATCATGTGTTGCAGGAGCTTAATCCCTTTGGGCAGATGGATCATCCTGTGTTGCAGGTGAGAAATTTTTTTTCTTGGATCCGCCATTTTGTTTCTTTAGTTAGCAAGAGAAAGAAAATAAAGAAAACACATAAAAATGAATGGAATTGAAAAACAAACATCAGAACCTAGTTAAATGGGACCCGTTTAGCTGCATTCTATTTGTTTTTTTAAATTATGTCCAGAAACACCTTTTCTGGGTACCCAAAATCCCGGGTGCCCAGTTTAGCGAGAAAAGCCCTTCCCCCACATTCTCTGAGAACAGCAGGATTTTCTTGAATTCTGCAACCGCAGCTGGAACTTGTGCTGCTGGCTGCAGTTTCAGTGGTGAGCCGCCATTTCCCTGGTGTCTAGTGGCACCCCCCCCACCCTCCAATCCTCATATTTTATTTTATACATTTCTTGTTGGTGTTAGTGGTATTCCCTCCCTCACCCTCCTTTATGCATCCCTGGTGTCCAGTGGCACTCTCCACCCTATGATCTCCATATTAAATTTTCTCCCTTGGTGTAAGTGATATTCCCCCACACACACACACACACACACACACACATACACACACACCCTTCCATAACTTTTCATGGTGTCTAGTGGCACCCCCCACCCTCCAATCCCCATATTTTATTTTTTTTTCATTGGTGGTTAGTGGCTCCCCCCTTGCATGTTTTTATTATGTCCTGAAAAAAAGAAAATAGTCCCCCAATGTCTTTTTTTTAAAACCTGAAATAAAGAAAATGGTCCCTCATCATTCCCGCCATCCTCCTCCTCCATCCTGACCCTCCCACTAATCACCCACCACCCACACCCCACCTTACCCTATATTTACCACCAGAGGTGATAGGCTGTCATTTTCTGTGGACCAAGACACATCTGCGCTCTTTAAAGCCGAACTATGAACTGAGGAATCAAGGTAAGTGCACTATAATGTATTTCAATGGTGTTTTGAACCTATGTATATAGTTTTGCTATTTTTAGTATTTTTTTTCACCAAATTTTCAACATGGCCTTTTTGGGAGCACACTTCATGAATATTGGCACTGTCATTTTGTTAATCAGGCATGGAAGGTGATTTCGTGGTCACTGTGCGAAATCACCTTTCAAGACTGAATAATGAAATTTCACCATCAGTGTTCATGAGGTGGGGTCCCAAAAAGGCCATGTTGAAAATCTGGTGAAAAAATTCCTGAAAATGGCCATGTTATGAGCGTTCACTTAAATTTGTCTACGCACACGCATAACTTTGGTAATTTTCAATATTTTGACTCCAAATTTTCAACATAGCCGTTTTTTCACACCACCTCATGAACAATACAGGTGTCATTTTTCACATCCTGTCCAAAACATTTTTCACACCTGTGGCGTGGAATGGCATTTTGGCATGGATTTGAACATTTTCACCTATGGGGTTTATGAGGTAGGGTCATAAGAAGACAATGTTCACAATTTGGGGTCAGTAAATGAAAAAAATGCCAGAGTTATGGCCATTCATTGCAATTTCACTACACCCACTCGTAACTCTGGACATTTTTAATATTTTGACCCCAGATTTTCAAAATAGCCTTCTTATTACCCCACCTCATATATGTCACAGCTGTCATTTTTTCAAATCTTGCCCAAAATGTGTTTTCACACCTAAGATGTGGAATGATGTTGCAGTTGCACAGAATTACATTTTGGCTGGGATTTGAACATTTTATGTACTGGGTACCTGAGGTGGGATAATAAGATGGCTGTCCTGACAATGTGGTCCTATAAATGGAAGTGCAGGGCCCAGAGTGTTCTGTGCTTCCACAGCTAAATACATATACACATGTAAGGAGGGATGGGAGAGCAGGGCCCTGATGGCCCTGCGGTGCCACAGACAAATAAGGATATTATTATACTATCTGAAAAAGTAAGGAAATTCATTGCAAAAAACTTCATTAATGCATCATTTGGGGTTGTTACTAAAGTGATAAAGGTAAAGAAATGTGGCATTCGGGTTTCCAACCCTAACACCCCACCCCCACCCTGCAGACACCAACGGGCATGGGGGCTTTGGGGTAGTCAGTCCTAATGCTCACCCCATTCTACTATACTCTACCCATCTCAGCTTATTTACTTATGGAATGGGGTGAGCATTAGGGATGATGACTCCAAGGCATCCCCCAATGCCTGTTGGTGTCTACAGGGTGGGGATGGGTTGTTAGGGTTGTAAACCCTAATGGCACGGTTCCCTACTTTTGCCACTTTAGTAACAACCCTAACAGATGCATTAACAAAGTTTTTTGCAAAGAAAATATATATATAGGTCCTATACTGTACCATCTCAGCTTCCTTACACATGGACTGGAGTGAGAGTTAGTGCCGATGACCCCAAGGGGGTGGGGTGGAGTGGTAGGGGTAGGAACCCTAACACTGAATTTCCATACTTTTGTCACTGTAATAGGATCCCTATCTGATGCATTACTGGAGTTTTTTTGCAATTAATTTCCTTACTTTTTGAGATAGTATAATAGTGTCCTTATTTTACTGTGGGAGCGCAGGGTTCTTTGGACCCTGCACTCCAATCCCTCTGTAGATGCGCATATATATGTAGGTGTGGAAAAGCAGGGCCCTGCGCTTTCATGTGTCAAACAACAGTGACCAAACTGTCAGCATTACCATCTTATTACTCCACCTCACGTACCCCGGTACAGAGAAATTGTGAAATGCAAGGCAAAACTTAATGCGCACTGCAATGCCATTCTGTGCCACAGGTATGAAAACACATTTTGGACAGGATGTGAAAAATGACAGCTGTACAGTTCATGAGGCGGTGTGAAAAAATGGCTATGTTGAAAATTTGGCATAAAAATATTGAAAAGTACGAAAGTTATTCACGTGCATTGATTAAAGTTTATAGACACATGTAACTCCGTCATTTTTAGGAATTTTTTCACCAAATTTTCAGCATGGCCTTTTGGGGACCCCACTTCATGCACACTGGCCCAGTCTCAAAAGGTGATTTCACACAACGTACACAACATTCTGCACCACAGGAGTGAAAACATGTTTCAGGCAGGATATGAAAAATGACAGTTGTACTGTTCATAAGGTGGTGTGAAATTGGCAATGTTGAAACTTTGGATTGAAAATATTAAAAATTGCCAAAGTTATGCACGTGCATAGTGAAATTTCAATGACCTTATGTAATTCAGGTGTTTTTTGGTATTCTTGCACCAAATTTTCAACATGGGCTTTTTAGAAGCCTGCCTCATGAGCTCTGGCACTGTCATTTCATTAACTGGTTGCAAGAGGTGATTTCATGCAGTGACTGTGAAATCACCTTTTAGGACACAGTAAACAAAATGACAGTGCCAGAGTTCATGAGCTGGCGTCCAAAAAGGACCATGTTGAACATTTGGTGAAAAAATAAAAAATGGCCAAGATATCAATGTAAGTTCAAACATTCCTGCACTTTCAGCGCATGAAGTAGGATCCTACTTCATATCTCATCATACGAAGCAAGATCCTACTTCTTATGGCTCATGAAGTAGGATCCTACTTCATATCTTGGCATATGAAGCAGGATCCTACTTCGTATGACGCTAATATGAACAAAGAATTTAAATGTTTAATAAAACACATTTTAATGGCATTTTTCAAGCAGTAAAGTGCAGAATTCACATAAGGGGTCCCAATAAGAAAGCTACATGTGTTGGTTCCTCTCCAGAATATCATTTTGGGAGGTTTCCAAATTTGAATTTTTCAGGCGGAACTGAAAACAAGATGGTGGCCATACGAAGTAGGAATTGTCCCATACAAAGCAGGATTCCTACTTTGTTTCATACAGCTATCTTGTAGTGCTTACTTAGCATGCTCAGAAATGATTTTTTTCACATTTTTAAATTGCAGTAACTTAAAAACTGCTTATTATTTTTTCAACAGACTAGCAAAAGGCACATCTGTGAGGTAGTCCTTTTCTGCCCTGAAAATTTCAAACCAAAATACCAAACCGTCTGGGCTGTAGGCAAGTACAAAGGAAAATCCTAGCAAAGTCAATTACCAAAAACATGTTTTTCTCACCTCTCTGTAACTGGGAGATTGCATATCCTACTGGAACATAACTTGTCAAATCAGGAGTTCTGTCACACAGGACAGTGCATATCAAATTTTGTGCAAATCCGTTGAATGGTTACAAAGTTATTATTATTACTGCAGAATTCTGAGTGCCTACTCAACTCTAACTATAGGGGCACAACCACACCCTAATATATATATATATATATATATATATATATATATATATATATCTATATATATTGATACATATATATATATATTTTTTTTAACCCAGACTGATGCTGCTGCTGTCTTGTGCCGCAGTTCCAATATTATTCATTTGGGGCAGAGGAGGGTGGGTTGTTGGCTGAAAGAATTTACTGTGAATTCCACACCATACCTCTCAATTTTTCGTTCCCCAAATGTGGAACATTTCCTCTCAAAATGTGGAAAAAATCGGCAAAATGTGGGGCACTTAATCAAATCTTTAACTAAGAAGCTCACTCACAACACTGTTAAAATGTATGGCTTTATGTTCACCAGGCTTGCTTTTAATTGAATAATATAGAGAATAATGGCTGGGAGTCAGGTGTTAACCATATTGTAATCACCTCGAGTGGTTGCTAAGGGCAGCTTTGTAAACCTCGAGAGCGTAGCTCAAGAGGTTTACTTCAGCCCTTAGCAACCACGAGAGGTGATTTCAATGTGGTTAACATCTGATTCCCAGACATTATTTTTTATAGTGTATGGGTAAAAACATTTGTGAAACACAATATTGAATGCTTTGCTCTTACTATACAGCGATGATTGGAGGCTTTGAGATGTTTTGCCACGGCAAGATTTATTTTGTTTACATACACCTATTACTGCTAATAGAGAAATTAAATTCAAATATATTCTCGGCATGGGCATTTTAAAAATGGAGACAATCAACGGAATGCCAGGTTCAAATTATGAAAGAAATCCGGTTGGTTGCTAATGGTCACCTGGTGTAAGCGATGCAACGTTGCGTCTTGTCTGAGGCCCAAACAAACATATGCGATGACGACCACATGCGTGCAGGTTGCGATTCAACACAGAATATCTACAAGGGGAACAGAAAATTGTAGAGATATGCATCATCAGCTAGTAGTAGGTTATGCTTTTTTTACACTGTCATTTTCATTTTACATTGTTATGTGTAATTCCGCCATTGTAATCGGCTCTGTCAGTTAACTACCACTCACGTGAATTTTGAATTTTTACCCGTAAATGGCATTCGCAATTTGTGGGGCTAGAATACTGTGCAAGTCATGATTCTTCCTTGGTATGTCACTGCTTGGACGTTCCGAAGAGTGGTTAACAACTTCTGACATTCTGAACAGTGGATAACAAGGATTTGCTGCTGCTGATTATGATGGTTAATAAGGGCTCACCATACATTATATATTTTTTACATTATTATGTTGTCTTGCGCGTGCAGCGCACGCAGCATTTTGTGACAGCTTGCTGGAGTAACAGGTTGTAGAGGTGTGGCCGTTTTGTGGCCAATGGTGACACTGCTTTTTTGGGCTGGTCTCGGTGGCACCAATGAATGAGCATGCTGTCTATGACAGTACTAGAGAAATGTGCCACCAACTTGAAAGAAATCCACAGCTGCAATGAGAGGCAGGCTCGTCATTACAGCAGCAGATCTCACACGCCTCCATTACGTGCCCTTGGTGAAACATTTCAATAAACATGGCGGCGGCTCCCATCTTCTGCCTCTCATGGTCCCTACAAAGACAATGTCAGAGGTGCCCAATCCCCCTGTCAGTATGCCCCTTCCCCAGTTCATTTGCCAACAGGGGAGCCCAAACCCATCGGCATAATGTCCCCCTCGTTTTGTCTGCCGAGGGGATGCCCAATCCCCCTCAGCATCATGCCCCAACACAGACATGCTTTTGCCGACAGGCACCCAATCCCCTTTTGGCTTCAGTCCCCCCTCCCAAAATTTGCAGATGGCACACTGGGAGCCCTCCCCAGTGTGCCCAAAAGCAAACCTGTAACTAAAAACCTTCCTGCGACATCCTTTTTTGTTGTTGCTGTTCCTTATAAAACAGAAAACTATCCCTCATGGTCACGACGGCATCCCTCCCCTAACCTGCACCCACCCTCTGCACACCCCACCTCCCCACACACCCCCACTCCATACTTACCCACTTGGAGCCCTGCGCGACGATCTTAGGTGGAGCAGGAACAGGTCTGCACTCTTCAAAACCAACTGCGACCTGAAGAAAATCACAGTAAGCTACATAATGGCATCAATGGAGGGGTTTCAACTTAGGTAGATATCTTGGCCATTTCTGTGACTTTTGGCTATAAATTTTCAACATGGGGTTCTTGGGACCCCACCTCATAAACTCAGTTACTGTCATTTTGTTATTTAGTCCCGAAAGGTTATTTCGCAGTCACTGCGCAGAATCACCTTTCGGGACTGATTAATGAAATGACAGTGTCACTGTTTATGAGGTGGGCTCCCAAAATTCCGATATTGCAAATTTGGTGAAAAAATTCCAAAAAATTACTGTGTTATGAGCGTGCATTGCGCAGTTTCCATGCACGCTCACAACTTAGAGAAATTTTAATATTTTCACTCCAGATTTCAACATTGCCATTTTTTCATACCTCCTTATGAACAGTACAGCTGTCATTTTTCACATCCTGCTCAAAATGTGTTTTCGCACATGTGGCACACAATGGCATGGTCGCTGTGGAAAATCAATGTTTGTGACAGATTAAGAAAATCACAGTGACGCTGTTCATAAGTGGAGGTCCCAAAATGCCTATGTTGAAAATCTGATGAAAAAATTCCACAAAATGACTATGTTACGAGTGTGCGTTGCGCTATTTCCACGCACGCTCATAACTGCGAGAATTTTTAATATTTTCACTCCAGATTTTCAACATTGCCATTTCTTCACACCTCTTTATGAATGGTAAAGCTGTCATTTTTCACATCCTGCCCAAAATGTGTTTTCGCACATGTGGCTCAGAATGGCACGGTTGCTGTGGGAAATCAAGGTTCGGGACTGATTAACCAAATCACAGTGCTGCTGTTCATGAGCAGAGGTCCCAAATGCTTTCATGAGGTGGGGTCACAAAAAGCCCATGTTGAAAAGTTGGAGTGAAAATACTAACAAACACCTGGGGTGTTAGAGTTTCTAACCATAACATCCCACCCTTTAGAGATTGACAGGCGTCAGGGGTGTGACTTTGGATTGTCAGCTGTAATGCTCACGCCATTCCACCCCAACCCCCACCCTGCAGCCAGTGACAGGCATCAAGGTGTGTCTTGGACTCTTCAGCCCCAAAGTTCACCCCATTCTCCTATACTGCATCCATCTCAATGTATTTCCTTATGGAATGGGGTGAATGTAAGGCCCAACAACCCCAAGGCACAATGCGACACTTGTCGGACTCTGCAGGGTAGGTTGATGTGAAATGGCATGAGCGTTATGGCTGACCCAAGAGCACACCCTGACTGCACTATCGAGTCTCTCAGAGTAAGGGAGAGGATTGTCGTCAGTTCCATACTTCATTGCCATTCCTATTATGCATCTCTCTAACTCCTGCACTACCAACATCAATGCCAGCAAGACATCATTCGGCATTGACAAATGCTTGTTTACTATGGATTTTTGCTTTAAAATCTTAACATTGAATGTGGGACAAATCCTCTTAATGTGGAACAGGGGATTTTTGTTAAGTGAAATGAGGAACTCTTCCTCGTAATGTGCACAGTTGAGAGGTATGTTTCACACATCTATTACATCCTGGTTGAGTTTAGCTGTTCTTTGCTCAGTATAGTTTCCTAGTAAACAAAAGGTAAAAAAAACACCCATCTCAGAGATGAGTAATGTATTAAGCGTAGGCAAACAGATGCACTGCAAGCCTTTTTTTAACAAATGAGGAGCAAAATGTAAAGAAAATAAATGCTTTCTAGTTATTTATCTGTTTAGAAACCTTTACTTTTACTTATACACTGAGCTGATAAAAGCTCATTTCAAGATGCGTCCAGGGGGAGAGCAAAACTCTGGGGAAGGAGATGGGCAAGGGGGAAAATGGGACCAAGGAGGGAAATTGCATGCCAGGAGAGCGGTTTAGGCAAAACTACAAGCAGAAGGAAGGGAGCAGCAGGGTAGTGCTCATAGGGGACTCATTACTTAGGGGAATCAGATGGGGGAGAAATGGGGGTAGGAGCAGCACCATTTGGGTTGAGTGTTTGCCAGGTATGATGGTGCTAAAGGTGAGGCACAATATACCCTCATGGGGCAAGCAGCAAGACAAGAGGTCACACTTGGTGTTCCACCAATGATCTGGAGGGGAATAGTCTTATGGAAGTGCAGGCCAGGTTCAGGGAGCTTGCTAGGTTCTGCAGTAGTATAGGGTTCCAGTCAATGGCTTTCTCGGAGGTACTGCCTGTGCCAAGAGCCAGCATATTAAGAAAACAGAGGACTGAAGAATTTAATAAATGGCTGGGGGAAGGGGTTGGTGCAGACAGATGGGGTTTGGGGTTTTGGGGGACTGGGGAGCAACGTGGGGAGACAGGAGCCTATTTACCCCAGACAGGCTATACCTGAGCAGAGAGGAACAAGCTGTGCTGAAGAGAAAGTTAGGGGACCCCACCTCCTCGCACCCCCCACTCCATACTTACCGCCGGAGCCCAGTGTGACGATCTTCGGTGGAGGGGAACACGTCTGCACTCTTCAAAGCCGACTGCGACCTGAAGAAAATCACGGTAAGCTGCATAATGGCATCAATGGAGGGGTTTCAACTCAGGTAGATATCTCAGCCATTTCTGTGATTTTTGGCTCCAAATTTTCAACATGAGGTTCTAGGGACCCCACCTCATTAACTCAGTCACTGTCATTTCGTTATTCAGTCCTGAAAGGTGATTTCGCAGTCTTCTCGCAGCAAATCACCTTCGGGGACTGATGAATAATCAACAGTGTCACTGTTCATGAGTGGGCTCCCAAAAGCCTATATTGCAAATTTGGTGAAAAAATTCAAAATTACTGTGTTACAAGCGTGCATTGCGCAGTTTCCACTCATGCTCGTAGCTTAGAGAATTTTTAATATTCTCACCCCAGATTTTCAATATTGCCATTTTTCACACCTCCTTATGAATAGTACAGCTGTCATTTTTCACATCCTGCCCGAAATGTGTTTTCGCACATCTGGCGCACAATGGCACGGTCACTGTGGGAAATCAACGTTCAGGACAGATTTAGAAAATCACAGTGAAATACTGTTCATGAGCAGAGGTCCCAAAATGCCTATGTTGAAAATCTGGAGTGAAAAAATTCCACAAAATGACTGTGTTACGTGCGTGCATTGTGCAGTTTCCACGCATGCTCGTAACTTCGAGAATGTTTAATACTTTCAATCCAGATTTTCAACATTGCTATTTTTTTACACCTCCTTATAAACAGTACAGCTGTCATTTTCCACATCCTGCTCAAAATGTTTTTTCACACATGTGGCACACAATGGCACGGTCGCTGTGGGAAATCAATGTTTGGGACAGATTAAGAAAATCACAGTGACACTGTTCATGAGTGGAGGTCCCAAAATGTCTATGTTGAAAATCTTGTGAAACAATTCCACAAAACGACTGTGTTACGAGCGTGCATTACGCAGTTTCCACACACGCTCGTAACTGCGAGAATTTTTAATATTTTCACTCCAGATTTTCAACATTGCCATTTCTTCACACCTCTTTATGAATAGTACAGCTGTCATTTTTCACATCCTTCCCGAAATGTGTTTTCGCACATGTGGTGCAGAATGGCACGGTCACTGTGGGAAATCTAAGTTCAGGACAGATTAGCAAAATCACAGTGCCGCTGTTCATGAGCAGAGGTCCCAAATGCTTTCATGAGGTGGGGGTCACAAAAAGCCCATGTTGAAAATTTGGAGTGAAAATACTAATAAACGTCTGGGGTGTTAGGGTTTCTAACCATAACGCCCACCCCTTTAAGACTGACAGGTGTCAGGGGTGTGACTTTGGATTGTCAGCTGTAATGCTCATGCCATTCCACCCCAACCCTACCCTGCAGCCCGTGAAGGCATTAAGGTGTGCCTTGGACTCTTCAGCCCCAAAGTTCACCCCATTCTCCTATACTGCATCCATCTCAATGTATTTCCTTATGGAATGGGGTGAATGTAAGGCCCAACAACCCCAAGGCACAATGCGACACTTGTCGGACTCTGCAGGGTAGGTTGAGGTGAAATGGCATGAGCGTTATGGCTGATGACCCAAAGGCACACCCTGATGCCTGTCAGTCTCTGCAGGGTGGGGAGGGATTGTCGTCAGTTCCATACTTCATTGCCATTCCTATTATGCATCTCTCTAACTCCTGCACTACCAACATCAATGCCAGCAAGACATCATTCGGCATTGACAAATGCTTGTTTACTATGGATTTTTGCTTTAAAATCTTAACATTGAATGTGGGACAAATCCTCTTATTGTGGAACAGGGGATTTTTGTTAAGTGAAATGAGGAACTCTTCCTCGTAATGTGCACAGTTGAGAGGTATGTTTCACACATCTATTACATCCTGGTTGAGTTTAGCTGTTCTTTGCTCAGTATAGTTTCCTAGTAAACAAAAGGTAAAAAAAACACCCATCTCAGAGATGAGTAATGTATTAAGCGTAGGCAAACAGATGCACTGCAAGCCTTTTTTTAACAAATGAGGAGCAAAATGTAAAGAAAATAAAAGCTATCTAGTTATCTGTTTAGAAACTTTTACTTTTACTTATACACTGAGCTGATAAAAGCTCATTTCAAGATGCGTCCAGGGGACGGGGAGAAGGGAGAGGGCAGTACAAGGCAATAAACAAGAGGAAATTACAGGGCCAAAATAAACAACTGCAGCAGCTCAGACATGAAGCAACAGCAAAGTACAATAACAATGGTCACTGATTGGAGGAGCTTAAACGAAAACACCAGTTGGGCAAAGGATGGAAAAGAGAACACAGGAGGAGCTGCAGGAGTAGTAGAAACAGCTGCAGAGGTAGGTGTGAGAAGGAGGGGAGAGGACTGGAGGAGGTCAAAAGGATGCAACAGAGGAATGAGAAGAGAAAGGGGGAGCACAAGGGAGGCCACAGGAGACTTAGGCACAAAAGAAGTAGGGGACGAGAGGGGCCAGGGGAAGTGGCATGTTGTTGTTGTTGTTCTTCAAAAAATCACAGAAAACACCATCAGGGAAGGGGCAGTAATTAGGGAGGAAAGCATCAGGCAGTAGGCTGCAAGGCAAACAGGCAGAGCAGGAGAACAGATATGCACCATTGTGGGCACTTGAGATGGAGGACAGTAAGGAGTGCAGCAGCAAGGAAGTCATAGTAGATGGGGGAGGGGCTAAGGTGACAGAAGGATCAGGAATGGGGGATACACCTTTGGGAAGGATCGTGGAGGGAAGTAGCCAAAATGAGCAAGAGGAGGTGAAACCAGTCTCAAGGGGACGGCCTGCAAAAGAGACAGGGAGAGGCCTACAGTAGCTCAGGAAGGAAAAGGATAAAGGTAGGAGGAAGGAAGGGTACCCATACACAGAGGTTCGAGCAGTAGTAAGAAGGAAAGGAGCACAGGGAGGGTCGAGCCCGAGGGGGGGCTAGAATGAGGGGACTAGTGGGGACACCAGGAGTGAAGACAGATTTAGTCCAGGGGGAGAGCAAAACTCTGGGGAAGGAGATGGGCAAGGGGGAAAATGGGACAAGGGAGGGAAATTGCATGCCAGGAGAGGGGTTTAAGCAAAACTGCAAGCAGAAGGAAGGGAGCAGCAGGGTAGTGCTCAAAGGGGACTCAGTTCGTAAGGGAATCAGATGGGGGAGAAATGGGGGCAGGAGCAGCACCATTTGGGTTAAGTGTTTGCCAGGTATGACGGTGCTAAAGGTGAGGCACAATGTACCCTCTTGGGGCAAGCAGCAAGATGAGAGGTCACATTTGGTGTTCCACCAATGATCTGGAGTGGAGTAGTCTTATGGAAGTGACGGCCAGGTTCAGGGAGCTTGCTAGGTTCTGCAGTAGTGTGGTGTTCCAGTCAATGGCTTTCTTGGAGGTACTGCCTGTGCCAAGAGCCTGCATATTAAGAAAACAGAGGATTGAAGAATTTAATAAATGGCTGGGGGGTTGGTGCAGACATATGGGGTTTGGAGCTGTGGGGGACTGGGGAGCAACATGGGGGGACAAGAGCCTATTTACTCCAGACAGGCTATACTTGAGCAGGGAGGAACAAGTTGTGCTGAAGAGAAAGTTAGGGGACTTTATTGAAAGAAATTATAATTTAAACTGATTTTGGGGGGGGGTCAAGAAGGGGCCACTCAAGGCGGCAGGAGTGATGGAAGACTATCAGCCTCCCACCTCCCCAGGATGGAGATAAAATGTCGGAAGAAAGCAAGGACAAGCAACGGTTTGTAGGGGAGAGCAGTGGGGGGGAGGGGGTCCTGGTGGAAGGGATTATCAGCCAGAACCAGGAGTTTAGGGAACAAAATGGTGGACTTGGAGGCCATCCTGGTGGATGAAGGACTGGAAATACTGACGGTGAGTGAGACTTGGTGGACAGAACATCATGTCTGGGAGACAGTTCTCCCAGGCTACAGATTGTTTAGGAAGGACAGGGATGGTAAGGGTGATAGTGGGGTGGCATTGTACATCAAGGACGACATTAGGGCAATGGAAGGGCAGGAGGAGGTAAGGGAGACAGAGCTCATGTGGCTAACGCTTGACCAAACAGACTGGGGAATCACTAAGGATAGGGGTGGTTTACAGACCTCCAATGCAGAGGGGGAGGAAGGGGATAGACAGCTGATACAGGCAGTAACAAAGATGGCTCTCAAGGGGGAGCTTCTGCTGGTGTGGTATTAGCTAGGAGCAGGGGGATCCTAGAGGTGCTACAAGGGGTATTCATGCAACAGCTGGTCAGGGAGCCCACTAGAGGAGAAAACCTGCTAGACGTGGTCCTCACAAATGGGGAGAGTGTGGAAGAGGTGAAGGTGGGTGACAGACTAGGTACTAGTTATCACAGAACTGTGAGGTTCAGGGTGAAAACGGGAAGGGACATAAATCAGAGTAGAACAAAGGTGATAGACTTCAGAAAAATGGACTTTAACAAAACGAGGAGGATATTTGAGGAAGAAATGGCAGGGAAGGGGAATATAGGGGATGTTGAGGAGCTATGGGGAGCTATCAAAGGAGGGGTATTAAAGGTGACTGAAATTTGCATTAAGAAGGTGAGAAAGAACAAATAAAAGAGGCAACCACTCTGGTTTACAAGGGAGGTGGAAGGGGCAGTCAGGGAAAGGAAAAAAGCATTCAGGGAATTTAAGAGGACACAAAGGGATGAGGACAGTTAGACTTATGGAGAAAAGAGAAGGGTGGCAGCGCAGAAGATAAGGAGGGATAAAGGGGATACTGAGGAGAATATAGCTAAGTGGGCCAAAAGGGGGGATAAAACTTTTTTTAGGTGTGTCAGGGAAAGAAGAAAAGTGAGGCGGGGATACTAAGGTTGAGGGGCAAGGGAGGAATACAATTGGAAGGGGACTTTGAGAAAGCAGAGGAATTGAATAACTAATTCTGATCAGTCTTCATGGAGGAGGGGAAGGGTAGGGGACCAGAGCTGTGGGGGAGGAGCAGGGAGGACAAAGAGTAGATCCTGGTATGTTCAACATAGACAGGGTAAGAAAGGAACTGGGCAGGTTAAAGGTGAACAAGGCAGTGGGGCCTGATGACTTGCACCCGAGGGTACTCCGGGAGCTGAGGGAGGAGCTTGCAACCCCAGTGATGAGACTATTTAACTTGTCCATGTATACAGGGTGTGTGCCAAGGGACTGGAGGAGGGCAGATGTGGCAGATGTGGTGCCACTGCACAAGGGGGGCAGTAAGGAAGCAGTGGAAAATTATCACCCAGTCAGCCTCACCACGGTGGTGGAAAAGGTGATGGAGGCACTAATAAAGGAAAGGGTGGTGGACTACCTGGTGGACAGTGGTCTGCAGGACGAAAGGCTGCACAGATTCACACATGGGAGGTCCTGCCAGATGAACCTGATGGAGTTCTTCAATTGGGTGACGCAGGTGGTTGACTGGGGGGGGGGAATGGACATGGCCTGTCTGGACTTCAGCAAGGCCTTCAACACCATCCCTCACAGAAGGCTAGTAAATAAGCTAGAAAGCTTAGAGGTGGGACAGAAAATAACTAGATGGGTGGAAAACTGGTTGGCGGGCAGAAGTCCGAGAGTGGTGGTAAATGGAGTACATTGCATGGTAAGGGGGATAACGAGTGGGGTGCCCTAGGGCTCGGTGCTGGGACCCCTCCTTTTTATATATACTTCAGTGATATAGCAGATGGTCTAGAGGGAAAAGTGTGCCTATTCGCGAATTATATAAAAATCTGCAATAGGGTGATATCCCGGCAGGGTGGGGGAGGGGAGAGGCCATGAAGCAGGACCTGAAGATTCTGGACGGGTGGACAGAAACTTGGCAACTGAAATTTAGTGCCAAAAACTGTGCTGTGATGCATCTGGGGCACAAACACCCATGAACTGCTTACACTCTAGGAGGGGAGGAAATCTAAAAAACAGAGCAGGAAAGGAATCTTGGGATTAGTGTCAAGCAACCTTAAAGTGGGTAGCCAGTGTAGCAAGGCAGTAGGGAAGGCAAACGGAATGTTGTCATACATTGGGAGGGGCATAACTAGTAGAAGGAGGGAGGGAGGTGCTGATGCCTCTTTACAAGGCCATGTTGAGACCACAACTGGAGTATGAGTTCCAGTTCTGGAGACCGCACCTTTGCAAGGACATTGATGGAATGGAAAGGGTTCAGAGAAGAGCAACCAAGATGGTGCACAGTATGCAAGGGAAACCATACAAACAGAGGTGTAGGGAATTGGATCTGTACCCATTGGAGACTAGAAGGAAGAGGGGGGCATGATTGAAACTTTGAAGTATGTGAAGGGGATCGATAAGGTGAAGGAGGGGAGCTTGTTCAGAAGGAAGGTGGGGCTAGAACTAGAAGGCATAACCTGAGAATGGAAGGTGGAAGATATAGAGGCAATGTGAGGTGGCAGTCTTCACGGATAGGGTGGTGGAGGCCTGGAATAAACTACCTGAAGAGGTGGTGGAGGCTGAAATAGTGGAGGGATTTAAGAGGGCATGGGACAGACATATGGTATTGGGAAGTGAGGGAAGGGGGAGGCCCGTAATATTGGAGATGAGTGGAGGGGGACAGACTTGATGGGCCGGTGATGTCCTTTTCTGCTGTCAGACTTCTGTGATTCTGTGATTCTGAAAAATGCATTTGCAAAATGTGTGCAGTACAGGATTTACCAAAATATAATAACATGAGTGATGGGAAGATACAATACAAAAGTTCTAAAGTTACAAAGGTATAGAACGAAAAGTGCAGGCAAGTAAAAAGGAAGCTTCAGTCTATTATAAACCTGATGTCATTTAACAAATTCTATATCCAGCTTGTTTTTCAGCCCCCACTTATAACCTTCACTTATTTTTGTTCTGCAGTGGGGTATAACAGTTCTCATATTGTGAATATCAGCGGAGAAAATGTTTTTAAAATGTATTTGAGAAAAGTATGAAACTTAGGTTTACAAAATAAATCCTATAAAATGATTTTTGATTACTTCATTGATGTGGTCAGAATGTTATGGGGGAATCTGTCATCACTTTTAGATGTCGCACTTTCTGGGGGTCAATGCATCCCATCAGATCCCTTTCCAACTCCCCCACCTGTTTCTCCAATTCCTTTTCTTCTCAGTTCAACTTCTTTTTAAGGTAGCAGAACTAGGAAATGGCCTCTCCATGAATATATGTGCCTTAAGTGCATCCCAGGTATTATGCACTGATGTCTCCTGAGGGTCATTATGTAAAAGGTATTCCTTGATACTATCCCTAACTTGAGAAACAAAGCCGTCATCAACTAGTAAGGAGGGATCCATTCGCCAACTTGGCTTGGTTACTCCCCCTGTCCGGAGCTGTAACACTACCTGTAAGGGAGCATGATCCGAAACCACTAGTGGTGCACAGGAGGCCTCCTCTACCTGCCCTGCCCATACCTTTGGAAGAAACAAATAGTCTAGACATGTAAACACCTGGTGGGCTGCTGAGAAAAAAGAATATTCCCTGGTGGTCGGGTGGCCCTGTCTCCACACCTACATCAAGGCTTGGCCCTCCACCATATTTCGTAAGGCTGCAGTGCTGCGCGGGGGGGCCTAGTTCTCTGGCCTGAATGATCTAAATCAGGATCCAAGTATGTATTAAATTCCCCTCCTATTATTAGATTGTCTTGCATGGTGGCTAGTGTGACCCCCAAGTGCGTAAAGAAGTCAGGGTTATCAAAATTAGGACCATAAATTGAGACCAATGTATAAACCATTCCTCCTATATCCGCCTCTACTATGAGGTATCTTCCCTAGGGGTCTGCAAGTGATTTCAAGATTTTGTGGGGCAGGCCAGTCCTCAGCCAGGTTGCAACTCCTCTAGCCCTGGAAGTAAAGGGGGCCGTCAGCAAAGTCCCCCCCAGGCAGATGACAGCCTCAAGGCCTCCTCTGATGTAGAGTGAATCTCTTGGAGGAAGACAATGCCCCCCCCCATTCTTTTTATATGCACCCAGACTTTTTTCCTTTTGACCACATGTCGCAGGCCATTGACATTCCATGTTATCAACTTCAACTTATTCATTTTACAAACCCATAATAGAAGTACAACATTATCATGTTCATCACATTCACACCTTCTGTACTGGCAAATAAGCTTGGAAGGAAGTTTTTCAGTTTTTTAACATTCCCAACATTTCCCTCACCCCCAAAAAGTGTTTCTAAAATTAAACACAGTTGCTCCAACTGGCAATGAACCAGCTAGTCATCACCTAGTAAGCATTATAAACCCCCCATGTCCCTTCCCCTCCCCACAAACAAACCCCATAACAACAACTGTAACTCGAGTAAGCCCCTCCCTAACCCATGTCTACTTAAGCTATTCACCCTCTACTTTGCGTTGATCGAGTGGGCTATCCACCTTAAAACCCCTTAACTTGACTCTATACTTTTGCTTGCCACCCTTTACCTGCTAAAAAGCTACCATAGGTAGTGGCTACTGTCATTGGGTGGGGATCGAACTGCCCCCCCCGACAGGGCCCAATAGACAAGACTAGGAATTTTGAATAAAACCATAAGAATACAGGGTCACCTCCACTTAAGTTGCAGCCTTCTTGAATCAATCTTGTATAAGCCCATCCCATTGCCCTCCTCCCATGGAATTACAGAGACTCTCAACAGAATCCAACAGAGAGTACCGAATTCCAAAATATGCACAAAACAGTTTTAAGCCATGCTGCTCAGATGTCCTCGTACTTTAATATGGGATCCCCAAAGTGGAAACTCCAGGTGGGAGCCAGAGAACTGTCCTGGTAATAAAAGGAAAGGCTAGAGTCTAGAAAAATATGTCCATCTAGTCATTTGTATAAAGATAAACAATTCAGGCAGCCATCACAGAAATAAACAATGTTGAGGCCAGACCTCCCAGGCCTGGAATAGCTTTAGGAACAAGGCACAACCTCCATACAGTCACATAAGACCCTTTTTTCCCATTCTGCCCGGGTCTCACTGAGATGCCCTTCAAGCTGGAGGTACAGAAAGGAGGAATTTCTGGCACTTATCTGGGTGTGTCCCCCAAAAAAGGTGTAACTCAGGGGTAGTGTGGGATGGAGCGGAGTGGGGAGCCCCCGCCAAACCAGCCATTATAGGCCCCACAAAGGAGTTGCAGTCTGGCCCACATAAATGTGTGCCCCCCCACCCCACATCTCAATCACAGCACAACCCAGCCCCAGTTCCTTTAGAGAGATCTGCCAAAATAATAGTTCCTCAGTGGCTCTCGCTGCTCTTGTTTATTTATTTATTTATTGGAACATCAGTTTAACAACCTTTGAGCCAGAGGCTCATTTACAAAGGTACCTCGTCACAGAGAGGACAAAACAGTGCAAACAACAAACATCCAAAGAAAACAGAAAAGCAGAGTACTGCTAAGAGACAAGGCAAATTGGTAAGCATATGTCAAAACATGGTATTCCATAAGATTACAGGTGAGCATTACAAGATTGACAGTAAATAGTTGATACATGCCGATTAGTACAGTAGGCTGACATAGGTAAGGCTGGGTGGAAGAAATCAGAGTAGAGGAGTGTGGGGAAGAGAGTAGCAATAAAGGTAGAGATGGTCAGGAGGTCAGAGAGCCGCTCAGGGAGCTTTGTCTGGACAAGAATTGGAAGAGGCTTAGAGGCAGCTACAGCTGCGTGTAGAGAGCAGGTGATTTCTAAGGCTGGTTTTGAAATGAGCTATCGAGGGGCATCAGTGATACTGGTGGGGAGAGTGTTATACCAAAAAGGGGCTCTGTAGGGGTATGCCCTTTGACCTTGCGAGGTTCTTGCCCTCGGTACTACCAGTACAGTTTTGTAGGAGATACGCGTATGCACTGTAGGGTTTGCTCAGTGGATAGAGGCAGAGAGACCAGGTGGGGATAGACCAAGGAGCGACTTTTTAGTTAGGAGGCAGGTTTGGTATTTGAGGCGTTAATCTAGGTTGAGTAGATTAGCCATGGTGTAAAGAAGGCAGGTATGGGTTAGTCTTGGAGCCCCAGTTATTAGCCTGCATGCCTTGTTTAAGGTGAGGCGGATCTTGTGTAGGGCAGTCTGGTCTGCCACCCCATACACAGGTAAGCCATAGTCTACTAGGGATAGTACAGAAGATGTGACTGCAAGTCGGAGGGCATCAGTGGGGAGACAGTTTTTATGACAATAGAGGATACCCAGCTGAGTGTTAGAGGCTGAGGCAAGGGCAGTGATGTGGGCATGAAATGAGAGGGCAGGGTTAAAAGTTATACCTAGGTATTTATACGAGTGAACTAGCTCAATTGGGAGTTTTGAGCAGGAGTGGACTAAGAGTGGATAGTTACTAGATTTATTTTGGGGGTGGGCAAAGAGCATGGTTTTGGTTTTCTTAAGATTAATTACGAGTCTGTGCTTGGTGAACCAGGCTTCTGCGTCATTGTAGGATACTTGCAGAGAGTCCTGAAGTGAGATGGGATTACGGTCCGAGGCAAAGAGTACAGCATCGTCTGCGTAAAGTAGGATTTTACTGGTACAATCCCTTGGCAGGGAGTTGAGAAAAAGTGAAAAGAGCAAGGGCCCAAGAATGGAGCCCTGCGGGACTCCAGAGCGGATAGGGCAGGTGCTGGAGAGTGTCCCATTAATTTTAACACATTGTGAGCGGGCAGACAAGTAGCTGGAGCACCAGGAGATGGGCCCAGTGGCAAAGCCTAAGTAGCTAAGGGCAACCAGCAGGAGGGGGTGGGAGACAGTATCAAAGGCTTTTGATAAGTCTATGAACACTGCACCCGCTAAGGAGCCAGAGTCCAGCAAGGAGTGAAGAAAGTTAGAGAACTCCAGGAGGGCAGTACTGGTGCTGTGGCCAGCTCTGAACCCATGTTGTTCGGGGCAGAGGATGCTATATTTGTCGAGGTATTCAGAGATTTGGGAGGACACAATTTTTTCTAAGGCCTTCGAGAGAGGAGAGAGGATTGAGATATGTTGATAATTGCTAGGAAGAGTCCTATCCCCACCCTTGTGTATTGGGGTGACTGTAGCAATTTTCCAGGCAGTGGGGAATTGCCCTAGGTAGAGAGATTTGTTGAAGAGGCTGGTGATTGGTGAGATAACCAGATCCAGAACCTGACGGAGGAGACTGGGATCGAGGGAGTCACTGCCAATTAGTGTTACTCTTTAAGGCCTTGAGTAGGCAAGGTCTGGATTTCCCGAGCAGTAACACGGTGCAGGTAGAACAAGGGCCGTGTGAGAATAGGGACAGACCGGGAGGGGGGGCGAGGAATTTGTCTGGTAGCACAGGGCTAAGGTCAGTGAAAGATTTGTTGAGGTGGTTGGCAATAAGGACTGGGTCTGTGGAGACAGAGCCATCAATGTTGATAAGAGAGGGTGGGGGGGAACGTGTGCCCCCATTCAGCTGCTTGATGTTGTCCCAGAAGGTCCTGGCATTCCCCCATGAGGAGGTGAGCGAGGCTTGATAGTGTTCAGCCTTCGCCTTGCGGATGGCCCAGGTACACTTGTTCCGGGCAGCAGCATAGGCCTGCCTGTCAGCTGGGTGGCCGGTTTCAGTGGCAATGTGCCATAGATTGTCCCTGTGCTTAAGAAGTTGGCGCAGGAAGGGGGTAACTCAGGGGCCATACCTTACTTTAGACTGGCGTGCAGTTAGTGGTGCAAAAATGTTGCATGCAGAGTTAAAGGTATGGGTAAAAAAGGTTAGGGCTATGTCCATATCTGGGGCGTTTTGTATAGGGGACCAGTCAGTATGGGCTAGGAGCTGCTTAAGGCCTTTCAGCCCAACAGGTATTAGCTGCCGCCGAAGGGTGGTTTGTGTGGTGGATTTGGGCGAGGAGGCTGACCAACAGAAGAGAACAGGGGAGTGGTCCCTAAGACCGTCAGGAAGGATTTGGATATTGCGGATGCGGTTAGGGTGGTTTGTGAGGACCACGTCCAGGAGTGTGCTAGAGCCCATTCTAGGATTCACTCTAGTGGGTTGGGTAACTAGTTGAGTTAGGTCAATAGCTGCAAAAGTGTCACGGAAGGAGGTGGATGAAGGGCTGAGCCAATTGATGTTTAGGTCCCCCACAAGGATTTGGTTGGAGGAGTGGGGTAGGGAGGTAAGATAATCAATTAGTGGGCCTAGTGCCTGTGCTTGATTTTTTGGAGGTATATAAGCTGAAGTCAGGTAGATGGGACCCCTAGAGGGATCAGGAGATAGTTTTAGGGTTAGGGCCTGAGCCCTGAAGTCAAGGACAGGGGCTGGGAGGGCTAGTCCAATGAGAGGGTCTTTGACATAAATGGCACAGCCCCCACCTCGCCTACCAACATGATCCTCCTGATAAAGGGAGTAGCCAGAGAGTGAGATCAGGGAATCAGGGGTAGAGTCTGACAGCCAGGTTTCCACTATTGAGATAACGTCAGGTTTATGAACATCAACCCAGCAATGGAGAGAGTCGAATTTTTTAAGGAGGCTACAGATGTTCATAGAAACAATATGAAGTCCAGAGGATTCCACTGAGGAGCTTTTGTAAGCTGGACCAGGATTGGGATGTATGTTACCAGTCAGGAGCAGAAGGATGAGAACCGCCCTAGACAGAGGGTGGTAGAAGGAGAATTTCGCCGGGAGAGATAGGGAAGAGTAGGGGTTTCAGAACACAGGGGGTGGGTAGGGCAGCACAAGCTGGGAAGGCTTGAGTGATAAGTTGCCAGAGGGAGCAAAGGGGGGAGGTAAGGTAGTGTCTAGATGGGGGGTGAGGTGGAGTAGGGCATATTGGGTGAATGGAGGAGGAAGGTGGGGGAGGAGCTATGGCCCAGAAGGAGAGAAGAGCAAGAGGGCAAGTGGGAGCACTAGAGTAGTGAGGCTGTGGGGTAACAGGGACACCAGGGTCAGATGAAGGCAAAAGGAGGAGGAGGAGGAGAGAGAGAGGCAAGTAAGCCAGAGGTAAGCAGGCATGATCAGTGAAGGTTTGAGGCAGATAATAAGAAAGAGAGAAGAGGGTGAGTAGTCAGTCCCTAGTGTTAGTGCCACTCTGGTACAGTGGATAGAGTCCCCGCCTCTGGTGTGCAAGGTGCCAGGTTCAAGACTCACCAGGGATAATTGGGGAATGCCGAGGGTAGAGACGTTGTCCACAGTCCAGGAGCAGTCCAACAGCACTGAGACGGCCCACAACAGGGGTGCTAAATGGCGACTCCTAGTGGCCAAGAGTGGCAGTAGGTTGGTGAGGGGTGGATGGTCTCAGGGGCCCAGGGAATACTGGGAGGGGGGAAGAACAGTGAGTGAAGAATGGGAGGACTTAAATGATAGAAGAGGAGGTGGTAGGGGGTGGATTGGACGGGAGAGGTGAGAAGAGGGATAAGGGGGTGGACAACACAGGGATAGTGTAGGGTTAGCTGGCAAGAAGCTATCAGCCGGGGGAATAGTGACCTCTAGTGGCTAGCGGGTATAACCTGCAAATGGGAAAGTGGGGACTTAGTATTTCAGCAAACCGGAAGTGATGTAATGGGGGCAGGCCAATAAATTGAGGGCCACCCCTGGGTGGGTGGGTGGCTGGGGCGGGCGGGGCAGATGACGCACAGTGTCGTCGGGCTAGCACCCCACAGCAGTCTTCAGGTAAAGAGCAGAGGAAGCCTTTACCTAGTAGCTGCAAGCCGAATCCGAGGGCTCCTGAAGGGAGCAGGAGCATCTGTTGCTGCCGCGGTCAGCAGAGTGCTGTTACTGCCCTCATGCTTTTTCCAGGTCATCTACCCACTCCATAGCTGCATCTGGGCTGGTGAAGAATTTTGACTTCCCTTCCTGTGGTCTGATGATCAGGCCTGCCAGGTATACTAGAGCGAATTGGCAATCCAGGTCCTGGAGACGC
Organism: Neoceratodus forsteri; assembly: GCA_016271365.2. NCBI lineage: Eukaryota > Metazoa > Chordata > Ceratodontiformes > Ceratodontidae > Neoceratodus > Neoceratodus forsteri. The sequence goes on from CM057450.1 coordinate 1,546,258,963, forward strand.
TTCTTGACCTTGGTGAACGCTTGCCTTTGATTTTGAAGTTGCCATGAATTGTCTGGAAATAGTCTGATACGTGAGCGCTGCACCATTATTTTTCCCTTCTGCCTCACTTTTTCCAGTACAGTTTGCCGATCCATAAATCGAAGGAATTTTATAATTACATGCCTGGGTCTGTGATCAGGGGAAGGTTTAAGACCCAGAGACCAGTGTGCACATTGTATTTCCAGGGTAGTCTCTGGGGGAAGGTCCAAGGTATCACGGAGCTATTTCTTTATAAATAAAGCACAGTCTCTCCCCTCCAGGCCCTCTGGTAGGCCCACCACTCTCACATTGCACCTACGTTCTCTATTTTCATGGTCGTCAATAGCTTGTTTTAAAAATTCAATCTCTTGCAGGGCTTTCGGGAGGTCAGTGTGGGAGTTTTGCAGAGAGTCCTCCTGTGTGCTTACTCTGGCCTCTAGTTCCCCCAACCTAGTCTCATGCTGATCGACCGTTTCCGACACCAAGTTCACTGTCTGCTGGAGGTGCTGGATTTGTGTGGTGACATTCTCGAATCCAGCCTCCATCCTTGTGCCCAGTTCATAATTCAGCTCTTTTAGCAGCCTTTCCTGTGCATGATACCCCTCGTTAGTGGTAGAAGGGCTAGCTTGGTCCATCATGGAGCACACAGAAGGAGTGTCTTCAGCCCGTGGTGTACCTGAACTGTCTGCACCCGAGGCACCTTTCATGTTGAATTTAGGTAGGCCTCCACTTGTCTCCACAGCTGGGTGCGATTGAAATGACAGTTTTGCCTGTTTCCTCGCCGATTTCACTGACGCTGAAGTTTAGCAGGGTACTGAAGCACAAAAATAGCCAGACTGCTGAGATAACTTAAAGGATGGCTAAATTATGTGGTGGATAGCCGCAGAGCTCTTAGATCAGTTGTCCATCTTGCTCCAATGCTAGACCACGCCCCCAACTTACATACATTTAAGCACTTGTTAATCATATATACTACAATACATTATAAAACAGACAATAGTTCCAACACTAACTACATAATAAAAATTGACAGATTGGTACAGTCAGGAGCAAATACATGTTTTATACAAATGTGCCTCTATGCATGAATATATGGTCCTCATATTTCTTTTTTTTTGTTTAATATACTTTATTGAACTTTTCCAAATGACACATGAAGAACATACATACACATAAATGCCATAGATCCATAACTCTCCACGGAACCCAGTTATACAATGAACCATACCAAAAGGGGGAGCTATGGCCATAACTCTGTAAGGCCTGGTTAGTATTAACACATAATATGACCATGTACAGGCCTGGTGGGATTGACAAGTCTCATATCCTAACCATATAGCCCTCTCCCCCCTCCCCCTAGCCCCCCTCACACCTCCCCCTTTCCCTGGAGCCCCTACTATAGGGAAAAAAAACAGATAAATGTGTCCATCCTGAGAAGACCAGAAGAATATTGTGTAAGCAGAGACTAGAGCAACAGTCCACTTCTGGTACCCATACGTATAACAACATATGTCGCTATGCCTCTTCTGCTCCTTGGCTTAAACACCACTGTCAGCTTTATAATGATCTTGGTTGGCTGTCTCCGTTAGCTAGTAGGAAATACTACATTGGCTCTCTTATTGATTTGATAATTTGAAATCAAACCCCTAGGTGTCTTGCAGCTATGGTTGTTCCTCAGGACACACTCCATGGTCTACGATCAGCTGGTAAATCCTTTCTGAATTTGCCAAGGTGCCGCACTAGGAAGTTGCATTTGAGCATGCAGCTCCACAGCTGTGGAATTCCCTTCCCCTCGACATTAGACTTTCTAGCTCCCACACATGCTTTAAGAGAAAAATGCGCTCGAATCTGTTGATTGCTGATACCTGTCCCTGCTTTCACCCTACCTAATGACTGATGTCTCTGGCCATACAATAGCATTTCCTCACCTCTATATAACCCTCTTACTGCCTCAGCCTGTCCCGGCTCCCTTTCCCTGCCCATATACAATCTTGCTCTGCAGGCATCTCCCTTACACTTACATACACTCATATAATCTAATTTCATGGCTTGCTCCCCTCTTCCTCACTTACCAACCTTTTCCTCAATGGTTATTTCTTCCTTTTTTATTACCTGTTTTTTGTTTTTGTGTACCTTGTTCTGTTCATATGATATGTCACTTGATAATTTATTGTCCAAGGTCCTCTCTATTCATTGCATAGGTAGGCACCTATGAAATTAGGAATGGTCTACTCTGTATGTCTCTGAAATATTGTATCCGCTTTAACTCATTGTATGTAAAGCGCTTTACTTTGTATGTTCTGATATATTGTATCCTCTTTAACTCATTGTATGTAAAGCACTTATAATTTGTTATCCTGTTAAGTTTCTGCATGTCTGCACTCTCCCGGGTCATGCCTGAAAATAGTCATTTTATGGCTAGTGCACTTACCCGGTTAACAAAAGCTAAACAAATAAATATAAATAAATAAATAAATGGGCATCTCTGCTCCCTCTATGAATTGGGAATCACTGTAATACAGTGTACAATGGGTAATAAAGCCATCAGGGGCCGGTCCTCATATTTCTAATTCTGGAGTGCACTAACAAAAAGATGTTTAGTGCTAGTGTTCAATGCTAACCACAGTTCAATTTGAAGAGTCACTCCACTGCAGGGCTGTATGAGGTGTCTTTACCATAGTATATACCACATTTGAAACTAAACTCTGAAAGCAGCACTGTGTGTACACCTTTTACAAGGTCCTAGTGATACCGACCACACAAAGAAAAAAAAACAAAAAAACTAACTTTAGACACCTTATCAGTGTCATTCATATATATATTATAGTGACACGGTAGTGCCACTATAGTTAGGGTTGAGCACCCCATTTAAGGTTAAATCTGAAATTTGGCAGCTTTATAACTTTGCCACCATATGTCAGATTTGCCTGATATTTGGCATGCGTGGTCTGGTGCCATCGATCTCTGGATCTGCCAAGGATTTCGTTGTAATTGGATATGCAGTTACTTGAGCTGAGTGCTGAAAAACACACAAATTATGCATTTTGTACATTCTTTGCTCATGCCTACAGGTCGCATAGTCTGCGATCAGTCTGAAACCTTCAGGAAACATGCAGCTGGGGTCCCCGATGTGCCTTTTGAAGATTTCGTGAAAAAATATTGAATAGTTCAAAAGTTATTCAAAAAACAAAGTTTTCCATTATAGTCAATGGGAAAAGTTAAAATATTCGAAAGTGTCTCAAATGCAGTTTTTAGTGTCGCAAATGACCCCTGTAGTGTCACAAATCCACCATCTTGTTTTCAGTTGCTGGCCACAGAAATGCTTGGCATTTAAATTTGGGACCCTTGAGGGACACAATTCTTGATGTGTTCACCTAGTCGAGTCCTGAGGATGCTAGCCATGTCTTTTTTTTTTGGGGGGGGGTTAAACACCCCAGAAATATGTTTATAAAATTTTTGGAAACAGTAGTGTCGCAAAGTAGTGTCGCACATTCAACACTTTCATGTTTCTTTTTGCAAAAGTGTCACAAATCATGACACTACTTTGCGACACTATGCCAAAAACAATAGGACATCTTTGCCACACTGCTGCAAAAGAACGGTTTGGTCTTTTGGGCTGAAATTTGGAGAGAAGAAAGCCAACACCCTACAGATGTGCCTCTTGTTGGTTTGGTGACAAAATACTAGAGGACTGCAAAGTTACGTCACTCCAAAGTTGATGATTTTTCCCATAGGTGAACATTACGGAGTCCGCCCCCCTTTTCAGGGCCCGTATCTCGAAAACGGTTCGAGATAAGGACTTTTCATCTTCATGCTTACAAAATTAGCCAGGAAAGTCATAAGTAATATGAGATTTTAATTTTTTTCTACGTCGTACGGTTCCTGAGATATAAGCAATTTACTATTCCAAGTGTTTATTTTCTGCTCCAAGGGCCAGTATTATGCAGACATTCTTTGTATTCACTGTGCTTCTGAATGCACCTTTTAAGGAAAAAGTGTGTCCATCTGTGTTACTGTTACAGTCAGCATTTCCACTTGAGTTTCCGTTACTGTTTGTGTTATCGTTTCCGTTTACGCCACTGTGTGCGTTATCCTTTGCGTTTGCGCTTGAGTTTGCGTAACTGTTACCATTTGCGTTTCCATTACTGTTTTTGTTTGCGTATCCTTTTGCATCACTGTGTGCATTACCATTTTGCATTTGCGTACGCACTTCCATTTGCGTTTCCATTTGCATTTGTATTTCCTTTGGCGTCATCTTTGGTGTTACCGTGAGCGTTTGCATTTCCAATTGCATTACCGTTACTGTTTGTGTGTTTGTCACCATTTGCGTTTCTGTTGGCCTTAGCATTTGAGTTTTCAGTAGCATTTCCATTGTTGATTGCATTACTGTTTCCTTCTGCATCACCATTGCCGTTTGCATTTCTGTTTGTGTTACCATTTGCATTTTTGTTACCGTTTGCATGTGCATTCCTGTTAGTATTTGCGTCACTGCTTTCGGAAACGTTTGTGTTTCTGTTGCCATGAGCATTTGCGTTACCATTTGTGTTACCATTTCTCTTTTCATTAACATTTGCACTTGCATTACTCTTACTGTTTGTGTTACCATTTACTTTTGTGTCACCTTGTGCGTTACCATTTGCGCTTGCCTTTCCATTAGCGTTATTATTTTATTTTACCTCACCATTCCCATCACAGTTTGTGTTAACATTACTGTTTGTATTTTTGTGTTTGTGTAATGCAGTGCAAAACATTGTTTTTGCTATTTTTCTGCACTGTCTTCTGCGTTGCATAGCACAGCCAGTGTGTAGTTGATTGGTTTGAATCTTGGCAGGTAGAAATACCTTTGTTCAAGGAACATGCCCATTTTTGTGTGGTGAAAAATGTTATTCCGTTCCAGAGTTATGGGCACTTGAAGTTGGCCCACTTTGCAGTTATTGATTTTCCATCTGCCAGGTCCACCATTTTAGTGCATTTTCGTCCACAATTTCTACCATTTTGTGGTGGAAGATTTCTTAAAGGTACAGAAACAAAACAATTGAATATCTCTGGAATGGTTTGTTCTTTTCACATGAAATTTGGAGGGTGTTGAGTGGATGTCCTGGAGATGTGAATTTTGCTGTTTACATGTTTGAAAAATAATTCACTGTGGACATACTGCATGATGCAGTTAACGTTTTGCGCATAACATTCTGCATGGTGCTACTGCCTTTAGATTTATAGTGTAGGTAGCTCTAGTAGCATGGAGGTGCCTTACAGTGGTTTTGTGTGTAAAACATTAACAGGTGTGGAATTATGCCACTCCAACGAATGAAAATTTGGTTCATTACACTTCAATAACTTCTGAACCATGTGTCCAATTTGCCTGGCATTTGGAAAGTACAAAAATTTATAATTCTTCTTTCACTGTGCTTATTTGTGGGTCACTAGCACTTATGGTTGCTGAATTGTGCATGTTACGTTGTTTGCTTGTGGTGCTGTGCGACCATTGAATGAATGTACACACAATTCTGGACACACGGTGTGCAATGGTACATGTCTTCATTTAACAATTTTCATTTCAGTCAGTCATACAGTTTTTTGCACAGCAAAGTGACAAAAAATTACATGGTGGAAACGCAGAGCCCGAAGGGCCCCGCGCTCCCACCACCACATTCCATTCACTATTTATGGAGCACAGTCTCAAAAAAAAGGGAAGTTCATGGCAAAAAACTCAGTTTAATGCATCAGCTAGGGTTGTTCCACAGTGACAAAAGTGAGGAAATTTGGTGTTGGGGTTGCCACCCCTTGCACCCCTCACACCCCGTCTCCACCAACAGGCATTGGAGTGTGTGTTGGGGTCATCGGTCCTAACTCTCACTCCATTCTCCTGTACTGCACTGCCTCAGCTTATTTATACATGGAATGGGGTGAGAGTTAGGGCCAATGACCCCAACTCACACCCCTATGCCTGTTGGGGGGACGGAGTGGGTGTGGGGTGCAAGGGGTGGCAACCCTAACACTGAATTTCCTCACTTTTGTCACTGTGGAATAACCCTAACTGAAGCATTAAATGGACTTTTTTGCCTTAAAAAATATATATATTTATATATATTATATATATATAAACATATATATATATATACATACACTGTTCTTTTAAAAAAAATGGGAAATGTGGCGTTAGAGTTTCCAACCTAACTGCCCACCACCATCCCACAAGCCACATTTCCCTACTTTTGCAGCATTAAGATGAACCCTGGCTGTTGCATTAATGTAGTTATTTGCAAAGAGTATATATACCACAGGGTCGCGGTAGCACCCCTACCATTAGGGCTGAGCTCTGGTTTCTATGTTAAACCTCAGATTTTGCACTTCAATAACATTGCAACCATTCAACGTATTTGCACAACATTTTGCATGCACAGTCTTGTTGGGTAGCTCTCTTGACTTGCCTAGTTTTGTTTTGGTTGGATGTGCGGATTCTGAACTGTGCATAGTGAAAAAAACATTAAAAGTCACTGTTTTCTGCTGTTTGTTTTTTTTGTCATTGTGCTGCACCCAGATGGTTTAGAATTTTGGTCTTGTATTTTCAGGGTAGAAAGGACTTGCCCCACAGAAGTGCCTTTCACTGGTTTGGTGAAAAAATATGAATCAGTTCCAAAGTCTTTGCAATAAAAAATTTGGGGTTATGAGCATGCTCAGTACAGTCTTTTGGATAGCTTCCTGGAATGAAAAAGTGATTTGGTCTCACGAAAAAGGATGCTTTTTCATGAGGGTCCAATCCTTTTTCGTGAGGGAAAATTCCTTTTTTTGTGAGCCGCCATCTTGTTTTCTGTTTGTTTCAAACTTAAAAATTTTAAAGCTCTCCAAAATGTGTCTAGCAGAGACAGCAGAACATGTATGTTGCTCATCAAGACTTCAGTTTGTGGATTCTTTAGTTATTTCTTCCTAATATGGCCCAGGAACATTTTTTAAATGTTATTTAGATCCTTTTTTGTAACTCACTAACATCCTTTACCAGGAATTCTTTTTCATTCTCATGAAAAAGGATTGTGTCTCATGAAAAAAGATTAAAAAAAAAAAGTCAGAAATCCTTTTTCATGACACAGGATACTTTTTAGTGAAAAGAAAAAGGATTCACAATAAAGGATCTTATTTCGTGAACACAGATTAAAAAAAACAACAAAGTCCAAAATCATTTTTCATGACACAGGATTCTTTTTTGTGAAAATGGAAAAGGAATCATGAAAAAGGATCCTATCTCACGAAAAAGGAATAAAAAAACAAATCCAGCATCCTTTTTTGTAAGGTGGGATCCTTTTTCGCAAAAACGAGAAAGGATTCCTGATGAAGGATCCTTGCTTGCGAGAAAGGATAAAAAAAATAACAAAGTCCAAGCTCCTTTTGTACGAAAATAGATCCTTTTTTGCGCAAATGAAAAAAAGATAGCAAAAAAGGATTTATTGGCATGCAAAATTATTTTTACCCCCTTTGCAGTACCACATCTTGCATTTTCATTGGTGTCCAGTGATACCCCCACCCTCCAATTTTCCCCATTCATTATGATCCCACAATCTATACCCCTGGTGTCTAGTGGCACCCCCACCCTCTGATCCTATATTAGTATTATTTTATATCCCCACTGGTGGTCAAATGGCATCCCCCAATCTTTCATGTCAGTGTCAAGCTACAAAAAGAAAATGGTTCCTCAATGTCTTTCTTTTCGTTTGTTTTCCAACCTGTAAAAAAAACCCTGTCCACTGTTGATCTGACCCGCATAACCTACCCAACCTCTCACTTTGCACTCACCACCCCGCAGCCCCTTGACTCCACACACTCTCACTCACCTGAATTGTCCCCACAGTGAAGATCCACCTTGATCGAAGACATGTCTTGTTGTGCTGAACCAGCTAATGCTGTACTTGCAGACAGCAGTCGCGGTCCAGCAGCAAGATGCATCTTCAGTGGGAGAGTGGATCTTCACTGTGGGAACACTTCAGGTGAGTGAGAGTGTGTGGGAAGTCTAGGGGGGTTAGGGGTGGTGGGTGCACAGTGGGAGGTCGGGTGGGGATGCAGCTCAGATCAACTGTGGATTTTTTTTGACAGGTTGCAAAAAAAAATAATTCATCGAGGGACCGTTTTCATAGGGGGTGTTAAATAAATCACAGAGCACTGTGGCCACACAGAACTTCAACAGTCAATCACATTTCTAAATCTACCAAAACCAGCTTTTTTCTTCATACCTATTGTCACTGCTCCTTATTACCCCTGTACTTCAAGTGCTCGAGAGAGAGAGAGAGAATGAAAATCAATAGGCAAAAACAATGAATTTCCAAGTAACTATATGTGCATTTTATTGTATTTTAATTTTTGGTGAAGTGGTCTGGAGTACTAAGATGCAACCCTCTAGCAACTCAGTCTAAAACCATTGCTGCAACAACTGGTTATTTTAAACACAAACTGCGACAACATCTTGTTACTAGTGGCACCTGTGAGTCCTCTCCCATATCTGGAATCACCCACCAGCACTCAGCCTACTCCACCAATTGTCCTTTGTTGGCACAGGCTAATCTCAGCATTTCTTTTAGCCTCACCCTGCCTCCCCTCTCTGGCATGTCTACTACATCACCTCGCCACCCTGCACCTCCTCCTCTCCTTGTCCCCTCTCTCTCCTTCTGACCTGTCCTCTCTGTCATTATCACCTGTTACTCCCTATGCAGTGTGATTTCAGTACTGACTCTGGCATGCATTGTACAATGCCTCAGCTACCTATTGTGCTAGCATATCTTATTGTTTGTTTTCTCAAGCCTCTCACCTGACATTGTAATTATCTGTTCCAGCTGTACATAATGGCTTATCTGTTTGTGCTGTACTGTTTTTTGTCTACTGACGTGGAACCTATTCAACGAGCAACTGCTCAAAGGTGTTAATCCAAGATCTAAATAAAATAAAATAAAACCATACTCCCAATACACTAGATGATGATCATGCTATGCTTCAGCAAAAGGGAGGAAGTGTGCAACAACCAAATAATATTTGGTTCTGATCATATTCTAAAAGTCATTGTTCTGGGAAAACATTTGCTAAGCCCATAAAAAGTACAAAGCTATTCTGGCAATTTGCATCTCTATTTGATTAGAGCAACAGTGAATACTTTCACATAAGCAATTTTTGGTGCATTTCTGACCTATTTTCTAAATCAAAAGTACAGCAATATAGTGACTTACAATCAAAATGCCTTGATACAAATGCTTTTTCTAAAGTTCATTGAATCCCCTCCATAGTTCCTGCAGATGTTTTGCTTTCTTATTTGCAGCTTGACAGTGACATGGAAGGGTGAGGAGTGCCACTGGCCACCAATGGGGATATGAAATAAAAACTAATACAGGGATCAGAGGTTGGGGGCGCCACTGGCCACCAATGGGGATATGAAATAAAAACTAATACAGGGATCAGAGGGTGGGGGTGCCACTGGCCACCAATGGGGACATGAAATAAAAACTAATACAGGGATCAGAGGGTGGGGAGGTGCCACTGGCCACCAACAGGGATATGAAATAAAACTAATACAGGGATCAGAGGGTGTGGGGTGCCACTGACCACCAATGGGGATATGAAATAAAACTAATACAGGGATCAGAGAGTGGGGGTGCCACTAGACACCAGGGATATAGATAAAGCCCTGCAAGGACTGGGGTCTGGCTACCTGCAAAACCTCCTACAGTCCTATCGCCTATCCTGTCCCTTCCGATCAGCTGATGAGGGTCTTCTTGTAATTCCCAGGGTCTACTTAAAAGCATCAGGTGCTCATGCTTTTTTGTTTATGGCACCGATGCTGTAGAATTCATTCCCTTGTTCTTTGAGAGACACTCCATCACTGAATGCCTTTAAAAAGGAGCTGAAGACATTTTTATTTAGACAAGCCTTTCCTTCCGGCTGAGTAGTTTGCTAAAGGAAATAATCCAATTAGGATTGTAGTTTATGTATTTTAATTGTTTATATAAATTTGCTCACTTGCACAGCGCCTTGAGCCAAAATGAAAAAAAGCGCTTTATTAAATAAAAATGATGATGACGAGATTGTGGGGGGTCATAGTGAATGGGGAAAATTGTAGGGTGGGAGGAACCACTGGACACCAATGAATATATCTAAAAAATATACAGAACTGGGAGGATGGGGGGGTACCACTAGACACCAGGGCAATTAAGTATAAATAAATAAATAAATGAGGACAGGGGCACAGTTGGAGGGTTGGGGTACCACTTAACACCAATGAAAATATAGTAAAACATATATGGAAATTGGAGGGTGCGGGGTGCCAAAAGACAGCAGGGCTATTAATTTAAAATTAATGGGAACCAGGCACAAATGTAGGGTGGGAGATCCAGTAAATACCAGGGAATAGACAAATTGCAATTAAAAAAATAAAATCTGACAAAAATCATGTATGCATGAGAACGAAGGGTCCAGAGAACCCTGTGCTCCCACAGCAAAACAAGGATATGATTATGCTATTTCAAAAAGCAAGGAAATACATTGCAAAAATGTTATTAATGTACCTGTTTGGGTCAAAGTGACAAAAGTTGGGATATGTGGTGTTAGGGTTTACAACTCTAACACCCCCCACCTTCCAGGCAGCACATCAGATGTGGGGTGTGCCTTGAGGTACTCAAGCAATGCTTACCCCATTCTCCTACACTGTACACATCTGACCTTATTTACAGATGGAATGGGGTGAACATTAGGCTGAGTACCCAAAAGGCACCCCATGCAGTATTGCTGCCAGGGGGTGTTAAGGTTGTAAACTCAGCATACATTTCCCTTTGTCACTTTAGTCCAGACTGGTATTAGGAAGGATAGGATTAACTCATGACAGAACATAGGTTACTGGGGAATTAATCCACATCTGGGGGGGGTTGTGGCATGAGCCTGCAAGCCAAGTACCAACAACCACCCAGGTGTGAATTAATTTCACAGTAACCCATGCTCTGGAGTGGGTTAATCCACTTATACAATGGCACAGGTGAAGGTCAAACTGCAAAGTTTATTTAACTTGTTACAGAGATATAACAGCACAGTTCAAGTATAGCTAACAGCCAAGTGTGGAGGATACCACAATGGCAGTGAATTTACAGCACAACAGGACAATTGCAACAGACATGAATGCGTGCAGATTTACTTAAATGTGCAGTATAGAAACAGTGTAGTCAAGTAATCATACAGTGTAGAATTGGATAAGTCTGTATTATAGTACACTGCGGAGCACACCGCAATAGTACAAAATGCTGAACAGTATGGAGCAGACTGCAAAAAGCGATCACTATACAAATTGCAGACTCACACATCAGTGCTACAAACATTGCAAAACATACCTGTCTGTGACATGCTCATATACAAGACTTGAATTGTTATGTGGCGTCACGGTCTGCAGAGGTGAATAATAGGAAGGTTTTGTACGGGGAATGGGGGGGTGAGGAAGGGTGAAGAGGAGTCCAGAGAGAGAGAGAGAGAGAGAGAGAGGTGAAGAGGGAAGCTTGCAGATGGACTGGCAATACTGAGCAGGGATACAGGCTCACAGGACATACTCAGGAGGGGAGAAGAGGAGGAGTCGGTCGCTGCATGGTGGGACACTTAAACAAGGAACAACTCAAGGGTGACAGCACAGGGATGGGGATGAGCTGACGAGGGAGGGTAGAAGGAGTGCAGCACAATATGGTTACAGTCCGGGAAAACAATTACAGTCCAGAAAAACAACTAATGACAACACTGCACAACTGTGAGTAATCAGTTCTCAGCATCAACTTGCAGATGCCTGATGTTGTCTGGATATGTTATTGTCCAGTGCGGCACTTCATGGTTGTGCCATATGTACGGGCGCATTATAACAGCAGAAGTTAACTGGACCATTTATTGTAAAGTTCTGCAGCTGTAATGGGTTTGTAGCAGGCATGTTGGATGCAGAGTGGCTTGCATGATTGCTGGTATGGGTTGTCTCGGACATCTGTGGCCCTCTGTCGGCAGCAGCAGTGGGTGGGTTGTTGACACTGGCATTTGCTGGGACAATTTCACTTGGACAACTTGCAGGAGCACTGGGTGGCGTGTTCAGATTGGCACTTGCTGGGGAAGTTTAATTCGAATGACTCCCTTCCTTGTTGACACTCTGTCATTCGTCAAATCTGAGTGGGGTCACTGGGTGTCTTGCTGCTGGTGGTGGACAGCACTGCTGGTGTCTTGCTGTTGCTCAAAATGTGGGACCACTTTTGACAGTCGCTGCTGGATGCTGACCAGTAGCTTCTAAGGCTGCTCTCACATTGGTGGTCTGTCACCGACATTATTTCTCATGATGCCAGCCCAGTCTCTGAGAGCAGATGTACTGCTGTGCTCCAAATGGAGTGGTTAGAGTAGTGTCGGCTGAGCTGGGCATCATGAGAGATTTGAGGTATGAGCTCTCCCAAGTAGTTTGCCCCCATGGGTTGCTGGCCATACCTCCACTGCTGCTGGTCTAATATGCATTGGGGAACATCTTTGGATGTAAATAGAAGGCTGGAGGATTTGGGGACATTTTGAGACGTATTTTTTCAAGAGAGCCACAATGCAGTCTGGGCTGTCTGGTTGACAAAGACAATGCCACGAAGGGTGTCCCTGTGCTTCTCATTGACCTTGCTGTAGTTTTTTTTCACCTCATTGGAAGACAGTGTGATACACTCCATCCCACTGTCATCAGTTGTCACTGTGAAGGAGCTGTGCCTTAATTTGACCAAGCCTTGTCGTCCCCATCTAGCTAGCCCCAGCTGCAGCTGAAGCACAGGCATCTGACAAGACCATACTGTCTGTGCTAAGACTGGGGCAAGTGCGAATGGCATGTAGGTCGCCATCAGAAATTCAAGGGTGATGCACTGATACATCCTGTCCTGCTCGTCTACACTCCTTTAACACTGCCACGAAGATATTATTTGCTCCAGTGAACTGTGTATCAGTGACAATGTTGATGTGCCTGTTCAACTCCATGCTATTTAAATGCCTATTCAGGCCAGCTCTTAAGCCTATCAGCGAACTCACGGTATACTGTTTTTGGCAGCCAAGGCTCTGACTGAGGCATAAAATTGCCGAAGAATCTCACCCAGTATTTCAGGTGTCACTGTTTTCAGGTCTACGTCACAGGATGTGGACTTCGTCCAGTCCTCAAACACATTCACTGCCCACCCTGTAGTCTTGTGGGTGTTTACTTTGTTTTTCTGCTTTTCAAGAGTGTTGAGGTCACTGGCACTAAGGGAGACATGCCAGGTGGTATGCTGTATGCTGTGTTCTGCTGCCACAGAAGCAGCACTGTCCGACTGATCTGTTTTTTGTCTCTTTCCAGTGGGTGCTTCTTGGCTGAACTGCTGCTGCACCCACTCACTGATGGTTATGTTTCCTGACAGGGAAAAACTGACTGCTACGCTGTGGTGCATGGCGCTCCTTCAGCTGAAGTGGCACTACAATGGTGGAAAAGTACTGCGAGTCGGCAACTGAGCTGAAGGGGCATCCAGAGCTCATCCAGTTGCTGTGTGTCAGCTATGTCTGGAGCAACCATGGATTAATTGAGAATTAATCCATGGTCAGCTGATGGCTGCTGATGAAAAGAAATAGCCCATTTTCCCTGGCCATTGTACAGCGACGTTTTTAATATATATATATATATATATATATATATATAATAAATATAATATAATAAAATTGCCCTAACAATCCTTGCACTTACCCGCTCTTGACACTTCTGCTCATCCCTTCTTATTCCCATCGTCTTCCCTAAGTCAACCCCCTCATCTTCGCCAGTGTTTGACTACCTAGACCTGTCACCTCCACCTGGCCCCAAGCTCGGCTCCCAGTTCACTCTGCCAACCTGGTGCATCTTACTTCTCTTCAATCTCTAGATATAGGCACTTATGTAACCATGTATAGTTTCGATGTGTAATCAAATATGTTATGCCACCCTCCTTGTGGCACAAGTATGTAGTGTCTCCGCATGTATAAGTCTGTCTAGCCACACTCACCTATGTAACCATTGTTTGAGTTGCTTGACTCTAATTTCAACCCATTGTTTGTTTTATGTATACTCCTCCCATGCCCCCCAGGTCACACTGTGAGACGAGCATCGCTTTGCTCAGTGTGCCTCTCCCGGTGAAACATTTTCAATAAATATATATATATATATATATATGTGTGTGTGTGTATGTATTATACAGGCGTGGTCATGTCTGCATATTAGGGTTGAGGAGGCACTTTAATGTTAAGTCTCAATTTTTACACCATAATAACTTTACCCACCATTCAACAAATTTGAATGACATTTGGCAAGTATAGCATTTGTGCCAGGATCTCTCAATCCTGCAAATTTCATGTAGCTTGGTTCAGTGGGGGGAAAGTTACAGAGGTGCAAAAACCCCTAAAAGTCTCAGTTTTAAGACTTTGTTTGCAATCCAATAACTGAAAAATTATACCACTCATCACTGTTCCCTGCACGCAGCTGTAGGATGGTCATCCATCTGTTATAGATGTCAAAGAAATGCTGTACTCTGGACCTTCAGAGTCATTACCAAAAAATTGCCCCACTATATCTCCGACTGCCTCCCATTAAGCTTGTTAGGTAATTACACGTTGAGAAGTGCCTCCTACATCTCCCTGAAAGTACCTAAGGTTAAATCTCACTTTGGTAGGGCTTCCTTAAGCTAAGTGCTGCCCTTACTATGGAATAAGTTACATAAAACTTTGAAACTGGTCATCCCTATAAATCTGTCTGCCTTCAAAACAGTATATGCTCATTCCTACAAGGAATCTTGTGATTGCTTCCCTCGTCCTTAATTTGCCACTACCATTGCAGTGTCCTCCCTTATCCTGCATGGCCTAACATCGTGTAAAGTTTTGTATATATTTTTTTCCAAGATTTAGTACTATTTATTTAAATTCTGTATATTGTTCTATGTTCAATTTATATTGTATTATGACTTGTATTATGGTTCTGTTGTGTATGTAACCCTTTTATGCTTGATATGTATCTATGTTGACTATGCATCTATGTCCCGGTCCACCTTGAAAAAGAGCTTTGCTCAGCGGTGTTTGCCTGGTTAAATAAATATTTTGATTGATCGATTGATTGATTGATTAAGATTCTAAACCTGAAGCGTTCAGGTTTGATAGAGTTTTGCCCAAGGTACGTGCTTTTGTAGTTTGCACATCTCACACTTCAGTACTTTTTAAATTATTTAAGAAAAAAGTTCCATTTGTGAGCATGCGAAGTTTAAAAAATTAATGTTCTGTGGATAGCTGTTTTTCTGTGACAACAGCCAGTTGCACTGTATGACACAGTTGTCATTTGTTAAATGACAGCTGCGTCCTATAATGCACATACTATATGGCACAGCTGTCGTTTACTAAATGACAGCTGTGCCGTATAGTGCAACCAGCTGTTGCCATGACTCGTATGTTGGGGACGGGGCTACTGTCATTGTAGCCCAGCCATCCTGACTGTGCTGTGCCTCAGACTATTATCTGAAGACCGGGGGCCCCAATTCCCAGTGACAGTGTATTTATTTGTTTATTTATTTATTTTTTGTATACTCCAACACCGGATGTCCACCTCTTGTGTAGGATGCCACTCCCCCACCCATTTTTAAATGTTCTTGCCGACATTGGGAGGCCTAATCCCTGTGTCAGCATTTAGAAGTCCCGGTCCTCCACCAGCAGTGTGAGACACTGGGGAGCCTACCCTCAGTGTCCAATAATAATTTATTACATTTTTTGTATAATCCAACACTGGAATGCCCACCCCCAGTGTCGGATGTCCTCCCGCACCCTGCAGCCTGTTATTTTAACGTACTTGTCAACATTGGAGGGCCCTATCTCCATGTTGGCATTTACAAGTCCCCCCCAGTAGTGTGAGACACAGGGGAGCCCACCTCCAGTGTCCCGAAATAGCTCAAGTAGATTACCTGAAAAAAAAATCCCTTGATATTTTTTTTTAACTTGAAAAAAAGAAAACCATTCCTCGTCATCGCTGCCATCCCACTCCCCCTATTCCAACCCTCCCACTAAGCACCCACCACCTCACATCCCCTTACCCTTTACTTAACTCTGGAGATCGTATGCTGTCATCTTCTATGGACCGAGACACATCTGCACACTTCAAAGCCGAACCGTGAACTGAGGAATAAAGATAAGTGCCGTATAATATTTTTCAATGACGTTTTGAACTTGTATTCATAACTTTGCCATTTTGGGGAATTTTTTTCACCAAATTTTCAACATGGCCTTTTTAGGACCCCACCTCATGAACACTGCAACTGTCATTTCGGTAATCAGGCCCAGAAGGTGATTTTGCGGTTGCTGCATGAAATCACCTTTTGGGACCAAATAACAAAATTTCATCACCAGTGTTCATGAGGTGTGGTCCCAAAAAGACCATGTTGAAAATTTGGTGGCAAAATTCCTAGAAATGGCTGAGTCACACTTCTTTGTTGACATTTTTCTACACATGTGCATAACTTTGGTAATTTTCAATATTTTGACACCGAATTTTCAAAATAGCCATATATTAACACCACCTCATGAACTGTACAGCTGTCATTTTTCACATCCTGTCCAAAATGTGTTTTCGTGCATGTGGTATGGAATGGCATTTCGGCATGGATCTGAAAATTTTCACCTATGGGGTTTATGAGGTGGGGTCATAAAAAGACTATGTTGAAAGTTTGAGGTCAAAATATTAAAAAACAAAGATTGTATTAAGTAATGTTGTTTGCAGGGGTGTCCGTTGTACCAATGGGGAACATGCTGCCTTACTGTGCATGTGAGCTGAGTTCAGGTGTGAACTCAGTGAACCAGTTTACTGAAACAAGGTTTATGGGGAAGGTGCTTGCAGCAGCACCAGCCCTGGCCTGGGTAGGGATGGAGCAGTGTTTTGGCACAGATGCCATACCTTGTGGTGGGTCAGGGAACCTCACCAACAAGGTATCGATATGTGTGCTATGGCATGCTGGGCCCATGCACTGGGTCAGGACTATATTCAATATTGTATTTATCTCATTTTGTGCAAATGAGGATACAATTCGACTATCAGAAAAAGAAGGGAAATTCATTGCAAAAAAAATATGTTAATGCAGACATTAGGGTTGTAGAACGAGTGCACAAAGAAGGGAAATGAAAAAAGAATTGGGGATATGGGTCTATGGAGTATTGGCGAATCAGTGGTGGGGTCTTCCTTGGGGTTGTCAGCCCTAATGCCACTCCCCTCACCAGAAGAGCTCAGATGTGATGTCTTCATGCAGGGCCCACAGGGCCCTGCGTGAAGAAAGCTGACTTATTATGTTGACCGTACTGTTTCTCTATGACACACTAGCTTGGAGCTGTACCTTGTACTTTGAACAGGAGGCTATGAGCTGGGGGGAAGGAGTGGGCATTAAGGCTGACAACCCCAAGGAAGACCCCACCACTGATTCACCAATACTCCGTAGACTCAAATCCCTTTTTTTATTTCTCTTCTTTGTGAGCTTTGTGTTCTACAACCCTAATGTCTACATTAACATAGCTTTTTTGCAATGAATGTATGTGTGTGTATGCATATGTGTAGATATATATATATATATATATATATATATATATGTATTATGGTAGCACGGTAGTGCTACCATAGTTAGGGTTGAGTAGCACTTTTAAGGTTAAAGGGTCAAATTTTGCACCTTAATAACTTTGCCATCGTTCAACATATTTGCCTGAAATTGTATACACACAATTGGGCATGGTAGATCTTGGGATCTGCCAAGTTTCGTATCAGTCGGATATACGGCTGCGGAGTTATTAAGCAACAACCAATTGCGCAATTACGCTTTTTTGTGATTTCTTTGCTCTCACCTACAGGTCACACAGTTTGTACGACTTGTCCAAAAACTTCAGGGAACATGTGGCCAGGGTCCCCGATGTGCCTTTTGAAGATTTTGTGAAAAAATATTGAACGGTTCAAAAGTTATTCAAAAAACTAGTTCCCATTATAGGTCAATGGGAAAAGTTAAAATATTCAACACTTTCGCAAATGCGCTTTTTAGTGTCACAAATGGCACTAGTAGTGTTGCAAATCCACCATTTTGTTTTCAGTTGGTGATCATAAAAATGCTTGGCATTTAAATTTGGGACCCTCTAGGGACACAATTATTTTTGTGTTCACCTAGTCGGACCCTGAGGATGCTAGCCATGTCTTCATTTTGAGGTAAAACACCCCAGAAATATGTTTTTCAAATTTCTGGAACCAGTAGTGTCACAAAGTAGTGTCGCAGGCATGACAGTTTCGCAAAATTTTGCAAAAATTGCTGCAAATTGCAACACTATTTTTTCAGACTTGGCCAAAATGACAAGAAGTCTTTGCCACCCTGCTGCAAAAGAACGGTTTGGTCTTTTGAGCTGAAATTTGGAAGGAAGGCAGCCAACATCTCACAGATGTGCCTTTTGGTGGTTTGGTGAAAAAATATTGCACAGCTGCCAAGTTACAGTACTCCAAATTTGACATTTTTTCCCATGACTAACATGGTGGCATTCGCCGCTCCTTTTGGGGCTCGTATCTAGAAAATGGTGTGAGATATGGAATTTTTGTTGTGAGTTGCATAGCCATATGCAATAGCAAAAACCTAGCCAGGAAAATCAAGATTTTTGTGAAATTTAATTTTTTTTTTTATGTCGTGCGGTTGCTGAGACATTAGCAATTAAGTACTTCCAACGCTCGTTTTAAGCTTCAATTCCCATTACAACGCATACATTCTTTGTACACACTGTGTTTCTGCATGCACCTGTTTGGCAAAATCAGGTGATGCACTTCCGTTACAGTTACAGTTACTGTTTCTACTTGCGTTTATGTCCCTGTTTGCGTTACCGTTCCCGTGTATGCCACCGTGTGCGTTACTCTTTGCGTTGTCATTCGCATTTGCATTTTCATTACTGTTACCATTTGTGTTTCCACTACTGTTTCTGTTTGCATTTTTGTTTGCGTCACCGTGCGCATTGCCATTTGCATTTACACCAGTCCTTCATTTGTGTTTCCGCTTCTTTCGGTTTACGCCTTCTCCTTGCTGTTACTGTTACTACCTATGCGTTGCAATTGCGTTATTGTGCCTGGCATGATTACGGTTTGCATTTCCATACGCTTCCATTTCCTTTGCACTTCTGTTTACTTTGCTGTTATTGTTGCTGTTACCGTTACCATTTGCATTTACAATTGCGGTACTGTGCCCGTGCGTGTTTCGGTTTGCATTTCCATATGCGCTTCTGTTCCTGTTTCTCTTTCCTTTGGCATTATTCTTCATGTTAACTTTACCATTTGCAATTGCGGTACCATGCCTGTGCGCGTTACGGTTTGCGTTTATGTGTGCGCTTGCATTCATGTGTCCGTTTTTGTTCCCTTTCGCATTCTTTTTGCTGTGACACTTAACGTTTCCATTTAAAATACCACTGCCATCACTGTTCACATTACCAGTTGCGTTTTCGTACGCGTTTCAATGTCCATTTGCGTCACTGTTCACTTCAGCATCACTTTGTGCTTGCATTTCTATTAACGTTTCCTTTACCATTTACATTTGCATTACCATGTGCGCCACTGTTTGCGCTTCTGTTTGTGTTGCTGTTCCTCTTACTATGACACAAGACATCACGTGGTGGGAGCGCGGGGCCCAAAGGGCCCTGTGCTCCCGCTGCCGCATTACATTCACTATTTCTCATCATCATTCTCAAAAAGAAGGGAAATTAGAGGCAAAAAACTCCATTTAATGCATTAGTTAGGGTTGTTCCACAGTGATAAAAGTGAGGAAATTCTATGTTAGGGTTGAAAGCCCCCCTTGGACCCCCGCAACCGACATCAGAGTGCGCATTGGAGTTGTGAGTCCTAACTCTCATCCCATTCTCCTATACCTCTGCTTCTTCACACATGTGATGGGGTGAGAGTTAGGGCCAATGACCCCAACGCGCACCCCGATGCCAGTTGGGGTGGTGGAAGGGGGGGCTTTCAACCCTAACACAGAATTTCCTCACTTTTGTTGCTGTGGAATAACCCTAACTAATGCATTAAATGGAGATTTTTTGCCTCTAATATACTGTATATGTATATATATATATCTATATATCTATATATATATATATAGAGAGAGTTTTATATATATATATACACACACACACACACATATATGCCAGTGTGACTGCTCCTATCCTGTTAGTCAGGTTAAAAGACTCACTTTTTTGTATTTGTATGTTAGGCCGTTCACTTTCTGGCCAGACAACAATCTAAAATAATGCAATTATTTATTCCACTAAGTAAATTTGCCTTGTTCTACTGTCTCCAAAACAGGCACTGTCTTTTGTTTTTAATAGGCCTAGTCAGGGCAAACATCAAAAAAAAGAAGAAAGAAATGCTACCCTTCGTCCCAGCACAACTCTGCTTTGCTTTCCTGTCTCCAAAGCAGACAGTGGTCCAGATTCAGGAAACCTAACCACTGAAAATCTTAACAGTATATTGCTTATCACTATCTGAAAACTTCAAGTCAGAATGGGGGTGCACGGTCCAAGACCCAAGGTTACCATCAACTACATATATCTTATATTTATTTTCTTTTGCCACTTAAACAAAATCTACTCCACAAATTGTGCAGTGGATATCAATGCATCTGTTTAGATCCAGTAGGCAATAGTGTGTATCTTGCTGGGAGACAGACACAAAAAACAGACTGCCACAACACAGGTTGCAGTGCTAAGAAGAACTCTATGCTGGACCGCTGGCCTCATTATATTATTGGCTGCATCCCTATGGAAGGGAGTGTGGTATGTGTAAAGAAGTTAATTAGCATACACGATTTGCATATGCTTTACTAATGTGCATGGTCTAACATGTATATATAAATCCTTGCTTGGTGGCAGAAGCCTGCATTTTCTGTAGTTGTTTCAAGTGTGTGTTTCATGCAGTAATCTTACCAGCTCACTCTACATTGGTGTCTGCGTGATTATTACATGGTATCAGAATGGACCACCTGCGGCCTCCCACCGCTCTCAATTTACATGGAAATGCATCTGAAAACTGAAGAAGTTGTAAGCAGCAATTTGAAATTTTCTCAGTTGCCAGTGGACTCGCTAAAAAATCCCAGAAAATCCAGGCTATGACCTTCTTGAACATGGCAGGCCTTGATGCATTAGAGGTAGTCAGTACTTTTGTTTGGGAAACCAAGGAAGAGAAGGGGCAGCTGAATAATATTATGTGACAATTTGAGAGGTATTATAACCCAAGAAAGAATGTGACGTATGAAAAACATTTTTTCAATACGAGGAACCAGAATCTGGGTGAGTCCATTGATTCATATGTAACTGAACTGAGGCTAAATGCAAAATCTTGTGAATTTGGAGATTTAACTGAATCGTCGATCAGCGATATAATTGTATGCGGTATACAAAGTCAGCATGTGAGACACGGACTGTTGAGAAAAGCAGACATAACATTACTGTAGATGATGCCATAGATATGTGCAGGGCCACTGAACTGAGTGAAATGCAGATAAAATGCTTAAGTGGGAATGCTCAGGATGAAAGTGCAGTGCAAGTAGCAGCTGTCCAGGAAGAAAGAGTCAAAGCAAGTGCCAATGTGAGCAAGGGGAGTTATGCACCTTGAGCAAATAAAGTCAAATGTAAAAAGTGTGGTCATGAGCATGAGATAAATAAATGCCCAGCATATGGACAGTTTTGTAGATTGTGACACAGAAAAAAATCACTTTGCTAGGGTATGTCGTGTGGGCAAACGCAGTGAGATCCATGTTGTTACAGAAGATGCTCAGGAGAAATAAAGTACTTTCAGCATTGAAACTGTAACTACCTATAAGCCAGAGACTGATTGGAAAGTAAATCTGAGTATAAATGGGAAAATGGTGACGTTCAAGTTAGATACAGGAGCACAGTGCAATGTGATGCCTTTTCAGATGTATAAGACACTGTCTAGAGAAGCTATTTAAGGGTCATTAGCTAGAATGGTTTCCTATTCTGGGCATAAACTAGATGTAAAAGGCAAAGTGATGCTGTTAACATGTTTTACGCAAAAGTATTACCTGCTGCCATTTAAAGTGGTTAATGCAAACGTGACCCCAGGGCTGGGCCTGTCTTCTTGCTTGGAAATGAAGCTTAAAAAGAAGAAATTTTCAGTAGATACTGCAAATGGAAGGGCAGGGGAAACCACAGAAGGAATACTGGCTGAAGTTGCTGATGTATTTGAGGAATTGGGATGCTTAGAAGGTGAATACCACATTAAAATAGATAAAACAGGCAGCCCTGTGATCCACCCCCCTAGGAAAATACCTTTCGCATTACAAGATAAAGTGAAAACTGAGCTAGAAAACATGGAAAGATTGGGGGTTATTGAGAAGGTGGAGAAACCCACGAGCTGGGTCAGCTCAATGGTGGTTGTAGAAAAACCAAAGTACGAATTTTTATAGATCCCAGAGATCTTAATAGAGAAATTCAAAGGGAACATTACCCCATGAAAACAATTGAAGAGGTTGCAGCTGAGCTGGCACAGGCCAAAGTTTTCACAGTGTTAGATGAAGGGCATGCCTTCTGGCAGATTAAACTGGATGGGCCTAGCTCTGATCTAGTGACTTTTAATACACCTTTTGGGAGGTACAAGTTCAAGTGTCTCCCCTTTGGGATTTGCTCAGCACCAGAAGTCTTTCAAAAGAAAATTTCAAGCATTTTTGAAGGACTCGAGCTCAAAAAGGTCATTATGGATGACATCCTAACATGGGGAGCTAATGTACAAGAGCACGAGAGGTTACAGCATGGTCTACAAAGAGCCAGAGATAAGCATTAGTTTCTAAATCTAAAGAAATCCAAAATCAAAATGTCAGAGGTCCAATATAATGGACACAAGTTCAGTAACAACGGTTTGTTGGCAGACCCCGAGAAAATTAAAGCAATTTCCTAGATGCCTGTTCCCCAAAAGAAGACTGACTTACAGAGATTTATGGGCAATGTAAACTACTTGGCAAAATTAATTCCAAACCTATCAATTGTAAATAAGTAATTGAGAGAGTTACTAGAGAAGGAAACAGCATGGCATTGGGGGAGTGCCACCAACAGGCCTTTCAAGAACTGAAAACAGTTGTTACTAATCCCCAGTGCTGGCCTACTATGATATAAGGAAACCTGTTGAATTATCTGTTGATGCATCCTCTGAAGGGCTGGGTGCCTGTCTGCTGCAGGAAGGCAAGCCTGGTGCGTTTGCTTCAAGATCACTTAATAAAGCTGAGAGAACTTATGCACAAATTGCGAAGGGAAAATTATCTGGCAATGGTTGATTACTACTCCAAATACATTGAGATATCTAAGTGTGTTTTTTTTTTATTATTTATTTATTTTACCAGGAGAGGCACACTAAGTTGAAAGCTTATTTACAGGTGTGACCTGGGAGCACAAGGAAGTTAAGTGACTTGCTTAGGGTCACACAGTATGTGAGTGGGGGCTGTGGGATTCAAACCCAGGTCTCCAGGTTTGCAGCTCAGAGCCTTAAACCACTGTGCTATTCTGCCTGCCTGTCAAGTTGCAAAATACAACAAGTGAAACGTAATTAACCATATTAAATCACAATGTGCAAGACATAGTATTCCAGAAATACTTGTAACAGATAATGGCCCACAATTTGCCTGTATTGAATTCAGAGACTTTCAAAGAAGGTATGAGTTTAAACATGTAACGTCTTCACCAAGATACCTCCAGAGTAATGGCATGATAGAACAGGCCATTCAAACAATAAAGAGATTGTTAAAGAAAGAACAAGTGGACCATCAAGACCCTTACTAAGCACTTTTGGAATTGAGAAATACCCCACTGCAGGGGCTAGGATCTCCAGCACAGCTGCTTATGGGCTGCAAAGCCAAAACTTTAATGCCTACCAGATCTGAGCTACTTACTCCAAAAGTACCAGAAGTTGAGGTGCAAGCTACATTGCAAAGGGCTCAAGAAAAACAAAAATCTTATTACAATTTATGCCCAACCACTCCCAGCCTTACAGCCAGGACAGCCTGTTTACCTGCGAATACCTGGACCTCTGCAGCTGTGGAATGCCATACTGAAGAGTCATGTTCCTATGTAGTACAAGTAAATGGGAAATTGTATTGCAGAAACAGGAGAGATCTTTTATTAACCCCTGAGCTGCGCCATTCCTGTGGCCCACAAAACTCACACAGCCGAGGAGAGGAGGAGGAGGGAAGTGAGCAGGACGACAGTATGGAGGACGATGGGATTCCCAAGGTGCTTGCAATGGAGGTCCCTCCACAAGTGACACCGGGGCACTCACAAAGTGCACTGTGGTGTCGGCCCCGCCCCTCCATAGTCGGGACCAAGTGACTGGCACCAGCTCCAGCCCAAGAATTAGCCGTGTCAGTGGACGGAAGAGTCAAAGGCCCGCCTGGCATTGTGACTATATAGACTCACAAAAACATTGAGCTACATAGAACTTTAAATATTTTACTTTGGGGGGTAAAGTTCAATTGAGAAGGGAGATGTAACAAAATGAATTAGCATATGCAATTTGCTTATGCTTTACTAATGCACGTGCGCTAACATGTATATATAAACCCTTGCTTCACAGGCAGAAGCCCACATTTTCTGCAGCTGTTTCAAGTGTGTGTTTCATACAGTAAACTTATTGGCTCACTCCATGTTGGTGCCTGTGTGATTATTACAGTATGTAGGAATGTCTCTTTCAGCGTAAAGGAGCAGTAGTTAAAAAGGTAACTATCCTCCTTTACTGTCAAGGAGCACCTGGAATCCCTGTACAACCCCCAACCCCCCAAACACATCCTGATGGGCTGAAACACTGTGGAGCTTGTGTACTATGTTGGCTCACTACAGGAAACAGTAATAGTAAGGTATACCAAATGTCTTTTCCTGCTACATCCAGAACAGGACTTCAGTAGTGTTGCAACAGGTTTTCATGGTGTCCAACTGCCCCAGTGCTCAGTGTACCCAAACCATGCTATATGATCACAAGGGGTCCCACAAACCAGTAGGTGATCTCATGCATATGCATGAGCTGGCCAGCACCTGATGTGTAATCTGCCTAGCGCTGCATGCTGCAATCAGGAGATGGATTCCTGTATGCCATGGCAGGTATACAGCACTAATTGTACCTTACAAATCAGTGGAAATGCAGGGTTTTCTGAAACTAGACAGTAGTTTTTTTCATTTTTAATTAATTTCTCCATTGTGCAGCTCTACACTATGGTGCTTCCCTCCTGCTCTCCAAAAAGAACAGTTACCTACCAGTACCAGTAGATCTTCCAGAGAATCTCTTCCATTGTGCCACACCTTAGGAACTGTAAGTCAGAACCTTCCAGAAACTTTTGCCTAGCTGGCAGCCACCCACGAAGAAATACAGTGTTGGCACCTATAAAACTTGGGTGACCCCCTTGCTGCTCAGTTACCTGCCAGAGATAAGCTCGGAGAGCCACTTACTGAGAGAAACCAGGAGACCACACCAGGACCAGGCAGACAAGGAGAGGCTGGGACTCATGACAGAAGACATAAGACAGCAGAGAACCATACCTTTCACGAATGCAGTAGTACAGAATGCCAGCTGGTGGCTCACAAAAAGGGGGAAGGAGGGTGAGTGCGCTTGGCTCACTGGAGGAGATCGTCTCAAAGATCTACTGTTACTGGGCCACACCTTTGGAATGATTTCTAAGCAGTACAAAGTACCCAGGGAGGCTAGCAAAAGTCTGATATGTAATCAGGACAGAAGGTCTTGCAGGACAGCAAGACCAAAGCCAGCATATCTGCATGAGATGATGTCCAAACTGTAATGTTTAGTAAAAGTGTGGACAGTGTTCCCTGTGGCATCAGCAGAAATGTCAGTAGACACACCATGGAAATGGGTAACGAAGGTGACCATACCCCAAGTAGAGTGGTCATGAACATCACTAGGAAGTTCCTTATCATACTTCCTATAACAAAATATAATACAGTTAGCCAGTCATTTGGATAGCCAGTTTTAGTCAGTGGGATGCCCTCTCTCCCCAGGGTGAATTATATAAACAGCTGAGAGGACTTCCTGCAGTCCTTCATGCAATCCAAACAGAAACATAGTGTTCTACTGTATGTACATCAAGGTTATGGAGTAATTACTCACTCTTGTTAGTACGCACTGGATAATGCACTGGTAGGCTGATGGTCTGCGCCAGCATGAATTCAGAAACCACTGTAGGTAGAAGTTGAGGATTTGTATGCAGTGCCATACCTCCCTTGTGGAAAATCAGGCAGGGTGGACACTCATGAGAGCCTGAAGTTCAGCAATCCTTTGGGCTGAGGTAATAGCAACTTGAAAAAGTGCTTTCAAAGAAAGGAAGTGAGATTCACAAGTTGCGGCAGGCTCAAAGGGAGCTAAAGTAAATTTCTCAAGTACTGTATAAAATCAAGGTCCCATGGCAGAACTGGTTTACAAATCAGGGATGCATGTGCAAAATATCCTTTCAAGAAGGTACAGGATACTTCCAGTCATTCCACTGTGCATCCATCAATAGGGGCATGAAAAGCTGAAATAGCAGCCAAGTGCCCCTTAATAGAGGAATACTGCAAACCAGAGTCTGATAGAGACAGGAGGTAGACAAGTAAAGTATTAGCAGGACACACAAAAGGGTCCTCAGAGTGGGAAGTACACCAAATAGAGAAATGCTTCCACTTCAGTAAATACATACAGTAGCATCCACCAGGATGAAACCCAATTCTGCAGCATTTTACAGCACCCTGCAGAATGCTGCAGCAGACCTACTGAATAAATTAATGTAATTTCCATGGCAACTAGTCCCTTTTGTCATTCATGAAAATGTGACATTAACAGGATGAAGTGAATGCCACAGTTTCCTGCATGACAAAAGGGACTAATTGCCATTGCAGTTACATTGCTTTATTCAGTAGGTCTGCTGCAGCATACTGCAGAGTGCTTTAAAAGTGGGTTTCATCCTGGGGGATGCCACTGTATGTCTAGCAGAAGGCTTCCTAGCCACCAACAAGACAGTAGCCACTAGGAGAGAAACTCCACAACATGCAGTGGCTACATCTTCAGCAGCCAAGCTTGCAGGTGGAGGGACCTGAGGTCTGGGTGGACCAGAGAGCCCCTGTTCTGGGACAGTAGACCTCGACACAGGAGTAACAGAACTGGAGGTTCAACTGCCAGATGCTGCAGAAGTGGAAACCATATCCGGTGAGGTTGGAGGTGGGGCAATCAGTATCAGGGTGGCCCCACCTGCTCACAACATAAAAGGACCATCTGAAAGAAAAAGATTGGAAGGAAAACATAAAGGAACCACTCCCTCCAGGAGAGGAACAATGTGTCTCACCAAAAAACTCCTGACCCTGGAGTGAGTGAGCAGAAGGAGTTTTGTATTGTGTGGAAATGCAAACAGGTCCAACTCTGGATGACCCCATCTTGCTAAAACGTCCTTTACCACAGAAGTCAGCAGTTCCCACTCATGTACCATAGACTGGGAATGACTTAGTCTGTCTGCTAAGACATTCTGGATTTCTGGGAGATTAATGGCTGTCAACCATAGGCCATGAAAGAGCACCCACTGCCATACTCATATTGCTTCCCTGCACAGAGGGTACAAGTGAGTGCCCCCTTGCTTGTTAATATAGTGCATCACACTGATGTTGTCTGTTCATATCAACAGGGAACCTGGGGAGAGATGCTCTTCAAAGGCTAGGAGCCCAAGAAGAACAGTCCTCATCTCTAGAACATTGATGTGGAGATCTGAAGCCCTGTCTCTCCACAACTTCTGTGTTTGGTAAAGGCATCCTGGAGGCATCTGTCATGAGGATATGCTCCAGAGCTGGAGAAAAGAAAGGGAAAGGGACACTTTGTAGCAACTGCAGCGGTTCCATCCACCACAGTAGGAACATTCTTAGAGGAGAAATGGTGAGAATCATATGTGCCAACTCATGTGTCAGTTGGTCCCACTGCACCCAAAGAATCTATTGCAGGATTCTCATACTGAGGCAGGCTAATGGGATGGTTAAATGGCAGCTACCATATGATCCAGGAGGTGAGGCATAGTCCTGGAGAACACAGAGTGACTCCAGTGCATGAGACAGGCTTGATCAATCAGGGCCTCTGCTCTGCCTGAGGTAGGAACACACTCCTCACTCCTGTGTCCAGCACTGCTGAAACATACTGGAGGTGTTTGCATGGAGTGAGAATGGATTTTGGTACACTGACCATCATATACAGGTCCTTGAACAACTGCTGAGTTTGGGATACTGTGTACTGGACCACTTCCCTGGACAGGCCCTGGAGGAGCCAGTCACCCAAATAAGGTAAGACATAAAGCCCTTCCCTCTGGAGAGCTGCTGCCACAACTGTGAAGCATTTGGTAAATTCCCATGATGCCCAGTGTGATGGAAAAGGGGACCAGAACCATGTATTCTTTTGATTCATTTATTCTTTTTCTAAACATGCATCTGCTTCAGGTACAAGATGACTACCAGATCACATGATCAAGTAGTATGTGACAGCTTATGTTACAGGTCTGATGTTCTCATGGGAAAGGTACCAGGAAAGCCAGGGAGGAGGCAATAAAGCAATAAACCCAGTGGAGGTGTACGTCCTAGAGATGTTCCCATGCTGAACAAAGGACCCAGGTGGATGTCGTTATGGTAGCAAGGAGATGCTGAAGGGTGGACACACACACACACACACTCTCAAAGGGAGCTGGGACAACATGGAACTGTCACTCAAAGTGAGTGTCACCCCCTCCTCACAGAGAGGAGAACTATATTGTGGTGCTATAAGCAGGCTCTCTCTATCTTGGACCGAAACATCTAAAGACGAGAGCCCCTGCCATTACAAAGACTAGCTGATGGACAAGATAGCACAGTGAGGGAAAGTGCTTCTTTAGCTAGGGGAGGTGAAGGATTTTAGGTGAGGATAGCTTAGAATTCTGCTCTATAATGCCTGTCTTTAGTGTGATTTTATTTTCTGCTTATTAATAAATGTGCAACCCCTTTGTCTTCTTGTAAATACATCCTGGTGTTAATACTTGTAGTATTTTAGAAAAGATTCTATTTTTATAGAATCAGTGACTGCTTGTATTATTTAAAAGGGTAATTATACTATTTCTGTTGGACTCTGTTTGCAGTCTGTCTGTGAAGGAGCACTTTACCCACAGTTATTGTGTTGACCTTCCTGACCTTGTGCAAAGGAGGAGGAGGAGGTAAAAAAACAGGTTTTCTGGTTCCTGTTGGTAAAAACCATGTGGTGGCAGTGAGCTGGAATTTCCTGGTGAGTGGGGATTTATACTACATTGGTGGCAGAGTGGTGGATCTGTGTGGTAATTGGCACCAGTGCAGTGCAGGGCAGTGTACAGTGTGCTTTCCTGTTAGGTAGGAACTCTGAGACAGAGACAGCACACTCGTGATGGAGTGCCAGCAGAAATACACCTTTTAACAGCCATGAAACAGGATTTCAAAAGGTTGCATTATTTACTATTTTTTTTAATTTCTAGATAGTTTAGTGCAGCGTAGCTAGAGAATATGAGCTCATCAAGCTATGTAAAATTTCATGTACAGCAGCTTCATGAGCTGTGAGCTGCAAGGGGGATTGTCCATGAGGGCACGACAAAGAATGCACTTATGGAGGCCCTGTTGGCACATGACCAGCTGCAGGAGGGGCAGACAGTCTCAAATGGGCATGGCCCGATACCTGATCAGCAGACAGTTGCTGAAGACAGTGACTCAGGTAGCGAGACTGAGGTCACAGTGGCTGAGAAAGGGGGGCTCCTTTTGCCACAAGCTGGGGAAGCTGTGCAGCCCAATCAACCTTGGCTCGAGATCCTGAAGGCAGAGCTCATGCTGCAGGATGCCAAACTACAGAGGGCACGGCTGGAGGTTGAAAGGTAGAAAATAAGGCTGGAGATAGAGGAAAGAAAAAAGATTCACCAGCATGAGATCCTTATGTGAGAGGAGAGAGAGAAAGAATGAGCAGAGTGAGAGAGAGAGAATGACGACATGAGATCGAGATGGAAAAACCGTGCCAGCAAACATCACGGCAAACCGTAAGTAATAGCAAAGTTGGTTCAATCCACAAAGCCACAATTAATTCTAAAATGTTTCTGCAATACCAAGAAGGAGATGATCTGGATTTGTTTATAAAATCATTTGAAAGGGTCTGTGGGCAATTTAAATTAGATAAGGTTTTGTGGATGATCCATCTGACCCCATTACTTACTAGTCGTGCCTTGCATACATTTGCTTGAATGGATGATAATCATTGCATGGAGTATGATGAAGTTAAAATAATGTTATTAAAACATTTTGAACTAACTCCTGAGGCCTATAGATGGAAATTTAGAGTTAAGAAAAGAACCAGGAGACAGCTATGTAGAACTGCATGTCCAAATGTGTGCTTATTTAGACCTTTGGGTAGATGGGGCTAAGACAAGGACTGTAGAGCAGGTCAAAGATTTAATTATATGGGAACAGTTTCTTAAAATTGTACCTGATGACCTGTGCATTTGGCTACTGGACCGGGTATACAACTCCGCCAAGGAGGCAGCAGAAAGTGTTGATTTGTATGTTGCCAGCAGACCACATTCATAGCATCAGAACAATGGGGGTGGGGCAGCACATGGTTTTACGGGGACCCCAGGAGGGCAGCCTAAAGGAAATCAGCCTGCATCCAAGCCCAAAACAGAACCCACTGGTTCTAAGGGGAACAAGGAGCCGGGGCAAAGGAATTCTGGATTTGCCAGAAAGTGGAGCATCTATCCTATGACTGCCCTAAAAACAGGAGTACAGGGCAAAAGCCTGGGAGAGGGGATGACCAAGACAGTACACCACAGTTGGTAAACTGCACACACACTGTAGTGCCACCAAACTCCGCCAAGTATATCCACCCTATTCTATTCAATGGCACAGTAACACAGGGCTTGAGGAACACTGTTGTCTCCACCTCCATGATAAGGCAGGATCTGATCCAGACAGAGCAGATTCTGCCAGGACAGTTCTCCAAGATTCAGGGAGTCATGGGTCCAGTGGTCAAAGTGCCAATGGTTTAAGTCTTCCTGAGCTGGGAGGGTGGCCATGGGGTACAGGAGGTGGGAGTTGTGCCTGATCTCCCTGTGATTATGATCATGGGGAATGATTTTGACCACAGGAAAAACCTGGTATGTGTTACTACCCACAGCCAGGCAAACGGGCAAGTTTCTAAGGAGGGGAGCAGGTGACACAGGCTGTGCAGATCCATCCCTCAGCAACTGAGGAAGTGGATAGTGTGGGGGAAGGGCTAGTTAGAAGTAGCAGCCCTGAGCCCCAGCTGCAAGAAGAGGAGGAGGCTGCCACCAGGGGCAGCTTTCCTCCTGAAGGGGAACTGGGGAGGGTAAGATGGGAGGAGCTGGGTAAGGCACAGCGAGCTGATCCTATCCTCCAAAAACTGAAAGAGGTAGCAGATAGTGCTGAGGCCTCTCAAGGGAGTAAAAAGCCAGTTTACTGGGAAAATGGGCTGTTGTACAGGGAGTGCACACCCCAGAGGGAACAAGAGGGTGAGGTACTTCAGCAAATAGTAGTCCTCTGGGACTACTGAAAGCAGCTTCTGGCCTTGGCCCATGATATTCCTTTTTCAGGACACCTGGGTATTAACTGCACAAAAAAGCAGCTTGCCAACAATTTCTTTTGGCTAAGCATGTACACAGACATGGCAAATTACTGTCAGACTTGTTCACAGTGCCAGCAGATTGGAAAGGTGGAGGACAAGGCTAAGACAGCTTTGGTGCCCCTACCTATTATCGATGAATCCTTTAAGAGGGTAGCCGTGGACATAGTGGGGCCCCTGAGTATCCCAAGTCACACAGGCAAATGATACATACTGGTTGTGGTGGCTTACGCTACCAGGTACCCCAAGGCAGTGGCTATGTCCTCCATTGAGGCAGAAAAGGTGGCTGATGCACTCCTGGAAATCTTTAGCTGAGTGGGATTTCCCCAGGAGATTTTATCAAACCAGGGGGCAAATTTCATGTCACCCTTAATGACCAGTTTGTGGAAGAAGTGCAGGGTGAAACAGCTCCATGCTTCACTCTATCACCCTGAGACAAATGGCTTGGTTGAGCAGTTCAATGAAACCCTTAAAACTATGCTCAGGGCATTTGCTAACCAGCACAAAAGGGAGTGGAACAAATATTTGTCCATCTCCTGTTTGCATACAGGGAAGTCACACAGGAGTCCACAGGGTTCTCACCCTTCGAGCTCCTGTTTGGTCACAGGGTGAGGGGGCCCCTAGATTTAGTCAGGGATGAATGGGAAGGTGACCATGCCACCCAAGGGGAGTCTGTTTTTGAGCATGTACTTAATTTCAGGGCCAGGCTTAAGGAGCTCATGGGGCTTGCCCAGGAGCACTTAACCACTGCATGACAGCAACAGAAAGCCTGGTATAACCATGGGCCAGAGCCTGGGAGTATGAAGTCGGACAACGAGTGATGGTACTCATCCCAGTCCAACACAATCAACTACAGGCAGGATGGGAGGGCCCTTTCTCCATAATCAGGAAGCTGAGTGATGTTAACTATGCAGTAGGGCTGCCTGACAGAAGGCGCAGGCAGAAGGTATATCACGTGAACATGATGAAGCCCTACTATGATAGGGAGGAAATGATCTTCATTGTGTGCAGCACGTCAGAGGAGGGGAACGAGGCTGATTCCCTAGTGGACCTCCTTGGGGAAGTCCAGGAGGGATCCTCAATGAATAACCTCACCTGTCAGGGCGACTGACATGGCCCAGGCTGAGGAGATGAGGGGGTGCTGTGAGAATTTGAGGATATGTTCACAGGGAATCCAGGGTACACCACAATGGCTGAACACCACATGGACACTGGGGCCCATGTTTCACTGAGGCAGTCCTCCTACAAGGTACCTGAGGGGGTTAAGAAGACCATGCTGGAGGAACTCAGGGAGATGCTGCCTTTGAGCGATCCAGGAGTCCAGTAGCCCCTGGACTTCACCTGTAGTCCTGAGTCCCATGAAGGACAGTACCACATGATTCTGTGTTGACTACCGGAGGCTCAACAGCTGTACGGAGTCTGATGCCTACCCCATGCCCAGAACGGGTGAGACCTTGGAATGGTTGGGTGGAACCCGGTTCCTGACCACGATAGACCTGACAAAGAGCTACTGGCAGGTGCCATTTACCCCTGCAACCAGGGAGAGGTCTGCTTTCATTACATCATATGGCTTATTCAAATTCAGAGTAATGCCATTTGGGATGAACAATGTACCCACAACCTTCCAGAGGCTTGTGGATCTTGTCCTGGCAGGAGTAGGTGATTATGCACTGGCTTACATAGACGATATCACCATTTACAGCCAGACATGGGAGGGTCATGTCAGGCACTTGAGGGAGGTGTTCCACAGACTGAAGGCCTCAGGGCTGACAGTTAAGGTGGAAAAATGCCAAGTAGGCATGGCTGAAGTGTCCTACCTTGGGTATTGGGTGGGCAGTGGCTGCATCCATCCAGAGCAAGCAAAGGTTGAGGCCATGTAGGCCTGGCCCACCCCTGCCACAAAGAAACAGGTTAGGGTATTTCTGGGAACAGCTGGGTACTACAGGAGGTTTGTCCATCACTTCAGTGATGTGGCCAAGCCCCTTACAGACCTGATGAAAAAGAGAATACCTTAAAAGTTCTCTGGACAGAAGACTGCAAGTCTGCCTTCCAACAGTTGAAGGAGGCATTATGTGAGTCACCCATGCTTGCTAGCCCCAGTTATGACTTAAAGTTCATAGTACATGTGAATGCCTCAGACCATGGGCTGGGTGCTGTCCTGAGCCAGGTTACACCGCAAGGGGAGGAACACTCCATAGTGTACCTGAGCCAGAAGCTTCTGAACAGGGAAGAGTCATATGCCACAGTGGAGAGGGAATGTCTGGGGATAGTGTAGGCCCTTCAGAAACTGCAACCATACAGTATCTGTATGGGAGGCAGTTCACTGTGGTCACTGATCATAACCCCTTGACATGGCTCCATAGGACTTGTGGGCAAAACACAAAGTTATTGCACTGGAGTTTGGTACTACAGTCACTTAATATGATCATTCAGCACTGAAGTGGGGTGCAAAATGCCAATGCAGATGGACTGTTGAGGCAGGGCTAGGTGCATGGCATATTTCTTTAGGCACTCCCTAGGCCTTACATGAATGGCAGTGTCTCTTGGGGGTTGCCCAAAAGAGACACATCTTCATTTCTTGAGGGGGTGGGGATGTGATGGGAAAAGGGACCAGAACCATGTATTCTTTTGATTCATTTATTATTTTCTAAATATGCATCTGCTTCAGGTACAAGATGGCTACCAGATTACATGATCAAGTAGTATGTGACAGCTTATGTTAGGTCTGATGATCTCATGGGAAATTTAACAGGAAAGCCAGGAAGGAGGCAATAAAGCAATAAACCCAGTGGGGGTGTCCTTCCTGGAGATGTCCCCATGGTGCACAAAGGACCCAGGTGGACGTCATTATGGTAGCAAGGCAGTCCTGAAGGGTGGACGAACACACATACACATACACATACACATTCTCAAAGAGGGCTTGGAAAACATGGAACTGTCACTCAAAGTGAGTGAGACCCCTCCCCACAGAGAGGAGAAATATACTGTGGTGCTATAAGCAGGCTCTCTCTCTCTCTTGGACTGAAACATTACAAAGACTAACTGATGGGTAAGATAGCACAGTGAGAAAAAGTGCTTCTTTAGCTAGGGCAGGTGAAGGATTTTAGGTGAGAATAGCTTAGAATTCTGCTGTACAATGCCTGTTTTTGTTGGGGTATTTTGCACTTGCCCGTCTCCCACAGCTTTCGGAGGGGGCCTCGTACCCCCTCCTACTCCGTCCGTCTGGGCTATTCAAGGCCACCCTACCCCAGCCTCATTGTGCTCAGGGGGCCGGGGTTGTATGATTTTTTCCCTGTTTTTCTCCCCTTGAACCCCCGAGGACACTGGCGTGAAGGAGGGAAGTCCAGGCAGACGACATGCTGATGCACACCATTGCCAAGCACCCAGAGTGTCCTCACCTCCCCAGCTCCCGGAGACAGCCACCCTTGCCCCTGTGAAGCAGTGCTTCCACCAGCCCCTAGGAACATCGGGTGCACAGGACAACCCTGGTTACCCACCCCTGGTGGAGGAGAGCATCCATTGGGACGCTCGATCCTCCGCCCCCTTGCTGGTCCCCGACAACCCTGAGTCCATTCCTGAACCCGGGTCACCAGTGTAGTGCGAGGTGTAACATCCAGCACCTCAACCCTGAGCGCCACTGGGACAGCCAGTACAATACCTGTTTAATGAGATTTTATTTTCTGCTTATTAATAAATGTGCAACCCTTTTGTCTTCTTGTAAATACATCCTGATGTAAATACTTGTAATATTTTGGTAAAAATTCTATTTTTATAGAATCAGTGACTGCCTGTATTATTTAAAAGGGTAATTATACTATTTCTGCTGGACTCTGTTTGCAATCTGTCTCTAAAGGGGCACTCTATCCACAGTTATTGTGTTGATCTTCCTTTTCTTGTGCAAAGGAGAAAGTAAAAAACATGTCTCCTGGTTCCTGTTGAAAACCCCATGTGGTGGCAGTGAGCTGGAAATCCCTGGTGAGTGGGGATTTCCGTTACCCCCAGGATAACCCAAAGGGCAATACTCAGAACTGATAACGACAGTCCTCCAGAGTGAACCACTGGTACTGTCTGTGGCATGTTTTGATCTTGATATGAAGGTAAGAATCCACCATGTCCAGAGAGCAAAGTCAGTTCCCATTCTGTAGAAGGAGGATGAGAGCCTGCAAAGACACCATTCAAAACTTTTTTTTTATTCCATGAATTTGTTCAGAGCTCTGAGGTCCAACATGGGATGCAAGTCACCTGTGGCTTTTGGAACCAGAAAGTATTTTAAGCAACACTCCCTGTTCCTTTCTTTGGAAGGAACAGGCTCTATGGCCTTTTTCTGAAGCAGGGACTGAACTTCTAACCTCAACAGGGACAGGGGCACCAGAGGGTAATGAGAATGGGGTGGAGGATGCACTGGAGGTTTGAAATCAGTTAGTGTTCTCTTTTCCACTATTTCCAGGGCCCCTTCATCTGAAGTGATCGCCCTCCATTTTTGCAGGTGAAGGGAGACCCTTCTCCCCACTTGTACACCTGGTGGCAGCCATGGAGGGGGAGAAAGTGGGAAGTCAGAAGGTGCCAGAGTAGGCAGGGCAGCCTGGACCAGAACCATTGGATACCTTAGAGTGGGCACACTGAGCAGCAGATCCAGCTGGGGAACTGCCTCTTATGCCACAATAGGGCTCACAGTAGCCACAGCCAACAGGCTTCTGAAAAACACCCTCTACCACAACCTTGGTATGCATTCTGGGAGGTCAGAGATTTTACAGACTGTAGAGTCATTTTAGATGACTGTATATCTTACTATGCAACTTACAGTAAATGAAATTTCACAGAATACTGCAGTAAAAAAGGGCTTAACTGCCATCAAATTATATTAGTTTCTGCAGCATACTGCAGCATTTAGGAAGGTACTGCAGCATTCCTGCATTGCATCATGGCTGGCACCACTGTACATCTTGGCCAAACAGCTTAGAGCCCAAAAGGGGGCAATGAGCATGGCATGTTGTACATCTGAAGCAAATCCTGCCACTTGTATCCAGGAGTACCCTCTGAGGCATATACCAGAAGCAAGTGATCTAGCAGCAGCATTTGAAGCATCATAAGCTGACTGTAGTAAGTGTCTACCAGTATCTAGACCAGTAGAGGCAGCTTTAAGGAGTTCTGTCTTAGCAAGGCTATCT
This sequence comes from Neoceratodus forsteri, assembly GCA_016271365.2. Taxonomy (NCBI): domain Eukaryota; kingdom Metazoa; phylum Chordata; order Ceratodontiformes; family Ceratodontidae; genus Neoceratodus; species Neoceratodus forsteri. The sequence continues at coordinate 1,546,295,815 of CM057450.1, forward strand.
GGCAGTATCTGTGCCATAGCCATAGCTGACTTTCAGAGGCTATTCTGATACTTTATCATATAAGCCTGTTAGTTTGCAATCCAAAGGTCCAAAGTGGAAGAGGCATATGACCTCTTAACCATTACATCCAATTTTCTGGACTCCTTGTCAGACAGCAGGGTACTCATAATTTTAGGAGCCCTAGAGTGATCATGTGAAGCCATGATAACCATAGAGTCAATTTCAGACTGAGAAGCAGAACAGGATTGGACAAATGGAGCAGGATACTGTTTGTCAGCCTTTCTGGGGACTGCAGGTAAAATGTTAGGTCTGTGCCACACAGCAAATGTAGCATCTTCCAAGGCAGGGTAAACTGGGGGCACCACAACAGTAGGAGCAGCTGTTACTTCCAAGAACTCCATTAAAGTTTCTTTTACTGTAGTCTTCATCTTCTTCACTCTCAAATCCCATCACACTCTCAATTTGTTTAAATAAAGCCTGGAAGGAGGGATTCTCTGGAGGATACCTGTGATTATACACCACAGAGTCCTCACTGCAGGAAGTAACGGTTGAGGTGGAAGGGACACCTCCATCATAGAGCTCCTTGTCCCAACCTTCATCTTCTAAATCCTCCTTCATTTCTAGGAGATCAGGATTATATTCCACCTCATCATTATCTCAGATGGTGACAAGGGCATTCGATGGAGCCAATGACAGAGTCAGTGGCTGTACTATTGGTGCAGCAGCTATGCTTTTCAGTCATGTCGATGACACTGCCAATGAGGGAGGCCCTGTCAATGGAACTGAAACCGCCATTTGCAGTGATGGAAAAAGATGTGTTACCATTTCCAAGAATAATGCCAGCATAACCTGGGAGTTGGCAATGTCCAGTGGAGGGGTCAGGACTACCGTTGTCAATGGGATGAAACCCATCAACAAAGGCTGCTTACCGTCCATAGTAAGTACAGCAGCACCAGAGCCAGGCCTTGACTTTGGTGTCTCAATGATGGTCAGGGGTTGTAGTCAAGGTTGCAGGAGCAGATGCTGACAAGGGCCTCCTCCTTCAGTGGAAACCCTCTATCTCACTGGTGAAGCATGTTTTCTCTTATGCTTATGGTGGCTTGAAGAAAAGGATTGTCTTGACAATGATTTCTCCTTTTCTTTGGATTTATTCATCATCCTTGCTTATCGTGGTGGTGATGCAGTTGACAACTACTGAAGTACCTTCTTACCCAGAGCAGGCAGTTGAGAGGGAGAAGCTGGTTTGGATCCCACAACCTTTCCCTGAGCTTCCATGGCTTCCAGGGCAAGGTAAGTCTCCAAAGTCTTCTTCCAGCATTTCTTTGTGGCCTGGTTAAATCCCTGGCAGATCTTGCAGGCCCTCACATTGTAGGACAGACCCAAACAGCAAACATAAACAGTGAGAGCATCATCCTTGTAGATCTTGTATCTGCAGGTACAAAATCTGAAGAAAGGATCTTTTGATGGTGACATACAGGGACAATGCCGATATAAAAATCATTTAAGTTAGAAAATAAATAAATAATGATGAAACAAAATGATGGCATTGTTTCTCTGCAGGTCTGATGAGCATGTTGAAAGTTAAAGAAAGAAATGAGAAGTGAGGGGGCCACCCACATTTTATAGACACCAACATTGTACGTCATCATGGGCAGCTCCCAGCTAGGCAAAAGTTTCCAGAAGATCCTTCATCAATGGTTTACACTTACAAAGGTGTGGCCCAGTAGAAGGAGATATCTTCATTGAAGAGAAGATGTTCTTGTCCTTTTTTTTTTTTTTTTGCCATGCCTATCAGACTGAACAGCAAAAACATGCTTAATCTTCCACTAATACTTACTCTGCTGTGCAACTCTGCTTCAATAACCCTGTACAGTATCACCTGCTGTCTCTTTAACAACCCAGCGTACAACTCTGCTTCAATAACCCTGTTTCCAAACCATGGAGGGGAAGGTACTTATTAGGAGGGCCCACAGCATCAAGGGTAACCATTATACAACCTGCAGACATCATGCTTGCCCTGATAGCTGAATACTTGGCAACGTTAGAGCCAGCAAATCCCAAGAGTAGTTGGACACAATCTGGAGCTAAAAAAACAATTAGCAAGGCCACTTGGAAGGTAGAGTCTCCAGGAAGGTGCTTATGTTTGCTGAAGACACTAAGCTGGCCCTGGTGATGGACTCACTTTGAGGATGGGGACAAACCTCAGGATGACCTGAACAAGCAGGGTGACTGGGCACTGGGGATTAATGCCCAGCTGAGGATGTTGCTGATCCAAGATGCAGCTGGGGGCCAAGGCCCATTAACCCTGATAAGGGCATTAGCCCAGCAAATACCCATTTGTTACTACCTGGAGAAAAATGGGCTCTAAGAAGCTGGCCCAGTGGTGTGGAGGGTGGAGGTGCTATGTGCAAATTAGAAAATCTTACATGGAAAAATGAGTGCACTTGGTTAGAGATAGATGTGGAAGCAGTCTATACATCAATATGGTATGATCAGGGGATAGCAGCAAGTAAATATATCTTTTAGAAGATATGTTGGGGGGAGAAGAAATACCAATTGACTTTCATCTGAAATCTTCAAAGTTCATTCTTACCCACAATGCCTTTGAATTTGAGGGTAGACATTTTTTTTACAAACATACAGTACAGTTATGGGGGCAGCTATGGCACCTAGTTATACAAACTATTTTTGGGACTTTGAGAGAAGTCAGACATATTCAAACAAAAAAACCTTTGTTAACAGTATCAAATATTGCTGGTTTTGATTTACTGATGATGTCATTTGCACATGGGAAGGTGATGCATTAGAAATTCCGGTATTTATTGATTGGCTTAACTCAGATGACTGAAACTTGAGGTTTACATACACTGCTGACAAGGAGAGCATTTCCTAGATGTTACTCTGTCCTGAAATAGATTTGGCAACACTGAAATTGAGACAATATGCTACAGAAAATTCACTACCACTAATTCTGTACTGTATGCTAGTAGTGCCTATCCTCCCAGTTTGAAGAGATCCATACTGTACAGTCAATTTTTATGTTGTGCAGAGATTGTACTACTTTAGAAGCTTTTAACAAACAAGCAGAACAGCTGAAGAATAGACTTAAGGCTAAAGGCTATGATTCCAACTTACTCAAAAGTTCAAAAAATAAAGTGAGGGAAACAGAAACATTCTTTTATGCAAAAAATCTCCAGAGACAGACAATAGCTTTGGCCCCTGCACATTCATTACTGAATACAATAACTATGCCGGCGGGATGGGAACATAATCTATAAAAACTAACCCTTATTGTTCATTGATAGTAAAGTGGGTATAGCAGTGGGCTCTAGTCCAAGAGTTATGTTTATTAGAAGCACTAATATTAAGGATAAATTGGTTCATAGCAGAATTAGAAAAGAGAAAGATGCTTAACAAACTACATCTACATTCCTTTTTTGATACCAATAATTATATATTAGGAAACTTTGATGAACATATCTCCTTACCTGACAAAGCATCTTTGGCTTTAATAGAGATATCTACTATTCAATTAGAATTAAGACATTGGCTGGATAAAGATATACCATCTTTCAAAGAATGTGTAACTAATATAAGGAAGAACATACAGCTTATTTATATAATTAGCTATTTTTATAACAACTGTAAGCAATTTTCACACACACGGGCTAAATTACAGGATTTGATTATCAGGCTTTAATTAGAATACCATTATGTCAAGTACAGCTTTTGTTTATATTAGGGATACGCTTCCTTCTGGTATAAGCTCTTATTTAAGCTGAGCAGCAATTTAGTATTACCCTTTGTCTTTTGACTAATAATTGTAAAATGGATATGTATAGCAATGTTAAAATAGGTCTGGTATTAATTTGACTATTTTATCCATTCAAGATAGCCTATTATGTTATGAATAGATATAGTTATCATATTTGCATAATATTTCTGTGTTCGCTTCACTCACCATGGTAGGATAGATTCATAAATATTAATGGAATTGGTATTTAATGGGGGGTTGGGCTTATGGGCAGGTTAGGATTGTTTAAGATCTGTATAGAGGATTTGTTACTTCCTTTTTTTTATGTTTATATATGGTGATGGTTTTATTTGATGTTTTCTGAGTTGTCTGTGTTTTATCATAATTTCAATAAAGATAAGAAAGTTAAAAAAAAGAGAAAGATGGGGGGGTCACCAACAAAGGCCACTGATTGCCATAAAGACCTAACGGCTTTTACAAATGCTCCAGATGTAACATTTGCAGGTATGCTATAAATGGTAATGTGTTCAAGCATCCAAAAGATCACAACATCAGTGTAGAAATTAGGGAATTGATCACCTGTGATACACCATTTGTGGTGTATGCATTATGGTGTACATGTAATTATGTGATACGCCGTTTGTGGTATATGCATTATGGTGTACATGTGATTTGGTCTATGTGGGGCAAGTGGTATGCCCACTGAAATGGAGGACCCAGAAGCATGTTCGCTCAATAATTAATACCAAAAAAGGCACTCCTGTATGTGTACACTTCTTTGAATTCCAGAACTCCAAGCCTGATGACTTAAAATTTATGGGGCTAGAATGAACACTGTCACCACTACTAAGAGGAGACAGAGTTATTCAGAAAGGAATGTGGTTGGATATTCAAATTAAACAGTGTTAAACAACTATGGTTAAACGAAGAATGGGACTTAAAATCTTTTTTGACGTAAAAAGGCATCCACTTTTCTGTGCTATGTATGAACTGTTTAAACAAATGTCTTCAGAACTAAGATATTAATATGATGTTTTGTCTCTTTCTCTCAGACTCTATCTTTATTCTATCAACTGGCAATGGTTTCCTTCAACTGTGGGATTCCCTCGTTCCTCCCCCACCCCCACCTTGAGACTTTTGGAATTGATGTTGTGATATGGATCTAGAAGGGGGACCACAGCTGGATACCAGACAGCTTTCTGTCTTTATCTGGTCTGGTGACAGTAAGACATATCTCCATTATGGTATTAAACTTACACACTGGGTAAAAACAGCTCTTCCATAATAGCGCTATCAAAACTGCAATGTGAAAATCGCAAATGACTTAACAGTGACAAGGATAGGGTAGTGAAAGGCAGATACCACTACCCCTGTAGCTGTCAAGTCACAGGAGGCAGTGGAGAAGTAATGAAAAAGCAATAAAGCTGGCTGAGCTGTTCCTGTGGTGGAGCGGGCTAAGGCACAAGCAGCTTGTGCAGCACAGATCAGGAGACCAAGGTTCTGTTCCTGATCTCCTGAGTCTTGAGTTTTCCATCTTCCCCCCCACAAGTGTGTTTGTATTTTTTTTCATGCCCAAAAGTTTTTTTAGCCATGGTAGTGGTAGTCAGTGTGGATTTGGACTGCTACCATTGGCGCTGTTTTGTCCCATAGTGTTTTGTACTGGTGCTGTTGCTGCTAGCATGGTTTTTGCAGCACTGTTGTTGATGGCACTGTATTTCATTTTGCCATTTTAACCTAGTGCCTTTAACTTAACCAAGTGCTGAATACAGCTGCTTGTTTTATTGACAGCCCTACAAAATTGTAGAGAATGATTTATATATACCTTTAACTGGGCAGACTATTGCTAGTACGTCTTGTAACATTTTAACTGTGGCTAAGCATTTCTCTGGTGAGAGGAGGGTAAATCTTGAGCCGTTGCTACGGGATACAGGGAGTTGGTGTGTTCTTGATACAGTGGCATTGTGGGGCTGTGGAGGATTGAGAAACCCAGCTAGTACTGTCACTGCTGCCTCAGAAGGATGGCTGCTACCCTTTTATTTTTTATTTTAAATTTTGTTCTATCCTAACTGAGGTTGGTGAAGGCTTCCACTTTTATGAAATAAATCATTTAAACCAGTTCTTATTGAATTGATTCTGTTTGTTCAGTAGCGGGGTGAGCCAGGCACAGGAAGTGACTGAGAGGGACTTCCTGGTTGCTAGGGATAAGAGCGAGCTCCCACGCGAGCAATAGACAGAGTGATATGTACCTGTAACTGGGCAGACTATTGCTAATGTGTCTTGTAATATTTTAATTGTGGGTAAGCGTTCCTCTGGTGAGAGGAGGGTAAATCTCGAGCCGTTGCTATGGGATACAGGGAGTTGGTATGTTCCTGGTACAGTGGCATTGTGGGGCTGTGGAGGATCGAGAAACCCAGCTAGTACTGTCACTGCTGCCTCAGAAGGATGGCTGCTACCCTTTTATTTTTTATTTTAAATTTCATTCTAGCCTAACTGAGGTTGGTGAAGGCTTCCACTTTCATGAAATAAATCATTTAAACCAGTTCTTATTGAATTGATTCTGTTTGTTCAGCAGCGGGGTGAGCCAGGCACAGGAAGTGACGAGAAGGGACTTCCTGGTTGCTAGGATAAGAGTAAGCTCCCACGAAGCGTGAGCGGGTGAGCGCTGCGGTTGTGCATGGAGACGCCGCAGAGGAACGCATGCCGCTTTTCTGCTGTATCCACTGGGGACACTGAGGACTACTGGGGGATATTATCTGGTTAAGGACAGCCATTCACGGTGGTATATACAGCACACTAGGCTGGTGATTTTAAACACCCTGATATGGCACAAGGTAGGCAAAAAAAAGTGAAAGGTAAGAAAAAATACCGTGAATGTAAAATGTTCACTAAAGAAGCCACAAACCAAGACTTTACATGTGACAGATGTATCAAGGTTGCTGCTCTGTTAAGGGAAGTCCATGATTTGAGGCTTAGGTTGCAGACACATAAGGAAATCTCTAGACTAGAGGAGTACCTTGATGAGGCAGTAAGTAATATTAGTAACAGGCAATCTGTTAATCAAAGAAAAATTGAGCAGCAAGTATATACAGATGTTCAAAGAGAAAACACAGCTGAAACCTCTTTGGACATGGATGTAGGTCCCCAGTTGAATCCCCCATTGAAATTACAAAATAGATTTGAGGGCCTGGAAACTGTTACCTCTGACACCCAGGAAGTACTGAGCAAAAGCGTTTTAGGTAAAGGCCCCCCTAACACATGCCCTGATGCGCATAATAAATTAGGGGAACATTTAAAATCTAATGATTTGGATCACACCAGTAACACTGGTTCTGATAATCCAATTGCATTTAGGGAAACTAATTATAAGGAAAGGGACATCTTAATCATTGGTGACTCTATAATTAGGGGCATCGATACACAAGTTTGCCATAAACTAAATGAGTACACTATTGTTAGCTCTTTACCAGGAGCTAAGCTCCATGATATTGTGCTTCTACTAGATGGACTGTTTGACAATACAGTCAACCCCTTGTTTTTTCTCCACATAGAGCTAATGATGTGGGTAAAACAAATCTGATGGATATGCAATGTGAATATAAGAACATTGTCGAAAGGGTTAAAAACTATGGAGGGGAAATTATTATATCTGGTATACTCCCTATGCAGGGGCATAAAGCACATAGGAGTAAATGGATTACAACAATAAACTCCTGGCTTAGACATTTTTGCATAAGGGAAGGAATTGGTTTTATGGACAATGCACAAACCTTCAACAGAACTTCTTTGTAGAAGTATGATGGGGAACAGCGACCATAGTTCAGTTCTATTTAAAGTTACCGAAATAAGATCCCTTAAACCCACTGGTACCACTACCAAATTGAACTTTTGCAAAGCTGAATTCCATAAAATGAAAAAGAATCTCCTTTGTTGGGACTGGAGATTAGAATTCAAAATTAAAACGGTACAAATTATGTGGGATTCCTTAAAAACCAAAATTGAGACACTCACTTCTAAATATATCCCTGTCACTTCTAAGTATAATATTAATAAAACAAAAAAAATGTGGCACTCTGCCACTATTAAAAAAATTAATCAATAAAAAAAAAACAGGTTATATAAGAAATTTAAACTATCCAAATCAGTAAAGGTATATATGAAATATAAAGACTGCCTTAGGAGAGTTAAAATAAATATCAGGAAAGCTAAAGCACAAAGTGAGGTGCATCTTGCTGAAAGGGTGCATGACAACAAGAAAGCATTATTTCCATATATTAAAAAGTTCTTCTGTTCTGTGTATAATACAAAAGATACTGACTCATATAGATGCTGTAGACCTCCCATACCTGGTAACATTATCATAAACCCTGATAGTGTCCATAAATTTCTGGTCAATCTTATTTATTTATTTTTTGTTGACCAGGTAAGTACACTAGACAAATCCTGCCTATTTTCAGGCACGACCTGGGGGAGGGGGATACAGATGAATGCAACTGACCTTGAACCAGATTAAGATCTTGGTGGTATTTTTAGTGAACAAGGGAAGTTTGGCCAGGACACCAGGGAAGTTCCCCTACTCTTTTTGATAAGTGCCATGGGATCTTTAACATCCACCTGAACTACCACCAATCCACCAAGATGGGACCTCGGTTTAACGTCTCATCCGAAAGACAGCACCTCAGAAGTGCAGCACCCCTCTCATGCTACACTACAGTGTCAGTACTGGGATATTAACCCAAGTGCCAGATATGGGAACTGAACCCACAGTGCTCTGATCTCCCGGCCTCAGAGGTGAGTGTGCTACCTACTGAGCCACTGACACTGTCTTAAGGTCAATAAATCTCCTGGAATGGACAGAATACATCCTAGGGTTCTGAAAGAACTGGCACCAGAACTGGTTCAGCCAATAATTTGTATTTTCCAGGCCTCCATAAATACTGGGATGGTCCCCAATGATTGGTAACAAGCTAATATTGTCCCAATATTAAAAAAAGAGTCTAGAACTCTTCCAGATAACTTTAGACCCATTAGTTTAACCTCGACATTGGGTAAGATTATGGAAAGCCTAATAAAAGATTTACTATTGGAACGTCTTGGTAATAATGATATGATAGACCCCCTACAACATGGGTTCACAAAGGCTAGATCATGCCAAACTAACTTATTGGCATTTTACGAAAATGTCAATAGGGAACTAGATGTGGGAAATTCTGTGGAAGTGATCTTTCTGGATTTTGCAAAGGCCTCACAAACTGCCCCTAAACATTTATTATCTGTGCTAGAGGGTATAAATCTTAACAGTAACATTTGTAATTGGGTTATGAATTGGCTCCGAGATAGAAGGAAGAGAGTGGTTATCAATGGGGAGTTTTCCAACTGGGCTCCTGTTACCAGTGGAGTCCCCCAGGGTTCAGTGTTGGGGCCTAGTCTATTTAATATTTATATCACTTCATTAAAACTCAGTAACCAAAATATTTGGATGTACAAGTTTGCAGACGATTGTAGACTAGGGTCAGTGGTTAATGATGCTGAACATAAGGCTACCTTGCAAAACGCCTTTGATTCAATTCTCGAATGGACTAACCTAAACAGGCTAGTATTAAATATTACCAAGTGTAAGGTTATGCACCTTGGTATAAATAATACGGTTGAAATATATCTCCTGTATAGTACCCCTTTGGGTGAAGTAAAAGAAGAAAGAGATTTGGAGATCACAGTTACAAATGACTTTAAGTTCAGAACTCACTGCAGGATACAACTTCGAAAAGCAACACAAAACTTAAATTGTATATTCAAACACATAGCTAGCAGAGAGGTGAAGGTGCTTACCCCAGTTTACAATGCTCTGGTCAGGCTATACTTGGAGTACTGTGTGCAGGTCTGGTCACCTCAAAACAGGGAAGACATAAATTCATTGGAAGGAGTCCAAAGAAAATTGACAAAAAATATGTTAAGGGATTGAATAATCTTAGCTATTATGAGAGATTGGTTAGCCTTAATCTTTATTCCCTACACTATCGAAGACTAAGGGGAGATCTTTGTTTACTGTATAGACTCATGAAGGATGAAGTTCTCCTAGCTGAATTGGGTCTTAGGCATAATCTGGTTAGGACTAGTACCAGAAAGCATAATAAACAGCTATACCAGCAGATGTGGAATCATAATATACGTAAACACTGGTATAGTTGTAGGGTAGTTGGAGTTTGGAATGAACTTCCATCTATCATTGCTGACAGTTCTACCATGAATGAATTTAAGACTAAAATAGATCTCCAGTTTGGTAACAACAAATTTCAGTTTTAAAACTGGATAGGCAAGCCTTATAGGAATTTTATCTTCAGGCTTGAACTTACCTATGATGATGATACCTATGATGTGTTTGCTGTTGAATATGAGCCCATGCTTTAATATCAGCCAGCTTGCTATCCTTATTTGGTCTACACGTTGGACAATAAAAATGTTTCTCTGTTAAGGCATTTAACTGGACAAAGCGCTTTTTACTAGCAGCTTGCTTTGTTGTAAGCCTCATGAAAATGAATTTATTCAGTTTACTGTTTCAATGTAAGATCTTTTTAATATACTCTGCAGTTTTTGTCAGTGCAATGTAAAGTTGTACTAATTAATTGTGTTGCTTGTGTAATTTATGAATATTAATATGCTGTATATATTTAAAGCTGATGTGCGCTCCCACCAAAGACACCCCCAGGAAAACTTCTTAAAGAGTTGAAAGCATTGGGGTTTTTGGAGTTGCAGCTTTAGCTCATCTTCTGGAGTAAGCCGTGTGATTTTCTACAATAAAGTACTGGAATCTGCATTTCACGGCTTGGTGTCCAGCCGCCTTCTTGGTGTGCAATGGTTCTTGTTGGCTTTGTTGTCAGCATGGGGTTGGCACTGCAGCCCCTAATTGTTAATTTGTAGCGGCCCTGCATTGTGCTCATGGTTCAAACTTTGGGAGCTTTGTTGCTCACAAACAGGGACAGTGTTGCAGATGTCAAGATGGGGTATCACCTGAGGACCAGTGATCACTCTATAGTGTGAATTAACATAAAACTGTCAGCAGGGACAAACCACACAAGGATGAGGCTCCTGGATGTCAGGAGGGCAGATTTTTAAAAAATGGGTGAATGCCTCAGACGTAACCTATCAGTGGGGGATTACCAGCGTGGAGTGGAGAAACTGTGGTATAAATTAAGGGATGGCATAGTGAAGGCAATAAACCTCTGCACAAAGGAAGTGAGCAAAACCAGGAGGAAAAAGAGGCCACTATGGCTCTTGAGAGAAGTGTCTATGAAGGCAAAGACTAAAGGGATGGCATTCAGGAGGTACAAAGAGAAGCAGAGGGAAGAGAATAGGAAGAAGTACCAAGTAAAGCAAAGAGAAGCAGGGAAGACAATAAGAGGAACAACGGCACAAACAGGAAAGTATAGCCAAAGGAATAGCTAATTGGGGCAAGACTTTTTTCAGATACTTAAGCAAAAAGAGGAGGACAAGGGAGGGATTACGAGGCTAAGAAGGGCATGGGAAGATTGTGCAGAGGTGGATCAAGAAAAAGCAGATATCCTGAATGGGTACTTCTGATCAGTTTTCACAGTGGAGGAAGAGAGGGACAGACAACATAAAATTACCAGGAACACTGGGGGATGGGAGGTGGACACATCCATTCACAAAAGAAAGAGTTCTTAGAGGATTTGCAAATCTGCAAATGGACAAGGCTATGAGACTAGAGAGATACATCGAGGGTGCTGAGGGAGCACTGGCTGGTATTGGCTGCACCTCTGACAGCCCTATTCAGCAACACACTGGAAATAGGAGTAGTTCTAGAGGACTGGAGGGGGGCGGATGAAGTTTCACTTCATAAAGGTGACAGCAGGGAGAAGGCTGGCAACTACTGGCTCATCAGTCTAACATCAGTGGTGGAGAAATTAATAGAAACACTATCAAAAGAAAGGCTAGTGGAGTATCTTAAATCCAATGGGTTACAAGACCTGAGGCAGCATGGATTCACAGGGGTGGCAAGGTCTTGTCAGATGAACCTGATTGAGCTCTTCAAATGGGTGGCCAAGAATGTAGATTAGGGTGGAGCTGTGGACTTAGCCTACTTAGACTCCAGCAAGACCTTCAACAGCACACTACTTAAGAGGATTACAAGAAAACTGGACAGTTTTGGGGTGGGACTCAAGGTGGTAAACTGGGTACAGAACTGACGATTGGGTAGGCAATTGAGGGTGGTGGTAAATGAAACTCACTCTAATGAGGGGAGAATGACCAGCAGGGTACCCCAGGGCTCAGTGCTGGGACCATTCCTCTTCAATGTCATCATAAGTGACATTGCAGAAGAGCTGGAGGGAAAGGTATGCCTCTTTGTAGACGATACCAAAATCTGCACTAGGGTAGATACTCCAGAGGGGGCGGAGAGAATGAGTAGAGACCTGAGAAAATTGGAATGGTCGCGGGTATGGCAGTTGGGTTTCAGACTGAGTAAATTCATTTTCTAGAGGCTTACAACAAGACAAGCTGCTAGTATTCTTCCCATGGGTGAGCATGATGGCAGGTTTTTTTATTCTTTGGTGACCAGGTAAGGCAAGGCAAGGCTAAAAAAAACAGGCCATGCTTTTGGGTCATTAGCCAAGATCAAGACCTCCCCTGCCCCTCTGTGTGTCAGTGGTGTGGACGGTGCTCCCCTCCTAACCACTGCTTCTATAAAATACCTTGGGGTGACACTTGACCCCCAACTCGACCTGGGGTGTCGCATCCTAAATGTTTGCAGAAGTGTAAACTGGGTCTTGCCTACAGGGCAAAGAAAAATCTTGATGTCTGCCGCTCGTTTGGCATTCGCCAGAGGTGTGCTGCTCTCTTCACTTAGCTATGGCCTTCTCCTATTTGCTAGCATCTCCAAGGTCCACCTGCTTGGTGGAACACAACCTACAACAACATCAGTCGCTTTGCCCTGGCAACCCCACGCCTCACCCAACATTGTAAATTATATGACAAACTGGGCTGGCTTTCCCCGGCCAATCACTTGAACTTTGGGTTGGGCTACTTCGTAGAAAAGATGCTCAGAACCGGCACCACTCCGGGGCTGGCACAGCTTCTCAAGCTTGCTGAATCCTCCTTCTATTCCCTCAGGTCTCAGTGTCATGGGGTGCTTAATGTTCTTTATACTCATACTCAGATGGGAGCTAGGGACTTTGCTACGTGTGCTCCGAGGTTATGGAACTCCCTTCCTGACCACATTCGTTCCCTCACCTCCCATTTGAGCCTCCGGAATTCCCTGTGGGAGCACTTGAAACTGGCCTCTGTGTGTGGGTGTCCCAAACCTCCTTAACCAGGTCTCTCAATTGGTCTCACCCAACTCTGGGATACTCCTTGTGGGCTCTAATTATGCTGCCTACTGTTCTTTAACTCTGGGAAGCATGTGATTTGTTTGTTTATCTGCTCAGGAATTATTTGTTTCTGTGGCTCTGACAAAAGGGTCACTCACACACTGTAATTACTGCTATTGCTATTGAATGACTTAGCCTATTTTATTCTATGTATATATATATTTCTATATATATATTTTAGCTATTACGGCTTACTGTAAACTATCTATGTTCGCCTGGCTCTTTTGTTACTCTGTACATTGCCCCTCTTGTTGTTATGTACCCTGTTTGAACCTGTTTTTTCATTGTACTCTCCCAGGTCATACCTGAAAATAGGCATATAACTTGTCTAGTGTACCTACCTGGTCAACAAAAGTTAAATAAATAAATAAGGTGCCCAATCCAAATGGGCACCGAGTGCTATACAAAGTTAAACATAAATTAAACAAAGAATAAAACAATAATATTATGGTACTCTTTAAAACAAGTAGAGGCACAACAATCTAGGCATAGAATCTATAAACTTTAACAATCAGTAAAAGCCTATCAAAATAGATAATACTGCAAAGGGGCTTTGAAGGCCTCCACCAAGACCGCACAGATATGAGTTCCATGGAGTGGAGCAGCAACACCCAAAGCTCTGTCCCCGGATAGCTTCAGCCTGGATAGCGGAACAATAAGCAGGCCCACATCGGTGAAGCAGAGAGGGTGAATTGGGTGGTAGGGGATGAGGAGTTCTTTTAAGTAGTCAGAACCCAGATTGGGTAGGGCCTTGTAAATTAACAAGCAAATCTAGAAAGTGATGCACCACCACCACATCGGCAGCCAGTGCAGCGTGCACAGGACCGATGTGATATGTTCGCTCCATGATGAACCCTCAGTCATCTGGGCTGCAGCATTCTGAACCAGTGGCAGGCATCACATCAAACCTCCAGATAACCCTAGGTACAGAGCATTACAGCAGTCTAACCATGAGGTAACGGAAGCATGAATGATCATCACTAGGTCATCCTGAGCAAAATACAGTTTCATCCTGGTGATATTCCCAAGATGATAAATTCCAGATCAGACCACAGATGACACCTGCTGTTCTAGCATAAATCTGCAGTCCAAAATTACTCCCAGGTTCTTTACTGCATCTGCAGCCATGACAGGATGGACAACCAATGATGGGAGAGCCATACCAGTCCTAGTAGTCCTGCCCCAGCAACCCGGTTCAATCACCAAGACCTAAGTCTTACCCGGGTTGAGACATAACCAGTTCGAGGCCATCCAGTCATTAATCTTGGCCAAACAGGTAAGGCCCACTAGGCACAAGTGCCAACTTTCAGGTGGAACCCAGGAGCACTGAGGAGGTTACATGACATGCTCAGAGTCATATAGTACGCAAGTGGAGGTTGTGAGAATCAAACCCAGATCTGCAGGATGTACCAAACTCATTCTCAGTTTGTTACTCTAATCTCTAGGCTATACTGCCAGTATGGGCACTGTATTACAGAGCTAGGCACTCAAGAGGAGATGTGAGTTAAGTGAGAGGGATTGCTTGGAAACGGAGGTAGTGAGTACTTATAAGAGTGCTGTCACCTGTGGTCTTCGAGTGTCAGAACAATGAAGCAAAGCTGATTATTCTAATTAATGTTAAATTCATGGCATCAAAGTCGCAATAGAGGAAAGGAAAGGAAAGGAAAAATTATTTCTTCAACTAAATCATATCTTGAACTATTTTGACTAGTGTGCTCTTCTGTACATTTATAGTATTCATAAAGAAAGAAAAAAATGTACCTCCAGATTACAAACATAGAATTTGTCAGCAAAAAAGGACCCCTTCGCAAAACCAGATTTCCCAGATGGCCCTTGCCTAGTCTGATTCCACAGACTATAACTGGTCTCTAGCTATCCTCCCTGCTTATTTACTAATATTCCCCTATGATTACCCAATGCATGCTTGAAGCCCCCTGCTGTTTTCACCTCTACTACTTCCGCTGGCAGTCTATTCCACATGTCTACCATTCTTTCAGTGAAGTAGTACTTTCTCACATCCCTCTTTAACTCATCCCTTCCAGCCTCATTGCATGCCTTCTGTTTCTGATGCTCTTTCTCCTTTGAAAGAAACCCTCCTCCTGTACCATGTTCACCCCTCTAAGGTACTTACAGGTCTCTAACATGTCCCCTCTCACTCTCCTGTCTTCGAGGGTGTACATGTTGAAATCCCTCAGTCTCTCTTGTAGAGCTTTTGGTGCAACCCCTGAACCATTTTAGTTGCCCTCCTCTGGACTGCATCTACCCTGTCTCCTTTCTGAAGTGCAGCCTCCATAACTGGATACAATGTTCATTGTGGGGTCTCACCAGTGAGCGATACAATGGCAAACCACCTCCCTCCTCCTGCTATAGATACCCCTACCAATGCATTCCAGCATCACACTGACCCTATACACTGCTTTGACATGCTGCCCTGCCACTTTGAGATCATCAGATATGATAACTCCAAGGACCCAATTCCTACGTAGTGACTTTCATTACCTCACCTCATCCTATACTCAGTTCCTAGGTTCCCATGCCCTTGGTGCATAATTTAGCATTTTCTGGCATTGAACCACAACTGTGTATAATGTCTAACCAAGTTAACCACTTTGGATCCCACCTCTCGGCTTCTTAATCTCTCAATCAATCTGTTGTGTGGCACAGTGTTCATGGCCTTGCTAAAGTATAAATAGGCCAAATCCGCTGCCCTCCCCTGATGTACTTCCTTGGTCACCCAGTCAAAGAATTCAGTTAGGTTTGTCTGGCATGACCACCACCACCACCCCACTCCACCCCTTTACCCAGTGAATGAATGCTCTTTTTGGTCATAGAAACACAGACAATGGCAGCAGAAAAAGACCAATGTTCTATCTAGTCTGCTCGAGTTACCTAGTGAGCCCTGGGACCTACTGCCCCTCCTGGGTTCTTGCCCTCCCCATCCTTCACCCTCATTCTCCTTCCATTTTCTGCCACCCTGATCAACCACTATACCCTACATTCTGTCCCATCCATGCTTGAAACCACGAATGGCTTTACCATCCTCCACTTCAGCTGGTAGAATGTTCCATGGCTCCACCACCCTTTCTGTAAAATAATACTTTCTCATGTCCCTACTGAACCTCCCTCCTGTCAGTTTCCAGTCATATCCTAGTGACCACAGATTAATATTTAAGCTAAATAGTTCCTCATCATTCACCTTGTTATTGTCTTTTGAGAACTTGAAGGTCGCTGTCATATCTCTCCTCTCCCTTCTGGTCTCCAGCAGATACATGTTCAGTGCCTTGAGATGCTTCCCATAGGACCTGCCCTGTTGGCCCTGAATAATTTTTGTCACCCTACACTGCACTGTCCCCAGTCTATCACTATCCTTCCTGAGGTAAGGACTGCAGAACTGGACGAAGTACTCCAGATTTGGCCTCACCAAGGATCTATATAGGGGAAGTATTACATCTTCCCTTGTGCTATCAATACCTCTCCTGATATATCCCAGCATCCTACTCACTTTGCTGTATGCCTTGTTGCACTGACTTGATGAAGTTGCTAACGATAGCACCAAGGTCCCATTCTTCAACCGTAGTACTAAGTCACACCCCACCCATCCAGTGCTCAGTCCTGGGGATCTTGTTCCCTTGGCAATGAATTTCAACTGCCAAACCTTAGACCACCCATAGAAACATAGACTTTGACGGCAGATAAGGACCGCTTGGCCCACCTAGTCTGCCCATTTCCCTACCTTGAGCTGCAGATCCTATTTAACCAACAGCCTATTTCTTCCTACCCCCCACAAAAATTACCTTATGTCTGTCCCATGCATTCTTGAATTCTCCCAAAGTTTTAGACCCCACAACCTCCTCAGGAACAACCCCTCTAGCTTTTGTAAGTCACTCTGCATTTTCCTGATTCTCTCATCACTATCTGCCATCCCAGTTTACTGTGACTTTAGCCGCACCAGAAACTCCATCTTCTTCAGCAAGCGTCTGTCAGGTACCAAGTTGAAAATCTTGCTGAAGATGAAGGAGGGCAAATCCACAGTGTGGCCCCTATCCAGTTCCCTCACCATCCAGTCAAAGAAATCTATCAGATTAGTCTGACAAGACCTCCGATACTACAAATCCATGCTGTTTATTATCCTGAAGACCACTGCCGTCCAAACAGTCCACGAGGTCCTCTTTGATGAGTGACTCCACCAGCTTCCCTACAGCAGAGGTTAAGACTGACAGGTCCATAGTTCCCTGCTTGTTCCTTGCCCCCTCACACACACACACACTTTATGAAGGGGAACTACATCCACCACCCTCTAATCCTTTGGAACTAACCCTGTCCTTTGTGAGCTGTTGAATAGACCTACCAGGGGTTCAGTCTGTACTGCTGCCAGCTCCCCGAATAACCTCAGATGCAGCCCATCTGGTCCTGGGGCCTTATCTATCTTTAGGGCTGCCATCCACTTCTGAACCTCTCACTTGTAAATATTTGCTGCTTCATTCCCAGTACTAATGCACTAGCCACTTTGATGTCACTCTGTGGCAAGGGCCCACTGTCCTCCCTAGTGAAAACTGATCCAAAGTGATCATTAAGGGTGGTGATCTTATGCCTGTCCTCCTCTATCACCCTGCCTCCCCAAGCTAGCCCTACAATTCCCTCTCATTCCTTCTTTTTTTCCCTAATATATTGGAAGAACTGTTTTTCTCCACTTCTGATCCCTTCGCAATATGCAGCTGTGTTTGCTTCTGCCTCCCTAACCACCGTCTTTGCCTTGCTGTTTTTCAGAAAGTATTATCCCCATTTTTCCTCTCCCTGCTTTTCTTTATACTTGTAGGCCTTTTTCTTGGCCCTCACTGCTTCCCTGACTCTTGCCCAGAACCTGTTCCTTTTTATGTTTGCTTGCACGCATGTGCAAGAAACATAGTGCCATCAACTGAGTTTTTGTAGGTGTGGCACCCTGTCTTCCAATTCAGTCAGTGTGTTTGCAGGCACGGCCACAGTTCACCAATGAATGCTGCAGCTGTCTATAACAGCAGTTGAAAATGCAGTGGTGTACAGTTGAAAGGGAGAGACCGTTTCAGCGAGCAGCGACAAGATAGTATTGAATTACATATTGCCGGCAATCCTGCTTGTATACATCTCTGCTTTCTCTTCCTGGAACATAAATTCAGTTTGAAGTGAACTTTTCCTAGGACTATCTTTCCAGGAGGAGGCATGTGACTAAAATAACATACTTAGAATGTTTCCAAAAAAAGATCTAATTGCCATCCTTGGAATGTTGAGTCAGAGTTCAGGGTAGGAGCAGCATTGACAAAGCAGGAAAACAGAACCCCAAAGAGACTGAAAAAGTAGACGCAGTTGTCGTCTGTTGGCACACCTGATCAGTATTGTAATAATATTCCCCAACCCTCTGAGTGTCTCTGAATAGTGCTCCCGCCCCTGCCCGCCACACACAGTATGGTCTGCTGTACACAGTATGGCTGACGAGGGTGCCCAATCCCCCGTCAGCTCTGCACCCCCCTCAGAGTTCTAGGTGCCATGCTGGGAGCCCACCCCAGCATGGCATAAGTGAGAATGGTGATGGGGGTGCCTAATCCCCTTCAGCTCAATTAACCCCCCCAAAAGAAACAGACTTCCAGTTGCCACGCTGGAGCCCATCCCAGCGTGGCACCGTCCTGTATGGCCAACAGGGGTGCCCAATTCCCGTCCGGCTCCACTGACCCCCCCCAAAAAAATCTTCCTGCTGCCATGCTGGGAGCCCACCCCAGTGTGACACAAGCCCCACGTCATCTTCCTAAAAATAAAACAAACACCTGAAAAGAAAAAACGGTCCCTCATTGATTGTCTTGCCCCCAACCAGCACCCAACCTCTGGCATCCACCTCCCCACACCCCCATCTCACCCCATACTCACCTCCGGAGGTCAGCAAGATGATCTTCGGTGGACCAGGAACACGTCTGCACTCTTCAAAGCTGACCGTGAACTGAAGAAATGCCAGTAAGCTGTATAATGGAATAAATAGGGTTTTTTTCAACTTTGATGCATATCTCAGGCATTTTTTTTAATTTTGGCACCAAATTTTCAACATGGGGTTTCTGGGACCCTTCCTCATGAATTCTGGCACTGTCATGCATGAATCGGCCCCAAAAGGTGATTTTGCGGTCACTGCGCAGAACCACCTTTTGGGACTGATTTTCGAAACAACAGTGTCACAGTTCATGAGGTAGGCCCCAAAACCCTATGTTGAAAATTTGGTGAAAAAATTCCCAAAAATGACTTATTTACGAGCGTGCGTTGTGCAGTTCCTACGCACGCTCGTAAGTTTGCAAAATTTTAATATTTTACTAACATACTAAAATGCCAGCAGAATAGGCCTAACGGTCTTTCGTGTCTGCTTGCGTTGGTCAGCCCCACCCTGGGTGCTGACCTTGCTGTCCCCCTCGCCTTCTCTGGCTTCTCCCTTCCCAGTTCCAGATATTCTTGCTGCATTGGATTTTGCTTCCAGAACCCTTCCCCTGTACCTGTCCCACCCCCTCTTGAACCCCTCCACTGTCTCTGCCTCCACCAGCCCCCTAGGCAGTGCATTCCATGGCTCCACCACCCTCTCAGCATTTTCACTTCAGATTTTCAACATTGCCATTTTACCACACCTTCTTATGAGTAGTACAGCTGTCATTTTTCACATCTCACCCAAAATGTGTTTCCGCCCATGTAGCTCACAATGGCGCAGTCAGTGTGCGAAATAAATGTATGGGACACATTAAGAAAATCACAGTGACACTGTTCATGAGCAGAGGTCTTAAAATGGCTATGTTGAAAATCTAATGAAAAAGAATCCATAAAATGACTGTGCATGCACAGTGAGCATTGGACGAGTTTCACGCACCAGTAAGTTCATGAATTTGTAATCTTTTCAGTCCAGATTTTCACCACTGGCATTTTTCCACACTTCCTTATGAACAGTACAGCTGTCATTTTTCACATCATGCCCAAAATGTGTTTTTGCACTTCCAGCGCAGAAATGCGTGGTCGCTGTGGGAAATCACTGTTCGGGACAGATTAAGAAAATCACAGTGACACTGTTCATGAGCAGAGGTCCCAAAATGCCCGTGTTGACAATCTGCTGTTAAAAATTCCCCAAACTAATTATATTACGGTGTGCATTGCACAGTTTCTATGCACACTTGTGACTTCACCAGTTTTTTTAATATTTTCACTGCAGATTTTCAACATTGCCATTTTTTACACCTCCTCATTAACCGTACAGCTGTCATTTTTCACATCCTGTTCAAAATATGTTTTCGCACCTGTGGTGCCAAATGGCGTAGTCGCTGTGCAAAATCAGCTTTCGGCTAACAAACTGATATTGCCACTGTTCATGAGGTGGGGGTCACAAAAAAACATGTTGAAAATTTGGAGTGAAAACACCAACGAACGAATGAGGCATTAGGGTTTCCGACCATAATGCCCCACCCTGTAGAGACTGACAGGCATCAGGGGTGACACTTGGAATTGTCGCCTGTAATGCTCATACCATTCCACCCCCACTCACACCCTGCAGCCAGTGAGAGGCATCGAGGTGTGCCTTGGACTCTTCGGCCCCAAAGTTCATCCCATTCTCCTATACAGCACCCATATCACGGTATTTCCAGATGGAATGGGGTGAACATAAAGGTCAAAGACTCCAAGGCACACTGTGACACTTATCGGTGTCTGCAGGGTAGGGTGTGGTGAAATGGCGTGGCCGTAATGCCTGACGACCCAAAGGCACACCCCAATGCCTGTTAGTATCTGCAGGGTGGTGGTGGGGTCAGCTTCAGTTCAATATTTCGCTTCCATTCCTGTTATGCAGCTTTGTAACTCCTACACTACCAATGTCAATGCCAGCAAGCAAACATTCAGCATTGACAAATGCTTGTTTGTTACTGTTCTCATGCACAACCTAGATGCCTCAAGAATG
Source organism: Neoceratodus forsteri (assembly GCA_016271365.2). NCBI lineage: Eukaryota > Metazoa > Chordata > Ceratodontiformes > Ceratodontidae > Neoceratodus > Neoceratodus forsteri. The sequence goes on from CM057450.1 coordinate 1,546,316,891, forward strand.
GCTCCCTTGTCTTGTAGCCTATTGAATTACTTACTTACTATGTGCCAGCAGAAACAGGCCACACGGTCTATCAAGTCTGCTCTAGTGTGCAGCTAGTACCCCACTTACAGTTGCCCCTCCCCCCTTGACTCCCCCCCACACAGATGAGCGCCAGCTGACCTTGAACCAGATTAAGCTGTTGGTGGTATTTCCAATGAATTGGGGAAATTTGGCCAGGACACCGGGGAGATTCCCCTATTATTATTTTTGCTGTTTTTAAGTGGTACATCTGGAATATGAGGTGTCTTTTTACAGTTCAGCAAAAAACTGTATCTCATATAGAACTGCAGGGGAAGATTTTGAAAGAAAGTAAGGATATTTACAACAGTGAATTGAAGTTTGCTAATAAAAGTTTAGTTTTTAAATTATGGAAAAATTTACCGTGGGTAACGGATAATGATTTCCCAGTTACTTAAATAAGATAAAGGTATAGAAAGTTATAAGGATTTTCTTTTGAAAAAGAAAGGAATAAGAGTGATATTATTGTTTTCTTGTCTTTGTTTGCTATTTACTGAATTTTGCTATGTATAATATTCTGTTTCAAAGTTATGTATGATTTCTTGAATAAACTAAATTTCTCTACTCTTTTCAATAAGTGTCATGGGATCTTTAACATCCACCTGAACTACCACCAGAACAGGCAGATGGGACCTCAGTTTAATGTCTCATCCAAAAGACGGCACCTCAGAAGTGCAGTACCCCCCTCATGCTGCACTACAGTGTCAGTACTGGGATATTAACCCAAGTGCCAGGTCTGGGAATTGAGCCCACATCTCTCTGACAGCCCTCTGATCTCCCAGCCTCAGAGGCAAGTGTGCTACCTGCTGAGCCACTGGCACTGCTAATTCAAGATATTCTACTAGCCTTTCTTTTGTCAGTGTTTCCATGAATTAACCCACCACTGTACTATAGTTGCTCGCCTCTTCCCTGATGCCGCTGTCATGTAGAGGGACCACATCTGCTCTCCTGAAGTCCTCCGGAACCAAACTCAGTTTCAGTGAGCTGTTGAATAAGGCCATCAGCTGGGAAGTCAGCACCTCCTGAGTTCTTCTAGTGCCCTTGGATGTATCCTGTCCAGTCCCATAGCCTTCTCCACTTTCAAAGCTGCAAGTCCATTCAGGACTCTTTCCTCTGAAAATTGAGAACGCTTCCCCTCCCCCTTGTTCTTGCTGTTCCCTGGTGGTCCGCAGTGGTGAAAGTGAACAGGAATGCACAGGAACTCAGTTCCTGTACCATTTTTGCAGCAGGAACGGAGTTCCTGTACTTCTTCCCACTTACACTGGAAGTGACATTTTTAAACCAGCAACATAATGACAGTTTCTGGGCCTGTGATCTGAAATCAGGGTTTCCATAACAATATTTGACTTGTACAACAATGCTATTTTCCTAGAAATACTTTAATATCTTTAACTGAATCTACTAGTGTCTAAACAGATAGACGTGTTTTTACACAACTATCCTTCAGATTGAGGATCTTCATTCTGTGTTTCATATTTGCCAGTGCCCGAGTTCCTGTACTGTTTGTCTACCTCTTTCACCACTGATGGTGCCCCCCCCACTATGAAGACTGAGCACAAGTACCTGTTCAGAATGTCTGCTTTTCTTGTTCCCCTTCTGCACAACCTCTCTTTGCTCCCTCCTCATCCTCACTGTCCCTTCTCTTGCTTTCCTTTTCTCACTTATGTACCTGAAAAAATTATCTCCATTTGCTACCCCTTTAGCTACCCTTTCCTCCGTCTATGCCTTTGCACCCCTCACTGCCTTATCTGCTTCTCTCTGTTTTACCTGGTACACCTCCTTGTCTTCCTTCCTCTGCATTTCGTTATACCTCCTGAATGCCTCCCTTTTTTCCTTCATCACCATGGGGACTTCCCGAGAGTACCATAAATGATCTCTTTTCACTTTTGTGTTTACTTATTCCTTCACACAGAGGTTGGTTGCCTTGATTATGCCCTTTTTTATTTTTCCCCACTGCTCCTCTACCCCTCCCGACTCCACCCCCCAACTAGGAAGTTTCAGAAGCAGTCTTCCATTTCTTTATAATCTGCCCTCCTAAAATCCAGGACCCTTATCTTCATGTGGTTTGCCTCTGCTCCCATCTTAATGTTAAACCACACTGTACGGTGATCACTGGCACTGAGGGGACTGCCCACTCTTACATCTGCAATTCTGTCCCTGTTTGTAAACACCAGGTTCAGTACTGCCCCATCCCTAGTGGGTTTGTGGACTAGCTACCTGAGAAATGCCCTTCGTAGGCAGTCCAGGATGACCCTGCTCCTTGCTGAAGCTGCAGCTGGAAGGCTCCAATCCACATCTGGATGACTGAAGTCCCCAACTAACAGCACTTCCCCCTTTTTGCCTTCCTGATATCTTCCCCATGTGCTTTATCCAACTCCTGTCCCTATGCTGGAGGACTGTGTACAACATCTTATGATATGCTGTCCAAAGATGGAATAAAAGTTCTTCTGAAGTTTTCGAAGAGGCTGTGTCTTTGTGTCCCCCACCCTCCTTGCTCTTGAAGTATGTTGCTGCATCCAGGGGCTGACTGCATATGAAATACAGTTTGAGAAATAATACCATTGCCTGTGGCCTTCCCTGATTTAGGACTGGAGAAGGTCTATATATAACCCTTATATAGAGAGTGGCCATAGCACCTGTCTCCAAGATGATCCACGCCACTCCAGCCCTTCCATTTCCTCCTGATGCCTCTGTATTTGTGTAGCCTTGATTCCCTCCCTCACATATAGTACAACCCCCCCCCATCTCTCCTGAACAAAGAGTAGCCTGGTATGGCCATGTCCCAATCATGACTGTCAGTGCACCTTGACTCTGTTATGGCCACCATATCCAGGCTAGCCTCCTCCATGATGTCCTCCGGTCCAGAATTTTATTTCCCAGACTCCTTGCATTGGCAAACATAGCTCTCCATACCTTCCCCCTCCCTGACCGCCTCCCTGTTTTCTCCTCCCCATCTTGCCTGTGCTTCTCCCTGAGCTCCCTCTGACCCATGTCTTTCTTTGTCACCCTCTTTGTTACCTGTCTCCTTTACTCCTCTCTTCTTGCATTTTTAATTTATATCCACCGTGTCCTCTGCCTTTTCCCCACCACTGTCTTCTTGTGCACCTGCCCTTGGGGAGCTTTCTCCTGCCAGGTCCTCCCTCCTTGCTGCTTCATCATGTTGGAGGAGGTTACAAAGAGACTCAGTCCTTGACAACCATACAATCCAACACGGGCCTCTGCAGTAATGTGTGTTCTCAAAATTACTTATGCAATGCTCTGAGTCATTTGAATGATGCATACTTCTGCCTTTGTTCACAAGCCAGGTGCTCTTGTAAACGCAAGTTGTATCTCAATGGGTGCTTCCATGTTTAAACAAATAAATGACATGAACAGGCATAACACAGCAGCAACAGCTTGTATGCATGCATTTCACTTAACCGTGCAGTGTTTGGCAATGAGAAGGGAAGGGATGCTTGGTTCGACATCTACTGTCCTTACCCAGCTATACTCTTCTGTAAATCAGTATGGCTGACTGAGTTGCATATGCACACCCTGGAGTAGAGGAGGGATCAGGGAGATTATGATTGAGACCTTCAAATATTTGAAGGGGATTAACAAAACAGGCACAGAATGGATGTTTAAGCTGAGGAGAGGAAGGGACACCAGAGGGCATGGTCTCAGGTTGGAGGGTGGAAGATATCGGAGAGAGATGAGGAGGCATTTTTTCACAGAGAGGGTGGTGCAGAAATGGAACACTCTACTCGAGGAGGTGGGATCCTGTAGCACAGTGGGCAGTTTTAAAAGGGCATGGGACAGGGTGCGAGGGGGGTAAAGGTGAGGGGGGAGAGGAACATGGGGCAGCTGCAATATAAGGGTGCTAGCTGCGAATTCGAGCAACTAATTTGATAGACCATAAGGCCTGTTTCTGCTGGCAGATTCATATGTTCGTATGTAATATATGCAGTTTTATAAAAACTGGAGAGAGAAGAGAATTTGTATATACTGTGGAGTCAGCCAGGATGCAATGCTCTTCGATTATCATGTCACTCTTTCCTGTATAGCGCATTAGAGTAATTGCCAATGAATTATATTGTGTTTCTGCAGTATTCTGCAACATGTCCTGGCTGACTGCAGTGTAGATGCAGATCTGCTCTTACAGAGTTGGATGAAACTGTTATGTACAAAAAACTATGACAGCAGGAGTTACTTTAGTTCATAAGACATAAAACTCTGCAAATCCATTTTCACCCCATGTTTAAATGGCATCATTCATGTAACACATCAACATGAAAAAGGTGGCAGAAGATGCATGAATGTTTAAGGAATTATTGTGTTTATGGAGTGTGCATGTTATTGGTTTGTCCTGGTACCAGTGCCTGCCTGCACTGAGCAGTAGCAGAGACAATTAATTATGCATCTCGTGGGTCCTTTACTATTCAGTCCAGATGTCCAAAGATTTCTGTCCCCACAGAAACAAGCAAAAGGTTTAGATTCAGTCACTTCTGATGAGGAAGGTCTTGAAGTCAGATGAGCAGTGATCATCAGACGTAAACACAAACAGAGAAGCCTTTGTCTTTCATTTCTGACACTAGGCTCTGTGGCAGGGTAGATCGTGAGGAGGGGGTTAGGGAGATGCAGAGAGACTTGCAAAGGCTATAGAGGTGGTGAAAGGTCTGGCAGTTGAAATTCAATGCCATCAGCTGCAAGGTGATGCACATAGGAAACAAGACCCCGAGGGCAGAGTACTGGATTGAGGGGGGGGGGAGGAAAAACTGTATACAACTTGTGAGGAAAGAGACTTAGATGTCATCATCAGTGACTCCCTAAAACAATCTAGACAGTGTAACAAGGCCTACAGTAAAGCAAACAGGATGCTGGGGTGTGTAGGAAGAGTTATTGACAGCAGAAGGAAGAAGGTTTTATTACCTCTCTATAGATCACTGCTGAGGCCCCACCTGGAGTACTGTGCCCAGTTCTGGAGTCTTCACCTAAGGAAAGATAAGGACAGGCTGGAAGTAGTGCAACATAGGATGACCAAAATGATTCAGGGCCATCACGGCAGATCTTATGAGGATCGGACCAGGGCACTGAACATGTATTCACTGTATGTCAGACGAGAGGGGAGATAACAATAGAGACCTTCAAGTTCCTGAAAGGAACAAACAAAGGTAAACTACAAGGAATTATTTAACATAAGTAGTGCATCAAGAACAAGGGGGCACAAGTGGACACTGACTGCAGGAAATTTCAGGAGGGAAGTGAGTTTTATTTTACAGAAAGGGTTTTGAAACAATGGAACAATCTGCAAGCTGATGTGGTGGGTGCTAAAATGATCAATGGTTTCTAACATGGCTGGCACAGAGGTTAAGCCTTAGCAGTTGCTCAGGGTGGTAGTCTTAGGGTGGGGAGAGTGGGGGGTGGATAGTAACCCTATATGAACAATACGTCCTGGGTTGTTGGAGTTTATGGGTAGGCTGGATGGACCAGTGGTCTTTTTCTGCCATCATTGTCTTTGTTTGTATGTTTCTATTTCTTTGACCCATGATTAGAAAAAGGATGAAATAAAATTCATATCTGAAAAAAATTCCCTCTAGTTCTCACAAAGGTCCTTAATATCAACAACATGTACAGGCTGCGAGTGATACTTGCTGCAATCTAAGTGTGAAAATGTTAAGCAGCCTTGCCATTTTCGGTTACAGCAATGGGACTGTGACCACATCTGAAATGTGTTTTAGATTTCTCTACTGTAAAACAAACATTACATTCTTAACAATCCAGCAACAGCTTTCATTTTCATGCTTAAGTTACTGTTAGTACCTAATGGGTCAAAATGAGTGGGCATATGCAAGCTGGGAGGGTGGGATTCGATGTTTAGGCACTTGTAAATAGTTTATAGTTCCTGTTGTTTTCTGTGCTGTTTTAAACTATAATCACTCTTAATTTTTTGAGAACTATAATAGAACTTGAATACCTTTCAAAGAATAAAGAAACACAATATCCTTCAAAAACTGTTTGCTTTCAGTGCATCTTGTTTTAATCAAGTGAATGTGGGCAATAACACATGCCAGGATGGGCTTGTGTTGGAAAATCTAGGCACTCCTCCAGTGTTTGCTTGAACCACAAGGCCACAGGCTCAGTGCCCCTTAGAACACACCAGAGTGACTATATCTCCCAATTAACATAGTACCGGAATGTGTTATTGCACTTATAAAATGTGCACTTATAAAATGGCATAGTATTATCAATGTTGGAATAGAAAATCCAAGTATGTATAGGCATGGCAGGTGATCTGATTCATCCAGTCAGAGAGCAGTATTTGTGGTAGTCCTCTTGACTATATATATATTTATATACTGTATATATATTTATTTCTTTATTAGTACATGATGTACATCAGGTACGGGTTCAGTAAACTGTACCTGTATGAACATGTAATTTCATCAGCTGTTATCTCTCACCTTTCACCAAAATTAACATTTAAGTACCCACCTAGCTTTTTTCTCCCACTCCTTATTGCTTTTTTCCACTTCTTCCCCTCTCACGTTGCCTCCTCCTTTCCCCCTCACTCCCCCCCCGGCTCCTTCCCCCTAATTTCTGCCCTTCCCTCTGCCACTACCTCCTTTCCACATCTTTGCTTCTATCTCTGTTTAGTGTGCGTATCCCCTCTCTGGCCAAGCTACTACTAGTTTTACTCTCCTATCAACTTCTATCCATATAGTAATTTTGTTGTTCATGTGGCAATTAATATTTTCACTACATAACCCAGCACTTAGAAAATGATGTTCAATTTGTTACCTCTGTGACAGATATCTGTATATTGTGGACCCTTTACTGTCTTAGATATGATGTCTGTATATCTGTTTATGGTTTTCTTTTTGTTATATCCTCCTACCCTCTCCCCAGGATGCATCGGGAGATGAGCAATTTATTGTTCAGTGTGCCTTTCCTTGTGAAACATTTCAATAAATAAATAAAATTATACTGGTGCTACCAGGGTGTGAACAGTTTAATATTAAAATGTTTTGAACTACAATAACTTTTGAACCATGGAACAGATTTGCACAAAATGTGGCACTCATAATCTCTGTGTGTAGGTCTCCTAATGTGCCAAATTTCATGTGAATTTATTCAACAGTTGAATAGTTATGAAAGTTCAAAAATCCCTAAATTTACCAAAGATTTGCAGTTCTTTTTGTCCACCTGTATCTCCGAAATGGCTTTAGGTATTGGTCTGAAATTTTCAGGGTAGAAAGCATTTATCCCACAGATGTGTTTTTGGCGGTTTGGTGAAAAAATATTAATCTGTTCAAAAGTTATTGGACTTTTAAATTTTCTATATTTTTTTTTTTAACTCTATTTATAAATCTAGACCCCAGGCATCCTTCAGGAGTGCCCATGTGGACACAACCCTAACTCCTAGCCTGAAACCCCTGCGTCTCCCAGGCTCTCTCCCCCGAATGACCTAAGCAGGCCCGACCCCCGGATCACCTCCGGGGTTGGTTCCACCCTCCCCCTGGTGGTCATCTCCTAAGTATGAGGTGCCTTACCTTTGGGTCATCGGGTCAGCCATGAAGAGACCTGGGCATGCTTGGGCCGGCATTTGGGATGTGGGTGTTCCCCTGGAGCCACTGTCATCTCACCGGTGGTCTAGAAGGATTTTCTTGCTTGGCCTGCCCCGAGCACAGCCGTGTAATGACATCAGTATGCGGCTGCCCCATAGACACCCGCTGCGCTCATCTCCGATGCTTGTTCCCATGCTAGTAGTACCCCTGGTCTCCACCAGGGGTCTCTACTGCATCGGGAAGACCCTGGATCCCTTCCCAGGGAGAGGAGAGCTGTCCTAAGGATGCTCGATCATTATAACTGGCCACCCCCAGCACCCGGGATCACTCCCGAACCCAGGTCACTGGCATGGCATGAGGTGTGGCGTCCCACACCTCAACCCTCAGCGCCACCAGGCCAGACAAATTTCCCATTATTTCATAGGAGATAAGTTTGATGTCCCAAATGAAAGTATTTTGAGCTACTATTTGTGCAAGAATAGAGCCTGCTGTACTGTCACAGAGCTCTGTGGTGTTCAACATCTTGTTTTCGCCTTAGCAAGACAGAGAAAAGTCACAAGACGTGCAAATAAACATTATAAAAAAGAAACATCAGAACTGAGCTAAACGGGGCACATTTAGTTACATTCTGATGTTTATTTTTTAAAATACAGGCCACTAAGAGATTTTGTTGGCACCCGATATCCCAGTTGCCGAGGTTAGCCACAGGACCACATCTGCCCCATTCTCTGTATGAGAACAGCTGTATTTTCTTGATCTGTGCAGCCGCAGCTTCAGCTCATGCTGCTGGCTGTATCTTCTGTGTCTCCTGCTGTTTTCCTAGTGTCTAGTGGCACCCCCACACACACACAAACAGATCACGGTCCACTGTCCACCTCTGCTCTGTCTGGTGCTCAGTGGCACCCTTCTCCTCCTTATTTATTTATTTATTTATTTAATCTAACACTGGGATGCCAACTCCCAGTGTCAGATACCCCCCGCAGTCACCCTGTTTATTATTTAATTGCCAACATCGGGGAACCCAATCCCCATGTCAGCATGCAAGACCCCCCACCAGTATGGGACAGTGGGGAGCCCACTCCCAGTATCCCCAAATAATATTTATTTATTAATATAATCTGACACCGGGATGCCAACTCCCAGTGTCAAATGACACCCCCCCCCCGTCCCTTCAGTTATTATCTTTGCTGACATCAGGGACCCAATCCCCATGTCAGCAGTGGAAGACCCCCTAAGTGTGGGACACTGGGAAGCCCACTCCCAGTGTCCCCAAAGTGTTATTTAATAGTTCCCTGTAAAGAAGAAAACAGTCTCCGGACGTCTCTTGTTTTTTTTTCCCCTGTAAAAAAGGAAAATGGTCCCTCATCGTTCCGGTTTTCTCCCTCCTCCATCCCCAACCTCCCACTGAGCACCCTCTCCCCACACACACCTTTACCCTATACTTACATCTGGAGGTCATCCGCTGTCATCTTCTGAGGACCGGGACACGTCTGCACTCTTCAAAGTCGAACCGCAAACTGAGGGATCAAGGTAAGTGTCGTATAATGTATTTCAATGGCGTTTTGAACTTACGTTGATATCTTTGCCATTTTTTCAAATTTTTGCACCAAGTTTTCAACATAGGCTTTTTGGGACCCTGCCTCATGAACACTGTCACTGTCATTTTGTTAATTGGGCCCCGAAGGTGATTTCATGATCGCTATGCAAAATCACCTTTCAGGACTGATTAACAAAATAACAGTGCCAGTGTTCATGAGGTGGGGTCCCAAAAAGCCCATGTTGAAAATTTGGTGAAAAAATTCCTAAAAAAAGGGTTATGTGCATTCGTTGAAATTTTTCTATGCACGTGTGTAACTTTGGTCATTTTTAATATTTTGACTCCAAATTTTCAGCATGGCCATTTTCTCACACCTCTTGAACAGTACAGCTGTAATTTTTCACATCCTGGCCAAAACGTGTTTTTGTACCTGTGGCGTGGAATGGCATTTTGAAATGGATTTGAACATTTTCACCTATGGGGTTTATGAGGTGGGGCCATAAGAAGACTATATTCAAAAGTTGGGGTGAAAATATGAAAAAATGTCTAAGTTATGACCATTTGTTGCAATTTTGGTATGCCCGCTGGTAACTTCATCAATTTAAAATATTTGACTACAGATTTTCAACATAGCCTTTTTATTACCCAACCTCATTTACTGTATGTCATAGGTGTCATTTTAAAAATCCTGGCCAAAATCTGTCTTCACACCTGTGCCATGGAATGGCGTTGCAGTTGCACAAAATTATCTTTTGGCGGGGAATTAAAAATTTCCTCTACCGGGTACATGTGCCAGGGTAATAAGATGGCTAAGGTGTGCCTTAGGGTCATTGGCCCTAATGCTCACCCCATTCCATAAGTAAACAAGCGGAGATGGGTACAGTATAGGACAATGGGGTGAACGTTAGGACCGATGACCCCAAGGCACACCACGACACCTGTCAGTGTCTGTAAGGTGGGGGTGGAATGGCATGAGCATTAGGGCCGATGATCCTAAGGCACATCCCCGACGCCTGTTAGTGTCTGCAGGGTGAGGGTGGGGGTGGGGTGTTAGGGTTGGAAACCCTAACACCCCCTTTCCCTGCTTTTGTTGCTTTAGCAAATACCCTAACTGATGCATTAACAAAGTTTTTTACAATGAATACATATTATAGGGGCTTGGTAGTGCCCCTATGTTAGGGTTCAACGGTCACTTCTGTATTAAATCCAAAAGTTTGCACTTTAATAACTTTGAAACTGTTTGACCAATTCACATGAAAATTTGCATGTGCTGTCGGGGACCAAAGATCTCTAGATATTGCAAGTTCCTTTCTGGTCAGATGTACGGGTGCGGAGATATGTAATGTCAAAAAGTGTGAACATTACCACTTTTCTGTCAAATTCTTTGTCACGCCGTTACTCAAAAATGGCTTGGGGGTTTGGTTTGAAATGTATAGGGTATGTCTGGCTTGGGTCACAAATGTGCCTTTTGAAGGTTTGATGAAAAAATATAAAAACATTCAAAAGTTATTAAATTTAAAAGTTTCCCATTTTTTCCTATGGGAAAAATTAGATGTCCCTTGTGAAAGTATGTTTCTTTTTCATGAAAGTGCCATTCTCTTTCACAAATGAGAAATGTTCTTTCATGCTTCCACCATCTTGTTTTCAGTTAGCGATGCAGAAAAAATTAAATAGCTGAAAAAATACTGCCCTTTGGTAAACGCCAGCACTTGTGTTTACTTAATTGGGGCCTGAGGAATTGGATTCTGTGGTTAGTTTGGCTGAAATGTGTCCAGAAATATGTTTATTTTACTTGGCCAATTTTTGCAGTCACAGATTTGCATCACTACTGCCATAATTTGGGAAAAAACTTTTGCAAAACTTTTACAAATTGCTGCACTATTTTGCGAAACACCAGGGGTTATGCCACAAATTGCAGTGCTGTTTCATGAAACAACTGGGTTATTGCCACAATTTATGGCACTACTTTTACAGATATGTCTGTTTCTTTGTCACTTCATTGCAAACAAATGATTTGCACTTATGGGCTGACATTTTCAGGGTACAAAGGGCTTGACCCACATATGTGCCTTTTTCTGGTTTGGTGAGAAAATTTTCATCTACTCCATAGTTATAACAATTTAAAGTTTACTAATTGTCCATAGAATAACATTGTAATGGTTGGGGTACCTTTTGGCAGCTATATCTCAAAAACAATAAGCTCTACTATGCTGTTATGCATGTTTCCAGGCCTTGTTTACAGCTGTGGGGAAAACTTTTATGAATGAAGCTAAGGTGACTTTGATACTGTGCCATTGTGGACTGATGGGCATGCAGGGCCCCCACACAGAAATGAAGGAGGGATAACAATATGGACTGATGGCAGGCCCTGTGCTCCCACAGGGAGATGAGGGTTACTTACAACATGTCTACACTATGCATGTGGGGGGCCCTGCACTCCCACATGCACATATTGATACCATTATGGACTGATTGGAGTGCAGGGCCTGGAGTGCTCTGCGCTCCCACACATAAATGAGGGACGGATAGCATTATGGACTGATGGTACCACAGGGCCCAAAGGACCTGCACTCCCACAGGGAAATGAGGATTAATTACAATCTCTCTCCACTTATGAATAGATGGGTGCACAGGGCCCTCTAGGCCCTGCACTTCCATAAACAACTATAGCTAAGATGATACTTTCACAAAAAGTAAGGAAATTCTCTGAAAAAAACTTTGTTAATGGCCCTGCACTTCTACATGCAAATGAGGGACAATTGCAAAATGCATGCATGGGAGCACAGGGCCGTCATGCAAATATGGATACCATTATGGACTAATGGGATCACAGGGCCCAGAGGGTGCTGCACTCCCACACATAAATGAGAGATGGACAGCATTAAGGACTGATGGAAGTGCAGAGCCCAAAGAGCCCTGCAATCCCACAAGGAGATGTGGGTTAATTACAATCTCTCTACACTTATGGATACACAGGAATGCAGGGCCCTCTGGTACTACCATAAACAACTACAGCTATGGTGACACTTTCACAAGAAATAAGGAAATTGTCTGCAAAACTCTTTGTTAAGGCACCATTAGGGTTCCTTATCATTATACTTTCTCAAAAAGAAGGGAAATTCTTTGCAAAAAAACTGCGTTAATGCACTATTAGGGTTCTAGCAACAAAAGCAGGGAAATGAGATTTTAGGGTGCCCAACTCTAAGACCATACCCCACCCTTGGCTTCCAACCTTAAGACCCCACCCCCACCCTCCATGCAGGAACAGGTGTGAGGGATGTGCCTTGGGGTTGCAAACTCTAATGCTCATCCCATTCTGTTATTCTGTACCCATCTTAGCTTACTCACTGTTGGAATGGGGTGAGCATTAGAGTTCACAACCACAAGACACACCCCCTCTCACCTGTTCCTGCATGGAGAGTGGGGGTGGTGTCTTACTGCGGGAAGTTGAGGATGGGGGTGGGGCCTTAGGGTTGGGAACACTAAAATTAAATTTCTCTACTTTTTTCACTAGAGTGGTTGGGGCCTCGTCCCCATTAAAAAGCCATCAAATATTTCCCCATATATGACAGTAGACAATTAAGGTATTATGACACCAACTAACTAACTACATTGTATTTATGTGTTACTAACACAGTAATAGCACATTAATAACAAATTCAAAACAAACCACCCCCAAAATACATAAGAAGCCCCTTAATAACACATGTAACAAGCGTCTTAATAACACATGGAACAGTCACCTCATTAACATATAGAAAAGCCACCCTAACCACCACTTCACAACTACCCCCTTTAGCACAGAAAACTACCCTAATCTGCACTCCAATCACAAACCACACACCACCCTCCAACCACATTCACCTAAATAACAATGTTCCTCAGTGTGACAGCTCTCCCTCAGACAGGCTCTCCTTGCTACTTTTCTTCTCTACATGATGCCACATGTTAATGATGCTCCTGACCACAAAACATGCCTCTGTAAGCTGCACACTGTGCTTCAGACTGCTGTGACACTCCGGACTGCAAAACAAACTGCCACTCCTTCAAATGCTGCTTCAGACTGACACTATGCCACTCCTAACTACACACCATGACACTCTCCATTTGAAAACTAAAGGGAAGACCGCATGAGCTACATCTCCTTTTATAGGAGGTCCTTGCACCCAGAAAACACTACTGGGACAAAAAGCGTCAGTCCCTTAAGAATCCACTACTCTATGGAAAAACACTAAGTACCTTCTTAAAGGAACATACCATTACACTACAGAAAATCACTAAACCATGGAAAAACACTAACACAAACCACTGCACTATAGAAAATAGGTATACTATGGTAAAACATAGGACAGAAAAAAGTGTCCATCTTAATTCATTATGTAAAATAAAAGATGGCAAACTCTAGCATACTTGTGAAGTAACACCATCTCAGGTTGAACAAACTCATAAAGACCACTCACCCTTCAGGCTCATGTTGTTATAGCTTTTTTCACCCCTCAGTGGTATTATTTTCTTGTATACCATACTTTACCATCATTAATTCTCTCTCTATATATATATCTATATATACACACATATATCTATGGGATATGAGATAAACTAATTGAAGATATCAGAAATATCTTCTTAAGTTATGCTTGACCTCTGACCTCACAAGTGACAAAGCCACATGTGAGATCACTAGGGACAATGAAAGAAGATATTTCTACTAATGTACATTAGCTCATCTCATAGTTGATGTACACAACAGGACCTGAAGGCTTTATAAATAATGCTGTAAACAAGTGATTTTCTTTTTCACTCACTGTTTTATGATTGTTTCTATGAACAGAATGTCTCTGAAGAATGCATGAAGTAATGGTTGTCAAGGTAGCATTGTTATGAGGTAATGTGGTATGTCCTGTAGTTATTGTTCAGTTATCAATAGATCAGTTGTGATGTGTCTAATAAGCGATATCTTGGTACCTAACAGGTGATATCTTGATATGTTGAAACTTAGCTCAAAGACATCACTAGTTAATTTTTATAACTTTACACCCACATCAGTTATGTACATATACATACGGTATATAGAGAGAATAAATTGTTCACAAAGCAGGAGAAAACATTGATGTCCTAGTACACATAGGGACTAATGATCTCGCCAGCCGGTCAGTTGTGGAGACCAAGGAACACCTGACTAGGCTGGGTGACAAACTATCATCTATTTCGTCTGGCATCTCCTTCTTTGAGATCCTGCCAGTCTGGGAGAGGAGCAGATGGACGGAAGGTCAGAGAAGGGGAGATAGGGAGCTAAACACATGGCTCAAGGGCTGGTGCCAGGAAAAAGGACACAGATTTGTAGGGAACTGGCAACAGTTCTGGGAGCGAAAGTTCTTTAAATTTGATGGACTGCATCTGACTAAAGAGAGTCAGTGCATTGGGGCAGAAGTTTGGCGTCTTTGCACAATATTTAAACTAGCAAATGGGGAGAGGGGTGCAGCACCCCATACGTCGAATGGGAAGAACACCCTTCCCCCCTCAGCTAGTGGTCAAACAGGAATTCAGCATGTTTGCCGTTCATTTGCATCACCAGGTAAGAAAAAAGGTTTGTCTCCCCTATACGACGCACAGGGGTAATGCCAAACTCACCCAACAACTAACACACCAAAATCTGGCCAATGGAAAATCATGTACACAAATGCTCACAGCCTGGGAAATAAGATCCCAGACCTGCAGGCAATAATGTCAGAGGCTAAACTGGACATAGTAGCAATTAGTGAGGCGTGGTTTTACCAGTAACCACACTTAGGAGACTTCAGTACCTGGCTATGTATTGTTCAGAAGAAACCGAGGTGCAAGGGGGAGGAGTGGCCCTGTATGTTAATGAAAATATCAAAGCTACAGAAATTCAGAATACACATAGGAGCAGAAGAACTGTGGGTCACCCTGGAAACAGGAAATGGGACAGCCATAAGAACTGGGGTTGTCTACAGGCCCCAGACCAGAGGAGGACATAGACACATTACTGTTAGAAGATATACAAAACATGACAGCTAAAGGGAGGTTCTGATAATGGAGACTTCAACATGCGGATACAGATTGGTCAATACCAGCAGGAACATCTGCAGAACTAGACTCATAGTGGATTCCCTGCAGGGAGGGCCTCAAACAACTGGTACAGCAACCCACAAGAGACAGGGCTATCCTAGATCTAGTACTGGCTAACAAAGAAGGGATCACAGATCTCAGGTAGAAGGTCACCTGGGGGCCAGTGACCATCACATGGTATGGTTCAATTTGGCTACTACATCTAAATCATCCCATTCCAAGGCAAAAATATGGGACTTCAGAGGAGCTGACTTTGATAAGATGGCCAACAGAGTTAAGCTAGCCTGGCAAAAAGAAACACAGGTGAGGGGTACAGGCAAAGTGGGCAAGCATTAAGGATGCAATACTTGAAGCAACATCCCATTGTGTTAGACAGAAAGGAAGTGCAAAAGAAGAAGGAAACCACTTTGGTTCTCAAATACAGTAGCAGAAAGGTCAGAGCCAAAGGCTGGCCTTCAGGAAATATAAGGAACACAGCGGATGAAGATAGGGAGGCATACCAAACTGCCCTAAGGGAAGCAGGTAAGGCAGTAAGGCAGGCAAAGTCCCAAACTGAGGAAACACTAGCATGAACAGTAAAAGAAGGTGACAAGACTTTCTATAGATACATTAGTGAAAGAGAAAGTCCAGAGGGTATTGCTAAGCTTAATGGAGAAAAGGGAGCATGTGAGAGGAGGACCCTGTAAGGCATCTATCCTAAATAGATACTTTTGCTCAGTATTTACTGTAGAGAGAAGGTAGGGCAGGGCCCACAGCTCAACATCATGGACACAGGGGAGGAGGTGAGCACTACTCCCTTCACAAAGAAAGGGTCCTACAAGAGCTTGCTAAGCTCAGGGTGGATAAGGCAATGGGACCTGATGGCATACATCCCAGGGGTACTTAAGGAGCTAAAGGAGGAACTAGCAGAGCCATTAGCAGAATTGTTTGGTGAGTCTCTGAGCACAGGAGAGGTCCCAGAAGACTGGAGAAGGGCTCATGTGATCCGCTCCACAAGAGTGGTAGCAGGGAGGAGGCAGGGAACTACACACCAGTCAGTCTTACCTCAGTAGTGGGCAAGATTATGGAGGCACTCCTTAAGGAAAGGATAGTGCAACACCTGGAATCCATAGGGGCACAGGATCCAAGACAGCATGGGTTTACAAAAGGAAGGTCCTGTCAAACTAATCTCATAGATTTCTTTGACTGGGTAACCAGAGTGGTGGACCAAGGGGGAGCAGTTGATGTCACCTACCTTGACTTCAGCAAAGCTTTTGACACTGTTCCACATAGAAGATTCATAAATAAGCTGGGTAGGCTCGGGGTGGGTCAGAAGTTGGTCAACTGGGTGGCAAACTGGTTGACGGGCAGAAAACAGAGAGTGGTGGTAAATGGTATACAGTCAGAAGAGATGCAAGTCACAAGTAGGGTACCTCAGGGATCAGTCCTGGGGCCAGTCCTCTTCAACATCTTCATTAGTGACCTTGCAGATGGACTAGAGGGTAAGGCTTGTCTGTTTGCAGATGACACCAAGATCTGCAACAGAGTAGATGATCCAGATGGGATGGGCAGAATGAGAAGAGATCTGGATAAACTAGCAGAATGGTCAGAAGAGTGGCAACTGGGATTTAATGCAAAGAGTGCAAAATCATGCACATAGGGAAGAGAAACCCTGAAGCCACCTATAGGCTGGGAGGGTTGCTAGCAGTCACAAAGGAAGAAAGAGACTTGGGCATCATCATCACTGATGACCTAAAATCACCAAGCAGACCTCTAAAGCAGTAGGTAAGGCTAGGGGTGTTAGGGTGTATTAGTAGGGTATCATGCCACGAAGAGGTAATAATCCTCTGTACAAAGACACTGGTTAGGCCCCATCTGGAGTACTGCGTGCAGTATTGGAGGCCACACCTTCACAAGGACATTAACCAAATTGAGGCAGTCCAGAGAAGGGCAGCCAAAATGGTGCAGGGACTGCATCAGAAGACATATGAGGACAGATTAACAGGCTCAATATGTATACCCTTGAGCAAAGGAGGAGAGAGGTGATATGATCGAGGCATTCAAACACCTTAAGGGCATAAACAAGGTGAAAGAGTCTAACATGTTTAAATATAAGAAAAATAGCAGGACAAGAGGACACAGCATGAGATTAGGAGGCCGATTAAGGGGCAATGTGAGGAAATTCTTTTTCACAGAAAGGGTGGTGGATGCATGGAATGGCTTACCACAAGAAGTGGTGGCTATGAATACAGTGCAGGGCTTCAAACAGGCATGGGATAGGCATAAGGGAGCAATACAAATGACTATGAATAGATAGGCCACTGACAGAGCAAAGGCCGATGGCACATTTATAAGGTAGAAAAAGAAATGGGCAGACTGGATGGGCCTTGCGGTCCTTATCTGCCATCAACTTCTATGTTTCTATGTTTCTATGTCTATGTAAATGATGGCAAAGTGTGACATACAAGGAAATAATACTTTTATGAGCTTGTTCATCACAGAGATGGCGTTATTTCATGAGTATGCTAGACTTTGCCATATTTTATTTTATATAATGCATTAGGCTGGACATGTCTTGCAGTGTCCTGTGTTTTACCATAGTGTTTTTTTTTGGGGGCTGTTACATGTGCTGTTAAAGAGCTATTGACACCTCAAAGAAGACCTTAAAACAATAATTAGGTACAATTCTGCTTGCATTTCATTTATATTCTGAATATTTCTCTTCCCATTTTTTACTACTGAGGAAATTTACATGACTATATGATCTTTATCCCTTAGAGTTCCTTTACAGTTCATCTGCCTCTATAGCTTACTCCCTACTTTAAGTCATAAGTCACTGTTGTGACATCACAATCTTTGTCATGGGAGTAACTGTTATGTCACAACTAATGCATTATGACCTCAGGTAGGGAGAAAGCAACAGGAATAGATGAACTCTTCAGTAGCAACGATCCTGTTTTTATGCAAATGACATCAGTAATAAATAATGGGGAGTGGAAATACAGAACTTAATAATGGGGAGTGGAAATACAGAACTAATGAGAAATACAAGCTGAACTGTGTCTAAATATTGTGTTTAGTAAAAGTTCTCCTGAAGGCGTCAGCTGCCCCTTACGTGGCTTGTTAAATGTGTTATTAAGGGACTTTTTGTTTCTGTTATTATGGGACTTCCTACACTACATGTATCATTGGGGTGGTTTGCAGTGTGTTAGGTATTAAAGCTTCCTGGTTGCCATCCCAGACATCAACATGACACTTGACTACTTTATTACCCAATTTATTGAAGCGTGCAACAAATCTGTGTGTTGAGTTTGACAACTGCTGAAATATTGCAAACAATATTGTTTTTTGCATATTTGTTGCTGTTTATGCTTTAAAAGGGTTACATGCAGAGGAGTTTGGTTATGTTTAAAATTTCCAAACAGGCCAGAACTAAGGATTGCTAAAAGATGCCATGTGTTGTTTTTTTTAAAGGGGTACATAGTTAACTGAAAAGGTCAAAGGAAAGAGAGAATGTCTTGCTAAATATTTGAAATTCCTCTGTGAACTGAGAATAGGCAAATTAGCCAGGAGGCTAAGAGTCCATTTCAAAAGGGATGGAAGTCCCTGGTTAGGTAATGGGTTTAATAAAATTTCAGGATGGGAGAAAACCATCTCCCCCTATCATAAACTTACACTTCAAAGGAAAAGTGCTTTAGATTTCCAGGAATTGTCATTTTTATGAGGTGGCAGGAAGGATGATGGAGGATCAAAGGATATTGGAACTGTAAGAGAATCTAACTAATCAATAATATGATTCCCTTAAAAATTTTGGACAGAGCAAAAGAGGCCATTGCTGACCTAAAAAGATAAGGCTACAGACTGCCTGAATCCAGGGTTTAAATACCCTGGATTAGGTGATCTATAATCAAGCAGAGCAGGGCATGGGCACCTTCTCATGGAACACTCTTCCTGTCATACACCAAGCCAGACTGAAAAACCAGTGAATGCTACAGAAGGACTGAAACTTTTGCAAACCCATTATTCTCCAGACTTTGATCATTCACAAACCAGGTAGAAACTAGACAGCTAAAAGTTTACAGTGTTTTGTTTTGTATATTTCCACCTTTATTTTTGTTATTCTGTAACCAAATTCCAAACTTTTGTTTGTAAAGTTTGTATGATAGTCATTTAGATTTTAGTAAAAGCATTTTGCTTTTAAAACTGCTTGTGAGTGATTTTTATGTGTGTAGAGGTAAAAAAAGGTTTATTTAATTCTGAGACCAATCTGTAGTTACTAAAGTGCCACCATTTGCTACCAAGACTAGGATCCTAAAAAGGGAAATCTAGGTACCTTTACGTAGGGGAGATACACAGGTCTTGGGAGGAGTCTGTAAGGGGAACTAGTTGCTGACACCCCATGGGAGAGGATGAAATCAGGATTATGAGGGCAAATCCCAAAGAGCTCTTAATGCTTGGGTCCCCCAGTACAGCAACCGAGGAGAGTTCTCACCTGGCTACAGACTTGAGACTGTACTGTATTTGGCGCTTACCCAGAATAGAGAGGAAGCCCTGGGACCTCATGGTAGGTGTTCAGTCATGAACTCAGCGAGCACTCTAGAAGGACACTTGGAGGGTATTCCTGCCCCCCATCACAGATTGCACTTAGGGGTGGGAACTGTGAGCTCAGTAAACCTGGCCCACAGGAGTGGGTTCATGACAATCTGCACCTCTAAAAAAAGCAAAATCAAAGGTACAGCTTCTGAGTGGCTCACCCCAACATCACTAGCCCAACTGCGAAGCAGAGATAATCTCTGGTCTCAAGCTAGGGATAAAGGATCGCCCGCAGATCTGCAAAGATATAAGGAAGCTGGCAACAAGACATAGTCCGCAACAACATAGACAGAGGCAGACCCAAACTGCTTTTATAAAATAGGCATCCAAAATAAAGAAGTCTCATTGGTCAAAATATATCACGTGACCGTGCATGAATTCTTGTTCCATGCACAGTCATCCAGGTCCTAAACCACATCACACAATGAGCAACTCAGCCCTCCTACAACCAGAACTATCTTCCATCAGTCCCCCTACAATCAGAACTGATCTTCCATTACAAGCATAGATGTTACCTTTACACCTTAAAAAAAACTTCAACTGGGCCCTAAAAATAAAACTACCTTAAATAAAAAATAAAACATATTAATCAAATGTTGTTTCCCTGATCATCACACTTTCCTTACACACATAAACAAATTAGATTTAAGTATTGTTTATAGTTTTCATATACACTAGCCGCAGTGAGTATAGCTAGGAAGGGATGAACATTTATACAGGTTGGTACAGTGCAATTAATTTACATATAGTACACTGGTATGAAGTAGGAATCTAGAAGATTTACTGCTTCTGGGCAGAGGACCCAGACTTCCTGTATTGATTTGCCTTTTGAGGGGAGGATTTGGAGGTCAGGAGTTAAGATTGGGAAGTGAGAAGCAGGAGCAGGTGGGGGTGGAAGCAAGTGAAGTTGTTGTCTGATAGGGTTGTGCAAGGTGAATTTCTTAGGAGAAGAGATAGTTGGGTCCAGAAGAATGGGAGTCTGTATGTGAAGGCAGATTTGCCAGCGGTAGAGGATGGCTTGGGCAGAGAGAAGGAGCAGGTGTACCTTGATCATAGCATGTAAGGTAATGGGTTTGCTGCAGACAGCCTCTCTAGAGAGGTATGGAGGCCAAGATTAAACCAGAATTTGAATATTAGGGAGATAGAGTGGACATAGTGGCAGTGGGACAGGGGTGCAATACCTAGGGTGGATAGGAGAGAGCAATGGTGTGTTTTGAGGGGGGGGGTCTGTAGCAAAATGGCAGAAGGCATTCAGGAGGGAGTCCAGCCTGGCTAAGGAAGAGGCTGGGGCTGTGCAGTATACTACATCTGCGTAGTCGAAAATAGTTGTGATCAGTTGTGATAATTTTTGTCAGTAGTTCGCGTCTCACAGGTAATGGGAGGGAGTCTCTGTTCCAGTATAATATACCCAGCTTAGGGCGGAGTTTCGAGGTGATGGCTTCTATGTGGGCTGAAAAGTTTAACTGGGGGAGAAGCCATATTCCCAGATATTTATAAGATGAGACAGCGCTTAGTGGAGTTCCATCCAGGGAGATGATGGCAGGGGGAAGGGGTATTCTGGGTAGTTTTTGTACACTCCCAATGGTCATAGAAACAGTTTTGGAGGTACTGATTTTGAACTGGTTTGTCTGGAACCAGGACTGCATGTTATGGAAGTCCTGCTGTAGCAGGGATTGGACATCATTCAGAACTGGCCCAGATGCAAAAAGGATAGTATCATCTGTGTACATGTTTATACAGGATCTTGAAGACACAGAGGGGAGATCATTTATAAATAAGGAGAACAGGATGGGACCAAGTATCGAACCTTGGGGCATGTCAGCGAGTATGGGGGGAGAGAGGGGGAGGTGGAGTTAGGAATCCTGACATATTGCAGTCTGTTTCCCAGGTAAGATTTGAACCATTGGACTGCGGGGGGCTAGTCCAGCTGCTTCAAGTCTATTTAGAAGTAGGCAGTGGGAGACTGAATCAAAGGCCTAGGCCAGGTCTTCACATACTGCAGCAGTTAGGTGGCCTTGGTCTGAGGCAGCGTGGATGTGACCAGTAACATGTAGCATAGTAACATAGAAATTGATGACAGATAAGGACTGCCTAGCCCATCCAGTCTTCCCATATACCCTACCTTTTATTTAATTAGCTGCTGTTGACCCTACTTGGTCCCCAGCTGTTGCCCCTCCTTCCCCCCTGTAGGGTTCCCTTATGTCTATCCCATGCATGTTTAAATCCCCCCACTGTGGTTGCCCCACCACCTCCTGGGGCAGGCCATTCCAAGCATCCACCACCCTTTCTGTGAAAAAGTACTTCCTCACATTTCCCCTCAGTCTACTCCCTTCCAGTCTCATGTCATGCCCTCTTATTTTAGAGCAGCTTCTCCTCTGAAAGATACTGTCCTGTCAGGGCCCCTACTTTTCTGCGGCACAGTGGCACCAAGTTCTGCAGCAAGACTACCATTTGCCGCAGAACTTCTGCGGCGGTGGTTTGTAATTTCTGCGGAAGTTCTGCGGCACTAACAAACAACCACATCACAGTGTCAACTTGTCATCCTATCTTCACTTTCATGACAGTGGTTATAGCAATCAGGATGGTGGAAAGCACAGTAACACTAGTTCAAAAATAACAGACTTATAAAAATAATTTTATGCCTAAAAAAGCAAAACAAATGTCTCTCCTTTAAGGTCCTAGCCTGTTGCATAAATGAGATATGCAGAGGGGATCTTATGTGATAAATAATGTATTACTATATGCATGCTATCTATCCAACTAATGAGGTTTCCACTGTCCATCACTTACATATGTGTATGTGCTTTCTACACCACTCATTAGGTTCCCATTGTGTATCACTTATATATTTATATGCAATCCGTAACATACATACAAATATGTGTGTGTGTGTGTGTGTGTGTGTGTGTGTGTGTGTGTGGTGAGAGAGACAGATACTGTATGTGTGTGTGTGTGTGTGTGTGTGTGTATATATATATATATATATATATATATATATAAATATATCTATGTAGTTATTTTAATTTTTTTACTTCCATGAACTTGCATCCTCATTCATATAGGTCCCATTGGAAATGGAATAGAGGAGTTATTGCAGAACTAATTTTTCATGTCAACCTGCTTTCCCTGACACACTGTGTAACATCATCAGGCCATGACATGCATGTGAACCAATTGTGAGATAGAGCTCTCCAGTCCATCACAATGTGTCCACCATGTGACAGAACACTGCACCATACCTTCCCAGGCTCCAAGCAGTGATGTGTTCCACCAATCCTTGTACTGCCCAGCCAGCTCCCAGAGCTAATCTCTGAACCTGAGTTGCTGGCACGGAAAACAGCATGCTACCCTCTGGCCAACAACTGTCCCTGCACAACATTTCTCCATAACTTTTAGGTGATTCTATCAACCAATGACAATATGTAATCAATAACCCTGGCAAAAATGCAAACAGTGAAATTATTTATTTAACAGGTCTATTCTTTCAACAGGTCTACACATTATTATATTCCACTTTTCGGGGCATAATTACTTTATTTTTAAAAAATGACATTTAAATTCATTTTACCAGTTATTAATTTCAGATGGCATCTCTATAGCTTAAAGGCACAAATAGGTTTGTACAAAGTGCGGTATGGACTTAACAGGTCTGTGCTATTGACAAGGTTTTGTTTAAGTTGGCCCTAGTGCAACAATGTAAGACTGAAAATTGTATTAGGCTGTAGTGCAGGTTGAGCAAATATCACCATGCATGATGTGATGTGCCACCGTCTCTGGTAGTGGGAGCTGTGGTAGATAAGCGATTGTTCATTTCTGTTGCAGAATGCAGCAATTTCATTAGCTAATGTATGATGTCATAACAATGATAACAACACATTCTGAGCATATGGAGGGGTTTGGATATAACAAGAGGGGAAGGGAAACAGATTCTATGGATAAACAGAAATATTAATAAAAACTCACCAAGAAGAGTGAATTCTGCGGCACCGCAGAAGTTCTGCGGTAGACTGCAAGTTCTGCGCAAAATTCTGCGGCCGCAGAATTCTAGGGGCCTTGTGTCCTGTACCTTACTGATCCCCTTGAGGTACTTGAAGGTCTCTATCATATCCCCCCCTCCCTCCTCTCCTCCAGGGTGTACATATTGAGTTCGTCCAGTCTCTCCTCATATGACCTGTGGTGCAGGCCATGCACCATTTTTGTTGTCCTTCCCTGAACCGTCTCCACCCTGTCTATGTCCTGTTGGAGATATGGCCTCCAGAACTGGATGCAGTATTCCAAATGAGGTCTCACCAATGTCCTATACGGTGGCAGTAGGACTTCCTTTCTTCTGCTGGTGATACCTTTGCCTATGCACCCCAGAATCCCACAGGCTCTCCCCACTGCCTTGGCACACTGATTGGCCACCTGTAGGTCGACAGATTTGATGACCCCCAGATCTCTTTCTTGTTTTGTGGTTGCTAATATCTCCCCCTCCATCATGTAGTCCTCCTCTGGGTTCCTACACCCCAAGTGCCTGATCTTGCACTTCTTTGTACTGAATCCTAGTTGTCACACTATGGACCACTCTTCCAGTTTCGCTAGGTCCCTCCTCATTCTCTGCACCCCTCCTAGACTGACCACTCTATTGCAGATATTGATGTCATCTGCAAAGAGGCACACCTTCCCCATCAGCCTCTCAGCAATGTCGCTGATGTAGTTATTAAACAGCACTGGTCCAAGAACTGACCCTTGTGGCACCCTGCTGGTCACCCTCCCTTACTTCAGATTTAGCCCCATTTACCACCACCCTCTGTGTTCAGTTCTTCAACCAATTTGTAACCCAGTTCATCACCTTGTATCCCAGTTCCAGACTGCCCAGCTTGTTCACAAGCCTCCTGTCTGGAACAGAGTCGAACACCTTGCTGCAGTCAAGGTAGGCCACATCCACTACTCCCGCTGTGAATCCGTGCTGCCTCAGATCTTTTGCCCAACTTGATTCAAGGTACTCTGTCCTTTCTTTTAGCAGGATTTCCATAATTTTATCCACCACTGAGGTCAGGCTGACAGGTCTGTAGTCCCCAGCCTCCTCCCTGCTCCCACTTTTCTGGAAAAGGACCACGTAAACCCTTCTCCAGTCCTCTGGAACCCCTCCTATTTCCAGTGGCATGTTGAATATGTCTACCAGTGGTGCCACCAGCACCTCAGCCAACTCCTTTAATATTCTGGGGTGAATCCCATCTGGTCCCATTGCCTTACCCACCCTCAGTCTTCTAAGTTCTTTTAGGACTCTCTCCTGCTTGAATGGACTGCTGTCCACCTCCCCGCCCATCCTTATTGTTAGCTGCGGTCACTCCCTTTTCTCTCGTTCTGTGAAAATGGAACAAAAATATTTGTTCCGGATTGATGCTTTATCCTAGTCCCCTTCCAATTCCATTCCTCCTTCACCTTTCAGCCTTACAATCCCTCCCCTGGACCTTCTCTTTTCGCTAATGTATCTATAGAAGGTCTTATCCCCCTTTCTTAATGTCATTTGCTATATTTTCCTCTGTCCCTGCCTTTGCGCCCCTGACTGCTTTCCTTGCCTGCCTCTGTTTTTTCTAGATACACTGCTCTGTCCTCCTCCTATTGGGTCTCCTTATATTTTCTGAAGGCTAACCTTTTTGACCTTACCTTTCTTGCCACCTCCTTCGAGAACCATAGTGGTTTTATTTTCCTTTTGTCTATTAGTCGAAAACAAAGGTTTGTTGCCTCCACTATGGCTCCTTTTAGATGTGTCCATTGTGCTTTGAATCCCTCCCAATCATCTCCCCCAACTAGGGCCTGTTTGAGACATACCCCCATCCTACTGAAGTCTACAGTACAAACAAAGGCAAAGGACAGGACAGCGCAAAACAAGTGAGTGGGTGCTCAGACAGGAGGTGCAAACCTCAAAACATCAAACGCTCTTGCAAAGTGAGCACATCAGGGTTCTGGAAATATCCTAATGCTAAATAAATTGTTTTGCATTAATTTATCCATTTTCTGGTGTGCTTGCTTTGCAAGAGCATTTGAAGTCTGCAGTAGCAGGGAGGACATTGTGGAGTGGTGCTTTCTGAAGCCCAACTGGTAAGGTAAGAGGAACGCAGAAACCATGAGGAACTCGGGCAGCCTGGATTGGACTAATGCTTCTTGTATTTTGACTAGGACTGAGAGGAAGGAGATAGGCTGATAGTTTTCCAGTACTGAGGGGTCACCACCTTTATGTAGGGGGGACTATGCAAGCCATTTTCCAGGCTTGAGGGACAGTTTCTGAGGAGAATGACTGGTTTAGTATGAATGCAAGTGGTACAGCAATTGCTGGTGCTGATATGCACAGATGTTTAGGGTGAATCCCATCTGGGCCGGATTTGAAAATGTTTGGGGACAGGAGAGCATTCAGAATTTCCTGCTCGAAGGTGGAATGAGCAGGAAAGTGTTGTGATGTGAGTTTTGGAAGACTTCCTGGACTTTCTTGACTTCTGTGACTGGTGACCTGCTGTAGGCTGCAATGAGAGCAGGAGCCGTCGATCCCCTGTTCTCTATCTATCTATCTATCTATTGATCTATCTATCTATCTATTAAGTGGACCGGGGTGGCCATCTCTGGTATCACTTCTCCTCCCCCAAGTTTGCCTGCCATTCCCAACATTTACATCTTTTCCTTATAATAAATAAGTGGACATGGGTGCTCACCCCCGGTACCACTTCTCATGACTGCTCCTCACATCCATGTCATCCCTCCTTCCCATGAAATAGATAACAGCACTGGGGTGCCCACCCCCAATGCCTCCATTCAGTAGCCCGGCACTGGGGTGCTCAATCCCCAGTGTCAGAATTTCAGTATCCCCTGGAAAAAAGAAAAACATCCCCCTCGGTGATCTGACTCCCACCCAGACCTCCCACTCAGCATCCACCACCCCAAACCCCCATCACACCTTCACTCACCTGAACAGGTCCCAAAGTGAAGATCTGCTTTCCGATCAAAGACACGTCTTGCTGCTTGAACTGTCGACTGCAATATGAAAAAGCAAGAAAAGTGCAGTTCAATGTATTTCAATGGGGTTTTGAACTTTGATGCATAACTTTGCCATTTTTGTATATTTTAACCCTATTTTTCAACACGGCCATTTTGAAACCCCACATCATAACCAGTGGTGGTAGAATTATGCAACTCAGGCCCAAAAGGTGATTTTTGTGGTTGCTTGGTGAAATCACCTGTTGGTCAGAGTTTGAAAAGGTTGACTGCCCTTGTTTATGAGGTGGTGTCAAAAGAGGCTATGTTGAATACTTGGGGTCAAAATATGTAAAAATGACAAAGTTATGCATGTACGTTGAAAGTTTTCTACGTTTGCTCATAACATTGGTACTTTTTAAATATCTTGACCCAACATTTTCAACATAGCCATTTTTTTTCAAACCACCTAATGAACATGACAACTGTCATTTTTCAAAGCCTGGCCAAAATGTGTTTTTGCACCTGTTGCGTACAGTGAAGCTTCGGTGATGCAGCAGAATGACATTTTGGCAGGGATTTGAACATTTTTCATTTACTGGGTTCATGAGGGGGAGTAATAAGAAGGCTATGCTGGAAATTTGGGGTACAAATATGATAAGATTCCTACGTTATGAGTGAACATTGCAATATTTCAACGTTCACTCATAACTTCATTAGTTTTCAATATTTTGACTCCAAACTTTCAACATAGTCATTTCTCCACACCTCCTCATAAACGTGACAAGTGTCATTTTTTAAATCCTGGACGAGATGTATTTCCACACTTCAGGTATGAAATGACTTTTCTTTTAATATACAGTACTATAAATTGTATATGTCCTGTTTATAAGGTGAATCATAAAATTGGTATCTTGAAAATAAATTTTGGGCCAAAATGTAAAAAAAAATGTAATTGTTAAACTTTGTGTGTAGTGCCAGTTTTGATCTCAGCAGGTAGGCTTTGTGATCCCCCGCCAGTAAGCTGAGTTTGGTGGTGAGATCAGTCACCCAGCTGGATGGGATGAGGGTGGGGAGATGGCACTGTTATGTGACACTCTCCCAGTCAGGGACTGAAAGGTGCAGGGTTGTCTGCATGGGTCCAGGTACCATATAGTGAAGGCAACTGTCTTCTTGGCATATGGCCCTGCACCACTCCACCCATGGGTGGCAGAGGGCCCTGTGCATTAGCTGACAGATGCACTCTTTGCCCTGTGCATCTGTATCTGCAGCCACAAAGAAGTGCAGGGTCCACTGGATAGCCCAATGAATTCTGCACATCTGTCACTGCACAGAAGTGCAGGGCTTGCAAGGGCCCTGCACTACTGTATGCAGAGTCTTCTCTTGGTGCAGGGCATCTGCATCTGTTCACATAGGTTCCAAAAGGACCTGCATGAATGAGGATACAATTCCACTATCTCAAAAAGAAAGGACATTCTTTGCAAAAAAACTTAATTAATGCACCAGTTACTGTAGCATAATACCACAAAAGTAGGGAAATGTGGTGTTAGGGTTTCCAACCCTAATGTCCCCCAAGCAGCAAAAGAAAAAAAATCAGGGTTTGGGTCTCTGAGTCTCAGCAAATTAGTGGTGGGGTCTTCCTCATGGTTGCCAACATTAATGCCCCCTCCTCCCCCAGCCTGTAGCTTCTGGTCTGAAGCACAAGGTACAGCTCCAAGCCAGTGCCTCACTGTTATACAGTCTTCAAAGGTAGAGAAGTATGTCTTGCCACATGTTGCCAACACAAGTTGTTGTAGCTTTCTTAAGGAAGGGCCTCATGGGCTCTGTGTGAAGAAAGGAGTTCATGTGACACATTGTTTGCTCAGGGAATGGATTGGGCATTAGGACTGACAACCCCAAGAAAGACCCAGCCGCTGATTTGCCAAGAATCTGGAAACCCAAAATCCAAATGTTTTTTCCTTTTGCTGCTAGGGGTTGGGGGGGGAGTTAGGGCTGGAAACCCTAACCTCACATTTCCCTACTTTTGTGGCATTAAGTTACCCTAACTAGTGCATTAGTGAAGTTTTTTTGTGAAGAATATATAATATAGGAGTACATTAATGCCCCTATAGTTAAGGTTGAGTAGGATGTTTAATGTTAAACCCCGAACTTTGTACCTTAATAATTCTGGCGCTATCTGATGAAATAGCCTAAAAATTAACAAGTGATGTCAAGTTGGCAAAGTCTCAAGACTTGAAAAGTTTCATGTTGCTATCTCTAGTGGTTTCCAAGATCTGGAACACTGATTTCTGGAAAAGTGAAGATTTTTTCCCATTAGTTAGCATGAGGATTTTTTGTTCTCATACATAGCCTAGACAGTACGGAATTGTTTCACAAAACTTTCAGGGTAGAAGCTGCCTACGCCAAAGTACTGCCTTTCAAAGGTTTTGTGAAAAAATATTAAATGGTTCCAGAGCTATAAGAATCTAAAATTTGGTTTTGGATAACCCTGTGATATGAATGATAAAAAAAACCCACTAATCGTGACAGCTTATTTTTCATGATTTACCAGTCATGAGATATAATTTCCTTGTTGTGAGAAAAAAAATACAGACTGAGATGACCGCCATCTTGGTGTAATTAAAAATACATAGAAATTATGTATTTTCAAGAATTGAACACCTGAACTTAGGTAAATAGGACCCCTCAGCTAGATTCTGGTGTTAGTTTTTGAAAATATATACATATTTCTTTTTATTTTAGTCTTTAGTAACCGGGTATGGCCCACTAGGCACAAGTGCCTGTTTTCAGGGGCAACCTGGGAGCACTGGGTAGTTAAGTGACTTGCTCAGAGCCACACAGTATCACACAGGTCCTTTTGGAACCTACATGAACAGATGCAGATGCCCTGCACCAACAGAAGACTCTGCTTACAGTAGTGCAGAGCCCTTGCATCTGGAAGTAAGGTTCTGGGCACCCGAAAATCTGGAGTCAATCACCTGCATTCTCAGTATGAGAACGGCAGGACTTTCTTGAATTGTGAAGCCACAGCTGGAGTCGTGCTGCTGGCTTCAGTTGGAGCAGCGAGCCAGAGCTCTCCTGATCTCTCTCTCAGCTCTATCTCCCTCTGTCTATCTATCTAGCTGTTTGTTTATTTGTCTGTCTATCTGTCTGTCTGTCTGTCTATCCATCTATCCTAAGTATGTTAAGTGAAGTGGGGTGCCCACCCCCAAAATTGCTACTCTCTAATCCCCTCCCCTTCAGGTCGCCCGGTCACTATACTGTATTACATTAGTAGATTGGGGTTCCACCGCCTTACTGCTTCTTTCAAGTCCTATTTCCCTGCAGATCATCCCCTCCCACCAAAAACACATGGCAGTACTGGGGTGCCCACCCTCAGAGCTGATGAAGATCATTCCAACACTGGTGTGCCCAGTCCCCAGTGTCAGCTTCCCTATAAAATGAAGAAAACCATCTTCATTGATTTTTCCTTTTTTTTTTACAGTTAAACCTGTATTAAAGAAAATGGCCCCTCACCAATCTGACCCCCTCACACACACACACACAACCCACCCCAACCCTCACTGAGCACCCAACACCCCTCACCTACCCTCACTTACCTAAAACTGCCTCACATCATAGACCCACTCTCTGATAAAAAAATTGTCTTGCTGCTGGAACCGGCGACGGCGATATGAGGAAATAAGGTGCAGCTGGTTGCATGAATGTCAATGTGGTTTCAACTTTTATTCATAACTTTATCATTTTTTTATATTTTTACAATAACTTTTCAACATGGCCTTTTTGGGACCCCACCTCATAAATAAATGTAGTGGAATTATTTAAATCTGGTGCAAAAGACAAATTTGTGGTCACTGTGCAAAATCCCCTTTCAAGTTGGTTTTGAAAATTTGCACCTACGAGGTTCATGAGATGGGGTCATAAGAAGGTGATATTGAACTTTTGGGATCAAAATATTAAAAAAACAACCAAGTTATACAAGTATGTTGACATTTTCTACACTTGACCAAAACTTTGGTGATTATTCAATATTTTGACCCCAAATTTTCAACATAGCCAGTTTTACACACCACCTCATGAACGTGACAGCTTTCATTTTTCAAATCCTGGCAAACACATGTTTTCACACCTGTGACATGAAATGATGATCCGGAGGAGATCTGAAAATTTCACCTACCAAGTTCATGAGGTGGGATCATAAGAAAGTTATGTTGAAAATCTGGTGGAAAAAATATGGTAAAATGACTACATTTTGAGTGAACATTGAAAGGTTGTGCCTTTGGTTCCTCCCCCCACATCTAGCCAGCTGGGCCTGCAGCAGCCCCAGTCCTGGACAGAGCTCGTACCTCCCATTAGTGCCTGGGAGGGAGCTGACTTGCACGGGACCGTGGCAGTGCCAGCGAGCAGCCTTCATGCTGCCAGCGGGGATTTTTGGTGTAGTTCCCCTGCTGGAAGAGGTGTGCAATGACGCCAAGGGATGGAGCATGCACGCTTCCGTACATGTGCCTCCCGGCATCGGCCTCCTCTCACCCCTTGAGAGTGCAGCATCAGTGGAGCTGCCCCCCAGCTACCACCAGGGGGCAACCACACACCGGCAATGATGTCTCCCCACCCTGGGGAAGGAGAGCAGTCCTCCAGATGCTCAATCCTTCCCCAGCCCTGCTGACCCCTGGTGACCCATGCCCATTCCCGAACACAGGTCACCAGTATGGCGCGAGGTGTGGCGTCCAGCACCTCAACCCTCAGTGCCACCGGGCTGGCACATTTTGGCCAGGATTTGAAGATTTTCACCCACCTTGTTCATGAGGTGGAGCCTTAAGAAGACTATATTGAAAATTTGGTGTACAAATATGGCAAAATGATCAAGTTATGAGTGACCACTGAACTATTTAAATGTTCACTCATAACTTTGCTAATATTCAATATTTTGACTCCAGACTTTCAACATTGCCATTTCTTTAAAGCAGTTCATAAATGTGACAGATGTAATTTTTTAAATCCTGACCAAAATGTGTTTTCGCACTTCTGGTGTGAAATCATGTTTTGGCCAATGTACTATTAATGCCACATGTCATGTTCATATGGGGAGTCATAAAATAACTATCTTGAACATTTGGGATCAAAATTAGTAATAAAAATTATTAAGACACGTTGCATGTATGTAGTGTCAGCCTTTACCCTTGCAGATAGTGCTTAGTGATCCCATGCTGGTGAGCTGAGTTTGGAGGCGAGCTCAGTGAGCCAGCTGGATGGGTTGAGGCTGGGAGAACAGTGCAGTTATGCGACAATACCCCACCATTCAGGGAAGGAATGGTGCAGAGCTGCCCACATAGGCCTAGGTATCATGTAGTGAAGACAACTCTTCTCATGGCATAGGGCCCTGTACCTCTGCACCTGTGGGTGGCAGAGGGCCCTGTGCTTTTACTGACAGATGCACTCTTTGCCCTGTGAATCTATATCTGTGGCCACATGGCAGCCAGGAAGGTGTGTGAAGGAATGCACACCACTGTTCACAAAGGAACCACAGTCTGGAAAAACTGTGCATACACCAAAATGTCCAGTTTGCAAAATGGGCACATTAAATAGCCCAGTTCAGAAAAGGATGCTGTTTTAATAACCCTACATATTGCCCACACACACCAGGGAAGACAAAGATACCTGTGTGTGGCGGTACATAGGAGTGTTAGCACAGCATCCTTATCTGAACTAGGTTCTTAAAATACCCATTTTGCAAACTGGACATTCTGGTGTGTGCACAATATTTCTATTGCCACTGTGGCCACATGGAAGCACTTGGCCCAAATGGCCCTGCCCTTCTGCAGTCTACCAAACAGCCACATGAATTCTTGATATCTCTCAGTGCATGGAAATGCAGGGCCCACAGGGCCATGCACTTCCATAGGTGGATGGATTCTTCCCTTGGCACAGGGTGTCTGTCTGCATCTGTTCATACAGGTCCCGAAGGAATGAGGATATAATTCCACTATCTCAAAAAGAAAGGAAATTCAGCCCTAACTCCCCAACACCCCCCCCCAGCAGCAAAAGGAAAAAACATTAAGTTAGACCCACCTTTAGTAGGTCTAACTTAATGTCACATGTGTCAGGGATGTGGGACAATCATGCCACAAGTCCCTGATGCAGGTTTAAAAATCCAGGCCTACATTACGTGTTTAGAACCATGTAAGGGAATGGTAATTGGTACAGTATGAATGCATTCAAGGTTTCTTCTTTATTTTTAAACATTGTAACGCCAAAAGGGCAACCAATAACATTTTCTACTATCGCCATTAACATCAACAGCTGAAGTACAGGATATCCTCATAAGCAAGCTACTGGTTTGTGGTTGCAAGAATCTTATAACTGAGCCTATTATTTAAGAATAATAGCTATCGTAATGATAATTATAAACCGCTGTTTCAGTCACATGAAATACAGTATTATTCTTTTGTGCAACAATGTTTATGAACTTCTCAGCAAGCATTAAGAAAGTAAATAAAGGACCTCTCCACTGAGAAAGTACGGAAAGTTGTGTTTTTTTTTCTTTTTCACTACCATGGAAACATACACATAGAAACTGACATCAGACAAGGATCACTTGGCCCACCTAGTCACCCATTTTCACTACCTACTGTAATACCGTACACCCCACTTGATCTCCAGCTTTATGCCCCTCTTCCTAACCACTAACATTCTCTTATGCCTATCCCATGCATTTTTGAATTCCGTCACTGTTCCCCCACCTCTGCTAGGAGGCTGCCCCATGTATCCACAAGCCTTTCAGTGATGAAGCACTCTTTCACACTTCTCCTGAGTCTACCTCCCTCCAGCTTCATAGCACGACCCCTTGTTCATGACCATCTTTTTCCTCTGAAAAATGCTTCCCTCCTGTACCTTATTCATACCCTTTAAGTATTTAAAAGTCTCTATCATATACCCCCTCCCTCTTTTCCTCCAGGGTATACACATTAAGGTCCTTTAGTCTCTCCTCACAGGGCTTTTGGTGCAGACCCTGCACCATTTTAGTTGCCCTCCTATGGACTGCCCCTACTCTGTCAATGTCCTTTCAGAGATGTGGCCTCCAGATCTGGACAGAGTACTCTAGATAAGGATCTCACCAATAATTTGTAGAGCAGCATCACCAACTCCTTCTTTCTGCTGGTGATACCCTTCCCTATGCACCAAACATCCCACACTGGCTCTCCTTACTGCCTTGTCACACTGCTTGGCCATTTTTAGGTCATCAGCTATGATTACCCCCATGTCTCTTTCCTTTTTGGCGATCGTCAGTACCACACTCCTCATCATGTACTCCACCCTTGGGTTTCTGTGCCCCAGGTGCATGATTTTACACTTCTTCACAGTGAATCTTAGTTGCCACACTCCTGACCACTCCTCAAGCTTACTTAGATCCTTCTTCATTTTTTCCACCCCCCTTTGGAGTGTCAAACCTGTTACAGATCTTTGTGTCATCTGCAAAAAGGCATACCTTCCCTTCTAACTCCTCTGCAATGTTGTTAATAAAGTCATTAAAGAGGACCTGCCCCAGTACTGATCCCTGTGGCATCCCACTGGTCACCCTCCCCTCCTCAGAGTGAACTCTATTTACCACCACCTTCTGTCGCCTATCCCCTAACCAATTTCATACCCATTTTACCGCCTTAGGACCCACTCCTTCTTGATCCAGAGTACAACTATTCTGGTATGAAAGGAAGAAGAAAACACTAGCAGTTTCAGCTATGTTGCAAAGTGACATCCACAGCTCCCTTCGGCCAGCAGACAGCAGCTGCTGAAGCCTAATCCAACTTTTAAAAGGAACCATTTTATGAGGGTTTTTTTTTTCTAGGGACAATCTGCCTCATGGATCAAAGTGCTATCCCCCTTAAAACTTACACTGAGCTCACCTCTTCAAGAAAAAAAGAATAATAAATAGGAAAAAAGGTAGCAGAAAGGAATGTAAGATCCAAAAGAATAAAAAGTACAAGAAGAGGGGCTATGGAGAACATTTTAAAAATAAGTACAACAATTTGCTATTAATTTTACAGAAGCATCTTCCATTGTTGTTGAGCCTTTCATCATTGAAAAGTGACCCAAGAAAGCAGGCTTCAGTACAGTCCTAGCATTCCCATGTTATTATACATTCTGGCCTTGCAGCTGGGTATGAACAGAGCTGTATTATCTTTCATGCCTGTATTTTCTTTCCACATTATTCAAATCCTATCACCATAAAATTAGGAGGCCCATATTTTACAAAAGTCTTAAGTATAATTTAACTTCAAGCATTAAATTCTGCCACTGAATGTGCCCACACTAGCTTCAGACTGAAGTTTCCTGGAATGTGGAATTATCATATTGAATTTCCATGAACCATTCATTTTATCTGTCAAAATCAAACGATGCATGTAAAGACAGCATTATACTGAAAAGTAATAATTTCAGGCTGTTTTTCCAGGCTATCGTATATTCCATCTATTAAGCCAGGATGCTTTTTTAATCACATTTTAGATAAACTTATTTTCTGACAATAAAGGGGCAAAAATAAATCTTAATTATTGGTGGGGGTGGGGGGGACACTGTAGCCTAGTAGGTAAGAGTACAAAGATGTGACTCCAGGGACCCAGTATTAAATACTACCACTATTGTGTGGTCTTAAGCAAGTCACTTAACCTACCTGTGCTCAAGTTCCTTACCCTCATGATTTCTTTCACTGTACAGTACATACAACCCTACTCCAGCTTTCATTTACGTTTCAATCTCATGTAATCTCTCTGTACACACCTAATGGCCGCAGCAAATTGTTTAGATACTGTAAAGTGCTTTTGAGACACAGTGTGTATGGAAGGCACTGTATAACACCAGATGGCTTCCTTTCTTTATTTTCTGTAACTGAGACACTGACACTGACAAGGCTCATAAATGCAAGGGCTTTTCCCCCCATACACAAAATTCCTTTCTTTATCACATTACCCTGGCCCAATAGTTAGATTTCTGCAAATTCTCAAATATCACTCAGGGCTTCCAGGGTTAGATTCCTCATAACAAGGGGTGTGGGGGTGTGTGGCAATTTTGGTTTTTCTTAGGCTGACATCAACTCCATAAGTGTCTAGTAGTCTACTGCCCTGCTCTTCAGTTGGATGTGTTTCTCAGACATAAAAACATATGGTAAGCAACCTACAGTATTCTGAGTACCAATAACCTTCCATGCCTCTTTTTATAGACTAATAACTCATTGGGGATAGCTGTCCAGACTCACAGGAGAGGAACTCACAGAAATCAAAGGAAAAGAGGAATACAAATTTCCCCTCTTTATCTTTCCCAATACCAAATGGATGATAAGGGCTTAATAAGCAGTACTCCACAATGGTTTCCCTTATTTTGAATCCTAATTACTACAGTACTTGCAGAACACATTTGATAAACAGAGGAAACATAGAAACACAGAATTTGACAGCAGATAAGGACCGCCTGGCCCACTTAGTCTGCCCATTTCCATACCTATTGGATAAGCTGCAGATCCAAGTTAACCAACAGCCTACTTCCTCCTACCCTTAAACAGTGAACTTAAAACATTAGTCTACAATGCTTTGTGAATGTGTTCACTGAAGACCACAGCCTAGATTTTCAAAGGTCTAGACGCAGCGCTTCGGCTGTTATACTGCCACAACTGGTTCTGTGTAACTGCGCCAGAATGTTTGCAGGAGATGGCCAAACATTCTGATACATTTATGGCACTTCATCCAATTTATGACTGAAACATGACACATGTGTCAAGTATTCGATGCATGCATCATTTTCGGTGCACAACTCATGGCACTTGTGACAAGAAGATAGACCACATTTTCAGTAGTTGATCAGTCTTGTCACAAGTGGTACAATTGCAGCTGAATCATGCCACAACTGGCTAAAATCCCAGCTCCATATGTTTGCTTTGCACTGTGTCATGAATGTGACGTGCTTTCTTGGCTCACTATGTGGCTGTTGCTCTGTAGCCATCATTTCATAATATATAATGCTGTAGCCTCTGTGAATAGGATTTTGCCCCCACAGCACAAAACCTATACTCATAGCCATGAACCCTAATACTCCACAGATCGATATTGCCACTCAGTCACTCTCTTACTCCATCAGGAGGCTGCATTGTTCTCTTGCCACTGTTGCTTTTGCACTTTAGAAATACCTTCACCTTGTATGTATCCAAGTGGTGAGGTGCCAAACAACTGGAAGCAAGCATATATGACATCAGTACCTAAGAAGGGATCAAGATGATTACTGGTAATACAGACTAGTGAACCGGACTTCAGATCTCGGTAAAATAATGACGACAATTACATGAAAGAACCTTCTGTCCCATCTCAGGGTAAATGAGATGAAGGGAACAGTACAGCAAAGTTTCAGCAAAGAATGGTCATGTCAAATAAATCCATTGGCTTTTTTTTGGGGGGGGATAACAAGGACATCATACTGAGGGACATCAGTAGATTAATGTACCTAAAATGCAGAAAGGTCTTTGAGACTGCTGAAAAAGTTAGAAAGCAAGGCATAAGGGGTGATGTACTTAAAGAGCAAGTGTTACAATAAAATAAAATGTTTTAAACTATTATGTTTCTTTGCACTGTAGTTTTTAGGTTGCTGGCTTTGTCTCATTATCTGTCTTATAAATATATACGGGATATGCAACAGGATGACTCAAAATAAGCAGTGTATCTTTATGAGGGAGAGGGCTATAACTTATGAGTGGCAGAGCCATGAGTGAGTTATAATAACTCCTGGCCCCTCACAAGTGATGATTAATTCAATCATTTGCATAATTTGAATCAACCTGTTGCACATCCAATTTGTACATCAGTTTACTTGTTGTAGCTTTTAAACATTGTTTGTATCAAGTTTAATGGTTTCTCTTTCCTTTTAACACCTGGCTTCAGTGCTCCTTATGGCCACTGTGATGTCATTAGCATTGTGAAATCTGGTCTCTGATTAATTCATCGTAAAATGGGGAAAGGATTTTAAACAATCTGATTGGTTGTTAGCCATGCAAATGCATGGCTAAGAACTAGTCCTGCTTATGAAAACAGTACCTGCTTGAAATCCTTGAACCATACCATTTTAAAAAGTCAGATAGCTGCCATTTCCCCATTAGATACCAAAAAATACAAAACAAATCCTTAGATCTGCCATTTAAACAGTTCATTACAAAATTCCACACACCTCAGTTTCATGCCTTCTGCTCTATTCTTTGTTAATGATGCCATGAAAAATACAGCCTTTAAAAAAGCCTCTATCAGTTTCTACTATCACCAGTGTGATTACTTCTCCCTCATCCACTGCATTTAGTTCCAGGATCATACCCCATCAAATCATTGCATTACAAGATATATCCAAACTACTGTGAGCCTTAAAAGGAAAAAAATGAAACAACATAAAAAAGAATAAGTCTCCTGAACCCATGTTTCTAACAGCACATGCTCTTTTCGTGCTCCTCATCTAACCAGCTAGTCCAGAGCCTGTACATTTGGTTTCATTTGTATAGTAAAGAAAAGCAAAGTTCTTTTTAAATTAGCCATAATTTACAAAGAATGTGTGTGAGGTTATATCAGTTGATTTGCAGGTGATGTCATGGGTGGTGGTGGTAGGGGAGGACATGGCTATGAATTGCAGGACTAAACTGCAAAACTACAGCTATGGAAGGCTACATAGAACAAAGTCCTCAAGGAAAAAAAAAACACATTCAGCCATTACAGGCAGAAGTATTTTATGCAAAAATACATGAAAAGAATTTTTTTTTTGTATTTAGACCTCTCAAGGTTAACATTAATATAAAATACAGAGTTCTATTTTAGAAGCGAAATAAGACACTGCAGGACATGTATTAGACAGTTCTAATGCATGACCAAAGGCTGAAGGCCTTATTACACCCCTGTCTGTGTGTTAGAACTATCCATCGGCCACCCCACAAGTCTTACTGCTTATGAATTCAATTGTGAATTACCAGCTTTTCTAGATATTAATTGTGACATACCCACCATATGCAAGATATCATGATATCATGATATCTTGCAAAGGAGGTCCAACAACACAAGTGTTATTCAGTGTGGTATTTCTCTTTACACCTGCTGTGCAAAACAAATAAAAAAGTCCTTAAACTGCTCTGTTCTAACAAAAATATGACTGCCTCCAATGAACCTTATAATTGATGTGTTTGCGGCATCACAGTCTGTTTTCATGGCAACCAATGTGTTATCACAGTAAGTGCACTATCTTGATGAAAAGGTTTTCATACTCATTTCACTGACATGGTGGTAAAAACATATTGTAAAACCAGCAAAACGTAAAAGAAATGTAAAAGAAATAAGCATGCTATAGTAAAACACAATGGCTGAACAGAGTATGCTTATGAACTTTATATTGAAGTGGATACCTAGTCTTTAAGTAGATAATGCACCGGCTGATAAAGAGGAAAAAGGTTACATACATACAGCAAACTCCTGATCTTATAAAGTATCTTCTCCACAGAGTCACACATTTGTGGCTTAGAGCCACAGGAACTATAGGACCCAGTAGGATTTAAGAGATGTTGAGGGCAACATGTACCATGAACATGTGCGTGGCACCGACGTAATTATGGTGCAAGATGTACAGACAGCATAAATAGGGGTACTGCCTCAATACCTTTTTACCAAGGAAGACAGAGAGGGATAGAAAACTATCGAATGAGAAACGATTACAAAAATTTATTACAGGCAAACAATTTTTAAAATACCACAACAAAAAAAAAATCTAAATGTTATCTTAAGGCCAATGCCATTGGTCCATATATCCAGAGGTGAATAAAAGGGGCAAAGAAACCACATACGTATTGTAAAGGCCCATGAGTTTAGGGAACAATATGGGGTGAGTGTAGCTCTATGGAGAAGATAATCTAGCAGGTCAGGAGTTATGGTAAATACTGTAACTTTCCTATCTTTCTATTTTTTATTTATTTATTTATTTATTCATTCTAGGATTACAGATACCTTTGAGCACCAGGCAGCTCATTTACAAAGGTTCCACGTCAGTAGGGAGGGTTACAAACAGTTGCAGGGAAACAGACAAGTCATACAGAATATTTCAGAACAGATGTACATGTGTTTACACTACAGTATAGGACAATTAAGCTTCAGTTATATACACATTAAGCAAAACCTGATCAGAGGCAGAGGGAAGAAAAGTGTGGGGGGGGGACCAAGAGGGAAAGGAGCAGCCAGGCAGCCTTGTAAAGTTGCAACTACAGTGGGGGAGAAACAGTCTTAGAAGGGAGGAGAGGGGAGAGGGGCAAAGGCAGGGAGGAGGGTGGAAAGATGTGGTGATAGAGGTGTCAATGAGGGAGGTCCAAGAAGGGGGTGGGGGATGGACTAGTGGAGGTCCTGAAAGGGACCTGGAAATTAGGTGGAGCAATCACAGGAGTTTTCAGTTAGGAAGTGAGTTCGGAGCTTATGTTTGAACTCTCCAAGTTTAGGAAGGGTAGCTAGACTATTGGGGAGTCCATTGAACCAGGAAGGCGCTCTGCTACCAAAGGCATGTTGGCATTGCGTGGTCCGGCACCATGGGACTAGGAGTTAATCTTCACCATGGAGTGACACTCCTTGGCCGAGTGACCAGAAGGTACTAGTGGATAGAGCTGTGTAGCAAGGTAGCACCCAATACCCTCTTAGGCTGACAAAAAGTAGCTGTTTTAACCACATCTGAGCTTTGAAAGATAAAATTTTACATTTTTTGGAGAAAGGTCTATCTTCTTGACAAAACTGCTTTCTCCTTGAAACAATTCTAGATCCACCTGTGCCAGCAATTTAAAAACAAAATCCACTGGCCCCACGGTGTACAAGGTGGAGTCACTGTAAGCATCTTACTTCTCACTACGATGGTGACCTGTGTTCAGGAATGAGCACAGGATGCTGGAGTTTGGCCAGGGTGGGAAAAGATTGAGCACCTGACAGGTTACTCTCCTCTCCCGAGGGACTGCATACTCCATTGAATGACTGCCACCCGGTGACAGCCAGCTATCAGACAGGTCAAGAAGGGCAAACAAAGGAAAGCACAGTGGGACTCTGTAGCATGCACGTGCCTCCACAAGCGCACTTATGATTGTGTTCCAGTGTGGGGAAGGGATTTAAAATTATGGAGGAAAAAGTGTCAGGACAAGGCAAGAACGATGCCTGCTTGCCAATCTCTGCCCACTGCATCTCTGGACCCTGAAGCTGAAGACGAATGTGTGTGTGCTTTGGGGGGGGCGATGGACAGCCCTCCTCCTTCTGACCTGACCATGAGGAGAATCAGTGGGGGTACTTGGGCTCTCGGGGTTCCGGGGAGATGTAAGATGGTGGGATCAGTGGAGCAGTGCTGAGGGGGAGCTCAGCCTATCCTGGCTACAGGAGGATAAACGAAGGATGAAAAAACAATCCCCCAAACTGGGGAGGCCATGAATAGGATAAGCCCTGAAGTACAGTCAACCCAAATCTTGCATGCTTCTTACACTGTACCTCCAGAATGTAATGAAGCACAAAAGAAACCTGCACTCAGAAGAAAGTTTAATAAAAACGCCAGTCCTTAGGTCAGCTTTGCAATCCATTTATTGCAGCTTCAGGCTTTAAGATGCACCGTAAACCCTGGCAATTCAACTTGATATGAGTCTTTTTCAAGGAGTCTAGAATGTACTGTTTCAAAAAGAGCAAACACTACTATGTAGCAGCCCTGTCTACCTGGCAATAGAGACTGAACAGAGGGAGGCCACCAAAGTGCGTATAGTCTGTGGTGGGCCCAAATGTTTGAAGAAAGTAATGTCTCCACGTGAATATCTAGCCATAAAACAAGTAGCACAGAAAACCAAAATTAGTTTAACCTGTGTCTGATGTAGCGCTAGGTAAACAAAGTGCCAGGGAACCCAGTCTGTGTGGGAGACCTTTTGCAGGAACAGACCCCCGTTGTACTTACTGCTCTGTGAATCTCTTACAGAACTGTTATGCCTACATATCAGATGTGCATTGGCCATTGTGCTTTGGACTGTGTGTAACTTTTACTCCACTGACCTGCCTGAGTGCACTTGCTTCTGGATGATTGCTTGCTTGCTGTTAGGGATTAGCCACCCACGGGCACACCAGTTCCCTGCACCATGATCACGTTCCCAGTTGTGGTTTGAAGTAGTTGAAAATGAGCCTCAGATTCAGCTGACTGTATCCTAAATAAAGATATATAACTATGTCTACTACTACTACTATCTGGACTCTAGAAAAGCTTTTGATTTTGGTGCCTTATAAGAAGTTGATTCATGAAACGAACAGGCATGTTACTACAGAAGATGCATGCCAATGGGTCACTAACTGGTAAGATGGTAGATGCCAGATAACAGTAATGAATGTTACTCTTTCCGACAGGCAACAAGCAGTGTATCTTAAGTGTTTGTAACCCCTTTTTTAACTTTCTTTTTATTGATTTTTTTTAATTGTTGATACAAAGATTGCATAAAGAGGTATTACCATAGATAAAAGTAGGTATATGAGGCACAAGGCATAATTAATCCAGAATACGTAATTTCCTCTTCCATTTGGTACTGTGTGGGGAAGGGGAGGATCCTACATACAGAATACAGATCAAATCAGCAGTGAATTATAGACAGCTGCTGCAACCAAAGCTGCATTTCCTCTCCTAAATCAGGTACAATTAGAAGGAATAATAGGCTCCAAGTGAGCCATAATGGAAACAAGAAGTCCTTCAGAGTCAAAAGCTTTCTTTAAACACTATCACCTGTCAGCAAAGTACTACAGATGTGAATATGAATACTCAGTGTAAAAGAATGCAAATTAATTAATTCAGCAGTGCAAATTTAAACAAGTCAACGGATCAGCTGAGAACGGTTAAGTAGCACATGCAGAGCATTGCAGAAATAAAATGGAGATGTTTGAAACAATTGTTCCACTGGAGTATATTGCTTTACATATGACAGATCCTGATGTGCTAGACATAAATGTGAACAAATACATCAATAGTCCAGCTTTAACAATGGACCAAGTAACTATTTCCAACCCAGGGCAAAGTCTACTGCATCATATTTACTAAGCACCATACCAGGAGGGGCAAATGGAGAGTAGTGGTAATGCCACACCCAGCAAGATACACTCAAAAGCCCCAAATGACTGACCTAGTTTTGGGGGGGAGGGGGCAAAACATAAGCCAGCACAGGAAACAAAGTTCTGTTGGTTACTTCGTAAGTGTCGGTATCTTCTCCACTGTCTTTGTCAGTCAATTTAACATTCTTCTTCTCTAGCTTTACCACACACTTCATGGCTTTTGAAGGGTCTGCAAAGTCTTTCCATGTGCTGCTACTCTGAGCTTCGCCACGAAAGGCATGCTCAAAAGTACCTGGGGTGCTTAAAGGCACCTTTTAGTATATCCTCAAAATGTCCTTCTTTGTCAGGTAGAATAGGATATATCAGGGAAAATGTTCCTTATCAGTCATCCACAGCCAGTTTCTGCTTGCAGACCACATGCAGAATTGCATCCCAGCCCTTAATAAAGGTAGAAATTACAAGAGAATGTTAGGGCTCCATCCTTGGGAAACAGCACTTGACCTGGAGTTGCCCTGTATGTCAATTCAATAGTCATGTCTCTGTGCATTTTTACTGCAGTTGGAAAAATAAACTCTTAGAACTGGATCCGCTTTTCATCCTCTGCCTCCTCTGGGAGGCCAGCCACCCTCAGATTTTTCTAGTGGAAATTTTCAGTCATGTGCAGGAAGGCAATTTTTCCCTTACCCATTTCTTCAAAGTGGCCATTGCAAGCTGCATTTGGCTTTCTTCTTCAACAGGTGTATAGTAATCTTCAGGGCTCCAACTTACTGCTCCTGTATGCATCAGTGGTTAGGGCTCCAACTTACTCCTCCCATGTGAATCAGTGGTTAGGGCTCCAACTTACTGCTCCCGTATGCATCAGTGGTTAGGGCTCCAACTTACTGCTCCTGCATGCATCAGTGGTTAGGGCTCCAGCTTACTGCTCCCATATGCATCAGTGGTTAGGGCTCCAACTTACTGCTCCTGTATGCATCAGTGGTTAGGGCTCCAACTTACTGCTCCTGCATGCATCAGTGGTTAGGGCTCCAATTTACTGCTCCCATGTGCCTCAGTGGTTAGAGCTCCAACTTACTGCTTCCGTATGCATCAGTGGTTAGGGCTCCAACTTACTGCTCCTGCATGCATCAGTGGTTAGGGCTCCAACTTACTGCTCCCATATGCATCAGTGGTTAGGGCTCCAACTTACTGCTCCTGCATGCATCAGTGGTTAGGGCTCCAACTTACTGCTCCCATATGCATCAGTGGTTAGGGCTCCAACTTACTGCTCCTGTATGCATCAGTGGTTAGGGCTCCAACTTACTGCTCCCATATGCATCAGTGGTTAGGGCTCCAGCTTACTGCTTCCATATGCATCAGTGGTTAGGGCTCCAACTTACTGCTCCTGCATGCATCAGTGGTTAGGACTCCAATTTACTGCTCCCATGTCCCTCAGTGGTTAGAGCTCCAACTTACTGCTCCCATATGCATCAGTGGTTAGGGCTCCAACTTACTGCTCCCATATGCATCAGTGGTTAGGGCTCCAATTTACTGCTCCCATGTGCCTCAGTGGTTAGAGCTCCAACTTACTGCTCCCATGTGCATCAGTGGTTAGGGCTCCA
The DNA here is from genome assembly GCA_016271365.2 of Neoceratodus forsteri. Taxonomy (NCBI): domain Eukaryota; kingdom Metazoa; phylum Chordata; order Ceratodontiformes; family Ceratodontidae; genus Neoceratodus; species Neoceratodus forsteri. The sequence goes on from CM057450.1 coordinate 1,546,361,331, forward strand.
ACTTACTGCTCCCATATGCATCAGTGGTTAGGGCTCCAACTTACTGTTCCCATGTGCATCAGTGGTTAGGGCTCCAACTCACTGCTCCCATGTGAATCAGTGGTTAGGGCTCCAACTTACTGCTCCTGCATGCATCAGTGGTTAGGGCTCCAACTTACTGCTCCCATATGCATCAGTGGTTAGGGCTCCAACTTACTGCTCCTGCATGCATCAGTGGTTAGGGCTCCAACTTACTGCTCCCATATGCATCAGTGGTTAGGGCTCCAATTTACTGCTCCCATGTGCCTCAGTGGTTAGAGCTCCAACTTACTGCTCCCATGTGCATCAGTGGTTAGGGCTCCAACTTACTGCTCCCGTATGCATCAGTGGTTAGGGCTCCAACTTACTGTTCCCATGTGCATCAGTGGTTAGGGCTCCAACTCACTGCTCCCATGTGAATCAGTGGTTAGGGCTCCAACTTACTGCTCCTGCATGCATCAGTGGTTAGGGCTCCAGCTTACTGCTCCCATATGCATCAGTGGTTAGGGCTCCAACTTACTGCTCCTGTATGCATCAGTGGTTAGGGCTCCAATTTACTGCACCTGCATGCATCAGTGGTTAGGGCTCCAATTTACTGCTCCCATGTGCCTCAGTGGTTAGGGCTCCAACTTACTGCTCCGTATGCATCAGTGGTTGGCTCAACACTGCTCCTGCATGCATCACTGGTTAGGGCTCCAATTTACTGCTCCCATGTGCCTCAGTGGTTAGAGCTCCAACTTACTGCTCCCGTATGCATCAGTGGTTAGGGCTCCCACTTACTGCTCCTGCATGCATCAGTGGTTAGGGTTCCAACTTACTGCTCCTATATGCCTCAGTGGTTAGAGCTCCAACTTACTGCTCCCATATGCATCAGTGGTTAGGGCTCCAACTTACTGCTCCCATATGCCTCAGTGGTTAGAGCTCCAACTTACTGCTCCTGCATGCATCAGTGGTTAGGGTTCCAACTTACTGCTCCCATATGCATCAGTGGTTAGGGCTCCAACTTACTGTTCCCATATGCCTCAGTGGTTAGAGCTCCAACTTACTGCTCCCGTATGCATCAGTGGTTAGGGCTCCAACTTACTGTTCCCATGTGCATCAGTGGTTGGGGCTCCAACTACTGCTCCCATATGCATCAGTGGTTAGGGCTCCAACACTGCTCCGTATGCATTAGTGGTTAGGCTCAACTTACTGCTCCCATATGCATCAGTGGTTAGGGTTCCAACTTACTGCTCCGTATGCCTCAGTGGTTGGGGCTCCAACCTGCTCCCATATGCATCAGTGGTTAGGGTTCCAACTACTGCTCCCTATGCATCAGTGGTTGGGGCTCCAACTTACTGCTCCCATAGCCATCAGTGGTTAGAGCTCCAACTTACTGCTCCCGTATGCATCAGTGGTTAGGGCTCCAACTCACTGCTCCATGTGCATCAGTGGTTAGGGCTCCAACTACTGTTCCCATATGCCTCAGTGGTTAGAGCTCCAACTACTGCTCCCGTATGCATCAGTGGTTAGGGCTCCAACTTACTGTTCCCATGTGCATCAGTGGTTGGGCTCCAACTTACTGCTCCCGTATGCATCAGTGGTTAGAGCTCCAACTTACTGCTCCCATATGCATCAGTGGTTAGGGTTCCAACTTACTGCTCCCATATGCATCAGTGGTTAGGGCTCCAATTTACTGCTCCCATGTGCCTCAGTGGTTAGAGCTCCAACTTACTGCTCCCATGTGCATCAGTGGTTAGGGCTCCAACTTACTGCTCCCGTATGCATCAGTGGTTAGGGCTCCAACTTACTGTTCCCATGTGCATCAGTGGTTAGGGCTCCAACTTACTGCTCCCATGTGAATCAGTGGTTAGGGCTCCAACTTACTGCTCCTGCATGCATCAGTGGTTAGGGCTCCAACTTACTGCTCCCATATGCATCAGTGGTTAGGGCTCCAACTTACTGCTCCTGTATGCATCAGTGGTTAGGGCTCCAACTTACTGCTCCTTCATGCATCAGTGGTTAGGGCTCCAATTTACTGCTCCCATGTGCCTCAGTGGTTAGAGCTCCAACTTACTGCTTCCATGTGCATCAGTGGTTAGGGCTCCAACACTGCTCCCATATGCCTCAGTGGTTAGAGCTCCAACTTACTGCTCCCATATGCATCAGTGGTTAGGGCTCCAACACTGCTCCCATATGCATCAGTGGTTAGGGCTCCAACTACTGCTCCCTATGCATCAGTGGTTAGAGCTCCAACTTACTGCTCCCATATGCATCAGTGGTTAGAGCTCCAACACTGCTCCCATATGCATCAGTGGTTAGGGCTCCAACTACTGCTCCCTATGCCATCAGTGGTTGGGCTCCAACTTACTGCTCCCATATGCATCAGTGGTTGGGTTCCAACTTACTGCTCCCGTATGCATCAGTGGTTAGGGCTCCAACTACTGCTCCACGTGCATCAGTGGTTAGGGCTCCAACTTACTGCTCCAGTATGCCATCAGTGGTGGGGCTCCAACCACTGCTCCCATATGCATCAGTGGTTAGGGCTCAACACACTGCCCGTATGCATCAGTGGTTAGGGCTCCAACTTACTGCTCCCATATGCCATCAGTGGTTGAGCTCCAACTTACTGCTCCCGTATGCATCGGTGGTTAGGGCTCCAACTTACTGTTCCCATGTGCATCAGTGGTTAGGGCTCCAATTTACTGCTCCCATGTGCCTCAGTGGTTAGAGCTCCAACTTACTGCTCCTGTATGCATCAGTGGTTAGGGTTCCAACTTACTGTTCCCATGTGCATCAGTGGTTAGGGCTCCAACTTACTGTTCCCATATGCCTCAGTGGTTAGAGCTCCAACTTACTGCTCCCGTATGCATCAGTGGTTAGGGCTCCAACTTACTGTTCCCATGTGCATCAGTGGTTAGGGCTCCAACTTACTGCTCCCGTATGCATCAGTGGTTAGAGCTCCAACTTACTGCTCCCGTATGCATCAGTGGTTAGAGCTCCAACTTACTGCTCCCATATGCATCAGTGGTTGAGGTTCCAACTTACTGCTCCCTGTGCCTCAGTGGTTAGGGCTCCAACTACTGCTCCCATGCATCAGTGGTTGGGTTCCAACTTACTGCTCCATATGCATCAGTGGTTAGGCTCCAACTTACTGCTCCGTATGCATCAGTGGTTAGGCTCCAACTTACTGCTCCTATGCCTCAGTGGTTAGGGCTCCAACACTGCTCCCATATGCATCAGTGGTTGGGGTTCAACTTACTGCTCCCGTATGCATCAGTGGTTAGGGCTCCAACTTACTGCTCCCATATGCATCAGTGGTTAGAGCTCCAACTTACTGCTCCCGTATGCATCAGTGGTTAGGGCTCCAACTTACTGTTCCCATGTGCATCAGTGGTTAGGGCTCCAATTTACTGCTCCCATGTGCCTCAGTGGTTAGAGCTCCAACTTACTGCTCCCATATGCATCAGTGGTTAGGGTTCCAACTTACTGTTCCCATGTGCATCAGTGGTTAGGGTTCCAACTTACTGTTCCCGTGTGCATCAGTGGTTAGGGCTCCAACTTACTGCTCCCATGTGCATCAGTGGTTAGGGCTCCAACTTACTGCTCCTGCATGCATCAGTGGTTAGGGCTCCAACTTACTGCTCCCGTATGCATCAGTGGTTAGGGCTCCAACTTACTGCTCCCATATGCATCAGTGGTTAGGCTCCAACTTACTGCTCCCTATGCATCAGTGGTTGGGTTCCAACTTACTGCTCCGTATGCATCAGTGGTTGGGGCTCCAACTTACTGTCCCTATGCATCAGTGGTTAGGGTTCCAACTTACTGCTCCCGTATGCATCAGTGGTTGGGGCTCCAACACTGCTCCTGCATGCATCAGTGGTTAGGGCTCCAATTACTGCTCCATATGCCTCAGTGGTTGGAGCTCCAACTTCTGCTCCTTGCATCAGTGGTTAGGGCTCCAACTTACTGCTCCTGCATGCATCAGTGGTTAGGGCTCCAACTTACTGCTCCCATATGCCTCAGTGAGAGCTCCAACTTACTGCTCCTGTATGCATCAGTGGTTAGGGCTCCAACTTACTGCTCCTGCATGCATCAGTGGTTAGGGTTCCAACTTACTGCTCCCATATGCCTCAGTGGTTAGAGCTCCAACTTACTGCTCCCATATGCATCAGTGGTTAGGGCTCCAACTTACTGCTCCCATATGCCTCAGTGGTTAGAGCTCCAACTTACTGCTCCTGCATGCATCAGTGGTTAGGGTTCCAACTTACTGCTCCCATATGCATCAGTGGTTAGGGTTCCAACTTACTGCTCCCATATGCATCAGTGGTTAGAGCTCCAACTTACTGCTCCCGTATGCATCAGTGGTTGGGGCTCCAACACTGCTCCCATGTGCATCAGTGGTTGGGCTCAACTTACTGCTCCCGTATGCATCAGTGGTTAGAGCTCAACTTACTGCTCCCGTATGCATCAGTGGTTAGAGCTCCAACTACTGCTCCCATGCCATCAGTGGTTGGGGTTCCAACTTACTGCTCCCGTATGCCTCAGTGGTTAGGGCTCCAACTTACTGCTCCCATATGCATCAGTGGTTAGGGTTCCAACGTACTGCTCCCGTATGCATCAGTGGTTAGGGCTCCAACTTACTGCTCCCATATGCATCAGTGGTTAGAGCTCCAACTTACTGCTCCCGTATGCATCAGTGGTTAGGGTTCCAACTTACTGTTCCCATGTGCATCAGTGGTTAGGGCTCCAACTTACTGTTCCCATATGCCTCAGTGGTTAGAGCTCCAACTTACTGCTCCCATATGCATCAGTGGTTAGGGCTCCAACTTACTGTTCCCATGTGCATCAGTGGTTAGGGCTCCAACTTACTGCTCCCGTATGCATCAGTGGTTAGAGCTCCAACTTACTGCTCCCGTATGCATCAGTGGTTAGAGCTCCAACTTACTGCTCCCATATGCATCAGTGGTTAGGGTTCCAACTTACTGCTCCCGTATGCCTCAGTGGTTAGGGCTCCAACTTACTGCTCCCATATGCATCAGTGGTTGGGGTTCCAACACTGCCCAGTATGCATCAGTGGTTAGGGCTCCAACTTACTGCTCCCGTATGCATCAGTGGCTAGAGCTCCAACTTACTGCTCCCGTATGCCTCAGTGGATAGGGCTCCAACTTACTGCTCCCATATGCATCAGTGGTTAGGGTTCCAACTTACTGCTCCTGTATGCATCAGTGGTTAGGGCTCCAACTTACTGCTCCCATATGCATCAGTGGTTAGAGCTCCAACTTACTGCTCCCGTATGCATCGGTGGTTAGGGCTCCAACTTACTGTTCCCATGTGCATCAGTGGTTAGGGCTCCAATTTACTGCTCCCATGTGCCTCAGTGGTTAGAGCTCCAACTTACTGCTCCTGTATGCATCAGTGGTTAGGGTTCCAACTTACTGTTCCCATGTGCATCAGTGGTTAGGGCTCAACTACTGTCCCATATGCCTCAGTGGTTAGAGCTCCAACTTACTGCTCCCGTATGCATCAGTGGTTAGGGCTCCAACTTACTGTTCCCATTGCATCAGTGGTTAGGGCTCCAACACTGCTCCTGTATGCATCAGTGGTTGGGCTCCAACTTACTGCTCCCGTATGCATCAGTGGTTAGGGCTCCAACTTACTGCTCCCATATGCATCAGTGTGGGCTCCAACTTACTGCTCCCGTATGCCTCAGTGGTTGGGCTCCAACTTACTGCTCCCATATGCATCAGTGGTTAGGGTTCCAACACTGCTCCCATATGCATCAGTGGTTAGGGCTCAACACTGCTCCCGTATGCCATCAGTGGTTAGAGCTCAACTTACTGCTCCGTATGCCTCAGTGGTTAGGGCTCCAACACTGCTCCATGTGCATCAGTGGTTAGGGTTCCAACTTACTGCTCCTGCATGCATCAGTGGTTAGGGCTCCAACTTACTGCTCCTGCATGCATCAGTGGTTAGGGCTCCAATTTACTGCTCCGTATGCATCAGTGGTTGGGAGCTCCAACCTGCTCCCGTATGCATCAGTGGTTAGGGCTCCAGCTTACTGCTCCGTATGCATCAGTGGTTAGGGCTCCAACTTACTGCTCCTTATGCATCAGTGGTTGGGGCTCCAACTTACTGCTCCATATGCATCAGTGGTTAGGGCTCCAACTTACTGCTCCTGTATGCATCAGTGGTTAGGGTTCCAACCTGCTCCTATGCATCAGTGGTTAGGGCTCCAACTTACTGCTCCCGTATGCATCAGTGGTTGGTGCTCCAACTTACTGCTCCTGTATGCATCAGTGATTAGGGCTCCAACTTACTGCTCCCGTATGCATCAGTGGTTGGGGCTCAACTTACTGCTCCGTATGCATCAGTGGTTAGGGCTCCAACTTACTGCTCCATGTGCATCAGTGGTTGGGCTCCAACTTACTGTTCCCATGTGCATCAGTGGTTAGGGCTCAATTTACTGCTCCCATATGCCTCAGTGGTTAGAGCTCCAACTACTGCTCCCGTATGCATCAGTGGTTAGGGTTCCAACTTACTGTTCCATGTGGCATCAGTGGTTGGGCTCCAACTCTGTTCCCCATATGCCTCAGTGGTTAGGCTCAACTACTGCTCCCGTATGCATCAGTGGTTAGGGCTCCAACTTACTGTTCCCATGTGCATCAGTGGTTAGGGCTCCAACTTACTGCTCCCGTATGCATCAGTGGTTAGGGCTCCAACTTACTGCTCCCGTATGCATCAGTGGTTAGAGCTCCAACTTACTGCTCCCATATGCATCAGTGGTTAGGGCTCCAACTTACTGCTCCCGTATGCATCAGTGGTTAGGGCTCCAACTTACTGCTCCCATATGCATCAGTGGTTAGGGCTCCAACTTACTGCTCCCATATGCATCAGTGGTTAGAGCTCCAACTTACTGCTCCCGTATGCCTCAGTGGTTAGGGCTCCAACTTACTGCTCCCATATGCATCAGTGGTTAGGGTTCCAACTTACTGCTCCCGTATGCATCAGTGGTTAGGGCTCCAACACTGCTCCCATATGCATCAGTGGTTAGGCTCAACACTGCTCCCATGTGCATCAGTGGTTAGGGCTCCAACTTACTGTTCCCATGTGCATCAGTGGTTAGGGCTCCAATTTACTGCTCCCATGTGCCTCAGTGGTTAGAGCTCCAACTTACTGCTCCCATATGCATCAGTGGTTAGGGTTCCAACTTACTGCTCCCATGTGCATCAGTGGTTAGGGCTCCAACTTACTGCTCCCGTATGCATCAGTGGTTAGAGCTCCAACTTACTGCTCCCGTATGCATCAGTGGTTAGAGCTCCAACTTACTGCTCCCATATGCATCAGTGGTTAGGGTTCCAACTTACTGCTCCCGTATGCCTCAGTGGTTAGGGCTCCAACTTACTGCTCCCATATGCATCAGTGGTTAGGGCTCAACACTGCTCCCGTATGCATCAGTGGTGAGGCTCCAACTTACTGCTCCGTATGCATCAGTGGTTAGGGCTCCAACTTACTGCTCCCGTATGCCATCAGTGGATGGGGCTCCAACTTACTGCTCCATATGCATCAGTGGTTAGGGCTCCAACTTACTGCTCCCGTATGCATCAGTGGTTAGAGCTCCAACTTACTGCTCCCATATGCATCAGTGGTTAGAGCTCCAACTTACTGCTCCCGTATGCATCAGTGGTTAGGGCTCCAACTTACTGTTCCCATGTGCATCAGTGGTTAGGGCTCCAACTTACTGCTCCCATATGCCTCAGTGGTTAGAGCTCCAACTTACTGCTCCCGTATGCATCAGTGGTTAGGGCTCCAACTTACTGTTCCCATGTGCATCAGTGGTTAGGGCTCCAACTTACTGCTCCCGTATGCATCAGTGGTTAGAGCTCCAACTTACTGCTCCCGTAGCATCAGTGGTTGGGGCTCCAACTTACTGTTCCCATGTGCATCAGTGGTTAGGGCTCCAACTTACTGCTCCCGTATGCATCAGTGGTTAGAGCTCCAACTTACTGCTCCCGTATGCATCAGTGGTTAGAGCTCCAACTTACTGCTCCCATATGCATCAGTGGTTAGGGTTCCAACTTACTGCTCCCGTATGCCTCAGTGGTTAGGGCTCCAACTTACTGCTCCCATATGCATCAGTGGTTAGGGTTCCAACTTACTGCTCCCATATGCATCAGTGGTTAGGGCTCCAACTTACTGCTCCCGTATGCATCAGTGGTTAGAGCTCCAACTTACTGCTCTCGTATGCCTCAGTGGTTAGGGCTCCAACTTACTGCTCCCATATGCATCAGTGGTTAGGGCTCCAACACTGCTCCCGTATGCATCAGTGGTTAGGGCTCCAACCCCATATGCATCAGTGGTTAGGCTCCAACACTGCTCCCGTATGCATCAGTGGTTAGGGCTCCAACTTACTGTTCCCATTGCATCAGTGGTTAGGGCTCAATTACTGCTCCCATGTGCATCAGTGGTTAGGGCTCCAACTTACTGCTCCCATATGCATCAGTGGTTAGGGCTCCAACTTACTGTTCCATGTGCATCAGTGGTTAGGGCTCAACTACTGCTCCGTATGCATCAGTGGTTAGGGCTCCAACTACTGCTCCCATGTGCATCAGTGGTTAGGGTTCCAACTACTGCTCCTGCATGCATCAGTGGTTAGGGCTCCAACTTACTGCTCCTGCATGCATCAGTGGTTAGGGCTCCAATTTACTGCTCCCGTATGCATCAGTGGTTAGGGCTCCAACTTACTGCTCCCGTATGCATCAGTGGTTAGAGCTCCAGCTTACTGCTCCCGTATGCATCAGTGGTTAGGGCTCCAACTTACTGCTCCTGTATGCATCAGTGGTTAGGGCTCCAACTTACTGTTCCCATGTGCATCAGTGGTTAGGGCTCCAACTTACTGCTCCTGTATGCATCAGTGGTTAGGGTTCCAACTTACTGCTCCCGTATGCATCAGTGGTTAGGGCTCCAACTTACTGCTCCCGTATGCATCAGTGGTTAGTGCTCCAACTTACTCCTCCTGTATGCATCAGTGATTAGGGCTCCAACTTGTTGCTCCTGTATGCATCAGTGGTTAGGGCTCCAACTTACTGCTCCTGTATGCATCAGTGGTTAGGGCTCCAACTTACTGTTCCCATGTGCATCAGTGGTTAGGGCTCCAACTTACTGTTCCCATGTGCATCAGTGGTTAGGGCTCCAATTTACTGCTCCCATGTGCCTCAGTGGTTAGAGCTCCAACTTACTGCTCCCGTATGCATCAGTGGTTAGGGTTCCAACTTACTGTTCCCATGTGCATCAGTGGTTAGGGCTCCAACTTACTGTTCCCATATGCCTCAGTGGTTAGAGCTCCAACTTACTGCTCCGTGCCATCAGTGGTTAGGGCTCCAACACTGTTCCCTTGTGCATCAGTGGTTGGGGCTCCAACACTGCTCCCGTATGCATCAGTGGTTGGAGCTCAACTACTGCTCCCGTATGCATCAGTGGTTAGGCTCAACTTACTGCTCCCATATGCATCAGTGGTTAGGGTTCCAACACTGCTCCCGTATGCCTCAGTGGTTAGGGCTCAACACTGCTCCCATATGCATCAGTGGTTGGGGCTCCAACACTGCTCCCGTATGCATCAGTGGTTAGGGCTCCAACACTGCTCCCGTATGCCTCAGTGGTTAGGGCTCCAACTTACTGCTCCCATATGCATCAGTGGTTGGGGCTCCAACTTACGCTCCCGGATGCATCAGTGGTTAGGGCTCAACTTACTGCTCCCATATGCATCAGTGGTTAGAGCTCAACTTACTGCTCCGTATGCATCAGTGGTTGGGGCTCAACACTGTTCCCATGTGCATCAGTGGTTAGGGCTCCAATTTACTGCTCCATGTGCCTCAGTGGTTAGAGCTCAACTTACTGCTCCCATATGCATCAGTGGTTAGGGTTCCAACTTACTGCTCCCATATGCATCAGTGGTTGGGCTCAATTTACTGCTCCCATGTGCCTCAGTGGTTAGAGCTCCAACTTACTGCTCCCATATGCATCAGTGGTTAGGGTTCAACTTACTGTTCCATGTGCATCAGTGGTTGGGGTTCCAACACTGCTCCCGTGTGCATCAGTGGTTAGGGCTCCAACTTACTGCTCCATGTGCATCAGTGGTTAGGGCTCAACTTACTGCTCCCATTGCATCAGTGGTTGGGGCTCCAACTTACTGCTCCCGTATGCATCAGTGGTTAGGGCTCAACTTACTGCTCCCATATGCATCAGTGGTTAGGGCTCCAACTTACTGCTCCGGTATGCATCAGTGGTTAGGCTCCAACACTGCTCCTGCATGCATCAGTGGTTAGGGCTCCAATTTACTGCTCCCGTATGCATCAGTGGTTAGGGCTCCAACTTACTGCTCCCGTATGCATCAGTGGTTAGGGCTCAACACTGCTCCATATGCCTCAGTGGTTAGGGCTCCAACACTGCTCCGTATGCATCAGTGGTTAGGGCTCCAACTTACTGCTCCTGTATGCATCAGTGGTTGAGGCTCCAACTTACTGCTCCCTGTATGCATCAGTGGTTGAGGCTCCAACTTACTGCTCCGTATGCATCAGTGGTTAGGGTTCCAACTTACTGCTCCCGTATGCATCAGTGGTTAGGGCTCCAACTTACTGCTCCCATATGCATCAGTGGTTAGAGCTCCAACTTACTGCTCCCGTATGCATCAGTGGTTAGGGCTCCAACTTACTGTTCCCATGTGCATCAGTGGTTAGGGCTCCAATTTACTGCTCCCATGTGCCTCAGTGGTTAGAGCTCCAACTTACTGCTCCCATATGCATCAGTGGTTAGGGTTCCAACTTACTGCTCCCATGTGCATCAGTGGTTAGGGCTCCAACTTACTGCTCCCGTATGCATCAGTGGTTGAGCTCCAACTTACTGCTCCCATATGCATCAGTGGTTGGGCTCAACTTACTGCTCCCGTATGCATCAGTGGTTAGGGCTCCAACTTACTGCTCCCATATGCATCAGTGGTTAGGGCTCCAACTTACTGCTCCCGTATGCATCAGTGGTTAGGGCTCCAACTTACTGCTCCCATGTGCATCAGTGGTTAGGGCTCCAACTTACTGCTCCCGTATGCATCAGTGGTTAGGGCTCCAACTTACTGCTCCCATATGCATCAGTGGTTAGGGTTCCAACTTACTGCTCCCGTATGCATCAGTGGTTAGGGCTCCAACTTACTGCTCCCATATGCATCAGTGGTTAGAGCTCCAACTTACTGCTCCCGTATGCATCAGTGGTTAGGGCTCCAACTTACTGTTCCCATGTGCATCAGTGGTTAGGGCTCAATTTACTGCTCCCATGTGCCTCAGTGGTTGAGCTCCAACACTGCTCCCGTATGCATCAGTGGTTAGGGCTCCAACTTACTGTTCCCATGTGCATCAGTGGTTAGGGCTCCAACTTACTGTTCCCATATGCCTCAGTGGTTAGAGCTCCAACTTACTGCTCCCGTATGCATCAGTGGTTAGGGCTCCAACTTACTGTTCCCATGTGCATCAGTGGTTAGGGCTCCAACTTACTGCTCCCGTATGCATCAGTGGTTAGAGCTCCAACTTACTGCTCCCGTATGCATCAGTGGTTAGAGCTCCAACTTACTGCTCCCATATGCATCAGTGGTTAGGGTTCCAACTTACTGCTCCCGTATGCCTCAGTGGTTAGGGCTCCAACTTACTGCTCCCATATGCATCAGTGGTTAGGGCTCCAACTTACTGCTCCCATATGCATCAGTGGTTAGGGCTCCAACTTACTGCTCCCATATGCATCAGTGGTTAGAGCTCCAACTTACTGCTCCCGTATGCATCAGTGGTTAGGGCTCCAACTTACTGTTCCCATGTGCATCAGTGGTTAGGGCTCCAATTTACTGCTCCCATGTGCCTCAGTGGTTAGAGCTCCAACTTACTGCTCCCATATGCATCAGTGGTTAGGGTTCCAACTTACTGTTCCCATGTGCATCAGTGGTTAGGGTTCCAACTTACTGTTCCCGTGTGCATCAGTGGTTAGGGCTCCAACATACTGTTCCCATGTGCATCAGTGGTTAGGGTTCCAACTTACTGCTCCTGCATGCATCAGTGGTTAGGGCTCCAACTTACTGCTCCTGCATGCATCAGTGGTTAGGGCTCCAATTTACTGCTCCCGTATGCATCAGTGGTTAGGGCTCCAACTTACTGCTCCCGTATGCATCAGTGGTTAGGGCTCCAACTTACTGCTCCATATGCATCAGTGGTTAGGGCTCCAACTTACTGCTCCCGTATGCATCAGTGGTTAGGGCTCCAACTTACTGTTCCCATGTGCATCAGTGGTTAGGGCTCCAACTTACTGCTCCTGTATGCATCAGTGGTTAGGGTTCCAACTTACTGCTCCCGTATGCATCAGTGGTTAGGGCTCCAACTTACTGCTCCCGTATGCATCAGTGGTTAGTGCTCCAACTTACTCCTCCTGTATGCATCAGTGGTTAGGGCTCCAACTTACTGCTCCTGTATGCATCAGTGGTTAGGGCTCCAACTTACTGCTCCTGTATGCATCAGTGGTTAGGGCTCCAACTTACTGTTCCCATGTGCATCAGTGGTTAGGGCTCCAACTTACTGTTCCCATGTGCATCAGTGGTTAGGGCTCCAATTTACTGCTCCCATGTGCCTCAGTGGTTAGAGCTCCAACTTACTGCTCCCGTATGCATCAGTGGTTAGGGTTCCAACTTACTGTTCCCATGTGCATCAGTGGTTAGGGCTCCAACTTACTGTTCCCATATGCCTCAGTGGTTAGAGCTCCAACTTACTGCTCCCGTATGCATCAGTGGTTAGGGCTCCAACTTACTGCCCATGTGCATCAGTGGTTAGGGCTCCAACTTACTGCTCCTATGCATCAGTGGTTAGGGCTCCAACTTACTGCTCCCGTATGCATCAGTGGTTAGAGCTCCAACTACTGCTCCCATATGCATCAGTGGTTGGGTTCCAACTTACTGCTCCGTATGCCATCAGTGGTTGGGGCTCCAACTTACTGCTCCCATAGCCATCAGTGGTTAGGGCTCCAACTTACTGCTCCCGTATGCATCAGTGGTTAGAGCTCAACTACTGCTCCCGTATGCCTCAGTGGTTAGGGCTCCAACTTACTGCTCCCATATGCATCAGTGGTTAGGGTTCCAACTTACTGCTCCCGTATGCATCAGTGGTTAGGGCTCCAACTTACTGCTCCCATATGCATCAGTGGTTAGAGCTCCAACTTACTGCTCCCGTATGCATCAGTGGTTAGGGCTCCAACTTACTGTTCCCATGTGCATCAGTGGTTAGGGCTCCAATTTACTGCTCCCATGTGCCTCAGTGGTTAGAGCTCCAACTTACTGCTCCCATATGCATCAGTGGTTAGGGTTCCAACTTACTGCTCCCATATGCATCAGTGGTTAGGGCTCCAATTTACTGCTCCCATGTGCCTCAGTGGTTAGAGCTCCAACTTACTGCTCCCATATGCATCAGTGGTTAGGGTTCCAACTTACTGTTCCCATGTGCATCAGTGGTTAGGGTTCCAACTTACTGTTCCCGTGTGCATCAGTGGTTAGGGCTCCAACTTACTGTTCCCATGTGCATCAGTGGTTAGGGTTCCAACTTACTGCTCCTGCATGCATCAGTGGTTAGGGCTCCAACTTACTGCTCCTGCATGCATCAGTGGTTAGGGCTCCAATTTACTGCTCCCATATGCCTCAGTGGTTAGAGCTCCAACTTACTGCTCCCATATGCATCAGTGGTTAGGGTTCCAACTTACTGCTCCGGTATGCATCAGTGGTTAGGGCTCCAACTTACTGCTCCTGCATGCATCAGTGGTTAGGGCTCCAATTTACTGCTCCCGTATGCATCAGTGGTTAGGGCTCCAACTTACTGCTCCTGCATGCATCAGTGGTTAGGGCTCCAATTTACTGCTTCCATATGCCTCAGTGGTTAGAGCTCCAACTTACTGCTCCCGTATGCATCAGTGGTTAGGGCTCCAACTTACTGCTCCTGTATGCATCAGTGGTTAGGGCTCCAACTTACTGTTCCCATGTGCATCAGTGGTTAGGGCTCCAACTTACTGCTCCTGTATGCATCAGTGGTTAGGGTTCCAACTTACTGCTCCCGTATGCATCAGTGGTTAGGGCTCCAACTTACTGCTCCCGTATGCATCAGTGGTTAGTGCTCCAACTTACTCCTCCTGTATGCATCAGTGATTAGGGCTCCAACTTGTTGCTCCTGTATGCATCAGTGGTTAGGGCTCCAACTTACTGCTCCTGTATGCATCAGTGGTTAGGGCTCCAACTTACTGTTCCCATGTGCATCAGTGGTTAGGGCTCCACCTTACTGCTCCTGTATGCATCAGTGGTTAGGGCTCCAACTTGTTGCTCCTGTATGCATCAGTGGTTAGTGCTCCAACTTACTGCTCCTGTATGCATCAGTGGTTAGGGCTCCAACTTACTGCTCCTGTATGCATCAGTGGTTAGGGCTCCAACTTACTGCTCCCATGTGAATCAGTGGTTAGGGCTCCAACTTACTGCTCCCGTATGCGTCAGTGGTTAGTGCTCCAACTTGTTGCTCCTGTATGCATCAGTGGTTAGTGCTCCAACTTACTGCTCTTGTATGCATCACTGGTTAGGGCTCCAACTTATTGCTCCTGTATGCATCAGTGGTTAGTGCTCCAACTTACTGCTCCCGTATGCATCAGTGGTTAGGGCTCCAACTTACTGCTCCTGTATGCATCAGTGGTTAGGGCTCCAAGTTCCAACTTACTGCTCCCATGTGCATCAGTGGTTCCTGAGTGCATCTAATGTCTCTAATTTCTTATCCATTTTCTGGACTGAGGTACAGCACTGGGCTGAGGACACCGTGGTGCTATCCATAGTAGCTGCTGTTACTGTGGCCTGCAAGCTTGTGCCCATTGATGAGATTCACAGCTGGAGGAAGCTGCTGTCTAGAGTACTAGCTAGACTTCTGGCCTTTCTGCATACCCATAAAAAAATTCTCAATTTCCTATTACAGCTGGCAAAAAAAGTGTTAATCCTCTGTAGAAAGTTTGATTCTAGTAGTTCAACTGTATAGTGGTTAAAATAATAGTTTAAAACTTGCAATACAGGAGCTCCTGCAAAACTGTCCACTCAGAAGAGCTGCTAGCTTCTCCCTGAGAGAACTATGCTGTATAATAAATTCATAGGGCAAATAATCTAGAGATAGGGTGAATAGCTATGTTTCTAAATTTACAAAATATCCAAAATTGGGAAAGAAATACATTTATAAGAGGGCTTACATGGCTTCAGAATGACCTAAACAAATCTGTGGAATAGGCAAATAAATGAGTTCTAATGTTAGACAGTAAGCTTCTTGTTAAAAGTAGATCAAATTACTATTTAAACCATATATAAATTACTACTTGTGACCAAGAAAAAGACTTGGGCATCACTTGAAGCTACATAGTATGAGCCACAATACAGAACTGTAAAAAAACAAAACCCGTGCCTCTTTCCAAGGCATTTAAAAGTAAATCATGTGAGACAATAACACAGTGAACAGATTCATGGTTAATACAGGTACCGATTGTCACAAACTCGCTCAGCCGGTCAGCCCTCTACTCCCAAAGTGCCAACCTCTGAGCGTATTATTTGCATACAGTGTAATAGACAAGGTAACCCTCTTGTCTGTTTTGTGGGTTCAAGTCCCCTTAGTCTCAAGCTCTGGAGGGATTCAAACTGATAACCTCTTGTTAGCGTACCCAATTATCAGGCTCAGATAATTCTGTCTTCGGAGGGCCAGATATCTTTGCCTACAGGCACCCAACCAGGTCTTTTAAATGAACCCTTAGAACTCTATGCATGACTTTAGAGAACTCTATCCATTTCCCAGTTTGGTATACAATAAGCCCATACACAGTGTTACTAATAACCTTTAAAAGCTCCACTTAAATAAAAAGAAATGTCAAGGCACTCCAGATAGTTACATTGTAAAAATATCTCTTTACTTTAAAAATATTAAAACAGAACAATAATTATAGAACAAAATATATATATCCCAACACATACAGCCTTAAAACAAATAAGTAAAAGTGCAGTTCCTACAATTTATAACTTCAGACTAATCTTGTCTAAGGTCCTTATTTCAGTGCTTTGATGGTCTCCCTTCTCTCAGTCAGAAGCATTGTCTTGTGTGTCTCTAAGGCTTGCTCAGTTGGATAAAAGAGTTCTGAGCCGGCCTCCTCTCTGAGATCATTAAACTCCGCCTTGGTGTATTAAAAGTTATATGTTACCACACAGGATGTCCCAAAAAGATTAAAAAAAATGATATGACATACTAAACTTCCTCTCCTCAGGGTAACTGGTCAGAACTGGTTTTTGTTCTGCCACACACACACATGTAAACAGGTTCTGTGATGTCCTCCCAAGGCTTCCTGGGGAATGTGTATTTGACCTTCCAAATTCGTCTGGGTCCTCCCTGGCTCAGACATCAAACCTCTTCAATGTCCATTCTGGCCTCTCTCCGACACCCCTCCCCACAAGTCCTTCTGGCAACTATGCAAGTCAAAGGATCTCCCTGAGGGCATTATAAAGTGGATACTTTGGTTCCTGCCTTCAAAGAAAATTAAACAAAGGAATTGCCTTTTAAATAGTTGCAGACTCAAATCACCTCCTGTCCTTTGAACTATCCCTTGGGGGTCTTGATGTGTCAGTTCCAGTAAGACAGCCTTTTCCTCTGCCACAGTCATCATGCATTAATTTCTTATATTTACAACAATATTTATACAGGGATCAGAATCAGTGGTCCAAGTGTGACAATTCCTCCCCACTTAGACTGATTTTGGGGGATCTATCCCCTACATGGGATGAGCTTCCCAAATTAGTTCATCCCTCATACACATGGGACAACCCATCTGAGTTCTTATTCTTGGCTCCTGCCCTATGTATGATTTTCATTTCATACCCTTGTAAAGCAAGACTCCATCTGGGCAGTCTGCCATTGTTTTTCCCCATCTGCGTCAACCAAACAAGGGGGTTGTGGTCAGTCTGCACCACAAAAGGCTGCCCATACAAGTATTGCTCCAATTTCTTTAGGGCCTACACTAGGACAAGACACTCCTTTTCCACCGTGGAGTATGCTTGTTCCCTGGGCAGCAGCTTACTGCTCAGGTAGTCTATGGGGTGGTCCCTCCCTTCGCTGGATGTCTGGCTTAGTACTGCCCCAATACCCATGTCTGAGGTGTCCGTCTGAACTATAAAAGTTTTGATATAGTCCAGACTTGTCAAAACAGGAGCACTGCACAGGCCTCCTTCAGTCTGGTAAAGGCATCCTCACAGGCTGGACCCAAGATAATTTTCTTGGGCATCTGTTTCTTTGTCAGGTCAGATAGGGGAGCAGCCAGGGCACTGTAATTAGGTACAAACTTTCTGTAGTACCCTGCTGTCCCGAGAAAACTCCTGACCTGCTTCTGAGTTTCTGGTCTGGGCCATGCCTGTATTACCTCTATTTTTATCTGGTTAGGACAGAGCTGTCCCCGGCCTACCACATGCCCGAGGTATGCCACTTCTCCCATGGCCACCTGGCACTTCTCGGCTTTGACAGTGAGCCCGGCTCTCTGTATTCTGCCCAGCACTTCCCTAAGGTGTGACAGGTGTTCCTCCAGCTGGTACTGAAGATGGCAATGTCATCCAGATATGCCACGGCATACTCCTCAGCACCATTTAACACCTGGTTCACCAACCCTTTGAAAGTGGCCAGGGCATTCTTCATTCGGAAAGGCATTACTTTGAACTCAAATAAGCCTATCGGAGTGATGAAGGCTGACCTCTCCCTAGCTCTGTCCGTCAGCTTTACTTGCCAATACCCCTTTGTCAGGTCAATGGTCGTAAGGTAGGTCACCCCCCCAAGTTGTCCAGGAGTTCGTCCGTCTGAGGCTTCGGGTGGGCATCTGACTTCGTGACTGCATTCAGTCCATGATAGTCTACACAGAAATGAGTCAAGCCATCTGGCTTGGGTACAAGGACTATGAGTGAGGCCCAGGGACTGTGGAATCTCAGGATTACCCCTAAATCCAGCATTTACTCCACTTCCCTTCTAATATCCTTTTGGACAGCCTCCGACACCCAATATGCTGTCTGCCATATGGGCATCTGTGTCCCTGTCTCCACATCATGTGTTGCTAAGGGGGTTAGTCCAGGCTTGGCGCTAAACAAGGGGGCAAGTCTGCTAAAACCTCCCTCACTTTCTGGATCTGGTCCGGGGTCAGCTGGGGAGAAAATTTTACTGCCTCCACAGAGGACTCCCACTTAATCTCTTCCAGAAAGTCCAGAAGGGGCCTCCTTCATCTGTCCCTTCCCCATGACTACACACTGTGAACACCATGTCTGCCCTATTTGCATATGGCTTCATCATGTTGACATGGTACATCCTTTCTGTCTGTCTATGGTCAGATAACTCCACAATGTAGTTTACGTCATTTACCTTCCTAACCACTTTGACGGTCCTGCCCACTCAGCTTGCAGCTTGTCTTTCCAGACCAGAATAAGGACCATGATATCCTGACCCACCATGTATGAGCGAGCTCTGGCTCTGCGGTCATACCATACCTTTTGTTTCTGTTAGGCAGCTGCCAGGTTGCTCTGGACTGTCCCCATAAGCTCCTTCAGCCTTTCCCTAAACCTTAGGACGTAATCCACAATGGGAGTTCCCTGGGTGGTGTGCTTGTCTTCCCAGTCCTCCCAGATCAAGTCTAGGGGCCCACATACCCGGCGTCCATACAAGAGTTTGAAGGGGAAAATCCTGTCGACTCTTGGGGCACCTCCTTGTATGCGAACAACAGGTGGGGAAGATATTTCTCCCAGTCCTTCCCATGCTATTCAGCAAATGCCTGGAGCATTGACTTTAGGGTACCATAGAAGCATTCCACAAGCCCATTGGCTTGTGGGTGATACGGTGTCGTGCATCTCTGCACCACCCCACACTTCTTCCATAGACATTTCATTAGGTCCGACATCAAGGAACCCCCTCGATTGGTGATTACCTTCAGTGGAAACCCAACACGGGAGAAAATCCCAAGCAAGTCATCTGCCACTTTGTCTGTCCTCAGTGAGGAAAGGGCGACTGACTCTGGGTACCGGGTGTCATAATCCACCACAGTCAGGATGAACCTTTTCCCTGAGGAGCTGGGGGTATTTAAACACCCCACAATATCCATTCCCACCCTCTGGAGTGGCTCCTCCACTATAGGCAAGGGGATCAGGGCAGCTTGGGTTTTCTTGCCCACCTTCCCTATTTCTTGGCACCGGTGACAAGACCTGCAGTACTCTTTCACCTGTTGGGTAAAGTTAGGGCAGTAGAAATTCTGGGCCAAACGCTGCATTCTGCATGTGATTCCCAACAGAATAAACAAGGTAATATCATGGGCAACCTTGAGCAACTGCTCACGATATCCCTGGGGAATGACAAGCTGCCTGCCAGCATCCCTCTCTCTGTCTGTACTGCCTGTGCATACATACTGTAAGTCAATTTTCCCAATAAACCTTATGTCTGCCATCACCTCCCTGTGCATCGTCCAAGTCTGCCCAAGCTCTCAGCTTCTCTAAACTAGGGTCACTTCTCTGAGCAGCTGCGAACCCCTCACACCTTCCCAAGGCATGGGACAGGTCCCCTTCAGTCGCTAAACTAGGGTCCCTAGCACTACCATCAGGGTCCTCAGGATCACTGTCAGTCCCAATCCTCTTACAAGAGGTCACCCCTCCCTCTTCAGAGTAACCCTCTGTAGCTATGTGGTTACTTGCTACTGGGCAAATTTCTACCCCTTTTTATCAGTCTCCACCTCTGGAGACACAGGCTAGGGGACCAGCCTCTCAGTATCTTCCCCAATGGCTTCTGGGGGGCTCAGGAAACTACAATTTTCCCTGGCCGCTTGACTATGGGTAACTGCACATACCACCCCCTGCTGGAGATTGTTACCCAGGATCACATCCACTGCTAATGTGTTAGCTACAGCCACCTGTTGTACAGTTCCCCCTGTTTCACCCCAGTCCAGGAGAACACTGGCCAGGGGCAATGTTTTCTTCATCCACAAGTCCTGTACAGTCACGTATTTATTGGGTATAAGCTGACCAGGCTGTACCAGATCCCCTTTTACCAATGTCAGGGATGCCCCTGTGTCCCTTAATCCCTGCGTCTGTACACCATTTACCATGACTGGGTGCATGTGTTCCCTCATGTTCACTGGCATGCTTCCAGGGACACACAAACAACCCACTTCCTTTCTGGTACTACTTTGCATATTATTGCTTGCCCTTCTTGGACACTGTCTAGCAACATGCCCATTTTCTTTACATAACCAACAAACATTTCTTACTTCAGAGAAATCTTTTCATTGAAACCTGGGGCTATCTGGTTTCAGTGGAGGCAGTGAGGGTTTTAGCTGCCCTGAAGGCGTGCTTTTCCCTTTCTGCACTGCCACACTTACCCCATTTGCTCTCAGAGCAGGTCTGCTCTTGGCATAGCGGTCCGAGAGTTCAGCAGCCTCTTGCACTGTTTTTGGATCTCGGTCCTCTAGCCAGGTTTTTAACTCTGCTGGGCATGCTCAATAAAACTGTTCTATTAAAATCACATTTTCAATTTTATCAACAGTGTTTGCCTCAATTCCTTCCCACCAACATTTTAAAAACTGACGTTGTGTCATGGCTAGCTCCTCATAGCTCATATCAGGGCTTCTCCTGAGCTTACAGAATTTAACTCTGTATGATTCAGCAGTTAATTCAAACTTTTTTAGATGTGCAGCTTTTAACTTGCTGTAATCATCACTGTCTTTATTGTCCATTTCACCCAATGCATCCCGAGCTTTTCCGGTAAGTAGCAGGAAGCTTCAGGACTCTCTAGGGAATTTTAGCCTGAATACAAACTTTTTCAAAAGAGTTTAAAAAAGTATCCATGTCCTCCCCATCCTTAAACTCAGCTATTAATTTAGAGTTCAATTTGTAACACAGTCCTGCAGTCCCAGTTAAACCCAAGCCACTTACCTGCCCTGGTGCTGCTGGTTGGAGTCGTAGCTTCTCCAGTTCATGTTGCCACTGGCGCTCCTCTCTCCTCTCCTCTGCCTCTCTGCATTCTCACTCTCTCTTCTCCTCTGCCTCTCGCTGGTGCTCACATTCCTCACGGTCTGTCTCCCTCTGTTGTCGCTCTGCATCTAGTTCCATCCTGCGCAACTCAACTTGCAACTTGAGCACCTCTGGGTTCAGGATACTCTTGACCTTCCCCTGCTGCTGTGACTCTTCACTGACAGTGGCCCTGCGTCCACCTCATCAGCTTGGGACCCCTCACTGGCCACTAGTTCTGCCACACTCGAGGTCTAGCCCCTTTCAGTCATGGTCTGTGACTCACTGCTCTGGGTATCTGCTACCATCAGGGCCTCTATGAGGTTCTGCTTACTGGCTTTCACCCCAAACGGGACTCCCCTGTCCCCGCACAACTGCTTTAAGAAATCTACAGTGTGCCTGCTGTAGTTGGAAGCCATTTTCTTCTTCTCTCATTACTAATACTATACTGCCTGGCACTTCAGAAAGGAAAAAATAAAATGTGTGGGAACTTAACTGTAAGTCAAGGGATATAGTTCTGTTTCCTTTTGAAATAAAACACTGCCTTTCTTTTTTTCCAAGTGAGCTAAACGGTTTCAAGTTAACACACAGAACAATGAAGCTTATACCACCAAGCATTTTATGTCACCACTGCCAACCAATCTGTCACAAACTCATTCAGCTGGTCAGCCCTCTACTCCCAAAGTGCCATCCTCTGAGCGTATTATTTGTGTACAGTGTAACAGACAAGGTAGCCCTCTTGTCTGTTTTGTGGGTTCAAGTCCCCTTAGTCTCAAGCTCTGGAGGGATTCAAACTGATAACCTCTTGTTAGCATACCCAATTATCAGGCTCAGATAATTCTGTCTTCAGGGGGCCAGATATCGTTGCCTACGGGCACCCAACCAGATCTTTTAAATGAACCCTTAGAACTATATGCAAGACTTTAGAAAACTATCCATTTCCCAGTTTGGTATACAATAAGCCCATACACAGTTTTACTTATAACCTTTAAAAGCTCCACTTAAATAAAAAGAAACATCAAGGCACTCCAGACAGTTCCGTTGTAAAAATCTCTCTTTACTTTAAAAATATTAAAACAGAACAATAATTACAGAACAAAATATATATCCCAACACATACAGCCTTAAAACAAATAAGTAAAAGTGCAGTTCCTACAATTTATAAGTTCAGACTAATCTTGTCTAAGGTCCTTACTTCAGTGCTTTGATGGTCTCCCTTCTCTCAGTCAGAAGCATTGTCTTGTGTGTCTCTAAGGCTTGCTCAGTCGGATACAAGAGTACTGAGCCCGCCTTCTCTCTGAGATCATTAAACTCCGCCTTTGTGTATTGAAAGTTATATGTTACCATGCAGGATGTCCCAATATTTTAAAAAAATGATAAGTGACATACTCAATTTCCTCTCCTCAGGGTAACTGGTCAGGACTGTTTTTTGTTCTGCAACACACACACATGTAAACAGATTCTGTGATGTCCTCCCAAGGCTTCCTGGGGAATGTGTATTTGACCTTCCAAATTCATCTGGGTCCTCCCTGGCTCAGACATCAAACCTCTTCAATGTCCATTCTGGCCTCTCTCCGACACCCCTCCCCACAAGTCCTTCCTGGCAACTATGCAAGTCAAAGGATCTCCCTGAGAGCATTATAAAGTGGATACTTTAGTTCCTGCCTTCAAAGAAAATTGAACAAAGGAATTGCCTTTTAAATAGTTGCAGACTCAAATCACCTTCTGTCCTTTGAACTGTCCCTGGGGGGTCTTGATGTGTCAGTTCCACTAAGACATCCTTTTCCTCTGCCACAGTCATCATACATTAATGTCTTATATTTACAACAACGTTTATACAGGGATCAGAATCAGTGGTCCAAGTGTGACACCGATATGGTACAATAGTGCAGCACACAGTTCTGATCTCCATGCTATAAAATATATGAATATGTTAAAAAAAGAGTGCACGAGAGAGCAACACAGACAATACATTATCTTAGAGATAATGTTATTTTAACCCATGGTCGTGCAGATATGGACACCATGTCCTTTTTTCAACAGTCACCCTGTACAAGATATATAAAACACTTAAAAATCCATATACAGACAAGCAAGTAGTAACACATGGTACAGTGCATTTAAACAAGGAACATAGATGGAAACCTGGGTTTTCTCAACAGAGAAAAAAAATCAACAGAACATATAACTGTCTTAAAACTAGTAAAAGGAATAACTGTACCTAACCCAAAACTAAAAGGAATAAATGGATAACTTTAGCAAGGAGATTTGTGTGACAACATTCAATTAGTCAGGAGCATATGGAGGAATAACTGGGTGTTGTGGGTGATTACATGTCCAAGGCCAAAGGCCAAGGCATTTAGTCAACCTCAGAAGTCAGTTATTCAGAGTATGCTCTGGCTAACTGAATGCTATTACTATTATATGACTAGGAGTTTTGAAACCAGAATTGTAAAAGTTCTGTGGTAGTTGAAGTGAACAGTGTCACAAGTGCCTTCTTGTTCCTTGCCTCTGTGGACAAGATGTCGACAAGCTACAGCAGAGCCAGTCAGGACCCAGTGCAGTACCTTGCAGAATTATTACAGAGCTGAAGGGAGTGAGGTAATTCAATGGCAGTACTTTCTGACATGTCATTTACTGCAATGTATTGTATTATGTTCTGGCTGGCTTGGGTGTGCTTAAATGTGAGTGAACTACCGTGGGCCTGTATTAAATGCAGAAAAACTACTGTAGGCATCTCTTAAATGTGGATAAACTATAATGGGTGTACCTTAAATGTGGATAATCAGCTCAAGTAGGGGGTTTTAGTAGTTTGTGGAGCATTAAATGTTTTTTTTTCAATTCTAACTGGTTTACAATGGCTATCTGTTTTATAATTAGAAATACTACTGAAAAGTAGGCTGCGTGGTCTAGCAGTAACAGCACAGGCTTAGGGACCAAAGACTATCAGATTCAAATTTACTAAAGCCAAATACTTAGTGTCACCTTTGGCAAGTCATTTAACCTTCCAGTGCTACAGTCCACCCAGCTGCAGCAAGGGGTAGAAGTTGGACCTCACTGGATACAAGATGTTGCATCTCAGCTGGACTTTCCTGGGTAAACTGCAATTTAGGTAGGTGTGGTGTATGGGGACATAAACACCATTGAATTGTGAGCTAATTAGCCACCTTCGATGGTACATTTTCCCATACACCACACTTGCCTAGCATTTATTTTATATACCACATTAGGATGGTTGTCTTTTGTTCAGATTGCATTTGCAATCATTTCTGGTTTTGCCTCTGATCCCCAACCCCACCCTACTTTTCCATAGTGTAGTGGTGTTTTTGTATTGGGTACCATTTTGGCCCAGTTTCTTTTCCATAGTGTAGTGTCCCTCTATATAAGGAGCTGCAGCTAGAATGGCTGGTCTCTTTTTGTGTGCCTTGGAGTCAGCATCAACGTGGCAGTCGGGGTTGTGGATCATGTCAGCATCAACATGACAGTCGGGAGTTCCCTGTGGTTTCTGTGGAGCTGGGAAAGGTTTGTGTCTCCATTGGCAGCAGTTGCATGGAGGGTTTAAGTGAGTACACTCCTACATATATATTTTCTTGTCAGTTTGAGCCTTTCTGTCCCCCCACCCAACACTTTTTAAAAACAAGGGCAGTTCACACGATGATTTTTTTGGGGCCTAGCTGCAGGAGGAAGGCTGGACCTGCTGAGACAAAGTCATGTACCACAAACAGCTGTGGTATATGATATTAATGACTGTAGTATGTAAATTGAACTGGCATGACATGCAGGAAAATAGATGATGGGTTTTTCAGTGGAACACAACTCCCATCCAAAAGCAGTAGGCATGTGGAATACATTTTCATCTAAAGTAGTATCAGCAGAACTGGTTTAAA
This sequence comes from Neoceratodus forsteri, assembly GCA_016271365.2. NCBI lineage: Eukaryota > Metazoa > Chordata > Ceratodontiformes > Ceratodontidae > Neoceratodus > Neoceratodus forsteri. Next base: position 1,546,386,306 of record CM057450.1, read on the forward strand.
TCTTCAAACTAGGGAAAGCACCTAAAAGGGAAAAAATAGTAATTGGTTATGCCTAGGGAATTGTTGTAGAGAGCACTCCATGGAGGACAGGTCTTCTATCATTCCGATTCTTGTATGTCTTGTAGAAAATTTGAATTTCCTATATGAACTTGCTGAAACCAAAGACTAGTACTGGTGGGTTTTTCCTCTGTTGGAGGCAGAAAAACAACTAAAAGCAAGCAGACATGAGTAATGCAGAAAAGACTCCCGGGCCCAGATATTCAAACTGCGCCCAAAAAGTGTGCAATAGCGGGAGCAAGCGCAATTCTATTGCACTCATGCGCAAGAGACGCGATATTCAAAAAAGGAGCAGGCCAAATTGCACCTACAGCCAATGACTGAATATCACACCACCTGCGCCATAGCGCAACTAGGGAGGGAAAGCTGAGCAGATCTGATGTGCCATAGCGCAACAAGGGATGTTCAGCTGAGCAGTCCAGAGGCACCATAGCGCAAGCAGGGAGCCCCCCGGCTGCAGAGCAATGTAACTGCACAATCAGGGAGGTAGAGGCCCACCACCCATGCCACAGATGGGCACAGGAACACACAGCAGAACAGACACTGTCCCCCCACACCCCAAGCGCATCACAACCAGGGGAGGGCTGGAATAACCACTGGTCCATGAAGACAAGCAACCAACCCACAGCCTGGCCATGGTGCCCCATCACACCTACCGGCAAGCTGTGACTGGCACACAAGTAGGGCAGACCACCCTGTGCCACACCATCCCCCCCAGTGCACAGCACACCCTGCACCATGACCCCTAGACACCCCCCCATGAGCAGTGACCACCACAGCAGGAAACCCCATGCATGCCACCACCCCCACAGTGTCAATGCAACCCTGTGCACCACAGAGCCATGCAAGCCAGCCCCACCATGAGCACCCATCAGCAGGTTGCAGCACACAGCAATGCAACAATGGCAGACACAGTGCCACCATGCACAGTCCCCAGTACTGCTGAGAGACCGACCATGCGTTGGCACAGAGTTACCCCATAGTGGTCGTGTCCTTGACACCACCACCAGTGGTACAGAGCTCTGCACAGTATTCCAGTGACACACCCGGCCCACCACTGGCCAACAGCCAGCACAGACACCCACAGTGGTGTGTGGAAGCATGTACCACGCCGGATGCCACACAGGGTCTGGACAGACACCCACCCATACCCAAGGGCACAACAACACAGGGACGCAGTGGTGGGGCAACCAAGCCCCCACTGTGGGCCCATGTAAGCTGTGTACACACAACCCGCAGTCCACCATGGCACTGGAGTGCCAACCACCCTGCACAGGCACCATGGACCCATACACCACCAGTAGTCACCCAGAGCACAAGCCACAGACAGTGGGGCACATCCGCTGCAACACACACAAGCCACAGCATGGAGGTGGCACAATGACCGTGTCGCCCACAGTGCCACCTGAGCCAGGCATGCACCACACCAGTGACATGGGCAACCCAGCAAAGCGACGGGTACAGTGTCCACCCTGCAGGTAATGCCACCACTGACATGCCAGTGGACCATGCAGGTCACAGACAGGCATGTGTGTTGGCTGCACAGGCCATGGACGGGCTGATGGGTGCACCATGGACACAGAGCACGCGCCATGGACCACTGCACACAGTCATCCAGTGCACAGGGAACAACACACACAACACAGACAATGACTGATGTCTACCTTCACACCATAGTCACCTCCACACAGACACACACACATACCCATGACTGTACCACAGCTGATGCCATGCACACCACTGCAACTGAGCAACTAAAGCCCGCTGCAAATCAGAGACCACCATGGTATTCATATAAAAGTCAAGTGTATTGGAAAAATAGAAAACTCAACTATGTACAAGAATGAAAACTATTTACTGGTTTGTGGTGGGGGACACAAAAATGTTGGGGGTGGGTAGGGCGAAGGTGGACAAATGGGATGGGATAGGAGGTGTGAGGGTGGGTCCGGGGGTAGGGAAGTCAGGGACCAAGGGACTATTAAGGCTCCACCATTCCTGGCTCTGGCTCCCTCTGGCTCTGTGTTGCCATGAGAACCCCGACTCGTCCAGCCTCTTCAGTATTGCCACGTCTCGCGGGCCAGATTCAGGAGCTCCCACATGGTTTCCTGATTTCCCTCAGATGTCTCGCACCTAGGACAAGGGGAGCACAGTCAACAGGTGTGAATGCAACCCATACAGCCGCCCACTGTGCATGGCATCGGCCATGGGACATACCATTGTGATGGTGTGTGACCACCCGCAGTGATCACGTCTGGGACCTGCCCACCCAGGCGCGCCACAGCCATGCGGCGCTGCACACACCCACCAGCCAAGTGCGCACAGCACCACCATGGCCGTCTAGTGACATGGCTATGTGGTTCAAAGGCAGTGACACAGCCATGCACCTGGTGCATGCATGGACCACCAGTGACGCACACCCAGACATGCATTACCACTGAACAGTGTTGCCTGTAACAAGTGGCGTGCATGGCAGTGATGTCAATGAATAGTGGCCATGCCCTGCTGCCCACCTTGTCACACAGCATGCAATACTAATCATGGATGTCTGGCACTCACCCACATTGGGCCGGTCAGGTGGGCGTTGCTGGTCCTCAGCCCACCTGGCTGCGGTTTCCACTCCCCTCCGCTGCTCTGCCCGCACTCTGCATAGTTCTTCCGGGCCTGTGGGGACAAAGAGGAGAGAAGAACATCAGTACATTCCCGAAGCAAAGTCCCCTGCCCCAAGGTGTGCCCTCCCACCCAGCCAGTCCACCACGCACCTGTGAACACCGCCACGGCCAACCCCATACGTTCCCTCCCCTGTGTGCTGGACACATACAACACTGTGACTCATATGGATGACAAAAGTGTGTTGATGGAACCCCTACCTGGACACGGGACCATGCCCCTCCTGGCACATGACCACAGTCAGGCCAGTAGCTCCGGCTCCCTCCTGCGCAGGTCACCATAGCAGTGCCTGCACTGCTCAGCTGAATGGCCCCTGCCTGTTGCCTCATCCAGGGCAGTGGCCACCTCCTGCCACACCTGGGTCCTTGCCCTATCCAGGGGGGCCTCCCCAAAGAGAGGCCCATGGTGTGGCTCGACTATGGCCACCAGATTGGCCAGCTCAATGGCACTCCATGGAGCAGCTGTTCTACGCGCCATTCCAATAGCTATAGTAGGCAGTATGGCGCTCTGCAGCACGGTTCCCCACGTGCAGATGCTGCGTGGTACAGCTCTGCCATTCCCTATCGCACTGTTACCGAACAGCGCGATAGAGGTGCAGCTATGCCTGACGCATGGCACCAAGGGGGCAAAGGTCGGGCACAGGGTCAAGGGTCTCTGGCGCAAGGCCACGCACAGCTGTGCACATCGGATGACAATGCATGTAGCACAATTGGCTGCCTGTGTGCCAGTGCCACAGCGGACTATCAGGAAGTTGGGCCATTGCACCTATGAAGGCCCAGTGCCACAGCGCCATGTAGTGACCATCGCTATAGCACCACTGGCACAATGGTGGCCATGCCCTGCATTGCCTACCGCGCACAGCACATCATCAGCACAGCAGACGCCTGTGTCAGCAAGCCGGGCATGCGTAGTGAGGTGTACTACACATGACACAGAACTGCGCCATTGGCTCAGCACGTTTAACACAATTGCGCAAAGCGCAACAGTGCAATATTCAGCCGTCATATCCAAATCAGCCATTCAATGGTGCAGCAATGCAATTTGCATCTAATTAAAGTTGCTCCTCACCTCATTTGCATGGGTTGCGCTATAAAAGTGCGACAATGTGCTGCAGTGGCCATAGTCGGTTACTGCAGTTTATTGGTGAGTTGCATGCTGTTTGAGAGTGTGGACGGTGGATTTTCGGACATGCATGGGACTGCACAGTCACAGGTAAAAACTACCATTCTTATAGGCTACATAATGACCGAGCATGTTGTTGGAGAGGAGGACAACAGTGGTGGGAGGAGGAGGAGGCCAAATTTTACTAAGGCTGAAACCGAGGCCCTTTTTGAGGCCTACCTGGATCAGGAGCCACTGCTCAGTGGATGGCGGGGAACCCCTCAGGCCCGTGCTGCTGCATGGGAGGAGGTGGCACGTGCCGTGAACCTGCATGGCAGCCACCAGCGCTCTGTGCAGGAGTGTAAGAAGAAGATGGGCACAGACAGGAGGAGGGTGAAGGAGAATGTGGCTGCCATCAGGGCAGCACGTGCTGCAACAGGTGGGGGACAGCCAGAGGTGGTACAGCTGACCCCAGTGGAGGACAGGCTTGCTGCAAGCATGCACCAAAGTGCCATTGAGGGTGTTCCGGGTGGTGGCTTCCAGACGGGTGGTGGCCCATCACTGCATGGTAAGTCATGGTCTGTCTAGGGGGGGCAGGGTAGGTCACACGCAGTAACGCAACTTTGCTTTCCCTTACAGATCCTGAGCATCTGCATGGGTCAGCGGTGGTGGGCCTGTCCACTGAGGACAATTGGATGGAGTCGGAGGTGGGACCATCCACCTCCACAGGTATTCGTGGATCAGTACGACAGTGGGGACACCTGGCTGTCCACACTGATGCCGTTGAGACAGGTGTGGAGGAAGCCCTGCCTGTGTCCCAGCGTGCTGGCGTCCACGGATGCCAGCACACTGTGGCTGTGGCTGTGGCCAGGGCAGAGTTCGGCACCAGTGATGATGACACGACCATCTTGGGCAGTGACACGTGTGTGCCACAGGATGGACACACAGCAAGGCAATTCGTGCCCATGGCTGTGGGTGGTGCCGCCGTGGAGGCCTGCGTGTCAGCACAGTCCCAGGCTGTGCCTGTCAGCACCAGTGGGGCAGCACTGGTGTCTGTTCAGGACAGTGGGACTGTTGCAGCCACTGCGGCGGCACCACTGAGCCCTCAGGTGTGGCAGCCGGAGGGGCAGCATCAGCAGTCGCCCACTGGGCTTGGGGGTACAGGGTTCAGCGGTGGCATCTGTGCACTGCCTGTGGACATGTCCAGACCTGGTCCTGGTGCACAGCACCCATCCTCAAGGGGTACTGAACATCAGGCCCTTGCACACCCTGAGGGACAGGATGCCGAGGAGGCTTATGACCTCTTGGACGAGCACACCCGCCTACTGCAAGCATCGGTCCAGCAGCAGATGCGGCTTGCGACGTCCGTGGATGCACTGCGTGTATCTCTGGAGCATGCAGAGAAGCGTTGCAGCAGGGATGCCGAAATGATCATGGCACGGATGGACCGTTTGCGGGAGGATGTGACCGCTGCCATTGACAGGCATGCACAGGCGTTCATTGCTATCATGGCCACAATGGGCACACAGTCAGGTGCCCATGCATCATGAACACCACGCAATGCACTACCCACCCCCCATTCCCGGCGTCATGCGACTCCCACCCTGTCGACGCTGGGTTCAGCTGTGGGCATCCCGAGCACTCCTGGTGCAGGCATGTTCAGTGTGCTGCAGACCCCTGCGAAGGCACAGTCACGTTCACACAGTGGAACCCCTGGGAGACCATCGGTGCCACCCCATGAGGCCAGTGGTCAGCCTGCCAGTGCTGGCGGTTCTCGGCGGGGCCACCCACACATCCGTGGTGGCCGTGGCAGTGTGTCGCGGGACTGACCTGTTTTCCAGCACGGCTACTGTCTGGTACTGCCCTGTGTGCATTGTGTGTTTCAGTGGGCAGTGCACGGGTGGGTACCCGGCCCTGCACGCGGACACACAGTCCATCTGCACACCCTCTCGGCTCCTGTCCACAGTTACGTGTGCATGATGATGCCTGCATTGCGCTGTACACCAATGTGCAATGGTGTTCAGCATCTGACACACGCACATGGACAGGCAGTGGGCGTGATGGACTGTGGACATGTGTGTTGCTAGGGTGTGCGTTCTGGGTCGGTGTGCCTTATGCCCTCTGTGCATGTTTGTTGCATTGTGTGTGTGTGCATGTGTGTCCTTCAGCGTGGTATGTTAATCCTCACCAATCCCTGGCTATGTGTGTGCCTCTGTGCCCTGCCACTTCCCTCAATGGCATGCACTCCCAGTGTGGGTTCCTGCATGTTTGTGGGTTGTGCCTTGGCCACTGGTGGTTGCACATGGCCCCATGACTTACCTGGGTTGGCTGAAGTGCTTCTCCGTGATGGCGTCCCGGTGCAGATGTGCCAGCCGTAGCAGTCGGGGGTCCCGTCGGTCAAGCGGGGGCTGCCTATCACCATCATCACCAGTGTCCCCATCGTCCCCATCGCTGTCCCCCTCTTCAACCTGTACGGCTATCCCACATTCGTTGGCCATGTTGTGCAGGATGCAACAGGCCAGGAACATCCCACAGGCCTTTGAGGGGCTGTACTGTAGGGCACCGCCAGAGGTGTCCAGGCAATGGAAACGTGCCTTCAGCATCCCGAACACCCTCTCGATGACATTCCATGTGGTGGTGTGTGCCTCATTGTAGCATTGCTGTGATGGGGTCATGGGCCGCCGGTAGGGTGTGAGCAGCCAGGGATGGAGTGGGTATCCACTGTCACCTGTGTGTAGAGGGTGGAGGTTAGTTTGGTGATCAGCATCGCCCTGCCCCAGGCCATGTAGGTCACTACCCATGGCACCTCTGGCCATGCCCCCCCCAGGCCCTATATTTGTCCATGTGGTTTGCATACTCACCCACTAGGTGGCCAGTAGGGATGTCCCCACTCTGTAATCTGTGGCACAGTGCCGACTGGTGCCAGATGTAAGAATCATGTGCTCCCCCAGGGTGCATGGTACAGACATTGATGATGCGCCCCCTGGCATCGCACACCACCTGGCAGTTGATGCTGGCATAGCCCTTTCGATTTATGTATGCAGCCCCCTGGGGCCAGGTGGTGTCGATGTAGCCACATGGGTGCAGTCTATTGCCCCTAGCACACCAGGCATACGTGCTACCCTGTGGAACTCCTGTATGCTTGCTGTGTGCTCCGCTGCTGTGCTGGGGAAATGGATGTACTCCTCAGCATGTGGCAGCAGTGCGCTGAGGAATTGGGTGAGGTGGCATGACGTGGCCGACTGGGTTATGCCTGTGGTGTCCCCAGTTGGTCTCTGGAAGGTACCCATGGTGAGCAAGCACATGTAGGCTGTTACCTTGGTCTCCACTGACAGGGCATGGCTCCGTCATGTGGGTGCCTGCATCACATCACTGCACAGCTCACAGAGCCGCCTCAGAATTGCCCTGTTCAGGTGGTACCGGCCCACAATCTCAGTATCTGTGTACAGCTCAAAGCTGGTGTGGGCTCGGTACTGCCTGCTGGGGGCATACCGCCGACGGGCCCTTCCACGGCCACACACCCCCGCCGCCCGCCTTCTCAGCCCCCTCATTACGGCCTCCATGTGGAAGGTGGCACTGGCCATGTCCCTGGCTTGCGTTCATCCCCCTGGCAGCTGTTACTGTATTCCCCCCACTGTCCTGGCTGCTACCTCCTCTGCACCGGGTACAACTGCCTGTGCTGGCCTCTGTGCTGTGTGGCACCCCACACCTTCCCTGTGCCTGGCTGTTCACTGTGGCCTTTCCCTGGCCTGCCCTGTTCATGCCACTTGCCCTGTCTGTGTGCCTCTGCCTCTGCCTCATGTGGCTTCCCTGTAGCGTTCTTGCGCCTCTTCCTTGCTCCTTTTTATTTTGGCTCATTTCCACTATGGCACAACTTCCGCTTGCTCCACTGTTGCGCATTGCGCAAGTCTTTGAATATCACACTGCGCCATTTATGCATGGTTCCTCCCCCTTAGGTTGCACATGCCTTCATTATCATTGCGCTGTTGCTCAGCATGATTTCGGGGGCACAACTGCCTCCTGCTGAATATCACAGAATGGCGCAATTTTGGACTTGCACAGGCGCAACCCTATTGTGCATGGCTCAACTCTTTTGAATGTCTGGGCCCCAGTCTTTAGATACTCTGTATTTTCTGTCTAGCCTTGCGGACAGGAGGGATCTAAACTCCAACGATCCTTTTTGATATGGGGGCATGATACAGAATTTAATCTTTATGTACTTGGTATTGCTTAATGGGAAATAAATATGCAGTAGGAAACAAAATATAGGTTACTCAATTATAACAGTAGTTCTAGGAGTGGTTTATGTTGTTCATCCACACTATCTGGCAGTGTCCTTTCCCCTTCAAGAGATGCTGGAAAGTCTTCAAGCTGGCTCCTCCCACCCACCCAGGTGGTATATCCTTCCGCTCCGCCCCATGACACCAGATCTTTGCCCACGGAAGCAGTGTTGTGCACCTGAGCCAGGGGAGGTCGGGTGGGTCTTTGTGGATCAACAACATACACCACTCCTAGAACTACCATTACAGGTGACTAACCTGTGCTTCTAGGGACGTGGATATGTTGTTCTATCCACACTATCTGGCAGACTCCTAGCAGTTCTCTAGGAGAAGGGAGGCAAGGCGCACGCCCTCTACCTAGGAAACAGAGACTGGAGAACTGAGGCCCCAAAATCAGCATACCGGCGTGACTCAAGGTCAATGTGGTAATGGGAAATGAAGGTGTGTGCTGACTTCCAGGTAGCAGCCCTGTGGATTTCCTGGATAGGGACATAGAAACATAGAAGTTGATGGCAGATAAGGACCGCAAGGCCCATCCAGTCTGCCCATTTCTTTTTCCACCTTATGAATGTGCCATAGGCCTTTGCTCTGTCAATGGTCTATCTATTCATACTCATCTGTATTGCTCCCTTATGCCTGTCCCATACCTATTTGAAGCCCTGCACTGTATTCATATCCACCACTTCCTGAGGTAGGCCGTTCCAAGCATCCGCCACCCTTTCTGTGAAAAAGGACTTCCTCACATTACCCTTTAATCGGCCTCCCTCTAATCTCATGCTGTGTCCTCTTGTCCTGCTATTTTTCCTATATTGAAACATGTTAGTCTCATTCACCTTGTTAATGCCCTTAAGGTGCTTGAATGTTTCAATCATATCACCTCTCTCCCTCCTTTGCTCTAGGGTATACATATTGAGATCAGTTAATCTGTCCTCATGTTTTCTGATGCAGTCCCTGCACCATTTTGATTGCCCTTCTCTGGACTGCCTCAATTTGGTTAATGTCCTTGTGAAGGTGTGGCCTCCAGTACTGCATGCAGTACTCTAGATGGGGCCTAACCAGTGTCTTGTAAAGAGGATTATTACCTCCTCTTCGACTTCAGGATACTCCTCTACTATCACACCCCAACATCCCTCTAGCCTTGCTCACTGCTTTAGAGGTCTGCTTTGGATGATTTCAGGTCATCGGTGATGATGACGCCCAAGTCTCTTTCTTCCCTTGTGACTGCCAGCAACTCCCCTCCTAGCCTGTAGGTGGCTTCAGGGGTTCTCTTCCCTATGTGCATGATCTTGCACTTCTTTGCATTAAACCCCAGTTGCCACTCTTCTGACCATTTTGTTAGTTTATCTAGATCTCTTCTCATTCTGCCCACCCCATCTGGATCATCTACTCTGTTGCAGATCTTGGTGTCAATTTGCAAACAGACAAACCTTAACCTCCAGTCCATCTGCAATGTCACTGATGAAGATATTGAAGAGGACTAGCCCCAGGACTGATCCCTGAGGTACCCCACTTGTGACATGCATCTCTTCTGACTGTATACCTTTCACCACCACTCTCTGTTTTCTGCCCGTCAACCAGTTTGCCACCCAGTTGACCAACATCTGATCCACCCAAAGCCTACCCAGCTTATTAATCAGTCTTCTATGTGGAACAGTATCGAAAGCTTTGCTGAAGTGAAGTCCCTAGAGGCAGCCACCGATGCAGCAGTATGATGGGTGGAATGAACCCTAAGACCTCTGGGAGGCTCTCTACCCACCAACCTATAGCAGAGATCAATGCAGGAAGTGATCCACCTGCCAATCTTCCACTTGGCTGCAGGTCTGTCAGGTGCGGCTTCAGCATAGGTGACAAACAGGTGGTAAATCTCTCCCTGAACTCCAGCTGTGCGCTCTTTGTACTAAGCAAGCACTCACCTCAGGTCTAAAGTATGGAGCCTGTGTTCAGCCACCGAGGTGTGATTCAGGAAAAACACCGGAAGAGTCATCATCTGATTAAGCTGAAACTCTGACACAACCATCAGGGGGTGCAGGGCAACTGTGTCCCTGTGGAAGACCATGTAAGGAGACTCCACCTAAAGCGCTTGGAGCTTGCTGATCCTTCTGGATGATGTGATAGCCACCAAGAAGGTGGTCTTCCATGACAGGTGAGACATGTCATACCTGTGCATCGGTTTGAATAGCTTGCCCATGAGCTTTGCCAAAACCAGCAACAAGTCCCATGGTGGTGGTGACTCATGCACCAGAGGTGAAATGTGATCTAGAATTTGAAAAAGAGCTAGATCACCTTCTCCTGAGCCACTGACTGCTGACCAGCCCATGCCCAGTAAGCAGAGATGGCTGCCAGGTGCACCTTAAGGGTCATCGACCGAAGTCCCCCTTTGGTAAGAGACCACAGGTAGTCCAAAATGCTGGCCACCGGACAGGACAAAGGGTCCAGTCCCTTGCCCTGACACAAAATGAGAATCTTTTCCATTTGAAGGCATAGCATTTTCTGGTCGATTCCTTTCTAGATGCCTCCACCACGGTGAGGACATCTTCGCCGAGACCCAAAGCCTAGAAGTCTAGCTGCTCAGGAACCAGGCTGTCAGGTGCAGGGACTGAAGGTCCGGGTGGAGTACCCTGATTGATGGAAAGCAGGTCCTGGCATATTGGGAGATGCCTCGGAAGCCTGTAGCTGAGGCTGAGGAGATCGGGGTACCAAAACTGGCGTGGCCAGTCCAGAGCCACCAGGATCACCTGTGCCTTGTCCCTCCTGACCTTGAGTAGCACCTTGTGGATCAAGGGAAGTGGAGGGAAGGCATAGAAGAGGCCTGGGGTCCAAGGCCTCGAGAAGGCATCCCCCTGTAGTGAGCCCTGCTGAGGGGGGTGGGCACAAAACAGCCTCAGCTTTGCATTTTCCCTGGAGGCAAACAGGTCCACCTGAAGCATGCCCCACTGGGAGAACAGACTGTGAACTACCTCTGGATGGAGAGACCACTCGTGAGATGCCTTGCCCACTCAGCTAAGGGCATCCAGCAGCTGACTGGAGGCTTCTGCCACATGGATGGCTAGGAGATCCACCTCCAGGCTGTGCACGAGGGTCCATACACAGAGAGCTTCCTTGCACAAAGGCAGAGTGTGCATCCCACCCTGCTTGCTGAGGTAGTACATGGTCATGGTGTTGTCCGTCTGGACTTGGACCACTTGACCCTAAACAAATAGAGCAAATACAGTCAGCACCAGCCAAACTACTCAGAGCTTCAGCAGGTTGATGTGGCATTGGGACTCCTTGGGAGTCCAGAGCCTGTGGATTCTGTGTTCCCCCAGATGGGCATCCTAGCTCATGAGAGAGGCATCGGTCGTCAGGATGACCATTGGCTCTGGGCGAACAAATGAGATCTCCTCCTGCAGATGCTCTGGGACCAGCCACCATTGGAGGTTATCCCACATCTTCTGGGTCCCAGTGACCAGCTAGTTGAAGTGACCTTTGAGCTGAGACCACTGGCTGGCCAGCTCCCATTGCAGGGAGTGCATATGCCAATGGGTCCATTGGACCACACTGGTACAGGCTGCCATGTAACCCGGAAGGTGCAGAAAGTCCCAGGCAGGGCGCAAGTGCGCAAACAAAAATGATTGGGCAAAGGAGGAGAGAACCTCTGCCCTGTCCACCGGGAGCCAGGCTCTGGCTCGGCAATTAGGTTGCTTCACAAGTAAGGTTCTGGTTATGGGCACCCCACCACCCGGGACTGGTGGAGCTCCTTGTGCCTGCTGTCTCCATTACCTACTCCTAAGGTCACTGGGTCCTGCTGTCCTTAAGTTTCCTACTACGAGTACCCAAATGGGGACAGGGACTTTTCATCATGTGTCCCTAGACTATGGAACTCCTTTCTTGTCCAAGACCGGTCCTCCCTTTCCCAGGTGAGCCTACGTGCCTCCATGTGGCAACACCCCTCAATATGTGACTGTCTTAAACCCCCTCTAATTACCCTGTTCTCCGGCACTGTGTTTGAGCATATCTTCTCCTGTACCTTGCTTAGGTCATGCTGTGGTTTTGCCTGCCCGTCGGGGTGTGGCCCTGTGTAAAATGTGTAAATTCCGTATACTGTATATTTCTTGGATCATTGCATTAGTGACTCTGTACTTTATTACACTAACTGTGTCCATTGCTGTAACTTAATTTATCTTACTATGTCTGTTCTGTTTCCCCTGACTTCAGTGTATCTGCCTTGCTTCAATTTGTACTCTGTATGTTCTTATGATTTCCTGTACTCTCCCAGGTCGTACCTGAAAATTGGCATATGTTTTGTCTAGTGTACTTACCTGGGTAACAAAAGCTAAATAAATAAATAATAAAAAGTCGAGCTCTGCCCCAATGAAGTTGATCACCTATGAGGGCACGAGTTCTGAACTGGCCTCATTGACCAGGAGGCCAAAGGAAGTGCAGGTCTGGAGGGCCAGGTCCCTGGACCACCCCACCTCCTGCCTGGAGGGACCTGTAATCAGCCAGTTGTTCAGGTAGGGTTACACCCAGACACCTCAGAGCCTCAGGTATGTTGCCACCACTACTATGCATTTGGTGAAGACCCTGGGGGCCGAGGAAAGGACGAATGGCATGGCCTGGAACTCATAGAGAGTTCCCTCGGCTTGGAAGTGGAGGAACCTTTGGTAGGATGGATGAATTGGGATGTGAAAGAATACATCCTGGAGATCCAGACAGCAAAACCACATGTCTTGCTTGAGAGATGGTATTATCTGGGACAGAGTTACCATCCAGAAGGTGTGGTACTGGAGAAGTTTGTTCAGGTCATGCAGATCTAGAATGGGGCACCAGCCCCCCATCTGCTTTGGCACCAGAAAGTACCTAGAGACAAACCCTGGGTTTTCCAGAGGATCTGCTACCCTGACCATGACCTCCTTGCAGAGGAGCTGGGCTATGTCATCTTGAAAAGCCAACAGAGTGTCTGCAGATACCAAGTCCTCTCATGGAGAGCAGGCTTGGCTTGCGGGGTACTGCTCAAATTCCAGAGGCAGACCCTGACCAACCACTTCCAGAACTCACCTGTCCATGGTGACAGCAGACCAGGCCGAAAGGAAGTGGCAGAGCCGATCCTCCAAAGAAGGACCCTGGGGAGGTATGACAGGCATGAGGGTGGCACCCCCCATCCTGTCACTGAGCAGGCTTGGAGGAGGAGGACCCGGATGAGGAGGAACTGGGTCTCTTCCCTCCTGACTTGTGGCCTGACTTGGGCCTCAGTTGCCAGAACTGAGCCTGCTGGCCCAGCTGATGCTGGGCTGGTTTTGCTGCAGGAGTGGAGTACTGAAAGGGCTTGCACTTCTGCTGCTTGGAGCCCCTGGGATGCTTCTGGGTACATGTAACAGAGTCCAATGTGGCACTGGACTTATTGATACGCTGTAGGTCACCCTCCAAACTGGGCCCAAACAAGTCAGTGCCTAAGAATGAAACATCCGCCAGCTTGTGCTGAGTGTCTGCCATGAAGGTCGAAATCCACAGCCAGCCCTATGGCGCATGGCAACTGTGGCCACCATCGAGCAGGCAAAGGAATCTCCAATGTTCAGAGTTGTTTGAAATTGCTGCTTAGCCACAGCCTGACCCTGGTCTCGGACCTGCCTGACTATGGTCTGTAGGTCCACTGGGAGATGAGAAATCACCTCATCCAAGGAGATCAAAAAGGGATGGGTGAAGTGTGCCATCATGATGGCTGAGCTCACCTGGTGGAGGCCGAGCAAGGAGGCAGCATAGACCTTTTTAGCCACGTGATCCAATTTCTTGGATTCCTTATCCAGCGGCTTGTTGATGTCCCTGGTATTGCCCGAACACCGAAATGCGGAGTTGGCCACCAACCCCTTGGCCAAGGTGTGCTCTGTGAACCCTGAGAGGGTACCGATGGGAACCGCATACTTGTGGGCCATCCAGGCCAAGGGCACAGGGCAGGATGCAGGGCACTGCCAAAGCTCCAGGGCTAGGCCAACCATGGCTTCAGCACTGAGAAAGCCTCCATCGGAGAGTCCCCTTTGTCCAGGATTTCTGTGAGGGGATAGCGAGCCCACTTCTGGATGGGCTCCAGTTTCATCTCCATGGACTCGGAGATGAGGCAGAGGATGCCCATAAAGGAAGTGGGCCCTTCCTCGAGATCCCCCACGGACTCCACGTCTAGTGGATGAGAGTGCAGTGAGGAATCCTCAGACTCAGAGGAGTTTGCATAAAGCAGCCGACCGCCCGAGTCACTGCTGACCTGCCAGGTGCAGTCAGGTGTGAGAGTGACTGACAGCCGATGGGGAAACCCCTTGGCCAACTGAGCCTCCTTAGTTGGAGTGCCAGTTAATGGCTGCTTGGGCGACAGCTCCACCATGATCGGCGGAGAGGCCAGCTTTGGCCGAACAGAGATGGGCTGGACCGGCTCCATTGGGGGAGGAATGGTTTCAACCGGCCCCACCTGGGGCAATGGTGTCAGCCAATTGGACAACAGCCAAGTGATGGTCAGTGTGGGAGCAGGGGTCAGCTTAGGATCGTCCAACATCAACTGTTGCCAAATGAGATCTTCATAGCGTCGGCACAACTTGTGCTAAAGTTTCTCCTCAACCGAGGAGGACAACGACAAATAGCAGCAGCACTGCTTCCCGTGGCATCGAGAGTGGGATCACCGATGATGGCGAGATCTGCTTGACCCACTGGATGACGAAGACTGAGACTTTGACCTCGACTGCCAAGGGAACTGATGGCGATCTTGGAGGGAGCCAGGCAGCGCCACGGCTCCTCCTGGTCTGGGTCAGTGACCAGAGGGTATGGCTCAGTGGGTCGAGCCGCCCCTTCAGTGGGCACCAGCAGGACCGGAGTCCTGAACAGAGAGTTGTCAGCCTCTTCTGATGACAACTGGTTGACAGGGTCGAGAAAAATCTCAGCTGCATCGTTGGCTGGCATCTCGACCAACTTGCCCGACGGGGTTTCCATGAAGCCAGCAGCCAAGGCCATGGTTTCGACCAAGGTCAACACCTGAGAGTCCTGAAACCGAGAATGCTCCTGGTCCCAGGAACATCAATGATGAGTCTTCTCTTTTTCTTTCTTCAACTCCTTCTTGCGAGGGTGGGAGCTGTGCAACCCAGTGGGACCCTGCCCTTTAGTTGGGAGGGACTGGTACAGCTCCTTGAAGGAGCCCGAATAAGTGGAGCCCAATTTGAGCAGAATGAAGGCAAAAGACAAGAAGTACTGCACAGCAGCCTGAGCCACCTCCTCCTTGAAGGTTGTTCCAGCTGCTCAGCGGACCCCGCAGCGACGGAGACCACCCAACGGACATCATTGGATTTGACCGGCAGACATCGTTTTTCCAGGCAGCCCAACTTCAGGCAGGCAAGGCGGTCCTCGAGGACCGTCACGTGAAATGACTGTCAAATGTCGCAGGCCTGGGTATTGTGGTCGTGGCTTAGGCAATAGATGCATGTGGCATGGGGGTCAGTATGTGACATCTTCTGCCCACATGGGCACCAGCGAAATCCGGATGAGGACTTTTTGTCCATTGCAATTGCGATTGATAAGCGAACTGAAGACTAAACTCAAAAGAGTTTTAAAGTTTTGGAAGTAAATCCGAAGATTTGAGCACTAGGGCCTATTTAACATGGGAGCGGTAAGGAGGGAACCTGCTTCTTCCAGCAGGAAGGAAGATCCGGCATTATGGGGCGGAGCCGAGGGATATACCACCAAGGTGGGTGGGAGGTCCAGCTTGAAGACTTTCTGGAATCTCTTAAAAGGGAAAGGACACTGCCAGATAGTGTGGATAGAACAACATATCCACGTCCCTAGAAACATTGTATCCCTTTTTAATTATTGCACTGTAAAACTGACCCTGCATAACATTCTCTATTCAAACGCTGATACAGACAAAACATGCTTCTTGCTCTGGAAGAAATATCAGAACAGTCAGTGTGGTTCCATGTGCCTGTACAACTAACGAAAGCAGGAGGAGCCTGTTCCAACTATGGGATGAATAAACTAGACAGAATTACAGGAATAATGGCCCACAAACCATTTAAAAATATTTTGATTTTTAAGATTTTTATTCAAAATAAACTGCCAGTGTAGCAAGACAAGTAAGGGCATTATTAGTAAAATTAGGATTACAAGATGTGTGGCGATACATGGAGGGCCCCAACAGGGGATATACATTTTATTCCCCAGCCCACCAGATGTATTCCAGATTGGACCTCTTTATTACAAGGGACATGTTGACCAAAATAAATAACTGTGAGGTAGGACTATTTAGCCTGTCAGATCACGCACCAATAATGATGGAGGTGGACCTCCAGATGCTGAAGAATGTGTCTTTCTGGAGACTAAATCTGTCTCTATTACAAGACAAAGAAGTACTGGAACAAGTTCCATGGCTAATAGAACAAATACGGGCAGACCATCAACACATGGAGGTCAGTGAAGCTATTCTGTGGGATACAACCAAGGCAATCCTTAGGGGCAAACTGATTGCTATAGGGGCAGCTAGAAATAGACAGAGGCTTGAAAAGCAAACAAAACTGGAAGAACAGATAAAACTGGAGGAGATGCAACAAATTAGACTAAATAAACAGAGGGGAAAAGAATTATTGAAATTAAAAAAAGGAATTGAACTTGTTACTGGAATATAAAATTGAACAGAACCTAAAATTCTTAGAACAGAAATATTATGGAGGTCCAAGAGCGACCAGGCTACTAGTCTGCCGACTTAGAGCTAGGAAAACAAAGACACAAATCTCAAAAATGCAGCACCTCAAAAGGGGAGACAAAACCCATGAAATAGACAAAATCCTAGAGGCATTTACAATATATTATAAAAAATTATATATGCAGAAAGCAGAGACTCCGAAAGAGCAGATTAGGGAATTTCTCCAAAATCTTAAACTACCAAAACTAACGGAGGAGCACAATGAAATTCTGAATAGGCCAATAACAATAATGGAGATTAAGATGGCCATAGGAAACAGTAAGACAGGGAAGTGCCCGGGAACAGATAGATTCCCAAGCGAGTTCTATAAGAAATTCCTAGAAAATACATATCAGGAGGTGAGGAAGGAAGGAGGCACTGTCCCGCCATCTTGGATACAAGTGGTGATTTCTGTGGTCCCAAAGCCTGGCAAAGACCAGATGATGTGTGCCTCATAGCACCCTATATCCTTTCTCAACATTGACCACAAACTACTAACCAACATAATGGCCAAGAGATTGGACAGGTTAATACCTAGACTGGTGGGGATAGACCAAACCAGTTTTGTAACAGGTAGACAGGCAGCAGACAATGTAAGACATACTTTGCATCTCATGGACCACTTGGAAGAACAGAAAACCACTGTACTACTGATAAACCTAGATGCCGAAAAGGCCTCTGACCAGGTAATCTGTCACAAACCCACTCAGCAAGTCAGACCCTCGGCTCCCACAGTGCCAACCTCCGAGCACAGTCTTGTGAAGAGTTAACAGAACAGGGTAACCCTCCTGTCTGTCTTGTGGGTTCGAATCAAACTTTGGTCTCAAGTTCTGGAGGGATTCAAACTGTGAACCTCTTGCTAGCGTACCCAATGTACAGGCTCAGATAATTCTGCTCTTCAGGGGGACCAGATATCTTTCGCCTACAGGCACCTAACCAGGCGTACAAAATGAACCGTTAAAAACTCTATTAAAGACCTCAGAATAAACTCTTACCTTTTCCCAGTTTGGTAAAACCAGTAAGCTTTGTACAGTGTCAGCTTTAACCATGTATGCTTCACTTGTCAAGAAAAAGAATTTCAAAGGCACACCAAGTAGTCTCTAAAGTAGAGGTTTACTTAAAGATAGATAAAAAAATGTAACATGTAAATACAGAACCATGTATCACAAAAACATGCAATCATTTAAAAGAACAAGGGTTAAAAAAAAGTGCAAAATTCTACCACCAAACAATTAGACTTATATATCTAACATACTAACATACTAAAATGCCAGCAGAGTAGGCCTAATGGTCTTTCATGTCTGCTCGTTTGGTCAGCCCCCACCCTGGGTGCTGACCTTGCTGTCCCCCTCGCCTTCTCTGGCTTCTCCCTTCCCAGTTCCGGATATTCTTGCTGCATTGGATTTTGCTTCCAGAACCCTTCCCCTGTACCTGTCCCACCCCCTCTTGAACCCCTCCACTGTCTCTGCCTCCACCAGCCCCCTAGGCAGTGCATTCCATGGCTCCACCACCCTCTCAGTGAAGTAGCACCTCCTCTTTTCTCCCCTGAATCTTCCCCCCTCCAGCTTCCACCCATGCCCTCTAGTGGCCCCCTCCTCCTTCCTTCGAAGCACCCTGACTGTTCCTCCCCTATTCACCCTCTTCATGTACCTGAAGACCTCTATCATGTCCCCCCGGTCCCTTCTCTCTTCCAATGTGTACATATTTAGCTTGTCGAGCCTCTCCTCATAGGTCCTGTCCCCCAAGCCCCAAATCATTTTGGTTGCCCTCCTCTGGACCCTCTCCAGGAGGTTAATGTCCCTCTTTAAGTGTGGCCTCCAAAACTGCACGCAGTACTCAAGGTGCGGCCTCACCAAGCAGTTATACAGAGGGAGTATCACTTCCCTCCTTCTGGAGGTGATCCCCCTAGCGATGCATCCCAGCATCCTGTTGGCCTTGGCTGCTGCCCTCCTACATATATATCTAATGTATCTCTTCTAATAGTGCTGATAGACAGATTTTGTTGTCGAGAGAGTCCAAACATGTCTGTCTTTACAGGTCACTCACAGCATAATTAAAACACTGTCTTGAGCCTGCCTTCTCCATGATGTCACCCAGCTCCTCCTCTGTTTATTAAAAATTATACGATCAGGATGTCATCACTCAGAAGGTAAATTAAATAAGGTTAATGTCTAAGTTCTTCTTTCATCCATGAGCAACATCCTGCTTTTAGACATCAGAGAAACATTTATGACTTTGCACCAGTGTGACATAACCTGATTTTCCTCCTCTAAACATCATAAAATGGATATTTTCTATCCTGTCAGCTGGCAAGCTACAATTAAGCTAGATAAACAGGAGATGCTTAATTTAGGCCTCGTCTAGCCTGTAATTACCTCCAGGTTACACCTTGTAGCTAAAATCTGGGGGGGGGGGTCATTCCACGGTCTGTTTCAGCATGTCTCATGAGAGACATTCAATAACACATTTTTATATTACAAAAATCATAGATTAATCAGAACCAGCTGTCTCAGTGTCACAGACTGGTCATTCCTATTTGAGATCCTTGACAACTTTGGCTTTGACAAAGTCTTTATAAATACCATTCAGACATTATACAGCCACCCCCAGGCTTACGTAAGGCTAACGGGCATCTGTCACAATGGTTTGGCCTAAAGAGAGATACGATGCAGGGTGTCCCCTATCCCCATTACTAGTTACACTATATATTGAACTGTTGGCCCAATGGATTAGGCAGGATCTGGGTGTGAGGGGAATACAGGTTGGGGACACAGAACACAAATTAGCCCTGTATGCAGACAACATTCTTATGTATATAATGGACCCTGAAACATCTATTCTAAGACTATTTCAAATGATACATGAATTTACTGGATTGGCAGGATACACACTAAATACAACTAAAACAGAGACATTGAGGTTCCAGTACAACCCATCACTATGTATTAAAAAACAATACCCAATTAAATGGGACCTACAGTGTCTAAAATATCTGGGAATTACTCTGAGAAATAATAATAAGTTACTGCTAAAAGATAACTTAGACCCATTGGTGAAACAAATTAAGAAGGACATAGAGAGGTGGTCCCTCCTGCCACTGCTGCTACACGCCAGGATCCAAATTACTAAGATGAACCTCCTCCCTAGGTTTTTATATATTCCCCAGTGCATTTCTATGAAGTCATAGAAACAATGGCTGGCAGACATAGAGAAAATGATATATAAATTCATCTGGGCAGACGAAAGACCCAGGATTCAGAGCCAGGTATTATTGATCCCCCCAAAAAAGGGAGGATGAACAGTATCCAAATTAGGGGAATGCTGGTTGGCTGCACAAGTTAGATGGGCCCTCCTCTGGAACCACCCACAGGTGAGAGCACATTGGCGAGACCTAGAAGAGGGACAGTGTAACTGGGTAATAAATTCCCCTGTCAGGTTCTTGGTGGAACGGTACAAAAGGAAGAGACAACAGATAAGTGGTACTCATGTAATAAATTAAATTTATTACAGATAGGTAATACAGACTTACTACCAATACAGTGTAAACACTGGGAGAATATCAGTTTTCCTTACCTAGGCAATGCAGTTTCTCTCTAAGAGTTACATTTTACAAGGGGTCTTATACCCTGATAGTAACTATAGCAACAGCTAAGGAAGATACATAAAATGAATACAATTGGACAAAAACAGGTGGTCTGAGTAACTGTTCTAACTAGTGTGAAAAGTTGCATAGCTAGCATAGACAACAGCACAATGGGACTACTCTTCCCAAGGTCAGTTGCAATAATGTACAAGTGCTAAAGATGGCACTGTTGCCTTATACATGAAAATATAGTAGAAGTATAGCAGAACAAAATTTCTTATAGCCAACTATTACTGAAGCATAATAGAACACAGATCCTGACACTTATGCTTATACAAGTGTCTTCGCCCTACAGTTAGCACATGCACCTACATATAAATTGCTGCCCATGAGGTGGGGGCACCATCAGGGGTGCTGGAGCATGGATAACATCCCCCCCCCCCGTTGCCTTCAAAAGAAAAGGCAACAACTGCAGGAAAGTAGTGAAATGGAGCTACAAAAGCCGTCATTTACAAGCCTGAGGCACAAGCCTTGTAAAGGAATTCG
Source organism: Neoceratodus forsteri (assembly GCA_016271365.2). Lineage (NCBI taxonomy): Eukaryota > Metazoa > Chordata > Ceratodontiformes > Ceratodontidae > Neoceratodus > Neoceratodus forsteri. Next base: position 1,546,407,226 of record CM057450.1, read on the forward strand.
AGTTGTTCACGATGTTGTCTAAGTGTATGTCACAGACAGCAAAGGGTTACTATCAGAAAAACAATCAAAAATGCTTGGATAATAACAAAAGCTTTAAAAGTCAATTCCAGCAAAGTACTGGAAAGAGTGGTGCTTAAATCACCATCATGAATAAGTGTATTAAGATCATCATCAGCTTTAGAAATATTGTTGCTAATATAGATAAGATGTGAATCCTTTCTAACTAAAAGTGATTTCAAAGAAAGTGTCAAAAGGTCTACGTGTACATTAAAGATTGGTAAATATTGAGGCAAGGCAAGCAAGTACTGCGGATCAGTATCAATAACATCTGGTTCAGGGATGGGAACAGGAGTTAAAACTGTGTGACCAATTACAGTTTTCTGCTGTGGAGTAAAACAGAAGTTAGGAAAATTAATTGCACAGGTTTTGGCACTATAAGCAAAGGAAGAGTGATTCGTCACTACACAGTGCTGCTGTTCAGAATTGTAAGTAACTCATACAGTTGGAACTCTGCATTGTTGTAGACATATAGGACAAGTGAATGACTGGTTGGTGAGCCATGTTGTGAAGCGATGTACCTCCTCCAGGTAGCTTCAGGATGCAGCTGTTTCGACGGCAGACACTGAAGATGCAGCTTGCGAAGATTGTTCTGTCAAGTTAGATGACAGATCATCACCCAAATGACCAGTCCAAGTGTTCCGGAGAGTAGCCACATACAGGTTTAACAATGTCAAATATGTCACAGCGGCATAGGTAATAATATCCTTTCTTGGCACAGAAGTTGGTATGTGGTGCGACCCAAGCTTGTAGAACAGGATGATAAACAAGCAAAGAAGGAAGGTCAGTTCATTCTCGGTAAAATTTCTCATCAAGATGTCCAATGGAATTCATAGCAGCCAGTTTGTCAAAAACAGAAGTTTGTGGATCGAAGCAAGGTAATGACACAGTGAAAGTAATGAACAGGTTGTCATGAATTGTACAACGTTTAGTAAAATAGCATGGTGCTTGGTCCATATTGAAGTCCTCGTCCGTTAGGGCCTTCACAGTTTTGTATGCCAGCCACAACCATTGGTGGTAGGTGGCTGGGCTTTTCTTTGCACCTTCCTTGACCTTGTATGCCAAGTGTGTTCCCACAATTCCCGGGGAGTTCGCACATATGAGTGCGGTGGCTATCTCATCAAAGGTCAAGTTTTCAGTGTTTCGTGCTGTCTCTGAAAGCTTAGCCCAGAGGATTGGTTCAACTGTTTGTCACAAGGCTTGAACCTGGTACTAGGGTTGGAGAGAGAGCGTCTCACAAAGGGAGTGCACCTTTTCCAAGTGGCAACTGAGATTGTCAGTTGGGCTCATCTGTCCGATGCTCTGTGCAATTTGCTGGACAGAATGAGCGACTTGTGGGGAGAGGGGGTTGGATGTGTCATCGTTCCAAGCTCAGTCTGTGCCAAGGCTCTGCGAAGCGCAGCCTCTGCTGCTGCATCGGCAATAGCCTTCTACGTTTGATCCTGAGTGATCGATTCTTTGAGCATTTTGTGAATTTGGTCCCAGATGGATTCTTTTGATCCTCCGGAATAGTGACCCTACTGATAGCATCATTAATCATGTTGCGAATCTCTGACTCCTTGCTCCTGGTGATGGGAGTAGTGAGCGGAGATGAATTACGGATTACAGGCCCTCCGCCTGTGTCATGGGGGCCACCATCTTAGCATTGTACATGACATCTGCCATGTTTGCATAGACATAGTGACGCAGTGTGTGTGTGCTGACATCAGTGCCATCTTGTAAATGGCAGGCGGGAAGTTGCTCCACCATGGGGGCTGGATTTGTGTGTGACGTGGCATGCCTTGTCATCAAAGTCAGAGTCATCATAGCTGGATGACGCAATCACAATGGGTGTATACTGAAACCTGTTCATGGCCTTAACATGGCCGGCAAGAACCTCCCGTCGATGGCGAAACTTCACCATCTTTTGTCTACACTTTTTGTGACAGACTTTTGCAGTACCTTGCTCAATACCCCTCTCTGCAACACTCTATACGTAGCGCCCAATTCAACGTTTTCCCTAAGCTCTTTATTCAACTCACATGCTTGTAATCCTCTTTCAACTCAGCATTTTCATCTCTCAGTCTCACTCATATCAATCAAAATTTATTGATTTATTTATTTAAAGTCTAGGAATTACAACCCTTTGAGTCTGAGACTCATTTGCAAAGGCTCCACGTCTTACATAAATGGATTAGAATACAGTACAACATAGAATATACAAAATAGACAACATTACTGGTACAGAAAGTGACAGTAACCTACCAAGGTGAAAAAAATAGAATAAACACAATCAATGGAATGACAGCAGTTGTGAAGTAATGATGCATTAACATTTAAAGTTTCATCTGCAGTCACAGTGGGAGTTTGACATTATGTGATTAAGTAACTCATGTTTGTAAGGCCTAAGCCTGGGAATTGATAAGACAGAGTCAGGGATTGAGTTCATCCAGAGTGGTGCCCTGTAGCAAAAGGACCTTTGACCAGCAGTGGTCTTTACAAAGGGGACACGGAAAGTGGCGGTATCCAAGTGGCTAGTGGAGCGAGCCGGTAAGTTCTTTTGGAGGAGCATAAGACAGCCTGGGGGGGCTAGGCCCAACTGAATTTTTTGGTCAGTAGGCAGGTCTGATAAACTAGTCTCCTGAAAGTTTAGCTATGATGAGTGCAGATAGAGCTCACAGGTGTCGTAAGGCGATCACATCTATGGCCAATCTGCAGGCTTTGTTTGAGACACGTTTAACTGGACAGAGGTGTGTCAGAGGTGGCCCCGTAGATAATTATGCCGTAGTCTACCAGTGTGAGGATGGAGCTGGAGATAGCTAAGCGAAGAGCCTCCAGAGGTAGACAGGGCCTAAGCCTGTAGAGGAACCGATTCTTTTGTTAATTTTAGTGCAGATTGATGCAATATGCTCACGATAGGTGAGGGCAGAGTCTAGAATAACCCCTAGGTATTTAAAATTGGGAACAGGTTCCAGCTTGGTGCCCATCACATTGTGTATAGCTAATTTTGTAGTGCTGTGCTTATGTTGTGGGTGGGCGAATAGCATGACTTTTGTCTTTGTTGTGTTGAGTACAAGCTTGTGTGAGGAAAACCAAGCTTCAATTTGAGTGAAAGAATCCTGCAAGGATTCTTGAAGTAGAGCGGGGTCAGGGTGACGACTGAAGATCACCGCATCATCAGCATAAAGAAGAAGACGCCCAGAGGTGGCCTGAAGTAATGAGTTCAGGTAAAGTGAGAAAAGGAGCGGACCGAGGATAGATCCTTGAGGGACACCCGATCGGACTGGAAGGTTTGCAGAGAGGGTGTTTCTTATCATCACCTGCTGAGTGCGGCCAGAGAGATAACTGGAGAACCAGCTAGTAGTTTCTTTGGAGACGCCGACAGAGAGGAGGGCATTTATGAGCATGGTGTGATTGACGGTGTCAAATGCCTTGGAGAGATCAACAAAGACTGCACCAGCCAGATCTCCCTGGTCAAGAGCGTCATGAACAAAGGAGGTGAGTTCTAGCAGGGCAGTAGTGGTACTGTGACCTTTCCTGAAACTGTGTTGTTGTTGGCAGATTAGGTGTTTTGTATCTAGAATGACATTTGAATATCATTCAAATGTGCTGTTTCTTATCACATTTCAACCTTTCGCAAAGGTCTCTTAACAAACATAACTCTCGCTCAGCGTCTGGAGCAGTACAGTGCAGCAGTCTGGAATTAGCATCACGGAGTGACTGTGTCTCCTCCGCTAGTTTCCTTTCCTTTTTCTAGAACTCTGATGTCTGCAAGCCCATCTCTTTTTTCAGAGAGTCATTTTGCAGTTCAAGGGAGGCACACGTCGCTGTAAGACTCTCAACAGTGGTATGGAGAGCCGCAACCATAAGACGTTTAAGGTTGTATTTCTTGGTTGGTCGGACTCAAAGTAATGGTCAGATATTAGCAGCGATGGTTTTTCTGCAGATTTTGTGTCCAGCGCAAAATCTGTCCATCCGCCATGGGATGTGAGGTAGTCTAAGGCATCAAGTCTCAGTTCTGTGCACAGATCAGACATAATAAAGGGGTAGACAAACAAGCAGTTTGAAAACTGGTAAAAATACCCTGGCGCCGTCACCAACCACTTTCCGATCCCCGTTGGGTGAGCGGTTGTGACAAGGGGGTACACTGTCATAGAAACATAGAATTTGATGGCAGATAAGGACCGCTTGGCCCACCCAGTCTGCCCATTTCCCTACCTAATGGATAAACTGTAGATTCTAGTTAACCAACAGCTTACTTCCTCCTACCCCCCCACTAGAATTGCTTTATGTCTGTCCCATGCATTCTTGAATTCTCCCACTGTTCTTGACTCCACAACCTCCTCAAGAAGGCTGTTCCATGCATCCACAACCCTCTCTGTGAAAAAATACTTTCTAACATTACCTCTGAGCCATCCTCCCCTCTATCTTCAAATTGTGCCCCCTTGTTCTTGCACATCTCTTTTTCTGAAAGATGCTACCCTCTTGGACTTTGTTAATTTCCTTGAGGTACTTGAAAGTTTCTATCATATCCTCCCTCTCCCGCCTTTCCTCGAGGGTATACATATTAAGCTGCTTTAGTCTCTCTTCATATGTTTTCTGGTGCTAACCCTGCACCATTTTGGTTGCCCTCCTCTGAACAGCCTCCACTCTGTCTATGTCTTTGCGGAGATGGGGTCTCCAGAACTGCATGCAGTACTCCAGATGGAGTCTCACCAACTGTCTGTACAGAGGGATAACAACTTCCTGTTTTCTACTGTTGATGCCTCTCCCTGTGCATCCCAGTATCCCCCCAGCCCTCCTTGCTGCCTTCTCACATTGCTTGCCCACCTTTAGGTCATCTGATATAATTACTCCCAGGTGCCTTTTGATTTTTGTTGTTGTTAGTATCATACCCCCCCCCATTGTGTACTCTTCCCCTGGGTTTTTGCTTCCCAGGTGCATTATCTTGCACTTCTTTGCATTGAAGCTGAGCTGCCATACATTTGACCATTCCTCCAACCTTGCCAAGTCCCTTTTCATCCTTTCCACCCCACCTTGTGTATCAATCCTTTTGCAGATCTTTGTGTCATCTGAAAAGAGACATACTTTTCCTTCCAGGTGCTCTCCAATGTCACTTATAAAGACATTAAAGAGGACCGGTCCCAGTACTAAACCCTGCGGTACCCCGCTAGTTACCCTCCTTTCTTTACTGTAGACTCACATTATTACCCTCTGCGTCCTGTTGTCCAGCCAATTTTTTATCCAGGCTACCACCTTGGGACCCACTCCAAGGCTAGCTAACTTGTATATTAATCTTTGTATGGGACTGTGTCAAATGCCTTGCTAAAATCTAGGTAGGCCATATCCACAGCCCCTCCCTGGTCTAGTACTTTGGTCACCCAGTCAAAGAAATCTATTAGATTCATCTGACATTACCTTCCCACTGTGAATCCACACTGCCTTGGGTCCTGTGCCCCACTGGCCTCTAGGTACTCAACAATTCTTTCTTTCAGAAGTGATTCCATCATTTTCCCTACCACTGAGGTCAAACTAACTGGTCTGTAGTTTCTTGCTTCTGCCCTGCTCCCACTTTTGTGAAGTGGAATCAGATCCACCCTCCTTCAGTCCTCAGGTACCACCCCATCCTCCTATGATTTGTTAAAGAGAGTAGTCAGTGGTGTCACTAGTTCTACCCCTAGTTCTTTTAGAATTCTGGGGTGAATCCCCTCAGGTACCATCGCTTTGTCCACCCTCAGTTTCAAGAGTTCTTTCAAAACCCTTTCTTATGTGAATGGACTGGTATCAACCCCCCTATCCAGAGTGTTTCTCTTGTTTGTTTTAGGTACCTCCCCCTCCTCTTCTGCTTTGAATACTGAGCAGAAATATTCGTTCAGTATCCCTGCTTTTTCACTATCACCCTTTGCCCACATTCCCTCCCCTTTATTAAGTCTCCATATCCCTCCCTTGGTCTTTCTTCGCTCCCTAATGTACCTATAAAAGGTTTTATCCCCTTTCGTAACAGAACTGGCTGTCTTTTCCTTGGTTTGAGCCTTTGCTATTCTGTCTGCCTTCCCTGCCTCCTTCTGCTTTAACTGATAAAGTTCTCTGTTCTGCTCCTTCTGTGTTTCCTTATATTTCCTGAATGCTATCCTTTTCTCCCTAATCTTCCCTGCCACCTCTTTTAAGAACCATAGTGTTTTTTTTTCCTTTCATATTGTTTTATTGATTCGCTTCACATAAAGGCTTGTTGCCTCTGTGATGGAGGTTTTGATTATTCCCCATTGTTCCTCCATCCCTTCTTCTTGCTCATTTGCTAGTGCTTTTCTGAGGCACTCTCACATTTTCCCAAAGTAAGCCCTCCTAAAGTCCAATACTCTTGCTTTTGTATGGCTTGACTCTATGGCTGTGTTTATTGTTAACCACACTGTTTGTTGGTTACTTGTTCCCAGATGGCTACCCACTTCTAAATCTGAGATCCTTTCTCTGTTCCCGTTTGAGAGTACCAGGTCTAAGATTGCTCCCTCCTGAGTGGGTTCCAATACTAGTTGTCTGAGGCATGCCCCTTGTAGGGCATCAAGAATGACCCTGCTCCTGGATGTGCCTGCAGCAAAGGTGCTCCAGTTAACATCTGGCATATTCAGATCCCCCATCAACCAAATCTCCCCTTTTTCTGCCGTTTTAAGGATGCCTTTTATCATTTCCTTGTCCATTCCCTCCCCCTGAGATGGGGGTCGGTACACAACTCCCATGCGGATTGTGGTGCCATTTCCTGTCTCCAGGGTGACCCAGAGTGACTCATCTACTTCATGTTTACTCTATAGTTCTGTTGCTTTAATCCCTTCCCTTACATAGAGAGCTACTCCTCCTCCTCTTTTACCCTCCCTGTTCCTCCTGTAGATTGTGTATCCCGGTATGCTGGCATCCCAGTCATGGTTCTCTGTATACCATGTTTCAGTGACTGCCACAATATCCAAGCATCCCTTTTCCATCAAGGCCACTAGTTCAGGGAGCTTGTTACACAGACTACGGGCATTGGTACTCATCACCCTCCATTTTTTGATGGCCTTACCCCTTTTAGCCCCATCCCTGTCCTTACTGCCTTTGCCTTTTTTTGCATTTAGCCCTGTCATGCTCCCGAATGACTTCTCTACTTTGGTGTTTACCTCGCTTATTACTGTGTTTTGTGGGGGAGGCTGGGATTTCTCTGCTCCTTTTCACTGCCTCCCACCTTGGCTAGTTTAAATGCTTGCCAATGAAGCATTTAAACCTGTCACCTCGGACCTTGGTTCCCCCCGGACAAATGCAGACCATCATGCCAGTGTAGGCCTGCATCCCTCCAGGTGGTTCTCCAGTCCCCAATGAAGTCAAAACCCTGAGCTCCACACCAGTTTTTCAACCTTTCATTGAATTCCATGGTGCAGAGTACCCTACCATCATCCTTGCCATAGACAGGCAGCACCTCCGAGAAGGTTACCATATGTGCTTCTTGTCTAAGGCCCCTCCCCAACTCTACAAACTCCTCTTGCACTGCTCGGATCCCATTCCCAGCCAGGTCATTTGTCCCTAGGCGGACAATGACATCCAGCTCCTTCCCTCGTGCAGCTGCTCCCGCGATCCTGAGGATGTGCTTCCTGTCCCTCAGAGCTGTGGCACCAGGCAGGCACCTTACCTCCCTCTCCCCTTCCTCCCCCACTTCTACCCCCCAATGACTGAGTCCCCCACCAGGAGGAGTTTCCTTCCCCTGTGGGGTCTCGTGCCACTCTCCTGTGGGTCTCCTTTGTGGAGGTTCCCATCATCCTCCTTGGTCTCTACTGCAGGTGCCTCCATAGAGGAACCACTCTTCACAAGAGCAGCATATGAACTGTGGACAGGTACAACTGGAGGGTTGCACCTCTGTTCCACCACCCTCCCCCTCCCTGAGCCCACCTTGGTCCAAACACTCCTCTTTCTTGGCAACCTCTGAGGTAGCAGCAGTGGCCCTGGTGGTCCCTGGGTGGGGGAAGAGGTTTCATGAATCCTAGCCATGTCAGCCTGGAGATGGGCAACCTCCTCCCTCAGACCAGAGAGGTGCCTGAAAATAGGGCAGCATCGCAGCCTTCAGAATGTCTCCCAGAACACTGCTGCCCCACAGCCATTGCACTGCACCACTCCCATCATGACTTATTTTGTGTCCCCTCTCCTGTTGCTTTTTATGCTTTACTCTCTCCTCCCTCTATGTATTTTTCCACCTACTTTCCTACTGCCTGTGTGTCCTTACAACTCTCGCTCTTCCTGTTCTGGGACAAGAACTTCCTGTAGTCTTCAGTAGTCTCCTTCTTCCTTGCTTGGACAGACCTCCAGCAGCTGGGGGGAGAAAGAGCTATTTTTTTTTCCTTCAAGGTTGATGAAACTAATGTGTCTCAGTGATCCTTCCCTTCCTACTGCCAAACAGTAAGTTCCAGTTGTCAGTCAAATCCAGTGGCTATTAAAGTAGAACTGGCTTAGGGTGGGAGGATGGAGGGGTGGCAAGGAGGGCAATTAGTAAGAAACTCTGTAGCTTTTTTAGTCAGCTGCTACTTGCTCTGAAAGCAAGATTCCTTCTGCCAGAAACTAGCAGCAGGAAGCTGTAATTGCAGACAGCTGCTTTTCTACTACTCAAGCCACACCCCAATTAACTTATCTCCTCTAATCCTGATTTAGCAAACTAAGTTGATACAGCCCCCTTCCCCAAACAGAGAAACACACAGTGACTTTCCTTTTTTTTCTACTTAAATGAGACCCCCTGCTTCTAATAAAGTATTTGTTTGCTTAATCCCAACAGGCACTGACTCCTGCTGAGATAGAAGTGATTTATCAGTAATAAACTCTATAGCTTTTTTAGTCAACTGCTACTTGCTCTGAAAGCAAGATTCCTTCTGCCAGAAACTAGCAGCAGGACCTGTCACTCACAAAGGGAGTGTAAGGGGGGTCCTGTGTGGGTCTGCCATGCCCAAGACCAAGACAGTGTGGGTCTGCCACAACCATTACCACTGAAACCATGAGTAGGTCCAAGTAGGCAAAAGTTACAGTACACTACTCGACATTCAAAATAAATTGAATGTGAATCTTCCCTTGTACATTCCACCTGCACGTGGTCACCAAAATGTAACTGGGTAATAAATTCCCCTGTCAGGTTCTTGGTGGAACGGTACAAAAGGAAGAGACAACAGACAAGTGGTACTTATGTAATAAATGAAATTTATTACAGATAGGTAATACAGACTTACTACCAATACAGTGTAAACACTGTGAGAATACCAGTTTTCCTTACCTAGGCAATGCAGACAGTTTCTTTCTAAGAGCTACGTGTTAACAAGAGCTCCTTTTCAATGCAGCAGACTCTGGAGGGTTGGTGAGGCACCCTGTTTATTATTTTTTCCAAACTTTTAAGTTACTGTTGACTTTTCCACCCACTACATGAGAGGTAGTGGTGGGATTGAAGACATTTGTTTTTTTTTTCCAGATTGCTGAGAGCTCACCTTGTGTTGTTTCCATTTTACCTGCAGCAGTATCTGGTGACTGATTGCTTTTCCTCGATCTGTTTCCATTGGTTTTCTGAAATACATGGACTGGCTTTTTATGTTTATTTGTTGTTTTTCTCTCTGTTTAGTTGTTTTGGGGTTGTTTTTGATTTTATGTTTTTCTTGCTTTATTGTTTGTAGTTTCTGGCTTCTACTAAGATGTGCTGGCATTTGGCTCTCCCGGTCAGGCACTACTCTTCCTCCAAGCTTCGGGGCCTCCAGCCCTTTAATTGTCCTGTGCTTTCAGCTGTGGTTTATGGGTGATGTAGGGCTCTCAGTATAGTGAGTAAAAGAAGAAGGAGGGTCGGGTGCTCTGAACCTTGGGGGAGGAGTGAGCTCGGGGGTCGGATTGGGGTAATTAAGTCCAGGAGATGCCCTGGAGTGAAATTGGTTCCAGATTGTGGTCCTTCTTATCTGGTTCCCATACCCAAGGGCTCCTGTATTTCAGGGCTGGTAGTCCGGCCGGCTCCGGAGTCTCGTCTATCTCGAGTGGTGTTGTGCAATGTCAGGTCTATAATGAACAAGACAACTATTATTGCTGATCTTGTTGGAACAGCTGACCTGGCATGCATCACCGAGACCTGGCTGGATGAAAATGCCGGCCCGATTTTGGAGGCGGCTATTCCTGCCAGGTTCTCAGTGATACACCACTCGAGACTGGGCTGCAGGGGTGGGGCTGTAGCCATTTGTTTTAGAATGGAATTGGACCTTGCCGAAGTCCCGGTTGAGGTTCCGAGATCGTTTTTGTGTACTGCGACTGCAGGCATGGCGTGCAAGATCGTTCTCATCTACCATCCACCCAGAGGTGAGAAATTGTTCCTGCAGGAAGTCACGGACTTCATTGCTGACATGGTGTTGGAGTCGCCCAGGCTGATGGTGCTGGATGACTTCAACACCTGGGTCAACGATGAACTCTCACAGTTTGGTCAGGACTTCCTCTAACTCATGAACATGTTGGACTTCACACAGGTAGCTGCCTCTGCAACCCATGATCAGGGTCACTCACTCGATCTGGTTTTCCTCCTGGGGATGGAAGCCTCTGACCTGGTGGTGGAACCGGTTGGACGGTCTGACCATCACACTGTAAGGTTCAATTTCTGCACTCCCCCATAGGCCTACCCCTGTGGAGATGGTCAGATACTGCCCTTTGAGGGATGTTACTCCCGTTGGTCTTTTGGTGGTACCAGACCTATTGTGATTTCTGGATGCTAGCGAGGGTCCAGAGAATCTAGTCCAAGCCTATAATAAGGCTGTGGCAGGCACTCTGGATTCCATTGCTTCTGTCCGAGTTTGCCCCCTCACTCTTTGCCCTTGGTTTGATGGGACCTTGAGGGAGTTGAGGTGAGTAAGATGAAGGCTAGAGAGGTGCTGGCAGAGATCTGCCCTGGACGCCGACTGCCTTAGATTGATGGAACATTATTGAGTCTATCAATCAACAACCTCCCATAAGAAGGCAAAGTTCCTGTCCAGGGAGATTGCTGTGGCCCGGAATAAACCGGCTCAGTTCTTTCGAACTGTGGACAGGTTGTGCAATCCAACCTGTCTACAAGTTTGTAGAGCATTTTCACAGGATAAGTGTGATGAGTTTGCTCAATTCTTTGCTAATAAAGTGGCTGACATCAGGGTGGAGATCCAGTCAGCCCATTCTATGGGGGTTTACAGTGGTCAGTGTACAGTTACTATGCCTCGGGTTTCTTGGGTTCACTTTGACCGGCCAGTGATCTCCGATGTCATGCGGACTGTCCAGACGCCTGAGTATGCGGCCTATGTGCTGTAGTTTGGACCCGGGCCCTACATGCCTCATTTTGGGGTGTGTGGACACCATCGGCCCTGTTCTGGCAGAGACAGTTTGGTGCTCTTTAGAGTTAGGTGAGTTCCCGAACTCCCTGAAGGAGGCATTGGGAAGGCAATAGAGAAGGTAGTTGCCCTTCAGCTGGAGAACCATTTGATCATCCATGACATCTATGATCTCCTCCAGTCCAGTTTTCAGAAGAGGCATAGTACTGAGACCGCTCTGGTTCAGGTGCTCAGTGATCTACGGATTGCAAGAGATCAGAAGCACCATTCAGCCTTGGTCCTTCTTGATCTCTTTTCAGCCTTCAACACCATGGACCATGGAGGGCAGATGAAGTGCCTGAGGGACATCTGCGGCCTGTCAGGTACTGTCCTCAGTTGGTTTAGATCCTTCCTCACTGGCAGAACTCAGAGAGTGGTGTCTGGGATTTATTCCTTGGCTTCATTCTCTCTGCCATGTGGGGTTCCTCAGGGCTCTGTGCTGTCTCCTATGTTGCTCGGGGTGTATTTGCTATCATTGGGAGACATTGTGAGACAGTATGGGCTGAGGTTTCACTGTTATGCAGATGACACCCAGCTCTACCCGTCTTTTGCACCAACCAGGGTAGTGCAGTCTCTGTCTTTATTTTTATTTTATTTTATTTAAACAGCAGTTTGGAAAAAACTTTAATAGCTGCCTCGTAGAAATCCAGGACTGGATGTGGGCCAGCTGGTTAAGGTTGAATCCCGATAAGACTGAGGTGTTGGTGGTGGATCTGGGTCATGGGATAGAGAGGGCGGCGGCACGGTCTGCCTCTGAGCTTTGGCTTGGAGTTAACCAGCTCATGCCCTCTGTTTAGGTGCGGAATCTGGGGGTGATTTTTGATGAGGGGCTGACACTGCATATGCAGGTGTCGGCAGTAGTCAAGTCCTCTTTTTACCATCTGAGGAACATCGCCCGGATTAAGCATCTTGTTTGTCTTGCGACCTTACAACACTGATCCACGCCTTTGTGACCTCGCGCCTTGACTACTGTAATTCTCACTACTTAGGGCTTCCGGGGGTTGATAGCCACCGCTTGCAGCTGGTGCAGAATGCTGCGGCCGGGCTACTGACAGGGGTTTCCTGGGCCAGTCATATCACCCCTGTGCTGCATGAACTGCACTGGCTGCTTGTACAGTGGTGGATAACCTTAAAAGTCAGTTTACTGACCTACAAGGCCCTACACAAACAGGGTCTGGGCTACCTGCAAGAGCTCCTGGTTCCTTACTGCCCCCTCTGTCCCCTCTGCTCAGTTGACGAGGGATTGCTAGAGGTTCCCAGGGTTAGACTGAAAACTTCAGGTGCTCGAGCATTTATGTATGCTGCCCCGACCCTGTGGAACTCTCTACCTTGTTGGATTCGAGAGTGCCAGACCATGGAGAGCTTTAAGACGGCTTTAAAAACTGATCTGTTTTATTGTGCCTTTGGGGATTAAATTAAAGAATTATTGCTGAATGTACACTCTAGTAATGTAGGTTGTATTGTATTTTATCCTTTTAATTCTTGTTTTTTTCCTTTTGTACAGCGCTTTGATAAGTTTTGAATTGCACTATATAAATAAATATTATTATTTATACCTTGATAATAACTATAGCAATGGCTAAGGAAGATACATAAAATGAATACAATTGGACAAAAACAGGTGGTCTGAGTAACTGTTCTAACTAGTGTGAAAAGTTGCATAGCTAGCATAGATAACAGCACAATGGGTCTACTCTTCCCCAAGGTCAGTTGCAATAATGTACAAGTGCTAAAGATGGCACTGTTGCCTTACACGTGAAAATATAGTAGAAATATAGCAAAAAGCATTCCTTATAGCCAACTATCAGTGAAGCATAATAGAACACAGATCCTGACACTTATGCTTATACGATAAGTGTCTTCGCTCTAAAGTTAGTACATGTACCTACATATAGATTGCTGTCTGCGAGGTGGTGCACCATCAAGGGTGCTGGACCATGGATAACAACGGGCAGGTAAACCTTTTGTGGCAAGGTTATTCAACATACAGGGGGGAGCTCAGGGAGATGAAGAGGGAAAACAGGTGATTAGAGACACAGAACCAGCCTGGGCTAAATTCTTAAAACTACCTCAAGCCCAGAAAGATAGATGGAGACATTGATGGTGGATGGAAAATCAGGAGTTCCAGCCATAGGAAACAGATGTCTGGTATACAATACAAACTCAGAAAGGAGTAACTTGCCCAGCTAAAATAATGAGAGGGGATAACATACTAACATCTGAAGAGTGTTGTGGGCAATTCCAATGGAAGAAGATAGATTGACTAAGATATTTTCAACTAAGAAACTATATTCAGACACAAACCAAAAAACAGGCCACAACCCCTAATACACCCGAGGTGACACCCACATTACAGGAACTGCTAAACATAATCTCCCACAAAAGGGCAATCTCCAATATATATAGATTTCTAAAACCCACAGAGAGGAAGGAGGGAGGGAGCTATGCCCACAGAGAGGAAGGGACGAACTATATTAAGACAAAATGGAAAGAAGACGGAGATTTCAGACTAACCACAGAAGAATGGGACAAGATCACAGAGGGAACATTTAAAACCACATTAGCGCCGAGATGGCAGGAGTTCTCATGGAAAGTTAAACTAGGTATTTTATCACCCCAGATAGAAAAGCTAAATAGGAACAAGGGGGGTTGGCTAGATGCTGGAGAGAGTGTGGCGAACAGATGGCCACACCTGAGCACATATTTTATAACTGCCCAGCTATAAATGAGTTTATAACAGACATCCAAAGGAAAATAGCAGCACTGTTCCAACTGAATACACCCCTGCAGCTACACCACATGATACTGGGCTTCCCCCAATGGAAATTAAGGGAGGGAATGCAAAATATCTGTGGATCATAATAGTGGTGGCAATAGGAAAAGTTATTACTAGAAAATGGTTAAGCCAAGAGATGCCCACAGTACAAGAGTGGGAAAAGCTAATAAATTAAATTCAAGAAATGGAGAGGCTGACATACCATATACAAGACAGAACAGAGAAATTTATGGAAAGATGGACTAAGTGGATAATGGAAGTACCCAATGGGTAGTCAGGAAGAGAGGGTTAAGAGAAAGTGCCAGAGCTGGACAGAAAGGTACAGATGGATAATAAAAGATAACAGAGCTCAATCAATGTAAGAGAGTTAAATTAACCTCTGATAAAGATACATTAGAGGACAACTGAGTAAAGGCTTTATCCTGCAAAGACAACTAACATATAAACCACAGTGGAAGAATGGAAGGCACAGTCACATGACATAAACATAGGAGATAAAAGGAGACAATAAAACATAGATACATAGATACATAGACAGTGATGGCAGATAAGGGCCTATGGCCCACCCAGTCTGCCCATTTGAGCTTGTAAGTTCAGTTTGTTTTCCTAGAAGTCTGTTGCCCCTTACCCCTTATCTCCAGAATTCCTTTATGTCTATCCCATGCATTCTTAAATCCCGTGATTGTTTCAGCCCCCACCACTTCCTCTGGCAGGGTGTTCCACTTGTCCACCACCTGTTCTGTGAAGAAATTTTTTCTCATGTTTCCTCTGAATCGTCCTTCCTCCAACTTCATCCCATGCCCTCTAGTCCTGGAACATCTTTTTCGCTTAAAAATAGTGTTTTCCTGCACCCTGTTCCTCCCTGTAAGATACTTGTATGTCTCTATCATATCCTCTCTCTCCCTCCTCTCCTCCAGGGAGTACATGTTCAGTTCCTTCAACCTGTCTTCATAGGACTTGTGATGAAATCCATGCACCATCTTTGTTGCCCTCCTCTGAACCTTCTCTACCCTGTCTATGTCCTTACGTAGGTAAGGTCTCCAGAACTGTACACTGTACTCCAGGTGGGGCCTCACTAGTGTCTTGTATAGCAGAATTATGACCTCCCTTTTCCTGCTGGTGATGCCCCTGCCTATACATCCCAGCATCCTATTTGCTTTACCTGCTGCCTTGTCACACTGTTTCCCTACCTTGAGGTCATCAGAGATGACAACCCCAAGATCCCTTTCCTGCTTGGCATGCTATATCCTCACCCCCAACTGATATATTGTGCCAGGGTTTTGTGCCCTATATGCATTATCTTGCACTTCTTTGCATTGAATTTAAACTGCCAAACCCCTGACCATTCTTCAAGTTTCTGCAGGTCGCTCTCATTCTGTCTACACCTCTGGTGTGTCTACTCTGTTACAGAGCTTTGTGTCATCAGCTAACAGTGAAATTCTGCCTTCTAGGTCCCATGAATGTCACTGATGAAGATGTTGAATAGGACCAGTCCCAGCACTGATCCCTGTGGTACCCCACTGGTCACTCTTCCCTCTGTGGAGTGACAGCCATTTACCACCACCCTCTGTGTCCTGCCACCCAGCCAGTTACCTACCCACCACACTACTGCCCACACCCATATTCCCCAGTTTGTGTAATAGTCTTCTGTGTGGCACAGTGTCAAAGGCCTTGCTGAAGTCCAGATAGGCCATGTCCACTGCCCTCCCCTGATCCACCTCCCTAGTCACCCAGTCAAAAAATTCAACGAGGTTGGTCTGACATGATCTCCCCTGGTGAAACCATGCTGCCTTGGGTCCTGTAGTCCATTGACAACCAGATGTTCCACCAATCTCTCCTTCAGTAGTGCTTCCATGATTTTCCCCACTACCGAGGTGAGGCTGACTGGTCTGTAGTTCCTGCTTCCTCTTTGTTCCCACTTTTGTATAAGGGACTACATCTGCTGTCCTCCAGTCTTGGTGTACCTCCTGTTTCCAGTGATCGGCTAAACAGGATAGCCAGAGGTTCAGCCACCACCTCTCTTAGCTCTTTAAGGACCCTGGGGTGCACCCATCTGGCCCTATTGCTTTATCAACTCTTATTACTTCCAGTTCCTTCAGAACCCTTTCTCGTGTAAAGGGACTTGTGTCCATTTCTGCACCATTCTCACCCCTTGTACTCTTCAGACCCATTACCTCCTCTTCCTCAGTAAAGACTGAGCAGAAATACCTGTTCAGTATGTCAGCTTTACTGTTGTCATCCTCCACGCCCCCATCCTCCCCTTCAATCTCACTATCCTCCCTTTGTCTTTCTTTTTTCACTTATGTACCTGTAAAGGTTTTATCCCTCTACCCACTGATTTTGCAATGTGTTCTTCTGTCTGAGCTTTGGCTTCCCTTACTGACCTCCCTGCCTCCCTTTGCTTCTCCTGGTACTTCTCCCTATCCCCTTCTGCCTGTGTCTTTTGTATTGCCTGAATGCAGTCTTTTGGCTTTCACTTTCTTTTGCTACCTCTGGAAAACCATAATGGTCTCCTCTTCCTTTTCCTCTTGCTAACCTGCTTAATGCATAATTCTGTTGTTCTTGTAATCCCCATTTTAAATACTGCCCACTGTTCCTCAACCCCTGATTCCTGTCCCATTCCCCTAATGCCTCTTTCAAGTATCTCCCCATTTTCCCAAAGTCTGCCCCCTAAAATCCAGAGATACGTGTTTTGTGTGGTTTGTTTCGCTCTTTCTGTGATTTCAAACCACAATGACTGGTGGTCACTGTTTCCCAGGTGCTCCCCCACTGTTATCCCCAACACACTGTCCCTGTTTGTGAGCACAAGGTCCAGTATTGTCTTCTGCCAAGTTGGTTCCATGACCAGTTGCTTAAGGAAGGCACCCTGAAGGGAGTCCAGGATAAATCTGCTCCTAGTTGATGCTGCTGCTGGGATGCTCCAGTCCACGTCTGGAATATTGAAGTCTCCAACCAGTACTACCTCACCCTTGTCTGCCATCCTTTGGATGGCTAGCATCAGCTCCCTATCTATTTCTTCCTCCTGGGCTGGTGGTCTATAGACCACACCTGTGCGGATGGCTGTCCCCATTTTCCTTTCCAGCTTAACCCACAGTATCTCTCCCCAATTTTGTTCCTCCTGGATCTCTGGGCCCTTATGTCATTTTTCATACAGTGCCACCTCCTCCCTTCCTGCCTGCTCTGTCTCTTCTGAATATGTTGTAGCCAGGTATGGCCATCTCCCAGTCATGGTTATCATTACACCAGGTTTCAGTGATGGCCACAATGTCCAGGTCTGACTGTACCATGACAGCCTCCAGATCTTCCATCTTGTTGCTAAGGCTCCTGGCATTTGCACACATGGCTTTCCATGATTTGACCTCCCTAGACTGTTTCACTGTTCTACTCCAGCCCCTTCCTTGGTTGTCATTTATCCCTGGTTCTCCTTGCTGTCTGCCCTTCTGCTGAATTTTGCCCTTTCTGCTTATCCACCTCTTGGGCACTAATCTCCATCTTTGCACACTGCTTTGCAGAGATAGCCACTCCTCTGGTTCACTGGTTCCCACTGCTAGCTGTGGGGGTGAGACAAGTAGGTACCCTCCTTGCTGGCCTGCCACCCCCTTTGGATTTAAATGCTTGTCAATGTAGCATTTAAACTTATCATTGAGTGCTTGGATTCCTCCAGGATGGATGCAGCGCGCCAGGCTTGAACAAACCTCCATCCTCCAGGTGGGTCCCCAGTCACCAATGAATCCAAACCCTTCCTCACAGCACCAGTTCTTCAACCATGAGTTAAAGTTCCTGGTGCATACACTCTATGCTTCTCCCTTGCTTCTCACAGGTAGTACTTCTGAGAAAGTGACAGAAGTAGCTACTTGCTTGAGACCCCTCCCAGTTTCCTAAACTCTTCCTGAACTTCCTTGGCTCCCTATTTGCCAGGTCATTAGTACCTAGGTGGATAATGACATCCAGCTCACCCTCCTGCCTTTGCCTTCCCAGTGATCCCCAGGATCTTCCTTTCATCCCTCCATGTCGTGGCACCTGGTAGGCACCTCACCTCCCTGTCCTCCCCCTCCTGTGTTCCTAGCTGGATCCCTCTTATGATGGAGTCCCCCACTAGGATTCACTTCCTCCTCCTCTGGAGTCCACTGCTTTCCCCGCTGAGGTCACCTCCTTGGCTAACCTCCACATCCTTTCCTTCCACTTCTCTGGGTACCTCTATTTGGTTGTCCTCAAAACGCTCACACAGTTTCTTTTGGTTAAACAGTTTAAAAGGTTTTATTGAATCTGTAACAGTAAAAGTTTATTTAATTGCTGTTTTTTAAGTACAAGATATAATTAGTAGGATAGGACGCTTAAAATGACAATATTTTAAGGTATAAAAGATTAGAGATAGACTAAACTGTAAACACAAGTGAAGAATGTAAGTTGTGATGACATGGTAAAAACCTGTAAAATGAAAATGGAAAAAGCAAACATAAAGTATAAAAAAAAATAATTAAACTGTCAGCGACCTAAGTCTGCCTTGGCAGATTTATGTCACTGGCACTTTATTCTGAATACAAAGCTTGAAAATCAAAATATTTTCAAGTGGTGATTGAGACATTATTCCAATAATTCTCTTTGGGAAAAAAGTATCCCCAGGTCCTGGGATTGCATTTGTACCACAGACTTCCAACAATTATTTCTTTTAAAAGTTAGTAATAAACAGCTCAGCAGAAATACAAATGATAATATTAGTTTCCCTTGAGGCAACACAGCTACATGACTACTATCTAAGTGATTTATTACATTAATAAACATTTGGCACAGAACTCAGCTCCAGTACTTTGTGATTTTGGGGGTCTTCCATTACTTTCATTTGATAATAATCCATTTAAAAAATGAAAATCTTACATCTTGAGATCCTCTAATCTAAAACAGCTAACAGGAAAAGCTGTTCTATGTTATTTTTTTATTCTTCAGCCAATGAGCTTTTCTGTGTATTTAAATGCACTGCCACAGAAAAGATAAATACATCAGGCTGAACAATCTGCCATGAATATTGGTTAGACTATACAAAAGATGGCCCTATTTAAGTTTTTAGACACCACAAAACTAGTCTGGGAACTAAAACTTGTGATAAAATGATATCACGCTGTTATTTCATACTGATGAAACCCAGTGAAATCAAAGTATGAACTCTATGTGCAAATGACTGTTTTTTGCATCTAACCCCTAAACATTACAGTGAAGAGTCATAAGGACATCAAGTTAACCTCAGTCTAAACTTTACTCATTATGATTATTTTTTAAACATGACCTTATACAACAGTAATTCTAAAATAAAGGACAAAGCATTTAACAAGAATCCAGGAATTCCAAAATTATCACCTATCAAATGGAACCTGTTGCTTACTAAAAGTTAATTAAATCTAATTATGGTTCCTGTTTTGTCTTTTGTTTTCTTTTGTGTCTTCTCACTTTTGAAACCTTTGTTACCCTAATTAAAGGAACTGCAATAATCTCATTTTTTTTTATAAACACTGCTCAAACCATCTTTCTATAATGTTTGCGACTGTCATGGTTAAATTGTTTGTACCTTATTGGTACATTTTATGGTTACTGAATATTATTTTACTTGTTATATTCATTTTCCCTCTCAAGACATTCTTATGAACAAGACTTTGGTCTCAAGGAACCTTCCTGTATTTTGAAACTTTTAATACCTAATTTAATAAACAAACAGAAAGAAATAATAAACCAGAACAGAATCACATTGCACTGTGTCATTTTTCTGTTTTTCCCCATCCCCTAGCTCCATCAGTTAGGATCACCATGGTTGCACCCTTACTCTGGCCATGTAATCCTCACTGCAGATGTCCACACCACTCTGTACTCAGTTGGCAGGGGCACCCAAGTGCCAAGCAGCCCACGTGTTCCCTAGTAGCCCAGCACTTTATCTCTGCAACATGCTGAGTCACCCCACCCCCAACTGACTAGAAGGTTCTGGGGCTTATCTGCAAACTCTAGTCTCCTTTGTGGCAGTTCAATGCACTGCCACCCCCCCCCCCAAGCCCATCTCTAAAATGCGACTTTACATAGCACTAGAAAAGCATAGTTACGTAAGAACTTACCATAACAGCAGATATTTGAGGGGATCTCTTGCAGCAGGCCATCACAGGTAGGACTTCACCGTCAGGCACTAGAACCACCGGAAAGTTATTTAGCTAGCAGTCTACCAAAGGGGCCACCCACCTCCGACATCATGCAGTGACGTCAGCTACTCTCTACAGGCAGGCAGCCTCCCATGTCCTCCCCAGTTCTCCCACCAGAGACCCCAGAACATTTGACTGAGGGATCTGAGGAGGAACCCAAGGTTCCAGGGAAAAGGAAAGAAACAGAAGGAAAGCTGAAGGTCGTCTCCTGGAGAAGAAGCAAAAGCAGAGAAAGAAAAAAACAGGCCCATGTGGAAGGAGGGATGGAAAAGCAAGGCCTGCTGCAAGAGATCCCCCTCGAAGATCTACTGTTACATGAAGTTCTTTTAAGTAACTGTACTGTCTTACATTGGGTGAATCTCTTGCAGCAGGCCACCACAGGTAGGGTAAGTAGTAAGCAGTTCCCAAAAATGACAATATGACATAAAGGGGTAAAGGAGATCAAGCCTAGGAAAGAATGCCCTGCAAGACAGCCAGACCAAAACTATCAGCACCTAGAGACAATGTCCAGGCTGTAGTGCTTAGTGAAAGTGTGAATTGAACTCCAGGTAGCTGTGGTGCAGATTTCTGCAGCAGACACATTATGGAAACGGCTACCAAGGCAGCCATCCCCCCCGGTGGAATGGCCATGGATGACACCAGGAGGCTCCTTACCATACTTACAGAAACAGGAAATAATGCAGTTGGCCAACCATTTGGACAGACACTGCTTAGAAACTGGGGCACCCTCTTTACTTGGAGTGAATGAAACAAACTGAGAGGACTCTCTGACCTCTTTAGTCCTGTGTGTTTAATAATCCCTGGTGCTTAAAGGCAGCTGCTAGCACTGCTAGGCACTTGGTAAAAACCCTGGGGCTGAAGACAAACCAAAGGGGAGTGACTGAAATTGATAGTGGACTCCCTGGAAATGGAAGCACAGATAGCATCTGTGAGAAGCACAGATTTTGATGTAAACGTACACATCCTGCATATCCAGGGAACAAATCCAGTCCCCCTGATGTAACTGGGGGAGAAGGTCTTGTAGTACCATCGTTCTGAATTTCTTGTACTGAATGGAAAGTTTTAAATTGCTGAGGTCCAGGGTAAGCCATATGCGCTTTGGGACTAGTAATACCCCATTCCTTGTTGGGATACTGGAGTCACAA
Organism: Neoceratodus forsteri; assembly: GCA_016271365.2. NCBI lineage: Eukaryota > Metazoa > Chordata > Ceratodontiformes > Ceratodontidae > Neoceratodus > Neoceratodus forsteri. The sequence continues at coordinate 1,546,428,716 of CM057450.1, forward strand.
ACCCACTCAGCAGGTCAGGCCCTCTACTCCCAAAGTGCCAACCTCCGAGCACAGTCTTGTGAATAGTTTAACAGTACAAGCTAACCTTCTTGTCTGTTTTGTGAGTTCGGATCAACATTTGGTCTCAAGTCTTCGAGGGATTCAAACTGTGAACCTCTTGCTAGCATACCCAATACACAGGCTCAGATATTTCTGTCTTCGTGGGGCCAGATAAATTTGCCTATGGGAACCTAACCAGGTATACAGAGATGAACCCTTAAAAACTTTAATAAAGACCTCAGATTTAAAATGCTTCTCTTTCCAGTTTGGTAACACCATTCAAGTTTATGTTTAGTATCTGCAATAACCATATACTTTTCTTACAAATAAAAAGAAGTCAAAGACAGACCAAGTAAGTTCTAAAAATAATTTTACTAAAATAGTTAAAAATATGTAAAACACAAAATACAGAACTCTTATGTCACAAGACATACAAATCTTTTAAAAGAACATGGTTTAAACTGTACAAATTCCTACTTACAGTGCTTAGATTTGACTCTTTCTAACTACCTGTTTACAAGTGCTCCAAAGATGTTTTCTTAGTCAGAGTCTAGGTAAAAGTGTGTCTAAGTAAAACGGAGTATTCCTTAACAACTGTATTGGCCAACCCCTTTTTGTGTGAGGTCAGCTAGCTCCTGCTCTGTCAGATTATGTATAAAAAATATATATATCTTATACAAAAACAGGATGTCTTTTTTTAAAGTATTACATTCTGCAACTTCAACATAATTCATGTCCTTCAAATGACACTTCATTTGATCTCATAATAAGCTTCCTCCTTCCAGGACATGAAAGAATCTTTATGATTTTCACACTTCTGTGTAATAACCTGAGGTTTTCCTCCAGCATCATACAATGGATATGATATAGTAACTACGGCTGTAATAAACTCAGACAAACAGGATCCTTGATTAAAGCCTTGCATGTAACACACTGTCTCTAAAACCTAAGTGTGTGTGAACTCATATTCTGTCAGCATTTTCTCTTGGCTTTCATCTTTCAGCTGAAACCTGGGGTGGAGGGGGTGAGGTCACTCCTAGAGCATCAGATCTTCAGCAGAGACAGTCAGTAATACATTTTATATATATAAAAAAATTATACAGCACTCAGAACTGGCTGTCTACGTCATAATTCCTCCCCACCTAGACTGAATTTGGGGGATCTATCCCCTACATGGGATAAGCTTCCCAAATCAGTTCACTCCTCATAGACCCTAGACAGCCCATCTGAGTTCTGATTCTTCGCTCTAGCCCTATGTACGATTGTCAGATCATAACCTTGCGAAGCAAGACTCCATCGTAGCAATCTGCCATTGTTTTTCCCCATCTGCGTCACCCAAACCAGGGGGTTGTGGTCAGTCTGCACCACAAAATTCCGCCCATACAAGTATGACTCTAGCTTCTTTCGAGCCCACACTATGACAACACACTCCTTTTCCACCGTGGAGTATGCTTGCTCCCTGGGAAGTAACTTCCTGCTCAGGTACACTACTGGGTGATCTGCCCTTGGCTGGATATCTGGCTCAGTACTGCCCCAATACCCACGTCTGTGGTATCCGTCTGAACTGCAAAGATTTTGCTATAGTCAGGACTTGTCAAAACAGGAGAACTGCACAGTGCCTCCTTCAGTCTGGTAAAGGCTTCCTCACAGACTGGGCCCCAGGTAATTTTCTTTGACATTTTATTCTTTGTCAGGTCAGATAGGGGAGCAACCAGGGCACTGTAATTGGGTAAAAATTTCCTGTAGTACCCTGCTGTCCCTAGAAAGCTCCTGACCTGCTTCTGGGTTTCTGATCTGGGCCATGCCTGGATCACCTCTATCTTTATTTGGTTAGGACGGAGCTGTCCCTGGCCTACCACATGCCCGGGGTATGCCACTTCTCCCATGGCCACCTGGCACTTCTCGGCTTTGACAGTGAGACCAGCCCTCTGTATCCTGTCCAGCACTTCCCTAAGGTGGGACAGGTGTTCCTCCCAGCTGGTACCAAAGATGGCAATGTCATCCAGGTACGCTACGGCGTACTCCTCAGCACCATTTAACACCTGATTCACCAACCTTTGGAAAGTGGCCGGGGCGTTCTTCATTCCAAAAGGCATTACTTTAAACTCAAATAAACCTGTAAGAGTGACAAAGGCGACCTCTCCCTAGCTCTCTTCTGTCAATTCTACCTGCCAATACCCTTTATCAAGTCAATGGTCGTAAGGTAGGTTGCCCCTCCCAACTAGTCCAGGAGTTCATCTGTCCAGGGCATTGGGTAGGCGTTGGACTTTGTGACTGCCTTTAGTCCACGATAGTCCACACAGAAACAAGTTGAGCCATCTGGCTTGGGCACAAGGACTATGGGTAAGGCCCAGGGGCTGTGGGATCTCAGGATTACCCCTAAATCCAGCATCTCCTCCACTTCCCTCCTAATGTCCTTTTGGACAGCCTCTGACACCCAGTATGCTGTCCGCTGTATGGGCGTCTGTGTCCCTGTCTCCACACTGTGTGTCGCTAAGGGGGTTAGTCCAGGCTTGCTACTAAACAAGGGACAAAGTCTGCTAAAACCTCCCTTACTTTCTGGATCTGGTCTGGGGCCAGCTGAGGAGACAATTTTACTGCCTCCACAGAGGACTTCTGCTTGCTTTCCTCCAGCAAGTCCAGAAGGGGGTCTCCTTCAACCGTCCCCTCCCCATGACTACACACTGAAAACACCATGTCAGCCCTATTTGCATATGGCTTCATCATGTTGACATGGTACATCCTTTCAGTCTGTCTTTGGTCAGGTAACTCCACAATGTAGTTCACGTCATTTACCTTTCTAACCACTTTGTGCAGTCCTACCAACTCAGCTTGCAGCTTGTCTTTCCGGACCGGAATAAAGACCATGACTTCCTGACCCACCATGTACGAGCGAGCTCTGGCTCTGGGAGTCGCATCTTTCATCACTTTTTGTTTCCCTGTTGGGCAGCATAGGTTGCTCAGGGCTGTCCCCATCAGCTCCTTCATCCTTTGCCTAAACCTAAGGACATAATCCACAATGGGAGTTCCCTGGGTGGCGTGCTTGCCTTCTCAGTTCTCCCAGATCAAGTCTAGGGGCCCATGTATCCAGTGTCCATATAAGAGTTTGAAAGGGGAAAATCCTGTCGACTCTTGGGGCACCTCCCTGTATGCAAACAACAGGTGGGGAAGGTATTTCTCCCAGTCCCTCCCATGCTGTTCAGCAAGCGCCCAGAGCATTCACTTTAGGGTACCACTGAATCGTTCCACAAGTCCATTGGCTTGTAGGTGATACAGTGTTGTGCATCTCTGCACCACCCCACACTTCTCCCATAAACATTTCATCAGGTCGACATGAAGGAACCCCCTCGATCAGTGATAACCTCCTGCAGAAACCCAATACAGGAGAAAATCCCAAGTAAGGCATCTGCCACTTTGTCTGTCCTCAGTGAGGATAGGGTGACTGCCTCTGGGTACCAGATGGCATAATTCTCCACAATCAGGATGAATCTCTTCCCTGAGGAGCTGGGGATATTTAAAGGCCCCACAATATCCATTCCCACCCTCTGGAATGGTTCCTCCACTATGGGAAATGGAATCAGGGTGGCTTGGGTTTTCTTGCCTGCCTTCCCTATTTCTTGGCACCGGTGACAAGATCTGCAATACTCCTTCATCTGCTGGGTGAAGTTAAGCCAGTAGAAATTCTGGGCTAACCGCTGAATAGTGTGTGCAATTCCCAGATGACCAGACAAGGGAATATCATGTGCAATTTTGAGCAACTGCTCACGATACCCCTGGGGAATGATAAGCTGCCTGCCTAGCATCCCTCCCTCAGTCTGTACTGCCTGAGCATACATAAGTCCATTTTCCCAATAAACCTTATGTCTGCCGTCACCTCCCTGTGTTCCGTCAGAGTATGCTCAAGCCCTCAGCTTCTCTAAACTAGAGTCACTCCTCTGAGCAGCTGCAAATCCCTCACACAGTCCCAAGGTATAGGACAGGTCCCCTTCAGTCGCTAAACTAGAGTCCCTAGCACTAGCGTCAGAGCACTCAGGATCACTGTCAATCCCAACCCTTGGATAATTGGTCACCCCTCTCTCTTCGGAGTAACCTTCCGTAGCTGTGTGGTCACTTGCTACTGGGGACATTTCTACCCCCTATTTATCAGTCTCCCCATCTGGAGACACAGGCTGGGGAACCAGCCTCCCAGTAGTTTTCACAATGGCTTCTGTGGGGTTCAGGGAGCTACAATTTTCACTTGCTGCTTGGCTACAGGTAACTGCACATACCATCCCCAGTAGGAGATTGTTACCCAGGATAAACATCCATAGCTAACGTTTTGGCTATAGCCACCTGTTGCACAGTTCCCCCTGTTTCACCCCAGTCCAGGAGAACACTAGCCAGTGGCAATGTTTTCGCTTCACCAGTAAACCCTTGTACAGTGATGTGTTTATTGGGTATAAGCTGACCAGGCTGTACCAGATCCCCCTTTACTAACATCAGGGATGCCCATGTCCCTTAACCCTTGCGTCTGCATACCATTTACCATGACTGGGTGCATGTGTTCCCTCATGTTCACTGGCATGCTACCAGGGACATACAAAAAAAAACACTTCTTTTCTAGCACCCTGTTGTGTATTATTGCTCACCTTTTTGGGACACTGTCTGGCAATATGCTCAGTTTCTTTAAACAACCAACAGGCATTTCTTACTTCAGAGAAATCTTTTCGCTGAAACCTGGGGCTAACTGGTTTGGGTGGAGGCAGTGAGGGTTTTAGCTGCCCTGAAGGCACGCTTTTCCCTTTCTGCACTGCCACACCTGCCCCATTCACTCTCAGAGCAGGTCTGCTCTTGGCATAGTGGTCCGAGAGTTCAGCAGCCTCTTGCACTGTTTTTGGATCTCGGTCCTCTAGCCAGGTTTTTAGCTCTGCTGGGCATGACCAATAAAACTGTCCTAATAAAATCACATTTTCAGTTTTATCAACAGAGTTTGCCTCCATTCCTTCCCACCACCATTTTAAAAACTGATGCTGTTTCATGGCTAGCTCCTCGTAGCTCATATCAGAGCTTCTCCTGAGCTTATGGAATTTAGCTTTGTATGATTCAGCAGTTAATTCATACTTTTTTAACAGTGCAGCTTTTAGTTTGCTGTAATTATTACTGTCCTCATTGTCCATTTGACCCAATGCATCCCGAGCTTTCCCGGTAAGTAGCGGGGATAGCTGGAAGCTCCAGGACTCTCTAGGAATTTTAGCCTGAATACAAACTTTTTCAAAAGAATTTAAAAAAGTGTTCATATCTTCCATTTCCTTAAATTCAGCTATTAATTTGGAGTTCAATTTGTAACCCAGTCCTGCAGTCCCAGTTAAACCCAAGCCACTTACCTGCTCTGGTGCCGCTGGTTGGAGTCGTAGCTTCTCCAGTTTGTGTTGCCTCTGGTGTTCCTCTCTCTTCTCCTCTGCAGCTTGCTGGCACTCACGCTCCTCAATGTCTGCTCCCTCTGTTCTCACTCTGCCTCTCGGCATTCACATCCTCTCTCTTGCTCTGCCTGTTGGCTTTCTTGCTCAGCCTCACAGTCCGCCTCCCTCCGTTCTCGCTCTGCCTCCAGTTCCATCCTCCATAACTCAGTTTGCAGCCTGAGTACCTCTTGATTCAGGATACTGATGACCTTCCCCTGCTGCTGTGGCTCTTCACTGGCAGTGGCCCTGCTGTCCTCGTCATCAGCTCTGGACCCTTCACTGGCCACTAGCCCTTCCACACTTGAGGTTTGGTCCTTTCCAATCATGGTTGGTGACCCACTGCACTGGGTATCTGCTACCATCAGGGCATCTATGAGGCTCTGCTTGCTTGCTTTCACCTCGAATGGGACTCCTCTGTCCCCACACAACTGCCTTTAGTAATCTAAAGTGTGCCTGCTGTAGTTAGAAGTTATCTTTCCTGATTACTGCTACTCTGACTGCACTTTAGAAAAAAAAAAATAAAACGGGTAGGAACTTGACTGTACTCCAAGTGATATATAGTTCTGTTTCCTTTTTAAAAGAAAACTCTTTTTCTTTCTTTGCGAGAGAGCTTACGGTCTCAGCTGACACAGAACAATAAAATCTTGTGATACCAAAATTATGCCACCGCTGCCAATCAATCTGTCACAAACCCACTCAGCAGGTCAGACCCTCTACTTCCAAAGTGCCAACCTCCGAGCGCAGTCTTATGAACAGTTTAACAGAACAAGGTAACTCTCTTGTCTGTTTTGTGAGTTCAGATCAACCATTGGTCTCAAGCCTTGGATGGATTCAAACTGTGAACCTCTTGCTAGCATACCCAATGCACAGGCTCAGATATTTCTGTTTTCGGAGGGGTCAGATATCTTTGCCTATGGGAACCTAACCAGGTATACAGAGATGAACCCTTAAAAACTTTAGTAAAGACCTCAGATTTAAAATGCTTCTCTTTCCAGTTTGGTAACACCATTCAAGCTTATGTTTAGTAGCCACAATAACCATATACTTTTCTTACAACTAAAACGAAGTCAAAGACAGACCAAGTAAGTTCTAAAAAGAATTTTACTAAAATAGTTAAAAATATGTAAAACACAAAATACAGAACTCTTATGTCACAATACATACAAATCTTTTAAAAGAACACAGTTTAAACAGTGCAAATTCCTACTTACAGTACTTCGATTTGACTCTTTTTCTAACTACCCATTTACAAGTGCTCCAAAGATATTTTCTTAGTCAGAGTCTAGGTAAAAGTGTCTAAGTAAAACAGAGTACTCCTTAACAACTTTATTGGCCAACCCCTTTTTGTGTGAGGTCAGCTAGCTCCTCCTCTGTCAGATTATATATATAAAAAATACATATCTTATACAAAAACAGAATATCTTTTTTTTAAATAATTACATTCTGCAACTTCAACATAATTCACGTCCTTCAAATGACACTTCGTTTGATCTCTGAATAAGCTTCCTCCTTCCAGGACATGAAAGCATCTTTATGATTTTCACACTTCTAAGTAATAACCTGGGATTTTCCTCCAATGTCATAAAATGGATATGATATGGCAGCTATAGCTGTAATAAACTCAGACAAATAGGATTCTTGATTAAAGCCTTACATGTAACACATTATCTCTAAAAACTGAGTGTGTGTGAACTCACACGCTGTCAGCATTTTCTCCTGGCTTTCATCTTTCAGCTAAAACCTGGTGGGGTGGTGCAGTCACTCCTAGAGCATCAGATTTTCAGCAGAGACAGTCAGTAATACATATTATATTATAAAAAAAATGACACAGCACTCAGAACTGGCTGTCTGTGTCACAACTGAAACTGGCTCTATGGCCTGCTTTTGCAGGAGGGCATGGATTTCCTCCCATATCAGAGGAGCATGGTGTAGAGGGTAGTGGGACAGCAATGGATGGTTGTCTGGAGGACATCCCAGAAAATCTAGGGAGTGACCCTGCTTGATTATTTGAAGTACCCAGCTGTCGGCTGTGATCCCCTCCACTTGGGCAGGTGGAGGGAGAACTGGCCCTCTTCCAGCACTTCCTGCTCTGCCCGAGGGAAGGAGTCGGGGTGGTGGAGGCGGATGCAGGTCCCCTCTGGGAATTTTGTTGGTGGAGGCGGCTGGGGTGGGCAGGGCAAGTGGACTTGCATTTGCCCTGAGTTCTCTCTTGCTGCCAGGCTTGGTGGGAGTTGGTGTCGAAAGGGCTGTTTCTGAGCAGGCCTAGACTGTGTATAATAAAGGGAGTGGACTGACTGAATGACCCTCCCTGAGGCCAGAAGCTTGGCAAGAATTTACTCCACAACATCCCCAAACAACAGAGGGCCTCTGAAAGGGGCGTTAAAGCCAGATTGGTGCACATCCTGTGCAAACACTGACACCCTGAGCCAGGAATACTCACATATGAAAAAGCCAGCAGAGATAGGCCTCATGGTCTGTTGAGTCTGCTTCATTGTGCAGCTAGCCCCTCATCTTGCAGCTGCCCCTCCTATTCCTCCCCTCCTTAGATTTACCCTCCCCCTCACCCTGTCCTATCCCCTCTTGATACTGCCCACCATCTTATAGGCCACCATCTCCTGTGTTAGAGTGTTCCACTTGCCCAGCACCCTTTTCAAGAAGAACTGTCTCCCTACCTCCCTCCTGAATCTTCCCCCCATCTGAGACTGTGCCCTTTCATGTCCCTTCCTCTTCTTAATTGGAAGATCCCCTCTGTTCAAGTCTTGTTTAATCTCTTTCAAGTACTTAAAGGTCTCAATCATGTCCCCCCCATCCCTCCTCTCCTCCAAGGAATACATACCTAGCTTGCTCAGCCTTTCCTCGCAGGGCTTGCCCTCCAATCCCTGGATCATCTTTGTTGCTCTACGCTGCACCCCCCCAAGAATCTAACATCCTTCTTTAGATATGGGTGCCAGAACTGCATGCAGTACTCCAGGTGTGGCCTGACCAGTGACCTGTTCAGTGGGAGGATTATCTCCCTACTTCTGGAGGAGATTCCCCTCGCTATGCACCCCAGCATCTTGTTGGCCTTTGCTGCCTCCTTCCTACACTGAGCAGTGTTATTCATGCTCCCTGTTATAAGTACCCCTTGGTCCTTTTCCTTCACAATGCTACCCAACTCTACCCCTCCCAGCTGATGGTCCCTTCCTGGTTCTTTACTCCAAAGTGCATTTCCTTACACTTCTTGGCACTGAATCCCAGCTGACATGTTTCTGATCATTCTGCAGTTTAGTTAGGTCATCCTGTAGCCCCTGCCATCCCTCAATGTCATCAACCACCGTCCCCATTTTGGTGTCATCTGCAAACAGACTGATCTTACTTCGGATCCCATGTGAGATATCAGCTATAATTAGTCTGAACAACACCAGCACCAGCACCGATCCCTGTGGCACTCCGCTCATCACTGCCCTTGGTGCTGAGAGTTCCCCTCCCACTATCACCCTCTACTGCCTACCCCTTAGCCAATTTGTTATCCATTTCACCATCTTCTCTCCTGCCCCAAAAGCTTCCAGCTTTCCCCTCAGCCTCCTGCATGGCACAGAGTCAAAGGCCTTGCTGAAATCCAAATATAGGACATCCACTGCATGGCCCTTGTCTAGTTCCCTTGTCACCCAATCATAGTACTCAGTGAGGTTGGTATGGCAAGATCTGCCCGAGACAAACACGTGCTGATGCTCATCGTGGAGTCCATTGTCCTCCAAAATGTTCACCAGCCTCTCTTTCAGGATTGTCTCCATAAGCTTCCCCATGATTGATGTGAGGCTCACTGCCTGTAGTTTCCAGGTTCATCCTTTGGGCCACCTTTTTGGATGGGCACAACATGGGCCATCCTCCAGTCCTGTGGTATGCATCCCATGTCTAGGGAGGTATTGAACAGGTCAGCCAGTGGCCTTGCGAGAACCTCAGCCAGCTTTTTGAGTACCCTAGGGTGAATGCCATCTGGCCCAGGTGCCTTGACCACCCTCAGTCCTTCCAGTACCCTGTCCTCAGTAATCCTTGCATCTGCCACCCAAATAGAGGCAGAGGCAAAGGCAGACACTGGTTGTTGAGGTCCCTAGCCGACGCATCTACAGCGTTGTAAGTGATACAAAGGAGGTGGTCACCTATGTCAGATACTCCCTTAAGGTGGTCCTGCAACTCTGACTCAGGAGCCCCTTTGGGGAGGAGAGGATGACCTCCTGGATCTTGTCCCATAGGGAGTGCTGATATTGCAGCATGTGGCCCAGATAATTAAGGGCCCGGATGGCCAAAGTGGAGGAAGCAAACATCTGCTTGCCAAACAGATCCAAATGGTGGAATTCCCCGTCTGGGGACAGGAAGCCTACATGTTTAGGCCATTTGGAACAGTCATTGGGAAGCATTAATGACCACTGAATTTGCCTGTGCTTGCCCCCTCCAGGAACAGCCTGCCCTAGGGGGCATGATAAATCCTGTTAGCCTTGCAAGACATGGCAGCAAGGAGATGGGATGGATGCCAGGCCACCATGGTGACATCCTCATATGCATCAATCAGCGGGGGGGGGGAGCACCTGTGGTGGGGCATGCTTGTGCAGATAAACAGCCAGTCGCCTATGCTTGGGGTCTTGTTCCTCTGAACCAAAGCCTACTGCCACCTGAATGAGGCGCATGACTGCTGAAAAAGAGGGGTCAGTCGGGGGGGAACTGAGGAAGATCCTTGGGGGTGGAGACCCCTTCAGAGGAGCCCAAATAGGGAGAGGGAGAGGGGGAGCCAGAATCACTGTCCCCTTTGTCTGGGGCACCCTCATCCACTGAATGTGGAAGGAAAAAGTCACGGTGGTATTCATCCCCTTTGCTAGGTGGGGGAGGTGGGGAGAAAGCCCTCTCAGACATCTGAGATAAATGCTGGGGGCCGGGTGATGTAGGTCCTTGCAGATGATCCCTGGGCAGAGGGTCCGGAACTCATACTTGTGAATGGGACACCCCCCAGAGGGGGGGACACTGATCCCTGAATGTCCACCATGACCGACGTAGGGCCAGTTGGCGGTGGATAGGGATAACCTACAGGAGCTCCTGACATCGCCCAGGGTAGGATGCTGGGTAAAGATAATATGGGCCGTCCAGTGCAGGGTGTGGAGGGTCCTGCAGTGGAGCAAGTGACACTGGGGTCGGCGGAGGGTGAGCCCTGCATGAGGTAGAGTGAGGGCTAGGAGCCGGTGAGAAGCCTATCTGCACCTGAGGCGTGGACCTACATGAGGTATCTGATGCCAGGGAGATGGGAAACAGGAGGGGTGATGACGGTGCCCCTGCTTCTATTACACCCGCATCGGTGGTAGAACTGCCAACAGGGCCATGCTGCTGTGTGCCTGATGAAGAAATGGGCCTGAGCAGCAGAGGCTTAGCAGGCTGGGAGGATCCCTGGCCAGACGCTCCTCCACCAGAGAAACCGATGGTGGCAGGAGGAGGGACTGTCTGCCCTGTGAAAGGTGGGGCACTGGTGGGATGCGGGGCCAACCCCCTGGAGGACCCTGACATGGTTGAGTGAGAATGCAGTGACCGTGAGCAGGAAGATGACCAAGATCTGTGTTTTTCCTTGCCCTGGTGCTTGTGCTTACTTGAAGATTTGTCACGGGCTGGGCTGTAGCCAAACCCGAGGACTGGGCCTGGGAGGCCGAAGACTGGGCCTGAGCGGCCAGTGAAGAATGTGCCTGCAGCTCCTGCTCCACTGAGGTGACCATCAGCTTGAGCAAGTGCCCTTCGAGGGTCCACTCTCAATGGTGCATGATGCTGTTGAACCTCTGGCAGAATTCACAAGACTCTACATTGCGGTCTGGGCCTAGGTAGAATAGGCAAGCTGAGTGGCAATTCTTCTTAGGAATTTGCTGGCTGCAGGCACACTTGTTGTGATAATCTGTTGAAGAAGAGGGAGAAGATGACAAAAGGAAAAAACATCAAAAGATGGGGGAAAACTAGGGTGAGAAATAAAATGACCAATGGCGTGAAAATGGCAACTGAAGCAGCGATGGTTTCCCTTGCAGATCCGTCGTGACTAGTTCGACAGTGGGAAAGAACTGGGGAGGACAAGAGGGCTGCCCACCTATGTAGAGTGGCTGATTTCAGTGCAAGACATTGAAGGTGGGTGGCCCCATGTGGTAGACTGTTAGCTAGAAAAGTTTCCGTGTTGTCCTAGTGCCTGACAGTGAAGTCCTACCTGTGATGGCCTGCAACAAGAGATTACCCCAATGTAAGATATGAGGATTACACATCTGTAACCACAGCTGTAGGAATGGCATATGGTACTCCGCTCATCCGATGGCCTGCAACAAGAGATTACCCCAATGTAAGATATGAGGATTACACATCTGTAACCACAGCTGTAGGAATGGCATATGGTACTCCGCATCCACACTCCAGCAGTTCCCTTTCCCTTTAAGGCATGCTGGAATGTCTTCAGGCTGGCTTCTCCCACCCACCTGGGTAGTATCCTCCTCGGCACCATCCCGTGATGTCAGCTGTTACCCACTGGAAGCAAGACCAGTGTGCCACTTGACATGGGAGGTCAGGTGGGTTGTGTCAATGTACACCATATACCACTCCTACAACTACAGTTACAGGTGAGTAACCCTTATTTATAGGGACGCGAATATGATGTACTATCTACACTTCTGAAAGACTCCTAGCTATTCTCTGGGAGGAAGGGGCAGGGCACACACACCCCTACTTAGGGAACAGAGATTGGAGAACCGAGGCCCTAAAACCAGCACCCCAGCATGACTCAAGGTCAATGTGGTAATGGAAGATGAAGGTGTGAAGGTGTGTGCTGACTTAGAGGTAGCAGCCCTGCAGATCTCCTAGACAGGGATGTCCCTGGAAGCAGCCATCAAGGCAGCGGCATGTCTGGTGGAATAAGCCCTAAGCCCAACGGGAGGTTCCCTACCAGCCAACCTATAGCAAAGGTCGATGCAGGAGACTAGCCACCTGCCAATCGTCCGCAGAGCTGCCGGTCTGCCAGGTGTGGCTTCAGCGTAGGTGACAAAGAGCTGGCGAACCTCTCCCTGAACTCCAGCCATGTACTCCTTTTAGTAAGCAAGCACTCGCCTCAGGTCCAATGTATGAAGCCTGTGCTCAGTCTCTAAGGCTGGAGTGATGAAGTACTCTGGGAAGTTGATCACCTGCTTAAGGTGGAACTCCGAGACAACCTTCGGGAGGAACTCTGGGTTGGGGCAGACAACTTTGTCCCTGTGGAAGACCAAAAAAGAAGACTCCACCGAGAGCGCCTGTAGCTCACTGATCCTTCAAATGGAAGTGACAGCCATCAAGAAGACGGTCTTCCATGACAGGTGAGACATGTCACACCTGTGCATTGATTTGAATGGCTTGTTCATGAGTATTGCCTAGACAAGCAACAAGTTCCAATGTGGTGGTGGTGGTTCACACACCGGTGGGTACAAATGGCCCTGGCCTTTGAAAAAGCACCCATCTTCTGCACCACTGTCAGCGTACCAGCTCACAACAGGTATGCACAGATGGCTGCCAGGTGCACCTTGAGGGTCGTCGAGCAGAGGACCTACTGAGAAAGGGGCACAGGTAGTCCAAAATGCTCACCACCAGGCAGGACAGGGGTCCCACTCCTTGCCCTGACACCAAATGGAAAATCTCTTCCATTTGAAGGTGTAGCACTGATGGGTCAACTGCTTCCAAGAAGCCTCCACAGCACGGAGGACCTTGTCAGATAGACCCAAAGCCTGGAACTCTAGCTGCTCAGGAACCAGGCTGTCAGGTGCAGGGACTGAAGGTTTGGATGGAGGACCTTACCCTGGGAGCAAGTCTAGGCAGAGAGGCAGATGCCACGGAGGCCTGCTGCTGAGGCTGAGGAGATCAGGGTACCAAAACTGGCGCGGCCAGTTCAGAACCACTAGGATCACCTGTGCCTTGTCTCTCCATACCTTTATCAGCACCTCGTAGACCAGAGGAAAGGGAAGGAGGGCATATATGAGGCTCGGGGTCCAGGGCCTCGTGAAGGCGTCCCCCAGCAGTGTTTTGCTTATTTTATTTATTTTGGTCTAGGATTACAAATACCTTTGAGCCAGGGCTCTTTTACAAAGGTTCCATGTCATATGGTATAACAAGACAACAGGGATGACATTATGACAAATAATCACTTATCTATACATACACAAAGCTAGAACTAGGGTTGACAAAAGTAGAGAGGGAAAGGCAGGAGATGAGAGAGTGAGGGGAGGGGTGAGGGCGGGGCACAGAGGTGTAGTTAGGGGACAGAGCTGTAGTTAGGGGAGGGCTGAGGCGGGGGGGTGCCACCCGGAGAGCATTGTCAAAGAAACAGAGATTAGCAGATGGTGCCCAGATGTTAGCAAGAGTTAAGGATAGTGACCATCACCCATCCGGTAGGGGTTTGCATAAGGTCAGCTGGCACAGGTGATAGATGATTCAGTTATGATCAATGGCAGTCACACAGGCACTCGAGGCAGTGAGAGACTTGCGGAGGCTGGATTTGAAGGAGCCGAGCGTGGTGGTGGTGGTAATATCACTAGAGAGTTCATTCATCCAGCTCGAAGCTCTAAAGGCTAAGGATCTTTGACCTTGTGTAGTACGGCAGTGGGGAATTTGGAGAAGCTGTGGTTTAGTCCCCCTGGTGTCGCGGCTGCTGTTTCTGGATTGGAGGAGGGAATAGACTCCAGGAGATACAAGGCCCATTAAAATGTTCTTTGCCACCATACGAACATACAGTACGAAATTTGCCAGCAGATAAAGGCCTAGAGGTCTATCAAGTCTGCTTGAATGTGCAGCTAGCGCCCCTTATTCTGCAGCTGCCCCTCCCTTCCACCCTTCCCCTTCATTAACCCTCCCCCTTGTCCTGTCCCATCCTTGTTTGAAGCAGTCCACTGTTCTACTGCATACCACTTCAACAGGTAACGCATTCCACCCAGCCACCACCCTCTCTGTAAAACAATGTCTCATCATCTCCCTCCTGAACCTTCCTCGCTCCAGTCTCATATCATGGCCCCTGGTGGCCCTCCCCCTCCCTTACTTTGAACAGCCCCTCTGTACCCGTCTTGTTTATTCCTTTCATGTATTTAAAGGTTTCAATCATGTCACCCTGTCTCTCCTCTCCTCCAGTGAGTACATGTTCAACTCCTTCAACCTCCTCTCGTATGATAAGTCCTCCAGCCCTTGATCATCTTTGTCGCTCTGCACTGCACCCTCCAGTAACTTAATGTCCTCTTCAGATACGGATGCCAGTACTACATGCAGTACTCCAGGTGTGGTCTAACCTAATGACCTATACAGTGGCAGAATCACCTCCTCCTCCTCGAGGATATACCTCTGCAATACAACCCAGCATTTGTTGGCCTTTGCAGCTGCCTTCCACATTGTGCTGAGTTGTTCATTGACCCTGTAATGAGCACACCCAGATCCTTCTCCTCCTCCTCCTCTGTCTGGGCTAGCTGCACTCCCCCTAGCTGGTAACTCTTCCTTGGGTTCTTCATCCCAAAATGCAGCACCTTGCACTTTTTGGCATTAAAGCCCAGTTGCCAGGTGTCTGACCAGGTTTCAAGCTTTGCCAGATCATCCTGCAACCCCTACCATCCCCCTAGGTCATCCACTACTGCACCTACCTTGGTATCATCAGCAAACAGACTGATCTTGCTCTTGATGTCCCATGATATGTCTGCAATGAATATCCCAAACAACACTGGTCCCAACACTGAGCCCTGTGGAACACCGCTCGTCACTGCCCTTGGGTGTGAGAGCTCCCACCCACCACCACCCTCTGTTGCCTTCCCTGCAGCCAGTTTCCTACCCATCTCACCAGCTTTGCACCTGCCCCTGTGCCTACTAACTTCCTTCCCAGCCTTCTATGTGGCACTGAGTCGAATGCCTTACTGAAGTCCAGATACAAGACATCCACTGCATGGCCCCTGTCCAGTTGCCTAGTTACCCAGTCATAGAACTCAACCAGGTTGGTTTGGCAGGATCTGCCACGTATGAAGCCATGCTGTCTGCTGTCCTGTAGTCCTTTGGCCTCTAGGAGGGCTACCAGCCTCTCCTTCAGGATAGTCTCCATTAGCTTACCCACGATGGATGTGAGGCTCACTGGTCTGTAGTTTTCCAGTTCATCCTTGGGGCCACTCTTGTGGAGGGGCACCACATGAGCCATCCTCCAGTCCTGAGGTACACACCCCGAACGCAGTGAGGCATGAAATAGGTCTGCCAAAGGTCCTGCAAGGACCTCTGCCAGCTCCTTCACTACCCTGGGGTGGATTCCATCTGGGTCTGGCGCCTTGTCCATCCTCAGTGCCTTCAAACCCTCTCGAACTCTGCTCTCCATGATTTCCCCATCTGTCACCACTTCCCCGCTTCTGCCATTTCTCCCACCTTGGGTGTCACCCCCCTCTTCTCTTTAGTAAATACTGAGCAGAAGTACTCATTTAGTGCTTCCGCCTTATTACACTCTGCTTCCACCCAACCCCCCTCCTTCCTAATCCTTACAGCTCCTTTTCTCCCTGATGTACTTAAAGAAGTCCTTCTCCCTCTTCTTAATGCCTTGTGCCAGCCTGAGTTCCGTAGATGCTTTGGCTCCCCTTACTGCCCTTGTCACCTCCTTCAATTCTGTCAAGTACTCCTCCCTGTAATCCCCCCTCCCTGTTTTCTTGTACTTCCTAAAGGCAGCTCTTTTCCTCCTTACCTTTTCCATGACCTCCTTGCTCAACCAGATCGGTTTCTTAGCCCTAGCCTTCTTGCTCTGGGCTTTGCAGCAGGTTTTGGTTGCCTCCACTATCCCCAGCTTTATGAGCTCCCACCTCTGGTTAGTGTCCATACTAGATTGAATTCTGGCCAGGTACCCTTTTACCACTTCCCCCATCCTCCCAAAGTTGGCCCTCCTGAAGTCCAGCACTATGGTGCCAGATTCCACTCCTTCCTTGCCCATATCCAATGTGAGCCATACTGAGCGGTGGTCACTCCCTGACAACGGTTCCTCTGCTGTAAGTTCTCTCACAAAGTCCCCATTTGCCAGCACAAGGTCAAGGGTATTTCCTAACCTGGTTGGTTCACTGACCATTTGCAGCAGGAAGCTGTCCTGGAAGGCATCCAGCAGTTCCTGCTTCCTTCTGTTCCTTGGTTGTTGGGGTGCTCCAGTCCACTCCTGGCATGTTGAAGTCCCCCACAATCACCACACTATCCTTCTCGCAGGTCCTCCTGATCTGTCCTGCTAGTTCCCTGTCTAACTCCTCCATCTGAGATGGTGGCCTGTACACCACTCCCACTCTAAGAATCCTATTCTTGGAATCCTGGATTTGCATCCAAAGTGACCAGCACTACCCTCCTCCCTTCCTCCCTTACACACTTCATTCCTTCCTTCACATAGTGCCACCCTCCTTTCCCAATCACCCTGTCCTCATGAAATAACCTGTACCCTGGTACAGACAGGTCCCAGTCATTGTATTGGGTGGCCCATGTTTCCGTGATGGCTGCAATGTCCACCTCTCCCTCTGCCATGAGAACCTGTAACTCTGCAGTTTTCCTCCCAAGGCTCCTAGCATTAAGGGTAACCACCTTCCACCCTTTCCCCCCCCACTCCCATCCTGCCTTCCTTTCCTAGCATCACCAACAGTACTTGCCATTTGTCCTTTGTCACTGTTATGGGGGGTAAGCTCATATGGTTTCCCAACCTGTGGTCTCTTCCCCAACTGCCACCCCCCACTCCTAGTTTAAATTCCCAACTTCCTCTATGTACTCCTCCATCCTCTGTTTCAACACTTTCTTTCCCTCCTCACTCAAGTGTTGTCTGTCCTTGGCATAGAGACTACTGTCCTCCCAGGTCCCTCCCCACCCCCCAACAGCCCATACCCTTTAGCACAACACCAGGTTCTTAGCCATCCATTAAATTCCTCTATTCTCAGCTTTCTTGTTGTGCTTGCCTTTGGCACGGGAAATATCTCTGAAAAAGTTACTGATCTTCCTGACACCTCACATAATTGTGCTAGTTCCTCAAACCTCCTCTGGACTGTATCTACTGTCTTGTCAGCCAGGTCGTTTGTCCCAAGATGTATAATTAAATGAGACTTGTCCCTGCCCCTTCTAGCATATTTCAGAACAGACTGTCCCACCCTTTCTGATGTCATTCCTGGCATGGCCTCCACCCAAATGTGACTATGCCTCTCCCCCTTGCTACCCCACCTAACTCCTCTTGGTATTGAGTTCCCCAGCACTAAGATTCCACCCCTCTTACTCCCTGCTTGCTTCCATTCATCTCCCTCTCTCATTTCCAGCTCCTCTTCCTCCTGCACATTATTTCCCCCTTTTACCCCTGTTGCAATTCTCCCAGCAGAACTTCCCCGCTCCAGTTTGGTCCAGGCATTTATCAATTATCCTCTAATTTCATCATTTCCTCCTCCACCTTCTTCCTCTCTAGCAGTGCACAACTATTTTCTGAAGGCACTTCACAAATGCCCACTCCCTCTCTCTTCATAGTAACCTGTTCTCTCTTTTCCACTCCATGACGTTTGCCACTTCTTCGCCTCCCCTCACAAGTCCCTATCTCCTCCTTCCATTTGTCTTTTGTCTCCTGACCTGGTTTCCCCGGCAATTGTTCTTCCTGGTCTGGGCCCCTTTGTCTCTGCTTCCCTTCTTCTGACCCTCTCCTCACCACTGTAGGCTTAAATCACCCTCCATCATCTCCCCTTCTTCGTCCCTCCAGTATTGGGCTATACCCACCCCCAATCTGCCTTGCCTGTCTTAGTTCCTCCTGCAGACCCTCAATCTCCTTTCTAAGTTTTTCTTTGTGGTTGCACACTAAACATCCTCCCACACTCCAGGCAATTTTTAGAAAGATTGGTGCACCACAGTTGTTGCAGCCTACCACCTACCCATTGCTGTCGTTGCTCACCAGCGCACCCTCCACCCTTCCAGATGCAGGATACCAAACACTCCCCAAGTCTCCTCTCCCTCCTCTATCAGTGCAAAACATTTTCTTTATTTCCTTACCTCCTTTGTTGCACACATTTAGATATATTGAGCAACTGCTTTTATATTCCTATCCTTCCTATCCACACTCAAAACAGACTTTAAGTAGCCATTGCACAACCTTCTTCAAACTCCTACTCCTCCTTTCCCAATGCAATATCAATGCTAAGAAGTAATAATGAAAGCTCCTAGATTTGCATTTACTTTCTTCCACTGAGAGAGCAGTCACCCTTCACTTGCTGCTGTTCCTTTCCTGGATGTCTGCTTTTGCTATGACAGGTGCATATCCTTTGCCTGTTTGAGGAAGTGATGTCAGAACCCCTGGTATAAAGGAAATAATGGACCAAGGGTGGGACCAGCCCAAGTCTTCCAGAAATAATCTGGTAGCTGAGGCCTCTGGTCAGACCATTAGCACCCTTCCCCCACTCTGCACTCAAACTTTGCAGCTAGTGAAGCCAGCAACAATGAATCACAATTCTACTCAAAGCCCCCAAAATAGGTTTGCTACCCAAAGAAACAGGACTCCAATTCAAACAGTTTCACCAACAACACATCAAAATAGGCTTGGAATTAGAAGATACTGTATATGTCTCCAATTCAAAGAAAAAGACCCAGTTAGATCACACCAAATTATGTTTTAAAACAGAAGAAACAGGCCTCTACAAATGCAGCCTGCCACACAGTGAATCAAACAAATGAGCCCACTTATAGCTACCAAAACAGGTTTCAAAATTCCAACAGCCCCAAACAATACCCTGCTAGCCCCTTAGTAGTAAGAAAGAAAGGAAATAACCTTCCACCAAGTAGAATCCACAAGAAACAATGTAAAACAACAAGAAGCTACTGTACTGTAGATCTGATCCTGTCCCCTTTCTAGTTCCTTCTGAGAAGCCAAAGAACTGAGTTCCAAACTCTGTGATTTCCCTTGTGCTGTGTTCAAAATCAGACAGTTCCAAACTCTGTGATTTCCCTTGTGCTGCTTTCAAAATCAGAATTTAAACCTTGTGACTTCCCTGTGCTGCTTTCAGATCAAACAGTTCCAAACTCTGTGACTTCCCTCTGCTGCTTTCAGAATCAAATAGTTCCAAACTCTGTGACTCCCCTTGTGCTGCTTTCAGAATCAAACAGTTCCAAACTCTGTGACTCCCTTGTGCTGCTTTCAGAATCAAACAGTTCCAAACTCTGTGATTTCCCTTGTGCTGCTTTCAAAAACAGACAGTTCCAAACTCTGTTCCAAACCATGCAGGTTTGATATTTTATTTGATTTTCTAAGCGCAGCCAATTAGTTTGGGTATAAAGGTCACAGGTGTGAGTAAGGCGTTGAGCGCCTGTGACTAGCTGACAAGCCTTGTTGAGAGAGGTAGTTACATGTTTGAGTGCAGTAGCAGTGGTAGAGCCATAGATTATAAGGACATAGTCAATGGTGGTAAAGAAGGAGCTCTGGACGGCAGCACCCAGTGCTTCAGGGGTAAGGTGTCGTCTGTGTCAGAAAAGCATGCCTAGTCTGGAGTGTGCAGCTTTGGCAACATTATTTATGTGATCAACATAGGAGAAGTGCGAGTCAAGGGTGATCCCAAGGTATTTAAATGATTGGACCTGTTCCAGAGGGTCACCATGTGTGGTGTTTATGGTGAGGTGGCGATCCTTATACTTTCTGTGGGTACTGCTGAAAATCATGGTTTTGGTTTTTTTCTGGTTAAGGACCAGTTTATGTCTTATGAACCAGTTCTTGACCATACTGAAACCCTGCTGGAGACTTTTTTGTAACTGATTTGTGTCCTGATGGGATGCAAGAATTACCGCATTGTCAGCATAGAGTATCATTTGTTCAGTGCAGGAGTCCGGGAGGGCGTTAATGAACAGGCTGAAGAGGAGTGGGCCAAGGATAGAGCCCTGAGAGATGCCAGAGTTGACAGGTTTGGTATTGGAGAGCACATCTGCGATCTTTACACGTTGGGATCGATTTTCAAGGTAGCTTTTGAACCAAGTGACTGAATCAGCAGAGAGACCAGAGGAGTGAAGTTGGCCAAGTAGAAGGCGGTGGTGTACAGTGTCAAAGGCCTTTGTGAGGTCAATATAGATAGCTCCAGTAGGTTTACCATTGTCCAGGGAGCTGTGGATAGCACCTGTGAATTCACGGAGGGTGGGTGCGTACTATGGCCTTTCTGAAGCTCATGTTGCTGCCGCAGAGAATATTATATTTATCCAGGTAGTCAGTGAGTTGGTCAGCTACTATAATGCTCCAATGCCTTTGAGAGAGGAGGCAGAATAGAGATTGGGCGATAATTGCTGTGTATAGTCTTGTCACCACTTTTATGGATTGGGGTGACAGTGGCTGATTTCCATTTGGAACTGGCTGAGGGAGAGATTAAAAATCCTGGCGAGAGGTCCTAAAACTTCTTCTAGTGTGGGGGATAGAAGTTTGAGGTCGAGTGAGTCGCTGCTAGTTCTGGATTTGCATAGAGCTTTGGTGACGAACTTGTGAACATCATGTACCTTTATTGCCTTAAAGTAGAATGGAAGGTGTTTGGCAGGGAGGGTGTGGCTGTGGGATGGGGGGGGGGTTCTCATCTTTAAAGAAATCAGGGGGAAGCACACTGGTAAGGTCGGTGAATGCCTCGTTGAAGGTGTCAGCAATTCTTTTTGGGTCAAGTAATGTGCTCCCGTTTACCTTGATCATGGCCGGTGATGTTTTGGGTTGCATCCTGTAACTTCTTTTATGCTGTTCCAGAACTCTCCCATTTCCCCAGGTGTCAGTGAGGGCTTTCTTGTAGTAGTCGGACTTCTGTAGCCGAATGGATTTAGTGCAGTCGTTACGTGCACGTTTATAGTTCTGGATGTCAACTTGTCTATGGATAGATCTGGCCAGTTCCCACAGGTTGTCCCTAGATTTCAGCTTCATAAGGAGGTCCGCTGGATAGCCAGGGGTTGCAGAGAGATTTAACTTTGCGCTTCTTTAGGGGAGCAAATTGGTTGCAGGCTTCAATAAATACGTGTATGAAGTGGTCCAGTGCAGAGTTGGTGTCAGTTGCCTTGAGAACAGGTGTCCAGTCCTGATGGAGAAGGTGGGATTTGAGGTGTGGAAACTGACCATGATGTACAGCTCTGCTATAGAGGGTTTTTGTTGGGGGGGTTTACAAAATTTGTTGGACCAGGTACAGCAAACCGTGGAATGGTCACTTAGTGAGTCAGGAAGGATAGTGTGGTTCTTGATTCTGGTGGGGTGAGTGGTCAGGATCCAATCCAGGAGGGTGCTGGTCCCTGTTTTATAGTTCTTTCTGGTAGGGGAGTCTAGCATCTGTGTAAGATTGGCTGATATGACAGAGTCTCTGATAGCCCCGGCCTCAGCTGCAAGCCAGTTGATATTAAAGTCTCCAAGCAGAAATGGTTTCAGAGTCAGGTTGTTGTGGCCTGACGAGGTCCAGTACCACGGGCAGTCCTGGTCCTTGCTCTCTAGGAGGAATATACACAGTAACTATTGAGAGAGCCTTATTGTGAGCCCCTAGAAGGATTCTAATGGGAAGAATCTGTGCCCGGGTGGCCGGGAAGGCAGTATCAATGGGGTGCCCCAGGAGTGTGTCTTTCAGGTATAGAGCACAACCTCCACCTTTTCTTGATATCCGATCCAGTCGAAAAACATTGTAGCCTGGGAGGGTGATTGCATGGTCTGGTACCAAGGGGGTGAGCCAGGTTTCAACGACTGCCAGGATATCAGGGTTGTGTAAGGTTGCAAAGGCTTGGAGTGAGTCAAACTTGGGGAGGAGACTGCAGATGTTTAGGCATATGATCGAGAGTGCCAGAAGGTCTTTTCTGGGTGGAGATCTTGGTTTTGTTTGGGCCAGGGTTGGGGTGGATATTCCTGATAGCAGTAGGATGAGGAGCAGGAGTCAGGTGCCCAGACGCATTTCCTTGAGGGAAAGCTTATGCTTACTTTTTGGGCAGGATCATGCAGTAGTGAGGGTGCGAAAGTTCAGCAGTAAGGTTGTGTGGGGGGTAGTGTGGGGATCCAAAATCCACAGGCGAGAGTGGGAGGTATTTTTGAGAGGGAGTGTCCCAAAGGGGTATGGTTTACCTCATGTTTAAGAGTGCCAGAGCTGCGATATGCGATGGTTAACTGGAAACTTAGTGAGGGGGAAGGGAAAGGGGCTCCAAGAAGAAGGAGTAGGGGGAACAGGGTAAAGAGGATAAGGAGGAGTGACAGGGGGAATGCATGATAGAGCTGAGAAAGAGCAGAGGAAGAGGAGGGTCTGGCGGCAGTAAAACTCAGGGATGTGAGGGCAATGATAGGTGGAGAGAGGAGGGAGGGCCCAAGCAGGAGATCAGTGATGTGCCTTCTAGGGGGAGGAACCTTTGGGTGGGCGTGACAATGGTCTATTTAATTAAGGTGCAAGGTGGAGGGGGCATAAAAATCTGGCCACTTCCCAATAAAGTCAATGGCCACAACGGCCCGAAGCAGGGGAACAATTGAGAGTGCGATGAGCAGCCAAGAGTGTTGAGAGAGAACGCAGTGGTCCAATCAGGGTTCACTCGGGGAGCATTGGGCCAATGACGGCAAACCACTGCTTCCCCATGCAGTCTAGCAGATCTTACCCAGCAGGGAGGTCCTAAGCGTCGGCCTGGAGGTGAGCGGCAGTGCGGCTGGCTCTTAAGCTGCAGCTGTGCCGGTGGACGGCTGCAGACGCCCGATCAGGGGCAAGGTCTAGAGAAGGAAGGAAGGAACAGAGGGAGAGTGTGAGTGAAATAATGCTGAGACAAAGGAGGATGATGTGAGGGCTTAATCGGGGCGCGTGTAGTAGACAGACAGGCCAGAGGCGAGGGGGGGGTGGAGGCAACCAGAGATAGGTGCAGAGTGAAACTTGACCTGGCGCCATGGGGGAGCGGGGGAAGCCAAAAGGAGGGCAGAGAAAGAAAAGAAAAAAAAAAAGAACAACAAAAAGAAAGAACTAGGGGTAGCAGGAGGATTAACTTACTTTGGAGGAGAGAGAGAGAGAGAGAGAAGAAGAGCGAGGGAGGAGTGGGGCGGTTTGGGCTCCGAAGCTGAGGGGAGGTCAGAGGTACAGAAAGAGGTAGTGGAAAGGTAAAAAATGAAGCAGTTCACAACACAGTTTTCGGATTCGGCTGTTTAGAACAAATTAACTCTTTTTTTGAGTAAAATCAACTACCACAGAAACAGTTTTACAGGCAAGTAAATCAGCAGAAAACAATCACAGTCTCAGTGCTGGCCAAAAATCCGGCCGCTTCCCAGTCAAGTCAATGGGCTCAACGGCCCGATGCGGGAAAAATTGAGAGTGCGATGAGAAGCCAATGAGTGTTGAGAAAGAACGCAGTGGTCCAATCAGGGTTCACTCGGGGAGCATTGGGCCAATGGCGGCAAACCACTGCTTCCCCAGGCAGTCTAGCAGATCTTACCCAGCTGGGATGTCCTGAGCGTCGGCCTGGAGGTGAGTGGCAGTGCGGCTGGCTCTCAAGCCGCGGCTGTGCCGGCGGAGGGCTGCAGATGCCCAATCAGGGGCAAGGTCTTTTTGTAGAATGTGTAGCAAGATCCCTATCAGAAAGAAGAACTGGCCATCGGAGGGGCTCATGGTGAGTAAAGAAGTCCGAAATCTGCTGTGTGTTTGGGTTTTTTTCTGCCCTGCATTTCCCTTAATTCTCCATATCATCTACGGCTTGTGCATCAAGGAACTCCTTGTACTCTCCTTGTCACTGTCCCGCACAGAGGAGGGTGGGCACAAAACAGACTCAGCTTTGTGATCTCCTTGGAGGCAAAAAGGTCGACTTCGGGAGAGCCCACAGGGAGAACAGCAGGTCGACCACCTCCTGGTGGCGGGACCACTGATGTGACGCCTCGTCCACTTGGCTGAAGGTGTCCGCTAGTCAGCTGGACATGCCAGCCACATGAATCATCAGAAGGTCAGCATCCAGGCAGCGCTCGAGGGTCCAGGTGCAGACAGCTTCCTGGCACAATGGGAGGAAATGCGTCCCACCCTGCTTGTTGAGGTATAACATGGTTGTCACGTTGTCTGTCTGGACCTGGATGACGACCCCGAACATGCGGAGCAAAGGCCATCAGTGCCAGATGCACTGAATGGAGCTCCAGCAGGTTGATGTGACACAGGGACACCTCAGGGTTCCACAGCCTCTGGACTCTGTGGTGCCCCAGGTGGGCTCCCCAACCCAGCGGGGAGGCATCATTTGTGAGAAAGACCGACAGCACCAGCCAGGCAAATGGAACTCCTGCCTGGAGATGTTCTGGAACTAGCCACCATTGGATGGTGTCTCACATCTGCTATGTCACCGTGACCGGCTGGTCGAGATGACTGTGACGCTGTGACAACTGCTGGGCAAGCCCCCACTACAGGGAGCGCATCTGCCAGCAGGCCCAATGGACAATGCTGGTGCAAGCCACCATGTACACCAAGAGGCACAGGAAGTCCCGGGCAGAGCGCAATTGCCCAACCTGAAATGAGTGGGCAAAGGAGTGAAGATCTGCTACCCTGTCCACCAGGAATTTGGCTGTGGCCCAAAGGTAGTCGAGCTCAGCCCCGATGAACTGAATCACCTGCGAAGGACTGAGTTGCAACTTGGCCTCGTTGAACATGAGGCCCAGGGCTGAGCAGGTCTGGAGGGCCAGATTTCTGGACCACTCCATCTCTATCATGGAGGAATCAGCTATCAGCCAGTCATCCAGGTACACGGACACCCTGACACCTCAATGCTGCAGTAAGGCTGCCACCACTGCAATGCACTTGGTGAAGAACCATGGGGCCAAGAGGAAGGCAGTACAGTGCAGTGGTTTAAGGCTCTGAGCTGCAAATCTGGAGACCTGGGTTTGAATCCTACAGCCCCCACTTGTATATTGTGTGACTCAGAGCAAGTCACTTAACTTCCCTGTGCTCCCAGATTGCACCTGTAAACAAGCTTTCAGCTTAGTGTGTCTCACCTGGTTAAACAATTGGGGGGGGGGAGAAAAGGCCAAATGGCATGGCCTGGAACTCATACAGGATCCCCTCCATGCAGAACCGCAGGAACTGCCGGTGGGATGGATGGATCGGGACATGAAAGAAGCCATTCTGGAGGTCCAGGGAGCAGAACCAAATGTTCTGCTCCAGGGACGGAATGATCTGGTTCCGAATGACCATCCCGAATTTGCACTTCTGAAGATATTGGCTGAGGTCATGCAAATCCAGTATAGGGTGCCACTGCCCCCCCCCCCATCTGTTTGGGAACAAGAAAATAACTGGAGACAAACCCCGGACTAGTCGCTGCAGCCAGGACACAGCCTACTGCTTCCTTCTGGAGGAGTTGGGCGATGTCCTCCCAAATGGTGGACAGTTTGCCCACTGACATCAAGTCCTCCCATGGGGCACATGCTCAGCTGGTCAGGGGAGCTTTGAACTCCAGAGGGACACCCTGGCTAATCACCTTGAGCACCCACCTGTCCAAGGTAATGACGGACCAGGCAGAAGCAAAGTGGCGGAGCTGACCCTCCATGGGAGGTCACGGGGCAGGACAGGCAGGGGAAAAGTGTCCACAGACCTATCACTGGGCAGGCTTGGAGGCGGCAGTTGGGTGAGCTGTGGAAGCAGCGGCCCCTCAACCTCCAGACTGTTTGGCAGCAGAAGAGGCTGGCTTTGGCTTAGGCCACCAGGCCTGCTGGTGCCCGACAGGAGGCTGAGATGATTTGGCTACAGGGGCAAAGAAGGGATGAAACTGAAAGGGCTTTTTCTTAGATTTTGCACCCTTAACATCCTTTTGCACAGATGTGACTGAGTCCAGGGTGGCGCTACACTTCTCAATATGAGTCAGATGGTCATCCACCCCATGCCAGAACAAGTCGGTGCCCAGGAAGGGGACATATGCTAGTTTGTGCTGGGTATCGGCTGCAAATGACGAAATCCACAGCCTTCCCTGCAGCGCATAGCCACTACTGCAGCCACGGACAAGGCACATGAGTCACCAATGTCCAGGGGCAGCTGGAGCTGCTGTCTGGCAACAGCAACAGTGTGGTCTTGACTGTGGACCAGCATGTAGGTCAGCCAGGAGCCGAGGGAGGACCTAATCCAAGGCACCTAATAAGGCATGTGCAAAGTTGTCCATAAAGATGGCCGAACTAGCTTGCCAAAGGCCGAGAGAGGAGGCCTCATAGACTTTCTTGACAGTGTGGTCCAATTTCTTGGACTCCTTGTTGGGAGGGGGGTTATCAATATTCCAGACATTGCCCATTCATTATAAGACCGAGTCGGTAAACCCAGAGAGAGACCCAGTGGGGACTGGAAATCTCCAGAGCTATCCAAGAATAGCCTTGGTGACAGAGAAGGTTACCCCTGGGGAGTCCTCCCTGTCAAGGATCTCGGTCAGGAGGTATTTTGCCCGCTTCTGGACATGCTCCAGCGGGATCCTTAGACTCACAGATCAAGCATAGCAGAGCCCCGAAGGAAGTAGGGCCCTGCTCCATGGAAAGATCCTCTCCGGACTCACAGTCAAAGCCACAGGTCTGGTGGGAATGCATGGAAGAGCCCTCCAAGTCCAAGGACTCCTCAAACACTGGCTGAGCCCCTGCATCCCCACTGACTATGTGAGGTTCATCAGCACGCAAAACAGTGACTGAGAAGTCAATGGGGAAGCCAGAAGCTGAGTGCCCAATCTTAGGAGGGGGGCTCCACCAGAAAGGGCAGAGAAGCCAGCGCCTGCCGAACCAGAGTGGTCGGCTTGGGCTTGGGATGTGGCAGCCATGGAAACAGTCTGCGGCCTGGGATTGGTGCCCATTAGAAGCTGCTGCCACATGAGTTCCTCATAACAGCGCCATAGCTTATGGAGGAGCTGATCCTCCCCTGAGGAGGAAGGAGAAGAGGAGGAGGAGTGCTGGTGGTGTCTGTTGTCAGAGTGTCAAGAGTGGGACCAACAACCCAGTCAGGACCCACTCGACCTCAAGTCGTGAGACCGAGACCTGGTCCTCGACCACCAGGGGACTGGATGGTGAGGAGAAGCAGGGACAGGCGAAGAATGTCTGGCACCCCCAAAAGGTCAGGATCCCAGGGAGAGAGGTCCGGCTCAGTGAGCTGATCTGACCCACCCTGGGAGAGGAGAGGCAAGACCAGAGTCCTAGAAAGGTAAGCCTCTTCCTCGTCCGGTGATAACGGGTCGACCAGGTCAATAAAAATCTCAGCTGGCTGTTCAACCTGTGTCTCAGCAGGCAAGCCTGATGGGGACACAGTGGGGCCAGTTGCCTGGATGGAGGCATCGGATGAAGCCGACAGATCAACAAGCATCAGGCTAGCAGAAACGTGGGGAATCTGAGGCCCGAAAGCGCTTGTGGTCTGACCTGTGACAGGACTTTTTACTCTTTAGATTTGGAGTCCTGCTTAGAAGATTTTGACCCCTGGGAAGGGCCCTCCCCAAGGGTCAGGAGGGACTGACGTAAGTCCCAAAATGCCTCAGTAAACGAGGTGCCAAGGCCCTCAGGGACCAAGGCGGATACAGAAGATGCACCCGCTGTGGCCTGGACAGCTGCCTCCTCAAAGACGGCCATCTGCTCAGCCAAGCCCACAGCCATGGAAACTGCCCGATGGGCATCCTTGGACTTAACAGGAGGGTTCCGCTCATCCGTATAGCCCAGGAGGAGGCGAGCATAACGATCCTCCAAGGTGGAGGGATGAAGGGTGTGGCACAGGCCGCACGTCTGCATGTCATGATCCTGACCCAGGCAGTACACATATGTAGTGTGCAGATTGGTGCACATTTTTTGGCTGCACAAGGACAGTTTGAACCCGGGACCCGATATAGAGTCATCCGATTCCATTGAGCAGGTGAAGCTGAAGCTAAAAGCCGAAGCCTTACAAACCAAAATGCAATTCAGAAATAGGGCCTACACAAAATGCAGAGCAACAATGGAGGAAACTTCTTCCAACAAAAAAGAAGATCTAACATCAGGGGGCGTTGCCAAGGAGGATACCACCCGGGTGGGTGGGAGGCGCCAACTTGAAGACATTCTGGCTTGCCATAAAGGGAAAGAAAATTGCCAGAGTGTATAGTACGCCATATCCACGTCCCTACAATTAATGGTATACTGCCCTGTTTTGTGAATCTGTTTACAAGGAGGAATACCATTTTCATTGTGCTGGTGATGGAGACAGAAAGTACAGTTACGTAAGAACTTACTGTAACAGTAGATCTTCGAGATGGGCTCTTACAGTAGGCTATTACCATAAGGACAATGCCACCAGGCACTAGGACCCCATGGAAACCTTCTAGCTAGCAGACTTCAGCTGGGACTGCCCCCGATGTCGGCTCTGCCCTGACATCGACCAATGGTACATAAGGGGGTGGTCCCCAGCCCGACCTCAGTTCACCAGATGAAGACCCATTGGTAAGGCCAGCAGGCAGACCAGGAAGAAGCTTGCCATAAAAAAGATGCAGAGACTCATCAGGGGGAAGAAGGGAGGGAGGGAAAGCAGTGCCTGCTGCAAGAGCTCCTCGAAGATCTACTGTTACAGTAAGCTCTTACATACAGTAACTGTACCATCTTACTTCGAGTGAAAACTCTTGCAGCAGGCTATTGCCATAAAAAGCGAGTCCCAAGCAGTCCCAGAAAAAGGATTAAGATAGATCTGGGAGGAGACTGAAGTGCAACTGCCAAAAGAAGGCATCAGGATAGGAGGTCTTGAAGAACAGCCAGGCCAAAACCTGCCCTTCTCCTAAAGGCAATGTCCAAGTTATAGTGCTTGATACAGGTACGCACTGAGCTCCAGGTAGTCACTGCACAAATGTCCGCTATCAAGACATTACACATAGAAGCAAAAGAAGTAGCCACTCCCCTGGTGAAATGACCCTATACTGAGCCTGGAAGGGGTTTATTATACTTGTCATAGAAGAAAACAATGCAGTTCACCAGCCACTTAGAAAAGGTCCATTTAGATACCAGAACGCCTCGACAACGAGGCACGGAGGACACAAACAACTGATCTGTCTTATCGTACGAAGCAGTACAGTTGAGATAGTACCTTAGCACCCTGAGAACATCCAGAGTATGCAGGATCGCTTCCATTCGGTTTGAGTGGTTGGAGTAATACACCGGCAGGTTAATGTCCTGATTAGGTGTGAACTCAGACACTACCTTAGGTAAAAACTGAGGGTTGGTACACCCTGTCCTTATGGAAAACTAAATAAGGCTCCTTACACATCAAGGCCTGAAGCTTGAAAGCTCACCAAGCAGAAGTAACGGCAACTAGAAATAATGCTTTCCAAGAAAGGAAGCAAAGCTCGTAGTCTGTGGCAGGTTCAAATGGGGGAAGAGTAAGTTTTTCTAGCATAAAGAGAAGATCCCAGTGTGGTACAGGATCTCTGATGGGAGGCTTAATGTGTATTATGCCCAGCAAAAAGGTGCGGAACACGTCCAGCTGAGCGAGGGTTCCCACCACATAGGTACATGGTAAGCAGAAATCACAGATGCACCTTAATAGAGAAGTAGCTCAAGCCTTGGTTTGATAAGGGAGGAGACAGTCTAAGACAGAGTTCACTAGACAGGTGAACAGATCCAAGTGATGGGGTGAAGCCCACAGACAAAATCTTTTCCACTTCATGGTGTAAATGGATCTAGTTGAGGGCTTTCTCGCTGCGATAAGAACGTCCACCACCTCCTGGGAAACCCCATACCTGGACTTGACTAAGTGTGCAGGAGCCATGCATGAAGATGCAGAGATTTGAGGTCCGGATGGACCAGGGTGCCCTGATCCTGCAAAAGCAAGTGTGAGCTCAGTGGCAGCTGTGGTGATGTTGCTTCATCCCTCTTGGTAGAGGGAAGAGCGACCCCCTACTGCCTCCCCCATGGCCTCCGCTGGAGAAGGAGTTGGGGCAGGTAGTGAGTCTTTGGGCAGATCCAGGACCAGGCAGAGAGGGCTGGGAGGACTTGGGGCCTCTAGAGGTAGAGCTCCCAGGAGTTTGGGTTGCTGCCTTCCTCTTGAAGTCTCCTTTCTGCTGGAACTGGCTGTGGGAATTTTGCCCTGAGGGCTTCCGAAAGGGCCACTTCTCAATAGTCTTCTGGTCTCCCTTGTGCATTTTACAGACAGATCAGATGGATTTCCTGGACTCCTGGAGAAGGGAGATCAATTTCTCCATCTCCTCCCCAAAAAGTATGGAACCCTGGAAGGGAAGGTCCAGGATTCTGGACTGCAGATCCTGGAGGAGTCCAGAGACTCTGAGCCAGGCGTGGCACCCAATGTAAATGCTGGATGCCGCTGCCCTAGAAGCAGTATTTGCAGTATCGTACGAGCCCCTCAGGACATGAGTGCCTATGTCCGATCCCGACTTGAGGATATCCAGGAGCTCTGTTTTCTGAGCAGAGTCTGTCAAGGCCTGAGCAACCTTTAGTCCTTTCTCCCACAGTGCATTCTGGTACTGGAACATGTGTGTGAGAAAATTTAAAGATCTGACAGAGCAGGTGGAGGCAGAAAGTACAGTTACATAGGCACTTACCATAACAGTACATCTTCGAGAGAGGTTGCTTCAGTAGGTCATCACATATAGGACTAGTGCCACCTGGCGTCTGAGCCACACGGCAGACTTTTCTAGCAATACCTGACGGGGGACTGCCAACCTGACATCACATGACTGTATATAGTGCACGGTCCCCACGCCCGTCCGCAAGTTCTCCTACTGGAGCCTGGGAAGAGGCCTGACAGCAGGAGTAAACAGGATGTGGAGTCCCTGTATATAAAATAAAATGGGGGAGCAGGAAGGGAGAAATATGACCTACTGAAGAAACCTCTCTTGAAGATCTACTGTTATAGTAAGTTCCTATGTAACTGTAATACGAGAGGGTTCCTTTAGTAGGTCATCACATATAGGACTGAATCCCAACCAGTTCCTCAGAGGAGAGATCGAGGGAAACAAGGGAAGAAGAGACAAAACAACTCCAACAAAACTGGGAAACAGAATAGACCCAGCCTAGGACAGAAGGCCCTGCAAAACAGCTAGGCCAAAACCTGCCCTCCACCTAGAAGCAATGTCCAGACTGTAGTGTTTGGTAAAGGTTTGGACAGGACTCCAAGTTGCTACAGTGCAGATATCAGCCGTGAAAACATTCCGCAAAAAGGCAGCGGAAGCAGCCATGCCTCTGGTAGAGTGACCTCTGACGGGACCCGGCAGAGGTTTGTCATATTTTTGGTAACAGTAGTGAATACAGTTACCTAACCAATTGGAAAGGCACTGCTTAGGAACAGCTTTGCCAGCTGACCTGGAGGCAAAGGAAACAAATAGCTGATCACTGTCACGGATATCCTTTGTTCGGTGTGTGTAACACTGAAGGACATCCATGGTGTGCAGAAGTGCCTCACTTCTATTTGCACGGGACAGAAAGAAAACTGGAAGCTCCACTGATTGGTTCAGTGCGACTTCCAACACCACTTTGGGTAAAAACTTGGGATTTGTCCTGAAGACCACCCGGTCCCTGAGGAAAATTAGACAAGGCTCTTCACACACTAGAGCCTGAAGCTCCAAAATCCTTCGAGCTGAAGTAACAGCAACTAAAAATAACGTCTTCCAAGAGAGGAAGCGTAAATCACAGCTCAGCGTTGGTTCAAAGGGAGGGAGAGTAAGCTTCTCCAACACAAAATTCAAATCCTAAGGGGGTGTACGGCTGCGGATGGAGGGTTTCAGATGGAGAGTCCCTTTCAGAAGGGTTTTCAAGACTTCCAACTGAGCCACGGGTTTACCATCCACCAGCTCATGCTACGCTGAAATGTGGACCTTCAAAGAAGAATACGACAGACCAGAGTCTGAAAGATGGAGGAGGTATTCCATGACTTGTGGGGCAGAACAAGAAAATGGGTTCCAATCTTTGGAAGCTACCCAAATGGAAAAACATTTCCACTTCATGGCACAAGTGGAACGAGTAGAGGGCTTTTGTGCCTCTACTAAGACAAGAGCCAAAAGCGAGAAACCGCTATGTCTGTAGGAGCCATGCAAGAAGATGCAGTGTCCTGAGCCCTGGATGAACAAGACAACCTTGATCCTGGGTTAAGAGGTCGTGAGTCACTGGAAGTGGACCCAGTGGTTCTCTTGCTAACTATAGTAGCAGCGAGAACCAAATCTGTCTCGGCCAGAGAGTGGCAATGAGGATCATCCGCACCTTCTCTTTTTGAAACTTTAGGAGAAACCTCTGGAGAATGGAAAATGGAGGGAAGGCATATAAAAATTGCCCTGTCCAAGAGAGAGACAGTGTGTCATGCCAGAAAGCACCATGCCCTGGAACGAGCAAGCAAAAACTGGGAAGTTTTTGCATTGGAGTGGGAGGTGAAGAGGTCAAGTTCCAGATGCCCCACTTCCTGATTTAGTTCCCATTTGTGACTTAGGGTCTGAGACCTGCTGAGACTGTCTGCCAGGACATTTTGAATGCCTGGAACATGCACGGCCACTAGGGCCAGATTGTGCTGGACCACTCAGTTCCACACCTGCATCACCTCCCTGCAAAGGGGCTATGAGCGAGTTCCTCCTTG
Source organism: Neoceratodus forsteri (assembly GCA_016271365.2). Taxonomy (NCBI): domain Eukaryota; kingdom Metazoa; phylum Chordata; order Ceratodontiformes; family Ceratodontidae; genus Neoceratodus; species Neoceratodus forsteri. The sequence goes on from CM057450.1 coordinate 1,546,461,666, forward strand.
TTTGTTGAGGTACCAAACTACTGACATATTGTCCATCTGGACAAGCAGTGATCCCTTGGGAAGGAGGGTCTGGAAGGCCTGGAAGACATACAAGACCACCGTCATCTCCAGAACATTGATGTATAATGATGCTTCCAAGCTGGACCACAGACCTTGTGCTTGGTGCTCCCCTAGGTGTGCTCCCCACCCCATATTTGATGCATCCATAGTCAGGGATGCAGAGGGGGCCAGGCTCCTGAAAGGAAGACCCAAGGAAAGGTTGCACAGGTCTCTTCATCACAGCAATTCTTTTTGAACTGCTGACGACACCAGGACCGAATGGTCCAGGTCATCCATTAGTGGATCCCACTGCACCCGCAAGGACCACTGAGTAACTCTCATGTGGAGTCTCACCAGGGGAACAATAGTGATGGAAGCTGCCAGCAGACCAAGTAGACGGAGGACCTCCCGGGATGGGATGGTCCTGTATGAATCCACCAAAGAAGCCTGATGGACCAGGGTCTCCACCCTTTCTGGAGGAAGGAAGGCTCTGCATTGGACCATATCCAAACCACCCCGATGATCTGAAGTCTCTGGGACAGGATCAGGGATGATTTGGGGATACTGACAGTGATCCCCAGTTTGACAAAAAGGTCCAGAATAAAGGACAGATCCTCCAGTAAGGAAACCCTAGAAGGGGCCAAAATCAGCCAATCATCCAGGTAAGGGAAAACCGCAATACCCTGGCAGCGCAGAAAGGCTGCCACCACCATCAGACACCTGGTAAACACCCTAGGTGCTGAGGACAGACCAAAGGGAAGGGCCTGAAACTGGAAGTGCTCCCTCTGGAATAGGAACCGCAGGAAATAACGGTGGCTGGGGAAGATCGGAATGTGTACGTAAGCTTCCTGCATGTCCAGAGCGCAAAGGCAATGGTTCTCCAGAAGAAGTAGAAGCCTCTGGAGTGTCAGCATCAGGAACTTTTTGTACTCGATGAACAGGTTGAGACTGCTCAAGTCTCCCATCTTTTTTGGAACCAGGAAAAATAATGGGAGTAAAACCCCCTTCCCTTTTGCCAGAGGGGAACACATTCTATTGCTTCTTTGAGCGAGAGGCTTTGAATTTCTTCTCAAAAAAGAAGAGCCTAGTCCCTGGAGTAGGAAGACCATTTTGGCAGAGAGTCTGGTGGGATCTCCAGAAACTCTACAGTGTGTTCAGTGGACACCAGTTGCAGGACCCATGCATCAGAGGTTACGCCCTGCCACTCCTGCACATGGCAGGAAAACCTCCCCCCCCACCAGCCCCTCGCCAAGGCTGAGGAGGTGGTGGGGCAAGAGAGTCAGGTGGTGGTAGGGTGGTCAGGAGGAGGAGGACCTTCTGAGCATCTCTGGTTCTTGGAGGCAGGAGGAGTGGCGGAACCCGTGGTCTTACATTTTCCCTGGCGTCGAGCCGGGGCCTGTTTCTTCTGCCTCCTGGTCCTTTTCCAAAAGGGCTGCTGCTGTTGTTGAGTGCCCGATCGGTACATGGACCTCACTGACCTCAAGGCGAGGTCTCTATCCCGGAGGTCAGTGATGTCTTGGTATCACCACCAAAGTACCGAGCCCCGGGGGCAAGGCCATGAATCGCAGACTGCACCTCATTGGCGAGGCCAGAAATGTGAAGCCAGGCATGCCGTCTTAATTCAATGGCCATTACTGAGGCACGGGCTACAGAGTCAATGGAGTCATATGTAGCCCGCAGAGCATGCCTACAAGAAAAACGTGAGGCACGGAGATCCTTGGTGAGCTCTTCCTTGAGGCTCGAGGAGTCCATATCCTGGACTTGGGCCTCTAGCCTAGCCAATGTAGCTTTCTGGTGTGACACCATAGGGGCCACATAGTTTAGGGACTGGAGCACACCTGTGGCCGAAGATTAGACCTCTCTACCGAACTGGTCCATCTGCCTCAACTCCTTATCTGGAGGAGATGTGCTCGGGTGCAGCTGAGCGATCCTGAGCAGCCAAAATAATGACGGAGTCTGCCTTCGGATGCACATTGAGAAATGCAGCCTCCTTAGGCGCCCGGTACACCCTGCCCGCCCTCTTGGGGACAGCCAGGATGGAATGAGGCATATGCCAGACTGCAGAGGTGAGATTCTGGTGAAGTCCAATCCATGGAGGAATCGGTAATAAGTTCAGATGTTCAGCGAGTCTCTGTCACATTGGATCCTGTTCCTCTGACTCCCAGTCAAAAAACTCTTGCATGGATCTCAAGCAGTCCAAAAAGGCAGAATCCTCCAGGGGGGACTGGGGGAAACCTTGCCCTTCAGAACCTTGGGTTCATCTGAGGGCTCCTCCGACGACTCATCGCCATCATCGTCATCATCCCCCTCATCCGGATGGTCTCCAAAGTCCTGGAGAACAACAGTTTTGTGGACCATTCCTGAGACGTGTACTGTGGATGGAGAAGAAGAACTCCTCAGGGATAGAGATCTAGGAGACTGCAGAGGTGGGAGCCTGCTTTCCAGATCTGACACCAGCTCCGAGTGTGCTCCCTGACACCAAGACTAAATTAGGGTATTGAAGTCCGGTGTGGCTAGAGCTTGTGGAGGGGCGGGTGAGGAGGTTGAGGCTGGTAGGGATTGTACCCAGGGTAGTACTGTCCTGTAGTACTCCAATCAGGAGGAAGACCAGCTGGGTAATGGTCCCCAGGATACCACGGGGGGTAATGAGGGACAGTCCGGAGTCTAAAATAAATCCCCAACATCAGGGGATCTGACGGAGGGGGGACCCATGTTGAGCCCGCCATCGTATAGACCGGCGGCGGATAGCCATTGTCTGGGGGTACAGACGTTGGGACCAGCACCACCCGATCTGGCGCCGGAAGAGGATCTGGCATCAGAGCGGCCGGACGAAGGGGGCCAGACAGAGGGACCGTGACTGGCATCGCAGCAGAAGGCTGGGGTAGATGGCTGGGCCCAGGCTCAGAGACCATTGTCGGAGGTTCCAGCATCGGGTGAACGCAAGCCGGATCCAACAGTGTGACCCGGACAGTCACCGGATCTGGAGAGATCCCACCAGAAGGGAGAGGAGGTGCCTCCACAACAAGGATGGACGGCTGAGGAGGAGCCTCCTTCCCAGTGACCCCGGCAGGGGAGTGCGGAGCGGACCCCGAGGAAAGTCTTGTACATCGAGGGGTTTTGCACTGTCCTCGCCTGAAGTACCCACCTGAGAAGGAGCAGGTACTGCCGGGGGAGAAGGGGGGGAGAGGGACAGTCTCCCCCTAGATCTTCCAGATGTCGGGTGAGGCGCTGTCAGGCCCCGACAGGAGAACCACGCCTGAGCGGCCGTCAGAGATGGGTGTCTTACCAGATGGAGCCGGGTGGGGGAGAAGCCCCCAGCCATCGGCTACAGCCAGGCGTGTTCCTGAGGCCTGGGGAGCCGACTTACCAGTGGCCGGGCAGTCCTCAGAGAAGCCGGGGGCTGACTTAACGGCAGTAGTGGCGCGGCTGTCAGAGGAACCAGTGGTCGACTTACCTGCAGAAGTTTTGTCCAACTTACCATCAGAAGTCTTCATTTTAGGTGGCGGCTGAGAAGCGGCCTTGCTCGTCAAGGGCCAAGAAGCCTCAGTGAAGTGCTCCTGAAGTTTCTCCTTTCCATGCTCTTTTTTGGAAGAAGATTTTTCTGAAGAGGACTTACGGATCCGGTCCATCTGCTTTTCCAATGATGCAAGACGGACTTTTAAAAGGTGAGCCTCCAAAGCCTGCTTCCTCCTTTTTCTGGTGGCCTGGTTGAAAGGCTGACACTCGGGCAGGATGAGACAGGGGATGGTCTGGGCCCAGTCAGCTCACGCACTTAACGTGGCCATCCTTGTGTGGTATTTGTGTGCCGCAGGACGAGCACTTCTTCTTAGGTGAAGACATAAGCAAGAAAAAAAAAATGCGAGAATTTTGTTAGAAAAAGATGATGGAATAAATCCGATGCAAGAACTTTCATGACATTCGCTAATGGAAGTCTGCAATGCGACTGACACGAAGCGATGGCAGGAAAGAACTGGAGGGCGGGCGTGGGGACCATCCACTATATACGGTCATGCTGATGTCAGTCATGGGATGTCAGGTGGGCAGTCACCCGTCAGGTATTGCTAGAAAAGTCTGCTGTGTGGCCCAGATGCCAGGTGGCACCAATCCTATATGCGATGACCTACTGAAGGAACCCTCTCGAAGAAAGATCATATTTTCTTGGCACCTGGTCTAGAAATCTGGACTCTGTTGGAAGGCTGCGAGCTGAGGCATTTAGGCTTCTTCCACTTATTGTGAGCAGCTGTGATAAAAGGAGGCAGTATAGCACAGTGGTTTAAGGCTCTGAGCTGCAGATCTGGAGACCTGGGTTTGAATCCCACAGCTGCCTAGGTGCATACTGTGTGATCCTGAGCAAATCACTTAATTTCCTTGTGCTCCCAGGTTGCATCTGGAAACAAGCTTTGGCTTAGTGTGCTACTCCTGGTTAAACAATGTTCCCTTTCTCTAACCACCAAGTCCACCCAAGGGTGTTCTGCCAGGAAAGGCACGTCCCTCAGTGCCTGGTACAGCCTGTCTGACTTCTTAGAGACTGCTGGAGTGGTAGAGGGATGCTTCCAGGTAATCACTGTAAGGTCCTGGAATGTATCCACTAAAGCAGGAATGACCAAGGGCTTTGGCTCCTTCTGCCTCAAGTACTTGGCCAGCATCCAGCACTCTGGATTCTCTGTCTCCCATCCACTGGAAGTCTGAATATGCCTCATGACATCTATAAAGGTAGGATCGTCAGGAGGTGATCTAGGGGTGTCCTCTTCCTCGGTAAGGCATGCTTATCCCTAGGAGGAGATTGGTCGGAACCAGAGGTGCTAGAGTCTGCTACAGGATCTCTAGAACGGAGGGAAGAAGATCTAGATTTGGAGGAAGATCTGCGTCCTTCATCAGAATGCCGCTCACTAGAGGACCCGCGACGGCTGTGGGACCGTCGACGGCTGATGAAGTGCAGAAGATGGCTATCTGACTGCCATCGGCTGTCAGACCGCCTATGACTGGAGGAGTGACGACAAGTACTCAGTGAGTGGGAGTGACGTCATCGCTGGTGCAAAGTCCTACAACGACAGTCAGTGGGATTGAGAGAGCAGGACTTCGATTTTGGAGCAGGTGAGGATGGTTTGTGCCCCGGGCCCCAGTCCTTGTCCACATCTGGATTTGGGGTGATGTCCAGCTGCGGAAAAAGGACACACTGTTTAACCTGGCTCCACCAGAATTGAAAGATCTCCATTAGTTCTGCCTTGGAAAACTGGGGAACCATGGTGCCAGCCGGAGAAACGAGGTGTTTGGTCACCCAGTGTGGGTGGAGTGCCAAGAAGAGAAGGGTGATCTGGTCGATCCCTGGGGGAAGGGGTAGACTGGTCCCCTTGGACATCGGGTGTAGAGGGTTCTTGGACTGGCGAACTAGTAAGGTCCAGAGAGACTGTATTTGACGTACGCTCCTTGGCCTGGACTGTCAATGGTCTAAAGCTGTCGGCTTGGACATAGGCATTTGAGAGGCCGAAGTGCGGTGAGCCAAGGTTGTTCTGGAGACCGACAGCTGACCCCGGGGCTCTTTGGTCTTACCTGGAGCCCAGGGAGAGACACATGCCAGGACCTTATGCGATAGGACTGAGGTCCCTGCGCTAGAAGAGGAGGTCCTGATCCCTGAGGTGGAGGTGACAGTATGGGTGTAGCCTTCACCTGCTGGTTAACCAAGGCCAGGGTAGAGGAGCCCGAGCCTGGTTTTCCACTCCCCATTGGGGTTTTGGCAGGATTGGAGGAGTCCTGCCGCCCAGAGAAATGACGAGAGTGGTGAGAGGAGTGATCCTAGCCCCTGGAGTTAGCGCCTGAGGAGGTCTTTTTGTGGTGCAGGGACCAGGAGTGTGAACACCCCTTAAAACCACCCAGGTCCTTCTCACGGGACTTGCACTGGTCCAGATACTTTTTCCTTCTCCTTGTGCTTGGAAGAATGGGAAGAGGAGGCAGACTTCTCGACTGGTGAGCTCTGCATGACAGCCAGCTGCTGCTCCAGGATGTGTGCCTTTAGTGCAATAAGGTGACGGATGTGAGTCCAGCTGGTAAAATCACAACAGATGGGACAGGCCTTGGTGTTGTGGTTGGGCCCCAGGCAGTAGACACAGCCCTCGTGCTTGACCTTGGTCAGGATCTGTCGACAGCAGGCACACTTAGTCCTCTTCTTCTCAGTGGAGGAGACCGACGACGCTGAAGAAGACATGCAGGGGAGGCAAAATTCTAGGAAAAGCAGACTTTTCTTTGAGGAAAATAAAAATGTACTGAAAACGTTAATGGAGTCCTAGAAGGCAACTGGAGAGCTGAAACAGATGGGTAGACAGTGGGAAAAGAACTGAGGTGGGGCTGGAGACCGTCCCCTTACGTACCACTGGCAGACGTCGGGGTGGAGCCGGCATTGGGGTGGCTCCAGCTTAAGAGTGCTAGCTAGAAGGCTTCCATGGGGTCCTAGTGCCTGGCAGCATAATCCTTATGGTAACAGCCTGCTGCAAGAGCTCCCACATGAAGTAAGATATACCATGTCTCCACGTCCCCACACTGCAGTTTAATTTATAGCATAGCTCTTTTGAATAGGCGGAATACCAGACACTGAGATAGAATACCACATATGGGGTTCTGGCACTCCATTTCCCACACCATTTTATTTTCTTAATTTCTTCCATGGAGCACTATTCTTGGAGGGACCTTGTTTACTTATTTTTATGTTTGCTTGCATGCATGTGCAAGAAACATAGTGCGACGACCCAAAATGCAGTGCCATACAGCTGAAAGGGAGAGCACTGCTTGAGTGAGCAGCTCCCCTCCCCACACACACTGCATGCACATTGGTACTCCCATGTGCCTCACCTCCCCCACGCACACACTGTATGGCTGGCGAGGTGCCCAATCCCCGTGGCTCTACTGCCCCCCCATGTCTGTTGGCGGCCGACGGGTGCCCAACTCCGCCAGCTCTATTAACCCCCAGACTATCGAGAGTGCCATGCTGGGAGAGCCCACCCCAGCGTAGCAACAGGTCCTATGGCCGACAGGGTGCCCAATCCCATCAGTTCCACTGCCCCAACAGCCTTCCAGCTGCCATGCTGGGAGCCTACCCCAGCGTGGCAAACGTCCCATGTTAGTCCAAATAAAAAAAAAAAAAAAACCCTCGCTGCTGTCTTCATCCCTCTCCCACCCGTGCCCACCCACTTCGCACCCTGCCTCCCACATCACCCCATACTTGCCTCCAGAGCTAGGCGGATGATCTTCGGTGGACCAAGAACACGTCTGCACTCTTCAAAGCCGACCGGGAACTGAGGAAATGCCAGTAAGTTGTATAATGTAATGAATAGGGTTTTTTCAACTTTGCTGCATATCTCAGGCATTTTTTGGAATTTTGGCACCAACTTTTCAACATGGGGTTTTTGGGACCCCTCCTCATGAATTCTGTCACTGTCATGACGTTAATCGGGCCTGAAGGGTGATTTCGCGGTCACTGTGCAAAATCTCCTGTTGGGACCGATTAATTAAATGACAGTGCCAGTGTTCATAAGGTGGGCTCTCAAAAAGCCTACGTTGAAAATTTGGTGAAAAAATTCTTAAAAATGACTGTTTTACAAGCGTGAGTTGCACTGTTCCTACGCATGCTCGTAGGTTCGCGAATTTTCAATATTTTCACTCCAGATTTTCAACATTGCCATTTCACCGCACCTCCTTATAGCAGTGCAGCTGTCATTTCTCACTTCTCACCCAAAATGTGTTTCCGCGCATGTAGCGCACAATGGTGCAGTCGGTGTGCGAAATAAATGTATGGGACATATTAAGAAAATCACAGTGACACTGTTCATGAGCAGAAGTAAAATGGCTATGTTAAAAATGTGGTGAAAAAATTCCCAAAAATGACTGTTTTACAAGCGTTTGTTGCGCTGATCCTATGCACGCTCATAAGTTCGCAAATTTTCAATATTTTCACTCCAGATTTTCAACATTGCCATTTTACCACACCTCCTTATGAGCAGTACAGCTGTCATTTTTCACATCTCGCCCAAAACATGTTTCCGCCCATGTAGCACACAATGGCAAAGTCGGTGTGCGAAATCAATGTATGGGACACATTAAGAAAATCACAGTGACACTGTTCATGAGCAGAGATCTTAAATGGCTATTTTGAAAATATGGTGAAAAAATTCCTAAAATGACTGTGTTACGAGTGAGCATTGCGCAGTTTCCACGCACCCTCGTAAGTTCATGAATTTGTAATATTTTCAGTCCACATTTTCACCAGTGGCATTTTTCCACACTTCCTTATGAACAGTACAGCTGTCATTTTTCACAACATGGCCAAAATGTGTTTTCACACTTTCAGCACAGAAATGTGTGGTCGCTGTGGGAAATCATTGTTCGGGACAGATGAAGAAAATCAGTGACACTGTTCATGACCGGAGGTCCCAAAATGCCTGTGTTGACAATCTGCTGTAAACAATCCCCAAACTAATTGCATTATGGGTGCACGTTGCAGTTTCTACGCATGCTCGTGACTTCACCAGTTTAATATTTTCACTGCAGATTTTCAACATTGTCAATTTTTACACCTCCCCATGAACAGTACAGCTGTCATTTTTCACATCCTGTTCAGATTGTGTTTTTGCACCTGTGGTGAAAAATGCCATAGTCGCTGTGCAAAAGCAGCTTCCGGCTAACAAACCGATATTGCCACTGTTCATGGGGTGGGGGTCACAAAAAAAACATTTTGAAAATTTGGAGTGAAAATTCCAACGAATGCCTGAGGCGTTAGGGTTTCCAACCATAACATCCCACCTTGTAGAGAATGACAGGCATCAGGGGTGTGACTTGGGATTGTCACCTGCAATGCTCATACCATTCCACCCCCGCCCACACCATACAGCCACTGAGAGGCATCGAGGTGTGCCTTGGACTCTTCGGCCCCAAAGTTCACCCCATTCTCCTATACTGCACCCATCTCACAATATTTCCTGATGGAATGGGGTGCGCATAAGAGTCAAAGACCCCAAGGCACACCGTGACACTTGCCGGTGTCCGCACGGTAGGGTGTGGTGAAATGGTGTGGCCGTTATGCCTGATGACCCAAAGGCACACCCCAATGCCTGTCACTATCTGCAGGGTGGTGATGGGGTTGGCTTCAGTTCAATACTTCACTGCCATTCCTATTATGCAGCTCTGTAACTTCTACACTACCAATGCCAATGCCAGCAAGCAAACATTCGGCATTGACAAATGCTTGTTTTTTTTGTTTTTTTTTTTGTAACTGGACCTGGTGGACAGGCAGCCATTATGTGCTCAGCAATCGCCCATATAAAGCAATCAGCAACCACACTAGAACTTAGTTATCAAGAGGGAGGAATGTTGGCCAGGATATGAGTTATCCCTTGCTTTTTCTAATCACAGCAGAAGGTCTTTTGACCTTCACCAGGACAGCTACCAGACATGGTTTAATTTAACACTTCATCAAAAGGAAAGCCCTTTAATCAGCACAACAACCCCCGCACATCTCCCCACGTCACTTCCCTTCAGTATCAGCAATGGCTAGAGTAAACAGTATCTTGTCATACTAAGCACAGAGTATAAGAAAAGGTTGTTAAAATAAATCATGCTGAACCAGGCAGCTAAACAGTAAAAAAATGCTAATTAGCATTTTTTATCCATACTGTTCCCCCCCCCGTACAGGCTCCTTCAGGCAGATCAGTGATTGCACTGCAGCCATGACTAGAATAGCACTGCTCCAGAAGGAGGGCACAATACCATTTCTGTGCTGTGTCAGTCCTGTGTCTCTCTGGAGCGGTGGATCTGAGATGTGTCTGCAGAGAATGGAGCTGGTACTCCTATACTCTGTTCACCCTGTGGATTATGCCAGGATTAAAAAATATTCTTTCTTGTTCTCTGGCTTCGAATACACACACACACACACACACACACACTCTGGATGTCTCCAAACGCATGCAAACAGTTTCTTCCATGCTTCGGACAGTGTGTGTCCGGTGGGGGCGGGGTCGCATGATGACTGCCACCCGCACCTATGAGGCGTTGTTATGCAGTGCTCAAGTGTAAGCTTCACGAATAAAGCCCCGAGAGGTCTGAGACATTTACTGCCCTGCTCACAGAAGGCACTCAGGAAGGACTGTAGAGCAAACTATTTTGAAAGGAAAATGCCCTTTCTTTTAGATACTGCAACAATGGCAACCAATATTTTTTTTTTTTTTGGGGGTCGATTCTTCTTTTCCATATAGACATGGTGTGTTTGCTCAAACAAGTACAAACCATTAAATGTGAGGATGGCAGAACAGCCTGATCCTTTTTAGTTTCTGTTTCTACAGACATGTACCTCACAATAGAAAAGTGGAGTTCTTAAATGGGTAATGGCTGTGTGGTTACTTAACGTAAAAAAACAAAACAGGATGGTTAAACAGAAAAATCCTGTTCCAAGGAAACTTTCAACTTTTTAAAGTCTCATGCTGTTTGCTTTAGACATGTAAATATTAAGTTCTCAAATAAACGCTAAAAGACCTTCTGTATTTCAGGCAAGAATAATTTTCTCTGGAAACAGGATGTCCTTTCCCCTTCTTCAGTGAGATGATGGGTGAGGATTTCTGAAAACAGATTCAAGTTTGTATTTGAAAACAGTAAAACTGTAGTCATACATGTCTGTTCTCTTGAAAGAAGACATACTAAGGAAGGCAAATTAAAAAGCAAAGCTGAAAAGGTAATGAAGCAGTGTGGTCTAGTGGTTAGTGCACCAGCTTTTGAACTAGATCACCACTAGTTCAAACCCTGCTAGAGACAAATACTCAGTATTACTGTTTGCGAACCACTTAACCTCTCAGTGCTCTAGTCCACCTAGCAATGGAAACAAGAAGCAGCAAGAACCCACTGGAAATGAGCTCTTGCATCTCAGATGGGCTATTCTGGGTAAATAAATTATTAAAATAAATCTACTGTTATTTTTAGTTGGTACAGCAGATGACGCCCATCCCAAAATTCAGTGGTCATTCCACCACACCTAATAGTACACACTTGGATGGGATGTCAAGGGAGGTGGCAGGGAACTACAGGCCTGTCAGCCTGACATCGGTGGTGGGCAAGGCGATGGCGGGCACTGTCAAGGAGAGGCTAGGAGGGGACCTGGAAAAGTCAGGGTGCCTGGATGATAGATAGCATGGACATCCCGGGGAAATCGTGTCAGACAAACCTTGTGGAGTTCTATGACTGGGTGACTAGTGCCTTGGACCTAGGTAGACCAGTGAACGTCCTCTTTCTAGACTTCAGCAAGGCATCTGACACTGTTCCTCATGAGAGCCTGTTGGATAAGCTGGGAGAAATGGGGGTGGGGAACCAGATGATGAGCTGAATAGGCAATTGGCTCCAGGACCGGACCCAGAGGGTCGTAGTTGGCGGGATAGTCTCATCCCCAAGGAGGGTCATTAGTGGGGTCCCTCAGGGATCAGTCCTTCGGCCCCTCCTGTTCAATGCCTACATCTCTGACATAAGGAAGGGTATCAGGAGTGAGATGAGTCTCCTTTCGGATGACTCAAAACTGGGAGCAGTGGTGGATGGGGAGGAGGGGAGGGTGGCCCTACAGGGTGACCTGGAGGCTTTGGAAAGATGGTCTAGAAAGTGGAAGCTGAGGTTCAATGCAGGGAAATGCAAGGTACTGCAACTGGGGGCCAGAAACCCGGGCCAAGTGTACACCGGGGGGGGGGGGATGCTACAAGTCTCAATGGTTGAGAGGGACCAGGGGGTGGATGTCAAGAGGAACAACTCGAAGACTTGTTGGAGGGCAGCAGCCAAGGCCAACAGGATGCTGGGATGCATCTCTAGGGGGATCACCTCCAGAAGGAGTGAAGTGATACTCCCTCTGTATAACTGCTTGGTGAGGCCACACCTCGAGTACTGCGTGCAGTTTTGGAGGCCACACTTAAAGAGGGACATTAAACTCCTGGACAGGGTCCAGAGGAGGGCAACTAAAATGATTTGGGGCTTGGGGGGACAGGACCTAAGAGGAGAGGCTCGAACAGCTAAATATGTACACACTGGAAGAGAAGAGACCGGGGGGACATGATAGAGGTCATCAGGTACATGAAGGGGGTAAATAGGGGAGGAGCAGTCAGGGTGCTTCGAAGGAAGGAGAAGGGGGCAACTAGAGGGCATGGGTGGAAGCTGGAGGGGGCAAGATTCAGGGGAGAAAGGAGGAGGTGCTACTTCACTGAGAGGGTAGCAGAGCCATGGAATGTGCTGCCCAGGGGGCTGGTGGAGGGGTTCAAGAGGGGGTGGGACAGGTACAGCGGAAGGGTTCTGGAAGCAAAATCCAATGCATCGAGAATATCTGGAACTGGGAAGGGAGAAGCCAGAGAAGGCGGGGGAGGGGGCAGCAAGGTCAACTCTCAAGGTGGGGGCTGACCAAACGAGCAGACACGAAAGACTGTTAGGCCTATTCTGCTGGCATTTTAGTATGTTAGTAAACTATTAATCAAAGAGGTACTTTCCTCAGCTGCACTGCAAAAAGAGAATATCTTGTGTACTCATCTTTTCAAGCTGGCTGTCCAGGACCAACCAGAGTTGTTTCATATTTTTAAGACTGTATTAATTAATTACAACTGTGCTATATGATGTATTTATATTTCTCAGTTTGTTTTATTATCCTGTATTACCCTGCCTGTGATTGTGTAAGGTGCCCAGAGCCTCCAGAATTGGACTCCATATAAACAAATGTCACCTACCTACCCATTTCACCATAGACTGAGTAGGCTTGGCAGGCAGTGACTGCTGTGTAAGCAGACCATGTCCAAAAGGGGGCAAGTTCAAACACAGACAAGTACAGGCCGGTCACCCAGAAATCAGTGTGAAGTCCCGGAAGCCATTATCAAGTATAAGAATACTGAAACGCAGAGGCTAAGGTTCCTGCCCCCGATGCCAGACTAACCTGATAAGCTTCTTCAAGGGGGGTGGACAGTGGCATAGCCACAGACGTAGTCTATTATTAACTTCAGCAAGTCTCTTGACATGGTGGCCCATGACATGCTTCTGGACAAAGTGCACAAGTGGGGTCTACATGAGGAATACACCAAGTGGACTACTAACTGGCTTGGGATGAGAACGCATACTGTTGTGGCAGACATCATTATTCAGCGTGGAAAAGGGTACTAACTGGCATTCATCAAGAGTAGTGCTGGGACCCCAGCTGTTTAACCTTTTCATACACAATCTAGAAGCTGTGGTCTCCAGCAGTCTGCTTAACTTCAATGATGACAATAAGCTGGCCCTTTAGGATGAGGACAAACATCTGGAGGCTCTGAACAAGCCGGATGATTGTTCGGACTCCTGGAGTCACAGATTCAATTTAGTTAAATGCAAGGTGTTATACTTGGGAAGCAAAAAGAGAGGTTGGACCTACACACCTGTATGGGCACCCCTTGCTGCAGTGGAGGAGGAATAGGACCTGGAAGTCACAACAGACAAGAGGATGAAGCATGACGACTATTATACACAGTTGCCGTCAAGAAAGACAGCAGAATGATGGGGTGCACTGAAGGAAAGGTGACCAGCAGAGCAGGTGAAGTAATCCTGCCACTTTGCAAGGCTCTGGTCAGATCCCATCTACAGTACTGGGTCCGGTGCTGGGCTTCTCAATAATGATGATCGGGAGGGTGCAACACGAGGCCATCAAAATGATCAGGTGTTGGGGTGAGGAAGTTAGGTGTTATGAGGGGGCTGGTGGCCTCTAACATGTTCACACTGGAGAACAAGAGGATGATAGGGGGACATGACCTCAGTCTTCCACAGACTCAAGGGTATTAAGACTGAACAGAGATGTCTGATCCAGTGTCCTCCAGCAGGATGGGGGGCACACCCTGAAGCTCAGAAATACAGGTTGCTCACCTGTAACGTGAGTTCTAGGAATGGTATATATTGTTCAACCACACTGTCTGGCAGGTTCCTTGCCGCCTTAAATCTTGCCGGAAGGTCTTCAAGCTGGCTCCTCCCACCCACCCAGGTGGTAAAACTCTCGGCTCCGCCCCATGATGCCAGGTCCTAGCCCGGTGCTGGAAGCTGGGTAGGTGCTGTGCGTCAACTGGAGGTCGGAGAATGTAGGGATGAACAACATATACCATTCCTAGAACTCCCTGTTACAGGTGGGCAACCTGTATTTCTAGGGACATGGATATGTTGTTCATCCACACTGTCTGGCAGGACTCCTAGCAGTTCTCCGGGAGGAGGGAGGCAAGGCACACACACCCTACTTAGGAATAAGACTGAGAACCGAGGCCCCAAAACCAGCATCCCGGCATGACTCAAGGTCGATGTGGTAGTGGGTAAAAAGGTATGTGCTAACTTCCAAGTAGCAGCCCTGCAGATATCCTGGATAGGGACATCCCTGGAAGCAGCTACCGATGCAGCTGTATGGTGGGTAAATGAGCTCTTATCCCTCTGGGAGGCTCCATGCCTGGCCGACTTCCTATAGCAGATCTGTGCAGGAGGTGACCCACCTGCTTATCATCTGCTTGGCTGCAGGTCTGCCAGGTGTGGACTTCCAGCGTAGGTGACAGACAGGTGGCGAACCTCTCCCCGGAACTTCAGCCGTCCACTCCTTAAAGTGGCCCGAGGCACTCTGCTAGGATCCAAATATGGAGCCTATATTCGGCCTCCGAGGTGTGATTGGGGTAAAACACCGGCAAAGTGAAACCTGGTCAAGGTGAAACTCCGACACCACCTTCGGAAGGAACTTCAGGTGGGGCGCAGGACAACCCTGTCCCTGTGGAGAACCAGATAAGGAGACTCGATGGAAAGCGCCTGGAGCTCTCCCATCCTTCTGGGTGACGTGATAGCCACCAAGAAGGCGGTCTTCCACAACAGGTGGGAGATATCGCACCTGTACATTGGTTCGAATGGCTTGCCCGTGAGCTTGGCCAATACCAGCAGTAGATCCCACGGAGGTGGAGGTTCTCACACCGGAGGGGAAATGTGACCAAGGCCTTAGAAAAAGCACCAGACCATCTTCTCCTGCGCCACTGACTGCTTTCTGGCCCGCGCCCGGAAGCAGAGATGGCTGCCAGGTGCACCTTAAGGGTCGTCGACCGAAGCCCTTGCTGAGAAAAGGACCACAGGTAGTCCGGAATGCTTGCCGAGGAACAGGAGGAAGGGTACAGGCCCTTTCCCTGACACCAAATGGAGGATTTCTTCCATTTGAAGGCATAGCATTTTCTGGTCGACTCCTTAAGGGACGCCTCAACGACATTGAGGACCTCATCGGAAAGACCCAAGGCCTGGAATCTAGCTGCTCAGGAACCAGGCCGTCAGGTGCAGGGATTGAAGGTCCGGATGGAACACCTTCCCCTGATGACTGAGATTAGGTCCGGGTGGGCTGGAAGCCGCCTTGGGAGCCTGGAGCTGAGATTGAGGAGATCTGGATTCCAGAGCTGGCCAAGCCAGTCTGGGGCTACCAGAATCACCTGCGCCTTGTCCCTCCTCACCTTGCGGAGCACCTTGTGGATCAAGGGAAATGGGGGAAAGGCGTAGAAGAGGTCCGGGGTCCATGGCCTTGAGACGGCATCCCCCTGTAGCGAGCCCTGCTGAGCGGGGCGGGCATGAAACAGTCTCAGCCTCGCATTCTCCCTGGAAGCAAAGAGGTCCGCCTGAGGCGTGGCCCCGTGGGAGAAGAGATCTTGTACTACCTCTGGCAGGAGAGAATCACTCGTGAGACGCAGCCCCTATCCGGCTTAGGGCATCAGTCAGGGTGTTGGAGGCTCCTGCCACGTGAATGGCTAGGAGATCCGCCTCCAGGCTGCGCACAAGACCATATGCGGAGAGCTTCCTTGCATAACAGCAT
This sequence comes from Neoceratodus forsteri, assembly GCA_016271365.2. Classification (NCBI taxonomy): domain Eukaryota; kingdom Metazoa; phylum Chordata; order Ceratodontiformes; family Ceratodontidae; genus Neoceratodus; species Neoceratodus forsteri. The sequence goes on from CM057450.1 coordinate 1,546,477,537, forward strand.
GGAGCGTGTCCCACCCTGGCGGTTTAAGTAGTACATGGTTATGGTATTGTCTGTCTGGACCTGAACCACTTGACCCCATAGAAACGGAGCAAAGGCGGTGAGAGCTAGGCGGACCGCTCGGAGCTCCAGCAGGTTGATATGGCATCAGGACTCCCGAGGGGACCAGAGGCCGGGCGCTCTGTGCTCCCCCAGATGGGCACCCCAACCTATCCGAGATGTGTCGGTCGATAGAGAGACCGTCGGCTCGGGGCAGACGAACGGGATGCCCTCCTACAGATGTGCCGGAATGGTCCACCACTGGAGAGCGTTCCACATTTCCTGGGCCACTGTCACCAACTGATCCAATGGATCGAAACGTTGTGACTACTGGCTGGCTGGCCAGTCCCCGTTGAAGGGGAAGCATGTACCAACGGGCCCAACGGACCACACTGGTGCAGGCCGCCATGAGGCCCACGAGACGCAGGAGTCCCAGGCAGGGTGCAATTGCCCAAACAGAAATGATTGGGCAAAGAGGAAGAACCCCGGCCCTGTCTGCCGGGAGCCGAGCTCTGCCCCGATGAAGGCTATCACCTGCTTCAGCACGAGTTCCGACTTGGCCTCGTTGAAGAGGAGGCCAATCTGAGAGCAAAACCTGCAGGGCCAGATCTCTGGACCTCTCCACCTCCGCTCTGGAGGGGGCTGCCAACAGCCAATCGACCAGGTAGGGGTACACCCAGACCCATCGGCGCCGCAGGAATGCTGTCACCACTGCCATGCATTTGGTGAAGACCCTGGGAGCTAGAGAGAGGCCGAAGGGCATGGCCCGGAACTCATAAAGAGATCCCTCCACTCTGAAACGGAGAAATCTGACAAAACGGACGGATCAGGACGAGAAGAACGCGTCCTGGAGGTCCAGGGAACAAAACCACACGCCTAATTCCAAGAATGGGATTATCTGGCCAGAGTGACCATCCTGATGATCCAAGACCTTAGGAACCTGTTCAGGTCATGCAGGTCGAGAATGGGGCGCCAGCCCCCCGTCCGTTTTGGACCAGGAATACCTGGATACAAACCCCGGGTCTGGAGGAGGATCCGCCACCTTCCTGATCACCTCCTTCCCAAGGCGCAGGGCAATATCGGCTCAGTGGGCCGACAGCGAGGATTTGGACCTCATGGCCCCCCGGAGGGAGACGGCTCGAAAGGGAGGGTTCTGCTCGAATGCCAGAGGCAGGGCCTTTCCTACCACCTCCAACGCCCAACGGTCCGTGGTGACAGTAGACCAGGTGGAGCCATCCCCCCATGGGGGGGACCCAGGGAAGGGTGGCAAGGTTGGGGGCGACGCCTCTCAACCCATCACTGGGCAGGCTTGGAGGAGGGACCGGCCGAGGGACCTCCTGGGCCTTTACCTCCTTGCTTCCCATTGGAGGAAGCCACTGGCTTGGGTTTGGGATGCCAAGCGCGAGCCTGCTGGCCCTCATGCTGGTGGGCCGCAGGGACCGAAGGACGAAAGGACTTACGCTGCTGTTGCCGGCAGCCCGTGTCCCTCTGGGCGGAGGTGACCAAGTCCAGAGTGGTGTTGGACTTTTCGATCCACTGGAGGTGTCCTTCCACTCCAGGGCCAAAGAGGTCAGTCCCCGAGAATGGGATGTCCACCAACTTGTGCTGGGTATCCGCCGAGAAGGTGGATATCCTCAGCCACGCCCTGCGGCGCAAGGCCACCGTGGCCGCTACTGACCTGGCACAGGAATCACTTATGTCCAGAGCAGCCTGAAGCTGCTGCTTAGCCACTGCCCTACCCTGGTCCCGCACCTGCCAGACCATGGTCCGCAGGTCGGCTGGGAGATGAGGGATCACCTCATCCAGGGAGCCCATGAGGGCGTGGGAGAAGTGTGCCATCAGCTAGGCCGAGCTGGCCTTTTGGAGGCTGAGGGAGGACGCAGCGTACACCTTGTGTCCGACATAGTCCAGCCTTTTGGACTCTTTGTCGGGGGGGGGCCTATCCACGTCCCGAGCGTTTTTGGAACGCTGGAAGACGCTATCGGTGACTAACCCCTCGGCAGAGGGGTGCTCCAAAAAACCGGGCAAAGAGGCGATAGGGACCGCATACTTCCTGGCCATCCTGGCCGAGGGTGCAGGACAGGAAGCAGGCCGCTGCCACAGCTCCAAGGCTGGGCCGACAATGGCCTCAGCCACAGGGAAAGCCTCCATGGGTGAATCCCCTCGGTCTAGAATCTCCGTCGGGATAATTGACCCGTTTGGACACGGGCTCGAGCTGCATCCCGGTAGACTCCGAGATGAGCTTAAGCAGACCCAAGAAGGACGATGGGCTATCGTCCAGAGACTGGCCCCCGGAGGACTCCAGGCCGACCCACCTGGGGAACAGGAAGGAGTCGTCATCGGACTCTGAAGAGTCTGCGAAGAGCTGCCTCAGGCCTGAGCCACCCTTTACCTGCCGAGAACGGCCGGGAGTGAGGGTGACAGACAACCTGTGGGGCAGGCTGTGACCCAACCGAGGTTCCACACAATTGGTGGGGCAGCTAGATTTGGTTGAACAACCAGCCCAGAAATGGGCATCTCGACTGCGGCGAGCAGTTGCTTCGGCTGTTCGGGCGGCAGCCACTTGATAGCCGGTGGATGAGTCTGAGTCGACTTACTCCCGGACAACAGCAACTGCTGCCACATAAGCTCCTCGTAACGCCGATGCAGTCTGTGTCGAAGTCTCTCCTCATCCGAGGAGCGGAACGAGGAGGAGCGGTGTCGCCACTTAATTCGATGCTGAGACCGAGACCACTGATGTCGGCGGGAGCAGCTTGACCGAGATAAAGTCTGAGACAGAGACCCTTGGTGAAACCGAGGGCAAGCCTGGGAAGGGGCGGGGACACCAGCTCTTCCATCAGCTTGGACACTTTAACCGGGGACTGCCGCCCCCAAGGCGCAGGTAGATCCTCGGTCACCATCAGGGAAACCGCCGAAGAGGGGTTGACAACTCTACCAGTCGACCACCCGGCCGTCAGGTCGAGAGATATCTCGACTGTGTCGACGGGTGTCTTGGCAGGCTGGCCTAACGAGGACACCGTGAAGCCAGCGGCCTGAGCCGCAACCTCGACCGAAGTAGATGGTCGGCTGTCCTGGGAAGGAGACACCTCTCACTCCCACGGACGCCGACGATGGGACTTACCCTTTGACTCCCTTTTCTTGGGTCGAGAGGAATATCCAGATGGCCCCTCTCCCTTCGTGGAAAGGAACTGGAGAAGCTCCTTGAACGAAGCCGAATAAGAGGAACTCAGAGAGAACAGGATAAACGCCGCACCCGAGGAGGAAGATGTGGCCTGGGCCGCCGCCTCCTCAAGGGCGATCATGTGCAGCCGAGCCAGCCGCCGCAGACACCACCCAACGAGCCTCTTTGGATTTTACCAGCGGGGAAAACTCTTCGGGGCGCCCAAGCTTCAATCAGGCAGCACGATCCTCCAGGACTTTGGCCGAAAGGGAGCGGCACAACTCGCAGACCTGCGGGTCATGGTCTAGATCGAGGCAGTATGTGCATGTGGAGTGCGGATCCGTCCTGGACATCTTCTGCCCGCCAGGGCGCCTCCGAAAGCCGGGAGTCAATTTGTTCATCGCAGCCATGAGGGATGAGAAGACCGAAGTTTAGAAAACTTCAAAACTAGATTCGGACGAACCGAAAAATTAGGATCCAGTCTAAAACGCAGAGCGCCAAGGAGGGAACCTAAGCTTCCAAGCGGTAAGGAAGATCTGGCATCATGGGGCGGAGCCGAGAGTTTTACCACCCGGGTGGGTGGGAGGAGCCAGCTTGAAGACCTTCCGGCAAGATTTAAAGCGGCAAGGAACCTGTCAGACAGTGTGGATGAACAACATATCCATGTCCCTAGAACTGGTAAATTAAGGGGTAACATGAGGAAGCACATATCCCAGAAGGTATGTAACAGTCTGCCGGCGGAGAAAGTGGACAAAGACAGTACAGGCCTTCAAAGTAACTGGACAGATTGTTACGTACCAAGGGACTCGTGGGATACAGTTCAAATCAGAGAAAGGCAGCACCCACAGCTAGGAGCAGGTGCTCGACAGACAGAAATCCAGGACAGAACAAAAAGCAAGCACTCCTGCTGTATCGGAAATGGTTTAACACTCATCAAAAGTGTGCTATACAGAATACAAAACAATAAATATACAAAGTACAGAAGCTTGACTCACTACCCCCCCCAGCTCACGGGGCAAAAACTTTACCTTCATGGGGCACTTGAATAAAAGAGTGGGTAGGAAATCCTTATTAATTAGTCAGGTTTGGAAAGAATATGTACAGACAGTTGGTGAGACCCCATCTGGAGTACTGCGTGCAGTTCTGGAGACCCCACCTCTGCAAGGACATAGACGGGATGGAGGCAGTCGAGAGGAGGGCAACTAAAATGGTGCAGGGTCTCCACCAGAAGCCATATGAAGAGAGACAGAGAGAGCTTAATATGTATACCCTCGGGGGGGGAAGACATGATAGAAACTTTCAAGTACCTCAAAGGAATCAGCAAATTACAAGACGGTAGCAAATTTCAAAAAAAAGATGTGCAAGAACAAGGGGGCACAATTTGAAGAAAGAGGGGGGATGCCTCAGGGGCAATGTGAGGAAGTATTTTTTCACAGAGGTGGATGCTTGGAATGACCTTCCTGAGGCAGTGAGGTCAAAAACAGTGGGGGAATTCAAGAATGCATGGGACAGACATCAGGTAACTCTGGTGGGGGGTAGGAGGAAGTAGGCTGTTGGTTAACTAGGGTCTGCAGCTTATCCAATAAGTAGGGAAATGGGCTGACTGGGTGGGCCAAGCGGTCCTTATCTGCAGTCAAAGTCTATGTTTCTAAATTTAGTCATCCCTGCCTATAAAGCGTGTGTGTGTGTGTGGGGGGGGCACGATGGGGACTTGGGAGTTCTTGCAATTACTGTGTAAACCCCACACCCATTCCAGATTCCAGTCTGGCTCTTAGTCAGAAATCTGCAAAGCAGGAAGCTATGTCAACCAAAGGACTGCAGCTTTTCCATGTTTAAATATGAAACGGAAATTTACACAGATGCAAAGGGGGAAAATCAAATATAAATGCAACATTTGTTTTGCACAGTAACATAACCCCCCCACCCACGAGTTTTCTGCACAAAAACAGAAAAAAAGCTCATTGTGCACTGTTAAAGAGCCCCTGATACCATTAGAAAACCAAAAATAAAAATTAAAAAAAAAAAATTGTGAGATTTAGCCGCAATTCAGGTTATATTTCATATGTTCTATCATTCTTTTCCTCTTTACTACGGAGGACAGTTGTAAGAAAGAGGCTTACTGTCCCTAAGGCTTTATCTGCTCTTCTGCTTGAAACATACACTTCACATCATAATCCCCTGTTTATGGCATCAGAAGTATCTCCTCAGCAACAGACTTGTATCACAAACAGAACTGTGATGTCAGGTGTAGGTAAGCAGTTAGAACAGACAGGATTGCTGCCCTATGTCATACAAAATGTCCACAGTAATAAAGAAGTAAGGGTGAGAATTACAGAACAAATATTGAATATAAGCTGAATTATGTCCAAATACTAAATGTTTTCAAAGTGGTCACAATGGTGTCAGGGGCTCTTTGAACATCCCATTCATTGTTCCAAGAGCAGTGAAAGTTCGAGTCAACAGTTGTAGTCAGAACCCCCAGGTGGCAGCCAATCAGAACACCACCACTTTTAGAGAACTGTACTTACCCAATGTTTTCAAACATTCAACCAAATAGTTTGAACTTTAAGTGGGAGAAAATGACCCAAGAGTGAACTTAACGCTGGAGATTTTAATGTGGAAAGCAAAATAATGTCAAACGTACAAATGGCAGCAGTTATTCGTATAGTTAATGCACAAATGGCAGTCATACGTGTGGGTTCTGCAACATGGAGCTTATCCAGTTAAGTGACTGCCAGCTGTTCGTCCTTGGGTGTAGAAATGAAACACTGCAGTCCTTTTGACACATCCTCCGAACATTCTCTAGCAGTCCTTCAGTTTGCCATTTTAAAAGCAATGTAATCCTTCTATGAAATACTACATTCTAATACATTTTGCTGGACTATGGACTCTGCTTATTTCTTGTTACTTAATTTAATACAAAGATCAACAGTGTGATCTACTTTTTGGGGAGACTTGGCCCAGTGAAAAAAGGAAAAGAAGGTGAACACATAGGGCTTTCCATCAGAGGATGTCAACACAGCCAAATTAAAGACACTATGGTACATTTACACTGAGCAAGCAGGAAGTTGGTTTTAGGTTTAAAAGTCCCCAGTGCAATACCTTGTGAGTAGCAATTTGTAACTCACCAAGGGCACCACGGGGAGGGAACAAGCTGACACTGATACAGAAGGACTAAAAATCACCGTATTCTGCCCACTACAGTTGCCTATAATGAAATTAATGTCACTTTACGTGCAGTCATATGAAGATGAAAAATAAAACAAGGTGATATAAACATTTAACATTTTTATTTCAAGCTGTTGAAAATATACAGCTGCAGCAAAATGCCTTTGCAACAGACCAGACTACTAAATACCCATACCAATACTGTTGTGAAAATGCTTACTGTGAACCATTCTACTAGTAAAACATACTGATGAATAAAATATTTCTGCAACAAGTTATGGCAGTATGGTTTTAAATTTGTGTGGACACATTTTTGAAGAGGAAGAAAAGCAATGTTGTGTATCAAAATCGTACATTATGCCACATGTTCAGACAAGCATCCTAATACAAGTCATGAGATGGATCCACAAATCAGGAGTCTCTTAAATGTCATTACGCTGCCTTCAGTACTGCCAAACATGAAAACCCAGTAATGACGACTAGTTGTTTCTTGATGTACAAGACTGGAAAAATACAGTGTTGGAAATGTTGATGGCTTCAGAAATGTGTTTGTATGCCTAATTCCTCAGTGTACAGATACAAATATAGTCACACTGGAAGGTCACAAAGCTGCCTTTTTGTCCAGTTAGGTTATTTCTCTTAAGCAGGTTTCTGGGCACCTTTCCAGAAGAAAGTTTCTTGTTCTTTTGGACTGTTATTTCTTTTTCTTCGGACGCGAGTGTTCACATGAAGATGCAAATTCTTTTTCAGATTTTGGCTCCCATAAAGCACTTTTGATAAATCTGGATGCAGCTCCTTTATCCAGCTTTGTTTTGGCTGCCTTCTTCTTGTCTGTTACTTCTTTGACTTTGTTCATATAGGTTCTTATTCGCTCCTGTAGAACAGAATTCAAATATGATAAGCATGCCAAATCACTTTCTGTTCAATTTTCTTAAAACACTATATGATGCTTTTACTATAAACACACTCTTTATTACCATAAACTGAAATTATTTTTTTGACCCTCTCCATCTCCGATTACTGTATATGAAGTCTACTAGGAAACCAATTAAAATATGGTAATTTGCAGTAGAATACAGAGCTGTAACCTGTTATGAATCCTGTAGAGGGCAAAGAAAATTTATAAGGCTGATGACCTCACAGCCCTCTTTTTAATGAGTATAGTACATCAGTCCAAGTATTTAGTAATGGCCATGAAGCCATCACAGGGTTTCAAGGTAAAGCTGGACAAATTTCTGCTAACATAATGGGTACAGAATCCCTATAAATGAGCAGAGGTCTGCACGGCCTATTTATTCATCCCTGCTTAGGAAGCAGTGGGAAGGACATGATGCACCCAGAGTCCCTTCTGACCTTTAATTACATCTGATGGACTCATCAGTGTAGCAAACTAAACTTCCTTACAAATTTCTCAACTTTAAATTCTTTAAAATATCCCCATCTCCTTCCCATGAAGTCCTCCTTCCTTGGAATTAGTGCTGTGCTACTGGCACCCACGGTGACCATCGTGGTTGCACTACACCATTGCTGTAAATTAGAATGTTTCACGGTAGTGTCCTCTCAAAGTCAGTTAGGGCTACAGAAACATGGAACAGATGAATGGTACTAACACACTCCTGGCCTTCCTTTGTTTTTCCCTTCCTTCAGAGAGGAACAGCAGGGAAGAACAACCCACTGGCTGGTCATGTCAAGGAACTCATGGCTGTTCTGTAATTCAACATATCCACATTTGATCAGCAGTACCAAGGTTTAAATACTCCAAGGCAAATTAACATATACGTCTCTCCCCACCCTTCTGCTTCAGTGTGTGTGTCCCTGAACCAGGACCAGTTTGTGAACAGCACAGATCCAGGATCACAGTACTGTCAGAATACTTGAGTATTCTTTTCAGCACTAATGGTAGCTCCCTTAGCGTACATTTCCTTCACAGCTGCATCCTCCGTTTATTGACAAGTTGTAATTTAACTGCAATTCCTCAACTGAAAAGCAGCCTTATTGCTGTTTAACACTGTATCTTCTTCTCTCTCCCACTTACTAGCTCCACTGGTTGCACCTGGAAATGAACTTCAGCTCAGTATGCCTCTCTCGGTTACCAATTTCTTAAGAAATTAATAAATACTATTCTAAAATCATGCCCCCACAGATAACCACACTGGTGAAATTAAAGAGCAAATTAAAATTTTAAAATGTTTACCATTTTCATTGGATTCAAACCCAGATCTGCTGGATCACAGTCCTGTGCTCTAACCACTAGGCTTCAATGATGCAGTTTTGCAAGGGTGTAGGGATACCTATGAGCATCTCGGATACAAGCAAAGTCCCCCATATCAGCACTCACAGTACATGGACACCAGATCAGTGCTGGTCATGAACTGGTCCTGGGTCAGTAGGTGAGGATCAATCGACAGTGCCTGCACAAGTACATCTCAGTTAGGTGTGAACTGGCCATTTAGGTATGCAACCCTGTGCATGTTCTCAGATAAAGAAGAAGGGGCATTTTGAGAGTGGTTCATATGAAGAGTTGTTCAGAAAACACCAACCTAAGCTGGTGCCACAGGTAAAATGTTTTAAAAAACACTCATGACAAAAGTTTAAAAATTATATTACTGAGGCTGTCCCACTATGTGGATGACCCAGATTCAGGAGCTAGCTGTGTCACTGCTTGTCAGTGGCCAATGGGTTGATGTTGCTGTGAATGCCATCACCACCTGGCTTGGGATGGGGAAGACACTGCTCTCCTATTCCCACAATGACCCTTATGGCAGACAAGGATGTTGGACACGTGTCTTTGCCTCCTCCATGCTGCTGTGGAGCCAGGGTGGGCTGCACAACCAGTGAGAAGTGTGGGAGAGAAATAATGAAAAAACAGTACCAGTGACTGCATGTATGACAGCCCTGGTACTCCCTGGACTCTCACCTCAGTCGTTCACACTGGATGTGGACACCAGATGGGGGAATGTCCCTAAAGGCCTCACCATGAGGGCAAGTAATGAGGGATGTTGTGCAAGCAAGAAGTGTCAGGACTGGGAGGTCACCAGAAGGTCCAGATGTGAGACAGCCATCAAGGGGGTAAAATGCTCAATTAAAACTAAATAACACTGGGCAGGCCAATTGCCCACTGGTGTATACACTTATTTGGGGGAGGGAATGTCCTAAGCCCAAGATCCCAGTCACCACTGGCAGGAAGCTGAGTGCAGACCCTAGGAAATGCACAATACCTTTAGGATGGGAGCAGTATTTGCTGTTTGGCTGTCCCTGTTGGCTAGAGTGTTACAGTATCATGTTATGAGTATTGCAATATTTGTGTAAAAGAAAATCATGATACACTGATTATCATGATAATGTGTACCAGTTCTACATTTTGGAAAAATGATGAAAATCTGACTTGGGGGAAGGTGGAGGAATAGGAAATTTTGGTTGCACCTGGTGAGGGATAGCTTGCTGGATCACCAGAGGTGAGAAAGTCAAGATGGGTTTTCAAAGTACAATACAGTAGATCATACCGTATGTTAATCCTGATGCAGATTACGCACCTGTAATTAAAGTTCTACTAATAGTATTAAGTTCACACACACACACACACACACACACACATTAGGCAGTCTTCCACTGATCAAGCACAGCCACTGGAACTGTCTTCATGCTCGACTCCTCCTACCACCGGAAGATGTAATCCAACTCTGCCCGTTTGCACTCTGATCAATATGCTGGAACAGGTATCTGAAGCAAGTCTTTCCAGGGGAGGCCGGGCAATAATACCCCTGCCTCCACTGCGGCCCTGCTCTATTTATCCCACCAGTCCTATCCCCTGCGATCGAATGATAAACCCCTTCTCACTGTCCACAAAACATCTAACCTTACGGGGGACCAGGCACTTATGGACACCTCCAGAAAGGCAGTTGAAAAACCTGCCAGCTTATACCTCAGTAAGGGGGCAGGATGGTGGGTGGGCGTGCTGTAGCCCAATGAAGGAGAGTCTTTCAAAGATCTACAGTTATAGTAAATAACTGTTCTATCCTCACCAAGGATCTCTCCTCCACTGGGCCACTCCTTTGGAATGATTCCCAAGCATTACACAAGGTAACCAGGGAGGATGACAAGATCTAATCTGACATCATGATAGGAGGCCTTGCAGTACCCCAAGATCAAAACCAGCATGTCTGCAGGATGCAAAGTCCAGATTGCAATACTTAAAACATGCACAGTGCTGCATGTGGCAGTAACACATTATGTCAGCTGCAGAACTATTCTTAAAGCAAGCAACAGAAGTGGCCATACCATGTGTAGAGTGGTAACGGAAAGCACCAGGAAGTTCCTTATCCTACTTCCCATAACAAAATGTAATACAGTTAGTTAGCCTTTCAGACAAGCACTGTTTAGTCACAGGGCAGCCCTCTTTACCAGGGGTGAATGAAACAAATAGCTGAGAAGACTTTCTGCAGTCATTAATGTGATCAAGGTAGAAACATCGTGTTCTGTGTACATCAACTGTATGGAGCAATGCCTCTCCTTTGTTAGCATGCTCTGGATAATACACAGGATGGTATATGGTCCGATTCAATGTGGAATTATAAACAACTTTCAGTAAGGAACAAGGACTAATCTGCAAAGACACCCTGTCCTTGTAGAAAATCAAATAAGGAGGCTCATGTATGAGAATCTGACGCTCAGAAATTCTACGAGTTGAAGTCATAGTGGCAAGAAACAACGCTTTCCAAGACAGGAAACACATTTCACAGGTCACAGAATGCTCAAATGTAGCCAGAATCACTTTATTAAGGAAGAAATTAAGGTCCCAAGATGGAACCGGTTTACGAACAGGGGCACGCGTTCAGAATATCTTTAAGAAACATATAGGACACCTCTAGTTGTGCCAGCGTGCACCCATTAAATAGGAACATGAAAAGTCAATACAGCAGCCAGAAGGCCTTAATAGAAGAGTACTGTGGACTGGAGTTAGATAGGAACAGAAGGTAGCTGGTTCCACCATCAGAATGTGCCTGTGATCCGGCGCCGGGCAATTAAGATGCCAGTCAGCAAGGTCGCCGATCACACTTCTTGCAGGGCTATGCTCCCCTCCCCAAAATAATAGATTCCCTACTCCAGAGGTGGGCTGACCTTTGGGAGAAATCGCATCCGCGATTTGACACCCTAATTGCCTGGCACTGTAATGCCAGGTGCTCTGAGCGCTCGTAAGGGAAGGTAGTCCAGTACAGCATTCACAGAACACGGAAACAGGTTTACTGAATAGGAAGCACAACATACTGAGAAGCGCTTCCACTTCCACTTCAAAGAATAAGTGCATCTGATGGAAGGCTTTCTAGCCACAAGCAAGGTATCGGCCACCTGGGGTGAAACCCCAAAACGGGCAATGGCTACGTCATCAGGAGCCCGGCATTCAGATGCAGGGACCACAGGTACAAGTTGACCAAAGACCTGTGATCCAGAGACCGCATGCCCCATCACAGTGGGAGTTTAACAAAAGGCTCCAATGCTAGATGCTGCAGAAATGGCAACCAGACCTGGTGAGGCAAGGAGGGAGCCACTAATAGTAGGGAGGCATGTTCCACCTGCAGCTAGAGCAGAACCCTCTAAATGGGAGGGATTGAGAAGCATGCATAAAAGAACGTCCATTTCCAGGAAAGAGACAAGGAGTCTCGACTGAAAACTCCAGGCTCTGAAGTGCACAAAACCATGACAGTTTTGCACTGTGTGAGGATGCAAAAAGGTCAAACTCTGGATGACCCCACCTTGTGAAGAAGTTGTGTACCACGGAGGTCAACCGTTCCAATTTGTGAACCAGGGACTGAGACCTACTTTGTCTACGAAAAGGTTCTGGACATCTAGGAAACATAGCCGACAGCTGAATGCCATGAGACAAGCCCAGTATCAAACTCTCATCTCCTCACTGCACAAATGATAAGAGTGAGTCCCCTTGCTTGTTTATGCAGTGCATGACATTGACATTGTCTATATGAATCAGTAAGGGACTGGGGCTGGGATGAACCTTAAACGCCTGTAGGTCAAGTAGAACAAATGTCATTTCCAGAGTATTGATATATAAATCAGTTTCTAGGCTGGTCCAAGAGCCCTGAGCCTAAAAAGATCAGAGGTCTGCACCCCAACCAGACCCCGAGGCATCCTTTTTCAGGATCAGGATCTGCACAGGAGTTGGGTAAAAGAACGGAATGCCATAACACAGATGCAGGTGGTCCGTCCACCACACCAAGGTACAGCACAGAGGAGATGTGATGAAGACCATTTGCTCCATCTTGTACATTAGCAGGTCCCACTGCACCGAAGAGTCCAATGCAGAATGCGCATACAGAGTTGGGAACAAGGGATCATGAAGATGGCGAAGGCCATCAGCCCCAGCAAATGCAAAACCATCCATGCTGATACATAATGGGTTTTGTGCAACAGTCTGGCCTGAGCAATAAGGGCCTCTGTCCCGTCTGCAGGCAGCAAGGAACTGCTCACTGCCATGTCCAGCAGCATTCAATACATTGGAGGCACTGAGAAAGAATGAGTATGGACTTCAGAACATTCACCTTGACACCCAATTCCTTGAACTCTCTCTCTCTGGACAATGTGCACAAAAAAAATCTACCCTACAGGGGGCCTTCAGTAGCTAGTTATCCAGAAAGGGGAAAGACAAAGTCCTTCTCTGTGGAGGGTGGCTGCCACAACTGTTAAGCATTTGGTAAATACCCGCGGTGCAAAGGATGAGCCAAAGGGCAAGACTCTGAGCTGCTAATGGCTGCCCTCCAGCATGAGGCGAATGTACTGCCTTTGGCATTTGCAAATCTTGATATGAATGTTTGCATCTTTCATACCCAGGGCACAGAGCCAATCCCCCTTGTCAGGATGAGAACCTAAAGAGATACCATTTGAAACTTTCTTTACTGGATAAAAAGATTCAAGTCGCTGATCTTCTGTTCACTTAGGAAATAGAAAGTATCTGGAGTAGAACCCCTGGTTTCTTTCTTAAGGGGAATGGTTTCGATAACGCACTTTTGTATGAGTGTCTGAACCTCTGTCCACAGAAAGGACAAGTGGCTTGGAAGATGACAAGGAGGTGGTAGATACACTGGCGGGGTAGACAGCAGCTCCAGAGCATGCCCCTTTGCCACTATTTCCAGAACCTATGTGGTGAGTGTGGAGGGATAAAGCCGTACCTTATTGTTTGAATCATATTTCATGTTATTTTATGTATATAATGCATCAGGGATGACCATGGTGGCCCAGTCTAACTTGAAAAGGAACATGGGTACAAAGAAAGCATGGGCCTTGGAATGATAAAATTTCTTGTTGCAAAACAGAAACTGTTAGCTACTTAGCCAGGGACTGGGGGTTTGATTAAACTACTTAAAAGAAACAAAAGTGCTAATTAAGCATAGCTGGGAGGCCAGGTATCCCAATATGCTTGCAAAAGACCCAGGCCTCCAGAGTAACCGAGATGTCTGGGGACCTTTTGTCCTAAAGGCCTACCCTCAGTTAATCTAGTTACAGATGAATAGACTAGCATTTAAAGAGCTGGTGACATGTTCAGGTGAACTTTAACAAAACATAATATTTAGACACAGTCCAGCTTGTATTTCCCATTGGTTCTGTATTTCCCCTCCCCATTATTTATTATTGAGGTCATTTGTATGAAAACAGGATCTTTACTCCTGAATGGGTTCATCTATTCCTGCTGCTTTCTCCCTACCTGAAGTCATAGAGCACTGCTTGTGACCTCACAGTTACTCCCACGGCAACAGACTGTGATGTCACAACAGAGGATTATAACTTGGAGTAGGCTATAGAGGCAAATGAGCTCAAAATAAACTGAGGGACGATCACATAATCATACACATTTCTAATAAATTACTGGGAGGAGAAATATCTAAAATATAAATGGAATGCAATCAGAATTGTACACAATTATGTTTTTTAAAGTTTTCTTTGAGGCGTCAGTAGCTCTTTAAGTAAATGGCTGTACTGAGTGTAGCTTAACTACAGTCATTGGGGGAGGGCTAATGTTAGACCCAGGCTGGTTTAAACTAGTTTGAAAATAAAAAAATAAAAAAACACTCATTGCTCAGGAATGACATTTTTTTTGTATTAAAATATTAAAACCCGATTGGTTGTGTAGCCATAGAGATGGAATGCTAGCCAACCACTGGGCAAGCAACTACCACTGGACCTGCCCTTTGAGAAACCCCATAAAACAGGGGTGCAAGACTTTATCAGAGCCTGCTTGCCTTCTGCTTCTGTCTGCTGCCTTTTTGCTTGTTGCCAAATCAAGTCACATGTGAAGGAACTATTTGCACTGGGGCCCTGTCCTGCTGAGAGAGAGCAGAGACATTTTCTTTTTCAAGAAATTCTCCTGGACCAGAAGAACCAAGCATTCAGCTACTTTTCTAAGGACACTTTGATCTTCAAATTTAGCAACTAAGGACTTGAAGCAGAAGTTTCAGTTTAGTTTTTATTGCATATTTCCATTTTCTTTTCCATATCCTGTAACCAATGTCTACAATTATCAGTCTTTAATTTATTTACTGCATTTATTAATTAGTAAAGCCTTTGGCTTATTTTAAGATAACTCTGCCAGTGTCTTTTGCGAATGTTAGTTTGGGAGGGTTTGTTCAGACTATACTATGCCTTTGTGACTGCTTAAGGGCCAAACACTACTGAAGTAAAGTACCACAAGGGACACTCTGGACGAAAGTAGGGGAGGAAATACAAATGGTCTCAAGGAGGAGTCCGTGGGGGTTTGAACCAGTCTCTGCATTTCTGGGGAAAGACGCATATAGAAACATAGACTTTGACAGCAGATAAGGACCGCTTGGCCCACCTAGTCTGCCCATTTCCCTAAAATGGAGGATAAGCTGCAGATCCTATTTAACCAACAGCCTATTTCTTCCTACCCCCCAACAAAAACTGTCTTATGTCTGTCCCATGCATTCTTGAATTCTCCCCCAATTTTAGACCCCACAACCTCCTCAGGAAGGCTGTTCCATGTGTCCACCACCCTCTCTGTGAAAAAATACTTCCTCGCATTGCCCCTAAGCCGTTCCCCCTCTATCTTCAAATTGTGTCCCCTTGTTCTTGCACATCTCTTTTTCTGAAAGATGCTACCCTCTTGGACTTTGTTGATTCCACTGAGGTACTTAAATGTTTCTATCGTGTCCCCCCTCTCCCTCCTTTCCTCAAGGGTATACATATTAAGCTCCTTTAGTCTCTCCTCATATGGCTTCTCTTGCAGACCCTGCACCATTTTAGTTGCCCTCCTCTGAACTGCCTCCATCCTGTCTATGTCCTTGCGGAGATGGAGTCTCCAGAACTGGACGCAGTATTCCAGACGGGGTCTCACCAACTGTCTGTACAGCGGGATAACAACTTCCTGTTTTCTGCTAGTGATACCTCTCCCTATACATCCCAGTATCCCCCTAGCCCTCCCTACCGCCGCCTACTCGCATTGCTTGCCAACCTTAAGGTCATCTGATATGATTACCCCAGGTCTCTCCATTTTTGTTGTTGTTACTACCTCCCCCCCATTTTGTGTAATCTTCCCCTGGGTTTTTGTTTCCCAGGTGCATTACTTTGCACTTCTTTGCACTGAATCCAAGCTGCCATACTTCTGACCATTCCGCCAACCTTGCCAAGTCCCTTTTCATCCTTTCCACGCCTCCTTGTGCATCAACCCTGTTGCAGATCTTTGTGTCACCTGCAAAGAGGCATACTTTTCCTTCCAGTCCCTCTGCAATGTCACTTATAAAGACATTAAAAAGGACTGGACCCAGTACTGAACCCTGCGGTACCCCACTAGTAACCCCCCTTTCTTCAGAGTGAACTCCATTTACAATTACCTTCTGTGTCCTGTTGTTTAGCCAATGTTTTACCCAGGCTACCACCCTGGGACCCACTCCCAGTCTGGTTAAATTGACTACTAATCTTTTGTGTGGGACTGTGTCAAATGCCTTGCTAAAGTCTATCTAGGCCATGTCCACAGCCCCTCCCTGGTCTACTACTTTGGTCACCCAGTCAAAGAAATCAATTAGATTCATCTGACATGACCTTCCCGCTATGAACCCATGCTGCCTTGGGTCCTGTGCCCCACTGGCCTCTAGGTACTCAACAATTCTTTCCTTCAGAAATGTGTTCATCACTTTCCCTACCACAGAGGTCAAACTGACAGGTCTGTAGTTTCCTGCCTCCGTCTTGGTCCCACTTTTGTGAAGGGGAATCACATTCACCTTCTTCCAGTCCTCAGGTACCACACCATCCTCCCATGATTTGTTAAAAAGCGTAGTCAGTGGTGTCACTAGTTCTCTGCTTAATTCTTTTAGAATTCTGGGGTGAATTCCATCTGGCCCCATTGCTTTGTCTACCTTCAGTTTTAGGAGTTCTTTCAGAACCCTTTCTTCTGTGAAAGGACTGGGATCAACCCCCCTCTCCAGAGTTCTTCTGTTAATTGGATTAGGCACCTCCCCCACTTCCTCTTTTGTGAATAGTGAACAGAAGTATTCATTCAGTATCCCTGCTTTATCACTGTCACTCTCTGCCCACCCATCATCCATTCTATTCAGCCTCACTATCCCTCCCTTTGTCTTTCTACGCTCCCTGATATACCTATAAAAAGGTTTTATCCCCCTTCTTAACCGAGTTAGCTATCTTTTCTTCAGTTTGTGCCCTTGCTATTCTGACTACCCTCCCTGCTTCCTTCTGCCTTAACTGGTACAGTTCTCTATCCTGCTCCTTCTGTGTTTCCTTATACTTCCTAAATGCTATCTTTTTCTCCCTAACCTTCACCACCACCTCTTTTGAGAACCACAGTGGCTTTTTCTTTCATTTTGACTTGTTTATTTGCTTCACACAAAGGCTTGTTGCCTCTGTGATGGCAGTTTTGATAGTTGCCCATTGTTGCTCCACCCCTCCTTCTAGCCTGTTTGCCAGTGCCTTTCTAAGACACTCTCCCATCTTGCCAAAGTCAGCCCTCCTGAAGTCCAAAACCCTCACTTTTGTATGGCTTGACTCTGTAGCAGAGTTTATTGTGAACCACACTGTTTGGTGGTCACTTGTTTCCAAATGGCTACCCACTTCAAGATCTGAGATCCTCTCACTGTCCCCATTTGAGAGTACGAGGTCTAAGATTGCTCCCTCATGAGTGGGTTCCAAAACTAGCTGTTTGAGACATGCCACCTGAAGGGCATCAAGAATGGCCCTGCTTTTGGATGTGGCTGCCGCAAAGGTGCTCCAGTTAACATCTGGCATGTTAAGGTCCCCCATCAACAGTATCTCCCCTTTCTCTGCCATCCTAAGTATGCCTTCTATCATATCCTTGTCTATTCCCTCCCCCTGACATGGGGGTCTATATACAACCCCATATGGGGTGTAATAGGGCATTCCCGGAAGGCCTATACACACCTGTGGCTTTCTGGTTCATTGTAAAGTGGCTGAGAGGGTTCTATCCCAGGAAAGCAGACTCGAGACTGTACTTGCACCCCTCCTACGGAGACAGGGAGCCTTGGGATCTTCTGGCATACGTTCAGTTGTGAAACAGTGAGCATGCTAAAAGGACAGAGGAGGGATATCCCGACCCTGATCATAAGGGGATTCACTGTGGCCCAGGGAATCCCTGCCCCACAAGAGTGGGCTTGTGACAGTGATGGCCCTCCATTTTTTTTTTTAAGATAATGGAAGATACTTTCCCCTACCTGCATACTTGGAAGCAGCAGTGGAGGGGGAAGAGTTATGGAGTCAGAAGGTACTGGGGCCAAGGGCCACCAGGACCAATACCCTTGAGTGCCTTAGCATGCATACAGGGGAAGGGGTCCAAAAGGGGACCTCCACCCTGAGTATGGGGCTGCTGATAGCAGGAACAACCAACACGAGCAGTATGCCTATGAAAAGAACCCCTATCACAACCCATAGAGGGCAGAGGGTCAGGAACTTAAGTGACCTTAAATTCACCCTGAAGAACTGACGCCCACATACATGACTTTCAACATCAATCCCAAAACGTCTGGATCATCTATAAGGGGCATTAAGGATAGACTGCTGCACATCCATGGCAAACCCAGTTGGGAATATTTCTGAAGGCAAACATCAGAGGCAGCAGTCCTGGCTGAAGCATCAGAGGCACCATATGCAGAATGCAGTAGAAGCTTACCAGTGCATATACCAGCTGAAGCAGCTTTAAGCAAATCAACTTGGTAGGGCTAGCAGGCAATGACTGTATAGTAGACACTGCAGACTTCCACAGGCTATTCTGATATTTGATCATGTAAGCCTGGTCACTGGCTATGCTAAGGCCAGAGGCTGCAGTGGTAAAGTTCTTTTGCCCATAATGTCCAGCCTCCAAGATTCCTTAATCATAATGTAAAGAGATTATATGCCAAGGGCTCTAGATCTATCATGAGCAGTCATTATGACCAGAGACTCTTGTTTCAGGCTGTGAGGCATACTAAGGCTTAGCAGAGAGAGCAAGGTACTGCTTGTCAACCTTTCCAAGCATTATAGGCACGATGCAGAGTAAGGCAAGGCAATTTTATTTATAAGGCGCTCATTCCCGGAGGCTCAGGGTACCCAACAATCACAAACACACAAAAACAAAGATTAAAATACAATAAAATTAAAACAATAAAATTCAGTCGGTTAGCAGAACCTTTCTCTTTTTACAGTATGCTTCTGGTTGCTGGGAAAATTAACTAATGGTCTGGACCCAAATTAGCAGGCTTTGAAGGCCTGGCAGAAGAAGTGAGCCTTCAGCCTCAGTTTGAACACCTGTACTGCGTCTGTGCCAGAAACATAGACTTTGACGACAGATAAGGACCGCTAGGCCCATCTAGTCTGCCCATTTCCCTACCTACAGGATAGGCCGCAGATCCTAGTTAACCAACAGCCTATTTCTTCCTACCCCCCACAAGAATTGCCTTATGTCTGTCCCATGCATTCTTGAATTCTCCCACAGTATTAGACCCCACAACCTCCTCAGGAAGGCAGTTCCACGCATCCACTACCCTCTCTGTGAAATAATACTTCCTCACATTGCCCCTGAACCGCCCTCCCATCTTTAAATTGTGTCCCCTTGTTCTTGCAAGTCTCTTTTTCTGAAAAATGCTACCCTCTTGGACTTTGTTGATTCCACTGAGGTACTTAAAAGTTTCTATCATGTCCCCCCTCTCCCTTCTTTCCTCAAGGGTATACATATTAAGCTCCTTTAGTCTCTCCTCATACGGCTTCTCTTGCAGACCCTGCACCATTTAAGTTACCCTCCTCTGGACTGCCTATATCCTGTCTATGTCCTTGCGGAGATGGGGTCTCCAGAACTGGACACAGTACTCCAGATGGGGTCTCACCAACTGTCTGTACAGAGGGATAACAACCTTCCTGTTTTCTGCTGCTGATGCCTCTCCCTATACATCCCAGCATACCCCCAGCCCTCCCTACTGCCTTCTCACATTGCTTGCTAACCTTAAGGTCATCTGATATGATTACCCCCAGGTCCCTTTCCTTTTTTGTTGTTGTTACTACCTCCCCACCCACTGTGTATTCTTCCCCTGGGTTCTTGTTTCCCAGGTGCATTATTTTGCATTTATTTGCATTGAATCCTAGCTGCCATACTTCTGACCATTCCGCCAACCTTGCCAAGTCCCTTTTCATCCTTTCCACGCCTCCTTGTGTATCAACCCTATTGCAGATTTTTGTGTCATCTGCAAAAAGGCATACTTTTCCTTCCAGTCCCTCTGCAATGTCACTGATGAAGACATTAAAAAGGACTGGACCCAATACTGAACCCTGCGGTACCACACTAGTAACCCCCCTTTCTTCAGAATGGACTCCATTTACAATTACCTTCTATGTCCTGTTTTCCAGTCAATGTTTTACCCAGGCTACCACCCAGGGTCCCACTCCCAGGCTGGTTAATTTGACTATTAATCTTGTGTGTGGGACTGTGTCAAATGCCTTGCTAAAGTCTAGGTAGGCCATATCCACAGCCCCTCCCTGGTCTACTACTTTGGTCACCCAGTCAAAGAAATCTATTAGATTCGTCTGACATGACCTTCCCGCTGTGAACCCATGCTGCCTTGGGTCCTGTGCTCCACCGGCCTCTAGGTACTAGACTATTCTTTCCTTCAGAAGCGACTCCATCACTTTCCCTACCACAGAGGTCAGACTGACAGGTCTGTAGTTTCCTGCCTCTGTCTTGGACCCACTTTTGTGAAGAGGAATCACATCTGCCTTCCTCCAGTCCTCGGGTACCACACCATCCTCCCATGATTTATTAAAAAGAGTAGCCAGTGGTTTCACTAGTTCCTCCCTTAATTCTTTAGAATTCGGGGTGAATTCCATCAGGACCCATTGCTTTGTCCACCCTCAGTTTTAGGAGTTCTTGCAGAACCCTTTCTTCTGTGAAAGGACTAGGATCGACCCCCTATCAAAGTGCTTCTGTTAATTGGATTAGGCACTTCCCTCCTCTTTTGTGAATACTGAGCAGAAATATTCATTCAGTATTCCTGCTTTTCACTGTCCCCTCTGCTCACCCACTGTTCATTCTATTCAGCCTCACTATCCCTCCTTTGTCTTTCTACACTCGCTGATGTACCTATAAAGGTTTCATCCCCTTCTTAACTGAGTTGGCTATCTTTTCCTCAGTTTGGGCCTTTGCTATTCTGACTTCCCTCCTGCTTCCTTCTGCCTTAACTGGACAGCTCTCTGTCCTGCTCCTTCTGTGTTTTCTTATACTTCCGAGAATACTATCTTTTCTTCCTGACTTTCACAGCCACCTCTTTTGAGAACCACAGTGGCTTTTTCTTTCGTTTTGATTTGTTCATTTGCTTCACACAAAGGCTTGTTGCCTCTGTGATGGCAGTTTTGATAATTCCCATTGTTGCTCCACACCTCCTTCTAGCCTGTTTGTCGTGCTTTTCTGAGGCACTCTCCCATCTTGCCAAAGTCAGCCCTCCTAAAGTCCAGTACCCTCACTTTGTGTATGGCTTGACTCTGTAGCAGAGTTTAACGTGAAACCACACTGTTTGATGGTCACTTGTCCCCAGATGGCAACCCACTCCTAGATCTGAGATCTCTCACTGCCCCCGTTTGAGAGTCTGAGGCCTAGATTGCTCCCTCACGAGTGGGTTCCGAAACTAGCTGTCTAATGCCTGCCACCTGTGGGGCATCAAGAATAGCCCTGCTCTTGGATGTGGCTGCAGCAAATGCTCCAGTTAACATCTGGCATATTCAGGTCTCCCATCAACAGTATCTCCCCTTTCTCTGCCATTCTAAGAATGCCTTCTATCATATCCTTGTCCATTCCTTCCCCCTGACATGGGGGTCTGTACACAACCCCTGTGCGGATTGTGGTGCCCTTTCCAGTCTCCAAGGTGACCCACAGTGCCTCCTCTCCTCCCTGTTTACTCTTTTGTTCAGTTGCTTTTATCCCTTCCTTTACATAGAGCTATTCTTCCCCCTCTTCTCCCCTGCCTGTCCCTCCTGTAGGTTATGTACCCTGGTATGTTAACATCCCAGTCATTGTTCTCTGTGTACCAAGTTTCTGTGACTGCTACGATATCCAGGCATCCCTCTTCCATTAGAGCCATCAGCTCAGGGAGCTTGTTGCCCAGACTACGGGCATTGGTACTCATTACCCTCCATTTCCTGATGGCCTTACTCCCTTTTGCCCCATCCCTGTCCTTCTTGCCTTTGTCACTTTCTTCATTTACCCTGCCCTTCTCCCTATCGGCACCTCTATGTTGGTGTTTGATCGCACTTACTACTGTGATTTGGGGGCGCTAAGACTTTCCTGCTCCTTTCCAGTGCTTCCCCCTGGCTAGTTTAAAAAGCTTGCCAATGAAGCATTTAAACCTATCACCTAGGATCCTGGTTCCCTCCTCGACAGATGCAGCCATCATGCCAGTATCGGCTTGCATCACTCCAGGTGGACCCCAGTCCCCAATGAAGCCAATCCTAAGCTCCACACCAGTTTTTCAACCACTGATTGAATCCCATGAGCGGAACACCCTAGCCTCCTATGCCATAGATGGGTAGCACCTCCGAGAAGGTTACCGTGCATGCTACTTGACTAAGGCCCCTCCCCAGTTCCACAAACTCTTCCTGCACTTCTCTAATCCCTTTCTTAGCCAGGTCATTTGTCCCTAGGTGGACAATGACATCCAGCTCCCTCCCCTGTGCAGCTGCTCCGGCAATCCTGAGGATTCGCTTCCTGTCCCTGCAAGCCATGGCGCCAGGCAGGCACCTTACCTCCCTCTCCCCTTCCTCCCCCAGTTCTACCTTCCTAACAATGGAGTCCCCCACCAGGAGTTGTTTCCTTCCCTGCAGGGTCCTGCCCACCCTCCTGTGGGTCTCCTTTGTGGAGGTTCCCAACATCCTCCTTGGTCTCCACTGTGGGTGCCTCCATGAGGAACCACACTTTGCCAGAATGGCATAGGGTGTGGAGAGGTACAATGGGAGGATGCGCCTCTGTTACCACCCTCACCCTCCCTGGAGCCCACTGTGGTCCAACCGCTCCTCTTTCTTGGCAACCTCTGAGGGCAGCGGCAGTAGCACTGGTGGTCCCTGGATGGAAGAGGAGGTCCCACAAATCCTGGCCAACTCAGCCTGAAGATGAGCAACCTCCTCCCTCAGCCCAGAGAGGTGCCTGCAGATGGGACAACACTGCATCCTCCAGAACATCTCCCGGAAGACTGCTGCTCCACAGCCACTGCACTGCACCACTCCAATCATGTCTTATTTCTGGCCCCTTAACTGTTTGCAATCCTTACTCTTTCCTCTGTTTTTTTCTCTCTCTCCTTACTTTCTGCCTGTGTGCCCTTTAAGCTCCTGATTGTCCTGTTCTGAGACAAGAATATCCTATATTCATGATAGACCACTTACTTGCTCAGAGGCAGGAAACGCAACTAATAGAGGGCTGGAGAGCTACTCTTGCCCTTCAAGGATGTGGGTCCTTGGTGATTCTGTGATCACTCACTTCCTGCCCCTAAACAGGAAGTTCCTGTTGTCAGTCAAATTCTGTGCCTATAAAATAGAACTAGCTTTGGGTGGGGGTGGGGTGGAGGGAGGGAAGGGGGCAATATAGTCCCAGCAGAGAAGTTCAGTCACACAGCAGACAGCCAGAGTAGCATGCTTCATGGCAGGATACACAGGAGGAACAACAATGGAGGGACTTATAAGGACCTCCAAAAACTCTGTTTGCTGGAGTCCTCCTCCTCAGCAGCAAGGCCCACTGGACTTTGTATCTGACCTCAATAACACCTAAAAAGAGACATCCTCGGGTGGAGACCATGGAGTTTAAACTACTGTCATTGCTACATGAGGAGTGGGTAGAACTGGAAACCAATCTACTCTCAAAGGGATCATGATTCCCCTACTTGATCATCCAAATCCTCCTCCTTATTGAGATCAGGATTATATTCCTCCTCCTCATCGTATGGGATAATGACAGGAGGTACAGGCAACTCCAACAACGATGGCGGCAGCTAAGGAGGAGGAATAATAGATGTGCTTTGTGAACCCATCGACGACGGTAATGACAGTGTAGGCCCTGTTGATGGAACAGCCATTATCGTCGGCGGAAACTATGGCAACAAATAAAACAGTTCAGAAATTATCACTAGCACAACCTGGGAGTCTATGACATCCTGTAAAGGGTCCCGAACTACTGTTGTTGACGGATAGTATCTGTCGATGGGGCTGCAAACATCCGTAGCAGTATCTTTGGCAGAAATTTCAGATGGGGCACAGGACAAGAGAGACTTCATAGAAAATGCCTAGAGCTCACTACCGTCAGGACAAGGCAACGGTGAGCAAAAACAATCTGCCACAACAAATATGAGACAGATTATGTGTCTATAGGCTCAAATGGTTTACTTACGAGCTGTGAATGCCCAGCGAATGTCCCATGTTGGTGGTGCTTCCCACACCAGAAGTGGACAAAATGCCTAGCCCTTTAAAGAAACAGTCGGCCACTTTGTCCTGTGCCACCCTCACCAACCCTAAACTGCCACGTAATGTCGAAATGGCTGCCAAATGCACCTTTAGGGATATGGCTCACATCCTCGCACAAGACAGAGACCAAAGGTAATCAAGTAAGTGTGACATGGAACAGGAGAGGGGCAACTATCCTTGCACACCGTGCAAATCTGAAAACCTTGCCCCTTGCAAGTGTACGTCTTGCAAATCAACTCCTTCTGAGATGCCTCCAGCAACCAGAGAACATCTCTGTAAAGCCCAAGGGCTTGCAACTCTAGCCGCTCAAGAACCAGGCAGACACGTGCAGAGACTGCAGGTCTGATTGTTCCCTCAGACCTAGTCAGCAAGTCTGGTAGGAGTGGAAGCAGCCATGGTGGTCTGCTACTGTGACTAAGCCCTAATAACAGAACTGCCATGGCCAGTACAAGGCAAGCAGACTCCGAGATGCCCTTTCCCTCTGTATCTTGAGGAGCAAGGGAAACAGAAGGAAGGTAAAGTGGAGGTCCTGAGTCCAGGACCAATAGAACACATCCCCCAGCACAGTGCCCTGCAGAGGGGTCTGGGCCCAAAATAGTCTCAGAACAAACAGAGCCATGACTGTGTCCCCACATTAGAACATCTGGGACACCACCTCCATGTGTGACCACTTGTGGGACACTTCTCCAACATGACTGAGAGCACCCGCCAGCTGGTTGTTTGCTCCCACAACATGGACTGCCAACATGTCTGTGTGCAGGGAAGGAGCCAGAGACCAAGTCCAGAATTCCTCTTGTCACAGGGGAAAGGAGTGCATACTGCCCTGTTTGCTCAGGTAGAACACTGTGGTTGTGTGATCCGTGTTGACCTGGACCACTCAATCTCAAAACAGTGTTGCGAAATCTGCCAATACCCGGTGAACTGCATAGAGTTTCAGCAGGTTTATGTGGAGTAAAGTCTTGCCTGGTGACACTGTGCACTCCGCAGTCTGGCAGACGTGCACCCCAGTATACCAGTGATGTGCCCACCATCAACATGATGGGGGCTCCGGACACACAAATAGGACTCCCTCCAAGAGGGTTGAGAGGTACAATTGCCAAGGTTGGTGTCCAGTATTGACTGGGTAACCAGGACCAGGTAGTTCAGGGATGCCTACGACTGAGACCAGCGGCGCAGCAGTTCCCACTGAATGAGTAGCATGCGCTAGTGGGTCCAAAACACCATGGCCATGGTAGAGACCCTGAAGCCCAGAAGCCAGAGAAAATCCTTGGCCGTCCATGACTGCCCAACCTGAAATGATTGGGCAAAACAGGACAGGTCCTCCACCCTGTCCGGGGGCAGACAAGCTCAGTTTTTGAGGGAGTCTTGCTCTGCTCCATTGAAGAACATCACTTACTTCAGGGTGAGCATAGACTTGACCTGACAATCAGACAAATCCTGGGATGGTTGGGCAGCAGGATCCCTGGACTGCTCCACGTCCCCCACCGAGCTCCTTGTGATGAGCCTGTCACTGAGGTATGGAAACATGTTGAAGCCTTAGCACCTCAGAAAGACCACCATGACCGCCAAACTCTTGGTGAACACTCTTGGTTCCGATGCCAGGTGAAACAGTATGGCTTTGTCAAACCAAATAACGAGGCATCATCTGTGTGATGGATAAATGGTATGTGGAAGTACGCATCATGGAGGTCCAAGGAGCAGACAGACGTTCTTGACTCCAGGGGTGGAATGATGCGGTACAGAGTCACCATGCAAAACTTACAACTGTGAATGAACTTGCTCAGTAACTCGCAGGTCGAGAATGGGGCAATGACCTCCATCCACTTGGACACTAAAAAGTACCACAACACATCCCCTGCTAAGCTCTGTTCTCTGGGACAGGCTCTACAGTGTGCCACTTGAGGAGATGAACAGGGACTCTGGTGATGTGTGTCCTCCAACAGCTCTCACTACTGACAAGGAGATAAGGTCTCGAATTCTAGATGCAACTCTGATTCCACCACTTCCAGGACCCACTTGTCCACAGTAATAACGGATCACTGTGGCAAGAATGGGAAAGTAGGCCCTTAATTGAGAGATGCAGAGGGGGAATGGGCCCAAAACCCATCACATTTTGCCCTTTGCGCCCCCCTGCCCAGGACTGGCCTCCAGTGGAACTAGGGTTACCACCTTTTAAGAAGCCCGAAGTGGGACATTTCTTACTGAAACACGATTTTTCGCATGAGAGTACGTAACCTCGACCAATGCAACAGACTTGTTTCTCTATATTATCAGAATTAAGGTTAAGAATTGTAGTTTCTTAGTTGCTTCTATTGTTTCTTATTTTAAGGTATTTTAGTTAAGGTATGACAGTTTTCTGCAACATTTAGTGGAAAATTAGAAAATATTTTTACTACTATAAAGTCAAGACGTAGTATTTTTCATATTTTTTTTTTTTTGCAGGACACAGCTGCCCAAATCAGGACTGTCCTGCGAAAATCATGACAGGTGGTAACCCTAAGTGGAACTGCCACCACCACCTGTGTGCAGTCCCATACGACCCCTCAGGAATACTGGAGAGCTTGCCAGGGCTCTGCTGCTGATACTGCTGCCTCTTTTTTTTTTTTTTTTGCTGACCCTGAAGGCCCTGATGGATTCCACAAAAAAAGAGAATGTGTCATGTGGCCTAGGCTTGGGGTTCGTGACTGATGCCACTAAGTCCAGGTCCACACTGAACTTCTCAATGTATGTAAGGCAGTCCCTGACCCAAACAGAACCATCTTGCCAAAGGCCAGAACCGCAAAACCACTGCTGGATTTCTGACATGAACAGCAAAACCTACAACCATGCATATCGGTGAATGGACACCCCCAGCCACTGCACCAGCCAACATATCAGTCGAGTTCAGGGCCACCTGCAACTGGTCCTTAGCCACCATCAATTCCAGTTCACAAACCTCCCATAGATCTGGCAGACTCATCAGGGACCAGGTCAGAGAAGACAGTGAGCCTCTTGAAGAGCTCATTAGCTATTTTATTTATGCACTTGTTAACCAGGAGTGTGCACTGATCCAAGGGACCATTTTCAGGCACGGCCCAGGCCATGAAGATGGCACAATAACATAGTACAAAGAAACTAGTACAAAAAGGTAATGTGACTGCAAGCTGTTACAGTGCACAGGAGAACACATTAAGTAATACTATACAAATGGAGCAGTTACGTGCAAAACTGTGCATAAAGTGAACACACTACAAAACAAGTGCACAGAGGTACAGTGGCAGCACAGTGCCCACGTCAAACAATCAAGCAACAGCAGCATTAAGATACACTATGCCAAAAGTAACAATTTCCAGAGCGAACTAGGGCAGTGTGCCTTCCCTTGGGCAGGGTCTGACAGTCAATGGAAGGGGGCAGGTACAGGTGACTGTTGCCACCAGCGAAGTCCTGAAATGGGACCTAAATAGGGGGTGTGAGCCCAGAGTCCATAGGGAAGCAGATAAGATGTTCCCCAGATTTGGCACAGCTAAACAGAATGTCTTCCATGCATGTCGTGACCAGTGGGCACTCTGTAACACAAGGCTAGAGGAGTTCTGGAGGCCTCAATGGCAGGGCTTTGGCTTGAGTATGGGGGAGAAGGGACGCCATCTTTTTTCCTGATAAATGTATCAACAAGGCAGCCTAGAAGGCAGTCTCATCGGGCCTGAGGGGGGAACCATCCTAGGGCCTGGCAGAGGGAGCAGTGATATGTAGAGTAAGGAGACATCAGGGAACACCTACAGATATTGCTGTAGGTTGTGTTTCATCTGGAATGTCCAGAGCATGAGGTTTGTATGCAAATGGGAAAGCAGTAGTCCAGCAGGGGGAGTAAGGTGCCCTGAGGAATGGTGAGTCAGACTTCTGAGGTCAAGTAATCCTTACACCTGTATCTGACTCCTAGTTTCCGGTTCATGCGCTGGATGGTATGTCCGATGAGATTAGCAAAAGTCAGTGCAGGGTCGAGGGTGACTCCAAGGTATTTGAAGGAAGTCACTGATTCAAGGGGTGTGCCATCTAGAGATAAGATACTAAGAGGATAGTGTCCCTAGCTAGCCTGGATTTTGATCCAAAGCTCATGGCCTTAGTCTTCTTGGCATTAACTAGGAGTCTGTTAGGAACCATTGCTGGGTGGTACTAAAGTTAATTCTGCTAGGGTCTTAGCACTTTGGTAAAAGATAAAGTCATCAGCGTACAGTAGCGAGCTGCACGTGATGCTATCCTTGGGCAGGGAGTTTACAAATAGGGAAAACAGGAGGGGTCTGAGAAATGATGCTTGAGGGAACCCAGTGTTGACCTCCCGGGCAGTGGAAGGTGCAGACTGCCTGTGATCAACCACAGAAGTAGTTTCAAAACCACGTGATCGATGTGATGGGGCATCCAACGCCACTCCACTTACTTAGGAGGATGCTGTGGTCCGCCAGGTCGAAAGCCTTGGTGAGATCCACAAAGACTGCACCAGTGAGTCTGCCCATGGCTAAAGAGTGCAATCAAAACCACATGGTTGGCCTGGTAGATGCCCAAAGATGCAGCTAAATAAACCTGATGGCCAAGCTAGTCTTGCTTCTAGGATTCCTTGTCTGGCAGCTTGTCCAACTTTCCTTGCACCTTTGTCTAGTCTGCCACTAGCCCTTCTGGTGATAGATGTTTCAAAAATCTGGAAAATCTGCCTCTGGAGACCGCATACCTGCAAGTCCATATGATGCAGCAGGGCCTAGAAGGAGGCTAGGTATTGCCAAATACTGAGTGCTGGGTCAAGGATGGAAGGAGTGATAGGAATGGCTATCCTGGTAAGGAATCTCTCTTGAAGATGTCTATCAGCGGGTGGATCTCCTTTTTCTGGACATCCTCCAATAGAGTGTCCAAAGCCACAGACATCTGTTCTAGAACAGCAGAGGATGAATGGTCCCCTGCGGGGAGCCCATACATCAACAGCCTACCCTCCCAAAGATAAAAGGGATCTGTAAAATGATAAACTAATCACAATAAAACAGGCAGACAAAGTGGTAGTACCAGCATTATGAACACAAGTGACCATGAAAGAGAGATGCTACAGCCAGAGCACCAGATAAGATTTTTTGAGAGCAGTACTGTACTCCTCATTTTGAAAGCGAGGTGAGTAAAACCAAATTTAGATAGAGTACAAATTTTTGTACGGAGTGGAGTGAGGAGTACATTTTTAAAAACAATGTCTTGTTTTACTACATATGAATTGATAAGGTGCCAGCAATACTCCAGATAATGTTGGCATGTAGGAGTAATTTACTCACCAATTTAAAAATATATTGAGAAACAAAATTGGGATGGGTGCAAGTGCTGTAAATCTGGAAAAAAATGCTCCTTTTGAATTACCAGTTATGTTATGAAGCACTATTCTTCGGTGTGTGGAGTATTTATAAATGCTGGGTGAGTACTGGTACTTAATATTTTTTGAAGAGTATTTCCTAAAATGAGGTGAATAAAAATAGGTCGGTATTCCCCTTATCTGGAGCCCTGGCTACAGCAACTCAATTATAACAAGTTTTATAGTAAACTGTAACAAAACCTCCCTTGGGAGTTTGACCATCTGATAGATGAGATCATAAGAGATGCCTTTAATATACTGTAAGTAAAACTGACAAAAACACCAAAGAATTTTGACCACAGACCATCCATTTCAGCCCACGATTTATCTACTTTCCAAAATACATAAACTGCCTACCGAGTCGCAGTATAGTGAGTGTTATTGGCTCTGTAACAGAGCCACTCTCACAATACATTGACTACAACATAAGGCCATTTGTTAGCTCGCTACGATCTTAAAAGACACCAGTAATATTTTACAGGTGCTGGAGGAGATACAGATAACACAGAAACATAGAATAAAGACCCCTTGGCCCATCACGTCTGCCCAGTTTTCCCTACCTACTGTACAACCGTAGACCCTACATGGGTCTCGGCATTCCTTCACCCTTGCTTTACCACTAAGGTACCCTTACATCTATCCCATGCCCTCTTGAAACCTGTAACTGACTTTGTCCCAACCACCTCCACTGGAAGGCTGTTTCTGGCATCCACCACTCTCTCAGTGAAGAAGTACTTCCTTACATTCCCTCCAGCTTCATGTCGTGACCCCTTGTCCTTTGGCAACCTTTTCTCTGAAAGATGCTTTCCTTTGGTATCTTATTTATACCCATTAGGTATT
The DNA here is from genome assembly GCA_016271365.2 of Neoceratodus forsteri. NCBI lineage: Eukaryota > Metazoa > Chordata > Ceratodontiformes > Ceratodontidae > Neoceratodus > Neoceratodus forsteri. The sequence continues at coordinate 1,546,508,049 of CM057450.1, forward strand.
TGAAAGTCTCTATCAAACACCCCACTTTCCTCCAGAGTGGTTCTTCAGTCTTCCCGCGTATGACTTTTGATGTAGTCCCTGCACAATTTTGGTAGCCCTCCTTTGGACAGACTCCACCCTTACTATGTCCTTCCGGAGGGGAGGTCTCCAGAACTGGACACAGTACTCAAGGTGAGGTCTCACCAGTGATCTATACAGCAGCATCACCACCTCCGTCTTTCTGCTGGTGACACCTCTCCCTATGCACCCCAGCATCTTACTAGCCTTCCCTACTGACCTGTCAACTGCTTGGCTACTTTAAAGTCATCAGATATGATTCCCCCCCCCGGTCTCTTTCCTGTTTGGTGGACTCAAGTGCTATTCCCCCATTTTGTACCCTGTCCTGGGTTATTATGCCTCAAATGCAGTTTTTCATTTCTTTGCAGTGAAACCCAGTTGCCATCCCTTTGATCACTCCTCTAGCTTTCCAAGGTCTTCTTTCATCGATTCCTTCTCCCTTGGAGTGCCCACCCTATTGCAGATGTTTGTGTCATCTGCAAAAGGCAGACCTTTCCATCCAGCCCCTCTGTAATGTCACTAATACAGACATTGAAGAGGACCGGACAGTGCCCCACTGGTCACCTTCCCCTCCTCAGAGTAAACCCTGTTTACCACTACCCTCTGACTCCTACCTCCTAACCAATTTCTTATCCAGTTGACCACCTTAGGATCCACTTCTAAGATGCCCACCTAGTTTTCGAGTCTTCTATGCAGAACACAGTCGAAGGCCTTTCTGAAATCTAGGTAAGCTATGTCTACTGCTCAACCCCAATCCATCTCCTTGGTTACCCAGTCAAATAAATCTATCAGATTTGTTGGACACGACCTGCTTAATGTGAATCCATGCTGTCTCAGAATTGCAAGCCATTGGATTCAAGGTATTCCACAATCGTTTCCTTCAGAAGTGCCTCCATTTGTTTCCCCACCATTGAAGTTACGCTGACTGGCCTATAGTTGCCTGCCTCTTCCCTTCTGCCACTTTTGTGAAGTGGGACTACATCTGCCTTCTTCCTGTCCTCTGTTGCTATGTTTCACTGGGTGAAGTACCTTCTGCTTGAGAGCACTGAGAGGGCAGCTGAACAGAATCACTGGCTTATCTTTTCCCTCGCCCTAGGCAGTGTGGGTGATAGCCCTGGCTCGGACTTTTATGTTTTTGTTTATGTACAACCTGCCTACCTTATGGGAAGGGGGCAGCATCCTTAGGAAGGGAAGCGCTTCCATTCCCTCTTTTTTGTCATTAGTCATTTTCTATTTTGCTATTCCTTTTCTCTGTCTATATCTCTTCTTGACCTTACTGCAACTATGGCGCTCATCTTACACTCTCTTTGCTAACAGAACTGAAGCAGTTAGGATGTTGACAATGGTTACTGGTCCTGCCACGCGGTGTTACGCATGCAGTGGCGCAGAGACCATTGTCGTTGTCCTAGCAAAAATGTTTGCTCCTGCGGAGTCCTAGCACATCGGGCTCTAAGACCACAGAGTGTGGCTCTATGGAGAAAATATTCTTGAATATCTAGCGTTATGGTAAGTAACTTTTCTTTTTCCATGCAGTGCTTCCACTCAACTAATGTCACTGGATTTCAGAACTGACTGGTAATTAAAAAATGAATATTGGGCAGGCAAAAGGCAGAATTAACAAGGCAGCCTAAATAAGAAAACATATGACTATTTCAAATGAAACACTCGAAACAATACACGGAAGACAGCAAACAGACATAGAAAATGGATTTGAAGTCTCCTGGACACTGACTGGCTGAGACCCTTGGGAAGGGGTACATTTATGTGCCAGCAGAGACTGGGAAATAAATCCCTTGGCAATCTGCCTCAGCACAATAACGATCACTGTGCCAGCTCCAAATGATAAAACCTGCTGGCAGCCATTTTTGCTGCTCATTTAGCGAGCGAATGCCCCCCCCCCACACCCCACCAGGCTAACTACCACTCTCATCGTGGCCCTAAATGCCCCACTACCCACAGAAATATGTTACAAAAAAAAAAAAAGATATTCACGCAAATTCTTTTTTTTTTTTAATGGAACTGCCATACCAGCACACACGTGGCTGTTCCTTTCAATGCTTTTCTCCCGTCCACTCAGCTCTTTTCCCTGCTTGGCAGAAAAGAAGCTTCAGCATTTTGCATTTAAAACAAAACAAAACAAAAAAGGTAACCTGGTGCTTCAGTTGTCAGTCTCCACTCCTTTCTTCCTGACTGCCTTTCAGCCTTCCTGACTGAACGCAGCTGCCTGCACAGTCCTGACTCTGTTGTTGACCGCGCTCCTCTCCCCATCACGTTCCTCAGGTAACAAGCTAAATAAGCACTGTAAAAGGGATCATGAGGATGAGCACTTGATATGCAGAAAAAAAAATATGGACTAGGGGGTGTTGACAACTGTAAAAGAAAAAAAAGGAAATGGCTCTCAAACACTGCAGTGCCCCCTACCGTACCAGAAGGGGGACTATTTTACAAAAATTTTTTAAAAAAATTAAAAACTGACTTTGTTTTTAAATCTTATATAACATATAACTAATTTTCTAAGCACAATAATACCCTCCAGGGTGGGGGACATGGGCTATACCAGACCCTCCAAGGGCTATAACACCTCTGGATGATCCGGTATAGCCCAATACCACCCACCCTGTTGGGTACTACGGCTTACTTCACACATGCCCAAACGTCTAATCATATTAAAACATATAAAACAGAAAAAAAAAACCCAGCAAGGTTTATGTTCCTTTTAAGCGGTACTGTAATGAGAATTTGGATGAGTTTGTCTCAGTACTATAGATGCTGAGTCACTGTATACCAATATTCCCCAAGAAGACGCATTGGATGCTCTGGCTTCTTGAATCAGAGAAGAAAACAGAGTCCACTATAGATTTTGTAACTCAGCTTTATTGAACAGAATGAGTAGTGACATACTATACATTCTCAACCGCTAATTCTTGAGAAAATCTGATCAGCATTGTATGCATGTAACTTATATAACTAAACCAGTTAATATTATACCAAATGTAAAAAAACAATTAAAAAAAATGACTACAACCACTAGGGCACTGAGAGCATTATGGCCAGACTTATGCAGCATTTGGAAGAAGCAGACTGCATTTAACTACGAGCAATAACTGGGGGGAGTGGGGATGCTGTTACTTTTGCCACAACTTCCTTCTCCCCTGGGGACTCCTTGGTTAGAAGTATCCCAAGGTGCAGAGCACAGCACTACATGTAGTCCTTTACCCTAGTCATTTGGCACCTGTGGAATGCAACCAGCTCTGCTCTCTCATCTACTGCACAATGTTGCCTTGGAGGTATAATTCCCATGGGTGCCAAAAGTAGATTAATTTTTCCTTGCGCAACTTTCATTTCTTGGATGTCTTGTACTTTTCGAATCCAAATTGACACCTGTGGGGTCACATCTGACAACCATAACAGTGTGATACATTTCATTGCTGCTAACAAAATACAGAATAATCTTTTTAACTGTTTTACTTTTGATAGGAGAGGACAGAATGCCCAGTATAAAGCTAGAGAAGGTATGTGATATTGTAGTCTGTACAACCTGTTGCATAACATTTCTAACCTCTGTCCAGTAATGAGTTATACTAGGGCATCCTCAAAACACATGAGTGTGACCACCTACCCGAACAGTCAACCAAAGGTGTCAGAATTATCGGACTAGAACTTTCCATTTAAAATTTCCTCCAAGTCGGCGAGGATGTGACCTTCTAATCCTCTGTTAGGGCCCATTCCCATGCTGGTTGGCTGATCTGTTCCCCACTCTCCTGCTCCCATCTGGAACAAAATCTTTCTAGGGAGTGTTCTGTTCTGAATTATAGTGTAGATGTTAGATAGTATTATCTAAATTAGTTTTGAGGGTTACCACCCCCATGAAAGAAATCTTCTAAGGGGTCAACTTCCTAGCCAGGTCTTGAGTGTACCCACTGGACTGAATGAAATGTCGGACCTGCAGGTAGCGAAAAAATTCGGCATGGGGCAGACGGAATCGTTGAGCTACTTCCTGGAAACTTTTTACCTGTTCCCCAGTGAGACTTTGTGAGAAATGCGTTAACCCCATCTGTTCCCATAGGTGATATCCCCTGTCTTTTTGTGGGGTTGTGAATCCTGCTGTATATGCCTAACTGGTGTAAGGGGACACATTTATTAGGTGCCTTTGTGTAGCTCTGGAGTTTAGACAGCACTTGTAAGGAGTGTCTGATTCAGGAGTTAGTTGTTTGTGTAATCAGCTCAGGGGTGATGGGTGTCGAGATCAGTGCGAACAGAGGGAGCCCTGCTCTGCTGTTTTCCATCACGTACCACTGTGATGCAGGCCTCTGTTTTGCTCATGTCATCAAAGAGGCATGCTGCGCCACTGTGTAGTAGTAATGCTTTAGATCTTGCATGGCCATTCCCTCTCTATTCCTGGAATTTATTAGCAAAGCCTGACTAACTCTGGGTTTTTGCCCTCCCTAAATGAATTTGGAGATTTCTAGCAACATCAGTTTCCAGTAGGATTGCTGCACTGCTATTGGTAACATCTGAAACAATAGGAACCCCAGCAAGAGATTCAATTTAAAGGTATTTATGTGGCCCATTAAAGAGAGAGGAAGTAGTTTCCACCTAGCCATATCAGCCTGCATGGTGACATATAGGGGCTGATAATTTACTCTGAATAGTTTAGAGATTTGTGGGGTGACTTGCATCTCCCAAGTACTTAATTTGGTTGTTTGGGCCCAAGAAAATGGGAGTCTCCCTTTATATTCTAGGGTACACATCTCACTAAGGAGAAAAAGAAAGAAACTCTATGCGCAAACACTGAGGCAAGGGTTACCCCAAAGGGCATTTGGCTGGGAAGCCAAGTTTCAAGAAAATACAAAATCACACATGCCCCCACAATGCAAAGCATCATGGGCTGCATATGCAAATCACCACAGAATGTTATGCAAGTCAACTTTAAGCAAATTGCATGGTGCCAAAGGCCTCTCACACAGTTTGCAAAGGGTGCTAACAGAAGACATGACACGTGTTTTGTCCTACCAGGACTCATCAGTATACCTCGTCTGACACCCCAGTGGAATAGACCAGCTACCCTTAAGACAATGTGTATCTTGGATAGACATTAAAATAAAAAACTATTTAAAAGACAAAAACCCTATTAATAAATAGTTTTGTACAATCGGTTCACCCTCTGCACTGTCATCCCTGAGTCAAACAGGCATGCAGAGAGTCTGAACTAACACGTGTCTATTCTGTGCCTGTAAGCCTTTAATACAGTCTGTAAAGATGGACCAACACTCATTCTGTAATTACAATAACCCATGATGTAATGAGATTATTTTATTTCACTAAGGAGAATTCCCCCCTGATTTAGTATAATCTGTAACCACAGAGTCTGCCAAATTCAGCTGAAAGATCTAACAAGGCAGGGACTAATGTTTCTACACCAAAAGAAAAAAATGCTGTCATCGGCATAAAGAGACGCTTCATGCTTCTCATACCCAATTGTGATACCCGAATTAGTGGGCTTTAGGGCACTGCCAAGAGTTCTAAGCTTAAAGCAAACAAAAGAGGAGATATGGGGCACCAAACATCTCCTACCCAGTTCAAACCTCTTGGAAATGCTCCCACTGACTCTGACTGTGGCTTCAGGTTTGAAGTATAAGGCTTCAACGGCATAAAGAAATTTTGGGCCAAACTGGAAGAAGCGTACAGCATAATTTAGTAAGTGCCAATTAACTTTATCAAAAGCGTTCTCTGCATCCATGAGATAGCCAATTGTAAATCGGGGCTAGTACTTTGAGATGAAAATATGTTTAGGAAGCGGCGTGTATCACCCTGAATGAATCTGCCGCTCATAAATCCTGTCTGGCCCAGGTGCATTAGGGACAAAATGTGTTCTTGCAGCCTGTTTGCCAGGATCCCCATGAAAATTTTCATTACGTACATAATAAAGAGGTCGGCCGGTATGAGCCATATTCAGTGGGGTCCCTGCCTGCCTTAAGCAGTACTGTTATCTGTGCCTAGCGCCAGGATGGTGGGCATTCTCCCCCTTCTAAGATTTTGTTGAAGACTTGTTACAGCTGCGGGATTAGTAATTGCGAATACTTTTTGTACCATTCGGAAGGTAAAACATCTGGTCCTGGTGACTTCATACTGTGCAGCCCCTTAATACATTCATGAATCTCTGCCCTGTGATCAAGGTGCCTAACTCTGTACTCACCTCTTGTGTTAGAGAGGGGAGGACCAACTTTTGGAAAAACAGGGATGTATCTGGATCCCCTCTGAGTCTCCCTTATATAGCGTATTATAGAATTTAGCAAATTCCTGCAGTACTACCCTGGGGTCTCCTGAGGTTCCTCCTAGGATCTCATAATGTTTTATCTGAAGAACCGGTCTGTTGGCTGCTTGTTTCTGTAACTGTAGAGCCTTCCACTGCTCATAATATCACTGTCTGGTGAAACTGAGGGATTTCTGCACCATATTATTTAACATTCTATTAAGTGCTGCTTTTCTATTCTTTAATTGTTTTTTGATTGTGTCTAACAACATAACCTGGTGTTCCGCCTCCAGGTCACAGATCTCCCTTTGAGATTTAGATGTGCCTGTATCCTTTCCCTTTTTAACCTGGAGCATATTTAATCATCTCCACCTTTCACCACTGCTTTAAGACACTCCCAAACTGCATCTTTAGAAATTTCTGAATTCTGGTGTTCTTGGAGATATTTGGAAATCACCTGCTGCATATGTTCCTTATAGCCTGGGTTGTTTGCCAACCCTGTATTTAACCTCCAGCAGGCATTCCAAGGTATTAGAACCAAGTCAAGAGCCATCACCAGAGGAACATGGTCTTAGATCGTGAAGTTTTTAATCTTGCTGGCAGACAGGGTGTAACCAGCTAGTTGAAATAAAGAAGTGGTCTATCCTTGAGTATGAGCTATGGCAGGCAGAATAGCAGGTGTAGTCCCTGTTCTTGGATAAGCGTCAAGCTTCCGTAAGCACTAGCTCTTCATTAAGTCTTGTAAGCAACTTTCTAGACTGGGATTCTGTGTATACACTTAGGCCTTTACAGTCCATTTCCACCGAAACTGTGTTACTTCCAATATCATACAGGCGTTCCGGTTTGTCAGTTTCCAAAAAGACAAGTTTTAGAAATGTGATTATCTGATACCCCAACTGGGGCATAAATGTTAAGTAGGGTGCATTCTGTATCTCTGTAGGTGCAATCTAAATTTAAGAACCTCCCCCTATATCCTGCATGATGTGCTGCAGTGGGAGATTTTTCAGGGTTAAATCACTACCCTCCAACCTGTCTGTTAGGATATGTCTCCCAGGTACTGGCATATAATTCCCCCACCCAGCTCCGCTGTAGCTTTTGGTGCTCCTGTTGACTCAAATGGGAGCCCTAGAGAAAGGCAAAGGATTCTTCATCCCCGTTTAGATCTTGTAAAAGCTGTGCCCTTTTGACTGGACTACTGATCCCCCTAACATTAGATGAGGCTATTTTGAGGTCTCCCATCATGCCACTGAGCTGTAAGGTGGCCTCGTGGGGGTGCCCTACTCCTCCCCTTCCCCACTTTTTACCAGTCTATCCTATATTCTGCCCACTCAGCTATCTTACTATTCTCTAATTTGAATTGTGACCCTGCAAATGGCATGGGTCCTGTAAACCAAAACAAAAAACAAACATGAACACATTGTGCTTAGGCAATTTGCCTTTCAATAACTGCATGACTTCAAGGTAACCAGTTTGTACCACTACTTCTTGTTGTACCTTTGTAATGGTTGGGGCTGACCCAGACAGACCTTGTGCTAATGAGATATCTCCACTAGGATATCCCAAAGCCAGCCTGGTGGCTACCACGGTGTGGATCCCACCACCTCCAGCCCTCTGGGGTCAGTGACAGAAGAGCAATAAAAGAAAAAAGGCAGAGTGTGGCCCCCGTGCTAGTCATCATCCTATTATAAAACCCAATGGAGGATACCCACATGTTTTACTAAAGACACTTATTACCCCCCCCCCCAAGCTGGTGGGATGTCCAGGATGGAACTCCAGGTGCTGGTGCCTGTATAAATAATCCCACATCACTAACTGCTGGGAGCATATAGAAAGTGAAAAGGAGAACAGGAAAATAAGAAAGGAGGTACCCTTTGTGGACCCCGCCAAGTTCACTTCCCTTGAGTATACTAACAAAACAAAGGTCTGCCTTGCAAGCCAAAATGTTATCAGCAGTAGCCACATTTATTAAAAAAAAAAGAGGTCAAGGCTAAGGAAACCAATGCGCCTACACACACACAGGCACCAACTGGCATGTTTCCTGTATCTGTGTTCCTGGTATCAGGGATACACCCACATAATCCAAAGCATGTTCGACCTTCCCCCTGCACAGACAGCCACCAATCGTACTGCAGAGCTCCTAGGGATGAGTTGCCTTAACAGTGAGCCAATCTTTGGCCAAAATGACCAGGCTAAACAGTAGAAGCCGTCGAGCTGGTTGAGCCATTTGGCAGGAGACAGAGGCGTCGCCCAACCTCCCATATGTCCAAATGTTGGGTAGGTTTATTAATGTCTGGTGGGCTAACCATCATGGAATGCATTATACCTGCTAATCCCAAAGTATGCCAGAAATCAGCATTCCAAAGAGAAAAAAAGTTAAAAGGAGTGACCCTCAGAGCCCTCTCAGCAAAGTGTGGTCCACCAAACTGTACTTATCTAGTGCTACCTGTTGAGCCTCTCTGGCTTCTTGCTGAGGCTAGCTGTACTGTGGAATGTCTTTCTCCTTCCTTCCCCGCTTCTGCACAGAGGGATCTGCTGGAGAGCAGGGTGACCCACAGAGGCACCTTCCCCACGCCCCCCCAAACACTTAATACACGGAACTACCAGCAGAAAACCGAGGAGAGGGCCATCAACTGCACGAGCTGAAGGATGAGCCCAACTGCTGGAATAAAACAGAAGAGACGTAATATTATACCCTCCCCGGACTGTTACAGAATATTCGCGTCACCTACGGTTCCCTCCTCCTATCAGTACAGTCCGTGCATTAGCAAATCATGCCTTACCTAAACGCAAGAAATGTTGAAGCATAAGTTGACTGTAATTTAGTTCTTTACCCACTCACAACATGAAAAAATAATGTCCTCCATTACAGGCCCATTTACAGAGTCTGTACAAGTTCAATCTGTGCTTCTTGTGGAGGCCTCTGGGGAAGCCTTCGCAGGTTGGCTGGAGTGGCCATCTTCTTCACCAGTGGCATTGGTTGGTTTGTCTTTTCTTCGCACCTTTAACTGAGTCTAGGGTGTTGGTGTGGACTGTGAAGAGCTGCTGGCGGGCAACCCCACTGGCTGCCAGGTATATTGTTCCATCTCCTTAAGGCGTTAGTTCTGAAGGGCATCATCCAGTTTATTTCTCTGTTTTAATTAATTATTTCATGATCCGGAAACAACCTTTGAGTCCAGGACTCTTTTACAAAGGTTCCATGTCAAACAAACAAAGACAACATGACACAGACATATTAAGTTCACTGAACATTTTGTTCCACATAAACATCTATTTAGACGACTCCTGCCGGGAAGTTACATCTTATTCAAGAATACTCTAAACAGGTTGGAGTAGGATGTAGCAGAGTTCTGCTAAAGATGACTGTGGGGGAGAGGCAAAGGATTACAGGGTGCAGCCCAGCAGGCATTGTCAGAACTGCAAATAGGGGGTGGGGAGGTGTGAGAGGGGTGAAGACAGTGCATTGGACAGGTGTTGTACAGACTGGCAGAGAGGAGTGGTTTGAGGGTACCGAGGGAGTGATTCTTGGGTAGTGTATAGAGCCAAAGGGTAGAGAAAGGGGTAGAGATAGCAGAGGGACTGGAGAGATGGAGAAGGTGGGGGGAGGGCAAGAGTGGAGGGAGAGAAAGAGAGAGTGCATGTGGGGGAGAGGAGAGAGAGAATGTAGTTATATGGAAAAGATGGGTAATGTAACAGAGTGATAAGGAGGTGGGAGAGGAGAAGGCACCGGGGGAAGATTATAGACCCCTACGGGGAATGGGAAGGCCAGGGGGTAGGTAGGGTTTAGTATCCGTACAGTATTTTTGAGACAAGTGAGTGCAGGTCCTGGGTGGTGCAGCAGGATGATTAGTGATGGCACAAGCATAGTTGCCTGCTTAGAAAATGCTGCTTCAGCTCAGTTTTAAAGGCCATGTTTGCAGTTGCCAGTGAGGCTGAGGGGACCTCGTTAAACCAGAGAGGTGCTCTGTAGGAAAAGAAGCATTGACCAAAAGCAGTCCTGCGAAATGGGACATTAAGAGGGTGTAGTTCCTTTCTTCTAGTAGTGTACAAATGGGTCGCCTTGGAAAACATTTCTGAGACGCGGGGGTGGCCAAGCAAGGCCTTCCTCCCAAGGAGGCAGGTCTGGAAGCTGATTCTGCTACTAAGGTTTAGCTGGTTGGACTACATGTAGAGTACGCAGGTGTGCATGAACCAGTCAGCACTGAGCAGGAGTCGGCAGGCCTTGTTTAAGGCTGTTTCAACCCTTTTAAGTGCCGTAGCTGTGGCTGCCCCATACATTATCAAGCTGCAGTCGACAAGATAGGATGGAGCTGGAGACTGCCAGCCTGAGGGCATTGAGTCTTAGACTTTTCCGGTGCCTATAAAGGACACCCAATTTGGAGTTAACAGTCTTAACCACCATGTCAATATGTTTAGCAAAGGAGAGGGAGTCATCGATCACGACACCAAGGTATCTGAATGTGTACTTGGTCTAGTGGGTCTGAGTTTAGATTAGTGATGGTAAGGGTGTGGTATCTCCTTTTTGATTGGTGGTTGGAGATGAGCACAGTTTTAGTTTTTTTATGGCTGAGTAGCAACCTTTGAGTCCTGAACCAATTCTCCAGTAGCCCGAAAGTGGATTGCAGTTCAGTCAGCGGCGGCTCAATACCGGAGTGGCTACCGAGTATTACAGCATCATTGGCATATAGGATGACCTTACTGGGGCAAGCTTCTGGGAGTGTGTTCAGGAACAGGCTGAACAATAGGGGCCCTAGGATGGACCCCTGGGGTACTCCCAATGATACTGCTTTGGAAGAGAGCTACTGTACATCCTGTAGGGTTTCAAATGCCCAGGAGCCAGTGTTATGAGTACACACACAGCGGGGCTGGATAGTAAAGCTGTGCCTTCACTCCTTTAGCTCTGAGGACTTTTTGGATGGCCAGTACCCTGCATCTCTTAACGACGGTGAGTTAAGCAAAACTGTGCATGAAGTATGTTAGAGTCCCTGGGAAAAAAAAAATGTCCTTTTTAGACCAGGCTTTATAAAGATTATCCATTTTGGTGTGATAGTCCAGAAATGGCAGTATAAAAGACTGGGGCCTCGCCACGGCGCCGGTTGGCGGGGCAGCTCAAGCTCTATTAGCACAGATTATGTTTAATGGCTTGGTCCTATGGGAGGCCAAGTAACTTATCTGAGCAGCCTGTTGATGAAACCGATAGTGTCCCCAGACTTTGCTTTCTCTGGAATCCTGTGTATATGGATACTGCTGTTGCGATGCCTATTTTCTAAGTCCTCTATTTTTCTTTCCAACTTGAATGAAGATTTAGGATGGCGTCTGTTTACCTATCTGTTGTGGAGCTGTATTCTGTGTGGCAGCTTTGCAAAGCCGCTGCTTCTCCACTGTATGGAGGTCTCTCCTGCCATCTGCCATGGTAGATTCTAACTTCAGCAGTGTCGAACTAATGGATTTGAGTTCTGTACAGTTCCTTCCCATCTTCTCGTTTGCTGTCAGGAAGTGAAAGCATGGGCGCTCTGGAGCAGGACTGGCTACTGCTTCTTTCCCAGGTTGTTTCAGGCTACAGATGCATTTCTGTTGAAATGTCTTTTAACCTTTGCCTAGCAGCCATCAAGAAGTCTTCTGTAGTTAGTTTTTTTAGATAGACTGATTGCAGGTTGAGCACAGATGGCTGTAGATTTAGCAGACGATGCATCAGAGCCACAGAATCAAGCAACCATCACCGTGATGACACCACCAGAAGTCCCACTACAGATTTCTTGATTAAATTAGCAGAGATTGTACTCAAATTCAATTTTTTTGAATGTGTATTATTTACAAAGGGTACAGCAATGGAGGCAACATTTTCCCCCAGTAAAGCCAGTCTTTGCGTGGGCTTATGGGAGGCACGAGTGGTGCAAGACAGTGAAACGAACCTCTCGTTTAACAAACTGTCTTTATGGTGTTTTATTTTTAGCTTTTGTTAACCAGGTAAGCACACTAGACAATCATATGCCTATTTACAGGTGCGACCTGGGAGATTACAGAGCAAAACAAGGTATAACAACATATCAGAAAAAAAAAAAAAATTCATACAAACCATGGCTAACGAAGGGGCAAGTAAAAGGTATCACATAACAAGGTAGACAGTAGACATTTAAGTACAAAGCATCGCATAACAGTTTGACAATCAGGTTAGAAACTCCTATTGACATTGTGTTTGTTGCATGGTGGGGTCACTAGCTGAATTTAAGCAATCTGTGTCTTGTTTGCATTCGACAAATGAACGTCAATTTACATTTAAAGCAACAAACAGTGTCAATTTTCTGGACTTCTAAGTTAATAAAGATAAGATAGGGAACAGTTCCACCAATATTTATTGGAAGCACACTGATCGCAGCACACTTCTATTAGCATCAAGCTGTCACCCAAGCCACACAGTAAACAACATTCCAAATGGACAATATCTTAGGAGCCAAAAACAACTGTGGCAATGAGGATGATTTTTAATGTAGCAGCACAAGACCTACCTACACCGTTTTTGGAGGGGTTACAGTCAAGATGTAATAGAAAAAGCTTAAGATTTTGCTAGGTCACAGAATAGCAGTACACTGATACAAGGGACACTGAGGAATGAATCAAAAACATAGGCATAATTTTCTCAAAAGCTTCTCAGTGCATGCCAATCATTATGAATCCATTATTACCACATATTTTATCTTGTGGTATGCTGATTTTATGTATATGTTTGTGTATGTAATGATTGAATTGTTAAATTGTTCAGCACCTTGATATGCTGAAAGGTGCTATATAAATAAAATTATTATTATTATTATTATTATAAAAAACACACTGGCATGTGCTACAAGGAGACACTGCATAGGTGACATAGAACCATACACTTTGATGGCAGGTAAGGAACACTTGGCCCATCTAGTCTGCCCATTTCCCTATCTACTGGATAAGCTGCAGATCCTAGTTGACCAATAGCCTACTTCTTCCTGCCCCCCACAAGAACTGCCTTATGTCTGTCCCATGCATTCTTGAATTCCCCCACTGTTTTTGACCCCACGACCTCCTCAGGAAGGCTGTTCCATGTGTCCACCACCCTCTCTGTGAAAAAATACTTCCTCACATAGCCCCTGAGCCATCCCCCATCTTCAAATTGTGTCCCCTTGTTCTTGCACATCTCTTTTTCTGAAAGATGCTACCCTCTTGGGCTTTGTTAATTCCCTTGAGGTACTTAAAAGTTTCCATCATGTCCCCCTTCTCCCTCCTTTCCTGAAGGGTACACATATTAGGCTCCCTTGTCTCTCTTCATAAGGCTTCTGTTGCAGACCCTGCACCATTTTAGTTGCCCTCCTCTGGACTGCCTCCATCCTATGTCCTTGTGGAGATGGGGTCTCCAGAACTGCATGCAATACTCCAGATGGGGTCTCACCAACTGTCTCTACAGAGGAATAACTTCCTGTTTTCTACTGGTGCCTCTCCCTATACATCCTAGTATAGCCCCCAGCTATCCCTACTGCCTTCTCACATTGCTTTCTAACCTTTAGGTCATCTGATATGACTACCCCCAGGTCCCTTTCCATTTTTGTTGCTACATCACAAAAGAACTCCCAAAGGATGGCTTACAGGAAGACTACCACCCTCAGCAACACATTATTCCACAGTAGACAGAATGGATGGATGTGGGGGTCCTCCATAGTGGAGACACTGGTGATAGAGGACCCCAGAGGGGAAAGAAGCAAATTCTGGTGGAGGACTCCATAGTAAGGGAGATAAAGCTTGGGGGGCAGGTAGGAATGTGGAGAGAGAGGATAGGTGCGTTCCTGGTGCCATGGCTTGAAAGGATGGAAGGAGGATCCAGAAGATCATTAGAAAAGCAGAAGGGGAAGGAGAGCTAGACATCATTGTCCATATGGGGACTAATGACCTGGCTAGGAATAAGCCAGCAATAGTACAGGAGGAGTTCAGGGAATTGGGGAGGGGTCTTAGGCAATTAGCATGATCCATAGATCCTTCTCTGAGATGCTACCCTGTCTAGGATGGGGGGGGGGTGGAGAAGAGACATGAGACTGTGCACCAGGAACTTCAGTGCATGGTTGAAAAAATGGTGCAGAGAAGAGGGATTCGGATTCATTGGAGACTCGGGCCTCACCTGGAGGGATAAAAGCCTGTACAGGGGTGGTGGTCTGCATCTATCCAGAAGAAACTGGGATCCTCAGTGGAAGTTTTTTTTTTTTTTTAGTTAATACTTTTACCTTGTGGCTCTCGGTCTACCTCTTCCGTCCAGCTGCCGTCCGGCCTGTCCAGCCCCACTGGAAGCCCCCATCTGCCCCGTGGCCCCCCCTGTGTGGAGCAGCAGGGAGTCCCCTCTTTACTCTCCACCAACACAGGATCCAGTATCTGGGCGGTGTGGTGCCCCAACCAACCAGCTCCTCAGATGGCCATCAAGCCGCCGCAAGCGAGTGCCACACTTTTCCCCTTTTCGGCGTGGGCTGGGCGTGCATGCCAGCGCCAATGGAAGGGGCATACGCAGCTCCTTCCTGGCATCATGCCCCAAGCTCACCCCTGTCTTATAGTGCCAGTGCACCGCCCTACGGTCTCCACCAGAGGTCATTGGAACACCGATGACTGGGAAACCCCCCACCCCCACAGAAGGAGAGCAGTCTACAGATGCTCAATCCCTCTCCTTCCCTGCCGACCCGAGTCCGTTCCCGAACCCAGATCGCCAGTGTGGGGCAAGGTGTGTCATCCAGCGCCTCAACCCTCAGTGCCACTGGGCCGGCCCACTAAGTGAAAGGTTTAAATGCTACATTAGGGAGCATTTAAACTAGCTAAGGGAGAGGTGAAATGAGGCAGAGTGACAAAGCGTCTCCACACACATACACACACACACACACACACACACACACACAAAGGCTGACAAGGGCAGCAGTGGGTATCCAGAAGAAGAGAAACCCCAAAAGGAACCAATCAACACAGGAATCCAGGGGGTAGAAGGAAGAGGAGATAGTAAGAAGAATAGTGGAAAAAATAAGGGAGAGCAAAAGGGTAAAATGAGTGAAGGTGGCAGTACAAACTGGAGAGCCATGTGTGCAAATGCTTGAAGTCTGGGCAATAAGATTGCAGACCTAGAGGCCTCCACGGCAGTAGCGGACCTAGACATATTTGCAATTAGCAAGTCCACGTGCAATGAAAACCAGGACTGGGATGCAGCCATACTGGGTTATGCTCTATTCAGAAGGGACAGGATAGGTAAAAAATGTGTGGGGGAGTGGTTCTTTATGTGAGAGAAAACATAAAAGCTACAGAAATTCAGGGGGAGCAGGGAGGAGAAGAGGTACTATGGGTCACCCTGGAGACACAGAATGGGGCCACTATTCACACAGAAATGATCTACAGACCGCCAGCACAGGAGGGAAAAGCGGATAAGGAGATGTTAGAAGAAATCCAAAGGATGGCAAGAAAGGGGGAGGTATTGATGGTGGGGGACTTCACTCTACTGGACGTGGATTGGAGCCTCCCAGCTTCGGCAACAGTTAGAAGTAGGGACATCCTGGACCCCCTGCAGGGGGCATTCCTCAGGCAACTAGTTAAGGAACCCACCAGTGTTCCCATTAAGGCTGCAGATCTGGGGGTGCACTGCACCCTCTCCAAAAATTTTCAGGGGTACAAAGTCAATTTTAAGGGTTTAGTCTAGCATTTGTACAACATTTTTGTGGGGTACATATACTTCAAACAGAATTATGGGGGTACAGTGTACCCCTCCACACAAAAATGTACTTGAATTTTCATAATTTGTACTGAATCATACAGATGGGGTAAATGTGGGAACGCCTGGAACCACCTCTTTTGGGGCGGCGAGTTTGGACCTAGTTCTGACAAACGTGACAGTGTCACGGACATCACGGTGGGTTGCCACCTGGGGACCAGTGATCATCGTACAGTGTGGTTCAATATAAGAACTGGGCCAGAATCAAACCACACTAAAACGAGGGTCCTGGACTTCAGGAGGGCCGATTTCAAGAAAATGGGAGAATGCCTCAGGGACATCCTCTCAGGGATAGGGAAACTGAGTGGTGTCGAGTAACAGTAGGCAAAAGTAAAAGAGCACTGAGAAGGCAACAAATCTCTGTGTCAAACAAGTTAAAAAGGGCAAGAGGAAAAAAAAAAAAAAAAAGAGACCACTATGATTCTCTAAAGAAGCAGCGGAGAAAGTAAGGGCAAAGAAATACAGGTTACTCACCTGTAACAGGAGTTCTAGGAATGGTATATGTTGTTCATCCACACTCATTGGCAGGTATCCTTGCCGCTTTAAATCTTGCCGGAAGGTCTTCAAGCTTGCTCCTCCCACCCACCTGGTGGTATAACTCTCGGCTCCGCCCCATGACGCCAGATCTGGCCCGCTGGAAGCTCAGGTTGTGCGTCGAAGCCGGGGAGGTCGGGTGGGTGGGTGTGGATGAACAATATATACCATTCCTAGAACTCCTGTTACAGAGTAACCTGTACTTAGGGACATGGATATGTTGTTCATCCACACTCATTGGCAGACTCTAGCAGTTCTCCGGGAGGAGGGAGGCAAGACGCACACCCCAATACTTACTTGGGAAAGAGAGACTGGAGAACCGAGGCCCCAAAACCAGCATCCCGGCGTGACTCAAGGTCGATGTGGTAATGGGTAATGAAGGTGTTTGCTGACTCTGGTAGCAGCCCTGCAGATTTCCTGGATAGGGGCGTCCTGGGAAGCAGCCACTCGTTGCAGCAGTATGGCGGGTAGAATGAGCTCTTATCCCTCTGGGAGGCTCCATGCCCGCCAACTTATAGCAGAGATCTATGCAGGAGTTACCCACCTGCTTATCGTCCGTCTGGCTGCAGGTCTGCCAGATGCGGCTTCAGCGTAGGTGACAAACAGCTGGCGAACCTCTCCCGAATTTCAGCGTGTGCTCTTTGTAACAGGCGGCGCCCTTCTAGGGTCCAGTATGGGAGCCTATATTCGGCCTCCGAGGTGATTGGGGTAGAACACCGCAGAGTCAACACCTGGTTAAGGTGAAACTCCGACCACCACCTTGGAAGGAATTTCGGTGGGGCGCGAGGACAACTTGTCCCTGTGGAAGACCAGGTAAGGAGACTTGATGGAAAGCGCCTGGAGCTCTCCCATCCTTCTGGCTGGCGTGATAGCCACCAAGAGGCGGTCTTCCACGACAGGTGAGAGAGAGCACACCTGTGCATAGGTTCGAATGGCCTGCCCATGAGCTTTGCCAATACCAGCAGTAGATCCACGGAGGTGGGGTTCCCGCGACTGGAGGAAAGTGTGATCAAGGCCTTGAAAGCCGCCAGACCACCTTCTCCTGCGCCATCACTGCTTCCCGCCCGCGCCTGCGGGCAGAGAGATGGCTGCCAGGTGCACCCTTAGGGTCGTCGACCTAAGCCCTTGACTAGAAAGGGACCATAAATAGTCCAAGATGCTTGCCAAGGAACAGGAGGAAGGGTCAAGCCCTTGCCCTGACACCAAATGGAAAACCTTTTCCATTTGAAGGCATAACATTTTCTGAGTCGACTTTACAGGACGCCTCAACTACATTGAGGACCTCGTCGGAAAGACCCAAGGCCTGGAACTCTGGCAGCTCAGGAACCAGGCCGTCAGGTGCAGGGATTGAAGGTCGGATGGAACACTCTTCCCTGATTGACTGAGAGCAGGTCGGGGCGAGCTGGAAGCTGCAGGAGTCCTGGAGCTGAGACTGAGGAGATCTGGGTACCAGAACTGGCGAGGCCAGTCTGGGGCTATCAGAATCACCTGCGCCTTGTCCCTTCCTCGCCTGAGAAGCACCTTGTGGATCAAGGGAAATGGGGAAAAGGCGTAAAGAGGCCGGGGTCCACTGCCTCGAGGCATCCCCTGCAGCGAGCCCTGCTGAGGGTATGGCAGTTGAACAGACTCAGCTTCGCTCTCTCCCTGGAGGCAAACAGGTCCACCTGAGGTGTGCCCCAATGGGAGAACAGATGCTGTACTACCTCCGCAGGGGAGACCACTCGTGGGATGCAGCCCCTATCCGGCTCAGGGCATCGGCCAGGGTGTTGGAGGCTCCTGCCACGTGAATGGCTAGGAGATCCGCCTCCAGGCTGCGCACAGTGACCAAATGCGAGAGCTTCCTTGCAAGAAGCATGGAGCGCGTCCCGCCCCTGGCGGTTTAGATAGTACATGGTCGTGGTATTGTCCGTCTGGACTCGGACCACTTGACCCCGGAGGAACGGAGCAAGGCGGTGAGAGCTAGGCGGACCGCCTGGAGCTCCAGCAGGTTGATGTGGCATCGAGACTCCGCGGGACCAGGAGGCCATGAGCCCGGTGTTCCCCAGATGGGCACCCCCAACCCATCAGAGAGGCATCGGTCGATAGAGAGACCGTCGGCTCGGGCGGACGAACGGGATGCCCTCCTGCAAATGACCTGGAACGGTCCACCACTGGAGAGCGTTCCACATCCCCTGTGTCACCGACACAAGCTGGTCCAAAGGATCGCAGCGTTGTGACCACTGGCTGGCCAGTCCCCACTGAAGGGGACGCATGTTCCAGCGGGCCCAACGGACCACGTTGGTGCAGGCCGCCATGAGACCCAGGAGGCGCAGGAAGTCCCGGGCAGGGCGCAACTGCCCAACCAGAAATGATCGGGCAAAGGAGGAAAGAACCTCGGCCCTGTCTGGCGGAGCCGCTCTGACTCGGGAGAGTCGAGCTGCGCTGATGAATAGAATCACCTGCTCGCTCGAGTTCCGACTTGGCCTCGTTGATAAGGAGGCCCAGTTGAGAGCAGACCTGGAGGGCCAGATCTCTGGACCACTCCGCCTCCTTCCTGGAGGAGCTGCTATCAGCCAGTCGTCCAGGTAAGGTACACCGGACCCCTCGGCGCCAAGAATGCTGTCACCACTGCCATGCATTTGGTGAAGACCCTGGGAGCTGGAGATGTCGAAGGGCATGGCTTGGAACTCGAAGAGGGATCCTCCGCTTAGGAAGCGAAGGAATCTCTGGTGAGGACGGACGGATAGGGACGTGAAAAACGCGCCCTGCAAGTCCAGAGAGCAGAACCACACGCCAAGGCCCAAGGATGGTATTATCTGAGCCAGAGTGACCATCCCAAGGTTCGAGACCCAGGAACTTGTTTAGGCCGTGTAGGTTGAGAATGGGGCGCCAGCCCCCCGTCCGCTTCGGAACCAGGAAGTACCTGGACACAAACCCTGGGTCTGAAGGAGGGTCCACCACCTCTCTTATCACCTCCTTCTGGAGGAGGAGAGCGGTGTCGGCTCGACGAGCCGCCAGTGAGGCTGGGGATCTGCCCCCGAGGGGCGACGGCCTGAAGGGTGGTGCCTGCTCGAATCCCAGAGGCAGGCTCTTCCCACCACCTCAAGACCCACCTGTCCATGGTAACAGCGGACCAGGCGGAACGGAAGTGCTCGGAGCCGCTCTCTCTCACGGGGGGGACCCAGGGTAAGGTGACGGGAATGGGGCGACACCCTCAGCCCGTCACTGGGCAGGCTTGGAGGAGGGACCGCCGAGGGACCTCCTGGGCCTTCCTCCCTGCCTCCTGTTAGAGGGCCGGGCTGGGCTTGGGATGCCAAGGTCGGCCTGCTGGCCCTGACGTTGCTGGGTCAAGGCTACGGGGCACAGAAGGACGCAAAGGGCTTAGGCTGTGGTTTGCGTGCCTTGTCCTCTGAGCGGAAGAGACCGAGTCCAAGGTAGCATTGGACTTTTCGATCCTCTGCAGGTGACCTTCCAATCTGTGTGGTCAAAAGAGGTCAGTCCCAAAAGGAACATCCCAACCTTGTGCTGGGTATCCGATAAAGGTGGATATCCCTCAGCCAAGCCCCGGACAGATAGCCACCGCGGCAGCCACCGATCTGGCACATGAGTCCCTATATCCAAAGAAGTCTGAGCGTTGTTTGGCCACTGCTCCTCGCTCTGGTCCCGCACCTGCTTAACCGTAGTCTGCAGATCGGGGGAAGATGAGGGATGACCTCATCCAGGAGCCCAACAGGGCATGAGAAAATGTGCCATGAGGACGGCCGAACTGGCCTGGACGAAGGCCGCGAGAGGATGCAGCGAGACTTTTCGCCCGACATAGTCCAATTTCTTGGACTCCTTGTCAGGAGGTTTGTCCACATCCCTGGCGCTAGCCGGGCGCGCCGAAAACGCTGTCGGTAACCAACCCTCAGCAGAGGGGTGTTCAAAACCGAGGTGAACTGGTAGGGACCGATACTTCCTGGCCATCCGACGAAGGCATAGGGCAGGAAGCAGGGGGCTGCCAAAGCTCCAGTGCCGGACCCACTATGGCCTCGCCACCGGAAAGGCCTCCGCTGGAGAACCGGTCCAGAATCTCCGTGAGGGGATACCTGGCCCGCTTGGAACGGGTTCAGCTCCATCCCGTGACCCGAGATGAGCCGAAGCAGTCCTAGGAAGCGACGACGGCTATCGTCCACTTGACTGACCTCTCCTGGGAAGACTCCAAGTCCAGTCGCTTGGAGAAAAAGGAGGAATCATCTTTGGACTCGGAAGAGTCCTCGAAGAGCTGCCTCTGGCCTGAGCCACCCTTCACCTGCCGAGGTCGGTCGGGAGTGAGGGTAACTGACAGCCGATGGGGTAGACCCTTAGCCGACCGAGAATCCTTGGTCGGAGACCCAATTGGTGGCTGTGGAGGCGAGGTTCCACCGGAATCGGTGGAGCAGCTGGTTTTGGCCAACAACCGCCTGGCAGGGCCTCGGATGTCGAGGGGTTGTGTCGGCCGCCTCGGTGACAGTTACTTTCATGGCCGGGAAGGCCAACGGGTCGGCTTACTCTCGCCAGGAGGAGCTGTTGCAACATATAGGTCCTCGCACTGCCGACGTGAATTTACGCTGAAGCTTTCCTCGTCCGAGGACGAGGGACACCTTGCCACTGCTGGTGCCGAGACCGCTTATGGACGGTGGGATCGGGCTGGACCGCCGAAGAGGTCCGGACCCAGACCAGAGTCCCGGAATTTCCGAGGTCGGTGTGGGGAGGTGTCGGCCGGAACCGGCACTCCCTTCGGCTCGGATGGTTCATCCGAGGGCTCCGGAACCGGAGGCACGGGCGAGCCCGCGGGATCCTCAACTCCTCCCGGGGGAACCGGGGAGAGGGGAATCTCGGCTGCTAAAGGCGACAGCCCATCCAACGGGTCGAGAAAAATCTCGACTTCGTCGGTGGGAGTCTCGGTCAACTGACCTGACGGGGACACCGTGAGGCCAGTGGCCGAAGCCGAGCGGTCGACCGAAGCCGACGGTCGACGACTCGGGGAGAGGGACCTTTCCCGCTCCCAAGAGCGCCGACGGAGGGACTACCCTTTGTCCTCCTTGGACCGAAGAATAAGGTCCAGCAGACGAGGCCCTTCTCCCTTAGTGGAGAGGGACAGACAAAAGCTCCTTAAAAGAAGCCGTGTAGAAGAACCCAGAGAGGCGGGATAAATACCGCGGGCCGAGGAAGATACACGCCCGCGGGCCTCCTCTTCGAGGGCGAACATCCGAGCTGATCCGTCTGAGCCCGCCGGGCCGCTGACACCGCCAACCGGGCCTCCTTGGACTTCACCGGAGGGAAACGCTTCTCGGGACGGCCCAGTTGCAATCGGGCAGCACGGTCTTCGAGGACGAGGGCGAAAAGATGAGCACAGGTCGCAAGCCTGCGGGTCGTGCTCAAGGCCTAGGCAGTAGACACATGTGGAGTGTGGATCCGTCCGAGACATCTTCTGCCCGCATGGGCATCTCCGAAATCCGGGAGTCGATTTGTCCATCGCAGCCGCGGAGGATCGAAGACAGAAGTCTTATTCGCAAAATTTATTTTTAAATCCGCAAACGGAGAAAATAGGAACCAGTCTCAAACGCAGAGCGTTAAGGAGGGAACCTGAGCTTCCAAGCGGTAAGGAAGATCTAGCGTCATGGGGCGGAGCCGAGAGTTATACCACCCGGGTGGGTGGGAGGAGCAAGCTTGAAGACCTTCCGGCAAGATTTAAAGCGGCAAGGATACCTGCCAATGAGTGTGGATGAACAACATATCCATGTCCCTAGAAGCTAGCATTTCAAAGATATAAGACAACACAGGAGGAGGCGGACAGGGAGAGATATCAGGAGAAACAAAAGGCGGTAGGGAAAGCACTTAGGAGAGCAAAGGCACGAACGTAGGAGAATATTGCCAAGTCAGTAAAAAAGGGGGATAAAACATTCTTTAGGTATATAAGCGAAAAGAGGAAGAACAAATTGGGGACAGTAAGGCTAAAAGGGGAAGGAGGGTTGTGTGTGGAAGAGGACCAGAAAAAAGCAGACATATTGAACAACTATTTTTCTTCAGTATTTACGGAGGAAGGGTAGATGAAAGGCCACAGATGAGGGACAACAGCATGAAGGGAAGGAAGGTGGACACTAGTCCTTTGAGGACAGAGTCCTCAAGGAACTAGCACAATTAAAAGTGGACAACGGAGCCGGCCCAGTGGCGCCGAGGGTTGAGGTGCTGGATGCCACACTTCGCATTGCGCCAACGACCCGGGTTCGGGAGTGAGCCCGGGTGCTGGGGTGGGTCCTGGGGATATCCCGGTGTGGTAGTGGCCTCTGGAGGAGATCGGAGGTATCACCGATGCTGGGAGTGCATTGGGATGCGCGCGATGGACGTCCACGTCTACTGTGTTGGTGTCATTGCACGATCGTGGATATTGGGGTACATAAAAGGAAATACCTTGCCATGCTCTATGATGGCCGGCTGTGTGGCACCGCCCGGCTCCATCCCTGGATGCTCCCTCAGATCGGGACCTCCTCCAGATCCTACGGTGGTGGCTACGTGCCCGCCATGGCAAAGATCGTTGTGCAGGAACTGACGGGGTAGAGCCTGGGGGTTGGAGCAGAGCAGGGACTGTGTGGTCAGACTGGACTGGGGAGGAACCATAGGTAACACCTCCCAGGCCGCAGAGGAACGGGAAAAATACGTAGCCAAAAAATAAATAAATAAATAAAAAGTGGACGAGTCAATGGAGCTTGACGGGGTACACTCTAGAATACTGAGGGAGCTCAAGGAGGTACTGGCAGCACCTCTGACAGCCCTGTTCAACCTATCTTTAGATGTGGGGGAGGTTCTGGGGGACTGGAGGAGGGCAGATGTGGTCCCACTTCACACAAGTGGTAACAGGGAGGAGGCAGGAAATTACAGACCTGTCAGCCTGATTTCAGTGTTGGGGAAAGTAATGGAATCTCTACTGAAGGAAAGGGTTGGGGAATACCTTATGATTAATGGATTGCAGGATCTAAGGCAGCATTGGTTTCACAGGGGGAGATTTTGCCAGACAAACCTGATCGAGTTCTTTGACTGGGTGACCAGGAAGTGGATCAGGGAGGAGCGGTAGATGTGGCCTACCTATATTTCATTAAGGCCTTCATCCCCATTCCACACAGAAGACTGGTGAGCAAGCTAGGCAGCCGAGGAGTGGGTCCAAAAGTAGTAAAATGGGTAAGAAGTTAGCTAAGCAACAGGAGTCAGAGGGTGGTGGTAAATGGTGTACACTCTGAAAAAGGCACGGTGACCAGGGATTTCCACAGGGGTCAATATTAGGCCCAGTCCTCTTTAATGTCTTTCTTTATTAGCGACACTGCAGAAGGGCTGGAAGGGAAAGTATGCATGTTCACAGACGAGACAAAAATCTGCAACACAGTGGACACACCAGGGGGTGGTGGAAAAAATGACTGATTATCTGAAAAAGCTGGTAGACTGGTCAAGAGTTTGGCAACTGGGTTTCAATGCCAAAAAGTGCAAAATCATGCACCTGGGGCCCAGAAGCTCAGGGACAACGTACCAATTGGGTGGGCAGGTATTAGCTACAAGAAAACAGGAAAGGGACCTGGGGGTAATCATTTCTGATGACCTGAAGGTAGCAAAGCAGTGTGATAAGGCAGGGGTGAAAGCTAGCAGGATGCTCGGGTGCATAGGGAGGGGTATCACCAGCAGAAAGAGGGAGATCATGATACCACTGCATAGATAATTGGTGAGGCCCCACTTCGAGTAGTGTCCAGTACTGGAGGCCCCATTTCCGGAAGGACATAGATCGGGTGCAGGCGGTATAGAGGAGGGCAACCAAAATGGTGCAGGGCCTGCATCAAAAGCCCTACAAGGAAAGACTCAAGGAATTAAATATGTACTCTCTAGAGGAAAGGAGGGAAGGGGGGGACATGACAGACACGTTCAAATACCTCAAAGGTATTAATAAGGTACAGGAGGGCAGCGTTCATTCTAGAATCCAAATTTGGTGGGTCAAATGACTCACTGGCCACTGAAAAGGTGGGTCATTTCATGAAAAAGGTGGTTCATGCGTGACATTTCTTTTTTTTGTTGTTTTTTTTTTTTATTTCTTTATCCTCCCCACATCTCCCACGTCAGCCTTTCCTTCAGGCCATCAATGGTCTTGTTCCCCTACTGCTCGCTCACACTCCTGTCCATTGCCACTGTCTTCTACCTCAAATGGTAGCCACCCTCAAGGTAATCCGGTGTAACCCTTCACCGGATGGGTTCTCCTCCTCCTAGGAGAAAGATGCAGGCAGGTGCCATCCAGCGCAACACTTGGCTCTTCAGATGCTGCTGAGATGGTCTCTGGGGCCCGGCCAGGGCACTCGTGGTGGCAGAGGGACAGGATGGTTGTCATCCAGTCGAGCGGAGGAGAATTTTTCCCTTTTCTCCCCTCTGTCACTCTGTCTTCTGCTTGCCTCATTTTCCAGACTCATCTACCCTCTTTCCTTTTTATGAAATTACACTCTCTTATCTGCTGTGGTCTCACCGGCCTAGTACTCTGTCAGACTCACTATGCCAACTAACTAGAGCCCCGGTCACACACAGAGACTGCCTTCAAAAGTGACTGACTCCCTTGTTTTATTAATTTCTTGATGTTCCTTGACATCTTTTTGATTTATGTTCAAATCACTTGTTCACTCTGTCAGGCTTGCCCTGCCTTGCTTAGTTCAAACTGTATGACAGCCCACTCACACTGTGTCTGTAAAAAAGACATGACAGACCCTTCCTCACACACAGGCAGGCCACACAGCCCCTCACTGACATCGCTTATTAATCCTTCTTAAATCTGGCTTCCCAACATATCTTTTTTCCTTCTTTTTCTTTCCTTTCTGTTCACTGACTGTTATACTATAGTAATCTGCTGTGTGGCTTTCCTAACTTGCCTGGCTGCTGCAATCTAGGTTATAACACAACAGATAGCCCCTCCCCCAACACACACACACAATTCTGCCAACCCACTGCTTTCCTCTGCTTTATTGGCAAATTTTTCTTTTTCTGTTCACTGTGACTTGACTGCCAGCTTTTTAAGAGAAAAAGAAATAACTCTGACTAGAGTGACAGCCCCCGCCTCACACAGTCCCGCTGTCCTCTGCTTAAGTTTTATTTATTTTTTTGTTTTTCATATTTTTTTTTTTTTTTTATTGATTCAGTTTTATCAACAGTCTCTGCTGTGGCTTTCTGGGACAAGAACCCCAATCTTACGTCACACTCAGCCACCAACTGATCACTCCTACAGTAATTTACTCTGCGATGTCCTTGCTGATATTGATTTCTTTTAGTCACTTGACTTGTTGCTGATGCTGCCAACTAACTAGTGAAGCCCCCCCAACACAAACTGTCAAGTGACCCTTCTTTTAATATCCTTTTCTCACTCAGTCATTCAAATATTTGTTGTGCCTTCCCTGCTCTCCTTCAGTAAGATTCAGCTGCAGTCGCCACTGTCCACAGCTCTTAGTCTTGCAGACTGAGTACAGTATTCTCCAACAAGTTTTTATCAGGCCCCCCCCAATTTTTTTCTTGTTTTTTATTACAACACACTGCCTCCATCCAACCACTGATGTTTAGGAGCCTGGTCTGCCTGGAGATCACTGAAGGCAGAGGCCCCCCAATCAGCCCTTGCACTAAAAGTACTGTGCTGCTGCCCAAATCTTTTAGTCAAAACATTTCATATAATGAGAGCCAAAATGTAAAATTAATCAGCTGGTGTGGCTCTAACAGCTGTTAATACAAGCTGTAATAGCCTAAGATGATCGAGTTTGAAGTGATTACAATCGAGTGAACTGCCGCCACGGGGATGTGCTGCCTGCTTACTCGACGTGTCTCCAACGAACTGCACAAGCAACTGTAAACCGCGCGCTCTTGGTAGCTCAATCTGTACCATGTGATGTGTCTCTTTGCACATCACATGGTACAGATCGAAAGCGCCCGCCTATCACCAACCAACTCAACCACTCCGTAGCTGATGAAGGCACTAACTCTGGCCCCTGAATTTTCCCATCTCTGGCTGGTGACAGGTTGTCTCCAATGGACCTATTCCAGCCGGCACCAATACTGTGCAGTGCTGAGACTGACACGCCTCCAAAGGGCGTTCTTCAATGCCTGGCACAGTCTGTCAGTCTGCCTCTCAAGCACACCTCTGAGGGTGAACTCCTCCAATCTGCAGCTGCTGAAGACTGCAACATGCCCCCAGTCCCAAGGGTATGTTCATTCATCAGCCGCTCCATCCTGCCTCCCTAAAATGCCTCTGGGATGAATACAGACAGACTGACAAGGGGCATTCTTTACTTTTGAGTGCTCTCCCCGGAGTCCTGCCTTCTACTTCATGGAGGATTACTGCATCTGTTTAGTGGCGTCGTGCACGGCGCACACCACTTACTTCGCTAAAAGCAACATCAGATGCACCTGAAAAAACTCTCAAGAGCAGTTCCAATAGGGAGGCAGTTTTGTTTGCTGGCGCCATTGGCGCAATCCTGCGGGCCTGAAATGAACACTGGGAGGGTAGCATTTACACAGAAAAGATGCTCCTGATGGCGCTGAAGGTTGAGGCGCTGGTTGCTACATCTTATGCTGCATCAGCGACCCAGGTTCAGGGATGAAACCCAGCGCCGGGGTTGGCAGGGAGAGAGAAGATCGAGCATCCAGAGGACTGCTCTCTTTCGGGGAGGGAGGGTTTGCCGTGCCACTTGTCAATCACCTTCTGGCGTCAGCCAGGGGGAGATTCGAGCCAGGAGGCATGTCGCCAACATACTCCGTCGGTGGGGAGCGGGACGGGAGGGGAAAACTGGAGGAAAAAGGAGCTGGCAGGCTCCATGATGGCCACACCAGCGCCCCAATCTGGCCCCCGATGTCTGGACTTTGCTATGAGGGTGGGGAAAGCCGTGCCTTCACAAGCGCTGCCACTGGGGGACCTGTGGGGGATTTAGGGGTGTCAGATGGGGAGGCTGGCTGGGACGGTTCCTCTGAAGGAGGGCCAGACGCATCAGGGGCCGACAGGAGGATAAAAAAATAATTCAAAAAAGAAAAAATGCTTAAGGTCAAGGGGTCTGACATGAAGCTGGGGTTGGGGGGGGGGAGACTCAGAGAGGATGTGAAGAAATACTTCTTCATGGAAAGGGTGGTGGATGCCTGAACAGCCTACCAATGCAGGTGGTGGGTGCTGAAATGATAACAGGATTCAAAGCATGCATGGGGTAGGCACAAGGGGACCTTAGTAAGAAGACAAGGAGAGGAAAAGACCGGAGACCAAGTAGGGTCAGTGATGGCACAGTTGGTAGGGAAAATAGGAGAGACCAGGTGTGCCAAGAGGTCCTTATCTGCCAAAAAATTCTATGTTTTTATGTAAGCAATAATATCCGACATGGTGGGCAAGTATTGTGCTATACCGGACTGGCAGGGGTGTAATAAGGCCTGATGCCACAGGTGGAGGGTCTTATAGCCCCTGGCAGGTCTGGTATAGCACAATACCGCACTGTAGGGTATTACTGCGCTTAGAAAATGGGCCACTGTATTTTATATGCTTCAAAAAAATTATTTTGTTCACATGTTGAAACTCTTATTTTATATTATAAAATGGGAATTAAAAATCATGTAATGTGCTTGGAGGACACCTCTGCATCTAACGCACAAGTAAAAATTAGTACTGGTGGCTATCTGCAATAAGACCACTATGTATTAATGCCTATTTAGAATGTTGGCATTTGAAAGGGTAGCCATTTTTTTCCCCTTACATTACTTTGTCAGCTGACCTGGTTCTCTCAAACGGGGATGGAGAGAGGATCTCAGATCCAGAAGTGGGTAGCCATCTGGGAATAAGTGACCAGCAAACGGTGTGGTTCACGATAAACACAGCCACAGAGTCAAGCCATACAAAAGTGAGGGTACTGGACTTTAGGAGGGATGACTGTCAAAATGGGAGAATGCCTCAGAAAAAGCACTAGCAAACAGGCAAGAAGGAGGAGTGGAGGAACAATGGGGAAACCTCAAAACTGCCACAGAGGCAACAAGCCTTTGTGTGAAGCAAATAAATCAGAGTGAAAGAGAAAACCACTATGGTTCTCCAAAGAGGTGGCAGGGAAGGTTAGGGAGAACAAGATAGCATTCAGGAAGTATAAGGAAATACAGAAGGAGCAGGAGCGGGGAAGGCAGTGAGAATAGCAAAGGCCCAAACCGAGGAAAAGATAGTCAACTCGGTTAAGAAGGGGAATAAAACCTTTCATAGGTACATTAGGAGCCCAAGCGACAGATAATGAGGCTTAATAAAGGGAGGGTGGTGTAAGAGAGGATAATGAAAAGCAGAGATACTGAACGAATACTTCTGCTCAGTATTCACAAAACAAGAGGAGGGGGAGGTACCTAATCCAAGCAATAGAAGCACTTTGGATGGGGGGGTTGATACCAGTCCTTTCACAGAAGAAAGGGTTCTGCAAGAACTCCTAAAACTGAAGGTGGACAAAGCAATGGGGCCTGACGGGATTCACCCAGAATTCTAAAAGAACTAAGGGGAGAACTAGTGACTACCCTTTTTAACAAGTCACTGGAGGATGGTGTGGTACCCAAGGACTGGAGGAGGGCGGATGAGAGTCACCTTCACAAAAGTGGGAGCAAAGCAGGGGTAGGAAACTACAGACCTGTTAGCTTGACCTCAGTGATAGGGAAAATGATGGAATCACTTCTGAAAGAAAGAACTGTTAAGTACCAAGAGGCCAGCGGGGCACAGGACCCAAGGCAGCATGGATTCACAGTGGGAAGATCATGTCAAACGAATCCAATAGATTCTTTTGACTGGGTGACCAACGTAGTAGACCAGGAAGGGGCTGTGGACATGGCCTACCTAGACTTTAGCAAGGCATCTGACACAGTCCCACACAAAAGATTAATAAACAAATTAGCCAGCCTGGGAGTGGGTTCCAGGGTGGTAGCCTGCGTAAAAAATTGGGTGGACAACTGCACATAGAGGGTAATAGTAAACGGAGTCCACTCTGAAAAAAAGAGGGGTTACTAGTAGGGTACTGCAGGGTTCAGTACTGGATCCGGTCCTCTCTTTTTTTTTTTTGTGTGAAAAATCAGTTTTATTCAAGCATTCAAACTCCATTACATTGGACCTCAAAATACATACTTTTAACAGTTTTTCAGTTTTATACAGTAGATTAAAGATTTTAAGATTACATTTCTGTCTAGTCTTTCACGAATATCCATTCTTGCATCACCTTGAAGCCTGTCAGCCAGCTACTATTAAAATCTAATTTATTATAACCAAGAACTATTAAACATCAAGAACATAATGCCTAGAAAACAGTATAGAGTTCATAAGTTTTGTTATGATACAAGGTTAAAATAATCCTGTCTACAGTACAATGGGAGGGGGTGGCAAACAGACACTATGTATCGACATACAATGTCAAGTTACTACTAAAAAGAGAAGATACATGGAAGATAAGACAAAAGGGGGAAGGTGAGCTCTGTACATCGAAGTCTGGGGGGGGGGGTGAGGTTATCATTACTAGTTCAGACAGTGGACTTGGGGGTTATAACCAGTAGGCAGTTTTCTCACCCTAATGACCCTCTGGCTGCATAAACGGATCATATATAATTATGAGGTATCTCCATCTACTAGTATCTCATTGTTCCCTGAATCTGAATAACTGGCTGCCCATCCCACCCATGGGCTCCACACCTCCATGAATTTATCTAGTCTGAGGGGCAGTTTGGCTGTTATCTGTTCCATTTCACATACCTTATTAGTTCAGTCAACCCAGTCCTGGAAGGGTGCCGGGAGTGGCCTCAGCCATTTGGCGGTTACACATTTTAGTGCTATGGCTATAAGAATTAATGCTAGTTTCCTATGAAGTGAGGGTAACCAAATGATTGTAGGGATGCCAAGTATCCATTCTGAAAACTCATCTGGGATATCTGTTTGTAAAATCTGTTGGTGGCTAACTGTACTCTGGACCAGAACTCTGGTAAGGAGGGACAGGCCCAAAATATATGGTAATGGGACCCAGCTCTTCCACAGTTAGTCAGCAACAATCTGTGTAAGTATTATGGAAGTGCCCTGTGATCTTAGGGGTACGAAAAAAGCAAATTAGTATTTTCCAAAAAAATTCTCTCCAGCTAGGTGAGGAAGTCACTCTCCACCCCACCCTCAGGCGCTTGTCCCAATCTTTGGTTGCAATGTAGGTTTGAGATTCCCCTCTCCCATTGTTCCTTTACCCGTTGCAGTGGGGTCTCGTCTGTCACCTCTAGTCTAGATTACAGGTTGGATATGAATTTCATATTGATAGCTCCCATGATAACCCCATACATAAAGTCTTCCCTGGGGTTTCTTAACCTAGATAGTGCCTTTTCATTGTCTCTATGAAAAATAAAATGTCCAACCTGCATATATCTGAATAGGTCTGAATTAGTAAGATGAAATGTATCTTTCAACTGTTGAAAGGACCCACAGGTCTTTCCATCCAGAAGTTGAGAAAATCTACTCAGGCCTTTGGTTTCCCATTATCGCATACCCTGAATTTAATCTTGGAGGGAAAAAGCCTGGGCAAAATCTTATTAGAGACAGAGGGCCTAGCTTCTCTTTTGATCCCATCAGAGCCATACTCAGTGTAGGGTCTTTACTGAATGTCTCACCCAGGGGTTATGTATATGCTCTAGAATACTCAGGAGGGACCTCCGCAAAGACCAGTGAGAACAAAGGCAGTGGCAATGCTCCACTTTCCTCAATTCCATACCATCCTAACATTTCTTGGCGTCTAGCCCAGGAACACAGTGGGACCATCTGACATGCCAGATAGTATCGGTAAAGGTCTGGTAATCCTTGGCCTCCTTTAGACCTATGAAGGTACAAGAGTCTCCTCGTCACCCTGGGTCTCTTTCCTCCCCATATAAACTTATCTAATCCTTGACTCACTTTCTTCCAGTATTCAGGTGGTATAGAGATGGGCAATGCAGAAAATAAAAACAGAAACCTAGGCAGCAGGTTTATCTCAATTGAATCTATTCGACCTGCTAGTGAAAGAGGTAAAAGGGACCATCTGGCCATATCACTTTTCATCCCGTTCCAGAGTGTATTATAATTAGCTTCAAATAACCTACTTTTAGATGTAGAACTTTGTATCCCTAGATATCTGAATTGGTTATTTTGTGTCCAGGCATATGGAAATGCAGATTGGAAAGTCTGCACAGGTCGCCCACTAAGAATCAACGTTTCAGACTTGGTCATGTTCACTTTGTAGCCTGAAATGCAGGCAAATTGTTCTAACACCTTGTTTAAGGCCAGCAATAACTTGTCTGGGTTACTAAAAAAAAAAAAAAAAAAAGGAGCGTCAGCCGCATAAAGGGCTACTTTCTGTTTCACCCCACCTGCTATTATCCCCTCTATCTCAGAAGACTGCCTGACCTTTGCGGCCAAGGGTTCTAAGAAAATGGTAAATAGCAATGGGGACAGAGGGCATCCTTGTCTTGTTCCTCTATAAATTGGAAACCTTCCTGAATTAATCCCATTAACCCGTACTAGAGCTTGGGAAGAGGTATAAAGACTGGAGATTATTTTCCTAAATTTGGGGCCAAATCTAAATTTCTCCATTTTTTTGTAAAAAAAATGCCAATTCACTCTATCAAACGCTTTTTCAGCGTCCATGGAGATGGCCAATTGGAGTGCCCTCTGTCCCCACAGGCTAGAAATGACATTTAAGAATCTTCTGATGGTGTCCTGAAGGTGTCTACCAGAAATAAATCTGGTTTGATTCAGATGTATGATACTTTGGATTACCTTCTGCATGCGATCAGCCAAAATTCCAGTAAAGATTTTTAAATCTACATTCAATAAAGAAATCAGCCTATAGAAGCTGCAAACTTCTGGGTCTTTCCCCTGTTTATGTATTACTGAGATTTGGGCATAGTGCCAGGAGTCTGGAATTTCCCCTTCCTCCTGAATAGGATGGTAGTAGGTGAGTAAGAGGAGGGGCTATGTCTGGCTGGAAAACTTTATACAATTTGGCACGAATCCCATCTAGCCAAGGAGACTTGCCTTGCTTTAAATCCTTAATTTTCTCAGTGATTTCCTGGAGTGTGATAAGGGTCTCCATGGATTTCTGGGCCTCTGGAGTCAGTTGGGGCACGGCAGTGAGGACAGGAATTCTTCAACTTTACGTCCGTCAGTATTCTCTGGAGGATTTTGACT
Organism: Neoceratodus forsteri; assembly: GCA_016271365.2. Lineage (NCBI taxonomy): Eukaryota > Metazoa > Chordata > Ceratodontiformes > Ceratodontidae > Neoceratodus > Neoceratodus forsteri. The sequence continues at coordinate 1,546,540,830 of CM057450.1, forward strand.
GTATAAAAGTTGATAATAATTGGCAAAGGTTTGGGCTGTTTGAGGGGGGGGTGGGGGTAGCCAGAACATTGCCCTTGCTAGGATCTTGTATCTTCAGGACTGCTCTACTGCTAATTTATTTTCTTAATGCAAAAGCTAAACATTTTCCAGCTCTGTTTCCTTCTTCATAATATTTATGATGAACTCTTCTCAAGGCACTGTCTGTCGTGCTACTAGGCGCTCGAGGGCTGCTTTTTTTTTTGTAACCATCCGCTCTTATCTGTGGGGTTTAAAGTTAATTTATGTCTGAATTCTGCCTCCCTCAAGTCTGCCTCCAGCTTTTTCTGTACTGCCAGTTTTTCTTTTTTCACTTTGGAGCTGAAGGATATTATGTGACCCCTCAGGGAGGCTTTCAAAGTGTCCCAAAGAAGAGAAGGGGAAGGTTCCCCTGATAAATTTGTGGCCAAGAACTCCTTAACGTGATCTAAGACACTATCCTTGAACTCAATGGAGTTCAGGAGCCCCACATTCAACCTCCAGTTTGAATTTCTTGGGGTGGGCATCAACTGAAGTTTTAAGAATACTGGGGCATGGTCCGACCAAGTCAGTGGATGTATGGAACAGGCCTGCAAGTATGTGCTTCTCTCCATGGGGAGAAAAAAACATACCTAAATGGGAATAGCCATTATGTCTATGTGAGAAGAAAGAGAAATCCAACTCCTCAGGGTGGCAGTATCGCCAGGCTTCGAGGAACCCTGATTCTTCTGTGAGTCTCTTAAGAGAAGTATCATCCCCTCGTCCTGACCTAGGACCTGCAGCTCCCTGCCTATCTAGCTTCCCTGACATGACTCTGTTGAAATCTCCCCCAATTATGTACAATGAGTCTATATCTGTGACTGCTTCTGAGATTAAAGTGCGGAGAAAGGAACTGTTATCTCTGTCCTTGTTTGGGGCATACAGATTTAGAAATATGCAAGGCATCCCATAGTAATAGGCTTTCAGTTTCACAAAACGACCTGCCGGGTCGCTTTCAGATTCTACTATCTTTATTGGGGAGTCCTTCCTGATTAACATCACTGTGCCCCTCTGGTGAGGGTGAGCTTTCCAAGTAGCCGCATGGACCTCTCCCAGCCAGGACCGTTTTAATTTAACATGTTCTCCCTCTGTTAGATGAGATTCTTGAATGTATGCAAGATCTACTTTATGTTTCCCCAGTTCTTGCAACACACAAGCTCTTTTAATAGGGCTATTCAAGCCTTTAACATTATAAGTAATTAACTTTGAGTCCATCTTTTATAGTATATCTGATCTGTTTCAGTGTCTCAATTCCCCATTCCCCTTGACCTCTTGCCCCCCCTCCCCAAAACTGGGCTAGGTAGAGCTTGCATACTGCTCTAGGCATAAACAAGACTGCCAAGTGATAACAACAAATAACATCAACATTTAACCATAACCAACACTGAACCTCTTCCAAAAGTGCCACCTTTACCTTCCCAGCAGAGGTCTCTATTCGGGAAGGAATGCTGAGATCCAATCTGGTCTCAGAAATAGGTGTATCGTCGGCTAGGAATGGTAGAAATCGCCCATTAAACAGGAAAAAGAACAAGAGATTTCAATATAATTTATGCCCCCTTCTCCCGTGTCATCCCACTCCCCCTCCACTTCTTATTTCAAATCGCATCCAAAATAATCTTAAAAGTTCAATGTATAAGTACAGTGCCATCTTAAATTTAGTACCAACTTTGTGTCTGCTGGCTCCTCTTCTGGTGGGATAAGCCGCTGCAGGCCTCTTTAAACCAATGGAAAATAGCACGAAGTAAGAAATAAAAGGATAAAAAAAACAACATTTTTAGAAAGAGTTATGGTACTCGTAGCTCTATGTTCATAAGTTTTACATTCAGCCATATTATAAATGGTCCAAAGGCAGTCTTATAAGATAAAATAAAAATGTTACATAAGGCCAAGTAGTTAGCCCAAATCCTCCCAATCGCAGAACCTGCTTCCATCTCCAATCTTGATCTCCTCGAGGACTTCAAGTGTCTGTTGCCCCGCTGTTTACTTTCTGTGGTGTTTTCCCTGCAGTGCAGTGTCGCTGTCCTCTGGACTTCGAGAGTGGATTTGAGTAAAGCGCTGCGTTTCTGGCTACATCTAGTTGCCTGAAAGGTCCTGGGTCTTCGGGCCGACGTGGCTGTGGACCTTTTGCTCGTTTAGGATTCCTGATGGTATACCAGCCTCGGTGTTCCGGCTCAGATTGCTTCTTCGTCTAGTAGTGTCTATGGATATGTACCACTGCTTTAAAAATGTTGCGCCTCAGAAATAGCCAGAAATGAGTGGATCCTCAAGTCTGTAGTGATTTTTAATGTTGCAGGGTAATCCAGCTTCACTTTAACTCCCTTGGCCTATAACAACTTTAAGATGGGGAACATTTTTCTCCTTCTGTCCATTGTGATACGGGCATAATCATGTTCGAAAAACAAGCAAGTACCTCCGAACAGTACTTCTTTTATAGCCCAAGCTTTGTATAAAATTTCTTGTTCTGTTCTGTAATCCAGAAAGGCAATGATCACCGACCTGGGTCTTGCTGTAGGGTCCAGAGGGTGGGGGCCTAGTGATCTGTGAGCTCTAATAATGTTGAGGCAGTAGGTCTCAACTAATGATAGGAGTTCTTTTAGCAGGCCCTACATTTATTTAATCATATCTCCTGATTCAGCCTGTTTTGGAAGTCCGTGAATCCGTATGTTCGCTCTCCTAGACCTATTTTCTAGGTCTTCAATTTTTTGTTGTAACCAGACCTCTCGGTCGTGGCGTTGAAGTACAGCTCTGTTGCACAAGTCCATGGATTTGGAGGTTTCTGTAGCATGTTCTTCAAGATCCACAATTTTTGGCCCCTGCGATTTCTGCTCTTCTTTGATTTTGGAGAGGTCCCCCTGTATCTTAGTGAGGGTATCTCAGAGTCTTTTTAGTTCCTTATATAGGTTTTTGGAGGTTATTGTAAATGCTGCCTCCTCGTCTGAGCTGGTTTCCGATGCAGATCTGGAGCTGGGAGAAATCAAGCGTCGCAGGGATCTGCGACTGAGTTGGATGCTCATTTTCGCTATTTGTCACTATTTCCGTTCGGTTTTCTTTGTGTCTCTCTGCCTTGTAGTAGCCATCATCTCCTCTAATTTTCTTTGTTTTCGTTTGGATGCCAGTTTTAAATACACTTATGGGGGGAATCTAGGCGACGACTCGGGGAGCTTTCAAGGTCTCAGACCTCCATGCCTGCTGATGTCACCAGAAGTCTCGAACTGGTCCTTTTTAATGTCTTTATAAGTGACACTGAAGAGGGACTGGAAGGAAAAGTACGTCTCTTTGCAGACGACACAAAGATCTGCAACAGGGCTGATAAACTGGGAGGGTGGTGGAAAGGATGAGAAGGGACTTGGCAAGGTTGGAGTAATGGTCAAAAGTATGGCAGCTTAGATTCAATGCAGAAAAAAAGTGCAAAGTAATGCACCTGGGAAACAAAAACCCAGGGGAAGAGTATACAATTTGGGGGAGATAGTTATTAACAACAACGAAAATGGAAAGAGACCTGGGGTAGCCATACCACATGACCTAAAGGTAAGCAAGCAATGCGAGAAGGCAGTAAGGATGGATGGGGGGTACTGGGATGTATACGGAGAGTCATCACCAGTAGAAAAATACAGGTTACTCACCTGTAACAGGAGTTCTAGTAATAGTATATGTTGTTCATCCACACTTACTGGCAGGTTCCTTGCCGCTTTAAATCTTGCCGGAAGGTCTTCAAGCTGGTTCCTCACACCCACCCGGGTGGTAAAACTCTTGGCTCCACCCCATGATGCCAGATCTGGCCCACTGGAAGCCAGGTTGCGCGAAGCCGGCGAGGTCCGGTGATGCGTGTGGATGAACAACAGATACCATTCCTAGAACTCTGTTACAGGTGAGTAACCTGTATTTCTAGGGACATGGATATGTTGTTCAATCCACCTGCTAACAGACTCCCAGCAGTTCCTGGGCAGGAGGCAAAGGCGCACACCCCTACTTAGGGAATAAGGACTGGAGAACAGAGGTCCCAAAACCAGCATCCCGGCATGACTCTAGGTCGATATGGTAATGGGTAATAAAGGTGTGTGCCGACTTCCAGGTAGCAGCCCTGCAGATCTCCTGGATAGGGACGTCCCTGGAAGCAGCCACCGAAGCAGCAGAATGGTGGGTAGAATGAGCTCTTATCCCTTTGGGAGGCTCCATGCCCGCCAACCTATAGCAGAGATCTATGCAGGAGGTGACCCACCTGCCTATTGTCTGCTTGGCTGCAGGTCTGTCAGGTGCGGCTTCAGCGTAGGTGACAAACAGCTGGCGAACCTCTCCCTGAACTTCAGCCGTCCGCTCCTTGTAATAAGACAGCGCTCTTCTAGGGTCCAAAGTATGGAGCCTATATTCGGCCTCCGAGGTGTGACTGGGGTAGAACACCGGCAGAGTCAACACCTGGTTAAGGTGAAACTCCAACACCACCTTCAGAAGGAATTTCGGGTGGGGGCGCAGGACAACCTTGTCCCTATGGAAGGGACTGGTTAGGTGCGTCCTCTCCCCTTCCTCATGGTCTCACTTCACTTATGCCAATTTCTGCACCTAACCTTGCCTTGCTCTGCTCCTCCTTAGGCAATCCCTCACTGTTGTCACTCTAATGCTCCCGCTGTGAACAATCATCATGCCTCCAGCAACCACTACTTGGTCTCATCAAAATATAATATGGTTCTGCTGATTGCGACTAGCTCTTATGTCCTTGTTTGTACTGTAGGCACTTACCCTGGCACTGTACTTTTCTTTCTTGTATGTCAGGCGCTAAATTGTTATCTACCTCATACTCTAGTTGAACAATATTTTCTGCTATGAACATGTATCCGTGCTATTATAAAAGTCAATTGCCTTGCTGACAAAAGCTACTGTATATCTTACTATTGTAAACCATTAATTGTACCTGTTACTGTCAAACTGTACTCTTGCTATTGCAAGCCCGTTTTGGGATCTATGACTGTACTATGTTGCTTGTAACCTCCCAGGTCATGTCTGAAAATAGTCATCTCTATGCTAGCACATCCACCCGGTAAACAAAAACTAAATACATAAAATTATGCAGGGTCTGCAACAGAAGCCATACGAAGAGAGACTATATTAGCTTAATTTGTATACCCTTGAGGAAAGGAGGGAAAGGGGGACATGACAGAAACTTTCAAGTACCTCAAAGGAATCAACAAAGTCCAAGAGGGTAGCATCTTTCAAAAAAAGATGTGCAAGAACAAGGGGGCACAATTTGAAGATAATGGGGGGATGGCTCAGGGGCAATGTCAGGAAGTATTTTGTCACAGAGAGGGTGGTAGATAGCAAATGACCCCTTCCTGAGGAAGTCATGGGCTCAAGAACAGTGGGGGAATTCAAGAATGCATGGGACAGACATATTGGTTAACTAGGATCTGCAGCTTATCCAATGTGTAGGGAAATGGGAAGACTGGGGGGGGAGCGGTCCTTATCTGCCATCAAAGTCTATGAGCAATTGCCAAGTACCATCTTCATATCAAGCCATCCCATTGTTCATTTTTGAATTAACAATGCCAACAGAAGTTGAAAGCAGTTTAAAATATCAAGAGGAGACACAGACTGCACCACCAGCACCTGTCTGAACTGACAAACACAGTGAGTAGCAGACACGCTAATTTTACAACAACTGAAACTGATGAAAAGGAAGAGCATAAACGAGTCTACCACTGTAAAACCACTGTGTGGGCACTGAAAGTTTTCAATGACTGGAAAAGGAGTAAAAACATAGAACTGTACTGGAAAACAATATCTGCAGAACGTGAAATCAGATTTTTAGACATTTCTATGCAGAAGTCCGAACTTCTAGGGGGCAATGAATATGCTCTAAGCAGCTCCTCGGGGCTCCTAGCTGCTTTAAACAGACATTTGAACTCAGTATCAGTTGGGCGCCACTTGAACATAACAATAGATGCCGCTTTTAAATCCAGCAATAATGAATTTGTCTCAGTAATGAAATGTTACAGGAAGAACCAAAAAGACAGATCTAAACACCATGCCCCTATCTCCAAAACAGATCTGGAGTACCTCAGAAAATCGTCTGTCCTGTCTCCCAATACTGTGCTTGGCCTTGTCCGAAAAGTCTTGCTAGATATACAACTGTATATGGCCAGGTGCGGTTGGGAGGGGCTGCGGCAGCTGAAGCCTAACAATATTTTAATAAAAAAAAAAGGCGAATCTGGCCTGGAGTATGTCACTCTGGCATATAGTGAACATACAAAAAAACCACAATGACCCCAATGAATTAACCAAAGACTCTCAACGTGGATTCATGTATGCAATTCCTGGTTCTCCTTTCTGCACGGTTGCCAGCCTCAGAAAATATTTGTGCATGCTCCCTGAAGATGCACCATCACTATACTGCCACCCAAAACGACTCCTGCAGCACTTTTTAGACGAAATCCAAACATGGTACTCACGGGAACCTGTGGGTGTAAATTTCCTGTCCATCCTCATGAGCAGAATAAGTAAAGCAGCCAGACTTTCCAACAGATACACTAATCTCAGTGCTCGAGCCATGGCCATTAAACTACTCTCAGACGCCGGGCTTGAAAATAAAGACATTATTGCCAGGACTGGCCATAGATGTGAAGTGAGCCTTCGCTTGTACTGGAGAGCTTCTAGTGAAGACCGGAGGAAATGGAGTATGTTATTAGTGTCAAAACCAGAAAACTCAACCAAAAACAGCGCTGACACTGGAGAAAGTTCTGCCTGCAATCGAGCTCACACTGCCACCTACTGAACAGAATCCGTCTGCACCAGAAAAAGAATCAAGAGATCCTGATGTGACAGTTACTTCCACAGCTCACTGCACGAGCTTCACCCAGGGACCTTTCAATTTGTCAAACTGTTTTATCCACGGAACCATAAATTTCATTAAATATGATAGAGCAAGTGACTTGCATTTAGTATACAATGCAATTCTATTGCAGTGTTGCTTGATCCAACTGAAACATTATTTTTTCTTTTCTTGTACAGGGCTCATCCAACAAGATCATTCAACTTCAGCAACAGTGACAAGTGCAACTTGGGTTTATCTTTGTTTTTATTCATTTTTGTCCTAGTTACACAGTAATTTTTTTTTCAAGCCTTCCTCCACACAGTTAGAAGGACTATTTTATATAGAAGAATGATAGTAACTTAAATAAAGCAATTTTAATTAATGATGGCTGTATTTTTTATTGTTTCAGTATAGTTTCCCATTTTATGAGTGCAATAAGATACTCCAGGGATGTGTATCAGATACGTTTGACACGGACTGGGGGCCTGGAGGCACTTAGCCTGCTGTCTCGGGCCTCACTCTCCCAATGACTGTGCATTAGATGTGTCTAATGCACACCCCCTCGTGTCTTATTGCTTACATAAAGTAGTTCCTCTGCCTGCATTAGAATGCTGTTTTTATTTATTACTGACCTAGAGTCTTTTGTCCTGCTGGAGCCTCTGTAGCTGTGCTGTTTGAGCTGATTGCCATGGTTACCCCCTTATGTTTTGCAGTCCCTCCGTTTGCCGCCCCCCCCAAAAAAAAGAAGCACTTTCACTGTGATATGCAGAGAATTATTTAGTTCACCCCCAAAAAAAACACACCTAAAACATTGATTTATTTGCTGGGAGAAGACAATCCTGACAGGATGAAAACAGGAGTGCAATCGCAACCACAAATCAGAGGACTTTTTTTTTTTTTTTACGGAGTTATGGGGGGCGTTGACCCGTAACTAATGATAGGCTATGGATCCCTCCTGTGGCAAACTATGGACTACTGATCCACTCCTATGTCCTACCTGCCAGCCGGTCCGAAAAAGATTGAATTAAGCCCATGCAAGGTGATTAAAAAAAAAAAAAAAAAAAATTGTTTCAGTTTGGCTAGAGCGGGGGACGAGTTGCAGTTCATAAGGGTCTTCAGAATGTTACTTGTGGCTGTAAAAGCTTTAGGAGGTGCTTGGCTGTAAAATCGGAAACTGAGTTAGAGATAGAGCGCTAGCTCTGGTAGTGCTACTATGTGTGACAGGAGCGGTACTTTGTTTTCCGAATCATAGATGGGTATCCATACACGGTATGGAAAACAAAGAAAGTATCACTGCTGTCATACACAGTAGCACTACTGGAGGAAGCAGTCTGTATCTCATTCAAGTGAGTTCACCATTTTGCAGCTCAACTTCATTTAATCTACAACTGTGCTGATTTTTACATTTTGCTTGTCAGTTGTTTACAACAAAAGCTCTTGCCAGGGGAAGAACGGCTGACTGCTGAGAGCTTGCCAAGCGAGGCAACCAACATGGCAGCAGTTGCCTCTCTAAATATTTTACTGGCCCATTAATATTAGAATTAAATGAGGCAACAAAGACTGGGACTAGTTATTTCCTGGTCTCTGTTGCCTCATACCAGCCCGGCCGATTGGCGCTTTTAGCCAATCAGGTTACAGTTTGCCATTTGCCCATTTTCCAAATTTCTATATAACCCAGAAAAGCAACATGTGGCTACCACATAGTCCAAAAGGCGGCTTTCCAAGCAACTGGTGTATGGCTTGCCAAGTGATTACTGAGGGAGACAACTTTAGAATCCCCACTCAGGAAAAAAGTACAATATCTGACAATGCATTACATGAGACTCCACAGGAATAACCTACACGGAAGTCCAGAGCCTTCTACATGGGGAAAACAATTAGGCAGCTCAGGGTGAGGGTGGGTGAACATTGACATGCCACTGCTAATGGAAATACACAGTATGCTACGGCACAACATATACAACGGCATAGATAAGGTGAACCCTTTGGATGTTTAGCCAGGCAACTTGCACATACCTGGGCTTAAATGACGGCTAATATTTGGCTCCCTTTCTTACAGAATCACAGTGACCCACATACAAATGTAACAATTTAATGTAGTTGTCGCTCTAAAAGAATCAGCTAGAAGTACTGTATATGAATATTTGCTATTTAAAAAACAACTGCGATGCATAATGGATGCTCTTTGATGCGACTGGAAATAAACACTTTTTTTGTTTTCTCTTCCAAATGTTGTTTGCGCCAGGACCCAGATTCACTTCCTGTTTGTGGTGACCAGTCTATTCCCTTCGAGGTTGCACCGGCACACATGAATTTCTCTACTTGCATGAGTGAACATGAATTAGAATTTATTTAGAGCCAATATGATAAACTAAAGCCAGTAGAAAAAGTTAAAAGAAGTAACTACAAGTCTATCGACTGAAATTATCTTTACATAATAAATATGATAAAAGCAATTTTGGTTTTAAAAGTTTGTACATATTTTGTATAAATGTCATTATGTCTTTTTTCTGCATGCATGTTTATTCAACCTGTATTTATTCACTTAGCATTTTATGTAACCTCAGTCTTGCAGGTGTGTAATCAAGTCACCGTTTGATGACGGCATACTTTTGTATACAAGAGGACCCTTGTACTTGTATGACTTATTTTTGAAAAAGGTATCTTCCAAAATGTGTCAAGTGCGAGGTTATGTTTATTATGCAGGCACTGAAATAAACCTTGATTTTCAATGCAGTTACTAAGGAACAACATCTTTACTCATAATTTTGGGGGGGGGGGGGTGCTGCCCGATTTTTCATACAAGTATTTTGAAGTTATCGAGAGCACCCCAAACCCAGTGTGGCCTCTGCCATGTTTTTTACTGCGCAAAGACAAGTAGTTGATGGGGTGGATGCCTCCTCTGGATCAGAGTTGGGGTAGAGGCGCATTGACTGCGAACATGGGGTGCGGACAACCCTCTCTGATGGTGTAACTCCCACCAACAGGAATTAAGGAAGCCTGGACTCAGGCTGAGTGCGCCTGGCTGGAGGGTCCTCCGCCCGCTGTAGGGGCATTCCTTGAATTGGTCAATGCTGCATGGCAGGCAATGTTAGAGGGGAACTGAGAAGCGCACGGCTGAAGATGGCACCAGGGCAGAAAATCAAGGCTGGGACAGGTCTACTGGCATTGCCAGTAAACCTTGACCTTGGACAAACACTTCATAGGCCCACTGCTGCCAGGCTGCTCTCTCCCATCTGCAACAGGTTCAATGTCAATGGCAGAAGCCAGAAGACAACAAGGAAGAACTCAACATTGATGGCAACATCAATAATGTCGAGAACAAGAGCACGACTGCAATCTCAACCGTCGACCCAGAGATAGACGTGGCATTGGGGCCTCTGGGTCTGTATACCCTATGTCATTGAGGTAAAGGTCAGGAAGCATAGGAAACCCAGGAGCAGTTATAAAATTCTCAAGTTGTGTTTTATTATTACCAGTAACAGTAAAATGAAAGTGTTCAGGATGGCGCTTTACAAAGGCAATACAAACAGAGAAAACAAGGTCCTTCGTCTGAGGGTATCTTTAATCTAAATCTAATCTCTCTCTCTCTCTCTCTCATTCTCCAACAAAAAGATAGCTCTCTTTTTTATAAGAAGTCTTTGCCTGCCAATTAATTTGAGCTCGTTAAGAGACATCCCGTTTCTCACAAAATGCATTAGAACTTTTGTCAGTTTCTTTTCTTGCAGATGCAACGAAATAGAACATTGTGTCCTAGAACTAATCTCCTGTTGACAACTCTGCTTAAGAGTTTGTGGAGGTCAAACTACATCTCAAAGTAAACCCCCTGAGTTCCAAATAGCTTTTTGCAATCATTTCAACAGTATAACTATGTACATTTTCAAACCAAGGGATCCTAGTATCACACAAAGATTCACATGCATTTTATAACCGCAGACATGAAAGGGCAAGAAAAGACAGAAACAGCAAGTGAAGGCAGGAGACAGCTGGGGTGGGGTGGGGTGGATCGGAGACCGGCCAGAGTGATCAGTTCCTTGGTCTCAAGAAAATTTGATTGCACAATCAGATAAACAAGAAACAGAAAAGGAGAGGACGGAATAGATCCTTGTGTTTAATTCCTTTTGCATAACAAATGGGACATGGTCTTAGTCAACCCGGTCACACCCTAATGGAGCGACCCTGGGTACCAGACATACAGAAGGCAGCACCAAGATTGAGATGCCCAGCAGCTGTTGAAGCAGTGAGGGCCTTACTGGGAGCTCCATCAGGCCTGACCACTGTATCCAGATTGGGCCACGGTGAGCACCAGGATCTGAGAAAGAAGACTCTTCCCACAATGGACACATCGACAGTCAGATTGAGCTATGTTGATTGTCGGCTACCCCCGACTGGAACTCCACAGGCAGAAAACAGGTTACATGGGTGGCACAACCTCCCTCTAGGGTCACTGACACAAATCCTCCGGACAGGGACAGCATGAATGGTACCTCAGCAATTCTATGACCACTGTAAACTCTTCTCATCAATGAGACAGGGACTTGCCTTCAAAGGAGTGGAGACACAGAAGGAAGTTTTTAAACCTTTTGTGTTCACAAGGAGTCTGCAAATCCATCATGAAGTCCCAAGGAGATCCAGGACTGCTAGTGTCATTGACACATAAATCCTTCGGATGCGGGAGCACGAATGGTCCCTCAGTGATTCCATGGCCATAGCAGACTCTTCTTATGTTTTCATCAATGAGATGGGGACTCACTTTTGAAGGAGTGGCGAGAAAGAAGAATGTTTTTAAACCTTTTGTGTTCACAAAGAGTATATAGATCTATCATGAAGTCCCCCTCTGCCACCAACAGAAGATCCCGGACTGAATCACCATCGCCAGCCTCTCCTCCACTTCTTTACCCCCAGCCTCAGATGACACGTACACCTCTGGCTTGCCTTGGAGCACCTGGTGAAGGTACTCTTCCAGAGTTGGCAAATGAATGGTTTGGTACCAGGAGCAACGTGCCACTTCATATCCCATGCCCAAACAGTAAAGGCAGACATCATGTCCGATCACAACATCTAGCACCTGCACAAAATGCCTTTTTTAAGCCCCACCGTTCTGTGAATCAGAATGAGAGAGCAGGAAGCCAACAGTGAGGCAGAGCAAAGAGCTGAATACCGAAGCAAAAGTTTGGGGAAAAAAAAAAAAAAGAGGAGTGGTATATGTTGTTCATTCACACTTGCTGGCAGGCACCTTGCCACTTTCAGATGTGCTGGATGTCTTCAAGCTGGCTCCTCCCACCCATTCAGGTGGTATAACCCTCGGCTCCGCCCCATGACGCCAGATCTTGGCCCGCTGGAAGCCAGGTTTGTGCGTCAAAGCCGGGGAGGTCAGGTGGGTCAGTGTGAATGAACAACATATACCACTCCTAGAACTACTGTTACAGGTGAGTAACCTGTTCTTCTAGGATCGTGGATATGCTGTTCTATCCACACTTGTTGGCAGACTCCTAGCAGTTCTGCAGAGGGAGGGAGAGACGCACACCCCCTACTTAGGGAAGAGGGACTGGAGAACTGAGGTTACAAAATCAGCATCCCGGTGTGACTCAAGGTCGATGTGATAATGGAAAATGAAGGTGTGTGCTGACTTCCAGGTAGCAGCCCTGCAGATTTCATGGATAGGGACGTCCGGAAGCAACGGTATGGCGGGTGGAATGAGCCCTTAGCCCAACGGGAGGCTCCCTACCTGCCAACCTATAGCAGAGGTCAATGCAAGATGTACTCCATCTAGCTATTGTCTGCTTGGCTGCAGGTCTGCCAAGTGCAGCTTCAGAATCGGTGACAAACAGCGCGAACCTCTCCAGAACTTACGCCATTCGCTTCGGTAACAGGCGAGGCAGTTCGCTCTCTAAGTCCAAAGTATGGAGCCTGTACTTAGCCTCCGAGGTGTGACTGGGGTAGAACACCGGCAAAGTAATCACCTGGTTAAGGTGAAACTCCGACACCACCTTCGGAAGGAATTTCAAGTGGGGTACAGGACAACCTTGTCCCTGCGGAAGACCAGGTAAGAAGACTCTATGGAGAGCACCTGTAATTCCCCAGTCCACCACTGGAGGCTGTCCCACATTTTCTGGGTCACAGAGACCAGCTGGTTGAGATGACTCGAGTGCGGAGACCACTGGCTGGCCAGTTCCCACTGAAGGGAACACATATGCCAGCAGGCCCATCGAACCATGCTGGTGCAGGCCACCATGTAGCCCAGAAGACACAGGAAGTCCCGGGCAGGGCGCAATTGCCCAACCAGAAATGATCGGGCAAAGGAGGAGAGAGCTGCCCCGATGAACTGAATCACCTGCACAGGTATGAGTTCCGACTTGGCCTCGTTGATCAGGAGGCCAAGTTCTGCGCAAGTCTGGAGTGCCAGATCCCTGGACCACTCCACCTCCAACCTGGAGGGACCTGCTATCAGCCAGTCGTCCAAGTAAGGGTACACTCAGACTCCTCGGTGCCTCAGGTAAGCTGCCACCACTGCCATGCATTTGGTGAAGACCCTGGGGGCTGAAGATAGGCCGAAGGGCATGGCCTGGAACTCGAAAGGGGATTCCTTCTGCTCTGAAATGGAGGAACCGTCGATGGAACGGATGGATCGGGACGTGAAAGAACACATCCTGAAGATCTAGGCAGCAGAACCACATTCCTTGCTCCAGGGATGGTATGATCTGAGCCAGGAGTTACCATCCAGAAAGTGTGGGACCTGAAGAACCTAGTCAGGTCGTGCAGATCTAAAATGGGGCACCAGCCCCCCCCCCCCCCATCCGCTTTGGCACCAGGAAGTACCTGGAGACAAACCTTGGGTCTGAAGGCAAGTCCACTACTGGGCGAACCACCTCCTTTAGGAGGAGCTGGGCCAGGTCGGCATTGAGAGCCGCCTGAGAAGCTGCGGACACCTGATTCCCCCCCCCCCCCGTGGGGTGCAGGTATGGAGAGGCCTGCTCGAATTCCAGGGGCAGGCTTCGACCGACCACTTCCAAAACCCACCGGTCTGTAGTGATAACGGACCAAACGGAAATAAAGTGGCTGAGCCGGCACCCCATGGGAGGACCCAGGGGAGGCGTGACGGAGTTGAGAGAGGCACCCCCCAACCCTTCACTGGGCAGGCTTGGAGGAAGGTCCGGCGGGAGAACTGCCGGGACCTCCCCCCCACCCGGGCTTCCTGAAGGAGGCAGCTACAGACTTGGTCCGAGGACACCAAGTCTGAGCCTGCTGGCCCTGCTGCTGGTGTTGCTGCTGCTGGGCCGGTCTGGCCGCAGGGGTGGAGGAGTAAAAGGGCTTGCGGTTAGTACGCTTGAAGCCCTTGTCCTTTTGGGCAGATGTAGTAGAATCCAAGGTGGCATTGGACTTCTCTATGCGCTGGAGGTGACCCTCCATACCTGGCCCAAAAAGGTCAGTACCCAAAAAGAGGACATCTACCGACTTGTGCTGCGTATCTGCCGTGAAGGTCAAGATGCGGAGTCAAGCACTGTGGCGCATGGCCACTGCGGCAGCTACCGAGTGGGCACAAGAATTGCCAATATCCAGAGCCATCTGGTGCTGCTGTTTGGCCACCGCCTTCCCCTGATCCGGATCTGCCTGACCGTGGTCTGAAAGTCAGCCAGGAGATGAGGGATCACCTCATGCAGGGAGCCCAAGATGTCATGTGAGAAATGTGCCATGATAATGGCTGAGCTGGCCTGACGCAGGCCTAGAGAGGAGACTGCATAGACCTTCTTCCTGGAGTGGCCCAACTGCTTGTCCCTTGTTGTCTGAGCACCGAAAAACTGAGTCGGCCACCAACCCCACCACAGACGGGTGCTCCGTAAAGCCCGACAGGGACCCCATGGGCGCCGCATACTTGAGGGCCATGCAGGCAGAAAGTGCAGGACAGGAAGCGGGACGCTGCCACAGCTCCAAGGCTGGGCCCACAATAGCCTCAGCTACTGGGCAGGCCTCCGCAGGAGAATCCCCCTTATCCAGAATCTCTGTGAGGGGGTACTTAGCCTGTTTCTACACAGGCTCCAGCTAAATCCCCGTAGACTCGGAGATGAGCCAACAAATGCCCATCAGCGAGTAAGGGCCCTCGTCAACAGAACCCCCCCCCGCCCAAGGATTCCGTGTCCACCGGATAGACCACCATAGAGGAGTCCTCGGACTCAGAGGATTCCACATATAGTGGTGCTCCCCTCCCCCCCGAGTCGCTCTCCACCCTCCTTGGGCGGTCGGGAGTGAGAGTGACCGACAGCCTATGGGGCACCCCTTGAGCCGACCGGGAATCCTTGGTCGGTGCTCCAGACTTGGGCTGATTGGGCGGCGGCTCCGCCCGAATCAGTGGAGTGGCCTGCTTCGGCTGAGCCGACAGGGCCATTACTGACACCTCAGTGATGGTGGCCGTGGCCGATGTCGGTCGCTCTGACGAGAGCCATTTTATGGCCGGAGTCGAAGCCGGGGTCGGTCTGGATCCGAACAGGACCAACTGCTGCCACATGAGATCTTCATAGCATCGACGCGACTTGCGCCGAAGCCTCTCCTCACTCTAGGAGGATGAAGATGATGATGAGTGGCAGCGCTGTTTGCCGTGATGTTGGGACTGAGACAGAAGATGGCGGGACTTTCCGGATGTCGAAGCCGAGGAGCGGGACAGAGACCTCGACCGTCGTCGATGCAGACAGGGAAGCTCGACCGGAGGTGAGGAAACCCTCGGCTCCGAGTCCGGCTCCTTGGATACCGGGTCCTGCCCAACATTCTGGGACGACCCTTCTGAAGACACCGGGAGCACTGGCGTTTGGAAAAGAGAGCTGTCTGCAGGATCGGGTGACAACCTGCCGATCAGCTCAAGAAAAATATCGGCCGCGTCGACAGGCGTCTCGGCCAACTGATTAGATGGGGACATCGTGAAACCAGCGGCCTCGGCCGTGACTTCAACGGAAGTTGAAACAGGGTACTTCTGTGAGCGGGACCGCTCCCGGTTCCACGAACATTGACGAGTCGACTTGTCTTTCTTCGACTCCTTTTTCTTGGAGCGTGAAATATGGTACCCCGAAGGGCTCTCCCCCTTAGTCGAGAGAGACTGGCACAACTCCTTGAAGGAAGCCAAATAGGAGGATCAGAGGTGCAGAGGAATAAAGGCCGAAGCCGAAGAGGAACTCGCCACGGCCTGAGCCACCTCTTCCTCGAGGGTCTTGAGCTGTTCCAACTGCTCGGCGGACCCCATAGCCACGGAGACCACCAAATGGGCCTCCTTCAATTTGACCAGCAGGAAACGCTTCTCCAGTCGCCACAATCGAAGTCGGGCAGTGCAGTCTTCTAGCACATTCGGGGTGAATGACCGGCAAAATTCGCAAGCCTGCAGATCGTGGTCTAACCCCAAGCAATAAACGCATGAGGCATGTGGATCCGTGTGAAAAATCTTCTGACTGCAGGGGCACCGGCGAAACCGGGGGCCGATTTTTACTCCAGTGTGGATGCGATTGGAAAATGAGCACATTTTACTCGCGAGAGCTTGAGGATCAGTTTTGGAAGTAAATCAGAAGATTCTGAAGCCAGGGCCTACTACACGTGGGAGCGCTAAAGAGAGAACATGAACCTTCCAGTGGAAAGGAAGATCTGGCATCATGGGGCAGAGCTGAGGTTATACCACCTGGGTGGGGAGCCAGCTTGAAGACTTCCGGCACATCTTAAAGTAGCAAGATACCTGCCAATAAGTGTGGACAGAACAACATAGCCACGATCCTAGAAAGCATATTTTTCCTTCCAGTTTCTCAGCAATGTCATTTATGAAGACAATGAGGAGGACCGATCACAGTGCTCAGCTCTGTGGCACCACGCTGGTCACTCCTCCACCATTCGAGCGAGTGCCATTTCACCACCCTCTTGTCTCGTATCTGTTAACTAGCTTCTAACCCAATTCACCACTTTGGATCCCACTCCCAGGATGCTCAATTTTATCAGCTTCCTAAGTGGTACAATGTGAAAAATGTAAAATTACACATCCCCATAATGCAAAGCACCATGGAAGTACATGCAAATCACCATGAAAGAGTTTAAACTGGTTCTGTTTTAATCAAGATTATACAGTGCCAAATAGCTTCTCTCTCACACACACACACACACACACACACACTGCAAAGGCTGAAAACAGAAGACAAAGAAAAGTGTTTCATCCTACACAAGACTCATCAGTATGCCTCATCTGTAACCACCCAGGTGTAGGACGAACCAGTCTTATACTTTGGTCTTACTGGTTTGGGTCATGGTGGAGCCCAAAATACTGTAAGAAAGTAATTCAAAAGTTAAAGAACCTCGACACAAAAACACTGAAGCAAGGGTTACCCATTTGGCAACAGTTAGGTTTCACAGACATGTAAAATTACACATATCTCCATAATGCAAAGCATCATGGGAGGTATATGCAAGTCACCATGAAAGAGCTTAGACTGGTTCTACTTTAAGCACCAGTATGTGGCTCTCATGACCCTTTGCAGTTAACCAACCTACACATAAGTGACATACTGTCTTCAGAAACCTGGTTCCACACCAACAAATTGATACTAAACGCCAATAAGAATAAGGCTGTCCTCTTCGGACCCAGAAATCTAAGTCCAAACAGAATGTGCATCTTTACCCCCACTCTCTTAAATGGGGCAAGAACAGAGACAGTTGAATTCATTAAGTACCTAGGGATATACCTTAACCAGTACTGCACACTCAAAGCTCATACTGATCACCTAAATCTGTGAATCAAAAGTTAGGTCTCTTGTACCGCCTCACTCTCCCTCATCATGGAGTCACAGCGTCACATCACAAACAGTATACTACTCCCTACCCTGTTCTATGGGTCTGCAGTTCCATGCTCCCTTAAGAGCAAAGAGCTGTAGAAGCTTAAATCCCTTTACCACAGAATTGGTCACTTTGCTGTGGCAGCACCTCCCACGGAGCAACACTAATGTTCTGAACACACTTAGGTAGCCAACACTGGAATGGAAACTAGCGTACCACCCCCTTTGCCTTGCTTACTAGCTTTGTTCTAACAAGGCTCCTCTCAGCCTAAAAGATCTGCTAACAAAGAAACCTAGGAGGCGGCCCCTCAGATCTTCTAACTACCCCCAACTTTTAGTTCCATGAACAAAGACTACTGCAGGTGATAGGTCATTTGCCTCAGCCATACCACCCCTACGGAATGCCCTCCCTAAGATTGCTCATCTCTATGCAGATTCAAGAAAGGCCTAAAAGCTCATCTACTTGAGCTAAGCATCTACAACTGTAATCTCTGATAATATTTCCACCTGTGTCTCATTAAGAATCCATCTGGCCTTAATAGCGTCTATGATTACATACTTTGGTAATTTATTTGTGTGGGAAATTTTTTTACCTGTCACTGTGTGTAAACATACTTATTTCTATATTAATACTTGTATTGCACAAATCACAATATTGTCAATGAATGTAAAAATATTTTTGTATTATCACTTGTATTGTATGAACAAAGAGCACTGTAACTGTCAACTATTTCCATGTAATTAACCCCAGGTCACCCCTGAAAAAGGGACTTTATAGTCTCAGTGGGTCCACCCGGTCAACAAAATTTAAATAAACAGTGTTCTCACACACACTTTGCAAAGACTGAAAATACTGAAGGCCTTGCTGAAATCCAGATAGGCCATGTCCACTGCCATCTCCTGATATGTTTCCTTGGTCACCCAATCAAAGAAATCCATCAGATTCGTTTGGCTTGACCTCCCCACCCTGAATCCATCCTGCCTGTGGTCTTGCAACCTACCGGATTCAAGAAACTCTACCAGTATTTCTTTTAGCAGGGTTTCCATTAATTTCCCCACCACTGAAGTAAGACGACTGATCAGCCTATAGCTGCTAGTCCCTTCTCTGCTGCTGCTCTTATGTAGAGGGGCCACATCAGCTCTTCTCCAGTCCTCTGGAACCATGCCAGTTTTCAGTGAGCTGCTGAACAAGGCTCTCAGTGGGCCAGCTAGCACCTCCTTGAGTTCCTTTGGAACCCTTGGATGTATCCTGTCAGGTCCCATACCTTTGTCCCTCTTCACAGTTGCAGGTCCCTTCTGGACTCTTTCTTCTGAAAATGGACTTGTGTCCACTTCCCGCCTCCCCCTGTTCCTGCTGCTCCCTGGTGGTCAATCGTCCCCCTCCCTCCACTATGAAAACTGAGAAATACTGTAGCTGGTGACGATACTTTTTCCTGGTCTTCTGCACAGTCTCTCCCCTGCCCTTCTAAATCCTCACCATCCCTCCTCATTCTTTCCTATTCTCACTTATGTATCTGAAGACAGTCTTGTGACCCAAGGCCAAGCTACGTGCCGGGGACCACACCCTATGGGTCTGCTGCTTTATGCTACAGGACTGGGGCCATGTACCAAATGTGTACGCTACAGGTCTGGGCCATTCCCACATTAATTTTGAGTCCTGAATTGTCATTAGCATTTAAAAAGATAATGATACGTATAGCTTGGAAGTCTAAATACTGCACACTAGAGGGTTCACTTCAGAGTACAAGGATGAACAGCTTTCTTGGAACCAGAGATTATCTGCCCCCCACACACCCTGTACTTTTATATCTAAATGGAACAAGAAGACAAACCTGACAGATTTATTAGAGGTTGTAAATATGTTGTTACTACAGAAGCACTGTAAAAGTGCAGAGCCGGTGCCAAGAAAGCTTTTAGCTGTGGTGCCAAGCTGGATTCTTTACAACAAAAGCAATGAATTAGTACAGAAATGCATAGCAAAGGATGGTGGGGGTTTGGGGCTGGAAAAAAGAGCCCTTCTTCTATCCTACTAATGAATTAACCACAGAATCATTTTCTATCATCTAAATCACAGAAATGTATGAAAGGAAAAACTGGAGCAGATACACATATAGTATGCTTAATAATTACCAGAAGGAAATGCAGCAATCCCATTTTTAAATCTGTAGTGGGCCCCCCCCAATAAAACAAACATTTTAATGGTTCCCATTCAAATTTAGTGTGTTGTTTTTTTTTTTTTTTTGTAAAACTATAAAAGGTTCAGTACAACAGAAAAACAAAATAAAGCATCGGGAGTGTAAAGCTATGGATAAAAAGTTTCAGCACTCTTCAGTACAACAGATAAACAAAATGAAGCATCGGGAGAGTAAAGCTATGGATTAAAGTCTGTCATGGTAGTCGGTGTTGAACTCCACGGCTCCCAAAGATGCTGTCAGTAAAGCAGTGCTACAATATTTAAAAAGGTCCCCCTGATGAAGACTCCAGCCAAAGTCACTACATAGGCATGTAAGTCTGCCTTGCATGGCATCCTACTCACGATTAAAAAGCAGCACAGAAACAGCCAATGAAAAAGATAAGTTGTTCACCTTGTCTGCCTGTAGTTTCCTATTGAACCCTGTGACCTATTACCCATAGAGGGTATTACACCTTACTATCCAGCCCCGAGTTCCCCTCCCTATTGCTACCCCACCTGAGTAATCACTATACCCTTCACTCTGCCCAGCCATGGTTGAAACCATTTATGGTTTTGGCACCCACCACCTTGACTGGCAAATTGTTCCATGGTTCCACTACCCTTTTAGTAAAATAAAACTTTCTCACATTCCTCTTGAATCTACACTTGGCAGTTTCCACTCATGCCACTGCATCCTTGAACTGTTACTTATGCTAAAATATTTCCTTGCAGTTCACTTTGTTTATTCCTTTCAGGAACTTGAAGGCCTGTATCATATCACTCCTCTCTCATCTAGTCTCCGTAACAGCTACACTGCGGACCCTGACCCATCCTGTCAGGTCACACTTTGATGTACTGTCTCTAGCTTGCCTTCATCTTTCCTGAGGTGAGGACTACAGAGCTAGGCACAGTACTCCAGGTGAGGCCTTACCAAGAATCTATAAAGAGGTAGTAGTGTATCTTTTCTTTTACTGTTAATACTCCTACCGATACATCCCAGCATCCTATTTGCCTTACTACAGGCCTTGTTGCACTGGCTTGACTGTTTAAGGGAGTCTCTAATTATACGAGACTGCTAGGTTCATTTCCTCAGCTGTAGTGCTCAGCTTTATCTCTCCTATTCAGTAATTGTCCTGGGATTCTTGCCCCTTAGGTTTATCACTTTGCACTTTCTGGCACTGAATTTCAACTGTCAAACCTCAAACCACCTCCTTAGCCTTTGCAGGTCACTCTGCATCTCCATAATTTCCTCATTGTGCTATTTACCTTCCCACAGTGCTTAGTGTCATCTGCAGAGACACAACTAACCCCAGATTCCTTCTCCAATGTCGCTGATGAACATAATGAAGAGGACAGTACCCAGGACAGATCCCAGCGGCATCCCACTCGTGACCTCTCTCTCTTTTGATCTGACACCACTAATCACAACCCTCTGCTGCCTCTACTTCAACCAATTTCCTACCCATCTTACTGTTATGTCCCTTGCTGCACCCAAATCCTCTATCTTCTTTTGCACTCTTCTGTGAGGCACAGAGTCAAAAGCCTTGCTAAAGAAAAGTAGAGTAAATCCCACCACATGTCCCCTATCCAATACCTTTGTCACCCAGTCAAAGAAAACTATCAGGCTGGTCTATTAAGATCTCCTTCCCACAAATCCATGCCGTTTACTATCCTGAAGTCCACTGCTCCCAGGTAGTCACAGAGGTCCTCTTTGACCAGTGACTCCATCAGTTTACCCAAAACAGAGGTAAGACAGACAAGTCTGTAGTTCCCCACTTGCTCCCACCATCCCATTATACAGCAGAACTATGTTCGCTACCCTCTCGTTTTTTGGAAGTACTCCAGTCTGTAATAAACTACTTAACAGCCCTAGCAGAGGTTCAGCCAGTTCTGCTGCCAGTTCCTTGAGTACCCTCAGATGCATCCCATCAGATCCCAGAGCATTGTCTGTTGTTAAGGCTGTTGGCCCTTTCTGGACCCTTTCACTGGTGAATACTGGCTGACTCATCTCTGTGACGCCCTTTATGATCGTCCTGAAGCTATTCAATGCAGGTGCCCACTGTCTTCCCTTGTGAATATGGAGGAAAAGTAATCATTAATGACAACTGCCTTCTGCACATCCTCCTCTACTACCCTACCTTTCTTAGACAGCCTAACAATTCCCCTTCCTTTCTTTTTTTTTCTAATATACCTGAAAAATGAACCTACCGTAACAGCAGATCTTAACATAGAAACACAGACGGTGTTGGCAGGAAAGGACCAGTAGTAGGCCAATCTAGTCTGCCCTATTTTCCCTGCTTACTATTACATCCAGGACCCTATCTGGTCACAGGTGTCCCTCCCTCCTCCCTTACCTCTAATTATACCCATGTGCCTATCCCATACATGTCTGAAGCTCCCCACTGTCTTCACCTCTTCTGGTAGGCTGCTCTAGGTGTCCACCACCCTTTCTGTGAAGAAGTATTTCCTCACATCCCTCAAACTCCCACTGCAAGCTTCACAGCATGCCCCCATGTTCTGGTGCTCCTCCCTCCTGTGAAAAAGACTCCCCTCCTGCACCTTGCTTATGCCCATGAGGTACTTATGGGTCTCACTCATGTCCCCTTTCATTCTCCTTTCCTACAGGGAGTACACAGAGTTCCCACAGCTTCTCTTCATATGGTTTCTTGTGCACTCCACCACCACCATTTTGGTAGCCCTCCTCTGGACCGCTTCCACATTGTTGATGTCCTTGCGGAGATGCTGCCTCCAGAACTGGACACAGTACTCCAGGTGGGGTCTCACTAGTAAGCAATACAGATGTGATACCACCTCCCTTCTCCTACTAGAGATCACCTCCCCATGCACCCCAGCATCTGGCTCACTTTACTTACTGCCCTGCCTCCTTGAGATCATAAGATATCACCCCAAAGTCAGTCTCCTGCTTGGTAACTGCAAGTACCCCATGTTTAACAAAGCCTGGGTTTCCTTGGGCCACATGCATGACTCCACTTTTTGGCATTGAAATCCAGCTGCCATTCCCTAGACGACGACTCTAGTTTCCCCAGATCCCTCTGCATTCTCTCGACCCCTCCTGGGTGTCCACCCTATTGCAGATTTTTGTGACATCCATAGAGACACTCCATCCCCTCCAGTTCCTTTCAGCAACGTCATTTATGAAAACACTGAACAGGACAGGACAGGACCCAGCACTGATCACTGTGGTACTCCACTGGTTACTCTTTTCCTCCAAGTGACTCAACTGCCATTTAACACCACCCCCTGCCTCCTATCTTTGAACCAGTCACATACCCAGCTCACCACCTTCTTTCCAACCCAAGGCTGCTACGTTTCTTTATCAGCCTTCTGTGTGGTACAGTGTTAAAGGCCTTAATGAAGTCCAGACAGACCACATACATTGCCCTCCCCTGATCCACCTCCCTAGTTATCCAGTTAAAGAACTTTGAGATATGTCTGACGTGATCCCCCTTGCGAAACCATGCTACTAGTTGTCCTGCAGCCCACCTGTCTCCAGGTACTCCATCAGTCTCTCCTTCAGCAGGGACTCCATTATTTCCCCACCACTGATGTAAGACTTACTGGCCTGTAGCTTGTAGCCTCCTCCCTGCTGCTGCTCTTGCGCAGATGGACCACATCGGCTCTCCTCCAGTCCTCTGGAACCACCCGTCTCCAATGAGGTGCTGAATAGTGCTGCCAGAGGGGTGGCTAGCACCATGCTTAGCTCCATTAGTATCCTTGGACAAATCAGGTCTGGCTCCATCACCTTGTTTCCCTTTGGGGCTTCCAATCCCCGCAAACCCTCTCTTATGTAAAAGGACCTGTGTCCACTGCCCCCGCTAATGCATGTGGGTATGTCCCCTCTCTCTACCACTTGAAGACCGAGCAGAAGTAGTCATTTTAATTTTTAGCTTTCTCTGGTCTTCCTCTGCACTCTCCCCCAAATATCCCGGTCCTCACTATACATCCCCGCTCTTTCTCTCTCACTCATATATCTAAGAAAGTCTTATCTCCATTTTGACCTCCTTGGCAATCCTCTCCTCAGTTCAAGCCTTTGCTCTCCTTATCCTCTTTCTGCTTCCCTTGGTTTATCTAGATACATTTCCCTGTCTGCCTCTGTTTGGGTCTCCTTGTACTCCCTGAAGGCTGTTTTTTTCTCCCTTACCCACCTCCTTTGAGAACCACAGTGATCTCTTTCTACTCTTACTCACTAGCTTCAAACAGCTAGCCATTACCTTAATTATTCCCTTCCACTGTACCACAACTACCCCCAGCTATCCCCCCTTCAAGGCATTTCCTAAGGCAGTCTCCCATTTCTTTAAAATCTGCTCTCCTGTACTTCAAGACCTTCATCCTAGTGTGTTTTTCTCCTGTCCAATCTGTATGCCAAACCACACTGTATGATGATTGCTTGTACCAAAGGGGCTACCCACTGTGACATTTATTTTATTTTAGACTTTGGTAACTGGGTAATGCCCACTAGGCACAACTGTCCATTTTCAGGGGCAACCTGGGAGCACTGGGGGGCTTAACTGACTGGCTCAGAGTCACTAAGTATGCAAGTGGAGGTTGTGGGACTCAAACCCAAGTCTGCTGGATGTACCAAGCTCATTCACAGCTCGTTACTCTAACCTCTAGGCTGCACTGCCAGCCCCATCTGCAATGTTATGTTTGTAAGCACCAGATCCAGCATCACACTGTCTCTAGTGGGATCTGTAACCAGCTGCCTAAGAAATGCCCCCTGCAGGGTGTCTAGGATAACCCTGCTCCTAGCTGTTGCTGTGGCCAGGATATTCTAGTCTACATCTGGCAGACTAAAGTCCCCCATAACTACAACTTTTCCTTTGCCTGCCATTCTACCAAAGCCTTCCCCAAAAACCCTGTCCAACTCCTCCCCCTCTGTTGGTGGTCTGTACATCACCTCCAGAAGGATAAAGGCCCGGGATCCTCTCTCCAGGTCAACCCATAGAACCTCCTGCCCCTCTTTTTCTCCTACTCAGTCCTTGTATCTATGTGGCCTTTATACATTTTTATCTCCTCCATTGAGCCACATTATGGAAATGTAAGCTGTCAGCATCAGGACCACCCAGAATTTTTTGCTGGGTGGGGGTGCCTACGTTAACGCCTAAGTAGTGTGGGCGTCCCCAGCATGTCTCAGCTCCCTGCTGGAGACAAGCTCAGAGGATCATCAGACCGGCAGGGACCGAAGCAACAGGACCAAACCTGGCACATGGGGAGGATATGGAAACGGAGTACGGACGTTGAAGGAGGCATCAGAGGAGAATCAGCTTGCAAAAGCAGGCAGAACAGTCACCCAACAAAGAGGGGAAGGCAGGAGGGAGAGCTGTGGATCAATGAAGGAGACTCTCTCAAAGATCTACTGTTATGGTAGGCAGACAGGCAGCTATTCTATCTTCTTCAGGTGTATATCCTTCCACTGAGCCATATCATGGAACAAAGGTTTGGCAGTTAAAATTCAATTCAGTCATTGGTGTCCAGTACACCCCCTCCCCCCAGCTGCTCTATAGTGCTTGCAATTTTCAGAGCAGCTGTGCGGGGGGGGGGGGGGAGTGAACTGGATGCTTATGAGTGATTTGATATAGGACACAAACCAGTAGCATGCCCAATAAAACATTCTGGAATTTATAAGAAATGTGATTAAATTTGGTGAATAAGCAGGGTAGAGTTTGCTATCCTTCTGATGAGAGTTGAAATTCAATGCTAAAAAGTGAAAGGTGATGCACATGAGAACAAGAACTCCAGGACAGAGTAATGGATTTTTTTTTTTTGGGGGGGGGGGGGGAAGAGACCTGGGCATGACCGCTGAGGAAAGAGACCTAGGGACCATCATCAGTGACTCCCTAAATGAACCAAGTCAGTATAACAAGGCCTACAGCAAGGCAAACAGGATGTTGTGGTGTACAGGAAGGGGTACTGACAGCAGAAGGAAGGGGCATTACTGCCTCTCTACAGATCACTGGTGAGGCCCTACTTGGGGTACTGTGACCAGTTCTGGAGTCCTCACCTAGAAAGACAGGCTGGAGAAAGTGCAACGTAGGGTGTCCAAAATTATTCAGGGCCAGCAGGGCAGATCCTACACAGACTGGCTGAAGGCATTGAACATGTACTTGTTGGAGGCCAGAGAAGAGAGGTGAGATATGATAGAGACCTTCATGTTCCTGACAGGAAAGAACAAGGTAAAATGTGAGGAACTATTTGGCATAAATAGTGGATCAAGAACAGAGCGGCATGAGTGGAAACTGATGGGGGAAGTGAGAAAGTGCTATTTTACAGAAAGGGTGGTGGAGCTGTGGAGCAATCTGCCAGCTGATGATGTGTGCGCCAAAATTATCACCGATTTCAAACACGTCTGGGACAGACAGAAGGGTCTGGTGGTTGTTCAGGGTGGCAGCAGCAGGGTAGAGAGCACAGGGGTTGCAAGTGTGGGCTAGAACCCTGTATGGACAACAGGTCCTGGGTTGTTGGGGTTTTATGGGCAGACTGGATGGACCAATGTTTCATCATTTTCTATGTTTCTATGAGTCCCAAGCAGTATCAAGCACTGAGGGAAGATCATAGGACCTAATGATCCCGATTAAGTGGCCCTGCAGAACAGTGAGGCCAAAGTCAGCGCGTCTACTAGAGATTATGTTCAGACTGTATTTTAGTAAATGTACGAACAGTACTCCAAGTGGCAGCAGCACATATATCAGCCCCAGACACAGTGCAAACAAGCCACTGAGGTAGCCACCGCTCTAATGAAGTGAGCACGGACAGGGCCAGGAAGGTTCTATTGCTTCTAGCAATAGAAAGCAATACAAAATGGCCAACCACTTGAATAGGCCCAGGGGAGCCCACCATGGGGGGGGGGGGGCTACAAACTGTTGCGAAAATTTTCAACATTCACCACTATCCGATGGAGCTGAAAAATAAACAGGAAGGTCAATGGTCCGATATAGTGTTCTCTTAGACACAACCTTTAGAAGGTAATGAGGATTAATATGTAATGTAACTCCATCCTTGTGGAAAATAAGAAAAGGACAGAATGCGATCAGGGCCTGCAACTCTGGAATGGGTGTAGCAGATGTCATAGCCACTAGGAAATGGAAATTACATACTCACCTTAATTCTTGATCTTCCCAAGTATCTTCACCATTCATCACACTTGGGTCTAGACTGGAGGACTGGACTCTGCTCGGAAGCTTGCCTCTTTAAAAAAATTTTTGGAGTGGGAGAAGCTGATGTAAGAGGTGGCGCCTCCCACGAGGCCAACGTACTACGTGGTGCTCATGGACTGGCCTGTAACTGATGCCGGTCCCTCCCAGCTCCTCAGCTCTGTTTGCCAGGAAAGGAAGAGAGAAATAGGGTGAGGAGCAAGGAGCAAGGGCAAGAGAGCCCAAGGGATAGGGAAGGAGGGGAAAAATAAAGACAAAAGGCTGACTTAACAGAAAGAGTACAGTTAAGTAGATGACTCGATAGGGCAGGGATGGCCAGCACGATGGGCAGCCCAAGGGATAAAGAAAATAAAGAAAAAAAAACAGAAGGAGATGGGGAGAAGAGAGAGAGCGAGAGAGAGAGAGAAAAAAAAAAAAGAGTATTAGTTCGTCCTCCTCCTGCCACAACCCCTTTCATCACTGAGGCAGAGGTCCTCAGAGAGAGTGCGAAGCCAAGATGCCCAACGTTCTACCAGATCTGTGACCTAAGAAGAGAAATCTTGTTTGTTGAGAAAGAGTGTCCAGGAATGAGCCCAGCAGGGCCAAGCAAGTGGACGTAGAGTAGACTGCACAAACAGTATCTGTCCCCACTTTTTAATTTTTTACACTCTGGGCACGGAGGGAAAAGTTGGGCATAAGGAGGTGAGAGAATGGGGGGGCTGTAGGAGGAGGAGGAAAAGACTAAGATCACAGCATTAGGTGATCACCTTGAGGAAAGGTGTCACAGGACCACTCTCTCATGTACTCTCCCTCCTTTTTTTTTTGTTTATACCCCCAGAGGAGAGGTAAAGGGGGTCAGAAGATAGTAAGGGAGAACCACAGGAGGAACCCTGTAGTTCATGTCCACCCGAGTACCCTACTGAAGGAATCCCCTTAGAACGTGGAGGCTAACCTCTGGGAGGAAGGGGGAGAAGGAGAACCTGAGACCCTCCCCTTTTTTTTTGGTCCCCCCGGTACCCTTAAGGACCCAACTGAGGAGCTCGGCCAAAGAGTAGCAAGGAAGGCCAGACCCAAACCTGAAAAGAAGGTAGGGTTCGCCATGAAGAAAACACCATCCCCCTTAACTCCCACCCTTGTAAGCATTAAGGGATCAGAGGAGATGGGGGGGTGCCCAACACCTGGCCATGTAGATGGATAGGTACGTGATGAATGGTGCAGATACTTGTGAAGATCAAGAATTATGGTGAGCACGTGACTTCCAGATTTCCCAAGTCAACCTTCACCATTCATCACGCTTGGGTCAGAGTGCTGAGCCGTCAAACCCTGAGGGGGGGGAGGAAACCTCAGCCTCCCACGGGGGAAAACACAGGAGGGGGAGGCCCCTTACAAGCCTGGCGAAGCCCACAGGCGATCAGGCAAGCACAGATTCCCGAGCCTGAGATGGAAGGCACCCTGCAACTCGTGCCTTGCCCCAGAAGAAAAGTGGCCCCCAGAAAAGTGCGAGGACAACACCCTATGCCAAGCCAAGAGCGACAACCTCAACAGTCAAAGCCATGCTGTCTGCCTTATGCAGGCTGATGTTCCCACCAGCCTTGAAGCCACCTCATTAGCATCATACGCCACTCTGGAGAGGTTTCTTGCAAGCTCCAGGCCCCGCAAGGAAAGGCTAATGTCTTGCCGTGTTTTGTCAGTCAGGCATTGCAGATAGAAGCTGACCTAGCAGCGTCCAGTGGTGCCTGGCATAGGCTACCTGGTGAGTCTGATGAGACACGATACACAACAGAAGGCGTGCTTTCTTAAAAAACTCTTCTTCCTTAGTGGTCAAATTCAGCAGAGTCAGAATCGGGGGGGGGGGGTGGACGTGCTGGGGGAAACAATGCCTGGATGGGGTATCCAGGAGCTCTATTTCCAAAGAGGGGTGTGACATGGCACCTGGAGATCACACAGCAGTGCAATACCTGCGCATGCAGTCACTACGGGCAGGAGCTAGGGCAGCGGGATGTTGCCAGACAGTGTACAAGGCCTCCACGAATGGCTAGGGCCAGGGACGTAAAGTGGTCAGCACTGTATTCGTCCAGGAATACCAATGTTGTATGGGCAGGGTTGTGCCTGGCGAAATGGGAGATATGCAGCTCATTCAACAGCTCATCAGAATGCTGTGTCCACTGCACCCAGAGGAACCACTGTGGGATCCTCATGTGCAGACATGCTAGTGGGTAGTCAGTATGGCAGCTGCCATGAGGCCGATCAGCCTTAAGAGGCATCTGGCCAAAAAAAAAAAAAAAAAAAAGTCGCTGGATGAAAACAGCAACAGCTGAGCCTGGGCCACCAGTGCTGTAGCATGGTCTGAGGGCAGAAATGCCAGAACCAACCCCGTGTCCGGGACAGCCCCCATGTACTGGAGTCGCTGGCACAGTGTAAGGACAGACTTCAGTTCCTTGACCAGGATACCCAACTGGTCCAACTGTCTGGTCCAAAACAGTGTGTATACTATGGCCCCCCCATGACAGGGCCTTTAGAAGCCAGTCTATGTATGGGAATATATAGACTCCCTCCTTGCGGAGGGAGGCTGCCACCCTGGCAAAGCACTTGGTAAAGACATGCAATGCAGAAGACAAATCAAAGGGCAAGACACGAAACTGACAGTGAGAGTCCTGGAGCATGAAACGCAGGTATTTTCGATCAGACTTGTGGATCATGACATGAAGATATGCACACTTCATGTCGAGAGCAACAATCCAGTCCCCTTTCTGTAAAAGTGGAAGGAGGGACTGTAGAGAGACAATTCAAAACTTTTTTATTCGATGAATAGATTCAGTCCTCAAAGGTCTAGTACTGGCCTTAAATTCCAGGTCCATTTTGGTCCTTGGAAGTAGCTGGAATAATAGCCTTGGTATTGTTCAGAAACTGGGACAAGTTCTAAAGCTCTCTCTTGCGGAGGAGGGTTTGAAACCTGTCTGGCACAAGGGCAAGATGTCCCACAGGGTATTGGTTTGGCAAAGGGGTAGGTCATTGGAGGAACAAAAAGAAGCTGTAGAGTGTGTCCTAGCTGAACTACTTAGGATCCAAAGTATCAGCCGTAATCTCCCTTCACTTTTGTAGGAAAAGGGAGATTCAGCCTCCCACCAAGACTTCCTGAGGCAGAGAGGCCAGAGGAAGAGGTGGGGATTCAGAAAGCGCCAGGGGTGCTGGTAATGGTTTGACCTCTTGTAAATCTGGCATGGACACTGGGAGGCAGATTTGCTGCCTGGGAAGTGGAAGCTGAGGTCTTTGGGAACCACGGCCCAGACCTCTGGAATATCAACAGCCTGGATGTGTGTAAAGCCTGTGAAAAGAACCTTTGCACTACCATTTGGCTTAGGAGTCAGAGTGTGCAGGGATCTCGGTGTCATTTTAGAGGACTGTAGTTTCTGCAGAGCATTTTCCAAGTCTGGTCCAAAAAGTTGCTTTCCCCTGAATGGGGCATTATGGACTGATTGTTGTACATCAGCGATAAAGCCTGCCACCCGCAGTCAAGAGTGGCAGCAGAAGCAAATCCCCAAAGCCACAGCATGGACTGCAGCTGTTGAGGCATCATGAGCAGACCTGAGCAGGTGCTTTCTGCTTCCTGTTAGCAACAGTTTGCAAGGGCCAGAATCTTGTCGGGTCCATCCGGCATCTCATCAGCCAGGGACGCCATTGTCTTCCATCGGCAATTCTGATACTCTATCATGTATGCCCGATAGTCAGCAATCCTTAGGTCAACGGAAGCAGAAGCAGATGTTTTCTTTACCATCACATTCAGTTTCCTTGACTCCTTATTAAGAAGAAGAGAAACAATGTGCTTGGGTGCCTGTGGTCACAAACCGCCATATAACTACTGAGCCCATTTCAGGCTGAGATGAATAGTAAGGCTTAGCTCCAGGGGCAGGATATTTTTTATCTGCCTTACTAGAGACAGCTGGCAAATAAGTAGGGCTACGTCAGGCAGCCAGAGTAGCATCCTCTAGTGCCGATTGTACAGAAAGGATGATGACAGTAGGGGAGGTAGACACCTCCAAGAAAGTACAGTTATGTAAGAACTTACCGTAACAGTAGATCTTCGAGAGAGGCTCTTGCAGTAGGTAATTACATATAGGACTGAAGCCAGCAGGCGTCAGGACCCTACGGAAAAATGTCTAGCTAGCAGTCTCTGGCGGGGGACCGCCCCCATGTCAGGTGACAGACGTCAGTATAAAGGTGGTCCCCCACCGCCTTCAGTTCTTTCCTGCCAAAGGCCAAAAGGCGAGGCAGAAGCGGATACTCCCCCCCCCTGGAAAAGGAGCTGAAAAAGCTAAGGGGGATGGAGGGCAGGAAGGTATTACCTACTGCAAGAGCCTCTCTCGAAGATCTACTGTTAACGGTAAGTTCTTATGTAACTGTACTATCTTACTTTGAGAGGGCTCTTGCAGTAGGTAATTATATATAGGACTGAGTCCCAAGCAGTCTGGAACAAAGAGAAGCTCACGGGAGGAGGAAACTACTCATACACAGATCCTCTGGCTGTGAAGGTCTTAGGAAAGGACACCTTGCAGAACAGCCAACCCGAAGCCAGCTCTACGGCGAGAAGCAATGTCCAAACTGTAATGTTTCGTGAAGGTATGGACAGAAGTCCAAATTCGGCTGCACAAATGTCAGCCGCCGACACAATCTTGAAACAAACAGCAGAGGCAGCTACACCCCTAGTAGAGAGACCTCTGACCTGACCTGGCAAGGTCTTGTGATACTTGTCATAACAGAAAGAGATACAATGAGCCAACCATTTCGAAAGGCATTGCTTGGAGACAGCATTGTCCTCTCTTTTGCGAGCAAATGAGACAAAGAGTTGATCAGTCTTTTTGAGATCCTTTGTCCTGTTGGTGTAGTATCTCAGAATCTGGTGAACATCCAGAGTATGCAAGAGGTACTCCCCTTGATTGGAATGTTGCGTAAAGAACGCAGGCAGTTCCATGGACTAATTCAGCGTAGATTCCGCTACCACCTTAGGGAGAAACTTAGGGTTGGTACGCAGAGCCACACGTTCCTTGTGGAAAATCAAGTACAGGATTTTGCACATTAAGGCCTGTAGCTCGGAAATTAGTCGAGCGGAGGTAATGGCCACCAAGAAGAGAGCCTTCCAGGAAAGGAACTTAAGGTCTGCAGATGCTGCCAGCTCAAAAGGAGGCAGGGTAAGCTTCTTGAGAATGAAATTCAAGTCCCAAGGAGGGGCAGGTGCACGAATGGGGGGTCTCAAGTGGAGGACCCCTCTAAGGAAAGTCTTAGCGACTTCCAGCTGCGCAAAAGACCTGTCCCCAAATGGAACATGGTAAGCGGAAATAGCCGCCATGCAAACCTTCAAGGAGGAGTGACTGAGACCCAGGTCGAAGAGGTGACACATGTAATCCAGGAGCCTCCCAACAGAGCAGGAGAATGGCTCAAAAGCTCTGGAAGAGGCCCAAATAGAGAACCTTTTCCATTTCATGGCGTAAGTGGAACAAGTGGAGGGCTTTCTGGCCTCCTCTAGAATCTCCGCCACCTGCGACGAAACCCCGAACCGGGTTTGAATCACGTCTGCAGGAGCCACGTATGCAGCTGAAGGGATTTGAGTCCTGGATGGACCAGGTTCCCCTGATCCTGGGTCAACAGGGGTTGCGACAGAGGAAGAGGAGGTTCCTCCGAGTACTGCTGCAGAAGAGAGAACCAAACTTGCCTGGGCCAGAATGGGCGGATGAGAATCATGCGTGCTCCTTCTGAACAGAGTTTGTGTAGGTTCCCTCGGAATCAATGGGATCGGGGGGAGAGCATAGATGAATCTGCCCTTCCAGTTTAGAGACAGAGCGTCTCTCAAAAAAACTCCGCACCCTGGAGCGAGCGAGCAGAAGACGGGAAGTTTTGCGTTGAGGGGAGAGGCAAACAGGTCTACCTGAGGGGTTCCCCAGCCTAGGAAGACGTCTTCTAGTACCCCCTGATCCAGTTCCCATTTGTGTGCTTGGGTGTACGACCGGCTGAGGTGGTCTGCCAAAGTGTTCTCGACCCCCAGAACATGAACCGCCATAAGGTGAAGGTTGTGAAGTATCGCCCAATCCCAAACTCGCATCGCTTCCCTGCAAAGAGGGTAGGAACAGGTTCCTCCCTGTTTGTTGATGTACCACACTACGCACATGTCTGTCTGAACAGCCAGATGACCGGGAAGCAGATACAGATGCAAAGCTTGTAAGGCGTGCAGGACGGCCCTCAGCTTGAGTACAACGATGTGAAGAGTCTGCTCAAGCTTGGACCAAGAGCCCTGGGTCCACTGAGACCCCAGGTGAGCTCCCCAACCCTCATCCGAGGTGTCTGTTAGGATTTGGGAGGGGGGAGAAAGACAGAAGGGAACTCCCCGGCAAAGGTTCTCCTGAACCATCTGAGAGGAGACCAGGATCTCTCAATCCAAGTCATCCACCAATTGATCCCACCGAGACCAGTGTCCACAGAGATTCTCATGTGGAGCCGAGCGCGAGGCACCGTCGGGATGGCAGCTGCCATGAGCCTGAGGAGGCGAAGAACCGACCTGGCAATGACCCGCCTGCGGCTGGACAAAAGGCTGGCCTGAGCCTGAAGGGTGGCCACCCTGTCCGGAGGCAGGAAGGCCATACCGGAAGTCATATCCAGGATCGCCCTGATAAACTGGAGTCTTTGAGATGGGATCAAATGGGACTTGGCCTGGTTGATGGTAATACCCAAGGTGGTGAAAACCTGCAGGGTAAGGGAAAGGGAGCGCAGGAGATCCTCCCTGGACAGGGCCGCCTGCAGCCAATCGTCCACATAAGGGAAAACCTAAACCCCCTGGGTACACAGGTGGGCCGCCACCGCAGCAAGACATTTGGTAAATACTAAGGGGGCCTAGGAGAGACCAACCACTGAAAAGAAAACCAGAGGTATTTGTGGTGGGACGGGCAAATAGGGATATGCAGGTAGGCATCCTGCATGTCCAGGGCGCACAGCCACTGTCCCGGCCGAAGGAGGGGCACAATTCTCTGCAGGGAGAGCATTCAGAACCTCTTGTACTCCACGAACAGGTTCAGGGAACTGAGGTCCAGGATTGGCCTCACTTCGCCTGACTTCTTCGGAACCAGGAAGAAATGTGAATAGTAACCCATCCCCCTGAGATGGAGGGGGACGGGCTCTATCACCGCCTTCCAGAGAAGGGCGGAGATTTCCTCCCGAACCAGAAAAAGGTGTTCCGGGGAGTAAGACGACCTTGGAGGGGGTTTTCTGGGAGGTTTCTGAAGAAACTCTATTGAGTGTCCATCCGCTATAAGCTGGAGCACCCAAACGTCTGACATGATCCCCTCCCAAACCGGTAAAGGCAGGGAGAACCTCCCCCCTACTGGTTCCTCTGGAAGAGCCATAGGCTGTGGGAGAGGAAAGGAGTCAGATGGTGCGAGGCAGCGTCGCGGCTGGAGTCCCACTGCTCATTCGGGGGCTTTGCAGCCTGAAGGGCCCAGCGTTTACTGGCCTGTGCCCACTTGCGAAAGGGACAGCGCTGCGGTTGAGAGGCTCTGTGCAAGTCGTCGACCTCCTTGAGCGCAGTGACCTTCTCATGCAGTCCGGAGATGATATCCTTGACATCACCACCGAACCCCTGAAGGGCGGGTCCTGGATTGCAGACTACACTTCAGGGACCAAACCCGACACTCAGCCAGGCGTGCCGCCGCAAACCTACGGCAAACGCCAAGCTCCTACCAGCAGCGTCCACTGCATCGTATGAATCATGAAGCATGTGCCTACTGGCCAAACGAGCAGATCAGAACAGGTCTGCCACTTCATGTTTGGTCTGTGACTCAGGAAGGGAGTCCAGTTTAGCTTCCACCTCACAAAGGACAGCCTTCTGGTAATCCCCCATATGGGCGACGTAGTTCAAGGCCCTACTACCCAAAGTGGAAGAAGCGAAGTCCTTCTTCCCATACTGGTCCAGAAGGTGGGATTCCTTATCGGGTGGTGACGAGCTCAAATGCTTAGGATTGGCTGTCCATCCATGGGTGACGCTGATCACAACTGAGTCAGCCTTGAGGTGAGAGGTAAGAAACTCAGCACCCTCAGGAACCTGATATAGCCTGTCCGCCTTACTCGGAAGGGGGGGCTTTGGCGGAGGATTGCTTCCAGATAGTGGAAACAAGGTCCGCGTGAGGCTCGATCCAGGTTGGAACCAAAGTAGGAGCGACCTCAGGCAGATCCAAATGGGCAGCCAGCTTCTGCCGCTGTGGATCCGGCTCCAAAGAGTGCCACTGATGGATGGCCTGGATTTTGCGCAGCAACTCTGTAAAAGAAGGATCCTCCAGAGGAGGCTTCGGAGGAGTCCTCGGCCTGGGCTTATCCAGAGAGTGGGGCTCGTTGTCCAAATTGGAGCACCCATCGGAGTCATCTGAAGGCTCCGAGGAGGCTGAAGAAGAGGAAGACTCCAATTCCTGATGCGGGGGAGGAACAGACCCCTTGGGAAGCCCTCGGGGAAGCGTATCCAACCCGGCTTTGGAACCGGAGGGCTCACCTTTGGTATCCGGAGTAGGGAAGGGAGTCTCTTCTCCCACGTAGGGGGTCCGGAACCGGGACCGGCGTCGAACGACGACTCTCTACCTCCCTGGTGAGCTGAGCCTTGGCCCACCAGGAAGCCAGAGTCTCCTTCAAATCCACCGGCGGCTGTGGGGGCGATGGAGGAGGAGAAGGAGGAGGGGGATACAGATACTGGGTGTATCTGTAAGATGCGTATCCATAACCAGACGGCGGGTAACCTGGCATCGGGTAATGAGGCCCCGTGTACCGTGGCGCCAGATAGGCTGGTGTCGGGTACTGGGGCACCGGATACTGCGGATCTGGATGCGATGGCATCGGATACGACGGGGTCAGATACCCGGGAACCAGGGGGTCTGCTGGGGCAGACAGTCCGGCAGGGCACCCAGCACGCGGGCCTGGAACCGGAGGCCCGGCAGGCGGCAGGCCTGGCATGGGAGCAGCATCCGGGAGGGGGATGTCGCCCAGTGTAGGCAGGGCCAGCGTCCGGGGAACTGACATCAGGTCGTCCGGCCCAGCGGGAGGGAGACCTGACAGGGGTGCAGAAAAATCCTCGGCATCGCCCGGGGAAGGCGGGGAAAAATCCCCGGGGTCAGGCTGAGGAGACCCAGGGTCCCCAGAGGGCAGCGAAGGCTGCGGGGAGCCGGGAACGGTGGATGGAATAGGGTCCGGCGTCGGCGCGGTCGTTGGGCAGCCCAACATCCGACTTATCGGCAGAGTCCGGGCGGACGTCGGAGGAGCCTACGTCTGACTTGGCAGACCCTTCGCCTGAGGCAGGCCGCGAAGGAGAAGCTGACGTCCGGCTTACTGGAGCCGCTCACACCAGTAGGTCGCACGGTGGCGGCCTTATCGGGAGTGAAGGCCTCCAATAGCCCGAAGGCCCCGGGCAGGCGAGCCAGACGGGAGCGGGTCGATGCAGTCTTGAAGCCCAAGACTGTTGTTGTGGAGCAGTCCTCTGGGGACATTACCTGTACACGCGACTCCAGCCGAGTCGCAGTGGGACAAGGAGCCCCGTCCAGATTTCTTCTCCTTGTCGTCCGGCCTTATGATGGCCTTCAGGGGAAGTAGAAGCCTGACGGAGCTTTTTCAACTCCTTCTCCATGGAGGTCATTTTCTTTTTAAGGATGTGGGCCT
This sequence comes from Neoceratodus forsteri, assembly GCA_016271365.2. Taxonomy (NCBI): domain Eukaryota; kingdom Metazoa; phylum Chordata; order Ceratodontiformes; family Ceratodontidae; genus Neoceratodus; species Neoceratodus forsteri. The sequence goes on from CM057450.1 coordinate 1,546,577,481, forward strand.
CCAGGGACTTCTGCCTCTGTCTGCGGGTTGCGGCGTTGAATTTCAGGCAATGCTGGCACTTCTCCACCTGATGGTCCGGGCCCGGACAGAAGACACACTGGGAATGGCCATCCTTGTGCGGGAGTTGGGCGCCGCACAAGTCGCACTTATTCTTGTGCTCGGAGGGTGTAGGGGACGACATACACCACCCAAAAAAGTAACCATTTATCAATTCATCGAGAAAAAACAATGGTAGAACTACCGCGACAGGCTGGCAGGCGTTGAACTTTACGCAGCGCTGGCCTAATCAATAGGGAAAAGAACTGGAAGGCGGGCGTGGGGACCACCCCTTTATACTGACGCCGGTCACCTGACATGTGGGTGGTCTCCCCGAGAGACCGCTAGCTAGAAATTTTTCCATGGGGTCCCGACGCCTGTCGGCTTCAGTCCTATATGTAATTACCTACTGCAAGAGCCCTCTCAAAGTAAGATCTCAGATTCTTCTTGGAGGAATCCTCCTTTTCTGCTTCAAAACCCAGTTTAGCTTGCCAGTTTGAGGAAGTGCTGAAATTAGGCATCCTTGGGGAGACCAAGGAGTGTTTTTCACTCCCTTCTGAGCAGAAGGAAAAACAGAAGAGCTAGAACCAACTTCATTTATAACTTCCTATTTTTCATCCATGGCCTCCTCTTCCATGAATTCTGGATTATACTCCAGTCTGTCATCGATCACCATTGGGAAAGGGTCGATGGGACAAAGAGACAACAGAGGAGGAACTAACAGGCATCCAGTCGACAGAGGCCATTCAGGGGCCAGCATGATGAACGAGAATGCTGCGTCGACAGTTAAGGTTGGTGGCTGCATCACCGACGGTGCAGACAGAGGCAGTGACAACAATGGCATAAGGTGCTGAAACAACTCTGACATCACTTAAGGAGCTGTGCATCAACCAGTCCCAGAAAGGGATTGATGAAGAAAAAATTGTTGATGGGACTGTGTCCGATGGGAGTATAGGGTGCAATTACCATCCCCTTCCCCCACCCGGAGGCAAGCCTGCACAAGACCCCAACCTTGGTGTCTGAGAGACAGTCCGGGAGGGCTGCAGGACCCAAGGCCTTGGCCTGGGAAATGCCTTTGCCAGAAAACTTATTTCTTTTCAGAGGAGAGCATGAACAGTCGAGGGAGGTGGTCTTCTCTCTATGCCCCTTCTCCTTCTCTGAGTGGTGCCGTTTGTCCGCTAACTTGGAGGACTTTTTTTTTTTTCTTTGTCAAATAAGTGACAGACACCATTGATCATGGGGAACAGCAAGCCGACTGTAAACCAGGAAGAAAGGTGGCTGATGATGGTGATGCCACCTTCAATGCAGCCTGTTTCTCCTCCATTTGTTTTCAGCTTCAGATGAACTTCTAAAGCCTTCCTGTGACGTCTCCTGGTTGCCCGATTTAAGACTTGGCAAACAGAGTAGGCTACACAGTCGTGGTCTGTACCTAGGAAACAAATACATATGGGGTGTTCATCTTTGTAGATTTTAACACTGCTGTAATGGCAGTACTGGAACAGCAGTCCCTTGGTTTTCGGTGGTGGCATATTTTAAAAATAAACTTGAGAAGTAGTTTGCAAAGCTCGATGGCATTCTTCAGCAGCAGTGGACTGACAAGTGGTTGATGGTGGGAGAAAGAACAAAGGCATGCTGAGGACACCCATGTATACAGGTGTCAATGAGGCAAGTCAATGTGGGTTGCCCCTGCCAGCAAACATTCCCGATGGCTTTCAGTTTCATGATGTGACTCAATGGAAGGAGATATCCTCAAAGAAGATCTGCTTTTCCCCACCTTTGACCCCATCCACAATACGCAGCTCTGTCTCTTTTTGCCTTCATAACCACCCTCTTTGCTTCCTTATATCTCAGTTGGTATTGTCCCCATTCTTCCTCCCCCTGCATTTCCTTGTACCTGTCGAAGGCCTTGTTTTTGGCCCTCACTGCTTCCCTGACCCTTTCCCAGAACCATACTGGTCTCTGTGAACTGTTTCTTTCGGTTACCATTCTTGTGCATAACTTGGATGCCTCGAGAATGGCCGCTTAATGGTCCCCATCTCTCTTCCACACCTCTGATGTAATCTACCCCAACTAACTTGTTTCATACCAACTCCCTCATCCTGTTGAAGGTGCCCTTCTAAAATCAAGGACCTCAACCCTCGACTGGGAATATCTGGTCCCAAGGCCAGCTCAGCCAAACAGAGTTATGGTCGCTGGAACCTAGTGGGCTCCCCTGCCGCATGCCTCCTACAACCTCTAAGTCGGTGAGCACCACATCAAGAATGGCAGCCTGCTTGGTGGGTTCCTTAACCAGATACACCAGTAGACCATCCTTAAATGTATCCAGCAGGGCCTGACCTCTGGTGTCCCTGGCAGCTGGAACATCCTTATCAATATCTGTGTGGTTTAGATCACTAAATCAACACTACATCTCCCTTTGTCACTCCCCTTCCTTGTTCTTCCCCAAACCCCTATCCCTCTCTTCCCTTTGTCCTGGTGGTCTATAGATCACCCCCAAACACAGTTTCTTGCCTGAGGCCGCTGGGAGCTGCACCCACAGCGACTCTGTCTCCCCCCTATTTCCCCGAATGTATCCATCTTCCACAGCCTTAATCCCTTCCCTGACATATAGGGCTAGGCACCCCTCCTTAACATTCCCTCTATCCTTCCTGATGTTGTGTTACCAGGGACTGTCAGGTCCAAGTGTTTTTTTTTTGTTTTCTTCTAAGGCCCAAGTCTCTGTGATAGCTACACGGTTCATCTCAGTGCGTCATTATTGCCTGTAGCTCACTGATTTTATTACCCAGAGTCCTGGTGTTACGGCAGACCCCCTTTCATCTAAGTCCTGATTCCCTTATGCTTTGTACTCATTCTTCTCTCTTATTCTTCCATAGTCTCCTTGACTGGATTTTTCTTGTTGATGACAGGCTTTCTTTCTCCAAGGTATTTGCTTAACTGGTTTGCTCATTTCAGCTGTTCTCACACACAGTGCCTTGAAAGATCATAAGGAATAAGCTCTAGGTTTGAAATCATTTTTATTCAAATTAGAATGGTAAATCATAAATGCTATAAAAAATAAATGGAAATATATATATGTTTCATGGGACTGTGAGTTAATGCTCATGTCTTCTGTGATAAAAGTGCATTAAACAATTCCTGAATGTTTAAGGCCAACTGTATCCTTAATGCATCATGCACAACACAGCAGCACCCATGACAATGCCATAAATGTTGGTTATTTTTCCATGACCAACCCAAGTTTTTGACAGAAAAAAAAATAACATCCATCAATATAGCCATAATCTCTAGTAGAAAGTACATAAAAACTACATGATATATAGAGAATGATAATTATATAAAGAACAGTTGTTTGCAGTCTTACTATTATAACGATAAGGTATGACCTAAAGAAATGAAGGGTTAATCAAATCTGTTAACATTCGGGTCCTTTGCCACACTGTAAAGGCACATTTACAATTCTGTTTTAGTCTCAACCCCCACCCTCTGAGCACCATTGAACACTCCCTTTATCTTTCTTATATTAGTAAAAAGAAATACTGCTAATTGTGTTTTATTTTATAAAACAGATCCAGAAGCAAATGGTTTAATACCATTTATTGGACCAACATAGATGTTATGAAAAGAAAACAATGTCTAAATCTAAGCTTCTGGATCTGTTCTTACAAGTACCGATACGGCAACTAATCTATTATTTTATAAATGTGATTGATGGTCCAGCTAGGATAGAAAGAAATCTGTATGAGTCGCATTTCCTTTCCAGAGCAATACCCATGCTCACATCTTTCTTACTAACTTGAGCTGATGCTAGCTAATATCGGTCACTTCACATGTTAACCACTTTTTCACCACCTGTGCGCTACCCAGCCAGTCCGGACCACTCAACCATCTCTTCCCTATCTGAGTGACTGACTCCATCCACACAGGGATGGCCAAAGGACACATCACTGCAGCCATTTTCATTGATCTGGCCAAGGTTTTTGATTCGGTATCCCACCCCATCCTACTGAACAAACTGGCCTCCGCAGACCTCTCCACCACCTCTGTGAGCTGGTTCTGGTCCTTTCTGATAGACCGTCAACAGTCCGTGCAGGTAAGAAGCAATATTTCCTCCACCCCTCCCCATCCTGGGCGGCATGCCCTAAGGTTCCATACTGGGCCCAGTGCTATTTTCCATATTCCCAAATGACCTCCCCTCAGCCTGCATCTTATCCCACATACACATGTATACAGATGATACAATCATTTATACTTCAGGCCACTGGCCACTCAACCAAAGCTGTTGAAGTCCCACTACAACTTGACTTCCAAAATGAGTTGTGGCTCCAGAAAAAACAAAAACAAAAAGAAAAAAAAGTGTCCATGGCCTTCGGCACTGGTCAGAGGCTCACCAGACTATCATCTCACCCTCCTTCGCAACCCTCGATGGCACCCAACATGAAGCAATCCCTGCATTCAAATACCTGGGAGTATGGCTAGAAAGCAAACTGTATTTCGCTACTCATATTAACACCCTACACTCCAAGCTCCATCCTATATTCAGAGCTCTCTTATGAAACAAAGAGAGCCTCTCCCTTCCTATTCAGTGCAAGTTGATCTCCAAATTAATTCTACCCATTTTCGATTATGCCAATGTGGTCTACAGCTCCGCCCTCCCCCCTTTCAACACTTAACAGACTAGATATCCTCTGTAACTCTTTCTGACGATTTGCTTCAGACCTGCCCCCTCGCATACACCACTGTTCCCTTTCAATCGATCAACCAATCTTTATTTTACCAGGAGAAAACACCACTGAGCAAGCTCATTTACAATGTGGTCCTGGGGGACAAGTTAAGCTGAAAGATGCAGTATAAAATACTGGTAAAAAGTGAAAAACACAGTGAAATCACATGTCACAGGATCAACAGTGTCAATGTACAAATATGCATGAGAACAATACAAAATTTACATACTTTTTGCAGTTCTTAGTGCAACCAAGGTAAAAACAGTGTTTTCTGTATACATGAAGTGTATGGAGCAATGTATCACACCTTTGTTAGCATGCTCAGGGTAATATACACAGGAAGGTGTACGGTCTGATTCAATGTAAAACTTATGGTGAAAAATGAGGACTGGTCCACAAAGACACCCTGTCCTTGGAGAAAGTCAACTAATGAGGCTCGTGCATTAGAGCCTGAAGCTCGGATAGGCTATGAGCAGAAGTCATGGTTACCAAAAACAGTGTTTTCCACAAAAGGAAAAGCATCTGGTTGCAGCAGGCTCAAATGAAGCCAGAGTGAATTTATCAAGAATGAAATTAAGGTCTAAAGACATAACTGGTTTACAAATTGAGGGATGAATGTGCAGAATACCTTTTAGAAATGTACAAGGCATCTCTAGTTGTGCCACTGTATGCCCATCAACAGGGGCATGGAAAGTTAAAACGGCAGCCAAATGCACTTTAATGGACGAGTGCTGGAGACTGGAGTCAGATAAGGACAGAAGGTACTCCAGTACGGTATTAACAGGACACATAAATGGGTCCATGGAATGGGAAGCACACCATATGGAGAAACGCTTCCACTTCGAAGAGTAGGTGCGTCTCGTAGGAGGCTTTCTAGTCACAGGCAAGACATCAGCCACCTCTGGGGAAACCCAATAACAGGCAATGGCTAAGTCTTCAGGAGCCAGGAATGTAGATGCACAGACCGCAGGTCCAGATGGACCAGGGATCCCTGAGCTTGGGACTGCAGACCCCGAAAAAGGGGGAGCTAAACAGAAGGCTCCACTATCAAGGGGAGCTGAACAGGAGGCTCCACTACCAGATGCTGAAGAAGTGGAAACCAAATCTTGCAAGGCCAGAATGGAGTTTAGTGCCAAGTATTACAGATATGTTTATTATTTAGAACTGGCATTCATGAAGAAATATTATACAATGCCAAGAAGAATGCTGGCCTCTGAGTTGGTCCATCTGGGGCTGGACCGGGATGTTATCAACATAACATCCAGCTCTAATCCAACACACTATGACTGCAGTAAATGTTTAAAAAAAATTAAAAAAAAAATCACTCTACAGCCGACCCTGCCATTGACTTCAGTGCTCCCCACTCCCAGCCTAAGCGAAAGCCGCATTGCTGATCGCCGCCTTCACAGTGCTATAAATCCCTCCCTCCCACAATAAAGAAACATCCTAAAATCAAAACCACAACCGACATCTCCCAAAGTAATTGTTTTGTTGTTTTCAAAATAGCCAAGTGAAACCCGCCATTATGGACCAACTGCACTTTGTGACTCAGTTTCTGAACCAGCAAGCGAGCGCGGTGCCCCTTTTCATAATGTTCGCTGTTCAAGTAACTTCTGCTTTCAAAAAAAAAAAAAAAAAGACCACGTAAAGCCAGTGCAGTGAAAATGCATTCTCCTGAATGCCTACCTCCTTTGCTCTCTTTTCAGACATCCTCACAGCAGTGTAAACGGGCAGGCGGCAGCAGCGGTGATCGAGTGGGAGCTCCCGACAGTAGTAGCTAGGTTATCACCCCACTTTTAAAATCCCCCATACAGTTTTTAAACACAATACAAAGCTGCACCAGGAGAACCTCAACAAGGACAAAGTGCAGGGGACAGGGGCCATATGGAGACTGGCAAGCAGATACAGAACACAGCTCCACCTAGAGGATAAACACTAAACAGCAGAAAGGAAGTTACTTTCTAAATAAATATACTTCCACACACAAAAATAAAGTTAAAAAACTGATTGAAAAAATATTTATTTTTATTTTATTCTTGCATTCCACAGTGGGTATTATTCTGGGATAACATCCCTTCTCGGGTGTTGGACCCAGCATAACACCCACCCAGTCGTGCATTATTTCTTTAGTAGTAGTCTCCCTCGATTGAGGTGTTCAAGCTGAGGCTGAAAGCCGACTTCTTCTGCCAGACCTTCAAAGCTTGCTGATCTGGTTCTGGACCACCAGTCTGTTTCCCCAGCAACCTGAAGCACACTGTAAAAAGGTTCTGCTAACTTACTGAATTTTATTGTATTCATTTTATTTTAACCTCGTTTTATGTATTTGTGTTTGTTAGGTGCCCTGAGCCTCAGGGAATGGGCACCCTATAAATAAAATTGACTTGTCTTTCTTTATTTTATGGCATCCTGCACCGGAGTCTCAGGGCGTCATTACAATAAAAAAAAAAAAAACACACACGATCAACATATACAACCCGTCAAATGCTCTAAAAATAAAACATGTTAATAAATTAACAGGATATACTATAAGAGAGCAATATATTATGTATTCACCCCAAATGCTTGCTGGAATAAAACATTTTCAAGCCCCTTTTAAAAGCCTCCACCGAGGGAGCCTCCCTCAAAGCTCTGGGCAGGGAATTCCAGAGGAACAGGCCTGCAACCTCTAAACCTGGTCCTCCGAAGTCTAAGCCTTGCCCTCGGAACCACCAGGAGGCCCTCCTCGGCAGAGTGGAGAGGGCGCGTGGGTATATGAGGATGTAGGAACTCAGCCAGGTAGCTCTGGCCCAGCTTGTGTAGGATCTTGTAAGTTAACAGTCCTATTTAAAAGGAGATATGCCACTTCACCAGCAGCCAATGTAGATCACGCAGTGCCAGGGAAATATGGCATGATCTTGAAAGGCCCTTCATTGAGGCATGAAACTTGAGAATAATTTACTATAAATAACTAAGGCAATCTATTCGAGGTAAGTAGTGCAGTGGTTATAGACAATTTATTGTATATGTAATGGAATACACGTAATGTACACAGATACTGTCGGCAGATAAGGGCCGCCCAGGCCCATCCAGTCTGCCCGTTTATGCTACCTAAGTGGCCTGTAACCCCATCTGGTCATTGGCTTTAGCTTTTTCTTCCTATCTGTAATATTCATTTATTCCTGTTCCATGCATGTTTGAAGCCTGTCACTGTACGGGCGGCCACCACTTCTTGGGGCAGGCTACACCATGCATCCACCACCCTCTATGTAAAAAAGAACTTCCTGACATTTCCCCTTATGTGGCCACCCATCAGTCTCATATCATACCCTCTTGTTCTGGCACTACTTTTAAGCTGGAATATGTTGTCCCCTTTCACCTTGTCCATGCCCTTGAGGTATCTGAATGTTTCTGTCACGTCACCTATCTCCCTCCTTTGCTCCAGCATGTACAAACTGAGGTCTCAGACTCTTTCCTCGTAAGGCTTTGTGATGTAGCTCCTTCACCATGTTGGTCGCCCTCCTCTGCACCGTCTCTATTTTGTCAATGCCCTTACAAAGGTGTGGCCTCCAGAACTAGACACAGTACTCAAGGTGAGGCCTCACCAGGGTCTTGTACAGTGGAAGCATTACCTCCCTCCTTTGGCTTGTGATTCTCCTTCCAATACACCCAAACATCCCAGTGGCCTTCCCCACCGCCTTGTGGCCTTCAGGTCATTTGTGATTATGACTCCCAAGTCCCTCTCCTCCTCAGTAATTGCCAACAGCTCTCCCCCCAACCTGTAGCTTGCTCTAAGGTTCCTGCTCCCCACGTGCATGATTTTGCACTTCTTTGCGTTAAACATTAGTTGCCACGCCTCTGACCATCTCTTCAACCATTCCAGGTCCCTTCTCATCCTTTCCACTCCCCTCCGGGGTATCCACCTTGTTACAGATCTTGGTGTCATTTGCAAACAGGTAAACCTTTCCCTCTAGTCCATTTGCAATGTCACTGATGAAGACACTGAAGAGGACTGGCCCCTTTAGCCAGCTGACCCATTATTCTATGAGACCACAGCAGACCGCTTGACAAAACCACTCTCTGCTGGTCATCCTATCTCCCATATCCCCTGCCCCATCAACAATCATTTCCTTCTGCAAAGCAAGGGGAGGAAAATTCCCTAGGTGCAGTGGGTCATGATTTTAAGGGAGTAGCCAGTTGGAACAACAGCACTAGGTTATCTAGCCTTCCTAACTCAAATAGCAGTTACAAGCGAGCTGTAAGCCCCTCTAAGCCCTGGAAGTAGAATTAAAATATTGTCATATGAGGGCTTGGGGAGGCCAGAGAGCCCGGGCACTCAAAAAGAAAGTAATGTTCCCAATGGTACTCTGTTAGCAGTAAACGGAGGACTTTTCTTCTGCCATACTTTCTCCAAATCGTCCGATGAAGATTTCACATTAAGAGGTCGCCTTCTATTAACTGGGAGTCTTATAATATTCTCATAGACTGGGGTAAAACATGGGAAAGCCAAAGAAGGAAGGGGGGGAGGCAGGCAGTCAGGACGAGGGTCGCGGAAGGAGGAGCAGGGACCATGGAGGCCCAAACCACAGAACCCCCATTTTAAATAATTTAGCATGAGACTCCCGGCCAGACCCGTAGGTCCGCCATTAGCAGGTCTCAGATTCAAATTTTAAAGGAGAGCACTCAATACTGTGTTACTGGTTAAGGGGTGTAAGTATCTCACCTCGCTCTCTCTCCTTATATGTACCACAACACAGGGGTCCAAAAATGGACGTTGAGCCCCCCCAGGATCCCAGGGCCCCATTCCCCACCCGAGCAACCCCCATCCCTGCGCTGCCATCACCCACCTGGATACAGATAGCCCGGGTTAATAAATGTCCTCACATTGAATCCTGAGTTGCTGAAAGTCACTCAAACCGTAGAGGAATTATGGAATTGTTGAATCCTTCTGAGGATTTCCTCCAGTGGCTGAGGTTGCGGAGGGTCCAGGAGTCTGCCAGCCGGTGGGGAAGCTTTACCTGGCCTCTCTGCTTCTCTGGCTCTTCTAGTGAGGCTACGGGCCTCGCGTTCTCCCAACAAGCCCCTTGCCTGCAGATCTTGTTTCACCTCTTCTGCCGTATAATAAGAGTGCTGGCCAGAGGGGAAATAAACTGTTAAGCTTGGCAGGGTAGGGTGTTTTAAACTTCAGCTAATTTTCTCTCAGACAAGGAAAAAGGTGGGTGTTGTATTCACACCTTAATCTCTGGATAGTAGGCGCAAAGTCATTATCAAAAAAGATTTGTTTGTTTGAGTAGAAAGTTTGTTCCTGGGACCAGGCTTTTTGTAGCAGAGACTCTTTTATTGCATAGTTCAAAAAGTGAATGATAGAGCGTGGTCGAGCCCTTGGTGGTGGTTTGCGGCCCAGAGCTCGATGAGCTTGTTCTGTGTCAACTGGAAACTCTGGTCCCAAGTCTAACGTGGTCCGTAGAAAGTGGTCCAAAAAGGCTTGGATGTCTGGGCCCTCCTCACCTTCAGGGATTCCATATAACTTTAAATTTTTTCTGCGGTCCCTATGTTCCACATCTTCCTGCTGTCGGATAATTGAGAGCTGCGTGTGGGCTAACTCTATTATTGAGGCCTCAAAGCCATCGAGGCACTCCGTGTTGGTCGTGACCTGGGCTTCGGCTTCATCCAGCCGCGCTTGGAGTGTGCCCAAGTCAGATCGGAGGTCACTGAGGGATTCTCTGAGGTCCAATCTAAACTCCTGAATTGCCTGCAGGATGGAGTCATAAGAAGAGGTGGTAGTGGGCGTCTTGCCCACATTGCCCTTTCCGTGTCTGCTGCGTTTTGGATCCTCTGTGCCTGCCATCTCTGTCCTCTCGACCGGGTGGTTTTCGTTGAGAGAAAAGACCCAAAAGCCATTGTTCTTGTCTGGTCAGAAGGGCATACACTAGCTGAGGAGAGTTACTGCTTCTTTAGGTAGGGCTTTTTCCTGCTTTTAAAATGTTTTAGGGGTATATTTCTTTAGTTTTTTTCTCTAGTGGGAGTGCTCCCGTACCGCAATGTTTATCCTTCCATGGCGCCACCGGAAATCGTTAGTGATGTTTGATAACCGGGGGGGGGGCTGTGAGGTGTGTCAAAGCAGGTATGGTGGAACAACATGGATTTAGTCTTTTTTGTGTTCAGAACTAGTAAGTTATTTTTAAACCATGTTTCTAGAATCTGAAAGTAATTTGTTAGGTTAGAGTTAATACTTGAGACGTCATAGGAGGATCTATATAAGATGGCATCTTCCACATATAGCTGAACAGATGCCCCGCCACAATTCAGAGGAAGGTCATTGACGAATACTGAGAATAGGACAGTCCCTAGGATTGATCCTTGGGGAACCCCTTCAGTGACAGGAGATAAGATTGAGAGGGTACTGGCCCACTTGACACACTGAAACCTATTCTCTAAGTAGATAGAGACCCAAGAGAGAGAGAGTTTTTGTCAAGACCAAGGTGGCGAAGCTTACAGATGAGAAATGAGTGGTTGACAGGGTCGATTGCCTTCATTAGGTCGACAAAGACTGCACCAGTGGCTTTGCCCTGGTTCATAGCCTGGAATATATCAGTGGTGACCCTCAGGAGAGCAGTTTCTGTCCCATGCGATTTCTGAGAGCCATGCTGATTACTAGTGAGGGCACTGGTCTGTTCAACGTTAAGAGTGATAGTTGATTATAAAGTATTCTTTCTTGAATTTTGGCACTGGACACGACAGATATGGGTCTATAGTTTTCGATAAGGTTGGTCAGACCACTTTTATGTACTGGGACAACAACTGCAGTTTTCCATTTGTCTGGGATGGTTTGCATGAGGAAGGATCTATTGATGAGGCAGGAGATCGGGTAGGCAAGTGCAGGTGCACCTATTTCAAGAAATTTGGGTGGTAGGGGGAGTCAAACCCTGGTAAGCTGTCAGGGTTAAGGCCCCTTAGCAATTTAAAGACCTTTTTTCGGGAGGTAGTTTTTAAGTGGAAGAGTGGGTGTGGAAATTCTGGGTGGCTAGCTGGTAGCGCAGGATGATTAACAGGAAGGTCGGTTTTGTAGGTATCAAGGTCCATAAAGAAGTGGTTCAGCCCTGCCGCTATCTCCATGGGTGAGGACAGTGTGGAGCAGTTTGCTGTCATTGATTGGGGGAAGATCCTTTCATTACCCTTAAGGAGTGCACGGATTTCCTTCCAGAAACATCTGGAGTTATAGAGGTGTTGTTTCTGTAATGACAGGAGATGCTCCCTTTTGGCTTTGCCTATTTTAGATTTACAAATATTGTGTAGCTAGCGGTAGGTGTTCCAGTCAGAGTGGAGTCTAGAGATTCTGAAGGCATGCCATGCTTTGTCACGAGAGTGCATGAGGTGCTCCAGTTCCTGTGTGAGCCACGGAGAGTGTGTGCCATTTGATCATCTAAGTTTGTGGGGAGCATGGTGGTCAAGGACGGAGGTGAAGGTATTGACCAGATATTCTAATGCTAGGTTTATGCCAGCAAGGGAAGTTATTGGTGACCAGTCAGCTGCGGCAATACTTGAGCAGAAGGCTTCAACAACAAAGTTGGTTAGGTCTCTAGTTATATGGATTTTGGGGTGCAGAGAATTATTCTTCCACATGCAAAAAGTCGGAGAATGGTCACTGAGTGCATCAGGGAGGATTCCAGTGGCCTTAACAGAATTTGGATTATTAGTATCCAATACTAAGAACAAGTAAGGAGCAAAAAGGTGGTATGCCCATCAAGCTCCCAGTCAACATATACAGTAGTTAAAGGATTGTCCACCTTTTTTAAAAATAGGTAGTTGTCCAACCTTTTTTAAATGTATTTTTATTTGGATTGATAATAAACTTCAAATGGTAGACTATTCCAGGGTCTCACAATTCTCCGAGAGGAATAAGATGCTCTCTTAGTTTTAAATTTGCTTTTTGTCAGTTGAAGTGGGTGACCTCTAGTGTTAACAGTAATTTGCTTACAATCCAACCCCCAGTCAAATACCAAACTATCATCTTGTATGATGTCCTATGCAAATAAGAGGTCCCCCCTGAAATGCCTTTGTTCCAATGACATCAAATTAAATTTAGTCAGCCTATCTTTATAGGAAAGTGATTTATCAAAAATAACTGATTTTGTGGTTCTTCGCTGAATCTTCTCAGCTCTATTTATGTCCTTATACTTAAAGGGGCACCATAGTTGGAAGACAATCAAAATAAGGTCTAATGTGTGTGGTAAAGGGGTAATCTAGGAGAGTGTGCTTGTCTGACTTCATATTCAGTCTTGTGGGATCGTCGAGGAGTTGCTCCAGTTTAGAGTCCAGTAAGGCAGCTTGGTACTGTTTTAAGAGGCCCAAACCAACTCAGGTTAAAGTTACCGCACATTATAGTTAGCAATCCTGATGCCTAAGGACACAGAGGCATAGGTCCTTTTGCCTGTAACATCTAGCCTCCTGGATTTCTTATCAGGAGACAGGGAGCTGATGTGTCTAGGGCTGTAGAATGATCATGAGCAGCCATGATAACCTCAAAATCTGTTTTGGCTGGGAAACATAGTAAGGCTTAGCAGACAGAGCAGGGTACTGCTTATCAGCCTTTACGGGCACTGCAGTCACAGTATTAGGCCTACGTCAAGCAGCAAAAGTAGCATTCTCTAAAGCAAGATATACAGGAGGAATTACAATGGAGGGAGCAGTGGGAATCTCCAAAAATTCCATCAAATTTCTCTTCCTGGAGTCCTCCTCCTTAGCTTCAAATCCCATTACATCCTGGATTTGTCTAAGCAAAGCATGGAAAGAAGCATCTTCAGAAGGAGACCTGAGAGTGTACACCACAGAATCCTCAATCCACGAGAAGAGGGTAGAACTGGAAGGTAAACCCACCTCACAGAGATACTGTTCCCTTTCTTTATCCTTCAGATCAAGGAGATTAGGACTGTAGTCCTCCTCGTCTGAAATGAAGACGGGAGTAAAAGTCGGTGCTGGAGATGGAGAAATAACAGGAGTGCTTCTGGATCCTGTCGACGCTGATGGTGCAGGCCCTGTTGACAGGACAGCCGCTGTCGTTGGCAGCAGCAATAGTAAGCCAATGGAATCGTTCAGAAAATGACACCAGCATTACCTGGCAGTCGACAGCACCCTTTTAAGGGCTCAGGACTACCAACATTGAAAGGGTAGAACTTGACGACACAAGCTGCATACCGTCCTAGTAGGTATGGCTGCACCAGAGCCAGACCCCCACCTTGGTGTTTTGCTGGCAGTCCGGGGGACTGCAGTCCTCACTACTGTAGTGGACAAGTAATTACCTTCCTTCAATGGAGACCTTGTCCGTAGGAGAGAAACACTGAGTCTTGGCTTTATGCTTGCAATAATGGCTGAAAGGAGGAGGACTTTGATGACTTTCCTTTGTCCTCGGTCCTCAATGACCACATATTCTTCAGGGAGGTGGAGGAGTAAGAGGGAGAAGCCCGTATGAGCCCGCAAGCCTTGGTGGCAGCTTTTTTATTTTCATTTTTTTTTTTTTTTTTATTTAAAAATGTTGTTAACCGGATAAACAGCACAGGGCCACATGGCCCATTTACAGGCTCAACCCGGAGCCAAGAACATACATTAAAGTTATAACACAAATTAACAAATGTAACTATCCAATTACTCATATTCATTACACACATACACAATCGTGAAGGCATGTCGGTGATACAAGTACAAGCATGTACACAAACAGTAAATGTTAGAAACATAAAATACATGCATATACTGACAGTACAATAGTATAGCCTTAATGGTGATGAAGGCTTCTAGAGCCTTCTTTCGGTATCTCCTTGTGGCTGGGTTAAAGCCCTGGCACATCTTGCAGACTCTGATGTTGTGGAACAGGCCCAAAAAGCAAACACAAAGTGTGAGTGTCGTACTTGTAGACCTTGTAGCCACAGGTACAAATCCTAAATAAAGGTTCTCTTGATGGTGGCATAAAAGGAAAAGATCGACAAAAAAAAAAAAAGTTACGTTTTGAAAACAATGAAGTCCAAGAAAATGATGGTCTCCCACATTACACAGACACTGACGCTACAAGTCATCGTGGGCAGCCCTTGGCAAGCAAAGGTTTCTGAGTGGTCCTCTTGCCGATGGCTTATTGTTCCAACAGGTGTGGCCCAACTGAGAAGTCCTCGATGAAGATCAAGGAATATGGATGCTGCCATGAGGCCCAATACCCAGAGCATGATTCTAAGACCATGTCGCTTTTGCCCACCAGACCTGCCTGAGCTGTTGGGACAACCACACAGCCCTCTATCAAGAAAGCTTTTGCCTCGAATGTGCCCAGCACAGCTTTGATGTACTGTAACTTCTGGCAAGAAATGAAGTTTGGTATGTTGGCCAGGACACCTGGAGTAGCTGGTTCATAGAAACATACACCATGATGGCAGAAAGACCAGAGATCCATCCAGTCTGCCCATATTCCCTATAATTCCGGGAACCTATTGTTCCTCCAGGGTACTAAACCTTCCCCTCTGGTCTTGACACCCCAGGTGACCACTATTCCCTTCATTCTATCCCATGCCTGCTTGAATCCCCTGACTGTATTTGCACCCCACCTCCCACCTAGTAATTTCCACTCATGACCTCGAATTGGTATTCAGGGTGAATAATTCCCCACAGTTTACCTTGTTAATTCCATTTTTCTTTTCCCTATTTTTTATCCTTCTGTGAAGCCTGGCAGGCGGCTCTGGTCCCTCCCTTGGAGGGAACTCTGTCTCCGGCCACACCATTCCCTGTCCAACACCTCCCTAAATCCACCACGGTTCTCCCCCTTGTGGCAGGGCCAAGGCAAAGGAGTAGCCAGCTTTCCTCCACCCCCCGGAGCGAAATCTAGACATCTGTGGCTGGGACGGGGCACTAATGCGGCCATCATGGAGCCTGCCAGCTCCTTTTTCCTCCAGTTTTACCTCCCGCCTCCCTCCCCACTGATGGAGTATGTCGGTGACGTGTTTTCCGGCTCGCATCTCCCTCTGGCTGAAGCCAGTGGGCAATTTACGAGCGGGATGGCAAACCCTCCCTTCCTGACAGAGAAGAGCAGTCCTACAGACGCTCAATCCTTTCTCTCCCCTGTCGAACCTGGGTTGCCAGTGCGGCGCGAGGTGTAGCGACCAGCGCCTCAACCTCCAGCGCCACCAGGCTGGCTATCTTAATTCCTTTAAGGAACTTGAAGGTCTCTATCACATCTCCCCTCTCCCTTCTGGTTTCCAGTGAGTACATATTTAGTGCCTTGAGGCGCTTCTCATAGGATCTGCCCTGCTGCTCCTAAATCATTTTTGTTACTCTGTGCAGCACTGTTTCCAACCTATCCCTGTCCTTTCTGAAATGAGGGCTCCAGAACTGGACGCAGTACTGCAGGTGAGGCCTCACCAAGGATCTATATAGGGCAAGTATTACCGCTTTTCTTCTGCTATTAATACCCCTCCAGATACATCCCAGCATCCTGTTAGCCTTGCTATAGGCCTTGTTGCACTGGCTCATTTAAGGGAGTTACTGATAACTCCTAGATCCTGTTTCTCTTCTGTACTACTAAGTCTCACCCCACCCATCCAGTACTCCGCCTTGAGGTATATATATCAATAGCATTTGGTAAATCACACAGTGCCAAGGATAGCCCAAAGGGCAAAACTCAGAATTGAAAATGACAGCCATCTAGACAGAACCACAGGTGTGGGGCTCCCGGATTGTTATGCACATATAAGCAACCTGCATATCCAGTACACACATCCAGTCTCTCTGAGACAGCAAATAAAAGAGGAACCCCAGAAATAGCATGTGAAATGTTTTGTAAGAAATTTGCTTGTTCAGTAATTGAAGAGTCAGAATGGGATGTAACATATAATGTCTTGGCAGAAAAGGACTGCTAGGCCCACCCAGTCTGTCCAAAGGGTTCCCTGCCTGTTGCACCTCCGCAGACCCTAACTGGTATTCAGTGACCCTACCCATTTTTGTACTAAAAGCCCGTGTCTGTGCCATGAATGCTTGAAGCTTTTCACCGTTCTAGCCTCCATAACTTCAGATGGAAATATGTTCCATGCTTCTACCACCTTTTCTGTGAAGTAGTATTTCCTCTCATCCTTCCTGAAATTTCCCTCTCCAATTTCACTACATGTCCACTAGTCCTGCAGGATATTAAATAAGCTGGAAAAACTGATCAGCAGTTTTACACATGAAAGTGCTAATCAGCTGCAAAAATGCATAGCACTTGGCACAGAATGGTTAGCAAAATTTAAAATGATACATAATTTTATTAAATTTTGTCTACTGGGCCATAGACTCACTAGAAAAAAAAAAATGTTTGGCAGCAGTGGTCCAGATAATGTTTAGGACTCAGAAGTATTTACTACTACCTTCTGATAGTATTTCCTGGTAGTATTTTCATCCAAACGGTAGTACTGTCATCCACTGACCCATCTCGTACCCCCCTCATCTAAACCAAGTCTCAATCCCACTGGATGCCTGCAGTCACTTACTGCCTAATACTGCTGTGGAGTTGTACTGTGACCTTATTTTAACATTGTTATGTTGCAACAATCCTAAGTAGCCAGAGAGCAACTCCTGTCCCCACCTCTATGGGTTCCTGTGCAGTGGCATAGCTGCTAGCATCTCATGGGTACTGTCAACTTTGTACATGTGTACCACATATTGTAAATTTGCAGGGTGGCAAAAAACTTCCTAAAATCAGAAAGTGGAAGTATTTCAGTCAAAAATGGTAGTAAAATACTCCTTTCCTCCCCTCATCTGTTCCCCTGGTTGGCAGTCTACTGCTACACATTTTTGGAAATGGTTAGCATTAGCCCGTTTTGCGTAGCATTTTGCTATGCTATACCAGCTATTTAAAACCCTGTCCTGGAGCTCATCCTCCTATGGAAGAGGCTTCCTCCCTGCACTCTGTTTACCACCATGCAGCACTTCAAGGTCTCGATTATGTCACCCCTCACTCATGTCCTCTGGAACATACATACTGAGATACCCCAGACCCTCCTCACAGGCTTCCCTTGCAACCTCTGCACCATCTTGGTTGCGGTTCTCTGGACAGACTCCATGCCGTCTATGTCTTTCACAAGGTGGGGTCTCCAGAGCAGAACACAATATTCCATGTGGGGGCATACCGGAGAGCAGTAAAATGGCAGCACCACCTCCCACTGATGATGCCCCTCCCTATGCACCCCAGCATTCCACAAGTCCTGCCCACGGCCTAGTCACACTGCACTGTCACCTTGAGGTCTTCTGAAATAATAACCCTGAGGTCCCTGTCCCATCTAATGAATGCCAACATCTTCCCTCATCCCATACTCAGCACCAGGGTTCCTGTGCCCAAGGTGCATGATTTTGCACTTTTTGGCATAGAACCCCAACTGCCATGCTGTCAACCACTCCTCTAGCTTTCCTATATCTCTGTGCATTGTCTCCACTCCCTCTTGGGTGTCCACCCTATTGAAGATCTTGGTATCACCTGCAAAAAAGATAGACCTTTCCCTTCAGTTCCTCTGCAATGTCCCCTATGAAGACACTTAAGAGACTGGTCTCAGCACTGAACCCTGCGGTACCCTGCTGATCACCCTTCCCTCTTGTCCTTGGAGTGTGTTCCATTTACCACTACCCTCTGCCTCCCACCTGTTAGCCAATTCCAAACCCACGTAACCATTTTGGCCCCATTCCCATACTGGTCAGCTCCTTAGTCAGTCTTCTGTGCAGCACAGTGTTAGATGCCTTGCTGAAGTCTAGGCAGGCTACGTTCACTGCCCTCGCCTGGTCACACAGTCAAAGCACTATTACATTCGTTTGGCATGACCTTCTCCCCATGAACCTGTGTAAACTGTGGTCCTGCAGCACACTGATTTTAAAGTAATCAATCAGTCTGTCCTTCAGTAGGGTTTCCATTAGTTTCTCCACCACTAAAGTTAGGCTGACTGACCAATATTTACTATATTCCAACCTACTGCTGCCATTATGCAGAGGGACCACTTCAGCCCTTCTCCATTCCTTTGCAACTACTCCCATTTCCAGTGAGCTACTGAACAAAGCTCTCAGTGCAGCAGCTAGCACTTCCCTGAGATCCACCAGTACCCATGGGATGCACCCCATTCAGTCCCATAGCCTTATCCACTTCTGGGGCTGCAAAAGTCCTTTCAGTACACTATACTCTGAAAATGGGCTTGTGTTCAACCCCTCCCAGCCTCTGTTCTTAATTCTTCCTGGTGGCCCATCCCCTCTTCCCTTTACTATGAAGACCAAGGAAGAGTACTTGCTCAAAGAGTCTGCCTCTTTTGGTCTCTTTCTGTACAGTCTCCTCCCACTCTTCTTATCAATATCCCACCCCTGGCTTTTCTCTTCTTGCTGACGTACGGGAAAAGTCTTATCCCCCCACTTCACTTCCCTGTGCCTTAACTCTCCTTAACTGCCTTTCCTGCTTCTTTCTGCCCAGTCTGGTACACTTCCCTTTCTCTTCCCTTTGAGTTTCCTTGCTTCTTTTGAAAACTGACCATTTTTCTGTCACTGCTTTTGCCACCTCCTTGGTGAACAATAATGGTCTCCTTTTCCTCCTGCTTTTTCTTTCCAGTTTCATGCAGAGGCTCAGTGCCCTAATGATGCTCTCCTTTATTCCCTTCCACTGCACCTCCATCCCTCCCTGGCTATTCCTCCCCTCGAGGCATTTTCTGAAGCAGTCACCAATTTCTTTGAAATCCACTCTTCTGAAATCCAGGATTCTCATCTTCGTGTGGTTCACATTAGTTCCTTTCCTTACTCTTAACCACACCATACATAACACTCTCTTAGCCTGGTCCAATTTTGGAAATCTAGAAGGAAAACAGGACGGAGGTGGAAAAGGAAAATAAAGAGTAACTTGGTCAGGTAATGGGTTTAATGGGGGGGGGGGAGTTGGTGGGGACAGCAGCTTCTATGTATTGGTTCCTGTGGTTTTATGTGCCTTCTTTTTTCTCTCTTTATTTGTTCTTAATTTATTATAATTGTAATCTAAGTATACATAATTAACCTCTGCCTGTTTTTTTTTTTTTTTTTTTATAAGGCCTAATAGTGGCTTGATTGACTCTGAATTGAAGATAGTGATTTTGTAATCCTAACCTATAAGAAAATGTATTAGCGGAGTTGTAGTTGGGCAAGAATCAATGGAAATATGTATTTTCTAACATGTATTTGTAACAGAATGAACTGCCTAACATTGCTCTGCATTAAAAATAAAGTATAAAAAAAAAAAAAACACACACACCATACAGTGATCAGTGGCACCCAGAGAACTTCCCACTGTGATGTTTGCAATGCTGTCCCTGTTCGTGAGTACCACGTTCCAACACTGCCCTGCCCCTAGCAGGTTCTTTTACCAGCTTCCTAAAAAGAGCTCCATGCAGGAAGTCTACATTGGCCCTGCTCCTTACTGAACTGCAGCTGGCAGGTTTCACTCCACAGTCAGTAGATTAAAATTTCAGACTAACAGTACTTCCTCCTTCCCTGCCATCCTGATGATGGTCTCCTAGGGCCTGTCCATCTCATCATCTCCTTGTGTTGGCGATCTGTAAACTACCCCATCTGGATAGCAGTCCCGGAGCCCATCTCCAGGGTGACCCACAGCACCACTAGACCCTTCTCACCCTGTTGTACCTTTGTACCTGCACTTCAGCCTGGGTATGACATTTTACTTACTTTCCTGCCTTTTTCAGTACTAGGTGGTGTCTGGAGTAAAAATCCAGATACTCTTCTAGTACAGGCACTGACTAGATTTCCTTTCCTCCCAAAGAAGAGACAAGTGCTCCAGTGATTTGGCAGGGCATCTCGGGGCACCAGACATGACCTCCATTGCACAGCCGGACTGATTATTTCCAAGACCCATTCTGCCACTGGAGCAGGAACTTTGAGATCCTACCCCACCTGAACCTCCGGAGGCAGAGCAGTGAAGGGGGGCGGAGGTTGGGAGCCAGAAGGAGGAGACAAGCCTGCTATTGACTGCCTCTTTGCCACAACTTGTCGGGGTCTTGATATGGGTACCCTTTAACTGCTGCTAGTAATACTGAGCTCCACCATGGGAGGACTAGAAAGGATGGAAGACCATCCGAAAAGCATTGCCCCCTCTAAGCTGGTGGGGGACAAGGGACTTAATATACCAAAAGGCTTAATGGGATGCCCTGAGGTCATTCAGAGTTGCTCCACTGGGGGCACAAATTGTTTCTCACATCCAAAAGGGGAGTTTATAAAATATTGATGGTAACGTCATTAATGGTAATTCATCTAGCAATTATCATTGGCCCGCTTTCTATTTTCATATAGTAAAATACAAACAAGTTCTGAAAATGTTAAAAAATATTATGGTACATAAATGTTCAGGTGGAGATGGCTTAGACCCTCAGTTTCTTAACTTAGTGGAAGAGTACATTTATGTCCCATTGACCAAGATTTTTAATTTATCCTTAATCACTGGCCAGTTTCCACCTCAATGGAAGCAAACCACAATTATGCCTATTTTTAAAAATGGACAACGGGATAATGTGGACAACTATCGTCCAATATCCCTTCTACCTACCCTAGGGAAAATGCTAGAAAAGATAATTAATGTTCAACTGACAGAATATTTAAGTTCCAATGGTCTCACGTCTCCCGGGCAGCATGGTTTCCGGAAGAATCATGGTATGGGTACAACCTTGGCAGGGTTCACAAACCATATCAGTAAGGCAATGGATAACCAAATGCTTACTGGTGCAGTGTTCATGGACCTGTCAAAGGCTTTTGGCCTGGCTGATCACGAGCTGCTGCTCGGGAGACTGGGGAGCATCAGACTAGCTGTCTCACCCTGTGAATGGCTATCTAGTTACCTGTCACAGCGTCCACAGAGGGTGAGGAAAGGGGGGTGCACCATCACATATTGCAATACTGGAACAGGGTGTTCCCCAAGGCTTGATACTGGGCCGCTACTGTTTTCACTGTTTATTGACTCTCTACCTCACATACTTTGATGTACGCAGATGATATAAATACTGTAGCACAGCTCTCCCTCAGTGGACATGTCAAACAGGACATTGGGTATGGACTTTTCTGTTCTCGATGACTGGTTACTGAAACACAGACTTTTACTTAATAGTAAGAAGACAAAATGTATGATCTTTGGATCAAGACCTAAAATTGCCAGATGTTCTAACTGGTCACCTGCATTGTTGAAAATGGCCAAAAGAGGACAAGTGGATTGTTTTAAATATTTAGGAATAATATTGGACCCGAATATAAACTTTTCATTGCTTATAAAATCGATTTGTTGACAGATTAATAACAGACTAGTGGTCTTGTTTAAACCACAAAACATGTTGACCTTACCTGCCAGGACTGCACTTGGTAAAACCCTTTTTTTTTTTTTTTTGCCAACCACTGAGCAATAATTTATTTTTGTTTATGAAAGTAACAAAAGCTGATTTATCTCTTTTAAATACTACCTTTAATGTAATATGCAGGTTTGTATCAATGTCCCCATATAGAACTCACCACTGCACTTTACATGAATCTTTGGGGTGGTTACCAAAACGTAGTTGTGAATATAATTTAAACTGCTTAACCGACAAGATACTTTGGCTGGGAACAGACTTTCCCCTCTATTTTATTTGAGCTCAAAAAGGAGGTTCGAACATGAAGGTCCAACAGGAGTGCTTCTTCTGCTGTACCTAGAGTCTCAAGTAGTACAGATGAGCTAGCTTTTACAGCGTGTGCTGCTAGAAACTGGACCTCTTTACCAAAATTATTTATATGAAGGTATTAGTCATGCTACTTTTAAATTGCGTCTTACTGTACACAACTTATTTGTAAATGTTTTGTTTAGTTGTAAGTATGATATGTTTATCTTACATGTACTTAAATTGTAACATCTTTGGCTGTTGTATAAGCCCTGGGTCATGTATGAAAAAGGGCCTTGGTTCATTACATCTACCTGGTTAACAAAAGTTTAAATAAAAATAAAATAACAGACTGCTGTACATCAGGGGTGAAATCAGCAACTTTGAGCCAGGAATGTCTGCACATGTAGATTCCAGAAGCTGCTGCCCTGACAGAAGCAGAGATGTCACAGGCTGAACACAGTAAATGCTTGCCAGCATCTTGGCCCTGGGTTGCATACTGTAGAGCCTCAGCGTTGGCTGAACAGACTGGCAGGTTATCTGCAATCTCAGACATGGAACTCCCACAGGCAGTACTGGTATCTGACTAGGTATGCCTGATAGTTAGCAATTCTGAGACCAAGTGTGGCTGAAGCCAAAGTCCTTTCCCCATATCTAGTTTTTTGGGGTCTAGAGCTCATGTGTTGAGGCATTTTAGGCACATCAGGCTCTATTCATGAAAGGTGGGCTGCCTATGCATGCATATCTGAGTGCGTAGGCACCCCTAAGTTGGAATGTCACACAGTGGGGGGATCCACTACAGGACCCAGGATGGGCATCCCACTGGATGCCTGCCTGTGCTCCACGATCCACTTCGTGCAGCTGTGGGGGCGGAGCCATGGACAGGTGCTCTGCAGGTGCTCACGGTAGTAAATACAGTGCACCATGGGCATGTCTGGGGGCGTGGAGCTGCGTGTACCCTACACCCCTTTGTGAATAGGCCCAATCATGAGCTGCTATAACTGCCAGTTGTTTTTGAGCAGGGTATACTGCTTGAATGCCATCCTAGATATTGCTGACAAGGTACTAGGGCCTATGCCATGCTGCCATAGAGAGACATCTTCTAGTGCCAGAAAAATGGGAGTACTCACTACAGTAGGGACTGATGGACCCCCTCCAACCCGTTTTAGAGGGATAGTCTTCCTCAAGGATGAACTGCAAAGTCTCCTGGATGTACCTTGGAAAGAAGTTTCTTCAGAAGGAGACCCAGGACTATAAAACTGTGTCCACATTGTGAACAGACACATTGGACCCTTAAGGGTGTCTGACTGGAAACCTTTCTTCCTTCCCAGAGGTCCTCCTCCACTGGGTCAAGATTATACTCCTCTTCAGGGGCAGCCAGGACCCTTAGAGGGGCAGAAGGCTTAACTGGCCTTGCTAACACACCATGGGCTGCTGCATCACAGGCAGACCTGGTGCTGGTGTCATAGACTGCAGTGATGGTAACTGAGGTAACTGTCTCTGCATCAACTCAGGGAACAGGGCATTAATGATGACATTGCCCAAATCAACCATAAACAAATGCAACTGCGGTGGTTGACTTGGGATCCATGTCACTGGACCAGGGCTCAAAGACAGCGAGTTCTGTGTCGTCGTAGCATTCAAGGGCTGGTGTAACACCACTAATAGCATTGTGTGGCCTTCTGCCCTGGGATCTGGCCCATGAGTTGGTGAACCAGGCATCAGCACCGGATGCCCAGTGCTGGTCTCGTTTTACTACTTCGGCTGTGGGGACCAGGAACAGTGTCTTGGTGAACAGCGGCAGCATTTTACAGATAATGACCATGGCCAAGAGCCTGACAGCACAGTTGTGTCGTTACTCTTTTTGGTGGCATGGTGCCACGATCTGGTGGACAGCATTGACTTCAACACTGACTATTTCTTCAGTGGCGTCTTAGCTGAAGTTGACAGAGAAGCAGAGGAGCAGGCACTTTATCTGTAACTGCACTGTCCTGCTCCATATTCCTCTTACGAAATGACTTTAGTGACTTCCATCTGTGCTTACAAGTAGTCTATCTGAATCTTTAGCAGTCTAACGATGACAAATACCAGGGCGCTTTTATGCAGTGTTTGTGACCAATGTCATGGAGGATCTTATTATCACAACACTTACAAAAAAGCTGTGCCTTTCTCAGCGATGGCAGATTCAACAGCAAACAATGCTGAGATGAATGGCAATGTACATCCCGGTGGTTGGTAGAAATAATAAACAGAGTTAATGAGCATAAATTTCAACAAAGTAGCAAATGATGACCGAGAACTAATCTCTACTGGTCCAATCTACATTTGAAAGTGGGTTAAAAAAATATAAAAAAAAAGTGGATTTGTCCTACCCACATTATTTAGATGACGTAGAAGCATCTGATGTCATATGCAGGGGCATACAACAAAATGGGCAGCTCCAGTTATGAAAAGTCTCCCATGAGGTCTTGAGATTGCCAGCTTACAGACCCATGTGTGTGGCTCCTTGTAGGAACTATATGTGAAGAAGATCTAGAATACCTATATAGTATAACATGCAGGAGCTTGCAGTCTTAATCGTACGGTGCTGAAGTTATAAGATGTGACATAAGCACTTGACATTTATAAGACAAAAACATGGGTATAATACTATCTGTAAGTTCTGGGGACAAATATTAAACCACTAGAATTTCAGTCTTGTGGTTTATAACCATTTGCATTAGTGGACCGTATTCCTTATACACACTTTAGCAATGCATAGGTACATGTATTTGGTAGAACAGAAGAAAAGAACTTTGCTCTAGAAGTTAGAGCACTAACTAATATGTGATGTAGGAAAACACATGTGTGGAACCCACCACAGCAACTGACCAGCAGGATGCAGAAATGGTCAAGAGCCAAACCGCATTAAAAAAAAAAAAGATGCACCTTAACTGGGCTATCCTGGGTAAATAAACTGTAAAGCATCACAACCTAAATTTTAACCTTTTCTTTGTTATGCAGAAGTAGGTTCAGAAGGTACTCCAATTAATCATTAAGGCACGACTGGGGTTGGGTTACCATCTGTTGATCTAACGGGGGCAATCGTACATGAGGTGTAGTTGAGGTCCTTATGCACCTTCAGTTACATTAACAAAGATAACTCAACCCCTAGAGTGCCTTAATGCTATTATACAAACATAGAAGTTGACGGCAGAAGGAGACCATGAGGTCCGTCTGGTCTGCCCAATACTTATAGGCTGCCACCCCCCTCCCTGATTACCCATTCTGGATAATGATACCTCTGTGCCTGTACCAAGCTCGCTTAAAGCCCTGGACAGTTTTGGACCAGACGGCCTCTGGTGGCAGGCTGTTCCAGGTGTCCACCACCCTCTCTGTGAAGAACAACTTCTCAGTATTTGATCTGAACTTGCCCCCTTGTAGTCTCAAATCATGCCTTCGCGTTCTACTACACTCCTTGAATTGGAAAAATTCCTGTACTTGAGCCCTGTTTATATCCTTGATGTATCTGAATGCCTCAATCATGTCAGCCCTTTCCCTCCTCTGTTCCAGGGAGTACAAGTTTAGCTCCCTTAATCTTTCCTTGTAAGACTTCTGGTGCAATCCCCCGAATCATTTTGGTCACCCCTTTTTAAACTGTTTCTATCCTGTCAATAGCCATGTTTACAAGGCAGTAGCGTTGCAAATACAAAACCACAGCAGCGCAGTCTGGACCACTTGCCACCCGCGGTTTGTCTGTTTACACAGCCCCTCTCTGCACCGCTACAATCTGTGCTGTTGAGGGGCCATGCATCGCGGGGAAGCCAGATATCTGCTGGTTGCTGCAGCACAGCCAGTCCACACTGCCACTTAAGCTGCTGTAAGCCGCTCACTCCTCTTGGCGTCCCCCAACTTACCAGAGAATCTGGGAGCGTCTTAGCGAGCAGTTTACTCCAGTCGGGTACAGTTCTACACGGTCACATCTGCACTGGAGCAACCCGAGCGCACGGGTTACTCCAATGTAAATGTGACCGTGTAAACACGGCTAATGTCTTTTCTGAGGTGAGGTCTCCAAAACTGTACACAGTAGTCCAGGTGGGACCTGACCAATGCCCTGTACAGCGGCAGTATCACCTCCCTCTTTCTACTCGTGATCCCTCTTCCGATGCAACCCAGCATGCCACCAGCCTTTAGTGCTGCTTTTCACACGGTCTTCCCACCTTCACGTTATCTGTTATTATGCTCCCCAGGTCTCATTCCTCACCGGTCACTGCTAGTCTTTCACCCCCAGATAGTCTGTTTTTGGGTTGCTCCCTACCTAAGTGCATTACCTTGCACTTTTTGGTTTTGTATTTTAGCTGCCATGCTGAGTAATATTCTTCTAGTTTCATTAGGTCTGACTTCATTCTTTCTACTCCTTCTGTAGCGTCCACGCTGCTGCACATCTTGGTGTCATCTGCGAACAGACACACCTTCCCTTCGAGCCCCTCTGCGATGTCAGCTATGAAAATGTTGAATAGTAGTGGCCACAAGACAGAACCCTTGAGGAACCCTGCTAGTTACTTCCTATTCCGTAGACAACGTACCATTAACCTACAGTGTCCTATTGTGTAGCCAGTTTGCTATCCACGTTACTACCTTATGTCCCACCTCCATGCAATCAAGCTTTTTTAACCAACCTTCTGTGAGGGACAGAGTCAAAGTATACCACATCGACGGCCCCTCCTTTATCCACAGCCCTTGTTACCCAGTCAAAGTACTCTTATTAGGTTTGTTTGGCACAATCTCCCTGCCATGAACCCGTGCTGTATGTGATCCTGTTGTCCACTGGACTCCAGGAATGCTATTATTCTCTGTTTCAGTAATGATTCCATCACTTTCCCCACTACAGAAGTGAGGCTCACTGGGCAGCGGTTACCTGCCTGCTCCCAGCTACCAGATTTGTGTAGTGGAACCACTGTAGCCTTTTTCCAGTCATCTGCAATCTCCCCACACTCCAGTGATTTGGTGAAGAGTTCTGCAAGGGGTTTCACCAGTTCTTTCCCGTTCCCTTAGGATTCTGGGGTGCATACTGTCTGGTCCCAAAGCCTTGTCCACCTTTACGTTGTTTACTGCTTTCAGGACCTCATCAGCCGTGAAGGGGCTAATATCAACCCATCCCTGGGGGGTTGTTTTTTTGTAATGCTGGACCATTTATTTAGTAAATACTAAAGTACCTATTTAGGTCTTCTGCCCCCCTTCCCCAATCTCCCTCCACTACAGTCCCCTCTTCTGTAGCTAGCCTTACTATTCCACCCTTAGTTGTCCTACTTTCTTTCATGTACCTGAAGAAGGTTTTGTCCCCTTTTTTTCCCATTCCTTCTGCAATCCTCACCTCAGTCTGGGCTTTTGCATTTCTTATCACTTTTCCTGCTTCCTTCATTATTTGTTTGTATTGTTCGTTATCTTGTTCTTTATTTGTTGCCCTGAACTTCTTACAACCTGCTCTTTTCTCTTTTACTATGGTCACCACTGCCTTGGAGTACCATAATGGGTTTGTTTTCTTCTTTGCTTTACTTATCTTCCTGGTATATTGGTCCGTGACCGCTTCAATGGCCATTTTGATGTCTTCCCACATTTTTTTTCCACCTTTTCCCCTCTGCTAACCTTTAGGATTTCTGCTATTTCGCCCCTCATTTTCTGGAAGTCTGCTGTCCTAAAATCCAGAACCTTGATATTGGAGTGAGCAGTGTCTTTGGTGGTGCTGACTTTAAATTTGATCATACGATGATCGCTACTACCCAGATGGCTCCCTACTTCTATGTTTTTAACCCTCTCACTGTTTGTGAGGACCAAGTTGAAGATGGCTTCGCCCCTAGTTGGAGACTCCACTCTGTCTTAGATCTGCTCCCTGCAGAGCCATTAATATGTCTCTACTTGTAGTGGATGCAGCCTTTTTTGTTGCCCAGCGACTATCAGGTAAGTTAAAAATCTCCTATTAGTAGCAACTCGCCCTTGCCAGCTAGTTTGTGGATTGTTTATAGTAATTCCTTGTCCTCGCTCTCCACTTGTGTTGGGGGCCTGTAGACAGCCCCTTTTCTGATTGGGTGTCCTGCTCCCAGCATCCACCATTCACCAAAGTGCATAGATGTCGCTGGGAGACCCATGTATTTCAGTGTTTTTTATTCCCTCCCTGACATACATCACCACTCCGCCCCCTTTTTCCCCTTCCTGTCCTTTCTGAAAAGGTTGTAATCTGGGATTTGCGTCTCTCAGCCATAGTGATTAGTGAACCAGGTTTCTGTCACTGCCACCCAGTCCAGTCCTTCCTCCACCATGGTGGCCATGAGGTCAGGAAGTTTGTTGACTAGGCTCCTTGCATTTACAACCATTGTGTTCCATACCTGTTCCTCTTTTATTATATTATAAACCAAAAATGTTTACT
This sequence comes from Neoceratodus forsteri, assembly GCA_016271365.2. NCBI lineage: Eukaryota > Metazoa > Chordata > Ceratodontiformes > Ceratodontidae > Neoceratodus > Neoceratodus forsteri. The sequence goes on from CM057450.1 coordinate 1,546,606,256, forward strand.
TTTTGGGGTGGGAGGGTTCCATTCTCTGCCATAATACTGCCACCTAGGTGACCACACGTGGCAACGCGCATGGTGCGTTGCAGGAGCAGATACTGCAGTTACTGGCACTCAACACACCTTGTGTGTGCACCCCATAATGACATGGCATGTGATTTCCAGGGGGTGAGGGAGAAAACAGTAAAAATGGCACCAGCCACTGCAACGATGAACCCCAGTATATATGGACCCCGCACCCTTGCCTTGGCAACATCTGATAACACTGGAAGCTCAGGGTAAATCCCACCTAGCCTGTAATCACCTGAGGGGCAACCCCAGGTTAAATGGGAGGAACGGCTGGCAGCAGGTAAGGAGGGTGCAGGGGTACAGGTAGGCCTTGGGTGCTTCGGAAGAAGACGGAGGCTGGAGACGGAGGGGGCATAAGTAGAAAGTTAAAAACAATTCTGATTCTTTATTGTACATGAGGGCTTCCAGCTAAGCCTCAATGCTAAACTTCCAACCACTGTTTTATAATTATGCAATAATACACAACACGGTGAGGCATATCATGAGATATCATCATGACTTGGGTGCAGTGTGAGGCACGAGGCTGCATCAAGTGCCTTCAACCACCCAAGAAGTGATACTATTCCATGACACACCAGACCCTGTCATGTATTACTGTGATTATAAAATTACCTAAAATGTTAGGAAATGGCTGATCTTGGTAATCAGTTTGGGACCATGATGCTATGCCAAGATACCATTATGAGTCAAAGACTGCTTTAGTCAGTCAGCTTCCAGGATTTTTCCCCATCTGTTTTATAGAAACATCAAATTTATTTATTTCACTTTGTTAACCAGGTAAGCCCACTGGAACCAGGGGTCCCTTTTATAGGGGTGACCCGGGATTAATTACACACATTACAAATGGAATAGACAGTACATCATACACAGGTAGAAGGAATGATACATGAAAAACAATTTGACGGCAGATAAGGACCACTTGGCCCACCTAGTCTGCCCATTTTCCCTACCTACTGTAACACCGTAGACCCTCCTTGCTCTCCGGCTTAGCCCTCCCTTCCCTAATGACCAAGGTTCCCTTATGTCTGTCCCATGCATTCTTGAATCCTGCTATGGTTTTTGCCCCCACCACCTCTGCTGGAAGGCTGTTCCAGGCATCCACTACTCTTTCTGTGAAGAAGTACTTCCTTATGTTTCCTCCAAGTCTACCCCCCTCCAGCATCATAGCATGCCCCCTTGTTCTGGAGCACCTCTGTTCCGAAAAAATACTCCCTCTTGTACTTTGTATATACCTGTGAGGTATTTGAAAGTCTCTATCATATCTCCCCTTTCCCCGCCTGGGTGTACATACTGAGGTCCTTTAGTCTCTCCGGTACAGACTCTGCACCATTTTAGATCCCCTCCTCTGGATCACCTCTACTCTGTCTATGTCCTTCCAGAGATGTGGTCTCCAGAACTGGACAAAGTATACTAGGTGAGGTCTCACCAATGATTTATACAGTGGTATCACCACCTCCCTCTTTCTGCCAAGATACCCCACCCTATGCACCCTAGCATCCAACTGGTTCTCCCTACAACCTTTTCACACTGTTTGGCCACCTTTAGGTCATCAGATATGATTACCCCAGGTCTCTTTCCCGCTTGGTCGTCATCAGTACCACTCCCCCCACTTGTACTCTGTCCCTGGGTTTCTATACCCCAAGTGCATGATTTTGCACTTCTTCACATTGAAACTTTGTTGCCACACTCTTGACTACTCCTCAAGCCTTCTTAGATTACTATTCATTTCATCCCCCTCTGGAGTGTCTACCCTATTGCAGATTTTAGCGTCATCTGCAAAAAGGCATACCTTCTCTTCTAGCCCCTCCACAATGCCACTAATAAAAACATTAACAAGGACTAGTCCCAGTACTGATCCTTGTGGCACCCCGCAGGTCACTCTCCCTTCCTCAGAGTGAACTCTGTTTACCGCCACCCTCTGACGCCTATCCCCCAATCAGTACCTTACCAAGTTTACCACTTTTGGACCCACTCACTCCCAGGCTGCCGAGTGTGTTTACTAGTCTCCTACGTGGAACTGGGACAAATTACATTCTGATCTTTTAAACTACAAAATGTCCTGATTTTGAGGAAACTAATCCACCTGCATCTGCAGACAGTAATTAAAATGCATCTAATACTATAAGGTGATCCATTTTAGGGTTGGGTTCATTTAAGCAAATACCACAATGGTAAATCAGCTGCACGGAAACAAAACACACACACAAAAGCAAAACACGGAGCTGCTTACCAGTTCCTCTTTAACAGCATGTTCCTTGGGGTTAACTCCCTTCGTGACCAAATACACTACAAAAAGAAAACAAACATTACTAATCATATCATAGTCATTAAGGAAAACACAGTCTGTTGAATAATCTTCCAAAAGGATGTTAAATACCACCTACCCCAAAACAAGGAATTTAACGTGTATGCAGAAACCAAATCCAGCTTGGCTTGTTCAAGTGGGTCTAGCTACAAAACAAAAAATAAAAAGTTAAGATTCAGGGCACCTTAAAATGTTAGTTTACAGTCTACAAAGAACACAAAAAATATTTTAAACCACAGAGTGGGAGGTGACAATTTGTGACATTTTTGGACTTTCTGAAAAGCTTATGGTGAAAAATGACAATGTATATTTTTCTGTCATGTATCTCATCTCCAAATCACGAATTCTCAGCTCTTGGTATTCTTAAGCAAAATGCTACTGTTGCAGAATTTTGTCACAACCCAATGTGCACTTGTCAAGCGTGGATCCCCAAAAAGGGGACAAGCTCCTAGGGAGTGTTGTTTTGACCTGCTATGCAAATTCCCTTCAAACCGTATAAAGCCAGATTGTCACTATTTACTTCTGTGAAATCCCCACAGATCTTAAATGTACTTGGGGCAGAAGCTTCTTCTACTGTACACCTCACAGCAGCTGAGGGAGACTGACCTGTGTATCATCAGGCTAAACAGGAAATGGTGAGCTCAGTAGATGCCTTCAGGCACTATTAATGGCAGCCAGGATTCCCTGTTCCACCAAATCCCTGCATGCAGTCCCAGGAGACATGCCATGCTACATACAGTTCAAGTACCTAGAGAAACCTTTTCCTCCCAAAACATGCTATATATCGAAGCCTTACATAAACAGCTGCCCCGAACAGACAGTTCAGAAACTGCATCATATACACATCAGAGTACCCAGCCGTCAATGATTTGGCTCTTACTTCTGCTTCTGAGTAATTATGTTCCATAGCCAGGAAATTAATTCATTGTATATTGTCTCAAATACTGTAGGCAAGGCCACTGTTTTTTTGTTTTTGTACAGGAAAACCTGGTAAAATGCTGGAATTTGGAATGCCTGCACAACAGTACAAACAAAGAATTTCATGGAATTTGGCATTTTATACTGGATCAGTAAACCAACAGGACTTGTATTTTTCTTATAATTGCTTCCTGTGCTTTTTTCAATGTGCTTCATTTAATACTCTGTACATTAAGCCTTCTTTTAGTCAGATTATACACCTACTGCACTAAAGAAGTGACAGAATCCTGGTAAAATCCAGAAATTAGACCAACAATCACCACTGCAGGAATTTCAAGTCTTGAAAATGGAATTTCATTACTTTAATCACTGTAACTCAATGGCCATGACTACAGAATATTCCCAAACTGTTACGCACAAGATGGTCTCTGGGGCCTCAACGCAGTTCAGCTCACTTCCATCAGAGCTATGCACTGTTTGGCACTGTGGCACTCATTCTTGGTATTAGAAGCAGACAGTCTCAGGTGATCAGAAAGCAGAGAGCAAATCATCCCACCAGCATATTCCATGGAGGGGTTAACAGACAGTGCACTGGTCCTGTGTTCCGAGTACCTTTCCCATCATGGGCAAGGGTAAGGTTCTGAAAACGAGGACAACCTTGAGGTATCTGGGCATTAAGGGAGTCAATATGCACATTTCTTTGTTTCTTACCCGCACACAGCATAGTCTCTCCTGCTGCCATCTGCCCAATCCTTGGGCCAAGGGGATGTACCCTCCCACCACGGTGGCACTCACAGCTCTGTCCTCTGCTCAAATCACCATCACTCCAGCGCCATCCATGGCACAGGACCACAGACCGCCAATGGCCATCATCCTGATGGCACAGTAGCTTTTCTCTTTGGTCTGTGTCTCACATCCTCTCACCTTCCCATGTCATAGGCCCTGCCAACAGCTGGCATCAAGGAGACGCATCAACCCCTGTAGGTGGAGCTTGCTCTATGGCTCCCTGCAGGGCTCACTGTGGCACTGGAGCTCACCACCAACCCTACTCTGCTCACCCTGCAGCTGCTTCACAATGTGAGCCTGAGTGCAGCTGGGCTAGCGTGGCAGCCTTGTGCATACATTTATTTGCAGAAATGGGGAAACAAGAACAAAGGTTGCACCCAAAAGCACAAGATGAGGCCTAGAGAGGAAGGGTACATGCCATGCTGCTATATAAAAACAGCATGAGAGCACTGTTTGAGACAACTGGTGTTAAAAGTTGGGAGGATGAATGCTAATAACAGTCACATAACCATGTATAAAAATATTTTAATGCATAGCCTGTAATGTTTTGTGGTTTATATAACCGACAGCAGTACTGCCTAATTATGTACAAGCTTTATTTTCTGCTGTAAATGTTAAAAAGAAACACTTAAACACCAGAAAATTCTGACCAGCTACCACATAAATATGTTTATACAACAGGGGTGACGTGATATGGTATCACATAAAAATCCCTGTCACAACTACAGTGTGATACCCAGATTGTGACACGCACACCGTGAAGATATCAACCACAGTGTACACATCATCGCCGGTTATCAACACATTGCACAAGTCACTCCCCCCAAGACACACGATGTCCCGTTGTGTGATACCTACGTATCAGAACTCATGGACAGTGACTACGGAAACCTCACTCGTGGCTCTGCCACTCATTAGCCAAGGTCACTGTCCACTCGTAATACAAACTGTATCACATGTCGGGCCATCGCGTTTCCCCTTATTATAGCAGCCATTCCTACCTTCTGAAGCAGCTCACTTCTAGAAACAGACATCATACTCTTCAGCATCTCATCCACGGAGTCCAGGGAGGATTCAAAAGCTGCCAGATACTCATGGATTTCCATGGGATAGTCCTCTCCTCCAAGATCTTCTTCGTCCATCTTGTTCTTTAAAACAGTAGGGAAAACATTATAAAATGCAGATAAGGCAGTGCAGTACCTACTACATTCAGTGCCATAAACTAAAGCTTTCCACTCTTTCACCTTGCAAAAAGTGGCAGATACTGCATACAGCTTTCACGATTCTGCACACATTACTGTGAACCCATTGGTTTAGCACTTTGATAGTTGACTTCTAAAACTGCAATTTTTTTTTTTTTTTTTTAATATTTCCCATTTGGTCCCCTTGTACTCTACTGATCAGATTCCTTTCAGACTTTTTACAGGTTTCCCATTTGGTCACCTTGTACACTACTAATCACATTCATTTCAGACTTGGTGCCTACAGATGCTTTATGAATATCAGACTACACTACCCATTATGACTTTGGTTTTCTAATGATATTCTACTTTTAACGATTTAGGCCAGTATACTGGCTATCATATTTGCATTCCACCTTGTAATATGTGCCAAACAGCATTCACAGATGTCAAAACATAGCGCACACACACACACACACACACACACACACACACACACACACACACACACACACACACACCAGGTTTTGCAGCTGCAAAAATCCTCCTTTGACTATAATGGGCCAGGGGAATTTTATTAGAGACCGTAGCAAAAATTTACAAAATCAAGAATTTTTTAAAGTTCTTCACAGCCCGCAGATGTAAACAGAATAGCCAAGTGTATGGCAATCCATCCGTTACGTGGCTGTAAAACCATCAACGGGTTCCATGACATCATACACCTCGAGAGCAATGGTGATTCAGCGCTGTAACTCATTAATTACTATATACTATTTTTTGTAATACATTTTTTGTTACAATTCCCATTGCAATTTGCCTTTTTTAAATGTTGCTGCCGTGGCACTGGTCAGAAACAGCTGGTTTTGGCTTCATGAGGACAGCAGTCACCATGGCAATGATGCACAGACGTGCCAGCTGTTTGTTAGGACATGTCTGGTAGTCAGCCAATATGAAGACAGACTTGTCCGTCCTACTCGTAGTGTGGCTGCTATGCCTACCATCATGGCCCGGGTCCCTCCATGGATGCTCAGCCCCTTCTGGAGAATCTTTTTTTTTTAACTGAACAAACTTTATTTCAAACTATTTACAGAGAGAACACAAACAACAGTTAAGACAAACTATTGCCATGAAAACAAACAGAGAAAACAAAATACAACAGGGTGTACACCATAGGAATTAGAACAATCTTGAGTCATTGCAAACCCTTAGACACCCACCATCACCCAATTAACAGAGCAGCTAAGAGGAAAAGACAAGACGGGTGAAAGGAGCAAAAGGGGAGGCTCATTTATGGTTCATTTACTAAGGGAGGGGATAAAGAGTCGGTCAATTGGAGAAGAGTGTTCAACTTTTACCACTTGTGTTGGTATCCACGCAAATTATGAAGGAGACTAGCAGTAGACTGTTCCATTCTAAGGATGGTGAGCATCTCCGCATGCCATTCCCAAAAGGAGGGGGGTTGGGTATCCATCCAATGGCGTAAGGTAATTAATTTGGCTACTGCCGAAATCACAGCCATATGATATTTTTGTGTGCTAAGCAACAGGGAATCTGCCAAACCCTGGCAGGCAAAACTCAGGTGAGAAAGATTCCTGTAATCCTAATAAGGAGTCTAAACGATTCTGGATTTGGGACCAAAAAGGTTGAGTAGAAGGACAATCCCATGAAATATGGTGGAGCGTCCCCTCCTGCACCTATGACAAAGAGCACCAGGCAACAGCCCCATCTGAAACATGCGCTGCGGTGTATAGTAGGCATTCCACAAAACTTTATATTGCAAAAGGCTCAGTTTATCAAGTTTAAGGTATTTATACATAACAGGACTTGCGTTAGGGCCAGAAATCAGGGGGTCAGTTTGAATCCCTTCTCAAAAAGTAGGGGGGCAGAAGCCAAAAGTTGGGGGTCACTGCACCAAATTTATATGTTCATGGAAAAAAAAAAGGCTTTTTTTTTTTTTTTAAATGGCTAATATGTCTGCTAGGACGCAGTATGGCACAGTGGTTTAAGGCTCTGAGCTGCAAACCTGAAGACTTGGGTTTGAATCCCACAGCCCCCTACTTGCATACTGTGCGACTCTGAGCAAGTCTCTTAACTTCCTTGTGCTCCCAGGTTGCACCTGGAATCAAGCTTCAGCTTAGTGTGCCTCTCCTGGTTAAACAGTTTTCCCCTTCCTCTTGCCAGAAGGTATAGTATAGACAAGTTACTGCCATGCCTCATCAGCACAGTAGTACTCTGCCCTACATGACATGTAAAAGTGAAGCCCTCCCTGCTTTATTATTGTGTCAATCTGTCGAATTAAAAAAAAAAAAAAAAAATACCGGCAGAGACATACAAGTAGTCAACTGCTGTTAGAAATGCCTGCGGCTGCCAAATCAATAGCAAAAGCAGAGGTGCAATCCCTGTTTGCCTTGGCCACTGGACTGCTCCACAGACTGAACTGGATTCAGTGCGAGGCAGTCTGTGGAGCAGAAGTCGCCAAACAAAACGCTCTTGTTTTCTGGTGCCAGGGAAAACAAAGAAAGTACCCCCGCTTTTCCTAATTATGATGGGGCAGCCACAGGCATTCATCTAACAACTGGTAACTTTTTTTAATTCCTCAGCCAGCCCATAGAAAATGCAGGAAGCCGGTCTCTGAGTCGAGCATCACTTCACTGCAACAGGGGAGGGCAGTACTACTCAGAGGCACCGAGTGAGTAGATTGACAAGAAAATGCTTGGCTTTACCCCCGGTAACAGTAACTTTTGCAGTCTCTCTCTCTGAATTGATGTCGACTTGAATGACCATCACCCGGTCTCCAGTATGGCACTATCCTGGATTCCTGATACACTCAGAGGACCCACTCAAAGAAGGAACACATGTTCCTTTGCTCCGTCTGACACCATTACCTCGTAGGTGGAACCAGTAAACTGGGCACTGTCTTCTGCTGCTGCCACTGTCAATCCCGTCATCTCTGGCTCCTCCGTGCTCAGTTCTCCCGATTCGCCAGGTCTTCCCGACCCAAACAGACAGGGACTACCACTCAGTAAGTTACTTGTCTTTGCCTCGCCGGTTCAACTGCTGCAGGTCAGGTAAACAAACTGAAAGACTGCCGACCCACATATTCTTCCCGCTGGATTTACTGTCAAATCGCTGCCCACGCTGATAACTTGGCAATGCCTACTCAGCTGGGTCTCCCGCGCCCCTTACAGTTGCATCACCAATCACAGCTCGCCTCTGATATGTAAAGTAAAAAAAAAAAAAAAAAATTACAGGACCGATCATCACCGCCCCTCTCACTGTCCCACAGAGAAGCAGTGCATTTAAAGTGACAGCAGCACCAATTAAGCAGAGAAACACAGAAACATAGACTTTGACGGCAGATAAGGACCGCTTGGCCCACCTAGTCTGCCCATTTCCCTACCTAGAGGATAAGCTGCAGATCCTATTTAACCAACAGCCTATTTCTTCCTACGCCCCACAAAAATTGCCTTATGTCTGCCCCATGCATTCTTGAATTCTCCCACAGTTTTAGACCCCACAACCTCCTCAGGAAGGCTGTTCCATGCATCCACCACCCTCTCTGTGAAAAATACTTCCTCACATTGCCGTCAGTCCCCTCTATCTTCAAATTGTGACCCCTTGTTCTTGCACATCTCTTTTTCTGAAAGATGCTACCTCTTGGACTTTGTTGATTCCACTGAGGTACTTAAACGTTTCTATCATGTCCCCCTCCTCCTTCTTTCCTCAAGGGTATACATATTGAGCTCCTTTAGTCTCTCTCATATGGCTTCTCTTGCAGACCCTGCACCATTTTAGTTGCCTCCTCTGAACTGCCTCCATCCTGTCTATGTCCTGCGGAGATGGGTTCTCCAGAACTGGACGCAGTACTCCAGATGGGGTCTCACCAACTGTCTGTACAGGGGGATAACAACTTCCTGTTTTCTGCTGGTGATGCTTCTCCCTATATATCCCAGTATCCCCTCAGCTCTCCCTACCGCCTTCTCACATTGCTTGCCAACCTTAAGGTCATCTGATATGATTACCCCCAGGTCCCTTTCCCTTTTTGTTGTTGTTACTACCTCCCCCCATTGTGTAATCTTCCCTTGGATTTTTGTTTCCCAAGTGCATTATTTTGCACTTAATCCAACCTGCATACTTCTGACCATTCCTCCAACCTTGCCAAGTCCCTTCTCATCCTTTCCACGCCTCCTTGTGTATCAACCCTGTTGCAGATCTTTGTGTCATCTGCAAAGAGGCATACTTTTCCTTCCAGTCCCTCTGCAATGTCACTTATAAAGACATTCAAAAGGACTGGACCCAGTACTGAACCCTGCAATACCCCACTAGTAACCCCTCTTTTTTCAGAGTGGACTCCATTTACAATTACTTTCTGTGTCCTGCTGTTCAGCCAATGTTTTACCCAGGCTACCACCCTGGGACCCACTCCCAGGCTGGTTAATTTGACTATTAATCTTTGTGTGGGACTGTGTCAAATGCCTTGCTAAAGTCTAGGTAGGCCATATCCACAGCCCCTCCCTGGTCTACTACTTTAGTCACCCAGTCAAAGAAATCAATTAGATTCATCTGACATGACCTTCCCGCTGTGAACCCATGCTACCTTGGGTCCTGTGCCCCACTGGCCTCTAGGTACTCAACAATTCTTTCCTTCAGAAGTGATTCCATCACTTTCCTTACCACAAGAGGTCAAACTGACAGGTCTGTAGCTTCCTGCCTCTGTCTTGGTCCCACTTTTGTGAAGGGGAATCACATCTGCCTTTCTCCGGTCCTCAGGTACCACACCATCCTCTCATGATTTGTTAAAAAGGGTAGTCAGTGGTGTCACCAGTTCTCTGCTTAATTCTTTTAGAATTCTGGGGTGAATTCCATCTGGCCCCATTGTTTTGTCCACCTTCATTTTTTGGAGTTCTTTCAGAACCCTTTCTTCTGTGAAAGGACTGGGATCGACCCCCCTATCCAGAGTGCTTCTGTTAATTGGATTAGGCACCTCCTCTTTGGTGAATACTGAACAGAAGTATTCATTCAGTATCCCTGCTTTTTCATTGTCCCTCTCTGCCCACCCACTGTCCATTCTATTCAGTGAAGCCAGAAGGGTTGCGTCAAAGCAGATGCAGTGCTTTCAAAGTAGTGCATCAAAATTAGGATTTTTTTCCTTAGGGGACGTCAGTAGTGCATTAACGCAAGCCCTGTACATACAACGCCAGGGGAGATACCGGTCCAAAGATGCAGCAAGGTAGGAAATTTCAAGGCTCAATAGACGCATCTCAACCAAGTTTGCAATCCTATTATGTCTCAAAGTGTCTTATACAAAAGGGAAACAGCATGCGGTTTAGTTGCCAAGGAGATCAAGTTGTAATAGTCTGCACTGCCCACCAAGCGCCAGGGGCGGCAGCCCAAAAAACACTGTACTGAATGGATAAGCTCGGCAAAAGAGAAGGCTGACGAGGAAGGAAGAGCATGCAAATGATGGAAATCTATGAAGATAACCAAATAGTCCTCCCAAATCAGGCAGGAAATAGAGCCCAGATCTACCGAGGGAAGAAAGGAGGCGGCATTTGGCTTATTTGTAATTTTAAATGTTGGGGTTAAGGCGAAGAGGTTGCACAGGGTCTTTTGGTGCCAAATACTGCAGTAACCGGCAAAGTTGGAGATTACTTTGTACCAACCAGTCTAATGAGAGTCTGTCGGAGAGGGAGGGGGCAGCCTGGACCAAGGGATATGAAGTAAGGCCCGCAGAGAAATACCATAAAGGTGACTTAAGAACATACTAACATACTAAAATGTCAGCAGAATAGGCCCAGCGGTCTTTCGCGTCTGCTCGTTTGGTCAGCCTCCACCCTGGGAGCTGACCTTGATGCCCTTCCCCCGCACTCTCGGGCTTCTCCCTTCTCAGTTCATTGTATTCCCGCTGCACTGGACTTTGCTTCCACAACCCTTCCCCTGTACCTGTCCCACCCCCTCTTGAACCCCTTCACAGTCTCTGCCTCCACTGCCCACCCAGGCAGCACATTCCATGGTTCTACCACCCTATCAGTGAAGTAGCATCCCCTCCTTTCTCCCGGGTCTCCCCCTCCAGCTTCCACCCATGTCCTCTAGTTGCCCCACCCCTTCCTTCAGAGCACCTGACTGCACCTTCCCTATTTACCCCCTTCATGTATGTTACAGTGTGGGTTCTACAGATGGACACAGGACTCAGTAATTAAGGTGCAACCCACGTTGGCTTGTGGGATGTTTATTAATCTTCATGAATTTTTCTTCTGCACCAAAGAATAACAAACTTCAAAAAGAAATTAACAAAAAAAACAAAAAAAAAAAACTCTGTTAATACAAAGAAAAACAAGTATAATCCTTACAGCAGAAACCTTCTCTCTCCACTGGTCAGAAGATACTGACCCTATCTAACAGGTACCTGTTCAGGTAGGATTTATATACACTCCTACCTGAATCAGGTGACACAGCATAATCAAAATAAAAATATCTTTTAATAGCTTCCAAAATAATTTTGTACATATTTCTTAGTGTATTACTTGATACAAATAACCTGTTTTATGGACTATCACTTAAAAGTATTCTTTGGTAAAATTTTATCTTGCCATGGAATGTTTTCCAGACAGTGACTGTTAGGTTCTTGTTATAAATGTGGGCCACTAGGGGCCGCTGATCCCGTAAAGGAACAGAACAGTCAGACTGCAGCAGGCTTTCTCAGAGAACAGGCCTTCCCTTTTTGTTTCCAGGAGCAGCCCAAACAGAGTTCAGGTAACCTCTTTATCTGGACATTTCTTTCTCTAATACCTTCTTGTGGGAATTCTGTACATAACCTCTTTTTAGGTCTACCATAATGTTTTAAATGAAGGGACATTTAAAACAAATTTAAATTGTATTTGGTTCTTTTTTCCCAAGAGCTCTTCAGAACAGGGGACAAGCTTTGCTTTTCCTGTAGTCCTGGTAAGAACGCAGCTGATATACAGAAGGAACAAGTCTCAGTGCAGCAGAACTAAAACAAAACAGCATTCTGTACTGCAGGGTTAATGCTTGCAGCAGGGAGTGTGCTTACCACAGAAACCCTGTTCAAACAAAAACAAACTCTCTTTCTCTTAGTGAGAATCTCAAACGATAATTTATAACATACAGTCTCCTGTCTATTTTCCAGACTGCAAATGAATATTATTCTGTCCTTTTCTTGAACAGAACCAGTAAATAATACTGGAATCAAACAAATATTCCAGGGAAATGGAGTCTGTATTTACCCATTACTGCAGGCAATTAATCTGTTATTTCAATAACCTGATATTTAAGAGTATCCAAGGAAAAAAAGAGAAATAAAGCATTCCTGAAGAGGGTAACAGAGATATTTTTTTTGGGGGGCTGTGTAAGGAAGTGGCCTGCCTCCATACAGAAAATACAGGGATAGCCTTAGAAGAGGGAAGGAAAGTGGTCACAACCAGAGAAAGAAATAAAGGATGAGTACTTTTATTTAGTGGCAGGGACTAACCCTGTCACAATGTACGTGAAGACGTCCATCATGTCCCCCCTGTCCCTTCTCTCTTCCAATGTGTGCATATTTAGCTCTTCGAGCCTCTCCCCCATAGGTCCTTTCCTCCAAGCCGCAGATCATATTGGCTGCTCTCCTCTGGATCCTCTCCAGGAGTTCAATGTCCCTTTTTAAATGTGGCCTCCAAAACTGCACGCAGTACTCGAGGTGCGGCTTCACCAAGCAGTTATACAGAAGGAGTATCACTTCCCTCTTTCTAGAATGGACACACTTGGTCAGGCCCTGTCCCCATATATGGAAAGCTCCAGGCTGAAAAATGAAAAAGTTGTACCTACCGTAATTCTTGATCTTCCTGTGTATCTTCACCATTCATCACTGGTGGCTGATTGGCCAGAGACTAGCACCCCGCGGGAGCTTTTTTTTTTGCAGGAGGAGGTGCCACGCCACTGGGACACCTATGGAGAGCAGACACACAATAATGGCGCTCGCAGGTTGGCCAGTAACGCTGTTGTCCTCCACTAGTTCTGCATGCTGGAGAGACAGAGGAAAAAAAGGGGGTCGAGAGAAACAAAGGTAGGGCAAGGAAGCCTGAAGGACAGGAGAAGGAAAGGATATAAACTGAAAAAGAAATAGGCTGACCACAGGACAGAGGAGGAGTAGGAGGACCTGGGAGGTAATGGGCCAAAAAGGCCCCAGTCTCTGGACGGCCAGTACAAGCAGGAAAGGGAAGAGAAGAGAGAGAGAAGTGGAGAGAGAGAGAGAGAGGGAGAGAGAGAGAGAGAGAGAGAAACCAAGAGGAGAGAAAAGGAGAGGAGGGACCAACGTTCACCCAAGACACAGAACTTGCAACAGCAGAGCTTCCAGGGAGGTAACAGCCCATCAACCGGGAAGTTTCTGAGGCAGAACTTGCATTAATAGAATCCTGAGAAGATGGAGAAGGTCCCTCCCTCCATCCCCTAACCCCTAAGAGGATCCCCCACCCATCCCCACCCTGCTACAGTTTTCTAAGAGAACCCACAGGGTTCAGAGGGAGGAGTGGTATCCCACCTATTAACGTACCTCCCTGAAAGGGGAAGGAGACAGGAGAGGAGAGAAATAACAATAGAGGAGCGGAGGGGAGTTCCAGTCAGCTCCACCTCCCCCATCCCAGGGGACCCAAGAGTCGGCGCATCCCAAGGGGCTAGTCAACCCCAGAGATCAAGACCAGGACAAGGGAGACGGGTCCACCAGAAGTCCCCCACTGGGCTAGAAAAAAAGCCCTACTCACCCTCCTCCGAAGAGCTTTTCAGACGTCTCCTAGGGAGGAGGCCCCAAGGAGAAGAAGGGGAGAACCAAACTAGATCCCTGAGGAGGAGGGTGAGCAGGGAGGTGGCACAGCCCAGGGACTGAGGCTGTGTGAGGGGAAGGTGGGTGGGATTCAGTGATGAATGGTGAAGATAAACAGAAAGATCAAGAATTACGGTAGGTACATAATTTGCATATCTTCCCTGTGTTAATCTTCACCATTCATCACTGGAGGGCAAGTATCGAGCCCCCCTGAAGGGGGCCCAGTAGTTCCCTGAGAGGGTAGCAACCCCAGACCCTCTGTGGGAGATATACGGGGAGAAGAGACCTCCACCAGCCAGGTAGGCCTGGGACTGATCAGGATGAGCTGGTGTCCCCTGTCCCCTGGTGGAAGGAAGGCACCCCTGCAGTTTCCATCTCACCCTGCGGGAGAAAAGATGGGTCCCCTGGAAGGAGGAGGCTATTAACCTACGCCGGAGCCAAGGGCAACAACCTCGAAAGGTGAAGCCATGCCATCCGCCTAATGCAGATCGCTGTCCCTGCAAGTCATGAAGCAACTTATTGGCATCGTAAGATGCCCTTGACTGGTGGCTTGCCAGCTCCAGACCTATAGCAGAGAGGGATATGGCTTGCCGGGTAGCATCCGAATCGGGCAGTAATGCTAGCGCCTGGCCCAGTATCGCCCACAGATGCCTGTTATAGGCTGTGTGTGTGCCTGATGTGAAACAATGACAGTATCATCCATGCAGAGGAGAAAACCTCTCCGTCCCAGACAACTGAACCTCGCAGAGTCAGGATCCGGGGTCGGGCTGCAAACTGGACGTCTATGCCTGATAGGGGTGTCCAGATACGTCAATCCCGAAGTGGGATGAGGCAGAGAGCCTGACGACCCCTGGGGTGCACAATACCGTGGCTGGCAGGGTACGGGGTCTGGAACTGTGGCATATGGAAGCTGCCAGGCGCTGTACGACGCTTTCTGGAAGGGAAGTGGTCAGGAGGGGACCACCAAATGGTGTGCCCTGAACTAGCCCAAGAAGGCTTGCATCAAAAGCTCAGTATTGCAATGGGCCAGACAGGAAATATGCAAGTCCCTGACCAGTCTCGCCAGGAAGCGCTGATACTGTACCTGATCAGCATCAGAGGATGTGTGGACAGAAGACTCCTCTTCCTCAGGGGAGGAAGACAAGGAGGCCAAGGAACTTGCAGAGTCAAACTCCAGCTGCGAAGGGGGAACTGGTCGAAAGACCTGTTCATCCATGGCCCCAACACACTATTGGAAGTACACAGCCTGGGATCCAAACAGTTCACAGGTCAAAGGCCCTGAAGGACCAACACGGCCTGGGAGAGGAGGAGATGGATGCAAAGACATGGGAGAACCTATCACCATATATGACACGCCTCTGCCAGGGCTGGAAGACCCAACAGGCAATCCAGGCATAACAGGGAATCTGTAGGTCTGCAAAGTCACCGTCCTATTAAGAAAAGCAAAGTGGTTGGGACTGTGCCCTGTAGAAGAAGCTTCCCTATGAGGGGACAGAGTCCTCATGGATCTAGAAGGGTGGTCCCCAGCCCCATCCAATGAGGACTCTCTTGAAGGAGACAAGGGAGAGAACCTGAGCTCAGCACTGCGGTTCTTCCCAAGGCCCCGGAGGGCCACAGAGGGGTGCTGCTTCCCCTCATCCTGTCCCCTCAACCCCGCTGACTCAGAAGAAGACCTCTTCCTCGCACCCTCTGCCAAAGAACACCCCAAATCCACAGATTCCCTGAGGAGAGTTGCAGAGGAGGGGGATTCAGTCTTGACCTTGAGAGAGACGATGGCACTGGGGATGGCAGCTGACCTCTCTCCCAAAGTACGGACCATCGAACCTGTAACAATGGGACCGCCAGTCCACAAATGCCCCCTCGGACCACGACTGGCCCGAGGGTCAGCAGGGCTGCAGTCACCGGAGCCGCAGGTGGGAGCACCTGGGGAGGCACAAGATTGCTAGGCCATGGAGAACCCTCTGACTCAGAGGAGTCAGGTCGCCAGTGCAGATCAGCCTCTGAATCATCTGGCTCCGAAGAGGAGACAATCCAGAAGAGCTCTGGACCGGTGGCCCCTGGAGCTCTCCCCACACCCCTCGCGGCATCACCCCGATCACCGGAGCCGCGAATGTCTATGGGATCTGGGGCGGCACTGAGGAACGCCCCACGCCAGGCCCTGCAGCCATGGACCCAGACAAATGGGGAGTCTGCACCTCCAAAGGGGTGACTGCCAGGGCAGTGCTCCGCCTCCCGGCCAGGCACCATGTGGAACCAGATCGGACCTCCGGCACCACGGTAGAGACCTCCTCCATGGCAAGGCTGGAAGAAGAGGAGGTCTCTTCACCAGACCGTGCAGGCTCGGTAAGGGATCCGGAGGAAGGGCCGAGGGTTCTATACTTGGACCGACTAGAGCGACGCCACCCCCCAAAGTTGGCAGAGCCCTGCTTTTTCTTCAACGTGTGGTGCTCCAGAACGTGGCAGTCCATAGAGAAGCAGGCATCATAGGTGTCCTTGTCATGCTGGGGTCCAAGGCAGGTGAGGCAAACATCATGCTGGTTGGCAATGGAGATTTGCCAGCCACAGGGACACCGACGCATAGAAGGCCGGCCCATTTTAGATGAACGTTTTTTGTCCCGAGTACCAGTCATGATGCAACGGTAACTAAACTTTCAAAAAGAGAAAAGACTCAATATGGTTAACAAAAAGGAAAGATCTTACTGATAACTTGATAAACAGCGCTGAGTGGACGGCAGAACAGAGGTGGGTTGGAAAGGTGCCAGGTACTTAAGTTGGGCATCGAGAAGGATGTCTCCGAGGAGCAACTCCGAGGCTCCGTAGGTCGGCAAACTTTGCCGCAATGGCACAGATGAGAAGGCAAGCTCCAGGCAAGCTGCTGTCACTACAGCGGGACAAGCAGAACCAAGGTGGAGGAGGAGCTAATGGCTGTTACTGGCCAACCTGCGAGTGCCCACGCAGTGCGTCGGCCTCGTGGGTGGTGCTGATGGCACCAGCTCCTCTCTCCTACAAAAAAAAAAAAAAGAAGAGGTCCCACGGGATGCTTATCTCCGGTCAATCACCCATCAGTGATGAAAGGTGAAGACTGACACTGGGCAGATTTTACTAGCCCGAGATGTTAAATAGTACCAGAAAAAAATTGGCACTGGGAGCCCCTCATGCTCTTTCGCCAGAGTTTTGAGAGTGCTGTACAGGGCTTTTTGTCTTTCCACAGAAAAGCAGAGATGATCTGATGCAGCTGTGAAAATCACTTCTGTGGGAGAGGAATTCCAAGCATGCTAAGGGACTATAGTACCTGGGGTAGAATATTCATACAGATTAAAGAAATCCGTCCCCATAGTGACAACGGAAGAGAGAATTAAAATCTTGCCAGATCAGGGCTGTCACTACACGTAATATAGAGTTTAAGTTACTATCAATTAAAGTTTTGGTAGTTAGGGTCAGTCTAATCCCAAGATAGGCAAGACCGGAAGGAGACCAACAATGTTGAAGATCTAAAGGCATATCACTTCTATGGATTCTACAATTCAGTGGCATAACAACAGTTTTAGCAATATTGAGCTTGTACACTGACAGTTGACCAAAGTCAGCAAGAACCTGGAAAGCAGTGGGCAATGAGGAAGACGGGTTTGATAGATGCAGTAAGATGTTGTCTGAATAAGTCTAAAGTTTAAAAGAACGGGGATCTACGGATATCCCGGAGATTTGAGAATGGAGAATAATGTGTCTTGTTAAAGGTTCAAGATATAAGCTGAATAAATAAGGGGCAACCCTGCCTCTTCATAGGGGAAAGGAGTCGGATAATAATCCATCACAAAACTCTGCCCGGAAGGAGAATAAATAAGCCTTAGCCATTTAATAAAGTTAGTCGAATTCCAAATGCTGACATGGTATGAAACAAGAAATAATTACTCAGCGCAGTAATCTTTTTTCTTCCAAGGGGTCCTTTAGCATCAGTAACTACAAAGGTTAGCTGGCTAGGTGCAACTGCCCCGGAGGTATGCCTTTAAGAGAATTTTATTTAAATGAGTTTTGGTCATTAGCCAATCAAAAAACAGGAGGAGAGTGAGCTGAGTGAGAGCAGCTTGAAGCCTTCATAATTTTTTCGAAGGAAAAAGGGGGCGCACATGCCCCGAAAATAGGATTCAAAAAACATGCAAATGTCCAAAAAAGTGGAAACGGAAAAACAACATTAGTAAGAAACTCAAAGAAAAACCCCAAATTTGGTAAGAGAACTGATAACAGAGCCCTTCTCCTGACAGGTGAACCAGGGAGGAAGGGTGGGAGCTTATTGATGCTTAAGGACCCATTGGAAGAAAGATGATTACTGCAGTGAGTAATTTTTAATTCTTACCCTAGGAGTCCTTTAGCATCAGTAACTATAGCAGACTACCGAGCAGCACCAAATGTGAGGTGGGCAGAGGATCTACTTGGGGAAGAGGTTCAGCAGAACCGCCCTGCCCAAGGCTAGAAATAATTTTTTTGAGATGCCTGTCCGAGGGACAGGAGGAATGTAAATGATGCCTGTCCGGACAAAGTTTTACCTGTCCACATTGTTGTGAGGTGAATTTTAAACTTAAAACATAAGATGGACTGTAAAGTGGAAAGAGAGAAAACTGTTGCTTCTGGGGGGGTTATTTTCAAGGTAAAACACTGATTGAGTCTAGTTATTTCTGAATCAGAACTTGAATCTAGTCTGCAGCCATATGGTCTCACATGAGGTCTTCTCTTTTGTTTTCCAGATTTGAACCATAGTGTTATGGCATCCTACAGGTCAAATGTAGCAACACTAGCATCTGACAGCTTGACATGCATTAGTTCAGATGTAGTCATAGGAGACAGACAGGACCACCAGTCAGACTTCACTCTGCCCATCAAGCTGAATCCTCTCTCAACTACTGCAGTCTGGGTTGGGATCAGTAGAGCTATTGTGACTAAGACCAGAATATCAGGGAATCGCTGTTCATGTGCATCATTATGGAGAATTTTTTGCCAGAAATCCAAATAGCGAAATTTCGGAGACAGCTCATTCAGTGATTTTTTCATAAGTGGTTTAAGCTCTAACCACTGCACTTCAATCAAGTTTACATTATGATTGTGTTTCTTGAGTATGTCACTGTAGTGCTCTGTGAGGGTTCTGACTTCCTCATTGCCATAAAGGGCTAGTTGGTGGTCACTATCTGGTAACTATAATGGGTTAAATATACTGAATGACCATAGGACTGTGTTTTAAAATTGGAAAATCGTGAGTTAATACTTTCAACTGTTGATGAAAGAAGGCTTGTAACATCACGCAACACTGCCTGTTTGGTTCTATCTATAGAATATCCCCTTTCTAAGTTAAGGAAGATATCAGATCCACAGTACTGAACCTGAGTACTGGCTGAGCCCGCCAGTCGACTTGTGCTAGTGTCACTGTCAGCTGTGTCAGAGTCAGGGAGCAACAGCAATTCATTACAGACTTTGTCAAGTTTATCCTGCACAGGGTAGTTCTCTAGCCAGAGCACTGTGCTTTCAACCTTACTGACTACTGTTTCTACTGTTGAGCTGTCTCTCTGTAGAGTTAGACTGAAGGCCATCATGACAGAAAGGTAGTCAGCCCAAAACTGAGAAAACAGGACAAATCTCACAGTACTTATTGTTTTGAACAACCCACTGGCCTGATCTTTTGTTTGCCCTGGTGTGGAAGCAATGTGCTGTAAATGTACAACTGAGGCCTTATAGCTGGACAGAATAACAGACAGAGCCCTTTCTCTGTGTGCAACCCACCGGGTCCCTGACACGTTAACTGGTTTGTGAATGGTGTAGCTCATATTACTGGCTAACTCTTTGAGACCGGCCCAGTTTTTGGGAGACTTATAGCATATTTTATAGATACCCATTAAGACTTCATCTGTAGTTTTCATGTATGGAATAGATGTTGCTGATTGCTTTATAGCTAGCTCCAACTTGTGGGCACTGCACTGAATCCCTAACAAATGAGGTACGTCTTTCAAAATCCTGCCAAACACCCCAGTCACTTTACCCAACATGACGGGTGCCCCATCAGATCCAAAGCAACAATTTTTCTTTCCAGTCTTTACAGTCCAAGGTGAATTCTAAGGCATCACCTATTGAGTTATAAATGCTTTCACCATTTGGAATAGAGACTGGCTGAAGGGAAACAAATTTGTTAACTGGACGGAAATTTTCCATTGTCCTAATATAGACTGCCTCCTCTTCTATTACTGAGGCATCAGTGCTCGAGTCACATAGGACAGAGATGAAAGTGTTATTGTTAACCAGTTTTGCATCTTTTATCCTTATTGATTCTGAAATAAAATGTGTGAACGTTGCTGCCTGTTTGTCACTTCTATAACTGACTCCGACATTTGCACCATTTACATGTTGTAATTCTAAGATGCCAGGGAAATCTGTGAATGGGCGTTCTGAATTAATCAAATAAAGAGTTGTTCTAAACAAATGTTCTACTTGTGTCGCCTCATTTTTTTCCATTTGTATTATTCCTCATTCTATTGCTAAGTTAGAAGGTTCAGTATTAGACACAATATTTTTTCACTGGCTAATTTATGAGGTTTGGAGAGTTCATGAGCACGTACATTTTCAAGTCTCATGCTCTTATAGCCACTCATGAAAGTGTTTGTCTCCCTTAAGTATTTTTTGCAGTATGAGCAGGTCATGCCCACATCAGGCTCATATAGTAGCCACTCCCCATTTTTCCTCCAGGTCTCCTGGAACCCCCTTTTTCTTTTTGTCCCACTTTCAACAGTAGTCAGAGTTGCTGGCATATCAGCACTGGCAGTGGCACTACAAGTTGTCACATCTGTGGCCACAACGGTGGGGTGAGTAGTTGGTGCTACTGAGTCTATCAGTAATGGAGAAGCAGTACACATAGAGGAACCCGAGGTTTCTCCTCCCTCTTGGCTTGAAACTGAAGGCTTTCCTGTATATTTTTTTTTTAAAGCCAAACTTTAACAAAGACATTTTTTCCCCCTTTTGGTTTACTTAGCTAAGAATACTTAACTTAGTAGTACGAATTTAAAGTACAGTAGGCACTCTGGAAGACAGTGGACACTACAGTGAAGTGATGGTCAGAGATATCAGAAGACGTGAACCATCTGTTTAGTTTTCTTTCCCTCCCTGTAAAACCCCGGACAAAGGAGTTTAATATTTATATTTTCCTCCCGCTCAGATTTCACGACTAAAACCGGAGGGCTATCCTGCTGTCAACCTGTTTTATAATTTAATCCCCTCCTCTCCCTTTGACAGTGCCTTGATGTCACTCACACTCACTCAGTATTTTTAATTTTTTTTTTTTTAACCCCCCCCACCTGCAATCCTTTTTTTTTTCCCCACGCACAAGCAGCCTGCTATGATATTGTTGTTACTTCTTGGGTTTGGTTTAATATTTTTTAATCTGGGTCACGGTGACTCAATTCAACCCCCCTCCTCTGCCTTTCACAGTGCCTTGTTGTCACTGTATTTTTTATTAGTCCTCCTCCTCTCCACATCCACAGAGAGCCTGATCTCTCAAGCAGAAGCACTGCAGGCACTCCTTATACTTGTTTTGATTTAGTATTTCTTTTTTATCCACAAAACAAAACCCCAGAAACAAGGTTTTTTTTTTTTTTTTCACTCCTTGTTTACTTTATCTGAGTCGCTCAATTCAGCCCCCCTCCTCCTCTCCCTTTGACAGTGCCTTCTTGTCACAGTCACTCAATTTTACTTTTATTCAGTTAGTCTACTGGCAGAGCACAACAGCAGGCTGACAGGGGCTAGTTTACGTTAGTACAGTCAGTCCGTCAGTATCTATCTTCAAGGTTCAAGCTGTAGCTAACAGCTCTGGAGGGCTTTACACAGGCTGAGTGAACAATAAGCTTAATAGAGCCTTGCCTTCACCTCTCCGCACACTCAAGATATATATTTTTTTTTTTTTATTCGGAGATGAGACCCCACCACTTGCAGATCACAAGGTCTCTTTTGGCTTTGAGAGAGTGGGTTGGACAGAACAGAGAATTTATTCAGGTGTACAGAGTAGTACTGACTCCTATCTCCTTCTGACAGTGCCTGACTGCTTTCTTTTTTTCACTCCCTCTCCCTTCCCCTGAACTCACCTACCCACACCACCAGAAGTTCAGTCAACACACAGACTCTAGGCAAGCGTTTAGTTCTCACCGCACCACAATACCCCTGGGATAGCCTCCCTAGTTTTACTCTTAGTATTTTTTAAATTGTTTGCTTTTGTTTTTTCTGGTTGTTCCCCCCCCAATATTTTCCTCCCTCCCCTTATACTTTCTTTGCAGATTGCAGTGCACAGAAATACAGTGGAAGTCTTATTTGATGACAGTGATCAACAAAAAGCAATCACATGTACTGCAACACAGCACAGAGCTCAGCTGCACAGACCCCTCAAGGCAGAAGTCTTTTTTTTTTTTTTTTTCTCAAAGTTAACCCAGTCCAGAAGCCTTTTTTTAATCCCACCTTGAGACTGGCAGTGGCTTCAAACTAAAGAATCCCCCTACTCCACGTTTATCTTCCCTATCCTCCTCCAACTACCACACAAATTGTAAAGAATCCCACTCCTCTGTCCTCCACAACGTTTATCTCCCCTCCCCTCCAACTCCCACACAGCAGCAGACCCTCAGTGTTTATATTGTGCTTAAGCAGGAGTTTCACAATCCCACAAGATTCACAAAATGAGCCCCAAAATGAGATGGCCCTGAAAAGGACTGTTTAAGAATTTGCTCCAGCTCTCCTGATGACCTCACCAGTCAAGCGCTAGCTAGGAAATGTAGCGAGTGAGTTTGGGCACAGCAACCGCGCATGCTCAGTGACGATGGGCATGTGCGGTAGCGCTAGTTCACTCGCTGCTGCTGCTGCGCTGCACGTCTGTTCCCGCTCCCGCTTGCTGCCACATCGGACTACCGAAGATCAGGTGACATCCACTAGCAGCAGTCACCTGACCAACCCAGCATACAGCGGCAATGGAAATGCAGGCGGAGCAACGTAGGACATCTTCCCACTGTGTCCTAGCGCCAGACAGTGCAAGTCAGAATTGCCTGTCCAAGGGACAGGCAAACTGATTGAAATGGCTGTCCCATGTGAAAAACGGCTGTCCGGGACAGGAGGACAGCCAGTTATTTTGAGCCCTGGCCCTGCCAAATCTGCCATCAGATCTGGTCTGCACATCCAAACTGCAGTGTTTCACAAAGGTGTGCACAGATTTCCAGGTAGCTGCTTTGCAGACATCAAGAAGGGTATGTCCCTTGCTGCTGCCACCGAGGCTGCAGTGCCCCTAGTGGAGTGGGCTCCAAGCCCCACGGGAAGTTGATAACCAACCCTTTCGTAGCAGAATCTAATACAAGAGACCAACCAATTGGAGATGGTCCTCTTGGCAGCTGGTCTTCCTCTACCTACATCCCCATAAGTGAAGAACCACCGAGTGGAAGAGCCGCTGGACTGCCTAGTATGCTCTATGTAGTAAAAAAGGGCTCTTTTGACATCTAAGCTGTAGAGCTTTTGCTCCCCAGGAGTGGATTTCTCAGTAAAGAAGACAGGCAGGGTAATGGACTGGTTTAGGCAGAACTCCGAAACCACCTTTGGTAGAAATTTCCTATTTGTCCTGAGCTCAATTTTATCATTGTGAGGAATGATGTAATTCTGCTCAGTGCACAGGGCCTGTAGCTCTGAAATCCTCCTGGCAGAGGTAATGGCCACCAGGAAGATTGTCTTCCAAGTCACAAACTTGATATGAGCAGTGGACATAGGCTCAAAGGGTGGTTTCATGAGCCTGTCTATGCAGAGGTTCAGGTTCCAAGGGGGAACCGGTTCCCTGACTGGAGTCTGAAGGTGCAAGAGGCCTTTGAAAAACTGTTTAAATATGGAGTGGGAAAAGACTGACTTTCTTTCCCACCGAAAGGTATTCCGAAATTGCAGCCAGGTGTAGCTTGAGGGAGGATGGTTTCAAGCCCGACACCTGCAAGTGTATCAGGTAATCCAGCAGCAGAGAGTCTGAAGCTGAAGGGGGACTGACCTTTTTGCTCTTGCACCAGAGGGAAAACTTTTGTCATTTGGCTGCATAAGTCTTCTTAGTGTTCGTTTTTTTTGCCATCCTCAGGCTCTTAAGGACCTGTTCAGAGTACTTAGAGAATGGAAACTCCAACTTCTCAAGAACCAGGCCTTGAGGTGAAGAGAGTATGTTTGGAAAATGCACTCCTGTCTGGGGAAGGGTCAGCAGGGAGTGAGCTGGCAGCAGGCGAATTAGCCTGCTGCAGGGCAGTAAGAGAAGGAGAGGGTACCGGGCTTGCCTGGGCCAATCCGGAGCCACCAGGATCATCGATGCAGGCTGTTGTCTGAGTTACAGCAATACCCAGAGTATCAGGGGGAAAAGGAGGGAATGTGTGTAGGAACTTCCCTGACCAGTCCAGGATCAAGGCATCCAGAGGAAGCGCTCCCAGGACTAGGTGCCTGTAACAGTACTGAGGAAGCTGAAAGTTGAGGGGAGAGGCAAAAAGATTCACTTTTGGTGTGCCCCACCACCCAAACACTGTGGCTAGTACTTGCTTGTTCAGAGTCCATTCACTCTGGCTTTGACTGATGCGACTTGGAGCATCTGCCAGGGTACTGTGTTTGCCTGGGAAGTGAACAGCTGAAAGGCTGACTCCCAGGGAGAAGGCTAGAGACCAGAGCTTCAGAGCAGAGTATTCCTGATCTGGTACCACCCTGTTTGTTTCTGTAAAACACTGCAGTGGTGTTGTCTGTTCGAATTTGAACCGCCTGCCCTTTTATGCTGACAGTGAATGCTTTGAGACCTAAAAAGAATGCTCTAGAGTTCCAAAAGATTTATATGTAACTGTGACTCTTCGAGAGTCCAGGTGCCCCTTACTGAGTCACTGTCCAGATGTGCTCCCCACCCCAGGAGGGAGGTGTCTGTGGTGATCACCTTTGTGGGTAATGGAGCTTGGAAGGGTACCCCTGCTTGCAAATTTGCAGGGTTCTTCCACCAAAGCAAGTTTTGGAGGAACTGCTCCGTCACAGGTATCAGCTTTGAAAAACTGTTGATTCTCTGAGACCAGCGGGCTCTGAGGTAGACCTGCAGGAGTTGCATCCTGTACCCAACTCCTGGGACCACTGCAGTCATTGAAGCCATGCATCCCAGGAGTCTGAGAAAATGTCTGCCTGGTCTTGGCCGTCCCTGGACAAAAGCATCTGCCACTGAAAGGAAACTCAATTATTTCCTATGGGAGGAAGGCATATCCTTTCTGAGTGTCCAGCTGGGCTCCTATGAAGGTGAGAAGCTGAGTGGGTTCCAGATGAGACTTCGGATTTACCAGGAATCCCAGAGACTCCAAAGTGCATTCTGTAAGGGAAAGGGACTCCTTGACCTGACAAGGAGACTTTGCCACTACGAGCCAGTCATCCAGATAGGGATAGAGAGCAACACCCAGTCTCCTGAGGTGTGCTGCTACCATTGCGAGACACTTGGTAAAGACCTTTGGGACAGAGGACAGGCCGAAGAGCACTGCGGCAAACTGATAGTGGCCCGAAGGGAGTCTGAATCGGAGAAACTTCTTGTGAGACCTCCAATATGGGTATGTGGAAGTAAGTGTCCTTTAAGTCCAGGGAGGCTAGCCAGTCTTCCTGCTGTAAGGACTATATGACTAGTGACAGAGTGACCATTTTGAATTTTTTTTCTTTTTTTTTTTTTATTTAGTTGTTTAACCAGGTATAGCACACTAAGCTGAAAGCTTTTTTACAGGAGCGACCTGGGAGCACAAGGAGGTTAAGTGACTTGCTCAGGGTCACACAGTATGCAAATGGAAGCTGTGGGATTCAAACCCAGGTCTGTTCTGCTGGATGTCACCAAATTTGCAGCTCGGAGCCTTAGACCACTGCACTATACTGCCTCCTCCTTTTCTCAGATGTTTGTTTAAATATCTGAAATCTAAGATAGGTGACCACTCCCCAGTTCTCTTTTGTGTCAGAAAGTACCTCTAGTCGAGGCCCTTGCCCTTCTCGTTGGCCGGGACCCTCTCCACTATTCATAGAGTTAGAAAGTTTTGTACTTCCAATTCCAACAGTGGAATCTGTGTTGGGGACAGAGGTCTTGACACCATGGGTATGCTTGAGGTCTGGCATCTGCTTCTCCACCATCTCCAGAACCCACTTGTCCGGTGTAATGAGGGACCAGTTCTGAAGACTGTGGGAGAGTCTGCCTCCCACCGGAAGCGGGGAGGCGACCTGGACACTCACATCAGGACTCGGACTGTGAGGCTGCCGGCTGGGTAGAGGTGGCCCTTCTCTTGCCCCTTCTTTCCCTGCCTCTGAAAGACCCCCTATACTGAAGATTGTAAGGCATGGAAAAAAAACTTCTGTCCCTACTGCCCCTGGGTCGGGATCTCTGAGGGGCAATAGGCTTAGGTTTAGAGGAGTGACTCTGCCAGGAGGCCTTGTACTCATCCACCTTTTTCATGTAGTCAGTAGTTCTGTAATCAAACAACATATTTTGATCACAGGGAAAATCCATGGCCTTAGTCTGGGTGTCTGGGGTCAGACTGGTAGTCCTAAGCCAGGCAAACCATCTCAAAGAGATGGCATGGGCCACTGCCCTAGAGGTGGCATCATTGTTGTCATCTGCCATGTGGAATCGGTATTTAGTAGCTTCCAGGGCAGTTTTTGACATATCCACCAGCTCCGGCACCATAAAATCTGACCCATTGTGGGCAATGGCCACGACAGACTTTCATAGGGCTTTCCGATATTTGGCTGTGAAAGCCATATACGAAGAAAGTCTGATAAGCAGTGAAGCTGTGGCATTCATTTTCTTTGCTATAAAGTCAATTTTCTTGGAGTTCTTGTCCGGAGGTAAGGGGGACAAGGAGATCCCAGCTTTCTCACAAGCTGCCTGCTGCACTATTAGTCTCATGGCTAGGGTGTACAGACAGGAACTTGGTACCAGTTCTAGACAATCTGTATTTTTTCTCAAACTGCTTGTCAACCTCTGCAACAGAAGTGGGGGTCTGAAGCACTTTCATGGTAGTTTTCTCAGAAGAAGCCAGAACCCAGAAGGGGAAGGATCCAGATTCATTTCAGTGCATGGCAGTAACTGCTCACTGCTATTTTTGTTTTAAACATAGATTGTGGTCTTTTAGTGACACTTTTATGTCTTTGCTATCTTTACTTAGAATTGTTTTTGGGCTGTTGAAAATGTAAAACCTAATTTGGTGTTCTTGTAGTGGTGGTGCATTCCTTTGCTGTCTTTAATTGCTGCAAATTTTCGCCCCCCCCCCACTCTTAATTATATGCCCTGTTAAATCTGATTGACAGGAGCTAAGCACAGGGAATAGTAGGGGTTGTGGAGTAGGAGGAGCATAAGGGGGAAGAAGCCCGCCCTCGACACAAGTGTTTTGACTCTTTTTTTTTTTTCTATCTTTAATGAAAAATATCTGAGGATCAGTGACAGGATTTTTAGGACAGTAAATTAATAAAAAGGGAACTAGGAGAGCTTCAGTAACAGACAAGTACTGGAATAACAGTATAATGTGGGGAGTGGTGCAATGCAGTGGCTGCGGGGCAGCCATATTCAGGCAGACCTTCTGGATGCTGAGGTGCTGCCCTATCTGCATGCATCTCTCTGGACTGTAGGATGAGGTAGCCAGACTCAGACCAGAAGTAAACTGGGTCAGGAGTACCATCACCCCTATCCAGAGACCACCCAGTCCAACGCCGCTGCCTCAAAGGATGCAGAGAAAGAGGAGCACTTGGATGACAGTGGGCCCGGGGAGGGTTAGGGCGACCAGGCAGAGGAACATCCCAGATCCTATTCCACTCCAGAACTCGTATGCCACACTGGCAAATGGGGACAACCAAATAGAGGTACCCAGAGAAGTGGAAGGGAAGAATGTGGAGGTTAGCCAAGGCAGTGACCTCAGTAGGGAGAGCAGTGGACCCCAGAGGAGGAGGAGGAGGCAAATCCGGGTGGGGGACTCCATCATAAGAGGGATCCAGCTAGGAACACAGGAGGGAAGGACAGGGAGGTGAGGTGCCTAACAGGTGCCACGGCATGGAGGGATGGGAGGAAGATCCTGGGGATCGCCGGGAAGGCAAGACGGGATGGTGAGCTGGATGTCATTATCCACCTAGGTACTAATGACCTGGCAAATGGGGAGCCAAAGAAAGTTCAGGAAGAGTTTATGAAATTGGGGAGGGGTCCCAAGCAAGTAGCTACTTCTGTCACTTTCTCGGAAGTGCTACTTGCGAGAGGCATGGGAGAGCATAGGGGCGCATGCACCAGGAACTTTAACTTATGGTTGAAGAACTGGTGCTGTGAGGAAGGGTTTGGATTTATTGGCGACTGGGGACCCACCTGAAGGGATGGAGGCTTGTTCAAGCCAGACAGCCTGCATCCATCCTGGAGGGGAAATCCAAGCACACAATAAGTTTAAATGCTACATGGACAAGCATTTAAACTAGCCAAGGGGGTTGGCAGGCCAGCAAGGAGGGTACCTAATTGCCCACCCCCCACAGCTAGCAGTGGAACCAGTGAACAGGAGGACTGGATATCTCTGCAAAGCAGTGTGAAAGAGAGCGATGAGCACCCAAGAGGTGGATAGGCAGAAAAGCAGCAAGATTCAACAGAAGGGCAGACAGCAGGGAGAACCAGGGATAAAGGACAACCGGGGAGGGGCTGGAGAAGAACAGCTAAACAGTCTAGGGAGTTCAAATCATGGAAAGCCATGTGCGCCAGTGCCAGGAGCCTTAGCAACAAGATGGAGGATCTGGAGGCTGTCATGGTGCAGTCGGACCTGGACATTGTGGCCATCACAGAAACCTGGTGTAATGATAACCACGACTGGGAGATGGCCATACCTGGCTACAACATATTTCAGAAGAGACAGGGCAGGTAGGAAGGTAGGAGGAGTGGCACTTTATGTGAAAGATGACAAAGGCCACAGAGATCCAGGAGGAACAAAATGGGGGAGAGATACTGTGGGTTAAGCTGAAAAGGAAAATGGGGCCAGCCATCCGCACAGCTGTGGTTTACAGACCACCAGCCCAGGAGGAAGAAACAGACAGGGAGCGGATGCTAGCCATCCAAAGGATGGCAGACAAGGGTGAGGTAGTGCTGGTTGGAGACCTCAGTATTCCGGACGTGGACTGGAGCATCCCTGCAGCAGCATCAACCAAGAACAGATTTATCCTGGACTCCCTTCAAGATGCCTTCCTCATGCAACTGGTCATAGAACCAACTCGGCAGAAGGCAATACCGGACCTTGTGCTCACAAACAGGGACAGTGTGATGGGGGTAACAGTGGGGGAGCACCTGGGGAACAGTGACCACCAGTCATTGTGGTTTGAAATCACAGAAGGAGCAGAACCAAACCACACAAAAACACGTATCCTGGATTTTAGGGGGGCAGACTTTGGGAAAATGGGGAGACGCTTGAAAGAGGCATTAAGGGGAATGGGACAGGAATCAGGGGTTGAGGAACAGTGGGCAGTATTTAAAATGGGGATTACAAGAGCAACAGAATTATGCATTAAGCAGGTTAGCAAGGGGAAAAGGAAGAGGAGACCACTATGGTTTTCCAAGGAGATAGCGGACAAAGTGAAAGCCAAAAAGACTGCATTCAGGCAATACAAAATGACACAAGCAGAAGGGGATATGGAGAAGTATCAGGAGGCAGGGAGGTCAGTAAGGGAAGCCAAAGCCCAGACAGAAGAGCACATTGCAAAATTAGTGAGTAGAGGAAACAAAACTTTTTACAGGTATATACTGTAAGTGAAAAAAGAAAAGCAAAGGGAGAGATAGTGAGACTGAACGGGGAGGATGGGGCCCATGCTGACGATGACAACAGTAAAGCGGACATATTGAACAGGTATTTCTGCTCAGTCTTTACTGAGGAAGAGGAGGGTAATGGGCCTGAAGGGAGTACAAGGGGTGGGAATGATGCAGAAATGGATGCAAGTCCCTTTACACGAGAAAGGGTCCTGAAGGAACTGGAAGGAGTAAGAGTTGATAACGCAATGGGGCCAGATGGGGTGCACCCCAGGGTCCTTAAAGAACTAAGAGAGGTGGTGGCTGACCTTCTGGCAATCCTGTTTGGCCGATCACTGGAAACAGGAGAGGTACCAAAAGACTGGAGGACAGCAGATGTAGTCCCCTTATACAAAAGTGGGAACAAAGAGGAAGCGGGGAACTACAGAACAGTCAGCCTCCCTCAGTAGTGGGGAAGATCATGGAAGCACTACTGAAGGAGAGACTGGTGGAATATCTGGTTGTCAATGGACTACAGGACTCAAGGCAGCATGGTTTCACCAGGGGGAGGTCATGTCAGACCAACCCTGTTGAATTTTTCGACTGGGTGACTAGGGAGGTGGATTAGGGGAGTGTAGTGGATGTGGCCTATCTGGACTTCAGCAAGGCCTTTGACACTGTGCCACGTAGACGGTTATTACACAAACTGGGGAATATGGGTGTGGGAAGGACAGTAATGTGGTGGGTAGGTAACTGACTGGGCAGCAGGACACAGAGGGTGGTGGTAAATTGCTGTCACTCCACAGAGAGAAGAGTGACCAGTGGGGTACCACAGGGATCAGTGCTGGGACCGATTCTATGCAACATCTTCATCAGTGACATTGCGCAGGATCTAGAAGGCAGAATTTCCCTGTTCGCTGATGACACAAAGATCTGTAACAGAGTGGACACACCAGAGGGTGTAGACAGAATGAGAAGGGACCTGCAGAAACTTGAAGAATGGTCAGGGGTTTGACAATTGAAATTCAATGCAAAGAAGTGCAAGTTAATGCATATGGGCACAAAAACCCTGGCAGAATATATCAGTTTGGGGGGGGGGGGGTGAGGATACAGCATGCACCAAGCAGGAAAGGGATCTTGGGGTTATCATCTCTGATGACCTCAAGGTAGGGAAACAGTGTGACAAGGCAGCAGGTAAAGCAATAGGATGCTGGATGCATAGGCAGGGGCATCACCAGCAGGAAAAGGGAGGTCATAATTCCACTATACAAGACACTAGTGAGGCCCCACCTGGAGTACAGTGTACAGTTCTGGAGACCTTACCTATGTAAGGACATACACAGGGTAGAGAAGGTTCAGAGGAGGGCAACAAAGATGGTACATGGATTGCATCACAAGTCCTGTGAGGATAGGTTGAAGGACTTGAATATGTACTCCCTGGAGGAGAGGAGGGAGAGAGGGGATATGATAGAGACATTCAAGTATCTTACAGGGAGGAACATGGTGCAGGAATACACTATTTTTAAGTGAAAAAGTAGTGTGTTGCCCCTCACCCCTGACCTCCAGAATTCCTTTATGTCTATCCCATGCATTCTTAAATCCCGTGATTGTTTCAGCGCCCCCCCCCCACTTCCTCTGGCAGGGTATTCCGCTTGTCCACTGCCCTTTCTGTGAAGAAATTCTTCCTTATGTTTCCTCTGAATCACCCTCCCTCCAACTTCACCCCATGCCCTCTAGTCCTGGAACATCTTTTTCGATGAAAATAGTGAATTCCTGCACCCTGTTCCTCCCTGTAAGGTACCTGTAGGTCTCTATTGTATCCCCTCTCTCCATCCTCTCCTCCAGGGAGTACATATTAAGGTCTTTCAGCCTGTTCTCATAGGACTTGTGATGCAATCTCTGTGCCATCTTTGTTGCCCTCTTCTGAACTTTCTCTACCCTATGTCCTTACATAGGTAAGGTCTCCAGAACTGTGCTCCAGGTGGGGCCTCACTAGTGTCTTGTATAGTGGAATTATGACCTCCCTTTTCCTGCTGGTGATGCCCTTGCCTATCCATCCCAGCATCCTATTTGCTTTACCTGATGCCTTGTCACACTG
Organism: Neoceratodus forsteri; assembly: GCA_016271365.2. Classification (NCBI taxonomy): domain Eukaryota; kingdom Metazoa; phylum Chordata; order Ceratodontiformes; family Ceratodontidae; genus Neoceratodus; species Neoceratodus forsteri. The sequence continues at coordinate 1,546,638,176 of CM057450.1, forward strand.
TTTATGACTATCGGACTAAGTCGAGATTGTGGTCATTAGGTCAGAAAAGAATGAGGGTGAGTCCACACTGGGCCCATATACATTGCCCAGGAGAATCTCACATGTACCTATATGTATGTGAAAGAAAAGACAGCGGCCCTCAGGGTCTGCATGCTCCTGTAGCACTTGAAATGGGATATGTCTCCTTACCAGGAAAAGAACCCCGCACCAAGCGCATGACCCACCCATAACCTATGGAAGAAATGGGCATTCTGAGAGGGGATATGGGTTTCTTGGAGAAATGCCGGGTCAGCCTTTAAAATAGCCAAATGGGTAAGGACACGAGTGTGTTTCAAGAGTGAGTTACCCCCCTTAATGTTCCATGTGACACATGTTAAAGAGGGTATTGACATATTGTTAGGAAAATAAAATCGGGGAGAGAGCTAGATACCAACAGAAATGCATGAGGGAAGTATAGGACACTTTTCTTGGTAAGCATGACCTGTAAAAAAGAACATCCCATCACATAAGTAACAAAAACAGGTGTCCTGTGCACATAGGCTCTATGTGCTCGCCAGAGGAAAGTAAGAGTAAACAGCATTAAACATGGGAAAACTCCAAACCAAGAAACCAAAGAGATCAAACATCCACAACTGTAGAAAAACCTGTACCATAATAATCTTCCCCTGTAAGTCCACCTCTAAAAAGGAGGGGAAAGGTAGGCGACACACCTTAATCAAGGGTATAACACCCCCTATCAATTGATGGGTCGTGGTGGTTCAGTGAACGAGCATGAACAACTGGCCACCGCATCCTGGTGAAATATCTAAACCATAAAGTGAATGGTATCAGCAAAATAAAAAAAAAATTAAACTGTACAAATAAAAGGACCCGAAGAGTTAACTCCACCTAAAGTCATCAACAGGAAGTAAACCATAGCTGAAAGGATAGTGAAGGGCTTAAATTCCTGCCACGAGGAAAACAGCAAAGTAAAGGATGGGGGTATCACAATAATAGTAATCTTAGGTACAATAACCACAGTCTAGTAATAACACTATCCATCTAAGCAAGTAATGAGAACCCCCAGGGTTGACTCCACCCACAGTTGTCGGTGTATAAAAAGAGTTAACTCCAACAACGATCATCAATAGAAAATACACAATAGTTGAAAAGATAATAAAGGGCTAAAATTCCTGCCCCAAGGAAAAACAGTAAATTATGAAATTTAGAGGCAGTATAGCGCAGTGGTCTAAGGCTCTGAGCTGCGGATCTGGTGACATCCAGCAGACCAGACCTGTGTTTGAATCCCACAGCTTCCACTTGCATACTGTGTGACCCTGAGCAAGTCACTTAACCTCCTTGTGCTCCCAGGTCGCTCCTGTAAAAAAGCTTTCAGCTTAGTGTGCTATACCTGGTTAAACAACTAAAACAAAAAAAAAAAATGGGGAGAGAGAGAATCCTCAATTTTGACTGGTCATTACTTGTGCATGAAATCTGTCCCATGCACAGGTAATAAGTTCCTAAAAGCGAGATCGCAGTACAAAAAAAAAAATTTGCCTTTAGAACATTGAGATTTTTACACACAGCCATTTTATTTACTTCGTTAGCAAGGAAATCCTTCTAGCCCTCCCATCAACATATCTGGCACTTTTCTGTACACAATAAATACTAGCCCTAACCATATTTGTTAGTTAAATTTTTTAAATGAAAACAAATTTACGATCCTGCCACCCTTTTTGCAAGCTTACAGTTTTTTTCTCGTCTGCTCTCTCTCGCTGTTTATCAGTTGTTAACACCCGGAGTCATTCACCACTCTGTGTAAGTGAAACTCCGCTCCAAGTCACAAACAAAAATCCATCTAATTAAAAAGATGTACAGTAGTTATTTTATCATCATTCACTTTCCCTCTCGTCCTGGGAATTGTGTCATTTTCTGTGTCCCCGTCCCACACACACACACACTGCCGGCAACTCCCTCGCTCACTCAGAGTAGTCTGTTGGCTGAGAGGAGCAGCAGTTTGTGGTTCTCTTGGAAAGAAGACCGCGTGGCTGTTTGATGTGACAGACTGTGGGAGGTGGCTGGGATAAAGAATTTTTTTTTTTTTTTTTAATAAAAGAATGTAAAGTCAGACGACTGTGGGAGGTGATTGGGATCCCAGCAAAAAATCTACATGAAGTTTAGTGTGGAGACAGGCTGAGAGAAGCAGATGTAGAGTTAGTCTGACGCTGTTCCCCCAGACTAAACACAAAACTGTTTTCTTCTCCTAGTATGTGTGAGGTGCAGTTCAGCAGCAATGGAGAAAGATAAGTACTGCATAATCATACGTGACTGACTAGGGAGCATGAGTGTGGATTTGCTGGCAGCTGGTTAAAAAAAAAAAAAACCTGACATCCCTGTCTAGCAGGCAGAAGGACTATTTTACCATAAGTTAAGCTAAATGCATCTGTTTTCACATGTATAAATATATTTACTTAATGCCAGAAACATATTTTTTAAATGGAAGCCCATTTTATAAGCACAATAAGACACTCCAGGGTGTGCATGCAAAGTACAGTTACGTAAGAACTTACTGTAACAGTAGATCTTCGAGAGAGGCTCTTGCAGTGGGTAATTACAAATAGGACTGACGCCGCCAGGCGGCAGGACCCTACGGAAAAATTTCTAGCTAGCGGTCCCTGGCGAGGGACCGCCTCCACATCAGGTGACCGGCATCAGACGACGTTGGTATAAAGGGGCGGTCCCGGACGCCCGCCTTCCAGTTCTTTCCCGCCACAGGCCGAAAGACGCCGGACGAGAGAGGAGCAGATATTTCCCTTAATGGAAAAGGAGCTAAAAAAGCCTAGGGGATGGAGGCAGGATAGGAGACCTTTCATTGCAAAGAGCTCTCTCTCAAGATCTACTGTTATGGTAGTTCTTACGAACTGTACTATCTTACTCAGAGGGCTTTTGCAGTAGGTAATTACATATAGGACTGAATCCCAAGCAGTCTGGAACAAAGAAAGGCACCGAGAGGAGGAAACTACTCCAAGAAGTAGCTCTCTGTCGCAACCCTCAAGACAGGAGGCCTGCAAAACAAGCCAGTCCAAGCCTGCTCTACTTAATTTAGAGGCAATATCCAAACTGTAGTGTTTCAGAAGGTATGTAATGGAGTCCAGGTGGCGGCAGCGCATATGTCTGCCACAGACACATTCTTGAAACAAGCTGCAGAGGCAGCTACTCCCCTTGTGGAGTGGCCTCTGACTTGACCCGGGTTTTTCGGTAAAAAAAAACCAAAAACAACGAAAGTAGGGCTGACGAAGCACAAACTTTTCCTTGAGGCGCTGCATGAGCCAACAGTGGGAAAGAACTGGAAGGCGGGCGTCCGGGACCGCCCCTTTATACCGACGTCGGTCACCTGACGTGGGGCCGGTCCCTCGCCAGGGACTGCTAGCTAGAAATTTTTCCGTGGGGTCCTGCCGCCTGCCGGCATCAGTCCTATATGTAATTACCTACTGCAAGAGCCCTCTCGAAGTAAGATCATATTTTACCACACCGCCTCGTGCCTTATTACGCCCCTGGCTATGCTTTAAAATATGTTCCATGCACACCCTGTCATGTCTTATTCCTTACATAAACAATGGGGTATCAATAAGCCAGTAATAGCAATCTTATGTAACGTAACCACAATCTAGTAATAACTCTATTCATCTAGGCAAGCAATAAGAACCCTCAGGGTTGACATCGCCCATAAATCGGCAGTTGGAAAAAAAAAAAGGGGAGCCGGCCCGGTGGTACAGAGGGTTGAGGCACTGGATGCCATACCTCACGGCACGCCAGCAACCCAGGTTCAGGAGCGAGCTTGGGCCGCCAGGAGTTGGCCATGGGGAAGGGGGAGGAGTCAGGATTGAGCAGCCAACAGGTAGCTTCTCTGGGAGGGACGTGAGGTTTCCCCGGTCTTGGCTGCCACCTGGTGGGGACCAGGTGGCAGTGCCAGGCCAGGGGGAGCCTAGCGCCGGCCAGGGAGGATGGGGCTGTCCCTGGAGAAGCGGGACGTTACGTAACTCCTCTACCATTGCGCTAGCATACTGGGGTCCCAGGAACAGGGAAGAACACACAAATACCATGTCTCCCCCGGTGCCGTAAGGCGGGAGGGGTACCAAGAGAGCGCTAGGCTGAGTTAAAAAAAAAAAAAAAAGCAGACCATAATTGAAAGAAAGATAAATAGTGCTAACATTTCTGCCTTGAAGAACATAGCACAACAAACAAACAGCAGGGGTATTGATAAGCCAGTGATGGCAGTCTTAAATACAGTCAACAAGTATGCTCCTTGTAGTCCAGGCCAAAGACTGCAGACAGCTCTCTTGAATAAAATATATATTAAAAAAAAAAAAAAAAAAAAGAAGCCAACTCAGCCTGCACCCTGAAGCCAGGGTAGATTATGTGCTCCCACGACATAAAGCTTCTGTCTACATAAGCCAGATGTCAAAGAGAGATCAACATAAGACTAAATCTGTCTGTTGCAAGTCTGAGCAGGGCTAAATAAATACAAGGAGCAGTGAGAAACACATAATGGCAGACTTATAAGCAGTAGGGTACTTAGGGCTGCCTGGGGTTGATATCCGTCACCTGCAGCTCGTACAGAATACAGCAGCACGACTGTTGACGGGAGCCTCCCTATCCTCTCATATTACACCTGTGCTGCGCAATCTGCACTGGCTGCCGATCAGGTGGCAGATCACCTTTAAAGTCAGTTTACTGACTTATAAAGCCGTACATGGACTGGGCCCTGACTACTTGAAAGAGCTCCTGGTGCCTTACCGCCCGGTGAGACAGTTGCGTTCGGCTGACGAGGGGTTGCTAGAGATCCCGAGAGTGTCCTTGAAATCTTCAGGGGCCCGTGCATTTATGCACATGGCCCGACCCTCTGGAATTCTCTACCCTGTCAGCTTCGGGAGTGCATGACTGTGGCGGGGGTTAAATAGGCGCTGAAAACCTATTTATGGGGCCATGCCTTCGGTGGTACCGATTAAACTTGGATCCTCCGAATATTTTATTGTTGTTTACAGTTTTATCATGATTTTTTTACTTTTTTGTAAAATGCCTTGATGGCTGAAAGGCGCTTGTGAGAAATAAAATTTATTATTATTATTAGGGTCCAGTCTTGTTGTAGTCCAGGCCCGAAATGGCAAGATGTGCAGATAAACAGAACCTGAAGTGAAGAGAATGCCTACCCAAGAAATGAAAAACTCTGCCTGCTCCCTGCACACAGGGTCTTTTCCATGTCCCTTCAGTGTAAAGCTGCAGTCAGAGTATGCAAAGTGTCTAAGCATTGCAGCACAAGTTTGGATTGGCTGTAGTAAAACTAGGCACATCTTCCCGAAGAAAACACTGAAGAACAGCATAGCCAAGCCAAAAAATACAAAAGTCCAGGAGATGAATAGGACCAACTGAACTATTAGAGCTTGTCAGCGTAGCCTAAATAGTTGCTCCCAGTAAACGATCGGACCTCCGTCTGATAAGTGAACCCAAGGCCAATTGGGTTACAACTCCTCAGAATAACGTGTAGCCACGTTAGAAAACACAAAGGGCATTGCTGACCAAAAATTCTGTTCCTAATAGAAAAACCACATGTATCCAAAACTGCATCAAAAACAGTCTAAATGTGTCGGCATAATTCCAGCTGTTAATGCACAGAGTACCTACGTGTAGCAGAGATGTAGTGGCCACCATAACAATGGCAATAATTGAAGGTTTAGAAAACAGTCAAGTGCCCGTTTTGGCTGGGATGATGAATGATACCTATGGGAAAAGTTTGGAAAGTTCCTCTTTAGCCTACTCCGCAGATGAGAAACTTTAAGAGATCCCGAGGCAGTCAAAACAATAAGCCCTTCTGGATATTTTAATACAAAATGTAATTATTAACATAACAACAACCAGGATGGACTACTCTGTTGATGTCAGTTTTTTTTTTTGGGGGGGGGGGCACTGTGCTTCTGTTACTGCTCACAAACCACTTTTGCAGTCAGGAATTCATAGCATCGATCTGGAGGAGGAGGAGGCAGTATAGTGTACTGGTTAAAAGCACTGAGCTGCAAACCTAAAGACCTGGGTTTGAATCCCATCAGCCCCTACTTGCACACTGCGTGGCCCTGAGTAAGTTACTTAACTTCCTTGTGCTCCCAGGCTGCACCTGGAAACAAGCTCTGGCTTCATGTGCATTTCCTGGTTAAGCAATTTCCCCTTCCTCCCCCCAATGTCAGATCTATGCTATTGTGATTTGGAACCTTTCAGTACACAGAGGATAATGAATACCTTCCTATCGGTAACAAGCATGATGGATCATCGAGAGGTTGCCTTGGCAACCTAACGAACCTTGAGAGCACAGCTTGGGAGGTTCGGTCGCCAATGGCAACCTTGAGATGATCTAACGCACTTGTTACCGAGGGGGAAGGCACTCATTGTCTTTTATAGTGAAGGATGCCCCCACCAGCAGTAAAACTAACTTCAGAAAGCACACGAGGACAAAATAAAGTGGCAGTTAAAAGTTTTTTTTTTTTCTTTTTTTTTGCTTACTGACTTACTGTCCCAACAGTGAACGGGAAGCAGTCAACACCTGGAGGCAGTATAGTGCAATGGTTTAAGGCTCCGAGCTGCAAATCTGGAGACCTGGGTTTGAATCCCACAGACCCTACTTGCACACTGTGTGACCCTGAGCAAGTCACTTAACTTCCCTGTGCTCCCAGGTTGCACCTGTAAACAAGCTTTCAGCTTAGTGTGTCTCACCTGGTTAAAAACAATTGGGGAATTTTGGAAACATGGATTTAAGAAAATGAATTAAGAACAAAGCTAATGCCGTTTTTGACAAATTATTAACTGGTGGCAGTTTCACTAAATAATGTCCATGTTTGAGAATCAGCAAGACGGGGAGAAAAACTGTTTGTTCAGCGATACCGATGGCAGACGTTCTCTCGTGATGTTCACTCTGTGTGCCCTGAGGGAAAAAAATATTTTGAAAAAACCTCAGTTGTCATGTGCTGTCACTGTTATGTTTGAATTGACAGGTGAGCAACTGACCGCGTTTGCTTGAGCAGCGATGACCGCAGCTGCACAGCATGTGCAGTAGTTCTCATTTGTTATGCTGCGGTAGGTACTGCAGCACAACAATAAAAATGACGTGCCTACCACAGCATAATAGCTTTTTATAAATGATGGATTTCTATGTATAGCAACGTTCCAGCATACACTCTAGTACTGTTATGAGTGTTCAGGCACTGTGGTTGTCTAGGGCAAAACATTTAGACCATGTACTTGCATGCTTTTATAAAATGGGTAGACTTTTCTGCATCCTGATTGGTCAGGACCCATGCCCTTATTAGGACAACAACCCTGCAGCTGATACTTTCAATGGCAAGCAGGAAAAAGCGTAATCTAGGTATTTATGACTGCCAGAAACTTTTAAAGCTTTCTGGCAGCCACGTTAGTGCGTAAAATACAGTACTTGCCCAACATGCAAACAGACAAATTTGTTAACACTTTTGTACAAACTCCCAACCCCTACATCACAGTTTTAAAAATAAATGAGAAACATTTATAACCATGAACTAAGCTTTAGTTCATTTTTATTTAAAAAAAATATATATATATATATTTTGGTAGACCTGTAATCCTCGGCTCCCCCACTGATCGCTGCTCAGATGTGCTCACAGCATGTCCATAACACACACCCTCCCCCTTGCAATGTTTCTGGTTAGCTTCAGGCTGTATGTGGTTTCTCTTTTGAGACTCTGTGAAAATATTAAGTAGTACACAGCAAGGGACAGCAAAAATATCAGTTTATTCTTCGGATTTAAATATCGTTTTTTTTTAATCTGTATACTTATTTGGGTTAAATGGGAGCTGTATCACAGTAGCATCTATTCATCTATGAAAGGGGTCAATTCTTCGAATAATGTTTTTGCATGGACTCCAGGGCAGCTGGGGCTCTGCGACAATCACCCGTCTCTACAGAAGGGATTCTCTTGGACTTTTTAGATATATATTCCCGTATGGTCATTCTGCAAGGGCTATCTTGATATTTATACTGGACATTTATAGAGACATCTTTTTTTCTTTCAAAAGTGTGGTAACAATGAATGAAGGGATCTGTATTACCTACCATAACATTTTCTGTAATATGTATCCTATATCTGGAATCACACATTTTGTATGTATGTTCATCAATGAACAAGCAAAGCAAAAAAAAGTGCTAGTTCCTGTACTTCAGCCAACTTTACTTTTCTCTTGCCGGCCAAGCCACCTCATATCACCTCTTCTCCCAACATTCCAGCTTGTCATTTTTAAAAACACACCTATGTTCATCATTGGGATAAAGCAACATTTTTTCCCCCAGAATCATTCAAATACAGCCATTAAAAAAGACTGCCAATCCCTGACCATGAGACTGAAGTCAAAGCTTCCAAAAGTACCCTCACGTATCCACCTACCAGTCTGACTCCATACTTTCTCCAACAAGAGGCCTCTGTATGTGTGCGAGAAGCCGGTCGCTTTCAGTAAAACATACTCCACCACTGGCAAAGACACAGCTGCTGTACAGAGCCAGTGTCTTTGAAAAACATTATGCATTCAGCCACTGGCTTTACGCTCCAACATGGCGCACCGACTTACTTTCAGCTCTGTTATTTGGCTCTCCTCAGCTCCGCTCAGCACTCCTACATATAACAGCAACAAAAACATAAAACACCACCACCACATTGATTAAAAAAAAAAAAAATTTTTTACGTGGGGGGGATTCTAGCAATAAAAAGCATAAACAGCAGGAGTTTTCATTGCAGCAAGCGCTCTCTACTGGCACAGCTACAATAAGGACTACTTTACAATATAACAAACAATGCTGTACTTTTAACATCTATTTCAAAAAAATTAATTTTGCTATTTTTAAATTTTTTTCCCTCGAACCTATTTTATAAGTGCAACAAGACACTCTGAGGATGGGAGTTGCTGTCCGATAAAAGCACTTCCCAGGTGCTGAAGGCACTTGGCGCAAGTGCCTTATGCTTCACTATACTCCTGGGGCATGCTCTTATCAGACAACAACCCACACCCCAAGGTGTCTTATTGCTTCATAAAACACTAGCTGCAGGTCTGTCTCAGTCCATCTGTGCACAGCAAGAGGACTTGTTTGCAAGAATAAAAAATTAGGGAGAAACTATTAATCTGAAAATCCCATTTTCTTTTTAACGTTTAAGCCCTACAACACAGATGATCATATCAATACCAAATGGACTCTGGCCTTAGCACCGGGCAATTTTCACTGACCTGTCCAAGGCCTTTTAGTTAGCCACTCACCGTTACTTTCTAAACTAGCCTCCTCGGAACTCTCTCATACACCTCTCTGCTGGATTATCCAAAATGGCTCTTAGGTGTGAGGGAGTGATATCCTACCTGTTCAGAAGAACTCAACACTGTCAAGCTGGGTCCTTTCCTCTCCTTCATGCTCCCAGTTGACATTGTGCCCTCCCCTGGGTTCCATACTGGGACCCATGTTATTTCTAATTTCCATAAATTACCTCCCCAAAGCTCTCGCCTCATGCAGTGCCCATATGTACGCCAACGGTACCATCATCTACTCTTTCTGACCTTCCACCTCAACTACTGAAGAATCAACTAGACTATAACACCACACAAAACTAAGTCCACCACACCAAACAACTAGTCCTAAACCAACTGTCTCACTGCTATCTGGCACCTAACACTGGCTAGTTAAATCCCTCCATTTAAACATCCACTCCTCGTCGGGTGACTGCTTTGAAAATGTAACATGCTACAAATATCTTGGCCTACTGCTCGATGAATATCCGAATTATTTTGTTCATATTAACACTGAAACTGTCAGCAGAAAAATACCCAGAGGTCTGCCCATTTTTCACTGCCTGGCTCCACGCCCAGCATAAGCCCGGACCGCTCTATTGACTTACTGTCACCCCTTCACCAGGTACCTCTTCCCCATTTCTGCCTGTGGGTGCCACAACTCCTTTATATCTGGCCCACTCAAGTCTTGGCTTCAACCACCTCTCTGGGCAGTCTGTTCCATTTGTCCACCTCCTGCTCCGTGAACAACTTCCTCACATCCCTCCTGAATCTCTCCCCACCAGTCTCCACCCGTGTCCTCAAGTTCCTGTGCCCTCTTTCCTCATAAACAAGTCCTTACACTCTATCCTGTTAATTCCTCTCAAGAATTTGTATGTCTCAATCATATTCCCCTTTGCCTCTTGGTCACCAGTATATACGTGTTAAGGTCTGACAACCTTTCCTCATGCGACCTTCATTTGCTATCCCTGGATCATCTTCGTGGCCCGCCTTTGTATGGTCTTTGTGCGGCCCATGTCTTTCTTGAGATGTGAACTCCAGAATAGAGTGCAGTACTCGATACACGGTTTTAACAGCGACCTGAGAAAGAGACAGTATCACTTCTTTGCTTCTACAATCACATCCTCTACCTACACATCCAAGTATCCTGCAGGGACAGTCAGGAGCATTTTGAAAGATACAGTGAAATAAGAACTGCATTATCTGAAATATTTAATAGACCAATACATAGTTACAGTTGCTGCTCACAATGTCGGTAACCTGGGTTCAGAAATTAGTCTGGGGCACTGCAAGGCCGGCCGTCTGAAGTTACCCAATCCTTGCTACCTGAGCACCACCTGAGGGTGCACAGGAGACACAAGCCAGTCAGGGATGGCAGAGGGAAAGGAGTTGCACCAGGTTTGGGGCACGTGCATGCCTTTTACATTGGCTCATCGCACGTTAACAGCCGAGCCTCTCTGGAGAGAGGAAAGCATGAACAAGAGAAAAAAAGTTCCTCCATTTCAGGATGATGTAGACATGCTCAGGCCCTGTGTCGCCCACCACAGCTCCCCTAAGCCACAAATTCACTGAAGACTAGAGGGGGATTGGCCCATGCTTGATGGCTCTAGCATGGGGCAGGGGCTAGAGAATGTCAGTGGGGGCCAAGGCAGGGCAAGGATAAAAACTAGTTTAAAAAACCGAAAACAATAATTAAACAGGAATAAGCAGAAAATCTTAGACGGACGCTACAGTTAAACATAAATGTTGTAAATATCACAGATGTTAGACTTTCATATTAGGAGCTACTTGCTCAAGGCTAGAGGAATAAGGAATAAACAGTCACACCTGCAGAGTTAGTGGAGGAAAAAACCTGAAGGACCAAAGGACTTTCTTTCCCCATATTTGTAACATGGGTTTTTTCAATAAGATGGCAGAAATGAACTGCAAGTCACAGAAATTGTTGTATTTAGTATAAATAGTAATAGCAGAAACAATTATGTTTATGAAAGTACACAATGAAGTTGCAGATACCTGCACTTTGTGTAACCTCCATGGACATCACAGGAATTTCTGTTTCCTATTAATCATCCAGCCATACAAGGCATGAGGACATTTAAGTGCTTTTCTGCTTAGTTAGTCATCAGACAGACATGCTACTGTCTCAAACACTGTAAATAAAACAGAGGAATGCAGCCACAGCCCACTTTCAATATGTTGGGCCAACTCTCCAGTAGTCACACTCCAGCTGTCAAATGTGGCGTGCACTTTCAATAGCTGGTTCCCAGCTATAATCTGTAATCAGGGGATAAAAAGTTCCAAAGGTTTCCATTTAAAGTAACAGAGTGGCTCAATTGCCTTTGAAAATGACACATGGCTGGGGTTTTGCCATAGGAATCTCCTCATCTATGAAGTTTCCCTTTCCAGAAGTGTGACCAGACTACCTGCAAGACCTCCTGGTTCCCCACTGCCCGACTAGCGCTCACTGTTCCTCAGAGGGTTGCCTCCTGGCAGTTCCCAGGGTTAGGTGGTGGCATTCTGGGGACTGTGCGTTCTCCATTGCCACACCATCCCTGTGGAACTCACTGCCAAGACATCTACGTGAGGCACTCTCGGTGGAAACCTTTAAAAAAGGGCTGAAAACATTTTTATTTGAGCAAGCCTATGATCTACACAATATATAATTAATTGCAAAAAACCTCGTTAGTGCATCAGTTAGGGTTGTTACTAAAGCGACAAAAGCAAGGAAATGTGGTGTTGGTTTCAACCCTAACACCCTACCCCCACCCCGCAGAGATGGCCAGGATCTGGGGCGCTTGAGTCATCAGCTTTAATGCCTCACTCCACATTGCAGACTGACAGGCCGGGGGGCGCTTTGAGTCATCAGCCCTAACGCCACCCCATTCCATAAATAAATAAGCATCGGAGGACGGAGCTGCACCGGAGAAAGGAACAGAGCTGGCAGAAAATTAGCACACAGGGCGCCAAGTTTGAACAACGCGGCTAGGCTATTTGAGCCGGGGAGCCCAGTTGCCACACAGAGACTGAGGAGAGCTGTAATCGTTTCGCACCCACCCTCCCCTGACCTCGACTCCTATTAAATAGTCGGTGGAGTGGAACCTTGGAGGAGAGCATGCTGGGATTGGGTGAACTGGGCCACCAAGAGTCTGCTGGACTTGATGCTGATTGTTGCTGCGGGGGGGGGGGCAAATTGGGTATTTGTGGCTTAACTGGATTGGTACTGTCGGGCTACGGCTGGGGGAGGGGGCAAATTGATTGTACTATATTGACTGCCCAATCGGTATTAACACTGACTGTTACTGGTGGGAGGGCAAATTGTTTACTTGTGTCTTGATTGATTGGGTACTGCTGACTACTGCTGGGGGAGGGTGAAAATTGACTGATGTGTATTGAATGAGTGGGAACTGTTTTTGCTGGTGAGGGGCCAAATTGCTCGTGTGCTTGTTTTAGGACCTAGGATGGGGATGGGACTGCAAGTTGCAAGAGCGGGCATCTTCGGTGGCTGGTTGGGTGTATGGGGTGCGGGCGGCCATAATATTGGATTAGGCATGGAGGTTCAGAGGATGCCCAGTGCGTTTCCGGTTGGCAGGTCTTAGGGCGGAGGTAGAGGGGATTAGGAGGCAGCTGGGGGCAGCGGGGACGGTTGGAGAGGTGGGGGGGACAGGAACCATATGATGCTAGACGGAGACACAATGGTCTAAACCCAGGGGATGGGGCGGGGTGGTGGACTAGGACCACATGGTCACCGTGGGGGGGTATAAAAACACAATGTACAGAAATCACTCCATACAGAGGAGGTTGCCCAGAGGAAGCCAAGGGAGGGGAGGGAGACAGGAGGGGGCAACCTTGGGGCAGGCATCACACTTACAAATCGCTTTGCCCTGCTGCGCCCAGAAGATAAGGCGGAGGAGGCTTGTGGGCGGGGGGAGCAGGCTGACAGGGAGGGATTAGGCAGGAAGTAGAGGGGGCAGGGGACAGGAGAAGCAGCCAGATCCAAAGGAGAGGAGGGCATTGGGAACATGAGACCAGGGCACTGGAAGGGCGGGGTGGGGAGAAGGAGCATGGGTTTGAGGAAGGTACGGCAGATGGCGGCGCACAAAGCATATTCAGGGCGGAAGTGGTCAGTACTCTGGACAGGCCAGTTTCCAGGCTGGAGAAAATCGGCTGTCGGGGTAGAGAGGAAGAGGTTGTGGCAGGGAGCACTCTGGACAGGCCAGTTTCGAGGCTGGAGAAATCAGCCGGGGGGGGGTAGGGAGGAGGAGGAGGAGAAGGGTGTGGCAGAAGGTTCGGATAGTGCAGAACCTAAGGTGGGGGAGAAGGAGAGCAGTAAAGGGAAACCTGGCTGGGGGTTCCGATGGCACCAGTTCAAACGGGGAGATCAGGGAAGAGTTGTGAGGGGCAACTTGTGACACCCAGGCTGTGGCGGGTGCGAGGAGCAAGCTGTGGGCCGTAGACAAAAGGAGGAGCCTGGAAGGGCACAAACGGGTTAGTAACTTGGAGGAGAGGTGAAGGTGCTCCTGTTGGGCGACTCCATGATCAGGGGTATCCAGTGGGAGGGCTGGGGAGCGAAAATGCAGCCCAGTCAAGGCTAAATGTATCCCGGGCCTATCCATACCCTAGGCTAAATTCCAGCTATACTCAATGGCAAGGGAATGTGGGGGATCCCCAGACTTTCTGGTGCACCTGGGAACAAACGATTTAGATGGGAACAGTGAACTAGAGATACAGGCGAGATTCCGGGAGCTGGCCAGGGTTTGCCACTCTATAGGATGCTCAATCTCCTTCTCTGAAATACTGCCAGCACCAAGGGCGAGTGGGGAGAACAAGCATAAACTCAGAGTGGTGAACCAGTGACTCAGGGAGTGGTGCAAGACAAAGGGGTATGAGTTGGTAGGGAACTGGGGTGATACATGGGAGGATAAGGGTCTATATGCCAGGGATAGGCTACACCTCAACTTGGAGAGGAGGGAGATCCTTAAACTGAAACTGTCTGGATTCATAGGCAAGAGGTGGGGTTTAAACTTGTAAAAGGGGGGAGGGTTGGAAATAATGACAGCTCCAGCAGGGCTGCTTGAAGGTTCAAGATTAGGACATGCAAAGGGGGCTGCGGGCTGCGTTGCAAAGCCAAGGGGAACTGTGCAGGGAAGTGGGACAGGGGACTGCACAGGGCCGTGAAGACTGGGGAGGGAAGAGGGGACGGGGTGGAGGACAGTTCTGATCAATGCCAGGAGCATAGGCAATAAAATGCCCGAGCTCCAGGCAATGCTAGTTGAAGAAGCGGCAGATGTGGCAGCAATTACTGAGACATGGGCCACCCAGAGGTATGAGTGGGACCGAAACTTGGAGGGCTACACAATGTTCAGGAAGGATAAAGGAGTGGGGGGAGGTGGGCCCCTGATAGTAAAAAATGACATTGCTGTTAGTGGAGTGGAGGAGGCTGGGGGTTGTGGATACAATTTGGGTAACTCTGCAAATGGGGGGTAAAAAATTGAAAATAGGAGTGGCATACAGAACCCCCGCAATGGTGGCAGATCTGGAGGACAATCTGGTTGAGAATATCAGGGGCCACTGTGACCTGGGAAAGGGCAGGGTGGTGGTCATGGGGGACCTAAACATGCCGGGGGGCAGACTGGGGCACTATGACGTCCTTGGTGGCCAGGGAGCAGAGGCTGATGGTGGTCTTCCAGGATGCCTTCCTAGTCCAGCAGGTGGGGGGAGCCTACTAGGGAGGGCAGGATATTGGACGTGGTCCTAGCAGACAGTGACCAGATTAGGGGCCTGGAGGTGAGCAGATGACAATGCCACGGTCTGGTTTCTCCTGTACCGGGGGGTGTTGAGATAACCGCACGAATACGGTAGTAATAGACTTCAGGGGAGTGGACTTTGAGGGCATGGGAAGGATTCTTTAGGGGTGCTTGAATGAGTTAAGGCTGGACATGGATGCTGGGAGCCTGTGAGAGATCATTAGGAAGGGGGTGCAGGAGGCTCCTAGGTCCTGCGCAAAGGTTAGGAGCAAGTACTGTAGGGCCAGTAAGCTGTGTTGGTGGACCCAGGAGGTTAAGGAGGTGGTGAGGGGAAAAAAAGGCTGCCTATGCGTGCTTAAAGCGCTCAAGGGGGGGGGAAAGGGTGCGAGGAGAGTAGGAGTTGCTGTCCAGGAGGGTCACCAGAGTGGTGAGAGGCCAAGGTGAGGATGGAGCAAAACCTGGCTAGGGATATCCGGGGGGGGGGGGGTTCTTTTGAGAGAAAAAAGGAAAGAGAGGGCACAGATCAGCAGGATTAGGACTGGGAGGGATGGGCTCAGGAAGCAGAGGTACTAAATGAGTACTTTGCTTCTGTCTTTACCGGAGGAGATGGGGGCCTTCCGTCCCGATAGGAGGAGCTCACAGAAACAGGAGGTCACTTGGAGTCTGGTGGACCGGAAGAGGCTAGGGTGGGGGATGGGCCGAAACTAGAGGTGGGGGGGGACAGGAGGGGCTGGTGTATGGGCTGGGAGGTCGAAATTACAGTGGATAGGATGAGGGCGGCCCTCCGGTTGCTAAAGACTGAGGAGGCACCAGGGATGGATGGGTTGCATCTCAGGGTACTGAGGGAGCTGGCAGATATGCTGGCAGCTCCACTGGCTGCACTCCAACATCTCTCTGCAGACAGGGTGGGTGCCTCAAGACTGGAGGGGGGGCCCATGTGGTGTCTATCCACAAAGGGGGGGTCTATAAAGGAGATGGGGAACTACAGGCCTGTTAGCCTAACGTCTGTGGTAGGCAAGGTGATGGAGGGCATTATCAAGGAGAGGCTTAGGGGGCAGCTGGAAAGGTTGGAGCACCAGGACGACAGGCAGTATGGCTTTGTTCCGGGGAGACTGTGCCAGACCAACCTTGTGGAGTTTTATGACTGGATGACGTGTGCTCTGGACCGACATAGGCTGGTGGACATCCTCTATCTGGACTTCAGCATGGCATTTGATTCGGTACCCCACAATGGCCTACTAACAAAGCTGGGGGAACAGTTGCTTAGGTGGGAAGAAAATTGGCTTACAGGGCGAGTACAGAGAGTAGTGGTTGGCACAACAGTCTCCTCCCCCAGAAGGGTCATCAGTGGGGTCCCCCAAGGTTCGGTCGTGGGGCCACTCCTGCTCAATGTCTATGTCTTGGACATAGGGAGGGGTCTTAGGAGTAAGAAGAGTCTCTTTGTGGACGACTCAAAGCTGGGAGCACTAGCGGACAGGGAGGAGGGGAAAGTGGTCCTCCAGGAGGACCTGGATACCCTAGAGGGGTGGTCAAGGAGGTGGGGACTGAAGTTTAACGAAAGGAAGTGTAGGGTGCTACATCTGGGGGTCAGAAACCCGGGGCATGCATACACCCACCCTGAGGGGTCACACTGCAAGCCTCGTCGGGCGACAGAGACCTGGGGGTGGTGGTGGACATCAAAATGAATAACACTGAGAATTGTTGAACAGCCGCAGCAAAAGCGAACATGATACTGGGCTGCATAGCCAGGGGGATTACCTCCAGGAAGAGGGAGGTGATCCTCCCTCTGTAGAATGCCCTGGTCAGGCCGCACCTCGAGTACTGTGTGAGTTCTGGAGACCACACCTTAAGAGAGACAGCAATGCTGGAGAGGGTCCAGAGGAGGGTAACTAGGATGATCTGGGGCATGGGGGAGATAGGCCCTATGAGGAGAGACTGGAGGAGCTCAACCTGTATGCACTAGAGGAGATGAGAGACAGGGAGAACATGATAGAGGTATTTAAGTATGTAAAGGGGATCAACAAGGGCGGAGCTGAGGAGGTGTTCAGGCTTAAGAAAGGGGGCAACCAGGGGACAGTGGCAGCTGGAGGGGATTACAAGGGAGGGTGTAGGAGACACTATTTCACCGATAGGGTGGTAGAGCCATGGACGCACTGCCCAGGAAACTGGTGGAAGAGGGCTCAGTGGAGGGATTCAAGAGGGGGTGGGACAGGTACAGGGGGAAACTGAAGCCATGGAAGTCCCTCTCTGGGGGTGGGGGGGGGCAGAGAAGCGAGCACCCAGTAGGGGGCTGGCAACCGAGCAAACACAATAGACCATGAGGCCTATTCTGCTACCTTTTAGTATGATAATTTGTTAGTATGAGATGGGCACAGTATAGGAGAATGGGGTGAGCAGTAGGGCTGATGACTCCAAGGCACCCCCCCCCCCCAAAAAACGCCTGACAGTCTCAGCAGAGTGGGGTTTGGACGTTAGGGTTGCCTTTGTCGCTTTAGTAACATCCCTAACTGATGCATTAATAAAGTTTTTTTGCAATGAATTTCCTTACTTTTTCAGATAATAATCATATAGTTATTTGTCTGTGACACTCCCATCCCTCCATACATATGTAGACGTGGAAGCACAGGGCTTTCCAGGCCCTGTGCTTCAATTCACAGAAGAACAGTGACCAAATTGTCAGCATAACAATGTTATTACCCCACCTCATGTACCCTGGTACAGAAAATCAAATCCATGCCAAAACGTAATTCTGCGCAACTGCAACGCCATTTCGTGCCACAGGTGCAAAAACACATTTTAACACATTAAGCAGCGTCAGTGGCTCAGCAGGTTGCACGCTCACCCCTGAAGCTGGAAGATCAGAAGGCTGTGGGTTCTATCCTCACACCAGGCAGTTGGATTAATATCCCAATTCTGACACTGTAGTGCAGCATGAGGGGGGTGCTGCACTCCTGAGGTGCCGTCTTTTGAATGAGACGTTAAACCGAGGTCCCATCTGCCTGTTCTGGTGGTAGTTCAGGTTGATGTTAAAGATCCCATGGCACTTCTCGAAAACAGTATTTTTTTTTTTTTTTAATTGGAAAATACATAACATTTCCTTGTAATTATAAACAAACCATCACCAAAGTCACAACAAAATAAATTATATCTAATACACCAGGAGTCCTCTCTGTCCATGTATATGTTTACCATTACCATATTCTATACTCCTATAAAAAAAAAAAAAAATACAAAGAAACTTATCTACTCAATTAATCCAATGTACGTTATTCCAAAGCAAATACCATTTTCTTCTATCAAGCTTTAAGTGTTCCTTTAATTTAACTTGCAATATTGCAATTTTAATTTGTTTTATAATAACCAGACTGGGAATAATAACATGTTGGAGAGGGAACCGACATCTAGCCTGCCACATATAAAATTTAATACTGGAAATATTACATTTAGTGTGCTCGGATGATATCTACTTAAACCCGAGTCATCCCCTAGCACCAAGTCATACTTAACAGCTTTACTGGAGCCCAGTGCCATCTAGTGGCCACATCAAACCAAACCTGAACAGCAAAGCCACAGTGTATACAGAAATGCTCAGAGGTTTCCTCAATTCCTACACATTCTGATTTCAGACATTGTCTTTTTTTTTATTTTTTTGAAATTCAGGTTTATTAAATTTTGTTATTAGCACATCAATAAGAACAATATATGTCTACAGGAAACATGTGACATAATGATGCATCTTACAATATAAGAGAACCATAAAAAGACAACATTAATTATTATTCCCCCCCCCTTATAGTCACATTACTTACCCTCGCCTTCCACCGCCCTCCTCCCCTACAGTAATATTTGAGATAGATCTGTTCATCGGCGTTTGTACAGAGTCCGTTCACCGCTCAGACTGAAGTAAGTAAGAGTTTGGAAGGGGCTCCACACCCGTTCAATTTAGGGAGACTATCCTTCTGGGCCCCATATTTTCCATATTTAAGTTGAATAGTAGTTCTTGTAGCCATTCCGCGTAGTTAATTGGGATGTCGTCCAACCAATGCTTTAGTACTACTTTCTTAACAGAGGATGAAATCAAGGCCATGTAATATCTTCGGCCTTTGACCGTAATACCAGTATAGTCACCTATCAGACAGATTTCTGGTGTAAAATAGTGTTCAATGCCCAGTAGCGGATCTGCCTTCTGTTTAATTTGGTCCCACAGCCCTTTTATCAGTGGGCATTCCCAGAAAATGTGATATAGATCTCCCACTGCCTGATGGCATCGGGAGCATGACTGATCTGGTCTATGTCCTATTTTATATAATTTAGAAGGGGTCCAAAACAGATGGTTTAAAAAGTGATACTGCATTACCTGTAATCTATCCTGGGTTACATATTGGTACGTATGGCGCCAGATCACCTCCCAGTTCCTTCCTTGTTCCCTGAATTGACCAAGCCAGAATCTGGGTTTATTGTCAATATCTATGTACACCTGATCAAACAGAGCTTTATAAATTTTGGAGACCGCATGCGGTTCCCAAGCCAACTGGGCTAGGGTTTCAAACCATTCCCCGGTTATATACCAGTCTCTTAGTTTATGCTTAAATTGCTCCAATAGGTGTCTGAGCTGATATACTTTGAAAGTCTGGTGAGGGCCTATATTATATTTAACTAATATCTCCGCTACTGAAAGACACCTGTCCCCCTGCACAATATCCGCAATCCTTAAACCTTTCAATTGGGGAAGCCAGGAATCGCTTATTTTCCCACCTATCTTCAGATTGGGGTTGTGACATATTAACTGATGTCTGTCTGTGCTCGGGGGGTAATGCAGGGAAGCACATAACTGAATATGAATATGCAAGGAATCTCTTATTGGGGTGGCTACAAGTTTGGGGGGCAGAGTTCTTGGGGAGGAGTGGAGAAAAGCTACCGGGTCTATGCCTGCTTCCTGTATCAGTTCCTTTTCCAACTTGACCCAAGAGGGTGCATAGGGCAAGGACCCAAGATCCGTGGAAGGCACGAGCCAACGTAAATATTTACATACGTTACTTGCCCAATAATATAATCCAAAATGTGTTAATCTTAGTCCTGCTTTCTCCCTGGGGGCAGCTAGCTTATGATATGCTCTACGGGGAGATTTCCCTCTCCAAATAAAATCTGAAATAATTGAGTGTATTTCTTTGTGCCATTTTAAAAGGTAACCACACATTGAGCACGTTTAGGGGATAGTAAATCCTAGGTAAAATATTCATCTTGATTATATTAATCCTTCCCCAGAGAGAGAGCGGAAGTCTACCTCATCTGTCAAGGTCTTGTTTAATAGTATTCTTAAGAGCGTCCAGGTTGAGTCTCACTAATTTAGATTCCGTTCTTGCCAAAATGATTCCTAGATACTTCAAAGTGTGTGGGGCCCACTGCATACCCGTGTGCGCTACATCTGACCTATAAACTTTCATGTTAAGTGGGAATATCTGAGTTTTCCCTACATTTATTTTATAGTTGGATAACTTGCCATAGTCCTCAATAAGTCTGAGCACAGCTGGTACTGAGGTGCAAGGATGGGTGATGTGTAGTAAAATATCATCCGCGTAAGCGGAAATCTTAAATTCCTGCAACCCAGTTTTTATCCCCATAACCCTAGGGTCTTGTCTGATTTTACCTAGGAGGGGTTCCAAGTATAAGTTGAACAAAAGGGGGGATAAAGGGCATCCCTGTTTGGTGCCAGAGTACAGAGGGACCCCTTCTGAAAATACCCCATTGCAATATATTTTCGCAGACGGGGATCTGTATAAAGCAAACACGCTATTAATGAAGGAAAGCGGAATGCCAAATTTCTCCATAGTCAAGGACAAGAACCTCCAGTCGACTCTGTCAAACGTTTTCTCAGCATCAACAGACATCAATCCGCATGGAGATTTACTGTCCTTGGATGCTGAGAAAATATGAGATAGCTTGCGGAGATGGTCTGAGGCTATTCTACCATTCATAAACCCCACCTGGTCTTGATGTATTAACCTAGGCATGACCTGAGCTAAACGGACCGCTAAAATTTTCACGTCGTAGTTGATTAATGATATAGGTCTATAATTTGGGACCTTGTCTGGCTCTCTGCCTTCTTTGGGGATAAGCACTATCAGGGATTCAAAAAGGTGATTGTCAACTGTATCAGAGGTGAGTATGCTATGGAATAATCTTTTTAACCCTGGGCTTAACTGGCTCGCAAAGCATTTATAAAAATTTGGTGAGAAACCATCCGTTCCCGGAGCTTTATCCGTTGAGAGCATCTGGATTGCTTTTAAGATTTCAGTCTCTGATATGGGGGAGGAGAACATTTCCCTCTGATCTTCTGATATCAGAGGCAAGTTACAGGAGGAAAGATATGCCCTTACCTCCTCCCTACCGGGTCGGGGAGACATAGGGCTATATAATTCTTTGTAATACTCTTCGAATTCCTTAACTATATCGGATGGGGTGGTTTTAATGGACCCGTCTATCAGGGAGGTAATACTTTGAATGGTTCTAGATGTCTCAGTTGCTTTTAGACGCATAGCAAGAAGATGTCCTGCTTTCTCGCCTTGATCTAAATATAAGGCTTTCGTTTTACTGATGGCATATTCCGCTTTATCTCTCAGAATCTCATCATATTGATGCCGCAATCTAACTCCTCCCTAGTCTCATCCGGTGTGTTCTTTGAGAAGGTGTTTTCTATTTCTCTGATCTGGGTCAACAATCGTCTGGCCCTACTCTCTCTCTCTGTTTCTTCCTGGCTGCTGCTATTTGAATAAATTCACCCCTTAAGACACATTTTAGTGCACTCCATTCAATATCTCCTCTACCTGTCGAATTACAGTTTTCTTTCTCATATTGTGCTATTCTCTGGATTATACAGTCTCTAATCTCCGTGGACCGGAGAAGTTGATTGTTTAATTTCCAGATAGTCTGCTTAGGAATACTGGGGGTGAGATTAAGGGTGCAGTTGACCATAGAGTGGTCCGAGATAATCCCAGGGAGAATTTTGCAGTATGTCAGACCCGGGAGCAAACACTGGCTCATCAAAAAGTAGTCAATGCGGGACCTTGATCTGTGGACTTCCGATAAGAATGTGTACTCCTTACTGGAAGGCTATAACACCCTCCACGGATCGCACAAGCCCAGATTATCTGACAGGTCTCTGATAGCTCTCTGAGCCGGAGAGAGGACCCTACCCCTCTTGCCTTCTTTATCCATTTCTGGATTGAATGTCAAATTCCAATCTCCACCCAGCATTATAGGAAGGTGAAGGAAAGGGGACAGAACACCTAATAGCTCTGAAAAAAAGCCGGGTGAGTCTCCATTTGGGCCATACACACTGCCTAACACTATCCTTGTTTGGTTTAAGAGACCTGCTACGATTATGTAACGACCCCCAGGATCTGCCAGTTTTTGCTCACACACAAAAGGAATATTCCTAGTAATTAAAATAGCTACCCCCTACTAGCTGAACTATCTCCTGCAGTGTATACCTGACCAACAAACTGACGCCTGAGTACATTAGATTCCCTTTCCAGTAAATGTGTTTCTTGCAAACATATTATCTGGCCCCTTTGCAGTTGCAAGTGTCTCAGTATCTTATATCTTTTTATTTTCCTCCTGGCCCCCCTGATATTCCATGTGATAAATTTGTGTGTACTACCCATTATCCAAATGCTCCGTGTAATACCCTCGTATGCTAGTCGTCAACATCCCTCTCCCTTTTGCCCTTAGCACCACCTGATGAACAGATCTGTCCGTACTGTTTCCCTTTAGCACTCTTCTACTTAACCCCCTTCCCTCATCTCTGTTCCCTCCACTGATTCCGGATGCACCCCACTTAAATCCCTTATCCCTACATACATCTACAACCTTGGACCATACATGTTTCCAATAGAATCTTTCCCCTTCCCCCAACACACCCATCTTACGGCCCATGAATTCCCAACTTCCATTCCTCCCAATCTCCCTCCAGCCTCCCCCTCCCTCTGATCGGTATATAGCTGGTCCCCCAAGTAAAAGCCCACCATATTATCATTCACTTATTCCTCTTACCCCAAGGACCGGAGTCTAAGAATCCAACAACAAACAAACAAAAACCACCACACAGGAGAAAGTCAACTCAGCTACCCAAACTAATTTCCCTTAAGGGGAATCTTAACCATACACTGTGAAATGCCCAGACCTGGTATTAAATGATTAACCACCCTGGTTGGTACAGAATCCTTAGACTCCATTTCTGTCCCTTTTAGCCCCCATATCGCAGAGCCTCTTCTCCTTCAACACATGTTTTTAAACCAACATATAAGCAAACCCCCTTAGTAACCGGTCACAGTGCACAATCAATGAAACATGCTTATAGTAAACATTCCAAGACATTTATACCCCCCCTTTTCAGAAATATGAGGGAGACAAAAAAAAAAAAAGGTTTCTCTAGCTTACTTTAATGTTCTTCAAGTCCCTGCTTTATCGTTATTCCCCGAGCCATTATCTGGGGGTACTTATTGCCAAATAAAAGGAAGGATAAAGCTAATCGAGCCTGTACTCCGGCCCCCACTGTCAGACTCGCAGAGAGGAAACGTGATGCGGGAGCTCCCTCTTGTGGCCAAAGTGCGGCGCTCTCTCTACCCTACTCGAAAAGGCGATCAAAATACTCCACCCAAACAGGCTCCGTAAATGGTACCAAATCCTCCTCTGGATCCAAACGATGAACCGATGCCTCTGGAGTCCCCAGGAAAATCCTGTACAGGAGCATTACCACCCAGAACTGCCGCCCTGAAAGAGGTGAGGGATGTACTCCTCCATTTTCCCTTTGGGCACCGAGATCCATTTACAAACTGACAGTACTCCGGAGGCTTATCCTACCCAGCCAGACCTCGGGTCCCCAGGAAACTTCTCCAAGGCAAACCCCCAAGGTGACCGAATGACAAGCTGGGTCCCCCACTGTGAGCTCCATGGGAAACGAGGCCAATCCAGGAGAACTGTCCCTAGGCATCGGCACATAGCCGCCGGGTTCATTTAAGGGAACGGAAGCCTTAACAGCAGCTATAGGCCCCCATCCAGAACTGTTGCTTTAAAAGAGGTAAGAAATGCACTGCTTTTTCTTTGGGTATTGAGCTCTGTTTACAGTCCTATACCGTATGTTCTGGACTTGTCCTTCCCAGTCAACTTTCGGGTCTCCGGATTTCTATAGGGTCCCGTCAAACTCCGAATGCAGCTTTCCTATTAAGCCGCAAAGGTGGGACCCACGTTACAAGGGCAGGGTAAGGCTCAATTAAGACAGCAGCATCACACAGAAATAACGATTATGCTGAGCCGGTTACCAAATTAACGAATTTAGGACTTTTCCTGTGATCCCATGATTCTGCGAGTGTCGGAGAATCTCTAATTAGTTACACTCTGCTCATTTTACACTACTGAGTGTAGTTATTTGTGTTTCTTCACAGTTTAATACTCTGGATGAATCTTGCTCGTCTCCTTCATTTCTGTTTAAACAGATCTGGGAAAGCTTCCCGCAGCCCCCTTGTTGCCAACTGGGCGTCCTCAAAACTGGACCACTGGCCCGACAGTGCCACCTGTAATCTCGCTGGATACCCCATTCTGAACTGAATACTTGACGCTATCAGCTTAGTTACAATTTGGTGGTATTCAGCTCTTTTTTGGCGCACCGATAGCAGAAGGTCTTGTGTAAGCCTTAACGGGGTTCCCTCCCACCTCACTTCTTCGAGCTCTTTAACTTTGTATAGCACGAACTGCCTCTCCTGAAAGTTCAGAAAGTGGAAGATCAAGGTGCGCGGTGGGGATCCTGGTGGAGGCATTGCTCGTAGGGCCTGGTGAGCCCTCTCGATTGTATAGTTTTCTCCGAAGGGCGTGGGGCCGGCAATCTTCCGTAGGAATTTCTGGACGAACAAGATTGTGTCTGGTCCCTCTTTCTTCTCAGGGAGACCAATTACTATCATGTTGTTCCTTCTGCTCCGTCCCTTCAGGTCTTCAGTTTTCAGCTCCATTTTGTTGATTTTTTGTTTCAAGTGCACTATCTCCGGTTCTTGCTTAGCCACCCGTTTCTCCAATGAAGTAACCTTGATTTCTGTGTCTCCCGTGCGACGAGATAAATCCTCTAATGCCTGGGTGACGGCCTTCAATTCTTCCGTTACCGAACAAAGTTCTGTATGAAAAGGTTTAAATTCTGCCAGAAATTGTGCCAGTGTCAGGGGCTCCTTTTCCAGGTCATTGGTTTCACTTTCTGGGCCTCCTGCCAGTATGGCGGTCCTGGCTTTTTTCGGCAAGGCCTTCACTGGAGACACAGGCGGGGTATGTTTTGGTGGAGCTCTTCTCATTTCTGCCTCCATCAATCACCGATTTCCGTGAAGAATGTTCTAGAAACCTTTAGTTAGGGTATTCCAAGTCTGTTCTTGATGTAGCTCCTCTGTAATTAATTTAAGGAAGGTTTATAATGGAGTGGAGGCTGAAGCAATTTGATCAGGCAGCTACTCCGGAACCTGCATCACGTGACTCCCCGTCATGCTCTGCAGACATTGTCTTTCTGCGATAGGCTTATGCTTTAGGTTTCCTTTAACCCCTAGTTTACCACGGCAACTAAGCCAGTAAGTATCCCATATATTTACAGGGATTCTGGTATCTGTCAAGATTTGCAAGACCAGATTTAAGTTCGATGGAATACATTTTGGGAAATCCACCTGAACTGAAAATACATTTGCCCCACTATGCTAGAGTATATGTGGTTCCTATCTGAAACCTGCACTGTATTCTCGCTAACCTTCCATGTCCTTCAAATTTTTTTTTTTTTATTAAAAAAAAAACAAATCATCGCTGGAATTGCAAATTCAGGAATTTGCAGGGTGGCAATAATTTTTCGGACTTCTTCCACACATCTCTCAAAAAAAAAAGTGTAAATAAGGCCTGTGTCCATCGATCCCAAGAGTGCAGAGTTCTCCCTCCATTCTCTTTAAAAGAAGAAACTATAAAAAAAAGGAATGGTAAAATACCAGTGGATTAATCATTCCTAATCCACCTTGTTTTTAGGCTAGATATGTGAAGTCTCGTTTAATGGGATTTAATCTACTTCCCCATATCATCTGGAAGAAACAACTCAACAGCCTTGTTTCCAAACTAGTGGGTAAAGGAAATACATGACATACATATAGAAAGATGGGAAGCAGGAATTTATTAATTACTAAAACCCTGTTTTTTTGTTTGTTTTTTTTTTAAAAGGGCCATGATTTTCCATTGCTATACTCCCCCAATCAAAAGTTTTCTTGAAACATAGAATTTGACGCAGATAAGACCTGCTTGGCCCACCTAGTCTGCCCATTTTCCTACCTAATGCATAGGCTGCAGATCCTAGTTAACCAACAACCTACTTCCTCCTACCCCCACTAGAATTACCTTATGTCTGTCCCATGCATTCTTGAATTCCCCCACTGTTTTTGAGTCCACTACCTCCTCAGGAAGGCTGTTCCATGTACCCACAACCCTCTCCAGTGAAAAATACTTCCTCACATTACCTTTGAGCCGTCCCCCATCTTCAAATTGTGCCCCCTTGTTCTTGCACATCTCTTTTTCTGAAAGATGCTACCATCTTGGACTCTGTTGATTCCCTTGATGTACTTGAAAGTTTCTATCATGTCCCCCCTCTTCCTCCTCTCCTCGAGTGTATACATATTAAGCTTCTTTAATCTCTCTTCATATGTCTTCTGGTGCAGATCCTGCACCATTTTAGTTGCCCTCCTCTGAACAGCCTCCATCCTGTCTATGTCCTTGCAGAGATGGGGTCTCCAGAACTGGACGCAGAACTCCAGATGGGGTCTCAGCAACTGTCTGTACAGAGGGATAACAACTTCCTGTTTTCTACTGATGATGCCTCTCCCTATGCATCCCAGTATCCCACCAGCCCTCCTTACTGCCTTCTCACATTGCTTGCCCACCTTAAGGTCATCTGATATGACTACCCCCCGGTCCCTTTCCATTTCTGTAGTTATTATCTCACCCTCCATTGGGTACTCTTCCCCTGGATTTTTGTTTCCCAGGAGCATAACTTTGCACTTATTTGCACTGAAACTAAGCTTCCCAGTTTAAGTAGGCAAGATCACCATTCCCATACTGTACACCTAATATTTTGATCTGTGTATCAAAAATTTGAATTTGTCCTGTTTCTGATACCAAAGCCCCTGCTCCTAACTGCAATCCTATACTCTCAGTGCAGTTTAGCTCTGCTCCTGTCAGTTTAGAAAAAAGCTTCTAAAGTTTGTAAGGCTTTCACCCCTGAGGCTTGATTTTGTACAAATAAACATACATCATATGCATAAGCAGAAATTTTTTTGTGGTGTTATGTCTCTGGAGGCTGCAAGTCCTATTATACGTTTATCTCATAAAATAGCACTAATAACTGGGTCCAAAACATACGTATATAATAGTGGGCTTATCGGACATCCCTGTCTCACCCCTCTGAGTGTAATATTACTCATAGAAACACAGAAGTTGACGGCAGATAAGGACTGCAAGGCCCATCCAGTCTGCCCATTTCTTTTTCTACCTTATGAATGTGCCATAGGCCTTTGCTCTGTCGATGGCCTATCTATTCATACTCATCTGTATTGCTCCCTTATGCCTGTCCCACGCCTGTTTGAAGCCCTGCACTGTACTCATATCCACCACTTCCTGAGGTAGGCCATTCCATGCACCCACCACACTTTCTGTGAAAAAGAACTTCCTCACATTACCCCTTAATCGGCCTCCCTCTAATCTCATGTTGTGTCCTCTTGTCCTGCTATTTTTCTTATACTGAAACATGTTAAGACTCTTTCACCTTGTTAATGCCCTTAAGGTGTTTGAATGTTTCAATCATATCACCTCTCTCCCTCCTTTGCTCTAGGGTATACATATTGATTTCAGTTAATCTGTCCTCATGTTTTCTGATGCAGTCCCTGCACCATTTTGGTTGCCCTTCTCTGGGCTGCCTCAATTTGGTTAATGTCCTTGTGAAGGTGTGGCCTCCAGTACTGCACGCAGTACTCCAGATGGGGCCTAACCAGTGTCTTGTAAAGAGGGATTATTACCTCCCTCTTCTGACTTGTGATGCCCCAACTAATACACCCCAACATCCTTCTAGCCTTACCTACTGCTTTAGAGGTCTGCTTGGATGATTTCAGGTCATCGGTGATGATGACGCCCAAGTCTCTCTCTTCCCTTGTGACTGCCAGCAACTCCCCTCCCAGCCTATAGGTGGCTTCAGGGTCTCTCTTCCCTATGTGCATGATCTTGCACTTCTTTGCGTTAAACCCCAGCTGCCACTCTTCTGACCATTTTGCTAGTTTATCCAGATCTCCTCTCATTCTGCCCACATCATCTGGATCATGTACTCTGTTGCAGATCTTGGTGTCATCTGCAAACAGACAAACCTTACCCTCCAGGCCATCTGCAATGTCACTGATGAAGATACTGAAGAGGACTGGCCCCAGGACTGATCCCTGAGGTACCCCACTTTTGACTTGCATCTCTTCTGACTGTATACCGTTTACCACCACTCTCTGTTTTCTGCCCGTCAACCAGTTTGCCACCCAGTTGACCAACGTCTAACCCACCCCGAGCCTACCCAGTTTATTACTCAATCTTCTACGTGGAACAGTTCTGAAAGCTTTGCTGAAGTCTAGGTAGGCAACATCAACTGCTCCCCCTTGGTCCACCACTCTGGTTACCCAGTCAAAGAAATCTATGAGATTAGTTTGATAGGACCTTCCTTTTGTAAACCCATGCTGTCTTGGATCCTGTGCTCCTATGGATTCCAGTTGAAGCACTATCCTTTCCTTAAGGAGTGTCTCCATAATCTTGCCCACTACTGAGGCAAGACTGACTGGCCTGTAGTTCCCTGCCTCCTCCCCGCTACCACTATTGTGGAGCGGGATCACAGGAGCCCTTCTCCAGTCTTCTGGGACCTCTCCTGAGCTCAGAGACTCACTAAACAGTTCTGATAATGGCTCTGCTAGTTCCACCCTTAGCTCCTTTAGTACCCTGGGATGTATGCCATCAGGTCCCACTGCCTGGTCCACCCCGAGCTCATCGAGCTCTTGAAAGACCCTTTCTTTTGTGAAGGGACTAGTGCACACCTCCCCCGTGTCCATGGTGCAGAGCTGTGGGCCTTGGCTGCACCTTCTAGCAGAAGTATCTATTTAGGATAGATGCTTTTACATGGTCCTCCTCCTCACACGCCCCCCCTTATCCCCTTTGATTTTAGCAATACCCCATCTGGACTTTCTCCTTTCACTAATGTATTTATAGAAAGTCTCGTCACCTTCTTTTACTGTTTGTGCTAGTGTTTCTTCGGTTTGGGCCTCTGCCTGCCTTACTGCCTTCCCTGCTTCCCTTAGGGAAGTTTGGTATGCCTGCCTATCTTCATCCTACTGCGTTCCCTCATATTTCCTGAAGGCCAGCCTTTTGGCTCTGACCTTTTCTGCTACTGTGTTTGAGAACCAAAGTGGTTTCCTTCTTCTTTTGCACTTCCTCTTCTCACTAACACAATGGGATGTTGCTTCAAGTATTGCATCTTTAATGCTTGCCCACTTTGCCTGTACCCCCTCACCTGCATTTCTTTTTGCCATGGCTAGCTTAACTCTGTTGGCCATCTTATCAAAGTCAGCTCCTCTGAAGTCCCATATTTTTGCCTTGGAATGGGATGATTTTGTTCTAGTGGCCAAACTGAACCATACCTTGTGATGGTCACTGGGCCCCAGGTGACCTTCTACATGGAGATCTGTGATCCCTTCCTTGTTAGTCAGTACTAGATCTAGGATAGCCCTGTCTCTAGTGGGTCGTTGTACCAGTTGTTTGAGGCCCTCCCCCTGCAGGGAATCCACCATGTGTCTAGTTCTGGCAGATGTCCCTGCTGGTATTGACCAATCTGTATCTGGCATGCTGAAGTCTCCCATTATCAGAACCTCCCCTTTAGCTGTCATGTTTTGTATATCTTCTAACAATAACGTATCTATGTCCTCCCCCTGGTCTGGAGGCCTGTACACAACCCCAGTTCATATGGCTGTCCCATTTCCTGTTTCCAGGTTGACCCACAGTTCTTCTGGCTCCTATGTGTATTCTGAATTTCTGTAGCTTTGATACTTTCATTGACATAAAGGGCCACTCCACTCCCCCTTTTTGCACCTTGGTCTCTTCTGAATAGTACATAGCCAGGTACTGAAGTCTCCCAAGTGTGGTCACTGGTAAACCATGTCTCACTAATGGCTACTATGTCCAGTTTAGCCTCTGTCATTATTGCCTGCAGGTCTGGGATCATGTTTCCCAGACTGCGAGCATCTGTGTACATGATTTCAAGTGCATTGCAAGAAAGACTCCGTTGAGCAAGCTCATTCACAAGGAGGTCCTGAGGCACATACAGTTCACAATTACATAGACAGGAAATATAAAATGTAGAACAAAAAAGAATATACAAAACAAGAGGTATACACAATAGAAGTCCTTGTGCTATATATGCGGTACATTCCAGCTTTAACCTTGCCCTAAATTATGCAACACATTTCAGCTTAATAAATAGAGGGCCAGTTGGTACCTAGGAAGTTGACTTGGCGTTGGGGGCCTAGTAGCACCTACATGTCTTTTAATTTACAGATAGCTAGTGTTTTGTAGGAGTTAATTGATACGATGCTGGTTAGTTTCAGCATGGCTTGTAGTTGGTTCCAAATGTTTGGGAGGGCATACGAGACAGCTCTTTGGCCAGCTGTGGTACGTGTCCTGGGAACATCTAGTAGGATAAGGTCAGATTTCCTTAGGGAGTAGGCGCTATGCGAGATGTGTATGAGAGATGTTAAATAGGCAGTTTGTGGAGTAGTAATTTGAGGGTCCAAATGCCAGCATGCAGGAGGCATCTGGTGGCAAGAGAAGTCCACCCAACTGCTGCAGAAAGATCACAGTGGTGGGTCCTGTACGCAGAGTTAGTAATGAAGTGAAGAGCACGGTGATAGAGTACGTCCAGTTTAGACAGGCTCAAGGTTGGAGAGAAGATAAAGATAATGTCTCCGTAGTCAAGCAAGGGAATGAATGTTGCTTGGACAAGTCTTTTGCGGGACGCGAGAGAAAAGAGGGTCCTATTTCTAAAGAAGAAACCCAAGCGTGCTTTAAGCCTCTTTGATAGATCCTCAATGCGGTCATTGAAGGAAAGCTTGTCTATCCACATACCTAGATATTTAAATTTAGGTACGACTTCCAAGGGTTCACCTAGGGAGGTAACTATGATGTTTTTAGGTGGGGTAGGTAGGGCACCAGACAAGGCAAGTCTCGAGAAAATCATTGTCTTTTTTTTTTTTTTTGGCGTTAAAGAGAAGCTTGGCATTGATAAGGTTGCTTTCTAACTGGATATAGTCAGCTTGGAGTGCTTCCCTGACTTCAGTTAAAGGGGAAGTCTCCCATAGTTCCACACCAATATTTTCCCAACTCCTTATGTGTAACTGTTGTGTACCTCCTCCAGTTGCCAACAGTCCTATTGCTGTCCAAATCAAGATTATAAATAAAAATATACAGCCCCCAGAAGTTATCAATGTGTTTGTCCTCCATTTTACCATCAATGTTGCTGGAGGATAATGTCATCAGAGCAACAGATAATGGTGCTGCACTAAATGCAGTTCCACCAGTAGACCTCACCAAACCCACAATGTTTGGTTCCCCACTTGAGTAATGGAGGAACCCTTTAAGTGTTGTGCACATCCTGAAGTGCAGGTCTAATAGGGACTAGGACCATGTGAGTGTGATGCAGCACTGATTTGATGTATATACAGTATTCATACAAGGAAGTGTCTGTATGTGTTGTGTTACTGTTTCTGTTAGCAAAAACAGTTTACCCAATAAATGACTCTGGGTACAACAGGAGTTATAAATGGTATTATGCAGCTGTTGTATTATGGTGTGTGTGTGTGTTAACATTCTCTGTTTTGATTGACACCGGCAGTGAGAAACAATCTTGCAAATAGGCCCCTTTCCCTTTGTAACTAGGCAGTCAGTGATTGGATGGTTGCAGTAAGGCAATAAAGAATTCAGCTATGACAAGGAATAGGTTACCAGGAAAGCACAGGCACAAGTACTGGGGGACTCTGGTTCACATCCTACTAGAGTTCCTTATTCTCTAGCCCTTAGGAAGTTCCCCTAACCCCCTTAGAAATTGTGATGGCCCCTCAGGTCCATGACTTTAAAAGTGCCCCAATTCCCATTATAAATCACTAGCAGTGATGTGAGAGCTACAACACTTCACTTTCATGGTACTAAAGACAAGCTGTGGCAGCCCCCCCCC
The DNA here is from genome assembly GCA_016271365.2 of Neoceratodus forsteri. Lineage (NCBI taxonomy): Eukaryota > Metazoa > Chordata > Ceratodontiformes > Ceratodontidae > Neoceratodus > Neoceratodus forsteri. The sequence continues at coordinate 1,546,670,549 of CM057450.1, forward strand.
CTTTTGTAATGTCAGCATTTGAAGCAGGATGTCCCTCACAAATCAGATGCTACACCTCAGCTGTTGTAGGTAAAGAAACTAATCTGTCTCTGTTTGTAGTGCTCTGTATTTGCTTAGCTCACTCCTCCCATGCCATATGCATTCTGTGTCTTGGTATTTCCAGTCAGAAACTCAGATTTAAGGAGCATTTGAAATGTAAAACAATAAACTTTATAAAGTAAATGATCTACCTCTCCACTTTCAGGCTGCTGAAAGGGGATGTGTATAAGTCAGTCTTGTGTGATCCTTTGGTAAACTGCCCAGGCTTATCTTGTAACGAATCTTCTCAAGGGTGTTCAGCTGGTTCAATACAGAGTGACTGACTGACTACTCGATTGATTGACTGATTCAGTCTACTGCTTCCCATAACATGTTACAACAGAGAGAAATGAGCAGTACAGAGAAACAGCTTTTGTTTCCTGTGAATGAAATACTATTAGATGTATTATTTGCTCTACACATGCAGTATTAAGGCTACAAGTACCACTCCCTGTGTGAGTTGCATGACAGAACTGCCTTAAGCCATTGCAAACAAACTAAAATCAGGCTAGACAGCATTGATACTCTGATTTCCTCTGCACTGTTGCTGCAGTGACATCAAGGAATGGGAGGGGCTGTATTACAAGTGACTCATTTGCATGTAAATGGAGGCTTGCTTGACATTTTACTACCTTGTGTCAGAGCCTCAAACTCTAGATGTGTTGCAACAGAAGAAATGGCTGATCTCTTATTGACATATGTACAGTACTTTATGTAATATATAATAAATACATCAGATATATCCAAATCATACATATAAAGGAGTCTTCTCCTTTAAGGACAAGCCTGATGAGTACAAAACTATATCGTCCGCAAAGAAATGTATGCTAGAGTTCTTTATGTGGGAGTCAAGGTTGTTGATGTACAGGAAAAAAAGGATTGGTCCTAGGATGGAGCCTTGAGGGACTCCTCTGGCAATTGGAAGGGGGGCAGATAGTAGGCCATGAGCTTTGAATTCTATGATTTTCCATTGGTCAGAATTGGTTGTGTTAGTTGTTGGGTGAGGTCCGGCGTTTCCCCTGTGTATCATATGGGGAGCCAGACCATTTTCTTTACCTGGTGATGCAAATAAACTACAAACATGCTGAACTCCTGTTTGACCACTAGCTGAGGTGTGTTCTTCCCATTCGATGTTTTGGGTGCTGCACCCCCTCCCCATTTGCTAGTTTAAATATTCTGCAAAGACATCAAACTTCTGCCCCAATGCACTGACTCCCTCCTTAGTCAGATGCAGTCCATCACTGATGGTATAATTACTGCATTACCATACAAGACTTTTATCCAGGAAATGAATTTTCTCTGGAATTCCATAGTTCCTTAATACCCAGTCCATGTAGGTCCTTAAAGGTGGGCTTGCTCACCTTTAAGGCCCTACATGGACTGGGCCCTGGCTACCTGTCGGACCTTCTAACACCTACTGCCCTGGTCCACTTCCTCCAATCCTCCTCTAGGGGCCTCCTCGTGAGTCCCAGGACGAGGTTAAAAACTGCTGGCGACAGAGTCTTTAGTGTTGCCGGCCCTGTCCTGTGGAATTCGCTTCCTCCATCAGTAAGGGAGGCCCCTTCAGCTGAGGCATTCAAAGCCTGCCTCAAGACCTTTTTATTCAGCCGAGCATTCCCAGACACTGTCCTTTAGACAATATCTTGAGATATTTGTATAATGGTATTTTAAATTCTGCTGACAATTTAGACCCTCATTTTAGTGTTTAGATTTTAAGCATTTATTGAAATGTTTATATTTTATTTATTGTGTTTTAATATTTTATGTTTTGATTGTGCGGCGCCCAGAGCCTCAGATTGGGCACCTGAAAAATAAAATTTGCCTTGCAATAAAAAATTATGTGACACTTTATCAAATGCTTTTGTTTGCTCCAAAGCTAAAAGGAAACCCTTTAACTTTTTTTGTTTATCATATTCACAGATTTCCCTAAGCAAAAGTAGATTTTGTTGTATATTCCTTTTCGGAATGGAATAGGTTTGTGCTGGGTGAATAAGCTCTATGGCAGCTTTTTGCAATCTCTTGCAATCCGTTGCACAGAATGGACAAAAATATTTTGTCTGTATTTAAAAGACTAAGAAGTCTCCAACTACTCAAATTGTATTCATCCCCTTTTTTACATAGAAAAATAATTATAGGTGCTGCAAATTTTTTTAAGAGTAGTTTCTTCGAGAACCATTTCATTATATAAATTCATTAATATTTCACTCAATTCTTCCTCAAAGTATTTAAAAAAACTCATTTGTTAATCCTTCTTCTCCAGGTGAAACTCCAAGTTTCCAGCCTGAAACAACCTCATTAAGTTCTTCTAAAGAAATAGGGGCTTCCAGTTCCCTGGCTATGCTATCATGTAATTTTGAAGTTGTGAAGGAGATAACGTCCTCCCAGGTTGCCCGTGGAGAAAATGCAGCAGCAAAAGATTTTGTTAGGGTTTCATGTACTATGTCCAGCATTTCAGCATCTGTAGTTTTTAGGGTCCCAGTGTGACTGTATAGGCCTTCCATTACTTTTTGATATGTTTTGTGCTTGCATGCAGAAAACGGATCTGAATATGGCCATTTCTCAGTTCCAAATCTCATTTCTGAATTTAAAGATGCTGCTCAACTATACTGTTACTGAAACATTTTGTTTTTAATGTTATCTAGAGTATTTGTGTTTTAATCCTTACATCTGCAACATTAGGAAGAAACATGAGTTTGTAATACTGATTTCCATGTTCTAAATACTGCAAGTAATCTTTATCACTTTTGGTTTTCTCAAACTGTGTGAAAAAGTTTTTCATTTCTAATTTTTATCTACCCACCAAGAAAGCCAATCATCATACATCTCTGCAACTGATTTCCTGTTTTGAAAAAGGTCTAACAACCCTTGTTTTATTTCATTTTGTTCCAGAAGTGAAGAGTTTAGTTTCCATCTTTTATTACTGGCAGGGAACATTTTTAAGATTAACCTCATAGCTCAGTAATAAATGGTCCGAGACTTCACAATGGGAAAGGTTAAATCTGTTAGGTACCAGAAATTTAGATGTAAATATGAAGTCTGTGTGTGTAGAAAAAGCACTCCTTCTATAAGCTGAACCTGGATCTTTGCACAGTTCCCTATATGCATCTTTTAAACCGGCTACTGAAATTATATTTTTGAGGGCATGTGAATCACAGTGTACCTTTTTTTGTACATTATCCTTTATTTTAATATCAATACTGCAGTTCATATCCCCTCCCCATATAACATGCCTGGCTGTGAACAAATAGGGTTGTATTTTATTGAGAAGTTCAATTCTAGCTGCTTTACTTTGCAGTGCATATGTATTAATTAACCATAAAGAAAACCCTTTGTATAAGCAATCAAGTAATAAAGCCCTACCTGGTAAAATATCTACTAGTCTATGAACCTGTGTTTGGGGATGTTTAAATAAAATTCCTAACCCATCTGCGGCATCAGGACCAAAAGTCCATTAGGTCCCCACAGCCAGCCTTTTTTTGTCTGTACTATATCCTGTAACGTAGTAAATCTGGTTTCCTGTTAAAAAAAAAAAAAAAATGTTTGCTGACACAATGATAGTAAAGCCAATCTTTTTCTAGAATTTTTTAATACTATAGACGTTTAAAGAGGCTAACTGTAGGGAAGTCATTATTCGGTGTTTAGTGATTTTCCTTCCCTTTTTTTTTTCCCCTTGGTTTCCAGTACCTCAGTAGTGGTCTCTTCCTCTAATTCCATCTCAGAAATGGCTTCTGACTGAGAAGAAACATCTGATTCCGAACCCCCCTCGGTATCCTGCAGTACTTGGAAAGACTTCTGTAAAGGAACTGAGCTAGAAGAACCTTTTTCCGTTCTGCCTGATCTGGTTATTCTCCTGTAACAGGGGATTTGTAAATCTGTTCGGGGGGGAGGGGGCATTTTACTTCCCTTGGACCCCCCCCCCCCCGAGGTGCCCGGAATTTCTTCCTGGGCTTGGCCCTGAGAGCCTGCCTAGGTTCTGAACTTTGTGGCACTGGTTTCATTGCCCTGTTCAGTGTTTTCAGTCTGTTCTGTATTTTCAGCATTTGTGTAAATGGTTACCCCGATTGGAAGCATCAAAGCTCTGGGGCCTACACCTCTCCTGGGCCTGATTAATCAAAAGATCCTGTGGTGGACCTCTCTGTCTGTTCTGTCCAGCCCAGGGGCACTGATGATACGCATGCCCTTGCTCATGACAGAGATTACATCAGAAAATACTTCTACACACTGTACTATCATGATCAAAATCCCCACACAAAGCACATCTTACTTTATCACATGTGCTACTCAAATGCCTGCAGTTACTACACTTGTAACAGGCCTTCGGTTGGCCTGGGTAGAAAGAGATCCCCCCTATCCCTACCTAGAAAGAAACTATTGGGGATATGCACTACCTCATTTCCAATAATGTGCAATTTAACTTTAAATCTCCAGACCCCCATCCAGATGCCTTCCGAATCCATAATTGCTGATGAGGGCCACATACATTGCATTTTTTCTCTAACCAAAATTGAATATCCCCCACATTCACCGCTTCATTCCTAAACATAACACTGACTATTTCGAACAAAGGGTTGGTTAAGGGGATAGCCCAAGAGAGTCCATAAAGGACGAGCCTTGCAAGTTTCATATTTCCTCCAAAATTTGTCCAAACTGGAAAATTAACTTATATCAAAAGTGTCTTCTCCCTTTATATTTATCAGGGCATAGATTTCCGAGGCTGGAAGTTCATGGATTCCTTCAAAAGTTTTCTTGCAACATATTTCTGTCCAGATGCTCTTGTAACCCCCTTTTTCCAAAAAATATCTTGAGATGTACAGCATTCCGTCTTGGGGCTTACTCTAGTTTATTATTTCTAAAAAGATCCGCAAAGGGAGGCCCAGTTCTTCTTCATTTTTGGGGGTGTCTCAGGCTCTTGGCCTCGACTTTGTCTATCCTCAGATCCAGAAGCAAATGATTTGATACATCTATGTTGGTCCAATAAAAGGTAACAAAAATAACAAAGTGTTTTAGTTTTCGGACCAGCAAGTCCTCCGAGACAGTACAGTTACGTAAGAACTTATTGTAACAGTAGATCTTCGAGAGAGGCTCTTGCAGTAGGTATTTACATATAGGACTGACCCGACGTCAGTATAAAGGGCCGGTCTCCCATGCCCGCCTTCCAGTTCTTTCCCGCCAAGGGCCCAAAGAGGCAAGACGAGAGCGAGAAGCGGATATTTCCCTTCATGGAAGAGGGGCTACAAAAGCTAAGGGGGATGGAGGGTGGGAAGGCAATACCTACTGCAAGAGCCTCTCTCGAAGATCTACTGTTACAGTAAGTTCTTACGTAACTGTACTATCTTACTTCAAGAGGGCTCTTGCAGTAGGTATTTACATATAGGACTGAATCCCAAGCAGTCTGGAACAAGGAAAAGCACTCTGAAGGAGGAAAACGATCCATGGTATGGTGCCTCCGGCTGAACAAGTCTTATGAAGGAAGACCTCGGAGCACAGCCAACCCAAAGCCTGCTCTACGGCGAGAGGCAATAGCCAAACTGTAGTGTTTAGTAAGGGTATGGACAGAGGTCCAAGTTGTGGCTGTGCAGATTTCTGCTGCGGACACATTCCTGAAACAAGCCGCAGGTGGAGTGGCTCTGACTTGACCCGGCAGAGTCTTGTTGTACTTGTAGTAACAGAAAGTGATACAATGAGCTAACCATTTTGGTAGGCATTGCTTGGAAATGGCATTGCCCTCTCTTTTGTGAGCAAAAGAGACAAAAAGCTGATCGGATTTCCTGAGATCCTTAGTCTGAGTGGTGTAGTATCTCAGTATCCTGTGAGCATCCAAAGTATGCAAGAGGTACTCCCCTTGATTGGAGTGTTGCGTAAAGAAAGCAGGTAGCTCAATGGATTGATTCAGCATACAGTGCCTTCAGAAAGTATTCACCCCCCTTGGATTTTGTCACATTCTGTGATGTTGCAAACTCAAATTAAAATACATTTATATGGGATTTTTTGTTACGTATCTGCACAAATTACTCTACAATGTCAAAGTGGAATGAAACTTCTGGAATTTTTTGTACATGTAATTAAAAATAAAAATCTGAAATGTCTTGATTTGATAAGTATTCACCCTCTTAGCAATGACACTCCAAATTTAGCTCAGGTGCATCTAATTTTCTTGTGAGATCACTCTAAAACCTGAATGGAGTCCACCTGTGGTCAGTTCAAATGGTTGACATGATTTCAGAGGAAATACACCTGTCTATATAAGGTCCCACTGCTGACAGTGCATGTCAGAGCAGAAACTCTACCATGAAGACAAAGGACCAGTCCATAAAACTCCGAGATAGAACTGTGAGGAGGCATAGATCTGGGGAGGAGTATAAAAACATTTCTAGGGTGTTTAAAGTTCCCAGGAGCACAGTCAAGTCCATCATTAGGAAATGGAAAGATTACGGAACCACCCAGACTCTTCCTAGAGCAGGCCATCCTCCCAAACTGAGCAACCAGGCAACCGGGCAAGAAGGACCTTGGTCAGGGAAGTGACCAAGAACCCAATGACCACCCTGACAGAACTACAGAGTTCCATGGCTGAGATGGGAGAACCTGTCCAGAGGACAACAATCTGCAGCACTTCACAGATGTAGCCTCTATGGAGAGTAGTTAGACGGAAGCCACTCCTGAGAAAAGGCCACATAATAGCATGCCTGGAGTTTGCAAGAAGGCACGTGGCAGACTCTGGAGACCATGTGGCAAAAGATTCTCTGGTCTGATGAAACAAAACTGAACTCTTTGGCCTGAATGCAAAGCGCTATGCCTGGACACGAACACAGTTCATTACCCGTGTAACACCATCCCTACCATGAAGCATGGTGGTGGCAGCATCATGTTATGGGGATGTTTTTCAGCGGCAGGGACTGGGGCACTTGTCAGGATAGAAGGAACAATGGATGGAGCAAAATACAGGCACATCCTTGAGGAGAACCTACATCAGTCTGCAACAGACCTTGGACTGGGGCGAAGATTTATGTTCCAACAGGACAACGACCCCAAGCATACAGCCAAAGCAACACTGGAGTGGCTTCAGAACAAGAAGGTGAATGTCCTTAAGTGGCCCAGCCAAACCCAGACTTGAATCCCATTGAGAATCTGTGGAAAGACTTAAAGATTGCGGTTCACCGACGCTCCCCATCCAACCTGACAGAGCTTGAGCAAATCTGCAAAGAAGAATGGGCGAAAATCCCCAAATCCAGATGTGCAAAGCTGATACAGACATACCCAAGAAGACTCAAAGCTGCAATTGCTGCCAAAGGCGCTTCTACAAAAGTACTGACTCAGGGGGGTGAATACATAAGTAAACAAGATATTTAAGTTTTTAATGTTTCATAAATTTTTATTACACAATAAAAATATTTTTGCCCCTTTCAATTGTTGAGTATGCTGTGTGAATCAAGGAGGGAAAAAAAATTTCAATGCATTAAAAATGCTGGTAGTAACACAACAAAATTTGACAAAATCCAAGGGGGGGGGGTGAATACTTTCTGAAGGCACTGTAGATTCCGCCACCACCTTAGAGAGAAACTTAGGGTTGGTACACAGAGCCATACGCTCCTTGTGAAAAATCAAATATGGGATTTTGCACATCAAGGCCTGAAGCTCGGAAATTCGTCGAGCTGAAGTAATGGCCACTAGGAAGAGTCTCTTCCAAGAGAGGAACTTTAAATCTGCTGAGAACACCAGCTCAAAAGGGGGCAGAGTAAACTTCTTGAGAACAAAATTCAAGTCCCAAGGAGGGGCAGGAATGCAGATGGGGGGGTCTCAAATGGAGGACCCCTCTAAGGAATGTCTTAGAGACTTCCAACTGAGCAAAAGTCCTGTCTCTGATGGGGACATGGTAGGCTGAAACTGCTGCCATGTGGATCTTTTTGCCATGTGGCTGAGACGCAGATCGAAGAGATGACGCATGTAGTCCAGGACTCTGTCAGCTGGAGAAAGGTTCAAAGTCCTTTGATGTGGCCCAAATAGAGAATCTTTTCCACTTCATGGTGTAGGTGGACCTGGTGGAAGGCTTTCTGGCCTCCACCAAAATGTCTGCTACAAGTGGAGAAACCCCAAAGCGGGCCTTCGCTATGTCTGCAGGAGCCACGCATGCAAATGAAGGGATTAGAGACCTGGATGGACGAGGGTCCCCTGATCCTGGGTCAACAAGTGTTGCGACAGAGGAAGAGGAAGTGGAGGTTTCTCTGAAAATTGTTGCAGAAGAGAGAACCAAACTTGCCTGGGCCAGAATGGAGTGATGAGGATCATTTGTGCCCCCTCTGATCTGAGCTTGTTCAGGACCACTGGAATTAAGGGAATAGGAGGGAAGGCATAGACGAATCTGTTCCTCCAATCTAGAGACAGAGCGTCTAGCCAGAAAATGTCTCACCCTGAAGCGAGCAAGCAGAAGGCAGGAAGTTTTGCATTTTGAGGAGACGCAAACAGGTCAACCCGAGGGGTTCCCTAAAGCAGGAAGATGCAGTCTACTACCTCTTGATCCAGTTCCCATTCGTGGGCCCTGGCTGAGGACCGACTGAGGTGGTCTGCCAGTGTGTTTTCTACTCCCAGAACGTGAATGGCCGTCAGGTAAAGGTTGTGCTGGGTGGCCCAGCTCCACGCTATCATTGCTTCCCTGCATAGAGAGTAGGAATGTGTTCCTCCCTGCTTATTGATGTACCAGACCACACACATCTGTCTGTATGAGCAGGTGACCGGGAAGTATAGAGGAGTGCAGGGCCTGGATGGCATAAAGGACTGCTCCAAGTTCAAGCACATTTATGTGCAGATTTTGTTCGAACCTGGACCAGCTGCCCTGAGTCTTGCGAGACCCGAGGTGGGCTCCCCAGCCCTCTCCTGAGGCATCTGTTGTCAACGTCTGGGAGCAGTGTTTGATACTGAAGTGAACTTCCCAGCAAAGGTTCTCTTGTACCATCCAATACTGCAAGTCCCTGATCATGGGATTGGAAACTAGTACCTCCTGGTCTAGGTCGTCCAGTGTTTGGTAACATTGAGACCAAAGCGTCCACTGAGAAATCCTCATGTGGAGCCGAGCGCATGGGACTGTCTGAATGGCAGCTGCCACTGGCCTGAGGAGGCGAAAGACTGACCTGGCTCAGACCTTTCTGCAACTGGACAGGAGGTGGGCTTGAGCCTGAAGGGTGTCTGCCCTGTCCTGAGGCAAAAAGACTTTGCTGATGGTCGTGTCCAGGATCGCCCCTATAAATTAGAGTCATTAGCAAGGGACCAAATGGGACTTTGCCTGGTTGATGGCGATAACCAGGCTGGTGAAAACCTGCAGGGTAAGGGAAAGGGAGTGCAGAAGTTCCTCCCTGGACAGGGCCACCAGGAGCCAATGGTCCAGGTACGGGAATACCTGCACTCCCTGGTTACGTAGGTGGGCCGCCACCACAGACACACATTTAGTAAATACTCGGGGGGGCCAAGGAAAGACCTAATGGGAGGGCCTTGAATTGGCAGTGGTCCCCCTGAAAACAAAAATCGAAGGAATCTGCGGTGGGAAGGGCATATGGGGATATGCAGGTAAGCATCCTGCATATCAAAGCGTACAGCCACAGTCCCTGCTGAAGAAGAGGCAGAAGGCCCTGCAGGGAGAGTGTTCTGAAGTGTCTGTACTCCATGAACATGTTCAGGGAACTGAGATCTAAAATAGGCCTCACATCTCCAGTTTTCTTTGGAACTAGAAGAAAATGGGAATAGTAACCAGTCCCCCAAAGGTGGTTGGGAACTGGTTCTGTCGCCACCTTTGAGAGAAGGGAGGTGATTACTTCTAGGACCAAAGGAAGATGTTCCGGGGAGTAAGACAACCGGTGGGGGTTGGGGCAGTTTCTGTAGAAACTCTACTGAGTGTCCAGCTGCAATCAGCTGAAGCACACAAGCATCCAACGTTATTCCTCTCTCAACCCAGTAGATGGAAGGAGAACCTCCCTCCTACTGGTTCTTCTGGTGTGTCCAGAGGCCGTGGGAGAGGCGAGGAGTCAGGAGGTCTGGGGCAGCGCAGCGACTGAGGCTCCCACAGCGTTTTGAGGAGGGAGAGTCTTGGTTGCTGGAGAGGCTCGATGCTTGTCAGCCAGCTTGCCCTGTGGTTTTGGTTTTTGTCGGTTATGTCCACGAAAAGGGCACCACTGCCCCTGAGGGAGTCTGTACAAAGCGTCCACATATTTGAGCGCAGTGCCCTTCTCTTGCAGGTCGGTTATGATGTCCTTGACATCACCGCCGAACAGCACCAAACCCCTGAAGGGTGCATCCTGAATAGCGGATTGCACTTCAGGGACCAATCCTGACACTCGGAGACCCACAGCAAAAGCAGAGCTCCTTCCAGCTGTGTCCACTGCGTCGTAAGTGGCATGAAGCATGTGCTAACTGGCCGAATGAGCAGAACGGACAAGATCTGTCACTTCCTGTTTTGTCTGAGACTCAGGAAGGGAGTCTAACTTTGATTCCACCTGACTAAGGATGATCTTCTAGTAATCCCCCATATGAGCTACATAATTCAGGGCCCGAATACCCAGGGTAGAAGACGCATAGACCTTCTTCCCATATTGGTCCAAAAGCAGAGACTCCTTGTCAGGTGGAGATGAGCTGAGGTGTTTGGGATTAGCAGAGCGGCCGTAACCAGCGCTTATCATGACCAAGTCCACTTTGGGGTGTAGATTCAAAGAATCTACTCCAGCAGGAGCCTTGTATAGCTGATCTGCCTTCCTCGGAAGGGGGGCTAATGTGGACTGTTTCCAAATAGTGGAAACAAGGTCTGCGTGAGGCTCTATCCAGGGTGGAATCAATCAATGTAGGAGCGGTCTCGGGCAGATCCAAGTGGGCAGCGAGTTTTTTATGCTGTGGAGCTGGCTCCAGAGATTGCCACTGATGAACTTCCTGGATCTTTCTCAGTAGCTCCAGAAAAGAAGGATCTTCTGAAGGAGACTCCGGAGGGGTCCTTGGCCTGGGTCAGTCTGGAGTACAGGACTCGTCAAAGTATCCCCTTGAGTCCGAGTCAGAGGTCTCCGATGAAGAAGAGGAAGACTCCTCCCAATGAGGGGGAGGAACAGTCCCTTTGGTAAGCCCTCTGGGACACATGTCCTCCCCACTCCTGGCGCCCCAGGGTTCACCTCTGGTGTCAGGTAAAGGGGAGGGAGTCTCCGGTCTCCGGCAAAGGGGATCCTGTGCAGATCCAGTGCCGGTAGATGGCTCTCTACCTTTCTGGTGAGCTAAGCCTCGGCCTCCGCCCACCAGGCAGCCAAAGACTCCTTCTAGTCCGCTGGTGGCTGGGGTGTGGGCGGCGAAGTGGGGGGGGGATACGAATGCTGAGGGTATCCATATAACGAGCATCCATAACCCGGTGGCGGGAAGCCTGGCATCGGGTATCGAGGCACCGGGTACTGCGGCATCGGGAAAAACGCCGGATACCCGGGTGCCAAGGGCTGTGATGGAGCAGAGGGACCTGGCAGAGGCAAAGCTGGCGGGCCAGGTAAATGTGGCTCCGGCATCCGGGGGCGGAACATTGGCCGCATCAGGCAAGTCGGCATCGGAGGATCCGGCGTCACAGTGTCTGGCCCAGTAGGAGAGAACCCTGACGGCAGCGTGTCCAGGTCCTCCGTGATGACCGGGGAGGGAGGGCTGGAATCCCCAGGGTTCAGTAGAGGACACGCAGGGACCTCAGAGGGCAAAACCAAGCGCTGCGGGGATCCTGGGGTGTCGGACTGGTCGAAGGGGTCCGACGCAGGCTCCTTGGCTGCGTGGTTGTCGGAGGGGCTGATGTCCAGTTTATAAGCTGAATTTGGGCAGGCATCGGAAGAGCCGGCATCCAACTTATTGGATCCCTTGCTCGAAGAAGGCCGCGCTGGAGATGTGGCCTTGTCAGGTGAACGAGCAACTGAGTGCCCTCCCGAAGAGGAAGCGGCTTACCAGTCTTGTCCGGGCGGACTTCTCGTGGCACCGGGTATCTCGACTTAGCGGATCTGGCTGAACCTGGAGGGCTGCGTGGCAGCGGCCTTTCCAGGAGTGGAGGCCTCCTTTACCCCGGAGGTACCCTAGGGGCCAGAGCACAAGCCCGATGGGAGGGGTGACACCTTCTTGGACACCCCCAAGACGGTCGTCATGGAGCGATCCCCCGGAGGGGACTTTACCTTCAGAACCACGACTCCAGCCGGAGTCACGGAGGCCGTGGAGGTCGAATCCCAGTCCCGGTGCTTCTCCTTCTTTCTGTGGCCTTTGGGGGAAGTGGAAGCCTGCCTCAACTTTTTCAAATTTCTTCTCCATGGATGCCATTTTTTAATTTTTTAAATAAATATGGGCCTCTAGGGACTGCTGCCTCTGTTTTTGGGTAGCTGAATAAAAATTTCTGGCAGTGCTGGCACTTTTCTACAGGATAATCTGGGCCTAGGCAGAAGAGGCACAGGGAGTGGCTGTCCTTATGTGGCAGTTGGGAACCGCACGAGTCGCACTTATTTTTATGTGATTCGGAAGGTGTTGGGGACGACATACACGGTGTAATAAGAGACAAAATATCGAAAAAAAAAAAAAAAAAAGTCGAAAAGTTTGAAAACTGAACCGAGGGAAGACTGACGAGCGTTGAACTCTACCGTGAGGAACTTTCACAAGTCGACAGCGGGAAAGAGCTGGAAGGCGGGTGTGAGAGACCGCCTCTTTATACTGACATCACATGATATCGGTCACCTGACGTGGGGGCGGTCCCCTGCCAGAGACTACTAGCTAGAAATTTTTCCGTGGGGTCCTGACGCCTAGCGGGTCAGTCCTATATGTAAATATCTACTGCAAGAGCACTCTCGAAGTAAGATTTATTGTTAGATTCATAAGTATTTTGACCCATATGTGGTGTACTGGAAAGCGTACCATCTGTTTGTTGTTGATTAAAGCTCTTCTGAGATTGTTTTTGTTTAGCATGCTTTTCAGAGGGGGCCCCCAGTAGTACCAACGAATTCTGAGAGAAATCCATCCATGCAGGTTTCGGTTCCCATCTATGTCTGCCTCTCGAAGCCATCCTGCTTGTGAAAGTGAAGAATCAGCCGACCAGCCTTCATCCGTAAAAGGAGCGTCTTGTTGTCAGACCGGAAGTCTTACACATTCTTTTTGCGGTGTTGTCGCTCATGTCAGCAGCGCGACCCTTTGATGTCGGCCTGACTTCTCCGCTCAGCTGATGCACAGTTGACTCATTCTGCGCTGCCAACTCCCTGTTACCAGACTGGTCCCCAGTCTCCTGTGTTACAATGCCTACCGCACTGATCTCATTTCCGAGTTTTCCAGGTATGCTCTCAGTAACATTATTTGCTGCTGCCGTTCCTGTAACCGGAAGTGTACAGTATCCTCTCGGTTCCACTGTCACCGCTGCTCAAACATTGTTGGTCAAATCACTCGGGACCGCTTCAGTCTCTGAGAGTGATTGAAATTCCATATCTTCATCCCCTGAAGTTACCACAGCCGAGGTCGGGGACTGAACCTCGGACTGCTGCACTGACACATCCTCCTCATCCTCCAGCTTGGTGCAGACTGCCATCCTGCAAGCAGAACAGCAGCTTCCCCTACCAGAAAGTAGGGGAATTTCTCCGGTGCCCTTGCCAAATTTCCCCCCATTCACTAACAATACCACCAATAGCTTAATTTGGTTCAAGGTCAGTTGGCATTCATCTGTATCCCCTTCCCCCCATGTCGTGCCTGAAAATAAGGCAAGAATTTGTCTAATGCACTTACCCAGTCAACAAAATCTAAATAAATAAATAAAAATTTGGGGCAGGGGTCCTACAAGAGCTTGCTAAGCTCAGAGTGGATAAGGCAATGGGACCTGATGGCATACATCCCAGGGTACTTAAGGAGCTAAAGGAGGAACTAGCAGAGCCATTAGCAGAATTGTTTAGTGAGTCTCTGAGCACAGGAGAGGTCCCAGAAGACTGGAGAAGGGCTCATGTGATCCCGCTCCACAAGAGTGGTAGCAAGGAGGAGGCGGGAACTACAGACCGGGTCAGTCTTACTCAGTAGTGGGCAAGATTATGGAGGCACTCCTTAAGGAAAGGATAGTGCAACACCTGGAATCCATAGGGGCACAGGATCCAAGACAGCATGGGTTTACAAAGGAAGGTCCTGTCAAACTAATCTCATAGATTTCTTTGACTGGGTAACCAGAGTGGTGGACCAAGGGGAGCAGTTGATGTCGCCTACCTTGACTTCAGCAAAGCTTTGACACTGTTCCACATAGAAGATTGATAAATAAGCTGTAGGCTCGGTGGGTCAGAAGTTGGTCAACTGGGGCAAACTGGTGACTGGCAGAAAACAGAGAGTTGTGGTAAATGGTATACAGTCAGAAGAGATGCAAGTCACAAGTGGGTACTCAGGGATCAGTCCTGGGGCCAGTCCTATTCAACATCTTCATTAGTGACCTTGGCAGATGGACTAGAGGGTAGGTTTGTCTGTTTGCAGATGACACCAAGATCTGCAACAGAGTAGATGAACCAGATGGGGTGGGCAGAATGAGAAGAGATCTGATAAACTAGCAGAATAGTCAGAAGAGTGGCAACTGGGATTTAATGCAAAGAAGTGCAAAATCATGCACATAGGGAAGAGAAACCCTGAAGCCACTTATAGGCTGGGAGGAGTTGCTAGCAGTCACAAAGGAAGAAAAGAGACTTGGGCATCATCATCACTGATGACCTAAAATCATCCAAGCAGACCTCTAAGCAAGGTAAGGCTAGGGGGTGTTAGGGGTGTATTAGTAGGGTATCACAAGTCGTAAGAGGGAGGTAATAATCCCTCTGTACAAGACATTGGTTAGGCCCCATCTGGAGTACTGCGCAGTATTGGAGGCCACACCTTCACAAGGACATTAACCAAATTGAGGCAGTCCAGAGAAGGGCAACCAAAATGGTGCAGGGACTGCATCAGAAGACATAATGAGGACAGATTAACAGAGCTCAATATGTATACCCTTGAGCAAAGGAGGGAGAGAGGTGATATGATCGTGGGCATTCAAACACCTTAAGGGTATAAACAAGGTGAAAGAGTCTAACATGTTTAAATATAAGAAAAATAGCAGGACAAGAGGACACAGCATGAGATTAGAGGGAGGCCGATTAAGGGGAATGTGAGGAAATTCTTTTTCACAGAAAGGGTGGTGGATGCATGGAATGGCTTACCACAAGAAGTGGTGGCTATGAATACAGTGCAGGGCTTCAAACAGGCATGGGATAGGCATAAGGGAGCAATACAAATGACTATGAATAGATAGGTCACTGACAGAGCAAAGGCCGATGGCACATTTATAAGGTAGAAAAAGAAATGGGCAGACTGGATGGGCCTTTGCGGTCCTTATCTGCCGTCAACTTCTATGTAGGATTTGAAAAATGACAGCTGTGACATACATGAGTCTGGGTAAAAAGAAGGCCATGTTCAAAATCTGGAGTCAAAATATTTCAAATTTCCAAAGTTAAGAGCGGGCATACTGAAACTGCAATGAATGGTCATAAGTCTGGCATTGTGTCATATTTTTGACCCAAATTCTGAACATAATCTTTTAATGACTCCACCTCATAAACCCTGTTCCCCACCACAGGCCCGAAAACACGTTTCGGGCAGGATGTGAAAAATGACAGCTGTACTGTTCATGAAGTGGTGTGAAAAAATGGCTATGTTGAAAATATGGAGTCAAAATATCAAAAATTACCAAAGCTAAGCGTGCGCGTAGAAACATTTCAATGAACTCTCATAACTCCGCTATTTTTGGGAATTTTTCCACCAAATTTTCAATATGGGCTTTTTGGGACCCCACCTCATGAACACTGGAACTGTCATTTCACTAATCTGTCCCAAAAGGTCATTTCGCACAGTGAATGCTAAATCACTTTCTGGACCCGCATAATGAAACAACAGTCACAGTGTTCATGAGTTGGGGTCCCAAAAAGCCCATGTTGAAAATCTGGCGAAAAAATTCCAAAAAAATGGCTAAGATAGCAATACAAGTTCAAAACACCACTGAAATACCTTATATGGCACTTACTTTCATTCCTCAGTTTGCAGCTCAGCTCTGAAGAGCGCAGACATGTCCTGATCCACAGAAGATGACAGCGGACGACCTCTAGAGAGAAGTATAGGGTAAGAGGGGGTGCGGGGAGGTGGGTGCTCAGTTGGAGGGTGGGAATGGAGGAGAGGGTCAGCAGCAACGACAAGGGACAGTTTTCTTTGTTTCAGGTACAAAAAAAAAAAAAAAAGACGTAGCAGGACTTTTATTTTATTTATTTATTTATTTATTTTTTTTTTTAAAGGTAAGAAACAGATTACTGCAACTGTTTAGGGACACTGAGTGGGCTCCCCAGTGTCCCACACTGGTATGGGGGGGGGCATGTGAATGTCGACATGGGGATTGCGCACCCCAGTAAACAATGGGCAGGGGGGTGGGGAGGGGCATCAGACACTGGGAGTGGGCATCCCAATGTTGGATTATTATTATAAATATTA
The DNA here is from genome assembly GCA_016271365.2 of Neoceratodus forsteri. Classification (NCBI taxonomy): domain Eukaryota; kingdom Metazoa; phylum Chordata; order Ceratodontiformes; family Ceratodontidae; genus Neoceratodus; species Neoceratodus forsteri. The sequence goes on from CM057450.1 coordinate 1,546,687,118, forward strand.
ATAAAAAGAAAGAAGGAGATGGCAATCTAAGGGTAGGGGGTGCCACCAGACACCACGGAATGGGTGGCCGACATATAGAACTGCAGCCGGCAGCACAAGTTCCAGCTGCGGCTGCAGTAGTCAAGAAAATCCCCCTGTTCTCATACAGAGAACATGGGGAAGCGCTCCCCTCAGTAACACAGCCACTGATTTGGGTCACAGAAAATGTCTTTCAAGCAATAATTTTAAAATAAACATCAGAATGTAGCTAAACAGGTGCCGTTTACCTACCTTCACATGTTAATTTTATTTATTTATTTTTTTTAAAAGTCATTCATTTCTTTCTGCTTCACTTGTTTTGTTTGTCTTGCTAAGTGGACAAACAAAATGGCCAAAGCACGAAAAAGGATTTTGCTCCAGCGACACAGGATGACGCTGTTTGCAAAAAGGGATTCTCTACTGAGACATATAATCCATTTTCATGCTGGCTCCTGCGACAAAGAATCCATTTTCGTGTGGGACATCTGTTTTTCCCCCATGGGAAATCATGGTAATTTCAAAATTTAATAAGTTTTGAACAGACTGATATTTTTTCACCAAACCTTCAAAAGGCATATCTGTGAGGCAAAGGCTTTCTACCCTGAAAATATTTCAGCCCAGAACCTAAGGCTGTTTCTGAGATACAGGTGAGCAAAAAAAAAAAATAAATAAAAACCAGCACAAAAACACAAAACCACATTTATTTTCAGCACTCTGCATCTCAAAACCGACAAAAGCAACTCAAACAAAATGTGCCACATAAACAAAACTACCCCCAGCGCTTCTACATCCCAAATTTCATGCACATCCATTAAATCATTATCAAGTTATTAAGCTGCAAAACTTGGCCTTTAACATGAAACACCCTCATCAACCCAAACTATACTGGCACAATAATAAGGAAGGCTTAGTAGTGCACCGACTGTTTTAAGTTATGGATAGAGATTGTGGCTTTTAATATTTATACTCTGCATTGTGTTATTGGAATTTTGTGTTGCTTGATGTTTTTAAATGTTTTGTTAAGCACTCCGAGACTCTGGGAAGGGGCACTATAAAACTAAAGTATCTGTCTGTCTATCTAAAGTGTATGACATGGCAACTGGCTAAAGCAAAGTGCTCTTCCACAGTGATGTTGCAAAACAGTCGCTGACATTCTCATGTGTCCAGAGTTAATTACTTCTTTTCAGCTGCCGAGCATTCAACAGTTGCAGGTTTAGGGTCAGTGTCTGTAGACTATATCTGCAACCTCTCGTGCCATTTTTCTTAACGCTGGTGACTGTGAAAGCACGTTCCCTATCTGCGTGGGTATTTACGTCCCCCAGCTGATCAACACTCACTAATTTGCTAATGAGACCAGCGTTTGTGTGAACGAGGTACTGCGGCAGTTTCAAATGGAGTTTCCAGGAATCTGACCGTCAGTGGGCTATAGAGCTGCTAAGAGTGGGTTCAGCAGTGGCAGCAGCAAAACATACCTCTAGCTGCTGCCTTCTGTTGGAGAGGGAAATTCAGTTAAGAGTGGTGTTGGGAGCAGCCACACCAGGTGATGGTACAAGAAAAGCAGTGGCACAGGACATGGCACAGCAGTACAAGTTGCTAGTATGGCAGCAGTGACATGAGGAAATATTAGAAGGGTGTGAGAAGAAAGCACAGCAGGGGCAGTCATTCAGTCTCCTCGTGCACTACTCAATGCTCATCCTGTTCCTGGGACTCAAGTTCAGAAACCACAGTGCTCAGGACAGGGTAAGGGCGCTGGCAGCAGCAGCATGGGCATCCATTATTGTTCATCTTATTTATTCATCACCCCGCAGGCCAAAACAAAGGCACCACTGAAAGAGTTTGTTGGCGTTTGCCAACAAGTTGGTTTTAGAGGAACATGGAGTAGCGTGTCATTACTGAGGGTAAACAATGAAAATAAACAAGAGTCAAGCGGAAGAAAGCTGTTCATTGTAAAAACACCTCTGGAATTCTGTTTCTCAGAGTCCTAACATCCAGCAATAATTATAGGGTATTCTTCACCCTAATTAAAGACTGTCAGTTAGGTGGGACGCTTCCCTAGTTATGCTCTGCTATTCCCAATGAAACTTAAGTTGCTTACGCCAAGCAGGACCAAATAACCAGTCAGTGAGCATTCCATAGTAAAAACGTCTAAAAAAACCATATCTATTCACCACTGGGAACCAACTACCACTACAGTACTGTCTTCAGCTTTCAAAACTGAATCAGAATGACCACAGGAGGGAATAAGATAGACGGATGCTAGGACTCCGGAGAAAACAGGATTTCTAAAATAAGAAATTTGCCGTACCGCATCTCCCTCGCATCCCCCCATCCCCAGCAGTATTGGCAGGAGGAAACTAAACCATAATAAGTCCTAACCAGACAGTTAGTTCCTCAACCCCAGAAACTCCTAAAGCAGCTACTGAGGAAGCATTGCCTAAAGGACCTTCCTTCCAAAGGGACCTTTGGGTGAGGACTGAATAGCCAGGATGTAGTGCTTCATGAAAATGTGAAAGGAAGCCCACACAGCAGCTCCACAGATCTCCGATGGAGATGCCAAAGCTCTCTCTGCCCAGGAAGCTACTACTGCTCTGGGGGAATGTCCTTTCAGACTCTTGGTTGCTGACTTGACCCCCCCCCGGCGTGTAGGAGACACTGATCATATCCTTGGGCCATGTGGTCAAGGATGACACCTTTTCCCCTTTCGTTCTTCCTTTCAGAATAAAAAGGGCTGATGTCTGTCTCCAAGCCACCATTCTCCTCTGGTAGCATTTCGGGGTTTTGTGAACACTGAGGGTATGATATTTCTTTTCCAGAGGATATTTAAGATTGTAACAAAAAGTTGATAAAATACTGTAGGTTTCTTGCTACTGTGGAACAGTGTCACCGTAGGAACAAAATATATTACCATTTGCAGAACCACCTTATCTGTGAAAATTCTGCAGTACTGTTCCCTACAGCTCCCCAGTCTCCCAGCAGAGACCATGGCCACTAAGAAAGCCACCGAGACACTGACCGCCCCCTTCTGCCTCAAAGTTTCCCAAGTTTAAACACCATACGTTAGGATAGCTCACATTCTGTAGAGACCGATTCCTTTTTTCTTTTAAAAAGTGAAAAACAGACTGGCCACCACACTGATGTTAACACACAACATGCCTTGAGCAACCGCACTGCAGCTTTCTGGACTTGGGAACACCCCAACGCAGTCTAGAAACCTAAGATGCAGTGGAATGAGAGGAGACTATCTCATCATGAGTGACTGCACTGTTTTGGGGTGTTCATCATGTTCAGGAAGTATGCAATGAGAGCAGATCAAGGATTTGAATCAAAACAATGTTGGGTAAAATTATAGCATTTGCATGCATTCCATCCAGTTCTACTAAGAAAGGAAGCAGATAAAACAACCAGCAGCATCAATGAATTTGAAAAACGGTCACATAATGTGGGTTTTCCAACTAGAAATAATGATACAATAAGGGTCGACAGCTGGGCTAATGACTGGGGGTTCACTAAGCCTGTCCAAGACCAGATTTAGGGCCCACGGAGGTACGACTTACTTAACTCAACTCGAGGTGTCTGTAGGCAGACTGAAATCTCACTACATGGAAGGTTCCCACTGGAAAGCACAGTTACGTAAGAACTTACCGTAACAGTAGATCTTCGAGAGTGGTGCCTGCAGTAGGTCATAACATATAGGACTGCACCCCCTGGTGTCAGGACCACATGTCAGACTTTTGCTAGCAGTGTCTGGTGTGGGTCAGCCCACCCGTCACGTGACTGACGTCAGCGTGAGCTTATATAGCGAGTGGTCCCCACTCCTGCCTTCCAGTTCTCCCATCGGAGACCCAGTGGTTTCAACAGGAGGAGTGAATAGCCTTCCTTGAACCCAATCCAGAATTGCCTGCAAGAGCATGCAGAAAAAACCTGGGGAAGGAGGGAGGGAAAAAGGTGATCTACTGCAGGAACCTCTCTCCAAGATCTACTGTTAGTTATGGTAAGTTCTTACGTAACTGTACTATCTTACTCCGAGAGGGTTCTTGCAGTAGGTCATAACATATAGGACTGAATCCCAAGCAGTCATTCTCGGTTGGATAAAACTGGAGCCCAGGAGAAGAAAAGACCGACGAGAGAGGACCCAAACTAACCTAGTCCAGAAAAAGTCCTACACGACTGCTAGGTTGGAACTCACTCCAAGTCAAGATGGCTCAGACCATATGGAGACACTTGGAGAAAGAAAAATACCAACTCCAAGGTGCCGCACCATGAAAATCAACTGCGGAAAACTTGATTTGGAAAGGCTGTGAAAGCAGTCATGACCCCCTGTGGGAAGACCTCCGACTTCCCACGGAAGACGTTTGGTATATTCCCTAAAGGATAGAATAATACAGTGCAGTCATCCCACCATTTGAACAGGCACTGCGGGGAGCGTACTGCCCCTTAACCCTTCGGGGTGAAGGAAACAGAAATACTGACCATATTTTTGGACTTCCCTTTCTCCTGTTAGTATTGAAAACACTAAAAACTGTACACTTCCCTAGTGCGCAGGAGAACCCCGCCCTACTAGAAATGTTTGCGATATAACCCCGGCAATAAACAACCCTCAGGCTGGGGCAATACTGCAATCCCAAAACGGGAATCCCTCCTCCCCCCCGGACAAGCAGCATCAAACCCTGCAAGCTGCCTGTTCAAAAAGAGGTAGAGAAACATAGAAACTCATAGAGGGAGAAATTGTTGAAAAAAGGGAGAGAAAATGGAGGACCCCTGTCAAGAAAGTTGACAGAGAAGGATCCCCTAATAGGCCAGTGTGTCTCCACTTATCAGGATAAGATAGCAGGTAAAGCAGACAAGAGGATAATGATCAAAAATGGCCACCCGTGCCTGACTCCGATGGGTGTGAGAAGAACCTCAGTACCTGAAATATCGGGTAAAGAAAAAAAGTCCTGGACTTTCAGGATTGCCAGAGTGGAAGAAACCGTATATATATATATTTTTTTTTTTTTGCATAAAAGAGATCTAGGGAAAGGCTCCCTGGTTTCCCCAGAGCCTGGGTAACTCGATCAGAGATCCCCAAAACCCGAACAAAACTTCTGGAGAAGGTACGTTCCGAAGAGAAAATACCTAAAGATCCAAATGTACCATTCTGATCAGTTTCCTCTTCCAAAGAAGTGAAGAAGAAACAGAAAGTCAGATAGGTTTTTTCCACTTCGGCGGATGACTGGAGTCCTAATTGTCTAGGGCAGAGAGGGACAATCAGCGCCCAAGCCGTCCCCTTTGCCCATATCCTTAACAGAAAAAACTCCCTACCGGAAGGTCAAGGGAGTGGGGGGCAGAAAAAAAAATATGCCTAGGCAAAGTAGGCACCTGGGGCGAGCATGGGTGTGGAAAAGTCGGCTATCAATTTTCTCACTGGTAACCCTTCCCTGCATGGGGTATATGGACAGATACCTCCCTGCTCTATCCGGTATCCAACTGCATACCCACAGAAGGTCTGGACCGGGAAGGTCGAAAGGCATCGAGAGCTACTCCCCTCTCCATGGTAGCAGAAAAAAGGAGAGGGGCTTCCAGCTGGGACCACATGTACTGGCTTGGTGGAGCCCCCAGCAAAGAAAATCCCAATTCAGACTCAATGCATCCATGTCGATGGCCGACAAAGGGAGGGGGAAGGACTCCCCCCGAGAGACAACAGTAAGAGACCTGCTGCCACAGGAGCGCACTCCCTCTCTCTCTCTCCCCCCACCCCCTACAAATCTCAGAACTAGGAGATCTAGAGTATGCGTTCACCGACCCTCTTGGGTTCACAACTTTCTAAAGGAGACCCTTGGGAATAGCTCGGTCTCGAGGACAGATAGGATGAACACGTCAAGAAGGCAGAGAATCATTCTAGTAGAGACATGGATGGGGGAAGGCCATCAGTCCAGCTCGCTCCTACATGGTATCAGTCTCTATTTACAGGAGGTTATACCCTCAATAATGCCGAGCACCTCCCCAAAGGTGGAAGAATCGGGAGGGGTCACGGAATGACAGGGGGAAAAGACTAGATACCCGGTCAAGGAGGAAAGGAGACTGGGGGCCAAAAGAATGTCCTCCAGTGAGCCCCTTGAGCCAAACATCCAGGTAAGGGAACTCAGAAAGGCCTTTGGATGCAGAGGGCTCCCGCCACTACCGATGGCACCAGAAAAAACACCAAAGTGAAGCAGAAAGGGCCAAAGGAGAGCAAGGTAAAGAAAAAAGCTCTTCCTGGAAGCAGAACCACTAAAAGCGGAGGTGGCATGGGAAGATCGGAACATGCAAGCAGAGGACCTGTGTCTCCCATACTCAGAGCTGGCTGCCCGTCTGCTGCTTGACAGTGGACCAGGATAGGCAGCCTATGGCATCTTCTGTACTAGACAGAGGTGGCCTAAATAAAAATTTGGAGGACAGGGTGACCACAGGGTACAAGAAAAGGAAAAAAAAAAAAAATGAAGAATAACTCATTTTCTATCAGTACCCTAAGCGCTGCGACTATGACAGCGTTCCGTGAATAACCAAGATCTCATCTCCCTATAGAGAGAGGAGGATCAAGGAATGAAAGAGAACGGCGTAGAGGGGAAGCCATGAATCCCTCTAGAGACCTACAGGAGGAGACTAAATATGAACAGAGAAAAAAAAAATCCAAAAAATACTAACGTTCCTTTCCCCGTTATGAAAAGGAAGGATACGCTGGGAGGATTTCAAGAATTAGGCCATAGAGGCCTGGGAGGGGAAGGTCCCCTCAGCATCTTGCTCATTCCTGGGGGGTGGGGGGAAGAGACAGAAGACAGTGGATCCCAATGTTCTCTGCATATCCTGCGCCTAGTGAAAGGCTGTTTAACAATCCTTTTGCTGGAATGAGAGGGGTACTTAGACCTGAAGTCTACCCTATGTATCGGCCTAGATGACCTCAGAGCCTTGCACTTCTCGAGCAGACCCGTAAGGATGTCCTTAGCGCTATCCCCAAACAGTACAGGGTCCCGGAAGGGGGCATCCTGTACAGTTGCCTGCACACCCAGGGTCAGCTCGGATGTATGCAACCAAGCATGACATCTGATGCAGACCACTGTGGCAGTAGAGCGAGCAACGGTGTCAGCGGAATCGTAAGCCATTTGCAAAGTGTGCCTGCAGGAAAACTTGGACAGCTGTATGGTCTTAAAGAGAACTCAGCTTTTAGGTCAGAGTCCTTGACAGACTCGAGGTGAGTTTCCAGTTGGGCCAAGGTGGCTTTTTGATGGGATACCATGTGCACTATGTAGTTCAAAGAGCGCAAGGCATACGTAGAGGATGCATAGACTTTTCGCCCCAAATGATCTAGCAGTCCAGACTCATTATCAGGAGGAGAGGATCTTGAGTGCTTAGGCTGTAAAGCGGGATCCTGGGCTACTGCCAAAGTGCTAAGGTCAGCCTTCGGATGGGAGCCCAAAAAAAGGAGCACAACCCGGAGTGAGAAAAGACCGATCTGACATCTTGGGGACAGCTGGAAACAAGAAAGGTAACTGCCAGACAGTCAAAGTGAGGTCCTAATGGGGAGGAACCCAACGAGGAATCAGGGTGGGCAAAGCCTCAGCCAAGTTCAAATGTTCAACAAGATGTTGACGCTTAGAGTCCTGCTCCTCTGTATTCCAGTCATAGGTAGTTTGGAGGATACGGAGGATCTCAGTGAAGAAGGGGATCCTTGGGAGACAATCTGGCACATTTTCTTCCCCTGGCTTCCATGGTCTCAGAAAGATCCCCGGAAGACGAAAAGGACGATTCTGCCTCAAAATCGAGGATTTTACCCTGTCCAGGTTACTGGCTCCTGTGAGGACAACCTCCTGGGGAGTCTCCCTGGTAACATGCACTGTGGCAGAGTTCCCAGTGGACACAGACTGTGTGGTGGAGGAAGCCACCACAGCCTGCTGTGCCTGATCCAGGTCCAGCTGAAACCTGGCCTCTTGCCAACAGGAGTCGGGATTGCAAGATAGTCTGGAAGTTCTGTGGGGGCTGAGGCTGGAGTGATTGAGAAGACTGAAAAGAAGAAAGGCCCCCCATTTATGAAGAGGGGTGCCACCTTGAGCCTGAAAAAGGGGCAGGGCATAGCCCAGCACCTAATGACCAGGACAAAGACAACCAAAGAGAAAAAAAAAACGGGTGCTAAGGAGGTGGACGTCAGGTCAGACGTCGGGTAACCCAGATACTAATGAGCCTGCCCGACAGGTGTCCGAGGACCGGGTGGGGTAACCAGAGCATCAGCTGGGGGGGCCCACAGGTAAAGCTGAAGAAGTGCCCGGCATCAGTGTATCTGACGTTAGCAATTCTGACGACAGGGCTGGTGTTGGTCTGGCAGGCGTCAGGGACGAAGGTAGGGACCATGGCGGTGGCACCAATGGGGAACTTCCCATGTCTGCCAGCAAAACAGAAGTGTCTGGTGTCGGTTTATCCGACGTCAGGGCTACTGCCTGGCCGATGGACGTCAGTGATGGAGGTAAAGACCCTGGCAGCGGCGCCGACGCAAGACTGCCCGTGGCATCCGACGAGGTCCTCAGCGAAGGCGTGGGGTCCGGCGGAGGAACCTCCAACGTCGGAGCTGGTGAAAGGTCTGACGGAAACTGAGCATCCCTGTCGTCCAACACGGGACAGACTCAGACATCAGACTCCCAGGCGGGGGACCCGTGGAGGCTGCATGGGACAGCACTGGAGTTGGAGAAGGAATTACGTCAGGGGGAACCTCTTCCCCCTCCGATCCGAGGATCGGAAAATGGAGGAGCCACTGGGGGCGGAAGGTGGGAAGGCTCCCGCCCTAGAGAAACCTGGCGGGAGGGCTGGCCAGAGTAGGTCAGCGAGCTCAGCCGGGCATCGGGTGTCTCGGCAGTAGCCCCAGACAGGTGAACTTCGACTGAGCGGATGTTGGAAGCTCCGACGTCCGACTTACTGATCGATGGCGCCATGCGGGCGGAGGACACGTCCCCGGCCGACTTACTGGTGGGTGCTGGGTGGGCTCTCTCTAAGTGGGAGTCAGACTTATCGCCGGCTGTGCGGACTCCAGAGGAGCCGGAGCCCAACTTACCGGCCACGACCGGGTGTCCACTGGAGGAGCAGGTGGGTGACTTATCGGCTGGAAGAAAAAAAAAAAAAATTCGGACTTGGACCCTGTCTGGAAGGACTTGAAGGTAGATGTGGATCCAGAGAAGCCAGATGAAAGAGGCCTGGACTATAACCAGTGACAGCGGTGGAGTAGCAGCACTGTCGGTCGGGGCCTTACTGGAGGAGGGCCTTTCTTGGTCGTCCGCCCAGTCCCGCTCCCGGTGCTTCCCTTTTTCTTTTTGAGGTCCTAAGAGGGTGAAGAAGCGGAGTCCCTCAACTTCTGCAACTCCCGTTCTAAGGAGGCCATCCTGGATTTCAAGAGGTGGGCTTCCAGGGTCTGCTGCCTGTGCTTGTGAGTGGCCTGGATGAAGGGCTGGCAATTCGGGAAGGCCCCCCCGTGTCATGGTCCGGGCCTAGACATACAAGGTAGAGCTTGTGGCCATCCTTGTGAGGGATCTGCGTACCGCACTTCTCCTTGGTCTTCAGAGTTTGGGAAGACATTTAAGAAAATAAAGCGAACTATACTAAGAAAAAATAAAAAATTCTTATCAAAATGGCTATTGCAAGTTCCGACGTGCACAGGCCAACAGTGGGAAAGAACTGTAAGGTGGGCATGGGGACCTCTCACTTTTTAGGGTCACGCTGCTGTCAGTCATGTGACTTCGGTTGGGCGGTCCCCAGCCAGGCACTGCTAGCAAACGTTTGATGTGCGGTCCTGACGCCAGGAGGCGCAGTCCTATATGGTATGACCTACTGCAGGAACCCTCTCATAGAATCACAGAAGCTTGATGGCAGAAAATGATCATACCAGCCCATCTAGTCTGCCCTTCCCCCACACCTCCCTCCTGCCAGTCCCCGATATTCAGCCCCATATGCTTGTCCCATGCCCTCTTGAATGCTTCCACTGATTTAGCCCCCACTATTCTGTCTGGTAGTCTGTTCCAGGGCTCCACCAACCTGTCCGTGAAGAAACGCCCTCTCACATTGAGCCTGTATCTTTTTCCTTGCAATCTGAGGCTGTGCCCTCTCGGAGTAAGATCTCCATTTACATCCAGAAGAATAACCCACAGAGCTCATGCTTGCACCTCCAGAGTTCCTGGTGTTGGCCCCATTTCCAGGCCTCCCTGCAAAAATTCCCAAAGGATTTTAGCTCAATGCCAGGATAGACTTCCTAGACACCTAGTTTGTAAAGGTACACCAATCCTTTGTAATAGACCCTAGAATCTGAATCCCTCCTAGCCTTAATAAGGCTACTGACAACCTTTTTTGTGCAGCCTGAAGATTTAAACATCCTCCTTTCAGTTGTCAGGCCCTGAGGTGGAGACTTTTTAGGTCTTGATTGTGCCACAGAAGGCCCTGAAGAGGCAGATCCCATCTGCCCGGAAGTCAAAGGCACAGTTATGTTGCCACATCCAGGAGATCTGAGAACCAAGGTCTCCTGAACCAATAAGCTGCCATCAGACTCAGACTGGATCTGTCCTGCCTGATCTTCTGAACTACACATGAAAACAACGCCAGACATGGAAATGCATAAAACTTCTTCTCTGTCCACCTGAATGACAGGGCATGCACCTTCCATGCTGCCAGGTCCAATTTCCTGGAGGAGAAGGTTTCCAACAGATGATTCTTCCCCATAGCAAACAGATTCACTGTTGCACGACCCCACATTTTGCAAACCCATGAAAAAACCTTCTGGGTTCAAGTACTATTTGGATGGGGGAGAACGGTTCCCTGCTCAGTCAATCCACTTGTATGCTGTCCACACCTGTGCATTGGCTCCAAGGTGAATAGTCTGGATTCTGTCCAGGTCAGCAGACACCAAACCCCTCCCCGATGTCTCACGTACACCACCACCACCACCACCACCACCACCACCACCACCATCATCATGTAGCTGTCTAACAAATTCAGGCACAGCCTTCCTTCGAGAATGGACCCAGAGGATATCGAGGAAGATCCACTACTCTTCTTTGAAAAGTGGCAAGGGAGCTTTTACTTCCACCTGGATAGTAACTAGAGATTGGCAGACAGGACCTTAGGTTAACATCTCATCCAAAGGACAGCACCTCCCTCATACTGCACTACAGTGTCAGTTTACACCAAGTAGCTGGTGTGGGGCTAGAATCCACAACCTTCCAATCTTCCAACCCCTATAGTGTCTAAGCTAATGTACTGTAAGTTATTTGACTACATTTTTCTTTGTCTCCAATCACAATAAACCTTATTTTACTTTCAATCAGCCACAATACTTTTGTATTTTGGTTTGCTGTTTAGTAGTGCACCTACTCTAGTGTATGTCTGTATTCCGCCCGAAGACAGCAGCTGGCTTTCTTCTTGGTGGTGCAGTCAGCCCTGTGTTAGTTCCTTCTTAAGTTTATTCTCGAATCTACTACCTCTGAGCTTCAGGGAGTGTCACGATGTACTGCACAGCGTCGCCGTTGGTAGGCTGTTCCACAAGTTCAGGGCCCTGTGGGAGAAGACGTGCTTCCTAATGTTACTCCTGAACAAAACTTCTGGACAAAAAGACTGAATTGACCATTTGTAAGCTTCAGGGCATGTCCCTATGTGCTGCTGGAGGTCACCACATCAAACATCTCTCTGTTCTATCTTGCCAATACGCTTGAGTGTAAACTGAGATCACGTTCCCTCTCAGCATTCTCCCCCTCCCAATGTAAACAGGCTAGTATTTGGAAAGGAGTGAAGCATGAGCCTCTCGCAGAGTTCAATGTAACAAAGTCAAAGTTCAGTCAATACAGCAAGGCATCGAGGATGCTCGGTTGTCTAGGCAGGGGTTCTGACAGTAGGAAAGGCAAGGTGATTCTGCCATGGTACAGATCTCACATAAACTGACTGGGGGGAGGGGCTGTCGTTTACAGGACAAAAAGACTGAAAATACCCTGAGAGGCACCTGGTCTGTCTTTTGATAAAGAGCTTCCTTTTATTTTCAGGAAGCCCACTGTGTCACTTCAGCAGATTAGCTTCTAACTGATATCTGTGCATATAGAATTAATTTTAAAAAAAGTGCATCGTTTTTGTTACACAAGGGCAGACTCTGTGGATCTTTCGCCTTCTCCTGCCAAATTCCATATCTCTATGTTTGCATTCACCCAGAGACATATGTGAATCACATTGGTGTGCTGTGATTCATATACCTCTCTAGACTGGAAAGGGTACAGTGCACATACACGATCCACAAATTGTAAACCCCAACCCCCACCATCTTAGCCCTGCCACTACTCCCATGCAGTCCCTACCAGTAACCCTCTCTGCAGGTGGTCGGCCCCCAGCCCCTACACGGAACCTTCACTGCAGGTGGTCGGCCCCCAGAGATAATGAGATAGTGCTCCCAGGTTACAATACCTTTAGATGTGATAAGAATGGGAAAAGAGATGGCAGCCGTCTCATTTATTTAAGGAACACCCTACAAGGCGTTGTGCTCCCCATCACAACCTGCAGCACTGACCATGAGCTCCTTGCAGTTAGAATCATTTTTGGTGAACATAAAAAAAAAAAAAAAAAAAAACTCTGGTCATTGCATGTGTCTACCTCTCACCGAAAATGGCCAAAGACGGTCTAATTAAACTACTAGGGTCCTTGGCTGGTGTGAACAACTGTGAACTCATCATGACTGGGGACTTCAGCATCAATTGGCTTAGTAATGAATCAACCAACCAGAAGGATACCATTGCCAGTTCCCTCCTCATGCAATTAGTCATGGAGCCTACTAGAATGAACCATAAGACCAGTAAGCACACTCTCCTGGACTGGCTCCTTGCAAGCTCACCTGACAGGATTACCGATGTCTTGATACTACCGGATTTGCTAAGCGTTCACTCCCCTATCACCTATCTGTGGTCCAATAAATTCAAAAAAGCATCACCTGTCTTTGTGAACAGCAGAATTCTCAGGAAAAGAGCAGTTCTCAGCTTTCAAGAAGGCGCTTTCTCAGACTGATTGGTCTCCCCTTAAGGTACTGCATGACCTTGACACAACACTCCAGTACTTTATTGATAACTTTAATAGCGTTTGTGACAGATTTGCTCCGTTCAAAAAAAGAAACACATGCAGCCATAACAATGGGTGGATTACCAGTGACCTTCTAGATCCCATGAGGGCAAGGGACAACCTTTGGTATCAAGCCAGGGCCTCTGGTATGTCCAGTGACCTTCAAAGATACAGGGCAGCCAGAAACAAAGGCACACATCTCATCAGGAACGCTAAGGCTAATTTCTACAAGGATCAATTGAAAAGAACCTGGGGTGATGGAACAATATAAAGGCACTCACGGGGAAGGACAACAAAACACAGACATCACTGATAAACATTAATGGCACAAATACCTTGGACCCCCACACCATTATCAAAGAGTTCAACTCCACCTTCACGGATCTTAGCTTTGTTCTACCGGCTGAATACCTCAAGCCTATCAAAGCTGATAATAGGCGCCCACCAGACATCAACTCGCACACTCAATTTTACTTCAAGAGAGTCACTGTCAAAGTAGCACTGGATTATGTTAAAAAGGTCCTGGGAAAAATCAGAATGGGGTCTGACAACATTGACATGAAACTGCTGGCACTGGCAATCAATGACGTCATCGCTTCCATCACTACGATTTTCAATAAATCCCTCCAGCTCGCCAAATTCCCTTCTCCTTGGAAACAAGCACAGGTGACCCCGGTGCATAAGGGAGGCGATAGGACACTGACTGCAAACTACAGGCCCATCTCTATCCTCTCCCCCTCTCTAAAGCACTAGAAAAGATTGTGGCAGACCGGTTTACTGACTATATTCACAAATACCAGCTGCAATGTCCCCAGCAGCATGACTTTAGGAAACTCCACAGCACGGACACTGCTCTGGTGGATTTCACCGAGTATGTCCATAAGGCACTGGATGAGGGAAAACTGGTTGGGTCCATCTTCACTGACCTAACAAAGACATTTGACACAGTCTGCCACCCACTCCTCTTGTCTCAACTGCATGCCCTTGATGTTTCCCCAAATGCCACTCTATGGTTCCAGGACTACCTAACCTCCCGGTCTCAAAGGGTCAAGATAAGTCACTCCATAACTGCATCCAAGGAAGTCTTGTTAGGGGTGCCTCAAGGGTCCATCCCGGGTCCACTGCTCTTCAGCATGTTCCTGAATGACCGAACCAATGCCTGCACTAGCAAAGTCATTCTATATGCCAAAGATGCTGTCCTATTTAGCCGTCACTCTCACATAGAGCACCTACAGACTGAGCTACAATAATCCTTCCGGCAACTGGAGACCTGGTTCTACTCCCAAAGGTTGCTACTAAACTACAAAAAAACCAAGACAATGCTCCTCTCTAGCCCCCAACTGAAAAGGAGATGCCCAGAACTAAATCACAAATCACTCGACTGCCCCACTGGAACAGGTTCACTCTTTCAAGTACCTGGGTGTCATTGTGGATGATACCCTCTCATATGTTCAGCACATTGACATGGTGGTGAAAGCTGTGAACACTAAATTAGGGATCCTGTTTAGGCACAAGAAAAGCCTAACTGCTGAAGCCCTCCAGCTCTCAGTTTCCAGCTCTGTCCTCTCCCTTGTCGACTACGGGCTGGTGGTTTATGGCACTGCCACTGACACGGCCCTCAAAAGGGTTGCCACTGCCCTTAAAGCTTGCAGACTATTGCTAAATGCTGACCGCTTCACGCACATTTGTACCCGGTATAGTCTGGCCCACATACTACCGCTTCAATCCAGAATCAGACCGCAAACTTGCCTGCTAGGGAGAAAGGCCATGCTCTCCCTAACCCCCACCTGCATTGCAGACCTAGTAAAGGAAACAAGCTCCAAATACAACACACAAAGAACAGTGACAACACAGAATGATGTCCCATTTCTTAGAACTTCCCTAGACAAAGATCCTTCGTGTACCAAGCTCCACTATGGCTAAATGAGATCCCTGCTTCAGCTCTTAATACAACAAATGTTCAGTCCTTTAAAAGATAACTGAAGCAATACCTGCTGAACTCAAATGCCTGCACCTGCCTTACCTGAATCCATATCTTCAACCTAGATACCCGTTCTTAAACACCTCTGACTCCCTTACCAGAGTTATCCTCAACCTGGATACCCTCCTCGTCTGCCTGAGCTTTTCTACTGTTTTACCTACCCTGGACCCACACCTGCCATCCCTTGCCACCCCCCCAAGCTCCCTCCTACTCCTTCCCCTCCGTACCCCCAATACCTCCCTTTCTACCCACTCTTCCCTAAATATTCTCCTTCTCCCATATATATGTATCCATATCCTCGACTGTACTCTCCTACCCTTTCCAATACTCTACCTTGACAGGCCCCACGGGGCAGCTATGCCATATGTTACTAATTGGGCATCTCCTCCCGCTGTTTAATTTCAGTTGTCGAGGTTACTCAACTATATCATTTATCTATATTCTGTATTACATAGCAATCTTATGTTTTGCGTTAACCGTCATGTTTTTGTTACATTTCTGCTGTTTTACATCCTGAAGTGGAACCTTTGTAAAAGAGTGTATACTCAAAGGTTGTATCCGAATTACCAAATAAATAAAAATTAAATAAATACTCTGCATGCCAAAAGGCCTACAGTAGCCCACTGGACCACTAGGGCTATAAGTATTTAAATAAAGTAATGAACGTACTGAAGGGTACACCCGCACCCCCACTGCTCGTGCTTCATTTTCTTGACACTGTCTTATTTTCGGCCCCAGTTCTATTAGTTTTTATGTCTCTATTTTCACTTTTTCTTTCTCTTTTACGTCAAACTGCAAGCTTTCTCCAAAAATACCTTTTACTTAATATCTGTGCTCATCCTGTAGCTCTTGCACTTCTCCACAACTCTTATTTTTTATGCTTGCTAACATTTTCCTTTATTTTTTAAAGGTCTGATGGAATGCCATCCCTGGTTTGACAGGACACCGATCCCCTGCTTATCGGCACAAGAGCATAATGTCATAGCCAAAGCCACGCAAAACAATGCCGCAGACAAAATGGTGTGTGCTAAAATAAGGTCGGGACAACACACTGACCACAAGAAAAACAGCGCACACTGTTAAAAATAATAGTACTGTCTTAAAATAAGTACCTCCAAGGGGGTGTGGACTTAAGAGATGGAGCAAAAGATAGAAGCGGAGAAATTTTTTTTTTTTTTTTAAAACAAAAAACAAAACAAAAAAAATAAGTAAATAAAACAGACATCCACAACACAATGGGACCTGGGAGGAACTGAACCGTGGCCCCAGGTTCCAGACGCCGCAGGGTGTTGGTGTTCTAGCCACTCCACCACGGGAGCAGCTTGACCAGGCAACGTACCAGCAGCCTTCTTGACACTTCCCCATGTAAGCCTACAGCAACAGGCGTAGCGGTTATTACCGCACACTGAGAAACCCCGGTCGCCGTAGAAACTTTTGCGCTTTCTGCAGTGCGGTTATTCATGGGCTGTTTCAGCAGCACTATATTGACCCGGAACCCTGTGTATCAGATAAGTATTGTTTAACGTTTAACCTTCCCTATCTGTCCTATTTTGTTCCAAACAAACTACAGGTCCTTTGTGACCCCTTTGCTGCACCTATTTTACAGGTACTTCTTGACATCACCTCATGTACCCCATCCCAGTCTCCAGAACCCAGGCAAAAGATCTCCTATTTATTACCTATGCTAGGTGGGCAAGTTGTAAAGGTGCAGCCATGTTTCATGGTGTCTGCTGTCTCTTTTTAACGCTGGCACCAAAAGTCCATCTCCAGTACTGCCTTTCACTTTTTTTTTTTCTTTTTTAACTAAATGGCGAACTAACCAAACATTCTGCTAAAGAAAGAATGTAAGGACTGGTATCAAAGTACTATGCTAATGTAACCAAAATCACAAACAGCAGTTTGACTTTTGCAATAATAATTGGTTTATTTTTGCATTGTGATTGTACAGTACAGTGTGCGGCTGCTGCCAGGAGGGACAATAAAATCCTGGGGTGCATCAAACTGAGTGTATAAATAGTCGCTCATGTGCAGCAGACTCACTCCTGACCACTGGGGAAGGGCGTGAAGTGACACTCGCGATCCCAATGGCTGAGAATGTGACCAGAAAATCTTGTCAGGAACAGAAAAACACACTTCAAAAGCTTATCGTCTTGACCTTTAATGCAGAAAGTAAAAATACCAGAGTTTAAAAGCACCACACCTGAACTGCCTTCTGCTCCAAATAGCTAGGCGAGAGAGCTTCAACTATACACTCAGGCCCCGTCCACACTACACCGCTCAGAAACTGTTACAGCTGGGGAGTGGTACAATGTGTCCACACTGCAGCGGTGACTGGTACGATACTGGCACCGCCAGTCCACACCTCGGGAACTGGGCGACCGCTACCATGGCGCCAATCCCACAATGCAGGTCGCACTGCGCTCACGGGCCCCTGCAGGGGACCGCACGCCTAATTCACTACTGCCAGTAATGTTACCGGTGGTGGGATCGTTTGATATTCCTGTTGAAACCACCTCATATGTGGTTTCAACAACGGTTATGAAAACGCCTTCTGTAACGTTACAGGTGTAAATACAAACCGTTGCGGTAACGGTTTGGGCACTCTGTAACATTACAGAGGCGTAGTGTGGACAGGGCCACACAGATCAGCCTTGTTTATCAAACAAGCACTACGAAACAGTGTGTAGCAGCCAGAGACTGACAGTAGAAAACAACTACAGGGAAGGAAAAAGGGTACAACAAAAGGCCATCCAAGAAACACACCACAGAGGCCAGGAGCAGAATGTCTGAGGAACATGCAATGCAATACACAAAGAACTCCTAAAATAAGAGCCGGGGTAAATAAATAAGAAGCGACAGCTGCAACTAACAAAATAACAGCATTAACATCACAAGCAGACCAAAAAGCACCTTAGGAAAGGACCTTATTAAAAATACACCCTCTGATCTTCAGTAACAGAGCCTCATTCATACAGAACCTGTAATGTGGAAAGCAGGTTTACCAATTTAAATAACATCGTTTTATTTTAAAACAGGCACAACAAAATTTAAAGAAGAGTTGCTTAAAAGAAAATGAAATAATAAACAGTACAAAAATCAGCTGTGTGATGAGCAGCTCCGCAGAAGTGCTGCAGCCCCTGAGCTCACTGGTATGAAGACTGACTGAGCTAAGCAATAAGAACACAAACTTTTCTAGCATTCCCAGACACTGTCAGGCACAGCTCTTAAAGCTATAGATGTACTAATGCCTGGCTGGTGTGCATGTACTAATGCCTGGCTGGTGTGCACATTACCCATTGTATAAGTAATGCCCACTGACAATGTGGAGGGATACAGGGAAAAAAAAAAAATGCACAATGCAGTGAAAAGCCACGAAGGTGATGATGGCCAGCAGGACAAGGCAGATATGAGGGACTGAAAAGTTTCTACGCATATTCACTAAAGACCCAAGGGAGATGGGGACAAAAGGATTCAACAGAGTGGACACTGCAAGTCTACTCACTCTAAGAAGCAGTGTGTTCGTCAGGAGGTATGTACTCAAGACAAAGTGGGAGGAGGGTTCAGAAAGGACATTAGGACTTCGAGGAGAGGATAGTGAATGATAGAAACAAACTTTCTAACAAGATTGCGGAAGCAAAGGCAATAGGGTTCAACAGAAAACAGGACACATATAAAAAGGAATTATCAGACAGGAAGTAGAGGGAGGACGGGAGGAGATTAGTGTCTCCTAGTAGGAAATCCTGATACAGAATGGGCAGATGTTACAAGTCTTTCTGTCCATTATGTTTCATGTTTGCACGCAATAGCTTTTCTTCACCCCTGTTTACAAAGCAGGGGCACAGATACGATGGACCTAGTGATTTTCAAGACAAGTTTCGGTGATTTAAACAAAAAAAAAAAAAAGTCTACCTTCTTAGAACCAAGTCTTGCTTCCAAAATGCTGCTGTACTTAGTAGGGAAAGAGACTGCAATCTTCCTCTGAGGAGCTGGCCACCTTATTCTCCTTTATGGTGTGCCAGCCGTGGCACCCCCTCTCTCAGATATTTTGTGATACCTTAGTTTTGAAAAAGCATTAAATCAACAGAGGCGTCTATTTAAACCTTTTTTATTCTTATTATTTTGCAGGTCAGCTTGGTTTAAATCAACCCCACCACTTGGCCAACAAGGCTCTTGTTACTTCAGCAGCAGGTTTGATTTCAATGGAGTGCGTGCACCCCCTTCTCCAAAACAAGACATCACAAAACATCTGAGCATGGAGGTGGGGCTGTGGTGTGCTAGCACCAGGAAGGGGATTCCAGTGGCTCGCTACCCAGAGGAAAATTCCCTTCCCTTCCTAATAATGAAACAGGAACATTCTGTAAGCAGGACTATATCAGTAGGTAGGCTACAAGTAGCAACTTTTTTTTTTTTTTTTTTTTTTTTTAAAGTAAACATGACTGCTGCTCCTTCAATTATTGTATTATTATGTAAAGACTGATACTAGCACATTCAGTGGTAGGACCCACTACAGCCATAGGGACTGAGCATGCCAAAAGCCAGCTACAATTTTTCCAAATGTTTTATCAACCATCAGCCAGAACAATACAGACAGCTGTCCTTGTCCCAACCCAGCTGCCAAGCAGGAACTGCTTTCCTCATTCATTTTATTGGGGGACGGGGGGAAATTAAACAACCCCCTCTATAGAGCAGGGGTGTAGGATGACATACTCCATGCACTCAATGGTGCACATTTTTTTTTTTTTTTTTAAACTTACGTTTTTATTAAACCAAGGGTTTTAAACACAAACTATATGTGCAAAACAAAATGTTGTAGCATGCCGATAACTACACAAGCATAAAAATCAGTCACATGACATAATACAACACGTTAGGTGTATTATTTAAGGTAAAATTCTTTATCCTAATTATTAAATATCAGTGATAAAGTGAGCATGTTCAACGAGCGCTTGGCCCGAATCCATCCAATCCAAATGCTAGACCAAGGTCTATTACTGTCCGTTTTCTCCAGTATCAAACTAAAGAAGCAATCCTCAGAAAAACCTGGACCCAGGGCAAAGCGTACTTCAACACCATAAGAATGTTTCTGGACACGGTGCACAATTTTATTTTGGGGGGGGGGGGGCAACAAGTCTCTGTACTGCTACTATTGTTCCATGAAACACAACACGGGGCCAGCTAATCCCTTCTTCAATTTCAGTCCTGGGAGTCATAACTGAAGAGTCGGACACAAAGACTGTCCCTGCATCCCAAAGACCATACAACATTACTTCAGCAGATTATGGCAGGAAGTAAGAAAAAGGCTAGAACGCATCAAAGAGATGTCGGAGGTGGAAGATATATGAGAAAATATTAAAGGGGCAGTCCTGGAGGCTACCAGGCTCTGCGACAAGATGATAACCAGGAGAAGTAGGCACAAGAAGCCTGTTTAGTTCTCACCCACCATCAGAGAAGCGATCAGCACAAAAGGAAAGCGTATGAGAGGTTTAAACAGCACAAGGGGGAACGGGAGTGGGAGGAATACTCTCAGCGCAGCAAGGAGGCCAAAAAAGCAGTAAGAGGGGCAAAGGCAGATAAGAAGCTTCAAACTGCACAGGGGCTTAAAACAGGGGACAAGCAATTATTCCGCTATATCAGCAAGAAAAGGAAAAAGAGGGGAGGGATTGTAAGATTAAAGGTTGGAGGAAGGATTTAGAGGAAGACAGTAAAAAGGCGGAAGCCCTTAATGAATACTTCACATCAGTTTTTACTAAAGAAAATCCATATCACTGACCTGACAGTGATGTCAAGGCCTCTGACGCAGGAATACCAAAAATGAACAGCCAAGACTTCAGTACTGACAGAGTCCAGAAAGGTCTTTTGGGCATTAAACCTGACAAAGCACCGGGCCCTGATGGAATACACCCCAGGGTTTTGAGGGGAGCTGGCCGATGTTCTGGCAGCCCCCCCGACATACCTTTTCAATAGGTCACTTCAGACCGGGGTGGTGCCACGGGACTGGAGATTGGTAGACATGGTGCTACTTCATAAGGGAGGAGACAGGAGACTAGAGACCAGTTAGCCATACGTCTGTCGTAGGTAAACTAATGGAATCCCTAGTAAAACAGGATCTGGTAGAATACCTCGAAGCTAACAACCTAAACAACAGTAAGCAGCACAGATTTACAGCAGGCAGATCATGTCACACTAACCTGATCATATTCTTTGATCAAGTCACCAAGAAGCTTGATAAGGGACATGGGGTAGACCTGCTTTACTTTGATTTCAAAAAGGCATCTAACAGTCCTGTGTAGACACCTTCTAAAAAAACTGGAGGACCTGGGAGTGGTGGATCGGATTGTAGGATGGGTAGGAAATTGACTTTAGGGCAGAAAGCAAAGGGTGGTAGTAAATGGGGTGAAATCTGCAGAGAAGGATGTCACTAGTGGAGTGCCTCAGTGTTCGGTCCTGGGACCAATCCTTAACATGTTCATCAAAGGTAATATCACCCTGTTCGCCAATAACACTAAACTTAGTGGGAGAGTGGATAATTCAGAGGACAGAGACCAACAGGAAGACCTCAAAAAATTGAGGAAGTCGACACGAATCTGGCAACTGAGATTCAATGCGAAGAAGTGTAAGGTGATGCACCTGGGTAGAGTTAATCCAAGAACGAATTACTGGCTAAACGGGGTCCAACTCAGCTTCTCAGCGGAGGAACGAGATCGGAGGGTCATCATCAGAGATTACCTCAAACAGCAAAATCAATGTAATAAGGCATACAAGGCCAACAGAATGTTGGGATGTTTAAGGGGTATACAGAAGTGATACTCCCTCTGTATCGATCCTTGGTGTGACCTCATCTGGAATATTGTGTCCAGTTATGGAAACCTCACCTCAGAAAGGACACTGACAGGCTGGAAGTGGTTCAGAGACTAGCAACAAAGACGATACATGGCCTTCACAGGTTATCCTACAAAGACAGACTTAAGACACTGGGCATGTAGTCACTGGAGACCAGGAGAGACAGAGGGGGACATGATTGAAACCTTTAAGTTCCTTAAGGGTATTAACACAGTGCCTCACTCGGACATTTTCACCAGAAACACCAACTCCACTATGCGTGGGCACGAATGCAGATTGGGGGGGCGGGGATTTCAAGAGCGGCGGCTGTATTTTTTTCTGAAAGGGTTGTGGAGCCCTGGAACAGACTGCCGTCGGAGGTGGTAAAGGCCATAACAATGACAAGCTTCAAACACCGGTAGCATAAAGTATGGGCACAGTATAACGGCACGGGGAGGAAGGGGGAGCAGAACCGCAGACTGACAGAAGGTCACGGGACTTCATATGGCAGACTAGATGGAATCTGGGTCTCCTTCTGCCAGCACCACCTGTGTTTCTATTACAGACACTGGATGATACACGAGTGTCTGAGGGAGCAGTATATGGCAACAGCATTTACCAGTGCGTGGGTGGCGGCAACAATCAGTGTTACGGTGTACAAAGGTTGTGTTCAGTATGGCAGATAGGACAAAAAACATGGTCCTGGTTTACATAATTTGTATTGCCTGGCTAATACACCCCTTGTCACGCGTCCCCGACACCTCCAGCACATCACTGACTGTACAGACGGCGTTACTGCGGAGTTTGAATATGCTGCGACTGATCTACAATCTCAAAACAGAAAGTACACATTCTACACACATGTATTCGCGAATACACAAGTATTACTAGACTCTATAGGCTGTTTTTTTATTGTGAAACACAAACATAACACTTTGTAGCACGTACCTGCTCTTCAACACGAGTCCCTGCACCTAACTTCGTAGTTCACCCGGAAGTATATCTTGCACTGAAGCATTATGGGAACTAAAGTTTTCTCTCGCGAAAACAAGCGTGCAAAGCATATACAATATGTTGTCAGAAACTTATTTTTTATATATATATTTATGGATGTAAGCGCTTCTCTAGCTCCGTAGCACTGGCAACAAGTTGCCAAATGCACGCTGAATATTATTTTTATTTATTATTCACTCGTTATTATAGCATAAGAATATATTGTATCGTGCAGGCAGGTGGTTGCTTGTGCCCAATCACTGAGTGTCAAACAAATCTGCGGTTACCATGGATACAGACCAGCAGAGACTCGGTCAGTTCCAGTAGCAGTCAAACACTATTCTTGAATTTATTGGCATAATGAATTAAAACTAAACCAAGTTCAGTTAGACAGAAACTTATGTTGTAAGCGTGAGAATGGATAACTGTGATTTAGAGAAGCTTTCAGTATCTGCCGGGAAGTTGGAGCCCCCTTTTAAACCATCAATATTGAGCTATAAAGTGACACTGCCTAGTGATGTGGGGAAGATAACTCTGGACCTACTGACAAGCGACAGTGGGGCATCTTACAAGATTATTGTAAGTTATGGTTCATCTACTGCAAGCTATTTTATGATAATTGGTTCTGAAGGAGTTATGTTTTTGTATGAGTTATATTTCACTTAATCTCTGTATTTTTTCCCACTCATTCTTTATAGTTGGACCACCTTACAGCACAATAAATTCGGGACAAGTCCTAAAATTTGTATTGGCAGTTACCTCCTTGGAGACAGTACACTAAGCACAGTGGTTTAAGGCTCTGAACTGCAAACCTGGAGATCTGAGTTTGAATCCAATAGCCTCTACTTGCAAACTGTGTAACCCTGAGCAAATCACTTAACTTCCTTGTGCTCCCAGTGAGTGCACAAGGAAGTTAAGTGAGGCCAGGTCACACCTGTAAACAAGCTTCAGCTTAGTGTGTCTCTCCTGGTTAAAAAAAATTGAGGACAGGCATGCACTCTGTCTGTAATAGGGTAATGAGACATAGAAACAGGTAGCAGGGGTTGAAACTATCTTTTTCAGCCACTAGCCATCAGGGCTATAGTGGCTGGAAAAATACACCGGCCCACAGACTTTTCACTAGCTCAGCACAAAACTGACAAAAATATTCCGTAGGTATTAACCCTGTGCCATAAGGATTAGGGGTGCCACAGGTCAGCTCTGTGTGTCCTTTCTGTTGCCCCTACTACAACTACCCGAATTATGATGAGAGTGACACAAAGTATTCAGAAAAACAAACCAGGCCATGCGTTCCTTTGCAGTCAGAGCACCACAATGGCTGAATGAATTTTCTGAATCCCTAGTGGGTTTCCCCAAAATTGCCCTCTTTAAGAGAGCACTGAAAAAGGTTCTCTCGCTTGGATCCAAATGTAACTGTTACCACTGACATATTCTGCTACTAATAAACAATAAGGAAAGATGGGGATTATGTTAATGTCCTGTTAATCACCTCCTGGGGGCATAATGCACCCATGGGGTGATTAGGTGGACATTAACATAGCCCCCAGAGTTCCTTATTACTGTTATAAAAGGGGAAATGACTGTAAATATGTACCGTTTGTTGTTTTCTGTTTCTTTCTGTTCTTAGATAAAAATAACACAGAATAGTTCCTCCACTTTTCTCACACTGTTAACTGGCATGCATGTGATGGTACGTCCATCTCCAGCTGCTAGCTGCAATGTGCCCAATGTAGGAACTGTGATCCCCACATATGCAACTGGTTGCCGTGAAATTGGGGGGAAAAACACTGTCATGGTACCAATATTGGGCTGAATGGGGTGTGTGGTGTGACGCAGTATGTAGATTTCGGCCATACTATCACTTTTGAATTCACACACACACGGGAGAAAATGAAAGCACAGTGGGTTTTTTTTTGTTTTGTTTTGTGGCAACCAGTATGCATACGTATGGGTCTGGGTTCTGATGTCATACGGGTTATGGCAGTGGGTGGTCAGTGGTGTAGCACTGGAAAGATACGTGCAATAAAAGTTTTCTTTTCCGACTTCCAGTTTCCGTCCGACACCTCCAACCCCCTCCTCTACTGGAAACTGACTCTCTTGTCACCACCGGCAAATTTCAAGCACTGACCCTACCTCTGTTAAACTGCTACCTGGAGTCATGATTCACCCTGGAAGCAGAGTTAGAGTATTTCGTCCTCCATCCCCTGCAGGCGGCTGCCTATGGCAGTAACAACAGGGAACCCATGCCCCGACTCCTAAAATGGCTCATAGTGCTTTTCAAAACAAAACAAAACAAAAAACTACCCCAGCTCCTCGACCCGGATCCAACTTCAGGTATGCCCGCTTCTCTGCTGCTGCTTGAAATACAGTGCCGTTTGTTCACTGCACTGCTGATTGGCTGGCCACTAGGACTGCTCTCCTCTGATTGGCACCTGCTTCTGGATGCTATTTTCAATTTTGCTCTGTACTTTTCTCACTCTATATTTAAACTTTGTGCTTGAACTCAGTAACCCAAATGTAAAATGGACTTGTGCAAATTTTTGGAAAGTGATTACAGCTCATTTTAGGATTCTGTACTTGTAGATTGTAAAGTTTTAAGTTTTGTCTCTCGCTCCTCATTCTACCTGTGTCCCCACTCTAAAGCCCTCCTTTGTCCTGCAAATTGCTCCCCTTTATTCCAACTAAAAGCCAGAGTAATTTTCACCTATTTTCCTCCCAGCTAGCCTGCCACCTCTTTGTGCTTCTGTGGACAACCCCTCCCTCCGCACTCATCTCCTGCCCCCTGCAGTGACTCTGTCTCACTGACTGTCCACCCCCACCCATTGATCCTATCCTCTACTAATTCTGTCTTCCCTCTCCAGCAGAAGGCCCGATCTGGGCAGTTTCGTGTCCGAAAGACTCACCATTTTTCCCCATAGCGGTGTGTCGGGCCTGTCCAAGCCGCCGCCCCGGCCCCTCAACCCACATCCAACTTCAGGTATGCCCGCTCCTCAGTTGCTGCTTGAAAAACAGCGCTGTTTCTCCACAATGCTGCCAATTGGCTGGCCACTAGGACTGCTCTCCTCTGATTGGTGCCTGCTTCTGAATGCTATTTTCAATTTTGCTCTATATTTTTCTCACTCTATATTTTAACTTTGTGCTTCAATTCAGTAACCCAAATGTAAAATGGACTTGTGCTAATTTTCGGAAAGTAATTATAGTTCATTTTAGGATTTTGTACTTGTAGAGTGTAAAGTTTTAAGTTTTCTCTCTCGCTCCTCATTCTCTCTACCTTTGCCCCCACTCTGAAGCCCTCCTTTGTCATGCAAATTGCTCCCCTTTATTCCAGCTAAAAGCCAGAGCAATTTTCACCTCTTTTCCGCTCAGCTAGCCTGCAACCTCTTTGTCCTTCTGTGGACAACCTCCCCACCCACACTCATGTCCTGCCCCCTGCAGTGACTCTGTCTCACTGACTGTCTGCCTCCCGCCCACCAATCCTATCCTCTGCTTATTCCCTCTTCTCTCTTCCCTCTCCAGCAGAAGGCCCGACCCGGGCACTTCCGTGTCAGAAAGACTCACCGCTTTTCCCATAGCGGAGCAGTGGGCCTGTCCAAGCCATCTCCCCGGCTCCTCGACCCAGATCTGACTTCAGGTATGCTCGCTTCTTGGCTGCTGCAGGAAAAACAGTGTCGCTTCTCCACAGCGCTGCAGATTGGCTAGCCGCTAGAACTGCTGTCCTCTGATTGGTGCCTACTTCTGGATGCTGTTTTCAATTTTGCTCTATACTTTTCTCACGCAATATTTTGTCCTGCCCACCCTCCCTGACCCCAGCCTCTATTAAATATGCCGCAGCTCCTCCCATCTTATTTTCACCAAACCTTATTGGGCCAATGCTGTTATCCCTCTACTTCTAACCCAGCCAATCTACAACTCCATATCTTCATGCCCTTTCTCTTGTTATTTCCCCGCTGCTGCCTCACATACTCTCTGCAATCATCTCTCTCTCTCTCTCTACTGTCACTGAACCCTCTTTCCTAACCTTCCCTTGCCACCAGGCACCCCATTGCTGAATCCGTCTTCCCCAAACCTCACCCAAACTAGCTGCCTAATTCACAGCCATCGCAGTAGGCCGCACTGATCCTTTCCTCTTGTCTGACCTTTTCCTTGACCACACCAGTGCCTAGCCCTACCAACAATGCTGTTCTCACCAATGATCATGCTGTTCATGTTTTTTCTGGCTGTGCTGACTTCTGCAAATAGCACTGATTTTATGAGTTCCTTTGGACCTACTGCTGGTCACCTTGACGAATACCCACCCCTTACACGCTTGGAATGGCTACCTGCAATCATAATATGTATTGCTTCAATCTCCATTACCAAATCCTACAATGCACAAGTTTGCTCCTACATCTAAGCATGACGTTTCCCACTCACTCCTGCGCCTTGCTGCTATTATCGAGTGTCCAGTCAGTCCAAACTGGAGCTAGTGAAGAGCACAAAGGGAGAAGGTTATGGTTGCTGCACAGCAGTTGTCTGAAGGAGCTATTAAGACATCTAATACTGCTTTTCCTGCTTATGTCTGGAAACATACACCTTAACCCTGGTCCACCCTCCTCCTGAACTAGTGGCACAAGTAGATCTGGGTCTCTCTCGCTAGCCAGCATTAACATCTGCAGCCTGCTCAAAAAACTCAATGCCCTAACTGCCTGGACCATCCAGCACAGTCCTGACTTCCTTGCAGTGATTGAGCCATGGCTGTCACCAGCAATCCCTGATGCCGCTGTTGCATTTCCAGGATATACAGTTTTCAGGCAGGATAGACTATCTAAAAAATGGGGAGGCTGTGCCCTATAGCTAAAAGACTCTTTGCAGGAGCATGCTGTGCCATTGCCCAACTTTGGAAATGACCTACAGGTCCTAGCTATCCAGACTCTGCTTGGAGCTCACAATAAGGCCCTGACAATAGCATCAGTTTATATTCCACCTAAATCGACGTCATCTAGCCTGGACCCGCTCCTAACTTGCATCAACAGTTTAAACTACAAAGCTGAAGTTAGAATGCTTGGGGATTTCAATGTGAGCTGGCTCTCCCCCAGTGCAAACAATTGTAAGGATGCCTTATCTGCTGCAAACTTCACCCAGCTTGTAACCTCACCTACAAGGGTCAACTACAGAACCGGGACAAGCACCCTATTGGACTGGGTGCTCACAAACCGCCCAGACGATATCTCTCATACAGAAGTCCTTCCCGACTCTAAAAGTGACCACTCCCCAGTCATGTGCTTATGGTCAAATAAATTCAATAAACCCCTGGCAAAAACTGTCAATAGTAGGACTCTCAATAGAGGGCACCTAGAGCTGCTAAAATCACTCCTACAACAACAGGATTGGTCCCTAATTGATACTATCACTGACATAAACAATGCACTTGAATACTTCATCTCCCATTTCAATGCTGCGTGTGATGTCCATGCTCCTTTCAAGAAACAGAAAATTAAGGACCTTGACAACCCTTGGATCACTAGTGCTCTACTGGAAAAAATGAAATCATGGGATCACCTCAGGGACCGGGCAAGAGCTACTGGCAAATCAGCTGACATACAGGCCTATAAAACAGCCAGGAATGCCTGCACCAAAGCCATTCACTTGGATAAAGCCAGCTATTATAGGAGTTCCCTAGCCAACACATGGAAGGAGGGAAGGAAATTCTGGAGCAACATATCAGAAGTCACGGGGAAAGGTTCCAAAATGGCACCCACCATGCTGAACGTAGATGGTTCCATCATCACTGGCCCCACCTCAATTGCCAATACCTTTAATCTGGCATTCACCGACCTTAGGCATGTGCTGCCAGCTAATTTCCTTGATCCAAACTCCTCGCTGGCTCCTCAAGGAAAACCAACTATGAAGCTGAAGCATCATCCATGTTTCTGTTTCAAGGCAATCACCGAACGCAAAGCCAAAAAATACCTACTGAAGATGCTTGGAAAAAACAGAACTAGTGGTGTCTCTCTTGACTTGAAGCTCATAGCCCTCACCCTAGACGCTGTCCTGACCTCTCTAACCAAGATTATTAACCGTTCCCTCATGCCCTCCCAGTTCCCTCTCAAATGGAAGACTGCCCAGGTGACCCTAATCTATAAAAATGGTGACAGGGCACAACATGGAAACTACAGGCCGCTTTCCATCCTCCCTTCCTTATCCAAAGTGTTAGAGAAAATTGTTGCAGATCAGCTGGTAGACTACTTGGAAAAGTGCAACCTGCAATGCTCACAGCAGCACGGCTTTTAGAAAGGTTACAGTACCACCACCACACTCATTAAAGTTACAGGCTTCATTCATCAGGCATTTGATCAAGGTCAACTTGTCGGCACCACCTACATCAACTTGTCAAAGGCTTTCATTACGGTCAACCATCCACTACTAATCGAACAGCTTGCTGATCTAGGACTGTCCGTAGACACCCTCATGTGGTTTAATAGCTATCTCTCTGACCGCACTCAGCAGGTTAAAATTGGTAATGCCCTCTTCTCCAAGCAGTCTGTTCGGTCGGGTGTCCCCCAAGGGTCAGTTCTGGGGCCCTTGCTTTTCAGCATCTTTCTGAACAAACTCCCTGCCTCATGTTATGAACATATCCTCCAGGTGATGCAGTAATTTTTTCAAAGAACTTCGATCCCTCTCTCTTGGAGGACCACCTTCAGGAAAGTTTCATGGATGTAGAGGCATGGTTTGTCATGCAGAAACTAGTGCCCAGCTACAACAAAATAAAGATTATGCTTTTCCATGGCACACATAATAAACATGAAAGCAAGCAGCTGACAGTCAAAAATAGTGCTAGCGTTACCTTAGAACAGAAACATTCTTTCAAGTGCCTTGGGGGACCCAGGACAGTGCTCTGTCTTTTTCCAGTCATATTGATTTGGTCGCCAAATCCATGAATACCCACATCGGCCTTATGTATAGACATAAGCACTGCCTGACTCTGGAAGCACTTAAGCTTGCAATATAAAGTGTGATTGTCTCGATCACTGACTACGGGCTTGTTATTTACAGAGCAGCCTCTGTGTCTGCCCTACGGCATGTCACCATTGCTCAGAACAAGTCCTGTAGATTACTGACCGGTGCTGCCCCCCGCATGCACACCTGTGACCTCTATAAGCAGGCTAACTGGCTTCAACTTCTGGGAAGAATCACTTACCAAACCTGCCTGGTAGTTAAAAAGGCATCCCTTGGTCTTATACCCTCCTGGGGTACAGAATCTCCTTAGACCAACCAACAGCACTCGTCACACCAGAAGCTCCGATAACTCCACTCTACTTGTCCACCGCTGTTACACCTCTCAGGGCCAGAGGTCATTTGCAGGCAGAGCCCCTAAGTTATTCAACTCATTGGGCGGCGAAGTCACCAACTCAGCCACTCTAGGCCTGTTCAAACGTAATCTTCGGAATACCATCGTGACCCGAGCCTCATGTGAGTGCATCACCTAAGTACCCTAGGCTGACACTCCTGTCTCTCTTCATCTTCATTTTCTCTGTTTCTGTGCCTCTACCCACCTCACATAACCCCCCGCACACACCTTTTTTTCCCCTTCCCTTTTTTCACCTCCCCCTTCCCCTCAATTGCTCTATCCCTCCACATGCCCTCCAACGCCCCTTCCCCCCTTCTTACTCCCCTGCCCACTGGCCTAGGTCCTGTATGTCTTCTGACCTCCCCCCACTTCCTAAACTTTCCTCCCTACACTCTCTTGTTTGCCTATATTAGTTTGTATCTTCTATCCCTGATACTGTTGAAACTCTTCTACTGCAATGACAAGGCTTAATTTTGCTACATTATAATTTCTCTATATAATTGTATCCATGTACTTCCACTATTTGTAAAGATATTCTCTTGTTTTTTATTGTATCTAACCTAGCTACTATGTCTAACTGTACTGTTTCTTGTGTTAAGTTATCCTGTACTGTGTAAACCTATTCCAATGTTTTTATTGTCTTTCTTATGAACTCTCAATGTGGAACCTTTGTAAAAGAGCCTATGGCTCAAAGGTGTCGATTCTGAATTCCCAATAAATAAATAAATACTGTTTACAAAAGTCAATGCGTTGGTTTGTTGACTGCCAATCACCGTATAGTGCTTTTAATGTTGAACTCTATCTGCATGGTCAAGACACTGTTATAAGAGGGACTGTGATTACCTTGGTAGTAGTTCAAGTTTACTGAACTTCAACTCACACAGCTGCGTTTTGAAACAGATTGGTACAAAACAAAACTTTTGACACTGTTCACTTTATTTTTCTTGTATTTCTTGGTGTCTTAGTGGTGGCTCTGAGTTCTGAGATTGGAATCTCTGTAAAAAGTAGGACATTCATTTTTAAAATCAGTTCTCCAGTAATTAGGCTGTATAAGTATATTAATATGAAGATTAATGTAGGGCTCTCAGACTGCTGACAATCAATCAAATTGCAGTATTTCTTATACCCTTTTTATAATAACTGATATTATAGTATATTGATAACACTGTTTTCTCCGGATAAGTCAATGTCATGTACTATGCACTAGCTTTTCTTTAATCATTCCTGCCCTGACTACTTGATATGCTGTAATATGGACTTGCAACTACTTGCTTGTATTGATACAAGACAAGGTTTCTCTGGAGCTGTTTACTTTTGTATTTAATTGTTAATGTCTCTGTGTACACCGTCCTTGATGTGGAACCTTTGTAAAAGAGCACCTGTGCTCAACGTTTTATTTCTGAATGAATGAGTAAATCAATAAATAAGAGTCATCACAAAGTAAATGTTGCACAGAATCTCTAGAAACCACAAAGCAATTTTTTAAAGATAAAAAGCTTGGTAAAAATGGTAATTGCAGATTATGTATCCAGTAGCAATAACTGCAGCTCCGGAACTATTGCTACATCTTTGTCTGATAGAGTATTCAGCGCAGAACTCAAGAAGAGTTACCTGATGCTATATCAGCTCTTAAGACAATTTTGGGATTTCACCTGTTTGTGAAGAAACATACCTTGTTGATTTTGCCTTCATCCCTTCTTTCAGAGTTCTGTAAAGCTTCCAAATGATGTCTTGCACTGTCATAGTCCACCAGTTTCAAACAACAGGAATCCATCAATGAGGTGTCTTAAAAATGGCCTCTGTCCGCAATAGTGTACTGCCCCAGAGAAAAAGACGTTATGATAATTTTAGAATTTAGAATACAAGTTCAAACTCTGCATTGTGGTCACACTACCCCATGTGTTCTTATGTCATATTTATTTCTCAGCTGAAGAGAGAAGTTGCTCCCAAGCTATCTCCAGCCTTCTGAACTTCTTTACTTTGATTGTTTATTAATGTTACTTATTATTTTATAGGGTAGTTACTTTTCTATGAATCTGCATAACTAAGGGTGTTTGTTTGTAGACGTTTTCAAATTTTAGCAATTTCTCTGGTTCCTGATCAGTTTTCAGGAACAGGACAAGGCTGCTTTGCATCGCAGTTCCTGCCTGGGGCAACCAGTTCAACAGTTCAAAGTGGGTTTTATACTTTTTCACTTAAAAACGTTTTAATTTTACTGTACATATGACTGGCAACCAAATAATTTATAGGTCTTATCAGTGTTTGGTATGACTGATAGCCCAATAAAGAGAATAGGGCCTATGAGTTTTAAAAATTGTGCAACCTTCTTTCAGCTCCTGGCAAAGTCAGGCTGCCATGAGCTTTGTAGTAGTAGTAGTAGTAGTATATTTATTTCTTAGGCGTTCAATCCCACAGGCTCTGGGCACCTTACATAACAGGAAAATACAAACAGTAATAACAGCAGTAGATAATGCACTAAATGTTCTACAGATACAAGGACCTGATTAGAGTATATCAGGGTAAGCTCTTATAAACAAATAGTGCTTTAACCCTCCTTTGAAGCTGTCAGCCGAGGGGGCCTCCTGGAGCTCTCACGGTAGCTGGTTCCAAAAAACTGGGGCATCTGCAGTAAACATGTGATTCCCAGATAACTTTAAACATGATCTGGGGACCTTCAAGAGGCCCACCTCTGAAGAACAGAGAGGGCGGTCAGGAGCATATGGACAAAGGAGCTCTTTTATGTAGTCAGGACCCAGATCATATAGGACTTTGTATGTGAACAAACCTGTCTTGAAGGAGATGTGTTATCTCGCAGGCAGCCAGTGCAATGTCTGCAGAACAGGAGAGAGATGCTCGGAGCAAGGCACTCTGGTAATCAATCCGTATGTGACATTCTGCACCAGCTGCAAGCGGCACATCAAACCTCCACGTAGCCTGAGATAAAGAGCATTGCAATAGTCCAGCTTAGGTATCACAAAGGCATGCATTAGGGACTTTAAGGTCATGAGGGCTCAAAAAGGGCTTGATCTAGGTGATGTTCGTAAGATAAACCACTGCTTACCACAGCAAACACCTGCTATTCCATAGTCAACTTGTGATCCATAATGATGCCCAGATTCTTCACCCTATCTCTGTCTGTAAGCTGAGTAGGCACAAGATGTAAACTGGCCATGCCTCCACTCAAGCCAGTTTCCCCCTTGATACCCAAGTCCACCAGTAGCACTTCAGTTTTGTCTGGGTTCATTCTGAGCCAACTGGAGGCCATCCAGTCATTGATCACAGATAGACAGTCACTTAGCATGCCCACTACATTTTTCTCACCAGGGACAGATGATGGGTACAGCTGAGTACCATCAGCATAACAATGAAACTGCAGATTATACCTCTGTATCACTTTTCCCAGTGGCAGCATGTACACTGCTAATAACACGGGAGACAGAATCGACCTTTGAGAGACTCCACATGTCAGAGTAGCTGGTCAAGAGAGAAAATTCCCCAGTGCAAGCTGCTTCAGCCTACTGCAAAGGAAGAACTCAACCACCTCAGCACAACCCTGTCAAGCCCCACCAAGTCCCTCAGATGATCTGTTAAAATCCCATGATCTGCAGTGCCAGACACTGACGAGAGCTTGAGGAGAGCCAAGATGGAACATTTCCCCTTTACCTTTAGCCAGAGGAAGATCATTCTGCACCCTGACAAGTGCAGTCTCTGTGCTATGACACTCTCTGAATCAAGACTGAAATGGCTCATAGAGAAAGCCTCCAAGTGCATCTCCAGCTGCATTGCCACCACCCTCTAAGTAACCTTTCCTAAAAAGAGGAGGTTAGAGAGGGGTCTGTAATTAGCCAAAACATCTGGGTTCAAAAGAGTATTCTTGAAAAGAGGTCTCATGACAGTCCTTTTCAAAGCTGTGAGAAAGACACTGTCCTCAGGTGAACAATCTCAGCAGTCACCAGACCAATAGACTCCAATCAATCCAACAGAAACAGGGTTGGTCCAGGATCCAGTAAGCAGAAGGGGGGATGCAGCTTCATGATCACCCAGAGAACCTCTTCAGCCAATGCAGGGTGAAATTCATCCCAGGCAGGCTGAGAACTTCCAGTAGACACAGGCTGTGTCATGCTGAGTCATGACAGCCCACTGGAAGAGTCCGAGGAATGGATAGAGGATACCCTATCAAGGAAAAACTGGCCAAACTCCTCACATCACTCACATATCAGTACTCCACCAGAGTGTAGGCAGGCCAGATGTAACAGCCTGTCCAGAGTGTGGAAGAGCTCAACTGGCCAGTTAACCCCAGTAGCAATCACCCATGACAGGAACTCTGCCTTTCTCAGAGTGATTGCCCCGATACTCCTTATAGTGACCTCTCAGAGTTAGTCTATCCTCCAACAAACCTGATCTCTGCCAAGAGCGCTCCAATCTCCACGCTTTGGTCTTCAACTCTCTGAGCTTACCATTAAACCATGGAGAGCTCTGTGGGGAGACATGGGCATACACTAAAAGATGCAAGAGTCAAGAGCTGCAGTGATTGCTATGTTATAATCTTCCACCACACTTTAGAACCCTCAGCACACACCTGCAGCAGGCTCAAGCAGCTCAGTACCAACAGGAACATACAGGAGTCCACATTTCTTAAAGGTCAGTACTGAACTAATGCCATAAGGGTGATTAAGATGTCTTGAGGGAACCCTGATCTGAAAACTCACAGCATGATGGTTTAACCAGCTGATCGTATCAACCTTGATATTAAAAAAAATTGAACTGCAGAGGGAAAAACAGGTCCAAGGTGTGGCCACGTTGATGGATGGCAGAGGAAACAACCTGTGTGAACAACAGCTCCATCTGTTGGAAGAATTGCTGACCAGCCAAAAAGGAGTCATTGCTGACCTAAATATTGAAGTCACCCAACACCAGCCTCCTTAGGTACTCCACAGTCAGGCCAGAAATGAACTCCCCAAATTACTGCAGGAAACCACGCTCGCAACCAGGTGGACGGTAAATGAGAAGGACCCTGCCCCCACACCTGCATCACCCTTAGCAGTCACACATTCACACAGCCTAGTTTGTCCCACTGGGTAGGTTGCAAGTCTCATATCAGATATGAAACAGATGGCCGCCCTGCACGCCTCCCCTGTGCTCCCGCCTAAGGCAGTGTACTGCTGTATAGCCCTGTGGAATAGCTGCCTCCAGCACAGGGTCATAATTTTTCCCCAGCCAGGTCTTGGTGATGCACATCAGGTCCACCGAAGAATCCATGACAAAATCCGATGTTATCCTGGTCTTATTCCTGATGGACCTGGCATTACACAGAATTGTCCTCAGGGGAGAAGCTGTGCCGGTGGGCTCGACACCCACATCCGATGACATTTTAGGATAGGAACCAGGCAGGGAGCACCCTTGTCTCAGTTCCATTTTGACCCAGGGTGACTCCTTATCCTGCCCTCCCCATCTCCCAGTCCAGGAGCAAACCTACATCTTGACCCTGCCCTCTTGCTATCCCCACTTCCATGCACTGACAAAGAGCAACTGCAGGGACTGGGGGGCAGCCGAATGGGCACATGATATGAGGTTGGGGGGGTAGGCTCAGGGGCAATATGAGGAAGTACTTTTTCACAGAAAGAGTAGTGGATGCTTGGAACAGCCTCCCTGCAGCGGTGGTGGAGGCAAAAACAGTAGGGCAATTCAAGAATGCATATGCTAGACGTGAGTACTCTAGCAGTAGGGGAGAGAGGGTAAAACGCAGATCAGCTAGGGTCTGCGATAATGCATTAGGTAGGGAAAAGGGGAAGACTAGGTGGGCTACATGGTCCTTATCTGCCATCACCTTCTGTGTATCTGTGAGTTGACGGAATTGCTTTGAGGAATAGGAGATACGGGTCCTTCTAGCTGCCTCAAAACACATCCTTACTTCTTAAAATCTGTTAAAAATTCAACCCCAAAGAACCCTCAACAAAACAAATATCCAAAACCCACAACCCCCGAAACCAACACTCCACTCGCCTCAATCAAATCTCCCATGACCCAAGCATACACCCAAGCACACACCAGTCACTCACCCAGTCACCCAGTCACGCCAGACATACCAAACAATAAACAAAATATCTAAAACTATTGGAGATATTTTTTCTCAACAGCCCAGCAGGCCCATTTCATTGACACTGCCTCACTGTTATAAAATTTTGAGTTCCAAAATGTCCCAAAAGTAATATAGGTGCTTAACCTGGTCTCTTTTCAGCTCCTCACCACCCACAATCCAGCATCCACATCAGGAGAAAGCTGACTTTATTGCAAACCTTCACCTATAAGCACCATGCCCCCACATGGCTCATGCTTTTACCAAGACCAAAGTGTGTAGATTTTTTTGTCCTGGCTCCTAGCTCACTCTCACGCCACACAGCCCAGTTGGCTAGTTCCTCTCACCGACTAAACCTACCAGGGTCAGATCTAGCAGGACAGTAAATCCAACCACATAGATGAAAAGTCAGGAACGAACAGCTTCCCTAAGATGGGGCCTATCAGAATACTGACTGACAAAGTTTACAAGCCTGCAAATGAGGTCCAGGCGATCCATTCCACAGTACAGATCCATGTAGGTTTTCATGCCATGGAGAATAGAAATTCACAGTTCGTGGGGGTGGGAGCTCTAACTTGTCCAGGCTTCAATGCAGATTTACAAGGGAGTCCACAGAAACACTGGGCAAAAAACATCTAAATGCTTTAGGCCCTTCACATACCACTCTGGTTCAAAGCATTGCAGACAGCTCTGTTCCCCAACTTACAGGGCCTTATGAATCACTCTGATGCCACTGGAAGATAAAAAAGTTACTGGAACATCTATAGGTGGCATGTAAAGGCCCCAACAGGGGAGCAGTCAGATGAAAGGCGGTAGCACTGAAGTTGTGCCGCTGCCAAAGAGTTCAACTCCCCCACGGTTCTAGGCAGTACTCAGAAAACTGTTGCACAGTCCACACTGCCCACAGTTTACAAAGCACATCAGTAAAGCTGTGGCAGTCAAAGCTGACTTCCTAAAGCCAGCTCAGTGGTGAAGAGGGCTGGGGTGCCTTATCTTTTCCCATGATGGTGACCAAGGTTCAGGAATGGACTCGGGTCATCAAGGGTCAGCAGGGAAGGGAGAGGATCAAGCATTTGAGGGACTGCTTTCCTCTCCCGGGGCGGGATGGCTTGTCAGCCTGACCTCTGCTGCCCCTAGGTGGAGGCCTAGGAGTACAGCAGGTCTGGTAGGCAAAAATTATGGCAGGGATCTGTCGGGAACGTCAGATGGGTGCACCTCCACGCACAAGTCCGACACTCTGCAGTGGGAGCAGAGGAACCACCAAAGCGGAAAATAGAGTGTTGGGGGTTTCATGAAGCCTGGCCCAGCTGCTTTTGCACCTGTGCTGTCACTCATCACGCAACCTGGTCCACTTCAGACATGCTGTACTGGGAGGAGGGGGGGGAATGGCCCTGACTCCCCGGCCCTACCACAAGAGGGGAACTCCTGGGGAACACACAGACTGGGCGCTTGTTGAGGCAGGTGGAGAGCCGGCTTGGGGGAGCTGGGGACCAGGTTGATGCACCCGCCCCCTGGACACGGAGGGAAAAAAACCTATATGGCACAAAAAAAAAAAAAGGCGACTTTCCAGTTTGGCATCAGTGCGGCCGTGGAAAAGCAGAATGCCAGGGAGAATGGAAACAGACCACGAAACAGGCAGTTCACAAAAATTGTAGGTGCTACTTTAAACAGTTACAAGAGCACTGTAGCAACACTGGGCATATGAGGGGGTGATAAAACAAATAAAACAGAAAATATACTGATCTAAGCTACCTCACTTAATTAAGCTCCCTGACTACACTACTACAAGACTGTCACAGTTTAAAATAAAGCTATTTAAAACTGATCTTTAAAACAAGCAAAACAAGTGAAAAGAGCTGCTTTCCTCTAGAACAAAGGTGTTGCTGCAGACGGTCAGTGCAGCATAGCGGCCATCTTCACTCCATCCATCCATTTGTCTAATGTGCCTGCATCCTGATCATGATTTTATTAATTGTGAATTTTGTAAACTGTTTTGCTGCAAAACTCAAAAGAAAAGGGTTTTAAAAGGAGAACAATTTCTGGCTTAGTCTGCCTTTATGTCACCAAAGCACAACAGAGGCTCAGAGGGAGTTCCTAATGATAATGGAAAGCACGCCTCAGAAGCTTCTTCTCCTTATAAGCAGCAGCCCCGGTCAGAAGGGACAGACAAAAAAGATAAAACTGCTCAGCGATCAGATAAGTATGATAAAAATTGTAAAGATACCAGGGTTTCCAAAAGGGGGAACCCAGATTCCAGCGATGGCAAAAATACAAATAAAAGAGCCTCAGATCAGGTACTGGAACCAGTGCCTGTTAAGAAAAAACAAGAAGAAAAACATGTCCATGCCACTCCTCCTGCAAAGGAAAAGGAGCAGTCAGTAGATTAGAAACAAATGCCCTCAACAGAGGACGACTAAGGTATGGCAGTTTTTCCAGGCCTTCCAGACTATAGGAAACTTGTTTAATGTGCCTGCTCCTCCTCTGCAGGCACCAGTTCCAGACCACTTGCCTGTAGAGTTGGGGGATGTGTATTTTGAAGAGGACAAAGAGTTGGGGGATGTGTATTTTGAAGAGGACAAAGGTGAACTCATAAAACCTAATGGCTCACCTGACCAGGAGTTTGGTTCCCCTGTTAGGCCCACAGAGGATTATACCTCTTACTCCATGTCCAACAGCAGATGATGAACATCTCCAACATCCCCTGTTATGAAACAGAGGAGGATGAAGAGGCAAAGGAGACTGCTAGTCCCCATCCACAAGTTTCTTCAGAAGGCTATATCGAAAATCATGTCAGCATCAAATTCAGCTGCTGGTATTGA
This sequence comes from Neoceratodus forsteri, assembly GCA_016271365.2. Lineage (NCBI taxonomy): Eukaryota > Metazoa > Chordata > Ceratodontiformes > Ceratodontidae > Neoceratodus > Neoceratodus forsteri. The sequence continues at coordinate 1,546,726,228 of CM057450.1, forward strand.
TAAAAAAAGTTGAAAGAAAATATCAAGTAGACAGACGGGGTGGAATACCTGTATGTTCCCCCCTGTTCATGAAGGAGTGGTACAGGCAACTGCTTGTGAGAAGGCCCAAGGTGCATTTCTCCATATGGCTTACTGTAAAGGATTCCAGGAAATTGGATACTATGGCCATAAAAAGTGTACACAACAGCTTCCCTACTCCAGAGGCAGGTAGCTTATTTGGTATACATAGCACAGTACCAGAATGCACTGTGGAATGCAATGCTGGCACTGAATGATAAGGTGGATGGTGAAGTGGCATAGGATCTGGCTGCCACAGCAAAGGCAGCCCTGGATGCCACAAAATACCAGTTCCACTTGACAGTAGACTCTAAGGACTCAGCTTCACAAATATTGACTCATGCAGTGGCATTGAGGAGGTTTCCCTGGCTGAAGGTTACCATCCTTACCCAAGGCACTCAGCCCGAAGCCATTGATTCCCCTTCTGTGGAAAATTCCCTATCTGGTGACAAAAAAGAGGTGTACATGAAAAAAATGGATGAATAAAAGTCCACCTTTAAAAGTAACACTGAGAAAGAAAAGGCCTCTATTACTTGCAGGCCTTATGGAAAGGGAGACAGGGGCAGGGGTTACTATCCAAGACCCTATGTTACCTGTGTTTAACAATCTCAAATAGTTTACTACAGAGGTAGAGGCAGGAGAGGCTCCAGGCATGCTGCAGCACCAGCAAAACAAAACCCATGATATGTCTGCCCAGGTCGATAGTCAACCATTGCCAGGTGGGGGTTGACCCACTACTTTCAAGAATGGGTAAAATTATCACAGACAAGTGGGTCCTGGAAGTAGTGAGTCAGGGATTGTCCCTGCAGTTCATAAGGTCTCCAATACTGTAGAGACCAAAACATTTTCCAGCTCATTAACCATCAAAAGAATTCTTCCACGGGAGGCAAGGGCTTGCTTTCAAGCTACTGTCTGACCCACAAGAAAAATGGGAGTGGTGACCCATTTTAGACTTAAGATATCTGAGAAACATATATAAAAAAGATCAAGATGGTCCCCGTGAGGCTAGCTTCTCTGCACAGCAGCGCTACTGCTTGTGACGCCAGTGACCCATGTTTGTGAATGAGCATGGGTCATCAGAGGCCAGCCAGGGGAGGAGGATAGAACATCAGAGAGGACACTGTCCTCCTCCGAGGAGGGAGGATTGCCAGCTACACAGCTCTATCGCCACCTGGGTGACCACAGGTGGCAGTGCAGTCCGAGAGGCACGAGAGGGGGGACGCAGGCTGGTGCCAAGCTAAGTACAGTTGCATGCGTGAGCATGCACACCACTGCTGCCTGAATCCTGAGGGGGTGAGACCAGAAAGGCAGAAAAGACCCAGCCAGGCAGGATGAGTACCAGCGCCCTGCAGGTCCCGCAGCAGGGATGTGGCTGTCCTCCGATCTGGGGACCTGGTACATGCAGCGAGAGTCCTAGCCTGTCGCCCCCTACTGAAAGGGTGAGAAATGTGGAGGATGGAGTTGGAAGGAAAGCCCATGAGAAGCATGGTGATGGGGCTGTGGGAGCCAATATGAAGGAGGGCCTGGCTGGTGAAGGGGAGAAAAAAAAAAGATGGTCACACTGGGCACTTTGATATCATCCCTAGTCTAGGCATTGGTTGGAATCACTGCATCTGAAGGATGCCTATTTCCACATTGCAGTTAGACCCAGCTGCAGAAAATTTCTCAGGTTCAGGCTCGGCAACTGCCAGTATCAGTTTGTAGCCCTTCTCTTCGGGTCTCACCACAGTACCAAGGGTATTCACAAAGTGCCTAGCTGTGCTCACAGCCCACCTAAAGAAACAAGACGTAGTGTTTTTTACCTACCTAGATGACTGACCTGTCTCAGGGAAAACAGAACAATAGGCAAGGTGCTCCATACAGCAGCTAAGGAGCACCATTGAGAATCTAGGATTCCTAATAAATCTGCAGGAGTCTCAGACAGAACCAGTACAGGTGCTAGACTTCATAAGTGCAGAACTGGATACCCAGCAGGGGAAGGCTTTCCTTCCACAGGATGGGGTTTCAAACCTAATTGCCAGCACAGAATGTTTCACATTGGGCCACCTAAGACCCACAAGTGGTTTTCTCCAGCTGCTGTGTCACATGGTCTCATCCATAGCCGTGGTGCCATGAACCAGATTTCAGATGAGGGACGTTCAGTACCATCTAAGAGATCACAGTCCCAAAGGTCAGACTCACTGTCCAAGCTGGTGCCAGTCACAAAAACCTTTGTGCAAGCACTAGAGTGGTGGAAGGAGGAAAGCAACCTTAGGAAGGACATTCCTTTCCTCCAGCAGTTCCAAACAAGAGGTCTCATAACAGATGCTTCACTCCTAGGGTGGGGTGCCCACCTGGAGGATCTCTCAATAAGTGACATCTGGAGCCCTATGGAGACTCTGGGGCACATAAATCTCCTCAAGCTCAGAGCAGTATTGCTGCAAGTGCAGTCTTTTTCCTCCCAGTTACAGGGTCAGTCTGTTCAAATTTGCACAGACAATACTATTACAATGTACTACATGTAACCCCCCTGCAAATGGGGGTTCCCAAAAGACTTCCAGGAGCTTGCTTGAATGCTCCAAGCCTGAATGGTGTTTGGCATTTAAGCCATTTATCAGTGAGTGTTTTTAGAGCCTCTGGTACTGTCTCTTTAAGAGCTGTCTGCTTGCAGACATAATTAGTTTGTATGGGGGGACTGTGTGTTTCTTTGATTGAGTACCACTCAAGCTGCTGCCAATTCACTTCATTTTTGCAGTCACTAGGAGTGCAAAGGGAACCTATCTGAAGGATGTAGCTGTTTGCCAGAAATTATTTGGAGTAATAATGAAATTACAGTTTGTCTAACCTGCTTTCTTTGCAGTCAGAACTGTGTCTGCTAGTTCCCCATTCTAGTTTTGAACTGCTGAACTGGACCAATCAGTGTGGGGTAAGCTAGCTCTAAAATGGTGCCTTGGACGAATCAGAACTTGGACTCATAATCTGAGCCAGCCACAAGAGGATTGTATGGGCAGTGACTCTGGGAGATGTAGTTTAGACTTCAGTGCCTTTTGGACCAACAGCAGCAGTCTATTATGGTGACAGCCAATCCAGTCAAGAACTGAGAGGAACTCAAAGGAAGTGCCGGTTTTGTCGGTTGGAGTTTCAGTTGAGCTTTGGCAGTGAAGAAGGAAGGAGCCCTGTGCTTTTCAGTGTGCAGTTTTAGTCAAAAACGTGTAAGGCCCAGAGTTCCGGTCTGCAGCTTGTGTAACAGCTTGTTAGGACTGAATCCGTCCTGTGAAAAGAATCAAAGGATCTCTGAAGAGTAGAAACCAGGCTCACCCTGTAGAAGACTGGAGGAATTGCTGAAAATTGCATTCGGTCTGTCAGGAACTGAATCTGCTGTGTGTTCTCTCGGTATTGTGCAGTAATTGCGATCGGGATACAGATGCAGCCTGCCTGGTATAGTGCTTTCTTTTATATGGATGTGTGAAGAGGTTTGTGTACCTCAAGTGAGCCCTGCTGACATTGAAGGACCCTATCTTATTTGGAGGTCGTGAGTACTAATTCAGGTCGCTCCCTGTTGAATTGCCACATTAAATCCAAATGGAATTACTGTACTGTTGACTGTTTAATTCTCCTTTTCTCTGTGTGAAAGGGCCCCTACCAGCTGCCACGGTTTGGACTAGCCACTAGGGCTTGGGTACCCAGGGACAGTAACTGATAGGGATAGGCCTGTGCACAGAGCCATAGGTAGATTATTAGAGTGATAAGCTAATTAACCTGATTTCCCCTGTCCTTGTTATATCCCCTAAATAAATCAGAGCTGCTTGTTTCAGCAAAGTTATACTGCCTGAGGTATTTGTCATGTTAAAGTACTGTACTGTGATTGTTGCACTGTATCTCATTTCACAGGAGGTCCCAGTGCCGGAACCAGACCTGGGGATAAGTGTATACTGTGAAGGTAATTCTGATATATTGTGTGGGCCACTAGTGGGAAGAAAGGGGGGTTGCAGTGTCCCAGAGGGCTGTGACCAAGTTAGTTTAACTATTGCAAACCCTGACCTCTGGGTGGAGGCACCCGCCATTGGATCCAGGCCCCTCAACCTGTTAGTGGCAAATCAGGCAGGGGTAGTAGCCCCTGGGATAGCGCCATCTAGGGGTTACATACATAAACAAGCAAAGTGGAACAAGATCCTGAAAACTATGCACAGAAGCTATGAGGTTCTGTGATCTGACTGAGTTTTGTTGCAAGCCACCAGCAAAGGAGCACAGTTCCAGAGGATGCCCTAGCCCTGAATTGGACAGGGATGCCTTCCCACCAGTCCCATACAGCGAGTGCTTATAAAGCTCAGGAGAGAGAGAGCCAGCAACAGTGATTTTGGTAATACTAGACTGGACCAGAAAGGCTTGATACTCACTGCTTCCGACCCAATCTAGCATGATTCTAATCAGTCTGCCACTAAGATACAACCTGCTGTCTCTATTTCAAGGCAGAATAACATTCCCACACCTCAGAACACTATGTCCGAGGGCATGGTTCTTCGAGAGCTAGAATTCTCTAGTTTGAATCTGTCACCGCAGGTGCTGAAGGTTTCCCATAAACCAGCAACAAGAAAATGTATTCCTCCAAGTGGAAGAGATTCTCAGACTGGTGTGCCCCCAGAAAGATAATCCCAGTGCAGGCAGGGATGCTTACAGTGCAGGACTACCTGGTACACTTACAGTCCTTGGGTGTGAGACCTTCAATGCTGAAGGTAACCTGACAGCTGTTTCAGCCTACACTTCAGCAGGTAAAGACAAGTCCTTGGCTTGTATCCTGTTTTAAAAAAAAAAGGTTCTTTAAGAGCCTCAATCATTTGTATCCTTTTAAGGACCCTGTCCCTCCATAGGACTTAAATATCTGTCTTGCCCAACTGATGGAGGCTCCTTTTGAGCCTATGGTTACAGCTGACTTAAAATATGTCACATGGAAAATGTTGTTCCTGATAGCCATGAAATTGGCCAGGAGGGTAATCAAACTGCAAGCTCACTGTACAGATCCAAACTACATAATCTTCTGTATGGATAAGGTAGTCCTTAGGACCAACAGGAAGACTCTACCTAACTAAGGTGGTGTCAGAATTCCACTTAAACCTGTCTGTTATCCTTCCTGTGCTCTGCCTGAACATTCCATACAGGTGAGCAAATGTTGCACTGACTGGATGTGAAAAGGGCACTAGGTCACTACAGGGACAACAGCCATTAATAAACTTTTAAACTAAAACCCGGGGGTGAGATCAGCGACAAAAGATCCTGTTCTCTAAAGAGGCCTACTACGGACGTTTCTGAGTGTGAGGTACTCAGTCTAAATGCCAGATCTTTAAACCAGGTTAAAATAGCTGAACTAGAAGCTATGTGTCAACTGAATAAATACGGACTCATTTCTATTACAGAAACTTGGTGGGATCCTGATACTTCTTGGATCCAGCACATCCCAGGGTATAAACTATATCATAAGGACCGCCATGGACAAATGGGGGGGGGGGGATATGTCTCGACATAGAGACGACATATCCTCATTCCAAATCCCCACAACGAGTGACATTGAGTCAATCTGGGTTAACATCCAGTTTAAGGGTTACCCACAACTGATGGTAGGGACATGCTACAGGCCCCCGACATCTAATAAAGAATATTCTACATGTTTAAATAATGAGATCCTAAATATGGCCTCTAAATGAAAAATCCTTATACTGGGTGACTTTAACCTGCCTACTATAAATTGGTATTCTTTAACTGGAAGTACGCAGGCCGAGAAAGACTTAATTACACTCATGGTTGATATGGGCCTTGAACAAGTCGTTACAGAACCAACATGAGGTGACAATATACTCGACTTGATTATTACAAATGTAACCCCTAGATGGTGCTATCCCAGGGGCTACTACCCCTGCCTGATTTGCCACTAACAGGCTGAGGGGCCTGGATCCAATGGTGGGTGCCTCCACCCAGAGGTCAGGGTTTGCAATAGTTAAACTTACTTGGTCACAGCCCTCTGGGACACTGCAACCCCCCTTTCTTCCCACTAGTGGCCCACACAGTATATCAGAATTACCTTCACAGTATACACTTACCCCCAGGACTGGTTCAGGCACTGGGACCCCCTGTAAAATAAGATACAGTGCAACAATCACATTACAATATTTTAACATAGACAAATACCTCAGGCAGTATACCTTTGCTGAAACAAGCAGCTCTGATTTATTTAGGGGGATTATAACAAGGACAGGGGGAAATCAGGTTAATTAGCTTATACTTTACTCATTTACCTATGGCTCTGTGCACAGGCCTATCCCTACCAGTTACTGTCCCTGGGTACCCAAGCCCTAGTGGCTAGTCCAAACCGTGGCAGCTGGTAGGGGCCCTTTCACACAGGGAAAAGAAAAATTAGTTAAACAGTCAGCAGTACAGTTATTCCATTTGGATTCAATGTGGCAATTCAACAGGGAGCGACCCTGAATTAGTACTCACGACCTCCAAACAAGATAGGGTCCTTCAATGTTAGCAGGGCTACTCTTGAGCTCCACGAGACTCCTCACACATTTTTATGGCAAAAAGAAAGTACTATACCAGGCAGGCTGCTTCTCTATCCCAATCGCAATTACTGCACAATACCCGGGAGAACACACAGCAGATTCAGTTCCTGACAGACCGAGTGCAATTCCGCAATTCCTCCAGTCTTCTACAGGGTGAGCCTGGTTTCTACTCTTCAGATATCCTTTGATTCTCTTCACAGGACAGATTCAGTCCTAACAAGCAGTTACACAAGCTGCAGACCGAACTCTGACCTACATGTTTTTTGACTAAAACTGTGCACTGAAGGAGCACAGGGTTTCTTTCCTCTTTACTCCCAGAGCTCAACTGAAACTCCAACAGACAAAACTGGCACTTCCTTTGAGTTCCTCCCAGTTCTTGACTGGATTGGCTGTCACTCACAATAGACTGCTCCTGTTGGTCCAAAAGGCGCTGAAGTCTAAACTACATCTCCCAGAGTCACTGCCCATACAATCCTCTTGTGGCTGGCTCAGATTATGAGTCCAAGTTCTGATTCGTCCAAGGCACCATTTTAGAGCTAGCTTACCCCACACTGATTGGTCCAGTTCAGCAGTTCAAAACTAGAATGGGAACTAGGCAGACACAGTTCTGACTGCAAAGAAAGCAGGTTAGACAAACTGTATTTTCATTATTACTCTACATGATTTCTGGCAAACAGTTACATCTTTCAGATAGGTTCCTTTGCACTCCTAGTGACTGCAAAAATGGAGTGAATTGGCAGTTCGAGTGGTACTCAAGCAGAGAAGCACACAGTCCCACCATACAACTACTTATGTCTGCAAGCAGACAGCTCTTAAAGAGACAGTACCAGAGGCTCTAAAACATCACTGATAAATGGCTTAAACGCCAAACACCATTCAGGCTTGGAGCATTCAAGCAAGTTCCTGGAAGTCTTTTGGGAACCCCATTTGCAGGGGTTACACCCTTCCTGGCCTGGGAAAGCTTGACGTCCGCCCAAACAAGTACTTTATAAGTTTTAACTGCAACCATATACATTTGCATTAGGCTCACACATGTAATCATCGGTCAATATATCATTTTACCAAGAATACATTTCTGAAACATTGCAGTACGTCACTCTTTACACAGTATTACATACACATTGTACCATAACTCAAGTTATTACCTCTTGTACATGAAACCTGAAGAGAGGGGCCCTTCCTATCAGTTACCTTGGGGCTGGATGGGGCAAGGGCACCATACTTAGAGGGCAACAACAAGTAACTTGAGTGCACTGACGCTCAGTTTGGGCAATGAGCCGGGACACATACACCTTTTATGGACAACATTGAGAGGCAAGTCCACAGGCCTCCCAAGAAAATCATAACTGAGGTGCACCACAGGCTTTACAGCTCGACCAGTCTTTCTAGGGGGAACTGTTACAGTCTCTGCACTCTGAGCCTCATTTTCAGCATTGTCCTCACTTGTCAGGGGAGTCTCCATGGGGGTAGAGAGGCTAGAACTTGGGGCACTTTCAGCTCCAGGAGTTACAGTTTCTGAGTCCACAACATTTGGCTCACATGGAGAGCTTTCGGACACTGGCAGTGGACTGTCAGGGCACTCAAAATACTCTTCTTGTTCTGGTGTATCACCAGTCTGACCTAATCTATCATTTTCCTCCCTGAAAGCTCAAACAGTTCAACCATGCACAATGATTCCATTTCATCTGATCTGATGCTTTGCACTTCACTTTTGGGAGCATTGGCTCCAGGGACGAAGCTGGGGCTTAGACAGTCCAGAAGGCCCAGCTTCATCTCCAGTATTGACTAGGGGATTGCCCAAACAATTGACTCAGTTCGTAAGAAGGATAGTATTCAAAGTCACCTCACTGTCTTCCCATATGGACTGACAGTCATGCTCAACTGGGACTTGTGGAGGGAACACTTTAACTTTGCTTCTGTAGTGCAGACTTTCTTGATCTTTTCAGCAGCAGCTCTAGTCACTGGTCCAGAGGGCATTTTCTAGGGCTCAGACTCAATTAAGATTTGTCCAATGGGCAGTAAATGATTTCTATGCATTGTTTTTACATCTTTTGAATTATTCTCAGGCCTTACTTTGTACACTGGCAGATCATCTAGTTTGCCCACTACAATGTGAGGGAGATGGTGCCATCTGTCAGCAATCTTGTGTTTGCCATGCAGTCCCAGATTTCTTAGAATACCCGATCTCCTCCTGGAGTTCCTGGTTTCACCTTATCATACCTTTCTTTGTTGGCCAGATTTCTTTTGGCAGCCATGGTTTGAGCCAGTTATACGCATGGAGTTAGCTGGGCCTTTAACTTTTGCACATACTGTAAATAGTTGTCAGCTTGAACCCCATCAGGAGAGACCCCAAAACACACATCTACCGGTAGTCGAGCTTCTCTTCCAAACATCAGGCGGTAGGGGGAGAACCCAGTGGCATCACTTTTGGTGCAGTTATAAGCATGTACCAGGGTGCTAATTTGTTGGCTCCATCTAGGCTTGTCCTTGGGCAGGGTGCCTAGCATATCTAGCAAAGTGCGGTTGAAACGTTCAGGCTGTGGGTCCCCCTGGGGGTGGTAAGGAGTGGTTCTGGACTTTCGCACTCCCCACAGAGAAAGCATCTCTTTGATCAGACGACTGTCAAAGTCTCTCCCTTGATCAGAATGGATTCTTTGTGGAGCCCCATAGTGAACAAAAAAGTTTTCTACAAGTACTTTGGCCACAGTGGATGCTTTCTGGTCTTTGGTGGGGAAAGCTTGGGCATATCTCGTGAAATGGTCAGTGACCACCAGCACATTACTGATATTTCTTTGATCTGACTCCAAACTCAGAAAATCAAACAGACCAGCTCCATGGGTGCACTGGTGGTGATGTTAATAAGGGGGCAGCCCTCAGAGGCAAAGCTTTCCTCTGTAAGCAGCGACTACAAGTTCAATGTGTTGCTCCACATCAGCCCCCATCTTAGGCGTAATAGAATCTGGATCTCACCAAGTCAAGTGTTCTGTCTATACCAAGGTGCCCCATGTGGTTGTGCAAGGACCTCAGTACTGAGTCTCGAAAGGCAGTGGGCAGCACTAGTTGTTGTTTGTCTACTTGTCCCCCTCTATCTACTGTTTCTCTGTATAACAGTTTATTGATCAGTTTCAACTTAGGACCTTCTTTGTATAACAGTGCAGTTCTCAAATCAGTGGAGCGTAATTTGGACACATCTTTTCCCGCATAGAGGGCTTCTAAAGCTGATTTGATCATGGGATCGCGGGATTGAGCCTGCCGAATACTGTCATTGTCCAGCTGAGGCAGTGCACCAATGTCTATTTCAGAAAAGTGGCAATAAGCAGCAGGTATGCAATTCTCAGAGGGTCCCAAGCAATCCACCATGCAGTCCACTGCGTCCGTGGACATTTGTTCCTCCTGTCAAACTTCCGGCAGAGTGCCCGAATGTCAGGTTCTGCCAATCGAACCCAATCATTCTGGGGAACAGGCCTCGGGAGAGAGCATCAGCATCTATGTGGTTCAGACCTGCTCGGTATTCGAGAGCATAGTCATATGTAGATAATGCAGAAAGCCACCTATGGCCAGTGGCATCCAACTTAGCTGAGGTCTGCACATAGGTCAAAGGATTATTGTCAGTTTTACTAGTATTTTAGCCCCATACAAGTACTCATGGAATTGGTCAACAATAGCCCACTTCAAAGCTAGGAACTCTAACTTATGTACAGGATAGTTCTTTTCGGATGGGGTCAGGCTTCTACTGGCAAAGGCCACTGGTCTCAGGCCATTCTCGTGCTCTTGGTACAACACAGCCCCCAACCCTTGCAAGCTAGCATCAGTGTGCAGGCGTAAGGTTTTCTTGGATCGGCATAGGCCAGCACTGGAGCATGGGTAAGTTGATATATGATCTCATGAAAAGCAGTCTCACAATCAGGAGTCCAGCGAGCCCCAAATACTTCACCGGATGAAAATACACTTCTTTCAGTCTTGAGGGACGCTGACTTTTGGTATTTTTGTGGGTTGGGGGATACCTTGAGTAATTAAGTAAAGGGTGATCACTTGAATAGTCCTTGATGAAGCGCCGATAATAACCACAGAATCCCAGGAATCTTTGGAGTTCTTTAGATTTTTGGCTGTGCCAGGTGGTCAAGGCCTCAACTTTACTTGGGTCGGTCTCTATTCCTCGTGGATACTATGTGTCCCACATACTTTACTGATGTTTGAAAGAATTGACACTTATCAATGGAAGTTTAAGCCAAAGTCCTCAGTCGGTTCAATACCTTAAATAATCTGCTCTCATGTTCCTCCAGTGAGCTGCCAAACACAATAACATCATCTAGGTATACCAGGCACTCTAGTAAGTTCATGTCCCCACTGCACGCTCCATTAATCGTTGAAAAGTGGCTGGGGCACCTAGAAATCCCTTGAGGCATCCTCATGAATTCATAGAAGCCAAGCGGACAGATAAAGGCTGTCTTCTCACGGTCCTCTGGGGCCATCGGATCTGGTAGTACCCACTGAGATCCAACACAGAGAACCACTTGCTCCCGCTTAGGCAGTCCAAGCATCCTGAATGCGGGCATTGTGTACTGATCAGGATAGTCCGCGGTTTAAGGTGCGATAATCCACACACATCCTTACTGTCCCATTCTTTTCCTCACTACCACAATGGGGAAGCATAAGGGCTTCTGGATCTTTGTATTACACCAGCAGCTAACATCTCTTGCAGATGCCTGCTCACACATCGCCTATGTCAGCAGGTGCCAGGCGTCGAGACCTCTCACGAAATGGTCTTTCTCATGCAGCCGGATATTGTGCTCAGCTCCTTGCACGCATCCTACATCCCATTCCTTTAAAGAAAACACCTGGTCTCTCTGGGCAAGCTTCTCACTGATCCTCACTTTCCATTCAGCTGGCAGCGGGAGTCGCCGAAATCAAACAAGTCAGGCGCATCTGTCATTCTTCCTTGAACTCTTGCTGCTGGGTAGCACTGCAGTGTCTGCACAATGCACATTAGCCAGGATGCAACCTCTGTTTACCTGAATGTCTCTTTCAGACACATTATGAACTGGGACCATTACCCTTCTGGCATAAGCATGGGCTCTAGTGGGCAAAATACTAGGCTTGACCAGCAGTCCTCTGGCAATTTTCCATCGCCTGTGCATCCAACATTAATATTTTATTCTTAACATCCTTTCTGATACGGACCTCTCCCTGTAAGGTACACTGGGCATTTGGCGCCAGGATCAGAGACTCAGGATCCTTCTTCCATACAATTCCGACCGGTTCCTCTGGTTCTATTTTTTCAGCATCTCTCTGTGCCTCATAGGCCTTCTTAATTAAAGCCGGAACTCTTAAAGCTCTACTAGACTTTGACCCCTGTTTTTCATAACACAACTGTGCCAGCCTTCCGAACATATGAGCATTTGTTCCAATCAACAAAGGGACACCATCATACAGTCCAGTGGGGGGACACACTAAGGCTAGGGTCTCTACTTGTTCGGCCACTCCAGCCACGGAGGTGGGGAAAGACAGCCAAATTCGGATATACCCGGAATAGGGGTATGCCTTCACTTAACCCCATACATGCAGTCCTTCTAATGGTTGTAAGGGTACGTCTGACAAATGCTTCTGATACCAATCCTGGAACATAATTGTCACTTGGGAGCCACTGTCTAATACAGCTCTGGTAGACACTCCATTCACCTTTACAGTGGTCTCCATGGAGGGACCACTATTCTGGACCAGTCTGGAGAGGCGGTGGGGGCCTGGGCAACTGACCTTGCCATAAAAGGACGTGAGTTAGCATTTTGGTGCCCTCACTGGGATCATTTCTGCACCTCTTAACCACTGATTTGTTCTCCAAGCTCTCCTTGTAGCCTATATGCAAGTTTGTCAGTGTCTTTTGGGGACCGGCATTCCCTTTTCATGTGCCCATCCTTCCCACAATTATAGCAAAACATACTTTCTGGAGTTTGAGCTGGCCGAGGCGCCACACTGGGAGCCAGGGCGGGGTATTACTAACTGGAAACCTTGGTGCCATCTCTGTCTCAGCGTGATAAGTATTTGGAGACATCTCGTCAGTTTCTCCACTTCCATGGTCAAGGAATCGAGTTCGAGCTGTTATCAGCAGGAGAGACATTGGTGGGTACCTCACCCCATAGCAGATGCAGTCGGATATAGGTCAGGCCTGTACTTGCAGGCGTGGCTTTCATAAAGGGACTGTTTTGAATTCTCGGATTTCTCTCAACAGTTCGCCCCCATTGTGGCATATCTTTTCCTTGTCAGAGCACTCATTGACTGCCAACCTCTGCCCCTGAACTTCACTTGATGGGTCACCTCAGTCACTCGGGTCGTACGCAGCTATTGGTGCAGGTCCTCCCGAGGCTTTCTCAACTCCTCGAATTTCTCTCATTAACTCATCATAGGAGGGTGGGATTCCAGTCGATTTGCCAGGCGAACTGAAGCAACAGCAGTTCTGAGAAGGGGCAGGCTTAAGGATCCTGTCCAGCCTGGTTCGATCCAGTTCAATCGCTGGCAAACTACCCTTTCTGAGGCATTCTTGCAACAATTTTTCCAGCCGAGATACATACACAGACAACAACTCCCCTTGGTACTGTTGTGCATCTCTTACTCTCCACCATAGGTCCTCATCAGAATCTGGGCTCCCATACACATTCTCCAGGGCCTCAAGATAGGCCTGTGCAGTCACTTCAGGGTTACTGGCCCGTTTAGCACGGATGGTAGCCAGGGCAGGACCTCGGAGGCTCTCTCTAACCCTCTTTCGCTTTTCGGCTTCCAGCATTGCCATTCAAGCACTTGGGGGCAACATAGTCTATCCAGGTCTCCAGTCATCCTCCCTTGGGGGTGGGAGGGTGCCAGAGAAGATCCTCAACCTTCGTAAGAGTCGTGACTAATGGCAGGTGCAGAAATAGGAGTCTGCATTGGTTCAGCCACCATTACGGGTACTGGAGCAGGAGAGGGTGTTGGGGAGGAACACTCCAGGTGGCAAGAATAGTTTCTTCAAGTCCTCCACAGTTTTCCCTTCCCCAGCAACCATTTAGCAAATTCTCCTCAAAAGTTTCAGACAGTGGTGGGGGCTCATTCCCCCCCGGGTCTTTACTGTCCTTAGTTATCACTCTCCAGGCAGTGAGGGCTCCTCTGAGGTAATGGTCTGTGGCACTTTGGAGCTATCTATGGGATCCTTAAACTCTACTAGGGCCAGGAAAGTGTGGGTGAGCAGATTAGCATGCCGACCCACCACCACAGGGTTTTGTAAACCTTCCACCTTGAAAGTACTCCTGTACAGTGTCTGTATTGATACCCAGGGAATGTCCAGGATAAGCATAGCATTTTGGGGGTCAATCTCTCCCCAGTACACCACTCCACCAGCTGTGCACAGCCACTTCGTCGGGTACCCATTTTTTTTTTTCTTAACAGTGGTTCGGAAATATGGCCACTAGAGGACACACAATCCCAGCGTGAGCCTCCAAGATGTAACCCCTAGATGGCGCTATCCCAGGGCTACTACCCCTGCCTGATTTGCCACTAACAGGCTGAGGGGCCTGATCCAATGGAAGGGTGCCCACCCAGAGGTCAGGGTTTGCAATAGTTAAACTTACTTGGTCACAGCCTCTGGGACACTGCAACCCCCTTCTTCCCACTAGTGGCCCACAGTATATCAGAATTACTTCACAGTATACACTTACCCCAGGACTGGTTCAGGCACTGGGACCCCTGTAAAATAAGATACAGTGCAACAATCACAGTACAATATTTTAACATAGACAAATACCTCAGGCAGTATACCTTTGCTGAAACAAGCAGCTTTGATTTATTTAGGGGATTATAACAAGGACAGGGAAATCAGGTTAATTAGCTTATACTTTACTCATTTACCTATGGCTCTGTGCACAGGCCTATCCCTCACCAGTTACTGTCCCTGGGTACCCAAGCCCTAGTGGCTAGTCCAAACCGTGGCAGCTGGTAGGGGCCCTTTCACACAGGAAAGAAAAATTAGTTAAACAGTCAGCAGTACAAGTTATTCCATTTGGATTCAATGTGGCAATTCAACAGGGAGCGACCCTGAATTAGTACTCACGACCTCCAAACAAGATAGGGTCCTTCAATGTTAGCAGGGCTACTCTTGAGCTCCACGAGACTCCTCACACATTTATATGGCAAAAGAAAGTACTATACCAGGCAGGCTGCTTCTATCCCAATCGCAATTACTGCACAATACCCGGAGAACACACAGCAGATTCAGTTCCTGACAGACCGAGTGCAATTCACAATTCCTCCAGTCTTCTACAGGGTGAGCCTGGTTTCTACTCTTCAGATATCCTTTGATTTCTTCACAGGACAGATTCAGTCCTAACAAGCAGTTACACAAGCTGCAGACCGAACTCTGGACCTCATACATGTTTTTTGACTAAAACTGTGCACTGAAGGAGCACAGGGTTTCTTTCCTCTTACTCCCAGAGCTAAACTGAAACTCCAACAGACAAAACGGCACTTCCTTTGAGTTCCTCCCAGTTCTTGACTGGATTGGCTGTCACTCACAATAGACTGCTCCTGTTGGTCCAAAAGGCGCTGAAGTCTAAACTACATCTCCCAGAGTCACTGCCCATACAATCCTCTTGTGGCTGGCTCAGATTATGAGTCCAAGTTCTGATTCGTCCAAGGCACCATTTTAGAGCTAGCTTACCCACACTGATTGGTCCAGTTCAGCAGTTCAAAACTAGAATGGGGAACTAGGCAGACACAGTTCTGACTGCAAAGAAAGCAGGTTAGACAAACTGTATTTTCATTATTACTCTACATGATTTCTGGCAAACAGTTACATCTTTCAGATAGGTTCCTTTGCACTCCTAGTGACTGCAAAATGGAGTGAATTGGCAGCAGTTCGAGTGGTACTCAAGCAGAGAAGCACACAGTCCCACCATACAAACTAATTATGTCTGCAAGCAGACAGCTCTTAAAGAGACAGTACCAGAGGCTCTAAAAACACTCACTGATAAATGGCTTAAACGCCAAACACCATTCAGGCTTGGAGCATTCAAGCAAGCTCCTGGAAGTCTTTTGGGAACCCCCATTTGCAGGGGGGTTACACAAATATAGGGAATCTAATATCCAAAGTTATAATTGATGCCCCACTATGATCAAGTGATCACTACACCATTTCCCTTACACTGTCATTTTGTCAACACATCTCCAATTGTACTGAATTGAAAAATTATAATAAAGCTTTAATAATGAGCAAGTCACTTAACTTCCCTGTGCTCCCAGGTTGCAACTGTAAAAAAGCTTTCAGCTTTGTGTGTCTCACCTGGTTAAACAACTAAATAAAAAAATAAAAATAAAAAAAGCTAATTTTAATGCTATTAATAATCAATTAAACCAAATTTCTTGGGATACAACACTATCCTCTCTTTCCATGGAAGAATCCCGGGACTTTTTCAAATCTACAATTTACTACTCAGAAAAATTATATGTTCCTATAACAAAAAAATATAATAAAAAGGGGAAAATACCCCTGTGGTTTAACAATACTATCAAAGCCTTAATTAAGAACAAGCAGAGGCTATTTACATGAGTTAAAGACAGCGAGGGAGACAACAAAAAATTACTGTTCACTCAATACAGGGAAACTCTAAAATCACTCAAACAAGCCATTCTGCAATCTAAAAAAACACTTGAGTTTCGTCTGGCCCATACCAAAGACTACTATAAATCACTATTTTCCTACCTTAACAATAAAAAAATAAATAATAGACACATGGGGCCCCTATGCATACATGACACAATTATATCCACAGACAGAGATATGGCAGACACATTTAACAAACAATTCTGCTCAGTATTTACCAAGAAAGAGGTTCCTAAGCGCTTCAAACATGCAAACAATGTTACCCCTTCTTACATCATCACCGAGGATGATGCATTAAAAGCAATTTTATCCCTAAAACCTAATTCCAGTCCCAGCCCTGATAACATCAGGCCCGATTTCTAATAGAGACAGCTGCTGCTATTGCAAAACCACTTTCAATTATATTCAACAAATCCTTATATGAGGGAATTATCCCTCAGGACTGGACAATGGCTACTGTAGTCCCAATCTTTAAGAAGGGTAATCATTCCAGACCAGAAAATTATCGTCCGATAAGTCTGACTTCCGTTATAAGCAAGATCATGGAGAAAGTTATTAAGAAACTACTAGAGTACGAATCTATTGGGGGGTAACCTGACTGACACTACACAACATGGCTTTAGACAGGGATACTCCTGTACTACAAACTTGGTTTCCTTCTATAATTATGTCAGTACGGCATTGGATAATGGCATCCCTGTGGATGTGATACTTCTTGACTACAGTAGAGCATTTGACAAAGTTCCTCATGACATCCTACTTGACAAAATGAATGATATGGGATTCTCTTACTACATAATTAACTGGGTGTCAGGTTGACTGAATGGAAGATATCAGCAAGTCAGAATTCATGGCACATTTTCCCACTCGCTGAGTGTGACCAGCGGGGTCCCGCAGGGGTCCGTGTTGGGACCCACCCTGTTTAACATCATTTTTATTAGTGACCCGCAGGCTAGCCCCGAGAATGTTCTCTCAAAATTTGCTGATGACACCAAGCTGTGTGGCTCTGTTCTTACATCGTTAAACAGAGACTCCATGAGGAATAACTTAAAATCCATCGAAGAATAGGCAGTTTTAAACAAAATGACACTCAACTCAGACAAGTGTCATGTTGTACACTTTGGTAAGAACAACCCTAGGCAGACTTACTTTCTGAACAGTGTTGCCCTTCATGAGTCACCATTAGAACGAGATCTCTGGGTAATCATTAACACTAAGTTATTATCCAGTGATTATTGCAGGATGATAGCTAGGAAATCTAACGCCTTGCTCACTCGGATCCAATGATCGTTTGTGTCTAGGACACAGGAATGTGTAATTCCCTTATACAGAGCTTATGTCAGGCCCCATCTGGACTATGGATCCCCCTGCTGGAGTCCCTACTTGAGGCAGGACATTGGCAGAATTGAGATGGTGCAGAGAAGAGCCACAAAAATGGTCCCTTATTTATCCAAACTTGACTACGAGAAAAGATTAAGGGTTACAGGGTTACACTCACTATGCACAAGACGTACCAGAGATGACCTTCTCCTGTTGTATAAAATCCAGAATTCTCAGGAGTTAATGCACCACTGTGGCTTACATAACTCTACCAGTTGGACCTCCCAACGGTATCATAACAAACAGATATTTGTATCCAAAGCTAAGACAACAAAAAGGTTAAACTACTTTACAATAAAAACACCCAAACAACGGAATCTCCTTCCACAATACTTAGTGGACAGTAGCACTAATATAGTCTTCAAAAAAAGGCTGGATTGTTGGCTCGCGTTTAACAACTTCAAGGTATAATTATCCCACCAATGTGGTGGGGGACAATCTCGATGGGCAGTAGCCTTCTTTTGTCCTTTGCAACCAAGTAAACCAAGACAAGGGATGTCAGGTCCCAGAGCACACACCTTTTCGTTACCTATGGAGAGGCTGGCAAAGGTAAGCCAGCAGCTGGAAAAACTCTCTCTTTGGATAGTCTCCTGCATTCAGCTCTGTTATGAAAAAGCTGGCAAGGTACCCCTCAGAAGTCTATGAGCACATTCCACAGGGGGCACCTCTGCCTCTGTGGCAGCCACAAGGGGCATTCTCCTTCAAGAAATCTGGAAAACAGTACACAATTTCACAAAAGACTACTGTTTGGACATACAGTCCAAAAGGGATGCCAGTTTTGGCACTGTGGTCTTGCAGAACCTTTTTCCTAAATAGGCTCTAGACCCATCCTCCCAAGATGCTGCTAGTGAGCCTGCCATTTAGATGACATCTCATTGATGGATTTCTGTTGTTTAAAGAAGAACTTACCGTAGTAATGTTGCTTCCTCTCAGAGATCCATCAGTGAGCCTCACAAACCTGACCCTGCCTCCACCTTCTAGAACTGGAAATGGGTTCACACAAGAATAAGTTCTAATATTAATGATGCTTAAACATTACTTATTCTAATTCCATAACAATTTTTAAAATATGATTATTTTAATTTTACATGTTGTCTGCTTCAGTTTGGTTTGATTGTTCAAAACTGTAATGAAAATTAAAAAAAATAGTAGTCCTTTAGCTTGTTTTAGCAGTCACTGCTCTCTTGGCTATAAAAACAAATCCAACGTTAGAACAGTAGGAGGAGCCTGACCACAGTGCAGAGTTTGAGCTTATATTCTAAGTTCTAAAATTAACATAACATTCTGTCTCCAGGGCAGCACAATCCTGTGGACAGATGCCATTTGAAAGGCTCACTGATGGATCCCTGGGAAGAGACAACATTACTACGGTGAATATTTTTTTCTCCCTGCTGCACTTTGCAATGCAAAGGATGTTCAACTCCCCCCCGGGACTTCTGGTTTGGGCAGGCATTTTCTGCAGCAGGGCGTGTTCCAAAACCGGAAGTCAGCTAGGGAGCAGGCTGAACACAAGGTGCCTGGCAGTTGCTTTAAATGGTGACTTCTACTTGACCTATGGAATATCTACCCACGTTTTGTGGGCAGGAGAGTGCCAGTTAGACCCCTGAGGTACTGTGCTGGGAGGGGTGTAACAAGCAAGACCGAAGGGTTTTTTTCTTTCCTAATTGGGAGAGGGATCACTTACAGGATGGTTGCCTTGAGGAAATAAGGACCAGAATACCCAAAGAGACTGCTAGTGAGACTAGCACCCACAATTTGACTGTAAGTGCTAGAACTATAGTTACATGAGACTGTTATGTGGTGACCCTTTGAAATACTCTCTGATTCAGTGCAGTGGAATGCCTTGAATTTAGAAGGAGAGCTGTGTTAGATTTATAGGCAATTGGTCTAATTATAGAAGAGCAGTAGCTTCTAAGGCAGGAGGCAGTACAGTTACCATGCTTTGCCCGACAGATCCCCTGTACACTAATAACCACACCACACACTTCTCTGGAATACCAAGATCACAGCTCTACTCAACATTTATTAAACGTATTATAAAGTACCAATATAGATACAGAAAATTAGAGGTAGCTAATTCATGTCCAAGCCCGGCTAACTCTTAGCTGTCCCACCCCATGGGAAATTCTGACCCTAAGATCAGACATACCCACCCAGGGTTTTGTCTTTCCTCTGGACAGTTTCCCACTTGGATTTGGGGATTCCAGGACCTTTCATGAAGAGCATGCCAAACCTGGACTGCACTCTTTCCTCCTCTTTTGGTCCTGGCCTTCCCGAGTTCTGTTAAACGCCCTTGCTCGGTGACAGCTCCCTGGACCACAGTGCATATCTGCCCCTGGGTTGCGCATCTGGCATGGCTGGCCCTTGCTGGGAAGATCTCCTCTGTGACTTTCTGCCACTAGACATGCCTCCCTGATAAACATCCCCCCAACTAATGTCCCGGGGCCCCCCTGCTGTTCCTGCAAAATCCTGTTACACACATCCTGAATAACAGAATTAAAAATATTGTTACCTATGTCCGAGAAAAGTAAACCAACTTGGTGGTACAAAGCATTGTAAGTCCTGGTGATGTGAAAGTGACTCATCACCTGGATGCCACGGGAGAGACCAAAAGGGGACACCTCCCTATTCATTTCTCTCTTTTTTCCTCTGTGGCCCATGGTTTACAAGCCCCATGCCAGTGGAGCCGCAGCATGATTCTAGCCCACACCAGGATTGTGGCTGGAAGGAACTGTCTCAGATGGGCTAGGCGTATCTTAAACATACATATCAATTGGGGTGCCATGTGGTTGACCAGGTCTTTGCAATCAAGGTGTACCACTTATCCCGTGGGAGGGCCCTGTGTAGTCCCAGTTACTATGCCCCCCCCATCCAACTGGTCCCACTGCATTCCCTATTTTCCCTTCCACTTGATCACAGTATAGGGAATGGGAAACATGATAGTACCCAAAGAAATCTGTGGCACTCACCGGATGTTCCAGCCATTATGAATATTGTTTGCAAAAATAGAAAGAAGGCTTATCTTAAATAGTAAAACTCATTTATTGTGCAGCAAAACAGTGTAGGACAACATAAAACTCGGGGCTAAAAGTGCAGAGTGCAAACTTGCCGACTAGACAAAAAACAAAACAACTGCGGACACCATACTAGGTGTTCTGTTGTGGTAACTGGTGTCCTGCAGACAACATGTATACATGAACAAGGTGACGCACAATGTGCTAATGTTTTGGCAAAGTTGCCTTCCTCAGAGCTGATTGGCTGACAAGAAGTGATATCATAAATACTCTATCTCATGAATATTCATGTTCACCTGTGATGCCAGGCTGTCAAAGGACTCACTCCCTAGCTGGACACTATATGGCACCTTAAGTACACATATAAATGACAGTACTATATGACAACAAAAAACTCATAACAACTTTACCACAATAAATATTCTCTTGACAAAAATAAAGAATGAGAGAAAAATAAAAGGAAGGGAAGGGGGAGAAAGGAGGGGGAAGGGAAGAAATAGGGAAAAGAAGGGAAAAAAGAAAAAAGTATTTATTAAAATTAACATGATAAAAAAAAAAAAATCACAAACGCATATAAAAAACTAAAGAATGATAAAAATCAGTTCACTGGTAAATCCTCATTAAGACCCAATAGACTCATTGTCTGGGTAGCACGTCAAAAGAGCGATGGAATATGGGCGAAGTTAAATGAGCGATTTAAAAAGAGCAATATGCATTTGAGCGACTGTACAACAGTAGTAATTAGATGTTTGGGCAACCACTGATGTAGCCTACCCCCCATGTCCATGTGCAGCATGGTGTTAGAATCCTAAAGATAGGGGAGGTTTATGGGGTGCAGCCCCATGTGGGGGGTGCAGGGGGGCAGAGCCCCCCTGCATGACAAGGGTGCACCTGTGGACACAGATGGGTTGGTGGATGCAGGATTCACTGGACGACTGACGCTGCAGATATAGGGGCCAGACATGTGTTAAATGATCTTCTGGAGAGGGCGAGGAGTAGTGCAAGCAGCATGGCTTAGGTGGTGGTGGAGAGCATTGCTGGAACATCTGATGCTGTGTCCGGTGTCTTCCCTGATGTGCAAGTAATGAGTAGGACAGACAGTTCAGAGGATCCGCCACGTGGAGAGAGCATATTCAGTGACTCCAGGTAGTGCTGCTGAGCTGGTTATCTCATTGCCTATAATATTTACGTATATAAGGGAAGAAAGTTGCTATTTCAGCATTCACGTTTGTTTGCAGTCACTGTTTAGCCATTTGCTGTTTTGAAGTCGCTCATTTTGTACTCTCCCATATAACCTTGCTCATATGACATGGAACCATAGTCTGCAATGTGAAGATTCAGAAACATTCTCTCTGTAATAACTTTTTTGATAGGCCTGCACCATATGGAGCCATTGTGACATTTTCAATAGCAGTGAACTTTAAATTAGCTGGAGAGCCATGGTTTCTTTCTGAAAAGTGCCTGGCCCTCAAAATTTGTCATGACATGTTATTCCTTATGAAAGATTGGTTTTCACAGATACGATCTTTCAAGGGTCTTTTTGTTTGGCGAACATATCCAAGGCCACATGGGCAAGTTAATAAATAGATAGCTGATGCAGTAGAATGGTTTATGAATGATGTAATTGTAGATCTTTTGCCTGTCCTTGGATGTTTAAAATCCTTAGAGTCATTGGTGTTATAGGTGTGAGCACAGTGTCCACATCTGTAGTTGCCATTAGGAGGGGGTGGTAGCCACATACAATTTGGTGTTTGAGTTTTACAGAAACTGTGTACTATCTTGTCTTTAATATTTCTCCATCTCCTGTATGTACTTCTCAGATGTTCATATGGAGTGCCTTTAATGGGTGGATCCCTGCTTGCTATGTGCCAGTGTTTACGTATGATATCTGGGGCCAGATATTCAAAGGTTTGCCCCAACACAGAACCTAGTTTTCTCACGTAAACTGGGTTTTGCGCAGTAGTGCCATATTCAAAAGCCCAGATAGTGTTGGCGCACTGGGTGTGCGTGGGGGCAAAGAGTGGAGGGGAGCACAATGCAAGCCTATGCAAATGGGTATCAGGGAACTGAATATCGGTGCAGCCCGATATTAAGAGTATTTGCCCCGCGTAAGGGTGTCTAGTGCGGCCCTCTTGTGCCAAGAAAATACCGCCAAACAAAACCAGGTCTTAACCTGGTGCAGCCCTAGTGGCTGCCCAAGGCAGTACATCAGTGCCCCCTCCCCAACACAGTATGCCCTGGTGTATAGTGGCACCCCCCTCCCTCCAATCCCAGTCCCAGTATCCAGTGGTCCTCCCCTCCCATTCTCTGATTGTCACCCCCAGATAATAGCTCTATTCCCTGGTAGTCCAGTGGTCCCGCCCCAATTCTCCAATTGCCGTCCTGTATAATAGCAGTGTTCCCTGGTAGTCCAGTGGTCCCCCCTCCCCATTCTCCAGTCGCCGTCCCCATATACCACAATAGATGCCCTGCTAGTGTAGTAGCCCCCCCCCAATCGCCGATCACTGGCCCATTATTTATGTACCTAACATTTCCCTGGTAGTCTAGTGTTCCCTTCCCATCCCCAATTGTCATCCCGTTCAATACTGAGTAACATGTCCCTGGTGGTCTAGTGCACCCTCCTCACCGGTCATCCTGACACACAGCCAGCAAACGGCACAGCCCTCCTCCCTCAACTGTGGCTGGCCACCGACTGAACTGTTAGTGCGTACAGTATGGCACAGTACTTGCTCATTGACTGACAGCTGTGCGTCAGCTCTGCGAGTTGATTATATCTTCCCCCTCCGTTTGGTTGTCTATGCTGAACTGTACTTGCTTCTTTGCCAGCCTATCTTCCCATGATAGGAAAGAAAATGGTGCACCCCTTTTCGTTGACACCCTGACGGTGAAACAGGAAAAAAGACCATTACGGTGACATTCGTGGTAATGGTCCTTTTTCCGTGTTTCGCCTTTCCCCCGTGTTCCACCCCCTCCCCGGACCAACTCTGACCTGGAGTTGGATTCCTAAAGTCCAGGTGGTGCGAGGGGCACAGACCCCTGCATGGGGGGTGTGGGGGGACATCCTTAGAACTGGTGGCACAATACCTGCATCGGTATTGTGCCATCGCTATGGGGGAGGTCGGCATTGTCACTGTCGACCAAACTTGGTGCTTGTGAAAGAAAAACTTCAAAAGAGGGATGTTTCTTATGAGGTTGCTCATGACCCACTCTTGCCTCCAGCTGTCAGCAAATTAGGTGCCCTGGAAGAATGCCCCAAAACCTGTTCCCCCAATGCATCGGTAACTAGATTTAATTATTCCCTCTCAACCTTGTCATCCTGCCGTAGTTCCACTCCATTGAAATTGTGCAGGAACATTTCCCAGACTAGCAGGTCTTCCCTCATTCACTGGAACACCCAGACATAGTGGTGTGGCTGCCTCTCTCCCCAGTGTTGCTGCAGCCAGATGCCACAGGAATGTCCTGCCTGGGGTGATTGCTTGGCACTCAGAGTTCAGGTGCCCTATCAAAGTCTGCAGCTGAACCAGCGTAACCTTTTTGGCCTTGGCCATGTCATCCAGCAACTGCTGTGAGGTGGTAACTTTCTCCACTGGCAGTCAGAAAACCATATGGATTGAGTCCAGTTAAATTCCTGAGTATGTGAGCCTTGTGGAGGGAACCTCAGTTTTCTCCGGCATTAGCAAAACTCTGAACTGCTTCATGAGCTAGCAAAACCGTGCAGTGTCTTGTGACACAGCAAGGACTGTCTGGAGCCAACCAGTAGAAAATCATCTAGGTAGTGTTTAATGTTGTGCTTCCCTGTATACCTCTTGTTGGCCCATTCCAAGAATGTGGTGAAAGCTTTGAAGGTGGCTCAGCTGACAGAGAAACCAATTGGCATGGCCTTATCAAAATACTACTTCTCACCCTAGGGGTCCTTTAGCATCAGTAAAAATATGCAGTAAGCTGGTTAGGTTGAGCTGCCTCAGAGGTGGAGTTTATGCTAATGATAAAAATGAATTGGCCAATTAGAAGAGAGTTAGAGGATGTGCTGAGAGGAGCTTGCCCAGAGGGCACCATAATTTTTTCTACACCTGACTGGGTACCATTGCCTCTGGGGTACTCTCTCACTTTTGGCCATAGAGAAAATTTGACTATAAGTTCTTGTTTTGTTTTTTTGATATCTGTGCTGAGGTTGTATTTTATCGCTGTGTTTCTATATTTTAGTGGTTCCTGCATTTTCCCACTTTTTCCATGGTTCTCTGTTGTTCCTTTCAGTTATTTTGAAATTAAATTAATCGCATTTTAAGTGTATTCGACAGTATTGTGTTTTATTTAGTTAACGGTTCCCATTTTTCTGTGGGAACTGTTGTTTTTCTCCATTTTAAAGGAAAACACTGGAAAAGACACAGCTTTCCTCAGACACTATAGAAACTCTCAATTAGTGCTATTAGACAGTAACAACTTTTTAAAAGATTTAAACAGCTACCCACAACTTCCACTTTTTGTTGCTGGCAGCCACCATCTCATGAGCAGCAGTAAGCTTCCTGAGCTCACTTCATGCTAATATGCCTGTTTGACCTCTGCTATTAGTTGGCAGGACATATTAGCATAAAGTGAGCTCAGGAAGCTCACTGCTACTCATGAAATGGTGGCTGCCAGCAATAGAAAGTGAAAGTTGAGGGTCACTGTTTAAATCACTAAAAAAGCAATTAGAGGGAATTAAAAAAAATTACTGTTTGAAAGCACTAATCAAGCATTTTTGTAGCACCTGCATAAAGCTGTGCCTTTTCCAGTGTTTCCCTTTAAGTTACTTTTTACTTCAGAAAGTCACGGTTCTTTACCTCGAGGGAACCAATCATTAAGCTTTATATTTCTCATTTGGGAACAATTCTTTCTGTCATTTTTGGCAATTTGGTATGTCAGAAAGACCCAAGAAAAGGACTGGACCTACAGGTTTTAAAAATTGTTTAAAGTGTCACAAACTTGTGGCTAAAGCAGACAGCTGTGACTTGTGTCTGCAGTGTTTAGATACAGACCATTACTGCTTTGCTTTGCTTTAAATTCTGTTCAAAAACAATAAGAAAGACAGCCGAAAGATTGGAAATTATGGCTTCTAAGTCTGCTTCCCCCTCTGCCAAAACATCTGAGGAGGAGTCCTCTTTCCAGGCTAAATCAAAAGATAAGTCCCCTGTCATGGACCCACTCGTGTGGGTCAGGCCCACTGAGTTCACAGTGCTCACCCTTAAGTGCAATCCATGACACGGCAGGGGGCAGGGATACCCTCCTTGTCCTTTTTGAATGCTCACCAGGGTCATGACTGCACCTCTGCCACCAGGATCCACGGTGTCCCTCTAACTCTGGATAAGGGCACAATACTAGTCTGATGGCCAAATATGAACCTTCCCTTGGCTAATACATAAGGAGGAAGACCCAGGTATCACACTCTCTTCATGGTAGCAGCATAAAAACTTGATTTGGATGTCTCCCTACAGAATATGCAACAACCTGGTTCAAAATCTTTGTAGACTCTGGTATTCTCCCTATTCTTCCAGATGTTCCTTACAGACCCTTTTTCAATTTGGTTGCTTATGGTGGCCCCTCTAAGCAAGTAACAGTTGTCACAGATTATTAATAAACCTTTTACAGTCACACATACACATATGAGGAATTCACACTCAGGCAGATGTTCTTTAGAAAAATAAGTTTTACTAAAATACTTAAATGCATACAAGTACAACTAAATAGAGAATATTAATTTGGGTTACAGTATACAGGAAAAGAAAATGGAAAAATGTACAGTGAAACGCACTAAGACTATTAGCTAATCTACCTGAGGTAGGAAGATTTCAAAGTCCAGAGAATCGGTGATTTGTAAAATATTGCAGTCTTTCTTTAGCAGCCTTTGGCTCTTAGGCAGTCTCTGTGCTGACAGGTGTTCTGTGGTCAAGAGAATCCAAGCAAAATGGCCCTGAGTGTCTGTGCTGGGGAGTTTATATAGAAGACCATCCCCAAATCTCTAAATAAAGACTGGTCCTTCTGTGAATAAAGGCTGGCCTTTCCACTTTAGGCTACCGGGTGTCACTTGTGTTTTCCCAAAGTCTTGGCACTTAGAAAAAATGGCAGTGTACTGTGGGAACCTTTTCTGTCACCTGACATTACATTCTCACACAGGCCTGTTAGAAGGCTGTTTCCTGTCACTTATAAAAAAAAGTCGGTCTACTGTGGGAACCTTTTCTATCACCTCCTATCTAAGACCATTTCCCTTTTGATCGTAAGGGTTTACAACAGTGGAAATAGCATCTCTCATCCTGGGATTTTGAACTGGTTTACTTTTTTATTAATTTATTTATTTTTATTTTGTTAAACTCTAGGATTACAAATACCTTTGAGCAGGAACTGCTCATTTACAAAGGTTCAGCGTTAAAGGATGTAGGGTAACATACATATAAAGGTCAACGATGGTTACAGTCTTAAAAACACAAAGATACCTAAGCATTTATTATACAGCCAAAAATGGAGAGAGACAACATAAGCCAGCTTCAGACAAGTTTCAGGGTGAACAGTATATAGTTAGTATAGGGTAGGAGGGAGTCAAGAAGAAGTGGGCAGGCTAGAGGGCCATTGTCGGCAGGTAGAGGTGGGTGGCAAAAGTGCGAGGTGTATGGGCTGGAGGGCTCCATATCTGAAAGTATCATTAGAGAGGGGAGGGGTGGGTGAGGCAGTGTGGTGGTGGTGGTGGTGGGGAAACTGGTGCCAAAAAAGTGGAGCTCTAAGGGAGGTTACAGGTCACCTTCTACTTGGGTAAAATGAGGATGCAGTTACTTAGGAGAGGCAGTCACATTGAGTGGTAGAGATGAGGAATAGTCGGAGTTACCTTTTAAAGGTACCAAGCGTTGCAGTTGTAAGTGTTTCTTTGTTAAGGGTATTGTACCACTGAGGAGCCCTGTGCATGAACGACCTCTGACCCATTGTGGTCCAGCATCTGGGGACCTGGAAGGTTTGATACAGAGCACTGCATGTAAGCTGGGTACTGCTGTTGGCAGTTAGGAGCTTTGCCACTCCTGATGGCATGAGCCCAAGGAGAACTTTTTTGGTTAACAAGCAGGTCTGGTATTGTATTCTACTAAGGAGTGGTAGCCATCCAGCCTGGGCATACAGGTCACAGGTGTGTGTTAGGCAGGTGGCACCCGTCAGAAGCCTACAGGCCTTGTTGACTGTCACCGATATCCACTGGAGGGCAGTAGGGGAAGCAGAGCCATAGATGACTAGACCGTAGTCGATGATGGAGGTGACGGAGCTGTAGATGGCCAGTCTAAGGGCATCAGTGGTCATGCAGTGTTTGTGCATGTGGAGCAGGCCGTATGTTGGCAGCCTTAGCTACATTGCCAGTGTGCCACGTGTAAGAAAGGGAACTATACAAGGTGATGCTGAGATATTTAAACTCAGGAACATGTTCAAGTGAAATCCCTACATGGTTCTTGATGGTGAGGGACAGAAGTTTATACTTGCTCTGTGCATTGCAGATTGTCATGACCTTAGTTTTGCTGTAGTTCAGGATGAGTTTATGTGAGCTAAACCACTCTTCAACATGCCTGAAATCACACTACAACTGATGCAAGTTGTTTAGAGTCTTGATTGCTAGTAAACAGTACTGCATCGTCCGCGTAGAGTAATAGTCTCTGTTGGCAGACGCTAGGGAGACTGTTCAAAAAGAGAGAAAAGAATAATGGCCCCAGTATAGACCCCTGCAGGACAACTGAGAGGACTGGTTTTTCATCAGAGGTGATGCCAGCAATCCTAACACGTTGGACCTTCCCCCTGAGATAGCTAGCAAACCAGGGCAGTGCATCCTTGGAGAGCCCGAGAGTGGTCAGTTGCCTGAGTAGGAGTGGGTGGTTAACAGCATCAAAGGCCTTTATCAGGTCAATGAATACTGCCCCCCCCCACAGATTCCTTGGTCGAGGGTGTCATGGATGAATCTGGTAAATTCCAACAGTGCCGTGGTGGTACTATGCCCTTTTCGGAAGCCATGCTATTCTGGGCACTGGATTTCATATTTGTCCAGGAACTCGACAAGCTGGTCTAAGACTATTCATTTCAGAGCTTTAGATAAGGGGGGGGTAGGATGGAGATGGGCCTGTAGGTAGTGTGCAGTGACTTGTCTCCACGTGTGTGTACAGGTGTGATAGTTGTCTGTTTCCAGAGTGATGGGAATTGACCCAATCTTAGGGAAAGGTTGAAGATCTTTGTCAGGGGTTCAAGGATTTCGTCTAGGACTAGTACAAGCAACTTCAGGTTGAGTGAGTCACCACTGTAGCCAATTTTTTGGATAGCCTTGCTTATATAGGTTCCAGCTAAGTACATTGGGATCTCATTGAAAAAGAACTGTGTAGCAGTGTGTACTTGGGACACAGTGTCAAAGGGGGAATTGGTGGTGGGGGCATTGAAAAAATCAGTTGGAAGGACACTGCCAAGGTTGGAGAATGCATTGTTGAATGTATTGGAGATGGTACCTAGGTCTAGCGTAGGTGTTCCATCAATGTTGAGCATGGTGGGTGGTGCCTTAGTATCCTTGCCTGTGAGGTCCTTCAAGTTATTCAGAAATCTTTTCCCATCACACCAGGAGTTGGAGAGTGCCTCCCTAAAATATTTGCTTTTAGCCTTCCGTATAGCTTGGGTACAGTCATTTCTTGCAGATTTGTATTTTTGAATGTCCCCTTGCGCTGATGTGGCTCGAGCACAGTGCCAGAGGTGGTCCCTTTGTTTGAGCCATGCTACAAGCTCAGAGTTTATCCATGGGTTAGACCTGCCTTTAACCTTCATCTTTTTAATTGGTGCATGGATATCATGGCTGCCGTAAAGTGGCTGATGAACAGTTCCAAGGTTTTGTTTGTGTCATTGAATGAGTCAATTATCAACCAGTCCAGCCTTCTTAGATGTGATTTTAGCAGCTGGAGGTGCCCCTGCTTGAGTACCTTGGTGTGTATTATTTTAGGAGGGGGCTTGGTGAATTTGTTAGCCCAAGAGGTGAGTGGTCACTGAAAGTATCAGGGAGCACAGACACCTTAGAGATTCTTTCAGGGCGGTTTGACAGTATCCAATCAAGTAGAGTGTAGGTCCCCATCCTATAGTTGCACCTAGTGAGGGTAGGGACAACCTGTGTGAGGTGTGTCGTGACAGCATCCTTGTAGGATCAGACCTCAGGTGAAAGCCAGTTTATGTTACAATCACCCAGAATTATGGTCTCCTAATTATGATGTAGTCCCATGAGGTATTCCATGATGCTGTTGAAACCACTGGCCTGGTCCTTTGGGGGTATGTATACAGAGGCTATAGTAAGATTTTTATTATGGGCCCCAAGGAGAATTTTGATGGCGAGGACCTGAGATGGGGTTCCGGGTTAGAAAATGAGATGACAAGTCTCATGAGGGTATCTCTCAGGTAGATGGCACAGCCACCACCCCGTTTTGAAATCCTGTCCTGCCTGAAGATAGAGTATCTGGAAATTGCGACTGCAGTATCAGGGATTTTAGGATTTAGCCAAGTTTCAACAACAGAGAGGATGTCAGGATTGTGTTGTTGAATCCAGGTTTGAAGTTTATCAAGTTTACTGAAGAGGCTACAGACATTGATTGACGCCAATGTGAGGGACCCCACCCTCCTATTCTGGGGTGGGGTGCGGTCGGCTCAACTGGTCCTGGCTTGGGGTGTACATTTCCAGAGGGCTGAAGTAGCATAAAAAGAATTCTCAGTAGAGAGGTTTTAAGTATTTTGAAAGCTTGCTTGTTTGTTAGGCGTCTGTGCATCTTGGTGCTACGGTACCGGGGTTGTCCGGCCTTGTTGCAGCGAACTGCTAGTACCTGTAGGTTCCTTAGAAGGCTGATCGCTTGTAGCTTCAGAAGGTAACCAGTGTGCCAGATTGGGGTACAGTGGGCCATGATATCATTCTGTTGAATCTCCGTGGTCATACCCAGTGCATAATACAGGGTGGCGTTGGCTGGCAGGTAGATTGAGAGGAGGTGACCTCAGGAGAAATGGGGCAGTGCAGCACTATCATCACTACTACTAGCAAAGTGGAATGCAGGTTTAAAGCAGCCATGATTTGGCTTCAGTAAGGAGACACAGTTTGGCTGAGAGTGGGCACTGTTAAAGGCTAAAAAAATGCAGTTTGTCAGTTGAGTGATACCTGGTGGTTAAGTCAAAAGCCAAAAGAAATTATCAGCAGCTGAGGTCCAGATTCACAGAATGTGTTAACATTCCTGAAGGTGATTAACTGTGCCTGCGCATATGCAGGATGTGAAATCCTTTAATCTGTATGCTTCTTTGTCATTCAAAGAGGTTGCTGAAAAGCCCACATACAAATCATGGAACAGGTCAGATGAAAATGTGGATTCAAGCAGGACCCAGAGTCACTGAGTATTGTCAGATTTAGTTGCTTCACTTGTGTTTTTCTTGGGTTAGCTTCCAAAAAGTTGATTTTAAAATGAAAATGCAGATACCTGATGATGATGTTTTGCAGAAATCCAGTCTAGGAGACTTTCACGGATGTAGTGAGCAAGAATGGTGTAGTTACTCCAAGCAGAAAACCATGTAAAATCCACAAAAACTAAGCAGCAGACACAGACAAACACAAACAGCCACCACACAGACCCAGGGGGCATGGCTAGTTAATTAGTTATAAGGAAGATCCTGTAAGTTATATGATTATACAAGCTGATTTTATTACTTCTGTTTCCCTTGGCCAGTTAACATTAGAGGAATACTCTTTGATCATGTATCCACAAGCTTTTTGACAAGAACTTGTCAGATTCCTGCAAGCAAGGCTGGCCTTGTAGGTTAGAGGAAGGTCAACCCCCTTTTAAATAAATCCAGTCTTTTCTGTATGCGCCTTTGCTGTCACTGGTATGTACATAGAATTACATAAAAAAAACATATATACAACAGAATAATATCTACAAATAAGGGCTAGCAGCCAGGCAGCTCACCACAGCCCCAGGGACTCCTCTGAGAATAAGTCAGACAAGGCAAGGCAAAGCATTTTTATTTATAAGGTGCCCTATCCCAAAGGCTTTGGGCACAGAACATGAATAAAATATACAGCAATATTAAAACATATAATAAAACCTCATTAAAACCATAACAAAATGAATATTCTGCAGTAATAAAAGGTTTCCAGAGGTCAAACTTCAAGGGACTGGCCAATAATAAGCATGGCATCAGCAGTCAAAGGCAGACTGAAGAGGTGGGCCTTTAGCCTCCCCTTAAACACCTCAATCGAGGGAGCCTCCCAGACTGCAGGTGGAAGCGAGTTCCACAGGGTCGGCCCAGAGACACTAAAAGCACGATCTCCCAAGGTCTTGAGCAAAACCCTGGGAACATCCTGGAGGCCCCTTGAGGAGGAGTGGGGGGAACGAGCAGAGGACACCAGTATCAGGAGCTCAGGCAGGTAAGCAGGACCATGCCCATATAGGACCTTAAAGGTGAGACGACCCACCTTGAAAAGGACCCTCCACCTGATTGGCAGCCAGTGCAGGGCATGCAGGACCAGAGTGACATGACTGGACCCTGAAAAGTCCATCAGCAACCTGGCCGCTGCGTTCTGCACTAGCTGCAGTCTGCGGAGGGTCCCTCCCATGACCCCGATGTACAGAATGTTACAGTAGTCAAGCCTAATGGTCACAAAGGCATGCATTAGTGTCGGCAAGTCCTCGAGCGTAATGCGGGGCTTAATCCAGGCAATGTTCTGCAAGTGGTAAAAACCATTGCTGACTATAGATGACACCTGATCTTCAAAGGTCAATCTGCAGTCAAGGATCGTGCCCAGATTTTGCACCCTCAGAGAAACCACCAGCGGCACAGATCCCAGAACAAGTCCGGTGTCCGCTCCCAGTGGCAACCCATCACATCCGTGACCAGGCTCAATCACCAGCACCTCAGTCTTAGCCGGGTTGAATCACAGCCAGCTGGTAGCCATCCAGTCATTGATTTAAGCCAGACAGCTGTTTAGCAGGTCGACAGCTCCCAGTGTTCTGTGTGCAAAAGACAAATACAGTTGGGTGTCGTCTGCGTAGCAGTGAAACTCCACACTGTACTGTTGAATGATCTTGCCCAGGGACAGCATATACACTGCGAACAACATTGGCGACAAGATTGAACCCTGAGGCACTCCACAGGACAGAGGCATTGTGGAGGAGGAGGAATTCCCCCATCACCACCTGCTGCGCTCTGTCCAAGAGATAGAACTCAAACCATGTGATGATGGTACTGGTGAGTCCACAAAACTCACAGAGCCAATCAAGAAGCATGACGTGATCCACAGTGTCAAAAGCTGAGGAGAGATCGAGGAGCACAAGACCTGATCTGTCTCCTCTATCTCTAGCCCTGAGCAGATCATTATGCACTCTCACTAGAGCAGTTTCAATGCTATGCCTGGACCGAAAACCTGACTGGAAAGGCTCATAGATATCTGAGGACACCAGGCAATCCTCAAGCTGTTGTGCCTCCAGTTTCTCAACAATCTTGCTCAAAAAAGGCAGGCTGAAGATGGGATGGTGATTTGCCAGGACGTCTGGGTCGAGGGAAGTTTTCTTTAGGATTGGCTTCACCAGTGCTTCTTTCAAAGCAACTGGGAAGACCCTCTCTGCCATTGAGCACCTGGCAAACACTGGGCCAGTGGCATCAACACATCCCATTAAGAAACACGTTGGTGCCGGGTCCAGTTCACAAAAGGTGTGCTTCAGCTCTAAGATCACCTTAGTCACTTCAGACATCTCCACTGGCCTAAACTCCTCCCAGGCAAACTGAGTGCCTCTGAAACTTCTAACTCGATCACAGCAAGCCGAAATCCTCCCTGTCAGAATCCCCGACCGGATGGCCTACACTCTGTCAGAGAAAAGCAGAGCAAACTCTTCACATGAAGTGGTTGAAAAAGCTTTTTTCGGCTGAAGACAGGCAGGATGTAAAAGCCTGTTCATGGTCCGAAACAGTTGAGATAGTCTGTTTCTCCCCACAGCAATTTCCCTGGACAGAAATTCTGCCTACTTATGGAAATCGCCCCTGGTACTCAACATAGTGAGAACGTAGGACCAGTCTGTCTGCCTACCAGCTGAGTCTTCCGCCAGCAGTGCTCCAACTTCCGACCCCTGATCATCATTGCCTTGAGATCTCCATCAAACAAAGGGGATCTCAAGTGAGAGGATCTGGGTCATATACGAACTGGTAGGTTGGCTTCTAGAGCTCCGGCTACCACCCTATTATAGGTGGCCACAGCCTCTCCAGTGTCAGTCGCACATGCTGCATCCACCCAAGATAGGTCAGCTAATGCCAGCAGCCCCTCTGGGTGATACTCCTTAAAAGGCGATAGCTGACCATCTCCACAGGGGAGGGACTTTCAGATGGGGCCCCAAAGTTGAACTCCACAGTGCAGTGATCAGACCAGATGACCTGATCAGTCTTGAGGTTATCAATCTCAAGACCCAGCTGGAACACCAGATCGAGTGTGTGGCCATGCTGATGGGCAGCAGCAGCAACCACCTGTGACAGGCCCAGTGATTGCATCAACTGGAGGAGGCTGTAACTGAAATGCAAGGATTCGTCATCGACCCACGCATTGAAATCCCCCAGGATTAAACACCTGGGGGACTCCAACACCTGGTCGATGACGAAGTCTGCTACCTCCTGCAGGAATTCCCAACCTCCACCCCAGGGGGGTGGTAAATGAGTAGAATCCTACAACCTGCACCTGTACCCCCATGCACAGCGATGCACTCAAAAGATCGGGTGCTACCAACTGGGTGCACCAAGAAGCCCAAACTGGATTGAAAAATGATGGTCACTCCCCCACCCCTGCTATCCTTCCTTGGACAGTGCACCATAGTGTATCCAGCAGGGACAGCGGCCTCAAAAACTGGGCCTGCATCATCACCCAGCAAGGTCTCCGCGATGCAAGCCAGGTCGACAGAAGAAATCAAGTCCACAAAAATCGCGGTCTTGTTCTTCATCAACCTGGCATTGCAAAGCACTGCCCGAACAGAATTAGAAGACACAGCTGATCCTCTAGCTACCTGCCCACTCAGTCCAGTGGGGACCCTGGGTACAGAGACCAAACAAGCACAGTAACAATAAAAATCACCAGCTAAAAAAAGAGACAAGGGGAACAGGTCACTGATGAAGTGCCTGCTAAAAAGAAATTTTAAAGAAAAGCATACCACTGCCCCCACATTAAGGCAAGAGGAGATGCCAGTGGCATAGAAACATAAGGAAAAAGAAAAACAAAAAGAAAATCACTTAAAGAAATAGAAAAAGTCTATGACTTGGAAAAAGATTTACCCCTTGTTGAAGAAATGGCCAAGGTTTGGCACTTTTATCAAACTTTAGAGAGTATGGGCAGTTTCTTCTCTGTCCCTTCTATGCCTGTACACCATAGCCCATCTATCCCTTCTTTTGGCCCAGATTACTACTATGGCATGGGAGATGGGGATGATGATGACAATCAGTCAGAAGGTCAGCCCCTGGAACCTGATGTTTCGCCAGACCAGACATTTGGTTCTTCATCAAATGGCCAGGAGGATATCTCCTCCCTAGTTACCTTTTTGCAGCACATAGTGGATATTCTGGATCTCCCTACCCAGGAGATCACAGAGGATGAAAAGGAGGATGAAGACTAGAGAGAGAGAGAGAGATGATGGGTTTTCCACCTTCCAAAACGATAGTGCTACCTATTTACAAATCTTTAAAGAAAACTACTATGAAGTTACTTCAGACTCCTACTTCCTTGTCTGGAGTAGACAAAAAGATTGACAGGGAATATCAGATGGCAAGAAATTATGCTGATTTTCTGCATGTCCACCCAAGCCATGAAGGAGTAGTACAGGCTGCGGCTTGTGACAAGGCTAAAGTCCCACTGTCCTCTCAGCCTCCTGAAAAAGAGTCCAGAAGACTGGACTTTATGGCAAAGAAATCTTATACCACAGCATCTTTACTTTTGCGCCTGTCTACTTACTTGGCATAATCTGCCAAGTATCAGAAGGTCTTGTGGAATTTGGTGCTGGCCATCTTGAGCCAGAAATCAGATAAGATGGCAGAGGATATTGCTGAAACTATGAAAACTGGATTAGAAGCCACTGAGTACCAGTTTCACATGGCTGTGGACAGCGGTGATGCGGCTACCAGAGTTATGGCCCACGCCATTTCACTGAGGCACCTGGCTTGGTTAAGAACTACAGATTTAATGCAGGGTACCCAGTCCAAAGCTATGGACTTCCCCTGCAAGAATAATTATCTTTTTGGGGATAAGACTGAAGCATGTATAAAACCACCTATGAGAGCAACACTACAAAAGAAAAAAACTCTACTTCCCAAAAATAAACACTACAGGGGAAACAGAGGCAGGGGATTTTATCCTAGGATATTTTCCCTATGCCAGTGCCCATGGATTACTCCCAAGCAAGAGGTTTCTACAGAGGAAGAGGCAGGATGATCCAGAGAAGAGCTGCCACCACTCCTAAACCTGCTACACAGTCTAAGCCCTGACTTCAGCAACCAGGTTGCCTCCCCTCCTCCAGTTAGTGGGTCCTGGAGGTAGTGGAGGAGGGCCTATCCCTCCAGTTCAAAAAAAGTCCACCTCTCAGGGGTCCATTGTTATCAAAACCCCTGACTCCAACAGAAAGACTCTTAATGGAGCAGGAGGTAAAGAATTTGCTATCAGCAAAAGTAGTGGCCTATGTACCTTCTTCCCAGATGGGAAACGGCCTCTACTCCAGATAGTTCCTTACAGAAAAGAAAACCGGGGAGTGGCAACCTATTCTTCACCTCAGGTACTTAAACAGGCACTTACAGAAACCACAATTCAGAATGGTCAGTCTCACAATGATGATTTATTCCCTGCAGCAGGGAGACTGGATAGCCTTCCTGGACTTAAAGGACACCTACAGTATTTCCACATTCCAATAAGACAGTCCCACAGAAAGTTTCCAATGTTCAGGCTGCCATCATGGCATTACCCATTTACAGCCATGACTTTTGGCCTAACATCGGCACCAAGAGTACTCACCAAGTGCCTAGTTGTTGTTGCAGCTTATCTCAGAAAGCAGGGCATTGCAGTCTACCCATACTTGAATGACTGGCTTCTAGTAGGAAAGACCCCTCATCAAGTCAGAGAGACTCTCAGTCACATAAAGGAAACTCTGCAGTCACTAGGCTTCCTCATCAATGAAAAGAAATCTCACTAGGATCCCACTTAGCTCCTCACCTTTATAGGAGCAGAACTGGATACACAACAGAGCAAGGCCTTTCGTCCAGCAGACAGGATCCAAAATTTTCTGTCAGTGGTAAACTTCTTTGTCTTGGGCCAGCAGGCCAGCCAGACATTTTCTAAAGTGCCTAGGACATATGGCATCCATGACAGCAGTTGTCCCACATGTCAGATTCAAAATGAGGGACATACAGTACCACCTGCGGGCATATTGGTCCCAAAAAAGACATTCCTTGTCCAAGCTGGTTCCAGTCACAAAAACCTTACTCTGAGCTCTGGACTGGTGGAAGGAAACTGCCAACCTGTCGGTGGGAATCCCCTTCCAGCTTTCTGCTCCCCAAAAAATCATTACTACAGATATCTCCATGCTGGGATGGGGAGCTCATCTAGACAATCACTCTGTAAGTGGCACTCGGACTCCCAGGAAATCTGCAAGCCACATCAGTCTACTAGAGCTCAGAGCCATCTACCTTGTCCTAAAGACCTTTGCTACCCAGGTATAAGGTCATTCTGTACAAATCAGGGCAGACAACACCACTGCTATGTTCTACATAAACAGGTAGGGTGGCACAAAGGCCACTGTCCTTTGTACAGAGGTAATGAGAATCTGGTCTCTGGCTTACTCTCTTGATGTGAGCCTCTCATCCATACACCTTCCAGACAAGGACAATACCTGGCAGATGCTCTGAGCCACATCAGCCAAGGGCACAACGAATGGACTCTGAACAAACAAGTCCTTGCCACAGTCTTCAGGATGTGGGGTACACCAGAAATAGATCTGTTTGCCTCTCCCCTCAACCATCAACTTCCTCTGTACTGCTGCAGGTCCCCAGCACTAGGGACTCTCCCAGCAGGTGCCTTAACTCTGGACTGGGCAGGCAAGTTTCTTTATGCCTTCCCTCCATTTCCTCTGATCCACAGAGTGCTGCTGAAGCTGAGGGCTCAATCAACAACAATGATCCTGTTGGCACTGCATTGGCCAAGGCAACCTTGCTATCCTCTCCTAGTAGCCCTGTCACACAGCAAGTCTATTCGGCTTCCTCTCAGTCACTTTCTCCTGACTCTACCACAGCTAGGAGTGACCTATCTAAATCCGCAATCTCTTCACCGTAAAGGTTGGCTCTTGAGGAGTTAGAGTACCCAGGTACACAGTATTCAGAACAGGTCCTTTAAATCCCGAGGATGGACAAAAAACCTAGCACCAAGAAAACTTATGCAGCTAAATGGAAATCATTTTCTTTCTGGTGCAGGAGGAAACACATAAATCCTCTCAAAGCCTCAGTGCCTAGTCTTCTGGATTATTTGGTTCATTTCCAGGCCTCAGCATTTGTCCTTTTAAGTTCCATATGGGTCTACATTTAAAAAAAAAAAAAGTTTAGTGGTGGGCAGCTTTAAGGTGTGTTATTTAAGTTGGTAATTGCCCATATATAACTAGAAAAGGGGTGACTGCTGATTTACTCCTTGAGCGATGCAGTTTCCAGGTGTGTTTGTCCACCTTCGAGAACAGTGAGGGTGGTGGACAAACACAGCTGGAAAGCTGCATCATCTGGAGGCTTTAGTTTTTGGGGTTGACTTGTGAGATTTGTGTGTGTTTTTATTTTAAAGTGGGACTCCGGGGGGTTGTGCCAGGTGATGCTTTTTTCCAGGTGTGTTTGTTCACCAAAGATCGGCCATCTTGATCATCATGCTTTCATTGTTTTTTTTTTTGGGGGGGGGTTGTTGAGAAG
Source organism: Neoceratodus forsteri (assembly GCA_016271365.2). Lineage (NCBI taxonomy): Eukaryota > Metazoa > Chordata > Ceratodontiformes > Ceratodontidae > Neoceratodus > Neoceratodus forsteri. Next base: position 1,546,764,792 of record CM057450.1, read on the forward strand.
CACCCCTGGAAGTATCATCATCTGGAGGCCTTAAATGTTGTTCGTCTACTGCTTGTGCATTGTTGGGGAGGGGTGAACATGTGTATTTCTGTGACTTATAAAAAAGGTGGTGGTTTGTTCAGCAAGGGGCAGCCATTGTGCACACAATCTTTGTCTTGGGTGGGGTGCATTGCTGGGGAGGTGTACATGTGTAGCTCCGTGGCTTTTAAAAGAAGATGGTGGTTCCAGGCAACGCATTTTCAAGTGTGTTTGTTCAGGCAACAGGAGGCCGTTATGTGGGAAGATGCATTGTCTTGAAGCCTTAAATGTTGTTTAATTAATGTATTGCTTGTGCATTGTTGGGGGTACATGTGTATTTCAGTGTGCATTGTTGGGTGTACATGTGTATTTCAGTGACTTTTAAAAAAAGGTAGGTGTTCCAGGCAATGCATTTTCCAGTGTGTTTGTTCAGCAAGGGGCAGCCATTGCACACACAGTACTTCCTTTGTCTTGGGTGGGGTGCCGGGACAAACCCATGAGGAAAGATGCATTGTCTGGAGGCCTTAAGTGTGGTTTAATTCATGTATTGCTTGTGCATTGTTTGGGGTTGGGGGTACACGTGCATTTCAATGACTTTTAAAAAAGGTGGGTGTTCCAGGTAATGCATTTTCCAGTGTGTTTGTTCAGCAAGGGGCAGCTATTGTGCACATGGTGCTTCCTTTGTTTTGGGTGGGGTGACTGGACAAACACACTTGGAAAGGTGCATCGTCTGGAGGCCTTAAATGTTGTTGAATTCATGTGTTGCTTGTGCATTGTTGGGGAAGGGTGTTTTTTTTCTTTCTCAATTGTTTAGCCAGGAGTAGCACGGGTGGTATACATGTGCAGCTCTGTGGCTTGTAAAAAAAAGGTGGTGGTCCCAGGCAATGCATTTTCAAGTGGCTCCTCTGTGGGCATGCAATTTATTTGAGTAAAAAAAAAGATCTGTGAGACTGTGCAGTCAGAATTTAGTGGTGTATTTGGCATTTTGTTTGCAGGCAAGCTAGGGTGTGTCACCATTTTTTTTTTGCAAGGAAAAAGTGTTGGCTTGCCACCATTTTGTTTGCAAGGAAAGTGAGGGCATGCCACCATTTTGTTTGCAAGTCAACTGAGGGCTTTTCCACCATTTTGTTTGCGAGGAAAGTGAGGGTGTGCCACCAAGTTGTGTGCAAGGAAAATGAGGGCATGTCAACATTTTAGGAAAATGAGGGCATGTCAGCATTTTGTTTGCAGGCAAGTTAGGGCATGCCACCATTTTGTTTTCAGGAAAGTGAGGGTGTGCCACCATTTTGTTTTCCAAGCAAGTGAGGGTGTGCCACTGTTTTGTCTGCAGCCAAGTGAGGGTGTGCCACTGTTTTGTCTGCAGCCAAGTGAGGGTGTGCCACTGTTTTGTCTGCAGACAAGTGAGAGTGTGCAGCCATTTTGTTTACAAGGAAAGCGATGACGTGCCACCATTTCATTTGCATGGAAAGTGACAGCATGCCACCATTTCATTTGCAAGAAAAGTGAGGGTGTGCCGCCATTTTGTTTGCAAGGAAAGTAAGGGCGTGCCAGCATTTTGTTTGCAAGGAAAATGGGGCCATGACACAATTTTGTTTTCAAGGAAAGTGAGGGCGTGCCAGCATTTTGATTGCAGGCAAGTGAGGGCAGGCCACCATTTTGTTTGCAGGCAAGTGAGGGTGTGCTACCATTTTGTTTTGCAGGCAAGTGAGGACGTGCCACCATTTTGTTTGTAGGCAAGTGAGGGCATGCCACTATTTTTTTTGCAAGGAAAGTGAGGGTGTGCCACCATTTTGTTTGCAAGGAAAGTGACAGCGTGCCACCATTTTGTTTGCCAGCATGTAGGGCATGACACCAGTGTTTGCGTGGTAGTGATGGACTGCCACTAGTTTATCCTGTACTTCCTTGTCTGCTCTACTCTCCTTTGTGCAGTGTAACCATGTGTGCTGCTCTACTGTCCTTCCTGCGGCGTAACCATATGTGTTGCTGTACTCTCCTTCATGCAGTGTAATCATGTGTGCTTCTGTACTCTCCTTCATGTGGAGTAACCATCTGTGCTTCTCTACTCTCCTTTGTGGGGCATAACCATGTATACTGCTCTACCCTCCTTCGTGCGGCACAACCATGTGTGCTGCTCTCTCCACCGCTTTGTTTTTCATGATGACATTTTTTCTGTTGTGCTTGTTTTTGATCATGGCATCATAGCCTTTTTTTTCTTACACTTCCCTATAGTATTTTTGGAAAGGTGTGTCAAAGTCAAGCACCACAATGCCAAACACCACATGTATCTGCTGCCAGATTACTTTGTGTGGCTCTAAAGAATTGTTCTGCAACACTCACAGTAAAAGAAATATGTCAACGGTACCGGGATACCTTAAGAAAGGATCCACAACACCTCCAGGAGTACAAAGAGAAAGTGAAAGTGCATGTACAGAAGCACAGAGAGAACCTGACTGAAGAACTTCGCCTACTTGCTAGGAAGAAAAGTCGAATTAGAATGCATGAATGTAGAAATCATCAGAAGAACATGACTTTGGATACTGCAAAACCATCAGCAGCTAAACAAAACCATTAAAAAAAAAGGGCATACTGGAGAGGAAGAACAACACATGCGGATGAAATCCCAAAAAAGAAGAATTAATGAAAAACGATGACAAAAATACCATGAAGAAAAGAAGACATGGACCACCCCTTCTAGTCCTGCAACCACCACCACCCCCAACTCCATGGAACCACAAGTGAGTACGCCTTCCAGGACCACTAGCACCACGTCATCTGTGGCCTTGAACAATAGCTCAACTCCAACTATGGAACAAAGGTCAGGAGAAATAGTTCGGTAGACTGTATAAAGAGCATGACAACAACTGCCCAAGTCCCCAAACCGGCTTGCTGCAACCATTGCAAAAGTGATCTCCTTGTCCTCACCCAAAAAAACCAGGCTGCCCTGTCAAGATTCGACTGTTGTACCAACCTAGACCAAAAATTAGTTGAAGTTCTGCACCAAAAAATGAATTCAATGAAACAGTGCAACAGGAAGACTGAAAAAAAAATATTGAAAAATGAAATCATTGGCACGCTTCTTGTTCTGAAAAAGTATCAGTTGCTCAGAAGAGCAAGCACATGCCTGGGGATCACTTGGAGGATGATGATGAGGGTATCTAAGCGGGAACAAATTAAAAGGAACAGGCACAAGCTGGCAATATCCGATAAAATGCAGAAGAAAGTGGAAGATTTTTTTTGATGCATCAGCAACACTGCTTCCTCACAAGAAGATGTTTTCTAAAAGAACCAGAAAAACAACACTGTTTCTAGATAAAACACTGCAAAGACTGCACCAGGAGTTCTGTGAGCGAAATCCAGAAGGGAAAAAAACTGGACTAACTAAATTTTGCAGTCTCCGACCAGATAATATTAAACTCACAAGGGAGCAGAAACTAGACCAATGTCTATGTGAGTATTGCACAAATGCAAAATCAATGCTGCAAGCAGTAAACCGATATGCAGAACTGAAAAGAAGACTGGAGTGCAAATTGACCAGTCTTTATTGAGCAGTAGAGATTACAATGTACCCAGAGAAGCAAGGAGAAAAATTATTTTAAGAAGTACTGAGTTGAAAAACTGCAAAAACTGTAGCATGCATGCTATTGACACAGCACTTGAAGAACTTTAATGTGGACATGGAGCAGAGGAGGTTAAATGGCAACAGTGGGACAGCTTGACCATTTCTAAGGTCAAAAATGGCTCAGAAATAAAACAAACAAAAAAGTTATGAAGTGAAAAGTGGCAACATTTCAAAGTCTGGTTGAAGTATTTAAGGAGGAGCTCACATTTCTGGGTTGACATCTACATGTAGCATCCTGGCAACACCAACAATTCACATCACTAAAAGAGAACAGTCCCATCTAATATAGGTTTGGACTTTGTTAGCTGCAGAATCTGTGGGGCCCTCCATGAAAGACGGACCTTGTGGAGGTCAGGAAACTGTCCCACCTGTTGGATGACAGGGGACCTCAAGGATCAGTTATGGGCAGCCTGGGCTGAAATATCATTTCTCGAAAGCAAACTGGCCAATTACACTCCACCACAAACCTGCCTGTACCAGCCACTCAGTCCCTTCCCCCAGAGGAAAACTGGATCTGGGGATGGCAGATGGCTAAGGGAAAAAGTGGGAGACATTGGCACAAAAAACTGCAGGTCAACCAAAATGTCTGGCAGCATATCCAAACTAAAAACCAGGTACACCCCCCTAGCATCAGTGCCAAACGCCGAGGCAGATGATGTGGAGGTGTGCCACAAAGCAGTGAAGGAGACCAATGTCAAGGCAAAAAATGTGAAGCATAACATCAAACCCAAAAAGAGGAACCTTTTTATCATTGGGGACTCCATTATTAAGGAAGTGGAGTCCCATTTAGGGGACAGTACAAACACAAGGGCAATGGTCAGATGTCTCAGAGGATAGTTGGCTTCGAGGGACACTGATTGCATCATTAAAATCATGCAAAAGGAAGCTAAGGGCTCAGACATCCTGCTCCACATGGGGACAAATGATTTGACTTGCAGATCAGTGGATGAGACAAAAGAGCACCCGATCTGCCTAGGGGAAAGTTGTCTTCTGTTTCGTCCAGCTTAGCCTTTTCTGAAGTGTTGCCTGTTTGGGAAAAGGGGGGACAACAAACAGAAAACCATGGAGAAGGAGATCAATTAATTTAATGCGTAGCTAAAGGAATGGTGCCTTATAAAGGGATTCCGCTTCATCAGTGACTGGAATAACTTCTGGGAAAGGGAGTACTTCCACTTCGATGGTCTACACCTAACAAAGCAAGGGGCTGGGGTACTCGGTCAGAAATTCAATGTTTATGCTAGTAGTTTAAACTAATAAGTGGGGAGAAGGAAACCACGCCTGCACCCTATTGCAGAAAGGTTACCTCTCCCCCCCAACCAGGGAACGTTACTTTGGGACTAAACTTGGAGAGGAAAGTTAAGGACAAAGGATACAAAAGAGTGGTAGGAAATACCAGCACAAGAAGGATGATGATGAAAGCTAAAACTAAGGAGGGTGGGTATGCAAATAAATGTGTTAACCAGACATGGAAAGCAATGTCCATCAATGCACATAGTCTGACAAATAAGATCCCAGAACACACGGCCACAGTTTTCAGGAGGCTAACCTTGATTGTGTTGCTGTGACTGAGACTTGGTTCGATGACAGTCACAACTGGGGTATAGTAATCCTGGGCTACGACCTATTCAGAAGAGACCGGAAAGGGGAAAAAGGGGGAGAGGTAACAATCTACATGAAGGAGGGGATGAAGGCGACAGAGCTCCATGGAACACAGAATGAAGCAGAGGCCCTGTGGATCACTATTGGATCAGGTAGCAAGGCTCCCATAAGGGTGGGAGTGATCTATAGGCTGCCATCACAGGAGGAAGAGCAGGACAAAGATATCATGGAAGCCATCCTAAAGCTGTCAGAAAAAGGGGAGATCATGCTGGTGGGAGACTTTAATCTACGGGACGTAGACTGGAACTCCTACACAGCGGCATCAACAAGGAGCCGCAACTTCTTATTGGTACTATGTGAGGCAGGTCTTGAGCAGTTAGTAAAGACGCCTACATGGCAGAGGGCAATCCATGACCTAGTACTTACAAACAGCAACAGGTCTCAGGCATAGAGGTGATTAGCCACCTGGGCTCTAGTGACCATTACATGGTGTGGTATATATTCAATAAAGTCAAGGAGACTAGCCATACAAAGCAGAAAGTCCTAGACTTCAGGAAGGCAGATTTTAATCTTACGAGAGCATACCTCAAGGACATTCTGAAACGTGGGATAGATGGGGGAGGTGGAGGAATGTTGGACCAGATTAAAACAAGCAATAACCACTGCCACAGCACATTCTGTCAGGCAGATCAGCAAGATGAAGAAAAAAAGACATCCACTTTGGTTCTCAAGAGAAGTTGTAGCTAGAGTTAAGGAAAAGAGAAAAGCCTTCTGAAGATACAAGAACTCAGGTAGTGACTTTGATAGAGAGGCATGCAGGGAGAAGCTGAGGGAGGCAGGAAAAACTATAAGGGCTGCAAAGGCCCAAACAGAAGTAAGAATATCACAGGGGAGAACCAAAAAGGACAAAACCTTCTACAGGTACATTGAGGAGAGGAGAAAAAGCAAAGGGGGAATCGTAACACTGAAGAAGGAGGATGGCACACAAGCAGAAGATGACAAAGAGAAAGTGGAAATCCTAAACAAGTACTTCGGCTCAGTCTTTACACAGGAGGATGACAACAGTGGACCAGCACTAACCAGAAAGAAAGTTACCACTGAGGGAGTGGACATGAGTCCATTCACAGAATATAGAGTCCTGGAAGAGCTCAATAGGCTGTGAGTGGACAAAGCAATGGGACCCGACAGCATGCATCCAAGGATACTCAAGGAACTTGGAAAGGAATTAGTGGCTCCGCTAGCCGCAGTCTTCAACAAATCTCTGGAAAGCAGGGTAGTCCCAGAGGACTGGAAAAGTGCTGCAGTGGTGCCACTGCACAAGAGCGGGAGCAGGGATGAGGCTGTAAACTACCATCCAGTCAGCCTCACCTCAATAGTGGGTAAGATGATAGAATCCCTTCTAAAAGAGCAAATTCTGACTTCTGTAAATCAGCGGCAGGTAGACCCAAAGCAACATGACTTTACTGCAGGAAGGTCCTGCCAAACCAACCTAGTGGAATTCTTTGACTGGGTCACTAAAATGGTGGACTGGAGGGGCGCAGTCATTGTGGTCTGTTTCAACTTCAGCAAGGCCTTTGACTTGGTCCCCCACAGAAGATTGATTAGCAAATTCGAGCACATGGGAGTGGACCGCAAAATAATAGCCTGGGTGAGAAGTTGGTTAAACGGCAGAATGCAGAGAGTGTTGGTCAATGGAGCATTGTCGGGAAGGGGATGGTGACAAGTGGGGTTCCACAGGGACCAATCTTGTTTATTGTGTATATCAGTGACATTGCTGATGGTCTAGAAGGAAAAGTGTATCTGTTCGCAGATGACACAAAGCTTTGTGGTAGAGTGGATTCACCAGAGGGGTTGCAAAAAATTAAAAAGGACCTGTTAAGATTGGAAAGATGGTCACGAGACTGGCAGCTGAAGTTTAATATAAAAAAGTGCAAGGTGATGCATATGGGAAAGAACTCAGGGGCGGAGTACCATCTGGGAGGGGAGAAGCTAACAGCTACAAAGATGAGCGTGACCTGGGAGTCATCATCTCTGACGACTTAAAGATAGGGAAGTAATGTGAGAATACGGCACAGATGGTGAGTGGCCTCCTGGGTTGTATAGGGAGAGGCATCACTAGCAGGATGTGTGAGGTGATAATGCCACTGTATAGGTCCCTGATGAGGCCCCACTTGGAGTGTTGTGTCCAATTCTGGAGGCCCCACCTCAAAAGGACATTAATAGTTTGGAGACAGTGCAGAGAAGGGCAACTAAGATGATTCATGGCCTACACCATAAGACATATGGTGAAAAACTGAGGGAACTAAACCTCTTCTCCTTGGAAAAAAGGAGAGAAATGGGGGGCATGATTGAGACCTTCAAGTATTTTAAAGGGTATCAACAGAAGGGGTGTGGTCTGACTCTGATCAAGATGGATGTCTGAATCTTTCTCTCTGTGACTAAACTGTGTATCCACCTTCAACTACTACTATCTAGGACAAAAATGAGAACAACTTCGAGGAAATTCTAACAATCAAACCCTCCTGCAGCATTCCTGTAAGTTATTTGCTGTTTCAAGACTCTGATGCTAAGCTATTATTCTTTAACATTTCCTCAGCCTTGCAACTATTATGCCTGTAATCATAGCTGAAGCTGCACAACAGCTTTCCTCTCTACAAAAAGTGGAAGCTATGTTTGAGAAACTAATTCACGACATGAACGAATTAAAACTAGCAACTCAACAAAATACTGTCACTTTACACACTATTGACTCTCGTTTGTCATCGACAGAATATAAAACTAAACAAAACGAAGCTTCAGTGCATGAACTTCAGGCAACTATTAGAGAACAAGATTGTACTATAAAGCAATTGCAATACAAACTTGATGACATAGAAAGTCGCACTCGCAGAAATAGCCTACGTTTCTTTGGATTCCCTGAGGATGTAGAGCTCAAAAATACTACCGCTTTCCTCCTTCATGTACTGCTCATTATGTTACAACTGCCGTCGGATCATGGCATAACTACAGAACGGTCGCACCGCTCTCTAGGCCCTAAACCACCATCAGACCGAAGGCCCAGACCAGTCTTAGCCAAATTCTTAAATTATTCATATACAGAACTTACATTACAAAAAGCCAGAGAGATCGGCACACTTACTTGGCATGAACATCGCATATTTATATATAAAGACTTTTCCAAAGAGGTCTCTACAAAACGCCATGCCTTCGCTCCAGCGAGATGCTTACTTCACCAAATGGGAATCAAATTTGCTTTAAGATACCCTGCAGTCATGAGACTTTATCTTAACAATTCAGCAAAAGACTTTAACTCTCCCGATGCATTGCTATCCTTTTTAAATATCATGCAGTAGAACCTTCCTGAAAATAGTGGACTTAATCCTCCTCGGACCAAAACTGTGAATGCAACTACTTTGAGCAGCAACTTGGGCAATCCTCCTACCTCCAAGATTGATCCTGAACCCAGCTCAACCTCTAAGACCAGCCCTGATGGCTTGATGCAAAGGCAGTCTGCTCGTATTCAAGAGAAAGTCTCCTCCGGTGTGACCGTCAACAGAAATACTTGTTGCACTCTAGAAAGTAACCGCAACCAAATGATAACTGCAGCTTGCACATCTGATCTAAGTTCAACCATTCCTCTGCGCAATAAATATGCATTACTGCGGGATGCCATTAATTCGTCGCACGAGGACCTCTCCCAGGATGATCCCTCAACAACGAACACCCAGGCAACCACGTTCAGACTGGGCTGCATTTTGGCTGACTCCTCTTGGGCTGAGATTGTAGCCAGCTCACCTATAAAAGGCATGGAACCACCGAAAAAGAAATGCAAAAGCAAAATTAAAAACAAAACTACTGTGGCACCATCAGAAGCTCACAGGAAAAAATCTTCATGATCTTTGGTAACTAAATCTCGTTCTGGCACTTGACTGGGTTATCTTTACTACTTAATCCTTTGATAGACATTGCAGTGGGTATATAGACACATATTATTCCTTCTTTACCTATTGGTACAATCTTTGAGCTGTAACCGTCGCTTCCAGCATGTACTGAACTGCCAAAGCTGTACATCGCTTATAGAAACGCAACCTGCTTTAGTTGTCTATTCTATGAGAAGCTATTAAGTGCTAGTGCTCTCCTTAGGTTACAGACCTATGCTAACTCTTCTTTAAACAGGATATACCCGAAAATATAGATCTATTATCTAGACATAACGCAATTCTAGTTGGGAGAAGAAGGAAGTAGGCTGTTGGTTAACTAGGATCTGCAGCTTATCCGTTAGGTAGGGAAATGGGCAGACTAGGTGGGCCAAGCGGTCCTTATCTGCTGTCAAATTCTATGTTTCTATGTTTCTATGTTTCTATTTTGCTTGGCGATTTCTAATAAGATTTCTTCTATTTTTTTAAGTAATAACCAGCAGTATACATACAGAAATCTCTAATAGTGGCTGATGCAGCTGCCTCTATATGTGGGCGTAACTTATCGTTCCTCAGATGCCCCACAAATGTATTCCTTTATAAGAAGATTTTGCTCCCACTTTATTTCTTCACTCTTTTTTTAATATTACTGGATATTTTCAATCTTTTTTTTATACCATTTTGATGATGTCTCTCGGCCCTCACAAGAATCAGATTGCATCTATATTCTCTCCATACACAGGCTATTTTCGAATACTTTGGGGCATCCTATTGTGTACAATCTAGTCAATCCAGAATCTGCTCTCCCTTGTAATGGGGATATTGCTTGGAGCCTATATATTATATCAACGTATAAATAACGTTATCACAACTGGGGTCTTTGAGGTCTATAACAATAGACCCCGTAACCCCAGTTTCTCTGTACGGCAATGTTCAAGCAAAATTCTATGTACACTATGTCTCTCCAATTTTTCTGGAATGCACTTATAAGTTCAAAGCCTGACTTCATTAATCTACTTATTATATATAACCTATCAAGAAGATGCATATTTAAAGATTTGGGCCGTATTATTAATAATTGGGGCTGCTGCTCAGGTTGCTACTTAGACCTACTTAAATTTTGTATTAATCTGGGATACCTTCAATAAATAATACTATTGCCAGCTGATTATTTCTAGACGTCCCAAATGAATATAATGTATAAGTGAATATTTAAGTTATTTAACTTACACTAGCATCGGACTTTATCTTTTTTCCTTTTTGCGCTCCATCTGGTTAATATCCTAACTGCCCTCCACTCTTAGGATTATATATAACCCACTTATGCAATACATAGGAATATGTCTGATAAACAATCACATCCTAGCACTGCTAACTAAATACCCAGTCAGCTATTGATACTAAAATGTTACTACTAGAAACCTTTGATTGTTACTTTGATCTCTTATAAACATGATGTTGGTGTGATATACTGTAAGGTATTCGTCAGAAAATCTATTAACATCCTAACTGTTTTGAACTTTAATTTGCATCTATCTGTTATATCAATATACAACTATAATGTATTGTGAGATATAACGAGTGTGGACTTATAATCCACACTTCTTTATTGCTTACTTTGTTATTCACACCCTGATGTGTTGAGAGAGGGTCTTGGTACACTTAACGGACCCATATCTCCCCAAGCATCTTAGATGACTATGTTTTGTTATTTTATAATACCCTGTTGGTTAAACTTGTTAATGTTACTTTTTAAAGGTTCTAACTCAGAGAGATACATATTCCGGTACTTCAGAATACTCATATTCACTATTATTTTCTGGTCCTGTCTACCTTCAATATGTTTACTTTAACCTTTTTAATAAGTTAACAACCAGTATTGTATCTGTGGTTGTGCTCTGCTTTGTACTATTCAGTCTTTTTTTTTCTGCTCTGTGCATTGGTCCCTGATAATTCCATAAACCTAAACAATAATAGACTTTATATTAATCACTATGACTGACTTACTATTTTATACATGGAATGTGAGAGTCTCAATGCGCCTAGCAAACATAAACAAGTATTAAATCATCTTAAAAAACATAAAGCACAAATAGCATTTTTACAAGAAACCAAGCTATTAGCAGAGGACAACAACAGATTTAAACGTGATTGGGTCGGTCACGTATACGCCTCATTATTTTCCTCTAAAAAACCTGGGGTTGCAATATTAATTCACAAGAATCTAAAATGGTCCCTTTTAAATAGTACTAGTGATACAGAAGACAGATGGGTGATTGCTTCTTTTGACATATCCTCTGGACTTCTGACCTTAGTTAATGTCTATGCTCCAAATTCTGATACACCTGAATTATTTCATAACTTAGCCCAACAAATAACTTTGAATAATTTAACAACTCTCCTATCCCAATGGTTGGAGACCTAAACCATACATTAGACGCATGTTTAGACAGAAGTAATTCATCTTCTGATGCACATCCCAAGAGCATAGATGCTCTTTCACTATTAATGAAAGATTTTGGGCTATCAGATATCTGGAGACTCTTTCATCCCAGAGACCTGGAATTTACATTTTACTCAGCTCTCCACAAATCTTACAGTAGGATTGACTACTGGCTTACATCACCTACCATTACTGAAAATATACTTGATTCTACTATTTTGCCTTTACTCATATCAGACCATTAACCTGTTAAATTGCACCTTATTTGGGGCTCCCCCTCACTCAAATACCCCTCATGGCATCTAGGCCCACTATTACTTAAAGACCCAGAATTCTTACCTTGGATCAAAACCCAAATACAGGATTTTTTTATCTCATAACAACCCCTCAGACACCTCCAAGGGTATAACTTGGGAAGCACTCAAGACCACAGTTCGTGGAAACATTATAAGCTATGCAGCTCACCGAAAAAAAATTAAGAGAACAACAACTCTTTATTATGGAAAAACAACTTAAAATTAAAGAAACTCAGTATTTTTCTACCTCACGCCCCAATCCTAATTCCCCTCTCCATTTAGAGATACTGCAACTAGGTATACAAATTAATGAGCTAATTTCCCATAAAACAGAAATAGCCCTGTTTAAGCTTAAACATAAATACTGGGAGCAGGGTGGCAAAGGTGGTAAAATATTGGCCTACCGTTTAAAATCCCAACAAATGGAATGACACATTGCTGGCCTAAAAAATAATATTTGTCAAATATACACTGATAACCCTTCAATAAACATTATGATAGTATACTGTAAAAAGCTATATGCGCTCCCCCCCCCTCCAGAATCTACTTCAATTCAAAACTTCTTGGAAAAAATAGTACTTCCCCACCTCTCTGAACAAGATACAGAATTACTAGATAAACCCTTCACAGTACAGGAAATTCACAATGCATTATCATCTCTTAAATCTGGGAAAACTCCCTGTAGACTTTTATAAACCTCTTGCTGATCTACTCTGCCCTTTACTCTGTAAAGTGTTTCAACAATCCACCCATCTTGGTGAGTTACCCCCAACTATGACTGAAGCAATTATTACAGTGCTCCCCAAAAAGATAAAGATCTTTCCCTACCAGCTAATTACCATCCGATATCGCTACTTAATACTGATGGTAAAAATATTTGCCAAACTATTAACACTGCATCTGGAACCCCTTCTTCCAAAATTAGTTCATCGTTCCCAGATGAAAATAGGACTGGTTCAGACTACTTAACACTCCTTATTTAATCTCATGTACAAAGCCAAAACCCTTAAATCTCCTGCAGCAGCAATAGCCGTTGATTTTGAAAAAGCATTTGATTCTTTAAATTGGAACTTTCTATATCGGGTTTTACTACATTTGGGTATTACTGATCGATTCTGTTCCTGGATTAAATTATTATACACCCTTCCCTCTGTAAAGGTCCTTACCAATTCTGTGCTATCCCTATCACTCCATCTTGCCAAAGGTACAAGACAGGGCTGTCCTTTATCACTGTCCTTATTTATTCTAGCTATGGAACCCTTGACAGCTACACTTTAACAAGCCAGTAATATAAGCGGTATCTCTGTTGGTGGCTCTCAATATACATGATTGTCTTACATTGATGAGCTTTTAATTCTACTAGAAAACTTAGAGTCTGCCACCCAAACCCTTGCTAATTTACTCAGCAAATTTACTGAACTCTCTGGATTGGCAGTAAATTGCAATAAATCTGAAGTGTTACCCTTGAACACTTTCTGTAAACCTATAATGAATGATCCTCTAAGATTTTGTTGGGCCCCCCCAAGGTATTACATATTTAGGCATTAAAATTCTACCAAACTTAGACAAGATTTGGGAAGCGAATCTTAACCCTCTATTATACAACATTAAAACAATTTTAGATAGATGAAAACTTCTAAACGTATCATTCTTTGGTAAGATAGCTGCCGTTAAAATGTCTGTAACATCCAAAGTACTTTACCTCTTTGCTAACAATCCGCTAATCTTACCCTCCCCTTTTCTCACTAAAATAGATAACTTGGTAGGCAATTTTATCAGGGAAGGAAGCACGCCAAGATTCAGTCACAATGAACTCCGCTCTCATTGATCTAGAGGTAGTTTTGGTTTGCCTTGGTTTTTAGCTTATTTATGGGCCTTTAGAGCCTCTCAAACTATTAGATGGTTTGCCAAACCAACATCCAACCCCCAATGGATGGATATGGAATCCTTGCTGACCCTGGGTAATATCCCTACTTTTATTTATAATAACTTATCCTCCAAATTAAGGAAACATCCCACTATTGCCTCATCATCAGTCTATTACTGGTTCAAATTACATAAATGGCTGAAGTCTAATCCCGCTCCCCCCTTTATGCCCCCATTTGGGGAAACCATAATATTATTCTTGACAACCATATATTGTTTTGTCTCTCTTGGAAAAATAGAGGTATACATTTTCTGGGATATATTTTAGTTAATAATTCTCTAACTCTGAACTCATTCTCTGAACTACAAGATAAATGGAGTATACCAAAACACAAGCTTTGGAAGCTTCTACAGCTGTGCTGTACATGTTCAACTCTATTACAAAAAGTATCTAAACAACCCTATATGGATAATTACATTACTTTGTGGACTGGCATTTCATCTGGTTTAATTAGTAGAATATATACAGATATTAGAGACAATCTACCGGACCAATCTTATGTTGCAAAAACTAAATGGAGTGCAGCCCTACAATATGCTATAACCATTTCTCAATGGAGCAAATGTTGGATTTTTTTGTCACAATGCCTTTAAGGATGTACGCAGTATGCTTATTCAATTCAAAATTCTTCACCTTTGGTATAGAAGTCCAGCAATGCTATACCATTTTGGGCTAATACCCAGTGATCACTGTTGGTGCTGTAATGCCCCAGGTGGTGATTTATTACACACGTTATGGCTATGTAAGCCTATTTATAAATGATGGCAGTCCATTCATCATCTTGCCTCAAAAATTGTAGGCCACACTATTTCTTTTGATCCTAAATATTTCTTACTCGGAATTGTGAATCCTAATGACAACACGACTTCCAAACTCCTACATAGATGGTTAAACATATTTTTTATGCAAGTGAAACACCTTATTTTAATGCACAGGAAAGCTCCTTTAATACCTAGCATTGCGGACATCCTTAAAAATGTAACCCAAACTGCCTCTTTGGAACATCTTTCTTACCTCACCGCAGATCGACTGCACGAATACAAACTGTGTTGGAAGGACTTCTTAAACTATTTGGAATCTGGATGATGTAGTGGATGTGATAACCACTCATCCCACTAGCTCATTATCCACTACTATTTTTTTCTATATTTTTTATAGATGGTGTCTCTCTGTTCGTTATAATGTTTTAAAATTGTTATTGTAACTTTCAACCCTTTCCTTCTTTCTTTCTCCAGTATTACACAGCATGGGGTTATAATTGCTGTTCTATGTATAATCATTGTATGGGACACTGTACCCTCTTTTCATCCTTTTGCAGCAATAAGTATGACTTTTTATTCATACCTTACATGTACCCCCTGTTTTACTATTATCAAACACGGAACGTATTTCTCTATAGTTTACCCGATGTTATTTTACTATTTACTATGCTGTAATACTATGTATGTGTTTAACTGCAATAAAAGGTATCAACAAGGTACAATCACAGGACCTCTTCCAGATTAGCAGTTGCAGTAAGACAAGAGGGCATGACATGCGACTAAAGGGGAGTAGGTTTCGGAATAATAGTAGAAAGTTCTTTTTTACTGAAAGAGTGGTGGACCCATGGAACAGACTGACTTAGGGGGTGTCGGAGGCAAAGACGGTCAAGCAGTTTAAATCAACATGGGACAGACATGTCAGTAAGTTAACAAGCAATTCCAAGTAGGGGGCAGGAGAAAACATGGGCAGACTAGATGGACCTCATGGTCCCCATCTGCCGGCACATTCTGTGCATATATGTATAATGGCTGGGTATTGATGGTATTAGATTTTGTTGAGAATTACACATGCAAGTACCAGGATAAAATACAGTCATGCCATTGACACCATGGGTGGGCCACTGTTCACCCTGTAGTGACCTACTACATGTGTGAAACATGCACAAAAACAGTTAAAGAGTCACTTGTGTTCATATCTAGTGACCTCAAACATGACCACCATGCATTTCGGTGACGTGGTTAATTCTCACCTCAGGAACATCCGGGCTCTCAATATTAACAAACAGGTACACTTCACAGATAGGTGTGGGAGTCAGTCAGTATAAATCAAAATGGGCTTTTTACAACATATCATTGGCTCCAACACTATACAGCTTCCCAATAGAACAGGCATTTTTTGGTTTCAGTCATGGAAAAGGGCCCTCAGATGGTGAGAGTGCTGTGGTGAAGTCACTTGCAAGTGGAGCTGTGCAGTCAAAGCAGACTGTGATTTCAAATACTGTGCATCTGTTTCTGTACTGCAAGAAGAATTTAACAAGGGAACCTGCCAGTGAAGGGTGCACTCATTTCTGAAGAACATTCTTCTGGGACTGGGATGACAAAATTAAAAGAAATGCAGGACCAGCGCTAAAAACAATAACTGGCACGCAAAAGGTTCCGAGTGTACATTCTGCAGCGCAGGGTGTTGTTGCAGTCTGAGACTACAGCTGTTTCTGCAAACCATGCAGAAAGGAGGATGGCCCGTGTGAAAATGCAAGCCATGTCACCTTATGGAAGATGAGGACACTCCAGACTTCACCCAGCTACGTGACATCAATGAAGGATAAAGACACTTCTTGGTCCTCTACATTGCTGTCTCCCATGAAACAACTCCCACACCCACTCCCACTTCTGATATCGAGATTCCTGTGATGACCAGTAAGTCTGCTGTTGCCAACCAGACTGATGAACCGGGTGCCACGGTGACAGATTCTACAGCCAATACAATGACCAATACGTCATCTGGTGCCAGCTCAGCCACCACCACAAGAGAAAACAAGTATGACCACATACGGACCAGCCAGTTTTATGCCATTTATTACTCAAACAAATTTTACATTGGACAAGTAACATCATTTGATGACATGAAACAAGCATTTAATTTAAATTTTTGCGGTAAAGCAGACAACTAGTATTGGAGCCCACTCGAGAGGGAGCAATCTTAGACCTGGTTCTCTCAAATAGAGATGAAGAGAGGATCATAGATGTAGAAGTGCGTAGCCATCTGGGAACTAGCGACCATCGAACAGTATGGTTCACAATAAACACAGCAATAGAGTCAGTTTGCTACAAAGGCAAAGGTACTGGATTTTAGGAGGGTTGACTTTGCTAAAATGGGCGAAAAGTGCTAGGAATGCACTAGCAAATGGGCAGGAAGGAGGGCTGAAGAACAATGGGGAATAATAAAACTGCCATCACAGAGGTAACTAACCTTTGTGTGAAGCAAATAAACAAAACTAAATGATGTAAGAAACCACTATGGTTCTCAAAGGAAGTGGCAGTGAAGGTTCAAGAGAAAAGAAAGCTTTAGGAAGTACAAGGAATCACAGAAGGAGCAGGACAGAGAACTGTATCAGTTAAAGCAAAGGAAGCTGGAAGGCAGTCAGAACAGCAAAGGCCCAAACTGAGGAAAAGATAGCCAACTCAGTTAAGAAGGGAGATAAAACCTTTTATAGGTACATCAGGGAGTGAAGGAAGACCAAGGGAGGGATAGTGAGGCTTAATAAGGGGGTGTGGGCAGAGGGTGACTGTGAAAAGGCAGAGATACTAGATAAATACTTTTGCTCTGTATTTACAAAGGAAGAGGGGAGGTACCTAAACAAACAGTAGAAACACTCTGGATACAGAAGTTGATACCAGCCCATTTACAGAAGAAAGGGTTCTGAAAGAACTCTTAAAACTGAAGGTGGACAAAGCAATGGGGCCTGATGGGATTCATCCCAGAATTCTAAAGAACTAAGGGTGGAATTAGTGACACCACTGACTACCCTGTTTAACAAATCATGGGAGGATGGGGTGATACCGAGGACTGGAGGAGGGCAGATGTGATTCCCTTCACAAAAGTGGGAGCAAGGCAGAAGCAGGAAACTACAGACCTGTTAGTTTAACCTCAGTGGTAGGGAAAATGATGGAATCACTTCTGAAGGAAAGAATTGTCGAGTATCTAGAGGCCAGAGGGGCACAGGACCCAAGGCAGCATGGATTCACAGCGGGAAGGTCATGCCAGGCAAATCTGATAGATTTCTTTGACTGGGTGACCAAAGTAGTAGATCAGGGAGGGGCTGTGGACATGGCCTACCTAGACTTTAGCAAGGCATTTGACACAGTCCCACACAAAAGATTAATATACAAGTTAGCTAGCCTGGAAGAGGGTCCCAAGATGACAGCCTGGGTAAAAAATTGGCTGGAGAATAGGACACAGAGAGTAATAGTAAATGGAGTCCACTCTGAAGAAAGGGGGTTACTAGTGGAGTACCACAGGGTTCAGTATTAGGACTGGTCCTCTCAATGTCTTTATAAGCTACATTGCAGAGGGACTGGAAGGAAAGTATGTCTCTTTGCAGATGACACAAAGATCTGCAACAGAGTTGATGCACAAGGTGGGGTGGAAAGGATGAAAAGGGACTTGGCAAGGTTAGAGGAATGGTCAAATGTATGGCAGCTTAGATTCAATGCTAAGAAGTGCAAGGTAATGCACCTGGGAAACAAAAACTCAGGGGAAGAGTACACAATGGGGGGTGAGATACTAACAACAACAAAAATTTAAAGGGACCTGGGGATAGTCATATCAGATGACCTAAAGGTGGGCAAGCAATGTGAGAGGGCAGCAAGGAGGGCTGGGGGGATACTGGGATGCATAGGGAGAGGCATCACCAGTAGAAAACAGGAAGTTATTATCCCTCTGTACAGACAGCTGGTCAGACCCCATCTGGAGTACTGTGTGCAGTTCTGAAGACCCAGTCTTCGCAAAGACATAGGCAGGATGGAAGCTGTCCGGAGGAGGGCAACTAAAATGGTGCAGGGTCTGCACCGGAAGACATATGAAGAGAGACTTAAGGAGCTTAATATGTATAGCCTCGAGGAAAGGAGGGAGAGGGGGGACATGATAGAAACTTTCAAGTACTTCAAGGGAATCAACAAAGTCCAAGAGGATAGCATCTTTCAAAAAGAGGTGTGCAAGAACAAGAGGCACAATTTGAAGATGGGGGCGGCTCAGAGGTAATTTAAGGAAGTATTTTTCACAGAGAGGGTTGTGGATGCATGGAATGGCTTTCCTGGAGGAGGTCGTGGAGTCAAAAACAGTGGTGGAATTCAAGCATACATGGGACAGTCATAAGGCAATTCTAGAGGGTGGGGGTAGAAAGAAGTAGGCTGCTGGTTAACTAGGATCTGCAGCTTATCCAGTAGGCAGGGAAATGGGCAGACTGGGTGGGCCAAGCGGTCCTTATCTGCCGTCAAATTCTATGTTTCTATGACAAATTCTTATGGCCATGCTGCCAGGACAGTGTTGTCATAAAGGGAAGACACATTTTTTATGAACTGGTGAGATTTACAGGATAAGGAAAATTTGACATATCAACACATGAACTGATAACCATCATCAAAAGTATGAAAATCTTAATCAGTGTTGGAATTGACACTGATTTTTAACTGAAGTATTGTCTTGGAATATTTCTGAATGGTCTATAATTGTGTAAGAAGGTGGGCAGGCATTTGTCTGTGGGCACGTCCCTTAAATAACACCTGAGTGAGCAGGTAGTGTCAGGTACCCAGGTAGGGGCTGCTTACTAGTGGCGGAGGGGGGTTAGGTAGGTAGGGAAATTTCCAGGGGAATGGGTGGTCGTAGTACAAGCGTCGGACCCAGGATGAAGTTACAGCAGAAGCTTGAACAGCAGCCAGGGTGGTGGTGTGTTTGTGTATCAGTTACATTTTCAGCCTCTGGTCATGAAGATGGAAGGTGCTGGTCAAACATAGAGTCATCCTTTCTTTTGTTACCAGTGCACCCTGATAACAGGGACCTGTTGGGCATGAAGTTCGGGGCGGCAAAACTGACAACTGCATGCCCATCGGCTTTGCTGTGGTGTGCTCAGTGTTCGAGCACTTCAGTATGTTCTTGCACTGGGCCACCATGCAGCGGGTAAGTAGAGCTGAGGTAGTACATTATTTAGATGACTTCTTGTTTGTGGGGAAGGCTGGTACCAGGAACTGCGCCCAGCTCATGGATGCATTTCAGGTAGTATTGCAGAACTGGGCATGCCACTGGCCCATGACAAAACCAAAGGCACAGGCACAAGCAAGACAGATAGCAGGGCCTGGGGGTGTTAGTGCTGCCTGAGGTCCCCTCTTTGGGTACAATGGAATATCCAGACATGGATCATGGACTAATTTGCCCAGAGGACTGCCAGGGGTATGTCATTCTTCTGGTATGAAGATGGGTCCCCGGTCACGGCATGTCAACGGAGGCATGTATTGAGCTAGAGCTTGCAGAGGCTGGGGATGAATTCGAAGGAGTTTAACATCCATTCTTTCTGGATCACAGCAGCGGCACATGCCAGGGTGGAAGAGCTCATGGATGAGCAGATTCAGGCCCTCTGGTTTTGGCACAGGCTTTTGAAGGTTATGTGAGGTGGAATATGCTTAACCCTGTGTTTTGTTTTGGCAGGTGTCATTTCCCAGAAAAAATGGATTTGGGTGTGGGGTCATTCTTTCGTTTGTTGGGATCTGTCTCTGCAGGACAGTTCCAGTGAGGCACAAATCTATTTCTGGACCCACGGCAGTGTGAGAAGGTATGAGGAAGATCTGCCGGATTCAGAATGTGGTGATGCAGCCATTTATGGACACTATTGGGGGATCTGTCCTAAGGTACAATAGTTTTAGGATTAAGGAGCCCTTGTGGTGGAACCCACTCGGGAGGGAGCAATATTAGACCTGGTACTCTCAAATGGAGAGAGGATCACAAACTTAGAAGTCAGTAGACATCTGGGAACAAGCGACCATTGCACAATGTGCTTCATAATAAACACAACCATGGAGACAAGCCATACAAAGACAAGGATACTGGACTTTAGAAGGGCTGACTTTAGCGTAATGGTGAATACCTGAGGAATGCATTAGCAAATGGCCAGAAAGGAGGGGTGGAAGAACAATGGAGAAAAATCAAAACTGCCATCATGGAGGCAACAAGCCCTTGTGTAAAACAAATAAAGAAAACAAAGCAGGATAAAAAAACACTATGGCTCTCAAAAGAGGTGTCAGGGAAGGTTAAGGAGAAAAAGACTGCATTCAAAAAGTATAAATAGTGGTGTAACCCCTAGATGGCGCTATCCCAGGGGCTACTACCCCTGCCTGATTTGCCACTAACAGGTTGAGGGGCCTGGATCCAATGGCGGGTGCCTCCACCCAGAGGTCAGGGTTTGCAATAGTTAAACTAACTTGGTTGCAGCCCTCTGAGACACTGCAACCCCCCTTTCTTCCCACTAGTGGCCCACACAATATATCAGAATTACCTTCACAGTATACACTTACCCCAGGTCTGGTTCCGCACTGGGACCTCCTGTGAAATGAGATACAGTGCAACAATCACAGTACAGTACTTTAACATAGACAAATACCTCAGGCAGTATAACTTTGCTGAAACAAGCAGCTCTGATTTATTTAGGGGATATAACAAGGACAGGGAAATCAGTTAATTAGCTTATCACTCTAATAATCTACCTATGGCTCTGTGCACAGGCCTATCCCTATCAGTTACTGTCCCTGGGTACCCAAGCCCTAGTGGCTAGTCCAAACCGTGGCAGCTGGTAGGGGCCCTTTCACACAGAGAAAAGGAGAATTAAACAGTCAGCAGTACAGTAATTCCATTTGGATTTAATGTGGCAATTCAACAGGAGCACCCTGAATTAGTACTACGACCTCCAAATAAGATAGGGTCCTTCAATGTCAGCAGGGCTCACTTGAGGTACACAAACCTCTTCACACATCCATATAAAAGAAAGCACTATACCAGGCAGGCTGCATCTGTATCCCGATCGCACTACTGCACACACCCGGAGAACACACAGCAGATTCAGTTCCTGACAGACTGAGGCAATTTTCAGTAATTCCTCCAGTCTTCTACAGGGTGAGCCTGGTTTCTACTCTTCAGAGATCCTTTGATTCTTTTCACAGGACGGATTCAGTCCTAACAAGCTGTTACACAAGCTGCAGACCGGAACTCTGGGCCTTACACACGCTTTTGACTAAAACTGCACACTGAAAAGCACAGGGCTCCTTCCTTCTTCACTGCCAAAGCTCAACTGAAACTCCAACCGGCAAACCAGGCACTTCCTTTGAGTTCCTCCCAGTTCTTGACTGGATTGGCTGTCACCACAATAGACTGCTGCTGTTGGTCCAAAAGGCACTGAAGTCTAAACTACATCTCCCA
The DNA here is from genome assembly GCA_016271365.2 of Neoceratodus forsteri. Taxonomy (NCBI): domain Eukaryota; kingdom Metazoa; phylum Chordata; order Ceratodontiformes; family Ceratodontidae; genus Neoceratodus; species Neoceratodus forsteri. The sequence goes on from CM057450.1 coordinate 1,546,786,834, forward strand.
GAGTCACTGCCCATACAATCCTCTTGTGGCTGGCTCAGATTATGAGTCCAAGTTCTGATTCGTCCAAGGCACCATTTTAGAGCTAGCTTACCCCACACTGATTGGTCCAGTTCAGCAGTTCAAAACTAGAATGGGGAACTAGCAGACACAGTTCTGACTACAAAGAAAGCAGGTTAGACAAACTGTAATTTCATTATTCCTAAATAATTTCTGGCAAACAGTTACATCTTTCAGATAGGTTCCCTTTGCACTCCTAGCGACTGCAAAATGAAGTGAATTGGCAGAGCTCTAGTGGTACTCAGAGAAGCACAACAGTCCCCCATACAACTAATTATGTCTGCAAGCAGACAGCTCTTAAAGAGACAGTACCAGAGGCTCTAAAAACACTCACTGATAAATGGCTTAAATGCCAAACACCATTCAGGCTTGGAGCATTCACAAGCTCCTGAAGTCTTTTGGGAACCCCATTTGCAGGGGGTTACACCTTCCTGGTTTGGGAAAGCTTGACCGCTCACACAAGCAAGTACTCATAAGTTTCAACTGCAACCATATACATTTGCATTAGGCTCGCACATGTAATCATCAGTCAATATATCATTTTACCAAGAACACATTTCTGAAACATTGCAGTACTCTCTTTACAGTAGTACATACACATTGTACCATAACTCAAGTTATTACCTCTTGTACATGAAACCTGAAGAGAGGGGGGCCTTCCTATCAGTTACCTTGGGCTGGATGGGACAAGGGCACCATACTTAGAGGGCAACACAAGTAACTTGAGTTAGCACTGATGCTCAGTTTGGGCAATGAGCCTGGGACATATACACCTTTATGGACAACATTGAGAGGCAAATCCACAGGCCTCCCAAGGAATCATAACTGAGGTGCACCACAGGCTTTACAGCTCGACCAGTCTTTCTAGGGGAACTGTTACAGTCTCTGCACTCTGAGCCTCATTTTCAGCATTGTCCTCACTTGTCAGGGGAGTCTCCATGGGGTAGAGAGGCTAGAACTTGGGGCACTTTCAGCTCCAGGAGTTACAGTTTTGGAGTCCACAACATTTGGCTCGCATGGAGAGCTTTGACACTGGCAGTGGACTGTCAGGGCACTCAAAATACTCTTCTTGTTCGGTGTATCACCAGTCTGCCCCAATCTATCATTTTCCTCCCTGAAAGCTCAAACAGTTCAACCATGCACAATGATTCCATTTCATCTGATCTGATGCTTTGCACTTCACTTTCTGGGAGCATTGGCCCAGGGATGAAGCTGGGGCTTAGACAGTCCAGAAGGCCCAGCTTCATCTCCAGTATTGACTAGGGATTGCCCCGAAACAATTGACTCAGTTCGTAGAAGGATAGTATTCAAAGTCACTCTCACTTTCTTCCGATATGGACTGACAGTCATGCTCAACTGGGACTTGTGGAGGGAACACTTTAACTTTGCTTCTGTAGGGCAGACTTTCTTGATCTTTTCTTAGCAGCAGCTCTAGTCACTGGTCCAGAGGGGCATCTTCTAGGGGCTCAGACTCAATTAAGATTTGTCCAATGGGCAGTGAATGATTTCTATGCATTGTTTTACATCTTTTGAATTATTCTCAGGCCTTACTTTGTACACTGGCAGATCATCTAGTTTGCCACTACAATGTGAGGGAGATGGTGCCATCTGTCAGCAATCTTGTGCTTGCCATGCAGTCCCAGATTTCTTAGCAATACCCGATCTCCCTCCTGGAGTTCCTGTGCTTTCACCTTTTATCATACCTTTCTTTGTTGGCCAGATTTCTTTTGGCAGCCATGGTTTGAGCCAGTTGAGCACGCATGAGTTAGCTGGGCCTTTAACTTTTGCACATACTGTAAATAGTTGTCAGCTTGAACCCCATCAGGAGAGACCCAAAACACACATCTACTGGTAGTCGAGCTTCTCTTCCAAACATCAGGCGTGTAGGGGAGAATCCAGTGGCATCACTTTTGTGCAGTTATAAGCATGTACCAGGGTGCTAATTTGTTGGCTCCATCTAGGCTTGTCCTTTGGGTGCAGGGTGCCTAGCATATCTAGCAAAGTGTGTTGGAACGTTCAGGCTGTGGGTCCCCTGGGGTGGGTAGAGTGGTTCTGACTTCGCACTCCCCACAGAGAAAGTATCTTTGATCAGACGACTTCTCAAAGTCCTCCCTTGATCAGAATGGATTCTGGAGCCCCATAGTGAACAAAAAGTTTTCATAAGTACTTTGGCCACAGTGATGCTTTCTGGTCTTGGTGGGAAAGCTTGGGCATATCTCGTGAAATGGTCAGTGACCACCAGCACATTACTGATATTTCTTTGATCTGACTCCAAACTCAGAAAATCAATACAGACCAGCTCCATGGGTGCACTGGTGGTGAGTATATCAAGGCAGCCTCTGGGGCAAAGCTTTCCTCCGTGTAGTGCGACTACAAGTTCTCGAATGTGTTGCTCCACATCAGCCCCCATCTTAGGCCAATAGAATCTGGATCTCACCAAGTCAAGTGTTCTGTCTATACCAAGGTGCCCATGTGGTTGTGCAAGGACCTCAGTACTGAGTCCCCAAAGGCAGTGGGCAGCACTAGTTGTTGTTTGTCTACTTGTCCCCCTGTCTACTGTTTCTCTGTATAACAGTTTATTGATTAGTTTCAACTTAGACCTTCTTTTGTATAACAGTGCAGTTCCTAAACAAGTGGAGCGAATTTGGACACATCTTTTCCGCATAGAGGGCTTCTAAAGCTGCTTTGATCATGGGATCGCGGGATTGAGCCCGTCGAATACTGTCATTGTCCAGCTGAGGCAGTGCACCAATGTCTATTGCAGAAAAGTGGCACACGGCAGGTATGCAATCTCAGAGGCTCCCAAGCAATTCACTATGCAGTCCACTGCGCTCAGGATATTTGTTCCTCCCTTGTCAAATCTCCGCAGAGTGCCCGAATGTCAGGTTCTGCCAATCGGACCTAATCATTCTGGGAACAGGCCTCCGGGAGAGACATCAGCATCTATGTGGTTCAGACCTCGTCATTTCCGAGAGTACATAGTCATAAGGTAGATAATGCAGAAAGCTACTCTATGGCCAGTGGTACCAACTTAGTTGAGGTCTGCACATAGGTCAAAGGATTATTGTCAGTTTTCTAGATTTTAGCCCCATGCAAGTACTCATGGAATTGGTCAACAATAGCCCACTTCAAAGCTAGAACTCTAACTTGTGTACAGGATAGTTCTTTTCGGATGGGTCAGGCTTTCACTGGCAAAGGCCACTGTCTCAGGCCATTCTCGCTCTTGGTACAACACAGCCCCAACCCTTGCAAGCTAGCATCAGTGTGCAGGACGTAAGGTTTTCTTGGATCGGCATAGGCCAGCACTGGAGCATGGGTAAGTTGTATATGATCTCATGAAAAGCAGTCTTCTCAATCAGGAGTCCAGCGGGCCCCAAATACTTCACTCGGATGAAAATATACCTTTTCAGTCTTGAGGACGCTGACTTTGGTATTTTTGTGGGTTGGGGATACCCTTTGAGTAAGGTTAAGTAACGGGCGGATCACCTTGAATAGTCCTTGATGAAGCTACCATAATAACCACAGAATCCCAGGAATCTTTGCAGTTCTTTTAGATTTTTGGGCTGTGCCAGGTGGTCAAGGCCTCAACTTTACTTGGGTGGTCTCTATTCTCGGTGGATACTTATGTGTCCTAATATTTTACTGATGTTTGAAAGAATTGACACTTATCAATGGACAGTTTGAGGCCAAAGTCCTCCAGTCGGTCCAATACCTTAAATAATCTGCCTCATGTTCCTCCAGTGAGCTGCCAAACACAATAACATCATCTAGGTATACCAGGCACTCTAGTAAGTTCATGTCCCCACTGCACCATCAATCGTTGAAAAAGTGGCTAGCACTTGAAACTCCTTGAGGCATCCCCCTCATGAATTCATAGAAGCTAAGCGGACAGATAAAGTGCTTGCTCTTCGTCGGGTCCTCTTTGCTATCGGATCTGGTAGTACCCAACTGGAGATCCAGCACAGAGAACCACTTGCGTTCCCGCTTAGGCAGTCCAAAGTATCCTGAATGCGGGGATTGTGTACTGATCAGATAGTCCGTCGTTTAAGGTGCGATAATCCACACACATCCTTACTGTTCCATTCTTTTTCCTCACTACCACAATGGGGAAGTATAAGGGCTTCTGGATTCTTGTGTTACACCAGCAGCTAATATCTCTTGCAGATGCTGCCTTTCACATCATCTATGTCAGCAGTAAAAGCATGTCGAGACCTCTCACGTAAATGGTTCATTTCGCTATGCAGCCGGATATTGTGCTCAGCTCCTGTACGCATCCTACATCCCATTCCTTTAAAGAAAACACTTGGTCTCTGGGCAAGCTTCTACTGATCCTCACTTTTCCATTCAGCTGGCAGCGGGAGTCGCCTAATCAAAGTCAGGCGTTATTTGTCATTCTTCCTTGAACTCTTGTTGCTGGGTAGCACTGCAGTGTCTGCACAATGCACATTAGCCAGGATGCAACCTCTGTTTACTCGAATGTCTCTTTCAGACACATTATGAACTAGGACCATTACCCTTCTGGCATAAGCATGGGCTCTAGCGGCAAAATACTAGTCTTGACCAGCAGTCCCTTCTGGCAATTTTCCATCGCTGGTGCATCCAACATTAATATTTTATTCTTAACATCCTTTCTGATACGGACCTCTCCTGTAAGGTACACTTGGCATTTGGCGCCAGGATGACGAGACTCAGATCCTTCTTCCATACTAATTCCGACTGTGTTCCTCTGGTTCTGTTTTTCAGCATCTTCTCTGTGCCTCTATAGGTCTTCTTAATTAAAGTCGAACTCTTAAAGCTCTATCAGTCTTTGACCCTGTGTTTCATAACACAACTGTGCCAGCCTTCCGAACATATGGAGCATTTGTTCCAGTCAACAAAGGGACACCATCATACAGTCCAGTGGTGGGGACACACTAAGGCTAGGGTCTCTACTTTTTCGGCTACCCAGGCCACGGTGGTGGGGAAAGACAGCCAAATTCGATATACCTGAATAGGGGTAGGCCTTCTCACTTAACCCCCATACATGCAGTCCTTCTAATGGTTGTAAGGGTACGTCTGACAAATGCTTCTGATACTAACTTGAACATAATTGTCACTTGGGAGCCACTGTTCAATACAGCTCTTGTAGACACTCCATTCACCTTTCATAGTGGTCTCCATGGAGGGATCCACTATTCTGGACCTCAGTCTGGAGAGGCGGTAGTGGGGCTCAGCAACTTGACTTTGCCACAAAAGGACGTGAATTAGCATTTTGGTGTCCTCACTGGGATCAAGTGTCGCACCTCTTAACCACTGATTTCTTCTCCATGCTTTCCTGTAGCCTATATAAGTATGCAACTTTGTCAGTGTCTTTTGGGACTGGCATTCCCTTTCATGTGCCCATCTTTCCACAATTATAGCAAAACATACTTTCTGGAGTTTGAGTTGGCCGAGGCGCCACACTGGGAGCCAGGGCGGCTATTAACTGGAAACCTGTGCCATCTCTGTTCGTGGCGTGATAAGCATTTGGAGACATCTCGTCAGTTTCTCCACTCCACTGGTCAAGGAATTGAGTTTTGGAGCTGTTATCAGTAGGATACATGGGGGGTACCCCACCCCATAGCAGATGCAGTCGGATAGGTCAGGCCTGCTCACTTGCTGGCCGTGCGAGCTGCTTTTTTGAATTTCGGATCTCTAACAGTTCGCCCATTGTGGCATATATTTTCCTGTCAGAGCACTATTGACTGCCAACCCTGCCCCTGAACTTCACTTGATGGGCTTCACCACTGGTCGTAGCCACAGCTGTTGGCACCTTTGCGTCTTTCTCAACTCCTCGATTCTCTCATTAACTCATCATAGGAGGGTGGATTCCAGTCTACCACCAGCGAACTGAAGCAACAGTAGTTCTGAGGGGGCAGACTTGTGATTCTGTCCAGCTGGTTCGTCCAGTTCAATCAGCTGGGCAACCATCTTCTGAGGCATCTTTCAACAATTTTTCCACGAGAGACATAGTTAGACAACAACCCTTGGTTGTTGTGCATTTTTACTCCACCATATATAGGTCCTCTCATCAGAATCTGGCTCCATACATATTCTCCAAGGCCTCAAGATAGGGCTGTGTAGTCGCCCAGGGTTACTGGGTCTGTGAGCACAGATGGTAGCTAGGGCAGATCTTTGAGGCTCTCACTAACCCTCGCTGGCCCGAGCATTGCCATTCTAGCACTTGGGGCAACAGGTCATCTGGGTCTCCAGTCATCCTCCCCTTGGGGGTGAGGTGCCAGAGAAGACCTCAACCTTCTGTAAGAGTCGTGACTACTGGTGGAGAAATAGAGTTGTATTGGTTCAGCCACCACATGGCACTGAGCAGGAGAGGGGGGGGAGGAACACCCAGGTGGCAGAATATTTCTTCAGCCCACAGTTTTCCTCTCGCAACCATTCAGCAAATTTCCTCAAAAGTTTCAGATAGTGGTGGGGCTGATTCCGGTTCTTACTGTCCTTAGTTATCACTCACAGTGAGGGCTCTGGGTACGTGGTCTGTGGCACTTGGAGCCATCATGGATCCTAAACCTACTAGGGCCAGGTGCGTGTGGTGAGCAGATTTTAGGCCCACCCACCACCACAGGGTTTTGTAAACCTTCCACCTTGGTAGGTGCTCCCTGCACAGTGTCCGTATTGAGCTCAGGGGATGTCCAGGATACATAGCATTTGGGGGTCAATTCTCCAGTACACCACCCACCAGCCGGTGCATACACTTGTCGGGTACCCATTTTTTCTTAACAGGGTTCTGGTTACCTTGGGGCTGATGGGACAAGGGCACCATACTTAGACAGCAACACAAGTAACTTGGAGTTACTGATGCTCAGTTTGGGCAATGAGAAAGGGACACACACACTCCTTATGGACAACATTGAGAGGCAACCACAGCCTCCCAAGGGAATCATAACAAGGTGCACCACAGGCTTTAAAGCTCGACCAGTCTTTCAGGGGAACTGTTACAGTCTCTGCACTCTGAGCCTCATTTTCAGCATTATCCTCACTGTCAGGAGTCTCCATGGGGTAGGAGGCTAGAACAGGGCACTTTCAGCCCCAGGAGTTACAGTTTGAGTCACAACATTTGCCTCATGGAGTCAGACACTGGCAGTGGACTGTCAGGGCACTCAAAATACTCTTCTGTCTGGGTGCATTTACTACCAGTCTGCCCCACCTATCATTTTCCTCCTGAAAGCTCAAAACAGTTCAACCATGCACAATGATTCCATTTCATCTGATCTGTGCTTTGCATCACTTCTGGGAGCATTACTCCAGGGATGAAGCTGAGGCTTAGACAGTCAGAAGGCCCAGTCATCTCCAGTATTGACTAGGGATTGGGTTTGAAACAATTGACTAGTCTTTAAGAAGGATAGCATCTAAAGTCACTTCATACTTTCTTTCCGATATGTAATTGGACAGTCATGTCAACTGGGACTTGTGAGGAACACTTTAACTTTGCTTCTGTAGGTGAAGACTTTCTTTCATCTTTTCTTAGCAGCAGCTCTAGTCACTGGTCCAGAGAAGCACCTCTAGGGGCTCAGACTCAATTAAGATTTGTCCAATGGGCAGTGAAACACTTCTATGCATTGTTTTTACATCTTTGAATTATTCTAGGCCTTACTTTGTACACTACAGATCATCTAGTTTACTACAATGTGAGGAGATGGTGCCATCTGTCACAATCTTGTGCTTGCCATGCAGTCCCAGATTTCTTAGCAATACCCATCTCCTCCTGAGTTCTGTGCTTTCACCTTTTATCATACCTTTCTTTGTTACAGATTTCTTTTGGCAGCATGGTTTGAACCAGTTATACGTGAGTTAGTGGGCCTTTAACTTTGCACATACTAAAATAGTTGTCAGCTTGAACCCCATCAGAGAGACCCCAAACACACATCTACTGATAGTGAGCTTCTCTTCCAAAAATCAGAGTGTAGGGGAAATCAGTGGCACACTTTGGGGCAGTTATAAGCATGTACCAGGGTGCTAATTTATTGCTCCATCTAAACATCCCTTTAAAAAGGTGGGTGTGCCTAGCATATCTAGCAAAGTGCGTTGAAACGCAGGCTATGGGTCCCTGGGGGTAAAGAATGGTTCTGGACTTTGATCCCACAGAAAGCATCTCTTTGATCGACGACTCTCAAAGTCTCTCCCCTTGATCAGAATGACTCTGTGGAGCCCATAGTGAACAAAAGTTTTCACAAGTACTTTGGCCACAGGATGCTTTCTGGTCTTGGTAGGAAAGCTTGGGCATATCTCGTAAATGGTCAGTGACCACCAGCACATACTGATATTTCTTTGATCTGACTCCAAACTCAGAAAATCATACAGACCAGCTCCATGGGTGCATGGTGGTGATGTTATCAGAGGCAACCCTCTGAAATAAACTTTCCTCTGTAAAGTACGACTAGGATGGAATGTGTTGCTCCCACAGCCCCCATCTTAAACCAATAGAATTGACCACCAAGTCAAGTGTTCTGTCCATACCAGGTGCCCCATGTGGTTGTGCAAGGACCTCAGTACTGAGTCTCGAAGGCAGGGCAGCACTAGTTGTTGTTTGTCTACTTGTCCCCTCTGTCTACTGTTTCTCTGTATAACAGTTTATTGATTAGTTTCAACTTAGGACCTTCTTTGTATAACAGTGCAGTTCTCAAATCAGTGGAACTAATTTGGACATCTTTTCCTGAATAGAGGGTTTCTAAAGCTGCTTTTGATGGGATCGCGATTGAGCTCACTACTGTCATTGTCCAGCTGAGGCAGTGCACCAATGTCTATTGCAGAAAAGTGGCAATAAGCGCAAGGTATGCAATTCTCAGAGGCTCCCAAGCAACTCACCATGCAGTCCAACTGCGTCCGTGGACATTGTTCCTCCCTGTCAAAGCTCCGGCAGAATGACCGAATGTCAGGTTCTGTAATCGGACCAATCATTCTGGGAACAGGCCTCCGGAGAGAGCATCAACATCTATGTGGTTCAGACCTGCTCGGTATTCGAGAGCATAGTCATATGTAGATAATGCAGAAAGCCACCTATGGCCAGTAGCATCCAACTTAGCTGAGGTCTGCACATAGGTCAAAAGATTATTGTCAGTTTTACTAGATTTTACCTCATGCAAGTACTCATGGAATTGGTCAGCAATAGCCCACTTCAAAGCTAGAACTCTAACTTATGTACAGGATAGTTCTTTCCATGGGGTCAGGCTTCTACTGGCAAAGGACATAGTCTCAGGCCATTCTCAGGTGCTCTTGGTACAACACAGCCCCAACCCTTGCAAGCTAGCATCAGTGTGCAGGACGTAAGGTTTTCTTGGATCGGCATAGGCCAGCACTGGAGCATGGGTAAGTTGATATATGATCTCATGAAAAGCAGTCTCACAATCAGGAGTCCAAGCGGGCCCCAAATACTTCACTTTCGGTTGAAAATACACTCTCTTTCAGTCTTGAGGGCTGACTTTTAGTGTTTTGTGGGTTGGGGATACCCTTGAGTAAGGTTAAGTAAAAGGCGGATCACTCTTGAATAGTCCTTGATGAGCGCCCGATAATAACCACAGATCCGGAATCTTTGATTCTTTAGATTTTTGGGCTGTGGCGGTGGATCAAGCCTCCCAACTGCTTGGGTCGGGTCTCTGTTCCTCGGTGGATATACATACTTTACTGATGTTTGAAAGAATTGACACTTATCAATGGAGCGTCACGCTGTAAAACTTCCAGTCGGGTCCAATACCTTAAATAATCTGCTCATCATTACTCCAGTGAGCTGCCAAACACAATAACATCATCTAGGTATATACGAGCACTCCTAGTAAGTTCATGTCCCCACTGCACACTCCATCAATCGTTGAAAAGTGGCTGAGCACTGAAATCCTTGAGGCATCCCTCCTTGAATTCATAGAAGCCAAGCGGACCAGATAAAGCCGTCTTCTACGGTCCTCTGGGGCCATCGGGATCTGGTAGTACCCTGCGGAGATCCAGCACAGAGAACTCACCTCCCGTTTAGGCAGTCAAAGCATCTGAATGCGGGGCATTGTGTACTGATCAGGGATAGTCCGCGGTTTAAGGTGCGATAAATCCACACACATCCTTACTGTTCCATTCTTTTCTCACTACCACAATGAGAGGAAGCATAAGGGCTTCTGGATTCTGTGTTACACCAGCAGCTAACATCTCTTGCAGATGCCGTCTCACATCATCTATGTCAGCAGGTGCCAGGTCGAGACCTCTCCACGAAATGGTCTTTCGTCATGCAGCCGGATATTGGCTCAGCTCCTTGCACGCATCCTACATCCCATTCCTTTAAAGAAAACACTGGTCTCTCTGGGCAAGCTTCACTGATCCTCACTTTCCATTCAGCTGGCGACAGTCGCGCGAAATCAAACAAGTCAAGCATTACTGTCATTCTTCCTTGAACTCTTGCTGGGTAGCACTGCAGTGTCTGCACAATGCATTAGCCAGGATGCAACCTCTGTTTACTCGAATGTCTCTTTCAGACACATTATGAACTAGGACCATTACCCTTCTGGCATAAGCATGGGCTCTAGCGGGCAAAATACTAGGCTTGACCAGCAGTCCCTCTGGCAATTTTCCAATGCCTGGTGCATCCAACATTAATATTTTATTCTTAACATCCTTTCTGATACGGACCTCTCCTGTAAGGTACACTGGGCATTTGGCCAGGATCAGAGACTCAGGATCCTTCTTCCATACAATTCCGACCCGTTCCTCTGGTTCTGTTTTTCAGCATCTCTGTGCCTCATAGGCCTTCTTAATTAAAGCAGAACTCTTAAAAGCTCTACTAGTCTTTGACCCCTGTTTTTCATAACACAACTGTGCCAGCCTTCCGAACATATGAGCATTTGTTCCAGTCAACAAAGGGACACCATCATACAGTCCAGTGGGGGACACACTAAGGCTAGGGTCTCTACTTGTTCGGCCACTCCAGCCACGGAGGTGGGAAAGACAGCCAAATTCGGGATATACCGGAATAGGGGTAGGCCTCACTTAACCCCATACATACAGTCCTTCTAATGGTTGTAAGAGTACGTCTGACAAATGCTTCTGATACCAATCCTGGAACATAATTGTCACTTGGAGCCACTGTCTAATACAGCTCTTGTAGACACTCCATTCACCTTTACAGTGGTCTCCATGGAGGGACCCACTATTCTGGACCAGTCTGGAGAGAGCGGTAGTGAGGGCCTGGGCAACTGACTCTTGCCACAAAGGGCGTGAATTAGCATTTTGGTGTCCTCTACTGGGATCATGTCGTGCACCTCTTAACCACTGATTTCTTCTCGCAAGCCCTCCTTGTAGCCTATATGCAACTTTGTCAGTGTCTTTTGGGGACTGGCATTCCCTTTCATGTGCCCATCTTTCCCACAATTATAGCAAAACATACTTTCTGGAGTTTGAGCTGGCGGGCGCCACACTGGGAGCCAGGCAGGGGTATTACTAACTGGAAACCTGTGCCATCTCTGTCTCTGGCCGTGATAAGCATTTGGAGACATCTCGTCAGTTTCTCCACTTCCATGGTCAAGGAATTGAGTTTGGAGCTGTTATCAGCAGGAGATACATGGGTAGGTACCCCCACCCCCATAGCAGATGCAGTCGGATATAGGTCAGGGCCCGTACTTGCAGGCGTGGCCTTCATAAAGGGACTGTTTTTGAATTCCCGGATCTCTCTCAACAGTTCGCCCCATTGTGGCATATATTTTTCCTTGTCAGAGCACTCATTGACTGCCAACCTCTGCCCCTGAACTTCACTTGATGGGTCACCCTCAGTCACTCGGGTCGTAGCCACAGCTGTTGGTGCAGGTCCCTCCCGAGGTCGCCTTTTCTCAACTCCTCGAATTTCTCTCATTAACTCATCATAGGAGGTGGGATTCCAGTCGATTTGCCAGGCGAACTGAAGCAACAGCAGTTCTGAGAAGGGGCAGACTTAAGGATTCTGTCCAGTCTGGTTCGGTCCAGTTCAATCGCTGGCAACTACCCTTTCTGAGGCATTCTTGCAACAATTTTTCCAGCCGAGAGACATACACAGACAACAACTCCCCTTGGTACTGTTGTGCATTTCTTACTCTCCACCATAGGTCCTCATCAGAATCTGGGCTCCATACACATTCTCCAAGGCCTCAAGATAGGCCTGTGCAGTCGCTTCAGGGTTACTGGCCCGTTTAGCACAGATAATTAGCCAGGGCAGGATCTGGGAGGCTCTCACTAACCCTCTTTAGCTTTTTCGCCTTCCGAGCATTGCCATTCTAGCACTTGGGGGCAACATAGTCTATCAGGTCTCCCAGTCATCCTCCCTTGGGGTGGGAGGGTGCCAGAGAAGATCCTCAACCTTCGGTAAGAGTCGTGACTAATGGCAGGTGCAGAAATAGGAGTCTGCATTGGTTCAGCCACCATTACGGGCACTGGAGCAGGAGAGGGTGTTGGGGGAGGAACACCCCCAGGTGGCAAGAATAGTTTCTTCAAGTCCTCCACAGTTTTCCCCTCTCCCAGCAACCATTCAGCAAATTTCTCCTCAAAAGTTTCAGATAGTGGTGGGAGCTGATTCCCCCCCGGGTCTTTACTGTCCTTAGTTATCACTCTCCAAGCAGTGAGGGCTCCCTCTGGGGTAATGGTCTGTGGCACTTTGGAGCTATCTATGGGATCCTTAAACTCTACTAGGCCAGGAAAGTGTGGGTGAGCAGATTAGCATGCCGACCCACCACCACAGGGTTTTGTAAACCTTCCACCTTGGAAAGTACTCCCTGCACAGTGTCCGTATTGATACAGGGGATGTCCAGGATAAGCATAGCATTTTGGGGTCAATCTCCTCCCAGTACACCCTCCACCAGCGGTGCACAGCCACTTCTGTCGGGTACCCATTTTTTCTTAACAGTGGTTCAAAATAATGGCCACTAGAGGACACACAATCCCAGCGGTGAGCCTCAAGATGTAACCCCTAGATGGGCTATCCAGGGGCTCTACCCCTGCCTGATTTGCCACTAACAGGTTGGGGGGCCTGGATCCAATGGCGGTGCCTCCACCCAGGGTCAGGGTTTGCAATAGTTAAACTAACTTGGTCACAGCCCTCTGGGACACTGCAACCCCCTTCTTCCACTAGTGGCCCACACAATATATCAGAATTACCTTCACAGTATACACTTACCCCAGGTCTGGTTCCGGCACTGGGACCTCCTGTGAAATGAGATACAGTGCAACAATCACAGTACAGTACTTTAACATAGATAAATACCTCAGGCAGTATAACTTTGCTGAAACAAGCAGCTCTGATTTATTTAGAGGATATAACAAGGACAGGAAATCAGGTTAATTAGCTTATCACTCTAATAATCTACCTGTGGCTCATGTCAGGCCTATCCTATCAGTTACTGTCCCTAGGTACCCAAGCCCTAGTGGCTAGTCAAACCCGTGGCAGCTGGTAGGGGCCCTTTCACACAGAGAAAGGAGAATTAAACAGTCAGCAGTACAGTAATTCCATTTGGATTTAATGTGGCAATTCAACAGGAGCGACCCTGAATTAGTACTCACGACCTCCAAATAAGATAGGGTCCTTCAATGTCAGCAGGGCTCACTTGAGGTACACAAACCTCTTCACATCCATATAAAAGAAAGCACTATACCAGGCAGGCTGCATCTGTATCCCGATCGCAATTACTGCACAATACCGGGAGAACACACAGCAGATTCAGTTCCTGACAGACCGAGTGCAATTTTCAGTAATTCCTCAGTCTTCTACAGGGTGAGCCTGGTTTCTACTCTTCAGAGATCCTTTGATTCTTTTCACAGGGACGGATTCAGTCCTAACAAGCTGTTACACAAGCTGCAGACCGGAACTCTGGGCCTTACACGTTTTTGACTAAAACTGCACACTGAAAAAGCACAGGGCTCCTTCCTTCTTCACTGCCAAAGCTCAACTGAAACTCCAACCGACAAAACCGGGCACTTCCTTTGAGTTCCTCCCAGTTCTTGACTGGATTGGCTGTCACTCACAATAGACTGCTGCTGTTGGTCCAAAAGGCACTGAAGTCTAAACTACATCTCCCAGAGTCACTGCCCATACAATCCTCTTGTGGCTGGCTCAGATTATGAGTCAAGTTCTGATTCGTCCAAGGCACCATTTTAGAGCTAGCTTACCCCACACTGATTGGTCCAGTTCAGCAGTTCAAAACTAGAATGGGGAACTAGCAGACACAGTTCTGACTGCAAGAAAGCAGGTTAGACAAACTGTAATTTCATTATTACTCTAAATAATTTCTGGCAAACAGTTACATCTTTCAGATAGGTTCCCTTGCACTCCTAGTGACTGCAAAATGAAGTGAATTGGCAGCAGCTCGGTGGTACTCAGAGAAGCACACAGTCCCCCATACAAACTAATTATGTCTGCAAGCAGACAGCTCTTAAAGAGACAGTACCAGAGGCTCTAAAAACACTCACTGATAAATGGCTTAAATGCCAAACACCATTCAGGCTTGGAGCATTCAAGCAAGCTCCTGGAAGTCTTTTGGGAACCCCCATTTGCAGGGGGGTTACAGTGGGGCTGACACCAGTCCATTTACAGAAGAAAGAGTACTAAAAGAACTCCTAAAACTCAAGGTGGACAAAGCAATGGGGCCTGATGGGATTCACCCTAGAATCCTAAAAGAGCTAAGGGAGGACCTAATGACACCACTAACCACACTTTTTAACAAATCATGGGAAGATGGGGTGGTACCTGAGGACTGGAGGAGGGCAGATGTGATTCCCCTTCACAAAAGTGGGAGCAAGGCAGAAGCAGGAAACTACAGACCTTTTAGTTCGACCTCAGTGGTGGGGAAGATGATGGAATCACTTCTGAAAGAAAGAATCGTTGAGTACCTAGAGGCCAGCGGGGCTCAGGACCCAAAGCAGCATGGATTCACAGCAGGAAGGTCATGTCAGACGAATCTAATCGATTTCTTTGACTGGGTGACCAAAGTAATAGACCAGGGAGGGGCTGTGGATATGGCCTACCTAGACTTTAGCAAGGCATTTGACACAGTCCCACACAAAAGATTAATAATCAAGTTAGCCAGCCTGGGGTGGGTCCCAGGGTGGTAGCCTGTAACAAACTGGCTGCACAACAGGACACAGAAGGTAATAGTGAATGGAACACATTCTGAAGAAGGGGTTACTAATGTGGAGTACCTCAGGGCTCAGTACTGGGTCCAGTCCTCTTTAACGTCTTTATAGGTGACATCATGGAGGGTCTGAAGGAAAGGTATGCCTTTTTGGATGATACAAAGATCTGTTACAGAGTTGGATACACAAGGGGGTAGAAAGGATGAGAAGGGACTTGGCAAGGTTGGAGGAATGGTCAGACATATGGCAACTTAGATTCAATGCAAAGAAGTGCAAAGGAATGCACCTGGGAAATAAAATCCGGAGAAGAGTACACAACAGCAGGGGAGGTACTAACGACAACAATAATGGAAAGGGATCTGGGTGTAGTCATATCAGATGACCTAAAGGTGGGTAAGCAATGTAGAAGTCAGTAAGGAGAGCCAGGGGATACTGGGATGCATAGGAGGGTCATCACAAGTAGAAAAAGGGAAGTGGTTATCCCTCTATACAGACAGTTGGTGAGACCCCATCTGGAGTACTGCTTGCAGTTTTGGAGACCTCATCTACGCAAGGACATAGACAGGATGGAAGCAGTCCTGAGGAGGGCAACTAAAATGGTGCAGGGTCTACATCAGAAACCATATGAAGAGAGACTGAGAGAGCTTAATATGTATACCCTTGATGAAAGGAGGGACGGGGGATATGATAGAAACTTTTAAGTACCTCAAGGGAATCAACAAAGTCCAGGAGGGTAGCATCTTTCAGAAAAAGAGATGTGTAAGAACAAGGCGGCACAATTTAAAGTTAGAGGGGGGACGGCTCAGGGGTAATGTGAGGAAATTATTTTCACGGAGAGAGTGGTGGACGCATGGAACCGCCTTCCTGGAGAGGTTGTGGGGTCTAAAACAGTGGGGGAATTCAAACATGCATGGGACAGACATAAGGCAATTATAGTGGGGGGTTGCAGGAAGTAGACTGTTGGTTAACTAGAATCTGCAGCTTATCAAATAGGTAGGGAAATGGGCAGACTGGGTGGGCCAAGTGGTCCTTATCTACCGTCAAAGTCTATGTTTCTATGTTGTTGTATGCAAAGGATAGTGTGCACTTGTCTAGCACATGTTTAGATACGTTTTTAGATGACATACAGCAGGCAATGGAGAGAATCATGGCATGATATGCTGGGGGGGGGTAAGCAGTAGGGATAATGTTCACTCTGTGGTGGCAATGTATTCTTGGAAGGTCAATGCAATGGGGGGAACAAGGGATCATGTGTCTTGTGCAGCAAGATCACCCTGAGGCTGACAAGAGTGCTGGGCCATCTGGCTTGGGCTCACCCTTCACAAATGGGATGGCAGTCTGGATGCCATGGCAGCCAGTCAAGAGCCATGCCTCATGCCCTGGAGGCCGGTTACCTCACATGGGTTTGCCATGTTAAGCGGTTTCCCTTGGGTGAAGGGAAGGCCAGTGTTGGTACATATTTTGTAATGGAGAAAACCAACAAAGCCTACCTGGCAGCGCATATCACACCGACTTGTAATGGTGATTTTGTTGGTCAAATAAATATACGGCCATGGCCATTTCTCTCCAGTGCTTGGTGTGTGTCTCAGTTTGTTCGGGTGGAACGGGGAGAACTGTGACCTAAAAGACTATGTAAGAACCCACAATGCATAGAAGCGGGCAGGCGTTTGTCTCTGGTCACATCCCTTGAGTGACACTTGGGCGGGCAGGTAGAATCAGGTAGCCAGGTAGGGGATGCCCACTAGGGGCAGAGGAGGGTTAGGTAGGCAGGGAAATTCCCAGGGAAATGGGCAGTCGGAAACTGGAGGGGAGGAGCAGGACACTGTTTAATTCAAGCTCCTGAGGGGCTCTCCTTCTCTTTGCTCCTCTCCCTCTGGCTGAAAACCCACCCATGCCCTACCTTTGTAAAACCAGGGGGGAACCAATAGGGCAGTAGGGGCTCACTGTTTGAGTTGGGGAAATCACCTTAGGGGTCGAGAAGGAATTTTCCGGGTTTTTTTCTCACAGGGTTTTTCCCTTGTATTTTGCCTTCTCCAACAAGATCAGGTTAGGCAGGGCAGGTTAGGTTGTCACTGTCATGTATTGGATGGCAAGGTAGTCTTGGAAGGTCAGTGCAAAGGGGGAACAGGGGATAATGTGTCTTGTGCAGTCAGATCACCCTGAGGCTGATGGGAATACTAGGCCGTCTGGCTGGGGCTCACCCTTCACAAATGGGGCGGCAGTCGGGACGACACACTCTCGAAAGGGAAGGGATGCCACGGTAGCTGATTAAGAGCTATCCCACATGCCCTGGAGGCTGGTTTCCTTGCATGGGGTTGCAATGTCGAGCAGCTTTCCTCGGGTGAAGGGAAGGCTGGGGTTGGTTTGTAGATATGCTTGTAATGAAGAATACCAATCAAGACTACCTGGCAACGCTCTTCATGCTGACTTATAATGGTGATTTTGTTGGTCAAATAAATATATATAGCTGTGGCCATTTCTCTCCAGTGCTTGGTGTGTCTCAGCTTGTTCGGTTGGAATGTATGGGGGAGAGAGACTGTGCACTACAGTATAAGACAATATGAAAAAATTACAACATTGTAATTGAAACTGATTTTTGGGGGGGAGGAACTGCACCTTGGAACATTTCTGGACTGTAATTATCTAATATTTGTTGTAAAATGTTTGTAGTATTATAATGATTAGATGATGAGAAGTACACTTGTTTGGTGTCACTGTTGCACACGCCACACTGTTTGGTGTCCACTGTTGCACGTGCCACACTGCGTTGCTTTACCTCAAATTTCTGTTAGGGAGTTATCTCACTGCATGGTTACTTTTTCACCTTTGGGTCACAGTGTTCAGAAAAGCTTATCAGAAGTATTCAACTGTGTGTTTGAAAAAAAATGACCCTTATGTCACACTTTGATAACTCTTTCTTATGAACTGTCCCATAACAAAAAGCATTCAAAACCAGATCTTCCAGGAATCGGTCTTCACCATTGATTCACAGGGTGTACAGTGATATGAGCGAGTATTATTGACCATCTCAATATGAGCAACTCGATTATACCGCTTGTACCTACAGCGAGTGGTACAAAAGATTGAGAAATCCTGAACTACATTCACTACAGCAGGGTATAGGGTGGTGTTTGGCCAAGCTGGCTCTTTGGCATAGTGGCTTGAGCCACCACCTATGGAGTAAGTGGACCCGGGTTTGGGTCCTGGTGTGGGACAATTTTTTTTTTAATGTATTTTTTTCAATTCTTTCTAATCCGCCCCCCTGGAGTTGATAATCATTTAGTAGGGTGGTACAGGGGGCATTGCCCCCACATAAAAATCATTTTGTAATTGGTTCCAGTAGAAAAGTGAGTGACCATTGCTGTTTGTGGTGGTCGATGTAATCTTGGTCACCCTTTTGATGTCAGGCACTCTTTGGTTCGCGATTTGTGTTCGGCGCGATAAGGGAATCACCCTTATCACATAAAAAACACTCACAGCTGTGAGTTCTGAGCCAGAGGCACTAGGACCCAACAGGAGCCAGAATTTTTAGGAGGGCCAATGCCGTGGTGGGCTGTGCCCATGCGTGGCACCATGAGACTAGCTCGTGCTGCACGACTTACTTTGGCACTGGCTCTCAACTGCCTCGGTTCCTTTTTTCCCCACTCTCGAGTGTGCTTCAATGACGACGTCACTCACCTGCCGGGAGTCAAAACTTCATGTCTCTATGAAAACGACATTCAGATCTTCTCTGCTTTAATGTTTAAAGCTAGTGTTTGTTATTTTTGTGTCAATTTATCTAACATTTTTCTGTCAGTTTCTCTCAGCCCTACCAAGCAATGGTTGAAGACCATAGATAACGACAGTGACGGTAGGGAGCCTCTTCTGGCATGCTGCTCTGGCAGTGGGGCCATCCCCCGTCCACTTCCCCTGGCTGGGGAGAGTTTTGACGATGGGCGATCCTGTGTTCAGGAGGGAGGACAGCCCTCCCGTAAAGACAAAAAGAAGCTGTCCTGTTCCCGATCACAGTCGGGGGCCTGGCACAATTCAACCTTTATTCGTCCTCTTCCTGTTGGAAGGGGAAGAAATAGTTCTGCTCGAGGTCGCCCTCTGGTAAGTCTGCTGTGAGGTCCTAGGTGTCTCAGAGCAAAAAGTCTTCCCCAACTCTGTCAGTGTCTCTGACTGTTTCTCCTCATGGGCACTTGGGGTCTTGGGCCCGGAGTCCCTCCCTGTTTTCCTGTGGGGACTCCAATGGGCAGTTTCATCACTGGACAGCTCTTATGGAGCAGTGGTTATAGCATCTGGCTTGTTTGCCCCTTCTTACAGAGCCAGCCCAAGGTTCCTTGGAGCTGGGGACATTGGACCCACAGTTGGGACACTCTAGCCAGGTAGTGCATTTGGCTCCATCAGTGGCCTCTGGGTCCTGCTAGTGACCATGCTGCTGATGCCTGTTCCACTGGCCACACCCCCTTACAGTGTCACTGTTTTGGGACTGGCCCAGGTACCTTTGCTGGTCACTGTTGTGCTGGCTTGACCTTCAATGCTGTCGGGGCCGGACTCAGTGCTGCGTCCACGTTGCCCCTGGTGCTGATAGAGCCCTTGGCTCTGAATCCAGTCTCTTTGGTGATGCCCTCTCCAGTGCCAGCTCCCATTTTGTCGTCACTGGGTTTGGTACCAGCTCTCCTTTTGCTGGTACCAGGGCTGGTGCCTGTTCCCCTTTTGCCAGTGCTGGGGCCAGTGCCAGCTCCTTCTCTGCAGGTGCCGGTGTCACCTGTCTTGCCAACTCCAAGAGCTGGGTTAGAGAACTTTAGGTCCATTACTCTCCCAGCCCCTGTTTCCAGAGAGGATCTGGAGGGAGATGAGTCTGACCCCAAAGTCATTATTTCTGAGGGTGGTAATGACGACTCTTTCCACAGCCTGGATAATTCAACCCCATGCCCTTCTACTGTCCTCCAGGAGGATCTTTCTTTTCAGGTTTTCCTTTACAACATGTATGCGACTCTTGCTTTTGAGCCTTCTGCCACTGACCCTGGAAAACATCTACATCTAGACTGAGTCAATATTTCCACCATGCTGGTCAATCTCATATCTCCTATTTCCATTGCACTTGAGACTCTTTCAGAAGCAGCATGGGCTAAGCCAGTGTCTATCCCCTCTGTCTGTAGGCAGATAGACCATAAGTATACTACCCACAAAGACAGGCCTATCTTTGCTTCCCAGCCTATAGCTGACAAGACTGTTGTTTTGGCTGAGAATGACAAGACCATCCTCACTCAGGAGGTCACTGCACATCCCATCAATAAGGAGTTGAATAAGATAGGCACGATGGGAAAGGGTGTTCACTGCTGCTATCCTTAATGTGAGGATAGCCAGCTACCAGGGACATTTCTCCAAGTACGAGTATACCCTTTGGACTTTTCTTAAGTCTCTTGCGGAGTCCTTCCCTGAGTTGGAGACTAAGCATAAGGTGCTTCAGACTGTCACTCATGGAATTGAGTCAAACAGTCATCACTCGAAGGCAGCTATGAACACCTTTGACACTGCCTCACGCTCTGCTGTGGAAATCTGCATTAGGAGACACTCCTGGCTTTGGATGTCTGGTTTCCCAATGACATCCAGGAGCAGGTTATGAATATTCCCTTTAATGGTTCCTATCTGTTTGGTCAACAAGTAGAACAGTCTCTTGAGGCCTCTCAGAAGACCAGGACAGCCATCAAGACTTCTTGGCATGCCCCATCTCATCCTCAGAGGGGAAAGGGGTGATGTTTTTATCACTGTAAGCAGTCCTTTCGAGGTAAAGTCAAGGGAGCTCAAATCAAGTCCCAGCCTCCCCAGCTGCAGAAGAAAGTACAGCCGAAGGCACAGGCCCTGAAAGTACCCAGTGCCACTCTCTCATATTCTGGCCCCAGTCTTGCCTCAACTGCCAGAGGCAAACCTCTCCTTTCCGGTGGTGGTGGTGGGGGGCACCTGATTCAGTTTTACTGTTAGTGGAAGTCCATCACTATGGACAAGTGGGTTCTCAGGATCATCCAGAAAAGATACTCGATGAACTTTTCAGAACTCCCTCCAGATTATTGATCCAGAAAGCAACCCCCCCTTCAGTTCGCATGTCAGAGTTTCTCGTGAAGGGGATTGTGGGGCTCTTGAGCAGCAGGGCAGTGAAAGTACTGCTAGAGGCTTCTACTCCCATTACGTTCTGAAAGTCAGGTGGTATGCACCCTATTTTTGACCTCAGGAAACTGAACAAGTTCATGCAGCAGAAGTTCAGAAAGATCTCCCTAAAGACCCTGCTACCACTCCTCGAGTTGCAGGATTTTTTGGCTTCCCTGGACATGCAGGATACCTACCAGCATATCCTGGTTCACCCCAGCCACCACTAGTTTCTCAACTTCATGGTTCTGAGTCAGCATTACCAATTCCAGGTCCTGCCCTTTGCGCTGTAATCAGCGCCTTGAGTCTTTACAAAGTGATTTGCTGTTGTCACGGTGCACCTTCAAAAGCTTGGACTCCAAAGTTTTTCCCTATCAGGATTTCATTTATTTATTTAAATTTCGGATTAACACCTTTGAGCCAGAAGCTGTTTTACACAGGTTCCACATCATAATACTCATACAGACAAAGAACAAATAATAAAGAAAACAGACAACAATGAATATGGCAAAAAGGCGAAAGACAGCTGATAGTTACATCAGATTAGTGATCTGAACATAGGAAATAACAAAAAAATTAACACTATAATATATCTGTACAATGGAGTGGTGCAGCCAAAAGGCCTTGTCAAACAGAATGAGCAAATGAGTGGACAAAGGCATTGGACAATGTATGCAGTTGACAAGAGGCTAAGAGGGAGAGGAGAGAATCTGTGCCAAGGTGGCAATAGTCAGGTAAAATAAGGTGGGAGTAGGAGTAGTGGGGGAGGATAGTAGGGAGTAGGAGGGAGAAGTGAGTGCAGCGTAAGTTTGCTCTTGGGATGCTAGGAAGAGCCAGGGGACATGAGGAAGTCCTTAGGGGTAGGAGGGGAGGGAAATAAGAGGGATGGCTGAGAATATAAGAAGGGGTATAGGAGGAGAGGGATGGGTACAGGAATGGGGGGGTATGGTGAGGGAGCTAGGGTAGTGAGTGGGCAAGGGAATGTCCGCAGTTTAAGTGAAACAATCACAGGAAGCTCTAGCCACAAGGGACTCCCGAAGCTTGCATTTAAATAAGTCCAGAGTGGCTGTGTTTGTGATTTCACTATACAGAGAATTAAACCACTTTGGGACTCCGACTGCGATCGAGCACTGTCCTTGCGTAGTCCGACAATGAGAAACTTGTCGGTTGTTAGCCAGTCAATCCAAGCAGGAGACAGAATGAGCAGTGGCTGCAGCCTCTCAGTTCCTGACCTCCATGGGAGTCCTGTTAAATCTAAAAAAGTCGCATCTTCAGCCCTCTCAGTAAATCCTCTTCATAGAAGCCCTCCTGGATACCCCCAGGGCAAGGGCTTTTCTTCCAGAGAACAGCTGAAAGGCAATCCTTCAGATGGCTCAATTCATCATGGAGCACAAGTCTGTTTGGGCTTACTCCATGCAGTGCATGTTAGGTCTCATAGCCTCTTCCGTCTCATGGTACCTCTGACTTGGCTGCACATGAGGACCACCCAGTGGATGCTCAACATGGAGCAGTTTCCAGCTATGCATCCTCAGTCTTATCCCATCAAGGTGACGAAGCCTCTACTTCGGTCACTTGCATGATGGACATAGGAGGACAGTCTTCTTCAAGGTCTTCCCTTTTCTCAACCAGAGCTTCAGGTAACCATTACCACAGACGTGTCTCTGCTGGGATGGGGAGCCCATTATCAGGGCCACCACACTCAGGGAATCTGGAGCCCTACAGAGTCCCACCTCCACATCAGTGTGTTGGAGATGAGAACAGCCCTTTATGCCCTCTGGGCCCTGGTGAACTTTGTCAGCCACAAGATAGTCCTCCTTCAGACGAACCACAAGTCTGTCATGTTCTACATCATCAAATGGGGGGAGCACACTCTTATCCTCTCTACAGGGAGGCAATGAGATTGTGGGAATGATGTCTGGAACAGGACATTCTATTCCAGGTAATTTATCTGCTAGGGTCTCAGAACAGTCTAGCAGACAAGCTCAGCTGAACAGAAGCAGATCCTCACGACTGGTCGTTAACATCAGACATGCAATCTCTGTTTAGTGAGTGGTGATCCCCAAATGTGGACTTCTTTGTGTCCCCACTCAGTGCCAAACTGCCTTGATTCTGCTCCAAAAATCCAGGCATTTTCTGTAAGGATGTATTCAGGCTGCAGCTGACAAATCGCTTTCTGTATGCATTTCCTCCTGTTCCTCTAGTTCAGAGGGTACTGCTCAAGCTGGAGGCAAACTGGGGTAAAATGATTCTGGTCGCCCCATGCTGGCCTCTGCAGATATGGTTTTCCTGGCTCAACACATTTTCAGTCAGACCTCTAAAAGCCCTCCCTCTCAATTTTCTGACGCAGAGGTCCCTGCTTCACCCCAACCTGTGCTCCCTTCATCTCCATGCCTGGCTTCTGAAGAGATAGAAGTGGGCAGGTATAAAGTGCCTCAGAGGGCCTCTGAGATTCTTCTGGCTGCTCATAAGCATTCTGCCAGAAAAACCTACGCAGCCAAATAGAAACAGTTTTCTGTGTGGTGCTCCAAATCCCATATAAACCCATTCTCATGCCCACCAGGCAGGGTTTTAGAGTACTTATTGGACCTCTCTGATGCAGGCTTGCAATACTCTACAGTTAAGATCCATCTTTGCGCTGTTTCAGCATATCACAAGCCCTTATATAACCTCTCCCTAGCCCAACTTCCTCTATTTAAGAGGTCCCTGAAAGGCATTTTGCACACAAGGCCCCCAGTCAGGAACCCGTTGCCACCTGGGACCTCAGACTTGTGTTGGACATGTTCACTCATAAGCCCTTTGAACCCTTCACCGTGTGTGACCTGAAATTCCTTGGAAAATTGCATTTCTATTGGCCATCAACTTTACCCGCAGAGTATGTGAGATACATACATTGGTCACAGATCCTCCGTATACTGTTTTCTACAGAGAAAATATCACTCTCTGCACATACTTCAAGTTTTTGCCTAATGTGGTGTCGGAGTTTCACTTAAATCAGCCTCTAGTGCTGCCTACATACTTTCCCAACTTCCAGAATGAAGGAGAGTGCACCCTCAACTCTCAGGATGTTAAAAGCACTCTCACATACTACCTTGATAGAACTAAGGACTTCCGACAATCTAAGCAGCTGTTCATTTCTTTTCACCCTAATCGGTTGGGTGAGCCTGTTCCAGTCAAATGCATTTCTGCAAGAATTGTCAGTTGCCTGCACCACTGCTATTCTATGCTGCAGGTCATACTCTAGGGCCAGGTTTCATGCCCACTCCACCAGAGCGGTTGCTACGTCCTTGGCAGAGATTCCCTCTGTTTCTGTCGCCGATATTTGCAGAGCTGCCACTTGGAGCACAGTGCACACTTTTATCAAGCACTATGCCCTGGATGTCCATGCCAGGCAGCATGCCTCTTTTGCAGGACAGTCCTTAATGGACTTCTGTCCTGAGTGCGCTCCAGCTCTTACCACCCTGCCCAGGGGGGACTTTCGTTTCAGCTTAGTACTCTAACCCATTGGTATGAATCAGTGGTGATGATTGATTCCTGGAAGATATTAAAATTACATACTCACCATAATTCTTGATCTTCTAGGAATATCTTCACTATTGATTCACACACCCACCCTCCATCCTCCAGGCTCACTCTTTCTGTTTGTTGGTCTTCAACGCTTGTTTTTGGTTTGGGCTGTGAAGACACTGTGTTCTTTGTTGTTGACCCTTTTTACACAGGTCACAAGGGCTATCTTATGTCCTTAGGTTAAGTGTACTAATGTTAGTTAGGTTACGCTGCACGTCCTCTGTAAAAAAAGGTACTGAGGTGGTTGTGGGCCGGTGCTGAGATAATCATGCAGTGTGAGCACAGTCTACCTTGGCATCGGCCCGCCTGAAAAATTCTGGCTCCCGTGGAGTCCTAGTGCCTTTGGCTCAGAACCCATTGGTGTGAATCAATGGTGAAGATATTCCCAGAAGATCAAGAATTATGGTGAGTATGTAATTTTAAGGCCCTACGGCCTTATTTTAACTTTAATTTCTGAGGGAAGCAGAGGAGATGAAACTATCTGGTTGATTCAAGTTTGATACAGTTTAAGATTTGTTTCCATGAGTGTGTGTCTGTCATTACTGTTTTTTTTTTTTTATTGTTAATAATTTACTCAGGATAGCCCAGCTGGGATACAACATCTCATTTTCAGGAGGGTCCTGATTCTACTAATTTCTGCAGATTGACTGACTGAAACACTGGAGGTTAAAGAGACTTATGTCACATCATTATTTTGCTCTAATGGGGTTTGTCTCTGTTAATTGTAGCTGATGATCTTGAAGCTATTTTGAAGGTGTCCATGGTGGCATCAGTCATGTATCTTATGGCCTGGATGGCATAATCCATTGTGGCCCCCTGGGAACTTGTTGTAGGGATATCATGACAAGCTGTCTCTAACCATCTGAGGATTGCCCCGGATGTATAGATGGAAGTGTGACAGGGTGCATCCCTGCCACTGTAGTAGGACCCCTTGAGTATTTTAGGTTGCAACCTCTCTCTATATATATATTCTTATCTAATAAAGCTATCCCTTTCTTTCCATCTGGAGACAGGCCACCTCTAGATGACCCTCTGTGCTTCTCATTAACTTTCTTTTCTCTTCCTTCCATGGGTCCATATGATTGGAAGTCAATGTGCAGTGACCTCTAGCTCCAAGATAGAAGGAGCTGATATAATAATAGCCATAACTCTATAGAATGGCTGGCTATTATAGCTAGAATGAAAGATATATATTGTATACAGTAAAGCACCCTAATCAAAAGGGATACAGTGGCTATTTAGTGTGTAGGCAGAGAAAGACCTACATGACTAGCCTGTACATTAGTATTTACTGCAAAGTGGCAAACCCCTTTCCCTTTTATTTTCCGTAACCCTGTTGCCACTATGGAAATGTTAGAACCTGTACTGAATGCTGCAGTTTATCTATTGGATGCATTATGCTGCTGTTAAACTTTAGTTGCATAGGTAGAAATTAGAAGGAACCCTGTTGTAGCTATACCATATTAGGTTCCAGAGCCTAATTGTAAAAAGCTGTGATCACCTTTTACTTAGCAAAGCACTTTACTTAGCTGCACCAGAGATAAACAAAAAAGGGTGCAGAGCGAGTATTAGGCATGCACTCTAAGAGAGGGAGAGCTATACAGCAACGTGTAGAAACCTATGCAGAGGAAAGTGAAAGTGTCAGCCGTTGGCTTGACATTTCAGCTGAAAATACATTGTCTTGCCCGTGCTACACGAGCAAGAGATGTAGGATAAAGGGTTTTCTTGCTACCCTAGGATAAATATGAAAGGCTAAGGGATATTGTACTGCATAATAAAGATTGCAGCATGGGAAAGTCTAGCATACTAATAAACCTGGCATAAACATAGCTAGTGAAAACCTACAGACTAGAATACTGAAAAGGGGTAAAGTAAACACAGACCGTCTTCTGGCAAAACAATATGCTTTAAACAAATGTACTTCTTGAAGGAGAAGGAATAAATTAAGTCTGTCCTTACCTGAAGCAGGTGAAAGAATGAAATATTGTGTATAGGGGAACAGCGGACCCTTTGTGTCCCCTTTTTATAGTAAGCTGTCTGTCACTCAAGTCCCAGTGGAAAGTTTTCCATCTTTAAAATGGGGAAAATCCTTCTGGGAAAGTCCCTTCTATTATCTAAAGCTGCTCCTCATTATAGAAGTTTAACTAAGTCCTTTTAGCCTGTTATTTAATTAAATGAAGGGCCATGATGATGCTTGATCACCTGACCCAGGTGGGCGGGTATAAATAGTACTGCCTGAGCAAGCAAATGTAACATAGGGTCCGTGTCTTCTGACTGTGTGTAGGCGAAGGACTAGGAGAGTCCTGTGCTGCACTAAGGAGAACATTGTAAAAATTATTTACAAGTCTTTTCTTTTGAATTGTTTTGTTTGTTTTGTTTTTACTTTATATGTGATGCAAAGCTGTAGTTGTTTATGATTACAAAATAAACATCCCGCTTAGAACAAGTGGTTTGCACCAAACATCTTGTGTTTGTGTCCTTCTGTATTTCCCACACCTTTACAGGAGGCAGTGGAGACTCTCAGGGACATCATGAGCATCTCATGTGCTTTCTTGATAACATCGTCCACCTTTCTGTCCGTTGGATCCTTAAGTGCTGAGGAGGTTTCAGATGAGAGTATCATCTTGTTGTGAGTGAGGATACCTCGGGGGTGACTATCAGTAGCACGGACCAGCTTGCCTCCCTGTCTTATGATAGGGGATACCGGCATTCAAAGGTTCCTTTTTTGTGAGTCTTGGCAGGGTCGGGAGCTTGCCACTCGTTGTCTAGGATGTCTAAAAGGGCCTTGCAAATCAGAAAGATTGTGTTGGATTTCTTCTGTTCCCTTACTAGCGGATCTAGGTTTAGGTCTGGCTCTGGACAGGGTTCAGCAATTCACAAGGTCTCACAGATGACCCTGATGACCTCTGGGATGAGATCAAAGGGGGGCATAGTCTAGCCATCAGATCCTCAATGGATTCTTCCTCAGAGTGGGCCTCCTCCTCCAAGTCAGAGGTACCAAACTGCTCATCGGGGTCTGGAGTTTCAGGTCCTCTTGGTTTCTTTGGTTTAAGAGCCATGTTGTCAGGCTCTTGGGGATGCTTGTTGTCCCCCAGTGCATCAGGTTTGTCCAATAACATTTGAAACATCTCCACCATCACTGTCATACATGGCATAATCCCCAGCAGACCCAGATGTCTGGATGTCTGCCTGTAGCCCTGCGTCCACCAGACATAGGGAGCATAGATCTCCGGAGGCTTTTGACAGGAGGAGGTTGGGGCATTTTCTGCATGCCCTGAATGTTTTGCCCATGGTGTACCTTTGGAAACATAAGGTGATACAGCCAAGGGACATGATTAGAATGTGTAAGAACTTGAGGAAATATTCTTTATTCATTTAATTATTTATGTAATTATGTATTCCTTTTATCACATTCCTGTTTGAAAGTGAAGGTGACCTTAATATGGCCGTTGTCTGCTGACATATCCTCCCTTTTGTGTGTGGCATAACAGCAATGGGGAGATGCAGTAGTGTGACCTCAGCATGGCCACCGCCGGGTGACATCGCTGCCATTTTGTGTGTGGCAGAGTGGCAGTGGGATATACAATGAGATGACCTCAGCATGGCCGCCGCCAGTGACATCACTGCCATTTTGGGTGAAGCAGAGTGGCCATTACATGAGGGGGATGTGCAATTCTCATTCGCTACAAGATTAATGGCGATGTGAAATGCAAAGGGAAAAAAGGGTCATAAAAGGCGTCCTGTGGTTGCTGCAGTATTGGTGTTACCAACCACTTGGGGAATGTATCCCCTGACCCAATGCTTTCTCCACATTGCTGCAGGAGGACTGGGAACAGAAAGTGACAGGCTGCCCCATCAACACCCTGGCAGAACGAGGTAAACCGGAGTTGGGGGGGAGAGTCCAGATGCCTGCTACAAATCTGTTTATGCGCTCCGCACAGAAAAAAGGTGCCCAGGTGATTTAATATTGATCCCTCTGCTGAACGAGGTGAGCAGAGGGATCTGGGAATGACTTCACAGTGGTGGGCAAAAACTCAAACTACTGTCTGATGAACCCTTCAGCTGAACAAGGTGAGCCATAGGGATGCCACTCGCCACAGTACTGGGGCCATCTGTTCATCCCCTTCACTGAACGAGGTAAACCGAGGGGGTGCATGCATGAGAAGGAGCCAGGCATGAGGATCTATTCAGCAAATTGAGCTGCAGCAAGGTGAACAGTGGGACTGCATTATTCTGTCATTTGCTCACTGCTAATGTCTATGCTGCTTTGTTATAATAAGGGGTGGAGGTCAAAGCAACCATGGAGACTTCCGGTTCTGCCACAGCTCAGGATAGCAGCTAAAGAGCGAACTCTCACGACGACCTGCTAAAAAAAACCCAGAAAATAACAAACTGCACCATAAAAGTCTGCAAAATGTCTGGAGGGTGGACACAAAAGGATAAAAATCCCAGATCTCGATCGCACCAGCCTAAAGAAGGCAAGGAGACCGTGGGACTCCGCGGCGGCTCCCCCACCTGCATGGCGATGCACAATCGAGCGGCTGAACCTGCAATGGCCTACGATACAGACAAGGCGGCAGATAGGCTTTCCCGATGCCGGTTCAATCTGATTTTAAAAGAACTGAAGGAAATGAGGACCGAAAACAAAACTGAGTTCGGAAACCTGACCCAAAAATTAAACCATAAGGAACGCCGGGTTCAAGAGGCGGAGGACCGAATATCTCAAATGGAAGACAGTCTGCTGCATTTGGGAAGAACGGTTCAGGCTCTTTGCTACCATACAATGGACTTGGAGGAAAAATGTACCGATTTGGAAAGTCGAGCCCGCCGCGATAACCTGCGGGTATACAGCCAAAAAGAGGGAACTGAATCAGGAGCAATGGTAGACTTCATGGCTGACTTACTCAAAGATGTCCTTAGTCTTCACCCCCTTATATGAACTGAAGATCGAGAGGGCACATAGGGCCTTGTTTCCGAAGCCGAAAGAGGAGACAGCCAGACCCCGTTCTAGTATTAATAAATTCAGCAGCTATCACACTAAAGAGGATATTTTAAGACGAGCCGGGCCTGGAAATCAAATATTTGGACTCACGTTTGTATTTCGACCAGGACTACCCGACATTGATTCAATAGCAGCGGTTGATGTATGGCCCCCTAATAAAAGCTTTAAAAGAAAAACGGCTTAGAATTCAAATGCCTTACCCCACCTGCCTCAGGGTACATTGGGAAGAGGGCCCAGAAGCATATGACTCCCCACAGGAAGCTAGAGATGCCATGCTGAAACATGGCCTACCCACGCCAGAGCTTCGCCTGCAGGCACCGCAGAGGAAGAGAGCTCAAGGTACAGGATGGCAACTCAGCACATCAAGGAAAGCCAGAAGATCTCTACACCAAGGTACATCACGATCAACATCCTTATTACAAGATTTGATCAACAAGCTACCGGGGAGTGGAAGAAGGCGATCTTGAAGATCTGGGAGAGGACTGAAAAATTTAGCGATACTTGAGGTAATTTCCCCTTGGGGTCTGAAGTACTCCTTGTCAGTGAAGGTGGAAGGGACAAATTACAGGACATCTCCACGTACCATTTTGTAATGGATTGTGGGTATTCACGATTCTTCATTTCCTCCCAGCTGGATAAGGACTAGATCTCTCCCCAATATTAAACTGTATCAATTCCAGGGGGAAGCGGCAGGGAGGGAGGGGGTCTGTCTCTTTCGGCCCTCCGAAATTAAAAATGAAAATCAAAAATGCAAGTTTAATGGTGAGGCTGTGATGGGGGGGGTAAAATGTCTACTTTGAAATAAGCAGAAATCTAGAGGACCTCCCAAAGCTGGGTGTAAACGCTGGGTAAATAAGAAATAATATATTGACTTAATGGAAACTCAGCCAGCTGAATGACTAAGGTTTGCCTTGGGGGCGGGGGGAGGGGATGGAATATGCCCATTGAAGTTTTGGGATTAATATGGACTCCCAGGGGCTATGGTAAATGAGAGAGGAAACACTCTCGCTGTTGATTTGAGCTCCTAAAGGAAGTCCAGATATAAAATTAAAGCAGGTCGGAGAGGGAATACGGGGTGTATGCTACAGACCAGAACTTAGTTTTTTTTGGACTGCCCTGGTCTGTTGGCATTCTCACATCGAGCTCCACAACATAGGAGAGAACTCGAGAAGGGGGTCCCTCTAGAGAGGGAAAGTTTTTACACGCCACTTTCTGCCCATTCCCGATAGGGAAGGGCAAAGAGGCCTACAGTGACTAGGCCTTCTACCTTGGAAGTCAGTTCTTGAGTGGGTGGTGACATTCCCACCTTCTCCAAAAGATGTTGGTTTATTGTTCATGTAGAGTTCATGTTAAAGTAGTTAAATGTTCTATATTTAATATGTTTATTATTGCTGCCAAATTTGTTCCCACCGCCCTCCCAATTTTAGGGTCACTCTCTGTAGATGGTGAGCCAAGGGAAGTAAGAGAAAAATTAAAAGAAAGCAAATATAATATATAAACATTGCCAAGGTATGTACCAATTTCCTTTCCTTTAATGTTAATGGGTTAAAGAACCCTGTAAAATGTAGTAAAATCATCTCCTATATTAAAAAAAGGAAGGCGGATTTCTGCATTCTTCAAGACACGCATCTTTCACTAAAAGAGCATGAAAAAATTAACAAATTTGGTTTCTCGAAAGTAGTAGTGTCCTCATACAGAAGGGGCCATCACAGGGGTGTGATGGTCATGGTGGGAGGAGGGGTTGCCTTTGAAACCAGAGATACCCTGACAGATTCTGAGGGATGCCTAGCTGCTCTGAAGGGCTACTATAATGGAGAACTCATCACAATAGCCTCAATCTATGCCCCCCCAGTTCAGACTGTAGCTTTTACAGGAGGTTATATATGAGACTCACAGAATGGGCAGAGGAGTCATTGATTATGGGTGGGGACCTGAACCTCACTTTAAATGACCATTTTGACTCCACTTCTAGGGTCGAGAGGTCGGACAGGAGAGTTGTCCTAAAGGTTAATAAATTCTTATCTGAGGTAGGCTATATAGATGCTAGGAGAGCCTTTCATGGCCAGAAATGGGACTACACTTTCTTTTCCCAGGTACACAAAGTACATACTAGAATAGGTTATTTCTTTGTACCTAAAGAGACCATATATCAAGTGCAGAACATCGAAATAGGGGAAATTTATCTTTCTGATCATGCCCCTATATGGCTACAGTTGCAATTGGGACAAAGTAAGAAAAAGACCATATGGCGTCTTAACTTGTCCCTTATTCAGGGAAAAGAAAATCAAGAACAGGTATGGGAGATGAGTAAAGAAGCACTTAGCACGAATGATACCCCATATATCTCTCCATCCATTCTTTGGGATACAGTAAAGGCAGTGGTGCGGGGCAAATTGATAGCAAAAGCTGTTAAACATAAAAGGGATAGAGAGGCCCAAAAGGCAACTTTACAACATAAGATAAGGGAATTGCAACAGTCCTTAAAAGATAAATGTGATACTACCAAAGAAAGAGAAATCCAGAAACATCGACGTGCCTTTAATGCCATCCTGGACTACAATGTGGAGCAAAACATGTTGTACTTGAGGCAGAAATATTATGAGGGGGGACCCAGTGCCACTAGGTTATTAGCTAGCAGATTAAGGCAAAGAAAGGCTAGAGCCACCATCAGTAGGATTACACATCCATTTACTAGGCAGCAGTTGGTAAACACAGTAGATATGACGGATGCCTTCACAGACTACTATAGGGAGTTATATAAGGTGGAAACTGTGCCTGATACAGATAAACTAGAAAGTTTCTTAGAGAAGCTACGACTCTGTCAAGTTGGGGAATCTGATGCTGCCTCCCTGGTAGCACCAATAAGGGATTCTGAAATCATAACCAAAATAACCATAATTAAAACAGGGAAATGCCCTGGCATGGATGGATGGATATTCAGCTGAATTTTACAAGCTTTTTAGAGCCCAAGTTTCACCAGTCCTTGGCAGAGTTTACAACTTCCTGATGTCTGAAGGAGGTGTAGCCCCCCCATAATGGAACTACGCGGTGGTTGCGGTGTTGCCTAAGCCCACCAGGGACCCTCTATTATGTGCCTCGTATAGGCCTATTTCCATTCTAAATACTGACTATAAAATAATGGCGGGAATAATGACAGCATGGCTTCAGCGTATCATCCCCAAAATTATACACTCAGATCAGACGGGCTTTGTCCTGGGCCGACAGGCGCAGGATGGTATCCGTCGTGCTGTAAATATCTTAGAACATGTTGGGGAGACAGGAGAAGCATCACTGGTCATGAGCCTGGACGCAGAAAAAGCATTTGATAAAGTGCAGTGGTCATTCCTGCAAGCGTCCCTGGCGGGCTTTGGCTTTCCGGAAGCTTTCTGCAAACTAATAGCTAGACTCTATAATTCTCTTCAGGGATGTGTAAGGATGAATGGTCATATAGGGAGATCATTTGAATTGGAGAGGGGAACGTGGCAGGGCTGCCCCCTGTCTCCTCTTCTCATCGCCATTTTCGTGGAGACACTGGCATAGGCAATCTGCCTGAATCCGGCCATTCGGGGCATAGAGTTAGGGGGATATGAACATAAACAGGGCCTCTATGCTGATGATATCCTGCTGTTTCTGGGTGACCCGGATTTGTCCCTTCCAGAGGTTTCTAAACAGATACAACAATTTACTGAAATATCTGGTGACTCCCTAAACACGGTCAAGACTGAGGTCTTAACTTGCTCCTATCAGGTTCCTCTGGACATTCAGCGGAGATATCCGATGAGATGGGGGTTAAATAAACTGAAATACTTGGGGGTATTCCTTGGAACGAACCCACTAACCCTTTTTCAAGATAATTATCCCAACCTAATACATGAGATATCGCAAGATTATAAAAGCTGGGCCCTTCCCCCCCACCAATGCATTCTCAAGTCCAGACTACCGAAATGAATGTTCTACCCCGTTTATTGTATTTGTTTCAGTGTGTACCCTGTGTTGTCCCGCAACAGTCCATTTTGGGTTGGCAAAGACAACTAATGAATTTTATTTGGGGTGCAGACAAACCAAGGGTATCCAGAAATATGTTATACCTACCCAGAAAAACAGGAAGATTAGCAGTCCCATACCTGCTTGGATACTGGACTGCTTCACAGATGAAAATTGCACTGATGTGGCAGCACCCCCACTATACCTCCCATTGGAAAACGATGGAACTACAACAAACCCAGGGTCCGGCCCTGCAGGCCATACTTTATAATAGATGCCTCCAACAACTAGCCAACATGCAGCTCTCCACAGGAGTCAACACGGTTCTGGAGGGTTGGAGAAGGGGTACCAGTAAGGGGGGAACAGCGCAGCATCTGTGGAAATACAGATGGTGGGCCTGGGAGGAACAATTCATCCCAGCATCCCAAGACCACTGGTTTAGAGACCAAGCGCGTAATGGTTTCCACTCACCATGGCAGGTCATAAATGGAGGTACTCCCATTTCGTTCGAAGCAGCTGTGCCCCTATTTGATTTAAAACCAAACGACAGATTTAAATACTATCAGATCAGTAACTGGGTTCATGACAACCTAAACAACTCAGAAGTAATATGGGGACAACACCTGCACTCTCCACCTTTTGAAAAAATATGGTCATCCCCCTCTGGGAGAGGAGCAATCACCGAATTATACACCAATTTTATATTGGATCAGGGCCATAATTCACTTGGTCTTAATGCAAGATGGGAGGAAGAGATGGGAGAAATGATAGAGAAAGACAAATGGGAGAAGAGTTGGGGTCTAATATGGAACACTACTTCAAACAACATGAAGTCTTGCTGTATTCAGACATAATGCAGTTAGCCCCAGCACTTGAACTGCCCCAGAGAGGAAAGAGTTAACTCTATGCAGAAGCATAGAACGTTGAGCTCAAGCTCGTTTTTTTAACCTCTGTCTGTGGTACTTCTCAGTGTAACCATCAGATTCTTTACTCTGCCTAACAGTAAAGTCGCTCCGGAGATTTCCTCTGCTCGGTTCGGTAAAAGTAAAGCGTTCGGTTTAAACTGTGTAATTTTTTGTTATTTTCGGATTTCCAGCCTCTGTCTATGGTACAGGTAGTGTGTAGATAGGTAGTGACTGTGTTTTATTCCATGAAAAAGTTGGAAATTGTTCTTTTCTTTGGTTTCTTTCCGGTCGGTCCGGTTTTGAACCGACCCATTCTGTTTTAATTTATTTCTGGGATTAGAGTGGTGTTCTGATACCGATCGATTTCAAAAGAACCGAGTTTTTTTGGCGGTTCTTTTAAAAAGCCCGTGACACGGTTTGTAACCGATCGGTTATTGTATTACCTGGCTTGAAAGCTGCAATAGGGTAATTTGTTAGGTTGGCCATGTCTGAGAAACCCAAGAAGAAAACCGGTCCCACAGGGTTTCAACACTGTACTGAGTGTGGGGAGGCCTTTGCTAAGGCTGACCCCCACCTCATTTGTGTTTATTGTCTGGGGTTTGACCACCTCAAGTCAGACTGCCAAATCTGTAAAAACTTTCCTAAATCCACTCTAGACAAAAGACTGAGTAGGCTGAAGGAAAGGGAGGCCGAGAAGTCCGTAGATCCGGATGGCCAGCCCGGTTCGGTTGCGGCCAACCCTGAGGAGGTGCCCACTGACCTAGGCGATACCTCCTCGGGCAAAAGGAGAGCCGATCCCGAGGGGTCGGTTCCATCAAAAAAGAAGCGTAAGTCTGCCGGTTCGGATCCGGTATCGCACTCTCCAACCACGGACGAAATAGCCAAAGCGATTAGCATTGTTCAATCGCTTAGACCGGTTCCGTCCGAACTGGTACCGCCGGTTAGGTGGTCGGTTCAGTCGGATCCATCTCATCTGGATTATGATCCAGATGCTTTTTATGAGGAGTGTGAGGGAGACGAAGACTATCCCGAGGATGATGATGATGATGATGATGACCGGGGGGTCTGGATGTGCCCATTGAACCGGACATCTCCCCAGACAGGCCCTCAGGTGTCTCTACTCCCAGGCTCTCTGAGTCCCCTTCACATTTTTTGTTCTACAAAAAGGTGGCAGAAACCCTGCAGCTTCCCTTGGTTGAAGCTGCAGAGGAGGACGAAGAGCCTGATTTTGTGGAAATGATGGACATCTCAGAGTCCAAAAGACTGTCTATCCCTCTTTATAAATCCTTGGGGAAACAGACACACAACATTTTACAAACCTCTAATTCAATACCCCCTGTGGATAAGTTTATGGACAGGAGGTATTTGTTATCAGGCTCAGCTGCGGAGTTCCTTTATAGTCATTGCAGCCATGTTGGGGTAGTGCAGGCTGCAGCCTGTGACAGGGCTAACATTCCTTTGGCTTCACACCCATCAGATAAGGACTCCAGGAAAGTGGATGCCATGGCCAAAAAACAGTATTTGGCATCCTCTTCGGGACTCAGGCAGGCCACTTATATGGCCTACACAGCCAGGTACCAGAAATCCAGATGGGATATGGTTCTGGAACTGGCTAAACAGGCCTTTCCCCAACTAGCCAAGGAGCTGGAGGAGGTGGCTGCTGATGGACTTGAGGAATCCAAAATGCAATTTCATGCTGCTGTGGACTCCAGTGATGTGACATCTGTGTCTCTCAGAAGACATGCTTGGCTCAGATGTACTAGCCTTTCACAGGATACCCAGACTAAGGCTATGGATTTTCCTGTAGTAGGTAACTCTCTGTTTGGGGAGCAGACAAAGGCTTACATGAAGAAAACGGATGAATACAGGAACACGAACAGGAGTGCACAGGCCAAAGAAAGGCAAGCCACTCCGCACAAGTAGCAGTCTAGGGGCAGGGGCAGGCCCTTTCAAAGGCCTTTTTACCAAGCCCAGGCCTCCTCTCCCTTCCCACAGAGGGGGTTCTTCAGAGGAGGGGCAGGGATGAGCAGAGCTGCTCCTCCTCCTCTCAGTCTAAGGCTCCTGCCAAGCAGACACCCATGATGTGTCAGCAGGTCGACTCCCCATGTCCAGTGAGGCAGGCTGGCACTGACTTCCAGGCCTGGAAGTCTGTGACCTCAGACAAGTGGGTCCTGGAAGTAGTCAGCAGGACTAACCCTCAGCTAAAAAATTTCAAAAAGAGGGCCAAGTCTTTCACCTGCATCACTCTCAGAAACCATTGCCCTAGAGGCAGAGGTTTCTCTCTTCTAGCTCTTAGAGCTATAGAAGGTTCCTACTCAGCACAGGGAAAAGGACTGTACTCCAGGTACTTCCTTACCCCAAAGAAAACAGGGGAGTGGCGACCCATCCTGGACCTAAGGTATTTGAACAAACACATTTCAAAGCCCAAATTCAAAATAGTAACTCTGGGAATAATCCTTCCCTCTCTAAGGCCAGGGTATTGGCTAGCATCTCTGGACCTCAAGGACGCCTACTTCCATATTCCTATCAGGTGCTCCCACAAAAAATACCTCAGGTTCGAGTTGCCTTCAGGCCATTACCAATTCACAGGTATGCCGTTCGGCCTAACATCAGCTCCAAGGGTGTTCACAAAGTGCCTTGCAATAGTGGTGGCTTGCCTCAGAAGACAGGGTATCACCATCTTCCCGTATCTGGACAACTGACTCTTAGTGAGTCAGTCACCTTTACAGGTCAAGTCAGCTCTTCAGACTACCCAGGACCTACTCAGCTCCTTGGAGTTTCTTCTCAATCTTCCAAAGTCTGTCCTCAAACCAGTTCAACTTCTCACCTTTATAAGCATAGAGTTGGACACTGTACAAGCAAAAGCCTTCCTTCCCCTGGCAAGGGTGAAGGCCCTAGTGGATCTCGCTTCCTCCTTTCGACCTCAGGTCTCCCGCCCAGCAAGACAGTTCCTCCAGCTCTTGGGTCACATGGCAGCTTCCACAGCAGTGGTGCAGGGAGAAAGGTTCCAGATGAGGGACATTCAGTTTCATCTAAGGTCTTTTTGGTCTCAAAAGAAGGATTCACTTACCAAACTGATCCCAGTGACTCAGACTCTGGTCCAGGCTCTCCAGTGGTGGCTGGACCAGGACAACCTCAGACAAGGGGTTCCATTTCTCCCTCAAGTCCCATCAGTAGTTCTAACTACAGATGCTTCTCTCCTAGGGTGGAGAGCCTACCTGGGAGCTCTGACAGCTCAAGAAGTCTGGTCCCCACAAGAGTCTTTCCTTCACATCAATCTCCTGGAACTCAGGGCAGTTTTCCTACCTCTGCAGAGCTTCTCAGATTCAGTCAAGGGCAAGGTGGTCCAAGTCAGAACGGACAACACCACTACAATGTGGTACATCAACAAGCAGGGAGGCACTCGGTCCTCGGCCTTGTGCACAGAAGCCATGAAGCTGTGGTCTCTGGCCTATTCTCTTCAGACTTCTCTGGTAGCAGTTCACCTTCCTGGGAAGGACAACATACTAGCAGATGCTCTGAGCAGAATTTCACAGGGACACCACAAATGGTCCCTGGATCCTCACATACTAAAGGTCATCTTCTCCAGGTGGGGCACTCCAGAGATAGATCTCTTTGCAGCACCCGGACAATCATCAACTTCCTCTGTTTTGTTGCAGACCTCCAGTCCTGGGGACGGTTCCCCAGGATGCTCTCATTTTGGACTGGAAGGGCAGGTTTCTTTATGCCTTCCCTCCCTTCCCTCTGCTGTTCAGAGTTCTGATCAAGATCAGGACTCAACCCTGCACAGTGATACTGGTGGCTCCAGATTGGGCCAGATAGCCATGGTATCCTCTACTGCTGTCCTTGTCAGTGTCACATCCCCTGTCTCTGCCCAGAACATACAATCTCTCCCAGGGGGTGGATCTGGTACCCCAATCTCCAGTCTCTCAATCTCAAGGCCTGGCTCTTGAAGAGTTAGAATATGCAGCACTACATCTTTCTCAGGAAGTTTTGGATATTCTGAAGGTCTCCAGGAAACCTTCCACTAGAAAAACTTACAACTCCAAATGGAAAAGGTTCAGTATTTGGTCCTCTCAGCAAGGCATCCTGCCTGATTCTGCAGACATTTCCACAACCTTAGACTATCTAGTTCATCTGAATGGTCTAGGCCTTAGGCCTGCCACTCTGAAGGTTCATCTAGGAGCTGTCTCTGCATTCTTCTTAGCAGAGAAGGGCTCTTCCTTGGCATCTCATCCTGTTTTCAGAAAGTTTTTCAAAGGACTGGTTCACATTAACCCTCCCTTTAGGGAGCCCACTCCGCCTTGGGATCTTAATGTCTGCATAGCTCAGCTTATGCAGCCACTCTTTGAACCTCTGGCTTCGGCCGAATTGAAGTACTTGACCTGGAAAACTGTGTTCCTGGTAGCTATTACTTCTGCCAGGCAGATTAGTGAGTTACAGGCTCTGTCAGTTGAACCTGACATCATCTTCTTCCATAGAAACAAAGTGATCCTAAGAACCAGTAGGAGGTTCTTGCCCAAAGTGGTATTGGATTTTCATCTGAACCAGTCTATATCTCTCTCCCTGTGTTTTTCACTGATCATTCTTCTTCAGGTGAAAGAAGGTTACACAGTCTGGACGTTAAGAGGGCCCTTAGCTACTACACTGAGCATATTAAGGCACATAGAAATGACTGTCTTCTATTGTTTCTCACTTATGGTGAAGTGGGGAAAAGTAAGCCTGCCACTAAAAGAACTATTGCCAGGTGGATTGTATCTTGTATACAATTCTGTTATGACAAGTTGGATAGAACGCCCCCTTCAGGCCTGAGGGCTCATTTGACTAGGGGTACAGCTGCTTCTCTAGCTGCAGACAGAGATATACCTTTGTTAGAGATCTGTAAAGCAGCCACCTGGAAAACAATACATACTTTTACCAAGCATTACTCCCTGGACATTACCAAGCATTACTCCCTGGACATCCAGGCTAGGAGTGATGCTAGGTTTGGCACAGCAGTCCTGCAGAGCCTCTTCCCAAAGTAGGTTCTGCATTTCCTCCTCCATAGGGAACTGCTTGGTAGTCTGCATTATGTCTGAATACAGCAAGACTTCATGTTGTTTGAAGAAAAAATTACTCACCATAGTAATGTTGTTTCTTCTAATGGAGTCTTGCTGTATTCAGACCTCCCCCCCCCACCTCCCCTCTCAGAACATGGGTTTTTGGGAAGTGGGCTGGCAGGTACAGTGTTGCACCTCAGGGGTGTACCTTGTACCCTCCCTCTTGGGTGGGGTGGATGTTGTTATTATTTTTCTGGTGTTTTATACTTAAATATTGTCACTACCTTTCCTTCTTGGGTTCTCGACTTGAGTCTTTCGGGCCCAAAAATAATTTTTTGCCCCTTGGCTATATGTTGAACAATTTCCATACTATAGTATGTTAGTTAGTGTTCTCATAAGAATTTGATGGTTACACTGAGAAGTACCACAGACAGAGGTTTGAAAACCGAGCTCAAGCTCAACGTTCTATGCTTCTGCATAGAGTTAACTCTTTCCTCTCCGGGGCAGTTCAAATGCTGGGGCTAACTGCATTATGTCTGAATACAGCAAGACTCCATTAGAAGAAACAACATTACTATGGTGAGTAATTTTTCCTTCCTCCCCGTCGTGGAGGGAGTTTGTCTGGAAGGCTAGGAGTTGGTACATCTTGGTCCCCAGAACTCAGGCTAAGTTCAAGGAGTGGGTAACTCAAGTTGTTGGAGGGGATGCGGGGAGACCATGGCAGAACACTCTCACATACTATGGCAGTGCCCTAAAATAAGGGCTTACTGGGAAGAGATTCAAGAGCATCTGAGGACCTTTTTTGGGGGTGAAGATGGGTTGAGCCCCATACATATGATACTGGGTGTGGATCCGATTCACCTAAAAGGTAAAGATAGTAAATACCTCTGGCGCACACTCCAAGCAGCAGCTTTAAAGGCACTCACAAAGTGTTGGCTACAGAAAGACAGCCCTACAGTAAAGGAATGGGTCAAAATAATCATAGCAATACAGGCGATGGAGAGACTGACCTTTGCAATTCAACACAGGCAGGATCAATTTGTTAATAGGTGGACCAGATGGGAACTTTATGTTACCAGTATAGAAGTAGAATGAAAACAACAGATCCTTCCTTTCCAGGTGTATAAAGATTGGGGACAGGAGTCAAATTATGAGTAATGGAACGAAGTTATATGACAAGAGCAGGAATAGGGGGTGCAAGTGTGTTTCACTTTGCCCCAATTATTAAAAGAGGACTTTAGGTAAAGAGATACCAAGGAACTAACTAAGGGTAACCAGGGTGAGATTTAGAGATAAATTAATAACTTGGAAGGTTTATTTCATGAACTTAAAGTAGTACAGAGATTCTGATATAGGATTATGTATCAGGAAGGTAATGGTAAAACCCGGGGAGGTGGCGATGGCAAAGGATGGCAGCTTTATAGTTTTTATGTTAGAGTTTATATTACAACATTTTTAAGCTCCTTTTTTTTTAAGTGTTCTTTGTAATTTATGCAGTATTTTACTGTTAAGATTAATTTTTTCATTTAACAAAATGAGATAAATCTCCAGACTGTAATATTCTGTAATGTTTAAGCTCAAATGTGTGGTTGTTGAAAAATGAAATGGAACCATTTCAAATGTTGAAGTATCTCTATTTGAAAATAAAATAAAGTTTAAAAAAAAAAAGCAACCATGGAAATTGTCTAACATCCTGATGCCAGCGAAAGCTCAAAAGTGCTACAGAGCCTACCTGATGGGCGGCATTACAGTTTATCGGCATATATGCAGCCTGTCCAGGTGTTGCCGTAAGTAATATTTCAGGTATTAAGACACCCGTGGAAGCAATAAAATAAGTATAATTAATGGTTTATGTTTTTTCCCCATAGGAAAAAGTGTGTGTAAATTGCCAGTATAAAGGAGCGTTTATAATGGTAATCACGTGCCACCTTGCTTTGGCAAAGAACCACGAGCCAGAGTAGTATCTCGAGACACTGTAGCTGTCTTTCCCTCATCCCACACACTGCCACAAAGCACTTACCTCAGGGCAATCAACATCGAAACTGTGCCAGTAACTGTGTCCAACTCCTCATTCAGAAGGGCCAAATAAACTAAAAAAATAAAGAACAGAACAAATGTCAGCTCGTTTCCAAATACCAACGAGAGACAGACAATTATTCATTGAAGAGCAAGAAAATAAAAACACTGCAGAAGTCGAAACCGACTTGAAACTATTCTGAACCTACTTAGCAGAGGTAGGGAAAGACACCGAATTTCAAACATTTAAATTGGCTGAACTAGACTGTACATTAGCCGACTTCATATTTGTATTAAAAAAGACATGATGGCACGGATTATGAACCGGGCACAATAAGGGGTATCATTGCCAGCATAGATAGGCATTTGAGGGCTCAAAAGTACCCATATTCCATCTTTAAAAGTACCAAAACTTTCTTCACAGAAACGAAAAAAGACACTAGCAGCTAAACAAAAGCAGCAAAAAAAAAGAAGGAAAGGGCAACAGGCCTCACAAAGCGCAACCGCTATCAGAAGAAGACATAGAACAGCTGTACAGCTCGGGCACCCTCACCATATCTAACCCCACAGGACTACTAAATGTTCTTTTCTTTAATTTTGGCATACAGTTCGCCATGCGCACAAAAGAGCACAACGGCTTACAATGGGGGGACATCAGAGAAGGGGGAAGACACCAATGGCAATGTGTTCTTGGAATATTCAGAACGTCCAACAAAGACAAGAATGGGGGAAAACCCCAAACACGTCTGCCCAGTAAACCCCCGAATATGTGCCAGCAAGCTCAACCCAGAAAGAGACACATTTAAATCATACCATCTGTACAAAGTCAGAGACCCCTGAAATGCTGGCTCCCGATGCCCCATTTTATATTGCCCCAAATACAAATAGAAAAGAAATATCACTTTGGTTTAGAAATATGAATATTGGAATAAACAAATTGAGGCACATGATGGCACACATGAGACTCAACTCAGGGCTACTGAACTCTAAGCAGATTACAAACCAGAGCATGAGGAAAACCAGCATACAAAGACTGGTCGACCACAATGTGCCCCTAGCTGATGTCCAACAAATATCAGGATGTGGTAACAGCCAATCCATTAACAACTATTCCGTTTTGTCTGAAAAAAAAAAACAGCAAAAAATTAGTCAGCTCCTCACTTACTCAGCAGAAGACAGACCCTCCACATCAAGAGAGCCAGAACCCCTCGTAGGCTACAGCACAGCCACCAACATCAGAGTGGAAGCAGCCACCAGCAGTACCCTGCAGTCCATCTTTGGGAGTGCCTGCACTTTCCACAAGATGGTGACTGTCAACATTTTCAACAATCAGCCACCAGAAGCAAAAACACGACACATCCAAGTCCTCTATGACTCGGACAGCTCTGTCTAATGTAAGTAATACAAAGCAAAATAATAAAAAGTTAGAAATTCTTTCCTCTCCACCACCCCTTAATAAAATAACAAAAAGTATTCAATCTATAAAATACAGATGATCCCTAACAGAACATCCTCTCTTTTTTTCTCATCAACCCTTCCCCTGCAGGTCACCTGATGCCCTCACCACGG
Source organism: Neoceratodus forsteri (assembly GCA_016271365.2). NCBI lineage: Eukaryota > Metazoa > Chordata > Ceratodontiformes > Ceratodontidae > Neoceratodus > Neoceratodus forsteri. Next base: position 1,546,830,204 of record CM057450.1, read on the forward strand.
CAACCAGAACCTCTTAGACAACGAGTATAGCATTTCCACTTTCAAGTTCAGCATTGTTTTGTTTTTTAAAACATTAAAGTTAATATTTTCAAAGTAGAATTTAAAGAAAATGTTACAGTTCAACCGTTTTTTGCTTGTTAATAAAACTTCAACCACTTTCCAAAAGGTAAAACTACCTCATACTCTTATTCATGATGGGAACACACAGCAGAACATATTTTATATAATTGTTGAGGCAAAACAAATGCAAACCAACAATTATATGAAATAAAAAAAATGGGTCAGGGTGTGTAAACTCGAAGTTTACACACACCCTCAGGGATAGATGCTATACATAAACCCCTTGAGCTTCGCTCTCAGAGTTTATTTAGCATCTAATCCCTCGGGTGTGTGTAAACTTCTTGTTACACACCCCGACCCATATTTTATTCTAGTTATAATAAACTACTGCCACTGCTGCTACAATAAGAGCAGTGGTGTTAGCGATGTCACTAAATGGGTGGAATTCCCAAGACAACTTTCACCCGCTCAATTGGGACCCGCGCTGCGCTTCCGCATTCAGTCGTATGTTTCGGCTCTTTATTAAAATATAACCATTGCTTTGAAAATAATGATCACTGTAGCCCCTGACTCCTGCAGCAGCTTTGGAAGGTATGTGGGGGATGGGAGTGGGCTGCAGAGCTTCTTTGCATGTCACCTTTAAGCACAAATCTGGTGTTAAAACACTAGAGCATCACCACACAGCAACATATGAGTGGAGTTCTGATTCCACAGCATTATTCTATTTTCCAAAGCAACATCTCAGAGTAGAAATAATGTAGTTTTTGTATTGGCTCACTATTGGGCCCATTAGAAGAAACATCATTACTACGATGAGTATTTTTTTTTCTTTTAGGCCAGCATCCTAATTTGCTCTTACAAAATCATCCAAAATTGTCTTTAATGCACTACTAAACTGTTTTGACATCAGTGCCTGATACCTTAGTTGAAAACTATGTATGCATATGTACAGTGTATATAAAGGGCCTGAGGAATAATATGCCATTGGCCCAATCTCTACAACAATCACCTTATATTTGTTTAAAATCTTTGTCAGCTTTAAATGTTTCACTTAGCATATGATGTGTCTGAGCTGGAAGCCGAACAACATAATCAAATTTTGCTCTAAGGATACTACTCAGTCAGACTTTTATTTTTTGCACACTTTCTAGGGTGGAGATGGTTCAAAAGTGATCAAGCTTAAAGATGGCATCAATACTGTGCAGATAGAAGTGACATCAGAAGATGGTACCATCAAGAAATATATCATTGAAGTTACAAAGCTGTCTGCAAGCACAGCATCACTTGATGGACTCAAACTAACCGACGATCTACAAGTTCTCCCTCCATTTTCGTCAAGTGTCTATGAATATTCATGTATGTACTCATTTAGCTACTACCCCATGCTGCTTTTGCACTTGATTATTTTATTATTTCTAGTGCCTATATTTTTCTCACCTTCATTTGCTCTCCCTATAGTATTGCTCAGTTTCAGTTCCTGTACTGCACCGTACCTCATGCCTTCCTTTACATGCTGCTCTAAGAAGCAGTTGTTTACCTTGTTAAAGAATTCTTGGCTGGTCCTTCCTTTTGTTTGGCCAGATTTCCAGTCTCTTGGTTCGTGGTCTGTCCTTCTCTACCCCTCCAAAGTACACCTGTAATAATGCTATACCTTTCTGCTGAAAAGAACAACATGTACCCTGTCGTTCCTTAGCAACATGCTGGCTACCTGTGTCTCCGGGTAGTTGCCCATTGTTCCCATTGTTAGTAGGTTTGTCTCGTTTTATAATTCACATTGTAGTTTGACCATTTCAACCATTTAAGCTGACTGATTCAGCTACGAGGAAGGGCTCTGTAACTCATACAAAGTTGTTAGACTATTATGATATTAAGTAGCATACGGTATGGCAAGTCAGTATAGGTTTGCATGGCTGCTGTTTACAAGTACACATAACCTGCAAAGGAGTAAGATTAGAAAATGTGTTGCTAGAAATTGGCTTACTGAAATCATTTTTCTTTTTAATTATCTTCTCTGTTTAGGTACAGTACCATTTTACGTTCACACCATAACTGTATGCCCATCTGTGCCAGACAGTAATATGAAAGTGACTGTCTGGAAGGCAGATGTCACTAAGCCAGTGTCCTTGTCTGTTGGAGACACAGTGATAGAAGTCCAAGTTTCCTCAGCAGATGGCACCAAATCCCAGGTATGAGTTGAAATAGCTCAACTGCTTGCTAATTGTTAGGGTTTCGTCTAGTAAGAAAACATATTCTATCAGTTTTTTATAATAAAAAAAAAGCATGTTCCATGAAACAAAACAAAAAAAAGTCACGTGTGTGACAAAGAAGTATTTTTCAAAAAGTCTGTCACAAAAACAACTTTGGGAAAGAGGAGTTTCACCCTGCATGTCCAAATGGAACTGCAGGCAGCCAGCACTTATTTTATTTAACCATTTAAAGGTGATAGGAAACAGTTTTTTACACCTCTAGATGCCCTCCTGTTGTCCTATTAGTGTCTATCCAATATTCTGGTATGTTTCTGACCTTTTTTTGTTAAATTAATAATCAATTTTTTTTTTGCCTTTGTAACTGTCCTGAATCTCTTCCTTTTCAGCAGCTGTTACTTAAGCAATAAGGCACGACAGGGTGTGTGTTATTGTGTAATAATATCACTCCTCAGGTGGGTTGAAGCACGAGGTGAAGCCGAGTGCTTTCCACCTGAGGGAGTGACATTATACACAATATACACCACTGGAGTGCTCCTATTGCTATTATACAATGGATCGCCTTTTAAAGTAATAATAAAAGTAAAAAATTACATTTTTATTTATGGACTACATTTTTGTTGGAGGCATGTATTGTAGGTACAAGGAAAAGTAGACCAGTAGGTGATGCTGGTGCTTCATGCTGACCCCCCAAGTCTTTCTATCATTGTCTGTTTCACTTTGAGTGGGTGCCCCCCACACACACACAGACTTGTCTGTGGCCACACAGTTTAACAGGCAGTTTTGGTGCTTACTTTTATTTGATTTTCGATTCCTGTGTGTGTGGGAACAACAGACCGCTAAGGACCGATCTTGCGCATGCTGCCAAAGTCCTGAAGAGTGCATGGTTGGAGGAATTCGTCCCGCTACTCCTTTTCTGGGACAGAAATTGTGTTCTATCTTTTTGTGAGTTCCTTTTATCTTTTTGGCTGTGCTACTATACTGGATGACAGACAATGTGTGTTTCAAGTGAGCGGCGTCATTGAGCCGCATGACCGGCAGTTATGGTCTTCGCAGTTCAATGAAGCTGGACGCTTCCAAGACAAAACCCCCCCAAAAACCCAGTAAAAATGGGCATGACGGTTAACTACTTTTTGTATCCCATTGTATTGTGACTGCTTCTGTTGCCGGTGAAAGTGGTGTTTCAGCGTGGCGATGTTCTCGGGGGGGAAGGGGCTGAAATCCTTTAAAGCGGGCTAACCGGAGCTGCTGCAGCTTGGGAGAGGAGCATGATTTCATGCTCTGTCATGCAGTCATGTGTGTGTCTGGACTTCATACAGTGATGTTCAAACACCATGAAGTCTTGCTATATTATAACAATAGCAGTCAGCCACTGCAGCTGAACTGCCCCGGAGAGGAAGGAGTTAACTCCAGAAGATCTGGAGTTCTACAGCGCGAAGGCGCTGTGCCCAAAGCTCTATCTGGCAGTTTCAAATGAAACTGTCAGATTCTTTACTCCGCTTCACTGAACAGTCGCTCCGGAGATCAGCTCCTTCAGCTCGGTTCATTCTCGGTTCGCGTAGTATTTTTCGTCATTTGAACCGCAAAGTTATTATTTTTACCGCATTTCGTTTTAAAGCTCTATCTGGTAACCGTAAGTACTAAAATTTAAGTCTGTGTGGAAAATTAATTATCGGTTCGGTTTTGAACCGATCGGTTGTTTTTTTCTGCATTTTAAAAGTGTACAGTGGGTTTTAGAGTGCGGTTCCCGGTTCTTATCGGTTCTAAAAAAAACGGAATTATAACGTTTTTTCAAATACCCGTGACACGGTTAGGAACCGATAAGGGTGTCTTGCCTGGCACTGCCATCAAAAGGGCAAGTTTTGGTTAGGCTGGCATTATGTCTGAGAAACCCAAAAGAAAAACCGGGCCCACTGGGTTTCAACACTGTGATGTCTGTGGGGACGCCTTTGCCAAGGCTGACCCACACACCACTTGTGTTTATTGTCTGGGGGCTGACCACCTCCTGTCAGACTGCCAGGTGTGTAAAAATTTCCCTGCAGCCACCCTGGAGAAGAGATTGGGCCGGCTCAGGGAACGAGAGGCCAAAAAGTCCGCTGACCCGGATGGCCAGCCCGGTCCAGTACCCACTGGACCAGAGGGAGTGCCCTCTGACCAGGGCGAGACTTCCTCGGGCAAAAGGAAGGCTGGTTCAGAGGAACCAGTCCCAAGTAAAAAGACAAGGAAATCAGTAGGTCTGGAGTCCAAAATTGTGTCTCCAGCTGCTGCAGAGATAGCTAAAGCCATTCAGATTGTCCAGTCACTGTCTCAGGGATCTGTAGAACCACCAACAGCTGGTAAAAGGTTGGTTCGTTCAGTCCCAGTGGTTCAGGATTTTGAAGTTGAGGATTTTTATGAACCACAGGAGGGGGAGGAGGAATTTGATCAATATATGTGTGGCTGGGGGGGTCTGGACGTGCCCATTGAACCGGACATTTCTCCAGACAGACCTTTAGAATCTCCTCCTATTCTGTCTGAGTCCCTTCTTTCTTTATTTTTACAAAAGGTTGCAGAAACCTCCAGCTTCCTTTTAGAGGAGGCTGTGGATGAGCAAGAGGAGCCTGATTATGTGGAAATGATGGATATTCCAGAGTCTAGGAGGTTGTCTATTCCTTTGCATAAGTCATTTAGGAAGCAAACAACAAAGATTTTAAAATCCTCATTCTGTCCCTCCTGTAGATAAAAAAATGGACAGAAGGTATACTTTGTCAGGCTCGATACAGACTTCCTTACTGAGCAGTGTAGTCATGTAGGTGTGGTACAAGCTGCAGCCTGTGACAAGGCTAATATTCCTCTGGCCTCACATCCTCCTGATAAGGATTCCAGGAAGATTGATGCCATGGCGAAGAAACAGTATATGGCAGCTTCTTTGGGACTCAGGCAGGTAAATTATATGGCTTATGTAGCTAGATATCAGAAATCTAGGTGGGACACAGTATTGCAGTTAGCCAAGCAGGCCCATGGCCAGCTGGCTAGTGAGTTGGAACAGGTGGCTGCTGATGGCATTGAAGCCTCTAAAGTTCAATTTCATACTGCTGTTGATGTTAATGATGTTTCTTCTAGGGTCATGGCCACTTCTGTAGCTTCCCGTGAGGTTGGCATGGCTCAGATGCACTAATCTGTCCCAAGATACCCAGTCAAAGGCTATGGATTTTCCTGTAGTGGGAAATTCTCTTTTGGGAGCAAACAGAAAACTATATGAAAAAGATGGATGAATACAGAACTACCTCCAAAGTGCCCAGGCTAAGGAGAAGCATGCCATGCCACAAAGGCATGCTCCCAGAGGTAGGGCAGGCCCTTTTCAGGCTTTTCAATTTCTAAGCCTCTCTGCTGTCTACTTGAGAGGTTTCTTCAGAGAGGCAGGGGTAGACGTGGCTACAAGTAGACCGTCCCCTCCCTCAGCCTAAGGCTGCTGCTAAGCAGGCACCTTGATGGGGTGTCCAGGCCGATTCTCCTGTACCAGTGGGGGCAGGTTGGCCTATTTCAGCGGAACTGGCTGTCCCTAACTACGGACAGATGGGTTCTGGAGGTAATAGGCCAGGGTCTGGTTCTCAGCTTCAAACACTTTCCAAAGATGAGAGCCAGGCATTTTCCACCTGCAAATCCTTCAGAAGCCCTTGCTTTGGAAGCAGAGGTTTCTGCTCTGCTGGACTGCAAAGCAGTGGAAAGGGTTCCTCCTGCCATCAGGGCAAGGGGCTTTATTCAAGATACTTTTCACCCCCAAAGACAGGAGAATGGCGGCCCATTCTAGATTTAAGATACTTGAACAAGCATCTGTTGAAACCAAAGTTCAAAATGTTGACTCTGGCAATGATATTGCCTTCCCTAAGGCCAGGGGACTGGCTAGCTTCCCTGGACCTCAAGGATGCCTATTTTCATGTTCTGATCAGGCCTTCTCACCGAAAGTACCTCAGGTTCGAACTGCCCTCAGGCCACTACCAGTTCAGGGCAATGCCCTTCGGCCTTACCTCTGCGCCAAGGGTATTCACAAAATGTCTGCTGTAGTAGTGGCTCACTTAAGAAGGCAAGGGTTGCTGTGTTTCCTCACCTGGACGACTGGCTCATTGTGTCAGTCTCCAGGTCAGGTGAAATCCCACTTGCAAGTCACCCAGCAGCTTCTCACTTCCCTGGGATTCCTGCTAAACTTACCAAAGTCAGTTCTGGAACCAGTTCAGGTCCTAACTTTCATAGGCGCAGAATTGAACACAAGGTTAGCCAGGGCTTTTCTTCCCTCAGGAAGGGTGGACAGACTCATCGCCCTGGCATCCTCCTTTATCCTGCGGGTCTCTCGACCAGCAAGGCATTTTCTGCAACTCCTCGTGCACATGGCTGCTTCCACAGCTGTCGTGCAGGGAGCAAGATTCCAGATGGGGGACATTCAGTTCCATTTGAGGGCCTATTGGTCTCAAAGGAAGGACCCCCTTACCAAGTTGGTCCCAGTTACTCAAACTCTGATCCTAACCCTCCACTGGTGGCAGGTCCAGAGCAATTTAAGACAGGGGTTCCTTCATTCCATTTCTCACTCCTCACCCTCACCACGGATGCCTCCCTCTTAGGGCGGAGGGCTCACCTGGGCGACCTTGCCACTCAGGGGTATGGTCTCCTCAGGAGTCTCTGCTCCACATCAATCTTTTGGAACTCAGAGCTGTCTTTAGCTCTTCGATGTTTTCAGATTCTGTCCAGAACAAAGTGGTTCAAGTCAGGACAGACAATACCACCACAATGTGGTACATCAACAAGCAAGGGGCACTCGGTCTTCAGCCTTGTGCACCAAGCAATGAAGTTGTGGTCTCTGGCTTACTCCTGAACACCTCCCTGATGCGGTTCATCTCCCAGGGAAGGACAATGTCCGCATGGACGCTTCCTCAGCAGAATTTCTCAGGGCCATCAATGAATGTGGGCCTGAATCCACAAGTGCTGGGTTCTGTCTTTGCCAGATGGGGCACTCCTCAGATAGATCTTTCGCAGCCCCAGACAACCACCAACTTCCTCTTTTTCTGTTGCAGGCCTCCAGTTCTGGGCTCAGTCCCTCTGACGCTTTTCTGTTGGACTGGAAAGGAAGTTCCTGTATGCCTTCCCTTTCCTCTCCTTTTCAGGGTACTAGTAAAATCAGATCTCAACCTTGCAGAGTGATTCTGATTGCCCCAGATTGGGCCAGACAGCCCTGGTACTCTCTGCTCCTGTCCTTGGCAGTCCACCTGCCCTGAGCCTGCCCAGAGTCCACGACTTACTGGCCTGTGCACAGGGGAAGTGTGGTATCCGGACCAAATCCCTCCACCTCAAGGCTTGGCTCTTGAGGAGCTAGAATTTGCTGACTTACACCTTTCTCAAGGTGTCATGGATATTTTAAAGGCTTCAAGGAAGCCTTCCACTAGGGCCACTTATAATTCTAAGTGGAAGAGGTTTTCCATCTGGTGCTCTGAGAGGCAGATTATCCCAGAATCTGCTGATCTTCCCATTCTACTGGACTATTTGGTCCATCTGAATTCCCTGGGCCTTAGACCAGCTACTCTGAAGGTTCATCTGGCAGCTGTCTCTGCTTTTGTGTCAGCAGGGAAGCCTGCCTCCCTTTCTTCTCACCCGGTGTTTTCGAAGTTTTTTAAAGGGTTACTTCATACTAACCCTCCTTTTCAGGAACCAGCTCCCGCCTGGGACCTGAATATTTGCATTGCTCAGTTAATGCAACCCCCCTTTGAGCCTCTGTCTTCTGCAGAGCTCAAGTATTTAACTTGGAAAACCGTTTTCCTAGTAGCTATCACCTCTGCCAGATGCATAAGTGAGCTACAGGCCCTGTCAGTGGAAGAAGATTTTATCTCTTTCCACAGAGATAAGGTAGTCCTTAGGACTAATAGAAAGTTTTTGCCTAAGGTGGTTTCTGATTTCCACCTGAATCAATCTATCTCTCTCCCAGTATTTTTCACTGAGCATTCTTCCTCAGGTGAGAGGAGACTGCACAGCTTGGATGTCAAAAGAGCCTTAAGCTACTATTTAGAGCGCACCAGAGGTCATAGGTTCGAATCCCTCCAACTCTTTCTTACCTATGGCGAGGTTGGCAAAGGGAAACCTGCCACTAAGAGAACAATTGCAAGGTGGATTGTTTCTTGTATCCAATTCTGTTATCAGAAACTGGGTAGAGTACCCCCTCAGGATTGAGGGCCCACCCACCAAGGGTACAGCTGCTCTCTAGCTGCTGCTAGAGACATCCCCATTCTAGAGATTTGTCAAGCTGCTACCTGGAAGACAGTTCACACCTTTACCAAGCATTATTCCCTGGATGTCCAGTCCAGGAGAGATGCTCGGTTTGGCACAGCTGTGCTTCAGAGCCTATTTCCTAAGTAGGTTCTGACCTCCTCCATGGAGGTACTGCTGTGTAATCTGTTATTGTTATAATATAGCAAGATTCATGGTGTTTGAAGAAAAATACTCACCTTAGTAATTGCTTTTCTTCCATGGAGTCTTGCTATATTATAACCACCCTCCCTCCTGCCCCTCTCAGAACTTCTACTTGGGTAGGTGTGGCGATGGTGCAAGCACTGTATCATGCCATTGTAGTTTTTCCTTACCCTTTTCCTTTGGGTTAGGGATCTAGATTGTTTCATTTAGGTTATTTATATTGCCCCTTCCTGGACTTGAGTCTTGGGGAAGGGGGTTCATATGTGCTTGTCAAGGGTGGAAACGAACCATAATACCATCAATTTTTTTATTATGGCTCTGAGTGTTTCTTTGTTCTTTATATTGTTGTTATTACTACTAGTAGGTAGCCATGGGCTAGTGTAGTTTTTCCACACAGACTTTCCGTCCTTTGATGTTGGCTTCATAAAGATCTGACAGTTTCATTTGAAACTGCCAGATAGAGCTTTGGGCACAGCGCCCTCGCGCTGTAGAACTCCAGATCTTCTGGAGTTAACTCCTTCCTCTCCGGGGCAGTTCAGCTGCAGTGGCTGACTGCTATTGTTATAATATAGCAAGACTCCATGAGAAGAAAAGCAATTACTAAGGTGAGTAATTTTTTCTTATTGTTCAATAACATCACTGTTCCAGACACACACTGACCAATCAGGATAGAACAAATTTTCATGCCATTGTATAATTAAGCAATAATGCACGACAGGGTGTGGTATATCGTGGGATATCGTCACGCCTCGAGTGGTTGGGCACGAGGCCGCAGGCCGAGTGCGTCCAATGACCCGAGAAGTGACGATATCCCATGATATACCACACCCTGGAGTGCATTATTGCTATTATGAACAGAAGTAATGGTTTTATAAATAAAAGATAAAAAAAACACACCCTTTAAACCTGTTAAAAAAAGCTTTTTTGGTAGTGTAGGAATACATTTAAAAAAAATAGTTCTAGAATGCAGCAGGTGGCGCTGTTGTAGTTGGAGCTGACAGAAAATGTAATAGTATTGTGATGGTGTGACCTGTGAACTCTGCAACAGTATCTTTGTCTGCCCCCGCAGTAGATGATTGCGGTAACGAGATTTTAAAGAGAAAATGAAGCCAATGACCAGTATCAGTAGATTAGGAAGCGTAATTTTTTAAACCCTACTGCGTTGGTTAAACGGGCGTACCTGCGCCTCTGAGAGCGAGCGAGAGAGAGAGAAAACTCTCACACAGTAGTGCGGGTTAAGTTGTGGCGCTAAATTTCGGCAGCAGGATTACAGGGATGTTGGCAGGGAAATGAGATGGCAAGTGGATTTTTTTTAAATTTTTTGAAGACACTGGATCATTGTTTCTGGCAGCAGCTTGCCTTGTAAGTTCAGCGTGGCTGCCCGTTGTCGTCGGAATGATTTTTTTTTCTGCCGGTGAGAAGGCTGGTGACCAGAGGTTTTCTGAAGCCGTGATGATGTAGCCCGATATCATCATGGCTTCGAAACCCTCTCGGCCAATCAGCTTCTTCCATTTACGATCGGTAGTTCATAATGTCTCTTTTCATACTGCCTGAAGATTCTATGACATCAGTAATACCTTTCCAGGACATTCGGATGAATAGCATGGGATGATGTTACTGATATCATAGAATGTCTTAGAAATGTGAAAAGAAAGAGCTGTAGCTGCTGAGGAGAGTGGAACTCTATGTAGATCTCAGGGACCCCAAAGCTAGGTTATTTATTCATCAAAAATTGGTTAAAGAATATCAGAATACATAACTAGCATGGAAAGAAAGATGGAAGGGCAGTTAATTATTTAAAAATTATTTCCTATCTCCTAGAAATAGCCAAATACTATTACTTTTTCCTGTATCATTCCACATTGTCACTGGGTATTAATTTACTGTTGGGTAATACGTGTCTTCCTAACAGGGGCACTCACTGACACACACACACACACACACACACACACACACACACACGCGTGTTTGACATCCCTGTGGAACACTGTAGTATTCTAACAATGTGAATGTGATGTTCAGCTGTGCAAACTTGCACACTTGGGAAGTTTTAACCTAAGATGTGTGTGACTTGGAGGTTACAATATTTAGCTTGCTTACACAGTGCTGGTACTGAACAAAACTGTTGTACAAATGCACCATGCCAGCCCAGTGACTGGGTGGTGGTGGTGTCAAGCTGCCACACTGGAGACATGCAGGCTGTGAGGGAACAACCTTTGGTCTCTGTCACCAACCAGCAAAAGGTGGGAGCATCGTGGAGGTGGTTCATGTGTTTTCATGGAGGGGTCTTGGTGGAAGCTACCACTAGTTGCCCTCCAGGTGAGGTCAGTACCATTAATATGGGTGCAGGGAAGCCATGGAGGGGAGCGGATGGAATACTGACATACAACAAAAATGTCCTATACCTGGTATAAACTTATCATGTACCTGAATGTGTTTGAAGTCATAATAAAAATGTATGTACGTGTTTGAAATTGTTTGACCAGGGAAGTCACTTGAACCAAAGCTCATTTATTTTACAGGTATAACCGACGGGGGGGGGTTATGACTAGTAGAAATATGTAAGCAAGAAAAAGTACAGTAGAACTGACGTATAATACATTTCTATAAGGGATGTGGGTGTAAGTGATATATATAATCTATAGGTATTTGGGTGTAAATCAAACATAATATACAAAGAATGAAAATTAGGAATAAATTGATGGAAAAAGAAATTTAGAAACTGTAGTAAGATGTGAGATCTAGTTAAATTATAAAGGGTCTAACTGCAGGTTAGTTGTTCAGTTGTAATTTTTGACTAGGAAAGATACACTAAGCTGAGACAGTTTGTCTCCAGGTGTATTCTGGAGGGTGGCTTACATGGACCTGCTTTATTGCTGGGGGAACATCGGCCATGACCCTGGGGAAACTCCCTTATTCTTCGGGTAGGGGGCACTGCTGGACATCTTGGCAGCCTGCAAGGTGCCTGACCCACTGGTGGAGAGGAGGGTGGAGGGTTTGTTGTTCAGTCCCTTAAGTTACAAACTGCTATGTTTACTGGAAAACAGTTGGAAATACAATGGATATGAAATGCTGAGGAACATATGGACGCGGATAGCTTAGCTGTGGATGGAAATCTTGTTCTGCTGGTTCCTGGTGTTGAACCTGGAAGGGAGCTTCTGTTTCTGAGTCTGTCTTAGTCACGGACAGAAGCCCTGAAGCCCAGGACACCAAACTATTGCTGTTAAAAGGTATGACTGCCAGAAAAGCTTCCATAGGGCTGGTGCTGCCACCTCAAAAGAACAATCTCCCGAGTTTTAAGCTGGGCCATGGGACTCGCTAGGTGTCCCTTCCCAGAGAAGCAGAGAGAGAGTGCAAGGAGTGGGCAGGAGTCAGGAGGTTACTCAGCAACCAGGGCCCGGTCCATATAGGGCCTTGTAGTTGAGTAGACCCACCTTGAAGGTGATTCTCCACCTGACAGACAGCAAGTGCAGATCACACAAGACTGGGCTCACATGACAGGACCTTGCAAGACCCATCAGCAACTTGGCTGCTATGTTCTGTACCAGCTGCAGGTGACACAGGAGCCCTCCACTGACCTGAGGTAAAGAACACTGCAATAGTCAAGTCTAGATGTCACTATGCCTGGACATAAATCCCGACTGGAGAGGATCGTAGATGTCAAAGGCTGTGAGGTGTGCCTCGAGCTGCAGAGCCACTGTTTTCTTGATAACCTTACCCAAAAAGTGAAGGTTAGAGACCAGTCTATAATTCACCAAGATGTCATAGTCAAGAGATGGTTTCTTCAGGAGGGACTCCACCACCGCCTCTTTCAAAGCACAAGGGAACAGCCCCTCCGAAAGTGAGCACTGGACTATCTTGGTGAACACTGGACCTATAAACTTGACGCATCCCACCAGAAGATGGATAGGGCCCGGGTCTAGCTCACAGTATGTGGGCTGCAGCTTTGTAATCACCCCACAGATCTCTTCCACCCCCACTGATCTAAACTCACTCCAGGCAAGGGGAGTGCTTCCAGAGACAACCATCCCGCTACTGAGGGGCTGAGACTGCCGCATTGGAGAGATGGACCTGATGGAGGACACTCAGTCAGACAAGAACAGAGCCAACTCCTAGCACTTAGCAGCTGAAACTACCTTTCCTGGCGGCAGGCAGGCAGGCTGGATGAAGTAGCCTATCTACAGTCCGAAAGAGTTGAGACAGTCTGTTCCTCCCTGCATCAATCTCCCTGGACAGAAATACTGCCTTCTTATAGGAGATTGCCCTTTGATACTCAGCACAGTGAGTTCTCAAAGCCAGCCTGTCCTCCTCGGACTGAAATTTCCACCAGCAGCACTCCAACCTCCAACCCCTGGTCTTCATCTCCTTGAGATCCCCATCAAACCAAGGGAATCTCAAGCAAGAAGACCTGGGTCGTATATGGACTGGCACGACAGAATCGAGTGCTAAGGTGACAACCCTATTATAGGCTGCCACTGCCTTACTTGTACCTGCCGCACAAGCAGCACTCAGTTCTGAGAAGTCCATTACCACCATCAGTCCCTCTGGGGACAATCCCCTTAGACGGTGGTAGTGGACCAACTCTGCAGGGAAGGGATGAATGAGGGGGGCCCCGAATGAGAACTCTGCTGTGCAATGACCTGACCACGTGATCGGCTCAATCTTGAGATTATCTCAAGCCCCAGTAAGAATAATAAGTTCAAGGTGTGACCGTGGCTGTGGGTTGCAGAAGCAACAGCTTGTGTGAGGCCCAGCAAGGTCATCATCTGGTGGAAGTCTTGACCACACTGTGATAGTTTGTCTTCGATCCAAGCATTGAAATCGCCCAGAACCAACTACCCCGATGATTCCAACACTTCTTGATGATGAAGTCTGCACCTTCTTGCAGAAATTTCCTTTTGCGCCCCAGAGGCTGATACGTAGGAAGGATTCTGCAACCTGCACCTTGACATCCTTATATGGTCACACATTAAAATAATGAAATAGAACCTACTGGGTGCACAGAAAAGTTCAGGTTGGATCTAAAACAGATGGCCACACACCCACCCCTACATTCCCTCCTCGGGCAGTGTACTATGGCAAAACCAGCTAGGATAGATGCCTCCAGAACTATGCCAGCATCATCTTGCAGCCAGATCTCCGTGATGCAAGCCAGATCGACCAAAGAAATCAAGTCCGCTCTAATTGCGGTCTTGTTTCTGATCAATCTCGCATTGCACAGCACTGCCCAATGGGGACAGGCAGAGGCTGCTGTCCCAGTGACTGCCTGCCCACTTGGTCCAGTGGGAACCCTGGGTATTGGTACCAAACACCTTTGGCCTCTCCCTAGGCCCCATTTTGCCCTGGGACACCTCCTGGTCCTGACCACCCCAATATGGCTCTCTCCTACTACAACCTGAATACCCTACCTCCTACCATCCTGCTTACTCTCGCTCCCTCTCTTCTGTAGCATCCTCAGTTCTACTAACTCCTGCCCCTGAACTTCAGCAGTATGTGGTAGTGCAAGATGCTGTTGAGATTAACTCGGCTAAGCACATCCTGTACCTGCTACTGAAGGGGGTAAGAGCACTTCTTTTCACACTACAAGAACTATATTTGCAAATGCTGCTGCTCGTGGGGGACAGTCTGTGCAAGCAGCAAATCAACCTACTACCGCAAGGGGCAACATTGTTACAGAAGCTGTTGTGCATGCTGTAAATGCGGGGTCCCATAGTGCTGTGGGTATAGAGTGTGGGTCAGATACCGTAGTAAAATGGTTTGATACATAGCCCCTATTATAGTTCCCAGGAAAACAGGGTTTCGGGCAGAGCCTGATGAGGGTATGGGCTCCTTGGGATTACAAGGGTAGAGGCATCACCCTAACAATCTAAATGGAAGTGTTTCATCGGCAGAAATTTCAGAGGATGAAGAGCCTCGAAAAGAACAGGAACAAATGCTTAAACCCCATATGGCCAACCTGTTTTCCACACCTGGGAAACTGGCACATTGGAGAAATGCTGTATGTTTTAAGTATAAGGGTGCTTACCTAACCTTTCTGATAGAGTGTATGTGATCAGAAGTTTGTTAAAAAACACTATGGGTTACATTCCAACAGATTTCTGTGCTTTGATACATGCTGCAGAAAAAACTGTTTTTGTTGTGTGCTTTAAAACTATTATGGCTCTAGAAAACTTTTGGGAGAAGTATGCCTGTTTAAAGACACTGAGATATGGGCCCCTTTGATAGCCGTACCTTTGGCCAAGCCTACTATTACGATGATCACAATATTGTTTGGTAATGAGAGTGTCAATATTTCAGACCTCTTATACTAACCTCACCAAGGATGTGAGGTATTAGACTGTCCATCTCTCAGAACTGACAAGGAACTAGTCTGGACGGGTGTCTGGAAAATCAGGGTGAAGCTCTAGCAGGCTAATACAGGTATCTGTCATCTTCCATGTAGTTTTTTCTTTGGGAAAGATTGAGGGTTTTGCTTCTACCTGGGAAAGCCTAGATTATGCTATAACTGTGGCTCTTGGAGGCACCTCAACTCTGTGATAGGCCCAGGTGGAATTTATGTTTTGAATATGGCCATGTAAATTTGCAGTAACCCAACCCTCTAAAATGTAATCTGTGTGAGGAGAATGATCATTCGTACAGGCAATGCCCATGGGCTGTCCATAACAGGAGTGACAGACTGGATCAGGAGGGCCTCATTGTAACAGGTAAGGCTAAAAAAGTCAGCATAACACCTGACCTGCCCACTGAGGATATCCCTCACTAGGATGCACCTCAGATGGTTGAGCCCTCACAGGCTATTCCTATGCATGCACCCTTGCATTCTTCTAGGCAGCCCCCTGAGAAATTGGAGACTGCTAGCAGAGAACCACAAGGCCCTGCTGTGTCTTCTGAGGACAGAAGCAGAACTGGTACTGACCATGAACCCCTCAATGTCACCAATGCAAGAAGGAGGAAACGCCACTGCTCCTGACCTAGAACCTGCTCTGAGGGTACAATTTCTGAAGGTATGCCTCCCCCCATTGGATGATGGTATGTAGCCTGTTGTTAAGAAAAAGAGAAGTAGAACTAGGAGAACACTTCCCAAAACACCTAAGCAGCTGCTGAAACTGACCCCAGGGCCTACTGTGACTACCAGAAACAGGTTTGCTGCACTCCCCAAAATTTGGGGAGATACTGAAGAAGAGGAGATGGAATCTGAGGGGTCTTCTGTAACCTCTTCAATTAAGGATCCCTCCTCAGATCAGGTTGATACCCTTTCTGATGCCTCAGTTGCAAAAAGGCACATGAGCAGACGGAGGAGTAGTACACGTTTGCATGATCTTGTGTTCTACTGTCTCTTTAGTTATTAATGTGTTTAGGTATAGCTCTTCATCCTGTGACACCGAATGTAAACAGTGTGAAGAATTTTAAAAAGCCTTTAACCACTTTTTCCATTTTGCATACCTGCCAGGTAATATATTTTACTTGCAGGATACCCACCTGAAAACATTGTACAAACATTCTCAGGTAAAACATTTATGGACTGCAGGTTGTTCTTATTGGTCACAAGGTAAAGAGTTATGTGATGGTATGGGCATTTTACTCAGAGACTCAGAATTTCAGGTACAAAGGGTCATTAACAGCATGCCTGGTCATCCTTTATTATTGGATGTTACATTTTTACATCATGATACTAGGGTTATAAACATCTATGCCCACAGACGTCCGTATCTAGAGTGTCTTTGCTCAAATTGATTCAACCTTATTTACAAAACAAATTAGAAATGTTGGAAGGGTATTTAACTGTGGGTTG
The DNA here is from genome assembly GCA_016271365.2 of Neoceratodus forsteri. NCBI lineage: Eukaryota > Metazoa > Chordata > Ceratodontiformes > Ceratodontidae > Neoceratodus > Neoceratodus forsteri. The sequence goes on from CM057450.1 coordinate 1,546,846,692, forward strand.
GCCAAATCTGACAAAGATGGTAACAGAAAAGCTGTACAGTGATACTAATTTTTTTAAAATAAAGTGATAGCAATTGCTGGGCATTAGATGGGTATAAGGCCATGAATGTGGACAGTGGGAGAACCTACCATAGAGGTACATTAGCAACCAGGATTGATTACTTCTTTTTGTCTCCCCAACTTACAACAGAATCATCAGACCATATGGCCTTATCCTGTAAGTGCAGTACAGGACTGACTATCCAGTACAAATCAACAATCTGGAAGTTAAATTGTGCCCTCCTTGAGGACTTATCGGAGCTGTTTAAGCCATGATTAACAATCCAGTGTGCATATGATAGCATACATGATTGGTGGGAGGATTCCAAAGTATATTCAGGCCAAGGGTAAGAAAAGGGCTAAAGATACTTATTTTATCTTATTCCAGAGCACATCTATAGCATTTAATTTCCCTGGCTGAAGAACATAAAATTGATGTCACTGACCAAATCATGAAAATAAAACAAAATATGTGCACGTATCAATACAATAAAGCTGTTTCTGTCAAGCATGAAATGCAATTTGGCACGGAGGTCGACAGCAGCACTTAGATGCATATAAAAGCTGTCACAATACAATTGCGAAATGTGTTATGACTGCCTTAAGTGGCACCCCTGTTAGCCCTCCTTGCACTACTCAGCAGGACATTTCTAGAATTTGGCAAACAGCAGCAGAAAATGTGTTTGAAAAATCAGCTAACATAGGTTGGGTCTCATCTCCCCTTCCAGAGTTTGCTGTCCCCCCTCTTCCCAAAAACAAAGTGCAGTCTGTGTTGGTCTCAGTTTCCCTATCTGAGGTACAAGAGGTTATCTCCACATTAGCTGCCAAAAACTGCCTTAGGTATGAATGGCCTGACACCTGAATTTTATGAAAAAATTTCTGATCACCTAGTACTTGTTTAAGCGTTCATCTTCAACCATGGCTTACAGTCCAGAGTACTAGTTGATTCTATGTATGAGGCAATTTTGATTTACATATTTAAAAAAGGAGACAGACATAATATTTCCATCTGGATACCTTTTAGTCTTTTAAACTATGATATGAAAAGTCTGTCCTGTATCATCGCCAAATGTCTGACTAAAGCTGCCGAAATTGGTACTGTATATCCCCTTCTAAGATGTATGCGATCTCTAATGGATCCATTTTGGACGACAATATGTATGTTCATGAGTTGGTGGAACATGGGGCTACAGGATGGTGTCAAAGGTTTTCTCCTGACATTGAACCAGGAGATTGAAGGCCTCTGACAGGGTAGTACATGAATACCTAATTAGTGTCCTTATGGAATGCCAGAAGTTAATTTTTTCCTGTGCATTTGTACTGTCTACAAAAAGGAAATATTAATCCCTAATGTTAGTAGTCAGCTAGGTATTAAGACTAAGTAGAAATGGGGGTGAAACAAGGGTGACCGCTAAGCCCTCTATTGTACACTTTCGTCATTGATCCTCTTTTGCATATGCTACAAAATAATGATGCCATACAAGGCATAACATTGAAAACGGATGTCCTCCTTATTAAAACTTTAGCATATGCAGATGACCTCTGTAATCCTACTCAGTTCCGAGATTCAGATCCAGCAATAGAATACACATTGAACTCCTTTTCTGAGTTCTCTGGGGCCCATGTAAACAGCACCAAAAGTAAAATATTGAGAATAGGAACCCAGGCAGTAGGTCCCACACCTGTATCAATTGCAGATATACCAGTGGTGGAATCTCTGCAAATTCTAGCAGTCAAGTAGGCCCCAGGAATATAGCCACTGAAAAGTGGGACTAATGCATCAGTAAAACTTATGCCCAGCTTCCTATTTGGAAAAATTATTATATCTCCATGAAAAAAGGGTACATCTTATTAAAACACCACTACTTCTGCAAATTTTTATACCTCAGTCAGGTTTTTCCATCCCTCCCCTCAAGCCTGTGAGGCCAGACTGCTTAGTTTATTTTTCAAGGCTTGTGCAGTAGTAGGGTGAACCCTGTTAAAAGGGAACTCACTTACAGAGCTGTATCCAATGGTGGAGTTGGCGTGATACACTCAATTGCATATTTCTCTAGTACTTTTATATCTAGAAATATTGACCCAGCATTAGGAACCCTGCAAAAATCCTGGGCACAATTGATTCTAGAGTGTTTTTTCCCCCTTATTCCCAGTTGGGAATGAGGCTCCATGAGACTGCCGGGTGTGGGAAAAGGTCACTTTCCAGAGTATGAGAGACATTGTTTCATTATACTAAGAATGTGGAAGCAGGTCTCCAGGGCTGGTTTTAGGATTTTGGAGGTCCCCAATGGAATTAATGATGGGGGCTCCCACTACCCGGGCCCCCCCACCCAGTTTTCTTTTTACACGTGGAACATGTTTTACTCAAATTTTATGGAATTAAAATGCCAATGCAGCATATAAGTGCTAAATCTCATTTTTAAGCCTAGAAACAATCCCTTTGATACATGAAATGGTATACATCAGGCTGTGTTAAATAATTTATGAGGCATTTCGTGCACGCACATACACACACACACACACACACACACATTTTCAATTATAAAACATCAAACCTCTTTGTCACTTTGCAACATGATGCCCTAGCTGCTGTAGTTTTGCAGAGCTGGACAAATATGTCTACTTCATCTCCTAAAATTGTCAGAGTGAGTGTGTGTGTGTGTGTGTGTGTATAGAGATTTAATGCATCATTTGAGTTAAAGCAAAAGTCAAGGAATGAACATTGGTTGAGTTTTCACCCTCATTACACCCACACCCATCCTCCACAGATTGACAGACTCGAAGTGTGCCATTGGGGTCATGTGGCCCAACTCTCATGCCATTCAATGTATAAGCATGTTGACATGCTACAGAAAGGAGAGAAGGGTGAGATTTAGGCCTCACACGACTCTCAATGACACACCCTCGAATCTGTCAGTCTGTGGAGGGTGGGGTGGGTATGTGTGGGGGTTAGGGCTCAACTCCTAATGTTTAATTTCTCACTTTTTTTGTTTAACCCTAAATGATGCATTAAACGCAATTTTTTTTGCCATGAATTTCCTTACTTTTTGGAAAAATGTAATATAACTACTAAAAAACATGTATTGGTGGGAGCGGGCCCCGTGCTCCCACCAACTTGCCCATTTCTGTATAACAAAATGCATCTGTGAGAGTGTGGGACCCACTTACGCATAGCTACAGAACCATACAGCAGCCCCATAGGCCACCGAACGCTTGTAACAGTAATTTGTCCATATCTTTGGAACCGTAACAGCTAGAAAAAAAATTCAATTGTCATTGTAACCACGACAGTGAGTAGTTCACATGACAATCAATGACCAAACCCGTATCTTGATTTGTTTCCGATATATGGGCACCGAAATGCACTGCACAGATACTCTTTGAACCCTTGTCACAGTAATTTGACAATATGTCATGAACCGTGCAACCTTCAAAAAAAGATTCCACTGCAGGCTTACTGTGTGGTTTAAAATCTTGTTCCAGCAGCATAGATCACCCAAAGGTGATCTAAGCTGCCAGTAGCAAAAAGTCTGTATCTCGCTTCGTTTCCAAAATAACAGCTTCAAAAGTCATGACACAGACTGCTATGTAATCCTATGGGAAAAATATCAACTACGTCATTGAATATGCAACCAATTAATTCCCCAACACCTAAACAGCATAATTCACATTTCTAGGACATCCCCTCAACATCTTGCAAACTTCAATTAAAAAGACCAAACCATTATTGACATATGCAATTTTAAAGTTTTTAAACCTTTAAAGATTTTTCAGCCACAAGAAATTCTTCGGCTGTGAGTGGACATCTGGTCATCCCAATTTGGGCCATCTGGTCGTCCCTAGGGTCATCTGGTCTTCCCCATGGACGTCTGGTCATGAAAATCTGGCTATCTGGTCATCCCCTCGTGGAGGAAGTTCATGGCCAAAGATCGTCTCACAACCGAAGATTTTGCAGGTTTGTGGCAGAAAAATGTTAGTGAGTCACGTACGAAGATTTTTAAATTTTAAAACTCTATTTTTTGACAAAACCAAAGCAAACCAAAGGCATGGCTCGATAGAAGAGGTCCCCCTGACCAAAACCCATGTCTCATTTGCCCCCAAAGTCACCCGTGGAGAAAAGTACAACATTTTTCCAGTCAGAAAACTGAAAACAAGATGGTGGTTCTCGTGAACTAAAAATTTCTTGTGGAGGAAGATTTACACCATGAGCATGCAAAATCTTCGGCTGTGAGGGGACGACCAGATAGCCAGATTGTCATTCTTCTTTCGCAAAATATACATATAAATTTTCCCATAGGATATAATGGGAAATTAAACGTTTAATAACCTTTGAACGGATTAATATGTTTTCACCAAACCAACGCTGGCATATTCCTTGGCTCAAGCTCTTTTGATATCCCAAGTTTCGGACCAATAGACCACATGGTGTCCGCACAGTGCCACGGGCAAAAAACACACAAAAGTGGTGAAAAGTGCATTGTTTGGCACGTCACGGCGCAAAACCTGTATGTCCGACCGAAACACAACTTGGTAAATCAAGTGATCTACCATACCAGACCATGCATTCCAAATTTCGTGCAAATCTGTTGAACGGCTGCAATGTTATTATCATGCAAACTATGAGGTTTAACATTAAAGTGCCTACTCAACCCTAAATATAGGGGCGAGGCCACACTCATATAATATATATATATGTATACACACACATTAAACTTCAGCAGTAAAAATATCAAATGTATTAACTTCGTGTAATAATCATTATTTCTGTCTCATGTTCCAAAAATATTTGACAAAAGGGTGCAAGTCTGATGCCAGCTCAGGGAATATGGGGAGTTGTAAATTACTCTCATAATACACTCATACATGTTAACATGTGGAATAGCATAAGCTGTAAAATTATTTACAGTACCCAACTTTCCCTATATGTACACACAGGCCATACCCAACAGCTGTAAAGTGGCTTTTAAAAAAAAAGTTTAAAGTTTCTGTTTGTTAGGGGCCCTAGCAGCATGTGGGGCCCCCTGCAGCTGTAGGTTTTGTGGGTGTCTAACGCCAGCCCTGCAGGTCTCCACCTTATCTGGACAGTCTCTCTAGATGGACTAATCATAGATACAGTTTGTTCTGAACCAGTAATGTTTGCTGGGTGTCCTCTTGTTGATCACGTCACAGTTTTGTCATTACTACAGGACAAACAGACAGGGGAGTAGCTAGACTGTAGCCTGAAGGCCTAGGCCTTCATTTGAATTCAAACATTTTGACCAAATATGCCTTAACTCAGCTGGCCATGGATACCAATGTGTTCTAAACAGCATATACCTATGCTTAGGCCTTCAGTTTTCAAAATCCTGGTTACTTTCCCGACAGATACCAGAATTTTATGTGGGATATCACATGGCTGTGCGTCTATGGAAACCTGGGGGAAGGGTCCTTTAAACACAAAACAATAGAATGCAGGATTGTGTTAATGGCCTACATGTCTCACAGTCACTGAAACCCAGGACCATTTCCTATTTCACTGTCAATACACAATGTAATTTTGGGCCACGTTAGCAACAGTGTGATAGTCCTTCTTCCAAACCTAAACTTGGACAGTGTGGTTTTAGGGAATTTTCATCTCTGATGGAGAAGCTTTCATCTAACCACTTTGAGACTTGTTTTTGCAATATGTGAATATCATGTGGCAAACACATTGTGCGTTATCATTACCAAAGAAACAGCTTCTGTGTATTTACGTGGTAAATCAAGTTTCATACACATTGGAAATTATATACTAGAAAGAAATATAATATTCGTCAGATAAGTTGTTACGTGACCATTAGGGGGCTTGTTCATGGATTACATGAGACTGGGTTAAGTTAGTTTTCTGTCTCTCACTGTCACATGTATAATGACAATTTCTTCTGTTTAGTAATTCGCTTTTTTATTTCATTAGATTGTACTTGTATCTTTTGTTATGATTCTGGATTTCTTAGGTTTGGTATTTGCTTTACTTTGTATGCCCTGAGTTATGATTTTTGATTTATATATTGTTTTGTTTTGATTCAATAAAATGCCCCTACTGTCCAGTAGGAGAGAACCTCATGCCATCTGGCAGGCTGCCAGGATGGCCGACTGGGCGGAAGGTGGAAAGGATGCTGCAGGGGTAGGGGAGCAGGCTTACTCTCCTACTACATTTTCTGATGAGGTCCACACAGTTCTGTAAATAATGCTTTCTGGGGATATAATGATGTGGATAGTGAAGATATTGAATTTGTGCATGTTGCCAAACAACTGAAGTAGCTATCCAAGTAGAGAGACAGCTCATGGAGGAAGAAGAACATCTCAAAAAAGTTATGTAGGAATGTGAAAAACACCTACTTGACCTGGTAGCTGAAGAGGAGGGCAGGTTCCAGCATGAGCAGGAGAGACTATCTGTATATTGAAAGAGCCCCAAGAAGAAAACGTTGCTGCAGAGCCAAACACTAAAATCCCCAGTGGTTTCCATGTCTTTTTCTTCAGCTGATGTGGCCACTTTAAGGACGTGCCAGCTGACAGGGAGTTTGACAGGCCATCAAGCCCACAGATGTCCGCTGCCAATTGCAAACCAGATGCTGGAGAGGCAGGATCCTTTGATGTGGAGCCAGAGTGAATGAGTCGAATACACTGGGACCACAGCAGAAGTCCTGCTTCATGATGCTTGTTCTATGCCAGGTCCAACAGCACTGTTGGCACACTGGGAGAATATTGCTGATGTGCCGGGGAAGGAAAGCTCCAGATTGAGCATATCCAAACAGTGCGGAAGTGAATAGCTACCAAATGCAGCCAGAAGACCTGAAACCAGTAAAGGCACCAGAAGCTGAAGAAGGTCCACCATCCAAGCAGCATCGCAAAGAACAAAGACAGTTTAGGATGGCAGAACTTTTTTCCTCACAGTGGGAGCCTGCACAGTGAAGGAATGCTGTAAGGTTTTTAATACGGGGCAGACTGAACTTCCCCAATAGAGTCTATGAAATTATGTCTCTCCTAATATAGTTTATACTGTAGATTTTTTTGCAGCTGAACTACATGCTGTCATACATGTCTCCAAGGAGACCATTTTTGATGTTAGTTTTAAGACCCTAAAATCTTTGGAAAGGTTTTGGCTAAGGTATGACCAGTTAAAAGGTACAGCATTGTGGTCTTCCTTTACAGTAATCCTCTTGTCCAAACCTGCAATAAAAACCATCATAATCCTGTTCAGAAACAAATGAGTGAGTGTCTCTGACATTGTACATTGGCTAAAACAGCGTTGTGAGGTTTTGGATCAACCATTCCCCACCATTCACAGTGAGCAGGTTTGGACAGAGGGGATGGAAATTTGGGGTGAAGTTAAAGCAAATGAATACCAGAGTTTGTCATCTTCCAGGTAGTTTTCTTGTAGACAGAAACAAAGGCATGTGCTTCTACTAGGGGCAGCTCTGTACATGCCATAAGTGCTGGTCTAGAACACACTAAAGTGTGGCATGGGGTGCAGACAGGTGTAGCAGCTGTTTTGAATATGGGCATATTAATTTTTGTTGGCCAATCCCTTTCAAATGTAGTTTGTGTGAGGAGCAGGAACACATGTAGAAACAGTGTTCTTGGACCTCTCAGAATAGATTGAGGGGCTTGAACCAGGAAGAACTCATTGTTAAGGGGCAAGCACAGCGACCTGCCAGAGCATCTTCTAAAACATTTGAAGAAGTGGCAAAGACAGAATCTCTTAGGAATACAGTGAGACAAGAGACTAATCTTGAGGGTACAGAATTGCCTAGCCTTCCAGACACTCCTAGACAGGCTAGCCTTGGTGCCCAAAACACTGTGGAAAAAGTGTTTGTTCTTGGCATTAGCAAAGAACATTGTGTTGCTTCTGCAGCCTCAAAAGGTAAGGGAGGCAGACACTGAGAGAGCTCTCCATGAGAACGCTCCCTACTGAATGTTGTACAACAAGACTTGAGTTCTCAACAACCTGAAATGCCCTTCTCCCCCAAATGAGACAGATCTGGAGGTGGCAAACTCTTGAGAAAGGGGCAGGCACAGAAAAGCTAAAAGTAAGGGAGTTAAACCTGTAACAACCTCATGTCAAATAGATATGCAGCCTTAAGGTCTGGCAATCAGTAGGGAGATGCTGAGGAAGAGGGGGGAGACTCTGAGGCTTCCTCCGTTGCTTCCTCTGTTAGAGTGATCTCTCCTCAGATTGGGACAAATCAGCCCCTGAAACATCAGCTGCAAAAAAACACAAACCCAAAAAACAGGAGGATAAGGTCCCAGGTACGAGCTATGGCAACAACCCTAGATGATCCATGTGTATTGGAACAACTGTATCCCCCATTACCCTGAATGTGAACAGCATCAGTGCTCATAGAAATAGAGTGACAACAATGTCCCTGTTGGAACCCCTTCCTGGGAATGTGCTGTTCATTCAGGACACTGGAATCAAAACCCTATTTGAAATCTCCACTGTCATTAGAATGTGGGCTAGAGGGCCACAAATGTGATAGGGTATGAATAATATTCAAAATGCTGCAGTAGAAGTCAGGACATTAACTGACCTTGAATCAGGCAGGGCTTTTGCTGTTGGATGTGGATTTTGGGGGGTAATGTTACAGGTTGATAAACATATGTACACTACAAACAAAAGCCACCAGGGTTGCTCTATTTAAGGCAGTAAGGCCTTACCTATACACCAGTAAACTGGTGATATTTGGTGGTGACTTTAATTGTGGCTTGTCCTTGTAGGATAGGGGTTAAAATACAAAACAGTTGCATAGTGAGTCTGTGTATTTATAAAGGACATGATTAAAGGACAAGTAAACAAGTTCTTATCTGTTTTCTGCCTGCGTTTCAGGATTACATCACTCATGAAAGGAAGCCCCAATTTACATACCTGGAACTTTTTGTTGTGATCCGTTTCCACGTTTTTATGAAAATTCGTGTTTTATTTCACCAACATGATGCTTTTACCAGCAAAGTTTTCAGGCGGCCGTCTCAAATAGCCGCTCATGCGTAGTCACAGTTTTACACTCTGTGACATACTTGGAGCCAGTCAGCGGTGAGGAAGGCCTTGTACATAGCCATAAAGCAGATGGGATGAGACTGCGGGGGGCGGGGTCCAGGGACAGACAGTGCCATGGCCCCAGGTGGGCACAGGAATTGATCATTTCTCCATATGTGACTTGCACCATAGAATCTGAGGTAATAGTTAAACGGGGAGTATATCAGGACTGCCCCTTGAGCTCCCTGCTTTATATTTTTCTCTAGACCCTCTCATCAATTTATTACAACATTCAAACATAAGAGACATAAAGATGACACCAGAGGCCTCAGAAATATAAACTCTTGCTTACCTGGATGATTTGTGTATAATGCCTCAGGATTCAGAATCTTCTATTTCAGAACAAGACACCATAAACAACTTTTCCAGCATAGCAGGTGCTAAAATCAATTTCTTTAAAAGTTCCGGTATTCCATTTAGCCATCCACAATGTCATAAGGAAGGCCTGCTTGTTGGTAGAATAAAAGTAAATAAATACCCAGTAAAAATCTTGGCTCTGAAATTCAGACCAGGGGATGTGGCTGTGGGAAAGTGGGATGACTGTATTTTAAAAGCAGAAAAAACAAGCATTTGTTGATGCTGGATGTTCACCGCTGGTATTGCTGTTGTAGTGGATCTAAGATGCAGATCCCCGTGGCGGACGACTAATATGGGCTTGGCTTGTGGTGGTGGTGGGGGGAGGAAACAGACATCGATGGACATTTTTCTTTTAACAGCGTTTATTTAAAAAAAATTAAACTACAAGTGAGGGTTTTCTTTATTTCAGGTGGAGACACTGGGGAATTGGGCACCCCATTGTCAGTGTTACGAGCAGCCCCCAGAAGCTCTGGGGTTTTAGATGCCCTGTGGTGCATTTTAAGGCTTACATGGAAGATAAAGCAAAGTTCTGTTAGGTTTTCCCCCAACCCTGACTCCAAGGAAAAAAATAATTCTATGGCTGACCTCAGATACCTAGAGACTGAAGCCGGGCCTGGCTGAGAGCAGGACCATTTCCATGATTTTACCAGGGGATCTGTTTTTTTCCCTTTAAACAGAGAATATGGGAGTCCTCCCCAAGAAATTGTTTAAATAGTAAGTGTTCAAATTTGCATGTTGTTGCGCTTTGAAGGGATAAACTAAACTCCAGTTTTATAGGTAACCATTATTTAAAAATCAATGCCAGCCACAGTTTATTTCATTGTTTGATCTACACTATATTAATGTGAACTGGTCACTTATTTACTACTCTAGTAGCCAAGTGACCATTAATGTTCTATTTTCCACTCTATCAACAGCCTACTACAGCATGTGTAACCTGACTCCGTGTGTGTGTGTGTGTGTGTGTGTGTGTGTGTGTGTGTGTGTGTGGCCAGGGGGAGAGAGGAGAGAGAGAGACACACACACACACACACACTACAAAGTGAGCAGTTTCAGGTTTCAGTTTCAATCCCTGGAATGTTACATGAAAGATAAAGCCCGGGGATAAAGCAAAGTTCTATAATGTCTCACCACACTCCTGATTCCAAGGAAAAAATATCATTCTATTGCTGGCCTCAGGTACCTAGAGACTGCAGCTGGACCTGTATAACCAGTGTGTGCGTGTGTAAAATGCTGGGGGGGAGGAGCAGGCAGGCTGAGAGCACATGATGAGATCAGCAGCTGCTCTTGCTGAAACAGCTGATTTATGAATGTGCCTGTCTGCACGTTGTTTTGAAGTGCACGCACTTTCATGCCTGAACAGTGTCATGATGAAGCTTGCTGATTATTGGTCAAGCCCCTTGTAGAGTCTCCTGCATTGGACCACCGTGACACATCTCTCAAAACCCTGTACATAGCAAAATGTTTGACTTACGCTAGCATGCACTGCGAACATAAAAATTGACTTTATGGAAAAATAGGCTCATTTCAAAACATGCAAGTGTGTTTCTAACCCCAGGACTCCTTCACTTATGGTTTCACTCTATGCCTTAATCTCTGTAGAGATAGATGCCCTGGAGACAGACCCTATTCTAAGAACAGAACTTAGAATTTAGAATAGGTGTTTCAAAAACTCTGCAGCCACCTTCCACCTTGGCAGTTGTCAGATTTATTTCTCTGACTAGATAGAGAGGTCACCCTGAGTATAGCTCCAGTATGACTAAGTCTCCAGTCATTTCATTATTTTAAAACAAATCGTTAGTTAGTATTTTTTTTCCATTCTTTGTTTATTCCACCCCGGACATTTGGGTGGCTACTCAACCCCTGCCCCACTCCCACACTACTTACGTCCGCCTCCCCCGGGACTTATCTCTACTCAGTCCCTATGGATTACCCCTCCATGGCAATTCCACTGACAAGCACTCATCCAGCTCTGCCGAGGCATCTGGGAGGCATTGAGGGACTGCAACAAGCGAGCAGGGCTTCATGTAGCCTAAGCTCCATTTCTTCCACTTTACTGTTCTCCCAACCCCCCTGCCATAGCTGTTTCCAAATCTGGGTCACCAGCATGATGAAGTCTGGCGTCCGATGCCTTAACCCTCAGTGCCACTGGGCTGGTTCCAATTAGTTAATAATTGTAAGTGTTTATCTCATTTTACCACTACTCTGCATTAGTTAGGGTATTTGTGTTTAAGACACTGGTCCCTCCGGCTCCAGTTTTAATTCCAAGAACTAGAGACCATTCTTTGGCTACCTGTTTTATATTTTTAGTTATTTCTGTCTAATTTTACCACTTACCTAATTAATTTTTTTTTTTTTTGAGTAAGTGGTCCTATTTCTTGAGTCGCATAGCTCAGAAACGGAAGCACTTTTACTTTCCATTTCAGTCTGTGACCTTTCACTGTAATTAATTGCTTCCTGTATGTGACCTTTAGCACAGGCCCTGTCCACACTACACCGCTTAAACGCTGTAATGGTTCCAAACTGTTACAGTGTGTCCACACTGCTGCGAACAGTTTCGATAATGGTCTGGAACTGTTACAGCCTGTCCACATTGTGGGTGACATGTAACCATTACAGTCGGCACCCTATCCCACAATGCAGCTCGTGCTGAACTGGGGGAATGTTGGAGCTACACGTTCACCTGTCCACACTATGGCTGGTAACGTTACAGGGACAGAACCATTTTCGTAACCGTTGTTGAAACCACCTCGTAAGTGGTTTCTACAACGGTTACGAAAACACATTCTGTAACGTTACAGGTATAAATGCAAACTGTAACAGTAACGGTTTGTGCCCTCTGTAATGTTACAGAGGCTAATGTGGACAGGGCCACAGTTTTTTAAGTTAAGAGATTACTGGACTCTTAGTTTTAGGCTATTTTGAGCTTTTATTTTGGAATCGTTTTTCTTTACTGCTAGGATCTCTCTGAACTTGCATAGCAGACAGTCTTAGGAGATTCACAGGCCAGAGAGATTTTATAAGTTGTTTTTAACTCCTGGTAAAGACAGACTGCCAATAGCCCAATTTAAACTGCCTGTGATCAGATCACAACTTTATTTTTTGTGTGAATTCTGCATTGTTTTGCCAAAAGAAAAAACTCAAAAGGGCAAATTAAATTAGATTAATTATCTCTTCTCTGTCTGCCTCCTTGTCACCCAAAAATAAAAAAGGCTCAGAGGGAGTTCCCCACGATGGTAGAACGCATGCATCAGAAGGTTCTGTCACCTCATGTTCAGTAGCAGCATCAAAAAATGTAAAAGGTGCCGGCCCGGTGGCGCTGAGGGTTGAGGCGCTGGATGCCACACCTCGCACCACGCCGGTGACCCGGGTTCGGAATGGACTCGGGGCCGGGGTCGGGGAGGAGGGAGGATCTAGCATCCCATGGATGCCCTCCTCCTGTGGTGGGATCCTGGGTGCTTTTGCACCCGACGCCTCCTGTGCCTGTGGAAGCACGTGCATCGGAGCACCAGGCGGCTTCCAAGGAGTCGAGGAGGGAGGACGCCATGGGCACTGGGATCTCAGTCCCGCGTCGATGTCCTTAGGGGGAGGAGGGGTTATGGGTGGGACAGGGAGAAATGGAAAAAACCTCTCAGTTTAGATGAGGACTGATCCACACCTCCGATCACCCTCCCATGGGCGGACCCCGCTGTGTGCAGGCACTCCTAGGAGAGGAGTCAGTAAGGGGAGAACTGGAGACAGCCTGACACTCTGGGGCAGACTCCATGGGGGTGCTCTCGGGGGATTGATCAGAGGTCTGAAGGAGTGGATAGAGAGGGTAGCTAGGTGGGGAAAAAAAATGTAAAAGGTGACAAGAAAAAAGATAAAGCTGCTCAGCCATCTGAAAGGCATGGTAAAGATGGATCCGATACCAGGTGCCCAAGAGGGAGGACTCTGAATCTGTTGATGGCAAAAATGTAAATAAAAGCACCTCTAAGCTGACATTGGAAACAGTGCCTGCTAAAAAGAAATTTTAAGAAAAAAATGTCACTGCCACTCCTGCTGAATTTGAGAATGGAGCATACAGATGATAAAGAAAAAATGTTCTCATCAGAGGACATATTAAAAATGTGGCAATTTTTGTTAGCTATCCATGCTATAGGAAATTTTAATAGTATGAATACTAACCCCCCAGCTCAGGTTCCAGTCTATCTGCCTGTAGCAGAGGAGGAAGAAGAGTACTACGTATTTATTTATTTTTATTTATTTCACTTTCGGATTTACACCTTTGAGTCAGGGACTCTTTTACAAAAGTTCCAAGTCAGTCAAAAACAATAAGGTCAAATATAGTACAGTGCAACACAGTAAGATATATTTACATAGTTAACACAGATAAAACAGTTACTGTTTCAACACATAACATATAATTCAAAGATAAAGATTAAGGAGAAAGTGTGGTGGCTGGCAAATTGGGTGTCTGGAAACATAGGAATAAGCACTCTGCTTGTGCTGAGCACATGTTGCAAGTGAGCAGGGAAGACCAACAGGCAGCATGGAGACCCTGAGTGAGGAGGTGTGATAACAGAAACACTAAAGTAATGCAGCCAGAGTAGGCATTGTCAAGGAGAGAAAGTGGAGCTGCGGTTAAGTGCATGGGGGTGGGGGTAGGGAGGGTAGGGAAAGGGTGGGATTAGGATGGGGTGATAGAAGAGAGCGTAAAAGGGGGAGCATAGGGCAGTAAAGTGGCAAGGTATTGAGAGATGAGGGGGTTATTGTTTTGGACATTGACAAACCTTTTCACGCGCTAAATGAGCCTGTAGCCCAGTTTTGAATAGACTGATCTTTGTGCACTCAGTGAGGGTATGCGGTAGCTCATTGAACAGTCTGGGTCCCTGGTAGGAGAAGGTATAAGCAGAGGAAGGTGATCCCATTGAATCAAGGCACACCTGAGCAAGATTTTGACTCCCCTCCAGGGCATAATGAGGATTATACTTCATTTTTCTCATTTGTCAGACATATGCTTGATACTCTAAACATCCACCCTCGAGAAACTGAGGAGGGTGACGAGAATGCTGAATTTATGGATATGATGGATACGGGTCCCTCAAGGAAGCAGCTAGTCCCCATACATAAGGCCATATCAAAAGTCATGTCTGCACCTACTTCAGCTGCAGCCATCGACAAAAAGATTGATAGAAAGTACCATGTGTACAGACAGGGTGTAGAATACCTGTATACCTACCCTGATCACTGAGGTGTAGCCCAGGCTGCTGCTTGTGAGACAGCAAAAGTCACCCTCTCTGCAGAGTCTCCAGAAAAGGACTCCAAACAATTGGATGCCATAGCCATGAAAGTGTATATTACAGCTTCTCTGTTCATTAAGCCAGTAAGCCAGCTTACTCCACATATGTAACACAGTACCAGAAAGCATTGTGGAACACAGTTCTGGCACTTGCTGATAGAGCAGATGGTGCTCTGGCACAGGACTTTGTTGCCTGTACAAGATCAGCCTGGGACGCCACTAAATACCATTTTCACACTGATGTGGATACTAATGACATGGTAGCTTGAGTTGTAGCTCATGCAGGGTCCTTAAGAAGATTCTCCTGGTTAAGGACTACCATCCTTTCCCAGGATACTCAAACTAAAGCCATAGAGTTCTTCTCTGAAGAAAATTCACTGTTTGGTGACATAACAGAAACATATATGAGAAAAGTAAATGAATACATAGAAACATAGAATTTGATGGCAGATAAGGACTGCTTGCCCACTCAGTCTGCTCATTTTCCTACCAACATTATCACCACATACCCTACTTGATCTACATCTTGATCTGATATACAACCATTTTATCTGATGCAGCCACATCTACTTGATCTATACCCACAGAAAATATTCAAGACCACTTATGGGAGGCGCTAATGAGCACCGAATAGAAGAGACGCAAATCTCCACACTTCCGCACCTTAAAAGTTAAAATCGTAATTTGGCAGAGTTAATTTAACATTTAAATGACTAAGTGAGTAGGAGACACGACCAGGAGCATGGAGGAGTATTTGGTTTCTGGCTAAATGACGAGAAATGCATCTAAAATGATGAACACAAAGTCGGGCCCAGGAGATCGCCAAATGCTGCCACATTGGGGCCTATCTCATTGTCAGCAGCCGAGATTACAGTGCTGAGTCAGGCGGTAGGAGACCAGGTCTTGCAGGGTCTGGGACTGTGGCTAGACACCTTTGAAACAAAAATCACTTCAGTTGCCTCAGAAGTTGGTGAACATACAAAATTAATTACAGAGGTGGAGCAGAGAGTTTCAAACCTAGAGGATGCCGTGTGTAAACTTCCAGATAGTGTCCTAGCCTTGGAAAGGGAATTAGAACAACTATGGGAAACAGTGGACTACCAGGAGAACTATAATAGAAGAAGTAACTTGCAGCTCAGGGGGCTTGCTGAAGGCAAAGAAGGCAAGAGTGTATTTGAATTTTGTTCCAAAACCCTACCAAAACTCCAGGGAATGCATCTTAAGAATGGTCACTTAAAGTTGGAGAGAGCCCTCAGAGTGCTGGCCACTCGACCACCAGATGACCAGTCGCCCAGACAGATCATTTTTCGTATGCATAACTTTCAAGATTGACAGGAAGTGATGCTGGCATACAGGGCTAAAAAGGAGTTAATCTTTGAGGGCTGCAGGCTGACTTTGCACCAAGATTTGTCTCAGCATGTCCAAAAGAAGCGCCAGGCTTTTAATGAAACCATGAACATGCTGAGGGAGTGGAATATTGAATTATTCTCGCATACCCAGCTACAGTAAGAGTCTGCATGGAAGGGGCAAGCTACTCGTTTTGGGAGCTGCACAAGTTGAAGTTTTTCATCTCGGACTGGGACAAAAAAAAAATAAGGGAAAGTGAGACTTACAGCTGGTAACTCTTATTTCCTTTTTTTTCTTATAGCGCCTTGCTTTTTGAAGTTCTGTGGGGGAGTACTTCTGGGGACTGGAGCTCTCTCCTCCAGCATGGAAGGCCCTAGGCATGACCTGTATTCTTCGTGCTGCATACTGTATGAAATACATGATTCGGAGGGGTAAGACAGTCTGCCTATGTTTTGATTACACCAGCTGCACTTCGGTCTTGAGACTTATTGCATTTATAGAGGCGGACTGTCTTTCTCACTAGTCAAATGACTGTTAGGGGAATATATTAAATTCAACTGCTGTCTCAGTGATGTAACAGCGTAGGCCATACCATGTGGTGTTTTTTTTGGGGGGGAACCTTGGGATGTCTCCACAGAACTGCAGGGCCAGGCGGATAGCCTACCGCAGGGTGTAGTGACCTCAAGGTATATTGGGCATCTAATAGTGTAAAGTTAAGTGTCCCTGCTACACTATTATCCCCAAATGGCATCTCTGCTGATAAAATGTATGCATATTTGGTGCGGGGGGTGGGGGAAGGAGTTTTGTGTGTGAGGGAGAATTGGGCTCTAGAACATGTCAGCCGATGGGGCTGTTAGTTCTACAAATAGTAGAAGTAAAATTAATTGATCTGTTAACTTTTTGCTGTTAGGTGTACTAGGGGAGGGAAGGGGATATGAGTTTTAATAGTTGTCAATGTTTAAGGGATTCACTGTTTTACAGTTTTAATGTTATTGTTAATGTTAAATGCAACCTATGTGTATCAAGAAACATAGAAACATAGAATTTGACGGCAGATAAGGACCGCTTGGCCCACCCAGTCTGCCCATTTCCCTATCTACTGGATAAGCTGCAGATCCTAGTTAACCAGCAGCCTACTTCTTCCTACCCCCAACCCCTAGAATTGCCTTATGACTGTCCCATGCATGCTTGAATTCCACCACTGATTTGACTCCACAACCTCCTCCAGAAGGCGCTCCATGCATCCACAACCCTCTCTGTGAAAAATACTTTCTTAAATTACCTCTGAGCCGCCTCCATCTTCAAATGGTGCCCTCTTGTTCTGCACACCTCTTTTGAAAGATGCTACCTTCTTGACTTTGTTGATTCCTTGAGGTACTTGAACATTTCTATCATGTCCCCCTCTCCCTCCTTTCCTCGAGAGGCTAACATATTAAGCTCCTTTCCTCTTCATATGTCTTCCGGTGCAGACCCTGCACCATTTTAGTTACCCTCCTCTGGACAACTTCCATCCTGTCTATGTCTTTGCAGAGATTGGGTCTCCAGAACTGCACACAGTACTCCAGACGGGGTCTCACCAGCTGTCTGTACAGAGGGATAATCTAGAAAAGTCACCCGTATGGTGAGGGGAGCAAAGTCCAGTAAAGAGCAGCGGCTGGCACAGGGGATACATGGAGGGGAAAGGGGGTTCTTCCAGTACATTGGGGAGCGGAGAAAAACTAAGGGCCATCTCAGCAGATTGAGATCAGAAGGAGGGTGGGTGGAAGAGGCGAGGGACCAGGCAGAGGTACTTTGCCTCTGTGTTCACTAGGGAGGGGGATGGGATATCTACAAAGCAAGGCACGAAGGGGATAGAAGCGCAGTAAGTGGGATCAGGGGAGCAACAGAAATGGAGCAAGAGGGAGGGAGAGGTACCCCAGGGGTGTCACATCTGGGTAAGGATAAAAAGGCCAGTAAGGTGGAGGGGACGGATGATGTTATCTCCGCCAAAAGGGTGTGGTTAGCCCTCAAGGCCCTAAAGAAAGACAAATCTCCTGGGCCGGATGGCATTCATCCGAGACTACTATGGGAATTGGCGGACATACTGGCTGCATCCCTGGCGGAGCTTTTCAGCAGGTCACTTGAGACAGGGAGGGTACCTAGGGATTGGCGAGAGGCACATGTGGTACCAATCCATAAAGGGGGATTGAGGGAAGTACCAGGTAACTATAGACCCATCAGTTTGACCTCGGTGGTGGGAAAATTAATGGAGAGTATACTAAAGGAACGATTGGGGGTGTACTTGGAGGAGGTGGGAGGTCTGGATAGTCGGCAACATGGGTTTGTGCCAGGTAGATCATGTCAAACCAACCTTGTGGAGTTCTATGAATGGGTAACATCAGAACTGGACAGGGGAAAGCCTGTGGATGTATTATTCTTGGACTTCAGCAAGGCGTTTGACTCTGTCCCCACAATGGTCTGGTGGAGAAACTGATGGGGTTAGGAGTAGGCCCTTTGATGGTCAGATGGATTGAAAACTGGCTAGCTTGATGCACTCAGAGAGTAGTGGTCTGTGGGGAGCTCTCGAACCCTAGAGAGGTTGGTAGTGGGGTACCACAGGGCTCGGTCCTGGGTCCGATCCTGTTTAATGCATACATATCGGACATCAGGGAGGGTATAGGGTGTGAAATGAGTCTCTTCAGGATGACTCCAACATGGGAGCAGTAGTTGAGGGAGAAGAGGGGAGGTTGGCCCTGCAAGGGGACCTGGACACCCTGGAAAGCTGGGCTCACACATGGAAATTAAATTTCAATATCACCAAGTGCAAGGTGTTGCATCTTGGTCAGGGAAACCCTAAACACAGGTACACCCTGGGAGGGGAGGTGTTGGAGGCCTCAATAGGGGAAAAAGACCTAGGGATCATGGTGGATGCATGTAA
This sequence comes from Neoceratodus forsteri, assembly GCA_016271365.2. Classification (NCBI taxonomy): domain Eukaryota; kingdom Metazoa; phylum Chordata; order Ceratodontiformes; family Ceratodontidae; genus Neoceratodus; species Neoceratodus forsteri. The sequence continues at coordinate 1,546,865,681 of CM057450.1, forward strand.
GAATAACTCTGAGCAGTGCAGGAGAGCAGCTAGCAAGGCAAACAGGATGTTGGGATGCATCGTAAGGGGGATCACCTCTAGGAGCAAGGAAGTGATTCTGCCGCTGTACAATGGACTGGTTAGACCACACCTTGAGTACTGTGTAGAGTACTGGAGACCACACATGAAGAGGGACATACAGCTCCTGGAGAGGGTACAGAGGAGGGCAACAAAGATGATATGAGGGCTAGGGGATTTGACGTATGAGGACAGACTTGAGGAGCTCTGCCTGTTTTCATTGGAGGAGAGGAGAGACAGGGGGGACATGACTGAGGTCTTCAAGTACCTCAAGGGAATAAATAGGGTAAACATGGAGGGGATCTTTAGACTAAAGCACGGAAGTATCACCAGAGGGCATAGTTTGAAGTTGGAAGGTGGAAGGGTGAGGGGGGAAAAGAGGAGGAGGTTTTTCACTGAGAGGGTGGTGGACCCTTGGAATGCACTGCCTGGTGAGCTGGTTCAGAGATTCACAGTGGAGGGCTTCAAGAGAGGGTGGGACAGACACAGAAAGTGGATGTATCAGATGATGGCCTGTCCCAGGGGGGTGGGGATGGATGATAGGGGTTTCTGGAGCGCAAGGGATGGGAGGGTCTCGGCACCCAACTAAGGAACTAAGGTTTGAGCAGACTCGATAGACTGTAAGGCCTAATCTGCTGGCAAATAGTATGTTAGTATAATAACTTCCTGTTTTCTACTGGTGATGCCTCTCCCTATGCATCCCAGTATCCCCCCAGCCCTCCTTTCTGCCCTTTCACATTGCTTGCCCACCTTTAGGTCATCAGATATGACTACCCCCAGGTCCCTTTCCATTTTTGTTGTTGTTAGTATCTCACCCCCCATTGTGTACTCTTCCCCTGGTTTTTGTTTCCCAGGTGCATTACCTTGCACTTCTTAGCATTGAATCTAAGCTGCCATACATTTGACCATTCCTCTAACCTTGCCAAGTCCCTTCTCATCCTTTCCACCCCACCCTGTGCATCAACTCTGTTGCAGATCTTGTGTCATCTGCAAAGAGACATACTTTTCCTTCCAGTCCTTCTGCAATGTCGCTTATAAAGACATTGAAGAGGACCGGTCCTAATACTGAACCCTGCGGTACCCCACTAGTAACCCTCCTTTCTTCTGAGTGGACTCCATTTACTATTACTCTCTGTGTCCTATTCTCCAGCCAATTCTTTACCCAGGCTGTCATCTTGGGACCCACTCCCAGGCTGGTTAACTTGTATATTAATCTTTTGTGTGGGACTGTGTCAAATGCCTTGCTAAAGTCTAGGTAGGCCATGTCCACAGCCCCTCCCTGATCTACTACTTTGGTCACCCAGTCAAAGAAATCTATCAGATTTGTCTGGCACGACCTTCCCGCTGTGAATCCATGCTGTCTAGGGTCCTGTGCCCCTCTGGCCTCTAGATACTCAACAATTCTTTCCTTCAGAAGTGATTCCATCATGTTCCCTATCACTGAGGTTAAACTAACAGGTCTGTAGTTTCCTGCTTCTGCCTTGCTCCCACTTTTGTGAAGGGGAATCACATCTGCCCTCTTCCAGTCCTCGGGTACCACCCCATCCTCCCATGATTTGTTAAAAAGGGTAGTCAGTGGTGTCACTAGTTCTACCCTTAGTTCTTTTAGAATTCTGGGATGAATCCCATCAGGCCCCATTGCTTTGTCCACCTTCAGTTTTAAGAGTTCTTTCAGAACCCTTTCTTCTGTAAATGGGCTGGTATCAACTTCTGTATCCAGAGTGTTTCTACTGTTTGTTTTATGTACCTCCCCCTCTTCATTTGTAAATACTGAGCAAAAATATTTGTTTAGTATCTCTGCCTTTTCACAGTCTCCCTCTGCCCACCCTTCCTCCCCTTTATTAAGCCTCACTATCCCTCCCTTGGTCTTCCTTTGCTCCCTGATGTACCTATAAAAGGTTTTATCCCCCTTCTTAACTGAGTTGGCTATCTTTTCCTCGGTTTGGGCCTTTGCTCTTCTGACTGCCTTCCCAGCCTCCTTTTGCTTTAACTGATACGTGGTGAGCAGAGAGCAGTAAATATGCAAGATTTGGACTTTAATTGCACAAAATGATGGCAAATAGACAGGAAGACATCATAATTTCATGGAACATTAAGGGAATTAATACCCATATTAAAAGGGCCAAAATTTTATCCACACTTAAACGGAGGAAAGTACAAGTGGCAATGCTCCAAGAAACACACCTGCTGCCCAAAGAGCATAGTAAATTAGTGTGGGGATGGGTGGGATCATGTCATGCAGCGTCCTACTCCTCGCATAAAAGAGGCATTGTGATTTTAGTGAATAAAAATTTTGCTTTAGAGGTATTACAAGTGGTTAAGGATAATAAAGAGGGTAGGTACGGTTTTACATGGCTTTGAGATTATATTTGGTAATATTTATGCCCTGGCGATTTATGACCCCAATTTTTTTCGGAACCTGCTTGATGTTCTGAACAGGGAGCAGTTTCCAGGGCTTAACTGGGGGGGGAGGATTTCAGTTGCATTATGGATGGGCCCTAGACTACAAAGGAGCGGGTAAGAGACAAAGCTGGACCACTAAAGTGTGGGCTATGAGCCTGCAAGACCTCGATTTGGTTGATAGTTGGTGCACATTACATCCGGGACTCAAGGACTTTACGTTTTACTCTATACCCCATGAGTCGTGGTCGAGGCTGGACCATGTCTTTACTGCAAAAGATCTATTTGCTAAGGTTAGAGAAGTTATGCATAGCCCAATAATGCTGTCGGACCATGCGATGATACAACTAATAACTAATAACTCTGGTATTGTTTGCATCCATCCTACCTGTACCAGCTTGTTTGTATCTATGTCTTAATTTACTGTTATACTTATGTGTTGTACTGCTATACTGTGTATTTTGGTTTGTCTTACTGTGACAAGGTACCTTTGTAAATGAGCCTATGGCTCAAAGGTTTTCCAAACTGCTGTTTAAATAAAATAAAAAATTAAAAAATAAACTAAATTTAGTCGTGGTTGCTGTTGGAGGTAGACCGGGCCAGTGGAGATTCCCCACTTATTTGCTGTGTAAGGAGTTCTGCGACTTCTTAAAATCTGCATGGGAGGAATATTGGGCCAATAATAAAGATTCGGTCCCCTCTAAGGGCCTAGTTTAGGAGGCGGGTAAGGCTTTCATGAGGGGTGCTATAATTAGCTACACAGCGAAAGTCAAGAAGGAAAGAAGACTAAAAATTAGTGCATTGGAAAAAGTAATTGAAGATTTCGAAATTAAAATCTTGTACGACAATAAGGTGGAAGATAGGCAGCAGTTGAAAGTAGCCATTTAGCACAAAAGAATCTGATGTTTGCCAGACAATGGATCTATGAGTGGGGCAACAAGCCGGGCCCTTTTCTTGTCAGATTAATGAAGAGTAGGAGGGTCCCTAGCAGAATTATTTCAATTAAGAGTAAAGGGCATAGGATAACCACCCAGGAAGAAGACATCCTGGAAGCTTTTAGAGGGTTCTACTTGAATTTATACAAGGCAGAATGCTTGGGTAATGAGGAAAAAGCAAGAATATTCTTAGATAGCATCACACTTCCAAAATTAATGGAGGAACAAGCCACCATATTGGTGGCAGAGATCTCTTAGGCGGAGATTAAAAGAGCAATATCTGGGTTAAAGTCAGAAAAGGCAGAGGGTCCGGATGGGTTTGGGGCAGAATATTACAAACTATTAAAGGAGGCACTAGCGGGTACAATGTGTAGTTTTATGAAGGAGGTGGGAGAGGGGGGGAGAGTAGCCTGCCTTGTGCTCCCTAGCTGATATTCATTTCCTGCTGAAACCAGACAAAGATGGCATGGATTGTGCATCATTTCGACCCATCTCCCTGCTCAGTTATGATTGTAAGATCATAGCCAAAGGTTTGGCTCTGCGTTTTGAAACCCCAATACCTTTGATTATTCACCCAGATCAAATAGGTTTTATCCAGGGAAGGATGTCGTATCATAACATTACTAACATACTAAAATGCCAGCAGAATAGGCCTAATGGTCTTTTGAGTCTGCTCGTTTGGTCAGCTCCCACCCTGGGAGCTGACTTTGCTGCATTAGAACATTAGAAGACTCCTTAATGTTGTGTGGTGGGGGACAAAAAAAACCAGAAAAGCCTATGTATTATCTATGGATGCAGAAAAGGCGTTCGACAGAATCGAATGGCCGTACCTCTTTGAGGTCTTAAAAAAGATTTGGGGTGGGAACTGACTTCGTTAATTTGGTAAAATTATTGTATAACAGGCCCAAGGCGAGAATGTTGGTCAATGGCATTCTCTTGGCTGAGTTTCAGCTTTATAGGGGCATGAGACAGGGCTGCTGTCCCCTCTCCCCCTTGCTGTTTGCCATGGCAATTGAGCCTCTGGCATGTAGGGTGAGGGAGAGCAGGATAATTCAGGGTATAAAGGTGCGAAATGGTTCTCAGCATTGCATATCTTTATATGCTGGTGACCTAATATTTCATTTGCCCAACCTGGAGGTCTCCGTACCCACCATGTTGGAGGTGGTGCAGGAGTTTGCCACATTCTCTGGCTGTAAACTTAATCTATGCAAATCTGAGATTATGTACTTGGACAAGGAGGCTAATTACCTGGGGAAGACCACTTGGGGGTTACGGGGCTGTGGGTCATGAGCTTACTTATTTAGGAATAAAAGTGGGAAGAGACTTAAAAGATTTGTATGTGTTAAATTACTCCCCAATGATAAAAAGAGAGCGGGAAGACATGGTTAGGTGGAATGGGCTCCCGATATCATGGTTAGGGAGGATTAACCTTATAAAAATGAATATACTCCCAAGATTGCTATACATAATGCAGATGGTACCATTCAGCCCATCAAAGAAAGATTTGAAACACTTGGATAGCAGCTTCACTAACTTTAACTGGAAAGGTGGTAAACCAAGAATGGCACTGAACAGACTTAAGGCATTGAAATTTAAGGGAGGAATGGAGTTCCTGGATATGTGGGGGTACTTCCTCTCGGTGCAATTTAGATATATACATAATTGGGTGTCACAGGGGGAGGCAGCGGGCTGGCTGGACATAGAACAAGAGGGTTGTCCAGGCCATCTTACAGCCTATCTGGCACCTGGGGGAGATGGGGCCTATGCCAGATTACCTTGTCCTAACCCTATGGTAACTGCGGTACTGGAGGCCTGGAAGAGTTTTAAGAAGAGAGGGAATGCGACAGAGAACAACATCCTACTAGTACCCATAGCAATAAACCCGGAATTTCTCCTGGGATGGGAGGATGTGGGATTTGCTACCTGGGAAGCCAAAGGGATCAGGTGTCTGGGTGATTTATGGGGGAAAGAAGGCATCTTTACATTTGAGGTTATTAAGAGAAGCCTTCACCTACCAAATTCATACATGTACCGCTATTTACAAGTCAGGCATTATGGGGAAAAAGTGATGGCGCAGGCATCGAGGGGGGAGACAATAGTCCAGATGGAAAAGGAAATCAGAGGGGCCTGTATCAATGAGAAAGGCTTGACTGGGAGAGTAGCAAAACTGGATAGGGAACACTTTGGGGAACCTTCTCAGGCTAGCAGGAGTAGGTGGGAGAGGGACCTTAACTGTGTTCTCAATGATAAATTGTGGGAACAGATAGTATCCTCTCACATGGGCCTCTTAGCCTGCAGTAAACTCAAAGAGGCGCAGTATAGGTTCCTCCATTATCTATTCTATACCCCTGTAAGGGTTAACAAATATCACCCTGAGATCTCACCTATGTGTGGTAGGTGTCTGACTGAAAGGGGTACCTATAAAGGTGGTCACTCACTTGACTTGGTCTTCCTCCTGGGGATCGAAGCCTCTGATTTGGGGGTGGAACCTGTCAGTTGGTCCGATCATTACACCGTGGATTTCAGTTTTTGTGCCCCCCCTTTATAGGCCTACCTCTGTGGAGATGGCCAGGTACTGCCCTTTGTGAGATATAAGTTCTGATAGCCTGGCGGCAGTGCTTGACCTATCGGTGCTTCATGGCCTGAGCAATGATCCCAAAGCCTTGGCTCTGGCCTATAATAAGGCCATTTCCTCGGCTTTGGATATCATAGCCCCTGTCCATGTTCATCCTCTCCCCCTTCGCCCTCGGTCCCCATGGTTTGATGGGACCTTGAGGGAGATGCGGCAACAAGGACGAAGATTAGAACGTTGCTGGTGAAAATCCGCCCTGGATGCTGACTATCTTAGATTGATGGAACACTATCAGTCCTATCATTCTGCAATCTTCCATAAGAAGGCAGAGTTCCTGTCCGGGGAGATTGCGGCTGCTCAGAACTGACCAGCTCAGCTCTTTTGAACTGTAGACAGGTTGTGCAACCCAGCCTGCCTGCAGCTGCAAAGAGTGTTTTCACAAGTGGAGTGTGAGGAGCTTGCTTGCTTCTTTGTAGATAAGGTGGCTGACATCAAGGCGTCATTCCAGCCTGCATCATCTATGGGAGATTAGATGGATTGGCGCCAGGTCACTGCTTCTGGCCCCTCCTGGAGTTCCTTTGACTAGCCGGAGCTCATTGATGTCATGCGGATTTTCCAGGGTGTGCATCCTACATGCTGTAGTTTGGATCCGGGCTCAAGTTCCCTGATAAAGGGTTGTTGTGATGTTATCAGCCCGGTATTTGCATGGTTAGTCTGGTGCTCCTTGGAAACAGGTGAGTTTCCTAGCTCCCTGAAGGAGGCGGTAGTAGTACCCCTCCTGAAGAAAGCTTCTTTGGACCCAGACTGCCATGCTAACTACACACCGATCTCTAATCTTCCCTTTGTGGGGAAGTTGATCGAGAAAGTAGTGGCCGTACAATTGGAGAACCATTTGACCATCCATGACATCTGTGAATCATTCCAGTCTGGTTTTCGCAAGAGGCACAGTACCGAGACTGTGCTGGTTCGAGTGCTCAATGATCTTCTGATGGCAAAAGATCGAAAGAGCCGTTCCATCTTGGTTCTTCTCGATCTCTCTTCAGCGTTTGACACTGTGGACCATTGGATACTTCTTGAATGCCTGAGGTTTATCTGTGGACTATCTAGTGCAGTCCTCGGGTGGTTTAAATCGTTCTTCACTGGCAGAACTCAGAGGGTGGTGTCAGGGATAAATTCCTCTGGCCCAGACCCGCTGTCATGTGGGGTGCCTCAGGGGGTCAGTGTTGTCTGCCATGTTGTTCTCAGTGTATATGCTGCCCCTCGGAGACATTGTAAGAAGGTATGGGCTGAGGTTTCACTGCTATGCTGATGATACCCAGCTCTACCTATCTTTTGCGCCTGACCAGGATAGAGCTATCTCGGTATTTAATAACTGCCACACTGAAATCCAAGACTGGATGAATTTGAGCTGGCTGAGGTTGAACTCGGAGAAGACGGAGGTAATGGTTGTGGACCCGGGTTGCGGGATAGAAGGGGGTAGGAGCTGGTTTACCCTCAGGATTATTTCTGGGTGGCTCCCAGCTCCTGACCTCTGAACAGGTGCGGAAGCTGGGGGTGATTTTTGATGATGGGCTGACGTTAAGATCACAGGTGTCAGCAGTTGTCAAATTAGCCATTTACCATCTGAGGAACATCTCTAGGATCAAGCACCTAGTTCCGTCCAGTGACTTGCCTACATTGGTCCACGCCTTTGTGACCTCACACCTTGACTATTGCAACTCCCTTTATCTAGGGCTACCAGGGGTTGATATCCACCACTTGTAGCTAGTGCAGAACGCTGCGGCCTGGCTTTTGACTGGTACTTCTCGTACCTGTCATATTTCTCTGGTGCTGCGCGAACTGCAGTGGCTGCTAATACAGTGGTGGATCACCTTTAATGTCGGTCTTCTGACTCATAAAGCCCTCCATGGACTGGGCCCTGTCTACTTGAAAGAGCATCTGGTGCCCTACTGCCTTAAGCGATTGCTTCGCTCGGTGGACGAGGGGTTGCTAGAGGTTCCGAGGGTTTCTTTGAACTCTTCCAGGGCCCGTGCTTTCATGTACATGGCCCCTACCCTCAGGAATTCTCTACCCCGTCCGCTTCGGGAGTGCACGTCTGTGGAGAAATTTAAGTGTGCCTTAAAAACCCATTCGTGGTCATCAGCATTTTGTTGATTGATGTTTTAATGATGATGTTTTAATATTTTATGTATTTTATTATGTATTTGTGTTTTATCTGTTGTTTTAACAAGTATATTGTTAATGCACCTTGGTTTTAGAAAGGCGCAATATAAATACATTATTATTATTATCATCTACACTATTTCTGGGAGTGTAAAGTAATCCAAAGCTTTTGGGAACAGGTAAGGAAAGAAATTAGTGGGATGTGGGGCCAGCAATTAGAACTGTCCCCGATTTCACTTTTATTTGGGTTGGGAAGGGATAGAAGGGGGACTGGTCCTTGCATCCTAGATGGGTGAGGGTGCTGCTCATTTTGGCCCGGCAAATTCTGTTAAACACATGGGTCTTGTACGCAGTACCCAGTAACCACAACCCACATGTGGAGAAATCTGATGTTATCCACATTAGCAATGGAAAGACTAACATTTGCACTGAAGGGGAAGATAGATTTGTTCTCCAGAATGTGGGCACAACTTATAGCAGCCCTCTCCCCAGCAGAGGTACTCGTTTTCTCTGAAGGGTTTTGGGGGACTGGTATAATTCTCTGGGTTCTAGGACTAAAACTTCTCACCATTCGCAGCTTTAGTGCACTAAAAGAGGTTTTTATTGTCATAAAGGCACGCATTAATTACTAGTAAAGATTGCTTTGTTTTAAACATGAACTGGGTTGCACTGTTAATGTTTAGATTTTTACTTTATTTTCTTGTTTAGAGTGTTATTTACTCTATCACTAGCTGATAAACCAGTTCTATCCTAAATGGACAACTAACATTGATTGTGAACTGGTCAAATCCTGGATCTAGTGACCAGCAAGAAAGACTGATTTTTATGGACTGGAATTTTAGCCTACTTGTTACTCTAATGTTGTGCATGTGAAGAGTACATATATTCTGTTTCAAATGATTTTTTATGTCTGAATGATGAAAATAATAAAGACATTATACCAAAAAAAAAGACCACTTACAAGAATAACAATGAGAAGGAAAAGCCTGCTACCTCCTATAGAGAGTCTGTAGTTCAAAAAAATTCCCCAAACTGCAGAAACGCAAACATTTTCCAGCAGACTCCTTCATACAAAAAATTCTGCTGGAACTGAAAATAAAAAAAATTACAGACAGAAAAAGCTGTAGAAGTCCCTGCCTCTCAGTGGGGTACTTTCTCACCCACAAGAAAGATGGAGAGTGGTGACCCATTTTAGATCGTGAGTATCTAAATGAACATAAAAAGAAAGAAAAATAATTCAAGATGGTCACACTGAAAACAGTGGTACTATTGTATAGCAGTTTAAATTCACACCCATTATATTTAACACTCCAAGCACTCCCCCACATGTTTACGTCCTCTTATTTTTACTGGTGGTACACTAGTGCTGCTATGTATAGTGATTCACCTAATACTCGCTCTCTTTTTATTTTCACTATAATATGGAAATAGCAAGAATAAAACACAGGGAATATTTAATGATATACAGTATCTCTGCATTCGGGATACTGGCTGGGATCACTGAATCCGAAAGGTGCCAGTTTTTATATCCCAGTCAGGGCATCACACAGAAAATATCTCGGGTTCAAGCTAAGAAACTCCCAATACCAGTTCACAGCTCTTTCCTTTGGTCTTACCTCTACAGCAAAGGTATGTAATAGTTTTCCCTGCTTGGATGACTGACTAGTCTCAGGGAAAACAGAACAGGTGACAGGGTGTTCTCTACAGACTGTAAAATACACCTTGGAGTCTCTCAGATTCCTGATAAACCTGCAGAAGTCCCAACTAGAACCTGTTCAAGTACTGGACTTCATAGGAGTAGAGCTAAACACCTTACAGGGGAATGCTTTCCTCCCACAGGCCATAGTTGCAGCTCTGATAGCAGAAGATCCCTTCAGAACAGGTCTGCCAAGACCTGCAAGGGACTTCCTGAAATTAGTAGGACACATGGCTGCATCCACAGCGGTGGTTCCATGTGCCAGGTTCCAAATGAGAAATATCCAGTACCACTTAAGTGACAACTGGTCTCAACAGTGGAATCCACTCTCAAAACTAGTGCCAGTGACCGAAGCAGTGGTAAAATCATTAGAGTGGTAGAAGGAAGAAAGAAACCCCAGAGAGGGTATTCCTTTTCTTCAGCAATCACCAGCAAGTATCCTTACTAAAGATGCCTCACTCCTGGGGTGGGGCGCCTCGCTAAAGGACCTCACAGTGGGTGGCATATGGAGCCCACAGGAGTCACTTGAACATGTTAGCTTCCTGAAGCTCAGGGCAGTGCTGCTATAAATGCATTGTTTCTCTTCCCACCTACATGGCCAGTCTGTCCAAATCAGAACAGAAAACACCACAGCAATGTATTACATAAACAAGCAGGGAGGGACAAGATTCTCAAACTGTGTACAGAAGCATTGAGAATCTGGGACCTGGCATACGCCTTAGAAGCAGATATTCATTTGGTGTGCTTGCCAGGCAAAGACAACATCCTGGCAGATTCCTTAAGCAGAATCACTCAGAGAAACCATGAAGGAGCTTTGAACAGACAAGTTCTGACCACAGAATTCAGAAGGTGGGGCACTCCCAAAATAGGTCTGTTCACTTCTTGGGGAAACAATCAGCTTCCACAGTTTTGCTGCAGACCACCAGCCAGAAGAACAGTCCCAGAGGACACCCTAGTCTTGGACTGGACAGGGAAGTTCCTGTATGCCTTCCTACCATTTCCTCTCATCCAGAAAGTCCTCCTGAAACTCGGGGGGGATCTGTAACAGTGACTCTAAAAGCTCCAGACTGGACCAGAAACACCTGACATTCAGTTCTGCTGACCCAGTCCAGCAAACATCCAATCAGCCTGCCACCGAGTCACAATCTACTGACACTATCTTAGGACAGGATAGCATTCCCAGACCTCAAAACACTATCCGGTGGACATGGTTCTTGAAGAGCTAGACTATTCTGGTTTAAATCTCTCAGAGGATGTTCTGAAGGTGCTTAAGAGTTTCAAGGAAACCAGCAGCCAGGAAAACATACTCCTCTAAATGGAAGAGATTTTCTCACTGGTGTTCCCCCAACGAATAATCTCAGCAGAGGCAGGGTTGCCTGCAGTCTTGGAATACTTGGTACACCTGCAGTCATTAGACCTAAGGCCATCAACACTAAAGGTGCACTTAGCAGCAGTGTCAGCATACATTATCAGCAGGCAAGGGACACTGGCTTCTCAGACCATTTTCAAATGTTTTTTTAAAGGTCTCAGTCACTTGTACCCACTGGTAAGGAACTCAATCCCACAGTTGGATCTCAATGTCTGCCTTGCCCAGCTCATGAAGGCTCCATTTGAGTAAGTGCCCACTTCTGACCAAAAGTATGTCACATGGAAAACCATATTCTTTATTGCCGTGACCGCTGCTAGGAGGGTCAGTGAGCTTCAAGCCCTTTACAGAGAGCCAAATTACATAATATTCCACAGGAATATGGTAGTTCTTACAACCAATAGGAAATTCCTACCTAAGGTGGTTTCTGAATTTCACCTGAACCAGTCAGTAACACTTCATGTGCTTTACCCAGAACATTCCAGTCCAGGTGAGCAAACATTGCACAGCCTTGGCCTGAAAACATCATCTATGTGGACTGGACAAAAGATGTTAGAACCAAAAACACTCAGTTTTTTGTTACCTATGGTAAGGTTGGCAAAGGTAAATCCGCTTCCAAGATCTCTCTTGCTGGATAGTGTCTTGCATTCAGTTCTGCTGTGAAAAAGCAGGAAAAATGCCACCCAGAGGCTTAAGGGCATACTCCACAAGGGACACTTCTGCCTTTGTGGCATCCTCAAAGGGCATCCCCTTATCAGACATTTACAAACATCTACCTGGAAAATAGTGTACACATTCACAGAGCACTACTGTTTGGACACACAGTCCAGAAAGGATGCCAGCTTTGGAACTGCTGTTTTGTAGAGCTTCTTTCATAAGTAGGTTCTGGACCCAGCATCCCAAGCTACTGCTGTATAGTCTGCACAGAGTGAAACCATAAAATCTGCATATCTGGAGACCTGAGTTTGAATCCCGCAGCCCCCACTTGCATACCGTGTGACCCTGAGTAAGTCACTTAACTTCCCTGTTGTCCCATGTTGCACCTGTAAACAAGCTTTCAGCTTAGTGTGCCACTCCTGGTTAAACAACTGGGGGAAAAAAAGTGAGGGATTTGAGGGGTTAGAAGAAAAAAATACTGTAGTAATGTTATTTCTTTTCAGGGATCCCTTATGATGATTTCACTCTCCCACCCTGCCTCCCCTTCCAGAATCTGAAAATGGGGTTCTCACAATAATCAGTTTTATTTAGGTTGCTTTAGCATTACTATTGCAGTTTTTTTCTCTACAGTTGTAAGTTTTGTTTTCTCTTTTTACATTTTTAAATTTACATGTCTGTTTTAATTTAATTGGTGTTTTTTCAAAAATTTGAAATTTGCATATTTTTTGTGTAGCCTTTTATCTAGATTCAATAGCCACCATTCCACTGTAACTACAGAAACAAATATGACAACTGCCAGGGTGGAAGGTGGCTATAGAGTTTTTCAGACACCTATTCTAAATTCCAAGCTCTGTTCTTAGGATAGGGTTTGTCTCCAGGGCATCTGTCTCTATCAAGATCAAAGCATTGGGTGAAACCCTAGTGAGCAATCCCCTGAGAAGAAACAACATTACTATGGTGAGTAATTTTTTTCCTTTAATTTGTACACTACTGTTTCCATGCTTTTCATTCATTAGTTCCATTTTCCCTCTCCCTGCGGAGCATGAAGCTAAACATACCATGTATGCTTTATTCTTCCAGGGGCTAAGAGGAAGGGGACTGAACCCAGTCAAAAGGGAAATTACTTACCAGGAGCAGAAGAAGGGGGGAGGTAAACATGGTTAACCTCATGGTATATTTTTATGACCATGTTTATGTTTTTTTGTTGTTTTTTTTACCAGTGTTAACATTTTCCCAGTACTACAGGAACAAGAGAAATCTTGAGTACCATTGATTTTAGATTGGCTGACCCCATGGCTCCTGGAGTAGAATGCAAGGGTTTGGGTCAGTCTTGACACTAAATAACTGTCCAGAAGATAAAGACACAGCTGTGAGCCAACTACAAAATCCCTGTATCCCTTGACAGATATGGGATGTAGGCATGGGCTACCTGCTAATTAGCTGGGTCGGGTAGTGCGAGTATTGCCTATTTTTGGCCGGGCAGGGTAGTTTGGGTAATATACTACCTTGCCAGACATAACAGTGTAATTCTTGGGTCACATAATTTGGATCACGTAATTTGGGACAGGTAACGGGTAACATACTTCCAAACAGGCATTAAAAGAGCAACCTGTGGGGTCCTTCACGGAGCTTACAGCAGAATAGGTGCACATGACACGAGGCTGACATCTGATTGGTCAGTGGTGTCTGTGCTCCGTCTGCTGCATGGAATCCAGCCAGCAGTAGTCCATTGTGGTACAGTATGTTGTATGTGGAAGCAGTTCTGTGGGTGCTCACTCTTCTGCAGCACAAATTGTGACCATAGAATTGATGACTTGTTGATCAAAAAAGACAACATAAATTAGTTAACCTACATTACAAGGAGCAGAGGGATAGGGAGAAATAGTGGGGGACTGAGAAACAATCTCAGCCAGGGGGAGGGGGGGCAGGCCAGCCTGAGTCATGGAGGTGGTGCTGGGGACTGGGGAGAGAACAGAAAAAAGAAGGTGGGGGGAAAAGACAGCAAAAACAGAAGGCACTGGGCAACTGCTTTGAAATTAAAGTATTACAGTGTTTTAGGTGCCGCTGCACTCTGCCATTTTTTACTGATATAGATGCTACACTGTCACTACAACATAGTGAAAGTCTTTTACGGCTGTATTACACACTGTTTGCTAGGTATCCCTAAGGCAAAGACCCTTATTACTGTGACATAGTCAGCTACACTGTCTGTCCAGCAGTTAGTGAAGCAGTATCTTTTCACGGCTGTGTCTACCTTGTCTTGTACTTCTTAGTGTAAGTCTACTAAAAGGAAACACAGTGCTGCTGCACATGCAACTGTTAATAACATGGACAATATAAATCATAGCACTAATGAAGAACATAGCAACAATAATAATAACATCAACAGTACTGGCACTAAACTCCTGAACAAAAAAAACATGTTAGCAATGAAATTATACTGTAGTAGAGTTTAAGAAAGAACTGACTGGATTCACTCTTAGAGATACTGAACCTTTTTCCACTTGTAGCAGAATACTTCCAGCTGCTGAAGCAGCATGCAAGGAGGCATCCTCCTCAAATAAGCCCAGATACTGAGGCAGCAATTGCTGATAGAGATGGTTGTGATAGTGGAGACTGGGCATGGAATAGCCCAGGCTTTGCCCCACATAATGATGACAGCACTTCCAATTCTTCTGAATCTTTTGGTGATGAGGTTGGTAGTTTCGATAAGGGGGTAGGAGAGGGTGCCGCTTTAAGGCATGAGAGGCAAGTGCAGAAAAAAAATCATACGTTAAACATAAGAATAAGAAGATTAGTATGAATGAGAACAATTAATCTCCACAAGGAAATGGCAGTGTAGGGTTTCCTCCAGGTCCGTTGACTGTACAAAAATAGTGCCAGGCACTGTGGCACAAAGCAAAAAAGATAAATCTTTAGTGTGGGATTTATTTTACATTGAACCTGCAGACAGCTCTCGAGCTGTATGCAGTCTGTGCAAAAAGAGTATCAGTCATGGCAAACCGAAACATTTTGGAACATCAGCAATGATGCGATATACAAAGGCAAAACACTCAATTGAGTGGAGCAGGACAAGGGGCAGTGTGGTTGATATGGGTGGTAGTGGAGGTGGTGGTGGCAGTGACCATAGTGACAATGAACTGGAAACAGTAACTGACATTGAATCACTTGATGGGCCCTCGCAGTCTTCCCAGAAAAACATAGATTGCTTTCTGACACCAAGTACTGGAAAATCCAAAAGTAGTACTCCAAGTGAAAAAGGCATGAAAAATACATCCCCCACCTCAAACTTAAAAAAAGATCTCATCAGCTAACATTAAAAGAACATGTTGTGAGGAGGAGATTAAAATTTACCCACCAGCATCCAATATGCCAGCTGTTAAATAGAGCCACTGCACAGCTGTTGGCTGATTGTCAACTCCCTTTTGCTTTTGTTGTCCAAAAAGGTTTCCTCAACTTCATGAACTGGACTGAACCACGGTATACCATTCCCTGTCGAACATATTTCTCAAAAAAAGCTGTTTCATAGTTGTATGACTTGGTGTGTACTGCAGTTATTAGCAGTTGAAACTTTCTGAGGTGAAGCAGGTTCACATAGCCGCAGATATATGGACCAGCAACCAAACAATTGACTACATGACTGTTACATGCAGCTCATTGGACAAGTTTTCAGTGAGAAAGTAATAATCCCTGCTCTACCATAAGCAGTAGGAAGCAGTCTGTATTATGTGTCACCACTTTTGAGGAAAACCTTGTTGCTGTGAATATTTTGCAGGAGCTGCAAAATTACTCCATATTCCTTATCTCCAAGGTTCATAGTGTCAGATACTGGTGTCAACATAGTTGAAGCTTTTAGAGATGGCAACTACCAACACATACCTTGTTTTGCACATTGTTTAAATCTTCACATCCATAATTTTTTAAATGGAAACACAATTATTTAAAACCTGTTAGGTCTTGCTAGGAAAATATGTGGGCATTTCAGCTACTCTGTGAAGGCACAAAAAATCCTGAAGGGGCTGCAGAGGTTAAACAACTTACCACTGCATACATTAAAGCAGGACATTCCAACCCACTAGAATTCAACATTTTACATGTTGGAAAGGCTTCTTGAACAGAAAAAACTATACATGACTACATCATGCAGTATCAAATAGGTAAAGTAGACATCATAGTCCGTTCCAGCATTTGGAGTCTAGTTGAATCTTTGATCACCTTATTGGAGCCATTTGAGGCTGACACACATGATATCAGTGCAAACAGTGCAACTTTCAAATTATTTCTCAAATAATATTTCTTCATATTTTCTTTGATGGCAAATAGACTTCAGTTAAAAGAAACCACCACCGCTGTTTTGCTGGCAGATGAGTCACAGACTGTTGACTGATCAGAGAATAAATACCATGTTTAAGAATGACATCTATGTGTTGGCTACATTGGTAGAGACCCCCTTTAAGGGGAACATTGAAGCCATCCTTCCTGCAGGGGAAGACATTGAGTATTGGAGAGATCTTATGCTAAATAAATGTGACACTGCCCCTCCAACAGCATAAAGTGATGTACAGCAGTCAAACTCTGCCGAACCATCAGAGTGCTCCTCTGGCACAGACAACAGCACATCTATAAATTCTTCACAATCACCAATGTCATCAGCGAGGGAAAGGACATCTACAGCGAATTCTCAGGCATCCTATGTTCAGGAGCAGAAAGGTAAATCAATTCTGAGATGCTTGCAACAACATGGACTAGTATGCTGTAAAGAAATTGCAGCTGGTCCATCTGCCAGACTGTTAACCATCTCACACAACACAACGATCCAGGAGTATTTTGCAGACTATGCTGTGATTGGTGTGTAGGAAAATCCAGTACTCTACTGGAAGCAAAAGAGAACAATATAGCTAGATCTAACAAATCTTGCAGTAATGTACCTCAGTTGTTCACCTTCAAGTGTATATTCAGAACGCATATTTAGTGCAGTTGGAGGAATTGGCTTGACCAAAGAACACTGTTAAGCCCTGTAAATGTGGAACTGCTTACAAAATGAATGCTTGCAATTTGCCATTTGCCCCAAACATTGAATTATGTGCTTCTGACCCTGAACATGAACAGCAGCCTGAAAACAGTGATACTGAAGATGATGACTAGGTTGTGTACAAAACGAAAAGAAAATCCTGTGTGAATTGACATACTGCCAAATTTGGTAACTTAGCATTGCTAACACATATCTCTCGCAGCAGTTGCAACTGTCCCTGTGAAATAAATCCTCCCATGGTCCCAGACAGTTCATGGACAAACAGGCATGTTTGTAATTTTTCTGACAATGTTGGCACCATCATTTAAATTTGAATTAATTTACTTTTTTTCATTTTGTACATTTTCTTGTCAGATGTGTTCCACATGTCACATACTATTTCAGTCCTGCTCTATATAAACACTTGAGGACTGTTGTTAATAACTCACAGGCCTTATATTGTAGTTGTTACCCACAGTTTCTTCTGTTGGCATCACTTTCCCTCAGTTTTGCTGTCATTCTCCTTAGACATGTACTACCGGCAAAATATGTCATCACCGCTGCCACAAAGCCAGCCACATGTGCCACACTACTCTAGTTTTGTCAGTCATTAGTTTATTATGTTTGATGTCTGCCATGGGTATATTTTTTGGAAACAGCAATAGCCTCACAAAGAGCAGCTGCACCTCTCGTACCTATCTCATATATGCTTTCATGGGTATAATTTCTGGAAACAGCAGCAACCTCACTCAGAGCAGCTGCATCTCTTGTATCTGCCTCATCAATGCCCACCATGGATATAAGTTTTGGAAACAGCAGCAGGCTTAATTAGAGCAGCTGCACCTCTCATACCTACCTCAGCAGTGCCCGCTGTGGGTATCATTTTTGGAAACAGCAGCAGGCTCACTCAGAGCAGCTGTGCCTCTCATATCTGCATCATCAGTGCCCACCATGGGTATACTTTTTGGAAACAGTAATAGGCTTAATCACAGCAGCTGCACCTCTCATACCTACCTCAGCAATGCCTGCCATGGTTATAATTTTTGAAAACAGCAGCAGGCTCACTTACAGCAGCTGCACCTCTCATACCTGCCTCAGCAATGCTCACCATGGGTATAATTTTTGGAAACAGCAGCAGGCTCAATCAGAGCAGCTGCACCTGTGATACCTGCCTCACCAGTGCCCACCATGGTGGTCAGGGTAGGGTAATAGGGTAGTAACTACCCTACTTGAACCAACTACCCCTTTTTCATCTGGGTATTTTTAAGGGAATTTGGGGTAGTTGAGAGGTACCCACAGGTAGCATTTTGGGTCAGATATTTCACTACCTGCCCATGCCTAATGGGATGTCATGTGGCTAGTTAAAGATTATTTTAAGCAAAAAGACAAAAACATCGATGAGAGAAACTGCCCAATGGGCGGGTTGCTCTGGGAACCCAGAAACCCTGGTCTATCTTCTGTCTGAATGTCAGAATGCGAAGAATTTCTGGAAGACATTGAGCAGAATGTGGAAGGACATGGTATCTGTAGATTACCAGGCAGAAGTATGGTGAATTATTTAGGGTACATGGTAACACAAATTACTATTGACATCCCCTCTCCAACGTGTCCCTCTCTCAGTGTCTATGACCAGGGTGATGGGCACACATGAAACATTAGCTGAGCAACCTCTACAGTCAAGAAGCTAGAATGAAGCCAACCCCTTCAGCAATATGCATTTGCTCAATTTGGTTTACCATAACAAGTCTGTCCTCCCACTTCCTGCCTGCCATGAGGGTGTCCTAGAGATGATCCCCCTTGGTGTTTGACTAAGTAGATTTAGTTTACAGCACTGCCTCCAAATCCTCCTTCACAAGGTTATACGTGCTGTCTCACTTCTTCTGTCGCTTTGCTCTCAACTGCCTTCCTCATAACCACCATTCCTCTCTCTACATTAACCTCTTCCTCCTCTCTCTCTCTTGAGGCCCAGTGTCCATCCCACTGTGCTACCTTCCTTGCTCAATTCTGGTTAATCATTCTCCTACACTATCTCTTCTCTCTCTCTCCTAAACCCAATTCTCCCCCCTCTTCCTACTCCTTTCATTCCTCTGATACATGCTTCTTCTATGGTTCATCCTGTGAAACATCCTATGGGCAAACTGCCTTCTCCTCTCACTTCCCCCTGATATGGAACAACCTTTAATTGGCTCTCTATTATGCTCCATCTCTATTTTTTTTCAAAATCGTCCTCCATAACCTGTCATTACATACAGTTTCAACACTCAGTATGTTCCTTTCCTCTGTAAGGTGGGAGGGCAATGGCTATTGCAGTCACAGTATCAATCAATGAAACAATAGAAAAAACAAATGAACATATTTTGCTAATTGAACCATGTCACGGTGTGATGGGATCAGCCAGTCCTAGGTGTGCAGTGGAAAAGAACATACAGTACCATGTGTGGGAACTGTCAGTGGCTCAGTAGGTAGCATGTTCACCTCTGGGGCCAGAGGGTCGGACAGTCCTGGGTTCTATCCCCCAATTAGGAACTTGGGGTAATACCCAAAATTGATTCTACAGTGCAGCAAGAGATGTCCTTCGGATGAGATGTTAAACTGAGGTCAATTCTGTCCCTTTCTGGTCACTGTCCAGGTGGACGTAAAAGATCCCATGGCACTTATCAATGAAGAGTAGGGGAATATAATCACTGGTGAGCCTATTTATTGATTGGACTGGCACCATTTTCTAATGCCATAATAACCAGCTGGTTATTATGAAATGGAACCCATTTATTACAGCGTGTGTGTGTCAGCCAGTCAAACTGAAAGTGAAAGTTTCCACAGTTTCGTGCTCACAGAAACAAAAATGCCACAGAAAAGGAAAATTTACTTTTTTTTTTAACATACAGCACTAAACCGACCAGCAATGATATAAAATAAAGAATGGGGTATTACATTATTATTATTATTTATTTATTTTTTACACCCCCAGTGTGTAATATCATCGCAAACCACTCATGGTTTATGTGGTATTACACACCTCGGGTGTGTAAAAAAAAAAACCTCATAATGTACAACACCCAATACATTATTCTCTATTTTATTAAAATAATTGACTCATACATACTTATAATCAATTCAGTGTTACACACCATATCATTTCATAACACACAGACATTTGTAAATCAAAAAGGGAAAACCAAGAAGAGAATGTGAAAACTTAGTAGTCCTAGTGTACAAAAGTTCAAACTAGAAACCAAAATATAGAAGAAGAACTGCATTATCTTGCATAAAAAAATGAGTATAAATCATGGTTGGTATCAAACATATTCATGTGACTTCATCCAATACAGCTCATGTAAGACATGTGCTAGGCAGTTAAAGAATCTTTCTAGGCTTCTTGGAGTTGTGACTCCTGTAGACCACCTCCATAATGTCATTACTACATGGGGTTGCAGCTGAGTACATTCTGCATCATACACCCTCCTTACAGCGTAATGAATCATTTGAATGATGGTTCCCAGGGGACTATACTTCTGTTGCAACTGTAGGGCACACCGTGTTAGCCACAAGTAGAACCACAGCAGGAAAAGCACAACTGTAATGTAGTATAGAGAGGGGTGAGACCTGCCCCATGAACCCTGATATGTGCCTGAAGCAACACAATGGAGGATAAAGGGATTCTCATTGTGACTTCTTCTGCAGTCTGATTTTTGGTGCACTGCTGTACTAAGTTTTGAGAAAGTTTCAGAGAACATACAGGCTCACAGGCTATTAGATTTTGTTGAGATTTCCCTCTCTCAAAATGACAAACTAATGTCTTCTGCTAATGTGTAATGCAGTGAGTTGGCTGTAAGCACTGTAATGAAGTAAGATTATTTATTTTTTAAATTTTATTTATTAGGTTTTGCAAGGAGTCCTACAGTAAAGTCCATAGAAGTATAACATAGCATTTGACAAATAAAACTGATCACTTACAAAAGATACATTGTAGGACATGCAAACATACGAAAGCGCCAGCAGAAGATGACCATTTAGTCTATCGAGTCTGCTAGTATCGCAGGGTCCCTAGCTTATGCCACAGACCCTGCCCCCCTTCCCCGGTCAGCCCTCCCTCCCTATCTAGCCCCCCAGGTCCCATAGTTTCCTTTATGCCTATCTCAGGCCCTCTTAAAACTTCCCAGTGCCTTCTCTGAGACCACTTCCTCTGGTAGCACATTCCAGTTGGCCACCCCCCTCCCATTAAAGAAATGCTTTCTAACATCCTTCCTAAATCCCCCCCTCCAGTCTTAAACTGTGCCCCTCAAGTTCAACTGTCTCTTATTTGAAGAGGCCTTCCCTATTCATGCTGATTATCCCTTTCAAGTATTTGAAAGTCTCTGGCATGTTCCCTCTCTCTCTCTCTCCTCTTCTCCAGGGAGTACATTCTCAGGGCACTCAGCCTCTCCTCGTCTAACCCCCCTGCGGGGGCTTACCTTATTTGGCCCAACATCCTTGTCTCCCCGCATTGTCTTATTTATTTATTTATTTATGTATTTGGTAACTGGGTAAGTAAGCTGATCCAAAGGACCATTTTCAGTCACGACCTGGGCCACAAATGGGGCAGGAAAACAAATATCAGTACAATACAGTGATACAATCCATGGAGATACAATCAAGCAGTGGATAAGGCACAAACAATCTGTGTGAGGTCAAGTGCAGGCTTGAGAAAATTCAATAATATGTACAAAATGGATTACAGTAGTAATTTACATGAGTTACAATAAGTATTATACAAGGATATACTAATTAAAGGAACAAATAAGGCACAGCAGCAAAGCAAGTTCATACTGGCCTTGGTAAGTTCAGGTGTACAGTATAATAAAAAAGTGGTAAGTTTAAAACAGTACTACAGTAGATGGTGCACATACAAGCAGATACATTGGTATATACCAGTGCATGTAGAGAAATAACAGAGTTTCGGCTTGCAATAGAAACATCACATTAAAGCTCACTGACCTAGGCATAAGTGCACAAAGAAGTATAATATGGTAGTTGAGTCGTAAGGCAGACAGCGCCCAGCAAATTCTGTGGTGGATTCAGCACCCTGGAGTTGTCAAGGAAATAGCTGCAAGTGGCTTCCACCATGAGCCAGCCTCTAAGGTTTGATTTGAAAGACTGATCCAAAGGGGAGGACCTGATAGAAGACGGGAGCCTATTTCACAGGGAAGGGGCTGAGACAGAGAAAGCTTTGCTACCCATCACAGTAGATGTACCAGGAACCACCAGAGGAAGAACAGGGGAAGCCTTAAGGCTCCAATAAACCACCTTGTCATTGAGCAGTGATGAGTAGGGGGACAACTGATAGTTTCTTAGTGATTTATCTACTAGGCTGCCCATAGCAAAATTGAAATGACCCTGAAGTGGGATCTAGCCTAGTGATTTGCAGAGTGAGCAGTGGTGGGTAGAGAAAGGGGCCTGAGGAGCAAAATGACAGATAGAATTGTACGTGATGTTTAGTCAAAAGTGTGGTGAAGTGGACACAGCGGAGTATACTGGGGAGCAGTAGTCAATAAGGAGCAGTAGGTTTCCTTGGGCAGTGGCTAGGCGGGCCTCTGGAAATAGGAACTGAATGAGGTGGCAGGCCGCATCTAGCTTTTGGTGAATTTTCTTCACCGTGATACTGATATGCTCACTGAAGGTGAGGGAGGGGTCAAGAGTCACACCTAGGTATTTGAAGGAAGAGACAGTTTCAAGGGGGGGCCAGCCAAGGTGACAATAAGGAGAGAGGCTTTAGCTTTGGTAGCCTTTGCAAGGAATGTCTTAGAGCTGAAGAGCATGGATTTAGTTTTCTTCTCATTTACAAGAAGTTTCCTGGAGAGGAACCAGTTCTATGCAGCCCCAAAGTTGAGTGTGAGGGTGGAAGATATGGAGTCCAGAGATTTTGTGCTGTGGTAGGTGACTAGGTCATCTGCATAGAGGAGAGCATTGCAGTTTATGCTTTCTTCAGGAAGACCATTAATGAATATAGAAAATAGGTGCCCAAGTACTGAGCCCTGGGGTACCCCAGTGTGGATAGCAAGAGCAGCAGAGGAATCCTTCCCTATTAAAACAGACTGGGACCTGTTGGAGAGGTAGCTACGGAACCATGTAGTAGTGTCTGGGGAGCAGACAAAGTTCTGTAAAGTAGAGAGGAGCAGGTGGTGGTCCACGACCAAAGACTTTTGATAGGTCCACAAACACCACACTTGTGGCTTTCCCATATCCATGTTTCTGAGGACATGGTTGGTGATAAGGGCCAAGGCAGAGGAGGTCCTGTGGTGTTTGCAGAAACTGTGCTGGGGTGGACACAGGAGGTGTTATTTTTCAAGGTGTTCAGTAAGTTGGTGGCGGACAACTTTTTCAGGCAATTTACTCAGATGTGGGGGGAAGGAGATGGGTCTGTAATTTTCTGGGGTGAGAGGGTCACCGATTTTAAAGACAGGTACCACATGAGTGTGTTTCCAAATGTCAGGCACAGTGGATGTTAAGAGGGCCAAATTGAATATGTAGGTCAGGGGTTTAATAACTGGGGAGAGTAGTTTTAGGAAAGTGGATACAATCCATCACTGCCTTGGCTGCCTCTGACTGGAAGTGACTTTAATAATTTGAAGGTGACATTTAGGCCAATGGCCATAAAGTAAAATGTGGTAGGAGAGGCAGTACTAGGGGAGGGATGAGAGCAGAGAGGTTTACTCTTATGAGCATTGGGAGGCGGAGGGGGGAGTTTGCTGATATGAGGTAAGGTCAGTAAACATCCTGTTGAAATTGTCCGTGATTTCGGCAGGGTCAGTGATGGGACCCATAGAGGAGTTTAGTTGAGTTATCTGCTTGGAGGACTTTGGGTGGAGTAGGGACCCAGTCGAGGCCCAAAATCTGTGAGGGTTACCTAGAGTATCTTTTTGTAAGTTGATGTAATACTTCCGCTTGAGTGACTGAACAGCCTGCTTACAGGAATTTCGCAGTTGTCTGTAAGCATTCCATAGCTGGGGGGAAGGGGATACCTTGTAGGTTTTCCATGCTTTGTCCCTGGCCTTCATCTGGGCCAGGAGTTCCTTGGTTAGCCAGTGGTTGTTGCCACCTCAAACCCTTTGAGTGGTGATAGGGAAGTGCTTTTCTTGGAGGGTATGAAGGATATCAGTAAAGAGTCTGACTGCTTTCAAGACATCCTTGAGCAGGTAGAGTGAGGACCAGTTTGTAGTCCTGGCATCTTTCAGGTTGGAGTCATGATCCTCATGGTTAAATTTCCTGAAGGACAGTAGTTTGGAGGGAGGGCGAGTAGTTTTTGTAGCAAGAACAATGTAGGTGGGGGCGTGGTCACTAATTGAGTCCGAAATTGTGCCAGCCTGTAGGACCAGGTCAACACGATTAGTAATAATCCAGTCCAAGGTACTGTGGTTGAGAGAGCGGGAGCTATATCTTGTGGGGGAGGAGATAACTTGTTCTAGGTGTTGAGCCTTCAGGAGATAGGCATAGTCCAGGACTGGTGATTCAGTCCAGTTGAGGTTAAAATCCCCAAGTAAAATGTTATCTTGGCAGGGGGAGATGCACTCCAGGCAATCTAGGAAATCAAAGAAGCCCTGGTTACCTCTAGTGGGGGGGGGGGTAGGGTTATAGTAGCAGTCTAGATGAATTTTGTTTGATGCACCCAGGACAAGTTCAGCGATTAGCCATTCACTGGATGAGGTGGGGGTTGAACAAGCGACGGTAGCGGCAGTGATATGATCCTGTACATACAGTGCGACTCCTCCTCCCCTTGTTCTACCAGGTCTGTCCAGTTGTAGGAGAGTGTAGCCAGGGAGTTTGAGAGAGGCATCAGTGTGGTATGGCTTCAGCCAAGTCTCTGTGAGGCCTAGGAGGTGTGGCTTGTATATTTATTTTATTTATTTATTTAGTTTTTTATTGACCGGGTAAATGCACTAGACAAATCCTGCCTATTTTCAGGCACGACCTGGGGGAGGGGGATACAGGTGAATGCCAACTGACCTTGAACCAGATTAAGCTGTTGGTGGTATTTTTAGTGAATGAGGGAAATTTGGCCAGGACATCAGGGAAATTCCCCTACTCTGTGTGAGAGAGTGCTGCGACTGGTGCTGAGATGGCCAGTCTCCCGCTGTCGGAGGAGAGGATGGATGTGTGCAGGGCTGAGGACTTAGTCTCCTCCTCGGTCCCTTTGCCTCTTGAGACTAACAACTTGGACGCTGGAACAATGCAAGAAGTCTTACCGTTAGATACTGACACGGCTGATCAAATAGTGAGCGTGCAACCTGCTTTGGAGCCTATTACGGTCAATCTTTTGGCTGAGGATATCTGTAAGCAGATGCTAACGGAAGAATTAATTTATGCCGAAAAGCGGAACCGTTTACAGCAGGAGTTGCAGAAAAGGGAGCTACAGTATATGAAGGACCAGGAGGTCCGGATCCAGTGTGATGCCGAACAGGAACAGCACCAGATTCCAGAAACCTGGCCTACGAGTGTTATGCCTACAGTTGCTGACAATTGGAAAGAAGATGCTAATCCCTCAACTTCCCAGGTAATACCCTTTTTTGAATTACCAGGGGAAGTAGAAATCTTTAGTAAGGAAAGTGATGTTGCTACAGTACAGCAAACTATAGTAAATGATTCAAGCTCCTCTAACACTGCCATAGGAGCGATGTCATTTCCCTCACAACAGATAACTTTTACTATTGGAACGGCCTCAGAGGCACCAGGCCACATATCAACTCATACAAAAGGGAGTAAAAAAGAAAAAGGTAAAAAAAACTATGGGGTACATGCTAGAATGACAGACGATGTGCTTGCAGGCAGGTCTGATGGTTCTGACTCAGACTGGGTAAACAAAGCTATTGAAGAAGCTGGATGGGTACAGACCTCTGAAAAAAATGGATGGGACGCTAATATACCTGGTATAATGGAAATCAGTATTCCTTCACAGGAGATTTCCGACGATAAACAGGTTAATATCCTACAAGGGACAGATAATCATCACTCCAGGGCAGGTTACAGTAACTACAGAGATGAATAAACAGGAACAAAATGTATCTGCTGATATAAAAAAGCTGGAAGGGGATACTGATACACAGGCCTCGATTTCAGGGGATCCCTTCCCTCCATCTTTAATTGAGTCTAATCCAACAAACAATTCTTCAGTACCTCAGCTTAATTCTGAGGTTGGTACAAATGTATGGCATTCTAATGTCGCTCAGCACTTATTTCCTGAAAACTCAAGGAATCTTTCTGAGCCTGCTGTAAGGCGAAATGCTGTTAGACTCAGATTTCGAGGAGATATGAATGATATACCAGACAGAATATTTGTAGACCGGGCACTCCTGAAGAACAGCATGAAATTCTTTGCATATGAGATTTATGCCTTAATTCATATGCCAGGAGACACTATATTTGATATCAGCTTTAAGCACCCAGCTGGATTGGACAGATTCTGGAAACAATTTCAGCTTTTAAAATCCACTCCCTTATGGAAACCATTTCTAGCTATACCCCTGACAAAACCCAGTTTTAAAGTGATAACTGTCCTGTTTCGAAATGAAGGAGTAAACGTAGCTGATATCACATACTGGCTTAAGCAACATTGTACAGTAAAGGGTTACCCAGAGCCTATTCTTGATGAGGAACATTTATGGACTGGAGGATGGAAGTACAAAATAATGTTGCACCCAAAAAATTTAGTCCATAAGCATTTGCCAAACTGTTTTTCCTTGGGTAGAGATAGAGGAGTCCTATTCTATCAAGGGCAACCTCGGGCATGCTATAAATGTGGGGACATGGGACATATTAGCAATGCTTGTGATAAGCAGCGTTGTGGGCTATGTGGGGAATTAGGGCACATTGCAGCCCATTGTCATCAGCCACCAAAATGCAACTTATGTGATGAAATGGGCCACACATTTCACAACTGTGTATGGGCCTCACATAATAGCATTGACCAAAATGTCCGAATTGAGCAGGATGTATATGTGGCTAATGCACAGAAAGAAAAAGCACAGTTGCAGGAAATCCTGGTCCCTATAGTTCCTCCAGTGATTTTTACTAGAAAAGAAGCTAAACTACTGAAACAGAAGGAGGTTAAAGCTGCACAGCTAGCTGCTTCAGACGAACTCCAAGATGCCCTTTCTGATAATCAGGATTTAGTCTTAGCACCTGCACCGGTTGTGCAGCAAAGCCCCACATCCAAAACCCCGAATCTGGAAAGCCCTAGTATACAAGAACCAACTGAAGGAAACATTACTAGCATCATATCATTAAGTGAACAAAATGATGCATCCTCCCGACAACATAGACCCCCCCCTTTGAAAGGATCACAAGATCTAGATCCCAGACGAAACAACAGTTGGAAACAGGACCCATTTTGCCTGTCTCTTTGACACAAAATTCTTATGACTTTCTGAGGGATTTGGATGATATGGAAGATGATAAGGATTCAGATGTCTCTTCCATAGTATCTTCCCAAACTGAAGTAGCATGTGATGTCAGAGTTAAAGAAGATGTAAAACGGAAAAAAAGGAAAAAATATAAGTGATGCTTTTTTTAGTAAGCTCTTTTTTTCCCCCTTCCTAAAAACACATGATGGATAGGTTCATTTTTACTACATCAAATGTGAATAGTATTACATCACAAGAACGAAGGCAAGTTACATTTAGTAGCCTGAGGGAGGGGGGTGGTAATATTTATTTTTTACAGGGCACTAGACTGCATGACCTTTCTAAGATGAAACAGGCCGAAAAAGATTGGAGGTGGGGTCTGTCATTGTGGTCTATAGGGGATCTGATGTGTTCAGGAATAGGTATTCTATTTCAAAATGTGGCTATTACAATTTATAAAGTATTAAATATTTTTCCTGGACATGCATTGTTAATTGATGTACAGATTAATGCAATTCTGTATCAATATTTATGCACCACAAACCAAAGCCCTTAGAGCTGAATTGTTTAAACTAATAGAGCCACTTCTACATACATCCAAATTGATTTTGTGGGGTGGGGATTTTAATTGTGGGCTTAGTCCTAAAGATTGGGGCCGTAAAACTGACAAACTTTATTGCGATACTAATGCTTTATTAGCTGTACTTCATGAACATTCTTTAAAAGAAGTTCATGAAATATTAAAATTAGATTCATGTCATACATTTTTCAAGGGCTTTCTTAGTAGAAGAATTGACTTTTGGTTTGCAACTGAGAGAATGTCATGAAAGGATATTAAAGTTATTCCTTTAGAAACATCAGATCATCTTGCTTTACAATTAACTATAGGCTCATCACACAAAATAACTGTAGGCAGAGGTTATTGGAGAATGAACACCTCTAAACTTCAAGATGTGACATATAAAACTAAGATACAAAACTTACTTACATTACGTCTAAGCCTTGATTTTTTTATATGACAGTCCAATTGACTGGTGGGAAGACACCAAAAGAGACATTAAGGAATTAATGATAGCATTAACTAGTAAGGAGGCACAACACAGCTACATTTCATATTTAAGTTTAAGGGCAAAATATTTGAAAATAAGGACACATCCTACTGGTATGACAAAAGGTAAAATAATCCTCCTAGAAAAATTAAAAGATGACATGACAGATTATATAAAAACATGGAATTTAAAAATGGGTTACACCAAAAGTTTTAACTAAAGGTCGCAGTGAGGAGGTAAATCCATATGGTAATGATAGAACTAGGAAAAAACATAAATTAATTACGACCCTAATAGATGAAAATGGAGAAGTAGTGGATGAACAGTATGGTATTCAACATGAAATACAGAAATATGTTCATAACACATTCTCGGTGATTAATGATCAGAAACAACAGCCATTTAAGTTATGGGATACTGATGTTCCTGACATACCAGTCGAAGAGAAAAAATCCTTACTACAACCTATATCCAGTGAAGAGATTCAGTTGGCAATCCATGGACTGTCCACTGCTTCTGCTCCAGGTCTGGATGGCATCCCTAACGAATTTTATAAAATTTTTATTGGTGAGCTAACACCAATATTACAAAAAGTATATGAATATATACAAAAAGAAAAGAGACTTAGCTATAGTATGACTGAAGGTGTTATGATTTTTTTTATGTAAAAATGAGGATGAGCAAAATATCAAAAATTGGAGACCTTTAACTCTGCTCAAATCTGATTATAAAATTTTGACCAAGATGTTGATGTCAAGAGAGGGAGGTAAGGTGCCTGCCTGGCACCATGGCTTGGAGGGACAGGGAGCAAATCCTCAGGATTGCTGGAGCAGCTGCACAGGGGAGGGAGCTGGATGTCATTGTCCACCTAGGGACAAATGACCTGGCTAAGAAAGGGATTAGAGCAGTGCAGGAAGAGTTTGTGGAATTGGGGAGAGGCCATTGACAAGTAGCATACACGGTAACCTTCTCGGAGGTGCTGCCCATCTATGGCATAGGAGAGGCTAGGGTGTTCCGCACCATGGGATTCAATCAGTGTTTGAAAAACTGGTGCAGAGCTCAGGGATTATCATTTGGCTTCATTGGGGACTGGGGGTCCACCTGGAGTGATGCAAGCCTATACTGGCATGATGGGCTACATCTGTCCAGGAGGGGAACCAGGATCCTAGGTGATAGGTTTAAATGATTCATTGGTGAGCATTTAAACTAGCCAAGGTGGGGAGGCACTAGAAAGGAGCAGGGAAATCCTAGCCCCCCCAAAAAATCACGGTAGTAAGTGCTGTAAACACCAACATAGAGGTGGCGATAGGGAGAAGGGCAGGGGTAAATGGCAAAGTGACAAAGGCAAGAAGGACAGGGATGGGGCCAAAAGGAGTAAGGCCATCAGGAAATGGAGGGTAATGAGTACCAATGCCCATAGTCTGGGCAACAAGCTCCCTGAGCTGGTGGCCTTGATGGAAGAGGGATGCCTGGATATTGTAGCAGTCACAGAAATATGGTACACAGAGAACCATGACTGGGATGTTAACATACCAGGGTACATAACCTACAGGAGAGACAGGCAGGGGAGAAGAGGGGGAGGAGTAGCTCTCTATGTAAAGGAAGGGATAAAAGCAACTGAACAAAAGGGTAAACAGGGAAGAGAGGAGGCACCGTGGGTCACCTTGGAGACTGGAAAGGGCACCACAGTCCACACAGGGGTTGTGTACAGACCCCCATGTCAGGGGGAAGGAATGGACAAGGATATGATAGAAGGCATTCTTAGGATGTTAGAGAAAGGGAGATACTGTTGATGGGAGACCTGAATATGCCAGATGTTAACTGGAGCACATTTGCTGCAGCCACATCCAAGAGCAGGGCCATTCTCGATGCCCTACAGGTGGCAGGCCTCAGACAGCTAGTTTCGGAACCCACTCGTGAGGGAGCAATCTTAGACCTCGTACTCTCAAATGGGGGCAGTGAGAGGATCTCGGATCTAGAAGTGGGTTGCCATCTGGGAACAAGTGGCCATCAAACAGTGTGGTTCACGTTAAACTCAGCTACAGAGTTAAGCCATACAAAAGTGAGGGTACTGGACTTCAGGAGGGCTGACTTTGGCAAGATGGGAGAGTGCCTCAGAAAAGCACTAGCAAACAGGCTAGAAGAAGGGGTGGAGCAACAATGGGGAATCATCAAAACTGCCATCACAGAGGCAACAAGCCTTTGTGTGAAGCAAATAAACAAATCAAAATGAAAGAAAAAGCCACTATGGTTCTCAAAAGAGGTGGCTGGGAAAGTCAGGAGAAAAAAGATAGCATTCACGAAGTATAAGGAAACACAGAAGGAGCAGGACAGACAGCTGTACCAGTTAAGGCAGAAGGAAGCAGGGAGGAAGTCAGAATAGCAAAGGCCCAAACTGAGGAAAAGATAGCTAACTCAGTTAAGAAGGGGGATAAAACCTTTTATAGGTACATCAGAGAGCGTAGAAAGACAAAGGAAGGGATAGCGAGGCTGAATAGAATGAACGGTGGGTGGGCAGAGGGGGACAATGAAAAAGTAGGGATACTGAACAAATATTTCTGCTCAATATTCACAAAAGAGGAGGGGGAAGTGCCTAATCCAATTAACAGAAGCACTCTTGATAGGGGGGTCGATCCCAATCCTTTCACAGAAGAAAGGGTTCTGCAAGAACTCCTAAAACTGAAGGTGGACAAAGCAATGGGGCCTGATGGAATTCACCCCAGAATTCTAAAAGAATTAAGGGAGGAACTAGTGAAACCACTGACTACTCTTTTTAATAAATCATGGGAGGATGGTGTGGTACCCGAGGACTGGAGGAAGGCGGATGTGATTCCCCTTCACAAAAGTGGGAGCAAGACAGAGGCAGGAAACTACAGACCTGTCAATTTGACCTCTGTGGTAGGGAAAGTGATGGAGTCACTTCTGAAGGAAAGAATTGTTGAGTATCTAAAGGCCAGTGGGGCACAGGACCCAAGGCAGCATGGGTTCACAGCAGGAAGGTCATGTCAGATGAATCTAATAGATTTCTTTGACTGGGTGACCAAAGTAGTAGACCAGGGAGGGGCTGTGGACATGGCCTACCTAGACTTTAGCAAGGCATTTGACACAGTCCCACACAAAAGATTAATAGTCAGATTAACCAGCCTGGGAGTGAGTCCCAGGGTGGTAGCCTGGGTAAAACATTGGCTGGACAACAGGACATAGAAGGTAATTGTAAATGGAGTCCACTCTGAAGAAAGAGGGGTTACTAGTGGGGTACCGCAGGGTTCAGTACTGGGTCCAGTCCTTTTTAATGTATTTATAAGTGACATTCCAGAGGGACTGGAAGGAAAAGTATGCCTCTTTGCAGATGACAAAGATCTACAACAGGGTTGATACACAAGGAGGTGTGGAAAGGATGAGAAGGGATTTGGCAAGGTTGGAGGAATGGTCAGAAGTATGGCAGCTAGGATTCAATACAAAGAAGTGCAAAATAATGCACCTGGGAAACAAGAACCCAGGGGAAGATTACACAATGGGGGGAGGCAGTAACGACAACAAAAAAGGAAAGGGACCTGGGGGTAATCATATCAGATGGCCTTAAGGTTAGCAAGCAATGTGAGAAGGCAGTAGGGAGGGCTGGGGGTATACTGGGAGGCATAGGGAGAGGCATCACCAGCAGAAAACAGGAAGTTGTTATCCCTCTGTACAGACAGTTGGTGAGACCCTATCTGGAGTACTGCGTCCAGTCCTGGAGACCCCATCTCCGAAAGGACATAGACAGGATAGAGGCAGTCCAGAGGAGGACTAAAATGGTGCAGGGTCTGCAAGAGAAGCCGAAGGAGAAACTAAAGGAGCTTAATATGTATACCCTTGAGGAAAGAAGGGAGAGGAGGGACATGATAGAAACTTTTAAGTACCTCAGTTGAATCAACAAAGTCCAAGAGGGTAGCATCTTTCAGAAAAAGAGACATGCAAGAACAAGGGGACACAATTTAAAGATGGGGGGGGGGGCGCGGTTCAGGGGCAATGTGAGGAAGTATTTTTTCACAGAGAGGGTAGTGGATGCATGGAACAGCCTTCCTGAGGAGGTTGTGGGGTCTAAAACTGTGGCTCTGACTTGGCCAAGAGTAAAGTTCACGCATTTTACCTTTATTTGAACTTTTGGTGTTTTTCGCCTGAGTGCTGCATCTTGTAAGTGCAGCTTTCTACCCACCTGATCATTCTCTCTCCAACCCCAAGATCCACCAGTGTCCTAATCAACCCCTTATTTAGCACTGCGTTGAATGCCTTACTGATGTCTAGGTAAAGTATGTCTACCGCTTGACCCCTGTCAACTGCCCTGGTGACCCAGTTAAAGAAGTCAATCAGGTTTGTTTGGCTTGGTCTTCCTCCCACAAATCTATGATGCCTCTTATCCTGGAGACCATTCCCTTCTGTGTGCCTTACCAGCCTTTCCTTAAGAGTGGTTTCCATTAGTTTACACTCCATCGAGGTCAGATTGACCGGCCTGTAGTTCTCCGGGTCATCCTTGGATCCACTCATGTGGAGAGGCGCCACATGTGCTTTTCTCAAGTCCTGCGGCACCACGTCTGACTTCAGGGAACTATTGAAGAGGCTTGCCAGCAACCCCACAAGCTCCTCTGCCAGCTCTGTTAGCACCCTTGGGTGAATGTCGTCAGGTCCTGGGGACTTGTCCACCTTTAGTTCCAGCAGTCCCTCTCTCTCTCTCTCTCTATCCACTTCTATCACTACATCTGTGCTCCCTCTCCCCCTCACCCCTTTTCCCCCCAGATGGCACCAGTCTATCTTTCTCCTTAGTGAAGATTGAGTAGAAGTAATCGTTCAATACCTCTGCCTTGCTCCTTTCTTCCTCCATCCAGTCCTCCCATTTTCTAAGTCTAACTATCCCTTTCTTCCTTCTTGTCCATTCTCTCACTTATGTAGGGAAAGAAAGTCTTCTCTCCCGTCTTAATGTGTTCTGTTATCTGAAGTTCCTTTTGTGCTTTAGCTTGCTGCACTACCTTGCCCACAACCTTTGCCAACTTCAGGTAGTTTTTTACTTGTCCACCTCATTTGCAGTCCTCCTTTATCTTCTGTAGGCTGTCCTCTTGTTCCTCACCACCCAGGCAACCTCAGAGTTGAACCATATGAGTGATTTAGCCCTCAAGTTTTTCCCCTAAGCCTAACACACTGGTAGCCAATATAGCCTTTTTGATGATGGTCCATTTCTGGTTCACCCCCATGTCAGCTCTGACTCCCTCTAGATGCATCCTTGTCACCTCACCCATCCTCCTGAAGTCCACATTCCTAAAATCCAGTATTTTGATCTTGGTGTGGATGCTTTCCCTGCCCATATCCAATTTGAACCACACTGTGCTGTGGTCGCTACCTCTCAGAAGTTCTCTGACCATTATCTCTTGTATGTGCTCCCCATTTGTGAGTACTAAATCAAGGATTGCCCCTAACCTGGTGGGCTTCATGACACCCTGAGTCAGAAACCCACTCTGTATCCTATCCAGGATCACTTGGCTCCTGGCACAGGATGTGGCCGGTGTACCCTAGTCCACTGTGGGCAGATTAAAATCCCCCACCTCTACCACCTCCCTTTTTCTTGCAATTTTTTGCATTTGTGAACTCAATTCCCTTTCTCTTTCCTCCTCCTGATTGGAAGGCCTGTAGACCACCCCCAACCTCACCTTCCTCCTTCTATTGGCCTGCAGCTGAATCCGTATTGTTTGCATGCCTTCCTTTACTGTCTTCTCCCTCGTGCTTGTTATCCCCTTCCTGATATAAGCCACCCCCCTTTGTCTGTCACCCTGTCTCTTCTATATAGTTTATAACCCAGGATCGAGAGGTCCCAGTCATGGTGTGGGTAGCCCAGATCTCAGTAATTGCTGCTATGTCATCCTTCCCCTCCACTAAGAGCACCTGCATGTCTGCCATCTTGTTACCGAGACTACGAGCATTCAGTGACACCATCCGACACCTCAACTCTGTGCTTCTTTGCCTACTTTTTATGCTTTCTGATCCCCTCTTCCCTGAACTCTTCCCTCATCCCCTATACTTGCTCCCCATCCCCTCCCACCCCACCATCCCAATTACTGCCGGTGTTGGGGAAGTGCTGATCTCCTAGATCCTGAAGTCCCTGGGCTTGTTGGCTTCCTCCTAGCAGTTTAAACCGGTTAATTGGCTGTGCACTTCCCCAGTTTATCCTTGAGTCCAATTGAGCCCTCCTTGCTAAGCTGTAGTCTGTTTACCAAATACAGCATCATATTCGACCACCTGCCCCCCAGCCCACCGATACATCTGAACCCTTCCTCTCCGCACCAGCGTGAAAACACATTTTGGGCAGCTCCTCAGAGGCCACTAAACTCCTTTATTCTTTTTTTCCTGACTGTGCTGGCTCTGGGGACTGGTATCACTTCTGAAAAGGTCAAGGAACTTACTGTCTCCTTGCAGGCCTTTGCCAGTTCCCTGAACCTACCCTGCACCACCCCAACCTCTTCTCCTGCTAACTCGTTGGTTCCCAGGTGGATGACCAAGTCAAGTTTTCCTCCATCCTTCCTTACAACTTCACTGATTCTTGGTCCTGCCCTCCCTGCTGTCATCCCTGGCATGCAAACCACCATCCTTCCTGCCTTTGTGTCCCCTTCCTCCAGTGGATACTCTTAATTATGGAGTCACCAGTGATCACCACTCTTCCATCCCGTGCAAGCATGGTTTCCAACTTTCTGTCTTCTCCTTGTGCACCAGCCACTTCCCCACCCAACTGCTCCCTGTTCACTCTAGTTATTTTCCTGAGACCTCCTCCAGTATCCCTTGCCACTTCACTTCCCCCCCCTTACTCCCCTTTCTCCCAGGCTAGCCTTTCTTGCTATCACTTTTCCTTCCTCTTTCTTTGCCCTGATTTCTCCCTCCCTCCATCCTCCACTCCATTCTGATTACCCCCTCCTCCATGCCCTCCCAAATTATTCACCCCCCTCCTCCCCTTACCTCCAGCCTTCGACTCTGGGTTGCCCCAATCTACCACCTCACCACCTGACTCTCCCTCCTCTAAACGTGTTAGTGCTGCATACCTGTTCGAGAAAGGACACCCCAACATCAGATCCTGCCGCTATTCTTCCTCTCCCAATCCCTCCTCTTCCAGCTGCTGTTGAGCCTCTCACCCACCTACTGTTCAGCCTAACCACCTGCCATTCCTCCACATAGTTTCCCAAGGATCTTTGAGGAGAGTTTCCTGAACACCGTGGTACTCTTCTAACTCCCACCCCATACATGCAGTCCATCTTCCTCAGGGCTGCCCCTACCTGCCTCTTCCTCCACCGCTCTGTTTCCCTGTCTCCCCATGCCACCCCCTCCAGATCTCATCTGGGTATTCTTACCACTGCCCTGAGCTGCTCCAGGCTCCTGCACACTGGACAGCCCCCTACTCTCCACATCGTCCCCAGCAATACTGCAGCCCCACAATTATTACAGCATACATCCTCCTTTCACTATCCTGGTTTCTGTGCATATTCAAATTTTTCCACTGTCCATCCCAGCTATCCTGCTCTCTGTACCAGCTTCTATTCCCCCACATCCTCCCTTCTCAGCCTATCCCAGCCACAGCTATGTATCTCAGCTGTGGCTCAGTCAGTGCTGTGTTTCATTTACAGATTATCCCCCAAGTCCCTTTTTATCTGCTAGTCCCTCCTGCCTTGACTCTTTCACAAATGTAGCCTCACCTGAAATGAGGATGAGCTACTTTCCCCTCCCACCTTACTTTGTACCCCAAGCCCCCTCCTTGTCGCCCTAATCTAATATAGGCTGACTCTGTTCTGCTGTAGCTCCCCTTCCCCTCTGTAGTGCAAGTTCTACCACTCTTGTCCCCTTACCTCGAATAATGTGACCAGCATGGCCTGTGGTCCTCCCTGCCAATGCCCCCAGCAGTCCCTTTACCCTCGTTCCCATAACACAGTAAGGAGATCACATTAATTTATTAACAATACAGGACTCAGCCCCAAGAACAAAACTCTTCAGTAGCACCTATCTCTGCCCTGGTCTCACTCCTCCGCTCCCGTTGACTTCCTCCAGCTGACTGGGTACATTGACGAGCCTGCCTCTGGTAGCTGTTGAGAACTACAGCTGCCCTATTGACTGGCTGTAGTCACAATTTCTGTTGGGATCCCCAATGGCGCCATGCAATGGCCGCCGATCTCCCACCCTCTGGTGCTTCTCCCTCCTCCCAGCAGTCCCTTTACCTCTATGCCCATAGCACAGTAAGAAGATCACATTAATTTATTAACAATACAGGACTCAGCCCCAAGAATAAAATTCTGCAGTAGCACTTATCTTTGCCCTGGTCCCGCTCCTCCACTCCTGTTGACATCCTTCAGCCGATTGGACATTGGACACCATACCTACAGTTAATTCACTGGGGGAATTAACCAAATAGTTAGCATAACATATTAAAGTCCTTGTAATACATACACCCAGGAGAAGCTGCAAGGGTTAAAATCCAGAATTTCATAACGTATTTTCATTTTTAACATTTTAACCTATGGTCTACATAACCACCAATAGATTCCAACAATTAATAGTAAAACATTCTCCTCAGACTCTCTGAGAGATATTAAACTACCTGAAAACACACAATACAGTTAGGCAACTGTTATATGGATGGAAAGAAAATGCCCCTACTGCCCTGCAAGGGGCACAGATGTAACCCCTCTCCAGTGCCTTCCTGGAGAGGGCTACCACCCCTGCCTAGCGGGCCCAACCAAAGGCAGGGGGCTTGGGTTCCCATAGCTGACCTACAGGGCTCCTTTCCCAAAAGTTAAAATAAAATGGTGGTGCCTCCACCCATAGTACATATTAGTGGGATTGATTAACTGTGGTACAACCCCCTAGGATGTTGTACCAACCCACCTCCCCAGCAGTTAACCCAACTTGGACTTACCAGGATTCAAACCTTCCCCTATTCAGTTATAACATTTACTTTTTCCATTTCATCCAATAACATGCTCACTAAAATTAGGCTCTAGATTAATTTCTGCTGCAAAACAATAGCATCCGGTTTATTTACAGGGGGCAGGGGGCAGGGCTTAGGATGGGGTGAGTGGAATAGAGTTCAAGCATTTTTGAACATTTGCATTTCCCAGTAATCACATTCTTTTTTGATTCAAACCCATATTGCAATCAATGCAGCCACCAGGTCTATCTAATCTAGCTAACTGCTGCAGAAGTGCCCAGGCCCAGACCCACAGGTCCCAGTCCAATTATAACCCCAAAGTCCTATCACTGGGTACCCAGATTTTCAGTTGCAGGCCTGAGGTACTGCTGGTAGCCGGTGTTGGCAAGCTTGAAGAATTTTACTTTTTACATGCTTTCCCCTTGGCTCTACCTCCAGCCCTGGTGTGCGTACTCTAACTATTTACAGTTCTCAGGCACAGGGCAATTCCTGCAGTTTACTCATGGTTCTGCAGAACTGGTCCTTAGATGGCACAGTTCGCTGAAGTCTTGGGGATGGATGGCAAATGCATTCAGAACCGGGCACTTTGCTTGAAACAGGGGCACAGAGGCTGCAGCTTGCTCTTTCTCTTCTTGCTTGCAGATCTTGCAGCTTGTCCCCTTTGGCCCATTACAGGCACTATGGCAGACCACATGTGCAAGGCCTACCAACTACGGGGGGCCTAAACCCAGGCGTGACCCCATGGCCTGGCTCCCTCCGATCAGAGCACCCTAACACTCAGGTACAAGACCTGTGGTCCCCTGCAGTGGCAGACCCCACTTGATGAGGGTTAGTGAGTTCCCTACCTGGCCCTGGGTGTCAGCAGAAACATTTAGCACATTTTCTTCTGCTCTCTTTCCTGCCAGGGTGTGTAGCCAAAGCAATCTGTTTCTTTTTCTCACTACATCTCAGGAGCTTGTCTCTTATGTTGCCTCTTATTATCTCCGTTGTACTATTAACTAGGTGTATAGTCATCCTGTAGAAGATGTTTGAATAACTAGATGTATTACCTATAGATATGCCTGTCCTGTGATGTAGTTCTGGAGCTTCGGCTGTGTGTAGTGAGTGGTAATGTTGTCAACCACTTTGGCAGCCATTTGATTTAATGGTTAAAGTTCTGAAACAAAGTTTGAAATCTTCCAATAAAAAGACTAACTGCAAAAAAAAAACATCTCAGGAGCAGACAACAGCTACCTGACCCCTGAAAGGCACCTGTCCATCCTTCTGTTTTCACGGTCTCTTGATTTCAACACAGCCACATTCTCCCTCTGGCTCACACATATCACCTGCACTCAAAGTCCCATTTCTCACTGTTCAGGTACATAGCAGTTCTCCGAATGAAGAGATTCACTGTTCCTGTTATTTTCTCAGCACATTCATATTCACTTGCTCCTCATCATTCCTCTGTATTCCATCTTTTCCCAGGCTTAGACGCAACCGTTATCCTTTTACCAGGCTCAGTACACAGCCTTTGTTTTTTTCCAGGCTTAGACACAACCTATGTCCTTTTTCCAGGTTCAGGACACAACCTTTCCTCTCCTTTTCCCACTACTCATGTGCATCTTCAATTCAACACACATTTCTGGCACTCTGCAGCTTTCTCTTTTCCATTCGAGCTGCCTTTATCTCACCGCTGTGGTGCAATTTTAGAACAATGCTGAACATTTAGCAATCTGCAGCTTTCCCTTTTTCTCTTCAAAGCTGCTTTTTCCTTTCTTCTGCTTCCCTTTTCCTGATGGGGCAGGCACTTCCGGCCCTGGGGAACAAATTGCTGGCAGCCTCCAGGCAGGCCCATCCTGCAGCCCCATTCTATCCAAGGGCGAGACCCCCTCCTTCTGGAGGGGCTCCAACCGAAAATGACTCAAACTCCAACTGTTCTGTCCTCTTGGGAGCTTTCTGGAAGCTCTCTATTGGCTGGAGCCACAGTTCTTCAGAAAAATGAATATGTATGAGGTTCCCTTGATGCCTCATTGTTGCAGAAAAAGGCAGCTAAGCTTTTCCTGGTATTTACCCCTCAAAGTCTGTTCACACAGTCCCAGAGTCCTTGGCAAGAATCCTGGCTTGGTGGTTGACTGGCTGCTAAACATGGTGGCTGGATGTAAACAGTGTCCACAGTTTGTACAGTGTCCTAAAATCAAAATGTCCCTACAGCCAAACCCTGTACTTTTTGTGTTTGCTTGCACACATGTGCAAGAAACACATTGCATCAGCTTTCTTTACAAAGGGGTTGTGGAGGCCCGGCAGTGCTGTGCCGAATGGCAGCAGCCCATTCAGGGGCTAGTCTCTGCCTGGCCAATAGAGAAGCATGCCCTGTAACACCACAGTTAACAGGCAGGCTACTACTTCAAAGGAATTGAACCACTGCAATTAGGGAGTGCCCCGTCAGTACGCAATCAGCTGTTTGGTGTGCTCCCTGACTGCAGCAGCCAATTACAGAGTTGCTAGCCACATGTCCCCCCTTAGTGTGTCTTCCTGGTGAAACAGTTAAATAAATAAATAAGAAACGACAGGGTAGCCCACTCCCTATCGGCATAATATCCCCCAAAAAAACATTCAGAGTCTGCCGAGGGGTGCCCAGTCTCCCTCGGCTCTTGCCCTCCCCGAAACATTGTTTTGCCGATGGGAGCCCAATCCCGTTAGCATAATATCCCCAAAACATTCGGTTTGTACCCGGTGCCCAATCCTCGGCTCTCCCATGTGCCAACAGGGGTGCCCAATCCCGTCGGCTACAGCCCCCAAAAAGTTTAGCGGAGTGGCATGCTGGGAGCCCACCCAGCGTGCCAAATAACTCTGTAAATGAAAATGGTCCGCAATTTTTTTTTTTTTTATCTGCAAAGCAGAAAGCAGTCCCGCGTCATGTCTGGTGACCCTCCCGAACCGCACCCACCTTCTCGCATCCCCCACACCCCCGCTCACCCCATACTTACCTCTGGAGTCCGGCGCGACGATCTTCGATGGACCGGGAACATGTCTGCACTCTTCAAAGCCAACCGCTAACTGAGGAAATGCCGGTAAGCTGTATAATGGTATACATAGGGTTTTTCCAACTTTGCTGCATACAGTATCTCAAGCATTTTATGGAATTTTGTCACCAAATTTTCAACATGGGGTTTTTTGGGACCCCTTCTCATGAATTCTCCCACTGTCATGGCGTTAATCGACCCCAAAAGGTGATTTCAAATAACATGAAGTCTTGCTGTATTCTGACATATGCAGTGATGTCCAACCTTTGAACTGCCCCGGAGATGAAAGAGTTAACTTTCCATGCCAGGCATGGAACGCTGAGCTCGAGCTCAGTTGAGACTCTGTCTGTTGCTGTTTGAACTCAAACCGTCAGATTCTTTACTCCGCCTCACTGAACAGTCGCTCTGGAGATTTCTCCTTTGCTCGGTTCAAGTTTGTCGGTTAAAGTGCCCGTTTTCCTCGGTTTTCGACCGAATTTAATCTGTTAACCTGTCGGTTCAGTCTCTGTCTGTGGTATCGTGAGTACTAGATAGGTTTATTTTCTTGTTCTTCTGTGTGGAACTTGTAAACGTGGGATCGGTTCGGTTTGAACCGATCAGGTTTGTTCAAAAAAGTTTATTCTACTTTTAGAGTGTGGTAACCGGTCCTTATCGGTTCTAAAAAACACGGGTTTCATTACGTTTTTCCATGACCATAACACGGTCAGGAACCGATAAGGGTGTCTTCTGGCGGATTGCCGAAAAAAGGGTAAGTTTTGTTAGGACTAGCCATGTCTGAGAAACCCAAAAGAAAAACCGGGCCCACTGGGTTTCAACACTGTAGTGTGTGTGGGGAAGCCTTTGCTAAGGCTGACCCCCACACCACCTGTGTTTAGTGTCTGGGGTTTGACCACCTCGATTCAGACTGCCAGATTTGCAAGAATTTTCCTGCAGCTACCCTGGAAAAGAGAGTTGGTAGGCTCAGGGAAAGGGAGGCCAAGAAGTCTGCTGACCTGGATGGCCAGCCCGGTTCGGTTCCAACCTAACCAGAAGGAGTGCCCTCTGACCAGGGCAAAACTTCTTCGGGCAAAAGGAGAACCGACTCTGAGGAGTCGGTTCCGGTTAAAGAAAAGAAGGGATAAATCAGCTGGTGCGGATCCACAACTTCTTTCTCTGACCGCTGATGAAATAGCCAAAGCGATAAGGATTGTTCAGTCGCTAACCCCGGTTTTGACTGAACCGGCACCATCGGGAAGGGGCTTGGTTCGGTCGGTTCTCCCGGTTCCAGATTATAATTTAGAAGATTTTTATGAACCGGAGGAGGAGGAAGGAGAGTATGAGGATAGTGATGGTGATTACGAAAGTCTGGATGTGCCCATTGACCCGGACATCTCCCCAGACAGACCTTTAGGGGTTTCTCCTCCTAGGCTTTCTGAGTCCCCTTCCCATTTTATGTTCTACAAAAAAGTGGCTGAAACTCTTCAGCTTCCTATGGAAGAAGCTGTAGACGATCAGGAGGAGCCTGACGATGTTGAGATGATGGATATCCCAGAGTCCAGGAGGCTGTCTATTCCCCTTCATAAGTCCTTTGGGAAACAGACAATAAAAATTTTAAAGACTCCTAATTCTATACTCCTGTGGCCAAGAGAATGGACAAGAGGTATACTCTCTCAGGCTCAGATATGGAGTTCCTTACCCAGCAATGCAGCCATGTTGGGGTAGTGCAGGCTGCTGCCTGTGATAAGGCAAATATACCCTTGGCTTCACACCCCCCAGATAAGGACTCCAGGAGGATTGATGCCATGGCAAAGAAACAGTACTTGGCAGCATCCTTGGGACTCAGGCAGGCTAATTATATGGCCTATACAGCTAGCTATCAGAAATCTAGATGAGACACTGTAACGGCTTTAGCTAAACAGGTCCCTGGCCAGCTTGCCGAGGAGCTGGAGTAGGTGGCTGCGGATGGTATTGAGGCATCCAAGGCGCAGTTCCATGCTGCAGTGGACTCCAATGATGTTTCATCTAGAGTCATGGCTACATCTGTGGCCCTTCGTAGGATGGCTTGGCTCAGATGTACTAGCCTATCTCAGGATGCCCAGACTAAGGCCATGGATTTTCCTGCTGTGGGTAATTCTCTGTTTGGGGAGCAAACAGAGAACTACATGAAGAAAATGGATGAATACAGGACCACCTTTAGGAGTGCTCAGGCCAAGGAAAGGCAAGCCACTCCCCAGAGGCAGCATTCCAGGGGCAGGGGCAGGCCTTTTCATAGGCCTTTCTACCAAGCCCAGGCCTCCTCTTCTGCTTATGCTCATAGGGGGTTCTTCAGAGGAAGAGGCAGACGGGGTACAAGCAGGCCTGCTTCCACCCCTCAGCCTAAAGCCCCTGCCAAACAGGCACCCTGATGGGTTTGCCAGGGTCGATTCTCCACCACCTGTAGGGGGCAGGCTGGCTTACTTTGTCCAGTACTGGATGTCTTTAACATCAGACAAATGGGTCCTGGAAGTAGTAAGCCAGGGACTGGTTCTCAGCTTCAAAAAATTTCCAAAGATGAGAACCAGATCCTTTCCACCTGCAAGTCCTTCAGAGGCACTTGCCCTAGAGGCAGAGATCTCTTCCCTCTTGGCTCTGAGAGCCATAGAGAGGGTTCCACCCCTACACAAGGGAAAAGGATTGTACTCCAGGTACTTCCTTACCCCCAAAAAGACAGGAGAATGGCGGCCCATCCTGGATCTCAGATATTTAAACAAGCACCTTTTAAAGCCAAAGTTCAAAATGGTGACTCTGGGAATAATTCTACTCTCTCTAAGGCCAGGGGACTGGCTAGTTTCCCTGGACCTCAAGGATGCCTATTTCCATATTCTCATCAGAAGCTCCCACCAAAAGTACCTTAGGTTTGAGCTGCCCTCAGGCCATTATCAATTCAGAGCAATGCCCTTCGGCCTAACTTCTGCTCCAAGGGTGTTCACAAAATGCCTGGCAGTAGTGGTTGCCTTCTAAGGAGAAAAAAGATCTCCATCTTTCCATACCTGGACGACTGGCTCATAGTAGGCCAGTCTCCAGACCAAGTCAAGTCACACCTACAGGTAACTCAGCAACTGCTCACTTCTCTAGGTTTCCTCCTGAATCTTTCAAAGTCAGTTCTGGAGCCTGTGCAGCTCCTCACCTTCATAGGGGCAGAGCTGGATACAGTAAAGGCAAGAGCCTTCCTTCCCCTGGACAGGGCAAGGACCTTTATCTCACTGGCCTCTTCATTCACCCTCCAGGTGTCTCGACCAGCAAGGCATTTTCTGCAGCTCCTGGGACACATGGCTGCCTCTACAGCAGTGGTTCATGGAGCAAGATTTCAGATGAGGGACATTCAGTTCCACTTGAGAGCCTTATGGTCTCAGAAAAAGGATCCTCTGACCAAACTAATCCCAGTGACTTGAACCCTGATCCAGGCGTTGCAGTGGTGGCAGGATCAGGACAATCTAAGACAGGGAGTTCCTTTTGTCACTCAGTCTCATTCTCTAATCCTTACTACAGATGCCTCCCTCTTGGGGTGGGGAGCCCACTTGGGGGACCTGGCCACCCAAGGGTTGTGGTCTCCTCAGGAATCTCTGCTTCACATCAATCTATTAGAACTCAGAGCAGTGTTTCTAGCACTTCAAGCTTTTCCAAGTCTGTTCAGAACAAAGTAGTTCAGATCAGGACAGACAATACCACCACAATGTGGTATATCAACAAGCAAGGGGGCACTCGGTCTACGGCCTTGTGCACAGAGGCAATGAAGTTGTGGTCTCTGGCCTATTCCCTGAACTCCTCTCTTACAGCAGTGCACCTCCCAGGGAAGGACAATGTCCTGGCAGATGCTCCCAGCAGGATATCTCAGGGCCATCACGAATGGTCCCTGGATCCCCTGATTTTGAAGGTGATTTTCTCCAGATGGGGCACCCCACAGATAGATCTTTTTGCAGCCCCAGACAATCACCAACTTCCTCTCTTTTGCTGCAGGCCCCCAGTGTTGGGCTCAGTCCACCTGGATGCCCTAGTTCTCAATTGAGAAGGGAAGCTCCTGTATGCTTTCCCCCCCTTTCCCTCTCCTGTTCAAGGTGCTAGTCAAAATCAGGTCTCAACCCTGCAAGGTGACTGATTGCTCCAGACTGGGCCAGACAGCCCTGGTACCCTCTCTTGTTGTCCTTAGCAGTCCACCTTCCCCTGTCTCTTCCCAGGAATTACAACCTGTTAACATGTGCTCAGGGGAGGGTTTGGTATCCGAATCTCAAATCTCTCAATCTCAAGGCTTGGCTCTTGAAGAGTTAGAGTTTGCTGATTTGCACCTCTCTCAAGGTGTTCTGGATATCTTAAAGGCTTCTCGAAAGCCTTCCACCAGAAACACTTACAATTCCAAGTGGAAAAGATTTACTATATGGTTCTCTGGGAAGCATATTTCTCCAGAGTCTGCTGGCCTGCCCACAGTCCTTGACTATATGGTTCATCTCAATA
This sequence comes from Neoceratodus forsteri, assembly GCA_016271365.2. NCBI lineage: Eukaryota > Metazoa > Chordata > Ceratodontiformes > Ceratodontidae > Neoceratodus > Neoceratodus forsteri. The sequence goes on from CM057450.1 coordinate 1,546,910,361, forward strand.
GCTTGGGGCTCAGACCAGCTACACTAAGAGTGCATCTGGCAGCTGTCTCTGCCTTCCTCTCAGCAGGCAAGAACTCTTCCCTTTCAGCTCATCCTGTATTTTCTACATTTTTCAAGGGATTGCTGCATACCAATCCTCCCTTCAAGGACCCTGCCCCTGCTTGGGACCTTAATGTTTGCATTGCTCAGCTTATGCAACCCCCTTTTGAGCCTTTGTCCTCAGCAGAGCTTAAGTACTTGACTTGGAAAACTGTTTTCTTGGTGGCCATCACTTCTGCCAGATGCATAAGTGAGTTACAGGCCCTGTCAGTGGAGCCTGATTTTATCTCTTTCCATAGAGAGAAGGTAGTCCTCAGGACTAATAGGAAGTTTTTGCCCAAGGTGGTTTCAGATTTCCACCTTAACCAGTCTATGTCTCTTCCTGTTTTCTTCACTGACCATTCCTCCTCTGGGGAGAGGAGGCTGCACAGTTTGGATGTGAAAAGGGCCCTTAGCTACTACATAGAGCGCACCAAGGGTCACAGCTTTGACTCCCTTCAACTGTTCCTCGCTTATGGTGAGGTTGGTAAGGGAAAACCTGCCACTAAGAAATCTATTGCCAGGTGGATTGTCTCTTGCATTCAATTTTGCTATGAAAAACTGGGTAGGATCTCACCCTCAGGCCTGAGGGCTCACTCTACCAGAGGTACAGCTGCTTCCCTGGCTGCTGCCAGGGATATTCCTATCTTAGAGATTTGTCAAGCAGCCACCTGGAAAACAGTACATACTTTTACCAAGCATTACTCTCTGGATATCCAGGCTAGGAGTGATGCTCGGTTTGGCACAGCAGTGCTTCAGAGCCTATTTACAAAGTAGGTTCTGTCCCTCCTCCATGGAGGTACTGCTTGGTAGTCTGCATATGTCAGAATACAGCAAGACTTCATGTTGTTTGAAGACAAAATTACTCACCTTAGTAATGTTGTTTCTTCTAATGGAGTCTTGCTGTATTCTGACCTCCCCCTCTGCCTCTCCTCTCAGAACCTGGTTTTTGGGATGTGGGTGGGCAGCAGCAGTGTTGGCACTCGGGAGGTGCCCTCACCCCTTCTTTTCTCACCCCTTTAGTTTGGGTGTGTGGGTGTTGTGTTTTGTTTTATTTTTTGGGTTTCCTGACTTGAGTCTTTGCTTTGGGACCAAAAAATCTTTTTATTATATTTAAGTAGCCAGTTGGCTAGTGTAAAGTTTACAGTTTCCACACAGGACACCCAGTGAGTATAGCTCATAAAGATCTGACGGTTTAAGTTCAAACAGCAACAGACAGAGTCTCAACCGAGCTCGAGCTCAGCGTTCCATGCCTGGCATGGAAAGATAACTTTTTCATCTCCGGGGCAGTTCAAAGGTTGGACATCACTGCATATGTCAGAATACAGCAAGACTCCATTAGAAGAAACAACATTACTAAGGTGAGTAATTTTTTCTTCGTGGTCACTGTGTGGAATCACCTTTTGGGATGGATTAACAAAACGACAGTGCCATTGTTCATGAGATGGGCTCTCAAAAAGCCTGTGTTGCAAATTTGGTGGAAAAATTTAAAAAATGACTGTTTTATGAGCATGAGTTGTGCAGTTGCTACGCATGCTCGTAACTTCGCAAATTTGCAGTATTTTCATGCCAATTTTTCAACATTGGCATTTTTCCACACCTCCTTGTGAACAGTACAGCTGTCATTTTTCACATCCTGCCCGAAATGTGTTTTTGCACTTCCGGCGCAGAATAGCCAGGTCGCTGTGGGAAATCAGTGTTCGGGACAGATTACGAAAACGACAGTGACACTGTTCATGAGCAGAGGTCCTAAAATGCCTATGTTGAAAATTTGGTGACAGTACTCCATAAAATGACTGTGTTACGAGCGTGCGTTGTGCAGTTTGCACGCACACTCATAAGTTTGAGCATTTATAATATTTTCAGTCCAGATTTTCAACGTTGTCATTTTTATGCACCTCCTTATAGTACAGCTGTCGTTTTTCACATCCTGCCCGAAATGTGTTTTCGCAGTTCCAGCACAGAATAGTGCGGTCACCGTGGGAAATCAGTGTTGTGGACACATTACAAAAATCACAGTGATGCTGTTCATTAGTAGAGGTCCTAAAATGACTATGTTGAAAATTTGGTGATAAGTCAATGAAATGACTGTGTTATGAGCATGCATTGCGCAGTTTCCACGCACGCTTGTAACTTCACACATTTGTAATATTTCTACTCCACATTGTCAACATTGCCACTTTTCCGCACCTCCTTATGAACAGTACGGCTGTCATTTTTCACATTTCACCCGATATGTGTTTTCAGACATATAGCATACAATGGCGTGGTCGGTGTACAAAATCAATGTTCGGAACAGATTAAGAAACTCAGAGAGACACTGTTCATGAGCAGAGGTCTTAAACTGGCTATGTTGAAAATCTGGTGACAAAAGTCCATAAAATGACTGTGTTACAAGTGTACATTGTGCAGTTTCCATGCACCCTCGTACGTTCACAAATTCGTAATCTTTTCAATCCAGATTTTCAACATTGGCATTTTTCCTCACCTCCTTATGAACAGTACAGCTGTCATTTTTCACAACCTGGCTGAAATATGTTTTTGCACTTCCAGCGCAGAATAGCATGGTCACTATGGAAAATCAGTGTTCGAGATAGATTAAGAAAATCACAGTGACACTGTTCATGAGCGGAGGTCCCAAAATGCCTTTGTTGAAACTCTGCTATAAAAAATCCCCAAACTAATTACATTACGGGTGTGCTTTGTGCAGTTTCTATTCTCACTCATGACTTCACTAGTATTTTTATATTTTCATTCCAGATTTTCAACATTGCCATTTTTTACACCTCCTCATGAACAGTACAGCTGTCATTTTTCACATCCTCCTCGAAATGTGTTTTCACAGCTGTGGCGCCAAATGCTGCAGTCGCTGTGCAAAATCACCTTTTAGCTAGCAAACTGATAGTGTCTCTGTTCATGCGGTGGGATCACAAAAAGCCCTTGTAGATAAATTGGAGTAAAAATACCAAGAAACGGCCAGGGTGTTAGGGTTTTCAACCATAATGCCCTACAGTCATCAGTTATATGACTTGGGATTGTCAACAGTAATGCTCATGCCATTCCACCCCCCCCCAACCGCACCCTGCAGCCAGTGACAGGCTTCGAGGTGCGCCTTGGACTCTTTGGCCCCAGAATCCATCCCATTCTCCTGTACTGCACCCATTTCAGCAGATTTCCTTATGGAATTAGATCAGTAAAGCCCGAACACCCAAGGCACACCTCGAGACTTGTCAGTGTCTGCAGGGTAGGGTGAGGGAAAATGTTGTGACCGTTATGGGTAATGACCCAAAGGCACACCCCAGTGCCTGCCTATCTGTGCAGGGTGCGGGTGGGGTTGGTGTCAGTTCAGTACTTTACTGCCATTCCTATACTGCATGGGCCTGATTCTCATAGGGGACTGCGCCTGACACAAGCTGTGGCAAGCAGCACCTTGCACCAGTACCTGATGCATCAGAGACCCTGCACCTGATTCAGGTACAGGAGGCGTCCCAGTGGCTAAGTCCCCATGCTAGCACTGGCCAGAACCCTGCAGCAAACCCCTGGCACACTGCACAGGTCCACCGCGGGCCACCAGAGACCAACACAGGACCCCCTGTCCCACTAGGTAATGGGCATGTGGACCCAACCTGATGGGTCGATGTCCCCCACCATGTTTGGTGCAATTGGCACCTGGCCACAGAGGTGAGTGGTGGGATGTACTGGGCACTGGGGAGCAGTCTGTACTGTGTACGGGGGTTTGGGCACCACCTGCTGGAGCATGGGTGGGCACTGTACTACCATACGTTGGGGCTGCAATAGCACCGAAAGGACAGGCATCGGGGATCAGGAGCGCCGCATCAGGACGGGGGTACCAACATGGTACATAGGTGGCATCAGGGAGCTGTGAGGGGTGCCATTGGACCACTGGGACGGGGGCCACTCATATGAGGCCACACTCTGGGGTGTATGGTGGGTGGACCGTCACCCATGGTATGCCGCACACAGGCATGCCACCCCGGGGAGAATGTCTAAGCCCCTTTATGGCTGCCCTGGCTTGTCTAAGGACACTTAGAATTTCTCTCGCCAGGTGATGCCTGTGAATCGCAGGATGCAGCTTGCATCGGCTGCAGTCTCCCTACCACCATGCCGGAGTGCATTGCAGGTGCAAGCCCTGTTTGGGGCAGGAGGACTGCAGTCGGTGTGCGAAATCAATGTTTGGGACACATTACGAAGATCACAGTGATGCTGTTCATGAGCAGAAGTGTTAAAACGGCTATGTTTAAAATCTGATGACAAAAGTCCATAAAATGACTCTGCTATGAGCATCCATTGTGCAATTTCCACACACCCTCGTAAGTTCACGAACTTATGAACAGTACAGCAGTCATTTTTCACACCTGGCCGAAATGTGTTTTTGCACTTCTGGCGCAGAATAGCACATTTGCTGTAGGAAATTAGTGTTTGGGACAGAGTCAGAAAATCACAGTGACACTGTTCATGAGCGGAGGTCCCAAAATGCCTGTGTTGAAAATCTACTGTAAAAAATTCCTAAACTAATTACATTACAGGTGTACATTGCGCAATTTCTACGCATGCTCATGACTTCACCAGTTTTTGTATATTTTCACTCCAGATTTTCAACAGTGCCATTTTTTACATCTCCTCATGCATAGTACACCTGTCACTTTTCACATCCTGTTCAAAATGTGTCTTCGCACCTGTGGTGCCAAATGGCACAGTCGCTGTGCAAAATCACCTTTTGCCTAAAGAACTGATAGTGTCACTGTTCATGCGGTGGGGTCACAAAAAGCTCATGTGGAAAACTTGGAGTAAAAATACCAAGAAACACCCAGGGCATTAGAGTTTTCGACCATAATGCCCCACCCTGTAGGGACTGACTGGCGTCAGGGGTGTGATTTAGGATTGTCGACAATAATGCTCATGCCATTCCACCCCCACCCCCACTGTGCAGCCAGTGAATTGCATCGAGGTGCGGCTGGGACTCTTTGCTCCCAGGGTTCACCCCATTCTCCTATACTGCACCCATTTCAGCGTATTTCCTTATGGAATGAGGTGAATGTAAAGCCCAAACACCCCAAGGCACACCTCAACACTTGTCAGTGTCTGAAGGATAGGGTGAGGTGAAATGTCATCATGGACCATGGACCATCATGGACGACAGCCCAGAGGCACACCCCAATGCCTGTCCATCTCTGCAGGGTGAGGGTGGAGTTGGCATCAGTTCAATACTTCAATGCCATGCCTATACTGCATCTGTCTAACTCCTGCACTTCAACTGCTAATGCCAGCAAGCAAACATTCGGCATTGATAAATGCTTGTAATTATTTATTTCCACACACAGCTGTAGCCACCCCTGTGCCCTGTTAAGCGACTGCACACTTAAACAGCTTTATTTCACCCTTTCCAATCACTGCTGCCTTTCTATATAGCCCCTAGGCAGCCTCACAGTCCCAGTGCAGCTCATACAATTATATATCTGGAGGGTTCCTCCATAGCTAGTATAAAACTTCCCTTGCAGGCAGCATTTGATGTGTTACAAAAATTTTTGATTGAATCAAAATTGGTTTTAAATCCAAAAAAATCGCAAGTGATTTATTTCTCAAGGCAGAGGAATAAGTGTCCCATGAATATCTCCCTACAAATAAGAACATCTGATAATATTTTGCTGGAACAAGTACATACTTATAAATATTTGGGGATGTACTTAGTTTCAGCCTTAAAATGGGATATACATGTGGAATCAATAGTAAAGAAGGTGGGGAAATGTTTGGGTTTTTTGTATAAAAATAAGAGTTGTATGACAGAGGCCACAAAAAGGACTGAGGTACAATTGTTAGTCATGCCTATAATTGACTATGGGGATATAGTGTATCTAGGTGCTACTGTTGGAAGCTTGACCAAGCTTGATGGTATATATCACAAGCTGGACTGATTTATCCTTGGTGCACCTAAAAGAACACATAGGTTGGAATTATACGATAGGTTACAATGGGTCAGCCTCACAGAAAGACGATCTCTGCATATGGTTCATTTTATGATAAAATTTTCAAAGCAGCTTGTTCCTGATTATATCCTAGATTACTTTAAGGTTAGACCTGTTAAACCTGGTCTTTGGACCGAGTCAGGTTTGGAATATAAATTCCCGAAGTTAAAAACAGTACTGGATAGGAAACATATATTATATAGAGGCTCTGAAGCCTGGAATTCATTACCCCTAATTCTTAGGAGAAAGACTATTTGCACTGGTGCAATAAAAAAGTGGACTTTCAATGAGGCACAAGTAAGAACAGTTGTAGAGTTTAGTTAACATATTGATTGATTGAGATATGGATGTTTAGTTTAGGGATTGTATGATTACGTATGTTATGTTTTTATGTTATGTCTCAGTGATTGTGACTATTTTATGTTAATAGATTATTTTACATTGTTGATGTCTATAATATTTATGTAACTGATTGCTGTTTTGCACAAGGATCTCATTGGACATGAGCTAGTCTCAGTTAAGTACTCCTATTCAGTCATTGAATAAAAACCAAAATGAAAAATGAAAATACACTACCCACAGTGTTTCCTTCTGCTGCAGTCTGTGGAATCCTTTTTATTTAATTACACTCCCACAGACTGGTAGCCTCTACATTCCCTTGCACACCATAGCTTTACTTCTTATTTTATTTTTTCCCCTGCCTGTTGCTAGCACTATTCCCTGTGCCCCAGTGCTAGGCAGGCTCCTGGCTCTTCAAAGGGATGCCGCCTCATTAATATTCAAGAAATGGGTCCCATTCTCCCAAGCACAATTGATGCTCATCAAACTGTCTCTCTCTGTCTCTCTCTCTTTCTCCCACAGCCTCTCCACTCCTGTCAATGTCTCCACTCCCTCTCTTATCTTTCTCTGGGATTGGGACCACCAGAGAGGCAGACTGAAAGAGCGTCAAAAAAGCCGAAAGAAAATGTGCTACTGCGCATGTGCCAGAGTTCTCTGGCACCGCAGTGCCATTTTTAAAACTGGCGGCTCCGCAAACTTGTTCCTCCGGCCCTGCTTTCTCTGAAAAACCATGCAGGGGCTGTCAGGAGAGGACAAGAACACAGGGGCAGCATCCAGGAACCCCAAAAATAGAATGGAGGGTGGACCAAAACCCTGGGGAAATGAGCCTTTTTTGGGGGCTCACAGGTAAGCCCCTGACAGGGTGGTTACACAGAAAACTTCATTCAAACAACATGAAGTCTTGCTATATTATGACAAGTGCAGTTTGTCCCACCACTAGAACTGCTCCGGAGGTGAAAGAGTTAACTTCCATGCAGAGCATGGAGCTTAGAGCGTGAGCTCGGTTAAAGAAGCTCTGTTAGGGTGGTTTCAAACCAAAACCGTCAGATTCTTTACTCCGCCTCACTGAACAGTCGCTCAGAGATTCCTCCTGCTGCTCGGTTCATTTCCTCGGTTTAAAGCGTGTTTCTCAGTTGAATTTAACATGATTTATTTATTTTAACCGCAAACTGATCAGTTCAAGCTCTGTCTATGGTATTGTAAGTAATAGATAGGTTTTCTGTGTGGAACTTGTAAATTTTTATCGGTTCGGTTTGAACCGATCGAATTGTAGTTAAAGTTGGTTTTAAAGCCTTTTAAGGCTTGTTAGAGTGCGGTTCCCGGTTCGTATCGGCTCTTAAAAAAAAAACGGATTTCATTACGGTTTTTTCCATGACCCGTGACACGGTTGGGAACCGATAAGGGTGTCTTGCCTGGCACTGCTGTTAAAAGGGCAAGTTTGTTGGTTAGGCTGGTATCATGTCTGAGAAACCCAAAAGAAAAACCGGGCCCACTGGGTTTCAACACTGTAGTGTCTGTGGGGAAGCCTTTGCCAAGGCTGACCCACACACTACATGTGTCTAGTGTCTGGGGTTTGACCACCTCAATTCAGACTGCCAGATTTGAAAAATTTCCCTGCAGCCACCCTGGACAAGAGAGTGGGCAGGCTCAGGGAACGAGAGGCCAAAAAGTCCGCTGACCCGGATGGCCAGCCCGGTTCGGTGCCAACCGAACCGGAGGGAGTGCCCTCTGACCAGGGCGAGACTTCCTCGGGCCAACGAAAAGCTGGCTCTGAGGAGCCAGTTCCAGCAAAGAAAACTAAAAAATCAGCAGGTTTGGAGTCCAAAATTCCTTCTCCAACTGCTGCAGAGATAGCCAGGGCAATACAGATTATCCAGTCACTGTCCCCGGTTCCCTCCGAACCGCCACTATCTGGCAAAAGGTCGGTTCGGTCCATTCCACCGGTTCAGGAATATGATATAGAAGAGTTTTATGAACCAGAGGAGGGGGAGGATGATTATGATCAGTGTGAATGTGACTTTGAAAGTCTGGATGTGCCCATTGAACCGGACATCTCCCCAGACAGACCTTTAGGTGAATCTCCCCCTACGCTTTCTGAGTCCCCTTCTCATTTTTGTTTTATAAAAGTTGCTGAGACCCTCCAGCTTCCCTAGAGGAGGCTTTGGATGAGCAAGAGGAGCCTGACTATGTAGAGCTGATGGATATCCCAGAGTCCAGGAGATTGTCCATCCCTTTGCATAAATCTTTAGGAAACAAACAATAAAAATTTTAAAAGCTCCTAATTCTGTGCCTCCTGTAGACAAAAAGATGGACAGGAGGTACACTTTGTCAGGTCCTGATACAGATTTTCTTTCACAGCAATGCAGTCATGTTGAGTAGTTCAGGCTGCAGCCTGTGATAAAGCTAATATTCCCTGGCTTCACATCCTCCTGACAAGGACTCCAGGAAGATTGATGCCATGGCCAAAAACAATACATGGCAGCATCCTTGGGACTCAGACAAGCAAACTATATGGCATATGTTGCGAGATACCAGAAATCTAGATGGGATACTGTCATGGCCTTAGCCAAACAGGTCCCCTGGCCAGTTTGCAAAAGGAGCTGGAGCAGGTGGCTCTTGATGGTATTGAGGCATCTAAGGTGCAATTCCATGCTGCAGTGGATTCTAATGATGTATCCTTCTAGAGTCATGGCTACATCTGTGGCTTTTTCGAGATTGGCCTGGCTCAGGTGTACTACTTTGTCACAAGATACCCAGTCTAAGGCTATGGATTTTCCTGTGGTGGGGAATTCTCTGTTTGGGAGCAGACAGAGAATTATATGAAGAAAATGGATGAATATAGAACCACTTATAGGAGTGCAAGCCAAGAATGGCAAGCCACCTCAGAGGCAGCCTCCCAGGGTAGGGTGAGGCCTTTTCACAGGCCTTTACAGACCCAGGCCCTCCTCTTCAGCCTATGCTCAGAGGGTTCTTCAGAGGGAGAGGCAGACGGGTACGAGCAGGCCTGCTCCCACCCCTCAGCCTAAAGCCTCGCCAAACAGGCACCCTGATGGGATGCCCAGGGTCGGCTGTCCATTACCTGTAGGGGCTGGCTGTTACTTTGTCCAGGACTGGGAGTCTTTAACATCAGACAGGTGGGTCCTGGAAGTAGTGAGCCAGGGTCTGTTCTCAGCTTCAAAAATTTCCAAAGATGAGAGCCAGATCTTTTCCACCTGCAAACCCTTTAGAGACTCTTGCTTTGGAAACAGAAGTCTCAACCCTCCTGGCTCTCAGAGCTGTAGAAAGGTTCTCCCCACACCAGGGCAAGGGTCTGTACTCCAGGTACTTCTTACCCCAAAAAGACAGGAGAGTGGCGGCTATCCTGGATCTAAGATATCTAAACAAGCACCTTTAAAACCAAAGTTCAAAATGGTGACTTGGGAATGATTTTACCCTCCCTAAGGCTAGGGACTGGCTAGCTTCCCTGGACCTCAAGGATGCCTATTCCATGTTCTTATCAGAAGCTCCCATCGAAAGTACCTCAGATTTGAACTGCCCTCAGGCCATTATCAGTTCAGAGCAATGCCCTCGGCCTCACTTCTGCCCCAAGGTGTTCACAAAATGTCTGGCAGTAGCAGTTGCTCATCTAAGAAGGCAAAGATTGCCATTTTTCCTACCTGGACGACTGGCTCATTGTGGGTCAGTCTCCAGACCAGGTCAAATCACACCTGCTAGTTACCCAGCAGCTGCTTACTCTCTGGGCTTTCTTCTCAATCTTCCAAAGTCAGTTTTGGAACCTGTCCAGGTACTCACCTTTATAGGCGCAGAACTGGACTCAAAGCAGGCCAGAGCCTTCCTTCCCCTGGAAAGGGTAAGGACCTTAGTGGCCCTGGTCTCATCCTTCACTCTACAGGTCTCTCGACCAGCAAGGCATTTCCTGCAGCTCCTAGGACACATGGCTGCTTCCACAGCTGTAGTGCAAGGAGCAAGATTTCAGATGAGGGACATTCAGTTCCATTTGAGAGCTTTCTGGTCTCAAAGAAGAGATCCCCTATCCAAGTTAATCCCAGTGACTCAAGCCCTGATCCAGGCCCTTCAGTGGTGGCAGGATCAGAGCAATCTGAGACAAGGGGTGCCTTTCATCCCTCTGTCCCACTCCTTGACCCTTACTACAGATGCACCCCTCTTGGGATGGGGAGCTCACATGGGCGACCTCTCCACCCAGGGGTTATGGTCCCCTCAGGAATCTCTGCTCCACATCAATCTGTTGGAACTCAGAGCTGTTTTTCTAGCACTTCAGGTTTTTTCTGCATCTGTTCAGAACAAGGTGGTACAGGTGAGAACAGACAACACCACTACAATGTGGTACATCAACAAACAAGGGGGCACTCGGTCTTCGGCCTTGTGCACAGAGACGATGAAGTTGTGGTCTCTGGCTTATTCCCTGAACACTTCCCTCATAGCAGTTCACCTCCCAGGCAAGGACAATGTCCTGGCAGATGCTCTCAGCAGGATTTCCCAGGGCCATCACGAATGGTCACTGGATCCCCTAATACTGGGGATAGTGTTTGCCAGATGGGGCACTCCTCAGATAGATCTTTTTGCAGCCCCAGACAATCATCAACTTCCACTTTTTTGTTGCGGACCCCCAGTGTTGAGCTCAGTCCCCCTGGATGCCTTTCTCCTCGATTGGGAAGGGAAGTTCCTTTATGCCTTTCCCCCCTTCCTTCTCCTGTTCAAAGTACTAGTCAAAATCAGGTCTCAGCCCTGCAAGATGATCCTGATTGCTCCAGACTGGGCCAGGCAGCCCTGGTACCACTCCTTCTGTCCTTAGCAGTCCATCTTCCCTGTGTCTCCCCAGGAACCACAATCTGTTAACCTGTGCTCAGGGAGAGTTTGGTATCCAATCTCAAATCCTCAACCTCAAGGCTTGGCTCTTGAGCAGTTAGAGTTTGCTGATCTACAACTTTCTCGAAGTGTTCTCGAAATCCTGAAGGCTGCTAGGAAGCCTTCCACCAGGGCTACCTATAACTCCAAGTTGAAAAGGTTTTCCATATGGTGTTCTGGGAAGCATATTTCCCCGGAATCTGCTGATCTACCCACTGTATTGAACTATATGATCCATCTTAATTCTTTGGGACTGAGACCAGCTACCCTGAAAGTGCACTTGGCAGCTCTCTCTGCCTTCATTTCAGTAGGGAAGCCCTCTTCTCTTTCTGCTCACCCTGTATTTTCCAAGTTTTTTAAGGGATTGCTTCATACCAATCCTCCATTCAGGGACCCTGCCCCTGCTTGGGTTCTTAATGTTAGCATTGCTCAGCTGATGCAACCCCCCTTTGAGCCTCTGTCTTCGGCAGAGCTTAAGTATTTGACTTGGAAAACTGTATTTAGTAGCCATCACTTCTGCCAGGCGCATAAGTGAGTTACAGGCTTTATCAGTGGAGACTGACTTTATTCCTTTCAGAGGGATAAAGTAGTCCTCAGGACTAACAGGAAGTTTTTGCCTAAGGTGGTTTCGGATTTCCACCTTAACCAATCTATTTCACTTCCAGTGTTCTTCACTGACCATTCCTCCTCTGGTGAGAGGAGGCTGCACAGCTTAGATTGTTAAGAGGGCCCTAAGTTACTACATAGAGCGTACCAAGGGTCACAGGTTTGACTCCCTCCAACTATTTCTCGCTTATGGTGAGGTTGGGAAAGGGAGACCTGCCACTAAGAGATCCATTGCCAGGTGGATCGTCTCTTGTATCCAATTTTGCTATCAAAAGCTGGGTAAGGTTCCCCCCTCAGGCCTGAGGGCTCACTCTACCAGAGGTACAGCTGCATCTCTAGCTGCTGCTAGAGACATCCCTATCTTGGAGATATGTCAAGCAGCTACTTGGAAAACAGTACACACTTTCACCAAGCATTACTCCCTGGATATCCAGGCCAGGAGGGATGCTCGGTTTGGCACAGCCAGGTGGATCGTCCCTTGTATCCAATTTTGCTATCAAAAGCTGGGTAAGGTTCCCCCCTCAGGCCTGAGGGCTCACTCTACCAGAGGTACAGCTGCATCTCTAGCTGCTGCTAGAGACATCCCTATCTTGGAGATATGTCAAGCAGCTACTTGGAAAACAGTACACACTTTCACCAAGCATTACTCCCTGGATATCCAGGCCAGGAGGGATGCTCGGTTTGGCACAGTCGTGCTTCAGAGTCTATTCCCTAAGTAGGTTCTGTCCCTCCTCCATGGAGGTACTGCTGTGTAGTCTGCACTTGTCATAATATAGCAAGACTTCATGTTGTTTGAAGAAAAAATTACTCACCTTAGTAATGTTGTTTCTTCAATGGAGTCTTTATATTATGACCTCCCAGCCTGCCCTCTCAGAACTTCTACTTTGGGTATGGGGTGGGCAGTCCACTGTTGGCATTTATTGATGCCCTCTTTCATGTTTGGGTGTTGTTTTATTTAGTTATTTTATCTTATTTTCTGGTCCACTGACTTGAGTCTTGGTGTTGGGACCAGGAAAATGTGTGAATATGTTAGTAGCCAGTTGGCTAGTGTAGGTTACAGCTTCCACACAGAGCCTTAGTGAGTTTTGCTCATAAAGATCTGACAGTTTCGGTTTGAAACCACCCTAACAGAGCTTCTTTAACCGAGCTTGCGCTCTAAGCTCCATGCTCTGCATGGAAGTTAACTCTTTCACCTCCGGAGCAGTTCTAGTGGTGGGACAAACTGCACTTGTCATAATATAGCAAGACTCCATTAGAAGAAACAACATTACTAAGGTGAGTAATTTTTTCCTTCGAAGCATAAGTAAAACTTTAACCATTGGTGTAATTACAGTTCTAGGATCGTGGATATGTTGTTCATCCACACTTATTGGCATGTCCCTTTCTTCTTTAAGAATCGCCGGAAGTCTTCAAGCTGGCTCCTCCCACCCACCCGGGTGGTATATACCTCGGCTATGACCCATGACGCCAGATCTTCCTTTCTGCTGGAAGATTCAGGTTGCCTCCTAAGTGCTCATACATTTTGTAGGCCCTGGCTTTCAAAACTTCGGATTTACCGAAATTAAAACTCGTTCGAGTTAGCGATTGCGCTTTTGCGTCTTCGATCATGGAAGAAAAATCTTCCCCCAGATTTTGCCGGTGTCCTTGCGGCCAAAAGATGTCATGCACCGATCCCCATCTCACATGTGTCTACTGCCTAGGTGTCGGCCATGACACCTCGTCCTGCAGCTTTTGCTCGGCCTTCCATCCCAACGTTCTGGACGATGCCTGGCACACTTAAAGTTGGGGAGACCAGAGAAAAGGAACCCTCTGGTGAAGTCCAAGGAGGCTAGGTGGGCAGTTTCCATGGCCACGGGCTCTGCCGAACAATTGGAATGCATGACCGCGTTTGAGGAAGCCGACGCTCGGGGCTTCTTCGTTCCTCTTGACCTAGGCTCTACTTTTTTGGGCTCCTTCTGGGAGTTGTGCCAGTCTCTTCCCACCCAGAGAGTCGCCTGCAGGCTTGCACTCCTCCCGAACCCATAAGTGGAGAACGAACCGAGTAAACCTTCGTCTCGGCGAAGGCGGTCTTGGGACCGAGAGAGGTCCCACTCCCAAGAGCATGTGGTCTCAACTTTGGTTGAGATCGCTTCTCCGGCCGCTGGCTTTTTGGATCTTCCATCGGGCCACACGACCGAAGATGTGGTCAACAAGGTCGAGATTGTCATCAACCCCATTTTTTTTTATTTTTTTTTATTTTTATTTAAACAGCAGTTTCGAAAACCTTTGAGCCATAGGCTCATTTACAAAGGTACCTTGTCACAGTAAGACAAACCAAAATACACAGTATAGCAGTACAACACATAAGTATAACAGTAAATTAAGACATAGATACAAACAAGCTGGTACAGGTAGGATGGATGCAAACAATACCAGAGTTATATCGTCCTTAGCAGCTTAGTAATAAGCTTTGTCATAAGTATTGAGTACGGCTTTGACTAGTGGCAGTTACAGCATCGGTGTTAATAAGGTGGTTACGTAAGGAAGTTTTGAAGCACGATATAGTTGGAGCTTCGGAGATGGAGGGGGCAGTGTGTTGAACCAGGAGGGGGCCCTAAAGCTGAAGGCTCTTTGGCCGTGAGAGGTCCTAGCTCTAGGGATAACAAGAGAGGTTTTCCCAGAGGTAAAATTGACCCACTGTCGCCGGCTCCGGCCGACGACTCCTTGGAAAGCACTCCGGTCCTTGTCTTCCCCGATGAGGAGACCCAGCCCGCTGGTGTTCCCATTGAGGACCCGGTTCCGGAACCCCGAAAGTCACCAGTCCCGCCAGTGTCTCCAGAGCGACCGAGTCAGCCCACCCAATCTCGGTCGAGGTCTAGAACCTCCCCAACCGACAGGCCGAGGAAGAGCCATAAGCGCTCTAAGAAGAGGCAACGCCATCGGTTGTCCTTGTCCTCCTTGGATGAGGAGAGGCTCTGACGGAAATTCCATCGGCGCTACAAGGACTTCATGTGGCAACAGCTGATCTTGTTCTGGCACAAGCTGACTCCGGCTCCTTCCCCAACCATTACTTGCCTTTCACCTCCTAGGCTGAAGCTGACCCCTCTGGAGCCAAAATCCTTGGTTCCCCCGCCTGCGGGGCCAGCAAATCCACCTCTTCGGCCTAAACCGGCCTATCCACCCATCATGGTGGAACTGCCGCCTAAGCAGCCTGTGGGAGGGGCTTCTTCGGAAGAAGACAGACCGGACACCGGGCTTCCCCGGCATTTATCGGTCACGGTCACCCCTGACAGCCCTTGGCATGTTGAGGGTGATTTGGGCGGCAGGCCGCTGTATCCCGACTCCTCGGATTTGGATGTCATTGGGCTTTACTCTCATCCTGTGGATGATGAGTCATCCATTGGCCTAGGGATGGAGGAAGGTCCTTCCTCCTTCCAAGGGATCCTTCGCCTCATCTCTGATTCCACAGGGATGCCCCTGGAACCCATCCAGAAAAAGGCAGAGTACCCTCTTACGGACATCCTTAAAAGAGGGGATACCCCGACTGAGGCCTTTCCTGTTGCCGAGGCCATTGTTGGTCCGGCACTTGAACTCTGGCAGCGTCCTGCCTCTTGTCCAGCACCGTCTGCCCGCATGGCCCGCAAGTATGCAGTTCCCATGGGGTCCCTTGCGAGGTTCACAGAGCACCCTTCGGCTGAGAGCCTGGTGACTGCCTCTGTGTTCAGGTATACTGGCAGTTCTGCCAACACTGACCGACCTCCCGACAAGGAGTCCAAGCTCTTGAACCATTCGGCGAGGAAGGTCTGTGTGGCTTCCTCCTTGGGCCTTCATCAGGCAAGTTCGTCTGTCATCATGGCACACTTGTCTCATGCTCTCCTTGGGTCATTAGATGAAGTCCTCCTACTTCTCCATGCGGACATGCAGACCATGGTCAAGCAGGTCTGAGACCAGGGCCGAGCTGTTGCCAGACAGCAGCTCCAGACAGCCCTGGACATTGGGGACTCCTGTGCCCGCTCGATGGCAGCCGAAGTTGCCTCTCGCCGCAGGGCTTCTCTGCAGCTCTCCTCCTTCCCGGGGGATACTCAGCACAAATTAGCTGATGTGCCCTTCCTTGGGACCGACTTGTTCAGCCCAGGAGTAGCCGGTCACCTTCAGTGCATAGAGCAGTCCAGTGCCACCTTGGACGCCACTTCTGTCAAGGGTTCTTCGGGCAAGAACCAGCACAAAATGCAGAAGAAGCCTTTTTGGCACTCTTCCCCTGCGACTCAGCAGTCCTCCTTCCAAGGGAGACAGCAGCATCAGCAGCAGGCTCAAGCTTGGCGCCCTCGGCCCAAGCCTGGACCCCAACAGGCCCGTAAAGGAGTCCGAGGCTCAGGTCCTGGAGGCAAGCCTGCTCAGTGATGGGATGGGGGCTGCCACCCCTTCTCCCATCATGATAGCTCTGGGTCCTGCCATGGTGGGCTGGCTCCACCGCTTCCTTCCTACCTGGTCCGCTGTCACTTCGGACAGGTGGGTTCTTGAAGTGGTCAGTCAGGGACTGCCTCTAGAGTTTGAGCAGTATCCTTCCAGCCGAGCCCACACCCCTCGGGAGGAATGGATATCCACTCACACTCAGTCGGCTGTTCAAGACGACATTGCTCAACTCCTCCTCAAGGAGGCAATAGCTCCCATGGCGGATCCTCCAGCAGACCCAGGCTTTGTCTGCAGGTACTTCCTGGTGCCCAAGTGGATGAGGGGTTGGCGCCCCATTCTAGATCTCCACGACCTGAATCAATGTCTCAGGTCTCACACCTTTCAGATAGTCACTCTGTCCCGGATCATTCCATCCTTGGAGCGAAACATGTGGTTTTGTTCACTGGATCTGCAGCACACGTTCTTTCATGTCCCAGTCCATCCGTCCCATCAGCGGTTCCTCCGCTTCAGGGTCAAAGGGACGCTGTATGAGTTCCAAGCCATGCCATTCGGCCTGTCATCGGCCCCATGGGTCTTCACCAAATGCATTGCAGTGGTGGCGGACCATCTACCGCATCGGGGGGTCAGAATTTACCCCTACCTCGACGACTGGCTTCTAGCAGGTCACTCCCTACAGGAGGTGGAGAGAGATCCAGGGATCTGGCCCTACAGACCTGCTCCCAAACTTGGTCTCCTAATCAACGAGGCCAAGTTGGAACTCGTGCCTTCTTAGGTGATGGACTTCATTGGGGCAGAGCTCGACTCTTGTCAAGCCAGAGCTCGGCTCCCGGCAGACAGGATTCTTTCCTCCTTTGCCCAATCATTTCTGGTTGGGCAGTTGTGCCCTGCCCAGGACTTTCTGCGCCTTCTGGGTTACATGGCGGCGTGCACCTCAGTGGTCCATTGGGCCCGGTGGCACATGCACCCCCTTCAGTGGGAGCTGGCCGTCCAGTGGACTCGGTGCCACGGTCAATCCAACCAGCTGGTCACTTTAACCCAGAAGATGTGGGATGCTCTCCAATGGTGGACTGCCCCAGACCGGTTGCAGGAAGGGATCCCGTTTGTCTGCCCTGAGCCAACGGTCATTCTCACGACCGATGCCTCTCTCATGGGCTGGGGCGCCCATATGAGGTAACAAAAGAGCCCACGGGCTCTTGACCCCCGAGGAGTCCCGATGCCACATCAACCTGTTGGAGCTCAGAGCAGTCAGACGGGCACTGTCAGCTTTCGCTCCTCAGCTCCGGGGTCAAGTGGTTCAAGTCCAGACGGACAATACCATGACCATATACTACCTCAACAAACAGGGCGGCACGCTCTCCCGTCTGCTGTGCAAGGAATCGCTCTGCATCTGGACCCTCGTGGGCCAATTGGAGGTGAATCTCCTAGCCATCCATGTGGCAGGAGCTTCCAACCATCTGGTGGATGCTGTCAGCTGTCTAGACCAGACACCCCATGAGTGGTCTGCTCATCCAGAGGTAGCTTACAGCATGTTCTCCCATTGGGGAAAATGAATTGTGGACCTGTTTGCGTCCAGGGAAAACACCAAGCTGAGGCTGTTTCATGCCTGCCCCCCTCAGCAGGGTTTGGTGCAGGGGGACGCCTTCTCGAGGCAGTGGACTCCAGGACTCCTCTACGCCTTCCCTCCATTTCCCTTGATCCACAAGGTGCTCCTCAAGGTGAGGAGGGACAAGGCAAAAGTGATCCTGGTAGCCCCAGTCTGGCCGCACCAGTTCTGGTATCCAGATCTCCTCAGCCTCAGCTGCAGGCCCCCGGAGCGGTTTTGTACATGCCCAGACCTGATATCACTCAATCAGGGGAAGATATACCATCCGGACCTTCAATCCCTGCACCTCATAGCTTGGTACCTGAGCGGCTAGAGTTCCAGGCTTTGGGTCTTTCTGAAGATGTCTACACTGTAGTGAAGGCATCTAGAAAGGAATCAACCAGGAAGTGTTATGCCTTCAAATGGAAGCGGTTTTCCATTTGGTGTCAGACAAGGGCCTGGACCCTCTGTCCTGTCCTGTGGCTAATATTCTCAACTACCTTTGGTCTCTCTCCAAAAGGGGTCTATGGTCATCGACCCTTAGTGTGCACCTGGCAGCCATCTCTGCTTACCGGGCGCGGGCCGGTCAGTCAAGTGTTGGTGCAGGAGACAGTGGTCGAGATCTTTGTCAAAGGCCTGGATCACATATCCCCTCCAGTGTGTGAACCTCCACCTCCGTGGGATTTACTGCTGGTACTGGCAAACCTCATGGGCAAGCCATTCGAACAAATGCACAAGTGTGAGTTGTCACATTTGTCATGGAAGATGGCTTTCCAGGTGGCTATCACATCAGCCAGAAGGACAGGGGAGCTCCAGGCACTTTTGGTGGACTTCCACAGGGACAAGGTTGTCCTTCGCCCCCACTCGAAATTCCTTCCGAAGGTGGTGTCAGAGTTTCACCTTAACCAGGTGTTGACTCTGCCGGTATACTACCCTAATTACTCCTCGGAGGCTGAATTCAGGCTCCATACTTTGGATCTGAGACATGCTCTCTCCTATTATAAGGAGAGGACGGTGGAAATTTGTGGAGAGGTTCACCAACTGTTTGTCACCTATGCTGAAGCCGCATCTTGCAGACCTGCAGCAAAGCGGACTGTTGCAAGATGGATCACATCATGCATAAGTCTGTGCTTTGAGTTGGCAGACAATGAGCCTCCCAGAGGGTTAAGAGCTCATTCTACCCACTATACTGCTGCATCAGTGGCTGCTTCCAGGTGACATCCCTATCCAGGAAATCTGTTGGCTGCTACCTGAAGTCAGCAACACCTTCATCACCCACTACCACATCGACCTTGAGTCACACCGGGATGCTGGTTTTGGGGCCTCAGTTCTCCAATCTCTGCTCCCTAAGTAGGGGGTGTGCGCCTTGCCTCCCTCCTCCCAGAGAACTGCTAGGAGTCTGCCAATAAGTGTGGATGAACAACATATCCATAATCCTAGAAGAACAGGTTACTCACCTGTAACAGTAGTTCTAGGAGTGGTATATGTTGTTCATCCACACTGACCCACCCGACCTCCCCGGCTGTGGACGCACAACACCTGGCTTCCAGTGGGCTAAGATCTGGCGTCATGGGGCGGAGCCGAGGTATATACCACCCGGTTGGGTAGGAGGAGCCAGCTTGAAGACTTCCTGCGATTTTTAAAGGGGAAGGAACATGCCAATAAGTGTGGATGAACAACATATACCACTCCTAGAACTACTGTTACAGGTGAGTAACCTGTTCTTGTTCAGTAATATTTATTTAAGGTTTATTTATTGTTCATAAGGAAGTCCCAATTTGACTTGAAGCACAGTTGGTAATAAAAGGTGTTGCTGAGTCATGCTACAGGACCTTTGCAAGTGCACCATGGGGAACTAGTGCCTTTCCTCCACGCAGGTCGATGAAGAGGGAGGCAAGCAGTCACAACAAGCAGGAGGCAAGAAAGAAATGCCATTTTACAATCTCCTTCATTCACACTTAACAAAAGCTGAATCCAGCCTATTTAACAATGTCTTGCCCCATGCCCTAAAGGAAAAGAAAAGTATTTAGAATACTACACCAGCCTTACGCACACCCAAGTTACAGTCTGGGCAGAGCTCACACATCCATTAGTCCACATTAATCCCTGTCCGAAGAGGCTTCCCCTTCGACTCCTTAATCCATCTCTAACTCAATCCTGGCCACAAGTTTTTCGATCTCTTTCAGCTTACTCAAAAGGTATGGCTATCCATTCTAGGAGAGGTGCAGTTTTGCAGGGAGCAAGAGTTGCTGTTGCACTTTGATTTGCCTCAGTTATCTATGTACCCCATCAAGAGATTTCCACTGCTGGTGGTTACTGAGGGAAAGGTCTGGGTACAAAAGGATGTCTGCATCCCCATACCTTAGCTTGCACTGTTGTTTTACAGTAACTAATGCACTATCATGGTTACCCACTCCAGTGCAGATAATTAAGAAAGTTCTTGGTGTTGTCAGAGTCATGGCTGACCACTATGGTGTGATGTGGTATGCATTTTCAGTCAAGAAGGGAGAGTCATCCTCTGAAAGCTCCAGCACCATTAGGAGAAAATATCAGGCAAAGGCTTGGCTGTCTTCCCCTCAGCTGACTAGGGTAATCTGACCATTTGGAGGTTCCATTCCTGAGATGGATTTTCAGAAGTCACTGACTCGGGAGTGGATTTTCTTTTGCTAACGAAGAGGTTGCATCTGCTGTTTTATTTGCCATCATTTCTGGTTTTGTCAATGTCTGGTGCATGGCATCCATCCTCACTTCAGGGGTTGACACCCAGGGATGCAGTGTCAAATTTATGATTTAAATCCTGGATAGTTTTCACCAGATGCCCCCAAGGTCACATTCACCGTGCCTAGCGTCACCTCACTCCCATTTGTACCACTTGAGGTCAGGGTGCCTGTCCACTGGGTAGGCCTGCCATCAGTCTTTTGGCCCCTTGGAGTGAAAAAGTCTGTTGCAGTTGCTGCAGAACATCTCAGCTTACCTTCTCTTGCTACCAAAGTGTTCCTCTATGAGTTAAATTTGGTTAAAGTTCATTCAGGTTGCCCAAGGTTGTAAAATAAAAAGGTTAATTTGATTCCTTTTGAGAGCTCGAAGGGAAAGCTATTTTCTCTTCTGGATGCTCCCCTGTGCCCCCAAGTAAATTAAGTTGCTGTTTACTGTATTTACTTATATGTGATATAACTCAATTTAACCAAATCGGCAACTATAGCAACAGTAACAAAAGGTTTTTGCAGCTAAAACGTCTTTCCTACTGTATGAATCATTTTCAAAAACACAGACATAAAAACTATCTTTTTCAGGTATATGGGATCACTGTTACTCGTCTGCAGCTTCCGTGTGTGGTCAGCTTTAAAGAGATTACAGATCAGATCGAGTATGAATGTCCTGTTTCCTTAACAGCTTTTTACAGACCAGTTGCTATCAGAGGAAGGTGAGAGTAAACCTTTGTGTTTAAATTGCTGGTGCTTTTTTTTTTCAGAAATTATGTATAATTAAATAATGATTATTCTCCTAGGAGATTATGCACAAGGAAATGAATTGCGCCCACCCCCTTTTAGAATTAAAGCCCAGCCTGTTCATAGAGGGTCACCTTTTTATCTTTGCTTGCCAAAGACAAAGCAAACATACTGTACTATCAGTTTTAAAAGAAAAAAGTGTGCTACTTTGTCACTACTAGTTAGCTTCCATTGCATAAGAGAACAAGTATTTGCTTGTGAGGTAGAAACAATGTGTAGTTTGTTCTGGCATGTCAAGAAATTTGTTTTTTCTGAGGGTGTGTATATGGTTCATGTATCCACACTAGCAGTTCCACTGGAATTATATTATTGACCGGAACATCTTTAAGCTAAGCTCCTATAACCCCTGATTCCACCCTGTGACATCAGATCTTTCTTACTGCTGGAAAACAGGTCACCTCCTTCACACTCTACTTAGGATTTTTCTGTGCCATAGACTAACCTTTCTTTCCAAGTTTTTAAAGTTAATTGTTTGAAGTTTCACAGTTCTTTCTACTCTGTCTCCAGACCAGTGATGGAACACAAGAAACCCGGATTCAAATTCTGTGTTCCGTGCCACCAGAAAATGCTGGTCACCAATCCGCACGACATGTGCATGTACTGCCTGGGCAGGCAGCAAGCATGACGTGGCCAGGTGGAGTCTGTGCTTATCCATGCTTCCTGAGTCCCTTGAGGACAGGAATCTCCAGCTATTGCTGGGTTGGCCTTCAGAATGGGATCCGAAGGATCACCCTAAGGGCTATAAAAAGTCTTGGCTGTTGTCAGGTCTGCTGCACAGCTTGTGGCCCTGGAGGTGGAATCAGTGACTGCCATGGCGGCACCTCCTTGGTCTTGGTGCTGTTCCCACCTGGGACCAGCATCAGAGGTCTTTCATGGACAGTTCCATGATATATGCCAATCCCTCCAGACCTTGAGGGAGAGCCCTGCCCTCCATGATTCTAAATCTAAGCACCATCAGTGCCATTTGTGGGACAGAGAGAGATCATGGTCCTCACAGTCCCTCAACTCACCTGAACGCTTGACAGCTGTCGAGTGCCCCCCAACCCAGGCACAGGGTGGGCAGGCCAGGGACTCTTCAGCTCCGACGTTAAGCCACTCAACCTTGGCTCCTTTGACCAGGCTGTCAAAATTTTTCTCGAACCAATTGACTGGTTTTCAGATGAGGCCAAACAGTCAGCCTCTCAGACCTCGGTGCTCACAGTCCTCACTCAGGAGGATGTGGACCAGTCAGTGACCCCAGTCAATCCTTCTAGAGACCAGCCTTCACCTGGGATTAGGTGTTCGATGCCCTTGCTTCTAAACTTTGGTAGGCACATCGCCTACGGCTAACTGCAGGAAGAAACCTCTCACCATCAACCGGACGGTTGACAGTCGAGGTTATGGTTGAGCATTTGCGCTCTCGATCCCACTCGACTGGGAGGTGCTACCATCGATACTTCACATCCTTCTCATCCTAAGGTGAGGAGAGGCACCAGTGTAGGATACGCCAGTGCTACAAGAAGTCCCTCTGGCAGCAGTAGACCATTGCAAGGCAGGGCAGGACTCTACCCCAAGGACCTCTGGGCCCCTGGCAGCCGCCAGTGCTTGCCCCACTGGTCCCACTTCTGCAAGTGCTCCCCACAACTGCTTGTCCACCGATTAGAATGGAACTGCCACCCTGACAGCCGCCTGTCGATGCTTCAACCAAGGAAGCTGGCCATTCAGCCACCAGCTTTCCAGGCCAGTTGTCTGTTCGACTTTCCTTAGGTGAGGATTCCTGGGAGGTCCGTTGTGAACAGCGGCTGAGGGTCATCTTCAAGGAGTCATTGGATGACTCGGATCAGGAGTCCATGAAACTCCTCAACTGTGACTCGGTCAAGGAGCCTTTCACCAACCATGGGCTGGTGTCCTTCAGTGGGCTGCTCTGACTTATCTTGATGTCCACATCGATCCCTTTAAAGCCAGCCCAGAAGAGGGCTAAATACCCTCTCATGGACATTTTGGACCGAGATGAATTTTCAGGGATTGGCTTCCCAGTAACTGAGACCATCTTGGGACTAGCTCTGCAGCTTTGACAGCATCCAGCATCCTGCCCGAAACCCTCGACCTGCATGGTCCGCAAGTTCATGGTCCCTACAGGCTCCCTTTCAGGGTTCTTGGACCACACTTTGGCCAAAGGGCTGGTCATGGATTCAGTGTTCCATAAATTCAGACACCAGAGTGACGTGGACAAGCCTGCAGACAAGGAGTCCCATAAGACTGACTATGCTGCTGAAAAAGTGCATGCTGCGGCCACTCTGGGTCTCTGTTAGGCTGTTTATTTATTTTGGTTTGTCAACTGGGTAAAAACCCTAGAGCATCGGATGCCCATTTTCAAGGGGGACCCAGGTACAAAGGTACAATAAATAAACCAGACATAAAACAAATCAATATGCAAAAGTACACTGTATAAACACAGTCAAGTAAAACACATATATTTAGACAAAGTCATAAAATGTCCTTTCAGTGCGGACTTGAATCTGGAGTAGGATGTTATTTGATAAAACTCAAGAGTTCCAATCAATTGATTTATACAGAAAACGTCATTGGCCAGCAGCAGGTTGATAACGTGGAAGTCTAAAGTTACCATTTTCTGACAACCTTGTAACATACCCTGAGGAATAAGGAGTTAAAATATTCTTAAAATAGAACACGATCAGACCTCTATAAAAACCTCCAAAAAAATAAGAAGTCTAACATATTAGCATTGTGCATCAAAGGTAAATCAAACTATGCTGTCATGATGGTTAATCATGGGCATTCCCTGATGGAAATTTTTGATGTGGTTCTTGCCCACCTCCATCCAGATCAGCAGATGGTGGTAGAGCTCATCAGAGACCATGGTCAACCACTGGCTAAACACCAGCTCCAGACAGCCTTGGACATGGGTGATTTGTGCACCAATGTGGCTGCAGCAGCTGTTTCCATGCTGCAACACAGGGCTTGGCTGCATTTGTCCACCTGTACAGCAGATACTCAGTAGAAGTTGGCCAATGTCCCTTTCCTAGGCACTGACCTCTTTGGCCCTGGGGTGGAAGGGCATCTCATTCAGACTGAGAAGTCCAGTGCCTCCTTTGACTCTGCAACTTTGTCCCAGAAGGACCTGCAGAAAAAGCCAAGAAACAGGCTTTTCAGTCCTTTCAGTCACAGCCTCCCCTTGCCGCAGCCCCAACAGGGGCATTTTCAGGTCTGGTGCCGCAAACATAAGTCCAGGGCCCAAGGTTCAAAAATGGGGGGTAGTGGTGCCCCTCTGGCAAGCAGCTACAAGTGCCCCACAAAAGCTGCTCAGTGATGGGTTGGGGGCGTCATCCCTTCACCTGTCCTGTCCCCTGAGTGCTTTCTCAGTTGGAGACTGGCTACATCACTTCTTGCCAAATTTATCTTCTGTTGCAACTTGGTCATAGTGGGAAGAGGATTGCCTCTAGACTTTGTGTCTCTCCCGCCCTACTGCCTCCATGTGCCTTGAGAGTCCAGGGTGTGTCAGGACATGCTGTTTTCTTCAGAGAGGGCAGAGGGCATTGCTTAGCTCCTTGCTGAAGGTGCAATGACCTGTGTCCCAAATGATCTGGTCAGTCAGGGTAAGATGTCCAGGTACTTCTTCATCCTGAAATGGATGGAGGACTGGTGCTCCATACTGGATCTTCACAATCTCAACCAGTACATGCGAAAGCGCAAATTCTGGGTGGTAATTCTGAGCCAGATTATATCATCCCTGGAGCAGAACATGTGGTTTTGCTCCCTAGTCCTCCATGATGCATTCTTCCACATTTCCGTCTGTGGGCCCCACCACTGGTGACTCCATTTTCGAGCAAAAGAGGTCCTGTACCAGTTCCAGGTCATGCCCTTTGGCCTCTCCTCTGCAAAAAGAGTGTTCATCAAATGCACGGCAGTGGTGGTGGCCTACCTGTGGCACCTAGGGGTCAGACTGTACCCCTACCTGAATAACTGACTGGTAGTCAGTCCATCCAAAGAGGCTGTGGAGAGATCCACAGACCTGGCTGTCCAGACCTGCCAAGATTTGAGCCTGTTGGTCACCCTGGACAAGTTTGAACTGGTACAGAAGCATGTGATCAAGTTCTTTGGGGCAGAACTAGACCCCCTGCAGGCCAAGGTCTGCCTCCCCATGGACTGGACACAGGATCTTATCTCCTTTTGCACAGTCATTTCAGGTTGGGCTCTTGTGCCATTTCTAGGATTTCCTATGGCTTCTGGGGTACATGGTATCCTGCACCAGCGTGATCCAATGGGCCCGCTAGTGGATGTGCCATCTTCAGGGGGAGCTGGACCATCAGTGGTCCCAGTGCCTAGGCCACTTGGACCAGCTGGTCACAGTGACCCAGTCGATGTGGGGCACCATCCAAATGGAGGAAGGAATCCTGTTTGTCCGCTCAGAGCTGACCATTACACTGATGATGGATGTGTCTCTGGTAGGGTGGGAAGCACACCGGGAGACAACATGACCCACGGGTTCTGGTTACCTAGGAGGTGCCATCACCACATAAACCTGCTGGAGCTCCATGCAGTGCACTTGGGTCTGATGTAATTTGCTTCGCTAGTCAGGGATCAGGTTGTTCAGGTCAAGACGGACAACACCACAACCATGTTTAGCCAAACAGACAGGCGGCACACACTTCCTTCATTTGTGTTAGGAGGCACTCCACACCAGGACCCTCATGCACAGCCTAGGCACTGATATCCTGGTGATTCATGTCACGGGTGAGAACAATCAGGTGGCAGATGCTCTCAGCTGGGTAGGCGAGACATCGCACGAGTGGTTTCTGAATCAGGTGGTGAACCACCTGTTCTCCCAGTGGGGCTCACCCTTGGATGACCTGTTTGCCTCCTGGAAGCATGCCAAACTGAGGCTGTTTTGTGACCTCCACCCACAGTCCAGGACACTGATAGGAGATGCCTTCGCGAGGCCCTGATCCCCAGGTCTCATGTAAGCCTTTCTTCCCTTCCCCATGATCCACAGAGTACTGCTTTTTTCACACTTAATCTTTTTATTGAGTAAGTTTTGTATTTTAAATACGATTTATCAGTACGTAGATGTCCAAAGTGGATCAAGAAACAAAGGTTATCAAGTACACAGTGACTACAGGTCTTACAAAATGTAAAAATCATGGACAATTGATCAACATACATAGAACCACTTTACCAAAATGGAGATGCTTTAATAGTGCAATCTATACAGTGCTTTAAAATGAGGGTTGAAGTAAATAAACTTATGGAGTGTTCTAGTACCACTAATTTCATTTCTATGTAATACAGTACTGTAGATATCAGCTGGAGTGAACTTTTGTAAATAGACATACTCTTCATTCAGCTGATAGGACAGTATGTTTTGTATTGCTGGGTTTACTTACTGCTGTTGAGTTTAGTGCAGGGGGCTCACTCTTAACCTAGCTAACTGTCAAAACTTAGATCCAATTAGTAAAAGAACCACTTATCATGGTGGGCAGAACCTGTCTCCTGAGTAAATAGAGGAAGCAGCAGAAGTAGTTTGTCTTGCATACTCATAATAGGGGGCCCAAAATTCCTGGTATGTCTTGTTGGTATTTTTTGCATAGTGGGCTAACCTGGCATGGGAGGCCAAGTCCTCCATGGCACGAGTCCAGTCCCCTTTTGCGGGTATTTCCTGGGTTCTCCACCTCTGTAGAAGGAGCCTGATCCCTTCCACTGCTGCTTGTGTAAGCCATAGCAGGTGAGCATTGTGACAGAGTCAGTCCCTGCCACTAAAGGTTTGGACCCATCTATTTTTCTTCCTATGGTTGCAACCTCTATTTTTCTCCCTTCTACGGCTATCCCTTTCTTTTCTGTATGGAGGCAGGCCACCTCCATACAAACTCCACCACCCCCATCCCCTCCATGTTTATTTTCTCTTTATTTCTCTGGGTCCTTATAAACAAAGGTCTAGGAAAGGAGACCCTGAATGTATCTGGGATAGACACATTTGAGTAGGTGTCTAACAGTGTAATGAGCTAATAAGCAAGTTATGGCAGAAGAACTGCATTAATTATATGCATTTAAGCAAGGAGCGTTTCTCATTCCCTTTTACTTTTTGTATCCTGTGCTGCTTTGCTATTGTATGTAAGTTAAAGAAATGTTTGCCTTGCTGTACTCTGACAAGGCTTATAGAGTTACAAATGCCTTGCTATTTTGTAGAAAAAGTAGTAGGATTGGATTTTTTTTTTCTCCTTATCTCCTCCCTGGTATGTTAAAGTAAAAGAGGAAAGGGAGAGTCCTGAAACTGAGAAAGAAATCAGTAGTCTTGTAGACTCAGCGTGTTACGTAAACAATCTCAGATAGTAGAGTAAATAATAATAATACTAATAATACAGATTCTTGTGTCTTCGGAGTCTGCCAAGAAACATTCGTAAACGAGCAAAGAGTTCAAATTTTACTATTACTGCCTGTGTATATGCTTCAATGTCTTTTCTCTTTTTTTCTTTCTCTGTAAACCTTGTATTTTTGTAATGGTTAAATAATCTCAACAGTGAGATCTCCTCCATTCCCAAGCTTGGCCCTTTCAAATCTAGGCGCCGCCTCTCCCTCTCTGCCTGCAGTACCTGCGAGTGCCTCATCTAGCCTGACACCCTAGCTACCCTCTCAGTGCTTCCTCAGCCCCCCATCTAGCACTTTACCCCCTTTTCCCTTGGTCTTTCTCCTCCCCCATCCTCCCTCTCCACCCCTCCTCCTAACCCTGTTTCCTGCACTTCTCTATGTTCTGTGACAATGCCTCTGGCAGCTGTTACCTCCCTATGTCTTACCCATGTCTTGTAATGCTGTTGCATACCCTCATTTGCTCTTGACCTGTCTTCACCAAAATGTATGCATTTTTCCTCTGGTAACTGATTGCAGACTTGTTTAACCTGTTTATCCTGCCTATAATTTCCATACATTGATGCATTACCATGCGTTGTTGTAGTTTTGTCGTACTGTCCTCAAACTGATGTGGAACCTTTGTAAAAGAGCCTTGGCTCAAAGGTACATGTAATCCTGGATTTAAATAAATGAAAATAAATAAATAAAATGTTCAACACTGACGTGGAACCTTTGAAAATGGGTCCTTGACTCAAAGATATAAATCCCAAACTGAAATAAATAAATAAAATAAAATACTAATAAAGTTTATTATACTACTTACACCAAGCATGTGACAGAGAAAATCACAAGGGAGATGGGTTTCTCACCACTCTCCTGAAGAATGTACATAATCTCCAGTATTTGTAGATCTTAGGTTTTCTAAGATCTTGTTCTCTCTGCGATCTCGTTCTCTCTGCATGTAAAACTAGGTTACAGAAGCCTAAATACTACAGATAACAGGATAGCAACAGAGATTACCTCATAGTTACAGATATTTCAATTGTTTAACCAGGAGCGGCCCATTAAGCTGAAAGCTTGTTTACTGATGCGACCTGGGAGCACAGGGAAGTTAAGTGACTTACTCAGGGTCACACAGTATGCAAGCGGGGGCTGTGGGATTCAAACCCTGGTCTCCAGATTTGCAGCTCAGAGCCTTAAACCACTGGGCTATACTGCCTCCATATATATGAGATGTGAGAAACAATATGTATTGGTCCTAAGTCATTCTCCATTGGATGATGACTTAGGAGACATAATTACTAATGAGTATCACATGAGACAGAATATGCTTCCATTAGCATTATAGCTTGGACAAAGGAAATGCCGACTGGGCTCTATTACATGTGGCATTTCTTGGTTATGTATAACATAAGACATAACAAAGGATTTCTCTGTCAGCTTGCTTAGACAAAGAGAAGTGCTGACAGGGCTCTATTACATGTGGCATATCTGCCTGAGTGTAAAACACACACTACATATAATTATATGAGAATAGAAGTATACAATAATCACTGATGATCCCTCAGAGTCATCTTATCAGTGATTAGGTAAATTATATATGGAATATATATGAAAGACAAACAATCTAGATAAATGTATTATAGTGAGGTATAATGAATCATGCATGATAAACATTAGCATATATTAGCAGCAAAGCACATTCCTAGCACTCATGCTTATATGATACATACATAGATACATAGATACATAGACAGTGTCGGCAGATAAGGGCCTATGGCCCACCCAGTCTGCCCATTTGAGCT
Source organism: Neoceratodus forsteri (assembly GCA_016271365.2). Classification (NCBI taxonomy): domain Eukaryota; kingdom Metazoa; phylum Chordata; order Ceratodontiformes; family Ceratodontidae; genus Neoceratodus; species Neoceratodus forsteri. Next base: position 1,546,939,863 of record CM057450.1, read on the forward strand.
TGTAAGTTCAGTTTGTTTTCCTAGAAGTCTGTTGCACCTTACCCCTGACCTCCAGAATTCCTTTATGTCTATCCCATGCATTCTTAAATCCCGTGATTGTTTCAGCCCCCACCACTTCCTCTGATGATGATGATGGGTGCCTATATCTATATGTTAGTGCAAAATAGCAGTATTATAGTACAATAGACCAGGAATACAGTGTGAGGTGTATGTGGGACAATAGGGGCATAACCCAGGTGCAACAGTCCCCTGTTTGTTGCCCTAATTGCAAAAGTGGCAACACAACAAAATGACAGTGGTTAGGCACCATTTGTCTACAGGCCCGAGGCATGAGCCTGATAGAGGAATATTAACTGGTCACAGTGGTGTTACAGGGTTTTCCTTAACCACAAAATGTAATTATAAGGGTAATGTTAGTAAACATTATATATACAATAATGGATGGGGAAGTGTGCTTAATGAGAAATTAATGGTTGCCCGAGGTGTGGGATGCTACATAAACCCTGAGGGCGAAGTCCGAGGGATTTATTAAAGCATCCCACACCAAGGGCAACCATTCATTTCAAATTTAAGCCCACTTCCCCATCTTTTATTATTTATAATTGCTGGTAAGCAATTTTTCCCACACTTGATTTTTCCTATGTCTGAGACAGACACAGACAGACTCACACACAGAGACAGACACACACACACACACACACACACACACACACACAGCACCAATGTGTTTTTTGACAGCATATGTTTTCATTTTTGTCATCATTTTACATTTATTTGGCTTCTGGTTTGTCCCTTCTCATTTGGTGCTTACCTCTGAAGTGCATTCGAGGAAAGTTTTTCTCCGTTTTTTTCTCCGGTGTGGCTGCAAACTGCTCGGTGCAGTTTTTGAACAGCAGGATCAACCAGATGGAATAAAGGAGGAGAGAACTGTTTAAAAATTAAAAAATAAAAAGACGAGCTCTCGCTGTGGTGGCTTCTCATTAAGCGGGACGAAGGAGTCGCCATGTTTTTTTTTTCTGGTAAGTCCACCCAGGGGAAGTTACGAGCCAATTAGGATGCTACTTTTGTTTGAGTGGTACGGCGCGTGTTTGTGCAAATTATAACTGGCTCAAGCAATGGGAAAAATTGATTGCCAGTTATTATATTACTATAAACATTTGGAATAAAACTTCACAATGGGGTTTTCCAGTATCATAACAATCAATAAAACTTCACAATGGGGTTTTCCAGTATCATAACAATCAGTAAATACTGATATGTATCAGGTGTGTATCTGTCCTATTGGGAAGAAATTGAAGACACAAACTTAAGTTGCCTGTATGGATATTAAAAATAAGTAAAATCAAGATAGAGCATCAAGGTAGTTAGGACTAGACTTAATGGTGTCTGTTTCCGGGATGGGAACAGGTGTGATTACCGTATAACCTATTACCTGTTTAGGGAGTAAAAATAGAAGTTAGAAAAGTTCACTTTGCATAACATTTAGTCCATATCAGAAGAATGTAGAGTTGGTCACCACACAATGTTCCACATCAGCAGAATATACCACCTTGGAGATGGCATTTTTCAGTTGGTAAGTCAGACAGGACACGAAATGTCGGTGTCCACAAGCCATAAACTATGAACCATTCCAGGGATAAATCCAGGGTTTCTTCAAGTGTTAGATGAAGATTCATAGTTCAGATTTGATGCATTTAGATTTTCAAAGGTAGATCGAAATGTTCAGGAGGCAGCAGTATTTTCAGAGGCTTCAGCAGTGGGTGCATTAGATTGCACATTGAGTTTTACAATGGAACAACAACAGTGTTCAGTGGAAGATGATCACACGGCTGCACAAAGTGTAAAAGTTTATAGCAGTACTCAGTTTGTATGAGGTGCCAGCCAAGCCTGATAAACAAGCAGTGAAGAAAATGGATTTCTTGACTGTAGATCAAATGAAGAAGAGTCTTCTTGCTGAAGTTAGGGGATTGCCCCTACCCCAGACTTGCTCCATAGTATGCATAACAATGAGCTTGATTGTAGAATCTTAATTGACTGAACTGAATACAGTTTATTTGAGAGTTCACAAGTAGAAGCCTAATTCCAGTTATTAGGCCAGTATTCACAAGTTAGTAAGACAAGTTGGAAGATGTCACATCTGTATAAAAGGTGGTGTTCCTTTCAGGTATTACAATCAAAGTTCAGAGTCAATCACGATTCCAAGACCTCATGGTAAGCAAATAAAGGCGGTAGTTTCAACCTTTTCATGATAGAAGTTCCCATCAAGATGACCAATAGAATGGATGGTTGCCAGATGATCAGAGATGGATGCTGCCAGATGAAGATGTGGCAGTGACACTGTGAGAATCACAAACATGGCGTCCTGGATTGTACAGGAATATGTTTCGAAACATGGAGCAATACTGGTGTTTGTGGTTACATACTCAAGGTTCCTTGCCATTGACAAGGGAATAGTGCTAGATTCAAATGAACATTTGTTAGCACATGCAATAAAAGTGCATAATGTGGCAATGCCACTGACCCATACGTCTGTCATGTATGTGATCAAGGATATGTCCTAATTCCAGATCCCAGAAGAGATAACCAAAGGGTTGTAAGAACGTAATAGCTGTAGGCAGTGCAAAGGACTTTCCTAGCTACGTGATGCACATCTGCTTCCTTAATGTGAGCAGAAAAGAATTCATTAACATGAACATTTGTCAGGTCAAATGCCTTCACAATATCCTTAATATTGTAAATGTAAATCCCTCTTCATGAGCAAGATCATGTATACCATGCAATGGGGGGGGGGTATGATATTATATTTCACACTATCATGAACCTTTAACATGTGTGCTTGAATAATGGCTATATCAGCCCTATTTCAAATAGATATGTCAGAGCCAAATAGGCTTGAGTCTGAACCTGTTTTCTTTTTGTTAAATAAGAAAAAAAAAATACTTTGTGCGTTTGGGTAGGTTTACAGTTATAAGATGTACCACTAGCGGTCAGGATGTGAAAATCCTCTGTGTGTGTGTGTGTGTGTGTGTGTGTGTGTGTGTGTGTGTGTGTGTGTTGCTATCAGTCCCTGTGATGGGGCCATCATTGAGTACCTGGTATGCTGCCAGGGTATTCAGTCACATCATTATGAAAAAAAATAAAAATTTGGAAATGTTTCTTATGAAACATATAACAAATCATTCCAAGTTTAAAAGGTGAGATTTAAAACCACTGGGATGTGCATGAGCTGCACATTATTAACTAGGGTACTTGGTTGAGAAGTGGCTGTTAGACCACTGGTTGGGCCAGGGTTCTGTTTTGGGCACTCAGTATTAGGTGTCACAAATTATGGGGCATCACAAGGTAAAACCTTATGGTCTAATGGCTTTTATTGCCATATCAATTTTGGATGCAACATTCTTGATTATCAATAAAATATAAACAGGAATCCAGATCAAGTCTAACTGCTAGAACTGATCCAAAGCAATGATCATAACATTCAGTAGGGCCTCACTACCCTTCTGGACAACGAACATGTCTTTTAGGACTTTAGTGTGAATTCCACAGGATACAATTAAATTATGTGGGCTTGTGAGGTACTCTGCCTCAGTAACCTTTTTAGGTTTAGGTCACTGGTTCTTATCTGCAATACGATGTGCAGTTTGGGCTTGTAAGAAGACTCATACTTTTAAAAAGAATAATAAGCATAAAAGCAAGCATTTCTTTCTGTCTCTCTCTCTCTCTGAAACCTAAATGGAAAGAGAAAATAAAAAAACAAAAAAACAAAGTTAGTTTAGTACTATTCAGCCCATTGGGGTATGGAAAAGTAATTTAATCTTTAAACAGGTTCACCTGATTGGCATTTAGCCATTTATCGATGACTGTTATTGTGAGGCAGTCTAACTTATACGAACATATGAATGTGCCAGCAGAAACAGACCACCCGGTCTATCTAAGTCTGCGTGAGTGTGCAGCTAGCACCCCTAGTTTTGCAGCTGCTCCACCCCCCCTTCCCTTTGTCATCCCATTGCCACCCCCACCTTCCCCACCCTCACTCTCCCCTGTTCCCTGTCCCATGCCCTTTTGAAGCTGTTCACAGATTTACATGATACCACCCATTCTGGTAGGGCATTCCATTTTGCTACCACCCTCTCTGTATAATAATGTCTCCTCATTTCCTTCCTAAATCTTCCCCCTGTATTCTTAGTCCATGCCCCCGGTGACCCTCCCCTCCTTAACTTAAAGACCCCATCTGTCCCTTCCTTATTGATTCCCCTCAGATACTTGAATGTCTCTATCATGTCCCCCCTGTCCCTTCTGTCTTCCAGTGTGTACATATTCAGGTCTCCCAGCCTGCTGTCATAGCCTCTCCCCTCCATTCCACATATCATCTTTTTTGCCCTCTTCTGCACCCCCTCCAGTAGCCTGATATCACGCTTTAGGTATGGCCTCCAGAACTGCCCACAATACTCTAAGTGCGGCCTTACCAGCAACCTGTAGAGGGGCAAGATCACCTCTCTTCGCTTGAACGAAAACCCCCTTGCTATGCACCCCAGCATTTTGTTCACTTTTGCAGCCACTCTCCTGCACTGGGCAGTGTTGTTCATGGTCCCTGTTATCATTACCCCAGGTCCTTCTCCTCCTCAGTGATCCCCAGCTTAACCCCTCCCAGCCAGTATTCTCTCCTTGGGTTCTTCACCCCAATGTGCATAACCTTACACTTCTTTGCATTGAACCCCAGATGCCACCTCTGACCACCCTCTAGCTTGCTTAGTCCCCTGCAGCTGCTTCCATCCTTCCTCTCCATCCACCACTGCTCCGATTTTGGTGTCGTCAGGGAACAGACTATCTTGCTCACCACCCCATGTGCAATGTCTGATACGCAGAGCCCAAACAATACTGGCCCCAATACAGAGGCCTGTGGCACCCCACTCGTCACTGGCCTTGGAGTTGAGAGCTCCCCTCTCGCCACCACCCATTTCAGCCTCCCACTCAGCCAGCTTGTAATCCAGTTCATCATTTTTGCCCCTACCCCATACCAGTTAGCTTCCCCCCCAAGCCACCCATGAGGCACAGAATCGAGGGCCTTGCTAAAGTCCAACTAAAGAACATCCACCGCATGACCCTTATCCAGCTCACCCGTCACCCAGTCATAATATTGTATCAGGTTGGTTTGACAAGACTTCCCTGAAATGAACCCATGCTGCCTCACATCATGGAGGCCATTGTCCTCCAGGTACGACACCAGTCTTTCCTTTAGGATTGTTTCCATGAGTTTGCACACTATGGAGGCAAGACTTAGTGGGCGATAATTACCCGGTTCATCCCTTGGTCCGCTGTTATGTAATGGTACTACATGTACCATCCTCTAGTCCAGTGGCACACATCCTGACTCCAGTGAGGTGCTGTACAGATCTGCCAGTGGCTCTGCCAACACCTCCACCATCGCCCTCAGCACCCTGGGGTGGATACCATCCAGCCCTGGTGCCTTGTCTACCTTCAGTGTCCTCAGTCCCTCTAGGACTCTACTTGCCTCAATTCTTCCATCTGTTGCCTCCTTTTCCCCTGTCCTCACCCTCCCAGCCCATGGTGGTAGTGGTCCCCCCTTTTCTTCCATGAACACTGAGCAAAAGTATTCATTCAGTGCTTCTGCCTGCTCCTCTCCCTTTTCTGTCCACTCCCCACCCATTTGTATCCTCACTGTTGTCTTCTTGCACTTCCTTTTCTCCCTGATGTATCTGAAAAAGTCTTTCTCTCCCCCGGTAATTCTCTGCGCTAATCTCAGCTCCCTCTGGGCCTTGGCTTCTCTCACTTTTCTGGTCACCTCCCCGGACCATCTTGCATATTCCTCCCTGTCCAGTTCCTTCCCTGTCCTCCTATACCTCTGGTGCACCTCTTGTTTTGCTCTTACCACCTCCACTACCTTGCTGTTTAACCAGCATGGTTTTCTTGCTCTGCTTCTCTTACTCTGTGTCTTGGTGCAGGCTTCTGTTGCCTCTGTAATCCCCCATTTAATAATATCCCATTTCTGCTCTGCATCCATCTCCTGATTTATGCCCTCTAGTTTCCCTTTCAGTACTTCCTGCATCCTCCCAAAGTCTGCCTCTCTGAAGTTTACCACTTGTGTAACTGATTTCTCTGGCTCCCTGCACATTGTGATATTAAACCACACCGTTTGGTGATCGCTGTCGGCTAGTGGGTCCTCCACCTTTATTTCCCTTACTGCCTCCCCATTTGACACCAGATCTAAAGTGTTCTTTAGCCTAGTTGGTACTCTAACCAACTGTGTCAGGAGACCCTCCTGGATCGTGTCCAGGAGAACTTGCTCCCTAGCACTGGAGGTGACCAGAATGCTCCAGTCAACCCCTGGCAAGTTGAAATCCCCCACGATGACCACCTTCCCTTTTCTATATACCTTTCTGATTTGTCCTGCTAATTCTCTGTCAGGCTCCTCAGACTGGGACGGTGGCCTGTATACCACCCCAAACCTCAGTTTCCTACCCCTTGAGTCTAGGAGCTGCAGCCAGATTGCCTCTGTTCTCCTTTCTTCCCCATCATCCCATGTGCATTTGATCCCGTCCTTCACACAGACTGCCACCCCACCACCCCTCCCTTCCTTACGGTCCTTCCTGTATACTTTGTATCCTGGGATTTCCAGATCCCAGTCCCGGTGCTCAGTTGCCCACGTTTCTGTGACAGCTGCAATATCCACACTCCATACTGCTAAGAGTGCCTGTAGCTCAGTTGATTTGTTGCCTAAGCTTCTTGTATTCAGCGAGACCACCCTCCATCCTGGTAGACTGCTAGACTGCATTTGTTTACAATGGGATAGGGCCTATTGTTGGGCCTTGCCCATACATTGTGCAGCAAACAAGTGTACCCTTTGGATGTCTTGTTTGAGATATTTAACATATTTATCTACTGATGCTCCATCAGCAGTGGCAGTACACAGGTCCAGAAGTAAATGTTCTGGGGGTCTCATGGACTGTCTGGTCATGATTTCAAAAATTGGGTACACTGTGTACCTGCAGAGGGTGTCCCTCTTATTGCCATAAGGAGTAAAGGCAATAATAAATTCCAGTCCTTTTGGGTTTTTCTGAACAAGTTTAGATAACCTAACTTTCATCTGCCTGTTAGCCCATTCCACCTGTCCTGATGACTGTGGGTTATAAGGGATATGAAACTTTTGTTTTACCCATAACAAATCCAGAATTTCCTGCATTACTTGGGCTATAAAGCCGGATCTCTGTAGTCAGCATTTACCTTTGGGGTAACTCCCACCTGGTAAATAGCTGGTTTACCAAGACATTTGCAGTCACTTTGACTGTGTTGTTCTGTTTTGGGATAGCTTTAAACTGTTTGGAAAATAGGTTGGTGATTACTAGTGCAAACTAGTTGTTCTTAGTGGTTGGCATAAGGCCAATGTAGTCAATCTGGATGTTGTTCCGGGGCCTGATTTCCTCTGGGGTAATGTGTTTTCCTAGCTGGTATAGGATTGTTCTGTTCACAGATCAAACAGTTGCTAATGTAGTGTTCTCAATCATTTCTCATGTGTGGCCACAAGACAGAGGATTTCAGTCTGTCTAGTGTTTTATCGACTTACTGGTGTCCACCAGTTGGAGTATTATGTTCTTGGTACAGTAGATAAAATCTACTCTCAGGTGTTCAGGAATTACCCGTATCTTTTCATGAATGTTACAGCAGTGATATTCCAAATGAGTAGGCCATCACTGGATAGGTGAATGTCATTTTCACTTTCTTATGAGTTATTTTGGAAGTTATTCCTCAGTTCCTTTATTAAGGAACCTATACACTGCCCTCAAATGAGGGTCCTTTTACAATATGATTGAACCTTATGAATCTAGCTTGCATTTAAACTGTTAGTGTTGTGACGTACACAAGCAAGTCACTGTATTTCACAGCAGTACTATAGAGTACTCGAACAGAAGTTTGTTTTTCTTCCAAAGAAATTCAGTTTAGAGAGAAACAGACCCAATTAGAATCTATAATAAAAACATAGTATCTGCAGTGCTTTCTGTAATTTTCTCAAGGACATTTCTTGAAGCGGGCAGAACTTAAAGGGACACTGTCAGCTTTGTCCCACCATTTACTTCAAAATCACACAAGTGTGCCTCTTGGCAGACACACAACAGAAGATTACTGTAGAATGCACCCCCATACCTCAAATTTCCCAGTCTGTGCACATTTTTATTATTTTTACGTTTTAAGTTACTCATTCGACCTGAGTTTAAGTTAGGCACCTACCAGAAGCTGGTACCAGTCAGCAACATGCGTCTGCTACGAGCGCGGCCCCGAACTGCATATTTTCCATGAGCATGGTATTAAAATACACTCCACCAATCCATTGCAGCAATTCAGATGTTTAGTTTGGACTCTGAAAAGAAACCGAGCACTCCGAGTTGTATAAATAGAAGTTTTTGACTGAAGTCAAAATGCCGCGCATGCTCAAGAGCAGCACACTCCTGCGCATGTGCGGGATCTTTGCTAAGTCCACTCCTGTGCATGCATGAGATTTCAACCTTTGTCAAAAACTTTTACTTGTACAACTTGGAGTGCTCGGTTTGTTTTCAGAGCACCAAGTAAACATTTGAATTACTGCAATGGATCAGTGGAGTGTATTTTAATATCATGCTTATGAAAAAAAAAATGCAGTTTGGGGTTGTGCTCATAGAAGATGCACGTTCCCGAGTGGTATCAGCTTCTGGTAGGTGTGTGCCTTGAACTCCGACCGAACGAATAACTTAAAAGGTAAAAATAATAAAAATGCGTACAGATTGAGAATTTTGAGACATGGAGGTACAGTCTACATTAATCTTCTGCTGTGTGTGTGCCAAGAGGCACACTGGTGTGATTTTGAAGTACATGGTGGGGCAAAGCTGACAGTATCCCTTTAACCCTTGTGGAGTGCTGGTATCATTTTACATAAGGAAAAATCTCTTAACACAAGCTGTTTCTATCTCAAGGACTTTCTAACTCTCTAAACCATCCACAAATATTTGTGGTAATTAGGAGACTCCTCATCTCCTTGATTTTCATTTTATTTGCCAGGCGTGTTTTAACATTGCCTATGAATCGTACATATATGATGATGCAGTTACAAGCCATGCACACTCTGTCATCACCAGAATGTACAATAAGAATACCAAACCCTGCTATCTGACCCTCATTAGTATGTGTGGCTGAGTCATCAGTCAAAACATGACACACACAGTGGTGTCTTTTAACACTTTCTGAGGTTCTGTCAGAAAGGGCCGTGGGACAGGTAGGTCAGTGGGTTGGAGTGAAAAATCATGGGTCTCTCCTGTAAATTGTAGGCCACGGGCCAACAAGGATGAATTTTTTTATTTTTTTTATCACAGCCTTATTTATGCACCTTGCTGCGGCGCCTACCGGCGGGGGCATCCAGCATGATTTCACAACAGTCCTCCCCGCACTGCAGGGCACGGCCATCAAGCTGCTCGGTTGTGCCCAGCCCATTTTCCCTTTTTCCTGCCCCAGTGGGAACACGGATGTGCAATGACATCCATGCACAATGTGCAGATGTCCGCTGTGCTCCCTCTCCCTAGACGCGCGCATCTGTAGTGCCACTGGGCTTCTGCAGGGACCGCTAGAGCATGACGTGGAGCCCACCCTGTTCCCCAGGACTAGGAGAGCTGTCAGACGCTCAATCCTAGTCCTCCTCTGCTGAGCCCTGATGACCCGGGCTCATTCCTGAACCTGAATCGCCGGCGTGGAGCAAGGTGTGGCATCCAGCACCTCAACCCTCAGCGCCACCGGACCGGCACAAGGATGAAGTTTTGATAGGAAGGATAGTGATGTCATGATCCTGCAAAATGAGAGACCAGTGTGTAAGTCTGGCATTGGATGCAGAGTCATCTTTTACTCTGTCTGACAACAGAACGTTAGTTGGCAAATGATTGGAATGCAGCACAATGGGTGCATATCTAATGATGTACATAAAGTTTCTCACTGCCCAGTATGTAGCCAAAAGATTCCTTTCACAAAGGTTGTATTTCAGCTCCACTGGGGCAAGCATCTGGGATGCATAAGTAATGGGTCTGATGTGTCCATTGTATGTTTGGGCTAAAACTGCTGAGATTGCTATATCTGATATAGCAGTTTCAGTATACCCTAAAACTGTGTTAGGATTAACCAATGCTGGGACCATGGTTAGTGATCCCAAAAGAAAAGACAATGATATCAGTACTAGAAGACCTTGCACCTCCTTACCAGAGGTGCCTGCTATCGTTTGTCCTGAGAATAACCCAGACGGTTTCTGACTTGTGTCTGCTATTGCAGCCACAGTATGGGATGATCCAGGTGTCACTGGTGGAGGGGGTTCTGCATCATGTGCAGGGAGTGCTGGCACTATCAGGGGTGCCTGCACAGTGGAGAAAAGTGGTGTGCAAGTTTCACGTGTTCCCGAACTGTGGATTGTGGTTTTAGTAGCCATCAAGGTGGAGAAAGTAGTACGGAAACAGCTGTCAACCGGGTTCAAAATCAAACCTGTAACCTCCCCCCATGTGGCCTGTGATGCTGAAAATATCACAGCCACGGGCTTTCAGAATCAGGGTTGTCCCCTTCCCCATCAAATGTAAAGTGGGTTTCCCCAACGGAAGGTTACTGGATGGTAGCAACATTGTTTTTAATGTTACAGCTTAAGGTATTAATGCACTGCATAGGAAAAGCAGTACATTCAGTTTTCTCGGGGAAAGCTGATGTTAAATTGCATAGGGAAGAATCACAACATTTCGTGTAATTAACTGCAATGTGTTCTTTAACCACAGACACTCTAGTATAGTAAACATTGCTAGCAGAAGTTGCTTCTTCTGCAGCGTCAGACACTAACTTCATGACAGATTGCGTGCCAGCCTCATTCAAAAGTACGTCAACATCAATTTTAGTGATAATCTTCTGTCCCTCAGAAACACTAGTATTACTGATAACATTATTAATCATGCCCAAAAACTCTGGTTTATTTTGTTTGGTTATGGCAGCAATCACAGGTCCCTGTGACTGCATGATTGAACCTCTGTGATGTGGTGGTTGTCCATTTTGGATTACCTCATGGGCATCTTGGGTTACTGTGTTATATCCATCATCACATGACCATGAGCGGCCATCTTGAGGATGGTATGGGGATGTAACCTGATGACATGCGTGTCCACCATTTTGAAACTCTAACAAGTCTCCATTTTGTAAATCACAGAAAAACAGGTGACTAACCTTTGTTCTAGTCCACCCCCACAGCATACTGTGTGTGTTCAAAATCAAACTCTTCAAAGTGAGAAGAGGCAAGGTCTTTGGGCATTAAGTTAGTATGCCCTGCCAATACCTCCAGCTGACGGCCCAAGTTCCCCATATCTGACTTTTTACGCTTACATTCTAACTGCTCAGATACAGGAGTTAGCACGCTGTAAAGTGCATTGTTTTCAGATTGCAAGACATTCTTATCTTGTAAAACATGCTTGTTATCAAAAGAAGCTGTGTCACGGTTTATATTCAAAACATTCGTTTCAAGTCTGCTGTACTAAAAACATACTGAATCACGCTGTTCAGTCAAGGTCTGGTGTTGAAATACCAGCACGTTAACTCTTTCAGTAATTACTTCAGACTTTTTATCCCTAAGTTCCTTGTTTCCAAAACATAAGGAATCAGTGTTACTTGCCAGAACACCATTCGTTTGAAAAATGTTTTTTCTAACAAGTTTTGACTTTTCAGCATTATCTCTTAAGGCATGCAGGTCTTTGCTGCTTCTCTCATTAAAGAGAGACTCATTTTCTTGACGGACAGACTGCAGCTGAGACTGCAGTTCATCTATCCTTTCTTTATGTGAAGCCTTTTTCAGACTAATTTCCTGCTTGCAAGCAGCATTCTCCATTTTGCAAGCATCGTACTCAGATTCCAAACAGATCTTTTGTCATTCGTTTGGAATCTCGCGTTTGTTTCATTAATCAGCACTGCTGAGTTGCTGCGCGACTGTTTGCATTTTCACGAAGCCCTCGTGATCGTCCGCACTATCGTGTACCACTAGCGCTAGTTATTTCCTTTTGTTTCTGCCTTTCGGGTAATGTCTGCTGGGGAGTGGAGAGTGGAGCTTCACGCATTGAAGCGCTTACAGATACAGCTCTCCCCTGCGACAGGAGAGACAATTGTTGTATTCCCAGCTTCAAGTTGGAAAAAAGTGAAAGTGTCAGCTGTCGGCTTGCATTTTCAGCCTATGGTCTGACATTGCAACAGTGGTGTTGCTGCCTTTCAGCTCTTTTACCTAAAATCAGCCTGGTCTTCTCTATAAATGGAGGAATATACAGTATTATTATGCCTCAGAGCCATTTCTGGGGAAAGCTTATTGAAGTTCCAGAGTGGGTATTTGTTATATTTTGGTAGATTAAACCAGACTCCCTAAAATAAGCAAACTTGCAAGAAAGTCTACCTTATAGCATATGGTACCTGAGAATAATCTCTGCTGCCACAAACACTCCTTTTGGTCCTCTTTGAATGTTGCTGCTGTCACCTCATGTCTGGAGCTTATTCTGCCATTCAGTCCTAAGAGGTCTGTTCTCTGTGAACTCTGCCTCTGAACTGAGCAGCTCTATAGGGGGACAGCGGCCCCTTTTGGCCCAGTTTTATAACTAACAATCTGTCAATCATTTTTGGAAAGTAACGTGTTTAGTAAAATACTCCAATTAAGGATTATTTTTATATCCATGGAATTTTGGGGTTATTGTTCTGCATTTCTGATATGTTTAGTCTGTCTAAACTTTTATTGTTGGGATTTAGAACATATTTAAAAGTTTGATGATGCTAGGTCACCTGACTCAGGTAAGCGGGTATATTAGCATTACCTGAGAAGGTAGCAGACATATAAGGTCAATTCCTTCTGACCAGCAGTGAGAGAGGTTCTATGCTACTGAATCGATTTTCTTTTGCTTTTTTTCGATTGTTTTATTTTTGTATGTTATATTGCTTTATGGTGCAAGCTATATGTTTATGAAGTGATAAACATCCTGTCGTGGGTTGAACAAATCAGGTCACACAGGAATCAACAAATTTGGTACAACATACCTAAATGGTATGATTTTTATTAAACAAACAAAAAAATTAAATCCAAAAAAAAAAAATAACAGCTTACAGCAGTGAACTTATGATAATAAACAAACAAAATAAAACTTGAAAACAGCACAGCTTCCCTGCCAAGGGTCTAGCAGTGGAACATAATCTTGTGCAGTATAACAGAGAGCAGGAGGTCCTCACGTGAACTCTCCCTAACAGCATCTAACCTGAGGATCTAGGCTGGCTTCTTTTATAGAGTGGAGCTCCACCCCTTAGCTCAAAGCCCCACCTAATTATTAAGCTATTTACAGGAAAATTTCTTATTTCTTTGTACAATCAATTACATAGAATTTACATAAATGAAAGGCATAACAAATAATCCGTTATTATGACATCAACATAAACACCCTAATGCTCTATCAGATATGATTGCACATTTCTTGCAGAGTGGGCTGCATTATAGACAACTCCTCCCCTTTTCTAAAGGTAACCTAGGTGCTGCAGCATATAAAAGAAGGGAGAAAGGTGCTGCTGACTTTCTATAGGAGACAGCACCTTGCAAGGACACCAGCACTGATTGGAGACATGAAACTCCTGGGAGTTGTGTAAGTAGACCACATTTTAGTTCTTCTTCTCTATTATCCTGTATTTTAGTTAATTTGCTAACTGTTTAACCTTTTCAAGAACAGGATATTCCAATCTGCACCTGTACATATCTTAAAGAAAAACATTTAAACTGGCATTGGTAATTTCTTAGTTTGACTGTCAATCCCAGCTTACTTTTTACATTGTGAAAAACCTTTGCCTACCAAGTCTGTTTACAGACCTTTAGTTAGTTTCATTCTTTAAGTCTGTGCAGCTCATTTAGACCATTTCTGCACATTTAAGGGCAATGCAGGGAAAAAGTGCTTATATTTAACTGGACCATGACGTAGAAGAGCAGAAATAGGAAGGGGAAGAAAAATAGTTTCAATTGTAATACACAGCGTCAGATGGCCAGTCTGACTGCAGCATATTCTGTATGTTTTACACAGAAAAAGGGGGATTAGAAAGAGACAGAAAGACATAAAATGAAGGAGTAAAGTGCTGTTGTGCAACAGTCTTTGGGACAGATATAGGAGAGAAGAAGAAAATGTCAGGTTCAGCTAAGCACTATTCACATGGGGGGGGTCGACTACCACATTTCCGCCTCTTTAAGAACAAACCAATAATTTGGTTTGAAGACCACATTCCTTTCTACAACATAAACCAAGGAATGGGATGGGACTTCCACCCACCCTCACAGTCCCAATCCTCAGGGCATTCCTATAAACAAAACAATAAATACAATTAATATCATTCATTGTCATACGTCATACTTTGCCCTGGGGTTGAAATAGGATACTGTATCCCATTCTAGATTAAATTTCCTTAAGCACCATATCTAGAAAATCTGCATTTTATGTTGCTGCATGGTCTATGCTTAATCTCAAAATGATAGGGCTGTAGAAGCCAAGTACCAACGGAGAATGTGTGCATTTTATCCTTCATCTGGTTAAGCCAGCATAAAGGGTTGTGATCTGTAATTAAAGTAAAATGAGACCCCCATAGATAGAATTTCAATGTCTCTATAGCCCATTTAATTGCTAAACATTCCTTTTCTATTGTAGCATACTTCTGTTCTCTGGGATATAGTTTCCGGCTGATGAATAAGATGGGGTGCTATTCTCCATTGATATTTTGACACAATACAGCCCCAAGACCAGTTTCTGAAGCATCTGTTTGTAATTCAAAAGGTTTATTAAAATCTGGAGATTGTAACACTGGTGCTGAACACAGTATAGCTTTTATTGTCCTAAAAGCTAAATCACAAGCAGGTGACCATGGGATTTTATTTGGGACTTGTTTCTTAGTCAAGTCAGTCAATGGGGTTGCAATTGTGGCGAAATCAGGGATAAAGCATCTATAATAACTAGCTAAACCCAAAAAAGATCTCACTTGTTTTTTTGTTTCTGGGACTGCACATTGGGCTACTGCCTCCACCTTCTCTATTTCTGGACGTACTATTCCATTACCCAAAATGAAGCCCAAATATCTTGTCTCATTCATGGCTAGGGTACACTTGGAAGGATTAATAGTTAAACCAGCTTTTTCAATAGTATATAAAACATTAGACAAATGGGTAAGATGTGTTGACCAGTCTGAACTGAAAATCACCACATCATCCAAATAAGCAGAATAGGAAAAGTGATCATGCAACAATTTATCCATATATCTTTGGAAGGTGGCAGGGGCCCCATGTAAGCCAAATGGCATATAAGCAAACTGGTATAACCCTTAGGAGTGCTAAAGCTGTTGTTTTTCTTTAGACTGTTCTTCCAAGGGATCTGCCAATAGCCCTTTGTGAGATCGAGAGTAGAGATGTATTTTGCCTGTCCAATGTGATCTATTATATCATCCACTCTAGGAATTGGATAGCTATCAAACTGAGATACTTGATTGAGTTTACAGAAATCGAGACATAAACAGATACCCCCTTCCTTTATAGGTACAATTACCATAGGGGATGACCATGGACTTCTAGAAGGTTCAATAATATTTAATTTCCATAATTTCTCAATTTCCTGTACAACCTCAGACCTACTTCTTTCTGGCAATCGATATTCCTTTTGCCTTATTGGGACAGAATCAGTTTTAATCGTATGTACTACATCAATGGCGTTACCTGGGATAGTTGTGAAAACTTTTGTATAATGTTGTAGTACATTTTCCAATTCTGCATGTTGCTGACTGGTTAAATTTGAGTTAATATGTGCATCTCTAATAGTTTCCTCTGATTCAAGCCTTTTATAGGCAGAATCTAATTCAGTGTCTGAACTACTGGGCATAACATAAAGGTCAGCTTTAACATCAGAAGTAAGTCTCTCATGCCATTTCTTTAAGAGATTTGCATGATAGATGGTGTACACTTTCGTCTCCAGGTACCTCAACTTGTAAGTGACAGGACCAGTCTGGGAAACAATGGAGTAAGGTCCTGCCATTTCATTAAAAGCTTATTGTCATTGGATGGCAATAATAACAGTAACTTTTCCCTGGAAGAAATTGTTTTTCCTCGAGTTTTACTATCATAATAGCATTTCTGCTTAGTTTGGGCTACCATATTTTGTTCATGTGCCTTTTTTGTGTACTGCACTAGTCGCTTTCTAAGATTAACCAAATAGTCCAGGATATTGGTATATTTCACTGTGGTCTCTCCCTCCCAAGTTTCTTTAACTATGTCAAGAGGTCCCGGGGGTTTCTTCCATACAGCAGACTGAATGGTGAAAATCCTGTTGAGGCTTGTGGGACCTCTCGGTATGCAAACAGGAATAGGGGAAGATATTGATCCCACTTTTTACCTTCTTCGTCCACAAATTTCCTAATCATACATTTTAATGTCTGATTAAATCTTTCTGTAAGACCATCAGTTTGTGGATGGTAAGGGTGGTTAAAGTGTAGTAATTCCTAAAGCTTTGTACAATTCAGTGAGTAGTGCAGCATTAAAATTTGTACCACGATCAGTCAGGATCTCTTTAGGAATACCATATAACTGCAGAATTCTACTACTTTTCTGCTATTTTTGAGGCTGTAACTGTTCTCAAGGGAAAAGCTTCAGGATATTTGGTTGCATAATCACAAAGGACAAGTATGAATCTATACCCTTACTGCTTTTTACTAATGGTCCTACCACATCCATAGCTATTCTTTCAAAGGGTTGAGCTACAACTGGTAGGGGCATTAAAGTACTTTGTCCCTGTGAGTTATCTGGCTGATTTGCTGACAGGAAGGACAACATCTGCAATACTCAGCAATGTCCTCCTGTAGACCAGGCCAGAAGAATCGTTGCAATAGTCTAGCAGAAGTTGGTCTTCGTCCTGCATGTCCAGCACTAGGGATATCGTGTGCTAAAATAGAAGATCTTTTCTAAATTTCTGTGGTACCAGCATTTGTTCTATCTGTTCTTGTGTTTTAGGATTTATACATATTCTATATAGAATTCCATTCTGTTGTGCAACATATGGTGAACCCAAAGGTACTTGTTTGTTAAACTGTGAAAAGAAAGGGTTAAGTGTATTGTCATTTTGCTGTTCAGTTTTAATATCTACAATATGATATTGAGGCATGACATCACCAGTCCCATTTTGTTTTTGTTTCCAGTCTTTCTGTAATAATTTCTTTTCGGACTTTGTTTTTCGTGGCCCTTTACCCTCTTCAAACAAAGAATCATCAAAAGAAAATATAGGGTCCTGTTGTATTGTGTTGACTGAGCCCTCGTGGTTACAGCTGATAAGGCAGTGTCACATGAGGTTAAAAGGTCATTAAAGGCGGAAAGTCCTGACCAATAATCAAAGGCACAGGTAAAGTGGGTACAACTCTAATGTCATATCCATGTCTGTCCATTTATACATACTTGTGTCTGTGCAGTTGGGTACTGATACACATCACCATGGATACAAATTATACCAGTGGGTTTAGTACTTAATAACTTGTTATCCAGTAGGTCAGCCCGATTAAGCTTTGTCGGCCCCTGAGTCCACTAGCCCTTCTACTTGAGTTCCATTTACCATAGTCTTTATAAAAAGTTCCCCAAGTTCATAGAAGCTAGGTATGCAGACTTTTCTTTGGGCAGAAATGGGCATGTGTCCCAGTCCATGGCAATAATGGCATTCTATGGTGGATTCAGTTTTTTGATGCCATCTCTCGACCTTCCCTCTAGTCTTAATCCTGTCCCAACTAATGAAACAATAGGTCTTACCGTAGTGTTCGGATGTTGTAGTAGGAATGACATTTTCTGTTCTCCTGTACCCTTTTGTACGGTTGTCGTGCAGATAAGAAATCCTCGGCTAGGGTAATTGCAGCTTCAGCATTATCAGGATGGTGTTCCCTTACCCATAATTGGACATCCATGAGGCATAATCTGTACAAATTGCTCCAACACAAACTACTCAATGATGGCTGGTACAGTCTTTCCCTCAGGTTGTAGCCATTTGTGACACAAGTCATTCAATCTGGTATAGGTCTCCCGAGGTGGTACATGGGGTAAATGCTTTAAAGATCGAAACCTTTGTCTATATGTTTCTGTGTTAATGCCATATCTTTTTAGTATCTCCTTCTTTACAGAGGCATAATCATTAGCAATCTGGATATCCATACAGGTGTATGCCAATTGAGCTTTGCCAGATAGATATGGGGCAAGTCTTATCACCCATTGGGTAGCAGGCCAATTACAAGCCTGTGCTACATGTTCAAATGTTGTAAGATATGCCTCTATATCATCAGAGGGAGTCATTTTCGTTAATTTTATGTCTCTGGGATTTGTATGGGCCGGCCCTTGACCAGTCCCAATAAGTTGTAAGGCCTGTATTGTGTCAGCCCACCTCTGGTCTTGTCGCTTTCTTTCAACCTCTCTTTCCCTCAGATCTACCTCTCGCTGGCGTTCCATCTCCATCTGACGTATAGCTAACCAGTGGAGTAAATCCCTGAGGTCTTCGGGGAGTTCCAGCTGTTCTTCTTCTGGTCTCTTCACACCCGCCTCTTCCATCTTCTGTATGCCCTGTTTAACTTTAGGACGTGTGGCAGCAGGTAATCCTTCAAGAAGTGGTTCACCAACAGCAGCCACTTGGGTTCTGGTCAAAACCCTGATAAGGCACCAGCTTCCTCAAGTTTATGTGCCATGTACCTGTTGAAAACCACTTGTGACCTGGATACTATGTGCAGTATCTTTACTGGAGTCCACCTATTCTTATGGATCTCCAATCAACCCCTTCTGGTACCAAAATGTGTGGGTTGGACAAATCAGGTCACACAGGAATCAACAAATTTGGTACAACATACCTAAATGGTATGATTTTTATTAAACAAACAAAAAAATTAAATCCAAAAAAAAAATAACAGCTTACAGCAGCGAACTTATGATAATAAACAAACAAAATAAAACTTGAAAACAGCACAGCTTCCCTGCCAAGGGTCTAGCAGTGGAACATAATCTTGTGCAGTATAACAGAGAGCAGGAGGTCCTCACGTCAACTCTACCTAACAGCACCTAACCTGAGAATCTAGGCTGGCTTCTTTTAAAGAGTGGAGCTCCACCCCTTAGCTCAAAGCCCCACCTAATTATTAAGCTATTTACAGGAAAATTTCTTATTTCTTTGTATAATCAATTACATAGAATTTACATAAATGAAAGGCATAACAAATAATCCGTTATTATGACATCAACATAAACACCCTAATGCTCTATCAGATATGATTGCATATTTCTTGCAGAGTGGGCTGTATTATAGACAACTCCTCCCCTTTTCTAAAGGTAACCTAGGTGCTGCAGCATATAAAAGAAGGGAGAAAGGTGCTGCTGACTTTCTATAGGACACAGCACCTTGCAAGGACACCAGCACTGATTGGAGACATGAAACTCCTGGGAGTTGTGTAAGTAGACCACATTTTAGTTCTTCTTCTCTATTATCCTGTATTTTAGTTAATTTGCTAACTGTTTAACCTTTTCAAGAACAGGATATTCCAATCTGCACCTGTACATATCTTATAGAAAAACATTTAAACTGGCATTGGTAATTTCTTAGTTTGACTGTCAATCCCAGCTTGTTTTTTACATTGTGAAAAAACCTTTACCTACCAAGTCTGTTTACAGACCTTTAGTTAGTTTCATTCTTTAAGTCTGTGCAGCTCATTTAGACCATTTCTGCACATTTAGGGCAATGCAGGGAAAAAGTGCTTATATTTAACTGGACCATGATGTAGAAGAGCAGAAATAGGAAGGGGAAGAAAAATAGTTTCAATTGTAATACACAGCGTCAGATGGCCAGTCTGACTGCAGCATATTCTGTATGTTTTACACAGAAAAGGGGGGGGGATTAGAAAGAGACAGAAAGACATAAAATGAAGGAGTAAAGTGCTGTTGTGCAACAGTCTTTGGGACAGATATAGGAGAGAAGAAGAAAATGTCAGGTTCAGCTAAGCACTATTCACATGGGGGGGGGGTCGACTACCACACATCCCACTAAGATAAGCAGTGGGTTGCACCTGAATTATTGCCTCTGTGTCCATCTGTAGATCCCACACCGTTACAAGCATTCTTAATGGTGATACCCGGAGGGTTCTGTTCCTATTAACCAGAAGCTAGGGGATTGCGGCAGGGGCTGCCCACAAATCTGTGAGCATAGTAGGGCAATTTCTCTCCAAAGTGGAGCAATTAGGTGGCAGTTCCATAGTACATGCAGAAGGTCTGCCCCAGGGGAGTGACATCTCCCGCAGGCATCATCCTGAAGGAGGCCCATATTTTTTAGCTGTGTGGGTGTGCAGTACCAAAGGTGCATCACTTTATTGTGAATTAACAGGCTTTGCTGGTCAGCACATGCATGGTGGGCCTTCCTCCAGCTTTTTTCCCATGCTGGCATTGGGATAGCCATCCCTAACAATTTCTGCCATTTTTCTTTAGCCACCAAAGAGGGGTTCAGTGGTCCATCCCTCATTGCCCTTTGTATGATCCCAGCCAGTCCTGACTTACGCTTAACCCATCGACCTATGGGGGCCTTGTCTATTTTTTCTCCAGGGGAAGCTGTACAGCCTGAGCACTGGCAGGATCTCCTCCATGTTGCACATACGCTCCTGAGCTGCAGAAATTGCCAAAACAGTTTTTTAGTAAGCCAAATTTCTCTTGCATTTCCTGAAAGAGAGCCATAGCCCCCCCATCAAGCATGAGTGGGTCTTTGACCTTGTGAACCTTTCTAGTTTCCCATTCTACCCATCTAATAGGTTTGTGGCCGATACAAAAGGAGGGATTTTTCCATAGAGGAGTGTTGAGGCCTGTATGCAGGCATAGTTTGGATGTTTTCCCCATTTTCTTCCAAGCTTGTAAACTAGCTTTGATTGTGATGCATTTAATATGCTTGGGAGAAATGAGGAGGCCCACTTAAAGGGGGAGTTCCCCAGCAGTTCCTTTTCTATGTTCAGCCATGCCCATGCTGGGGAGTTAATAATATTCTCTCTGAACCATTCACAAGTTTTGGCCGACACAAATGCACACGAGTAGTTTGTGAAGTTTGGAAGGTTCCATCCTCCCCTTATCCAGGGAGGCCTCAGTTTGGCCCTGCTAAATCTTGGAAGTTTATTACCCCAAGTAAACCTACTCATGAGTGCATGGAGTTTCTGTGACCACCCTTCGGGGATTAGATCTGGAATGTGGGCTAACACGTTGTACACCTTTGGGGTAACATTAATTTCAGAGCTGCTATTTTTCCTGCCATGGAGAGATGCAGGTATTCCCACCTCTGTATATTCCCTTGCAGTTGTTTATATAGGGGAGTCAGATTTCTATCCATCCAACTCTAAAGGTCCGGGCTCACCCGTACACCCAAGTACTTAATCTTGTCTTGTGCCCACTGCAGGCCTGATTGATCCACCATTGCAGGGGTAGCCCTTTTATTCAGGGGGATAATTTCTGCCTTGGACACATTTATATTCAGGCCTGATATACCCCTAAAAGCTTCCAGTGTGTATAATATAGGTTGGATACTGTGTTTTAGGTCTGCAGTGAGAATCATACAGTCATCTGCATAAAGTTTGGTGGTTTACTGATGTTTCCCCACTGGAATGCCCTTATATTAGGATTGTCCCTTAGTGCCTCTGCCAAAGGTTCCATAGCTGGAATGAATAGTAGTGGGAATAATGGACATCCCTGTCTGGTGCTTCTGTGTAAAACAAAGGGGTCTGAGAGCGTGTCATTGGTGATCACTCTCGCTCTTGGCTGATTGTAAATTGTGAGCATCCAGGCTGTAAAATTAGGCCCTACATTATATAGCTTCAATACTGCGTGCAAGTAACCCCACTCCACTGAGTTGAATGCTTTTTCTAACTCTATTGTAACAGCAGCAGCTGGAGTAGGGAGGTCTGCCACTATCTGCATTAGGGAAACTATGGATCTTTAGTGGTCTGAGCTGGCTCTCCCTTTTACAAAGCCTACTTGGGATGCATGGACCACGTGTGGCAGGAACTTATCTAGCTTGGGGAGGCCAAAATCTTTGCTAATATATTAGCATTCGCATATATAAGTGAAATAGGCCTGTAGCTGGCTGGCAGGGTGTGATCCTTGTCCTCTTTAGGGAGAACAGTGATGAGGGCTTCCTTAAGAGTGTCAAGAAGCTCTTCCCTGGCTTGGGCCTCCTATAACATCCTGAGCATGGGTTCTGCCACTACATCCCGCACCACTTTATAGAAATCTGCAGAAAAACATCACTGCCAGGTGATTTGTTAAAAGGCATACCCTGAATGGCTTTTTAATATCCTCAGCTGTTATGGGGCATCCAGATCTGCTTTTTGGGCTTCTGACAATTTAGGGAGAGACGGATCTTTCATAAAGCAGGAGAATCTATCCTCGTTCCATTCTGCATGTGAGGAATACCATTTTTTGTAATACACCATGGTATTATTGATTATTTTGGGGTACGTAGAGGCCTTTCCCTGACTGTCCTTTAGAGATGGGATGTGCCTTTCCGCCTGCCTTATTTTTAGCTGAAAGGCTAGGAGTTTACCTTCCTTCTCCCCCTCTGCCCAGTAACTGTGCTGCAGTCTTTTAATTTGCAGCTCGGCTTTCCTTGTTGCCAGCAGATTTAACTGTCGATGGAGGGTAGTGAGTTCTGAAATGAGCTGGTGGTTATGGATTTGCTGGGGATTCTTTTTATATTCTTCTTCTTCTTTTTGGTTTAACTGCTTCTTCCGCTGGGTAGCCTCCCTCTCTCTTGCCTTCCTTCTATAGGCTGCATAGTTGGCTATGTGCCCCCTAATTGCTGCCTTGTAGATTTCCCAGACCAGGGTTTGAGAGTTTATACTTTGGGCGTTTAGTTGGAAGTACATCTCCGATTCTTTTTTCACCCAACTCTGAAATTCCTCACTGTGTAGAAGTAGGGGGTCACTTCTCCAAGCCATGGATTTAGAGGATTTTGGTGTCAGAGTCATACTTAATACTACTGGGGTATGGTCTAAGAGGTAAATGGGGGCAATTCTAATATATGTCACCGACTGGGTCACCCTTGCAGAAGTAAACCAGTAGTCTATTCTACTGGCCATGGCCTTGGCTGCAGAGAAAAAGATGTAATCCTTTGCCGTGAGGTGTATGATTCTCCATGTATCTACCAATTGGTGTAGGCTAATGAGGTTTTTAAGACTCCTTAGGGCTTGCACATGGGGTTCCTTTTTGCTGTTGGATCTGTCTAGCCAATGGTCCATGGCTACGTTCATGTCCCCTCCCATAATGACCTCCAGACTGTCATACGACAGATCCAGTAGCTTCTGACAGATGACATTAAAAAACTCACCTCTGTCTTTGTTCAGAGCATAGACGTTTACTAAAAGGATGGGGCCTATAGGTGTACCCAACTTGGTTATTACCCACCTCCCCTCTTTGTTGCATAGGTAATGTTGAGGTGCCCATCTGAGTCTTTTGTGTATTAATATTGAAACTCCCCTCTTAGCCTTATCTGCAGGTGTATGTACCTCCCAGCCCATCCAGTCTCTCACCAATTTCTGCACTTCCTTTGTGTCCAGCTTGGTCTCCTGTAAAAAGGCGAACTGTGACTTAAACTTCTTCAGCCTAGCCAGGATTTTTGATCTCTTTACAGGAGAGTTCAGCCCTCCCACATTCCATGAAGTGTTCGTAACATCTGAGTTGCTAGACATTAGATAATTCTATGTCTAAATGTGTATTCTAGGGACGTGGATATGTTGTTCAATCCACACTGTCTTGCTGGTTCCTTGCCGCTTTAATTCATGCTGGAAGATCTTCAAGCTAGCTCCTCCCACCCACTGGGTGGTAAAACCCTCGGCTCTGCCCCATGATGCCAGATCTTCCTTACCGCTTGGAAGCTCAGGTTCCCTCCTTAGCGCTCTGCGTTTTAGGCCTGGATCCTAATCCTTCGGAATCTCCGATAATTATTTTAAAATTCACTAGACTTTCGTCTTCATCTTCCCTTGTGGCTGCGATGGATAATTCTACTCCCGGCTTCTGTCGGCGCCCTTGTGGGCAGAAAATGTCCCAGTCTGACCTGCACTCCACGTGCATCTACCGCCTGGGTCTTGCACATGATCCTCAGGCCTGCAATCTCTGCAAATCCTTCACGACTTCGGTTCTGGAAGATTGAGCTGCCCAACTCCAACTGGGGCGCCCCGAGAAATGGTACCCGCCGGTGAAGATGAAGGAGGCCCGTTGGGTGGTGTCTGCGACTGCAGGCTCCACGGAGCAGCTGGAGCAGTTGATTGCCCTCAAGGAGGAGGCGGCCCAGGCTGCGTCTTCTTCCTCCTCGACTTCAGCATTTATCCCACTCTCCGTGGGCTCCTCCTACACTGCTTCTTTCAAGAAGCCTTGTCAGTCCCTCTCCACCAAGGGAGAAGGACGCTCAGGACACACAAGTAGGTCGAAGGAAAAGGAACCAAAAGGTAAGTCCCACTATCGATGTTCATGGGAGCAGGAGAGATCTTTTTCCCCAGACTGTTGGCTCTCAACTTTGGTCGAGGTTGCGGCTAAGGCCACTGGCTTCACGGTGTCCCCATCAGGTCAGCGGCGAGACACCCCGTCGTATGATCGAGATTTTCGACCCATTGGACGGGTTGTCGACTGGAGAACCCGACAACCCTTCTTCACCGGTTCCCCCGGTGGTTACCAAGGACTTTCCCGTGCCTCCTGTGCTGAAGTCCCCAGTCAAGGAACCTGAACCGAGGGATGAGCGGGTTTCCCCCACCTCCTCTACGACCCACCATCGGTGACCCCGGAGGTCTCAGTCTCAGTCCTCCTCCATGTCGGGTAGGTCCCGCTGACATCGCCGGTCTCGGTCCCGGCATCACGGAAGGCGGCATCACCGCTCGTCCTCTTCGGAGGATAGGCTCCGGCGCAGGTTGCATCGGCGCTATGAGGACATGATATGGCAACAACTCTTGTTAGCTGGTAATAAGCCAACTCGTCACCTTCTCCAGCTATTAAGTGGTTATCAGCCTGAACAACTTAAACAACCTCGTTGTGATCGAAGACCAACCATGACACCAGTTGCTCTGTCGAAACCGGCTGCTCTACCCATTGTGGTGGAACCACCTCCTCCTCAACCTAAGACTGGGGCCCTGACTAAGGATTTTCGGTCGGGTCAGGGCTTGCCCCACAGGCTGTTGGTCACCCTCACTCCCGATCGGCCTCGGCATGTGGAGGGTGGCTCAGGCACTCGACAGCTGTTCGCGGACTCATTGGAGTTCAACGACTCCTCCTTGTATGCCAGGCCTCTTGACCTGGAATCTACAGATGGTCAGTCGCTGGACGAGAGCCCATCCTCATTCTTGGGAATCCTTCAGCTCATCTCAGAGTCCACTGGGATGCAGCTCGAACCCGTACAGAAACGGGCCGGATAGCCCCTCACGGAGATACTGGACTGAGGGGATTCCCCCACGGAGGCCTTCCCTGTGGCCGAAGCCATTGTTGGCCTGGCCCTGGAGTTGTGGCAGTGGCCTGCATCCTGTCCTGTGCCTTTGGCCAGGATGGCTCGCAAGTATGCAGTCTCCACCGGTTCCCTCTCCGGTTTTTCGGAGCACCCCTCTGCGGAGGGGCTGGTGACCGATAGTGTTTTCCGGCGTTCCGGAAATGCTCAGGATGTGGATAAACCACCTGACAAGGAGTCCAAAAAGCTGGACTACTCAGGGCGGAAAGTTTACACTGCTTCCTCCCTAGGTCTTCGACAGGCTTGCTCGGTCATGCTGATGGCACATTTTTCACACACCCTTATGGATTCCCTGGTTGAGGTGATTTCTCATCTCTCGGCTGACCTTCAGACGATGGTCAAGAAGGTGCAGGATCAGGGAAGAACGGTGGCCAAACAACAGCTCCAAACTTCTTTGGATATTGGAGACTCTTGTGCCCGGTCAGTAGCGGCTGCAGTAGCCATGCGCCGCAGAGCTTGACTGTGGATCTCCACCTTCACGGCGGATACCCAGCACAAGTTGGCAGATGTTCCCTTCCTGGGCACTGACTTGTTCAGGCTGGGGGTGGAAGGCCATCTCCAGAGGATCGAGAAGTCCAATGCCCCCTTGTACTTGGTCACGTCTGCCCAGAAGGACAAAGGCCGCCAGCAGCAGCGTAAGCCCTTTCGCCCTTCTGCCCCTGCAGCACGTCCATCCCAGCAGCACCAGCAACAGGGCCAGCAGGCTCACACTTGGCACCCTAAGGCCAAGTCTGCTGCTTCCTCTAGTAGGAAGCCTGGAGGGAAAGGTCCAGGCGGCCCCTCGGCTGGGCTTTCCTCCAAGCCTGCCCAGTGACAGGTTGAGGGGTGTCACCTCCAACCTCATCACTTCTCCCCAGGTTCCCCCCATGGGGGGACGGCTCTGCCACTTCCTTTCCACCTGGTCCACTATCACCATGGACCATTGGGTGGTGGAAGTGGTCGTCAGGGGTCTGCCTCTGGAATTCGAGCAGTCCCTTCCCTATCAAGATGTCGCCCCATGGGGGGCTACGGGTTCTGCAGCCTCTCTGACAGCTTGTCGAGCCAACATTGCTCTGCTCATGCAAAAAGAGGTAATCAGCTTGGTGGCGGATCCTCCTCAAAACCTGGGGTTTGTGTCCAGGTACTTCCTGGTCCCGAAGCGGATGGGGTGCTGGCGCCCCATTCTAGACCTGCACGACCTGAACAAGTTCCTAAGGCCGCACACCTTCAGGATGGTCAGTCTGGCTCAGATCATTCCATCCTTGGAACTAGGCATGTGGTTTTTCTCTCTGGATCTCCAGGATGCGTTCTTTCATGACCCAATCTGCCCGTCTCATCAGCGATTCCTCCACTTCAGAGCAGAAGGATCACTTTACGAGTTCTGGGCCATGTCCTTCTGCCTTTCTCCAGCTCCCAGGGTCTTTACCAAATGCATGGCAGTGGTGACAGCATCTCTGCGGCACCGAGGGGGTCCAGGTGTACCCTTACCTGGATGACTGGCTAATTGCAGCCCCCTCCAGGTTGGAGGTGGAGCAGTCCAGGGATCTGGCCCTCCAGGTCTGCTCTCAGAATGGCCTCCTGATCAACGAGGCCAAATCGGAACTTGTGCCAACGCAGGTGATTCAGTTCATTGGGGCAGAGCTCGACTCTTTTCGAGCCAGAGCCCGGCTCCCGGCGAACAGGGCCAAGGTCCTTTTCCTCCTTTGCCCAATCATTTCTGGTTGGGCAATTGCGCCCTGCCTGGGACTTCCTGCACCTTCTGGGCTTCATGGCGGCCTGCACCAGCGTGGTCCATTGGGCCTGCTGGCATGTGCGCCCCCCTGCAGTGGTGGCTGGCCCGCCAGTGGTCACAACGCTCTGGTCGTTTGGACCAGCCGGTGACCATGACCCAGAAGATGTGGGACGGCTTGCAGTGGTGGCTCATCCCAGCTTATCTACAGGAGGGTATCCCGTTTGTCTGCCCCAAGCTGATGGTCACTCTTACGACTGACACCTCTCTGATGGGTTGGGGTGCCCATCTGGGGGAACTCTGGGCCCACCGTCAGGGCGGGACTCATTCCTTGCCTCTGTGCAAGGAAGCTCTCTGCATTTGGTCTCTCGTGATCAGCCTGGAGGTGGATCTGCTAGCCATCCACGTGGCAGGGGCCTTGAACAATCTGGCCAGTGCCCTCAGCCGGATAGGCACTGCATCTCATGAGTGGTCTCTCCTGCCAGAGGTAGCACAAGATCTGATCTCCCATTGGGGCACCCCTCAGATGGACCTGTTCGCCTCCAGGGAGAACGCGATGCTGAGGCTGTTTCCCGCCCGCCCCTCTAAGCAGGGCTCACTGTAGGGGGATGCCTTCTTGAGGCCATGGACCCTGGGCCTCTTCTATGCCTTCCCTCCATTTCCCTTGATCCACAAGGTGCTTCTCAAGGTGAAGAGGAACAAGGTGCAAGTGATCCTGGTAGCCCCAGACTGACCTCGCCAGTTCTGGTGCCCAGATCTCCTCAGCCTCAGCTCCAGGCTCCTGAGGCGGCTTCCAGCCCACCCGGACCTGATCTCAGTCGACAGAGGGAAGGTTCTCCTTCCGGACTCTCAATCCCTGCACCTGATGGCCTGGTTCCTGAGTGGCTAGAGTTCCAGGCCTTGGGTCTTTCTGATGAGGTTCTCAAGGAGTCGACCAGAAAATGCTATGCCTTCAAATGGAAGAGATTCTCCATTTAGTGTCAGGACAAGGGAATTGGTCCTCTCTTCCTGTCCATTGACTAGTATTTTGGACTACCTGTGGTCCCTTTCTCAGCTAGGGCTTCGGTCAACGACCCTTAAGGTGCACCTGGCAGCCATCACTGCCTACTGGGCGTGGTCCGGCAAGCAGTCGGTGGCACAGGAGAAGGTGGTCGGGCACTTTTTCAAAGGCCTGGACCACATATCCCCTTCGGTGTAAGAACCTCCACCTCCATGGGATATACTGCTGGTATTGGCTAAGCTCATGGGCAAACCATTCGAACTGATGCACAGGTGTGACATCTCTCACCTGTCGTGGAAGACCGCCTTCTTGGTGGCTATCACGTCAGCCAGAAGGATGGGAAAGCCCCAGGTGCTTTCCATCGAGTCTCCCTACCTGGTCTTCCACAGGGACAAGGTTGTCCTTCACCCCCACCCGAAATTTCTTCCAAAGGTGGTGTCGGAGTTTCACCTGAATCAGGTGTTGACTCTGCCGATTTCAAACAACATGAAGTCTTGCTGTATTCTGACAATTGCAGTTAGCTCCAGCACTTGAACTGCCCCGGAGAGTGAAGGCATAGAACATTAGGCTCGAGCTCGGTTGAATACTCTGTTTGTGACACTTTGAAACCAAATCATCAGATTCTTTACTCCGCCTCACTGAACAGTCGCTCCGGAGATTTTCTCCTGCTCGGTTCAAACGTGGTTAAAGTGTCAGTTTTAGTCTGCTTTTTGTTCCGTTTGCCGGTTCAATACTCTGTCTGTGGTACCGTAAGTACGTAGGATAATATTGTGGACAGTTATTGTGTGGAAATTGTAAATTTGTCTCATCGGTTTGGCTGAACCGATCCTTTAGTCAAAATCTTTCTGAAAAGTAGTGTGTGGTTACCGGTTCATATCGGTTTTAAAAAAACTGATTTGAGCGTTTTTTTTCCAACACCCGTAACACGGTTAGAAACCGATAGGGGAGTCTTGCCTGGCGGTTGCCTAATAAAGGGTAAGTTTGTTAGGTTGGCCATGTCTGAGAAACCCAAGAAAAAAAATGGGCCCACTGGGTTTCAACACTGCAGTGTGTGTGGGGAGGTCTTTGCTAAGGCCGATCCCCACACCACCTGTGTTTACTGTCTGGGGTTTGACCACCTCGATTCAGACTGCCAAATTTGCAAGAATTTCTCTAAGTCAACCCTGGAAAAAAGGTTAGGTAGACTTAGGGATAAGAAGGCCGAGAAATCCGCTGACCCGGAAGGCCAACCCGGTTCGGTTCCTACCGAACCAGAAGGAGTGCCCTCTGACCAGGGCGATACTTCTTCGGGCAAGAGGAGAGCCGATCCTGAGGGATCGGTTCCTGCAAAAAGAAAATGCAGGGATAAATTGGCCGGTTCAGATCCAGAACTTCATGTTCCGACAGCCGAAGGGATAGCCTGAGCGATTCGGATTGTGGAATAGCTTCGTCCGGTTCTGACCGATCCGGCACCTTCTGGCAGGGGTTCGGTTCGGTCGGTTCCCTCGGTTCAGGATTATTCCCCTGAAGATTTTTAAGAACCGGAGTTTGATGAGGAGGGGGATTTTGAAGAGGATGATTATGACGGTGAAAGTCTGGATGTGCCTGTGGAACCAGACATCTCCCCAGACAGACCTTCTGGTGTTTCCCCTCCTAGGCTTTCTGAGTCCCCTTCCCACTTTCTGTTTTACAGAAAAGTGGCTCAAACCCTCCAGCTTCCTATTGAGGAGGCTGTGGAGGATCAAGAGGAGCCTGACTTTGTAGAGATGATGGACATCCCAGAGTCTAAGAGACTGTCTATTCCCCTCCATAAGTCCTTTGGGAAACAGACACAAAAAATTCTTAGGTCTCCCAACTCTGTAACTCCTGTTGACAAGAGAATGGACAATAGGTACACCTTGTCAGGCTCATATCCGGAGCTTCTTTATCAGCAATGCAGCCATGTTGGGGTAGTGCAGGCTGCTGCCTGTGACAAGGCAAACATCACCTTGGCTTCACACCCCCCAGACAAAGATTCCAGGAAGATAGATGCCATGGCAAAGAAGCAGTACATGGCATCATCTTTGGGACTCAGGCAGGCTAACTATATGGCCTATATAGCCAGGTACCAGACATCTAGGTGGGACATTGTACTGGCACTGGCTAAACAGGCTTCCCCCCAGCTAGCCAAGGAGCTGGAGGGGGTGGCTGCTGATGGGATCGAGGCATCAAAGGTGCAATTTCATGCTGCTATTGACTCCAGTGATGTGTCTTCAAGAGTCGTGGCTACATCTGTGGCTCTTCGGAGGATGGCTTGGTACAGATGTACTAGCCTTTCGCAGGATACCCAGGCTAAGGCCATGGATTTCTCTGTGGTGGGTAATTCTCTGTTTGGGGAGCAGACAGAGAATTACATGAAGAAAATGGACAAGTACAGAACCACTTACAGGAGTGCCCAGGCCAAGGAGAGGCAGGCAACTCCTCAAAGGCAGCAAGCTAGGGGCAGGGGCAGGCCTTTTAACAGGCCTTTCTACCAAGCGCAGGCCTCTTCTTCCTTTTCTCAGAGAGGGTTCTTCAGAGGGAGAGGCAGAAGGGGGATGAGCAGGGCTGCATCCACCCCTCAGCCTAAGGCTCCTGCCAAACAGACACCCTGATGTGTCAACCCGGGTCGACTCCCCCATTCCGGTAGGAGGCAGACTGGCTTACTTTGTCCAGGACTGGATGTCTGTTACCTCAGACAAGTGGGTCCTGGAGGTTGTAAGCCAGGGGCTGGTTCTCAGTTTCAAAAAATTTCTGAAACTGAGACCCAGAGCCTTTCCACCTGCAAATACATCATAAACCCTTGCTCTAGAGGCAGAGGTTTCCTCTCTACTGGCCTTAAGAGCCATAGAGAGTGTTCCTACCCTATACAGGGGCAAAGGTCTGTACTCCAGGTACTTTCTTACCCCCAAAAAGACAGGGGAGTGGTGACCCATCCTAGATTTGAGATATCTAAACAAGCACCTGCTAAAGCCAAAATTCAAAATGGTGACTCTGGGAACAATTCTTCCCTCTCTGAGTCCAGGAGACTGGCTAGCCTCCCTGGACCTTAAGGATGCCTATTTTCACATTCCCATCAGGTGCTCCCACAGAAAGTACCTCAGGTTCGAATTGCCCTCAGGCCATTATCAGTTCAGAGCAATGCCCTTTGGCCTAACTTCAGCTCCAAGGGTGTTTACAAAGTGCCTAGCAGTAGTGATGGCCTTTTTAAGAAGGAAAAAGATTTCTATTTTTCCATACCTGGACGACTGGCTCCTTGTAGGCCAGTCTGCCGACCAAGTCAAGTCAGATCTGCAGGTCACCCACCAAGTTCTCACTTTCCTTGGGGTTCCTTCTCAATCTTCCCAAGTCAGTTCTCGAGCCAGTACAGCTCCTCACTCTTATAGGAGCAGAGCTGGACACCCTCAAGGCAAGAGCTTTCCTTCCTTTGGAAAGGGCAAAAGCTATCACCCAGCTGGCCTCTTCCTTTCTCTCTCTCTGGTTTCTCGACCAGCAAGGCATTTTCTCCAGCTTCTGGACCACATGGCAGCTTCCACGGCAGTGGTCCATGGAGCCAGGTTTCAGATGAGGGACATTCAGTTCCATCTGAGAACTTTTTGGTCCCAAAGGAAAGATCCTCTTACCAAGCTAGTTCCTGTTACTCAGACCTTAATTCAGGCCCTTCAGTGGTGGCAGGACCTGGACAATCTGAGGCAAGGTGTTCCATTTGTCTCTCAGACTCACTCTGTGGTTCTTACCACGGATGCTTCCCTTGGGGAGCCCATCTGGGGGCTCTCACGGCCCAGGGACCGTGGTCCCCTCAGGAATCCCTTCTCCATATCAACCTCCTGGAGCTCAGGGCAGTACTTCTTGCCCTATAAGCTTTCTCTGTCAGTACAGAACAAGGTCGTTCAGGTCAGGATGGACAACACTACCACCATGTGGTATATCAACAAGCAGGAAAGCACTCGGTCCACGGCCTTGTGCACGGAGGCCATGAAACTATGGTCCCTGGCTATTCCCTGCAGGCCTCTCTAGTAGCAGTCCACCTCCCAGGAAAGGACAATGTGATAGCAGATGCATTGAGCAGGATTTCCCAGGGCCATCATGAATGGTCTCTGGATCCTTTGGTGTTGAAAGTGATTTTCTCAAGGTGGGGCACTCCAGAGATAGATCTCTTTGCAGCCCCAGACAACCACCAACTTCCTCGGTTTTGTTGCAGACCCCCAGTCTTGGGCTCTGTCCCTCTGGATGCTCTGATTTTGAACTGGGAAGGGAAATTTCTTTATGCCTTCCCACCTTTTCCTCTACTGTTCAAGGTTCTAGCCAAGGTAAGGTCACAACCATGCAAAGTGATTCTGATTGCTCCAGACTAGGCTAGGCAGCCTTGGTAACCCCTGTTTCTGTCCTTAGCAGTCCATCTTCCCCTGTCTCTTCCCATGAATCACAATCTGCTAACCTCCTCTCAGGGGAGGATTTGGTACCCCAGTCTCCGGTCACTCAGTCTCAAGGCATGGCTCTTGAACAGTTAGAGTATGCAGTTTACATGTCTCAAGGGGTTCTGGATATTCTCAAAGCTTCTCAAAAGCCTGTCACTAGGAAAACTTACAACTCCTAATGGAAAATGTTCAGTATTTTGTGTTCCAAGAAGCATATATCCCCAGATACTGCTGAGTTTGTCTACAGTTCTGGATTATATGGGTCACCTTAATGGCCTAGGCCTCAAGCCAGCTACTCTCAAAGTTCATTTGTCAGCTATTTCTGCTTTCCTGTCAGTGGGGAAATCTTCCTCTCTGTCATCTCACCCTGTATTGTGTACATTTTTCAAAGGATTGCTTCATATCAAACCCCCTTTTATCGATCCTGCTCCTGCCTGGGATTTGAATATTTGCATTGCTCAGCTTATGCAACCCCCCTTTGAGCCTATGTCCTCAGCAGAGCTCAAGTACTTGACTTGGAAAACTGTGTTTCAAACAACATGAAGTCTTGCTATATTATGACAAGTGCAGTTTGTCCCACCACTAGAACTGCTCCGGAGGTGAAAGAGTTAACTTCCATGCAGAGCATGGAGCTTAGCGCGCGAGCTCGGTTAAAGAAGCTCTGTTAGGGTGGTTTCAAACCGAAACGTCAGATTCTTTACTCCGCCTCACTGAACAGTCGCTCGGAGATTCCTCCTGCTGCTCGGTTCATTTCCTCGGTTTAAAACGCTTTGTCTCGGTTGAATTTAACGCGATTTATTTATTTTAACCAAACCGATCGGTTCAAGCTCTGTCTATGGTGTTGTAAGTAATAGATAGGTTTTCTGTGTGGAACTTGTAAATTGTTATCAGTTGGTTTGAACTGATCGGTGTAGTTAAACTTGGTTTTAAAGCCTTTTAAGGCTTGTTAAGTCTGATTCCGGTTCTTATCGGTTCTAAAAAAAGATTTCATTACGTTTTTCCAGACCAGTGATACGGTTTTGGAACCGATAAGGGTGTCTTGCCTGGCACTGCCATTAAAGGGCAAGTTTGTTGGTTAGGCTGGCATCATGTCTGAGAAACCAAAGAAAAACGGGCCCACTGGGTTTCAGCACTGTAGTGTCTGTGGGGAAGCCTTTGCCAAGGCTGACCCACACACTCCATGTGTCTATTGTCTGGGGTTTGACCACCTCAATTCAGACTGCCAGATTTGTAAAAATTTCCCTGCAGCCACCCTGGACAAGAGAGTGGGCAGGCTCAGGGAACGAGAGGCCAAAAAGTCCGCTGACCCGGATGGCCAGCCCGGTTCGGTGCCAACCGAACCGGAGGAAGTGCCCTCTGACCAGGGCGAGACTTCCTCGGGCAAACGAAGAGCTGGCTCTGAGGAGCCAGTTCCAGCAAAGAAAACTAAAAAAAATCAGCAGGTTTGGAGTCCAAAATTCCTTCTCCAACTGCTGCAGAGATAGCCAGGGCAATACAGATTGTCCAGTCACTGTCCCCGGTTTCCGCCGAACCGCCACTATCTGGCAAAGATCGGTTCGGTCGGTTCCACCGGTTCAGGAATATGATATAGAAGAGTTTTATGAACCAGAGGAGGGGAGGGAGGAGTTATGATCAGTGTGAATGTGACTTTGAAAGTCTGGATGTGCCCATTGAACGGACATCTCCCAGACAGACCTTTAGGTGAATTTCCCCTAGGCTTTCTGGTCCCTTCTCATTTTTGTTTAATAAAAAGTTGCTGAGACCCTCCAGCTTCCATAGAGGAGGCTTTGGATGAGCAAGAGGAGCCTGACTATGTAGAGATGATGGATATCCCAGAGTCCAGGAGATTGTCCATCCCTTTGCATAAATCTTTTAGGAAACAAACAATAAAATTTTAAAGCTCCTAATTCTGTGCCTCCTGTAGATAAAAAGATGGACAGGAGGTACACTTTGTCAGGTCCTGATACAGATTTTCTTTCACAGCAATGCAGTCATGTTGGGGTAGTTCAGGCTGCAGCCTGTGATAAAGCTAATATTCCCCTGGCTTCACATCCTCCTGACAAGGACTCCAGGAAGATTGATGCCATGGCCAAAAAAACAATACATGGCAGCATCCTTGGGACTCAGACAAGCAAACTATATGGCTTATGTTGCGAGATACCAGAAATCTAGATGGGATACTGTCATGGCCTTAGCTAAACAGGTCCCTAGCCAGCTTACAAAGGAGCTGGAGCAGGTGGCTGTTGATGTATTGAGGCATCTAAGTTGCAATTCCATGCTGCAGTGGATTCTAATGATGTATCCTCTAGAGTCATGGCTACATCTGTGGCTTTCGAGATTGGCCTGGCTCAGGTGTACTACTTTGTCATAGGATACACAGTCTAAGGCTATGGATTTTCCTGTGGTGGGAAATTCTCTGTTTGGGGAGCAGACAGAGAATTACATGAAGAAAATGGATGAATATAGAACCACTTATAGGAGTGCACAAGCCAAGGAACGGCAAGCCACTCCTCAGAGGCAGCCCCCCAGGGTAGGGGCAGGCCTTTTCACAGGCCTTTTTACCAGACCCAGGCCTCCTTCTCTTCAGCCTATGCTCAGAGGGGGTTCTTCAGAGGGAGAGGCAGGCGAGTGCAGAGCAGGCCTGCTCCACCCCTCAGCCTAAAGCCCCTGCCAAACAGGCACCCTGATGGGATGCCCAGGGGTCGCTTTCCATTACCTGTAGGGGGCAGGCTGGCTTACTTTCTCCAGGACTGGGAGTCTTTAACATCAGACAGGTGGGTCCTGGAAGTAGTGAGCCAGGGTCTGGTTCTCAGCTTCAAAAAATTTCCAAAGATGAGAGCCAGATCTTTCCACCTGCAAACCCTTTAGAGACTCTTGCTTGGAAGCAGAAGTCTCAACCCTCTTGGCTCTCAGAGCTGGAGAAAGGGTTTCTTCCCCACACCAGGGCAAGGGTCTGTACTCCAGGTACTTCCTTACCCCAAAAAAGACAGGAGAGTGGCGGCCTATCCTGGATCTAAGATATCTAAACAAGCACCTTTTAAAACCAAAGTTCAAAATGGTGACACTGGGAATGATTTTACCCTCCCTAAGGCCAGGGGACTGGCTAGCTTCCCTGGACCTCAAGGATGCCTACTTCCATGTTCTTATCAGAAGCTCCTATTTAAAGTACCTCAGATTCAAACTGCCCTCAGGCCATTATCAGTTCAGAGCAATGCCCTTTGGCCTCACTTCTGCCCCAAGGGTGTTCACAAAATGTCTGGCAATAGCAGTTGCTCATCTAAGAAGGCAAAAGATTGCCATTTTTCCTTACCTGGACGACTGGCTCATTGTGGGTCAGTCTGCAGACCAGGTCAAATCACACCTGCTAGTTACCCAGCAGCTGTTTACCTCTCTGGGCTTTCTTCTCAATCTTCCAAAGTCAGTTTTGGAACCTGTCCAGGTACTCACCTTTATAGGCGCAGAACTGGACACAAAGCAGGCCAGAGCCTTCCTTCTCTTGGAAAGGGTAAGGACCTTAGTGGCCCTGGCCAATCCTTCACTCTGCAGGTCTCTCGACCAGCAAGGCATTTCCTGCAGCTCCTAGGACACATGGCTGCTTCCACAGCTGTAGTGCAAGGAGCAAGATTTCAGATGAGGGACATTCAGTTCCATTTTGAGCTTTCTGGTCTCAAAGAAGAGATCCCCTATCAAGTTAATCCCAGTGACTCGAACCTGATCCAGGCCCTTCAGTGGTGGCAGGATCAGAGCAATCTGAGACAAGGGGTGCCTTTCATCCCTCTGTCCCACTCCTTGACCCTTACTACAGATGCATCCCTCTTGAGATAGGGAGCTCACCTAGGCTGACCTCTCCACCAGGGTTATGGTCCCCTCAGGAATCTCTGCTCCACATCAATCTGTTGGAACTCAGAGCTGTTTTCTAGCACTTCAGGTTTTTCTGCATCTGTTCAGAACAAGGTGGTACAGGTCAGAACAGACAACACCACTACAATGTGGTACATCAACAAACAAGGGGGCACTCGGTCTTGGCCTTGTGTACGAGCGATGAAGTTGTGGTCTCTGGCTTATTCCTGAACACTTCCTCGTACAGTTCACCTCCCAGGCAAGGACAATGTCCTGGCAGATGCTCTCAGCAGGATTTCCCAGGGCCATCACGAATGGTCACTGGATCCCCTAGTACTGGGGATAGTGTTTGCCAGATGGGGCACTCCTCAGATAGATCTTTTTGCAGCCCCAGACAATCATCAACTTCCACTTTTTTGTTGCAGGTCCCCAGTGTTGGGCTCAGTCCCCCTGGATGCCTTTCTCCTCGATTGGGAAGGGAAGTTTCTTTATGCCTTCCCACTTCCCTCTCCTGTTCAAAGTACTAGTCAAAATCAGGTCTCAGCCCTGCAAGATGATCCTGATTGCTCCAGACTGGGCCAGGTAGCCCTGGTACCCACTCCTTCTGTCCTTAGCAGTCCATCTTCCCCTGTGTCTCCCCAGGAACCACAACCTGTTAACTTGTGCTCAGGGGAGAGTTTGGTATCCGAATCTCAAATCCCTCAACCTCAAGGCTTGGCTCTTAAGCAGTTAGAGTTTGCTGATCTACAACTTTCTCAAAGTGTTCTCGAAATCCTGAAGGCTGCTAGGAAGCCTTCCACCAGGGCTACCTATAACTCCAAGTGGAAAAGGTTTTCCATATGGTGTTCTGGGAAGCATATTTCCCCGGAATCTGCTGATCTACCCACTGTATTGGACTATATGGCCATCTTAATTCTTTGGGACTGAGACCAGCTACCCTGAAAGTGCACTTGGCAGCTCTTTCTGCCTTCATTTCAGCAGGGAAACCCTCTTCTCTTTCTTCTTACCCTGTATTTTCCAAGTTTTTTAAGGGATTG
The DNA here is from genome assembly GCA_016271365.2 of Neoceratodus forsteri. NCBI lineage: Eukaryota > Metazoa > Chordata > Ceratodontiformes > Ceratodontidae > Neoceratodus > Neoceratodus forsteri. Next base: position 1,546,977,422 of record CM057450.1, read on the forward strand.
CTTCATACCAATCCTCCATTCAGGGACCCTGCCCCTGCTTGGGATCTTAATGTTTGCATTGGTCAGCTGATGCAACCCCCCTTTGAGCCTCTGTCTTCGGCAGAGCTTAAGTATTTGACTTGGAAAACTGTATTTCTAGTAGCCATCACTTCTGCCATGCGCATAAGTGAGTTACAGGCTTTATCAGTAGAGACTGACTTTATTTCCTTTCACAGGGATAAAGTAGTCCTCAGGACTAACAGGAAGTTTTTGCCTAAGGTGGTTTCAGATTTCCACCTTAACCAATCTATTTCACTTCCAGTGTTCTTCACTGACCATTCCTCCTCTGGTGAGAGGAGGCTGCACAGCTAGATGTTAAGAGGGCCCTAAGTTACTACATAGGCGTACCAAGGGTCACAGGTTTGACTCCCTCAACTATTTCTCACTTATGGTGAGGCTGGGAAAGGAGACCTGCCACTAAGAGATCCATTGCCAGGTGGATCATTTCTTGTATCAATTTTGCTATCAAAAGCTGGGTAAGGTTCCCCCCTCAGGCCTGAGGGCTCACTCTACCAGAGGTACAGCTGCATCTCTAGCTGCTGCTAGAGACATCCCTATTTTTTAGATATGTCAAGCAGCTACTTGGAAAACAGTACACACTTTCACCAAGCATTACTCCCTGGATATTCAGGCCAGGAGGGATGCTCGGTTTGGCACAGCCGTGCTTTAGAGCCTATTCCCTAAGTAGGTTCTGTCCCTCCTCCATGGAGGTACTGCTGTGTAGTCTGCACTTGTCATAATATAGCAAGACTTCATGTTGTTTGAAGAAAAAATGACTCACCTTAGTAATGTTGTTTCTTCTAATGGAGTCTTGCTATATTATGACCTCCCCCCCAGCCTGCCCCTCTCAGAACTTCTACTTTGGGTGTGGGGTGGGCAGTCCACTGTTGGCATTTATTGATGCCCTCTTTCATGTTTGGGTGTTGTGTTTATTTAGTTATTTATCTTATTTTTCTGGTCCACTGACTTGAGTCTTGGTGTTGGGACCAGGAAAATGTGTGAATATGTTAGTAGCCAGTTGGCTAGTGTAGGTTACAGCTTCCACACAGAACCTTAGTGAGTTTTTGCTCGTAAAGATCTGACGGTTTCGGTTTGAAACCACCCTAACAGAGCTTCTTTAACCGAGCTCGCGCTCTAAGCTCCATGCTCTGCATGGAAGTTAACTCTTTCACCTCTGGAGCAGTTCTAGTGGTGGGACAAACTGCACTTGTCATAATATAGCAAGACTCCATTAGAAGAAACAACATTACTAAGGTGAGTAATTTTTTCTTTTGGTTGCTGTTACTTCTGCCAGGCGTATGAGCGAATTGCAAGCCCTGTCAGTGGATCCTGACTTCATTTCATTCCATAGAGATAAGGTGGTCCTTGGAACCAATAGAAGGTTCTTACCCAAAGTGGTTTCTGATTTCCACTTAAACCAATCTATGTCTCTTCCTGTGTTCTTCACTGATCACACCTCCTCAGGGGAAAGGAGGCTACACAGTTTAGATGTTAAAAGGGCCTTTAGTTACTACATAGAACGTACAAAGGGTCTCAGGTTTGACTCCCTCCAGTTGTTCCTCACTTACGGGGAAGTAGGCAAGGGAAAACCTGCCACTAAGAGAACCATTGCCAGGTGGATTGTGTCCTGTATCCAAGTCTGCTATGAAAAACTGGGAACAACTGCACCCTCATTCCACTAGAGGTACAGCTGCTTCTCTGGCTGCAGCCAGGGATATTCCTTTTGTTAGAAATTTGCCAAGTAGCCACCTAGAAAACAGTTCATACCTTCACCAAGCATTACTCTCTGGATATCCAGGCTAGGAGTGATGCTAGGTTTGGCACAGCAGTGCTTCAGAGCCTATTCCCAAAGTAGGTTCTGACCCTCCTCCTTGGAGGTACTGCTTGGTAGTCTGTAATTATCAGAATACAGCAAGACTTCATGTTGTCTGAAGAAAAAATTACTCACCTTAGTAACTGTGTTTCTTCTAATGGAGTCTTGCTGTATTCTGACTTCCCTCCCTGCCTCCCCTCTCAGAACCTGTTTTGGGAAGTGGGTGGGCAGGTGCAGTATTGCACCCCAGGGGTGTCTTTAGCCCATTCCTGTTGTGTTGGGTGCTTTGTGTTTGTTTAGTTAAGAGTTTTTAGTTCTTATTGCTTGGGTTTTGGTCTTTGGGTTTCCTGACTTGAGTCTTTTGGGAATCTAAAGTCTTGTTGCCAGTTGGCTAGTAGGAATTTTACAATTTCCACGTTATATAGTCAGTGAGTTTTAGCTCGTAAGAATCTGATGGTTTGGTTTCAAAGTGTCACAGACAGAGTTTTCAACTGAGCTCGAGCCTAGCGTTCTATGCCTGGCATAGAATTTTAACCCTCCACTCTCTGGGGCAGTTCAAGTGCTGGAGCTAACTGCAATTGTCAGAATACAGCAAGACTCCATTAGAAGAAACACAATTACTAAGGTGAATAATTTTTTTCGTTCTACCCCAATCACACATTGGAGGCCGAATATAGGCTCCATACTTTGGACCCTAGAAGAGCGCTTGCTTATTACAAGGAGCAGACGGCTGAAGTTCGGGGAGAGGTTTGCCAGCTGTTTGTCACCTATGCTGAAGCCGCACCTGGCAGACCTGCAGCCAAGCGGACGATAAGCAGGTGGGTCACCTCCTGCATAGATCTCTGCAATAGGTTGGCGGGCATGGAGCCTCCCAAAGGGATAAGAGCTCATTCTACCCGCCATACTGCTGCTTCGGTGGCTGCTTCTAGGGACGTCCCTATCCAAGAAATCTGCAGGGCTGCTACCGGGAAGTTAGCACATACCTTTATTTCCCATTACCACATTGACCTAGAGTCACGCCGGGATGCTGGTTTTGGGACCTCGGTTCTCCAGTCCTTATTTCCTAAGTAGGGGGTGCGCACCTTGTCTCCCTCCTCCCAGAGAACTGCTAGGAGTCTGCCAGACAGTGTGGATTGAACAACATATCCACGTCCCTAGAAATACAGGTTACTCACCTGTAACAGGAGTTCTAGGAATGGTATATGTTGTTCATCCACACGACCCACCTAACCTCCCCTGCTTTGACGTGCAACCTGGCTTCCACCAGACTATATCTGGTGTCATGGGGCGGAGCCGAGGGTTTTACCACCCGGGTGGGTGGGAGGAGCCAGCTTGAAGAACTTCCGGCAAGAATTAAAGTGGCAAGGAAGAAAAAATTACTCACCTTAGTAATTATGTTTCTTCTAATGGAGTCTTGCTGTATTCTGACTATTGCAGTTAGCCCCAGCACTTGAACTGCCCCGGAGAGTAGAGGGTTAATTTCTATGCAGAGCATAGAACGTTGAGCACGAGCTCGGTTCAAACCTCTGTCTGCTGCACTTTGAAGTGCAACCGTCAGATTCTTATGAGCTAATACTAACTAACTGCTATGTGGAAATTGTAAAAATTTTTACTAGCCAAATAGCAACCAAATATTTTGAATCCCCAAAAGACTCAAGTCAAGAAATCCAGAATCAAAAACCAGGCAGTGAACAACTTAAGACTGTTAAATTAATAATATAACCCACTCCCCCTCTCTAAAAGGAGGGAGTACCCAAATGCACCCCTGGGGTGCAACACTGCACCTGCCAGCCCACTTCCCAAAAACAGATTCTGGGAGGGGAGGCAGGGAGGGAAGTCAGAATACAGCAAGACTCCATTAGAAGAAACATAATTACTAAGGTTAGTAATTTTTCTTCAAACACATGACATCTTGCTGTATTCTGACTATTACAGAACTACCAAGCAGTACCTCCATGGAGGAGGGAATTGAACCTACCTTGGGAATAGGCTCTGCAGTACTCCTGTACCAAACCGAGCATTACTCCTAGCCTGGATGTCCAGGGAGTAATGCTTGGTAAATGTATGGACTGTTTCCCAGGTGGCTGCTTTACATATCACTAGCAAATGAATATCCCTGGCCGCAGCCAGGGAAGCAGCTATACCTCTAGTTGAATGAGCCTTCAGGCATGAGGGAGGTATTTTGCCTAGCGTCTCATAGCAGAATTGAATACAAGAAACAATCCACCTGGCAATAGTTCTCTTAGTGGCAGGTTTGCCCTTCCCCACTTCCCCATAAGTGAGAAACAACTGGAGGGAGTCAAACCTGTGAGCCTTAGTATGCCCAATGTAGTAACTAAGGGCTCTTTTAACATCCCAACTGTGTAAACTTCTTTCTCCTGAAGAAGAATGATCAGTGAAGAACACAGGGAGAGATATAGATTGGTTCAGATGAAAATCTGAAACCACTTTAGGTAAAAACCACCTATTAGTTCCAAGGACCACCTTATCTCTATGGAATGAGATAAAATCAGGCTCCACTAACAGAGCTTGCAATTCACTGATACGCCTGGCAGAGGTAATAGCTACCAGGAACACAGTTTTCCAAGTCAAGTACTTAAGCTCTGCTGAAGACAAAGGCTCAGAAGGGGGTTGCATAAGCTGAGCAATGCAAACATTAAGATCCCAAACAGGGGTAAGATCCCTGAAGGGGGGGGATTGGTATGAAGCAATCCCTTGAAAGATTTACAGAATACAGGGTGAGATGACAGTGAGGAAGGCTTTCCCACTGACAGAAAAGCAGAAACAGCTGACAAATGTACTTTGAGAGTAGCTGGTCTGAGGCCTAGGCCATTAAGATGAACCATATAATACAGAACTGTAGACAGTTCAGCAGTGTCTTGGGATATATGCTTCTTGGAACACCAAATGCTGAATCTTTTTCATCAGTTTTTCTGGTGGCAGGCTTTAGAGAGGCTTTGAGAATATCCAGAACCCCTTGGGACAGATGCAAATCTGCGTACTCTAACTCTTCAAGAGCCATGCCTTGAGATTGAGAGACCAAAGATCGGGGTACCAAATCCTCCACTGAGAGGAGGTTAACAGTTTGTAATTCCTGGGAAGAGTCCGGGGAAGATGGACTGCTAGGGACTACAACAGGGGGTACCAAGGCTGCCTGGCCCAGTCTGGAGCAATCAGAATCACTTTGCAAGGTTGTGACCTTACCTTGACCAGAACCTTGAACAATAGAGGAAAGGGAGGGAAGGCATATAGAAATTTCCCTTCCCAGTTCAAAATCAGAGCATCCAGAGGGACTGAGCCCAAGACTGGGGGTCTGCAACAAAACCGAGGAAGTTGGTGATTATCTGGGGCTGCAAAGAGATCTATCTCTGGAGTGTCCCACCTTGAAAAAATCACTTTCAACACCAGAGGGTCCAGGGACCATTCATGATGGCCCTGGGAGATCCTACGCAATGCATCTGCTAGCACATTGTCCTTCCCTGGAAGGTGAACTGCTATCAGAGAGGTCTGCAGAGAATAAGGTAGGGACCACAATCTCATGGCTTCCATGCACAAGACCGTGGACTGAGTGCCTCCCTGCTTGTTGATGTACCACATGGTGGTGGTGTTGTCTGTCCTGACCTGAACCACCTTGTTCTGCACTGACTGAGAGAAAGCTTGCAGGGCCAGAAAGACCGCCCTGAGTTCCAAGAGATTAATATGAAGAAGGGATTCCTGAGGGGACCACAGTCCCTGGGCTTTGAGAGCCCCCAGACGGGCTCCCCACCCCAATAAAGAAGCATCCATGGTTAGAGCCACAGAGTGAGACTGAGTGACGAATGGGACTCCTTGCCTGAGGTTGCCCTGATCCTGCCACCATTGGAGAGCCTGGATCAGAGTCTGAGTCACTGGAACTAGTTTGGTTAGAAAATCTTTCTTCTGAGACCAAAAGGCCCTCAGGTGAAACTGAATATCCGTCATCTGAAATCTGGCCCCTTGGACCACTGCTGTAGAAGCTGCCATGTGGCCCAGAAGTTGAAGGAAGTGCCTTGCCGGCCGAGAGACCAGAAGGTGGAATGAAGAAGCCAGCCCTACAATAGCCCTTGCTTTTTCCAGGGGAAGAAAAGCTCTTGCTTTGACTGTATCCAGCTCTGCCCCTGTGAAGGTGAGGAGCTGTACAGGCTCGAGAACTGACTTGGGAAGATTGAGAAGGAATCCTAGGGAAGTGAGCACTTGCTGAGTCACTTTAAGGTCTGACTTGACTTGGTCTGGGGACTGCCCCACAATGAGCCAGTCGTCCAGGTATGGAAATATTTTTCCTTCTTGAAAAGGCCACTACTACTGCTAGGCATTTTGTGAATACCCTTGGAACTGATGTCAGGCCGAAGGGCATAGCTTTGAACTGATAATGGCCTGAAGGCAATTCGAACCTGAGGTACTTACTGTGGGAGCGCCTGATGGGAATGTGAAAGTAGGCATCTTTTAAGTCCAGGGAGGCTAGCCAGTCCCCTGGCCTTAGAGAGGGAAGGATTATTTTCAGAGTCACGATTTTGAATTTTGGTTTTAAAAGATGTTTGTTCAGGTATCTTAAGTCTAGGATGGGTCGCCACTCCCCTGTCTTTTTTGGGGTAAGGAAGTACCTGGAGTACAGACCTTTGCCCCTGTGCAATGTAGGAACTCTCTCTACAGCCTTTAGAGCCAGTAGAGATGAAACCTCTGCCTCTAGGGCAGTGGTTTCGGAGATGCTTGCAGGTGAAAAAGATCTGGCCCTCAGCTTTGAAAATTTCTTGAAGCCGAGAACCAGACCCTGGTTTACCACCTCCAGGACCCACTTGTCTGAGGCAACAGACATCCAGTTCTGGATGAAGTAAGCCAGCCTGCCTCTTACAGAAATGGGGGGGTCGACCCAGGCTGACACATCAGGGTGTCTGCTTGGCAGGAACCTTAGGTTGAGGGATGGATGCAGCCCTGCTCATCCCCCTTCTGCCTCTCCCTCTGAAGAACCCCCTCTGAGGAAAGGGTGAAGAACCCCCTCTGAGGGAAGGGAGAAGAGGCCTGTGCTTGATAGAAAGGCCTATGAAAAGGCCTGCCCTGCCCCTAGCTTGCTGCCTTTGAGGAGTTGCCTGCTTTTCCTTGGCCTGTGCACTCCTATAGGTGGTCCTATACTCATCCATCTTTTTCATGTAATTCTCTGTCTGCTCCCCCAACAGAGAATTACCCACCACAGGGAAATCCATGGCCTTAGCCTGAGTGTCCTTTGAGAGGCTAGTACATCTGAGCCAAGCCATTCTCCGAAGAGCCACAGATGTAGCCATGACTATAGATAACACATCATTGGAGTCCACAGCAGCATGGAACTGTACCTTAGATGCCTTAATCCCATCAGCAGCTACCCCCTCCAGCTCTGAGGCTAGCTGGGGGGAGGCCTGTTTAGCCAGTGCCAGTACAGTGTCCCACCTGGACTTCTGGTATCTGGCTGCATAGGCCATGTTAGCCTGCCTGAGTCCCAAGGCGGATGCCATGTACTGTTTCTTTGCCATGGCATCCAGCTTCCTAGAGTCTTTATCTGGGGGGTGTGAAGCCAAGGGTATATTAGCCTTATCACAGGCTGCAGCCTGCACAACCCCAACATGGCTGCAATTGTTGATACAAGTACTCTGTACCTGAACCTGATAAAATGTACCTTTTGTCCATCCTTCTGTCGACAGGAGGTACAGAATTTGGAGTTTTTAAAATCGTTTGTGTCTATTTCCCATAAGACTTATGAAGGGGAATAGACAGTCTCATGGACTCTGGCATGTCCATCATCTCCACATAATCAGGTTCCTCTTGTTCCTCTACAGCTTCTTCCACAGGGAGCCGAAGGGTTTCTGCCACTTTCTTGTAAAACATGTAGTGGGAAGGGGACTCAGAAAGCCTAGAAGGGGAAACACCAGAAGGCCTGTCTGGGGAGATGTCCGGTTCAATGGGCTCAACCAGACCTTCCACACCATCGTCATTGTCATCATCATCATCATCATAATCTTCATTCCCCTCCAAATCCGGTTCATAGAAGTCTTCAGGGACATGGTCTTGAACCAGAGGAACCGACCGAACTGAGCGCCTACCAGAAGGCGCCGGATCAGATGGAACCGGGCGAAGCGATTCTACAATCCGTATTGCTTTGGCAATCTCTTCTGCAGTTGGAAAATGGGTCTCTGGATCCGAACCGGCCAATTTTTCTTTTCTTTTTCCTTTTGTAGGAACCGATCCCTCAGGATCGGCTCTCCTCTTGCCCAAAGAAGTATCGCCCTGGTCAGAGGGCAGTCCTTCAGGTTCGGTCGGAACCGAACCGAGCTGGCCATCCGGGTCAGCTGACTTCTCCGCCTCCTTATCCCTAAGCCTACCTAATCTTTTTTCCAGGGTAGACTCAGGGAAATTTTTACAGATTTGGCAGTCTGAATCGAGGTGGTCAAACCCCAGACAATAAACACAGGTGGTGTGGGGATCAGCCTTAGCAAAGACCTCCCCACACACACTGCAGTGTTGAAACCCAGTGGGCCTGGTTTTTCTTTTGGGTTTCTCAGACGTAGCCATCCTAACCACAGACTTACCCTTTTTATGGCAAGCAACCAGGCTAGACACCCTTATCAGTTTCTAACCGTGTCACGGGTATTGGAAAAAAGCACAAGAAAATGCGGGGTGTTTTTTAACCGATAAGGACCGGTAACTACACTCTAAGTTTAGAAACAAAGACAGAATATACCATTCACTAAATGGCCAGTTCAGCCGAACCGGTTGAGAAATCAATTTTTACAATTTCCACAAGTTTACTATGTCTAGTTCACTACCTAGTACTTACTGTACCACAGACCGAGATCTGAACCGAAGCTTGCGAAAGATAGTCGGTAAAACCGAGGACTTTAACCGACTTTCGAACCGCGAGCAAACGAGAAATCTCAGGAGTGACCGTTCAGTTAGGCGGAGTAAAGAATCTGACGGTTGCTCTTCAAAGTGCAGCAGACAGAGGTTTGAACCAAGCTCAAGCTCAACGTTCTATGCTCTGCATAGAAATTAACCCTCCACTCTCCAGGGCAGTTCAAATGCTGGGGCTAACTGCAATAGTCAGAATACAGTGAGACTTCATGTGGTTTGAACCTGTGAGACAGTGTGGATGAACAACATATACCACTCCTAGAACTCCTGTTACAGGTGAGTAACCTGTATTTCTGGCAGGTCATTGAATAGAGTTGGTCCTCTTTATTAGCCCCCTCAAGCAGGGTAGGTTCAGCATCCAAGCTGTCCGTGGTCTTCCCCTCTCCCCTCTTTTTAACCTTGTGACAAATGAGTATTTGGGGGCATGTGGTCCAATACTTAAAGGTACTCCATTTTTGAGTTTGCGCTGCGCATCGAACTCCTTGGGAGAGTAGGCTTTGAGGGGTGTGACACTGTCTGTCCATTGCAGAGTGCTCTGCATGGGGCTCAACAGTATCACACCAATCCTCAGTCAGGCTGGTCCTGACGCTGTTTTGCCTGCAGTGGTCTGCACTTGAAAAGAAAAAGCTGCGCCAATCAGCAATTGTCTTTTTCCTTTCATCTGCAGGTCACTGTAGAGCAAACAGCTGATTGCATCCTGATGTCTCCACACTGGCTGGGAGGAGGCGCTCTCCTGCCTGCCTCATCCACGCTGTTGTTTTTTTTCCCCCAACACCGAGATGCCCACTCCCAGTGTCGGATGCGCCCCTCCCCCCCCCACACACACACATAACCTCTGACCTCGGGGTGCCCAATCCCTGGGTCGGAATCAAATTCTGTTTTCCGACACCAAGATGCCCACTCCGGTGTGGATATGTCCCCACATAACCTCCGATCTCAGGGTGCCCAATCCCCAGGTCGGCATTGAAGCCCCCAGTACTCTGGCACACTGGAAGCCCTCCCCAGTGTGCCAACATCCATAGTTTCCCTGTAAAAAATAGAAAACAGACCCACAAAGTCTTTTTTTGGTTTTTAAAACCTGAAAAGACAGAAAATAGTCCCTCATTGTTGCCACTGGCCCCCTTCCCCAACCTGCACCCTTCCTCTGCGCACCCGACTCACCCCCCCACCCATACTTCCCTCCGGAGGTTGGGAGCAGCGATCTTCAGTGGACCGGGAACACGTCTGCACTCTTCAAAAGCTGACCGCAAACTGAAGACATGACGGTAAGTCCTATAATGGCAGTGAATGGAGGGTTTCAATTTAGGTTGCTATCTCAGCCATTTTGGGGGAGTTTTGGTCCCAAATTTTCAACATGGGGTTCTTGGGACCCCACCTCATGAACACAATCACTGTAATTTTGTCTCTCAGTCCCGAAAGGTGATTTTGCGGTCACTGCGTGGAATCACCTTTCGGGACCAATTAATGAAACAACAGTGCCACTGTTCATGAAGTGGGGTCCCAAAAAGCCCTTGTTGCAAATTTGGTGAAAAAATCTCCCAAAATGACTGCGTTATGAGCATCCGTTGCGTAGTCATCAGTTTTTAAGATTTTCACTCCATATTTCCAACATTGCCATTTTTTTTTCACACCCCCTTATGAACAGTACAGCTGTCATTTTTTTATATCCTTCCAAAATGTGTTTTTGCACAAAATGTGGCGCAGAATGGTGCGGTTGCTATGTGAAATCAACTTTCGGGACAAATTGACAAAATTTCAGTCCCACTGTTCGTGAGGGGAGGTCCCAAAAAGGCCATTTTTAAAAATTTGGTGAAAACATGCCAAAAAATGACTGCATTACGAGTGTGCATTGCGTAGTTTCTACGCACACTTGTAACTGCCACTTTTTCATATTTTCACTCCAGATTTTTAACATTGCCATTTCTTTACACCTCCTCATGAACAGTACAGCTGTCATTTTTCACATCCTGCCCGAAATGTGTTCAAACAACAAGAAGTCTTGCTGTATTCTGACAGTATGCAGTTAGCCCCAGCACTTGAACTGCTCCGAAGATGAAAGAGTTAACTCAATGCTAAGAGCATAGAACATTGAGCTCGTGCTTGGTTCAAACCTCTGTCTGCTGCACTTTCAAGTGTAACTGTCAGATTCTTTACTCTGCCTAACTGAACAACCGCTCCTGAGTTTCTCCTGTCGCTTTCGGTTCACGCTAGTGAAAATCGGCGGTTTAAACCGAACATTTATACTTTTTCCTCGGTTCAGATCCCTGTCTATGGTACAGTAAGTAGTAGAGGTAGTGGACTGTAGTAAATTCCGTGGAAATTGTAAAACTTAAAAATTGTTACGGTCGGTTCGGCTGAACCGATCACTCTTGATTCTGTGGTGATTCCGGTGCTTATTGGTTCCAAATAAAATGTGTTTAACGTTTTTTTCCAATACCCGTGACATGTTTAGGAACTGATAAGTTTGTCTTACCTGGCCTGAAGCCGTGTAAAGGGTAAGCTTTCTGTTTTACTGTGGCCATGTCTAAAAAACCCAAAAGGAAAACCAGGCTCACTGGGTTTCAGCACTGTAGTGTGTGTGGGGAGGACTTTGCTAAGGCTGATCCCCACACCACCTGTGTTTGTCTGGGGTTTGACCACCTCGATTCAGACTGCCAAATATGCAAAAAAATTTCCCTAAGGCCACCCTAGAAAAAAGTTTTGGCAAGCTTAGGGAGAAAGAGGCCGAGAAGTCCGCTGACCTGGATAGCCAGCCCGGTTTGGTTCCGACCGAACCTGAGGGAGTGCCCTCTGACCAAACCCAGACTTCCTCGGGCAAGAGAAGAGCCGACCCTGAGGGGTCGGGTCCTGCAAAGAAGAAGAAGAAGGAATAGTCGGCCGGTTCAGATTCAGATCCCCACCATCCAACTGCTGAGGAAATTGCCAGGGTGATTACTATTGTGGAATCGCTCCGTTCGGTTCCGACCGATCCAGCACCTCTCGGTAGGCACTCGGTTCGGTCGGTTCCCCTGGTTTTCAGTTATTCTTTGGAAGAATATTATGAGCCGGAATGGGAGGGGGAAAAAGAGTTTGATGATGATAAGGATGAAGTCAGTGGGGAAGGTCTGGATGAGCCCATTGGACCGAACATCTCCCCAGACAGACCTTCAGGAGTTTCCCCTCCCAGGCTTTCTCAATCCCCTTCCCACTTTACGTTTTACAGGAAATTGGCTGATACCCTCCAGCTTCCTGTGAACGAAGCTATTGAGGAGCAGGAGGAGCCTGATTTTGTGGAAATGATGGACATCCCAGAGTCCAGCAGACTGTCTATTCCCTTACACGAATCTTTTGGGAAACAGACTCACAAGCTTTTGAAAACTCCAAATTAATTGCCTCCAGTGGACAAATGAATGGACAGGAGGTACATGCTGAGTTCCTGTACTGGCATTGCAGCCATGTTGGGGTAGTGCAGGCTGCATCCTGTGACAAGGCTAGCATATCCTTGGCTTCACCCCCCCCCCCGGATAAGGACTCCAGGGAGATAGATGCCAAGCTAAGAAGCAGTACCGGGCATCTTCTCTGGGTCTCAGACAGGCTGATTACATGGCCTACGCAGCTAGATACCAAAAGTCCAGGTGAGAGTCTGCTTTGGATCTGGCTAAACAGGCATCCCCAGCTAGTCAAGGAGCTGGAGGAGGTGGCTGCTGATGGGATAGAGGCATCTAAGGTTCAGTTTCATGCTGCTGTGGACTCCAGTGATGTTTCATCATGAGTCATGGCTACATTTGTGGCTCTTTGGAGGATGGCTTGGCTCAGATGTACTAGCCTCTCACAGGATACCCAGGCTAAGTCCATGGATTTCCCCGTTGAAGGTAATTCTCTGTTTGGGGAGCAGACAGAGAACTACATGAAAAAGATGGATGAGTACAGGACCACCTATAGGAGTGCGCAAGCCAAGGAAAGGCAGTCAATTCATCAGAAGCAGCAGGCTAGGGGCAGGGGCAGGCCTTTTCACAGGCCTTTCTACCAGGCACAGGTCTCCTCTTCTTTTTCCCAGAGGGGTTCTTTAGAGGAAGAGGCAGGAGGGGGATGAGCAGGGCTGCATCCACCTCTCAGCTTAAGGCTCCTGCCAAGCAGGCACCCTGAGGTGTCAGCCCGGGTCGACTCCCCAATCCCTGTAGGAGGCAGGCTGGCTTACTACTTCCAGGCCTGGAAGTCTGTTACCTCAGACAAGTGGGTCCTGGAGGTAGTAAGCCAGGGACTGGCCCTCAGTTTCAAAAAATGTCCAAAGCTGAGGGTCAGGTCTTTTCCACCTGCAAACATCTCCGAAACCATTGCTCTAGAGGCAGCGGCTTCCTCTCTGTTGGCTCTCAGAGCCATAGAGAGAGTTCCTACATCTCTCAGGGGCAAGGGTCTGTACTCCAGATACTTCCTTACCCCAAAAAAGACAGGGGAGTGGTGGCCCATCCTGGACCTAAGATACTTAAACAAGCATCTACTAAAGCAAAAGTTCAGAATGGTGACTCTGGGAATAATTCTTTCCTCTCTAAGGCCAGGGAGTTTGCTAGCTTCCCTGGACCTCAAGGATGCCTACTTTCACATTCCCATCAGGTGCTCCCACAGAAAGTATCTCAGATTTGAACTGCCCTCAGGCCATTATCAATTCAGGGCAATGCCTTTCAGGCTAACGTCAGCACCAAGGGTCTTTAAAAAATGCCTAGCGGTAGTAGTAGCCTTTTTAAGGAGGCAGAACATCTCTATTTTCCCATATCTCGACGACTGCCTCATTGTGGGGCAGTCTCCAGACCAAGTCAAGTCAAATCTGCAAGTGATCCAGCAAGTGCTCACTTACCTGGGATTCCTCCTCAGTCTTCCAAAGTCAGTTCTCGCACCAGTGCAGCTCCTCACCTTCATAGGGGTGGAGTTGGACACCGTCCAGGCAAAGGCCTTTCTTCCCTTGTCAAGGGTAAGGGTTCTTACAGACCTAGCTTCCTCATTTCGTCTCCTGGTTTCTCACCCAGCAAGGCATTTTCTCCAACTACTGGGCCACATGGCAGCTGCCACTGCAGTGGTTCCAGGGGCCAGATTTCAGATGAGGGACATCCAATTTCACTTGAGGGCTTTTTGGTCCCAGAAAAAAGACCCTCTCACCAAACTGATTCCAGTGACTCAGACCTTGATCTATGCCCTCCAGTGGTGGTTGGATCAGGACAGCCTCAGACAAGGAGTCCCATTCATATCTCAGATTCATTCTGTGGCTCTGACCACAGATGCTTCTCTCCTGGGATGGGGAGCTCATTTGGGAACCCTCACAGCACAAGGAGTGTGGTACCCTCAGGAGTCTCTTCTCCATATTAACCTTCTAGAACTCAGGGCAGTATACTTAGCCTTACAGGTTTTCATGAATTCAGTACAAAACAAGGTGGTTCAGGTGAGGACAAACAACACCACCACCATGTGGTACATAAACAAGCAGGGAGGCACTCGGTCGACGGCCTTGTGCACAGAAGCCATGAAAGTCTGGTCTCTGGTTTATTCGCTACAGACATCCCTGGAAGCAGTCCACCTTCCAGGGAAGGACAATGTTTTGGCAGATGCCTTGAGCAGGATTTCTCAAGGCCATCATGAATGGTCCCTGGATCCCCTAGTGCTAAAAGTGATATTTCTAAAATTGGGCATTCCTCAGATAGACTTATTTGCAGCCCCAGACAATCACCAGCTTCTTCTTTTCTGTTGCAGACCCCCAGTATTGGGCTCAGTCCCCCTGGATGCTCTACTGTTGGATTGGTCGGGGAAATTTCTGTATGCCTTCCCCCCCTTTCCCCTATTGTTCAGAGTTCTGGTCAAGATAAGGTCACTATCTTGCAAGGTGATCCTGATTGCTCCAGACTGGGCCAGGCAGCCTTGGTATCCTCTCTTGCTGTCTCTGGTGGTCCGTCTTCCATTGGCTCTCCCCAGAAATCACAATCTGTTAACTTCCTCTCAGGGGAGAATTTGGTATCCCAATCTTCGGTCTCTCAAGCTCAAAGCTTGGCTCTTGAAGAGCTAGAATATGCAAATTTGAATCTGTCTCAGGGGGTTCTAGACATCCTCAAGGCTTCTCGTAAACCTGCCACTAGAAAAACCTACAACTCCAAATGGAAAAGGTGCTCTAGTAAACAGATATCACCAGACTCTGCTGACTTGTCTGCAGTTCTGGACTATATGGTTCATCTCAATAGCCTAGGCCTCAGACCAGCTACCCTCAAGGTGCATCTATCTGCTGTCTCTGCATTTTTATCAGTGGGTAAGCCTTCTTCTCTAGCTTCTCACTTGTGTTCTGTAAATTTTTTAAGGGGCTACTTCATACTAATCCCCCCTTTAAGGAACCTGTTCCTGCTTGGGATCTCAATGTTTGCATTGCTCAACTTATGCAACCACCCTTTGAGCCTTTGGTCTCTGCAGACCTTAAGTACTTGACTTGGAAAGCTGTCTTTTTGGTAGCTATTACCTCTGCCAGATGGATCGGTGAACTGCAAGCTCTGTCAGTGGAGCCTGACTTCATTTCATTCCATAGAGATAAGGTGGACCTTTGAACCAGTAGGAGGTTCTTACCGAAAGTGGAGTCAGATTTTCATCTGAACCAGTCCATGTCCCTTCCTGTCTTTTTCACTGATCATTCCTCTTCAGGGAAAGGAGATTGCATAACCTGGATGTTAAAAGAGCCCTTAGCTACTACTTAGAATGTACTAAGGATTTTAGATCAGGCTCTTCCCAACTGTTCCTCACTTATGGTGAAGTGGGGAAAGGTAGACCTGCTACCAAACAAACTATTGCAAGGTGGATTGTTTCCTGTATACAGTTCTGCTATGGCAAGCTAGGCAAAATACCCCCTTCAGGCATGAGGGCTCATTCTACCAGAGGTACAGCTGCTCCTCTGGCTGCGGCCAGAGATATACCCCTCTTAGAGATCTGTAAGGCAGCCACCTGGAAAACAATTCATACTTTTGCCAAGCATTACTGTCTGGACATCCAGGCTAGGAGTGATGCTAGGTTTGGTACAGCAGTGCTGCAGAGCCTATTTCCTAAGTAGGTTCTGTACCTTCCTCCTGGGAGGTACTGTTTGGTAGTCTGCATGCTGTCAGAATACAGCAAGACTTCATGTTGTTTGAAGAAAAAATTGCGCACCTTAGTAATTGTGTTTCTTCTAATGTAGTCTTGCTGTATTCTGACCTCCCCCCCTGCCTTCCCTCCCAGAACCTGGTTTTTGGGAAGTGGGCTGGCAGGTACAGTGCTGCACCCCAGAGGTGCATTGGCTCCCTCTCCTTTGGGAGGAGCTGTGCATAGTGGCTCTATTGTTTGTTATTTATAAAGTTATGTTAAGTTCACTACCTGAGTTTTTTGTTTTGGGGTTCTCGACTTGAGTCTTTGGGATTCCAAAACTTTTGGTTGCCCTTATGGCTAGTGTTTTTTTTTTTTTTATTTCCACATTATAACTGTACTTAGTCTTGGCTTGTAAGAATCTGACGGTTACACTTGAAAGTGCAGCAGACAGAGGTTTGAACCAAGCACGAGCTCAACGTTCTATGCTCTTAGCATAGAGTTAACTCTTTCATCTCCAGAGCAGTTCAAGTGCTGGGGCTAACTGAATATTGTTAGAATTACAGCAAGACTCCATTAGAAGAAACACAATTACTAAGGTGAGTAATTTTTTTCTTTTTGCACCTTTGGCACCGACTGGCACACTCACTGTGTGAAATCAACTTTTGGGATTGAGTAACAAAATGATACTGGTACTGTTCATGAGGTGATGTCACAAAAAGCCTATGTTGAAAATTTGGAGCAAAAATACCAGCAAATGCCCGGGGTGTTAAGGTTTCCAACCGTAACGCCCACCCTAAAAATGCAAGACAGAGGAATATACAGAGAAACATATGAGAGGTATGTACAAGAGCAATACCAACAATGAACTCTTGGCATTGACAAATGCTTGTTTTTTGTATAAGACCTCACAACATCCAGGCTGAGATTTTCCTATTCCTTCAGGAAAGGGTCTGATCCTACTATGGACCCTCACCTCCACCTGAAGGCATGTAACATTAAAAGGAGTTGACTTTGTGTAGTCAAAACATGTGTGAAACCTCAGTAAATACAAAACACTGTGAACTTTCTTTGAGGGTGCATAAGGTTGCATCCTACCTAGGGGTATGGGTCCCCACTCAGGCTTGTCAGTCCTGCTCCTTAGCTAGCTATTAATAGCCTGGGGATCCCCCCTCCTGGGGGGAGTTCCTGCCTTGGCAGGTATCACTAACTAGGCCATAACCTGACTGCTACCATAACCTGTCAGTAAACACATCCTATAACTTTGCTAGAGGTTCCCAGCGCTTCTTAAAATCTCGAGGTGGGGGTCCCTTGTTTGATCCCTGTAACATGTTGACAGGCAAAGGTTAGTCATACTTGAGAGGGACAGTGCAGCTAAACGTGAGAACGGTATCAAGTCGGCCCATGTGTTGTAGCAACCCAAATGTGTTACCGCTATTTCTTCTCCTTTTAGTCAGGCATAAAATTGATAAATGACCCGTAAAGGAGGGGAAAACTCTGCTATCCTTCTCTCCACTGCTTGTGCTGCATCCATAAACTTCCCTCCTTCATGGCCTTCCCCATCGATCAGAGCTTTCCACATTGTTTGAAACAATTTGCACACATTATACCCATGTCCATCCCCATAGTCCATAAGTTCCCTTGTCCTATATTTGTACAAGTCTTCATCCTCTCCCTTCCCATTGTACTGGTAAGCTACCCTGTGTCCCATGGCACATATCGAGGTTTCCCTCTCCCCCCAACAATCCCAAGCATTTATTTATTTATTTTCCTTTCTAAGGGGGTCGATATTGAACAATTTCCCCCTGATCAGTACTTACATTTCCCAGCTGCGCTCTTTGGGATAGCGCAGGAAATTAAAAAAGCGAAAAAAAAAATACTCAGGCTGTCAGGAATATCAGTAGTATTAGCCATTAAGAAAGAAAGAGGTGCAGTCTCTAAAAGCTTGAGGAGGGGATGCGCTTCAGTCCATCAGTCTTGTCCAGCTCCCCTCACTGAGCCCTGGTGTCCATTGCTCAAGCGGTAGCACGTCCTGCAGATGTTGGTCCATGAGGGGATTAGCTACTGTCTCTGCCTATTCTCTGCATATAGGGAGCAGGTCATCCTCCTGGATGCCCCAGGCATTGATGTCTCCTTCCTGGTCTCCCCTCACAACAGTTAGGTCTAAGGCAGCTGGGTCCAGATCTGAGCTCTTCTTATCTGTTCTAAATCTTAACCAGAGTTAGCCCAGGGGAGTTACTACTGATGTCAGAGAGTACCCTTTGTCTCTGCAGGCTCCTGACACAGTTTTCTTTTGGGGGAGATTTTTTTTTCTGGGTCCGATTTGTTCTTCTTTTTGGGTCTTCCCCACTTTGCTTGCTGCTAGATGGTTGTGGTGTGCTTTCCTCCCATCGTGGGGAGGGGGGCTGGCTCCTCCTGGTAGCTGGTGTGGTATCCATCTCAAGCTGGGCCTCACCTTGTGGCATGGGTGGGTAGCGGGTAGCAGTATTTCTGTCAGGATCAACCTCAGCTATAAAGCATTCCACTTCTTGAGGAGAATTAAATGTGATATACTCTCCTTTGTACTGCACTCAAAGCATGGCAGGATGTCTTAGGGAGGTTGGAATATTCAGTCTGTACAGCCTTTGTTTAACAGCAGCAACATAGGCTTGATGCTTTTTCAAGAGTTCATATGAGCAGTCCCGGTACAGTTGGACATTGTGCCCCTCCCAGGTCACTTGCCCTCTCTCCCTTGTAGTTCTCAGGTACATCTTCTTAGGATACCTCAGGAATTTGCACAGTATAGGCATCGGACATTCCCCTTGCTTCAGTTTTGGGGCAAGTGATCGATGAGCTCTTTCTATTTCTGGAGGGACAATGTTATTCAAGTGCAGCATCTGGGGTAGTGTAGCGTGTAGGAAGGCTACCGTATCTCGTCTCTCTGGCCCCTCTGGGATCCCAACCAGGCGAACATTTTTCCTCCGTGCTCTATTTTCAAGGTCATCGACCTTGTACAGCAAATAGTTCAGTTTACTTTCATGGTCACTAATTTGGAGGAAATGGTCATGCAGGGCTTCCCTGTGTCATTTAACTACCTCCGCCATGCCAGTCACCCTCGTGGTAAGTGCAGTGAGTTCTTCATTCGTTTTAGTGGTGGTGCATTTTACTTCAGCTGTATCCACTAGCAACCTGCTAAGCATATTGGTTATTTTCGTAAGTTCTGATTCAAAGGGTGCAGCCCACTGTGTGACATAGTAGCCATCAAAGCAGATGCTGTGCCCTGCTTCTGGTATTCACTTATTGTGCCCCTCAGTGGCACTGTGCATCGCTGCTTCTAGATACCTTACAGGCCACTCCCATTGATTCCCTCTCTTCAGATTTCGGTCGACAACTATGTGGTGTAGTGTAGATGAATCGGGTAACCAATGATATCGATTGGAAGCTGTGAATTTGCCTGCTCTTAATTACTCAATCAGCCGTGCCAGGGACCGCTCTTTTTTTTTTTAAATAATAATTTTATTATTTTTCATATATGACAGTACAAACAGAAAGCAAACAAAAAAGGGGCGTGGAACAGAAATGAAAACCAGGGAAAAGGGGAAGCAGTACATATACACATCATTACCACTGATAATATTGAAATATGTCTGAGAGATACATATTCCTTGGTAAGGTATCACATCTGAAGAAGTAAATATGGATCCAACAGTCCTCAGAGCAAATATTCCAAGCATGTACCCTTCAAACCAGATCCCATTTCTCTCAGCTCTGCAAATAACAGACGTGACCAAAGTGTAATAAAGCTTAGGCTATGAAAGAAAGGGGAGAAGAGAAAAAAAAAGGGGGGGAGGGGAAAAGAGAGTTTATATTGCCCCTTGTAATAAATTACTTAGCTAGAAGATGGGGAGACCACTGAGAGTCCTAGAAGTATGTTAAGCCAGGGGAAGTTCAATGACTTAATTCATATTGTCCTGGGGAGCACTAAATATATTAATCTTCTTGTGCCACATTTTTAAGGGAATCAATAGACTTATCTATTTTTCAGTTACAGGTATACTTAACCAAGATATCCAATACATTAATTTGCTCTTTCTGCGCTTGAAAGTTGAAAAAAGGCACCCATCTCATCTTAAATGTATCCTTTTTGTAGCCTTACTCTAGCCGTTAAGTTTTCCATGTCTAATATTTTTAGGCAATTTTTGTACCAGGCATTAGTTGTGGGACTGGCTTTAGACATCCGAACCTAAGTAATTGCCTTGAGAGCCGAGGCCACCATAATATTATATAAATATCTCTGTGACTTCCATTTGATTTGGTCTGGGTAGCACCCTAACACCCAATAAATAGGGTCCTCTGGCATACGCATCCCAAAAACTATACCCACTTGGTCCATAATTTGTTCCCAGAAAGAACTAATACTGGGGCAGGACCAAAATATGTGTAAATGCGTCCCCCTGTCCCCGCATTCCCTCCAACAGTCATCTGAGAAGTGGTGACCAAAATGTCTAGTGATTGTTGGGGTACGAAAGTATCTAATAGCAACTTTCCATCGAAACTCTCACCAACTATTAGAAGCAGTGGTCGAGTGAACAGCCCCCCAAACTACAGCCCAAATGGGATCATCAATTACCCTCTCCATTTCTGTAGACCAATTTGCTTTAATCAACTCCAATGAATCTGATTCCAGTGCATGGAACTGGTCAACCAACCGAGAAACAAACCCCTTAGACTCTGTCCTACTGGCCTCGGCTCTCAAGAAGTCCGCCAAAGGATTAACACTCAGGCCCCCATCCCCATCCCTTCCAAACTTTTTCCCCTTCAAAAAGTGCCTGAGTTGCAGATATCTGAAGAAGTTAAAGGTGGGCAGTGAGAACTCTCTTGAGAGCTGTTGGAAAGATTTGAGGTCCTCCCCTGTATATAGCTGTCCTAAGGTAGACAAGCCCTTTAACTCCCATAGGCGAAATCCCCTATCCCAGACAAGAGGTTGGAAATCCAAACAAGCTTTAAGTGGGGTGGTCATTCTCAAAGTAATCTCACACCCCATTCTCCTGTTAATCTCCTGCCAAGAAGAGATCACCAGCATAGTCCACGGGTTGTTGCAATACAGACAGTGCATTCCTTCTGCATCCACGTATATTAAATCCCTAATGTCTCCTCTGGAGGACTCCAGTCTCTCTATCTCAACCCATAGTGGAGGGTCTAAGTATCTCATAAGGGAAATCCAGGGTTGGCACTGAGCAGCCCAGTAATATTTTTTAAAATCTGGCAAACCTACCCCTCCATTCCTTTTTTCCTTAAGAAGCACCTTTCATTTCACTCTAGGCGACCTGCCAGCCCAAATGAATTGGGCCAAGGAAGATCTCAATGCTCCCCAAAAACCAGACGGTGGCCTAATCGGTAGTGACTGGAACAGGAACAAAAAGCGTGGGAGAACATTCATTTTTACACATTCAATTCTGCTAAACAGAGCAAGGGGTAGCTCATCCCACCTATGTAAATCTTCTTGAACCTCCTGCAACAATCTCCCATGATATGAGTGATATAATTTTGTAGTATCACTAGTTATTTTAACCCCAAGATATCTAATATCCTCCTTAGACCATTTGTATTTGCCAATTGGGGGAAGTACCCTGTCTTGTGGCCAACCCATAGGCAAAAGCTCTGATTTAGCGTCATTAACTTTGAACCCGGCAACCTCACTAAACGACTGGATTAGAGAATCTACCAGGGGAATCTGTCTCACAGGGTCAGTAATATATAGCAAAGTGTCATCTGCGTATAAAGAGACCCTAACTTCCACTCCCTGTACTTGAATACCTTCAAACTGTTCTGACTACCTCACAAGGGCTGCCAAAGGCTCTATACATAAGGCGAACAATAGAGGAGAAAGCAGGCATCCTTGCCTAGTCCCCCTCCTGATTGATATCTTTTCAGAGGTAATCCCATTTACTTTCACCCTAGCCCATGGATTTCTATATAAGTTTGCTATCCACTTTCTAAACTTTTCCCCAATCCCAAATTTTCCAGGACAAGGTCGAGGAAAAGTCAATCAATACGATCAAATCCCTTCTCCGCATCCAGTGTCAACACCGCCCTTAAAACCTTTGGAGGAAAAGACCTGGAGGCAGACAAAACATTGAGTAATAATCTAATATTATCCTGAATATGCCGACCTGGAATAAATCCTGTCTGGTCTTTGTGTACTAATTCTGGAATAAATTCTTGTAAGCGAGAACTCAAAATCTTAGCAAATATTTTAGTATCCTGGTTAATTAAGGATATGGGGCGATAACTCCCACACTCCGTCAAATCTTTACCCGGTTTTGGCAGGAGGGTAATCAGTGCTTCTTCCAGGAGGCCGGAGCTTCTCCCCGTTCTTGAGCTACATAACAAACTCTAGTGAACAGGGGGGACAGCTCAACCGCGAATGCCTGGTAAAATTCCAACACAAACCCATCCGGGCCTGTGGCCTTCCCCCTTTTCAAACTCTTGATAACCTTCAAAACTTCTTGTTTGGTTATTGCCCTGTCCAATCTGTTTTTCTGTGAGTCCTCCAGCTTGGGTAATTCAATGCTATTTAAAAAATTATTCACCTGGGTAAGGTGGTTCTCACCTCTCTCCTGGGAGTATAACTCTTGATAATAATTGCAAAAACTATCCGAAATCTGTTCAGGGTCAGAAGAAAGGATTTGAGTTCCATATTTTTTAAGACTGTGGATATATCTGTCTGCCTGTTGTTTTCTAAGTCTGAGGGCCAGTAGTCGTTGTGCTTTACCTCCTGTTTCATAACATTTTTGTCTAGTATATCTTAGGTGATTTTCAGTTCTACTATTCATTTACCTATTGTATTTCTCTCTGGCCTCCATCAGTCTGTCCAGAATGGAAGTATCTTTATTGTTTTTTTATGTTCTTTTTCCAGTGAGCTAATGGTTTCTAATAAGTTGTTTAATTTAGCTTGGGTATTTTTGTGTTTATATGTGGAGTAGCTAATAATCTGACCTCGTAAAACTGCCTTCAACCCATCCCATATGAAATGTATATGGGTATCATTCTCTTTATTCTCTGAAATGTACAGTTTGATTGACTCCTTCATTTGGGCTATAAAATATTTGTCATTTAGAAGCCCAGGATCAAATCTCCAGCTACCCTTGGTTCCCGCTCCAGGCCATTTCACCCTAGCACTGATCAGGGCATGATCTGAGAAGGTGACAGGGTGTATTATCAGGTCTACCACATCACTAACATTTCTGGTTTGTGTATAGAATCTATCAAGCCTAGAGTATGATTTGGCCACCGCTGAGTAAAAAGTAAAATCTTTAACCAGTGGGTTTTGTTGCCTCCACGGGTCTGACCAACCCCGCTCTGACAATAAATTTCTAAGAAGTTTAGAGCATGCTTTCCTCCCTCCCTCCCTTCCCCCCAGGGCTCCTATCCAGGAGACTGTTCTCGACACAATTCCAATCCCCAACCATTATCACTCTACCCGGAGGCAGAGAATTCACTTTGGCAAAGAATCGCCTAAAAAAACTGCCAGAAGGGGGAGTGGGAGCATACACTGTCACTAAATTGAGAGGGTGTCCCATGTATTCGCCACAAACCATCACATAATGTCCCAGACCCTTCATCATAACCCTGTGGGCCTTAAATTGGAGACCTCTACGAATTAAAATAACCCCCCCCCCAAGGGAATCTGGGCAGGAGTCTGCATGTACTCAACCTACCCACATCCTTCTGAGTTTAAGATGTTCACCTTCAGACAATTTGGTTTCCTGTAAGCATGCCAGATCACACCTTAATCATCCCAACTCTTGTAGAATTCTCGCTCGCTTAACCACCCCATTTATCTCTTTCACATTAATTGATACAATCTTGAGAGAAGCCATAGTCACATATTATGTAGGACACAGAGTCGTCTTTCGGTAGCAAACACTCCCCCTCCATTTCAAAAAACTTGCCGAAAAACTTTTGCTTACTTTTAAGAATAAAGGGTCACAAACATAAAAAAAGAAGTCAACATATATAAAGAATAACAAAACCCCCGCAGTCCAAAATTACCCCTAACATCCCACCCTCTTGGTTAACCTTTAAGTGTAATAACACCCTATGACCCCAATGTAGGTCACGGAAAGAAACCCCAGGAGAGAGGAAAAAAGACCCCCCCCCCCGGAACAAGAATTGAGAAACAAGAACTCGAGTATCTGAATTCCAGATAGCGGTTAGCTCAATCTGAGCTACAAAAAGCTGGGGATGATAGTTAATCCCCCAGCTGCTAGGGGCTTATAGCTCCTAGTAATATAGGAGAAAAAGCGTGTCTAAACGCTAAAAGGTAGGTTCTTAAATACAGAACCACACCTCTCTCCTAGTTAATTTGAATCTGGTAAGGCAGGCCTTCCAAGCCAGGTACCCCGGGCACATCTTGATTTCCTTCCACGCATCCAGTGGGATAGAGGGAGCCAAAGGCAACCCACAGCCCTTCCACTTTAAATTTATAATAACTGAATGGAGGATGGGGGCACACCAGGCCAAATATCCACGACCCACCTAACTGAAATATCCATTACCGTCTGCCATGCTTCAGCCCCCCTGAACCAGCACACTCCTGCTCCAGAACGTCCCCCATCCCTTCTTAGTAAACTGTTATCTATTCCGTTTATTCCCCATAATTATCCGACCATCAAGTAGATTCATGGCAGCACCCACCTCCTTATACGAGAAAATGGAAAGAAATAGGGTAAAAACCTACATTAGACGTCCCATCTCCACCCTCTGAGTGCGGCCATTCAGCCCCCAGGGACTGCATCCACGTTGCACTAACTAACTGTCCCACTCCATAAACCCTTCCCTTGAAACCCTGAACCAACACAACGAAGTTCCATTGAAGCACTTTAAGGGGGTACCAGAAAATAATAACAAGGAGAATTCCCCCGAAAAACCCCCCAATCAGTGCGGGATATGTAAAGAGGGAGACCTCATATCTGAAACAAGAAAAAAGGTAAACACATCTTGTTCATCCGTGTCAAGCAAAATGGTGCACAATGTCCCCTGTTAGTCTAAAAGTCTTAGCTTATCAGTCCCAAGGGAATAGCCGCTCATCTCGAGGCATTTCTGCAGAATAACTCGCTATGCACACTCCTTTCGTGTCTTCTTCAGGTTTTCCTGGTTTGTAGCCACTTTACCATATCAGCATGTAATGGGAGTAGGGCCTCTTCTCGTCTCCTTGCCGCCTTCCTGAACCGGGCGATAGACCATAGTAGATCTTCAATTTCCTTCTCCATAACTCATCTTTTATATCTGAAATAGGAACCTCTTGTGATGTGAGGAAAGGAACAGCAGCCGAAAGGGTATCAAATATTTTAACACCATCACCATTCTGTACCCAGAGTTTTGCAGGGTATCTAAGGTAGGCCTTCAATCCCTTGTCTCTTAGCGATTTTACCACTTGCAGCACCTTTTTACGTTGAGCCAACATTACAGGAGGAAAGTCCTGGTCTATATACAGCCTTTGACCTTCCAAGTTAAGATTTTTCTTTGCCCACGCTAGCTTCATAATTTTCTCTTTTGTTGTGTACTGGAGAAATTTTGCAATCACAGATCTGAGTGGTGCACCTTCCCTCGGCTCAGGGGCAATAGAACGGTGGGTTCTTTCGATCTTTGTGTTAAAACTCTCCTCTAGATTCAATTCTGTCTTAAGCCAAGAATCTATAAAGTCCTCCATACTTGGGGGATTCACCCCCTTCGAGATTCCAAATATACGAATGTTATTACGGCGAGCTCTCGCTTCTGCATCCTTTGCTCTCATGGTCAGCTCCTTCTCTCTCTTGTGAAGGTAAGCCAGACCTCTCGAAGCCATATGCTCAGATTGTAGGGTTTCAGCCTGGGTTTCCACTGTAGACATACGTGTTTCTAATTTCTTGAGATTGCCCTGAATTCCCAATATTCTGGCATCGATACGATGTACTATTTTTAACATTCTGTGCCCGTCAGCTTTTGTAAAGGTTGACGTATCATCAGAGCCAGAACCATCAGTGTCTTCCCCCGAGGCCGTAATCAAGGATGAACGAGACCCAGACGGACTTACAGACCTCAGCTCCATCTGACTCCTTGAGCGGGTTCGATCTTCCGCATCGAGCTTCTTTTTATTTCTGCCCATTTTACTATTGCCAACAGAAGTTAGGTGCATCCTCGACAGAGCGTTTCAGTCACTGATGGACAGAGATTGATTTTATATACCGCACCAGAGGCACCACGCTGGGTAAATGCTCTTACTAAATTAGTCTGCCACCATCTTGGCTGGCAAGCTCTGCCCCCCCCCCCCCCACAGAGTACTGGTTAAGATCAGGAAGGACAAGGCACGAATGATTGTGATAACTCCATATTAGCCTCAGCAGTCCTGGTACCCAGATCTCCTCAGCCTCAGCAGCAGGTCTCTGTGGTGACTGCCTCTCCACCCAGACCTACTGACCACCCTTCAAGGGGCAGTCCTGCACTTGGACCTTTGGTCTCTGCACCTCATGGCCTGGTTCCTGAATGGCTAGAGTTCCTGGCCTTGGGTCTTTCCAAGGATGTCCTCCATGTTGTGGAGGCCTCCAGGCAGGAGTCAACTTGTAGGTGCTATGCCTTTAAATGGGAGAGATTTTCCATCTGATGTCATGGCAAGGAGCTTGATCCCCTTGCCTGTTCTGTGGCTAGCAACCTGGACTACCTCTGGTCCCTTTCCTAGCTGAGACTGCGATTGATGACCCTTATGGTGCAGCTGGTAGCCATATCTGCTACCTGCTGCAGGCCGGTATGCCAGCGGTGGAACCGGAGAAGATGACTAGGTAATTTTTCATGGCCTTCGATCACTTGCCCCTTCTGGTGTGTTAACCACCTCCACAATGGGGCTTACTGCTGGTCCTGGCTATGCTCATGGGCAAGCCTTTCAAGCCAATGCACAGGTGTGAATTGTCACATCAGTCATGGGAGACAGCCTTCCTGGTGACAATTATGTCAGCCAGAAGGCTTGGGGAGCCCCAGATGCTCTTGGTGGAGTCTCCTTACCTCATCTTCCACAGGAACAGAGTTGTCCTTTGCCCCAATCCGAACTTCCTCCCAAAGGTAGTATCAGAGTTTCACCTTAACCAGGTGATTAACTTACCAGTATACTTTACCAACCCATCTTCGGACACTGACCATAGGCTGCATACCCTGGACCGGCTCAGTGCACTCTACTGTTATGTGGAGCATATGACTGGAATTTGGGGACAGGCTCACCAGCTGTTTGTCACCTATGCTGAAGCTGCACCTGGCAGACTGGCAGCAAAGCAGATGATTGCAAGGTGGATCACATGTTGCATAGACCTCTGCTGTAGGTTGGCTAATCGGGAGCATCCCTTAGGGATTAGGGCTCATTCCACCAGACATACTGCTGCCTTAGCAGCTGCTTCCAGTGATGTACCCATACAGGAGATCTGTAGGGTTGCTACCTGGAAGTCAACAGACACCTTCATTTTCCATTACCACATCAACCTCGAGTCATGCCGGGATGCGCGTTTTGGGACCTCAGTTCTCCAGTCTGTTCGCCAACTAGGGGTGCGCACTTTGTTCCCTTCTCCTGGAGAACTGCTAGGAGTCCCCCAGAGTATGGATATGTGAATTATATCCACACCCCTTGAAGAACAGGTTACTCACCTGTAACTGTAGTTCTAGGAGTTGTATGTGTTTACATCCACACAACACATCCAGCCTCCCCTGGTAAGTGGCACCTGATTCTGCTTCCAGCCTGCAAGATCTGATGTCGTGAGGTGGAGTCGGGTTATAGTGCCCAGGGGTGGGAGGAACATAGCTTAAAGACATTCCGATAAATAACATCATTCCAGTGCAACTGCCGGAGTGTGGATGTGAACCATACACCACTCCTAGAACTACGGTTACAGATACTGTAAGTAACCAATTCTTTGTAAACAGTTATATGTGGTAGTACTTTGCATCTCTAATTCTTGTATATGGATGCTGCAGGTGGAAAATGGTCATTGTTGACGGCTGCTAATGTGCACATAAATCCAGTTTTCATAGGCTGTGCACATTAGCAGCCAAAGTTCAGGAAAATGAGGATGTGTCTTTCTGTCGCTTCGAGCCAGTGAGAGGGCGTTCTGCTTGTACTGTAGTGCACCCATTAGTCCGTCAAGCAACCAATCACTGTGACTGCAAAGCCTACCAGCTGCTTCAAACCAGTGAGAGGGCTTGCTGCTTGTGCTGCAGAATGCTCATTGGTCTGTCAGACTGTTAATCACTATGATTGCAGAGCCCATCAGGTCTGCCTTTTTCACAGACGCTCCTGTTAGCAGCTAGCCAAAGTGTAGGAAAATGATGATCTGACTTTCTGCTGTTTCATGTCAGGGAGAGGGCTTGCTGCTGGTGTTGCAGATCCCAACAGCTGCTTGGCTTCAAGACACTGAGAGGACTTACTACTTATGCTGCAGCATACTGATTTGTCTGTCAGGCTGTGAATTACTGTGGTTGCAGAGCACAACAGATCCTGCACTTCTGACAACATTTGTAACATGGCAATAAATAGTGTACTAGAATAAGCTATTTAGATTGGTTAAACTGCCACACATGACCAAAGCGCAACCATGCATTAATTCCTTAGTAATGCCTGGTTGCTCCTGTTATACCTTTGTGAACCAGAGTAAATTCTTTGTTCAAGTGCAGTTCCCAAGGCAGCCCAACAGATGGCTGTAAAACAGTGCTGTGCTGCTAGCATTGTTTCACAGCCATCTGTTGGCCTGCCAAGGGAACTGCAGGAACAAAACGTGAAAATCTACCCTATCATGGTCCCATCATGCAGTGCTACCCATATCTTGTAATGCACGCAGACGAAAATCGAAGTACGTAGCACCAATCCTGACAGTAAATTATGAGGAAAAGTACCTTATTAGTAAATGTAAAGCTAATATGTATAGCATTACTGGTTGAAAATCATTCAGTTTCTACTCATGATATTACAGTTATCAGCAATCACAGCCATCTGTTGGCCTGCTAAGGGAACTGCAGGAACAAAACATGAAGATGTACCTTAGCATGGTCCCATCATGCAGTGCAACTCATATCTTGTAATACACACTGATGAAAATCGAAGTATCTAGCACCAATCCAGACAGTAAGATAGGAAAAAGAGTACCATGATAGTAAAAATTATAAAATTATATTTGGCAATCATAACACCATGCACTTAAATCAAAATGTTGTAAATTAATGCCTCCCTACACCCACAATATATGTATGACAGGTTACATTCAGCAGAATGTGTACTATCAATACAGTGTTAAAGATAAATATAATAACTGTGTGTCTTTTTTTTTTGCATTACAAGTAAGCATTACAAATAATAAATCTGCTTATTTCAGGAAAAGCTTGCCATGTTACAAGTACATTAAGCCACTCGAAAGGAGACTTCTACTAGGGAATTAATGCATGTTTGGGTGGGGCACTCGTCCTTTGGCCTCGTGGTCCGACTCCCCCCCCCCAAAACCATGCATTAATTCCCTAGTAGAAGCCTCCTTTCTCATGGCTTAATGCTTCTGAGTCCAGTAGTGATGCCATGCAAAAACTGCATCATCTCTACTCTGAGATGTTGCCTCAGAGTTTAGAATGGTCCTGAGAAATCAGAACGCCATTCAAATGTTGCTGTGTGCTGGTGCTCCCTCTAGTGTTCTAACATCAGATTTCTTTTCTCCACTGAAGAGAACAGTCACCTCAGAGACCTTTCCATGTCCATTGGCTAATTAATGAATTTGTAAAATCTCCTATCATTATTTCTATTTACAGTGGTGCCAGCCAGGATGCAACGTCACAGAATGCTGCAGTGTACTACAAGGAGTGATGTAATTCAATAGCAATTAAGCTCTTTTTTTATGCAATGTTTTGTGATGTCTTATTTACTGCAAGTTATTGCATTGCATTGTGGCTGAGTCTGCTGCAGTTCTCAATATTTGTATTAGACAGTTTATTTTTATCTAACTTTGTTATTTTAGTCAAATGCTCCAGTTCCCGATTGGTTCCCTGGAACTGGAGAAAAGTCAATTTTATGGTTCCCACATAAATGTAGTAAATGTTTTTTGGCTAAAAAATATTAAAAGAACTGATTGTTTTAAAAGTTAAATGTAACAGTTTACAAATGTTATTCTCTATGGAGCAGGGAATACTTGTAGGCTAAATTCATTCGATTAGTGTGACTGAAATGCCTTGAAAAAGGACAGGGTCTACAGGAATTAAAATTGTGAATATTGTCACAAGACCTTGGTGAAGACAGAATGCCAAGATCTGTATTTTGTTCATTTGGGCCCTGACGACAACTACGTAAATTATGATTTGTGTAAACTTTTCTGCCCTAAAAACGCAAAAGATATAGGCAAAACACAGAGAGTCTCGATCTGCCACCGAGTCACCTAGCAGCTCTCCTAAAAAGAAAATGGAGGGAAGTACCTCAGACGATGGAATGCACAAACCGAGTGCTGGAAATATATTATTTGCATTTTTAAGCTGCGGCCGAAATCCCGCACATGCATACCAGATGCAAGACCAAAAGATCCCGTGCTTACTCGAGAGTGTGCCATTGGTGCTCATGCGTGGGATTTCGGCCTTGGTTTGTGGTGCCAGATAGATGTAATAGTTGAGACATACACAAGGAACAGGCACGACATGACTGTACTTCATCCATATAAAAATAATCATACATTGGGACTGCGCTTGTGGCAGACGCGCGGTCCTGACCTAGAAGTGCTTCCGGTATGTACGGGGATTACGGGCGGGTCAGTTGAAAACCTATTTAGGAAAAAATTAAGAAACCAGGTAAACATCCATTTATTTTATATCCATATGGGCATTCTAAGCATCTCCCTGAGTGGTATGTGGCCAAGAGGCATACTGCTCGTTTTTACCAAAAAACAAAACGGCAAAGCGGACAGTGCACCTTTAAAACCCTCCACTGTGCTCACTCATATCACCTCCTGTGGCAGTCTATTTTATGGGGAGACCACCCTCTCTGTGAAAAAACACTTCCTCATGTTTCCCCTCGGCCTGCTGCATTCCAATTTCATATCATGCCCCCTTGTTCTTATACATCTCTTATATTGGAAGATGTCTCCCCCCCGGCACCTTGTTAATGCCCTTAAGGTACCTGAATGTTTCTATCATGTCCCCCCCCCGATCCCTCCTCTCCTCCAGCGAGTACATGTTGAGGTCCTTTAGTCTCTCCTCATATGTTTTCTTGTGCAAGCCCTGTACCATCTTAGTTGTCCTTCTCTGGAGCGCCTACACCCAATCAATGTCCTTACAAAGATACAGCCTCCAGAATTGCTCACAGCATTCTAGGTGAGGCCTCTCTAGCGTTTTGTACAATGGCATCACCACCTCAGCCTTCTGCTAGTGATACCTCTGCCTATGCACCCCAGCATGACACTGGCTCTCCCTGCAGCCTTTGTACTCTGCCTAGATACCTTTAGGTCATCAGAAATTATAACCCCAGGTCCCTTCCTTCCTTGGTGATAGTGAGCAACTCCCCCCCAATCTTGTAGCTCTCCTCCGGGTTTCCTCTTCCCAGGTGCATTATTTTGCACTTCTTGTAATTGAACCTTAGTTGCCTCACTTCAGACCATTTTTCAAGCTTCTCCAGGTCCCTTCACATTCTCTCCACCCTGTCCGGAGTATCCACCCTGTTGCAGATCTTGGTGTCATCTGCAAACAGTCCTACTGCAGTGTCACTAATGAATATATTAAACAGGACTGGCCCAAGGACTGATCCCTGAGGTACCCCGTTGGTCACCGCCTCTCATCGGATTGGATCCCATTTACCACCACCCTCTGCTTCCTATCCATTAGCCAATTCCTAACCCAGTTTACCACCTTGTGCCCCATACCCAGACTACACATTTTGTTGATCATCCTTTTATGTGGGAAGGTGTCGAAGGCTTTGCTGAAATTGAGGTAGGTGAAGTCTACCGCCCCCCATCCAATTTACTTCCCTGGCTACCCAGTCAAAAAAATCTATCAGATTCATTTGACATGACCTTCCTGCTGTTAATCCACATTGTCTTAGATCCTGTGGACTGCTGGATTCCAAGTGTGCCACTGTCTTTCTTTAAGCAATGCCTCCATGATCTTACCCACTACTGAGGTGAGGCTGACTGGCCTATAGTTCCCTGCCTCCTCCCTACTACCACTTTTATGTAGAGGGACTACATGTGCCCTCTTCCAGTCCTCTGGAACCACTCCTGTGTTGAGTGACTCCGTGAACAGTGCTGCAAGAGGTGCCGCTAACTCTCTTCACAGCTCTCTTAGTATCTCTGGGTGTATACCGTCTGGCCCCATTACTTTGTCCACCTTCAGTTCTGTGAGCTCCTCCAGGACTCTATCCACTGTAAATGGACTTGTATTTACCTCCCCCCCTTGTGTCTGTTGCCCAGCTGTTGTCCCTGACCCTTCCCCCTTTGTAGTGAATACCGAACACAAGTATTTGTTCAGTATTTCTGCCT
The DNA here is from genome assembly GCA_016271365.2 of Neoceratodus forsteri. Lineage (NCBI taxonomy): Eukaryota > Metazoa > Chordata > Ceratodontiformes > Ceratodontidae > Neoceratodus > Neoceratodus forsteri. The sequence goes on from CM057450.1 coordinate 1,547,009,720, forward strand.
TTTCTGTGTCTCCCTCCTTATGCTCCCCTGTATCCGCTTTGAGCCTTACAATCCCCCCAGTCTTCCTTCTTTCACTAATGTACCTATAGAGTGCCTTGTCCCTTTCTTCACTGTCTACGCTAATCTTTCTTCAGTCTGCGCCTTTGCTCTCCTAACAGCCTTTCCTGCTTCCCTTAGATTCATTAGGTACACCTCCTTGTCCTCCTCCCTTTCAGTCCCCTTATATTTCCTGAAACCTGCACTTTTGCCCCTTACCTTGTCTGCCACCTCTCTCAAGAACCACAGTGGCTTCCGTCTTCTCTTCCCTTTATTTACCAACCTGATGCATTGGCTCCTCACCTCCTCTATGGCTCCCTTTAGTTGTTCCCACTGCTCCTCAACTGCCCCTCCTGTCTCTCTTCTCGCCAATGCCTCTTTGATACAACTCCCCATTTTAGCAAAATCCGGCCTCCTAAAATCTAAGACCTTTGCCTTCATGTGACTAGACTATGTCTTGGTCCCTATGCTAAACCACACTATGTGATGGTCGCTGGACCCCAGATGACCTTCCACCTGCATGTCTGTGATTCTGTCCCTATTGGTCAGTGCTAGGTCCAGAATTGCCCCTTCTCTGATGGGATCAGTCACTAGCTGTCTTAGGCCTGCCCCCTTTAGGGAATCCAAGATGTCACTACTCCTGGCTGAAGCAGCTGCTGGGATTGCCCAGTCCACGTCTGGGATATTGAAATCACTCAGCAGTAATACCTCACCTTTTGCTTCCATCGCATGAACTTGATCCCCTAGATCCCTATCCAACTCCTCCCCCTGTACTGAAGGCCTCTAGATCACCCCTACTCAGATTGCTGTGCCGTTGCATGGCTCAAGGGTGACCCACAGTGTCTCGGCCTACCCCCTTTCTACCCAGCACCTCCATTGCCTTTATACCCTCCCTAACATACATGGCCACCCCTTCCCCTTTTCTATCCCCCGTTCCTCCTGAACAGAGCATACCCCGGTACATTAGCATCTTAGTCATATGAACATACGAACATATGAATTTGCCAGCAGAAATAGGCCACCTGATCTATCAAGTCTGTCTCAAGTTTGCAGCTACACCTCACCCTTTGCAGCTGCCCTGCACCCCTTCCTTCCCAATTACCCCCTTCTCACCTTGTCCCATCCCCTTTTGAAACTACCCACCATCTTACAGGCTACCATCTCCTCCAGTAGAGCATTCCATTCTGCCACGGCCCTCTCCGTGAAAAGGTATCTCCTCATTTCCATCCTAAATCTTCCCCCCTCCAATCTAAGGCCCATGGTCTCTCATGTCCCTCCTTCTCTTCCTCAGCCTGAGTATCCCTTCAGTGCCCCTTTACCTACTTAAAGGTCTCAATCATATCCCCCGGTCCCTTCTCTCCTTCAAGGAGTACATGTTCAACTCTCAGCCTCTCCTCGTATGGTCTGCCCTCCAATTTGTGGATCATCCTTGTTGCCCTGCGTTGTACCCCTTCCACTAATTTCAAATCCTTCTTCAGATATGGGCACCAGAATTTTTATTTATTTATTTATTTGCTGTTGGTAACTGGGTAAGTGCACTAGTTAGGATTGCCTATTTTCAGGCACGACCCAGGAGATTACAAATCAGACAAGTTACAAACAATAGTACAGGGAAATCGGATCCAATGCAGTACATAAAAGAGATCAGTTACCTTAACAGGGGAGTAGAATTACATAGTACAGAAGTGAATGGTTACATTGCAAAGCGTCACAGAACTAAAACAGCTAACAGGATAAGTAACATAAGTGCTTAACATCAGTGCTCGTGGCATGGGGAGAGGGGAAGGGACAGGGTAGGATAGGAGTACAGAGGCAAGGCCAGAGAGATAATGTACAAATTAAAGGCATTTTTACATATTTTTGGAGCGTGGAAGGAGAAGGCAAGTTCACCCATTTTGTTAGAACATTTGGGGATGAAGAATGGAGCTGAAATCGTGGACTGGAGGAGCCGGGGGCAGTTGGCTGGGGTGAACAAGGCAGCTAGGGAGGATGGGATAGAAGAACGAATAATATTGTCTGTCAAACAACCTATGGAATATAAACGCCGGGAAGAGGGGGGCAACCAGTGGAGGTCAGAGTAAAGAGTGTACCTGTGTTTGAGACGATGGGCAGACGAGACAAATCTGCAGACATTGTTATAGGCAACATCCCATGTATGTAGGATGATTGCCCGCGCTTGTGCAAAGACCAACAGGGCGTAACAGAGACCTGGGAGCAGGAGTCCTTGGGCAGTGGAGATCCTAGTGGCAGAAGTCAGGGCATGATGGACATGATAAGCCAACCCAGTTTTGGCATTGATGGACTTGCAAGCTGCTTTGACATGGCGAGAGAAGTTGAGCGAGGGATCCAGTGTGATGCCTAAGTATTTGAAGAAGTCTGTAACTTGTACAGGAGAGCTGTCAAGACAAGAAACTAGAAATGAAGGGTTTAGGATGCAGTATTTCCTGCAGGACCCAAAGATCATAGCCTGGGTCTTGGCAACATTCAGTACAAGGTGGTGAGTTGTGAGCCATGCTTGGATCTTTTGCAGGTCGGAAGAGAGGTGGGAATTAATGTCAGAGAAGGCGCTAGTGGAGACATAGAGGAGCAAGTCATCAGCGCAGAGTAAGGTGCCACACTGGGCTAGAATGGTGGGTAGATTGTTTATAAATATGGAGAAGAGCAGGGGCCCAAGGACGGAACCTTGTGGGACACCAGTAGATAGAGGGGCAGGGGAGGAGAGGACCTTACGGTAGGAGACAGACTGGGTGCGGTTGTGCAGGTAGCTGGAGAACCAGGCGAGGGTGGACTGAGATGCACCCATGGATCCTGATGCAGGAGCAGTGAGTGATTGACCGAGTCGAATGCCTTTGATAAGTCAATAAAGACAGCCCCAGTAAGCTGACCTCCATCCATGGTGGTTATAGTGTCATTAGTGAATTCCACTAGGGCAGTTGTGGTGCTGTGGCCTGGTCAGAAGCCATGCTGAGTGGGAGATAACAGGTCATAGTTGGCTATGAAGTCTGACACCTGGCAATGAATGAGCTTCTTGAGAAGTTTACTGAGGGTCGACAGAAGCGCTATGGGGCGGTAGTTAATTAGGCTTTTTGGATCACCCATTTTAAAGACAGGTATAACCCTGGCGTGTTTCCAGGAGAAGAACATGATGCCAGAGCTAATGGAGAGGTTGAGGAGGTGCGAGATAAGGGTAGCAAGAATGGAGGTGCCAAGTTTGAGAATTCTGGGTTCTGGACCATCTGGACCAGCGCTGCTATGAGGAGATATAGTGTTGAGGAGCTGTAGTTGCACACAGTACTCCAGGTGTGGCCTGACCAGTGCCTTGTAGAGAGACAAGATCACCTCCCTGCTCCTGGAAGAGATCCCTCTTGCAATACAACCCAGCATCCTGTTGGCTTTCACTGCCGCCCTCCTACACTGCTCTGTATTGTTTATCTTCTCCGATACAACCAGCCCCAGATCCTTCAGATGCGTCAGAGAGAAAAGGAAGTGCAGGGATAACTTAGTGAGGATAAAGAGGGGTTGGGAGTGGTCAGAAAAGGGAGAAGAACAAGTGGAAGCACTAAATGAATACTTTTGCTCGGTGTTCATGCAGGAGAAGGGGGGACCACTACCACCTTGTACTGGGAGGGTGGGGAAGAGGTGATGGATGAAATGATTGAGGGAAGTAGAGTATTAAAGGGACTGAAGATGCTAAAAGTGGACAAGGCACCAGTGCCAGATGGTATCCACCCCAAGGTGCTGAGGGAGATGATGGAGGTGCTGGCGGAACCGCTGGTGGATCTGTTCAGCACCTCCCTGGATATGGGATGTGTGCCTCAGGACTGGAGGATGGCCCATGTGGTGCCGATACACAAGAGCGGCCTAAGGGACGAACTGGGCAATTATTGTCCGGTCAGTCTCACTTCCATAGTGGGCAAGCTTATGGAGACGATACTGAAGGGGAGGCTGGTGTCATTTCTAGAGGACAATTACCTCCAAGATGTGAGGCAGCATGGGTTCCTATCAGGGAAGTCCTGTTAACTAACCTAATACAATATTACAACTAGGTAACAAGAGAGCTGGATAGGGGCCATGCAGTGGATGTCCTCTACTTGGATTTCAGCAAGGCCTTTGATTCAATACCTCATGGGCGGCTTGGGGGGAAGCTAACTGGTGGAGTGGGAACGAAGATGGCAAACTGGATTACAAACTGGCTGTGTGGGAGGTTACATCAGGTGGTGGTGGTGGGGGAATTCTCAACACCTAGACCAGTGACAAGTGGGGTGCCACAGAGCTCAGTGCTGGACCTGATGTTATATCGGCTCTTCATCTCAGACATCATGCATAGAGTGGTGAGCAGAGTAAGTCTGTTCGCAGAAGATACCAAAATGGGTGCAGTAGTGGATGAGGAGGAGGAGGGTTGGAAGCAACTGCAGGGGACCTAACAAAACTGGAGGAGTGGTCTGAGAGGTGGCAGCTGGGGTTCAAGGTGAAGAAGTGTAAAGTTATGCACTTTGGGGCAAAGAACCCAAGGAGAGAATACTGGTTTGGCGGGAGGGGGGAGGGTGACGCTGGGGATCACTGAGGAAGAGAATGACCTAGGGGTGATGGTAACAGGGAGCATGAACAATTCTGCCCAATGCAGGAAAGCAGCAGTGAAGACAAACAAGATGTGGGGGTGTACAGCGAGGAGGTTCTCATCCAGGCGAAGGGAGGTGATCTGGCCCCTCTACGGGTCATTGGTCAGGCCACACTTGGAGTACTGTATATAGTTCTGGAGATCATACCTGAGGCAGGATATCGAGCTATTGGAGGGAGTGCAGCAGAGATCAATGAGGATGCTACAGGGAATGGAGGGGAGAGACTATGAGAATAGACTGGGGGAACTGAAGATGTACACCCTGGAGGAGAGGAGGGATAGGGGGGACATGATCAAAACTTTCAAGTATCTGAGGGTAATGAACAAGGATGGAGCAGACAGGGTTTTTAAACTGCGAAAGTGAAGGAACACTAGAGGGCACAGGCTAAGAATAGAGGGGGGAAGATTTAGGAGGGAGATGAGGAAGCATTACTTCACAGAGAGAGTGGTGTCGAAGTGGAACACCCTACCAGAGAGGGTGATGTTATGCAAAACTGTGGGTAGCTTTAAAAGGGCATGGGACAGAGAACAGGGGAGCGTACGGGTGGGTGAGGCTGAGAATGGCCGAGGGCGGAGAAAAAGGAGGGGGGTGGGGCAGCTGTAACTTAGGGGAGCTAGATGCACACTCAAGCAGATGTTGATAGACTAGGAGGTCTGTTTCTGCTGGCACATTCATATGTTCGTATGTTCTCCACCTCAGTGGAACCTAGCTGCACCCCTCCCAGCTAGTAACCCCTCCCTGGGTTCTTTGCTCCAAACTGCAGGACTTTGCAATTTTTCACATAGAACCCCAACTGCCATGCTTCCGACCACTCCACCAGTTTGGTCAGGTCATCCTGCAGCCCCTGCCAACCTGCTATATCGTCCACCACCCCCCTAATTTGGTATCATCAGCAAATAGACTGATCTTATTCCTGATGCCATATAAGATGTCCACAATGAATATTCCAAAAAGCACTGGCCCCAGTACTGATCCCTGTGGCACCCCACTCGTCACAGCCCTTGAAAATGAGAGTCCCCTCCCCACCACCATTACCCTCTGCTGTCTCCCATGCAGCCAATTCTCAATCCATTTAACCATCTTAGTCCCCACCCGCATGATTTGTGATGTACCAGGTCTCTGTTATTGCTGCTATGTCCAGGTCTGCCTCTACTAACAAGGCTTCTAGGTTTGAGTTTTTATTCCCCAGGCTGAGAGCATTTGTAACCATGGCCTTCCATGTTTTGCTGCCTATCTGCTCTTTACTCATGCCTTTGCTCCGCTGCTTTCTTCCCTCCCCACATTTTATCTTTCTGTGCTGCCTTCCTAACTCTGCCTTTCCCTCTTTGTTGATTAGGTGATACTGTCTGCATTTTTCCTACCTACTCCTCATTTCTGGCTTCTCTTTCTTGTGGGGGTGAGCTGCTAGAGTCTCCCTGTTCCCTTTGTCCCCCCTTCCTGGGTAGTTAATGCTTGGCAAGAAAGCAATTAAATAATTCATGTAAGACTGCTTTCCCCTTCCTGGACAGATGCAGCCCATCACTCGAGTACAGGGCCACATCTTTCCAGGTGGGTTCCTAGCCTCCAGTGAAGCCATACCCTTTCTCACTGCACCGTCCCTTCAACCATGTGTTGAAGCTTCTGATACAGAGATTCTCATCCTCCCCCCTGCTGCAGACCGGCAGCACCTCCAAAAATTTAATGGAGCTTGCTACCTTCCCCAGTTGCCCTTCTAACTCTTTGAAATCCTCCTGCACCTGTTCCATGCTTGTTCTGTCCTTGGATAGGTCATTCATTCCCAGGTGGACAATGACCTCCACCCCCCCTCCTTGCCACTGCCTTAGCGATCTTCTGGATCCATTCCCCCTCCCTTTGAGTTGTGCCTCCTGAGAGGCACTTAACCTTCCTTTCCTCCCTGCTGTCCTTGCCCAGATTCATTCCCCGGACTATCAAGTCTGCCTCTACTAACAAGAGGTTAGAGGAACGAGGTGTGAATGAGCTTGATACATCCAGCAGACCAGACCTGAGTTTGATTCTCACAACCTACACTTGCATACTGTATGACTCTGAACAAGTCACTTAACTGCCCAGTGCTCCCAGGCTGCCCCTGAAAACAGGCACTTGTGCCTAGTGGGCCTTACCCGGTTAGCAAAGACTAAAATAAAAAAATAAAAATTCCCTATCTGGAGTAACTTCTTCATCCCCTGGGGTCCTCTTCCTCCCTTCACTGGGTCTCCCTTCTGGAGGACCCTCACATCCTCCCTGGTCACAGCCTTGGGTTCCCTTGCAGGACTCTTCCGCTCCTCCAAGACAGTGTAGAAGTTCTTAACCTCGACTGAAAGGGGGATGTGTCTCTGCCCATACTCTCTGAACCTCCATGAGCCCACCGTAGTCCATCCTGCCATCTGCCTGGCAGCTGTTGTGGCAATGGCTGGTGACATGATGGCCTCTGGGTGGAGATGAAGGTCACCAGTACTCCTGCCAGCTCGGCCCCGAGACTGGCCACCTCTGCCCTGAGAGGTGTCTGCATATGGGGCAGCACTGCAGTACCCAGAACATTCTCCTGAAGATTGCTGCTCTGCACCCAGTGCATTGCACCACTCCCTGCATTAGCTCCCTTTAATCTGTTTCTATTCCCTCCTTTAATACTATCTAAACCCTCCTGTTGCTATTGTTAGCTTCTCAGTTTGATTTGCTTAAGCTTTTGTTGTTTTGTCTTTTCTCATCCTCTTTTGCTTTCTCTTCCCCTCCTTGTCCCCTTCTTTGGACTAGTACTTCCTGGTAGGAGACATGAAGATATATGATATGTCAGACCCACGCCCTATATAAGGAGGACAAGCCCTAGGTGGGTGGGTTGAGGGGTGGTGGGTGAGATTACCCTGGACTGAGAAAAACAGTCAGCCGAGGACCCTTCACTCTTCCTGAAGCTCCTCACTCCATAAAGAACAACCTCAAAAACTGAACCAAAACACTTAATTCTACCTATTTCCACAGGCCCCTAAATTATGAACTGAATTCAATGTAATCAATTAAATCACCTCTGTGCTTTAAGGTAGCTGGTAGCTGTTCTCCCTCTCAGCTCCAGCAGACAAAGCCCACAGTAAACTCCTGTTTTTAATCCCCAGTCCCCTCAAGCCTCCTTCAGCTCCTCCCCTTATCAGACACCTATTTCACAAAGTTTAAGTAACAGCTCTAGTCACAAATGACTGCAGATATTCTCCCAGTTAGATTATGTCCCTGACAAATAAAAGTTTCACTGGGTTTGTAGCTGGAAATAGGCATGTCCCCCATCCCCCGGATGATTAATTGTATTAGTATGGTTGAATTTTATTCCTATTCTATTCCATTTTTACAGGGGAGCTTTGGGTAGTGCTCCAAATTTCTGTTTGTGTGTGAAATACTTAGTACACTTAAATAGATCATTAGGTTTCTTTATATATATATATATATTTTTTTTTTTTATCTTCCTTTTCTTCTTTATTCAGTCTTTCTTTTTTCTCTTGAAACATTACTATACTTACTGAACTTCTTCTCATGACTCAGGGTAACATATAACCTCTTGTTTCATGCAATTGACAAAGTTATGCATTATATACATTAGTATTTATAGATAGAATGCATATAGGGACTATTTTAAGTAATTTCATTTGTTTAATATATTGAGATGTTAATTTCATAGGTTGTATTCTGTTAAAGAGTATATGACTGTTCTTTTAAAGTGGAAAGTTTTAAATTTGAAGTCTAAAGTTAAATATATAATGCAATGAATATTCCTTGTGAATATGTATTATTTGACAAAATGTAATAAAAATTCTTACTGATAAAAAAACAAAACGACCCCCCCCCCAAAATAGTGAACCAAAACACTTGCTTCTACCTACTCCCACAGGCCCCTGATTTATGAACTGAATTCAATGTACTCAATTAAATCACCTCCTTGCTTTAAAGAGAAGCAGTCATTTACAGAGGCTCCTGCCCCTGCAAACCTTACCCTCCGGTTAAGCTTTTCTCAGAAAAGCGCCTTTTTTTCTTGCGGCACAAAATCATTTAATTTCAAAAAGTCCACTACCCGGAAGTTTGGCGGACACTGGGGCGGCTCTGTTAAGTATAAAGGTGCAGCGCCACACCGTGCGCTTCTATACAAATGCATTTAAGCGTACATGGTGCCGCGCCACACCTTTACACTTAATGGAACTGCTCCAGCGTCCACCATACTTCTGGGTTGCAGATGTTTAGAAATTAAATTAAATTACTTTGCGCCGCAAGAAAAAAAGGCACTTTTCTCAGAAATGCTTAACTGGAGGATAAGGTTTGCAGGGGCGGGAGCCGATGCAAACAACTGCTTCTCTTTAAGGTAGCTGGTAGCTGTTCTCCCTCTCAGCTCCTAAGGTGACAGAAAAGCAGCAGTCTCTGATCATTGAGACAGACAAAGGCAAGCTGTCAAGCCATTCTCTAGCTCAGAGGAGGAGCACAGGGTGTGCAGTTGGATGAACCCTGATGCTAAGGATGACAAAAAGAAAAACAGCAGATGCTCTGGTGCCATCAGTACCAGCTAAGAAAAAACCAAAAGAAAAGCATCTGTTTGCACCCCCCTCCCGAAAAGGACCAGGAGCCAGCAGTAGAACAGAGAGCTATGCCCACAGAGTTTTTCTAGATCTTCCAAGCCATGGGAAATCTTGCCACTGTTTCTTCTGCCTCTCTAGCTAGCCTCAGGGATTTTTTGAACCTGAGGTGGAGGAAGAGGAAGAGGATGAAGGGGAACCAACAGAGTCAGAGACAATTCCTGAACATGACTTTGGTTCACCACCCAGTGTCAATGAGGATTTTTCTACATATTCCTCTTTTGTAAGGCATATGGTTGACGGTCTAGATAGCTCCTTCACGAAGACTGAGGAGTATATAGATAAGGCATACTATAGAAAAAAAATAAGAGGCAGAATTTATTAGTATTCTGGGACTGACTTCATCTAAAAGGCTCACAGTACTCATCCACAAATCTCCCAAAAAGCCACTAGCAAGATTATGAAGCATCCAAATCCAGCTTGTGGTTTTGACAAAGAAAATGGGAAAGAAATATCAAATAGAGAATGAAGGAGGTAGAATTTTTGCATTCTCTGAGGGAGTTGTGCAGGTAGCTGCATGTGAAATATCTGAAGTGTCACTAGCTTCAATGCCTTTAGAAAAAAGATTCCAGAAAGCTGGATTATATGGCAAGAAATTATACACTTCAAACACTCTACAGTTAAGGCAGGCTGCTTATGTGGCATACACTGCACAGTACCAAAAATCTCTTTGGAGCATACTGCAAAAACCTAAGTGAGAAGGTGGGACGTGAACTTGGCAGCGATCTAGCAGAAACTGCTAAAGAGGCACAGGAAGCCAGCAAATATCAGTTCTGCATGGCTGTGGATGCAAGTGACAGAGACTTAAGGGTACTAGCACATGCAGTATCTCTGAGGAGAAGTGCTTGGCACAAGGCTGTTAGAGGTTCCAAGGACAAAGGCTATGGACTTCCATTTGAGGAGCCATTTATCTTTGGGGATAAAACAGAAGCCTACATGAAAATGGTTGATGAACAAAAAACAACCTATAAGAGTTTGACCCAGAAGGAGAGAGCTCCTACTTCATTCTGGCTATATGGAAAAAGAGGTAGGGGCAAGGCCCACCAACAAATGCCTTAGGGTGCCACAAGTAAGTAAAAGTAAGCAAAAATTGTATTTTTATACAGCAATACATGTATTTTGGATGTTGCAGTCCAGTTTGCAAGATAATCCTGTGTAAGACAAAGTTACATAACAAGATATAAAAAGTTTAAGATATTCAAATTAATACAAATATTTTTACACACAAAACAAACCCAAGGAGCAATAGAAGCACACATAGAACAAGTCACATGATGTTAGTTGTAACAATTGCATGAGTAAAACAGTGTATTCCTAATAGCCTGGGAAAATACTGGGAATTCTGTAATTTCCCGAACAGTAGAAGCTAGTAAGTTCCAAACCGCCAAGTGGCAAAAGCACCAGAAGTACATGTCAGGTGCAAACACCAGTTCCTAAGCCACAAGAAAAACAAAATCTCTGACTCTGCATGCCACCATAGAACCCATACTAGCTGGAGGCCACCTGTCTCATTACTTCCAGAAGTGGAAGACCATCACCACAGACAAGTGGGCACTAGAAGTGGTGAGTCAGGGTTTAGCCCTTCATTTCACAGGTCTCCCAAAACTAAAGAGCCCAAAGGTATTTCCTTCACTCCAACCTCAGGAAAACACCTTGTTAGAGCTGGAGGTAAAGAAATTGTTAAAGATAGATCACGTGATGCAGCAGGCCTGAGAAGACGCTTTTCTGTTGCCTCCTGCCCACCGACGCTAAATTTTCGTACTTTTATTGAGCTTTTCAACATCGTGAGCCTGATTCTTGCTATTATCTGGTGGGGGAAGTTCTCGAGTGTGCAATCCATGTGTTTGATGCAGAATGGAAGCCGAGATGAAGAAGCCTCCGCCTAAACATACACCCCCGGTTACCCCAGAGAAGGCCCCTAAGAAACCGTGGGCTGGAACCACAGGCTCAACGCAAGCAATGGCACCTCCAAGCTCAGAACAGGAGCCATTAACCCTCACTGGATTCCTGGCTGAATTTTGGCCGTTCAAGGAAGAGTTAAGAAACCTCACTTCTGAATTCAAAACCCTCTCCCAGGCTATCGAGGACATAGCATTGAGAACCTCAGATGTCGAGATTCGACTCACTTCTTTAGAGAGGAAGCTGGATAAGCAGAATCCTGAGGTGGCCACGCTTCCGCAAAAAATTAACAGGATGGAGAAAAAGCTCGAAGACCTCGAAGGTTGTAGCCGCAGGAACAACGCGGTCATTATTGGATTACCCGAGATGGAAGAAGGGAATGACGTGGTCTTGTTTGTGCAGAAGTTCATCGAGAAACTTATAGGACCTTCACCCTATGGCCCCCACTATATTATAGAGAGGGCTCATAGAGCATTGCGTTCTATGCCTCCGAGGGGGGCCTCTCCCAGACCGTTAATTTTTCGTTTTCTCAACTTTTTAGAGAAGCAGCATTTCTTTCTCAAACTAAAGGCCGTACAAGAACTGGAGTGGGAAGGAGCGAGAATCAGAGTTACCCAGGATCTGCCACTATCTGTTAGGCAACGTAGAGCTGCCTTTCACCTGGTGGTTAAAAAGCTGTTGGCAGCTGGTCTCCAATTCAGAATGCGATATCCCTCGAAGCTGCAGGTCCAGATATCCGGACAGTGGCACTCTTATGAAGACTCTGACTCTGCAATGGATGGACTAAAAAATGCTATGCCTGATCTCTTTAAAGGCTCTTAATTATCACAGGGGCTATTAGAAGGGATAATTTAGGAAGTTTAAGATGTAACAGAGCACATGGAAATGGGCAGTGTTTTATTTTCCGGTTTACATTCATCTATTTCTGGTTATTTCTCTAGTTGGGGTTTAAAAACTGAAAAGTTGCTGTACCTTTAAACTTCTTGGTTAACTAGGTACACTTTAGATCTCCTCAGGGGAAGGTTTGGTGAACAGTGGGGACACTCCTGGCCACAGTTATGAGAGGACAATGCCCGTTTGCCCTCATGGGCTCCTTTTGGGGGACCGTGAAGGTCTTTAGAGTGTAAGGGGGCATTTTTCTGCTGAACCGCCCACTATGGAGATCCGGATTGCTGAAACAAAGCTTCAGGGTAGGGCAGTGTTCGTACCCTGTTTCCCAATTGAGTGGGATCAATCTTGTCCCCTCCCTTTTCTTTATGATTGGGGTAAGGGACTTCTTTCTCAGTTTAATAGCCATTATGATGGGAGTTCAGGTGACCGGCTCATGGGAGTTTTGGCAGAACTCAGAGAATTTTAGGAGATATTGGCGAGGTAGGAGTCCTCTCAGGTTCTTTTTGCCTACCGCAGCTTTACAAAGGGATGCAGGGATCATTTACGGGGAGGATGGTTGCCACGCAGTTCTCAGTGGTGGCCACTAAAGGGGAGTATTTCTCTGGATTGCTTCCACTCCTCGCAGTAGTGAAGAAGTGCTAAGGCAGATTTGGTGGCAAGAGAGATATAGGTTGGATTCAGTGGCGCAGTCATTGTTTTGGAGCAGAACCGGCGCTTGGCTCATTTCGAGGTTTCTAATCTCCCTTCTTTTTTTCAGGGGGAGCTTCCCGAGTTTGAGCTTAGCCTACTTTGGTAGATTGCCCTTTCTCCACTCTCATTCCCACTCCCTTCTCTGCTAGAAAGTAGGGAGGAGACCCATTTTTGCTTGAATCGGGGGGTAGAGATTTTACCTTCATTTTGTACAATAGCCGTGAGGCGTTGGATGGGAGCTATTTTTGTCTCATGTTATTCTGTATTAGGGGTGATATCCATTTTTGTAATAGCAGGATTAAGGGCAAGTTTTTCAAGACCTGCTAATTGTATTCCTTTGGCTTTAAAAGAGGTTCTCACATGTAGTTCTGATGTTTGTGGGCCTCACAAGTGTTTTGAACTTGCTTTATTCTTTAATTTTGTTATGGATGGTTACTATGATGAGATTCTGGACGGGGGTGGGTGGGAGGATGGGAGCGGCTGTTTTTGGAGGAGTGCTGCTTAGCGATGCATAGGAGATTTGGGTGGGTTGGGAGGGCAGGGGGACCAAGGGTAGGGTGTTTGTGGTTTGTGTTTCTGTTGGATAGTTTGGGGATGTTCTCAGTAGGGGAGGGGCAGGTTTGGGGGTGGGGAGGTATTATTGGGTGGGACACAGTCTGTTTTAGGTCGGTTGAGGTCTGTCTTTAAGGTAGTCTATGACTTTAGTTACTGCAATTATCTATCGTATTTGCACAGTGGCTAAGGAGCTGTTTCTCAACTTGGAATATTAAAGGGGCCCGTAAAAAAACTAAGCAATATAAGATACTGAAGCACTTAGACATTTTATGTGCTAATGTTGTTTTTATCCAGGAATCGCATTTGCTTGACTCGGAAGCCATTCAGATAAGACGGATGCAGATTGGTCAGGTCTTCTCAGCCCAAGGAACCTCAAACAGCTGTGGGGTCTTAATTCTTATTAACAGAAGCATTCCTTTTCAGGTTATACAGGAAATTAAGGACCCCAATGGCAGATTTATTCTGGTTAAGGGCACTTTGTATTCAGTAGATTTTGTATTAGGAAACATTTACAGCCCTAACAAAGATGACCCCTTATTTTTTGCGAGACTACTTAATAATGTTCTTTTCCTGTTACCTTCCATCATAATTTTAGGGGGGGACTGGAACCTAGTGGTAGATTCAGGTAAAGACCGCATTAGCTCACTCCCGGCTTCTTTTTCCCTGGCACAGCATGCATTACATGAGTTAATAGACAGATTGGGACTTTGTGACATTTGGAGGGTTTTGCACCCTGCGAACAGGGAATACACTTGTGTGTCCCCTGCTCACAGGTCTTTTTCCCGTATTGACTACCTTTTGGTCTCTCAAGCCCTGTTACCAGGGGTGACAAGCTCTACTATTCACTCAGATCCGCCCTCCGACCACTCACTGGTGCTCTGCAAATTGGCCCTCACTTCCCTGCCTAAGCAGCAAACCAGGTGGAAACTGAATGGCCAACTGCTCAAGGATCCCAAGTGCAGAAACCAAATTAAGGAGCATATCACACAATTTTTCGAGTTGAATGCTCCACAGGACACTAGGCCAGATGTGTTATGGTGTGCCTTCAAAGCATATCTCCGGGGCATGCTAATTGGGATGGCCGTGACAAGGAAGAGGGGACGGGAGGCCAGGCTGAGGGAGGTGTTAACCCAGATAAGAGCTTTAGAAATTATCCTACAATCAAACCCTTCTGACGACTCTAAACAAGAGCTGGTAAAATTGAGGGACTCCTATATAAATATGCTCAACGAGAAAGCAGAGTTTTCTATTTTATGTACTAAAGCCTCATACATAGATCACAGGGGAAAAAACGGGCAAGTTACTAGCCCAGAGAATTAAGCAACTGGAGTCTGCTCGGTTTGTCCCCCCGATCCGCTCCAAAATGGACGGAACTCTCAAATCTAATCCCCAGGAGATTGTTCCGGAGTTCGTCAGTTATTCTGAACACCTATATGGTGAAATGCCTAACCCTGCCTCAGCACATACTCTTTCCTTCTACCTGGTAGAGGCCCAATTGCCCTGTCTCTCGGAGTCCCAGGGTAGGATGTTAGTAGCCCCCATTACAGAGTCGGAAATCCTGGAGGCGATAAAGGGCTTACCTGTAGATAAATCACCAGGACTAGATGGTTTTTCAGCAAACTTTTATAAGTGTTTTAAGGAGCAAATTACCCCCCCATCATCTTTCTCTCTTTCATTACATATTATCAGGTGTGCAAGTTGACTCCTCTCTATTCAAGGCCCTCATTGTGCTTCTCCCAAAACCGGGTAAAGATCGAGAATCTGTTGAGAGTTATAGACCCATATCATTGTTGAACCAAAACATAAAAATTCTAACAAAGATCTTAGCGGATAGACTCAGTTTGGCTCTTCCTGATTTAATTGGCTCACATCAAGTGGGATTTATAAAGGCAGATTCTCCGCAGACCATCTCCGCACTCTCTCGCATGTCTTCTCGGCATCCAGGGATGCCTCCTTTCCAGTGGCACTGGTCTCCCTGGACGCCGAGAAGGCTTTTGACAGAGTCAATTGGAGTTTTTTATTTCAAATGCTAAACTCTTTTGGATTCCCTCAACAATTTCAATCTTGGATAAAAGCCTTATATCAGCATCTGACTGCTAAGATCTCTGGGAATGGGGTGTTCTCCAGGACCTTCATTCTGCATTCCGGAACCAGGCAGGGTTGTCCCCTTTCTCCCCTACTTTTTAATCTCTACCTGGAGTCCTTAATCCGTAAACTAATTTCATGCTCGAAGGTCCAGGGGATTACCATTCTTGGCAATAAGCTTAAAGTCGCTGCAAATGCGGATGACCTGCTTTTATACCTCTCTTATCCAGAGACTTCTATTCCTGCCATGTTGCATATAATTGGGCAATTTAGTAAACTATCCAATTACAAATTAAATGTAGGGAAGTCAATTGTGTTCCCCCTAAATCACAAAGTTTTTAAGAATAATATTACCGCCCTGGGTCTAGCCTGGTTTAAAGACTCGTTATGGTATCTGGGCATTGTGTTAACTAGAGACCTGCAGAGTACCTTTAAATACAACTTGGAAACCCTACTGTCCACGGAGCTCTAGACTTGGCTAGATGGTCAGCACTACCCATTTCTTTTTGGGGAAGAGTCTGTCTGGTTAAGATGAATGTTATCCCGCGTCTCTTATACCCCCTTCAGCTACTTGACATTTGTCTACCAAGCAGCTGGCTTAAAAAGGCCCAAAGTTTGATTAGTGACTTCATCTGGTTTAAAAAGAAGCCTAGATTAGCTTTTTACAAGCTTGTGGTGCCCAAGTCCAAGGGTGGTTTATGACTTCCATACGTATATATGTACTATTGGGCCTGTAGCGCGGCCAAATACCTAAGATGGATGGTATCTAATCCCTCAGATTATTTGCCCGCATGGCTGAAAATAGAGAGGGAAATGATCCGCGCGGCTAATATAGCCCCTTCCGCATTATTATTTCTCAATACCACTTCTATTCCCAAAGAGTTAAATGGCACCACAATTGAAGTTTCCATGAGGATTCACTCACAGTTGTGTAGATTCCTAAAGTATAAAAACTGGCTAGATGCGGAGCAGTCGATTTGGAACTCCCCTGCCTTTAAAATAGATACTAAAGTGTTACCCCCCAAATGGTTACCTTGTCTAGGTGATGGTAGGATCCACTCGTTTCTTAAGGAGGATGGTACCTGGTTATCAGCTGAGGATATTGTGGCAAAATTCAGGCTTAAGGAAAGTGACTATTTTAAGGTACTTCAGCTCAGACATCTCCTCATTAAAAAATTTGGGGAGGGCACCCCCGTATCTTATAATTTCGCCTTCCCTTGCGAACTAGTCCCATTGGTTAATTCCTCCCAAGTATCTCCAAATTGTACAATATTTTAGTGCGATTGGCATTTTTCAGTGCCGCTTTATTGTCCAACAGAATTCTGGTCTGCTCTCTTCCCACACTGGGATAGGGACTGGACGACTATATGGAACAACTGCCATCATTTTGTAACACAAGATAGGTTACGTTAATGCAGTTTCGGATTCTTCATAATCTCTACTACTATCCTCAGAAACTGGCTAAATGGGAATATCTTCCTCTGATGTTTGCACTAGATGTACTTTGGCAAAGGTTCCTACTTCACATTTTCTGGGATTGTCCTAAGATATCACCCTTGGGGACTACAAGGACAAAGCTGACCCACCTCTGGGCTGAGAGACCTGTTTATCCCAGAGGTTTGCATCTTCGGGATTACTTGCAGATTTCTGTTAATAAGCGTAAGTTTCATATTGCTTTGATCTCGATGTCCGTTCAGAAACTAGTGTCAGGTATTGGAGTGGAGCTCTGTCATCTCATTCTGAATGGCTAAAACCCATTAATCTTCTCTTGTTTATACTATTTTGTGCACAATGTGTCCAAATATGCTGATTTGCCTACCCATACGTTAGTACCATCTAATTTTAATACTTAACTCCTAATTTCTCAGATGTCATGGACTGTCATGCCTTTGGGACTGTGTTGGGGGGGTTGGAGTGGGGGGTGTAGGGGACGGGGTCAGTTAACTTGTGTGGTCATAAATTTTATGTTATGGATGTTTTGACCCTGTCCATTGTTTAATGTGAAAATTTCAATAAACTTTAAATTAAAAAAAGAAGAAAAAAAAAAGAAATTGCTAAAGATAAAGGCCAGAAAGGGTCCCTCCTTCACAGTAGGGAAAATACCTCTTCTCAAGGTACTTTCTCACAAGAAAGAAAATGGGAATTGGTGGCCCACTCTGGATTTAAAATTCCTGAAGAGGCACATAAAAATAAAACATTCAGAATGGTAACACTGGGAACAGATGTACCGTTGTGCAGAAAGGGGAGTGTCTGGGATCACCGGATGTGAAAGGTGCATACTTCCTTATGAATTTTTCAAGAGTATGGCAGTTGGGGTTCATTACCAAAAAGTGCAAAATCATGTATCCAGGGCATAGGAACCCACAAACTGAGAACAGGATCGGGTGGGGGTACAAACAGTCACTAAGTAGGAAATGGACCTTGGGGTTATCATATCTGATGACCTGAAAGTGGCAGGGCAGTATGACAAAGTGGGTAAGGCCAGTAGGATGCTGGGATGCTTATGGAAAGGTATCTTCAGCAGGAGGAGGAAAGTGGTGTTGCTACTTTATTGCTCACTTCTGAGACCCCACCTGGAGTGTTGTGTCCAGTTCTGGAGGCTGCTTCTCAGAAAGGACATAGACAGAATGGAGACAGACAAAAAAAGAGCAACTAAAATGGTGCAGAGGTTGCATCAATCAAAAGCTCTATGAGGAGAGGCTGAAGGATCTCAACATGTACACCCTGGAAGAGAGGCGAGCAAGAGGGGACATGACAGAGACCTGCAGGTGCCTTACAGGAGTGAATAGGGTGCAGGGTGGGGAGTCTCTTTCAAATGAGAAACAGCACCAGTACCAGAGGGCATGCGATAATGCTGGTGGGGGGGGGTTAAGAAGGATGTGAGGAAGTACTAATTTACTGAAAGAGTGGTGGATGCTTGGAACAGACTGCCAGCAGAAGCGGTGGAGGCAAACACAGCCATACACATGGCATTTAGGCAAACTGTGTAAAAATAATGATCTGCATTTACTATTGATATTTCCATACATAGAGCTACCCATAAGGCAGAGGTAATGACGCATTATTACTGGTGAGAACGGGAGTGGACTGAGGTGCCATAATTGAAAATGCCGGCTGCACCGGGGGCTTCCACAAATGTTACGAGTGGTCAGGTAAATACACTATACATTTTACAGGGTGACTGCAGGGGGAATTTGTACAGTGAAGCCCCGATCTGTGAAGCGGTCGGGGCTTCACTTTAGCCAGTAGAACTCCTTTAACCAAACAGTTACTTTACCTGTGCTTTTTGAATCTCATTGAAGTCCAGGTGAGCAAAAATTATACTGTTAGGTTGTCAAAGAGAGCACTCAGCTACTACCTTGACAGAACAAATGATATGAGATCTGTCAACGGCCAGCTGACTGTTACCTATAGGGAGGTTGGCAAAGGCATATCTGCTGCAAGAAGGACCATTTCTGTGTGGCTGGTCTCTTGCATTCAATTCTACTATGAAAAAGCTGGTAAGCAGCATCCCTTAGAGCACATTCCCCAAGAGCATTGCAGCTTCAGTGGCAGCCTCAAGAGACATTCCTCTTGCCTACATCTGCAAAGCAGTTACATGGAAAACTACACACTTTTACTAAGCACTGCTGTCTGGACATTCTCTGCAGAAGAGATGCAAGGTTTGGAACAACAGTCTTGCAGAACCTTTTCCTAAATAGGTTCCAGTCTTCCCAGCCTCCCAAGGTACTGCTGTGAAGTCTGCATTTTTTGTATGGCATCACTATTGGACTCATTTTATTGGAAGAAAATGTACTTACTGTAGTAATGATGTTTCTTATTATGATTCCAGTAGTGAGCCAGTACAGTCCCACCTCTATCTCCTTTCTAGAACCTAATCAGAAACAGGTTCTTAAAGATGACATGGGTTTAAACACTGTTTATCTGAGCATGAATATGTTCACATGCTTTACATTTTAAATCTCTTTTAAAATACGTATGGTACATTTACTTAAAAAAGTTAAAAATATTTTAAGTCTTCTTAATTTTTGCTATTTTACTTACTACAAGCAATGCAGTTTAGGTAGTTAGTACTGCTCCCTTCTGCTCTTCAGCACAAATCTGATGTTAGAACATTAGAGCGAGCACCATCACACAGCAGCATTTGAATAGAGTTCTGATTCCACTGCACCATTCTAAACTCAGAGGCAACATCTTAGAGTGCAGATGATGTATTTTCTGTATTGGCTGACTACTGGACCCATTAGAAGAAACATCATTGCTGTTTTGATTAATGTTTTTCTTTCACACCTCCCTCGCCAACAGCCAGCACCACTGGTATCCTTTATGTGTGCATCTTGTCACATGCAGTATTTCAAAGGGACAGTAGCAGTACAACTTGTGTCAAGGCCTAGTCTGACTGTGAACACTCATAGACAGACCATTAGACAGGTTTCAGAGTTCCAAACAAAACTGGCTTTTTTTAGCAAAAAAACAGAAAGGTGGCTCTTTCTCAGCAGTTTTAAGCATAAAAACAAGTTTTCTAACAATATGAATTAGAAGAACTGCCTATCAACTTGTGCATCATTTCCTTGAACTGCATGACAGGCTGCAGTGGATTTAAACATTCATAGAATCATGGAATCATAGAATGTATACAAGTTCAATGGGCTGGATGCCCTTTAAAGAACTCGCACCTATCTTATAGGTGATAAGAGTATTTTCTATTTCCCATGTGTTCATCAAGTCTAATTTTAAAGGTACAGTTCAACCTCGTTTATCTGACCTGCTTGGGGGACATCCGATATGGTCGGATAACTGGGGGGTTGTATAAATGGGATTCCAGTAGAGACGGATTGTTATAAACAATCTACACACTCAGGAAGACACTTGAACATTCATATAAATTTCAATGTTTTATTAAATGTGCAAATGTGCTAAATACAGTACCAATCTTTATTAGAACAGTACAAGGTGCATGATTTAAAGAAATATTTTTCAAAGGAGCGGAATCAGTTTTTAAAATAGTCATTAATTGACTTTTGTTTCAGAGCATCGCGCTGCTTTAGACTCCGGAGTAGCATGATTTGGATAGGGTCACAGTCCGGCTGTGCTTCCTGGTACAGAATAAATTTTTCCAGGTTCTGCACTGCCTCAGCGTGAGTTGGCAGAGTCTGAGACTCTTCTGTCTCCAATTCATTATCGCTAGATTCCTCGTCTGGTTCTGATTGTGCTTTCGAAAGCATTTACCTCCCTTGTTGTCTTCCTGCCAAGGTTCTAATAGCTGCAGTTCTAGCTCGATTCAGATACAACCACATGACACCTCTCTCACAGCATACTACCCGCATCAGACTTTCACAGCTAAAAAAAACTTAGAATGTCTCTAGCCTTTATCAGGAAGCTACTTTTCTTCCTTCTGTTATGCTCTGGAGACGTCGAGCTTAACCCCGGTCCAGTTCAAACTATCAGTTCCCCCTCGGACCTTGCAAACCTGAAAGGCATGCAATTCTTGCACATGAATATATGTAGCTGCTAAAAAGGTTTACATTAATACAGGCCTGGGTCACTCACACCAAACCAGAAGTATTAGTTATCTCGGAATCTTAGCTCAGGCCTGCCACGCCTGACAGGGAAATTAGCATCCCTGATTCCCTATTTAGAGCCGACAGGCCTACTGGGGGGAGGTGTGGCCATATATGCAAAGGATAAATACACCGTAACATGTCTAGAAATGACATCCATTGCTAACCAATACGATTGCCTGGTTCTAAAGCTGGAGATACCCTCATCCTCAGCGGTACGTGTTATAGGTTGCTATAGGCCACCATCTGCTGGTTCCCAAATCCTCACCTACCTAACTAATGTTATGGAGCATGGCTCCCTTGAAACAGGCATCCTTGGGGACTTAAACTTTGATTGGCTGTCCCAAGCTGCGGCACCTCTCAAAGAATTTTGTGACACCCATGGGCTAAACCAACTTATCGGAGAGCCCACTCGTCCCAACAAAAAATGCCCTGCTAATAGTACTTTGCTGGATGTCATCTTAGCAAGCAAACCACACCTTTTCTCCCACACAGGCGTATTTTTCTCTGATGTCAGTGACCATAGCATTATTGCCAGCATAAGCTCAGCCAATGCCTACCGTTCATGTCAAAGTTCTCTATCAAGCAGTCCAGACGCAATTTTGATCTGTCCGCCTACCTGGATGACTTAAAATCCTTGATGCGCTGGCAGGACTTTTACTTAGCCAACTCCGTCCAGCTTGCCTATGAGATCTTTTCCGAAATCATGACTGAGGCCCTAAACAAGCATGCTCCGCTCGAAAAAACCAAGATAAGGAGAAGAACCTGTCGTTGGTTCACACCTGAACTCAAAGCAGCTTTATTAAACAGGGACAAGCTTTGGAAGTAAGCACAGTCTACGAAGGCCCAAAAATGGATTGGTGCAATTTTAGGATTGCCAGGAATGCCTGCACCAAAATGATGAGAGATGCTAAGGCATCCTTCTATCACTCAGAACTCGATTCTGCAACTAGGAGCTCTGACAAATTTTGGGATTCCATCAGGAACATGTTTGGACATACCCCTGGAACCTCCTTGCCTGCAAAAATTTTCTCTGGCAACGGTACCATCTGCGACAAACTGGAAATACTGGATGCCTTCAACAACCACTTCGCTACCGCAGGTCTTGCCTTTGATAACTCACCTGCATGATCCCCTATGATCTCAATGCAACGTGCTCAACTCTGAACCTCTCCTAACCAGTTCAGTATTTTCTTTACAGCAAACTACGCTGAGGGAGGTCGAAGATCTTCTACTAAAGTTGGACAAGAAGAAAAGTGCTGGTGCCAACTATCTAGATCCCTTCTTCCTAAAGGTCACCTTCCATGACCTATCTGTACCAATTACCCACCTATTCAATCTTTCTCTTTCTCTATCCCACAGTATCCTCCCACCTTTATGGAAAATAGCACATGTTATACCCTTGTTCAAATCTGGGGACCCTTGCAACTTAAACAATTACAGGCCAATCTCATTACTACCCATCTTGTCTAAACTATTGGAAAAAATAGTAAGCAAGCAACTGACAGCTTACGTTGAATCCATGAATCTCTTGAATCCTATGCAATCTGGCTTCAGAGCACATGACAGCACTATCACAGCCCTTGCTGAGATGACCAACGATTGGCATCGGAACCTGGAAAACAAGAAATTTGTCTGCGCAGTGTTCTTAGACCTAAGCAAGGCTTTCGACACTGTTGATCATGAACTGCTTCTCTCCTCTCTCAAGGCTATAGGACTGGATGCTCTGTCCCTTCACTGGTTTGCAGATTACCTCTCTAACCATTGGCGGCAAGTAAAATCCAATGGTGACCTTTCTCCTCTTAAGCTCTTGAAAAGAGGGGTCCCCCAAGGATCAATCCTGGGCCCACTATTGTTCGCAATCCACGTGAACAACTTAGACAAAAATGTAACTAAGGTTAACATTCATCTATTCGCAGATGACACGGTCCTTTACCTAAGCCACTCCTTTCCCGAAGCAGCCTACAAAGATCTACAATCAGAATTCAACATCCTTCAGAGACAACTGCTTAACAAAAAATTGTTATTAAACGCAAAAAAAACTAAGGCTATGCTGGTCTCACCTTTCCTATCAGGCACAAACCCAGCCATGTCTGGTTCCATTCCTCAGAATACCACACTCTAGGGAGAAATTCTGGAATACGTAAGCAAATTCAAGTACCTGGGGGTGTGGCTCGACCACAAACTTTGTTTCTCTGAACATATTGAAGACCTTCTAAAGAAATTAAGACAGAGGCTTGGCCTCTTCTTCAGGATAAATAACTACCTTACCTGTAATGCCAAGAGGAGGCTGGTACAAACCACATTTCTCTCCTTGATCGACTGTGCCGACTTTCTCTATAGTCACTGCCCTGCCTTGCAGCTTGCTAAACCTGACACTTTGTATCACAGGGCCCTGAGATTCATCACTGGACTACCGCTCGCCACTCACCACTGTGCCCTCTACACAGCCATGGGGTGGCCCTCCCTTCACTCCAGGAGACTCAGAAATGCTATATTCTGGACCTTCAAAGCCATCATTAAGAACCTTCCCCCTTATATCTCCACTTGTCTACCACTATGCGAACCTGGTACCTATGCCCTGAGAAGCTGCTCCCTCATCTATCTGAAGGTGCCTAACCTAAAAACTTGTCTAGGGAGATTGGCCATAAGTTTTGCACTGCCCTCTTTGTGGAGCGCTGTACAAAAAACATTGAAGCTCAGCTCCTCGATCAGCGTATTCTCCGTTAAGAACCTATACGACCGATCAGTGAAAGAATTCTGCAATTGCTTCCCCCAAAAATAAACTTAAATTTAAATACCCCTTCCTCACACTGTCTCGGTCACGTTCCCTTTCCCTCCCTCTGCCATCCTGCCCCTATTTTCTTATTCCCCCCTCTACCACCTGCCTTCCTGGGCCCACGAGATTAAGCAGGTCCCGATATATATCTCTTGATTGCATATGTGTGCTCAGTTTGTCTATGTCATGCCTGTATTGACCAGCTCCAACCAGAGCCATGTCCATGATGATTTACACTCAAGCACTTTTTTATGGTTAAAATTGTATTGTACTTTTGTTCCTCCTGTGTTCACAAATGTGCATTATTACACTGTTTGGATTGTATTTGCTCCTCTGTCACTTTGTGTAACAGGTCCATCTTATAAATGAGCTTGCTCAATGATGATCACCTGTATAAATAAAGACTTTGATTGATTGATCGGGTCACCATTTCCATGAGATTGGGGAGGTCAGCTTGCTTGGGGAGTTTCCATTAATTACATGTCATTGACTGCAATTTGACAGTACTTTGACAGTCACTGACAGTTTGACAGCCGTAGAATTCAGAAGTAAAGTTGAACTAACAGGCGAAACATGATAGGGGAGCTGTAATATTAGGGGACACAGGTTGGGTTCGCTAGATAGGAAGGTTCGGTATTTTGGGGGTCGGATAAACAGGGTTTGACTGTATCCATGGTTAGACTAGATACCACTTCTGTGGGTAGACTGTTCCATAAATTAACCACCCTCTGTGTAAAGAAATTACTTCTTTTGGTGGTTTTCATCAATTCTCTTCTAGCTACAAATCCATTATTTCTTGTATTAGCTGTAGTATTGTTTAATGTGAGGCCTACAGTTGTGCTTAAATATTTATCTTGTAATGCTTTGTATGTGAAACATAAATCTCCTCTTATTTGTCTATAATGTGCAGAGTATAATTTCAAATTCTTTAACCTGGATTTGTAATCCAAGTTCTCTTGACCTTTTATCTTTTTAGTAAATTTTCTCTGAACCCCCTCAATCATTTTATAGCTTCTTCTGGAATACGGTTTGTTGAATTGAGAACAGTACTCAAGATGTGGTCTTATCAAGCTGGAATATAGGGGCATTAAAACCTCGTATTCCCTGCTTTTATATTAGCCAATATGCAGCCCATTATTTTATGACACTTCTTGACTTTTACAATGGTGTTATTTTTAAAGTTAAAATCATTAGTTATTATAGTGCCTAGGTCTTTTTCTTCAGATACAGACTGCAGTAAATGATTGCCCAACTTGTAACTGTAACATGGATTGTTTTTTTCCTATATGCATAATTTTGCATTTTTCAAGATTAAAATGCATACGCATATTATGCCCCCACTCCATAAGTAAATCTAACTGTGTTTGTATGTTATATTGGTCTGTTATTGAAGTTACAAGTCCTCCCAACCTGCAGTCATCTGCATATTTGGCTAACCATATTTTGACTAAGATTGGTATGGTTCAGATTAAGATAAAAAGGGTTGGTCCCAATACTGATCCCTGTGGGACACCACTGGTCTCCTTACCTAACGAGGAGCTATACCCTTTGACTGTAACCTTCTGATATCTATTATATAACCATGAACTGATCCAACTTATAATATTGGGTGGTAATTCAATCTTCAGTAATGTGTTTATTAATATTTGGTGAGATACTTTATCGAACGCTTTAGCATAATCAAGGTAAATTACATCACTTGGAATACCTATGTCAAGTGCTTGACTTATTGGCTCGAAAAAATTGAGTTGATTAGTCAAACAAGATCTTCCAGAAATAAAACCATGCTGACTATGATCGGTTAGACCTTTGTTAAACATATACTCATTAATTGGGGAGGCAGTATAGCGCAGTGGTTTAAGGCTCTGAGCTGCAAATCTGGAGACCTGGGTTTGAATCCCACAGCCCCCACTTGCATATACTGTGTGACCTTGAGCAAGTCACTTAACTTCCCTGTGCTCCCAGGTTGCACCTGTAAAAAAGCTTTCAGCTTAGTGTGTCTCACCTGGTTAAAACAATTGGAATATGCTTTTGTAGTGCCTTTTCCATAACTTTACAAACCACAGATGTGAGACTTATGGGTCTGTAGTTCTTAGGTTCATCCCTTTTCCCACTCTTAAAGACTGCAGTCACTGTAGCTATACGCCAGTCATTTGGTACTACACTTTTCTGGATTGATTGATTGTAGAGATAAGTAAGTGGTTCATTTATTAATGGGGCTAGTTCTTGAAGAGGCCTTGGGGTTATACTGTCAGGTCCGGGTGAGCTATTGGTTTTAAGTGTATGTATTATATCGTAAACTTCAGATGTACCAATATCAGGATATGAATTAATTAAGTTAATTTGTTGAGTTTGAAAAACTGTTTTATCATATACACTTAAGAAGTATTTATTCAAGGTTTCAGCTATATCTTCTTCATTTGTAACCAGGCCTTCAGTTTTTAGGGGCCCTATAGTAAGTTGTTTACCTTTTAATGTGCCAATATAATTGAAAAATTGTTTTTTATCTTCAACCCCAGTTGCTAATTTTAGTTCAGTTTGTTTTTTTGGCTTTTTTTATCATTCCTTTAATACTTTTGTTATATGATTTAAATTTATCAAGTAACACTGAAGTTTTTGATTTCTTAAATTTCTGAAATATTTTTTTCTTCTTACAGATCAATTTCCTAATTTTATTGTTCCACCATGTTGGAGTCCGTCTGGGTTTATTATGTTTGACTATGATAGGCACATATCTCTCAATACATTGTATAAGAAGTAATTTAACTGATTCCCAAATTTGTTCTGGATTTTTACCTGTAAGGTAATTTTTCCATTCCCATTTACCCAGGAAATGCCACATTTTTTGATAGTCAACCTTATGAAAATCTCTTACAACAGTTTTCCCCTTAGTATATTCTATATTGTTCTTATAAGAGGCAAATATCATATTGTGATCAGACTCTTCAAGTGGTGGATAAAGTTGAATATTATTTACTTTTTCATCACAATTTGTTAAAATTAAATCTAATATGTTATTACCTCTGGTTGACAAGTGAATCATTTGTTCAAGATTTAACTCAATAAATAAATCAATGAATTCCTTATCTAATGCTGACTTACCATCCAATGAGGTCTAATTTATGTGTGGTAAATTGAAACCCCCCCATGAGTATATAATCACCTATAATTTTTCTAGTTCTTATGTGTCCGAAAAGTTCGGTGTTTTGTTCTATAGTTAAATTTGGAGGGTGATAAATTAAGCCGACTGTCAAGGAATTATACTTGAAAAGCATTTTAACCCATATACATTCGCATTTGTTTTCATTATCTTCAGAAAAAATGTCAAAGGATTTGATATCATCTCTAACATAAAGGGCAACTCCCCCGCCTGACCGATATTTTCTGTTCTTATAAAATCTATTATAACCAGAAATATTCATAGTCTAAGCATCATTAGTTCCCCAAGTCTCAGTGATACCACAAATTATTATATTATCCTCAGTAAGATAATGTTGTAATTCTTCCATTTTGGAGTTTAAACTTCTGGCATTTAATAACAATATACCTAGACTTTTATCTTGATTATTTTCATTATTGTTATTAATTTTTTTGTTGAATATTTATTTTTAGGTATATTAATGTTATTCTTATTATTCTCAAGAGAGGTGTTCTTGGGACGACTCTCCCCCATAGCATTTAGTTTAAATGTTTCTCTATAATATCTTTAAACTGTGACCCCAAGATTTTAATACCTCTTCTACTTAAATGTAGCCCATCATATGAATATAAATTTGATATTCCATAAAATTCTTCCAAGTGTGTGATACATTTAATACCCTGTTTCATACACCAATTTCTAATCCAGTTATTAATATCTCTGATTTTTATTTGATGCTGTCTTGAAGCTCGTGGAATAGGGAGGATTTCAGAAACAATCACCTCACATCCCTTTTCAATGCATTTATTTGTAAATGATACATAATCTTGTTCAATGTTTTGCATTGGCACACGCCAAGTATCATTAGATCCTGTGTGTAAAATGATAAGGGGAATTTTGCCTGTATTTTGCAACATGCTATCCATCATTTCTGTGATGTCACATACCCTCGCGCCACTGAAACTTGAAACAGTTCTTGTTGTTTTATCAAGATTACAAATTAAGCTATCACAATTTTTAATAATTGAGTCACCTACAACTAAGACCTCCTGATTTGAAACAACCGTGTTTATTTCCATGCGGGTATAAGCTTGAATACTCATGCTATTGAGATCTGGCTGTGGCTCAATACTTGGTGGTGCATCCCCAATCTGTGATAATACGGTATCAATTAGTACCTCGTTATTATCATCTGATCTCATCTGTATTGGCATATTAGTTTCTTGTATCATGCTAGTTGCATCAGAATTATCAGGTACAACCAGTGGGTTGAAATGATTTAACAAGGGAATTTCAAAACACTCAGCACGTCTACCTCTTTTGGCTACTTTATTCGTTTGGATCTCAAACCATTTATCATCATCATAAATCTCATTTCCAGCTGGTTGTTCATTTTCTCTCATCCTTTTCTTTTTGGTTTTAGTTATTGATGTGTTGTGAATTATTTTTTCATGTAATAATTTGACACTAGTTTCTTTTTGTGCTGTGTTTAAAGACCTTTTTTTTGGTTAATCTTTTGTCTGTAGGCTGTTTCCCCTTCTTAGAATGTTTCTTTTGAACTTGTTTAATCATTTTACTATCGTCCTTACTAAGTGCCTCGGTAGAATTTGTATTGCAGATGGAGGGACCGAGTATATCTATGTTAATATTTAATTACTGTGCCATCTGTTGTTGTGCCTGATCAAGTACTTGGAGTCTTAAAGAGAACATATTTATTTCAATTTGTAATTCTAAATTGTGTCTGCATTTAGTACATGTAAAGGGATTCATAACTGTTGATTGGGTAATCACGTACATATTACACTCCATACACAGATGCCCTAAATCACCATTGATTATGACTGATGTTTTCATGTTTGAGAATGTTTTGAATAAATATACAAGGTGCAATTTAAGTATTACAATCAGCAAAGGCTACCCAAACATATGCAGGGTGTGAATATTACTTGGGTACTCTATCACAATACCTTGGTAATAGTCAGTTAATTCCACAGCCTTATCATACACCTTTCCTTTACTCCTATTGCCCACTAACCCACTAGACACACAACACATGCACAAATAACGTGTGTGTCTTAGCGCGCGTGTCTTAGCACGCGTCTTTGCGTGCTTGCCCTGCTCATGCTCGCCCTGTTCACAGAGGGCAATATAAATATGCTGAAAGTGACCCGGAAGTGATCTATGAGGTCACGGGATGCTTCTCGCAAGCAAAGTGTTTTAAAATTAACTTAACACATAAAATATGCCCAAAAGGGTCAGATTCTGGCTTTAAAAGTGCAGGGGAGCTTGTCCCAAACAAAAACAAGCACACAAAACTGAGTTGTACTCCACAGCAAGGAATGGACTACAGCTCCTCCTCCTGCAGTGTATTTTGCAGGGCTCCAGCTACTCGCGTATGAGTCAAAGCAGTCAAACACACATCAATTATATTTAAAAGGTATATGATAGCACACACAGACTTCCTAGCTGTAAGACACTAGGAAAATGCCTATGATCAGTGCCACTCACAGTTACGCGAGTAAATATGCTGAAAGTGACCCAAAAGTGATTTCCGAGGTCACGGGACACTCCTCACAAACAAAATGTTTTAAAATTAACTTAACACATAAAATATGCCCAAAAGGGTCAGATTCTGGCTTTAAAAGTGCAGGGGGGCTTGTCCCAAACAAAAACAAGCACACAAAACTGAGTTGTACTCCACAGCAAGGAATGGACTACAGCTCCTCCTCCTGCAGTGTATTTTGCAGGGCTCCAGCTACTCGCGTATGAGTCAAAGCAGTCAAACACACATCAATTATATTTAAAAGGTATATGACAGCACACACAGACTTCCTAGCTGTAAGACACTAGGAAAATGCCTATGATCAGTGTTGCTAGCAGTTATGCGAGTAAATATGCTGAAAGTGACCCAAAAGTGATTTCCGAGGTCACGGGACGCTCCTCACAAACAAAGTGTTTTAAAATTAACTTAACACATAAAATATGCCCAAAAGGGTCAGATTCTGGCTTTAAAAGGGCAGGGGGGCTTGTCCCAAACAAAAACAAGCACACAAAACTGAGTTGTAGTTCACAGCAAGGAATGGACTACTGCTCCTCCTCCTGCAGTGTATTTTGCAGGGCTCCAGCTACTCGCGTATGAGTCAAAGCAGTCAAACACACATCAATTATATTTAAAAGGTATATGACAGCACACACAGACTTCCTAGCTGTAAGACACTAGGAAAATGCCATTGTAAATCCTGTGAGCATTTGTTTGCAGAAGCAGATGGCCACAACCTGTGTTTCAGTTGTTTAAGCCCCAATCACGATTTTGGCAATTGTGATTTCTGCAGTTTTCTGTTCTAAAAAAGGGGCAGTGAAACAACAGTTTGTTGTCTTCACCAGCTTCCACATCAGTGTCACAAGAGTGCTGTCTTGTGACAATGACAAACAAACTAATGGAGGGGGATCCCTTTGAAGGTGGAAAGTATGCTTTGTACTATTACTTATCCTTGTAGTAGCCCCCGAATTTAAAAGGGGCTGAAAATGCTACAAGCAGTTGTTTGTATACAAAGAGACTGGTAAGACTACTAAGCCATCTTCTGATCCCAGTAAAAAGTTGTGGGGGGGTGATTACAATGACGCCAAAGCATAACAGAGCTTCTCATCAGCCATTGTTTACAGTGTCTGGCAAGAAGAAGCAAAAAGTGAAGCATCTTATGGTTCCTTAGCATGAAAAGCAACAAGAGGAGCGAATGCCAGAACATCTAATGCCCTCTCTATGGGGACATTATTTATTTATTTCAAAAGTCTCACCAGGAAAACAGACTGAGCTGAAAACAGCTTGTTTCCAGATATGTCCTGGTGGAAAGTGGAAGAGGAGAGAATGTATAACAAACATAAGCACACAATTACATTCAGGTATAAGGACTAAACACAAACACTAAGCTACAGCATATAAGCATTTTAATAATAAGGTACAAAGTGCAGTAAGAGGCAGAGGTAGAGAAGGCTATCCATTGGGAATCAAGGAAGAATGGATCCAAGGTGCCAGGGTAGCAGGAGGCAGTAGAAGGAATGACCAAGAAGAGATCAGGGGTGAGACTTGGGTAGCAGGTACAAGGTTGAGTAACAGGGACAGCTATCAGGTGCAATTACACGTGTGAGTCAAGAAGTCATGGAGAAGGGAGGAAAGCAAGTGCTGGGAGGAGGCAGTGCAGATGTTTAGGGAAAAAGAATTCCATAGTTTGGGGAAATGGTAGATGTTTATTAAAGTGGCATTTTTTCAGGGCATGCATTCTATGGGAAACACTAGCACTACTCCCCCAAACTCTGTATCCTGAACAGGGCTTGGGTGAGAAGGAGGAGGAAGAAGAAGAGGAACCGATAGGATCTGAGGGGTCCCCAGAACAGAGTTTTGGTTCCTATCCCAGAGGTAATAATTACTATTCCTCCTCCTATGCATTTGTGAGTCAAATAGCTAGTATATGAAATCTTCTATCCACTGAGACTGACGTGGATGTAAAGGAGGTTTAAAGTATGGGTACCTGATGAATATGTCATATGGATTATAGAGTAGGTATAATCCGCCTGGCAAAAATAGCGTAGGCAAAATAGCTACAGGAATAGTGTAGCGCAAGTACATTACCACTATCCCTGTAGCCTTTGTCACTCAGGATGAAGACGATAAGACGTCCCCTGCATGTTACCTTGCCAAGCAGCTGCCATGGCACAGAGATTAGGCCATGAGCAGTGACAGGCAGTGGAAAGTGTGGATGACATGGGGTTGGATTCCTTGTCCTGTGACTTTTGTTTTTTTTCCTCTCCCATCCCAACTTTTATTTTTAATTTGTCTACCCCCCAACCTGCACTTTTGCGCCCCCAAAGTTGTCATGGTCAGTTCCCCATGCCCCCCAACGTAAAAACAATCCCCCTGAGGTTTCTCCCCGTCCCTGGTTGCCTCCCCCTGAAGTGATGATTTATAGTTTGGGGGTTGCGGGGGGCAGTCACCCCCACAGACTGCCAGTTTAAGTATTTTTCATTTATTTGTAGCGGTCTGCATTTTCCTGGTCCCAGTCATGTTAGAAACCATTGGTGGTTTTGGCACCCACCACATCAGCTGGCAGATTGTTACATGGTTCCCACACCCTTTTCTGTAAAATAAAACTTTCTGACTTCCCTCTTGAAGCCCCCCCATGTCAGTTTCCACTCATGCCCCAGTGTTCCACTATTTATGCTAAATAGTTCCTTGCAGTTTACTTTGTTCATTCTTTTCAGGAACTTGAAGGTCTCTATCATATCTCCCCTTTCTCATCTGTCTTCCAGAGAGTACATGTTCAGTGCCATGAGTCTATCCTTGTAAGATCTGCCCAGCTAGCCCCGAATCATTTTGGTCACCCTACATTGCACTGTTCTCAGCCTGTCCTTATCTTTTCTTAAGTGAGGATTCAACAACTGGGCACAGTACTCCAGGTGGGGCCAAACCAGTGATCAATAGAAGGGTAATAACACCGCTTTCCTTCTTCTGTCAGTACCCTTTCCTATATACCTCTGTAACCCCCCTGCAAATGGGGGTTCCTAAAAGACTTTCAGGAGCTTGCCTAAGTGCTCCCTGCCTAGCTGGCGTTCTGCGAAATGCCATTTAGTTGTGGGCACTGCTCGCACCTCAAAGTCTATGAGTACTGTCTCTTTAAGGTCTGCCTGCTCGCAGACCCAATTAATTTGCCTGGGGGGGACTGTGTGTGTTTTGCTCGAGTCCCGCCTGAGCTGCTGAGCAATTGCTCCGATTCTGCCGTCGCTAGTAGCGCAGAGGGAGCTCTTTACAAAGATGTAATTGTCTGCGGATTATTAGTTGGGTACATGATGAAAATGTAGTTTGTTCTAACCTGCCTTTTTGCAGCACGAACTGTTCTGAGAAGCCCCACCATTTTGGTTCCGAACTGCTGAGCTGGACCAATTGGGTTGGGGGAGCCCTAAAACGGAGACTGCTTGGGCCAATCAGGAAAGGGACTCCCAGCTGGAGCTTGTTACAAGAGGGCTAAATCGAAGGAGCCTCTGGGAAGTGCAGTTCTGGTCCAGTGGTGCCTTTTATGCACCCATAGAGGGAGCCCTGCTGTGACTGACAGTTTCATCAGCCAACTGGACTCTAGTGGATCTTAGTGAAATGCACTGAACTGTTGCTGGCAAACCAGATCTGAGGTGACAGTGAAGAGAGAAGGAGCCCTGTTGTTTGAGCGGTGAGTAGTTCGCGCGGGAAGCATGTGTGTAGGCCCCCAAGTCGTCTGAGGCCGTTGGTATTTGTAGTTCGGACTGAATCCGAGTTTTGAGGAGGAAGAAGAAGCAGAAGTGTGGGAACCAGGCTTAACCTGAAGAAGACCGAAAGTTTGCTGAACCTGATCGGCTTGTCAGGGACTGCTGATGCTGTGTGTGCTCCTGGGTTTTGCAGTAATTGCGATCGGGGTGTTAGAGCAATCGGCTTGGTACTGCGTGATTCTTTACATATAAATGTGTCTCAAGTTGGAGGGGGATTGCGATCTCAATTTCCCTCACTCTGCAGTGTGTGCTGAACACTGGAAACCCAGAAACAACACCATCCACCCTGTAAACTGTCGTGGATATCGTGAGTACAATTCAGGGCAAACCCCTGCAACAATATACGAATTGAAAGTGTGCCATCTGATTTATTTGTACTTTCCTTTTCTTGAACTGAGTCTCTGCTCTGGATTACAATTTTGTTGTGCATGACTTTCAATCCTTTAGGGCCCCAACCAGCTGCACCAGCCAGCCAACCCAGGGCAACAGACCTGTCTAGTCCCCCCCCATCCTGGGTACCCAGAGAGTGTGACATTTGGACCCTAAATTGCATGCACAGTACTGTGATTTGTGTGTTTACTGCCAATCAATCTGGCTTTTTCACCCTCCCATTTACGAGGGGGTAGAAATCTTGGACAGGCATCAGTGTCTCACTGGTGCTAAGGAGAAGCATTTAGCTGCCTAGCACTGTCTAGTCTGCCTTTTAAGGCAGGCTATATGTGCTGTGTCTGTCTAGCAGCCGGAAGTGCAGGCGAGACATGGCCAGCGCATCTGGCCCAGCGTCAGGCGGGAAAGAGGGTAAGAGGGCCAAGACACTGTGAGAACAAAAAGAACTAGAGAGTACATTTGTAAATTAAAATTCGCACTACATATGTCACTTTAAATGATGGTCAGATAGGTGTAATGTGTGATACGTGTAGGAAAATAAGTATAACAGTTGCTAATGGTTTAGATTATACAACTTGCGAACAATGTATAGAAATTAGAGAGTTAAAGGTTAAGGTGTTAGGTTTGCAATTGGAGATAAAATGCCTACAAAAATCATCTACAAATGGCAAGATTAGTAAAGTGGAGGAAGATGTTCAAAATGATACAGAGAATAAAGGAAGTGTGTGTAAAAAGAGAATAAGAGAACAACAGGAAAAACAGGGTGAAGATGAATGGCTATTAGCTTCACAAATAAAAAGGAATAATAAGAAGGGAAGAAGAGCCATGACATTCCAAGTACCAACACATAATCGCTATACACCACTAATTGACAATTTAGAACAGGAAAGAGATAGTAATCAAGAACAACAAGAGACAAGTAGCATGAAAGAAATGGTAATTGGGAAAAGTGGTAAAAATGTGGAAATGAGTGAAAATATCGTGGCGATACATACACAAGGAGAAACAGGAAATTTAAATAACGAATGTAATGTGGATGATTTAAATAACGTTAATAGGGAGCAGCAAAGGAAGATATATATACTTGGTGATTCTATAATAAGATACACGGATCATATCACTACTAAGAATAACAAGGAAAATGTTGTCAGTAGTTGTTATCCAGGAGCAGGTGTACGGTATATGATAACAATAATTTCTGACTTGATACCAAAGATTCAACAAAAATCAATCATTTTGATACATATAGGTGCAAACGATATTAAAGTTAGCACTATAGAAGAAATCTTTAGTGCAATAAAATTTATGCATACTATGGTGACAGGAGCTAACTGTGATTTGATTATCTCAGAGATACTGCGTATACCTAGAATGAACTGGATAGTTAATAGGAAAATACTTAGATTGAATAACTGGATTAGACAATGGACACTAATACATGATGTAAGTAGTATATAAACATGGGAATTGTTTGAGGGGAACAGAGCATTATGTAGTTATGACAGATTACAACTTAGTAGGAAGGGCAGTGATAAACTTGCCAATATATTTGTGAATACTGTTAAACAGGTTTTAAACTAATAAAATGGGGGAAAAGGGAAAAAGATGTAGGAGAGATTAACATGACAAAGGAAAATGAAACAAGGAAAAAGAAAGAGAATAAAAAAATCGAGGAGGTAAATTCAAAATCGACTAAAATTAAAATACTTTTGACAAATGCCAGAAGTTTATGAAATAAAAAAGACGAATTAGAATACAATATGATAAAGGAGGATATAACAATATGTGCAGTAACGGAAACATGGTTTTTTGAGGAAGATTGGGATACTGAAGTTAAAGGATATAATAGTTTTCATAAGGATAGAATGGGTAAAAGGGGAGGTGGAATTATATTATATATTAGAGATAATATAGAGGCCGTGGAGATAACACCAGTGATGGACGCAATTCAAAATTACGAGCTGATGTGGGTTAAATTATATCTTCCAACACAACACCTAACAGTGTGCCTATGTTATCGTCCTCCATATCTAAGACTGATAGATAATATGGTGATTATGGACATATTGGAACAAGTAGATATCATAGGAGATTATATGTTATTAGGAGATCTTAATTTCCCAAAAATTAATTGGGGAAAAAATGGTAGGAACTACATTTGTAGAAAATAAATTTATAGATATGGTAACACAAAAAGGACTTGACCAAATAACAGAAGGAACTAGAGGTGAAAATATATTAGACTTGTTCCTATGTAATTTTGAGGAAAAAATAACTAAGGTTAGGGTTGAACCCCCATTATTAGACAGTGACCACAATAAGGTCATAGTAGAGGTCAGTATAAAGATAAATAACATAAAGGGAAGAACAAACGGAAAATGTTACAACAAAGCTGATTTTGTGCAAATGAGTAAATATCCAAATGGATGGAGACGGGAAGAAGAATTAAGAGATTTAGGAATGATGGAAATATGGAGAAAAATTAAAAAACATTTAGATCACTGTGTTAGAGAATGGGTACCAGAATTACCAAAATATAACATAAAAGGTAGAGTTCCTGTGTGGTGGGGGAAGAAAATTAAAGCAGCAATATGGAAAAAGAAGAAACTATATAACAAGTATAAACAAAATCCCACAACTCATAGTTGGACTAATTATAAAAAAATAGCAAATAAAACCAAAAATATTATTAGAGTATCAAAAGCTAAGGCAGAGAAAAAAATGGTTGACTCAGTTAAAAATAACAAAAAAAACTCTTTTTAATTATGTAGGGTCAATGAGAGGAAACCAAAAAAATATAGGTCCCTTAGTAGTTAATGGTGAAACAACCAAAAATGAACAAGACATAGTGAATGAGTTGAATAATTATTTTTTAACAACTTTTCAACCAAAAGAAATAATTAATGACAGTGAGTTAGATGAGAACAGGTTGCCAAACGATAAGAATGTAGTGTTCACCAAACGGGACATCTTGGAGAAGATAAAGAAAATAAAACCCTATAAATCTATGGGACCAGATGGAATAAGTCCAAGACTATTGAAGGAATTGGCAGACAAATTATGTGGGCCGATTACAAAATTATTTAATGCATCAATCACAGAAGGTAAAGTGCTTGATGCATGGAAGGAAGCCAATGTGACACCGATATATAAGAAGGGAGATAAGAAACTAGCTAGTAACTGTAGACCTATAAGTCTGACTTCGGTCTTGGGGAAAAATTATGGAAGGACTAATACATGATCTAATTATAGATCATGTAAAAATGAAAGGACCATTAGGTATAACACAGCACGGATTTGTGAGAGGGAGATCATGCCTTACAAATCAGTTAAGTTTTTTCGAACCAGTCAGTGATGCAGTTGACCAAGGCCTACCGGTGGACATTATATTTTTAGACTATACAAAGGCGTTTGACTCTGTTTCTCATAAGGTCTTATTGAAGCAGTTAAATAATATACAATTACATCATAGTATAGTGAGTTGGATAAGGAGTTGGCTACTGAATAGATGACAGAGAGTTGTCATGAGTGGTTACTACTCTGAGTGGGGGGATGTTACGAGTGGGGTGCCACAGGGATCGGTGTTGGGGCCTACTTTGTTTAATGTACTCATTGCTAATATGCAAACCTCTGAAAGAGCTTGGATAGGGAAATATGCTGATGATAGTAAAATAGGAGCAGTGATAAATAACAGGGCTGCTGCAGAAATGTTACAAGGGGAATTGACAAAAATAGAGAATGGGGCAATACAAAATAAACTGGCCTTTAATGTAGAGAAGTGTAAAGTGATGCACTTGGGTCATCGAAACCAAATGTTTTCATATAGTTTG
The DNA here is from genome assembly GCA_016271365.2 of Neoceratodus forsteri. Lineage (NCBI taxonomy): Eukaryota > Metazoa > Chordata > Ceratodontiformes > Ceratodontidae > Neoceratodus > Neoceratodus forsteri. The sequence continues at coordinate 1,547,047,083 of CM057450.1, forward strand.
GGAGGTAGTGTACTGCAGGTGACAGATAGTGAGAGAGACTTGGGAGTGATGATTACAGATACGTTAAATTTTGATATGCATGCTAGGGTAACCATTAAAAAATGTAATAGACTCATGGCATGTATATTCAAATGTATAAAAAGTAGAGATGAGGCAGTTATAATTCCACTTTATTCATCACTGGTGAGAACACAGCTTTAGTATTGTTCTCCATTTTGTGCCCCACAAAGTAAGAACGAAGTACAATTGATGGAGAGAGTACAGAGAAAGGTAACAAAGAAAAGCACAGACATGAAAGACAAGAAATATGATGAGAGATTAAGGCGGTTGAACTTGTATTCTTTACAATATAGAAGGTTACGAGGAGATTTGTGTTTGTTATATAGTTCAATAAAAAATGAAGAACTGTTTGAAACTATTGCTTTGACAAAACACAATAATACCAAGAATACAAGATCACATTCATTGATATTAAAAAGGGACATTAGTAAAATTAATAAGAGACAGAAGTGGTTTAGTCAGAGGGTTGTGACTAGTTGGAATGCCTTACCTGAAAATGTAGTTAAAAGTAGAACAATGAATATGTTTAAAACATTGCTAGGTAAGCATATGGATATAAAAAATATCAGGTGATCCACTGATAAGTGGGCGGCCATATATGGGCGTTTGCCTTCTGTGCCCGTATAAATCTATGAATTAGCCCCTTCCCTTGTTACTTTCCCTGAATAAATCAGATTTATGTTTGTTGAACTGTATCCTACTTGTGGTGTCAGTACATATAGCAGAGAATATTGCATAGTTGCTGTGGCATTGCCTAACCTTATTTTACAGGGGGTCCTCAGGGACGTGCTGCAGAATCAGTCCTGAGGGTAAGTTGGTACTGTATGTGTAATGAGTGTGCATATGTGGGGTATTGGGAAGGTAACCCCTGTGTACTGTGTGGGCCGCTAGTGGGAACAAAGGTGGTGACAGTGTCCCAGAGGGCTGTGCCCAAGCTAGTTTAACCACTACCAACCCTGACCTCTGGGTGGAGGCACCCGTCACTGGACCTAGGCCCCTTAACCTGTTACTAGCCATACAGGCAGGGGTAGTAGCCCTTGGGATAGCATCACCTAGGGGTTACACCTCAGCATCCTGTTTGCCTTACTGTAGGCTTTGTTACACTAGTTTGTTCAATTTAGGGAGTCACTGATGAAGAACCCTAGGTCTGTTTCCTGAAAGGTCGTGCACAGCTTTACCCCCGCCATCCAGTACTCTGTCCTCAGGTTCCTGTTCCCTATGTGTATCAGCTTGCACTTTTTGTCATTGAATTTCAACTGCCAAACCTTTGACCACCTGTCTAGTTTTTGCAAGTCTCTCTGCATCTCCCTAACCCCTTCCTCACTGTCTACCCTGCCACAGAGTTTAGTGTTGTCTGCAAAGAGACACATCATGCCCTGGATTCCTTCTCCCATGTCGCTAATGAATATATTGAAAAGGACTGGACCCAGGACTGATCCTTGTGGCACCCCACTGGTGACCTCTCTCTCTTCTGATTTGATTCCGTTAACCACAACCCTCTGCTGTCTCCCTTCCAACCAGTTTCTCACCCATCTAATTGTGTTTTTCACTGTACCCAGACCCCTAGCTTCTTCAGCAACCTGCTGTGAGGCACCGAGTCAAAAGCCTTGCTGAAATCAAAGTAGAGTAAATTCACAGCATGGCCCTTATCTAATACTCTCATTAACCCAGTAAGGGAATGCTATCAGGTTGGTCTGACAAGACCTTCCTGCCATGAATCTGTGCTGTTTAGTGTGTTGGAGTTCATTGTTGTTCAGGTAGTTTATGAGGTCCTCTTTGACTAGTATCTCCATCAGTTTACCCACAACAGAGATAAGACTGACAGGTCTGTGGTTACCTGGTTGCTCCTTGTCCCTTCCCTTATGGAGTGGGATAATGTCTGTTACCCTCCAGTCTTTTGGAACTACCCTTGTCTGAAGTGAACTATTGAATAACCCCACCAGGGGTTTAGTTATTTCTGTTGCCAATTCCTTGAGCACTCTCGGATGCATCCTATCTGGCCCTGGGGCCTCATCTATCTTTAAGGCAGCTAGCCCTTTCAAAACTCTTTTGCTGAGACCTGTGGGTGCATGCCTGAGGTATGGGTCATTTTATGCTTTTATGTGGAAATAAAGAAATGGACCTTTGAAACATAAACCATAAGTCCAGTACATTTCTGCCTTTTAAAACGTTACTTTCAAACAACATGAAGTCTTGCTGTATTCTGACTATTGCAGTTAAGTCCTGCCTTTCAACTGCCCCGGAGAACAAAGAGTTAACTTTCCATGGCCAGCATGGAACGTTCAGCATGAGCTCGGTTGAAGCCCCTGTCTGCTGCTGTTTAAACTCCAACCGTCAGATTCTTTACTCCGCTTCACTGAACAGTCGCTCTGGAGATTTTCTTCTTTGCTCAGTTCAAAAAAAAGTCGGTTAAAGTGTCGTTTTTCACTCGGTTCTACCGAATTTCTGCTACCGAGTCTGTCGGTTTAAGTCTCTGTCTGTGGTACCATGAGTGCTAGATAGGTTTTACATTTAGTTTCTGTGTGGAACTTGTAAATTTCGGATTGGTTCAGCTGAACCGGTCAGTTTCGTTTAAAAAAGTTTGTGAAATTACTTAGAGTGTGGTAACCGGTCCGTATCGGTTCTAAAAAGAACGGATTTTAATACCTTTTTTTCCAAGACCCGTAACACGGTCAGGAACCAATAGGGGAGTTTTGCCTGGCGGATTGCCGAAAAAAGGGTAAGTTTTGGATAGGATTGGCCATGTCTGAGAAACCCCCCAAAAAAACCAGGCCCACTGGGTTTCAACACTGCAGTGTGTGTGGGGAAGCCTTTGCTAAGGCTGATGCCCACACCACCTGTGTTTATTGTCTGGGGTTTGACCGCCTCGATTCAGACTGCCAAATTTGTAAGTATTTTCCCAAAGCTACCCTGGATAAGAGAGTAGGTAGACTGAGGGAAAGGGAGGCAGAGAAGTCCGCTGACCCAGATGGCCAGCCCGGTTCAGTTCTGACTCAACCAGAAGGAGTGTCCTCTGACCAGGGCGAAACTTCTTTGGGCAAAAGGAGAGTCAATTCTGAGGAGTCAGTTCTGGTTAAAAGGAAGAGAAAAGATAAATCGTCCGGTTCGGATCCAGAAATTCATACTCCGACCGCTGATAAGATAGCCAAAGCGATAAGAATAGTGCAAGTGCTAACTTCGGTTCCGGCTGAACCGGCACCATCTGGCAGGGGCTCGGTTCGGTCGGTTCCCCTGATTCTGGATTACACTTCAGAAGAATTTTATGAACTGGAGGAGGAGGAGGGAGAGTATGAGGATGATGATGGTGATTATGAAAGTCTGGATGTACCTATTGACCCAGACATCTCCCCAGACAGACCTTCAGGTGTTTCTCCTCCTAGGCTTTCTGAGTCCCCTTCCCACTTTATGTTTTACAAAAAAGTGGCTGAAACCCTCCAGCTTCCAATGGAAGAAGCAGTAGAGGATCAGGAGGAGCCTGATTTTGTTGAAATGATGGACATCCCAGAGTCCAGGAGACTGTCTATTCCCCTCCATAAATCTTTTGGGAAACAGACAAATAAAATTCTTAAGACTCCTAACTCCATACATCCTGTGGACAGACGAATGGACAAGAGGTACACCCTTTCAGGCTCGGACACGGAGTTCCTTTCTCAGCAATGCAGCCATGTTGGGGTAGTGCAGGCTGCTGCCTGTGATAAGGCAAATATTCCCTTGGCATCACACCCCCCAGATAAGGACTCCAGGAGGATTGATGCCATGGCAAAGAAGCAGTACATGGCAGCATCTTTGGGACTCAGGCAGGCTAACCATATGGCATACACAGCTAGATACCAGAAGTCCAGATGGGACACTGTGCTGGCTCTGGCTAAACAGGCCCCTGACCAGCTTGCCAAGGAGCTGGAGCAGGTGGCTGCAGATGGGATTGAGGCATCCAAGGTGCAATTTCATGCTGCTGTGGACTCCAATGACGTTTCATCAAGAGTCATGGCTACATCTGTGGCCCTTCAGAGGATGGCTTGCCTCAGATGTACCAGCCTATCACAGGATACCCAGGCTAAGGCCATGGATTTCCCTGTCATTGGTAATTCTCTGTTTGGGGAGCAGACAGAGAACTACATGAAGAAGATGGACGAGTACAGGACCACCTACAGGAGTGCTCAGGCCAAAGAAAGACAAGCCACTCCTCAAAGGCAGCAGTCCAGGGGCAGGGGCAGGCCTTTTCAAAGGCCTTTTTACCAAGCCCAGGCCTCCTCTTCTTCTTATGCTCAGAGGGGGTTCTTCAAAGGGAGAGGCAGATGGGGAATGAGCAGGCCTGCTTCCACCCCTCAGCCTAAAGCCCCTGCCAAGCAGACACCCTGATGGGTCTGCCCGGGCCAATTCTCCAATACCTGTAGGGGGCAGGCTGGCTTACTTTGTCTAGGACTGGAAGTCTTTGACATCAGACAAGTGGGTACTGGAAGTAGTAAGCCAGGGACTGGTTCTCAGCTTCAAAAAATTTCCCAAGATGAGAACCAGATCCTTTCCACCTGCAAATCCATCAGAGACCCTTGCCCTAGAGGCAGAGGTTTCTTCCCTCCTGGCTCTCAGAGCCATAGAGAGGGTTCCTACGCTAAACAAGGGCAAAGGATTGTATTCCAGGTACTTCCTAACCCCCCAAAAGACAGGAGAATGGTGGCTCATCCTGGATCTAAGATATCTGAACAAGCACCTTTTAAAATCAAAGTTCAAAATGGTGACTCTGGGAATAATTCTTCCCTCTCTAAGGCCAGGGGACTGGCTAGCCTCCCTGGACCTCAAAGATGCCTATTTTCACATTCCCATCAGGTGCTCCCACAGAAAGTACTTCAGGTTCAAGTTGCCCTCAGGCCACTATCAGTTCAGAGCAATGCCCTTTGGCCTAACATCAGCCCCAAGAGTGTTCACAAAGTGCCTGGCAATAGTGGTTGCTTTCCTAAGGAGAAAAAAGATCTCCATCTTTCCATACTTGGACGACTGGCTCATAGTGGGTCAGTCTCCAGACCAAGTCAAGTCACATCTGCAAATAACTCAGCAAGTGCTCACTTCCTTAGGATTCCTCCTCAACCTTCCAAAGTCAGTTCTCGAGCCAGTACAGCTCCTCACCTTCATAGGGGCGGAGCTGGATACAATAAGGGCAAGAGCCTTCCTTCCACTAGACAGGGTAAGGACCCTTATGGAACTGGCCTCTTCATTCACCCTTCAGGTGTCTCGACCAGCAAGGCATTTCCTGCAGCTTCTGGGCCACATGGCAGCCTCTACAGCAGTGGTCCAGGGAGCAAGATTTAAGATTAGGGACATTCAGTTCCACCTAAGAGCCTTCTGGTCTCAAAGAAAGGATTCCCTTACCAAACTAGTCCCAGTGACTCGAACCCTGATCCAGGCTTTGCAATGGTGGCAGGATCAGGACAATTTGAGACAAGGAGTTCCCTTTGTCATTCAGTCTCCTTCAGTGATACTCACCACAGATGCCTCCCTGCTGGGCTGGGGTGCCCACCTGGAGGATCTTACCACCCAAGGACTGTGGTAACCTCAAGAATCTCTGCTTCACATCAATCTCTTGGAACTCAGAGCAGTGTTTCTGGCACTGCAAGTCTTTTCCAAATCTGTACAGAACAAGGTGGTCCAGATCAGAACAGACAATACCACCACAATGTGGTACATCAACAAGCTAGGAGGCACTCGGTCTTCGGCCTTGTGCACAGAAGCAATGAAGTTGTGGTCCCTGGCCTATTCTCTGCAAACCTCTCTGACAGCAGTTCACCTCCCAGGGAAAGACAATGTCCTGGCAGATGCTGTCAGCAGGATATCCCAGGGCCATCACGAATGGACCCTAGATCCCCTGGTTCTGAAAGTGATTTTCTCGAGATGGGGCACTCCACAGATAGATCGTTTTGCAGCCCCAGACAATCACCAACTTCCTCTCTTTTGTTGCAGACCCCCAGTATTGGGCTCAGTCCCTCTGGATGCTCTGATCCTGAATTGGGAAGAGAAATTTCTGTATGCTTTTCCCCCCTTTCCTCTCCTGTTCAGGGTGTTAGTCAAGATCAGGTCACAACCATGCAAAGTGATTCTGATTGCTCCAGACTGGGCCAGACAGCCCTAGTACCCCCTGTTGCTGTCCTTAGCAGTCCACCTTCCCCTGTCTCTTCCCAGGAATTACAACCTGTTGACATCCTCTCAGGGGAGGATTTGGTATCCGAACCTCAAGTCTCTCAATCTCAAGGCGTGGCTCTTGAAGAGTTAGAGTTTGCTGATCTGCACCTTTCTCAAGGGGTTCTGGATATCCTTAAGGCTTCTCGAAAGCCTTCCACCAGAAAGACTTACAACTCCAAATGGAAAAGGTTCACTATTTGATGCTCTAATAAGCATATTTCTCCAGAATCTGCTGTGTTGCCTACAGTTCTGGACTATATGGTCCACCTTAATGGCTTAGGACTTAGGCCAGCTACACTTAAAGTGCATTTGGCAGCTGTTTCTGCCTTCTTGTCAGTAAGCAAGCCCTCTCCTCTGTCAGCGCATCCTGTGTTTTGTAAGTTCTTCAAGGGATTGCTGCACACCAATCCCCCCTTTAGGGACCCTTCTCCTGCTTGGGACCTTAATGTTTGCATTGCCAGCTTATGCAACCACCCTTTGAGCCTTTGTCCTCTGCAGAGCTTAAGTACTTGACTTGGAAAACTGTGTTTTTGGTAGCCATTACCTCTGCCAGGCATATCAGTGAATTGCAAGCCCTGTCAGTGGAGCCTGATTTCATCTCTTTCCATAGAGATAAAGTGGTCCTAAGAACTAACAGGAAGTTTTTGCCTAAGGTGGTTTCAGATTTCCACCTTAACCAGTCTATGTCTCTCCTTGTTTTCTTCACTGACCATGCCTCCTCTGGAGAGAGGAGGCTGCACAACTTGGATGTTAAAAGGGCCCTCAGATACTACATAGAGCGCACCAAGGGTCACAGATTTGAGTCCCTCCAGTTGTTCCTCACATATGGAGAGGCTGGTATGGGCAAATCTGCCACTAAGAGATCTATTGCCAGGTGGATTGTTTCGTGTATACAATTCTGCTATGAAAAACTGGGTAGAACTCCACCATCAGGCCTGAGGACTCACTCTACTAGAGGTACAGCTGCTTCCCTGGCTGCTGCCAGGGATATTCCTATCTTAGAAATTTGTCAAGCAGCCACCTGGAAAACAGTCCATACATTCACCAAGCATTACTCTCTGGATATCCAGGTTAGGAGTGGTGCTCGGTTTGGCACAGCAGTACTTCAGAGCCTATTCCCAAAGTAGGTTCTGTCCCTCCTCCATGGAGGTACTGCTAGTAGTCTGCAATAGTCAGAATACAGCAAGACTTCATGTTGTTTGAAGAAAAATTACTCCCTTAGTAATGTTGTTTCTTCTAATGAGTCTTGCTGTATTCACTCCCCTACTCCCTCTCAGAACCTGGGTTTTGGGATGTGGGTGGGCAGGAGCAGTGTTAGCACCCTAGGGGTGCCCTTTTCACCCTCCTTTATTTTGGGTGTGTGTTGTGTTTTGTTTTTGGGTTTCCTGAGTTGAGTCTTTGCTTTGAAACCAAAAACCTTTTAATAAATTTAGTTGCCAGTTGGCTAGTGTGAGTTTGACAGTTTCCACACAGAACTTCTAGTGAGTATTGCTCGTAAAGATCTGACGGTTGGAGTTTAAACAACAGCAGACAGGGGCTTCAACCGAGCTTGTGCTGAACGTTCCATGCTGGCCATGGAAAGTTAACTCTTTGTTCTCCGGGGCAGTTGAAAGGCAGGACCTAACTGCAATAGTCAGAATACAGCAAGACTCCATTAGAAGAAACAACATTGCTAAGGTAAGTAATTTTTTCTTTTCTGCTTTGAAATTGGGACATATGGGCTAGCACCACCTCCTGTCTGTGCGGCCTGTTCTTTTCCTGCATTCAGTTAGTTCTATTGCCAGTTCCTTGAGCACCCTTGGATGCATCCCATTTGGCCCCGGGGCCTTATCTATCTTTAGGGCTGCTAGCCCTTTCCGAACCCTTTCACTAGAAAATACTTGCTGCCTCATCTCAGTGATCCTCCTTACAGCTGCCTTAATGCCACTCTCTCTTATAATAGTAATAATAATTTTTATTTATAAGGCGCCGTTCAAGTGTCAAGACGCGTACATAATAACAATTATTGTAAAAAGGGTCTTAGAAATGCTGCAATCTGATTGGCTGTTAGGATTCCAACAGCCTTACATTAATCCATGTTAAACTGTCATGTACAGCCTGATCACCATGGCACATTGATTCTTCCTGTTAGCATTCCATCCTCTACCACTGCTGAATGTGTGGAATGATGCATTCTGATTTTGAACCAGCATTCTTAAACTGTTGGTGGAAGAACTATTTTATTAAAAATCTCCCTCTAAATGAGGAAAACATTCAAAAAGTATACTTTTAACACTTTTCTTTTGGAATAATTTTTATAATATAGCAATAAAACTCCCAGGAGTTAGATTAACAGTCAGTTAATCACCTCCTGGGGCAGTATGGCACTCGGCTGCGCCTCGTGCCACATTACACCCCTAGGGGGTGATTAACAGACTGTTAATCTAACCCCTGGTCATGCCTTATTGCTTAAAAACAAGCATGATAAAAAAATACAGGCAGACCAAACAATTAAAACGTTCAATATTCAGGGAATGCTATTTCCCATAAAAAGGTCTTTAGACCTCTCTTAAAACCCTCCACAGAAGTTCACTCCCGCCACTCCCATATGGCTTCAAATTGAATCGGACATTTTCTGCACAACTAAGATATCCCCAGTTACAGTATTATGTACACCTCCTAGGATGCTACCAGAAACTATTCAACGGTCAGTGATGGGCACGTCTATTAAAGTATTTTTTCAGATCTGTGCCTCCCTACACATACACCCGAGTAAGGATACAATGCAGTACATAGTAGAGAACCCTAATTTGAGAATCGGGGGCTCCCCCATTGTCAGGGACTGGATCCCTCATTTGCAAGATGTGCGTGTGTATAACTTCTGTCAACCAAATGGTCTCCTATCACCCAGTGAAATGTTTGCTAAACTGCAGTCTCCCGCCAGATTTATTTTCAAGATATATCAACTACAGTGCCTTCTTTTACATAAGTTTGGAGGAGTTGATGTGCCCTCAAGGTTATACAATCTGGTGGAACAAATCAAAATATTAGTGGTACAACCGCATAGTATCTCGCTAATTTACAATGAGCTTCTTTCTACCTTTTTCCCTACTATGCTATCAGGTTCTAAAACATGGGATTCTCTAATCCCTAACCACTGGGTTAACTGGTCTGATATCTGGAGAAATTTGCATATATACATCACACAGGACAGACTAAGAATTACCCAGTATCAAATTTTAAACAATATGTATTACACCCCAAGTAAGTTAGCAAAAATGGGACGAGCGCAGTCGCCTATCTGTGTTAGATGTGATAAAGGGGATGGAACAACATTACGTGTGTTTTGTAAAAAGGTTTCACCAGTGTGGACCAAAATTAAATCATGAATGGACCCTTTATTGGGTCTGGATTCGTTTTTCATCCCGAATATTTGTATACTGGGCGACTTATCCCTAGTTAAGGTCAAAGAAAGGAAATTTCCTATTTCCCTTATCTCCATGTCAGTGAAAAAAATGGTTCTCAAGCACTGGTTGGACCAGATTATCATATCTTATACAGAATGGCTCCATGATATGTCCTTTTACCTCAGGGGTGAAAAAATGATAGCCAGTCTGCAAAATAAACCAACTGCCTTTGATAATAGATGGGGCAAGTTATATGCTCTGTACTTGAATTAGAGTACTTATATTCACAAGCTCCCTTTTTACTTATTTAAACAGCATTTTAAATGTATTTAGAATGTCTTTAAAGTTTATATTGCACTTATTGTACTAATACCCGAATATGTGTGGTATGTAGGAGACAACCAGATTGCTCCAATAGGGGAAGAGGGAGAAGGGAAGGGGTTTGGGAGGAGGGATATAGTAACCTTAGTAATAGTTCTGTTACAGTGTATTATGTGCTGCTGTTTAAAACTGTAAAATTTTCTAAATAAAAAAAAAAAAAGTGCACTTCCGCAATCGATGGGGTAGAGAGTTCCAAAGGGTGGGGCAACATATAAGAATGCCTGAGCACCAGAAGATTTTAAATTCACCCTTGGAACCTCTAGCAACCCCTCGTCGGTCGAGCGGAGAGATCGATCAGGGCGATAGGGAACCAGAAGTTCTTTCAGATAGGCTGGGCCCAGATCATGTAGGGCTTTGAAAGTCAGCAAGCCAACTTTAAAGGTGATCCACCACCGAATTGGCAGCTAGTGCAGTTCGCGCAGCACCGGGTAATGTGACAGGATCTTCTAGAACCCGTCAAAAGCCGGGCTGCAGCGTTCTGCACTAGTTGCAGACGACGGATTTCAGCCCCAAAAAGCCCTAGATAAAGGAAGTTGCATAATCCAGTCGCGAGGACATGAAGGCATGGACTAAAGTAAGCAGGTCGGCAGATGGAACAAGATGCCGCACCCTGGCGATATTCCTAAGATGATAAAGGGAAGTCTTGACGACTGCCGACACCTGTGAATGCAGTGTCAACCTATCGTCAAGAACTACCCCCAGGTTCCGCACCCGTTCAGAGGTCAGGAGAGAAACGCCACCAAGAAAAATTCCGGATGACGCAACACTACCTGACCCCCCTCCCATCTGTCGTCCCGGGTCCACAACCAGTACCTCGGTCTTATCCGAGTTCAGCCTCAGCCAGCTGGAATTCATCCACTCCTGGATTTCTCTTAGACAGCTATTAAAGACCGAGAGAGCTCCCTCCTGGTCGGGAGCAAAAGAAAGATAGAGCTGGGTATCATCTGCGTAACAGTGAAACCTCAGCCCATACTTCCTTACAGTGTCTCAGATGGGTGGCATGTACACCGCAAATAACATGGGTGACAATACTGGACCCTGAGGCACCCCACACAACAAAGCAGTTGAATCCGAGGAAAAAACCCTGGACACAGCCCTTTGTGATCTCCCAGTGAGGAATGAAGTGAACCATCTTAAGATGGTTCCAGATATTCCACAAAGCAGCCTCAGGTGTTCTATCAACACCATGTGATCTACAGTGTCAAATGCTGAAGAAAGGTCAAGGAGAACTAGGATGGAACGGCTCTTCCGATCTCTAGCCATCAAGATATCATTGAGCACCTGATCCAGCGCTGTCTCTGTACTATGTCTTTTACGAAATCCAGACTGGAGGTGTTCATAGATGTCATGGATGGTCAAATGGTCTTTCAGTTGTGCAGCCACTACTTTCTCAGTCACCTTCCCAACAAAGGGAAGGTTAGAGATAGGTCTGTAGTTTTCGAGACAGTCAAGGTCCACGGTAGCTTTCCTCAAGAGGGGTGTCACCACCACCTCTTTCAGAGAGCTAGGAAACTCACTAGATTCCAAGGAGCACCTGACTATCTGCACAAGGACAGGACTGATGATATCAATACAACCCAAAATTAGGTCGGTCCAGGATCCAAACTACAGCATGTAGGGCGCATAAGCTGGATGATCCTCATGACATCCATGAACTCCAGTTTGCTGAAGGAACTCCAGGAAAACCGAGGCACCGTGATCTCACAACAGTCCACGGCCGCTCACCTAGAGTGTGATGGCAACAGTTCCACCCTAATGTCAGCCACCTTATTTGCAAAGAACCGAGCAAGCTCGTCGCACTCCAATTGCGAAAAGGCTTTCCGAACTTGCAGACAGACGGGGTTGCACAGTCTGTCCACAGTTTGGAACAGCTGAGCTGGTCGATTCCGTGCAACCACGATCTCCCTGGACAGAAATTCTGCCTTCTTGTGGGTGATAGTGGATTGATAGACCAAATAATGATCCATCAATCTAAGGTGGTCAGCATCAAGGGTGGTCCTTCGCCAGCAACGCTCTAATCTTCGCCCCTGTCTCTGCCTCTCCCTCAACATCCCATCAAGCCAAGGGGACTTGGGGCTAAGGGAGAGGGGGCGAACACGAACTGCAGCAATAGAATCCAGAGCCCCCACCATGGCTGTATTATAAGCCGACATGAGGGTCTCTGGATCACTGCTTGCCAACGTGGGAGATGAGAGGTCAAGCACCACCACAAGGCCTTGGAAATCTATATCCCACAAAGGGCAGTACCTAACCAACTCCACAGGGGCAGGCCTTCTAGAGGGGGTGCAAAAACTAAACCCCACGGTGCAATGGTCTGACCACCTGATGGGTTCCACCCCCACATTGGATGCCTCGACCCCCAGGAGGAAGATCAGGTCCAGAGAGTGTCCAAATTTATGTGTAGCAGAGAAAACCACCTGTGTAAGGCCCAGTGTTGTCACTAGCTGGAGGAAGTGTTGACCAAATTACGAGAGTTCGTCATCGACCCATTCGTTGAAGTCACCCAGAACCATCAATCTGGGCAACTCAAACACCATATCGATGACGAAGTCCGCCACTTCCTGAAGGAATAGCTTCTCATCACCAGGTGGATGGTAAATGAGAGCAATTTGAAAGCCTACACCTGCTACTACTATACACTCAAAGGACTCAACCCCCCACTGGGACCTCCGTGAGGTCGAGTTTGGTCTTGAAACAGACCATAACCCCAGCGATCAATCTTGGATGGTGTAACACGAGTACCCGGCTGGAGTCATAGCTTCCAAAATGGGGCCAGAATTTTCGTCCAGCCAGGTCTCGGTAATGCAAGCCAGGTCCACCATACCAACTAGATCAGCAATAATTGCTGTCTTGTTTTTAATGGACCAGGCATTGCACAACACCACCCGAGTTGGACGAATCTCACGGGCTGCCCAGACCATCTGCCCATGATAATCGGTGGTGCCCTTGGGTATGGGCACCAGAAAAACCATGGTCAGGATTCCATTTAAACCCCAGAGCCTTCTGGATTGACCACTGTCTGATGTCCCCCTCTATCATCCTCCCTGTTAAATGACCGCACCTTCTCCCTTTCTTCACATGCATCCAGAAACCTACATCGCTGGTAGGTCTCAAACTGGAGGAAGAATAAAAAGGGCGAAGGGCACAAAGAGAGGAAGATGAGTAGCGCACAGTTGTGGGGGATGAAGGCCAACACATGCTGTGAGCTGTACCACTGACTAAAAATAAAATGAGCAAAACCTAAAAAAGAAAAATGAAACCAACAAACTAATAATACACACTTAATAAAATAATAAAAATAACTTAACATCAATATTCAGAGCCCCTGACAACCCCCCTTAAACACAAAATAACCCACTAAAACAAGTAAACAGCGAAACAGAGCTTAGGGACTCTAACCCACCAAACCCAAATATATAAACAACAGAATACAATAAATAATTGATTCCCCTTCCCCACCCAGTCCTCTCACCACTGGGGGAGAGAGGCAAAAAACAATATACAATACAGTAAATAATTAATTCCCTCCCCACCCAGTCCTCTCACCACTGGGGAGAGAGGGCAGCACTCTTACTGCCAGACAATTAAAACATTATCATAATACAATAACAAATGAATATAAACATAACAAAATTATCATAAAAATAAAAACGAAAGAAAACTGTAAACTCCCCCATCAGACCTCTCACAACCGAGGAAAGGGAAAATTACAATCTTCCATGCTGCCAAAAAAGAACAGCTGTAAAATCCAACAAAACGAAAAATAAATAAAGTACATGGACGCAGGGTCCTCTCACCACCCGATCGTCCAAACAAGTGAAAGTTAATAATCCACAAAAAAGTCAGGAGGGAGTCAGCAGTCTCTTCAATCCAGGTCCAGAATTAAGTAAAGGCGAGCCCTGGTACCACTGAAACCACCCGGTCATCCAAGCATCAGAAGGAGTAATAATCCAGGGGGGGAGAGTCAACAATCTCTTCAAAAAAGGCCCAGAAATAAGTAGAGCCACAACCAGGAACCAACCAAACCCAACTAGTCCAAAGGAAAAACAAAACCAGAAGCTGAGTCCACAAATCCAATTTGCTTGAAGAATCTTCTTCACATACAAGCCCCTTTACTCAATGCCAGGTGCACTCAAAAGAAATAATGCAGCCCACACCAAAGGACCCTAAGAAAGGCTGCTGTTTATAGCCACTTCCAAGGGTCCATGGGAGCCAAGTACCCCAGCCAGCTCCCTGGCTGGATAACAACACCCAGCCCCCTGTGGGGAGGCAGATCTCACAAAGAAGACAACCAACAGAAAGACCAAAGGACGAGTATTTTACCAGACTCGAACACTCCACCACCAAGATTAGCTGGGCGGACAGAGAAAATGCAGGGGAGCCACCCACAGAGCACGGGCCCAAAAACTCTTGGTTCTTCAACAGCCCTCTCCTTCAGCACTTCCATACAACTCCTCACAGGCAGGGAGAGCATGAAACCGACACCCTGAGTTCCTCCCTGCAAAACTCTCCACCGACAATACTCCACTGGAACACTCCTCAAAAGATCAACCAGGACCAGCCAGGAATTCTCCACAGTTCTCCACAGTACTCCACTTTCCAATGCCTGTGCAGTTCACCACAGTACTCCACTTTCCAATGCCCGTACAGCTCACCACAGGCAGAAGTGAGCAAGTACAATAGCACTGACAACTCCTTGCAAGCCGGTAAAAAAACCCGGTCAGCACAGTCGGCACGGATAGCACACAACGCCGCTTGTGATAGGCGGCGAACAAAACAAAAGCGGTGGAAAGGGCAAAGCACTCATCTCAAGTCCAGAAACAAGCACCGACACCGCGCAACCACCGCTACTGCTACCACTAAGCAGCAGGACTCAAACAAATAAATGAAAGAGACCAATGCAAAATAAAATAAAACCGAAGAAACAGCTTTTTAAAACTAAAACTTAAATAAAATTAACACTCCTGAAACGGAGCAACAGTAGCATGCCCAGCTCGGCCGCCATCTTGATCTTAGAGGCTCTATGTCTTCCCTTGTGAATACAGAGCAAACGTAGTTGTTAAGAATGGCTGGCTGTTTTCTGCCCAGCCCCCTCAATTACCCTGCCTCCCTCTATTAACTTAATTCCTCCTTTATTCTTTTTTTTCCTAATGTATCTAAAGAACTGTTTTTCCCTACCCTTGATCCCCTTCGTAATGCATAGCTCTTTGTCTGCCTTTGCTTCTCTGACTACCCTTTTGGGCTCCCTTGTTCTCATTATCATTAGGTACTCTCTCCATTGTTCCTTCCCTCGTTTTTCCTTGTACGTGGTGAAGGCCTTTTTTTCTGGCTGTCACTGCTTCCTTTACCTTTCCATAGAACCATATTGGTCTCTTGTATCTTTTTGTTTTGATTACCATTCTCATGCGAGACTTTGTGGCCTTGATTGCCCCATCTATCCTCCACATCCCTGATGCTGTCCACTGCAACAAATTTATCACAGATGAGCTGCCTCATTCAGTGGAAGTCTGCTCTTCTGAAATTTAGAACCTCAGCCATTGATGAGGGCTTACGTGTCCCAAAGCCTGCTCGAACCATATAGAGTTATGGTTGCTGAACCCTAGTGACTCCCCTACCTTTACTCCTCCTAGCACTTCTAAGTTTGTGAGCACCTCATCAAGAATAGCTGATTTCCAAGTGCGTTCCTTAACTAGCTGTACCAGCAGGAAGTCCTGCACTGTATCCAGTATAGCCTGAGTTCTGGCACTCCTGGCCACTGGAGTGACCCAATCAGTATCTGGCAGGCTAAGAATTAGATCTCCCACCACCACCGCCTTCTAAATGTTTGTCATTTCACATCCATATGTCCCTAAATTGTCCACTGTGAGAATGCTAGCCACACCTTTCCCATCACTGTTCATGGATAAACAGGTTGAAAAAAGATATCAGTGGTCCAGGGAAGACTCTTGAGCTCCTCTAAGCCCACCCTAATGGTGAAGGAGCAGTCCAGGCAGCTGCCTTTGAAAAGGCCAAAGTTTCTCAGACATCTGCCCCTCCTGATAAAGATTCCAGGAAACTGGCCATATGTCAAGGAAGGCTTACATTACCTCTGCATTGCTGTTGAGGTAGTCTATCTCAGTTACACTACATATTATCAACATCTCCTGTGGAATGCAGTCTTGTCCACATGTGACAGCATACCACTGCAAGAGAAGACTCATCTTGCATAAACAGTGAAAGCTGGTCTGGAAACTGCAGATTATCAATTTCAGATGTCTAGTAATGTAAATGACTGCATTTAGATCCCTACCAAATACATTATCTGAAGGTTGTGTGGCTCAGGTCAACAGCATTGATACAGGACATGCAAAGCAACACCACAACTGATTTCCCCTTTAAAGGTTCCTTGGTTGTTTTTTTTTTTTTTTTGGGGGGTGGGCAAAACTGAGGAATACATGAAAAAGGTTGATGACCAAAAAGCAGCTTTTAGAAATTTGACCAAAGAGAGGTCCTCCTTTTCCTATAGTTCCTGTAGAAGATGAGGTATGGGAAAGGTTTACCACAGCAAACCCTATGTGCACCATGATTACTCAACTCAGAGGAGCACAAGAAAAGGCAAAGGTAGGTGAGGAGCAATGCAGAACAATGCCTCATTTCCTCCAGCCCAGGTTAAGCCCAACTCCTGATAATTCTTGCCATGTCACCATAGGATCATTACGAGTAAGGGGGTGGCCATTTTACTGTCTCCAAAAATGGGAAAACATAACTACAGACAAGTGTGTCTTGTAGGTAATAGGATAGGGCTTAACACTTCTGTTTGTAAAATTCCCAATGTTAAACCAAATCAGAGCACAGGAGAAGCCGTTTTAATGGGACAACTTGGTTTCAGCCTGAATGTTCC
Organism: Neoceratodus forsteri; assembly: GCA_016271365.2. NCBI lineage: Eukaryota > Metazoa > Chordata > Ceratodontiformes > Ceratodontidae > Neoceratodus > Neoceratodus forsteri. The sequence goes on from CM057450.1 coordinate 1,547,063,961, forward strand.
GTTTAAACAGTTGTCTCTATTAAACGAAGCTGCCTTTTTTTTATTATTTTTTTTTTGCCGTGTGAAAACAACACAACACCGGACACCGGGGAAGTGACTGTGACAGGGGTTTTGACAGGTTTTTTTTATATGCTTGTGCTTTACACTGCACTGTATTTGTGTTTTAGTGTTTTTTGTTCAAACTTTAAAGAACGGTGTACACTTTTTCATCCTGGAACTGGTAAAACTCGTAGTCATCATCAAATAGTAGATCATCCAATAGCAGCTCTGTAGCATGTGGCACACTGATGTACGATGCAACTTGAAAGGATGAAGTGGAGGTCGATGGCTGCTTTGTATCACACACTACTGTCATCACTTCTTGCGCATTCATGATTTCTTGTTCCACAACAGCTGCACTGAAGGCAATCGGGGTAAAGAAGTCCATTATGCTCTTCTGTTTTTTTATTCTTTTAGTGCATAAGCTAGTATGCTCTGTTCAGCATCAAACAATGAATCCCATATATTGTTTTGTCCACATTGCTGGCACCACATTAAAGCAGTTCTAATCCCAGAAAGCGTATCTGTGTTTGACACTTGCATCTCATCTTCTGTTTTTCCTTCTTAGTTTGATCTTCAGATTCTGTTCCGTTAGAGATGGCACTCACCTCCTCGGCTTCAGACGGTTCACCAGCTGCTGGTTCATTGGAATCCATGTCTGCAAATCCTGAAAATTGTCCCACTAAAGCGGCATTAGTGTTTTTGCTTGTCCCACTTTAGCGGTTGTCCGGCTTAAGCGCGTCTCATTTAGAAGGAGTATACTGTATTTTCAGCTCAAAATTCAGAGCTAAAAATCTTACTGGAGTTGGAAGTGAAAAAGTTACTACAGCTAAAAGCAATGTAAATTGCCCCTATTTCTCAGCTGGGAAAAAGACTCCTTTCCAGATACTGTACTTTCTCACTCTCAAAAAAAACAACCCCCCCCAAAAAAAAAAATGGTGAATGACGATCACTTCAGGACCTGAGGTTCCTAAACAAGCACATAAGGAAAGAATAGTTCAGGATGGTAACAATGCAGACAGTCATTCCATCCCTGCAAAAAGGGATTGGCTAGGGTCATTGGATCTGAAAAGATGCCCGTTTTCATATTCCATTAAGACCCAGCCACAGAAAGTATCTAAGGTTCAGAGTAAGACATGCTCACCACCAATTAAAAATTTGCAAAATGCGTGTCAGTAGTGGCAGCACATCTACGCAAGCAGGCAGTGGTGCTGTTTCCCTGCTTAGATGACTGGCTAATATGTGGGAGAACAAAAGAGGATGCAGTGCACTCAGTCCAAACTGTAAAGAGTACTCTGCAAAGACTGGGCTTCCTTCTAAACATAGAAACAGATTAGGGGTGGTCAGAGGTCTGGCAGTTAAAATTCAGTGCCAAAAAGTGCAAAGTGATGCACCTAGGGAAAGGAACCCCAAGACGGAGTACCGGATAAGTGGGGTGAGACTTAGCACTACGGAAGAGGAATGGGATCTAGGAGTTATCATCAGTAACTCCCTTAAATAAATGAGCCAGTGCAACAAGGCCTATGGCAAGGTAAAGAGGATGCTGGGATGTGTCAGGAGGGGTATTGACAGCAGAAGAAAAGAGGTAATACTTCTATACAGACCCCTGGTGAGGCCTCACCTGGAGTAATGCATCCAGTTCTGGAACCCTCACCTCAGAAGGGACAAGGATAGGTTGGAAACAGTGCAGCACAGAGTAACAAAAATAATTCAGGGCCTGCAGGGCAGATCCCATGAGGAGCACCTCAAGGCACTAAATATGTACTCACTGGAAACCAGTAGGGAGATAGGAGATGTGGTAGAGACTTTCATGTTCCTTAAAGGAATTAACAAGTCTTGCTGACTGTCTCACTAAAGTTTTTTAGATGTGTATGCTACTTTTTTAAATGAAACATACTGTATTGAATGTATCTTGGATGTTTTGACAAAGTATCACTTGGTTAAACTTGACCACTGTGTACCTCGTAATCTCGCGAGGTTTGGAGCCCTAGACGTCCTAGGCAGAGGAGAGTAGTGTGCAGAGGACAATTCCCAAACTACTTCTCGTTTATATTATTTTATTTTTTGGCTATAACTCTGTTAATAAACTAAATCCCCATTATATGTCCATTCCAAGGGTTTTTCTGAAATAAAAACAGTTTCTGGAGTAGCGAGGACACCCAGGAAGCGCGAGTCACTTCCGGGTGTCACTCGCTATTTAGATAGCCCTGCAGCGAGCAGGTCTCTTGCTAACTGTCTCACTAAAGTTTTTTTAGATGTGTATGCTACTTTTTAAATGAAACATACTGTATTGAATGTATTTTGGATGTTTTGACAAAGTATCACTTGGTTAAACTTGACCACTGTGTACCTCGTAATCTCGTGAGGTTTGGAGCCCTAGACGTCCTAGGCAGAGGAGAGTAGTGTGCAGAGGACAATTCCCAAACTACTTCTCATTTATATTATTTTATTTTTTGGCTACAACTCTGTTAATAAGCTAAATCCCCATTATATGTCCATTCCAAGGGTTTTTCTGAAATAAAGTTTCTGGAGTAGCGAGGACACCCAGGAAGCGCGAGTCACTTCCGGGTGTCACTCGCTATTTAGGCTAGCCCTGCAGCGAGCAGGGCTGGGCAGCCTTGCCTTGGCCTGAGACTGCAGCGTGCTGTGTGTCAACGTGTCAAGTGTGACAAGAGTGGCAGTGCAAGGGTGTTGTGCCACACGTTCTTCTGTCTGTAAGTAAAAAGTAATCTCTTTAGAGAAACTAGTTAAGAGTTTTTGGATACAGATTACTATGGCTGATTTAATAACCTTGGAGCCCCCCTCTGATCAGCATGTAGATCATATAACATCAGACATAACCAAGATGAGGGAAGTAATATTTACTTTGGATGGTGAAACAGGTATAAAATGTAATGTCTGTTCAATGTATGCGCTGTTTAACTCACTTCCCCAGACTACCCTTTTTATATGTGATAAATGTACTAGCAATAGTGTACTAAGGGAAGATATTGAAAATTTTTATAAAAGACTGGCAGCGATAGAAAAATGTCAGGAAAACCAAACAAACTCACTCGGGAATTTACCTCATAATAGTACTAGTAATAATGAGGAACTACAAAATGGTGTAAATGTTACTCCGTCCAGAGATCATATGGGGATTTATGAAAAAAGGAAAAGATGTGAATCAAATGGAACTAGCTCAAATAGTGAAGTAGATGCTGTGGAGTGGTCAACGGTGACTCTTGGTCATAAATCAAAGTCCAGAAGAAGAGCCATTGGAAATAACATTAAACTTTCAAATAGATACGACCCCTTAATTAGCCTGGATAACACAGACATCCTAGTCGAGTTGACACAAGAACCCATTGCCCAAAAGCAAACCCCTGGGGTGTCAGGACATAAATCGAAACCTGGTACACTATCAAAAGTGACGTGTTCAAACTTTCAGGCACTTAGATCAAATCCAGTGCTTGAAAACGACAGTAGTGGACCTGATTGTGAGTCTACATCTACCTTTGGTAATATTCAAAATCACCATAACACAAGAGACGGTGTCTTACCAGATCCTGGAAATAACCATACTTTGAATGAAGGAGATACCTTGAGTAGACAATTTTATGTCCTGGGGGATTCTATAGTAAAATACACTGACAAAATAGTGTGTAGAACTGACAAGCATAACATCACCTGCTCTTCATTCCGAGGAGCTAGTATTAAGGATATTAATAAAATGTACCTGGTTATTTTGCAAAATTCTAGTCAGAATCCATTGGTTATCCTACACGTAGGGACAAATGATATAAGAAAACTATCTATTGATGAGATTAAGCACGAATTAATTAACATTGGAGAAACATTGGATAAACTTCATTGTGAAATATGGTTTTCTGAAATCCTCCCCGTTCCTAGAGCAGATTTTCACATAACACGTAAAATTAAAGTCATTAACAAATGGATAAGGAAATGGACACTCAAGACAGGTTATAAATCTATTCCCCAATGGGAAAATTTCTATGAAAATCCTTCATTATTTAGTTGGGATGGGCTGCACTTGAGTCGACAAGGAGCTTACAAATTAGGCAGGACTTTTGAAAACATCATTAAGTCTAATTTAAACTCCTAAATATGGGGGATGAGGGTATAAAGGTTAAACCCAACTCAAGGCTTACCTCTAATTTCTTGAAATCGACGTCTTTTATTAACAATGGCATATGTAGACTGAAAATGTGGAATGTGAATGCACGAAGCCTTGGTAACAATAAATTAAGTGAACTGAAATTAAGAATACAACAGGAAACTATTGATATTATCTGTGTGACAGAAACCTGGTGGGATGAATCTAACAACTGGTGTAATAACATTGATGGGTTCCATTTATTCAACAAAAATCGTATTGGGAGAAAGGGAGGTGGAGCATGCTGTTATATTTCCGATTCCTTACAATGCCAAGAAATTAAAATAAGTAACTTTACAGACAATACTTCCGAAGCTTATGGATAAGCATAGTTTTCCCACACTCACCTAAGTTGAACTTAAGGATCTGTTATAGACCCCCCAACAGTAACAATGTTTATAATAATAACTTATTAGAAGAACTGCTTCACATTTCAAGTTTCGGAGATTTCCTGATAATGGGTGATTTCAATGCCCCAGGTATTGATTGGATTGAGCATACTGCAACTACTGCCTTTAAGAAAACATTTTTGGATATCCTGACATCCCAAGGTTACCAACAAATGGTTGAGGCCCCAACTAGAGGAAAGAGTACCTTGGATTTGATTATTATAAATTGCATTGATAAGATCACTGGGATAGATATACTGCCACATCTGTGTAATAGCGATCATAATATTGTCGAATGTTCCTTTAATATTAGAAATATTAAAATCAAAAATGATATACAATCTTTTAACTATAAAAAAGCAGATTGGAACAAAATTATTGACATATTTAAAAAACTGGAGTGGGGGCAATCTTTCCTTAATTTAGGGTAAACCTTATGTGGGATAAGTTGAAAAATACAATATTAGAAACTATTGTTCATTACATTCCTATACGTAAAACTGTTAATAGTAAAGGTTCTATCCCCCATTGGTTTAATGTTGATATTAAAAGACGGATTAGAAGGAAGAATAAAGCTTTTAAGAAGTATAAAAGGAACCCAATAGAATTAAATCACATAAATTATAAGAAACAACAGAAATTGCTCAAGACTATTATAAAAAAAGGCAAAATCAAATTTGAAAATAATCTTGCTATAAATAAAAACCAAAAAGCTTTTTTTGCCTATATAAATGGTAACAAACGTGTTTCAAAAAAAAATAACTCAGTAATGGCAAATGGGGAAACTATTACCAATAACAAAGATATGGCTGATAACTTTAACAAACATTTTATATCAATATATCAGGCACAAAATACCAAATTCGGTATTATTGAGAAAAAAAATGAGTCTCCTATTAATATTAGTCAAGAAGTTGTCAAACAAGAACTATTAAAGCTAAAAATATCCTCCTCTTCAGGACCCGAAAATATTGATACAATTGTTTGGAAAAAACTTGCAGATGCATTAATCGATCCTCTTACTAAGTTATTTAATAAATCCTTAGAAACTGGTGAGGTCCCCTTGGATTGGAGAAGGGCTCTAGTTGTGCCTATTCACAAAAAGGGTAACAAATGTTGTGTAAAAAATTATAGACCAGTCAGTTTGTGGTAAATTGTTGGAAAGGTTAATTAAAAATAGTATTGACAAAGATATCCTAAGATTGGGACTGCAGGATACTACTCAGCATGGATTAAGATGTGGCCTCTCTTGTAAAACGAACTTATTAGCTTTTTATAATCACATCAGCCATAAATTAGATAGCGGTAGACCGATGGACGTGATTCTACTGGATCTGGGGAAGGCATTTGACACAGTTCCTCATGATCAGTTGGTAAACAAATTGTTCAAACTTGGATTAAATACATACACTGTTAGATGGATTGGCAACTGGTTGACAAAACGTACCCAGCGGGTTCGAATTAATACTATTTTATCAGATGAGGGATGTGTCACTAGTGGTGTCCCCCAGGGTTCTGTATTGGGCCCCTTGTTGTTCACCCTTTATATTAGTGACATGAGTGTGGATGTTAAATCTCTTATAACCAAATTTGCTGACGACACTAAATTGGGGGGCGAGGTCACAACTTTTAGCAATTATATGGAACTAACAAACAGTTTAAATTTAATAGAGGAATGGGGAAAATGTAACAGTATGAAATTCAATGAAGATAAATCCTGTAATTCATCTAGGAAAAATAATCCAAAATATTCATATTATTTAAATCTTAAAAATTAAACAAGTAATAGTGAAAAAGATTTGGGTGTTTGGATAAATTCAGACTATCATCTAATCGACATCTCTAAATTAATAGGGAAATGTAATAGCATAATGTATGCTATAAATAAGGCTTTCATATCAAGGAATAGTGAGTGTATACTCAAATTGTATAAGATCTATGTTCTCCCAAATCTTGACTATGGTTCCCCTTTATGGAGCCCTTATCTAAAGAAGGACATACTTAGAGTGGAAAAAATTCAAAAGCGTTTAACTAAATCAATAAAAGGTTTGAAGAATGTGGAATATGCGGATAGACTTTCCAAACTTAATTTGTATCCCTTGGAATTAAGACGCATAAGGGAGGACCTGTTATTGTTATATAATATTCTGGAGAATAATACTTTGATGTCCCAATGTAACATAATTTGGAATCCCAAAAATCTAAATTTAAGATCTCACGACGAACAAATTTTTATAAATAGAGCAAGATCCAACAGACATCTAAATTTTTATAACATACGAGTTCCTCTAATTTGGAATAATTTACCAAGGAATGTAGTAGAGCAAACAACTTTTAGTACATTCAAAATGGAATTAGATACATTTTTGCTTATGAATATTAAAAAAATATATCCATAAATAAGCCCACTATGAGTGGGAGACAATTAAATGGACCCTAGCCTACTTTGTCTAAAATTACCAAGTTACCAAGGTAAACTGCAGGGAATTATTTACCCTGAATACCAACCAACTCAAGATCACGTGGTCATGAGTGGCAATTAATAGGAGGGAGGTTCAGGAGGGACATGAGGAAGTACTTCTTTACGGAAAAGATGGCAGAACCTTGAACAGTTGTCAGCTGAGGTGGTGGGTGTAAACACAGTCAGGGGATTCAAGCAGTCATGGGATAGAATGAAGAGAATAGTGTTTTTTTTGGGGGTCGACAAGGCCAGGGAGGAGAATGGGGCTAGGACAGGGAGGGTTAATACCCTGGAGGAACAATAGGATCTTACTTCGAGAGGGTTCCTGCAGTAGGTCTTCACATATAGGACTGCGCCCCCTGGCATCAGGTCCGCACGGCAAACTTGTAGATAGCAGTCATCAGCGGGGACCGCCCCCAACGTTGGGGCAGCATGACGTCAGCCCGACTGTAAAAGGGGTGGTCCCGTGCCCTCTCTCCAGTTCTTTCCCGCCATCGCCTCAGTAATGTTTGGCTCGTGTTTGAACAGTAATCCAACACCGTGTTGTATTTTGTTGAAGTTTTCTTCGCCTCTAATTAATATTTTCTCTCAAAAGGTTTTCTTCAATTTGATGTTTTCTAGACAGAAGAGAAAGTGCTCTAAGTGCGGCACTCAAATCCCACATGGGGACATCCATTCTCGCTGCCTCCTTTGCCTGGGTTCTAAACACGATGTCCAGGAGTGTTCTATCTACCAGGCCTTCAACCAAGCGCAAACGGTCCCTCGAGGCCCATCTTCTGACCCGACGCTTGGCATCTATGGAAAAGGAGATCCAAAAACTGAGGGAAAGGTCATCGTCGGCGGGCCCTATAAAGAAGAGAAGCAAAGAGAAGCGCCAGGACCGGAGTCCATCGCCACACGAGAGGCCTGCAACTGTGAGTACTTCGGGCACCCCGTCCGCCTCTTTGGGCCGGGCCCCTTCTCCCCCTACTGCCGAGGTGAGTGGGCAGCCGGGGGTAGCCTCTTTGGAGGTGGTAATCTCTTCGCCTTGTCCTGCCGATAAGACACCCCTCGCCTCCAGCGAAGGGCGCGAGGCCTCAGCCAATCAGCCTAGCGGTGGCCTTCCAGCCATCTCTAGCCCGGCCAGATATGCGGTTTCGGACGCCGGCTCCTCTGACACCCGCCCAGATCCATCCACTCTCCAGTCGGGCTCCAGTTTGGCCCCCGACGTCAGTCAGAGTGAGGGACAAATCGACCCGTCGTCCCCTAGGGTTCTTTACCCCAGGGACTTGCCACCCGATCCTTTGCTATTTGCTTTAGCTAGATCACACTCTGACCTGCCGTTGGTGGCCCTTCGTGTCCCCCCCCTCTTGCCAGGCCTTCCGCCATCCCTGGACAGGAGTCTGCTGCTGGCTGGGGATCCGACCATGGAGCCTCCATCCTCTGGTACTTTGGGCGCGCTCCCGAATCAGATGCCATCTGCTGGCGCTTTGGCACTGCCCCCAGTGAGTCATTTGGCTGGGTCCCCAGACTCTGCAGCCTCCTTCCTGCCTCTGGGTGGCCCTACGTCTACCACTCAGTATCAGACACCGGGCCATGTGCCTCTGTCGGCTGGGAAGGCCTTCGGCCGGTTACCCGGCGGCGGGTTTTCGGCATGAACTACCAACAACATCTTATCCGATGCGGTATCCTACCTGGAAACTCCATGCCGGGTTATCCCAGGTATTCTTATTACCCATCTTGGCAATACCCTCAGTATCCGGGGTATCCGAGCTTCCAGCCCCCCTCCTTCTCCACCTCTGGTACCGGACCGTGAGTCCGTTCCCCTTTCGTGGAAGGACGCCAGAACACAGCTTCTGTCAGAAATAAGACAGTCAGTGGGAGATGTACCCACTCACAGGGTCACTTCTCCACCGCCTACTCGGACCAGAGCTTCGGGCTCCTTGACCATGGGGGTCACAGAACCAGAAACCTCGGTCCCTAGCGGATCTGAACCCTCTGACACCGAGTCCGACATGGACCCGTCAGACCCTAGGTCCCCCGTAGAAGTTCCCCCTAAAGACTCTCCCAAGTCTGCCTCGGAGGACCCCTCTTTCGGAGATTTACTGCATTCCATTCAAGCGGCTGGCCGATGAAAGAGGTAGACCTGCAAAGAAAACGCCTTGCGGAACACCTCGATCTGGCAACTTCTGACCCTATCCCCATTCCCCCGTGGATGGGACCACATGAGGACCTTGTCACCACAATTTGGCAACAATCATCCTCCATACCAGTGGTTTCATGCAAAGCTGACTGCACCTATTACCCCCAGGAAGGGATATCTCACCTTAACTCCCACCCTAAGGCTAATTCCATGGTCATCACAGCAGCTCATGACCATTCAGCCCAGCATAAACACTTGAGTTCTTCGCCTCCTGACAAGGACTCGTGTATCTTAGATCGATTTGGGCTTAAAATCTACTCTTCTTCCTCTTGTGCGATTCGTTCCCTTAATTATGTCTCGCATATGGTCGCCTTTCAAAAAGCTTCTCTTTTGGACCTGGAAAGGGACCTCCAAGAGGTTCAGGATGAAACCCTGAGAAAGAAGTTGTTGGATAAAGTTAGGATGGGGAAATCCTCGTGTTGTCATGCCCTTCGGGTGACTTATGACTCGGTGGCTAGAACGGCAGCCACGGTGATCTGTCTCCGCCACTCTCCTGGCTCCGTATAGCAGGACTGGCGCAGGATGTGCAGTCCTCTCTTCTGAATGCCCCTTTCAGGGGTTCCATCCTCTGTGGTGGCAACACTAAAGATATTATTACTCGGCTGCAGGAGAGCGGACGCTCCTTGTGGATGTCCATTCCTTATAGGCCAGAAAAAGCAGCCTTTTTGCCGGCAAAGAAGGTGGAACAAATCCCAGGCCAAGCGCCAAGCAAAGAAACGCGCCCCTGGATCTGGAGCGCAAACCCCACAGGCCAAATTTTCCAAACAGGCCCCTGGGGCAAAAGCTACCCTCCCCTCGGCATCCTGACTCCTTTCCCCTCCTTCCACTCCCTCCAGTAACACAGGAGGAACCGGTCGGAGGGAGGTTTGGCCTCCATCTGAACGGTTGGAGGTTTGTCACCGCAGAAGCTTGGGTGCTTCAGCTCATCCAGCAAGGTCACTCGATAGAATTCAGCAAAATTCCAGCTCCTCAACCACCAGGACGGTCCTTCTATCCTTGGGATCAGGTCCCCATCATCTCTCTGGAGATGCAGGCACTTCTTCTAAAGAGGGCCATAGAACCCGTCCCATCAAACCAAATAGGAAGGGGATTTTACTCCCATTTCTTCATAGTACCAAAGAAAACAGGTGACCTGAGACTGATTCTGGACCTCAGCACACTAAACATCTTCATCGAGTACAAGAAGTTTCGTATGTTGACCATTCAGGGGCTCCTTCCCCTGCTCCACCCAAATTCGTGGCTGTGCTTCCTGGACATGCGGGATGCTTATCTGCATATTCCTGTCCTCCCGGCCCACCACCGTTTTCTCAATTTTGTCTTTATGGAGAGGCATTTCCAATTCAGAGAACTCCCTTTTGGCCTTTCTTCGGCCCCCAGAGTGTTCACCAAATGCCTAGCGGTGGTGGCGGCATTCTTACACCATCAGGGCATTTATGTCTTCCCGTACCTGGATGACTGGCTCCTCACAGCACCCTCTCCTACTAACCTGAAAGAGTCTCTCTCTTTCACTCTGAACTTGTTTGCTTACCTGGGCATAACAGTCAATTTTCCCAAGTCCCAGCTAGTACCATCCCAGAGGCTCCAGTTCATTGGAGCTGTACTAGACACAGTTCAGGACAAGGCTTTCCTGCCATCGGATCAGGCCGAGATCTTAGCTTCTCAGGCCACTCTCGTGGCACAGGCCCGATGGATCCCAGCACACTCGGTGCTCCATCTTTTGGGACTGGTGGGGGCCACCATTTCAACAGTTCCCATGGCCAGGCTTCACATGAGGGTCACCCAATGGTCTCTTCAAGTCCAATGGGACCAAAGGACGGACAACATGAACCAAAAAGTCATGATCTCCCAACAGTCTTCAAAGAGATCCTCGCTGGTGGCAGGATCTCTCAAACCTATCACAGGGAATTTCTTTCCTTCCTTCAGTTCCATCCCAAATTCTCACCATGGACGCCTCAGATCTGGGCTGGGGAGCCCACCTGGGGTCTCACAAGGCTCAAGGGCCTTGGTCCGACCAGGAGCTGATGCTCCACATCAATGTTCTGGAGATCAGGGCGGTTCTTTATGCGCTTCAGGCATTCCAGTCGCTGCAGGTTCCAGGATCCCTTTTAGTCCAGATGGACAACATGTCCACGGTCTGGTACCTAAACAAACAGGGAGGAACACGTTCATATCCTCTCTGCAGAGAAGCTATGAGGGTGTGGTACTGGGCAATTCAGCACAGCCTTTACTTGACAGCAGTCCATGTTCCGGACGTCACCAACGTCCTGGCGGACAGTCTCAGTCGATCAGTGGCCAGGGCCCATGAGTGGGAGCTAAAGTCAGAGGTAGTCAAAGAACGCTTTCTTCGATGGGGTCGGCCAGAGATAGATCTGTTCGCCTCCCCATACAACGTAGAACTACCCATCTTCTGCTCGCTCGTTCCTGGGCATGGTGCTTTTTGGCGAGATGCGCTGTCACTTTCATGGACAGGGAGGTTTCTGTATGGCTTTCCTCCCTTTCTTCTCATTCAGAAGGTCCTGGTGAAACTGCAACAGGAGGCCGCTCACGCCATCCTGATTGCCCCTCTTTGGCCGCACCAAATTTGGTATCCTCTGTTGCAACAATTGGCACTGGAGCCTCCGGTTCCTTTGCCAATTTCCCACGACCTTCTGACTCAGGAGCAGGGCACCCTGGTGCATCTAAGCCTTCAGTCCCTCCACCTTCATGCTTAGCACCTGTGGACTTAGCGATTTCTCGTTATGGGGTATCTTCGCAGGTTGTGCATATTCTAGTGGAGGCCAGAAAACCTTCCACCAGAACCACTTACGCAATGAAGTGTAAGAGATTCACAATATGGGTCCAAGCAAGGAGCTGGGATCCATTTACGTGCTTGGCTTCCCAGGTTCTAGAGTACTCCACAGATCTGTCTGAGGCAGGCCTTAGTTACTCCTCCATTAAGGTCCACCTTTCTGCGGTGTTGGCCTACCACCTCCCGGTGGAGGGCAAAACCTTGGCTCAGCTGGAGGTTGCCAAAAATTTTTTGAAAGGCATCCTTCATTTAAAACCTCCAATCCAGAATCCTTGTCCTCCCTGGGACCTGAATTTCATGCTCGAGAAGCTGACCTTACCTCCGTTTGAACCAGCTTCTTCCTGCGACTTACACTTCCTTTCCTGGAAGACCTTATTTTTATTTGCAGTTACTTCGGCCAGAAGGGTTTACGAATTACAGGCCCTCGTCTGTAAAGAATCTTTTTTGATTTTTCATAAGGACTGAGTAGTCCTTCGGACTAATCCTTTTTTTCCCAAAGTAGTTTCGGGAACTGCTTTGAACCAGAGCGTGGAATTACCAGTATACTGTCCACAGTATTCCAACAGGGGGGGAACACCTTCTGCACACCCTTGATGTGCACCAATTCTGAGGTACTACACAAACAGGACTAAAGCAGTTAGGAAGTCTAGTGAACTGTTCATAGCCTTTGCTCCACAGTGCCAGGGCAAGGCTATATCCAAGCAAACCATCTCTCGAAGGCTAGCTAACTGCATCCATTTTTCGTATACGAAATATGGGAAGTCCCTTCTGGGGGCAGTTAAAGGCCACTCCACCTGTAGCATTGAGACCTCTACTGCCTTCTTTTAGGAATGTGTCCACGGCAGAGATCTGTGCAGCGGCCACATGGTCGTCTGTTCACACCTTCACTAAACATTACAGTCTGGACATTGCCTCTCGGCACAGAACTGGCTTTGGTCTTGCAGTCTTGCAAGGCCTTCTGTCGTGATTTCTCATGGCGACTTCTCCTCCTCCTGGATGCACCTATGTTTTGTTTTTCTTTGGGACTGCTTGGTATTCAGTCCTATAAGTGAAGACCTACTGCAGGCGCCCTCTCGAAGTAAGATATTACAGTTACGTAAGAACTTACCGTAACAGTAAATCTTCGAGAGAGGTTCCTGCAGTAAGTCTAGTTTCCTACCCTCCTTCCCCCAGTTTTGGGGTGTTTTATCCTTATTTTCCATCCTATCTAGCCCTTCAGGACTAGAGTGGAGGCAGGGTCTGAGGAGTTTTTACTCCAGTCTTATTCTTACCTATCTCTAGGTCTCCACTGGAAAAGAACTGGAGAATGGGCGAAGGACTGCCCCTTTTATAGTCGGGCTGACGTCATGCCGCCCCGACGTTGGGGGCGGTCCCCGCTGATGATTGCTATCTACAAGTTTGCCGTGTAGACCTGACCCCAGGTGGCGCAGTCCTATATGTGAAGACCTAGTGCAGGAACCTCTCTCAAAGATCTGCTGGATTCAGGGTCAGACAGCGTGGATCCTAATTAGGATCCAGGAACCCTGGGCCAGATCTAGGGATCCTAGGTCAGATTGTTAGGATTCAGGGTCAGACAGCATGGATCCTAGTTAGGATCCAGGAACCCTGGGCCAGATCTAGGGATCCTAGGTCAGATAGTTAGGATCTGGGGTCAGATAGCAATGGATCCTAGGTCAGATCCAGGGATCCTAGGTCAGGTAGTTTGAATCCGGGGTCTGATAGCGATGGATCCTAGGTCAGATCCAGAGAGCCTAGGTCAGATAGTTAGGATCCGAGCTGGATCTGTTGTGAGGATCCACAGCTTTTGTTGCTAGGATCCACAGGATCCACAATGTTTGTAGGATCCATGCACTGGATTCTAAAGGGTAGGATCCATGATCAGAGAGCACTGCTATCCTACCACAGCCACTATCTGGCCAAATGGGAGATATCTGTTGGTATCCTAGTTTCTAGGATACTGTCTGAGCAATACTAATTATTTTTCTGTTTTTTAAGCTCACTAACAGTGAGCAATAGCGTGGCCAGTTTCAGAGGGAGTGAGCGCTTGTCATGATCCCCACTGCCAACACACACCAACACACATGACATACATACAGGGACAGTTTATTGTTTTTTATTGCATCTTTGGTCTGCCTAATGTTTTGTCATTGTGTTTGTATATCTAGTTTTCCTACATACTGTGATTTGATTGTGGGTGAGCAGCCAGCCGGCTTCGCTGGGAGCGAGTGTGTCCCTCAGAAGCCACCTTAAAAAGCGGTTTTATCCTTCCCTATGTTCAAATCATAGCACTAATGTGCTACAGTATGATAACCACTGCTCATTTGCAGATGAACTGCAAAGGGGGGGACTGAAGACCCACATTTTGAGGGGGAGTACTGGACATCAAAGATGGAAAAGAGGGCAGTTTCAACAGTGGGAGTCAAATCTGTGGATTTTTGAATGGAGAAACAAGCAGCATTGACAAGATGATAACAGGTACAAATACCACACTGTTTAAATATGTTTTCTTATAAAATGGGTAGAAAATAATTTCATAATTGCCTGTTGAATAGGAACGGGGGACCTTGGACACAGTGACTTGTGTCACGGTGGCAGAGCTCTCCTGGTGCAGCTGTTGCAGTTCCATCATATTTTAGTTGTGGAGCTGCAGTGGGAGAGCCATGACAGGCGTTGATTTCAGAATGTGTTGCGTTTTGTTTGGCATAAGTAGTACCAGTTGCCAGTATATTTCCTGATAAGGACACAGCAAATGGTACCTATTCACCAATCAAAACGCAGGAAATTTTCTACCCATTTTATTAGGAGATATACACCTTAGAGAGGGTATTCTCGTTCTACAGATCTCACTTACAAGGATCCTAGCCGCAGATGCCTCCCTCCTGGTGTGGGGAGGCCATCTGGAGAATGAACAATGAGTGGAATGTAGGATCCTAAGGAAAGCCAGTTGCATGTAAACCTGCTAGAATGCAGGTCTGTGTTCCTGTCCATGATGTCTTACCCCCTCCGTATGGCACAATCAAACAGTCCTGATAAAGACAGACAATACAGCTACTAGGGATGGGCAAGGGGTCAATTTGGATTTGTCAAATCCAGGATGAGTTAGGATTTGGTTTTGCAAAGGTTTTGGATTTGGATTTGCCAGATTCGGGCCTGTATAATAAGTGGTGGAAAAAGACCTTTTCAGAAGACAAATGCCATGAAACATACAGATACAGTGGCATAACAGTAAAGAGTATATTGTGAGAGATGCATCTCATCCTGCTGTTAACATAGTCTTTGTTTTTTGACCAACCTGCAAAGCAAAAAGCCGGTCCAGCTGGGATGGGTGAAAATTGTGCGACTATTGCTATTCCAGTCACTTTGGATGGACAAGCCAAATAGGCTTGTACCTATTTCATCCAGTTCCATTCTGGCAGTCTGGTTTTCACCCCTATCTAGGATGGGGTGAAATCCAGACCACCGGGACCAGATTAGACCAAATAGGTTAAATCTGGACTACTCCGTCCAATGAAGGTAGCCAGATCAGCAGTATTCTCGCAGTGTGAGCCTGGTCCAGCTTGTCTGGCTGCACCGGCCAGTCTGGATTTTACCTCTGTGGCCCAGTCCAGGTCTGGAGGTCCTGTTTTCACCATATCCCTTAAATCCCTTGGATGTGAAGTTTTGCTTTGCGATACATTTTCCTAAAATTCCTGCAGTCCCAATTTTACACTGTCCGTATGCAGCCTAAACAGCAACACTGTCCACATTGATTCTTTTTTAAACCAGTACCCAAAATGCTACATAATCATACCTTGTTTAAATTCTTATTTGAGCTTTGGGCTGTGGCAGTAACAGCAGCCTACATGATACAGCCAGCCTACAGGATGTGCACATAGTGGATACATGATGCTGCATGCAGTCAATTCACTTTAAAAAATGAAACACCTCAGACAGGTGCACTAAACTAGTGCTGCATAATAAAATTAATTACATTGCTTGAGTTAAACATTATGATTACATCAACCGCACTTCCACACCAACCATAAGATCAAATACCCTATTCAATTACATAATAAGCAGCAGTTATCAAATAGTATAACCAAACACTACAAAGAACAAAAACACAGTGCAAATTGCCAATGATTGCATATCAGTTGTGTGTCTGATTCACTTTACAGTTTTTCTAGCCCATGCATAGAATGTCATTTTTATGTTCCACGCGGATATTATATGCACCATGACCCATAGACCCTCCCTGGGACCCTGGCTGCCTGGTCTCCATTAAACAAAACATGATCCTTTTCATTCTAAATTAGATCAGCACCATAATTTTAAATAACTAAAAGCAATAATTAAATACCTTCTTCAGGCCGCTGCTGAATCCTCTGCAGTTATGTCCTCTCCCAAGCAGTCACTCCCCCCTCATCTCCACCTGCTTCAACTTATCCTTCTCTCTGTTCACGCCACATAACTAGACACCGGTCCACAACTCCCCTCTCCCATGATGTCTAGTCCTTCTGAACCAAGGTTCACATTGCCTGCCCTCCACGCAGCTTGCTCCTCATCATTACACAACAACTCTGTCAGTTTTTGCTAGGCTTTTGAAAGTTCATTACTCCTCATCCAATGCCTGTAACTGCTTCTGCTAATCCCTCTCTCCCTTCCCTCCTTACTGTTACCTGCCCAAACTGCATGTGCACGTGCTTGTTCATCACCCCAGCTCTTATACCCCTATGTTTACTACTACCTACTACCCCTATTACTCTTGCTAGTGACTGCAAATTTTCACTGCCTTCTCCCCTCATTGTACATTGCAGGTTTTCGTATGCATTTTGTATGTATTCCATTAAAACCCCTATGTGTGCTACTGTTCATATTTGTTAACTTCTGTAATAGGTATCTTAAACTAATACTGTTCATTACGGTTTCCTCTGAGTTATGATGTAAGTAAGTAAGTAAAAATTTATTTATATGAGGCACCCTTGCAAAGCTCAGGGCGCCTTTACAAAATCTCACATACAATATTAAAATCCACAGCAATTTAAAACACCATTTACATTTCTGAAAATGCTTGTTTAAATAGAAAGGTCTTAAGAACTTTTTTAAACCCTTCTACAGTCAGGCTATTGCGTATCTGGCAAGGTAGAGAATTCCACAGGGTAAGTGCCATAAAGGCAAAAGTTCTTTCACCAGATGTTTTCAGGGTTACCCTGGGAATCTCTAGCAATCCCTCGCCAGAGGATCGGAGGGAGCGGGAGGGGCAGTAAGGAGTCAGGAGCTTTTTCAGGTAGTGGGGTCCCAACCCATGTAGGGCCTTATAGGTCATCAGTGCAACCTTGAAAGTGATCCGCCACTGTACAGGCAGCCAGTGCAATTCATGCAGCACAGGTGTTATATGGTTGGATCTCGGGTTTCCAGTCAACAACCTAGCTGCCGCATTTTGCACCAGCTGCAAGCGGTGGATATCCAATCCCGGCAGCCCTAGATAAAGGGCATTGCAGTAATCAAGATGACTGGCAACTAAGGCGTGGACCAGGGTAGGAAGATCCTCTGATGGAACCAAGTTTTCACCCATGCTATGTTCCTTAGATGGAAAAAGGATGATTTGACCTGTGCCCTCAGGGTCAGGCCCTCGTCAAACACAACACCAAGGTTACGCACCTGTCCGGATGCCATAAGCGGGGTCCCCCCCCCGAAATAAACCTGAGGGTTTTCCCGCCCATGAGCTTGGTGTCCTTACCCCTGGCTCCACTACCAATACCTCTGTTTTTCCTGGGTTTAACTTCAGCCAGTTGGTACACATCCAGTTCTGTATCTCCAGCAAGCAGTTGTTAAACTCTGCACTTGAATCGAACTCCTGCTCGGGCACAAAAGACACGTAGAGTTGAGAGTCATCAGCATAGCAATGAAAACTCAACCCGTACTGTCTTATAATGTCCCCCAATGGGAGCATATACACTGCAAGTAACATGGGGGCAACACCGAACCCTGTGGTACCCCACAGCCCAGGCAGTGACAGACCGAGGAATAAATCCCCGACACTACTCTCTGAGTCCTACCCTGCAGGAAAGATTGAAACCAACTGTGGACCACCCCCCTTAGTCCACAGAGAAACCACAGGTGTTCTAGCAATACCCCATGATCTACGGTGTCAAATGCTGCTGAGAGATCAAGGAGAACCAAGATAGAATGAGCTCTCTGATCTCTCGCCATCAGGAGATCATTCAGTACACTTACAAGAGCCGATTCAGTGCTATGCCGCTTCCTGAAGCCAGACTGGAGAGGGTCATAGATACTGTGGCTGGTTAAATGATCCTCCAGCTGCAAAGTGACCACCTTCTCGATAACCTTCACCAAAAAGGGAAGGTTCGAGACCGGTCCATAGTTTTCTGGGCAGTCGGGATAAAGGGAGGGCTTTTTTAAAAGGGGGCGCACCACTGCCTCCTTTTAGGGATCTGGAAAGGTCCCTCTCTCCAATGATACCACCACTATTCCAGTAAGGATTGAGCCGATAACTTCTACACACCCCACCAATATGTGAGTAGGGCCTGGATCCAAACTTTAGTAGGTTGGACACAAAGTCTGGATGATCCTCACTATATCCATGACTGCCGGCTGACTAAAGGTAAACCAAGTTAATTGGGTATTAGTGCCACTCAGTTGATCAGTACAAGACCCAATGGGGAGGCTCTGGCTGATCTCATCCCTTCTGGTGGACACCTTATCAGCAAAGAACATCGCAAAGTCCTCACACTGTAACTGTGGCAAAGCTCGACTGGCTTGAAGACAGGCTGGATTGCACAGTCTGTCTACATTCCAGAAGAGCTGGTCCAGTCTATTCCTTGCTGTAGCAATTTCCCTGGACAGGAACTCTGCCTTCTTATGGGAAATTGCTAACTGATAGATCTTATAATGATCCAGCAGTCTAAGCCTGTCCATCTCCAGGCGAGTTTTCCACCAGCGTCTCTCCAATCTTCGACCTTGTCTCTTCAACCCACGGATTTCCCTGGTAAACCATGAAGCCCCCGGATGAAGGGTACAGGGATGAACACAGGATGGAGCAATGACATCCAGGGCCACCAACAACTGCCCTATTATAAGCTAGCACTAGGGGCCCTGGGTCAGTGCTATCCATTGGCAATCCCGAGAAGTCCAGCTCCACCATTAGGCCTTCTGAGGTAACTTCTCCTGAAGGATGGAACTGTACTATCTCCTTAGGGGCAGGCCTCTTTCCGGGAGCCGCGAAACTGAACCTTAGAGCATGATGGTCAGACCAACCGATAGGCTCCATCTCCACATTGGAGACTTCCATCTCCAGATGGAATATCAAGTCCAATGAGTGTCCCCCCTCATGAGTTGCAGAGGTAATAACCCATGTCAGGCCCAATGAATCCATCAATTGGAGGAGGTTTTGTCCAAAAAGCGTGAGTTCATCGTCAACCCAGGCATTGAAGTCCCCCAGAATTAACCATTGGGGGGACTCCAATACCCTCTCAGCGATGAAGTCTGCAACCTCCCTCAGGAATTCCCTTCTATCACCTGGTGGACGATAAATGAGAAGGATCTTGAAACCTGCACCTGCACCTGCACCTACAATACACTCAAAGGAATTGGCACCTCCCTAAGGTCAAGTTCCTGTCTAAAACAGACTGCAACTCCCCCGCCCCTACGGTCCACTCTCAGGTGGTGAATCACCGAGAACCCGTCCGGAATCGCGGACCTCAAGATAGGGCCCGCATTTTCATCTAGCCAGGTCTCGGTGATGCAAGCCAGGTCCACAGATGCAACAAGATCCGCCACCACTGCGGTCTTGTTTCTAATGGACCTAGCATTGTTTAACACTGCCCGAAAGGGACGAGATTCCAAGGATGACTCCACCTCCTGCCTGACCAAGTCAGTGCCCTTGGGTATGGATACAAGGCAAGGCAGACCTTGCTCCTTTATCCATTTCGCCCCAGGGTGTCTTCTGGTTCTGACTGTCCCTATCTGCCTCCTCCTTTCCCATCCCCCACAAGAGTTCCAGGATCTCCTATTCCTCGCACTCCTTCGTCTCACAATGCCAAAAGCTTGGCAGTTTTTATAAACTTCCAAAGGCAGTGCAGGATATTCAAAAGGATGGAGATCCTTCAGTCTTGAGGGGGGGGGGTACCGCCTGACTGTGTTCTTACCACTCCAGCACATATTTCAGACTCTAAAGTACTACTATGTTGATTAAAACTCCCCACAAAAACCAATACTTTTATTCACCCCCTAATATACCCACCCCTTAATAATAACCCCCACTCCCCAAATAATAATTAGATCAAAAGACCTAATACTAATAAAACATCTATTAATAAATCTCCTCACAGTTGTATCAACAGTCTATAAAAGCTTTTTAGTAAATGAAAGAAAAAAGAAAGAAGAAAAAATAAACAAATCAGCAAATTATAAATAACTATATATAACTCAAACTATATATGGTCTAAATACAGCACCTCTCACTTGCATGTATTTGTTGCAACACAATTACAAAACATAAATCACATATATAAACTCTGACACCATCTCTCACCTAGTGAAGAAAAACTAAAAATTAATTAACTAAACTAATAATTAAAAATAAAAGGAAAATGTGATTTTTATGTCTTCATTTTGGCGTCTCTCACATGCCTGCAAGTCCAGTACCATTCACAGTATATTGAGATGACTTGAAGTAATGCTGTAAAAACCCCCCAACACCACCTCTCACATGGTGGGGGACTCTTTGTAAATTAATTCACAACTTAGTCAATAAGATAGTAACTGTCTGAAGAAATGAGATAATGAAATGGTGTGCACAGCACTCTCACCACCCATGTATCCAAGACCAAACCGGGAGGGAGAACAGGTCAGTTTCTCCAACTATGTTAATTTTATTCAAACATAAATGTAAGTAACATCCAACACAGTCCTCAAAACAGCAAATCCTCACAGCTCAACTTGATCTTTATCTTCTTCCAGTACTTCAGGATAATCCATACAGCATGGCAGAGATCAACCAAGGAAGGAGAGCTAAAGGAGGGCCCCCCAGATGAACAGCATTCATGGGCCTAACCAGCCAGCCCCAACGACCCACGGCTAAGACCTCCCAGGAGCTAAGTTACAAAGCCCAACCCGCTGGTGGCCTAGGGGAGACCCGAACAACCCTCCGATTCCTGAAGAAATGCTGAGACCCCCCCTGCCTGGTCGCAAGCAGTAGCTAGGTGAAAATAGCTCCAACAACCAAGAGGAGCCCCCCCTTCCTCCTATCCCTCGCAATCTCAAAATCCTCAGCTCCTGCATAAACAGTTCCCGGCAATACTAATTATGAAATCCGACCTCCTCTCACATCCTGCTTATGGTATTCCTGTAAAATTGATTACAGGGCTCAACCTTAGTACCCCCTTAGAACAATCCAGAGCTCAAGGCGTCCTCGCAGACTCAACTCGACCCCTTTCTCCTTCATCCAGTCAGTCCACCCAAAACCTGCCTTCTCACTGCAGGATGAGCGGAATAGTTGCTAGAACTGGATAATGAGTTGCACCTTCACTTCACGGCCAGTCTCACGTTCTCAGGATCGATCGTACTCAATAGCCGTATCGCAATCACCAAGAATCGGCTACACAGACTGAAAACTCACTCACTCGCTAAATTAAAAAAGAAACTAATGAATACTAGTAAATAAAATAAAACAGAGAGATGTGTAAAACAAACGGCAAATAAAACAGGCAAATGAAAACACTTGCAGACCAAACACTGAACAGCACAACCCTCAGGCAGCACATACACCGCCACCATCTTGGAGGACTTGGTAGACAGTCTACCAGTGGGTACCAGTGATCCTTCCTGGCCCCCACAAAGCTCCATTACCAACTTCAAACCTTGTGCTACCCTCGATGTACTACCTCCTTGTCTGTGCTATTGCTACTGGGTTGTGCCTGGAAAAGGCACTCATTGCCAGTGTACTCACCCGGTCAACAAGGTTAAATAAATTAAATATATAAATAAACTCTTACCCTGAGATAACTGGTGATGGCGTGTAGGTATGATACTGCACATGTACATGTAAAAGGTGGCAGAGCCAAGGTGGGTGCAGGGGGAGGTGACAGTTTGGTTGTTGTGGGTGGCCCGTGGGTGGCTATGAGCCACAGCAAGTAAAAGAAATGGGAAGCATTTAAAAAGAAGGTTAAAAATCCAGGCTGAACCTAGGTTGTTTGGTTCGGGTTTGTTTGAATACTAGCTGCCCAAGTTTAGAGTGGCTCAGTATTCATTGTGAGGCTTTGTCCCATTCCTAACAAACTACAATATATTGCATAAACAAACAGTGGTATCAGATCCTCAAAACTCTATACAGAATCAATGAAGATATGGAATCTGGCATTCTAATTGAATGCAAGGATGTCTGCAGTACACTGAGCAAGCAAGACAATGCACTAGTGGATTCACAGAATGGGTCCAGTGTCCTGAGTGGTGTCTGAACCAGCAGGTACTGAGCTCACTGTTTCAGCGATCGGAAGTGCCAGAGGTGGATTTTTCCAATTCTAGCGAGGAGAAAAAGCTCCCCCACTTTTGTTGTCAACCTCCCTCAGTAGGGACAGTCCCATGGAATGGTCTCACACTTCCCTGGAGGACTACATTTTTGTTTGAATTTCCTCAATTACCCCTGATCTTAAGGATTCTGTTGAAATTAAGAGTCTCAGCAACAATAATTTTAATAGTACCAGACAGGGCCAAGCAAGCCTGGTACTCTTTACTTTTGACAATGGCATTCAAAAATACAAGCAAGCAAGAAATAGCTGCACCCGTGCTATATGGATGGCTAAAAGCAAATACTTTAGAGAAGCACTTTCCAACTCATGGGTGATGGAAAAAAATTCTGGAACAACCTTAAGGACCTCTCTGGCAAAGACTCCAAGTCTCCGCCCACCATGCTCAACATCAATGGCACTCCAATATTGGACCTAGTTACCATCTCCAATACATTCATCAATGCTTTCTCCAACTTAAGCAGTGTCCTCCCAGCTGATTTCTTCAATTCTCCCACCACCAACCCCACCTCTGCCACAGCATCCCATGCTCGCTCAGCTCCAGTTTTTCTTCAAAAGGATCCCAATGCACTTAGCCAGAACCTATATTTGCAAGGCTATCGGCAAAACTGGCTATAGTGGTGACTCACTCGACTTGAAGCTGCTTTCACTAGTCCTAGATGAAATCCTTGAACCCCTCCCTAAGATATAGCCAATTCCCATCACTCTGGAAAAAGGCTACCATCACACCTGTAGATAAAAGTGGAGACAAGTCACTGCGCACCAATTATAGGCCCATCTCCATCCTCCCCCCATTATCCAAAGCACTTGAACGTATAGTCTCTGACCAGCTAGTAGAGTTCCTGGAAAAGCATAATATTCAGTGTCCTGAGCAGCATGGCTTCCATAAAGGGCATAGTACCACCACGTCACTGTTGGAATTCACCGGCTGCATCCATGATGCCCTGGATCAAGGACTCTGTGGGGGGCATATTCCTTGACCTTACAAAGGCCTTTGATACAGTTAACCACCCCCTCCTACTCAGACAATTGGTTGCTCTTGGGCTCTCCAATGATACACTGCCCTGGTTTGCTAGCTATCTTGGAGAGAGAGTTCAAAGTATTAAAATTCCTGGAGTCTCATCAGCTGAAAAACCAGTCCTCTCGGGTGTCTCTCCTGGGTCAATTCTGGGCCCGATACTCTTCTCCCTCTTCCTTAACCTCCCTGGCATCTGCCAACAGAGGATACTACTCTATGCAGATGATGCGGTCCTCTTTTCAAGCAACTGGGACTTTAATCTACTTGAGAGTCAACTACAACATGATTTCTGGCTGGTGGAAAAATGGTTTGGCTCATACAAACTTGTCATGAATTATAGCAAAACTAAGGTCATGTCTTTCTGCAACGCATGTAGCAAGTATAAAACACTACCCATCACCATCAAGAATTAATGTGGGACCTCACTTGATCAGGTTAATGAGTTTAAATACCTCAGCATCACTCTGGACAGCTCATGCTCCTACTCCCAGCACATTGGGATGGTTGCGAAGTCTGCCAACATACGCCTTGGCCTGCTCCACAAGTACAAACACTGTATGACTCCTGAAGCCCTAAGACTGGCCATCCACAGCTCTGTTACCTCCGTTGTCGATTACAGTCTATTCATATATGGCTCTGCCTCCCCTACTGCCCTTAGGAGGATATCTGTGCCACTCAACAAGGCCTGTAGACTTCTTATGGGGGCTGACCGCCTAACGCACACCTGCGACCTATACGCCAAGGCTGGATGGCTACTTCTCATTAGTAGAATACAATACCAGACCTGTCTGATAGCCAAAAAAGCTCTTCTTGGACTCATGCCACCAGGTGTGGCAAGACTCCTTACTACCTGCAGCAGCTCCCAGCCAACACGCAGTTCTCAATACCAGACTTTCCAGGTCCCCAGGCACCGGACCTCGCTGGGTCAGAGATCCTTCATGCACAGGGCTCCTCAATGGTTCAATACCCTTAACAAAGAAACTCTTGCTGCTGCAACACTAAGCCCCTTTAAAAGGCAGTTGCATCTGTTCCTCCCCTCTACCTCACTTTGTGACTGTCTCCCCTAAGCCATGGTCATCACCCTCTACCCTAGTTGGAACTGTAATCTGCAAATCCAGCCTTACATCCTTGGCACTAGCCTCCTCCCTCTAGCCCTTTTGCCCCCTCACCCACCCATCCCCTCTGTATGGACTCATTCATATCAAAGGCCATCTGGTGCCTATTCCCCTCGCTCCTCTCATCCTTATCTGACAACAGCACCATCTGCCGACTTCCTCCTGACCTCTTCCTACCAAGTATACTGTTTTACCATGAACTCTGATAGAAGCTAGCTTGGTTGGTTCTACTGCAGCATTTGTCTGAACACTTTATGTACAAGTAATCTATTTTGTTATTATTGTTACCATTGTTTACTATTGTTGTATGTTTCCCCCATCCTCGGACGTGGAACCTTTGTAAACGAGCAGTTCCTGCTCAAAGGTACTTGTAATCCTAGAGTTTAATAAATAAATAAATAAAAAATGCCAATAAGTCTGCCACTGAAGCAAAATTTCCTGATTGCCCAAGGGCAGAGTGACTTACCCAAATGTCAAAACACTTAATTTGAGAGCATGGTTCTTGAAGAGCTAGAGTACTGTAGTAGGGGCACCAGGTTTTGGAAAAGTTTGTGGGTGCTCAGAGTCCTAATAAAAGGCTGGGGGTCTGGGGGCTGCCTAGGTCCCCAGAAGCTATAGAGTTTTTCATGCTTCCTGGTGTATTCTGAGGGATATTTTGATACATTTTGGAATGAGTATGCTACCATCACAACATCACAACTACTCCACTGTAGAGAATGTCAGGGTGCAATTGGGGGCTATTTGATGCCTGAGCAGATGCTAAGATCAATAGGAGAGTGCCCTGGTGGGAACTTTCATGTTCTCAGTTTTTCAAGCATGCCATGAATAGTGATTTTAAGTTGCAGTGCCACCACCCCTCAGGGTGCACAGGATGAAATATCTGATTCACAAGTCCAGCTGAGGGTTCTTTTAAATTACTTGCAATTCCAAAATGCTGGGAGGGGGCCTGTTTACTCTTATTGATTCTCTGTGTTACCTTTCACATCAGTTCACATTCTTTACATAAATAACATGCCACATATACCGAGGGCTCAAGCAGTGATATAACTTTCATTTAATTCGGTACACACAGGGGTCAAAATAACCACCTGTCTGCCAGTCCCAGACAACCAATTTTCCCCATGGACAGCTGTTTTCATTTTATCAAGTGAAAATCCATTAGCGGGCACTAGGAACCAGGCGATGCTGCCTCCTGTAAGGCTGGGCTATGGACATCCCAACATCATGGTGTCACATGTTGAGAGATGTCCATTGAACCCGACATCCCATGGTGGGCTTTTCTGTGAATGTGGCACATTTGGCAAGCAGCAGAAAGGAGAACAGTACTATCGGACTAGACTATGCATGTGTTCCTTGTCATTGTGCATGTGCAGTTGCCTGCCTTCCTTTTATTTTCCGCACCGCATACCTCATTTCTCTGTGTGCTGTGCTTGCTGTAGCAGCCCAAGACTTGCTGTTGTTCATAGGCAGCAGAGTTTTGGGGATGCAAATTAAAAACTCTTTTCAGGGCTGTCTACTAACTATAAGGGGCCTAGCCATTGTAAGGGCTATAAAACCATATTTGAAAGCACTTTGCAGGACAGACAGCCAAGGCAGAAAGAGGGAAAGACTCTGTATTTAGAGATTAGGGGATGAGCTTAAGGGGCTGAGGCAACCACATAAAACCACACAGCAGAAGGGCTCCAGAGGCAGGAGATGGAGAGGCTGATTAAAAGCCCTTGTCAGAGACTTTGTGTCCAGGTTGTATAGTAATACAGGAGCAGAGGAAGCTGTTTGTCTTGTTTGGGAAGAGCAGAAGGGAGTTTTAAGGGCTCTTATTTGAGCTACTGCTGAGTAGGGTGGGAGGTGGGGAGAGAAAACTGAAAGCCCTTATCAGGGCAGTGAACTGTGGGCACATTTGTTATGTCCTTTTCAAGGCCATGTACCAGCCAGTGGGTAATATTTAGTAGCCCTTCTTAGGGTACCTTACAATAAGCACCATCAGTTATTAAGCCCTTTTCAGGGCACAGTGCCACCAAGGCGGCAAACTAGTTAATATTAGCTTGTATTCAGAAACAGAAATGTAGAATTAGTAAACAAAAATCAACAGGACAGGTACAAATTCTGTGGGACAGTCAAAATAAATACTGCACCTGTCCCTTGGACAGCCATCCACAAAAAATTATTTCTAGCCCTGGGTACACAGAAAATTGAAGCCTTCACTCCAGACTTCATTTGTAGCATCTCTATCCCTTGTGTCCGGTGCTTGGGCATACATGGCACATGTTGACTGTGTTTTGGTTCCTGGGCTAGGACCAACTGAATCCCTTTGTCTCTTAAAGAGCTGCTGATATCGCAAAGAAAACTTTGAAAAACCCAATAGTTAGGTACAATTCATCTTGCATTCCAAATGTGTTCTATAGAGTTATCTTCCCCATTATGTATTGGGGAGGAACTTGTTATGAATACATGATCTTTAACCCAGGGAGTTCACCCGCCTCTATAGCTTTCTCCTTATTTCAAGTCATAGTGCTCTGTTTTGACATCACAATCTGCTCCCATGAGAGTAACTGTACTGTGATGTCATAAAGCAGTGCAGTATGACCTCAGGCAGGGGAGAAAGCAACAGGAACAGATGAACTCTTCAGAAGCAAAGATCCTGTTTTCATGGAAATTACCTCAATAATAAATAACATGGAGGAAAACTGCAAAACTAAGGTGAAAAACAAGCTGAACTGTGTCTATATATTATGTTTTGATAAAGTTGCCCTGAAGGCGTCAACTGCTCTTTAACATTTCTTTACTGAGAGAGAACCACATCACAGTCATAGAACCATAGAAACAAAGAAGTTGACGGTAGGTAAGAACCGCAAGGCACATCCAATCTGCCCATTTTTTCTACCTTATGAATGTGCCATAGGCCTTTACTCTGTCAATGACCTATCTATTCATACTCATCTGTATTACTCCCTTATGGTCCCTGACTTTGGCCAAACTGTAATCACCTGATTTTTTTTATCTTCATGGTGGCCTTGCAGCATTCCAGTTGCGCTTGCAACTGACCTCAAGAACTTTTATCAAGGTTTTTTGCTTGCCCCTTCTGTTACTCCTCATATATCCTGTTAACCCGGGCTAAGGAGGCCTGATAGGTTCCTTTCTTCCTGGGTTTCCAGTGTGGTCCAATGTAAGGAACACTCTCTAGCTGCAGAGACCACTGGTGAGATCTACTTTCCCACTAACCTGTGGGCTAAGTGAAGTCCACTACTGTTGGATACATGTTGTTTCAAGTTCTCCTGAACCAGAGAAACTCAACTTGGTAAAGTTGCTGACACTGTCTAGTTCTTATGGTGGCTTTGCTGCCACCTGGTTCAAACCCTACCCATCTCCCTCAAGAGAGGCAAGCACCATACCTCTGATTCAAATGTACTGGGAAATCACACAGACTGGAAACATAACAGTCACCTGTTCTGACCCCTTCTTTCTCCCTCTGAGGCTCCCTAT
This sequence comes from Neoceratodus forsteri, assembly GCA_016271365.2. Taxonomy (NCBI): domain Eukaryota; kingdom Metazoa; phylum Chordata; order Ceratodontiformes; family Ceratodontidae; genus Neoceratodus; species Neoceratodus forsteri. The sequence continues at coordinate 1,547,092,115 of CM057450.1, forward strand.
ATTTTCTCTCTTCCTCCCTTGGGCTGATTCCCAAAACAAGGGTATTCGAGCTGTGCCATGTTCCCTGAAATGAGGTTGAGCCATTCTCCCCTCCTGAGCTACTTGGTGGTCTCCTCAAGACTCTATTTTTAAACACAGTGCTGGCCTAAAACAGACCCCTTTCCCCTAAAGTTGTGTGCCTGGAATGTCCAGTAGCTGTGTCCAGAATAGCAGTAGGAAAGAAAGACCAAAAACCATACATGTTATTTCAGATGCTTAAGCTTGTGCTACAGAAAGGTAGAACACACACGCTCACACACACATACACACACACAACACTAAACTGATTTCTCATTACTGAGCTAGAAAGAAAAGATCTAGTAAAAGACATATTTTTTTTATGAGTGTTCAGTCTGTATTAGTAAGTAAAGAATTAACGCATACCAATACTACCATACTTTGGACATACTGTGAATGTAAATCTCATTGTACTCTGAGAACGTACTAGCACTCTCATATTAACTACTGCCATCCCATTACAGAATTACTTAGTGGATTGTTATTATGTAAAAGGAACCAAGCTCTGACTATATTACTGCTATAAATGCTCTATCTCTCTGGAATTTTGAGGGATGTAACTGCTCACTCTGAGCTGTCTTTCAGACATCTTAAAAGATGCATCTACTTATTGTATGCACTTTAGAAACAAGTCAGCTATAGACTAGAATTCACTGCAGCTAAACAAAATAATATGTCCGACCTTACTCCTTTTTCTCTAGCAAGTTGGAGTCGGTGCTCACCGGAGGTCATGTTCGCCGATGGCTGCGGCCCGCACTGTGTGTAGTGAGTTGAGGGCACCTGTGCGCACATCATGGACATATGGGAGGGACTAGGGTTGGATCGGGAGCCTTGCCAGGACTTGGAGTGTTCTAATGTTGTTTTGCTCTGCATCGGCCGCTTGGGGTGCCAAAGCGAAGTGGATGACATGACTGCTGCTGCCTGTCATCACTCAGCAATGCAAAGAGAGAGTGAGTGAGTGAGCCACAGGAAAATGGATGCAGTGGTGGGGTGGGGGGCTGAAGGGTTACCTTATACAACTGTTGGGGACGTGTGAGGATGGTAAAGGAAGAATCAGGCTGGAGGCTGGAGCAGGCTGTATGTAGCAGGAATCGGATCCATCCAGAATTGAGGGTGCTCATTTAAACTTTGTGGGTGCCCAAGCACCCACGCTGTCGGTGCCCCTGGCATCTGACTCACAAGAAACCCAAGATTTGTTAACGTCACACTGTATTTATGTAATCCTACTTTGTTTCAACTGTATGGGAAGGCACTCTTGAAAGGAGGATGTCTTCATCTCATAGAGGTTTTCCTGAGATTTAAAAAAAGAAAATGCCTGTTTTTTCATAAGTACTAACCCTAAGTGCTGTAAGTACTTTAAAAAAATTAAACCTTCTGGATGGATAAATTGTCCAAGTGTGCTAAAATGGATAAATAGGACTGCCTGATGGCCTAATGGTAAGCATCACAACTTACACTGCTGGCAACCCAGATTCAATTCCTGAGTCCAGGCTGTGCAACTATTTATATTTGTCATCATGTCTCATTAACACATTGTTGGCTTGCATCTACTGTGCCTTGAAATGTTGACCTTATTTGCTTATCTATGTACTGCCTTTCTGTGTAATCTGTTTTTCTGCTGATGACAATGTCACTTACTGTTTGTTGTACTGCAATTTGTTGTTTACTGACCCTGACCCTATGTAACTTCCTGGGGGTTGTGCCTAAAAATAGGCAATCAGTTGTCTAGCGCACGTACCTGGTCAACAAAACTAAATACCACATCAGACAGTAGAGACTTTAGATAGTAGAGTTTCTCTGTCATGGGGATGGTGGTGATTCCTGCCATTATATGGCTGCTTCTGGGAGAGGTATTCATGTTGGCAAGAATATGTGGCTCCAGGTAGAGGTGTAGGAATCCTGTTGCCAGCGTGACACAGAATGTTGAAATAAGATATGGAGGTGCCGTACATCTCATTCTGTGCCAGCATATGTCAGTAAGAGTGTAGTGGGTACACCTGGTCTAACCCAGACCCTTTCTAGCTGTCCAGAAAGGTGTAACATTCTGATCCATGCCCCAGTGGTATAGGGGTGGTATATGTGTAGGGATGAAAAATAGGTAGAAGTAACTGTGGCACTCAGGCAAATGATGCTAGTAAGTTCTCCTCACCCTGTTGTGACATTCCCCCTTCCCAGAGCAGGATAAGTTCTCGCCATCCCTGCTTCCTGACCCCAAAGATGAGGCTTGTGGAAAGGCTAATGGAGAACCTGGCCCACCAGGTAATTTGGAGCAATAGAAAGTACAACAAAACTAACGACAGTGACTTGTAAAATGGGCAGATATGCATGTTTAGTTCTTATGCCCCAGCTAACTCCTTGTAGACATGCATTCAGAACTCACTGAAGTGACTAGAACATTTGTAAACATGGCAGTACTATGCCATTTTCAGTGCCAGTGTTGGTCCGGCTGCAGCAGAGATAAGGACATACACAAAAGGAAAAAGTCAGTGCCTGCAAGACAGAAAACACAGTGCTTAGTTGTCAGAAATGTTGTGATCTTGTTTATTTATTCTTTTGATACAGTGATCCCAAGCACATTTTCTCAGCTCCGTGCATTGATCTACTGGTCCGGAGGTCAAAGGTTGACCCTCTAAATGAAACTCCTCTTGATGACGACTGGAGAGTTCCAGAGTATGAACTAGATAAGAGAATGTCTGGGGCAGCTGTCCATTGCCTGTATGCATATAGAGGTACAGTTACAGTAGCATAGGATTTTGCTCTTTTCAGACCCCAAATCCTTTGTACAGTACTACATAATCATTGATATTTTATTGAAGCAACCAAGCAATAGTTCAGTATCATCCTTTACCCGATGTCAAAAATAGTCTGCATCTTTTAATTTAATTTACTTGATCAATCCTCCAGTCCACCATTATTTAAAAGAGAACTGCACTGAATCTATAAATCATGTTTTCCTGCTTACTTCGAGGCTAACATTTTTTGTAACTACAGATCCCAGAATCCCCTACAACTGACATTCAAGCAGGGCTACAGCAGTGGGAGTTTCAATAGCCTGCAGTGCATGTTAGAGATAATATAGGCTCTGATCATTTGTTTGCTGGTCCCACTATCCTCCTGGGGCTATGTAAAGTTACAATTAAGCCATCTTTGTCGACCTGGCTAAGACTTTCAACATCGCACCCAACGCCTCCTCATCAATAAGCACTCTGCTGCTGGACACTCAGGCACAGCCACCAACTGGTTCTGTTCTTACCTCGAAAAAAGGACTCAATCTGTCAGGATTGGTGACTCACTCTCCTTGCCCCTCCGTATAAACTCAGGGGTCCCACAAGGCTCTGTACTTTGACCACTGTTATGTTCTGTTTTCTGAAATGACCTCCCTATGGCCTGCTTGTCGGCATCCATTCACATGTATGCTGACGACACTGTCCTGTTTACCTCTGGCCCCTCCTCTTCTGATGTGGTGTCCAGACTTCATCATGAGTTCAATAAAGTTCAGCTCTGGCTACATTCTAATCAGTTGTTCCTGAATGCCAAGAAGACGGTCTCCATGAACTTTGGCACAAGGCAGAGACTCTCTAGGCTCTCCTCCCTCCCCTCCTTCCAGTCCCTAGATGGGGTCACACTGGAAGATGTTACCTCATTCAGGTATCTTGGGGTTTGGCTGGACCAACACCTTAACTTCTCTGCACACATGAATGGCGTTCACAAAAAACTGCATCCCAAGCTCGATGCCTTATACAGGAACCAGGGATGCATTCCATTGCCTGCCTGCCATGCAATTCTCCAGAGAATGATCCTTTCAATTTTCGACTACTGCAATGTAGTCTACAGTGCCACCCCCAAAACATCCCTAGCCAGACTGGAAACTCCCTTCCATTCTTTCTGCTGCTTTGCTCTCGTCTGTCGTCCTCGTACCCACCACTGTACTTTGTGTCAATCTCTGTTGCTTCCCACTCTCGAGGATAGGCGCCTTGTCCACTGCACCAGTTTTCTAGGTAAATTTTGGTTTAGTTCTCTCCCCTCCACCTCTCCTCCTCTGTCTCCCTCCCTCCGACCTCCTCCCATTCCCTTAGGAGCAGCTATGCTCACTTGCCATCCCCACCAGATGTACCAGCACAGGCCAAGCAGCTTTCTCCCACCATTTCCCCAAACTTTGGAATGCCCTTCCCCTCCCCATCTGAAATGCCACCTCCCTTCAAGCCCCGGGAAATGTTACTGTATTCTGACGATTGCAGTATGGTCTCACCATAGGACTGCCTCGGAGCCAAAATGGTTAATAGAACCTGTGCTAATAGTGGAATGTTAGAGCTCGGTTTTCAAACCACTGTCCCTGAGTGCACTTCCTGCAACCGTCAGATTCTTTACTCCTCTTGCTTCAGTAAGACGTCTCCGGAGAGCTCTCCTTCACTTACTTGAAGAAGTTTATTTTTCTTGGTTTTGTCGAAGTCTGTTTCATTTCTTTCAATTTTTAGAGCACTGTCCTTGGTTCACAGATAGGCTTAGTCTAGATTAGTATTAATTGGGTAAGTTTTTCTGTTCCTTTTTGATTTTTCTCAACCGAGTAGGAACCAGTGATTCTTCTCTTTATTTTTTGAGGTAATTCTCAGTGTGTCTAACCTATTCAAACGTTTAAGGTAAGTCGGTTTTCTTTTACTAAATTTTTCACCGGGGTAAATCTCGGTTGTTCAGTTTTAATCAACAAAAAAAAAAGAAGGATTTAAAGTGTTTTTAGATGCCACAAGCCAAGAAAAGAACAGGCCCTACAAGTTTCCAACATTGTACCGAGTGTGGGGAACCATTCGCTAAAGCAGATCCTCATCTTATTTGTGTCTTTTGTTTGGGGTTTGGCCACCTCAAAGAGGACTGTGATATCTGCAGAAACTTCCCTCAGTCAATGCTTGAGAGGTGACTTAAACGACTGCAAGAGAAAATGTCTGAAAAAGCCGCTGACCCGACTGCAGACAAGCCGGCTACCAGCCATAAAGAACCAGAGGAACAGCCCTCTGACAAGGGTGATGGTTCCTCAGTTAAAAAATAACCTACGGATACTGCTGCTGACCCAGCAACCACAGGAAAAAGAAAGAAAAAAGAGAAACATACAGTGCACGAACCGCAACCCAAGAAGACAACAGTTCCTACCGCTGAAGAGATGGCAAATGCTATCAGGATTATTCAATCACTTCAACCAAGTACCCCAGTTCCGGTTGAGAAGCGGTTACAGTCACAACCTTCCAGTTCTCCTTCAGTTCCTGATTCATTTGAACAAGAGGCAGAACCTTTTGGAGAAGATGAAGAGGAAGATGAAGATGAGGATGAGGATGAAGACTGTGAGGAGCCAATTGAACTTGATATCTCCCCTGATCCCCACTGTTCTGATTCCCCTGATAAGGGATCTGAGGACTATACATCCCACTTTGCTTTTATAAAGCAAGTGGCTCAAACACTGGACCTTCCTACTCAGGAGTCCACTGATGAGGAGGAAGAACAGGACTACATGGAGATGATGGATGTCCCAGTCTCCAAAAGACTGCTGCTGCCCATCCATAACTCCTTGAAGAAACAGGTGAATAAAGTGTTGTAGACTCCCACTTCTGTGCCACATGTGGATAGAAAGTTGGATAAGAAATATTGGGTGGCTAAAGGTGGGGCTGAATTTCTCTTTGGGCACCCAAGCCATGAGGGGGTGGTGCAGTCTGCAGCTTGTGATAAAGCTGGCATACCTTTGGCATCACACCCACCGGACAAGGATTCCAGGAACATGGATTCCATAGCCAAGAAGGTTTATCTGGGATCTTATCTGATTTTCAGGCAAGCCTCTTATATGGCCCATGTTGCTAGATATCAGAGGGCACTGTGGAATACAGTGATGGAAATAACAAAATCTGTCCCGGCCCGTATGGCAGCTGATCTGGAAGAGGCTGCAAAGAGGGGGGATAGAAGCATCTAAAGCCCAATTTAGAATAGCTGTAGACAACAATGACACTGCTGCCAGACAGATAGATGCTTCTATGTCTCCTAGAGGATTTGCTTGGCTCAGAACAACCCAAGACACACAATCCAAGGCTTTGGATTTTCCATGTGAGCCTACGTCTCTGTTTGGGGAGGAGACTGAAGCTTATATGAAGAAAAGGGATGATTATAAAACAGCGTACAAAAGTGCTGCTGCCAAACAAAGGGCATCTACACCCCAAAAGCACCAAGCTAGAGGGGGTAGAGGTAGGGGACATTGTAGGTCATTCTTTCAGCCTCACGCTGTTCCCCAGTACCAGCCTCAGAAGGGTTATTTCAGGGGCAGGGGTAGGAGAGGCAGCAACTGTACCAGCCCCAGCACCCAGATGGCATCCCAGGCCAAGCAGCCACCCTGAGGTGTCTGCTTGGGTCACCTCCCCAGCCCCAGTAGGGGGAAAGCTGGCCCACTACCTTCAGGAATGGCAGTCCATCACCACAGACAAGTGGGTTCTGGAGGTAGGGGGCCAGGGCCTGGCTCTCAGCTTCAAAAGATCATGCCAAAGCTGAGGGCAAGGATATTCAGACCCTCTTCCCCATCGGAAACATCACTGTTAGAGGGGGAAGTATCAAACCTTCTTTCTCAAAAGGAAATAGAGCCAGTTCCTCAGGTACAAAGAGGAAAGGGCCTCTATTCAAGATACTTCCTTACAATAAAGAAAATAGGGGAGTGGCGATCCATATTGGATCTCAGGCACCTAAACAGACATCTGGTAAAACCAAAGTTTGAAATGGTGACTTTGGCAACAATCCTCCCAATTCTGAGACAAGGGAATTGGCTGTCATCTCTGGATCTAAAAGATGCTTATTTTCACATCCCCGTCAGGCAGTCCCACAGAAAATGTCTCAGATTCAGACTGCCTTCAGGCCATTACCAGTTCAAGGCAATGCCTTTCGGACTAACTTCGGCTCCAAAGGTGTTCACAAAATGCTTAGCTGTAGTGGTGGCACACCTAAGGAGGCGGGGTGGCAGAAACATAGAAACAAAGAAACAGAATTTGACGGCAGATAAGGACTGCTTGGCCCACCTAGTCTGCCCATTTTCCTACCTAACAGATAAGCTGCAGATCCTAGTTAATCAACAGCTTACTTCTTCCTACCCCCCCACTAAGACTGCCTTATGTCTGTCCCATACATTCTTGAATTCCCCCACTGTTCTTGACTCCACGACCTCCTCAGGGAGGCTGTTCCATGCATCCACAACCCTCTCTGTGAAAAAATAGTTCCTCACATTACCTCTGAGCTGTCCCCTCTATCTTCAAATTGTGCCCCCTTGTTCTTGCACATCTCTTTTTCTGAAAGATGCTACCCTCTTGGACTTTGTTGATTCCCTTGAGGTACTTGAAAGTTTCTATCATATCCCCTTTCTCCCTTCTTTCCTCAAGGGTATACATATTAAGCTCCTTTAGTCTTTCTTCGTATGTCTTCTGGTGCAGACCCTGCACCATTTTGGTTGCCCTCCTCTGGACAGCCTCCACTCTGTCTGTGTCTTTGCGGAGATGGGGTCTCCAGAACTGCACACAGTACTCCAGATGGGGTCTCACCAACTGTCTGTACAAAGGGATAACAACTTCCTGTTCAAACAACATGAAGTCTTGATGTATTCTGACTAATGCAGTGATATCCAACCTTTGAACTGCCCTGGAGAACAAAGAGTTAACTTTCAATGCAAGGCATGGAACGCTGAGCTCGAGCTCGGTTGAAGCCTCTGTCTGCTGTTGTTTGAACCCCAACTGTCAGATTCTTTACTCCGCCTCTGAACAGTCGCTCCGGAGATTCCTCCTTCGCTCGGTTCAAAAAAAGTCGGTTAAAGTGTCGTTTTTTCGCTCAGTTTCAACCAAATTTCTGCTTCTAACCTGTCGGTTGAAGTCTCTGTCTGTGGTACCGTGAGTACCAGATAGGTTTTCTATATTAGTTTTTCTGTGTGGAACTTGTAAACATTGGATCGGTTTGGTTTGAACCGATCAGGTGTGTGTATAAAAACTTCTGTCTTTATTAGAGTGTGGTAACCGGTCCGTATAGGTTCTAAAAAAAAAAACGGATTTCATTACGTTTTTTTCCAAGACCCGTAACACGGCCAGGAACTGATAGGGGTGTCTTGCCTCGTGGATTGCTGAAAAAAGGGTACGTTTTGGTTAGGATTGGCCATTTCTGAGAAACCCAAGAAAAAAAATGGGCCCACTGGGTTTCAACACTGTAGTGTGTGTGTGTGGGGAAGCCTTTGCTAAGGCTGACCCCCACACAACCTGTGTTTATTGTCTGGGGTTTGACCACCTCAGTTCAGATTGCCAAATTTGTAAAAGTTTTCCCAAAGCTACCCTGGATAAGAGAGTAGGTAGACTGAGGGAAAGGGAGGCCGAGAAGTCCACTGACCTGGATGGTCAGCCCGGTTCGGATCCGACCGAACCAGAAGGAGTGCCCTCTGACCAGGGAGAAACTTCTTCGGGCAAAAGGAGAACCGATTCTGAGGAGTTGGTTCCGGTTAAAAGAAAAAGAAGGGATAAATCATCCGGTTCGGAGCCACAAGTTCTTTCTCCGACCGCTGATAAGATAGCCAAAGCGATAAGGATAGTTCAGTCGCTAACTCCGGTTCCGGCCGACCCGGCACCATCGGTCAGGGGCTCAGTTCAGTCAGTTCCCCCGGTTCCGGATTGTACTTTAGAAGAATTTTATGAACCAGAGGAGGAGGAGGAGGAGGGAGAGTATAAAGATAATGATGATGATGGTGATTATGAAAGTCTGGATGTGCCTATTGACCCGGACATCTCCCCAGACAGACCTTCAGGCGTTTCTCCTCCTAGGCTTTCTGAGTCCTCCTCCCACTTTATGTTTTACAAGAAAGTGGCTGAAACCCTCCAGCTTCCTATGGAAGAAGCAGTAGAGGATCAGGAGGAGCCTGATTTTGTTGAGATGATGGACATCCCAGAGTCCAGGAGATTGTCTATTCCCCCTCCATAAATCTTTTGGGAAACAGACATTTAAAATTCTAAAAACTCCTAATTCCATACCTCCTGTGGACAGAAGAATGGACAAGAGGTATACTCTTTCAGGCTCAGACACGGAGTTCCTTTCCCAGCAATGCAGCCATGTTGGGGTAGTGCAGGCTGCTGCCTGTGATAAGGCAAATATTCCCTTGGCTTCACACCCCCCAGACAAGGACTCCAGGAGGATTGATGCCATGGCAAAGAAACCGTACATGGCAGCATCTTTGGGACTCAGGCAGGCTAACTATATGGCCTACACAGCTAGATACCAGAAGTCCAGGTGGGACACTGTGATGGCTCTAGCTAAATAGGCCCCTGACCAGCTTGCCAAGGAGCTGGAGCGGGTGGCTGCGGATGGGATTGAGGCATCCCAAGGTGCAATTTCATGCTGCTGTAGACTCCAATGATGTTTCATCTAAGTCATGGCTACATCTGTGGCCCTTCGGAGGATGGCTTGGCTCAGATGTACTAGCCTGTCACAGGATACCCAGGCTAAGGCCATGGATTTTCCTGTCATTGGTAATTCTCTGTTTGGGGAGCAGACAGAGAATTACATGAAGAAAATGGACGAGTACAGGACCACCTACAGGAGCACTCACGCCAAAGAAAGACAAGCCACTCCTCAGAGGCAGCATTCCAGGGGCAGGGGCAGGCCTTTTCATAGGCCTTTTTACTAAGCCCAGGCCTCCTCTTCTGCTTTTGCTCAGAGGGGGTTCTTTAGAGGGAGAGGCTGACGGGGTATGAGCAGGCCTGCTTCCACCCCTCAGCCTAAAGCCCCTGCCAAGCAGACACCCTTATGGGTCTGCCCAGGCCGATTCTCCACTACCTGTAGGGGGCAGGCTGGCTTACTTTGTCCAGGACTGGAAGTCTTTAACATCAGACAAGTGGATCCTAGAAGTAGTAAGCCAGGGACTGGTTCTCAGCTTCAAAATATTCCCCAAGATGAGAACCGGATCCTTTCCACCTGCAAATCCTTCAGAGGCCCTTGCCCTAGAGGCAGAGGTTTCTTCCCTCTTGGCTCTCAGAGCCATAGAAAGGGTTCCTACCTTACACAGGGGCAAAGGATTGTTCTCCAGGTACTTCCTAACCCCCAAAAAGACAGGAGAATGGCGGCCCATCCTGGATCTGAGATACCTAAAGAAGCACCTTTTAAAACCAAAATTCAAAATGGTGACTCTGGGAATAATTCTGCCCTCTCTAAGGCCAGGGGACTGGCTAGCCTCCCTGGACCTCAAGGATGCCTATTTTCACATTCCCATCAGGTGCTCCCACAGAAAGTACCTCAGGTTCGAGTTGCCCTCAGGCCACTGTCAATTCAGAGCAATGCCCTTTGGTCTAACATCAGCCCCAAGGGTGCTCACAAAGTGCCTGGCAGTAGTGGTTGCTTTCCTAAGGAGAAAAAAGATCTCCATCTTTCCATACCTGGACGACTAGCTCATAGTAGGTCAGTCTCCAGACCAAGTCAAGTCACATCTTCAGATAACTCAGCAACTGCTCACTTCCTTAGGGTTCCTCCTAAACCTTCCAAAGTCAGTTCTAGAGCCAGTGCAGCTCCTCACCTTTATAGGGGTGGAGCTGGATACAATAAGAGCAAAGGCATTCCTTCCCCTGGACAGGGCAAGGACACTAATGGAACTGGCCTCTTCTTTCACCCTTCAGGTGTCTCGACCAGCAAGGTACTTCTTGCAGCTCCTGGGCCACATGGCAGCCTCTACAGCAGTGGTCCAGGGGGCAAGATTTCAGATGAGGGACATTCAGTTCCACTTGAGAACCTTCTGGTCCCAGAGAAAGGATTCCCTGACCAAACTAGTCCCAGTGACTCGAACCCTGATCCAGGCTTTGCAATGGTGGCAGGATCAGGACAATCTTAGGCAAGGAGTTCCTTTTGTCACTCAGTCTCATTCTCTAATCCTCACCACAAGGGCTGTGGTCACCTCAGGAATCTCTGCTTCACATCAATCTATTGGAACTCAGAGCAGTATTCTGGCACTACAAGCTTTTTCCAAGTCTGTTCAGAACAAGTAGTCCAGATCAGAACAGACAATACCACCACAATGTGGTACATCAACAAGCAAGGGGGCACCTGGTCTACGACCTTGTGCACAGAAGCAATGAAGTTGTGGTCTCGGGCTATTCCCTGCAAACTTCTCTCACAGCAGTTCACCTCCCAGGGAAGGACAATGTCCTGGCAGATGCTCTCAGCAGGATATCTCAGGGCCACCACGAATGGTCCCTAGATCCCCTAGTTTTGAAAGTGATTTTCTCCAGATGGGACACTCCTCAGATAGATCTTTTTGCAGCCCCAGACAGTCACCAACTTCCTCTTTTTTGCTGTAGACCCCCAGTATTGGGCTCAGTCCCCCTGGATGCTCTGGTACTCAATTGGGAAGGGAAGTTCCTGTATGCCCCCCCTTCCCTCTTCTGTTCAAGGTACCAGTCAAGATCAGGTCTCAACCCTGCAAAGTGATTCTGATCGCTCCAGACTGGGTCAGACAGCCCTGGTAACCACTGTTGCTGTCCTTAGCAAGCCATCTTCCCCTGTCTCTTCCCAGGAATTACAACCTGTTGACATCCTCTCAAGGGAGGGTTTGGTATCCGAATCTCAAATCTCTCAATCTCTAGGCTTGGCTCTTGAAGAGTTAGAGTTTGCTGATCTGCACCTCTCTCAAGGTGTCCTGGATATTCTAAAGGCTTCTCGAAAGCCTTCCACCAGAAAGACTTACAACTCCAAATGGAAAAGGTTCACTATTTGGTGCTCTGGTAAGCATATTTCTACAGAATCTGCTGGGTTGCCACAGTCCTGGACTATATGGTTCATCTCAATGGCTTGGGACTCAGACCAGCTACACTCAAAGTACATTTGGCAGCTGTTTCTGCTTTTTTGTCAGTAGGCAAGCCCTCTTCTCTTTCAGCCCATCCTGTATTTTGCAAATTCTTCAAGGGATTGTTGCACACCAATCCTCCTTTCAGGGACCCTGCTCCTGCTTGGGACCTTAATCATTGCATTGCTCAGCTTATGCAACTCCCTTTTGAGCCTTTGTCCTCTGCAGAGCTTAAGTACTTGACTTGGAAAACTGTGTTTTTGGTAGCCATTACCTCTGACAGGCGCATCAGTGAATTGCAAGCCCTGTCAGTGGAGCCTGATTTCATCTCTTTCCATAGAGATAAAGTGGTCCTAAGAACTAACAGGAAGTTTTTGCCTAGGGTGGTTTCAGATTTCCACCTTAATCAGTCTATGTCTCTTCCTGTTTTCTTCACTGACCATTCCTCCTCTGGAGAGAGGAGGCTGCACAGCCTGGACAAAAAAAGGGCCCTTAGCTACTACATAGAGCGCACCAAGGGTCACAGGTTTGACTCCCTCCAGTTGTTCCTCACTTATGGAGAGGTCAGTAAGGGTAAACCTACCACTAAAAGATCTATTGCCAGGTGGATTGTCTCTTGTATACAATTCTGCTATGAAAAATTGGGTAGAATCCCACCCTCAGGCCTGAGGGCTCACTCTACTAGAGGTACAGCTGCTTCCCTGGCTGCTGCCAGGGATATTCCTATCTTAGAGATTTTTCAAGCAGCCACCTGGAAAACAGTCCATACTTTTACCAAGCATTACTCTCTGGATACCCAGACTAGGAGTGATGCTCGGTTTGGCACAGCAGTACTAAAGAGCCTATTCCCAAAGTAGGTTCTGTCCCTCCTCCATGGAGGTACTGCTTGGCAGTCTGCATTAGTCAGAATACATCAAGACTTCATGTTGTTTGAAGAAAAAATTACTCACCTTAGTAATGCTGTTTCTTCTAATGGAGTCTTGATGTATTCTGACCTCCCCCCCGCCTCCCCTCTCAGAACCTGGTTTTTGGGATGTGGGTGGGCAGGAGCAGTGTTGGCACCTAGAGGTGCCCCTTTTTTCTCACCCTCCTTTATTTTGGGTGTGTGTTGTGTTTTATTTTTGGGTTTCCTGACTTGAGTCTTTGCTTTGAAACCGAAAAAAACTTTTTATCAAATTTAGTTGCCAGTTGGCTAGTGTGAGTTACAGTTTCCACACAGAACTCCCAGTGAGTATAGCTCGTAAAGGTCTGACGGTTGGGGTTCAAACAACAGCAGACAGAGTCTTCAACTGAGCTCGAGCTCAGCGTTCCATGCCTTGCATGGAAAGTTAACTCTTTGTTCTCCGGGGCAGTTCAACGGTTGGAGATCACTGCATTAGTCAGAATACATCAAGACTCCATTAGAAGAAACAACATTACTAACTAGTCAATCTGGTACTCCCTGATTCTGGCTCTGTCAGTAGCCAAACCGATCAGTCTACCCAGGAAATACAACCTGCTGACTTCTTCCCAGGGTAGGATCCTATACCCCAACCTTCAGTCTCAGGCTCACAGCCTGGCTCTTGAGGACTTAAGAGTATGCTAACTTGCATCTCTTTGAAGGGGTCATGGAGGTCCTCAGGGTTTGTAGAAAGCCCTCCACCAGGAAGGCCTACACATCCAAGTGGAACAGGTTCTCCATTTGGTGCCAGAGTAGGAATATGAACCACACCCAGGTGGGCTTGCCAGATGTCCTGAATTACCTGACCCACCTTCATTCCCTCGGTCTGAAACCATCCACTCTGAAAGTGCACTCGGCAGCTGTTTCTGCTTATCTGTCAGCAGGCAAGGCATCATCCCTTGCTTCGAACCCAGTGTTCAGAAAGTTCTTTAAGGAGCTGCTGCATTTACATTCCCCACACAGGAATCCTACCCCAGTGTGGGACCTAAACATATCTATTGCACAGCTCATGCAGCCACCTTTTGAGCATATGCCCTCAGCAGATATCAAGTATGTAACTTGGAAAGTCGTGTTGCTAGTTGCAATCACTTCTGCCAGGAGGATTAGTGAGCTCCAGGCTCTATCCATGGAGACTGACTACATTGCATTCCATAGGGACAAAGTTGTCCTTATGACTAACAAGAAATTTCTCCCTAAAGTGGTATCTTAGTTCCATATTAATCAGTCCATTACACTGCCAGTCTTTTTCACTGACCATCCTACTTCAAGGGAACATAGACTGCATAGCCTAGATGTTAAAAGAGCTATCAGCTACTACCTGGACCATACGAAGGGCCACAGAGGGGACAGTACCCAACTCTTCTTGACCTATGGGGAAGTAGGAAAAGGTAAACCAGCCACAAAAAGATCCATCGCAAGGTGGATCATGGCCTATATCCAGTTCTGTTATGGCAAAGTGGGCAAGCAGCCTCCACAGGGTCTCATGGCCCACTCCACTAGGGGAACAGCTGCTTCCATAGCAGCTTTAAGGGACATCCCTCTGCTAGAAATCTGTAAAGCAGATACCTGGAAAACTGTTCACACATTTACAAAGCACTATTGCCTGGATACTCAGGCTAGGAGTGATGCCAGGTTTGGCACAGCAGTGCTGCAGTGATTGTTTCCTAAATAGGTTCTCTGCCTACCTCCAAAGGTACTGATTGGGTAGTTTACAGTTGTCAGAATACAGTAAGATTTCCTAGGGCTTGAAGAAAAAAATTACTTACCATAGTAATCTTGTTTCTTCCAAGGGAATCTTACTGTATTCTGAGCTCCCAACCTTCCTCCCATACTAGAACCAAGGGGGCACTGCATGTCAGCTGTCCGTATCCTATGGCAAACCTGTTGGTGTAACTGTTCTTTTCTTAAGCATCTGTGACTTGAGTCTTAGCGATGCCCATGCTGTTAAAAGGGTGGTTGATCTATAAAAGGGGGTCATTTGTTGTTATTAGAGTAGTTTTAGTTAGTTTGTTTTTGCTTATGCATGCTTCATAAGAATCTGATGATTGTAGGAAGTGCAACCAGGGACAGAAGTTTGAAAACCGAACTAGAGCATAACATTCCACTATTAGCATAGGTTCTATTAACCATTTCTGCTCTGGGGCAGTCCTATGGCGAGACCATACTGCAATTGTTAGAATACAGTAAGATTCCCCTGGAAGAAACAAGATTACTATGGTAAGTAATTTTTCCTTCATGCCCTCTCTTCCCTCCTGTGGAGCTCCATCTCCCCCACCTGCAGTTGCTCATAATTCACCCTTTCTCCCCTTTTTCTGTGCTTGCTGCCTCTCTTATTTCACCCCAATTTATTATCTTACAACTTTCAGCTGTTGCATTTGTTTTCCCAAGTTTCTGTGGAATTGTAGAACTGCTATACACCTTATCGTGTTATACAAATTGTATTCTTTGGCTTTGGTACCCTGTACCTGCTAAGCACTGGCAGTATAGCCTAGAGGTTAGAGGAATGAGGTGTGAACAAGCTTGGTACGTCCAGCGGACCAGACCTGAGTTTGATTCTCACAACCTCCTCTTGCATACTGTGTGACTCTGGGCAAGTCACTTAACCTCCCAGTGCTCCAAGGTCGCCCCTGAAAACAGGCACTTGTGCCTAGTGGGCCTTACCCAGTTACCAAAGACAAAAAAAAAAAAAAAAGGAATTGTAACTCTATAATTTCGTATTGTCATGCATTGTACTGTATGTATTGTATGTGTTGTATTGAGCCTGCAGCTTTATTTGCTGTTTATGCTGTTATATTGTGACTGTAGCTATACTTGCTGTTTATCCCTCTCTCCTCCCCCCAGGACGCATCTGGAAATGAGCAACCTGTTCAGTATGCCTTCCTGGTGAAACTTTTAACTAAATAAATAAACAAACAGAGGATTGTACCTAGCCCTGGGAAAACAGAGGACCAAAAAACATCTGATTGAAGCCTATAAAAGTTCTGACATTTGTTGCAGTCCTGCTCTGATGTCAGCTACAGGGGATTCTGGGATTTGTAGTTACAGAAAATGTCAGCCTGTAAGTAAGCAAAATTAGTCAGATACAATCTACCACACCACAATGAACAGTAAGTAAAAAAAATGTTTTTGCACACAACTTTCAAAGCAGGACCAGCCCCGGACTTTGGTGTGGGGTCCTTGGTGATGACTGTTCTCCCCTTAAATACTAGTCCCAATTCTTTTACTGTTTAATCATTACTGGTCTTTTTATAACACTTAATGGGCGTTTCTGATAATAAAATGGGTAGGTAAATTGCTGCATCCTGATTGGTTGAGTGCCATCCCCAGCTATGCATTTACACAGCAACAACCTGAGGGTGGCACTTTTCTAGCAATCATCACACAGTGCATTCCACGTATCCATGTCTCCCAGAAAGTCTGGTAAAATAATTTCTAGCACCCATATTAGTAAGGTAAAAGCAACTAAGCACCCATTGAAATCCAGCCCATGGTGTCCAAAAAAGGGGAGCCCTGAGTCCAGTGGTGGCAGAAGTAGAAGAACCTCCGAGTAGACACTGGAAACTGTCTGCAAAGAAAAGAACAAAAAGAAAAACATTATCTATCACTCATCCTGAAAAGCAAGAGAGCAGACAGTAGATACAAGATAAATGCCCTAAGCAGAGGACATCACAAGAGTATAGCAATTTTTCCAGGCCTCCCAAGCCACCTGATATTTCTTTTCAATCTTATCTCTGTATTTCACAGGCCCTGCTCTATTTTCATGGACTTTGCCTAAATGGTATGTGCATGGTTTGTATGCACACAGCATTTAGGCAAAGTCTGTGAAAATACAACAGGGCATGGGAGATACAGTGATTATTAAATTTCCATACATAAGGGCACCGTACAGGAAGGGGCAGAGGCGCGTCATCATTTTGTGTTGTTAGCAATGCAATCTTGGGGGCTAAGTACCAGGATACAGTCCAACTCCATTTATCCAACCTCCTCTTAACCAATTCTCCCTGTCTAACGAAAACTCTCTAGTTGTCCCCTGCTCTAATAATAAAATCCTAGCACCTGTCCCCGATTAGTGCTTAGTGGTTGCGAGTCAATTAACAAGTGCCGTACTGATTATCCCCAATTAGCTTCCTTTAGCATGATGAGCTACAGGTGATAATGTAGCTTAAATTGGGTTTGCTGACACTACGCAGGTATGGCTAGTCATTCTTACCCTTGTGCAGAAGTTGAAAATTGTTGACAGATTGGAGAACAGAGAATGAGCTGTTGTGTTGGCTGAGTATGTTGTCGGTAAATCGACCATCAGCGATATCAAATCTGCTAAAGAGAAGCTTCAGGAGTTTGCGATGATGATGGAGATGACAGCTGCCTGTGATGAGTGGAAAACATGAGGACATGCAATGATGACCAGCGAGATGCAGCGATTTTTCTCTGGTTCTGCCAAGAACGAGAGAAAGGAATGCCAATTTCTGGCCCGCTGCTTAAAGAAAAAGCACTGCAATTCCACTAAAGACTGGGTAACCAGGACACATTTGTAGCTTGCAAAGGGTGGCTCAATCAATTTTTTTTTGTCAATTCTATTTATCTCCACAACTCTGGAACTCTCTCAGGCATCCTTACTTGCTACCCTCGCAATACCACCTGCCTGAAGCCATCCCACTGGGAAATCAGGAACAGACACTCCCCATCCTACCTGGTCCACCGAGGCACCCCTGCAATGTCAGAACCATGGCAGGATGAGGAATCGAGAAAGCCAGTGGAGTGAGCATGGCGTTGGGTGTGTTGCAGAGGGGCACTGGAGGTGCTGTCGCCTATCCAGAGAGTGAGGCTTTTCTCATTAGACTGCCCCTGGAGCGCAGATATGCAATGATGTCTGTGCATCTAATGTGCTGACGTCAGCCGCTGCTCCATCCCTTGGTATGGCATCACTCTTGCAGTGCCCCCAATCTACATCGGGGGCCACTGGCAAGCGACGTATGGCCCACTGCTCACCCTGGGAGAGGAGAGCTGTCCTCCGGATGCTCGAGCCTCTCCCTTCCCAGCTGACCCCCGGCGGCCCGAGTCCATTCCTGAACCTGGGTCGCCGGCGTGGCGTGAGGTCTGGCATTCAGTGCCTCAACCCTCAGCACCACCGGGCTGGCTGCTCAATCAGTTTAAGAGGAGGCATGGCTTCAGACAGCTAAAGTTGTGTGCCGAGCGGCTCAGTGCCGCAGATGAAGACATCATCCCCTTTATTGAAATGCTGCAGCACACAGTGGCGAGCGAGGGGCTACTGACTGAGCAGATCTTCAATGCAGACAAGAGGGGTCTGTTTTGGAGATACTTCCCAGACCATACTCTCGCACATGGTTCCAAGCATGACACCGCAGGCTTTAAGAAGCAGAAGGACCATGTCACAGTCCTTGGTTGTGTGAATGCCATTGGTCACAAAATGAAACTGGTGCTCACTGGAAAGTCTTGTGAACTGAGATGTTTCAAGCACCTAAATAAGGCCGCACTGCCCGGTTCAGTATGAGTCCCAATGGAATGCCTGGATGGATGCCCACATTTTCCGCCATTGGTTTGTGGATCAGTTTGTGCCACAAGGGAAGATCTATCTATGCGCTCACAATATGGTGCAGTGGGTTAAGGCTCTGAGCTGCAAATCTGGAGACCTGGGTTTGAATCCCACAGCCCCCTAGGTGCATACTGTGTGACCCTGAGCAAGTCACTTAACTTCCTTGTGCTCCCAGGTTGTACCTGCAAACAAGCTTTCAGCTTAGTGTGTCTCACCTGGTAAATAATTGGTAAATCTGCCTCTAAAAGCAGTTTTGCTTTTGGATAACTCTCCTGCCCATTCTGTCATTTCAGAAGTGAGAACTAGGGACGGAACAATCCATTTTTATGTTCCTTCCCGCAAACACCACCTCAAAGATCCATCCCTGCAACCAAGGGGTGTTGGAAATTTTCAAGCGGGACTACAGAAAGAAATTGCTGCAGACTGTAATCTCTGAGGACAATGTGAACACACCATTGAGCAGCATAATCAAGGCCATAAATGTGAAAGATGTAATTTACATGGCCTCTGAATCTTGGGACAGTGTTTGGCCAGAGAGCATTCAGAAGTCCTGGCTGAAGTCAGGTATTAAAACATGCCCCCCTAACCAAGATCCACCACCTGCAGCAAACAGTGATCCTCCCATAGCTGATGACTTCACTGATGTGCTGACAGCATTGGCATCCTCACTCCCTGAGCATCACACTGAGCAAGAAATTAAAGAGTGGGTAACCTGCAATGCCGACGATCAGGGACACGAATTGCTGTCAGAAGAAGCAATAGTGGCCATTGTCACTAAACCAGATGAGCCTGCTATGGAGTCCGAGGATGTAGACGATGACATCGCACCCCCTGTAGTTGTTCCATCACATGGGGAGGCTCTGAAGATGCTCGAGAAATGCATTCTCTACACTGAATCCCAAATGGACTGTGACCCTGTACAAGTCATGCTACTCTGTAGCATGAAGCAGAGAGCTGCAAGAAAACAATGCGACAGTCATAAACAAAAAACTATGAAGGATTTTTTTCCTAATACAGTTCTTTGAAATACAGTGCAGTACTTAAAGGCCCAGATATTCAGACTGCTCCAGGCTGTGGCGCAAGCCTGGGCGCAGCGCAACTTGGCTGCTCAGGGGTGTTGACTGGGTGATATTCAACGGAGCTGCGCCATGGCACAGCATCATTGAATATCGCACCCTGGCCACCCGCAGTGCACATGGCGCAGTTGCACTGCGCCAGCGCAAGTGGCCAGAGTGGAGCAGGGGAATGCGCTAGCGCAAGTTCCGTTGCACAATGTGCAACAACCACGATATTCAAAAGTGCACATGCAAATGGGGCCATAATGTATGCAAGGTGCAAATGGGGCCATTTGCATGTCATTATGGTCCCATTTGCATGCAGGTGCACCGATTCCTGATGACTTGCGCCTAGCGCCCTGCCAGGCAGCAGCCAGCAGAGACCGACGCCCCCTGCACAGCGCGGCAATGTGCCCCACTGCCTGATCGCGGGCATATGTTGAGTTAAAAACCATCCAATATCCCTGGTGGTCCAGTGGACTGCTTGCAGCCCGATCGCGGGCATAAGTTTAAAAAAAGAATTCCAATATCCCTGATGGTCCAGTGGACCGCTCGCAGCCCGATCACGGGCATAAGTATGAGTAATTGAATTCCAATATCCCTGGTGGTCCAGTGGACCGCTTGCAGCCTGATCGCAGGCATAAGTTTAAAAAAAGAATTCCACTCTCCCTGGTAGTCCAGTAGACCGCTCGCAGCCCAATTGTGGGCATAAGTATGAATAATAGAATTTCAATATCCCTGGTGGTCCAGTGGACGCTTGCAGCCAATCGCGGGCATGGGTTATAAAGAATAGAATTCCAATAGCCTAGTGGTCCAGCGGTACCCCCCTCCCACCCGCCCAGGGAGGCCGCGCTCCACCCCGGTCAGCGGCTGGTGGCAGCACCCCACCTGCCTGCCCCACAGCCCGCTGACTGACACCATACGGAGGGCTGTATGCCCATTGGTCCACAGCGTGAGCCAATGGGCATGCAGCCTGTCCAATTACACACAATCCAGATATGGGTTACAGCCCTTCCGTATGGTGTCAGTCGGTGGTCGGTGGGGTGGCAGGCAGGGTGCTGCCGCCAGCCGCTGACGGGGAGCCGCGGGCCCAGTGGGCGGTGGGGAGGGGGTACCACTGATCACCAGGGTTATTGGAATTCTATTCTTTACAATCTATGCCCGCAATCGGGCTGCGAGCGGTCCAATGGACCACCAGGGATATTGGAATTCTTTTTTTAAACTTATGCCTGCGATCAGGCTGCAAGCAGTCCACTGGACCACCAGGGATATTGGAATTCTTTTTTTAAACTTATGCCTGCGATCGGGCTGCAAGTGGTCCACTGGACCACCAGGGATATTGGACGTGTGTATGGGCTACAGATGCCCATGATTGGGCATGTGGGGCACCGCCACGAAGGTGCAGCTGGAGCTCGGGTGGCCACCCACAGGTGGCAGCTGCTGTTTTGTGCCCTTCAGTATGGCAGCTCACCTGTGGGTGACCAGCCGTTGTTCCTTTTTTTTTTTTTGGCTCACCTGTGTGCAGTGCAAATAGGGGTTGTGCGTGCATGGACTCAGCACATCCCGGGCTGAATATCGGGATGTGCGGAGTATGTATGGGCACACACCCCCTACCTGCGCCGTATACATTACTGATGCGCTCCGGCGCATCGGGATTTGTTCCAGGCACAATCCCCATTTGAATATCATGCCGGGGCGCATCTGTGGGTTGCGCATGATGCAACACTGTTGCGCCATGCACAAACCTTTTGAATATCCAGGCCAAAGTATACAGCACATGTTTTATTTTTGTTTAATTTCATTACGTTTTTCTATAAAGATTAAATAAAGATGCATCTAAGACTTTTTTACATGTGTAATAACGTTAACTCCCTCTTATCAGACCCCCTGTTTATCTGAACATGTTTTATGTCTCCCATGCTGTTCGGATGAACAGGGCTGAACTATATTAGAAAATGCTGTCTGATACTGTATGGAGCTTCTTACAGTTTTTACGAGTACTCAGGTATTAAAACATTTTCATGAATATTGTGCCTGCAGGAGGGATCGGGGTACTGAAGCCCATTCTGTACAGCGGTCGCTGCTTTATCTGTGCCCATAGTTCTCCTTCAATAGTAATTTTCTGCATTTAGGTATATTTTGACCACAATTTGTACATTTTTTCTGTGGTTCTCCAGTTCCTTATCAGTTTCCAGGAACTGCAGAAAAAAACACAAGTTTTCTGTGGTTCCCTTTTTAGGGGACCACTATGTTTTGCATAAAAACTGCACTTGTTGCACTACATTAAATGTACGCAGTTTTATATGTCCCATTTTTCTGCAGTTCCCAGTCTGCAAGGAACTGAACCACTTTTTTGAAATTAGCTTCTATTTTACCACAAAACCAGTTATACTGAGTATTTAATACTGGTTTGGAGAAAAAGATTCCGTACTTCATAGGAACCAGCAAACTTTTAAGGTTTATCAGTGTTTGGCATAACTGATACGCCAGTTAAAAAAAATTACAGGAACTACAGGATTTAAATTGTAAAACAGTTTTAAACTCCCTGCAAGACCAAACTGCCAAAAGCTTTGTTCAATTTCCTGGGTCCAAAATACTGTTTTATAAATTGTGAATTTTGTAATAAAATTTGCCATAAAAGAGGACTGAAAAATAAAGGAAGTTTTTATGACTTCTCAGTCTGCCTCTGTGTCACCAAGGCACAATGAGGTCCTAATGATGATGGAAAGCATGCATCAGAAAGGTTCAACTACTCGTAAAAAAAGCAAGTCCCTATCATAAGGAACAGGTAAAAAATGTAAAGCTGCTTAGCCATCAGACAAGCATAGCACAGATGGCTTAATAATCAGGATGTCCAAAAGGGGGAACCCTGAGTCCAACAATTGCAAACAAAAAAGAGCCTTTGAGCAGACACTGGAAATGGTACCTGCCAAGAAAAAAGCACAAAGGAAAATATGTCTGTGCCACTCTTCTGAAGAAGGAAAAAGAAAAAGGCAGTTGACAAATAAAAATTCCCTCAATAAAGGGCATGGAAAAAATATAGCAACATTTCCAGGCCTTTCAGGATATGAGAAACTTTATGAATGTGTCTTCCCCCTCCCAGGTTCCAGTTCTCACCAGTTGCCTCTGGAGGAGGGTGTTTATTACTATGATGAGGAGGAGAAAGGTGAACCCATGTTATCAGAGGGTTCTCCAGATCAAGAGCAGTAAGGACAAGACAGGGAAGGAGCTAAAAGGGATAAGGCTATCAAAAAATGGAGGGCGATGAGTACCAGTGCACGTAGTCTGGATAACAAGCTCCCTGAACTAGTGGCCTTGATGGAAGAAGGAAACCTGGATATTGTGGCAGTCACAGAAACATGGTACACAGAGAAACATGACTGGGATGTCGACATACCAGGTTACACAATCTACAGGAGGGACAGGGAGGGTAAAAGAGGAGGAGAAATAGCTCTCTATGTAAGGGAAGGGATCAAAGCAACAGAACTAAAGGGTAAACAGGGAGGAGAGGAGGCACTGTGGGTCACCCTGGAGATGGGAAATGGCACCACAATCTGTATCGGGGTTGTATACAGACCCCTATCTCAGAGGGAGGAAATGGACAAGGAAATTATAGAAGGCATCCTTAGAATGGCAGAAAAGGGGAGATATTGTTAATGGGGGACCTGAATATGTCAGATGTTAACTGGAGCACCTTTGCTGCAGCCACATCCAAGAGCAGGGTAATTCTCGATGCGCTACAGAGGTATGCTTCAGACAGCTAGTGTTGGTACCCACTAGGGAGGGAGCAATCATAGACCTGGTACTCTCAAATGGGGATGGAGAGAGAATCTCAGATTAAGAATTGGGTAGCCATCTGGGAACAAGCGACCACCAAACAGTGTGGTTCACAATAAACACAGCCATAGAGTAAAGTCACACAAAGGTGAGGGTACTGCACTTTAGGAGGGCCGACTTTGGAAAAATAGGGTAGTGCCTCAGAAAAGCACTAGCAAATGGGCAAGAAGGTGGGGTGGAGGAACAATGGAGAAAAAAAATCAAAGCTGCCATCACAGAGGCCACAAGCCTTTGTGTGAAGCAAATAAACAAAATGGAGGAAAAAACACCATAACACTCAAAAGAGGTGGCGGGGAAGGTTAGGAAGAAAAATATAGCATTCAGAAAGTATAAGAAAACACAGAAGGAGCAGTACAGAGAACTGTACCAGTTAAAGCAGAAGGAAGCAGGGAAGGCAGTCAGAATAGCAAAGGCCCAAACCAAGGAAAAGATAGCCAACTCACTTAAGAAGGGGGATAAAACCTCTTATATGTACATTAGGGAGAGAAGAAAGACCAGGGGAGGGATAGTGAGGCTTAATAAAGGAGAGGGGGGTGGGCGGAGAGTAACATTGAAAAAGCAGAGCTACTGAATGAATACTTCTGCTCAGCATTCACAAAAGAAGAGGAGGGGGGAGGTACCTAAACCAAATAATAGAAGCATACTGGATAGGGTGTTCAATACAAGTCCAGTCACAGAAGAAAGGGTTCTGAAAGAACTCCTTAAACTGCAGGTGGGCAAAGCAATGGGGCCTGATGGGATTCACCCCAGAATTCTAAAAGAACTAAGGGGAGAACTAGTGGCACCAGTGACTACCCTTTTTAACAAACCATGGGAGGATGATGTGGTACCTGAGGACTGGAGGAGGGCAGATGTGATTCCCCTTCACAAAAGTGGGACCAAGGCAGAGGCAAAAAACTACAGAAGGAACGCAGTGATGTCCAGATTGGAAAAGTTAGCAAAGGACAGTACTTTAGGAGGAGGGGTTACAGAGGATGGGCCCCTAATACAGTATACGGAGCAGTGGTCACTGATAGAGTCTGGTAGAACCCCAGTAGGGGAGTAGCAATCCTTGCGATTGGTTAGGATCCAGTCAATCAGAGAGCGACTGAGGTTGTTCTTAGTTACATAGAAACATAGACTTTGACGGCAGATAAGGACCACTGGGCCCACCCAGTCTGCCCATTTCCCTACCTACTGGATAAGCTGCAGATTCTAGTTAACCAACAGCCTACTTCCTGCAACCCCCACTATAACTGCCTTGTGTCGGTCCCATGCATGTTTGAATTCCCCCACTGTTTTAGACCCAACAACCTCCTCAGGAAGGCTGTTCCATGTATCCACCACTCTCTCTGTGAAAAAAAATTTCCTCACATTACCCCTGAGCCATCCCCCCTCTATCTTTAAATTGTACCTCCTTGTTCTTACACATCTCTTTTTCTGAAAGATGCTACCCTCCTGGACTTTGTTGATTTCTTTGAGGTACTTGAACGTTTCTATCATGTCCCCCCGTCCCTCCTTTCATCAAGAGTATACATATTAAGCTCTCTCAGTCTGTCTTCATATGGTTTATGCTGCAGACCCTGCACTATTTTAGTTGCCCTCCTGTGGACTGCTTCCATCCTGTCTATGTCCTTGCGTAGATGAGGTCTCCAAAACTGCACACAGTACTCCAGATGGGGTCTCACCAACTGTCTGTACAGAGGGATAACCACTTCCCTTTTTCTAATTGTGATGCCCCTTCCTATGCATCCCAGTATCCCCCTGGCTCTCCTTACTGACTTTTCACATTGCTTACCCACCTTTAGGTCATCTGATATGACTATCCCCAGGTCCTTTCCATTTTTGTTGTTGTTAGTACCTCCCCTGCTATTGTGTACTCTTCTCCTGGGTTTTTGTTTCCCAGGTGCATTACTTTACACTTCTTTGCATTGAATCTAAGTTTCCATACGCCTGACCATTCCTCCAACCTTGGAAGTCCTTCTCATCTTTTCTACCTCTTGTGTATCAACTCTGTTACAGATCTTTGTATCATCTGCAAGAGGCATACCTTTCCCTTCAGACCCTCTGCAATGTCACCTATAAAGATGTTAAAGAGGACTGGACCCAGTACTGAGCCCTGAGGTACTCCACTAGTAACCCCCCTTTCTTTGGAATGTGTTTCATTCACTATTACCTTCTGTGTCCTGTTGTGCAGCCAGTTTGCTACCCAGGCTACCACCCTGGGACCCACTCCCAGGCTGGCTAACTTGATTATTAATATTTTGTGTGGGACTGTGTCAAATGCCTTGCTAAAGTCTAGGTAGGCCATATCCACAGCCCCTCCCTGGTCTATTACTTTGGTCACCCAGTCAAAGAAATCAATTAGATTCATCTGACATGACCTTCCTGCTGTAAATCCATGCTGCTTTGGGTCCTGTGCCCCGCTGGTTTCTAGGTACTCAACAATTCTTTCTTTCAAGTGATTCCATCATTTTCCCTACCACCGAGGTCAAACTTACAGGTCTATAGTTTCCTGCTTCTGCCTTTCTCCCACTTTTGTGAAGGGAATCACATCTGCCCTCCTCCAGTCCTCAGGTACCGCCCCATCCTGCCATGATCTGTTAAAAGCGTGGTCAGTGGTGTCACTAGGTCCTCCTTAGTTCTTTTAAGTTCTGGGGTGAATCCGTCAGGCCCCATTGCTTTGTCCACCTTGAGTTTTAGGAGTTCTTTCAGGACTCTTTCTTCTGTGAATGGACTGGTGTCAAACCCCTACCCAGAGTGCTTCTATTGTCTGGTTTAGGTAACTCCTCCTCATCTTCTTGTGAATACTGAGCAAAGTATTCATTCAGTATCTCTGCCTTTTCACTGTCTCCTCTGCCCACCTCTCCTCTCCTTTATTAATCTTCACTATCCTCCTTAACCTTTCTATGCTCCCTAATGTACCTATAAAAGGTTTTATCCACCTTCTTAACTGAGTTGGCTATTTTTTCCTTGGTTTGGGCTTTTGCTATTCTGACTGCCTTCCCCACTTCTTTCTGCTTTAATTGATACAGTTACCTGTCGTGCTCCTTCTATGATTCCTTATACTTTTTGAATGCAGCCTTTTTCTCCTCAACCTTCCCTGCCACCTCTTTTGAGAACCATAGTGTTTTTTTACTCTGCTTTGTTTTCTTTATTTGTTTCACACAAAGGCATGTTGCCTCTATGATGGCAGTTTTGATTTTTCTCCATTGTTCTTCCACCCCTCCTTTTTGGCCATTTGCTAGTGTATTCCTCAGGTATTCACCCATTTTGCCAAAGTCAGCCCTTCTAAAGTCCAGTATCCTTGTTTTTGTATGGCTCATCTCCATGGTTGTGCTCATTGTGATGCACACTGTGCAGTGGTCGCTTGTTCCCAGATGTCTACTGACTTCTAAATTTGGAATCCTCTCTCCATTTGAGAATACCAGGTCTAGTATTGCTCCCTCCCGAGTGGGTTCCAACACTAGCTGTCTAAGGCCTGCCCCCTGCAGGGCATCGAGAATGACCCTGCTCTTGGATGTGGCTGCAGTACATGTTATCCAGTTAACATCTGGCATATTCAGGTCCCCCATCAACAGTATCTCCCCTTTTTCAGCCATTTTGAGAATGTCTGCTATCATTTTGTTGTCCATTTCCTCCCCTTGAGACGGGAGTCTGTATACAACCCCTGTGCGGATTGTGATGCCATTCCCTGTCTCCAAGGTGACCCAGAGTGCCTCTTGTCCTCCCCTTTACTTTTTAGTTCTGTAGCTTTGATCCCTTCCCTTATGTATAGAGCTACTCCACCTCCTCTTTTACCTTCCCTGTCCCTTCTGTAAATTGTGTACCCTGGTATGTTGACATCCCAGTCATGGTTCTTGATGTACCATGTTTCTGTGACTGCCACAATATCCAATTGTTCATCTTCCATCAGGGCTACTAGCTCAGGAAGCTTGTTTCCCAGACTACGGGCATTGGTACTCATTGCCCTCCATTTAATGTTGTCTTTATCCTTTTTCCCCCATCCCTGCTCTTATTGTCCTTGTCTATTTTTCCATTTACCCCTGTCCTGCCCTGTGTTGAGCTCTGTACCTCAGTGTTTACCTTACTACCTGCCATGTTTTGTGGGGGGAGGCTTGAAATTTCCTGCCTTTTATCAGCGCCTCCCCCCTTGGCTAGTTTAAAAGCTTGCCAAGGAAGCATTTAAACCTATCACCAAGGAGCTTGGTTCCCTTCGTGGACAGATGCAGACCAACATGCCAGTATAGACCTTTATCTCTCCAGGTGGCCCCCCAGTCCCCAATGAAGCCAAAGCCCTGTGCTCTGCACCAGTTTTGCAACCATTCATTAAACTGCATGGTGTGCAGTACCCTAGCCTCACTCCTGCCATGGACTGGTAGCACCTCTGAGAAGGTTACCGTGCTTGCTACCCATCTGAGGCCCCTCCCCAACTCCACAAATTCATTCTGCACTGCATTGATCCCATGCCTAGCTAGGTCATTTGTCCCAAGGTGGACTATGATATCTAGTTCCCTCTTCTGTGATGCTGCTTCTGCAATCCTGAGGATTCGCTTCCTGTCCCTCCAAGCCATGGCACCAGGCAGGCACCTTACTTCCTTCTCCTACCTTCTTGTACTTGAAAGGGATAAGTACGGTTGATAAGGAGAGTCTCTTTAAGCTGAGTGGCAACAATAACACTAGGGGGCACAGTCTTAAGCTGGAGGGTGGGAGGTTTAGGAGGGAGGTCAGGAAGCACTTCTTCACAGAGAGGGTGGTGGACACTTGGAATGCGGTGCCAGAAGAGGTCATCTCGTTGAAGACAGTGAGCAGCTTTAAGAGAGGCTGGGATAAGCATAGGGGGAGAGTAAGGATCCTAGGTAGGGAGGATGGGAGGAATGGGGAGGGAGGGCAGGGACATTAGCTCAAGCTGTGGATCCTGCAATATGAGCAGACTTGATAGACTAAATGGCCTTCTTCTGCTGGCTTTTTCATATGCTCGTATGTGAAGGCATAGACAGGGTGTAGACAGTTCAGAGGAGGGCAACCAAGATGGTGCAAGGATTATATCACAAAACCTACGAGGACAGTCTGAAAGATCTAAATATGTACTCCCTGGAAGACAGGAGGGGGGATATGATTGAGACATAAAAGTAACTAATGGGGAGGAACAAGGTGCAGGAAAACACAGTTTTTCATAGAAAAAGATTCTTCAGGACTAGGGGACATGGGATGAAACTAGAGGGAGGGAGGTTCAGAGGGAATGTGTGGAAGTACTTCTTCACAGAGAGGGTGGTGCACAAATGGAATGCCATGTCGGAGGTGGCGTTGGGAACATAAATGATTACTACAGGATTTAAGAATGCATGGGATAGGCATAAGGGGATCCTGGTAGTCGGGGGAAAGGGACAACCTACTGTAGTTCTAAGGAATCTTGAAGAAGCACAGTTATGTGTACAAATGGGCAGACTAGGTGGGCCATAAGCCCTTAGCTGCAGTCAACATCTATGTATCTATGTAAGCCTTCAGAGGATCATACCTTATATTCCTCTTTTCTAAGGAAAATAGCAAACCCACTCAGCATCTCCTCACATGTATCAGAAAAGGAGGAA
Organism: Neoceratodus forsteri; assembly: GCA_016271365.2. Classification (NCBI taxonomy): domain Eukaryota; kingdom Metazoa; phylum Chordata; order Ceratodontiformes; family Ceratodontidae; genus Neoceratodus; species Neoceratodus forsteri. The sequence goes on from CM057450.1 coordinate 1,547,120,943, forward strand.
GCAGAATTTATTAATAGGATGAGGCTGACACCTTCCAGAAGAGTGCTACTTCCCATCAACAAATCCCTCCCAAAAGCGATTACAAAAGTTGGAAGAAAGTATCAGATGATCAGACAGCTACTTGTATGACCACTGTGATCAGCAGGGAGTGGTACAGGACTGCTGCCTGTGAAAATGCTAAGATAACCTTCTGTACCCAACCCCTGAGAAGGATTCTGCGCTGGATACAATGATAAATAAGTATGTAACACAGCTACCCTGCTCCTCAAGCAGGCACTACTTGTCATGCAGTGCTTAATATCAACAGTACTGTGGAAGGCTGTACTGGCAAACGAGGAGGTGGCACAGGACTTGTTAACTACAGCCAAATCAGCCCTGGACGACACTAAATATCAGTTCCACATGGCTGTGGACACCAGTGACTCATCCTCAATGGTCATGGCACATGCAGTGTCTTTCAGGAGCTTTACTTGCATCAGGTCTACCCTCCTTTCTAACCCTGTGGACTTTTCCCTTTGAAGGAAGCTCCCTGTTTGGTGACAAAACAGAATAGAAACCACTTAAAAGAATAATACTGAAAAAGAAAAGAGCTCCACTTCCTACAGACCTTATGGTGTGAGAGACAGGCGTGGGGGTTACTATCTGAGAGCTTATGCCCCTTAGGGGTATTAGCCACAACCTAAACAGAACCCCCGACATTTCTGACTTGGTCGCCCAACCATTGCCAGTGGGCATAAGGCAGGTCCATTACTTCCAGGAATGGTAGAGATTACCACCAAACAAGTGGGTCCTGTAAGTAGTGAGTCAGGGACTATTTCTGCAGTCCAAAGGTTTCCAAAACTGCAAAAACCAACAGTGTTTCCACTCCACATTCCACCGGAGACAATACTGCTGGGATTGGAGGCTAGAAAAATGCTGTCAGAAAAAGCTGCTGGAAAAGTGTCTCTCTCACAGTGGAGCACAGGCCTGTTTTTCAAGTATTTTTCTTAACCAAATGCCTGTTTTTCCAAGTGTTTTCTTAACCCATAAGGAAAACGAGGAGTGCCAAATAATTTTTAGATGTAAGATTTCCAAACGGGGGTCACTGGATCTAGAAGATGCCTATTCCCATATTCCAGGCAGAACCTCTCACTGAAATTATATCAGGTTCAGACTAGAGAAAGTACAGTTATGTATGAACTTACCGTAACAGTAGATCTTCGATAGAAGCTTTTGCAGCAGGCCTCACCGGTAGGCCACACTGGTAGGACTAAGCCATCGGGTACCAGGACCACATAGAAAACTTCTAGCTAGCAGTGTATCACAGGAGACTGCCCACCGCTGATGTCTATCAGCTGACATCAGCCTAGCCTATAAAGGTGGGCGGTCCCCCATACCTACCTCAGTTCTCCCACCAGAGACCCCATACGGGCAGCGAATGGAGAACCGAGATGGTTTCCTGAGATCCAAAAGAAAGACAGAAGAAGTGCGAGGGGAAAAAAGAGCAGCAGGGAAAAGGAGAGAGGGAGAGCAGGGCCTGCTGCAAGAGCTTATCTCGAAGATCTACTGTTACGGTAAGTTCTTACATAACTGTACTGTCTTGCTTCGAGGAAGGCTCTTGCAGCAGGCCACATTAGTAGGACTGAGTTCCAAGCAGTGGCAGGTAGCATCAGGAAAGGAACACCAGGAGGAGGAGGACAAATCAGCAGCCAAAAGCTCAGAAGAGAAGGCCCTGAAGGACTGCAAGGCCAAAATTGGCCCTACGTCGAGAGGCGATTTCCAAGCTGTAATGCTTGCTGAAGGTGTGGACAGAACTCCAGGTGGCAGCTGCACAGATGTCTGTAGCAGACACATTTCTAAAAGAAGCCATTGAGGCAGCCATACCTCTGATGGAATAGCCCTTGACCACCCCTGCAAGGGTCTTATTGTACTTGCGGTAGCAATAAACAATGCACTTTGCTAACCACTTAGACACACACTGTTTGGAAACAGGAATGCACTCTCTTGGGGGATCAATGAAACAAACAACTGGTCAGATTTCCTGAAAGACTTTGTGCAGTTCGTATAGTGCAGCAAAATCCTATGTACATCCAAAGTATAGAGCAAGGCTTCCCCCTGATTTAAATACTCAGGAAAATAAACTGGAAGGTGGATGGATTGATTCAAAGTAAACTCCGACACCACCTTAGGTAAAAACTTAGGATTAGTACACAAAGACACCCTGTATCTGTAAGGCTTCTTACACATAAGAGCCTGGAGCTCAGAAATCCTTTGAGCAGAAGTAACAGCAACTAAAAAGAGCGCTTTCCATGACAGAAAGTACAGCTTGCAACTCATGGATTGTTCAAAGTGAGGTAAAGCGAGTTTCTCCAACATAAAGTTGAGGTTCCATAGAGGAACCGGGTCCCTAATGGGAGGTTTTGGATGCAAAATGCCCCACAGAAAAGTGCGAGACACTTCGAGCTGGGCAACAGCTTTGCCCTTGATAGATGCATGGTACACAGAGATGGCGGAAAGGTGCACCTCGAGTGAAGAGTACTCCAAGCCTGAATCTGAAAGGAAAAGAAGGTACTCCAACACCTGATTCACCGGGCAAGTGAAAGGATCCAAATGGTGATCAGCAGCCCAGAGGGTAAAATGCTTCCATTTCATAGCATAAGTAGCTCTGGTGGAGGGTTTCCTAGCAACCGCCAGGACGTCTGTGACCCTAGAAAATACAATGAAGCAGGCAATAGCTAGGTCTGCAGGACCCATGCATGGAAATGCAGCGACTTTATGTCTGAATGGACCAGGGTGCCCTGGTCCTGGGAGAGCAAGCCAGTGCACAGAGGCAAGAGCACCGGAGGTTCCACTGCAGCAAAGGGAACCAAATCTGGCGTGGCCAGAATGGGGCTATGAGACTCATCTCCACCCCCTCCAACTGGAGCTTGAGCAGAACCCTCCGTAGGAACAGGAAGGGAGGAAAGGCGTAAAAGAGAGGGACAGTGTGTCTTGCCTGAAGACTCCAGACCCGGGATCGAGCAAGCAGAAAGGCTGCAGTTTTGCATGGAGTGGGGACGCAAAGAGGTCCAACTCTGGACGGCTCCACCTGTCAAAGAGATCTTTGACTACCGAGGTTAGAAGCTCCCACTCATGAGCCCACGATCTGGAGCACCTGAGATTGTTGGCCAAGACGTTTTGAATACCTGGAACATGTATGGCTGAGAGCTTCAGACCATGCTCAATGGCCCAATACTGGACTCTTATTGCCTCCTGACACAGGGGGGAAGAATGGGTCCACCCTGCTTGTTGATGTAATACACAACACACATTTTGCCCATCTGCACCAGCAGCGGAACGGGGAGGAGATGAGTCTGAAAGTCCTGCAGATTATAAAGGACCACCCACATCTTCAGTATGTTGATTTGGAAACCCTTTTCTGTGTCTGTCCAGGTGCCCTGGGTTTGGTGATTGACCAAATGTGCACCCCATTCCAAGCCAGATGCATCTGTCATGAGAATCTGATGGGGAGGGGGGGCAAGAGCTGAAAGGATACCCCCTGAAGGCAGTTGTTCGGAATTCTCCAGACCAGGACCAACTGGTCCACGTCATCCGTGCGTTGGTCCCACTGGGCCTTCAAGGTCCACTGAGGAACCTGCATATGCAGGTGGGCCAGGGGAACCATGGCAATAGCTGCTGCCATGTGGCTCAGAAGGTGCAGGAAGACCCTGGTGGGGACCTGATGATTGGAGGAAACCAGATGGGTCTGCTCCATCAGTTGCTCTGCTTGGTCCTCAGGCAAAAAGGCCTTGCCCTAGCTGGTGTGCAGGATTGCCCCTATGTACTGAAAGTACTGGCAAGGGGAGAGGTAGGACTTCAGTAGATCGACAGAGATCCCTAAGGTCTGAAAAAGGCAGAACATGTATTCCAGAGTCTGAACCAGGTGATCCCTGGATGGGGCTGCTAGCAGCCAATTGTCCAGGTAGGGGAACACATAGAAGCAATGCCTCCTCAATGCAGCTTCCACTACTGCCAGGCACTAGGTAAATACCCAGGGGGGCCAAAGGAAGGCCAAAAGGGAGGACCTGGAATTGAAAATGGGCTCCCTGAAAGTGGAAGCAGAGGAAGAGACAATGGGCAGGAAAGATTTTGATGTGCAGATAAGCATCCTGCATATCCAGAGAGCAGAGCTATTCCCCCTAGTGCAAAAGGGGTAACAACCCCTGGAGAGTGACCATTCGGAAGCACTTGTACTCAATGTACAGATTCAGATGACTCAAGTCCAGGATGGGCCAAAGATCCCTGGTCTTTTTGAGGACAAGGAAGAAGTGCGAGTAAAACCCCTTTCCCACTGAGCTGGAGGGATAGCCTGTATGGGTCTTTTTTGAAGGGGAGCCTGAATTTCTTCCCAAACCAGAGGCAGGTGGGCGGGAGGGTAAATGGATTGTACCTGGGGATTTTCTGGAGGCCACTGTAGAAACTCCAGAGTGTGACCATGCTCTATGATCTGAAGCATCCAGTTGTCTGGTCGCCCCACCTCCACCCTTCTAGGTGGAGGGAGAACCGACCTCTGACTGCCTCCCTAGGATCCTCAGCTGGAGGTGGGTGTCGGCTAAGGAGTCAGGAGGTGGGGGTGGGCACAGGCAGGGGGGCCGCGGGGGCTCTGGTGGCTGTAGCAACAGAGTCTGCTGTGGCCTTATGCTTGTGCTGACCCTTGGCAGGCTGGTTCCAAGATTGCGTACGGGGGAACTGTGAAAGGACTGATGTTGGCTTGCTGTAGGTTTTGTGTGATAGAGCGAATGGACCAACTTGAGGACCCACCCTGACTCTTGCAGGGTGGAAATGATGTCCTGGGCATTCCCCCCGAAAAGAACCAAACTGCGGAAGGGGGCATCCAAAATGGTGGACTGCATGTCCGAGGCAAAGCCAGATACCTGGAGCCAAGAATGGCGCCAGCCACTGCCCCGCACCCGGAGGCGTCATAAGCAGCCCAAAGGACATGATTGCCAACGTCCAAGCCCGGTTTCTGGAGTTGAGAGAGCTGCATCTTAAAGGCTAAGCCTGCAAAGTTAAAAGTGCCTAATTTTTATTTAAACAAACAAACACAAAAAAAAACGAGCAGCTAAAAAAGATCAAAAGGGAATAAAAAAGAAAAAAGATCAACTTGGCAGGGGGAAGGGAAGGCCAAGAGTACTACCCTAGGGACGGAGCTTTGAGCGCTTGGCTCACTCAGTAACCTACCTGCATGTGCCTAACTCATGTATCTCATTGTAGTCTACTCTGCTCTACCTTCTGTTGTTTCTAAAGCCTTATAGTGCAAGACTGCAAGTGCCTTAACTTTATTAAAAAACAAAACAAAAAACAAGCAGCTAAAAAAGATCAAAAGGGGAACAAAAGAAAAAAAAAAACAGATCAACCTAGCAGGGTGGAGGGGAAGGCCAAGGCAGTATGAGTGAGTGACTGACTGACTCTTGAGCATAGTTCTGCCTTCACATTCACAGGCACATTGGAGACTTGTGTGACCAACAGTCAGTTTTCTGCCTCCTGCCTGTCTCAAGCGAACCTCTGAAGTAGGAAGGAAGTTGCTGTGACACCTTACTCTGCTGTAACTGGACTGCTTTGCTTTTTCTTGCCTGGCAGGAATTATTTAAAAAAATGAAAAAATATATATATTTATATTCATATGCCATAAACCCACAGTTATCATTTCCAGAAATGCTGTTTCAAACAACATGAAGTCTTGCTATATTATGACAGATGCAGTTTGTCCCACCATTAGAACTGCTCCGGAGGTGAAAGAGTTAACTTCCATTCAGTGCATGGAACTTAGAGCGCGAGCTCGGTTAGAGAAGCTCTGTTAGGGTGGTTTCAAACCGAAACCGTCAGATTCTTTACTCCGCCTCACTGAACAGTCGCTCCGGAGATTCCTCCTGCTGCTCGGTTCATTTTCTCGGTTTAAAGTGTCATTTCTCGGTTAAACTCAACCGCGATATTATTTATTTTAACGCAAACCGATCAGTTCAAGCTCTGTCTATGGTATTGAAAGTAATAGATAGGTTTTCTGTGTGGAACTTGTAAATGTTTATCGGTTTGGTTCGAACCGATCAAATTGTATTTAAACTTTATTCTGAAGCCTTTTAAGGCTTGTTAGAGTGCGGTTCCCGGTTCTTATCGGTTCTAAAAAAAAACGGATTTCATTACGTTTTTCCACGACTCGTGACACGGTTAGGAACCGATAAGGGTGTCTTGCCTGGCACTGCCATCAAAAGGGCAAAGTTTTTGGTTAGGCTGGCATTATGTCTGAGAAACCCAAAAGAAAACCGGCCCACTGGGTTTCAACACTGTAGTGTCTGTGGGGAAGCCTTTGCCAAGGCTGACCCACACCACATATGTTTATTGTCTGGGGTTTGACCACCTCAATGCAGACTGCCAGATTTGCAAGAATTTCCTGCAGCTACCTAGATAAGAGAGTTGGTAGGCTCAGGAGCGAGAGGCCAAAAGTCCGCTGACCGGATGGCCAGCCGGTTCGTGCCAACCGAACCGGAGGGAAGTCCTCTGACCAGGGCCAGACTTCCTCGGCAAACGTAAAGCTGACTCTGAGGAGCCAGTTCCAGCAAAGAGAACTAGAAAGTCAGCAGGTGTGGAGTCAAAATCCCTTCTCCAACTGCTGCAGAGATAGCCAGGGCAATACAGATTGTCCAGTCACTGTCCCAGTTCCCCTCAGAACCGCGCTATCTGGCAAAAGGTCGGTTCGGTCGGTTCCACCGTTCAAGAATATGATATAGAAGAGTTTTATGAACCAGAGGAGGGGAGGATGATTATGATCAGTGTGAATGTGACTTTGAAAGTCTGGATGTGCCCATTGAACCGGACATCTCCCAGACAGACCTTTAGGTGAATCTCCCCTAGCTTGCTTGAGTCCCTTCTCATTTTTGTTTTATAAAAAAGTTGCTGAGACCCTCCAGCTTCCTTTAGAGGAGGCTTTGGATGAGCAAGAGGAGCCTGACTTTGTAGAGATGATGGATATCCCAGAGTCCAGGAGATTGTCCATCCCTTTACATAAATCTTTTAGGAAACAAGCAATAAAAATTTTAAAAGCTCCTAATTCTGTGCCTCCTGTAGATAAAAAGATGGACAGGAGGTACACTTTGTCAGGTCCTGATACAGAATTTCTTTCACAGCAATGCAGTCATGTTGGGGTAGTTCAGGCTGCAGTCTGTGATAAAGCTAATATTCCCCTGGCTTCACATCCTCTTGACAAGGACTCCAGGAAGATTGATGCCATGGCCAAAAAACAATACATGGCAGCGTCTTTGGGACTCAGACAAGCAAACTATATGGCTTATGTTGCGAGATACCAAAAATCTAGATGGGATACTGTCATGGCCTTAGCCAAACAGGCCCTGGCCAGCTTGCAAGGAGCTGGAGCAGGTGGCTCTTGATGGTATTGAGGCATCTAAGGTGCAATTCCATGCTGCAGTGGATTCTAATGATGTATCCTCTAGAGTCATGGCTACATCTGTGGCTTTTCGTAGATTGGCCTGGCTCAGGTGTACTACTTTGTCACAGGATACCCAGTCTAAGGCTATGGATTTTCCTGTGGTGGGAAATTCTCTGTTTGGGGAGCAGACAGAGAATTATATGAAGAAAATGGATGAATATAGAACCACTTATAGGAGTGCGCAAGCCAAGGAACAGCAAGCCACTTCTCAGAGGCAGCCCCCCAGGGGTAGGGGCAGGCCTTTTCACAGGCCTTTTTACCAGACCCAGGCCTCCTCTTCAGCCTATGTTCAGAGGGAGAGGCAGACGGGGTACGAGCAGGCCTGCTCCCACCCCTCAGCCTAAAGCCCCTGCCAAACAGGCACCCTGATGGGATGCCCAGGGTCGGCTCTCCATTACCTGTAGGGGGCAGGCTGGCTTACTTCGTCCAGGACTGGGAGTCTTTAACATCAGACAGCTGGGTCCTGGAAGTAGTGAGCCAGGGTCTGGTTCTCATCTTCAAAAAATTTCCAAAGATGAGAGCCAGATCTTTTCCACCTGCAAACCCTTTAGAGACTCTTGCTCTGGAAACAGAAGTCTCAACCCTTCTGGCTCTCAGAGCTGTAGAAAGGGTTTCTCCCCTACACCAGGGCAAGGGTCTGTACTCCAGGTACTTCCTTACCCCAAAAAGACAGGAGAGTGGCGGCCTATCCTGGACCTAAGATATCTGAACAAGCACCTTTTAAAACCAAAATTCAAAATGGTGACTCTGGGAATGATTTTACCTCTCCTAAGGCCAGGGACTGGCTAGCCTCCCTGGACCTCAAGGATGCCTACTTCCATGTTCTTATCAGAAGCTCCCATCGAAAGTACCTCAGATTCGAACTGCCCTCAGGCCATTATCAGTACAGAGCAATGCCCTTCGGCCTTACCTCTGCCCCAAGGGTGTTCACAAAATGCCTGGCAGTAGCAGTTGCTCACCTAAGAAGGCAAAAGATTGCCATCTTTCCCCTACCTGGACGACTGGCTCATTGTGGGTCAGTCTCCAGACCAGGTCAAATCACACCTGCTAGTTACCCAGCAGCTGCTTACCTCTCTGGGCTTTCTTCTCAATCTTCCAAAGTCAGTTCTGGAACCTGTCCAGGTACTTACCTTTATAGGCGGGAACTGGACACAAAGCAGGCCAGAGCCTTCCTTCCCTAGAAAGGGTAAGGACCTTAGGTGCCCTGGCCTCGTCCTTCACTCTGCAAGTCTCTCGGCCAGCAAGGCATTTCCTGCAGCTCCTAGGACACATGGCTGCTTCCACAGCTGTAGTGCAAGGAGCAAGATTTCAGATGAGGAATTCAGTTCCATTTGAGAGCCTTCTGGTCTCAAAGAAGAGATCCCTATCCAAGTTAATCCCAGTGACTGGAACCCTGATCCAGGCCCTTCAGTGGTGGCAGGATCAGAGCAATCTGAGACAAGGGTGCCTTTCATCCCTCTGTCCCACTCCTTGACCCTTACTACAGATGCGTCCCTCTTGGGATGGGGAGCTCATGGGCGACCTCTCCACCCAGGGTTATGGTCCCCTCAGGAATCTCTGCTGCACATCAATCTGTTGGAACTCAGAGCTGTTTTTCTAGCACTTCAGGTTTTTTCTGCATCTGTTCAGAACAAGGTGGTACAGGTCAGAACAGACAACACCACTACAATGTGGTATATCAACAAACAAGGGGGCACTCGGTCTTCGGCCTTGTGCACCGAGGCGATGAAGTTGTGGTCTCTGGCTTATTCCCTGAACACTTCCCTCATAGCAGTTCACCTCCCAGGCAAGGACAATGTCCTGGCAGATGCTCTCAGCAGGATTTCCCAGGGCCATCACGAATGGTCACTGGATCCCCTAGTACTGGGGATAGTTTTTGCCAGATGGGGCACTCCTCAGATAGATCTTTTTGCAGCCCCAGACAATCATCAACTTCCACTTTTTTGTTGCAGGCCCCCAGTGTTGGGCTCAGTCCCCCTGGATGCCTTTCTCCTCGATTGGGAAGGGAAGTTTCTCTATGCCTTCCCCCCTTCCCTCTCCTGTTCAAGGTGCTAGTCAAAATCAGGTCTCAGCCCTGCAAGATGATCCTGATTGCTCCAGACTGGGCCAGGCAGCCCTGGTACCCACTCCTTCTGTCCTTAGCAGTCCATCTTCCCCTGTGTCTCCCCAGGAACCACAATCTGTTAACCTGTGCTCATGGGAGAGTTTGGTATCCGAATCTCAAATCCCTCAACCTCAAGGCCTGGCTCTTGAGGAGTTAGAGTTTGCTGATCTACAACTTTCTCAAAGTGTTCTTGAAATCTTGAAAGCTTCTAGGAAGCCTTCCACCAGGGCTACCTATAACTCCAAGTGGAAAAGGTTTTCCATATGGTGTTCTGGGAAGCATATTTCCCCGGAATCTGCTGATTTACCCACTGTATTGGATTATATGGTCCATCTTAATTCTTTGGGACTGAGACCAGCTACCCTGAAAGTGCATTTGGCAGCTGTCTCTGCTTTCATTTCAGCAGGGAAGCCCTCTTCTCTTTCTGCTCATCCTGTATTTTCCAAGTTTTTTAAGGGATTGCTTCATACCAATCCTCCATTCAGGGACCCTGCCCCTGCTTGGGATCTTAATGTTTGCATTGCTCAGCTGATGCAACCCCCCCTTTGAGCCTCTGTCTTCGGCAGAGCTTAAGTATTTGACTTGGAAAACCGTATTTCTAGTAGCCATCACTTCTGCCAGGCGCATAAGTGAGTTACAGGCTTTCAGTGGAGACTGACTTTATTGCCTTTCACAGGGATAAGGTAGTCCTCAGGACTAACAGGAAGTTTTTGCCTAAGGTGGTTTCGGATTTCCACCTTAACCAATCTATTTCACTTCCAGTGTTCTTCACTGACCATTCCTCCTCTGGTGAGAGGAGGCTGCACAGCTTAGATGTTAAGAGGGCCCTAAGTTACTACATAGAGCGTACCAAGGGTCACAGGTTTGACTCCCTCCAACTATTTCTCACTTATGGTGAGGTTGGGAAAGGGAGACCTGCCACTAAGAGATCCATTGCCAGGTGGATCGTCTCTTGTATCCAATTTTACTGTCAAAAGCTGGGTAAGGTTCCCCCCTCAGGCCTGAAGGCTCATTCTACCAGATGTACAGCTGCATCTCTAGCTGCTGCTAGAGACATCCCTATCTTGGAGATATGTCAAGCAGCTACTTAGAAAACAGTACACACTTTCACCAAGCATTACTCCCTGGATATCCAGGCCAGGAGGGATGCTCGGTTTGGCACAGCCGTGCTTCAGAGCCTATTCCCTAAGTAGGTTCTGTCCCTCCTCCATGGAGGTACTGCTGTGTAGTCTGCATCTGTCATAATATAGCAAGACTTCATGTTGTTTGAAGAAAAAATTACTCACCTTAGTAATGTTGTTTCTTCTATATGGAGTCTTGCTATGTTGACTCCCAACCTGCCCTCTCAGAACTTCTACTTGGGTATGGGGTGGGCAGTCCACTGTTGGCACTTATTGATGCCCCTTTTATGTTTGGGTGTTGTGTTTTATTTATTTATTTTATCTTATTGTTTCTGGTCCCCTGACTTGAGTCTTGGTGTTGGGACCAGGAAAATGTGTGAATATTTTAGTAGCCAGTTGGCTAGTGTAGGTTACAGCATCCACACAGAGCCTTAGTGAGTTTTGCTTGTAAAGATCTGACGGTTTCGGTTTGAAACCACCCTAACAGAGCTTCTCTAACCGAGCTCGCGCGCTCTAAGTTCCATGCACTGCATGTAAGTTAACTCTTTCACCTCCAGAGCAGTTCTAATGGTGGGACAAACTGCATCTGTCATAATATAGCAAGACTCCATTAGAAGAAACAACATTACTAAGGTGAGTAATTTTTTCTTACAGTTCCTTGTGTCACAGATCTCAGTGCCGTTTTATGCAATTTTATAGCAGATGTTCAGTTTTCCCCATGTTTTACAGAAGGTTCTGATTAATATCAGAACTTATCAGGACTTTGGCCTGGATTGTGATCCTGATAATAAGGGTCAGGACCTTTTCAGGTCCACCCATCCGTAGCAGTCACCCCTGAAGCTAGCTCCGGTATTGCTGGGTCTCCAGCTGGTTTATTTATTTTTAAAAGTGTATTAATGTGTTAAATTGCTGTCTAGTTAGTTACTCGATTAACTCTGTGTTAGTTATAACATTTTACGGTGTGATCTCTCCGGTTCTTGTTTTGATTCTGAGGAACTGGAAACCACTCTACTGCCATCGTTTGTCTTTTTGGCTGATATATAAAAATATTAACCACTAACCTGTTTAATTTATAGTAGTTTTTGTTTTTCCTCATTTTACGTTGCAGGAAACATAGCACTTTTACTTTTCCTTACTGCCTGTGCCCATTCACCTCAATCAATTAGTTCCTCTAACAGGAAACTGCAATTTGACCTGTGGCACACTTTTTGAGGTTAAAAGACATTTTTTACTGTTGGTCTCTTACTGTATTATATTTTGGGGGAATTGTTTTAAGTATTTTACTAGGATCTCACTATTTTGGTATTTCAGAAAGAGACCTGGGGGACCCAAAGGCTCAACAAATTGTTTAAGTTGTTTCTAGCTCCTGACAACAGCAGACTGTTATGAGCTCTGTTTAAAGTGCCTGGGTCCAGACCACGTCTTCATAAATTATGGGTTTTGTCTTATTTTTTCCCTCTAACCTTTAAGAAAAGGGTAAAAAATATTTTAAAAAAAAGTTCTGGCTTCTCAGTCTGCCTCCATGTTACCAAAACATAATAAAAGAAGCTGTGAGGGAGTTCCCAATGATGGTAGAAAGCACGCATCAGGGTTTATCTCCTCATGTACAGCAGCAGCAACTACAGTAAAAGGTGACAAAAAAAAAGATAAAGCTGTTCAGCTATTTGATAGGCATGGTAAGGATGGATACCAGGGTGTCTGAAAGGGGAAACCCCGAATCAAGTGATGGCAAAAATAAAAGAGCCTCAGAGTAGACACTGGAAATGGTGCCTATTAAAAAAGAAATCTAAAGGAAAAAAAAATGTCACTGTTACGCCACCTGAATGGAGAAAGGAGCAGACAGATAACACAGAAAAAAAACGCTCTCTTCTGAGCACATATCACAGATGTGGCAACTTTTCCACGCTATCCAGGCCATGGGAAATTTTTATAGTGTAACTGCCCCCCCACACACACACACACACACACTCTCAGGCTACAATCTATCTGCCTGTGAACAAGGAGGAAGAATACTATGTACATGAGGAGGTAGGTGACCCCATGTAATCAGAGGGTGCACCTGAGTGAGACTTTTGCTGTCCTCCAAAGCATTAAGAGGACTATCCTTCCTTTTCCTCATTTGCTACACAAATGCTTGATACCCTCAACATTCGCCCTCAAGAAACTGAGGAAGATGAGAGGATGCTGAATTTATGGATATGAGGGGGATGACACCTGCAAGGAGGTTGCTAGTCTCTATACCTAAATCATGTCAGAAGGTCATAGCCAAAATGATATCTGCACTTACTTAAGCTGTAGCCGTTTATAGAAAACTTGAAAGAAAACATCAGGTGGACAGGCAGGTGGTGGAATACCTGTATGCTCACCCTGATCATCAAGATGTAATCCAGGCTGCTACTTGTGAGTGAGCATAAGTCTCCCTGTCCGTACAGCCCCCTGAAAAGAACTCTATAAAATTGGATACTGTGGCCAGAAAGGTTTATACCTCAGCTTCCCTACTCATTAGGAAAGCAGCGTATTTAACACATATAGCACAGTACCATAAAGCACTATGGAACACAGTTCTGGTAACTTGCTGATAAAGCAGCTAGTGAGCTGGCACAGGACTTAAATTGCCACAGCAAGAGCAGCCGTAGATGCAACTAGATTTCATCTCCACACTGTTGTGGACACTAATGACACTGCTGCTAGGGATGTACCTGTTTAAGGACAACCGTCCTTTCCCAGGACACTTAGACCAAAGCCATAGAGTTCTCCTTTGAGGGGAACTCATTTTTTTGTGACAAAACAGAGGCATACATGAAAAAGTGGATGAATACAAAACCACCTGGCCAGCCCAGTGGCACTGAGGGTTGAGGCGCTGGACGCCACACCTCGCGCCATGCTGGTGACCTGGTTTCGGGAACAGACTCAGGCCGCCAGGGATTGGCAGGGGAGGGAAGGGATTGAGCATCCGGAGGACTGCTCTCCCTTCCCGGGGTGGATAGTGGGGCTTGTATCACTCCTCAAGTGGCCCCTGATGGAGATCGGGGGTCCTGCAGGTAGCGATGCTGAAAACAAGGGGGCAGAGCAGTGGTAGATGTCAACATATCATGTGCGCAGATGTCATTGCATGTCCGCACTCTGGGATCAACACAGGAAAAACCCTGGTGGACTTAGGGAGGCAACAAAGGCCCTGGGAGCCAAGGCCCACATCCCAACAATGGACCAGCCTTCCTCCGGCTCTCTTGACCTCCTTGACCTGACCTAGGACCATCCCTCTAATCCCAGAAAAGCCACCAGGTAGGTGAAGAGGGCCCTTCCCCAGGAGGGTGATCTGGGGGCAGCTGGACAGGCCCTTGGGTCCGGGGAAGGGGTGCTCAGCAATGTGTCTCCCGGGGAAGGTGGTTCCAGGCAGGGAGTAGAGTCTGTAGGCTATCTGGGCACTTCTGAGAGATGTCCTGGTCCCCAGTGCATAAACAGAGTGTACAAAAAAAAATACAAAACCACCTACAAAAGTAATAATGAGAACTACATCTTACAGACTTTATGGAAAGGGAGGCAGTGGCAGGTGATACTTCCCAGGAGCCTATATCCAATATGCTCCTTACAAGTACCTCCACAAAGAAGCTACTGTAGGGGCAGGGGCAGAAGGGACACAAAGCATACTGCTGCTGCAGCACCAGCACCCAAGCCCCAGCCCAAGAAAAAACACTGACAATGCTGCCCAGGTGGCCCAGGAATTGGGTAAACATCACCACAGACAAGTGGGTTCTGGAGGTGGTGGGTCAGGGTTTGTCTCTGCGGTACAAAGAAATTTCCAAAACTACAGAAACACAAAAGCTTTCCAGCTCACTCACCCACAGAAAGAATTCTGCTGGAACTGGAAGTAAAGCAATTGCTGCTAGCGAAAACTGTAGACAAGGTCCCTGCCTCTCACTGGGGCAAGGATCTATTCTCAAGTTACTTTCTGACCCACAAGAAAAACTGGGAGTGGTGACCCATTTTAGATCTCAGATATCTGAACAAGCATATAAAAAGAGAAATTCCTGGTGGTCATACTTGCAATCAGTGATACGATCTTTGCAGTCAAGCCACTGGCTGTGATCTTTGGATATGAAAGATACTTATTTTCATATACCAATGAGGCCATCACACATAAAATATCTCGGGTTCAGGCTAGAGACCTGCCAGTACAAGTTCACAGCATTTTCCTTCAGCATCACCTCAGCACCGAAGATATTGACAGAGTGTTGACTGTGGTGGCAGCACACCTGAGAAAGCAAGGTTTGTTGTTTTTTCCTTACCTGGATGGATGGCTAGTCTCAGGGAAAACAGAACAAGAGACAAGATGCTCACGTCTTACTGTAAAATGCATCCTGGAGAATCGGGATTCCTAATAAATCTGTAGAAGTCCTAAGCAGAACCTGTTCAAGTACTGGACATCATAAGGGCAGAGCTAAACACCATGCAGGGGAAAGCTTTATGCTCACAGACAGGAATTGTAGCTTTGCTAGCAGTACCCAAGACCTGCAAGGGACTTCTTGCAATTACTGGGACAAATGGCTGCATCCACAGCTGTGGTTCCATGGGACAGGTTCCAAATGAAAGACATCCAGTATCACTTAAGAGACAGTTGTTTTTAAAGTTGGGACTCACTCTCAAAACTAATGACAGTGCTAAAAGCATGGGTAAAGTCACTAGAGTGGTGGAAGGAGGAAAGCAACCATGGAGAGGGCATCCCATTCCTTCATCAGTCATCAATAAGTATCCTTACTATGGATGCTTCACTCCTGGGGTGGGGCGCCCACCTGCAGGATCTTACGGTAATTTGCAGGTGAAATCCATAGCAGTCCATGGAGCACATCAACCTACTGGTGCTCAGGGCTGTGCTGCTAGCAATGCAGTCATTCTCATTCATTCTCCTTCCAGCTGCAGAGTCAATCTGTCTAAATCAAAACAGACAACACCACAACAATGAACTACATAAACAAGCACAGAGGGGCAATATCCTCAAATCTGAGTACAGATGCAATGAGGATCTGGGACCTGGCATACTCCTTAGAAACATAGAAACATAGACTTTGACGGCAGATAAGGACTGCTTGGCTCACCTAGTCTGCCCATCTCCCTACCTATTGGATAAGCTACAGATCCTAGTTAACCAATAACCTACATCCTCCTACCCCCCTCTAGAATTACCTTATGTCTGTCCCATGCATTCTTGAATTCCCCCACTGTTTTTGACCCCATGACCACTTCAGGAAGGCCGTTCCATGCGTCCACCACACTCTCCGTGAAAAAAATACTTCCTCACGTTGCCCCTGAGCCGTCCCCCCTCTATCTTCAAATTGTGCCCTCTTATTCTTGTACATCTCTTTTTCTGAAAGATGCTACCCACTTGGACTTTGTTGATTCCCTTGAGGTACTTGAAAGTTTCTATCATGTCCCCCCTTGCCCTCTTTTCCTCGAAGGTATACATATTCAGCTCCTTTAGTTTCTCTTCATATGACTTCTGGTGCAGACCCTGCACCATTTTAGTTGCCCTCCTCTGAACTGCCTCCATCCTGTCTATGTCCTTGTGGAGATGGGGTCTCCAGAACTGCATGCAGTACTCCAGATGGGGTCTCACCAACTTCTGTTCAGAGGGATAACAACTTCCTGTTTTCTACTGGTGATGCCTCTTCCTGTGCATCCCAGTATCCCACCAGCCCTCCTTACTGCCTTCGCATATTGCTTGCCTACCTTTAGGACATCTGATATGACTACCCCCAAGTCCCTTTCCATTTTTTTTCTTGTTAGTACCCCCTCCACCATTGTGTACTCTTCTCCTGGGTTTTTGTTTCCTAGGTGCATTACTTTGCACTTCTTTGCATTGAATCTAAGCTGCCATACTTTTGAAAATTCCTCCAACCTTGCCATGTCCCCTTTCATCCTATTCCCCCTTGTGTATCAACCCTGTTGCAGATCTTTTTGTCATCTGCAAAGTGGCAAACTTTTCCTTCCAGTCCCTCCGCAATGTCACCTATAAAGACATTAAAGAGGACCGGTCCCAGTACTGAACCCTGTGGTACCCAACTAATAAGCCCTCTTTCTTTGGAGTTGATTCCATTTACTGTTACTCTCTGCATCCTGTTGTCTAGCCAGTTTTCTACCCTGGCTACCACCCTAGGACCCACTCCCAGGCTGGCTAATTTGTTTATTAATCTTTTATTAATCTTTTGTGCGGGACTGTGTCAAATGCCTTGCTAAAGTCTAGGTAGGCCCTCCCTGGTCTACTACTTTGGTCACCAAGTCAAAGAAATCTATTAGATTCATCTGACATGATCTTCCCACTGTGAATCCAAGCTGCCTTGGGTGGTGTCCTCCACTGACCTCTAGGTACTTAACAATTCTTTCTTTCAGAAGTGATTCCATCATTTTCCCCACCACTGAGGTCAAACTAACAGGTCTGTAGTTTCCTGCCTCTGCCTTACTCCCACTTTTGTGAAGGGGAATCACATCCACCCTCCTCCAGTCCTCAGGTATCACACCATCCTCCCATGATTTGTTAAAAAGGGTAGTCAGTGGTGTCACTAGTTTTCCCCTTAGTTCTTTTAGAATTCTGGGGTGAATCCCATCAGACCCCATTGCTTTGTCCTCCTTCAGTTTTAGGGGTTCTTTCAGAACCCTTTCTTCTGTGAAGGGACTGGTATCGACCCCCCTATTCAGAGTGCTTCTGTTGTTTGGTTTAGGTACCTCCCCTCCTCTTCTTTTGTGAATACTGAGCAGAAGTAATCGTTCAGTAACCATGCTTTTTCACTGTCACCCTCTGCTCACCCCCTTCCCTTTATTAAGCCTCACTATCCCTCCCTTGGTCTTTGCTCCCTAATGTAGCTATAGAAGGTTTTATCATCCTTCTTAACCAAGTTGGCTACCTTTTCCTCGGTTTGGGCCTTTGCTATTCTGACTGCCTTCCCCACTTCCTTCTGCTTTAACTGGTACAGTTCTCTGTCCTGCTCCTTCTGTGTTTCCTTATACTTCCTGAATGCTATCTTTTTCTCCCTAACCTTCCCTGCCACCTCTTTTGAGAACCATAAAGGTTTTTTTCTTCATTTAATTTAGTTTATTTAGTTTATTTGCTTCACACAAAGGCTTGTTGCCTCTGTCATGGCAGTTTTGATTTTTCCCCATTGTTCCTCCACCCCTCCTTCTTGCCCATTTGCTAGTGTTTTTTCCTGAGGTACTCTCCCATTTTGCCAAAGTCAGCCCTCCTAAAGTCCAATACCCTCGCTTTTGTATGGCTTGACTCTAATGCTGTGTTTATGTTAAGAATGCACTTTCTGTCCACCATGATGACCTGCGTCTGCCCACAGGATGCTAGCTTGGCTTAACTTCCCTTGCAGCTCACCCTTACCCCCTCCCCCTCTAGTGCTTCGCTCTCCTCTCCCGCCCTGAAAACTATTGTTATTCCTTTTGTTGAATGATGGAGCAACCTTACCCTGTTTACCTAAATATTATATACCTTGTTTGCTCAATTGCTGATGGACCTGGTACTGTTTACCTTATATTTTCTCTGCAAGCACAGAACAGTCACGGCAGTCCCATCCCTGCTTCAACAAATAAGGCCATACACAAGTTCTCACCATAATTTGTTGAAGCAGGGATAGGAGTGCCGTGACTGTTCTGTGTTTGCAATAATTTGTCACTGAGCACCCCTCACTTGTGTGCAGCTCTTTTGGTTCTGTTGTTATATTTTCTCTGTTAGCTTGACCGCCACTGTTATGTTCCCTGTATGATACATGCTGCTCTCTCACTGTATTTTTACATTGTATGTGTCAGTTTCTGGCCAATGCCATGCCTGAAAAAGGTCTTCGGATCACTGCACCAACCCAGTTACCAAATAAATAAACCACACTGTTTGGTGTTTATTGTGAACCACTCTGTTTGGTGGTTGCTTGTTCCCAGATGGCTACCCAGTTCTTAGAAGCTAACATTTCTGCGATGCACCTGCCTTACAAATGTCCTGGCAGATTCCTTAAGCAGAATCAGCCAGGGAAATAATGAGTAGGCTTTGAATCAACATGTTCTGGTCACAGTTTTCAGAAGGTGGGGCACTCCCAAACTAGGCCTGTTTGCCTCTTATGAGAACAATCAGCTCCCACAGCTTTGTTGCAGACTGCCAGGCTGAGAGACAATCCCAGAAGATACTCTGGTCTTGGACTGGCAGGGAAGTTCCTGTATGCCTTCCCACCATTTCTGCTTGTACAGAAAATCCTCCTGAAGCTCAGGAGGGAACCTTCAACAATGATCCTAATAGCCCCAGACTGGGTCAGACAGATATGATACTCAGTGCTCCTGGCCTTGTCCAGCAGCAAAAGTCCAATTATCCTGCTATAAACTCAAAATGTGCTGACTTTATCCCAAGGTAGGATAACATTCCCAAACCCTTGAGCATTATGCCTGAGGGCATGGTTCTTAAAGAATTAGACCTCTCAGAAGAAGTGTTGAAGATGATTAGTTTTTCAAGGAAACCAGGAACCAGGGAAGCATATTCCTCTAAATGGAAAGGATTTTCTTACTGGTGTACCCCCAGAAGCATAATCCCAATGGAGTCAGTGTTGCCTATAATCCTAGAATACCTGGTACACCTACAGTCTCTTGGCCTAAGGTGTTCAACACTAAAGATGCACTTCACAGCAGTGTCAGTCTACATATAAGCAGGCAGGGGAGAGTGACTGGCCTCAACCCATTTTCAGAAGTTTTTTTAAATGCCTCGTTCACTTGTGCCCACTGGTAAGGGACCCAAGTCCCACTATGGGTTCTCAGTGTTTGCCTTACCCAACTTATGGAGGCTCCATTCAAGCCTATGGACACTGATGAGCTGATGTATGTCACATGGGAAACCATATTCCTGACTGCTATGACCACTACTTGGAGGGTAAGTGAATTGCAAACACTCTGCACAGAGCCAAATTACATAATCTTCCACAGTGGTAAAGTAGTCCTTAGAACCAACAGGAGATTCCTACCCAGTGTGGTACCTGAATTCCACCTGAACTACTCAATAACTCTTCCTGTGCTCTATCCAGAACACGCTAGTCCAGGTGAGCAAAAATTGCACAGCCTTGACCTGAAACAAGTTCTGAGTAGCTACATAGACTAGACAAAATAAGTCAGGTCCCAAAACACTCAGCTTTTTGTTACCGGCGAGGTTAGCAAAGGTGAATCAGCAACTAAGAGGTCTGTCTCTCAATGGATAGTCTTCTGCATCCAGTTCTGCTATGAGAAAGCTGGGAAAATGCCACTCTGAGGCTTAAGGGCACACTCTACATGGGTTACCTCTTCTTCTGGCATCCACAAGGGGCATCCCCTTATTAGGCATTTGCAAAGCAGCTACCTGGAAAACAGTGCACACCTTCACAAAGCACTACTGCCTGGACATATAATGTAGTCCAGGAGAGATGCCAGCTTAGGAACTGCTGTCTTGTAGACCCCTTTTCCTAAGTAAGTTCTGGACCCAGCACCCCAAGGTACTGCTGTTGAGTCTGCATAGAGTGTAAATATTAAGTGAGGGGATTCTGGGGTTAGAAGGAACATGTTTTCACTGTAATAATGTTGTTTCTTTTTAGGGATCCCTCACAATGTTTACACTCCCTAACCTGTGTCCCCTTCCAGAACCTGAAAATAGGTTCTCACAAGAATCAGTTCTTTCCATTAAAATTGATGAGCATTACCATTGCAGTTGCTCTACATACAGTTGTAAAGTTTGATGTTTTTTAAGCATGCCTATTTTTTTTACATTTACATGTCTGCTTCAACTGGATCTGCATTTTTCAAAAATATTTATTTATTTGCTTTTGGTAACCGGGTAAGTGCACTAGACAGAACTGCCTATTTTCAGGCACGACCTGAGAGAGTACAAATCAAGGAATAGCTAAAAACAAATACATATACAGTGTTGTACAATAGGAGATTCCAAACAGTTATACAGAGGTGCAGGTTACATAGTACATAGAGGAGGTACCTATCACACAGTATAATAGGAACAAAACAGACAAAAAGGCACAATTTATGGTGAATAATGTACCAAACATGACAGTGCTGTTGGTAAGTCAGCAAGGAGACAATTCCCAGGCAGAGACAGGGAACAAAGTGCATAGCTGCAGCTGAGAAAGAGTGGGAATGGGAGAAATCAAGAGGCCACAGGGAAATTTAAGTGCAGGACAATGATAGATTTGCATGACTCGTGAAGCTAGGGACATTTGCAAATGTCAAGGGAGGCGGGGTAATTGGAGAGGCCTTTCTTGAAAGTGGGGTGGGATTTGGAGTGCCTAAGATCAAGTGGGAGAGAGAGTTCCAAAATTTAGGGGTATGGAAGGAGAAGGCAAGTTCACCCATCCTGGTAGAGCATTTTGGGACAGATAACAGAACTAAAGACATGGAATGGAGGGAACAAGGGCAGTCCATGGGGTTGAGCATAGCAACAAGTGTGGAGAGGATAGAAGAACGAATGATGTTGTCAGTCAGACAATCTAATGAATAAGCCCGACGCGAGGAAGGAGACAACCAGTGGAGGTCAGAGTAGAGAGTACAGTGGTGCTTAAGATGAGGAGCAGATAGTGCAAATCTACATTGTTTTAGGCAATGTCCCACATTTGCAAGATGCTTGCCTGTGCCATAGTGAAGACAGGCAGAGCGTAGCAGAGTCCAGGGAGGAGAAGGCCTTGGGTGACACAGATCCTGGTGGCAGGGGGTGAAAAACTGATGGACTCGGTAAGCCAGCCCAGTTTTAGTATTGACTGATTTGAAGACAGCTTTGACATGCAGAGAGAAGTTAAGAGATGGATCCAGCATGACCCCTAGGTATTTGACGGACTGAGTTAGTTCCAGAAGGGAGCCATCAAGACAAGAGACCTGGAGAGATGGAGTTGAAGCAACAGATTTCCTTTGTGACCCAAAGAGCATAGCCTGGGCCTTGGCAGCATTTAGCACCAGGCGGTGGAATGTAAGCCAAGTTTGGATATGATGAAGATCGGAGGAGCGGTGGGAGTTAATTTCATGAATAGAGCTGGAGGAGACATAGAGAACCAAGTCATCGGCATAGAGTAAAGAGAGACTGTGGGAAGGCACAGAAGATAGGTTATTGACGAACAAAGAAAAGAGCAGGGGCCCAAGTATGGAACTTTGTGGGATGCCCCAACAAAGCAGGGCAGGGGCAGAGAGAACTTTATGACAGGAGACAGACTGGGAGCATTGATAACATAGAACATTTTTTGGCCTCTCGTCTAGTTTTACTAGCCTTTGCTTCATGCTGGCTATAGACACAAATCTGATTAACTGCAAGAGTGCAGCTGCAGAGTTTGAAACCAGTATTCTAAATTCCAGAATTAGAATAGGTTCCACATCTGGGGGGTTCTAGATCCAGTGGGGAAAGGGTCTCTATTCTAGGTATTTCCTAACCCTGAAGAAAAATGGGGAGTGGCGACATATTCTGGAACTAAGGTACCTGAACAAGCACCTGCTGAAGCCAAAGTTCAAGATAGTAACCTTGACTCAGGTCATTCATTCTTTAAAGCAAGTGGACTAGCTAGTCACCCTGGATCTAAAGGGTGCCTACTTTCATGTTCCAGTAAGACAATCCCACAGAAAATTCCTCAGATTCAGGCTGCCCTCAGGCCATTACCAGTTTGCAGCCATGCCTTTTCTGGCTGACATCTGCTCCCAGGGTGTTCACCAAGTGCCTGGCAGTGGTTGCAGCTCATCTCAGAAGACAAGGAATCTCAGTTTTTCGCTACCTGGACGATTGGCTGGTCATGGCCAATTATCCTCAGGCACTTTCAGAAGCCCTAAACCTGACAAAACACACTCTGCAGATTATCAACAAAGAAAAATCTCAGTTGTAGCCTGCCCAAATCCTGCAATTTATAGGGGTAGAGCCCAACACACTGCAGGGAAGGCTTTCCTTCCCGCAGACAGAATTCAGAATTTCCTCACTCTGCTAAATTCGTTCAGTCTAGGCCAGCCAAGACTGGCCAGACACTTCCTCAGACTCCTCAGCCACATGGCCACAATGACCACAGTAGTCCCAGGTGCCAGATTCCAGATGAGGGACATTCAGTCACAAAAACCCTTCTACGGGCTCTGGGCTGGTGGAAGGAAACAGAAAATCTCAGGGTAGGGGTTCATTTTCAGATTCAGCAACCCTTTCAGATGCTGATTACGGATGCTTCCCTTCTGGGTTGGGGCACCCACTTAGGGGACCTGTCCATAAGTGGCACTTGGAGGCCCAGTGAGTCCACACTCCACATCAGTCTTTTGGAACTCAGAGCAGTGTTCCTGGCCATCAAGGCTTTCGCCCCCACAGCTCAGAGAACAGTCAGTCCAGATAAGGAAGGACAATACGACTGCTATGTTCTACATCAACAAACATGGGCACAATGTCAGCCAAACTATGCACAGAGGCAATAAGGATTTGGTCCCTGGCCTACTCCCTGGACATGTCCTTGTGACAGGGTGACCCCTGTCAAGGATGGGTGCCCTGGTAGAAAGGCGAGGCTTCCTGGCGCGCCCCCCCCATATAAAATGCCTGAGTGTAATGAAGAGATTTAAAGTGCCAAGTGCATACATAAAGTGTTTACAATACAGATTGAAATAATGCCCAACACAATGCCAAGCTTGCTTGCTGAATGATAAATAAAGTGCTTTAGAGATGGAAAAAGTACATTGTATAAAAGGGAGGCAGCTAGTTCAGTAGTGGGAGTTAAAGGGTTACATGAATTATCCCACTGAAAGCCTGCTTCTATAGTTGTCCTGACAGAAGTCTCCCCACACAGATTTATAGCCTTCCCTGTGCATAGCCTACATTAAAACAGACTTTGTAATGCTTTCAGAATAACACCCTTCAGCAACAGAAATTAACCTTTCCCTGCTCTGACTGTAAAATATAAAACTGATACCCTCTGTGCACATAATGTATGAGGTTAGCATGCTGAAAAACTGATAGGCAACACTTAAATGTTAAACAGGTTCGACTGTCACAACCTGCATTGTACTAAAATATGTGACTTTATGTCTGTGAAAGTTTAGACACTGTGACTGCAAAAGGAAGATTTTCCTGACAAAGGAACACTGGTAGGGAAAAACCATTTCCCTTCAAGCTTTTTAATGAAGTTAAAACAGGTTGAGCGATAAAAAGAAAAAGGTTTCTTTTTTATTTAAAGGATTCCTGAACTAGCAGGAGATGAGAGAAGAGGAGTGCGCCATCATTCTCTCATTCCCCTGGCCAACCCAAGGAATGCTGAGCAAACTGCAACTTTTGGGCTGATAATAGTAACAACTATAGAAACAGTACCTGTGTAAAACTCTGTTGCATTGCCTGTGCAAGGTGTGCTGTAGTACAGATGTTTCTATAGGGCTGGCAGCCTACAAATGAACTGCTTATAAATGGATGTATAGCATTGAGGTCACTACTCAAGGGAGGAGCTAGTGCCAATTAAGCTCCCAAGGGGCATAAATCTGTTTAGGTATGAATATGAATGATTTCATTTGTTATAGTGTGAACCTCATTGTCTGGCTTAGAAATAGCCCTTTTTGTTTTTTGTATAGACTGGGTTATGAGTCACTGAGGGATAATAATTTAGTTAAGTGACCTATTATGGGTGGATCCCTTGTTTGTGATGCTCTTTCACAAGTAGCTTAGCTTAGATAGGGGGAGTCAGTTGGAACTGGCTGCAAGAGGTGAAGGACCTCTGGAGCTCACTCAACCATGTGAAGCAGGCTCAGAGATAGTCTAGTGTCATTGCTGGGCAGAGCATTGGCCCTTTTCTGAGCTTATTTCATTTGTTTATTTTGTGAATGAACAAATCCGAATTTTTTGTATTTCTATGAAAGATCATTTTACCTCAGAAAATAAAATGATAAGTGCCTTGCCGGCGCTTTTTATGCACAAAGTCTGTTGATCTGCCTGGTGTGTTATCCTGTTATCCCAACCCCATCCATAGTCCCTGTCAGCCATCTATCTTCCAGGCAAGGACAACATTTTGGTGGATGCGCTGAGCCGCATCAGTCAGGGCTACCATGAGTGGACCCTCAACAAACAAGTCCTTGCCACAGTTTTCAGAAGGTGGGGGGTGGGTTCCAGATCAGGACCTATTCTCGTCCGGCCTCAACCACAAGTTACCTCAGTACTGCTGTAGGCCCCCAGCGTTGGAGACCATCTCAGTGGATGCTGTGACCCTGGACTTGACAGGGAGGTTCCTCTATGCTTTTCCTCCCTTCCCTCTGATTTACAGGGTCCTTCTCAAGCCCAGGGCTCAGCAAGCCACCATGATTCTGGTGGCTCTGGATTGGGCGAGACAACCTTGGTACTCCCTGCTCCTCGCCTTGTCAGTCAGGAAGCCCATCAGACTGACCCCATCTCACAGTCTCCTGACTCTTCCTCAGACAGGAATAGCGTCCCCCAACATACAGTCTCTTCACCTCAAAGCCTGGTTCTTGAGGAGCCAGAGTTTCCTGAATCCCCGTACTCTGAGCAGGTCCAGAAAATACTGCGGATGGCTAAAAAACCTAGCACTAGGAAAACTTATGCTTCCACGTGGAAGAAATTCTCACTGTGGTGCTAGGATAGGGATATAGAGCCCTTGCAGGCATCTCCTCCTATCTTGCTGGACTATCTAGTACACCTTCAGGTGGAAGGCCTGAAAGCTTCATCCTTAAGAGTACATCTAGCGACCATCTTGGCCTGTCTTTCCACTGGAAAAGAGAAATCTGTCATCTCACAGCCTATTTTTTTCAAAGGGCTGCTGCACCTACAGCCCCCTCTGAGGGAACCTGTTCCCCCTTGGGACTTGAACCTCTGTATAGCCAAGCTCATGGTACCTCCTTTCAAGCCCATGGCTACCGCTGATCTCAAGTTTGTAACCTGGAAGACTGTCTGTCTAGTGGCCATTACCTGTGCTAGATGGATTTCAGAGTTGCAGGCCCTTTGTACAGATCCTAATTACATAATTCCCCACAAGGACAAAGTAGTCCTTAGGACAAATAGGTGGTCTCTGACTTCCACTTTAACCAGGATATTTCCTTGCCCGGTTCTTTTCACAGACAAGTCCACTCCAGGCAAATGCAAGCTGCATAGCCTGGACATCAAGAGAGCCGTGTCTTATTACTTAGATCGTACTAAGCAGTTCAGAGACTCACACACTCAGCTGTTTCTCACCTGTGGTGAAGTGGGCAGAGGGAAACTGGTGACCAAGAGATTAATTTCCTGCTGGATTGTCTCTTGTATCCAGTTCTTTTACAGCAAAGCTGGTAAGTAACCCCCTCTCGGGCTCAGAGCTCACTCCTACTAGGGGCACTGCTGCCTCTGTGGCAGCCTCAAGAGATGTTCCTTTGCTAGAAGTTTGCAAAGCAGCTACTTGGAAAACGGTTCACACATTCACAAAGCATTACTGCTTGGATGTGCAGTCCAGATCTGATGCCAAATGTTGCAGAGCAGTGCTACAGGGCCTTTTTCCTAAGTAGGTTTCTGTGCCCGCCTCCCAACTGTACTGCTTTGTAGTCTGCACCTGTCAGTACATGCTTAAGAATTCCTGGGGTGAGAAGAAAAAATTACTCACCATAGTAATGTTGTTTCTTCCAAGGGATTCTTCAGCATTATTGATGCTCACACCCATCCTCCCCTGCGAAACCTGTCTGAGGACAGCTCTGTTATGGTGTTTAGCCAAATTTGCTTAGTTTTACTGGTTTTCTTGTTGATTTGTTTCACAATAGTGGTTTGGAATTTTCAGTTTGTTTTTGCTAGCAGTGTTTTGCCCCTGTTGGGCACAGTTTCTGCTCTTTTTTAGCTTCAAAACTGTTCTGAGGTCCTTCAGGCTGACTGCAGGCAGCACTCTCCTGTCTCTCTATTCTGATTGGCCAATGTCTTTCTCATTTACATTGACTCCACCTCTCTGGGGCAGCTTAACCCAGCTGGCATACTGCATCTGTCAATAATGCTGAAGAATCCCTTGGAAGAATCAATATTACTATGGTGAGTAATTTTTTCTTATGGGGGCTGCCATCATTTTGCAGGCTTGTGCCCTACTCCAGTGGGTTAAATGTTGCTTCCCCCACCTCTCTAGGTCCGTGGTTATAGACTGTAGAAAAAGGAGTAATACTGAGGGGACCTAGCTAGCAGAGATCAGTTGAAAAGGAAATATAGAAACATAGAACTTGACGGCAGATAAGGACCGCTTGGCCCACCCAGTCTGCACATTTTCCCTACCTACTGTAATACTGCAAACCCTATTTGTTCTCTCTGGCTTTACCCTCTCTTTCCCAACCAATAAGGTTCCCTTATATCTATCCCATGCATTCTTGAACCCGTTACAGTTTTTGCCGTGACCACCTCCACTGGGAAGCTGTTCCAGGCACCCACCACTCTTCCTGCGAAGAAGTACTTCCTCACGTTTCCCCTGAATTTACCCCCCTCCAGCTTAGTAGCATGACCCCTTGTTTTTGAGCATCTTTTTTAAACATAGAAACATAGGCAGTGCTGGCAGAAGGAGACCACAAGATCCATCTAGTCTGTCCAAAACATTTAATAGAATGCTTCCCCCCTTGAAAAATGCATCCCTCTTGTACCCTATTTATACCTGTGAGGTATCTGAAAGTCTCTATCAAATACCTCCTCTCCCTCCTTTCCTCCAGGGTGTACATATTCAGGTCCTTTAGATTCTCCTCATAGGGCTTTTGATGCAGGTCTGTACCATTTTAGTTGCCCTCTTCCGGATCGCCTCTACTGTGTCTTTGTCCTTCTGGAGATGTGGTCTCTAAAATTGGACACAGCACGCCAGGTGAGATCTCACTAATGATTTATACAGCGGTATCACCACTTCCCTCTTTCTGCTGGTGATGCCCCTCCCTATGCACCCTAGCATCCCACTAGTTGTCCCCACTGCCTTGTCACACTGTTTAGCCACCTTTAGGTCATCAGGTATGATTACCCCCAGGTCTCTTTCCTGCTTGATGGTCGACAGAACCACCCTCCCATCTTGTACTCCCCCTCTGGGTTTCTGTGCCCCAAGTGCATGATTTCATACTTCTTTGCATTGAAACTTAGTTGCCACACCTTTGACCACTCCTCAAGCTTTCTTAGATCTCTGTTCATTCCCCCCACCCCCAAGTGTCTGCCCTGTAGTAGATCTTTGTGTCATCTGCAAAAAGGCATACCTTCCCATCTAGCCCCTGTGCAGTGTCACTAATGAAAACATTAAAGAGGACCTGTCCCAGTACTGATCCTTGTGGCACCCTGCTGGTCACCCTCCCTTCCTCAGAGTGAACTCTGTTTACCACCACCTTCTGTCACCTATCCCCAAACCAATTTCTTATCAAGTTTACCACCTTTGGACCCACTCTGAGGCTACCCATCTTGTTTACGAGTCTCCTGTGTGGAACAGTGTTGAAGGCCTTACTGAAATCTAGGTAGGCCACATCCATGGCTCCACCCTGATCTAATTCCCTGGTCACCCAGTCAAAGAAATCTATCAGATTTGTTTGACATGACCTCCCTGATGTGAATCCAAGCTGCCTCAGATCCTGTAAGCAAGGCCCCAATTTTTCTGTGGCAGTTTGGGTCTAAATTCTGCGGCCAGTCCCCCTGTTGCCACAGAACTTCTGTGGCAGTGGTTTCCTATTTTTGTAGAAATTCTGCGGCAGCAGTTGGGGGCTTTCATAGAAGTCAGCAACCCTCCCCCAAGCACCAAGGTAGTGGAAAAATGTTAGTTTTGGGGCTGGGACCTACAAACCAGAGAAGGCTGTCAATTGAATCCTGAGTTCTTAGTATTAGAAAGTAAAAAATCCGCCCCATCCATCTCAGCCCCATCACCCTCCCCACCCCAGCCTGAGAGTCCCTAGGGCCACCAAATTTGAATGAGTAATATTTTTAACGGCAACCACACTGCACAGCGATCCTCAACCTTCTAGTTTTACCACTAGGCCAGAATGCCAGTTTTTCATTCCAGTAGTGCTTTGTGCGGCTGTGCTCAAAGCACTTCTGGGACAAGAAACCAGAATTCAGGCCCAGTGGTGAAATTAGAAGGATGAGGACTGATGCACAGTATGGGACCTGATAATTTCTATTTCCTGATATATTTCTACTTCAAATAAAGGGACTCAAGGAGGTTCTTAGGGTAGGGTGGGAGTGGGGGGAGCTGAGCTGGATGGGGGCTCGGAGTTACGGTTTTGATTTTTAAGAGAGCCCTAACAGACAAACTAATAGGCAGGGGCAGTTCCAAAATGCTTTTCAGATTTTTGTTTTTCAATTCCACAGGATTCCAAACTGCATTCTGTAGAATTTAATATAAACCTTGGAATAGTTTTCTGGGGTTTATATGATCCATGGAATAACCGCAGTTTATATGAGCCCTGGAATAATTTTCCTTGGTCAGAGTCACTGTAAACTGCAGATATGTTTTACTCACAGTTTATACTGACTTTTCATTTTTTTTTTTTATTAATTATACTTTATCTCCTCTTCCTCCAGCCCCCACCAGTCTGATCTACATATACTCAGCCCTGCCACACACCCTGGGATTTACCTCACTCCCAAATATCCTTGGCTTACCCCCCACAGGTGGGTCCACTAGGTGGCCCCTTCCCCTGATAGAAACTGAATGGTAGAATGGGAGAAAGAGCCCGGTCGGTGGCGCAGGGTCTGCAGTGTGGGGGCGGACATCATTGTGCGGTGGCAGAATGTACATTTCCCATTTTCTCTCCAGGAGGCATGTCGTGCTATGGCATTGGGGTGGCATGCCGAAAGTCTGACATGCCTCCCAAATGTAATCAGCCCTGGCTCTCGAACATCATGCTACCATGAGTGGTTTCCTGAACACTGGCAATTTTCCTATCTGCCCCACTGAAGGAGGAGGAGAACAGTCCATAGGATGCTCTGTCTTCCTCCCCCCTGCTGTCCCTCCAGCTTCCCAGGCTTATTCCCGAACCCAGGTCATCAGCATCACAAGTGGTAGTGGTACCACTGCGCTGGTGGGCCAGCTAAATTGAGGAATAATATTCTGTGTTTTTTCTGCAGTCTACATTAAATTCCTCGGCAATTTCCATGCCCTCGGAATCACGGAAAAATTGGGGCCTTGCCTGTAAGCTACAGGAGTCAAGATATTCTACAATCCTTTCCTTCAGTAGTGATTCCATTAACTTTTCCACCACTGAAGTCAGGCTGACTGGCCTGGAATTCCAACCTCCCTGCTACCACTTTTGTGAAGTGGGACAGCATCTGCCCTCCCCCAGTCCTCTAGAACCACTCCTGTCTCCAGTGAATGGTTGAGCAGGACTGTCAGAGATGTAGCCAGCACCTCTCTGAGTCCCTTCAGTATCCTTGGATGTATCCTGTCTGACCCCATTGCCTTGTCCACTTTCAGATTAGTGAGTTCCGTCAGGGCTCTTTCCTCTGTAAATGAACTTGTGTCTACCTCCCTTCCTTCGATACTTCTGTCCCTAATCTGTGGTCCCTCACCTTCCCCTTCCTCTGTGAACACTGAACAAAAGTATTTGTTCAGGACAGCTATTTTTTCCTGGTCCCCTTCCACACACTCTGCCCTCCCCTCCTTAATCTTACAATCCCTCCCCTGGTCTTTCTCCTTTCGCTTCCATACCTAAAAAATGTTGTGTCCCCTTTCTTTACTTCCCTGCTAATGCCAAGGTATTTAAGTGAATCTTCAGAATATGAAAGACTGCTGGAAAAGGAGAAGAGACTTGCAAACATTAATTTTGTAACCCAAAATTAGGCCATATTGGTTGATTAGTTCCATGGGGGGCAAGGACTGAGAAGCTTGGATGTGTGAGAGTCAGAAGTATGTTGCTGGCTTACACCAGGGCTTTCTGAATCACTCTAAGAATTATTCCCAGAATGTTAGGGTTGTCCCTGATGGCAATGAGTAGGGGTTCAAGGGCTCAAATTAAAAGGAGGTGGAAGATAGTAGTAGCCTTGTAGGGCACATCTGCCTAGGGAAAAGGGAAGAAAAGGAAGGCCATTTCCTGCAACTGAAACTGAGGCTGCATTATATATGGTCTTCAACCATGTGGCAAAGGAATTCCCAAAAAAAGGCTTGGAGCGTATAGAACAGGTACCCCCATTCCGCTTGATGGGATGCCTTCTCTGCTTCAAGGGAGGCAATCACCACTGGGGGATGTGGGTGTGCTTCGTACCATATTAAATTTATTAAGTGCCTTGTGTTATCAGATCTGTGCTGGCCTTGAACAAAGTCAACCTGTTTATCCTCAACCACATTCGTAAGCACTGAGTTGATCCTAGTTGCCAAATCTTTGTCTAGGACCTTATGTCAGTCATGATCATGGAGATAGGTCTGAAGCTACATCAGCTGTGGGAGTCTTTCCTGGGCTTCAGCATTAGGGAGATCTGGATTAGTCTCATGGATTGTGGGAGGGTGCCTGAGGCAAAGGACTTGGCGAAGATATTCATGAGTGGGACCCAGAAGGTCTTGGAACTTGGCAAAGAACTCTGCTGGCAGTCTGTTTGCCCCTGCAGATCTACCTTTGAGGGCCTTGCGAAGGACAGCTGCCAATTCAGCTGCATAGATGGGCTTGTCTAATAGCCCCTTCTGCTCAGGAGACAAAGATGGGATGGGAATCTTAGTCATGAAGGCATCAAAGGAAGCCTCATCCAGGGGCCTCAAGAGGAATACAGGCTCACATAGAAGACGTTTAAGGCCTGGTTAATGTCCTCCTGGTCAAGTTTCATTGCAGCTGAGTGATCTTGACTCCAGGTTTTCTAGCTTTGGCCTTGTGTTTTTTAAGTTGATAAGCTAGAAGCCTGCTCACCTTCTCCCCTGCTTCCCAAAATGTTTGCCAGAAGGGAAACAGGGAAAACTCAGCTTGCTGTTGGAGGTGCCTATTATTTTGTGTCTTGTACCTATTATGTCCACAAGGATATCGTTGTGTCTGAGTTCACATTCAGTGACTTAAGGTGATTTAGGATTTTCCTCCTCTTAATAGGACAGTTAATATAGTACCTTTCACATTTCAGGAGACAAAGGTACATGACTTGTTAGCCATAGGAAAGACCAGACAAAGAACAGAGGGGTGTAGGTAGATATGTAAAATAAAAAAAAATAAAAAAGGTACGCAGTGGTTTGTGGCATCAACCCACAAACTATAGGTGGAGCAAGGTGAGCCAAACCAGTATGTAACACTGATGCAGTAGATCCGATGAGAAAGAAGGGTGGCTAAATGCCTTATGAATGCATCTTCGGAAGAGCCCATGAAGTGGCAAGTAAACTTTGGTCAGCACCCAGACTTTTGAAAAGATGGGGTGGGCCTGAATTTCCAAGTGCTGACCACCTGGGAAAGTTATATCTGGAGCCCATGCTAGTACCAATTGCCTGCTAGAGACACTTTCCCCATTAAGGAGGAAATCATGAGGAGAAAAGTATAAAATGATAAAATTCAGCTAGAAACCATTAAGTATAAACTCAAGCTTGAAGCATCAGAATAGAAACAGCAGGCAACAGGGTCACCTAGCACTAACCATCCTAAGAGTTAGCACTTGAGACAGTGAATGCTTCCACCCCCCCATCCCGACTAAGGAACTGGTTTGGGGAGAGGGTTGACTAGTGACCAGCAGACCCTCTGCCTGTTCTAGTGACCCACAAACCCTGGAATAAGGGTGGGTAGGTAATCGATCTCACAGCCCCCAGCACCACACTACATGCTCAGAGGGGTGGAAGAGGAGACAGTCTAAATGGGGGAGTCCTGTGCCCACCCCATGCCCACAGTCTGGTTGCCATATGGTCTGAGGTGCCAGATGGAAGCCATACGAGCCCCGATGCTGAGGTGCGCACTGAACCAACAGGTTTACTCTGGCCGACTGTGTCTTTGTGCACTTCTCAGCCACAGTGGTTTAGCCCATTCACAACATCAAACTGGTGGTGACAGAGAAGAGTATTATTGCTTTATTGGGCCCCAGGCAATTAATTCTGGGATGTGTTGTGGTCAGAGTATACAGTGGGTGGGAGAAAATGGGTGTAAGGACCCCAGGAAGATCCTGGTATCAGGTGTGCAGTCCTTCTTGCCAAAGTCAGTTGTCTATGACCAGGAAGTGAGTGTTTGTGGAGGGATGAGGGTCAGGTGTGCAGTCCTTCTTGCCAAAGTCAGTTGTCTATGACCAGGAAGTGAGTGTTTGTGGAGGGATGAGGGTCAGGTGTGCAGTCCTTCTTGCCAAAGTCAGTTGTCTATGACCAGGGAGTGAGTGTTTGTGGGGGGATGAGGATCAGTGGAATCCCCAGGTTCTCCACTTTTGTCAGCAGGATAACAGAGAGGAGGAGGAGTGGGGGTGTTGGTTTGGGGTCCTGATATGGGCTCTAACCTGGCCTCAACACAGTAAATGGGGGGGGGGGGTTATGGAGCCAAATGACAAGCTGCTTAGACAGTTAAAGACCTGCAAGATGCAGGCATATTTGACTTTCCCAGCTTCGGACCCCAAACTCTTGGATTCACTCACCCTAATCCTCATACCCCCAAACCTTGTAAGCAATCTCAAAGTCAGTAGGCAGTAGAAAATCTCTTGGCCTGTGGCATCATTCATGTGTTTGTTTGTGCTTTCAGTCTAGCGCAGCAGTCCATTTTTGACCTGCCATTCCACCTTTTCCATTCTGCTGTCAGGTTCACTGAAAATATCCACCCAGGAATGAGTGCCTCCCAAAATATCAATCTCAACTGGTGCGTGTCTTTAGCTTGCTGTCAGCTCTGGTGCAGGGGTCTGTTTGGTTGGTGACTGTCTCGCTACAGTGGACTGTGCAGGCAAGATGCTTTCTCTTAACTCCAAGCTCACCGCTGAGGCCTTGTATCCCCTACTTTTGCTGGGAGCAGGTCTCATAGGAGAGCAGGCGGTACCCCACTTATACCCCTAGCTTCTGTGCCTCTACTATTTGGCTAGCCGCACAGTCCTTTCCCAGTTGGCCTGGAGGGGCTGAGGGAGCCCACAAATGAGTGCAGGGAGGAATGTTCAGTCAGGGGCCTTCTTTCACTCTTAAGACCTTGATCCAGGGAGTTTGTGGTGGGTCGATCTCCCTGCTACCTCTGCCTCTGCGCTCTTTAGTACCAGCTTCAGCAAGATGTAATGCTAATATCATCAGCGCAAGATGTCACTTTCATCACTGTTCTGCATTTGCATGAATGAGTGTTGAAATAATTTAAGAATGTTGAAATAAAGTTTTGCCAGACACTAGTTCAAACATTCAAACCTTTAAATGTACTGCATTTCAGGTGAACTAACTGATGCATTGAAAGAGGACTTTCACTGTGTGGAACAGTAAATCTCAAACTAAATTATTGTTTCTCTTGTGATGTAGTGCTTCATTTTTTGAGTGCTATAGAGAAGTGATTTTGAAAGGCTGCACCCTTTTAACCTGAGTGCTGTATGTGAGATCCTGGTTGGGAGTTGGTGGTATTGTTTGCTGTTACCCTGTTTACATGCAGGGTGAAAAATCGATTACAGAGTAATCAGTTACTTTGTAATTGAATATCATCCTGCATGTAAGCACCGCAATTGAGGATGCTGGGATCAATCCAAATGCACCAAACAAGTACACCAATTACCTGAGCATCAGTGATCAAACCTCATGTAGATACGATCGGAGCTGGAACTAATTCTATGTGTATGTTCAGTTGTCGTGTGCTCCATTTAAATGCAGGGTTAGAATCAATTACAGAGTAATGAGTTAACTTTGTAATTGAATTTTAGCCTGCATGTAAACCTGTTCACATCTCAGTGGATTGATTGCTACCCTGCATGTAAATGTGAATAGTCATAATCGATTACCTGGCATCAAAGACAAGGTACTGTAATTGATCACCAATGAATGTAAACATAGTAATGTGGATGGCTTGAGCCCATTGGTGGTCCATCTATGATCGGATTGTGAAGGCTTCGACCCCTTCTGGAGAAGTGCAGGTATGGGGAACTTCATTACAGTGCAGTCTGAGAATTGCAGAGTAGTGCAGTGTGTACTTGACACCCAGGACTTGCAGTTTGCCCAGACCTTCAAGAAGGTATTGCTCCCTACTGCAAGTCCCGCAGAGAAATCACTGACTATGTATATGCGGTGGCCTCTCCAATGCAGTGGGCCTTCTTCCCTGGCCAGCGACAGGATCTATTCTTTGTTTGGGAAGTGGAGAAATTCAGCTGGTATCAGATGTTTTTTCCCCATACTTCATCTGGGGCACAAGGGAGTGATGGGCCCTCTCAGCCTCTACAGTAGAGAGGTCCTCAAGGCATACTTTAAAAGCTGAGGCAGTTCCCGCTGCAGGAAGGAGGCAATGTCTCTTCCCTTGACATCCTCCAGGATGCCCATGAATTGCAGAATATTACATCAACTTCTGTTCTTGGAGTCCTCTGCCCAGATCCACAGGAGCTCTACCACTCGCTCTACTTTCTGGATCTTAGCCTCATGCATTGCATCCTTATCACTAAGGTGGAAGAAGAATGTTTTGGCATCTGTCGTCCTCTTAGTGAGAGCCTTGACCTTGTCTTTCAGGTCTGAAATTGCAGTTTTAAAGGATGGAGGCATCCCCAACCACCCCACACTACAGGTAGCACAGTTGTGACATTTCCTGTAGCAAAGCAGGAAGGGGCGGATCAGAGTGGTATCCACACAGTGACCTCATTTACAGGGGCACTAGTACCTTAACTTGTTATAACAAGTTATACAAAAAAAACAAACAAAACACAAAATCAAACTTTTTCTTCCATTTTCCTCATTCTTATTACTCTGACCAGGTTATAAACCCAGCAACTTATCTGGAATGGATATCATTAACTGCAGGTACTGCGGAACACTTTTCAGAAGGGCAGTTTTACAGGATTTAGGACACTGTCCTACATGCTGGACCATTGGACATCTAAGGGCTCAGCTCCAGGCAGCATGGGCAGAGATTGCGCACCTCAAATTGCATATTCAAGAGGAAATGTATTATAAGAATGGCCTGCCATTTCCCCAACATCCAACAGAAGCACCTCGACTGCAGAGGGTAGTTGGTCCAGGAGGTTGGCAGGTGGTTAGGAGGGGCAAATCAGGTGCCCCATCACTCGGTGCTCTCCAACATATCACCTCCACAAACCATATAAAAACTACAAACAGGTATCTCATCTATCTCTGAAATCAAACAAAGGGGAAAAGGACACTGCAGAGCAGGACACTGCAGCACAGGAGCTAGCACAACAAAACTCACCCAAAACATGAACCAAAACAAAAAAAGCAAAAAGGAATCCAAAAAACTTTTGATCATAGGAGACTCCATGATTCGGGGAGTTGATACGTATCTCCAGCCAAGGGTAATGGTCAGATGTCTCCCAGGTACATCAGCATGGAGAGACACTGACTGCATTGCTAAAATTGTTCAGAAAGCAGGAGATAACATGGATGTCCTTGTACACATGGGGACTAACTATCTCGCCAGCTGGTCAGTTTTGGAGACCAAGGAACACCTGACCAGGCTGGGTGACAAACTATCATCCATTTCATCGTCATCTCCTTCTCTGAGATCCTGCCAGTCTGGGAGAGGGGGACAGATGGACGGAAGGTCAGAGAAGGGGAGATAGGGGAACTAAACAAGTGGCTCAAGGGCTGGTGCCAGGAAAAAGGACACAAATTTGTAGGGAACTGGCAACAGTTTTGGAAGCGAAAGTCCTTTAAATTTGATGGACTGCATCTGACTAAGGAGGGAGTCAGTGCATTGTGGCTGAAGTTTGACGTCTTTGTAGAATATTTAAAGTAGCAAATGGGGAGGGGGTGCAGCACCCTATATGTCGAATGGGAAGAACATCCCTCCCCCCTCAGCTAGTGGTCAAACAGGAGTTCAGCATGTTTGTAGTTCATTTGCATCACCAGGTAAAGAAAAAGGTCTGGCTCCCCATACGGCGCACAGGGGAAACGCCGGACCTCGCCCAACAACTAACACACTGAAATCTGGCCAATGGAAAATCATGTACACAAATGCTCTCAGTCTGGGAAACAAAATCCCAGACCTGCAGGCAATAATGATAGAGGCCAAACTGGACATAGTAGCCATTAGCGAGACATAGTTTACCAGTAACCACACTTGGAAGACTTCAGTACCTGGCTATGTACTGTTCAGAAGAGACCAAGGTACAAAAAGCGGGGCTGGAATGGCCCTTTATGTCAATGAAAATATCAAAGCTATAGAAATTCAGAATACACATAAGGAGCCAGAAGAACTGTGGGTCACCCTGGAAACAGGAAATGGGACAGCCATACGAACTGGGGTTGTGTACAGGCCTCCAGACCAGTGGGAGGACATACACACGTTACTGTTAGAAGATATGCAAAACATGATAGCTAATGGTGAGGTTCTAACAATGGGAGACTTCAGCATGGCAGATACAGATTGGTCAGTACCAGCAGGGACATCTGCCAGAACTAGACACATGGTGGATTCCCTACAGGGGGAGGGCCTCAAACAACTGGTACAACAACCCACAAGAGACAGGACTATCCTAGATCTAGTACTGACTAACAAGGAAGGGATCACAGATCGCCAGGGAGAAGGTCACCTGGGTGCCAGTGACCATCACATGGTATGGTTCAATTTGGCCACTAGAACAAAATCATCCCATTCCAAGGCAAAAATATGGGACTTCAGAGGGGCTGACTTTGATAAAATAGCCAACAGAGTTAAGCTAGCCCTGGCAAAAAGAAATACAGGTGAGGGGGTACAGGCAAAGTGGGCAAGCATTAAAGATGCAGTACTTGAAGCAACATCCCATTGTGTTAGTGAGAAAAGTAAGTGCAAAAAAAGAAGGAAACCATTTTGGTTCTCAAACACAGTAGCAGAAAAGGTCAGAGCCAAAAGGCTGGCCTTCAGGAAATATAAGGGAACGCAGCAGGATGAAGACAGGGAGGCATACCAAACTTCCCTAAGGGAAGCAGGGAAGGCAATAAGGTAGGCAAAGGCCCAAGCTGATGAAACACTAGCACGAACAGTAAAAGAAGGTGACAAGACTTTCTATAGATACATTAGTGAAAGGAGAAAGTCCAGAGGGGGTATTGCTAGGATCAAAGGGGATAAAGGGGAGTGTGAGGAGGAGGAGGAGGAGGACCATGTAAAAGCATCTATCCTAAATAGATACTTCTGCTCAGTATTTACTGAAGAGAAGGTATGGCAGGGCCCACAGCTCAGCACCATGGACACAGGGGGGAGGGAGGTGTGCACTAGTCTCTTCACAAAAGAAAGGGTCCTACAAGAGCTCGATGAGCTCAGGGTGGACAAGGCAATGGGACCTGATGGCATACATCCCAGGGTACTAAAGGAGCTAAGAGTGGAACTAGCAGAGCCATTATCAGAACTGTTTAGTGAGTCTCTGAGCACAGGAGAGGTCCCAGAAGACTGGAGAAGGGCTCATGTGATCCCGCTCCACAAGAGTGGTAACAGGGAGGAGGCAGGGAACTACAGACCAGTCAGTCTTACCTCAGTAGTGGGCAAGATTATGGAGACACTCCTTAAGGAAAGGATAGTGCAACACCTGGAATCCATAGGAGCACAGGATCCAAGACAGCATGGTTTTACAAAAGGAAGGTCCTGTCAAACTAATCTCATATATTTCTTTGACTGGGTAACCACAGTGGTGGACCAAGGGGAGCAGTTGATGTTGCCTACCTTGACTTCAGCAAAGCTTTCAATACTGTTCCACATAGAAGATTAATTAATAAGCTGGGTAGGCTCGGAGTGGGTCAGATGTTGGTCAACTGGGTGGCAAACTGGTTGATGGGCAGAAAACAGAGAGTGGTGGTAAATGGTATACAGTCAGAAGAGATGCAAGTCACACATGGGGTACCTCTGGGATCAGTCCTGGAGCCAGTCCTCTTCAATATCTTCATCAGTGACATTGCAGATGGACTGGAGGGTAAGGTTTGTCTGTTTGCAGATGACACCAAGATCTGCAACAGAGTAGATGATCCAGATGGGGTGGGCAGAATTAGAAGAGATCTGGATAAACTAGCAAAATGGTCGGAAGAGTGGCAACTGGGGTTTACATAAAGAGGTGCAAGATCATGCACATAGGGAAGAGAAACCTGAAGCTACCTATAGACTGGGAGGGGAGTTGCTGGCAGTCACAAGTGAAGAAAGAGACTTGGGCGTCATCATCACCGATGACCTGAAATCATCCAGGCAGACCACTAAAGCAGTAGGTAAGGCTAGAGGGATGTTGGGGTGTATTAATAGGGGTATCACAAGTCGGAAGAGGGAGGTAAAATCCTTCTTTACAAGACACTGGTTAGGCTCCATCTGAGTACTGCATGCAGTACTGGAGGCCACACCTTCACAAGGACATTAACCAAATTGAGGCAGTCCAGAGAAGGCACAAAATGGTGCAGGGACTGTATCAGAAAACATATGAGGACAGATTAACTGAACTCAATATGTATACCCTAGAGCAAAGGAGGGAGAGAGGTGATATGATTGAAACATTCAAACACCTTAAAGGCATTAACAAGGTGAAAGAGTCTAACATGTTTCAATATAAGAAAAATAGCAGGACAAGAGGACACAGCATGAGATTAGAGGGAGGCCAATTAAGGGGTAATGTGAGGAAAAGTGGATGCATGGAACGGCCTACCTTAGGAAGTGGTGGATATGAAAACAGTGCAGGGCTTCAAACAGGCATGGGAGAGGTTTAAGGGAGCAATACAGATGAGTATGAATAGTTAGGCCATTGACAGAGCAACAGCCAATGGCACATTCATAAGGTAGAAAAATAAATGGGCAGACTGGATGGGCCTTGTGGTCCTTATCTGCCGTCAACTTCTATGTTTCTATGTGACTTTTGTTAACACAGTTTTGGGTAACACTTTGATTTCGGCTGCATCTGTCAGACTGGCTATCATCTTGAAAAACATCATCTCATCAGAATGTGCAAAAACTATACAAAATGTCACACTATGGTTACTGAGAGTCAAGTATACTGAGCTGCTTAATAGCAAAATGTACTGGAACAGGGAGTAAAACTGTTCACTCAGACATGGTTTCATTTGACCACATAAGCCATTGTGCATGGATTACTGATGATCTTATGCAGGAATTTGCAGATCTAAAAACCCAAGTGGCCATCTTGTTTGGCTGCTCCTCAGCACCCCCACGAAATGCTGTTTGGAGGACAACTGGGAGAGGAGTTAACTCTGTGATAATGGAACTGGAGTTTGTTTGGCAGGTAGATGGTAAGAGGATGGCAAGTTGATATATGCAGCTCGAGGAGACTGGACATATCTTACTTCGAGAAGGCTCTTGTAGTAGGTAATCACTATGAGGACTGCACCCCCTGGTGTCAGGACCCACGGAAAGCCTTAGCCAGCAGTAGCTGACTGGGGACCACCCACCCAATGTCATGTGACGGATGTCAGCGTGACCCTATATAGTAGGCGGCCCCCATGCCCACCTTCCAGTTCTTTCCTGCCATCAACCTGATCTGTCAGACCTCGCAGAGATTATACGCTGCTGTATCCATTTATTTTCTTTAAAAAATCAGTTGTTTGTGTCATTTGAGCATGTCGTCATCGTTGTCTCCCGTCGAGCCCAAAAATAAGTGTGCTTCATACAGCGCACAACTACCGCACAAGGATCCTCACTCCCTCTGCCTCTTCTGCTTAGGCCTGTACCACAAGGTTGAGGACTGTGAGGCCTGTGCCAGCTTTAACCCAGCCACACGGAAGTGCTGCCAGTAGGCCTTCGAGGCTCATCTTCTGAAGAAAAGAACCACCACCATGGAAAAAGAGCTCTAAAAGCTGAGACACGCTTCCACTTCTCCTACCGAGCCCAGGCACGAGAAGCATTGGGCCAGGAATTGTTCCCCTCTTGTCCGAGGCCAGCTGCGGGCTCCTCAGATGAAAGGTGGTCTTCTTCCTCCTCCGGGAAGTCGGCTGCCACGGCCC
Source organism: Neoceratodus forsteri (assembly GCA_016271365.2). Classification (NCBI taxonomy): domain Eukaryota; kingdom Metazoa; phylum Chordata; order Ceratodontiformes; family Ceratodontidae; genus Neoceratodus; species Neoceratodus forsteri. The sequence continues at coordinate 1,547,161,542 of CM057450.1, forward strand.
AGTCTGCACCTCCTCAGGAGCAGTATTTGGCCCCCCCGCTGCCATTTGTCCTAGTGACCACAGGCTCCTCGGCTACGGCTGAAGCCTCGGCAATGTTCAGACCCATCTCTGCGGGGGGGGGGATCCACTGGGCAGAAAAGAGCCACTAGGTCACTCGTCGGCCCATCCGACAAGTGCCCAGCTCAGGCTGTTGTGTTGGGCTCTGGGGACTCTGGAACCTGTCCAGCTTCGTCCGATAAGTCGAACGTTGGCAAGTCCGACGTTTGCACAATCATTTTGGCTGATAAGTCGGATGTCAGATCCAACAACGTCCATCCGACCAATCTGGCGTTGGGACCCAATGATTCCAAGTTGCTGGATCTATCTCAGCCTCCCCCGGAGGGTTCTCCCCACCGGGCTTCCCCCTCTCCATGAAACGTGGATCTGCCGCCATTGCCCGTTAATAGAGGCGTTGGAGATGAGGGGCTTCTGCCAGGTGGCCGTGCCCCAAGCTCACCTCCGTATTTGGGTTTAGGAGCTAGCATAGTTCCGGATGGTTCCCAGCATCCTCCTCCTCCGTTGGAGGTCTCTCCTCCACAGGTACGCCCCCCGCCAGATTCGACCACACTGGGACCATCTGGGTCTGGCATCCTGCAGGATCCACCATTGAGGTCTATAGCATCATCAGGTCCTCTATTGGGCTTGCCTCCGTTGGGCCCCCTTCCAGCTCCTCCATCAGGTCAGGTCCCATCGAGCCTCCCATTGTGTTGCCCTCCATTGGATTTCCTGCTGTCAGGTTACTCGACTCCTCAGGCCCCAGTATATAACCCTCTGGGTTACCCCCCATCAGGGTTTCATGCACCAGGGTATGCACCTGCTTACCCTCCGCTGGGTTACCTGTCGACGCACTACCATGCGCTGGAGTTCCCGTCACTGAGCTTTGCCACTGGCTACCCCCTGGTTTATCAGCCTCCTTCACCAATGCAGCCTCAACGCCAGATCCCTGCGGATTTTAGAGCAGTCCTGCAGTTGTGGTGGTTGGAGTGCAAGGCTCAACTGGTCTCAGAGCTGGGCAGTCGTCAGCCTCCCAGGGAGTCCCCTAGGAGCCCAGACGCGCAGCCAGCGAGACAGGTTCCAGCTCCTCCACCTGAGCTAACATCGGTCCCTTCGAAGGATCTGATGCTGGCCCAACCTCCCAAACAGCTGACACCCGGTCTTCAGATTCAGACCAGGATTCAGACTCAGATGCTTCCTTTTCAGCAGAGTCGGGTTTTCTAACCCCACCCATAGAGGAGCCTCAGCCAAAATAATCCCAGAAGTCACCCCCGGAGGATCCTTCCTTTACGGACCTCTTGAGAAAAATCACAGAGGTTTATGATTGGAAGTCGGATGAGCAGGACTCCAAAAGGTGGCACTTTGCAGAGCACCTGGACATGCAGACATCAGCATCAGTCCTTACCCCACCCTGGTTGGAGTCGCATGAGGACCTGGCATCAACAATATGGATGATGCCATCCTCCATTCCAGTGGTAGCTAAGAAAGCAGACTGCACCTACCAGACTCCAGAGGGGAAAGACCACCTCAGTGTGCACCGTAAAGCAGGCTCTGTCATTATTGCAGCAGCTCATGACAGGTCATCTAAACCCCATCACATGAGCATCTCTCCTCCGGACAAAGAGTCTTGTCAGTTGGACCAGTTCGAGGGAAGTTTTACTCGTCCTCCACACTACGAGGGCCCTTAACTATGTAGGCCACATGCTGGTCTACCAAAAATCTTTGTTTGCCCAGCTGGAGCCAGCCATTGAAGCCCTTCTGGACTCTGAATTGAAATCCATCTTGGCGGATTCATTTTGCTCCTCTAAGATGGCCTGCAGACATTCTCATAGGGAAACCTATGACACCGTCGACTCCTCCACTCTGGGAGCTGCCACGACAGTCAGCCTCTGGTGCTTCTCCTGGATGTGGGTGTCTGGTTTGGCCCAGGATGTGCAGCTGACCATACAGGATACCTCTTTAGGGGATCTGTCCTGTTTGGGGGTGATGCGCAAGATATCATGACTACCCTGCAGGACAAAGGCAAGGCCCTTCAGTTGGTACAAACCATGTACTGACCAAAATTTCAGGTGAAAAAGCCTTTTCACAGCCAAGGAAAAAGGCAGCTGAAGCAACAACAGACTGTCCGATGTCAGACCAAACGGACACAGAAAGCCTCAGCCACCCCACTGGCTAAATCCCAGAGAGCTTTGGGTGCAGCTCTCCCCAATCTCCCCCCCCTCTCACATGACTCGCTATCCGGCCCTTCTCCTCTAGATCTTTCAGGGGAGTGGAGTTTGTAGAAAAACCTCCAGACAGGTCTCTGGCCCAGTCACACTACCCGAAGGTGGACATTCCTCTCCTTCAGGAGGAAATATAGGCTCTATTACAAAAGAATGCAAAAGAACCTGTCCCCGTGTAATAGGAAGGAAAGAGGTATTACTCCCGCTTCTTCCTGGTCCCAAAAGATGGGGGATCTGCATCCCATTCTGGACCTCAGCACTCTGAACCTGTACGTAGAGTACAAGGGGTTTCGGATGCCAACCCCCCCCCCCCGGTCTGTGGCCCCTCCTGCACAAGAGTCAGTGGCTCTGTGCTCTGGAAATGCAGGATGCTTACCTGCATATTCCTATTTTCTAGGCCCATCATCGCTACCTCCGGCTCTCCTTTCACGGGGAACATTATCAGTTTAAGACCCTACCTTTCGGCCTATCCTCCGCACCTCGAGTCTTCATGAAGTGCCTGGTAGTACAGGCAGCAGCCCTGAGGCATCAGGGCCACTGTGTTCCCATAACTCGACGACTGGCTTCTGTCAGCCCTGTTGAGAGAACAGTTGGAACTTTCCCTCTCTGCGACCCTGGACCTTTTCCATCAATTGGGGATCACTGTAAATTTTTCAAAGTCCCAGCTTGTCACTTCCCAGCACCTACAATTCATTGGGGCGGTGTTGGACACTGTTCAGGATATGGCTTTCCTCCCTCCTGACAGGGCGGAAACCTTGCAAAAGCAGGCCCATATGGTGGCATCCAGCAGGAGGGTCTTGGCCGGGTCAATTCTTCGACTGCTAGGTCTGATGGCAGTGGCCATTCCCACCGTGCCTCTAGCCAAGCTTCACATGCGTATTTCGCAGTGGACACTCAGAGCATAGTGGGATCAGAGGTCGGACGACCTGGACCAGATGGCTATGGTCTCTGGTTCCATGCAAAGAGATCTCTCGTGGTGGCAGGATCTTTCCAATCTAACCAAGGGGGTCCTTTTTCAGTCCCCTCCTCCCACCCAAACTCTGACTACAGATGCGTCAGGGACAGGTTGGGGCACACATCTGGGAGACCACAAAACTCATGGCAGGTGGTCCCAGATGGAACTTTCTCTACATATCAGTGTGTTAGCGATGAGAGCAGTGCTGTTTGCTGTTCATGCCTTTCAGCACCTGCTTCTCCAGAGCACCATGTTAGTTCAGTCGAACAACATGTGTGTGGTCTGATATCTCAACAAGCAAGGAGACACGCGACCGTATTCCCTAGGCAGGGAGGCAATGCTGGTGTGGAATTGGGCTGTTCTGTATCGAATTCACCTCACAGCGGTTCACTTTCTGGGCAGGCAGAACATCCTAGCAGACAGTCTCAGCTGCACCAGTGTAAGGGCCCATGAGTGGGAGCTCAAGCAAGAGGTGGTTGACCACATATTTGACCTATAGGGCTGGCCGGATCTGGATCTGTTCACCTCCCCATACAACGCAAAACTACTCAAGTTTTGCTCGCTCGCTCACTCCAGGGCATGGGGTTTTCTGGTGAGATGCACTATCTCTTTGCTGGCAGGGAGGTTTTTGTATGCCTTCCCTCCCTTTCCAGTTCTGCAGAGGGCACTGCTCAAGCTATGGGCTAAGGGAGCCCACATGGTTCTGATTTGTTTCCCTTTGGTCTAGTCATGTTTGGTTTCCGCTTCTTCAGCAGTTAGCAGTGGAGCGTCTGGTTCCCCTGCCTCTCTGCAACAATCTCCTGACCCAGCAGGAGGGCTCGTTGGTTCATCCAGGGCTGAAATCCCTTCATCTTCATGCGTGGCACCTCAGGATATAGCCGCTTCAAGATCTGGAGTATCCTCCAGAGTGGCACAAGTCCTCGTTGAGGCCAGGAAGCAGTCTACAAGGACTACTTATGCCATGAAGTGGAAGTGTTTTTCCATTTGGGCCACTACGAAGGGTTGGGATCCATTCTCATGCCCTGCTCCATCAATTATGGAGTACCTCCTGCACCTCTATGATTTGGGCCTGGGGTATTCCTCGCTGAAGGTCAATTTGTCGGTTATCTCCACCTACCATACTCTTGTGGATGGCAGGACAGTAGCGCAGTTGGAAGTTTCAGAAACTTTCTTAAAGGGGATTCTGCATCTCAAACCACCAGTGTGCAGTCCTGCACCCCCGTGGGATTTGAATTTCATTTTGGAGAAGCTAACATTGCCTCCCTTTGAGCTGGCTGGTTCTTGTGACATGCGCTATTTGTCTTGAAAAGTGCTGTTTTTAGTTGCAGTTACTTCAGCTCGAAGGATTTCTGAGCTTAAGGCCCTGATTTGTAAGGAGCCTTATTTAATTTTTCATAGAGACTGGGTGGCCCTTCGTACCAACCCTAAGTTTTTACCCAAAGTAGTTTCTGAGTTTACATTGAACCAGTTATTTCAACTTCTGGTGTACTACCCCGAGCATTCTAATCGGGGAGAGACAATTCTTCATACCTTAGATGTTCATAGAATCTTTCATTATTGCACTAACAGGACAAAGACTGTCCGAAAGTCGGATCAGCTTTTTGTTTCCTTTGCACCCAAAAGAGAGGGTGCAGCAGTTTTCAAACAGTGTTTATCCAAATGGTTGGCAAACTGCATCATTTTCTGTTATCAGAAGCATGATAAGACCCTACCAGGGGAGGTTAAGGGGCATTCCACTAGGACTACAGCTGCCTGTACTGCTTGTTTCAGGAACATGTCTGCCACTGACATTTGCACCGCAGCTACCTGGAGTTCAGTCCACACTTTCACTAAGTACTACAGTCTGGACATTGCTTCTAGATGCAGAGCAGGTTTTGGCCTAGCTGTGCTTCAGGAACTCCTGTCCTGAACTGCCTTCAGTTTGCAGTTTGTTTTTTTCCCTACCTCCCATGTTTCAGTTTTTCTTCTGATTCACACTGCTTGGGACTCAGTCCTCATAGTGATTACCTACTGTAAGAGCCCTCTCGAAGTAAGATAGTACAGTTACGTAAGAACTCACCATAATAGTAGATCTTCGAGAGAGGCTCTTGCAATAGGTAACCTTTTTCCCTCCCTCCATCCCCCAGATTTATTTGGTTTCCTGCTCTTTCTTTGTGAGCTCATTCTAGGCTCCAGGAGCCTTTGTTTCCTCTTCTCCTGTCGCTCCTCACCTGAGGTCTCATGCGGGAGAACTGGAAGGAGGGTGTGGGGACCGCCCACTATATAGGATAACGCTGACGTCCATCATGTGACGTCAGGTGGGCGGTCCCCCCTCAAATACTGCTGGCTAAAGCTTTCCATAGGCCCTGATGCCAGGGGGCACAGTCCTCACAGTGATTACCTACTGCAAGAGCCTCTCTCGAAGATCTACTGTTGGGTAAGTTCTTATATAACTGTACTTTCAGAGGTAAGTGGGGATGTGTTTTCCTAGCAAGTTGCCTGCATCACCCTACTTCTAACTGGACTGGATTTGTGTCTGTAAAAGGACTAAAAAAGTAAGAAAATTAACCTGTGTATATCAAGGTTTTCCAGAGACCCTTTCATCTGTCTTCTGTCTGTAAGTTTTGATTTGATTTCAAGGGGCAGCCAATTAGAACGGTGCATTCCAGGTGCTAAATCTTTAACTATCCAAGAGTCTTTTTTTTTTTCCACTTTTCCCTTGCTCTAGGTTGGCCACTCCTTCGGGCCAACTAGGTCTCTGCTGGCACCTCTGCCCTGATGCCAGCCACCACCACCTCATATTTGCAGCCCCCCTGGGTAACCCGGACATAACTCTTCGCTGGGTGGGTCCCCCTCCGAGGGAGATAGGCGCCGGTAGGGTCCGGACAGCACATGCTGTTTGGTCCGGGTGCTGCTGAGGTGGATCTGGGCCACATGGGGGCTTGGCGGCAACAGGAGTTGGCGACCGTCATCCGGTCGGCCATGGAGCACTTTTCCGCTTTGCTCCCCAGGGGCGTGGTGTGCCACAAAGTCAAGGCATAAGTCGATGTTCCCCACAACCCCTCTTAGTCAGTGGGACCCCAGCAGGTTGTCATAACCCCAGCCTCTGCCAGGAGTCAGGAAGCACCAGGTCCCCAATCCACCCTTCCCCTGAGAGAAGGCAAGCAGTCTCCAGATGTTCTAGCTTTCTCTCTCCAGCTGACCCTTCAACACCCAGAGTCCGTTTCCGAACCTGGGTCACTGGCATCGCAAGCAGAAATCCAACCGCTGCGCCATTGTGCCGGCACCATCCAAGAGTCTTTAATTTGAGCTACTGTATCTTCTGGCAAGTTGACATATGCAGCTTGAGGAGACTGGACATTTCAGAGGTCAGTGGGGATCTGTTTTCCTAGCAAGTTGCCTTGCATCACCCTGCTTCCAACTCGATTGGATTTGTGTCTGTAAATGAACTTCAAGGTAAGAAAATTTACTTGTGTATATCAAGGTTTTCCAGAGACCATTACAGCTCTCTTTTGTCTGTACCCCCTACTCCCTCCTTCACCATTTATTAAATGCTCTGTGGGTGGGATTGACAAGTACACTGCTTGGGGCTGGTCTTTTTCATTGGTCTACTGGGGGGAGGAGGAGGAGCTTAGGGTTGTGTGATAGGGTTGTGTTCTACTTATGCTGAAGCCTGTCTGTTGTATACTTCTGGGAGAGGGATTACTGTCATGTAAGGATTAACCCACGACAGAGTGTAGGTCTACTGTGGATTAATCAATGGCTGGGGGAAGCTGAGTGGTTCCAACCACCCTGCCGTTGATTAATCCACAGTAGCCCACACTCTGGAGTGGGTTAATTCATTTGTAACATGGGGAAGAGAAAGGGTTTGGCTCCCATCCGTTCTTTCTCTTCCTCATGTTACAGTCATTTAATGAGCTGCAGTAACTAGATTTTTAAAAACTTTTTCTTTGGAATCTTTGGTTCCTACCTGTGTGTCGTTGTCAGACATTTCATCCTCAATGTGTGGTCCGATGGTGACCCACAGGAAAAGCAATTGATTGTACGAACGGCATTCAAGTGCCACAGATCGCTCAAATTCTGTTTCTTCCCACTGGCATGTAGCGCATGGTGTAATGGATTGTTCCATTATTCTGCCATGCTATGTTAAATTTTTTTTGTACTGTTGTCCATTGAAGGTGTCGCTGGCGCACTCTGTGTACTGGAGGACAACGTAGGAGAAGCGGGGATGATATAGTTATCAACGTGTTGCATTATTGACTTGGCAAGATGTGCTATGCATTCTACATTCAAACTTAAAGAAAGAGTCTACACGACGCCAAAGTGCAGCACTGTGTACTATTGTACTACTTTATTTATTTATTTATTTATTTAGACAGCAGTTTGGAAAACCTTTGAGCCATAGGCTTATTTACAAAGGTACCTTGTCACAGGGCATGGGCTTGTTCAGTTGCCCATGACACAGCGATTGCCATGCTGAAATGTTAGCGTTGTTGACGTTTTTTGCGTCATCAAGGGGGGAAGGGTTTTCATGCTTATGTGCACTGTCAAAGGAAAGCAAAGAAGGCATGGCACAACATGATTATTCTGCTTACAAAATTTTTATTGTTCACAAAGGGGTAGCTCCACATAGACACAATAAATGCTTCCTAGAATTAACATGGTGACACCAGTATAAGAAGTACTGCGCAAGGTGATAAAGGTTGCCATGTGCAGCAGTGCGTCTTTGTTTGTCGATGCAAAATCATTCAGCACTGTTACACTTCAGATTTGTACACATTAAGTTTGTAACCATGCTAACTATTCCAGTCCTGCATTTTTTAAAACCGTTAGCCAATGGCATCAAAGACTGTTTTATCACTACTACAATTTATTTCTGTTTCACTTACACTGCTGTCATGGCTACGTATGAATCTCCTTATGTAAGCTGAATTTTCAGATTTTAACATCACTAAACTTTTTGCTATGCTACCTATTACTTGTCTTGTGAAAAGACGTTTTCTAGGTCACTTGTCAAAGTTAGGTTCCATCATCGGAGGTGCAGATGGTCAGTTTTACTTTAATAATCATTTTTTTCACCCTTAAAATAATAATCCTATCACAACAACTTATTAAATTCCTTATTTCAGCACAGTACATTGTATCCTACAGTATGAAATGTACTGTCTTCAACTGTGGTGGAGGTCACAAGTGGTGCAGTACCTAACAATAGTGTGTTCTGCAACATGTACTCTGAATCTGCTATTGGCAAACAGTCTGCATAAGCATGCATTGACACATCATGGCGGCCTACCGTGAGACATATGTGGAACAAAGTGACATGTTTACTTGCAACACAAAGTGACACAGCTGTCTTGTGTACACATAGACAGCAGTGTAGTGTAGTTGCAAAGTGGAAAAGTAGCCACTGAATGAAATGCAACAGCTGCCTTGTGTAAACAGAGACAGAAGTGGACATGAGGAGACGTTGCATATCTGTGTACTGTGCTGTTGCGCTGTCACTGTACATATTTGAGTGACGCAATTGTAGGGACCTCACCAACAAAATGGTAATTGAAGTTGTCAGGACAACTATGTGAGGTGTACTGTCCTGTGTAAACAGAGACAGTGCTGCCACACAGGTACAGATATGCATGCGTTACAATACCACAGTGGCGTGTCCTCATTCATTTTGATGTGGGCCACTAATAGAATTAGTAGAACTGCTATGGTTAGGAAATTCACAGCACTATGTGTGGTGAAGTGGTGCAGATGAAAAGGATTATGTTCTGGTGTGCTTCTGAAGGACTGTGAAGATGTATTTCCAGTATTTGCTGCATGGTTTGTCTCTTTTTCCAAAGTGGTGAACATTGTACTGTTGCTGCTATGGTTCTGCATTGTTGCACTGTGTTCTGCTTTTTCTCCCTTGGATGTGTTAGTGCCCTCAGAGGTGCTTCCTGGATTTGATACCATTGTGTTGCTCTCTGCATTTACACTTTTATGTGTTAATATGGAAGACCACTTCTCTCTGTCCTTGCTGGTTGGACTCCATTCTTTAAACTTGTTTCGCATCGGTTCCCAGTAACACTCATTATTTCTCTTGATGCCAGTCCTGCCTTAGACAGCAGCTGCACAGCCGTGCTTTGTATGGAGTGATTGGTATATCTTTTACTGAGCCCAGTGTCTTTTGAAATATTGGACACCATATTTCCCAGGTAGTTTACATCCATTGGCTGGCTGGTGTACCAGTATTCCTGATCATTAAGGACGTAGTGTGGTAATTATTTCAGGTGCAGATATAGGGACGGAGCAGTGTATGGGCATTTAGATAGGTACTTCTTAAACAGCATCACTGGACAATGTGCATTGTCTTGATTAGAAAAAAGCACTCCTCTTAGTGCTTGCCAATGATGCTCATTTACTTTGTTATGATTCTTGGCTGCTTCATTGAAAGTTATGGAAACGCATTCTTTTCCGCTGTCATCCATTGTCACCGTGAAGGAGTCTTGTTTTAATTTTGTCAGACCCTCACAACCACAACAAGCCAATCCCAGCTGTAATTCAAACCACAGCCTATGCACAAGTCCATAGGCTGTGTCCGTGCTTAGTTTTCTGAGGTGCGGATCAGTAGTAAGTCTCTGTCAAGGATTCTAGGGTGGTGACTACTGACATTGTGGCCTGATCTACGATACTCTTTTAAGACTGCAATAAATAAGTTGTTTGCAGATGTGAATTCTGGGTCATTTACTATATTTCTCTTCTGTTATACAGCACCACTATTAAAGTGTCTGTGTAACCCTGCTCGTATACCCGTGTAGGAACTTATGGTGTATTGCTCTTCACTTACAGTATGCACAGCACCATAGAATTCATACAAAATGTTTGCAAGCTCAGTGTTGCTAACTGTGTTAGCATTCATTGTTATGCCTTTGCCTTTTGCGTGATGCTGTGATGTTATCCGTGAAAGATGAGGGAATGACTTCCTTGTTTTCTGTGCACATATCAATGTGTGTTGTGGTAAGAGACAAGTTGTCTTTCTCCATGACTAAAGAGGTAGTCTCATGTTGTGGAGGCACATGTGTTGCTGACATATGTTGTGCCTCAGTGATGTCAGATTCTTTTTCTGTTGAATCCTGTCTTGGACATGCATGAGGTAACTCTGTGGTGCCAGCTGCTGTGTGTTGTATGGCATGGGGAATGGCCACAGATGATGTATTGCGTAACTCACCAAATAACACTCGTTTTACTGATCCCACATTGCGGGGCTGATGCCTGACTTTGTGCTTCTGCATGGAGTACTCCATATGTACTTGTGCATCTGAGCTACCTAGGAATGCAACATTTCGCTGTTTAGGTGTCACACAGCTGTCTTTTTGATGTTGAGTATTGCTGTTGTCCTGTGCTGTGTTCCAAAGACACTAGGCTGGAAGTGAAGCTTTTACTTGATTTGTGATGTGGTTTCTGTCGTTTCTGGAAGCTGAACTACCTGTTGCATGCTACAGCTCTGCTCTACTTTGGTGTCTGTAGAAGACATAGTGATACTGTTGCTAAATGTGCTTACTGATTGTGATGCAGCTCCTTCTTGAAGTTGTAGTTGATGCAGGTACCATTGCTTGTCTGTGGTGGAATGTCAAATTTGTTTCTCCCAGGGCTCTGTGCAAAGGAATGTTGACCACAGTTTTGCTGCATCACTGTGCCACTGTTCGTTTACATCATTCCGGTTTTGCTCACTAAACTGTGTATCTAGCCGTGTGTCTACAGGGATTTCTTCACAAATATTAAATGACCCATACATTTTGCGAGGGCTACAACACTTTAAATATACCACCAAGAGAACTGCGTGGTACACGTTGCACGCTGTTGAGCAATCTACACATTTGGTCTGTTTCAGCCCTGTGTGACGTGTTGCTAGGTTGAAAGGTCAACTGTATTGCTATCAGTGCAGAGATGTTTTGCTACAGAGAAAGCAAATGTTTCTCAAAGTGGTATGTCCTTTTTTAAATGCTTCTGGTGCTACTGCAAACAGTGAAGGTTTCTTTACAGCACTTTGGAAGTTTTCCCACTGTTATTATTACGTGCTACATAAGGTCAGTCTTTTGCAGAGAGGTACAATGCTTGCAATATTTTGTATCAGGTGCTTCATTAAGTGTATACGTTATCACGGTGTGCGGAAAGAATCAGGAGTACTATTGGCTTCCTATAAGAAGTGCCACTGCTATGTTGTATGCGGCCAATGCACCTTCATTTATGTTTTTATAATGGCAGGATATCGCACAGAGAGGTACTGATCTATTTTACTAAGCTGCAAAACAGTGCAGGTGTTTGCTGTTTGTAAACTGCAATGTTACTAACGTTCCTCTATACAAACTACAGCCTGTTTGTGTTGTTGGTGGCTCTTTAAGTTTGAAAATTCTTATTTCCCTGTTTCTCTTATCTGTCTGTGTCATTTCTAAGTGCTGATTATTTGTGAGGACTACAGTTTGTGACCACTGTTGGTACTACAGTATGTTAATTATTCAGGAAAGATACATGGGGAAGACAAAGGGAATGCACTTAGCCATTGATTAAATCTCAAGCCGTGAATTATTTGAGAATTAATCAATGGTCAACTGATGCTGTTGGACCAATCCTGTGCAACCCTTTCTCCTCCCCATGTTACAAGTAGACATAAGCAATTGATATGTAAATGGAGAAGTGTTGTTAAATGTTTTGTAGTCTGGGGAAAAGGTGTAAATGGGCTATAAGGATCAATTGTAAACAAGGATCAATAAAGAACTTTGTTAAAGGTTTTGTTAAGGTTTTTCTGAAATGTTTGTTCTATTTGATTTTCTAAAACCTTTGTTGTTTTACGTCTACATTGTGCTGTTCTGTTAAGGTTTTGGAATCTGGACTATTCAGATCAATTGTAAACAAGGTGACAATTAAGGAACATTTGTTAAAGGTGATAGGAAACAGTTTTTACACCTCAAGAAGCCCTCCAGTTGTCCTTTTATTGGCTACCCAGTATTATGATATGTTTTTTACCTTTTTGTTAAATTTATTGTCTCATTTTGTTACCTTTGTAACAACCCTGACTCCCTCTCTCCTCAGCAGTTGCTGCTTTCTCTTTTCATACCTATCTGCCTCTAAATCCTCCCTCCACAAGTGGGACACCACTTACAACAATATCTGCTGTTATGCCTCTGCATCCCCACGTTATAAATACCATTGCCAACTCTAGTCTGACCTAAACTGGCCCAGCCCCTCTGCCCATCGACTCCAGTCCCTTGGGTCACTAATTGATAACACTGTCAGATCTGGCATCCCATCATCATCTGCCTGTCTGCTCCACTCACAACCTCTCTCCTATGGGCTCCGATCTGCTGACCTACCTCCTTTCCACATTCCCAGAAGTAAAACTAACATGGGTACATGTGCTTTCACACATATGGCCCCAAAATACTGGAACTTGTTACCTCCAACTGTTCACGGAGCACCTACCCATGCTAGTTTTAAAACACGTCACCGGGAGCATCTGCGCACAACTAGCCCATGCACCTGCTTCAATCCGCCATAGACCACTCTCTTCTCCCCACCCCTTCTTTCAGTAAATAACCTTCCTCTTGTACGCTACTTCCCTGCCTCTCTAATAACTTTTCTCTCATGTTCTATTTCTCTCATCACTCACCTGTTTCCCGTCCCCCTCCACTCTCTCTTCTTCTCCCGCTCTCACTTCATCCACAGACTTTAGCACTTATTGTACTTTGCTGTATGTAAACCTTTATTTGCAATGCCTGTTTCACTTTCTGTTTTGACCATAGTTGTGTATTTTGACCTAAATGTTATTCCTGCTTTGCTTCATACTGGAATTTTGTCTGTACCATTCCAGTATGATTTACTCTCTGAATCAATTGTTTAGTTGAATGTTGCTTTTTCCACCCTCACTGTGTTTACCAATCTCATGTGCTGCGTCACATGTATGCTCATTTGTATTTTATATTGTCTCTCTCCCGAGTCGTGCCTGAAAATAGGCATTTATATGCCTAGTGCACTCACCTGGTTACCAAAAGCAAATAAATAAATAAATACTGCCTGAACATTCTATGACATCACAAACACCTTTCCAGGCCATTCAGATGAATTGCACAGAATGGGAGTTATTGATGTCATAGCATAACTTAGAAATATGAAAGAAAGAGCAGTAGCTGATGAGGAGAGTGGAACTCTGTGTAGACCTGAAGGCACCCAAAGATAGATTATTTATTTAACAAAAAATCATCAAAACATGTCAGAATACATAACTGGCATGGAAAGGAAGATGGAAGGGCAGTTAATTATGTAAAAATCATTTCCCATCTCCTTTAAGGGTTTTGTTGAGGTTATGCAATCGGGGATAAGGTGAAAATGGACTATTTTGCTTAATTTGTGAACAGTTTCCATACCGCTAAAACTTCCCAATACCCCCAACAGTATTTATGGTCCACTTCCAATTCCATACCCCTAAACCTCCCTATTCCCCCAACTGTGTTTATTTCCCACCTTCTCCACCCCCACTCCATGATGTCCTCCACTACTGCTAGTGGTCTCTCTCTCTCTGTGTACTCCTCAGCCTCTGTTTAGCCTTTGATTTTCATGCATCTGCCCTAGGCTTCAAATAGATTGCTCTGAAGCATGCCCGGCCAACCATCTGCCCAGCTACGATACCACCTAGACCTGCTTGTGGCCTGCTTCTCTCTTGTCCATCTGATTCCCTAGCTTTCATCAGCTCCCATGGCTGGCACCATCTCTTCTTTCACCTCTCTTCCCTCTCCCTCTGGGTCCCATCTCTCGATGTCCCCCTCCGATCCAACTTACATGCCGCCCTCGTCCTTCTTTCTGGTGACATAGAAAGTAACCCTGGCCCCATTTCTTCACCCCCTTTAAACCCTCCTCTATCCCATAGTCATCTTTTATGGGATATTAAGCACGGTCTAAAAATTGCCCATTTGAATGTGAAGAGCCATCTTCCTAAAATAGCTGAACTGGAGGCCTGGGTCTCTCTGTACAATTCCGACATACTGAGCATCTCAGAGACCTGGCTAAAGAGCTCCACCCATGACCCAAACTGCTCCCTACCTGGTTACATTTTCCTTCACCACAATCGCTCTACATCACACTGTGGTGGCGGTACACTTCTGTACTACCATAACTATTACAGTGCCACACTCCTTGGCCAGTCCTCCAGTGACCTCCCTTCTGAGTGGCTTGCAGCTGAACTAACAGTTGCTACCAATAAGAAGTTGCTTGTTGGGTGCTGCTATAATCCACCGAGAACTGGTGTCCTTGGGCTTGCAGCCCTCCTGAACCTTCTTGCACCTCTTCCCCACAAGAGACGCCATTCTTGTAAGGGATTTCAACATTGACTGGGACACAAATCCGCTTTCTGACTGCAACTGCATCATACAACAGCACAATTTCACCCAGCTAATTACTTCTCATACATGCCTCAACAATCGGTCCAACAAACACACTACCCTGAACTGGATGCTGACAACTCGAGCAGACAGAATTGTCCATGCTGGCACACTGTCTGACTCCATTAGTGACCACTCTCCCTTCTGTTGTGTCTGGTGTATCAAACCACACACCCCCACTCCCCACCTACCTTCCTGATCTTCCACAATTTCTCTAATTTTGACCCACTCAGGCTTCAGGATGACCTCAGAGCCCTTGACTGGACTTCCCTCTACAGTACCACTAACGCTGACCTTGCACTAGACATCTTTGTCTCAGCCCTGTCTCGGATCCAAGACAAGCATTTCCCACTCACTTCACGCAGAGTGTGTGGGGGTGACACTCGCTGGCTCACATCGGACCCCCTCAAGCTTATGAAGCAGCGTGACTCAAAGTGGGCCGACTATAAAGCTACCCCATCCCCTTCCCATTGGAATAGCTACCATCACCTGCGAAATCTCTGCAAGCGCCATGTACAATCTAGGAAGTTGGACTACTTCCAGTCACTTCAATCCAGTCACCTAGGCAACCCCAGGCATTTCTGATCCTCCATTAATACCTTGCTTCCCCCCCACCAAGCAGTCACCTTCCCCCCCTAAACACACAACAAGGCTCCCTCACTGACCCTTACTGACATTGCCAATGCACTTAATGCACATTCTCAAACCTTAGCAGTTACAGTACTTGGCTAAACTCTCCACCCCACCCTTGCCCCTCCTTCACCTTCCCCTCCTACTAGTGCTCCTTTTTTTTAAGACCATTTCTCCTCCTGGAACTCTTAACTCTTCTAGGCCTGCCATCTCGAGGGAGTGCTGGTAGTGATGGTCTTTCCCCCTGCTTCTTAAAACTAGTGGCCCAAGACATTGCCTATCCACTCACCTTCATCTTTAACCTCTCCCTTACAACATCCTCTGTTCCCTCTGTCTGGAAGCAGGCCAAAATTGTCCCCATTCATAAATCAGGTGACCCTAGTCTTATGGACAACTACTGCCCCATCTCCATTCTACCCAACTTGGTAAGCCCCTGGAGAAGGCAGTAAACTACCAAATTACTGAGCATATCTCCAAATATAATCTCCTTTGCCCTCAGCAACATGGTTTCCGGAAGGGACACGGCACTACCATGGCCCTTGCCCTCTTCACCGAATTTGCGCTGAGGAAAATGAATGAAGGGAAGCTAACTGGTGCAGTGTTTGTTGATCTGTCCAAGGCATTTGACCTTGTAAATCACAACATCCTGATAGCAAAACTTGACGCCCTTGGTTTCTCCCCTGCTTCCACCACTTGACTCACTAACAACTTCTCTGATAGAAGATGGTCTGTCTTGGTGATGTCACCTCCCCTCTCTTGCCTGTCTCTGTGTGTGTGTCCCCCCCAGGGATCTGTTCTTGGCCCCCTCCTGTTTTCCCTCTTCATTAACTCTCTTCTGTCGGAGGGCCTATCGTGTTAATCACTCCTCTACGCCGATTACTTAATACTATACCAAAGTGACCCCTCCACATCCTCTCTATCCACCATTCTTACCAAGGATTTCTACAAGGCACATTATTGGTTCTCCACCAACAAATTGTTGATCAATACTGCCAAAACAAAGGCCATGCTTTTCGGTTCCAAACCGAAACTCTCTGCCCTAGCCCACAACATTGGCCTTCTAATGTCACTTATATCACTAATGTAACAGGAGCTAAAAAAAGGCCTAGGCCCATATATGCTCCAGTGTAGAATAATAATACAATGTATTCCCACCCTCAAGCATTAGTTTATCAAGTTTGTTTTTAAAATCCTGCTTGTTTGCACATACCACTAGTTCCTCTGGTAGACTGTTCCATGAGTTGACCACCCTCTCAGTAAAGAAATATTTTAGTTTGTTTGTCTGAAAGTGTCTGCCCTGGATTTGCAATGAGTGCCCCAGTTCCTTGCCAAGTTTTTCATTTTTATGTTTGCTTGCACGCATGTGCAAGAAACATAGTGCCACCATATGAGTTTTCGTAGGTGTGCCTCCCCCACTTCCAATGCCCTGCTCCCTTTTGCAGGCATGGCTGCACCGCGCCAATGAATGTCCGAGCTGTCTATGACAGCCATTCAGATGCAGTGGCGTACAGTTCTGAGGAAAACACCGCCACAATCAGCGGTGGTAATATGTAGTCAATTTGCATACTGCCATCGGCAGTATGCAAATTGCCTACATGTACGTCAGCACTGCATCTGAACTGTCATAGACAGTTAGTCGTCCCCCACCCCGAACACCACGTAGCACGCTGGGAGCCCACCCCAGCATGCTCATGCACCCTCCACCCCCCGCACATGTACTGGACCAACAGGGGTGCCCAATCCCCGTCGGCTCCACTGCCCCCAAACAGACTTCTAGGTGCCACGCTGGAGCCCACCCCAGCGTGGCAAAAGTCTCAATGGCCGCAGAGGTGCCTAATCCCCGTCGGCTCCACTGCACCTCTAAAAAAACAGACTTCTAGGTGCCACGCTGGGAGCCCACCCCAGCGTGGCAAAAAAGTCTGTATGGTGACAGGGGTGCCCGATCACCCATGCCGGCTCCACTGCCCCCAAAATAACTTTCCAACTGCTACGCTGGGAGCCCACCACGACTGGCAAAAGTCCCGATCGCCTTCCTAAATAAGAAAAAAACTGGTCCTCGTCACCTGTCTTGCCCCTACCCCAACCGCCCACCCTCCTGCGCACCCACCTCCCCGACCCCATACTTACCTCCGGCGCCCAGCCTGACGTCTTGATGGACCGGGAACATGTCTGCACTCTTTAAAGCCGACCGCGAACTGAAAAAATGCCGGTAAGCTGTATAATGGCATAAATGTTTTTTTTTTTAACTTTGGTGCATATCGTGGCCATTTTGGGGAATTTCTTCACCAGATTTTCAACATGGAGTTCTTGGGGCCCCACCTTATGAACTCAGTCACTGTCATTTTGTTATTCGGTCCCGAAATGTGATTTCGCAATCACTGCGCGGAACCACCTTTCGGGACCGAGTAATGAAACAACAGTGTCACAGTTCATGAGGTAGGCCTCCAAAACTATATGTTGAAAGTTTCGTGAAAAAATTCCCAAAAAATGACTTTTTTATGAGCGTGCGTTGCGCAGTTCCTATGCACGCTCGTAACTTCGCAAATTTTTAATATTTTCACTTCAGATTTTCAACATTGCCATTTTACCACACCTCCTTATGAGCAGTACAGCTGTAACTTTTTACATCTTTCCCAAAATGTGTTTTCGCGCATGTGTTGCACAATGACGCAGTCGGTGTGCGAAATCAATGTTCAGGACAGATTAAGAAAATCACAGTGATACTGTTCATGAGCAGAGGTCTTAAAATGGCTATGTTGAAAATTTGGTGACAAAAGTCCATAAAATTACTGTGTTACGAGTGTGCATTGCGCAGCTTCCACGCACCCTCGTAAGTTCACGAATGTGTACTATTTTCAGTCCAGATTTTCAACACTGGTATTTTTCCACACCTCCTTATGAACAGTACAGCTGTCTTTATTCACGCCCTGGCCGAAATGTGTTTTTGCATTTCCGGCGCAGAAAAGCGTGGTCGCTGTGGGAAATCAGTGTTCGGGACAGATTAAGAAAATCACAATGACACTGTTCATGAGTGGAGGTCCCAAAATGCCTGTGTTGACAATCTGCTGTAAAAAATCCCCAAACTAATTACATTATGGGTGTGCATTGCACAGTTTCTACGCATGCTTGTGACTTCACCATTTTCTTTATATTTTCACTCCAGATTTTCAACATTGCCATTTTTTACACCTCCCCATGAACAGTACTGATGTCATTTTTCACATCCTGTTTAAAATGTGTTTTTGCACCTGTGGTGCCAAATGGCGTAGTCGCTGTGCAAAATCAACTTTCAGCTAACAAACTGATATTGCCACTGTTCATGAGATGGGGGTCACAAAAAACCCATGTTGAAAATTTGGAGTGAAAATACCAACGAACGCCTGGGGCATTAGGATTTCCAACCATAATGCCCCACCCTGTAGAGACTGACGGGCATCAGGGGTGTGACTTGGGATTGTCGCCTGTAATGCTCATCCCATTCCACCCACACCCACACCCTGCAGCCAGTGACAGGCATCGAGGTGTGCCTTGGACTCTTCGGCCCCAAAGTTCACCCCATTCTCCTATACTGCACCCATCTCACCGTATTTCCTTATGGAATGGGGTGCACATAAGGCCCAAAGACCCCAAGGCACACCATGACACTTGTCGGTGTCTGCAGAGTAGGGTGTGGTGAAATGGCGTGGCCGGTATGCCTGACGACCCAAAAGCACACCCCAATGCCTGTCAGTCTCTGCAGGGTGGTGGTGGGGTTGGCTTCAGTTTAATACTTCACTGCCATTCCTATTATGCACCTCTCTCTAACTCCTACACTACCAATGCCAGTGCCAGCAAGCAAACATTCGGCATTGACAAATGCTTGTTAATAAAGTCATAATATAATAGTAGGTCACCACGTTTCCTTCTGTCCTCCAGAGAGTATAGACCTAACTTTTTAATTCTGTCATTATATGGTAAGTGTTTCACTTCTGAAATAAGTTTTGTCATTCTTCTTCGTGTTCTTTCCAGCCTTGTTATGTTTGCTTGCACGCATGTGCAAGAAACATAGTGCCATCATCCGAGTTTTCCAGAGGTGTGTCAGCCTCTTCCAGTTCAGTCAGTGTGTTTGCAGGTGCGGTCGCAGTGTGCCAATCACTGCTCCAGCTGTCTATGACAGCAGCTGAAAATGCAGTGGAATACAGTTGAAAGGGAGAGCTCTGCTTCAGTGAGCAGAGCTCCCCCCTCAACACGCACGCATGCATATTGCGTGCTGGCATCGCACATACAGTATGGCCGACCAGGCGGCCCAGTACTCGTCGGCTCCGCTGCCCCCCAAAAGCTTTCCTGATGCCGCGCTGGAGCCCACCCCAGCATGGCACACGTCCGTATGGCCGAGGGTGCCCAATCCCTGTCGGTTCCAGCCCCCAAACAGCCTTACAGCTGCCCGCTGGGAGCCCACCCCAGTGGCACACTTGCCATTATGGCCGACAGAAGTGCCCAATCCCCACGTCGGCTCCAGCCCCAAAACAGCATTACAGCTGCCACGCTGGGAGCCCACCCCAGCATGGCACACGTCCGATGGCCGACGGGGTGCCCAACTCCCGCCGACTCCAGCCCCCAAAACAGCCTTACAGCTGCCACGCTGGGAGCCCACCCCAGTGTGGCAAGCGTCCCCGTCGTCTTAATAATTAAAAAAAAAACAAACCTGTAAATTAAAAATGGTCCCTCACGGTGGTCTGCCCCCACCGCACCCACCCACTCGCACCCTGCCTCCCCACCCCCTCACCCGATGCTTCTGAGTCCGGTACTGACGATCTTCGTGGACCGGGAACACGCCTGCACTCTTCAAAGCCGACCGCGAACTGAGGAAATGTCGGTAAGCTGTATAATATAATAGATAGGGTTTTTTCAAATTTGCTGCATACCTCGGGCATTTTTTGGAATTTTTGCACTAAATTTTCAACATGGGGTTTTTGGGACCCCTTCTCATGAATGCTGTCATGTCATGGCGTTATTCGAGCCCGAAGGGTGATTTCACAGTCACTGCGCAAAATTACCTTTCAGGACTGATTAATGAAACAACACTGCCAGTGTTCATAAGGTGGGCTCTCAAAAGCCTATTTTGAAAATTTGGTGGAAAATTCCAAAAAATGACTGTTTCTGGCGTGCATTGCGCCAGTTCCTATGCGCTCCTTAAGTTCGTGAATTTTCAATATTTTCACTCCAGATTTTCAACATTGCTATTTTACCACACCTTCTTATGAGTGGTACAGCTGTCATTTTCACATCTCACAAAAAATGTTGTGCCATGTAGCACACAATGGCGCGTCAGTGTGCTGAAATCAATGTATAGGACAAATTAAGAAAATCACAGTGACACTGTTCATGAGCAGAGGTCTTAAAATGGCTTGTAAAAAATTGGTGAAAAAATTCTAAAATGACTGTTTTGGCGTCGTTGTGCAGTTCTCACGCTGCGCTCGTGAGATTCGCGACATTTGCAATCTTTTCCTCCAGATTTTCAACATTGCCATTTTACCACACTCCTTATGAGCAGTACAGCTGTCATTTTTCACATCTCACCCAAAATGTGTTTCTCCCATGTAGCGCACAATGGCGCAGTTGGTGTGCGAAATTAATGTACAGGACACATTAAGAAAATCACAGTGACACTGTTTATGAGCAGATGTCTTAAAATGGCTATGTTGAAAATTTGGTGAAAAATTCCTAAAAATGACTGTTTTACGAGCATGCGTTGCAGAGTTCCTACGCATTTTCGTAAGTTCGCAAATTTTCAATATTTTCACTCCAGATTTTCAACATTGCCATTTACCACACACCTCCTTATGAGCAGTACAGCTGTCATTTTCACTCTAGCCCACAACATGTTTCCGCCATGTAGCACACAATGGCGCAGTCGTGTCTAAATCAATTATGGGGGACACATTAGGAAAATCACAGTGACACTGTTCATGAGCAGAGGTCTTAAAATATCTATGTTGAAAATTTGGTGACAAAACTCCATAAATGACTGTTACGAGTGAGCATTACGCAGTTTCCACGCACCCTCGTAAGTTCATGAATTTGTAATATTTTCAGTCCAGATTTTCACCAGTGGCATTTTTCCACACATCCTTATGAACAGTACAGCTGTCATTTTCCACAACATGGCTGAAATGTATTTTCACACTTTCAGCGCAGAAATGCGTGGTCACTGTGGGAAATCATTGTTCGGGACAGATAAAGAAAATCACACTGACACTGTTCATGATCAGAGGTCCCAAAATGCCTGTGTTAACAATTTACTGTAAAAAAATTCCCAAACTAGTTACATTACGGGTGTGTGTTGCACGGTTTCTATGCACGCTTGTGACTTCACCAGTTTTTTTAGGATTTTCACACCAGATTTTCAACATTGCCATTTTTTACGCCTCCCCATGAACAGTACCGCTGTCATTTTTCACATCCTGTTCGGAATGTGTTTTTGCACCTGTGTTGCCAAATGCCAGTAGTCACTGTGCAAAAGCAGTTTTCGGCTAACAAACTGATATTGCCACTGTTCATGAGGTGGGGGTCACAAAAAAACCATGTTGAAAATTTGGCGTGAAAATACCAACGAATGCCTGAGGCGTTAGGGTTTCCGACCATAGCGCCCCACCCTGTAGAGAATGACAGGCATCAGGGGTGTGACTTGGGATTCTTGCCTGTAATGCTCATACCATTCCACCCCCACCCACACCCTGCAGCCAGTAAGAGGCATCAAGGTGTGCCTCAGACTCTTTAGGGCCCAAACGTTACCCCATTCTCCTATACTGCACCCATCTCACCGCATTTCCTGATGGAATGGGGTGCACATAAGGGCCAAAGACCCCAAGGCACACCGTGACACTTGTCAGTGTCTGCAGGGTAGGGTGTGGTGAAATGGCGTGGTCGTTATGCCTGATGACCCAAAGGCACACCCCAATGCCTGTCACTCTCTGCAGGGTGGTGGTGAGGTTGGCTTCAGTTCAATACTTCGCTGCCATTCCTATTATGCAGCTCTGTAACTTCTACACTACCAATGCCAATGCCAGCAAGCAAACATTCGGCATTGACAAATGCTTGTTCTATCTAATTTTTTGTGAGGATTCCACAACTGACTGCAATAGTCCAGTTGAGGCATCACATAGGACCGGTACAGAGGGAGTAGCTTCTCTGCTCTCCTGCTCTTGATGTTCCTTCATATTCTACTACTCTGTTTGCTTTAGAGATAACATTAGTACATTGTTGACTGAAGTCCAGTTCCCTATCTATAAGGACTCCAAAATCCCGATCACTACTTGCCTGTTTTAAAATAGTACTACTAACCATGAATTTAATTTATTATTTTTCCCCTAGTGCAACACACAGCATTTCTCAGTGTTAAAGGTCCTACCCCGTCTGTATGCCCATTCTGGTATTAAATCAAGATCATTTTGTATCGTTTGTACTTGTTCGCGGGACTTGCATGGCCCTCCAAGTTTTGTGTCATCGGTGTATTTTATCAGTTTACGTTTTATGTTATTTCCCATGTCAGATATAAATAGTTGGAAGAGTACAGGGCCCAGTACAGAGCCCTGCGGTACCCCACTTGTGACATACCTCACTGTCAAATCCCCAGATGGATCTCCCCTTGACACTGTTCCTGCCTTCAAGTATCTGGGGTAATCCTGGACCTGTTCCTAACCTACACTGACCACATTGCCTCACTGATCAGGTGCATCAACCAGAAGATAGGGCTCTGCTATCACATGATTGACCACCTCTCTCTCTGGAAGCCCGCCTTGCCCATGGCAACCTACTTCCCCTCCTTGTCTATGGCTGCCTGGTGTACTCCCTCACTTCTATTACCAGTCTTAACCGCCTGGATGCTACCTACTATCGTATATGTTGCCTTTCCCTCCATGCCCCTCTTCTCACTCACCACTGCACTCTTTACCAGTCCCTTAACTAGCATGCACCGAGCAGGAAAGGGATCTTGGGGTTGTCATCTCTGATGACCTCAAGGTAGGGAAACAGTGTGACAAGGCATCAGGTAAAGCAAATAGGATGCTGGGATGTAGAGGCAGGGGCATCACCAGCAGGAAAAGGGAGGTCATAATTCCACTATACAAGACACTAGTGAGGCCCCACCTGGAGTACAGTGTACAGTTCTGGAGACCATACCTACGTAAGGACATAGACAGGGTAGAGAAGGTTCAGAGGAGGGCAACAAAGATGGTGCATGGGTTGCATCACAAGTCCTATGAAGACAGGTTGAAGGAACTGAACATGTACTCCCTGGAGGAGAGGAGGGAGAGAGGGGATATGATCGAGACATACAAGTATCTTACAGGGAGGAACAGGGTGCAGGAAAACACTATTTTTAAGCGAAAAAGATGTTTCAGGACTAGAGGGCATGGGATGAAGTTGGAGGAGGACAATTCAGAGGAAACATGAGAAAGAATTTCTTCACAGAACGGGTGGTGGACAAGTGGAACACCCTGCCAGAGGAAGTGGTGGGGGCTGAAACAATCACGGGATTTAAGAATGCATGGGATAGACATAAAGGAATTCTAGAGGTCAGGGGTAAGGGGAAATAGACTTCTAGGAAAACAAACTGAACTTACAAGCTCAAATGGGCAGACTAGGTGGGCCATAGGCCCTTATCTGCCGACACTGTCTATGTATCTATGTATGTATGTATTAACTGGCTCCCTCCACAAGCATGGTGCTCCTGCCTGCTGGCCCAGACCGTTGCTGATACTTTGCACAATCCCTCCTACTCGCCACTATCCCTTCTTATTAGGCCTAGAACCTACTGCCGCAGTCTACGTCAGTCTTCATACCTTCAGCTAGAATGCCCTAACATAACTATGAGGATGGGCCTAAGAGCCTTCTCTGCAGTCGGACCCTCACTATGGACTGACCTCACCTCCTTGCTATTTTCCCTCGACACACCTCTAAATCTTAATTCCCTGTTAAGAATGCACTTCCTGTCCACCACGGCCTGCATCTGCCCACAGGCCACTAGCTTGGCTTCACCCCCCTTGCAGCTTACCCCCACCCACTCTAGTGCTCCACTATCCTCTCCCGCCCTGAAATCTATTGTTATTCCTTTTGATGAATGATGGAGCAACCTTACCCTGTTTACCTAAATGTTATATACCTTTTTTGCTCAACTGCTGCTGTACCTGGTACTGTTTACCTTCTATTTTCTCTGTTAGCTTAACCTACACTGTTATGTTCCCTGTATGATTCATGCTGCTCTCTCAGTGTATTTTTATGTTGTATGTGCCAGTTTCTGGCCCGAGCTGTGCCTGAAAAAGGTCTTCGGATCAGTGCACCAACCCGGTAACCAAATGAATAAATAAATAAGCTCAGGAATAGATAGGTTAAGAAAAAAAAGAGTATGTTATAAAAAGCCTGACAATGGAGAAAATTTGAGAAAACAGACAAAATATAACACACAGTATTAAAGCACTTAGCAAAGTAATTGAAAATGCACATTATTATTTTTATTCAGTTTTGCTGACAACCTGCTTAAAAATAGAAAGTTGGCTGGCCCAGTGTTGCAGTACCAGTGCATCTAAGCAAAACATGGGTCTCGGCTGCAAGTCTTTTTGTTTTCTTGAAGGGGTGAACTCTTGAGAATTCCTTAGCCAGTTCTTTGTTTGCCTGTTCCACCGAGGTATAAACCACAGTTCCTGCCTTGAACCAGATTTTAAGGTGAGCTGAGTATTTTATTTGAAACCTCGCACTTACCTTGTGGAGACCAGCCTTGACGTCTGAGATTACTTCCCTTTCGGAGTAAAATTCCAGGCTCATATCACTAAACATTTTATCTAGCTTGCCTTGACATTTTAATGGAGGGGAGAGTCGGGCTTCCTTCTGGGCATGCACTTTTTCTTGGTAATTAGTGAAACAGGCGATCATGACCCTGTGGTGATCACTGTGGCCAGAGGGCAAGGCTTGCTTGGCAGTCCTCCTCTGTGAGTCCACTCTAAGGTGTACAATGTAGCTCCGCTGGGGGGCAAAAGAGTCTAACAGAACCTTTTAAATAAATTTAGTGTGTTTGGCTCCCTCTGGAAGTCCAAACAGGACAGCATTGTTCCTTCTGGAATAGTTCTCTGCATACTTCATTTTCTCTTCAAGTTTTTTAATTTTGTGACTATTGCCACACAGTCTCTGTGCAGCTTTTCTGCAGCTTCCTCCAGACTTACTATTTGGTCCTCTGCAACCCTGACCTGACATTTTGTTTGACCTGACCTCCTTTGGACAGCATGTGAAAGTCTGATAGCACCTTTACGTCAGTGCCTTTATTGCAGAGTGATGATTGGAAAGTTGATTAGTCGGGATGTCAGCAGCAGCACCATGTTTGTCGGCTTTGGGAGTAGCAGGCTTGTGCTTCTTAGTTGGATTGGCCAGCAGCAACAGAACAAATGTAGGAAAATCTTTGTCATTTAGCATCTGTGAGTGTTCTGAGGCACTTTTCTTCAACAACCACAGAGTTTGGTAAAATATTTCAGTTTTAATTTGGTCAGGTTAAGGGAGCCTATCCGTAGTTTTCTCAAGCTGCATCTTCCCACCCCCATCTCATACCAGAAGTCACATGCAAAGAAAAGAGAACTCTGAGCACTTATGAATACTGCCAAGAAGGTTTAATAAAGTGCTACAGTGCACATAAACAGTACTATATACAATTGACTGCACCAATATGGCAAGCCGTTAGGGACATAATTCATAATCTCTGGTAGTATAGTAAAACACATACACTATATGGTGAAATACATATATCATATAGTGAAATATATACATTATATAGTGAAATACATACACAATGTAGTGAACCACACACAGTATCTACTGAAATGTATACATCATATAATGAAATACATATACTGTATACTGAAATACATATATTATATAGTGAAACCCATATGCTATATAGTGAAATGCTTACGTTGTATGGTGAAATACATACACTATCTACTGAAATCCACATACTGAGTACTGAAAATCCACATATACTATATACTGAAACAAATGTACTATGTACTGAAACATGTACACTATCTATTGAGATACATACACTACAGACTGAAACATCCACGTAAACTATCTACTGAAACAAATACTCTATAGATTGTAACACATACACTATATATTGAAAAAAATCTTCATACATTATATACTGAAACAAATACATAATATATTGAAATATATACACTATCTATTGAAATGCATATACTACACACTGAAAAAAGCACATACACTATATATTGAAACAAATACACTTTATATTGAAATACATACACTATCTATTGAAATAAATACACTATGCACCGAAAAATCTGCATACACTGTATATTGAAACAAATACACTACATGGTGAAACACATACACTATCTATTGAAACACATACACTGTAGTCTGAAAAAATCACATACACTATATACTGAAACAAATAAACTATATATTGAAATGCATACACTATCTATTGAAATAAATACACTATGCACTGAAAAATCTGCATACACTATATATTGAAACAAATACACCACATGGTGAAACACATACACTATCCATTGAAACATGTACACTGTAGTCTGAAACATTCACATACACTATATACTGAAACACATAAACTATATACTGAAATGGACTGTGTTCTGAAACTACCCATCCCCCTGCCCCTCCCCCTTGAATGGCCTGGAGCTGAACTGCTTGTCTGCTGCATTCAGTTAGCTCCTGGCTTGAGAGGATGTTTAAAACTGCAGAGCAGGTAAACAAAACAGGGCTATCTCTTATTCTACTTTTTATGGATTTTACATCTTGTTTTGCTTGCACACCTTTAATCAAATTTCAGAACATTGGTGATGTGACAAGAAACTTTTAGAACTAATTTGAAATGCTCTAGTTTATTCTTTTAAATAAGTGCTGCCTTCATTTACTGTTAGACAACACATTTGTATAGGAAGCTAATACAGGATATTCCTAACATACCTGTATACATAGGGGGCTGCATGCATTTTTCCAAGTTAAATTGTTGATTGGTTTTATGTGTAATTAATTACTGTGTAAGTCCAGCAACTTATCTGAGCTGAATGCTTGGGAAGTGTATTGCAGGAGCTGTGCAAGTGAAGTGCTTTTGTAGTTTGTACTCTCCTGGGTTAGTTTTCATTTAGTTTTTGTTTTTATTTAAATGTTTTATTTTAATAAAGGTTCTTGGTTAAGAAAAATATATATATTGCAGCAATCGCAGGGCCCAATTCTCATCAGGAGCTCAGCTGGCATATGCATAATTTGCACTTTCTGTTCTGAATAACTTCACTGTGATGCCTCACTGGTGGCTCTCACAGCTCATAACTTCCCCATTACATATCTGCAGAGCATTGCAAGGTGAACAGAGCTTTGCCAGGCACTTGGTCTCCACTAATAAACCTGCCCTGGTCTAGCCTCATAGTGCATAATTACACTGTTCATATGGTATGACTGTGTTATTGAGTCTGAGATTCCCAAACTGTGTTTTATTTCTTTTTCAAATGAGATGTTTATCTTCTAGGTCACCCACTGACCCCCTTGTGCACTGGCCTGTCCATCCACATCACTCAAAATCACCAGGACTTACCTGCTCTGAGAGCTCTCATGGCCTCTCCCCCCGTTTTGGGGCCAGGAGGGAGAGGGCCATTCACAAAAGCCACATATTCAGGAGCAGAGCCTGGTTAGTAGTGTAAAGCATGTGGCAGGTTGGTGGATTATTTTGCTATTGGAGGTTTTCTACCTTTGGCTTATCTCCTGGGCCGTCAAGCATGCAATGATGCCAATCCAATTAAAGGCAAGTACTGCTTTGTGCCTGCCTGCCTGAGCCTTGCCAGCGTTCCTCACTTAGGTGGCTGTTAAAGAGCGGGGTGGTCAGACTCCCCCTTCCTGAGAGGAGAGCAGTCCCAGAGATGCTCAGTCATCTCTCCTGTCAGTTTAATGTCTGCTTGACCCAGGTCCTCCCCTGAAACCAGGCCACTGGCATGGGAGGCAGTACAGTTACCACTAAGCCTAAACTAAACCACTAAACCAGACCGTATTTTTATAAGTAAATAAAAACAGCACTTGGATGAAAGAAGAAATTGTATTTTAGCTACAGTTGTTATAAATATTTAAGACACATCACAATGTTTTGAAACTGATTAAAGGTTTTCCAAGGAAAATAACATAAAATAATACATAAAGATGTAGAATAAGCTAATCCATTTGTGTTTACTTTCTGCATCTTAAGAGGCATTGCCAGGGGAATTTTAGTCAATTAGGGTCCCATTTTCAGAAGGTTAGCAGAACGATAAACATCTAAGCACTGTGCCATGTGGGAGAACAGCATGGTTGAACAGGTACCATATATTTAGCAGCCCCAGATACAGTACTAACCTGATCATGTGCATGTGCATATGTACTACTAAAGCCTTGCAACTGAGGGATCCCCTCCTGCGTACAGAGCACACTGCTATATAAAAGGTTTTGAAAGTGCTTAACAACTGAAATTGCAATACTGTTTACTGCTTCCAAAAATTCTGCCCTCATTTGAGCACACAGTGGTGCATATTGTCACCCTACTGTTACACGAGGTCCCTGTACCCTAATTGGTACCCTCAGAGGTACACCGTAGACAGCTAACACTTAGGTATAGATAATACTAATATTTAGGGCTAAGGGCATCTACCATATAAGAGTAGATGTCAGGATATGAATGCATATTATTGTAACACTGTTTGCTAATACACATATATTTTGCCATGTATTTTCTGTGTATTTCTTACTTGTTAGATGCCAAGACACCTGTGTCCTTGAAGTAATGGTAATATGTAAGACGGCATTGCCATCTTTTGGTGATTGGTACTACTACACTGAGTTATGTAAGACTCTGTATAAGAACTCTTTTGTTCTCAAACTGATGAATTACAGAATTGTACAATGTTATCTTGGACCATGGAGCCACCTCTAATTTAGCCAATAGGGCTCATCTCTGTAACTAGAAATGTTTCTATCTTTTGGTAACCATAGTAATTATCATAGGTATATAATGTAATGCACAAGCCTTACACCTCGGAGACCCGAGAGACCCCAAGAGACAACAGAGAAACCTCGAGGTGTAGGGAACGCTTAGCACTGGCTCCTGGTTCGTATTGGTAAGAACTGCTTAGGGCAACTGTGATTTATACCTTGGCAGTAATAAACTTGTTTATTACTCTAATGCAACGTGTCTGTGATTACTTGCATTCCCAATATCGTCAAGAATCTGAAAGTGAGGTTTAGACCTCTCAACACTACCTCTGGTCACCATTATGATGCTCCCAAGTAGTATATCAAAATGATCCTTGGCATGTAAAGGTTCTACACCCCTGATCGCAGTTTAAATGGCTCCAGTTATTATAGTAAAATGATCCTTGGTGTCTAGTGCCCCCCACCCAGGCATACTAAGCTGGGAGCTCATTTCTAGATGCATCCTGGGGGAAGGGGAACTTGTACAGTTGGGCCTTAAGTAGCACAAAATTTCAAAATACATAACATACATGGAGCAGAGTGGTACACAACCACAAATTACATTGGGAATAATACATGCAAGACATGAGAACTTGAGTGTTAAGCAAACAATCAACAATGCATATACAGCGCAGTCAGGAGCCACAAATATATGCTGGTGATCAAATACAGAGCAGTTTAAATCAACGCTGGCTATAAACATTTGTGCATAATGCCTAGAGTGGAAGCATAAGGGCCAAATTATAGCTGTACCTAAACTGGAAACAAGTCATAGGAGAGCAAGAGGGAAAACTAAAGCAAGTGCAGGGGAGAGAGAGAGAGAGAGAGAGATGAGATCTCTGAAGTGGCTTGAAAGAACCCATGAGAGGGAGATTGATGAATGGCTGGGGCTAGGGAGTTCCAGATTTTAGGGAAGCGGCTGAACGTGGCTTTGTTGATGGTTGTGGAAACTGAAGGGACTGCTAGGGTTTGAATATTTCAACTTCTGTTGGTGTGGCTGTGGGGGGACGTCAGAGACATAGGAGGGTAGGGAAACCAACCAGATTTGCCCACAAAGCTGGCACAGTGGGCATGGTGTCTGTCCACAAGAAAAGAAAAGGAGAGAAATTTATAAATAGAACAGTGGTGAGTCCAAGAAGGATAGTCGAGAGTGTAATGGCAGAATTGCTGAAGAGTGTGTCCAGACTGGCAAGGGTAGTGACTGGGGCTATGCTGTAGACCACATCACCATAGTCAGAGATTTGGAGGATCATTCTCTGGATAATAGCACAGTATGCTGGAGGTGGGATACAGTCACAGTTCCTGTAAAGTGCATCAAATTGGGGTGCAGCTTTTTGACTATAGCATCCACTTGTTCAGAAAAGTTTAGGTGCTGGTCTAGCCAGATACCAAGATTACTAAAGATGGTAACATCCTCCACAGGGGAGCCATCCATGGTATGGAAAGTAGGAAGGGGAGGGATCCTAGAGAGTCTGTGCCTTGTGCCAAATGACATGGAGACAGTCTTCTTGGCATTGAGGAAAAGCTGATTTGTGTGTGGTCAGGGCTGAACTAGATCAAAGTCCAGCTGGAGTCTGTGGGCCTGCTGTGAAGAGGACCGTGTCATCCGTGTACATGTGAATGGATGCAGACTAGCATATGGAGCTCATTAAGGAAAATGGAGAAAAGTAGTGGGCCTAACATAGATCCTTGTGGGACCCTAGTGGACACAGGCAGGGAGGCGAGAGGGGGTCACCAATTTTGACTGCTTGGACCTACTCCTGTGGTAGGAGTGGAACAGTTGATGGCTAAGTCAGAGAGGCCTGCAGCCTGGAGTTTGGCTAATAATGGGGGTGGTAGACAGGGTTGAATGCTTTGGCTAGATCGACGAAGATAGCAGAGTCTGTGATCCATACCATTATGGATGGATTTGGTGAACCTGAGAAGGGGAGATGGTGGTGGTGGAGTGATTTTTGCAGAAGCCAGACTTGTATTGGGTGAAGAAGGAAGAAGAGTCCAGAAAGGGAGAGAGTTCTGACAAGATAATTTGTTCCTGTACTTTGGAGGGAGGAGAGAAATTAGTCAGTAGCTGTTAGTACCAGATGGGTCACTACCTTTTGGAGGAGGAGTAACATTGGCAGTCTTCCGGTCAACAGGGATGGAGGAACACCAGAAAGAGAAGTTAGGGAGGTCAGCCAATGGGGAGGAGATTGCAGAAGCAGAGAGATGGAGGAGCTTGCTTTCAAACAACATGAAGTCTTGCTATATTATGACAGATGCAGTTTGTCCCACCATTAGAACTGCTCCGGAGGTGAAAGAGTTAACTTCCATGCAGTGCATGGAACTTAGAGTGCGAGCTCGGTTAGAGAAGCTCTGTTAGGGTGGTTTCAAACCGAAACCGTCAGATTCTTTACTCTGCCTCACTGAACAGTCGCTTCCGGAGATTCCTCCTGCTGCTCAGTTCATTTTCTCGGTTTAAAGTGTCATTTCTCTGTTAAATTCAACCGCGATATTATTTATTTTAACCGCAAACCGATCGGTTCAAGCTCTGTCTATGGTATTGTAAGTAATAGATAGGTTTTCTGTGTGGAACTTGTAAATGTTTATCGGTTCGGTTCGAACCGATCAAATTGTATTTAAACTTTATTCTGAAGCCTTTTAAGGCTTGTTAGAATGCGGTTCCCGGTTCTTATCGGTTCTAAAAAAAATGGATTTCATTACGGTTTTTTCCACGACCCGTGACACAGTTGGGAACCGATAAGGGTGTCTTGCCTGGCACTGCCATCAAAAGGGCAAGTTTTTGGTTAGGCTGGCATTATGTCTGAGAAACCCAAAAGGAAAATGGGGAAGCCTTTGCCAAGGCTGACCCACACACCACATGTGTTTATTGTCTGGGGTTTGACCACCTCAATGCAGACTGCCAGATTTGCAAGAATTTCCCTGCAGCTATCCTAGATAAGAGAGTTGGTAGGCTCAGGGAACGAGAGGCCAAAAAGTCTGCTGACCCAGATGGCTAGCCCGGTTCGGTGCCAACTGAACCGGAGGGAGTGCCCTCTGACCAGGGCCAGACTTCCTCGGGCCAACGTAAAGCTGACTCTGAGGAGCCAGTTCCAGCAAAGAGAACTAGAAAGTCAGCAGGTGTGGAGTCCAAAATCCCTTCTCCAAGTGCCGCAGAGATAGCCAGGGCAATACAGATTGTCCAGTCACTGTTCCCGGTTCCCTCCGAACCGCCACTATCTGGCAAAAGGTCGGTTTGGTCGGTTCCACCGGTTCAAGAATATGATATAGAAGAGTTTTATGAACCAGAGGAGGGGGAGGATGATTATGATCAGTGTGAATGTGACTTTGAAAGTCTGGATGTGCCCATTGAACGGACATCTCCCCAGACAGACCTTTAGGTGAATCTCCTAGGCTTGCTGAGTCCCTTCTCATTTTTGTTTTATAAAAGGTTGAGACCCTCCAACTTCCTTTAGAGGAGGCTTTGGATGAGCAAGAGGAGCCTGACTTTGTAGAGATGATGGATATTCCCAGAGTCCAGGAGATTGTCCATCCCTTTACATAAATCTTTAGGAAACAAACAATAAAATTTTAAAGCTCTAATTCTGTGCCTCCTGTAGATAAAAAGATGGACAGGAGGTACACTTTGTCAGGTCCTGATACAGAATTTCTTTCACAGCAATGCAGTCATGTTGGGGTAGTTCAGGCTGCAGCCTGTGATAAAGCTAATATTCCCCTGGCTTCACATCCTCCTGACAAGGACTCCAGGAAGATTGATGCCATGGCCAAAAAACAATACATGGCAGCGTCTTTGGGACTCAGACAAGCAAACTATATGGCTTATGTTGCGAGATACCAAAAATCTAGATGGGATACTGTCATGGCCTTAGCCAAACAGGCCCCTGGCCAGCTTGCAAAGGAACTGGAGCAGGTGGCTGTTGATGGTATTGAGGCATCTAAGGTGCAATCTTGGTGCAATTCCATGCTGCAGTGGATTCTAATGATGTATCCTCTAGAGTCATGGCTACATCTGTGGCTTTTCATAGATTGGCCTGGCTCAGGTGTACTACTTTGTCACAGGATACCCAGTCTAAGGCTATGGATTTTCCTGTGGTGGGAAATTCTCTGTTTGGGGAGCAGACAGAGAATTATATGAAGAAAACGGATGAATATAGAACCACTTATAGGAGTGCGCAAGCCAGGAACGCAAGCCACTCCTCAGAGGCAGCCCTCAGGGGTAGGGAGCAGGCCTTTCACAGGCCTTTTACCAGACCCAGGCCTCCTCTCTCAGCCTATGTTCAGAGGGGGTTCTTCAGAGGAGAGGCAGACGGGACGAGCAGGCCTGCTCCCACCCCTCAGCCTAAAGCCCTGCCAAACAGGCACCCTGATGGGATGCCCAGGGTCGGCTCTCCATTACCTGTAGGGGCAGGCTGGCTTACTCTGTCCAGGACTGGGAGTCTTTAACATCAGACAGGTGGGTCCTGGAAGTAGTGAGCCAGGGTCTGGTTCTCAGCTTCAAAAAATTTCCAAAGATGAGAGCCAGATCTTTTCCACCTGCAGACCCTTTAGAGACTCTTGCTTTGGAAACAGAAGTCTCAACCCTTCTGGCTCTCAGAGCTGTAGAAAGGGTTTCTCCCCTACACCAGGGCAAGGGTCTGTACTCCAGGTACTTCCTTACCCCAAAAAAGACAGGAGAGTGGCGGCCTATCCTGGACCTAAGATATCTGAACAAGCACCTTTAAAACCATTCAAAATGGTGACTCTGGGAATGATTTTACCCTCCCTAAGGCCATTGGACTGGCTAGCCTCCCTGGACCTCAAGGATGCCTACTTCCATGTTCTTATCAGAAGCTCCCATTGAACGTACCTCAGATTCGAACTGCCCTCAGGCCATTATCAGTTCAGAGCAATGCCCTTCGGCCTTACCTCTGCCCCAAGGGTGTTCACAAAATGCCTGGCAGTAGCAGTTGCTCACCTAAGAAGGCAAAAGATTGCCATCTTTCCCTACCTGGACGACTGGCTCATTGTGGGTCAGTCTCCAGACCAGGTCAAATCACACCTGCTAGTTACTCAGCAGCTGCTTACCTCTCTGGGCTTTCTTCTCAATCTTCCAAAGTCAGTTCTGGAACCTGTCCAGGTGCTTACCTTTATAGACGCAGAACTGGACACAAAGCAGGCCAGAGCCTTCCTTCCCCTAGAAAGGGTAAGGACCTTGGTGGCTCTGGCCTCGTCCTTCACTCTGCAGGTCTCTCGGCCAGTGAGGCATTTCTTGCAGCTCCTAGGGCACATGGCTGCTTCCACAGCTGTAGTGCAAGGAGCAAGATTTCAGATGAGGGACATTCAGTTCCATTTGAGAGCCTTCTGGTCTCAAAGAAGAGATCCCCTATCCAAGTTAATCCCAGTGACTCGAACCCTGATCCAGGCCCTTCAGTGGTGGCAGGATCAGAGCAATCTGAGACAAGGGGTGCCTTTCATCCCTCTGTCCCACTCCTTGACCCTTACTACAGATGCGTCCCTCTTGGGATGGGGAGCTCACATGGGCGACCTCTCCACCCAGGGATTATGGTCCCCTCAGGAATCTCTGCTCCACATCAATCCGTTGGAACTCAGAGCTGTTTTTCTAGCACTTCAGGTTTTTTCTGCATCTGTTCAGAACAAGGTGGTACAGGTCAGAACAGACAACACCACTACAATGTGGTACATCAACAAACAAGGGGGCACTCGGTCTTCGGCCTTGTGCACCGAGGCGATGAAATTGTGGTCTCTGGCTTATTCCCTGAACACTTCCCTCATAGCAGTTCACCTCCCAGGCAAGGACAATGTCCTGGCAGATGCTCTCAGCAGGATTTCCCAGGGCCATCACGAATGGTCACTGGATCCCCTAGTACTGGGGATAGTTTTTGCCAGATGGGGCACTCCTCAGATAGATCTTTTTGCAGCCCCAGACAATCATCAACTTCCACTTTTTTGTTGCAGGCCCCCAGTGTTGGGCCCAGTCCCCTGGATGCCTTTCTCCTCGATTGGGAAGGGAAGTTTCTCTATGCCTTCCCCTTCCTTCTCCTGTTCAAGGTGCTAGTCAAAATCAGGTCTCAGCCCTGCAAGATGATCCTGATTGCTCCAGACTGGGTCAGGCAGCCCTGGTACCCACTCCTTCTGTCCTTAGCAGTCCATCTTCCCCTGTGTCTCCCCAGGAACCACAATCTGTTAACCTGTGCTCAGGGGAGAGTTTGGTATCCAAATCTCAAATCCCTCAACCTCAAGGCCTGGCTCTTGAGGAGTTAGAGTTTGCTGATCTACAACTTTCTCAAAGTGTTCTCGAAATCTTGAAAGCTTCTAGGAAGCCTTCCACCAGGGCTATCTATAACTCCAAGTGGAAAAGGTTTTCCATATGGTGTTCTGGGAAGCATATTTCCCTGGAATCTGCTGATTTACCCACTGTATTGGATTATATGGTCCATCTTAATTCTTTGGGACTGAGACCAGCTACCCTGAAAGTGCATTTGGCAGCTGTCTCTGCTTTCATTTCAGCAGGGAAGCCCTCTTCTCTTTCTGCTCATCCTGTATTTTCCAAGTTTTTAAGGATTGCTTCATACCAATCCTCCATTCAGGGACCCTGCCCTGCTTAGGATCTTAATGTTTGCATTGCTCAGCTGATGCAACCCCTTTGAGCCTCTGTCTTCGGCAGAGCTTAAGTATTTGACTTGAAAACCGTATTTAGTAGCCATCACTTCTGCCAGGCGATAAGTGAGTTACAGGCTTTATCAGTGGAGACTGACTTTATTTCCTTTCACAGGAATAAGGTAGTCCTCAGGACTAACAGGAAGTGTTTGCCTAAGGTGGTTTCGGATTTCCACCTTAACCAATCTATTTCACTTCCAGTGTTCTTCACTGACCATTCCTCCTCTGGTGAGAGGAGGCTGCACAGCTTAGATGTTAAGAGGGCCCTAAGTTACTACATAGAGCATACCAAGGGTCACAGGTTTGACTCCTTCCAACTATTTCTCACTTATGGTGAGGTTGGGAAAGGGAGACCTGCCACTAAGAGATCCATAGCCAGGTGGATTGTCTCTTGTATCCAATTTTGCTATCAAAAACTGGGTAAGGTTCCCCCCTCAGGCCTGAGGGCTCACTCTACCAGAGGTACAGCTGCATCTCTTGCTGCTGCTAGAGACATCCCTATCTTGGAGATATGTCAAGCAGCTACTTGGAAAACAGTACACACTTTCACCAAGCATTACTCCCCGGATATCCAGGCCAGGAGGGATGCTCGGTTTGGCACAGCCGTGCTTCAGAGCCTATTCCCTAAGTAGGTTCTGTCCCTCCTCCTTGGAGGTACTGCTGTGTAGTCTGCATCTGTCATAATATAGCAAGACTTCATGTTGTTTGAAGAAAAATTACTCACTTTAGTAATGTTGTTTCTTCTAATGGAGTCTTGCTATATTATGACCTCCCCAGCCTGCCCCTCTCAGAACTTCTACTGCATGGGGTGGGTAGTCCACTGTTGGCACTTATTGATGCCCCTTTTATGTTTGGGTGTTGTGTTTTATTTATTTATTTTATCTTATTGTTTCTGGTCCCTGACTTGAGTCTTGGTGTTGGGACCAGGAAAATGTCGAATATTTTAGTAGCCAGTTGGCTGAGTGTAGTTACAGCTTCCTCACAGAGCCTTATTGAGTTTGCTCATAAAAATCTGATGGTTTCGGTTTGAAACCACCCTAACAGAGCTTCTCTAACCGAGCTCGAGCTCTAAGTTCCATGCACTGCATGTAAGTTAACTCTTTCACCTCCGGAGCAGTTCTAATGGTGGGACAAACTGCATCTGTCATACTATAGCAAGACTCCATTAGAAGAAACAACATTACTAAGGTGAGTAATTTTTTCATCCAGGCCATCTGGGCTCTTACCCTTGGAAGGATTAAGGGTGGGAAATGTGTCGTTGATAAAGGATGGAGTTACTGGACAGAAAAAAAACAATTGGGGAAGGAAGGAGATGACAATCATGCAGGCTGGCAGGGGTGAGAGGGAGGTGAGGAAGGGGAGAGGGAGGAGAGGAGAGAGGAGGTGCAGGTGATGAAAAGGAATTACATCTCTATGGTGATGAAGGAGAGGTTAGAGATAGGGGTGTCACTGACTTTGAGGACAGGCAAAGGAGTGGGAGGGGAGAAGAGATTGTGACAGCCTTCCAAAATTTAGACAGGTAACCAATGTTGGTACTGAAGTTAGATGTAAAATACTCACCTTTGGTAAGTTTATTGCTGTGGTACAGGTGCTGAGGAGGGGATCATTCCTCTGGAAGCCATGGGGGATGGGTTACGTCTAGTTTCTGACCAGGCCAAATCATGCACTTGCAAGTAACCTATGAGCTCAGCCATGATCTAGGGGAGGTGGGGTACCTTTTCTCATGTCCTGCTCTGGGGGCATGGCAGTCCCATAGTTTGAGGAATTTTGTTTTGAAATATGTTAGCATGGAGTCAGTGGAGCAGACCACTGAGATAGGGGACCAATCAGAGCGGCTTAGGTCACGGCGCAAGGGGGTGAGGTCCAGGGATTTGAAGGAAAATATAAGCAGTGATTTGGTGGGGGTGAGGGGGCTTTAGTTGAATGAGAGGCAGCAGAAGGTTGT
The DNA here is from genome assembly GCA_016271365.2 of Neoceratodus forsteri. NCBI lineage: Eukaryota > Metazoa > Chordata > Ceratodontiformes > Ceratodontidae > Neoceratodus > Neoceratodus forsteri. The sequence goes on from CM057450.1 coordinate 1,547,199,375, forward strand.
GATTATGGTGTCAAATCAGAAGAGAGGAAAGTCAAGAGTGGAATGCCACAGGGATTCATCCTGACTCCTTGTATGCTCATTAACAACGTTTGAGAATGAATCTGGGTTTGTTTCTCTTTGAAGATTACACCAAGCTGATGGGAGAGTAGTGACGGGGGAAGTAGGAAACTGCAGAGTGACACGTAAAGACTAGAGAGGTGGCCTAAGGTTTGGCAGTTGAAATTCAATGCCAAAAAGTGCAAGGTGATTCACCTTTTTATTTTTATTTAATTTATTTATTTGTTGTAGGATTACAAATACCTTTGAGCCGAGGCTCTTTTACAAAGGTTCCACGTCATTGGTACAATTGAGACAAGCAAAGATAACAGTTTATAAAATTAAAAAACAAACAAAAAAAAACACATAGTCTTGTAGATAAAAAAAGAACAATAAGGTGAAACTTTGGGGAGGGGAAAGGGAAAGGAGGAGGGTGAAATCAGGGAGACTAAGTGGATGGGAGAAAAGGGGAGGTAGGTTGGGGGGGACAGAGAGAGGAGAGGTAAAAGGTGGATAAGAATAGAGGTAGTGCAGCCGGGTGGCATTTGTCATGAGCCAGCAGGGGAGGTGAAGATGTGGTGGGGGGGTGCTGGCAAACTGCAGGAGTAGATGTGGATCCAAAAAGGGCATCTTCAGCTATGGAACCAAAAGATATGTTTAGCCACAACATTCACAGAGGTTGGAGGCAGTGAGTGTTAGGCAGAGATGAGTCTTAAAAGTGCTGAGCGATAGTGAGGATGAGATGTCGCTGGGAAGACCGTTGTACCAACTAGTGGCCCGGTAAGCAAAGGATCTTTGGCCTTGTGTTGTGCAGCAATGCGGGACTTGCAGAAGCTGAGCTTTCGATCCCCTGGTATGTCGGGTGTGGATTCTTGGTTGTATGAGGGCACAGACTCCAGGGGGGGCAGGGCCCAGCAAGATTTTCTTAGTAGTAATACAAGTTTGGTGTTTTATTCGATTGGCAAGATTCAACCATCCAGTTTGAGAATAGAGGTCACAGGTGTGAGTTAGGCGTTGGGAGCCAGTGACAAGTCGACAGGCCTTGTTGAGGGTGGTGGATACACGTTTGAGTGCGGTGGTTGTAGCAGAGCCGTAAATGATAACGCCATAATCAATGATGGATATGATGGAGCTCTGGACAGCGACAGCGAGGGCTTCGGGTGTCAGGTGTTTCCTACAATGGAATAGCAGGCCTAGCCAGGAGTTAGCGGCTTTGGCGACATGGTCGATGTGGGCAGTGTAGGAGAGGTGAGGGTCAAGGGTGATCCCGAGGTATTTAAAGTTTTTGACCTGTTCCAGTGCGGCACCTTGTCTGGTGATAACGGAGAGTTGGAAGTGCTTATGTTTATTATGGGAGCTGCTGAAGATCATGGCCTTTGTTTTTTTTTTTGATTAAGGATCAGTTTGTACTTTGTGAGCCAATTCTCAACCGAGGAGAAACCGAGTTGGAGATTTTCTTGCAATTTCTTCGGGTCCTGGTGTGTGGCAAGGATTACTGCATCATTGGCATACAGGGTGATATGTTCACCTGGGGACAAGAACCCCAGGACAGAGTACCGGATAGGAGGGGTTGAGCTGACCACTACAGCTGAGGAAAGGGACCTAGTATTCATCATTAGTGACTCCCTTAAGCAATCAAGCTAGTACAGTGAGGCATCTAGTAAGGCAAATAGGATACTAGGATGTGCCAGAAGAGGTTCTGATAGTAGAAGAAAAGAGGTTTACTGCCTCTTTATTGATCACTGGTGAGGCTGCACCTGGTATACTTTTCAGAGTTCTGAATTTCTGAAGACCTCACCTCAGAAAAGATAAGGACAAAGGGTGATCAGGATGATTCAGAGCTGACAGGGACAGATCATTTGAGGATCTGCTCAAGGCACTGAACATGTCTTCACTAGAGACCAGACAAGATAGGAATGATATGATAGAGACCTTCAAGTTCCTGTAAGGAATAAACAAGGTGAATGGAGAAGAACTACTTAGCATGAGTAACAGTTCAAGGGCAAGGGACACAAGTAGAAACTGATGGGAGGGAGGTTCAAGAGGGATATTGGAAAGTTTTATTTTCCAGAGATGGTGGTGGAAATGTGGAATAGTCTGCCAACTGAGATGGCAGGCACCAAAACCATAAATGGTTTCAAACATGGCTGTGAAAAAGTGAAGGGTATAATGGTTACTCAGGCTGATAGTAGTAGGGAGGGGAACAAGGGAGTGTATAGTGAAGGCTAGTACCCTGTATGGACAGTAGGTTCTGAGGTTTAATAGGGGCAGACAGGATGTACCATTTTTTTTCTGCCATCGTCTATGTTTCTGTGTTTCTATTTTTCCATGATCCCTGACATCTAGTAGCCCCACCTGCCAGTTGCACATCTGAGCCCCCTCCCAAAGCCATCCAGCCAAGTCCCTCCACCCCTTGCCCATTGGCCCCCATTTACCCAAGATTGCAGCAACTTCCCTGTGACTGTGATCGGTACAGCATCTTATCTCATTACCTTGACTGATCACTGTCTGAGTGAAAGGGAGTGAGTGCGCGCCTACTGTAGAACATCTGTTTCTATAGTAGGTGTGTGCTTACTTCATGTCACTCAGAAAGTGGCCAGCTGAGGTGGCGAGCAGAGGGGCTGGACCTGTCAATGTTGCAGTGGGAGGGACTGGCAGCTGGGGTAATTTATGAGTCACCATGGGGAGAGGGGTGGAAGGACCTTAATGGGTGGAATTGAGAGGGCTCACACTTGCAATCAGGGTGATCTATATGCCAGGGATCCTCTTAATATACTCATCAGGTGCATCTGAATGGTGATTAGGGGTTGGGAAATTCCAGATGCCAGGGATCATTTTATTATATCAGGGGCATCTGAATTGCAATGAGGAGGTGGGGGCTGGCACTGCTCTGTATAATTCCTCCATACAGTCATGCACAGAGGCATTGTGCGGAAATGTTAGTTAGCCCATATGGGCCGGCAAATGTTCCACTAGCAACTTTCCTGCCGTATGGACTTAGCATGCTGAGAGTTGAAAATGACTCTGGGGTAAAGGTGCTATCCTATTTGGGACATGCTTTCTCCATTTGTTCCTCAGAATCCATGACTTACTGGAGGCTGTGATAGTGCCTAGTCATGCCATAGTGAGCTATCCAGTGGGAACCAGTGATGACTGTACAGTGTGGTTCTTTTTTTTTTAAACTTTGTTTTATTGGCAGTTAAAGTTGATTCAATTTCCATACATTAATTACAGTTCCTTATGCCAACTTCTTCATCTTTCATGCAGACATTATAAATTATTACAGTCTGTAAAAATGGCTCTTTTCAGTAAGTGAAGTATTTTATAAATGCTGCCAAGTTAAAAAAAAGTAATCTAAAAATACTTAAATGAGTATACTTTTTAAAAAACTGTACAGTGTGGTTCAATATTACGATGGGTGCAGAGGCAAGCCACAAAAAGGCGATGGTCCTGGACTTTAGTAGGTTGGATTTTAAAGAAATCTGAGACTTCTTCAGAAGCAGCCTAGCAGGGGAGGATTGTCAGAGAGGGGTAGAGGAACAGTGGAGAAATTAAGTAAAGGCATAGGGAAGGCAACCAGCATCTGCATGAAGGAGTGAGCAAAAGCAGGAGAAAACAAGCATTTGTGAATGCTGAATGTTGTATTGCTGGCGTTGGCATTGGTAGTGCAGGAGTTAGAGAGATGCATAATAGGAATGGCAGTGAAGTATGGAAGTGACGCCAACCCCACACCACCCTGCAGAGACTGACAGGCATTGAAGTGTGCCTTTGGATAGTCAACCATAACGCTCATGCCATTTTACCTCAACCTACCCTGCAGACTCCGACAAGTGTCACGTTGTGACTTGGGGCCATCGGGCCTTTTGCTCATCCCATTCCATAACAAAATACATTGAGATGGGTGCAGTATAGGAGAATGGGGTGGACTTTGGGGCTGAAAAGTCCAAGGCACACCTTGATGCCTGTCACTGGCTGCAGGGTGGGAGTGGGGTAGAATGGTGTGACCACTACAGCGGACAATCCAAAGTCACCCCCTTTATACCAGTCAGTCTATACAGGGTGGGTTATTATGGTTAGGAACCTTAATGCCCTGGGCATTTGTTGGTATTTGCACTCCAAATTTTCAACATGGGCTTTTTGTGACCCCACCTCATGAAGGCATTTGGGACCTCTGCTCATGAACAGTGGCACTGTGATTTTGTTAATATGTCCTGAACGTTGATTTCCCATAACAACTGTGGCATTCTGCACCAGATGTGAAGAAACACATTTTGGATAAGATGTGAAAAATGACAGCTCTATTCTTCATAAGGATGTGTGAAGAAATGGCAATATTGGAAAAATCTGGAGTGAAAATATTAAAAGTTCTCAAAGTTACAAGTGTGCATGGAAACTGCACAATGCACGCTCATAACACAGTCATTTTGTGGACTTTGTTCTCCAAATTTTCAACATAGGCATTTTGGGAACCCATCTTATGAACAGTGACACTGTCGTTTCATTAATCGGTCCCAAAAGGTGATTCTGCGCAGTGACCGTGAAATCACCTTTCGGGATTGAATAATGAAATGACAGTGACTGAGTTCATGAGGTGGGGTTCCAAGAACCCCATATTGAAAATTTGGAGCCAAAAGTCACAAGAGTGGATGAGATATCCACTTAAGTTGACCCGCACACCATTGATGTCATTATACAGCTTACCAGCATTTCTTCAGTTCATGGTCAGTTTTGAAGAGTGCAGATGTGTTCCTGCTCCACCGAAGATCACAGCGCTGGACTCTGGAGGTAAGCATGGGGTGGGGGTTGGGGTGTGCAGAAGGTGGGTGCAGGTTGGGGGAAGGGACCCAATGGCAAAGGACCATTTTCTTTGTTTCAGGTTATAATAAAAATAAAAGAAAGAACACCAAGGACCATTTTCTTTTTTTTTTTTACAGGTGCAAGGAAAATGTTGGGCAACTGGGGTGGGTTCTCAGTGTGTCCCATGAGTGTGTGGTGTGATGTTAGCCACACTGCGGTGGGCAGGGGCAAATGCTGACACAATCAGCTTTTGAACACAGAGGCACACTGGGGTGAGCTCCCAGTGTGCCACACAATCTTGGGGGGTTAACTATGCCAACAGGGGGATTGGGCACCCCAAAGTTGGCTTGCTGGGGATTATGAGAGGCAGATGGCAACAGCCTCAACCATGTTCATTGAAATGTTACACCAGGCAAGGCATGCCCTGCAATGATGGGGAGCACCCTCATTGCAGCGGCGAAATTGTTTCAAGTTGGTGGCACGCTTCTGCAGTGCTGTCATAGACAGCATGTTGTTTCATTTGTGCCACAGAGCCCAGCCTGAAAAAGCAGTGGTGCCTTTGGCCACAACCGCACCTCCAAAACCTGCTACCACTATACGTTGTCTGCGCTGTACACAAGACAACCTAAAAAGGACCATTATGGTACTGTAGGGAAGTTGCCATGAAGGTGTCTGAAGGACATCCCCAACCAGTCTGGTTGGAGTTCCTCACTGTTTTACAGGAGTGGGCTACCCACAGTGGCACCCACAGCTGAGACTAAGGTGAAGGAAAATCCTCAGTGATGCAGCACCAGGAAGGGAAAGAAAATCCCAGAGGAGGAAGCTTCTCTTGGTGGGGGACTCAGTTGCCCAAGGAGTGAAGTTAAGGGAACCCAGCAGGAAGGACAGGGAGGTAAAGTGCATTTCAGAAGGCACTGCATGGTGGTATGATAAGGTGGATCAATAGGATCACAAGGATAATGGCAAGGAGGGAGGAACTGGATGTTATCATCCACCTGGAGGTGAATGACTTGGCAGGAGACAAAGTGGAAATAGTTAGAATCCAAAAGGATTTTAGGAAGTTGGGGGAGTCTGAAGCAAGTAGAACACTTCAGTGAGGCAGTGTAGCACAGTGGTTTAAGACTCTGAGCTGCAAACCTGGAGACCTGGGTTTGAATCCCACAGCCCCCATTTGCATACTGTGTGACCCTGAGCAAGTCACTTAACTTCCTTGTGCTTCCAGGTCACACCTGTAAACAAGCTTCAGCTTAGCGTGTCTCTCCCGGTAAAAAAAAAAAAAACACTCCATCTCCTTCTTGGAGGTGCCACCTGTCTATGGCAGAGGAAAGGCTAGGGCACTCCACATCCAGTAATTCAACTCCTGGTTGAAGGAATGGCATGGAATGGAGGGTTATGGCTTCATGGGGGACTGGGGCCCCACCTGGATGAACGCAAGCCTGTATAAAGATAATGGCCTGCATCCATCAGGGAACATGACCTGAGTAAGAAGTGTGAATGCTTCAGTGACAAGCATTTAAAATGGCTGGGGGGGAGTCAGGAAGGTCAGGCAACTTAGTATCACCCCCCTGGGCACATGCAGGAAAATTAGTTGAAGTCTGGGACACTGAGAGCAGAAGCAGAGTGGGAAGCAGTGAATTCTAGGCCACATAATCAATCAAGTCAATCAATCAATCAAGTCTTTATTTAACCAGGCGTTCATCGTTGAGCAGAAGCTCATTTGCAAGATGGACCTGGGTGGAAGCATGAACAATTGTATATACAGGTCAACACAGGTATTTACAAGGCAATACAGATAATACTCTTTACAGAGAGGAAGAAAAGAAGTTCATATGTACATAGAATTATACAGATATTGTACAGATTACACGGTATTTACATACATAGAAGTGTCTATAGGAAGATAAAGCAGGTTATCTAAGGTTGCAGGAAGAAGTAACGGAACAAAAAAATAAAAATAAAAATATACACCAAGTAGAGGTGAAGGTGGGGGGAAGGGAGGGAGGGAGGTAGGGGGAGAAAGGCTAGAAGGGCACGGTGCACAGAGAGGAGTTGGTAAAACAGGATGTAGAGAAGGTGGATGGAGAAAAGGAGTATGTGTGAGCCCCGGGATTGAATGCTATAAAGTACGAGGCATGGTAGGATGTCACAACCCAGGGTAGTGAGCTCCTATCTGAGGTTGGGAAAGGAAGAATAAGGGGATGAACAGGCCTAGTGTTGATAAGACAGGAGGATAAGAGAGAGAACAATTAGGCTGGTGATGAGTAAGCTGGGGGGTCAGTACTTAAAATTGGGTCTAGGCATGGCTATATACCAGTGCAGACACCGGTACTGGGTCTGAGTGGGTGAAGCAGTTACATACTTCTCTGATTGTATGGAAATAAAGCGTCTTGAAGGCATTTATACCGATTAGAGTGCTTAATTTGAGGGTTTTTTGTAGATCGTTCCATAAGGTAGGTAGCACGAAGCTTATGGCTGCCCTGCCGAAGCGGGATTTTGCTTTGGGTACTTTAAGTGTAATAGCTGAGTAACTTCTGACGCGTGATTTCCCAGTTATACTCAGGGGAAGACAGCAGGAGATATAGTAAGGCAGCTTATTAGAGATTGCTCTATAGGTCCAGAGAGTGGCGTTTCTGTGGCGCCTGAACTTTAGTGATGTCCACCCACTGCTGCATATAGGGTGCAGTAATGCGTGTCGAAGGGGAGTCCCGTTATAAACCTCAGTGCTCGATGGTAGAGTGTCCAGTTTAGCCATGAAGAGTTGGGGCATTGGCTGTAGAGGAAATCAGCGTAATCAACCAATGATAGGAAAATGGATTGGACCAGTTGTTTCTTGGCATCTCTGGTGAGAAATGGTTGATTCTAAAAATAGTCCAAGCCTTTGCAAGTCGTTTTAGCAAGTCCTCAATATGTTCAATGAAGGAGAGTCTTTGGTCTATCCAACTCCCAGATACTTGAATTTTAAGAAATTCTAGTTTTCACCTAGAACTGTGGTAATTTGGGAACTGTCCCACTGGACACAGGGTTAGCTGTACGGATAAAAGGAGAGGACCATCGCTTTAGTTTTTGGCATTAAGGAGTAGCTTTTTTGGAGGAGTTGGCTTTGCAAAGGTTGAATTCTGACTGTAGGTCATTGCAGGCAGCTTCAGGTGTTGGGCGACTCACGTAGAGAACTGTATCATCTGCAAACAGATGGATGTTGGCTTCTTTTATACAGTAGTCGATGTTATTAATGTAGATTGCAAAAAGTAAGGGTCCTAGTATAGAACCTTGAGGTACCCCTCTTTGCAGAGTTTTTAAGGGGAACAGGCCTCCTTCGGCTTTAACTTGTTGAAGGCGCCCTGTAAGATAGTCAGTAAACCAACATAGAAAGGAATGGTCCACACCTATGGTTTGAAGGGAGGAGAGGAGCAGACTATATGGTCGACGGTGTCAAAAGCCTTGCTTAGATCAAGGAAAACAGCACAAATAAAGTTTTTGCTCTCAAGATTACGCTGCCAGTCGCTAGTAACTTTGGCAAGGGCTGAGATAGTGCTATGTTTAGCTCTGAATCCAGACTGCATAGGATTTAGCAGTTCCCTAGACGCAAGGTGAGTCCTCAGCTGTACATTTACAATTTTCTCTAGGAGCTTGGACAGGACCGGAAGGAGAGAAATTGGCCTGTAGTTATTGAGATTGCCAGGGTCACCTGATTTGAACAGTGGTATGACATGTGCTGTCTTCCATATAGGTGGTAAGGTGCCCTGAGACAGGGATAAGTTAAAAAGGTGGGTGACGGGTATTGCTAGTACGTGGTAGGCAATTTTTAGGAAGTAAGGGTCAAGGGTGTCGGCCCCAGCACTTTTTCTAGTATCCAGCTGAAGCAAGAGGTCCTCTACCTCTTTCAGTGTGGCAGGTTGAAGCGAGAAAGGCGGAGAAGCTATTGGAGGTTCAGGCAGTTGGCTGGCAGTCTGGGAGCGAAGTATGTTTGCAGGGGAGTTATCAAATGCCATGCCTGCAGTAGCAAAGTGGTTATTGAATGTGTCAAGTATATCCATCTTTTCGGTTATAGTCAAGTTGCCAGAGGTAATCTTGGTCGGGAGTGAATTTCCTGGGGAGTGGCCTAGCAGATCATTGATTGTGTTCCAGAGCTGATTGGGCTCTTTGTGGCAGAGTCGAGTCTGATTTGAGGAAGGTGGCCTGATTCTCTGATTGTTTTGGTACATAAATTTCGTAGTCTCCTGAACTGGTTCCAGTCCTCTGCAGTGTTCAGTCTCATGACGCTTTTTCCAGAGCTTATTTCTTTCTAGAAGCAAGGACTTGATCTGAAGGGTGAACCATTTACAGGTTTTGGTCCTAGATCGAACTTTAATCAGGGGAGCATACTGATAAGGACCTTGATAGAATGGTTGTGGATATTGTAAAGCTAGCGTGTCGTTTGGCCAGGGTAGAAATCTTGCCACTGAGGGGAGTACTAAGCTCATTTAGGTAGGCATGTTCATTGAAGTTAGCCTGGATCTCTTCATAGAGAACTTGCTGATGAGTGCTGGGTTGTTGGTGGATCTCTTACTCACATAATAAAATCAATGGTCGCTGGCGTCTGAGAAGAAGACATCAGCGTGGGAGAAGAGATGAGGTTTGCTCACCATTAGCACATCCAAAAGTGTACTTTTACTGGGGTTCTTCACGTTTGGGCGTGTTGGTTCAGTAATAAATTGCGTCAGCCCATGTTCATCGCAGAAGGATGCAAGGGGGGCAGCTGTGTTAGACAGCCAGTCAAAGTTGAGGTCTCCTAAAATAATAGAAAGACAACTGGGGAGGGGGAATGAAGCAGAGATGGGGAAGGGGAAGGAAGCAGATGAGCAGCAGCAAAGAGAAGGAAGGGGATAAGATGCAAAACATGGAAGGCATGGTAACAAATGACCGCAGCCTGGGAAATAAAATCCCAGACCTGGAGGCAATGATAGTAGAGGCAGACCTGGACATGGTAGCAATAACTGAGACATGGTACACTGTTAATCATGGGACATTAATGTACCAGGTTATGCTCTGTTCAGGAGAGATGGAGGGTAAAAAAGGAGGGAGCATGGCCCAGTATGACAGAGAGGCTATAAAGGAGACAGAGGTACAGGGTAGACAGGGGGAGGCTGAGGCACTGTGGGTCATCCTTGAACCTGGCAAGGCTCAGCAATATGAGCGGGTGATCTTCAGGCCTTGGCTGGGGAAGAAGTGGACAGGGAAGCTGCGGATGGAATACACAATATGTAGCGAAAGGTGAAGTCCTGCTGCTGGGGATTTCAGTATGCCAGATGTGGATTGGTCTACCAGGCAGCTGCTTCAGCCAGAGGCGGAAGCATTCTAGATTCCTACAGGGGCAGGTCTAAGGCAGCTTGTGCTAGATCAAGATAGAAGCATTCTTGACCTGATACTGACCAATGGGGACAAAATTCAGATATCTGTGTGGAGGGACAACTGGGATCCAGCAACCACCACATAGTGTAGTTTAGCATGGAACCCAGGACCCAGTCCAGTCACACGACAGCAAACATTTTGGATTTCAAGAAGGCAGACGTCACTGACATGGGGAGATACATCTGAATAGCCTTCTTTAGAAGCTTGTAAAAGGGTGTCATTCAGGAGGTATTGCGAAACACAGAAGAATGAGAATAGATAGAGGTGTATCAGGTAAAACAGAGGGAAGCAGATAAGGTAATGAAGGGACCAACGGCTTAGATAGAAGAAAGCATAGCTAAAGGGTATCAAAAGAAGATCCGACTTTCTTCAGGTACATAAGCAAGGAGAAAAAGGCAAGGGGAGGGATTCTGAGGATAAGGAGGATGACAAAGGGAGACTGCACAGAGGGGATTAGTAAAAAGTATACATCCAGAACAGGTACTTCTACAGTTTTCACAGAGGAGAGAGACAGTGACAGTTCACCAAGCAGCAGCATGAACACTGTAGGGGGAAGTGGACACAAGTCCATTTTCAAAGGAAAGAGTATTATTGAAGGGACTTCTAATTTTAGGGTGGACAAGGCCACAGGACCATATGGATACGTCCAAGGGTATTAAGGGAACTAGGCAGGGAGGTGCTTGCTGTTCTACTCATGGCCTTATTCAGCAACTCACTGGAAACAGGAGTGGTTCCAGAGGACTAGAGGAGAGCAGACATAGTTCCATTTTGTAAGAGCATCGGCAGGGAGCAGGCTAGCAAATATAGCCTGATCTGTCTTATCTGAGTCATGGGGAAATTAATGGAATCCATACTAAAAGAGAGACTGTTAAGAGTATTTTGAATCAAGTGGGCTGCAAGATCACAGGTAGCACCGATTCACAGGGGACAGGTCATGCCAAATGAATCTGGTAGATTTCTTTGACTGGATGACCAGGGAAACAGATAAGGGGAGAGCAGTGGACATGATTGGAGCAGAGTTTAGCTAGGCCTTCCAGCACTGTCCACACAGGAGGCTGATAAAGAAACTGAATGGCCTAGGGGTGGGATCCAGAATGGTTAATTGGGTTCAGTGTGCCTATGCAACTGGTTTTATGCTTGTGTAACATAGATAATCTTTGGCTGTTCACCTCTCTATCCATGGGATATACCACCCTGTATGGGTATGAAGGGTAGGAACCCTAGAGGAGGGTTCCACCCCTTGAGGTGCCATAGGAGTGATTCCCTTGGCTAATGGTACCTTAAGAAGAAGCCCATGGGAAAGAAAGGCATGCTGCTAGAGAAGGAGGGGTGGATGAAGGTGCAAGGAAAAAATACTTGTGTGTGGAGTGAGGAGAGCAGCCCTTAACTGGGCTGAATGGGAATGTGTCCGGTTGCACCACCCCCTTAAACTACAGGCTGTAGCCTTCCAATTAGTACAGTAGCTAGTAAATGGATAAGAAACAGAGGGTGGTGGTTAACGGCACTCACTCTAATGATGGGAGAGTGATCAGTGGGGTACCACAGGGCTCAGTACTGGGACCAATCCTTCAGAACGTAGGGACACTACAGAAGAACTGAAGGGAAGGTATGCCTTTTTTCAGATGATATCAACACTTGCAATGGGGTAGACACCAAGGAGTGGTAAAGAGAATGATCAGGGATCTTGTGAATTTTGAGGAGTGGTAAAAAGCATGGCAGTTGGATTCAATGCTAAAAAGTGCAAAATCATGCACCTAGGGCATAGGAACCAAGAGCTGAGTATAGGATGGGGGGGTATTGACAGTCAATAAACAGGAAAGAGATCTTGGGGTTTTTATGTCTGAGGACCTCAAGGTGGCACTGTTGCAAAGCAGTGAGTAGGGCTAGTGGGATGCTGGGGTGTGCAGGGAGGGTATCTCCATCAGGAGGATGGAGGTGGTGTTGCCATACCCTACCTGGAGTGCAATGTAATTTTGGAGAACAAACCTCAGAAAAAACATAGACAGGGTGGAGGAAGTCAACTGGAGGGAAACTAAAATGGTGCAGGATTTACATGAGAAACCCTAAGAGGAGAGACAGAGGATTCAGCTACACCTAGAAGAGAGGAAAGAGAAAAGTGACATGATACAGGCCTAAAGGTATCTTACAGGAGTGAACAGGGTCCGGGGTCACTTTCAAATGTGAAAGAGCACCAGGACCAGGGGGAATGCAATGAAGCTGGGGAGGGGCAAGAGAGAGATATGAGAAAATATTGGTAGATGCCTGGAACAGATTACCAGCTGACGTGGAGGAGGCTAAAACTGTAGGGGGGCTTCAAGCATGTGTGGCGTAGACATAGCGGTATATTACAGAAGAGGTGGGAGGGTCAATGGAGATCAGATAGCATGTGAGGAGGAAGATGAGGCTGGAAACATGTAGGCAAACTAGGTAGGCCAAGTGGTCCTTTTCTGATGACAAGTTCAGTGTTTCTATGTTTATGATTGCACACCTACTATAGAAACAGCTTTTACTACAGTAGGCCTCTGATTTTGAACTGTCATTCAGTTGGTGGCTGCTTTGGATGTGAGTGGAGGGTCTGTGCTGGTCGCCGTACACCATAGGTTGGGGGCAAGTGGGGGCAGTTGTAGTGGTACTGGGTGGGCTGGTCAGGGGGGTAGATATTATACTTATGGGGCAGGGGAATCACTCAACACCAAGGATCTGGTATGGAAGAATTATAGCTCTTGCCAGACTACTAATTGGGACATGTGGGGAACCCTGGTCTGGATATCAGACAAATGGTACAGAGGAATAACTGATCTTATCAAGTGTCTGATTGGGGCCCAGTTGATCAGTGGTGGGGTCTGCTGTCTGCTGGACACATGGGACAGATGTTTTATTACACAGGCATGCAATTTGGGGGGTGGGGCACTGGACACCGGGACAGTTATGCCATGTACCAGTGGAGGGACCAGGGCTAGTGGTAGCCTGACATGGCCAGGTGTTGGGAGTGTATGAATGCACAGTCCATAACACCTGGTTTGGAGAACCAGTAACTAGTGTTGCACTAATGGATAGCTCACACCTCCCCAACATGCCGATGTGCCTAAGCACAAGAATGGATTAGGCCACTTACACATGGGCCAGTGAATTGGTAACCAAGCAATCATATGACCCTGTGCAGTACTATCCTGCTTTAGAGTGCAAATTGGGATTAGCAAGTTGATAACCTGTCTAACACTTGCAAAAAGCTTGAATATTCTGCCTTAGGGCTTTTAAAACCATTGTAACTCTGTTAAATGAACAAGGAAACATCCGGAGTTGTGGTTGGTGACGGTGCACCATGGTCTCATACCCACTGCCGGACCCCACCTACCTGGGTCCCAATCCTCTGCATGCATCCTCTGCCTGGATGATCCTGGATGTCTTGGGTGCCAGAAGAAGTGGCAGTCCTGCCCTATGGATAAGCCAGGAAGGTCTCTCGCCAGGCGGAGGTAGCATGAGCAGACCTCGGAAGGGGACCCAGGTGTGAGCTTAGAGGCAGGTTGGGTGGGAGAGAACTGGGGATGATGCCTGAGAGAGTCACATCTCCGGTGATCAGAGGAAAAAGAAAAAAAAAATTTCCCAAACAGCATTCCCCCTTTTGATTTGAACCCAAATCACCTTTTGATAATGCAGCCACCAAACTACCTGACTATCTAACTGCTGCAGGTATTACCAAACCCAAACCCATTGGTATCAGTTCAAAAAAGACACCCTGAATTTTGTCCCCGAATACCTAAATGCCAAGAGGCAGGCCTGAGGTGCAGCTGGTTGGCTGGCATTGGCACACCCACCTGAACCAAACAACCCCACAACATGTTTCCCGTGATGTTTTTAATCTGGAACTGGCTTTCTGCACCAGCGGATTTGAACACAGATAAATAAATATAATATTCCCCAGGTGCAGGGCAATTCCTGCCCTCACTCACAGCTCTGCTGTATTAGTCCTAGGATGGCACACATGACTGAAGTCCTGGGGAGGATGGATCAGTAGACGCAGAATCAGGGCTGATGCATAACACTTGAAGGTGTGGAAGCTGCAGCTTGGATCTTCAGTAAACCCAAGGTCTTGCAGCCCTGCCCCCCGGCCCACAGAGGCCCACTGCAGGGCATCACACAAGACCCACCAGCCACAAGGGACCCAGACATGGGAGCATGCCCACGGTCTGGCTCCCCACAGGTCAGAGCACCCCAGCAGCCGGGCACAAACCCACAATCCTTACTCCAGCAGCCCCACTTGATAGGGGTCAATGAGCTCCCACCTAGCACATTTAGGATTGATTCTTCAGATCATTTCCATTCTTTCCTCAGTTACCTGCTACTCTGTGTAGTCAAGCAGTCTCAGCTACCTTCTCGAATATCAGGCTCTGGGGGCACTGGGCAGAGTCTGAAATTCCAGGGATTTAACACAAGTCTCCCATCTTGCTGCATCTCAGGAGCAGACAGCAGGCACCCACCCAGACAGCACCCGCTCATCCCCCTGCTCCCACAGTCTTTCAGCTCCAACACAGTGGCCACTCTTGTGCTCTGGCTCACACACAAGTTCAGCAACTCTTTTTCAAAAATACATCAAGAAAGTCCCATTTCTCACCATGCTGGTGCTAGTCAACTCCAGACAGAAGAGGCTGTCTTGTCAGCTTCTTAAAACCTGGGTTCAAATCCAGTTTTCATGTCCATTTTCTACAATCCATTTTTTTCTGCCAAAAAACAGTCCTTTAACCTTGTCTTCCCCTTTTTCTGTTGATGTTTTGTCATTGTCAGGGTCAGACAGAACCTTTACACTTTCTTCTCTCATCAAAATCTTTGATCATCCGTGTCTCACCGATGTGGTGCAGATAAAACTGAAGAGGCTTTCTCCCATCTTTTGACACAAATCCATTTTCTTAATCCTTTTCTCAATCCATTTAACCTATACTCTGAACAATTTCATCACTGTGGTGCAACTTCTCTGGCAGCAACAAAATACTGCAGATCTCCTCTCTGCAGAGCTGCCGCAAAATCTTCTCTTTCTCTCTAGATGGGGAAAGGCACAACCAGCTCTGGGGACAGATGGCTGGCAGCCCCCTCACAGCCCCACAACCCCACCGTCTCCCCTAGGGGCTGGAGACCCCTCCTGTGGAGGGCTCCCACAAACTGAACTTTGAAACCAAAGTTCTTCCCTTGGGAGCTTTTTGGCAGCTCCCTATTGGCAGGAGCAACTGTCAACCAAAATTAACATGTACAAGGTTCCCGCGACACCTCACTGGTTGCTGAAAAGGCGCATGACTGTCCTCAGTATTTTTCCCCAAGAGTCTTCACTGAAGTTCTACTCTATAGTAGCCTCTTCCTCTGATGGCCCAACAAACAATTTAGCATTTTTAGTTATTTTCCAGCCAGTCGTTAACGCTGAAACTTGTTTCCCCAGCACCAGACAAGCTGAGAAATATGTAGTATAAGCAGCAGGAATGAGAGAATAAATGTTCTACCTCTACCTGGATTAGGTGAGTGGGGGACTACCAGACTACCAAATAATTATTTTTTTATTGTGTCCAGAACTGACAGTGTGTGTGTATGTGTGTGGGGGGGTTGCTGACAGGCTGCGTTTGTGCAGTTAAAACACGATTCCCAGAATCATAACTAGCACTAACCATGCAGTGTGTTAGCACTTTAAGAAAGCATTTAATATACCTGTACACCTTATATGCATTAGAGTAACCCCCAGTTGTATGAGCACCTGGCTGCAATTAGTAATCCTGTGCCAAAAAAAAAAAAATACAGTGCCACATTAACAGGTTAGCACTGCACAGAAGAATGCTTTTTAAAATAGTACCAGCAATGCAGTGCTAATTCTGTTACAGTGGTATTTGGGCCCCCATTTTCAGATTAGTGTTGTACACTCCTAAGTGCTGCACCTGAGATAGCGCACAGCCACAGAAGGTGGTGATAAATGGCACTCACTCCAGTGAGGAGAGAGTGACCAGTAGGGTGCCAGAGGGCTCAGTAATGAGACACGTCCTCTTTAGTGTCTTTATAAGTGGCATAACAGAAGAACTGGAAGGGAAGATGTGCCTTTTTGCAGATGACACCACAATCTATAATAATAATAATAATAGCGTTGATAGGTGCAGATGGAGAGAATGAGTGGGGACCTTAGAAAACTTAAAGAGTGCTATGGACATGGCAGCTCGGGTTCAAAGCCAAAAAGTGCAAAATCAAGCATCTAGGGACTAGAAGCCTAGAGGCTGAGTATAAAATGTAGGGGAGGTACTTATGGTCACTAAGGAAACCTTTTATACAGCACTGTGCTCTGTATGCAGGAGAGGATTACTCATTTGCATGGCCGTAGTAGTATATATGCACATGCACATGATCAGGGTAGCATCAGGTGATGCTGAATATGACACCGATCCAACCATGCTGTTCCCACAGTGTAATGTTTAACTCTGCACACTAACCTTCTGAAAATGGGGTCCTAATTGACTAAAAAACCTGGCCGATGCCTCTTAAGATGCAGAAGGTAAACATAAAAGGGTTATCTTATCTATCTGTTTATGTATTGTTTTATCATATTTTGCTTGCAAAACCTTTATCCAATTTCAAAACATTGTGATGTGACTTAAAATGTTTATAACAGACTAGTTAAAATACAGTTTTTTTTTTCTTCTTTCACCTATATGCTGTCTTTATTTACTTATAAAAACACAGTCTGGTGGGCTGGCCTAGCAGCTTGGCGGTGATTGCACTGCCTCCCATGCCAGTGGCCCAGTTTTGGGGGTGGACCTGGGTTGCACAGGGGTTAGCTGGGGGGAGATATGATTGAGCATATCGGGGAATGCTCTCCTCTCAACGAGGGGAAGTCTGACAACCCCGCTCTTCAGCATCCACCTAGCTGAGGAGGGCTGGCAGGGCAGTGGAGCTGCATAAGTGGGAGGGCTCAGGCAGGCACAAAGCAAGTATGTGTCTTTATATGCAATTGCATCATTGCATGCTTGGCTGCCCAGGGGATGAAACCAAAGGTAGAAAACCCCAATGGCAGAATGATCCAACAACCTGATGCAGATTCTGCACTGCTAACCAGGCTCTGTGTTATGTTCTAACATTTATTCTGGTATTGTTCAACAAACTCACACTGCAACAGGAGTAGAGCAGCTTTCATTTTTATTCAGGTACCTCTCTGGTCTCAACAACAACACTCTCTCTCTCTGCTCTCTTTCTAGCTTACACATATCGGAATGCTGCCCTCGAGTGGCAGAAGTAACACAATGCATTACCATTTCAAATACATAACACTCTGCTCCTGTCTTAATATGTGTCTCCTTGTCAGTGGCCCTGGCCCTCCCCTTTTTGGCCCCAACACAGGGGATGTGTGTGTGTGGGGGGGTCTCAGAGCAAGTATGTCCTGTGGATGGTAAGTGATTGGGCTGGAGATGTCAGTGGGCAAAGGGGTAGCAGGGTGACAAAGGAGATAAAAATCTCTATGGGAAAAAAAAAGAAATAAAACACAGTTTGAGAAGCTCAAACCCAAAAACAGACTGTGCATGCCTGCAGTGAGGCATCACAGTAAAGTTATTTAGTAAAACAATGCAAATTAAATGCACATGCCAGCTAAACTCCTGATGAGAACTGAAGACTGAGGGATTGCAGCAAAAATTGTTTCTTAACCAAGAAACATTTATTAAACAAAACATTAAAATAAAAACTTAATCAAAACATAGTCCATAGAGTACAAACTAGCAACGTTTTTGGCTTACATTTCTGAAGCGCCTGAAGTGCTTCCCAAGCATTCAGCTCAGATAAGTTGCTGGACTTACACAGTAATTAATTACACATAAAACCAATCAACAATTTATCTTGGAAAAATGCATGCAGCCTCCTATGTATATAGGTATGTTAGGAATATCCTGTATTAGCTTCCTATACAAATGTGTTGTCTAACAGTAAATGAAGGCAGCACTTATTTAAAAGAATAAACTAGAGCATTTCAAATTAGTTCTAAAAGTTTCTTGTCACTTCACAATGTTCTGAAATGTGATTAAAGGTGTGCAAGCAAAACAAGATGTAAAATCCCATAAAAAAGTAGAATGAGAGATAGCCCTGTTTTGTTTAACTGCTCTGCAGTTTTAAACATCCTCTCAAGCCAGCAGCTAACTGAATGCAGCAGACAAGCAGTTCAGCTCCAGGCCATTCAAGGGGGAAGGGCAGGGGGATGGGTAGTTTCAGAACACAGTCCATTTCAGTATATAGTTTATGTGTTTCAGTATATAGTGTATGTGAATGTTTCAGACTACAGTGTACGTGTTTCAATGGATAGTGTATGTGTTTCACCATGTGGTGTATTTGTTTCAGTATATAGTGTATGCAGATTTTTCAGTGCATAGTATATTTATTTCAATAGATAGTGTATGCATTTCAATATATAGTTTATTTGTTTCAGTATATAGTGTATGTGATTTTTTCAGACTACAGTGTATGTGTTTCAATAGTGTATGTGTTTCACCATGTAGTGTATTTGTTTCAGTATATAGTGTATGCAGATTTTTCAGTGCATAGTGTATTTATTTCAATAGATAGTGTATGTATTTCAATATAAAGTGTATTTGTTTCAACATATAGTGTATTTGTTTCAGTATATAGTGTATGTGCTTTTTTCAGTGTGTAGTATATGCATTTCAATAGATAGTGTATGTATTTCAATATATAATGTTTTTGTTTCAGTATATAATGTATGAAGATTTTTTCAATATATAGTGTATGTGTTACAATCTATAGGTATTTGTTTCAGTAGATAGTTTATGTGGACGTTTCAGTCTGTAGTGTATGTATCTCAATAGATAGTGTATATGTTTCAGTACATAGTACATTTGTTTCAGTATATAGTGTATGTGGATTTTCAGTACTCAGTATGTGGATTTCAGTAGATAGTGTATGTATTTCACTATACAATGTAATTTTTTTTAAATGAGTATTTTAAACCAATGGGGATTTTTTTCTGTTTTTCTCTGCATTATCTAGCTGTTATAAGTATTGTATTTTCTAAACTGCCATGAGCTTCTGAAGAAGGACTGGTTGGTCCGAAAGCTAGAGCACTTTGTTCTTGTTGTTACATCTAAGTTGGTCCATTAAAAGGTATCAAATCATTTGCTTCTGGAACTATACAATGTAAGCATTTCACTATATAGCATATGGGTTTCACTATATAATATATGTATTTCATTATATAATGTATATATTTCAGTAGATACTGTATGTGGTTCACTTGATTGTGTATGTATTTCACTATAGAATGTATATATTTCACTATATGATGTACGTAGTTCACCATATAGTGTATGTGTTTTACTATACAGCCAGAGATTATGAATTATGTCCCTAATGGCTTGCCATACACCGAGCCTGGCACTTTATTAAACCTTCTTAGCAGTATTTTTGAGTGCTCAAAGTTCTGTTTTGTTTGGAGTCACATTTTCAGAGCACCCGACTCTTGTTGGTGTGTGCCAGATTTTTGTTTTCTGTAGCAGTTTATCTTGTTGCTGCCTGGGAGACCAAGGTTAGTGTGTGACACTTGAAATCCAGCACTGCAGCTGGCTGGAGGTCTAGTGCACAGCTAATGTGCATCGCTTTTTGGGACAAGGAGTGTGTTTCATCTAAAGTTTGTGCACGCCCTGTCATGTGGCCTCAGACAGTATTGGCATCAGCTGCAAAGCCAGACATTCTCCCAGTCGGAGAAAGTGTGCAGCTGCACCAGACTTGATAGTTGGATCCTGAGGGCTTGAGGAGGTTATTCACAGAATTAGGGATGTTACTGAAAGGAAAGGCAACCAGGATGATCTTTTTCGAGATCTTCCCAGTCCTGGGGACTAATGAAGAGCAACAGCAAACAATAGGGCAGATAAATGCTCTGTTAAGAGTCTGGTGCAAGAGGGAGGGTTTGCTTTTTCTGGCTAACTGGAGGGCCTTCTGGGAAAAGGACACCTGGATGCCCATGATAGGTTGCATCTTTGCCAGGGAGGAGTAGTGGTTCTGTAATGCCCCCCCCAACTGGGGATTACATTTAATGCCTCACGCTGGCTCCGGCGTCCGCCCATTCTTCCCGGGACCTCCTGCTGCCTAGCCCAAGTCCACTTGTCCACCTGGTTCCCCTCCAGTTCAGCCCATTACTTTATTGTAGCCCTGTTCAGTCTTGAAATCACAACCATGAGTCGCTGGCATTATGCTGAGCTGCCAGCGACTGCACATGCACATAGTGGCGCTTTGTTGATTCCAACCACTGGAATCACAGTCAGTCCAAGGGGTCTTTTGTGGTCCCAGTGCCCCTGCTAAGCTAAACGGGGACCAGGGACCTCGGATAGTGCATAAGAAGACGCAGGAGTGTTTTTAAATAAAGTTTGAAAATGGGGTAAAAACCGGGCTCATGAATATTAATGAGCCCTGTATTACATATATAGTGAGGCTGCTGCTGCCACCTAGGGGGTGTGTGTGTGTGTGTGTGTGTGTGTGTGTGTGTGTGTGTGTGTATATATATATATATATATATATATATATATATATATACATACACATTATATATATATATAATATATCTATATAGATATATATCTCAGCGGCAGCGACAGCGAAAGTAATGAGATTTAATATAAAAAATGAATGCATTTAAGAGAGAACTGTTGGGGCTACATAACTGAGGGGCTATTATTTAATAAAAGTAATATTGCTGGTTGCACCAGGACTTTATGTGTGAGGACACTGAATAGACTGTATAAAGACAGTGTTCTCAGCCACCATCTTTGTGCCTGTCAACCAATCGAAAAGCCAGGCTAAACAAAGGGACTCCTGGGACAGTGCCAGAGACTTATTGGGAAAAAGGGAGTTACAGTTTTGGGCGCCTAAATGCTGTCCAATTAAAATACTTGAACTGATTCTGACAGCTTGGGCAGCTAGTCGGATTATAAGAACTTTGCTCTTTATTTAAGGAAGGACAGTTTGAACTGAGTCAGTCTGAGGAGCAATTCGAGGGAGTCTGGAACCTTAGAACTGCCAGGAGGCTCCCTGCAGCTCGGGGAATTTGGGGAGAGGACAATTTTTACCTCTCCTCAGCTGAAACCACTGCTGTATAAGTGTTGGGACTGCCAAGTCTGCAGAACAAGCTGAGATTCTCTTGGAGAGGGAGAAAAAGAGAAGATATTCCCCAGGGCAGAATTCCCAGACTGAAAGTGGATCAGCTTGCCAAAGGACCCTAAACTGCATTGCAGTGAGAGAAGCTGCTTTTGCCTCAGGGACTGCATCTAACGTTAATGCCTGTGGTCACTGGAATTGTCTCCAGCCAATTTGCCAGAAGGAGAGCTGAACTGCAGTGTGCCAGCTTATATTTCCAGGACTGCATCTTGCAAGTGAGTAAGCTGTGTGGCCTATTACTGAACTGTATCCAAGCTGAACTAGTGATGCCAAGTACTGTGCCTAAGAGACTGTTGCTGCCCGTAAAAGCCAAGCTGCCAGACAACCAGAGAAGGGAATCAGCTCCTGCAGAGAAGATCATCGCGGGTTGTGGCCAGTCATGTCAGCTCCGGTCCTTGTATCCTGGTCCTTGCCAGAGAGGACTAAGTCCTGCAGCCTGCAGCCCCATCCTGCCTCAAGAAGAACCATCCTAGAAATCAGCCCAGTTCCCGAGGTTCAAGGTTCAGTGAGTACCTCAGGGTTTTACCCTGCAACACCCATCCAAATTATTTTATCAGTTAATTTGCTTTTCAGGTTCCAAATTGTGGTTATATTGTTTTGTAGGCCAGCGGGCCTGGGGTTTGCAATTTCTGGGTTTCCAAAAAGGTGTTTTATGATTGCTACAGCCAAGTACAAAGTAAAGCCTTAACCATCTCTTTATTTAAGGGCCCCAACCAGCTGCAACACCGGCCAACCCCCAGCACCGCTTCAGGCCCGCAACGTAGCTTATCCTGGGTAGCCAGTGAGGTTAACTGGACAGTCCAAAAGGATTAATGCATTTTGTTGAATTGTTATACAAAGCCAAAATACTGCTAAAACCAAAAGTACCAATTAATCTATTTTAATTTGCATCCCTACCCCCTTGTTGAACCCTTAAATAAATCTGTTATTTGAATGTTAATCTGGTCCATGAGCATATTATTACTGAGTGCTGGTTTAATTCAAGCAACTGAAAGGTTTGGTGTTGTTATCGGTAACTGTTCTTTCCAGGTGCACAGGGTAAATGCAGTGTTCCAGACCCTGTTGTTAAATTTGGTCACTATCAGCATATTATTAGCACTCCCATTATGTGGGTCACTGAATGCAAAGCAAGGTGTTTCTTGTAATTTCAAGTGTGGGGCCACTAGGTGGGGTGGTTGGTAGTAGCTTCCCAGAGGGCTATATCATTTCACGTTCTAACCCACTAAATCATTACTCTGGATGGAGGCACCATAACTGTAGTTTTACTGTTGGTAGCGATACCACAGTGATCCATGATAGCGAACCCAGGCCCTTCACCTGCAGTCAGGAAGCAGGCAGGGGTAGTAACCCTTGGTATAATGGTGCCAGGGTTACAGTTCTGGCCAGGAGAAAGGACAAGGCAGTTAGGGAGATTTAAACTAGAGAACTGTGAGGAAGTCCAGTGCAAGAATTCACCAAAGGCATGAAGCAGACACAGAATCACTGAGGAATGGATGACAGAGCAGGGAGCAGCAAGAAAAAGATGCACCAGCAAATGGTTGCGCGCTTGAAGGTATAATGCACTTTAAAGGCCAGGACTTAGTGGCACTTGCAGAGACCTGGTGGGGGTGAAAATAACTGGAACACCAGGAAGGGGTTATAGGCTACTGCAAAGGCTAGGAATCACAGAAAAGAGAGTGGGGTGGCTCTCTTCAAGAGGGAGGGAGTCATTGGGGAGGCAAGAAACACACGGTGGTGAAGACCATGCCACAGTCCATCTGAGTCAAGTCTGGGGAACAGAGGGAAAAAGTCGCATTGGTTGTGTGTACTACAGACCCCCAAACAGTTCAGTGGACCATGATACTCAGCTGGTTGGGGAACTTATGAGAGGAGCAGCAAACTAATCTCTGCAACATCGACTGTCATCTTGAAAAAGCTAACGCAGGACTGAGACTGAGTTCCTGTCCCTTTCAAGGATGATTTTCTAGAACAGCATGTTCAGTAAGGGACTAGGTTGAAACCATCTATGACCTTGTTCCGGCAGTGGTGACAGGATCATCTCCAGTGTGAATATCAAGGAACTAGCAGGAGGCAGTCACCCCAGCTGGGTAAACTTCTCCTGGTAACTGAAGAATAGTCGGGCCTCAGCCACTAGAACCCAGAATGTTAGGAAGGCAGACTGCCAAGATGAGGATTTGGCAGCCAAGTTTCTAGAGAAGCTGTATGAGGCTGGTAATGCAGAACACATGTGGGGTTTGTTGAAGAAGGTGTTTGAAGCAGCTGCAGAGGTCTGCATCCTGTAAGCAGTTAAAGGAAAACAGCAAATAAGTGTTGCCCTGACACATCAGAGACCTATGGCAATTGATTCTATACAAAATTTGCCTAGAACTGCTGAAAAGTGACAGGTGGCCTCCATACATGACAGGAGTACAGAGAAGTACAGCGGGACTGCAAAAAGAATTAAGGAATCAAAAGAGGTCTGGAAACCAGGATAGTAGTAGGAGTTGTAGATAATACGAGTTCTGTCTTCCAAGACACAAATGGGGAGAGAAAGGTGAAAAAGGGGATGGGGCTCCTGAAAACAAAGCAAAGAGGAAGGAACTTGTGTGTAAACTAGGGGCCATGGCTGATATGCTGAATGAAACAAGGAAAGACAGTGGTCCCCTGCCTGAAAGTGGCATCAAGGCAGCTGTCAGGAGCATTCCTGAAATGAGGCAGCCAGTATTTACCAGAGAAAGGGTCCAGAAGGGCCTGAAACCTTATAGTTAGATAAGCCCCAGGGCTGGATGGGATACACCCAAGGTTTCTTAACGAATTGGCTGCAGAACTGGCTGAACCCCTAGTAGGACTATTCAGTATCTCATCAGACAGGAGTAGTTCCAAAAGACTGAAGGGTAGTGGCATAGTCCCACTATGGGGAGAGCAACTGGGGAATTACAGACATGTCTGCCTTACCTCTAGTGGGTAAACTGATGGAGTCATTACAAACATACAAACATACAAAATTGCCAGCAGAAACAGGCCTCATGGTCTATCGAGTGCTCAAGTGTGCAGCTAGCCCCTCATCACACAGCTGCCCCTCCCCCCCCTTCCCAGTATCCTTACCCTATCCCAACCCCTCTTGAAACTGATCACTGTCTTACAGGACACTATCTCATCTGGTAAGCTGTTCCATTTGTCCACCACTCTTTCCATGAAAAAATGTCTCCTCATCCCCCTCTTGAATCTTCCCCACTCCAATCTCAGTCCATGCCCTCTCGTGTCCCTCCCCCTTCTCATCTGAAAAATCCCTTCTGTGTTGGTCTTGTTTATCCCCTTCAGATACTTAAAGGTCTCGATCATATCCCCCTATCCCTCCTCTCCTCCACTGAATATACATTCAACTCTCCCAACCTGTCCTCATAGGGCTTGCTCTCCAATCCTGGATCATCTTTGTGACTCTTGCTGCACACCCTCCAACAATCTGATGTCCTTCTTCAGGAATGGGCACTAGTACTGCATGTGGTACTACAGGTGAGGTCTGACCAATGACCTATACAGGGCAAGATAACCTCCCTTCTTCTGAAGGAGATCCTCTTGCAATACACCCAGCATTTTGTTGGCTTTTAGTACTGCCTTCCTGCACTGAGCAGGTTGTTCGTGATCACTCCTAGGTCCATCTCCTCTGTGGAGCTACCCAACTGTACCCCATTCAAGTGATAATCCCTCCCCTGGTTCCTGGCTCTGAAGTGCATAACCTTGCACTTCTTGTTATTGAACCCCAACTGCTATGTTTCCGCCCACTCCTGCAGCTTAGTCAGGTCCTTCTGCAACCCCTTCCACCCCTCCGCATCATCAACTACAGCTCACATCTTGGTATTGTCTGCAAACAGGCTGATCTTACTCCGGATCCCATGTGAGATATCTGCTAAAAATCCCAAACAGCACCGGTCCCAGTACCGATCCTGTGGTACCCACTTCACCACTCTCGAGAGGCCCCCCACCACTACCCTTTGCTGCCTTCCTTTAGCCAGTCGGTGGATCCATTTCTACCATTTTTGGTCCCGCCCCATATTCCAATTTTCCCCACCTCCCATGCGACACTGAATCAAAGGCCTTGCTGAAGTCCAAATACAGGACATTCACTGCATGGCCTCGTCCAGTTCCCATGTCACCCAGTCGTAGTACTCTACAAGGTTTGTCTGGCAGGATCTGCCCACTATAAACCCATGCTGTTGACCATCCTGGAGACTGTTTTCCTCTAAGAAGCTCACTAGCTTCTCTTTTAGTATGGTCTCCATGAGCTTTCCCACGATCGATGTGAAACTCGCTGGCCTATAGTTTCCTGGTTCATCCTTTGGGCCACTTTTGCAGATGAGCACCACATGGGCCAATCTCCAGTCCTGTGGTACACATCCCATGTCCAGGGAGGTATTGAATATGTTGACCAGTGGCCCCACCAGGACCTCTTTGAACTCCGTTAGTGCCCTAGGGTGAATGCCATCAGATCCAGCTGCTTCATCACCCTTAATGCCCTCAACCCATCTAGTACCCTGCTCTCTGTAATCTCTACATCTTCGTCCCTCCCCACCCCTGCGCCTGGGTATCTGCCCCTTCTCTTGCGTGAATACAGAGCAGAAGTATTCATTCAGTGCCTTTGTCAAATCGGAAGAGAGGGAGGTCACGAGTGGGGTGCTGTAGGGATCTATCCAGGGTCCTCTCCTCTTCAGTATGTTCATCATTAATCAAAGAGAGCCTTGTGGACTACCTAGAGAGCAGCTTTCCACTGGATAGTAAACAGTATGGATCTGTGGCAGGGAGGTGTCAGCTCAACCTGATACTTTTCTTTTACTGGGTAGCAAAGGCAGTAGCTAAGGGCCATGCTGTGGATTTACTGTACTTTGATTTCAGCAAGGTATTCGGCTCAGTGCCACACAGTTGATTGCTGAAAAAGCTGGAGGACCTGGGCGCAGCTAGGGATATAACTAGATGGATAAGAAACTGGTTGAAGGAGAGACAGTAGAGGGTGGTGGTAAATGAGGTCAAATCGGAAGAGAGGGAGGTCACGAGTGGGGTGCCATAGGGATCTGTCCAGGGTCCTCTCCTCATCAGTATATTCATCAGCAGTCTGGCCCGGTGGTGTGGATAGCTGAGGTGCTGGCACCTCACCTGCCGTGGGTTCAGAAATAGACAGGGGTCACTCAGGGGTCAGCTGAGGGGAGGAGGATTGAACATCCTACAGGATGCTGTCCTCCTCTGGATAGGGAGGGAGGTCACCTGGTTTGCTGCGATACTGCCACCTAGGTGACCACAGGTGGTAGCACAAGTGGAGTCACTAGGGGAGGGTGCCTCATGACTGTGATATATGCACTTGCATGCGTCCCTTTCAGCTCTTGCTTGCCAAAAGCCTGAGGAGAGAAAAACTGCAGAAAAAGCCGAGGCCATGTGGGATAATGCTGCACTCCCTCGCAGGCCCTGCACCATCTACTGGGCTGCCTACTGCCACATCCATTACCTAGCTTCCTCCTGGAATTCGGGTTTCTGTGAGACCATGCCATGGGGGGATCCATGGGGCATTGCATGGCAGTGGCATAGTAAACCCCATAAATGACAGGTGACAGGGCTGGGGGGAGTAGCAAGGCAGATGGGGCCAGCTGTGGAGAAGGGGGGGATAATATGTTCATCAGTGACATTGAAGAGGATGTTCAGGGCAAGTTGCATCTTTTCGAAGGTGACATGAAGCTCTGTGGTAAGGTAGATAGTGACAAAGTGACAAGGGAGATGCTTAGGGGTCTACAAAGGCTGGAGAGGTGGTCTGTGGTTTGGCAGTGGAAATTCAACACCAAAAAAAATACAAGGTTATGCACCTGTGGAAAAAAAGAAACAAGACAGTGTACTGGATGGGAGGGGTTAAACTGAGCACTACGGCAGAGGAAAGGGACCTGGAAGTCATCATTAGTGATTCTCTTAAACAATCAAGCCAGTGTAACAAGGCCTATAGTAAGGCTAATAGGGTGCTGGAGTGTATTGGAAGGGGTACTGACAGCAGGAGAAAGGAGGTATTACTACCGCTGTATAGGCCACTGGTGAGGCCTCATCTGGAATACTGTGCACAGTTCTGGAGTCCTCAAGTAAGGACGGACAGGGTCAAGTTAGAGATGATGTAACGCAGGGTGACTAAAATGATTCGGGGCAAACAGGGCAGATCTTATGAAGATAGTCTGAAACCACTGAACATGTACCGTCACTGGAGACCAGGTGAAAAAGGGTCGATATAATAAAGACCTTCAAGTTTCAGAATTGAATAAACAAGGTGAACTGCAGGGAACTATTTAGTAGGAGTACAGAGTCAAGAACCTGAGGTCACATTTGGAAACTGGCAGGGAGAAGGTTTAAGAGGGATGGGAGGAAGTTCTACTTTACAGAGAGGGTGGTGGAGCCATGGAGCAGTCTGCCAGCGGAGCTGGTACATGCCAAGACTGTAAGTGGTTTCGAGAATAGCTGGAACAGAGTGAAGGGTCTGGTGGTTACTCAGGTCGGTAGCAGTAGGGAGGGAAGCAGGAGATGAACTGTGCAAGATAAACCCCTTATGGACAGTAGAGTCCCAGTCAGAGAGGAAATCTGGTAGACTAGATAGACCGTTGGTCTTTCTGCCGTCACTGCCTATGTATTTATGTTTCTAATACTTTACTTCAGTGTTCACCAAAGGTCCAGTGGGGAGGTTAGTCATCAAGAGGGTCCATGGCATGAAGGGTAATCATGATGCAACCTGCAGTCATAATACCCACAATGGTAGCAGACCACCTGGCAAAGATCAAGCCATTTAAATCCCAAGGGATGGATGGGATGCACCCCAGGTTTATAGTGGATCTAAAGGAACAATTGGCGGGGCTTCTTGTGATAATCTTTCATTATTCTATACAGGTGTGGTATCAGAGGACTAAAAAGTGACCAACATTGTCCTCATCTTCAAAATGGAGGCAAGGTCAGACTCTAGCAACTATAGGCCACTCAGTCTGATAAGTGCTGGCAAAGGTCCTGGAATCCATTTTCAGTGACAAAATAATGGATCACTTGATTAAGGCCAAGGTTCTCACTCCCTCTCAGCATTGCAGTGGACAGCTGGACTTCAGCAAGATTTAAAGGAGAACTGCACTAAACCTGTAAGTCAATTTCCATGTAGAAGTTGATTTTTAAGTACTGGTTCCAATTTCGTTATTGTTCCATCTCTAAAGGCAGTTTTGTTATCCTAGCGGGTGTTTCTGATTTACACACAGAGACAGTAAGTGCCATTTTAGAACTGTATGATGTAGTTTATGTCCCTTGCTCAGCTCTGCCATTGTTGGAACAATGCATTCATATTCTACTATAGAACTCTGGCTGGAGAGGGACATAAACTACATCACACAGTTCTAAAATGGCACTCAACACCAGAGGGTAAATCAGCAGCCACTACTAATAGGCAAGTATAGATGGAACAATACCATACCCGCTGGTGTCCCTCCCCTCCTTAGCTCGAATATCCCTTCAGTACCTGTCTTGTTTATCCTTTAAATACTTAAAGGTCTCAATCATATCCCCAATCCCTTCTCACCTCCAGGGAGTACATATTCATCTCTCTCAGCCTCTCCTCGTATGGACTGTCCTGCAATCACTGGATCATCTTTGTCGCCCTGTGTTGTACCCCTTCCAGTAATCGCACATCCTTTTTCAGATATGGATGCCAGTACTGCATGCAATACTCCAGGTGTGGCCTAACCAGTGACCTGTAGAGAGGCAGGATTACCTCCCTGCTCTTGGAGGAGATCCCTCTCGCGATACAACCCAACATCCTGTTGGCCTTTGCTGCCACCCTCCTACACTGCACTGTATTGTTCATTTTCCCCATTACAACCACCCCTAGAGCCTTTTCCTCCTGGATGTTATCTAGTTGCACTCCTCCCTGCTGGTAACCCCCCCCAGGTTTCTTGGCTCCAAAGTGCAGTACTTTGCACTTTTCGTATTGACCCCCACCTACCACGCTTCCGACCACTCCACCAGTTTGGTCAGGTCATCCTGCAGCCCCTGACAGCCTGCTATATCATTCACCACCACCACCCCCAACTTTATGTCATCAGCGAACAGACTGATCTTATTCCTGACACCATGCGAGATGCCCGCTATGAATATTCCAAACAGCATTGGCCCCAGTACTGATCGCTGTGGCACCCCACTCATCACAGCCCTTGGAGATGAGAGTTCCCCTCCACCACCAGTACCCTCTGCTGTCTCCCCTGCAGCCAGTTCTCAATCCATTTAACCATCTTAGTCCCCACCCCAACGTTTCTCAACTTTGCATCCAACCTCCCATGCAGCACCGAATCGAAGGCCTTACTGAAATCCAAATATATGACATCCACAGCATGGCCCTTGTCCAACTCCCTTATAACCCAGTCATAATACTCAACTAAGTTAGTATGACAGGATCTTCTGGAGACATATCCATGCTGATGACTGTCCTAGAGCCCATTGTCTTCCAGAAAGGACACCAGATTCTCCTTAAGTATTGTCTCTATCAGCTTCCCCACAATGGATGTTAGGCTTACCAGTCTGTAATTGCCCGGTTCATCCTTTGGGCCACTTTATGGAGCGGCACCACATGGACCATCCTCCAGTTGTGTGGTACACACCTTGTGTCCAGGAGGTATTGAATTGAGGTATTGAATAGGTTGGTCAGTGGTCCAGCCAGGACCTCCACATTTCCTTCATATTGGATGATCTAAAGGTGGCCAGACAGTGTGACAAGGCAATTGGAAGGGCTAGTGGGATGTTGGGGTGCATTGGAAGGGGTATAGCCAGCAGGAAGAGGGAGGTGGTGCTGCCCCATATAGATTGCTGATAAGACCTCACCTTGAGTTCTGTGTACAGTTCTGGAGACCACCTCTCAGGAAGGACATATATAGAATTTAGGCAATCCAGAGGAAGACTACCAAAATGGTGCATGGTCTGCATCAAAAGTCCTATGAGGAAATGCTAAAGGAGCTAAGCATGTACGCCTTGGAGGGGGAAATATGATAAAGACCTTTAAATACCTTACAGGGGTTAATAAGGTATAGAAGGAGGTGCTCTAGAACGAGAGGGTATGCTATGAAGTTGGAGGGGGGTAAATTCAGGAGAGGTGTAAAGAAAGTACTCACAGAAAGGATCATGGATGCCTGGAACAGCCTTCCAGCGGCAGTAGTGGGGGCAAAAACAGTGGTGAGGTTCAAGAATGCCTGGGACAGGCACAAGGGACTCAGGTGTAAGGGAGGGAAGAGATTACATCATAGATCAAGTGAGGTCTGTATCAAAAAGAAGGTGTAAAAAAAAAAAAAAAAAGACTAAGTGGTCCTTGAGCCCTTATCTGCTGTCACATTCTATGTTTCTATTATGTTTCTTCTTCTGCTGTGAGCAGCCATTTTGCAACATGTCTTCCCTATGGTATTTCCACCAGAAGGCCAAGTCAAGTCCTTCTGGCAGAAAGAAGCAGTGGGAGAGACAGGCAGGGAAGACCCAAGAACCATTCTCTGATAGGACACCAGCCCTGTGTCCAGCTCAGCTTCAGAGTGTAGATCACTCTTCTCCAGTTAGTGTGATTAGCCCTGTTGTGCCAGAAATAAGACAATTGGATCCTGAAGATTATTCTGGACTGTTATGTCCTAGAACTAAAAGAGCAGCCTCTGGACCACCCTGTTGGAAAATTATATCTGTAGTGGTGAAAACCTTTGGGAACCCAAGGGGCAAATTGAATGCACCTCAGGATCATAGTGGTGCTTCAGGAACAATTGTATTTGCTGCTTACAGCAATCATTCATAAGTCTGTCCATACAACTGAGGTGCCAGAGGACTAAAGGTGGCCAGTGTTGGCTCTGTCTTTAAGAAGGAGACAAGAACAGACTACAAGCCAGTCAGCTTGATATCAGTGCTGGGCTAGGTACTGGAATCCATTTTCACTGAGAAATGGCAAGCCTAAATGGGCAAATTTCTCAGCTGGCTTGATACAAACCTATGAAACCTATGTAGCACAGTATACGGATTTATCCTGGAGAGGTGGGGCAACGTGACAAACCTACAGTCCCTTCAGACCATAAATTACTATTCTACCCACCCAAGCCTCTCTATCAACTCTGGGGTACCTCAGAGCACTGATCTCCCTGCTTCCTGTATCAGTACTAACATTCATATGTATGCTGATGACACCATCCTCTACTGCATGGTTGCCTCAGTTTCTGAGCTGCAATCATTGCTGCAGCTTTACTTCAGTGATGTCTATTGTTGGTTCCACTCCAACCGGCTGATGCGTAATGCCATAATGACTGTGTACATGTCCTTTGGTTCCAGACAGAAGCTAGCTAGGCTTCCTTACATGCCTTCATTCTCTACCCACAATAGCATACTTCCAGAGAAAACTGCCTTCTTCAAGTACCTAGGTGTGTGGCTGGATAAACACCTGGATTTCTCTGAACACATCAACACCATCCACAAAAAGCTATGCCCCAAACTCAGTGCTGTCTACCACAACACACCCTGTATCCCACTCCCAGCCATGAGATCATTCTCAAAATGATTCTTTTTTTTAATTTTGGATATTATAGTATGTTACC
The DNA here is from genome assembly GCA_016271365.2 of Neoceratodus forsteri. Classification (NCBI taxonomy): domain Eukaryota; kingdom Metazoa; phylum Chordata; order Ceratodontiformes; family Ceratodontidae; genus Neoceratodus; species Neoceratodus forsteri. The sequence goes on from CM057450.1 coordinate 1,547,231,348, forward strand.
ATGTATGTACCTTATAACCAGACAGTTATAACAACTCTATGATGCATATCTTCACAATAAAAAATAGAAGCAAAATGAAAACAAATCACAGAATCATAAATAGCCCATCCTGAAACATAAAATTATACTCTAGTCCAAAACAGGCTAGGAGGTCATTTTGGTTATATATCCTGTAACATATCTGAACCGTAATCTTGCAGCTATGAATGTCTAATTTATTTCAATTCATTAACTAAGAAGTTAAATAGACTCACTCCACCCCTCGAGTAACCCTTTTAATATTTAATTCCTCCAATTACAAAGAAAAGCGCTTTTAAACAAAACTAGAAAACAGGCATGCCTTTCATGAATTGATCTAAAGAGCGACTAAAGTTCCATCCTATCCGTCATTTCTAGCATCTCATTTTCTGAAACTGTGGGTGAGCCTGAGGTTTCTTGTGCTGAATAATGAGCTTGAAGATAAATCACTAGCTGGTCAAATTCAAAAAAGATGTTGACCTTCTGATCTTTTACCACCTTCACCTCTGCTGGTGGTAGCATTGAGCACTGTGCCCCAATTTGTAGTACCTCTTGATGGTACATCAGGAATTTTGCCATCTTTGCTGGATCTGATATGAGTAGTCTGGGAAGATATGACAATCATTTTTATATTCCAAAGTTCCATGTCATTTAGTCAGTTTAAAATAAAGTCTCTGTCCAAGTCAAAAGCAGAAGTAGCTAATATGTTTGGTTTAATGACTATTCCAGCTTCCTGATTCTTTCTTGGGACTCAAAGCATGCACCAATAAGGTGGGATCATCAGCAGGTAGCTCAAATGTTGTCATAAGGATATCTTTTACCAGGTCCCCTGTACAGTGCTCCCTCATTATAATGAATCCTGTTTTAACGAATCCTGCATGTAACGAATGCTGGTCATGGATCCCATCAAAAACAGTGTGAATGAAGAAGTTTTCAGCTTGTGGTTTCACTTTTTCACTTTTTTTTTGTGGTTTGTTGTTTGCGGTTCAAATTAATAACAGTCAATCAATTAATTTACTACATTCCCCATTAGCCATTACCCCTTAGTCCTTAGCAATTAGCCCTTAGCTAATTTTATCTGCGGTTTGCTGTTTGAGGTCCAAATTATTAGCAATCAATCAATTTACTACATTCTCCTTTAGCCATTACCACTTGGTCCTGAGCAATTAGCCCTTAGCAATTGTTAATTTTCCCATGCTATTCCCTGCATTCTTGAGTATAAAACACAGTTTGTTGTGCCTTTACACAGCATTCACTGTCCCTTGAAAAGCTGTCCCTCTGTTTGCCTTTTGGTCCATTCTGTTTGCTGTGATGGCTGAGACGAAAAAATGAAAGGCATCAGATGTCAGCGCTAAACTCTCCATTATAGACAGACTGAAGAATGGAGAAGGTGTTGCTAAACTTGCTGTAGAGTTCTCCCTGGCCAAATCCACCATCTTCACTATCCACAAGCAAGAAGACTCTCTGCAAGCTTTTGCAGATCACTGCTGCGAGAAAGGGGGAATGCAGAGAAAAAAACTGAGGCTGGCTGGTAATGCAGAGGTGTATCAAGCGGTGAGAATCTGTTTTGAGAGACAGTGTGCTGCTGGTGTTCCTCTGTCAGGGACAATTGTAAAAGAAGAAGTTGATGCATTCACCAAGCAGCTGCTAGGGGAAGAGTGCAGTTTTAAATCATCCCCTGGCTGGCTGTGGCAATTTCAGCGAAGAAATGGAATTCGGCAGTTAAAGATCGTCAGAGAGCAGAGGTCAGCAGATGACCATGCTGCAACTGACTTTATGCCACAATTAATAGACATTCTAGAGGATGGTGACTATGAGCAATGTCAGCTTTATAAAACTTTCAGGACAGAACTTTAGTGGCCAGAACAGAAACAGATGCATCAAAAGTTATAGAATTTACAAGGACCGTCTTACTCTGCTAGTTTGCACAAATGCCACAGGTGATCACAAGTTAAAGCCCCTGTGCATAGGTCGGTATGTCAACCCTAGGTGTTTTCACCACATTAATAGAGATGTACTTCCTTTACATTATGATTCAATTGTGAATGCTTGAATGATGAGAGACATTTTTAAAGAATGGACACTTACGTGCTGTTACTCCTTGATCAGTGTCCTGCTCATCCTAAGGCAGAAGAACTTAAGAGCAGAGATGGCAAAATCAAAGTTTTGTATTTCCCTCCTAACACAACATCAGTGATACAGCCTACGGACAAGGGCATTATTACAAACTTAGAAACTCTATACGAAGCATGTGCTATGAGAGACTATTGTCTGGGACAGTGGTACAGAACTGTTTAAATTCTTAAAGGCGTACAACATCAAAGACTTGATGCATGTGACCGGCACAGCATGGGACTCGTAACCACAGCTAAAATCACAAACTGCTGGCATGATGCTCTAGGGCCCATTTCTTAAGACAGCAGCACACCCCATGGCCAAGACGTTTCAGCCGCAGATGCTGAAATTGACATGGAAGATGTGGGCATTGCTGCTGGCTTAGGTCTTATTGAAGGGACTGGCCGTGAAGCTCAAGATCAGCTGCAGCAATGGTTCACTGAAAATGATGCTCTCCCTGTGTCTGAAGCCATTACAGATGCTGCTATTTTAGCTGAAGTTAAGAGTGGGACTTGTGCAATTCAGTTGCAGGACTCAGAAGCAACCCATCACTATGTGCAGGTAATGGCGGGAATTGCAGGACTTGACTCAGGGTTGCGCTATCTAGAGCAGCAACTGTATGTCTCTTCCCTATATCTGCTCCAGCTAAAGCACCTTATTGTACAATCAAAAAAAGAAATGCTGCAACATGTATTGGTCCAAGCTGCACTGGACACATTTTTAAACAAACAGTGGAACAAAGTTCTTTTAAAATACATAAATAAATAAATACAGTATTTTAACAGTTTTTTTACAATAATAAATATTTGATATCCATTTAAAACTTATTATTTAGTCTTATGCTCTTTATTTAAAAACAAACTGCATTGATTATTGCATAGAAATTGACTAGCTCCCACTATAGCGAACCCTCACTATAACAAACTTATTCAGTGGCTCACGATTGGTTCATTATAACGAGGGACAACTGTATTTAGAAGTTGAGTGTCAAGAGTTGATGGAATGCCGACCAGTCAGATATTTTTATGCCAAAAGTTGATTCTTGTTGTTCTCCAACTTTCTGGCCATATTGTAATTTTCTTTTATTACCCCCACTTAATGTTGCATCTAGCGTTTGCAGTTTGTTTTCCTTTTTCCCAATCTGCTGTTTGTGGTCTGTGACAACTTTTTCCACTGCAGCCTCTTTTTCCTTTAGTGCCTTTGCTTCACCTTGCAAGAAATCTGTCTTTTGCACTAAAGTATCAAAGCGTTGGCCATAATGCTCAATCCGTGCTAGGATTTTTTTTCTAGTTTTGCCAAGGGATTGCAGCATTTATTCACTTTCTCCACCTTATATCACAGAGTGCTGCTCCGTGGGAGATGACTGTGCTTGTGGACAGGTGTGTGGTGTAAGTAACCCAGTTTTTGCATGCTGCTATACTTGTGAGAAGCTTAATACTGATGGTGTTTTGGGTCTCACTGAGTGGAAGTGAGTCTTTTGCTCATTAGTCTTGTAATGGGATGGTAAAACCATCACCTTCTTAGGTTCTTGTTGGAACTGCACTAAAGTGAAGAAACAACAGACAAGTGGTGTCCAGCACAAAAGGTGATTTATTTCTGGTATATAAAGCAGGCTTACAACCAAACAGTGTGATCACCGGGAGAATACTTCCAATCTTTCTTACCTATAGGTAGCAGTATGCCTCTTCTCAGAAAGCAGGTGCTATGCAAAGGGTCTTATACCCCTGATAATCATTATAGCAACAGCTAAAAAGATATATAAGAACATTATAATTGGTCAGTGGCAAATAGCCTGACTCCTCACCAGCCTGGGAAAGCATGCTGAGCTAGCAAAAAGACAAGACAGCTAAACAATGGATCTTGTATATGTGAAGGACACTTGCGGTTACATATGCAGTTGCAGTTCTGCACTATCACTAAAGATGGCAGTATTGCCTAACTAATCATTATACAGTGGTATAAATAGAAGTATCTCCCAAGTGTTACAATCAGAATAATAGCAAAAGCATTATGATTCTCAGTAAAAATATATAAAAGTACAGTAGAACTCAGATCCTGACACTTATGCTTATGTGATAAGTGCCTATGCCCTAAGGTTAGCACATATACCTATAAGTAGTACTGTCTGTGAGGTGAGGGGCCAGTCAGGGTGCTGGTCCATGGATAACATTCCCAGCGGTCAACCTTAACTTTCTTTGCACTAGCCAGCTGGACAAGTTGATTAAAAATTGCACTAGCCCGAGATGGTTGCACTAGCCCACAGTAATAATGGTCAATTTTGATCGGTTTTACAGGGAAAATGCAAGCCAAGAAATACTCTGATTATTGCATATTTATCCTGCTCCCACATTGCTTCCTGCCCCAGCAAAAAAGACTGCAGTCCAGTCACACGCAGTGTGTACCTTCATTTTTTTACCATGTACCCTTGCTTCCTCTTTCTTCACCCCTCCCTGCCAAAATAGAGAATACCATAATAGCAAATGTTCAATCAGGCAGTTCTAGCTCTGCACACAATTGCCAACATCATCATGCACGTCACTACAGTCCCACCCTGACATGCAGGGCAATATACAGAATCAGGCAGAGAAAGACACTCATCCCCACCCTGTGATTAACCTGAACTGCACTTCTGGAAGTTTTCTTACAATGCAAATTGAGTCAGGGAAGCTCTAAGATTTCTTTGGAGCGTTAAACAAACACAGGGGCTTGGGATGTAAACTTTGACATATTTGTTTATATATACCAGGCACAAAATATTGATTTAACATGTACTGCCATAACAAAACATATTTTCATAACAGTGTCCTTTCATCAGTCAAAGGAGCAGTAAACAGGCATGATGCTATACTACATCTCTTTCTATATAGGATGATCTGTGCACACCAGGAATACCTATATTTAACCTTTCAAATTATGTATTTTATTAAGGTTTTGCTTTGTACCATACATGCTCCAAAGCATTGTTTTTAGGATGAAATGACATGCTAGATGGTATAAGGGTGGGACTACATGGATGGCATTGACTGGTGTGATCCATTAAAAGGCTGTGAACCTTACACCAGTCAGTAATGGCAGCTATGGGTCTATGGATGGCCACTTCAGAGCCTAGTCTGCAGTGGTGTCCAGAGAAAGCATAGAGTTGACAGACCACCTGGCTGGGCAGACAGTATATACATCATAGCATTCTGTCACTGCAGTGTTGGGTACAGGTACTCAAAAGGTTGGGAAATGAGGCACACTGGTCTTAATATTGTGGGACAAATCAAAGACAAGTTCAGCAAACTGGAAGCTAGTGACTTAACACTCTACCCTTGATCACAGCATGCACACTAGCTGAATGTCCTAACAATTGAGTGCTAAGGACTCACATTGAGTCTTTTGTTGGATCCCCCTCTTGAACTGCCAGATGATTGCAGATCTTAATGAGCTGCTAATCACACCAGGCCACCTGGAACACTGAGGGAGAGTAGCATGAGAACTAAAGCCTGCTAAAGTAGGAACTTTTTCAACTTCATTAACAGCCATGAAAAACCTGCACTAGTCAAGACGGACAAGTAGAGGGTTAGCTGCACTAACCCTGGGCAATTTTCACTAGGTTCAGGGCTAGTAAAACAATGTTAAGGTTGAACCCTGAACATTCCCCCCCTTGTTGCCTCAGAAGGGGCAACAATCCCAAGTTAGCTGGTACAGATGGAGCTAAAATGGCGTTTACAGGCCCGATGCACGAGCCTTGTAAAGGAATTCAAGTTGTTCTCGATGTTGTCTTACGGTATGTCACAGGCAGCACAGAGTGAATATGAGAAAGACAATCAAAAATGCTTGAATCACAACAAAAACTTTAAAAGTGAGTTCTACCCAAGTGTTGCCTATGGCAAGACTCAAATCACCATCATGGATAAGGTCATTAAGTGCATTGGTAGCTTAGGATATATTATTACTAATATAAATCAAATGAGCATCTTTTCTGCCTAAAAGAAACTGTAAAGAGAGTGTCAAGAGATCAATGTGTACGTTAAAAATAGGCAAATATTGAGACAGGGCAAGCAAGTATTTGGGGTCAGTATCAATAACGTCTGGTTCAGGGAGAGGAACAAGCATGATCACAGTGTGACCAATAATAGTTTTTTGCTGTGGGGTAAAACAAAAGTTAGGTTTAGTAACTTGACAAGTCTTAGGACCATAAGAAAAACTGAGATAATTCGTGACCGGACAGTACTGATCATCAGAAGTATAGGTAACTCGTACAGAAGGCACCCGCCATCGATGTAGACTTACTGGACAAGAGAATGACTGATTGGTGAGCTGTTTAGTGAAGCGATGTACCTCTTCAAGGTAGCTTCGAGATGGAGCTGTTTCGGCGTCTAGCACTGAAGATGCAACAGGAGGGATGTCATTATCTGGATCAACATCAGTAAGATTGAACGGCAACATTTCACCCAGCATCAGTGCCCAGTCAAGGTGTTCAGGAGCATAGCCACAAACAGGTTTCACGATATCGAAAACGTCAATGTCAGGAAACCTAGAAACACAACTAATATTTCTAACAGTAGCCATAGAGATGTTTAGAGTATTCTTTAAACACATAGTAATGCAACCAGTGGTTTTGCAATGTGGGCAATACCATTTACCCAATCTAAGATCATGTATGATGTCTGGAATTTTACCTGATTCCAAATCCCTGAAGAGAGCATTAACAGTGGATATAACATAGGAGCCATGAGCAGAACATAAAATGTCATGCCCAATATATTGCTTGTCTGCCTCACAGTTATTCTGAAAAATGAGATCATTAAGTTTACTCTTGGTGTCATTGAACCCTTGGGCAATCTCTTTCATATTATACACAGTATAATGTTCTTCATTACTGAGAGAATTTACACCTTGTAATATAGGGGGCATTACATCATTATTAATAGTCTGTTGAAATTTAAGAGTCTGAGCTTTAATGGAAGCAATATCTGCTCTTTTCCAAATGGACATACTTGAGCCAAAGAGGCCAATTATGGTACCAGCTGCTCCAGTTATGCCAGAGACAGATCCGGCAGCACCAGCTACGTCAGTCGCATCCCACTTGGTGCGTGCACGTGATTTGGTTTTAACATTATCTTTAGGGACAGGTCTAAAGACTCCAACATGTTCAGTAGTGTGAGGTCCACCTATGGGATCATTTGTGCATGTTTGATAGGCAGCAACAATATCTGTAAGCATCATACTGTAAAATGTGGAGATATTGGTTGTGTTACAGAAACCAAATTCAGCCATATTCGAATGTGTGAGATTGAAAACAACTGGGACATGCATGAATTGCACATTATTAATCAGGGCTCCGGTTAGTGATGTGGCAGTCAAGCCACTAGGAGGGCCATCCTCCTGAAGAGGGCAGGCAGTCAGTTTTTCCTGACTTGGTGGGACTATGGAAAGTTAAAGAGCTTCAGAAGCTGTATATAGTTTTGAAGACAGAAAGCACGTGCCTCCTCGAGAGAGAGAAAGAGAGAGAGAGAGAGGCAGTCACAGTAGGTTGGATCTGTTAAAGCAGTGTGATTTTACTGACCAGCATGTCTAGGAGTGGTCTGTTTGATAGAAAGAGTACCATTTTTAGAAATATCAGTATTAGGACAGCCATGGAATATACCCTTAGACAGGCAAGCTACAGGGATTGTGTAGCCCATAGCATCAGTTTGCCATTGTGTGGAGAGTGAAGATTTATCTGGGGCAACCACTATAGCATCCAGAAAGGCATCTGAGCCTTGAGTAACTTTAATCATTTTGTTCGGAACATTAATCTGTACACCAGTAGGGGCTGAATGTTCAAGTTTACCAAGGAAGTGTTACAAACGTTCCTTATGAGTCTGTGGGTCTTTATGTGGGGGTGCAGTCACAGTCACAGTCGGTAGCCCCACCAGTAGGAGAAAGGGGTGCAAGATAGCCATCTTGCCGATACCTATAAGCAGGGCCACTGGAAAATTGTGGAAAAGGTTACCCAAATTTGCGGATCATTTTGCAAATATTGTGGGAAATTGCGGGGGTTCTACTACAGACCCTGAGTGCATCACAATAAATCTTTTAATGTTTTCTGCAGCATGTATTAGTCCGTATAAATTGCTAAATAAATACACTGACACCTGAATATGTTTAAAACATAAAGAAAAGTTTATGTTCCTAAAAAAAAATACTAAACTGATAAGCTATCGTAAGCATTGCCTATCTTCCAAAATTTAAAAGCATCTGCCTCATACAGTGCTAAATAGATTCTATAAAGTGAGCCACAGCAAAATCAATATTAAATAAAGCCAGAAGAAATATATTTTTTTTGTTTCTGGCTGTAGAATAATGAAGTCTAATCAATAGCTGTTTACAGTGTTCTGCCAGCTATTCACCCACGTTGGTACATGAAAAAATAAGCAGATCGAGTGGTGAATAACGGAGTTTTAGTAAAAAGTTGTTTAAGTGTTTAATGGTCATAATTTGTACTGTAGGTACTGTACACTGTTTTTGAAATCACATATTTAAACATTAAATCTGGGGGTTATTGGGGCTGGCAGTATAATCTAGAGGTAAGAGTAACGAACTGTGAATGAGCTGACGACATCTAGTAGACCTGGGTTTGATTCCCACAACCTCCACTTGCATATTGTGTGATTCTGAGCAAATCACTTAACCTCCTCAGTGCTCCTGTGTTGCACCTGAAAACAGACACTTGTGCTAGTGGGCCTTATGTGGTTACCAAAAAATGTAAAAAAAAAATACCAATATATTTTTACTGCATCATATAGTAGTCAGGGTACCCTGTAATTTACATTTGTTTTACTCTGGCTGCAGTGATTTTGTTTAGTTAAAGATAAAGATAAATGTCCAGATACATTTTGTGTTTTATAAAGCTTGTTTTAGACTTTAGTCAGGTTTTTGTAGTCTTTGCATGTGAGCATATAGGGGTAGTTGTTAAGTGAGATCACTGTTAGCAACTAGCTTATTCAAGTTTAAAATCGGCAGGGTTATCCAAAAATCCTCAGCTGTTTGAATAAAAACTAGTCTGAATGAAAGTATACTCACAAGGAATAACTTGCCCTGCCATTTACAAAAGGCTTCACAGTTAGCACCCATTTAAGTGAATGGGATGATTTGCACCTTTTCTCCCATCTTTCGTTTTGGTCTGTGTGGCAACAAAAGTTTTCTGATAGATTGCTTCAACACAAAACAAATGTTAAGTGTTTAAGTGTACTTATGCTTGTCCAGTGGATTTTGAAACCAAACAAGACAAGGATTCAAAAGAAATCAGTGTCACATAAAACCCTTGCCCTACCTTGCACTGCATTGTTTCGGCCAAACCCAAGTCTGTATGCAAAATTATCAATATATTTGAGAGTATTTTATTTAAAATGTTAATACTTTTTACACAGTTCAATATAAAAACTCAAGCATTGCAAGAAATTGTGGAACATATCAGTTTTTGCGGAGAATGGTAGAAATTGCGGATTCTGGAAAAAAATTGTGGGTGCAATTTTCCAGTGGCCCTGCCTATAGAGAACAAAAGGACTGGTTAAGTGTGGGTATTATTCCATCCATAAAGGGGTTAGGAATAGTAAATGTAGTCACCTTTATACAATTTAAGTTGGTTAGCATGGAACCACTTGTCAGCTGTCTTTCTTGCTGTTGTACTCTGACCTGATATACAGCAGGGCTGAGTTTGTTGACAATGGGATAGGGTCCTTCCCATTTACTGGCAAATTAATGTGTAAGTTGTCTATATTGGAGAAGCATAACTTGATCTCCTACTTTCCAGTCAGCGTCTTTGACATGCTTGTCAAAATGAGCTTTAGCTTGTTGTTGAGCTTTGCCCATCTGTTTGGCAGCGAACAGGTGTGTCTTCATGATGTCACATACCTCGCAACCTCCTGCCTCATAAATCAGGGACAAGGCATAAAAAAGCAGGGACAAAGGACCAAAATCAAGTACACATCTTCAGAATTAGAGATATCTACCCAGAAAGCTAGTAGAATATGAGGCTTAGTGCAAAATGCATTTTCTAAAGAAGAACACATCTGTAACTTTAATGTTTGACATTATTTTGTGCTTACAATCCCCACTGTTTAGCCACAGAAACACAAATTTTAGGAGAAACAGAGTAACATTTTGAGTCAAAATCAGGGACGTCCCTGAAAATCAGGGACAGTTGAGAGGTATGTGATGTCCTCATGAAGCTTTTCAATGTATTTGTCTACAGATACTCATATCTGCAGTAGGGGTGTCAAGATCAATCAGAAGGTGCTCAGGTAATCTCATAGCTCTACCAGTCATAACCTCATAAGGTGTGCATTGAGTAGTGGCTGCAGGTGTACCCCTAATTGCCATTAGTAAAAGTGGCAAGAGGGAATCCCAGTCCTTGGGATTATCATCGATGAATTTACATAGCATCTGTCTGATGCATCTGTTAGCTCTTTCTACCTGACCTGAGGATTGAGGGTAGTAGGGAATCTGGAATTTTTGATCAATTCCAAGAAGATGGAGTGTCTGTTGTATCAGCTCAGCAGTAAAGCTGGTTCCCTGGTCTGAGTCTACCTTTAAGAGTAGGCCCCACCTGGAGAACAATTGATCTACCAGGATCTTGGCAGTTGTCTTTGCTGTGTTGTTCTTAGTGGGAAATGCTTCTACCCACTTGGAGAACAAATCGGTGACAACAAGTGCATACTTGTTGTTTTTACTGGAGTTGGTAAGAAGGCCAATGAAATCAATATGTATCGCATTCCATGGTCCAGATTGCCTTTGGGGCAGCGATTTGGCATTTCTTTTTACTGACATTGGATTGTTCTGAGCACACACTATGCAGTTGTCCACATAGTGTTCTACATCTTTGGCCATGCCAGCAATAGACAATTGTTTTGAGTCTCTGGTGGTGTTTTTCTGTCCCTGGTGTCCACCAGTGGGAGTGTCATGAACCATATAGATAAATTCGGTCCTAGAGATTGTGGTGCAACCCACAATTTGTCACCTGTATCTTGTTTGTGATACCAGATGAGTTTCTAATCACCGGACAAGTGTATATTGGCTGAGTGTCTCTTGTATGGACTGCCAACAGGCAATGGTTGTTCAGTCCCTTTGTCTAGGAAATTGAACACATCTCTTATTTCAGGGTCTGGTTTTTGTGCGGCAGAGAAGTCCAGTGGAAGTTCTGGTACCGGTTTCTTGCTAGCAGCTAAAATAGATGCCACAATAGCTGCTACACCTTACAGGTTAGTCATTGTCCATGTCTCCCCCCCTCGAGCGCCTGCTTTGGCAAGCGAGTCTGCTTGATCATTGAACTCATGGTAAGAGTCAGACTTACAGTGAGCCCTTACCTTGTGAATGTACAGCTTATGAGTAAACATTTGTGTCAGGGTGTGTATATACACAAATAGTTCCCTATATTTGACAGGACTACCATCCGATGATGTAAAATTGTTCTTCTGCCAAAATGGAAAGAACTCTGTGAGTGATGAGCAAATCCAGTTGGAGTCTGCAAAAATGGTGGCATCTCTGTCACCATGGGGCATGATTTCCAATGCAAAGGCCACAGCTGCCAGCTCTGCGTATTGTGAGGAGATAGTGCATTTCCTAGCAATGCGTCTGAAATCACCTTCCTGGTCCCAAATGAGCACTCCAAATTCTGCTACCTGCTGTCCATCCACATAGGAGGCAGAGCCATCTGTAAAGATACAAAACATGGTAGTATCTTCCAGGACCTCAGGTGTAGCTTGCAGAAATGGTCATGGGTCAGGTAGGTCAGGTGGTTGGAGGCGCGGTTGTGGGGCATTGTATAGAGTGAGGCCATGGGCCAGGAATTGAGGCATTTAGCAGGCAGTACCTTGATGTCCCTGTCCTGCAAAAGCAAAGACCAATGGGTCAGCCTGGTGTTAGACACAGATCCATCCTTTAGTTTGTCTGAAAGCAAAAAGTTAGTTGGGGTGTGTCAGGTATGCAAGCTAATAGGGGCATACCCAATAATGTATAGAAAGTGTTTGTCAGCCCAAAAGGTCACCAAGTGTGTCCTTTCACAGAGACTATACTTTCTCTCTGTGGGGGATAGCATATGGGATGCATAGGCAATGGGTCTGTGATACCCATTGTATTTTTGTGCCAGCACTGCAGACATGGCCACATCAGAGGTGGCAGTTTCCAATGGAAAGGTAATCTTGGGTTAGGATTTATCTGGGCTGAGGCTGAGGCCAAGGACTGTTTAAGCTGTGTAACAGCTTCAGTGTGTGTGGGGCCCCATGTCCATGGGACATCCTTTTCAGCAGTTCATACAGGGAGCAGCCTTCAAAGACAAAATCAGGGATGAAGTCCCTGGAGTAGTTTACCATTCCTAGAAAGTGTCTGAGTGTTGCCACGTTTGTAGGAAGTGGCAGATCTTGCAAGCCCTGGATCTTCTTGATGGCTGGGCTTCTCCCTTGGTCTGTGATACATAGGCTAAGGAAAATGACCTCTTTTTGCACAATTGCACTTTGGAGGGATTGCACTTGAGGACTGCTCTCCTGAGGAGAGTCAGTAATTCATTTAGAAGGGCCAAATGTTCTTCTTTTGTGGCGGTTGCTAAAAGCAAGTCATCCACATACTGCAGGAGACACAGGGGAGTAGAGAATCCCTGCAGGGCATCCATCATGTGGAGATGGAAGAGAGGAGGGCTGTTATTGAAGCCCTGGGGCAGACAGGTCCAGGTATACTGGCACCCAGCAAGGTAAAGGCAAATTTGTATTGGCTTTCCTGTGCTAATGGGAGTGACAAAACCCATTAGAGATGTCAAGAGCTGAAAACCACTTTTGTCAGGTGTGCAGCAGCTTAAGCACATCAGGGGCTGATGCACAGTTGGGGCACAGCTGGGGTAACTTGATTAAGTTTTGTGTAGTCAGTTGTGAGTCTCAAGCTCCATTTGGCTTTCACAGGCCAAATGGGTGAATTGACAGTAGAGACACAAGTTCTAACCACTCCTTGTTGTAGCAGTGACTGGATGGTCTCCCTCAATGAGGGTAAGGCTTCAGCAGGAAATGGGTACTGCTTCTGCCTTGCAGGGTTGAGCCCTGGAATTTCAGTGGTGGTGTTCATCCTACCACGATCATGCTTGTTGGTAGCAAACACATCAAGGTGTTCCTGTAACAAAGGTGAAAGTTCAGAAAACAGGTCATGACTTTTGAAAAGAGCCATGATGTCATACTCCTTGTTGTTATGGAAGATGGCTGCCACCGCGTGTGAGTCTGGTATGGTGACAGCATGGCATTGTCCCTTGAACTGTAGCAGTAACCTGTTAGCTAGGTCCACAACACAGCCATGCTGTGCAAGGAAATCAATTCCCTGTATGCTGGGGTGACATAGTACCATGAGGTCAAAGACAAAATCAGTCTTGAGATGGCCTACCTGCACAGGTAGAGATACAGATCGATAGGTGTGTAGCTGAGTACCATCTACACCGTGTGCACTGGTCTTCCAGCTGCTAGGCCAGTCAGACATGGCTGGTTCTCATCATGGAGAACAGACATGGCTGTTCCTGTGTCTAGGATCATGTCTAGGTGGTGGTCCCCAATGTGGCCTTACACAGGTCATCCATTTGTGTCAACAAGCAAGTCATTCACAATCTGGACTGGGGCCTGTAATTGTCAGTTGGTGCAGTTTTCTGATTCTTCTTCATCATCCTGTCCCTGCAACCTGAGGCCTACGGAAGCTTGTTGGGCCTCCTCTCGGCGCTTCACAGGACACGAATACTGTACCTGTGACATCAGAGCCACGATCTCGAACTGTTCAATGGGTGGTTCCCAGATCACCGCATTGGCCTGGCCAGCACCAGTGCCATGAAGGGTTCTTTCCTCAACTGCTTCGATTGTTCATTAGCGAAGGCAAGAAAGGGTTAGTGTTACTAGCGGTGCCAGGGCCACCACGGAACATGCAGATGAGGCCTCTCTCTCAGCGTGGGCCTCCTCCAGTTGTTTCCGGTGGGTCTCGTTCTCATCCTTTAGGTCATGATAGCTAGGCCCGTTATGGTACTTGCCATTGGAATTTGAATTTTTCCAATTCCTGTTGTTATTGTTGTTGTAGTTCTGATTATTTTTATAGTTCCGGCTCCTCCCCACCTTGTGCAACTGCTTGTTATCAGAAGGGGCTTCCTGCTTCACTGGGCGCTGGCCAGGCCGATGCGGTGATCTGGGAACCACCCATTGAACAGTTCGAGATCGTGGCCCTGATGTCACAGGTACAGTATTCGTGTCCTGTGAAGCACCGAGAGGAGGCCCAACAAGCTTCCGTAGGCCTCAGGGCCTGCCCTCCACTTCAGTCTTGACAGCTACCTCTCCCCACTTTGCCCCCTTCTTCCTGCCTACCCCTCTTGCCCCCTCTCCCTTTCCTCCCCCCCGGGCATTTTCTGACTTTTATCCCTCCCTCCCTCCCTTTAGGCTCTTACCTCACCCTCTACCCTCCGACAATGGCCTTCCTGCCTGCATAGCCCCTTCCTCTCACCTGAAGTGATTATTTCTAAGATTGCCCTTGGCTAGTATGTCATGCTCGTAACATTTGGCACATTTTGAATTACTGGAATTTCCTAAGCCTCAGTCTCTTACTTCTTTTATTGTGTAAATATGTATTATTATGTTGACCTTTGTATGTATGTATACCCCCCATTCCTTCGACGTGGAACCTTTGTAAATGAGTAGTTCCTGCTCAAAGGTATTTGTAATCCTAGATTTCAATAAAATAAAATAAAAAATTGTTACCTTCCACTATATAGTGGGTGGGGGTTGGGTTCACCACAGCAACTTGGGCTGTGGCTCCCTGGGCTGTTGGAGTTTGAGTGGCGGCGGCCTTGTTGGTGTTCTTACCAGAAGCTAGGTTATGGAGGTAAACCTGGAAGGCATGCTCCATCTTGGTGAGGATCTCATCAAGGTGTATCGGTTGCAGGTAGACATTGAGTATAACCTTTCCCGGAGAACCAGAGTCATGTTTCAGATGTACAAATCCTTGTACTCAATTTGACTTTTGTTGGCGTTCTCACCTGCTAGGCCTTTGCCGGCCTCGTAGGTGAGCCACAACTGTTGATGGTAAGCCGCTGGGCTTTTCTTCACATTTTGCTTAACCTTGTAGACCAAGTGGGCTCCAGTGATACCTGGGGCATTGGCAACAAGGAGTGCCTGTGAGATGTCATTGTAATCGAGCATCTTGCAGTTGCAGATGGCCTCTGGGAGTTTGGCCCAGAGAGTAGGCTCGATGGTCTGTCTCAGGACTTGAACCTGGTACTCTAGGTTGAAGAAAGCTTCTCACAGAGAATGCACCTTCTCGAAATGACAACTGAGGTTGTTGGTCGGGCCTATCTGTCTGGTGCCTTGAGCAATTTGTTGAACAGAGTGAGCAACCTGTAGGGGATTGGACATGGGCATACGGGGAGTGGTGGTCAGTTCCACATGACCCAGAGCACCGCAAAGAGCAGCTTCTGCCGCCGCATCATCGACTGCTTTGAACGCATGCTCCTGGGTGACAGTGTTTTCAAACATGTGTTCAGTATGCTGTTGCGTGGACGACTATCCATCCGTTGTTCCTAGTCTGGTTAAAACATCTTGTACAATGCACGCACACTTCTGTATTGTCTTCCTGGGAGAGGGGTGCCAATGGAAGCAGACTCCTACTCAGAGGTGGTCGGCCTCCCGTATCATGGGGGCAGCCATGTTTGTGTTGACGTGGCAGCGTAGAAGGCGTGCCAACGTGACAAGGGGGCGGGCTTACGTGGCCGCCATCTTGAGAATGGCTGGTAAAGGCCACCGCCCTGTGGGGCGGGGGTTTGGACATGACGAGGCGGTCTATGTCCTCGTAGTCAGAATCGACATCGCCCGATGATGTAATGTCAATGGGTGTGTACTGAAAAACATTCATGGCTTTAACATGGCCAGCAAGAACCTCTCGCTGATGACGCATTCTCGCCATCTTTTCTCTACATTTCTTATGTCAAACTTTTGCAGTGCCCTGCTCAATACCCTTCTCAGCCTCACGCTGCAATACTGCACGCGTGCCAGTTCAACATTTTCCCTACGCTCTTTGTCTAGCTCATGCATCAACCTCACATTCTCTTCCTTCAATTCAACATTATCCTTTCTCAGATTTTCATTCATATCACTTAAAATGTCATTCAAATAAGATAGCTGTTTCTTATCACATTTTAGCCTTTCATTGTCATCTCTCAACATGCACAATTCATGCTCAGAGTCTTGAGCAGTACAGTGCAACAGTCTGTTATCGTGGTCACGGTGTGACTGTGTCTTCTCCACTAGTTTCTCTTCCCTTTTCAGTAACTCCGATGCCTGCAAGACCATCTCTTTTTTTAGAGACGCGGTTTGCAGCTCTAGGGAGGCACATCAAGCTAGTAAACTTTCTATGGCTGTATGTAAAGCCGTGACCAAGACCTTTGGTGTGGTATTTCTTGGCTTTTGTTTAGACTCTAGATATTGATCAGAGATTGTAAGCAAGGGGTCTTCTGCTGATTTTTGCGTCCAGTGAAATACTGTATGTCCAGCCTCCATGGGAGGTAAGATAGTTGGAGACATTGAGTCTCAGTTCTGTGCACAATTCAGGCATGCCAAACAAAGGGGTAGACACACAAACAAAGAAAGCAGTCAAAAGACTGGACTCAAATCCTTGGCGCCATCACCCAATGGCTTTCCAGCCCCCCTGTGGGCAAACAGTGGAGCCAAGGTGGTACACTGCTTCTCGAGGAGGGAGTACACCAGTGGTTCGGTGTGGGTCTGCCACACCCTAAACAAAAACTTAAGAAGTCTGTAAGAGAACAACCACTGTAAGTACGAGTAGGTCCAAGTAGGCAAAAATGCACTACACTACTCGACATTCACTTCAATGAACTCGAATGGAATCCTCACTTTGTACATTCCAACCTGAGTCTTTTGCTCATTAGTCTTGTAATGGGATGGTAAAATCATCACCTTCTCAGGTTCTTGTTGGAACTGCACTAAAGTGAAGAAACGACAGACAAGTGGTGTCCAGCACAAAAAGTGATTTTTTTTCTGGTATATAAAGCAGGCTTACAACCAAACAGTGTGATCACTGGGAGAATACTTCCAATCTTTCTTACCTAAAGGTAGCAGTACATCTCTTCTCAGAAGGAAGGTGCTATACAAAGGGTCTTATACCCCTGATAATCACAGCTAAAAAGATATATAATTGGTCAGTGGCAACTAGCCTGACTCCTCACTAGCCTGGGAAAGCATGCTGAGCTAGCAAAAAGACAAGATAGCTAAACAATGGATCTTGTATATGTGAAGGACACTTGCGGTGACATATGCAGTTGCAGTTCTACACTATCACTAAAGATGGCAGTATTGCCTAACTAATCATTATACAATGCTATAAATAGAAGTATCTCCCAAGTGTTACAATCAGAATAATAGCAAAAGCATTATGATTCTCAGTGAAAATATATAAAAGTACAGTAGAACTCAGATCCTGACACTTATGCTTATATGATAAATGCCTATACCCTAAGGTTAGTACGCACCTGGAAATGAGCTTTGGTTCAGTGTGCCTTTCCCGGTTATCAATTTTTAATAAATAATAATAAAAAATATACCTATAAGTAGTACTGTCTGCGAGGTAGTGGGGCCAATCAGGGGTGCTGGCCCATGGATAACAGCCTACAGGGTGGCTGATGTGAACAGGCCAGCTGCCCCACTGCCACTATCCGGGCTGGGTTTGCAGGGACGAATCCGCTGGTCCAGCTGTCCTGACTTGGGAGACACAAACTCATCTATACTGTGCATCATCTTTCTCCACTAAGTTTAACTGCTGTTTTTGTATATAGAGCTCTGCCTGAGAGAAGAAACTAGTTTTTTTCCAACTCAAGGGTGGAGACATAGGAGCTAAGCTGCTGCATGATCTGCCATCTTGACTTCCCTCATCCTTTCAAAATTATTCTACTGGTGTTCGGTTATGCTGATGTGGTCAGTGGAGTTGCCTCAGAATCCCCCCTTAGCCAGACTGGATCCCCTCTTCCATTCCCTCTGTCATTTTGCCTCAAACTTCCCATTCTTACTCATCACCATTATTGTCTGCTTTACCAATTCCTCTCTCTCTCTCCCTGCCCTAGACTCTCTGTATTTATCATACTGTGTCTCCCTTTAACAACATTCCATCTACTGGTTCACATCCCTTCATCCCAACCTCCACTCCCTCCTATCGCCTCTCCCACTTTTCACTTATTCCCTGCACTCCTTGGACTCTCTTTTCTGTTCCTGCCTGCTGTATTAGTACTGGACAAACTGGTTTCTCTGTCCATTTTCCTGCTATCTGGAATGAACTCCCTGCTCATATTTACCTCTTCTCCACCTACCTCTGTCTCTCAAATCTCTTCTAACTAACCTCTTGAAACCCACCTGCTCCTGCTCTTAACCACTACTTTCTGCTTATGACCAGGGATAATCCTATCTGCACTTAGTAATCCCTTATTCTAATTGTCTGTGTTGTATCATGGAATTCCTCTGAAGTTCTCTCCTTGTATATACTTTACATTCTTACTGTATGTAAATAATGAAATTTGTACTATTGTCATATGTATATAATGTGTTTTGTATTATCACCACCTTAGTTTATCTACTTTGTGCTACAGTGTTTTGCTGCTGTACTGCTTTGCCTTCCATTCCCCTAGGAGTCTGGATGCACCTAGAAATGAGCATTGGCTCTGTGTGCCTTACCCAGTCACCAATATTCAAATAAATAAAAAAAATCACCTACTACCGAAGCAACCACAGCATTTCATATTTATTACAATGGAGAAGGTATTCATAAAATCATTTTCTTTTATTTTAACCAGGTTGCAACAGTATTTTGAAATTAACAGAACTTGGTCTTCATGCAAAGGACTGTACTTTTAGACCTCCACCTGAATTAGATCCAAAGGTAAGTGAATTACAGCTCAGCAAAATAGTACTTGCTGTACCTGCTTGACACAAAGACCAGTTTACTTCAGTGTACAAATACTGTAAGTGTGAACATTTGCACTTGGAATTACCTTGGCTCCTGAATGAATAGTTTAATTTTGAGACTCATTCCCTGGTCGCATTGTACCTGATGTGAAAGATTGTGTTCCATAAGCTGGACTGCCAGTATGGAACTTAAGATGTGTTACACTATACACATGGAGTTATGTTTCAGTGTTCCCCATTTATTGTATTAGTGTGGTGGACAACCACCCTATATTTTACCATCACCCTCTATCTGTATTGTAGACTGTCACCTTATTTGTATTCTTAAAATCATTCAGAACTGTCTTTTCCCACTTGACTACTGCCCCCTTTTGATATCAATGTGCATACCTTACTTTAAAAAATACTTATTCACGTGTACAGCACACAGGAGCTCCCAAGGAATACTATGTCTCAGGCCATAATCACCACAAGTAGAATATAATTCATTCTAACCCCAGGAATCCACTAATATTATTACTCTTGCAGTGCTCCTTTAAATCAGCACTGCCCCAGAGAGAATAGAATGCTATGCTAATCATGGAGTGTTTAGCTTGTGCATCTATTTTCAAACTGCCCAATGTCAACTGCCTACATTCTACCTCAGATTTCTTCTCTCTGCTGCAAATTTCAGACGCCCTGGAGAGCTCTCTCAATCAAGACAGATTCCTTTAGTGCATAGAGCAAAAAAATGTAAGTATTTTTGTTTTATTTTTCATTATTGCCTAGTGTCATTGTTCTTTAGTGTTTTATACCTCATAAGTTTTAAATTTAAACTTGTTTATCGGTTCCTCGTGGTTCCTTTGAACCGAGGGGCAACCAGCCTTCTTTTTTTTATTTAATCTGATCCTTTTTAGAGGGTTCCGGTTACTTTATTCTTTAATTTTATTTAATTTTAACCACTTTTGAACCGAGGTTTATCGATTTTCCCCAGCGGTTTCTCGGTTCCGGATCCGATCAGAACCAATAGGTTTTTTTTCACTTTATCGGTTCCTGAGCCGAACGTTACGCTATTGAAACCGACCGCAAATATTTGAATTTAGTTTATTTTTGGTTGGTTACTGGTTCCTGTTTTCTATAATGTCAGACATGCCTAAAAAGAAAACAGGACCCCGTGCGTTCAAGAATTGCTTGAAGTGTGCAGAGGTGTTTGCCAAGGCAGACAAACATGATCTTTGCTTGATCTGCCTTGGGCAACAGCACTTCAGTGAAGACTATGATATTTGTAAGTCTTTCCCTGTTAAGATGGTAGAAAACACAGGAGAGGCTTAAAGAAAACTAGAGGAGGGTCCATGGGCTCTAACAAGTCCCCTCTAAGACTGTGACAGTTCCTTCCAGAGCCTCTAAATCCACCCCTGATATGGGTGAGGGCTCTGGCAAGAGAGGCAATCAACCAGCTGACTCCCCAGTGCCTGCCAAGACATTAAAGAAAATCAAACACACTGACACCCTGGCTGAAATGTCTCAAGGGGTCCCTCAGGTGCCTATTAATGTTCCTTCTCCTGCTGATTTGACACAGACTTTAGCCTTGCTCCAGGTGCTGCAGGGTTTACTACCCCCTCAGCAGTCTGTGATTACTACTGCTGAAAAGCAACTGTTGCTGCCCCTTTTGCCTACTTCTGCAGTGGCGTTTGAGGAGAATGACCTGGATGATGAGGGGGATTGAACCTGAGGTGTCACCAGAACAGGATTTTGGCTCCCTCCCAGACCCTCAAAGGACTTCTCTTCCCATATTCCTTTTGTCAAAAAAATGGTAGAAATCCTGGATCTCCAGACAGCTGAAGAGATACAGGATGAACAGGAGGCACAGTACATGGAGCTGATGGGGCTGACACCCTCAAAGAGGCTCCTTTTGCCCATTAACAAATTCTTTAAGAAGCATGTTTTAGAAATCCTAAAGGCTCCCAGTACAGTCACACCCACTGACAAAAAGTGTGACGAGACGTATCAGAAAGATCTGGTGCTGAGTTTCTTTTTAGTCACCCAGACCACCAGGGTATTGTACAGCAGGCTGCCTGTGAGAAAGCCAAAACTCCCGTATCCTCTCACCCCCCTGAGAAGGATTCAAGAAGGGCGGACAGCATGGCAAAAAAGGGGTACCTTTCGGCATCCCTGGCAATCAGCTACCAGACCTATGCAGCCCTTTATCAAAAAGCTCTCTGGCAGTCAGTACTGGACAGTGCTGAGGCTAACCCCTCTTTAACAGTGTCAGAGCTGCTAGATACAGCAACATTGGGCTTGGAGACTTCTAAATACCAATTTCAGATGGCAGCTGACACTAATGATACAGCTGCAAGGTTGATGGCTGGTACCATTGCTCTAAGAAGATTTGCCTGGCTGAGGGCTACCAATCTCACCCAGGACACCCAACATAAGGCAATGGACTTTCCTGTTGAGGGCCACTCTCTTTTTGGTGCCCAGACTGAGGCATATTTGAAAAAAGTAGATGAATATAAAGCTACTTTTAGGAGCAACTCGACTAGAGATAGACCCTCTACTTCAACTTTGTCTTATTCTAGGGGAGGCAGGGGCAGATCCTCTTTTAGGAGGCCTTTCTTTCAGGTATAGGCTGTTCTCCAGCAGCAGTACCAACCACAGCAGACTGGATTTTACAAAGCTAGAGGTAGAAGGGGTTCTCAGAGAGGATCCCAATCTGCTTAGCCTCAGCAGCAAGAAAAACAGAACCCCTGACTTTTCCCTTCAGACTGCCTCTCCACATCCTGTAGGGGGCAGACTCACCCACTATTTCCAGGAATGGTTGAAAATAACCACAGACAAGTGGGTCCTGGAAATAGTGAGTCAGGGTCTCTCCCTTTGCTTCAAGTCCCTTCCTTCTCCAAGGTTAAAACATTTTGCACCAGCTCCCTTCTCAGAAAGAAAACTACTGGAGCAGGAGGTACAAGTCCTACTGTTGGCAAAAGCAGTGGAGCATGTCCCCACAACCAAAAAGGGCAAGGGTTCTATTCCAGATATTTCCTAATAACAAAAAGAATGGAGAGTGGCGGCCTATACTAGACCTCAGACTGCTAAACAAGTACCTGGTAAAAACCCAGGTTCAAAATGGTCACAATGGCCATACTTTTGACAACTTTGCAAAAAGGGGACTGGATAGCCTCCTCGGATTTAAAGGATGCATATTTCCGTATTCTCATAAGGGAGTCACACAGAAAGTGTCTCAGATTCAGACTCCCCTCAGGCCACTACCAGTTCTCAACTCTTCCCTTCGGCCTTACCTCTGCACCAAGGGTCTTTACCAAGTGCATAGCAGTAGTAGTGGCACACCTCAGAAGACTGGGTGTCACAGTTTTTCCTTATCTGGACGATTGGCTAGTTGTAGAGAAATACCACCAATAGGTGTCAGACCACCTTCAGGTAACTCAGGAAATGCTGCTATCCCTAGGATTCCTTTTCAATACCAAAAAGTCAGTCCTGACCCCTGTGCAGGTTCTGCAGTTTATAGGTGCAGAACTGAATATAGTAGTGGGAAGAGCTTTTCTCCCTCAGGGGAAGACAGAAAACATTCAGCTTTTGGCAGGCTCATTTGCCCTGGGCAGGCCAAAGCCAGTAAAACAGTTTCTTCAACTGTTAGGGCACATGGCTTGAGCAACAAACACAGTCATAGGTGCCAGGTTTCAGATGAGAGACATTCAGTTCCACCTCAGAGCACACTGGTATCAAAGGCGGGACCCCCTCTCAAAACCAGTTCCAGTTACACAAACGTTACTACAGGCCCTTCAATGGTGGAGGGAACTGGAAAACTTAAGGGAAGGGGTTCCATTTCTACAGGAACCTCCCTCTTTGGTTCTCACAACCTATGCCTCCCTGCTAGGATGGGGTGCTCACTCAGGGGATCACACCATCCGCTGTACCTGGGAAAATGCAGACTCACTCCTATACATAAACCTGCTGGAGTTAAGAGCTGTTTATCTGGCTCTTCAGGCCTTCTCTCATCTCATACAGGGAAAGGTGGTGCAAGTCAGAACAGACAATACCACAACAATGTATTACATCAACAAGCAAGGAGGGACAAGATCCACTCCACTGTGTACAGAGGCAATGGACATACAGAGCCTTGTTTACTCCCTAAATGCCTCCCTACAGTCAATTCATCTGAGTGGCAAGGACAATACCTTGGCAGATGCCTTGAGCAGGATAAACCTGGGCCATCACGAATGGGCATTGAACAAGCAAGTGGTGAATGCTGTATTCAGGAGGTGGGGGACCCCAGAAATAGACCTCTTTGCTTCCCAACAAAATCACCACTTACCTCTCCATTGTTGCAGGGCCCCAGTGAAGGGAACAGTTCCCATGGATGCCCTGATTCTGGATTGGACAGGCAGGTAGCTCAGTGCCTTTCCTCCTTTTTCACCGATACTCAGGGTGCTCATCAAGCTCAAGTCACAACCAGCTTTGATGATTCTGGTAGCCCCGGACTGGGCAAGACAGCCTTGGTACTCCCTACTGCTCTCAATGTCTGTGAGCAAGCCGATTCACTTCCCTCAGAGGTACAATCTCCTGACTTCCTTCCAGGGGAGGATAGTGTGCCCCAATCTCAGGTCTCTCAAGCTCAAGGCCTGGTTCTTGAGGACTTAGAATATGCAGATTTCCAGTTCTCTGATGCAGTTCTAGAAGTCCTTAAGGGCTACAGGAAACCTTCCACTAAGAAAACCTATGCCTCAAAATGGAAAAGATTTCCCATTTGGTGCAATGACAAGGGTATAGTTCCAGCCAAGGCCGGGATCCCAACCCTTCTGGATTATTTGTCTCACCTGCATTACCTGGGGCTGCAGCACTCAACTCTGAAGGTGCGCCTGGCTTCAGTTTCAGCATACCTTTCAGCTAGAAAGGATACCTCCCTGGCATCAAACCCAATATTTAAAAGGTTTTTTAAAGGGCTCTCTCATTTGTTTCCCCCTCTCAGGGAACCAGTGCCAGCATGGGACCTTAATATTTGCATTGCCCAGCTTATGCTTCCGCCTTTTGAGCCTATGGCATCTGCAGAGCTTAAATTTCTTACCTGGAAGGTAGTTTTTCTGGTAGCAATCACTTCTAACAGAAGGATAAGCGAGCTACAGGCCCTCTGTGTGGAAAAAGACTATGTTTCTTTCCACAGGGACAAGGTAATGTTGAGAACTAATAGGAAGTTCCTCCCCAAGGTGGTTTCGGACTTCCATTTGAACCAGTCTATAACACTGCCAGTTTTCTTTACTGAACACTCTAGCTCAGGTGAGCGTGAGATTGCACAGCTTGGATGTAAAAAGAGCACTGAGTTATTACATCACTCATACCAAAGATCATAGGCAGGACAGACAACAACTGTTCCTCACCTATGGGGAAGTAGGTAAGGTACTCTTGCTTTAAAGAGGACTGTCTCGATGGATAGTCCAGTGTATTCAGTTTTGCAACTCAAAGGCTGGCAAAGTTCCTCCGCTGGTCTTAGGGCCCACTCTACAAGGGTACAGCTGCCACTATTGTGGCTGCCCGGGAGGTACCTCTAATAGAAATATGTAAAGCAGCTACCTGGAGATCAGTCCACACCTCACTAGTATTATAGCCTGGACACCCAGTCCAGGAGTGATGCAGATCTGGCACAGCAGTCTTGCAGAGTCTTTTTCCTAAATAGATTCTGGCCCACCTCCTTGAGGTACTGCTGCATAGTCTACAAAAGTAATAATATTAGTGGATTCCGGGTTAGAAGAAAAATGACTCACCTATAGTAATCTTGTTTCTTCCAAAGGGATCCACTAAAATTATTACTCCCTACTGCCTTCCCTTTTAGAATCAGTAACAAGAAAAAGCTTCTTCACAGCTGATGAGATGCATAGTTGGAATGGCATGCCACCTGCTGGCACCTTCTAGTAATGTTTTAACTTGTAGGTTCTTTTCTAAAGGAATATCTGACTTATGAAAAAGGACATTTGTTTATACTAGTACTTTGTTAATGTTATTAGTTGCCCAGTTGGACATAATTTTCTATAATTATTTAAATAGTGATTCACATGTTGTTATGGCCTCTTTGCAGGCTTATAAGATATCTGAGGTAGAATGTAGGCAGTTGACACTGGGCAGTTTGAAAATAGATGCATGAGCTAAACATTCCATGATTAGCATAGCATTATATTCTTTCTGGGGGCAGTGCTGATTTAAGGAACACTGCAAGAGTAATAATATTAGTGGATCCTTTGGAAGAAACAAGATTACTACAGGTGAGTAATTTTTTTGTCTTGTCATGCAATATTTCAGACAGTGTTTTGACCAAGTACATAGTTACATTAAACAACTTATGCAGGTTCATCACTAGATTAAATAAACAAACTCATCACTGTGAGTTATATGCACAAACAAAAGTTCTGTCTTCCTCACAGAAAATCTATCAAAAACAGTGAGCTTTGTGTAGAAGACATCTGCATCAATCATTGTGAGTGCACCAAGTAAAAAAGATATGCTTTTCTACTAAAACTAAATCCTTACGGCATTCCTCATTGAAACAGTATGGTGAAAATGTTTCAAAACCAAGACTAGCAGAACAATCCTTTTCCTTCTATGAATCGAGGCGTATAAATCAAGTTACTCAGCAGGGTCTGGATCCACTTGAAATGTGCTCAGTATTTAAGAGGAATTTGGGGAGTGCATGCAGTCAAATTCTTTTTGTAGCTGTGAATAAGTATGATGACTGATGTAAATATGACAACTGATGTAAATGTAATACCTTTTATTATGTCATTAAAAGGTGAGAGATCAGACATACAAATGGTGAGCTACATCAAAGTGGTGCCATTACAAGAAGGTCAATAACTGAAAAAGGTCCATTAAACCATAAGAGGAAAGACTGGGGAGCTCAACATGTTTTATCTGGAGGATGGCGGAGAGAGAGGATATGATTGAGACCTTCAGACACTTAAAGGTCATGAATAGGGTTAGTACTGAGGGCATATTTAGATTGGGGGGGCACAAGGGGACACAGTCTGAAACTGGAGGGTGGAAGATTTAGGAGGGAAATGAGGAGTCACTACTTCATGGAAAGGGTGGTAGCGAGGTGGAATGCACTGCCAGAGGAGGTGATATCATTGAAATCCATGGTCAGTTTTAAGAGGGGGTGGGACAGGGTCAAAGATAAGGTCAAAACTGGGGGGAAGATGGGGGGGAGTTGGCAGAAGGGGACAATAAATCAGATTAGTGGGCAGCGGGTGGGGGGGGCAGCTGCAGTAGATTAGACTAGGAACCACACACTTGAGCAGACTCGATAGACCGTATTGCCTGCATCTGCTGGCATGTTCGTATGTTCATATTAAGTATGCAGGATGTGCAGTGCTGCCGGTTCAGAAGGTTAATTGTGGTGTACAGGACCTGAATAGATGGCTCCTTTAAGTCAATTACGTCCCAACAGCAGAAGAAGATAAAAAAAAAATCTAAATGATATGGCCCAGAGTTGCAGTGGGAATTGTCAAAACTTAGTTTGAGATCTGATAATGTGTGAGGAAGCCTATATTTGTTTTCTTCCCATGAATATCTGTTCCAAAAGCCTCATGAATTTTGCTTCCCAGGAAGTCTTGTATGAATGTCTGTGAGGTTTCCTTTGAAAACTGCCAATTTAGGATCCTTCAGAGAATGTTTTTCTGGGAGCAGTGCCAGCCACTGCTGCTGGTTGAGCGATTGATAGTGGATCTGTGTCCATTCATGCATTTATGAGTGCTTGTCCCATGTCACCCACATAGCATCCCTGTGAACATTTTGGCATCTTATTAGATAAGTGAAATTGTCCACGTTGCATGAGAAATTGCTCTTTTGTATGATTATGGTGTGCACTAGAATGGTGTGGGTAGCTGAAATGATCTGTTGGTTTACTGTATATGTTTTATTTTGCCCTTTTGTAGTTAATTTGCAGTATCCAGACACTCGTTTTTTTGCTGGGAGTACTCCATTTTTAGATTGATTGATGGATAAAAATGTTTGAAGGCTTTACATATGAACATATGAAATTGCCAGCAGATAAAGGCCTTATGGTCTATCAAGTCTGCTCGATTGTGCAGTTAGCAGCCCTTATACTGCAGCTCCCCACCCCCAGTGACCTTCCCCCTTACCCTGTCCCATCCCCTTTTGAAGCAGTCCACTGTTCTACAGGATACCACTTCCTCTGGCAATGCATTCCACCCAAACACCACCCTCTCCATACAAAATTGTCTCCTCATTTCCCTCCTGGACCTTCCCCCTTCCAATCTCAGATTGTGCCCTTGAGTGTCCCTCACCCTCCTTAACTTGAAAAGCCCCTCTGTGCCCATCTTATTTATTCTCTTCATATAGTTGACAGTTTCAATCATGTCCCCCCATCCCTCCTCTCCTCCAGGGAGTACATGTTCAGCTCCCTCAGCCTGCTCTCGTAGGGTAAGTCCCCTAGTCCCTGGATCATTTTTGTTGCCCTGTGCTGCACTCCCTCCAGTAACCTAATGTCCTTCTTCAGATACGGTCACCAGAACTGCATGCAGTACTCAGGTTTAGTCTAACCAGTGACCTGTATAGTGGCAGGATCACTCCCCGAGATATGCCTCTTTACTTTTCTTATGCTTTGTGGAACTGATGTAGTTTGTACTCAGTCTCTGTCCATATAAGAAAAGTGTCAGTAATAAAATGGCAGTGGATTAATTTTTTTCAGCTGTGATAGCAAGCTCTCCGCTAATATAGCCATGAAGATGATGGCATATTGAGGTGCTATTATAGTGTATGGTGGAAGGATGCCATACACCTTAAAAATTCATTCTGCTGCAGTAGTGATGTCCATACTAACACAGAGTGACTTTTCATTCTGCGTTAGTATGGACATTACAATCGAAATGTCCATCGGCTGTTGATTGTGCCAGCAGTGGTTGAATGGTCACGCGAATGAGCTGTCTGGCGGGCAGTTGGCTGTGAAGCATAAGCTGCTGAAAATAAGGATCATTTTGTGGAACACAAAAAAGTAGGCGATTTTTTTTTGTTGGTTTCACTGTACATGATATGGAAAAGTGTATGGTAGCCTCGATACGCAACCACGCTCTTCTTACACCTCATGGTTACCATGACATCAAAGGGATCTCTCGAGCTTTGCTCTCGAGGTCCTTGACATCACAGTAACCACTCAGTGTAAGAATAGCGGAGTTGTGCATGGGCTACCATACACTATGCTATATCTTGTGCCCATAGCTGTGGGGTTTTCTGTAGGTATAGTTTGTTGCTGTAGGTAAAGTAGTTATATTTCAGTATGAAGTCAGTGAATTCTCAAACTGAATTTGTAATTCCCTGTTTGCCTGTGTCCCTTTGTAATAATGTTTTGCATCGTTTAGTCCATCCAAGTGTGGTATATAGGTATAGAGAGAGACTACATCTGTTGTGACCAGAAATTAGCTGGTGAGGTGCATTTAATTTGGGAAGTCTGTTTGGTAGTTGGCTTTGTCCGGGATGAAGCTTGTAGTTCTTTGTGCCACTGGTTTGAGGATGCCCTCGACCCAGTCCCATATTTGTTCAGTAAGAGTGCCAATACCTGAGATAATTGGCCTTCCTGGAATTCCTGGTTTATGTATCTTTGGGAGAGTATAAAATATTCTTACTCTTGGTTTTGAGGAATTAAACCATTTAGTTATGATTTGATGACTGGTGAATATTTATCAGTCACAGAAAGGAGTTCCCTTCTGAAGTTTTCTGTTGCATCCTCCTGTAACAGCATGTAGAATTTTGTATCTGACAGTTGTTTTTCTGTTGTGTATTGTGTCTTGCTCATGATTACAACTGCCCTCCTTTGTCAGCAGACTTAACAGTGATGCTGTCATTTTCCTTAGATCTTAAATTGCCTTCTTTTCTCTGTGGGCTCAGATTTTACCAAATGTTGTTCCATTCACTCAAGATTTCTGAATTGACATGCCGTCTAATGGTGACAGATTAGGGTTCCATCCTGCTGGCGGTTTCCACGATGAACTTCTCGCTGTATTGTGGATGATTTGTTTTTCAGTGGTTTGTTTGTCATAGAAATATTCCCACAGGTGCAATCTGAGTTTTGACAGTTTTCACTGAAGCTTTGGTCCCTACCTTTTAGAATTTATATATGTTTGTAATTTTTATTTATGTATTTTTTTTATCTTTCTCTGTTGTTAGGACATAATTGACTTAAAGAAGCCACCTATACAGACACAACTTAGTTAACTTTCTGAAATGGCAGCATTGCATATTTATTTATGTCTTTGTTAACCAGGTAGGTGCACTGATCCAAAGGACTGTTTTCAGGTGCGACCCAGGCCAAAGGGTGGCATAAACAAGAAAATCAGATAGATGAACAATACATACAGAGTCATAGAAAACAATACACACTCCGAGCATGAGGCGGTGATGAAAACAATAGTATATACAAATGTACAGTTGACATTCTTTGTTACAACAGTGTGCAAGTGTATGACACTCTATAGGATCAAAACAAGTGTGCGAAGTGCACAAATTTACAGTCGGTGGCAGTAGGCCCCGGCTAGTTAGAAGTATCAGTTGCACTTGCATGTGGTCACAGAAAGAGCCAATCTAATAGATTTCTTTGACTGGGTAACCAGAGTGGTGGACCAAGGGGAGCAGTTGATGTTGCCTACCTTGACTTCAGTAAAGCTTCCGATACTTTTCCACATAGAGATTAATAAGCTGGGTAGGCGCAGGGTGGGTCAGAAGTTGGTCAGCTGGGTGGCAAACTGGTTGATGGGCAGAAAACATAGAGTGGTGGTAAATGGCATACAGTCAGAAGAGATGCAAGTCACAAGTGGGGTACCTCAGGGATCAGTCCTGGGGCCAGTCCTCTTCAATATCTTCATCAGTGACATTGCAGATGGACTGGAGGGTAAGGTGTGTCTGTTTGCAGATGACACCAAGATCTGCAACAGAGTAGATGATCCAGATGGGGTGGGCAGAATGAGAAGAGATCTGGATAAATTGGCAAAATGGTCGAAAGAGTGGCAACTGGGTTTAATGCAAAGAAGTGCAAGAACATTCACATAGGGAAGAGAAACCCTGAAGCCACCTATAGGCTGGGAGGGGAGTTGCTGGCAGTCACAAGGGAAGAAAGAGACTTGGGCATCATCATCACCGATGACCTGAAATCATCCAAGCAGACCACTAAAGCAGTAGGTAAGGCTAGGGGGATGTTGGGGTGTATTAGTAGGGGTATCACAAGTCAAAGAGGAGGTAATAGTCCTCTTTACAAGACACTAGTTAGGCCCCATCTGGAGTACTGCTTGCAGTGCTGGAGGCCACACCTTCACAAGGATATTAACCAAATTGAGGCAGTCCAGAGAAGGGCAACCAAAATGGTAGGGACTGCGTCAGAAAACATATGAGGACAGATTAACGGAGCTCAATATGTATACCCTAGAGCAAAGGAGAGAGAGGAGATAATGTATGATTGAAACATTCAGACACCTTAAAGAGGACAGGAAATGATTTCTAATAGGCAGCTGTTTATAATGTGCTCATTTACAGAAATTATATCCATAAGCCTACATGACCATAGGTAACTGTACCTGAACAAAAGTGATGTGAAAAATTGTATTTTGTATTGTTTTGATTTTATGGGCAGCATTCTGTTACAGTTCTCTTCATGGAACCAGTGATCTGGAGTGTTATCTATGTCAGTTTGAGAAAAGAACTCTAAGAATGGTTCTGATAGGACAATAGCTCATGTTTAGCATTCTGTACTCAAACCATGACATAGTAAACATTCCAAATTTCTAGTTCCATGAAGAAACTGTGCAGAATGTTGTCCATAAAAAGAAAGCAATTGAAAACACAGTTTTTAATGTCCATGTTTATTAAGGTAAAGTTAAATATAGCTCATTTGGAGGCAAGTATATCACTTCTCATACTAGGAACATTACTAACTGCTGCTGATTAGCACAAATTTCCTGTCCCCTTTAAGGGCATTAACAAGGTGAAAAAGTCTAACATGTTTCAGTATAAGAAAAATAGCAGGACAAGAGGACACAGCATTAGATTAGAGGGAGGCCGATTAAGGAATAATGTGAGGAAGTTCTTTTTCACAGAAAGGGTGGTGGATGCATGGAACAGCCTACCCCAGGAAGTGGTGGATATGAATACAATGACAGGCATGTGATAGGCATAAGGGAGCAATACAGATGAGTATGAATAGATAGGCCATTGACAGAGCAAAGGCCGATGGCACATTTATAAGGTAGAAAAAGAAATGGGCAGACTGGATAGGCCTTGTGGTCTTTATCTGCCATCAACTTCTATGTTTCTATGTCTCTGAGGGTGGATTTGAAAGACAGGTGAGAGGGAGATAGCCTGACTGGCGGAGGGAGACGGTTCCAGAGAGTAGGGTGAGAGACAGAGAAGGCCCTGCTGCCCATGACTCTAGAGGTGCGAGAAATTACCAGTTTGGGAATGGAGGAGTCCCTCAGGTGTCAGGGGGCCACCCTATGGGCCAGGAGGGTGGAGTAGGGTGACTTGTGAGAGTTCCTGAGTGAACAATCTACCAAATTACCCATAGTGAAGTCAAAGCGACCTTGGAGAGGGAGCCAGCCTAGGGAATGGTACAGTGAGCAGTGATGGGTGGAGAACGGGGCTAGGAGGACAAAGCGATAGATGGCATTGTAGGTGGAGACTAGTTGGGAGAGTAAAGAGGGGGCCAAGGTGGAGTAAACAGGCGAGCAATAGTCGAGTAGAGGCAATATATTGCCTCTGGCGATAGCTAGGCGAGCCGCGGAGGTCAGAAAGTGACAGAGGCGGTAGGCAGCCCCCATTTTTTGGTGAATTCTCTTTGTAATGATGGTGGTGTGCTCATTGAAAGTGAGGGATGGGTCCAGCATCACACCTAGGTATTTAAAGGTGGGTACATTCTCAAGGGGAGGGCCAGCAGGGGTGGTGATTGATAGTGAGGTCCCTGATTTTGAGACTTTAGCTAGAAATGGCTTGGAGCCAAATAGCATTGCTTTGTTTTGTTTTTTTTCCATTTACAAGAAGTTGCTTTGAGAGGTACCACCTCTGGGCGGCTCCATAGTTAGTTGTGAGGGTGGCAGATAAGGATAAAAGGGATTTGTCGCTGTGGTAGATGACGAGGTCATCAGCATAGAGGAGTGCCTCACAGGTTAAGCTATCCACAGGGAGATAATTTATAAACATGGAGAAGAGCAGAGGCCCAAGTATAGAGCCCTGTGGTACGCCTGTGTAGATGGGTAGGGCAGCAGAAAGGTATTACCAATCAGTACAGACTGGGACCGGTTAGTGAGGTAGCTGTGGAACCATGTAACAGTTTCTGATGAGCAGCCAAAATTTAGTAGGGTAGAGTAGAGGAGATGGTGATCAACGAGGTCGAAAGTCTTCAAAAGGTCCACAAACACTGCACCTGTGGCATTGCTCTTGTCCATGTTTCTGAGGATGTGGTTGGTGAAGAGGGCAAGGGCAGAGGAAGTACTGTGGAATTTACGAAAGCCGTGCTGCTGAGGGCTGAGGAGGTGGTATTTATCTAAGTGATTAGACAGCTACTGGTGAACTATTTTCTCCAGGAGTATACTCAAGTGAGGGAGGAGGGGAGATGGGTCTGTAGTTCTCAGTGGTGTGGGGGTCAGCAGCCTTTAGAATGGGCACAACGTTGGCGTGCTTCCATGCGTCGGGTACCACTGACTTTGAAAGGGCAAGGTTGAAGATGTAGGTGAGGGGTTGAACAATGGTTGGGGAGAGCAGTCTTAAGAAGGCAGGATAAAGTCCATCACTGCTTGGGCTGCCTCTTGTTGGTAGCGTCTTCAGCACTTTTGTTCTGGTAATTAGACCAACTGCCCTGAAGTAAAAAGGGGGGGGTCGCATTCTTTGATGGACTGAGGCTGGGGGGGGAGGCTGAGCAGGGAGTTTGCTAAGGTATGGAGAGAGATCTACGAACATTTTGTTGAAGGTGTCCGCGATCACATCTTGGTTGGTAATGGGGCTAGTGGGGGAGTTTAGCTGGGTTATCTGTTTATTGGATTTAAAGGGTCAGGAGGGACCCTATGGAGGCCCAAAAGGTGCATGGTTTGCCAAGTGAGTCCAGTTGCAATTTGGTGTAGTATTTGCGCTTATGTGACTTTACTGCATGTATACAGGAGTTGCGCAAATGCCTGTAGCATTCCATACCTGGGTAGATGGGGATACCTTATAGGCTTTCCATGCCTTGTCGCGGAGTCTCATTTGGGTCAGTAGCTCCTTGGATATCCAGGGGGTATTTCCTCCCCTGACCCTTCTTGTGGTAACAGGGAAGTGCCTGTTCTGGAATGTGAGGAGGATATTGGTAAAGAGGGTGATTGCCATGGAGACGTCTGAGCAAGAGAAGAGCTCTGACCAGTCTAAGTTGCAGGCTTCCTCGAGAATGGTTGTGGGGTCTTGGCAGTTAAATTTTCTGAAGAACAGAAGCTTAGGTGGAGGGCAGTTATATTTGGAGAAGAGGATGATGTAGGTCGGGGAGTGGTCGCTGATAGAGTCAGACATTGTGCCAGCCTGAAGGACAAGTTCCACCCGTTGGTGAGAATCCAGTCAAGGGTGGAATGGTTGTGAGTGCGGGCATTAGGCCTGGTTGGGGGAGGAGATAACTTGCTCAAGGTGGTAAGATTTTAGGAGTGCGTGAGGTCAGGTGCAGTGGGTTCTGTCAATTGAAGTGGAAATCCCTAGTAGAATGGTGTCCCTTGAGGGGAAGGTACATGCAAGGCCATCTAGGAAACTGGATAGGCCTAGGGCCCCACCTGTGGAGGGTTATAACAACAGTCTAGTAAAAGCTTCTTGTTGTTGCCTAGGATAATTTCAGCAATAATCCACTGCTGCCGAGGTAGGGGAGAACTGGATAAGACAGTGGCTGTGATGTGGTCAAGCACATCAGCCCATGCCTCCACCCCTCTTTCTCCATAGTCTGTCATGGTGTAGTAAGGAGTAGTCGGGGAGTAGGCAAGAAGCATCAGCAGTGGATGGTTTCAGCCAGGTTTCAGACAGGTCTAGGATGTGAGGTTTATATAGGGACGCCCAAGCCTGGAGCTCGGAGAGTTTGGATGATAGGATGCATACATTTAGGTGTGCAATACAAAGGCCATTATGCCCTGCCCAGGTCACATTTGAGGAATCAATGTGGGTGTTCATCCTGCATACATCCTGCATACTGAATGGACCTTTTTTTCAGCAACTGATCCTTTTGGATGTGGTACCACTTTGATGTAGCTCACCATTTGCTTGTCTGATCTCTCGCCTGTTAATGACATGAGGCCTGTCTCTTGGTAGTCACCCATATTTGACTGGGTCACTACGGAACTAGACAGATGCCACCCAGAGGACCTCCTCTACTTCGATTTCAGTAAGGCCTTTGAGTCAGTGCTGCACAATTGCCTGCTGAAAAATTTGGAGGACCCGAGTGCAGCCAAGTGCATAGTCAGTAGGGTAGATAATAGGCTTATGGATGGAAAACAAGGAGTAGTGGTCAACAGGGTGAGGTCTGATGAAGGCTTGGTCACTAGTGGTATGCCCCAAGGCTCAGTGTTTGGGGCCAGTCCAGTTTAATGCCTTTATCAGTGACATTGCCATAGGCATTCAGGGCAAAATTGTCCTATTCATGGACGATACCAAGCTAGGAGGAAGGGTTGACAGTGAGGAGGTGATTAAGGACCTCCAAAAAGACCTACAGAGGCTGGAAAGATGGTCCAACATCTGGCAGCTGAAGTTCAGTGCAAAGAAATGTGAGGTGATGTATTTGGGTAAAGGGAACCCAAGGACAGAGTAGCACCATAACGGAGTCCAGCTCAATGCCACACAGGAAGAAAGGGACCTAGGTGTCATCATAAGCAGCACCCTTAAACAGAGAAGTCAATGCAACAAAGCTTATAGCAAGGCCAACAAAATGCTGGGGTGCATAGGGAGAGGATTCGACAGCAGGAGGAAGGAGGTATTACTGCCACTTTACAGGTCCCTGATAAGGCCCCAACTGGAGTACTGTGTCCAGTTTTGGAGTCCACATCAAAAAAGGATATGAACAGGTTGGCGGCTGTTCAGAGAAGAGCGACCAAAATGATCCAGGGCCTTTAGGGCACTCTTATGAGGGCGACTGGAAGCATTAAATATGTTTTCACTGGAGACGAGGGAGAGGGAGATATGATTGTGCAACCCTGGCTCCAGGTATCTAAGGGCTACACTACCCCTGCCTTGCTGGCCAGACCGAGGTTGAGGGGCCTGGGTTCCCATTTTACTTTAAAACAGGTTCTTTCCTAAGATAACATAAGTGCTCAGTGCCTCCACCCAGAGTATACTTTTTATGTGGGCTTGAATAAAACCTGGTACACCCCCCTGCGATGCTGTACCCACCCGCCATACCATAATGCCCCCTCAAACATGACCCATAATTCAAAACCCCACATTTCAACATTTTGGAATTATTGACTCTCACTAATAATATGCTCATGACTCAAAGGTTATGCAAAAACAGCAAACAAGAATTCATTTACAATGGGGAGGATTAGGAAGGGTGAATTGGATGCGGATGTTAAATATTTACATTGAATTTAGACTGGCATTTGAAATTTAGTATTCTTGGCATTTCAATCAAATAATCATTCTTGCATTTTAACCTTAGACATTAATCACAGTGGCCACCCACCAGCTTTTGATGCGTTCAGATTATCTGACTATCTATCTAACTAGCTGCATTGATGGCAGAAACTGTATTAAATGCCGCAAATACCAGTCCCAGGCTGTAATAGAACTCCATAATTCTAAAACCTATATCTAGGTACCCAGTACTAGAAACTTAAAGGTGCAGGCCTGATAGCTGAGATGGCGGCATTGCAGCAGAAGTTGGGGCTCTTAAAGAAAAGCAGATTAACTGTATCTTTAATCCTGAGACACATCATCCTGATGGTAATGTTGCAGACTTTAAACATTTTTAAATTAAATAATTTGGACTCTGGATACTGAACTTGGCAACAACTTTAACTAGTTGCATGTCCCTTCAGATTGTACAGGGCCGTACCCTGCATACTCACAATTCTGTAGTCATTATTGGCAAACACAAAATCATGCTGTACAAGGTAGACTCAGGTGGTCACAGCATGTGGGCTCTGACTCTGGATGCTGAGCAAAGGCTTACAGCCAGGAACCTTCTTACTGACTGCAGGATCTTGCAGCATGTGCAGCTGGAAAGTGTCTCTAGCTTCTTTTGGAGTGCCCATATTTATAGACTGAAATCAGCTTCTGGTACAGACCAGACCGGGACTGGAGCTGGCACGCTTCAGACTCCCATGTCTGGCTATACCCCTCAGGGGGACGCACATATGGCAGTGCCTCAGGTGGTGGCACACTACCAGGCTGTCTCACAGGCTGATCTAAATCTGTCTTGTTACATTCAGCACATTTATAAGTAGCACATTTATACATTAGTCACAATCCATTCAGCCTTGTGCCAGCATGACCACCATGGTCCTTAGCTTGTATGCACAATCTTTACTGCTGGGTGCTTCTCCCCTAAGGCTAGGGTGACCCAGGCTCTCACAGTCCATGCAAAACACACAGGAGTTTAGCTTGAATCTTTAACTCAATACCAGACAGAGCTTGAGACTTGGCTCTCTACCATTTGTGCAACAACTTGTATAAAACAGATCACTGTAGCTTCTCTCAAGCTTAAGATATGTTATCACAGTTCCTTGTGGCTTTGCTGGTATTTGCAGCTCCAACTCGGACATGTAGACAATCACTGGTCTGCCAGGTACTGTTGGAGAAGCTCTGCATGGCTAGAGACCTCCCTTCCAGTCCTGTAGGTAATTCACACAGTCACAATCAGCAGTTGAATCACTGGACCCTTCTCTGGTCATTTCAAGCAGGTGTCCCCATCTCTTGAGCACTAGTTAAACACAGGGTGCAGGCGGCTTTCTGGGCTTCTCTGCCCCAAACAGATTTTCAAACAGCTTAAACTTGCAAGTACACGTTTACTCACTTAAAAGGATTCAGAAACTTTCCTTTTCTGAAAGCTGCAGACTTCATCAACACTCTCACTGCTGAGGCAGAAGCATTCTTGTGGCTCTCTCACAACTGCTAGTGACTTCAGTCACTTACAGCCACTTTTCTCTGGCAGGAGACAAAGCCCCTCCCTGTGGAGGGGCTTATGCTGAACCATTAGGCCCATTTTCTTTAGCTGAGAGCAAACCCCCCTCCTTGTGGAGGGGCTCACAAATGAATTGAGATCAGCCTGAAAATCTCTGAGTTTTATGGAACTCTTTTGGGGCTCCCAATTGGCTGAGTCCACTTGTGTGTCCCAAGGCGATTGGCTAAATCCACTAGTCAGTCCCCAAAATGAATATTCATCAGCCTCCTTCAACCCTTGATAGACTCCCTGTTTTGGCGCCTGAAATAGGTCCCTGCTTTCCCCCACAAAGCTTTAGCAATGTCCCAAGAGTTTCTGGCACTGTCCCACAAGCCTTTAGAGTAAAACCTGGCTCTCTGATTGGCTGCTGCTCTGCTAATATGGTGCCTGAAGTATACAATCCTCATGCAGTCTAACACAGTCCCACTAATAAATTTCTGGTGCAGCCAGGTAAACTATTTAATTCACTTTGTTGCCTCACAATGTAGTAGCCCCTTTAGTGCCCTCATGAACACTGCCATTAATAAACATTTAGAGGCAGTCTCTGGCCTGTCCCTACTGCCAAAGCACAGTGGCCATAGGTAGCAGACAGGCAGGTCATAGGAGTCCCAAACTTGTCATCTGGTGCAGCAAGTGCAAACATTTTCTTTTTACTTGGCCCCCTTCATTTAGTAGCCCTCTTGATGTTCTCTTAAACTGCCATACTTATTTACATTTTATTTACATTTCCTCTGGTCGCTAGCGCCAATATTTTAAAACCCCTTGCACTAGGACAGGTGGTTCATTAATATTCATGAGCTCCTCTTACATATTTAGGAGCTCAAAGCACAGCGCATAGTGGCGCTCTTTATTTACAAAATTGAGGGCTTCTCCAAGGCCCCACACTGATCACTGGTCCCCACCCAGCCTGACTGTGGGGCCAGGACCACTGGGAAGCCATTCAGTGACAGTGATTGTGGCCAAAAAATGGAATGCGCTACTCCGCATGTGAGAACTTGCTGACTGGCCATAAAGCATGTGTGGGAAAATGGCCGGTGGCTCCACAACTCTGTTTTACCCATAATGGGTGAAAAATGACTAACGGGGCAGTTTGGGGCTCCTGGGGCACAATACCAGGACTCTGGCCAAGTGGTGCGAGCACCGAAAGATTTGGGGAACACCCGAGGCAGCAGGAGGCAGATGGGAGAAAACAGGAAATCAGGCAAACAAGGTAAGCCCCCATTTGGGGAGGGGGGGTTACAATTGAAACATACAAGTTCCTGAGAGGAATAAATAAAGTGCCATCCTCGGACCTGTTCAACAGATTCTCTGACTCCAACACTAGAGGCACGAGTGGAAGTTGGGGGGGCCGGGCTTCAAGAAGGAGCTTAGAAAACACTATTTTACAGAAAGAGTCGTGGAGCCATGGAATAAACTGCCAGCTGAGGTAGTGGAAACAAAGTCTGTGACATCGTTCAAGCTGAGGTGGGACACAGCTACAGTGAGATAAAAAGCAACAG
Organism: Neoceratodus forsteri; assembly: GCA_016271365.2. Taxonomy (NCBI): domain Eukaryota; kingdom Metazoa; phylum Chordata; order Ceratodontiformes; family Ceratodontidae; genus Neoceratodus; species Neoceratodus forsteri. The sequence continues at coordinate 1,547,270,053 of CM057450.1, forward strand.
GAGCAGTAGCAGGAGGCATTAGGCAGAAGAGGGGTGTGGGTCCTGGGATCTAGGAAGGTCCAAGGAACACATGGGCAAACTAGATGAACCCTTGGTCTCCTTCTGCCATCTTTTTTTCTATGTTTCTGTGTTTCAGTTACATCCTTCCCTTTGTTAAGTAGTCTGGGATCCACAAACTCTTGTATATGTTCTGAAATACTGGTTAGTTTTCTCTGCACCCAGTGAAGGGACCTAGATTTTCCTGGGACTAACATGGTACTACAAACCTGCAGCAGTGTAAATGTATTAGTTTTTACCATTTGCATAATGTATTGTGTAGTGTACTATTCGCTTTATTGTTCTCCTTTGTTGTACCCTAACCCCCAGGTGTGGCTGAAAATGGGATATTTGATTCAGACTGCTTTCCTGGTTGACGAAATAAATAAAAAAAAGTACCACCCATTTGGGACTGTCCTAAAGCTAAGTCTCTGTGGGAGGAAATCAAGGCTAGAATAGACCCCCTGCTTGGCCTTCAGAACACATTTGAACCAGTTACATGCTTACAGGTCTAGGCCTAGAAAAAAGTGGTGGACCAGCAGAGATATCAGATGGCATTCATTTTGGCAATGGCTAGGAAATTGATCGCATGATACTGGTTAGAGGACTCCACACCTATATACAGTAAATGGTTTGCAGTGACACTTGAGGCCCTTCGAATGGAGAAGATGGTGGCAAGCCTTAAAGGGAAACTCCTATTGAGTCCCTCAGTGCAGCAGCGGCTGCAGAAACATCTGATTAGGGCTTTTAACATAAAATAAATTTTTTTATTACCTGGTGCCCCCAGAATTTTAATAAAAAAGATCCACTTACTCCATAATGGTGACAGAGCCCCGGGCGGACATCTCGTGCACCTCGGGTGACTTCCGCTGCAATGGTTATGCTAATGAGGGCTACCAACATCTGGCATTTGTTAGTAGCCCTCATTAGCATAACCTTCGTGTTTCTGTAGCCGCTGCTGAACTGATCTCGGTAGGAGTTTCCCTTTAATCATGGGGTCAAAACATTTACCAATATGTGGGGGAGAAACTCTAGTTACTCCTACTGCTGCCTACAAGTTAAAGTAGTGGGGTAAGATGGATAATAGTTTTACTAGATATTAGTCGACACTTGAACTGGAGTAACTGGAGTGTATGTCCCTTACTGTACATCTCAGAAAAAAAACAAATAAATCCCCTTTCTTTCATCCACAATTAGGTAACTAACACCCTTTTTTGCTCCTTTCTTTCATCCACATTAGATACCTAGCACCCTCACGTCTTTCTTTCATCTGCAGTGGATTAATACTGCCCACACGTGGGAGTCTAATCTCAAGTGCAGGCCACAACCTCGTCACTCCATATCTAACATCTACTAGATATGGATTTCATAAACTGTAACACCTGCAGTACCATCTTCGCCAGGACATTTATCCTAAGGGTAGGACGCTGTCCCACTTGACTTGCCCTAATGGACCTACAGTCATTGCTCCATGTAGCGTGGGCTGAAATAGATTTTCTCCACTCTAAATTCTGCCTTGCTGCCCTAACCAACTCAACAGCAATAAATACCTTCAATCTGCCAAAACAGGACCCCTACCCCAAAGAGCAAGCAGGCCAGGAGCCTGACAACTGGTCAGGTACCGCAAAACAATTCCAAATAGACCAAGAGTGGAGACCAAACAAATCCAAACATCAAATAGATACTCACCACTATCTGCCACAACTACCAACAAGGCAGATAGTGAGGTGTGTAATGCCTAACCACAGAGCAGGGAAACACCCTCCACTGCCAACAATACAAAAAAGGACAATAAAGCACCAATATTAATAATCGGCGATTCTGTGATAAGGGGTATAGAGTCCCACCTCCAGCAGCTCGACAATGCTAAGGTCTCGGTCAGATGCCTACTGGGGACATCTGCAGGGAGGGACACAGACAGGATAACAAACATTGTGCATAAGGCAGAACCAAACACAAAGGTCATGCTCCACATAGGCACAAATGACCTATCCAGTCACTCCATAAAGGAAAACAGCAAAATCTAACAAGGCTTGTCAATAATCTATCTTCTATTTCATCCTCTGTCTCTTTCTCCGAGATTCTGCCTGTGTGGAGGAAAGGCGCAGGCAGAGACTCAGGAGAGGGATATCTCAGAGCTAAACACTTGACTGAAGTGCTGGTGCCAAGAAAAGGACACCACTTTGTGATTAGTTGGCAGATCTTCTGGAAGAGGGAGTTCTTCAGATTCGCTGGCCTGCACCTCACAAAGGGAGGGATAAGAGCACTAGACCAAAAGTTTGATGTCCACGTCAGTCAGTTAAACGTGTGGACGGGGAGGAGGCAAGAGTGCCACCAGCATTGCAGGGGTCGCCAGTTGTCTCTTCCCCAACATCAATCAGTTCAAGTCCAGCATATGCACTTTTTACTAAATCTGATAGAAACAGACCAGGAAGGTCCACTGGAAAATATCAACAAATGCAAAAGGCACCACCAGCACACAGATAGTACAAAACACACACAGGGTAACCGTACAGCAGACCAGAGCAATCAGGCATGGAAGGCCATGTGTGTCAATGCTCAAAGCTTCCCAAACAAGATTCCTGAACTCACAACCATGATAGCGGAATCATAATTGGATTGGGTAGCAATTACGGAAACATGGTTTACCATGAACCACACATGGGATGTTACAATTCCTGACTACACACTCTTTAGGAGGGATTGGGAAGGGGAAAAAAGGAGAGGGGTGACTATATACATAAGGGAGGGTATCAGTGCAACAGAACTCCAAGACAAACACTGTAAAGCTGAGGCCCTATGGATTACCCTAGGAGCTGGAGAAAAAGCCCCTATCAAGGTAGGGGTTGTCTACAGACCCCCATCCCAAGACATTGACACTGACAAGGAGCTACTGGAAGCCATCCCGACAATGGCTAACAAAGGTGAGCTACTTCTAGTTAGGAACTTCAATCTGCCTGATGTGGATTGGTCCTCATACATGACATCCTCAGAGAGGAGCAAGAAATTCCTCCTTGCACTGCGAGAGGCAGGATTAACTCAGCTAGTGGACTCACCCACCAGTGAGACATCAATCCTAGTCTTGTTACTGTCCTACAGTTCCAGGATCTCAAATGTTCACATAGGAAGCCACTTAGGATCCAGTGACCACAGATCAATATGGCTAACAGTTAGCAGAACAGAAGCCAGATGCCACACAAAAATCAAGGTAATCGACTTCAGAAAAGCAAACTTCCCTGAAATTAAATCCCAGATCAAATCCTTACTACAAACCAGTACCAAGGGAGATGTAGAAGAATGCTGCAAAACCTTGAAACATACTGTAACTACATTAATGGAGGATTGCACAAAACAGATTAGCAAATCCAAGAAGAGGAGGAACCCACTCTGGTTTACTAGGGAGATAGCAGCTAAGATTAAGGCAAAGAAACATAGAAGTTGACGGCAGATAAGGACCGCAAGGCCCATCCAGTCTGCCCATTTTTTCTACCTTATAAATGTGCTGGAGGCCTGTACTCTGTCAATAGCTTATCTATTCATACTCATCTTTATTGCTCCCTTATGCCTGTCCTATGTCTTTTTGAAGCTCTGCACTGTATTCATATTCACCACTTCCTGAGGTAGGCCGTTCCATGCATCCACCACCCTTTCTGTGAAAAAGAACTTCCTCACATTCCCCCTTAATCGGCCTCCCTCTAATCTCATGTTGTGTCCTCTTGTCCTGCTATTTTCTTACATTGAAACATGTTAGACTCTTTCACCTTATTAATGCCCTTAAGGTGTTTGAATGTTTCGATCATATCACCTCATATCACCTCTCTCCGTCCTTTGCTCTAGGGTATACATATTGAGCTCCATTAATCTGTCCTCATATGTTTTCTGATGCAGTCCCTGCACCATTTTGGTTGCTCTTCTCTGGACTACTCCAGATGGGGCCTACCCAGTGTCTTGTAAAGAGGGATTATTACCTCCCTCTTACGACTTGCAATACCCCTACTACTACACCCCAGCATCCCTCTAGCCTTACCTACTGCTTTAGTGGTCTGCTTGGATGATTTCAGGTCATCTGTGATGATGATGCCCAAGTCTCTTTCTTCCCTTGTGATTGCCAGCAACATCCCTCCCAACCTATAGGTGGCTTCAGGGTTTCTCTTCCCTATGTGCATGATCTTGCACTTCTTTGCGTTAAACCCCATTTTCTACTCTTCCGACCATTTTGCCAGTTTATACAGATATCTTTTCATTCTGCCCACCCCATCTGGATAATCTACTCTGTTGCAGATCTTGTTGTCATCTGAAAACAGACAAACCTTACCCTCCAGTCCATCTGCAATGTCACTGATGAAGATATTGAAGAGGACTGGCCCCAGGACTGATCCCTGAGGTACCCCACTTGTGACTTGCATCTCTTCTGACTGTATACCATGTACCACCAATCTCTGTTTTCTGCCCGCCAACCAGTTTGCCACCCAGTTGACCAACTTCTGACCCACCCTGAGCATACCCAGCATTAATTAATCTTCTATGTGGAACAGTATTGAAAGCTTTGCTGAAGTCAAGGTGGCGACATCAACTACTCCCCCTTGGTCCACCACTCTGGTTACCCAGTCAAAGAAATCTATGAGATTAGTTTGACAGGACCTTCCTGTTGTAAACCCATATTGTCTTGGATCCTGTGCTCCTATGGATTCCAGGTGTTGCACTATCCTTTCCTTAAGGAGTGCCTCCATAATCTTGCCCACTACTGAGGTAAGACTGACTGGTCTGTAGTTCCCTGCCTCCTCCCTGCTACCAATTTTGTGGAGCAGGATCACATGAGCCCTTCTCCAGTCTTTTGAGACCTCTCCTGTGCTCAGAGGCTCACTAAACAGTTCTGATAATGACTCTGCTAGTTCCACCCTTAGCTCCTTTAGTACCCTGGGATGTATGCCATCAGATCCCATTGCCTTGTTCACCGTGAGCTTAGTGAGCTCTTGTAGGACCCTTTCTTTTGTGAAGTGACTAGTGCACACCTCCCTCCCCTGTGTCCATGGTGCTGAGCTGTGGGCCCTTCCCTACCTTCTCCTCAGTAAAGACCGTGCAGAAGTATCTATTTAGGATAGATGCTTTTCCTTGGTCCTCCTCACACGCCCCCTTATCCCCTTTGATCTTAGCAATACCCCCTCTGGACTTTCTTCTTTCACTAATGCATTTATAGAAAGTCTTGTCACCTTCTTTTATTCTGTTCATGCTAGTGTTTCCTCAGTTTCGCCTTTGCCTGCCTTAGCCTTCCCTGCTTCCCTTAGGGAAGTTTGGTATGCCTCCCTATCTTCATCCCGCTCGTTCCTTATATTTCCTGAAGGCCAGCCTTTTGGCTCTGAACTTTTCTGCTACTGTTTTGAGAACCAAAGCGGTTTCCTTCTTCTTTTGCTCCTGCTTTTCTCTCTAACACAGTGAGATGTTGCTTCAAGTGTGCATCCTTAATGCTTGCCCACTTTGCCTGTACCCCCACCTGTATTTCTTCTTGCCAGGGCTAGCTTAACTCTGTTGACCATTTTATCAAAGTCAGCTCCTCTGAAGTCCCATATTGTTGCCTTGGAATAGGATTATTACTTCTAGTGGCAAAATTGAACCATACCATGTGATGGTCACTGGCCGCAGCTGACCTTCTACCTGGAGATCTGTGATCCTTTTCCTGTTAGTCAGTACTAGATCTAGGATAGCCCTGTCTCTTGTGGGTTGTTGTACCAGTTGTTTGAGGCCCTCCCCCTGCAGGGAATCCACTGTATGTCTAGTTCTGGCAGATGTTCCTGCTGGTATTGACCGATCTGTATCTGGCACGTTGAAGTCTCCCATTATCAGAACCTCTCCTTTAGCTGTCATGTTTTGTGTATCTTCTAACAGTAATGTGTCTATGTCCTCTCCCTGGTCTGGAGGCCTGTAGACAACCCCAGTTCATATGGCTGTCCTATTTCCTGTTTCCAGGGTGACCCACAGTTGTTCTGGCTCCTTATGTGTATTCTGAATTTTTGTAGCTTTGATATTTTCATTGACATAAAGGGCCACTCCACCCCCCTTTTTGCACCTCGGTCTCTTCTGAACAGTACATAGCAGGTACTGAAGTCTTCAAGTGTGGTTACTGGTGAACCATGTCTAGCTAATGGCTACTATGTCCAGTTTAGCCTATGTCATTGTTGCCTGCAAGTCTGGGATATTGTTTCCCAGACTGCGAGCATTTGAGTACATGATTTTCCATTGACCAGATTTCGGTGTGTTAGTTGTTGGGTAAAGAAAAGAGCATTCAAGCAATACAAGGAAACAAAGATGGACAGTGACAGGGAGGAATACAGAAATACTCTCAAAGAGGCGGGGAAGGCAATTGGGATTGCCAAAGTGCAGACAGAGGAGAGAATAGCACAGGAGGTAAAGAAGGGTGAGAAGACTTTCTTTTGATACATAAGAGAGAAAAGAAAGAATAAGGGAGGAAATAGTCCATCTAGCATCAAAGGAGGGTCAGCTGGTGGAGAGGGATAAAGATAAAGTAGAGGTATTGAATGATTTCTTCTGCTCAGTCTTCACTGTAGAAGACAGTGGCAAAGGACCTATGTTAAGTGGCACTGGGAGAAATGAGAATGTGTCCAACATGAGCATCTTCAGAAAAGAAAGAGTCCTAGAGGAGCTGGGTAAGTTAAAGGTGGATAATGCAATGGAACTCAGGGAAGAAATTGCCACACCACTGGCTGAACTGTTCAATAAGTCGCTAGAAAGCAGTATAATACCAGATGACTGAAAAAGGGCAACAGTGGTGCCCCTGCACAAGAGTGGAAGCAGGGAAGAACCAGGGAACTACTGCCCTGTCAGCCTAACCTCAGTGGTGGGTAAAAGTATGGAAGCATTGCTTAAGGAGAGGATAGTAGACTATCTAAGGGAAAACAGAAGGCTTGACCCAAAGCAGCACAGGTTCATGGCTGGGCGCTCGTGTCTAACGAATATGGTGGACTTCTTCAATTGGGTAACCAGAACAGAAGACCAAGGTGGCACAGTGGACATGATCTACTTGGATTTTAGCAAAGCTTCTGACATTGTTCCCCACAGGAGATTAGCCAACAAACTAGAGCACACAGGCATAGACCATAAAATAGTTGAACTAAGAAATGGCTTCGGGATAGGTCACAGAGAGTCCTGGTGAATGGGGCATTATCAGAGGAGGGCAGAATAGCCAGCAGCATTCCACAGGGGTCAGTACTTGACCCAATCCTCTTCAACATATTCATCAGCGACATTGCTAATGGACCTGAGGGGAAGGTCTGTGTGAACTGGTGTGGGATAGATAAGGCACTCAGACAAGATTAGCAGCAAAAGAAATGTAAATTTATTTTAAACAGCGGACTTGTAGGCGACAAAACAAAAGCATACAAGAATAACAGATTCATAGGTTCAAATCAAGAGCTAGAAATAGCTAACTCAGTTCAGGGTGTTGTTAGGTCCACAACCTGATCCATACTGACTGACTTCCCTAGGCAGTCACCTTTTATAGCGTTTTCAAATCATGTGACACAATAATTCCAGCTTTAATATTACCATTTTGAACTAAAAAAATCTAAAGAAAGCATTAATCTTTTTATTCACACAAGATAATTAGTTTAAGTATACCCACATCTTATAGATTGTTCCTAAAGTCATTACAGTCCTTTTTGAGATTATAATATCCACAGGGGAGTTTAGAAGGTCCGCCCCTCCAGTTAGCAGCATAAAAGTGTGGAGACTTTGGCCGGCCGGCTCATAGAAAATGCTGCAATAGGAGAAGGAGGAGCCCTCGAAACTGCAGAGCTCTGAATACAAGACCAAAATTGTCTTCAAATTAGGAGGGCTCAAAATCCTGTTCATTTATTTAGATTCCAAGAGTAGAGGAGGTAAGCTAACCTTTCTGAACAGTTTTACACTGTTCATTTTGAGGCGCTCCTATTTTACGATTGAATATTCCTTCGCGATAGTGCGAGCATTCGAGCGGTAATCTTTACTGCAGCTCCGCACTATCGCTAAGTCTCTTACATCTGTTTTGACTGTTTTGCAGCCTCAGAATGCTGAAATACTGTGTTAAGGCAAGACTAATAGCAGGGAGGAATGGCATCGAAACTGACATTCTTTTCTTACAACAGAAGCAAAATAAAGCTTAGGCTAGACCGCAGTATCGCGGTCATTTAAACACAGGAAGATACATAGTATTCTGGAGCAAAGCATATATCCAGCTTCTATAACATCCTTAGGGCAGAGTTTAATTAATTTATTTAAGGAGGGCTGGATTATATTTTAGGAGCATAATGCATACCTAGCCTGGTAGAATCCTTAAAGGCAGATAACACTAAAGGTATTGTAGCTTTTATTAAAGGGGTCCAGAGTGTACAAGGGGTAAAAGAACAAATGACAAGACAAAGGTTTTTTTACAAAATGGGTGGCCAGCCAACAAACAAGACATAATACAACATACTGACAAAGACTAGACAAGAAAGGTTTGTACATTCCAGACTCCTTAAACAAATGATACCTTAAGTAAATATCATATGCACAAAAAAGGGGGGGGGGTTCTCTCTATCACATTCCTCCCCACCCAGAACCAAACATATTGCTAACTAAAGGCATTGGTATGAGGGGCACTTTATCTTTTCGGCCTACTGCTGCTACTTGTTGATATTCAGGGCAACTTTTACAGTATTCGGCCACCTGCTCATCTATACCAGGCCAATAAAACCTGTACAGTAAGCGTTGTAACGTACAGTCTTTACCTAAATGGCCTGCCATAGGTATATCATGGGCAATAGACAATAACCTTTTTCGGAACTGTATAGGGACCATCAATTGCTCAACCATCTCCCCTGTATGTGAATTCGTACATACCCTATACAATAAATCATTCTCAACTATATAATAGGGTTGATGAGGTTCAGTGGGAGTTGTTGGCATTACCTGTGAAAAGAAAGGGGTCAAAGTAACATCATTTTTTTGTATATTTACAAACTTTTTGCTAGGTAATATACATTTTTCAGACAACATATCCAGTCCAGTATCTCTTTAGTCCATGACTGTTTATCTTTTCTTTTTTAGTGATTTACTTTTCCTGTCTTTGCCAACAGTCCCAAATACCTCTTCCTCAAAAGGAAATAGGTGTCCCAACTCTTTTCTTGTTTCCCTTGTGCCAGATGGTAACTGCTCCAACATTTGTATTCAATAAAGAGTCAAAATATGGATAATCATGCCCAATTATTACTGGGACCGGCAAAGAAGGTACTATGCCTTTTCATTTTTGCATTGTCCCATTTATTTGAATCTCCATTTCTCTTAATGGAGTACAGTGGATGTCTCCATGTATATTTTGACCCTGTAGTTGGTTCCCCAGTTCTGGCTTTCCCACAAAGAAGCATGTACCAGTGTCTGCTTGCTGCCAGAATCCACAAGACCAGAGACTACCATTCCTCCGATCTCCACAGTGGTGACATAATGGCCCCAGTTAGCCAGGACTAGATGGATTGACTCTACCTTTTCTTTGGACAGAATCTAGCAATATGTCCTTTGGCTTTACATTCATGACATATGATATCATGGCTGAATCCTTTACTTGTCTTACCATATTCTTTGCCCCAGGAATACCACTAGTTTGCATTGACTGGCATAATAGAGGCCTTATTGCAGCTGAGGACTTCTAGAGTTCACATAAATGTCCTAGGGCGTTGCGGCCTAGCGGTCAGATAGTCCTCAGCAAGTCTTATAGCTACCTCAGAAGTTTTGGGGCGGTGTTCCTTGACCCATAACTGTACATCTTGGGGTAAGATACGAATAAACTGCTCCAAGATGATACTTTCTGTGATTTGTACTACCGTTCTTGTGTTGGGTTGTAACCACTTATGACACAAGTCTTTTAAATAAATGTTTAGGTCTTGAGGGGTATCTGCAGATTGAAATTCATATGCTCTGAAACGTTGTTTATAGGTTTCAGGACTTGTATCGTATCTTTTCAAAATGGCTTGCTTAACATAGTCATAATCATTTATATGCGTAAGGTCTGTATGGCTATATGCTAGTTGAGCTTTCCCAGTCAAATAAGGGGCCAGCCTGACAACCCACTGATCTCTAGGCCAAGCACAGGCAATGGCTACCCTCTCAAACGTCAAAAGATACGCTTCTATATCATCAGAAACAGCCATTTTAACTAGTCTTATATCTTTTTGTCCTACCACAGGTGCTGAAGGTGGTCTTGCTGAGCCCAAAACCTGGATAGCACGTAATGTGTCAGTCCATCTGGCTGCATTCTCTGCACATCTCTCTCTCTCTATAACGATCCCGCTCCCTTTCTCTTTCCAGCTCTACCTGACGCAGGCACAGCCATCAGAGCAATTCATGGGGATTCTCTGGAGGGTCTTCCTGCTCAGGTTCAGCTATGGCTGCCCTTTTCAATGGGTTTCACGTCTTCCATTTCCACACTGTCTCCTTCAGTTGTCACCTTAGCCACCTTCCTCCATTACCACTGGCTCCAGTCTAGGCAATAAAGGCAATGTTGCGGCATGCGATTGACCTTGTGGCTGGTGTAGTCCACTATCCTGCCTTGTCCGGATGCATACGAATCGGATCTGGACTCAGATCCACCAATAGGTCCCTTCAGAACCCGCTATCCCACTTCTGACACCAAATGTGAACTGGTGTGGGATAGATAAGGCACTCAGACAAGATTAGCAGCAAAAGAAATGTAAATTTATTTTAAACAGCGGACTTGTAAGCGACAAAACAAAAGCATACAAGAATAACAGATTCATAGGTTCAAATCAAAAGCTAGAAATAGCTAACTCAGTTCAGGGTGTTGTTAGGTCCACACCCTTATCCATACTGACTGACTTCCCTAGGCAGTCACCTTTTATAACATTTTCAAATCATGTGACACAATAATTCCACGTTAAATATTACCATTTTGAACTAAAAAATCTAAAGAAAGTATTAATCTCTTTTATTCACACAAGATAATTAGTTTAAAGTATACCCACATCTTATAGATTGTTCCTAAAGTCATTACAGTCCTTTTTGAGATTATGATATCCACAGGGAGTTTAGAGGTCCGCCCCTTCAATTAGCAGCATAAAAGTGTGGAGACTTTGGCCGGCCGGCTCATAGAAAATGCTGCAATAGGAGAAGGAGGAGCCCTCGAAACTGCAGAGCTCTGAATACAAGACCAAAATTGTCTTCGAATTAGGAGGGCTCAAAATCCTGTTCATTTATTTAGATTCCAAGAGTAGAGGAGGTAAGCTAACCTTTCTGAACAGTTTTACACTGTTCAGTTTGAGGCGCTCCTATTTTACGATTGAATATTCCTTGGCGATAGTCTGCAGTGTTGATGAGTAATCTTTACTGCAGCTCCGCACTATTGCTAAGTCTCTTACATCTATTTTGACTGTTTTGCAGCCTCAGAATGCTGAAATACTGTGTTAAGGCAAGACTAATAGCGAGGGAGGAATGGCATCGAAACTGACATTCCTTTTCTTACAACAGAAGCAAAATAAAGCCTAGGGCTTTTAAACACAGGAAGATACATAGTATTTACGAAGCAAAGCATATATCCAGCTTCTATAACTTCCTTGGGGCAGAATTTAATTAATTTATTTAAGGAGGGCTGGATTATATTTTAGGGAGCATAATGCATACCTAGCCTGGTAGAATCCTTAAAGGCAGATAACACTAAAGGTTTTTTTTACAAAATGGGTGGCCAGCCCAACAAACAAGACATAATACAACATACTGACAAAGACTAGACAAGAAAGGTTTGTACATTCCAGACTCCTTAAACAAATGATACCTTAAGTAAATATCATATGCACAAAAGGGGGTTCTCTCTATCACATTCTGTCTGTTTGCAGATGATACACAACTCTGCAACAGGGTAGACACAGATGTAGGTGCCTCTGGGATGGAAGCCAATCTCAAGAAATTAGAAGAGTGGTCAAGAATATGGCAGTTAAAATTTAATGCCAAGAAGTGTAGGGTAATGCACATCGGTAAATGTAACCCAAGAAAGACGTACACACTGAATGGGCATCAATTAGAGAAGAATCAAAGATGGAATGGAACCTCAGAGTAATTGTTACCGATGATGTAAAAGTGGGGAAAAAATGTGAAAAAGCAGCACAGAAGGCCAGTGGCATCCTTGGCTGCATAGATAGAGGGATTACAAGCAGGAAGCATGAGGTAATCATCCCGCTGTACAGGTCCTTGTTCAGGCCACACCTGGAATACTGCATGCAGTTCTGGAGGTCCCATATAAACAAACTCTGGCAGAGCCACTAGACTGTGAATGCATTAACTAGATAAGGGTGTTTCATGGGCTAAACATAAACATTTATTTATTTAAAAATATCAGATTTACAAACCATTGAGTCAGAGATTCATTTACAAAGGCACCTCTTCGAAACTAATGCAAAGACAGCACAGTTAACAAGTCCAAAAACTATGGCTCAGAGAGCAGACAGTTATAACAATCATTCACTGGAGATACATGGGTAGCAGTAGATAAACAGATTACATAGTTTAGGCACACAGGCACCAGATCAAGAAGACCAAAACAGTTCAAACAATATACAATAGCTAAAGCAAATAGACATCAGGAGTCAAAGAGAAGCCTATAGTGTTCACATGAAGGCTGTTGCATACACTAACTGAATCAAAGTATAGTACATTGAGAAAGGGCATATTTAAGCAATAAGGCATGACAGGGTGTGTGTTATCGTGTAATAACATCACTCCTGGGGTGGGTTGAAGCACAAGGTGAAGCCGAGTATTTATTTATTTATTTGCACTTATTTATTTGATCCACTGGATCAGCAATATTTGCATAAGCTGTGTCCAGTGCAGATTTTATAGCACTGGTCCTGGTCTGGTGATCTGGGTTTTACCCATACTACACTGCATATGGCTTAGTGATGTACTGTACAGATGGCTGCAGAGTCTAACCCATTGAAGGCTGAAGTTTCAGAAAACCATTATGCTACAAATATCAACACTCACTCCCTCCTTCACTCCCAGTCACAATTAATCCTCTACCAAAGTCATGCTTAAATACTGGTGCTCTCGTCCCACGCTGCTAAGCTTTTAATGCCAACATGCTTCTTCTGCTGCTATGAGTTAAACTCTTTATTTAAAAACATTTTGTTGAGAAATTTTTGTTTTAGTATATCCATGGTCAGGAAAAATGACTTTGTAAAAGAACCAAAATCCCCATATATCAGTTCATTGAATCACCATACAGCATGTTATGAAATTTTCAGATTCTATGTGTAACCTACAGTAAGTCAAACAGAAATTAGACACAAATGCCTACCTATTTGCAAGTGAAGCAAATGTGATTATTATCATTCAGTTGTAAACACCTCTAGTCACAGCCAGGATTCACACTTAGCTCTCCATACCGTTACTTTGGGAGGCGACCATGATCGCTTCTTAAGTCTCTACTAGCCACCTCCTCGCTCACAAAAATAATGCCACATTAGAGCTGTACCAATGGAAGCAGACTGTGGCAACAAAGTGGTTGGTTCATCCTTTTCATCACTGTCACCTCCTCCCAACTGTATCCCAATCTCTCACTTTCCCGTGGCTTGAACCCTGCAACCCAGAGTCACAACAAAGTGTTTCCTTAAAATAAATCAGTTGTGGTGTTAACCTTATAAAGGACCACACTGATCACCGCGCCGCCCGTGTCCCTCCAAGTACTGCTCACACGGTCCTCCGCCAAACAAATCCCAAATAAATCTAAGGAAGAAAGACAAGTAGCTGTTCTCTATCAACGCACTCATACTGTCTTGAGTCTGCAGAAGCTAATAAAATGCATTAGCACACTTATAATTATAAAACAGCAGACCAGAAAGGAATCAGATCAGGATGAGTCTCTAAATATAAAATCAGCCTGTACCAAGAAAGAAAATAATACGTCTCAACACTTTCTGAGAATCCACTTCCAATGTTTAGTTGTCTGCTCACCTCGTAGCCCGCTACTACCTCTCCACCAACCACTACCACCTCTCCTCGATTCCACAAATCCTTGAATGAATTAAAAAAAAAAGCCTCTGAACAATGTCAAGCCCTCTGTGTGTGTGGGGGGGGTCATGACAACAGCTCCTGCTCACAACTACAGAGGCTCAGCAGTTAGAGGGACTATTTTATTACAAAATAACTGAATCAGCTAAAAGGTTTAGCATTTAAACTTAAAAAGATATTTTTTTAAATTAATTTAATACAGTGGCCCATTTTCAAAGTGCAATAATACCCTCCAGGGTGAGCAGTACCGGACCTTCCAGGGCTATAAGGCCCTCACCTGCATGTCAGGCCTCATTACACCCTAGGCGGTCCAGTATTGCCCAATACCGTCCACCCTGTTGTGTATTATTGCTTGCATATGATACCCTATTTTTCCAGCATTTCAGGATTCTGTCCTCAGCCCTTCTCTGACTAGCAACAATAGTGCATTTGTGATGTCACACAAACGGCAGCATCTTGGTCTTGAGTTGTTGCCCTGGAGACAGAACTTTAGAATGCTAAAATTTAAACTGCAGTGTGGTCATGCTCCCCCTGACATTCCAGTGGTAGACTTTTTACTCTTATGAGGGGATCAGATAACCTGGCTTACTCTTCAAGTCTTTGTGGCTAAGTGTTCTTAGTTTGACTTTTATTTTGTCATTCTGTAAAGTGTTGCATTTATTTGATACTGTATGTTAGTTTATCTTAAAGGGGACAGGAAGTCTATGCTAAATGGCAGCTGTTTATAAAGTTCTTATTCTCTGAAACTATATGCATTCTCCTAAAGTATCCATATTTAACTGTACCTGAATAAAAAGTGATAGGAAAAACTGTAGTTTGCATTGTTGTATTTTTATGGGCAGCATTCTGTTACAGTTCACTTCGTGGAATCACTTATGTGGAGTTTTTACTATGTCATGCTTTGTGTACAGAATGCTAATTATGAACTGCTGACATATCGGAACCCTGTTTAGAGTTCTGTGCCCAAACCATGGCATAGTTAAAACTCCAAACTATTGGTTCCATGAAGAGAACTGCAACAGAATAATACCTATAATAACAAGACAATGCAAAATACGGCTTTTTATATCCCTTTTTATTCAGGTACAGTTAAATATGGATAATTTAGGTGAATGCATATCATTTCTGAGAATAAGAACTTTACGAACAGCTGCCAGTCAGAAATTATTTCTGTTCTCTTTAAAATGTGTTCAAATGTATCAGTTTTTACCAGTTCCACTGTGGTGTCTGGAACCAGGGGAATCATCATTTTCACCGGTTCTTGGAGCAGTTGTGTAGATTATCGCACATGTCTAGGACCTATGCTATCAGCGTAGAGCTCAAGTTACGCTACTTGATCACCTGTTCTGTTACTTTTCATTAATTTATTTGAGTTGGGGCACTTTGCCCCCCCCCCCTTTTAAAAAACATAAGTGGTGTGTGGGAGCAAAGCCCCCCAACTCAAATAAAGTGTCAAAACCAAAATGAACAGCAGGCACAAGCACTTGGCCAAATCGTCCATTCCATTACTATTTATTAGTTTATTTGAGTTGGGGGGGGGCTTCACCACCCCACACTCCTCTTGTTTTTTTTAAAGAGGTGTGTGGGGGCCTGGGGAGTGACGCAGCCTCAGAATTCAAACTAATAAAAAGTAATGGAATGGAGGCATGTGCCCAAAACGGTGATGTATTCAGGAAGCTTTACGGCAAGCTTCCTACACATGTCCAATAACATACACAATTGCCATTTTTGGTTATGGTTCTTTTTTCAAAATCAAGCAAATATAAATAGAATAATAGATAGGTTCCAGTGCATTACAATGTAGTAATTCCATCGAGAGGTTCTGGGGACATTGGGAACCTCGAGAGCGAAGCTCAAGAGGTTCCATGTCCCCAGAACCTCGAGATGGAATTACTGCATTGTAATGCACAGGAATGTATTTTTTATTTTTTTTAATATATGGATGCGATTTTCGATTTTCTTTTCTCTCAGGCGGTTGGCAGCTGCAGCAAACAAGTCTCTCCGTCCTGGCCACACACCACACTGTCTCACTGCTCGGTGTTTTTTTTTTTTTTTTTTTTGAAGGACAGCCTACCTTTTCCATGTCTGAGGAACTGGGGTCAGCTGGATATCTGTATTTTCAGATATTTAAAACAAAAAGCTGCAAAATGTTCTGGTGAGAAACACTCTCGTTAAGCGAGACAGTGGCGCCATGTTTTCGAACTGTTCTGCCTGCTAACCCAGGAAAAGTGGCCAGTGGAGGCACGTTTTGAAAGACGTTGGGAGCTAGACTAGCGCATGCGCTGTTGTGATTTGGTGATAATACTATCGTTCAGGTCCCCAACGATAGTATTACGGCACCTGAACGATGGTATTATCACTCCTGAAGTGTAGTATTATCACTTTGGGAGTGATACTATTATGGGGAATTTTTTTGTATGCTTTTCTAGTATATTATTTTCATGATCCATATATTAAAAATTAATTTTGTTAAAATTGGATTTTATATTTAAAGCATTTATACTTCTTTTGCCAGTACAAACCTAAAATACATTTTTGTTTTGTTTCCTATCAAACTGGCAGGACAGGAAGGTCAAAAAGAAAACAGGACCTGCAGGATTTAAACAGTGTATATCCTGTAAGCATAGAAACATAGACAATGATGGCAGAAAGAGACCAGAGGTCCATCCAGTCTGCCCAAGTTCCCATAATCTCTGGAACCTACTGTTCCTCCAGGGAACTAAACCTCCTAGTCCCTGTCCTCTCTCTGTTCTCCTCCTTGGTCCTGTCACCCTAGTTACTACTACTCCCTTCATTATATCCCAACCCTGCTTGAATCCCCTGACTGGTCTCACACTCACCACTTCAGCCAACAGGCTGTTCCAAAGTTCCACCACCCTTTCTGTAAAGTAGTACTTCCTCACAGCTCTCCTGAATCTGCCTCCTGTTAATTTTCATTCATGTCCACATGACTGCAAATGGTATTCATGCTGAATAGTTCCCCGCAGTTCACTTTGTTAATTCCTTTAGGGAACTTGAAGGTCTCTATCATATCTCCCCTCTCCCTTCTGGTCTCCATTGAGTACATATTTAGTGCCTTGAGGTGCTCCTCATAGGATCTGCTCTGCTGGCCCTGAATCATTTTGTTACTCTCTGCTGCACTGTCTCCAACCTATCCTTATCCTTTCTGAGGTTAGGACTCCAGAACTGGTGCAGTACTCTAGGTGAGGCCTCACCAGGGATCTGTAGAGGGGAGTTATTACCTCCTTTCTTCTGCAATCAGTACCCCTTCCGATACATCCCAGCAGCCTATTAACCTTCCTATATGCCTTGTTGCACTGATTGCTTGCTTAAATGATAACTCCCAGATCCCGTTCCTCAGTTGTAGTGCTAAGTCTCTCTCCTCCCATCCAGTACTCCCACATAGTTTTGTGTCATCTGTGAAGAGACACAACCTGCCTTGGATTCTTTCTCCAATGTCACTAATGCACATGTTGAAAAGGACCAAACCCAGGACAGATCCTGTGGAACCCTGCTCATAACCTCGCTCTCCTCTGATTTAACCCCATAGACCACCACCCTCTGCTGCCTCCCCTCTAGCCAGTTACCCACCGAGTTCACTTTGGGTTTAGCTGCACCCTGGTCTTCCATCTTCTTGAGAAATCGTTTGTGAGGTACTGAGTCAAAAGCCTTGCTGAAGTCAAAGTAGAGCAGATCCAAAGTGTGGCCCCTGTCTAATTCCTTTGTCTCCCAGTCATAGGTTGCCAAAAGCAGATCACCACAACCTTTGATTCAATTGTTTGGTGACATATAATGATTTTAAAATGTTTCTGCTTTAAAATAAAGAAAAAAGGCAGCTAAACATCAGTCTTTGTCTGCACAACAACTTCAATTGAGTGCTGTCCTGTAAAAGAGCTAATGCATTAAAATATGGAGAAAAGCACAGCTGAAGATAAAAACTGCGCTTCAGATGGCTCTTCTTCTCTGCAGCAGTCTTTGGCATCTAATGAGACTTAAAAAAGCCGCAACTCATTCTTTTATAAAATGGCATTTGTCTCTGGCACCCAAGGAGATGGAAAAAACTGCTAAGCCATATTCCAGTAAACAGCATAGGGCTCCCAGTTGGGAAAACTGATGGCTGTGATGGTTTTCTGAACACAAGTCAAATATTACAGCTGGCAAACAGAAGCAGAAAGAGATTCAACTTGAGGTTCCTCTGCCTGAAAAGCAAATAGAGTATCTAGCTCTGGAGAAACCATGCTGTCCGTGGGGGACAATAAACAAACATGGCCTGTTTTAAAAAGAGTGCAGTTTTGAAAAACTTGCCTCCAGTGTGCTTCTTAGTCTTTGTCCAGAGGAAGTATGTGATACGGAAAGGGAGGATTAGAAACCAACTTTCCCAGAGGCTGCTGATGAGGAGGACTTAGGTTCCCCACCAAGGGTGAATGAAGACTGCTCATTCTATGCTACTACTCTGAGACAAATAGCTGATATGCTATAGCTGCTTACCGCTGATTGTGAAGTAGACATAGAGGATGTAGAATTCATAAGTATTCTTGGTCTAACCTCAATGAAAACAGTGTCCATACCCATCCATAATGATTTTGAGAAATACCACTGAAAAAGATTCTTGCTATGCGTTCAACTTCTGTGTCTATAGACAAGAAGATTGAGAAGATGTGTGCTGCCCAGGAGGGCTCTGAGTTCATTAACACTCTCTCGGGCCCATAGGGAGTTACTCAGGCAGTGGCTTGTGAGAAAACAAAGGTTAATTTCTCAGTAGCACCTCTTGATAACGATTCCAGAAAATTCACTTCATGGCTAAAAAGGTGCACACTGCCACCACCCTGTTGTTGAGGCATGCAGCCTACCCGAGTTACTCTGCACATTACCAGCAGTCCCTGTTGCATACAGTCCTGCCACTATCTGAGAGCTTGCCTTCCCAAGAGGAGCTTCATCTAGCACATACAATAAAATATGGTTTGGAAGTTGCTAAATACTAACTTCAAATGGCTATTGATATGAATGACACTGCATTCAGAGCTGTAGCAAATTCAGTGTCTTCAGGAGATTCACATTGCTTTGAACAACTGATGCCAATTCATTTAGTTGTATTCAGGATAAACACCATTGAGCAGAGCGTGTTTATAATGTTATCCTATTAAAGCAAAACTTCTAATGACAGGTGAATATGGTAAAGAGATGCTACAGTTGATATGTCACAGGACATGCACGTAAGGCTGCTGAGCTTCCCTTTGACGTTACCTCTTTACTTGGTGGCAAAACAGAGGAAAAGAGAGGTCCACATTGCTTTACAGGCCCTATAGAAGGGGAAGTATGGTAAGTGCTTATTACAGCAGAAGCCATTATGGGCACAATACTTCACTGCGTAATGAACAAACCTTGAGTTGGTTTATACGTAGAGTAATCAGCTTTTATTCACAACTGAGGTACACAGCATGACAAATGAACAAAGTCCCCTTGGCTTAGCCATCCAATGATTTACACAAAAACATAGAAACATAGAATTTGCTGGCAGATAAGGACCACTTGGCTCACCTAGTCTGCTAATTTTCCCTTCTGTAGTACCTCTGCAGATCCTACTTGATCTCCGGCCCATTCACCCACTCCCCTTCCCTTTCCCTAAAATTATCTTATGTCTATCCCATGCATTCTTAAACCCCACCACTGTTTTCACCAACACCACCTCTTCTGGAAGACTGTTCCAGGAATCTACCACTGTTTCTATGAAGAAGTACTTTCTCACATCTCTCCTGAATCTACCGCCTCCAGCTTCTTATCATGCCCCCTTGCATTTGAGCACCTTTTTTTCTTAAAAATATTTCCCTCCTGTACCTTATTTACCCCCGTGAAGTATTTAAAGGTCTCTGTCATATCCCCCCCTTCCAAGGTGTACATATTTAGGTCCTTAAGTCTCTCCTTGTAGAGCTTCTCATGTAGACCCTACACCATTTTAGTTGCCCTCTGCTTCCACTTTGTCTTTGTGATGTGGTCTCCAGAACTGGACACAGTACTCTAGGTGGGATCTTACTTGCGATCTATACAGAGGCAATACCACCTCCCTCTTTCTACTGGTGAAACCCTTCTCTCTGCACCCCAGTATCCCACTAGCACTCCTGACTGCCTTGTCGCACTGTCTGGTCACCTTTAGATCTTCCAATATGATCATCCCCAGGTCTCTTTTCTGCTTGGTGGTTGTCAGTACCATTCCTCCCATTTTGTACTCTGCCCCGGATTTCTGTGCCCCAAGTGCATACTTTAGAAACATAGAAACTGCCAGCAGATAAGGACCACTTAGTCTACCTAGTCTGCCCATTCTTCCCGACCTACACTATCATGAGAGACCTACAGTCTCATGTACTTAAAGAAATTGTTTAGCTACAACTAAGGAAGGAGTAAATCATTTACAAGACTTAAAGCATTGGGAAGTAACTGAACCAAGGTCACCTGTGTGGAACGTGAAAATTCTATTACTGAACTACCAAGGCTTCTTTTTTTTAACCGGTCTTTTTTGCTCTGGTCACGGCCTGCGGAGCCTCTCTCAGGCATCCTGCCTGTTCCTGCCCTGTCTGAGGTCCTCTCTCCCCTAAGCCTCCTCTCTCCCACCCCCCACAGCCAGTACCCCCCTGCTTAACCCCTCCGGGGTGGGGTCACCCCTCCTGTTTGGGCGCTCTTCATAGTCAGACCCTGGCTACAGGTGAGGGCCCGGGCGGAGGAATTGAGAGGCCGGTTGAGAGGGATCTGACAGTGGGCATGGGGTCAGGTGCCGTTGCCTACCCCGAAGAGCCAGGTTTTTCCATTTTCTAGTGCATTCCCCCCACCCCACCCCCTGTTGCGTGGGCACCTCTGATGCCATGCGCACGGCAACCCTGCCGGCATCAGTCACGCTATTTTTTGTGCTGTCTGCATACTGCAGCGCCTCCGATCTCCACCGGGAGCCACTGGTACGCCGGACAATCCCCAGGTCTCCCTCCGGGAGAGGAGAGCTGTTCGTCAGACACTCAATCCTCTCCCTCCCCTGCCAATCCCCATCTGCCCAGGCTCGCTCCCGAACCCGGGTCATCGGCGTGGCTCGAGGTTTGGCGTCCAGCGCCTCAACCCTCAGCACCACCGGGCCGGCTTTCCAAGGCTTCTTATATGAAGACACCAATAATATTGGAAGAAAAAGCTTGCTTCAAATTGGTAATGTACAGTATAAGTCAATTAGGACTTTGAACTTTTTCACGCTGAACCTAAGCTGCCATACCCTTGACCACTTCTCAAGTTTTCTCAGGTCTCTGCTTATCCTTTCCAACCCCCCCACGGAGTGTCCACCCTACTGCAGATTTTGGTGTCATCCACAAAGAGGCAGACTTTCCCTTCTAGCTCCTCTGCAATGTCACTTATAAAGACAATAAAGAGGACCAGTTTCAGCACTGATCCCTGAGGCACCCTGCAGGTCACTCTCCCTTCCTCTGAGTGAACTCCATATACCACTATGCTCTGTTTCCTCTCCCCTAACCAATTTCTTACCCAGTTTACCACCTTTGGATCCACTCCTAAGCTACCTAGCTTGCATACAAGCCTCCTGTGTGGAACGGTGTCGAAAGACTTATTGAAATCTAGGTAGGCCACGTCCACTGCTCCACTCTGATCTAATTCCTTGGGCACCCCCTCAAAGAAATCTATCGGATTTGTTTGACGTGCCCCCCATGAATCCATCACTGCTTCAGGTATTGTAACCCATTGGATTCAACACATTCCACAATCCTGTCCTTCAGAAGTGGCTCCATTAACTTTCCCACCGCCGAAGTCAGGCTGCCTGGCCTATAACTGGCAGCCTATCCCCTGCAACCACTTTTGTGAAGTGAGATTACATCTGCCCTCCTCCAGTCCTCCAGAACTACTCCTGTTTCCAGTTAGCTGTTAAATAGGACTGTCAGTGGTGCAGCCAGAACATCTCTGAGTCCCTTAATACCCTTGGATGCACCCCATCTGGCCCCATTGTTTTGTCCACTTTCAGATTAGCGAGTCCCATCAGAACACTCTCCTCTGAAAATGGATTAGTGACCACCTCCCTCTCTCCAATGCTCCTGTTGCCTTTTGTGGCCCCTCCCTTCTCCTTCCTCTGAACTCTGAACAAAAGTATTTGTTCAGGATGTCTGCCTTAACCCACCATAATCTTTGTCTAGGGTGCCTGCCTCTAGTGGCTGCAGTTATTATATACCAAATAATTAAAGTGATGGTGCCTTCAGTACTGTACATTATAAAATGGATGATCAGAATCCTTGAAACTGATTGACCAAGACCACATTTAGCTAGGATGATATCTCATAGAATCATAGATTGTGAAGGCAGAAAAAGACCAGAGGTCCATTCCGTCTGCCCATACTCCCTATGATCCCCGGAACCTTCCCTGGATCCTATTGTTCCTTCAGTGTGCTCACCCTCCCCATCCTATCCCCATTCTCCTCCCTGATCTTGTCACCCTGGGTGACCACTATTCCCTTCATTCCATCCCACTCCTGCTTGAATCCCCTGACTGTGTTTGCATCCACAACCCCAGCCAACAGACTGTTCCAAGGTTCCACCTCCCTTTCCATAAAAGTACTTCCTCCGTCCCTTCTGAACCTCCCTCCTATTAACATCGAAACATAGAAGGTCGGGCACATAAGGACCGCAAGGCCCATCCAAGCCTGCCCATTTCTTTTTCTACCTTATGAATGTGCCATAGGCCTTTGCTCTGTCAATGGCCTATCTATTCATACTCATCTGTATTGCTCCCGTATTTATTTATTTATTTGCTTTTGTTAATTGGGTAAGCACACTAGACAGCCAAGTGCCTATTTTCAGGTGCGACCCGGGAGGGTTACAGGGCAAGTGAGTACAAGTACAGTAAGGAAGTCAATGTAGCATACAGAGAATAACAGGCATCACGGGATTACCTTAGGTAGTTAACAGTATTTGAGAACTAAATGGCACAAGAACAATACAGTAATGGTACATACAGGGACATTAGGTTGTTAACAGTATTTGAGAAATAAATGGCACAAGAACAATACAGTAATGGTACATACAGGGAGGATTTGAACAGTAAGGAATTCAAGGAAAGCTTACAGAGAATAAACAGGCTTCATAGGCCTATCCCATGCCTGTTTGAAGCCCTGCACTGTATTCATATCCACCACTTCCTGAGGTAGGCCGTTCCATGCATCCACCACCCTTTCTGTGAAAAAGAACTTCCTCACATTCCCCCTTAATCGGCCTCCCTCTAATCTCATGTTGTGTCCTCTTGTCCTGCTATTTTTCTTATATTGAAACATGTTAGACTCTTTCACCTTGTTAATGCCCTTAAGGTGTTGGAATGTTTCAATCATATCACCTCTCTCCCTCATTTGCTCTAGGGTATACATATTGAGTTCAGTTAATCTGTCCTCATATGTTTTCTAATGCAGTCCCTGCACCATTTTGTTTGCCGTTCTCTGGACTGCCTCAATTTGGTTAATGTCCTTGTGAAGGTGTGGCCTCCAGTACTGCACGCTGTACTCCAGATGGGGCCTAACCAGTGTCTTGTAAAGAGGGATTATTACCTCCCTCTTCCGACCTGTGATACCCCTACTAATACACCCCAACATCCCTCTAGCCTTACCTACTGCTTTAGAGGTCTGCTTGATGATTTCAGGTCATCGGTGATGATTACGCCCAAGACTCATTCTTCCCTTGTGACTGCCAACTCCCTCCCAGTCTATAGGTGGCTTCAGGTTTCTCTTCGCTATGTGCATAATCTTGCTTCTTTGAGTTAAACCCAGTTGCCACTCTTCCGACCATATTGCTAGTTTATCCAGATCTCTTCTCATTCTGCCCACACCATCTGGATCATATACTCTGTTGCAGATCTTGGTGTCATCTGCAAACAGACAAACTTTACCCTCCAGTCCATCTGCAATGTCACTGATGAAGATATTGAAGAGGACTGACCCCAGGACTGATCCCCGAGGTACCCCACTTGTGACTTGCATCTCTTCTGACTATATACCATTTACCACCACTCTCTGTTTTCTGCCCGTCAACCAGTTTGCCACCCAGTTGACCAATGTCTGACCAACCCCGAGCCTACCCAGCTTATTAATCAAACTTCTATGTGGAACAGTATCGAAAGTTTTGCTGAAGTCAAGGTAGGCAACATCAACTGCTCCCCCTTGGTTCACCACTCTGGTTACCCAGTCAAAGATATCTATGAGATTAGTTTGACAGGACCTTCCTTTTGTAAACCCATGTTGTCTTGGATCTTGTGCTCCTATGGTTCCAGGTGTTGCACTATCCTTTCCTTAAGGAGTGTCTCCATAATCTTGCCCACTACTGAGGTAAGACTGACTGGTCTGTAGTTCCCTGCCTCCTCCCTGCTACCACTCTTGTGGAGCGGGATCACATGAGCCCTTCTCCATTTTTCTGGGACCTCTCCTGTGCTCAGAGACTCACTAAACAGTTCTTATAATGGCTCTGCTAGTTCCACCCTTAGCTACTTTAGTACCCTGGGATGTATGCCATCAGGTCCCATTGCCTTGTCCACCCTGAGCTTATCAAGCTCTTGTAGGACCCTTTCTTTTGTGAAGGGACTAGTGCACATCTCCCTCCTTCCTGTGTCCATGGTGCAGAGCTATGGGCCCTGCCCTACCTTCTCTTCAGTAAATACTGAGCAGAAGTATCTATTTAGGATAGATGCTTTTACATGGTCCTCCTCCTCGCACGCCACCTTATCTCCTTTGATCTTAGCAATACCCCCTCTGGACTTTCTCCTTTCACTAATGTACTATATCTATAGAAAGTCTTGTCACCTTCTTTTACTGTTTGTGCTACTGTTTCCTCGGTTTGGGCCTTTGCCTGCCTTACTGCCTTCCCTGCTTCCCTTAGGAAGTTTGGTATGCCTCCTATCTTCATTCTGCTCGTTCCTTATATTTCCTGAAGGCCAGCCTTTTGGCTCTGACCTTTTCTGCTACTGTGTTTGAGAACCAAAGTGGTTTCCTTCTTCTTTTGCACTTCCTTTTCTCACCAACACAATGGGATGTTGCTTCAAGTATTGCATCTTTAATGCTTGCCCACTTTGCCTGCACCCCCTCACCTGTATTTCTTTTTGCCAGGGCTAGCTTAACTCTGTTGGCCATCTTATCAAAGTCAGCTCCTCTGAAGTCCCATATTTTTGCCTTGGAATGGGATGATTTTGTTCTAGTGGCCAAACTGAACCATGCCATGTGATGGTCACTGGCCCACAGGTGACCTTCTACCTGGAGATCTATGATCATTTCCCTGTTAATCAGTACTAGATCTAGGATAGCCCTGTTCCACTTGTGACCACATCAGCTTGAGTTGGTACTCAGGGTAAATAATTCCTCACAGTTTACCTTGTTAATTCCTTTAAATTTTATTTATTTCCATGTCAACAGACAACTCCCTTCCTATTGCTGTTAGGGCTATAAGTGTTAGCCTTAGTTTGTTTTCACTGTTCATGGTAGCCCCCTGTGATTGCCCTGGGGGTCTCCATTTCATGGTTGTTCAAATCCATTGTCCATGAGAACTGCATTAGCATATGAGAACATGATGTCAGATCATCTATTTATATCATGTATCTCTATGCTGAAAGAACAAATATCTGCAAAACCCTCTGGAAACTCATAAACTGAATGGAGTTTAATGGGAAAAACTGCATTATAACTCAGATAGTTTGCAAAGCTTACGAAGGTGAATGTGGTATTTCACACCTTCTTGCAGTTTGTTTCTTTGAAGACTAAGCAGGCAGGCATACTGGGGAGTTTAAAGGGTGATTCAAACAACATGAAGTCTTGCTATATTATGACTATTGCAGTTTGTCCCACCGCTAGAACTGCTCGGAGGTGAAGAGTTAACTTCCATGCAGAGCATGGGCTTAAATAGCGAGCTTGGTTCAAACTCTGTTAGGGTGGTTTCAAACCCGAAACCGTCAGATTCTTTACTCCGCCTCACTAAACAGTCGCTCCAGAGATTCCTCCTGTTGCTCGGTTCATTTCTTCGGTTTAAAGCGCTATTTCTCGTTGAATTTAACCACGATTTAATTATTTTAACCACAAAACCGTTCGGTTCAAGCTCTGTCTATGGTATTGTAAGTAATAGATAGGTTTTTTCTGTGTAGAACTTGTAAAATTGTTATCGGTTCGGTTGAACCGATCGAATTGTATTAAAACTTAAGTTTAAAGCCTTTTAAGGCTTGTTAGAGTGCGGTTCCTGGTTCTTATCGGTTCTAAAAAAAACGGATTTCATTACGGTTTTTTCCACGACCCGTGACACGGTTTGGAACCGATAAGGGTGTCTTGCCTGGCACTGCCATTAAAAGGGCAAGTTTGTTGGTTAGGCTGGCATCATGTCTGAGAAACCCAAAAGAAAAACTGGGCCCACTGGGTTTCAACACTGTAATGTCTGTGGGGAAGCCTTTGCCAAGGCTGACCCACACACTACATGTGTCTATTGTCTGGGGTTTGACCACCTCAATTCAGACTGCCAGATTTGTAAAAATTTTCCTGCAGCCACCCTGGACAAGAGAGTGGGCAGGCTCAGGGACCAAGAGGCCAAAAAGTCCGCTGACCCGGATGGCCAGCCGAACCGGAGGGAGTGCCCTCTGACCAGGGCGAGACTTCCTCGGGCCAACGAAAAGCTGGCTCTGAGGAGCCAGTTCCAGCAAAGAAAACTAAAAAATCAGCAGGTTTGGAGTCCAAAATTCCTTCTCCAACTGCTGCAGAGATAGCCAGGGCAATACAGATTGTCCAGTCCCTGTCCCGGTTCCCTCCGAACCGCCACTGTCTAGCAAAGGTTGGTTCGGTCGGTTCCAATGGTTCAGGAATATGATATAGAAGGTTTTATGAACCAGAGGAGGGATGAGGCTTATGATCAATGTGAATGTGACTTTGAAAGTCTGGATGTGCCCATTGAACGGACATCTCCACAGACAGACCTTCAGGTGAGTCTCCCCTAGGCTTTCTGAGTCCCTTCTCATTTTTTGTTTTATAAAAAGTTGCTGAGACCCTCCAGCTTCCTTAGAGGAGGCTTTGGATGAGCAAGAGGAGCCTGACTATGTGGAGATGATGGATATCCCGAGTCCAGGAGATTGTCCATCCCTTTACATAAATCTTTAGAAACAAACAATAAAAATTTTAAAAGCTCCTAATTCTGTGCCTCCTGTGGATAAAAAGATGGACAGGAGGTACACTTTGTCAGAGTCCTGATACAGATTTTCTTTCACAGCAATGCAGTCATGTTGGGGTAGTTCAGGCTGCAGCCTGTGATAAAGCTAATATTCCCCTGGCTTCACATCCTCCTGACAAGGATTCCAGGAAGATTGATGCCATGGCCAAAAAACAATACATGGCAGCATCCTTGGGACTCAGACAAGCAAACTATATGGCTTATGTTGCGAGATACCAGAAATCTAGATGGGATACTGTCATGTCCTTAGCCAAACAGGTCCCTGGCCAGCTTGCAAAGGAGCTGGAACAGGTGGCTCTTGATAGTATTGAGGCATCTAAGGTGCAATTCCATGCTGCAGTGGGTTCTAACGATGTATCCTCTAGAGTCATGGCTACATCTGTGGCTTTTCGGAGATTGGCCTGGCTCAGGTGTACTACTTTGTCACAGGATACCCAGTCTAAGGCTATGGATTTTCCTGTGGTGGGAAATTCTCTGTTTGGGGAGCAGACAGAAATTATATGAAAAATGGACGAATATAGAACCACTTATAGGAGTGCACAAGCCAAGAGAACAGCAAGCCACTCCTCAGAGGCAGCCCCGGGTAGGGGTGGGTAGGCCTTTTCACAGGCCTTTACCAGACCCAGGCCTCCTCCTCTTCAGCCTATGCACAGAGGGGTTCTTCAGAGGAGAGGCAGATGGGGTTCGAGCAGGCCTGCTCCCACCCCTCAGCCTAAAGCCCCTGCCAAACAGGCACCCTGATGGGATGCCCAGGGTCGGCTCTCCACTACCTGTAGGGGCAGGTTGGCTCACTCGTCCAGGACTGGGAGTCTTTAACTCAGACAGGTGGGTCCTGGAAGTAGTGAGCCAGGGTCTGGTTCTCAGCTTCAAAAATTTCCAAAGATGAGAGCCAGATCTTTCCACCTACAAACCCTTTAGAGACTCTTGCTTTGGAAACAGAAGTCTCAACCCTCTTGGCTCTCAGAGCTGTAGAAAGGGTTTCTCCCCTCACCAGGGCAAGGGTCTGTACTCCAGGTACTTCCTTACCCCAAAAAAGACAGGAGAGTGGCGGCCTATCCTGGATCTAAGATATCTAAACAAGCACCTTTTAAAGCCAAAGTTCAAAATGGTGACACTGGGAATGATTTTACCCTCCCTAAGGCCAGGGGACTGGCTAGCCTCCCTGGACCTCAAGGATGCCTACTTCCATGTTCTTATCAGAAGCTCCCATCGAAAGTACCTCAGATTCGAACTGCCCTCAGGCCATTATCAGTTCAGAGCAATGCCCTTTGGCCTCACTTCTGCCCCAAGGGTGTTCACAAAATGTCTGGCAGTAGCAGTCGCTCATCTAAGAAGGCAAAAGACTGCCATTTTTCCCTACCTGGACGACTGGCTCATTGTGGGTCAGTCTCCAGACTAGGTCAAATCACACCTGCTAGTTACCCAGCAGCTGCTTACCTCTCTGGGATTTCTTCTCAATCTTCCAAAGTCAGTTTTGGAACCTGTCCAGGTACTCACCTTTATAGGCGCAGAACTGGACACAAAGCAGGCCAGAGCCTTCCTTCCCTTGCAAAGGGTAAGGACCTTAGTGGCCCTGGCCTCGTCCTTCACTCTGCAGGTGTCTCAACCAGCAAAGCATTTCCTGCAGCTCCTAGGACACATGGCTGCCTCCACAGCTGTAGTGCAAGGAGCAAGATTTCAGATGAGGGACATTCAGTTCCATTTGAGAGCTTTCTGGTCTCAAAGAAGAGATTCTCTATCCAAGTTAATCCCAGTGACTCGAACTCTGATCCAGGCCCTTCAGTGGTGGCAGGATCAGAGCAATCTGAACAGGGGTGCCTTTCATCCCTCTGTCCCATTCCTTGACCCTTACTACAGATGCATCCCTCTTGGGATGGGGAGCTCACATGGGCGACCTCTCCACCCAGGGTTATGGTCCCCTCAGGAATCTCTGCTCCACATCAATCTGTTGGAACTCAGAGCTGTTTTCTAGCACTTCAGGTTTTCTCTGCATCTGTTCAGAACAAGGTGGTACAGGTCAGAACAGACAACACCACTACAATGTGGTACATCAACAAACAAGGGGCACTCGGTCTTTGGCCTTGTGCACTGAGGCGATGAAGTTGTGGTCTCTGGCTTATTCCCTGAACACTTCCCTCATAGCAGTTCACCTCCCAGGCAAGGACAATGTCCTGGCAAATGCTCTCAGCGGGATTTCCCAGGGCCA
Source organism: Neoceratodus forsteri (assembly GCA_016271365.2). NCBI lineage: Eukaryota > Metazoa > Chordata > Ceratodontiformes > Ceratodontidae > Neoceratodus > Neoceratodus forsteri. Next base: position 1,547,299,550 of record CM057450.1, read on the forward strand.
TCACGAATGGTCACTGGATCCCCTAGTACTGGGGATAGTGTTTGCCAGATGGGGCACTCCTCAGATAGATCTTTTCGCAGCCCCAGACAATCATCAACTTCCACTGTTTTGTTGCAGGCCCCCAGTGTTGGGCTCAGTTCCCTGGATGCCTTTCTCCTCAATTGGGAAGGAAGTTTCTTTGCCTTTCCCTTCCCTCTCCTGTTCAAAGTACTAGTCAAAATCAGGTCTCAGCCCTGCAAAATGATCCTGATTGCTCCAGACTGGGCCAGGCATCCCTGGTACCCTCCTTCTGTCCTTAGCAGTCCATCTTCCCTGTGTCTCCCCAGGAACCACAATCTGTTAACCTGTGCTCAGGGAGAGTTTGGTATCGAATCTCAAATCCCTCAACCTCAAGGCTTGGCTCTTGAGCAGTTAGAGTTTGCTGATTTACAACTTTCTCAAAGTGTTCTCGAAATCCTGAAGGCTGCTAGGAAGCCTTCCACCAGGCTTACCTATAACCCAAGTGGAAAAGGTTTTCCATATGGTGTTCTGGGAAGCATGTTTCCGAATCTGCTGATCTACCCACTGTATTGGACTACATGGTCCATCTTAATTCTTTGGGACTGAGACCAGCTACCCTGAAAGTGCACTTGGCAGCTGTCTCTGCCTTCATTTCAGCAGGAAGCCCTCTTCTCTTTCTGCTCATCCTGTATTTTCCAAGTTTTTAAAGATTGCTTCACCAATCCTCCATTCAAGGACCCTGCCCCGGCTTGGGATCTTAATGTATGCATTGCTCAGCTGATGCAACCTCTTTGAGCCTCTTGTCTTCGCAGAGCTTAAGTATTTGACTTGGAAAACTGTATTTCTGGTAGCCATCACTTCTGCCAGGCGATAAGTGAGTTACAGGCTTTATCAGTAGAGAGTTGACTTTATTTCCTTTCACAGGGATAAAGTAGTCCTCAGGACTAACAGGAAGTTTTTGCCTAAGGTGGTTTCAGATTTCCACCTTAACCAATCTATTCACTTCCAGTGTTCTTCACTGACCATTCCTCCTCTGGTGAGAGGAGGCTGCACAGCTTAGATGTTAAGAGGGCCCTAAGTTACTACATAGAGCGTACCAAGGGTCACAGGTTTGACTCCTCAACTGTTTCTCACTTATGGTGAGGTTGGGAAGGAGACCTGCCACTAAGAGATCCATTGCCAGGTGGATCGTTTCTTGTATCCAATTTTGCTATCAAAAGCTGGGTAAGGTTCCCCCCTCAGGCCTGAGGGCTCACTCTACCAGAGGTACAGCTGCATCTCTAGCTGCTGCTAGAGACATCCCTATGTTGGAGATATGTCAGGCAGCTACTTGTAAGACAGTACACACTTTCACCAAGCATTACTCCCTGGATATTCAGGCCAGGAGGGATGCTCGGTTTGGCACAGCCGTGCTTCAGAGCCTATTCCCTAAGTAGGTTCTGTCCCTCCTCCATGGAGGTACTGCTGTGTAGTCTCAATAGTCATAATATAGCAAGACTTCATGTTGTTTGAAGAAAAAATTACTCACCTTAGTAATGTTGTTTCTTCTAATGGAGTCTAGCTATATTATGACCTCCCCCCAGCCTGCCCCTCTCAGAACTCCTACTTTGGGTATGGGGTGGGTAGTCCTCTGTCGGCATTTATTGAGGCCCTCTTTCATGTTTGGGTGTAGTGTTTATTTAGTTATTTTATCTTATTTTTCTGGTCCACTGACTTGAGTCTTGGTGTTGGGACCAGGAAAATGTGTTAATGTGTTAGTGGCCAGTTGGCTAGTGTAGGTTACAGCTTCCACACAGAACCTTAGTGAGTTTTTGCTCGTAAAGATCTGACGGTTTCGGTTTGAAACCACCCTAACAGAGCTTCTGAACCGAGCTCGCGCTCTAAGCTCCATGCTCTGCGTGGAAGTTAACTCTTTCACCTCCGGAGCAGTTCTAGTGGTGGGACAAACTGCAATAGTCATAATATAGCAAGACTCCATTAGAAGAAACAACATTACTAAGGTGAGTAATTTTTTCTTATGCATCATGTTCTCATATGCTAATGTAGCTCTCAGGGACAATGAAATTTCAACAACCATGAAATGGAGCCTCCCAGGACAGTAAGAAGGCCTAGTATGAACTGTGGAAAACTGACTAAAGCAGTTGCATTCATCTTTAACAGCTACATGAAAATAGTTTTCTGTTGACATGGAAACAACATTTAGAAGACATGAGAGTATAGTTTTCCTTTAAGGAACTTGAAGTTATCTGTCATACATTCCCTCTCCATTCTGGTTTCCAGTGAGTACATATTAAGTGCCTTGAGACACTCCTCACAGGATCTGGCCTGCTGGCCCTGAATCGTTTTTGTTACTGTGCACTGCACTGTTTTCAACCTATCCCTGTTCTTTCTGAGGTGAGGGCTCCAGAACAGGGCACAGTACTCCAGGTGAGGCCTCACCAAGGCTCTGTACTGGGAAGTATTACCTCTTTTCTTCTGCTATCAACTCCCTCCCGAGACATCCCAGCATCCTGTTAGCCTTGCTATAGGCCTTGTTGCACTGACTTATTTAAGGAGTTACTGATGATAACTCCTAGATCTCCTTCCTCTTCTGTAGTGCTATGTCTCACCCCACCCATCCAGTACTCTGTCTTCGGGTTCCTTTTCCTCAGTACATTCATTACCTTGCAATTTTTGGTGTTGAATTTTAACTCCAGACCTTTGACCACCCTCTAGTTTTTGTAGGTCCCTTTGTATATCGCTTATTCCTCATCACTGTCCACCCTTCCACATAGTTTTGTATCATCTACGAAGAGACACAGCCTTCCTTCGATTCCCTCCCCAGTGTCACTAATGAACATGTTGAAGAGGAATGGACCCAGGACAGATCCCTGTGGAACCCCGCTTGCATCCTCCCATTCCTCTGATTTAACCCTGTTGACCACCACCTTCTGCTGCCTTCCTTCTAGCCAACTACCCACCCAGTTCACTGTGGTATTAGCTGCACCCGAGTCTTCCATCTTTTTGAGCAACCTTTTGTGCGGTACCAAATCAGAAGCCTTGCTGAAGTCAAAGTACAGCAGACCCACATCATGGCCCTTGTCTACTTCCTTGGTCACCCAGTCAAAGAAAAAAATCAGGTTAGTCTGACAAGACCTTCCCAACATGAAACTGTGTTGTTTACTATCCTGGAGCTGTCAAAGTAGTCCACGAGGTCCTCTTTGATTAGTGATTCCAATAGTTTCCCCACAATGTAAGTCAAACTGACAGGGCTGTAGTTCCTTGGTTGCTCCCTATCCCACCCTTATAAAGCAGTAAAATGTCTGCCATTCTGCAGCCCCTTGGAACTTCCCCAGACCTAAGCGAGCTGTTGAACAGCACAGCCAGTGGTTCAGCCAGTTCTGCTGCTAATTCCCTAAGTATCTCAGATGCAACCCATCTGATCTTGGGGCCTTATCTATCTTAAGGGGTTCCAGCCCTTTTAGGACCTTCTCACTAGTAAGTATTGGCTGCCTCATTTCTGGGAAAGTGGCTACTTTGATGCTGCTTTCTGGTATGGACCCACAGTCCTCCTTAGTGAATACTGATCAGAAGTAGTCATTCAGGATGGCGGCCTTTTGCTCATCCTCCTCTATCACCCTACCTCCCTCAACTAGCGAGGGCAATGACACCTCTTTTTTCCTTTTTTCACTAATATATATCTAAAAATCTCTTTTTCTCTGTTCTTGACTCCCTCCGTGAGGCGCAGCTCTGTGTCTGCTTTCGCCTCCCTGACGGCCCTCTTTGCCTCCCTACTTTTCTGTAGAAAATCCCTCCCATTCTAACCCCGGTAATACTCAGGTATTCATAACTTTCTGCAGTAAGCCTGAGGGGTTGGACTGCCCGGAGAGAATGGAACGTATGCAAATGATGGAATCATCAGCACGTGATAACTTTTCAAATGCTGCCCTATACTAACTGCCAATGCTCTAAACCTCCTCAGATTTTACTCTCCGCCTGAACAGTCTGGTCGCTTGGAGTGTCGCTCTTCATCACCTGTCAGAAGTGAAGAAACTTATAAAAAACATATAAGTATTCCTTTATTTTTCAATTGCTGCCTTATATTGATTGTTTTATTTAGCTAAACTTGTTTTTGTAGTAATTTAGTTATTTTTGCCGGTTCCTCTCGGTTTGGGATAACCGTGAGGTAACTGGGTTAGTTTTGGTAGTCTAGGGGTTTTCTAGCGCAAACCCATTTTATTTTGTTTTAAAATATTGTTTAAACTGTTTTTTTGTAACCGAAGTTATCGGTTACTGAACCGCTAGTACCGGTTCCAGAATTTTTATCGGTTCGGTTCCTCCGGTTCCCTTTCAGTTCCGGAACCGAACATTACCGCATTATTGTTGTTAAACTTTTTGTCGGTTTATATGGCAGAAAAAACAAAGAAAAAGACCGGCGAGCCCGGTTTTAAGAATTGTACACAATGTGGGGAAATTTTTGCAAAGGCAGATAGACACACTATGTGTGTCGCTTGTCTGGGCTATGAGTGTCTTAAAGTGGATTGTCAAATCTGCCTGACTTTCCCTGAAAAAACAATTAAAAATGCCTGGAACGGCTAAAGAAAAAGCTCCCCAAGGGTCCCTCTGGCTCTGACCAGCCGATACCCTCTGTTACTGTGGCTGAACCCACCCTTGTTGTTACTTCCACCCTGATACGGGTGATAAAATTACTAAGAGGTCTTCTGAACCGGCTAGCTCCCCAGTTCCCTCTAAGAAAGCATGCAAGCTGAAGCATACTGAACCCTCAAATGTTAAACAGGGCACTTCTGTATCCATATCTGCTGGTGTCATGCCAACTGCTCTAGAAATTGCACAAGCTTTTAAAGTTATTCAGGCTTTGCAGGGTTTGGTGCCCCCTGCACAGCAGCCACCTGTCACGGCAGGTCAGCCTGGCATTATTCCTCCTATTGAAGAGGAGGAGTGCAGTGATTATGAGGAGGATGAAGGGAACCCATCTTGCCCGAGGTCTCCCTGAGCAGGACTTTGGATCCCCCAGGACATCTGAGGATTTTCTTCTCACTTTACCTTTGTGATAAAGATGACAGATGCCCTTGACATCTCCACAAGGGAAGAAGTGGAGGATGAAGGAAATAGAATATCTGGAGATGATGGGTTTAACTTCCATCAAAGCTCTCCTCCTTCCAGTCAATAAATTTTTCAAGAAAGATGCTCTGAAGTTGTTGCAGACCTCAAATTCTGTTTCCCTCTGGATAAGAGCTGGACAAGAAATATCAGTTAGAGAGGAAGGGCACAGTTCCTCTTTCCCATCTGGATCACCAAGGGGTCATCCAACAGGCAGCCTGCGATAAGGCTAGAGTCCCTCTGGCATCCCACCCACCAGATAAGGACTCTAGGAAAATAGATAGCATGGCAAGGAAAGGATACCTGTCAGCCTCCCTAGCCATGCAGCAGGCTAACTTCCAGGCCTATGCTGCCCAATACCAAAAGTCCCTGTGGCAGTCAGTACTGGCCATTTCACAGAAAGCTCCCTTACCCCTGTCTGATAACCTAGTAGAAACAGCTAGGTTTGGGCTAGAGGCAGCTAAGTACCAGTTCCAGATGGCTGCTGATACCAACGATACTGCAGCCAGATGGATGGCAAATACGGTGGCCCAGAGGAGATTTGCTTGGCTGAGAACCACAAATCTCACTGCTGATACACAGTCTAAGGCCCTGGATTTTCCTTTAGAGGGAAATGCTCTTTTCGGAGAATCCAAGTGGCATACATGAAGAAGGTGGATGAGTACAAGGCCACCTATAGGAGCAACTCTAGTAGAGAGAGAGCTTCTCCATCCACCAGGCCTTATGGTAGGGGAGGCTGGGGCAGGTCCTTCCACACCAGACCCTTTTTCCAGCCAGTGGCCATACCCCAGTACCAGCAGTACCCACAGCAGGAGTACTTTAGGGGCAGGGGTCGAAGGGGGTCTAGGCGTGGAGCTCAAGCACAACGTCCACCCCAAGCTAAGCAGACTCCCTGAAGTACAGGCCACCTCCTCACTCCCTGTCAGAGGCAGACTTTCCCACTTCCTCCAAGCTTGGCTGACCATCACCACAGACAAGTGGGTCTTGGAGGTAGTCGGTCAGGGTCTGTCTCTGGGTTTCAAATCCTTTCCTTCTCTAACAGCCAAGGGTTTCAGTGCACCTTCCCTGGCAGAAAAGATTCTGCTGGAGGCAGAGGTCCAGAAACTGCTACTTTTAAAAGCAGTGGAACCTGTCCCAAGCCCATTGAGAGGAAGGGGCCTTTACTCCAGATACTTCCTCACCAGAAAGAAAAGTGGGGAGTGGCGGCCTATATTGGATCTCAGAGCCCTAAACAGGCATCTAAGAAAGCCAAAGTTCAAAATGGTAACTTTGGCATTGATTCTGCCAATAATCCAGAGAGGGGACTGGTTGGCATCACTGGACTTGAAAGACGCCTATTTCCACATTCCCATAAAGGAGTCTCACAGGAAATACCTCAGATTCAGACTCCCTTCAGGTCATTACCAATTTTCAACCCTGCCTTTTGGCCTTTCTTCGGCCCCAAGGGTGTTTACAAAGTGCCTAGCACCAGTGGTAGCACACCTTCGAAGGCAAGGTGTGACAGTTTTTCCGTATTTGGATGAATGGCTGTTGGTGGGCAAATCACCACAACAGGTCATTCAGTACTTAAATTTAGTCAAGGCCTCCTGGAATCCTTAGGATTCATTATCAATCTTGAAAAGTCAGTCCTCACTCCTGCACAAAGGTTGCAGTTCATAGGGGCAAGATAGACATCCTGCAGGGCAGGGCCTATCTCCCTCTGGACAGGGTCAAGAATCTTCAAGAGGTAGCAAATTCCTTCACCTTGAACACAAGCAAGCCTGCAAGGCAGTTCTTGCAACTTCTGGGACATATGGCTGCATCCACAGCCACAGTGCTGAGTTCAAGGTTTCAAATGAGGGACATCCAGTTCCACCTCAGGGCTCATTGGAGTCAAAGGAAAGATTCTTTGTCAAAACCCATACCGGTCACAAGAATCCTGCTGCAGGCCTTGCAGTGGTGAAAAGAAGTTCCCAATCTAAGGGAAGGTGTTACCTTTCAGAAAGACAACCCCTCAGTTGTTCTCACAAGAGATGCATCCCTTTTGGGCTGGGGTGCCCACTTGGGAGATCATACAGTACAGGGCACCTGGTCAGCTGCAGAGCCCCTCCAGCACATAAACCTGTTGGAACTCAGGGCTGTTTCTCTGGCTCTGAAAACTTTTTCAGCACTGGTACAGTCAAAGGTGGTACAGGTCAGAACAGACAATACCACCACAATGTACTACATCAACAAACAGGGAGGCATCAGGTCAGGGCCCCTTTGCACAGAGGCCTTGAAAATTTGGACCCTGGTGTATTCTCTGGGAGTCTCCTTGCCAGCAATACATCTACCAGGAAAAGACAATACCCTGGCAGAGGCCTTAAGTCGAACCAACCAGGCCCATCATGAATGGACTCTGAACAAACAGGTGGTGGACATAATTTTCCGAAGGTGGGGCACTCCAGAGGTGGACTTGTTCGTGTCCCACCAGAACCACCACTTGCCTCAGTATTGCTGCAGGCCACCAGCTCAGGGCACTTTGCCACTGGATGCCCTGACTCTAGATTGGTCAAGGAGGTTCCTCTACGCTTTCCCTCCCTTTTCCCTGGTCTTCAGAGTGTTGCTCAAGCTCAGGTCCCATTCAGCATCCCTGATCCTAATAGCTATCGGACTGGCCCAGGCAGCCATGGTACTCTCTAATGCTCTCAATGTCTGCGGCCAAACTGATAAGACTCCCGCTGAGGCACAATCTATTGACCTCCAACCAGGGGACCCTGTTATACCCGAACCTCAAGTCCCTCAATCTCAATGCCTGGTTCTTGAGGAGTTAGAGTATGCTAACTTACAACTCTCTGAATCGGTACTTCACATTCTGAGGGCTATAGGAAACCCTCTACTAAGAAAACTTATTCCTCTAAGTGGAAAAGGTTTTCCATCTGGTGTTCGACTAAGGATTTGGTTCCATTACAGGCTGGGGTCCCAGCGGTTTTGGATTACCTCTCTCACTTACATTCTCTGGGTCTACAACCAAATTCACTCAAGGTGCACCTTGCAGCATTGTCTGCTCACATTTCTGCTGGTGCTAAGGTATCACTAGCTTCAGACACCATTTTTAAAAGGTTCTTCAAGGGTTTGGCCCATTTGCAGCCTCTCCACAGGGTACTGGTGCCAGCATGGGACCTTAATGTTTGTATAGCCAAGCTCATGGGGTACCCCTTTGAGCCTATGGCTACAGCTCAACTTAAATATGTCATTTGGAAAACAGTTTTCCTAGTCGCAATTACTTCTGCAAGAAGAATACGTGAACTACAAGCTCTCTCTGTGGAGCAGGATTATATCTCTTTTCACAGAGATAAAGTAGTTTTGAGAACAAATAGGAAATTCCTACCAAAGGTAGTCTCTGATTTTCACATCAACCAATCCATTACCCTACCTGTCTTCTTCACTGAGCATTCTACTTCTGGTGAAAGAAGACTTCATAGTCTGGATGTGAAGAGCTCTTAGTTACTATATTACAGCCACTAAGGACCATAGGCAGGACGAAAACAGCTGTTTCTGACCTTTGGGGATGTGGGAAAAGGTAACCCAGCTTCTAAAAGATCTATTTCTCGTTGGATAGTCCAGTGTATTCAATTCTGCTACACAAAAGCTGGTAGGGAGCCCCCAACAGGGTTGAGAGCACATTCCACTAGGGGGACAGCTGCTACGCTCGCAGCTGCAAGGGATGTTCCTCTAGTGGATTTTTGTAAAGCAGCTACCTGGAAAACAGTACACACCTTTACAAAGCATTACAGTCTAGACATCCAGTCCAGAAATGATGCTAGGTTTGGCACAGCAGTCCTGCAGAGTCTATTTCCCAAGTAAATGTTCTGTGCCCACCTCCAGTGGTACTGCTTTGTAGTCTGCAGAAAGTTATGAATACCTGAATATTACTGGGGTTAGAAGAAAAAATTACTCATCTTAGTAATTCTGTTTCTTCCCAGTGATACTCAAGTATTCATAACTTCCCACCCTACCTCCCCTTCCAGAACTCAAGCCTCTGCACTCCGCATGCTACGCTACCACAAAGGGTACACCACAATGTGTATATATGTTGCCACATAGTGGTACAAGTTAGTAAACAAGACTCATGGTCTTTTTTCTTTGCATGTTTTGCTGGCATGCTGACTTTTCATTTATGTTTCTGTGTTTTCTCCAGTTGAGTTTTTCTCTTATGACCAAATTGGGGTCATTTTGAATTATTTCCTCTTTTCAAATACTTTTGTTTTTTACTGGGTTGCTTGTCTTTTCAGGCTCCTAGAAAATCTGAGGAGGTTTAGAACATTGGCAGTTAGTATAGGGCAGCATTTGAAAAGTTATCACGTGCTGATGATTCCATCATTTGCATAGGTTCCATTCTCTCTGGGCAGTCCAACCCTTCAGGCTTACTGCAGAAAGTTATGAATATCTGAGTATCACTGGGAAGAAACAGAATTACTAAGGTGAGTAATTTTTTCTTCTGCCTCCCCTGCTTTTCCTTGTATTTATAGACCTTCTTTTTGACCCTAACCTCTTCCCTGAACCTAGCTAAGAACCATAGTGGTCTCTTAAACCTGTTTTTTTTTAGATACTATTCTTATGCTTGCCTTTGCTACTTTGAGGATGGTTCCATTTATTGCTCCCATCTCTCCTCCACCTCCCTTATGTCCTTCACCTCTACTAACTTTTCCTGACCACTTCCTTCAACCTATCAGTCTGCCCTTCTAAAGTCAAGGCCTTTGGTTCTTGATTGTGGATTACCAGCCCCAGAGGCCCATTCAAACCACACGGAATTGTGGTCGCTGTTCCTAGTGGCTCTCCTACTCCCATAGCACCCACCATGTCTGAGTTGGCAAGCACCACGCATCTCAGTACATAATCCTGGTCTGAAAGAGGCCATGTCTTCAGTCAACAAATTTAAAATTGGTCCATTTCATAATCACAGCAGTACACTCCAAGGTGTGCGATATAATGGGATATCATCCCTTCTCATCCGGTTGAAGTCACTTAGCCTGTGGCCTCATGCCTCACAACACACCTGAGGAGGGACAATATCCCATCATATTGCACACCTTGTCATGTATTATTGCTTATAGGGAAACATCCATGTCAGTAAGCCCCACACTGAGGTGTGGGGCACTCCCGATTAGCGTTTTTGCCCACTGTTAAAAAATATTGAATACCTTCTTCTCAAGTAATTGTCTTTTATCTGGTTGAGCCTGCCATCATTCCTGCTAGTATTTTGAATGGAGTGCTTCTTGCGGCACATCCCACAGTCACCTGCGGCTGATGTCAGAGCCGGGGAGCAACTGTGGGAGCGTGTAGAGTGTTAGCCTATGGACCGAGCTAATAACAGATCTGATTTGCCACTTAGAGGTCTCAGTGCTATACCAAGACCAAGTATAGACTGGCTGATCAACTGCTAGTCTATACGTGGTCTTGGTATAGCACCAAGACCTCTAAGTGGCAAACTGGAGCTGTTAATAGCTCTGTCCATAGGCTAACACTATACACGCTCCTGCAACTGCTCCACAGCTCTGACATCAGCCGTGGCAACTGTGGGATGCGTGGCAAGAGGCACTCCATTCAAAATATCAGCAGTAGCGATGGCAGGCTAAACCAGATACAAGAACATTACTTGAGAAGCAGGTATTATATTTTTTAACAATGGTCGAAACGCTAATCAGGTGCCACACTGAGGTGAGGGCTTACTGACATGGACGTTCCTTTAATTATAATAAAGAGCCTACTGTCTTTAGACTGACATACTAAATGGTGCTCGTAATCTAGATAAATACCACTACTATGAGACAAACAAACAGCTAATAAAGCCATTTAAAAATCTGTTTGCTGGAGTTTATCTTATAAACTGTTGATACTGAGTACAAGATATCATTATCAATTCATATCATGTTTACATAGATACATATTAGGGCTGTGCGAACCTCCCAGAGTTCAACTGTGCAAACTTTGGCGGTTGAACCCTGTAAGTTTGTCAAACAGCGAACTAGTTTATTGGTTCATCACCCCGGCCATCTACACACACCAGGTGGTTTCTGGTATGCAGGGCATGCTAATGAGGTTACCAACTCTGCCATTAGTTGATAGCCCTTATTAGCATACTCCGTGCAACAAGCCACCTCCTAATACATGAGATGGCAGCAACAACTCAGTGACGTGGTGCAGGTCTTTAAAAATAATTGGATAGTGGAAATTTTGATTAAAAGAACTTGAACCTGGTGGAGCAGAGCACAGGGACTTGGGAAGTAAAGCAAGTTAACTTAACCTGAGTCCCCAATGGACCACAGTGAAACTAACTAGCCCCGTAGACCACTGTGTCAAGGTACTGTATAAGTCCAATTTTGTTTTGTCATCTTGCTTGTTGCCTGATGACTCAGAAGCATATACATACCCTTCTTGTATGTCACAAACTGAGCATCAGAGCAATGTCTCCTCTTGACCTATCTGTTGAGCTAGTGTCCGAAGAAACTTTATAATTTCTAGCAGTAACACACTGAACTGAACTTGGTATTAATTGCCATTTGAAAGACCTGTGAGCACAACTGATGTGGTCGTACAAGTGATTTTGAAGTTAAACAATGATGCGGCCACCTGTGAGCCAGGAAAGAGGGCAGCAGGGCTGGTGGGAACTTGGGAAAGAGTTGGAGATGCTAGTAGGGCTGTCTATCAGGGAAACATACATAAAATAGGGACAGTGTTTCAAGGACCTCATAGTGGAGTGAGTCAATCACTCACTCCTCTATCGGGTCCTCTGACCCTATTTTATGCATTACTAGGCTGAGTGCGAACTGTGGTCTGCAGTTTGACTGATTCACCTGGTCTGCCCCTTTCATACCATGTAAACCAGTTGAACCAAAAGTTCACCTATCTCCTCTAAAGTGTACCATGGTCCAAAGAATAAAACACCCAAAGTTTGGGTTGTTCGATTTTTGTAGAACCAGATTTGAAGCCTAATAGATATGCAGTTTTATGCTTACAAAATGATTTATAGAGTTTCAAACATGTGCCACTTTATTTTCATGTCCTGGCATGACCTTTCATATTGGGACCCCTAATAAAAGAGCATCTTTTCATGAGGCAATAATTCTTCAGATCTGTAACAGCAGTGTACTGTGTTAAAAACAGCCCCCATTCAAAGCACTCATTCAGGCCAGTGGGGTGTAGCCCTTCCAATATGTAGGTCCAAAATGATTCTTTCCTGAGATACATTTCCCAGGTCTCCTGTCAATGGACCAAGCTGTTCTCTTTCTGTTACCACAAAATCAAATTGGTGAACCCTGTCTTTTCTCATTATTAGAGATGCTAATGCACTTTCAGTGTTGCCCTTGTCAGTATCATGCAAATGTTTCCCTATTTGAACCTCACATTTTTTAAATGTTTTTCATCTATAAATCTCCCACAGGTACACGCAGCCATGTAAACCAATGCAGTGATATTACAGTTAATGAACCTACCTACTGTACATGGTACCATTTCTTTGTGATCAGATGTGCAAAACCAGTTGTCTTCCATACAACTCCACATTTGCAGCAGTTACCACACTTATTACAGCATGGTGGGAGAGGGCGAGCAACCAGACACTTGTTACTGGCCAGTAACTACTCCCAACATACACAGCAACATAACATTTGTCAGCAGATAAGGATATATGCATATCCCATGCCTTCTTGAACCCCATCACTGTTTTTGCCTATACCACCTTGACTGGTAAGCTATTCCACAAATCCACTACCCTTTCTGTGAAAAAGTACTTCCTCACGTCCCTCCTGTCCTGAACCTACCTCCCTCTCATTTCATGGCATGTCCCCTTGTTCTTATACATCTTATGTTCTGAAAAATACTTCCTGTACCTTATTCACACCCATAAGGTATTTAAAGATTTCTATCTTATTCCCCTTTCCCATTTCTCTTCCAGGGTGTACACGTTGAGTTCCCTCAATGTCTCCTCATAGGGTTTATGATGTAGACCCCTCACCATTTTGGTTACTCTCCTCTGGACTGCCTCCACTCTGTCAATATCCTTCATTAGATGTGGCCTCCAGAACTGTACACCGTATTCTAAGTGAGGTCTTACCAATGATCTATACAAAGGCAACACTACCTCCCTCCTTCTGCTGGTGATCCCTCTCCTTATGCATCCTAGCATCCTACTAACCTCCCAAACTGCTTTTCACATTGCCTGCCACCTTTAGGTCCTCAGAGATTATTACCCCAGGTCTATTTTCTGCTTGGTAGTCATCAATAACACACCATCCATTCTGTACTCAGCCTTTGGGTTTCTTTGCCCCAAATTATTTATTTATTTATTTATTAGAGCCAGATTTAAATATATATCCTAAACTAACCTTCACTAAGCAGTGTAACTCAACCAGACCTCCTGTTGCCACCTAAAGAGGCCCCAGGCCAGACAATTTTCACCCAGCCCCTAAAATGCAGGACAGTGGGCTGCTGTGGTTTGTCTTAGTTTACCCAACAGAAAGTAATTCAAAGCAGTTTTTCCACAACTTACCCTGCTTATTTTGTCTTAAAAGTAGCTCCTACTTCAAGTGCTGCAACCAAAACAGACTCTGCTTTGATGTGCAACATCTCATTTTCAGTAGGATCCTGCTTCTAACCCTTTCCATACAGTTGTTGGGTGTACTGGGGCACTAAGAGGTTAAGTCATTTGCCTGTTGTCACACGCTGAGTATTTGACTTTAGTGGGATTTGAACCTATGATTTCTGGATTTGCTAGCAAGTGCTCTAAAAGACCACACCTGCTTACTCAGCTACATACCTCTCAACCTTTTGTCACTGAAATCAGGGACACAGACACTCAAAATGAGGGGACAGTGACCTACATGATGAGGGACACATCCTCAAATATAGGGGTACAGGTTCAGAACATGCTGGAAAACATTTAATTTACTTGCACAAACTTTATTTTTGATGTGACATTTTAGAATATTATGCATGTTTGCTTTAAAGTCTCAATTTACAACACATTCTGTGTGGGAGCTCCTTTTCTATGAGGGAGAGAACAATTTTGAGGGGTAAAATTAGGATGGCCCTCATAATCTGGACAGTTGAAAGGTATGCTCAGCTAACCTCATTTTATGTTTGCTTGCATGCATAAGAAACATTATGTAGCAACTAGGAGAGAGCGGGTTGTGGAGGTGCGGCACTGTGGTGTCCAGTACCAGCACTGCATTTGTGGGCTTGGCAGTGTTTAACCAATGCAGGCCCACTGTCTTGATGACACTGGTTCTCCAGAGTGCCACCAACTGAAGCGATTTGGCTGCCACAATGGGGCCTTTGTGTCATCTTAGCATCCGCCATTCAGCTGCAATGAGGAGCGACCCGTCATTGCAGAGGGTACTTGTCTGGTGTAACATTTCCATGAACATAGTGGCGGCTATCACCGTCCACCTCAGAGCCCCATGAAAGCCAACGGGAATGCCCAATTCCCCTCTCAGCATGCCCCTGACCCAGTTCATTTGCCGATGGGGGAACCCACTCCCCGTTGGCATAATGTCGCCCCATTTGTTGTGTGCCGAGGTGCCAATCCCCTCAGCATCATGCCCCCAAACAGTCATTCTTTGCTGGACAGGGGCCCAGTCCCCATCAGCTTAAGTCCCTTCTCCCCCAAACACAGGTGGCACACTGGGAGGCCACCCTAGTGTGACAAGCAAGCCTGCAAAAAAAAACCTTCCCACAACATCTTTTGTTTATTCTTTTGTCCCTGAAACCAAGAAAACAGTTCCTCACGGTGTCTCAGTAATGACCCCTCCCCCAACCCGCAGCCACCCTCTGCGCACCTCACCTTCCCACAACCCCCTCACCCCATACTTACCTCCGTAGCCCGGCGCGATGATCTCCGGTGGACCAGGCACGCATCTGCACTCTTCAAAGCCAACCATGAACTGAAGAAATGCCGGTAAACTGTATAATGGCATAAATAGGGTTTTTTCAACTTATGTGGATATCTCTGCCATTTTTTTGACTTTCAGCATGGGGTTATTGGGACCCCTCCTCATAAATTTAGTCACTGTCACTGCTTTGTTCGGTCCTAAAAGGTGATTTCACGGTCACTGCATGGAATCACCTTTCAGAACCAATTAGAAATGACAGTGCCACTGTTCATAATTGGGCTCTCAAAAACCTAATTTACCAAATTTAGTGAAAAAATATTACTGTTTTGCGAGTGTGCATTACGCAGTTTCCACATATCGTAACTTCACAAATTTGTAATGTTTCACTCCAGATTTTCAACATAGACATTTTTACACATCTCTTTATGAACAGTACAGCTGTCATTTTTCACTTCCTGGATGAAATGTCTTTTCGCGCTTCTGGCGCAGAATAGAGCGGACACTGTGGGAAATCAGTGTCTGGGACAGAGTAAGAAAATCACAGTTACACTGTTTATGAGCAGTGGTCCTAAAATGCCTATGTTGAAAATTTGTTGACGAAAGTCCGTAAAATGACTCTGTTATGAGTGTGCGTTGTACAGTTTCCACGCACCCTCGTAACTTTACCAAATTATAATATTTTCCTCCAGATTTTCAACATTGCCATTTTCTCACCTCCTTATGAATAGTACAGCTGTCATTTTCACATCAGGCTGAAATGTGTTTCCCACTTCTGGCACAGAATAAGCGTGGCAGCTGTGGGACATCAGTGTTCGGGACAGATTAAGAAACTCATAATGACACTGTTCATGAGCAGAGGTGCTGAAATGCCTATGTTGAAAATTTAGTGACAAAAGTCCATAAAATGACTGTGCTATGACCGTACATTGTGCAGCTCTTTGCGGATGACTCAAACTGGGAGCACTAGTGGGTAGGAAGAAGCAAGAGACAGTCAGAGGACCTGGCTACCCTGGAGGGTGGCCAAGGAGGTGAGGATTGAAGTTTAATGCTGGGAAATGTAAGGTACTTCATTTGGGGTCAGAAACCTGGGCCATGTATACACCCTGGGGTCACACTGCAAGCCACATTGGGGAGAGGGATCTAGGGGTGGTGGTAGGCGTCAAAATGAATAACTTAAAAATTGAAGAAGAACAGCAGCCAAAGCAAACAGGATACTGGGCTGCATAGCCAGGGAATTACATCCAGGATGAAGGAGGTGATCATCCTCTATATAATGCCTTGGTCAGGCCGCAACTCGAGTACTGTGTACAGTTCTGGAGACCTCATCTGAAGAAGGACATAGCACTGCTGGAGAGGGTCAGAGAGAGCAACCACGATGATTCAGGTCATGGTGGGAGGCCCTATGAGGTGACTGGAAGAGCTTGGGCTGTACACACTGGAGGAGAGGAGACGGGGAGACATGATAGGGATCTTCAAGTACGTAAGAGGAATAACCAGAGCGGAACCAAGAAGCTGTTCAGGCTAAGAAGAGGAACAACCAGGGGCATGAGTGGAAGCTGGAGGGATGAGAATGAGAAGGACCTGCAGAAACTTGAAGAATGGTCAGGGTTTGGCAGTTGAAATTTAATGCAAAGAAGTGCAAGATAATGCATATGGGGCACAAAACCCTGGCACAATATATCAGTTGGGGGTGAGGATATAGCATGCACCAAGCAGGAAAGGGATCTTGGGGTTATCATCACTGATGACCTCAAGGTAGGAAACAGTGTGACAAGGCAGCAGGTAAAGCAAATAGGATGCTGGGATTTATAGGCAGGGCATCACCAGCAGGAAAGGAGGTCATAATTCCGCTATACAAGACACTAGTGAGGCCCCACCTGGAGTACAGTGTACAGTTCTGGAGACCATACCTACGTAAGGACATAGACAGGGTAGAGAAGGTTCAGAGGAGGGCAACAAAGATGGTGCATGGATTGCATCACAAGTCCTATGAAGACAGGTTGAAGGAACTGAACATGTACTCCCTGGAGGAGAGGAGGGAGAGAGGGGAAATGATAGAGACATACAAGTATCTTACAGGGAGGAACAGGGTGCAGGAAAACACTATTTTTAAGCAAAAAGATGTTCTAGGACTAGAGGGCATGGGATGAAGTTGGAGGGAGGACAATTCAGAGGAAACATGAGGAAGAATTTCTTCACAGAACAGGTGGTGGACAAGTGGAACACCCTGCCAGAGGAAGTGGTGGGGGCTGAAACAATCACGGGATTTAAGAATGCATGGGATAGACATAAAGGAATTCTGGAGGTCAGGGGTAAGGGGCAACAGACTTCTAGGAAAACATAAACTGAACTTACAAGCTCAAATGGGCAGACTGGGTGGGCCATAGGCCCTTATCTGCCGACACTGTCTATGTATCTATGTATCTATGTATTTATTTGATTCTCGGAAATTCACCTTTGAGCAATAAGTGCTCTTTTCCAAAGGTTCCACATCAGTTACAGTAACATTTAAGGCTCACAACATTTAGGGCACATAACATTTAAGGCACATTACATATAAGGCACATAATCTAGCTCTTGGGAGCTTGGTCCACCGTACATTCATTGGACTAGGACAGATTCACTGATTGCCCTGATAGGGTCTAGTCTGGTACTTCTAAAAGTACTGTTAGTAACCCTGACAACTGGTGCATTATGAGGACACGATGCTAGCCCAGGTTGGGCTTGGTCTGTGGGGCACGCGATTTAAGACTTTACTGTTTGGGGGTGGTTGCCACCAGCGGTGGCAGCATGGAATCTGACAACATGCAATTGGCAGTTGCCATTTTATCATCGTAGCAACAGCATGGCATCTGGCCATCTTTGCGAGTTCCATTTTCAGGACTGGCTTAAACTGTGAGATCTTGGGTAGACCCCTTATGGGTTCAGGGAAATTGTTCATCCAGCGCACAGCTCGGGTAGCAAAAGAGCACTTCCCTAGGCTGGTTTTGCTGTAACGGACTTCAAGGGCTTATCTAGACATACTCTCGGTTAAGTAGGTTATTATTAACTGGGCAAAGAAGGTCACTGATTGCTGTTGGGGTGACGCCCAATTGGGCTTTTCTAGCCAGGAGGCAAGTCTGGTATTTTAGTCTTTCCTGGAGAGGGAGCCATCCTGTTTGGGAGTACAAGGA
Source organism: Neoceratodus forsteri (assembly GCA_016271365.2). Lineage (NCBI taxonomy): Eukaryota > Metazoa > Chordata > Ceratodontiformes > Ceratodontidae > Neoceratodus > Neoceratodus forsteri. The sequence continues at coordinate 1,547,317,674 of CM057450.1, forward strand.
GCAGATATGCATTAGTCTGTCTGCATTCCTAACAAAGCGGCATGCTTTGTTGAGGACCGTGTGTATCCTATTTAGGACCGTCTCACAGGCACACATAAATGGGAAATCATAGTCTATGATGGGGAGTATTGTTGCGGAGACCACCAGGCATCTTGCTTCTGGGGTTAGGTTCAATTTTTGCCTGTAGAGTGCTCTGAGTTTTTGGTTGGTCTGGTTGGTTAAAAGAGATAGGAAATGATTTTTTACATAATTAACTGCCCTTCCATCTTCCTTTCCATGCCAGTTATGTACTCTGATGTGCTTTGATGATTTTTTGATAAATAAATAATCTAACTTTGGGGTGCCTTCACATCTACATCGAGTTCCGTGCTCCTTAATAGTTACTGCTCTTGATTTTCCTATTTCTAAGACATTCTATGACATCAGAAACTCCCATTCCATGCTATTAATCTAAATGGCCTGGAAAGGTGCTTGTGATGTCATAGAATATTCAGTCAATGTGAAAAGAGAGAGCAGCAACTGCTGAGGAGGGATTCAGGGACCTTTAAAAGGCAACAAAATTTGATTATTAGTTAAAAAGGTCAAAACATATCAGAATACTAGGTAGCCAATAAAAAACAACTAGAGGACTTCTACAGGTGTAAAACTGTTTCCTTGTTCCAGAACTGCACTGTGTGTATTGAGGATGATCAGAGGGGTACTTTCTTCTTGTTATGCTGCCCTGCGAACAACGTCGACTTAGTGTTTTTGTAATTTAGTACAAGTTTGGTTCCTTCAAACCATTGTTCTAGGGCCTTGAAACTGTTTTGCAGATCACTGGTTAGCGCAGCCATTTGGGAGTTACTGTTGTAAATTACCACATTATCGGCATGCAGTAACATTTTGAAATGGGGACATGCTTTAGGAAGTCTGTTGATGAAGAGGCAGAAGAGGAGAGGGCCAAGTATTGACCCCTGTGGGACCCTGACTGTGACCCTTTTAACATTTGAGACTACCCATCGATCTTGACCCTCTGTGATCTCCCTGAGAAGTAGTATCTGAACCAAGAGAGGGTTTCGGTAAAGAGGCCCAGTGCGGCTAGCTTTTCCAGTAGCAGTAGGTGATTTATGAGGTTGAATGCCTTGTTAAGTCTATATACCATGAAGCCCACCAGGATGAAGCCAACTTTGCAGAATTCTGTAGTACAGTTACTGCAGAAACAGTGGAATTTCAGTGGGAGTTGATCCCTTTTTCGTGCAGGAAACCTGTGACACTGCACTGCATCCTGGCGGGCTTCACTGTATGTAGCACCTATCAGCTGATGTTTGTCGAGAGCCGTGTGTAGATAGTTGGTGTACTCATCCAGTGCAGTCCCAGTGCTATGGAGTTTTCGGAAACCTTGTTGTTGCTTACAGAGCAGGTTATATTTGTTTAGGTAGGAGACTAATTGATCAGAAGCAATTTTCTCCAGAGCCTTGGACAGAGGGGAGGGGATGGAGATCGGTCTATATTTTTGTGGACTGGTGTGACAATGGTGGCATTCCAGGTTTTGGAGAACTGGGAGAGTTGTAAGGACATATTGAAGATTTTGGACAAGGGAATTGCTAATACGTCAGAGCTTGTGCCAATAGCTCAGATCTACCTGTCTCTACCCATTCTTGTCTTGCCTAGGATGTTTTAATATAGTTGATGGTTTCCTTCATGGTGGCTTGCTTGAAGTAGAAGTCTGGGGATCCACTTCAGGTCTGGGTGAAGTGCTCTGCCCAGCATGTTCCTCTTCGTTGATACTTTGAGTCTGGTGGAATGTGGTCAGGTCAGTGAAGGCCTCATTGAAGATGTCCACTATTTCGGAGGCTCAATGGTGCCCTTCCTAGGAGTTTAGCATTGTAGGAGATGCTTTAGTGTTGTTGCCTAGGAGGTCTTTTAGGCAGTCCAAATTTCTTCTCGTTGGACCGTGTTTTTGTCTGTTTTTTCTTTATAGTAATCTGCTTTTGCTCTCCTGACTTCTTGAGTGCATTTGTTGTGGGCTGCTTTGTACTTTTGCATGTCTGCAGGCAATCCTGAATCCTTTGCACAGGACCATAGATTATCCCTGGCCTGAAATTATGCAAGTAACTCAGGAGTGAGCCATTCTGATGTAATCCCTTTCATTTTACGCTTTTTTAGGGGTGCAAATTTGTCACAGGCCATATTAAACTGATAAATGAAGTAATCCAGTGCAGAGTTGATGTCTGGGATGGCATCAAGGAAGCTCCAATCCACTTGGGTCAAGAAGGATTTCAATGCAGCCATTGATTCTTTTAGGAGGCATCTGTAGGAGATAGTTTTGGGGGGGATCTTAGGTTTTCTGGAGGACCTTTCACGGAGTACAGGCAACTGGTCGTTGATTGTGTCGGACAGGACCTCAACCTTGGTCATCTTTTCTGGATGCATGGCTAGGGTCCAATCTATTAGGGTTTTTGTCCCTGTTTTGTAATTAGTCCTTGTGCAGTCCTTAACCATCTGAGTAAGGAACAGGATAGCATTAAACCCATTTTTAGCATTAAACCCAGCTGCCATACTCTTAACTACTCTTCAAGTTTTCTGGGTCTCTCCTCATCCTTTCTATACCACCTGGAGTATCCACCCTATTGCAGATTTTGGTGTAATCTGCAAATAGCTAGAACTTTCCCTCTAGATCCTCTGCAATGTCACTTATAAAGATATTAAAGAGGACTGGTCCTAACACTGATCCCTGAGGCACACCACTGGTCAACCTCCCATCCTCTGAGTGAACTCCATTTTCTACCACCCTCTGCTGCCTATCCCCAGTCAATTTCATATTCAGTTTATAACATTTGATCTACTCCTAGGCTGCTCATCTTGTTTAAAAGTCCTCTGTGTGGTACTGAGTCGAATGCCTTTCTAAAGTCCAGGCAGGCCACATCCACCACTCCACCCTGATCTAATTCCTTGGTCACCCAGTCAAAGAACTCTATCAGATTTGTGGGACATGACCTCCCACTCATGAATCCATGCTGTCTTGGTTCTTGCAACCCATTTAATTCAAGATATTTCACCCTCCTCTCCTTCAGCCGTGATTCCATTAACTTTTCCACCACCAATGTGAGGCTAGTGGAAATCAGGGGGAGGCAGGAAATTACGGGCCTGTCAGCCTGACGTCAGTGGTGGGCAAGGTAATGGAATCACTACTGAAGGAAAGGATTGGGGAATACCTTGTTACCAGTAGTCTATAGGATCCAAGGCAACATAGTTTCACAGAGGTGAGGTCCATCTTGTAAATGAGCTACGCTCAATGATGTTCGCCTGATTAAATAAAGATTTTGATTGATTGATTGATTGAAACCTGATTGAGTTCTTTTACTGGGTAACCAAGGAAGTGGATCGGGGAGGAGCAGTGGTTGTGGCCTACCTGGATTTCAGCAAGGCCTTCAACACTGTTCCATACAGAAGACTGATAAGCAAGCTGGGGAGCCTAGGAGTAGGTCCTAAGGTAGTAAAATGGGTAGAGAGTTGGCTGGGTAATAGGAGTCAGAGGGTGATGGTAAATAGCATCCACTCTGGAGTAGGCAAAGTGACCAGTGGGGTGCCACAAGGATCAGTACTGGGCCCGATCCTCTTCAATGTCTTTATCAGCAATGTTACAGAAGGCCTGGAAGGGAAATTATGCCTGTTTGCGAACAACACAAAACTCTGTAACAGGGCGGACACACTGGGGTGTGTGTGGAAAGAATGAGGAACGATCAAAAAAAGCTGGAGGAATGGTTATGGGTTTTACAGCTGGGTTTTAACACTAAAAAGTGCAAAACCATGCACATGGGGTACAGAAACCGGAGGAAACATACCAACTGGGAGGAGAGTTATAACAGTCACAAAGCATGAAAGAGACCTGGGGTAATCATTTTTGATTACCTATGTAACCCCTAGATGGCGCTATCCCAGGGGCTACTACCCCTGCTTGATTTGCCACTAACAGGTTGAGGGGCCTGGATCCAATGGCGGGTGCCTCCACCCAGAGGTCAGGGTTTGCAATAGTTAAACTTACTTGGTCACAGCCCTCTGGGACACTGCAACCCCCCTTTCTTCCCACTAGTGGCCCACACAATATATCAGAATTACCTTCACAGTATACTCTTACCCCCAGGACTAGTTCTGGCACTGGGACCTCCTGTGAAATAAGATACAGTGCAACAATCACAGTACAGTACTTTAACATAGACAAATACCTCAGGAAGTATAACTTTGCTGAAACAAGCAGCTCTGATTTATTTAGGAATATAACAAGGACAGGGAAATCAGGTTAATTAGCTTATCACTTTACTATCTACCTATGGCTCTGTGCACAGGCCTATCCCTACCAGTTACTGTCCCTGGGTACCCAAGCCCTAGTGGCTAGTCCAAACCGTGGCAGCTGGTAGGGGCCCTTTCACACAGTGAAAAGAAAATTAGTTTAAACAGTCAGCAGTACAGTGATTCCATTTGGATTTAATGTGGCAATTCAACAGGGAGGCGACCCTGAATTAGTACTCACGACCTCCAAACAAGATAGGGTCCTTCAACGTCAGCAGGGCTACTCTTGAGCTCCACGAGACTCTTCACACATTTATATGGTAAAAAAAAGTACTATACCAGGCAGGCTGCTTCTCTATCCCGATCGCAATTACTGCACAATACCGGGAGAACACACAGCAGATTCAGTTCCTGACAGACCGAGTGCAATTCAACAATTTCTCCAGTCTTCTACAGGGTGAGCCTGGTTTCTGCTCTTCAGAGATCCTTTGATTCTCTTCACAGGATGGATTCAGTCCTAACAAGCAGTTACACAAGCTGCAGGCCGGAACTCTGGGCCTTACACACGGTTTTTGACTGAAACTGTGCACTGAAGGAGCACAGGGTTTCTTTCCCCTTCACTGCCAGATCTAAACTGAAACTCCAACAGACAAAACCGGGCACTTCCTTTGAGTTCCTCCCAGTTCTTGACTGGATTGGCTGTCACTCACAATAGACTGCTGCTGTTGGTCCAAAAAGGCGCCGAAGTCTAAACTACGTCTCCCAGAGTCACTGCCCATACAATCCTCTTGTGGCTGGCTCAGATTATGAGTCCAAGTTCTGATTCGTCCAAGGCACCATTTTAGAGCTGGCTTACCCCACACTGATTGGTCCAGTTCAGCAGTTCAAAACCAGAATGGGGAACTAGGCAGACACAGTTCTGACTGCAAAGAAAGCAGGTTAGACAAACTGTATTTTCATTATTACTCTAAATTATTTCTGGCAAACAGTTACATCTTTCAGATAGGTTCCTTTGCACTCCTAGTGACTGCAGAAATGGAGTGAATTGCAGCAGCTCGAGTGGTACTCAAACAGAAGCACACAGTCCCCCATACAAACTAATTATGTCTGCAAGCAGACAGCTCTTAAAGAGACAGTACCAGAGGCTCTAAAAACACTCACTGATAAATGGCTTAAACGCCAAACACCATTCAGGCTTGGAGCATTCAAGCAAGCTCCTGGAAGTCTTTTGGGAACCCCCATTTGCAGGGGGGTTACACTCTTCCTGGCCTGGGAAAGCTTGACGTCCGCGTCAAGCAAGTACCCCCATAAGTTTTGACTGCAACCATATACATTTGCATTAGGCTCACACATGTAATCATCAGTCAATACATCATTTTACCAAGAACACATTTCTGAAACATTGCAGTACATCACTCTTTACACAGTATTACACACACATTGTACCATAACTCAAGTTATTACCTCTTGTACATGAAACCTGAAGAGAGGGGGCCCTTCCTATCAGTTACCTTGGGGCTGGACGGGGCAAGGCACCATACTTAGAGGGCAACACAAGTAACTTGGAGTTAGCACTGATGCTCAGTTTGGGCAATGAGCTTGGGACACATACACTCCTTTATGGACAACATTGAGAGGCAAGTCCACAGGCCTCCCAAGTGAATCATAACTGAGGTGCACCACAGGCTTTACAGCTTGACCAGTCTTTCTAGGGGAACTGTTACAGTCTCTGCACTCTGAGCCTCATTTTCAGCATTGTCCTCACTTGTCAGGAGTCTCCCTGGGGTAGAGAGGCTAGAACTTGGGGCACTTTCAGCTCCAGGAGTTACAGTTTCTGAGTCCACAACATTTGGCTCGCATGGAAGCTTTCGGACACTGGCAGTGGACTGTCAGGGCACTCAAAATACTCTTCTTGTTGGTGTATCACCAGTCTGCCCCAATCTATCATTTCCTCCTGAAAGCTCAAACAGTTCAACCATGCACAATGATTCCATTTCATCTGATCTGATGCTTTGCACTTCACTTTCTGGGAGCATTGGCTCCAGGGATGAAGCTGAGGCTTAGACAGTCCAGAAGGCCCAGCTTTGTCTCCAGTATTGACTAGGGGATTGCCCTGAAACAATTGACTCAGTTCGTAAAAGGATAGTATTCAAAGTCACTCTCACTTTCTTCTGATATGGACTGACAGTCATGCTCAACTGGGACTTGTGCAGGGGAACACTTTAACTCTGCTTCTGTAGGTGCAGACTTCCTTGATCTTTTCTTAGCAGCAGCCGTAGTCACTGGTCCAGAGGGGGCATCTTCTGGGGGCTCAGACTCAATCAGGATTTGTCCAATGGGCAGTAAATGATTTCTATGCATTGTTTTTACATCTTTTGAATTGTTCTCAGGCCTTACTTTGTACACTGGCAGATCACCTAGTTTGCCCACTACAATGTGAGGGAGATGGTGCCATCTGTCAGCAATCTTGTGTTTGCCATGCAGTCCCAGATTTCTTAGCAATCCCGATCTCCCTCCTGGAGTTCCTGTGCTTTCACCTTTTATCATACCGTTCTTTGTTGGCCAGATTTCTTTTGGCAGCCATGGTTTGAGCCAGTTGGTACACATGAGTTAGCTGGGCCTTTAACTTTTGCACATACTGTAAATAGTTGTCAGCTTGAACCCCATCGGAGAGACCCCAAAACACACATCTACTGGTAGTCGAGCTTCTCTCCAAACATCAGGCGGTAGGGGAGAACCCAGTGGCATCACTTTTGGTGCAGTTATAAGCATGTACCAGGGTGCTAATTTGTTGGCTCCATCTAGGCTTGTCCTTTGGGCAGGGTGCCTAGCATATCTAGCAAGTGCGGTTGAAACGTTCAGGCTGTGGGTCCCCTGGGGTGGTAAGGAGTGGTTCTGGACTTCGTGACTCCCCACAGAGAAAGCATCTCTTTGATCAGACGACTCTCAAAGTCTCTCCCTTGATCAGAATAGATTCTTTGTGGAGCCCCATAGTGAACAAAAAAGTTTTCTACAAGTACTTTGGCCACAGTGGATGCTTTCTGGTCTTTGGTGGGGAAAGCTTGGGCATATCTCGTGAAATGGTCAGTGACCACCAGCACATTACTGATATTTCTTTGATCTGACTCCAAACTCAGAAAATCAATACAGACCAGCTCCATGGGTGCACTGGTGGTGATGTTAACAAGGGGGGAAGCCCTCTGGGGCAAAGCTTCTCTGTAAGCAGCGACTACAAGTTCAGATGTGTTGATCCACATCAGCCCCCATCTTAGGCCAATAGAATCTGGATCTCACCAAGTCAAGTGTTCTGTCTATATCCAAGGTGCCCCATGTGGTTGTGCAAGGACCTCAGTACTAAGTCTCAAAGGCAGTGGGCAGCACTAGTTGTTGTTTGTCTACTTGTCCCCTCTGTCTACTGTTTCTCTGTATAACAGTTTATTGATCAGTTTCAACTTAGGACCTTCTTTGTATAACAGTGCAGTTCTCAAATCAGTGGAGCGTAATTTGGACACATCTTTTCCTGCATAGAGGGCTTCTAAAGCTGCTTTGATCATGGGATCGCGAGTTGAGCCCGCTGAATACTGTCATTGTCCAGCTGAGGCAGTGCACCAATGTCTGTTGCAGAAAAGTGGCAATAAGCAGCAGGTATGCAATTCTCAGAGGGTCCCAAGCAATCCACCATGCAGTCCACTCGTCCGTGGACATTGTTCCTCCTGTCAAACTTCGGCAGAGTGCCCGAATGTCAGGTTCTGCCAATCGGACCCAATCATTCTGGGGAACAGGCCTCCGGAAGAGAGCATCAGCATCTATGTGGTTCAGACCTGCTCGGTATTCGAGAGCATAGTCATATGTAGATAATGCAGAAAGCCACCTATGGCCAGTGGCATCCAACTTAGCTGAGGTCTGCACATAGGTCAAAGGATTATTGTCAGTTTTACTAGTATTTAGCCCCATACAAGTGCTCATGGAATTGGTCAACAATAGCCCACTTCAAAGCTAGGAACTCTAACTTATGTACAGGATAGTTCTTTTCGGATGGGGTCAGGCTTCTACTGGCAAAGGCCACTGGTCTCAGGCCATTCTCGTGCTCTTGGTACAACACAGCCCCAACCCTTGCAAGCTAGCATCAGTGTGCAGGACGTAAGGTTTTCTTGGATTGGCATAGGCCAGCACTGGAGCATGGGTAAGTTGATATATGATCTCATGAAAAGCAGTCTCACAATCAGGAGTCCAGCGGCCCCAAATACTTCACTTGGATGAAAATACACTCTTTCAGTCTTGAGGACGCTGACTTTTGGTATTTTTGTGGGTTGGGGATTCCCTTGAGTAAGGTTAAGTAAAGGCGGATCACTCTTGAATAGTCCTTGATGAGCGCCGATAATAACCATAGAATCCCAGGAATCTTTGCAGTTCTTTTTAGATTTTTGGGCTGTGGCCAGGTGGTCAAGGCCTCAACTTTACTGGGTCGGTCTCTATTCCCTCGGTGGATACTATGTGTCCCACATACTTTACTGATGTTTGAAAGAATTGACACTTATCAATGGACAGTTTAAGGCCAAAGTCCTCCAGTCGGTCCAATACCTTAAATAATCTGCTCTCATGTTCCTCCAGTGAGCTGCCAAACACAATAACATCATCTAGGTATACCAGGCACTCTAGTAAGTTCATGTCCCCCCACTGCACGCTCAAATGTCGTTGAAAGTGGCTGGGCACCTGAAATCGCAGGCATCCTCATGAATTCATAAAGCCAAGCGGACAGATAAAGGCTGTCTTCTCACAGTCCTCTGGGGCCATCGGGATCTGGTAGTACCCACTGCGGAGATCCAACACAGAGAACCACTTGCTCCCGTTTAGGCAGTCCAAAGCATCCTGAATGCGTGGCATTGTGTACTGATCAGGATAGTCCGCGGTTTAGGTGCGATAATCCACACACATCCTTACTGTCCCATTCTTTTTCCTCACTACCACAATGGGGAAAGCATAAGGGCTGCTGGATTCTTGTATTACACCAGCAGCAACATCTCTTGCAGATGCCTCACATCATCTATGTCAGCAGGTGCCAGGCCGAGACCTCTCACGAAATGGTCTTTCATCATGCAGCCGGATATTGTGCTCAGCTCCTTGCACGCATCCTACGTCCCATTCCTTTAAAGAAAACACCTGGTCTCTCTGGGCAAGCTTTCACTGATCCTCACTTTCCATTCAGCTGGCAACGGGGAGTCGCCGAAATCAAACAAGTCAGGCGTTACTCTATCATTCTTCCTCGAACTCTTGCTGCTGGGTAGCACTGCAGTGTCTGCACAATGCACATTAGCCAGGATGCAACCTCTATTTACTCGAATGTCTCTTTCAGACACATTATGAACTTGGACCATTACCCTTCTGGCATAAGCATGAGCTCTAGCGGGCAAAATACTAGGCTTGACCAGCAGTCCCTCTGGCAATTTTCCATCGCCTGGTGCATCCAACATTAATATTTTATTCTTAACATCCTTTCTGATACTGGACCTCTCCTGTAAGGTACACTGGGCATTTGGCGCCAGGATCAGAGACTCAGGATCCTTCTTCCATACAATTCCGACCGGTTCCTCTGGTTCTATTTTTCATCATCTCTCTGTGCCTCATAGGCCTTCTTAATTAAAGCTGGAACTCTTAAAGCTCTACTAGTTTTGACCCCTGTTTTTCATAACACAACTGTGCCAGCCTTCGAACATATGAGCATTTGTTCCAATCAACAAAGGACACCATCATACAGTCCAGTGGGGGACACACTAAGGCTAGAGTCTCTACTTGTTCGGCCACTCCAGCCACGGAGGTGGGGAAAGACAGCCAAATTCGGATATACCGGAATAGGGTAGGCCTTCTCACTTAACCCCATACATGCAGTCCTTCTAATGGTTGTAAGGGTACGTCTGACAAATGCTTCTGATACCAATCCTGGAACATAATTGTCACTTGGGAGCCACTGTCTAATACAGCTCTTGTAGACACTCCATTCACCTTTACAGTGGTCTCCATGGAGGACCCACTATTCTGGACCAGTCTGGAGAGGCGATAGTGGGGGCCTGGACAACTGACCTTGCCACAAAGGGCGTGAGTTAGCATTTTTGGTGCCCTCACTGGGATCATTTAGTGCACCTCTTAACCACTGATTTGTTCTCTGAAGCTCTCCTTGTAGCCTATATGCAACTTTGTCAGTGTCTTTGGGGACCGGCATTCCCTTTTCATGTGCCCATCCTTCCCACATTATAGCAAAACATACTTTCTGGAGTTTGAGCTGGCGAGGCGCCACACTGGGAGCCAGGGCGGGGTATTACTAACTGGAAACCTTGGTGCCATCTCTGTCTGCGGCATGATAAGCATTTGGAGACATCTCGTCAGTTTCTCCACTTCCATGGTCAAGGGATGGAGTTTGGAGCTGTTATCAGCAGGAGATACATGGTGGTACCCCCACCCCCATAGCAGATGCAAGTCGGATATAGGTCAGGGCCCGTACATGCAGGCGTGGCCTTCATAAAGGACTGTTTTTGAATTCCGGATCTCTCTCAACAGTTTCGCCCCATTGTGGCATATCTTTTCCTTGTCAGAGCACTCATTGACTGCCAACCTCTGCCCTGAACTTCACTTGATGGGCCACCCTCCAGTCACTGGTCGTAGCCGCAGCTATTGGTGCAGGTCCTCCCGAGTGCGCCCTTTTCTCAACTCCTCGAATTTCTCTCATTAACTCATCATAGGAGGGTGGGAGTTCCAGTCGATTTGCCAGGTAACTGAAGCAACAGCAGTTCTGAGAAGGGGCAGACTTAAGGATCCTGTCCAACCTGGTTCTGTCCAGTTCAATCGCTGGCAAACTACCCTTTCTGAGGCATTCTTGCAACAATTTTTCCAGCCGAGATACATACACAGACAACAACTCCCCTTGGTACTGTTGTGCATTTCTTACTCTCCACCATAGATCCTCATCAGAATCTGGGCTCCCATACACATTCTCCAAGGCCTCAAGATAGGCCTGTGCAGTCACTTCAGGGTTACTGGCCCGTTTAGCACAGATGGTAGCCAGGGCAGGACCTCGGAGGCTCACTAACCCTCTTTCACCTCCGGCTTCCGAGCATTGCCATTCTAGCACTTGGGGGGCAACATAGTCTATCCAGGTCTCCAGTCATCCTCCCCTTGGGGGTGGGAGGTGCCAGAGAAGATCCTCAACCTTGGTAGAGTCGTGACTAATGGCAGGTGCAGAAATAGAGTCTGCATTGGTTCAGCCACCATTACGGTACTGGAGGCGGGAGAGGGTGTTGGGAGGAACACCCCCAGGTGGCAAGAATAGTTTCTTCAAGTCCTCCACAGTTTTCCTTCCCCCAGCAACCGTTTAGCAAATTTCTCCTCAAAGTTTCAGACAGTGGTGGGGCTCATTCCCCACGGGTCTTTACTGTATTAGTTATCCTCTCCAGGCAGTGAGGGCTCCTCTGGGGTAATGGTCTGTGGCACTTTGGAGCTATCTATGGGATCCTTAAACTCTACTAGGGCTAGGAAAGTGTGGGTGAGCAGATTAGCATGCCGACCCACCACCACAGGGTTTTGTAAACCTTCCACCTTGGAAAGTACTCCTGTACAGTGTCCATTATTGATACCCAGGGGGATGTCCAGGATAAGCATAGCATTTTGGGGGTCAATCTCCTCCCCAGTACACCACTCCACCAGCGGTGCACAGCCACTTCTGTCGGGTACCCATTTTTTTCTTAACAGTGGTTAGTAAATATGGCCACTAGAGGAACACACAATCCCAGCGGTGAGCCTCAAGATGTAACCCTAGATGGCGCTATCCCAGGGGCTACTACCTGCCTGATTTGCCACTAACAGGTTGAGGGCCTGGATCCAATGGTGGGTGCCTCCACCCAGAGATCAGGGTTTGCAATAGTTAAACTTACTTGGTCATAGCCCTCTGGGACACTGCAACCCCTTTCTTCCACTAGGTGGCCCACACAATATATCAGAATTACCTTCACAGTATACACTTACCCCAGGACTAGTTCTGGCACTGGGACCTCCTGTGAAATAAGATACAGTGCAACAATCACAGTACAGTACTTTAACATAGACAAATACCTCCAGGAAGTATAACTTTGCTGAAACAAGCAGCTCTGATTTATTTAGGGGAATATAACAAGGACAAGGGAAATCAGGTTAATTAGCTTATCACTTTACTATCTACCTATGGCTCTGTGCAGGCCTATCCCTACCAGTTACTGTCCCTGGGTACCCAAGCCCTAGTGGCTAGTCCAAACCGTGGCAGCTGGTAGGGGCCCTTTCACACAGTGAAAAGAAAAATTAGTTTAAACAGTCAGCAGTACAGTGATTCCATTTGGATTTAATGTGGCAATTCAACAGGAGCGACCTGAATTAGTACTCACGACCTCCAAACAAGATAGGGTCCTTCAACGTCAGCAGGGCTACTCTTGAGCTCCACGAGACTCTTCACACATTTATGGTAAAAAGAAAGTACTATACCAGGCAGGCTGCTTCTCTATCCGATCGCAATTACTGCACAATACCGGGAGAACACACAGCAGATTCAGTTCCTGACAGACCGAGTGCAATTCAACAATTTCTCCAGTCTTCTACAGGGTGAGCCTGGTTTCTACTCTTCAGAGATCCTTTGATTCTCTTCACAGGACGGATTCAGTCCTAACAAGCATTACACAAGCTGCAGACCGGAACTCTGGGCCTTACACGTTTTTGACTGAAACTGTGCACTGAAGGAGCACAGGGTTTCTTTCCCCTTCACTGCCAGATCTAAACTGAAACTCCAACAGACAAAACCGGGCACTTCCTTTGAGTTCCTCCCAGTTCTTGACTGGATTGGCTGTCACTCACAATAGACTGCTGCTGTTGGTCCAAAAAGGCGCCGAAGTCTAAACTACATCTCCCAGAGTCACTGCCCATACAATCCTCTTGTGGCTGGCTCAGATTATGAGTCCAAGTTCTGATTCGTCCAAGGCACCATTTTAGAGCTAGCTTACCCCACACTGATTGGTCCAGTTCAGCAGTTCAAAACCAGAATGGGGAACTAGGCAGACACAGTTCTGACTGCAAAAGCAGGTTAGACAAACTGTATTTTCATTATTACTCTAAATTATTTCTGGCAAACAGTTACATCTTTCAGATAGGTTCCTTTGCACTCTAGTGACTGCAAAATGGAGTGAATTGGCAGCTCAGTGGTACTCAAACAGAGAAGCACACAGTCCCCCATACAAACTAATTATGTCTGCAAGCAGACAGCTCTTAAGAGACAGTACCAGAGGCTCAAAACACTCACTGATAAATGGCTTAGCATGAAACACCATTCAGGCTTGGAGCATTCAAGCAAGCTCCTGGAAGTCTTTTGGGAACCCCATTTGCAGGGGTTACACCTAAATGTAGCTAAACAGTGTGACAAAGTAATGGGGAAGGCTAGTGGAAAGAGGGAAGTAATAATACCCCTGTGTAGATCACTGGTGAGACCACATCTCGAGTGCTGGGTCAAGTTCTGGAGGCCCGATCTCCATAACGACATAGATAGGGTGGAGGCGGTACAAAGGAGGGCAACCAAAATGGTGCAGAGCCTGCATTAAAAGCCCTATGAGGAAAGGCTTAAGGAATTAAATATATCCTCCTTGAGGGAAAGGGGAGATGTGAGAGAAACATTTAAATACATCACAGGTAAAAACAAGGTGCAGGAAGGTAGTATCTTCCAAAGAAAAAGATGCTCGAGGACAAGGGGTCACACTGTTAAGATGGAAGGGGAGAGGCTCAGACGAAATGTGAGGAAATACTTCTTCACAGAGAGGGTGGTGGACACATGGAACAGCCTCCCAGCGGAGGTGGTGGGGGCTGTAACAGTTACAAATTCAAGAATGCATGGAATAGACACAAAGGGATCTTGGAAGTAAGGGGGAGATCGGACATTGAGTTAGGGTCTGCGGTGTCACTATAAGGAGAGAAAATAGGGCAGGATAGGTGGGCCAGGAGGTCCTTATCTGCCGACAGCTTCTATGTTTCTGTGTTAACTGGTCTGTAATTGCCAGTCTTCTCCCTGCTACCACTTTTATGGAGTGGGACCACATCTGCCCTCCTCCAGTCCTCTGGAACCACACCTATTTTGATTAAGCAGTTGAAACGTACCGCCAAAGGTGCAGCCAGTACCTCCCTAAGCTCCCTCAATACCCTAGGATGCACCTCATCTGGTCCCATTGCTTTCTCCACCTTCAGATTAGCAAGTCCCTTTAGGCTATCTCCACTGAAAAAGGATTTGTGTCCATTTCTCTTCCTGCAGAACGGAGGGTAGGAGGCAAACACATACAGGATCCAACAGCCTAGATAACAGATTTATAGAAATAATATTAAATAACAATTTTGAACAATTCATCCAACAAAATACCAAAGGGCCTAATATATTAGATCTGGTACTATTTAATTCAGATTAAGACATAACTGTAAGGTTAGGGAACCGCTTGGAGGCAGCGACGATAACATGGTCCAGTTCAATATACCTGGGTATTGGAGACCACTAAATAGAAAAACAAAACTGAGATGTTGGCCCAGTGGTGTAGAGGGCTGAGGCGCTGGAACCTTACCTCGACCCATGCCGGCGACCCGGGTTATGGGAACTGACTTGGGATGCTGATGGCTGGCAGGGAAAGGAGATGATTGAGCATCCGTTGGACTGCTCTCCTCTCCTGGGGTGGATAGCGGGTTTCAAATCAGCTGTTGCGGCCCCTGGTGGAGACCAGGAGCACAACAGACCACGTCGAGATGCACCAGAAAAGTGGAAATACTGCCCACTTTAAGCTGGATGACGGCTGCCTGGCTCTCTGGTGCCATTCAAATCCCTGCCGAGTCCCCAGTGCCAGCAGCACCTGGGACCAAGTGTAGAGCAGGCTTATCCCCTCTGGGCTGGCGCATTCCCATTCAGAGGAGGGGGACCCATCCGGAGAAGGGTTACTCCGGGTTACCCTAGGGTCGGCTGCTGTATGGGACCGGAGGGCGCGATGGACCAGAGCGAGCATTGGCAAGCCTGAAGGAGAGGCTGAAGTGGAACACATAGGGGAGGAAAGGTAAAAAAAGATAATACAAAAAAAAAATTCGAGGTGTTATAGTAAAGGAAATTATAAGGAGATGAGGAAGTGTCTCAGAAAATGGATTTGGAAAGCTGATATGGAAAATAAAACATTACTGCAAAATGAAACATTATCAGAAAACACCTTGATTATTGTATCAATAAATTTATACCAGAAAGGTTAAAATATAACAAAATGGGAGGATCCCCAGTGGTTTAGTCACAGAATTAGGTTTGCTATCAATAGGAATAGTAAAGCCCACAGACAATTTAAAAACAAACTAACTTCAGATAACTGGGCCAAATATAAAAACAATGCCAGGCTTTGTAAATTGGTAAAGACAGCAAAAGTGATCAAGAAATGAAATTAGTCACAAGGACCATAGACAATGAAAAAGCTTTCCAACAACATAAGTAATGCCAGGGAGGTACAACAGAATGGGACTCTTGCAACAGGATGGTGTGAAGAAAGAAAGTAACAACAATAGCAGACATTTTTAATGATTATTTTCTAAGTGTACATCAGCCAAAAACATATACTGGAGAACAAAATGTGAAGTTAACAAACACTGAACTCTCACAAGTAACAGAACAAAATGTGAAAACAAAATTAGAAAAAATACAATTAACAAATCACCTGGCCCAGACAACATCTACCCCAGAATGCTCAAAAGAACTATCAGCGAACTAGCAGGACCTATTGCATCCCTGTTTAATTCATCCCTCAGGAGGCGAAGTACTCGAGGAATGGAAGGAAGCTTATATAACACCCATTCATAACAAGCATTTGTCAATGCCGAGCGTTAACGCTTGCAGGTATTTGCAGTGGTGTTTGGCATGTATGGTGCTTACCTAATGCCCTGTGCGTTGCTGGTATTTGCACAATAAATTGTCAGCATGACCTTTTTGTTACCCCCATTGTGCGCTACATAGGCGGAAACACGTTTTGGGCAGGATGTGAAAAATGACAGCTGTACTGCTCATAAGGAAGTGTGGTAAAATGGCAATGTTGAAAATCTGGAGTGGAAATCTTGAAAATTCGAAAACCTACGAGCGTGTGTGGGAACTGTGCAACGCATGCTCATAAAACAGTCATTGTTAGGAATTTTTTCACCAAATTTTCAACTTTGGCATTTTAAAACCTCTGCTAATGAACAGCGTCACTGTGATTTTCTTGCTGTGTCCCATACATTGATTTCACACACCGACTGTGGCTGTGCTACATGGGCGGAAGCTTGTGTTTTGGGCAGGATGTGAAAATGACAGCTGTACTGCTCATAAGGAGGTGTGGTAAAATGGCAATGTTGAAAATCTGGAGTGAAAATATTGAAAATTCGCAAACCTACGAGCGTGCGTAGGAACTGCACAACGCACGCTCGTAAAACAGTTATTTTTAGGAATTTTTTCATCAAATTTTCAACATAGCCATTTTAAGATCTCTGCTCATGAACAGTGACACTGTGATTTTCTTAATGTGTCCCATACACTGAGTTCGCACAACGATTGTGCGCTACATGGGCGGAAACACGTTTTGGGCAAGATGTGAAAAATGACAGCTGCACTGCTCATAAGGAGGTGTGGTAAAATGCCAATGTTGAAAATGTGGGTGAAAATATTGAAAATTAGCAAACTTCTGACGTGCATAGGAGCTGTCCAATGAACACTCGTAAACAGTCATTTTTAGGAATTTTTTCACCAAATTTTCAACACAGCCATTTTAAGACCTCTGCTCATGAACAGTGTCACTGTGATTTTCTTAATGTGTCCCATACATTGAGTTCACACACCAACTGTGCCATTGTGCGCTACATGGGCGGAAACATGTTTTGGGCAGGATGTGAAAAATGACAGCTGTACTGCTCATGAGGAGGTGTGGTAAAATGGCAATGTTGAAAATCTGGAGTGCAAATATTGACAATTCTCAAACCTACAAGCGTGCGCAGGATCTGCACAACGCACACTCGTAAAACAGTCATTTTGTGGAATTTTTTCACCAAATTTTCAACATAGCCATTTTAAGACCTCTGCTCATGAACAGTGTCACTGTGATTTTCTTAATGTGTCCCATACATTGATTTCGCACACCGACTGCGCCATTGTGTGCTACATGGGCGGAAACACGTTTTGGGTGACATGTGAAAAATGACAGCTGTACTACTCATAAGGAGGTGTGGTAAGATGGCAATGTTGAAAATCTGGAGTGAAAATATTGAAAATTCGCGAGCTTGCATAAGAACTACACAACGTACGCTCGTAAAACAGTCACTTTTTGGAATTTTTGCACCAAATTTTCAACATGGGGTTTTTGGGACCCCTTCTCATGAATGATGTCTCCGTCATGGCGTTATTCGGGCCCGAAGGTGATTTCGCACAGTGACTGCGAAATCACCGCCGGAACCAGGCTCTGCCATATCAATGTTTATCACTCATGAAGAAAGTCCCACTTCATTGACTAATAAAGATCCTTGCATCCTGAGATATACAATAAAGTTGAAAACCCTATCTAGCCCATTATACAGCTTACCGGCATTTCCTCAGTTGCGGCCGGCTTTGAAGAGTGCAGATGTGTTCCCAGTCCACGAAGATCATCACACGAGCTCTGGAGGTAAGTATGGGGTGAGGGGTGTGGGGAGGCTAGTACGCAGTGGGTGGGTGGGGTTGTGGGAGGGGGACTGGGAGAAGCGCCCGTGGGACCGTTTTGCTTTACAGATGAAAAAAAAACAAGACTACATGGGATGTTTGCCACGCTGGGGTGGGCTCCCAGTGTGGTGAAAAAGATGGCTTGGGGGCGATGGAGCCGACGGGATTGGGCACCCCATCGGCAGATGATTTGAGACGCTTTGCCACGCTGGGTGGGCTCCCAGCGTGGCAGCAAAGATTTGGGGTGAAAGACGCTGGTAGCCTAGGATGACAGCGGTGGTTTCTTTGGAAGCGAAGACCACCGCTGTCATATACAGCTCCCGCACCCATTGGTGCAGGACTGCCCGCCTGCTCAACTGAGCAGTGGATTGAAAGGAAGCACACCTCAAAGTGTGCTACTCTCCCAAAATATTCCTTAGCATGCGTGCAGCGAGCGTAAAAGGATCTGAAAGTGATGTTCAAACCCCAGGATCTCCCAGTATTTAGACATATGCAGTCAGCCCAGAATCTCTGACTGCCCTGGAGCTGTAGTGATGTAATGTGGAATGTATGCAAATAATGGAACTAGAATGCTACATTCAAACTGCTGCCTCTAAGTGGACTGTGTTCCATCTAACTGTCAGATTCATTTTCTCCATTCAGACAACTAGACGCCCCCAAGAGCTTCTTTCAGCAACTTTGCTGCCAGTGGGTTTATTTCAGTCAAAAAAGTGTTATTTCACTATTGTATTTATTTCTCTGTCTCTAGTAGTTTTTTTGTTAAAGTTAACACTATTTAGGGTTTATTTCTCAGTTCCTAGCTGTTCCTTTGCGGTTCCCAGGAACCGGGGCCTTTCTCAGTTTAAGACTTGTTTTAGCGGTTTTAACCGACACTTTATTCAACAAATTTTTGTTTAAAGTACTTTATTTTTTCTTATTTGGGGAGCAATTTACATTATTTGTGTTTGGTGCCCTTTTTTCTGTCAGGAACCGATCGTGTTTGTTATAAAAATAATTTCTATTTAATTGTGGTTCCTTTTCTCCTCACAGAACCATCTGCGATTTGGGTATTTTTTCCTTTTGGGAGTTTTCTTTTGTCTACTGACATTTGGCATGTCAGAAAGACTTAAAGAGGGTGGGACCTACAGGCTTTAAAAATCGTATAAAGTGTTTTCAAGTTTTGCTAAGGCTGATTGCCACAACTTAAGTTTGGAGTGCCTGGGTCCCAGTCTTATTTTTCTAACTGAAGTGTGCAGTACATTTTGTCCTAAAACCATTACGAAAAGGACCAAAAGGTTAGAAAATGGCTTCTGCTCTTACCTCAGTGTCACCTATGCACCCTGAAGAGGCCTCTTCTTCTTCTTCTTACCCTAAAACAAAGGAGAGGCCTTCAAAGATTCTTCAGACCCCAAAACTACTGAGAAGGGGCTGAACACAGTAAACATAAAGACCTACTGAGCAAGCTCCAGAATCTGCACCTGCTGAAAAGAAACATAAAGAAAAACATGTCGCTATGCCTCCCGCTGAAGAAGCAAGGAGCTCCCAGCAGATAAAACAAAATGCCTCCGCTGAGGACATTGCTAAAGCCCTGTAAGTCATTCAGGCCTTACAAACTGCAGGTTCTATTTTGGGTTCACCAGTTGAAATCCGACCACCGTTTCCAACAGACCAAGGTCAACAAATTTACTTTGAGGAGGAAGAGAAGGATCTGGATTTGGGAGAACCCATTGAGCCTGAGGTATCCCCAGAACAAGATTTTGGTAACCCTTCTTGTGGGCATGATGTTTTTTCATCCCACTTTTCCTTTGTCAAACAGATGGCTGATATTTTGGGCCTCCCCTCTCAGGACTCTAGAAGATGAGGAGGAGGCAGAATTTTTAGATATGATGGGTCTGGTTGCCACTAAAAGACTATTCCTTCCTAGCCATAATTCTCTTAAAAAAAGCCACTTAAAAAATTCTTCAGACACTTTCCTCTGTCCTTGGAGTGGACAAGAAAGTTGAGAAAAAATATCAAGTGGACCGGTCTGCTGCTGGTTGTTTGTATTCCCATCCAGACCATGAGGGTGTGGTACAGGCTGCTGCCTGTGATAAAGCTAAAGTCCCTCTACCATCTCACGCTCCAGATAAAGACTCAAGGAAATTTGACACAATGGGGGAAGAAGGGTTATTTAGCCTCTTCCCTTCTCCTCAGACAGGCAGCTTATATGGCATATGTTGCACAGTATCAGAAGGCCTTTTGGAACTCTGTACTAACATTAACTGACAAGAGTTCCAGGCGATGTGGCACATGATCTGGCTGACACTGACAGGATGGCACTGGGCCCACAAAATGCCAATTCACATGGGTGTGGATGCAAACGAGACTGCATCCAGGTTGTTGGCCCTACAGTATCAGTATCTCTGAGGATGTTTGTCTGGCTCATAACAACCATACACTCAGTTAAAGGCCATGGATTTTCCTTGTGAAAACAATTCCCTTTTTGGTGACAAGACAGGCATACTTGAAAAAGTTGGAAGAGTACAAAACCACCTATAGGAGTAACTCCACAAGAGAAAAAAACTCCACTTCTTTTAGATCCACAGGAAGGGGAGGTAGAGATAGGGAATATTACCACCCCCCGAGCTTATGCCCAGTCTCCATGCTGGTAGATTAAACTCCAGTCAGAGGCTACTATATGGGCAAGGGCAGGAGGCCTTCTAGACGGGCTGGTTCAACCCCAGCTCCTAGACCTCAGCCAGGACAGAATCCATGGCTGCACAAAAACTACCTCCTCTTCCAGTAGGGGGCAGGCTGGTTTACTACTTCAGGACTGGGAAAACATCACTACAGACAAGTGGGTTCTGGAGGTAGTGAGTCAGGGTTTCTGTTTACAGTTCAAACAGTTTCCAAAACTCCAGGGTCACAGAGTTTTCCATCCTTCAACCCCTGCAGAGACAATTTTGCTGGAATTGGAGGTAGAAAAGCTTCTGCAGGCCAGAGCGATAGAGCCAGTCCCTCTCACCCAAAGGGGCATGTTCTCCAGATACTTCCTGACCAAAAAGAAGAATGGGGATTGGTGGCCAATCCTGGACCTCAGAGTCCTGAACAAACACTTGGCAAAGCCCAAGTTCAATATGGTAACACTTGCCATCATTATTCCTTCTCTAAAGAAAGGAAACTGGCTGGCACCTCTGGATCTGAGAGATGCTTACTATGCTTACTTTCACATTCCAATCAGGCCTTGCCACAGAAGGTATTTAAGATTCGCTCTGCCCTCAGGGCACTACCAGTTTTCAACACTGCCCTTCGGTTTCACTTCTGCCCCAAGAGTATTCACAAATTGTCTAGCAGTGGTGGCAGCTTACATCAGAATGCAAGGAATCATTGCATTACCTTACCTGGATAACTGGTTAGTCATATGGGAGTCATACCAGCAGGTAAAGGATTCCATCAGGGTCACCCAAAGTATCCTGGTGTCTCTGGGTTTCCTCATCAATACTCAGAAGTCTCTGATGGAACCAGTTTAGTCACTGGAATTCATTGGAGCAGAACTGGATACTGTCCAGGGCAAGGCATTTCTCCCTCAGGAAAGGGTGATAAATTTACTAATCCTAGCAAACTCCTTTGCCTTGGCTCAGCCCAGGACTGCAAGGTAGTTCCTAGCATTACTAGGCTGCATGGCCTCAACTACTGCAGTAGTATCAGACTCCAGGTTTCAGATGAGGGATGTTCATTATCACCTGAGATACCATTAGTCCCAAAGAAGGGATACTATTTCAAAGCTTGTGCCAGTTACAAGAACTCTGCTACTGGCTCTGCAGTGGTGGAAAGAAAGGGACAACCTCAGGCAGGGCATCCCTTTTCAGCAACAGCACCACACTGTGGTCCTAACAACAGATGCTTCCCTCCTAGGGTGGGGGGCACACACAGGCGACCTCGCAATTAGTGGGACTTGGTCCCCTCAAGAATCCAAGTTGCATATCAACTTCTTAGAGTTGAGACTGGTCCTTCTTGCCCTAAAGGCGTTTGCTCCTCAATTGAGGGGTTAGTTTGTCCAGGTCAGGGACAGGCAACACAACCACCATGTGCGTACATCAACAAGCAAGGGGATACAAGATCCTCAAGGCTGTGCACAGAGGCCATGAAAATCTGGTCCCTAACATATTCCCTGCAGGTGCATCTGTCAAGCATTCATCTTCCAGGGAAGGGCAGTACACTGGCAGATTCACTCAGCAGAATCAGTCAGGATCGTAATGAATGGGCTTTAAACAAGCAAGTATTGGACACAGTTTTCAGATGTTGGAGCACTCCACAAATAGATCCGTTTGTAGCAAAACAAAACCATCAGCTTCCTCTTCATTGCTGCAGACCCCCCTCATTGGGCACATTGCCCATGGAGGTGTTAGCCCTGGAATGGACAGGGAAATTCCTGTATGCTTTTCCTCCATTTCCACTGCTGATTTCCTCAGTTACCTCCCTCCTTCCCTCAGGCATACCTACTTTTTTGGCCGTGAGCAGCTCTCGCCAGCCCGCCATGCGTTCATGGCTACATTTACCCTCCCTCAGGGCATACCTGCTTTTGACCATGAGCATCTCCTGTCCAGCCTGCCCACCTGTCAGCAAGCTACAGGTACGGACACCGCCAGCCAGGACCCCCACAGAGACTGCAAGCTGTTGCTTTTGTTCTTTGTTGCACATTTAAACTTGGCACCTTTTTTGTTAACATTTGTACCAGTTACCTTGTAATTCAT
This sequence comes from Neoceratodus forsteri, assembly GCA_016271365.2. Taxonomy (NCBI): domain Eukaryota; kingdom Metazoa; phylum Chordata; order Ceratodontiformes; family Ceratodontidae; genus Neoceratodus; species Neoceratodus forsteri. The sequence goes on from CM057450.1 coordinate 1,547,340,384, forward strand.
TTAGCTTTGCACTGCTTTCTGGTGAATTTAATTACTGCTCTCTAGCAGCATAGATTTTCAGTCCTTTTGTACAGTTAAAAGCATTATTTTAAAACCATCTTACCACAGTCTTTAAAGCATTTTACCATAGATTACTAGCACTGTTTAGCCCAGTAAGTTTACAAGCAGCATAGAGTTAATTCGAAGCCCTGTTGTTAGTAGAAACTTTTTTCCCCCCTCTCTCCTTTTGTCTTTGCACCGTTTAGCCCTTCTGTGTTCTGCCCCCCTCCCCACTGTAACTAGAACTCATAGCACTCCCTCCTGTCAGCCAGCTTACTTAATCCATGTCCCTTCTCCCCTCAGGCATACCTGCATTTTGGCCGTAAGCAGCTCCTCACAAGACTGCCCGCCCGTCAGCAAGCTACAGGTACGGACACCATCAGCGGCCAGGACCCGCACGGAGACTGCAAGCTGCTTTACCTGCCCACCCTCCCACCCTTCCTCCTTCCCTTGGCTGTCCCTAAATATATAGAGGATTTAGGTTCTGTGACTCTGTTTTTTCTATTGCCCTATTTCCCATTTGCATCTTCTCAGCACCTCCCACTCGGTGTCTCCACACACCAGATGTCTGCAAACAGCATCTAATTATTGTGATGCATCTGTACTCTTTCCCTGCTAACAAATTTTTGTTACCATTACACTAAACTTTACTTGGCAATTCCTGCAGTGCCCCACCCTATCAGATCTCCCTTTCCTGGTTGGAGATATATATAAAATGCAAAAACTATGTTAATGCACTAGTTAGGGTTGATATAATGCCTTTCACAGTATAGAAATGTGGTGTTAGGGTTCCCGACCATGACTTCACCTACCTTCCCCACCCAACACTACCCCATCCACCCCACCCCACCCTCAAGAGGCGTTGGGGTGTGCCTTAGGTCCTCGTCCCTAACGCTCACCCCATTCCATAACTACATCACCTGAGATGGAGCCTAATGCTCATCCTGTTCTCCTATATTGTGTCTATCTCAGCTCATTTAGTTACAGAGCGAGGTGAGGCGTTACAGTCCAACTCAGGTTATGTAGTTATGGAATGGTGTAGTAAGCATTAGGGCTGGCGACCCCAAGGCACACCGACGCTTGTTGGTGTGTGGAAGGTGGAGAGGGGGATGAGGTGGTACGTTGGGTGGGGAAGGGTGGGTGGGTGTTACTGTCGGAAACCCTAACACCACATTTCCATACTTTGAAAGGCATGATATCAACCTTAACTAGCGCATTAATGTAGTTTTTTGCATTTACTTTCCTCTCTTTTTATGAAGTGAACAGAAACCAGCCTGGCCCCTACACTGATGCCAGGAAGAAAAAGAAACTTTTATTTGGGGTTTCTGGGACTGTGAAATTTCTCATGGCCCCCCCCCCCAAAAAAATTTTTTATTTTCAACGACCGCTCATAACTCGGCCATTGTTATGAGTTTTTTCACCAAATTTTCAACATGGCCTTTTTGGGACCCACCTCATGAACACTTGTCCTGTCATTTTGTTCATTGGTCCCAAAAGGTGATTTCACACAGCGACTGAGCCATTGTGCACCACAGGCGCGAAAAGACATTTTGGACCATTTTTGAAGAATGACAGCTTTTCTGTTCATGAGGTGGTGTGCAGAAATGGCAGTGTTGAAAATCTGGAGTGAAATATTGTAAATTGCCAAAGTTATGTGCCTGTGTAGAAAGTGCACAACGCATACTCACAACGCCAACATTTTTAGGAATTTTTTCATGAAATTTTCAACATGGGCTTTTTGGGACCCCACCTCATGAACACTGGCACTGTCATTTCCTTAGTCAGTCCTGAAATGTGATTCCACGCAGCGACCACGAAATCACCTTTTGGGACAGAGTAATGAAATGACAGTGCCACTGTTCATGAGGTGGTGTCCCAAGAACTCCATGTTGAAAATTTGGTGAAAACATACCTAAAAATGGCTGAGATAGCAACATCAGTTGAACCCCCCCCCCATTGACAGCCATTATACGGCACTTACCTTGAATCCTCAGTTTGCAATTTGTCTTCGAAGAGTGCAGACATGTCCCACCCCACAGAGGATGACAGCACCAGACCTCGGAGGGTAAGTATGGGGTAAGGGGGTAGGGTAAGGTGGGTGCAGAGAGGAGGGTTGGGAGGGGACATGACGAGGGACCGTTTTCTTGTTTACGGGTTAAACAAGCATTTGTCAATGTGGAATGTTTGCTTGCTGGCATTGGCATTGGTAGTGTAGAAGTTAGAGAGATGCATAATAGGAATGGCAGTGAAGTATTGAACTGAAGCCAACCCCACCACCACCCTGCAGAGACTGACAGGCATTGTGGTGTGCCTTTGGGTCATCAGGCATAACGGCCACGCCTTTTCACCACACCCTACCCTGCAGACACCGACAAGTGTCACGGTGTGCCTTGGGGTCTTTGGGCCTTGTGCTCACCCAATTCCATAAGGAAATATGGTGAGATGGGTGCAGTATAGGAGAATGGTGAACTTTGGGGCCGAAGAGTCCAAGGCACACCTCGATGCCTGTCACTGGCTGCAGGGTGTGGGTGGGGGTGGAATGGTATGATCATTACAGGCAACAATCCCAAGTCACACCCCTGATGCCTGGCAGTCTCTACAGGGTGGGACGTTATGGCTGGAAACCATAACGCCCCAGGCATTCATTGGTATTTTCAATCCAATTTTTCTACATGGGTTTTTTGTGACCCCCACCTCATGAACAGTGGCAATATCAGTTTGTTAGCCGAAAGATGATTTTGTACAGTGACTACGCCATTTGGCACCACAGGTGCGAAAACACATTTTGAACAGGATGTGAAAAATGACAGCTGTACTGTTCTTGAGGAGGTGTAAAAAAAATGGCAGTGTTGAAAATCTGGTGAAGTCACGAGCGTGCGTAGAAACTGCAGAATGCACACCCGTAATGTAATTAGTTTGGGGATTGTTTACAACAGATTATCAACACAGGCATTTTGGGACCTCCACTCATGAACAGTGTCACTGTGATTTTCTTAATGTGTCCCGAACACTGATTTCCCACAACGACCACGCATTTCTGCGCCAGAAGTGCGAAAACACATTTCGGCCAGGGTGTGGAAAATGACAGCTGTACTCTTCATAAGGAGGTGTGGAAAAATGCCAGTGTAGAAAATCTGGGCAGAAAATATTACAAATTCGTGAACTTACGAGGGTGCGTGGAAACTACACAATGCACGCTTATAACACAGTCATTTTATGGACTTTTGTCAACAAATTTTCAACATAGCCATTTTAAGACCTCTGCTTATGAACAGTATCACTGTGATTTTCTTAATCTGTCCCGAACATTGATTTCGCACATCAACTACGCCATTGCGCACTACATACATGAAAACACATTTTGGGTGAGATGTGAAAAATGACAGCTATACTGCTCATAAGGAGGTGTGGTAAAATGACAATGCTGAAAATCTGGTGTGAAAATATTAAAAATTCACGAAGTTACGAGCATGTGTAGGAACTGCGCAACGCACGCTTGTAAAACAGTCATTTCTGGGAATTTTTTCACCAAATTTTCAACATAGGGTTTTGGGTGCTTACCTTATGAACTGTGACACTGTTGTTTTGTTACTTAGTTCCGAAAGGTGGTTCCGCGCAGTGACCACGAAATCACCTTTTGGGACCGAATAACAAAATGACAGTGACTGAGTTCATGAGGTAGGGCCCCAAGAACCCCATGTTGAAAATTTGGTGAAAAAATGCCCCAAAATGGCCGAGATATGCACCAAAGTTGAAAAAAAAAACATTTATGCCATTATACAGCTTACTGGCATTTCTTCAGTTCGTGGTCGGCTTTGAAGAATGCAGACATGTTCCCGGTCCACTGAAGATCATTGCGGTGGCTCCAGAGGCAAGTATGGGGTGGGGAGGTGGGGAGGTGAGTGCGCAGAGGGTGGGCGTGGGCTGGGGAGGGGGCAAGACAGTCAACAAGGGACCTTTTTTTTTTTTTTACAGATGTCTTTTTTATTTTTGAAGATGACACATGACTTTTGCCACGCTGGGTGGGCTCCCAGCATGGCAGCTGGAGTTATTTTTTGGGGTGCAGTGGAGCCAGCAGAGTTGGGCACCTGTCGGCCCATCTGGACGTTTGCCACACTGGGGTGGGCTCCCAGTGTGGCAACCGGGTCGGTGTTTTAGTGGGGGGGTCAGCGGGCCGACGGGGGATTGGGTACCCCCATCGCCATACAGAGTTTTGCCATGCTGGGGTGGGCTCCCAGCATGGCACCTGGAAATCTGGTTGGGGGGGCAGTGGAGCTGATGGGGATTGAGCACCCCCCCATCGGCCATACGGTGTTTGGGTGGGGAGAGTGCATGAGCACACTGGGGTTATGCAAATTGCCTACACATTACCACTTGTGGCCGTGTTTTCCTCAGAACTGTACGCCACTGCATCTGAATGACTGCCATAGACAGCTCAGACATTCACTGGCACGGTGCAGCCATGCCTGCAAAAGAGAGCAGGGCATTAGAAGTGGGGGAGACACACCTACGAAAACTCGTATGGTGGCACTATGTTTCTTGCACATGTGTGCAAGCAAACATAAAAAAAAAACAAGATGTTGGGGGATGGTTTTCTTTTTTACAGGGATTATAATATTACACTGTTTGGGGACAGTAGGGGTGGGCTCCCCACTGTCCCGCACTGCGGAGGGCAGGGCTCCAGATAAGATTTTTGGGATGAGTACTGTACTCCTTATTTTGAAAGTGAGGTGAGTAAAACCAAATTCAGATGCATACAAATGTCTGAACAGAGTGGAGTGAGGAGTACATTTTTAAAAACAATGTAGTTTTTTCTAGATGAGAACTGATCAAGTGCCAGCAATGGCAGATAATATTGTCAGGTAGGAGTAATTTACTCACCAGTTTTAAAATACAGTGAGAAAAATAAAATTGGGATACATACGAGTGCTGTAAATCTGTAAAAACAAAAAAACCTCCTTTTGAATCACCAGTTATGTTATGAAACACTATTCTTAAGTATGGGGTGTTTACACATGTTGGGCGAGTACTGGTACTCATGAAAAATATTTTCTGAAGAGTATTTCCTAAAATGAGGTGAGTAAAACAGGTTGGTACTCCCCTTATCTGGAGCCCTGGTGGAGGGAGCAATCATTTTTCATTTAGGACACTGGGTGTGGGCTCCCCAGTGTCGGAACCTGGCGAAGTGGGTGGGGGGTTCTTACATTGCCGACATGGGGATTGGGTACCCCGATGTTGGCAGCTATGTTGTGGGATGATTTTCTTTTTTTTAGTTGTTTAAAATATATATATTAATTATTGGACACTGGGAGTGGGCTCCCCAGTGTCCAGAAGTAGCTGGGGGGTTCTTTCTTTCAGAATTGTGACAGCGGGACTGCAAAACGAGGGTGGCAGGTGGGACTACACAGAGGGAGGGAGCAGGAGGTTGTTTTTAAATGACAGCAGGACCGGGGAATGAAAGTGGTGGGTGAGACTGCACAGAGGGAGGGAGCAGGAGTTTTTTTTTAAATGACAGCGGGACTGGGAATGGGGTGGCAGGTGGGACTGCACACAGGGAGGGAGCGGGAGTTTTTTAAATGACAGCGGGACCAGGGAATGAGAGTGGTGGGTGGGACTGCACAGAGGGAGGGAGCAGGAGGTTTTTTTTAAATGACGGACCAGGGAACAAGGGTGGCAGGTGAAACTGCACAGAGGGAGGGAGCGGGAGTTTTTTTTTTAAATGACAGTGGAACCGGGGAACAAGGGTGGCTGGTGGGACTGCACAAAGGGAGGGAGTGGGAGTTTTTTTTTTTAATGACTGTGGAACCGGGGAACAAAGGGTGGTGGGTGGGACTGTACAAAGGGAGGGAGTGGGAGGTTTTTAATGACTCTGGACGGGAATGAGGTAGCAGTGAGACTGTATAGAGGGAGGGAGCAGGAGTTTTTTTTTAAATGACAGCATGACTGGGGAATGAGGGTGGCAGGTGCGACTGCACAGAGGGAGGGGATGGGAGGTTTTTTTTTTAATGACAGCAGGACGAGAGAAGAAGGGTGGCGGTTGGGACTGCACAGAGGGAGGGAGCGGGAGGGTTTTTTGAACCATTGCAAAGTTATTAAGCTCCAAACTACAAAAATGGATTCCATTATTCAACATGCAATCCAATGTCAAACTTCCAATGCGATATATAATCCAATCTTGAACGTCAAATGCAACATATAATCCAGTGTCGAACTTCAGATGTGACATATAATCCCGTGTCGTGCGGGACATCTATTTTTTCCACATAAGAAATAATGGGAAATTAAACAATGAATAACTTTTGAACAGAGTAATATTTTTTCACCAAACCTTCAAAAGGCACATCTGTGAGGGAAAGGCTTTCTACCATGAAAATTTCAAACCACATCTTAAAATTATTTCTGAGATATGGTGGGCAAACAAAGTGCCAAAAAGTCCCAAACCTTCTGTATTTTCAACACTCTGTATCTCAGAAACCACACAAGATATGATGACAAAATGTACCACATACAGAGACCCTATCCTTTTTCTTTTCTTGCTGTGTCTATCTGGGGTGCTGTGAGACCGGGGGGTGGGGGTGGGGTGGCTCTCTTGCAACTGCATTGCTTCTCTAGGGCACCACTGTGAATGTATTGTGCATGTGTACAGCTATTGTTTTTCTGGGCTAGAATATTATTATAGCATATTACCTGGATCCAAAGTAGTCAGAGATCACCATATCTCGTGTGTGCAACTGGTGGTGCTTGAGTCAGGATATAGGCTGGAGCATGCGCAGTGAAGTATAGCGATTCCCAGTCTCCCTCTGCATTCTAATTAGATCCTTTGTCTTCCCTCCAATATAGGCATCCCTGAAACCTCCCTGCCCCACAGACGCCAGCGACCAGCCCTACCTGTACAGAGTTCCCTCCAGGAGCGGACCTCATGGGTGCCGAAAGAGGTGATTAGAGTACCTCTAGCAGCAGCAATTTCCTGCAGTAGCCCGCCGACACGCCTGCTGTCGACTGCCCTGCCTCCGCACCACCCACCCTGGCTCGGCACTTCCTATAGGCGCTATCTTGTGACATCACTTCCTGTATCATTTTACTAAGCCCCACTTTTCCATTTGCAGGTTATACCTGTCAGCCACTAGAGGGACCCACACACCCACCTCAGGCTCCACTACCTGTCTTCCTCCCCCTGACTTCCCAGCACCCTTCTAACCTCCTGTGCCACTTCTCTCCTCCACAACTCTCACCTACCTCTGTGCACACCTCTCCCAGCACCCAGCCCCACAGCTAGCCCTACCTCCTGACTCCTAACTGCACCACCAAACCTACACCCAGTGACCACTAGGAGTCACTATTTCTCACCCTGTTTTCAGCCCCAACCCAGCCTGCATCAGGCCCCAGAACATGGATCACTGCTCTCACCCAGGCACTTTCTTAGCTGCCCTGGCAGAGACTCGAACCTTGTACCCTGTCCACCAGAGTCCGTGTCACTACCACTAATCCAAAGTGGTATCCACGCTTTCTGGAAGACAACCTAAATACTTCTACCTTTCTACCCTACTGCTACCACAAGAGCTATGTTAGTCCACCTCCTCCTAAAATGCCTCCCCCTCATCTACTTTCTAGTACCCTCGTCCCACCAGCCAGTCAACTCCCCTGGCTCACTGGTACCAGCGCCAACAATTCTCCCTGACATAGTTCGATCTCACCCTACACTAACCCCATCCCCTGGGTACCTCCCCACCGCCTACCCAGGCTCCCTTTGGCAGCTAATCATTCTTGCCCTCCCAACCTGGCAAACCCTACCCATCCCCTGTTCCCTGAAGGTCCCCTCCCCATCCCCACATACCTATTGGAAATCTACACATCACCGCTCCCTGGCCAGAGCCGTGGTCCTCCTTCTACTCTTAACAGGCAATATACATCCTAACCCAGGCCCCACCCAGACCAGCCCACCAGGTGAGTCCCCCAGTCTGAGTATTGCCTCCATGAATATATGCAGCATATTGAAAAAATATGATACCCTCCAATGCTGGGTCATGCTGCACAAACCAGATGTCATTGCACTAGTGGAAACCTGGCTATCAAAGTCCACCCTTGACTCCTTTGTCTCCCTCCCTGGCTACACACTATACCAGGAGGATCATGTAGGCAAATGTGGGGGTGGCTGTGCAGTCTATACCAGGGATACTCTCATTGGTCAAGCACTCCCTGCTCCGGCCCTTGGAAGCGGGGCTCAGGCCCTTACCCTTAAACTTACTCCAGACCCCTCAAGGGGCCCTCTTTATCTCACCACTGCCTATATTCCACCAAAGAACCAAAACCCGGCACTATTATCCTTAACTGATTATCTTGCCACCCTCCCTCACAAGGCAGAACAAGTCCTTGTGGGGGACCTCAACGTGAACTGGCTCAGCGCCGCCTCCTCCACCACCCGGGACTCCACGGCCATTGATCTGACACAACTCATTTCCCAACCCACGAGGTAAACCCTAAGAAGTACCAGCACCCTCCTATATGTTATCATCACCAACCACCCCAAAAAAGTCTTGGACATCCATGTCCTCCCTGACTCACTCAGTGACCATTCCCCTATCCTATTCCGCTGGGTGACCCCCCTCACCCCAACTCACAGCCCAGCCCACACTCCGCCAGCATTTCAGACCAAGTGGGCTGAAAAACCTCAAGCATTTTCTTGCCCAGATAAACTGGTCCTCCATTCACCACGCTCCTGACATAGATACTGCCCTTGCCTTCTTTTCCCAAACCTTTAACAAAGCCTGCGACCTCTTCGCACCCTTCACGGCTGCCCAAACCAAAAAACATAACATGCCCTGGATTACTCCTGCCCTATTACAATTGCTCAGGCTTAGGGATAACCTATGGCACCTTGCCACAGAAACAGGCCAGATGGCTGACAGACAGGCCTACAAGGCTGCATGGAATAGGTGCACTTGGGCCATCCGAAAAGCCAAGGCCGACCACTACCAGGCCACTTTCTCCTCCTCCTGGGTGTGTGCCCGAACTTTCTGGGATAATGTCAAACAGTTAAATGGGAGCGCATGCTCCCCTCCCCCATCCCAGATCATCATTGACGGCACAACCGTTACGGACCCAGCAAACATTGCAAACTACCTTAACACATCCTTTACGGACCTTAGCTCTGTCCTCCCCAGTAATTTCTTTGACCCTCCACCCACCCTCCCTACCTACCCCAGTCCTCCAATGCCCTAGCTTCTACCTACGTAGGGTAACTGCCCAGGAAGCTAGACCACGCTTGGTCAGAGCATTAAAAAGCAATAGTCCCGGCGACGACTCCCTGGACCCCAGCATTCTCTGTCTGGTACTGGATCAGGTCCTTGCCCCACTCACCAGCCTTCTCAACAAATCCCTCTGCCTGGGGAAATTCCCAACTGCATGGAAAACCACCATTGTTACTCCCATTCACAAAGGTGGTGACAGGTCCTCCGCCGGCAGCTACCATCCTATCTCCATACTCCCACCCCTCTCCAAAGCCCTAGAAAAGCTGGTTGCCGTGCAAATCACTGAATACCTGACCAAACACAACATCCTCTGCCCTGAACAGCATGGTTTCCATGCAGGACACAATACCGGCTTTCGCTAGTTGAATTTTCAACTTTCCTACACTCCTCTCTGGACTCTGGCTCCCTAGCCGGGCAGTGTCCTTCGACCTCTCAAAGGCATTCGACACTGTCTCCCACTCCCTCCTGCTGGATGCCCTCTGCCACACTGGCTTCTCTACTGGGCCTCTCACCTGGTGTACCAGCTACCTATCTGCCTGCTCCCAATGTGTCAGAATTAATGGGACACTTTCCAAAACTTGTCCCATCTGCTCAGGGGTTCCTCAAGGCTCCATCCTGGGACCCCTACTCTTCTCACTCTACCTCAACTCACTGCTCAGTACATGCACTGGGAAAATTCTGCTGTATGCAGATGACGCTGTCATCTTTGCCTCCCACCGTAACCCTATCTCCCTCCAGGACTCCCTACAACTATCCTATAATGATGCCGAAACCTGGTTTAAAGAGCACAGACTGGTCATTAATCTCAAAAAAACCAAAACAATGCTCTTTGCCCCAAAACAAAGCCAGCAACTTCCCACTCCATATCCTTCCCTACTCCAAACAACCACTGCAGCAAGTCCACCTCCTACAAGTACCTTGGGGTCTCCTTTGACTCAGCCCTCACCTACCACACCACATTGATGCTCTTGCTTCAGCCACTAATGTGTGGCTAGGTATCCTATACCACTATAAAACTGTCTTCCCCGCTGCCCTCCGTCCAGCGGTTACATCCTCTATATTATCCCTTGTTGACTATGGCTCACCAGTATACGGTGCTGCTGACATGACCGCCTCAATAAAATTCGCCTCATCCTAAATAAGGCTAATCACTGGGGCCCCAGGCTCATGCATCCATGCCAGCTCTATGAGATGGCAACACTGCTGAATCTGGATGACGTCTACAATACCAAACCTGCCTAATAACAAAAAAACTCTTCTTGGGCTATCCCCACCTGGGCTGACAGCCTCCCTCCACCAAGCCTAACCCTTGGTCTGTACACGGTCCTCCTGCAAGGCCACTTTTCAGGTCCCAAGATCTAGGACCTCCCATGGACAGAGGTCCTTCTGCTGTAGAGCTCCATCATGGTATAACTCGCTCCCTGCCCCATCTCGGATGCCCCCACAATTTCCAAATTCAAAACCACACTTCGAAGCCAACTATTTAACACGCGTAGCTGCACCTGTCTATAATAGAGGCATAGCTCTCTGTGCCCTGACAATGCCCGCTGGGTGGCATCCACACCACACCTCTTTTAATCCACACCCATTGCTGATTGAACTGCTATTATCTTGCTGCTTGCTCTTACCATCGTGCAAGAATGTGCCATTGTAACCAAACTGGCTTATCTGTTTAACTGTTGTAATCACATGTGCTTGCTAACTATGTAACCCATTTGCTGTAACCAAAAGTCTGTTATGTATTTGTCCTCAATGTGACGAGGTACCTTTGGAAATGAGCCTCTGGCTCAAAGGTTGTAAACTGATGTACGAATAAATAAATAAATATCCCTGGCCATTATGCATGCCAAATGTCAAGCAAGTCAGCTGAACCATTGCAGTTATTAAGCTCCAAAAATTGCCCTTTAACATTAAAAGCCCTTATCAACCCTAACTATACTAGCGCTACCGTGCCAGTATAATATATATATATTTTTTTTTAAACACCAGGAGAACTGAGTCTACTCAATTCTGTATACTTTATACTCACATATTGCTACGTCAAGCACCTTTACTAAGTGAACGTCTGCTTGAGTTCCCACGTAGCTACCGGCTTTTCTTTGAGGTACAACTGTCTCCGCCTTCCTGTGTCTCCGGCCCGCCTCCTCTATGTGCAATGTGTTTAATGCTGTGCCTACAAACCTCGATTTCTGACTTAGAGTGTCAGCAGTGCACTTTACACTACCTTTGACACAAACACACCTTATCTACCCACAAATTGCTTCATTTAAAATGCCATTTCCTGCTAAACTTCTGTAGGTTTTCATTGATATCTCTTAAATGGCTTATCTCCCTGTACCCCCACCCGGCATATGGAGCCCATATCTTCTCCTCCACCCACACTGGCATATTTTAACATGTTCCATTCCTCAAATCCACATCCTTTTTGGGACTCATCTTCTAGCATTCTAACACATACACTCATCCTACCACGACATTCATCTGTATGGACAGTGTCACTTGCACTCATGACGTATCTCTCATGTTTAACACCTGCATCTAATTACCACACTCTGCTATTATCGGGCAATAAGTTCTCCAATAAAAAAGAGCTAGCAATTTTAAGAGCCAACTTAAAAATGATTCTATTACTTTTATGTTCAGGGAACATGAAGTAAACCAAAGCCCTCCACCCCTGAAATTAATGCTAATCAACGTTGTAGCCTTCTTAAAAAATTGATCAAATAAAATATGGGTAGCACATACTAATACAGATATATTAGTGGTTACTGAAATGTGCTTTAAAGGCACCATCACAGATCAGCAGATTATGCTCCCCTCCTTCAATACGTTCAGATTGGAAAGACCCACTAGCGGAGGGGAGCTGTTATCTATGTAAATATCACATTCAGTGCAACTGAAGTCCTATCTTTATCCAACCCCAGGGAATTTGAATGTATAGCATTAAGGATTTCACTACCCTCATCTGAGGCATTCAACATTATTGGCTGTTATAGACCACCAGCAGGGGGTGTCGAACTCTTATCAACCCTTAGGAATATTATTGAATCTAATACCAATAAATGTATTATTCTCGGTGACTTGAGCGTGAACTGGCTTACACCAGGGCTAATGTTTTAAAGGATTTATGTGATGAGATTGGTGTCTCACAGCTTATCTCAGATCCTACCAGAATCAGTACAAAAATAAGCATAACAGCAGCATTCTCAATTTAATCCTCACAAATTGTCCCCACAAAATTTTGCACACAGCCATCTTCCACAATGATTTCAGTGATCATGACATAGTCGTCTGCTTCGTATCCAAGAAAAACGTCCCTCTTGCTCCAAATTTGTAACAAGGGCAGCTTCTGCAAGTTTAAAATTGATAATTACCTAGCTGACCTTAGGTGCGTAAATTGGCAGTCTATCTGGCCAACTCAGTAGATAAAGCCATTTCCATCCTGAATGCAAACCTCATAGAACTAGCCAATAAGCATGCCTCACTCACAAAGCATAGGATGAGGAAGGTTGCACACCCCTGGTCCAGTTCAGAATTGAAAGTTGCACTTTCTCATCTTGATAAACTTTGGGCACGAGCAAGACAGACCAAATCCTCTGCAGACTGACAGGCATTCAGAACTTTGAGAAATGTCTGCACAAAACTTATTAGAACAGCCAAAATGAACTACTACATAGAAACCCTAGAAGATGCCAAAGGCAACTCGGCTAAAATATGGCAGACAATCAAAATGATTAAAGGTCACAAAATACCTCCTTCTATACCCAGAAAAATTACTACCAATGGTACCGTGATCTCTGATCCAGTACCATCTAGAAAAATTAAATGCTCACTTTACCACAACAGGCCTTGCAATTGACTCCTCGCGGCTACTGGGTTGGTTGGCTGCTCCACACTTGACCCCCTCCGGTATCTGAGGATCCAAGACTCCTTCTGTCTTTCCCCAGTAACTTATAAGCAAGTCGAGGACTTCTTGAAAACATTGGATGCAAAGAAGGGTGCTGGTGCTGACGGGATTGAGTCCTCATTCCTATAACTAAGGAGAAATCTGTTAACAGCTTCAATATTACACATCTTTAATCTGTCCATCTCTTCTGCTATGGTTCCCTCATGCTGGAAAACAGCCTTCATACTGCCCCTGTTTAAGTCAGGTGACCCACGTGATCTCAGTAACTATAGACCCATTTCCATTCTACCAATTCTGTCCAAACTCATAAAAAAATAGTCAATAATCAACTAAAGGAGTATCTTGAAAAATCTAATTTACTTAACCCACTGCAGTCTGGCTTTAGGCAGAACCACAGCACTGTCTCAGCTTTGGCCAAAGTGTCTAATGGCTGGTTTACAGCCCTGGATAACAAGCAACCCATGGGAGCAGTCTTCCTAGACCTAAGTAAGGCATTTGATACTGTCAACCATAATCTCTTACTTCTGAATCCTAAAGATCTAGATATGAACAGTTGCTTAATAAATTGGTTCTCCAGTTATCTTACGGGTAGACTTCAATGGGTTAAAGCTGACTGGCTCTTTTCAGATCCTCTGCCGCTTATAAGAGGAGTACCCCAAGATTCTATATTAGGACCTTTACTGTTCTCCGCCTACATCAATTCCTTGGGCAACAACATCCATAATTCAAAGCTACACTTCTTTGCAGATGATACTGTGCGGTATACATTCAAACCCTCCCTAACGGAACTATGCGCTTAGCTGCAGTTTGATTTCAATCAACTGCAACACAACTTTATAAGCTCTAAACTCTTATTGAATACCAAGAAAACCAAGGCGATGTAATTTGGCAACCCATCGTAAACAGATTGCACCAGCGCCCATCACAACCCTCTTAGGAGACTCTCTGGAGGTGGTGGATAAGTTTAAGCACTTGGGAATCTGGCCGGACAGCAAATTGTCATTTGTTGCACACATTGACTTCCTTTCCAATAAATTAAAATTAAGGTTAGGTTTCTTCTAAAGGAACAGATCCTTATTCCCTGCGAATATATGACGTAGACTGGTACAAGCCACCTTCATCCCTCTATTGGACTATGCAGACATTATATAAAACTGCAGCACAGCACCCAACCTGCATGAACTAGATATACTTTATCATCATGCCTTACGGTTTGTAACAAATGTCCCATATAAAATGCATCATTGTGACCGTTACCAGGTAGTAGGTTGGACTTCCCTTGCCACAAGACGGATGCTCTTCATTGGTACCTGGACTCTTGCTAAACAAACTGCCATTGTATATCTCCTCTCTTATTCATAGGTCACACAGCAACTGTTCGCTAAGGAAAAGCACACTCGTTTTATTGGACGTGCCCAGAATACATTCATCTCATGGCAGAGGTGCTATTAGCTAATTCATCCCATCAGTTTGGAATAAAATCCAATCCTCACTCAGACTACCAGAGCTAGTCTCTATAAACATTTTCAAATCCCTGGCTAATAAAACTTTTAAGGAAAATTGCCATTGCAAAAATGGCTAGCATGCTTCCCCGTCATAAATCAGTTAGGACACAAGTACTTAGTTCTCCAACCACCCCCTAACCCCCTCCTCTCTTTGAACTACTTTCTTACTTTCTCTTGGTAGATAAGTATTGTTTCATACTATTTGTTTTTGTTCCCTGAGTTGTGATATCATTATACTGTGAATTATGTTCTTCTGGTATTGCATTGGATTGTAGATTATGCTATTTGTTTTTACTGTCTGCTGTATTGTTGTCCTACCAGGACCTCCTTGTAAATGAATGTGCTCATCAGAGTTTTCCTGCAAATACACTTGAACTTGAACTGAACTTAATGAGAGTCCTTCTTAAACTCAGAAGTCAGTCTGCAGCCATGATACTGGTTGCTCCAGACTGGGCCAAGCAGCCATGGTACCCTTTATTACTCACCCTGTTTACCAAGCAACCCATTCTTCTTCCTCAGAGATACAATCTCCTAACAGCTGTTCAAAGTCAGATAGTGTTTTATTTATTTATTTGTTTTTTTACGCACCTCAAGACCCTTCACCTGAAGGCCTGGTTCTTGAGGAGTTAGAATTTTATGAGTTTTAATTGAAGTATCTGCTTACCTGTCAGCAGGTGCTCAGAGAACAATAGCTTCGCACCCTATTTTTAGAACATTTTTCAAAGGCTTGGCAGATCTGTTCTCTCCTGTTAGGGAACTACTCTCTCCTTGGGATCTGAATGTGTGCATAGCCAGACTCATGGAACCTCTCTTTGTGCCAGTGGCTACAACTGATCTGAAATATGTCAGCTGAAGAACTGTTTTCCTGGTGGCAATTACTTCAGCAAGAAGAGTGTATGAGCTTCAGGCTCTCTGCACTGATCCTAATTACATAGTCTTCCATATGGACAAAGTGGTCCTTAGGACCAACAGGAAATTTCTTCCCAAGGTGGTATGAGTTTCATTTGAACCAATCCACCACCCCTCCTGTAATTCTTTGAAGCTAAGTCCAGTTCAGGGGAACTGAGGCATCATAGTTTGGCTGTAAAGAGGTCCCTCAGCTACTATACCAGTCGCACTGAGGACCTCAGGGGTTCCCACTCACAGCTGTTTATCACTTAAGGTGAGGTTAGAAAAAGCAGGCCTGCCTCAAAGAGATCAGCTGCATGCTGGATAGTATCCTGCATCCAGTTCTGTTAAACTAAGGCTGAGAAACAGCCACCAAAGGACCTCAGGGCACATTTCACTCATGGAACTGCTGCCTCTGTGGCAGCTGCAAGGGACATTGCCTTGCTGGAAATCTGTAAAGCGGCTACCTGGAGTACAGTCCACACTTTCACAAAGCACTATTGCCTGGATGTACAGTCCTGAAGTGATGCAAGATTTGGCACTGCAGAACCTTTTTTCTAAGTAGGTTGTGTACCCTCCTCCCAAGGCACTGCTTGGTAGTCTGCATATGTCTATCATACTGGGAGATTCCTGGGGTTTGAGATAAAAATTACTTACCACAGCAATATTGTTTCTTCCAAGGGATCTCCCAGTATGATTAGATCGGTATGATGATCCCACACTACCTCCCCTTACATAACCTGGATCAGGTTCAGCAATACTTTCATGGGAGTTCTTAATGTTGCCATTAATCTCTGGTTTAACTTATTGCCTCTAGGGACATGGATGTGTTGTTCATCCACACTGTCTGGCAGGTTCCTTGCCGCTTTAAATCTTGCCGGAAGGTCTTCAAGCTGGCTCCTCCCACCCACCCGGGTGGTAAAATTCTCAGCTCCGCCCCATGATGCCAGATCTTCCTTACCGTTTGGAAGCTCAGGTTCCCTCCTTAACGCTCTATGTATAGACTGGATCCTAATTTTTCAGTTCGCCCGAAAATAATTCTAAAGTTCTCAAGACTTCGGTCTAATTACTCCCTCATGGCTGCAATGGACAAATCGACTCCTGGATTTCAGCAGTGCCCATGTGGGCAGAAGATGTCCAGGACGGACCCGCACTCCACGTGCGTCTACTGCCTCGGCCTAGATCACGACCCGCAGGCCTGCGGAGTTATAGCGTCGTTTTGGGACAATGTCCTAGAAGACCGCGCTGCCCGGTTACAGCTTGGGCACCCCGAGGAGCGCTACCCGCCGATGAAGTCCAAGGAGGCCCATTGGGTGGTGTCCGCGGCGGCTGGCTCGGCTGAACATCTCGAGCAGATGATCGCCCTCGAGGAGGAGGCAGCCCAGGCCGCATCCTCATCTTCCGCGGTTGCGGCATTTATCCTGCTCTCTCTGGGATCCTCCTACCAGCTTCTTTTAAGGAGCTTTGCCAGTCCCTTTCCATGAAGGGAGAGGGGCCATCAGGACACTCTTCTCAGTCCAAAAAGAAGGACTCGAAGGGTAAGTCCCACCGTCGACGTTCGTGGGAGCGGGAGAGGTCCCCTTCCCTGGACAGTCGACACTCGACTTCGGTCGAGGTTGCGGCTAAGGCCGCTGGCTTCACGGTGTCCCTGTCAGGTCAGCCGGCCGAGACACCTGTCGACGTGGTCGAGATTTTTCTCGACCCGTCGGATGGGCTGTCGACTGGTGAAGCCGACAACCCTTCCTCATCGGTTCCCCCGGTGGAGACTGAGGACTTGCCTGCGCCTCCTGTGCCGGAGTCGCCAGTCAAGGCTCCCGAGCCAAGGGAAGAGCGGGTGTCCCCCTGCTCCCTCCTAGACCGCCCTCGGAAACACGGAGGTCTCGGTCCCAGTTCCGTCTCGATTCAGCCGATCCGCCGACATCGGCCGGTCTCAGTCTCGGCACGAGGAAAGCGGCGGCGCCGCTCGTCCTCATCCTCCTCCTCCTCGGAAGAGGAGAGGCTTTGGTGCAAATTGCGTCAACGCTACGAGGACTTAATGTGGCAGCAGCTCTTTTTGTCCGGGAACAAGCCGACGCCATCGCCTTTCCCGGCCATTAAGTGGTTGTCACCCGAAAGGCCGAAACAACCCCTCACTGTAGTCGAGGTGCCCAAGCCTGGGCCGGTTGTTCGGCCGAAGCCAGCTGCCCACCGATTGTGGTGGAACATCCGCCTCCACAACCGAAATTGGGGGCGCTGACCAAGGACTCTCGGTCGGGTCAGGGTCTGCCCCACTGGTTGTCAGTCACCCTCACTCCCAACCGTCCTCAGCAGGTGGAGGGTGGCTCAGGCCCCAGGCAGCATTTCGCAGACTCCTCGGAGTCTGATGACGACTCCTCCCTGTTTTCCAGGCCCCTTGACCTGGAGTCCTCCGGGGGGGGCAGTCGATGGACGAGAGCCCATCATTGTTCATGGGTCTGCTTCGGCTCATATTGGAGTCCACTGGGATGCAGCTCGAGCCTGTATCCAAGCGGGCAAAGTATCCCCTGACAGAGATACTGGACCAAGGGGATTCATCCACGGAGGCCTTTCCGGTGGCTGAAGCCATTGTTGGCCCAGCCTTGGAGCTCTGGCAGCGGCTGGCTTCCTGCCCTGCGCCTTCAGCCAGGATGGCCAGGAAGTATGCGGTCCCTACCGGCTCTTTGTCCAGTTTTTCAGAGCACCCCTCTGCGGAGGGGTTAGTCACCGATAGCGTTTTCTGGAATTCTGGGAATACTAGGGATGTGGATAAGCCCCCCAACAAGGAGTCCAAAAAGCTGGACTATGCCGGGCTCAAGGTGTACGCTGCGTCCTCCCTAGGCCTCCACCAGGCCAGCTCGGCCATGCTGATGGCATACTTCTCCTACGCCCTCATGGGCTCCGTGGATGAGGTGATCCCTCATTTCCCGGCTGACCTGCAGACCACGGTCAAGCAGGTGCGGGATCAGGGAAGGGCAGTGGCGAAACAGCAGCTCCAAACGGCTCTGGACATTGGAGACTCCTGTGCCAGATCAGTAGCGGCCACAGTGGCCATGTGCCACAGAGCATGGCTGAGGATATCCACCTCACAACAGATACCCAGCATAAGTTGGCGGATGTCCCCTTCTTGGGGTTTGACCTGTTCGGCCCTGGAGTGGAAGGCCACCTCCAGCGGATCGAAAAGTCCAACGCTACCCTGGACTCGGTCACCTCCGCCCAGAAGGACAAGGGCTGTCATCAGCAACATAAGTCCTTTCGCACTTCTACGCCTGTGGCACGTCCGGCCCAGCAACACCAGCATCAGGGCCAGCAGGCTTGCGCTTGGCATCCCAAAGCCAAGCCTGCGGCTTCCTCTAGTAGGAAGCAGGGAGGAAAAGGCCCAGGAGGTCCCTCGGCCAGCCCCTCTTCCAAACTTGCCCAGTGATGGGTTGAGGGGTGTCGCCCCCAGCCTCGTCACTCCCCCCTGGGTTCCCCCCGTGGGGGGAGGGCTCCACCACTTCCTTTCCACCTGGTCCACTATCATCATGGACCGCTGGGTGTTGGAGGTGGTAGGAAAGGGCCTGCCTCTGGAGTTCGAGCAGGCCCCACCCTTCTGAACCGTCGCCCCTCAGGGGGGTTACGGGGTCCGCAGCCTCTCTGTCGGCTCGCCAAGCCGACATTGCCCTGCTCCTTGAAAAAGTGATCAGGAAGGTGGCGGATCCTCCACCAGACCCGGGGTTTGTGTCCAGGTACTTTCTGGTCCCGAAACGGATGGGGGGCTGGCGCCCCATTCTAGACCTGCACGACTTGAACAGGTTCCTAGGGTCCCGAACCTTCAGGATGGTCACTCTGGCTCAGATCATTCCATTCTTGGAATGAGGCATGTAGTTCTGTTCTCTGGACCTCCAGGACACATTCTTTCACGTCCCAATCCGTCCGTCCCATCATAGATTCCTCCACTTCAGGGCAGAGGGATCCCTCTACGAGTTCCGGGCCATGCCCTTCGGCCTTTCCCTAGCTCCCAGGGTCTTCACCAAATGCATGGCAGTGGTGACAGCATTCCTGTGGCGCCGAAGGGTCTGAGTGTACCCCTACCTGGATGACTGGCTGATTGCAGCCTCCTCCAGACTGGAGGTGGAGCGGTCCAGGGATCTGACCCTCCAGGTTTGCTCTCAGGTTGGCCTCCTCATCAACAAGGCCAAGTTGGAACTCGTGCCAAAGCAGGTGATACAATTCATTGGGGCAGAGCTCAACTCTCTACGAGCCAGAGCACGGCTCCCAGCAGACAGGGCTAAGGTTCTTTCCTCCTTTGCCCAATCATTTCAGGTTGGGCAATTGCACCCTGCCCGGAACTTCCTGCACCTCCTGGGCCTCATGGCAGCCTGTACCAGCATGGTCCATTGGGCCTGTTGGTACATGCGTCCCCTTCAATGGGGGCTGGCCAGCCAATGGTCACAGCACTCCGATCCCTTGGATCAACTAGTGACAGTGACCCAGGGGATGTGGAATGCCCTCCAGTGGTGGACCGTTCCAGCACATCTGCAGGAGGGCATCCTGTTCGTCCGCCCCGAGCCGACGGTCTCTCTATCGACCGATGCCTCTCTGATGGGTTGGGGTGCCCATCTGGGGGAGCACAGAGCGTACGGCCTCTGGTCCCCTCGGGAGTCCCGATGCCACATCAACCTGCTGGAGCTTGAGCAGTTCATCTAGCCCTCACCGCCTTCCTCCATTCATACGGGGTCCAAGTAGTCCAGGTCCAGGCGGACAATACCACGACCATGTACTACCTAAACCGCCAGGGCGGGACACGCTCCATGCCTCTGTGCAGGGAAGCTCTCTGCATTTGGTCCCTCGTGTGCAGCCTGGAGGCAGATCTCCTTGCCATCCATGTGGCAGGAGCCTCCAACATTCTGGCCGATGCCCTAAGCTGGATAGGGGCTGCGTCCCATGAGTGGTCTCTCCTGCCAGAGGTAGTACAAGATCTGTTCTCCTACTGGGGCACGCCTCAGGTGGACCTGTTTGCCTCCAGGGAGAATGCGAAGCTGAGATTGTTTCATGCCCGGCCCCCTCAGCAGGGCTCGCTGCAGGGGGATGCCTTCTCGAGGCCGTGGACCCCGAGCCTCTTCTAGCCTTTCCCCCATTTCCCTTGATCCACAAGGTGCTTCTCAAGACAACGAGGGATAAGGCGCAGGTGATTCTGGTAGTCCCAGACTGGCCCCGCCAGTTCTGGTATCCAGATCTCCTCAGTCTCAGCTCCAGGCTCCTGAGGTGGCTTCCAGCCCACCTGGACCTGATCTCAGTCAATCAGGGGAAGGTATTCCATCTGGACCTTCAATCCCTGCACCTGACAGCCTGGTTCCTGAGCAGTTAGAGTTCCAGGCCTTGGGTTTTTCCAACGAGGTCCTCAACGTTGTTGAGGCATCCCGTAAGGAGTCGACCAGGAAATGCTACGCCTCTAAATGGAAGAGATTCTCCATTTGGTGTCAGGGCAAGGGCCTGGACCCTTCCTCCTGTTCCTTGGCTAGTATTTTGGACTACCTGTGGTCCCTTTCTCAGCAAGGGCTTCAGTCGACGACCCTCAAGGTGCACCTGGCAGCTATCTCTGCTTACCGGGTGTGGGCCGGGAAGCAGTTGGTGGCACAGGAGAAGGTGGTCGGGCGCTTTTTCAAAGGCCTTGATCACATATCCCCTCCGGTGCGAGAACCTCCACCTCCGTGGGATCTACTGCTGGTATTGGCTAAGCTCATGGGCAAGCCATTCGAACCGATGCACAGGTGTGACATCTCTCACCTGTCGTGGAAGACCGCCTTCTTAGTGGCTATCACATCAGCCAGAAGGATGGGAGAGCTCCAGGCGCTTTCCATCGAGTCTCCTTATCTGGCCTTCCACAGGGACAAGGTTGTCCTGCGCCCCCACCTGAAATTCCTTTCCGAAGGTGGTGTCGGAGTTTCACCTTAACCAGGTGTTGACTCTGCTGGTGTTCTACCCCAATCACACCTCAGAGGCTGAATATAGGCTCCATACTTTGGACCCTAGGAGGCGCTCGCTTACTAGAGGCGGATGGCTGAAGTTCAGGAGAGGTTCGCCAGCTGTTTGTCACCTACGCTGAAGCCGCACCTGGCAGACCTGCAGCCAAGCGGACGATAGGCAGGTGGGTCACCTCCTGCATAGATCTCTGCTATAGGTTGGCGGGCATGGAGCCTCCCAGAGGGATGAGCTCATTCTACCCGCCATACTGCTGCATCGGTGGCTGCTTCCAGGGACGTCCCTATCCAGGAAATCTGCAGGGCTGCTACCTGGAAGTCAGCACACACCTTCATCACCCACTACCACATCGGCCTTGGTCATGCCGGGATGCTGGTTTGGGGCCTTGGTTCTCAGTCTTTATTCCTTAAGTAGGGGTATCGCTTGCCTCCCTCCTCCCGGAGAACTGCTAGGAGTCTGCCAGACAGTGTGGATGAACAACATATCCATGTCCCTAGAAATACAGGTTACTCACCTGTAACAGGAGTTCAAGGCGGTATGTTGTTCATCCACGACCCTCAACCTCGGCTCGGCCTCGACGCACAACCTGGCCAGGCAGGCTAGATCTGCATCATGGGGCTGAGCCAAGAGTTTTACCACCCGGGTGGGTGGGAGGAGCCAGCTTGAAGACCTTCTGGCAAGATTTAAAGCGGCAAGGAACCTGCCAGACAGTGTGGATGAACAACATATACCATTCCTAGAACTCCTGTTACAGGTGCGTAACCTGTATTTTTGATGCACACACAGATAAGTAGGGGGCATAGCTATCCCTTTGTGTTGTTTTTATCCTGTTGGAAGCCCATCCTCCTCAGCAGGGGTGGATATTATTATTATTGGTTGGATCAGAATTATTTAATTTGGATAGTCTAGTATTTTTCAACTACAAAAATGAATCTGACTTTTAGATGGAACACAGTCCACCTAGAGGCAGCACTTTGAATGTAGCATTCTAGTTCCATTATTTGCATACATTCTACATTACATCACTACAGCTCCAGGGCAGTCAGAGATTCTGGGCTGACTGCATATGTCTAATTATACTGGGAGATCCCCTGGAAGAAACAATATTACTGTCGTAAGTAATTTTTTCTTACTGACTACTGCCCCATTAGTCTCACATCACAACTCTCTAAACTGCTGGAAGGTTACATAAAGGAGGAAATGGAGAAACATGTTGCTAACCAAGGGCTAACTGATGTGACACAACATGGCTTTAGGCCTAATAGATCTTGTCTCACAAATCTTCTGCAGTTTTTTGACCCGATTAGCACAGCTCTGCTCTGGACACTGGATTACCTGTTGATGTACTAGTTTTCTTCCAATTAATGACTTCGTTGAGCTTCACACAAGTAGTTACCTCTGCAACTGATAGTTCTGGTCATTCTCTGGACCTGGTGTTCCTCCTGGGTATGGAGATCTCCAACTTGGTGGTGGAGCCAGTCAGTTGGTCTGACCATTACACTAGCAAGTTCAATTTCCAGGCCCCCCTTATAGGTCTGCCCCTGTTGAGATGGTCTGGTACTGCCCATTAAGGAGTGTAACACCAGATGGCCTGATGGAGGTACTGGATCTATCGGGACTTCCGACTGCTAGCAGGGGTCCACACAATCTGCTGTAGGCCTATAATATGGCTGTGGCAGCAGCTCTGGACTCTATTGCTCCTGTTTGTGTTTGCTCCCTCACCCTTCACCCTTGGTCCCCTTTATTTGTTGGGACTTTGAGGGAGATGAGGAGAGTGGGGCGAAGGTTTGAGTGATGCTGGCAGAAATCTAGTCTTGATGCCGACAGGCTTAGATTTATGGTCCATTATTCAGACTATCAATCAGCGAGCTCCCATAAGAAGGCAGTGTTCCTTTCTGGGGATATCACCGCTGCGAGGAACCGATTGGCTCAGCTCTTCCGAACTGTGGGCAGACTGTGCAGTCCAGCCTGTCTGCAGGTTCGGAGAGCGTTGTCACAGGATAAGTGTGATGAGTTTGCTCGCTTCTTTGCGGATAAGGTTGCCGACATTAGATCAGAGATCTGCTTAGCTCGCTTCAGTGGACGGGGTGGTGATCGGTCAGAGGTTGCAAAACCACCATTTGGTTGGTCGACTTTTAGCCAGCTGGTGATTGTGAATGTCATAAGTCTTGCCCAGAGTATGCGTCCGACCTGCTGTAGTTTGGACCCAGGCACAACCCACCTCCTTGTAGAGTGCATTGCTATCATCAGCCCGGTCCTGGCTAAGATAGTCTGGAGTTGGCTTGAGACGGATGATTTGCCTGACTCCCTGAAGGAGACGGTGGTGTCACCCCTCCATAAGAAATCTTCTCTCAACTCGAATTGTCTTGCCAACTACTGACCTGTCTCTAACCTGCCCTTTGTTGGCAAGGTTATTGAGAAGGTGGTCGCACTGCATCTGAATGACCACCTTACCATCCACGACATCTGTGATCCTCTCCAGTCGGGATTTAGGAAGAGGCATAGCACCAAGACTGCCCTGGTCCGGGTGCTCAGTGATCTCCTGATAGCAAGAGATCAGAAAACTCATTCCATCTTAGTCCTCCTTGATCTCACTGCAGCATTTGACACCGTAGATCATGACATATTGCTGGAGTGCCTGCAGGTTATTTGTGGACTGTCAGGGACAGTCTTCAGTTGGTTCCACTCGTTCGTAACTGATAGATCTCAGAGAGTTGTGTCAGGAATTTATTCTTCTGATGCATTCTCTGTACCATGTGGGGTACCTCAGGGCTCTGTGCTTTCACCTACATTATTTGCAGTGTATATGCTGCCGTTGGGAGACATTGTAAGGTGGTATGGCTTGTGTTTTCACTGCTACGTGTATGCAGATGATACTCAGCTATACATGTCCATTGTACCTGACCAGGACGATGCAGTCTCAGTGTTTAACAATTGCCTCACCGAGATCCAGGGCTGGATGAGTGCCAACTGGCTGAAGCTGAATCCAAACAAAACCGATATTTTGGTTCTGGATCTTGGTCACCGGGTAGAGGGGTCCTCAGCAGGGCAGGCCTCTAGGCTTTTGCCTGGAGGTTGCCAGCTGATGACCTCTGAATGGATGTAGAGTCTGGGCGTTTTTTTTGACAAGGGGTTGACCCTGAAGTCTCAGGTGTCATCCGTCGTCAAGACCTCATTTTACCATCTGAGGAATATCGCCTGGATTAAGCACCTGGTTCCACTCAGTGATCTTCCGACATTGGTCCATGCCTTTGTGACCTCCCGCCTTGATTACTGCAACGCGCTGTACTTAGGGCTTCCAGGGTTTGATATCCACCACTTGCAGCTAGTGCAGAATGCTGCTGCATGGACTGCACTGGCTGCTGGTTCAGTGGCGGATCACCTTCAAGGTCAGCTTGCTGACCTACAAAGCCCTACATGGACAGGGACCGAGTTATCTGCAAGAGCTCCTTTGTCCCTACTGCCCCCTCTGACCACTCTGCTGTGCCAATGAGGGCTTGCTAGAGATTTCCAGGGTCAATTTGAAGACCTCTGGAGCCTGTGTGTTTGCCTTTGTGGCTCCCACCCTGTGGAATTCGCTACCTCTTCGGGTAAGGGGGTGCCTGACTGTGGAGAGCTTTAAATCTGCTCTTAAAATATTTTTATTCTCTCTTGCTTATCCTGATTATTAATTCATGGAATTCTGTCATTTTAATTAGTTTTTAATTCTGTTTTTAGTCTTTTGTAAAAGCGCTTTGGTATTTATTGAATTGCGCTTGAAACAAATAAAGTTTAAGTTAAGTATACTTAGAGCATGCTAAGGCATTTGACTTTGTTCCCCATAAAGAACTACTTGACAGGTTGTTAGTACTGAATTTCCATCCTACTATTATCAAGTGGGTGGAATCATGGTTAACACAATGAAGACAGCACAATTGAGAGGGTTTACATCTGACTGGGGATATGTCACAAGTGGTGTTCCACAGGGATCCGTATTGGGACCATCACTTTTTAACATCTTTATTTCCTCCATGTAGACTTCCTCTAACTCATGGCTCATGAAATTTGCTGATGATACCAAGATAGGGGCTATTGTAAATAGTGATGAAGCTATAACCAAGTTTCAAAATGACCTACATAACTTGGAAACCTGGGCAAAGGAGCGCAAACTACAATTCAATGAGGCCAAGTGCAGAGTCATGCACTTTGGGAGTAAAAACAGACTAGCCAGGTACACATTAAATGGAAATGAGCTGCAGGTTACAGATAAGGAAAGAGACATAGGTATAACTAGAAAGAATAAACTAACATGTGAGGACCACACAAGAGGACTAGTAAAGAATGGTAGTAAACTATTGGGATGTATCCTGAAGCACATCAAAAGCAGGGAGGAAAAGGCCTCCATGCCCCTTTTGGTCCCCACAGAACAGTGGGAGTATAAGGCTATTGGAAAAAGTCCAGAGGAGAGTAACTAAAAGAATAAGAACTGTTAAAAAGCTTACTTACGAAGAAAGGCTACCTAGAGTAAATCTACACTCATTGGAGTACAGAAGGTTCAGGGAGATCTATGCCTTGTGTTCAAAGCATTCCAAGATAAAGATCTATGGGAATGTGCAGGTTTCAATAAAAAAGTAACTAACGGAGATATCCAAACACACAAACTACAGTTAAGTGGAGAGATGTACAAAACTAACAGAAGGGGGAGGTGGATTAATCAGCGGGTGGTGACTGTGTGGAATGCTCTGCCAGAAATGGTGGTAAACCGTTTCAATATGAAAGCTCTTAAGATAGCACTGGACAATTACATAGTTTCAACTAATAGCCAGATCTTCCACTGATAAGTGGTGAGTCTATTTGGCTAACACTATTGACTCGTAACCTGCTATGGAATCTATGAAATAAATACAGAGATACATGGACATTGACAGCAGAAATGAGTTCTTGGTCCATCCAGTCTGCCAAGCCAACCTAACTATTCTGCCTTACCCTAGTGACAGTCCTCCCCTTTTTTTTACTGCCCCCCCTTTTTCTGACTAAACCCACCTGTCTGCCCCATCCCTGCTTGAATCTGCTGATTGACTTGGCCTGTACCTCTTCTTCTGGTAGCTTTTTCCACTTATCCATCAGTCTTTCCTTGAAGAAGTGCTTCTGAACATCCTTTCTGAATCTCTTCCCTTCCAGCTTTAGTGAATTCCCTCTTATCTCTGTGTTTGAACTTAGGGAGAATAGCTCCTTGGCATATACTCTATTTATCCCATGCAGGTGCTTGTATGTCTTCAGTCATGTGACCCCTTTCCCTCATTTTCTGAAGGGTACACATATTTAAGTCCTGCAGCATCTCCTCATATGTCGAACCCCCAAGGCAATACACCATCTTAGTTGCTTTGTACTGTATTGCCTTCACCTTGCTGCAGTCTTTCCTCAGGTGTGGGATCCAATACTTTGCACAGTATTCCAGGTGCAGCCTCACCAGTGACCTATACAAAGGAAGGATCAGTTCCCTCCATCTACTGCTTATCCCGCCCCGCCCCCCCCCATGCATTTCAGCATACAACTTGCTTTGCTCACTGCTCTGTTGCAGTGTGCAGACATTTTTAGGGTCTCCAACGCCATCACCACTAAATCCTTTTCTTCTGGAATGCTATCCAGCACCACCCCTCCCATTTTGTGTTGTACCCTTGAATTCCTTTTTGCAGTTTGCATTACTTTACTTTTGTTAGCACTGAAGTTCAGTTGCCAAATCTTGGACTGGCTCTTCAGCTTGCCAAGATCCTCCCTTAGTTCCCTTCCCTTCTCGCTTCATCTGTGGCTACCCTTGCACAGATTTTTTTGTGTTATCTGCAAGGAGGCAGAACTTACTCATGCTACTCTCACCTGTGTCACAGATTAAATTATTGAAGAGGACTAGTCCTAGAACTGACCCCTGAGGTGCCCTGTTGGTCACTTTCATCACTGCTGAAGACTTTCCATTGACTACCACCCTCTGTGTTCTGTCCCCCAGCCAGCTCTCTACCCAATTTGCAATCTTTTCCTCTACCCATGGCCCCTAATCTTTTTTACCAGCCTCCTGTGGGGGGCTGAGTCAAAGACCTCACTAAAGTCAAGGTATAATATATCCAGTTGCCTGCCTGTTGTCTACTGCTGTGGTAACCCAATTGAAAAACTCAATCAGATTCATCTGGCAAGACCTTCTGCTTGGGAACCCATGCATTCTGGGGTCTAACAGCCCATTCCATTCTAGGAAGTCCACCAGGTCCTCCCTCAATAGAGACTTCTTGATCTTCCCCACTATAGATGTCAAGCTGACTAGCTTATAGTTCCCTGTCTCATCCCTCTTCCCTCTCTTGTGTAGTGGAACCATATCCACAGTTATCCTAGGGACCACCCCTGTGGCTAGCAAGCTATTGAAAATGTTTTATTGCTATGCTGATGATACCCATATGTATCTGTCCTTTTCCTCTTACAGGGTGTTGGGTTTGTTGTTAGAACAGTACCTATTGGAAATCAGACTCTGGATGATCTCCAATTGGTTGGCTTTGAATTCAGAAAAGAACACATGGCTTCTGATGGGGAATGACTGTCAGTTGTCAGCCTTAAATAGTGCCTGAAGTGTTGATGCTCCCTGTCTTTGATGGGGTTCAACTGAAGGCAGAAAGGGAAGAGCACAGCCTGTAAGTAGACCTTGACAGACAGTTTACATGTGTATACCAGGTGTCTTCTGTTGTCAGCTGCTGCTTTTACTACATGAACATTATTGCCATATTGCTTCCATTTCTTGACACTGATGTCCTCCATACGCTGGTGCAGACCTTTGTTTCTTCCAGACTACGTTACCGTAATGTGCACTATAAGGGCACACCTGGTGGTCAGTTGCATTGTCTTCAGCTAGTCCTGAATGCAAAAGCAGGGCTTCTGGCTTCACAGAGCATATTGCCATCTTACTCTGGGTCCTGGACAGGCTGCCAGTGAGGTGGCACGTTGACTATGTGGTACTTTTGTTTGTGTTCAAAGCCCAAAGTAAGCTGTGCCTTTAGTACTTCCACAGTCTCCTGCCCCCTCTACAGCCCAGCCAAGGTGGTGAGCTCTATGGGACAGAGGCATTTGAGGGTGCCTATCTCACAGCTAAAGTCAGCTGATGACTAAGCTTTTGCAGTGGCAGCCCATGCCCTATTGAATTCTCTCCCATGTGAGGTCTATTTATCTCACTGTAGTTCGATCTTCAGAGCCAAGCTGATGAAATATCTTTGTAATCAACATTTGTGTCATCATTGCAGCCTTGGCCCTGTCAACCTGTTTTGCCTATATCTGAGCCCTTCTAAAGTTATACATTTTTGTGTTTTTGTACAATTGTGTTTTTAATTTTTTCTCTCAATCTGCTGTTCCATCTCCCTCTAACATATGGGTGCTCCTGTTTTGTAATTATTAAATACCTAATTCTGTAGACATTATCTGAATTATCGTGAAAGTGTCCTGAGATTAGATACGGTGCTATATAAAAATAAAACTACTACTACCTTTCAAAAATTATTTTTCTCCTAGAACTAATATAAAATTCTTCCCTAAAGTTGTGTCAGCTTTTCATTTAATCAATAACATTGCTTGTGTGTTTTCCCTATATCACATACAAATCCAAGTAAATAAAGACTTCATAGCCTGGATATCAAACAAGCTTTGAGCTTTTAGAAAAGTTGGAACTGTTCAGATTTGAGATCACATATAACAATTGTTTGTTGCTTCGAAGTAGCAAAAGGTCACCCAGCAGCCAAGAGAACAGTTTCCAGATGGTTTATCTTCTGTACTTGTTTCTATTGGTCAAAAGCTGGTAAAACACCACCTGATGGAATAAGAGCCCATTCTACTATGGGTACAGCAGCTTCAGTGGCAACTGCCGGAGATGTTCATCTACTGTAATTCATGTTTGTGAGGCAGCAACATAGGCTTCAGGTACATGCCTTTACCTTTTACTATTGTTTAGAGATTCAAGGCAGGAGAGATGGAAGGTTTAGAACTACTTTAATTCAAAAAGTATTTGCAAAACACAATCCTAGGTCTTACCTCCCAGGTACTGCTAAGAGTCAGCCATTGGTACAACATTATACAATTCATTACATTCTTGTTATGAGAAGAAAAGTGACTTACGTCTGCAGCTATGTTTCTTCTATGGGATGCAGTGTATAGCCATACTAACCCTTCCCTACCTCCACTTCTAGAATTGCAGTGGTTCTTGAGAATACAAGATTAAACAGGTTAGAATTTATATGCCGAAGCATTTTATTAGAGATCTCCTCTAATCCATACTCTGTGTTTTAATAGTGCACAATGTTTCCAATTTTTTTTTCTTCATGTTAATTACTTGTTTGTGTTTTGATTTTGGTCATGTCCCCCCAATTTCTTCAGTTGAGATCTGCTGTTGGGAGGTCAAAGGGTACGTGATCTGCACAGTACAGTACAGAGAGCATTTGAAAATATTAACATTCTCCAGGGTACCAGACAGGTATAGACTAGTATACAAATACTGAACAGAGGTGATTAAAATAGTGGGAAAATATTGACCCCAAAGGATAAACTATTGCCTGACAGTTATTTCCCAAAACCAAAGGCCGAGGGCATTATGACTACTAGAAGGCAATAATTCATCCGGCGTGCTCTATATTTTCACGCTATATCCTAACACAACTCAGGTCTGTATCTGTTTTATTGACCTTGCCCAAGTTATGAGGATTAGAACAGGCAGTAGTAGTTGTAAAACTATGGCGCAGTTCTAATGGACTGTTGCCTGGTTCAAATGAATTATAGATTGAGGGAGCATTCCCACCCAGGGCTCCAGATAAGGTGTGTACCGACCTATTTTACTCACCTAATTTTAGGAAATACTTTTCAGAAATTGTTTTAATGAGTACCAGTACTCACCCAACATTTGTAAATACTCCACATGCCGAAGAATAGTGCTTCATAACATAACTGGTGATTCAAAAGGAACAGTTTTTTGCCAGAATTACAGCACCTGCATGAATCCCACTTTTGTATTACTCACTATGTTTTAAAACTGGTGAGTAATTCCTACCTGCCAACATTATTTGGAGCATTGTTGGCACCTGAAATTCTTATCTAGAAAAAAGCGACATTTTTTTTAAATAAATGTACTCCTCAGTCCACTCTAGCAAGACATTTGTACACATCTGAATTTAATTTTACTCACCTCACTTTCAAAATGAGGAGTACAGGTGTTCATCCCAAAAAATATTATCTAGAGCCCTGCTCCCGCCCAATCGGAGCGCTCCTTTGCCCTGTGCATGAGACACTCTTATTCTGTGAAGAGCATCCCACCTGCAGATGCCCTGGAAATGGGCACATTCCAGGAATAGTTTTTTTTTTTTTATTTTAAATATATTATTGATTGCTCTCGATCAATAATTATATTAATACATCTCCCATCACCACTCGTTCCTGTATCAGAGTGGTTTCACATGCCTTCAGCTAGAGCCAAAACAGCTCAACTTCGCTTTTCTCGCTCCAGTCGAAGGCACGTGAAACCACTCTGATACAGCACCGAGTGGCTCCGAAAGATGTATTAACATATATTTATTTAGTTTTTGTTGACCGGGTAAGTGCACTAGACAAATCCTGCCTATTTTCAGGCACGACCCGGGGGAGGGGGATACAGATGAATGCCAACTGACCTTGAACCAGATTAAGCTGTTGGTAGTATTTTTAGTGAACGCAGGAAATTTGGCCCAGGACACCGGAAATTCCTACTCTTTTCGATAAGTGCCATGGGATCTTTAACATCCACCTGAACTACCACCAATCCAAGCAGATGGGACCTCGGTTTAACGTCTCATCCGAAAGACGGCACCTCAGAAGTGCAGCACCCCTCTCATGCTGCACTATAGTGTCAGTACTGGGATATTAACCCAAGTGCCAGATGTGGGAACTGAACCCACAGCCCTCTGATCTCCCGGCCTCAGAGGCAAGTGTGCTACCTACTGAGCCACTGACACTAGCTAAATATAGTATTGCCTGGTTCTAATGAACTATTGCTTGGTCTTTTTTTTTAACCAAGCTGTATTAAAAAAAAAAGTGTATGTCATGTAACTAGCTGTGGTCCAATCAGAGACCAGGATTTTTTTCTAAGGGTTAATAAATGCAGTTAGTATGACTATTATGTCACATCTGTTAGAAGAAACCTCGTTCCATAGGTGAGTAATTTTTATATGTGTAACTTAGCTTTGATAGCACAGCAAATTTCTTTATGTCTGTGGCAGGCTGTGATGCTTTTTAACACTGTTAGTGACTGTAAAACTGGGGTCTAATTTAATTTTTAGTAAAGTCTTTGGTCTTAAAAATCCAGTAACAAAAGATCTTACTTCGAGAGGGGCTCTTGCAGTAGGTAATTACATATAGGACTGATGCCAGCCGGCGGCAGGACCCCAAGGAAAAATTTCTAGCTAGCAGTCCCTGACAGGGACCGCCCCCCCCCGTCAGGTGACCCGCATCATACGACGTCGGTATAAAGGGGCGGTCCGGACACCCGCCTTCCAGTTCTTTCCCGCCGTCAGCTTGTGCAGTGCCTCGCGGTTAAGTTCTTATCACTCAGTCCTGTTACTTCGTCGGTTTTTCCAAACAAGTTTTCAGTATAAGAATTTTATTCTTCTTTCGTCAGGTGAACGTTGGTTTATGTCGTCCCCTTCAAAGAATAAGTGTGACTCATGCGGCGCCCAACTGCCTCACAAAGACGGTCACTCCCTCTGCCTTTTCTGCTTAGGCCCCGACCATGCGGTCGACGAGTGTCCGTGACTGCCTTCAATCCAATGCAGCCACCCAAGAAATCGCCGGCCAGCAGTCCTCAAGCCCATCTCCTCAAAAGAAGATGTCGCGATGGAGAAGGAGTTGAAGAAACCCGGCGGCGTCGACCTCCCTGAAGGGCATAAGGCGGGACAAGGAAAGGAACCGGAGAAAGGCCTCCTCCTCCGACTCCGGCGGATCGCGGGCAAAATCTTTATCCCTCCGGGATACGCCTGACGGCAGCCTCAAGGCTTTGGAGAGCGTCGGCCACCCGTTGGGTTAGCGTTTGAGCCTGCTCTAGGTGTCTCCGGGCAAAGGAGACTCTAGCCCCTAGTACCGCCGCAGGCCCTGCGGCCCTACTGGTGTGGGCATCTCCCTTAAGCGGACGTCGGCTCCTCTGGCGTGCGCTGGGAGAAGGCAGCTAAGATGCTCGACCCTTCCCCGAGTGATTGCTGCGGCAGTCCCCCTCAGACCGGACCTCCTCACATACTCGGCCCGCCTCCGACGAGGGACCCCCGAAGTCGGACGCCGGCTCCTCTGGCGTCCGCCGGGATTCGGACCATAAGCCACATGTCGGCTCCTCCAACATGTGCCGGGCCTCGGAGCCTACGGCAGACCCTGCCGCATCTGTCGTACCAGGCTCCCCACAGCCTTCGCTGCCATCAGGGGAGCCCCAGTCCCCCCTGCCCGACCCTGGGGATTTTTCCCCTCCGTCCCCGGACGAGGCTCGGGACCCTGGGCTACCATCTGATCCTCTTCCTGAAGAGCCGGATCTGACGCCGGCTCCCCCGAAGCCGGCCCCAGCTCCTCTGATGCCGGCCCCGACACCAGCCCTGCCGACGCCGGTTCCGATACTGGCCCCTCCGACGCCGGCGGGGGATATTCCTCTTCCACTGGGCCCTCCACCCCACGGGCCTATCCTGACTGATCCGCCCGTGGAGTAACCGGCTGGGCCGTCTGCTCCGGCAGCTCCTCCAGTACCTGGGCATCTGCTGTCATATCCAACGCCGGTTTTCCCAGGTCCACAGTATCCTGCGCCACAGTACCCGGTGCCGCCCTCGACGCGCAGTACCCAGCTCCGGTATACCCGCAGCCGGGTTACGGATACTCCCCCTAAGGATTTCCTCCGTACACCTATCCCTCTCCTCCTCCTCCACTGCCCCTAGGCTGCCGGTGGATCTTCAGGAGACTCTTGCCTCCTGGTCGGCTGAGGCCAAGGCTCAGCTCACCAAGGAAGTCGAGAGCCATCTTACGGCGACGCTGCCACCCCCGGCTCCTGTACGCCCCAGATGGCACACTCCCTCTCCTCCTCCGGATTCCCGGGCTTTGCCCTCGGGATCCAGAGAGGGGCAGGACACGCATTCTGGGATTCCCCCCAAGGAACCCGTTCCTCCCCCTAGTCGACTTAGGGAGTCTTACTCTGCTTCAGATTCTTCCTCTTCTCTCTCGGAGGCTTCCGATGGATGTTCCGAGAAAGATGACGAGCCACGCTCTCCATCCAAGCCCTGGCCGAGGACTCCTCCGAAGTCTCCTCCGGAGGATCCTTCCTTCACGGAGTTGCTCAGGAAGATCCAGGAGGTCCATCAGTGGCACTCCTTAGAGCCAGATCCTCAATGAGTTAAACTCGCCGAACATCTGGACTTACCCCTTAGGGCTCCTACCCTTGTGCCACCCTGGATCGAGCCTCACGCCCACCTTGTTTCCATGATTTGGAAGCAACCGTTGGCTTTAGCCCCACTTCCCAGGAAGTTGAACAGGCTATACCAGGCTCCGGAGGGTGTAGACTTTTTAGACTCTCACCCCTGTGCAGACTCGGTTGTGATTAGCGCCGCTCACGGACAGTCAGCACACCCAAAGCACTTGAGCTCATCTCCCCCGGATAAGGAATCTCGCCTTCTGGATCAGTATGGAAGGAAGATCTACGCTTCTTCCACACTGGGGATTAGGGCCCTGAACTATGTAGCACATATGGGGGATTATCAGAAGGCCGTCCTTACCCAGGCGGAATCTAAGATCAACTCCTTGCCTGACTCCCAAGTCAAGCAGGAGTTGGCCGACCTGGTCCGTTCTGCTCGTTTGGCCAGTCGTCATATTTTGAGGATGACCTACGATGCAGTGGACACCGCAGGACGGAGTTCTGCTTTTGCCGTCAGTCTTCGGCGTCTTGCATGGCTCCGTGTGTCAGGTCTGGTCCCGGAGGTGCAGTCAGCGATCCAAGAAGCACCTTTCAGGGGTTCTGTGCTTTTCGGTGGTGATGTCAAGGACATCATCACTGATTTGCAGGAGAAGGGAATGGCCCTTAAATCGGTTGATTCAGTGTACCATCCCCATCCCCCACAGCGCCGTCCCTTTCGCAGACGCAGCCGGCCTCAAGTGAAACCTCAGGGAAGGTGGGCCACTAAACTTCGGGCCCCCACAGCTGCCAGGCCCCTGCCGCCCAAAAAAGCAATGGGTGCCCCAGCTGCGGCGCTGCCTCACACCACCTGACTCCTTCCCTCTCCCACCACCTCCGGCAGCCCCGGAGGAACCGGTAGGAGGGAGGTTCTCCTTCCACCTTCCGGGTTGGGAGAGGATAACATCGGATTCATGGGTGCTTCAGATCATAGCAGAGGGGCACTCCATAGAGTTTCTACAGAAACCTCCGCGTCACCCCGAACTCCACTTACTCAAGGGACCATCTTCCTTTGGTCAGGGAAGAAATCTTGGCTCCTTGCGAAACAGGCTATAGAACCCGTCCCCTCACCTCTACGGACGGGTTACTATTCCACTTCTTCCTTGTACCAAGAAGACAGGAGATCTCAGACCTATTCTCGATCTCAGCTCTCTGAACCTGTATGTGAATACAAGAGTACTCAGGATGCTTTCCTTCAAACCCTTTTGCCTGCTTGGCCGGGCCAATGGCTTGTGCACTAGATATGCAGGATGCATACCTGCACATCCTCATTCGCCCTTGCACCGAAAGTACCTCAGGTTTGCGTTCCAGGGGGTTCACTACCAATTCCGGGTGTCCCGTTTGGCCTTTCCTCAGCTCCCCGAGTCTTTACCAAATGCCTGGCGGTGGTAGCGGCCCACCTCCGTACTTTGGGAGTTCAGGTTTTTCCCTACCTGGACGACTGGCTCCTGGGCGGCCTCGTCCAGGAAGGAACTCCTGCATTTTCTCTCCCTCACCCAGCAGGTTTTCACTGGCCTGGGTATTACCATCAACCATTCCAAGTCTCACCTGGAGCCTTCACAGAGGTTCCAGTTCATTGGGGCAATTCTCGACACATCACTGTGCAAGGCCTTTCTGCCTCCAGACAGGGGGGCCTCCCTCCAGTCACAGATTTCCCTCCTATCGGAACACAGAAGGGTCCCGGCGAGGTCAGTGCTTCGTCTACTGGGCTCATGGTGGCGGCCATCCCGACGGTTCCGCACGCACGCCTCCACATGAAAATCTCTCAGTGGACTCTCCGATCTCAGTGGGATCAACGGATAGATGATCTAGATCATCTAGTTCTGATCTCCTCAGCAATGGTAAGAGACTTGCAATGGTGGATGGTTTGAGAGAACCTATTCCGGGGGGGGTCCCCTTTTTTCATCCTCCCCCCAATCAGACTCTGACCACGGACACTTCAGGTGAAGGTTGGGGGAGCCCATCTGGGTCCTCACCGAACCCAGTGCCTATGGTCAAAGATGGAGATAGTTCTCCATATCAACGTGCTCGAGCTTCGAGCAGTGCTGTATGCTCTCCAAGCCCTTCACCAATTCATCCTTCCCGGTCACCTAGCTGTCCAAATGGACAACATGTGCGTGGTGTGATACATCAACAAGCAGGGAGGGACTCGATCCTACCCGCTGTGCAGGGAAGCGATGAGGGTTTGGGAATGGGCAATGCTTCACAACCTTCACCTCTCGGCGATCCATGTTCCGGGAGTCGACAACGTCCTGGCAGACAGACTAAGTCTCTCTTGTCGGCTCTACCACATGAGTGGGAATTGGATGAAAAAGTTCTAAAAAGCATCTTCCAGATTTGGGGGACTCCTCAGATAGACCTGTTAGCTTCCTCCCAAAACGCAAAGCTTCCAATCTTTTGCTCGTTCGTTCCAGAGTGAGATGCTTTCTGGAACGACGCTCTATCTCTAAGCTGGAAGGACAGATTAGTCTATGCTTCCCCAATTCCTCTGGTCTCTCGTGTGTTACAGAAGCTGGCTTTAGAAGGAGCGAGAATGATTCTGATCGCTCCTTTCTGGCCCAGGCAAATCTGGTTCTCTCTTCTACAACAATGCTCAGAGGTTCCTCCTCTTCCTCTTCCTTTATCTCCAGGATTGCTGACCCAGGATCAGGGGACCCTGGTCCATCCGGGACTCAAGTCCCTTCAACTTCATGCATGGCTCCTGCAGACCTAGCTCAATCTCGTTTTGGGGTTTCTCCTAAGGTTGCCGAGATTCTGGTGGAGGCTAGAAAACCCTCCACTAGGTCCACCTACGCCATGAAATGGAAAAGATTTTCTATCTGGGCTGCGGCCAGGAACGTGGAGCCATTTACCTGCCCTGTGTCCATTCTGCTTGAGTACATGCATCATCTTTTTGACCTGGGTCTCAGTCACTCCTCTTTGAAAGTCCATATGGCGGCTATTTCAGCCTACCATGTCCCTTTCACTGACAAGGCATTTGCCCAGCTGGAGGTATCTAAACCTTTCCTCAGAGGGGTCCTTCATCTCAGGCCCCCTGTCCGGATTCCAGCTCCCCCATGGGACTTGAACTTTGTTCTTGAGAAACTTACCCTTCCTCCTTTTGAGCCTGCAGCTTCCGCAGACTTGAAGTTTTTATCGTGGAAGATGCTCTTCTTGGTGGCCATTACTTCTGCTCGTAGAATTTCCGAGCTCCAGGCCCTGATGTGCAAAATCCCTTATCTGATTTTTCACAAAGAACGAGTAGCTCTTCGCACGGATCCTAAGTTTCTCCCGAAGGTGGTAGCGGAATCTACCTTGAATCAGTCTTTTGAATTACCTGCCTTCTTCACGCAGTACTCCAATCAAGGAGAATACCTGCTCCATACCATGGATGTTCACAGGATCCTGAGATACTACACTGATAGGACAAAGGATCTCAGAAAGACTGATCAGTTGCTCGTCTCTTTTGCTCACAAAAGAGAAGGCAATGCTGTCTCTAAACAATGCTTATCAAAATGGTTGGCCCATTGCATCACTTTCTGTTATGACAAGTACAACAAGACCCTACCGGGTCAAGTCAGAGGTCACTCCACTCGTGGAGTAGCAGCCTCTGCTGCTTGTTTCAAGAACGTGTCTGTGGCAGACATCTGTGCTGCCACCACTTGGACTTCCATCCATACCTTTACTAAACATTACAGTTTGGACATTGCCTCTTGCCGTAGAGCAGGCTTCGGGCTAGCTGTTTTGCAAGGCCTCCTGTCTTGAGGCTTGCACGGTAAAGCTATTTCTTGGAGTAGTTTCTCCTCCGGTGCCTTTTCTTTATTCCAGACTGCTGGTATTCTGTCCTATATGTAATTACCTCGCAAGATCCCTCTCGAAGTAAGATGTGCAGTTACGTAAGAACTTATCTAATAGTAGATCTTCTAGAGAGGCTCTTGCAGTAGGTACACTCTTCCCGCCTCCATCCCCTAGGCTTTTTCAGCTCTTTTCCATTGAGGGAAATGTCTGCTTTCTTCTCGCCCGGCCTTCCAGGCCTTTGAAGGAAAGAACTGAAGGAGGGCGTCTGGGACTGCCTTTATACCGACATCGTATGACGCCGGTCACCTGATGGGGGGGCGGTCCCCGCCAGGGACTGCTAGCTAGAAATTTTTCCATGGGGTCCTGCCGCGGCCAGCGTCAGTCCTATATGTAATTACCTACTGCAAGAGCCTCTCTCGAAGATCTACTGTTACGGTAAGTTCTTACGTAACTGTACTTTCCTATTTAACAGTAATGGAATAAATCCATATATGTTTTAGAGGCAGTTATGGACTTGTGTGTTTGTTATCAGTAGAGGTAAATGGTTCCTGTTTTCTGTCTAGACTGTCACAGAGACTGAATGGTACAAAGCAGAGTTTGCTGCCACAAACACCACCAAATCTCAGCTAAGGCACATGGTGCAGGTAAGAATCAGATATAAATAAAATCATTATTGAGTTTAGCTTTTTGTCAGATTGAGAAATGGGTAACTTAAATGTCAACCCCCATCCCCCCCAAAAAAAAGCTTCCTCTTCACAATCTTATGTAATAGTGGTAGTAGTAGTAAAACACCTTTATTTATACATGTAAGTATTTGACAAGCAAATATACACCATAGGGCCAAAAAAGCCCTGTTTTCAAGGCGATCCTGCAGTTAGCATAATAAAGTACAGCACAGGGATATAAACTAAAAATACACATACAGCATACATACAGACAGTTATAAAACAAATATCATAATCACAAAATAATTGTTCAAAAGCACTCATATAACCCCTAATAACAGTGACACTCATGCAAGTTTGATGTAACATAGTGTCTAAAAGTATCTATAGACAATTTCAAGTCCCTCCACTGATTTTGAAAATTGCTCCAAGCAGTCACTGCCTGGTATTTAAAGGTCATCTCACTGAATTTGTTTCTAACCTTAGGGATCGTCATTAATGTGTTGTTGTTCCTCAGGCAAAAATTATGACTTGTCCACTCTAATGATCTAACCAGTCTAGTGGGCTCGCCAAATTTAAAAATTTTAAAGAGCAGTATAGCCTAAGTATTATCTCTTTTTTGTTGGAGTGAACTCCAGGCTAGTCATGGTATAGAATGCAGTGGTAATGCAGTGGTGTACATTAAAGCTGCTCTTTAGTGCAAATCTGGCAATTTTGTGGTAAGTTACATCTAACTTACACAATTATTTTTTGGTGTTGTTATTAAATATATGGCTCCTATAATCTAAAAGGGAGTTGTCCGCTTGCATCTGAGGAGTGATCTGGTTGGTGTCCTTGGGGAGAAATCCCCAGGTGAGGCAGTGTTTTCTTTTTAATATTGTATCTTTTTTTATTGTTTCAGTTTTTTGTTTTATACAGGTATACTGTAGCACATATAAAGTCGCTATAATAAAACAGAGTGGAAAAATCCGGTAATCTGATGATCTGAAAATCATTCATTGCACAATGCTGGGTTATCTGTTTCAAGCTGGAAAGCTCAGATCTTTTGGCTGATGTTTTGTTACATTTATTGAATTTCTACATCAAACTATTTTATTAGTGCAAATGTAGCATCTGTCTTCAGGAACTGACTAAGCCGTGGCATAATATGCATTTTCAGGGGCCAAGAGGGTCTTTCCCTGGACCTGTACTAGTAAAAGTTTGATCTCCCCTGAATTAATCTTCTCCAGTGAGTCACACTTACGGGTCTGGGCCAGAAGCACTAGAATGTTGCAGGAGCAAATCTTTTGGCCAGGAGGCCAACAATGGCTAGTGGTCATGGCACCGGTGTACCTTCATGTGGTGCTGTGCCCCTGCCAGTAACTCTTACCAGCTCTCTCACCAACCTCAGTTCTGTTCTTCCCGTCATAGAGTGTGTACTGTGGGAGCAGTCACCACTGTCTTTCATTTTATTTCAAACAACATGAAGTCTTGCTGTATTCTGACATTATGCAGTTAGCCCCAGCACTTGAACTGCTCCGGAGAGGAAATAGTTAACTCTATGCCAGAGCATAGAACTTTGAGCTCGAGCTCAGTTCAGACCTCTGTCTGCTACACTTTGAAGTGTAACCGTCAGATTCTTTACTCTGCCTAACTGAACAGTCGCTCCAGAGATTTCTCCTTCGCTAACGGTTCAGTCCGGTTAAAAACGTCGGTTTATACCACAATTTTTTTATTTCAGTTCAGATCCCAGTCTGCGGTACAGTAAGTACACAGGTAGAGGACTAGTGCTGAATTTTTTTGTGGAAATTGTAAAAGCTGTATTTCAACCGGTTCGGCTGAACCGGTTGTCTTTATCTTGTCTGTGTCTTTTTCTTTTAGCTGAAATTAGTCTGAGGTACCGGTCCTTATTGATTCTAAAAAAAAAAAAAAAAACATGTTTTATCTTTTTTCCCCAACACCTGTAACACAGTTAGGAACTGATAAGGGGGTCTTGCCTGGCTGTTGCCATAAAAAGGGTAAGTTATAGGATGGCTTCATCTGAGAAACCCAAGAGAAAAACCGGGCCCACTGGGTTTCAACACTGCAGTGAGTGTGGGGAGGCCTTTGCTAAGGCCGATCCCCACACCACCTGTGTTTACTGTCTGGGTTTTGACCACCTGGAGTCAGACTGCCAAACATGTAAAAATTTCCCTAAAGCAACCCTGGATAAAAGATTGGGCAGGCTTAGGGAAAAGGAGGCTGAGAAGTCCGCTGACCCGGATGGCCAGCCCGGTTCAGTTCCGACTGAACTTGAGGGCGTGCCCACTGACCTGGGTGAGACTCCCTCGGGCAAACGGAGAGCTGATCCTGAGGGGTCAGTACTGGCAAAAAGAAAAAAGAAAGAGAATTCGGCCGGTTCGGATCCAGAACCACATCTTCCAATCGCCGAAGAAATTGCCAGTGTGATTAGCATAGTTGAATCGCTCCGTTCGGTTCTGACTGATCCAATGCCTCCCAGTAGTCATTCAGTTTGGTCGGTTCCTCCAGTTCAAGATTATTCCCCTGAAGACTATTATGAACTGGACTTGGAGGGGGATGAAGACTGTGATGATGATGATGGTGGTGGTGGTGGTGTGGAAGGTCTGGATGAGCCCATAGAACCGGACATCTCCCCAGACAGGCCTTCTGGTGTTTCTCCTCCTAGGCTTTCTGAATCCCCTTCCCACTTTACGTTCTACAAAAAAGTGGCAGAAACCCTCCAGCTCACTCTGGATGAAGCTGTCGAGGAGCAAGAGGAGCCTGACTATGTGGAGATGATGGACATCCCAGAGTCCAAGAGATTGTCTGTTTCCCTTCTCAAATCCTTTGGGAAACAGACACAGAAGTTACTTAAGACTCCAAATTCTTTACCTCCTGTGGACAGGCGAATGGACAAGAGGTATATGTTGTCAGACCCAGGTATGGAGTACTTGTACCAGCAATGCAGCCATGTTGGGGTTGTGCAGGCTGCAGCCTGTGATAAGGCTAACATACCCTTGGCTTCACACTCCCCAGATAAAGACTCCAGGAAGCTGGATGCCATAGCAAAGAAAGAGTACATGGCATCTTCCTTGGGACTCAGGTAGGCTAACTATATGGCCTACACAGCCAGATACCAGAAGTCCAGATGGGATACTGTTCTGGAACTGGCTAAACAGGCTTCCCCCCAGCTTGCCAAGGAGCTGGGGGAGGTGGCTGCTGATGGGACTGAGGCATCAAAAATCCAGTTTCATGCTGCTGTGGACTCCAATGATGTGTCATCAAGAGTCATGGCTACATCTGTGGCTCTTCGGAGACTGGTTTGGCTCAGATGTACTAGCCTATCACAGGACACCCAGGCTAAGGACATGGATTTCCCTGTCATGGAGAATTCTCTGGGGAGCAGACAGAGAATTATATGAAGAAAATGGATGAGTACAAGACCACCTACAGGAGTGCACAGGCCAAGAAAAGGCAGGCAACTCCTCAGAAGCAGCCGGCTAGGGGCAGGGGCAGGCCTTTTCACAGGCCTTTCTACCAGGCACAGGCCTCCTCTCCTTTTTCCCAGAGGGGGTTCTTCTCAGCCTAAGGCTCCTGCCAAGCAGACACCATGATGTGTCAGTCCGGGTCGACTCCCCAATTCCTGTAGGAGGCAGGCTGGCTTACTACTTCCAGGACTGGAAGTCTGTTACCTCAGACAAATGGGCCCTGGAGGTAGTAAGCCAGGGACTGGCCCTCAACTTCAAAAAATTTCCAAAGCTGAGGGTCAGGTCCTTTCCACCTGCAAACATCTCTGAAACCATTGCCCTAGAGGCAGAGGTTTCATCTCTGCTGGATCTCAGAGCCACAGCGAGAGTTCCTACACTTCACAGGGGCAAGGGTCTGTATTCCAGATACTTCCTTACCCCGAAAAAAACAGGGGAGTGGCAGCCCATCCTAGACTTAAGATACCTAAACAGGCACCTACTAAAGCCAAAATTCAAAATGGTGACTATGGGAATAATTCTTCCCTCACTAAGGCCAGGGGACTGGCTAGCCTCCCTGGACCTAAAGGAAGCCTACTTTCACATTCCCATCAGGTGCTCCCACAGAAAGTACCTCCGGTTCAAACTGCCTTCAGGCCATTACCAGTTCAAAGCAATGCCCTTCGGCCTAACATCAGCTTCTAGGGTATGTACAAAATGCCTAACAGTAGCAGTGGCCTTTCTAAGGAGACAAAACATCTCCATATTCCCATACCTGGACGACGGGGTCATTGTGGATCAGTCTCCAGACCAAGTCAAGTCAGATTTACAAGTGACCCAACAAGTGCTCACTTCTCTAGGATGCCTCCTCAGTCTTCCCAAATCAGTTCTCTGGTCAGTACAACCCTTAACCTTCATGGGATAGAATTGGATGCTGTCAAAGCAAGAGCCTTTCTCCCTCTGGCAAGGGTAAAGGCCATTATAGAGCTGGCTTCCTCTTTCCACCTTCTGGTGGAGCTCAGGGCAGTGTACCTGGCTCTGCAAGCCTTCTCGGAATCAGTACAGAACAAGATGGTTCAGGTCAGGACAGACAACACCACCACCATGTGGTACATCAACAAGCAGGGAGGCACTCAGTCTACAGCCTTGTGCACGGAAGCCATGACATTATGGTTCCTGGCTTATTCTCTACAGACCTCTCTGGTAGCAGTCCATCTTCCAAGGAAGGACAATGTGCTAGCAGATGCATTGAGCAGGATTTCCCAGGGCCATCACGAGTGGTCCCTGGACTCCCTAGTGTTAAAAGTGATCTTTTCAGGGTGGGGAACTTCAGAGATAGATCTCTTTACAGCCCCAGACAATCACCAACTTCCACTCTTCTGTTGCAGACCCTCCAGTCTTGGATTCAGTCCCTCTGGATACTCTAATTCTGGATTGGGAAGGGAAAATTCTGTATGCCTTCCCTCCCTTTCCTCTACTGTTCAAAGTCCTGGTCAAGATAAGGTCACAATCTTGCAAAGTGATCCTGATTGCTCCAGACTGGGCCAGACAGCCTTGGCATCCCCTATTGCTGTCCCTAGCAGTCCATCTTCCCATATCTCTTCCCAGGAATCATGATCTGTTAACCTCCTCTCAGGGGAGGATCTGGTACCCCTACCTTAAGTCTGTCAATTTCAAGGCATGGCTCTTGAAGAGCTAGAATAGGATTACATGGTTCATCATAATGGCCTAGGCCTCAGACCAGCTACCCTCAAAGTACACTTGTCAGCTGTTTCTACTTTTTTGTCAGTGGGAAAGCCCTCCTCACTGGCATCTCACCCTGTTTTCTGTAAATTCTTCAAATGATTGCTTCATACCAATCCCCCCTTTAGGGATCCAACTCCTGCTTGGGATCTTAATGTTTGCATTGCTCAGCTTATGCAACCCCCTTTTGAGCCTTTGTCCTCAGCAGAGCTTAAGTACTTGACTTGGAAAACTGTGTTCCTGGTAGCTATTACCTCTGCCAGGCGTATCAGTGAATTGTAAGCTCTGCCAGTGGAGTCTGATTTTATCTCATTCCATAGAGATAAGGTGATCCTTAGAACCAACAGGAGGTTCTTACCCAAAGTGGTTTCAGATTTTCATCTGAACCAATCCATGTCTCTTCCTGTATTTGTCACTGATCATTCTTCTCTTCAGGAGAGAGAAGATTACATAGTTTGGATGTTAAAAGGGCTCTTAGCTACTACATTGAGCATACTAATGCTCTTAGGTTTGACTCTCTCCAGTTGTTCCTCACTTATGGTAAAGTGGGAAAGGGCAAACCTGCTACTAAGAGAACTATTGCCAGGTGGATTGTCTCCTGTATACAATTCTGCTATGAAAAGCTAGGCAAAGTACCCCCCTCAGGCCTGAGGGCTCATTCGGCTAGAGGTACAGCTGCTTCTCTGGCTGCTGCCAGAGATATACCCTTTATTAGAGATATGCAAAGCAGCCACCTGGAAAACAGTCCATACAT
The DNA here is from genome assembly GCA_016271365.2 of Neoceratodus forsteri. NCBI lineage: Eukaryota > Metazoa > Chordata > Ceratodontiformes > Ceratodontidae > Neoceratodus > Neoceratodus forsteri. The sequence continues at coordinate 1,547,384,747 of CM057450.1, forward strand.
TCACCAAGCACTACTCTCTGGATATCCAGGCTAGGAGTGATGCTAGGTTTGGTACAGCAGTACTGCAGAGCCTATTCCCAAAATAGGTTCGATACCCTCCTCCATGGAGGTACTGCTTGATAGTCTGCATAATGTCAGAATACAGCAAGACTTCATGTTGTTTGAAGAAAAAATTACTCACCTTAGTAATTGTGTTTCTTCTAATGGAGTCTTGCTGTATTCTGACCTCCCTTCCTGCCTCCCCTCTCAGAACCTGTATTTTGGGAAGTGGGCTGGTAGGTGCAGTGTTGCACCTCAGGGGTGTACTTGGTACTCCCCCCTCTTTAGACAGAGGGAGTGGGTTATTTATATGTTTTGGTAATTATTTTGTTCACTACCTAGTTTTTGTTTTGGATTTCTCAACTTGAGTCTAAATATTTGGTTGCCTTTTTGGCTAGTAAATTTTACAATTTCCACATAATGAGGGTAGTTAGTGTTAGCTCGTAAGAATCTGACAGTTCTACTTCAAAGTGCAGCAGACAGAGGTTTGAACCGAGCTCAAGCTCAACGTTCTATGCTCTGGCATAGCGTTAACTCTTTCCTCTCCAGAGCAGTTTAAGTGCTGGGGCTAACTGCATAATGTCAGAATACAGCAAGATTCCATTAGAAGAAACACAATTACAAAGGTGAGTCATTTTTTCTTCTTTACCACGATGCAGAAGTCCAAATCAAAAGGTCCTGTGGAAAGATAGAAGCCTCCCATTGTGGGTCGGTGCCCCTGTGGGAACAAGATAGAAGCAGCACCATTGAAGAAACAGAGCGACCTGGGGTTACGTGTTTCTCCAGAGCTGCTTTTTGATGTCATCACTGGTGAGGACCAGTGTTTCCCTGTGGGACTTGTACAACTCCAGTCTGTCACCTGAGGATTTCTCCTGAAGGGCATCGGCTGGGTCACTCCTCAGATGCAAGTGGACCACAATCGTGTGACTCTGGTCAACCATCCTCTAGGGCAAGGCCCCCACCAGAGTTCCACAGGCCAGGCCAAGGCCCTCAAGACCATGTTACACTGAATTTCAGATAAACTAAATGGAGCTTAAAATCTAGTCCACCCAAGCATCCCTTTGCATGGAGCTTCCCATCACATAAGTGACATAGAGCATCTGACTTGGGGTTGTCTGGAGGACATCCGCAGGCAGACCACAGGATTGCAAGGGATTCTGCAGGTGCAGGTGTCCGGTAAGCTACAGGTGTTTTAACTAGTAGGCCTGTCAGTATAGGGAATCCCAGTAACTCTCTATCTAGGGTATACCACCTTGGCAGTTGTGTGGGTTACCTCACATTAGTGGTAATGTATTAAGTACTTTGTAAGCTTCAGTCACAAGAGTGCGGTGTGCATATTCAGTATATGGAACTCATACAAACAGAGGAGAGAAAGAAATAAGTGCCTTAACTGAGACATACTTTGTAAGCTTGTTGTATTTAAGCTACTAAGTAATAAGTGGCCTTAGCTAACTGCCCATCTATGGTATAGGTGCAAGAAAGCAGCCAAAGGAGGGATAGTCAGGAAACATTGTAAGAAAGGAACTTTAGCAAAATTCCCTATAAAGGGTAAGCCAGTTTTTCTCTACTTAAAAGTACTAGACAGATATTATGAAGAAGGTTATTAAGGACATTATTATAGAACCAGTATGGAGCAGAGATACATTGGGGAGGTAGTTAGATGCAGGGAGTGTGGGGCACTCTTCTCCAGGTTAACCCCCTGGAGGAGGGTAGACTGCTCCATTTGAAGGAATTTGTGGAGCTCCATGCTCAGCTGGTAGCAGCTAGAGATGAGATATCTCAGCTGTGGCACTGGCTCAGCTGGTGCTCACACCCCCACCACCACCACCACAGAGGCCGACTTATGCAGGAGCTGGAAAGTGGTGGGAAAGGGGTGGAGGAAGGGAGGCAGGGGCAGTCACAAGGTGGTCGACCAAACCTATGTCATCCTTACAGCAAATCGCTTGGTACCCCTGGAGGAGACACAGGTCTCTGGTATAAACTCTGCAGCTGCATAGATGGCTGGGCACTTGGCATGCACATGGCAGTTGGCTCTCTAACTTCATTTAACTCCTTGGCTGCTGCATGGATGTACACTGTAAGTCTTTGATTGACATTACCTCTTTGCTGTATGTTTATATGTACAGCATATGTCTAATGGAATGTGTCCGTTCTGGGTCACTCAGCAGCAGTGGGTGATGTCAGTGCTACATGGAATTACAATAGGGAGAGTTGCTGTAGTGACTCCAGGTGCCTGTTTGGTAGCATCACATGATTATGGAGATCACAGCATGAGCAGCACTACCGACAAGCTGACATTTGTTGCCTACTGACTCCTGCAAGATACCAAAACTGGGAGAAAACACATGGGATACCATAGTTGAAGGAGGAAGGGGGGAAATCAGTGTGCTTTTGGATTGCTCAGGGTGGTTTCAACACCAGATGCACTGAATCATCAGCAGGGAAGCCAGCCTGCAGTGGGAAAGGAACCAGTGGACTTATGGGTATATGGAATATGCAAACAGGTTATTAGAACTCAATCTGTATTCCTTGGAAACAAGACGAACTAGGGGAGATTTACTATTCTTACACCGTATCCTGGAAGATAAAACATTAATGTCACAATGTAATATAACAAGGATTTACAAAACTGTAAACTCAAGATCACATAATAAACAAATTTTCATAAGTAGGGCAAGAACCAATAGGCATTTGAACTTCTACAATATACGGACTCCCATATTATGTAATAACCTGCCAAAAAAAGTAGTGGAAGCAACATCATTTGACTCGTTTAAAAATGAGTTAGATAAATTCCTGTTCTTAAAATAGTAAATAATATATCAACAGATAAGCCCACTAGGAGTGGGAGACAATTAAATGGGTCTAGGCCTACTTTGTCTATACAAACCAAGTAACCAAGTAAATTAACCGTTGTTTCTTTTACTGTACTATCATGTGTATATCCCTGGTCCTCAGAGTCACAAGAATAAGACTCCCAGTCCCTGTCACATCATAAACAGCTCTCTCTTCACCACCATTTGTAGAACTTGCACTTGTTCTGCTCCTTTCCTCCCTATGCAACCCTGTCTCTCCCTCTTTATTTCCTGATATTTTCTATGCACATATGATGATGCAAACACAATTAATGATGGAATTACTTGCAATACTTGTCAATGATTTAAAGATGCTAACGTGACAGGCATGGTGTATGCACATGCCACAGTGTTGCATGGCTTGCAAGGTTACAGGGAATTGTGGGAGATGAGAAAGATCAGCAACTCCAAGCCAATATCCTGACCTCACTGACTGACCCTTACAACATCCTACTGAGAGACCTTGTGTTTCACACAGCGGCTCACTTCAGTTCTCACTCACTGACTGGTTGGTAGGCTCACACACAGTGCTGCACACAGGCAAAACAGATGGATTTCTATGCCCTGCACCACCAACAGTTAGTGAAAAAGAATTGTCAAAATAAATCCTTCAGGAATCCCCCTGTTCCTTTCCCAGTCTGCTAAACTGATTTTGCCCTGTTCTTGCTGCAGGGGTTGCAGCTGCCACTGGAGGCCCACACTGCACTTGCCTCTCCTCTGCAACAGCTTCGTCAGCCTCTCTGCCTGAAACTACAGTCAGATGTTTGAGTTAGCTAACTAGATTGACAATGCATAATTCTGTAATGATTTCTAGCTTTTTCTGATCAAAAATGCAGAGGATAATGTATGGACATCCAGACACAACAAACCTGTATCTGCATCAAAAGGTTTCTGTGGCAACCAGGAACCTTGAACGCAAAGTTTGAAAGGTTTCTTTGTTACCATAGAAACCTTGAGTTGCAGACACTGGATTGTCTGTGTACTGATATCCATGCATTATCTTTCATGATGTATGGGTATACATTAGTGTGTGACAGCTGAGAGGTATGGAATTGTTCTTACCCGCCTGGCCATCTCTGTACAGTCTTCTCCCAAGTAGGCCCGCATATCTCACCATTTGTGGACTAGAAGATCTCACGTCGAGATAGAGCTCTTATGGCAGGCTATTACCATTAGAACTATGCCACCAAGCACTAGGACCCCACGGAAAAATTCTAACTAGACGTGCTCATATGGGACCGCCTGACGCCGGCCCTACCAATATGTCGCCTATATAAAAAGGCAGTCTCTCAGCACCACCTCAGTTTTTTTTTCCCACCATCGACCCATGTATTTCGGCTCCACAGACACCTCCTGCTTCCAGTCGACTGCCATTTTTCGCACTACGTGCAGTTATCATTCTTTCATCAAATTTAACCAAATTCATCATGTATGTCTACCCAGTCAACTTCATCTACAGAGTGCTGGAAATTGAAGTGTGCGTGCAGCAAGCAGATCCAGCAAAAGACTGCTGTTCGGCCTGCCTTCTGTGCCTAGGGCACGACCATAAGCCAGACGCCTGACTGCATTGTCTCATCTTCAATAGGAGGGCCCGTATCCACCGCTTGAAGACTTTAAAAGCATACCTCCTTGACCAACAAGTGGGTGCCATGCAAGAAGACCCACTCGGGGCACAGCTTTTCTTCTTCCTCAACCAAGGACTCCTCCCCTTGAGAGAATAAATCGAGTGGGAAGCACCATCATCGAGACAAGGATAGGTCTCCAGGTCAGCATCCCATCCCAAGTCTCCATATAAGACTTCCAAAAGTTCTAACTCTGGTGGGAGGTCAGACTCAGCCCCTCCAATTTCCCTGGCTCTTCCTGGGTTACCGACAAGGAAGTCTTCCACCTCCACCCAGACATCTGGCAGGGAGTCTTCCGGGCTAGGGCCTTCTCAGGCCACCATTTCCCTGGTTATCAGGCCCCACAAGCTCTGGCTAGGGTCTCAGCCAGAAGGATTGGCCCACACTTTGTTGAACAGCAGGTCGGAACCTGCTGTCTGTAAGGCCATTGCCTCTGGGTCATCAGACAAGACAACAGGGTCTGGTGACACCAAGAGATATCAGGAATACGAGCGACACAAGCAACCATGTTCACCTTCCAAGCCGTCATTGACCGGGGCTCCGGACTGACAACAGTCCACTACACCCTCTAACTCCACTACAGAGCTGGAGCAGACGACACCGTCCAAGCCATCGTTTGATCCACAGGGCTGTAAAAAGGGTCCCGATGTCTGGGGACCTGACACCTTCCTCTGAGAGAACCATGGACCAGGTGTCATTCCCTCCATCACTACCTCCCCCTCAGGAGTCCGATGACCAGATGCCAGGGCACCTGACACCCGGGGCTGAGACACCACCAGACCTGACATCCAATACAGCGGCATCGTCAGACCTGATGCTGGGGGGACTGAACCGAAGGGTCCGATGCCAGGCCCCTTGGAAGTCCCTACCCCGACACCAGACCCACAGCCGGGTCCCATGGTCCCTTTGGCTGAGGTCGGTACACTATTCACCATTTGGTGGAATACCCTTAAAGGGGATCTATTGCCCAGACCACCGGAGCTGAACCCCATCCCCATGGGGACCCCATTCCAGCTCCACCTAGTCAACCAAACCCTCTGCCACGCAGATCGTCTTTGGCACTCCAGATGCCAGCCCACTCGGCTTCAAGGGGCAATGGACAAGAATCTCCTAGACGATGGAAGCATGGTCATTACTCATTGTCCAGATCCTCTTCCAGATGCCGGAGTCGCTGTAGCAGATGCTGGTCCACATCTTCAGAGGAGTCCACCGTAGGCACCTCCTCTTACGATTTGTCAGAAGGTGACTTGTCTCTTCCATCTCTGGATCCAAGGAGGGATTCCCCAAGGTCTCCTCCGGACAATCCCTCTTTCCTAGATGTGATGAGACACATTCAGTTCCTTAACCAGTGGGAGATGGAAGATTTGGACCCCTAGAGACGCCGCCTGTTGATATTCTTAGGGGCCACTGACACAAAACCCTTAGTCATTCCACCATTAGTGGAGCCCTTCCAGAACATTACAAAACTAGTCTGGAAGCACCCTTCTATGATCTCAGTGGTTCCTAAGAAAGCTGATCGCTTATATAGGACCCCTAGGGAGGAACCATATTTGAGCGAGCAACCCAAAGCGGACTCTATGATCCTTATGGCTGCACATGGTAGGACTTAACAGCTGAAGCCTATGAGCTCCCAACCACTGGATAAAGAGTCCAGAAAGATGGGACAATTTGGCCGGAAGGTGTACCCTTTGGCCACTTGTACGGTCCAGTCATTAAATTTTCTGGCACACATGGTGATGTATCAGAAGTCTCCCTGGAACAAGGCTGTGGACCTGGTTCGATCGCAACCTGACTCCACTAACCGGTCAGAGCTCTTGGCCATCCTCCAGTCAGGTGCTTATGTTGGCAAGCACATCCTCAGGTGCTCATATGACTCAGCAGACACTGCTGCAAAAGCAGCTGCCACGGGGATATACCTCCGGCACTACTCCTGGTTGAAGGTCTCAGGCTTCCGCCAGGATTTGCAGGATGCTATCTTGGATGCCCTTTTTCAAGGCTCCATTCTTTTCAGCCAGGAGGCAGAAAAGATGATCACAGGCTTGCAGGACTCAGGAAAAGCAATTCCTGTGGTCCACAAAATGTATAAGTCCGAGCCAACCCCATCCAGGCATTGACCCTTTCGCAGGCAACAAGGCCAGCAGGGGAAATGACAGCAGCAAAGAGGGATTACAAAAGAAAAGGCACCCCTTGGTCCTCAGGGGTACAGGGACCAAGGAGTGCCAAGAATACCAGAGCTCCCTTGCCCACTCCAACAACCTCTGCATGACTCTCTGCCCCGGCGGAGATACAGGGGGAGGCAATAGGGGGGCGATTCTCCCTTTACCTCACAGATTGGTCCAGCATTACAGCAGATCAGTGGGTACTCCAAATTAGGTAGCCTGTGACAATGGTGACCGCAATTGAGCACTTTCAGAAAGGATGACTCAATTGTGGTGCCTGTTGTCAGGGCTACCAGGCAGGGAGGGCAACCGGATTGGGGGGAGTCCGCGAATATAGCGACAGGATGTCGCTATGTGTACACGCGTGGTGGGGGGATTGAACATGCCATGTGATGGGTGGAAGGGGAGGGAGGGTTTGTGAGGCATAGTGCAGTGGTGGGCTGCTGAGCTGGCCCTGTGGCATGGTGGGTGGGTGGCAGGCTAGGGTTGCGACGGTGCCAGGTTCGGTTCCGTGCATGCATTCCTTTTGTTGTACCCAGCTGTTTTTTTTTCTGATTTGCACCCTCCCCATGACATGCACCTCCCTGGAGTTGAGAATCCTTTAGTAGGAGGGTGCGGGGGACGCAGCTTCCCGCATTAAAAAAAAGAAGTCCTTAGTGCCCTTTTGCTGTGTGCCGGGAGTGTACATCGCCAAAATTGATTTTCAGTGATGTATACTCACCCTAATGGTGATTGCCTTTCCGTGATCACTGTTATCACATGGAACCCCAAATTATAGAAAGGGGTTACACTCTGGAGTTCACCCAAATACCTCTGGACAACCCACTGATTTCCAATCATTGCTTCCCATCCCATGCAGGCCTCATTCGGGCAGAAATCCAAGCCCTCCTGAGCAAAAAGACAATACAGGTAGTCCCCCCCCCCGCGAGTCAAAGAGGAAGGGGTTATTACTCCCACTTCATTCCAAAAATGTTAGGGGACCTTCGTCCCATCCTGGATCTCAGTCAGCTGAACAATTTTATCGAATGCAAAAGGTTCAGGATAGTGACACTGCTAGGATTGCTGCCCATGCTACACCAAGGGGAGTGGCTCTGCTCCCTAGACATGCAGCATGCATACTGTACATGCACATAAAAATCCTGCCATCCCACAGAAAGTACCGTTGTTTTACCTTCCAGAGCTAGCATTATCAGTTTTGGGCACTGCCGTTTGGCCTCTCCTCAGCACCTCGAGTATTTGCCAAGTGCCTGGCAGTGGTGGCGGTGGCTCTCCAGAGGCAGGGACATTACATCTACCCCACCTCAATGACTGACTTCTGACAGCTCTCACAAGGGACCAGCTGTGGCACACACTGGAAAGTGCTTCCTGGGTGTTCCAAGCCCTGGCGATTACCTTAAATCTTCCCAAGTCTTTCCCCTGGCCCAGTCAGAGATTACAATACATGGGGGCCATCTTGAACACCACCCAAGGGAAGGCCTTCCTCACCTCAGACAGTGCAAATTGCCTGCGGGTGCTGGTGTGGAAAAGGTACCTGGTCAATACTGCACATGTAAGACAGTGCGGTATTAACTGCACTGTATATACAGCGCTTCAGTTGCCAGCGACAGGGGTACAATAGCAATAGAGATATACCGCTACCCCTATCGCTGCACGATGATGTGGAGGGAAGAGAAGTTGCCGTGTGCTGGGTGCCTGGTCGAGCCACAATTGGGAGACCTTGGACTGTGGTTCAGTCTCCCACCCCACCCCCCCACCCCGATCTCCCGGCTGCAGCTTTTGCTGGCATTTTTTTTAATCAGACTTCCCCTCCCGAGTTTCTCCCCCATCCCCAAGTCTGCCCCCCAGAGTTAGTTATCTAATTTCCGGGGTTAGGGCAGAGCACCCTCAAAACAATTTTAACACCTATTGTTTTCAATGGATGTGCTGTCGCAAACGGATCGGTGTTTTGCCTGGCTCTGTGTTTGCCTCTGTTTGGCTGTAGTATTTTTAGCCACGCTGTTTTGTCATATGGCAGTATAACCCCGTGCCTGCAGAAAATCACCTCCTCAGGCCAGATATTAGCCAGAATGTTTCTGCAACTCATAGGCCACATGGCAGCTGTCATCGTGACAGTGCCTTTAGCTCATCTCTACATGAGAGTACTTCAGTGGAACCTCAGGGTATAGTGGGATCAGCGTTAGGACAAGCTCGAGCAGCAAGTTTGGATCTATAATGCTGTGCATCAGACTTTGGAATGGTGGTTCACCCCCTCCCTACTAGAGACGGACTCCATTCCGAAGTCCCAGTCCTCAGCAAATCCTGACAACGGATGCTTCAGGACTGGGGTGGGGCATGCATTTCAAAGAAAATCAGACAAGAGGGATGTAGACTCCTTTGGAATGCAGCCTCCACAGCAATGTGTTGGAGATGAGAGACATTCTGTATGCCTTACAGTCATTTCAGATGGACCTCCTCCCAGGTCCCTCATTGATCCAGACAGACAACATGTCGGTGGTCTTTTACATCAGCAAGCAAGGAGGCACCCACTCCTATCCCCTCTGCAGAGAGGCCATGAGAGTCTGGTACTGGGCAGAGGAGCACAATCTGGAATTCATAGTGGTGCACATTCCAGGAGTTCAAAACACGTTAGCCGACAGCCTAAGCCACTCTCAGTTGCAGGCCCACAAGTGAGAACTATTACAGGCAGCAGTAAATGATCTGTTTGAAAGATGGGGAATTCCAGAACTGGACCTCTTTGCATCCTGCTCAGTGCCAAACTGCCCAGTTTCTGCTCGCTAGATTCAGGGTGTGGTATTTTCTGGTGAGATGCATTGTCCCTCTCTTGGACAGGGATGTTTCTTTATGCCTTCCCTCCCTTCCCACTACTCCAGAGAGTACTGCTCACACTTTAAGTTGAACGAGCGGGCATGAATGATTCTCATAGCACCGTTCTGGCCTCGGCAGATTTGGTTCCCATAGTGCCAACAATTGGCAGTAGAACCTCCGATTCCTCCCCTGTCCTCTCACCTGCTCTCCCAGCAGCATGGGATCCTTGTGCACCCGAATCTCAAGTCTCTGTACCTGCATGCATGGCTCCTGCAAACTTAGTCAGGGAACAGTATGGGGTATCAGCAGGGGTAGCAGAGGTCCTAGTAGTGGTGAGAAAACCCTCAACCAGTGCCGTCTACACCATGAAATGGGAGCGCTTCTGCCTTTGGGCTTGTGCCCATTGTCTGGACCCATTTACCTGTTCAGTGAACTTGGTCTTGGAGTATCTCCTTTCCTTGTCCAATGCAGGGCTATTGCACAGTCAACTTATCATGTACCAGTGGATGGCAGGAACTTGGCACAAATGGATCTTTCCTGCACCTTCCTGCAAGGTATCCTGCACAATAAGCCACCCAATTGGGACCCTGTTCCCCCATGGGATCACTTATTTTTGTTAGCGAAGCTTATGTTGCCATCCTTAGAGCCAGCTGCAAGTTGCGAGCTGCAATTCCTGTCTTGGAATGCGCTATTTTTATTTGCCATCACATCAGCTCAAAGGATTTTTGAGCTTCAGGGTCTGATGTGTAAAGAGCCCTATTTGATTTTCCGCAGGGACAGGGTATTCCTGCGTACTAATCCTAAATTCCTTCCTAAGGTGGTGTCCGAGTTTACCCTCAACCAGGACATCCATCTCCCCATCTGCTACCCAGAATATTTCAGTCGTGGGGAGGCCCTGTTGCATATTCTGGACGTACATAGAGTTCTTCATTTTTTACATTGACCATACTCGGTCTTCCAGGAAAACTGACCAGTTATTTGTGTCTTTCGCCCCGAGAATGATAGGGGTGCCAGTGACGAAGCAGACGTTGCCCAAATGGTCAACTGCATAGTGTTCTGCTACCAAAAGTACGATAAACCTTTGCTGGGCTTGGTTAAAGGTCATTCCACTAGGGATGTTGCTACTTTGTTTGCATCCCAGCGAAACGTGTCAGCAGCAGATCTCTGTGCTGCAGCCACATGGAGTTCTGTCCATACATTCATCAAACACTACAGTTTGGACATTGCTTTCAGAGGAAGGGCAGGCTTTGGCCTAGCTGTTCTTCAGGGACTGCTCTCTTAAGAGCTTCTTTGATTCTCTGTATCCTCCACCCTTCTGACCTGGGTTATATTCTTGTACTGCTTGGGACTCAGTCCTAATAGTAATAGCCTGCTGCAAGAGCTCTATCTCGAAGTGAGATAGTGCAGTTACATAAAAACTTGCCATAACAGTAGCTCTTCGAGAAGAACTCTTGCAGCAGGCATGCTTTCCCTTCCTCCTTCCCCCTCATTAGAAAGGTTTCATTTCTTCTCCCTTGAGGGGATGTTAGAATCTCCTTGGTTCCCCAACCTTCATGCAGATGGATCTTCAGCAGGTGAACTGAGGTGGTGCCGGGGAACCACCTCTTTATACCATGGGTGACGTCAGGGATGGGGCTGATATCAGGGGGCAGTCCCCCGCCATAGACTGCTAGCTAGAATTTTTCCATGGGGTCCTAGTGCCTGGTGGCATTGTCCTAATGGTAATAGCCTGCTGCAAGCACTCTTCTCGAAGATCTACTGTTATGGTAAATTCTTACGTAATTGTACTTTGTCAGTCTACAAGCAACCCACACCTTTGGAAGGGATAGTAGCTTAAAGGAAAACTACACCCAAAACTTGAAAAAATATAAGCTGTGCAGGGTGTTTTAATTTGTATGTGAAGTTCTAGTGTTTCCTTCCCTCTGACTGGTATTAGGAGTTTTTCCTAAATTAGCCTGCTAGCTTTAGGGTAGTTTTACGACCCCTGTAGATCTCCATATCAAATAGGTTTATTGCATTTCTTTGTCCTACAATGCACCTTGTTTCATGTAATGGTGATGTAGCAGAGCCCATAAATCCAGCAGAAAGCATTGCATTACAATCAGTTCACAAGAATAGAGATGGCTGTATTTTAAAATCTGTAGAATTCAGCTTGGTGACCACCCTCATCCTAAATGTTTTACTGTCCTGAAAAACTTTGCTGCTGGTAATTTTTTGCAGCTTGTAAAGCTTCCAAGATATTTAGTTTGTTTGGCATGTGTGTGCTGAATGTTGGGTCTCTCTTACATCACAGTCACGTGAGACAAGATGCACTGTGGGAACAAGAAATACAATTACACTATCAGGTATGAAGATCCCCAGGGGTCATAAAACTAGCATAAAGCTAGCAAGCTAATTTGGGAAAAACTCCTAATACCAGTCAGAGGGAAGGAAAGACTATAACTTCACATACAAATTAAAACACTCTGCACAACATATGTTTTTTCAAGTTTTGGGTGTAGTTTTCCTTTAACACTCACCTTCTTCACTCCTAGGTTGGCTTGGGAATGGGTAGCAATAAGATGTGGGGCGAGATAGTGGGACATCTGGGCTGCCAGGATGAGAGGCTAAAGGAGAGGAGAGGTCAGGTCCCATTCAGAGAGGCGATGGTTAGTGGGGAGGCAGTCACAAGATCATGCTGTAAACTGCTACACTTTGAGCAGCAGTGAAGATAGAGTTGTTAATTAATAAAAAAATGCAGCTTTCACAATCACTGATGCTATCTTGTTTGTGTGAGCAGCAGTGATTGGAGTTATGGCTTGAAGAAAGCAGCTATAAAGTGGCATTCAAAGTTGTTGTGCTGAGTGACATCCGTCCTCCAGCAGAACAACATTATAGTGTATGGTGGAACGTGATTGTGGAACCAGATCTATACACCATAAAATGTTGTTCTGCTGCAGTAGTGAAGTCCATGCTAATGCAGAATGACTTTTCATTCTGTGTTAGTATGGATGTCACAATACAAGTGACCCCATCAGCACTTTTTCATAGGTCTGTGGCGGGGGAAGACTCACGCGTGTAAGCTGGCTGGCGGGCAGCTGTTGGTAAAGTGTGGGCCGTGGAGCAGAGAGACTGGGTGCCAAAAACAAAAAAAGTAAGTGATTCTGGGCCTCTGTACACCATACACTATATGTAGTAGAAAAGTGTATGGTAGCCCTGATACACAGCAATGCTCCTCTGTCACCTCATAGCTACTATGATGTCAAAGGGACCTCTCGAGCTTCATTTTTGAGGTCTTTGACATCATAGTAACCAGTCGGTGTAAGAACAGCATTGTTATGTATGGGCTACCATACACTGTCCTACTGTACATGTGATGTAACTACTGCAGCACAGCAACCATATTCTTTGCATGGATTTCCGTGCTAATCAACATTCCTGCGTACACTATAACTCTGTTTAGAAAACAATTGCCTTTTAGTGGCCAGGTATTTCCTCTGTAAGAGAGAGAGCTAGAAATGGCACTGAAATTTGTAGTGTGAGGAGTTCTGTATCTTTAGTATCGCTGATGCTGTATGTAGTTGCAGGTCACGAGGCCTGCCAACAGCTTGCACATAGTCAGTGTTTGCTCCCTGTATAAAATGCTGCACCATGACATCAGAGTGTCAAAGGGAAACCAAGTTCCTTCCATGGCTTTGCCAGTTTGAAAACTGCCAGATTTTGACCGAATGTGACTGTTGCATAGTCTTATACTTAAAGATCATGTGCAACGGTTTTTACATATTTTTATTAAAAGCTTAAAAGTTGCAGTTCACGTCCTTGTGTCATTAGTGTTTCCTGAAAATGTCATGCTGTTTGGTTTTGTGGTTTTCTTTAAATCAGCTTTTGTTAACTTGCTCTGTAGTGGATGAAAACAGTGGAGTTATTTCTGTCCTCTCAGTCAAGCTTAGAGTGCGATGACATAATTTTGGAGTAGCTTACTGTTTCAGATTCCCAATCAGAGCAGCACTCTGTAGAGTTTTTGGTTTGCTGAGCACTCCAGGTTTCTTACAAACCCAGTCTCTGGTTTGTGTTTAGATAGATCAGCTTAAAATATATCATTCTCTTCCTTTAAAAAGCTGATCATTTCAGTTTCAATGCTGAATTGAACTAGTGGAACTCTCTCTGTGACAAATCTGCTTGTCTGTGTCACAGCTCTGTTCTTTCTAATCAAACCTCAATTTTTTGTAACTATATAACACAGGGCTGTTTAATGAACATAAGATAAATCTAAATTTTGTTCATTCACAGAAAGTTTGTTTTTGATGTAGCCTTCATAAATACTGTCATGTAAGAACATTTTTTTCATGTCAGATTAACAAATAGGTGCTTGTCACACTCTGCTACAGAATTTCAAGCACATGTACTGTCAGAACTCACAAATTTCAGTTCGTTGGTGGTTTCTGTGTGAAAATACATCATGTATGTGTATAACTGAAAACACTAGGTGGCATCCCAATGCACCATGTCTCTGCCCCACAGTTGAGGCAGCTGCAGTCTACCGCCACCAGTCCTCTGCCCCACAAGTCCCCTGCTTTCTACTCCACATTCGGAGGTGCTGCATCCTGCTGCCCACTGTCTTCTCCCACACAGTCAGGGATTGTGCACCCTGCTGCCTCCATCCCCTTCCTAAAGATTCAGGACTACTGCACCCTGCCACCCCCTGCCCAAACAATTGGGGTTGCTGCACCCTGCTGCCCTCTCCCCCCCCACACCCTCACAGTTAGGGATGCTGCACCTGTTGCCCCATTCCTGTCTCCACAGTCAAGGCTGCTGTGCTGTGTTAAGCCCTAGAGTGCCAGGTTCCCTGCCTTCACAGCTGGGGCTGCTGCACCATGCTGCCCTAACACCAGAGGTGGAGCTTTTGCTGCACCCTGCTACCCACTTCCATTGCCATAAATGGTCAGGGCTGCTGCACCACATGTGTACCCCATCTCACAGTCAGGGCTGCTGTACCCTGATGCTCCATGTGTCCTGCCCCACAGTTGAGGCTTCTGCACCATGCTGTCTTCTATTCCCTGTCACCACTGACAGGGCAGCTGCATCTTGTTCCTTTCTACACAATTGGGGTTGCTGTGGCCTGTTGTGCCCTACAGCCCCATGCCTCTGCAGTTAGGGCTGCTGTAGCATGCTAATACTTGCCACAAGATTCAGGACATTTGCAGCATCCTGTTGCATGCCTCCACAGTTGAGGCATTTGTACCCTGCTGTCTCCCTGCCACCAGAGTCAGATCCTTTGCTACACCCTGCTGAGACAGGAGCAGGGGGCAACATGTGCAGTGCCCTGACTGTGAGGATGAGAGAGAGAGGGTAGCAAGGTGCAGCAAACCCAGCTGTTCGGGAAGGGTGCAGCCCAAGAGTAAAGGTATTTGCTGCACCCTGTCCCCTGCCTGTGGAAGCAAGGGGCTCTGTGGTGCAGCAGGGCACAATGGTGGCAGGGAACAAAAGACAGAATGGTGCAGAAGCCCTGACTGTGAGGCAGGACATAGGTGGGCATCATGGTACAGCAGCCCTGACAATAACACAGGGTACACATTGTACAGCAGCCCAGACCATTTGGGGCAGTGGAAGTACGTAGCAGGGTTCAGCAGCCCCAGCTGTGGATGCAGGTAGCATCAGACTCTACGGTGTAGCACAGCACAGCAGCCCTGACTGTGGAGATAGGAACAGGGGGCAACAGGGTGCCGTGGTCCTGACTGTGGGTGTAGGGACAGAGGGCAGCAGGGTGCAGCAGCCCTGAATGTTCAGGAAGGAGATAGGGGTGGCAGCAGGATACAGCACTCCAAACTGTGGGACAGGGTGTAGCAGCCATGCCTGTTTGGGACAAGGGATGTGGGGAGCAGATTGTAGCAAAGGATTTGAATCTGGTGGCAGGGGGACAGCAGGGTGCAACTGCCTCAATTGTGGAGGCATGCAACAGGGTGCAAAAAGGGTGCAGCAAATGCCCTGAATCTTGTGACAAGTGGCAGCATGGTGCAGCAGCCCTAATTGCAGAGGCATGGGGCTTTAGAGCACAGCAAGCCATAGCAACTGCAACTGTGTAGAAAGGAGCAGGGTGCAGCAACTCTGTCTATGGTGACAGGAGATAGAGAACAGCATGGTGCAGAAGCCTCAACTGTGATGCAGAACACAGGGGGCATCAGCATACAGCAACCCTGACTGTGAGATGAGGTACATGTGGTGCAGCAGCCCTGACCATTTGGGGCAATAGAAGTGAATAGCAAGGTGCAACAAAAGCCCCACCTCTGGCTAGGGCAGCATGGTACAGCAGCCCTAGCTGTGGACGCAGGTAACCTGACACTCTAGGGCTTAGCACAGCACAGCAAGCCTGACTGTGGAGACAGGAAGAAGGGGCAACAGGTTCTGCTTCCCTAACTGTGAGGGTGAGGGAGAGAGGGCAGCAGGATGCAGCAACCCCAATTGTTTGGGTGGGGGGGCAGGGTACAGCAGCCCTTATTCTTTAGATAGGGGATGGAGGCAGCAGGGTGCACAATCCTTGACTGTGTGGGAGAAGATGGTGGGAAACAGGATGCAGCAGCCTCAAATGTGGAACAGAATGAAGGGGGCTTCTGGGGCAGGGACAGGTGGCAGTAGACTGCAGCTGCCTCAACTGTGAGGCAAAGACATGGTGCATCAGGATGCCACGTAGTGTTTCTAGTTATATCCAACATAATGTATTTTCACACAGAAACCACCAAAGAACTGAAATTTGTGAGTTCTGACAGGTGCCTGTCACACTCTGCTATAGTATTTCAAGCACATGTACTGTTTGTCAATCTGACATGAAAAAAATGTTCTTACATGAAATCTATTTATGGAGGCTACATCAAAGACAAACTGTTTCTGTGAATGAACAAAATGTTGATTATTTTATATTCATTTAATAGCCCTGAGTTATCTACTGTAGTTAGAAAAACAATCTGAGTTTTGATTAGAAAAAAAATGAGAGCTATGATACAGACAAGCTAATTTCTCGCAGAGAAAGATTTCCACTACTTCAATTCAGCACTGAAGTTAAAATGATCAGCTTTTTGTGAGAAGATAATGTTATATTTTAAGCTGATCTATGTAAACACAAGCCAGAGACTGTGTTTGTAAGAAACCTGGAGAGCTCAGCAAACCATTAACTATACAAACTACTGCTCTGATTGGGAATCTGAAACAGCAAGCTACTCCAAAATGATGTCATTGCACTCTAAGTTTGACTGAGAGGACAGAAATAACTGCACTGTTTTCAGCCACTGTAGAGCAAGTTAACAAATGCTGATTTAAAGAAAACCACAAAACCAAACAGTATGAAATTTTCAGAAAACACTAATCATGACACAGGGACTTGAATTTCAGCTTTTCAAGCTTTTATAAAAATATATAAAAACCATTGCACATGATCTTTAATCTAGTGATGATAGAGGTCTTGAAAGCTTCTGTTTACTGTAAAAAATTACAGTAAAAAAAGATATAGGAAAAGCGCAACGTTATTTTCCTATTTCAACTTTTATGTTGACATTTTACATGCAACAACCGTTTAATTCTGCTTTTATGTTAGCACTTATTTAAAAGGTTTATTTAGATTATGAAAAAATAGTAAATTATTTGTTATCATTAATTACAGGAATTAGGACAGCCCAGTCAAATGTGTGCATCATCTCCAAAAGGGATATTGCACCTCGGAACTTGGAATCTTTTTTAGGGATGATCTGTTTCACTGTGCTGGTCTCCAGCCTCCCAGCATTCAGTGGTAGATTATTAGTTTATGCTGAAGAGGGTGATCTTCCCTGCCTTTTCTCTCTCTCTCCCTTCTGATCTGTGTTTTAACATAAAAATAGTGATTTTTGGAATTTTTTACACAGTTCCTGAATGGTTTGGGGAGCTAACACGTGGCATAAACTGCAAAAGATGATCCACTCATAGTGACTGTGGTAGCATTTGCAGTTCAGATGAACAGCCTCGTGGTTCTGTTTTAATAATTCTGGTTTAAAGGTGATAGGAAATTATTTGACATAGTTAACTGCCTTCCCATTTTACTTTCCATGCCAGTTATGTATTCTGATATGCTTTAACCAATTTTTGATAAATTATCTAGCTTTGGGGTACTGTCAGATCTATACAGAGTTGCACTCTCCTCAGAAGCTACTGCTCTTTCTTTACATATTTCTAAGACATTACATAAAATCAATTACACCACTCCATGCTGCTCATCCGAATGGTCTGGAAGGGTGATACTCATGTCACAGAATGTTCAGGTAATATGAAAAGTGAATGCAGCAATTGCTGAGGAGAGAAGGATTCAGGGCAGTTACAAAGGCAAAAGAAATAGATTATTAATCTAACAAAACAAGCTCAAAACCTATCAGAACATTGGACAAACATTAAAATGAAAAAGAAGGACATTTAGGCCCTGTACACACTAGCAACCAATTATAAAACGTTATTAAAATCGTTTTATAAATCGGTATCTAGCATGGTTGGCAGAGCGTCCACGTTGCATTCCGACAACTGTGCTAGGTGAAGCGGATTCCCAGGCATGACTGTTGCACCAAGTGTAAGTATTATGGGTACCGCAGTGTGCCGCAATGCATTACGGGATACCTGTGAACGGGAACAGAAAGCGATCGGGGGAAAAAAGTACATAATCGGAACCAGTATTTCAAGGGCTACTAGGAAATAATGGTACCGCCTTTTTTTAAAAATCCTGTTGTTTAAAAAAAATACTTTTCCAGTAGGACGGGTTGCCTTAACCCGTGTTACAGCACGGTTTGCATACACACTGCTGTTAACACTGATTAAGGCAACCGTGTTTAGCTAAAACCGTGCTAAAGACCACCTCTTAAGCAGGGTTTTAGCACAGTTTTAGAACACGGTTGTAACACGATTTTAATTGTGTTACAGTGTGAACGCAAACCGTGTTTCGGGAGCTTAAAACAGTTTAAGGCAGTTAAACTGTTTTAAGCTCTCTAGTGTGTACAGGGCCTCAGATGTGTACTATCACCTTAAAAATGGTTAAAGTGTTTCTTCTCCTATTTTTAAAAGAAGCAGTGCAACAAAGTTGGTCAAAAAAATTGGATCCTGCCATTTTTTCACTATTAAAGATTCCAGGCATATTCCAGTTTTATTTGGTGGTAAAATGTTAGAGTTCCACCAAAATGTGAGTGTTCTATATATGTTTTAATTGATTTTTTTCACAAGAAAAAAGATGGCCACCACATTTGACTTTGAAATACCATTGTAAACCAGGTAAGGGTAAAGATTGAGAAAATAAAAAACAAATATGATTTTAAGCACAGGAGGTATCTACAAAAGTAGACATGACATGTATGCTTGTATTTTTATTAAATGTATCTGTAACTATCTTTTTTGGAAAAACATTTTTCATTGCACGTTAGACTTTTTTTGAATCACAGCGACTGTGATCGAATGTTGTTGAAATCGGTTGACTCACAGTGCCTATGGTCAAAACAATAAGTGCTTGTGCCTCTAGATTTACGGCACTTTTAAACTGTTTTTGACTCATGACTGTAGTTGAATGAAATAAAACTGCTCTACTCACAGTGCACAGTGTGATTGGCATAAAACACCATCTCTCAACAACCGAGGTAAGGGATTTCCTGTGATTCCTTTTCTGCTCTCATATCTGGGTCAGAATCAAAGAAAAACCTAAACATGAACTGGGTCCACAGGTTTCAAAACATGTCAGAGGTGTGGCCACTGTTTTCATAAGACAGCTAGGCATACAGAGTGCTACAAATGATTTGGCATAGATCACACTTGGCTGAACTGTAATCTGTGCCAAATGCTGTTTTCCTAAGGCAGAGAAAAAGAAACAAGCAAACATGCAGTTGCTATCAACTCCAGACCTGCTGTCCATAGGAGCTCTGGGAATGTTCCCTTACCAAAAGGGCTGGCAGTATAGCTTAGAAGTTACAGCAGTGCAGTGTGAACGAGCATGGTGCATCCAGCAGACCTTGGTTAGATTCCCACAACCTTCATTTGCATACAGTATGACTCTGAGCAAGTCACATAACCTCCCTGTACTCCTGAGATGCACCTGGAAACAAGCTTTGGCTAGCATGCCTTTCTCGGACAAAAACTGTCAAATATACAAATTAAATACATGTTATATGATTATTTACCTTCTCTAAAATATGTCAGTGTTGCTGGTTGTTTTTTTTTTCCTGCCTTCTTTCTTAGTAGAACTGAAATGCAGGCTAATGATGTAATTATACCCAGCCTTGTTGTGTTTCAAATCCTTGATCTACTCTTATTGCATACTTCATGAATATTAGGAACAGACCCAGACAGCACAGTCACACATGATGCAATAGTCTACTTTACTCCCACTACATTATGAGTGGGTAGACTGTGATAGAGGAGTTCCCAGGTCCAGGAAAGATGCAGTGGGAGCTGATCAGGACTGCAGACCAACATGTTAAAAGTTAAAAGGAAAAAATAAATCAGAACCAAACTGACCGGCTACATCATCAATCTCTACAGAATATAACCAATCAGAACATGTGTTTTTTTTTTAAATTAGAGATACTTTGAGGCCTAATGGGGTTGACAGTTTCCCTTTAATAAATTTCTCAGTTATCATTTCTAATAAGTTCTTAAGTATGCTTTAGCATTTAATTAAATTTTATCCTTGACATCATTCATTTCACATTTTTATTACATTTTTTAAAACAATTATTTTCATACAAGGACAAAAATCTCCATGTCACTTAAGCTTAATGATATGCCATTGGGGGGCTGGGGATCTCGTGACCAGAGGACATTATTTGAAAATGACAAAAAGATTAAAACCCAAGGAATTATTCAGTATGGTTAAACTAATGCAGTCAGCCTCCTGTGTTGAACTGCCCCGGAGAAAGTGGAACATATGCAAATGATGGAACACCTAATTGGTCCGTGCCACCATTCAAACTGCTGCCCCTAGTCAACTGCTGCATTTTATAACACTCAGATTAATTTCTCCACCTGCCTTGTTAAGACACCTCGGAGATCACTCCTCAGTTTAGTTGATTATTTGATTTATTTTCTGCCAAAAAGTAAATTGTTCTTTTATTTCTTTCAAGTACTGCCCCTATTTTAGGCTTGTCCGGTTAGTTAGCCTAGTCGTAGCAGTTTTTGTTGAATTTTGTAGTTCCTCAGTGGTTCTGAGGAACCAATAGAGATTTAACTTGTAAATTCTAACTTGACCTTAATTTTGGTCTATATATGGTCCTGTGGACTGGAGGGTTGATTTTCAGTGAGTTTGCGAGTTATTTCCCGTTCAGGAACATACTGCGTTCAATTTTCAAACTCTGATTGAAAAGGCTGCCTGTCCCATTTCTTTTATATATATTTTTGTTACACTCTAAAATATAATTTGTTGGTACAGTCTTGACCACCAATTTTTCTCCAGTTGGTGAAGATTTTGTGGGTGTTATGACATAGAGGCCAAAGAAAAGAACTGGGCCTACTGGTTTTAAAAATTGCATTGGTTGTGGTGCAGTGTTTACCAAAGTTGACAAACATGACCTCTGCTTATTCTGTTTGGGCGCTGCTCATTTCCAGGCAGATTGTGATATTTGTAAGACTTTTTGTGCTGAGACTGTAGAGAAAAGAGCTGAATGGTTCAAAAAGAGAATGTCAACCCCTTCTGTACCAGTTGAGCAACCTATTGAGGAACCGGGTTCTTCCCTCTCTAAAAAAAAGAAAACTAAAGAACTGGAACCAAAACCCTCTGACAAGGGTGAATCCTCTAAATCTAAACGTTGCAAGAAACTGACTGCAGAGTTGGTTACGACTAAAAAGAACCATAAACAAAAGCATGTCACCTCACCTCCTGCTGGAAAAGCAAAGGAGCTCTTGGTTGAGAAACCAGCCATGCCTTCGGCCGAGGAGATTGCACAAGCCTTTAAAGTGTTACAGGCCTTGCAAAACACTACTCCACTGGGCTCCACTGCAGTTTCGCAGCGGTAAACGCCGGTTCCTCCACCGGTTCCTCTACCAGTTCCATCACTGGTTCCAGCATCGGTTCCATAATCCCAAGAACTGTACCCCTCTTGTGAGGAGTTTAAGGAAGAGGAGTTGGGGGAACCTATTGAACTGGAGGTCTCTCTGAAGCAGGAGTTCGGATCTCCTCCCAGACTGCCTGCGGATTATTCCTCACACTACACTTTTGTAAAGCAGATGGGGGATGACCTTGACTTCTCCACTCATGAAACAGTACAGGATAAGGAAAAGGCTGAATTTTAGGATATGATGAGGTTAATACCCACCAAACGCTTGCTGCTTCCGATTAATCAATCACTGAAGAAGCAGATTTTAAAGATTCTGGAGACTCCCACCTCTGTCTTACGTGTAGACAAGAAGGTAGATAAGAAGTACCAACTTGCCAGGACTGGGGCAGAATTTCTCTTCTCTCACCCCGACCATGAAGGAGTGGTCCAGGTGGCTGCCTGTGACAGAGCCAAGGTACCTCTTTCATCCCATCCTCTGGATAAGGATTCCAGAAAAATGGACAGTATGGCCAAGAAAGGTTACCTCGCTACTTCTCTGTCCTTTAGACAGGCAAACTACATGGCCTATGCTGCCCAGTACCAGAAGTCACTGTGGAATTCAGTTCTGGCTCTTGCTGACAAAGCTCCTCAGGGGTTGGCTGCTGGCATCATTGAAACAACAAGATTCAGTTCAATTCAATTTAAGTTTATTGTAGGAAAACTCTATTGAGCATGCTCATTCACAAGGAGACCCTATTACATAAAAGGCGAACATCAACAGTTTACATGAAGTAGGGTACAGGTACAGGTGTACAAAAAATAACAGGCTTACAAATGAAAGGTATATACTTTGCTTAAGCAATGGAATTATACAATAAGTGAAAGAAAAACAGGTGCTGGCATTAGGATGAGGCATTAATGAGGCAATCAACATAATGCAGCAAAGTGACAGTCTGCGGCAGAAGGCGGAGGAGGCAAGGAATGCAGGAGGGGGATGAGCAGGAATACGTGAGGTTGTGAGATAGTCAGATAATAAGGAGAGGAGTGCTATAGGAGAGAGTAGAGGCAAAGAATAGGACAATAATTAAGGCAGAGCCAGTGGGAAATGGCAAGGAGGGGAGGTGGGACTTGTGATAGCTAAGCCCTCGGGCATTTGCATTCAGCAGAGAAGTGCCTAGAGGCAAGCAACTTGAAAAAACTAATAGTGACTAGACCGGTGAGCTTGAGTACCGCTTGAATGCTGTTCCAAGCCACAGGGAGGGAATGTGATACAGCTCCCCTGCCGAGGGAGCTTCTAGTTCTGGAGATATCCAGGAGGAGGAAGAAACACTTCCTTAGGGAATAAGTGTAGTATGAGATGTGGATGAGGGAGGAGATATAGCCTGAGAGTTTATTATGTAGTGCTTTGAGTGTCCATATTTCAAGGTGGAGCAGTCTTCTGGTGGCTAGGGATGTCATCCTGGCAATAGAATAAAGATCACAGTGGCGGGTCCTGGGGGATTCATTGGTAATAAAGCAAAGGGCATGGTGGAAAAGGACACTGAGCCTGTGAAGGTTGGTTGCCGAAGTGCAGTTGTATATTATATCAGCATAGTCCAAGAGCGGGAGGAATGTTGCCTGAATGAGTCTGAGTCTGACCTCAGTTGGGAAGAGGGCTCTGTGTCTAAAAAATAAATCTAATCTGGCTTTAAGCTTGGCGGAAAGACTATCAATGTGGGCGTTTAAGGATAGTTTGTCGTCAATCCAGACTCCTAGATATTTGAACTTGTCCACTATTTCAAGTGGTTCCCCTAGGGAGGCTGTGACAGTTAAGATGCTGGACTTGGTCCTAGTAAGGGGGGGGTTGTTGTTGTTGTGGTGGAAGAACATGACCTTAGTTTTTTTTTAGCATTGAGCAAGAGCTTGGCACTAGAGGTGGGCGAAATGGCCACAATTCGTTCCACGAAGTAATTCGTGGAGTAATGCGGAATCCACAAAGTAATCCACAATGTGAAGCGGAGTACTTCGCGTCATGATGAGGAACGTGAAGTCCATTGATAACAATGACTTTGCATTACTCCACCTTCCCCAACCTCTTCTGCATCAATTTTAATGCAAAGTACATAGAAATCAATGTACTTCGCATCACTTCGCCTTGTTATTGACCTCTAAGGTGAATTTTGCAGTGATTCATGGGATTGCAGGTCAGGTAGCTTGTTCTGCACAGTCTCAGTTCTGTGTAGTGGTAGATGGAAACAGTTTCCTCTCAGTGCTCTGCAATTCAAATCCTCTAAAAGCTGTTAAAAAAGCCTTTTTGTGCCATTTCTTTGCTCAAAATGTAGTACACCGATTGTAGGAAACCGTCCTGTGCTCATATCATTGAGTGTTTATTTTTTGTGTGTGGATTTTGAATGTTAATTTAGAACACTCAGTCTGTGTACTGACAGACACTTGAAGTGTGCTTTGGAGAGGGGCGTATCTGTGGTGGAGGTAGGTTAAAACTGGGAGAAAAAGGCAGTCTTTCTGTTTTAGTTATATTTTTCTTGTATAACTGTGTTAATGTGCACACAGTAATATCTTCAGTAATTCTTGACATTTTTTTGCTGATTGTTGTGGTGCAGCAGTGCATAATTTCAGTTTGTTTAAAAGATTTGGTTATATTACTGACGTTTTCAATTTGCTACGCATTACTTAGAAACATAGAAGTTGATGGCAGATAAGGACCACAGGGACCATCCAGTCTGCCTATTTATTTTTCTACCTTATGAATGTGCCATAGGCCTTTGCTCTGTCAATGGCTTATCTATTCATACTCATCCGTATTGTTCCCTTATGCCTATCCCATACCTGTCTGTAGCCCTGCACTGTATTCATATCCACCACTTCCTGAGGTAGGCCGTCCTATGCATCCACCACCCTTTCTGTGAAAAAGAACTTCCTCACATTACCCCTTAATCGGCCTTCCTCTAATCTCATGCTGTGTTCTCTTGTCCTATTTTTCTTATATTGAAACATGTTAGACTCTTTTACCTTGTTAATGCCCTTAAGGTGTTTGAATGTTTCAATCATATTACCTCTCTCCCTCCTTTGCTCTAGGGTATACATATTGAGTTCAGTTAATCTGCCCTCATATGTTTTCTGATGCAGTCCCTGCACCATTTTGGTTGCCCTTCTCTGGACTGTCTCAATTTGGTTAATGTCCTTGTGAAGGTGTGGCCTCCAGTATTGCATGCAGTACTCCAGATGGGGCCTAACCAGTGTCCTGTAAAGAGGGATTATTACCTCCCTCTTCTGACTTGTGATACCCCTACTAATACACCCGACATCCCTCTAGCCTTACCTACTGCTTTAGAGGTCTGCTTGGATGATTTCATGTCATCGGTGATGATGACGCCCAAGTCTCTTTCTTCCCTTGTGACTGCCAGCAACTCCTCTCCCAGCCTGTAGGTGGCTTCAGGGTTTCCCTTCCCTATGTGCATGATCTTGCAGTGTGTGTGTGTGATGTGTGTCATCAGATCAGACACATTTTATTGTGCCACAGAATAATTGCAGCAGTGTGAACCTGTTATCCACCACACCTGCATGATTTTGTACTGCTTTATGGTATCTTGGTTTTGGACTATTACTGCAGTGCACTGCAACCACCACCCCCCCCCCCAAACTGGCAAAATGTATTCTTTTCCAGATTGGATTGTGACTTGTGAGCACTGGTTAAGGTGTTGTTGTGACTGTGTCTGCATCTCTTTTTGATTGCGCAGTGCAATCTTAATCTGTCTATTCTTTTGCATCTGTTTAGTGCCCAGTCTCCATCTGCAAGCCACAGTTGTTGTTTTTTTGGCTTCACATCCTCCGGCCCAGACTGAAAGTTCAGAAATCTAAATTTGTTTCGAATTTTTTTGGTGATCCCCAAAATGCCTGCAAAGAGACATGCAAGCAAAGCTATTTCTGGTCATGGCACTGCTGCCAGTGGCAAGAGTGTCCATGGGTGTGGTAGTACACAGAAGTGCATAGCTGATGTCAGTAAAGGGATTTCTTCATCAATGTTTTTTACAGCGCAATCTGCAGCTTCTGTCATAGTTGGAGGAGATAATGTTGTCCCAGCTGGTGGTGTTAGTGCAGTTTCTGCTGGCAAGAGTATTGCTGCCTCAAGTTCCACTTCTGACCAGTTAACCATTTCAAAAAATATAGTTGAGTCTAAAGCTGTGACTGACAGTGTAGATGATGTCATACTCCCCATTAACATCCCCATGGTAGCTGAACATGATTCTGAACCTGGTGATGATAACTCACAATGTCACATTTCTTTCAGCATTGTTGAGGTCAGGCCTTTGCCATCCAATAATTCTAAGTGTGGCGCAAAAATATTGGGTGATGATGATGATGATGATGATGCTGTGGTTGGAATATGTTCTTCACATGACAGCATCCAAGCTAAAAATGTGGATGTGGATGATGTTGATCAGTATGATAATGATGTCAGTGACCCCTATTGGGAACTGGAGAAAAAGAAAGTCAAAGTGGCTGTGTCTGGGTCTATTGGCATTAAATCTCCCCCTCCTCAAAAAAGTTGTGATTTAGTGGGTCCTGTTGATGATAATGATGATGACCCAGTAATAATCATAGGTAGTCGTGGTGGTCAGTTGGAGTCCAAGTGTGTCCAGCCTGAAAAATCATGTAGCACCCCCCCCATTTCAGGGGTTAAAAAACCAGAGTCTAATAAGCAGCATCAGGGACATGTTGAAAGCAGGGGATCACAATCCCTTGTTTGGGATTTTTTTGTCCAAGACGCAAATGATGAGTCAGTTGCAATCTGCCAGCTTTGCCATGCATGTGTGAGTCAAGGTAAAAAGGGGAGTCATCTGGGCATGGGGGGGTCAGCGTACACATCTTAATAACAGGCACATGGCACTGTAGACCTGGCACCAGATGGCAGCTAATGCCATAGTGAGGCGATCACCCTCATCATCAACCTTACTGAGCATGTCATCCCCTTCCATGAGTGTAAGACCAAGTAGGAATGTCTGCAGTAGTGATGAAATAACACCAGAGCATTACTGCAGGCATGATGAGGGGGAGGATTATGATTTAGAAATCTTGTCAAGTGGTGGTCAGAGTAGCAGTGGTGGTGGTGGTGGTCAATGCAGTATGTCTAGTGCAAGTGGTACATCAACCCCTTTATGTAAAATGGGGAAAATAACTTCATTTTGTGGACTTGTCACCTGTGTACCCCTCTTCATCACAGGTCCACATCCCACCCCCGGCCATTCGCAGAGCCAAGCCATTTGTCACACCCCATGCAAAACGTGTAAGTCAGCTCACGTTGGAGAGTGTTTTTGTCTGTAATCTCCTGCCTGCCTGCCTGAAGCATGTGACCTACACTGTGTAACCCATGTGATGTGTGTGGGCTGCCTGTGATGTGTGTGGGCTGCCTTTGAATTCTCACTCCGCCTTAAATCAGAATAAGGTGGAGTGCACAACGCAAAGTCATAATTACAACGTGAAGCAAGGGTTTAAAATGGACACTCTGCATAGTGGAACACTAACGCGAAGTGGCCACTTCGCGACCACTTAGCGGGTGGAATTTTACTTCGCTGCATCTCTACTTGGCACAGGTGAGGTTTTGTTTGAGTTGAAGGAAGTTGATTTTGAGCTCTTCACAGACTTCCATAAGCAAGGGCTTGAAGGTGTGAAGTGCTGTGTCATCTGCAAAGAAGTGCAGTTTAGAGCTGAAGTTGTTGAAATTGAGGGCATTGATGCAGATAGAAAAGAGGATGAGGTTGAGTATGGATCCTTGGGGGACACCTATAGTAATGGGAAGGAGGTTCAAGAGAAGACCATCTGTTTTCACTTGCCGAATGCACCCTATTAAGTAGCTGGAGAACCAGTGAACTGTGGAGGCAGAAGCACCTAGATTAGAGAGGCTGATCAGGGATAGGTTGTGATCCATAGAATCAAACGCTTTGCTCAGGTCAAGAAACACGGCGCCTGTAGCTAGTTTATAGAGTCCCAGGCGGTGAACCAGTCGTTGGTGACTTTACCTAAGGCAGAGATGGTATTATGAGTACGTCTAAAGCCCAACTGAGCAGGGTTGAGGAGAAAGTGGGCTTTGATGTGTTCTTTCAGCTGGCTATACATGAGTTTTTCTAGAATTTTGGAGAGAATAGGTAGGCTGGAGATAGGCCTATAGTTGTTCAGATCAAAGGTGTCAGTGGATTTAAAGAGGGGCAGAACATGGGCCAACTTCCAGCAGGAGGGGACAGTGGCTGTAGAGATAGACAAGTTAAAAATGTGGAGAATGGAGGCAGTGAGATAGTAGTATCTGAGCTTAAGAAAAAAGGGTTCAGGCTCATCAGAGCCACCACTCTTCTTGGTGTCAAGTCTACGAAGGTGGTCTTTGACATCCTTATAATATACGGGATGTAGTTGGAGGGGGTGCGGCGATAGGGGTGCAGGTGGGGCAGTGGAAGGCAGTGGGGGGCAAGATAGCCCCACATAGGGGGAGGAGTCAAATGCTAGCCCGGCAGTGGCAAAGTGAGAGTTAATAGTAAGATGTGTAATAAGATGTGGACTAGAGGCCAATAAATACCAGTTTCATATGGCAGTGAATGCCAATGACACTGCAGCTAGATGGATGGCACTAACATTGTCCCTGCGGCGGTTTGCATGTCTCAGAGCCACAAACCTTACCCAGGACACTCAGACTAAAGACATGAACTTCCCATGTGAGAACAACTCACTGTTTGGGATAAGACAGAGGCTTATATGAAGATGATGGGTGAGTACAAATCGACATACGAGAGTAATGCCACCAAGGAGAAAGCCTCCACTTCATATAGACCACAGGGAAGGAAGGCAGGGGTACAGGAGCCTACACTAGGCCATTTTTTCAAGTCTAAGCACTCCCTGACTACCAGCAGCAGAGAGAATACTTCAGAGGCAGGGCAGAAGGGGAGCCAGACGTTCTGACCCAGCTCCCTAGGATAGGCCCTGGCTAAGCAAAACCTCTGACGTGCTTGTCAGGGTTGCCTCCCCACTACCAATAGGGAGCAGGCTGGCTTACTATTTCCAGTCTTGGAAAAAGATCAGCACAGACAAGTGGATCCTGGAAGTAGTGAGCCAGGGTCTCTCTCTCAGCTTCAAGATATTCCCCAAGCTGAGACAAGACATTTCAGTCCAGTTACTCTAGCAGAAATGGTACTTCTGGAATCAGAAGTGTCCAACCTTCAGCAGGCAAAAGCAATGGAACCTGTTCCCCTTTCCAAAAGAGGAAAAGGCTTCTTCTCAAGATACTACCTGACTCTGAAGAAAAATTGGGAGTGGCGACCCATTTTGGATTTAAGACTCCTGAACAAGCATCTCATCAGCCAAAGTTCAAAATGATATCTCTGGTAATGATTCTTCCCACACTCCAGCAAGGAGACTGGCTAGCTTCTTTGGACCTCAAGGATGCATACTTCCACATTCCCATCAGGGAATCTAACAGAAAGTACCTCAGGTTCAGACTACTCTCTGGTCACTATCAGCTTGCAGCTTTGCCATTTGGCTTAACCTCTGCTCCCAGAGTTTTCACAGAGTACCTGGCAGTGGTGGTGGCATTTGAGAATGCAAGGCATCACAGTGTTCCCTTACCTAGATGACTGGCCGATCACAACAACAGGTAAAATACATCCTTGCAGTCATTCAGCACTCTAGAGTCACTGGGATTCCTGATAAATGTCCAAACATTGGTGCTCCAGCCAGTTCAACTACTGAACTTCATAGGAGCAGAACTGGACACTCTGAGGGGAAAGGCATTTCTCCCTCAGGACAGAGCAGACAGCATCCTACAGATAGCAAGCTCTTTCTGTCTCAGAACACCCAGGCCAGCAAAATATTAATTACAGTTAATGGGCCACATGGCTGCCACCACAGGGACAGTACTGGGGGCCAGGTTCCAGATGAGGGATGTCCAGTTCCATTTAAAGGATCATAGGTCTTAGAGAAGGGAATCACTCTCAAAGCTTGTACCAGTGACAGAGTCCGAACTTCAAACCTTGCAATGGTGGCAGGATGGGGACAACCTCAGAGAAGGGGTTCCATTCCGGCAAGAGTCCCCCACACTGGTCCTTACAACAGATGCATCCCTCCTAGGATGGGAAGCACACTTAGGGGAGCACACTCTGCATGGCACATGGTCCCCCGCAGAGTCTCTTCTACATATAAACCTGCTGGAACTCAGGGCAATGCGCCTGGCTCTTCAGTCCTTTTCATCTTTGGTAAAGAACAAGGTGGCACAAATCTGGACAAACAATACCACACCCATGTACTACACAAGTAAGGGGGAACAAAGTCTACCTTGCTGTGTTGAGAAGCAATGAAAGTTTGGAGTCTGGCATACACCTTGCAGATATCCCTTTCAGCCGTCCATCTTCCAGGAAAGGACAATACCTTGGCAGTTGCATTCAGCAGAATCAACCAGAACCATCATGAGTGCTCTCTACAAACAAGTTCTGGAGACAATATTCAGAAAGTGGGGTACCCCAGAGATAGATCTCTTTTGCATCTCTGGTAAATCACCAGCTTCCCCAGTTCTGCTGCAGGCCCCCAACAAGGGGCACCATACCAGTGGATGCCTCAGTGCTAGACTGGTCAGAAGAGTTTCTCTATGCCCTCCCTCCATTTCTCCTGCTGCTCAGGGTCCTGATCAAGCTCAGGTTCCAGCCAGCCACCATGATCCTGATAGCTCCAGATTGGCTCAGGCAACCATGGTACTCCCTATTGTTATCTCTGTCAGTGGCCCATCCCATCCACCTCCTCAGAGGGACAATCTCCTGACCTCTGCACAAGGAGGGATCCTGTGCCCCATTCTCAGGTCCCTCAAGCTCAGGGCATGGTTCTTGAGGACTTAGAGTATGCTGGCTTGCATCTCTCTGAAAATGTCTTCAGTGTACTCAGTGTCAAGGAAACCGTCCACTAGGAAGACCTACTGTATGCTTCCAAATGGGAAAGGTTTTCCATTTGGTGTAACAGGAACAACATGGTACCTTCACAGGCGGGGTTATCAGTACTTTTGGACTATCTCACCCACTTGCACTCACTGGGACTCTGGCCATCTACCCTTAAGGTTCACCAGGCATCTGTTTCAGCCTATCTTTAGGCTGGTAAGGGTGCTTCCACGGCCTTCAACCCCATTTTTAAAAAGTTCTTTAAGGGTTGTCCCATATGCATCCTCCCCACAGGGAACCAGTCCCATCATGAGATCTCAACATCTGCATTGCCAAGCTCATTGAACCTCCACTTGAGCCTATGGCTACAGCACACCTCAAATTTGTGACTTAGAAAACTAACTTCCTGGTAGCCATTACTTCAGCCAAGCAAGTTAGTGAACCTGAAGTACCTGAAGGGTTTGAACAGAATAGACACCAGGTGTATGTTCAGTCTGAAGGGCGGAAGGGAAACCAGGGGACACTTTATGAAGCTGGAAGGGGGGAGGTTCAAGAGGGAATGGAGGAGGCACTATTTCACAGAAAGGGTGGTGGCAGGGTGGAACACTCTGCCAGAGGAAGTTGTATTGCTGCAGAGTGTTGGGGGCTTCAAGAGGGGGTGGGACGGATTCAAGGGGAGGGAACAAATCGGGAGAGGGTGCGAGATGGGAGGGAGGGCATATGAGGGAGGGGGGCAGCTGCTGTCAAATAGCCTGAAGTGCTGCACACTCGAGCAGACTAGATCGATCGAATGGCCTGTATCTCCTGGCAATTTAATATGTTCGTAACTACGAGCCCTGTGCATAGAACTGAACTATATCTCCTTTCACAGGGATAAGGTAACTTTCAGGACCAACAGGAAATTCCTTCCAAAGATCGTCTTTGATTTCCATTTGAACCAATCACCTTGTCAGTCTTCTTCACAGATCATTCTAGCTCAGGTAGCTTCATAGCCTGGATGTCAAGAGATCTCTTAGCTACTACCTTGACCACACCAAGGCCCACGAGCAGGACAAAACTCAGTTCTTCCTGACTTATGGGGATGTTAGAAGAGGAAAACCAGCTTCCAAAAGGTCCATTGCACATTGGATAGTGGCATGTATCCAGTTCTGTTACAGTAAAGTGGGCAAAAAGGCCCCCAGTAGGCCTGAGGGCTCATTCCACGCGTGGCATAGCTGCTTCAATAGCAACTACCAGAGACATCCCTCTTCTCGAAATCTGCAAAGCAGCCACATGGAAAGCAGTACACACTTTTACAAAATATTACTGTTTGGACACCCTATCCAAAAGTGATGCCAGATTTGGCACAGCAGTACTGCAGAGCCTGTTTCCCAAGTAGGTTCTGTACCGTCTTCCAAAGATACTGCTTGGTAGTCTGCATAATTTAATCATATTGAAGAATTCCTGGGATTTGACGAAAAAATTACCGTAGTAATCTTGTTTCTTCTAAGGGATTCTTCAGTATGATTAAACCACCCACCCTGCCTCCTCTTACAGAACCAGTCGGGCTTTGCATTCCAGCTGGTCTTTACCTTACTGTTGGGGTTCATACCCTAGTTGTTTTGATGAACCTTTTAAAACTTTAAGGCATGGTTGTTTGCCCTTTTCTGGTTCTCTGTGACTTATTTTTGTCGGAATCTTATAGATGGTTAATAGTGTTAGTATTAGAGTAGTTTAGCTAAGAGGTCTTACCCCAAGGGCATCCAGTGAATCTGAGTGTTATAGAATGTAGCAGTTGATTGTGGACAGTAGTTTTAATGGTGGCACACACCAATAAGATATTCAATCATTTGCATATGTTCCACTATCTCCGGAGCAGTTCGACACAGGAGGCTGACTGCATTAGTTTAATCATATTGAAGAATCCCTTAGAAGAAACATGATTACTACAGTGAGTAATTTTTATGGCTGTGTGGGCAGAGCTCCTCAGACATTATGTCATTAAAGAGGTTTAGAAGAGCACTGTGGAAGCACGTGACTGGACCGCTGTCTAGTGTGCTTCCACAGTGCTTTGTGAAACTCCACTGGTGTTGTTTATACGGCCCTTCCCCTCCATGAGCCGCATAAACACTCTTTGGTGGCGGTCTACTTTTTCTTCTGCAACTGCGGAAGTGATGGCCGGTGTGCGCAACGTGGCGGCTCCAACTCAAACTGCGCATGTGCAAGTATTGCGCATGCGCAGCTGTGTCAGAATTGCCATCTTGCAAACGGCAGACTGTGGTATGGTGAGAGCTCTGAGAATTCTTTTACTCACTCTTGCCACACTGCCATTGCTCGCCATTGTTCTGATTAGCCGTATCAGCTCTGACCAGAGTTTGTTTCTTCTGGGGCATCACACAGGCATGGACATGATGTAAACAGTGTGACTACCCATCACATCCCTTAGAAGGAAAACACAGTTTCTACGGTGAGTTATCCTATCTTTCTGCTGAATGGATTGATTAGTTCCTTCACTGTATTGTTTATTTTTATCTGCATCCAGTTTGATTTGGTTCCACTTTTCTAGAACTCTTTTTTTTTTCTCCTCTTTATTTCTTAATATTTGAGCATGCCAGTGTTTTAGCCAGATTTACTTTCATCCACATAGACTGCACTGAAAAATGCTGACCACATCTTTCAGAAAAGCTCATGTCCCCATAACGTCCTGCAAAACTGCTAAACAGTGTTGCATTGGGTCACTTATGTCTTGATCTGCAAAGTATGCAATCATTAATAAACACGTAGGATTTGTCGGCATTCTGTATCTGTCCACACATGATTGTTTTATAGTGATACTGTTACATTTTTGCAACCGATATGGCAAATTTGAAGCTCACTGGTGCATACTTACTAGTCTCAGTGATTCCTAGCTGTTGTTTGACCAGTGCTTATCTTAGTATAGGCCTTTCTTTATTGCTGAATGCCTCATTAGAAAAAGCAGCTTTACAAAGTTATTGCAAACATACATACAAACATACGAAGAAGCAGCAGGAGAAGGCCATTTGGTCTATCTAGTCTGCTCATATTGCAGGGTCCATTGCATGAGCTACTATCCCTGCCCCCCTCCCCACTGCTCCCATCCTCCCTATCCTTGATCCTTACCTTTCCCCATGCCTATCTCAGCCTCTCTTGAAGCTGCCCACTGTCTTCAATAAGACCACCTCTTCAGACAGCGCATTCCAAGTGTCCACCTGTGAAGAAGTGCTTCCTGACCTCCCTCCTAAACCTCCCCTCTCCAGCTTAAGACTCTGCCCCCTCATGTTATGGCTGCCACTCAGCTTAAAGAGACCCTCCTCATCCACCTTATTTATCCCTTATAAGTACTTGAAGGTCCCAATCATGTCCCCTCTCGCTCTCCTTTCCTCCAGGAAGTACATGTTCAGTGCCCTCAACCTCTCCTCATATCCCTTACCCTGCTAACCCGCTATCATCTTTGTAGCCCTCCTCTGGACCTTCTCCAGCAAGATAATGCCCTTTTTGAGGTGTGGGCACCAGTACTGAACTCCATACTCTACATATTATTGTAGATGAATGGAATGCTTAATGTATCTGTTTGATTTAATTATAGATATACAGTATGTACTTTGAAAAGGTCCACTATGTTAAGTATGCTGTTAACATAATGTTTGATGCATGTATTTAACAATGTGACTTTTTTTCAGGTGAGAAACTGGGAAAAGAGACTACATCAAGCCATCGGTGACAGTGATGCTGACAAACTATGTGGTCATGCTGAGGAACAAATAACATTTTACAATCAACGACTTCCTATACCAGGCATGGAATTAGAAATGAATACCTTTCTACTGGTTTCTGTACCTTAACTTATATATTTTTTTCAGCGTTTGTAGTATTTCCATACTGTATTTTTGATGCATTAACATAGAAACATAGAATTTGATGGCAGATAAGGACCGCTTGGCCCACCTAGTCTGCCCATTTCCCTACCTAACGGATAAGCTCCTGATCCTAGTTAACCAACAGCATACTTCCTTCTACCCCCCACTAGAATTGCCTTATGTCTGTCCCATGCATTCTTAAATTCCCCCACTGTTTATGACTACATGACCTCCACAGGAAGGCTGTTCCATGCATCTGCAACCCTCTCCATGAAGAAATACTTCCTCACGTTACCTCTGAGCTGTCCCCCCCCTCTATCTTCAAATTGTGCCCCCTTGTTCTTGCACATTTCCTTTTCTGAAAGATGCTACCCTCTTGGACTTCATGGATTCCCTTGAGGTACTTGAACATTTCTATCACGTCCCCCCTCTCCCTCCTTTCCTCAAGGCTATACGTATTCAGCTCCTTTAGTCTTTCTTCATATGTTTTCTGGTGCAGACCCTGCAACATTTTGGTTGCCCTCCTCTGGACAGCCTCCACCCTGTCTATGTCTTTGTAGAGATGGAGTCTTCAGAACTGCACGCAGTACTCCAGATGTGGTCTTAACATCTGTCTGTACAGAGGGACAACAACTTCCTGTTTTCTACTGGTGATGCCTCTCCCTTTGCATCCCAGTATCCCCCAGCCCTCCTTACTGCCTTCTCACATTGCTTGCCCACCTTTAGGTCATCTGATATAACTACCCCCAGGCCCCTTTCCATTTTTTTTTTAATTCAACATGTTTTATTAGGCATATCACAGTGCAAACAAAGTTTGAGGATTGAAAGCTGTACCATCCATGTACACTGTCCAGAAAACCCTTAAATATCTCCCCCCTCCCCCCAAAATCTCCCCCTCACCCTCCCCCCTCCGTGGTGCACTCTCCTATCTTTATTATCCTAAAATTAGCCAAGAGACAGCAAGAGAAGTCATTGAGATATAGTTAGAGAGGGAGGAGAGGTTCGTGAAGACAACCGGAGAGGTCATATCAAGATAAATACAGAGCATATAACTTCCCCCAATTTTTGTTGAAAGATGAGAGGTGATGGTGCACATTCACAATTAAATGTTCTAGGCAGAGTGCAAATGATATTTCATGCAACCATTCGGCATAGGAAATGGTAACTTGATCCATCCAGTGTCTAAGCACTAATTTTTTGACCGCCATAGAAATTAAAGCCATATGAAACCATCTCTCTTTCACCGGAATTCCGGAGTAATCCCCCAGAATGCATATGACAGGGGAGAAAGCCCTGAAGGCCCAACAAAGGATCCAGAGCAGATTCAATTTGGTTCCACAAAGGGGATATCCTTTCACAGGACCATAGTATATGAAGGAGCGAGCCTTCCTCTTTATTGCACCTAGTACACATATTAGAGGTAAGCCTCTTAATTCGGGCCAATTTTACCGGAGTATAATACAGATTATTTAGAATACAGTATTGTGTAAGTCTGTATCGGTCCTGTTTGAGATATGTGTATAGGCCTGTCCATATTGTATGCCAGTTAATAACTTCATCAGGGAATGAAACCTGCCAGACCAGAGAACCGGCACTCGAGTGAGCCTGAGAGGAAGTGAAAATCAGCTTATATACCATGGATATGCCGTGGGATTTACAAACCAAAGTCTTTATTTGTTTGAGAAAAACTTCAGGGGTTACACTCTTTCCCTATTACCTTAACTAGTAGGTGTTTGAGCTGTAAAATTTGAAAGGCCGCCCATGATTTAAGGCCCAGCTTAACGAGGATCTCCTCGGTAGATAGTATAACACCATTTGAGTAGAAATCTGCCACTATGAGCTCAGGGGCAAGGGGTAGCCAACGTCTGGTTATGGAGGTTCCCCCTATTTTAAGATTCAAATTGGCATAGAGCAGCTGAGAAGGGTCTGAACTCAAACGCACTTTATAGAATCTAAACATTTGAGAGAGAACTCTTAGCGAGGTACCTAGCGGGAAGGGCTGCAGGGATTTTGGCAATTTTTAAGGGGCGTAAGAAAAAGTGACGAGGGGGCTACATTGTGGGTAGCGAGAAAATCAGCCTCTATAAGTAGCCAAATAGGAACATAGTCGTGGTGAGCACAGAGATCAGTTAACGAAAGCCATTTCCCACACTTGTTAAGGTGACAAGCCCAGTAGTAAAACAAGAAGTTAGGAAGACGTAAGGCCCCCATCTCCCTGGGTAAAGAGAGCTTACTGTAGGATCTTCTAATTGCCTTGTCCTGCCAGATAAAGGTACTAATTTCAGAGTGAATACGTTGAAAGAAGGACAGGGGTAACCAGACATCCAACAGATTTAATGGGTAGAACAGTCTAGGGAGGACATTCATCTTGACGGTATTGATTCTACCCCAAAGCGAGAGAGGGAGCCTATTCCATCTTGATAAGTCCTGTCAAATGTTGGACCATAAATCTTCTAAATTAAGTTTGTGGAGTAATGACAAATCTGAGGTAATATAAATGCCCAGGTATTTAATGGACTTGGGAGTCCATTTCATGCCAAAATCACTGAAAGCTGAGCTATATGTTAATGAATTAAGGGGGAAAATTTCAGTCTTAGTAATGTTGAGTTTGTAATTTGAAAATTTACCAAAAGTATCAATAATATGCAATGCTTCTGTTAAAGAGGAGACCGGATCCGAAAGGTGAAGCAAGATGTCATCCGCATAAACCGAAAGAGCGAGAGTCCTATCACCTATTGGAATACCAGTGATTAAGGGGGAGGAGTTTAGTCTCCTAATCAGGGGTTCGAGATATATGTTAAAAAGAAAAGGAGATAGCGGGCAGCCCTGTCTTGTGCCCGAAAAAGAGGAGAAGCCTCGGACAGGACTCCATTACAGTTTATTTTTGCCTGAGGAGAAGAGTATAGAGTCTGGATCCATTTGATAAAGGTTTCAGGAAAGCCCATTGTCTGCAACGTAGCCCACAGGAAATTCCAATCCAATCTATCAAATGCTTTTTCAGCATCGAGGGATATAAGAGCCATTGGAGAGGGGGAGATCTTAGCCACCTGAACCAGATACGCTAATTTACGAAGATGGTCAGCAGGTGTTCAATCTGACACAAACCCAATTTGCTCTGGGCTAAGAAGTGGAGTCCAAACCCTTTCAATTCTGCTAGCAAATATCTTAGCCAAGATTTTAATGTCACAGTTCAACAAAGAGATGGGACGATAACTCGCGGGAGATTGGGGTGGTTTATCTGGCTTGAGAAGAAGGATAATAGAGGCTTCTAATAGGGATGGATCTATAGCCTGACCTGAAAGCATATATTGATATAAACATAGTAAATAGGGAGCAAGATCGTTAGCGAAAACTTTATAAAAGTTCGAAGGAAAACCATCTGGACCGGGGGCCCTGTCCGAGGCAAGTTTATGGATAGCAGACAAAATTTCCTGAAGAGATATAGGAGCTGATAAACAAGCTTGTTGTGAAGGGGAGAGAGAGTAGGTAATGGTAAGGCAGATAAATACTCAAATAATTCAACCTGAGACGGGGATACAAGACGCTGACTATAAAGGGAAAGATAAAACTGCCTGAAAACGGCAGTTATGTCTCTCGGGTGTGTTTTAATGGTGCCGTCCAGATCGTTGATCGACTGAATAAATCTGGATGCCTCTAGTTTCCTCAGCCGCAACGCCAAAAGATGACTTGCCTTTTCCCCCTGCTCTATGTATTTTGCCTTAGTTCTTAAGGTAAGAAACTCTGCTTTTTCCTGTACCAGACGAGAATACTGATTCCTTAAATTCAAACAGAGATTTTAGCACATCAGGAGAAGAGGATGAAGTAAGAGAATGCTCAAATGTGCAAATCTGACCCAGAAGGGATATAGCAGCCACCTCTCTCTTTCGTTTACGAGTGGAGGAGAGCCTGATAAACTCGCCTCGCAAAAAACATTTTAGGGCACACCATTCATGGTCCATCCTGGTGACCGAACCCTGGTTATTTGCAATAAAAAGTTGAATCATGTCTGAGATCCTGGTAATGACGTAATCTTCCTTTAAAAGCTATGTATTAACCGCCATGATGAATCCCTTTGAAGGTTTTGATTTAACATAACTGTAACCCAAGTTACAGCATGGTCCGATATAACAATCGGCTCTAGGGCGGAGTCATTAAGACTGTGAATGAGGGAATGACTAAGTAAGATATAATCTAGCAGAGACCAAGTGGAGTGCACCATAGAGTGAAATGAGAAAGCGCGGGTCTCAGGGTTTAAGAGATGCCAGGGATCGCACAATCTGTTGGTATCCAGAAATTCAGCAAGAGCCCTTTGGGTTTGAGTAAGGGGCTTAGGCAATGAATATGATTTATCCAAATCTTGAGTGGGTGGCAGATTCCAATCCCCTCCCAGGATTAAAGGGAACATCGAGAACTTCTGTAATTCTGTCGATAATTCCTGAAAAAATATAGGGTTTCCCCCCACCGGCCCGTACACACTCCCCAGGACCAATTCAGTGCAGTCCAATAATCCTTGGACTAAAACATATCTCCGCTGTGGGTCAGCGATAGTTATTTGGGTTGAAAAGCTATCGCCTTATGAATTAAGATAGCAGTGCCACCACTAATGGATGAGTTACCAGCAGCAAAAACTTGCCCAATCCCAAGTCTGCACAAACCCCCCGTTTCCCCAAGGAGGAGGTGAGTTTCCTGAATGAAAGAGATATGGGCCTTCAGCAATGATAAGTGTTTTAAGATCTGAATTCTCTTGTTGAGATCACGAACCCCTCTTACATTCCAAGATATAAATTTTTTCAAACCTGTAGCCATTGGATATTATACCAAACAATACATAACCAAAACAATATACTATGAGAGTGCACCGCTAAACCCTCCCCCATCAAACTTACATACATTTTATTAAATAGGTATTCCCACAAAACCCAAGAGAAAACCCAGAGCGTACTATTGACCATGATGACATCTACAGGATGTGGGGAAACCCCATCATCAACAATAGAGATCAATGGAATACCATAGCTACCAATCCCCTCAACCCTCCCCCTAGTAACTATTTACAAATATCTCTCCACCTTGCTTTGACCCCATTAAGAAAGCTAACTTCAAACAACATGAAGTCTTGCTATATTATGACAATTGCAGTTTGTCCCACCATTAGAACTGCTCCGGAGGTGAAAGAGTTAACTTCCATGCCAGGCATGGAACTTAGAGCGCGAGCTCAGTTAGAAAAGCTCTGTCTGGAATATTTCAAACTGAAACTGTCAGATTCTTTACTCCGCCTCACTGAACAGTCGCTCCGGAGATTCCTCCTACTGCTCGGTTCATTTCTCGGTTTAAAGAGTTTTTTCTCGGTTAAATTCAACCGCGATTATTATTATTTTAACCGCAAACCGATTGGTTCAAGCTCTGTCTGTGGTATTGTAAATAATAGACAGGTTTATTTCTGTGTGGAACTTGTACATGTTTATCGGTTCGGTTTGAACCACTCAGGTTGTTTTAAAACTTTATTCTGAAGCATTTAAAAGCTTTTTAGAGTGCGGTTCCCGGTTCTTATCGGTTCTAAAAAAAATGGATTTCATTACGGTTTTTTCCACGACCCATGACACGGTTGGGAACCGATAAGGGTGTCTTGCCTGGCACTGCCGGAAAAAGGGCAAGTTTTTGGTTAGGCTGGCATTATGTCTGAGAAACCCAAAAGAAAAACCGGGCCCACTGGGTTTCAACACTGTAGTGTCTGTGGGGAAGCCTTTGCCAAGGCTGACCCACACACCACCTGTGTTTATGGTCTGGGGTTTGACCACCTCAATGCAGACTGCCAGATTTGAAGAATTTCCTGCAGCTACCCTAGATAAGAGAGTTGGTAGGCTCAGGAACGAGAGGCCAAAAAGTCCGCTGACCCGGATGGCCAGCCCGGTTTGGTGCCAACCGAACCGGAGGGAGTGCCCTCTGACCAGGGCCAGACTTCCTCGGGCAAACATAAAGCTGACTCAGAGGAGCCAGTTCCAGCAAAGAGAACTAGAAAATCAGCAGGTGTGGAGTCAAAAATTCCTTCTCCAACTGCTGCAGAGATAGCCAGAGCAATCCAAATTGTCCAGTCACTTTCCCCGGTTCCGTCCGAACCGCCACTATCTGGCAAAAGGTCGGTTCGGCCGGTTCCACCGGTTCAAGAATATGATATAGAGGAGTTTTATGAACCAGAGGAGGGGGAGGATGATTATGAACAGTGTGAATGTGACTTTGAAAGTCTGGATGTGCCCATTGAACCGGACATCTCCCCAGACAGACCTTTAGGAGAATCTCCCCTAGGCTTTCTGAGTCCCCTTCTCATTTTCTGTTTTATAAAAAAGTTGCTGAAACCCTCCAGCTTCCTTTGGAGGAAGCTGTGGATAAGCAAGAGGAGCCTGACTTTGTAGAGATGATGGATATCCCAGAGTCCAGGAGATTGTCTATTCCTTTACATAAATCCTTTAGGAAACAAACAATAAAAATTTTAAAGCTCCTAATTCTGTGCCTCCTGTGGATAAAAGATGGACAGGAGGTACACTTTGTCAGGTCCTGATACAGAATTTCTTTACAGCAATGTAGCCATGTTGGGGTAGTTCAGGCTGCAGCCTGTGATAAGGCTAATATTCCCTGGCTTCACATCCTCCTGACAAGGACTCCAGGAAGATTGATGCCGTGGCTAAAAAAACAATACATGGCAGCATCCTTGGGACTCAGACAAGCAAATTATATGGCTTATGTTGCAAGATACCAGAAATCTAGATGGGATACTGTCATGGCTTTAGCCAAACAGGCCCCTGGCCAGCTTGCCAAGGAGCTGGAGCAGGTGGCTGCTGATGGTATTGAGCCATCTAAGGTGCAATTCCATGCTGCATTGGATTCTCATGATGTATCCTCTAGAGTCATGGCTACATCTGTGGCTTTTCGTAGATTGGCTTGGCTCAGGTGTACTAGTTTGTCACAGGATACCCAGGCTAAGGTATGGATTTTCCTAGGTGGGAAATTCTCTGTTTGGGGAGCAGACAGAGAATTATATGAAGAAAATGGATGAATATAGAACCACTTATAGGAGTGCACAGCCAAGGAACGCAAGCCACTCCTCAGAGGCAGTCCCCAGGGGTAGAGGCAGGCCTTTTCACAGGCCTTTTACCAAACCCAGGCCTCCCTCTTCAACTTATGTTCAGAGGGGTTCTTCAGAGGGAGAAGCAGACGGGGTACAAGCAGGCCTGCTCCACCCCTCAGCCCAAAGCCCCTGCCAAATAGGGCACCTGATGGGATGCCCAGGGCCGGTTCTCCATTACCTGTAGGGGGCAGGCTGGCTTACTTCGTCCAGGACTGGGAGTCTTTAACATCAGACAAGTGGGTCCTGGAAGTAGTAAGCCAGGGTCTGGTTCTCAGCTTCAAAAAATTTCCAAAGATGAGAATCAAATCTTTTCCACCTGCAAACCCTCTAGAGACTCTTGCTTTGGAAACAGAAGTCTCAACCCTCCTGGCTCTCAGAGCTGTAGAAAGGGTTTCTCCTCACACCAGGCAAGGGTCTGTACTCCAGGTACTTCTTACCCCAAAAGACAGGAGAGTGGCGGCCCATCCTGGACCTAAGATATCTGAACAAGCACCTTTTAAAACCAAAATTCAAAATGGTGACTCTGGGAATGATTTTACCCTCCCTAAGGCCAGGGACTGGCTAGCTTCCTGGACCTCAAGGATGCCTACTTCCATGTTCTTATCAGAAGCTCCCACCGAAAGTACCTCAGATTGAACTGCCCTCAGGCCATTATCAGTTCAGAGCAATGCCCTTGACCTTACCTCTGCCCCAAGGGTATTCACAAAATGCCTGGCAGTAGCAGTTGCTCATTTAAGAAGGCAAAGATTGCCATCTTTCCCTACCTAGACGACTGGCTCATTGTGGGTCAGTCTCCAGACCAGGTCAAATCACACCTGCAAGTTACCCAGCAGCTGCTTACCTCTCTGGGCTTTCTTCTCAATCTTCCAAAGTCAGTTATGGAACCTGTCCAGGTACTCACCTTTATAGGTGCAGAACTGGACACAAGCAGGCCAGAGCCTTCCTTCCCCAGAAAGGGTAAGGACCCCTGGTGGCCCTGGCCTGCTCCTTCACTCTGCAGGTCTCTCGACCAGCAAGGCATTTCCTACAGCTCCTAGGACACATGGCTGCTTCCACAGCTGTAGTGCAAGGAGCAAGATTTCAGATGAGGGACATTCAGTTCCATTTGAGAGCCTTTGGTCTCAAAGAAGAGATTCCTATCCAAGTTGATCCCAGTGACTCGAACCCTGATCCAGGCCCTTCAGTGGTGGCAGGATCAGAGCAATCTGAGACAAGGGTGCCCTTCATCCCTCTATCTCACTCCTTGACCCTTACTACAGATGCGTCCCTTTGGGATGGGAGCTCACATGGGCGACTCTCCACCCAGGGATTGTGGTCCCTCAGGAATCTCTGCTCCACATCAATCTGTTGGAACCTCAGAGCTGTTTTTCTAGCACTTCAGATTTTTTCTGCATCTGTTCAGAACAAAGTGGTACAGGTCAGAACAGACAACACCACTACAATGTGGTACATCAACAAACAAGGGGGCACTCGGTCTTCGGCCTTGTGCACCGAGGCAATGAAGTTGTGGTCTCTGGCTTATTCCTTGAACACTTCCTCATAGCAGTTCACCTCCCAGGCAAGGACAATGTCCTGGCAGATGCCTCAGCAGGATTTCCCAGGGCCATCACGAATGGTCACTGGATCCCGAGTACTGGGGATAGTTTTTGCCAGATGGGGCACCCTCAGATAGATCTTTTGCAGCCCCAGACAATCATCAACTTCCACTTTTTGTTGCAGGCCCCAGTGTTGGGCTCAGTCCCCTGGATGCCTTTCTCCTCATTGGGAAGGGAAGTTTCTCATGCCTTCCCCCTTCCTCTCCTGTTCAAGGTGCTAGTCAAAATCAGATCTCAGCCCTGCAAGATGATCCTGATTGCTCCAGACTGGCCAGACAGCCCTGGTACCCACTCCTTCTGTTCTTAGCAGTCCATCTTCCCCTGTGTCTCCCCAGGAACCACAATCTGTTAACCTGTGCCCAGGGGAGAGTCTGGTATCCGAATCTCAAATCCCTCAACCTCTAGGCCTGGCTCTTGAGGAGTTAGAGTTTGCTGACCTACACCTTTCTCAAGGTGTTCTCGAAATCTTGAAAGCTTCTAGGAAGCCTTCCACTAGGGTTACTTATAAGTCCAAATGGAAAAGGTTTTCCATATGGTGTTCTGGGAAGCATATTTCCCCGGAATCTGCTGATTTGCCCACTGTTTTGGACTATATGGTCCATCTTAATTCTTTGGGACTGAGACCAGCTGCCCTGAAAGTGCATTTGGCAGCTGTCTCTGCTTTTATTTCAGCAGGGAAGCCCTCTTCTCTTTTCTGCTCACCCTGTATTTTCCAAGTTTTTCAGGGGATTGCTTATACTAATCCACCATTCAGGGACCCTGCCCTGCCTGGGATCTTAATGTTTGCATTG
This sequence comes from Neoceratodus forsteri, assembly GCA_016271365.2. Taxonomy (NCBI): domain Eukaryota; kingdom Metazoa; phylum Chordata; order Ceratodontiformes; family Ceratodontidae; genus Neoceratodus; species Neoceratodus forsteri. The sequence goes on from CM057450.1 coordinate 1,547,428,495, forward strand.
CTCAGCTGATGCAACCCCCTTGAACCTCTGTCTTTGGCAGAGCTTAAGTACTTGACTTGGAAAACTGTGTTTTAGTAGCCATCACTTCTGCCAGGTGCATAAGTGAGTTACAAGCTTTGTCAGTGGATACTGACTTTATTTCCTTTCACAGGGATAAGGTAGTCCTCAGGACTAACAGGAAGTTTTGCCTAAGGTGGTTTCAGATTTCCACCTTAATCAATCTATTTCTCTTCCAGTGCTCTTCACTGACCATTCCTCCTCTGGTGAGAGGAGGTTGCACAGCTTAGATGTTAAGAGGGCCCTAAGTTACTACATAGAGCGTACTCAAGGATCACAGGTTTGACTCCCTCCAACTATTTCTCACTTATGGTGAGGTTGGGAAAGGGAAACCTGCCACTAAGAGATCCATTGCCAGGTGGATTGTCTCTTGTATCCAATTTTGCTATCAAAAACTGGGTAAGGTTCCCCCTTCAGGCCTAAGGGCTCACTCTACCAGAGGTACAGCTGCATCTCTAGCTGCTGCCAGAGACATCCCTATCTTAGAGATATGTCAAGCAGCTACTTGGAAAACAGTACACACTTTCACCAAGCATTACTCCCTGGATATCCAGGCCAGGAGGGATGCTCGGTTTGGCACAGCCGTGCTTCAGAGCCTATTCCTTAAGTAGGTTCTGTCCCTCCTCCATGGAGGTACTGCTGTAGTCTGCTAATTGTCTATAATATAGCAAGACTTCATGTTGTTTGAAGAAAAATTACTCACCTTAGTAATGTTGTTTCTTCTAATGGAGTCTTCATATTATGACCTCCCCAGCCTGCCCTCTCAGAACTTCTACTTTGGGTATGGGGTGGGCAGTCCAGTGTTGGCACTTATTGATGCCCATTTTATGTTTTCCACCCCTTCTTTTTTGGGGTGTTTGGGTGTTGTGTTTTATTTTATCTTATCTTATTTTCTGGTCCCCTGACTTGAGTCTTGGTGTTGGTACCAGGAAAATGTGTTAATATTTAAGTAGCCAATTGGCTAGTGTAGGTTACAGCTTCCACACAGCACCTTAGTGAGTTTTGCTCGCAAAGATCTGACAGTTTCAGTTTGAAATATTCCAGACAGAGCTTTTCTAACCAAGCTTGCACTCTAAGTTCCATGCCTGGCATGGAAGTTAACTCTTTCACCTCCGGAGCAGTTCTAATGGTGGGACAAACTGCAATTGTCATAATATAGCAAGACTCCATTAGAAGAAACAACATTACTAAGGTGAGTAATTTTTTCTTTTTGTTCAATGGTAGAGAGCCCCCAAGTACCCAGTTATAACTACCCCCGATATTACTAACCTGATAGAAAATAATACATATAACAACTGCCCATACTGGGTACCTTCCAGACCCCAGCTTAGGTATTAATGCAAACCAGCCTGATGTGCCAAAAGGAGTCCCCAGAATATCAAACCAAATAAAGCAACAAGCGAGACTAATTAGGGTACTACCCCCCCATACTTCAGAACGTGTGGTGGGTTACTTTCCAGCCAAGATCCTCCCCTCCCACCCCCGCCCTCTGAAGGAAAAAAAGTGTATTAGATTTAATCTACTAATCAACCTGGAATATCCTAACAATATGTAAGCTCCATAAAGTACTTCTTATTCCCATGAGAACCAGAAATGAAGTAAATTCAGCTCTATATTCTCCGACCAAAATTAATAAGGAAGCGATATAAGTGTATGGTAAATAAGATTATCGAGAGTGCGGAGAAAAGTTCAGAGATAGATGTACCAAGAGGAGTATTGAGACAATGAGAGAGACCAGGACAGTAAAGGAGGATATAAGAACTGAAGTCCTATAGAGAGAGAGAGAGTTCGAGAAAAGACAAACCCCAATATATTAATCGTATCATAGTTGACTCCCTAAATACCAAAAGTCGAGATATAGAAAGAGAAACTGAGACAGCCCGTGAGAATAGTTTGGGTAGTGAATAGGAGAATAGGTGACATGAGTCTTTCCAGAGTTATATACGTATCATAATAATAAAATCGTCGTCAGAAAATAAAGCATAACAGGGAGCTTCTCGAATGTGCGGGTGTTCCCCTGGGAACCATATTGGAGCAGGCCAAGCTGTCCGGTCAGAAAGAGTCCCCACTGGAAACAAATGGCACCAGGAAAAGGGGATCTGAGGGAAAATGGTGCCTCGTTGCCATGCAGAGTCCTCTGGGTCCACAGGCCATCCTCCGCCTCTCTCCTCGATCGCCGCCATCCTCACCACACTGGAGAAGAACTCCCCTCCCAAGGACGTCCCTCAGAAAAAGTTCCTCATTGGTAAGCCAGCCAAACAACAGAAGGTACAGTCAGAGCAAATAGATCTTTGATAGCGAGAAAGCCATCCTAAGATTGAAATAATGCTGGCAACTTCTTGCAGAGATCGACTTGGGCCTGTTCGGTAGAGTCATATGAGAGCCATGCTCCATCCACCAAAACTTGCAGACGTGCTGGGTATGCCATGCGAAACTTAATTCTGGCAGCTATCAACTTGCTGACTATGGGATGAAAGGAGGCTCTTTTTCTTCGGGTTTCTAATGGAAAATCCTGAGTAATTCTTAGGCGCTTGCCCTTCCATTGTATAGATTGTAGATCTCTGACTTTGGCCAAAATGTGCTGTTTTTCAAGATAGTTGAGAAAGCGAATGATCATCGGGTGAGGGGAAGCATTATCCTCCGGTTTTGGACATAGAGACCTATGCGCCCTTTCTATTAAGTAGGTAGGATTGTGTGGGGAGGGGCCCACAATCTTGGTAAAAAGTTTCTGGGTAAATACAATTGCAGAGGGACCTTCTGCTCCTTCTGGTAAGTCAAAGATCAAAATATTGTTCCTCCTGCTGTGCCCCTCTAGATCCTTAGTTTTGAGTTGTAGTTTAGAGATTTGTTGCCTTAACTTAGTGATTTCTGGATCCGTCCTGTCCCTCCAGGCCTCTAGAGAGTAGGTGCGAGCCTCCGTATCTGCCGTGCGAGTTCTGAGTTCGGCTATTTCAGTATGAATATTTTTAAAGTCAGCAGCGATATCCAGGAGCGTCTCCTTAAATGGTTGCAGCTCTTGCAAAAAACGCTCTTCTGAAAGTGGAGTTGATGCCGCCAAAGTAGTCAGTTGTTTAGCTGATAGTCACTGGAGAGGTTTTACCTTCTTTGCCTGTTTGTCAGGCGAGACCGGGGGCATGTGTCTGGGTAAGGCCGTTTTCATCTCGGCCTCCATCCGAACGTGTTAAAACAGCAGAAACTACCGGAGAAACAACCAACAAGCTCCATTAAGTGACCAGGAATATAAAGATGTAGAGGATACCCCAATTTTCCAGTTATAAAGCACTAGATGAAGTTAGATTATCAGACGGGGAAGCAGGAGCCAAGGGAAGCAGCAGCTAGCTAGCCCAGACCATCACGTGATCTCCTCCATTTTTGGTTTTGTCAGTATCTCAACCCCATTGTGTACTCTTCCCCTGGGTTTTTGTTTCCTGGGTGCATTACTTTGCACTTCTTTGAATTGAATCTAAGCTGCCATACATTTGTCCATTCCTCCAACCTTGCCAAGTCCCTTCTCATCCTTTCCACCCCACCTTGTGTATCAACCCTGTTGCAGATCTTTGTGTCATCTGCAAAGAGACATACTTTTCCTTCCAGTCTCTCTGCAATGTCACTTATAAAGACATTAAAAGGACCGTCCCTGTACTGAACCCAGCGGTACTCACTAGTAACCCCCCTTTCTTCACTGTGGACTCCGATTACTGTTACCCTCTGTGTTCTGTTGTCCAGCCAATGTTTTACCCAGGCTACCACCCTGGGACCCACTCCCAGTCTGGCTAATTTGTTTATTAATCTTTTGTGTGGTACTGTGTCAAATGCTTTGCTAAAGTCTAGGTAGGCCATGTCTACAGCCCCTCCCTGGTCTACTACTTTGGTCACCCAGTCAAAGAAATCAAGATAAATTGGATATAGTGGAGAAATAAGGTGAATATGTTTAATCAGACAGAAGGAAATTCTATTACACACAGTGGGTAGTTAACATCTGGAGCTCATTTCCAGAGGATTTTGTAAATTGTAATATGAAACTGTCCTTTAAAAAAGCTCGACAAATTTATTTATTTATTGAAAAGTTTCACCACGAAAGACATACTTAACTAACAAGAGCTAATTTACAGATGTGTCCTGGAGGGAAGGGAAAGGGAAGTTCACTTAAAAATACATGGAGTAGAAAACAACGTGTTGAAACTGTAAACAGCAGAGAAATAAATATGAAAGCAACTATGTACAGTAAATTGTGTACATGAATTTAACCCCTGCATTTACCAGTAAAATGAAACCAAGAAAACAAGTATGTATATGAAAGCTGTATCTACATCAATATAGCATCACATTCAGTTGGGCTAATGGGTCAAATAAGTAACTTTTCATAGTCCATCATTTTTATGACAAGGCAAGGCAATTTTATTTTTAAGGCGCCCAATCCTGGAGGCCCTGGGCACCATACACAATGAAACAGAATACAAAATGTAATAGAACATTAATGCAGTAGCTAAATATTAAAAAACAATATTCTTGAAGCAATAAATATTAAATATAAAATGTATTTATTTGTTTATTCAATTTTGGTAACCGGGTGGGCCCACTGAGCCCCGAAGATCCCTTTTTCAGGGGCGATCCGGATTTAGTTACAGAGGTATACAGGTACAACATTTGGTTACAGAGGTATACAGGTACAACATTTAGTTACAGAGGTATACAGGTACAACAAAGAAACAAGTGCAGAGCAATACAATGTGAGTAAATACATGGATAAACAGTGCTGACAGTGTGCCAAAATTAGTTTACAGGGGATGACAATTACAGGAATATGCTGGGGTAGGAGTGTAGTAATCAGGAGGGAGGGTAATACTTTATACAGCAGTGCATGTCTACGTTAGTAAGGGACTGGCCTAAGGTTGGTCCCCTCATTGACAGAAGCAAACGCTAGCTTCTAGTAGGTGAGCAGGAAGTCCCTTATGGAATTTTTCAAGGGGGGGCGTCCTGTAGGAGGGGAAGAAGCTTATTCCATAGGGCAGGGGCTGTGGTGGCAAAGGATTTACTGTCAGCAGTGGTGCGAACCCTGGGTTTAACTAGAAGGTTACACCCAGTGTTTCATAGGGTACATGCTGAGTGCTTGGGAAGCAGGAGACTGGCCAGGCTGTCAGGGGGATTGTGGTGTATGAGTGTGTATGTATTGCAAAGCAGGGGGTACAGAAGGTGACCATCTAGGGAGGGCCATTGTAGGGCCACAAGGACTTCGCAGTGATGCCGTCTTTTGTGGGACTGTGACGCAAGCCAAGCTACTTTGTTGTAGAGAACTTGTAGTCTACTCATCTCTTGTTTAGCCAACCACTGAAGAACTGGGGCAGCAAAGGTCAGTGTTGGGAGGAGCAGGCTGTTGGCAGTGGTGATTCTAGACTCTAGGATGAGCTGGTCATTCAGGCAGCACAGCAGGCCCAGTTTGCGGTGCATTGCTTTGGTTACCAGGTCCAAATGAGATTTGAAGGTAAACCCTTGATCCAGGGTTAGCCGCAGGTACTTGAGGAAACTCACAACCTCGATGCGGTTACCTAAGGATAAAGTCAGAGGGAGCAAGGTACTACGGACTGCGCCTAGGTTTCTCTGACCAAATAGCATTGCCTTGGTTTTTGTGGTGTTTAAAACCAGCTTATTCTCATAAGCCAGGACTCTAACTTGGCAAAGTCAGCTTGCAGATGGGGTCCCAGATCATATGGGTTGCTCGGGGACCAATAGATAATAGCATCATCTTCGTATTGAACGACTGAGCTGCCACCATAGTGGGATTTAAAATCGACGAATAGCGAGAAATGGAGGAGGCCCAGGATGGAACCCTGAGGCACCCCCTCACTTAGTGGGAGTGAATCTGAGGTTGCAGTCTTCCACCCGACCTGCTGGGAGTGAACAGATAGGTAGCAAGTGAACCAGGTAAGGCAATGTTGATCCATGCCAAAGGAGGCCAGTTTTGATAGCAGAAGTTTGTGGTCCACAAGGTCGAAGGCTTTAGATAGATCGATAAAAACAGCTCCTGTGGGGAGTCCTTTGTCCATGGCCCCTAGGACGACAGCTGAGAATTTTATGAGAGCTGTATCATTACCATGGTTCTGCCTAAAGCTGTGTTGCTTGGAGGCTAGTAGCCGGTTAGCCTCAAGGTAGTCACGGAGTTGACAGTATACTAGTCTTTCCTGAATCTTGGCCAGAGCACAAAGCAGTGAGATTAACCTGTAGTTACCGATGGATTCCCTAGGACCGTCTTTGGGGATAGGGATCACAACAGCTTGTTTTCAGGTATAGGGTACAGTACCTTCACGCAGGGATCGATTGATTAGCCATCTGAATGGTAGAGTGATGGCAGGTGCCACTGCCTTTAGTAATTTAGAGAAGATGCCATTGGGTCCTCCAGAACCTTTGTCTTTGAGGGTCTTTAAGAGGGGGAGTACTAGAGAAGCTAACCAGACTAAATGATAAGTGTCACTAGAATGTACCTCGAAATGAGAGGGGATATGGAAACTAACAAGTGGGTGATGCTTCCGTGCTACACCTTACTGGGGGGAAAAAGGAATTTGGGAAGGGACAGGCAGGGACTACAGGGTATTACTGAAATTTATTCCACGTGCATAAACTGGGCTAACGTGATTTTGAATTAAGGCTCACACATTGAGTATACTAAGGAAAAGGTATCTGGCTTGAGCCTTTGGCCTTAAACCCAAGGGGAAATCTCAAAAGCTAAACCCCAGGCCTGGAGGCTAAGGACAACGACCTATAATATTATATATGAACTGGCAAGAATTGTAATAGTGAATGTTAGAATCTAGTTCTGGAATGTGTATTGTATTAGCTTGGCAAATAGCCATACAATAGGGGATCTATGAATGTATTTATAAACATGTGAGTGTTGGTGACTTATATGTATGTATATAAGTTGAAAACTTAATAAAAAGAAGAACTTAAAAAAAAAAGAGGGGGAGTACTTCCATGACCTTTACTAATCGTAGGTGAAAAAGCAGCCATCTGGGGCAAGGTGTCTTAGAGCAAGGAGGCTCTGAAAGGGTAGGTGAAAAGCTGGACTTGTGGTCATCAAGGTTGGTGAAGTAACTGTTGAAGGCAGCAGCAATTTCGTGACAGTCATTAGACATAAGGCCATTGACTTCAATAGGGCCAAAGGAGGGGTTCTTGTTGCCCTTTATCAGGCCATTGATATGGGACTAGAATGACCATGGGTTGGTCAGAGTAGTTTGCTGGAGAAGCTTGACATACTCTGTTTTTGCCGTCTTAGTGGCGCACTTGCACTCATTCCGTAGTTTTGAGGAGATGACTTAATCCCCAAAAGCTGGACAGAAGAGATGGGCCTTAAGCCTCTGCTTAAAGACACCAATTGAGGGGGTCTCCTAGACTGCAGATGGAAGCGTGTTCCACAGGGTCAGCCCAGAGACGCTAAATGCTCGCTCGTCAGAGGTCTTGAGCTGAACCCTGGGAACCTCCAGGAGACCCCTCGAAGAGGAGCGGAGGGAGCGGGCAGAGGTCACAGACAACAGGAGCTTGCTGGTAGCCAGGACCCAGCCCATATAGGACCTTATAGGTGAGCAAGCCCACCTTGAAAAGACCCTCCACCTGACCGGCAGCCAGTGAAGAGCATGCAGGACTAGGGTCACATGGCATGACCGAGATGTCCCTCCAGTAACCGGGCCGCTGCATTCTTCACCAGCTGCAGCCTGCTGAGGGTCCCTCCCATGACCCTGAAGTAAAGAGCATTACAGTTGTCGATTCTGGAGGTCACAAAGGCATGTAATAAGGTCGGCAGATCTTTGGGAAGAACAAGGGTCTTGATCCTGGCGATGTTCCGTAAGTGGTTAAAAATCACTCTTCACAATGGATGACACCTGATCTTCAAAGGCCAGTCTGCTCTTCAGGATCACACCTAGATTCCACACCCTTGGGGAAGCAACTAGCATAGTAGACCCTAGGAAAAGACCTGTGTCTGCTCCAGGTAGCAACCTATCACGCCCAAGACCCGGCTCAACCACCAGCACCTCTCTCTCTTATCTGGGTTGAGTCACAACCAGCTGGAAGCCATCCAGTCATTGATTTTAGCCAGCAGGTGTTAAGCACATCAGCTGCACTGGATGTCCTGGGGCAAATGACAAATACAGCTGTATGTCATCTGCATAGCAGTGAAACTTCACATTGTACTGTCGAATGATCTCACCCAGGGGCATCATATACACTGTGAACAGCATCGGTGACAAGATCGAGCCCTATGGAACTCCACAAGACAGAGGCATTGGAGAGGAGGAGAAATTCCCCATCACTACCCGCTGCACCCTATCTGAGAGATAGGAGTTAAACCATCTGATGACAGCACCAGTGAGTCCACAAAATTCACAGAGCTGATCGAGAAGCACAACGTGGTCCATGGCGTCGAAAGCTGAAGAGAGATCAAGGAGCACAAGAACTGACCTGTCTCCTCTATCTCTAGCTCTGAGTAAGTCATTATGCACCCTGACTAGTGTGATTTCTGGCTATGTCTAGCCCAAAAACCTGACTGGAATGGCTCATAGATGTCAAAGGACACGAGTCGATCCTCGAGCTGCTGTGCTACCAGTTTCTCAACAACCTTGCTCAAAAAAGGCAGGTTTGAGATAGGATGGTAATTCACTAGGATGTCTGGGTCAAGGGAAGGTTTCTTTAGGAGGGGTCTCACCAGTGCCTCTTTCAGGGGAGCTGAGAACACCCCCTCCACCATCAAACACCTGACAATCCTAGTGAACACTGGGTCAACAGCCTTGGTGCATCCCATCAAAAAAAAGGTCAGGGCTGGGTCCAGTTCACAAGATGTATACTTCAGCTATAAGATCACCACAGTCACTTCAGATACATATGTTGGAACAAAGGCTTATAATATCACTTTTTATAATAATGCACTTGAATTCACCTTGGGTCTTACCCAAAAATTATTTTCATAAATTACCAAAAATAGTAACAATTCACATATGATATTATCCTATGCTCTCCAGATTTAAATATAATGGCAAATGACATTGCTTTCCACACTTATAATTATGAAAAATCAGTATTTTATTTATACCTATACAGTAATTCTAAATATTTCTCATTAGCATGAATATCAAGCCTAATATTATAAACATCAACAAAATTGTTTCAGGAAATCCAGCAAACTACTAAAACAAATTTTAGCAAATAAACATTGCAAATGAATAAGCAGTATTCATTATAATCAATGGTAACAGTTAAAATAAACTTTTGTCATACTTAGTATTTAACCTAACCTTCATGCATAAGAACATATACTTATAAGATAAATATCTCAGATTATTTTTGCATAAAACTTGTTTCAAAACTTAATAGCATGTAAAATGTATTTTCTATGAGAACTGGCAACAATTCATTACATCAGTGTTTTGTACTATACTTTCATAAAACTCAGTTTTAACTTTTTAAATCATGCAAAATATCTTAGTTTAAAGCTTTTAAGCTATATATCCATGTTATATAGTTAAAAGTACATTTTCTTGTTACTTTCCCAGAAAAGCCAATTTAAATTACTAAGACTATTAATTGAAATTAATTAGTGAAAGTAATAAAATTATACTTATTTCTGGTTGTAGAAGTGGGGTTTCTTCTCTCAGCTTAGAACTCTCGGTTGAGTCTGGCTCCTGATGAGAAGTCTCTTGGTTAGCTAATGTTCTTGACCCTGGACCTTCTTGGCATGGACTAACTCTGCAAGTTAAACTTTTGCTGAAAGTCACTTTACCAAAAGTCAGTTCTTGGATTTGTAAAATACAGCTTCAATCTGCACTGTCCATAGCAACACTGGATTCAAAGAACCTCCTTGTGGATAGCAAAGTTGTTTCTGTAACTGGAACTTAATGACTCCTTCATGTTGTACATCTGCTTTTTAAACCTTAGGACACTAGACCTTCTGCTCAGCATGCTGTGTAGCTTGCGTGAGTTTTAAAGATAAGTCTGTGTCTAGTCATCAGTAGGCAACATTACTTCAGTCAAAATGCTCAACAAATAAAACACAGACGTTGCTTCATACCCAGTGAAAATGTCCTTGCATCTGGTTCTTGCATCTGGACCTTCTGGCAGCACTGCATAAGCTTTTGGCTATCCTTAGGCTGTCCCAGTATTCAAATACAGGCGTGGCCCAAAGCTCCTTGGCCTAGCTACAGCATAAAGCCTTTATAATTCTTAGTTAAACTAACATGGGTCCTTTTGCATCAATATTTTGATCCAGACTGAGGTGTGACCAGACAAATTCACTAATATAAAACTGCCCTGGTGATGACATCACCAGATTCTGATTGGCCTGAGTCACTAGTAGGTAGGACATCTCAGAAGATAAATTATTACATATAGACATGCCTCTTAAGACATCCCCTTTTTCTCCAGACTAGTATCTGGTTCAAAATTATTTTCCTTAATAAAATTCTTATTTAACCTAATTTAAACATTAAACAAACATATTCAGGCATTTTACATAAAGCAAATCCTTTTGGTAGAAGTCTGATACTTGTAACATTTATACTTTTTAAGTTACACTATTAAGGGTTATAACTTCATAATTTCAACAACTTCTTAAAATAAAGTGATAGTCTTGCTCTAAGTATTCTAAGCAACAGAATAATATAAGATTTGTAAGAAAATTCCATTATTAAAGTCTTTAAAACATTACTTATTTGTAGAAACTCATGGGTTCTTTGTTCTACCCAAATACATAAATCTTAAACTGTCACAAAGATTCTTTTAGACAGTTTTTTCCTATATAGCAACAAAATACAGACTTAAGAGTCATTTTCTTAGACTTCTCAAGATGTGAGCTATCACGAGATACTAGATTTGTCTAGTTTTGAATAGGAACATTATATTAAAATAAGTTTTAATCATAACTCCTGAACCCTTGGTCCTGTACTGATGAAACTTAGTAAGCTTATTCATCATGCTAGTGTCTAATAACTGTTCAATTGTCATGGCAGCACCATATTGGGTTTTTAAGTTATAAGCAAAATAATTTCCTTACTATTCAAAGTTTAAACAGAGGAACCATTTTTTTTCTTTCTGTAAGACTGTACCAGTCTCATTACCTCCTATCTGATTGTAGTCATGGATACCTTGCTCTGGCCAAGACTTCCCTGTATAAACATCCATAAATTTGTCATGCAAGGCTTGGATATCACAGAGATGCTTCAGGTACCAGCTAACTTTGGCTGAAGTATTTCTGGAATGTGGCTAGGCCCCTCTCATGGGACTTCCAATTTAAAAGAAGACTTTACTAAAACACATTTTTTTCATGAACTGAAACTTTCTCCATTTTAAATGGCATCATTCTTCCATTTTAATGTTTTTAAGATTTAATCCACAGTAATCTTAACCAGAAATTGGAGTAAACATTTCCCATATTAATACGATATAAAATCACATAAAATAATTAAAAATCAATTCTTGATAAAAAATAAAATAATTTTTCCATCAAGGGTTTTGTCCCTACACCTCCACTGTCCTAAACTCTTCCCACACTCTAACCTTTGCACTGCTCACACAATAACATTCACATTGCTACTGAGGGGTGCTACTGGTTTGTGGCATATAACAAACAAACAAATAGAATCAAGTGCACATCCCCCCAACATGGCACATATTAGAAATTAAACATTTTAACTGCATGAATTGGCTTTTCATACTTTAAACTCCATGAAAAAAGGGGTCCTCTTACTTATCAGTTTGGAATTCCAATGTGAGCAAGACAAACCACCAAATCGACAAGGTGGGACCCACGGTTTGGTCCCTACACTAGCTTCACAGCTCTGAAATGCCTGCAGTGGCTACTCTTAAATATAGAGTGCATTGCCTAATTGGCTCCTTTTAATAAAGTGCTTCCACCCAGGAAATTTCACAGGTGGTCAAAGGAGCATGCTAAAAGGAGTACCACAACTCCCAAAACTCTAAACACATCCAAAACTAGCATGCTTTAACCTTTGTACTGCTAACAAAATAAAATTCAAATTGCTACTGAGGGGTGCTACTGGTTTATGGCATATTTACAGATGAACAAATAGAATCCAGGTTACAGCATGCTAGTTTGGGATGTGTTTAGAGTTTTGGGAGTTGTGGTGCTCCTTTTAGCATGCCCCCTTTTATGAGAGTGTCCTCGTGTAATGAAATTGACATTTGTGTGTGTGACAAAAAGCACTTATGTATATATCTATGCTGCATAAGCACACATATCCACAAGAACACAGCTGTCACATAGTATGATCAAACATATAAATAAAACCATGGTAATGTATAAAGCACAATATATATATATATATATTTATATTCTTTGCAAAACACTTTGTTAATACATCAGTTAAGGTGAATACCACAGTGACAAAAGCAGGGAAATGAGGCATTAGGTTTCCAACCCTAGTGCCCCACCCTACTACCCCACCCCATCCCTCATCTTCCACATACCACCAGGTGTCGGTGTATGCTATTGGGTCATCAGGCCCAACTCTCAACCCATTCAATGTAAACAAGCTTGCATGCTACAGTATAGGACAATGGGGTGAGAGTTAGGCCTGATGACCCAATGGCCAAATAAAGCCATGGTAATGTATAAGGCACACTATATATATACATATATATTGGCAAGAAAAAATCTAGAAAGCTCATTGGCCAAGAGATATCAGTTGGGCGATAGTGGAAAACACCGGACCACGCCGGACCTATGCTATTAGTGTAGAGTTCAAATTACGCTACGCTCTCAAAACTACATTTCAGGGGGTTGTAATAGTTTATTTGAGTTGGGAGGCTTCGGCCCCTAACCCCTCCTTTTTTTTTTATATATATATAAAGGGGGGGTGTGGGGCAAAGCGCCCCCAACTCAAATAAACTAATACAAAAATAACCGAAATGTAGTTTATTTTTAATTTTATTTATTTATTTATTACTAGAGTTACAAATACCTTTGAACCAAGGGTTCTTTTACAAAGGATCCGCGTCAGCAATGGGTGTAAGCAAAACAGTGGTAAGATACAATACAAGTTCAGGAGATTAACTTAGTAGCAAAAGATATATATCATGTGTATAAACTAGCACAGTAGCAAACAGTCAATGGCAAATAACTATGCACAATTAACAATACAGGTGTATATATAGCAAGACACAAATACAAATGAAAACCATCCTGGGGTGACATAAGTGGAGCAAGGGGTGGGGGATGGGGGTGAGGAAAAGGGGGGTAGGCAGTTAAGGATTTGACATTGTTGTAAGTGCAAGAACAGAAAGATAAGGGCTAGGTAATCTTGGGGTGGAGCAACAAGAGATAGGGTGATAGGAAGGGGGAGACAGGAGGAGAGGAGCAGGAGGGGGTGGAATGGTAGGTGGGAGTGGGAGAGAGATGGGGAGTAGCAGGGGATGGAGGGGTTGGAAACAAGTGGGGAGGGTAGCAAGGGAGGAGAGAAGAGGAGGGAGAGGTGAAACAAAGCCACAAGCCTAGGCAGAGCAGTCACAACTGCTGAGGTCAGTGAGGTGCTGGCGGAGTTTACGTTTGAATGGGCTAAGCTTGTTTTCAGCTGCAGTTTCAGGGGGAAGGTTGTTTAGCAGCAGGGGGGCCCTGGTGTGGAAAGCACGTTGAACCTGGTTGGTATGGCAGAATGGAATGATAAATGTTGGTTTGGGGGAACTGCGCATAAAATGTGCAGTGACTGCAGGCAACATTAAGGGATGAGTTGCTGGGCATGTGAGGTTAAATTTTATGAGCCAGTAGGCAGGTCTGGTAGGCAAGTCTACTATTTAGATTGAGCCAGTTGGATTGCTTGTAGCGATCATAGGTATGCGTATGCTTCCCTGCGCCAGTGAGAAATCTACAGCATTTGTTAAGGGCTGTCTTGACCCATTTTAGTTTTGAGAGAGTAGCATAACTTGACAAGCATGAGCCTGCGCTGTATTCTCAAACACTTTACACAACGCAAGCAGCAGTGGTCTGGTATTCTCCACTGTCGCCATCAGTTGACCGTACATTAAATGTCTATATACCCACAGTCATTCTGGTCCTAAACCACATCACACAATGAGCAAATCTGTCCTCCTACAACCAGAACTATCTTCCATCACAAACATGGCTGCTACCATTACACTGTAAAAAAAAACCTTCAACTGGGCCCTAAAAATAAAACTACCTTAAATAAAATATCAAACAAATTAATTAAATATTGTTTCCCTGATCATCACACTTTCCTCACACATAAACAAATTAGAAACATTAAATATTGTTTATAGTTTTCATTGCAACTGTTTCTTTGCTGACAGTGAAAAATCCCCCTTCTGTCTTTACCTGCTCATCAGAGAAATCTCTTCTGCTTGCCGTGCCAGTGAGATAATTGAGTCTCTGGCTGTAGAAGTGGCCTTTGTTGTGTGTGTACAGTATGTTAGGAGAGGAACGTTCTGCCAGTGGAACTGAGCAGAATTTTGAATACCTGTATTCCATGCTAAACATTCCATATCTGGAATGTGGGGAAAAACAAAAAAAAAAAACAGGATGAAGAAAGTAGGCAATAATATATTATAAACAAAGAGAAAAGGTGGGAAAACACAGTTACATAGGCAGAAGCAGACCCAAACTGCTCAGCTAATTCCTGAAATTTATAAAAGCATTTACATTTGAATCATATATGGGCATTTTCTGCTGAAATATATCACCCCCCCCCAAAAAAAAAGGCAACTTCTCAGGTTTAAAGTTTTGAACACATTTCCATTAAGAGACAGTACTTGTACTGATTTGAAATGCAAGGTAACGTTTCTTTTTTTTTCCTTTCAAACCTTTCACTTCAATCCTATAAATAAAGAGAATGTTGCCTTCAAAGAAACTTTACTACAATGTAATGAAAATGGAGTTTTAAATACTGCTTATTTTTTTACAAATTCACAGATGTTACAGTGCATTTACATGAGAATTTACATGTTACAGAGAAAATATATATTTTCAACTAACAATACTAAAAGTTACTTTTACTGCAAAGTGCTAGTTAATCTATTGCTGAAATACAGTATGCCATTTATGCATTAATAGGGGCTATTTTCAGTTTTTAAAAGTTTTAGAGTTAATGTATTGTACATTGGATTGAAAATAGTAAAGAAGTTTTAATCCCTATCAGAGTGACTCAAACTAATTCTTTTATGATAGTGGCCCATTTTATAAGTTTGATAAGCCACTCCAGGGTGTGCATTAAAGGATTTTAATGTATTTCCTAGAGGCGTAAGGACACTCGGCCTTTGGCCTCTTGCCTTAAAATCCTTTAATGTACACCCTGTTGTGACTTAATGTTTACATACATATATATATATATATTAGAGGCAAAAAACTCTGTTTAATGCATCAGTTAGGGTTGTTCCACAGCGACAAAAGTGAGGAAATTCGGTGTTAGGGTTGAAAACCCTAACTCCACATTCACCTCCCACCCCCCCAGCACCACACACACAGACACACACACACACACACACACATGCAAGTAGGGGGGAGGACCAAGGCAACACAACCAATCACAGACAACCAGCAGCAGGTGACAGAAATAAAATACAACTGTGTAAATGTAGTACAAGACATATCCATGATGACGAGCCAACAACTGTTAGCATTTGAACAGCTGATGTCTATGGCTGTAGTGTTGCTGTGGCTCTCCAGTCAGTATGGAGTACCTGGTGTGGGGGTGTGGGGGGCTAGTGCCTGGTCAAGGGCATGCAACTGGTAATGGTACAAAGTTGTGTGTACCTTCAATGATGGAGGTGTACCATTGATGTGTATGAAGTTAGTTTTGCTGTGGCTCTACACTCAGGATGCAGTACCTGGTGTGTGTGTGTGGGAGAGCATTGCCTGACTGAGGCCATGCAACTCCTAACTGTGGTAAGTGGAGTGAGTGTACCTGCAATTAGGGAGGTGTAGCATTGATGTCCATAGCCTCAGTTTTGCTGTAGCTCAGCACTCCGGATGTTGTACCTTGTAACGGGGAGGCATTGCCTGTCTGAGGCCATGCTTGCAATCAGTGAGGTGTACTATTGATGTCCATACCTGCAGTTTTGCAGTGGCTCTCCAGTCAGGATGCAGTAAGTGGTCTGGGGGTGCATTGCCTGGTTGACACTGTGCAACTCCTAAGTGTGGTAAGTTCTGTGCAGCTGCAATCAGGGAGGTGCACTGTTGATGTGTATGGCCTTATTATTGTTGTGCCTCTCCACTCAGTATGCAGTACCTTTTCTGGGGGGGTGGCATTGCCTCTCAGTGGTCCTCCAATTCATAACCGTGTTAACTTGTGTGTACCTGCAATCGGGGAGACATACCATAGATGTGCATGGCCTTAGTGTAGCTGTGGCTCTCCACTCAGGGTGCAGTACCTGGTTGGTAGGTAACACATGCAACCCCTAAGTGTGGTAACTTGTGTGCACCTGTAATCAGGGATGTATACCATTGGTGTACATGGCCTCAGTTTTGTTGTGAATCTACACTGAGTATGCAGTACCTGATCTGGGGTGGTGGGGATGTCTTGCAGTACATTTTGATAGTTGTATTTTATTTCTCTCACCTGCTGCTGGTTGTCTGTGATTGGTCATGTTGCCTTGGTCCTCCCCCCTACTTGCATGTGTGTTTGTGTGTCTGTGTGTGTGGTGCTGGGGGTTGGGGGGTAAATGCAGAGTTAGGGTTTTCAACCCTGACACCGAATTTCCTCACTTTTGTCACTGTGGAACAACCCTAACTGATGCATTAAACTGAGTTTTTTGCCTCTAATTTCCCTTCTTTTTGAGAATGAGGATGGGTCTTGTCACATAGTAACAAGAACAGCAACGTAATTGCAAGCACCAACAGTCACACACATGGTAACAGAAACATAAATGGTAACGCAAACGTTAATAGAAACGCAAGCGCAAAGTGACTCCTAAGCGAACAGTGGTGCAAACGGACAGACAAGAGCATATGAAAATGCAACTGGTAACACACACAGTGATGGCAGCCATATTTTAAATGCAAATTGTAAGTGTCACAGCAAAAAGAACGTGAAAGGGAACAGAAACGGAAATGCGAACGTACGCGTACACGTACATGCAAACTGTAATGTGCATGGGCATGGTACTACAATTGTAAATGCAAATGGTAAAGTTAACATGAAGAATAATGCCAAAGGAAACAAAAACAGAAATGGGAACAGAATCGCGTACGGAAACGCAATCCATAACGCAAACGGCAACACAGTACCGCAATTGTAAACACAGATGGTAATGGTAACAGCAACAATAACAGCAAAGGGAACAGAAATGCAAAAGGAAACGCAAGCACATAAGGAAATGCAAACCATAATGCGCACGGGCACAGTAACGCAGTTGCAAACGCAAATGGTAACAGTAACAGCAAGAAAGAGGCAAAATGAAAGAGAAACGCAAACGCAAATGAAAGGGCTGCTGGAAATGCAAATGGCAATGCGCACAGTGACATGAACCAAAACACAAACACAAGCAGTAGTGGAAATGCAAATGGTAACAGTGACGCAAACGCAGGCGCAAATGAGAACGAAAAGGGTAACACACATGGTGGGCGTGCACGGAGCCGCATAAACGGGACATAAATGCAAGTGGAAACAGTAACTGGAACAGTAGTGGAAGTGCACACCCTGTTTTTGCCAAACAGGTGCATAGAGAAACACAGTGTGTACTAAGAATGTATGCATTGTAATGGGCATCGAAGCTTAAAACGAGCATTGGAAGTACGTAATTGCTAATATCTCAGCAACCGCACGACATAGAAAAAAATTTAAATTTCATAAAAATCATGATTTTCCTGGCTAGGTTTTTGCATAATTCACAACAAAAAAATCTGTATCTCGCATCGTTTTTGAGATACGAGCCCCGAAAGGCGTGGCACGTGCCACCATGTTAGTCTATGGGAAAAAATGCCAACAAACTTCAGAGTACTGTAACTTGGCAGCCGTGCAATATTTTTTCACCAAACCACAAAAAGTCACATCTGTGAGATGTTGGCTACATTCCCTTCAAATTTCAGCTCAAAAGACCAAACTGTTCTTTTGCAGCAGGGTGGCAAAGAAGCCATAGTCTGGAAAAGTAGTGTCGCAATTTGTGACACCTTTCACAAATTTTGTGAAAGTGTCGTGAGTGCGACACTACTTTGCAACACTACTTTTTCCAGAAATTTGAAAAACATATTTCTGGGGTGTTTAACCCCAAAATAAAAACATGGCTAGCATCCTCAGGATCCGACTAGGTGAACACAAAAAGAATTGTGTCCCTAGAGGGTCCCACATTTAAATGCCAAGCATTTCTGTGATCACTAACTGAAAAAAAAATGGCTGACTCACGACACTACTGGGGTCATTTGCGACACCAAAAACTGCATTTGCGAAAGTGTTGCACTTTTTGTTAACTTTTCCCATTGACTTATAATGGGAACTTGTTTTTTGAATAACTTTTGAACCGTTTAATATTTTTTCACAAAATCTTTGAAAGGCACATCGGGGACCCTGGCCACACATTCCCTGAAGTTGTTGGACCAGTCGCGCAAACCGTGCGACCTGTAGGTGCGAGCAAAGAATTCACCAAAAAGCATAAATGTGCTTTTCATTGTCACTTAATAACTCTGCAGCTGTATACCTGACCAATACAAAACTTGGCAGATCCCAAGATCTACCATGTCCAATGACACCTGCCAAACTTCAGGCAAATCCGTTGAACGATGGCAAAGTTATTAAGGTGCAAAGTTTGACCCTTTAACCTTAAAAGGGCTCCTCAACCCTAACTATGGTAGCACTACCGTGCTACCTTAATATATATATATATATATATATATATATATATATATATATAATGTCAAAATCAAACATAAAAGATAACAGCCAGAGGGTTCTATGTCATAACGGCGATCCCTCACAGCTCGTTCAAATAAATCCTGCCACCACTCGTGAGGTCAACTGAGGTCACTCACAGCTCATTCAAATAAATCCCATATTTAACAGCAACACATCACATATGCAATTTATGCAATAGAGGGGTTGTTCTATTTTATTTTTAATTCATGGTTTGTACTAGAAGAGTCTGAGTTTTATATTTTTTTATAAACATAGTGGGAGTATTTTATGTGTTCCTCCTTGAGTTTGGGCTGGTTTCTAGGATGGCTGCTGTGTAGTCGATGTGCCTACATTGGGAGGGCTGTTTTTATTGGGTGTTGTTCGTAGGTGGGCGGGCCGATAATTTCTGAAAACATGGCGGCTGTGTTTCTCACTTAGTGAGAGTTAGAGAGCCGCTGCGGTGATGATGTTTTTATGGCACCTTCGCTTGTTTTTTTTCCTTTGTTTTCTGTTTTTTTTTATAATTTATCTGGTTGTTTCTGCCTTCGCGATGTTCCTTGAATGGAGCGGAGAAGCGAGCCTGTGTAGTGTGTGGATCAAGTGAGAGAGGAGCAGACCAGAGAAGTGAGTCAGAGAAATGGAGGGCAGTTACGAAGTAAGCAGCATTGTTTTATTTTTGAGGCACGAGGCTAATTGTGGGTTTGTTGCTGTTTAATTTTTTTATTATTATTACCTTGGTTTTCGCCTTTGACCTGTTTGGGTAAGTGTACATTGCCGAAAATGAAAATGGCGATGTACACTCGAAGTGACTACAAGCGGGCAAAAACAAATCTTTTTGATATGCGGGGGGCTATGCCCCCCCTACACCTTCCTAATTAAAGATTAATAACTCCAGGGGGGTACATGTCAGGGAGGGGGTGAATCTTGTAAAAAAATGAAATACTCCCTGCTGCACCAAAAAATAGTGTGCATCTCCCTAGCCCCGGACCATGCACCCTCTCCACTGTAGCCAGCCACCCTCACCACCACACCACACGGCCAGCTCGGCAGCCTCTCGCTGCACTACCTCCCACATACTTGCCATCCTCTCCTGTTCCCCTGCTGTCCTCTTCCATTCCCCCTCCTCCTCCTCTTCCGCTCGCCTTCTTTTTCGCCTGTCGCTACCCTTTCAGGGTAGCTCACATTCCAGGTGCTGAGACTGAGTTGCTCATATTTGTGTCGCTCAATCTCAGTCGCCCTTTTAATGGTATACCCAGCCAGAGATTACAGCAATAGAACAGAAGAAGACCATAACACGAAACAGCAAGGTAATGCACCTAAACATCTCTCTATTGTTAATTTATCCAACCACACGTTGACCACTGCAGAATTATCTGTACTCTCTAAGGGATTTTCATTCTGCCCAACAAAGGACCTTGACAAAATATTGTTCTGTGGTGAACTAGAAGAATACTTCAGTCGACTGCGACTAAAGGAATTTTTTCACAACTAAGAAGCATCTCCAGACATCAGCACTCCATCAGAAAAGGAAAAGAAATAATTTGATTTCACCACCCCCTTGAGTGGATGCAGTACCAAACTGGACACTTATATTCAAAGTTTTCATCAGAGA
Source organism: Neoceratodus forsteri (assembly GCA_016271365.2). Taxonomy (NCBI): domain Eukaryota; kingdom Metazoa; phylum Chordata; order Ceratodontiformes; family Ceratodontidae; genus Neoceratodus; species Neoceratodus forsteri. The sequence continues at coordinate 1,547,449,003 of CM057450.1, forward strand.
GTCAACTGCCAGATCCTTAACAAGCAAAAACGAGTCAGCTACAACCTCTACCCATTAGAAAGGAGAGCAATACAGTCGCTGCAATCCAACCATAAGACTGGTATTAAGAAAGCTGATAAAGGTTTTATTTATATGTGTGATCATACTGAGTGTCTGCTATCAGTTCAGTATCAGTTTTGAAGATGGCAGCCATGCTGGGCTAACTGTCGTACCACTGCTTGCTGTGCTGTTTTTCGCGCTCTCCGTTTTACCGTTGCCATTTGACGTTTGTTGTTTTAGTCTTATTTTGTTGTTTTAAAATATTTTACTTGCGCTCATGCCGTTTCTTTTCCGGGCGCTTTCGCTTGTTGGGGCTGAGCACGTGGGCAGGGGAAAGCCGTGGAGTTTTTAAACTTCTGACACCCTCGGTGTTCGTTTTACCTTTGCTGTTTCAGACTGTGATTTTTGGACTTCCCCGGTTTGAATTCTCCACCCTGCTTGGCACCTAGTCGGGCGTTGTGTGGATTGGTGCTGGGACTGCTGTGGGGGAACGAGTGGCCCAGTGCATCGCTCAGTGTGGGGATTCGGCTGGCGCTTGTGTCCCCTGAGCGTGATCCCTCAGGACTTCAGTAGGATTAATTTGGGTCACGAATGGAATCGGAATGATCATGGGATCGTTGGGGATAAAAACTATTGAGGAGTTTGGATGTACTAGTTTTGGACTTAAGTTTGTGGAGAAAGCTAAGAAGAATCTGCAGCTTCTTTGGAGTGCTGGAATAAAAATTGTGTATTGGTGACCTGGGTGAACTTGGTCCTGGACCTTTATAGCTGAGGTCTGCGGGGTTCCGGAGGTGCCCTAGGGTTAGTGTCCCACACAGGGGTTGGGAGTGGGGCCTGCTGGAGGGCTGGCCCGGCGTCCTTTTTCCCCTAGACTCCTAGGGTAGTCGGCTGGGGGGCTGATTTAACTCTGAGTCGAGGTAGTGGGCCACTAGTATAGCCTGGGGTAATTACCTCTTGAATTTCTGGAAGGAACCTGTGGCCTGGTGGATGGTTTTTCTGGGACCCGGGCTGGAATTCTGAGACTGGAAGCTTGAAGAATTGTTTGGCCTATTGGACACTTGTGATGATACTGGGGACGGTATTTTGGAGACTCTGCAACTTGAGTGTGTGAAAGGTCGTCTGTCTGATAAATCTACGGCTGGGCTGGACTTTTTCTGACCGCAAGTACTTTGTGATTTTATGTGAACTTTTTGGGAAATTCTGTCAGCAGTGAGAGTGCTTGGTAACAGCTGAGAATCTGCTTATTTTAGATACTGTATATGTGAGAGATATTGTCTGGAGGGTGGTTTCTCTACAATATTTCCTCAAATCCCCCTCTTAAGTTTATTTTAAGTTTATTATTTTTAATATGTATTTATTGTTTTGTAATAAGCAGTGAGCGTGCTTAATCTAAGTAGGGCACCAGGTAGTGAGAGGACCTGTGTGCTAAATAAATGTTTTATGGTTGTGCTTAGTTAAATTAGTTAGTTTAGGTTTTGTAGGGCCCCAGATAGTGAGAGGAAATGTGGGCTAAATGTTTTAAGGAATGTTTATGTATTTAGGTGGTTAAATTAATTATTTAATTTAGTTGTTTGTTATTTTAAGTTTTGAGTGGGAATTAATGATTAGTTTGTGTTATTTTCTTTAGATTTGTTTATCTTTTGTGGGGAAAATGAGTAGGGAATTTTAGGAAAGGGGCAAGATTTGTGGGGTTTTGTACTGGTTACGTTTGTATAAATTTGTGTTTGTAAGCTAGATCTGAATTGTATTGGTTCTCCCTGTGCCATGTCTTGGGCCTGGGATATATGTCATTGTTCCGCCCCCCAGGTCATGCGCTATTCAGCCTCCACTCTTCATGCCGTCCGCCCCTTTTTTTCCCCACCATTGCCTTTTTTCACCTATCAATGCTGTCGGGCTTTGGGTATTGCTCGCAGGAGGGGGGTGGGGTGGGAGGTGTGAACAGCGGAGGGTGGAAGAGCGGGGCACTCACATTGGGGTTATTAAGCTCAGAAGATGCCCTGGGGTGAAATGGAGTCTAGAACATGGGCCATCTTTTCTAGTCTCTATAACCAAGGGCACCACCATTGGTGGTGGGCAGGAGGTCAGGGTAGCCTAGGAGTTTTGTCCAACATGGGCAGTGTTATACAACGCCAGATCTATTAAGAACAAGACTGCAATTATTGCAGATCTTGTCGGGACAACAGATCTGGCGTGCATCACCCGAAACCTGGCTGGATGGCAATGTGGGCCTCATACTTGAAGCTGCAATTCCGGCTGGGTATTCGGTGATACACTGCCCAAGATTGGACCGCAGGGGAGGGCGGGTTGCAGTCTGTTTTAAGACTGAATTGGATCTCACAAGTGTACCAGTTAAGGAGGCCAGATCATTTGAATGTGTCGTAGTAGCAGGTGTGGGTTATAGGATGGCTCTCATCTACCGTCCACCCGGGGATGGGAAGTTATTCCTTAAGGAAGTGGCGGACTTCATGGTTGACCTTGTGTTTGAGTCACCCAGGCTGATGGTCCTGGGGTGACTTCAATGCCTGGATCAATGACGAACTCTCGCAATTTGGACAACACTTCCTCCAGTTGATGTATTCACTGGGCCTCACACAGGTGGTTACCTCTGCTACCCATAAACATGGCCATTCTCTTGACCTGGTTTTCCTCTTGGGGACTGAGACTTCTGACGTGGGGGTGGAACCAGTTGGATGGTCTGACCACTACAATGTGCGATTCAATTTTTACACCCCTTCTCGTAGGCCAACCCCTGTGGAGATGGTCAAGTACTGCCCTTTACGGAATGTGACTCCTGATGGTCTAGCTGTGGTGCTTGATCTATCAGAATTTCTTACGGCAAGCATGGATCCGGAGGTTTTGGTTCTGGCCTATAATAAGGCCATTACCTCAGCCCTGGATTCCATTGCTTCAGTCCGTATGCGTCCTCGCTCCCTTCGCCCTCGGTCTCCGTGGTTTGATGGGGACTTGAGGGAGTTGCGGCGACTAGGACAAAGATTAGAGCGATGCTGGTGGAAATCCGGCTCAGATGCTGACCATCTTAGACTGCTAGAGCATTATCGACTCTATCAGTCAGAAATTTCCAGTAAGAAGGCAGAGTTCCTGTCCAGGGAAATTGCTGCCACTCAGAACTGACCAGCTCAGCTCTTTCAAACTGTGGACAGGCTGTGCAACCCAGCCTGTCTGCAAGTTCAAAGAGCGTTTTCACAATTGCAGTGTGAAGAACTTGCTTGGTTCTTTGCTGATAAGGTGGCCGACATCAGGTCGGATACCCGTGCGGCAAACTCTGTGGGAGTTGTTGATGATCGATGCTTGGCCACTGTCCCTCATTTTCCCTGGAGTTCCTTTGATGGGCCAGAAATCGTGGATGTTATGCGGATTGTCCAGGGTATGCGCCCTATATGCTATAGTTTTGATCTGGGTCCTACATCCCTGATAATGGGCTGTGGTGTTGCTATCGGCCTGGTTCTGGCGCAGATAGTCTGGTGCTCCCTTGACTCTGGTGAGTACCCCTGCTCCCTGAAGGAGGCAGTGGTGACACCTTTGTTGAAGAAGGCTTCACTGGACCCAGACTTTCTCGCAAACTACAGGCCTATCTCTAACCTTCCCTTTGTGGGGAAGGTGATTGAAAAAGTAGTGGCTGCATAGCAGGAGATTCCTTTGACCATCCATAGCATCTACGAACCTCTCCAATCCGGTTTCTGAAAGAGGCACAGTACCGAGACTGTGCTGGTTCGGGTGCTCAGTGATCTCCTGATGGCAGGAGACCAGAAAAAATGGTCCATTTTGGTACTTCTTGATCTGTCATCAGCTTTTGACACCGTTGACCATGGGGTTCTGCTTGAGCGCCTGAGATTCATCTGTGGGCTCTCTGGTTTTGTCCACAGATGGTTTACATCATTTCTCACCGGTAGAACCCAGAGGGTGGTGTCGGGGTTTTTTTCCTCCGACCCTATCTCTCTGTCTTGTGGGGTTCCTCAGGGCTCAGTGCTGTCCCCCATGTTGTTTGCGGTGTACATGCTTCCCCTCGGAGACATTGTAAGATGGTATGGGCTGAGGTTTCATTGCTATGCTGATGATACCCAGCTCTACCTGTCTTTTGCACCCTACCAGGATGAAGCACTCTTGGTATTTAACGACTGCCTCGCTGAAATCCAGGACTGGATGAAGTCCAGCTGGTTGAAGTTGAACTCTGAGAAGACTGAGGTGACGGTTGTGGATCCAGGTCGCCGGATAGGGGGGTTGGGGGCAGGTCAACCCACAGGATTATTCCTTGGGGTCTCCGAGCCTCCTACCACTGAACAGGTGCAAGACCTAGGGGTGATACTTGACAATTGGTTGACACTTCGATCGCAGGTGTCAGCTGTCATTAAGTTATCCTTTTATCATCTGAGAAACAGCGCTAGGATCAAGCACCTTGTTCCGTCTGGTGACCTTCCTACATTGATCCATGCCTTTCTGACCTCGCATCTAGATTATTGCAACTCCCTTTACTTTGGGCTGCCGGGGGTTGGTATCCGTCGCTTGCAGCTGGTGCAGAATTCCACGGCCCGGTTGTTGATGGGGATCCCTCAATCTTTCCACATCACACCAGTGCTGCGGGAACTGCACTGGCTGCCAGTTCAGTGGCAGATCACCTTCAAAGTCAGATTACTGACATACAAAGCCTTACACGGACTGGGCCCTGACTACCTGAAAGAGCTTCTGGTTCCTTACCACCCTGAGCGACCACTCCGCTCGGCCAATGAGGGGTTGCTGGAGATTCTGAGGGTGTCTTTAAAATCTTCCAGGGCCCAGGCATTTATGTTCGTGGCCCCAACCCTCTGGAATTCTCTACCCCGTCGGATTACGGAGTGCATGACCATGGGGGGATTTAAACAGGCATTAAAGACGCATTTATGGAACAGGGCATATGGTGTTGAGGACGACAGATTCTAACTGTACTGTATATTTTTTTTTATTGTGATTGCAGCATTGGTTTTAAACTGTTTTAAATTCATACTGCACCTTGACACCTGGAAGGCGCATTAAAAATAAAGATTATTATTAAGCAATAAGGCATGACCAAGGGTCACGTTAATGGTCTGTTAATCACCTTCTAGGGGTGTACTGTGGCATGAGGTGTAGCTGAGTCCCACATGCCCCTAGAGGGTGATTAACTGACCATTAACATAATCCCTGGGAGTTCCTTATTGCTATTATAATAAAACATGTTTTTAAACAGTGTTAGACCTTGTTCAGCATATGGTTAAACTCTACACGTATGTTAATAAAAGATTAACATTAGGCTGTTAGAATGTTTGCAGCCAATCAGAAAGCTTAATTTCTCAGACCCTTTTTATAATTATTATTATTATTATCATTGCTATGTTCTTGTGGATATGTGTTTTTATGAAGCACAGATGTCTACATAAGTGCTTTTTGACTCTCTTATACACACACGCACACACATGCACACATTCTGTTAGGGCAGCTCTTAAAACATAAGCATTTAACAATTCATAGGCTTCCTGCTGTCACATTCCATCCATAGAGACATTGGTTCTACAATGCTGGTCTGACAACACTTTTATAGACCGGCATCTCAGCGATGGGATTTATGTCGACCGCAAGTTGTGGTAGACATAAATCCTGTATGTCTCCTGGTCCTATTTTTCTATTGGGGGGCTTCGACCCTGAACCCCCCATATGGGGGGCACTGCTCCTTTCACCCCCCTCATACTTTGGATGATCAACTCCAGTCGGAGTTGATTCAGGCAGGGAGTGCAGGACCGGGACACAGTGTGCTCCTGTCTCGGGATCACCAACACAGCGACCTGTCGGCAAAGTATCGATTTTGCCAACAGTGAGGTATGTCGCTGAGTTGGTGTTGCCGTCAGGTCAGCGTACCAATACATCTCTCATCTGATTTATAACCCCCTAGAATGTATTTTTTTGTTTCTGCACAGTATCCAGTTATTTACTGCCTCATCAATAGGACTGTCACACCCATGTGTAAACGCTTATTTATTAGTTGTACCCAATTTGCTTATGTTTTTTTTTTTTTTTTAAGAAACTGCCATTACCTGTTCAAGGACTCTGTGTAGCCAGAAAGCTTGTGTTTTGTAACTTTCTTGTTGGTTCAATAAAAGGTATCAAATCACCACTTTGTTCATCTTTTTGTACAAGGACCAGTACGGCTACATACAATTCTTTAAGTCAAACTGAAGAAAAGCCACAATAACTTAGAAGCAGTCTGACTGAGAATTTGTTAGAACTTGACAAGAGAATATGTCACGCACTTAAAATTGCAAGTTTGGTAGAGTACTGTGGCGTTTTTGGTGTTTGGTCCACCACTAAAAGATTCCTTACCTTCTCTCTGGTCTGCCAGACCCTTTGGTTGCTGCTGAGGAGGAACCCTTGCTGGACCGTCCGAATGAACTGGATGGATGCAGGAATAAATGCATAAATGGTTTATTCAGAGAAAGCATCAAGTACATCTTCACTCTGTGAGGTACAGACTCTGACTGACTGACTGACAGATTGTCTAAGGGGTTTCCTAGCCCCTGCTAACACAATAATTAGCATAATGAGATAATTGCTACATAGTTTTAAGAGCACTTAAAGGGATGACAGCTAATATTAGCCCCATACAAAAGTACATAAGGGTACTCCACATCACCCCTGGGACGGTTAATGTGAGCACCACTCGAACAAGGCAATATCACATTATAAACTTGAAACCTTTTTTTTTTTTTTAGTGCAAGACATGGCACATTTAAAACAAAACAGTACTCCACTGCGGGGGGTGGGATCTGGATTACACTGGTGACCAGTCAGAGTAGTGCCAGAGAAAGGGGGAACACCATATCACTTGAAGCTTAGTCATACCACAAGCGCTAAAGAGTGAGGGAAGAGAAAGGGAAGAGAAAGAAGGGTAGCAGCTGGAGAATACCCAGAATACAAGGAAACAATGCAATACATTATTTTCTATAAAGACACAGAATTACTATCAGAGAAAAAAAACAGTTGCAGAACAGGCATTTTATAGACTGCAGATATGCAATATCATCATAAGTGCGGTTAGGCTTTAGAATCAACACTTAGCCCAGTTTACAAAAGTTCAAGACCTCCGTCTACTTTTCCGGTCAGTGGGAATGGAAGTATGCGTTGATTGCACCAGTTCCTGATAGGACAGGGTCAGGTCATTAAAAGCAACCCAGGAGTTCTGCCCACTGTCAAATCCACACCATTTGACTCTGTAAGTCCAGGATCCATTTGTGTACTTCTTCCTTAAAATATTCTCAATCTGGTACACCGGTGTGTGTACAAGAGAGTCCTGAGAAGAAGAAGGCTGAGAAGAAGTCCCAGGCAAACAGAATCCGGCTGGAGAGTGTCAGGAGTGGTAAGATCTGTAGGAACTGATTGCAAGTTGTCTGAAGGGATCTCAGCTTCAGAGAGGATGGCAGGCTCAAGCGCAGCTTCATTGTTTGGTGGACTGGGTTGTCTGGAAGGGTGTTACTCAGGTACCCATGTTTCAGTCGGTTGATGTGGACTTTGTTGTGTACCAGCTTTCCATCAGACTTGCGACGTAGACAGACATGCACAGGAGGAAGCTTTTCTACTGTGTAGAAGGGACCAGTCCAGGGGTGAAGTAGTTTCTTGGTGGTGCCTGGGACAAGGACAGGTCAGTACAAATACACAGTGTCCCCAGTGGAGAATGAAGGCTCATGCAACTTGGCTGCTTACATTTTCTGCATTGCAGATTTTCTGTGGCCCAACGTGGTGATTGCAACATGACTGGCAAGTTCAAGCTGTTCCAGCATAGGAATAATGAAGGATGAAACTGGCTTGGGAACTTCTTGCAGTGAGAGATCCCTATCCAGTGGAGTTCTTGGGTGATGTCCATGGACTAAGAAGAATGGTGTGTACTCTGTAGTGTTGACACAAGGGCTGGTATTGTAGGCAAATTGCACAAAGGGAACAAAACAATCCCAAGTGTCATGAGTCTCATCCAGGTACTTGGACTGTGCTGAGAATGGTAAACATCATTCTTTCACTCTGTGCATTGCATTGTGGATGGTAACTTGTTGTATGTGCCTTTTTTATGTCGAGAAGTTTTCATGTTTCTCAGACAATGGTGGAAAGATAGTTAGTGCCTCTGTCTGAATGCAGGTATGATGGGGGTACCGTGACGACAAATGACTATGTTGAGGAAGGCACTTGCCACTGTGGCAGCTTGAATGTCTTTTAGGGGGATTAGTTCCAAATATTTTGTTAGGTAGTCCACAAAAACAAGGATGTATTTGTTTCCAGAGTCAGAACATGTAAGTAAAGGCCCAATAATGTCTGTGCTGACTCTTTGGAATGGTTTAGTGGCTACAGGCATTGGAATGATGTGTGCCTTTGTTGGTTTGGCAGGAGGCTTTCTTTGGGAGCAGGGCTGGCAGGATTTGACAAATCAGACAATGTCCTTGCTCATGTGAGGCCAGAAAAAATGAAGCCTTGTCTTTTCAAGAGTTCTGTGTATTCCCATATGACCTCTGGAAAGTGGAGAGGTATAACTGGAGAGAAGAACTTGATTGATTAGAGAGGCTGGCACAATTAGCTGTATATGAGTTCTATCCATGTGATGACCCTTGTCTTCCTTGGTCCAAATGTGGAAAAGCACACCGTCATTGAGGAAGTATTGTGAAGCAAAGAAAAGTACATCCTGGCGATGCTTCTTTTGCTACGGTAAGGTTCCAGATTCTAAGTATGAGATTATGTCTGTGAAGTGAGGGTCTGTTCTTTGTTGCATTTTGACAGTTGCCAGCGACATATCAGCAGTAGAGGAAATGAGAAGCTCTTCATCTGCTTGCAGTAATTGAGGATTTGTGTGTCTTTCTATAGAAGCATTTGGTAGCAGCAAAGCAACTTGAGGTGCTGTAGAAGTGTCCACAGGAAGCATATCCATGGTGTGAAAGGGAAGAGCTTGTAAGCAGGATTCTTCGTCTATGGAGGATGATGTGGAGGGATATCATCTCTGGCTTACACTATCAGCATTTGAGTGAACTCGACCTCGTCTGTACTGAATTTCAAAATTGTAGTTTTGCAGCATGGTGATCCATCGGGCAAACTTGCCTACTGGCTCCTCCATTTTGAATAACCATCTGAGGGCAGAGTGATCAGTGATAGCTGTAATGGAGGAGTAGGGAAGGTAGCAGTCAAATTTCTTTACGGCAGATACCATGGCTAGGCATTCTTTCTCTGTGATGCCATAGTTCTGCTCAGCTGATTCTGTTCCATCTTGAATTTGACAGAGCACAGCGCCCACTGCAAAGGAACTAGCATCTGAGTAGAGCTTGAAGGGTTGGTTGAATCTTGGGTAGGCCAATATTGAAGAGATTAGGTTTTCTTTCAAGATTTCAAAGGCCTCTTTGCATTCGGAAGTCCATGTATAGTCACATCCCTTTTTGGTGAGGTCCTACAGTGGAGCTGCAGTCTTGGCATAGTTGCAAATGAGCTTTCAATAGTAGCCAGACAAGCCCAGGAAAGTTTGAAGGTCTTTGAGATTGTTAGGCTCTGGATAGTCTTTGACTGCTGAGATCATGTCTGGATCTGGAGAGGTGCCTTGAGAACTAACCACATGTCCCAGGTAATGAATTTGATGCTTTGCAAAACAACACTTTTCTGGGTGAAGCTTGAGATTGGTCTGTCTGAGAGTTCCAAACACTTCTTTGAGATGTTGGAGGTGCTCTGGCAAAGTTCTGCAGAAGACAATAACATCATCCAAGTAGACGAGGCAAGATTTCCAAGACAACCCACGTAGTTTTGGCTTCCATAACATGTTGAAATGTGGCTGGACTGTTCCAAAGTCCCATTGGCAGACATTTGAATTGAAAGAGTCCCAAGTGGCAGCATCAGACTGTGTATGGATGAGAAGCTGGATCAATGGAAACTTGATAGAACCCACTCTGAAGGGCTAGAGTGGTGAAGTAAGCAGGACTGGCCACACCAAGACTCTCTAAAGCATCTTCAGTTGTAGGTAAAGGATGAGCATCCCGCACTGTGTAGGCATTGAGTTTTCTGTAGTCTACCATGAAGCGATACCCTTTGTCCTTCTTTACCACCAGCAGACAATGTGCACCCCAGGGACTTGTAGACCCTTCAACAATGTCTTAGTCAAGCATGTCTTTGATTAGGTTTTCTAGGACTTGTTTCTGTTTGTGTCCCATTTTGCAGGCTCACTGAAGGATTGGTCTCTGGTTGGGCTGCACCTCGATGGTGTGTTGCAGGATATCACAATGTCCGAGCTTGTTATCTAGACCCACAAAGACATCCAGGTAATTCTCCAGGAATCTCAAAAGTTGTTGCTTTTCTGTTAGAGATGCTGGAAGTTCTAAAGAGGATAGTCACTGACTGAGGGGTAACTCTGTTCTAGCTGGAGTGCTCGTGATAGTACTGACAGGACTAGAGTTGGTGGAACCAGGCTGAAGTTCTTGCATGAGATGGAGTTGGTCCCCTGTAGACAAGCAGACAAACTTTCCGATGTTGGCACCCTTTGAGATGACTACCGGCTCATCTGTGAAGTTGTAGCAGTTTTGAAAAACTGCGCCGCCATGCACCTCTGATAAGGTATTTCCTGGAAAGAGACCTGATGAGTACAGCATGGGGGATCCTGTGACAATGCCAAAAACACCTTGTGGAAGTGGGTAACCTAGAATTTTGGCAATCAAAACCATCTCTGACTGAGGAGGCACAGTGACTGAGTCTATAGCTGCGAGTTGCCTCCAAGGATCTAGTGACAGTTTGTTTGAGGCAAAGTCTAAGATGGCTATGTGAGCTTTGAGGAAGTCCAGGCCAAGAATTATTGCAGATTGAAGATCAGGCACTATGTAAAACTTGATGCTAGCTTGTTGTGAGCCAAAGTGGAGCTTGAGATGGACCACGCCTGTGATAGGTACTGTAGCTGTACTTGCCGTGATAATGTACTTTAGGTCAGCCGGAGAGACGTTAGGTACGTGATGAAAATCTTGGTTGTTCAGAATACTGCTGTTGATAACTGATATTTCTGCTCCAGTGTTGACCAAGGTGAGCGTGGACCAATCTCCAGTGGTTACAGGGACATAGTTGGCTAGGAGAGGTGATGCGATGACAGGTACCTTTACCCCTGGAAGTGAGAGTGTGCCAGAGTTAGCAGTAGGAGGGTGCACTTTGTTTGAGTTGCAAGAGTCAGGGGGCGATCAGTTGCTGTGTTCCCCTGCCCAACAAAAGCCCCTAGTCTGTTGGGTGGCGCTCGTTTCTCTGATCTTGGGAGTAGTTGCGGTTATCATGTTGATTGCGCTGCTGTGAGCGCCCTTAGTTCTCTTGAGTCCTTTTGTAATACTTTAGCTTTCAGCAGACAGTGGCAGTGTGTCCTCTGAATCCACACCACTGGCAGGTTACAGGTTCTTGGGAAGGCAGAGGTGGATCAGGTCTCTGTCAAGGTGGTTGCATAGTGTTGACAGACTTTGCAGAGGAGGCAGTTGAGCTGATGTGTAAGGTATTGACAGTTGAGATAAGCTTGTCAATCATTGCTTGTTGCTGTTGGACACATGTTGCGAGTGCAGCCAGTCATGACGTTTGGGGCGCCTGAGCACTGGCAGACTGAAACATTGAAATGGACTCTTAGGCTAGCCGTGCCACTTGTATGGTGTCCATCCAGGTGGTTGACTTTTGCTGTATGACATAGGTATGGAATTGGGGAGACAATCCTCGGACAAAGGCTGTTACTTGATCTTTCTCTGTTTTCTGCAGGCGTTTGCAGCATGACTCAGTGTCCACAGTGAATGCCTCTAGTGATTCCAAAGGTTGCATGGTGCATTCCCACAGCTGTTGTTTCAGTAACCAGGGTGGATAGGCTTGAAGAAAATGGTGTTTGAAAGTTGCATACAGGGTGATAGTGTCCTCTTTGGCTTGTTCTGTAAGTGTGTTGACCCAGGATATGGCAGTCCCTCTCAGAAGTAAGCACAAGGCATTGGAAGTACGCAAAGGATCAGTCCAACCATTGAAAGAAATCCATGCTTGGAATTGCTCAAGCCAGTCGACAGCATCTTCATGGGGCAAGGCTGAGAAGGGCACTGGTTGTAGGCTGGTATGGACCATGGACTGTGGTGAAATAGCTTTAATGTAGGCCAGGTCATCTTGAATGGCTTGCATAGCTGGTGCTCCTTGAGCTGAAATACAAGACTGGATGTCATGGAGGATTGTTTTGATTTTGTAGCCCCACGCCCTTGAGGTAGGTGAAGGTAGAACTCCGGACGATTTGGCCCCCATATTCGTGTCGTCGTCGGACATTGTGGTTGGAGATGAGCTGCGTTTCACCAATCGAAGGTCGTATGGGTGAGAAGGAGCTGCCATCATGCAGGAGATGGGACATCGTGCAGTAGATGAAGTGCCAAGCCAAAATTATTTTTGTAGACAAAAGTACAATTTTTTTTTTGTAGCAAAGTTTGTCAAATGACATCTTAATAAAGAATTCCCACTTAATTCAGTGTTGTCAGTTATTTAAATATAGGTTTCATTGCAAAAATCAGCTATTTGTTGCAGTGCCCATTCATTTCAATATGTTTGCATTGATTTCAATGGAGTGAGGTCAATTCGTGCCCTTCACAAGATGGCCACTGAACTTTGACATACAGTTCCTGTGGGTTTGACTGGCCTGACTGTAGCAAGATGGCTGCCAGCGGGGGGTTAAGGTTCACTTCCTTTCTTACTGCTTTTTTGAAACAAAGATGGAGGATCCCTGGCACGAGGCTGCTTGGCTGCTTCTACAGTGTTCAAAATGACGATTGCCATGCTGATGTGCTTCTTCTCTGACCCAAACACAGAAAAATGGTGGGCTCTTGGTGAGTGACAGAATGGGGAACTTTATTAGTCTGCTTATTTGTTGTATTGTGCTGTTGTTTAAGAGCTTTTCTTTTTTCTGAGGCTTTGTATTGCAATTTTTTATTGTTCTGCCCCCGGGTTTTGTGTTCTCTCTCCCGATTTTGGTGCACCCCTCATTTTACTGATTGCACCCTGCTTGCTTTTTGTTGTTTTATCATATATAGATATTTTTCTACTCCTTTACTTTTTTATTCGCTGATGTTGTAAGGCCCCCTGTTGAAGCGTGGCTGAGCGGCAATGCGGCAGCTCTGTAGGAGCAGGAGCAGATGATTGCTGAGAAGTTGGGGAGCAGGCTCCTGCTGTGTATTTTGTTTTAGAAGGCCCTTTTGAAGAGTGGCTGAATGTGGAGCAGGAGCAATTGCCACCCAGGAGAATGCTGCAGCCGGTTGTGTCCTCGTTTGTGGGGAATGAAGAAAATGCTCTGTGTTCTGGTAGCAGCACTGGAGAGGTAATTGCAAGGGTCTGGGGTGTTCCGTTGCAGTCTTGTTTCCTTTATTTGTTTGTTGAATGGCCTTTGTGGTTGTGCTTGGCTGAGGGGAAGCAGATCGCTCTGTGTGACTGCAAGGGCGAGGTAAGCCGCAGTTGCTGTGGCTTTGAAGGAGCACTGAGCATCAGGTCGGTAGAGTGTAGCTGTGGTGTGTCTAAAGTAGCACTCCGTGCAAGCAGCTTGTATTTATTTGAGTTTGTTGGTGTATCAGTCCTGGCAGAGCGGCTGTCTGAACTGCATAACAAAGCATGTTGGTGAGGGTGGAAAGCCACCAAATGTCTCAAGATGGGAGTCCTAAGGCTGCTGGGCCAGTTGCACAGCAATGAAGCTAAGATTAGTGGATCTTCACCCTGAGGCATCAGTTCAGAGGGAACACAGGGAAGCAAGCAGTGCTGCGTTTGAATGGCTGAAGGAGCAGCATTCTTGTGAGTGACAGGCTGTGTTTAATCTTTTGTTTTGTTTTTTATCAGCTGCGATCCCAGCTGTAGGTGAAGTTTGCTATGCAAAACAGAGCAGTGAGAAATGTTTATCATGCATGGATCATCAAGCAGGCATGCTGCCACGAGGTTGGAGCTGGGGGAGGGTACAGCAGCAGCTCCGTAGAGCACAGGATGTGGGCCAATTAAATATGAAAAGAACAGACATGGAGACGCTGGCCAGCCATAGGGAGCACATTTACTTTTAGTAGTCTTTTACAGTAGGAGGGCTGCTATACAAGACAGGAGACAGTTCATTGTTTCTACTGCAGCCAGGCTGTGATGCAAATAACATTCAGGCAGTTGTTCAGGCATACTGGGATGATGGCTTTGGGGTACCAAGCAACACAGACAAGCAAGATGGGGGTCTGGACAGTAGAAGGGCCACATTCTCCACCATGTGTGGCATTTGGTGTTTGGTCCACCACTAAAAGACCCCTTACCTACTCTCTGGTCTGCCAGACCCTGCAGTTGCTGCTGAGGAGGACCCCTTGCTGGACAGTTCAAATGAACTGGACAGACGCAGGAATAGAGAAAGAGAAAAATGAAATAGAGCAGGAGTGGAGAGGTGAGGCATTGGTGGTGCTGCTGCTTCTGAGAGACCAGGCCTGGTGCACCCCCTTCCTAACCACCCAACCTGCAGGCTGGAGTGCAGGCCAAGGCAAGCTGAGTTTAGCCAGGTCTGCCTGAGCCACGAGAAAGGCTTCCCAACACAGGTCAAAGTCCCCCTATGCTGAGCAAAAGACATCCTGTTACAATCCAAAGTATACCAGGTAAGCTAAAGCATCATCAGCCATTTCAAAGGCATCTGTAGACAGGCCAAGTGATACCGAGGAAAGTCAGGGCATTCAGAGACCAGTCAAGAGATCGAGAGAGAAGGCGTTTGGAGACAAGATGAGAGATCCAGGGATAAGACATCTGGGAACAGGCCAAGGGATTCTGAAACAGTTCAAGGAATCCCAAGAATAGCAAAGGTATCCAGAGACAGGCCAAGGGAGACAGTTGATGGAATCCTGAGAAAAACCCAGTCATCCAGAGAGAGAGGTTAAGGGATCCAAAGAGAAGCCAAGACATCCGGACACAAGCCAAGGAAAGGGCATCTGTAGGCAATCTAAGGTATCAAGAAGGTAGCAAAAGCATCAAGAGCTAACTCAGGGAATCATGAACAAATAACAAGGCATCCCAAATTGATCACAAGGTTTCCGGAGACTGTCCAAGTAATCCAGAGAGAATTCAAGAGGTCAGGAGACCACCCAAGGGATCCCAAGAGAAGCTGAGGTCCAGATTCCACCCAAGGGATTTGAGAAGCAAAGGTGTCTCAGGATCACTTCTAGACATTGAGGGGCTCCATACAGGAACAATACTCCCCCCTTCCCCTGCAGGGACAAGAGATGTCACTGCAATCATGGGGAGGGGGTGCCAAGCCGGAGAAGGAACAATGTCTGCACCAGAGGAGGAAAACAGCCCTGTCCCCCAACCTGCATCACCCCCCCCCCTTTTTCCAGCTCATCATTTCTCTCAGAGCAGCAGCAGTTTTGACTGGAAGACAATGGATGACTCACATTTTGGCTCATCCCCCTACTTCTGGCCCACAGTGCCATCTGTGTCCAGACAGGCCCTTGAGAAGATTGTGAATGACCAACTTGTGAAATATAAGGACAGCTATAACATTCAGCTGGACAACACAATGTTTCTGAATAAATGAAAGAGCAGCTGATGACGGACAAGGGGTGTGGCACCCTACTGCCACACTACCCCACGGTGCTGACTGTCCCCAGCTCCATGCCACTGACAACTGGCATCACCATGGAGAACAACAGCAAGCAAGACCAGCTGGCACTGCACAGCCAGGTATTGACACAGAACATCACGGTAGTTCCGGTCGTATCCAGTAGCATAATGACAGCAGCAGGCCTCATTATCACCTCTCCTTCTGGCTTCCTGGTCACTACTTCATCTGTGCAGACCTTCCCAGTCTCTGCCCCTCCTGCCATGATTGTGTCTGCACTGCAGGGTTCACATGGACTGTTGGTCATACCAGATGTCAAGAAGCAGGAGGGTGAAGTCACAGTTGCCACCGTTATGAAGCCAAGGGTCAGGAAGAAGAAGAGGATGCCACTGTCAGAATCTAGGCTTCCAGCAGAACTTTATGACCCTTATGTGCTCTCCAATGAGGATGATGAGGATGGACAGAAGGACAGGAAATCGTACAGGTGTTGGATGTGTTCCCTGACATTCTTCTCCAAGTCAGAGATGCAGATCCATTCCAAGACGTACACAGAGACAAAGCCCCTCAAGTGCTAGCATTCTCCACCATGTGTGGTGTTTTGGTGTTTGGTCTGCCTCTAAAAGACCCTTTACCTTCTCTCTGGTCTGCCAGATCCTTTGGTTGCTGCTGAGGAGGACCCCTTGCTGGACCGTTCGAATGAACTGGACGGATGCAAGAATAAATGTATAAACGGTTTATTCAGAGACAGCATCAGGTACATCTTCACTCTTTGAGGTTCAGACTCTGACTGACTGACTGACAGATAGTCTAAGGGGTTTCCTAGCCCCTGCTATCACAATAATTAGCATAATGAGATAATTGCTACTTAGTTCTTAGAGCACTTAAAGAGACGGCAGCTGATATTAGCTCCTTACAAAAGTACATGAGTGTATTCCACAGTACTCTGTTCCCCCCTTTGCCAGATGCTCAGGGCTAGTCCCTAGGCCACCAACCCACCAAGCGATCTCCTCCTGCTGTTTAATTTCAGTTGTCTAGGTTACTCAAGTGTATTATTTATCTATTTTCTGTATTAAATAGCAATCTTATGGTTTGTGTTAACTGTCAAGTTTTTATGTCTCTGCTGTTTTACATCCTGACGTGGAACCTTTGTAAAAGAGTGTATACTCAAAGGTTGTATCCGAATTACCAAATAAATAAATAAATAAATGTCATTCAGTGGCACTATGCAGATCAATCACTAAATGAGGTAACCGCTCCTCCTTCCGCAAACATTCATGGCATAGGCTGTAACTGAGAGCAACACTGTAAGAGGCAACAGGTGTGCTTTAGGTTAGGGTTGAGGACCGCTGATCTAGCTGAAATAGTAAGCCTTTTTTTCCCCTCCAATTATGGATAAGGACTGGGGATGAGGTTTCTTGAGATCTGGCTGTTTGGGACCATGAGCACATCAGGATATGGAAGAGGGAGGTCTTCTTAAAAAGACAGTGTCAGTAGCAGGCACTATACCAGCTTCCCTAAACAGGTCAATTTTCTGTATAGAGCAATGGAGGAAAGGGGTGGAGTGGAGTGGGTGATTTCATTTTCTGGAATACAATAACACAAACAGTGGACCCTTTTTGTTAGTTCTGAATAACGAATATCCAGTTATTTGTGGTATTTGAGGAAATTGTTGTATTTGGTGCACACCCTATCAAACCCCTTTATCCCATTTTTCCTCCTGTCTCCCTCTCTGACATCAGGATCATTGTGGCTCCATCTGTTCCCTTTGCCTGGAAAGAGGGCAGCTGTATATTTTAAAAGCTGATGCTAGTCAGCAGTGGGAGAATGAATACTGAGAGCTTGAGCCCCTACTCCTTAGGAGCCAAGCCCCTCACCTCTGTGATGCACTTGGGCCAGATATAAAGAATAATGCATGGACACCCATTCACAAGGCTGTGTTTCTATTGAAGGATTTTGATGACATCATAAGGACCATGACAGCAAAACTCGAGAGGTCTCTGATGTCATCAGAATCCCAAGATGGGAACACAGTCAAGCTGTGCATGATTGCCCATAGGTTATTTTTTATAGTACTGTGTATGGCTTGAAACATAAAATAAACAAAATGTTACTTGTTTTTCTTTCCATTAAATCTGCGATTTATTTTTTTAAATTATTGAAGAAAAAAAAAGCAGAAACCCACCCTCACCCATCTCTGAAACTCACCCGACTAAGGGATATGTTTCTGTTCTTTTAAAATGATGAAATCATGGAAAATGTGTGTTAGGGAAGGGTTGAGGTTGTATGTTTGTGGGGGGGATGAAAGTAAAACAGCTAGTGGCAAGAGTTGCCAGTCTAATTTTAAAAATCTGTTGTACCACAGAAGGGGACAACATTAATCTTTGAGCTGTGAAGTGTTGTTAAACAGCTTTTTAGTCAGAATGGAAATCCATGCACAGTAAGTGGTTCACACATACAATACC
Organism: Neoceratodus forsteri; assembly: GCA_016271365.2. NCBI lineage: Eukaryota > Metazoa > Chordata > Ceratodontiformes > Ceratodontidae > Neoceratodus > Neoceratodus forsteri. Next base: position 1,547,467,081 of record CM057450.1, read on the forward strand.
CAAGTCTACATTTATAGTATGCTAATGGGACTGCCAAAACCTGAATTCATTTTAATAACGGAACAGTGGTAAATTCTGTATATCCCCAGAATGTGGGAAACCATTTAGTAGACCTCAGTGTGTGGGATCATAGATTAGCACTAGGAAAATAATGTGTATTCTGTTTTTTGTTTGTTTATTTTAGGAAATACAGCTGATTATGAAGAAGGAACCTCTCCTCTAGATGCCTTGCACCAGGCAGCTGTGAACTATTCTTCAGCCATCGTAATAAAACCCAAGGATCCTAAGCTTCACTTTCTCCTGGGCCAGGTTTTAGAGGAATATTATTATGCAACTGAGATATATGGACTGAAGAAAAAGGTTAGTTTTAACATCAGAAACATTGTGTATGATGTCACACTATTTGCAGCAGTATCTTTATTATGAGTATTGCCCCAGAGATGGAACTTAGAATTCTACAGAATTCACTGGCCCGGTGGCACTAAGGGTTGAGGCACTGGACGCCACACCTTGCGCTGCTCTGGCAACCTGGGTTCAGAAATGAGCCCAGGTTGTCAGGGGTCGACCTGGGGGGGGGAGGGTGAGGAGCGAGATCGAGCTGCCGCAAGGCAGCTCTCTCCTCCTGGGAGGGATTGTAGGCTCCCCAGTCACTGGCCACCACCAAGTGGAGGACAGATAGCAGTGCCAACCTAGGGAGCTCCAGCATTAGCCACAGTGAGGGGCAGAAGGGGCTGAGCCAGTGTCATGGGGTGTGCGTACGCCTCCACACATGTACGTTGCCTGTGTGCTGGGTCCCGGGACTAGGGGAGAAAATGGGCAAAAAAACAATTGCAAAATATAAATAATAAAAAAAAAAAAAAAAAAAAAAGAATTTTACAGAACTCAAACAGTGCACTCTGCTGCTGGTGATCTTGTGCCCCCTGATCTCTTAACAGTAGGGGACTTTCCCCGCTGCCCTGGCCAAATTTCCCCCATTCACTAAAAATACCACCAACAGCTTAATCTGGTTCAAGGTCAGTTGGCATTCATCTGTATCCTCTTCCTCCTCCGGGTTGTGCCTGAAAATAGGCAGAATTTGTCTAGTACACTTACCCGGTCAACAAAAACGAAATAAATAAATAAAGACCTGATTCTCAGCTGAAGAGGTTAGATGCCCTGGAGTCACCTCATTACAGCTAAATAGCATCATTTTTATCAAAAAAGTAACTTTTTTTCCTTTTGTAAGCAGTACTCCATCCCAGAATTTACAGTTTACAGTTTTATTTTGTCTTAAGTATTTTTTTCTTGGTTCTGCATGGTTCCAGAGAACTGAGAAAATATGTGGTTCTTTCCAATTCCTGTCTTCAGTTCCGGTTTTAAGTTTTTATATTATGAGTTGAAGTGGAAATTCATGCTAAGTACTTTATTTTGAACACCAAAATATTATAGCAAACCATATTTGCAAAGATTTTTTCTGCCTCCTAACAGGAATCAATCAATGATGCATTACAAAAGTGCATCAGTCTACAGGAGTGTGATGCACCAAAGACAGAACATTATGCAAATATTAGAATTGGAATGCAAGTTTAAACTCTATGCTGTGGTCACTCTCCCCCTTCTGACTGAACACCAAATTTGTTTCTCCACTTGAAGAGAGTAGTCTCCAGCCTTGTGGTTACCTGTTTTAATATTTTATCACAAGTGTTTATTGTTTTAGTTTGAAAGTTAGTTTCTCGAATACTCTGTATTAGTTACAGTGTTTTCATTTAATAATTATCATTTTGTTTCTCCAAATCCTGATTGGTTCCAAGGAACTGGAGAAGGCCGTTTTGTGAAGTGGTCCCTGCCTAAGGGAATATACTGCATCATGTGTAAAAAAATGAAAAAAATAATAATACTTTTTTTAAATTCATTTTAAAAGTAGTTTGGGTAGTTTTTAATTTTAAAAATTATATTTCAAACAACATGAAGTCTTGCTATATTATGACATATGCAGTGAGTCCCAACCTTCGAACTGCTCCAGAGGTGAAAGAGTTAACTTTCCAAGCCAGGCATGGAACACTGAGCTCGAGCTCGGTTGAAACTCTGTCTGTTGTTCTTCAAACTCAAACCGTCAGATTCTTTACTCCGTCTCACTGAACAGTCGCTCCGGAGATTTCTCCTTCTGCTCGGTTCATTTTGTCAGTTAAAGTATTGTTTTCTCGGTTTTCGACCGACTTAAACTACAAATCGGTCGTTCAGGCTCTGTCAGGTATTTGTGAGTACCAGATAGGTTTACATTAATTTCTTCGTGTGGAACTTAGGAACTGTTTATCGTTCGCTTTGAACCGATCAGGTTGTTTAAAATATTTTATTCTGTCATTTAGAGTGTGGTTACCGGTTCTTATCGGTTATAAAAAAAACGGATTTTCTTACGGTTTTTTCCACGAACCGTGACACGGTTGGGAACTGATAAGAGGATCTTGCCTGGCGGATTGCCTTAAATGGGTAAGTTTGGTTAGGACTGGCACTATGTCTGAGAAACCCAAAAGAAAAACCGGGCCCACTGGGTTTCAACACTGCAGTGTGTGTGGGGAAGCCATTGCCAAGGCTGACCCCCACACCACCTGTGTTTATTGTCTGGAGTTTGACCACCTCAATGCAGACTGCCAGATTTGTAAAAATTTTCCTGCAACTACCCTGGAGAAAGAGAGTTGGTAGGCTCAGGGAAAGGGAGGCCAAAAAGTCCGCTGAACCTGATGGCCAGCCTGGTTCGGTTCCAACCGAACCAGAGGGAGTGCCCTCTGACCAGGGCAAGACTTCCTCGGGCAAAAGGAGAGCCGACTCTGAGGGGTCGGTTCCAGCAAAAGGGACTAGGAAATCAGCTGGTGTGGAGCCAAACCTTTTCTCTCCAACCGCTGAAGAGATAGTCAAAGCGATTCAAATTGTCCAGTCGCTTTCCCCGATTCCGACCGAACCGGTACCATCAGGTAAGCGCCCGGTTCGGCTGGTTCCACCGGTTCAAGACTATGATTTAGAGGAATATTATGAACCGGAGGAGGGGGAAGAGGAGTTTGAGGAGAGTGAATATGGATTTGAAAGTCTGGATGTGCCCATTGACCCAGACATCTCCCCAGACAGACCTTCAGGAGTGTCTCCTCCTAGGCTTTCTGAGTCCCCTTCTCATTTTATGTTTTATAAAAAAGTGGCTGAAACCCTCCAGCTCCCTATGGAGGAAGCTGTGGATGATCAAGAGGAGCCTGACTATGTGGAAATGATGGATATCCCAGAGTCTAGGAGACTGTCTATTCCCTTGCATAAATCTTTTGGGAAACAGACTTTTAAAATTCTAAAAACTCCTCACACTATACCACCTGAGGATAAGAGAATGGACAAGAGGTACACATTGTCAGGCTCTGATACGGAGTTCCTTTCACAACAATGCAGCCATGTTGGAGTAGTGCAGGCTGCAGCCTGTGACAAGGCAAATATCCCCTTGGCCTAACACCCCGGACAAGGACTCCAGGAAGATTGATGCCATGGCAAAGAAACAATACATGGCAGCATCCTTGGGACTCAGACAGGCAAATTATATGGCTTATGTTGCTAGATATCAGAAATCCAGATGGGATACTGTTATGGCTCTAGCAAAACAGGTCCCTGACCAGCTTGCCAAGGAGCTGGAGCAGGTGGCTGCCGATGGTATTGAGGTATCCAAGGTGCAATTTCATGCTGCAGTGGACTCAAATGATGTGTCATCAAGAGTCATGGCTACATCTGTGGCACTTCGCAGAATGGCTTGGCTCAGATGTACTAGCCTGTCACAGGATACCCAGACTAAGGCCATGGATTTTCCTGTTGTGGGTAATTCCCTGTTTGAGGAGCAGAGAATTACATGAAGAAAATGGAAGAGTATAGGACCACCTATAGGAGTGCACAGGCCAAGGAAAGGCAGGCCACTCCTCAAAGGCAGCATCCCAGGGGCAGGGGAAGGCCTTTTCATAGGCCTTTTTACCAAGCCCAGGCCTCCTCTTCCGCTTATGCCCAGAGGGGGTTCTTTAGAGGGAGAGGCAGAAGGGTGCCAGCAGGCCTGTTTCCACCCCTCAGCCCAAAGCCCCTGCCAAGCAGGCATCCTGATGGGGTTGCCAGGGCTGATTCTCAACTTCCTGTAGGGGCAGGCTGGCTTACTTTGTCCAGGACTGGGAGTCTCTGACATCAGACAAGTGGGTCCTGGAAGTAGTAAGCCAGGGACTGGTTCTCAGCTTCAAAAAGTTTCCAAAGATGAGAACCAGATCCTTTCCACCTGCAAATCCACCAGAGGCACTTGCCCTAGAGGCAGAGGTCTCTTCCCTCCTGGCTCTCAGAGTTGTGGAAAGGGTTCCACCCCTACACCAGGGCAAAGGGTTGTACTCCAGGTACTTCCTTACCCCAAAAGAGACAGGAGAATGGCGGCCCATCCTGGATCTCAGATACTTAAACAAGCACCTTCTAAAACCAAAATTCAAAATGGTGACTCTGGGAATTATTCTACCCTCTCTAAGGCCAGGGGACTGGCTAGCATCCCTGGACCTCAAGGATGTCTACTTCCGTATTCTCATCAGAAGCTCCCATCGAAAGTACCTCAGGTTCGAGCTGCCCTCAGGCCATTACCAGTTCAGAGCAATGCCCTTTGGCTTCACCTCTGCTCCAAGGGTATTCACAAAATGCCTAGCAGTAGCAGTTGCTTCTCTAAGAAGGCAAAGAATTGCCATCTTCACTTACCTGGACGACTGGATCATAGTGGGCCAGTCCCCAGACCCAGTCAAGTTACACCTACAGATAACTCAGCAACTGCTCACCTCTCTAGGTTTCCTTCTGAATCTCTCAAAGTCAGTTCTAGAGCCTGTCCAGCTCCTCACCTTCATAGGCACAGAACTGAACACAGAGAAAGCCAGAGCCTTCCTTCCTTTGGACAGTGCAAGGGCCCTGGTGTCTCTGGCCTCCTCATTCACCCTGCAGGTGTCTCGACCAGCAAGGCATTTTCTACAGCTTCTGGGGCACATGGCTGCTTCTACAGCAGTAGTGCAGGGAGCCAGATTTCAGATGAGGGACATTCAGTTCCATTTGAGAGCCTTTTGGTCTCAAAGAAAGACCCTCTAACCAAATTGATCCCAGTGACTCGAACCCTGATCCAGGCCCTACAGTGGTGGCAGGATCAGAGCAATCTCAGACAAGGGGTTCCTTTTGTCACTCAGTCTCACTCCTTAATCCTTACGACAGATGCATCCCTCTTGGGGTGGGGAGCTCACATGGGTGACCTCACCACCCAGGGGTTGTGGTCCCCTCAGGAATCTCTGCTCCACATCAATCTGTTGGAACTCAGAGCAGTTTTTCTAACACTTCAAGCTTTTTCCAAATCTGTTCAGAACAAAGTTGTACAGGTCAGAACAGACAACACCACCACAATGTGGTACATCAACAAGCAAGGGAGCACTCGGTCTATGGCCTTGTGCACCGAAGCAATGAAGTTGTGGTCTCTGGCTTCTTCCCTGAACACCTCCCTTACGGCAGTTCACCTCCCAGGCAAGGACAATGTCCTGGCAGATGCTCTCAGCAGAATTTCCCAAGGACATCACGAATGGTCACTGGACCCCCTGGTCCTGGAGGTGGTATTTGCCAGATGGGGCACCCCGCAGATAGATCTTTTTGCAGCCCCAGACAATCACCAACTTCCCCTTTTTTGCTGCAGGCCCCCAGTGTTGGGCTCAGTCCCTCTGGATGCCTTAGTTCTCAATTGGGAAGGGAAGTTTCTCTATGCTTTCCCCCCCTTCCCTCTTCTGTTCAAAGTGCTGGTCAAAATCAGATCTCAACCCTGCAAGATGATCCTGATTGCTCCAGATTGGTCCAGACAACCCCGGTATCCACTTCTATTGTCCTTAGCAGTCCATCTTCCCCTGTGTCTTCCCAGGAATCACAACCTGTTAACCTGTGCTCAGGGGAGGGTTTGGTACCCGAACCTCAAATCTCTCAGTCTCAAGGCCTGGCTCTTGAAGAGTTAGAATTTGCTGGTTTACACCTCTCCCAAGGTGTAATGGATATCCTGAAGGCTTCTAGAAAACCTTCCACCAGGGCTACTTATAATTCCAAATGGAAGAGATTTTCCATATAGTGCTCTGGAAAGCATATTTCCCCAGAATCTGCTGATTTACCCACAGTCCTGGATTACATGGTCCACTTAAATACCTTGGGGCTGAGACCAGCTACCCTAAAAGTGCATCTGGCAGCTGTGTCTGCTTTTATTTCGGCAGGTAAGCCCTCTTCTCTTTCAGCTCACCCTGTATTCTCCAAGTTTTTCAAGGGATTGCTTTACACCATCCCTCCATTCAGGGACCCTGCCCCTGCATGGGACCTTAATGTTTGCATTGCTCAGCTTATGCAACCTCCCTTTGAGCCTTTGTCTTCAGCAGAGCTTAAGTACTTGACTTGGAAGACTGTGTTTCTGTAGCCATCACTTCTGCCAGACGTATAAGTGAATTACAAGCTTTATCAGTGGAGCCTGATTTTATCTCCTTTCCTAGAGATAAGGTGGTCCTCAGAACTAACAGGAAGTTCTTGCCTAAGGTGGTTTCAGATTTCCACCTTAATCAATCTATATCTCTTCCAGTGTACTTCACTGACCATTCCTCCTCTGGCGAGAGGAGGCTGCACAGCTTAGATGTGAAGAGAGCCCTTAGTTACTACATAGAGTGCACCAAGGGTCACAGGTTTGACTCTCTCCAACTGTTCCTCACTTATGGTGAGGTTGGTAAAGGGAAACCTGCCACTAAAAGATCCATTGCCAGGTGGATTGTCTCTTGTATCCAATTTTGCTATGAAAAACTGGGTAAGGTTCCTCCCTCAGGCTTGAGGGCTCACTCTACCAGAGGTACAGCTGCTTCCCTGGCTGCTGCCAGGGACATCCCTATTCTAGAGATATGTCAAGCAGCTACCTGGAAAACAGTTCATACTTTTACCAAGCATTACTCCCTGGATCTCCAGGCTAGGAGTGATGCTCGGTTTGGCACAGCTGTGATTCAGAGCCTATTTCCTAAGTAGGTTCTGTCCCTCCTCCATGGAGGTACTGCTTTGTAGTCTGCATATGTCATAATACAGCAAGACTTCATGTTGTTTGAAGAAAAAATTACTCACCTTAGTAATGTTGTTTCTTCTATTGGAGTCTTGCTATATTATGACCTCCCCCCCCCACCGCCTGCCCCTCTCAGAACCTCTGTTTTTGGGATGTGGGTAGGCAGTGCAGTGTTGGCACTTAGTAGGTGCCCACCTTGTTGTTTTTCACCCCTCCTTTTTGGGGTGACTTGGTGTTGTGTTTTTCATTTTTTGGGTCTCCTGACTTGAGTCTTTGTTTTGGGACCAAAAAATGTGCTCTTATGTTTAGTAGCCAGTTGGCTAGTGTAGGTTTACAGCTTCCACACAGGACCTCAGTGAGTTTAGCTCGTAAAGATCTGACGGTTTGAGTTTGAAGAACAGCAGACAGAGTTTCAACCGAGCTCGAGCTCAGCGTTCCATGCCTGGCATGGAAAGTTAACTCTTTCATCTCCGGAGCAGTCCGAAGGTTGGGACTCACTGCATATGTCATAATATAGCAAGACTCCAATAGAAGAGACAACATTACTAAGATGAGTAATTCTTTCTTGTCTCCCAATTTTGTGTGTGGGAACTGAATATTTAAATATCAGGTTGTAATAAAAAGAAAAACAGACCCACATGTTTTAAAAATGGTACCTCTTGTTTTCAATTCCTGCCAAAGGCAGGCTGCCATAAACTTTGTTTAAAGTATGTGGGGCCAGATCATGATTTTAAAAATTGTGAACTCGGCAGAAAGGTTTACCCTAAAGCCAACAGAAAAGGGCTTTTAAAAGAGAAGAGTTGATGGCTTCTCTGTCTGCCTCTATATCACCAAAGCTCAATAAAGGCTCAGAGGGAGCTCCCAATGATGGTGGAAAGCACCCATCAGAGGGTTCTTCTCCTTATAAGCAGCAGTCCTTGTCAAAGGAGACAGAAAAGAAAGACAAAGCTACTAAGCCATCTGAAAGGCATGGAAAAGATGGTAAAGGTAGGTAGGTAAAAATTGTATTCATTATAAATAATGAATCGGCAACTCAACTGAGTCGAAACTCATTTCCAGTGAGAGCCGTAAAATTTCACATAAATTAATTATTGTTCCACATACATTTTAGATATCTATATATAAAAAGAACATAACATACATCAGCTACACAAGAAAGTGTTGACTAACAACATATTAACATGTAGTATAATACTACACTATTTCCCCTACATCCAGACAAATGTAATACCGTGTTTATTATTAAGGTCCGTTTCTCTTCTTTGTCCCAAACCAACTCTTAATTTGTCCCCAGGGTGTCTGAAAGGGGGAACACTGACTCCAACTATGGCAAAAATACAAATAAAAGAGTCTCAGAGCAGGTGCTGGAAACAGTCCCTGCCAAGGAAAAAACAAAAAAAAATATTTTCCTGCCACTCCTCCTGTAAAGGAAGTGGAGAAGGCTATGGAACAGAATCAAATGCCCTCAACAGAGGACAGAAAAAGATGTGGCAGTGTTTCCAGACCAACAACCTGTACAGGAGGCGGACATGTATGATGTAGAGGAGGAGGTAGGTAAACCTGTAAAACCTGTAGTTCTCCTGATCATGAGATTGGTTCCCCTCCTAGAGTTACTGGGAACTGTACCTCTTGCACCTCTTTCATCAGCCATATGGTGGCTACCCTCAACATCCCCTGTCATAAAACAGAAGAGGATGAGGAGGAAGTCGAGATCATGAACATGATGAGATTAGCTCCCACAAGGAGGTTAATGGTCCCCATCCACAAGTCCCTCAAAAAAGTCACATCAAAAATCACGTCAGCACCTAATTCGGCAGCTGGCATTGATAAGAAAACTGAGAAAAAGTATCAGGTAGACAAACAGGGCAAAAAGTGGTTATTTGGTAGCTAACTAACTATCTTTCTCTATTCTACATGGTGGAACAGTCCTACGAGGCTGTTACAACTTCCTACTCCACAAGAATGTAAGCTCCCTTCCCCTGTCTAGGGGTATTTAGAGGGGTATTTAGATGGTAACATTCGGTAGGGAAGGGGGCACTGACAGCTAGTTAACTAGTCCAGAACAAAATAGATGAAACTTAAAATACCTGAATTCCTCGGGTGGTACAGAAGATGAATTGGCTCCATCGAGGTGCAGTCTCACAGCAGGGTGTGAGCAGGCAGAAGCTGGGTGGCAAAACTCATTACACAAATAAACGTGCAGGCATTAATTTTGCGGTATGGAATTCAATAAAAGATTTCATTGTCCAGGAAAATGATTTCAAAAACATTATCTTGATTTGAAGTAAATTAATCATAGTTCCAAATGCTCAGGCTTACAGTATAATGTGGCTGCTCCATGGAGCATGGGGCGTTCCAATGAATTGATTTCAGTAGGACAAGTCAGATGCCAGGGCCACGGTGCATACTCCTATGCTGCTCATAGATTTCTTTTCCACCTCCCATTGCACGACGAGAAGAGCACCCTGTGATGCAGGTGCAACTAGGACACCCCTGCACCCACCAGTCCCAAACTCACTGCTGCAGTGCAGCGTTATACTTGGGGCTCTGTCTTCTGGCTCAGCTTACTTCACACCAACTGGTGGACACAGCAAAGGGCAGTGGGGATCCGAGCTGCCAGCCTGGACCCCCCACAGGTCAGTTTCTCACATCTGATCTGAGTCCCAAGCCATGGCAGCCACCAGAACTCACAAACCCTGACCGGGCTCCCATGCCTGCCTGTTCCATTGCCGAGGATCATGGTGCAGGCCTACACTACAGGCCTAGGCTCTTCCTCCATGACATTGGACCCCTGGAAGCAGCTGCAGGGTGCAAGGCACACCTGAACTGAAACTGCACTACATGCTATTTAGCTTAGGCAAGAAATGAGCATTATAATGCTAGAAATATGAGTGAAGGGAAGTTTGGAATGGTACCCCTGGGTGGTCTGAAATGAAACTAAGCATAGACTCCAAGTGGTTGTAACTTGTTTCAGATAAAAAGTTATAATCTGAAGCTAGAAACAAACAGGAAACTGAATCCTAGTTGTTCTAAAGCCAATAATGAAAGAATCTATTTAGGAACACAAGATCCTAAGCCCCTGAGGAAGCCCGGTGTTGGGTGAAACGTTGGGCGTACCTAGGGGATCATGGTGTTCTAAGAAAATATCAAAATAAAACTACATTTCTTATGATGAACTGAGTGGCTGGCTTCCAGAAACTTTTTTTCACTACATTGAAGTCAGCCATTCAACCAGCCCCCAATAGGAACATTTGGTCTACTTTATACAAAGGGCACCCACCCACGTTCTCTTCCTTGGCAGCTGCAGGGTGCAGACAGCATCCCAATTTCTCTGACCCCTCATTCTTCTGGTGAGGGACCTGACTTCACTGGGGGCCAGGGTGGCAATCACCCTACCCTGGCCCCGGACCTCCCGCGGTGGGACCCTACACACGGGCCCTCTCGAACTGCACCTCAACTCCCCCTCAAAAATCCGACTCTCTCTCTCCTTTTAACCACCAAAACTCCTCCCTTTATACTGTATCCATGTCCCCACCCTACACTACCGGTCCTGGCACCCAATCTATACCCTACTGCATTCTGGACCTCGTAGTAAGCCCCATTGGGAGGCTTATATGAAATATAGGGAGTGGTGACCCATGTTAGACCTGCGATATCTGAGCAAACACAAAAAAAGGAAAGATTCAAGATGCTCACACCGTGCTGAGTGATGCCATCCCTGCAGTCAGGGGACTAGTTGAGGTCTCTTGATCTGAAAGACGCCTACCTCCATATCTCAGTCAGACATATTCACACAGAAAATACCTCAGGTTCAGGTTAGGGAGTTGCCAATATCAGTTCACACCCCTTCCCTTCTGCCTCACCTCAGCACCAAGGGTCTTCATGAAATGCCTAGTTATGGTTGCAGCACATGTAGGAAGTCAAAGTGTGGTGTTTTTTCCCTATCTCATTGACTGGCTAATCTAAGGAAAAACAAAGCAAGAGGCAAGGTGCTCCATGCAGTTGATAAAATAACACCTTAGAAAGCCAAGTCTTCCTGTATAAACAGAGCTGGCCCACATATTGGACTTCATAGGTGCAGAAGGATACGATGCAGGGGAAAGCTTTTCTTCCACAAGCAAAGATATCAGGTCTAATTACCACTGCAAACTCCTTCACAATAGGACAGCCAAGGCCTGCAGAGGATTTTCTGCTATTTCTGGGACAAATGGCATCCTCCACAGTGGTGGTACCAGGGGCCAGGTTCCAGATGAGAGACATTCAGTACCACTTAAGGGACCACTGGTCCCAAAGGTGGGATCCTATGTCCAAACTAGAGCCGGTTACAAAAATTTTCATAAAAGTACTAGTATGGTGGAAGGAATTGAGCAACCTCACAGAGGGTATTCCCACCCACAAGCATTAGCACGATAGACACCTCACTCCTAGTGTGAGGTGCTCACCTGGATGACCGCACCGTAAGTGGCACTTGGAGCACACAAGAAACCCGGGAACATATCAACCTCCTGGAGCTCAGGGTAGTGCTACTAGCAATGTAAGCTTTTTCCTCCCAGATACATGGTCAGTCTGTTCAAATCAGAACAGACAACACCACAACAATGGACAAGCAGGGAAGAACAAGATCCTCAAAGCTATGCACAGAAGTCATGAAGATCTGGAACCTAGACTATTCCCTGGATGTTGAACTATCTGCAGTACATCTACCAGGAAAGGACAATGTCCTGGCAGACTCCCTAGCAGAATCAGCCACGGAAACAAATAGTGAACCCTGAAATAGCAGGTGCTGGCATCAGTATTCAGAAGATGGGGCATACCAGAAATAGACTCTTTGCTTCCTGGGAGAACAGTCAGCTTCCACAATTCTGGTGCAGGCCCCCAGGAATTTGGGACAGTGCCAGAGGATGCTCTAGTCCTTAACTTTACAGGGAGATTACTGTATGCCTTCCACCCATTACCACCCTTACCACTCTTACAGAAGGTACTCATGAAGCTCAGGAGGGAGCCAGCACCAGTGATTTTGATAGCATCAGACTGAGCCAGGTAGGCTTGCTACTCGGTTCTCCTGAGCCTGTCCAGCAGGGCTCCAATCCACCTGCATCTGAGGCACAATTTGTTGACCCTGTCTCAGGGCAGGATACCATTCTCAAATCTCAGAATGCTACCACGGTTCTTGAGGAGGTAGAATTCTCTAGCTTAAACCTGTCGGAGGAGGTGATGAGAGTGTTAAAGGTTTCCAGAAAACCAGCAAAAAGGAAAACATGCCCCATGTCCAAGAAAGATAATCCTTAGGTAGGCAGGCCTGTCTACAGTTCTAGATTATCTAGTGCACCTGTAGTCTCTAGGCCTGAGGCCTTCCGCCCCGAAGGTGCATTTGGCAGCAGTTTCAGCATACACATCTGCTGGCAAGAATAAGTCTCTGGCCTCGCAGCCTATCTTCAGAAGATAATTTAAAGGCCCCACCCATGTTACCCTCCTGTGAGGGACCCTGTCCCTCCATGGACCTAAACATGTTCATTGTTCAGCTGATGAAAGTCCCTTTGAGCCTGTGACTACTGCTGACCTAAACTAGGTTACAGTGAAAGCAATATTCATAGTTGCTATTAAAGTCTGTTATGGGGGAGTGAGCAGCAAGCCCCCCTGCACAGATCCAGACTACATACTCTTTCATAGGGATAAGGTAGTCCTCAGGACTAACAGGACATTCTTCCTTAAGGTGATGTCAAAATTTTACCTCAGCCAGTCAGTTGCCTTCCCTGTGCTTTTCACCAAACATTCCAGTACAGGGGAACAAAAACCCCATTGCTTGGATGTAAAAAAAAACACTAAGCTACTGCCTGGACCACACAATAGCTGTTAGATCCAGCAGCACTCAGCATTTTATTACCTGTGGTGAAGTGGGAAAGGGTAAACCAGCAACTAGGAGAACTATCACACGTTGGATAGTTTCCTGCATTCAATTCTATTACGAAAAAAATGGCAGGATACCCCTCAAAGGTTTACGGACACACTCCATAAGGGGCAACTCTACCTCCATGGCAGCAGCTAGGGGTATCCCCCTTCAAGAAATCTGTAAAACAGCAACCTGGAAGACAGTACACACCTTCAAAAAACACTGCTGTCTGGACATTCTGTCCAGAAGGGATGCCAGTTCTGGTACTGCTGTCTTGCAGAACCTTTTTCCTAAATAGGTTCTGACCCAGCCTCCCAAGGTACTTCTATGGAGTCTGCTATTGTAAAGCTATACTGATAGAGTCCTGGGGTTAGAAGAAAAAATACTCACCATAGTAATGTTTCTTCTTAAGGTATCTATCAGTAAGCTTTACAATCCATTACCCTACCTCCCCTTCTAGAACCTGAAAATAGGTTCAGACAAGAATCAGTTTTTTCAGTTTGCTTAAGCATGACTTGTTACAGTGCCTTTATAATTGTTGCTAAGTGATCTGATCGCAAAAAGTGTTTTTCTTATATTTTTTGTTTCTGCCTTTACTCAGTTGCTATTCTTTTAAAACGTGAATAAGTTTTAAAGATTCTTTTTTGTAGTCATTTTGCTAGTTTAGTGGTCATAGCTTCCCCCAGTTTTAGAAACAAATCTGTTGGAGGGAGTGTCACCACAGTGCAGAATTTGATTCCAAAATTAGCATCAGTGCTGTGTCTGGGGCAACTCAGTCCAGTGAACTGATTGCTATTTTAATTAATGGATCATGTTTTTTCCCATACAAATAGCCATGTATTAAATGCCATAATACACGAGTGTTAATTATGGCATTTAATACATGGCACTTTGTGTGAGAGAATGCAGCGAAAAAACATGATCCCTCGATTAAATAAAAGAAAGTATGGGGTGCAGTGTAACTTTCGAATTTAACACACGGGTAGTTAGGTAGAAACCCCTTGGGCTTTGGCCTCTTGGGGTTTATGTGCCATCCAACAACTCGGTGTGTGTAAAATTCGTTACTGACATAGAAATCATAGCGTCCCACCAACAATACAGGGTTTTATCTGACATGACTTTAACCCTAACTAGAAGCCGTGGCTTGTGTTTGAGGGCAGCTTTTAATAAAAGTATTCGTTATGACCAGTGGCTGTTATTTGAGGGTGGCATCTAGTCAATGAAAAATGGTATTTAGCTATTATTTTGAGAATGCGGGGGTTGGCAAACTGAGTGTGTGAACAATAAATTGTTAATAACTTCAAAATGAATTTAGATTTTTTTCACCGAACTACCAAAAGGATCTATTCCTCCAGAACATCTAACAAACCTGTGACTTTCATAACTTAACTCTGTGTAGTTTTTTCTTCTGTCTTTTGGCAAATGTTTGGCTACAAAATGGCGAAAAGTACATGTTTTCAACACTATATACCTCACATACAGACAAACCGATTTTTATGAAGTGTTCCACATTAGTAGATCCTAGGATTAAGATGATAAATGCCAATTTCCACAGTCCTAGGGTCTAAGACAGTCGAGTGTACAGGACTGTCTTGTAAACTGGGCTTCACAGCCCAAATGACATGTTTCTTTCCTGTCTAAAAATAAATTTTTACTTATTTACTTACTTACTTATCAGCATTTGAAAATTGAGGTTTAAATAGAAAACTCCAGCACATCCGTAATATAGGGGCACAGTCATGCTGCTTTAATAAGGACCCATTTGCTTACCATCTTATTGCATAGTGATTCATTGATGACACACTAATCAAAACATCTAAAACCATTGATGTTTCAGTATTATGTTCCTTATGCCACTCTGCTTCGTATTGTGCCTTAGTCAGGCCTGCTTCTGCAGTTAGGTGGGAATGAAGAACAGGCTGATTAATATTGCATGTAAATTCAAGTTAGCTGTTATCAAAAGTTACATGTAATCATCGCATGACTGCATCTTTGCCTCTACAGCAAGAAGAGGGTGCACCTGAGCTCAGCAGTGCTAAAGCCAGCGGACGACAAGAGGAAATACTTGCTGTATGTAAACTCCATGGCTTTCATGGGAGACCTACTCTGGAACAGCAGCTCAAAGCTCTGGACGCAGAGTACCATCAGCTAAAAGATCAGGGTCAATCAGCCAAGGCAGACTACATTCAGACACTCTTCACTTGGAAGTCAAAGCAGGCTGACAAGGTATGCACATGAAACAGCTGATAGTAATATTTGATGCCATTAAGTAGTTGACAGTATAATTATAGTTCTGTTTGAAAGGCTAAACTGGAAAAAATCCAATAATGCCATACAACATTCCTTTTTTTGAAGTTATATATTGCTTTAGAGTGAAACATTTTGGTTCAGGTTTAACTATTTTGGTTTGGGTGAACATGTATTAATTTGTATACAGTTAGGTAGATACTGGTTTACATATCCCCCAGGACAGATCTGAAAGTTAGCTATTGCCAGCTCAGTTTTTCTTTCCTGGTAAAACTTTTGAAGTAAATAAATCAGTAAACATATTATAGTGGCACAGTACAGCCACTATAGTTAGGGTTGAGAAGGCACTTTAATGTTAAATTGCAGTTTTCAGTTGCTTAAATCTCGGCTGTTATAGATGACTTTGCACAAAACTTTTGGAAGCATGATCTGTAGCCATGAATCTCCCGACAAGGCAAGTTTATTGAAATTTGGCTCAAATTTTTTTTTTTTTTTTGAGCAGAACACTTGTAAAATACCATTTGTTTTTTAAAAATAGAGGTGAAGTCATACACCACTGCCCAGGGCTCCAGATAAGATTTTTTCAGATGAGTACTGTACTCCTCATTTTGAAAGTGAGGTGAGTAAAACCAAATTCTGATGCGTACAAATGTCTGGACAGAGTGGAGTGAGGAGTACATTTTTTAAAAACAATGTTTTTTCTCTAGATAAGAATTGATCAGCTGCCAACAATGCTCCAGATAATGTTGGTAGGTAGGAATAATTTACTCACCAGTTTTAAAATATAGAAAGTAAAACAAACTGAGATACATACGATTGCTGTAAATCTGGAAAAATATATATTCTTTTTGAATCGTCGTCAGCTATGTTATGAAGCACTATTCTATGGAGTGTGGAGCATACAAATGTTGCATGAGTATTGGTACTCGTTAAAATAAATTTCTGAAGAGTATTTCCTAAAATGAGGTGAGTAAAACAGGCTGGTAAACACCTTATCTGGAGTCCTGCCACTGCCTCTGATATGCTCAGAGCGGTCAGAGGTGCATGAAAGAAGCTTCTGGCTAAAACTCAAAAGCTGATGTTACTGAAAAAAACTAAGCAATCACTGGGAGTCCAACCCCAGTGCTTCAGACCAACCCCAACCCACTTTTGTCTCAATATCAGGTTCTCAACTGTAGTGTTGGACATTACAGTTAAAAAAAAAATGTAGTCACTGGTAGCCCAACACTGGTGCCAGCGCCCCCATTCCAGCATCAGATGCCCAATTCTGTATCAGATACTTAAGTAAATTTAAAAAGAGGTCACCATGAGCTCAGCCCGGTGCTGCCCCCAGTTCTAACACTAGGTGCCCAGCTCCGATGTTAGACTTAAATACTTATAACCCTTCCCCACCCTCTGTGTCAAAAGTCCCCAGCCAGCCCCTACAAAGAAATGAATCCCCTCACACCCCCGTCACCAATGCCATCCTCCATCCCCCATGGTCACCCTGTTACATACTTTTGTTTATGATCCCTCAGTAGGTGACTATCACAGCTCTCCCTCAACCTCAGCTGGTCATCACCATCTTCTGCTCTGGTCCATCGCCATTGATTGCTAACCTAAAACATAAAATGCTTCAAAAAAAAAAAAGCACATGTGCAGGGTCTTTTGCGCCCCAAAAAGGGTTGAATTGGGGGAATGGATAGATCACTAGACTACCCGGGAGGGTTTGTATGGCAACATGTGGATCAAGTGAGGGGGAAGGGTATTGTTGGCACCAGGGAATGTCTAAATAATGTTCTAAAATACAATATAGGGATAAGGCAAGGGAAGGGGTTCCACTGTCACCAGGGAGTGTCTAAGTACAGAACTGGGTGCAGGTGAGGGTGGAAGGTACCAGAGATGTGCATGGGTTCAAACCCTACCACAGCCAAGTGCTCACAGCATGACCTTGAACAAGTCACCTGACCTCTTAGTGTATCAGTCCACCGAACTGGGTAGAAACGGGACACCTCTGGAACACTGTGTGTTACAGCTCTGGGCTACGCTGACATGGATTGGCCTTGAATAACTGTACATCCATAAACACACACACACACACACACACACAGAAATGGGGTGCAGCTGTACAGGTAAAAGTTACAGTCAGTACTACGGTCCACTGACCGTGTAACTATACAGACCACATAACTAATGCATGGCCAATTCACGGAAAAGATAACATTAATCTTGATAAAATTAACATAAAGCACCAAAGGTACTGCCTGGCCCCAAAGAAAGTGATTTATGTTATAGAAATAAAATATTTCTGACTTTTATAATATAAGTAAGTAAAGCTCATGCCTGTCTTTTGGCTAATCAAGAGTGCCTCCTCAGGAACTGAGAAGCAAAGCTAAATGGTTATGGAACCCTAAGACGTTACAGTGGGATCAGCTGGCCCAGTGGCGTGGAGGGCTGAAGCGCTGGGTGCCGTACCTCCTGCCACACCAGCAACCCAGGATGAGTAATGGAACTGGTTTGCCCAGGGCTGGTGGGGGTGAGAAAGGATCGAGCATCCTAAGACAGCTCTCCTTCCTCAGGGAGGGGGGTTAGAGTGCTGCACTGCTTGTCTGCCACCCAGTGATGGCTGGGTGGCAGCACATGCACGTCATCATACTGGGAAGGGAACCCATGTTCAGGACGCCAAGGCGATCTCCGAAGAAGCAGAGCTCAAACAGTCCGCCCATCGCATGTCCGTGGGCCCAGGGGACAAATGGAGAAAAATCACCCCAGGCAGCAGGATGAAAGATCGACCCCCTACATGCCCCGCATCCATAACCACAAGTCCTGTGGCAGAGGATGATGGTTAAGGGAAGTTTTGCAGGAGCCAGGTGATGGAGCTGGGGGGGTGTCAGTCAGAAGGGGGCCACCAGTGAAGAACCAGGACATAAGCAGAATATGGGGAAAAAAAAGACATTACAGTGGGATGCACTTAACTAGCCAAGAGCCATCTCCGAGCGTGAAAAAAGAATGCAAAGTTAGATAACTGACACACCTAAAGAGCAGGATCATCTGTACTGAGTACCTAAGTTCCTGGGTTTCATTTTGTGTCAGTGTTTTAACCGTTAAACACAACAGTCTAAATTTCCAGTCATGCTAGCTGAACACCTAACCTTGTAGTAAACAAACTAGAAGTTGAGGTCCCCATATTCAGACATGGCCTTTTGAGTCACATGAAATAGTACGTGTACATCTGAGAGACATATCTACAAGGCAGCAAGTACGACTATCCAGAAGGAAATGTCAGGGAAGGGGGAGCAGGGACAATAGCCTGAGATGTTAACCCTGTCCATCAAGCAGACTAGATGGACCAGAAGGCCTAATTCTGCTGGCTACTTCGTATGTTTGTATGTTGTAGTGGCACAGCGCAAAGTGCATAAGAGCAGCGCACCACAGCCCCCTGCTGGCAACAGACACCCAGGAACAAAGGGTGATAGCCCATCCCAAATGCAGTAGCATCTTTGCCCCTGGGTGCCATATTCATAGACCTGCATGTTAATGACCACATAGGGCATGCAAAATGCTAAGGGGCCATTTACGTGCTATAATGTAGCTATTAGCAGCTCTCCACAATGCCTCCATGCATATTTATTTGTGTAAGCATTGTGCAGATCTTCAACCATTGCCCCCACCCTTAGCAGATCCCAGTACACAAATGTACAAATCACCAGTCATCTAGTGGTACTCCTTTTACATCCTGATCCCTGGTGTGAAAAGAAATTACCCTGGTAGTCCAGTGGTACACCCTTTCACACCATCCTCCATTGTGAAAAGAAATCACCCTGTTTTTCCAGAGGCATCCCCTCCTGTTCTGATCCCTGTTGTGAAATAAATGACATCCCCGTCTCCCCAGCCTGGTCCACCCACTGTGCACCCAACACCCTCAACCAGCTGTCCAGAACCTCAATCACCTTAAAAAGCCTGTGGACATGCCAGGCAGAACAGTGGATGACAACCAGCACAGACCCTCCTCTCACCACCTTGGCCATCCATTGTCTGAATGACAGGGACCGAGCATGCACGCACTGTGTTTCTTCTCAACAGCATGTCTGGATTCAAAGTACTAGGGTTGTCTCTGATGTATTCACTCTTGTTTCACTTGCCACAGTATATGGCTGTTATTCGCTATCCAGCTTTGGTTATATTTTTCTGTGCATCAGTTTTATTTTTAACAACGTGAGTCCAGTCGTGATGCCATCCAAAAAACTGCATCATCTCCATTCTGAGATGTTGCCTTGGAGAATTTGGAATGGTAATGACAGAATCAAAACTCCATTCAAATCTTGCTGGGTGCTGATGCTTCCTCGCATTCTTATGTCAGATTTGTTTTCTCTGCTGAAGAGAACAATGGCCTCAGAGTTCTCTCCAAGTCCATTGGCTGAGTTCTTTATTATTTTATTATATCTAAAAACTCCTTATCATTTTTATTTAGTTTTCCTAATATTTACATTAGTTAGTGAGGTTATTTTATTAATATTTATATATTTTAGCAGTTTTGTTTGGTTCCCAATCTGTTCCTGGAACCGGATAAAAGTCTTACATTGCGGTCCCTGCTCTATTGTGGTAACCCATATTTTTGATAAAAAATAGTGTCAAATTACTGCCTATTTGAACTATTCTACTATTTAGTTTGCATTTTCAAACAAATTAAAGAACCAGTAATAATTTTTAAGCATTTTCAGTAGAATGGCATGACTGAAAAGCCCAAGAAAAAGATGGTATACATGATTTAAAAACTGTGAATCCTATAAAAAGATCCAGATGAAGGCAGACTGCCATGACTTATGTTTTGACTGCTTGGGTCCTGACAAGGAGTATTTAAAATTCCAGATCAGGGGCTCGATATTCTGAAGTTTGCATGGGTGCTAATGCCGCTAACCAGTGTTTGCCCATGCAATCTGGACTTTGCTCTGGAGCCCAGTACTGAAAGGGCTCCACTATGCCAGCAAACAGGGGTAGCGCCCACACAAATAAAAGGGAGGTATGCAAATAGAGGGCCGGGAACAGTAATATCAGTGCAAGTCAATATTCAGTGGATTTGTGTGGTGCATAAGAGCTTTGTGCGGTCTTTTTGCGCTGCGCAAATACCACCAATGAAAACCTTCTCTCACTCCGGGCAACCCTAGCTGCTCCCAGAGGTAATACAGCCAAACAGCTGGTTGGCTACTGGGGGAGCACACCCGCTCCTGTGATCCGTGGTACCCCACCCTTGTCAGCCCTCAGTGAAAAAAACAATTCCTGGTGCTAGTGGTCCCCCCCCCAATCACCAGCCTCAATGAAAAAAATCATATTTGTTGGCAGTAGTGGTCCCCCCCTCCCCACCGATTGCCAGCCCTGAAGTGAAGATAGTAATCCCTGGTGCTAGTGAGTCCCCCTTCCTCCAGTCGTCAGCCCTGATGAAAAATCATATTCTGTGGTGGCACTGGTCCCCCTCCTTTTGATCACTACGCCCCAAGTACAAATAGTAATCCCTGGTACTAGTGGTCCCCTTCCTGATCGCCAGCTCAAAGTATGAAGACTAATCCCTGGTGGCAGTGTCCCTGCCCCCCAACCACCTCTGATCGCCAGCCTGGAATTAAACTGAATCTCTCCCTGGCATCCAGTGGCTGCCCGCAGCACTGACCACCCCTCCCCACTCACCTCAGCTTGATCCACAGTGCCGCAGGTGCATACAGCGACCAGCACAGCCCTCCTCACACCTCCTTGGCCAGCTGCCATATGTCCAGGCAGGGAGCGAGCCTCTTATTTATAGGAGAGGGTGACATCACCCTCTCTATAAATAAGAGGAAAACTCCTTGCATGGATATATGGCAGCGAGCTGAGGAGGTGTGAGGAGGGCTGTGCCAGTCACTGTATGCACTGGCAGCACCACGGATAATGCTGAGGTGAGTGATGGGGGTAGCTGATGCCATGGGGGGGCCACTGGAAGCTAGGGAGGAGTTTTGTTTAATTTTGGGCTGGCAATCGGTGGGGGAGAACACTGCCACCAGGGATTAGTCTTTGTACTGTACTTTGCGGCTGCGATCGGGGGGGCACTAGCACTAGGGATTATTATTTGTACTTGGGTGCTGGCAATCAGGGGGACCACTACCACCAGGGAATATGATTTTTTCATTAGGGCTGGCAATCAGAAGGAGGGGGCCACTAGCACCAAGGATTATTATCTTCACGTAGGGGCTGGCAATAGGGGGTGAGGAACCACTAGCACCAGGGATTACTGTCATCACATTGGGGTTGGCAATCAGAAGGGGGCAACCACTAGCACCAGGGATTACTATTTTTACTTTGGGGCTGGCAGTCGGGGGGGGGGACCACTAGCACCAGGGAATATGACTTTTTCATCAGGGCTGGCAATCAGAAGGGAGGAGGACCACTAGCACCAGAGATCGCTACGGCTGTCATGGATGCGGGGGGTGGCGCTGCACTACGTGCCTCCACCACCCATGCAAATGAGCCCATAGTGGACATGTAAATGGCCCCTTAGCACCTTGCATGCCCAATGGACTCATTTGCATGGATACCTTTGAAATTTACAGATAACGATCCGGTGCTATCAACTCTTGGGGCCAGCTTCAGGTGCCTTGTTAGGGCAGTACTACCTGACTTAGCACTACCCCGACATGGCCCTATATTCAGTTGGTTAGCATCCAGTTGAATATACCATCCTGGGACTCCCGGGCAATTACAAAACACTGGGGAACACTTGTGTTGAGCCTAGTGCCCAACTGGATATCGGGCCCCAGGAGGCCACATGGCGGAGGCTGACCTAGATATTGTGGCCATTACTGAGTCATGGTGTTCCAGAAACCACAACTGGGACATGGCCATACCATACTATATACTCAGTTCAGGAAGGATAGCATGGGGAGGAAGGAAGGAGGGGTGGTGTTGTATGTAATGGAGAGAATCAAAGTGACGGAAACACATGGAGACCTGGGGGGCAGGGTCTGAGGTACTGTGGGTCGTCCTGGAGGCAAAAGACAGAATCTCTATTCACACTGGAGTGATCTACAGACTTCCCAACACAGGGGGAAGAACTGGATAAGGCACTGGGGGAAGCCATTTGAGAATGGCAAAAAAAGGGGAGATGCTGCTGCTGGGGGACTTCAGTCTGCCTGATGTAGATTGGAGCTTCCCAGCCACAGCCTTGGCTAGAGGCAGGGACATCCTAGGCTCCCTGCAAGGGGTGTTTCTTAGGCAACTAGTCAGGGAGCCCACTCATCATGGGGCAGTACTGGACCTGGTGCTTACTAGCAGGAACAGTATTGCAGATGTCAAGGTGGGAAGCCACCTGCAGACCAGTGATCACTGTAAGTGTGGTTTTAACATAAGGGCAGCAGTGGAAGCAAACCACACAAGAACAAAGGTCCTGGACTTAAGGAGGAAAGATTTTGAAAAAAGGGAGAATGTCTTAGAGACAACCTAGCAGGGGAGGATAGCCTGGGTGGGGTGGAGGAACAATGGGCCAACTTTAGAGATTACATAGTGAAAGCAACAAACCTCTGCACAAAAGAAGTGAGCAAAAATAGTGGGGGAAGATCACTATGGTTCTCAAGAGAAGTGACTGAACAGGTTAAGACTAAAAAGGTAGCACTTAGGAGGTACAAAGACACAGAGGGAAGAGGAAAGGGAGATGTACTAGGAGAAGCAGAGAGAGGCAGGGAAAGCGATGAGGAGAGCAAAGGTACAAATTGAGGAAAGGATAGCCAAAGGGGTAACTAAAGGGGACAAGACCTTTTTTAGGTACATAAGTGAGAAGAGGAAGACAAGAGGAGGGACAGTGAGATTAAAAGGGCAGGAGATGTTTCTCTTCAGTCTTCACGGTGAAAGGGAAAGGGAATGGACTACATAAAAGCAGGTGGAACACTGGGGAGAGGGAGGGAGGGAGATACAAGTCCATTTACAGAGGAGAGTATTGAAAGGATTTGCAAATCTAAACGTGACCAGAGCTATAGGCCTGATGGGGTACACCCAAGGGTGTTGAGAGAACTCAAGAAAGTACTGGCTGCATCTCTAACAACCCTATTCAAAAACTCACTGGAAACAGGAGTGGTAACAGGGATGAGGCTTGTAACTATAGGCCAGTCAGTGTGACATCAGTGGTGAGGAAACTATTGGAGTCACTTTTGAAGGAAAGGATTGTGGAGTATCTTAAATCCAGTGGGTTACAAGACCCGAGGCAGCATGGATTCAATGAGGAGAGGTCATGTCAGATGAACCTGATAGATTTCTTCGACTGGGTGACCAGGAAGATAGATCAGGGAGGGGGGTGGACATGGCCCATTTTGACTTCAGCAAGGTCTCTGACACCATATCACACAGAAAGCTTATTAGGAAACTGGGCAGTTTGGGGGAGGGTTCTAATGTGGTAAATCGGGTAAGAAATTGGTGGATAGATAGGAGATAAAGGGCGGTGGTGAATAGAAGTCACTGGGGGGGGGAGATTGACAAGGGTACTGAGTAGGGTACCAATGGGCTCAGTATTACGACAGTCCTCTTTAATGTCTTTATAAATGACATTGCAGAAGAGCTGGAAGGGAAGGTATGACTCTTTGCAGATTACACCAAAATCTGCAATAGAATGGACTCTGCAGAGTGGGTACAGAGAATGTGCAGAGACCTGAGAAAACTTCTGGAGTGGTCAAGGACTTTTGCCACGCTGGGGTGGGCTCCCAGTGTGGCAGCTGAAAGGTTATTTTTGGGGATGGCAATGGAGCTGATTGGGGATTGGGCACCCCTGTCAGCCATACTGACTTTTGCCATGCTGGGATGGGCTCCCAGCATGGCATCTTCTTCAGGAAGATGACGCCGGACTTTTGCCATGCTGGGGTGGGCTCCCAGCGTGGCACCTTGAGATCTGTTTGGGGGGGGCCGTGGAGCTGACTGGGGATTGGGCACCCCCGTCGGTCATACACTGTACATGGGTAGAGGGGAGCACGTGAACACGCTGGGGTGGGCTCCCAGCATGCCATGTACGTGGGTGGGCGACGACGAATTGTCTATGACAATTCAGATGCAGTGAAGATGTACGTGTAGGCAATTGGGTACCTCCATCGACTTTCATGGGGACTGTGAGCGGCTGCCAGCGATAGCCGCTGCCATGTTAATGTGAAACAAATGCGGGGACATTATGCCAATGGGGACTGGGCTACCCCATTGGCAAATGAAGTGGGGAGGGGCATGCCAACAGGGGGATTGGGCACCCCCGTCGTCTTTCATGGGGACTGTGAAAGGTGGCGGCTGTCCGTTGACTTCCATGGGGGACTGTGAGAGGCTGACGGGGAAGCCGCCGCCATGTTTATTGAAATGGGACACCTGACAAGGCAAACTGTAATTCACTGCTGCAATCAGGAACTGCCCCAGCAGCAAAAACAGCTGACTCTCCAGTTAAGAGGAGCTCCCTGATTGCAGCGGTGAATTTCTTTCAAGTTGGTGGCAGGCTTCTCAACTGCTGTCATAGACAGCGTGCTATGCCATTGGTGCCACAGAACCCGGCCAGAAAAAGCAGTAGCGCCATTGGCCACAGCAGGACTGCACCTCCAAAACCTGCTTCTCCACTCCAAACTACCACAATATGTTGTCTGCGCTGCACGCACAAGACAACATAAAAATGGGGATTGGCATCCCAGTCTGTGCTTAAGGTTCCTGAACAGGCACATAAAGAAGGAAAAGTTAAAAATGGCAACACTTGGAACAGTGATACCAGCATTGAATAAAGGAGAGTGGCTAGGATCCCTGATCTGAAAGATGCATATTTTCACATCCCTGTAAGACCCTCTCAGAGAAAGGACAGTAACTCAGTTTCAGATTAGGACATTGCAGAATCAGTTTGTAGCACTGCCTTTTGGGCTGATCTCAGCTCCAATGATGTTCACAAGGTGTCCAGCAGCAGTGTCTGCATTTCTGCAAAGAAAAGGAGTAGTTGTATATCCCTTCCTGGATGACTGGCTATCACAAGCCAATCAAAAGAGGAGGGGCTGAGCTCTCTTGCACTTGGAAGAAACACCCTGGAAAATCTGGGATCTTCCAGGAATCAGTCTTCACCATTGATTCCCACTAGTGGGTCTGAGCCAGAGGCACTAGGACCCCAAAGGAGCCAGAGCTTTTCAGAGGGACATTACAGAGGAGCTGGAAGGGAAGATCTGCTTCTTTATGGATAACACCAAAATCTGCAATAGGGCGGGCACTACTGGGGGTGGAAAGGATGAGCAGAGATCAGAGAAAACTAGAGGGGCAGGAGGTATGACAGATGGGTTTCAGTGCAAAAAAATGCAAAATAATGCACTTAGGGCACAGAAACCCAGGGTTGGAGTACAAAATAGGTGGAGTGGTGTTGACAACCACCAAGCAGGAAAGACACCTGGAGGTAATCATATCAGATGACCTGAAGGTGGCCAGGTAGAGCAACAAGGCAGTATAGAGGGCTAGTAGGATGCTGGAGTGCACAGGGAGGGGTATCACCAGCAGAAGGAAGGAGGTGGTGTTATCTCTGTATAGCTCGCTGGTAAGACTCCCATCTAGAGTACTGTGTCCAGTTCTGAAGACCATGGGCTGAATTTTCAAAGGGCCCTTATATCCACGCATGCTGCGTCAAACAGCCAGCTTGAGTCAGATCTAGGTGCGCCAAATACTGTGCACCATATTTTGCAAGAAAAGGGTTCTGTGTGACAAAGTCCCCCAAACTGATGCAAGAGGTACATTGCATCAACAAAATGGTGTAAGGGATGAGAATGATGCAAGCTGCACCAAAATAAATGGTGCAAGTTGAGTCAAAAATGGTGCAAGCTGAGTCAAAAAAATGACGCAATGAACGAAAATGATGCAAACTGAATAACAAAAAATGGTGCAAACTGAGTAAAAAATGGTGCAAGCTGAGTCAAAAAATGGTGCAAGTTGAGTAACTAATGACACAAAGGATGAAAATGATGCAGGCTAAGTAAAAAAAAATGGCAGATGAAATGGCCAAGGCTAGGCCCCCAAAATGTTCTAAACTAATCCTGCAGGAGAATACTGGCCCTTAATAGTAGCATAGTCAGGTCTGACCACCTGCAGTGGGTCTCTTTATATGCTCTAGTTTCCCTTAGACCAGCTCTGGCTGGTCTAACAGTGACATGCATCTTAGGCACAAGGACAGGACTAGCATTCTTTGAAAATCCCAAATAAGGGGATGGTGCATCATACTGGTGACGCAGACATCCCTTCAAACATGGCACATGCATTTATTTGGTGAAAGCATGGGGCAAGCCAGGCTTGTTTTTGACATAAGCACCATTTGAAAATCAGAATTGGTGCACGATTTGATGCATCCTGCTCCTTGCATCAGTTGTTTCTGACGCAAGCACCCTGCGTCATTCTCTGGCCTTGGAATATCTGTCCCCACATCTTTGGAAGGACATAGACAGAGTAGAGACCGTCCAGAGAAGGGCAACTAAAATGGTGCAGGGTCTGCATCAAAAGTCCTACGAGGGGAGACTAAAGGACTTCAATATGTACACCCTGGCACAGAGAAGGGAGAGGGGGGGATATGATAGAAACCTTCAAATACCTCATGGGTTTAAATAAGGTATAGGAGGGAGAGATGCATTTTTCAGAAGAAAAGGTGCTCAAGAACAAGGGGACATGCTGTGAAGCTGGGGGGGGGGTAGATTCAGGAGAGATGTGAGGAAGTACTTCTTCACAGAGAGTGGTGAATTCCTGGAACAGACTTCCAGTGGAGGTGGTGGGGATGAAACAGTGGTGGGGTTCAAGAACACATGGGATAAGCACAAGGGAATCATAGTGAAAAGGAAGGAGGAATAGAGAAAGAGCTGTAGAGTGGGTATGGTCTGTGGTATTAGTGTAGGTAGGGAAGAATGGGCAGACTGGTTGGGCCAAGCAGTCCTTGTCTGCCATTAAATTCTGTGTTTCTATGATGCTTAGGTAAGCAGCATGCATGCATGGCACCACACATAGCACATGGGCATGTGCTTGCCTTGGGACTAGCCATTAGCTGACTCAATTCCTTTTTTTCAACCATCGAGTGCACATCAGTGACAATGTCGCTCACCCGCTAGGAGCCACAACTTCATGTCTATATGATAACAGCATTCAGTTTTTCTCAGTTTTAATGTTTAAAGCTAGAGTTTATTTTTGTGTCAGTTTAGCGTCACAAAATTTTCAGTTTTCTTCTCAGCCCTTCTGAGTGTCAGCGGTTGAAGGCCATGGTGTACAGTAGGAAGCCTGAAGAGGCAGACTGCTCTGGCAGCGGGGCCATGTTTGGTCCACTTTCACCATCAGGGAACGGTTCTGATTATGGGCAGCCCAGTGCTTGGGAGGAAGGACGCAAGCACAAAAAGAAGCTGTCCCGATCCCGCTCACACTGTGTGTCATGATCCAGGCAATACTTGGCCTTGGCTTCTTCCTCTTTCCATCTGAAGGGGAAGAAATGGCACCAGTCAAGGTCACCCTCTAAGAGGTCTTCCATGAGATCCCTGGTCCCTAGGAGCTGAAGGACCTCACCATCACCTTCAGTGTCACTGAGGCCTTCTGGTTGCAGGAGGTCTAAGTCTCGGACCCGCTACCACCTTCTGTCTGTAACTGGAGACTACAGTGGGTAGTTCCCTCACTGGAGAGCTCTTATGGAGCAGTGGGTGCAGCTTTGGGCCCGTATGCCCCTGCTGGCAGAGCCTGTCCCTGGCCCTTTGGGGTCAGTATAACTGGTGCTGCAGGCGGGGCCATTAGGCCAGGTAGAGCATTTATCTCTGGCAACAGCATCATGGTCCTTGCCAGTGACTGCATTGCCCTCTGTCCCATTGTCTGCCCCCCTCCCGCGTAGGGATGAGGCTGACCACAGTGTCATTGCCAGTCATTTCAGTGCTAACTGGGTCATTGACACCAGTTGCAGCGACATTGCTGGTGCTAGGTTTAGGCCCTTTGGGGCCTGGACCAGAGCCACTCCCAGCACCGCCGATGGTGCCAGGGATTTCCCTGACACTGGCTTCAACCCAGGTTCTGGGCATCACCCTTGGCACCAGCCCCTCATCCTTCAGAGCTGGTTTCCCTGATGTTGCCACAGCTGTGTTCTGGATTGACGGGCCTGTGACCCAAACCCTCTTTTATTCTTCTTCTTCTGAGGAGGGTGTAGAGGGGGGATTTGTCTGACTCTGACCTCATCATTTCTGAAGGCAGTGACAATGACTCTTTCTTTAGCCTTGACACCTCAGACCCAGGTCCTGTATCTGTGCCTCAGGAAGCTCTAACTTTATAGACTTTGCTCAAAAATATGTACTCAGCTCAATTTTGAGCCTACATCCATTGACCAGGGTAAACATCTCCAACTGGAGTTTCTTAATATTTCCAGTACACAGTACTGGTCAGTCTAGTTCCGCTATTCTTCCTGCATTTAAGACCCCGTCAGATGCAGGCTGGAGTAGGCCTGCTTCAGTGGCAAATGTCTGCAAGCAGGATGCCAAAAGTACTCTGCCCCTAAAAATAAGCCAGTGTATGTTTCTCAACCTATAGCTGATGCCATTATAATGTAAGGGAGAAACTTATTATTAACTAAATTCACACACTTTACAATGTTGTTATACCATCAATATGACGTCACTCTCTTCACTGTGTCATATCGATGGTATAACAAAATGAAACATTCACTCTGTGTAACATTCCGTACTACGAATGCACGTCACTACTTTTTGTGAGCTTTTTAAATACTGATTCTATTTTGACAGTTAGGCTTCACAGAAGGTAGTGATCGCAATGAGAGCAAGTGTATTTTCCAAGTCACCAACTGCCAACTCCTAGTAAAATATTAGTTCTGTGCCACTGTTGTTCAACATGTTATTTTTTTCTGTATTTACCTGAAATCACAGCTTCTCTCCTGCTTACAGCGCACTCCAGAGTCGAGTGTACTTCCTGATGTCAAAGTGGTAATGCTACCCACATTGCAGTTCTTCCCATGACCCATGTGACCAACACAACCCATGGAATTATTTGCTTTGTTTTATTTTCTTTTTCTGTTTATGGAGAGTGTTTTATGGCAACAAAAAGTGAATTCAGTTGTTACACAAACTGGTGCCCATACACTATAAAAGCTAATGGATGGGCATCAGTTAGTAACCATGCTGAATTTACTTCTCATGGTTGCCATGACAACAGTAAACCTCTCGAGCTTCACTCTTGAGGTTTACAATGTTGTCCTGGCAACCTCTCGAATTGAATACAACATGGTTATTAACTAATGCCTATCCATTATCTTCTATGTTATTCTCGCTGAGAATGAAAAGGCCATTATAACCAAAGAGGTCACTGAGCACCCTGTTAACCAGGAATCATGCAAAACTGACTCTGTGGGAAAGCGTGCCAATGCTTCAACCACTTTGGGCATGAGGATTGCCAGCTACTGAGGTCATTTTTGTAAGCATGAGCATACCCTTTAGAGCAAGCTAAAGTCTGTAGCAGAGTCTCTTCCAGAGACAGAGGTTAAACAGGACATTCTGTCAACTGTCAGGCAAGATACTGAGTCCGACCTTCACCAGCTTAAAGCCTCTGTGGATGCCTTTGATACTGCAGTTTGCTCTGCTGCTGCTGCAGGCAATTGCATCAGGTGGCATTCCTGGCTGCAGACTTCTGGCTTCATCCAAGATGTCCAACACCAGATTATGAATGTTCCCTTTGATGGAACTTACCTGTTCAGACAGCAGGTGGAGCAATCTCATAAGGCATCTAATGAAACTAGAATGACCCTTAACACTTCCAAGTCAGCTCCAGAAGGGCAAAGGGCATAGTTCCTTTCAAAACAAGCAGTCCTTTTGTAGCAAGGGTAGGGGAGCCCAAAATAAAACTCAGCCTCCCCAGGCACAGAAAAAGGTGCAGCTAATGGCATAGGCACCAAAAGCACCTAGTGCCACCATCTGAAGCTCTGGCTTCAGTCCTGTCTCAACGTCCCAAGGCAGACCTCTCCTCCCCAATCAGGAGGGCACCTGACCCAGTTTTACCATCAGTGGGAGTCCATTACGATGGACAAGTGGGCTCTCAGGATCATCTGACAGAAATCCCTCTGGACTATCCATCCAGAAGGCAGCTCCTCTTATCAGCTCATATATCAGAATTTCTGGAGCAGGAGATTGCTGGCCTTCTGAGGAACAGGGCAGTGGAAGTAGTACCAGAGTCAGAACGGAACACATCTTCCTAGTTCCAAAGAAATCAGAGGGCATGATCCCCATTCTCGACCTCAGAAATCTGAAAAATTCATGGATTAAAAATAATTAAAAATTATTTCTCTGTGTTCCTTGCTACTCTTCCTGAAACCTTAGTACTGGCTAGCATCCCTAGATATGCAGGACACATACAAACATATTGTAGTGCACCCCAGCCACCACAGATACTTTAATTTTTTTTGTGCTGGGACAGCATTACCAGTTCAGAGTCTTACCCTTTGGGCTTTTCTCAGTGCCACACGTCTTTACAAAGTGCTTTGCAGTACTTGTGGCACACCTATGCAAGTTAGGACTCTAAGTCTTTCCATACCTGGACAACTGGCTTTTGGTCTTGCTGAATCTCGTCAACTCTCGGCTCGAACCTTCTCAGCAGTGGCTGTTCATTAGAACTCTTCTGGATATGACCAAGGCCCAGGCCTTTCTTCCAGTGAGCAGGCTGCAAGCAATTCTGCAAATGGCAAGCTGTATCATGGAGCGCAAGATTGTGCAAGTCCACTCCATGCAACACATTCTGGGTCTAATAGCTTCCACATTGTTCACAGTGCCCCTGGGACAGTTCCACAGGCAGACAACTAAGTGGATGCTGAGTGCCCAGTGGTCACAAGCATCTCACCTTCTGACTTATCCCATTTAGGTGACCAAGCACCTGGTTTGGTCACTCACATGGTGGTCAGTGGAGGAAAGTCTCCTCCAAGGCTTCCTCTTCTCCCACCTGGAACCTCAGGTTACTGTCACCACATATGCCTTCCTATTGGGGTGGGGGCCCACTCTCAGGGCCTCCAAACACAAGGTGTCTGGGACCCATCAGAGACTCATCTCCACATCAATGTGTTGGAAATGTGACCTGTTTTGTACAGCTTGAGAGCCCTAGTGGACCTACTCAGATATAAAACAGTCCTCCTCCAAACAGATAACAAGTCTGTCATGTACTAAATCAGCAAACAGGGAGGAGCACACTCTTACCCTCTCTGCAGCGAGGTGATGAGAGTGTGGGAATGATGTCTGGTGCAGGGGATCCTGCTCCAAGCAATTTATCTGCAAGGAGTCCAGAACACTCTGGCAGATGAGCTCATTCAAACAGAGGCCAATCCTTACAGGTGGTCACTAGCTCCAGACATCATGAGATCACTATTTGACGAGTGGGGTACCACAGATGTAAACCTTTTAGCATCCCCATTCAATGCCAGTCTGCCTCAGTTCTGCTCTAGAAATCCAGGGCATGGTGTTTTCTGTCAGGATTCAGAGTGCAATGGCAGAATCTGTTTCTGTATGCATTTCCCCCAATCCCTCTCGTGCAGAGGGTATTACTCAAACTGGATGCACAAGGGAGCAAGATGATACCGGTGGTCCACTGCTTGCCTCGACAAATTTGGTTTCCTCTCTTGAGCAGATTTGCAGTCAGCAAACCAAGGATTCTTCTACTAAGGACAAACTTCCTGACTCAGGGTCACCTGGTCCATCCCAACTTGCACTCCCTTCATTTTCAGGTCTGGCTGCTGAAGAAATAAAAGTGAACTGGTACAAGGTGTCTCAGAGGGTCTTTGAAATACTTCTGGCTGCATGTAAACCTTCCAGTAGGAAGACATACACAGCCTAGAAAAGTCCCATCTAGAACCCTGTCAGTGTCTTGTGTTCATAGGGGAAGAGCTATAAGAGGAAAGCATTTCTTCCACAATCAAAAATGGAAAGCCTGGTGTCCTGTGCAAGGTGCTTCAAGCCAGGCAAACCAAGGCCAGAAAGGTACTTCATGCAGTTACTAGGCCACATGTCTGTAGCAGCAGCTGTGGTTCCATGTGCTTGTCCACACATGAGAGATTTGCAGTACCACTTAAAAAAGGCACTGGTATCAAAAGTCAAATGCACTAAGCCAGCCAGTATCAGTCAGAAACAGTCTGGTAAGGGCTTTGGAGTAGTGGAAAGAGATGGACAACCTCAGAGAAGGAATTCCTTTTTAACAGTTGTCCACAATTCTCACACTGTCAACAGATATTACCCCGCTAGGATGGGGTGGGCATCTAGAAGAACAGACAGTAAATGGTGTCTGGTCACTACAGAAGCAACAAGAGCACATAAACCTTCTGAAGCTCAGGGCAATGCTCCTGTCAATGCAGTCCTTCTCAGATCTGTTGCAGAACCAGTAAGTTTTGATAAGAACAGGCAATACCACTACCCCCGAGGAAGGCGAAGGGCTGAAGCGCTCGGGCAAGCATTTAGTGCTGTATTCCACAGTAATTTATGCTAAGAAAGTAAACTGCAGTTCAAGTTTGACTGTTTAATAAAAGCAGCAGTTATTACTTGCAACTGTTTCTTGTCATCTCCTTGAAAGATGATTGAGTGGTGTCTATAAAAACCTACTGAAAACTAATTTTCTATACAAGGGTCAGCGACCTACTTACAGATGCATCACGCCCGCTTCTCGAGTGCAGTTAAAGTTCGTGTTTATGTAGTCATATTACACGAACAAGCAGGGTCATACAAGATCCTCATTAAATAAATAAGTTCTGGTCAGAGCCAATATGGCTGTGGAAAACTTTTGGGTTGCTTTTACCCATTATTTCTAATGAATTTGCACAATGCAGATCTGCTGAAAGGCAGTTTCAATGTGGTCTTCCTTTTACACATTTTTACAATGTATTTTCCTAGAACATGCCTGCTGATTGCTATATATTTAGCCTGGATAGTTCACAGAAGAAATGGCATCTTATTTTTGGGTGGCGGAGCACTGGCAGTAGGATGCTGGAATGTGTCATACATAGGCATGAGCTGTGTGCGGGTGATAATGCCCAGTGGCCATACATCTGATGTACTCACATGTGGATCCATTGTCCCGGTGCCATTGCATTGCTCAGTGCGGGTGACTGTTGATGCTGTACCCATTCACACAGGTCCCGGAACAGGCATGTTACAGCTGACCTCCCATTTGTTTGTACAATCAGGGAACCACAGATGCACTGTTCATAGCCTGGAGCATACACTGCAAATGGCATTGCAGGATACCACACCCCATGGCACCCAGGATACCTCAGCAGTCTGGAGGGTGGCATGTTACACAGCAGAACAGGGAGAGTGTGGGCCTGCAGCGGTGTATGACAGCAGGAAGATACAGCATCGGCAAGGCATGCATTGGAGGTATGTCAATTCCCTCTTATGGTTTGCCAGGGACATACACACAGCTGCATAAACTGGTGGATCTGCAGCTAGCGTAGTACCCCAATGCATGGTCCAGCCACTTTGATAATTCTGGAGTTCAGGTACCCGGCCCAGGTCCAGTGCAGTTGGCGTCTAGCCATGGCAGGGTGTGGAGGGCAGTGCCAGTCTCTGCAACAGGTCAGTTATGGGGGCAGCGGGGGTGTCTATATACCAAGGCAGTGGGTGGGGTTTCTCTATGTTATGGATATGGACCGTGGTTTCCTATGGTGCGATTGGGTCTGGGGGGGCCCTACACTATGGAGCTCTTCGGGGATGGAGTTGGATCGATTGGGGATGGGAGTGGTACCTCTAGTCCACCAGGGCTGCCAGGCTGCTGTGCACCTGGGTGCACTTCTGCAGCCCACTTGTGGGTGGCTGGCTGGGTTAGGCCAGCTATTCATGGCCTAACTGTGGGCCACGCTGCTCTGGATTGCGAGGGGTGCATTCCCACTGAGTATGCCACAGCACGGCATATGCATGGGAATACACCATCGACTTGCATGGCATACTATTTGTGTGCACCCAAGCCCATTCCCTTGTGACCAGTGCATCCTGCACGTTTGAATATCACGCTGCAGCACATTGTTGGAGTTGCGTGGCACATCTCCCTTTTCTGCCAGGATGTGCCACGCATCTCCTTCGAATAGGG
Organism: Neoceratodus forsteri; assembly: GCA_016271365.2. NCBI lineage: Eukaryota > Metazoa > Chordata > Ceratodontiformes > Ceratodontidae > Neoceratodus > Neoceratodus forsteri. The sequence goes on from CM057450.1 coordinate 1,547,501,337, forward strand.
GGGCCTTGGACTAGGCTACCCTGAAGAAATACATTATCAAAATGGTAAAATCATGACCCACTGAAAACAAAATATTGCATCTACTCTGGGACACCCTGAGTAAATGCAGTGCAAAAATGTGTAAATGAAGATCTCTATGACAATGAGATGTAGCATCTCCCCATATGCTATCCAGGATACAAAATATAGGATAAGAAATGTTTAAAGGAAATCTACTCTGTTTAAAGGAAATCTACTCTAAACTGAACTTCACTGTGTTCACTAGCATAAACAGTTTCTTTATTGTTTTATAATATATTAGAATGCAGTATTTATTTTGAATATTGTGGCCATGAGGTTGGTGTGTACAGAGTGTGTGTGTGTGTGCTGTAGCTCAATATTTTTTTTCCCAAAAAGCATAGTAGAAAATGCCTGCTGATTGCTACATATTTAATCTGGGTAGTTCACTGAAGACCTGGCATATGTCTGAGACATTACTTATCAGATAGTGTCTTTAGAGTTTAAAACAACAGTGTAAATTATAGATTTGCTGGGAAAGGGATGACATTTATGAGGTGTGAATCTTTCTTGAAAGGCAATACATTCCCAAGTGAAACTAGTAGTAAGAAGCTGTTTAAATGCTAAGTATTTAAATGTGCAAGTTGTTGCATTCCGAAGGGGGTAAACAAATCTCCAGTTTAATAGGTAACCGATATTTAACAAATATTTAACAAGCTGCTTCAGTTTCCTAATGGCATCTGATAAGCAGCTTGGAGTTATGTCTCCAACATTCTTAACAGAAAGAAGGGAGTATTTTATTTCAGTTGGCATGGAAGGATACATTGAAAAGTCCAAAACGTGTGTTCCACGATACTCCATTTTCCAGCTACAGATAGCAAGATGGCTGTAGGCTCCGCCCACAGCCATAAAAAGAACAGCACATAAACCAACCTCGAACAAAAATAGCAAATTTACTGGTGCAGATAAGGAACACCGGTCAGACTGCCCCTTCTATGGTAGAAGATCTGTAAAGCTCTGCACAGAGGTAATGAGAATCTGCAGTTTGGCTTACTCATTGAATGTAAAAAATACAGCTGTACATCTTCCAGGCAAGGACAATGTTCTTGCTAACTCCCTAAGCAGGATAAGCCAGGGAAACTATGAATGGTCTTCGGACCAACAGGTGGTAAACATTCTCTCCAAAAGTAGATTTGTTTGCCTCATGGGACAATTGCAAACTACCACTGTTTTGCTACAGCCTACCCCACAAGGGGACCCTTCCCAGGATGCACCTACACTCAACCTGAAGGGAAATGTCCTTTATGCCTTCCCTCCACTCCTGCTGATACAAAGAGTACAATGGAAATTGAGGAGGGAGTCATCCACAATGATTCCAGTAGTGACAGACTGGGCAAGACAGTCATTGTACTCTCTCCTGCTGTCTCTGTCATGCAAGTACCCCATCTCACTGCCCGTGAAACACAACCTCCTGACTCTTTCAAAGGGCAGAATGAAATTCCCAAACCTCAGAACACTGAGACTGAAGGCATGATTCTTGAGGACCTAGAATATTCAGGCATGAATCTTTCAGGTGAAGTGTTAAATATGCTAACTGGTTCAAGGAAACAATCCACAAGAAAGTCTCATGATGGAGATGTTCCGTGTGGTGCTCAGAAGAGGGTGCATCCTCCCTAGGAGCTGATGTTCCCCTGGTTCTTGACCACCTGAAATACTTACACTCACATGGACTTCGAAATGCATCACTAAACGTCCACAGAGCAGCAGTCTCAGCTTTCCTGTCTGCAAGGAGAACAAAATCTCTAGCTTCACATCCTGCTGAGGTTCTTCAAAGACCTGCTTCACCTGCAACCCTTAGTCAGGGAACATAGATCTCACTGGGACTTGAATATCTACCTAGCATGGTTGATACAGGCCCCCATTGAAACAGTTACCTCTGTGGACCTGAGGTCTGTAACATGGCAAACACTGTTCCTCGTAGCAGTAACCTCTACTAGAAGAGTCAGTGAATTTCAAGCCCTTTGCGCAGAATATAACTACATATTTGTGCACATGGATAATGTGTTTCTCAGGACCAACAGATCCAGAAACAAAGATGATTTGACACCTTTTATATGACCAACATAGATGTTACAAAAGAAAACAGGTGCTTAAGCTTTTGTACTACACACAGTCCTTCATCAGAAGCTCATGCCAGTTGTTTTGGAAGAATACATTCTATTAAAGACCAGATCATACATAAAAAAACAAACACAAAAATGTAAAGAATCCCATTGGCCAAAAACTTACATTTAAAAGTCAGCTTAAAACGAGATAGAGAACACAGGCTGACTACTATCAAGAAAAGGCATTCCAAAGCCAAATGTCACAGAATAGAGAACTCCTTTCTTGAAAGAACTCATAAAACAGGCAGAGTCCCATCCAAAAAGAAAGCATTTAAAGGTGAGAGTTGCAGAATAAATAACTCTATCTGAGAGAAACCCCAGAACACACCTAATTCATTCATTCATTCATTCATTTTTATTTTTATACTGAATAATCTGTGGGTAAAGGCCCATTTTCACAGATGTCCAGTCCTAATTCAGTAAATATCTTGTCTGTGTGTGTTAGTGCATACTTTTGAAAATAACTGTGATGTTAACCCCAAGTTTGAATAGGCTAAGAAATCATAGTATATAATGCTAAAACGTCTTCTAAATAAGAATTTACCATTGTGTATGGCAATTAGCAGGTTTAAAGATAAGCTGTCCTAGTGTGAACAATAAATATTCACAAACTGTTTCACACTTTCATACAGTGTTAACCCTATTAGGAGTTGCATGTCCTCAGCCCCATGCTGAACAAGTCAATATTATTCATGCATATTAAAGCATATACTACTCAGCCATGAGCATCTGCAACTTTGTACCAAATGACAAGTGTTTGTGCACAATTAAAAAAAAATCTAACTTAACAAAGACTCCCTAGTAAGTGAGATACTGTATCCTAATATGCCCCTGTATCAAGATGTGTCAGTATGTATCAAATCTTCTGTATATACAAATAACAGTTCTAGAAATCTGAAACAAAACCAGGAATCTACCACCCATACCATGCCTACCCCGGTAAAACTAATGTAGATAACTAGTTAGAAGGAATATATATCAATTATGTATGTGAACATATAGCAATACATTAAGTATATCCATGCATTGTTCCTGAAGTTAGTGAATGATTAAGCAAAGAAATGTGACATAAAACACAAATCAGTTGTTCATCCTGTCCCCCACCATACTGAGAAGTAAAATGAGCTTGATCTCGAAAGCCCACCTCTGTTGTGTATTTTGAAATGTCCTTTTAAAATCAGTACTGACAAATCTGAGATGGAGTGATCAGACTGAGAGAAGTGTCCCACTGTTATTTCAGTCATCTTCATTTTAATAGCATGTCTATTTGAGTTCATTCAGGTGCAGGGAGGTTGTTCTGTCTCTCCCACATACCCAGTTTGTGGGCATCTCTTGCACTGAATAAAATAAGCAACATTTCAAAATGCACATGTATAGTTCCCCTGTATCAGGACCAACAGAAAATTCCTTCCATAAGTGGTGTCAGAATTTCATCTTAACCAGGCAGTTACTGTACCTGTACTATTCACATTACATTCTAGTTCAGGAGAACAGAAATTGCATTATTTGGATGTCTAGGAGAGCTTATAGCTTCTATCTTGACAGAGCAACAGGCATCAGGACAGATAGCAGTCAACTGTTTGTCACTTATGATGAGGCTGGTAAGGGCAAACCTGCAGAAAGACAGACCATCTCAAGATAGCTGGTCTCTTGCTTCCAATTCTCTAATGAGAAAGCTGGTAAGCATCCCCCTTATGTCTTAGGGCACACTCCACAAGGGGCACTGCAGTATCAGTTGCAGCCTCAAGAGGCATTCCTTTTGCAGACATCTGCAAAGCAGCTACTTGGAAAACGGTTCACACATTTACAAAGCATTAGTGCCTGGACATCCTTTCCAGAAGAGCTGCAGAGTTTGGGACCGCAATCTTTTTAGAACCTTTAAAGACACTGGTGGGGTTTGAACCTGCACTTTAAAGTATAAGGTTTGAAGCGGCCCAGTAGCGCTGAGGGTTGAGGTGCTGGATGCCACACCTCACAGCACGCCGGCGACCCAAGTTCAGGAATGAGCTTGGGCGCCGGGGGTCGGCAGGGGAGGGAGACGATCGCACATCCGAAGGACTGCTCTCCTTTCCCTGGGGAGGGATCCAGGGTATCTCCGGTACAGAAGAGACCCCTGGTGGAGACTGGAGGTACTACTCATGTGGAGCAACTAAGAGGGAGGAGCGTGGCAGACGTCTATGGGGCAATCGTGCTGACATCATTGCACGGCCGCGCTCTTGGAGGAAATATGGAAAAAATCCCTGTCCTCAGAGATAGGCGAAGGCACCTCTGTCCCCACCAGGCCACACTCCCAGCACCGGGCATTCTCCTCTGCAGGCCAATCGCCCAGCCCGGCGCACTAGATAATAGATAGAGCACCCTGGGCGGATAGGGCGGTCCCACCTCGGGGGGGGGGGGTTCAGAGCTGGAGGGTCTGTCGATCTGGTGTGAGGAGCAGGAGGTGTCTCTGGAGGGAGGTAGAGCTTGGGGTGAGGTGGAGGATGCTAGAGAGAGTTCCCCATAGGGCAGAGCACAAAGAAAATAGACAAAACAAAGTGTAAGGTTTGGTACAGGCTTGCTATCCCTTTGACTGACATTTAGCCACTCATAGAGTCATGTGTGTGCTCAATAGGAGGCAACTGTTGATTGGCCATTGTAAGGCAGGGACTATATCAGATGCAGAGGAGTAATTTTGGTGAAAAAGTTGGGGGGGGGACTGGGCTCATTGGAATATTTAGTATTAATCCCTGCCCAGTGCCTTGTAGGTGCTATGTACAGAAAGCAAAAAACATTATTTCAATAAGCTGTTCTTAAGGAGTCATTAGTGGTACAGGGAAAACTTAGATAAATGCATTATTTAGAAAAAAAATCAGTATTTGTTTGATGTATTTTGAGTTATTTTCCCATCATTATTTCTAAGAGCATTTGCAGAGAAATAGTACTTTTTCCTATGCACTTTATCTGTTTTTACTGCTCCTGTACACAAATGGTCATAATGCTTCATTTGTGACATTTCAAGAATTTCTCTAGCAGTCTTGGGCAACATCCTGAAAGGATGATTAGGCTTATTACTGTTTCTGAATTACTGGAACCAACAGCTCTCATTGGTAATCTGTAATATATACACAATAGACAGCGAACTCACAGGGGTGAGTACATTAACATTAAAGCATATGTATACATTTAAAATGTCAAATGTACTTTTATTAACTTTATTACTTTCACTGGAAGAAGATGAAGTTTGGTAAAAGTAAAATGCTCATACTGCATACTCACATGCAGAGAAGAGAGAATCCAAAGTGCACTAAAGATATGCTTAGCGTCACATGTGTCAGTGAGTACTCAGAAACCCCAAGTTCTGTAGACATTACCACCAAGGCACAAATATGTTACACCTACAGTAAGGAGATTGATTTAAAGCTAAAGAAAGCCCCAGTTGAAAATTCTGGGTCAAGATTTCATGCCCAAAATGTGGCTGAAAGTAATATCCCTAGCTACTTTGTTAACTGTAAAAAAGAAGTGTATGAGTGACTAGTCTTGGGGTAACAATTGATGTCTAGCAGCACATAACATATTCCTTGTATCCAAACCAGACCCTAAAAATCTCCTCAAGAACCATATTCTAAGAACCTGCTTGCCCACAAAATACAAGCTAGAGAGAGAGAGTTTCTCAAACTCCCAACAACCTCATAGCAATGAAACAAAAAGGTGATAAAAACAACCATATGCCGGCAAAGAGCAGCTTATGCTGCATAAAAATCATCATTGAGCTCTAAGAGAACAACTGCAACCTTCATATAGCATGGATAGACCACTAAATCGTATGTGCATGTATAATATGGTAAGGATTGCAAAGAGACCTTGGTGTTGGGGGTGCTATACCATGGGGCAGCTTTTTAAGACATCCAGAGGTGGGAGGACATGTCACTTTTGTTGTTTGTGAGAGAGCGTGGGGGGGGGGGGGTTATCTAACAGTATACTGCAGCTTTTTATCTGCAGTATGCTATTTGATGTTGATGATAATTTAAACAGACTGTGGGTATCTGCTCTGTAAAACTTGCAGTACCGTTAATTCCATGTTAACCACTCAGGGGACTTTTGAATAGCTGCTTTATTTTCCAGATAGTAAATGGAGCAGACAATACGTGAGCATTTCAGGATTACTATACTAGCTAAGATCCCAAATTTGGAGACATTACCCAGAGAAAAACATTCAAGTGCACTGACTAAGGAAAGAGTTTATCAGGCACACAAAAGACTAACCTCTCCCATGTTACGGAGTCACACCATTGTGATCAGTTCTACTACCATGATAACACCATGGCCAGGCAGAAAGGGGAGCTCCACAAGGGTGAATAAGCCATGGTTATATGGTGTACTTGTCCAAGGAGGGGCAACAGCTCAGTACTGGAAAAGCAGCTGAGCACCAGGACTGAATGAAAGCACAATTTAGGAGCAAAAGGGTTGTTAAAAAATCTCCATTCTCGTTCATGGCTGTGGAGGACCAATGTAGTTGGGCTCTGTGTTGGAAGGGCTGCGTATGAAGGCTTGTAGGACAACAGCTTGAGCCTTTCTTGATTCTTTTGTCATTTTGGTGTGGGTTGAAGACATCTGCAGCTCTCAAACAATTCTACTAACATTGGTAAAGGAGAAGTTACTCAAGATGTTCCTATAGCATGTGCAGCCAATATTTGCTGTTCCCAGGTGTACAAACTCATTTCACAATGCAAACTAATAACTGGCATGTATTACTTAAACAATAAGGCATGACAGGGTGTGTGTTATCATGTAATAACGTCACTCCTGGGGCCGGTTGAAACACGAGGTGAAGCCAAGTGCTTCTACCACCCCAGGAGTGGCATTATTACATCATAACACACACCCTGGAGTGCCTTATTGCTATTATACAATGGCTCATTTGTTAAGTATAGAGAAAAAAAGAAAAAAAACATTTTATGCATTTTTATTTAATTTTTTGTGGGTGGAGGAGTATGTTTTAAAAAAAGTCCAGTATATGTTTCTGCCATTAGATGGAGCTGTTAGCTGAATCAGTGTGCTCTGCCCAGTCTGATAGTGTTCCCAATTTAATTGTGTTTTATGTTATCTTGACCTCTCTCCCCTCACCTGTGGCCATTTGTGAAAAGCGGATGGATTTGAAGTTTGTTTCCCTTTTTATTTTATGGTTTAATTTGCTTGTTTTCTTGGTTGAGGAGCCTGTCGGCGGTTGTGAGGAACGCGCTTGATGTCCCGATTTTAGAGTGACGCTGCCAGACCGAATCTGTATTTTAGGTTTTCCCGGTACACTTTCTAGCTTTTCTTGTTTGTACTGGGAGAATACTGCAGGAGAATGGTGAAGGTGCAGCAGTGAGTTGAGAGAGGCGGGGAGTGGAGGCTCCTTTAGCGCACGCCTGAGAAGCCACTCCGTGCGTTGGTATGTTTAAATAAAAAAAAAAATGCTTGGTGCGCTTTGTTTTTGGAAGGGGGGTGAACATTTACTGATCTGATGTGATGGCATCATTAAAAAATAAACAAAAGCATGCTTGTGGCTGCTGGCAGCTGGGGAATGAAAATCCATCTGAGTAGTTTCAGTTTCTACAGTTTAGTCAAACCGCTCCCGTTGAGAGAAAGAAAGAGAAAAAGCAATCTCTGTTTTGTATTGATGAAGCCAGTATTTGTTGTGACTGGCTGAGTTGTGTAAATAATTGGTGTTTGTGGGTGTAACTTGGGGTGGGGGGTCAGCGTACAGCGTGACGGCCCATAGTGGTAGTAAGTTGTGGCAGGGAGGTGTGATTTCTGTATCTGTTATTCAGTCATGTGTGTGTCTGGCTTTTATACAGTGATGTTATCATGTAATAACATCACTGTTCCAGGCACCCACTGACCAATCAGAGGGCAGGACATTTCCTTGCCATTGTATAATTGAGATCCCCCTCTTAGTGTATGCAGCAAGGGGCACCATGGCTATCTAACATGACTCTGAAGGGAGATAAAAATCCAATGATGTAACACACTGGCTAGCATTTCCAACAGTCCATGTAAGTGACACTGTATGCATGCAGCACCACTTCTCACCCCAGGAATTATTTAGCATCTGTTGACAGAAGCAGTATGCCAGCTGGGTTCAGCTGCCCCGGAGAGGAGGAGTCAATGCAAATGAGGAAGGCATTGGCCAATCAGGATACAGTTAGAGTACAGTGCTGCCTGCAGTCAGCCTGAAGGACCTCAGAACTTTTTCTCCGCTGAACTGGCAACACTGCCCTGGAACTCTTCTCTTCAGAGATCTTCCTGTGCCATTTTCTTTCTTTTTGAGTGCTACTTTAAGGTATTTTGTATATTTTCTTCATTTTATCTATTTGTACTGCATCTGCGCTGGGTTCCGCACAGTTGCTGGACATTTTTCATTTTTTCCCGCTTCGGTGTTTTTTTCTGAAGTAAAATTCACCCGCGTGCGCAATAAATTGTGCCATTTTTTTATTTCATTTGTTAGTTTTTAGTATTTCTCGGTGGTTTTTAATGCTTTTGAGGTAAAATCATTGATTTGTTTTTTCGCGCGCATGCGCATTTTTTCTGTTGCGCACCAGTGCGAATTCTTGGAACCTTTTTTTCTCTGTTTAAATTAAAAATGATTAATATTTGATAGGTAAGCCCCTGTCTTTGGGCTGAGACTCTCTTGTTTGCTGTGCAGTGGGCTTTGTTAACAAGAGGTGTGGAGGTGGTTCTGTTTTTTCCTCTTTGTGAAAAAAAAAATCTCAAAGTTGATTTTGATTTGTTTAAGCTTTGGCCTAACTATTATTATCTGGGCTTTTAGTCTACCTCTCCCTCCTCTATAAGTGCTGAGGAGGGTACATCAAGTTAACACAAAAGAAATGACAAGTCCCCTGGGACTTCTATTATTGCAAGTCTGGTTCTGTAGTAGTTGTTTCTCTGTCCAAGCCTTTAATTTGAAAATAGACAGGGTGTCCTCTACCCTGCACAAAGATAGATATTAATCTCCTCTGACCCTCCCTCCTGAAGGACTTAGGGAGACATCAGGAGTTGATAAAATTATGCCATCTGCAACTGAATTTCTGAGAGCTTGGCAATTCCAGACTTAAATTTTCTGGGCGTTTCTCGGCTCCTTCGGGTCAGAGTATTCCTCTCCTTGTTAATCCTCATGTCGAAGGATATTTGATTATTATTAGTAATTTAGGAGAGGATTTTCCTTCATGATCTCCTCTTGGGGTCGGTCACCCTGAGGTTGATTCAGGTTATGGTATAATGAGGCATATGTATATATATATATATATATATATATATATCCCTTGCCTCAGTGTTTGCGCACAGAAGTTCTTTGTTTTTTAAATAGTTTTTTTATTTTAATGGGTTCACCACAATATATCCAAGGCACACTGCCTTAAGGGTAGCTGGTCCATTCCACTGGGGTGTCAAACAGATGAGGCATACTGATGAGTCCTGGTAGGATGAAACACGTGTCTATGTCTTCTGTTAGCACCCTTTGCAAACTGTGTGAGAGGCCTTTCAGCACCATGCAATTCTGCTTAAAGTTGGACCTGCATAACATTCTGGGGTGATTTGCATATGCAGCCCATGATACTTTGCATTGTGGGGGCATGTGTGGTTTTGTATTTTCTTGAAACTTGGCTTCCCAGCCAAATGCCCTTTGGGGTAACCCTTGCCTCAGTGTTTGCGCACAGAGGTTCTTTGTCTTTTAAATAGTTTTTTATTTTAATGGGTTCACCACAATATATCCAAGGCACACTGCCTTAAGGGTAGCTGGTCCATTCCACTGGGGTGTCAGACAGATGAGGCATCCTGATGAGTCCTGGTAGGACGAAACACGTGTCTATGTCTTCTGTTAGCACCCTTTGCAAACTGTGTGAGAGGCCTTTCAGCACCATGCAATTCTGCTTAAAGTTGGACCAGTATAACATTCTGTGGTGATTTGCATATGCAGCCCATGATGCTTTGCGTTGTGAGGGCATGTGTGATTTTGTATTTTCTTGAAACTTGGCTTCCCAGCCAAATGCCCTTTGGGGTAACCCTTGCCTCAGTGTTTGCGCACAGAGGTTCTTTGTCTTTAATATATATATATATATTCATCCGGTGGACTCCCTGGACTTTCCCCTCCAGGATGACACCGATAAAGAGGTGGAGGACGACGACTTCGTAGATGTGGTGGTTGCTCTCCTCCAAAGAAGTTGACAAGTCTCTGAAGACTCCTACATGTAGGACCTGGAAACCCCTCCTTCTCTTTCCGGGTTGACAGAAGCATTCAGATGAATTACCAGCTCGGTAAGTGTTCTGCTGTTTTTATCTGTACACTTTTAGATTAAAGAGAGTTAGTGCAAACAGCGGCCGGCTTCTCAGCCTCATGCCACTGTCTGCTTTCCCTCCAGAGATAGGATCTAGATAATCAGATACCATGTGTAAGAAATTTTTACATAATGCCTTTAACCTTTTTAGTGTACACTATTATATATTAAGAGTGTTTGTTGCATACTATCCTTGCCATAGTGCGGCATCTCTTGAGCACTATTCACAAGGAGGTTTCCTGGTATACCCAAGTGGCATTTAGTAGCACTATGCTCTCATAGTAAGTCATAATGTTACAGCTTCTAGAGCCTTGGCATAGGTCATTTTCCTCAGGCTTTCCTGTCTGAAAAGTTCCAGCCTTTCAGGCTATGTTTTGGTGTAAATGTTGGTTTGTCTTTATGTCAAACTGAAGCTGACAGGCACATATGGACGAGTTTAACTCTCCTAGTACTCAGTTAAATATAAGCGTTCCTTCCCCAGAAGCCTCAATGGGGGGCTTCGGGTAGGAATTATTCTCCCTTTAACCCTTTTTTCCTATGCCAACACATTAGGAAATTTCCAAATATGAAGTTTTCCACAGGTTTAGGCAGGAATACTCTTTCATTCCTGATAACCCTTTTTTCTTCAGTTACTTTTCTTCTTGATTCAAGTTTTTACCCCTTCTTTGGTTGGTAAAAAAAAACATTAAAGGGAGATAGATATATGCAGATATTAACATTTAAATATATATACAGTATATCTACAGTATGTGCATGATAAGTAAATAAACATCTAAAGTTTGCCTCCAAATGCTGCATTCTCTGTTGTTCTTCAGTAGTATGTCAGCAGTGGTAACTAGGTCACCAGAACCTCGTGAGGGTCAAGGTCATGAAAGGGTTCCCTCCTGCTTGGGAGTTAGACCTTTTTTTCCCAGGCTATTACCTGAATCTTAAAGGAAAATAGGGAACAGCAAATCATTATCAATTTTCACAACCTAGAGACAGGATGCTTCCTTGACTCAGGTCTTTCTTTTGCAAACGTAGGGGATTTTTCTTGTCTCCTTCAATACATTCTATGTTCTCAGTTCCTTAGTACAGGGTTTTTCTCAGGCAGTTTTATTCCATGCCGTTTAGACTGCCTCCAGGTTGTTCTCAGATATGGAGTAAAAATCAGGCTGTTCTCCAGGTATCTGGGTAGGTCGGTGGTTTCCACCTGAAGACAGGGAATCTCTGGTTTCCCTTATCAGAGGCTTGGCCGACCTTAGCCAATTTCCTTTGACTTTGGTTTTCAAGCCCTAAGTCTGACATTTTGTTTCCTACAGTCTCGAGGGTTTTTTGTACCTACTAGACAAAAGTCCCCAAACTATTTAAATCTCGGCAACTCTTATGGGGCAATGCTCATCTCTTGTCAGAGGAATCTCTTTCCCTGGATGGGGTGCATAATGTTGTCATTAAAGTCTCAGGGGCTAGGCCTCTAGGTTAGATTCCAAACAAAAGAATTTTTCATGAAGCTTGAACCCTGTTATAAGCTGGACTGGTGTAAGGAAACAGTGAACTTTACACCTCTCCCCTTCAAATCTTCGGTACAGAGGCTTCCTTCTGGTTGGCGCTTCCCTTCGGGGTGTTGCACATTGGGTCTTGGTTTCTGAGAGAGTCCTTCTCTCTTCAGTCCCTGGAATCTCAGAGCATCTCTATCAGGCCTGCATTTTTTCAGTCCAGAGACCATTTAGTTCAATATTCCTGCTCTGTATCACACTAACGAGCATTTAGGACAGGGCTTCCAATCTCTCCTCAATAGCTGTGAGTTGTGATCTCTAGCTGACTTCTTTGGAGGTGTTTTAGTCACTCATCCATCTGTCGGGCAAGGACAAAACTCTGTCAGAGCCACCACAAGTGGGCCCTTTGGCAGATCCTCTAAGCCGCAATAGTCAGGGTCACCGCAAGTGAGCCCTCAGCACATAAGTCCTAGCCACATCATTCAGGGAAAAGGTCAGGTCCAGATCTGAATTTTCGCCTCCAGCCTGAACCTCCAGTTTTTTCCTTTTTTTCTGTTGCAGGCCCCAGCTCGGGGTTCCATCCAATGGATTTTCTTACCTCAAGACTGGCCTGAGAAGTTTTCTCTCTCCTTATATCCCTCGTTTCCTAAGTATCTCTCTAGTTAAGGTATCAGCTACTACGATCCCAGTGGTTCTGGACAACCTTGGTACTTTCTGAAAAATCAGGAGTAGTGTTTTTCTCAGCTCCCCAGTCTTTCCTTCTCAAGGCCTGGTTCCTGAGAGGCTAGATCTCTTAGAGTTCCTGTATCCAAACAAGGCAAGGAATGTCTATATATAAAAAAAAAGGTTTTAGTATCACAAAAATCTCAGTTTTTCTAGGGGAAGTGGCTTTTCCCCTGGGTACAAGAACAAGAGCCTAGAGTTTTTCAATCCTCTCATGACTGGATTATTTAGTTCATTTCCAGGCATTACAGTCTTGGACTTTGAACTAGTTTGGTCTTTGTGACTTGTTTTCTGTAAACGTATAAAGGTTTTTATTTTCCTTCCAACAGTGGGACAGTAGGCCTCTTTTCTTTGGGAGTATACCTAACGGTTATTTGGATTCTTTTTCCGTCAGGCAAGAGAAATCTGTCTTTTCTCAGACCATTTCAAAGAATTCCGTAAAGGGCCATCTTTACTTCCAGACCCTTCTAGGGACCAGGGTTTTTTCCCACGGAACACAAACCTCTGTAAGTTCAGTTTCATGGGATGTCCCTTTGAATCTGTGGAAATTCTGTCCTGAAGCGAGTAGCATCGAAGACAGTTTTTCTGCTTGTTTTCCTCTGTCAGACGTTTTTCAGAGTTTCAGGTTGTTCTCTTAGGCCTTATCCTCTCAGTGCCTTTATGAACAATTTAGTCTTCTGGACAGATAGAAAATCTTTTTTCCAAGTGTTCTACCATTTCCTTCATCAATCCTTTTTCTCTGCCTGTACTGCTCTCAGGCAAGTCCTGTCTAGGCTATCCCAACCTGCTTGGATGGGGCATGAATTAGTCCTGCCGGTCTGCATCAGCAGTCCTAGCAGTTCAGGTTCTGTCATTATCATTCTTTCCTTTCCTGTGTTTTTGCAGAAAAGGAGAAACCAGTGACCAAGAGTATTTTCCAACGGGACTATTTTTCCGTATTTCGGGTCTGCTTCAGTAAAGCTGACTTTCAGTCCTCCTCGTGCTTAGGGCCTACTTAATGGAGACCAGCTGCTTCCTGGGCAGCGTTCAAGGCTATATCCTCACCAGAAGTGTGCAGACCACTTATTTGAAATTTGCTTTTCACATTCAGTAAGATCTTTCTTGGATTTGTAGTCTGATAGGATGCCAATTTTGGCAGGATGGTACTTCAGAGCCTTTTCTTAAAGTAGGTTTCTGTGCCCTCCTCCCAACTACACTGCTTTGAAGTCTGCTTCTGTCAATAGATGCTAAAGAATTCCTGGGGTGAGAAGAAACAATTACTCACCAAAGTAATAATACTTCTTCCAGGGTATTCTTTAGCATTATTGACACTCCCACCCTTCCTCCCCTGGAAACCTTGTCTAAAGGCTCTGCTAGGGGATTTAGCCAAATTTGACGACTGTCACTCGTTCATGTGATTTACACAAAAAAAAAACAAATTTTCATAATGGTGGGTTAGAATATATAGTGGGTTATTGCTAACAGTTTTTTTGCCCCTGGTGGGCACAGTTTTTGCTCTTTTTCAGCTTCAAAATGCGTTCTGAGGTCCTTCAGGCTGACTGCAGGCAGCACTCTACTCTAACTGTATCCTGATTGGCCAATGCCTTCCTCATTTGCATTGACTCCTCCTCTCCGGGGCAGCTGAATCCAGCTGGCATACTGCTTCTGTCAATAATGCTAAAGAATACCCTGGAAGAAGTAATATTACTTCGGTGAGTAATTGTATCTTATCAACTGAGGTTCTGGGACTGTGGGAATAAAACATGCATCACATTGGAGATGGGAAAATACAAGCCACCTTCTTCTGGCCTGGGGTAGTTCTGGGTGAGGTGGCAGTTAAAGTTGAAGGGGGCTATAGTAATGTGAACTAGTTGTAGGAAAAAGTTGGGGGACATGTCCCCCCATCCCCCCCTAAAATTACACCTACGATCAGATGCTAGCTGACTCCAGATTCCCCCACCCTGATGAAGTTCTTGCTGAATGAAGTGCCAGGGCATCAGGCTGTGGTCAGGAAGTGTTCCCTCATCTATACCTCTGTATATTGAATCGAAGGCTCGAAGGAGATGAGTGCTGTTTGGATTGTCTGAAGTCCTTAGTTCTGTCCAGATAAAATCTAAGGACCCTCTTAACATCCAGAGAGTGGAGAGCCCTTTCTTCCTCATTCTGAAAGTTGGCAAAGAAGGAAAGCAGCACTACTGGCTGGTTAAGATAGGACTCTGACATCATTTTTGGTAGAAACTTGGGGTGTATACAGAGAAATACTTTGTCCTTCTGGTAAACAGTACACGGTGGATCTGTGACCAGGGCATGGATTTCAGACACTGTGGGGGAAGAGGTGATGGCCACAAGAAATGCTGCTTTCTAAGTTAAAAACTTCATGTCACATGTTGCAAGGGGCTCAAAAGGCTTGTGAGTGAGCATATCCAGTAGAAGGTTGATACCCCAGGCAGCCACTGGTTTTCTGATGGGAGGCCTTGTGTGTAAAATGCCCTTACAATACCTCTAGAGCAGTGGCATCTGTGCCAGGCAGAGGTTACCAATGGGCTTGTGGTATGCAGATATATCACACATGTGGACCTTTACTGTTGAATACTGAAGACCAGCTTCAATAAGGTCTAGTAGGTATTCCAGAACTTTGTCAGGTGGGCACCCAAAAAGGGTCTACCTGGGTTTTGGAGCACCAGATTGAAAACCTTTTCCACCTGGCTGTGTATATCTTCCTAGTGGAAGGTTTACATGCAGCCAGATGTATTTCAGAGACCCTCTGAGATACCATGTACCTGTTCACTTCTGTTTCTTCAGGAGACAGGCTTGAAGATGAAGGGAACGCAGGTTGAGATGGACCAGGTGACCCTGAGCCAGCAAGTCTGTCCTGAATGGAAGAATTCCTGGTTGTCTGATTGACAGTTTGCTCAGCAGAGGAAACCACATTTGTCAAGGCCAACAGGGGGACAGCAGTATCATCTTGCCATCTTGTGCCTCCAGTTTGAGCAATACCTATTGCATGAGAGGGACTGGGGGGAATGGATACAAAAACAGATTTTGCCATTGCAGTCTGAATGCATCCTGAGAGAAAGTGCCATGTCCTGGATTTCTGGAGCAGAATCAAGACAGTTTAGCATTGAGTTGGGACACAAAAAGGTCTACATCTGGTGTAACCCCACTTGTTGAATAGCAATCTTAGGACATCTAGAGCTAGTGACCACTCATGAAGAATGGCCTGTGTTTGACTAAGCCCATCAGCCAGAGTGTTCTAGACTCCTTGCAGATAAATTGCTTGGAGCAGGATCCCCTGCACCAGGCACAATTCCCACACTCTCATCACCTCCCTGCAGAGAGGGAAAGAGTGTGCTTCTCCCTGTGTGTTGATGTAGTACATGATGGACCTGTTGTCTGTCTGGAGGAGGACTGTTTTGTGGCTGACTAGGTCTGCTAGTGCTCTAAAGCCATACAAAGCAGCTCGCATCTCCAACACATTGATGTGGAGATGAGTCTCTTACGGGTCCCAGACACCTTGTGTTTGGAGGCTCTGACAATGAGCCCTTCACCCCAACAGGGAGGCATACATGGTGAGAGTCACCTAAGGCTCCAGTTGGGAGAAAGGGAAGCGTTGCAGAAAATTGTCCTCTGTTGACCACCATGTGAGTGACTGAACCAGGGGCTTGGTCCCCCATATGGGGTAGGTTTGATGGTGCAGTGCTTGTAACCACTGTACACTGCGGGCTTGCACAGTCTTGTACTCAATGATATAGCATGCCATTTGCAGAATTGCTTGTAGCCTGCTCTCTGGAAGAAAGGCCCAAACCTTGGTCATATCCAGAAGAGCTCCTATGAACAGCAACTGCTGAGAAGATTGGAGCTTAGACTTCCTGAGGTTCAGCAGGATCCCCATTGAGGTGAGTCTTCTGCCTCGATGGGCCTGCAATAAGCCAGTCATCCAGGTATGGAAAGACTTGGAGTCCTAACTTTCACAGATGTGCCGTGAGTACTGCAAAGCTCTTTGTAAAGACTCATGGCACTGAGGAGAGCATAAAGGACAGGACTCTGAACTGGTAATGCTGTCCCAGCACAATGAAACGAAGGTACCTGTGGTGGCTAGAGTGCAATAGAATATGCTTGTATGTGTCTTGCATATCCAGAGATGCCAGCCAGTCCTGAGGTTTCAGGAAGGGTAGCAGGGAACCCAGAGAAATCATTTTGAATTTGTCTGGATCCATGAATCTGTTCAGATTTCTGAAATTGAGAATAGGGCGCATGACCACTAATTTCTTTGAAACTGGGAAGTAGAGCCCTATGTTGTGTTCTGTTCTGACTCTGGCACTACTTCCACTGCCCTGTTTCTCAGAAGGCCCACAACCTCCTGTGCTAAAAGCTGTGACATATAAGCTGATAAGAGGAGCTACCTGCTGGGTGGATGGTCTGGAGGGATTTCTGTAAAATCCAGGGAGTATCCCTCTCAGATGATCCCGAGGACCCACTTGTCCATCATAATGAACTCCCACTAATGGTAAAAGTGAGCCAGGTGCTGCCCCCCCTACACACACACACACTGGAAAGGAGAGATCTGCCTCAGGCAGCTGAGGCAGGACCGGTGTCAGAGTTTCAGATGGTGGCACTAAGTGCTTTCTGTGCCTGTGCCATTGGCTGCAACTTTTTCTGGGACTGTGGAGGCTGAGTTTTGTTTTGGACTTCCCTACCCTTTATATGAAAGAACTGCTTGTTTCACAAGGAACCATGTCCTTTGCCCTTCTGAGGGTTAAAAGGAGCTAGCCTGGAACTCTTAGGGGTCATTCCAGTTTCATTAGGCAGCTTAAGAGATTTCTCCGTCTGCTGTCTAAACAGGTGCAGCTGAAGTGTGAATATTATTCCTGTTTGTGAGCTGATGCTGTATGTCAGTACTCTTGTCTTCATTGCATTTGGCACTGAAGTTTAACCTGGCCACCTGTGGATAGATTTTGCATGATGCAAATGCCTGCAGTAGCCGAGCGAAATGCAGCATCAAAGGGATCCACAGAGGCCTTAAGCTGGTGACTGGTGGACTCGATACCTTGCTTGACAGTCAATAAAATATCTTGTTTAACCTCCGATTCTGGCAGAGACTCTGCCAGAGACTTCGGCTTGTTCCAACGGGTATACTCATACTTAGAAAAATGCTTGGTAGCTGGCAGTCCTCATGCCCAAATAAGCTGAGGCATAGGCATGCTTGCCCATAGTGCCAATTTTGCACAATTCCTGGTTACCAGGGTGTGCAGTGCCCTTTTGGGAAATAAAGGTCTTGTCCTGTTCTTGGCAAGGATAGCAATGGCATCAGCTATAGGTTGAGAAGCACAAAGTAGCTTATTTTTAGGGGCAGTATATTGTTTTTTTGGCCTGCTTGAAGACAGCTGCCACTGAAGCAGGTTTACTCTAGACCATCTCAGACATTTTCCCATGATGAGGGTGCTGGAGAAAGAGCATCGACCATAATGGCGATCCGCTCCCCAGTGAATCCCTCATGGCGATGGGAGGATGGGGCAGCCGGATGGTAGGTTGGCAAGAATAGTGACAGGATGTCGCTATTCTTATAAAAGTGGGGGGGAGCGAGCACATGCAGCAAGGGGATGTGAGGGGTTGTGCCACGGTGGTTGCTAAGCCAATCCCATGGTGAGGTGGGCGGGTTGCCAGTGCTGGACGGCGAGGTACGGAGTTCAGGTCCGGGCGCTGGTGCAGTTTTATTTCGCCCAGCCCGAACCTTTTATTTTTTTAATGTTTTCACCCCCCCAACATGCACCCCCTTGGAGTTGAGAATCCTTTAGTGGGGGGGGGGTGTGGGTGCAAACATTAAAAAGTAAGTCCCCAGCGCCATTTTGCTGTGCACCGGAGTGTCAGAGTGTCAAAAATGTTTTTGGCACTCTAGACTTCTTGATAGCGGTGTTCAACTTTAGGCTTTCACCGTTATCACATAGAACCATCTCAGACAGGGTCTCAAATGTAGAAGGAATAGGAGGAACTAGATTGACTGGTGTATTGGAAACATTAAGGAACTCCACTCAGAGATGTTTACCCTCATCAATGGTAGTAGGCTTGAAATTGAGAGCTGAGTACATATTTATGAGTAAAGCATGGAAAGTTAAGATATCCTAAGGCACAGATGCAGGAACTGGGTCTGCAGTGTCAAGGCAAAAGAAAGAGTCATCATTGCTGCTTTTAGAAATAATGAGGTCTGGTCAGACTCGTCCCTCTCTATACCCCCACTGGAAGGGGAGTAATTAAGGGGTATAGGTCACAGGTCTGTCAGCCCAGAATGCAGCTGTGGCAACACTGGAGACACTGGCCCCAAAGGACAAGGAGCCATTGCCTAGAGGGGTGGCAGAAGTGGTACTGAATCTGGCATCAGGATCAGCACTGGGACTGGTGCTGGACCTGGATCCCAAGGTCCTCAATGACCCAGCTGGCACAGATGTGACTGGCAAAGTCATCGCAGCTGGCCCCATCCCATTGTGGGAAGGGAGGGCGGCCAGTGGGACAGACATCAGTGGCACAGTCACAAGCAAGGACCCTCTGGCTATTGCCAGAGCTGAATGCTGTACCTGGCCCTATGGCCTCACCTGTGGCACCAGTTCCACCGACCCTGAAAGTCCAGGGACCAGCTCCACCAATGGAGGCATATGGACCTAATGCTGCACCCACTGCTCCATAACAGCAGCCCAGTGGTGGAACTGCCCATCAGAGTCCCTACTTACAGAGAGAGGGAGACTCCGAGCCCAAGACTTCGACCTCCTGGAACCAGAAGCCCTCAGTGGCACTGAAGGTAACAGTTTGGGCCTCCGGCTCTTATGGCTGACCTCACAGAGGGCAACCTCAACCAGCCTTATCTACAGCACCATTTAATAAATTTCACTTTTTGGCATTATAACAGCTTCCATCTTCTGTGCAGTAAAGTCTATTAGAGATGGCTATGTGCAGTGTGAGTGTGATACATTCTGTGATATGTCTTGTTTGGTAACAGGAGTGGTTCCCCCATACTTGCACCAGTTCACAGCATCAGTCTGCATGTACTCATTACTGCTTGGTTTTTAGAACCTTTTCCTTAAATACTGTAGGTTCCAGACTTGCCAGTCTCTCAAAGTACTATTTTGTAGTCTACTGTTTTTGTAAGGCATCACTATTGGACTCAACGTTGTTGAAAGAACAAATTACTCACTATAGTAATGATGTTTCTTCTAATGGATCTAATAATGAGCCAATACAATCCCACTCCTACCTCCTTTTCTAGAATCCAATCTGTAAAAGATTCTCTACTGAGTATGCCTTTTTTTTTCCAAAACCCATTTTTTCTGCCTGAGCATTTTAATATGTTTACACAGTTTATGTTTGAATAATTATTTAGAACTGTTTGTCTGTAAACGTAATCATTTCTGTTATACATCCGGTTATTTGGCTAATTTAGTTTTTAGTTTAAGAACTGTAGTTTACACAAGTTAGCTCTGCTTCCTTCTGCTCTGTAACACATATCTGATGTTGGAACACTGGATGGAGCATCAGTACACAGCAGCATTTGTATGGAGTTCTGAGTCTGTCATCACCATTCCAAATACTTTGTGCCAATATCTCAGGCTGGAGAAGATGCTGCTTTTGTATGGCATCGCTATTAATTTAAACCCATTAGAAGAAACATTATTACTATGGTGAGTAATTTTTTTCTTGCGGCCTTCCCCAACACTATTGCTGAAAGTTCACTTTTGTAGATTTTGTTTATTTAATAATATGAGATTCTATAAAAAAAGATGTGTTGGTGATATTAGTTGTGCAATAACTATCTTACTTTCTTAAACAGGATCTACATCTTAACAACTATAATTATATCTGACAATCATTACTAATTCCCAGGGTACTACAGTTCACATCATACAGTTCTTTAAGCAAGTTAAAGTTGTATGTGCTAGACAAATATGGAATTTCATGGATATCACCATGAAAATTTAGGCTGGTTCTGCTTTAAGCAGGAATGCATGGTGCCAAAGAGCTTCTCATAAATCTGCAAAGGCTGAAAACAGAAGACACAGATATGTGTTTCGCAGTACAATACTCAGGACTCATCATTGTGGCCTGTCTGCATCTTACACCAAGGGAAATCGAACATCCCTTATGTGGTCATACGGGTTTGGGTCATTGTGGGCCCAGAATTGAGAAAATAAGCTAACACACTTGGATTGTCTTATTGCACTTATAAAATGGTGTTTGAGGAAAAAATAAATAAATGGTATGGGAGGCTAGGAAGTAAGCTGGAAGGCACGGGGCAGGGGCGAAGATGGTGGGATGGGTATTGAATTGGCTGCAAGGGAGACAGCAGAGAGTGGGAGGGGAGCTCTCATCTCCCAGGGTGGTGACAAGCGGGGTGCCACAGGGCTCTGTAATGGGGCCAGTGTTGTTTGGGATCTTCATAGTAGACGTTTCAATAGGCATCAAGAGCAGGATCAGTCTGTTTGCAGATGACACCAAGATGGGAGCAGTAGTGGATGACTTAGAAGGGTGGCAGGGATTGCAAGATGATCTGATAAAATTGGAAGTCTGGTCGGACACTTGGCAGCTGGGGTTCAATGCCAAGAAATGCAAGGTGCTACATTTCCGCGCAAAAAACCCAAGGAGGAGCTACCAGCTAGGGGGGATTTAACTAGCCAAGAAGGAAGAGGAGAAGGATCTGGGGGGTGATCATAATGGGAACAATAAACAACTCAGCACAGTGTAGAAAGGCAGCTGCAAAGGCCAACAGGATGCTGGGCTATATTGCCAGAGGCATATCCTCCAGGAGGGGGGAGGTGATCCTGCCGCTGTAAAGGTCACTGGTTAGACCATACCTGAAGTACTGCGTGGAGTTCTGGTGGCCATACCTGAAGAAGGACATTAGGTTACTGGAGGGGGTGCAGTGCAGGGCAGTAAAAATTATCCAAGGGCTAGGGGACTTACCCTATGAAAGCAGGCTGAGGGAGTTGAACATGTACTTCCTGGAGGAAAGGAGGGATATGGGGGACATGATTGAAACCTTCAGGTAGATGAAGGGAATAAATAAGACAGGCACGGAGTGGTTTTTCAAATTAAGGAGGGGGAGGAACACTCAAGGGCACAATCTGAGATTGGAAGGGGGAAGGTTCAGGAGGGAAATGAGGAGACACTTTTTTACGGAGAGGGTGGTGTCTGGGTGGAACGAATTGCCAGAGGAAGTGGTATCCTGCAGAACAGTGGCCTGCTTCAAAAAGGGGATGGGACAGAGTAAAGGAGAAGGTCACTGGAGGGAGGCAGGGAGGGAGGGAGGGGAGGGAGGGGCAGCTGCAGTATAAGGGCTGCTAGCTGCACAATCGAGCAGACTTGGTAGACCTTAAGGCCTTTATCTGCTGGCAATTTCATGTGTTTGTATATGTTCATATAATGTGGAAAAAAAAATGTTAATGGTGGTTTCCTGACTCAGATGTTTTACAGCAAGAACTGCTTTAGTGTTTACTCACCTTCAAGCAAAGCAACCTGTTTGAGACTATTTCCCAGATTTTATCTGCTGACTCGTGTGAACAGAATATGATTCCAGTCTTAACATTCTTTAAATGTTCTTTGCCTTTCTGGTCCTTCTTTTGTGGCTTAGGATGTGAAAACTGGAGCAGCAGCCACAGATGAGGAGAGCCCTTTGGGCCAGGCGCTGATGAAATACTTAGATGCCTTGTCACTGAATCCTGATAGCTGGCAATATAACTTCCATGTAGGAAGATTGATGTTACTTCAGGGAATGAACAAAGAAGCCCTGACATACCTACAGACAGCACTGGCTCTCCGACCAGCAGCTGCCATTACAAGGTTAGTTCAGTCCAGTACCCTTGTAATACATGGCAAATCACCAGTGTGCAATACAACTGACAATCTATTTGTATGTGTAAGCAGTAAGACACAACAGGGTGTGGGCTGTTGCCTGATAAATGCATGATCTAAGTGGGTAATGGGGCAGGAGGCACTTGCACCATGTGACATCAGCACTGGGGATGCGTGTTTATCAGACAACAACCTACACCCCTCGATTGTCTTACTGCACTTATAAAATTAGTTTGAGAAAAAAAATCTATAATGTTCAAAAAATGTAAAAAAAAAAAATTGTAAGGAGTGTTTTTCTTTTTTTTTGCTTTTAAGAAAGTAGTCTCTCTTGTTTGCAGTAGTGTGTCTTACTTAAAGAGCAACTACCACGTCCTTGCACAGACATGACAGCTGTGACAGCCCCTTCCAGCAGGACATAGTGGAGTACTGCATTACAAAAATGGGGGTTTTAAAATTAGATTTTTTACCATTTAGTAGTGGTTGAGGGCAGTGTGCATCCCCGCTACAGCCCGAGGCCCCCTTCTCACCTCAGTACGGTACTAACAACAGGTCAGGTGTAGGATGTCTCGAAATGACATTTCACCGGTGAAATTGCCGCAAAATTGCTGATTTCGCAGAAATTTCACTGGCGAAATGTAATTTCACCACATCCATGTACCTGACCTGATATCAGCTCCGTACTGAGGTGAGAAGGGGACCTCGGGCTATAGTGGGAGCACGCATTGCCCTCAGTCACTACTACATGGTAAAAAATCCCATTTTAACAACCCCATTTTTGTAACGCAGTACTCCACTATGTACTGCTGGCAGGGGCTGTCACAGCTGTCATATCTCTGCAGGGACATGACAGTTGCTCTTAAATTGCTGTGGTAGGTCTTTACCACTAGAAGGCAGTTGAGTATATAGCATGGCTCTTTTATGGCCTATGACACGTCTTATGTTGTTTGCTTCTCCACATCCTCTACACACACACACATACACTCACACACACATACACGAACACACACACACTAGTCTGATTGCACTCTCATACTCAAGAACTGTTTAGTAAGGAAAGGATTAGTTAGATTCATATTTATTTGATTACTGTGCTGCAGCACTGAAGTGTTTAACTGAAACTTTTCAGGATGCCCCGATGCCATAACATTTCAGTGTTCACTGTTTTGATCACATGATTAGGGTGGTGACAAACCCTGCCATTTTTTATCTCTCTTAATTAAAACCATAGTGCATCACAAAATGATATTCTTAAATACATGCATACATAAATACGCATTTGGTATTTCACTTGCGCTATGATAACACAGTACCATACCTAGTGATCATAAAAGCAACTGAACATTGTTAATTGTTTAAAATGAGAATAGTGACCTACCTTTAGTACCTTAATTTAATTAATAACTGATTCTAGCATCACAATTAATGATATCACAATAAATACCTAAAAGATCATGTAATTTAGTTTGTATAATTCCTCAATCTAATAGTAACACTAATTGAGCCTTACTAAAACTAACTTATTGGAAAAGGTAGTGCAAAGTGTCTCAAACTCTAATCCTGATCATACAGAATAGCATCCAACTGTGCAAAGCTATAAAAGCCTTGTATCGGAGAACCAACTGCCTCTCTAAGCTGATTCCTGTCTATTACAGCTACAGTATGTGTAATTGCTAATACAGTGGATTGGGGCTTTCACAAAATTCACTACATAACAGGGCTCCTGATAAACTGCTCCCATATTGCCTATTAGTAGCCCCAAAGGAGGTCGTCAGAAGTACTGGAAGTCAATATTTCTAACGCAAAATATAATCTAGGTTTTTTTTTTTTTTGTAATTCTTTGGTAACCGGGTAAGGCCCACTAGACATAAGTGCTTGTTTTCAGAAGCAAACCCCTGGGGTGGTTAAGTGACTTGCTCAGAGTCACACAGTGTGGAGGTTATGGGAATCAAACCAAAGTCTGCTGGATGTACCAAGTTCATTCACAGCTTGTTACTCTAACCTCTAGGCTATACTGCCAGCCCAAGAATAAAATATTATTGTCAACTTATTTCAAAAGCATTCATAAAACTTCTATTCTAACCCCAGGATTCCACTAATATTATTACTCTTGCAGTGCTTCCTTAAGCCAGCACTTCCCCAGATATGCTGTGCTAATCATGGAATGTTTAGCTTGTGCATCTATTTTCAAACTGCCCAGTGTCAACTGCCTACATTCTACCTCAGATTTCTTCTCTCTGCTGCAAAGTTCAGATACCCTGGAGATCTCTCTCAATCAAGACAGATTCCTGTAGTGCACAGAGAAAAAAAAACTGAAGCATTTTTTTTATTTTTCATTACTGCCTAGTGTCATTGTTCTTTAGTGTTTTATACCTCATTAGTTTTAAATTGAAACTTATTTATCGGTTCCTCACGGTTCCTTTGAACCGAGGGGCAACCAACCTTCTATTTTTATTTAATCGGAACCTTTTACAGGGTTCCGGTTACTTTATTCTTTAATTTTATTTCATTTTAACCGCTTTGAACCAAGGTTTATCGGTTTTCCTCAGCGATTTCTTGATTCTGGATCCAACCGGAACCAATTTTTTTTTCACTTTATCGGTTCCTGAACTGACAGCTATTCTATTGAAACCGACCACAAATATTTAAATGTAGTCTATTTTTTGGTTGGTTACTGGTTTCTGTTTTCTATAATGTAAGATAAGCCTAAAAAGAAAACAGGACCCCCTGGGTTCAAGAATTGCTTGAAGTGTGCAGAGGTGTTTGCCAAGGCAGATAAGCATGATCTTTGCTTGTTCTGCCTTGGGCAACAGCATTTCAATGGAAACTGTGATATTTGTAAGTCTTTCCCTGTTAAGACAGTAGAAGAATGCAGGGAAAGGCTTAAAAGAAAACTAGAGGAGGGACTGATGGGCTCTAACCAGTCCACCTCTTTTAAGGCTGTGGCCTCTAAATCCGCCCCGATATGGGTGAGGGCTATGGCAAGAGAGGCAATCAACTGGCTGACTCCCCGGTATCTGCCAAACAATAAAAGAAAAAACAAACACACTGACACCCCGGCTGAAATGTCAAGTGCCTATTAATGCTCCTTCTCCTGCTGAGTTGACACAGGCTTTCGCCTTACTCCAGGTGCGGCAGGGCTTAATAGCCCCTCAGCAGCCTGTGATTACTACTGCTGAAAAAGCAACAGTTGTTATCCCTCTTTTGCCTACTGCTACAGTGGCATATGAGAAGGATGACCAAGATGAAGAGGGAATTGAACCTGAGGTGTCACCAGAACAGGGTTTTGGCTCCCATCCCAGACCCTCAGAGGATTTCTCTTCCCATTTTTCTTTTGTTAAGAAAATGGTAGAGACACTGGATCTGCAAACAGCTGAAGAGATACAGGATGAACAGGAGGCACAATACATGGAGCTTATGAGGCTGACACCCTCAAAAAGGCTCCTTCCGCCTATCTACAAATTCTTTAAGAAGGATGTTTTAGAAATCCTAAAGGCTCCTAGTGCAGTCACACCCACAGACAAAAAGTGTGACAAGAAGTATCAGTTAGAAAGATCTGGTGCTGAGTTTATTTTCAGTCACCTAGACCACCAGGGTATTGTACAGCAGGCTACCTGTGAGAAAGCCAAAACTCCCTTATCCTCTCACCCCCCCCAAGAAGGATTCGAGAAAGGTGGACAGCATGGCAAATAAGGGTACCTTTCGGCATCCCTGGCAATTCGTCAAGCCAGCTACCAGGCCTATGCAGCCCTTTATCAAAAAGCTCTCTGGTAGTCAGTAGTGGACAATGCTGAGGCTAAACCCTCCTTAACAGTGTCAGAGCTGCTAGACACAGCAAAATTGGGCTTGCAGACTTCCAAATACCAATTTTAGATGGCAGCTGACACCAGTGATACAGCTGCAAGCTGGATGGCTGGTACCATTGCTCTAAGAAGATTTGCCTGGCTGAGGGCTACCAACCTCACCCAGGACACTCAAACTAAGGCAATGGACTTTCCTGTCGAAGGCCACTCTTTTTTGGGTGCCCAGACTGAAACAATTATGAAAAAAGTAGATGAATATAAAGCTACTTTTAGGAGCAACTCGACCAGACACAGGCCCTCTACTTCAGCTTTATCTTATTCTAGGGGAGGCAGGGGCAGGTCCTCTTTTAGGAGGCCTTTCTTTCAGGTACAGGCTGTTTCTCAGCAGCAGTACCAACCACAGCAGATGGATTTTACAGAGCTAGAGGTAGAAGGGGTTCTCAGAGCGGATCTCAATCTGCTCAGCCTCAGCAGCAAGCAAAGCAGAACCCCTGACTTTTCCCTTCATGCTGCCTAACCACATCCTGTAGGGGGCAGACTCAACCACTACTTCTGGGAATGGTTAAAAATAACCACAGACAAGTGGGTCCTGGAAATAGTGAGTCAGGGTTTCTCCCTTTGCTTCAAGTCCCTTCCTCCTCCAAGGTTAAAACATTTTGCACCAGCTCCCTTCTCAGAAAGAAAACTACTGGAGCATGAGGTACAGGGCCCTACTGCTGGCAAAAGCAGTGTAGCCTGTCCCCACAACAAAAGAGGGCAAGGATTATATTCCAGATATTTCCTAACAACAAAAAATAATGGAGAGTGGTGGCCTTCACTAGACCTCAGACAGCTAAACAGGTACCTGGTAAAGCCCAGGTTCAAATGGTCACAATGGCCATAATTTTGCCAACTCTGCAAAAGGGGACTGGCTAGCCTTCTTGGATCTAAAGGATGCATATTTCCATATTCCCATAAGGGAGTCACACAGAAAGTATCTCAGATTCAGACTCCCCTCAGGCCACTACCAGTTCTCAACACTTACCTTCGGCCTTACCTCTGCACCAAGGGTCTTTACCAAGTGCATAGCAGTAGTAGTGGCACACCTCATTAGACTGGGTGTCACAATTTTTCCCTACACGGACGATTGGCTAATCATAGGGAAATCCCACCAACAGGTGTCAGACCATCTTCAGGTAACCCAGAATATGCTGCTCTCCCTGGGATTCCTTCTGAATACCAAAAAGTCAGTCCTGACCCCTGTGCAGGTTTTGCAGTTCATAGGTGCAGAACTGAATACAGTAGTGGGAAGAGCTTTTCTCCCTTTAGGAGAGGGCAGAAAGCATTCAACTTCTGGCAGGCTCATTTGCCCTGGGCAGGCCAAAGCCAGCAAAACAGTTTCTTCAACTGTTAGGGCACATGGCTGCAGCAACAAGCACAGTCACAGGTGCCAGGTTTCAGATGAGAGATATTCAGTTCCACCTAAGAGCACACTGGTGCCAAAGGCGGGACCCCCTCTCAAAGCCAGTACCAGTCATACAAACATTACTACAGGCCCTCAAATGGTGGAGGGAACCAGAAAATTTAAGGGAAGGAGTTCCATTTCTGCAGGAGCCTCCCTCCCTGGTTCTCACAATCGATGCTTCCCTGCTTGGTTGGGGTGCTCACTTAGGGGATCACACCATCCACGGTACTTGAGAGAGTGCAGACTCACCCCTGCACATACACCTGCTGGAGTTAAGAGCTGTTTTTCTGGCCCTTTAGGGTTTCTCTCATCTCATACAGGGAAAGGTGATACAAGTCAGAACAGACAATACCACACAATGTATTACATCAACAAACAAGGAGGGACAAGGTCCAATCCTCTGTGTACAGAGGCAATGAAGATATGGAGCCTCGCTTTACTCTCTAAATGCCTCTCTACAGTCAATTCATCTGCCAGGCAAGGACAACACCTTGGCAGATGCCTTGAGCAGGATAAACCAGGCCCATCACAAATGGGCATTGAACAAGCAAGTGGTGAATGCTCTATTCAGGAGGTGGGGGACCCCAGAAATAGACCTTTTTGTTTCCCACCAAAATCATCACTTACCTCTTTATTGCTGCAGGGCCCCAGTGAAGGGGACAGGTCCAATGGATGCTCTTATTCTGGATTGGACGGGCAGGTACCTCTATGCCTTTCCTCCTTTTCCTCTGATATTCAGGGTGCTCATCAAGCTCAGGTCACAACCAGCTTCAATGATTCTGGTAGCCCTGGATTGGGCAAGACAGCCTTGGTACTCCCTGCTGCTCTCAATGTCTGTGAGCAAACCGATTCACCTCCTTCAGAGGTACAATCTATTGACTTCCTTTCAGGGGAGGGTAGTGTACCCCAGTCTCAGGTCTGTCAAGCTCAAGGCCTGGCTCTTGAGGACCTAGAATATGCAGATTACCAATTCTCTGAAGCAGTTTTAGAAGTCCTTAAGGGTTACAGGAAGCCTTCCACCAAGAAAATATATGCCTCAAAATTGAAAAGATTTTCCATGTGGTGCAGTGACAAGGGTATAGTTCCAGCCCAGGCCGGGATCCCAACCCTTCTTGATTATTTGTCTCACTTGCATTCCCTGGGGTTGCAGCATTCAACTCTGAAGGTGCATCTGGCTTCAGTTTCGGCATACCTTTCAGCTAGGAAGGATACCTTCCTGGCATCAAACCCTATATTCGAAAGATTCTTTAAAGGGCTCTCTCATTTGTTTCCCCCTCACAGGGAACCAGTGCCAGCATGGGACCTTAGTATTTGCATTGCCCAGCTTATGTTTCTGCCCTTTGAGCCTATGGCATCTGCAGAGTTTACATTTCTTGTCTGGAAGTAGTTTTCCTGGTAGCAATCACTTCTGCCAGAAGGATAAGCGCGCTACAGGCCCTCTGTGTGGAAAAGGACTATGTTTCTTTCCACAGGGACAAGGTAGTGTTGAGAACTAATAGGATGTTCCTCCCCAAGGTGATTTCTGACTTCCATTTGAACCAGTCTATAACATTGCCAGTTTTCTCAGGTGAGCATAGATTGCACAGCTTGGATGTAAAAAGAACACTGAGTTATTACATGACTCATACCAAAGATCATAGGCAGGACAGATGACAACTGTTCCTCACTTATGGGGAAGTAGGTAAAGGTGCTCCTGCTTCAAAGAGGACTATCTTTCGTTGGATAGTCCAGTATATTTAGTTTTGTTACTCAAAGGCAGGCAAGGTTCCTCTCTCTGGTCTTAGGGCCCACTCTACAAGGGGCATAGCTGCCACTATTACAGCTGCCTGAGAGGTACCGCTAATGGAAATATGTAAAGCAGCTACCTGGAGGTCAGTCCACACCTTCACTAAGCATTATAGCCTGGACACCCAGTCTAGGAGTGATGCCAGATTTGGCATAGCAGTCTTGCAGAGTCATTTTCCTAAATAGATTCTGGCCCACCTCCTTGAGGTACTGCTGCATAGTCTGCAAGTGTAATAATATTAGTGGATTCCTGGGGTTAGAAGAAAAAAGTACTCACCTGTAGTAATCTTGTTTCTTACAAAGGGATCCACTAACATTATTACTCCTCACCCTTGCCTCCCCTTTCAGAATCAGTAACAGGAAAAATCCTCTCCACACCTGATAAGATGTGTAGTTGAAGTGGCATGCCACCTGCTGGTACCTTCTAGTAATGTATTAACTTGTAGGTTCTTTTCTAAAGGCATATCTGACTTCAGAAAAAAGGGGACATTTGTTTATACTAGTCCTTTGGTTAATGATATTTTTTGCCTAATTGGGCATTATTTTCTATAATTATTTAAATAGAAATTCACATGTTGTTATGGCCTCTTTGCAGGCTTCTAAGAAATCTGAGGTAGAATGTAGGCAGTTGACACTGGGTAGTTTGAAAATAGATGCACGAGCTAAACATTCCATGATTAGCGTAGCATGCTATTCTCTCTGGGGCAGTGCTGGCTTAAGGGAGCACTGCAAGAGTTATACTATTAGTGGATCCCTTCGGAAGAAACAAGATTACTACAGGTGAGTAACTTAGTTCGTACCTGACAGCAATAAGAAATGAAGAGTGCCCTGTAAGTGAGCCGAAGAAAGTGTAATGGTTTCTTGTAATAAAAACCACTACAGACAAGAAAAAACAAGCATTTGTCGATGCCAGATGTTTGCTTGCTTATATTTCCTGTGTAGTTACGGGATATAGATAGCACAAAGGCACAAATTAACAAATGAACCATGTCCATGGCAACAGCTATGGCAACCAGGATGGGGGAACACACAATACCACTAGCTCATAAAATAAGCCCACAAACTTTTAGAAATAACATGTTATTACAAAAAGCTAAACAATAATCTATCACACAAGGTCCTGTCTTATTGCATAAATGAAATACATAGAGGGGACTGTGTGATAAATATTTATAAATGTTGTTGTGGTGGTGTGGATATAGTTCACTATCCATATGCTGACAGTTCCACTGGAAGTGCTCATTTGTCGGACATCTTTAAGCTAAGCTCCTCCCACCACCCGGGTGGTATATCCTCCCGTGCTCCCCATGACATCACATATTTCTTTCTGCTGGAAGGAACAGGTCTCCTCCTTTGCAGCTCTGCAGTATTCAAGGTTTTTCATTAGCACTTTGGTGTCATTTTTTTCAGAAACCACTTCAAGACCAAGTTCTTCGACTCAGTACTATGTTCCTTTGTCCCAGCTCTGCCTCATCAATGCAAGAGGGATATGGACATGGAGTAAGTAAAGCCATCCCACGGCTTTAAGTTCTGCATCATGTCGGCAGAAAATGCCAAACACCGATCCGTATGTGTCTTGCCTCTATTGCCTAAAGGCCCAGCATAATGTTATAGGCTGTGGCTTATGCCAGGTGATGCATCCATCATCTTTGGAAGATAGCATGGCCAAGCTTCTTCTCGGTTGACCAACTGATAAGGATCCAAAACTCTGACCTAAGGGTCACAAGAATGCCTCCGCTGTGGTGAGGTTGGCAGCTCAGCTTGCAGCAGTGGCTGCCACAGTGGCCACCATGTGAGCCTCGGCGCTCCTCCCAGCTGGAGCCATTGTCAGAGAGTCCTTCTCAAACTGATTCCGGAACATGTGCCAGGCCCTCCAGGCCTTTGGGGAGAGCCCGGTCTACCATAGTCAGAAGCACAAATGCCATTGGCAGTGGTGATGGGATCCCCGAAGAGTCACTCTCCCAGACCCTGGTTGTCCTGGTCATCTTACAGGAGGACATAGACTGGTTGGTGTCCCAGACTGACTCCACTTGTGACCAACCTACACCAGTGGTCTTACCGCTAAAGCCAATGCTGATAAATGTGGCTCAGCATGTGGTCTATACTGGCCCTCCCATGGCTTCTTCTCAATGTTGGCCCTCGGGTCAGCAGTCAAGGATGAGGTCAAGGTGGTGATCGTGCTCTGAATCCCACTCAACTGGGAGGCCTCAAACTCCTTGACTGCTGCAGAATGCAGCGGCACTATAAGAAACTCCTTTGGCAGCAGTGGACCATTGCTGGCAGGGTTGGGCTCTGTCCTTTGGACTTACTGTCATTTGGCAGGCACCAGTAATGCTCATGCCAGTCCACTCTCAATAGGCATCCTCAGCATCTGCCTCACTACCCTTACAAATGGTGCTGCTTTTTCCACAGCCTTTGGTAGGAGCTCTGACGAGGGACTCCCTTGTTGCAGCTAGTTTGCCAGGTCAGCTGATGACAGAAATCCCCCAGTCAAAATACATTCGGGTGGTCCATGGCAGCAAATAGTCACATGTCACTTTTAAAGACTCCTCTGGTGACTTGGATGGGTCTTCCATGTTGTCACGTGACCAGACCTCAGTTAAGGAACTGACTGTTGACCACGAGTCTGTCATTAGGGGCTGTCCTCCACCTGATATCGGAGTCATTGAATGTGTCCTTGGAGCCAGTTCAGAAGAGGGCTAAATACTACTTCACAGACATTCTGAACCAGGACAACTCCAGTGGAGTTGCCTTTCCCATGGTTAAGGTCCTCTTGGAACTGACTCTGGAGCTTTGGCAGCATCCAGTATCCTGCCAGGCACCCTCCACCTCTATGGTTTGCAAGTATGTGGTCCCTACTGGGTCCCTTTTGGGGTTCTTGAACCATCCCTCATCTGAGGGGCTGGTCTCAGACTTGGCCTTCCAGAAGTCCGGAGGCCAAGGGGATGTGGACAAGCCCCCCGAACAAGGAATCAAAAAAGCTTGACCATGCGACTAAGAAGGTCTACTTTCTTGGGTCTGTGTCAGACCAGCTATGCTGTCCTGATGGCCATCTTTGGTCACTCCCTGTTGGGAGTGCTAGATGAAGTCTTTCCACATCTTCCTGCCAACAAGCATCCACCAGTGAAGTTGGTCAAGGACCAGGGTCAAACACTGGCTAAACACCAGCTACAGATGGCCTTAGACATGGGTGACTCCTATGCCTGTGCCACGGCAGCAACCAGCGTGATGCATCACAGGGCCTGGCTGAGGCTCTCCACATTCATGGTGGACACTCAGCACAAGCTGGCCAATGTCCCCTTCCTGGGCATCAACCTCTTTGGCCTAGTGGTGGAAGGACATCTCAATAGACTTGAGAATTCCAGTGCCACCTGGGATTTTGTGGCTTCATCCTAAAAAGACCCTAAGGCTTAGAAGCCTAAAAAAATACCTTTCAGTATATGTCCTTTCAACCACAGTGGCCTTGGCAGCAACCCCAGGTGGGGATGTACCAAGTCTAGTGCTCCAAGGTCAAGTTCTCTGGCCAGAGGCCGAAAAGAGGCAGAGGTAGGGGAAGTGGTGCCCCCCCAGCCTCTGTGGCCAGTGCCCCAGCTGCACAGTGATTGAGTCGGGGTGTCATCCTCCCGCCTGTCCAGTTCCTGACCCAGCTCTCAGTGGGGTTCAGATGCATGACTTCTGGCCACATTGAGCCATCAGTACTACAGACAAGTGGGTACTGGAGCTGGTAGGCAGAGGGTTGCCTCTTGACTTTGAGGCTGTCCCACCTTTCCAACCCCATGCACCTTGGGAGTTCTCAGTGTCATGGGACATGTTCTGTGCCTTAAGGGAGGACAACGCTCAGCTCCTGGCAGAGGAAGCCATAGCATGTGTTCCAGATGCCCTAGCAAGTCAGTACTTGTCCAGGTACTTTCTGGTCCCAAAACTGATGGGGGTGACTGGAGTCCCATGCTGGATCTGCATGGTCTGAACCAGTTCATGCTGAAGCGCAATGTCAGGATGGTCAATCTGAGCCAGATTATATCATCCCTGGAGCAGAGTATGTGGTTCTGCTTCTAGATCTCCAGGACACATTCTTCCACATCACAGTTTGTGTGTCCCACTGGCGGTACATTCGGTTCCACACAGAGGGGTTCTCTATCAGTTCCAGGTCATGCCGTTTGGCCTCTTGTCCACACCTAGGGTCTTCATCAAGTGCACTGCACTAGTGACAGCTTTCCTGCAGCACAAGGGTGTCAGGGTGTATCCCTGCCTGGACAATTGGCGGATAGCTAAGTCATCCAAGGAGGCCATAGAGTGGTCCAGGGATATGGCCCTCCAGACCTGCAGAGACTTGAGTCTGTTGGCCAACCCAGAGAAGTCTGATACCCTCACAGGTTATTGAGTTCATTGGAGCAGAACTAGACTCCCTGCAGGCCAAGGCCTGTCTCCCCACAGACTGGGCTGTGGACCTTACCTCCTTTACCCGGTCGTATCCCTATAAAAGTAAGGAAAATACATTGTTCCCTACTTTTATAGCTGTATATTCTACATATAGTCAGATCTTACTTCGAGAGGGCTCTTGCAGTAGGTAATTACATATAGGACTGACGCTGGCCGGTGGCAGGACCCTATGGGAAAATTTCTAGCTAGCAGTCCCTGGCGAGGGACCGCCCCCACATCAGGTGACCGGCGTCATACGACGTCGGTATAAAGGGGCGGTCCCGGATGCCCGCTTTCCAGTTCTTTCCCGCCGTTAGCTCATGCAGTGCCTCACGGTAAAGTTTGTGCTTCATCAGCCCTTCCTTTTGTTGGTTTTTACCGCAAAATAGTTATTCTTTGATCAATCGTCAGGTATATCATCGGTATATGTCGTCCCCGACACCCTCCAAGCACAAAAACAAGTGCGACTTGTGCGGCGCCCAACTGCCACACAAGGACGGCCATTCATAGATACATAGATACATAGATACATAGACAGTGTCGGCAGATAAGGGCCTATGGCCCACCCAGTCTGCCCATTTAAGTTTGTAAGTTCAGTTTATGTTTTCCAGGAAGTCTGTTGTTCTTACCCTGACCTCCAGAATTCCTTTATGTCTATCCCATGCATTCTTAAATCCCGTGATTGTTTCAGCCCCCACCACTTCCTCTGGCAGGGTGTTCCACTTGTCCACCACCCATTCTGTGAAGAAATTCTTCCTCACGTTTCCTCTGAATCGTCCTCCCTCCAACTTCATCCCATGCCCTCTAGTCCTGGAACATCTTTTTCCCTGTGCCTTTTATGCCTAGGCCCCAATCACCCGGTCGAGAAGTGCCAGCATTGCCTCAACTTCAACGCAACTACCCGTAAACGGCGCCAACAGTCCATGGAAACCCATCTCCTCAAGAAAAAGATGTCTTCTATGGAAAAAGAGTTGAAAAAGTTGAGGCAGGCGTCTAGTTCCCCCGAAGGATATTGGAAAAAGAAGGACAAGGAGAGGCACTGGGAGAAGTCCTCCTCTACCGCGTCTCCCGCTGGAGACGCAGACAAGGTAACGTCTCCCCGGGGACCATTCGATGGCCGCCTCCAAGGGTTTGGAGGAAGCGTCGGCCCGCCCGTCTGGCTCGTGCTCGGGCCTTGTGGGCGCCTCCGGGCAAATGGAGGCCTCCGCCCCGGTTCGGCTGAAGGCTTGCAGCCTACTGGCGTGGGCGACTCCTCTAAGTCAGACGTCGGCTCCTCTGACGTCCACATGGAGAGGGTCGATAAGACGCCCGACCCTTCGAGGTGGCGTCCGACCACCTCCCCTCAGACAGGCCATCCCTTCCTTCGCCGCCACCTCGATGAGGGCTCCAGTAAGCGGACGCGGCTCCTCCGTCACCGCTGGGAACTTGCCCTGAGCTGCACGTCAGCTCCTCTGGCGTCTTGCCCGGGTAGCCGGAACAGGCGGCTGAACACGCCCCCACGTCCGTCGTACCCGGTCCCCTGCAGCTCTTCCCTGATGTCTGGGAGCCTGAGTCACCCCAGCCTGACCCCAGGGATTCTCTTCTCCATCCCCGGGCGACACAGGGGATCTTCCTCCTCCGTCAGACCCTCCTCCATCGGAACCGGATCTGACCTCGGCCCCCCGGATGCCAGCCCCGACACCGGTACCTCTGCCGGCACCTCCGACGCCAGCAGGGGATGTTCCCCTTCCGTCGGGCCCTCTGCTCTCCGGGCCCCCTCATGTGGACCCGCCTGTGAGGCCGCTGACTGGGCCATCTGCTCCGGCAGCTCCCCCGGCTCCCAGGTACCCGCCATCTTATCCAACGCCATCATACCCAGGATCACAGTATCCAGCACTGCAGTACCCGACGCCGGTCTTCCCAACGCCGCAGTATCCGATGCCGCAATACACGACGCTGGGTTTCCCGCAGCCGGGTTTTGGATATTCGCCTTATGGGTACAACCCGTACACTTTTCCCCCTCCTTCTCCACCTCCACCGCCCCCATGGCCGCCGGTGGAACTACAGGAGACTCTGGCCACCTGGTGGGCTGAGGCCAGGGCTCAACTCACCAAGGAGGTATAGAGCCGCCCTATGACGATGGTGCTGGCACCGGCTCCCGTACATCCGAGATGGCACACTCCCTCACCGCCTCCGGACTCCAGAGCTCTTTCCTCTGGGTCCAGAGAGGGGCAGGACACGCGTTCACGGGTACCACTCAAGGAACCCGTTCCTCCCCCAAGTTGCGTAAGGGAGTCTTATTCTTCTTCCTCTTCATCTTCCCTCTCGTATTCCTTGGACTTTTCCGAGGGATGCTCCAAGAGAGATGACGAGCCCCACTCTCCATCTAAACCCCGGCTGAGGACCCCTCTGAAGTCTCTTCCGAAGGATCCATCTTTCACGGAGTTGCTTAGAAAAATCCAGGAAGTACACCAGTGGCACTCTTTGGAACCAGATCCTCAGTGACTTAAACTCACTGAACATCTGGATCTGCCCATGACAGCTCCAACATTAGTGCCACCCTGGATCGAGCCTCACGCCCACCTTGTTACCACAATTTGGAAACAACCGTCAGCGTTAGCCCCACTTCCCAGGAAGTCTAACAGGCTATACCAGGCTCCCCAGGGTGTGGACTACCTTGACTCTCACCCTCGTGCCGACTCAGTCATGATTAGCACCGCTCACGGCTGGTTGGCACATCCAAAACATCTGAGCTCATCTCCTCCTGATAAGGAATCTTGCCTTCTGGACCAGTATGGAAGAAAGATCTATGCCTCCTCCACACTGGGAATTCGGGCCCTGAATTACGTCACCCATATGGGGGATTACCAGAAGGCTGTCCTTACCCAGGTGGAATCCAAGCTGGACTCCTTACCTGACTCCCAAGTCAAACAGGAGTTAGCCGACCTCGTCCTTTCTGCTCATTTGGCCAGTCGCCACATTTTGCAGGCGACGTATGATGCAGTGGACACTGCTGGACAGAGCTTCACTTTTGCCGTGGGCCTACGGTGTCATGCCTGGCTCCACGTGTCAGGTTTGGTCCCAGAGGTGCAATCTGCTATTCAGGAGGCACCTTTCAGGGGGTCGGTGCTTTTTGGGGGTGATGTCAAAGACATCATCACCGACTTGCAAGAGAAGGGGACAGCTCTGAAATCAGTGGATTCCATGTACCATTCCCAACAACAGCAGCACCGTCCCTTTCACAGATGGAATCAGCCACAAGTGAAACCACAGGGAAGGCAGGCCACTAAACGTTGGGCCCCCGCAGCTGCCAAGCCCCCTCCACCCAAAAAAGCAGCAGGTGCCTCAGCTGCGGCGCTGCCCCACACCACCTGACTCCTTTCCTCTCCCACCGCCTCCGGACCCCCAGAGGAACCGGTAGGAGGGAGGTTTTCCCTCCATCTTCCGGGAGAGAGAGAGGATAACCACGGATTCTTGGGTGCTCCAGCTTATAGCGGAAGGACACTCCATAGTGTTTCTTCAGAAACCACCCCGCCACCCCCCTCTGAAGTCATCCTATTCAAGGGAACACCTTCCTTTGGTCCGGGAAGAAATCTCGGCTCTTCTCATGAAGCAGGCGATAGAACCCGTCCCCCTTCATCTTCAAGGGAAGGGTTACTATTCCCATTTCTTCCTGGTCCCAAAGAAGACGGGAGATCTCAGACCCATTCTAGATCTCAGTTCCCTGAATCTTTATGTAGAATACAAAAGGTTCAGGATGCTCTCTCTGCAGAGCCTTCTGCCCCTCCTTCGGCTGGGTCAATGGCTTTGTGCACTGGATATGCAGGATGCCTATCTGCACATTCCCCTTTGCCTTTCCCATCACAAGTATCTTCATTTTGCGTTTCAGGGGGACCACTACCAATTCAAGGTGCTCCCCTTTGGTCTATCCTCGGCCCCCCAAGTATTTACCAAATGCCTGGCTGTGGTAGCGGCCCACCTGCGTACAGTGGGAGTACAAGTGTTCCCTTACCTGGACGACTGGCTCCTGGTGGCCTCATCTAGGGAGGAACTCCTGCATTTTCTCTCCCTCGCCCAACAGGTTTTCACTTGCCTGGGTATTACCATCAATTAGTTCTGATCTCATCGCCGATGGTTTGAGACTTGCAATGATGGATGGTTTGAGAGAATCTGTTTTGGGGGGTTCCCTTCTTTCATCCTCCCCCCTCCCAGACTCTGACTACAGACGCATCAGGCGAAGGTTGGGGAGCCCATCTAGGCCCTCATCGGAGCCAGGGCTTATGGTCCAGACTGGAACAAGCTCTCCACATCAACATGCTCAAGCTTCGAGCTGTGCTATATGTTCTCCAAGCCCTTCACCAATACATTCTTCCCGGCCACCTAGCCATCCAGACGGACAACATGTGCGTAGTGTGGTACATCAACAAACAGGGAGGAACTCGGTCCTACCCTCTATGCAGGGAAGCAATGAGGGTTTGGGATTGGACAACTCAACACGACCCTCACCTCATGGCGATTCATGTTCCAGGAGTCGACAACACTCTGGCAGACAAGCTAAGCCGCTCCTCTGCTCTGGCATACGAGTGGGAATTGGACCAAGGGGTACTAGAAGATATCTTTCAGCTTTGGGGGACTCCACAGGTAGACCTGTTCACCTCTCCCCAAAACGCAAAACTTCCCACCTTTTGCTCGCTCGTTCCAGAGCGAGGCGCTTTCTAGAGCGACACTATGTCTCTAGACTGGAAGGACAGATTCGTCTATGCTTTTCCCCCAATTCCTCTGATCCCACGAGTATTGCAGAAACTAACCACAGAAGGAGCGAGAATGATTCTGATCGCTCCTTTCTGGCCCAGGCAAATCTGGTTCTCTTCTACAACGATATTCAGAGGTTCCTCCTCTTCCTCTTCCTCTATCTCGAGGTTTGCTGACCCAGGATCAGGGGACCCTGGTCCACCCAGGCCTCAAATCCCTTCATCTACATGCATGGCTCCTGCAGACCTAGCCCAATCGTGCTTTGGTGTCTCTCCAAAAGTGGCGAAAATTTTAGTGGAGGCTAGAAAACCCTCCACCAGGTCCACTTATGCCATGAAGTGGAAGAGATTCTCTATTTGGGCAGCCTCCAAGAACGTGGAGCCTTTCTCCTGTTCAGTGGCTTTTCTGCTGGAGTACTTGTGTCATCTCTTCAACCTGGGTCTCAGCCATTCCTTCTTGAAGGTTCACATGGCAGCTATCTCAGCCTACTATGTTCCCTTCGCAGAAAAAAGCTTTCACTCAACTGGAGGTCTCTAAGACCTTTTTCAGAGGGGTCCTCCATCTGAGGCCCCCCATCCGTACCCCTGCTCCCCCTTGGGACTTGAATTTTGTTCTCGAGTAACTTACTCTTCCTCCCTTTGAACCTGCAGCTTCTGCAGATCTGAAGTTTCTTTCATGGAAGATGCTCTTCTTGGTGGCCATCACTTCGGCTCGAAGAATTTCCGAGCTCCAGGCCCTGATGTGTAAAATCCCCTAATTGATTTTTCACAAAGAACGAGTTGCTCTTCGCACGAATCCTAAGTTTCTACCCAAAGTAGTAGCAGAGTCTACCTTAAATCAGTCCATAGAGTTACCTGCCTTTTTTACGCAGTACTCTAACCAAGGGGAATATTTACTCCATACCATGGATGTTCACCGAATCCTGAGATACTACACCAACAGGACGAAGGATCTTAGAAAGACTGATCAGTTGTTCGTCTCTTTTGCTCACAAAAGGGAAGGCAATGCTGTTTCCAAGCAATGCCTGTTGAAGTGGTTGGCTCATTGCATCACTTTCTTTTATGACAAGTACAACAAGAACCTTCCGGGTCAAGTTAGAGGTCTCTCCACAAGAGGCGTAGCAGCCTCTGCGGCTTGTTTCAAAAATGTGTCTGCGGCAAACATATGGGCTGCCGCCAGCTGAACTTCCGTCCATACCTTTATGAAACAGTACAGTTTGGATATTGCCTCTCGCCGTAGAGTAGGATTCGGATTGGCTGTTTTGCAAGGCCTCCTGTCTTGAGGCTTGCACGGCTAGGGCTACTTTTTAGAGTAGTTCCCTCCTCCCGGTGCCTTTCTTTTGTTCCAGACTGCTTGGGATTCAGTCCTATATGTAATTACCTACTGCAAGAGCCATCTCGAAGTAAGATAGTACAGTTAAGTAAGAACTTACCGTAACAGTAGATCTTCTAGGGAGGCTCTTACAGTAGATAATACCTTCCCGCCCTCCATCCCCCTAGGCTTTTTCAGCTCCTTTTCCAGGAATGGAAACATCTGCTTCTCTCTCGTCCGGGCCTTCTGGGCCTGTGGCGGGAAAGAACTGGAAGGCGGGCGTCCGGGACCGCCCCTTTATACCGACATCGTATGAAGCCAGTCACCTGATGTGGGGGCGGTCCCTCGCCAGGGACTGCTAGCTAGAAATTTTTCTGTGGGGTCCTGCTGCCGGCCGGCGTCAGTCCTATATGTAATTACCTACTGCAAGGGCCTCTCTCGAAGATCTACTGTTACGGTAAGTTCTTACGTAACTGTACTTCTCTACAGGAATTAATAGTATTAAGTCATGTTAGTTGCTTATGTTTTAAGTAATTTGAATGAATGAAATGTTAGCATGTTTGAGGGGTGGTAAGGGACAAATGTAAGGACTGACTGTTTAAATATTGTCACGTATGTAAAAATACACTGTTTTCTGTTTTTATAGCTATATATTCTATGTATAGATAACATGCTACAAACAGAACAGTCTTGTAAACTGGGCCTCGGGCCTAAAGATTTGTTTCCTGTATAACAATAAAGTTTTACTACTACTACTACTACTACTACTACTACATTTCAAGTCGGGCACTCGTGTCCTGCCTGGGATTTCCTGTGGCTGCTCAGGAACATGACATCCACCACCACAGTGGTCTGCTGGGCACACTGACAGGTGCACCACCTGCAGTGGGAGCTGGGCTGCCAGTGGTCCCAGCACCTAGGACCAGTTAGTCTTTGTGACCCAGTCGATGCGGGATGCCATCCAATGGTGGCTGGTCTCTCAATATAGAAACACAGAAACATAGATATTGATGGCAGATAAGGACCGCTTGGCCCACCTAGTCTGCCCATTTTCCCTGTCTACTGTAACACCAGAGACCCTACTTGATCTCTGCCTTTACCCTCCCCCCCTTTTCCTACCTCTAAGGTTCCCTTATGCCTATCCCATGCTTTTTTGAAGCCCGTTACTGTTTTTGCCCAAACCACCTCTGCTGGAGGCTGTTCCAGGCATCCACCACTCTTTCAGTAAAGTACTTCTAAACATTTCCCCCCTGAGTCTCCCCACCCTCCCCTAGTTTCATAGCATGTCCCCTTGTGCATCTTTTTTTTCTGAATAATGCTTCTCTTTTGAACTTTATTTATACCCATGAGATATTTGAATGTTTCTGTCATATCCCCCCTCTCCCTCCTTTCCTCCAGGGTATACATATTGAGGTCCTTCAGTCTCTCCTCATAGGGCTTGTGATGCAGACCCTACACCATTTTGGGTACCTTCCTCTGGACCGCCTCTACTCTGTCTATGTCCTTCTGGA
This sequence comes from Neoceratodus forsteri, assembly GCA_016271365.2. Taxonomy (NCBI): domain Eukaryota; kingdom Metazoa; phylum Chordata; order Ceratodontiformes; family Ceratodontidae; genus Neoceratodus; species Neoceratodus forsteri. The sequence goes on from CM057450.1 coordinate 1,547,542,802, forward strand.
GATGTGGTCTCCAGAACTGGACACAGTACTCTAGGTGAGGTCTCACCAATGATCTTTACAGCGGTAACACCACCCCTCTCTTTCTACTAGTGGTAGCCCTCCCTATGCACCCTAGTATCCCACTAGCTTTCCCACTGCCTTTTCATACTGTCTGACCACCTTTAGGAGGAGGGACTATCCTATTTGTCAATTAGGAGTCAACCATCACCCTCATGATGGACGCTTCTATGGTGGGTGAGGAAATCACCTGAGACACTACACTGCCCATGGGTTCTGATCACCTAGGAAGTCCTGTCATCACATCAACCTGCTGTGGCTTCATGCTTTGCAGCTGGCTCTCATGGAATTTGTTCTTCTGGTCAGGGTTCAGGTTGTGCAAGTGCAGATGGACAACATCGCAACCATGTTTTGCCTGAACAGGCGGGGTGGAACTCACTCCCATCCCTTGTGTCAGGAGGCCCTCCACACCTGGACCCTTGTGCTCAGCCTGGGTGCAGATCTCTTGATGATACATGTCACAGGAGTGAACAATCAGCTGGCAGATGCTCTCAGCCAGGTGGGAGATATGTTGCATGAGTGGTCCCTGCATCAGGAGGTGGTACAACACTTGTTCTGCCAGTGGGGAACCTCTCTTGTGGATCTGTTTGCCTCCTAGAAGAATAGAAAGCTCAGTCTGTCTTGTGCCCGACCCCCGCAGTCCGGGACACTGCTGGTGGATGCCTTCATGAGGCCCTGGACCACAGGCCTTGTGTATACCTTCCCTCCCTTCCGCTTGGTCTACAAGGTGGTGGTCAAGGCCAGAAAGGACAAGGCATGAATTATTCTGATAGCTCCAGACTGGCCCAGATAGTTCTGGTATCTGGATCTCCTCAGCCTCAGCAGCAAGCCTCCTTGGTGGTTGCCTCTTCACCAGAACCTGCTGACCAGACAACAGGGGACAGTCCTGCACTTGGACCTTCAATCTGTGCACCTCATAGCCTGGTTTCTGAGCAGCTAGAGTTCCAGGCCTTGGGCCGTTCAGAGTCTGTGCTTCACATTGTGGAAGCCTCCTGAAAGGGGCTGGATCGTCGGTGCTGTGCCTTTAAATGGAAAAGGTTTTCCATTTGGTGTCAGAGCAAGGAGCTGGATCCCCTTGCCTGCCCTATGGATAGTATCCTGGAGTACCTCAGGGCCCTTTCTCAGTTGGGGATCCGAGTGACAACCCTTAATGTGCACCTGGCAGCTATCTGTGCATACCAGATGTCAGCTGGTATGCCCACAGTGGCCCAGGACAATGTGGTTGGGTGCCTTTTCAAGAGCCTGGACCACCTGTCCCCTCTGGTGCGTGAACCACCAGCACCATGGGACCCACTGCTGGTGCTGCTTGTGCTCATGGGCAAGACATTTGAGCCTATGCAGAGAGTGAGATGTCTTATCTGTTATGGAAGATAGCCTTCTTGGTGGCCATCATGTCAGCAAAAAGGACCAGTGAGCTCCAGGCGTTATCGGTGGAGTCTCCTTATCTGGTCTCCCACAGGAACAAACTTGCCCTTCACCCCCATCTGATGTTCCTCCCGAAGGTTGTATCAGAGTTCCACCTTAACCAAGTGATGAACTTTCCAGTATATTTTAACAACCCATTTTCAGAAGCCGACCACAGGCTCCATACCCTGGATCTATAGAGGGCGCTCTCTTATTATAAGGAACGCATGGCTGGAGTTTGGGGTGAGGTTGAACAGCTGTTTGCAAAATGCAATGAAGCTTCACCTGGCAAACCAGCAGCAAAGCAGGATGTTAGGTGAATAACATTCTGCATCAACCTCTGTAGTAAATGGGTGCAGTTGCCACTGGGCTGTTTTCAGGGTGGGACAGCAAAGCCTTGCGGGATCTTGTCTTAAGGGCCTATATATATATATATATATATATATATGTATATGCAGTGCAGGGGAGCCCACTCTGTGTAATATGTGAGATGTCAGACCTGCACGCACTGCTGCCTACCTAGTGTAAGAATAAAAGTTGTTGTGGAGGGGAACTGTTGGATTCCAGTAATCTGTTATATTAACTGATGAGCAGCACCAGTTATCTTGCAGCAGTACTTCAGTGTTCCTGTTCCTGACAAACTATTAAAGAAGGAGCCTTCTAAAGAAGCCTGCTTTAGCTTGTTTGTTGGTAAGCCTAGCCCACACCTCAGAACCACACGCAGTAAGTACCCTGAAACATTTGGGTTCCAGTTTATCACATTGTCAAAAAGGAAGGCCGATGGAGATTTATATTGTGAGCACATTTTTTAACTGATATTATGGCTTACCCAGCCACAATGCCTACCATAGGCCACATTCCTGAAATTAGTGAGGTAAAAGAAGATTTTGAATCCTGTTTGGAAAGATTTGAGAGATGGCTGGCAGCAAATTACTTTGATGATGCTAAGAAAGCAAACATTTTCCTTGCCACTTTACGAGCTAAAACGTATAGCCTTCTTAAAACTTGATCGCCCCCAAGAAGCCAACAGAGCGAACCTACCAGCAGCTGACTAACACACTTAAAGCTCATTATAGTCCTGAGCCTATCATCATTGCAGAATGATTCCAGTTTTACTGTCAGAACCGAGAAACAGGGGAAGCCTTGAAGTCTTTATTATTGCCCTTAAAAAGTTGGCTTCCACCTGCAAGTTCGACACTTTCCTAGACCAAGCCCTCCAGGACAGATTTGACTGTGACCTTCAGCTTGTTTGTTGGTAAGCCTGGCCCTCACTTCAGAACCACATGCCGTAAGTACCCCCAAGTATATGGGTTTCAGTTTATCACAACCTCTGCTAATAGGTTAGCTGGTAGGGAACCTCCCAATGGGTTTACGGCTCACTCCACCAAACATACTTCTGCCTCGGTGGCTGCTTCCAGAGACATCACCATACAGGGCATCTGTAAGACTGCTACCTAGAAGTCAGCATAAACCTTCATTTTCCACTACAGTATCGACCTCAAGTCACACGAGATACTGCTTTTAGGACTTCGGTTTTCCAGTTTCTGTTCACCAAAGAGGGGTGCAGGCCTTGCCCCTTCCCCCCAGAAAACTGCTAGGAGTCTGACAGAGTGTAGATACTGAACTGTATCCATGCCCTTAGAATGATAGGCTACTTACCTTTTTATTCTAGGAGTGGTATACTGTTCACATCCACACAATCTATTGGCCTCCCCTGGCAATGTGACACCCAGATCCCCGCTTCCACCAGGCAAAAATGTGATGTCACAGGGTGGAGCTGGAGGATATGCCTCCCTGGTGGTGAGAGGAGCTTAGTTTAAAGACATCTGATGGGTCAGCACTTCCAGTGGAACTGCCAGAGTGTGGATGTGAGCTATATACCACTCTTAGAACAACAGTTACAATGGGTAACCTGTCTATCAATACTTATGTTGTTTACGTCACTTGTGAGGTTACCCGAGGTCAAGTAGAACTTGTATAGATAAATTATTTATCACACAGATCTCCACTGTGTATCTCATGCACATACTGTATATATCAATATATATCATCAATATATTTGTTTTTAATTAATTTACTTTTTTGTGATCGTGAAATTGTATCCTTATTTGTGCAGGTCCATTTAGAAATGGAATAAACTGAAAAGTGGAGATATTTCAAGCCCCATTTTTCATGCTAGCCCACTTCTTTTGATGCAACATGTGGCCCCGTTCAGCCATGACACGCACATCAACTCCCTAAGTGGGAAGATTCCCCAGCCCATCACAGGGTGTTGCATGTGTGACAGAACACTGCACAATACCTTCCCAGGATTAGAATGGTGGCATGGACAGTTCTGGATTCTGTCCTCGTGCTACCTAGATGGCTTCTCAAGCTCGCCCCTGAATCTGAGTCACCAGCAAGGGAACACAACCTGTTTCCTGCTGGGCCACAGGGTGGCTTTCCACATATCATTTCCTCATCAGTTTCTTTTTTTTTTTAATTTTAAATTTTGACCTCAGATTTTCAACATAGGCTCCCATATTCAGAATCGGCCAGATGCGAGCTCTGAACAGACTGCGCAATCTGTTGGACCATCGAACCCTGGATGCACGGTGCACAGCAGGGGGTCACCATGTTCTGTGCAGCGCAGCCAGGGTGCGGGGCTGACGACAGCCAATAGGGGCACTACATGGCACACAATGTTGTGTGCCGCAGCCCTCATGGGTGATATTCAGCCCAAACATGCAAATGAGCTCATTGGGCATGCACAGTACAACAGGGCCATTTGCATGCCCATTATGGGCTCATCTGTATGCCTGCGCTGTCGTGAAATGCGCCAGGCCAGTCCCCCACACCCCCGATCTTAGTTTAAATAATACGATTCTCCCCTGCTCCGCATATCCCTGCTAGACTAGTGGTTCCCCCCCAAGCCCCGATCACAGTTCAAATAATATGCCGTATCCCCGGTAGTCTAGTGGCCCCCTCCCTGATCCCCAATCTGTGTATGATAATAAAAATGCCCCATTCCCTGGTAGTCTAGTTGTCCCCCCACCCAATCCCCGATCTGTGTATGATAAAAAAATGCCCCATTCCCAGTTAGTTTAGTGGTCCCCAGTCCCCAATCCATGTATGATAAAAAAAAATGCCCCATTCCCTTGTAGTCTAGTGGTCCCCCTTCCCGATCCCCGGTCCGTGTATGATAAAAAAAAAAGTGACCCATTCCCTAGTAGTCTAGTGGTCCCCTGACCCCATTTGGCATAAAGACATACCCACATCCCTGGTGGACTAGTGGCCCCCCACCGCGGTAGGCGCAGATACACTACCTGCTCCCCCCCAAACTGAGTGGAGCTGGCAACTGGCACTGGCAAACTGCCAACCGAACAGTGGGATTGCGTACAGTATACAGTACACGGCCATCATCCAGGCTGAACACTGTCACTGTCAGCCTGCTGCTAATTGGGCTGTCTCTGGTGAGCCTCCTGTAGCCTGAGCTGTATTGGATGCTACAATGACACACCTCTGCAGACCCTACTCTCTCAATTAGCTCTAAGATGGGAACCACAGACCTGTCAGGGAACTACAGACCTCTCAGTATTACCTTTGTTGTAAGGAAGCTGATGGAGTCACTGGTCAGAGAACCTTGTGGACTACTTGGAGAGCAACATGCTCCTGGACAGTAAACAGCATGGATTCGTGGCAGGGGGTTCTTGTCACACTAACATAATAGGGTTGACTAGGTGACAAGGGAATTGCGTAGAAGCCATGCTGTGGATTGCCCTACTTCGACTTCAGCAAAGCTTTTGACTTGGTGCCTAACATACACTTCCTGAAGAAGATGTAGGATCTGGATGCAGCTAAGGTCATAGTAAACAAGGAAGGTAACAGGCTAAAGGGGAGGCAGCAGAGGACTGTGGCCCATGGGGTCAAATCAGAAGAGAGTGAGGTCATGACAGGGGTACTACAGGATCTGTCCTGGGATACAGTCCGCTTCAATATGTTCATCAGCAACATTGGTGAGGGAATCTAGGACAGGTTGTGTCTCTTCATGGATGACAATAAGCTCTGTGGGAAGGTGGATAGCAATGGAAAATCAGGGAAATGTACAGGGACTTACAACAGCTAGTGGGGTGGTCTGAGGTTCGGCAGTTGAAATTCAAAGCCATGAAGTACAAGGTAATGCACCTAGGGAACAAGAATCCCTGCAAAGAGTACTGGATGGGTGGGATGAGACTTAGCACTACAACTGAGGAATGGAACCTTGGAGTTGTCATCAGTGACTCCCTCAAACAATCGAGTCAGTGTAACAAGGCATATAGCAAAGCAAGTACTTGATAACTTGATAAACTAGGAGTGGAGGTGCACCATAGGCACATCGGATTGACTCCCCCACTGTACAGTGGATTGTCTAATTTATAGCCCAGGAGTCCATAAAGGTGTCAAGGTACAGTATTTCTAAAAGCAATCCATACTAGAGGCATCAATAATATACTGGGGCAAGTTACTCCAGTATTTCGCTACCCTTTGTGTAAAATAAGAACCCCTTTTTTCAGTTTTAAAGAGTTTGTCTTGTAATTGTTTAGTGTGGTTCCTAGAACTGTATACAGTATATTTGAATTCTAGGCCCATATTAGTCATTAACTCACTATCAATTATTACTTTAACAACTAGGATGAGGTCACACCATAACCGTCGTCTGTCTAGACTGTGTAAACCTAAGAGATTTAATCTATCATTGTAGTGAAGTCCATCCATGCCACACATAGATTTTGTAACTCTCCTCTGAACCTTTTCTACATCACTTATATCATTTTTAAGATATGGGGACCAAAACTATGAGCAGTAATATAAATGTGAGCAAACCAAACTTCAGTACAGCGACACCATGACATCCCTGTGCTGACTGGTCATATTTCTTTTTTACACATCCTATGATCTTGCTGGCTTTTGCAGATGCAACTGAGCAGTTAGACCCAAATGAAAAGTTCTGCTGAATAATAACTCCTAGATCTTTTACTTCCCTTAATATAGTGCCGTAAAGTTATAAGATGCAAGTATGTTGTTTTTTCAGAGGTGAAGTACGACACATTTGTCGAGATTAAATTTCATCTCCCAAGTTACAGACCACTTGAATAACAAATCAAGGTCTGCCTGGATTTTGGCAGCGTCATTTGAGTTCTGCACTTTATCTCCAATTTTGGTATCATCTGCAAATTATTTTTTTTTTTGAATATTTGGAGACCCAAGTGTCAAATCGCCTAAGAAAATGTTGAAGAATACAGGTTCCAGGACAGGCCCCTGAGGCACACCGCTAGTGATACTGGTGTAACCAGACAATGCACTGCCTGTTCTAACACATTGCTTTCTATCAGCCTACCAATTTAGTATCCAAAGGCTTACTCTACTATCCATGTTAAGGTAGTCAAGTTTGGCAAATAATTTGCCATGATGGACCTGATAGAATGCTTTGCTGAAGTCCAAAAACACAACATCACGTGGTATAGTTTGACCCAATAATTCACTAATAGGCTCATAAAAAGAAATCAGATTTGTCACACAGGAATCCGCTCTGGTGAAACCATGTTGAGTTTTATCATAAAAACTACCCTTAGTAATGCTTTCCATTATATTCTTTTAGAATGCCCTCCATAATTTTACATGGGACAGAGGTCAGGCTAATAGACTTATAGTTTTCAGCCAGGTGTTTATTTCCCTTTTTGTGTACTAGGGAGACAACAGCTGTCTTCCAGTTCTCTGGTACCAATCATGTATTAAAGGAAAATGAATATACAGCACTTAGAGGTTCAGAAATTAGATGGGTCATATTTTTAATAGTGTGCGGGTAGATATCATCCAGACCGGGAGCTTTACTAGGTTTATTTTATTTAATTCCCTTAGTACTTTTTCTGAGGAAAAGATATAACTACCTATAGCATTCCTTGAGTCGCCACTATTTGTTTTGTCAATTTTTCCAAACTCTTATTGTTAAAGTTGGAACCAAAGTAGCCATTTAGGTGTTCTGCCATAAGTGTAGCATCATCCCCTAAATTTTCTGTATAAGTAGGATGCTTGGTTGAATTGGGAGGGGTACTGATAACAGAAGGGAAGAGGCAGTACTTTCCCTATATAGATCCTTAGTGAGGCCACACCTGGACTACTGCACCCAGTTCTGAAGTCCTCACCTCGGGAAAGATAGGGATAGGCTACAGACGGTGCAGTGCAGGGTGACAAAAATGATTCAGAACATACAGGAAAGGTCCTGTGAGGAGCACCCTAAGGCACTGACTATGTACTTGCTAGAGACCAGAAGAGAGATGGGGGATACGATAGAGACCTTCAAGTTCCTAAAAGGAATTAACAAATGAACTGTGGGGAACTAACTAACTGGCATACTAGGTCATGATCACACAGACATGATTGGAAGCTAACAGGTGGGAGGTTCAGGAGGGACATGAGGAAGTATTATTTTACAGAAAGGGTGGTGGAGCCATGGAAGAGTCTACCAGCTGAAGTGGTAGGTGCAAAAAATGCTGGCAGCTTTAAGCACGGTTGGGACAGAATGAAGGGTATAGTGGTTGCTAGGAGCAGCAGAAACTGGGAGGAAAATGGGAGGAGGTTGGGGGGACTAGAACCCTGGAGGGACAGTAGGTCCCAGGGCTAAATAGGGAGTTCAGGCAGACTCTGTCATCATTGTCTCTGTTTTTATGTTTCTAAGATATCTGCTTCGCTTTGTGCACGCAAGCAAACATAAAAAGGGAATGCCACGACATAGAGGAATAGAGGAGAAATACATAATGTTAAAAAAAGGATATAAAATCCATAATTAAACACACCTATTAAACTGAAGAATTAACAGATGGAGAGTAACCGTAAAATTAATACCAAAAAGTAAAATGGGTGAAGGGGGGCATACCAGGAAGAATAATTAGAAACAGAATAAATCAGCAGGAGGAAGGAAGGAGGATTAGTAAGATATAGGCAGATCATTTGAAAATGCACAGCCAAAAAAAATTAATTATATGTAACCCCTAGGCTGTGCTATTCCAAGGGCTACTACCCCTGCCTGTCCTTCTGAAAAAAGGTTGAGGGGCCTGGGTTCCAAATTAACGATTACCGGTGGCCCCCTACCCTCAGTAAACACAATGCGTTGGTGCCTCCACCCAGAGTAAGATATGTGGGGGTGTCTATCCAACCTGGTATAGCCCTCTGGGAAGCTATATCCACCCACTAGTCCACCTTGTGACCAAGTGCCTTCGAAACAGATACAACCCTTTTCAGCAGGGAACACACAATTAGTAAGGAACATTAATAATATGCTCACACCCCTTGCACTTACCACCAGGGTCTGGTCTTTTGGCAAACACCCTGGAGTCCACTGTAAAGCAATATCACATGCAAGCATACACTTTCAAATGCTTTTTCCTAAGTCACAGTGAAGTTTAACCAGATAATAATTTGCTTCTGAGGTTGCTTAACAGTGAAACAACAAATCTGATTTATTGAGGGGATGTGAACAAGGGAGGGGTGCAAATCTGGATAAATGATTGCTAAGATGGTATTAGCCAGGATATTTTGCATGCAATTTCTTTAGTCTCTAAGTACAGTCTTACAACTGCTGGGTACCCAACGTGTGATGCTGGCTAGCCAGAACGGTGCCTGGGGTTGCAGCTATTGTTGAGGCCCTTAATGGGAAGAAAAGATGATTAAACTTGCACAAAGACCTTGACTAATTGTATCCTTGGCCAGTGGGCCTAGTTCACCGAAACCCTGTAAAACACACAGAGTGAAATCAGATGGTACCACAGAATAATTCAAGAGCTTGTTGCAGAGAGCTACCCTGAGTTTACTCACAGCACCAGTAGGTAGAAGATGGCCTGGTGAAATGAAGACCTGTTGCAGGGCACTGAAGAGCATGGGGAAGCTGGTCTGTCACTGAGAAAACTGTAACTGGTGCAGGAATAGACGGCTTGGACTGGGTTTGGCATGAACCCAAGGTCGGATAAAACACTTCTGGCAAACTTCAGTTCTTTTGGCTGGTGAAAGCCTCCAGCTGGCTGACAACTTGGCCAAACAAGGCAACTGGCTCCTGGTGGCAAACAGGCGTCCCTGGTTAGTAGGCCTCGGCCCACCACGAGCATTCAGAACATTAAATAGAAACAGCATTCACTCATCCACTACTCAGTTCGGCTTCAGGCCAGTTCGCAATTACAGTCACTCTGCTGCGCAAACCTTTCAACCTGCAGAAAGCAATCTCTGACGACTGATTCCCGAACTTGGGACTGCAGACACACGCCGGAGGAAACTAGGCCTTTCCTAGGCCAGAACCCCGTAAGCTTGAACAGGGCTCCTCGCCCCATGAAGTCTTGGGATGAACTGCTCACGGTTTGAAATCAGTTTTCAGATGAGTCCATTTTTCTTGCATTGCAATTGGTCAGGGGAAGCTGTCGATCACAATCTTGTGTTCCCATTGATTCTTTTAGGCGCCAAACCTTAGAGTTCACAGTTTCTCCCACAAGGCACCTGAACTAAGGACCCCTCGAGGCCCCCTGGTGTCCCAATTGGTCCAATTCCTGGAAGTCCCAGACCAAACATGGTGACTCCCATTTGGATGCATAAGCTGCAAGAAGGCAGGTTAAAACGAGCATTCTAATTTAAATACAACAACAAATTAGAAGTAAATATTTACAATACCAGTTAGGGCTCCCTCTGCTCTAACAGCGACAGCAGAATGGAGCAAATCGGGTTGATGCCCGGCCGGTCACAAGATCTGAAGCACTCAGACCCGTAGCCCAGGTCATTCACAACACACTGGCAGTGTCACTCAAAGGGACAGGCATGGAGGCACACCATGGCACACTCACGCAGATCAATAGGGTCATCAGATATGGATTTATTGTTTCCAATGGATGTCTGCCTGGCAGTGGGCATTGCTGGAGCCCTGGGAGACACTTAAGGTAAGCCCCAAATTGGTGGGGGGGCTACATACAGACGTAGGGACAGCTTTAAATCATCATTGCGTCATCCAGAATGAACAGTTTGTATAGTATAAATCCAGTTCATTCTGTCTTTGCAGGATTATTCTTGTAATGTCACCTCCCCTTTCTGACAGTGTCACTCTTTTTTAAGCCTCACAAATCTAAGGGATGCTGCTTATCTGTGTCCTATTTCTTTGTAGTGCCGTGCACAGTTACCTGTATGAATGGCTGTCCTGTATACGTCAGTACGAACCTTAAGTTGCCGTGTCTGTCCAACATACGCCTTTCCACATGGGCATTTCAGCATATGAATAACCTGTGTGATAATAAAAGTGATAGAGAATAATGTATGGGGTGGAGTGCATTACAAAAAATTTAATATACCCTCAAGGTATGTGATGCTACATAAACCCCGAGAACTAAGCTTGAGGGGTTTATGAAAGCATCACACAGAGTTTTGCACTCAGCCCCATACATTATTTTGTTATCATTTCTGGTCATCATTTTTTTCCTACCTCCCACCCCCAGCCCAGCTAAAGGCATGCGTGGAAGTTCCATCTGTACTATATAGGAGTCTGCCTTGTCAGTTCACCCCAGCTCCTCTTACAGAAGACTGCAGGTCTAGCTTTCAGAATAAAACAATTTGTCTGCTAACCCCCCAAACTAAACCGTGTTTTTTTGTTTTGTACTGTATGCCGACCTTAGTGACGAAGGCCCCTCATGGAATTTGTTCCTCTGGTCAGGGTTCAGGTTGTGCAAGTGCAGATGGACAATATCACAACCATGTTTTATCTGAACAGGCAGGGTGGAACTCACTCCCATCCCTTGTGTCAAGAGGCCCTCCACATCTGGACCCTTGTGCTCAGCCTGGGTGCAGATCTCCTGATGATACATGTCACAGGAGTGAACAATCAGTTGGCAGATGCTCTCAGCCAGGAGGGAGAGAGAGAGAGATGTTGCCTGAGTAGTCCCTGCATCAGGAGGTGGTACACCTGTTCTCCCAGTGGGGAACCTCACTTGTGGATCTGTTTGCATCCTAGAAGAACAGAAAGCTGAGGCTGTCTTGTGCCTGGCCCCCACAGTTCGGTACACTGCTGGTGCATGCCTTTTTGAGGTCCTGGACAACAGGCCTTGTGTACACTTTCCCTCCCTTCCGCTTGGTCTACAAGGTGGCGGTCAAGGCCAGAAAGGACAAGGCACAAATGATTCTGATAGCTCCAGACTGGCCCAGACTCCATGGTGGTTGTCTCTCCACCACAACTTGCTAACAAGACAACAGGGGACAGTCCTGCACGTGGACCTTCAATCTGTGCACCCCACAGCATGGTTTCTGAGCAACTAGAGTTCCAGGCCTTGGGCCTCTCAGAAGCTGTGCTCCACATTGTAGAGGCAGGGGTGCCGACAGCGTAGGTGCTTGGGTGCTTGGGCACCCACAAAGTTTAAATGAGCACCTCAATTCTGGATGGATTTGATTCCTGCTACATACAAACCATTCAACTCCCCCCCGGCCCAATCCTTCCTTTACCATCCCCACCCCCAACAGTTGTACGAGGTAATCCATTCATCCCCCTGCCCCCACCACTGCATCCAATTTCTCTGTGGCTCACTCACTCACTCTTTGCGTTTTTTGAGTGATGACAGGCAGCAGCAGTCATGTCAGTCCTGTCTCCGGTGCGACATCCACTTCGCTTTGGCTCCCCAAGTGGCCGATGCAGAGCAAAACAACAACAGAACACTCCAAGTCCTGGCAAGGCTCCCGACCCTAGTTCCTCCCATATGTCCACAATGTGAGCACAGGTGCACTCAACTCACTACACAACGCGCGGTCCGCGGCCATCAGCGAACATATCCTCTGGTGAGCACTGACTCCAACTTGCTAGAGTGAAAGGAGCAAGGTCGGACATATTATTTTGTTTAGTTGCAGTGAATTCTAGTCTATAGCTGACCTGTTTCTAAAGTGCATACAATACGTAGATGCATCTTTTAAAACGTCTGAAAGCCAGCCCAGAGTGAGCAGTTACATCCTGCAAAATTCCAGAGAGATAGAGCATTTATAGCAGTAATATAGTCAGAGATTGGTTCCTTTTACATAATGAGAACAATCCACTAAGTAATTCTGTAATGGAATGGTAGTAGTTAATATGAGAGTGCTAGTACGTTCTCGGAGTACAATGAGATTTACATTTACAGTATGTTCAAAGTATGGTAGTACTGGTATGCACTAATTCTTTACTTACTAATACAGACTGAACACTCCTAAAAATATGTCTTTCACTAGGTCTTTTCTTTCTAGCTCAGTAATGAGAAATCAGTTTAGTGTTGTGTGTGTGTGTGTGTGTGTGTGTGTGTGTGTGTGTGTGTGTGTGTGTGTGTGCGCGCGCTACCTTTCTCTAGCACAAGCTTAAGCATCTGAAATAACATGTATGGTTTCTGGTCTTTTTTTCCTACTGCAATTCTGGACATAGCTACTGGACATTCCATGCACACAAGTTTAGGGGAAAGGGGTCTGTTTTAGGCCAGCACTGTGTTTAGAAATATAGTCTTGAGGAGACCACCAAGTAGCTCAGGAGAGGAGAATGGCTCAACCTCATTTCAGGGAACATGGCACAGCTCGAATACCCTTGTTTTGGGAATCAGCCCAAGGGAGGAAGAAAGAAAATATAGGGAGCCTCAGAGGGAGAAAGAAGGGGTCAAAACAGGTGACTGTTATGTTCTCAGTCTGTGTGATTTCCCAGTACATTTGAGCCAAAGGTGTGGTGCCTGCCTCTCTTTAGGGAGATGGGTAGGATTTAAACCAGGTGGCAGCAAAGCCACCATAAGAACTAGACAGCGTCAGCAACTTTACCAAGTTGAGTTTCTCCGGTTCAGGAAACTTGAGACAACGTGTATCCAGCAGTAGCCCACAGGTTAGTGGGAAAGTAAATCTCACCAGTGGTCTCTGCAGCCAGAGACTGTTCCTTACATTGGGCAACACTGGAAACCCAGGAAGAAAGGAACCTATCAGGCCTCCTTAGCCCAGGGCTACATGATATATGAGGAGTAACAGAAGGGGCAAGCAAAAAACCTTGATAAGAGTTCTTAAGGTCAGTTGCAAGCGCAATTGGAATGCTGCAAGGCCACTATGAAGATAAAAAAAATCAGGTGATTACAGTTTGGCCAAAGTAAGGGACCATAAGGAAGCAATACAGAGGAGTATGAATAGATAGGCCATTGACAGAGTGAAGGCCTATGGCACATTCGTAAGGTAGAAAAAATGGGCAGATTGGATGCGCTTTGTGGTCCTGCTCTACTGTCAACTTCTTTGTTTCTATTGTTCTATGACCATGATGTGATTCTCCCTCAGAAAAGAAATGTTAAAGAGCAGTTGACGTCTTCAGGACAACTTTATCAAAATATATTATTTAGACACAGTTCAGCTTGTTTTTCATCTTAGTTTTGCATTTTTCCTCCACATTATTTATTATTGAGTTCATTTTCATGAAAACAGGATCTTTTTTTTTTTTTTATCACAGCCCTATTTTTCCTACCTTACTATGATGCCTACTGGCAGGGGCATCCAGCCGCTGGCCCTGCTTGTGGGGAGAGCAGCAGGCTCACTCGCATGGGGGTGGTCTGCACGGCTGTAGCTGATCCACTGGAGGGCTCCCACATTCCTTGCCAACCAGTCCGGCGCCATACCTGCCCCAGCGCGATTCCATGACAGTCCTCCCCGCAGTGTAGGGCACGGCCATCAAGCTGCACGGTCTTGCGCAGCTCATTTTCCACTTTTTCACCCAGTGAGAGCACAGACATGCAATGACGTCTTGTGCATAGATATGTTGACATCCGCCGTGCTCCCTCCCCTTAGATACATGCGCATCTGCAGTGCCGCCGGGCGTCCGCAAGGACCGCTAGAGTGCTACGTAGGTTCACCCCATTCCCCAAGAGAGCAGTTGTCAGACGCTTAGTCCTGGTCCTCTCCTGCCAACCCCCGGTGGCCCGGGCTTGTTCCTGAACCCAGGTCACCGACGTGAAGCGAGGTGTGGCGACCAGCGCCTCAACCCTCAGTGCCACCGGGCCTGCTTGAAAACAGGATCTTTGCTTCTGAAGAGTTCATCTGTTCCTGTTGCTTTCTCCCTCCCTGAGGTCATAATGCACTGCTTTATGACATCACAGTACAGTTACCCCCATGGGAGCAGATTGTGATGTCAAAACAGAGCACTATGACTTGAAGTAGGGAGTAAGCTATAGAGGCGGGTGAACTCCCTAGGATAAAGATCATGTATTCATAACAATTTCCTCCCTAATACACAATGGGGAAGAGAACTCTATAGAATATATATGGAATGCAAGATGAATTATACCTAGCTATTGGGTTTTTAAAAGTTTTCTTTGAGGCGTCAGCAGCTCTTTAAAAGACAAAGGGGATTCAGCTTCTCCTAGCCCAGGAACCAAAACACAGTCAACGTGTGCCATGTATGCCCAAGCACCTGACACAAGGGATAGAGATGCTACAAATGAAGCCTGGAGTGAAGGCATCCATTTTCTGTGTACCCTATTAAATGAAAGTTGTATCACTGCTTGAGCCCTCAGTACATGTGGCATGTTATTTATGTAAAGAATGTGAACTGATGTGAAAGGTAACACAGAGAATCAATAAGAGTAAATAGGCCCCCTCTCAGCATTTTGGAATTGCAAGTAATTTAAAAGAACCCTCAGCTGGACTTGTGAATCAGATATTTCATCCTTTGCACCCTGAGGGGTGGTGACACTGCAACCTAAAATCACTATTCATGGCATGCTTGAAAAACTGAGAGCATGAAAGTTCCCTCCTGGGCACTCTCCTATTGATCTTAGCACCTGCTCAGGCATCAAATAGCCACCAATGGCACCCTGACATTCTCTACAGTGGAGTAGTTGTGATGTTGTGATGGTAGCATACTCATTCCAGAATGTATCAAAATATCCTCCAGAATACACCAGAAAGCATGAAAAGCTCTATAGCATCTGGGGGCTGCCTCAGCCTTTTATTAGGACTTTGATCACACACAAACTTTTTCAAAACCAGGCGCCCCTGTGTGGAGGCCTCCTGAAAGGGGGTTGACTCGTCGGTGCTATGCCTTTAAATGGAAGAGGTTTTCCATTTGGTATCAGGGCAAGGAGCTGGATCCCCTTGCCTGCCCTGTGGGTAGTATCCTGGAGTACCTCAAGGCCCTCTCTCAGTGGGGGATGTGAGTGACAACCCTTAATGTGCACCTGGCAGCCATTTCTACATACCAGGTGTCAGCTGGTATGCCCACAGTGGCCCAGAAAAAGGTGGTCGGGTGCCTTTTCAAGAGCCTGGACCACCTGTCCCCTCTGATGCATAAACCACCACCACTATGGGACCCACTGCTGGTGCTGCCTGTGCTCATGGGCAAGACATTTGAGCCTATGCAGAGAGAGAGATGTCTTATCTGTCATGGAAGACAGCTTTCTTGGTGATAATCATGTCAGCCAGAAGGATCAGTGAGCTCCAGGTGCTATCGGTGGAGTCTCCTTATCTGGTCTTCCACAGGGACAAAGTTGCCTTCGCCCCCATCCGAAGTTCCTCCCAAAGGTTGTATCGGAGTTCCACCTTAACCAAGTGATGAATTTTCCAGTGTATTTTAACAACCTATCTTCAGAGGCCAACCGCAGGCTCCATACCCTGGATCTACGGAGGGCGCTCTCTTATTATAAGGAGCGCATAGCTAGAGTTTGGGGTGAAGCTTGACAGCTGTTTACAAAATGTGTTGAAGCTGTGCCTGGCAAACCAGTAGCAAATCAGGTAATTAACAGGTGGACAACATTCTGCATTGACCTCTGCTGTAGGTTAGCTGGTAGGGAACTTCCCAAGGGGCTTAGGGCTCACTCCACCAAATATACTGCTGTCTTGGTGGGTGCTTCCAGAGACACCCCAATACAGGGCATCTGCAAGACTGCTACCTAGAAGTTAATATAAACCTGTATTTTCCACTACAGTATCGACCTCAAGTCAGACGGAATGCTGCTTTTAGGACCTTGGTTCTCCAGTCTCTGTTCACTAAAGAGGAGTGTGGGCCTTGCCCCCTCCTCTCAGAAAACTGCTAGAAGTCTGCCGGAGTGTGGATAGTGAACTGTATCCATGCCCCTAGAACGATCGGTTACTCGCCTTTTTGTTCAAACATAGAAACATAGAATTTGATGGCAGATAAGGACCACTTGGCCCACCCAGTCTGCCCATTTCCCTACCTAATGGATAAGCTGCAGATCCTAGTTAACCAGCAGCCTACTTCTTTCTACCCCCACCCCCTAGAATTGCCTTATGGCTGTTCCATGCATGCTTGAATTCAACCACTGTTTTTGACTCCACAACCTCCTCCGGAAGGCCGTTCCATGCATCCACAACCCTCTCTGTGAAAAAATACTTCCTTACATTACCTCTGAGCCGCACCCCTCTATCTTCAAATTGGCCCCTTGTTCTTGCACACCTCTTTTTTTGAAAGATGCTACCCTCTTGGACTTTGTTGATTCCCTTGAGGTACTTGAAAGTTTCTATCATGTCCCCCCTCTCCCTCCTTTCCTCGAGGCTATACATATTAAGCTCATTTAGTCTCTCTTCATATGTCTTCCGGTGCAGACCCTGCACCATTTTATTTGCCCTCTTCTGGACAGCTTCCATCTTGTCTGTGTCCTTGCGGAGATTGGGTCTCCAGAATTGCACACAGTACTCCAGATGGGGTCTCACCAGCTGTCTGTACAGAGGGATAACAACTTCCTATTTTCTACTGGTGATGCCTCTCCCTGTGCATCCCAGTATCCCCCCAGCCCTCCTTACTGCCCTCTCACATTGCTTGCCCACCTTTAAGTCATCTGATATGACTACCCCCAGGTCCCTTTCCATTTTTGTTGTTGTTAGTATCTCACCCCCATCGTGTACTCTTCCCCTGGGTTTTTGTTTCCCAGGTGCATTACCTTGCACTTCTTAGCATTAAATCTAAGCTGCCATACATTTGACCATTCCTCTAACCTTGCCAAGTCCCTTCTCATCCTTTCCAACCCACCTTGTGCATCAACTCTGTTGCAGATCTTTGTGTCATCTGCAAAGAGTATACAGTTCACATCCACACAACCCATCTGGTCTCCCCGGCAATGTGGCTCCCAGATCCCTGCTTCCACCAGGCAAAGATCTGACATCACAGGGTGGAGCCTGAGGATATACCACCCTGGTGGTGAGAGGAGCGTAGTTTAAAGACATCCAATGAGTCAGCACTTCTAATAGAACTGCCAGAGTGTGGATGTGAAATATATACCACTCATAGAACAACAGTTACAATGTGTAACCTGTCTATCTATACTCATGTTGTTTACGTCGCTCGTGAGGTTACCCGAGGTCAAGTAGAACTTGTATAGATATATTATCACACAGATCCCCACTGTGCATCTCATGCACATACTGTGTATATCAATATATATCATCAATGTATTTGTTTTTAATGAATTTGCTTTTTTGTGATTGTAAAATTGTATCCTCATTTCTGCAGGTCCACTTAGAAATGGAATAAACTGAATAGTGGAGATATTTCAAGCCCCTTTTTTCATGCCAACCCACTTCTTCTAATGCAGTATGTGTCCCTGTCAAGCCATGACACACACATCAACTCCCTAAGTGGAAAGATTCCCCAACCTATCACGGGGTGTTGCCTATGTGACTGAATACTGCACAATACCTTCCCAGGATTAGAGTGGTGGCATGGACAGGTCTGGCTTCTGGCCTCTGTCCTCGTGCTACCTAGATGGCTTCCCAAGCTCATCCCTGAATCTGAGACTCAAGCATGGGAATGCAACCCACTTCCTGCTGGGTCACAGGGTGGCCCATCACACCTCATTTCTTCATCAGCTTTTTTTTTTCATTTTAAATTTTGACCTCAAATTTTCAACATAGGCCCCCATATTCAGAGCCAGCTGGATATGTGCACAAAACAGAGTGCCACACACAAAAAAATGGGCCGGCTGGTTCTGGTGCCACATTCAAACAGATTGCACAGTCTGTTGGAAAATCGGACCCTGGATATACAGTGCACAGCAGGAGGGTCGCCACATTCTGTGCAGCGCAACCAGGGTCCGGTCTGCTGACAGCCCATAGGGGCACTACGTGGCAAACACTGTTGTGTGCTGCAGTCCCCATGGGCGATATTCAGCCCAGACTTGCAAATGAGCTCATTGGGCATGCATGGCGCAACAGGGCCATTTGCATGCCCAATATGGGTTCATCTACATTGATGGGCTGTCGTGAAGTGCGCGGGCCAGTCTCCCACAGCAACGATCACAGGTCAAATAATATGATTCCCCCACTCTGCATATCCCCTGTAGGCTAGTGGTTCCCCCCTCTCCAGCCCCAATCACAGTACAAATAATATGAATCCCCTTCTCCCTGTATCCCTAGTAGTCTAGTGATCGCCCAACGCCAATCCCTGATCTGTGTATGATAATAAAATGCCCCATTCCCTGGTAGTCTAGTGGTCCCCCCACCCCGATCCCCGGTCTATGTATGATACAAAAATGCTCCATTCCCTGGTAGTTTAGTGGTCCCCCCACCCCAATCCCTGATCCGTGTGCAACTAGCACAGCCCACCTCACACCGCACCGGCCAACCACTGACTAAACAGTAGGATTGCTCTGTATGTTGCAATATCCCCTTTATGTGAAACAGTATGACATTTCTTTAATTTTTTTTAAACAAACTGAATCTTTGAAGCAATTCATCCTCCTCTCATTTGTCCAAATTGAAAATTATTAACCACATGTTTTGTGTGGAAGCTGTCCACTGTCAAAAGGATATTGCAATGCAGAGTTTTTTTTTCTGTAAAGAGAATAATGCACCACCTATTATTTTATCATGCACTATCACATCCAGATCCATGGTGAATTTTATTGTGAGATGGGTGTTAATATACTTTCCAAATTGTTCATGCTCCTCCCCAGCGGCTCTCCACAGAGGAAATATATCATCTATATAACACTTATACGGTGCTGTTTTGTCAATGAAGGCATTCCGAGTGGAATTATATAGAGAATAATGTGTAGGCAGCCATACTCAACAAGGCTGTGTTTCCATCGAGGAGTTGAGATGACAGCAGGCGAACCCTCGAGCGCGAAGCTCGAGAGGTCCGTGATGTCATCTCAACCCAGAGATGGAAACACATGCCGAGTTGTGTGTGGTTGACCATATTTTATTTTTTATAGTATATGGTTTTTTACACTACAGTGACAGACCCCCACTGAAGTGAAAACAAATAATTGTGCCATTTCTTTCTTCTATTCACATAGCAAAATCAAATTTCCAGACTTTTGAAAGGTAAAAGATATGACTTTAGACACTGGGTGGTTAGTAAGTAGCTAGGTGTAGAATAAATGAGAAATTTAAAATTGTATGACCTTTGAACTGTGCATAACAACTGTTCAGAATGCGCATGACAACACTTTAGAATGCGCATAATGATTTAGAATGTCCTTAACAAGGATTTTGAGCAGGCTGATTTTTATACTTAACAAAGGGTAACCATATACTATAAAGATATTGCTCTTCCAGTGATCCATGAATAAATTTGCATACTTTGGGGCAAATGTTGACCTCATTGCAATCTCGTGTGTTTGAATGTTGAACCTCTCTCTATACTGGAAATATTTTTTTGATAACACCAGCTGTGCCATTTCCATCAGCAGTGCATTAGGTAGCATAACATTCCTAGGTCTCATGTCCAGATAGCTCCCTATTGATTGTAACCCATCCATGTGTGATATAGGTTGGTTTAGAAAATTGGCAAGTTAAATACTGCATTCTGATTGGCTTTTGCCATTCCCTTGGCATATGTTTATGTATCAATACCACCTGTAAAAAAAAAAGTCCAGCATTTACATTTCTTTATTGCACCAGGAAAAGGCTCCATTGAGCAAGCTCATTTACAAGAAGGTCCTGGGTAGGACAGCAAACATAAGTCAGGAAGCAATGATATAAGGGTACAAGATAATACAAAGTATAAATCGGTTTCATAGAGTAATACAATCAAAGACTAATAAAGCACAATTAGTAGTAAACAATACACAAACATGTAAGCAATTATGAGGTATACTCAATGTGAGTAATGCCACGTACACAGAACCCGATTTGTAAAGGATAAAAGCAACTTTAACATACTTAACCACAAGAACAGGCCTCGGTATATAGTTCTTCAATGAGGACTTTAAAAACGCTAAGTCTGACCAGTGAATTAGATGTTAAAGAAGTTTGCAGCAAGTTCCATGCTGTGGGAAAGACACAGCTGATTGCAGATTTTCCAAACTGTGTAGCACATCTTGTGTGTGATCTGGAATTTGGAGAAATCACATACAAAATTTCTGAGTTACTTTGCTCGTTCTTGATTCCCATCACAAGCACGACTGCCACCTTTACTCTTATATAAAATCCTTCAGCTAGGCCCTAAAATTAAAACTAACTAAAATTACAAAAAAAAACAACCCATGAACAATTTAATGGTCTTCCGTGAATCAGTCTTCACCATTGATTTCCACTTTTGTGTCTGGGGCTGGAGGCACTAGGACCCAATGAGAGCAAATCTTTTGCAGGGAAGGAGCCAACACCAGTTACTGAGCATGGCGCCTGCACACCTCACATGGTGCCACGTGCCTGCCAATAACATCTGCCAGCTCCCTCATGCACCTCAGTTCTGTTTTTCCTGCTGTCAAGTGCACACCATGGGAGTGACAGCATCTCAGTGAGTTCGTTCTTGTCAGATTTCAAACTGAATCACTGCCTAGCTTTATTCACAATGCCTTTTTGGCTTTATTTTACTTTTCCATGATGCATAAGTCTGAGAAGAAGGGAGAAGAGATGACCAAGAAAGCCTGGAAGCCTCCCATCATGTGTCAGTGCTCCTTTAGGAAATAGATGGCTATGATGGACTGATATCAGTGCTGTGTGGCCTGCCTTGTCCCTCAGCACAACATGGATGTATGTGATGCCTGTTTCTCAGGGGACTGCCATACTCTTGAGATCCACATGATGAGATGGGGTCGCCCAACCCCTACCTATGGAGTTAGGTGTGTCACATGCACGGTCACTAGGGCTTTCCCCTGTGCCACTTCCTGTGACCTCTGGTTCCAAGGGAGTACAGGGTCCTCCTCAACCTCACCCTGCTGAGGTGTTGGAGGCCTTGTTGGGTGGGTCTGGTGGACAGCTGGATCTTTCTGGGTGGCTGGCTGCTAACCTCCCCAACCCCAGTCTGTCTGCACTAAGCAGCATATGTCCTCGGTGGTGAAGCTGAAGCTATACGCCCAGTCTACATCAGTGGACACCTCAGTGTCATCATCTGGTGCTGCCTGTGCTGCTGTCACTGTTCATGATGATGATGGGTCAGGTTGTGCCAAAGCGACACTGGGCCCTCTCTGACACCATTCATGGTGTCGGAGAAGGAACTGGCACTGAGGCCATCGTACATCCAGTTACCGAGGTGGAGATTGTTCTTTACCCCCGGTGTCACTAGCGGCACCAAGGAGGGAGGACGACACCAACATAGAGATGGCCTTGTTGTTATCTCTTGGGCTGTCCTGCACCTGGGTTGGGGATTTATTTTATATGCATTAAACAGCCCTGTGTTATATAGTTAGAAAAAAAAATCAAAGTTTTGATTAGAAAGAACTGAGAGCTGTGATACATACAAGCTGATTTCTCACAGGGAAAGATTTCCACTACTTCAATTCAGCATTGAAACTCAAATGATTAGCTTTTTAAAAGGAAGAGAATGATATATTTTAAGCTGATCTGTCTACTGCAAACACAAACCAGAGACTGGGTTTGTAAGAAACCTGGAGAGCTCAGCGAACAACTAATCTCTACAGAGTGCTGCTCTGATTGGGAATCTGAAACAGCAAGCTACTCCAAAAAGATGTCATCGTTCTCTAAGTTTGACCGAGAGGACAGAAATAACTCCACTGTTTTAGCCACTGTAGAGCAAGTTAACAAATGCTGATTTAAAGAAAACCACAAAACCAAACAGCATGAAATTTTCAGGAACCACTAATCATTACACAGGGACTTGAATTTCAGCGTTTTAAGCTTTTCTTAAAAATTTGTAAAAACGGTTGCACATGATCTTTAAAACGGCTCTAAAAACCCACCTATTCACCCAGGCCTTTTCTGGCCTATAATACAATAGGCCTTTGTTAGGCAGTTCAAAAATTATGTGAAATGTATTTCATGAAGATTTTACTTGCGTATAAATTATGAATATGTGTTTTATGCGCATGTTATTTATGTTTTAAATTATAACAGCACCCTGAGCTCCGGAAGGGTGCTCTCTAGAAATAAAATGATGGTGATTATGGCAGAGTCAACACACATACTGACATTTCGCTCAGGGGCTCCCAAGCTTTCTCAGAGTCTACCATATGATGTCATTGAGGTGGCCTCCAGGTTAGCAGGGACTGTAGTGCATCTCATGTGGGTGGCGTGGCTTCACCTTTCCAGACTGGCACCTCTGGACCAGTGTAAGGTGCTAAACTCAGGGTCAGAAGACTACTGTCAGGGCACCCTTCCACTCTTGTGTCACAGGAGACCCCGTCTGGCCCTGACCAGTCTCTGGTCCCACCAGCCCTGTGAAGAGCCTCAGACTTCATGTGTTCTTCCCTGATGAAGAGGGCTGAGGGTACCTGTTTCCTCAGGGTGAGCCAGCTTCTCTCTCATAAAAGAAGGGAAAGCTTGGTACTCTGACCCGTAAGTGGGAATGAATGGCGAAGTGTGATTCCTGGAAGATATGAAAATTATGTACTTACCTTAATTGTTGATCTTCACCATTGACTACCATGCCCTGCCCACCATTCCACACTCAGACAGAGCCAGTGCCTCTGGGCAAGCTCACCCTGCTGATGCTGGCAGCACCACACAGACACACACACACACACACACACACACACAGTATCTGGCATCACCCCAGTTTTACTCCATTAAAGGATATCTCTTTTTCTGTATTCTTTGCAAAAATATTCATCAATGCACCAATCAGGGTACCTTAAAAAGCTACTGATGCCACAAAGAAAACTTAAAAAAATACAATAATTAGGTACAATTCTGCTTGAATTTTATTTATTCTCTGTATATTTCTCCTCCCATTTTATATTATTGAGGAAATTTACATGAATATAGGATTTTTATCCTCTAGAGTTCCTTTAGAGTTCATCTGCCTCTACAGCTGACTCCATACTTCAAGTCATAATCCTCTGTTGTGACCTCACAATCGGTTGCCATGGGAGTAACTGTGATGTCACAAGCAGTGCATTATGATCTCATGTAGGGAGAAAGCAACAGGAATAGATGAACTCTTCAATAGCAAAGATCCTATTTTTCATGCAAATGACCTCAGTAATAAATAATGGGGATTGAAAATACAGTACTAATGCGAAATACAAAAGATGAACAGTGTCTAAATATTGTGTTTTATAAAAGTTCTCCTGAAGGCATCAGCTGCTCTTTAATGCCACAAAAGTAGGGAATGTGACGTTAGGGTTTCCAACCCTAACTCTGCCCCCACCCACCCCAAACAGCAAAAGGAAAAAACATTAGGGTTTTGGGTCTCTGGAGTCCTGGCAAATCAGTGGTGGAGTCTTCTTGGGTTCTCATCTCTAATGCTTAGCGCCCCCCCAGCCTGCAACCTCCAGTCAAAAGCATAAGGTACAGCTCCAAGCCAGTGCCTCATAGTGATACACTCTTCAAAGGCAGAGAAGTATGTCTCACCACATGTTGCCAACATAGTTTGTTGCACCTTTTTTCACACAGGGTCCATGTGACATTGTTTGCTCAGGGAACAGGGTGGGCAATTGGGTTGAGAACCCCAAGGAAGACCCCACCACTGATTTGGCAAGACTCCAGAGACCCAAAACCCTAATGTTTTTTTTCTTTTATGCTTGAGAGGTGGGAGTGGGGAGTTAGGGTTGTGTAATCCCTAGGTGGTACTATCCCGAGAGCAACTACCCCTGCCTGCTTGGCTAGTTGCAGGTTGAGGGGCCTGGGTACTGAAATGGGTGCCTCCACCCAGAGGTCAGGGTTGTTAGTGATCAAGCTAACCTGGGCACAGCCCTCCAAGACACTGTAACCCCCCTCTGTCCCTTCTAGTGGGTGGAACAATATACAGTAATCACTTTTGCAATGACCCTTATTCACCATGCAAGTACCCACACTGTTTGCACTTACCACCAGAGTTGGTTCCACCAGTTCGACCCTGGAGACCTCTGTAAAACAAGGTTAGACACAACAAACAACAACAGTACAGTGCTTTTAATACAAACTGGAACCACAGTCAGGTTAAATGCAAAATGAGTTAGATCTGATTTATTCAGGGGACTTGAACAAGGAGGGGGCGTAATCAGGTTGATTGGCTTAAAGGCTACATCAATCAGACAATCATGCATGCACTTCAGAGTCCCTACACAGTCACACACTCAGGGTACCCAGGTAGGAGAAAGGTGGGCTAGCCAGGAACGTCGCCCTGGGTAGGCCGGCGTCGCAGCTGGTTGGGGCCCTGTGATAGAAGAAAGCAACATGCACAACACACACTATTTGTAATCCAGAGCCGGAGGGCTCAGTTTGTGAAAGAAAAGACCACAAGGCAATCAGATGACAACACTTTAGATTTAGCTGTTGTTGCAGGGAGCTACCCTGATGTTTACTCATGATACCCCATACAGGACACAGGCGGGATGCAATCGAGAGTGCAGGTTGTTGAGCTGGAGTGCCAGGAGCAGCAGGGCCCACACGAATCACTGAGGCGTCATTCCTGTTCAAGGCGTTGAGCAGGTGGCTGATCCCCAGGCAGCTCTCTCGTCGATGGCTTTCTCTGGATAGTGGGTATTCTGGCTGGGCCAGTGTGGCAGGACCCAGGCCAAATGGAGATGAACACAGATTCAGTCCGTTGGGGCTGGATGCAGCCTCCAGCAAGCAAAACACAGTTCAGCACATTGTGGGGAATCAAATCGCGACCCACTAGCAGCACACAACACATTTACATGTAAGGAAATTCCACTGTACCAGTCAGATGGCTCTCCGGTCGCAATTACAGAGTCTCTGCACAAACCGGGAGTTCAGAGGTGGCTGGAGATCCTGACAGGCCGATCGCATTCAGCAAATCTTTGGTCTTCTTCAAGTTGACAGCCTGGTCACAGTTCTGTGGCTTATGTCACTCTCACAATTTGGATTCAGCCTAAATAAACTTCAATTTCCCTGTCAGGGACAGCAGGCAGTAAGGCAGGCCAAAACTCTGCCCTTTCACAGTTCTCCCACACGAATCTACGCAGGATTGCTGCTCAAATATCTTGAGCTGTTACCTCTTTCACTTCCCAACTCAGACTGACCCTAACTGCAAACAGCCTGGGACTTTCCCCAGGATCCAAAAGGTTCGGTTGGCTGATCTGTCTGTCAGTTACAACAAGAGCTCCTCCTCCAGGTCCATTTGGGCGCCAAAGTTCCAAAACTACAATTCCTACAGAATTTTGCTCCCACAAGACCCCTTGGGACAGGCTCCATCTTAGAGTCCCCAAAGGTACTGATTGGCCCATTCTGGCAGTCCAGGACCAAGATGGTGGTGAATAACCGAACTATCCATACTGCAAAGAAGGCAGGTTAGACAAATTACAATATCATTACCACTCTAATAGACAACCAGCAAATAAGTACATTTTCTAACAGAACTCCCTCTGTTCAAATAGCGATGACAGAAATGGAGCGATTATCTGGCAGCCCAGGCGAGACTTGAGCATGTAAACACTCAGCTCCCCTCCCAGATTAATCATAACTGCGATATAGGCAGCTTTTAAAGAGACAATACACAGAGGCTATACAAGCACACTCTGGCAATAATGTTTAAACTGCTAAAACACACAACACCAGCCTGGCAGTGAGCATTTAGGCAAGCTCAAGGAAGACTTTTCGGGAACCCCCATTTGTAGGGGGTTACAGTTGGAAACCCTATTGCCACATTTCCCTACTTTTGTGGCATCAAGGTATTTTACTAGTACATTAACAAAGATTTTTGCACAGAATTTGATTTCTGAGATAGTAGAATCATATCCTCATTCATGCAGGTTCCAAAGGGACCTACTTGAACAGATGCAAATGCCCTGAACCAAGGGAAGACTCCGTCCACCTACAGAAGTGCAGAGCCCACAAGAATTCATGGACCCTGCGCTTCCATGTAGCCACAGATACAGTTGCACGGAACAAAGAGTACATCTGTCAGCTAATGCATAGGGCTTTCTGCCACCCAAGGGTGAAGAGGTGCATGGCCCTATGCCAACAGGACAGTTGTCTTCACTGTATGGTACCTGGGCCTATGTGGACAACCCTGCACCTTTCATTCCCTGGCTGGAGAGGTGTCACATAACAGCGCCATCCCCCCACCTTCACCCCATCCAGCTTGGTCACTGAACTCACCCTCGAACTCAGCTCAATGGCATGGGATTACAAAACATACCCGCTGGGGTCAAAACTGGCACAACACACAAAGTTGTGTGTGTGTGTATATATATATATATATAGTAGGGCTAGTATAGTTAGGATTGGCGGGCCACTTTAATGTTAATCCACAAAGTTTGCACTTCAATAACTTTGCAACACTTCATCTGATTTGCCTGAAATGTTGCACGTGTGGCGTCCAACCATAGATCTCTGGATCGGGAAAGTTTCGTTTTGGTCGGATGTACGGTTGCAGCACTGTAGAGTGTCAAAAAAGTGAGAAATCCTCAACTTTTGCACATTTTTCGGTCGGGCTTAAAGGACTGAAGAATGCATCTGAGTGGATTCAGATTTGCATGTCTATATGTAGCCTGGGTTAAACAGGTGCCTTTTGAAGATTTGGTGAACAAATCTTAATCCATTCAAAAGTTATGCAAGTTTTTCATGACCCATTTTAGCCTATGGGAAAATGTATATGTGCACTGTGAAAACTTTCACAAAATCATTTTCAAACAACATGAAGTCTTGCTATATTATGACAATTGCAGTTTGTCCCACAATTAGAACTGCTCCGGGGGTGAAATAGTTAACTCCATTCCATGAATGGAACTTTGAGCACGAGCTCTAAAATAGAAGCTCTGTCTGTGGAGATTCAAACCTGAACTGTCAGATTCTTTACTCCGCCTCACTGAACAGTCGCTCCGGAGATTTCTCCTACTGCTTTGTTCATTTCTCGGTTTAAACAGTATTTTCTCGGTTAAATTAAACCGCGAGTATAATTATTTTAACCGCAAACCGATCGGTTCAAGCTCTGTCTGTGGTATTGTAAGTAATAGACAGGTTTTATTCTGTGTGGAACTTGTAAATGTTTGGTTAAAACCTTAAAGAGTAAGCATTTTAAAGCTTTTAGAGTGCGGTTCCCGGCTCTTATCGGTTCTAAAAAAAACGGATTTCATTACGGTTTTTTCCATGACCCGTGACACGGTTGGGAACCGATAAGGGTGTCTTACCTGGCACTGCCGTTAAAAGGGCAAGTTTCTTGGTTAGGCTGGCATCATGTCTGAGAAACCCAAAATAAAAAAACGGGCCACTGGGTTTCAACACTGTAGTGTCTGTGGGGAAGCCTTTGCCAAGGCTGAGCCACACACACTACTGTTTTATTGTCTGGGTTGACTACCCTCATTTCAGACTGCCAGATTTGTAAAAATTCCCTGCAGCCACCCTGGATAAGAGAGTGGGCAGGCTCAGAGGAACGAGAGGTTAAAAAGTCCGCTGACCCGGATGGCCAGCCCGGTTCTGTGCCAACCGAACCGGAGGGAGTGCCCTCTGACCAGGGCGAGACTTCCTCGGGCAAAAGTAAACTAAAAAAAAGAAAATCAGCAGGTATGGAGTCCAAAATTCCTTCTCCAACTGCTGCAGAACTAGCAATAGCTATACAAATTGTACAGTCATTTTCTCCGGTTCCGTCCGAACCGCCACTGTCTGGTAAAAGGTTGGCTCGGCCGGTTCCACCGGTTCAGGAATATGATATTGGAGATTTTTATGAACCAAGAGCATGGGGGGGATGATGATGATCAGTGTGAATGTGACTGAGAGAGTCTGGGTGTGCCCACTGAACCGACATCTCCCCAGACTGACCCTTCAATCTCCCCCTACGCTTTCTGAGTCCCCTTCTCTTTTTCTGTTTTATAAAAGGGTTGCTGAATCCCTCCAGCTCCCATGGGAGGAAGCTGTGGATGAGCAAGAGGAACCTGATTTTGTAGAAATTATGGATATACCAGAGTCTAGGAGATTGTCTATTCCTTTGCATAAGTCTTTTAGGAAACAAACAATAAATATTTTAAAAACTCCTAATTCTGTGCCTCCTGTAGATAAAAAGATGGACAGAAGGTACACATTGTCAGGTCCTGATACAGAATTCCTTTCACAGCAATGCAGTCGTGTTGGGGTAGTTCAGGCTGCAGCCTGTGATAAAGCTAATATTCCCCTGGCTTCACATCCTCCTGACAAGGATTCCAGGAAGATTGATGCCATGGCAAAAAAAAAAACAGTACATGGCAGCCTCCTTGGGACTCAGGCAAGCAAATTATATGGCTTATGTAGCAAGGTATCAGAAATCTAGATGGGATACTGTTATGAATTAGCCAAACAAGCCCATGGCCAGCTGGTTAGCTTAACTAGAACAGGTGGCTGCCGATGGCATTGAGGTTTCTAAGGTGCAGTTTCATGCTGCTGTGGATGTTAATGATGTTTCCTCTAGAGTCATGGCCACATCTGGCTTTTACGATGGCTGGCCTGGCTTAGGATGTACTAGCCTGTCACAGGATACCCAAACTAAGGCTATGGATTTTCCTGTGGTGGGAAATTCTCTGTTTGGGGAGCAGACAGAGAATTACATGAAAAAGATGGATGAATATAGGACCACTTACAAAAGTGCCCAAGCTAAGGAGCGGCAAGCCACTCCCCAGAGGCATACCCCCAGGGGTAGGGGTAGGCCTTTTCACAGGCCTTTTTATCAGACTCAGGCCTCCTCTGCTTATGCTCAGAAGGGCTTCTTCAGAGGCAGAGGCAGACGGGGTGTGGGCAGGCCTGCTCCCACCCCTCAGCCTAAAGCACCTGTTAAGCAGGCACCCTGATGGGGTGCCCAGGGCCGATTCTCCTTACCAGTAGGGGGCAGGTTGGCTTACTTCA
The DNA here is from genome assembly GCA_016271365.2 of Neoceratodus forsteri. NCBI lineage: Eukaryota > Metazoa > Chordata > Ceratodontiformes > Ceratodontidae > Neoceratodus > Neoceratodus forsteri. The sequence continues at coordinate 1,547,572,388 of CM057450.1, forward strand.
GTCAGAACTGGGCGTCTTTAACCTCAGACAAGTGGGTTCTGGAAGTAGTAAGCCAGGGTCTGGTTCTCAGCTTCAGAAAGTTTCCCAAGATGAGAACCAGGTTTTTTCTACCTGCAAGTTCTTCAGAGACCCTTGCTCTAGAAGCAGAGGTCTCAACCCTATTGGCTCTCAGAGCAGTAGAAAGGGTTCCTCCCCTCCACCAGGGCAGGGGTCTGTATTCCAGATACTTCCTTACCCCAAAAAAGACAGGAGAATGGCGGCCCATCTTAGATCTCAGATATCTGAACAAGCATCTTTTGAAACCAAAGTTCAAAATGGTAACTCTGGCAATGATTTTACCCTCTCTAAGGCCAGGGGACTGGTTAGCTTCCTGGACCTCAAGGATGCCTATTTCACGTCCTAATCAGAAGCTCCCATCAAAGTACCTCAGATTCAACTGCCCTCAGGTCATTACCAGTTCAGAGCAATGCCCTTCGCCTACCTCTGCCCCAAGGGTATTCACAAAATGTCTGGCAGTAGCAGTGGCTCACTTAAGAAGGCAAAGGATTGGTTGTTTTTCCCTATCTAGACTGACTGGCTCATTGTAGGCTAGTCCCAGAACAGGTGAAATCTCACCTGCAAGTCACCCAGCAGCTTCTCACCTCCTGGGCTTTCTGCTAAATCTACCAAAGTCGGTTCTGGAACCAGTCCAGGTACTCACCTTTATAGGGGCAGAATTGGACACAAACCTAGCCAGAGCTTTTCTTCCCTTAGAAAGGGTAAGGAATTTAGTGGCTCTGGCCTCCTCCTTCACTCTGCAGGTCTCTCGACCAGCAAGACACTTTCTGCAGCTCCTGGGGCACATGGCTGCATCCACAGCTGTTGTGCAGGGAGCAAGATTTCAGATGAGAGACATTCAGTTTCACTTGAGAGCCTATTGGTCTCAGAGAAGAGACCCCCTTTCCAAGTTGGTCCCAGTGACTCGAACCTTGATCCAGGCCCTCCAGTGGTGGCAGGATCAGAGCAATTTGAGATTGGGGGTCCCCTTCATTCCCCCTGCTCACACTTTGACTCTCACTACAGATGTCTCCCTTCTGGGGTGGGGAGCCCACATGGGCGACCTCTCCACTCAGGGAGTGTGGTCCCCCCAGGAATCTCTGCTCCACATCAATTTGCTGGAGCTCAGAGCTGTCTTTTGCTCTTCGCGCTTTCTGCATCTGTTCAGAACAAAGTGGTACAAGTCAGAACAGACAACACCACAACAATGTGGTACATCAGCAGGGGCACTCGGTCTTCGGCCTTGTGCTCCGAGGCAATGAAGTTGTGGTCTCTGGCCTATTCCCTGAACACTTCCCTCATAGCAGTTCACCTTCCAGGAAAGGACAATGTCCTAGCAGATGCTCTCAGCAGGATTTCCCAGGGCCATCACGAATGGTCCCTGGATCCTCAAGTATTGGGGATAGTCTTTGCCAGTTGGGGCACCCCTCAGATAGATCTTTTTGCAGCCCCAGACAATCGCCAACTTCCACTGTTCTGTTGCAGGCCTCCAGTGTTGGGTCTCAGTCCCCTGGACGCCCTTCTCCTGGATTGGGAAGGAAGTTCTTTATGCTTTTCCCTCTCCTATTCAAAGTGTTAGTCAAATCAGATCTCAGCCTTGCAGGATGATCCTGATTGCCCTGGATTGGGCCAGGCAGCCCTGGTACCCACTTTTTCTGTCCCTGACAGTCCATCTTCCCTTCCCTCCCAGGAATCACAACCTATTAACCTGTGCTCAGGGAGAGTTTGGTATCCCAACCTCAAATCCCTCAACCTCAAGGCCTGGCTCTTGAGGAGTTAGGTTGCTGACTTACACCTCTCTCAGGGTGTCCTTTAAATCCTAAAGGCTTCTAGAAGCCTTCCACTAGGGTTACTTATAATTCTAAATGGAAAAGGTTTTCCATTTGGTGTGCTAGGACATATTTCCCAGAATCTGCTGATTTGCCCATTGTGTTAGATTACATGGTCCATCTTAATTCCTTGGGCCTCAGACCAGCTACCCTGAGAGTTCATTTGGCAGCTGTTTCTGCTTTTGTTTCAGAAGGAAAGTCATCCTCTCTTTCCACTCACCCTGTGTTTTCCAAGTTTTTTTAAGGGATTACTCCATACTAATCCACTTTTTCGGGATTGGGCCCCTGCCTGGGACCTTAATGTTTGCATTGCCCAGTTAATGCAACCCCCTTTTGAACCTCTGTTTTCTGCAGAGCTGAAGTATCTAACTTGGGAAATCTGTTTTCCTAGTGGCTATCACTTCTGCTGGACGCATAGGTGAGTTGCAAGCCTTGTCAGTAGAAACTGACTTCATTTCTTTCCACAGGGATAAGGTAGTCCTCAGGATTAACAGGAAGTTTTTGCCTAAGGTGGTTTCAGATTTCCATTTTAACCAATCCATCTCCCTTCCAGTATTTTTCTCTGAACACTCCTCTTCTGGTGAGAGGAGATTGCACAGCCTGGATGTTAATAGGGCTCTTAGTTACTATATAGAACATACCAAGGGTCACAGGTTCGAATCCCTCCAACTTTTCCTCACTTTTGGTGAGGTTGGGAAAGGGAAACCTGCCACTAAGAGATCAATTGCCAGGTGGATTGTCTCTTGTATCCAATTTTGTTATCAGAAACTGGGCAGAGATCCCCCCTCTGGCTTGAGGGCTCATGCTACCAGAGGTACAGCCGCGTCTCTAGCTGCTGCCAGAGACATCCCTATATTGGAGATATGCCAGGCTGCTATTTGGAAAACGGTACACGCTTTCACCAAGCATTACTCCCTGGATGTCCAGGCTAGGAGAGATGCTCGGTTTGGCACAGCTGTTCTTCAGAGCCTATTCCCTAAGTAGGTTCTGCCCCTCCTCCATGGAGGTACTGCTGTGTAGTCTGCAATTGTCATAATATAGCAAGACTTCATGTTGTTTGAAGAAAAAATTACTCACCTTAGTAATGTTGTTTCTTCTAATGGAGTCTTGCTATATTATGACCTCCCAGCCTGCCCCTCTCAGAACCTCTACTTGGGTAGGGTGTGGGCAACCTAGTGTGGGCACTATTTTATGCCCTTTTTTTAAGCGTTTCACCCCTTTTTGGGGTTTGGGGTGTGGTGTTTTATTATTCTCTTGTTTTATTCTCATTTTGTTAAAATTGTATTAGTAATTCTGGTTCCCTGACTTGAGTATTGGGTGTTGGGACCAGCAATGGGTGTTATTATTTAGGTAGCCAGTTGGCTAGTGTAGGTTACAGCTTCCACACAGACCTTAGTGAGTTTTTGCTCATAAAGATCTGACAGTTCAGGTTTGAATCTCCACAGACAGAGCTTCTATTTTAGAGCTCGTGCTCAAAGTTCCATTCATGGAATAGAGTTAACTATTTCACCTCCGGAGCAGTTCTAATGGTGGGACAAACTGCAATTGTCATAATATAGCAAGACTCCATTAGAAGAAACAACATTACTAAGGTGAGTAATTTTTTTCTTTTTGTGCATGAAAAGATTTCATTATAAGGTATAGGGGGTCGTGAAAACGTTGTTTTCATGAAAACAATGCTCGAAAACATTGTACCATGTGTTGTTTTATTTGTCACTTCATTGTACCAAGGTTTGGGCTAAAATTTGAAGGGTGGCAAGCCTTGATCCCACAGATGTGCCTTTTGGTGGCTTGGTCCCAAAACATTCAGTGGGCCTATAGTTACAGTGTTCCAAAATTGAGAAATTTCCTATAGGATAACATTGCAGTGCCTTTCGGTGCCCTTATCTCGAAAACGATTTGAGATACGGAATTTTCGCTACCCGCAGCTTAGTCCACCTTTAAGGTTTTGAAGTCATGATTACAACTGCAGTGGAATTTTTTTCATAGTTGCTACGGTTACTGAGATATTGCCAAATAAGTGTGACAGAGGTTCCTTTTCAGTACTGTGGGGCTGCTGTATGGCTCCGTACTTATGTGTAGGTGGGTGGAGCGAGGGCTCAGCGGCCCGTGTTCACATATGCATGCCATTATGCAAAAAATGGGCAATGTGAAGGGAGCGCGAGGCCTGGAGGGCCCACGCTCCCACAAACATATGCCAGTTACCTGTTACATTACACTTTCTCAAAAAGAAGGGAAATTCATTGCAAAAAAACTTCATTTATGCATCAGTTAGGGTTTATGGCACTGTGACAAAAGTATGGAAATGTGATGTTAGGGTTACCACCTCTAACACCCCACCCCCCTCCACCAAACAACAGACATTGAAGTGTGCCATGGGGTCATCAGGCCTAACTCTCACCCCATTCTCCTATACTGTAGCATGTCAGCTTGTTTACACATGGAATGGGGTAAGACCCCATTACACACCCCGATGTCTGTTGTTGTGTGGAGGGTGTAGTTGTGCACACCCCGATGTCTGCTGTTGTGTGTAGGGTGTAGGGAGGTGGGGGTGGGCTGGTAAGGGGTGGTAAATCTAACATCACATTTCTATACATTTGTCGATGTGCTATAAACCCTAACTGATGCATAAATGAAGTTTTGCAATCAATATATATATGTACATGTATATATCTGTGTGTGTGTGTGTGTGTGTATATATATATATATATATATATATATATATATATATATATATATGTATATTTGAAATGTGTATATATATATTTTTTTTATTTTGACCTCAAATTTTCAAGATACTCTTTTTATGCTTCGCCTTATAAATGTGACATGTACCATTTATAGTTTATTGGACAAAATGTCCTTGTGAAGGTAGGCATTTAGCCCACTACCCTTAGGGTGCCTGGGAAGATGAACACATCTCAGTTCCCTCGGACTGCCCAGTCCTGCAACTCCACATGCATCTATGTATTTCTCTTCTTCTTCCCTAATATAAAAAAGAGGGACATGGTTACCTTAAAGGTTCAATCAGTTCTCTGTGTGGTAGCATGGAGTTGCTTCCCATTCCAGGAGTCTGTGTGTATCATTAATTTGTTTGGCACATTATGTCATCTCATTTACAATGAGGTCCCAATTCTGGGCATTTCCCTTATGCTTCTGCCACACTACCCCTTGTAGCACCTAGTGTGCCCTGTTTCTTATTTCTAAGTTGGTAGTCGGGTTTTATTTTTTTGTTTACTTTTGTTTCCTATATCCTTTCCCTATCTCTTTGGGTTAGAAAGTCTCTAGCCCTCTCTTATTTTTCTCTTATTTGTCTCTCTCTCTCTCTCGGTGGACAGAATTGAGGTGCATGAGGGAGTCAGCAACAGTTATTCGCTAGTGTACCGCACCACGTGAGGTGCACAGGCACCATGCCCAATAGCTGACGTTGGCTCCCTCCCTGCAAACATTTGCTCCCATGGTGTCCTAGTGCCTCTGGTCCCAGACCCATTAGCCACTGTTCACACTGGAGTTATTTACAGACATCCAGCACAGGTGAAGGAATTATGTAAGGTACTGGTGGAAGCAATTAGCAAGATGGCAGAAAAGGGAAAGGTGCTGCTGGTTGGGGACCTCAACCTGCCAGAAGTAGAGTGGAGGGATTTATGTGATATGGGTGACTCTAGTTGTGCGAGTCCCCAATGGGCGTGTACAGGAGGCAGACCACTAGAAGGGTAAGGGGTCCAGAATGGCAACACGCGGTGAGAGCGTGGGCAGGAGGGTGAGACCGAATGGGCGCGTGAACATGCGCAAGCGGGCCAAGGTCCCAGGAACAAGGGTGATCACAGGCGGGCCAATGGCACAGGGTGTGCCGAGCACAGCGCAATGCACAGGGCCCGGGAACATGGGTGAAAGGGTGCAGGCAGTTGGTACAGGGTGACAGGAAGCGGCCAGCCAGCACAAGGGGGCAGTGTACGGGGTGGGGAGGGGTGGGACACAGGACAGGCCGCATGCACACCAGTGGTGCAGCAGTTGCCAACCCATTGGCAGGCTGGGCAGCCGACAGGGCACTAACATGGCCAACCAGCATGGCGGCATGTGGCCGCAAGGGGAAGGACAGACATGTGGGTGAAAAGAGCGATTCTGCAGGATGCAGGAAATGAGGGGGCGTCCATGCCGGGTGGCACTGCTCCACTGCTGGGTACAAGAGCTGACTGCTGTGCACATGCCACACGGCAACAGATGACAGATGGCAGGGGAACAGATCGCAGGATGACGGGCTGTGCACAGCAGGCAGCAGCTATGCCAGGAGGCAACTCCTGGCGGCACCATGTGGTGGCTCACACATGAAACGTAAAGTTGTGCACCAGGCCACGGAGATAGTCGTAATGACTCCGTGTGCCATACTCCACCACCACCATGGCAGTGCAGGTGTTTAGATCATGATAGCGGCGCCAGGGTTGCACTGCCTCGGCCACCTAGACCAGCTGCTCGGATTGCACCATAGCCATGCGCTCTTCCTCCCAGAGGCAGTCAAGCAGCCGCCAGATGCTGGGGTGGCACGACCCAATCCAGGTGTTGAATGCCCTGTGCCACCCCTCCACGGCATTATTCATCCTGGCAAGTCTCTGGATGGTCACCCTATGGCAATTCCACTGGGCGATGGGGAAGATGGCATGCCGTCGCCCCGACCATCCAGTGGGGCGACCGATCCAAGTATCCTCATAGTAATCGAGTATTGGCTGGAGCAACTCCTCATGCCGCACTACATAGTCCCACTCCTGCATCTCCTCAATCACCGCAGGCACATCTGCCAGTGCGACGAAGGCCAGTGCCAGCAGCATCCAGAGTTCGAGAGCGACGTCTGGGTCCATGGTGTACCGCTGCAGAACCTCAGGGCACTACTGCACCTTGTACCAGATGGCCTGTGAGTAGTGGAAAAAGCAGCCATGGACGTGGGCGTCAGGGAACACAGTTAATAATAATAAATTTTATTTTTAAAGCACCTTTCAAGTTTTCAAGGCGCTGTACAAAATACATAATAAAAATCAGACATTATAATTCAGTATAAAACTCAGCTAAAAACTACAGTTAAGACATGGTCCAGCAGGACTGTGGTTGGTGCCAGTGCTGGACAGTGGGACTTCAGCTGGCCCAGCAGCCGTATGTATGTTTGTGCCCTCCGGGTGCTGGTGAGGGAAAATACAGCTGGCAGGACTGCACTTGACTGGACAGCATAGATGGTGTACAGCTGGTCGAATAGGCAGGGACATGCCCGGAATGTACCATCCATGAACCAGTCAGGACAGTCTGCCAGCTGCTGCAGTCCACGGTCAGTGGCATATATGAGGAGCCTGTCCCGCTCCTGACAACTGTCGTACAGGAGGAACTGTGCCTTATCCCCGGTCACGGTGAACTCCTCCGGTATAATCAGGTCAGTGATGGTCGTTGGGGTCGTGGGCCACCCCTGTGCACATGCCCAACGTGCTGTACTGTGCGTCACAACAGCCGCATGCCTGGCAGATGTCCCGCCATGGCCGCAGGTATCCCAGACATGTTGGCCACCATGACCTGTGAAGCACTGTCCAGCGACTGACGTGCACTGTCCCACAGCGTCCCTAGCACACATCGCATGCCAACTTCCGCGGCATCCGGTGCTTGGTTGTGGTACCCTATGGTGGCGGCCACGGTGTCCTCTATGGTGTGTAAGCGGGTGAGGCAGTTGTACTTGCAGACCTCTGCGCACCACCAGTACACTTTCTCCGGTCCAGCCTTGTCTTTCCTATACACATAGCAGTTGTGCATGGCTAGGGGCTTACCTATTTGGCACTGGTTGTATTGCACAGTATCAGACATCCTCCTATCAGGGCGACAGGTGTTGGGTATTTGTGTGCAGCGCTCATTTATGGGGCAGTGTCTGGACGCAACCTGTGTCTCCCTGTTGCTGCCCCTTCCTGCCAGCCCCCTGTTTCTCCTGTTCTGCCGCCCAGGCCCCACCCCATGTCCTGTGAATGTCGCCTGTTGTGCCTCTGTGCGGCTGCCCTCCATGAGGTGAGTGCCTGTACTCTGGCTCTGTTGGGGGGGGTAGCTCTGCTGCTGCTGTTATGGTGGTCTGGGAGGGTGTCCATCAGTGGGCCCTGTTGGGTCTCTGTCTCCCAACGGCCGCCTTCCTTGCGGCCTGCACATGCCACTCGCTTCCTTGCCGCCTGGACTTGTTGGCGTCACCTGTTGCTGTTGTGCTGCTTGGGGAGTTGCCGTGGCAGTGAGGCTGCCATTCTCGCTGTTGTACTGTCGTTCTTCCACACAGTACTGTCGCTCTTTCGGCAGCCGTTCTGCTTGCCTCACCAGCACATGCCGTTGTTTTTATGCCATTGTTGGGTGCTACCAGATTGGAGCCTCCTAGCAGCAGCTTCAGCTAGGAGCAGTAACATCCTGAACTTTCTGCAGGGGGCTTTCCTCAGGCAACTTGTCAGTGAACCCACTCGAGATGGGGCAATACGGGACCTGGGACTCACTAACAGGGAAAGTGCTGCAGACGTCAACATGGGAGGCCACTTGGGAACCAGTGATCAGTGTACAGTGTGGCTCAATTAAAGGATGGCTGCACAATCGAACCACACAAGGGCGAGGGTCCTGGACTGGGTGTCTGAAAAGGTAAAGGCTAGAAGGGTAGCATTCAGAAGGTATAAGGAGATGCAGAGGGAGGAGGATAGGGAGGTGTATCAGGGGAAACCAAAGGAAACAGAGAAAACAGTTAGGAGCACAAAGGCACAAACTGAAGAGTCAGTAGCCCAGGAGGTAACAAAAAGGGGCAAGACATTTTTTAGGTATATGTCATAAGAGGAAGACCGGGGTGAGATTGTAAGGTGAAAAAGGAAAGGGGTGACCTGTGCAGAGGGGGACCAGGAAAAGGCAGATTTCCTGAACAAATGCTCTTGTTCAGTGTTTACAGAGAAATTAGAAGGGGAAAGTAAGAAAAGCTTTGCAGGGATGGAGGTTTACACCTGTCTTTTTTTGGAGGTGAGAGTACTGAAGAGACTTGCTAATCTGAAGGTGGACAAAGCAATGGGACCAGATGGGGTGCATCCAAGGGTATTGAGGGAGCCCAGGGAAATACTGGCTGCACCTCTGACAGTTCTGCTTGACAACTCACTGGAAACAGGAATGGTTCCAGAGGACTGGAGGAGGGTGGATGTAGTCCCACTACACAAAAGTGGTAGCAGGCAGGAGGCTGGCAGTTATAGGCCAGTCAGCTTGACATTGGCAGTGGGGAAATTAATAAAATCACTGTTGAAGGAAAGGAATGTGGAATATCTTGAATCCAGTGGGTTACAAGACCCAAAATAGTATGGTTTCATAAGGAGGAGGTCATGTCAAACGAATCTGATAGATTTCTTTGACTGGGTGACAAAGGATTTAGATCAGGGTGGAGCGGTGGATGTGGCCTACCTTGATTTCAGTAAGGCTTTCAACACTGTTCCACACAGGAGACCAGTACGCAATCTGGGTAGCTTAGGAGTGAGTCCAAAGATGGTAACCTGGATAAGAAATTGGTTAGGGGATAGGCAACAGGGGATGGTGGTAAACTGAGTTCACTCTGATAAAGGGAGGGTGACCAGTGGGGTGCTTCAGGGATCAGTGCTGGGAGCAGTACTCTTTAATATCTTTAGGAGTGAGTGGTGGACATCGCATACCTTGATTTTAATAAGGCCTTCAACACTGTCCCACATAAGAGGCTGGTTAACAAGATGGGTAGTCTGGGCATGGGGCACATGGTAGTTAACTGGGTTAAGAACTGGCTAACAGACAGGAGGCACAGGGTGGTGGTAAATGGGATCCAATCCAGAGAGAGGGGGGTGACCAGTGGGGTACCTCAGGGATCAGTCCTTGGGCCAGTCTTGTTCAGTGTCTTCATTAGTGACATTGTGGAAGAGCTGGAGGGAAAAGTCTGCCTGTTTACAGATGACACCAAAGATCTGCAACAGAGTGGATACTCCATAGGGGGGTGGGAGAGAATTAAAAGGGACCTGGAGAAGCTTCAGAATTGGTCTGAGGTGTGGCAATTGGGGTTCAATGCAAAGAAGTGCAAATAATGCACCTGGAAAGAGGGAATCCTGGAGAGAGCTACAGAATGGGGGGGAGCTGACTATCACTAAGGAAGAAAGGGACCTGGGGTTATCATTACTGATGACCTAAAGGTGTCAAAGCAGAGCACAAAGGCTGCAGGGAGGGCCAGTGACATGCTTAGGTGCATAGGCAGAGGGTATTATTAGCAGGAGGGAGGTGGTGATGCAGTTGTATAAAACACTAGCGAGGCCTCACCTAGAGTACTGTGTGCAGTTCTGGAGGCTGCACCTTCACAAGGACATTGACAGGATGGAAGAGGTCCAGAGGAGGGCGATCAAGATGGTGCAGGGCTTGGACCAGAAAACATAAGAGGAGAGATTAAATGACCTCAGTATGCACTCGCTGGAGGAGAGGAGGGAGCAGAGGACATGATAGAAACATTCAAGTACCTCAAGGGCATAAACAAGGTGCAGTGGGGAGACGTCTTCCAAATTAGAGGGAGTGCTAGAACAAGGGGGCACGATATGAAATTGGAGGGAGGCAGGTTAAGAGGGAATGTGAGAAAGTTGTTTTTCACAGAGACGGTGGTGGACAAATGGAATGACTTGCCACAGGAGGTGGTGGGAGCAAGCACAGTGGAGGGATTTAAACATGCCTGGGACAGGCATAGTAGAACCTTAAAGATGGGAAGGAAGGACAAAAAGCCACTGACCAGATAGGGTCAGTGGCAACAATCTAGGTACAGGGCTTGCGGGACAACTGGATGGGCCTAGTGGTCCTTATCTACCGACAGTTTCTATGCTTTATAAATGTCATTGTGTGGGAGTTGGAAGGAAAGGCCTGCCTCTTTGCAGATGACACCAAAATCTGCAATAGGGTGGACACTCTGGGGGGTGGAAAGGATGTGCAAGAGACCTGAGAAAACTAGAGAAGTGGTCAAGGATATGACAGCTGTGTTTCAGTATGAAAAAGTGCAGATAATGCACTTAGAGCACAGAAATCCAGGGGTGGAGTACAAAATGGGTGGAGTGGTACTGATGACCACCAAGCAGGAAAGAGACTGGAGCTAGTCATATCGGATAACATAAAGGTGGCCAGGCAGTGTGACAAAGCAGTAGGGAGAGCCAGTAGGATGCTGGGGTGCATAAGGAGGGGTTTCTCCAGCTAAAAGAGGGAAGTGGTGTTGCTTCTATAGACTGCTGGTAAGGCAAGACAAGGCAGATTTTATTTCTATGGTGCCCATTCCCAGAGGCTGTGGGTGCCTCACAATAAAAACAACACAAGTAATTAAAAATATAAATCATTAAAATAGGTATAAGATATTAAAATTCATAATCACAGCTTATCGAAAGTAACAGTCATTTCTCAGACAGGCAGGCAGGGAAATTATTCCAAACGAGCCAGGTGGAAGAGGTGGGTTTTAAGCCTCTGTTTGAACACCTCAGTCGAAGGGGCCTCCTGGACCGCAGGTGGAAACGAGTTCCACAGGGTCGGTCCGTCGACACTAAAGGCATGGTCACCTGATGTCTTGAGCCGGACCCTGGGAACTTTCAGGAGGCCCCTCATTGAGGAGTGGAGGGAGTGGACAGAGGTTGCAGGTGTCAGGAACTCCATCAGATAGCCAGAGCCCAGTCTGTATAGGGCCTTAAAGGTGAGCAAACCCACCTTGAAAAGGATCCTCCGCCTGACAGGCAGCCAGTGATGCGCATGCAGTACCGGGTCACATGACTGGACCTGGACAGGCTCGTCAGTAACTGCGCCGCTGTATTCTGCACCAACTACAATCTGCGGAGGGTCCCTCCTGTGACCCCCAAGTAAAGAGAGTTACAGTAGTCAAACCTAGAGGTAACAAAGGCATGTACCAGTGTTGGCAGATCTTCGGGCGGAACAAGGGGCTTGATCCTGCCAATGTTCCTCCTCCTAGAGTACTGTGTCTAGTTCTGGAAACTGCATCTCCAGAAGGACGTACACAGAGTGGATGCAGTCCAGAGGACAACTAAAATGGTGCAGGGTCTGCATCAAAAGCCCTATGAGGAGAGACTAAAGAACCTCAATATGTATACCCTGGAGGAGGGGGGGGATATGATAGAGACCTTTAAATACCTAATGGGGGTAAATAAGGTACAGGAGAGAAGTATTTTTCAGAAGAAAAGGTTCTCAAGAACAAGACGACATGCTGAGAAGCTGGGGGGGATAGATTCAGGAGAGATGTGAGGAAGCACTTCTTCACAGAAAGAGTGGTAGATTCCTGGAACAGTCTTCCAGCGGAGGTGTTGGGGGCGAAAACAGTGGGGAGGTTCAATAATGCATGGGATAAGCACAAGGGAATCATAGTGGAAAGGAAGCGGGGGAGGGAGAAAGAGCTGTAGATCAGACACAGTCTGTGGTAATAGTGTAGGTAGAGAGAAATGGGCAGACTGGGTGGGCCAAGCGGTCCTTATCTGCCATCAAATTCTATGCTACGTTTCTATGGTAATCAGTGTTGAAGATGTTCTGGAAGAACAACAGTTATGGTAAGTACATAATTTTCATTTCGTTCTGCTCATGATCCCTTTCTTATACACATAAACAAATTTTAAAAATTGAGCACTCTTCAGATTTTTTTATTTCTTGTGTTTCTTTGATGACCATGAAAGATCCCCCCATAGGATAACCAGCTAGACAGAGCAGTTTTTGCTGCTAACCCTGCCCTAGATAAAACTGAGCCTCTGGCTCCATATGAGGCCTGTGTGGGTCTGTGTGAATGTATGCCAGTGGAATTTTGCAGCATTTTTAATTTTTGCATTCCATGTTAACATGAACATTTTATGAGAGGAATACTGCAGAATGTTGAATTTTTATGTTCCATGGTAAAAACAAACCACTGCATGTGTAGAATTACAAATGACTGACAGGTAGAAACTGTCTGTGAAGGGACTATTTGACATTTTCCAAGCAATATTTTACTGGATTATTTTGTGTCTTTTTTTATCGTTGAGTTTTTTTTTATTTTCCCTACCCATTTACTAAGCACAATAAGACCCTTTAGGGTGTGGGATATTGGGCAATATCTGCACATCCAGGGGCTCTAAGGCCCACTGCCTGTGACATCTGACCTTTTCACACTTCTGTAGACTGCTAGAGGTGGTAAAGGGAGGTTTGAGGATTTAGGTAGGCAGTGTGGAGGAGGTGGGGGGTCAGTGGCGTGCCTTGAGGCACACCTCCGCACCATGCGAGTACAGTGAGGGAAAAAAAAGATAGAGGAGTTCAGTGAGTGGCTGAGATATTGGTGCCACACCAGGGAGTATGGATTAGTGTCAGAGTGGGGCAGGACCTGGGGCAGTAGTGACCTCTACGTAGGGAACAGGTTACATTTGAGCAGGGAGGGGAAGGGAGTACTAAAAAGTGGAATAGAGGGGTATATATCAACAAAGGTGGAGTTAAACTAGGAGGGGGTGGCACGGGGACTGTTGATAGGAAAAGGGTCTGGAAAGGGGAGCCTAGTGAGCTCACCTCCCTAGTTATAGGTAAAGGCAGTGGTGAAGTGGCACAGGGAAGGAGCATGCAGGGTTGCCAGGTTGGAGTGCAAAACACACTGTCCCTCCATGGTAACATTGAGGGTAAAGGGGGGGAGCGAATGGGAATGGGTAGAAGGTGGTCTCCCTAAACACGAGGAGCCTGGGTAATAAAACAGCAGAGCTTCAGGTTTTCGGAGGGGAGTGTGGACGTCGCTGCAGTGACTGAGACTTGGACCACCCAGTCCCATGATTGGGATCTGGCAGTCCCGGGGTATAAAATTTACAGGAAAGACTTGGGGATTGGGAGAGGGGGTGAGGTAGCACTCTATGTGCGGGAAGGGAACAGATGTACGAGGGACGAGGGGGAGGAAGGGAGGACAAAGGCACTATGGATGCAGCTTCTGGACTCCCAAGGGTAGAAAGCTGAGGCTGGGGGTGGTGTACAGACCACCAGTCCAATCAGTGGAACTGGACAGGGAGTTAGCGGAGCAAATGAGGGTGTGTAGAAAGGGGAGTGTGGTGATTGTGGGGGAATTTAGTCTGCCGGGGGCAGATTGGAGCACCCCTGCCACCTCCAGTGCCAGGGAGCAGGTGCTCCTGGGACACAATCCAGGATGGTCTCCTGACACAGCTGGTCAGTGGACCAACATGACTAGGTAACACGCTGGACTTGGTGCTGTCAAATGGGGAGGCAGTGAGGGAAATAAGGATGGAAGACCGACTAGCTGGTAGTGACCACCAAACAGTGTGGTTCACTCTCAAGTTGGGCAGGGATTCTGGAGCCACAGTAACAAAGGTGGTAGATTTTAGGAGGGCAGATTTCGGGAGGATGAGAGAAATACTGCAAGGGAGACTGCAGGGTATTAGGCCAGAGATGGATGCACTGCAAAAGTGGGAAATTAATAAAACTGGGCTAACAGAGGCTAAAGAAACTTGCACCAGGACTAAGAGCAAGAAGTACAGAGCCAGGAAACAATGCTGGCTGAACAGAGAAGTGTTGGAGGGGGGTAAGGGCAAAGAGAGCTGCGTACCAGGAGTTCAGGAGAATGAGGAAGGAAGAGGACAGGGAGGCCTATGTGAGTTGGTCCAAGCAGGTGACCAAGTGAGTGAGAGTAGCCAAGGCCTCCAGGGAGCTAAGGTTAGTGCAGGGCATCAAGGGAAGGGAGAAAGACTTTTTTTAGATATGTCAGGGAAAAGAGGAAGTGCAGAGACCATATAGTGAAGATAAAGTGGGGAGAGGAGTGGGTGGAGAAGGGAAGGGAAAGGAACAAGCAGAAGTACTAAATGAATACTTTTGCTCCATTTTCATGAAGGAGAAGGATGATCCACTACCACCATGGACTGGGAGGGTGGAGTGGGGGGAGGAGATGACGGACAGAATGATCAAGGGAAGTAGATTACTAGAGCATTTGTGAGCATTAAGGGTGGACATGGCACCAGTTCCTGATGACATCCCCCCCAGGGTACTGAGAGAGATGGCGGAGGTGTTGGCCAAGCCACTGATGGACCTGTTCAGCACCTCCCAGGACACAGGATGGGTGCCTCAGGGCTGGAGAGTGGCCCATGTGGTGCCCATATACAAGAGTGTCCCTAGAGATGAGCCATTAAATTATTAGCCTGTCAGTCTCACTTTCATAGTGGGTAAACTTATGGAGATGATGCTGAAGGAGAGGCTGGTGTCGTTCCTGGAGGGTAATGACCTCCAGGATGGGCGGCAGCATGGATTCGTCTCAGGGAAGTCTTGGCAGACCAATCTAATAGAATATTATGACTGGGTAACAAGACAGCTGGATATGGATCATGCTGTAGATGTCCTGTACTTGGACTTCAGCAAGGCCTTCTACTCAGTGCCTCATGGGAGGCTGGGAGGGAAACTGACTGCTGTGGGGTGGGATGAAACTGACATACTGGATAAGGAACTGGCTGCAGGGGAGGCTGCAATGGGTGGTAGTGGGGGGGAGCTCTCGACACCTACACCGGTGATGAACAGTGTGCCGCAGGGCTGAGCACTGGGCCTGGTGCTATTTGGGCTCTTTATCTCAGATATTGCACACAGAGTTGGGAGCAGGGTTAGTCTGTTGACAGATGATACCAAAATGGGGCAGTGGTGGACGAAGAGGATGTCTGGAAACAACTACAAGGGGACCTAACTAAAATGGAGGTATAGTCGGAGAAGTGGCAGCTGGGATTCAATACAAAAAAGTTCAAGGTTATGCACTTCAGGCCAAAGAACCCAGGGATGGACTATTGGTTGGAAGGGTTGAGGCTGGGGATCACTGAAGAAGAGAAGGACCTAGGAGTCTTGGTAACAGGGAGCATGAACAGCTCTGCCCAACACAGGAAAGCAGCAGCTAAGATGAACAGGATGTTGGGCTGTATCGCACAGGGGTTTCTCATCCAGGCATAGGGAGGTGATCCTGCCCCTCTACAGATCTTTGGTCAGGCCGCACTTGGAGTACTGTGTGCAGTACTAGTGGCCGTATCTGATGAGGGATATTAATTTACTGGAAGGTGTGCAACAGAGGGCAACAAAAATGTTACAGGGGATGGAGGGCAAGGCCTATGAGGACAGGCTGAATGAGCTGAATATGTACACGCTGGAGGATAGGAGGGATGGGGGGATATGATTGAAATATTCAAGTATTTGAGGGGGATAAAGAAAGCTAGCACTGATGGGGTGTTTAAACTGAGGAGGAGTAGGGACACAAGGGGGCACGGACTAAGATTGGAGAACGAAAAATTTAGGAGGGAGATAAGGAGGCACTACTTCTCGGAAAGGGTGGTGTCCAAATGGAATGCTCTACCAGAGGGGGTGGTATCATGTAAGACAGTAGGAAGTTTTAAGAGGGATTAGTACAGAGCACGAGGGAGCATCTGGGTGGAGGGGACTGAGGTTGTCATGGGAATGACAGATGGGGAGGGGGTTGGGCAGCTGCAATCTAGAGGGCTAGCTGCACACTCAGGCAGACATTGTTAGACTGAGTGGTCTGTTTCTGCTGGCAGATTCGTATGTTCTTGGCGTGCAGGTATGCACCAATACTCCACACTCTCTCAGGTCTTACATAGAAGCTTCATACATCAAAGGTGGCAAGGATGCATTTTCAAGATGTCCCGTTGGTTGTTGATGATGTTAATAAAGACTGTTGAGTCTCCTATAAAGGCAGTAGGGTTTGGCACAAATTTCTTTATAAAGAAGTCCACAAACCAAGCTTTAAAGAGAGGGGTTATTATCTTGGTTTCTTTATAAACCAGCAGGTTTACACTGAAATCTTGATTGAAATGTATCATGAAATTTTGATAATGTGCCTTATCTAAATAATCTTTGATCCTTTTACTTTTTACTGTTAAGCCCTTTTTCAATCTGTTAATTCTTCATTTTAGTAGGTGTGTTTAATCACAGATTTTATAGCTTTGAACATTATGTAGCTCTCTTCTTTTCCTCTAGGTGGCGACATTCCCTTTCTTTTCATTTCTTTCCATTTCTTTCCTGACGTGGTTCTTATTACAAGTTTCCATTATGCTTTTTTCTTATCACTTACCCTGCACTACGCTCTTCATTATGTATTACTTTATGAAGGTTTATGAATGCTTTGAAATAAGATGACAATTAATTCAACACTGTTACCTAGATGATGTTTCATGTTAGAAAAACAAACTGTTTGGAACTCCTGGGCTACTAATAGACAGTATGGGAGCAGTTTGTCAGGAGCTCTATTATGTAGTGAATTTTTTGAAAGCCTCAATCCCTTTTATTAAGCTTCCCATGTAGCTGCAATAGACAGGAATCAGCATTGACAAGCAGTTAAATTATCAAAGATATTTTATTTCTGTACGATCTGGATTTGAGTTAGAGACAGTATGCACTACCTTTTCTTGTAAGTTAGTTTTGGTAAGGATCAATTAGTGTTAATGGTAGATTAGGGAATTATACAAAATAACATACATTATCTTTTAGGCATTTATTCTTGTATCATAAATTGAGACGCTAGGACCATTTTTTCATTAAACTACCAATGGTATGTTAGCATTCTCATTTTAAAATAAACAATGTTCAGTGGAATTTAAAGGGACAATGTCAACCACCTTAGGCCTCAGAGTGTCCTTAAAGGTAAAAGGAAACAGTTTTTAGACCTCTAGATGCTCTCTAGTTGCTCTTGTATTGGCTACTCACTATTCTGACAGGTTTTTAACCTTTTTTGTTAAATTAATAATCTAATTTTGTTGTCTATGTAACCCGGAATCCCTCTGTGCTCAGCAGCTGCTGCTCTCTGTTTCCATACAGCCTGGACATTCTGTGACATCAGAAACACCCATTCCAGGCCATTCAAATGAATAGCATGGAACGGGAGTTTCTGATGTCATAGAATGTCTTCGAAATATGAAAACCAAGAGCAATAGCTGGTGAGGAGAGTGGAACTCAGTGTAGATCTGAGAGCACCCCGAAGCTAGATTATTTATTTAAAATGATCAAATCATATCAGAATACATAACTGGCATGGAAGGGAAGATGAAAGAGCAGTTAACTATGTAAAAATCATTTACTGTCGCCTTTAATTCAAAAAAACACATTTTGTGATTGCTGACATTCTGTATAAATTGCTGATACAATCGATTGTTTGATTCTGATTCTTTTTTCTTTTTAAAAGTGAAAAACAGGCTGCCCACCATACTGGTGTTACCACACAAAAACATGTTTGTTTACATTCCTTGATCAGCTTCCACTGCATCTTTCCTGGACATGGGAACATCCCCCCACAGTCTAACCCCTCATGATGTAGTGGGACTATTGCATCATGAGTGACTGCACAGTTTTATGGAGTGTTTGTAATATTCACAAAGTATGCAATAGAAATAGTTCAAGGATTGGAAACAAAACAATGTTGGGTATAATTACACCATTATCATGCTTTCAGTTCTACCAAGAAAGGAAACAGATAAACCAACCAAAAAAATCAATACATGTTAGAGAAGGTACGCGAACAAAAGGTTGTTTTTTTAACTAGAAATAATATGAAGCAAAAGTGGTTGACAGTGTCCCTTTAAGGTCACTAGGTACAGTACTTTGTTATCATAGTGTAACTGGAATATTAAATATTTATTTCTGTAAGCATGTATTTATGTATATATTTTTTTGTGAACACGCTGCAGTTTTAATTAAAAGATGTGAAAGACTCCAGGGTTTGTTGATACCCTTACCACGTGATCAAGATTGTGATGTTGAAATATTATGACATGACAGGCAACTTCGAGAGTCTGTTTTTTTCAACCCCACTATAAAAATTTTACAACTTTAACTTAGTGGATCTGAGTTTCTGAAACAATGTGACTTAAATATCAAGGTCCTGTTACACAATGGTGATTATTCTGACCCCAGCTTTGACAATGATATGTACTTTCCTCCCTGGCATACTTGTAACAGATAAACAAGTGTCTGCCCATGCTTAGATGACTGGTTACTATGTAGGGAAATCAGGGAAGAAGCTCTGTAATCAGTGAGACAGGCCATGGTTATGATGGAAAAATGGGGGTTCATCCTGAATTTAGAACAGTCAGATCTGGAACCTGCATAGACTGCGCGTGATTGAAGCACAGTTGGACACAGTCCAAGCAAAAGCCTTTCTCCCACAGGAAATGGAATAAACACTGATCCAGCATGCAGCCTCCTTCCTCTTGGGGACAAGGAGGACTACAAAAGAGTTCCTCAGAATGTTAGGCCTTATGTCGGTCACTACGTCTGTGGTCCTATGGGCAAGGCAGCACAGGGGGACAGTTCAGTGGTATTCAGAATGCTGGTCCCAACTTAGACATCCTCTGACTGCAAGTGTACCAGTACAAGAGTGGCTCCTGGGCTCCTTTCAATAATGGCAGCAGGTGTTCCCTTTCCACCAGGACTGCACAGTGTAATTCTGCCCACCAGGGCCTCCTTCTTCAGATGTAGTGGGCACAATTTGCACCACACAGTAAATGGAGTATGTAGCCTGGCATAAATACTAGAGCGTATCAATCTGCTGGAGCTCAGAGTAGTGTTTCTTTCCCTGAAGTACATCTCAGCATTGGCCAGGGACCAAAGTCTACAGATAAAGACAGACAATACCACAACAATGTATTAAATCAACAAGCAAAGTAATGCCAGATCCTCAAAACTGAGCAAGTAAGTACTAAAAATCTGGGATCGAGCATATACTCTCAGAGTACAGTCCAGGAAAGGACAATTCTAGGGATGTGGATATGATGGAACATAAAAGGGTACTAATTTTATTGATTTATTAAATTAATATTAAGGCGAGCCAAATGGACTTCGGTCTTTAAAGAGCTCAGGACAACCTATGAAACCTATGGAATGTTCTATCCACACTTTCTGGCAATTGCCTTTCCCTTTAAGACTCCACTGGAATGTCTTCAAGCTGGCTCCTTCCACCCACCCAGGTGGTATCTCCCTCAACTCCGCCCTGTGACGCCAGATCTTCCTTTCTGCTGGAAGAAGCAGGTTCCCTCCTTATGGCTCTCACATTGTGTAGGCCCTTTGCTGTTAAATCTTTGGATTTCTTTCCAAATTCAATAAAGTCGTCTTCAGGCTGATTCTTCTCGACTGCGATGGATGATGATAAGTTCTCTCCGGGGTTCTGGCGATGCCTCTGTGGGCAGAAGATGTCCAAAATAGATCCGCACACTGTGTGCGTGTACTGCCTGGGCCATGAGCACAATCCCCAGGCCTGCGACATGTCGAACTTTTCATCCTTCCGTTCTCGAGGACCATCGCGACTGCTTGACTCTATGCCATATGAGCGAATGGAACCCACTGGTCGAGTCAAAGGATGCCCATCAGGTAGTCTCTACAGCTCCGGGGTCCACCGAACAGTTAGCAGTTTTCATGGAGGCGCCAGCCCAGGCCGTGGCTCAGCCCTCCTTGGCTTCGGCCATTTTACCGCTCTCTTTGAGTGCCTCCTTTTAGGGGGTGTTTAAGGACTTGTACCAGGCTTTCCCGACTCACGGACAGGGCCCCTCATTGGCACACAAGTCCAAGCCTAAAAAAATAGTATCACCCTCGGGCCAGTTGGCCGAGACGCTGGTCAATCTTTCAGCCAAGATCTTTCTCGAACCAGTCGACCAGTTGTCGACCGATGAGGCTGACACTTCATTGTCCAGGACTCTGGTCCTGACTCAGACCCAGGGAAGGATGGATCAGTCTGCTGACCTGCTGCTGCTTGTTATCGCCCAGGAACCAGAGGTGCCCCAGCCCTTGCCAGCACCCTCCAAGGCCCACCAACGGAGGTCAAGGTCGAGGTCCTGGTCTTATTCTCTGGGGTCGAGCAGCTCATGCTGACATTGGCATTCCCACTGTAGACATCTGGGAAAGCAGCGCCTCTGCTATTCTTCATTCTAATTCTCCTTTGGTGAGGAGAGGCTTCAGTGCAAGTTGCATTGATGCTACAAGGATGTCATGTGGCAACAACTGCTGTTCGCCAGTATGAAGCCTGTGCTGGCTCCTACTCTGGCCATCACCTGGCTTCTGCCACAAAGGCGATGCTTTCCTCGCTTCAGGAGCCGACCAAATCAGTCCTGGCTCGGCCTACCCCAGTGTGCCCACCGATTCCGGTGCAGCCACCACCTAAACAGCTGAAATGTGGCACTCCAACCAAGGAGTCTCGTCTGGCTTCAGGTCTTCCCCATCGGCTGTTGGTCACCGTCACCCCTGACCATCAGCGGAGGGTCAACGGGGATTCAGACGGTCAACCCCTCTTCAACAACTCTTCGGAGTTGGAGGGCTCCTCCTTACACTCCCATCCAGTGGACATGGAGTCAGCTGGGGATCTCTCAACAGATGAAGGCCCTACTCCTTCATTGGCCTTCTATGCCTGATCTCGGAATCCATGGGTCTTAAGATGGAGCCCATTTAGAAAAGAGCTCAGTATACTCTCACCGAGATCTTGGACTGGGGTGACTTCCCTAGGGGGGCCTTCCTGGTCAAAGAGGCCATTCTTGGCCCTGCCTTGGAGCTTTGGCAGTGACCCACCTCCTGCCCATTACCATAAGCTTGGATTGCCTGCAAGTATGCGGTCCCTACCGGCTCCCTTTCCAGATTCACAGAACGTGCCTCGTCCAAGGGCTTGGTGGCCAAGTCTGTGTTCAGGTGCTCCAGCAATGTGGGTGACATCAATAAACCACGTGATATGGAATCCAAGAAATTGGACCATTCAGCAATAAAGGTCTATGCTATCTCTTCACTTGGCCTTTGCCAGGTGAGCTCTCCCCTCCTGATGGGCCACTTCTCCCATGCTTTGTTGGACACTTTGGATGAGGTGCTCTGTCATCTTCCTGCAGACCTCCAGACCACAGTCAAACAGGTCAGAGATTAGGGTTGGGCTGTGGCTAAACAACAGCTTCAGACAATCATGGACATTGGGGACTCCTGTGCCCACTTCATGGTGGCCACAGTGGCCATGCACCGCAGGGCTTGGCTGCGGATCTCGACCATCATGGCAGATACCTAGCACAAGCTGGCAGATGTCCCTTTTCTGAGCACCGACCTGTTCAGGCCCAGGGTCAAGGACCACTTCACCCAAATTGAGAAGTCCAATGCCACCTTGGACTCTGTGGCATCCACCCAGAGGGACCCCAAGGATTACAAACAACAGAAGAAGAAGCCTTTTCGGTCCACCTCCACTCCTGCGGCCAAACCAGCCCAGTCCCAAGCTGGGCAGCAGGCTCAGGCCTGGCAACCTCGGACAAAGTCTGTGGCCTCAGTCATCTGCAAGCCTGGAGGACGAGGCCCTGATGGTTCCTTAGCCGGGCCCTCCTCTGCCTCCAAGTCTGCCCAGTGATGGTATGAGGGGTGTCTCCCTCATTCCCATCATGCCACCCTTGGGTCTTCCCAAGGGGGGTCAGATCTGCCACTTCCTTTCCACCTGGTCCGCTGTCACCACGGACAGGTGGGTTCTCAAAGTGGTCATTCAGGGTCTGCTTCTGGAATTGAACAGTACTTCCCTCACTGAGCTCGTGCCCCACAGGAGGACATGGTGTCTGCAGACATTCTGTTGGCCCTATGGGACAACATTGCCCAGCTCTTCTGCAAGAAGGTCATGGTTCCTGTTGTGGATCCTTCAGAACACCCAGGGTTTGTCTCCAGGTACTTCCTTGTGTCAAAACGGACAGGGGCCTGGCGCCCCATTCTAGACCTCCATGACGTGAACAAATTCCTCAAGTCATGCACCTTCAGGATGGTCACTCTCTCTCAGATCATACCATCACTAGAGTAAAACATGTGATTCTGCTCCCTGGATCTTCAGGATGCGTTCTTTCATGTCCCGATCCGTCCATCTCACAGACAGTTCCTTCGCTTCCAAGGAGTGGGAACTGTCAATGAGTTCCAGTCCATGCCATTCAGCCTATCCTCAGTCCCAGGGTCTTCACCAAGAACATTACAGTGGTGGCAGCATACCTGAGGTGTCGTGGGGTCTGGGTTTACCCCTACCTGGACAACTGGCTTATCGTGGGCCCCTCCAGGCAGGAGGTGGCATGGGCCAGGAACCTGGCCCTCCAGATCTGTGTCTCTTTTGGCCTCCTGGTCAAAGATGCCAAGTTGGAACTCGTGCCTTTGCAGGTGATCACCTTCAATGGGGCAGAGCTCGACTCTTGCAGAGCTGGGGCTCAGCTCCCAGTGGATAAGGCAGATGCTCTCTCTTCCTTTGCCCGATGATTTCTGATTGGGCAATTGCGTAATGCCCAGGACTTCCTGCACCTGCTGGGTTACATGGTGGGCCTGCTCCAATGTGGTCTGATGGGCCCACTGGAGAATAAGCTGTCTGCAGTGGGAACTGGCCAGCCAGTAGTCTCAGTGCAAGGGTCACTTGGATCAGCTGGTCACTGTGACCCAGCAGATGTGGGACACTCTCCACTGGGGGTTAGTCCCGGAATATCTACAGGAAGGGATCCCATTTGTCTGCCCAGAGTCGATTGTCATCCTGATGACCAGTGCCTCTCTCATGGGCTGGGGTGCCCACCTGGGGGAAGACAGAGTCCATGGGCTCTGGACCCCTGAGTAGTCCCAATGCCACATCAACCTGCTGGAGCTCTGAGCAGTTTGGCCGGTGCTGACTGCTTTTTCTCCTCATGTTTGGGGGCAGGTGGTTCAGGTCCAGATGGACAACACCACAACCATGTACTACCTAGACAAGCAGGGCAGGATGCACTCCCTGCCTCTGTGCAAGAAAGCTCTCCACATGTGGACCCTCATGCGCAGCCTGGAGGCCGATCTCCTGGCCATCCATGTGGCCAGTGTCTTCGACCAGCTGGCAGACGCCCTCAGTCAGGTGGGCGAGGCGTCTCATGAGTGGTCTCTCCACCCAGAGGTAGCACACAGTCTGTTCTCCCAGTGGGGCACCCCTCAGGTAGACCTGTTCATCTTCAAGGAGAGTGCAAAGCTGAGGCTGTAGTGTGCCCTCTCCCCTCAGCAGGGAACACTGCAGGGGGATGCCTTCTCAAGACCCTAGACCCCAGCCCTCTTTTATGCCTTCCCTCCACTTCCATTGCTCCACAAGATTGATCAATCAATCAATCAGTCAATCAAAATCTTTATTTTACCAGATGGAAACACCATTGAGTGAAACTAATTTACAAGATGGACCTGGAGTAGATAGATATACATCAGCAATTTGACACAGTCAGGGATTGACCACCACTCAGTATGACTCACATTGGATATGGGCAAGGAAGGAGTGGAATCTGGCACAAGGGTGCTGGACTTCAGGAGGGCTGACTTTGGGAAGATGGGGAAAGTGGTAAAAGGATACCTGGCCAAAATTCAGACTAGGTTGGACACTAACCAAAGGTGGGAGCTCATAAAGCTGGAGACAGCGGAGGCAACCAGAACCTGCAGCAAGGCCCAGAGCAAGAAGGCTAGGGCTAAGAAACCGAGCAGGGTGAGCAAGGAGATCATGGAAAAGGTAAGGAGGAAAAGAGCTGCCTTTAGGAATTACAAGATAAACTGGGGCGGGGGGGGACAGGGAGGAGTACCTGAAGGAATCTAAGGAGGTGACACGGGCAGTAAGGGGAGTCGAGGCATCTACGGAGCTCAGGATGGCACAAGGCATTAAGAAGGGTGAAAATGACTTCTTTAGGTACATCAGTGAGAAAAGGAACTGTAAGGACCACATAGTAAGGATTAGGAAGGAGGGGGGTCTAGGTGGAAGCAGGGGGCAATAAGGCAGAAGCACTAAATGATTACTTCTGCTCGGTATTTACTAAGGAGAAGAGGGAGGTGATACCTAAGGGGAGGAATGGCAGAAACGGGGGGGGGGGGGCGTGACAGACAGGGAAATCATGGAGGGCAGAGTTCTGGAGGGTTTGAGGGCACTGAGGGTGGACAAGGCACCAGGCCCGGATGGCATCCACCCCAGGGTACTGAAGGAGCTGGCAGAAGTCCTTGCAGGACCTTTGGCAGACCTATTTAATGCCTCACTACACTCGGGGTGTGAACCTCAGGATTGGAGGATGGCTCATGTGGTGCCCCTCCACAAGAGTGGCCCCAAGGATGAACCAAGTAACTACAGACCAGTGAGCCTCACATCCATCATGGGTAAGCTGATGGAGACTATCCTGAAGGAGAGGCTGGTGGCCCTCCTGGAGACTAAAGGACTACAGGACAGTAGACAGCATGGCTTGATACGTGGCAGATCCTGCCAAACCAACCTGGTGGAGTTCTATGACTGGGTAACTAGGCAGTTGGACAGGGGCCATGCAGTGGATGCCCTGTATCTGGACTTCAGTAAGGCATTTGACTTGGTGCCACATAGGAGGCTGGGAAGTAAGTTAGAAGGCACAGGGGCAGGTCCAAAGCTGGTGAGATGGGTAGGGAACTGGCTTCAGAGAAGGCAACAGAGGGTGGTGGTGGGTGGGGCTCTCTCATCCCCAAGGGTAGTGACGAGCAGAGTTCCACAGGGCTCGGTGTTGGGACCAGTGTTGTTTGGGATATTCATTGCAGATGTATCATTGGACATCAAGAACAAGATCAGTCTGTTTGCTGACGACACCAAGATGGGAGTGGTGGTGGATGACCTAGGGGGATGGCAGAGGATGCAGAATGATCTGGAAAAGCTGGAAACCTGGTCAGACACCTGGCAACTGGGGTTTAATGCCAAAAAGTGCAAGGTGCTGCATTTTGGGGTGAAGAACCCAAGGAGGAGTTACCAGCTGGGTGGAGTGCAGCTAGCCAAGACAGAGGAGGAGAAGGATCTGGGGGTGCTCATTACACAGTCAATGAACAACTCTGCACAATGTAGGAAGGCAGCTGCAAAGGCCAACAAAATGCCTGGTTGCATTGCAAGGGGTATCTCCTCAAGAAGGGGGGAGGTGATTCTGCCACTGTATAGATCATTAGTTAGACTGCATCTGGAGTACTGTATGCAGTACTGGCTCCCGTATCTGAAGAGGGACAGTAAGTTACTGGAGGGGGTGCAGTGCAGGGCGACAAGGATGATCAAGGGGCTGGGGGACTTGCCATACGAGAGGAGGTTCAGGGAGCTGAACATGTACTCGCTAGAGGAGAGGAGAGATGGTGGGGGAATGACTGAAACCTTTAAGTATATGAAAGGAATAAACAAGACAGGTACAGAGGGGCTGTTCAAAGTAAGGGAAGGGAGGGACACACGGGGCCATGATATAAGAGTGGAGGGAGGAAGGTTCAGGAGGGAGATGAGGAGACACTTTTTTATAGAGATGGTGGTAGCTGGGTGGATTGCGTTACTGGCAGAACTGGTATCCAGTAGAACAGTGGACTGCTTCAAAAGGGGCTGGGACAGGGCAAGAGGAAGGGTCAATGGAGGGGAAGGGTGGGAGGGAGAGGCAGCAGCAAAATAAGGGGTGCTAGCTGCACATTTGAGCAGACTTGATAGACCTCTAGGCCTTTATCTGCTGGCAAATTTTGTATGTTCGTAGTCACAAATATATTGACAGATAGTATGTAAGTATTCCACAAGTGACATATCAGATTCACCTAAAATAAAATAATGTACATATAATGGAGGGCATATTATTCAGATGCAAGTACATTGGCAGACAGAATACAAATATATGCAGTTTATATACATGGTAGATACACATACAGCAATGATCAGCTGCTATACTAACAGGTTGTCGAAACTAATGTAACATTGCACATAGGTGTTACTCAAGGCCAGGAGGGACAAGGCACAGGTGATCCTGGTGGCCCCGGACTGGCCAGGCCAGTTTTGGTATGCTGAGCTCCTCAGCCTCAGCAGCAAGTTCATGATGCATGTTCCCCTACTCCCAGACCTGCTCTACATCAATCAGGGGAAGTTACTCCATCCAGACCTCCCTGCACCTGACAGCCTGGTTCCTGAGCAGCTAGAGTTCCAGGCTTTGCGTCTCTCCGAAGATGTTCACTGTCATTGAGGCATCTCAGAAGGCAGCAACCAGAAAATGCTATACCTTCAAATGGAAGAGGTTCTCCATTTGGTGTCAGGGCAAGGGGCTGGACCCTCTGTCCTGTCCAGCAGCTAGCATCTTTAACTATCTGTGGTCTCTCTCTTAGTCAGGCCTTTGATCGACAACCCTCAAGGTGCACCTGGCAGCCATCTCTGCTTCCTTGGTGCGGGCCGGTCAGCAGTTGGTGGTGCAGGGGAAGGTGGTCTGGAATTTCTTTAAAGGCCTTGGCCACATTTCCCCTCTGGTGCTTGAACTACCACCATCGTGGAACTTGTTTGCTGGTGTTGGCAAAGCTCATGGGCAAGCCTTTCAAACCAATGCACAGGTGTGAGCTGTCTCACTTGTCATGGAAGACCGCCTTCCTGGTGGCTATCACATCAACCAGAAGGATCAGTGAGCTCCAGGCGCTTTCTGTAGAGTCTCCTTACCTGGTCTTCCACAGGGACATGGTTGTCCTTCGCCCCAACCCGAAGTTCCTCCCAAAGGTTGTGTCTGGTTATCACCTTAACCAGGTGAATAACCTCCTGGTGTACTTCACCAACCACACCTTGGAGGCCAAGCACAGGCTCCATACTTTGGACCTGCGGTGAGCACTCACCTATTACAAGGAGTGTACAGCTGGCATTTGGGGAGAGGTTTGCCAGCTGTTTTTCACTTACGTTGAAGCAGCATCTGCCAGACAGGCAGCAGGTGGATAGTTTCCTGCCTGGACCTCTGGTACAGGTTGGTGGGTAGGGAGCCTCCCATAGGGCTTAGGACTCATTCCACCCACCACACCACTTCCTTGGTGGCTGCTTCCAGGGATGTCCCTATCCAGGAAATCTGCAGGGCTACTACCTGGAGGTCAACACAAGCCTCCTTTCCCATTACCACATTGACCTTGAGTCACACCAGGATGCTGGTTTGGGGGCCTCAGTTCTCCAATCTGTTTCCCAAGTAGAGGGTGTGCGCCTTGCCCCCTTCTCCTGGAGAACTGCTAGGAGTCTGCCAGAAAGTGTGAATAGAAAATCATATCCACGTCCCTAGAAAAACAGGTTACTCACCTGTAACAGTAGTTCTAGGAGTGGTATATAATGTTCATCCACACAGACCCACCCTACCTCCTCTGGCTGTGGTGCACACTACTGCTTCCAGCGGGCAAGATTTGGAGTCATGGGTCGGAGCTGAGGGAGTTACCACCCAGGTGGGTGGGAGGAGCCAGCCTGAAGATGTTCCGGTGGAGTCTTAAAGGGAAAGGCAACTGCCAGGAAGAGTAGATGAACATCATATACCACTCCTTGAACTACTGTTACAGGTAAGTAACCTGTTTTTGCCTGGCAGACTTCATAAGCAGGATGGGTCATGTGACATATGAGTCATTCTTGAAACAAGCTGTGCTATGGTTAGTACTTAGGAAACTGGATGTTCTAGATATGGATCCATTTGATTCATGGGAAAGCAACAAGCTGCCACTATTCTGCTACAGAGCCCCATCTCTGGGCACAGTCTCATAAGATGCTCTCAGCATGCCCAGACAGAACAGTTTTTTTTAACGCTTTCCCATCTTTTCCCCTAATACAGAGAGTGCTGCTGAAAGCAATGGTGAAAGCAACCATGATATTATGGGCTCCATATTGGCCCATGCAGCCATGGTACTCAATACTACTTCCGATGTCCACAGGGACTCATACTCTACCCCTGCACGAGACCTTCTGACAGTCCTGAAAGGCCAGGTGAACAGCCCTAACTTGGGGTCCTTTTACCTGAAGTCATCATTTCCGAAGTGATAGAGGTTTTCAAATTGAATCTCTCTAGTGTAGGTCCAGAAAATCAGCCACAAGGAAAACAGACAATCTTAAATGGAAAAGATTCTCAATCTGGTGTGGGGAAAATTCCCATTCAGCTAAGAATGCAGGGATTTCACAAATTCTCAATCACCTGCCATATTTTAAAGTCCCTGGACTCAAAACAAACATATTTAAAAGTACATTTGTCAGCAGTTTCTTCATAGAAACATAGATTTTATCAACAGAAAAGGACTGCCCAAATGGTTTCTGCCTAGTCTGTCTCCGCAGACCCTAACTGGTCTTCGTTGACCCTCCCTCCTCACTGCCTATTTACTAATATTCCCCATGTCTATCTCATGCATGCTTGAAGCGCATTACTATTTTCATCTCCACTACTTCTGCTGGCAGTGTGTTCCAGGCATCCACCACTCTTTCAGAGAAATAGTACTTCCTCACATCCCCTTCAGCTCCATCCACCCCCAGCTTAATCACATACCCTCTGACCCTGGTGCTCTTTCTCATTTGAAAGAGACTTCCCTCCTGTACCTTGTTCATGCCATGAGGTACTTGTAGGTCTCTATCATGTCCCCTCTCACTCTTCTGTCCTCTCTTCTAGGTTGCACATGTGGAGCTCCCTCACTGTCTCCTCGTAAGGCTTTTGATGCAATCCCTGCACCATTTTAGTTGCCTTCCTCTGTACTGCCTCCACCCTGTCTATGTCCTTTCTGAGGGGCAGCCTCTAGAACTGGCCACAATACTCCAGTTGGGGTCTCACCAGGGAGTGATACAGTGGTAACATAAACCACCTCCCTCCTGCTGCTGCTGCTGATACCTCTCCCTTTGCCTCCCAACATCCCAGTGGCCCTACCCACTGCTTTGTCACGCTGCTCTACCACTTTGAGATCATCAAATATGATAATTCATTTATTTCCAAGGACTCAGCAGAATCACTGTTCACATGTCCCGTGTTTAAGAGATTCTTTAAAGGCTTTTCACATATGTACCTTCCTGTAAAGAGGCCTATACCCGTCTTGGACTTGAACCTTGTACTAAGTTAATGTCCATCCCATATGAGCCCATGGCAACCTCTAAACTACAATGTCTCATCAGGAAAACATTATTCCTGGTGGCAATTACATCTGAAAGAAGGGCCAGTGAGTTACAATCACTGCGCATTGATTCCTCATACCTGATTGTCTAAAGGGAAAAAGCAGTTTTAAGAACAAATGTGCAGTTTCCCACTAAAATGGTATCAGAACTCCATTTAATTCAGACAGGTACCATACCAGTGTACTTCCCAAGGCCACATGCTGATATAGTAGAGGAAACACTCCACACATCAGATGTTAGAAGGGCCTTCAGCTTCTACCAATCCAGAACAGAGGACATTAGAAATGATAACAAATAAGTGTTTTTCAGTTATGGGGAGGTGTCAAGGGGACACCCAGCCTCAACACAGTCTATATCATGGTGAATAGTATCCACAATATGCTTCTGCTATGGCAAGGCAGGGAAAGTACTGTACCCTCAGATGGCATTAGAGCCCACTCAGAAACATAGAAACATAGAATCTGTCAGTAGATAAGGACCATGCGGCCCACCTAGTCTGCCCATTTCCCTACTCACTGCCGCAGGAGCTCACTTCACTAGGATTACAGCAGCATCAATGTAGCAAGAAGAAATGTGGCACTGGCAGAAATGTACAAAGCTGCTACATGGTCCACATTATACACATTTACATCCAATTATTGTCTGGATAGGCAAACAAGAGAGGATGTTAGATTCTGGACTTTTGTACTTCAGAGTCTAGTCCTAAAGTAACCCTAAATCCCTCTAGCCTATGGTACTGTTTGAGTTTGCACAAGTTGTAGTGGTCTTTTCTAATTCATGCAGTAGAAGGAAAAGTTACTCACCATAGTAGTAGCTTTTCTTCTAATGCCTTAGACCAGCCAGTAGAACTATGTTTCCCTGCCTCTGCTATTTAAAATGCAGTAACCGCAACAAGGTATGCATGGCTAAGAATAACAGATACAGTAGGACCCCGATCTAATGAACCCCAATCTGCCAGAACTCCCTATCTAATGAACTTGACACTTGTCTCCCAGTTACCTCTACACTGTATTGTTTACAGCACTACTGTACCTGTGTCAGTTCCACTGGAATGGGCTGTTGCATCAGGGCCCTACTGCTTTTCTAAAGGATTCCATCACTGAGTGTTTACAGTGCTGCCGTCAGGGGTGTAGCAATAGAGTGTGCAGCCAGTGCAACTGCATTGAGGCCCACGAGTTGGAGGGGCCCAGACACGGCCGCGATCATGCCAGGCACAGTGGGCAGGCACTCCACCTGACCGTCCTGATTGAGGGATGCCCACTGCGCCACCTGTCCTGAGTGACACCACATGACGGGACTTGGAACCAGTGAAAAAATACCACATGGGGAGCAGGGACTTGGGAGCTGAGCCTAACAGCTGCCTACAAATTCTGAATATGCCCGATGCAAGCTGTGTGTTCCTGAGTGACCAGTCAGGACTGACAGGTGAGGCAGCAAATAGGAGACTGCTTGCCTGTCAGTCCTGACCAATGACTGCACTGCAACAGTGAGTTGGGGAGGGTCGAAGGTGGATCAGAAAGATGACTTGTCACATGCAGGTGCTTTGGAAGAAGAACAAAAAACACCATTACTAGGACAGCTAGGCAGACTTTTTCAGAGTTCTCTGTCATTCTCTAAATCAAACCATTACCACTCCCATCACCGCAACCACCTTACCCACCACTGCATATTATGTGGGCTTTAGGGGGGCTTGGGGGGGGGCATAGGGTTTTTTTAATTTGAAAAAAAAAAAAAGTGAAATGGGAGAGAGGAGAAGGAGATTGTCATTGTAGTAAAAAGCTATCACTGAGGGCTGGTGCTGCACTTGAACTAGTAGTGAGTCAGCCGGGTCAGAGACAATGGCCTGAAACAGCACAGCAATTTTATTTTAAAAGAAAAAACAAACACACTAAAAAAGAATAAAAAAGACTTGGGGGGGGGGCACTGAGAGGAGATAGATCTTGGGGAAAGGCAGGGCAGGGCTGGCTGGTGTCTATCCACAATGCAGTTGCACTGTCTGTCACGGAGTCTGATACAGCTGCTGGGTCAGAGGGCCCAGAAAGAA
The DNA here is from genome assembly GCA_016271365.2 of Neoceratodus forsteri. Lineage (NCBI taxonomy): Eukaryota > Metazoa > Chordata > Ceratodontiformes > Ceratodontidae > Neoceratodus > Neoceratodus forsteri. Next base: position 1,547,604,159 of record CM057450.1, read on the forward strand.
ACAAAAGTCAGCATTGCCATTTTTAAAAGAAAAAAAAATGAAACAAAGATAAAACAACTAAAAAAGGCTTTTGAAAGGGAGAAAAAGGCTGAAGGGGATCATCATAAGGAAAGGTGGTGGGTGAAGAAAGATAAGAACGTCTGAACGATCAGGTGGCCCAAGGATATAAAAGAAAGAAAAGCTTTTAAAAGGCTAAAACAAGAGAAAGCATTTTAAGGCTTTTTGAAGGAGAAGAAGACGGGGATCATGAGGAAAGTGGTAGAAAGAACACCTGAAGTAAACTTACAGGGTCAAAAAGCTCAAAGAAACAACAAAACAAATTTTTCAAAGCCAAAAATGAAAATAGAGAAAGTAAGTAAAAAAAGGCTTTCTTGAAGTAAAATAAAGTTAAGCACCACAAGCATCTACTCTTCAATCTTATGCCCCTCCCTGTGTCAAGGCAAGTTGTCCTTGGACAAACACGAAATTTTGTAATTTGTCGATCCCTGGGTACAGTGCCACTATTGGCAACTTTGTCAACAAAACAAATGTAAATTCTCACCAGATTCTCTGGTGATTGTTTCAACTAATCATTAGTAGCTAAATATGCAGATTTTTTGTTAGCCACCATTGGCTGGACTGTGAATGCAACAACTGCATGCTGTGTAGGAGGGAAATCATAGTGCATGAGTGAAGTCGAAACATATTTAGCCAGTGCCATTTCAAAAAGTTTTAAATAAAAATGGTGACTGTTCCATCTAAACATCTCAGCAGTGCAGCAAAGTGAAAGCTGAGCAAAGAAAGGGCTGAAAAATTTAAGAAGTTACCAAAAATGTCAAGCTTTTTAAAGAAAGACAGTGCAGACACTTCCAAGAAAGACAGTGAGGCTTATAGTGTTGAACCTTTGAAAGACAGTGATGTCTGGCAGGTTGCAGATACTGATGTGGGTGACTTAGTGCCACTGGACACCGAACAAAACATCAGTAATAATGAACACGATACTAGTAGTGATAGGAAGGTTGACGATGATGCAAGAAGTGGATAGCAGTGAAATGAGAGGTGGTGAAGGTACTTCAGCAGTGATTGAAAGCAATGTGCATCTTGATAAACTGGCTTCAGAAAAATTCCCCACTGACAAAGCACGCTTTGGTGAGCCCCTCAGTGCTTAAGACAAGCGGTTCATAATATATCGCATGGGCCATGCCAACCATCTGGCCCATTTCCACATGCTCTTCTTCAGAAGGGGAGATGTTTTTCCGTAATCTACTAAGAAGGTAAACAAAGATGGTGTTAAACTCAGACACATGGCTGTATTACCCCCAGCATTAGAGAGCTTATATTGCTAGGCTTGTTGGCTGTTTTCAACAACAAGGATAGAGCTAATGCTACATGGGTGAATGGACTACATGATTGGAGCCATCTGTCAACAAAAATAGACTTGTATAAAAATTCAAGCCTCCACCTCCAGTGCTGCATGGTACTGGAACAATGGCATTTGTACAAGACATTAACAGATGATCTGGAGGAAACTATCAAGAAAGAAGCAAACTTCTCCTGGAGGCAAATCCGTGACAGAATTATCAACATTATGTTGACTTTGGCAATGTCTAACCTGGCGTTCGGGGCAGCAGGAAGAGTATAAGGTCCAGTGCAAACTGTGGAAATTTTCTTTCCATTTTTACACTTCTCACAAAGTATGATCCAGTATTGAAAAAGCTATTAAGTATGCCAGAGGGAACAGTGAAATATTTAAGCCCTGACATACAGAATGAATTGACTGGAATACTCTGAAACTGTGTCCAGGACAAAATAATAGATGATATCAATAAAGCTCCATTCTTTTCTGTCATTATTGACACCACACAAGATATTGTGAAGAAGGATCACCTCAGTCAAGTGATCCGCTTTGTGTCCATTAATACAAACAAAAGTGGGAAAACCAAGACACATAAAAATAAATGAGTCTTTCCTGGGCTTTGTGGAAGTAGAAGACCAGTCAGCAGCTGGCTTGGAAGAGACAGTTATTTGTAGTATTGAAAATAATAGGTTGCATATATCCAAAATGCGAAGCCAAGGTTATGATGGTGCCGCAAATATGAGCGGCATATATGGAGGCATGCAAACAAGAACTAAAGCCAGAGAAGCAAAAGCAACCTATGTTCACTGCACTGCACATAACTTGAATTTAGTCCTGAATTATGCCGTCTGATGTACCAGAAGTGAGGAACTTTTTTGGTGTAGTAGAAAATCTATACACCCTCTTTGCACACAGCATAAAGCATTGGCATATGCTGTCATTATTTGCATCCACTTCTGATGTCACCTTAAAGAGACTATGTCCAACCAGATGGTCATCGTGGTATGACTCCTTAGTGGCTCTTTGTTACTATTTTACAGATATCCTCAAAGTGTTATCCAAGATAATACTAAGTAGTAAGAAGAAAGAAGAAATCACAGAGGCAACAGCTCTGAAGTCGCAAATGGAGAAGTTCCAATTTTTATTTTTATTTGTACTGCTCACTAAAATTTTGGAATTGGTCAACTGTGTTTCAAAGCTGCTGAAGTCACCGCAAGAAGACATGAGCAAAGCCGCCACACTCCTTCAAACTGCCCACAGTAGTTTGCAGGAATCCAGAAACAAATTTGAAACCTTTCATGAAACCGCCATAGAAATGGCCAAAGCTTGGTGAATATCAGAGAAATATGAAGAGCATCATGTGCCAAGAATAAAATGGTTCCACAACGAACTCTGTGAAGACCATAGGCTTACATCTGCAGAAGAAAGGTTCAAAGTTAATATGTTCTGTGTAACACTGGACAGAGCCATCTTGCAACTGAAATGCCACGTCGTAGGATTAAATGAAGTGGTGGTCACATTCAATGCTATTCAGCCTTCCACATTGACTTCAGCTACTGACAATGAGTTATATGTTGGTGGAGAAAATCTGGTCAAACAATATGACTTTGACTTGTCACCCTCACTCCCAGGCCAACTACTGTCATTCAGAGCTTGTCTGAAATCAGACATTTCAAGGAAATCTACAGTGAAGGAAGTAGCTGAACTGCTGATGATTGAAAATCACCTTCTTTCTTCAAGTTTTCTGGACATTTGTATGGCAAACTTGCTGTTTATCACAATACCAATAACAGTGGCAACCACAGAGCACTTCTTTTCGAAACTCAGAATTATCAAGAGTTATTTGAGAAGTACAGTGGTGCAAGAACAACTTAGCAGCCTTGCTCTGTTATCCATTGGAAATGAATGTGCGAGGAAATTAAATGTCTCCAAAATCATTGATGTCTTCATTCAGCAAAAAGCACAGAAAAGACCACTTCACTGGGTGACTGAGAGTGTACCCATTTTTTAACCATACACAGGGGTGAGGGGGGCAGCATTTCATTTCTTGCACCAGGGCCCATGCCAACCATGCTACACCACTGGCTGCCATTCTCCTGTTGTTGATGCACACAGTATGCAGCCACATTTCAAAATGGAACAAAAAGGAATGCTCAGAGTTTCCCAAGGCTACTAGGCTATGTGTCAGTGACCCGCTCTGTAGTGCCCTGAGCCAGAAAGCACATGAGGGCAGTACAGTGGTGCCTAAAAGAATATTGGTTTCAGCTGAGTCAGCCTCTGTTGCTATGGTACCAGTGCATGAGCAGTTAGTAGCCTCTCTTCAGTGGTGGCAGCAAGTAGAACATTTGAGAAAGAGAATTCACTTTCAAAAACATCAGCATACCATGGTTCTGACAACAGATGCCTCTTTCCAGCAGTGTGGAGACTACATTGCACAAAACACAGTAATAGGTGTATGGAACAAATCCAAAAAACAAGAACACATCAGGGTTCATTTTTGGGTGGGGGATTGGGACAATTGGTACACAGTTTTTAATTTTGATCCACCTTTTCTTCTACCTTGGGGACAACCTTGGCACTCAGTTTTTCATTTTGACCCACCTTTTCTTCTACCTTGGGGACAACCTGCTCACTGTTATAGAGGTTTTAAACAGCTGTTTTATGAACCTCAGCTCAGCTGAACAATATGACCAATTGTTTTTTTCATTTGACCCTCACTTTTTATACCCAGTGGGTCAGTGTCCCACATAGATAAATATCTGAAACAAACCCTGAGACATAAACCTGTTAGAACTCAAGGCATGTTCCTGTCAGAAAAGTACTTCTTAGAAATGGTAAGGGGTCAGATCCTGCAAATCAGTTCAGACAACATTACAGCAGCGTATTGCATGAAGAGACAGAAAGGTGCCAGGTCATCCAAATTATGCAGGAAAGCACTAAAAATCTGTGACCTGGCATGCAACCTTCAACTTGAGTTGTCTGCAGTCTATGTACCAGTAAAGGACAATGTCCTAGCAGACTCAGTTAGAATTGGCATAGTCACTCACAGTTGGTCACTGAAAAGAACCATGCTGAGGAACATATTCAGGAAATAGAGTTTTCCAGAAGAGGTTCTGTTTGCATCATGGCAGAGCAGAAAGCTGTCAGTTTTTTTTTCCTGCAGAACCCCTTTACTGGGCACCTCACTAGAAGATGCTCTAAACCTATACTGGGGAAACAGATATGTATGCATTTCCACCTCTTCCCATAATGTAGAAAGAGTCCCTAAAAGTAAGGGCAGAAAAAGCATCCTTGCTATTGATTCCTCCAGACTGGCTGAGACTGTCATAGTATTCTCTGCTACTGCAGATGTTCAGATGGACTTACCCTCTTCCCATGTGCAAGCGTCTACTGACACTCTTCAAAGATCTGGCGACTCATCCTAACTGAGCCTGTCTCCACCTGAAAGCATGGTACCTGAAAATGGACCTAAAAACTGAAACTTTTCAAAGCTGAATCTGTCTGAAAGTGCTTAAGGTAGCTGGAAACCCCCCACAAGGAAAACAAATGCTGCAAAGTAAAAAAGATTTTTCATTTGGTGTGACAATCGGTCCAAATCCTTAAAATACATAGGCATGGCCATGATCCTGGATTTTTTGAAGCTTCTTAAATCTCTGGGTTAAGACTGGTTGACTGTAGGTAAAACATATGAAAACATTATTTCTTGCTCAGCCTGTCCTTAAACAGATTCCTCAAATGCTTAATGCACATTGATCTTCAATTCAGGACTCCTATCCCTGCCTGGATGGTTGTAGAACAGTTAATGTGTCCTTCCTTTGAGCCAGTGACCACTGCTGATTTTAAATATATCACTTGGAAAACTATTCCTAATGGATATAACTTCAGTAAGAATAAGTGAACTTCTAGCATTCAGTACTAAACCCTTCTTTTTGGTGTTCCATAAGGAAAAAGTAGTGCTCAGTGTCACGGATCCACTCCTGGGGCCCGGGTCCAGTGAGCTCACAGTGCCCTCCTAAGTGCAATCTGTGACCTTGCATCCTTTTAGAGTGCTCTGCCAATTTCACAACTGAACACCCGCCACGGGGGCCCTGGGCTTCCTCTCTATTTGGATAAGGGTAAAATATAGTCTCGAGTCTGTAGCCAGATGAGAACCCTTCTTGGTTGCTGCACTGGGGGGAGAACCCAGGCATTACAAGCTCTTCAGGGTGGCCTCATAACCCTGCTTGTGTCTTCTCCCACAGGAGGTGCAGGAACCTGGTTCAAACCCCACAAACCCTCTCCAGAGACCTTGCATCCTTTCCCTACTTAGGCCCCCAGATTCCCTTCCAGGATCCTAGTCTTTGGTAGCGCGTGTGGCATCTTAGCACTAAACAGGCGTGTCACAGATTGAATAAACTTTCCCAAAGTCTCACACACAAGAAATCACACCCAGGCAGAATTACTTTAAAAATAAAAGCAAAAGCTTTTACTAATTACTTAAATAATTACCATACAAAACATACGAACAAAATATTTAAATATTTGATTATAGGATGAATACAAAAAAAGTTGAAAAAATACATATAAAATGCACTGGTGAATTAACTGTAAAGAATCAAGAGTCCAGAAAATAAATGAGTATTGCAAAGCCCCAACTTTCACTCTGCTGAGTCTCAGAGTCCAGTTCTTGCAGTGGTTCTTCAGTTGATTCTGGCAGTCTTTTCTGTGTCAGGAAATTTGACTTGTGCCCAGAATCTCTGTTGAAGAAGGGTTTTTATTGCAATTTCTCTAGTCTGAAAAACTGGCCTTCTGATTGGCTGGTGGCCTTAGTATTCCAGGTTCAGTGTTCACCTCTAGACCAGCAGGGATCTCTCCTGCTCCTTAACCAAATTTTAAGTGAACCTAAAGAAACAATATGTTTTTTTCCCACATCCTCAACTTCCTGGCTGGCTTTGATTTATATTGCCTTCCTGACACTATTAATATTGAAATTGAAATAGACCACAGCAATTCCCAGAACCCAACAGTACGTTTCCCAGACTAGTCATCTGCAGAACCCCTGTTCTAAAACCATTTTCTCTTTGATTTAAAGTTTTTTTTAATTTCTTTTTATCCCACCTTACTACCCTCTTAGTCCACTCCTTCAGACCTGATCAATCCCCGTAGATCCCTCCTACGATGTCTGCCCCTAGAGTGCCAGGCTTACTCCGTTATCCCCCACCTTACTCCTCTCTTTGGAGCGACTGCACAACGGGGTCTGCTCGTGGGTAGGTGATTGGGGCTAGGATCAGTCATCGTCTTGGACCGAGAGTTTTTTTTTCCACTTTTCTTCCCTTGGTCCCTCCTTCCACTGAGGGCGTTGGCACACAGAACTAACATCCAGACAGACGGCGTGCTGACACGCGCTGTTGTAAAATGCCCACAACGTCCTCTCCTCCCCGACTCCGGAGAGCTGCCTATGCCCGATGCCTACTTCCACAGGCATCAGTGCGTCGGGTTCTCAAAGCACTGCAGGAACACACCCCAGGAGGAGGAGAGCATCCATTGGGATGCTCGATCCTCCTCCTCCCCCCGACCCCCATTGACCCCGAGTCCGTTCCCGACCCCAGGTCGCCGGCATGGCGCGAGGTGTGGTGTGTCCAGCGCCTCAACTCTCAGCACCACCAGGCCAGGCAATATAAAGTTTTATGACAGAGGCTATGCCTTTTCCATCTCCTGTCATTTCATGACACCTTTGCCTTTGATCAGCGTACTAGGAAATTCCAATTCCCTTTAAAATGCAACTACTGGTTATCTCTAAGCAAGACTTTGTCCAGGCAATGGGGATGTCAGACATTGGAGCACACATAACTTTTCCCAATTAACTTTGCAGAAATGTAGGTAGCTTTTCTGACAAACCTTTGTAATGGCCATTTGGGAATTAAATATATAAAAAAAAAAAATTAAAGCTAAATATGACAGTAATATGACTGAAGTGGCCAACTCGCCATGCTCAGAAACAACATCAGTTCCTCCCCAATGTGATCTCTGAATTTCATTTAAACCAATCCATTATGTGACTAGTGTATTTTCTAAGGCCAAGTGTACTAAAAGGAGCTGGTCTCACACATGCATACACTTAAGGGAAGAGAAATCTTTGCATTGTCATGTTTGAAGGGTGCATAGTTCTTATACAAATAGGACTGAGAGCATCAGAGGCAGCAGCAAACAATTGTTTGTCACTTATTGGGAGAAGTCACAAGGACACTCAGCAACTAAGCAGGCTGTATCACGATAGATGGTGTTTGACATCAGTAATTGTTGTTCAGAAGCAGGGAAAGTACTTCCATTGGGTATCCAAGCACATTTCACAAGAGGAACAGGAGCCTCAGTGGCTACCAGAATTAATGTACATTTGATAGACATTTATAAAGTTGCTACCTGGTCCAGTCTACACATTCACATCCCACCATTGCCTGGATATTCAGGCGAGAGAGAGTACCAGGTTTGTGATTTCTGCCTCAGAACCTTTTTCCTAAGTAATCCTAAAACCTTCCAACCCAGGGTACATAGATACAGAGATACATAGACAGTGTCAGCAGATAAGGGCCTATGGCCCACCCAGTCTGCCCATTTGAGCTTGTAAGTTCAGTTTATGTTTTCCTAGAAGTCTGTTGCCCCTTACCTCTGACCTCCAGAATTCTTTTATGTCTATCCCATGCATTCTTAAATCCTGTGATTGTTTCAGCCCCCACCACTTCCTCTGGCAGGGTGTTCCACTTGTCCACCACCCATTCTGTGAAGAAATTCTTCCTCATGTTTCCTCTGAATCATCCTCCCTCCAACTTCATCCCATGCCCTCTAGTCCTGGAACATCTTTTTTGCTTAAAAGTAGGGTATTCCTGCTTGGGTACTGCTTGGAGCCTGCATAGAGTTAGACTAACTGTTCTAATTATTATTGTAAGAAGAAAACGTTACTCACTATAGTAACAGCTTTTCTTCTACATGATTAGAACATCCAGAATAACTCTCTCTCCCTTGCCTCACCTTTTTAGGATAAGAAAATATTTCCTTCAGAAATAATTTTATATGTTTAGGTTTACTTATGCCAAATTGACAACACCATTGTCGAAGTTCAGCATAGCGAGCTCCCCAATGTCAGCAGGCGAGATTTCACCTGTCTGACATCGAGGTGTTTCTCTCGGGGGAGCTGTGCCCCTCAAACTCCCCGATGCGGGGGCTACCCTCCTTCTAGAAGATTATCAACTCTGAGTTGAGATGATTTGAAAGTGTGGGGTGGCAAGACGTGTAAAGGTCGAAATTTTGTCTTCAGGTCCCCCACAGCGACAATTTCGAAATCTGTTGAAATTGTTGCTGTGGTGGATTTTGCCGCAAATGTTTCAATGTGCGGTTGGAACACTCTGTATTTAAACTCTGAAGCTTGAGTGTCCATGATTGCTGTAGTCTGTAAACCTTTTTAAGAGTTACATTTATTTAGTTTTTGTTTTCTTAAAATGTTTTTCTTCAAGTTGATTCTCTTGCCATATCAATGTGAGTCATGGCCCTTGGTATAAATAAGACATTCTATAAGACACGCAGCAATGATGAGCTTTTTATTTACTCTGACATGTTGTCAACACTGCTGCCCTAGCACTTGTAGCTCCATTTTACTCCACCACTCGTTGCTAGGCAGCACTGTTTGCAACATTTCAAAGTGCAGTGAATGCAAAGCTTATTCCTGGATGCCCCATGGAATACCCCTATGTGTACCATACCAGTGGTGAATACATTTGGTAAATAAATCATGTTATTTGGGGTCAAAATTAATTTTTACTTAGAAAACATTATTTCCACTTACAATAGATCATGTTATTATGGTCAGGAAATAAAGTACAGAGAACAATGTACCGGATAGAGAGTTCACAATGGAAACAAGGGCAATTGTAAGCTAAAATAAGGTAGAACACTAATAAAAATGTTTCATATAGTATGGTATTTATTAAATACATAATCGGTTGCAGTAGGGTACATATTTACAAATAATGGACACTATGCAGGCAGAGGTACACAGAAACCATGCGTACCCCGCCCGCGTAGCTGCACACCCGCGGACAGGTGCACACCGGCCAGTAGTCACTACCAGCTGCCACCTGTCCGCGGCCCTGCCCCCCGGCATGCAGGACTCTGCAGGGCGGGCAGGGGAGGAGTCGTGTTCCCGGCCAGGCATCCAATTGGATGCCTGGACCGGGACCAACCGTGTATCCCATACATGGGGAGGCGCGCATTGGCAGTGTGCTTCGCAGATGTCTGAGGGCCGGCAGCTGTGGTGGTATGCAGAGGGCAATGCTGCTGGCCCTACAATGGCACTGGAGAGGTGCACAGAGATGGGTTGCGGGGAATGACAGTCGGCGGTGCAGGGGGGAAGGCATTGTACCCCGCCGTTAGCGGGCGGTGGGCAGGCAGTGCCATTTGGGGGGTTGGGAACAGCATCCATGTCCTGTGCCCCTGTGTGGGGGGGTGTCCTGGCAGGGTCTGATGTGTGCTGGGGCAGGTGGGAGGCATCAGGCAGCCGTATGCAGTGGTCCCAGTGTGTGGTTGGGCTACTCACCCTGTTGTTGAGTGACTCCCGCTGTGTTTGTGGGGTGCTTAGGAGGCTTACAGCAGGGTTCTCCCTGGCATAACTTGTGCCCCCTGCACACCCCCACAGCCAGCACTACGTGTCTTGGTGTATGGCGTGTAGTGCTGGCATGCCCCTCGCCCGCCCCCGGCACATTGCTGTTCGCACAGCCAGGGGATCAGACGCATAGGTACTGCATTTCCCCTTTGGTGCATCCCGCGCGGGGGGCACATAGGGTACGGAGTGGCTGCGCACCCCAGATATGCGCACATAGCCACTCCACCGCAGTAGTGCATAGGGCCCATAATGTGTACACCTAACTGCTTTCAAATCTGTTGCATATATAAATATGTGTGACGGCATGTGGAAGATCTTGTGATCTGTATTCAATCCAGTTGCTGTTGAATTGCTTTGTAATTAATATATTTTCTTTAAAAAAAGGTGTTATGTTGGACTAGCCCTTATGCAACAGGATGGTGGACCAGCTAACAGGGCTGAAGAATCAGCAGTGTACCTCCAGCAAGGATTAGAACATCTGTTGACCAAGCTTTGTATGCAGTCGGACAGCAATCAGCAAAGGTCAGCCTTAGTAGAGTGATAAGATTACTAAACATAAACCATATCTCTAACAACAGAAATGAAACATCGAATCCTTACAAATGGCAGCATCTTGCACAGGCTGGTTGCCTCAGGGACTGAATAGAACATAACTCTGTTCAAAGCATTCTGAGTGGTGATCATGCTCCCCCTACTTCTCAACCGCTAGATCTATTTACCACTGAGGAGACTAGTCACCTCAGAGCAGCTCCTCATCGTTGAGTTAATAAAGCAGTATCCTTTTTAAAAACTTTATTTTTCTATATTTACTCACTCAAAACGATGTTTACTTTTTAAAGCAAATATGTGATTTCTTTCGGTAAAAATTCAATTCATTCAGTTTATTGGAAAGCAAAAGTGAGAGCAAGCTCTCTTTTACAGTTGCATCCTTTAAATAATTAATACAAAAACAGACATAATCAAACGATGAACATTCAGGCAATGGAATACAAATAAGTACACACAATATAGTGACTCAGAAGAATATTATAACAAGTCGGACATGTACATGTACACTATATTCAAGCAAAGCAATTGCATTCATGTGGCATAAATTTAAAAATGATACAATTGAAACGTGATATTGAGATTAAAGAAGTCAATTTTAGTTTTTTCTGTGCTGCGACCCATGACGTTGCTAAGGCAATGGCAAGTCTATAGCTACCAAATCTATTTTTATACCTCGGTACCATAAATTGAGGAAGATCAGTAGATCATAAGGAATATTTATTTTGTTTAATAGTAGCCACATTTAGCAAGTAAAGGGGAAGTTTGTGCAAAACAAATTTATATACCAGTAGTAACCAATGTGCTTGCCTACGGGCATAAAGTGACTGCCAACCAGCCAGAAAATAAAGATTACAATTGTGAGTACGCCATGGCATACCAGTGGCAAGCCTCAAGGCACTATGATATAGTGAATCAAGGGGTTTCAGTACAGTAGATGTCCTATTCATATAAATACAATCCCCATAGTGAATCAGGGACAAAAATAATTAATTTACAAGTTGTTTATGAATAACAAGGCTGAAGCAGGCCTTATTCCTATAAAAAAGGATACATTTTATCAATTTATTAGACATCATTTGAATATGTGAATCAAATTTCATAGTTTCATCAAGCACGATGCCAAGGTACTTGTATGAGGAAACCTTTTTCAAATCTGTTCCGTCCAATGCCTTTATGCTTTTACTATGGTTCTCCTTAACTCTACTTGAAAAAAGAATCCATTGGGTTTTACCTACATTTAATAATAAACACAGGTTAAACAGTGTGCGTTGGATTAAATCAAAATCTTTTGCAGGGTGTTTATTGCCCCTGTTAAATCCTTACCCTGGGTATAAGTAATAGTATCATCAGCATACAATTGAATAATTGAATCAGTCGAGATGCTTTTAGGCAGATCATTAACATAAATAAGAAACAAAAGGGGGCCCAACACCGATCCCTGGGGAAAACTCTTGTTAACCAGAGCAAAGTCAGAACAGTATACTTTTACACATTGTGTCCTAGATGATAGATAAGAGGAAAACCATAGTAAAGCTTATAGGCCTATACCAGAGGCCTTTAATTTATTTAACAATAAATTATGATTAACAGAGTCAAGTGCTTTTGACAAGTCCAAAAAATAGCAGGGACTGTATTTCCCTGGTCAAAAGCAGTATAGATATCATCAGTAACCTTAAGGGTAGCAGAGATATTATTGTGACCCTTACGAAATCCAGCTTGGTAGTCAGTTAATATTTGATATTCCTCCAGGTACTTTGATAGCTGGATATGTAACAATCTTTCAAACAACTTTGAGATAGGTGTCAAAATGGAAATCGGTCGGTAACAACCAGGATCTGTTTCGTTACCACCTTTAAAAATAGGTGTAATACAAGCTGTCTTCCAATTAATAGGTTGGTACTGTAACTGAGATATTAATGTTTGAATATGTGCAAAGTTTTCCCAAGCCAGGAGATTGGTAAGAAAGCCATGATTTTTCATATAAAAAAGTTTTCTTCAAACCCCGAGAATCCCTCATTGTGCTCACTCTTGCAATCAGCCTGCAGGTCTGAGCTGCCCCGGAGAGTGGAATTTTATTCAAATTAGGGAACAATGGAGTGAAATTCAAATCTCTGCTGCGTGGTCATGCTCCACTCTGCCCTCTAACATCAGATTTATTTCTCTGCCTGAGGAACAAGTTGCCGTGAAGAGCTCTCTTCGTCTGACTTCCAGTTTAGCACAGTTTTTGCAGCTTTTCTTAGTTTTTACATAGTAGTTTTATTTTGCTTTCGAATCTCTGCTTTAGTTAGGTTTAGTTTTAGTGTTTTTAGTGGTTTTCTCCGGTTTCTGAGTGGTTCCCAGGAAACAGAGAAAAATCCTTTTCTCATCGCAGTTTTATTATTTTAAACCACTCTGTGCCGATATTTTATTTTAAATAATATTTATCTATATATCTCCTTTTAACCAGTTTGCTGCTGTTATCGCTTCAGTTCCCTGGTCTCCAAGAACCAAGGTGCATTTGGTGATTTTCTTTTTTTTTTTCCTTTTTAAACTTTATGTTTATTGTTTTGTTAAAACAACATACAGTTTGATACAAGATCAGGACATTACAGTTCCATTTACAATCAAAGTGGTCACCACTCCTCTTATTATTCACAACCATCCCGTCCCGTTCTTTTTGATACATCATTGGAGGGATTCTAAATAAATTTAAAAAAGGAAAATCACTTTAGCTGATATAAAGCCCATGAGCTGCATGGTTAATAAAACATTTCAAGTAAAGGAAATGGCTTCCCCCTAATTAGGTCACCTAATCTATAGGTGAAACCTAAGTACTCCATGCTATTTCTCAGTTATGCACTTTAGTTGCATTCCAATATTATTTTGTTGTTAAACCACTTTATGTTAACATTTTGATAACTTCTGTATCAAGTTTAATAATATCAAACCATCACTATCAGCATTACAGATAACTTCATTCCAACTACCAGTTGTAGTGACATGTGTTACAATACTGAAATCTCAAGGGAAACTTCCTCAGACGTTATAACTAAAAGAACAGGATTACCTCCGACATCTAAAATCAGAAGAGAAAACTTAGAGTCCGGTAATCAAAGCACTATAAGTGCAACAGAAACTTTATCCCAGTTTTAAATCAGTGAACAGTACTGAACTCAATCTTAATATAATGGTGTAACCACAGTTCCAATAGTTCTATATCTCAGGTCTGAAAGTGTCCATACTCTTCAGGCATCATCTTCCTCTCCTTCTGATAAGTCCACCTCTTACCTGCGCCAATTCTGATCATGCTGCACATGTTTCTGACTCCACTTTAAGGCCTCAGTCTGATCGGAAAAAATAAAAATGTTTCCATCGTGGACAATTCGCAGCCTTGCAGGGAAAATCATTCCTTGCATTATCTTAGCCTCCCTTAGCACAGCGCACACCCCATCAGAGTTTTTTCTCTTTTGGCGCATTGCGTAACTGATGTCGGAATAAATCTGCACATTTTGACCCTTGCTCAGAAGAGGCCCCCTTTGCCTTGACAGCGCCAACAGATAGTCCCGAGTGCCTATGCCATCAGTGACCAGGACAACAGTACGAGGTGCCTCCAGGTTCAACAGATGCCCTCTCGGAGCAACATAGTAGGCCTTTTGGGCTTTTTGAATTTTAGAAGCTACCTCTTCCCCTAGTTGCTGTGCGAACCATTCCTGGAGGAAAACTAGGAGATGATCTCCCTCCACACCTTCGGGTATCCCAATTAGGTGTATGTTCGCTGCTTTCACTTGGTTCTCCAGGGTTTCAAGCCTGGTCTTGAAATGGGTAGATTCCTTTATCATCGTCGAGACAGCCTCAATTGCAGTGTCGGCTCTACGAGTTGATTCTACAGCCGTGGTCTGGATCGCTTTGACACTGGTTTCTAGAGCCACCACTCAGTTTGTTAAATTATCAAACTTCTCTGTTAACCCAGCCACAGTAGATATGAGTCTATTGATTTTAATTCCAAGTGTTTGCAAGGTTTCTTCACCAGGTTCTGAAGTCGCATCATTGCCACGGCCTTGGGCTGAATGCATGGTGGGAGCCGCAGAGGTTGTTTTGCTTTTTGCTCCCGTCCCATGCATTTGATCTTTACGAGGATTTCCCATTTTATTGCAGACAGTGTTAGAGCTTATCGGATCCAAAATTTATCCCAGTTAGTTTCAAATAGCTAGCTTTCAGAGTTGTTAATCTCAGATGTTACATAGAGCTCTAAATTTGCAACCATATTACTCAGGCTCCACAGCTCCCGGAGATTTTCTTTTTATTTAGTACTTCTAGTTCACATTAAAAAAAAATATATGGTTAGTGGTTTGTGCTTTTTTAGGAACCTAATCACAGTCTCTGCTTTTTTGGTTTTTGGGAGCTGATTTTTGGTAGTTTTGTTTTGCGACTGGCATGTCTGACAAGTCCGAAAAGAAAACAAGACCTACAGGCTTTAAAAACTGTGTAATGTGCTTGACTGCCACAAACTGTATTTAATGTGCCCAGATCCAGACTATCTTTTCTCAGACTGTGAGCTTGGTATTAAATTTGCCCCCAAACCCTTAAAAGGACACATTCGTGCCCAGTGGCCACCTTAGTTTGAAAGCCAATGAAAGATATTTCAAATAAGGTTGTGGGCTAATCTGTAGCTGGAGGCACTCCAGAGGTATAGAGGGCTGAGTCTGTTCAACATTAATACTATATTGCAACCATTTTTGAGCATTATGATGTCATCGAGTAACAAACTGCACCTAACTACATTGAATCAAGCACAGCTTGTTCCTCAATGATATCATGCTATTCTACAGATGGCTGCAATGTAGAATTAATACTGAACAGACTAAGCCCTCTATATCTCTGGAGTGCTTCCAGCTACAGATTAGCGCAAAACCTTGCTTGAAAGTATCTTTTATTGGCTTTCAAACTATGATGGCCACTGGACATGAATGTGTTTCAGTCTTCTTTATCTCTGTAGTGCTTTCAGGTTCAGATCAGCCCACTACCTCATTGGAATGAGTTTTTCATTGCCTTTCAAACTATGTCAGCCATTGTACATAAATGTTCCCCTTTAAGAGAAGGACCAAAAAATTAGAAGACTTGATGGCTTCTCAGTATGCCTCTATGTCACCTAAGCACACTGATGACGGATCATCCTTTCATAGCAAGCAGAAAGAAAAGCCTGCTAAAGATGCCTCAGAATGAACAGAGGAACCTTGAGTTAAGCAATCACAAAAGACCCTCAGAGCAGATTTCAGAGATGGTTCCTGCTAGTAAAAAACCAAAAGAAAAGCATGTTGCTGCCCCTCATTCTGAAGAAGGAAAGGAGCCATTAGTGGACATAAGTAGAATGCTCTCTATGGAGGACATAGCTAAAGCATGGCAGTTTCTCCAGGCCTTTAAGGCCACTGGGTCACTTATGAGCATGCCGGATCCAGTTCCCTCCCTGGTTCCAGAGGATATGGGGGCCCAATTCTATTATGATAAGGAGGAAGGGGAGTTGATACAGCCCGATGATACTCCTGAGCAGGAGTTTGGTTCTCCTTTCCTGGGCCAGGACGATATTTCCTCACATTATGCTTTTGTGAGGCAGATGGTGAACACCCTCAACCTTTCCACCCAGGAAACTGTGGAGGATGAGGATGAGGTAGAGTTTTTGGACATGATGGGCTTAACCCCAACCAAGGGTTTGCTCCTTCTGGTGCATAAACCCCTTAAGAAGGCAACCTGTAGGCTGTTACAGGCTCCCATGTCTACCCCTGGCATTGACAAAAGGATTGAAAAGAAGTACCAGCTCAATAAACAAGATGCTGAGTACATCTATTCCCATTTTGACCATGAAGGGGTAGTGCAGGCTGTGGCCTGTGATAAGGCAAAGGTTCCCCTCTCTACCCAGCCCCCAGACAAGGATTTCAGGAAGGGGGATAGTATGTGGGAGAAAGTCTGTACTTCCGGTTCCCTGCTGCTGAGGCAGGTGGCCTATATGGCTTATACTGCCCAGTATCAGAAAGCTCTATGGAGCTCCGTCCTGGCCATGAGTGAAAAGGATTCTGGGGATTTGGTGCAGGATTTAGCAGATACTGCAAAATCAGCCCTGGTTGCTACTAAATACCAGTTTCATATGGCAGTGGGTATCAAGAACACTGCCTCCAAGGTCATGGCCCATGCAGTATCCTTAAGAAGGTTTGCTTGGCTTAGATCTATAAACCTGTCCCAAGATACTCAAGCAAAGGCCATGGATTTTCCCTGTGAAGGAAATTCTCTATTTGATGACAAGACACAGGCATACATGAAAGAGGTGGAGGAGTATAAAGCCACCTATAAAAGCAATAGTGAGAAGGAAAAGGCCTCCACTTCCTATATGCCTCATGGAAGGGGAGGTAGGGGTAGGGGTTATTTTTCCCTGTGGTTTCCTGCCTTATGACTTCTCCCAGCTGAAAGGCTTCTTCAGAGGCAGGGGCAGGAGAGGCTCCAAATGCACTGACCCAACCCCAGCACCCAAGAGTCACCCAAGCAGAACCTCTAACGAGTTGGTCCAGGTCGCCCATCCATTGCCAGTCAGGGAAAGGCTGACTTAATTTTTTCAGGAATGGAAGAACATCACCACGGACAAGTGGATCCTGGAAGTAGTGAGCCAGGGGCTCACCCTGCAGTTCAGAAAATTCCACAGGCTGCAGGTTCATAGAAACTTTACGCCTTCCACTGCAGCAGAAAAGATCTTACCTATGTCAGTCTTCACCATTCATCACTGTTCGGTGACTGGCCAAAGACAGGCACCCCACGGGAGATTTTTTTTTTTTGAGGGAGGAGTCAGCGCTGCCCATGAGGCCAATGTATTGCGTTGCGCTTGTGGGTTGGGCAGTAACGGCCTTTGGATTCTCTTCCACCTCAGTTCTGCTTCTCTCGCCGTTGAGACAGCACCTCACTCGAGTTTTCTCTGTGCAGCCTAGTTTGATGTCGACACCTTGGAGCCATTTGATGCAGTCCTTCATTCTCCACCGCGACTCTGCCTGGGTTCTGCTGCCTACTCAATGCTGTTTTTCCAGACCGGTAAGATCTTTCCTTTTTATTAAGTGGCATCAAGTCTTTTCTGGTTTGCATTTTAAGTTACCATACGCATCATGACTGGTCCTTGGGACAAGAAACAGTTGAAGAAAACAGGTTGGCCCCCCCATGTGTTGGTGTCCCTGTGGCCGACAGATCTCCATTACTGACCAGCATGACATTTGCCTTTTCTGCCTTGGACCCCAACACGACATGGATTCCTGTGATGCCTGCTTCTCGAAAGATGCCGAGTTCTGAAGCACCGCATGTTAAAAGTCGACAGGGCTCCACCGACTTTCGGGGAGCGGCATTGCTCACGTCAGTCCAAGCGCAGGATGCTCGGCCCTTCCTCAGGGTCCCTTCCCGGGCCTACATGGTCCGGTGAAGAGGGAGCCTCGTCTTCTTCATGCCTTGCCATACAGGAGGTTCCTACCATGGTGCCAGATGTCTGGTCCATCTCCATTCGGGACTGGGCTGGGCGCACTACACTGGCAACCACCTCTTCAGAGGTGCAGGCTCCCCCATTGTTGGGGCCAATGGCTGTGGGTCCCGGCGCGAGGCATTCCTCAGCGCCGCCCGATGGCACCGACTCGGATCCCAGAACTGTCCACGGTTCCAGTAATTGGGGCCGCACCGCAAGGGGTGCGGGATCGGGTCGCGGCGCCATGACTGGGGGAACACCCGGGGCCATCGGTCCAGAGCACTTCTTGATCGTTTTCTCTTCAGAGCCTGACAATTCAGAGGCTGATCTGGACTGGAGGCCTGATTCTTCAGAGTCAGAGGTTTCTCCATGACCTAGCACTCTTGCGCCTCCCCAGGTGCCCCCTTCAGCGGCTCCGGTGGCTGTGGCTCGTGCTGACTCTTGAGCCGACGGCGGCTTGATGGATCAGCTGCGGGTTGTCGGTCCCACTGCTGCGAGAGTGGTGATCGGGATCCTGAGTGAGGGGGTGGCTGCTGTCCCTGGTACCATCCCTCCTCTCAGAATCAAGATCAAGCCCCCCCTTCTGCGGCCCCCCAGGGGGTCGTCTGAGTTGGGGGTCTCTTTGGCACAGGGTGTGAGGAAGAGAGCTTCCTCAGAGTTGACGGGGTTGAGGGAACAGGGTGAAGGACATCAGCAGACTTCTGTGGCCCTTCAAGGCCGGGGGAGGAGCTGTAGTGCTGAGCCCAGTTTCCTTCCTTCGTCCTCTTCTAGAGAGGTCTCATTGGGTGGGGCTGGGGACCACCCTTCTGAATTCATGCGGCCCCAGTCCCCTCATTGGGTAGCTCACCCTACAGGGTTAAGTCCCAACCGATTTGTGTTCCTTAGCCCTGGCAGAGACACGTCATGTCAGGTGGCAGGCTCGCCCATGCCTCTGTGCCAGCTCCCCTTCTTCCAGGCCACGTGGGTCCTCTGGGACCTTTGACCTGGGAACAGTTCAGATCTCAGGCTGCTGATTTCCCACAGTATGTTAGGGCCATGGATGAGCAGGTCTTCCTACCGGTTCCCCCTCCACAGCCAGAATCTGACTCTACAAGTTCCTTGGCCTCCTCGTCTTCCTCCACAGGGTAAGAGGAGCCCTCTGTCCATCTGTCCTCAGATGCTGATCAGGCCCAGTATCAGCACTTCCTAGTGAGGCTGGTCAGGGACTTGAGCATTTCACAATATGCCCGTGACAATACCGAGCATGTGACACAAGCCTTCTTAGGTGAATATGGAGCACGTCATTTGGGGGTCCCATCCTGGCCAGTTCCATTCCAGGAGGCATCGTACAGCACCTAGCAGCTTCCATATTCCTTAGAACCAGTCCCTATGGACTGCTAGAGATGGTATTGTGCAACCCGGGGGTCTCCAGGCTCTTTGCCTCATCCATCTTCTGGACTGTCGCATCTGGACACCCCTTCCAGGCATAGATGCCCGGTTCGTGACCAACCCCCTGATCCTGACTCTCGGGAGTTTGAGCAGCTGGGTCAGAGAGTTTTCTCCTCTGCGCGGATGATGCTTGCTATTGTCGGGTGCACCACACTGCCTATAACAGGCATCTGTGGGCAATGCTGGGCCAGGCACTAGCATCGCTGCCCGATTTGGAGGCTGCCCGGCAAGCCATAGCCCTCTCTGCAATAGACCTGGAGTTGACAAGGCACCAGTCAAGGGCATCTTATGACGTCAATGAAGTCATTTCATGGCTTGCAGGGACAGCGATCTGCATTAGGCGGATGGCATGGCTTCACCTTTCGAGGTTGTCACCTTTGGCCTGGCATAGGTTACTGGCCTCCTTCTTCCAGAGGACCCATCTCTTCTCCCGCAGAGTGAGACAGGAACTACAGGGGTGCCTTCCTTCCCCTAGGGGTCAGCGGAGCCTGACTCGTCCTGACCAGTCCCAGGCCCTCCCCACGTTTTTTCCCCTCAGGGGGCCGAGGGATGATATTGTCTCAGGAATTCTTGGGGCCCCTTCGGGGGAGCTTGGTATTCATCCAACAGTGATGAATGGTGAAGACTGACACAGGTAAGATATGAAAATTACATACCTACCGTAATTCTTGATCTTCCCGTGTATCTTCACCATTCATCACTGAATCCTTCCCACCTTCCCCCTCACAGGGCCTCAGTCCCTAAACCATACTGCCTCCCTTCTCACCCTCCCCCCATGGATTATTTCCTCTCCTCTCTGGCAGGCCACCAAGAGGCCTCCGGGGGGGTATTGGAGGTGGGCAAGTAGGGCCCTATGGGGAGTTTTCTTAGGGTCTTCTGGTGGGCCCCTCCTCTATCCTGAACTGCTCTGTGGGGTGCAACCATCACATGAGCTTCCAACTCTCAGTCATCTAGGATGAGGAGGTTCTGGGATTGGCCATAACACCCTTGCCCCTTGTTGTTGTTCTCTCTCTTACCCTCCCCCATGGGGATGGTATTATTATTAGGGGGTTCCTTCTCTCCCCTCCCCCCTCACTTTCGAAAACCTTGTTTTCTCCTTTCTGTAACTGTGGGGGGGAGGCAAGAGCAGGGATATTCCCCTTGGGAATTGGGCTCAGAGCGAGGTAGAGCCTTACCCATTCGGAATTGTCCGAATCTTTGAAACCTCCCTTGAGACCATCTCTTAATGATCTCATGATCAGCCAGTCTATCCAGATGGGTCTTGGCCTCCCTCCCTCTCTCTCTCATCTTGCTCTCCCTTCAGTCCCTTCTTTATCTCTCTCTCTCTTTCTCTTTCTCCCTTCCTACCTTTGGATTCCAGGGACTGGGGCCTCCTTGGCCTATAACCTCTAGGTCCCTCTCCTTCTCTGTCCTCTGGTTGGCTTATTCTTTCTCAGTTGCTCATTTTTCTTTTGCTGTCTCTTGGGCTTCCTTACCCCACCCTTATATTCTCTCTACTGTACGTTCTTTCCTTCTGTCTCCCCAGCATGCAGAACTGAGGTGGAGAAGGATCCAACAGCTGTTACTGGCCAACCCACGATCGCCACAATACGTCCGGTTTTCATGGGCGGCTCCGATGGCGCCAGCTCCTCCCTCCAAAAAAAATAAAATCTCCCACAGGGTGCCTGTCTCCGGCCAGTCACCCAACAGTGATGAATGGTGTAGATACACAGTAAGATGAAGAATTATGGTAGGTATGTAATTTTCATATCCTGCTGGAGTTAGAGGTCAAAAAGTTGCTGCAGGCAAAAGCAGCAGAAAAAGTCCCCCATCTCAATGGAGAAAGAGCCTTTATTCGAGGTACTTCCTTATCCGCAATCAAGAAAAGGGAGTGGTAACCCATTTTGGATCTCAGATATCTGAACAAACACCTCAAAAAGGTAAGGTTCAGGATGGTAATCCTGACTGCAGTTATCCCATCCCTGCAGCAAGGGGACTGGCTGGGGTCTCTGGACCTCGAAGATGACTACTTCCATATTTCAATCAGGCCCAGACACAGGAAGTATTTAAAATTCAGGGTAGGGACTGGTCATTTCCAGTTTTCATCCTTCCCCTTTGGACTCTCCTCAGCTCCCAGGGTGTTCACAAAGTGCTTAGCTGTAGTGGCAGCACACTTCAAGAAACAGGGAGTGCTGGTTTTCCCTTACCTTGATGACTGGCTGGTCACAGGAAAATCATACCAGCAGACCATGGCCTCTCTTCTCATTACTCAGAGTACCCTGGAGGACCTACGGTTTCTCATAAACACCCAAAAGTCCCAGACAGAGCCAGTTCAAGTGTTGGAATTCGTAGAAACAGAGCTGGATGCCCTTCATGGGAGGGCCTTCCTCCCTCAAGACAGAGTGAGAAATCTCATCAGTCTGGCGAAGTCCTTTATCCTGGGTCAGCCCAGGTCAGCAAGTGACTTCCCCCAGCTGTTAGACCAATATGGCCTCCTCCACAGCAGTGGTAGCAGGGGCCAGGTTTCAACTGAGAGACATCCAGTACTACCTAAGGGCCCACTGGTCCCAAAAACAAGACCCTCTCTCAAAGCTAGGTTCCAATTGAGAGACCTCCAGTACTACCTAAGGGCTCACTGATCCCAAAAACACAACCCTCTCTCAAAGCTAGTGCCTGTGACAAAGTCTCTCTTAAGAACACTGGACTGGTGAAAGGAAGAGGACAGACTCAGGGATGGCGTGCCCTTCCTTCAGCAGTCACCCACAGTAGTTATGACAACAGATGCCTTCCTCCAAGGCTGGGGGGGCGCACCTAGCTGATCTGACAGTAAGTGGCATGTGGTTACCCTAGGAATCCCAAGAGCACATAAACCTGATGGAACTCAAGGCAGTTTTCCTGTCTCTACAGTCTTTTGCTCCTCTCCTCATGTCAGGGGCAGTCAGTTGAAGTCAGGACAGACAACATCACTACCATGCACTACATCAACAAACAGTGGGGCACAAGATCCTCAAAGCTGTGTACAGAAACAGTGAAGATCTGGAACCTGGCTAACTCCCCAGAGATGCAGCTTTCAGCGGTTCACCTGCCAGGAAAGACAATGTCTTGGCAGATTCCCTCAGCAGGATCAGTCAGGGACATTACGAATGGACCCTGAACAAACAGGTCTTGGTCACAGTGTTCAGGAGGTGGGGTACACCAGAGATAGATTTGTTTGCTTCCTGGGATAATCACCAGCTCCCCCTGTTTTGTTGCAAGCCTCTAACAATGGGCTCATCCCATTGTATGCCCTGACTCTAGACTGGTCAGGGAGAGGTTCCTGTATGCCTTCCCTCCCTCCCTCCCTTCCCTCTCTTGCTGAGTGTGTTACTGAAGCTGAGGAGCCAGTCTGTGACCATGATACCGATAGCCCCAGATTGGGCCAGGCAGGTCTGGTGTTCCCTTCTTGTGATCCTCTCCAACAAGGAGCCCATCTGCCTTCCACAGGGGCACAACCTGCTGACTCTGTCCCAAGGCAGAATCACCTTTCTGAACCTCAGGTCACTGCGCCTCAAAACATGGTTCTTGAAGAGCTAGAGTATTCTGACTTTCACCTTTCTGAGGAAGTACTGAAAGTCTTCAGGGCCTCTAGAAAGCCAGCAACTAAGAAAACCTATGTTTCCAAATGGAAAAGGTTCTTTCTGTGGTGTGCCTCTAAGCAGCTCAGCCCTTTACAAGCAGATCTGTCCACAGTCCTAGACAACTTAGTTCCCCTTCAGTCCTTGGGCCTCAGGTTGCTGTATCCGCTTATGTCTCAGCAGGTAAGGGGAAAATGGTGGCTTCACACCTCATTTTCAGGAGGTTCTTTAAAGGACTTCTGCACCTGCATCCTCCTGTTAGGGACACAGTCCCCCCTTGGGATTTAAACCGGTGCATAGCGAAGCTTATGGACTCCCCTTTTCAGCCCATGGCTACTGCTGATTTCAAGTATGTCACTTGAAAAACAGTGTTCCTATTTGCTTTAACTTCTGCCAGAAGGGTGTGCAAGCTGTAGGCCCTCTGCACAGATCCGAATTACATCATGTTTCACAGAGATAAGGTATTCCTCAGGACTAACAGAAAATTTCTCCCTAAGGTGGTATCAGAGTTTCACCAGAACCAGTCCATCACCCTCCCAGTGTTCTTTACAGCAAAATCCAGCTCTGGGAAGCAGAGGCTCCACAGCCTGGATGTTAAGAGGGCACTTAGTTACTACCTGGACCACATTAAGGATTTCTAATCTTCCCACTCACAGCAGTTCCTTACATATTGTTAAGTGTGCAAGGGTAGACCAGCCTTCACGAGAACTGCTGCTCACTGGATAGTCTCCTGCATCCAGTTATGTTACAGCAAAGCTGGCAGACTACCACTACAAGGCCTCAGGGCACACTCCACGCATGGCACCTCTGCCTCTGTGGCAGCTGCAAGGGATGTCCTCTTGCTGGAAATTTTTAAAGCAGTTACCTGGTAAACAGCATACACCTTTACAAAACACTGTTGCCTAGATGTGCAGTCCAGAAGGAATTCCAGGTTTGGCACTGCTGTCTTGCAGAACCTTTTCCCTAAATAGGTTCTGTGCCCAGCCTCCTAAGGTACTGCTTTAGTCTGCAACAGTGAACGTAGTGAAGGGTTCCTGGGGTTTGAAGAAAAAAAAATTACTTACCATAGTAATATTGTTTCTTTCAATGGATCCCTCACTGTGCTTTACATACCCACCCTACCTCCTCTTCTAGAACCTGGAGCCAGTTCTCCAAGGTTTATTATTGTTTCAGTCTTCATTTGTGCTTGATCATTACTTTTGCATTGCCTACAATCAGTTTTTGGCTGCTTTTGATGCATAACCTTAGTCTGCCATAGTTTGTCCTGGTGAGGGCCAATCATTTTTGGGGTTCTGTATTTCCGTAGGTTGAGTCTAGCTAGTTTAGTGGTCACTGCTCCCCTAGCTATCAAAATAAATCTGGTGTTAGAGGGCAGAGTGGAGATTTGAATTTCATTCCATCAATCCCTAATTTGCATACATTTCCACTCTCCAGGACAGCTCAGACCTACAGGCTAATTGCAACAGTAAGCACAGTGAGGGATCTCTTGGAAGAGACAATATTACTATGGTAAGTATTTTTTTCTTCTTGATCAAATTCACTATAAAGTTATTTGAAATGCAAAAAATACCAAATATATTGACAGATGCTCTATATGCCACATACATTTAAACGGAGGGCACGGACAGGTTTTAAAAAGTGTGAGGTCTGTAGCAAGTGACAACCTAAAGCAGAAAGGCTCTCACTTTGTATTAAATGTTTTGGTTTAGATCATGATTTGGAAAACTGCTTACTGTAAATCTTGTTGTAATAAAACATCAGAAAAGAGAAACATTTTGTTTACTCCAGCGGCAGCCTAATTTTCTTTAGAAAATATATTCCCTGAGAGAAGAATCAAAGTGGGGAATGGATGAAACAGTCCAAAAAACAATCTGTCAAGGGCTCCTCTGATCATGATGGCAACTCTAATGGTAGCACTGTTGCCAAAATGCACAAAGACTCATCTAATTATGTGGGCCATTCTGATAGTAAATAGCCACACTTCACAAAAACCTGACAATGTGGGCAACTCTGATAGCAGTAAAACAACCAAGTAGTACAGACTCCCTCTAATTTTGGGAGCAACGTTTGATAGCAGCAAATTGGCTACTACAAATGTACCTTTGCAGAGGTATTAGGGATTGAATGTTTTGGCAAAGAAAAAAGCACCAGACAAGTTTGTGCTCAGCAGAAAATTCAAAATGGACACCTTGTAAACAGTAATTCCATCTCTACAGCAAGGAAGGATGCTTACTAGGGTTGTGTGAATACCTTATTTTGAATATTTGGCTGAGTATTCATATTTGGGGGCCCAATTATTCATTATTTGTGCTTTCTTGTTCATTATTTGGCCACAGGAACAGTGTGTGACAGTTCAAGATTTTCTGAGACTTCTGTCCACTCACAGACCACTTTGGAAGCTCACTGAAGGCAGCCAACTCACAGAAGCTGCAGGCAAGAGAGACGGATGTCTGAGCTGCTATGAAAGAGCAATCTACTTCTATCCACTTATTAAAATCATATTCACCATCTAAGGCCCTAAATGTCAGGTTGGGACTGTTGCACCGTTTCAAACACTGTCTCACCCCAGACACCCTTTGGCTTGCTGTCTCTTCCTCGGTCCTCTCGCTGCTTGATTACGGCTTACTGATTTATGGAGCAGCAAACACCTCAGCCCTAGTTAGCCTCCATCTCTCCCTAAATAAAGCTTGCTGCCTCATCCTGGAATGTGACCGTCTCACCCACACCTGCTCACTTTATAATGCCACCAGCTGGCTTAACCTTGACAACAGGATCAGGTTCCACACCTGCCTGATGGCTAAAAAAATTGCCCTTGGTCTCTCCCCCACTGGGCTAGCCCCTTTAGTCAACCTAGAACTCAAGGTGAAGCACACCCATAGCTCTGACAAGCACCTCCTCTCAGTTCCCTCCAGCCATACCTCCCTATTCCAAAGGTCCTTCAGCTACAGGGCCCCTCTGTGGATGAACAGCCTACCCACCTCCTTGGCAAATGAACTTAAACTTGTGCCATTCAAAACCCACCTTAGGGAATACCTCCTGACTTCAAATACCTGTGACTGCAATTGAGCTGACGATGGCCATTGACGATGGCCCCTGGCCTGACTCTAGCCCCCTCCTGCTTTTCAGCCTAACCAGAGTCTGTTAGACATCGTTCCATCTCTGTATCAACCTGTTTTGTGTAGGACCTGTACTAAGTAATCACTAGCATTTGAATGTTTGCCTTGCTGTTCATTGTAACTTAACTGAACTTTATCACTGATCATCTGTTAGTTATGTCCGTCTGTACCTTATCTCTGTGACGTGGAACCTTTGTAAATGAGTCTATGACCCGAAAGTATTTCCGAATCCAAATAAATAAATAAAATAAATAAGTAAATATAATTATCCAAAAAAGCCGATAAGGACAACTGCCATGCTGCATCACTTGATCCCAGCTGTACATTTTTGAAAATATTCTTGGATAGCTATGTACATGAACTCAGGGAGATACCAGATGAGGCAGCTGTGCTCACTAAGCACTTGCAAGCTGAACTGAATGTAAGGTTTGTGAAAGTGATGGATAGTGCAGCCACATTTTTGCAACCATGCTGGAATCCGTGGTTCAAATGCAAGATTCTTCACATGGCTATGGATAGCCACAGAGTGAGTCACTTTCGGCAAAAGTGGAGTGATGAGGTGACTGGTTGTATGCAGGAACTTATGCAACCAGCTAGGGAGGAAGCTCATGAGAGAGAGAGAGTGAATGGCATCTGGCAGATTTATTCTAGTTCCATTGGTGGAGCGGAGAAGATATACCTGGTACTGGCGGCAACACTCATGAGAGTGAGTGGGCTCTGCTCAGTATGTCCATACGTCAAGAGCAGCAGAAGAGGACACATTCACAGACTTTTGAAACTTAGAATTTGACAGCAGATAAGGACCGCTTGGTCCACCTAGTCTGCCCATTTTTCTACCTAACAAATAAGCTGCAGATCCTAATTAACCAACAGCTTACTTCCTCCTACCCCCCACTAGGACTGCCTTATGTCTGTCCCATGCATTCTTGAATTCCCCCACTGTTCTTGACTCCACAACCTCCTCAGGGAGGCTGTTCCATGCATCTACAACCCCTCTGTGAAAAATACTCTCACATTACCTCTGAGCCGTCCCCTCTATCTTCAAATTATGCCCCTTGTTCTTGCACATCTCTTTTTGAAATATCTACCCTCTTGGACTTTGTTGATTCTCTTGAGGTACTTGAAAGTTTTATCATGTCCCTCTCTCCTTCTTTCCTCAAGGGTATACATATTAAGCCCTTAGTCTTTCTTCAGATGTCTTCTGGTGCAGACCCTGCACCATTTTGGTTGCCCTCCTCTGGACAGCCTCCACTCTGTCTATGTCTTTGCGGAGATGGGGTATCCAGAACTGCACACAGTACTCCAGATGGGGTCTCACCAACTGTCTGTACAGAGGGATAACAACTTCCTGTTTTCTACTATTGGTGCCTGTTCCTATGCATCCCAGTATTCCCCCAGCCTTCCTTACTGCCTTCTCACATTGCTTGCCCACCTTTAGGTCATCTGATATAATTACCCCCAGGTCCCTTTCCATTTTTACTGTTGTCAGTATCTGACCCCCCATTGTGTACTCTTCCCCTGGGTTTTTGTTTCCCATGTGCATTACCTTGCACTTCTTTGCATTGAATCTGAGCTGCCATACATTTGACCATTCCTCCAACCTTGCCAAGTCCCTTCTCATCCTTTCCACTCCATTTTGTGTATCAACCCTGTTGCAGATCTTTGTGTCATCTGCAAAGAGACATACTTTCTTCCAGTTCCTCTGCAATGTCACTTATAAAGACATTAAAAGGACGGTCCCAGTACTGAACCCTGCGGTACCCCACTAGTAACCCTTCTTTCTTCACTGTGTACTCCATTTACTACTACCCTTTGCATCCTGTTGTCTAGCCAATTTTTTATCCAGGCTACCACCTTGGGATCCACTCCAAGGCTGGCTAACTTGTGTATTAATCCTTTGTGTCGGATTGTATCAAATGCCTTGCTAAAATCTAGGTAGGCCATGTCCACAGCCCCTCCCTGGTCTACTACTTTGGTCACCCAGTCAAAGAAATCTATTAGATTCGTCTGACACGACCTTCTCATCGTGAATCCATGCTGCCTTGGGTCCTGTGCCCCACTGGCCTCTAGGTACTCAACAATTCTTTCCTTCAGAAGTGATTCCATCATTTTCCCTACCACTGAGGTCAAACTAACAGGTCTGTAGTTTCCTGCCTCTGTCCTGCTCCCACTTTTGTGAAGAGGAATCACATCTGACCTCCTTCAGTCCTCAGGTACCACCCCATCCTCCCATGATTTGTTAAAGAGAGTAGTCAGCGGTGTCACTAGTTCTACCCTTAGTTCCTTTAGAATTCTTGGGTGAATTCCATCAGGCCCCATTGCTTTGTCCACCTTCAATTTTATTAGTTCTTTCAGAACCCTTTCTTCTGTAAATGGACTGGTATTGACCCCCATCTTCAGAGTGTTTCTCTTGTTTGGTTTAGGTACCTCCCTCCTCTTCCTTTGTGAATACTGAGCAGAAATATTCATTCTGTATCCCTGCTTTTTCACTGTCACCCTCTACCCACATTCCCTCCCCTTTATTAAGCCTCAGTATCCCTCCTTTGGTCTTTCTTCGCTCCCTAATGTACCTATAAAAGGTCTTATCCCCCTTCTTAACAGAATTGGCTAGCCTTTCCTCGGTTTGGACCTTTGCTATTCTGACTACCTTCCCAGCCTCTTTCTGCTTTAACTGATAAAGTTATCTGTCCTGCTTCTTCTGTGTTTCCTTACATTTCCTGAATGCTATCCTTTTCTCCTTAACCTTCCCTGCCACCTCTTTTGAGAACCATAGTGGTTTTTTCCTTCATTGTGTTTTGTTGATTTGCTTTACACAAAGGCTTGTTGCCTCTGTGATGGCTGTTTTGATTACTCCCCATTGTTCCTCCACCCCTTCTTCTCACCTGCTTGCTAATGCTTTTCTGAGGCACTCTCTCATTTTCCCAAAGTCAGCCCTCCTAAAGTCCAGTACTCTTGCTTTTGTATGGCTTGATTGTATGGCTATGTTTATCGTGAACCACACTGTTTGGTGGTCACTTGTTCTCAGATGGCTACCCACTTCTAAATCTGAGATTCTTTCTCCGTCCCCATTTGAGAGTACCAGGTCTAAGATTGCTCCCTACCGAGTGGGTTCCAATACTGGCTGTCTGAGGCATGCCTCCTTGTAGGGCATCAAGAATGACCATGCTCTTGGATGTGCCTG
Source organism: Neoceratodus forsteri (assembly GCA_016271365.2). Classification (NCBI taxonomy): domain Eukaryota; kingdom Metazoa; phylum Chordata; order Ceratodontiformes; family Ceratodontidae; genus Neoceratodus; species Neoceratodus forsteri. Next base: position 1,547,633,456 of record CM057450.1, read on the forward strand.
CAACAAAGGTGCTCCAGTTAACATCTGGCATATTCAGGTCCCCCATCAACAATATCTCCCCTTTTTCTGCCATTCTAAGGAAGCCTTCTATCAATTCCTTGTCCATTCCCTCCCCCTGAGCTGGGGGTCTGTATACAACCCCCATACGGATTGTGGTGCCATTTCCTGTCTCCAGGGTGACCCAGAGTGCCTCATCTGCTCCCTGTTTACTCTTTAGTTCTGTTGCTTTGATCCCTTCCTTTACATGGAGAGCTACTCCTCCTTCTCTTTCACCCTCCCTGTCCCTCCTGTAGATTGTGTATCCTGGTATGTTGACATCCCAGTCATGGTTCTCTGTGTACCATGTTTCTGTGACTGCCACAATATCCAGGCAACCCACTTCCATCAAGGCCACTAGTTCAGGGAGCTTGTTACACAGAGTATGGGCATTGGTACTCATCACCCTCCACTTTTTGATAGCCTTACCCCTTTTAGCCCCATTCCTGTCCTTACTGCCTTTGCCTTTTTTACATTTCACCTCTGTCCTGCTCCTAATAACTTCTGTACCTTGGTGTTTACCTCACTAATTACCATGTTTTGTGGGGAGGCTGGATTTCCTGCTCCTTTCAGTGCCTCCTCCTGGCTAGTTTAAATGCTTGCCAATGAAGCATTTAAACCTCTCACCTAGGATCCTGGTTCCCCCCCCGGGCAGATGCAGACCATCGCACCAGTATAGGTCTGCATCCCTCCAGGTGGCTTCCCAGTTCCCAACGAAGCCAAAACCCTGAGTTTCACACCAGTTTTTCAACCAGTCATTGAATTCCCTGGTGAGGAGTGCCCTAGCATCACCCTTGCCATAGACAGACAGCACCTCCGAGAAGGTTACCGTATGCGCTACTTGTCTAAGGCCCCTCCCCAACTCTACAAACTCCTCTTGCACTGCTCTGATCCCATTCCTAGCCAGGTCATTTGTCCTTAGGTGGACAATGACATCCAGCTCCTCCGGCCATGCAGCTCCTCCCACGATCCTGAGGATTCGCTTCCTGTCCTCAAGCCGTGGTGCCAGGAAGGCACTCCCTCTCCCTTCCTCCCCCATTTCTAACCCTCTAATGATTGAGTCCCCCACCAGGAGTTGTTTCCTTCCCCTGTGGGGTCCCATGCCACCCTCCTGTGGGTCTCCTTTGTAAAGGTTCCCAACATCCTCCTTGGTCTCCACTGCAGGTGCCTCCATAGAGGAACCACTATCCACCAGAAGAGTGAATGAATTGTGGAGAGGTACAGCTGGAGGGATACAACTCTGTTCCACCACCCTCTCCCTCCCTGAGTCCACCCTGGTCCAGCCTCTCCTCTTTCTTGGCAACCTCTGAGGTAGTGGCATTGGCCCTGGTGGTCCCTGGATGGGGGAGGAGGTTTCACGAATCCCAGCCAGGTCAGCCTGGAGACGGGCAACCTCTCTCTCAGATCAGAGAGGTGCCTGCAAATAGGGCAGCATCGCAGCCTCCAGAATGTCTCCCGGAACACTGCTGCCCCACAGTCATTGCACTGCACCACTCCTATCATGTCTTATTTTGTGTCCCCTCTCCTGTTTCTCTGTATGCTTACTCTCTCCTCTCCTTACAACTCTCACCCTTCCTGTTCTGGGACAGCAACTTCCTATCTTCTTCAGTAGCCTCCTTCTTCTTTTACTTTGGAAAATATCTTCCATAAAGCTTACAAAAACAACTGGCCCAAAATCTTCTTGTTTTATTTAAAAACCCACATAGCCCCAGTGTTTAGTAGACAGGGTTTGTTTAGGGAGCTGTTTTTATGCTTTCCATCATTCTGCTGTTCCTTTGTTGCTTGCAGTTCATCTCACAAATAAAAAAGACTGCCTGCTTATGTTGCTCTTTAATATCCTTTCATTTCATTTTTTTTTCAGAAATCCACTTTGCTGCCACCTACCTTCCACTAGGTGGCAGTTCCACAGGAGGAGACTGATTATGTCCCCCCCTCCCATACACACTTTGCAAGAGGAGAGCCATTCAATGGATGCTCAGTTCTCTCCCCCTTTCCTGGCGACCAAGCGACCAAGATCCTTTCAAAAACTTGGTTCGCTGCAGTAGAAGCAGAACTGATGGTACTGTAGCCCTTCAGAGCTGACTGTTTCTTTTCATTTTAATAAATCATAACATTTCTTTTTCTTTTTTTTTTTTATCTATTATTTTCTAACCCCAGGAATCACTCACTTAATGTTTACACTTTGTGCAGTCATCTTGGCTGAGAGTGATGTCCCAGAGATAGAATCTATGTAAATATTAGAATTTGGAATGCAGGTTCAAACTCTGCATATGTATTCCACTCTGGCTGTTGCTTCAGAACTGTTTCTCTACCTGAAGAGAACAGTCGCCCCTTGAACTCTGGTTCAAACCTCAGGAATCCCTCACTATTGCTTGACAAATGCAATCATTCCCCTAGAATGAGTTTAGAATTTTATGCTAATTAGAGAACCTTAGAATGAAATTCGAAACTCTGCTGAGTGGACATGCTCTCCCCTGCCCTCTAATGGCAGATTTATTTCTCCACCTGAGAGTAAGCATCACCTCAAGGTCGCTCTTCACTCAGTTGACGTCTACGATCTATTTCTTTGTTAATTTCTTAGTGAAAGTTTTAGTTTCAGTCAGTTTTCAACAATGCTGTGTTCCTTAGGGTGTTTTTGGTTAAAATTGCAATTTTCTTTGATTCCCGCTCGGTTCCCAGGAGCTGAGGAAAGGCCTTGAGTCATGGTTCCCACTTTAGCAGAACCGCATTTATTTTATACAAAATTCTTATTAAAAATTATTTTTGTTAGTTTCATTTGCTAGTGGTTGGTTGTTGTTTGTAAATGCTTTGCTGTTCCTTATGTAACCCCCCTGCAAATGGGGGTTCCCAAAAGTCTTCCAGGAGCTTGCTTGAATGCTCCAAGCCTGGATGGTGTTCGGCGTCTAAGCCATTTATCTGTAGTGCTTTTAGAGCCTCTGGTACTGTCTCTTTAAGAGCTGTCTGCCTGCAGACATAATTAATTTGATGGGGGTCTGTAGTTTCCCTGCTCGAGTTCCGCTCGAAAGCAATTGCCACCGCTTCTGCGTGCTAAGTGGGCAGAAGGAGCACTCTTCAAAGATGTAATTGTTTGCTTGTAACCTGTTAGAGTAATAATGAAAATGCAGTTTGTTTTAACCTGCTTTCTTGTAGCAAAGACAGTGCAGAGTAGCTGCCTCATGTTGGTTCTGAACTGCCGAATTGGACCAATCATTGTGGGGATCTTTTAAAATGGAGCCTACTCTGGGCGAATCAGAACTTGGACTCTCCTCTGGAGCCAGCCACAATGGGACTGTATGGCAGATGCCTCTGGAAATTGTAGTTTGGACTTCGGCACCTTTTTGCACCAACAGGGGGAGTCTGATTGTGAGTGACAGCCAAACCAGCCAACTGAACTGGGAGGAAACTCAAAGGAAATGCCCGGCTCTGTCTACTGGAAAAATCAGATGAGGTGAGACAGTGAAGAGAAAAGGAGCTATGTGCTTCTGCGGTGTATAGTTTTAGCACGATAAACGCGTGTAAAGCCCTGAGTTTTGGTCTGCAGCCTGTGCAAGCGCCTGTTTGGACTGAATCTGACCTGTGAAGAGAATCAAGGAGATCTGAAGAGCAGAAACCAGGCTCACCCTGTAGAAGACTGGAGAAATTACTGAATAGCGCTCGGTCTGTCAGGAACTGAATCTGCTGTGTGTTCTCCCGGGTATTATGCAGTAATTGCGATCGGGATCGAGAAGCAGCCTGCCTGGTATAGTACTTTCCTTTTACATATAAATGTGTGTAGTGCTTGTGGGGAATCGCGTTTCAAATCCCCTGTACAGTGAATTGAGTGCATGAAGCTAGAAGTAAACCCCAGTTTAATCCAGACTACATCCATTTGCTCTAAACAGCAGTGGGGTCTCCTGGCAATCCAGGACAATCTGCCTTCCATCCAATTCCCAGCATTGAGTTTGTGAGTACAAAGCAGGGTAGCCCCCTGCCATCTGTTTATTGAATTGCAAGTGTGTCATCTAATTGTTGCTTTTGTTCATTTCTTCACAAACTGAGCCCTCCGGCTCTGGATTACAATTGGGTATTGTGCAAGTGTTCTTTCCATCACAGGGCTCCAACCAGCTGCACCGATCCTGGCTAGCCCTCATCCTGGGTACCCAGTGAAAGTGACAATTTGGGACTCTGAATATGCGCACAGTACTGTGATTATTAATGTGTTTAACCTAATTAACCTGATTTCCCCCTTCCTTGTTACAACTGTTTAAATAAATCCGATCAGTTGGTTTCAGCAAAGTTACACTGACTGCTGTATTCATTTATGCTGAAATATTGTACTGTGGTTTTTGCACTGTATCATCTTGTTTTACAGGGGGTGCCCAGAGTCCAGTCGACAGAGCCAGTTCTGGGGGAAAGTGTACATTGTGAAGATATTCCTAGTGCATTGTGTGGGCCACTAGTGGGAAGAAACGGGGGTTACAATGTCCCAGAGGGCTGTGACCAAGTTAGTTTAACTACTGCAAACCCTGACCTCTGGGTCGAGGCACCCGCCATTGGACCTAGGTCGCTTAACCTGTTAGTAGTTAAGCAGGCAGGGGTAGTAGCCCTTGGGATAGCACCACCAAGGGGTTACACTTACTTTTGGAAGCCCCAGTTCCTACTTGGGGAACCAACATATTTTTCACTTTTGGCCATAAAAGCTTATTTAGATTATGTTAAACTGTGTTTCCTATTCCTTTTGGGAACCGAACTGCTAACAAATTTTTGGAGTCATTTCTTTTCCTCTAGGGTGGTCAGTGATTGGCATGTCTGACACATACAAGGAAAAAACAGGACCCACAGGTTTTAAAACTTGTAGGTTTCAAAAATTGTGCTAAGTGTCACAAACTCCCGGCTAAGGCAGACTGCCACAAATTATGCTTTTAGTGCCTGGGCCCTCATTTGATTTTATAAGTTCTGAGCTCTGTACTAAGTTGTGCCCCAAAACAGTTTAAAAGAAGGCTAAGAAACTTGAAGAAATTATGGCTTCTCAGTCTCACTCAGTGAGAGTGAGGCCCCAAAAATAGAACCTATGCAAATTTTAGAATTTGAAATGTAGGTTCAAACTCTGCATAAGTGTTCCACGCTGGCTGTTGCTTCAGATCTATTTCTTTGCCTGAAAAGAGCAGTCGGCCCGTGTTGAATTCTCTGGTTATGGCCGGATCTCCAGTTGGTTTTGTGTTATCTGTAATTCATTTTAAAAAGTTTATTTTAGTTAGTTCATTCAATTACTCTGCATTAGCTAGCATTTTTTTTTCTTTAATTATGGTATTTCCGGTTCCCATTTGATTCCCAGGAGACTGTCCTTGCTGGCTGCCATTTTTATTGTTCTTAATATTTTGCCTGCTAAACCAATGTTACCTTATTTTACAAATGGTTTAGAATTTTAAATCGGATCGCTTACAAAAAATGTAGAGTTTTCACTTTCCATTTTTGTCTGTGCTCTTTCACCTTATTTAATTGGTTCCTGCTTAAGGAGCCATGATTTGACCTTTTGCACAATTTTTCTTTGTACAAGAGCCGTTTAGCTATTTTGCTTTTGTACTGCAACATTTTTGGGAATCCTTTTTTATTATTCAAGGTTCTGTCATAATGGCATGTTGAAGAGACCTTGTGGACCTGCAAAAATATTGTAAAAATTGCTTCCAGCTCCTTGCAGGGGCAGACTGCTACAAACTTTGTTTAAAGTGTCTGGGTCCACAGTGCACCTTTGTCAATTGTAAGCTTTCTCATTTGTTTTTTGCTCCAAAACCTCATTTAAAAAGGCAAAAAGAAAAAAAAATTAATAACAAGAAGCATGCCTTCCCAGTTTGTCTCTGTGTCACCAAAAAATAATAAAAAAAAAGTCTCTGAGGGCATTCCCAATGATGGTGGAAAGCACGCATCTGAATGATTCATCTCTTCATGTACAGCAGTAAATAATGTAAAAGGTAACAAGAAAAAAGATAAAGCTGCACAGCCATCCGAAAGGCTTGGTAAAGACAGCTCAGATATTAGGGTGTCAAAAAGGGGCAACCTGCATCCAGTGATGGCAAAAATAAAGGAGCCTTAGTGCAGATACTGTGAACAGTGTGTGCCAAAAAGACAAAGAAAATAATGCCACTGCCACTCCTGTAACAAGAAAGCAGTAGGCAGATGGCACAGATAAAATGCCCTCATCAGAGGACATATCAAAATTGTGGCAGTTTGTCCAGGCCATTGGGCATTTGAATAAGATAGCTGACACCCCCCATCCCCCAGGCTTGGGCTCCAATCTATCTACCTACAGAGGAGGAGGAGGAAGAAGAGAAATATTATGTACAAAAGGAGGAACGTGACCCCATGGGATTAAAGGGTACACCTAAGCAAGATTTTGAACCTCCTCCGAGGACTACTCATTATTTTCCCAATTTGTCAGACAAATGCTTGATATCCTCAACATTACCCCACTAGAAAAAGAAGAGGATGCTGATATGATGGACATACTGGAAGTAGCACCACCAAGAAGTAAGGATGTTACTTCCCATACATAAACCACTTAAGAAGGGCTTAGCAGAATCATGGCTGCACCCACTTCAGCTGCAGCCATTGATAAAAGAGACCTGAGAGAAAATATCAGGTGGACAAGCAGGGGAGTGGAATACCTGAATGCCATCCTGATAATCATTGGATGGTCCAAGTAGCCACTTGTGAGAAATCAAAAATCACTGTATTTGCACAGCCCCCTGAAAAAGGCTCTAAAAAAATGGATGCTATGGCCAGAAAGGTGTATGCAACAGATTCTCTGCTTACCAGTCAGGCAGCTTATTCAGCACATATACTGTAGCACAGTACCAGAAAGCACTTTGAAACACAGTTCTGGCACTGGCAGAAAGAACAGATGATGATTTAGCACAGGACCTAACTGCTACAGCAAGATCTGTCATGGATGCCCCAAAAGATCATTTCCACATGTAACCCCTAGGTGGCGCTATTCTAAGGGCTACTATCCCTGCCTGTATGGCAATACGCAGGTTGAGGGGCTTGAGTTCTGTGATCGGGTGCTTCTAACCGGAGGAATGGTATTGGGGTAGCTTGACTGCTTGGGTATAGCCCTCTGGGGCACTATAACCACCCACCAACCCTTCTAGTGGCTTAAACAGGAACACAAGGGTACACTCACATTCAATAGATAGCAATAATAATATGTTCACGCCCCATTCACTTACCACCAGGGCTGGATCTGCTGCAAATGCCCTGGAGACCCCCTGGAAAATAAGATCAGCAATGCAACAGTACAATATTACCACTGTAACCCAACTAATAATATGCTCACTAGCCAGGTTAAACGTGAACAGAGACAATCGAATTTATTAAGGGGCAGTGAAGAAGGGAGGGGTGTGAATCTAGCAGAATGATTAGCAATCTGATTTGAATCAGGATTGTTCAGCATGCATTGTAAGTCCCCATTAAACAGTTCAATAACCCTGGGTACCCAGTATGTTATGCAAGCTAGCCTGAAGCGTTGCCCAAGGTGGCCGGTGTTACAGCTGTTGTTGGGGTCCTTAGGGGAAAAAAAGGCAGTTAAACATACGCACATTCCAATTATTTGTAGTCCAAGCCAGATGGCTCAGTCCGTTGCAATAACCCAGAGGAAGAAACAATTAGATGGCACACAATGATTGTTGCTTTTGTTACAGGGAGCTTCCCTGAATTGTACTTACAGTACCCGGACCAGGATGCAGGACAGGTGAGATGTAGACCTCGTGGTGATGATCAGGAAAACCAGGGGAAGCAGGGCTGACATGACTCACCTCCGGGTGGTCGCTACCTGTTCAATGGTGTTGAGCAGGCGGCCATATCCCCAGACGGGTTTTTTGCTGAGAGGGTCTCTGAAGCAGGAGTAGCCTCCTAGGCTGAGGTGGTAAGGCCCAGGCAGGATGGACAGTTCTGCAAGAGTTTGTGATGATCTGCTTGTGAAGCCTCCAGCTGGCATTACAGATTTTGCCGTGGGGAACCAAATTGCGACTCACGGAACACATTCAGCACATTTAAGTCACTAACTTCTCTAACCAACAGTTCAGATGCGGTCCAGTTGCAAATGACAGCTTTACTGCACAAACCTTCCGATCCGAGCAAGGTTCTCTCACAAGCTGGGCCAATCGCTTCTGTAGTAAATCTTCAGTCCAGATCACCAGTCTCACTAATAACTTCTTCTTTCTTCTGCAGATCCAAACTGGAAAATTGGAACCAAATCCGACTTCTGCAGAAGGCAGTTCACTGGCAGGAGAACATGGCAGGCAGGCAGGCCAGCAAAGCCTCTTCTCGCCGATTCCCCTACGCTTCTTCTGGGAGCAGCTGCTGGAAAGCATGAGCTGTTCACTCTTCAGCCTTCAGCTCTAAACTGATCCACTGCTTCAGGAAGTTCTAGGGATTTTCCTTGTAATCCAAAAGGTTCTGTTGGCTGAGGGAACTGTGTGTCTTAGTAAGAGCTCCCCCTCCAGGTCCATTTAGGCGCCAACACTTAAAACTACAAAAACTACAGAATTCCTTTCCACAAGACCCTTGGGAACAGTCTCCATTTTAGGTCCCCATTGGTTCGATTGGTCCAAATACTGGAAGTCCAGAACCTAACATGGTGGCTCCCATCCAGATGTTAAAACTGCAATAAAAGCAGGTTAGACAAACTTCTCTATCTTTACTGTAACAGCAAATAAACAGTAAACAATCGCATTTCCTAAGAGACCTCCCTCTGCGCAAGTAGCGACTGCAGAATGGAGCAGATTAACACACTGTCTGGCTAGTCGCAAGCTTTAATTACTCGGACCCAGCCCAGACTAACTTCTAAACACAGATTAGCCATTTTCTTAAAGAGACAGGTATGAACTTTCACTAGAGCACTCTCTTACACACAAATAGAACTGCTACAGACAGGACACCGGCCTGACAGTGGGCATTTAGGAGCCCAGAAGACATTATAGTAAACCCCAATTTGTAGGGAGCTTACACTCTTCCGTGCCTGGAAAAACTTGACTTCTAACCCCAGTAATACTCAGGTAATTCATAACTTTATGCAGGAAGCCTTCTAAGCAGAAATGCCCAGAGAGATGGAACATATGCAAATGATGGAATCTTTTGCATGGGCCACTTTTCAAATGTTGCATTCTACCAACTGCCTTTGCTCTAAACCCCTCAGATTTCTCTCTCCACCTGTCAAGATTAAATGCTTGGAGATCCTCTCCTCATCATCTTGCTCTGATGTGAGAAAACTTATAAATATACATATAAGTATTCTTTACATTTCATTTGCTGCCTTTTACTTTTTCTAATTTAAGTAAACCCGTAGTTTTAGTGTTTAAATTGTAAGTTTTCTCGGTTTCTCCCGGTTCGGTACAACCGGAGCGAAATTGAAGTTTATTTTACATTTATCGGAGTTTTCTGACTAAAATACTTCATTAGTTATGTTTAATTTTATTTAATTAACTTGTTTTAAGAACTGCTAATACCGGTTCCTGAACTGATAGCCTTGGTTCATTTACTTTGGTTTCTGGTTCCTGATCGGTTCCTCATACAAGAGCTCACTAAGCTCAGGGTGGACAAGGCAATGGGATCTGATGGCATACATCCCAGGGTACTAAAGGAGCTAAGGGTGGAACTAGCAGAGCCATTATCAGAACTGTTTAGTGAGTCTCTTAGCACAGGAGAGGTCCCAGAAGACTGGAGAAGGGCACATGTGATCCCGCTCCACAAGAGTGGTAGCAGGGAGGAGGCAGGGAATTACAGACCAGTCAGTCTTACCTCAGTAGTGGGCAAGATTATGGAGACACTCCTTAAGGAAAGGATAGTGCAACACTGGAATCCATAGAGCACAGGATCCAAGACAGCATGGCTTTACAAAGGAAGGTCCTGTCAAACTAATCTCATAGATTTCTTTGACTGGGTAACCAGAGTGGTGGACCAAGGGGAGCAGTTATGTTGCCTACCTTGACTCTCAGCAAAGCTTCGATACTGTTCCACATAGAAGATTGATTAATAAGCTGGGTAGGCTCGGGTGGTAAGACGTTGGTCAACTGGGTGGCAAACTGGTTGACAGGCAGAAAACAGAGAGTGGTGGTAAATGGTATACAGTAAGAAGAGATGCAAGTCACAAGTGGGTACCTCAGGGATCAGTCCTGGGGCCAGTCCTCAATATCTTCATCAGTGACATTGCAGATGGACTGGAGAGTAAGGTTTGTCTGTTTGCAGATCACACCAAGATCTGCAACAGAGTAGATGATCCAGACGGTGGGCAGAATGAGAAGAGATCTGGATAAACTGGCAAAATGGTCGGAAGAGTGGCAACTGGATTAACGCAAAGAAGTGCAAGATCATGCACACAGGAAGAGAAACCCCAGCAACCTATAGGCTGGGAGGGAGTTGCTGGCAGTCACAAGGAGGAAAGAGACTTGGGCGTCATCATCACCGATGACCTGAAATCATCCAAGCAGACCTCTAAGCAGTAGGTAAGGCTAGAGGGATGTTGGGTGTATTAGTAGGGTATCACAAGTCGGAAGAAGGAGGTAATAACTTCTTACAAGACACTGGTTAGGCCTCCATCTGGAGTACTATGCGGCAGTACTGAGGCCACACCTTCACAAGGACATTAACCAAATTGAGGCAGTCCAGAGAAGGGCAACCAAAATTGCGCAGGAACCGCAACAGAAAACATATGAGGACAGATTAACTGAATTCAGTACGTATACCCTAGAGCAAAGGAGGGAGAGAGGTGATATGAGTGAAACATTCAAACACCTTAAGGGCATTTACAAGGTAAAAGAGTCTACCACGTTACAATATAAGAAAAATAGCAGGACAAGAGGACACAGCATGAGATTAGAGGGAGGCCAATTAAAGGGTAATGTGAGGAAGTTCTTTTTCACAGAAACGGTGGTGGATGCATGGAATGGCCTACCTCAGGAAGTGGTGGATATGAATACAGTGCAAGGCTTCAAACAGGCATGGGATAGGCATACGGGAGCAATACAGATAAGTATGAATAGATAGGCCATTGACAGAGCAAAGGCTTATGGCACATTCATAAGGTAGTAAAATAAATGGGCATACTGGATGGGCCTTGCGGTCCTTATCTGCCATCACCTTCTATGTTTCTATGTTTTATTGGTTCAGGAACTGACCACAAATGTTAAATAAAGTTTAAATAAATACATTTTTTTAGCGGTTACAACTTTTATCGGTTTTATATGGAAAATATCAGAAAAAACGAGAAAGAAAACTGGTGATCCCAGTTTTAATCATGTGTTGAGAGTGGTGATATTTTGCTAAGGCAAACAGTCTTTGTTTGCCTCTCTGTGCATTTACATTTCCAAGCAGAGTGAAATCTGCATTACATGTCCAGAGAAAACTATTGTAAAATGCCTGGATAAGGCTAAAGAAAAGAAAGTTATCACAACCTAAGGGTCCCTCTAGCTCTGACCAGCAGACACCCTAAAGTACTGTGGCTGAAACCACAACAATTATTGTAACTGCTACTCCTGAGATGGGTATACAGGCAATTCCTAAGAGACTTGCTGAACTGGCTGACTCCCTGGTTCTCTCAAAAGAAATCAAACACAGAACCTCCTGCTGGACAGCATTTGGGGACTTCTGTGCCTGCTATAAAGCCTAACAACCCCTGCAGAAATTATAAAACTTTCCAGGAGAAAATGTGGAAAAATGCCTGGAATGGCTAAAAAAAAAAAATAATATTTTAGGCTTGCAAGGGCTGTCTATTTCTCAGCAGCAGACCCCTGCAAAGCAGCCTGTCTCCTCTGCTCAGTCTTCCTATTACTAAGAGGAAGAATATGTGTTTATGATTAGATAAGATATTAAATAGAAAAAACCGGAACCTATGAAACTTAAGTTTTCCCTGAACATGAGTTGGGCTATTCCCACAGAGCATTTGAGGATTATTCCTCACTTTTTTCATATTGTGAGAAATGTTTGGGCTGACACGCACTAAAAGAAGCGTCTCCTTCCTGTAAATACATTCTTCAGGAAAGATACTTTAAAAATTCTACAAATTGTAAGCTCTGTCTTCCCCTCTTGAAAAGAGGCTGGATAAGAAATATCAGCTGGACAGGGAGGGAGCTGAATTTTTATTCTCCCACCCTGTCCACTAAGGAGTAGTACACGTGACAGCCTGTAACAAGGCAAAGATACCCCTGGCATCCTATCCTCCTAACAAGGATTCCAGAAAAGTTGACAGCATGGCTTTCAAGCCTTTGATGCTCAATAACAAAAGTCACTATGGCAGTCTGTCCTTGCTGTGGCAGTCAAGGCTCAGACTTCCCTGTCAGGTGATCTAACTGAAACAGTTAAGTTTGGTTGGAAGCAGCCAAATACCAGTCATATGGCTGCTGCCTTTCTGGCACTGCTGCCAGATGAATGGCAGATAACAGTGGCTCAAAGGAGGTTTGCATAGCTAAGAAACACAAACCTCATTCAGGATACCCAAGCCAAGGCTATGTATTTTCCAGTCGAGGATAATTCCCTCTTGGAGGAAAGCTAAAGGCTAACATGACAAAGGTGGATGTATGCAAAACCCCCTAAAGTAGCAATTCTGCAAAATAAAGCTTCCCCTCCACTAAAACATAGGGAAGGGGAGGCAGAGACGGATCATTTCACACCAAGCAGTGAACAAGAAAGGGGCGTGAATCTAGCAGAATGATTAGCAATCTGATTTGAATCAGGATTGTTCAGCATGCATTGTAAGTCCCCATTAAACAGTTCAACAATCCTGGGTTTCCAGTATGTTATGCAGGCTAGCCTGAAGTGTTGCCCGGGGTGACCGCTGTTGCAGCTGTGTTAGGTCCCTTAGGGAACTGGCTGGAGAATAGGACACAGAGAGTAATAGTAAATGGAGTCCACTCAGAAGAAAGGAAGGTTACTAGTGGGGTACTGCAGGGTTCAGTATTAGGACCGGTCCTCTTCAATGTCTTTATAAGCGACATTGCAGAAGGACTGGAAGGAAAAGTATGTCTCTTTGCAGATGACACAAAGATCTGCAACAGAGTTGATGCACAGGGTAGGGTGGAAAGAATGAGAAGGGACTTGGCAAGGTTAGAGGAATGGTCAAATGTATGGCAGCTTAGATTCAATGCTAAGAAGTGCAAGGTAATACACCTAACATAGAAACATAGAATTTGACGGCAGATAAGGACCGCTTGGCCCACCCAGTCTGCCCATTTCCCTACCTACTGGATAAGCTGCAGATCCTAGTTAACCAGCAGCTTACTTCTTCCTACCCCAATCCCCCAGAACTGCCTTATGACTATCCCATGCATGCTTGAATTCCACCACTGATTTTGACTCCACGACCTCCTCCGGAAGGCCGCTCCATGCATCCACAACCCTCTCTGTGAAAAATACTCGCCTTAAATTACCTCTGAGCCGCCTCTATCTTCTTCAAATTGTGCCCTCTTGTTCTTGCACACCTCTTTTTGAAAGATGCTACCCTCTTGGACTTTGTTGATTCCCTTGAGGTACTTGAAAGTTTCTATCATGTCCCCCTCTCCCTCCTTTCTCTCGAGGGCTACATATTAAGCTCCTTAAGTCTCTCTTCATATGTCTTCCGGTGCAGACCCTGCACCATTTTAGTTGCCCTCCTCTGGACAGCTTCCATCCTGTCTATGTCTTTATGGAGATTAGGTCTCCAGAACTGCACACAGTACTCAGATGGGGTCTCACCAGCTGTCTGTACAGAGGGATAATAACTTCCTGTTTTCTACTGGTGATGCCTCTCCCTATGCATCCCAGTATCCCCCCAGCCCTCCTTGCTGCCCTCTCACATTGCTTGCCCATCTTTAGGTCATCTGATATGACTACCCGCAGGTCCCTCTCCATTTTTGTTGTTGTTAGTATCTCACCCCCCATTATGTACTCTTCCCCTTGGTTTTTGTTTCCCAAGTGCATTACCTTGCACTTCTTAGCATTGAATCTAAGCTGCCATACATTTGACCATTCCTCTAACCTTGCCAAGTCCCTTCTCAGCCTTTCCACCCCACCCTGTGCATCAACTCTGTTGCAGATCTTAGTGTCATCTGCAAAGAGACATACTTTTCCTTCCAGTCCTTCTGCAATGTCGCTTATAAAGACATTGAAGAGGACCGGTCCTAATACTGAACCCTGCGGTACCCCACTAGTAACCCTCCTTTCTTCTGAGTGGACTCCATTTACTATTACTCTCTGTGTCCTATTCTCCAGCCAATTCTTTACCCAGGCTGTCATCTTGGGACCCACACCCAGGCTGGCTAACTTGTATATTAATCTTTTGTGTGGGACTGTGTCAAATGCCTTGCTAAAGTCTAGGTAGGCCATCTCCACAGCCCCTCCCTGATCTACTACTTTGGTCACCCAGTCAACCATTATCCCAGCATATCTGCTGGGAAGGTTGCAGGAGGACCCCAGAGCAAATGAGAGACCAGAACAGCCAGATACACCAACCATTATCCCAGCAGATCTGCTGGGAAGGTTGCAGGAGGACCCCAGAGCAAATGAGAGACCAGAACAGACACATACACCAACCATTATCCCAGCAGATCTGCTGGGAAGGTTGCAGGAGGACCCCAGAGCAAACGAGAGACCAGAACAGCCAGACACACCATTATCCCAGCAGATCTGCTGGGAAGGTTGCAGGAGGACCCCAGAACAAATGAGAGACCAGAACAGCCAGACACACTAACCATTATCCCAGCAGATCTGCTGGATATCACTGTCATACAGGTTTTACTATTTTATTATCGTGCTGATTTTGGGAGAAGTAGCTCAACCTTTCTGTTTGTCATGGATGCAAATTCGTCAATCACATCATCAGTGTCAAGTTGTCTGCTTTCTTCGGTCTAAATGTTGAGAATTCCAAGTGAACTCAATCTCATTTTCTGTCTTGTTTCTCGGATATGTCTTAATGCGACTCATGGAACTAAAGGAGCGCTCACACACACATGTGGTAACTGGGATTGTTAAAGCAATCTGCAGTGATTTATGCAGCGTCGGATACATGATTTCTGGAAGTACATTATAAAGATTGGTCATATCGGTGGACGTTCATTTTCTGGCAGCCGACAAATGAAGTTTCTTGCTACTACCAGTTCCTCTTTCAGAACTGGACAGTCATACATCTCTCCAAGTGGCCTCAGTTTGTCCTGGTCCAAGAATGTGTTAGACTGTGGTCTGAGAGCATTGATAGCAACCATCAGTGTTTGGTTATGCTTGGAAAACCTTCTGTCAATCTCTCCAATCATTTTGTCAATCACAGGGTAAAAAACAGTGATTCTCAAATGCACAGCAGTTCTTGTGTCATGCAATGCTGATGCACTTTGTTCAGTTCCAGTTCGTGAAGTTGGAACAAAGTGCTCCCAAGTACGAGGTAGCTTCCTTTGCCTCTGTGGACCCAGAGTGTTTTCAAGTATCTGTGTCCCATATTTTTCTGCCATATTTTCAGCTTCCCTGTAGAGAACTAGAAATCTCTCTTCAGTACGAAATTGTGCAATTGTGTCTCTCAGCGTAGATACGGCAGTCACTGCACATCCGAAGTCCAAAGCCTGAGTCTGAAGTAAGTTATTTGTTCCATCAGCCACTGACAGTAGTTTGTCAAACATTTTAAGGAGAAAGATATTGTTGAATTCTAGAAGCTTGCTGTGGAGTCCTCTGGCCTTTGCAGTTTCTCCTTCTTCACAGTCTGAAAGATATTTTAGAAGAGCTGGATAAGTTTCTATTACTGCCTTTGTTGCTTGCTTTTGACAAGCCCACCTGGTAGAACTTAACTCCGGTATCTCAAGAATTCTAGTCAACCCAAGCTCCTTTTGAACATTTAAGAACCCCTGGTGAGTCAGGACAGATTTGGAAAAGAATGTGTGTATCTCTTGAAGCATGTCAAAGAATTTCATACAGGAAGAAGTGATGAACAGGCATCTCAAGGACCAAATTCAGAATATCACATAGTAATGAACATATACAGCATATGGATGCTTATGACTGAAATAGTTCCTGGACTCCATTTTAGTTGCGCTCATAACAGATGCACCATCATAAGTTTGAGCTACGAAGTCACCGATTCTCATGGAGGTCCCAGTTAGTCAGCTTTGAACACAGTTCATTTGTCAGACTCTGGGCATCTAATGCTGTTACTTGATGGAAGCACAAAAATTCTCTACAGGGGAACCATGGTGAATATAACGAAGGCAAATACTATTTGTTCTCTGCTAAGCAACATCTCTAGATTCATCAGCAAGTATTGCAAAATACTTTGCTTCTTTTACCTCATTTAAAATGTTCTTCTTATTAATTTTGCACAACATTCTGTCATCTGATTTTGACTGAGAGGTGAGAGATAGGTGGCATTTCCTGGCATGTGAATCTGCAAATTTTGCAATTCAGGATCAAACTTTTAGAAGATCAAAAGTCTCTAAAAAGTTACCTGTCTGAGCTCCCTTCACACTCCTATGGCCTCAAAGGCAGTTCCCTGTCTGCCAAACAACAAAACAATCTCAACTATTCTTCTCAGGTACTCCTGCCCTTTTAATATCTCGATCATTGCTGAATCCATTAGCTGTATAATATTGCCTCGTTCTTTAGATTTCACATAAGTAGACCAGGCCTCCATTGCCCTGTATGTGTTGTTGTTTGTTGTGTTCTCTCATCTTCTCTATTGCCTTCTTCCAGTTGTTAAACCCTCTGGACGAAAGCAGTGTCCGCTCGACCAGTGCAACTTGAAAACATTCTGCAGGCAAAGCAAAATATGACATCATTGCTTGCACTATATTCAAGCCATTTAAATGATGCATACCAGCTGCTTGAAAATGAACGCTTCTGCTTTCCAAAATCCCTTTGTGGAAAAACTAGACAGCTTTGGCTGCATAGGACCAGCTTCTTTGGTTCCCAGATTATTGGTACAACAGTAGCAGCAGACATAAATCTTACACTGATTCAAGTGCATCACAAGATGTTCCGGGAGATGATGATGTGTTTGCTACATCTTCTGGTACTGGTGGAACTTCCACTTCATTTCTTAATAGCTGCTCTGGTTGCAGCTGTTGAGCATCACTGGGGTCCAGGAAGTTACTTTCTTTATTCTGATTTTTTGATTTTGGATGGAAGAAGTCACGGATACTCATTTTTAACAAGGCTGATGAGTGTGTGACAAGAACTAACTAAAAAGTAAATTATAAGAAAAATGCCCTTTTATTGGGTCTGGTACACAGGGATGAAATGTTGATGTGACAGACTTAGTCTAACACACAGGGCTCACAGTATGCAAAGTAATGAGTAACCGGCTGGAAAACTGCCTATTTAATACAATAGACAGAGCCTAACATGCAGGGCTCACAATATACGAAGTAATGAGTATGAAACACCTACTGGAAAACTGCTATTTAATACAGTAGACGGAGCCTAACACACAGGGCTCACAGTATGCGAAGTAATGAGTATTAAACATCTACTGGAAAACTACTATTTAATACAGTAGACGAAGCCTAACACACAGGGTTCACAGTATGCGAAGTAATGAGTATGAAACACCTACTGGAAAACTGCTATTTAATACAGTAGACGGAGCCTAACACACAGGACTCACAGTATGCGAAGTAATGAGTATTAAACACCTACTGGAAAACTGCTATTTAATACAGTAGACGGAGCCTAACACACACAGGGCTCACAGTATGCGAAGTAATGAGTATTAAACACCTACTGGAAAACTGCTATTTAATACAGTAGACAGAGCCTAACACACAGGGCTCACAGTATGCGAAGCAAAATGAGTATGCTACTGGAACTGTTTTTTTTATAAAGCAGACGGTTCCTCTTGTTCATAAAAAAAAGTGTCTGAAATTGAACTGGCTAACTCCTTGCTTGTGATGTTAAGCTTGCCACAATACAAACCCGAGGCATGGGTCAGGGTATAAGGCAATTTAGGAAAAGAAAAGTTCTGCTATTTTTATTCTAAATTTGTGAGCCTAAAAACATAAACCACCAAAGTGATGTTCTTCAGTCTTTCTGAGCTGTCAGCTCTTCACTAGTACTCAATTTACTCAGTAAAATAGTAAATGTGGAAATAAGTTGCAAG
Organism: Neoceratodus forsteri; assembly: GCA_016271365.2. NCBI lineage: Eukaryota > Metazoa > Chordata > Ceratodontiformes > Ceratodontidae > Neoceratodus > Neoceratodus forsteri. The sequence continues at coordinate 1,547,651,571 of CM057450.1, forward strand.
TAAGAAAAAATAAACATATATGCAGTAGTTAGTAATGCTGCTGTATGGCAGCACTCACAGCAGGTTGTCTGTATCTGAGCTTTTCAATTTACCCCAAGACACACACAAACACAACCCCCCCCACCTTGTATTTCATTCAGAGAAAAAAATGTAAAAAAAATAAACACTACACTTTTATTTAGCTCTCAAGCCTCTTAGCCCAACAAGTGACCTGAGTCTTCAATGTTTGATAATAACTTTCTAGAAATATAGATTTGAATTCCGATTTGAATCTCCCAAATAGTGCCTCTGCTCTGTTGCTCGCTCTGCCTCTACCAACTACAACTGCGTCACTAGTTTTTCTTACTGCACACAATGGGACTACTAGTGTACCATGTGTGTGTTGGAGAAGCACACCACATGTTTGTCCACTGATTGGCTCAATGTGCAAGCAAGCTGCTGTGCTGTTGGTAGGCAGAGTATGAGGCGGGTGCCAGTCACAGAATACAAGAATAATGAACCCTCCCTGCTCGCCTCCTTCTGTCTATCATCCCCACATCCTCCAACAACTGACGCCATTTCATTATCTCCCAATCAGTCTGTCAGATCTGCTGTCGCTGCTCCCGCCCACACACACACCAGAGACAACTCACACTGATGACTGCAGTCCTTGGCTTGTTCAGCGTGACAACATGCAAGCCAGGAGCCTCCTCCACCACGAAGTGTTGCTGCAGGGTGAGGGCAGGCTGCTGTCTGAGTCAAATTCCCTGTGTACTGTCCTGAATCCATCCCTCTGTGTGTCTCACTCTCTCTCCCCCCCCACCTGCCCCAGTTAGTAACCCTGCAGCAGTACCGCTTTGTCACTTTCCAGCACCTGCACCCACTCAATGTAGATGGCAAGATGATCATTGAGCTGCCGCAGTTGTTCTTTCTCCTCTAGCCGGCTGAGTCTGGAAGGGCTGACCGGGGAGCAAGCAACTCTCCCCCGGCTTGCAGCTCTGCCACTGGTTGGTGTCGAGGTACTGGAGGCCATCTCTTGCTTCAGAATATATCCTACCTACTTTATCTACACAAACAGTCCGGTAGTTTCAGAGACGAAAATTCCGTCTCACGTGGTCGCACCATCGTTTTTATTTTAAAATTAAAATCACAGCAGTGTTTAAACAGAAGTGTAAGTCTCCTTGATCCTTCTCCTTTCCTTCCTTCTTCTCCGTTGTCCGCTGTAACCCACCCATCCCATCCCATGCCTTCCCATCCCCGAATCCGCACCCGACCCCAGTGACTGAGAGTGAAGTGAAGTTTATAAATGATTATATTATATGTCCCTGATCTCAGTGAGATCAGGGACATATAATCATTTATAAACTTCCAAACCCTGTATCCATTCCGTGGCAGTGGTAGCAGCGGGGCGCCGGCGCGTCCTGTTCAGTGTCAGTCCTGCTCCTGATGTCACTCGCTGCCACTGTGGCTGTTGTGATGTCGCTATTCCCCTTCCCTTACCCACGTATATACTGCATGAAGCAGTGTTGCTGATGGAGTGGGGCCCTCACTCCTAAACGACGGGTCCCAAAACGATTGCACCAAACCTGGCGTGTGTGGGATCCTCCAGGGAAAAATCAGCGTTCAGACTCGAGAGCTGCAGTCAGGGTCCCACTCTTTCAGAGGGCCCCGGAGACCGCTGCTAAATACAAGACTCCATCCCTGCATGCGCTGTCATCCGCATGCTTATAATGTCTCCTGAGAATAGATGCTGCCAGATCAGTCCTCCGTCAGTCAGAAACCAAAAGGAAGCCAAAACGGCCAGGAAATAAACCGCGATACCAGTTCCTCAGCGACTTCACACGCTCCCACTTGGAACCATGACTCCGGGGATCCTCTGTAACTCAGCTGTTGCTATCCACGGGGAAAGCCTTCAAATGGGCTGCTCCGAGTAGCAAGCAGGCGAAGACGGGTCTTTATTTTTTTTGGGGGGGGGGCGGCTCACCTTCCACTGTCACATCAGCATACAACTGCAAATAGCAAGCTGCACAAAGGCAAGAGGTGTGTGCATCTGCTGACCAAGGTGTGCACCCGGTGACAGTGGTGGGCGACTGGGGTGTCCCTTTGCATGCGATTTGTGTTGTTGCTCCTTTGCCTTTTACTGCCGGATATTTTAACTGCGACTTGTGTTTTTTTCTCTTCCCATATTATTCTCCCGCAAGCAGTTAGTGTAGTATGTGGTGACTTTGCTTTCTTCTTCCGGCTGCATTGGTTGCTTTCCCTGCTGGGTACGTTGAATGCTGCCTCTGCTGATGATGTCCCTGCTGCTTTTTTCTGCACTTCACATCATGTCTCGTGCTGTTTCTCTAGCTGATTGCTGTGTCTGCGTTGTCTATGCAGCCACATCAGATGCGGCTGCAGAATTTAAGCAATTAAGAAACGGAATTTAATTTATTTTTTTAGTGCAAATGATTGGGGGGGCTTTAACTTAGATTGGGGGGGCTGTAGCCTCCCCAAAATCAACGTGGTGACGTCACTGAATCTGAGTGACAGTGCTCAGACGCGATAATGCAGGATGAATGGGGACTTAAATATGAAGTATGTAATTTCCTTAACCAAGCACTTCCCCTCCAAAAATCTGTGCAGGTGTGTTTTTGGAGCACTTAGAAAACCATATTGTTTATGAGTCCTTTAATTACTCTGACCCTGCCCAGACTAACTTCTAAACACAGATTAGTCATTTTCTTAAAGAGACAGGCGCGGAGGTTCACTAGGGCACTCTCACACACACAAATAGAACTGCTACAGACAGGACACCAGCCTGACAGTGGGAATTTCAGGAGCCCAGGAAGACATTATAGTAAACCCCAATTTGTACGGGGGTTACACACACTGCAGTGGATAGTAATGACACTGCTGCTAGAGCTTCAGCTCATCAAGTGTTGTTATGTCTTTTGATAAAGGAGCTGATCCGAAACACATCAAGGATTGTTTTTTATAGTCATGGCACCTCAATAAAGTTGTCACTTTTTTGATATTAATTTTGGGAGCTGCATCTTTTCTAAATGGTGGTGAGTGCTAGATTTTGTGTTTTTATATAATTCATTTGTATCTTTAGGCACCCCATCCCAGTGAGACCTCCTGTTTAGTGCTAATATCATTAAAAGGGTGTTCCTGACTTAGAACTGCCATCTTTTGTCAGGATACTCAAAACAAGGCCATGAGTTTCTCCTTTTGAAGGAAATTCATTATTTGGTGACAAAACAGAGGTGTACATGAAAAGAGTGGATGAATACAAAACCACTTTTAAATGACAATGAGATGGAAAATGCCTCTACCTCCTACAGGTCCTATGGAAGGAGAGGCAGGGGATACTTCCTGAGAGCCTATGTCCTTATGTGCCCTGTGAGTACCAATCACAGAGAGGTTACTATAGGGGAAGGGGAAAAGGGTTTCTAGGCATAACATGGCAGCTCCAGCACCTAAGCTCCAGACAAAACAAAAGCCCTAACAGTTTTGCCCTGGTCACCCTGCCACTACCAGTGGGAGGAAGACTGGCACACTACTTATAGGAATGGGTAAACATTACCACAGACAAGTGGGTACAGGAAGTACTGGGCTGAGGGTTGTGTCTGCGGTTCAAACACTTTCTAAACCTGCAGAAACACAGAACTTTTCCAGCTCAGTCTCCCACAGAAAGAAATCTGCTGGAACTGGAAGTAAAAAAAAAAATGTTAATATCAAAAGCTATAGAAAAAGTTCCTGCCTCCCATTGTGGCAGGGGCCTATTTACAAGATACTACCTGACACACAAGAAAAATGGGGAGTGGTGACCTATTTACATCTCAGGTTTCTGTGCAAGCATTTGAAAAAAGAAAAATTCAAGATGGTAACACTAAGGACAATGATACCATCTTTGCAGAAAGGTTATTGGCTGGGATTTCTGGATCTAAAAGATGTCTAATCTTCCAAGGATCAATCTTCACCATTTATTTCCACTTATGGGTCTGCACTAGGACTCTGCAGGAGCAAAGTCTTTGCAGATTATAGCTTAGGGGACCGACGTCAGTGCCGGCGCCACCCATGAAGCAGATGTAATGACATGGCACTTATGGGCTGGGCAGTAACCGACTCATAGAAACATAGAAACATAGAATTTGACGGCAGATAAGGACTACTTGGCCCACCTAGTCTGCCCATTTTCCTACCTAACAGATAAGCTGCAGATCCTAGTTAACCAACAGCTTACTTCCTCTTACCCCCCACTAGGACTGCCTTATGCCTGTCCCATGCATTCTTGAAGTCCCCCACTGTTCTTGACTCCACGACCTCCTCAGGGAGGCTGTTCCATGCATCCACAACCCTCTCAGTGAAAAAATACTTCCTCACATTACCCCTGAGCCGTCCCCCCTATATCTTCAACTTGTGCCCCCTTGTTCTTGCACATCTCTTTTTCTGGAAGATGCTACCCTCTTGGACTTTGTTAATTCCCTTGAGGTACTTGAAAGTTTCTATCATGTCCCCTCTCTCCCTTCTTTCCTCAAGAGTATACATATTAAGCTCCTTTAGTCTTTCTTTCGTATGTCTTCTGGTGCAGACCCTGCACCATTTTGGTTGCCCTCCTCTGGACAGCCTCCACTCTGTCTATGTCTTTGCGGAGATGGGGTCTCCAGAACTGCACACAGTACTCCAGATGGGGTCTCACCAACTGTCTGTACAGAGGGATAACAACTTCCTGTTTTCTACTATTGATGCCTCTTCCTATGCATCCCACTATCCCCCCAGCCTTCCTTACTGCCTTCTCACATTGCTTGCCCACCTTTAGGTCATCTGATATAATTATCCCCAGGTCCCTTTCTATTTTTTACTGTTGTCAGTATCTCACCCCCATTGTGTACGCTCCCTGGTTTTTGTTTCCCATGTGCATTACCTGCACTTCTTTGCATTGAATCTGAGCTGCCATACATTTGACCATTCCTCCAACCTTGCCAAGTCCCTTCTCATCCTTTCCACTCCATCTTGTGTATCAACCCTGTTGCAGATCTTTGTGTCATCTGCAAAGAGACATACTTTTCCTTCCAGTTCCTCTGCAATGTCACTTATAAAAACATTAAAAGGACCGGTCCCAGTACTGAACCCTGCGTGCACCACTAGTAACCCTCCTTTCTTCACTGTGTACCCATTTACTACTACTACCCTTTATGTCCTGTTGTTCAGCCAATTTTTAATCCAGGCTACCACCTTGGGACCCACTCCAAGGCTGGCGATCTTGTGTATTAATCTTTTGTGTGGGACTGTATCAAATGCCTTGCTAAAATCTAGGTAGGCCATGTCCACAGCCCCTCCCTGGTCTACTACTTTGGTCACCCAGTCAAAGAAATCTTTTAGATTCATCTGACACGACCTTCCCATCGTGAATCCATGCTGCCTTGGGTCCTGTGCCCCACTGGCCTCTAGGTACTCAACAATTCTTTCCTTCAGAAGTGATTCCATCATTTTCCCTACCACTGAGGTCAAACTAATTGGTCTGTAGTTTCCTGCCTCTGTCCTGCTCCCACTTTTGTGAAGAGGAATCACATCTGCCCTCCTCCAGTCATCGGGTACCACCCCATCCTCCCATGATTTGTTAAAGAGAGTAGTCAGCGGTGTCACTAGTTCCACCCTTAGTTCTTTTAGAATTCTTGGGAGAATCCTATTAGGCCCCATTGCTTGTCCACCTTCAATTTTATTAGTTCTTTCAGAACCCTTTCTTCTGTAAATGGACTGGTATCACCCGCCTTCAGAGTGTTTCTCTTGTTTGGTTTAGGTAACTCCTCCTCTTCCTTTGTGAATACTGAGCAGAAATATTCGTTCAGTATCCCTGCTTTTCACTGTCACCCTCTACCCACGTTCCTCCCTTTATTAAGCTTCAGTATCCCTCCTTTGGTCTTTCTTTTGCTCTCTAATGTACCTATAAAGGTCTTATCCTTCTTAACAGAATTGGCTATCCTTTCCTCAGTTTGGGTCTTTGCTATTCTGACTGCCTTCCCAGCCTCTTTCTGTTTTAACTGATAAAGTTATCTGTCCTGCTCCTTCTGTGTTTCCTTATATTTCCTGAATGCTGTCCTTTTCTCCTTAACCTTCCCTGCCACCTCTTTTGTGAACCATAGCGTTTTTTTCCTTTGTTGTGTTTTATTGATTTGCTTTACACAAAGGCTTGTTGCCTCTGTGATGGCTGTTTTGATCACTCCCCATTGTTCCTCCACCCCTCCTTCTTGCCTGTTTGCTAGTGCTTTTCTGAGGCACTCTCTCATTTTCCCAAAGTCAGCCCTCCTAAAGTCTAGTACTCTTGCTTTTGTATGGCTTGATTGTATGGCTGTGTTTATCGTGAACCACACTGTTTGGTGGTTGCTTGTTCCCAGATGGCTACCCACTTCTAAATCTGAGATTCTTTCTCCATCCCCATTTGAAAGTACCAGGTCTAAGATTGCTCCCTCCCGAGTGGGTTCCAATACTAGCTGTCTGAGGCATGCCCCCTGTAGGGCATCAAGAATGACCCTGCTCTTGGATGTGCCTGCAGCAGAGGTGTTCCAGTTAACATCTGGTATATTCAGGTCCCCCATCAACAATATCTCCCCTTTTTCTGCCATTCTAAGAAAGCCTTCTATCATTTCCTTGTCCATTCCCTCCCCCTGAGATGGGGGGTCTGTATACAACCCCCGTACGGATTGTGGTGCCATTTCCTGTCTCCAGGGTGACCCAGAGTGTCTCACCTGCTTCCTGTTTACTCTTTAGTTCTGTTGCTTTGATCCCTTCCTTTACATAGAGAGCTACTCCTCCTCCTCTTTTACCCTCCCTGTCCCTCCTTAGATAGTGTATCCTGGTATGTTGACATCCCAGTCATTGTTCTCTGTGTGCCATGTTTCTGTGACTGCCACAATATCCAGGCAACCCTCTTCCATCAAGGCCACTAGTTCAGGGAGTTTGTTACACAGACTACGGGCATTGGTACTCATCACCCTCCACTTTTTGATAGCCTTACCCTTTTAGCCCCATTTCTGTCCTTACTGCCTTTGCCTTTTTTACATTTAAATCTGTTCTGCTCCCTAATAACTTCTGTACCTTGGTGTTTACCTCACTAATCACCATGTTTTGTGGGGAGGCTCGGGATTTCCCTGCTCCTTTTCAGTGCCTCCCCCCTTGGCTAGTTTAAATGCTTGCCAATGAAGCATTTAAACCTCTCACCTAGGATCCTGGTCCCCCGGACAGATGCAGACCATCGCACCAGTATAGGTCTGTATCCCTCCAGGTGGCTCCCCAGTCCCCAATGAAGCCAAAACCCTGAGCTCCACACCAGTTTTTCAACCACTCATTGAATTCCCTGGTGAGAAGTGCCCTAGCATCTCCCTTGCCATAGACAGGCAGCACCTCCGAGAAGGTTACCGTATGCGCTACTTGTCTAAGGCCCTTCCAACTCTACAAACTCCTCTTGCACTGCTCTGATCCCATTCCTAGCAGGTGTCATTTGTCCCTAGGTGGACAGTGACATCCAGCTCCCTCCCTTGTGCAGCTCCTCCCACGATCCTGAGGATTTGCTTCCTGTCCCTCCAACTGGGTGGCACCAGGAAGGCACCTCACCTCCCTCCTCCCTTCCTCCCATTTCTACCCCCCTAATGATTGAGTCCCCCTCCAGGAATTGTTTCCTTCCCCTGTGGAGTCCCATGCCACCCTCCTGTGGGTCTCCTTTGTGAAGGTTCCCAGCATCCTCCTTGGTCTCCACTGCAGGTGCCTCCATAGAGGAACCACTATCCACCAGAAGAGTGAATGAATTGTGGAGAGGTACAGCTGGAGGGATGCAACTCTGTTCCACCACCCTCTCCCTCCTTGAGCCCACCCTGGTCCAGTCTCTCCTCTTTCTTTGCAACCTCTGAGGTAGTGGCATTGGCCCTGGTGGTCCCTGGATGGGGGAGGAGGTTTCACGAATCCTAACCAGGTCAGCCTGGAGACGGGCAACCTCCTCTCTCAGACCAGAGAGGTGCCTGCAAATAGGGCAGCATCGCAGCCTCCAGAATGTCTCCCGGAACACTGCCGCCCCACAGCCATTGCACTGCACCACTCCTATCATGTCTTATTTTGTGTCCTCTCTACTGTTTCTCTGGATGCTTATTCTGTCCTCTCCTTACAACTCTCACCCTTCCTGTTCTGGGACAGCAACTTCCTATCTTCTTCAGTAGCCTCCTTCTTCCTTGCTCAGTATCAGACCACCAGCAGCTAGTGGGGGAGAGTGAGCTACTTTTTTACTTTAGGGTTGACAAAACCAATGTTTCTCTATGATTCTTTCCTTCCTACTGCCAAACAGGAAGTTCCTGTTGACAGTCAAATCCAGTGGCTATAAAAGTAGAACTGGCTTTAGGTGGGTGGGATGGAGGGCAATTAGTAAGAAAAAAGGCTAGCAACAGGAAGTTGTAATTTGACTCACCTGCTTTTATAGTGTCTAAGCCACACCCCCAGGTAAGCTCTCTTTCCTCCTACTGGTTTAGCAAAGTCAGCTGATACAGTACCCTTCACTGCACAGAACACACACTGACTTTCTTTCTTTTCTTTCTTTTTTTAACCCTAAATAAGACCCATTCTACTTCTAATAAAGTTATCTGTCTACTTAATCTTAACAGACACTGACTCCTGCTGAGATATAAGTTTTAAATGAATAAGAAAATGTAGCTTCTTTTAGTTAGCTGCTTTCTGCTCTACAAGCAAGATTAGCAACAGGGCAAGACTCAGACTCCAGCCCCCTACCTTCCTCAGTTGTTTTTCCTGCTGTTAAGAGCACACTGTGGGAGCACTAGTCATCATTTTAACTGCGTCGCAACTCCTTCTTCAGTTTTTTCGCCACTTATTCATTGCCGTACCCCTTGGCACCGACCTCTTTCGGTGCTGTCTTTCTTATTTAACTGTTTAGTATGGCACCAAACACTTTTCTATCCTGTTTATTGTTTTTTTGCTTGTGATGCCATGTCCATTTTTGAGAAGCACCAGGAAAGAAGGCCTCCAGCAAACAGAAGAAGAAGCAGCACAGTGGTCCCCCTGTGTGCCAGTGCTCCTGTGGGGGACATATTGCTGTTGAGGACTGGCATGATGTGTGTTAGACCTGCCTCGATGTTGACCATAACACAGGCAGGTGCAACTCCTGCTTCTGTATGGACTATTGCATCTTAAAAATCTGCACGTTGTACTAGGGTCGCAGAGCCCCACTTTCGGAGGAAGGTATCACAACAGGAATACCAAAGTAAAGTCTCTGGGCTCTTCCCCCAAACCCATTCCCAGTACTATACATATTGTGGAAGACCAGGTCTTTCCATGCACTCGCCCTGCCGAGATGTTGGAGGACCTGGAGGAGGATCTGGTGGACAGTCGGTCTCTCCCGGGTGACCATTTGAGCACCCCTTCTAGTCTGTCAACCCTTCAGTACAGCACTTGCCTCAGCGGTAAAGCTAAAGCTATACACAGGGTCTACACCAGTGGGCACCTTGGTGTTGCAGCCCGGTGCTGCCTCAGCTCCTAGTACAGAGGACAGTGAGCGAGGTGGTGCCAACTGAGAGTTCAGGCCCTCTTACCGAGCCACTCACAGTGCCACGAGATGAAAGACCTCCAAAGTCGGTCCTTTTTGGGCTCTTGAGGTAGTTGTCATTTCTTCTTCCGAACAGTCAGATGACCCGAGAGAGGATCTTGGTGATGACCTTGGGCTGGTAGAGGGGGCTGGTGAGGATGGGGGTCTTTCTGTGTCTGGTTCCAGGCCTTGCTCAGGACCATGGGTTTCTGTGTAGCTGGTGTCTGTGACCTGTACTGGGGACTGTGTCAAGGACCCTTCTGCCGCCATTCATGATGCCAGTTCGGGTCCCAGTGCCATTCCTGGTGCCAATCCTGTTCCTGGCACCATCTGTGGTGCCACATCTGACACATATTCCCCTAGTGGCTCTGTCCTGCAGTCTGGGCCTGGCTCAGGGGCAGGGTTGGCTTTGGTGAAGGGAGTATCTTGTAGTCTGGGCTGGTGGCTCACCTCTTGCCTAGAGCTGGTGGTAGCTCTGGCAGGATTCACAGCTCTGGTTCAGATTCCACTTTCTCCCCAAAACTGACTGGTCTGTCACTGGTGAGGATCAGGGTCACCCTGTAGTATATATACAGCTCTGCTGTCCCTATGTGAGAACTTCCCCCAAGGGCACCATCTCAACTGGTCCTTTGTTGCTAATCACTTATTGATGGGCAAGTTTGCCAGGTCATGCCCCTGGGAGAGGTCCCCTGGGCACTCTCGCAGCCCTGGCAGAGGACTTGGCCTGGTCTCTCCTGAGCAACTTCCACCCCCTCCTCTGCTCCCACCTCCCCCAGTCCCAGGAAGTTTCAGTACTCTTGGACCTATGACCTGGGACCACTTCAGGACAATGGCTGGTGTGTTTTCATAATACCACATCAGCTGACCAAACCATCTTTAGGCTTGAAGTCCCTGCACCACCGTTATCTGACTCCAGCTCCTCCTTTCCCGCTTCCTCCTCTGAGGAAGAGGCTATCTCTGTCCACATCTCCTCTGATGCTGAGTACCCCTGGTACCAGCAGTTCCTCATGGAGGTGATGCAGTAGCTGAGACTTCAGCATTTCTCTGGATGTGTTGTGCCTGGGTTTTGGCCCCTATCATCCCACATACACCCCACATACACCTTACACTGTATTCCTGGTCTGTTATACTGCTATTTTGCACTAATATATAGATCTTCCTGGACATAAAGTCTCCACCACTCATTCACACTAATGGGAGTTCGCCGGAAGAGGTAGGACCCAGCAGGAGCAAATTTTTTCAGGAGAGCCAGCGCCTGAGATGGAGCCACAAGGAAGCGGCACCATGAGCCCTGGCTAGTGCGGTAATGACTGTCTCAGTGTTGACCCTCCAACCACCTCAGTTCCTTTTTTCCCACTGTCGAGTGCGCCTCAGTGATGACGTCACTCACCCGCTGGGAGTAAAACTTCACTAGCAGCAATAGTTCAGTTTATTGTTTTGTAGATTATTTCAAATCAGTACCGATTATATCACTAATTTTAACAATTGTACAAGAGAAGTCTTCAGCCTTCCATTGACAGAGTCGACCATGAGCGGGTCAGGTCATGGTAGGGAGACTTCGTATGGAAGCTGTTCAGTCGGCCGGGCCTGGTACAGTCCGCCGCCCTCCCCGGAGGGGGGGGGTTGACAACGGATGGCCCAATGCTCAGGGAGATGGGCGGTCCCCCCAAAAGTTTAAAAGGAAACAGTCCCATTCTCGGCACCGTTCGGCCTCAAGTTCTTCTTCAACACATACAGTAGGTCGAACAAGAAATGCCATCACTCGAGGTCGCCCTCTGGTACGTCTGCGCATAGACGGTTGATCATTAGGGCCAGGTGCCAGTCTCCACCTCTGTGGGAGTCACTGGTTTCTATCTCTGGTGGCGACCTCTTCAGCACCAGAGCTCCTCTCCACCTATTGGAGGAGCTTTCGATGAGCAGTTTCACCAGTGAGCTACTCTTATGGAGCAGTGGGCTTGGAGGTTGGTCCAGTTGCCCAAGCTGGTCAGTCCGACACCGAGGCCTTAGGGGCCGTTCGGTTTCGGAAGGACGGGTAGGGCAGTTGAACCTTCCTAGTCGCGCGGTGCCTTCTTCGGTGCAGTCGACTCCGTGCTCGGGTGTTTATCCCCCTCACATGGCTGCGGTGCAGGGGTCCACACCGATGCCTGTATCTCCTGCCATTTTTCCCCTTTTAGTTCAAATCGCAGTTTTCAGACCCCTGTGACTCTCTCGGTGCTGTCTGCGCTGCCGTGGGCTCTGTCAGCACTGTCTGTGGTGCCACAGGCTCTGTCAATGCTATCTCAGGTGCTAGGGGCTCTGTCAGCACCGTCTGTGGTGCCGCAAGCTCTGTTGGTGCCATCTGCGGTGCCGGGGGCTCTGTCAGCACCGTCTGTGGTGCCAGGGGCTCTCTCAGCACCACACTCTTTGTCGGTGTCGTGTGTGGCGCCATTTCTGATAGCGCCTCCCTCCTTGTTCTTGGCGCCATTTTCCTTGACGGCACCAGGGATGAGTGCGGCGCCGTCTGGTCTTCAGGGGTTTTTGACTCTGATTCTTTCTTTTTCTACTCTTCCTTCTGATTTTCACTCCTTTCCTGTCTACACAGTCCCCCCGGACTGTCAGGAGATGATTTTGAGCCTGATCCAGATCTTCTCCTGGGTGATGATGTTGATAACACTGCCCTGGGAGCAGGGATCAAGCCTCCTGCAGAGCCTGTTGTTGAAGACCTTTCCTTTATGTCTCTGCTCAAGAATTTAAATTCTATTCTTTCTCTTCAGACTACTGAAATCGATCCTGGGAAGCTTTTGCGTCTCCAGTATCTTCATGTCCCGGAAGTCCCCATGGATTTAACCCCTCCAGTACAGCCCTCTTTCGAGACCCTTTCACAGATGGTGTGGAAGAATCCAGCTCTCATTCCTTCCGTGGCCAGGTCCATAGATAGGAAGTATGTCCCTCACAAGGATCGCCCCATTTTGGCCTCACAAGCCTTTGCTGATGCCATTGTAGTCCTGGCAGAGAATGATAAGGCTATGCTACCTTAGGAATCTACAGCCCAGCCTATAAACAAAGAATCTCACAAGATAGACACCTTAGATAAGAGAGTCTTTGCCGCCTCAACCCTGGGTATGAGCATTGCCAGCTACCAGAGCTATTTTTCTCAATATGAGTATGTCCTTTGGCATTCACTTAAAGCAATGACAGAAACTCTGCCCAAATCAGAAGTTAGCTCAGAGTTACTTCAAACCATAACTAGGGGTATCAAGTCCAATAAACAGCAGGTTAAAGCTGCAATGGACGCCTTTAATACCACTTCCTGGGTAGCGGCTGGCATCTGCACCTGTTGCCACTCTTGGCTGCATACTTCGGGCTTCATGAATGATGCCCAGCAGCAAGTCATGACCTTACCTTTCGACGGTATGTATCTGTTTGGACCTCAGGTGGAGCAAGCACTGGAGGCCACACAGAAGACTAGATCTGCTATTAAGACAGCCAGACCTTCGCCTGCCCCCTCCTGAGGGGGTGGCAACAACAGCGACAGTTTCACAACCGTCAGCCCTTTTGGGGCAGAGGAGGTTTTAACAAAAACCAGAACCCTCAGCTGCAAAAGAAAGTGCAGCAGAAGGCACAAGGACCCAAAGCACCTAGTGCCACCTTCTGAATTTCTGGCCCATGTCCCACCTCAGCTGTCCAAGGGGGACTCCCCCTCAGCAGTGGGAGGACATCTGACTCAGTTCTACAAACAGTGGAAATTTATAACATCAGACAAATGGGTCCTCCAGATGATCCGTGAAGGGTACTCTCTCAATCTTTCAGAAACCCCTCCGGATCATCCTCCCAAACGACATCCCAGGCTGTCGGTAGTACAGTCAGACCTCCTTGCTTCCGAGTTACAAGGCCTTCTGAACAACAGGGCAGTAGAAGTGGTTCTGCTGGATCAACAAAACACAGGTTTCTGCTCCCATTACTTTCTGGTCCCAAAGAAAACCAGCAGCATGCGCCCCATTCTGGATCTCAGAAAGTTAAACAATTTCCTTCACAAGGAGAAGTTCAAAATGATATCACTTGGTACCCTGCTACCTTTGATTCATCAACATGATTGTCTAGTCTCCCTGAACATGCAGGATGCCTACCAACACATTCTCATACACCCAAAGCACCACAAATACCTAAGGTTCATGGCATTGGGTCAACACTATCAGTTCAGAGTCCTGCCCTTTGGGCTATCCTCGGCGTCTCAAGTTTTTACCAAGTGTTGTGCAATTCTCATGGTGCACCTCAGGAAAATTGGAATACAAGTGTTCCCATATCTGGACGACTGGCTCCTAGCAAGTGCCTCCAGGCAAGATACTCTAGAGGCCGTGGCCACGGCCTCAGACTTCCTCACCTCCATGGGAATCCTGCTGATCCTCAACAAATCACAGTTGCAGCCCTCCCAGAAGCTCCTCTTCAAGGAACTCTTCTGGACACCTCCTGTGCGAAGGCTTTTCTTCCAGAGGACAGAAGGAGTGATATCTTACAGATGAACACAGCTCGGTTCGAGCTATCTCAATGCAGTGGATGCTGGGCCTTGTGGTATCCTCAGTGTTCACTGTGCCCTTGGCTCATCTTCACATGAGAACCTCTCTGTGGATGCTCAGTGCTCAGTGGTCCCCAACCACTCACCCTCAGTCCTTTCTCATCAAGGTGACGGAACCTCTGAAGAGGTCACTCACCTGGTAGTCGCAGGAGGACAATCTTCGGGAAGGATGTCCCTTTGCCCCTCTGGATCATCAGATCTCCATTACCACAGACGTGTCCCTGATGGGTTGGGGAGCCCACTGCCGGGATCTCCACACCCAGGGTATGTGGACTCAGGACAAGTCTCAACTTCACATAAACGTCTTGGAAATGAGAGCTGTCCTCTATGCAGTCCGAGCCTTGAAGGACATACTCTGTCATAAGAACATTCTCCTTCAAATGGACAACAAGGCAGTGATGTACTACATCAACAAACAGGGCGGTGCACACTCTTATCCATTATGCAGGGAAGCAATGAGAGTGTGGGCATGGTGCCTGAAGCCCAAGGCTCTGATTCAGGTGGTTTACCTGCCAGGAGTACAAAATGAGCTGGCAGACCATCTCAGCAGAACAGAGGTGGATCCTCATGAGTGGTTTCTCGACTTAACCATCGTTCAGTCACTCTTCAAAGAGTGGGGGACTCCAGACCTGGACCTTTTTTCATCCCCACTCAATGCAAAACTACCTCTCTTCTGCTCCAGAAATCCAGGACCTGGCATTTTTTGTCAGGATGCGTTCAGGCTGCGGTGGACAAAACACTTTCTATACACTTTTCCTCCTCTTCCCCTAATTCAGAGGGTACTACTCAACTTGGAGTCTCAGGGTGGCAGAATGATTTTCGTTGCCCCCTTCTGGCCTCGGCAGATATGATTCCTGCTACTCAACAAACTATTGGAAACCACCCGAAAATGCTTCCCCTTTAGATGAACCTTGTGACCCAGGGTCCTGTGGTCCATCCCAACCTGAGGTCGCTTCACCTTCACGCTTGGCTCCTGAAGAGACAGAGGTGAATAGGTTCAATGTTCCTCATACAGTTTCAGATATTCTTTTAGCTGCACGTAAGCCGACCACTAGAAAAACCTACACAGCTAAATGGAAGCATTTCTCTATCTGGTGTGCAAAATCCTCTTGGAACCCTTTTTCCTGCCCACCGAATAAAGTCTTGGAGTATCTTTTAGACCTCTCAAATACATGTCTGCAGTACTCCAGTCAAAGTTAATCTTTGTGCCATTTTGGCATATCATGAGCCGGCACTTTCCATGTCACTGGCTCAGCTGCCTGTACTTAAGAGGTTTCTTATGGGTATTCTGCATACTAGACCTCCTATAAGATGTCCAGTCGCAGTCTGGGACATTAACCTTGTGCTAGGCATGCTCACTCGTAAACCTTTCAAGCCTCTAGCTACTTGTGAGTTGAAATTCCTCACTTGGAAAACGGCCTTTCTGGTGGCCATTACTTCAGCCCGTAGAGTTTCTGAAATACATGCACTAGTCACAGACCTCCCATACACTGTATTTCACAAGGACAAAGTAGTTCTTAGGACTCATCCTAAGTTTCTCCCTAAGGTTGTCTCAGAATTCCATCTAAACCAACCTTTAGTCCTTCCTACCTACTTTGCAAACTTCCAGAATGAAGGGGAGCATACCCTTCATTCACTGGAGTGTTGTGGTTCTATTTAGATAGAATGAAAGAAATTTGCAAGGCTCAACAACTGTTTGTTTCCTTCAGCGAGACCTGGCTGGGTCAGTCTGTCGCTATCAGATGCATTTCAGCGTGGCTGGTTGCATTTCTTCTCCACTGCTATTCTGTGGCACAGGTCAAGCTAGAAGGCAGAGTGTACGCTCACTCTACCAGAGCAGTCACGGCATCTCTGGCAAAAATCCGTAATGTGCCCATTGCAGATATTTGCAATGCGGCTACCTGGAGCTCCGTGCATACTTTCATTAAGTACTATGCCTTGGATGTCCATGCCAAATGACATCTGTCATTTGGTAGGACCATTCTTAGCGGACTTCTGTTCTAGGCACATTAGCTCTTTATCTCCTGCCGCCCGTCTCGGGGGATTGTTAGCTCGGTACTCTCCCATTAGTGTGAATGAGTGGTGAAGACTTTATGTCCAGAAAGATATGGAAATTATGTACCTACCGTAATTCTTGATCTTCTTAGACAAAGTCTCCACCACTCATTCACACGCCCACCCACCATCCCCCGAGCTCACTTCTCTGTTTATGGTCTTCACTCCCTCAATGGCTGAGCTGTGAAGACTTTATTGTTGACCCTTCTTACATGGGTCATTCGAACTATCTTATGTCTGATTTTTAGGTTAGTCCTTCTAGGTAAGTTATGCTGCACCTCCTCGGAAAAAAAGTTACTGAGGCGGTTGGAGGGTTGACGCTGAGGTAGTCATTACCGCACAAGCAGGGGCTCGCAGTACCGCTTCCTCGTGGCTCCATCTCAGGTGCCGGCTCTCCTGAAAAAGTTTGCTCCCACTGGGTCTTAGCACCTCTGATGAACTCCCATTAGTGTGAATGAGTGGTGGAGACTTTCTCTAAGAAGATCAAGAATTACAGTAGGTATGTTATTTCCATATTTAGGCATCCATCATATAAGCATGAGTGCCAGGGATGTGCTTTGTTGCTAATATTTGCTAATGTTTACATCCTTTCATAGGATTAGATAATGCATAATTATTATAACTCACTATAATGCATTATGTTTGTCTTTTACATATATTCCATATATAATCTAATTACTGATAAGATGACTCTGAGTGATCATCAGTGATTATTTTATACACTATATATATATTCTCATATAATCATATGTAGTTGTGGCCAGTCAGCATTTCTCTTTGTCTAAGCAAGCTGACACAGACAGAAAACTTTTGTTATATCTTATACACAGGCAAGAAATGCCACGTGTAGTTTGAACCCACCAGCATTTCTTTTGTCCAAGCTATAATGCAAACGGAAGCATATTATTTGTCTCATATGATACTCATTAGTAATTCTGTCTCCTAAGTCATCATCCAATGGAGAATGACTTAGAACCAAAACATATTGTTTCCCATATATGTAACTATGAGGTGATCTCTGTTGTTATGCTGTTATCTGTAGTATATAAGTCTGTGTATCTTAGTTCCAAGGGAGAGTGGAGAGAGAGAACAAGATCTTGGAGAACCTGAGATCCTACAGTCCTGGAGATTATGTACATTCTTCAGGAGAGTGGTGAGAAGCCCATCTCCTTTGTAATTTTCTCTGTCACATACTTGGTGTAAGTAGTTTAATAAACATTTATTAGTACTTTTGCTTGTTTACGAATGTTTCTTGGCAGACCCCGAAGATATAAGAATCTGTATTATTAGTATTATTATTATTTACCCTACACACTAAGAGTATTTAGGCAACAGATGCAATACTGCTACCCTGGCACTGTCTTTCCTTGGGGAATACAGCAGAGACACTGCTGTCATCCTGCTGTGATCTCAGCCTTTCACAGAGTCTACCTCCATCCCTCTGCCTCCTCTCCAACCCCAACGGATGTCTGGCATTGATATTGCACTCCCACAGAGTCTCCAGGGTCCATGTCTCATCTCTCTTCTGGAATTCTGGTACTGCAGACCCCTTCTGGGCCTTGGCACCCAGTGCATGACCACCACCCGACACTGACTTTGTGGAGTTTGATGTCTGGGCAGATGGGTTTTTACAAGCATACGAACATGCCAGCAGATAAATCCTAACAGTCAATCTAGTCTGCTCAATTATGCAGTTCCATATGTATTTACAAAGGGAACTGCCACCCCTTCCTTTCTATGGTGGCATGTGCCGTGATGTGCATTTCTGTAAATCAGGCACACCAGGAGGCTTATGGCAAGCACCTGTGGGTGATGCTGAGCCAGCTCTTAGCATCGATGCCAAATAATAACACAAACATCCAGGCCATTTGCCTTTCTGCACAGGGCCTGGAGCTGGTGAGACACCAAGCAAGGGTGTCTTATGACACCATCAAGGTAGCTTCCAGGCTGGTGGGAACTGCAGTCTTCATTTAGCAGATGGAATCCCTTCACTTTTCACAGTTGGCACCCTTTGCCCAGTGTAGGGTGCTAAGCTTGCGTTACCAAGGGATTCATTTTTCTCCCGCAAGGTCAGGCGGAAGTTGTCGGGGCACCCTCCGGCTCCCAGGCCATAGGAGCCTCTTCTTGCCTCTGACCAGTCTTTGGTCCTGCCGGACTTGTTAGAGTCCCTGCCCTCCAGTGGTTATCCCCTACAGAAGGCAGAGGGAACAATTTCCCTCAGGGTGAGCCAACTCCTCCCTTTTGGGTGAAAAGCTTGGTACTCTGACCCATATGTGGGAATAAATGGTGAAGACTGATTCTTGGAAGATCTGAAAATTACATACTCACTGTAATTCTAGGTCTTCTAGAATATATGTTTATTCACACGCCGACCCACCATCCCCTGCTCAGTTAGGAGCCAGGGCCTCTGGACAGCTCATCTTGTGTCTTTCTTTCTCTTCATTCTTATTCTCTAGCCACTTTCTTGGATTTTCTCCTAAGAATATCCTTCCTCTGACAGGATCTACCCCCCTTCTGCCCCTATTTCCTAAAAAATGGGGTAAAAAGAGAAATACCCAATTTCGGGGTCCCTATCCCCTTAAAAGTATTTTTTTTCTTGATAAGGGAATTTTTCATTCCTTCCTTTCCTTCATTTCTTTTCCTCCTTTTGGTATTTTTATCTCCAATGCAGTGTACTTTTGGAGTCTTGTATGAGCTTGGCGAGCTGCACTCAGTCCCCCTATGTGCACTGGTAGCTTTGACTGTCTTGCTTTACATGCTCAACTTCTGTCACCTTCAGTTTTAGCCTCCTGTGAGTATCACCAGCCTCCTGGTGGGGAGGACTTCTCAGGAACTCACTTTTTTCTATTGCCTTCATTCTTTTCTCTTTCTGCTTAGGAAGTGGCAAGAAGACATCTATATCTGTATCATTTCTTGAAACCTCTTCTGTCCTTGTTCTGTTAGTACAAGGCTTTCTTTCTTCTCTGCCTCTTATGAAATTCCGTTGGTCTCTCCAGCATAGTCTAAGCTCCATACCAGGGCTGCTGCCCTTCTCCACCTTTCTGTCCAAGTGACTAGTAGGCTGTGGCTCCTTTTACCCACTACCCCTGTAACACTTAGGTTCATACCTTAGTTTTCTCTAAGTTCATAGTCAGGTTTTATTGCTTTTATGATTTTATATCCTGTATCCTTTTTCTATCCCTTTGGGCTAGGAGCCTTTAGTCCCTCTCTTTCTCTTTTTTTCTCTCCCACTAGTTTCTCTTCTGGCAAACAGAACCAAGGAAGGTAGGGGGCCAGTGTCTGTTACTGGCCAGCCCACGAACGCCATAATATTACATCTGCTTTGAGAGCAGTGCTGGTACTGACATCACTCCCCTAAGCTGTAGGCTGCAAAAAATGTTCTCCCGCGGGGTCCTAGTACCTCCAGCACAGACCCATAAGTGGCAATAAATTATGAAGATATTCTGGAAGATCAAGAATTACAGTGAGTATGTAATTTTCATTTTTCATATCCCAATCAGACATTCTCACATAAAATATCTCAGATTCAGGCTGGGGAACTGCCTGTACCAGTTCACAGCTCTCTCTCATTTGGTCCCAGTTTAGAACCAAGGATTTTCACAAAGTGCTTGTCTGTGGTGACACACATCTGAAAAACCAAGGCGTGGTGGTTTTCACCTGCCTGGATGAATGGCTAGTCTCTGGGAAAACAGAACAAGAGGCAAGGTGCTGAGTTCATTTGGTAAAAAGCACCTTGGAGAACCTGGGATTCTTGAGAAACCTGCAGAAGTCCCAGTCAGACCCTGTTCAAGTTCTGGACTTCATAGGAGCAGAGATAAGTCCTCTGCATGGAAAAGCTTTTCTCCCATAGGCCAGAGTTGCAGCTTTGATAGCAAAAGCATTGTCATTCACAGCAGGTCAGTCAAGGCCAGCAAGATACTTCCTGCAGTTACCAGGGCACATGGCCCCATCAACAGCTGTGGTTCCATGGGCCAAGTTCTAAATGAGAGCTAAACAATACCACTTAAAGGACAACTTGTCTCAAAGATGGGATCTACTTTCAAAGCTAGTGCCAGTGACAATAGCACTAGTGGAATCATTAGAGTGGTGGCAGGAAGAAAACAACCACAGAAAGGGCATTCCCCTCCTTCAGCAATCACCAGCAAGTATTCTTACCACAGATGCCTCACTCCTGGGGCGGTGTGCCCACCTGCAGGACCTCACAGTGAGTGGCACATGGAGTCCACATGAGTTACTAGAACACATCAACCTAACGGAGCTCAGAGCAGTGCTGCTAGCAAAGCAGTCTTTCTCCTCCTAGCTACGTAGAGAATAATGGATAGTTACCTGTTGGTAACAAGCTGGTTAGTGCATCGAGAGGTTGCCATGGTGACTTCCTTGAACCCAGAGAGCATAGCTCGAGAAGTTCGGTTGCAATTGGCAACTTCAGAATGCACAAATGAGCTTGTTACCGATAGGTAACTATCCATAGTTTTTTTGTAGTGTATGATGGATCAATAAGGAAGCATTAACCCTGTGAACAAACAGACAGCAGATTCTAAAGCATTTTGTTGAAAATGAGTTTACTCACTTGCCCAACAATTCATTGAACAGCCGGTGCCCCGGCAAATACAGTTAACTGGAAATAGCAAACAACCTAGTTACAAATGAAAATTTAACTAATTTCTTAAAAGTTTTAAGGATTATCCATGTGATGACCTTCAACCCGATCTTCTTCCCAAAAGATGATTGTGTGACCTGATGTCCGATTGCAACATAATCTTGTGATACTCTCTCACTCAGTGCGCAGTGGGGAAAAAAAATTAGTTGATAAGATTTTTTTTAGCTTTGTTTACTGCGTACGTTTGAAACTGTAAGTCAAACTGGCTTGCACTTTTGACAGGAGAAGACGCTGGAACACAGCACGTGAGCCAAGTTCTATTCTGTTATGCTGCAGTAAATACATAGCTGTTGCAGCATGACAAATAGAACTAAGAGAGCTAGTGCAGCATAACGTTTGGAAAGAGCTAGATTTTTATCGGAAACAATGTTTCATCATACACTATTGGGTCCTTCTGTCCAAATCAGGACAGACAACACCACAACAATGTATTACATAAACAAGCAGGGAGGAACAGGATCCTCAGAACTGTGCGCTAAGGCAATGAGGATCTGTGACCTGGCATTCTCCTTAAAAGCAAACATACACAGTGTGTCTGCCAGGCAATGACAATGTCCTGGCAGATTCTCTAAGCAGAATCAGCTAGTGAAATCACAAATGGGCCTTAAACCAGCAGATTCTGGCCACAGGGTTCAGAAGGTGGGACACTCCTAATATAAATCTGTTCGCATCTTGGGAGAACTATCAGCTCCCATAGTTTTGTTGCAGACCACCAGCCAGAGGGTCACTCCCAGAGGACATCCTGGTACTGGATTGGACAGCGAAGTTTCTGTATACCTCCCCACCATTCCCACTCATTCCAAAAGTACTCCTAAAACTCAGGAGGGAACCTTCAGCAGTGGTCCTAATAATTCCAAACTGGGCCAGATAGGCCTGGAACTCAATGCTCCTGGTCCTGTCCAGCAAGAATCCAATAAGCCTGCCACTTAGTCACACTCTGTTGACTTTGTCCTAGGGCAGACTCGCATTCCCGAATCTCAGGACCATAAGACCTGAAGGCATGGTTCTTGAGCAGTTAGAATTTTCTGGATTAGAAACATAGACTTTGATGGCAGATAAGGACCGCTTGGCCCACCCAGTCTGCCCATTTCCCTACCTATTGGATAAGCTGCAGATCCTAGTTAACCAACAGCCTACTTCCTTCTGCCCCCCCACTATAATTGCCATATGTCTGTCCCATGCATTCTTGAATTCCCCACTGTTTTTGACCCCATGACCTCCTGAGGAAGGCCATTCCATGTGTCCACCACTATCTCTATGAAAAAATACTTCCTCACGTTGCCCCTGACCTGTCTTTCCTCTATCTTCAAACTGCGCCCCCTTGTTCTTACACATCTCTTTTTCTGAAAGATGCTACCCCCTTGGACTTTGTTGATTCCCTTGAGGTACTTAAAAGTTTCTATCATGTCCCCCTCTCCCTCCTTTCCTCGAGGGTATACATTTTAAGCTTCTTTAGTCTCTCTTTGTATGGTTTCTGGTACAGATCCTGCACCATTTTAGTTGCCCTCCTCTGGACTGCCTCTGTCCTATGTCCTTACAGAGATGGAGTCTCCAGAACTGCACGCAGTACTCCCAGATGGGGTCTTACCAACTGTCTGTACAGAGGGATGACAACTTCCTGTTTTCTACTGGTGATGCCTCTCCCTGTGCATCCCAGTATCCCCCCAGCCCTTCTTAATGCCTTCTCACATTGCCTGCCTACCTTTAGGTCATCTGCTATGACTACCCCAGGTCCCTTTCCATTTTTATTGCTGTTAGTAATCCCCCCCCCCATTGTGTACTCTTCCACTGGGCTTTTGTTTCCCAGGTGCATTACTTTGCACTTCTTTGCATTAAATCTAAGCTGCCATACTTTTGACCATTCCTCCAGCCTTGCCAAGTTCCTTCTCATCCTTTCCACCCCCCTTGTGTATCAACCCTGTTGCAGATCTGGACCCAATTCTGCTCCTGAATTTGGCCCATCTGTGCATCTGGCCACTCAACCAAAACATTCTGACAGTGCCATATTGGTCTCCTAGTGGATTGGGATTCCTGCAAGGAGACCAACATGATACTTTATCAAAAAATGGGCCCTTGGGTCCTCCTTGAACATAAAATGAAATGATGTAAAAGGAGCCGTAAAAGCAGGCAGGCTGTTTTATTTACTTGTGTGACAAATAACTGCAAGCAAGAAAGGGATAGCAAGATGATGAAAACAGTAAAACACTGCCCTAAACAAGCCCTATGGGTTAAACATTGTGGTGAATGCTGTATATGTAATGAGGTTTTAATGGGAAAAAAATCTAACAACTTGATATTGGAAATATTTTGTATTATCTTCATTGTTAATTCCCACTAGTGGGTCTGAGTCGAAAATGCTAGGACCCCACAGGAATCATAACTTTTCAGAGAGCTGGTGTCAAGGTAAGCAGTGCACATGCACAGCTCCATGAGTGATCACACACAGTTTGCCTAGTTACATTGGCACCAGGCCCAAATGCCTCAGTTCCTTTCTTCTTGCTTTCAAGTGCATATCTGTGCTTTGTCGCTCATCCGCCAGGAGACAGAGCTTCAAGTCTGTTTAACAACAGCGTTCAGTTCTTCTCAGTCTTTAGTGTTTAAAGCTAGAGTTTGTTATTTTTGTGTTAATGTAGTGTATTCATCACAAATTAACATAGTTTCTCTCTCTGACCTACCGAGCTTCAGTGGTCGAAGGCCATAGAAGATTGTAGGGAGCCTGAAGAGGCAGGCTGCTCTGGCACAGAGGCCATGTTTAGTCCACTTTCCCCTTCAGGGAAGCATTCTGACAACGGGCTGCCCAGTGACCATGAGGAAAGACAGACCTTTGCAAGCACAAAAAGAAGTGGTCCTGATCCTCCACGTGGTCTGCAACAGGGTCCAGGCACTGCTTGTCCTCAACTTCTTCCTCTTCTTGTAGGAAGGGGAAGAAACTGCACTGGTCAAGGTCGCCCACTGCGAGGTCTTCCACGAGACTTTTGATTTCCTGAAGTCAGAGGTCTTCACCATCACCATCGGTGATACCGAAGGTCTGAGGTTCTGGGAGTTTGGAATCTTGGGGCCAGAGCCACCTTCTGCATTTAAGTGAGGGCTCTGATAGGGGAGGCATGGCTTGACCTCAGAGAAGATGGATGCCTATCCATTCCTGCTTCATTCCACAAATCCTAATCTCACAGCATCTGTATAGCTTCCTTATTCAAATCTCAGAAGTTGGGTATTTTATTTATTTATTTAAAATTGGTGACCGGGAAAGGCACACTGAACCGAGACTCATTTCCAGGTGCGACCCGGGTACAAGGTGTACGCTGTAGAGGGCAGAGGGTACAAACAAATTTTTGTTACAGACAATTAGTACAGTATAAGGACATTATATAGTGGGATGCAGAAAAGTTACAATTTTAGCTAGTACAGACGATTTAAAAAAAACATCCAGACATTTCATTGCAAACAAATTCATATTTACAGTATATTTCTAGCGTGCATAAAAACATTTTTACATGTGGTGGATGTCCAGAGTTTGGTAAACTAGCACAGAAAATGTGCAGTAGATAAGCGGTTAATACAGTTTGGGGCTGGTGTGTGCATACATGTTGACCTGGAGGGGTCACCCAGAGTAGGCTAGACCCGAGTTAAGGAGGGTTCAGATGAGCATCTTGGGCAGGGAGGGGGAGGGAGGAGTTGTTTAAAGGCTGATAGGGAGGAGGCCTGGTGAAGGTTGGGTGGGAGATTGTTCCGAAGGAAGGAGAGCTGGTAGGAAAAGGCAGCTTGCCCAGTGGCAGAGAGGGGGAATATGATCTGGTAACGTACACCGTGAGGAGTAAAATAATCCATTATTGAAAAGAATAGCTCTTACCTTTCAGCTGCAGTGCATCCAGGTTGCTCCATCCCACCTCAGGACTCCTGTGCATCTGGCTCCCTGTTGTGGCCGCAGTCGCTATCCTGATCAATCACATGGAGCAAATGTTCTCTCAGCTTCTCAAAGCTTCCATGATACAGGATTTGGGAAATAGGCCCTATGGGGAGAGACTTGAGGAGCTCAACCTGTACTCTCTGGAGGAGAGGAGGGACAGAGGGGACATGATTGAAATCTTCAGATATCACAAGGGAATACATAGGGTAAGCCAGGATAGGGTGCTTCAGCTGAGGGAGGTGGGGACCACCAGGAGGCACCCAATGAGGCTGGTCAGTGGGAGACTAAGGGGAGAGACTAGGAGACACTACTTCACAGTGAGGGTGGTGGAACCCTGGAATGCACTGACGGAGGAGCTGGTGGATGTTGCAACTGTGGAAGGGTTCAAGAGAGGCAAAGATAGGTATGGGGGAGAGTGCATCTCAGAACCTCACTGGGGGATGGGGGTGGAGGACCTCATGGAGAGGGTGGGGGAGGCCATAACGGTGCCCTGTACAGGCACTGATCCCCAAGCAGACTCAATAGACCATAGGGCCTACTCTACTGGCTTCTTAGTATGTTAGTAAATAAGAGTTAAAGTCAACAACAAATACTAATACAGTCACTATCATACAAGCCTCAGAAAAGCTGGAAATAACTGACATAAGGAGCATCTCAAATTAATTTAACTGCCAGGACCTTACAGCACAGCTTCAGGAGCAATCTAAACTAGTTCATCAACTCCAGGACAAGGTGCACAACATGGAGAATACAGGTTGTTGCAATAACCTAAGATTTGTGGGCTTTCCAGAGCGCATCAAGCTCCGAGACACCTTTGGATTCCTCTGCCATGTCTCCTGAGCCTCATCAGACTGCCCGGGGACCCTCAATTTGACATTGGGTAGATTCACTGTTCACTGGCCTCACCACCAAAACAAGGTGAAAAGCCATGACCAATACTCACAATGTTTTTGAGGTTTCAGATAAAAGAGGACATTTCGCAGAGGACATGAGAACTCCACTCGCTTGAGTGGCAGAGCCATAAAATCATGATTTTGCAGGATTATTCTCGTGACCTAACAGCCAAATGGAGTACCTACTCAAGGGCCCAGCAAGTGCTATACCAGCTGGGGTTCCCATTTGCACTCAAGTATTCTGCTCGTCTCCAACTGCAGTGCAGTGGATTCCCAGTAACGTTCAGTACTCTCGAAGTTGCAATGACTTACATCCATACCCACTGGCTGTCCCTGCCTAGACATCTTCACAGCCAGCCTGCCCATAGCAACACCTCCCACACAGAACACCTCATGTATACCACCTCAGTGGTGCCCCCACTGAGCCTGCCACCTCCTATACCACAGGCTCAGAAAGAAGAAGCTTGGCTACCCCCAAAACCCAGATGCAGAAACTGAAACAAAACTAAGGAGCCGAAAGACTCTACACTGCCAACAGCAACTAGATCCCACAGTCACAGCTGAAGCAGAGATCAGCCAACAGCAAAAATGATTTGGCAGGCTTGGTGTCTCCAGGTAGATTTTCCTTACTTTGACCTCCTTCCATGGATCCGTCTCCACAGCCACCAGCCACTCTGAACACTACCTCAACAAGGTTTCATGCTCACCTGCCCTCAGTAGACTGGCCACCTGCAGACCTGAGACTAGCCCCAGCCTCATTGAAAACTTGGGCAGGGATTGCCACTGAGAACATTCTGCTGCCCACCTCAAGCTCCTTGGGTATGGATGATGGTGTAATCCAGGCTTCTTCTAACACCCACCAAATGCCGCACTCCCATGACACCAGCAGAGAAGCAACCTGAAGCAAGTGACCTACAGGTACTCTCTCTATCATTTCCTCCCTTAATGAGCCAGACAGAACAGTTTTGAAAATGAGGTTGGGGGCAGACGTCCGGGACTTAACTCACAGAGATTTAAACTCTGCACTACCAATTACATAGCTTGATCGAGTCCCTACACCCCCCCTCTGTTTTCTCGGGGTTCCACATCTTCCATGCAACCTCCAGGGCCAACCTTTTGTTTCACTGATGTAACTGCTAAATTCCTGCAGCTCCTTCCAGAGGCAGTGTGAAGTATTCCGGATCTGTGCCAGTGCCATTGGACATCTCGACTGCACAATATAGTATTAAATGCAAAATCTTTAGCCTCAAGTACTGTCTCCTAGCTCAACCAGGCTGTATCCTTTCTCAGATGTAGTCTCAGCTGGGGGTGCTCCGGGTAACCCACTGTACAGGGTGTTCTTTGCAAAAAAAAAGTAGTTAATGCACAAGTTAGGCTAACTAAATGCCACAAAAGCAGGGAAATATGGTGTTAGGGTTTCCAACCCTAACTCCCCACCCCCCCAAAGCAGCAAAAGGAAAAAACATTAGGGTTTTCGGTCTCCGGAGTCTTGATGAATTAGTGGTGGAGTCTTCCATGAGGTTGTCAGCTCTAATACTCACCCCCCCAGCCTGTAGCCTCCTGTCAGAAGCACAAGGTACAGCTCCAAGCAAATGCCTCTTTGTGATACACTTTTCAAAGGTAGAGAAGTGTGACTTGCCATATGTTGCCAACACATTTTGTTGCAGCTTTCTTCATGCAGGGCCCAAAGGAGATCATGTGAGATGTTGTTTGCTCAGGGAATGGGGTGAGCATTAAGGTTGACAACCCCAAGGAAGACCCCACCAATGATTCACCAAGACTCCAGAGACCCAAAACTGTAATGTTTTTTTCCTTTTGAGGCTTGGGGGTGGGGAGTTAGGGTTGGATACCCTAACATCACATTTCCCTACTTTTGTGACATTATTACCCTAACAGATCTACTACGGAATGCCGACACTTGGGATCCAGACACCCAGGATCCTGAGTCTGTCATTCTGACAGTGCAGTTCCCCGACATATCACCAGCCCAATGGTGGGAAGCCTGACACTGCAACTATGGCTTTTTCATGAGTGAGTGGGGGGCAACGCCCCCCTGCACCCCCCTAAAGTAATAACCAACTCTGGGTTGGTGCAAGTTCGGGAGTCAGGCTTTCCACTGTCAGGCTGGCGATCCATCGGGGAACTGCACTGTTGGGATGTTGGGCTCAGGATCCTGGGTGTCGAGATTCCGAATTTTGGCATTCCATAGTGATACCACCCTAACTGGTGCATTAATGAAGTTTTTACGACTATGGGCGTAGCCCAGCAGGTGTTTTGCATTCAGAAAAGGGCCGATGTCATTTTTGCTGCCAAACAACATGATAGAGTGCTAAAAATAGATTCATCCGCAGAAGCCTCATTACTACGCTGCTTGTGTGTATATAGGAAGCTGTAGAGCACTATTTTTCCTCTGGCTTGAGGAGTTAATTGAGCTCACAGAAAGTTAACTCATTATCCTCTGTCAGTCATTCTGTGTCAGAATTCCAATGGATAGTGCAGACATCATAGAACGCTATTGGAAGTAGAATGGGTTAAACACTTCCTGGAGCCTTCTGCATAACAAATAAGCTCTGCTGTTCCCCTAAGCCCCTATGAACACCTCGTTAAGCCATTTGACACCATCATCCTAACAGCAGTCATTCTGCTGCTTTGCAGGACATTCCATAGCAAGAATCCCAGTGTTGCCTGTTTCCAAATAATATACACCAACTTCATTTTCTCAGGCAGACAGTTCTGGGCTACTGTTTATTTTCTACTAAATGTTCTTAACCCGCAAGTCATGACTATAGGTGTTTACAACTGAATGATAGTAACCACATTTGCTTCACTTGCAAATAGGTAGGCATTTGTGTGTCTAATTTCTGTTTGACTTAGGTTACACATAGAATCTGATCAGTTCACAACATGTTGTATTGTGAGTAAATGAACCGATAAATGGGGGCTTTGGTTTCTTTTACAAATTCATTTTTCCTTACCATGGATATACTAAAACAAAAAGCTCTCGACAAAATGTTTAAAAATAAGGAATTTAGCAGTAATTTAGTTAATGTGGTGTAAAGAGCTGCTCCCTGGAAAATTACCTGGCTGGGGTGGAGGGAGATGCTACAAGCAGAATGGGACTTCATGGATGGGGGAGCTCATGGCAGCAGAAGAGGCTTGATAACATTAAAAGCTTAATGGTATGGATGTTGAGGCACCAATATTTAAGCATGACTTTGGTAAAGGACTAAGTGTGATTCGGGGGTGGGTGAGGGAGTCTTAGTATTTTTAGCATAATGGTTTTCTGAAACTTCAGCCTTCAATGGGTTAGACTCCGTGTCCATCTGTACAGTATGTCACTAAGCCACATGAAGTGGGGTATGGGTAAAAACAAGATCACCAGACCCGGACCAGAGCTATAAAATCTGGACTGGGCACAGCTTCTGCAAATATTGCTGATCCACTCACTCCAGATGATCTGGGTTGGCTTTTACCTATCTGGTCTGGTCCTAACGGTTCCGTTTTCAATCATGTCAAGGAAGGGGTGAAAAACAGACTTCCAGGAGTGGACCAGATATGTAAAAGTCATACTGAACAGTGCAACCAGAGTGACTGGACCAGCAGTATTTGTGCAAGTTGCACCCAGTATGGTCAGTCTGGATTTTTACGGAACTGCTGTGGTGCAGGTCTGTCAGTCCAGTTTTTACTCAATCTTTATTTTATACTGAAATTTATATGAGCAACAATGTCCATTTACACAAATGTCCAGTTTAGCATAAAAAGAGAACAGAACACCAGGTCAACAATTACATAGTAAAACACAGTATAAGCAGGTCTCATGCAGAGATCTTGAGGGATATACAGAAGAAAGAGGAAGCAAATAAATAACAGTGACAAATTTACAGCATGGGATATAGTTGGAAGTACAATTCAGGAACATGAACAGTTGGGTGATGCGTCGAAAAGAAGTGCAAGTCCCGTGGCACCCAGATCCTGCATGCTGATGAGCATTCCCGCTGCATGATTTACATAGGCCCCAAATTCCGGGTCAAGGATTGTGCACCCTGCCAATCCTTCAGCCAGGCCACATGGATTAGGCACCAGAAAAAGCTCAAAGACCACTTGCTGGAGAAGTGCCTATCTTTGATGGAAAAGGAGCTGCAGAATCTGCAGGAAAAATTTTCTTCTCCAACACCAGAACTCAAAAAGGAGAAAAAGGACAAGGAGGGGCACTGAGACCAGGATAGGTCTCCATCCACTTGGTGGTGACCATCGGGCATCACTGACACTGGAGGGGCCTCCACTTCAGTAAGCACCCCTACTGCCAGGTCTCCTACTGCTCCAGCGGATCAGACCACAGCCTCCCTGCCTGCTTTAATCACAGTGCAGTCGAGGCTCTTCTTGGATGATGGAACCCCTATTGTGCTCCTTAGGCCCATATATTCTTCAGGGTCTATTGCCAGCAGCCAGGTCAATAAGTCACTCCCCAGCCCCACCAAGGAGCGCATGGTCACAGCCCGTAAACTGGACTCCAGCTCTGCTGTTGTCTGCATAGGCCAGACTGATACATCGGACATTAGCTCTTCTGACATCTGCATTGCTGCGACTGATAAGTCACTCCCCAGTTTCTCTGGGGACCACACAGTTAGGGCTGTCCCGTCGGGGTTGCAGTATACCCCTGACATCGAGTTGAGCCAGCTGCTGGACATGCAACAATCTTTTGAGGGTTCCTCACTCCCGCTGACACAACCAGACCCTCTGGGCTTGCCTGAAGATCAAGAGCCGGTGTTGGGTACTAATCTGGAGGTTCCCCCTTCTACGCCTGGTCAGTCTCTTCCTGATTTGCCCACTGGGCCTATTGTTAATCCCTCCAGGGACCTTCCAATCAGGACTTCCTCAACCCAAGCCCCCTTGGACAACCAGGTTCCACCATCTTGGACTCTGGCTTCCCAGATGACGGCGGATCTTCCATCGGGTTCTACTCACATCCTGACGTCAAGTGACACACCGAAATCTGGCCAATAGAAAATCATGTACACAAATGCTCGCAGTCTGGGAAACAAGATCGCAGACCTGCAGGCAATAATGATGGAGGCTAAACTGGACATAGTAGCCATTAGTGAGACGTGGTTTACCAGTAACCACACTTGGGAGACTTCAGTACCTGGCTATGTACTGTTCAGAAGAGACCGAGATGCAAAAAGGGGGGTGGTGAAGTGGCCCTTTATGTCAATGAAAATATCAAAGCTACAGAAATTCAGACACATAAGGAGCCAGAAGAACTGTGGGTCACCCTAGAAACAGGAAATGGGACAGCCATATGAGCTGGGGTTGTGTGCAGGCCTCCAGACCAGGGGGAGGACATAGACACATTACTGTTAGAAGATATACAAAACGTGACAGCTAAAGGGGAGGTTCTGATAATGGGAGACTTCCACATGCCAGATACAGGTTGGTCAATACCAGCAGGAACATCTGCCAGAACTAGACACATGGTGGATTCCCTGCAGGGGGAGGGCCTCAAACAACTGGTACAACAGCCCACAAGAAACAGGGCTATCCTAGATCTAGTACTGACTAACAGGGAAAGGATCACAGATCTCCAGGTAGAAGGTCACCTGGGGGCCAGTGACCATCACATGGTATGGTTCAATTTGGCCACTAGAACTAAATCCTCCCATTCTAAGGCAAAAATATGGGACTTCAGAGGAGCTGACTTTGATAAGATGGCCAACAGAGTTAAGCTAGCCCTGGCAAAAAGAAATACAGGTGAGGGGGTACAGGCAAAGTGGGCAAGCATTAAAGATGCAATACTTGAAGCAACATCCCTTTGTGTTAGAGAGAAAAGGAAGTGGAAAAGAAGAAGGAAACCACTTTGGTTCTCAAAAACAGTAGCAGAAAAGGTCAGAGCCAAAAGACTGGCCTTCAGAAAATATAAGGGAACGCTGCAGGATGAAGATAGGGAGGCATACCAAACTTCCCTAAGGGACGCAGGGAAGGCAGTAAGGCAGACAAAGGCCCAAACCGAGGAAACACTAGCACAAACAGTAAAAGAAGGTGGCAAACTTCTATAGATACATTAGTGAAAGGAGAAAGTCCAGAGGGGGTATTACAGGATCAAAGGGGATAAGGGGAATGTGAGGAGGAGGACCATGTAAAAGCATCTATCCTAAATAGATATTTCTGCTCAGTATTTACTGAAGAGAAGGTAGGCAGAGCCCACAGCTCAGCACCATGGACACAGGAAGGGAGGGAGGTGTGCACTAGTCCCTTCAAAAAAGAAAGGGTCCTACAAGAGCTCGATAAGCTCAGGGTGGACAAGGGAATGGGACCTGATGGCATACATCCCAGGGTACTAAAGGAGCTAAGGGTGGAACTAGCAGAGCCATTATCAGAACTATTTAGTGAGTCTCTGAGCACAGGAGAGGTCCCACTTCTCCACAAGAGTGGTAGCAGAGAGGAGGCGGGGAACTACAGACCAGTCAGTCTTACCTCAGTAGTGGGCAAGATTATGGAGGCACTCCTAAAGGAAAGGATAGTGTAACACCTGGAATCCATAGGAGCACAGGATCCAAGACAGCATGAGTTTACAAAAGGAAGGTCCTGTCAAACTAATCTCATAGATTTCTTTGACTGGGTAACCAGAGTGGTGGACCAAGGGGGAGCAGTTGATGTCGCCTACCTTGACTTCGGCAAAACTTTCAATACTGTTCCACATAGAAGATTGATTAATAAGCTGGGTAGGCTTGGGGTGGGTCAGAAGTTGATCAACTGGGTGGCAAACTGATTGGCGGGCAGAGAACAGAGAGTGGTGGTATACGGTATACAGTCAGAAGAGATGGGGTACCTCAGGGATCAGTCCTGGGGCCAGTCCTCTTCAATATCTTCATCAGTGACATTGCAGATGGACTGGAGAGTAAATTTTGTCTGTTTGCAGATGACACCAAGATCTGCAACAGAGTAGAAGATCCAGATGGGGTGGGCAGAATGAGAAGAAATTTGGATAAACTAGCAAAATGGTCGGAAGAGTGGCAACTGGAGTTTAACGCAAAGAAATGCAAGATCATGCACATAGGGAAGAGGAAACCCTGAAGCCACCTATAGGCTGGGAGGGGAGTTGCTGGCAGTCACAAGGGAAGAAAGAGACTTGGGCATCATCATCATCACCGATGACCTGAAATCATCCAAGCAGACCACTAAAGCAGTAGGTAAGGCTACAGGGATGTTGGGGTATATTAGTAGGGGTATCACAAGTCGGAAGAGTGAGGTAATAATCCCTCTTTACAAGACACTGGTTAGGCCCCATCTGAGTATCATGTGCAGTTCTGAGGCCACACTTCACAAGGACATTATCCAAATTGAGGCAGTCCAGAGAAGGCAACCAAAATGGTGCAGGGACTGCATCAGAAAACATATGAGGACAGATTAACGGAGCTCAATATGTTTACCCTAGAGCAAAGGAGGGAGAGGGGTGATATGATTGAAACAGTCAAACACCTTAAGGGCATTAACAAGGTGAAAGAGTCTAAAATGTTTAAATATAAGAAAAATAGCAGGACAAGAGGACACAGCATGAGATTAGAGGGAGGCCGATTAAGGGGTAATGTGAGGAAGTTCTTTTTCACAGAAAGTGTGGTGGATGTATGGAATGGCCTACCTCAGGAAGTGGTGGATATGAATACAGTGCAGGGCTTTAAACAGGCATGGGATAGGTATAAGGGATCAATACAGATAAGTATAAATAGATAGGCCATTGACAGAGCAAAGGCAGAAAAAGAAATGAGCAGACTGGATGGGCCTTGCAGTCCTTATCTGCCATCAACATCTATGTTTCTGTGACTCTTCAAGATATATCTGGTACTCTGGCCATTCCTCAAATGATGGACGGCCTTCCATCAGGCCCCCAGGCACAGAATCTTCCAGTGCCAGACATTCCTGTGCCTGATCCAGTGCTAGCCCCTTCGAATGTCCCTACGGGGCTGATGTCTGGTCCTTCTGGACCTCCTGCCAGGCCTTCGCTCCCACCTCCTGCCGGGCCTTCAGATCCACCTCCAGCTGGACCTATGGGCGATGTTCCAGGCTATCTGCTCCCACAATACCCAATGTACCCTTCACCGGGGTATCCAACACCTGGTCATCAACCCCATTATGTACCGATGTACCAGATGCCAGGCTATGTCTAATCAAGGGTATGCTTCTTCTGGCTTTCCCTACTCCCATCAGGCTCATGGACACCCTCAATATCAGACGCCAGGCTATCCATTATACCAGCCTCCTCCACCTCCTCCTCCTCCTCCGCCTCAGCCTCAGCCTCCACAGCAGCCTCAGACTGATATCCAGGCAGTGTTTCAGACTCTGATTCAGAAGGACAGGACTCAACTAGCCTCGGAGCTTGACCGTCGAAACCAGTGGTGGCCTCTACTCCCACCTCCTTTCCAACCCCTAGGTAAGCCTGTCCTGTGGATTCCCACCTTTCCGGAGAAGGCTCCTCTAGACACCAGGTCAGGGATGATACCCAGGACACTCCTCTAAAAAGGGTTCAGACCCCCAGCACGCACTCTTCGGACTCTGACTCCGACTTGTCCTCCAGCTCTGGGACGCATACACCTATAGATCCTCAGCCTAAGGAGTCCCTGAAGTAAACTCCAGAGGACCCTTCCTTTGCAGAACTCCTCATAACTATACAAAATGCCTGTGACTTGGCTATCCAGGAACAGGATCCAAAGCAGAAAAGGCTTGCAGAGCATCTAGACATGACTGACGCAGCTCCTATGCCCCTAATGCCTTGGACTGAGCCCCATGAAGACCTGATGCCCACTATCTGGCAACAGCCTTCCTCCATTCTGGCTGTTTCAAAAAAGACAGACAGGGTGTACCACTCCCAAGATGGGGTCACACACCTTACTGGCCATCCTAATGCAGACTCGGTTGTTATCACGGCTGTCCACGACCGGTCCTCTAAACCTAACATTTGAGCATGTCTCCTCCTGATAAGGAGTCTAAGCAGCAGGACAATTTCAGTCACAAGATCCATTCCTCCTCCACTTGCACCCTCAGGCCCCTTAATTATGTGGCTCATATGGTTTCCTATCAGAAATCTTCCCTGGCCTCACTAGAGTCAAAGATGGAAGCTATCCAGGACCAGAAGCTTAAGGCCAAGATTACCAAGACAGTGAGGATGGCTAAAATCTTCCGTCGTCATACCCTCTGGGCCACTTATGACACAGTAGACTCAGTTGCTCGCACCACAGCCACTGCTGTCTGGATTAGGTGACATTCGTAGCTCAGGATTGCTGGACTGGTACAAGACATCTAGGCCTCCATCCTGGATGTCCCTTTCAGGTGATCTGTGTTATTCGGAGGTGACACTAAGGAAGGATATTATCACTGAATTGTAGGACTGAGGTAAATCCATCCACGATGTCCACTTCTTGTACCGAGGGGGTTATAAAGGCAAACAGCCTTTTCTTTGGCAGCAAAGAGGCCAGACCAAAGAGGTCCCTGCCAAACGCCAAGCCAAATGCTGGTATCCAGCATCAGGAACCCCTACTCCCCCTGCCAAGTCCCAGAAGCCCCATGAGGAGCTGCCGACTCCCTCCCCTTGGCCTCCTGACTTCTGGGGGACCCCCCCGTCTCCTCCAGATCCTCTAGGGGAACCAGTGGGGGGTACAATTTGCCATCCACCATCCGGGGTCACAGGACATAACCACAGACTCTTGGGTCCTTAAGTTAATAGCAAGAGGTCACACCACAGAGTTTCTAGACAGGTCTCCGGACAACCCCCCCAGGCCTCTCCCATTATCCTCCAAGGCACCTGTCTCTGGTAGGTGAACAAGATCCAGGTTCTTCTGCAAAAGTCAGCCATATAGCCCGTGGCTCCGGCACAGATAGGATGATGGTACTACTTCCATTTCTTTCTAGTGCCCAAAAAGACGGGTGACCTAAGACCCATCTTGGACCTCACCATGATGAACCTGTACGTTGAGTACAAGAGGTTCCACATGTTCACCTTCTAATCCCAGTAATACTCAGGTAATTCATAACTTTATGCAGTAAGCCTTCTAAGCAGAACTGCCCAGAGAGATGGAACATATGCAAATGATGGAATCTTTTGCATGAGCCACTTTTCAAATGCGGCATTCTACTAACTGCCTTTGCTCTAAACCCCTTAGATTTCTCTCTCCGCCTGTCAGGACTAGACACTCGGAGATCCTCTCCTCATCATCTTGTTCTGATGTGAGAAAACTTATAAATATATATAAATATTCTTTACATTTCATTTGCTGCCTTTTATTTTTTGTAATTTTAAGTAAACCCCTAGTTTTAGTGTTTAAATTGTAAGTTTTCTTGGTTTCTCCCAGTTTGGTACAACCGGGGCGAAACCAAGGTTTATTTTACATTTATTGGAGTTTTCTGACTAAAATACTCCATTAGTTATGTTTAATTTTATTTAATTTAGCTTGTTTTAAGAACCGCTAATTCCGGTTCCTGAACCTGTAGCCTCGGTTCATTTACTTTGGTTTCTGGTTCCCGATCGGTCCCTCATCAGTTCAGGAACTGACCGCAAATGTTAAATAAAGTGTAAATAAATACATTTTTTAGCGGTTAAAACTTTTATCGGTTTTATATGGAAAATGTCAGAAAAACTGAGAAAGAAAACTGGTGATCCCAGTTTTAATCATGTGTTGAGAGTGGTGATATTTTGCTAAGGCAAACAGTCTTTGTTTGCCTCTCTGGGCATTTACATTTCCAAGCAGAGTGAAATCTGCATTACATGTCCAGAGAAAATTATTGAAAGATGCCTGGATAAGGCTAAAGAAAAGAAAGTTATCACCACCTAAGGGTCCCTCTAGCTCTGACCAGCAGACACCCTAAATTACTGTGGCTGAAACCACAACAATTATTGTAACTACTACCCCTGAGATGGGTATACAAGCAGTTCCTAAGAGACTTGCTGACCCAGTTGACTCCTTGGTTCTCTCAAAAGAAATCAAACACAGAACCTCCTGCTGGACAGCATTTGGGGACTTCTGTGCCTGCTATAAAGCCTAACAACCCCTGCAGAAATTGTAAAACTTTCAAGGAGAAAATGTAGAAAAATGCCTGGAATGGCTAAAAAAAAAAAAAAAACTTTTAGGCTTGCAAGGGCTGTCTGTTTCTCAGCAGCAGACCCCTGCAAAGCAGCCTGTCTCCTCTGCTCAGTCTTCCTATTATTAACAGGAAGAATATGTGTTTATGATTAGATTAGATATTAAATAGCAAAAAGGGAAACCTATTAAACTTCGGTTTTCCCTGAACAGGAGTTGGGCTATTCCCACAGAGCATTTGAGGATTATTCCTCACTTTTTTCATATTGTGAGAAATGTTTGGACTGACACCCACTAAAAGAAGCATCTCCTTCCTGTAAATACATCATCAGGAAAGATACTTTAAAGATTCTACAAATTGTAAGCTCTGTCTTCCCCTCTTGAAAAGAGGCTGGATAAGAAATATCAGCTGGACAGGGAAGGAGCTGAATTTTTATTCTCCCACCCTGTCCACTAAAGAGTAGTACAAGTGACAGCCTGCAACAAAGCAAGATAATTCTTGGCATCCTATCCTCCCAACAAGGATTCCAGAAGAGTTGACAGCACGGCTTTTCAAGCCTTTGATGCCTATCACCAGAAGTCACTACAGTCTGTCCTTGCTGTGGCAGTCAAGGCTCAGACTTCCTGTCAGGTGATCTAACTGAAACAGTTAAGTTTGGTTGGAGCAGCCAAATACCAGTCATATGGCTGCTGCCTTTCGGCACTGCTGCCAGATGAATGGCAGATAACAGTGGCTCAAAGGAGGTTTGCATAGCTGAGAATCACAAACCTCATTCAGGATACCCAAACCAAGGCTATGTATTGTCCAGTCGAGGATAATTCCCTCTTGGAGGAAAGATAAAGGCTAACATGACAAAGGTGGATGTATGCAAAACCACCTAAAGTAGCAATTCTGCAAAAGAAAGCTTCCTCTCCACTAAAACATAGGGAAGGGGAGGCAGAGACGGATCATTTCACACCAAGCTTTTCTTTTATCAGGCAAGAGTTGTGCCTCAGTATCAGCAGTACCCACAGCAGGGGTATTTCAGGCACCACAGTGACTTAGGGATTGTCTCAGAGTTCAAATCCCTTCCAGCAGTTAAAAAAAAAAAAGTTTTAAAATCATCTACAGATGAAAGGATAAACCTCCTGGAAAAAGAGGTTTAAAACCTGATCTTACTTCGAGAGAGCTCTTGCAGTAGGTAATTACATATAGGACCGATGTCGGCAGGCGGCAGGACCCGCGGAAAAATTTCTGGTCGCAGGTCCTGGGCGAGGCCGCTTCCACGCCAGTGACCAGCATCAGACGACGCTGGCATAAAGGGCGCCCCAGATGCCCGCTTTCCAGTTCTT
Organism: Neoceratodus forsteri; assembly: GCA_016271365.2. Lineage (NCBI taxonomy): Eukaryota > Metazoa > Chordata > Ceratodontiformes > Ceratodontidae > Neoceratodus > Neoceratodus forsteri. Next base: position 1,547,689,580 of record CM057450.1, read on the forward strand.
TCCTCCGGCCACAGCTCGCAGCGCCTGTGAAGTTTGTGCTCAGCCCTGTTGCTTCGTCGGTTTTTACCGAAAGTATCAGTATTTTGCAATTTATTCCAGTTAAATGTCGGTTTCGTCGCCTTCAAAAATAAGTGCAACTCCGTGCGCGCCTAACTGCCTCACAAAGACGGTCCCCTCTGCCTTTTTGTTTAGGCCCTACCATCGGGTCGACAAGTGCCCGCATTGCTTGCATTTCTAATGCCAGCCACCCAGAGCGACGCCAGCAGTTCTTTGAAGCCCATCTCTTAAAAGAAGATGTCTGCAATGGAGAAGAGTTGAAGAAGCTTAGGCAGGCATCGACCTCCTCAGAAGGACACAAGAAACGGACAAAGAAAGGCACCGGAGAAGGTTTTTTCCGCGACTCCAGCTGGAGCCGCGCTAGGTAACGTCCGGGATCGCTCATGGCAGCCTCTAAGGCTTTGGAGGAGGCGCCGCCCGCCCATTGGGTTCAAGGCTCGAGCCCTTCGGGTGCCTCCAGGCGTAAAGGAGGCTTCTGCCCGAGTACTGCCACAGGCTTCTGCGGCCTACTGGTGCGGGCGCCCCATAGCTGGACGCGCCGACCTCCGACGCCCGGCCAGGAGAAGGCCGCTAAGACGCCCGACTCTCCGGGCGGCGACGCAGTGTCCCTCGACCGGCCACTTCACTCGGCCCACATCTGACGAGGGACCCCTAAGTCGGACGCCGGCCTCTGGCGCCCCGCCAGGATTCGGCTCTGTTGCACATCGACTCCTCCGACGCACCGGCATCGGAGCCATGACAAACGCTCATCGCCTGTCGCCCCAGGTTCCCCGCAGCCTTCGCTGTCAGTCCGGGAGCCCGAGTCCCCTGCCTGACCCCGAACTTCTCTCTTCTGTCCCCAGGTGATGCTCGGATGCTTTTCCGCCGTCAGACCCTCCTCCTACAGAACCTGATCTGACGCTGCCCCGACGCTGCTCTGCCGATGCCGGGCCCGACACCCTGCCCGCCAACACCGGTTCCGGACAGCTGCCCTCTGACGGCGGTGGGGGATATTCCTCTCCCATCGGGCCCTCCACCCCATGGGCCTATCACGGTTGATCTGCCCATGGAGTTTCCTACTGGGCCATCTGCTCCGGAAGCTCCTCTGGTACCTGGGTATCCGCCGTCCTATCCGATGCCAGTTTACCCGTGTCCACAGTATCCTGCACTGCAGTACCCAACGCCACAATACCCAGCTCCGGTATTCCCACAGCCGGGTTACAGATACTCACCTTACAGATATAATCTGTACAACTATCCCCCTCCTCCTCCTCCACCGCCCCCAGGCTGCCGGTGGATCTTCAGGAGACTCTGGCCTCCTGGTGGGCTGAGGCCAAGGCTCAGCTCACCAAGGAAGTCGAGAGCCACCTCATGGCGATGGTGCCACCTCCGGCTCCCGTACGCCCCAGATGGCACACTCCCTCTCCGCCTCCGGATTCTCGAGCTCTTCCCTCGGGATCCAGAGAGGAGCAGGACACGTGTCCAGGGATCCCCCCTTAGGAACCCGTTCCTCCCCCTCAATGAGTTAGGGAGTCTTACTCTGCTTCAAATTCTTCTTCTTCTTCCCTCTCGGACTCCTCGGATTCCTCCGATGGATGCTCTGAGAAAGACGACGAGCCTCGCTCTCCGTCCAAGCCCCAGCTGAGGACTCCTCCGAAGTCTCCTCTGGAGGATCCTTCCTTCACGGAGTTGCTCAGGAAGATCCAGGAAGTGCATCAGTGGCGTTCCTTAGAGCCAGATCCTCAGCGGGTTAAACTCGTTGAACATCTGGACTTGCCCCTTACGGTTCCTACTCTGGTGCTACCCTGGATCGAGCCTCATGCCCACCTTGTTTCCACTATTTGGAAACAACTGTCGGCTGTAGCCCCACAGTCTCAGAAGTCCAACAGGCTATACCAGGCTCCGGAGGGTGTAGACTTTCTAGACTCTCACCCCCGTGCAGACTCAGTTGTGATTAGCGCCGCTTACGGCCGGTCAGCACACCCGAAACATTTGAGCTTGTCTCCCCTGGATAAGGAATCTCGCCTTCTGGATCAGTATGGAAGGAAGATCTATGCTTCTTCTACAATGGGGATCAGGGCCCTAAATTATGTAGCACATATGGGGGATTACCAGAAGGCTGTCCTTACCCAGGCGGAATCTAAGATTGACTCCTTGCCTGACTCCCAAGTCAAGCAGGAGTTAGCTGACCTTGTCCGTTCTGCTCGTTCGGCCAGTCATCATATTCTGAGGATGACCTACGATGCAGTGGACACCCGTGAGACGGAACTCCGCTCGCCATAAGTTTTCGAGCCGCATGGCTCCGAGTGTCAGGTCTGGTCCCGAGGTGCAGTCAGCAATTCAAGAAGCACCTTTAGAGGTTCGTGTTTTCGGTGGTGATGTCAAGGAACATCACGACTTGCAGGAGAAGGATGGCCCACAAATCTGTCGATACCATGTACCATCCCATCCCTCGCAGCCTGGCCTTTTGCAGATGCAGCCGCCCTCAAGTGAAACCCCAGGAAGGCGGGCTACTAAGCTTGGGCCCCCACAGCTGCCAGCCCCGCACCAAAAAGCAGCTGGCACCTCTAGCTGGGCGCTGCCTCACACCACCTGACTCCTTCCCTCTCCCACCGCCTCCAGACTCCTTGGAGGAACCGGAAGGAGGGAGATTCTCCCTCCACCTTACGGGTTGGGAGAGGATAACATCGGATTCTTGGGTGCTTCTGATCATAGCAGAGGGCACTCATAGAGTTTCTGCAGAAACCTCCACGCCACCCCTCTGAACTCTTTCATCTAAGGACCATCTTCCTTTGGTCAGGAAGAAATATCTTCTCTCTCGTGAAGCAGGCCATAGAACCCGTTCCCCCCTCATCTTCACGGGACGGGTTACTATTCCCATTTCTTTCTTGTACCAAAGAAGATGGGAGATCTCAGACCCATTCTCGATCTCAGCTCCCTGAACTTCTATGTGGAATACAAGAAGTTCAGGATGCTCTCCCTTCAAACCCTCTTGCCCCTTCTCCGGCCGGGCCAGTGGCTTTGTGCACTGGATATGCAGGATGCATACCTGCACATCCCCATTCGCCCCTCGCACCAAAAATACCTCAGGTTTGCATTCCAAGGAGACCATTACCAATTCCGGGTGCTCCCTTTTGGTCTTTCCTCGGCTCCCCGAGTTTTTACCAAATGCCTGGCAGTGGTAGCGGCCCACCTGCGTACTTTGGGAGTTCAGGTTTTTCCCTACCTGGACTACTGGCTCCTGGTGGCCTCGTCCAGGGAGGAACTCCTGCATTTTCTCTCCCTCACCCAGTGGGTTTTCACTGGTCTGGGTATCACCATCAACCATTCCAAATCTCATCTGGACTCTTCCCAGAGACTCCAGTTCATCGGGGCAATCCTCGATACAACAGTGTGCAGGGCCTTCCTGCCTTTGGACAGGGGGGCCTCCCTCCAGTCCCAGATTTCCCTTCTTTTGGAACGCAGGAAGGTTCTGGCGAGGTCGGTGCTCCGTCTTCTGGGGCTTATGGCGGCTGCCATCCTGACAGTTCTACGTGCGCGCCTCCACATGAGGATCTCTCAGTGGACTCTCCGCTCTCAGTGGGATCAACTTGTAGACGACCTAGATCATCTGGTGCTGATCTCCTTGCTGATGACAAGAGACTTGCAATAGTGGATGGTTCGAGAGAACCTGTTCCAGGGGGTTCCCTTCTTTCATCCTCCCCCCCCAGACTCTGACCACGGACGCATCAGGCGAAGGTTGGGGAGCCCATCTGGGTCCTCACCGAACCTAGGGGTTATGGTCCAGATTGGAGTTAGCTCCCCACATCAATGTGCTCGAGCTACGAGCAGTGCTGTATGCTCTCCAGGCCCTTCACCAATACATCCTTCCCGGTCACCTAGCTGTCCAAACAGACAACATGTGCGTGGTGTGGTACATCAACAAGCAGGGAGGGACTCGGTCCTACCCGCTGTGCAGGGAAGCAATGAGGGTTTGGGAATGGGCAACGCTTCACAACCTTCACCTCACGGCGATCCATGTTCCGGGAGTCGACAATGTCCTGGCAGACAAGCTAAGTCATTCTTCGGCTCTGCCACACGAGTGGGAAATGGACCAAAAAGTTCTAAAAAGCATCTTCCAGATTTGGGGGACTCCACAGATAGACCTGTTCACCTCCTCTCAAAATGCAAAGCTTCCAACCTTCTGCTCGCTCGCTGCAGAGCGAGGCACTTTCTGGAGCGACGCTCTATCTCTAAGCTGGAAGGACAGATTCATCTATGCTTTTCCCCCAATTCCTCTGGTCCCTCATGTGCTGCAGAAACTTGCATTGGAAGGAGCAAGAATGATTCTGATCGCTCCTTTCTGGCCCAGGCAAATCTGGTTCTCTCTTCTACAACAATACTCAGAGGTTCCTCCTTTTCCTCTTCCTTTATCTCGAGGATTGCTGACCCAGGATCAGGGGACCCTGGTCCATCCGGGACTCAAGTCTCTTCAACTTCATGCATGGCTCCTGCAGACCTAGCCCAATCTCGTTTTGGCGTCTCTCCTAAGGTGGCCGAGATTCTGGTGGAGGCCAGAAAACCTCCACTAGGTCCACTCCACGCCATGAAATGGAAGAGATTTTCCATTTGGGCTGCTCCAGGAACGTGGAGCCTTTCTCCTGTCCTGTGGCCGCTCTGCTTGATTATTTGCGTCATCTTTTTGACCTGGGTCTCAGTCACTCCTCTTTGAAAGTCCACATGGCTGCTATTTCAGCCTACCATGTCCCTTTCGCTGATAAAGCATTTGCCCAATTGGAGGTATCCAAGACCTTTCTCAGAGGCGTCCTTCATCTCAGACCCTCTGTTCGGACTCCGGCTCCCCCTTGGGACTTGAACTTTGTTCTCGAGAAACTTACCCTTCCTCCTTTTGAGCCTGTGGCTTCCGCAGACTTGAAGTTCTTATCGTGGAAGACGCTCTTCTTGGTGGCCATTACTTCGGCTCGCAGGATTTCCGAGCTCCAGGCCCTTATGTGTTAAGTCCCTTATCTGATTTTTCACAAAGAATGAGTAGCTCTTCGCACGAACCCTAAGTTTCTTCCTAAAGTGGTAGCGGAGTCTACCTTAAATCAGTCTATTGAGTTATCTGCCTTTTTCATGCAGTACTCCAATCAAGGAGAATACTTGCTCCATACCATGGATGTCCACAGGATTCTGAGATACTACTCCGATAGGACGAAGGATCTCAGGAAGACTGATCAGTTGTTTGTCTCTTTTGCTCACAAAAGGGAATGCAATGCTGTCTCCAAGCAATGCCTATCAAAATGGTTGGCTCATTGCATCACTTTCTGTTATGACAAGTACAACAAGACCCTACCGGGTCAAGTCAGAGGTTACTCCACTCGGGGAGTAGCAGCCTCTGTGGCTTGTTTCAAAAATGTATCCACGGCAGACATCTGTGCTGCCGCCACCTGGACTTCCGTCCATACCTTTACGAAACATTACAGTTTGGACATTGCCTCTCGCCGTAGCGCAGGCTTCGGGTTAGCGGTCTTGCAAGGCCTCTTATCTTGAGGTTTGCAAGGTTGTTTGTTACTTCTTGGAGTAGTTGCTCCTCCCAGTGCCTTTAATTTGTTCCAGACTGCTTGGGATTCTGTCCTATATGTAATTACCTACTGCAAGAGCCCTCTCAAAGTAAGATAGTACAGTTACGTAAGAACTTACCGTAACAGTAGATCTTCGAGAGATGCTCTTGCAGTAGGTAATACCTTCCCGCCCTCCGTCCCCCTAGGCTTTTTCAGCTCCTTTTCCATTTAGGAAAATGTCTGCTTCTCTCGTCTGGGCCTTCCGGGCCTGTGGCGGGAAAGAACTGGAAGGCGGGCGTCTGGGACTGCCCCTTTATGCTGACGTCGTCTGATGCCGGTCACCTGGCGTGGGGGCGGTCTCCGCCAGGGACTGCTAGCTAGAAATTTTTCCGTGGGGTCCTGCCACCTGCCGACATCAGTCCTATATGTAATTACCTACTGCAAGAGCCTCTCTCGAAGATCTACTGTTACGGTAAGTTCTTACGTAACTGTACTTTACTGTCAGATAGCGGCGCCTGCCCTAGTACAGCAATAGGTACCACCCTCACAGGGAACTGGTGCCAGCATGGTACCTAAATGTGTGTATGGTTAGGCTCATGGGTTCCCCTTTTGAGCCTATGTTTTCAGTTTGTTTGAGATATGTCACATGAAAATTGTTTTTTTTCCCTTATGGTAATGACTTCTGTCAGAGAAATCAGTGAGTTCCAGTCTCACTGTATTGAACATGACTACATTTCATTCCACAGAGACAAAGTGGTCCTGAAAACAAATAGGAAGCTTCTTCCTAAAATGTTTTTTTAATTTCCATTTGAACCAAACCATTACCTTACCTTTCTTTTCACTGAACACTTTGGTTCAGCTGAAAGGAGTCTTTATAGTTTGGATGTCAAAGTGCTCTTAGCTACTACTTGACAGCCACTACAGTCCATAGGCAGGACAGGAAACAGCTGTTCCTGACCTATGAAATGTGGGAAAGGGTAATCCAGTATCAAAAGGTCCATTTTTAGCTGGATAGTATCAAGTTTTTTCTGTTACTCTAAGGCTGGAAAGGAGCCCTCAACAGGGATGAGGGCCCACTCTACAGGGGGCGCAGCTGTTACCATAGCAGCTGTGGGGGATGTCTCTATGGTGGACATCTGTAAAGCAACTACCTAAGAACAGTACACACCTTTACGAAGCACTATAACCTGGATGCTCAATCCAGGGATGATGCTAGGTTTGGCACAGCAGTCCTGCAGAGTCTTTCCAAAATAAAGTCCTGTGCCTACCTCCAGTGGTACTGCTTTGTAGTCTGCATAAAGTTATGAATTACTTGAGTATCACTGGGGTTAGAAGAAAAAATTACTTACCATAGTAATCTTATTTCTTCCCAGTGATACTCAGGTAATTCATAACTCCCACCCTACCTCCCCTTCCAGAACTTTTTAGCCTCTGCACTCCTGTATACTGTGTTCTCAGGGGTATAAATGCTATTTCTGGCACATATGTTGTGATTGTGTTCACTATTGTTATTCACCCTTGTCAGGTGATTCTGACATTCAGGGGTATTCTTTCATATGCTATGCCCTCCTGTTGGAGGCCTTTCTGGGTGTTAAAGGAGTTCCTACAATAATTATTATTTTTATTATTATTATGTTCAATATTGTAATCATTGTTACACTTAGTCCTCGTGGGCCTGTCTTTCCAGGCTTCTAGGAAATCTGAGGGGTTTAGAGCACATTCAGTTAGTAGAATGCAGCATTTGAAAAGTGTCTCATGCAAAAGATTCCATCATTTGCATATGTTCCATCTCTCTGGGCAGTTCTGCTTAGAAGGCTTACTGCATAAAGTCATGAATTACCTGAGTATTACTGGGAAGAAACAAGATTACTATGGTAAGTAATTTTTTCATCCAGGGACTTCTACACCTGCTTCACAAGAGCCATTGGCTTTGTGCGCTGGACATGCAGGATGCTTGCCTGCACATCCCTGTCTTCCAGGCCCATCACCACTTTCTTCAGTTTTCCTTCCAGGGGGAACATTACCAGTTCAAGGCTCTTCCCTTTGGCCTATCCTCAGCACCTCAGGTTTTTACCAAGTGTCTAGCAGTGGTAGCTGCAGCCCTATGCCACAGAGGGATCTAATTGTGCCTGTATCTGGATGATTGGTTTCTATCAGCCCCATCACAGAGCAGTCTGAGGGAGTCACTCTCCTTCACCCTGGACCTCTTTTCCAGACTTGGAATAACAGTCAACTATCCCTTGTCCCACCTCTCCCCTCCCAGCACCTATAATTCATTTTCGGCAGTGCTAGATACGGTCCAGGGCAGGGCCTTCCTCCCATCAGACAGAGTGGAGACCATGCAGGAAAAGGCCAGATTAGTGGCCATCTCATGATGGACCACAGCCTGGTTGATCCTCCATCTTCTTAGGCTGATGGCAGCTGCTATCCTTACAGTTCCTCTAGCCAGACTGCATATGAGGGTGGCCCAGTGGACTCTTCATGTCCAGTGGGATCAGCGGGCTGGACAACCCAGACCACAGGGTCCTAGTGTCCAGGTACATGAAGAAGGATCTTCTTTGGTGGCAGGAGTTGTCCAATCTCTCCTGGGGGTTCCCCTTTCAACTCCCTGCTCCTACCATGATTCTTACAATGGCTGCATCATGTCAAGGCTGGGGAGCCCACCTAGGAGACTATCATACCCAGGGAACATGGTCTCAGCTGGAAGCATCTCTACACATCAATGTGTTAGAAATTAGGGCAGTACTGTATGCCCTCCAGGCCTTTCAGCCTCTTCTATATCTGGGGACACTCCCTGATTCAGACTGACAATATGTCTGTGATCTGGTACCTGAACAAACAGGGAGGCAGTCCCCCATACCCTCTATGCCAGGAGGCGATGCAAGTGTGGTACTGGGCAGTTCAGCACGACCTCCTGACAGCTATCCATGTGCCGGGTGTCAGCAACATCCTGGTAGACAGTCTCAGCCACACCACTGTCAGAGCTCATTAGTTGGAGCTAAATCAAGAGGTGGTTGAAAGCTTATTTGACCTGTGGGGTTGGCCGGAGATAGACCTCTTCATCTCCCCATCCAACGCAAAACTACCCAATTTTTGCTTGCTCGTTCCAGGGCATCGTGTTTTCTGGTAAGACACACTGTCTCTTTGCTGGACAGAGAAGTTCTTGTACACCTTTCCTCCCTTCCCAGTGCTTCAGAGGGTTCTCCTGCAGCTACAGGCGGAAGGGGCTCACATGATTCTAATAGCCCCTCTTTGGTCTTATCAGATTTGGTTCCCTCTGCTTCAGCAGCTATCGATGGAACCCCCAGTACCTCTGCCTCTCCGTCATGATCTCCTGACTCAGGAGCAGGGCAGACTGGTGCATACAGGCCTCAGATCCCTCCACCTGCATACGTAGCACCTGTGGACATATGTGGAATAACTGCCATTGTTATTATTTTTTTACAAAAATTGTCAACTGTGCAGACGCATTTGTAAAAAATTAATTATAATAGTGAGACTTTTTGAAATGTTATTTGACTTACCATACTCATGCTTGTCTACTCACTTAGTCTCCTACTTGTTTCTGTCCTTGTACTAACTAATATCTGTTGCTTCATATCAAGGGGTTGTTGACTTTCATATTGTGTGTGCCTGAGGTGGAGCAGAGATAAAAGATAATCTATGCAATACCCTCAATAACACACCTTCCCCAGTTTACTTTTACCTAACACCGATTTTTAGGCCTTGTACAGTAAGATCTTCCTTCAAGAGAACAACTTGTAATGAAATGTGTAAGATTTACATTGACATTTAGGTATATGCTCTTTTATATTGTACTAATTGTGTGTGTGAACTGTATAGCAATCTCTAAAAAAATCAATTAAACATATCAAATGTCTTCAAAAACATGTCTCAACATTGTGTTTTTCTTCCACCGTGTCACAACATATAGTTGTCTCAGCAGTGTTTGCAATTAAGGTACAGTACCTTCATGTATATTATGGCCCAGTTCTGTTGAGTTGATTGCTATAACAGTGCATAGCATAAAATGTTAAACATATAGGTAACTGTAATACAGATGGTGGCATTATTTTTATATCTGCCTTTTCTCAATGTACTGTACTTTGATTCAGTTAGTGTATGCAACAGCATTTCCTGTTGATGTTTAAGCCCATGAAACACCCTTATCTAGTTAATGCATTTACAGTCATAGTGGCTCTGCCAGAGCTTGTTTTGCAAGAAATTTCCTTGAACAGCTGCTGATGTGAAGAACCCTTTGGGCGCTCCACTGAAGCTGACCTATTAGTTGTGCTGCCTTCCCGCTTAAAAAGATTGGGAGATAGGGCTTTTGGGGTGGCTGCGCCACTCCTGTGGAATTCTCTTCCACTGTATATCAAGGCTGCCAGCTCGGTGGAGGACTTTAAAACCTTGCTTAAAACTTATTTATTTGAAAGAGCTTTTAATCTGATCTAAATTAATTTATTATGGGGATGTTCATTCTATTTTATTGTTATTTTGTAAAGCGCTCTTGGATAGGGTGCTATATAAACTGCAACTGTTTATGGAATGCCCACCTAGATACAACAAAGGAAAAATTACTTAAAACTGCAAGATGACTTGACAGATTTAATAACAGTTTTGGTGGGAAACTAGTGGAACCACTAGTTCAAACTATTAAAGTAAAATATAACATGCAGGTACTTTATGGTGCCAATGTTTGGGTGACCAAGAAACCAAAGATGTTAGCTATACCAATTCAAAAATTGTTAAGGAAAGTAATGGGGCTTGGATATTCATGCCCAGCAGCATACCTGAGAGCTGATTTAGGTATCTCAGATCTTAATGCATTTACTGACTTAAGAAAGATACTGTTCTGGATCAGAGTTATTAAACTCCCTAAGGGATACCTTTGTATTCCATTGTCTTGAGGAAAAACAGTTCTGGTTTAACCTAGGATATAGAGGTTCCTACTGGTATACTTTACTGCTATCTTTGTTAAACAAGTACAGACTTACCTTTTTAAAGAATTATATAGCTAAAGGTATAGTGATTAGTTCTAAATATAAAAAAATTTATAACAAAAAGAATTACACATTTTTGGAATCAAGCGGATTTGAGTAAAATGAGGAGTTTGGCTTACTCTAGGTGGTTGGCCATGAATTATTATTCTTTTGGGTTTAAACCCTATCTGAGCATCCTGGGTGACACTGAACTCTGGAGTATTTTTATACTCTATAAATTTGAATGCTTCCCAAGTAACGTATTACAAGTAAGGCATCTTAAATTGTCAAAAGATCTGGAGGTCTGTACCTGTTCAGTGGCTGAAAAAAGAAGATCTAGTACATGTACTCTGGAAGTGTACATGGTACACCAAGGAGTGATTATACTGGCTTGGGCCTTTTAAGAATGAACTGTATCCTGTCGATGAGGAGTTGTTAATCATTTTAATGAATACTGTTGAATAGGCTGGCGAAATACTTCAGTGAAATTTATAACATTAAAAAGAAATTGCCAGCTACAACAACATAACTAAAGACTGTAAATGTAGAGAGGAGATGTGCAATATTGTCAAGGGTCCGATGCGAGTATGAAATTTGTGTAAGTTGTACTTATTGGTGATGATGTGATATTATAACTGTGTTAAGTTATTTTAAATTATCTAATTTATGTAATCTACGTGAGATTTTTCAAAACTTTTAAAATATTTTTTTCTTGTTGAAAGCTTTTAAGCTAAACAATAAAGATATTGATTGATTGAGCATATACAGTAAATAAAATTTACCTTGCCTTGCCTGCACCATGGGAAGACTCTGTCTGCCTACAGAAGTGCAGAGCCTGGCAAATTCATTCTTTACACATTCATTCTTTGCACATTTACTCTTTACACATTCATTCTTTGCACATTTACTCTTTACACATTCCTTCTTTACAAATTCATTCTTTACACATTCATTCTTTGCACATTTACTCTTTACACATTCATTATTTACAAATTCATTCTTTACACATTCATTCTTTGCACATTTACTCTTTACACATTCATTCGTTGCACATTTATTCTTTACACATTCTTTCTTTGCACATTTACTCTTTACACATTCATTCTTTGCACCTTTACTCTTTACAAATTCACTGTTCACGCAGTCACTCTTTTTTGTTTTTAATTTAATTTTGACCCAAAATTTTCAATATAGTCATTTTATGTCTGCCCTTATATAAACATGACATGTAGCATTTATAGTACATTGGGCAAAATTGCTGGGCAGGTGACCTGGAAGGGGAAGGGGAGAGAAAGATGCGGCACCGGGTTGGGCACCCTGGTCCACTTAAAGGAGAGCTGCTTTGATTTCTGGGGACCTATGTGCTTGCAGCTAAGAAGAATACTATTGGTGGCTATTGCTAACAGTACCACAAGTTTTAAATCTCTTGTTCTGAACTTTGTTTGGAGCTATTAATAAAGTGCACTGGCAAAGTTAATTTCAATTTCACACCACATAAGTAGTGACGCGTATCTTGACCTGCTGTGAAATATAGTAATTAAGAAGTGCAGTAAGCTATTAATCCTGACCCATTCATAATTTTCAAAAGCATGAAACAGTTTAATTTTTATTTATATGAATGTCTGAGTCTTGTTCATACAAGTACAATCTCTTATTCTGAGTTGTGAGCAGTACAATAAGCACTGTAATGAAGTAAATGTTAAACTGTAAGTAATCTTCCTGATTTCTCTGAATTGCAATCAGTCACAGTAATATAGTATATGGTTAGGGCTTATTGTGCACGGAATTCAAGCAGCTCAAAAACCTTATAGTATATGGTTGGCCTTTGTTCTGTATAAAAATCAGCCTGCTCAAAAACCTTGATGTGCACATTCTAAACTGTTGTGCGCATTCCAGGGTACTGTTGTGTGCATTCTGAACAGTTTTTCAGCACAGTTCAAAGGACATAAAATGTTTAAATCCCTCATTCACCCCGTACCTAGCTGATTACTAACAACCCAGTGCCCAAATTTGTACCTTTTAATTCATAAAAGTCTATAAATTTAATTTTGATCATAAAACAGAACAAAGAAATTGCAAGTTTTTTTTATTTTATTTAGGGAGGTAACACGTCTGTGTTTCTATGTACAAAACCATATATTATATAAAATAAAATATGGGCAACCACACACAACTTGACATGTGTTTCCATATTGGGGATGAGATGACAGCATGGACCTCTTGAGCTTCGCTCTTCAGGTCCATATGCTGTCATCTCAATCCCTCAATGGAAACACAGCCTTGTTGTGTGAGGTTGCCCATACATTATTCTCTATATAGTGTTATATTTTATAGTTTATACTTACACTGTTTCAATCAATGTTTCTGTTTTCACTCATAGCATATTGATGCTTGTTCATCAGCTTCAATTTTAGTGCCAGTCAGGGTGGTTATGCAGTTTAGATGAGCGTGTTCTGCTTCATTTGCATAATGCAAAAATGCAGCATTTATTGTAGCCATACTCTCATTTCACTTTGTATGGTTTTCTGCAATAATGTTAACCTTAATGGATTGTTCATTGTATATAAGAAACTTACTGTTTGAAATGAGTGCTGGTGTGCAATATGGTTTGTGTGTTGGGGGGGTGCAAATGTATTATGATTGTGATTGCCACTGTCACACAGATTGTACATACTCAATATTTTCAGCCTGTTATGATATGTCAAACATCTTGAGATAATTAGAAAATGATTTATTTTTAAGTGTTCTTATTCCAGTAGCTGCTGATCACATTCTGGATTAATTATGGTTAAATTAAATTAATTTAATTTATTTTAATTAAATTTTAATTCTGGTCATGCTCAGTAGGATATCAAACATCTATCCAAAAGGCTCTATACTGAGAATGCTCAGAACCGAAATATCAAATCCTTATAACATGGGAAAAGGCACCATTCTGGGGCAAACTCCTTTTTACCTTGAAAATTTCAGACCAAAGACCCAAATTATCTGGGCTGTAGGCAATGACAAAAAAAAAAAAAGGCAAAAAACACAATTGTTCCTAAAAAGCACTATCTAGCTCCCGGAATCCACACATCCAAATGGAACAAAACTTGACAAACCAAGAAACCTTGCCCCCAGATTACACATGAAAAATTTGTGCAATTCTATTGAACGGGGACAAAGCTATTAAGGTGCAAAGTTGGGGATTTAACATTGAACACCCTTCTCAACCCTAACTATTGTGGTGCTACCACACCACCATAATAGTCTATGTAGGTATATATATATATATATATATCCTGCATGTGCTTTGCAAAATCTTTGTTAATGCACCAGTTAGGGTAACTTAATACCACAAAAATAGGGACATGACCGGCCCGGTGGTGCTGAGGCGCTGGAAGCCACACATCGCTCCACGCCAGTGACCCGGGTTCGGGAACAGACTCGGGCCATCGGGGGCTGGCCAGGGGAGAAGGATCGAGCACCCAATGGCCTGCTGTCCTTCTCCGGGGAGGGATGGGGAGTTAGCCTTGCCACTCTACCGCCACCAACTGGGGATTTCAGGGGGTGCCGGCGCAGTCAGGGACAACAAAGGGGTTGATGCTAGCAGAGGACTGGAGCAGGCACATGTCTCAACGTGAGTCGGCTCATTGGTCCTCATTGCACGCCGGCGTCAAGGGAACCAGAAAGAAGGAAAAATCCCCCAGAGGGTCCTGGTGATGATCCTCCACTCCGTTCCCACGATGCTAGAGGGGCAGACTCCACTGTGTGCGCACGCTTCTCTAATGTCCGAGGAAGGTAGGGAGGCCTTCCTTGCCCCACCCGGGGGGGTTAACCAGGGGCTTGAAAGTAGAATTGAGGTGGCATGCACTCTAGGGGCAGACTCCTCGGTGGGTTAGAAAGTGGATGCCTGGGGATCTGAGAGATAGGAGGGTCTGGGAGCTGTAGGAGGATAAACACAGTGTAAAAAAAAAAAGTAGGGACATGTAGCATTAGGGTTTCCAACCCTAACTCCCCACTCCACCCCCAAGCAGCAGAAGGAAAAAAACATTAGGGTTTTGGGTCTCTGGAGTCTTGGTGAATCAGTGGTGGGGTTCTTACTTGGTGTTGTGTACCGTAATGCTCACTCCTCTCCCCCAGACCATAGTCTCCAATCTGAAGTATAAGGTAGAAGTCGAAGCCAGTGCCTCATAGTGATACACTCTTGTAAGGTAGAGAAGTATTTCTCTCCACATGTTGCCATCACAGTTTGTTGTAGCTTTCTTCATGTAGGGCCCTGTGGGCCCTGTTTGAATAAAGGACATCATGTGTGATGCTGTTTGCTCTGGGAAAGCGTTGTCCATTAGGGTTGAGAACCCCAAGGAAGACCCTACCACTGATTCACCAATACTCCAGAGACCCCAAACCCTGATGTTTTTTCCTTTTGCTGCTTGGGGTGGTGAGCTGTAGTTGGAAACCCTAACACCACATTTTCCTACTTTTCTGGCATTGTTACCCTAACTGGTGCATTAATGAAGTTTTTGCAAAGAATTTCCTTTCTTTTTGAGATAATGGAATCATATCCTCATTTACACAAGTCCCTTTGGGACCTGATGCCCTGTGAAATGGGAAGACTCCCTCCACCTACAGAAGTGCAAGGCCCTTGCAGGCTCTGCACTTCAGTGAAGCAACGTATGTGAAGAATTCATGGGGTACGCTAGTGGGCTGCAGAAGCACAGGGTCCTGTGGTCCTTGCTCTTCCATGTGGCCACAGATACAGATAGACAGGGCAAAGAGTGCAACTGTCAGCCAATGTACAGGACCCTCTGTCACCCAGGGGTGCAGAGGTCCAGGGCCCTATGCCAAGAGGACAGTTGCCTTTACTATATGGTACCCAGCCTCAAAGAAAGCCGACCCGGGATGGCTGAATGAGGGAATGAGAGACTGCCTGATAGCTAGCTTTTGAGGTAGGATCTCTCCATGGACAAGTACTGTGTACTGTACGCAGTCAGTGCAGTCAGTTAACAGCCGGCAATGGCGGTGAGAGGAGGGCTTTGCCGGTCACCGGCTCCTGTCAAGTTGGGGGGGGAGCAGGGTGGTGGGTCAATGCCTGTTGGGGTGGGGGGCACTAGACTACCAGGGATTTTACTATCTTGTCAGACAGCGATCGGGGAATAGGGGAGGGACCACTGGATTACCAGGGATGGGGTTGTTTCCTACTGGAGGAGATCGGGACTAGTGAGGGTCCACTGGTCCAACAGGGCTGGTGTTTTTGATATGCCTATGGGGATCGGGAATGGGGAGGGTCCAGTGTACCACCAAGGTTAACTGTTTTTGACACTTGGATGGAGATCAGGGCTTGGGGGGGAGACCTGGCCTGGTGCACTCGGCACTGGTGCTAACATGCCATTGAGTATGTAATAGGCATGCAAATGGCCCCTTAATGCCATGCATGCCCAATGAGCTCATTTGCATGTTTGAGCTGAATATTGCCCATGGGGGCCACAGCGCTAACCAGTGTGTGCCACGCTTTACCCCATGGGTGATCTTCAGCCCTGCCCCCTGGTAGCACTGCTCCAAACGTGGTGACTGCATGTTGTTCACCATGCTACCAGGGTCCGATAATCAAACAGATAGCGCGATCAGTTTGAATCATGTTATCTGTTTGTGTATGGCACCAAAGTCGGCCGGCGCTATTTTGGCAGACCTGTTTGCATGCGTAGCTGGCCGGCTTTGAAAACGGGACCCTTTATTTTTACAGTTTAAACATTTTTTAATCATCTTTATTTAAACTGCTTTGCAGTTTCAGTTGGTATTAGTCTCAGTTCCTCATTTTTTGGGAACTGAGGCAATATGTGTCAAATTTTACGTAACGAAACTTTGTTTTTGACTGCAGTTTCTTTTTCAAAGGAACCACACCACATTTCTCATATTTTAACCCTTTTATTAATAGAAAGTGTTAATACTAAGGGATTTTTTTTTTATTTTGGGAACCACTACATCTTCCCAGGGTCTTCAGTGTTTGGCATGACTGACAGATGCAAAAAGACGATGGGTTCTACAAGCTTTAAAAATTGTAATGTGTGTTTTCAAACTCCTGGCCAGGGCAGACTGCCATGATTTGTGTTAAAAGTGCCTGGGTCCAGACCATGATTTTCTTAGTTGTGAACTCTATACTAAGTTTTGCCATAAAACACAAAAAAAAGGCTAATAAAGTTAGAAGACGTTATGGTTTCTCAGTCTGCCTCCTTGTCACCTAAAGGCTCAGATGAGGGTCAAGCCCCTCTAAATAAGCAGCAGTCCCTGTCAAATGGGACAGAAAAGAAAGATAAGGCTACAAGAGATAGTTCAGAAATCAGGGTGTCTCAAAGAGGGAACCCTGAATCTAGCAAAAATGAAAGAGCCTTACAGAAGACACCGGAGACGGTGACTGCCAAGAAAAAACCAAAAGAAAAGAAAAACACATCACTGTCCCTCCCATCTAAACAAGGAAAGGAGCAGCCAGTAGACACAAATAAAATTCCCTCAGTAGAAGACATGACTATGGCATGGTAGTTCCTCCAGGCTTTCCAGGCTATGGGGAATTTCATTAATATGCCTGCCCCGGCTTCGGTTCCATTTCCCATGCATGTGGAGGAGAAGGAAGCTAAAATGTGCTATGAAGATGAGAAGGAAGGAGAACCCATAGAACCAGATGGTTCTCCAGAACACAAATTTGGCTCCCCTCCTAGACCCTCAGATGACTATACCTCTCACTATACATTTGTGAGGCATATGGTAAACACCCTCAACATCACCTCACAGTAAACTGAGAAGGATGAGGATGAGAATGAGGTGGAGTTTATGGATATGATGACTTAACTCCTACAAAAAGGTCACTGCTGCCCATCCATAAATCCCTTAAAAAAGCCATCTGTAAAGTCATGTCATCACCTACCTCAGCTGCTGGTACAGATAAGAAAATTGAGAAAAAGTATTAGGTGGACAAACAGGGCTCTGAATACCTGATCTTCCCCAAGTCAATCTTCACCATTCATTACGTATTGGTCTAGGCTGGAGGTCTGAACTCTGCTCAGGATAAAAAAAAAGCTTGTCTCTTTAAAATTTTTCAGTGCTGGGGGAGCCAACGTTGGGACGGCATGCCCACAAGGCCTGCATACTATGTGGCGCTCGAGTGGCCAATAACTGATGCCAACTTCTCCCAGCCCTCAGTTCTCTTTTTCCCACCTTCGAGGAAGGATCTGTGAGGGAAGTCTCTTCAACATTGCTACGCAGTTACTGTTCTGCTCAAGCCTACTGTTCATTGACGTCTTCTCGGTGCTGTAAGTCCCGGTTCTGTTCAACACTGGTTTATTCTCTTATTTTCCTTTCTTTTAAGTATTTTTTTTTCTTGGTGCCGATAACTTTTCCACCATTTTGTTTTATTTCCGCACAACGGTGATGTCGGGGTTGGGGCATAAGAAATCTTCAAAAAAAGCGGGAGTTGCTCCCATGCGTTAGTGCCTTCGTCACAACTCCATGACCATGTCAGACCCCCGACGACTGTTGTTTTTCTTGTCTGGGTCCCCACCATGCGATGGACGAGTGCGACACCTGCTTCTCAGTGGACTATCACACCTTAGTTATCTGCACGGCGAGGTTGGGGAGAGACCCCCCAACATTTGGTGATCGTCAACACACTCGGGACACCTAGACGAGGTCTCTGGGCTCGACCCCTGGGCACCTCCCTGGCTCTATATGGGCCAGCGGAAACAGGACCCCCTCTTTTCCAAAGCTTGCTGGGACAAGGGGTTCCAGCGAGGGGTTGGTGGGGCAGTTGTTCCCCTCTGGGGGGCGACTTGTCTCCCCTTGCAGTCAGGGGTCTCCTCAGAGACACGGACAACCCCTGGTGTGGTACCAGAGCTGTACACTGGGTCCGTTCTGGTGGTCTCCTTGGTGCCACGGCCCAATGCTGCCTTTGCTCCTGGCACTGTCTCTGGCGCCAGTGAGCAGGGCGGTGCCAGCCATGCACCCTGGCTCCCCTCCAATGCCACTGTCTGTGCCAGAAAGCCTAGAATTCAGGGGGTGGCCAGATTGGAGATCTCCCTGATCTCATTCTCCACCTTTCAGGGTGAAGATCAGGACAATCCTGATTCTGCCTAGGCCTCTCCAAGGCCTACTTCAAGTCTTCAGCCTGCAGCATCTTCTTACAGTGCTGCCCACGGGGCCACCTCCCCTGAGCTCTCCAGCACTGCCTTCAATGCTGGAGACTCTGTTGGTGTCACTTGTGACACTCCTGGGGATGACGGCGCTGAGGTCAGTACTGTCTCCATTGCTGAGGCCACCCTACCTGTTTCAGCTCAGATTGGGGCAACTTCAACTGCTGGGAACAGTGCTCAGAAGGGGCCCACGGTCACTTTCTCGATGAATAGGCCTTCATCTTCTTTGACTGCTAGCCCAGATTCATTTTCTAGACCTCCTCTGAGGGGCAGGTCTCTTTCTTCAGGGGCAGGGTTGGCAGCGCTCATTTAGTGCAGCGATCCCTCCGTGGAACCTCTAGGGGTCCCAGGAGGAGCCATAGTGCCAATGCTGCATTGTCTTCCTCTGCACCTAGAAAGAGTCCTGTGGTTGAAGAGGATGGGGGCTTCCCATTGGGCTCTGTACAACTCATTCTTCTCACCTGGGAGTTCTCCCTCAAGGGCAACACCCTGTCCGCCCCTCAACTGTTGGATATACTGAGGTGGGTGGGATAGTCAGCCCCCACCTTCAGGAGGGGTCCCCTGCATGATCCCGCAGTCCTTGCAAAGGACCTTCTGTGGTTCACCAGGCTATCTCCTCCTCTTATGCTTTGCCTCCACCCCCTCTTCTTCCGAGTCTCCTCAGTCCAAGAGGCCCCATGACTTGGGAACAGTTCAGAGGGTTGGTGGCTGCATTCCCCCGCTACGTAGGGGCACTCAGCAAGGTCATTTTTAGACCTCAGACCCCTGTGCCACCCACTTCTGAATCAAGCTCCTCTGAATCTTCAACTTCCTCCACTGAGGAAGAGGATGCTTCCCTCCACTACTCGGCTTATGGGACTTCACGTCTTATCAGAGCTTCCTAGCAGACATGTTGGAGGAGCTTCATATCTCCCATTTCACCAGACATAACCCTGCCCATATGACACTGTCATTCCTGGGGGAATACAGTGCTGAACATCTGGTCATACCTCCCTGGTGACAGACATTTACGGAAGCTTCGTACTCTGTCTGGAATTGTCCCACCGCCCCAGCTCCTGCCCATAGGGACAGCATGCACCGGTATTGCACTGCTGTAGGGTCTCCAGGTGCCATTCCACACCCCTCTTTGGGAGTGGGGCTTCTAGACACCCCATCTGGGCACCGTTGCCCCCACCATGACTGCCCCCCAGACTCTGACACGGCTGAGTTAGACCACTGGGGGAGAAGGACGTTTTCAGCTGCACGCCTTCTTCTTTTTTTTTTTGTGTGTTATTTATTTATCTCCCCTGTGACTCCCCTACCTCTCCTTCAGGCCAGTTGCCAAGGACACTCACCTCTCGCTCGTCTCCACCACCGACCCTGACCCCACATTGCAGCCGCCTCAGGGTAACCCGACATAACCCTTGCATCGGGTGGGTCCTCCTCTTCCGAGGAGAAATGGCCTATTGGCCCAGGCATTGGTTCTGGGTGCTACTGTGGTCAGGTCAACTGCCATGGAACTCGAGGGGGTACTGGTCCAGGCGGCCATCATCTGGCAGGAGGAGACATCATTTTAAGTTTTTTCCTCCAATTTCCCCTAGTCGCGCTGCCTCTGAGCTTCCCCGGTCTCCACCAGGGGCCGCTACAGAGCGATGCCATTCCCCAACCCACCCCAGGAGAGGAGAGCAGTCCTCTGGACACTCAATCATACTCCTTCCCCTGCCGACCCTCCGGCGCCCGTGTCCGTTCTCGAACCCGGGTCACCAGTGTGATGTGAGGTAAGGCGCCAGTGCCTCAGCCCTCTGCACCACCGGGCCGGCCCGGCATGCCTTCTTCTATGCATAGTGGCTCATCAGGCGCACCAGGTAGCCTACTCTAGGCAAAGCTTGATGCTGCTAGGCCAGCTTCTAGCAGCAGTGCCTGATAGTGAGGAAACCCGGCAAGCCATTAGCCTCTCTGCCTGGGGCCTGGAGCTTGCAAGATACTTCTCCAGGGCAGTGTATGATGCTAATGAGGTGGCATCCAGTTTGGTAGGAACATCTGTCTGCATTAGGTTGGATGGTGTGTCTTCGCCTTTCGAGGTTGTCACCCTTGGCCAGATGTAGAGTGCTGTCCTCACCTTTCCGGGGGCCCCACTTTTTCTCTCGAAGGGCACGGCGTGAACTGCAGGGGCACTTTTGTCTCCCAGAGCACTGGAGCCACTGCCGGCCCAAGGCCATCCTCGGGCCTCACCAGGCCTGTAAGGGGCCCTCTTCTCCTGTGTTCTTCCCCCACAGGAGGCTGGGAGAATTTCTTTCCCTCAGATTTTGCCATCTCAGTACTCTGACCCATACGTAATGAATGGTGAAGATTGACTTGGGGAAGATATGGAAATTATGTACTCACCATAATTCTTAATCTTCCCAATTATCTTCACCATTCATTATGGCCAAACCTCCCTCCCTATGGCCAGACACTGGGCAGCACCTTCCCCCCCCTTTTCTTTTTTCTCCCTACTCCCTTGATCCTTCAAGGGTGAGAGTTAAGGTAGGATGGTAGTTTTCTTAGGGGCAAATCCTGACTTTACTTCATGCCATCTGGTGTTTCCTGCCTCCCTTTTGGCCTAGCCTGCACTTAGAGGGGTTTCTTCTTAAAAGTCCTTGGGAATAAAAAAAAAAAGAGAGAAGAGAAAAAAGCCTCAGGCTCTTTTGTCTACCTCCTCTCCCTTTCCGAGGTCTCCTTTCTGTCTCAAAGGGGGCATCTTAAGCTCTCAGATAGAAAGACAGAGAGCAGGCTCCTTGTTTTCTCCATCTTCTCGAAACCTGTTCTTGTTCTCTTCCATGGAGATATATCAAGAAGTATATATAAACAGAGAGAGTGAGTTCTTCTAAGGGCTCACCTGGTACCCCCTCCTTGTAAGGAGATATCTTACAGCATGATCCCTTAACTGTCCTCCTCCTCTTACCCCCCCTTCCCTTCCAGTTCTTATCTACTCAGACAAAACAAAAGAGCTCTCATGCTAAAGCGAGGATGGGTGTATGAATGCACCCTGATCCACTCCTTCTCATGGCCTGGCTGGGCCGACTGCTTTCTCTCCTCACCTCCTTCGGGTCTGGTTGAAATTCTGGGCATCTTGGCATCTCGCACTCTGGGGCTCTGCCTCAGTTAAAAAAAAAAAGGGAGAAATGGGAGGGAGGTCTGATCTCTCTTGTCTTCCTCTTGCTATTCTTCTTCCCCTTCTTTATCTTCCTTTTACCTAGGGCTGCGCAGCTGCTGCCATCACTGCCCTTCCTGGTCTCCCTCTTACCTATATCCCCTATTTAAGTTGGCTTTTTATCTTTATTTCTCTCCACCCTCCCTATCCTTTGTTCTCCCTTGCCCTCACTCTATCCCTGTCTTCTATCTTCCTCTCCTGGTGAACAGAATAGAGGGCTGGGAGGAGTCGGCGTCAGTTGCTGGCTACTTCACAAGTGCCACGTAGTTCACAGGCCTCGTGGATGGCACTATCCTGACATCGGCTCCCCCAGCACTGAAAATTTTAGAGACAAGCTCTTTTTTTATCCTAAGCAGAGTCCAGACCTCCAGCGTAGACCCATACGTAATGAATGATGAAGATACTTCGGAAAATCAAGAATTACGGCGAGTACATAATTTTCTTTTTTTTTCACCCTGTTCATGAGAGTGTGGTCCAGACTGCCACCCTGTGACAAGGCCAAGGTGCCTCTTCCCTCCCAGCCTCCTGAGAAAGCTTCCAGGGAACTGGATAACATGGGCAAAAAATGTTATACTTCAGCTTCTCTGCTCCTGAGGCAGGCAGCCTACTTGGCCTACACAGCACAGTACCAGAAAGTCCTTTAGAACTCCATACTAGCACTGAGCAAGAATGCTACTGATGACCTAGCACAGGTGTGGCTGACACAACAAGGTTAGCCATAGATGCCACAAAGTACCAGTTCCATATGGCAGTGGACAAAAATAATACTGATTCTAGGATCATGGCCCATGCAGTGTCCTTAAGGTTTGCCTGGCTTAGAACTGCAGTACCAATCCATCCCAGGACAACCAAACTAAAGTCATGGATTTCCCCTGTGAGGGAAATCCACTGTTTGGTCACAAGACAGAGATGTACATGAAGAAAGTGGACAAATACAAAACCACCTACAAAAGCAACACTGAGAAGGAAAAGGCCTCCATTTCCAACAGGAGTTATGGAAGGGGAGATATAGGTAGGGAATACTTCCCCCATGCTTACATCTCCTATGACTATACCCTCCATAGAAGGGCTACTTTACAGGTAAGGGTAGAAGGGGCACCAGGCATGCAGCTGCACCTCCAGCCCCCAAAGCTCAAGCTAAACAAAACCCCTGACAAATATGTACAGGTTGCCCATCTATTGCCAGCAGGAGGAAGGCTGACTCACTGTTTCCAGGAATGGACAAAAATAACCACAGACAAGTGGGTCCCCTGCAGTTCAGAAAATTCCTGACACTGCAGAACCACAAGGGATTTCATCCTCACACCCCAACAGAAAGAATCATGTTGAAAATGAAGGTGAAAATTGCTGCAAGCAAATACAATGGAAAATTTACCTCCCTCACAGTGTGGAGAGGGACTTTACTCAAGGTACTTCCTGACTCACAAGGAAAATGGGGAGTGGTGTGGCGGAGTTAGGCTACACCCTCGGCTGTGACTGATGGACCACTTTTCTATCTCCTTATTTCCTAGCAACAGTTAACGCTTTTCTCTTTGCTTTTCTTCTTTTCAACCTACCCTAAGTTGGCCACCTAGCGTAGCTCATTACTGTCCCTACTGAACTTCCTACTAGTTCTCTCTTTTCATTCTTTTTCCATTTCCATCCATTCAGTCCCTGGAATGATGCCAAACACCCGGAAAGGTGTTGTGTAAAGTGTATAAGTGCATTTTGTGTACAAAAAACATGAAGGCTATTTTAAATAGGATTGAATACAGTTAGTAAAGCCTTTTTAAAGAAAAAGGATACAGAAGTCATATAAAATAATAATAATGTCATGATTAGTACAGTTATAAGAAATCCTTAAGATATGTTAATAAATTCACACTATAGACCTGTTGCTGTATAAGGTTCTATGTATGAGAATGTGGTACACTTTATAAAAGTGCTTAGTCACTGTGCATCAGAGATATAGAGAGTCAGTATCTGTGATGATATACACTGTGGGTGGGATATTCAAAAGGGTTGCACCATGCGTAATAGGGTTGCACCTGCGCAAGTCCGAAATTGCGCCATTCTGCGATATTCAGCAGGAGGCAGTTGCACCACTGAAAACATGCTGAGCAACAGCGCAATGCTAATGAATGCATGCTGAACTGGAGGGGGAGGAACCATGCATAAACTGCACAGCCCGATATTCAGCCGGGCTGTGCAGAGTTGTGCAGGCACAACCCCCAACCTGCGCCTGCACAACTTTGAGCCAAAAAAAATGGAGTAGAGTTGAGGGCCACCCACAGGTGAGCTGCCGCATTGCAGGGCGCAACACAGCAGCTGCCACCTGTGGCTGGCCCTCAACCTACTCCTGTGCCCCCACAGCCCAATTGTGGGCAAAAGTGTAAAAATCCCCACCCCCGACTGGCCCAATAGCGGGCAAGCGGCTTAAATAACCCCCACCAGCCTGATTAAGTGGGCTGCAAAGTGCCCCCCTAGAACATATCCCTGGTGGTCCAGTGGACCGCTAAGCCCGACGTGGGCTGAAGATGTAAACCCCAAACATATCCCTGATGATCTAGTGTCCCCACCCACCCACCCATGAAGCCCCACCACTCCCCGCCCCTCCGCAGCCACGGCAGAACCCACTCACCGGCCGCCTACTGACACTGACTGCCATATGTAGCCCATACCATACAAGGCAGTCCAGATATATGCAGTTCTCTACCGCCGGCAGTCGGTCGTGGCGGGTGGTGGGTGGCAGGCGGTGGATGCTGCCACCCGCCGCCGCCGGGGAGCAGGCAGGCTTCATGGGTGGTGGGGTGGGGACACTAGATCACGAGGGATATGTTCAGGGCGGGGGTTTAAACATCTGGCCAGCCCGCGATCGAGCTTAGCGGTCCACTGGACCACCAGGGATACGCTCTGGGGGTTTACACATCTTCAGCCTGCGATCGGGCTTAGCGGTCCACTGGACCACCAGGTATATGTTCGGGGACACTTTGCTGCCCGCGATCGGGCTGGTGGGGGTGATATAAGCTATTGCCTGCGATCCGCCAGTCGGGGAGGGGCTGTTTATGCATTTGCCCGCGATCGGGCCAGTCGGGGTGGGGGATTTTACACATTTGCCCGCCGATCGGGCTGCAGGCGCCAGTCCTCGACGGCTGCTGCTCTGGCAGGCGCCAGGCAAGTCTTCGGGATCGGCGCACCTGCATGCTAATGGCATGCAAATGGGCTATAAACAGATGCAAATGGCCCCTGCACCTTGCATGAATTATGGCCCCATTTGCATGTCACCTTTTGAATATCGGAGAATTGCGCGCTTAAGGCGCCATGGTACTAACGCCACCACAACGAATGCTCCACTCTGACCACTTGTGGTGGCGCAAGTTCCACTGCGCCATGCACAGTGGCTGTGGCCGGGGGGGTGATATTCAAAGGAGTTGCTCAATAGTGCAACTCCTTTGAATATCGCCCCAGCCACACCCCTGCACAACTATTTTGTGCAGCGCAAGGGCCTGCGCCACAAAATAGCACAGTTTGAATATCCGGTCCTGTATCTTTAACTGAACCAGGAAATCCCCTGAAATAACCCCTCCCCCCTTGGTTTTGAAACAACATGTTCAGACATGCAGCAACATGTCCAGACTTGTAACTAGAAGAGGGCTCAGTCAGGTGATCCCACCAAAAAGATTTAAATACCTCTTCAGTGAGTTTACTTCAGTTCAGCCCAGAGGGCTCAGCCATAGGAGAGGGAGAAGGAGGCAGACAAGCTGTTGAATGCAGATGAGAAGGGTCTTAGGAGCTCTTAGATCCAGGACTGTATTTTGTGAGAAACTACTGATGTTAAGTAGTGATTTTCTTTGCAATTTTTGTTGTTTTCATTTATTAGTTTTCTAACCTTTGAAAATAAGTATCACATCATGGTGTGTTAAACCTGTAAATTTGCCTCGTCTGAAGTTTATTCCCACATGCTGTGACACGTGGCATTTCATTTTAGGTCTGAGATATCTGAAGAAACAAACAAAGAAAAATTCAAGATGGTATCACTGGGTTCAATATTCTATCTCTGCAGAAAAGAGATTGGCTGGGGTCACTGGATCTGAAAGATGCCTACTTTCACAAAGCAGTCAGGTCCAGCCACAGAAAAGTAGCTCAGATTCAAGATAGGGAATTGCCACTGTCAGTTCACAACCCTTTCCTTCAGCTTCTCCTCAGCACCAAGAGTATTCACAAGTGTTTAGCCACAATGGCAGCACATTTGAGGAGGCAAAGGGTGGTGTTTTTTCCCTATCTGGATGACTGGCTAGTTTCAGGGAAAACAAACCAGGAGGCAAAGTTCTCTCTACTACTGACACAAGGCACCTTGGAGGACTTGGACTTCCTCATAAATGTTCAAAAGTCACAAACAGAACCATTTCAGGTTCTGGACTTCATAGGTACAGAGCTGGATACCCTGCAAGAGAGGGCATTCCTTCCTCAAGCAAGGGTGGCAAATCTGACTGCAGCTGCAAAACCTTTCAAGGCAGGTCAGCCAAGACCTACAAAGGATTCCCTACACTTACAGGGGCACATAGCCTCATCCACTGCAGTGGTACCAGATGCTGGGTTCTAAATGAGAGATGTCCAGTGTTACCTAGGGGACCCTGGTCTCAGAGGTGGGATCCGCTGTCCAAATTAATGCCTGTCACAAAGTCTTTGCTAAGGGCACTAGATGATGGAAGGAAGAATGCAATCTCAGAGAGGGAATTCCCTTCCTTCAGCAATCACATATGGCTATACTGTAACAAAGGTTTTGGTTAGTGTCTGTGGAGGTACCAAACATAATAAAAATACAGGACACATAACAGTAAGCTTCCTTCTATATTTTGCAGTTGCACACAGAAAAGAGTACAAGGTTCTTGGCACAGTCTTTCTAGATGAAAAATAGCTGCTAGTAAACGACTACAGAAGATTAGTAAAATTGGCCCAGATATAACCTTCTCCTGGGAGACATGTGCATCAGAGGTCTTCTTTTAGTCTCTCTTCATTTGGCTTCTGGTGCAGACCCTGCACCATTTTAGTTGCGCTCCTCTGGACTACCTCCATCCTGTCTATGTCCTTGCAGAGATGGAGTCTCCAGAACTGCATGCAGTACTCCAGATAGGGTCTCCCCAACTGTCACTAACTGTCTGTAAAGAGGGATAATAACTTCTTGTTTTCTACTGATGATGACTCTCCCTATGCATATCAGTATCCCCCCAGCTCTCCTTACTACCTTCTCACATTACTTACCTACCTTTACATCATCTGATATGACTACCCCCAGGTCCCTTTCCATTTTTGTAGTCGTTAATACCTCCCCCACTGTGTACTCGTCCCTTGAGTTTTTGTTTCACAGGTGCATTAATTTGAACTTCTTTGCATTGAATCTAAGCTGCCATAATTTTGACCATGCCTCCAACCTTTCCAAGTCCCTTCTCATCATTTCTACCCACCTCCTTGTATATCAACCCTGTTGCAGGTCTTTGTGTCGTCTGCAAAGAGACATACTTTTCCTTCCAGTCCCTTCACAATGCCACCTATAAAGACATTAAAGAGGACTGGTCCCAGTACTGAACCCTGCAGTACCCCATTAGTAGCCCCCCCTTTCTTCAGAGTGGACTCGGTTTACTATTACCCTCGGAGTCCTGTTGTCCAGCCAGTTTTCTACCCAGGTTACCACCCTGGGACCCACTCCCAGGCTGGCTAACTTGTTTATTAATCTTTTGTGTGGGACTGTGTCAAATGCCTTGCTAAAGTCTAGGTAGACCATGTCCACAGCCCCTCCCTGGTCTACTACTTTGGTCACTCAGTCAAAGAAATCTATTAGATTCGTCTGACGTGATCTTCCCACTATGAATCCATGCTGCCCTGGGTCCTGTGCCCTGCTAGCCTATAGGTACTCAACAATTCTTTCTTTCAGAAGTGATTCCATCATTTTCCCTACCACTGAGGTCAAACTAACAGGTCTGTAGTTTCTTGCCTCTGCCTTGCTCCCACTTTTGTGAAGGGGAATCACATCCGCCCTCCTCCAGTCCTCAGGTACTGTACCACACCCTCCTCCCATGATTTGTTAAAAAGGGTAGTCAGTGGTGCCACTAGTTTCCCCCTTAGTTCTTTTAGAATTATAGGGTGAATCCTGTCAGACCCCATTGCTTTGTCCACCTTCAGTTTTAGGAATTCTTTCAGGACCCTTTCTTCTGTGAATGGACTGGTATCAACCCCCCCATCCAGTGCGCTTCTATTATTTGGTTTAGGTAGCTCCCCCCCCTCTTCTTTTGTGAATACTGAGTAGAAGTATTTGTTCAGTATCTCTGCTTTGTCACTGTCACCCTCTGCCCACCTCTCCCTTTATTAAGCCTCACTATCCCTCCCCTGGTCTTTCTTCACTCCCTAATGTACCTATAAAAGGTTTTATTCCCCTTCTTAACTGAATTGGCTATCTTTTCCTTGGTTTGAGCCTTTGCTATTCTGACTGCCTTCCCCGTGTCCTTCTGCTGTAACTAGTACAGTTCTCTGTCCTGCTCTTTCTGTGTTTCCTTATACTTCCTGAGTGCTATCTTTTTCTCCCTAACCTTCCCCGCCACCTCTTTTGAGAACCATAGTGTTTTTTTCCTTCGTCTTGTTTTATTTATTTGATTCACACAAAGCGTTGTTGCCTCTGTGATGGCAGCTTTGATTTTTTCCCCATTGTACTTCCAACGAACCTTCCTGACTGTTTGCTAGTGCTTTTCTGAGGCACTCCCCCATTTTGCTAAAGTCAGCCCTCCTAAAGTCCAATACCCTCACCTTTGTGTGACGTAACTCTATGGCTGTGTTTATCGTGAACCACACTGTTTGGTGGTCACTTGTTCCCAGATGGCTACCCACTTCTTATACCGGGTCATAATGTTGTACGCGTAATAGCGTACAGCATTATGGTGCAACCAGACACAATGGCTCTCCGGTTGGACCCCCCGAGGAGTTAGGATCAGAAGTGAGCGGGATCTGGGGGAGTGTGGGGGTGGAGCCCCCCACAGAAAAGAAAATACTCTGTGCGACATTATGACCCCGTACCCCCACTTCTAAATTCGAGATCCTCCCTCCATCCCCGTTTGAGAGCACCAGGTCCAAGATTGCTCCCTCCCAAGTGGGTTCTAACACTAGCTGTCTGAAGCATGCCCCCTGTAGGGCATCAAGAATTACCCTGCTCTTGGATGTGACTGAAGCAAAGGTGTTCCAGTTAACATCTGGCATATTCAGGTCCCCCATTAACAATATCTCCCCCTTTTCTGCCACTCTAAGGATGCCTTCTATCATTTCCTTGTCCATTTCCTCCCCCTGAGACAGAGGGCTGTATATAACCCCTGTACAGATTGTGGTGCCATTTCCTGTCTCCAGGGTGACCCACAGTGCCTCCTCTCCTCCTTGTTTACCCTTTAGTTCCATTGCTTTGATCCCTTCCCTTATGTAGAGAGGTACTCCTCCTCCTCCTCTTTTACCCTCCCTGTCCCTCCTGTAGATTGTGTACCCTGGTATGTTGACATCACAGTCATGGTTCTCTGTGTACCATGTTTCTGTGACTGCCAGGATATCCAGGTGTCCCTCTTCCATCAATGCCACTAGTTCAGGGAGCTTGTTACCCAGACTATGTGCATTGGTACTCATCGCCCTCCATGTTTTGATAGCCTTACCCCTTTTAGCCCCAATCCCTGTCCTTTGTGTCTTTGCTTTTTTCTCCATTGACCCCTGTCCAGCTCCCTATCGACTTCTCTACCTTAGTGTTTACCTCACTAACTACCCTGTTTTGTGGGCTAGGCTGCTATAGCCCCTTGTACCTTGTCTATCCAAGGAAGACCTTTGGTTTACAGAAAATACAATTACTAAAAGGCAGAATATTTCTTATAAGTAGTAGCACTAATAGTATGCAATAGCTAATAATGGCAACAGTAATGATAAATGCATGAGTTATATTCCTAGAGTTATAATAAGCTGCATGAGCCACAAACAATAATAGTAATAATAATCCATTTCTCACTACAATACTCACAACAGATGCCTCCCACCTAGGCTGGGTGCCCACCTGGAGGACCTCACTGTAAGTGTTATTTGAAGAACGCAGGAGACTCAGGAGCACATAAATTTCCTGGAGCTCAGGTCAGTGTATCTGGCAATGTAGGCTTTTTCCTCCCAGATCAGGAGTCAGTCTGTCCAGGTTAGAACAGACAACACTACAACAATGTATTACGTAAACAAGCGAGGAGGAACAAGATCTTCAGAACTGTGCATAGAATCAGTGAAGATCTGGAACCTAAGGTACTCCCAGGACATTCAGCATTTAGCAATGCACCTTCCAGGGAAAGACAGTGTGTTGGCAGATTCCCCTGAGCAGAATCAGCCAGGGAAATCACAAATGGACCCTGAACCGGCAGGTGCTGGCAACAGTGTTCATATGGTGGGGTACACCAGAAATAGGCCTGTTTGCATCCTGGGACAACAACCAGCTCCCAGTGTTTTGTTGCAGACCCCATCAGTGGGTACAGTCCAAGAGGATGCTAAGTCCTCAACCGGTCAGGGGAAGCTTCTATATGCCTTCTCACCTTTTCCACTTTTGCTGAGAGTACTGCTCAAACTGAGAAGGCAGTCAGCAACAATGATTCTCATAGCTTCAGACTGTGCCAGACAGATCTGGTACTCCCTGCTCCTGTCCTTCTCCAACAGGCATCCTGTCAGTCTATCCCTGAGATATAATCTGCTGACGTTGTCTCAGGGCAGGATAACATTCCCAGATCTGAGAACTCTGTATCTCAGAGCATGGTTCTTGAAGAGCTCTGGACTAAAGCTCTCTCTTAAGGAGTTATAGAATTGCTTAATGTTTCCAGGAAACCAGCAACAAAGAAAACTTGTGCTTCAAATTGGAAAAGATTTTCCTTTTGATGTTCCTCTAGGCAGCTCAACCCTTTGCAAGCCATTCTGGCAACAATCCTGGACTACTACTCCTGTTTTGGGTATACAGTGTACATATTGTTTTTTTTACTTAATGTTTCTATGAAATGTATGAAACTCATTATTTTACTTTACATTTTTTAAATGTGAAACAGGACCATCTTCTAAGTAGGACCACCTATCCTATTCGTGTGATGTACCATCAATTTCTGTATAAAAATAAAGGTTTTTATTACTACTACTATTTCCAGTCCTTGGGCCTCAGGCCCTCAACCCTGAAGGTTCATTTGGTAGCAGTGTCAGCTTATGCTTCAGTTGGCAAGGACAGGTCAGTGGCCTCACAACCCATTTTCAAAGGGTTATTTAAAGGTTTTAATCACCTGTACCCTCCAGTGAGGGATTCTGTTTCTCCATGGGACCTGAATCAGTTGCACTGCCCAGCTGACAGAGGGTCCTTTCAAGCTTATGGCAACTACTGCTTTGAATTATGTCATCTGGAAAGCAGTTTTCCTGGTGGCAGTGACATCTGCCAGAAGAGTGAGTGAGTTGGAAGCCCTCTGCACATATCCTAACTACTGTGCATCATATTTCACGGGGACAAGTAGTCCTAAGAACAAATTAAATTCCTCTGCAAAGTGGTGTCTGAATTCCATCTAAATTAGTCACACTTACAGTATTCTTTACAGCAAAATCCAGCTCAGGAGAACAGAAGTTCCACAGTCTAGATGTTAAGAGAACTCTGAGCTGTTACTTGGACCACACAAATGATATAAGGTCTAAAAACACTCAGTTCTCACCCCAGGAATCCCTCAGTATGCTTGACTTATGCAGGTTAGCCCACTGTGTTAAGCTGCCCTGGAGACAGAATGTATGCAAATGATGGAGTGGCATTAGCCAATCAGCATGAGTTCTAAAGCTGCAGCCTGTAGATGTAGCTGTTAGTGGCTCAGATTTATTTCTCCACCTCACTGACAAGACACCCTGGAGTTCACTCCTCTAGTCATCGCTTCAGACAGTTCCTTTTAACTTGTTCATCATCGGCCAACCAGTGCCGGCCAGGCAGTTTGTGAGACTGGTGGATCACATGGCCTCCACCACAGTAGTAGTACCAGGTGCCAGTTTTCAGATGAGGGACATTCAGTACCACTTGAGGGCTCATTGGTCTCAAATAAGAGACCCCCTATCAAAGCTGGTACCAGTCACAAGAACCCTTCTCCAACCTCTGGACTGGTGGAAAGACAAAGACAAAGATAATCTCAGGTAGGGGATTCCTTTCCAGCAGAGGGATCTCTCGCTGGTGCTCACAACAGATGCCTCCCTACCAGGGAGGGGAGCGCACCTGGCAGGTCAGTCCATAAATGGGGTATGGTCTCTTGGGAGTCCAGCCACCATGTCAGCCTTCTAGAGCTCAGAACCATGTACCTTGCCATGCAGGCCTTCGCCCTCAGCTAAAAGATCAATTTGTCCAAATCAGGACAGACTACACTACCATGTTTTATATCAATAAGCAAGGGGGCACCAAGTCCTTAAACCTCTGCTTAGAGGCCATGAAGATCTAGTCTCTGGCTTACTCCATGGATGTGCACCTGACTGCCATCCACCTCCCAGGCAAGGACAATCTCCTGGCAGATTCCATCAGTCACACCAGTCAGGGCCACCACAAGTGGACCCTAACCAAA
The DNA here is from genome assembly GCA_016271365.2 of Neoceratodus forsteri. Taxonomy (NCBI): domain Eukaryota; kingdom Metazoa; phylum Chordata; order Ceratodontiformes; family Ceratodontidae; genus Neoceratodus; species Neoceratodus forsteri. The sequence goes on from CM057450.1 coordinate 1,547,722,064, forward strand.
CAGGTACCTGCAACAGTCTTCAGGAGATGGGTCACTCCAGAGATAGATCTCTTCACCTCTGAAGAGAATCATCACCTTCCGTTTATTGTTGCAGGCCTCTGGCACTGGGCTCAGTGCCAATGGATGCTCTGGTTCTGGACTGGACAGGGAAGTTTCTGTATGTCTTCCTTCCATTCCCTCTAATTCTCAGGGTACTCCTCAAACTGAGGAGCCAACCAGCAACAATGATTCTAACCTCAGGAATGCTTCAATATTCTTAACTCTTGCAGTCAGCCTTGAGAGTAGAACTGCCTGGAGATTGGAACGTTTGCTAATGATGGAACCATCATTGACTCGTGCCACTTATTCAAAAGCTGCTCTTACCAACTGATGCATTCTAAAATGCTCAGATTTCATTCTCCGCCTGCGAAGTCAAGATGCCTCGAAGATCTCTCCCCACAGTCATGAATTTCAGCGTTGTTTTTTGTTGTTTCTTCAAGTGAAAAACAAGTAACTTTTATTTAAATTTCATCTGTTGCCTTTAGTTTTTGTTTTAGTAGTTATTGCTAGTTATATTAGTGTTTTAAAGTTTTAATTAGCGGTTCTTCTCGGTTCTTTGTAGCCGCTGATGAACTGATGTTTCCATTAGCATCTTTATTACATTTTAACTATGTTTTATTTAGTTTAGTGTAGCTTGGTGCTTATTTTACTTTTCTGTCAGAACCGATACTCTTCAGTTCTTTTCTACTTGAGATTGCGGTTCCTGACAGGATCTAACTGTGGTTTCGAGGCCATTGTTTCAACTGCAAAAAAAAAATCTTTTGTTGCAGTTTACTTCAGGTTTTTGTCATTTAACTAAATTGTCAGATAAACTGAAGAAGAAAACTGGGCCTCAGGGCTTCAAAAACTGTGTCCATTGTGGAGAGATTTTTGCCAAGGCAGACAAACATGATAAATGTGTCTGACTTGGTAAATCCCACTTCACATCAGAATGTGAGCTTTATAAAGTATTTCCAGCAAAAACTATTGAAAAAAGACTGGAAAGTTTTAAGAAGAAGATGTCTCAGATAAAGAGTCTGGGAGGTGATGGCTCTGAGCAGCCTACTTTTCCCGATTACGCAGGGGAAACCGCTCAATTGGAGTTATCTACTCTGGATAAGGGTGAACCTTCTAGACCAAAACAAACCAGTGAACTGGTTGAAGCACTGGAACCGGCAAAGAAAACTAAGAAAACAAAACATACAGAATCCCCTGCTAAAAAGCCTAAGGGGACTTCTGTAGAAAAAAACAAAATGCCTACTCCAGAGGCCCTAGCTCAGGCCGTCCAAGTTATCCAGGCATTCCAGGGTTTTGTACCAGTTCCGATTCCACAGGTACTGGTTAAACCCTTGTCTGAAATCTCGGTTCAACAACTGATAACTTTGGTTGTATCCTCTTTTCCTGGTATATATCTCAAGGAATACGAGGAATATGATGATGATGATGGTGATGGGGAATCCATTGAACCTGAGGTTTCCCCAGGACAGGATTTTGAATCACCACTGAGATTACCCGAAGGTTTTTCCTCACACTTCACTTTTGTGAAGAATATGGTGGATGCCTTGGATATTGCCACCAATGACATGGTGGAAGATGAGGAGGAGGTGGAATGCCTTGACCTCATGGGATTGACCTCAACTAAAAAATTATTGCTTTCAATAAATACGTTTTTTAAGAATTATGTTTTACAAATACTACAAACCCCAAATTCTGTGTCTCCCTTGGACAAAAAAGCTGACAAGAAATATCAGTTGGACATGGAAGGGCCAGAATTCCTCTTCTCACATCCTGATCACCTGGGTGTTGTTCAGACCACAGCCTATGACAGGGCAAAAGTGCCTTTGACTTCTCATCCTCCAGAAAAGGATTCAAGGAAAATTGATAGTATGGCCAAGAAAGGCTATTTGTCTGCTTCTGTGGCTACCAGAGAAGCTAATTACATGGCATATGCTGGCCAGTATCAGAAGTCACTGTGGCAGTCAGTTATGGCTCTGGCAGACAAAGCTTCTCCTAGTTTGTCAGCTGATCTTACTGAAACAGCTAGGTTTGGGTTGGAGGCATCTAAGTATCAATTCCATATGACAGCAGATACTAATGACACTGCTGCCAGATGGATGGGCCTCACAGTGGCCCTCAGAAGATTTGCTTGGCTCAGGGCCACAAATTTGACACATGATACATAGAAACATAGAAACATAGACTTTGACGGTAGATAAGGACTGCTTGGCCCACGTAGTCTGCCCATCTCCCTACCTACTGGATAAGCTGCAGATCCTAGTTAACCAACAGCCTATTTTTTCCTACCCCCCAACAAGAATTGCCTTATGTCTGTCACATGCATTCTTGAATTCACCCACAGTTTTAGACCCCACAACCTCCTCAGGAAGGTGGTTTCATGCGTCCACCACCCTCTCTGTGAAAAAATACTTCCTCACATTGCCCCTGAGCCATCCCCTCTATCTTCAAATTGTGTCCCCTTGTTCTTGCACATCTCTTTTCTGAAAGATGCTACCCTCTTGGACTTTGTTGATTCCACTGAGGTACTTAAAAGTTTCAATCATGTCCCCCTCTCCCTCCTTTCCTCAAGGATATACATATTAAGCTCCTTTAGTCTCTCCTCGTATGGCTTCTCTTGCAGACCCTGCACATTTTAGTTGCCCTCCTCTGGACTGCCTCCATCCTGTTTATGTTCTTGTGGAGATGGGGTCTTGCCAACTGTCTGAACGGAGGGATAACAACTTCCTCTTTTCTGCTGGTGATGCCTTTCCCCATACATCCCAATATCCCCTCAGCCCTCCCTACTGCCTTCTCACATTGCTTGCCACTGACTAAGGCCTAAGACTAAGGCCATGGATTTTCCCTGTGAAATAATTCTCTGTTTGGAGACACAACAGAGGCTTATATGATGAAAATGGATGAATACAAAGCCACTTACAAAAGTAACTTAGCTAAAGAGAAGCAGTCTACTTCCAGACCTTATGGAAGAGGGGATAAAGGAAGGGCTGGATACAGCAGACCCTTCTTCCAGGCCCAGGCTGTACAGCAGTACCAACGGTATCCTCAGAAAATAGGATACTTCAGAGGTAGGGGCAGAAGGGGATCTAGATGTGGGACTCAGTCTAGCCAGGCTGCGCCCCAGTCTAAACAGAACCCCTGACGTGTTAGCCAAGGTCACCCGCCCTGTACCAGTAGGGGACAGACTGGATCACTACCTCCAGGCTTGAAAAAACATTACCACAGACAAGTAGGTCCTGGAGGTATTGAGTCAGGGGCTGTCCCTTGGTTTCAGACCCTTTCCCCCCTTAAGGACAAGAGCCTTCAAACCAACTTCAAACGCAGAAAGGAAGCTGTTAGAAGCAGAGGTGGCAAACCTTCTACTGTGAAGAGCAGTGGAACCAGTTCCTCCTCCACAATGGGGAAAAGGTTTTTACTCAAAGTACTTCCTGACTACAAAGAAAAGTGGGGAGTGGTGACCTATTCTCGATCTAAGATCACTGAACAAATACTTGGCAAAACCAAAGTTCAAATTGGTAACTTTGTCTATGATTCTGCCAAGCCTCCAGAAGGGAGAGTTAAAAGATGCCTATTTCCACATCCCCATAAGGGAGTCTCACAGAAAATATCTTAGGTTCATTCTCCTCTCAGGTCACTACCAGTTCTCAGCACTGCCATTCGGCCTTACTTCTGCCCCAAGAGTGTTCACAAAGTGCTTGGCAATGGTGGAGGCACACCTAAGAAGGCATGGAATCACAGTGTTTCCCTACCTGGATGACTGGTTGGTAGTAGGAAAGTCTCCATAACAGGTCAGAGACTACCTAAAGGAGGCTCAGGACCTCCAGGAGTCCCTAGGATTCCTAATAAACCTCAAAAAGTCTGTCCTACAACCAGTGCAGGTGTTGCACTTCATAGGGGCAGAGCTGGACACACTAAGGGGATGTGCTTACCTGCCTTAGGAAAGGGTAAGCAACATCCAACAAATTGCTGGGTCTTTCAGGCTAAACAGACCAAAACCAGCAAGGCAATTCTTGAAGCTCCTGGGACAGATGGCTGCAGCAACAGCTACATTACTGGGTTCCAGGTTTCAAATGAGAGACATACAGTTCCACCTCAGGGCACATTGGTGCCAAAGAAAGGACTCACTTTCAAAATTGGTTCTGGTAACAGGGACATTAGTACAAGCTCTCCAATGGTGGCAAGAAAGAGAAAAGCTCAGGGAGGGAGTCGCCTTCCAGCAAGAGTTCCCATCAGTGGTTCTCATAACAGATGCATCCTTCCTAGGTTGGGGTGCCCATCTGGGGGATCTAACAGTGCATGGTACTCGGTCAAGTGTACAGTCTCTCCAGCACATAAACTTGCTAGAACTAACAGCAGTGTTCCTAGCCCTGCAGGCATTTGCATCCATGATACAAGGCAAAGTGGTACAGGTCAGAGAAGACAATACCACTACAATGTACTGCATAAACAAGGGAGGATCAAGATCCAACCCTCTGTGCACAGAAGCAATGAAGGTGTGGAACCTGGCCTACTCACTCAAGGCTACATTAGTAGCCATCCATTTACCAGGAAAGGACAGTACTCTGGCAGATGCCCTGTGTCGAATCAACCAGGACCATCACGAATGGACTCTTAACAGACAGGTATTGGAGATGGTGTTCAGAAGGTGGGGCACCCCAGACATAGATCTCTTTGCATCCCACGAGAACCACCAGCTGCCACAATTCTGTTGCAGACCACCAGTCAAGGGTACAATACCTATGAATTCTCTGACTTTGGATTGGTCGGGGAAGCAGCTATATGTCTCCCCTTCCTTTCCACTGCTCCTCAGAGTCGTGATCAAACTCAGATCCCAGCCAGCATTGATGATTCTGATAGCTCTAGACTGGGCCAGGCAGCCATGGTATTCCCTGCTGCTACCCATGTCTGTGACTCCACCAATACATCTCCCACAGAGGCACAACATGTTAACCTCCTCCCAGGGGAAGATCCTGCACCTGAACCTCAGGCTCAAGGCCTGCCTCTTGAGGACCTAGAGTATGCAGGCCTGCATCTCTCTGAAAGTGTCCTGGATGTCCTAAGGGGTACAGAAGACCTTCCACTAAAATGACATATGCCTCTAAGTGGAAGAGATGTTCCATATGATGTTCTGCTAATGAGGTAGTACCTTCACGAACAGGGGTACCAGATTTTTTGGATTACCTTGTCCATCTGCATTCCCTGGGCTTACAGCACACTACCCTCAAGATGCATCTGACATCAATTTCGGCTTACATTTAAGCTGGCAAGGGTAATTCCATGGCTTCTAATCCCATTTTCAGAAAGTTCTTTAAAGGTCTGACTCATCTGCACACTGGTGCATGCAAGGGACCTCAATGTATGTATTGCCTGTGACGCTTGGCTAGCTGGTTATGATTGTTGTATGATATTTGTAATATAAAAAAATAGTATGTGAGCCTGTGCTTCCATGGGTTGCCCCTCCCCCCCCCAAGTTTCAATGGAGCTACAGGATATGTAAACTGACCAGGAGATTTCTTTAATGTAATTAACTTCTTTGAGAAATTGCATTTTATGGCCTTTTTATGACCTCATGCTTTTAAGTTGGAAACTAAATATACATTTTATTACAGGACAGGATGTCATTTAGCTGATTCCTGTTGGCTATATCACACCTAGGTGATGGACTGCAGGATTGTAAACCTAAAAGGAACTGGTTGATCTGAGACTCATAATTTAGGAAATGAGTTTTTGCTGAAGTCACATTATTTAAAATATCTCCTGACAGGAAATAATTTTTGTAATTTTATATTCTAAAAGGAGGAGCTAGATGACTCACAGAAGGGGTGTGCAGAGACAGAGTTAAACTAATACTTGTGTCTGAACTGTTTGAGATATACCATTTTGGGACTCTAGAGAGACAGAGCTCTCTGGTCTAACTTAAGCACTTCCAGAGGTAATACCTTAGACAGCAAAGGTCTAAATGCATTGTAGTAGGCGTTTATGTTTTGTACTTTTCCCTTGTTCTTTTATGTGATTGTGAGTTCTTTGATATATTGTTCTGTGTTTACATTTTTCATATTTTTATCATCTTTTAGTAAAGTATCATATTTAAAAAGACTACCTGGGTGTCTGCCAGTTCTTTTTGCATGTGACGTATAGATGGTTAAGTCTGACAATTGTTCGACAGCTTGATGGTGTTACTGAGCTTGAGTAAAAAGGTAAGAATATACCTAAGGTCTCTTATTGAGTTTTAAGGGTTCGTTTTTGGAAGTCTGGCTTGGTGCCCCAGGCAAAAGATTGTACCGCAATCCCCGAAGAGGGTACGTATCTGAGCCTGTACATTGGTTACACTAGCATAAGGTTCACAATTTGAATCCCCTCAGAACTTGAGACTAAAGGTGATTTGGACCCAAAAGCAGACAGGAGGGTTACCCTGTCTGTTACCTGTTCACACTATTGCACTCTGAGGTTGGCACTGTGGGAGTAGAGGGCCTGACCTGCGGAGTGCGTTTGTGACATTGCTAAGCTCATGTAACCCTCTTTTGAGCCAGTGGCCTCAGCCCACATGAAATATGTTACCTGGAAAACAATGTTCCTGGTGGCCATCACTTCGACCAGAAGTATTAGTGAGCTTCAGGCCTTGTGCATTGAGCACAACTACATTTCCTTTCATAGGGATAAGGTGGTGCTCAGAACTAATAGGAAGTTCCTTCCTAAGGTAGTTTCTGATTTCCATTTGAATCAGTCCATCACTCTACCTGTCTTTTTCACTGGGCATTCCAGCTCAGGTGAACACAGGCTTCATAACCTGGATGTCAAGAAAGCTTTGAGCTACTACATGACTCACACCAAGGACCATAGACAGGACAGACAGTAACTGTTCCTGACTTATGGAGATATAGAAAAGGGGAAACCAGTGACTAAGAGGACTATTTCTCATTGGATTTTCCAATGCATTAAATTTTGATACTCGAAAACAGATAAAGAGCCCCCTCAGTGGGCCTTAAGGCTCGTTCCACAAGGGGAACAGCTGCTACCTTTGCAGCTGCCAGGGATGTCCCATTATTGGAAATCTGCAAACAGCTACATGGACAACAGTACACACTTTCACAAAGCACTACTCTTTGGACACCCAGTCCAGGAGTGACGCTAGGTTTGGCACAGCAGTTCTGCAAAGTCTATTTCCAAAGTAGGTTCTGTGCCCACCTCCAAAGGTACTGCTTCGTAGTCTGCAAGAGTTGAGTATTGAAGAATTCCTGGGGTTAGAAGAAAAAATTACTCACTGTAGTAATCTTGTTTCTTCCAAGGTATTCTTAACTCACCTACCCTACCTCCCCTTCCAAAACCAGCGGCCTCTGCATCTCAAGCTGGGTATATGTAAAAGAAGGGTGTTCAACCCTTGATTGGTCACTGTTTTGAACCCGGTTGGGTGTTATTTTTCCCCTCTTTCAGATCATAGCTGACATTTTAAGGAGAATTGTTCTTTTTAGGAGGTTTTGCTAATATTATTATTATTAGTAGTAGTACTATTATTGTTATTATTGTCTTATTCTTAGAATAATCCTGTTATTTAGATGTTAGGTTATACAGTGGTTCGAATAGTCAGGGGCTTTCCTTGCACGCTCCTATGAAATCTGAGCATTTTAGAATGCAGCAGTTGGTAAGGGCAGCATCTGAATAAGTGGCACGAGTCAATGATGGTTCCATCATTAGCATACGTTCCAATCTCCGGGCAGTTCTACTTTCAAGGCTGACTGCAAAAGTTAAGAATGTTGAAGAATACCTTGAAAGAAACAAGATTACTACGGTGAGTAATTTTTTCTTCTGGTGGTTCCAGACTGGTGTAGTGATAGTATAATATGTTGATTATTGTTACTCCATTTTGTATGCTATTTCATGTAATGTATGTCATTTCATACTCCATTTTGTATTGTGTGACTCCATTTTACATGCTGCTTCATTTAATTGGTGTTTTGCTCTTTAGATAGCCTCATTATTATGTTTTGCTTCAGACAGTGTATTTTGCTGACTTGAAGGTCGCATACAAGATGTTGTGAGAATCTCTGGCATTGTTTGGCTCATGATGTTCTGGACACCTGGCCAGTGCTTAGGGCATGATGATCTAACAGAATGCCAACTATTTATATGAGAATAAGTGGTGTTTGTCATGCTGAACTCGTGATGTTCTGGGCACCTGGCCAGTGCTTAGGACATGATGGTTTAGCATTTCAATCAGATAAAACATATAAAATGGGACTTTCAGGCGCCTGGTTGGAAGCCTCTCCTGCAGGGTGGACGCATCGCTGTGGGGCCAGTTCCCGGTTCGAGAGACTCCTAGCCAGGCTGACAAGGGGGCTTCCCAGCCATTGGAAGAGGGCTTGGATGATGCTTTATTGAATCGGTGATGTATAACCTTTTGTATTCTATTTTGCTATAATAAAGCTTTGGCTTGCTGTACTTATTGTTTTGTTATTGTGTGTATGTGAGTGTGAATGGCAAATAGCTGCTTGGTTTGAGTTGGCAGAACAACTGGGCAAGGCAGCCATGGTATTCCCTTCTCCTAACCCTGTCAGTCAAACAGCCCATTCGCCTACCCTTGGGCCACAGTCTCCTGACCAAGTCTCGAGGCAGGATTAACTTTCCCAGCCTCAAGTCACTTCACCTCAAAGCCTGGTTCTTGAGGAGCTAGAGTTCCCATATTCAAAATACTCAGAAGGGGTCCTTAGAGTTCTTAGAGTTGCTAGGAAACCCAACACGAAAAAGACTTACTCTTCAAAATGGAAGAGATTCTCTATCTGGTGCAGGAACAAACAGATTAACCCTTTGCAGGCTGACCTGTCCTCTACTTTGGACTATTTGGTACATCTCCAGGCATCAGGCCTTAGGGCTGCATCCTTGAAAGTCCACCTGGCAGCACTCTCTGCCTATATTTCAGGAGGCAATTAGAAAACGGTGATCTCTCACCCTATTTTCAAAAAGTTCTTTAAAGGTCTGCTTCATCTATACCCTCCTCTCAGGGAACCAGTCCCCCCCTTGGGATTTAAAGCTGTGCATAGCCAAGCTGATGAAATCCTCATTTGAGCCTATGGCTCCAGCAGATCTTAAATATGCCACCTGGAAAACAGTCTTCCTGGTAGCCATCACATCCGCCAGGAGGGTGTGCGATTTACAGGCTCCCTGCACTGAACCTTACTACATTGTGTTCCATGGAGACAAGGCAGTCCTCAGGACCAACAGGAAATTCTTACCTAAAGTAGTGTCTGAATTTCACCTGAACCAATCCATCACAATACCTGTATTTTTGACAGACAAATCCAGTTCAGGTGAATGTGGGCTCCACGGCCTTGATGTTAACAGAGCGCTTACTTACTACATGCAGTACACTAAGCAGCTGAGGTCCTCTCACACTCAGCTGTTCCTCACCTACAGTGAGATGGGCAATTGCAGACCAGCCACTAAAAGAACTATCTCCTACTGGATAGTCTCCAATTCTGTTATAACAAGACTGGTGAAGAACCACCACAGGGCCTCAGGGCCCACTCTACCAGGGGCACTGCAGCCTCTGTGGCTGCAGCAGGGGACATTCCTTTGCTTGAAATCTGCAAAGCAGCCACCTGGAGGAATGTACACACCTTCACAAAGTACTACTACTGCTTGGATGTACAGTCCAGCTCAGATGCCAAATTTGGCACTGCAGAACCTTTTCCCCAAAATCGATCCTGTTCCCTCCTTCCAAGGGCACTGCTTGGTAGCCTGCATAAGTCAAGCATACTGAGGGATTTCTGGAGTGAGAAGAAAAAAAATTACTTACCACAGTAATATTGCTTCTTCCAGGTGATCCCTCAGTATGCCTGACTTCCCTCCCAACCTCCCCTCACATAACGTAGAAGGAAAATGTTCTGCAGTCCTCCCACAAGTCAGTTTCTACCAGTAGGAGCAACGTTTGTGGTGCTCTCTCAGAGTACAGCATTTTTGTACATAGTTCACCTATGTCTTGTTCTTTTCTTTTTTCTCTGTTCAGGGTTACTAGATTAGGGCTAGTTCCTAGGGGCCTTTTGCCCATCATGCTTCACAATGAATCTGAGCCACTAACTGCTACACCTACAGGCAGCAGCGGTAAAACTCACTCTGATTGGCTAATACCACTCCATCATTTGAATACATTCTGTCTCTGGAGCAGCTTAACATAGTGGGCTAACCTGCATAAGTCAAGCATACTGAGGGATTCCCTGGAAGAACCAATATTACTGTGGTAAGTAATTTGTTCTTATTTGTCACCTATGGTAAGTGGGGAAAGGGAAAACCAGCATCCAAGAGAACCATTCCTCGCTGGATAGTTTCTTGCATACAGTTCTGTTTATGGCAAAGCTGCCAAGTTGCCACCTGAAGGCCTTAGGGCTCACTCCACAAGGGGCACCTCTGCCTCTGTGGCAGTATCAACAGGTGTTTCCCTGCTGAAAATATGTAAAGCAGCCAGCTGTAAAACAGTATACACTTTCACAAAGCACAACTGTCTAGACATGCAGTCCAGGTGGGAGGCCAGCTTTGGTACTGCTGTCTTGCAGAACCTTTTCCCTAGGTATGTTCTGTACCCAGCCTCCCAAGGTACTGCTATGGAGTTTGTGGTTGTTAAGCATACTGTAAGTGGGGGATTCCTGGTGTTTGGATTAAAAATTGCTCACTGTAGTAATACTGATTATTCCAAGGGGGTCCCTCACTATGCTTAATGATACCTAATCCCTGCCTCCCATTCCAGATCCTGGTAAAAGGTTCACACAAGAATCAGTTTTTTCTGTTTGTTTCAGCATTACTTGTTACAGTGCCTTTGCAACTGATGCTTGGTGGTCTCAGCTATTTTATTTTTTTCATAAAATTGAAAATTGTGCTGCCATGTTGAAACAGTTTTACAAACTTTTTGTAATATATTTTGGTATATTTTTTGGTAGCCATTTAGCTCATTTTGGTTGTCACCCCTCACCCTAGCTTTAGAACTAAATCTGACATTAGAGTGCAGGGGTGAGCATGACCGCACAGCAGTGTTTGGATTTCATTCTAAGTTCCATAATCAGCATAAATGTCAAAAAGCTCTGGGCAGCTTATTCCAGGAAAATGATTGTGGTTATTAAGCACAGTAAGGGATCCCTTTGGAAGAAACATTACTAGGGTGAGTAATTTTTTTTATTTACTTGCTATGCTTTTTGGTCTCCAATGGCAACACCCTCAGCCTCCTTGCCTTTGCAGGCGACCTGGGATCACCCGCTCACAGTGCCCTCTGGATTACCCCCCCGGCCCCCTGTTTAGCCCCATTGGATCTGTGTCTCAGGTGGGGCGGGGACCCAAGTCCGCCACCTGGGATGCAGGGCATCATTGAGGGCATGTGGAGATATATTTTGTAATATTTTCTTTGGGAGTGTCCGACAGAACACTGCAGTATGAACATACCATGCGTCTAACACGCCCCCAGAGCAGTGTGAGCTAGTGCTTTGGTATCAGTGCATCCCATGATCACCCTCACGAGACCAGACCAAGTCACTCAACCCCCGAGGTGGATAATGTGCCATGGCAGCTGATTCACCTCCATCCTGGCCAGCCCTCGAGCGACCCAAGTCTACTGCTGTACCCGGGTCATCCACATTGTGAGCGGCCTAAGAGTAAATTGCTGCAAAATCAGGTCCTACACCTCTGGTATCACACACCCACAGTGCTAAATCCTGCCCATCTTCTCCTACAAAACAGCTGTTGGAGATATAGGAGTCTGGGGATGATATTTTTCATATTCTCTGGATGTGCTATCCAGTCCAACCATATTGGTTGAAAGCTTTCAGTTTTGTTAACAAAGATCTTCCTGGACATAAGTCTCCACCACTCATTCACACTATTGGGATCTGCGCCGAAGGCACTAGGACCCATCGGAAGCAAACTTTTTGCTGGAGGGTCGGCGCCAGAGATGGCGCCGCGAGGCACGGCACGGCGAGCCTCAGCTCACGCTGTAATGACTATCTCGGCGTCGACCCTCCAACCACCTCAGTTCCTTTTTTCCCGCCGTCAAGTGCGCTTCAGTGACAACGTCAGCTCGCCCTGAGTCAAACTTCAAACTAGCAGCATAGTTTTCCAGTTTTGTTATTTTGTAGTATTATCTGATACAGTATTACTTAGTCTTATTTAAAATAAAGAAGTCTCAGCCTACTTTGACGCCATGACAGGTCAGGTGACGGTAGGGCACACTTCTGAAAGCTGTTCAGTCAGTCGGGCTGGGTCCGTCCACCACCTCTCTGGAGGGGGGGTCTGACAACGGTCAGTCCAATGCCCGGGGGGATGGGCGGTCCCCGCGGAAGCATAAAAATAAACGGTCACATTCTTGGCACCGTTCGGCCTCGAGCTCTTCTTTGGCCCACAGGTCTAAAAAGAGAAGGCATCACTCGAGGTCACCCTCTGATATGTCTGCGCGTAGACGTTCGGTTAACGGGGCTAGTTGGCGGCCTCCTCCTTCGGAGTCGCCAACCTCTGCTTCTGGTAGTCAACGGCTTCGACATCGAAGTCCTACCCCGCCCGCTGGTAGGTCTTCAGATGAGCAGTTTCATCAGTGGCCCACTCTTATGGAGCAATGGGCTTGAGGTTAGTTCAGCTACCTGGCTCGGTCACTCGTGGGCTTTCGGGCTCATTGAGAGACCAGGTAGGGCGGTTGGATTTTCCTGGTCGTGCGGCACCTTCTTCGGTGCTGTCGACTCCGCGCTTAGGTGTTTCCCCCCCTCACATGGCTGCGGCACAGGGGGCCACACCGATGCCTTTATCTCCTGCTCTTCTTCCTTCAAAACCTGTTTTCGAGTCTGAGGTTGTTTCGGCATCCTCGGCGCATCTTCGGCATATGCGGCTTCTTGGCACCGCCTTGGCGCCGTGTGTCGGCTTCTTGGCGCCATGTGGCTTCTCGGCACTGTCCTCGGCGCCGTCCTCGGCACCGTGCAGCTTCTCAGCACCGTCCTCGGTACCGCGTGGTCCCTCGGCATTGTTTTTGGTGCCGCGTGGTCCCTCAGCGTCGTTCTCAGTGCCGTGCGCCTCCTCGGCGCTGGGGGCTCTCGGGGCTCCCCCTGCCTTTCAGGACTCCTCTTTTCACTCGTTTCCTTTTTCCCTGTCTTCTGAGTTTCATTCCTTTCCTGTCCATACAGTCCCTCCTGGACTGTCAGGAGATGACATTGAGCCTGACACAGACCTTCGGTTGGGTGATGCAGTGGACGAAGCAGGATCTATCACTGCTACAGAGCCTGTGGTCGAGGACCTGTCATTTAAGTCTCTGCTGAAAAATCTGAGTTCCACTCTTTCTCTCTAGACTACAGACATCGATCCTGGGAAATTGTTAAGACTCCAATACCTTCATGTTCCGGAGATCCCTACGGATTTGACTCCTCCGGTTCAGCCTTCCTTCGAGACGCTGTCTCAAATGGTATGGAATAATCCTGCTCTCACCCCTTCGGTGGCTAAATCCATAGATAGGAAATATTCAGCCCCCAAGGATCGTCCCATTTTGACATCTCAAGCCTTTGTGGATCCTATTGTAGTCCTGGCAGACAATGATAAGGTTTCTCTCCTCAAACTACTACAGCTCAACCTATTAACAAAGAATCTGTAAGATAGACACCTTAGATAAGAGAGTCTTGCTGCTTCACCCTAAGCATGCGATTGCCAGCTACCAGGGCCATTTCTGCAGTATGAGTATATCCTGTGGCACTCCATCAGCAGATGGTTAAAGCTCTCCGGAGTTGGATGCAAGCCAGAGCTTCTTCAAACCATTACCAGAGGTATCGAATCTAACAACCAGCAGGTTAAAGCAGCCATGGATGCTTTCGACACTGCTTCCCATTCAGCGGCTGCTGGTATTTGCACCCGCCGTCATTCCTGGCTGCGCACTTCAGGTTTCACGAATGACACGCAGCAGCAGGTAATGGTGTTGCCCTTTGATGGTGCATATCTTTTTGGTCCTCAGGTAGAGCAAGCTCTAGAAGCTACTCAAAAGACTAGGTCAGCCATTGTTGGCTTGACCCTCCTGCCCCCTCCGGGGGCATGTCAGCAAACGCCAGTTTCATAATCGTCAGTCCTTTCGAGGCAGAGGCAGAGGAGGTTTCCATAAAAACCAACCTGCCCAACCTCAAAAGAAGATGCAACAGAAAGCGCAAGGGCCTAAAGCGCCCAGCGCTACCTTATGAATGGCTGGCCCAAGTCCCAGCTGCCCAAGGTGGACTTTTCCTCTCGTCTGATGCACTTCTACAATCAGTGGAAGTCCATAACCTCAGACAAATGGGTCCTTCAGATAATTCGCGAGGGGTATTCACTCAATCTTCTGGAGACCCCTCCGGATCGTCCTCCCAAATGGCAGCCCAGGCTGTCAACCCTTCAGTCAGACCTTCTCGCCGCCGAGATTCAGGGCCTTCTCAACAACAGGGCAGTAGAAGTGGTGCCACTGCATCAACGGAACATGGGTTTCTACTCCCATTACTTTCTGGTTCCGAAGAAGTCCGGGGATATGCGCCCCATTCTGGATCTCAGAAAGCTAAACAAATTTCTCCCCAAGGAGAAATTCAAAATGATTTCTCTGGGAACCCTGTTACCTTTGCTTCATCAACATGACTGGCTAGCCTCCCTAGACATGCAGGATGCTTACCAGCACATTCCTATTCACCCAGGCACCACAAATTCCTGAGGTTTGTGGCCCTGGGATAGCATTATCAGTTCAGAGTCCTGCCCTTGGGCTACCCTCGGCGCCGTGGGTTTTACAAAGTGTTGTGCAGTTCTCGCAGCGACCTCAGAAAGGGTCGGGATACAGGTGTTCCCTTATCTGGACGATTGGCTTCTAGCAAGCCCTTCCAGGCAAGGGACCCTGGGACGCCTGAGAGGCTATCGCCTCCCACGCCCAAGGGAGTTCTGCTGAACCTCAAGAAGTCGCAACTGCAGGCCTCCCAGGAGGCTCCTCTTTATAGGGACTCTTGGACACCTCCCAGCGGAAGGCTTTTCTTCCAGAAGACAGAAGGAACGATATCCTTCAAATGGCCCGTCACATCGGGGAGAACACCTCAGTTACAGCTCTCTCAATGCAACGGATGCTAGGCCTCATGGCTTCCTCAGTGTTCACTGTACTCCTAGCACCTCTGCACATGAGAACCACTCAGTGGATGCTCAGTACTCAGTGGTCCCCAACCACTCACCCGCAGTCCTATCTCATCAAGGTGACGGAACCTTTAAAGAGGTCACTCACCTGGTGGTCTCAAGAGAGCAATCTCCTGGAAGGATATCCCTTTGCTCTGGACCATCAGATCTCCATTACCACGGACGCATCCCTGATGGGGTGGGGAGCTCACTGTCAGGCTCTCCACACTCAAGGTGCATGGACTCAAGTCGAGTCCCAGCTTCACATAAACATCCTAGAAATGAGAGCCGTCCTTTAGGCGGTCCGAGCGTTGAAGGACATTCTGTGTCACAAGAACATTCTCCTTCAAATGGACAACAAAGCAGTGATGTATTACATCAACAAGCAGGGCAGTGCTCATTCTTTCCCCTTATGCAGGGAAGCAATGAGGGTATGGGAATGGTGCTTGGAGCACAAGGCTCTACTTCAAGTGGTCTACCTGCCAGGTATTCAGAATGAACTGGCAGACCGTCTCAGCAGAACAGAGACAGACCCTCACGAGTGGTCTCTCGACTCAACCATAGTTCAGTCACTATTCGAAGAGTGGGGAACTCCAGACCTGGACCTTTTTGCATCCCCACTCAACCCAAAACTGCGCCTCTTCTGCTCCAGAAATCCAGGGCCTGACATTTTCTGTCAGGATGCGTTCAGGCTGCGGTGGACAAAACGCTTTCTTTACGCTTTTCCACCTCTTCCTCTAATTCAGAGGGTACTCCTCAAGTTCAAATCCCAGGGGGACAAGATGATGCTCATTGCTCCCTTTTGGCCTCGGCAGCTGTGGTTTCCACTACTCAACAATATGTTGGCAGTTCCTCCGAGACCACTTCCCCTACAGATGAACCTTTTGACTCAGGGGCCTGTGGTCCATCCCAACCTGAGATCGCTTCACCTTCACGCTTGGCTCCTGAAGAGGTAGAAGTAAACCGGTTCAATGTGTCTCGAAGAGTTTCAGATATTCTTCTGGCTACATGGAAACCAGCCACTAGGAAAACTTACACAGCCAAATGGAAGCGTTTCTCGCTCTGGTGTGCAAAGTCCTCTTTGAATCCTTTTTCCTGCCCACCAGATAAAGTTTTGGAGTACCTCTTAGACCTCTCAAATTTAGGCCTACAGTTCTCTACAGTCAAAGTTCACCTTAGTGCCATTTCAGCATATCATGAGCCGATTTTTTCCTTATCTCTGGCTCAGTTACCTGTGGTTAAGAGATTTCTTAAAGAAATTCTGCATACCAGACCTCCTACAAGACGTCCAGTTGCAGCCTGGAACATCAATCTTGTGCTAGATATGCTCACTCGGCAACCTTTCGAACCTCTGGCTACCCGTGAGCTAAAATTTCTCACCTGGAAGACTGCCTTCCTAGTGGCCATTACCTCAGCCCGCAGGGTCTCTGAGATACATGCCCTAGTCACAGACCCTCCGTATACTGTGTTCCATAGGAACAAAGTAGTTCTTCATACTCATCCTAAATTTCTTCCTAAGGTTGTGTCAGAATTTCATCTAAACCAACCTTTGGTCCTTCCCTCTTACTTTGCGAACTTCCAAAATGAAGGAGAGTGTTCTCTTCATTCTTTGGACGTTAAGAGGGCCTTGCGTTTCTATCTGGATAGAACCAAGGACTTTCGCAAAGCCCAGCAACTGTTTGTTTCCTTCAGCGAGACCCGCTGGGTCAACCTGTCGCTATCAGATGTATCTCAGCATGGCTAGTGGCATGCTTCTCACTGCTATTCCATGGCGAGGTTTGTTGGAGGGTAGGGTTTGCACCTCTACTCTAGAGCGGTCACAGCCATCCCCTAGTGGAAATTATAACGCGTCTGCCAGAGATATTTGCAACGCGCCACCTGGAGCCTGAGTGCATACTTTGTTAAACATTATGCACTAGATGTCCATGCCAGACTACATTCTTCCTTTGGCAGAGCTCATCTCACGGACTTCTGTCTTAGGAATGTGAGCTCTTGGTCTCCTGCCACCCTCTCGGGGATTATTAGTCGTACTCTTCATGTAGATGAGTGGTGGAGACTTATGTCCAGAAAGATATGAAAATTACTGCACTACCGTACTTTTGATCTTCTTGGACGAGTCTCCACCACTCATTCCACCACCCTCCGCCCCCTAGCTCACCTTCTTGTTGTTGGTCTTCACTCCCTCAAATCTTTAGGCTGTGAAGACTTTTGTTGACCCTTCTTATACGGGTCGCATGGACTATATTATGTCTGGTTTTAGGTTAGGCTACCCTTCTAGGTTAGTTAAGCTGCACCTCCTTGGTAAAAAAGGTACTGACGTGGTTGGAGGGTCGACGCCGAGATAGTCATTACAGCGCGAGCTGAGGCTCATGGTGCCATGCCTCGCGGCACCATCTCTGGCACCGACCCTCCAGCAAAAAGTTTGCTCCTGATGGGTCCTAGTGCCTCCAGCGCAGATCCCAATAGTGTGAATGAGTGGTGGAGACTCATCCAAGAAGATCAAGAATTACGGTAGGTACGTAATTTTCATTTCTGCATAAAATAGTGCCTACCATTCCAAAAATAGCCCTGCTGGGCTTCCTACCAGGAGCCCCACTGCTCAGTACACCAGAAAGAAAGTGGGTTCAAATAGTATACATGGAGATGAAATGGCTCCTTCTTAGAAGATGTCACATGACAGAGATTCCCACTCAAACAGACTTAATGGCTAGCATTACCCAAGTTGCCAGGTTTCAGAGAATGAGTCGTCAGAATAGTGACTCACTAGGTCAATATCAGAGCACTTGGTCTTTGTACCTCACATATATCCAAAAAACCTAAAATGCATAAACCCTATCCCCTTTGGCCCCACCTACAACTGAAGTAGGATAAATGCTGTTGATCGAACATACAGACATGGGATTAATTAACTGGGTGTGTCTCTGTGGCACTTTGAACAATTAATGGGTAGGCTGTGCCCATGGTTCAATGTGGGGAATTGCTCCTCCCACAACCTCTATAGAAGTTCTCCACTATACGCACCTCCCTTGCTTAGGGAGTGTTTTTCCCGGGCTCCCTGCCTGGCTCGTGTGGCTGTGCTTCCCTGTGCTTCCTGCTGCAGTTCGTTTCTCCCTTTGCTCATCTCCTGTTTCCCCTTCCCCTTCCCTCCCTTTGTCCTGTGCCTCTTGTTTGTACTCTGCCTCCCCAGCTGCTCTGGCCACCTCCCCTCCCCTCTCCTTTCCACCCCTCCTCATTGTCACAGGTTTTACCTGTTCTTTTCCTTGTTGCTCCTTTTTGGGCATTTTTCCTTTGTACCCAGTAGACACTCATGGATGTTCCCGCTTCGCTCAACTTCCCCTGCCTGAATTAATTCCATCCGATCTCTTTCATTCCCATACACCTAGTTTGTCCCTCGCCTATGGCATGGATCTCCACCACCATTCAACCCGACGTTACCCTCGCATTATCTCCACCAGCATTCACCTACTGAATTGCCGCACAGTTTCCTTACCTGCCTGATCCTCTGGCTTTTGGTAATACGGTTCCCACCTCGGCGACGTCGACCATCTCGGATCTTCATTTGTGCTACGACCTATGGCTTGCTCCTCACTACATTGCACAGTGTTGTACCCAGATTAGGCCCCTGTACTCCCCCAATTATCTTGCCCGACATGGCTATTGCTAATGGGGACCACCTTCCGATTCAGGAACCACACCTCCAGCCCTTCTGCAAATGCAGCCCCGCTACATACGTTGCTCTTTCTCCAGTCCCACCTCTGGTAACCAGGTCTCACTGCTTTCTTCATTTTCTGTTTACTCCATGGAGATGAAAGGAACATCCAGCAGCATACGTAGCCTCCCCACCTGTAAGTACCCTGCAATGCGCTTTTGTCTCTGCTCTGGCCATAAATTGGTTCGCCATCTACTCCTCTTAACTGTCTCTCTTGCAAACCTTCTTGTTGGGGAGTTTTCTGCTGTATTACCAGCTCCTTTTTCACCGCCAACCCGCTGAGCTACTTCTTCCCAAGGCTCCCATTATTAGCATTTTCCCTCACCTATGTCCATGCACCTTCCTGTTATTCAAGGTCCATGAATGAAAGGGGGTGTTTATGCCCACCTTTTCCTTTTCAGGAGTATACCACGTTTCTAAGCCATACTCCCTATAAGAACTCAGACCACCAGTGGCAACTATTTCAGCCATCATAGGATAGGTGGAGCTGTGTCCCCACACTCCATGTCTCCACTACCTTAACGCACTGTGTTTTGTCCCTATATCTTGCTACCTCAGTTCTCCCTTATTCTACAGTTACTTCTTCCTCTCTCATTGTCCACTCCAGTGCACTTCATCCATCTACTACTGTTATCTGCTCATACCATCCCCCTCGATGTGTGTCTGTCACCTTACTACTCTGTGTTTCTCTACTTATGATTCAAATGTTATCCACTCCTTAATAGTTCTCTACCTGCTTTCCATATTACATCTCCTCTCTCTTTGCAGCAGCGTCGAGCCTTGGCCAGCCCATACCTGCAGTATTCCGGACTCCATCCCTAACTCACACCTTCTGAGGTGCTGAGTGAAGGTAGGCTTCCCCTGTCTACCGGGGATGGGATTCCAGTTTAGTCTCTACCTCCTGCTACCTACCAGCTAACATCCTCCATGCCTAACTCTGTTTGGCAGCATCGAGTGAAGGTTAGCTCACCCCGACTACCAGGGATGGGAGCCTTGTCCAGAATCTACAGACTGTACCATACCTTCTCTACCACATGCCAGTTGCTGCTTCCCTTTGGGAATGGAACTCTTCAACCCCACGTCCCCTCATCATTCTAACCTTGCCCGGCTGCCTCAGGTCACCATCATCCGTCTCTGCCATCCCTGATGGGTACCTGGGTCTACAGTCTCCTGTTTCAACTTAAGTGTTCTCAGCCTGCTGCTCGGATCCTACTTCCCTCCAGGAACATGACTTTGTCCGACTTGCCTTCTCCATCTTACCTCGTGTGCAGCCTCGATTCATTGTCCTATTCGCTGTCTTCCATGGCTGGGGGCTTGACTTTGAAATCAACTATTTCCCCTATTTGCATCCTGAACCTAATGCAGATTGCCACTTCCATTCTGGACTGGAACTTCTGCACCACGTACTCTCTTGTCCCACCTTCAAGAGCTGCATCCAGTCAGGATTATCTCACATCGAATGTCTGCATGGACGCATGTCCTTCCATTCCACTGCCTCCCACGTGTTCATTCTCCACCTACTATCTGATGCCATGACCCTTCTGGAACTGGACTTCCTACTGCTAGCGGACTCGAGTCTCCTTGCCTGCAGTATATTTTCTAGCCCACCTTGCCTGGTCCCTAGCCTGAGCTTGCCTTGCTGTGTCCACTGTCTGCTTCCTCTACTCAATGCAGGTCACCGCTTCCCTTCAAGAATGGGGCCTTTCCACTCCACCGACCTTCCACCTCTCAGCTCTGCCTGTGACTTTGACTGTGGAACCAGGACCTCATCGATTTGTTTACCTCCATCCTGCCAGTTTGCCACTTCCTTTCAGTCACAGGACCCCTCTGCTTCGAATGACTTCACTCGACATCCCGCTGTTCCATGGACCTTCGTTCTCTAACACCTTTGGCCTCCTTTCCCTCATGATATGGCCCCTGCTGGCTTGTTCAGTCCCTCTCTCAAGCCTGGTCGACTGCCTCATGGACTTCTTTGCTGCAGGTCCTCCGTCTGGCTGCTGTATGAACTTGTTTTCTTTTGCAGATTTGGGAACCTCGTCCTTCTTTGCTCCAGTGCCTACCATCCTTTTCTCTAGTAATTTCCAGCCTTCGTCAGATGTGGGACTCCTGTATCTCACCTCTGTTGCTCCTGGTGCTTGGCTAGGCTCCTTGGCCTTCCGGGGATCAGCCTCCGATGCCTTGCTTCAGCTTTCCTGCATTTCGCTGCTGTTTGCCATGGAGTTGCCTGATCCTGTACCTTCCTGCTCTGGATGTCATCCGGCTTCTCCAGCCCTTAGCTTCCCAGATTATGCCATCAGTTCCTTAGTATCCCTCTGGACTTCCTTCCCATTTTGGATGGCTGCCTTTTCATCTTCGACTTGCAGGCTCTGGGCTTCGTACTCTTTGCTGCAGCTCTTTTGGGCCTTGTACCCTATCTCTGACCAGTACTCCTACCTGGTCGTCTGTGCTTCCATATGCTCCATCTCATACTCCTACTCTGGATATTCTATCAATACCCTTTTACTACTCATTGGATCACTCATTCATTACTCTAGAGAAATACTATTGCCAGCACACATCCCTTGGCAAACATGCCTCACAGACTCTTTCGTCATCATAGAGATTTATATGCTGCCCAATCAGCTCCTCAGGATCATTCATAAAATCCCATTCACCTGGACAGAGGAAGATCTTTTCAGTTTCTAGTGGATATACCCTCTGACTCCTGTCTATTCCATTAGTGCAATTTTCCCATCTACTTTGTCTCCCTGGCTATCCTTCTCCACAGAAAGACGTTAATCCTTCTGCTGTGCTTCAACTTGTAATTAATATTCATTCTATGGATACCAGGAAATGCAGGATAACCCATTCACCAATGAACATCATCTGTCTTACCTTCTGCAGCCTCTCCTACTACTCCCAACTCCATTGACCATGTTACTCGACTCCTACTCCTTAACAGCCATTGCTTGTTTTAAGGATTTCACAGATGTCTTCCAGAATATTCATTGTGAGATCTCCACTGCCTAGCTGATTACTACCTCCTGGACATTGCCATTCCTTATTCAATCATCTGCACCTTTTCACCGAGTACCTTCAGCTGGGTTAACCGACCTTCCAGCAGACCCTTCAGCCTCCTCTTCTCGAATTACCTCATTAATCTCTACAGTAAAGACCATCACCAAGAACTGGCTCTCCTGAATTCTGTCTGGCAATCCATACCAGTCAAGACAAAATTACCAACTCAGTCTTGCCTCTCAATCAGTCTTAATCAGCCATAGCACTAAGATCCTACGGCATCCTATATTATTCAATCTCATTACCAATTCAGCCTACAGACTCTTCCTTATATCTGTCTCCAAGCTTCTCTCAAGTACTCCGGCATCAGGATTAACTGTAATTTTACCCGGACCATAAACCACCACAGTGCATCACCTAGATGATCACACCACAGCAATACCCACACTTACTTCACACAGCGTACTAGCAGAGTATTGACTTATACAGTCTCGAACATCATGACCAAAGAAGCCATCCATCCCTTATATCGGATTTCCAATCATTCCCCATATACATTAGGCTTCCATCTAGTCCACTTCTACAAATCATCTTCTCTTCATTTGCCAATCACTTATGGCATTGTTCTCATCAGTCACTCAAACTCTTTTCTACTCAATTACTTTGTGATGCTTATCTATGGACTTATCACTCACTAATCAATTCTATACCTCCAGTCTACCTAGAACATCAAACCTTACACAAATTGGATCAGTCACCCATAATTTTACAAATTGCAAATCCCACAATGTACTGTCTGGTTTTATATCGATCTGCATCAGGCGAGACGGCATGGCCGTCTTTCCAGGTTGTCACCCCTGGCCCGGCGTGGGGTGATTCGCTCCACCTTCCGGGGACCGTCTTTTCTCTTCCAGAGCTAGGAGACTTTACAGGGGCTCCCTCCGTCTCCTCGTCTTCGGGAGGCACCTCTAGCTCTTCTCCCATAGGCTTTCTGAATAAGCCAGGGTCTTCTCCTTCTGTTTTCTCACCAGCAGAAGGCTGGGGTCTTGTTCCCTCAGGTGGCTACTCTTCCCTCCAGGGGAAGGGAGCTTGATACTACTCAGGAAGAGATGAATGGTGAAGATTGACAAGGAAGTTATGAAAATTACGCACCTACCGAATTCCTGATCTTCTCTTGTATCTTCACCATTCATTACTTACTCCCTGCCACCATCCCTCAGTGGCCTCTTCCTGTGGCTTCTCCACCTCCCGTCTCCTTCCCTCTCTGCAAAAAAAAAAAAAAAAATTTTCTTAAAACTAGGAAAAATTGCTAATTTTTCAAAAAAAAAAATATATAAAAAAAAAATCCTTCTTTTGGGGGTTCTAATTTTCCAGAAAAATTAATTACTTCTAAGATCCGTGGCCATCTCGTGGATTGCATTGGCGATCAGACTGCACAACTATCTCTTGCCGTTATCCTGACAAGATATCTCTGGGGTTTTGGCCTGGTTCAGGCTATTCAGTTGATCCTGCAATCCCAAGTTCCAGATATTGCCCTGGAATCAAACCCCCCCCCCCTCTATTCTTGCCCTGCAGAGCAGAGGAACGGGCACGTCTGTTCCTTTTTTCTTTTAAAAAAAAAAAAAAGGGAAAAAATGCGGAGGGAACTCTTTTCGACTGCTATAGGCACCTGGTTTTGGGGTCATGCAACTAACTTTCAAATTTCTTCTGTAAAAAAAAGGAAAACAAACAAGAGGGAAATGAGAAGGTAATCTCCTTCTCGCTAGTTTGCAATTTGGTTTCTCCTTTAAGTGTCCTCCTGGACAATTTTTACAGAAGAGCTGTGCTGACTATATCAATCCGGCCAGCCTAAGCCTTGGCCAGTCTGTCTGAGTCCCATTTCTATGCTTAAAACGCCTGAAAGGCTTACATTTTCCTTTTTCTAAGTCCCAGAGCAGCACTCTCCTGCTGTCTGGGTTCCTTTTCCCTCTCGGGTGTCCTCCAGATTCTAGGCCTGTCGCCCAGGAACCCGAGGGGGTATCAATAATAATGGCATGTTGAGGATAAGGACTATGCCTCAGAGTCTGTCTAGCGGGTTTGGTGAACCTTCTCTTCAGCTCTATCTCCGGGATTCTTGCTTCCCTCTTAGTCGAGCCTTCAGCTCTAAGCTAACTATGCTCGTTGGGCATTCTGGTCCCTTCAACATCCCATCTCTCTCTTCTCTTTCTTCTTCTTCTTATTTTCTCATCTCCTTACTATCTCTCCTCCTAGAGTCGCCCAGGTAAGGCCCTGCAGATCCCTAGGCTAGATACTTTATCTCCTCTGTCCTTCCTCCATCGGCTTATTCCTTTTTCAGTTCATTCTTCCTTGCTTGCTATTCCTCGCTATCTTGCCTCACTATCTATATTCTCTCTCTCACTTTTTGCTCTCCGCTCACAAAACTGAGTTGGAGGAGGAGTCGGTCGCCTATGGCCGCCGCCTCTCCCATGACGATGACGTCACTCTCGAGGGCGGTGCCTAAGCAAACTTTAAAAAAAAAAAAGCCTGCGGAGTGCGCGCCTCCGCTAACACCCAGTAAGTAATGAATGGTGAAGATACAAGAGAAGATCAGGAATTACGGTGGGTACGTAATTTTCATTTTCTACCCAAGGTGATGTGAGAGTTCCACCATAACCAGCTCCTTGTCCTGCCTACCCTCGTTGCCAACTTCCAGAATGAGGGAGAGAGGGCTTTCCACTGAGTGGATGTTAAGAGGGTCTTTATGTTTTATCTAGAAAGAACCAAGGACTTCAGACAGTTCAAACATCTCTTTGTCTTTCTTCTCTGATCCTGATTGGAAGGGACAACCTACAATCAAGTACATTTCTGCCTGGATTGTGAATTGCCTGCATCACTGCTATACCATGGCTTAGGTTAAATTGGAGGGCCAGGTACTTACTCACACCACCAGAGTGGTTTCCACATCCCTGGCAGAGATTTGCTCTGTTCTTATTTCAGAAATTTGCAGAGTTGCAACCTGGAGCACACTGCATACTTTTACTAACCACAGTGCCCTTGATGTCCATGTCATACAACATGCCACTTTTGGCAGAAGAATCCTGAATGGATTACTATCCTTAATGGGCCCCCAGCTCCTACCGCAATAGTCCAGAGAACTTTGAGCTTGGTACCATGACCCACTTGTGGAAATCGTACGAAAAAGCCAGCAAAAGAAGGCCTATTGGTCTGTCGTGTCTGCTTGGTCAATGGTAAAGATTGATTTTTGGAAGATATGAAAATTACATACTCACTGTAAATCTTGATCTTCTAAGAATATCTTCACCATTGAGTCACACACCCGGCTGCCATCCCCAGGATTCACACCAGTATGTTGTATTGGTGTTCACCCTTTTATACTTGGTTTGGGCTGTGAAGACACTGTTACTGGTTTTAGTGGCCCTTCCTACATGGGCCACCAGGGCTGTCTTATGCCCTTAGGTTAAGTGCATAGGTTTTTGTTAGGTTAAGCTGCACTTTCTCGGTAAAAAAGGTACTATGGCGGTTGGGGGCTGTGCCCAATGTAACCAAGTAGCCGTATGCACTCACTTACAGAGCCATGCATATGCACTGCTTACTTTGGCACCAGCCCTCTGAAATGTTCTGACTCCTGTGGGGTCCTAGCGCCTCCAGCTCAGATCCACTTGTGTGAATCAATGGTGAAGAAGATATTCTTGGAAGGCCAAGAATAATGGCGAGTATGTAATTTTTATTTTTGATTATGCAAATTGCAACTAAGTGTCCTTTCTCTTTGCTATTACACCTAATGAGATCTTCATTATCATTATGCCAAAGTAAGGAGGATTTGAAGCCTGGCTTGTCTTATTTACACTGGTTTCTTGCTTCTTCATTTTATGTGTCTTGTGCTCATTAACTCATGCTCAGGCAGCCTTTTTGTATGCTGCCTGACCCTGTGACTTGACTGCAGCTACACATTATTATATTATTGTCACTTAAGGGGGAACTGTCAGCAGTCCCACAGCAAAAACACAGGACCTACAGGTCTGGATTAGGTAAATCGTAGTGGCGGTATTTTTTTTTGAATAACTTACAAAGCTGTTATTTGTAATTTATCTGGTTGATCCTATGACTCTCTGTTGCTTATTATTCCAGAGTCTCTACGGCAAAACCCTTTGATGATGCAGCTGACGAGCTGAGCCAGGTTATATTTGATAGCACAGCTGTTACAAAACATTGAAGATACAGCAGTTTGTGCTTCCAGCTCCAGCGAGTTGACCAAGGAAAACGTTTTCCTTGGTCGATCGGTACTGGAGCTAGAAGTGCAAACATGCACTGCATATTTTTTAATATTTTCTAACAGCTGTACTGTCACATAGGAGTCCTCCCCAGCTTAGCCCATCAGTCATGTCATCAAAGGATTTTCCACAGGGGACTCTGGAATAGTAATACCGAGCACAGGATCGCAGGATCAACCAGATAAATTACAAATAACAGCACTGTAAGTTATTTAAAAAAATACTGCCAGTGTGTTTTACAAAATCAGGGCCTATAGGTTCTGTGTTTTTGCCAGGGGAATGCTAACCATTTCCTTTAAAATGTCTTTTTAACACAGGTCAGCATGGCCAGTTACAATCATCATTGTCATTATCATTGTGCACATTTCTGTATATATTAATAAATGTCCCTGTGTTAAATAGCATGAAAAACCAAAAGCAGGGTTCATGGACTGGACAAGGGAAACACTGCAGCATATTGTTCTGAAACAGAAACAAATCCAAATAACTTAGTGCAATGGAAGTGGGGGGTGGGAGAGACAGCAAGAGAACTCAGCAAGGAGGCGATAAGCAAACTGCAACCACCTAACATGCCCTGTGCCAGACATACAAAAAATGTCAAATTTGGTCAACAGAAGAAGGTCTGATGAACCCATCTGCCTGTCCAGAGGCAATCTGCCCTATTTATATTTATTTTACAGTTTTTGGTTGGTACAGGCACACTGAGCGGAAGGTAGTTTCAGGTCTGTCCCAGGATCACAGGGCTGTTAAGTGACTTACTCTGCTCAGGGTCATACAGTATACAAGATCTTCCAAGACTCGATCTTCACCATTCAGACACACTAATGAGTCTTACTGGAGGCACTAGGACCCTGTGGGAACAAAGTCTTTTGTAGCTTCTGGGAGGGGACCGGACAGCTGGCTATGAGGCCATGAGGGAACGTGTTGCACACTTGAGTTGAGCTAGTAATCCAGTGCTGGCCCCCCTCCTCAGGTTTGTTTTTCCCACCATCGAATGTGCACTGTGAGAGCAGCCCGAGCCATTTAACTATGTCATCACAATTATCTCCTCAGTTTGTCACCACATTTAGTTTTGTTTGATGCCAAATACTGTTTTTTTAGCTAACAGCACCATTTTTTTTTTCTTCTGGTGGTGCCGCTTCCTTTGTCAATTCAGCGCCAAATTAATGACAAAGCCTCCTCTTGACTGCATTAACATACAGGGTGTGAAAGTCTATGTTGAGTCCCCCCCAACTTTATAAGAAATAATGACAATGCCTCCCCTGGCTGCTTTACGTCCTGCTAAATTAGTTTCTTAAACTCACAGCACTCACCATGTACCTTGGGCTGTACTAACTGCAATATGCTATACCTCTATATGAGATAGCTTACAATTGTAAATAGTCAGACCAGTTGCTGTAATTTCTTGTATTTTTTGTTTCTGTACTTGTGCACCCATACTCTGTAACTACCTTTCTGTGTTGTCACCTTGTCAAGACGTGGAACCTTTGAAAGAGAGCTTTTTGCTCAAAGGTTATGTCTGAATAACTAAATAAACCCTTTTCTCTTTGTTTTTATTGTTTTAATCATCGTTATGCCACATCCTAAGGGGCAGAAGAAAAAGAAAGGCAGCACCCCTATGTATCGGTGCCCCTGCAGGGGTCCTATCATTGTCAAGGACAGGCATCCGAAGTGTTGGACATGCCTTGGATCGTACAATGATATGGATAGGTATGATGCCTACTTCTCAATGGATTGCTGTACCCTGGAAGTTCATGTACTGAATTGGGGTCATTCTCCCCCCACTTTTGGAGGCAGGACTCGCACCAGATATGCCAAGCTAAGGTCTTTGGGCCTTTCCCCTCAGCCCCTTCCCAGTACCTCTGGCACTGAGGAAGACCTGGGTCCTCCCCACATTTGCCTTGCCGAGACATCAGAGGTCTTGGTGGGGGTCTGGTGGACAGTTGACTTCCGCAAGGAGTCCAACTGAGCACCCCCAAGTCCATCAGTCCTTCAGGGCAACAGTCGCCCTGGTGGTGAAGCAGAAGCAATACACTCAGTCTACATCAGTGGGCATCTTAATATTGCAGCTTAATTCTGCCCTGGCTTCTAGTATCTCACCTTTTACCAGTGAGTAGGGAGGTGCCAACCGTGAGACCTGGCTCCCTTCTGGTGTTGCTCGCCATGCCACAAGAGGGGTGGGTTCTGGAGTTGACCCTGACTCCAAGTACGAGGTGGTAGTTGTCTCCTCCCTGGAGTGCCCTAGTGGCCTGAAGGAGAATGACAGCGCTGACCTTGGGCTTGGAGAAGAGGATGGCAATGAAGGAACCCACCTTGGGCCCGGTTCTGAACCTATCATTGAAGACAGTGTCAACCCTGGTTCTGTCCCTAGGCCTGGTGCTGGGAGCAGTGCTGGGACCCATTCAGGCATCATTTGCAGTGCTGGGTTGGGTAGCGGTGCTGCTTGCATTGCTGGGTCTGGGGCCGACTCTGGGGGTGACCATAAACCTGGCATTAGGCTTGATTCAGGGGGCAGTGCCAGTTCTGGTGAGGGGCTGAGGCATGACCCAGGGCCTGAAGCTGACCCTGGGACTGGCACTGGTGACAGCGCTAGCCTGGGTTCCAGTCCTGGCCCAGTGGTGAAAGGTTAGGTATGTAGCCCGACATTACAAATCCCATCAGACACAAGCCTGACTTCAAAATCCCGACTGTCAAGAAACCAACAAGTACTGAATGCCAACAAGATGAAATCCTGAAATCTCAGCAGCGGCTCAGACCATACAGAACAGAACTTTCGATTGTATGCCTTTCTGTAAAAGCACTGTATTCGTGTGGTTTCAGCCCATTTTATAATATAGGAAGTTTTCAATTTTGATTTGAATAAAGTAAGAGGTCTTTAAAGATTTATTTTTCCTGTGTCCTGTGGACTATACTGAATTGCACCGAATGTGCCAAACAACAACATCACTGAGGTAAGTACGACTGGGTTTCTATCAGTGTTGAGGTGGGGGGGGGACTTGGAGTGTCAGCATACTGTCAGCATAGTTGAGCTAACAATAATGATTGCTGGCATACTCAAAGTAATTTTACATCCAAGTATTACTATGCAAGCTCTGCTGTGTCCGATATGGATAACAGCGGCAGGTCAGTGCAGAGAGTTTGGAGTCTGACTGCAGTAAACATTTAAATAATCAGTTTGCTGCACTTGCTTCACTTGTTTTACTTCAGCCTCAGTCAATTGTCAGTTCCCCATTTATTAAATTTTTTAATATTTACCATTGTTACCGCTACTGTTTTTACATGCAGGCATACAAGTGAAAGCCCTTTGTCGGGATTTCAAATGTCAGCCAAATGTTTGATGCAATTTCAAACTTGACGGGAATCCAGTTTTTGGATTTTAAATGTCGGGCTTCTGCTTGTCAGGATTTTATATGGATTCCATGGCACATTTCTCTTCAGAACCTACTGACACTGTCACTGGTGGGGATCGGGGCCACCCTGTGGCTGTGGGATCTGTACAGCTGTGCTGTCCCCATCTGGGGGTCTCCCACCATGGGCACTGTCTGGGTCAGTCTTCTGAGATTGGCCAGTTCCATACAGGCAAGTTTGCCAGGCTCTTCTTCCAGGAGAGTTCCCTTGAGCACTTTCACAGCCCAGCAGAGAACCTGGAGTCAGTAGCTTTTTCATGCCATCCCTTCCTCTGCCTCCCCTCCCTGATCTGCCAGATATTGTGGGTCTTCTGAGGCCCATGACTTGGCAGCAGTACAGCAGAATGGCTGGTGTCTTCCACTGATGTCTTCCATCAGTATCACCTTAAGTCTGACCAGGCCCATTTCAGGCCTGTGGTCCTGGCACCACCGTTCTCTGAGTTCTGCTCCTTCTCTCCTGCTTCCTCCTCTGAGGAAGAGGATTTTCCTATTTGCACATCTGCAGATGCTGAGTAATCTGCTTGTCAGCAGTTCCTGATGGAGATTTTGCTCGAGGTGAATGTGGGGTCCTATGTTGATCACTGTACTGCTGCCCCGATGATGCATTCATTATCCCTCCTTTGCCTTAGCCTTTTCAAGTGGCATCCAGGAACATCTAGCTCTGTCCTTATGCCCCTTCCACAGCCCCCAAGCACATCCAGCACAGATTCTGTGCTCCTGCTGTTTCTTCAGGAGCTATACCTCACCCCACTGCAGGGATTTGGGTACTGCAGACCCTCTCTGTGCCTAAAAGCCCTGTGCCTGACTGCGCCCCTCCCCACTCTCTCTGT
The DNA here is from genome assembly GCA_016271365.2 of Neoceratodus forsteri. Taxonomy (NCBI): domain Eukaryota; kingdom Metazoa; phylum Chordata; order Ceratodontiformes; family Ceratodontidae; genus Neoceratodus; species Neoceratodus forsteri. The sequence continues at coordinate 1,547,752,425 of CM057450.1, forward strand.
AATGATGAATGCTAGGGGGAAACGTTTTATGCAGTGGTACTCACCATGATGTACATTGCTGCACATCAGGCAGCTTACAGCAAGCACCTGTAGGTGAAGCTGGGCCAGATTCTAGCTTCCATGCCAGACCATGAGTCAACCAGACAGGTTATTTGATTTTCTGCCCAGGTCCTGGAGATGGTGAGGCACCAAGCAAAAGCCTCATATGATGCCAGTGAGGTAGCTTCCAGGCTGGCAGGAATAGCAGTTTGCATTCAGCAGATGGCATGGCTTCACTTTTCCCAGTTGGCACCCCAGGCCCAGTGTAGGGTGCATAACTTGCACTTCCAGCAGACTCACTTCTTCTCCTTCTGGGTCAGGCTTGAGTTGTTATGGTTCCCTACCATGCCCAGGCATGAGAGCATCTGCCTGCCCTTGACCAGTCTAGGGTCCCACCAGACCTCGGAGGAGTCCCTACCCTTTACCCTTCAATGGTTATCCCCCACAGAAGGCTCAGGAATATTTTTCCCTGAGGGTGAGCAAACTCTTCCTCCTTTTTTGGGGAAAGCTTGGTACTCTGACCCATTAGTGTGACTGAATGGTGAAGATTGACTTTTGGAAGATAAGAAAATTATGTACTCATTGTAACTCTTGATCTTCCAGAATATCTTCACCATTCAGTCACACGCCCACCCACAATCCCCCATTCAGGTAAGAATCAGGACCTCTGTGCAGCTCATCTTGTTGCGCCTCTGTACACTGGCATCCTTCTTGCAGTTCACTTCAGAATCTCCTCCTCCATCTTAGAGGTTCAGGTTTTTTTCCTTTAAAAATAAACATAAAATTGAGAAATGGGCCCCCTTGCCCTCTTCCCACCAAAAAAATAAATCAAGAGTGGCAACTCTTTCAGCGTTTTTTGCTTCGCTGAAAACGTTCTTCCTCTCACTGTTAGGGATATCCCTTTGGCATATCCCTGTGGCTGACTGGCAATTCCCACCCTGTCCATACCTCTAACCTTCTGCTGAGTAGAAGAACTATACCTGCCTCTTGGACAGGACGCTGTAGCTAACCTAACTATGTTGCAGGGAAAGGCAGTTGGAGTTTTTTATGCATTTTCCTAACTTGTTGGGCTGGGTGCTTTTTCTGTGTTTAGCTGTGAAAACTCTTGCTTTTACCTCCTCCTTTTCAAGTTCCCTTTTTCCGTTCTTCCCTCTTTTGGAGTTGCGAGAAGATAGTATTTGTGTTCCCAGACTCTGTCCAATTATACCTGCTATCTGCTGTTCTGGAGCAGCTGGAGTTTATGCCCTGCTAAATTCTTTAACTAAGAAAACACAGGTAGAACCACACCCTAAGAGGCAAGCGGATGCTAACCTAAAACCAAACAGAAAAATTACATAAATTCACCACTCAGGTGAAACTTTAGGACATAACAATCAAAGAAACAAAGTCAAGCCGTCCAGTGTGACAGAGTCGGAACCGAACCCACAGCACTAACCCCAGTGCTTCAAGTCTTTGCACGACCATTCATCAGGGGGTGTGGGTATGGTGCACTGTCTCTCAATGTATTGCAGATATTTAAAGAAACATTACAACCTTTCAAACAGCATGCAGCACTACACATCGGTGTAGGGACTTACTTTATCATTTATACATAAGACTGATATGCCCTCAGTTTACATTGCTTATGCAGGCTGGAGAAACAGGACAACACAGAGGATAATGTATGGTGTACTACCCATAACAAGCATATGTATTTATCAAGAGGTTGCCTTGGCGACCGTTTGAACCTTGAGAGCGCAGCTCGAGAGGTTCATCGCCATGGCAACCTTGAGACAAATACAGACGCTAGTTATGGATGGTACACCATACATTGTCTTTTATAGTGTATGGTTTACTGTCCCATAGTAAAAGAACAGCCAAAATAAATATACTTATGTTTTTTTACCTGTCTGAGCTGCTCTCCTCTGCTCTCTCTCTCTCTCATAGCCATGGCCGCTTCCTGGGAGGTGGTGATTGTGTGACACGCATGCGCACGCGCACCCCTTGTTATACTGCAGTAGCTACATAGCTAGTACAGCATAACAGCTATGGTGATGTAGCTTCTGCAGCATAACAACACTATTCTAGGGATGGATTTCCATCCTAATAGCATTCTACCATACACTACAGAGTATTTCATAAATATTCATACAGAAAAGAAAATTCCATAATGGTAACTGGCAAAAATTTACATTATAAATCCCAAATTACTTTTATTTCTTAGTTCAAAAATGGGGAGCACAGTGAGGGAAACAGAAAGAGAAAGGGCATGGGGGAGGGGGAGGGGGAGTGTTGGGAAAGAAAGGAACACGGAAAAAGGGGGGGTACCGTGTTTAAAACATGTACATACATCACAAAAAAAATACATTTTTTCTCCATTAATTTCATGCTTCATACACCTATGGATAAATAGTTAATTTTTCTCCAACAATTTTATACTTATCACATCTATGGGTAAATTTCCCCAGCCCATGTGGCTAAGATAAAATGATAAGGAAAGGGAAGGGGGCAAGGGTGGAAAGATGGAAAAGGGATTAGGGGATTTCTTTAGAAAGGAAGTGGAGGAGGAAAACCAGGAAGGGATAATATATAAATCAAAAAAGTTTAAAAAGTAAATAAGCAAAGCCAGTTCAAACCTTTTCATTCATTTGATAGAAATAGTGTAATATCTAAACTATCATTTAGCCCAGCTGGTACAAGAGCCTGTAGCATACAGATCCACCTTGATTCATATTTCAGTAGTTTGTTGACTCTTGTCTCCACTCAGTGGGTTTGCTTTCACATGATCAGTACCCATAAATTGAAAATCTGCTACATTTGTATTGTGAAATTTAGAAAAGTGGACCCCAATCGGAGTGTTGGGTTCAGTTCTAGCTATTGCCCTTGTGTGTTCCTGCATCCATTCTTTTAAACTACGCTTTGTCCATCCTGCATAAATCAAAGGACAAGTACATTTAACTATGTACACTACAAAAGTTGTTGAACAGTTTATAAACTGAAGGATGTTTACCTTTTTGTTTATTTTAGGATGTAAAAAGTATTACCTTGGATGCAGAAATGACACACATTGCAATATCCTCAGCAGAAGCAACCCACAGGTTTTTTTTGGGGGGGGAGGGGGCATCCAAGCAGGGCGTGTATGAACTGATTATTGTTCATACATACTGTGGGTCAGCAAATCTTCCAGATGTTACCCTTCTAAATGTAATCCTAGGTCTTTCCCCTATAGCACCTCCTAATTCGGGATCTCCCTGTAGAACATGCCAGTGTTTTATAATTATTTCAGAAACCTTTGATGTCACTTGATTAAATTCAGTGACAAAAGTAACTGGCGGTTCTGCCATTTTGTTTCTACATTTAGAGTTTAAGAGGTCCTTTCTATTCAATGTTCTTGCCTTATTATAGGCTGAATCTAGGACCTCTTCAGAAAAGCCCTGTTTCTGGAACCAGTCTTTTAATTCCTCAGCTTGTTTTTCAAAATCAAAACAAGTTAGAACAGTTCTGTCTGAGTCAGACAAATTGTCAATGGGGGGCACCTTTTATCAAATGACATGGATGTGCACTTGCATGTAGCAGTGCATTACCTGAAGTAAGTTTTCAATATGAAGTAGGAATAATACCCTGCCCTCCTGTCCCTTCTAGACTCAAATCCCAAAAAGTGATGGAAGACACATATACAGAGAAAGTGAACTTTAGACCCACATAATTTGTATTTAAAAAGTCATCAAAGGCAGATGCCAGTGCCACATCACCCTTCCAGATTACAAGCAAATTATTTATATTTCTGCCCCCAAAATTAATATGGATCAGAAATGGATTCCTGTAGTTATCAAACACTATAGTCTCCTCCCACAGTGCCAGAAAAAGATTGACATAGGAGGGCGCCATTGTGGTACCCATGGCGGTACCTCTTGTTTATAAATAATAATAATTGTCAGAAATGAAATAGCTACTTGTCAAAATCAAATCAATAGCCTGTAAAAGAAAATCTTTATGGCAATCCCTTGCTACAGGATTCTGACTTAATATTCTATTGCTGCAAGACCTAAATTATGTCTTAATACAAGTGTACAAACTGGTTACATCAACAGTAACCCATACCAATTCAGAGGACCAGACAAGCCCTTCAAGATTCAATAAGATATCCATTGAGTCTCGGATGTATGATGGTTGCGTAACTATGATCTGTTTCAAAACAATAATCTACAGAAATCAAAAGCTTTTCTGTCAGTGGCCCAATGCTTGAAATAATTGGTCTGCCTGGGGGGTTGGTCTGGTCCTTGTGAATCTCTGGCACAGCATACAATGTGGGTGTTGTAGGGTGTTCTACTTTCATAAATAATTCCTCTGTTTCAGTAATGCTACCATCTTACGAACATACAAAATTTGCCAGCAGATAAAGGCCTAGAGGTCTATCAAGTCTGCTCGAATGTGCAGCTAGCACCCCTTATTCTGCAGCTTCTGCATCTTAGACACAGTCATGTGAGAATGAATCAATTTTAGATTTTAAAATGTTTGTTGGATTTTCCATTGATATCATGTAACTATCATGATCTTCCGACTGTCAGTAGAGTTCTGATTTGTATACTGTAATTTGCTCAAAACTACTATTCAAACACCATGAAGTATTGCTATATTATGACTATATGCAGTTAGCCACAGCACTTGAACTGCCCCGGAGAGGAAAGAGTTAACTCCAGAGAGTCTGGAGTTCCACAGCGCAAGGGCGCTATACCAAAGCTCTATCTGGCCAGTTTCAAATGAAACTGTCAGATTCTTTACTCCGCTTCACTGAACAGTCGCTCCGGAGATCAGCTCCTTCACATCGGTTCATTTCTCGGTTCAAGCGAGTATTTTCGGTTCATTTGAACCGGCAAAAAGTATTTATTTTACCGCATTTCGGTTAAAAGCTCTATCTGGTAAACCGTAAGTAGAAAATTTAAAGTCTGTGTGAAATTCAATTATCGGTTCGGTTTTGAACCGATCGGTTTGCTTAATTTAACGCTTTTAAAGTGTTGGTTGGGCTTTTAGAGTGCGGTTCCGGTTCTTATTGGTTCTAAAAAACCTTGCTTTTAAAATAGGTTTTTCAAATACCAGTGACACGTTAGGAACCGATAAGGGTGTCTTGCCTGGCACTGCCATCAAAAGGCAAGTTTTTGGTTAGGCTGGCATTATGTCTGAGAAACCCAAAAGAAAAACCGGGCCCACTGGGTTTCAACACTGTGATGTCTGTGGGGAAGCCTTTGCCAAGGCTGACCCACACACCACTTGTGTTTATTGTCTGGGGGCTGACCACCTCCTGTCAGACTGCCAGGTGTGTAAAAATTTCCCTGCAGCCACCCTGGAAAAGAGATTGGGCCGGCTCAGGGAACGAGAGGCCAAGAAGTCCACTGACCCAGATGGCCAGCCCGGTCCAGTACCCACTGGACCAGAGGGAGTGCCCTCTGACCAGGGCGAGACTTCCTCGGGCAAAAGGAAGGCTGGTTCAGGGGAACCAGTCTCAGTGAAAAAGACAAAGAAATCAGTAGGTTTGGAGTCCAAAATTGTCTCTCCAACTGCTGCAGAAATAGCTAAAGCCATACAGATTGTCCAGTCACTGTCTCAGGGTCCTGCCAGACCACCTACAGTTGGTAAAAGGTTGGTTCGCTTCAGTGCCAGTGGTTCAGGAGTATGATGTTGAGGAATTTTATGAACCACAGGAGGGAAGGAGGAATTTGATCATTACATGTGTGCTGGGAGGGTCTGGACGTGCCCATTGAACCGGACATTTCTCCAGACAGACCTTAGAATCTCCTCCTATTCTGTCTGAGTCCCTTTCATTTTATGTTTTACAAAAGTTTGCAGAAACCCTCCAGCTTCCTTTAGAGGAAGCTGTGGATGACAAGAGGAGCCTGATTATGTAGAAATGATGGATATACAGAGTCTAGGAGGTTGTCTATTCCTTTGCATAAGTCATTTAGGAAGCAAACAACAGATTTTAAAAACTCCTCATTCTGTCCCTCCTGTAGATAAAAAAAAAAAATGGACAGAAGATATACCTTGTCAGGCTCTGATACAGACTTCCTCACTGAGCAGTGTAGTCATGTAGGTGTGGTACAAGCTGCAGCCTGTGACAAGGCTAATATTCCTCTGGCCTCACATCCTCCTGATAAGGATTCCAGGAAGATTGATGCCATGGCGAAAAAACAGTATATGGCAGCTTCTTTGGGACTCAGGCAGGCAAATTATATGGCTTATGTGGCTAGATATCAGAAATCTAGGTGGGACACAGTATTGCAGTTAGCCAAGCAGGCCCATGGCCAGCCTGGCTAGTAAGTTGGAACAGGTGGCTGCTGATGGCATTGGAAGCCTCTAAGTTCAATTTCATACTTCTGTTGATATTAATGATGTTTCCTCTAGGGTCATGGCCACTTCTGTAGCTTTCCGTAGGTTGGCATGGCTCAGATGCACTAATCTGTCCCAAGATACTCAGTCAAAGGCTATGGATTTTCCTGTTGTGGTAATTCTCTGTTTGGGGAACAAACAGAAAACTATATGAAAAAGATGGATGAATACAGAACTACCTACAAAAGTGCCCAGGCTAAGGAGAGCATGCCACTCCACAGAGGCACGCTCCCAGAGGTAGGGCAGGCCTTTCCACAGGCCTTTTACCAATTTCAGGCCTCCTCTGCATTTGCACAGAGGGTTTCTTTAGAGAGCAGAGGTAGACGGGCACAAGTAAACGTCCCCTCCCTCAGCCTAAGGCTACTGCCAAGCAGGCACCCTGATGGGGTGCCCAGGCCGATCTCCTGTACCAGTGGGGGCAGGTTGGTTTATTTCAGCCAGAACTGGGTGTCCCTAACTTCGGACAGGTGGGTTCTGGAGGTAATAGGCCAGGGTCTGGTTCTCAGCTTCAAACAGTTTCCCAAGATGAGAGCCAGACATTTTCCACCTGCAAATCCTTCAGAAGCCCTTGCTTGGAAGCAGAGGTTTCTTCTCTTTGGACTGCAAAGCAGTAGAAAGGTCCCTCCTTGCCATCAGGGCAGAGGCTGTACTCAAGATACTTTCTTACCCCAAAAAAGACAGGAGAATGGCGGCCCATTTTAGATTTAAGGTACCTGAACAAGCATCTTTTGAAACCAAAGTTCAAAATGTTAACTCTGACAATGATATTGCCCTCCCTCAGGCCAGGGGACTGGCTAGCTTCCCTGGACCTCAAGGATGCCTATTTTCATGTTCTGATCAGGCCTTCTCACCGAAAGTACCTCAGGTTCGAACTACCCTCAGGCCACTACCAGTTCAGGGCAATGCCCTTGACCTTACCTCTGCGCCAAGGTATTCACGAAATGTCTAGCTGTGGTAGTGGCTCATTTAAGAAGGCAAGGATTGCTTTGTTTCCCTACCTGGACGACTGGCTCATAGTGGGTCAGTCCCCAGATCAGGTAAAATCCACTTGCAAGTCACCCAGCAGCTTCTCACTTCCCTGGGATTCCTGCTGAATTTACAAAGTCAGTTCTCGAACCAGTCCAGGTACTAACTTTCATAGGTGCAGAATTGAACACAAAGTTAGCCAGGGCATTTCTCCCCTCGGAAAGGGTAGACAGACTCATTGCCCTGGCATCCTTCTTTACCCTCAGGTCTCTCGACCAGCAAGGCATTTTCTGCAACTCCTAGGGCACATGGCTGCTTCCACAGCTGTAGTGCAAGGAGCAAGATTCCAGATGAGGGACATTCAGTTCCATTTGAGGGCCTATTGGTCTCAAAGGAGGGACCCCCTTTCCAAATTGGTTCCAGTGACCCAAACCCTGATCCTGGCCTTACACTGGTGGCAGGATCAAAGCAATCTAAAACAAGGGGTTCCTTTCATTCCCATTTCCCACTCCCTCACCCTCACCACGGATGCTTCCCTGTTAGGGTGGGGAGCTCACTTGGGCGACCTGTCCACTCAGGGAGTGTGGTCTCCTCAGGAATCTCTGCTCCACATCAATCTTTTGGAACTCAGAGCTGTCTTTTTAGCTCTTCAGGCGTTTTCAGCTTCTGTCTAGAACAAAGTAGTTCAAGTCAGGACAGACAACACCACAACAATGTGGTACATCAACAAGCAAGGGGGCACTCGGTCATCAGCCTTGTGCACCGAAGCAATGAAGTTGTGGTCTCTGGCTTACTCCCTGAACACCTCCCTGATAGCAGTTCACCTTCAGGGAAGGACAATGTTCTGGCGGATGCCCTCAGCAAGTTTCTCAGGGCCATCACGAATGGGCTTTGAATCCTCAGGTGCTGGGGTCAGTCTTTGCCAGATGAGGCCCCCTCAGATAGATCTTTTCGCAGCCCCAGACCACCAACTTCCTCTGTTTTGTTGCAGGCCTCCAGTGCTGGGATCAGTCCCCTGGACGCCTTTCAGTTGGATTGGAAAGGGAAGTTCCTGTATGCCTTTCCCCTTCCCCTTCTTTTTCAGGGTACTGGAAAAATCAGATCTCAGCCCTGCAAGGTGATTCTGATTGCTCCAGATTGGGCCAGACAGCCCTGGTACCAGCTGCTTCTGTCTTGACAGTCCACCCTGCCCTGAGCTTGCCCAGAGTCCACGACTTACTGGCCTGAACTCAGGAGAGTGAGTATCCGGACCTCAAATCCCTCCATCTCAAGGCACGGCTCTTGAGGAGTTAGATTGCTGACTTACACCTTTCTCAAGGTGTTTTGGATATTTAAAGGCTTCAAGGAAGCCTTCCACTAGACCACTTACAATTCTCAGTGGAAAAGGTTTTCCATCTGGTGCTCTGAGAAGCAGATTATCCCAGAATCTGCTGATCTGCCCATTTACTGGACTATTTGGTCCATTTAAATTCCTTAGGCCTTAGGCCAGCTACCTTAAAGGTTCATCTGGCAGCTGTCTCTGCTTTTCTGTCAGCAGGGAAGCCTGCTTTCTTTTCTTCTCACCCTGTGCTTTCAAGTTTTTAAAGGGTTACTTCCACACCAACCTCTCATAGAGAACCAGCTCCGCCTGGGACCTGAATGTTTACATTGCTCAGTTAATGCAACCCCCCTTTGAGCCTCTGTCCTCAGTGGAGCTCAAGTTTCTGACTTGGAAAACTGTTTTCCTAGTGGCTATCACTTCTGCCAGATGCATAAGTGAACTACAGGCCCTGTCAGTGGAAGAAGATTTTATCTCTTTCCACAGAGATAAGGTAGTCCTCAGGACTAACAGAAAGTTTTTGCCTAAAGTGGTTTCAGATTTCCACCTGAACCAATCCATCTCTCTTCCAGTATTTTTCACTGAGCATTCTTCCTCAGGTGAGAGGAGTCTGCACAGCTTGGACGTCAAAAGAGCCTTGAGCTACTATTTGGAACGCACCAAGGGTCACAGGTTCGAATCCCTCCAACTCTTCCTTACCTATGGCGAGGTTGGCAAAGGGAAACCTGCCACTAAGAGGACAATTGCAAGGTGGATTGTCTCTTGTATCAATTTGTTATCAAAACTAGGTGAGAACCCCTCAGGACTGAGGGCTCACTCCACCAGGGTACAGCTGCATCTCTAGCAGCTGCTGGAGATATTCCATTCTGGAAATCTGTCAAGCTGCTACTTGAAAACAGTTCACACTTTTACCAAGCATTATTCCCTGGATATTCAGTCCAGGAGAGATGCTCGTTTTGGCACAGCTTTGCTTCAGAGCCTATTTCCTAAGTAGGTTCCTGCCCTCCTCCATGGAGGTACTGCCTGTGTATCTGCTATATAGTCATAATATAGCAAGACTTCATGGTGTTTGAAGAAAAATTACTCACCTTAGTAATTGCTTTTCTTCTCATGGAGTCTTGCTATATTATGACCACCCTCCTCCCTCCCTCCTGCCCTCTCAGAACTTCTACTTGGGTAGGGGTGGCAAATTAGTGCAAGCACTGTGTCATGCCATTTTAGTTCTTCCCTTCACCCCTTTTATTTAGGGTTAGGGAATTAGGTATTTCTGTTTTAAGTAATATGTTGGCCCCCTTCCTGGACTTGAGTCTTTGGGGAAGGGGGTCTAATAGTGCTTGTTAGGGAGAAACTAATAATACTATTATTCATTGTTATTATTATTATTGCTGTTTATATTGTTGTTTTTATTGTTGTTATTCCTACTAGTAGATAGCCACTTGGCTAGTGTAGAGCTTTCCACACAGACTTGTTGCTTAGTGTTAGCTTCATAAAGATCTGACAGTTTCATTTGAAACTGGCCAGATAAAGCTTTGGTATAGCGCCCTCGCGCTGTGGAACTCCAGACTCTCTGGAGTTAACTCTTTCCTCTCCGGGGCAGTTCAAGTGCTGTGGCTAACTGCATATAGTCATAATATAGCAAGACTCCATGAGAAGAAAAGCAATTACTAAGGTGAGTAATTTTTTCTTTTCCACCCTTGTCCACTTTTTTATTTCACTTTACTTCATTTTATGTACGACACTAAAATCTGAGCCATACAGGAGGAAGGGTGGGAGCTGTAGTATGTTTTGGTGTCTGAAAAACTACTAGACTTCCTGTTTGTGGGAAAGTGATTTAGAAACATTTTAAACAACTGGCTAAGCTTAATTAGACTATTTGAAGCCCAAATCTCACTGAGCAGGTAGTCTGAGTTAATTTTAAACATATTTGCAAGTTCTGCAAGCAGTTTGATTTTGTGACCGCACGAGTGTACTGGTCACATGACCCGCAGCTACTTCTGGTTTCAGGGCTACAAGAGCAGTGCTCCGTGCAAACACCTGTAACATTTGCCTTGACTACATGCTGTGAGACACCTTCATGGTGTGAGACCACTCTAGCAAGATATTGCAGTGTGTTTCTGGGGCCTACTTCATTTTATGTACGACACTAAAATCTGAGCCATACAGGAGGAAGGGTGGGAGCTGTAGTTTGTTCTGGTGTCTGAAAAACTACTAGACTTCCTGTTTGTGGGAAAGTGATTTAGAAACATTTTAAACAACTGGCTAAGCTTAATTAGACTATTTGAGGCCCAAATCTCACTGAGCAGGTAGTCTGAGTTAATTTTAAACATATTTGCAAGTTCTGCAAGCAGTTTGATTTTGTGACCGCACGAGTGTACTGGTCACATGACCCGCAGCTACTTCTGGTTTCAGGGCTACAAGAGCAGTGCTCCGTGCAAACACCTGTAACATTTGCCTTGACTACATGCTGTGAGACACCTTCATGGTGTGAGACCACTCTAGCAAGATATTGCAGTGTGTTTCTGGGGCCTACTTCATTTTATGTACGACACTAAAATCTGAGCCATACAGGAGGAAGGGTGGGAGCTGTAGTTTGTTCTGGTGTCTGAAAAACTACTAGACTTCCTTTTTGTGGGAAAGTGTTTTAGAAATGTTTTAAACAACTGGCTAAGCTTTATTAGACTACCTGAAGCCCAAAGCCCACTGGGCAGGTAGTCTGAGTTAGTTTTAAACATATTTGCAAGTTCTGCAAGCAGTTTGATTTTGTGACTGCACAAGCATGCTGGTCACGTGATCTGCAGCTACTTCCGGGTTCAGGGCTAGAAGAGCAGTGCGCTGTGCATGTGAAGGTGCTGAAGGCGTGTCACAATAGTTGACTGTGTTAAGTTAGTCCTGTCTCTTACTCAGACGTAAGCCTTGTGTGACAAATACTTAAAACTGATACCAGGAAGTAATAGGACCTGTTTGTTTAATGCTGAAAATGGCTGAGACAATTATGACTACTGGGAGAATTGGGCATTAAATGTATAACTTGTAAAATGTATACCATCATAAAGGCTACTGATATATCTAAAACATTCATGTGTAACATATGTAAGCATATTGTGAAATTAGAAGCAGAGATAAACATGTTCAACAACAGGCTAATAGCTATTGAGACAAGCCAAAAAGAAATGGCAGCTAGGCTACAAGGAAAACAAAGTGAAAACATCAATGTTGAAAAAGAACCAGGTACAGGAATAGTACAAATGTAGCAAAACACTACAAGTAATGTAATACAGCAGGGCAGGTCTGAGTCAAACCAGGACTCTTTAACTTCCCCCAACATCTGTAAAGACTCACAACTCCCTGGAACATCTGATAAAAACTTTCAAAATCTAGCTAATAAAACATGATTCAGGAAGGTAGAGAGGATGTTAGATCTGATGAAAACTGATGTACAATACAAAGTAACAAAGCAGCTAAAAAGAAAGGACAAAGAGCAGAGAATTTTCATTTACCTACCCAAAATAGATTTGATTCTATTCAAGAAGCCAAACTGATTGACTGCACACCATCGACTTCTAATAGCTCACCAATAAATATTCAAGACAAAACAATGCCTGTTGTAAACAACCAGCCTTCAGGGGAAATAACTGAGTCAACTAGCAGTGCAGGTCCAGAAATAATGGATACAGAGCATAATAGAACTAAATAAGTCATTGTGCTAGGTGACTCCAATATTAAACATTTGGACATGACAATATGCAAAGCTGATAAGGCAAGCAGGACATTGATTAGTCTAAGAGGAGGTGAAATAACAGACATAACTAGAATGGCTGACAATATTCTTAAAATGAAAAAGGAGCATTGGTCATTATACACGTAGGGGCAAATAATTAGCATGATCCAATAATTAAAATAAAACAAGATCATGTGGCATTAACCAATAAGCTAACTGACTTAGGTTTCCGAGTGGTGTTATCAGAGATACTTCCAATGCTAAAATATTCTACAGATCAGCAGTATAAAATCAAAGTCATAAATAATTGGCTTGGACATTGGTGCATAAAACAGGACATTAAATGTCTAACCCATTGGGAAGAGTTTGACAATAAGAGAGAGTTGTATTGTTGGGACGGGCTCCATCTGAGCATGAAAGGAAGTGCTAAACTTGGCAAGCAGATAACTGATACCATAAACAAACATTTAAACTAATAAAGAGGAGGGAGAGTTTAGCCAAGTCTAACTCTCTGAATATTGCAAAGACTGACACTAGACTTGATACTAGAACATTGTATTTTGATAAAAAAAATTCACTGCAAATCATCAGTGAGTGCACTGAAAACTAACAAAGGTAAAACATTGAAAACACTATTGGCCAATGCTCAAAGCCTTAAAAACAGATGAGTGAACTAACAATCACTCTGTCTACCAGAGACATTGATGTCTGCAGTACCATGGAAACTTGGTTCTGCAACGCTGATTGGGGAACTAACATACCAGGTTTCACTCTATTTTCTAAAAATAGAACCACCAAAAGTGGTGGTGGTATAGCACTGTATATCAAGGAAAGCTTGAAACCATATGAAATATACCTATTAGGTAACCAGGAAAATAATAATGAATTAATTTGGGTAAGAATACAAACGTGTTCATCAAATCTAACTATTGATCTGGGATATAGATCACCAAACCTAAAATAGGAAGAAACTACTAATTTTTTTCAATGAAACAGAGCATATGAACTTAGGAGACTGTATCATTATGGGAGACTTCAATTTCCCTATCATAGACTGGACTTTAGGAACTGGATACAGTATTTTGGAGAAAAAGTTTATAGAGGTTTTGTCACAGAACAATTTGGAACAGAAAGTACTAACAGCTACTAGAGGCAGAAATAGATTGGATCTAATATTCACAAATTGTGATGCAGGTTTCTATAGAACTCAAACTCTCCCTGCACTAGGTATCATTAACCATATGATGGTACAGTTAAATATTGAAAAAAAAAACAAATCAAATTAGCCAACAGTGTAACAAAATTAAAGGATTACTATATGGCCAACTGTGTCAACATAAAACAATTTCTTCAAAGCTGGGATTGGAAATCAGATTTACAAGATCGTAATTTAGAAAAAAACATTGACCATTATAAATGGAAAAACACAAATATGTATTCAACAATGGGTCCCTGGGAGAATAAAATATTGCAGTAGACACAGGGTACCCTTATGGTGGAACCATACAATGCACAAGATTATAAGGAAGAAAAACACATTATATAGGAAATACAAAAAGAGAACAACACAAAAAAAAATTTCAATCAATATAAAGCAGCGATCAAGAAATCAAAACAATTAATCAAGAAAGCAAAACAAAATTTGGAGAAAAAGCTAGCAACCAATGTAAAAGATAACAAAACAAAGTTTTATAACTATATAGGTTCTCTAAAAAACAACAGCAACATGGTTGGCCCTATAATGACCCAGGCTGGTTTGGTGAACAACGAACATGAAATGGCCATAGAGCTTAATAAATGTGTTCTTAATGTTTATAAAGAGAAACAACTAATTACAAAAGACATTTACTGTCAAAACAGGGAACTTTCTAACTTCACACAAAAGGAGGTGATAGATGCAGTTAAAAATATTAAACTAACAAGCTGTGCTGGACCAGATGGTATCACATCAAAATTCCTAAATGAATTAGCATCAGAGCTAGCTGATCCTATTACATGTCTCTTTAATGCCTTGTTGACAGAAGGAAAAGCTATAAAAGAATGGAATGAGGCATTGATCACGCCTATATTCAAGGGAGGAAACAAACAGGGTGTTAATAACTACTGACCTATTAGTTTGACATCAAGCCTAGGAAAAGTGATGGAAAGGTTACTACAAAAAAGGATTGTTGAATGTTTACAATGAACAGGTCATATAGATCTAACTCAGCACAGATTTTTCTCAGGCAGGTCCTGCTTAACCAATTTAATACAGTTATTTGAACCCAGTAGTGCTACATTGGACAAAGGACTGATGTTGCCTTTTTAGATTTTTCAAAGGCATTTGACAGTTTCCCACACAGTGCTGATTGAGGAATTAATAAGGTTGTAGTTACATCTAAATATCATTAGATGGATAGAAACATGGTTGAACAACAGAAGGCAGAGGGTAGCTATAAGAGGATACATGTCAGATTGGGATCCAGTGACTAGCAGAGTACTCCAGGGCTCTGTCCTCGGCCCCACACTTTTTTTTAACATACTGGTTTCATAAATGTAGGCATCAAATGGTACTTCGATGTGCAAATATGCTGATGACTGCAAGGTTGGTGGCATGGTGACTGACCTGGATTCTGCTGAAACATTCCAGCAGAACTTAGACCAATTAGTCAAATGGGTGCACAATTATAAATTAATCTTTAATGAGGTTAAATGTAAAATAATGCACTTTGGAAGAAACAACCCATGTTATCACTATTCATTAAATGGTATACCATTACATAAAACAACTAATGAAAAGGATTTGGGTGTACATGTAATGTCAAACCTTAAATTTGATAGACATACAGATGAAACCACAAAAAAAACTTTTGATGGTATCCTTCATTGTATCCTCAGAAATATTAAAAGCAGAGACCCAGATGTAATTATTCTTCTGTACACTTCTCTTATTAGGCCACATCTAGAGTATTGTTCTCTCTTCTGTGCTCCATATTCAATTGATGGTAGAAATAAAATAGAAAAGGTCCACAAAAGAATCACAAAAAGGGTTACAAAAGTAAAAAATAAATAATACAGTACAAAGTTGAAAGAATTTAAATTATACTGTATGGAATACAAAATAATAAGAGGAGACATGTGCCCGACATTTAAAGCTTTTCATAACGATGCTCTACTAGAAACACTTGGACTAGTAAAGCAAATTTCAGATAGTGATAAAACAAAATCACACAATCATAAACTAAAAGGAGAGATACATAGGACTAATAAAAGAAATCATTGGTATAGCCAGAGAATTATTACAACATGGAATACATTCCCCTAGAAGTGTAGCAGAAAGTGATAGTATGGAAACATTTAAATGTAGATTAGATACACATATGGGAAATAAAAATATTTATACCACCATTAAAAGAAATGAATGATGGTGAGCCCATTAAAGGACCTCGGTCTACAGAACTTGTAACAACTCTATGAATCTATGAGTGTTGTCCACCTGCATAAGTTCTTCTAAGGCTTTTGATTCCTCCTGAGTCAGATTCGTTTATGATACATCCATTTAGTTGTGAAAAGTCTATCAAAGTCTTGCAGTACCAACGATTGATATATGTCTTTAAAGCAGGAGACGTGGACACTGAAGGGTTAAATGTTGACTTTGGTCTAAATTGAGTTATTTTTCCAATCATGTTATTTGCACCTTGCTCATCGATCTCTGTGCTTCTTTTATTAACCCGAACCATTGAATTTTCAAAAGAAACATAGACTTTGAAACATAGAAACATAGACTTTGACGGCAGATAAGGACCGCTTGGCCCATCTAGTCTGCCCATTTCCCTACCTACAGGATAGGCTGCAGATCCTAGTTAACCAACAGCCTATTTCTTCCTACCCTCCACAAGAATTGCCTTATGTCTGTCCCATACATTCTTGAATTCTCCCACAGTTTTAGACCCCACAACCTCCTCAGGAAGGCTGTTCCATGCACCCACTACCCTCTCTGTGAAATAATACTTCTCCACATTGCCCTGAACCTCCCGCCATCTTTAAATTGTGTCCCTTGTTCTTGCACGTCTCTTTTCTGAAAGATGCTACCCTCTTGGACTTTCTTGATTCCACTGAGGTACTTAAAAGTTTCTATCATGTTCCCCTCTCTCTTCTTTCCTCAAGGGTATACATATTAAGCTCCTTTAGTCTCTCCTCGTACGGCTTCTCTTGCAGACCCTGCACCATTTTAGTTGCCCTCCTCTGAACTGCCTCTATCCTGTCTATGTCCTTGTGGAGATTGGGTCTCCAGAACTGGACGTAGTACTCCAGATGAGGTCTCACCAATTGTCTGTTCAGAGGGATAACAGCTTCCTGTTTTCTGCTGGTGATGCCTCTCCCTATGCATCCCAGTAAACCCTAAGCCCTCCCTACTGCCTTTCTCACATTGCTTACAACCTTAAGGTCATCTGATATGATTACCCCAGGTCCCTGTCCTTTTTTGTTGTTGTTACTACCTCCCCCGCATTGTGTATTCTTCCCCTGGGTTCTTGTTTCCCAGGTGCATTATTTTGCACTTCTTTGCATTGAATCCAAGCTGCCATACTTCTGACCATTCCTCCAACCTTGCCAAGTCCCTTCTCATCCTTTCCATGCCTCCTTGTGTATCAACCCTGTTGCAGATCTTTGTGTCATCTGCAAAGAGGCATACTTTTCCTTCCAGTCCCTCTGCAATGTCACTTATGAAGACATTAAAAAGGACTGGACCCAGTACTGAACCCTGCGGTACCCCACTAGTAACCCCTCTTTCTTCAGAGTGGACTCCATTTACAATTACCTTCTGTGTCCTGTTGTCCAGCCAATGTTTTACCCAGGCTACCACCCTGGGACCCACTCCCAGACTGGTTAATTTGACTATTAATTTTTTGTGTGGGACTGTGTCAAATGCCATGCTAAAGTCTAGGTAGGCCATGTCCACAGCCCTTCCCTGGTCTACTACTTTGGTCACCCAGTCAAAGAAATCTATTAGATTCGTCTGACATGACCCTCCCGCTGTGAACCCATGCTGCCTTGGGTCCTGTGCCCCACTGGCCTCTAGGTACTGAACGATTCTTTCCTTCAGAAGTGACTCCGCCACTTTCACTACCACAGAGGTCAAACTGACAGGTCTGTAGTTTCCTGCCTCTGTCTTGGTCCCACTTTTATGAAGGGGAATCACATCCGCCTTCCTCCAGTCCTCAGGTACCACACCATCCTCTCATGATTTATTAAAAAGAGTATCCAGTGGTTTCACTAGTTCCTCCCTTAATTCTTTTAGAATTATGGGGTGAATTCCATCAGGCCCCATTGCTTTGTCCACCTTCAGTTTTAGGAGTTCTTGCAGAACCCTTTCTTCTGTGAAAGGACTGGGATCGACCCCCCTATCAAGAGTGCTTCTGTTAATTGGTTTAGGCACTTCGCCCTCCTCTTTTATAAATACTGAGCAGAAATATTCATTCAGTATCCCTGCTTTTTCACTGTCCCCCTCTGCCCACCCACCGTTCATTCTATTCAGCCTCACTATCCCTCTCTTTGTCTTTCTATGCTCACTGATGTACCTATAAAAGGTTTTATCTCCCTTCTTAACCGAGTTGGCTATCTTTTCCTCAGTTTGGGCCTTTGCTATCCTGCTCCTTCTGTGTTTCCTTATACTTCCGGAATGCTATCTTTTTCTTCCTGACTTTCACAGCCACCTCTTCTGAGAACCATAGTGGCTTTTTCTTTCATTTTGATTTGTTTATTTGCTTCACACAAAGGCTTGTTGCCTCTGTGATGGCAGTTTTGATTATTCCCCATTGTTGCTCCACACCTCCTTCTAGCCTGTTTGCTAGTGCTTTTCTGAGGCACTCTCCTCATCTTGCCAAAGTCACTTCCTCCTGGAAGTCCAGTCCCTCACTTTGTATGGCTTGACTCAGTTGCTGAGTTTAACGTGAACCACACTGTTTGATGGTCACTTGTTCCCAGATAGCAACCCACTTCTAGATCTGAGATCCTCTCACTGCCCCCGTTTGAGAGTATGAGATCTAAGATTTCTCCCTCATGAGTGGGTTCCGAAACTAGCTGTCTGAGGCCTGCCACCTGTAGGGCATCAAGAATGGCCCTGCTCTTGGATGTGGCTGCAGAAAATGTGCTCCAGTTAACATCTGGCATATTCAGGTCTCCCATCAACAGTATCTCCCCTTTCTCTGCCATCCTAAGAATGCCTTCTATCATATCCTTGTCCGTTCCCTCCCCCTGACATGGGGGTCTGTACACAACCCCTGTGCGGATTGTGGTGCCCTTTCCAGTCTCCAAGGTGACCCACAGTGCCTCCTCTCTTGCCTGTTTACTCTTTTGTTCAGTTGCTTTTATCCCTTCCTTTACATAGAGAGCTACTCCTCCCCCTCTTCTCCCTTGCCTGTCTCTCCTGTAGGTTATGTACCCTGGTATGTTAACATCCCAGTCATGGTTCTCTGTGTACCATGTTTCTGTGACTGCTACGATATCCAGGCATCCCTCTTCCATCAAGGCCACCAGCTCAAACATGTATTAAATTAGTGTCCAGATCTGATTCTGTCAATAAGTCCATTAAGACCTGTAAGGTAGTATCTTCTGATAACATATTAATGTTTTCCAATGTATTGTGACCCATTGTTTCTTTGTTAATAAAACATTTTTTCAAACTTAATTTTCTAAAGAACTTTCTCAGATCAACATAAATGTCAAATTCATTTACAAGAAGGTCTGGTACACAGGAAAGACCTTGTTCCAACACACGTAAATGAATGGGCTCAAGGGGAATGCCAGATAGATTTATTACTTCTATGCTCTGCTCCTCAAATTCTCCTCCACTGTTCTCATAATGATCACCTCTTCCCCTTCTCACGCTCCTTGTCTTCTGCTTTTTTTTTTTTTTTTTTGTAGTTGTTTTGGTTTCTTGCAGTACTTGAGGTTTTGGTAAAAAATGAGACTTGTTTATTTTAAGCCTCCTGAGCCCCTTGTGCTTGTGAGACAACTGTAGACATAGATTGATTTCTATTAAAACTTTTGTTTATATTACAATCTCTTGATTGTGAGTGGCCCCTAGGTTTGCCTCTGCTGTTTGAATGGACAGGTTCTTGCCAGGTAAAGACCTGATTAGATTCGTAGTCTCTAGAATCACATACTAATTTAGTTTGCTTTTGCTCAGAAACTTCTTTTTCATATGAGATTTTTTGTTTAAAAATGTCTCATAATTCTTAAAGGGGGATTACAGTGTTGGGCGATATGGTTCTTAAGTTCATCAGTCTCTTTCAAAAGGTTACTATAAATTTCCATATCCTGATCCACTAGGCTATTTACTAAGGTGTTGGAGCAGATACTTAAAGCCTCTTCCCATCTTGTTTGATATGTATCTTTTAAGAAGCCACCAGTAGGAGTTTTATCGATTTTTTAAAGATCAAATGTCAGTGTTTCACAGATTTACAGAAAACACAGGAATTCAAGTCCCTGTCTCATGATCGGTGTTTCATGAAAATATCATGCTGTTTGGTTCTGTGGTTTTCTTTAAATCAGCATCTGTTAATGTGCTCTGCAGTAACTGAAAACAGTGAAGATTTTCTGTCCCTGTCAGTGAGTGATGACATCATTCCTGTCCAGCCTGTTGCTGCAGCAATGGAGTCCTTAATTGCCTGTAGTACTGTAGCTGTTGCACTTTCCAGTCAGAGCAATCTGTAGGGCTAATTGTCTTTACTCCAGGTGTGTTACTAACCCATCTGGTTTGTGTCTAGATAAATTAGTTTACAATCTATCATTCTGTTTTCATAAAGAGTTGGTCATTTGTGTTTCAGTGGGTAACTGAAGTGGTATAAATGAATGTTTGTGAGAAATCTCCTGTCTGTATCACAGCTGAGTACTTTCATATCAAAACTCTGCATTGTTTTTTTACTATATAAACGTAGGGTTGTTTAATGGATATAACATAAATCTAAAGTTTAAGTCATAGAAGTAGCGTGTCTTTGATGTGGCCTCCATACATATATTCATGTGAGAACAATATTCTTATGTCAGATTGACAATCAGGTGCCTGCCACACTTTGCTATTTCAGGAACATGTACTGTATGAACTCACAAAATTCAGTTCTCCAAGGAATTCTGTGTGGGAATACATCATGTACGTGTGTAACTAAGCATACCGTATGTCATCCTGATGCCCCTATCTCTTACATAGATACATAGACAGTGTCAGCAGATAAGAGCCTATTGCCCACCCAGTCTGCCCATTTAAGTTTGTAAGTTCAGTTTATGTTTTCCAGGAAGTCTGTTGCCCCTTACCCCTGACCTCCAGAATTCCTTTATGTCTATCCCATACATTCTTAAATCCCGTGATTGTTTCAGCCCCCACCACTTCCTCTGGCAGGGTGTTCCACTTGTCCACCACCCGTTCTGTGAAGAAATTCTTCCTCACGTTTCCTCTGAATCGTCCTCCCTTCAACTTCATCCCATGCCCTCTAGTCCTGGAACATCTTTTTCGCTTAAAAATAGTGCATTCCTGCACCCCTGTTCCTCCCTGTAAGATACTTGTATGTCTCTATCATATCCCCTCTCTCCCTCCTCTCCTCCAGGGAGTACATGTTCAGTGCCTTCAACCTGTCCTCATAGGACTTGTGATGCAATCCATGCACCATCTTTGTTGCCCTCCTCTGAACCTTCTCTACCCTGTCTATGTCCTTACGTAGGTAAGGTCTCCAGAACTGCACAGTGTACTCAGGTGCGGCCTCACTAGTGTCTTGTATAGTGGAATTATGACCTCCCTTTTCCTGCTGGTGATGCCCTGCCTATGCATCCCAGCATCCTATTTGCTTTACCTGCTGCCTTGTCACACTGTTTCCCTGCCTTGAGGTCATCAGAGATAACTCCAAGATCCCTTTCCTGCTTGGTGCATGCTATATCCTCACCCCCAACTGATATATTGTGCCAGGGTTTTTGTGCCCCATATGCATTATCTTGCACTTCCTTGCATTGAATTTCAACTGCCAAACCCCTGACCATTCTTCAAGTTTCTGCAGGTCCCTTCTCATTCTTCTGTCTACACCCTCTGGTGTGTCTACTCTGTTACAGAGCTTTGTGTCATCAGCGAACAGTGAAATTCTGCCTTCTAGGTCCCTGCGCAATGTCACTGATGAAGATATTGAATAGTACGGTCCCAGCACTGATCCCTGTGGTACCCCACTGGTCACTCTTCCCTCTGTGGAGTGACAGCCATTTACCACCACCCTCTGTGTCCTGCTGCCCAGCCAGTTACCTACCCACCATACTACTGTCCTGCCCACACCCATATTCCCAGTTTGTGCAATAGTCTTCTATGTGGCACAGTGTCAAAGGCCTTGCTGAAGTCCAGATAGGCCATGTCCACTGCCCTCCCCTGATCCACCTCCCTAGTCACTCAGTCAAAAAATTCAATGAAGTTGGTCTGACATGACCTTCCCCTGGTGAAACCATGCTGCCTTGGGTCCTGTAGTCCATTGACAACCAGATGTTCCACCAATCTCTCCTTCAGTAGTGCTTCCATGATCTTCCCCACTACCGAGGTGAGGCTGACTGGTCTGTAGTTCCTCGCTTCCTCTTTGTTCCCACTTTTGTATAAGGGGACTACATCTGCTATCCTCCAGTCTTTGGGTACCTCCCCTGTTTCTAGTGATCGGCTAAACAGGATAGAAAGAGGTTCAGCCACCACCTCTATTAGTTCTTTAAGGACCCTGGGGTGCACCCCATCTGGCCCCATTGCTTTATCAACTCTTATTACTTCCAGTTCCTTCAGGACCCTTTCTCGTGTAAAGGGACTTGTGTCCATTCTGCACCATTCTCACCCTTGTACTCTGTTCGACCCATTACCCTCCTTTTCCTCAGTAAAGACTGAGCAGAAATACCTGTTCAATATGTCAGCTTTACTGTTGTCATCCTCCACACAGCCCCCATCCTCCCCCTTCAGTCTCACTATCCCTCCCATTGCCTTTCTTTTTTCACTCATGTACCTGTAAAAGGTTTTGTCCCCTCTACCCACTGATTTTGCAATGTGTTCTTCTGTCTGAGCTTTGGCTTCCCTTACTGACCTCCCTGCCTCCTTTGCTTCTCCTGGTACTTCTCCCTATCCCCTTCTGCCTGTGTCTTTTTGTATTGCCTGAATGCAATCTTTTGGGCTTTCACTTTCTTTGCTACCTCTTTGGAAAACCATAATGGTCTCCTCTTCCTTTTCCTCTTGCTAACCTGCTTAATACAAAATTCTGTTGCTCTTGTAATCCCCATTTTAAATACTTCCCACTGTTCCTCAACCCCTGATTCCTGCCCCATTCCCCTTAATGCCTCTTTCAAGTATCTCCCTATTTTCCCAAAGTTTGCCCCCCTAAAATCCAGGATACGTGTTTTGTGTGGTTTGGTTCCTGCTCTTTCTGTGATTTCAAACCACAGTGACTGGTGGTCACTGTTCCCCAGGTGCTCCCCACTCTTACCCCCATCACACTGTCCTTGTTTGTGAGCACAAGGTCCAGTATTGCTCTCTGCCGAGTTGGTTCCATGACCAGTTGCTTGAGGAAGGCACCCTGAAGGAGTCCAGGATAAATTCCTAGTTGATGCTGCTGCTGCTGGGATGCTCCAGTCCACGTCTGGAATATTGGAAGTCTCCAACCAGTACTACTCATCCTTGTCTGCCATCCTCTGGATGCTAGCATCAGCTCCTATCTGTTTCTTCCTCCTGGGCTGGTGGTCTATAGACCACACCTGTGCGGATGGCTGGCCCCTATTTCCTTTCCAGCTTTACCCACAGTATTTCTCCCCCATTTTGTTCCTCCTGGATCTCTGTGGCCCTTATGTCATTTTTCACATATAGTGCCACTCCTCCTCCCTTCCTGCCTGCCCTGTCTCTTCTGAATATGTTGTAGCCAGGTATGGCCAACTCCCAGTCGTGGTTATCATTACACCAGGTTTCAGTGATGGCCACAATGTCCAGGTCTGACTGCACCATGACAGCCTCCAAATCTTCCATTTTGTTGCTAAGGCTCCTGGCATTTGCACACATGACTTTCCATGATTTGACCTCCCTAGACTGTTTCGCTGTTCTACTCCAGCCCCTTCCTTGGTTGTCCTTTATCCCTGGTTCACCTTGCTGTCTGCCCTTCTGCTGAATTTTGCCCCTATTCTGGCTATTCACATCCTGGGCGGCAAGCTCCATCTTTTGCACTTGGCTAACCTCCACATCCTTTCCTTCTATTTCTCTGGGTACCTCTATTTGGTTGTCCCTGTTTGGCAGTGTGGCATATGAGTTCTTGAGTGGAATAGGATCTGGGACGTGCCTCTGCCTGACTGGTCTAACCCTCCCTGAGCCCACTGTCATCCAAGTACTCCTCATTGTCTGCATCCTTTGAGGCAGCTGCATTGGACTGAGTGGTCTCTGGATAGGGGTGATGGTACTCCTGACCCAGTTTACTTCCGCCTGAGTCTGGCTACCTCATCCCTAGATCCAGAAAGATGCATGCAGATAGGGCAGCACCTCAGTGTCCAGAAGATCTGCCTTGAATATGGCTGCCCCACAGCCACTGCATTGCACCACCCCCACATTATACTGCAATTATACTGCTATTCCACTACTTGTCTGCTACTGAAGCTCTCCTAGTTCCCTTTTTATTAATTTACTGTTCTAAAAATCCTGCCACTGTTCCTCTATAATATTTGAAAATACATACTCTTATATCTCACCTCTTTATCCTTACCATCAAAAGGTAACTACAATCACAATAATCTACCTTCTATTAATACAGATTCTATCACAGAATCAGAGCACAATGCAAAAACATCTGCTACTTAGCAACAACAAACAGGTGACAACAAACCAAGTTGATGTAGCTTTTTTTAAAATAGAAAAAAAAAAAGTAGTCGTTTAAACCAATATAAATCAGCAGTTCCAAAAGCACCTTGAACTTCAAGAAAGAACACAGTACCACACCTCTGCCACAATAACTAAACAGTTCTAAAACATTGGAGAAAGAAGAGAAAAATCAGAGACTGAGCAAAAAGATACAATGTACTATAAAGTATTAGGCAATAGGTATACTCAGCTGTTTAACAAAGAAAATAAAGTACCTACCAAAACAGACAGGATACTCACAATTGACACTTAGGTTCTCTTGCCCCTCAGTTGAGGCTGCTGCACCCTGCTTCCCTCTGCTCCCCCCCAACAGGCAGGGCCAATGCCACCTGTTGCCCCCTGTTCCAGTCTCCACAGACAGGACTGCTGTGCTCTGCTAAGCCCTAGATTCCCAGGGCCTCTGCCTCCACTGTTGGGGCTGCTGCACAGTGCTACACAAGGCCAACAAAAGATGGGGATTTTGCCGCACCCTGCACTGCCCCCAAATGGGCAGGGCAGCTGCAACATATGCACCTTGTTTCACAGTCAGGGCTGTTGTACCCTGATGCCCCACTGTGTCCTGCCCCACAGTCAAAACTTCTGCACCATGCTATCCATTGCCCCCTGCCACCACTGTGCCCTGCTGCATCATAGAGCCTCTTGATTCCATAGTTAGGGTTGTTGCACCATGCTGCTCCCTGCCACCAGAGTCAGATCCTTTGGTACACTACCCAAGCTGCTCGAAAGAAAAAGCAAACACTTTCATCTTGTGTTATAGGGTGGGGACAGAGGGTAGCATGGTGCAGCAGCCCCAACTGTGGAGACAGAGGCCCTGGAACTCTAGGGCTTAGCAGAGCACAGCAGTCCTGTCTGTGGAGACTGGAACAGGGGAGATGGTGGCATTGACCCTGACTTGGGGGACAGAGGGAAGCAGGGTGCAGTAGCCTTAACTGAGGGGCAAGAGACAAGGACATCAGGATGACATATAGTATGTCTAGTTACACACATACATGATGTATCTCCACACAGAATCCCTCAGAGAAATGAATTTTGTGAGTTCATACAGTACATGTTCCTGAAATAGCAAAGTGTGGCAAACATCTGTTTCTCAATCTGACATAACAATATTGTTCTCACATGGACATATGTATGGTGGCTACATCAAAGACACACTACTTCTATGACTTAACAAACTTTAGATTTGTTTTATATCCATAAAACAACCCTGGGTTTATATAGGCAAAAATCAGTGCAGAGTTTTTATGTGACAGAACTCAAGAGCTGTGATACAGGCAGGAGATTTCTCACACATATTAATTTATACCACTTCAGTTACCCACTGAAACACAAATGACCAACTCTTTATGAGAACAGAATGTTAGATTGTAACCTATTCTATCTAAACACAAACCAGATGGGTTAGTAGCTCACTTGGAGTAAAGACAATTAGCCTTACAGATTGCTCTGATTGGGAAGTGCAACAGCTACTACAGGCAATTAAGGACTTCATTCCTGTCCAGCCTGTTGCTGCAGCAATGATGTCATCACTCATTGATAGGGACAGAAAAATCTTCACTGTTTTCAGTTACTGCAGAGCACATTAACAGATGCTGATTTAAAGAAACCACAAAACCAAAAAGCATGATATTTTCAGGAAACACTAATCATGACACAGGGACTTGAATTCCTGAATTTGTAAAACGTTGGCGTTTGATTTTTAAGCCTCTTGGAGCCCAATTTTTATTATTATATTCTGTAAGGAAATTCTTGTTGTAATAAGTATTAATTTCTTTGAATTTCAGTTTTCCATATTGCTGGAACAGATATTTTATTGTAGTCAGACTTAAACACATTACCGTTCTGTGCTGCAGTCTCTGTATTCAAATGGTGCCTCACCAACACTGGTGTGGATTCAAAACAGGAAAACTCTGACGTACCGGGGGTGTCTTCTTGGTCTGCTGAGCTTTAGGTGCTTGAAGTGCTTTGCATGATAGCTAGCAGCTGCAACAAATACACTGGAAATTCCACAATGATTATGAGGGAAAGCCCGTCGTATCAATGTTCAAAACACCATACACCCAACAGTTGCGCTTTGGGGACTTCTAAAGCCCCTTACAAAATTGTTCTTGTTTTTCCGTGAAAATAAAAATAAATTGGACGCTCACCAAAAAATGCTCAAAGCTGTATACTTTACAGTCCTGGCAGCATGTTTCCAAATAGCTGTCTTGGCAGCAAATAAGCAGGAGAAAACACAGGTGGAATCGTGCCCTAGGAGATAAGTGGGTGCAAGCCTAAAACCAGAGAGAAAAAGTACATAAAGGCAGCACTTAGGTGAAACTTTAGGACATAAAAATCAAAGAAACAAAGTCAAGCCATCCAGTGTGATAGAGTCAAAACAGTACCCACAGCACTAACCCCAACGCTTTGAGTCTTTGTGTAACTCCTCGTCAGGGGGTGTGGCTATGGTGCACTATCTCTCAATTTATTGCAGGTATTTAAAGAAACATTAAAACCTTTCAAACAACATGCACCATTACACATGGTTGCAGGCATTTCATTCTTTGACTACCTGTGAGCACAGACTTTTTAGATGGCTTTTTACCTTCTTAATTACACAGAGGTCCCCCAGACCTCAGTGTACTAGACAGAGCTCTATGCCAGGACTGCTGCCTATTTTTCACCACTTCCCTGTCCAGTCAGGCTGTGTCTCTGTTACCCACTACCCTTGCACCACCCTTAGGCCCAACCCCTAGTTCTCCTAAGTTGGTAGTCAGGTTTTATTTTGTTTTTGTTTTGTTTTCCTCTATACTTTTCCTATACCTTTGAGCTAGGAGTCTATGTCCCTCTCTCTCTCTCTCTTTTTTTCTCTCCCACTTGTTTCTTTCCCTTGGGAAACAGAACTGGGGGGGCGCATCTGTTACCGGATAGCTCATGTCAGTATATTGGCCTTGTGAGCAGCACTGGCACCCACGTAGGCCCCCTCCCAGATTTACAAAAGACTTTGCTCCCATGGGCTCCTAGCAACTCTGGCTAAGGTCCATTAGTGTGCCTGAATGATTCTGTAAGATCTGTAATTGCAGTAAGTATGTAATTTTTATTTATTACCATACTACATCATTATACTTCAATACCAGCACCTTACAATGCAACTTCCCTGCCCATGCATGTCCACTTCTCTTCCCCCCCCCCCGACTGGCTGCAGCTGCTCATCCTTGTATGCTGCACCCCCCAGCAAGCTTTCACATGATCGACATGACTGACCAGTGGGCACCCATCTCATAGTGGTCCTGGATAACTGTGGTGGATAACCTCTAAGGCTGTGAGAAGGTCACTGACGAGGATGGGTGCAGTGGTGGGGTACCGCCAGACTTCACAGAGGTGGGGAGAAAAAAACTCTACAACAGGGAAAAAAACACTCCTTTAATCTGCTGAATGTACCACACAAAAGTCTGACAAAGCAGTCTGTTTTTATTTATTTATGAACTTTAGCTCACCACTTAATAGGAAAGTGCTCAAAAAACCTTCATGTTTTTAATGTGCACCTGTGACTGATTGCTTGCAGAGAAAAGTTCACAAAAAAACTGCCAAAATCTTAGTTCTTTTGATGTGCACCTGTGATTTATTGCTTGTGTAACCCCCCTGCAAATGGGGGTTCCCAAAAGACTTCCAGGAGCTTGCTTGAATGCTCCAAGCCTGAATGGTGTTTGGCGTTTAAGCCATTTATCAGTGAGTGTTTTTAGAACCTCTGGTACTGTCTCTTTAAGAGCTGTCTGCTTGCAGACATAATTAGTTTGTATGGGGGACTGTGTGTTTCTTTGATTGAGTACCACTCAAGCTGCTGCCAATTCACCCCATTTTGCAGTCACTAGGAGTGCAAAGGGAACCTGTCTGAAAGATGTAACTGATTGCCAGAAATCATTTACAGTAATAATAAAATTACAGTTTGTCTAACCTGCTTTCTTTGCAGTCAGAACTGTCTGCCTAGTTCCCCATTCTGGTTTTGAACTGCTGAACTGGACCAATCAGTGTGGGGTAAACTAGCTCTAAAATGATGCCTTGGACGAATCAGAACTTGGGACTCATAATCTGAGCCAGCCACAAGAGGATTGTATGGGCAGTGACTCTGGGAGATGTAGTTTAGACTTCGTGCCTTTTGGACCAACAGCAGCAGTCTATGTGAGTGACAGCCAATCCAGTCAAGAACTGGGAGGAACTCAAAGGAAGTGCCGGTTTTTGTCTGTTGGGAGTTTCAGTTTGAGATCTGAAAGTGAAGGGAAAGAAACCCTGTGCTCCTTCAGTGCACAGTTTCAGTCAAAACGTGTGCAAGGCCCAGAGTTCCGGTCTACAACTTGTGTAACTGCTGTTAGGACTGAATCTGTCCTGTGAAAAGAATCAAAGGATCTCTGAAGAGTAGAAACCAGGCTCACCCTGTAGAAGACTGAAGAAATTGTTGAATTACACTCGGTCTGTCAGGAACTGAATCTGCTGTGTGTTCTCCTGGTTATTGTGCAGTAATTGCGATTGGGATACAGATGCAGCCTGCCTGGTATAGTGCTTTCTTTTTTTACCATATAAATGTGTGAGAGTCTCTTGGAGATCAAAAGTAGCCCTGCTGACATTGAAGGACCATATCTTCTTTGGAGGTCGTGAGTACTAATTCGTCGCTCCTGTTGAATTGCCACATTAAATCCAAATGGAATTACTGTACTGCTGACTGTTTAATTTTCCTTTTCTCTGTGTGAAAGGGCCCCTACCAGCTGCCACGGTTTGGACTAGCCACTAGGGCCTGGGTACCCAGGGACAGTAACTGGTAGGGATAGGCCTGTGCACAGAGCCATAGGTAGATAGTAAAGTGATAAGCTAATTAACCTGATTTCCCCCTGTCCTTGTTATATCCCCCTAAATAAATCAGAGCTGTTTGTTTCAACAAAGTTATACTGCCTGAGGTATTTGTCTATGTTAAAGTACTGTACTGTGATTGTTGCACTGTATCTTATTTTACAGGATGTCGGTGCCTGAACCAGCCTTGGGGGTAAGTGTATACTGTGAAGGTAATTCTGCTATATTGTGTGGGCCACTAGTGGGAAGAGAAAGGGTTGCAGTGTCCCAGAGGGCTGTGACCAAGTAAGTTTAACTATTGCAACCCTGACCTCTGGGTGGAGGCACCCGCCATTGATCCAGGCCCTCAACCTGTTAGTGGCAAATCAGGCAGGGGTAGTAGCCCCTGGGATAGCGCCATCTAGGGGTTACATTTTGGAGGCTCACCGCTGGGATTGTGTGTCCTCTAGTGGCCATATTTACAAACCACTGTTAAGGAAAAAATAAATAAATAAATAAATGGGTACCCGACAGAAGTGGCTGTGCACCGGCTGGTGGTGGTGTACTGGGAGGAGATCGACCCCAAAATGCTATGCTTATCCTGGACATCCCCTGGGTATCAATACGGACACTGTGCAGGGAGTACTTTCCAAGGTGGAAGGTTTACAAAATCCTGTGGTGGTGGGTCGCACGCTAATCTGCTCACCCACACTTTCCTGGCCTAGTAGAGTTTAGGATCCCATAGATAGCTCCAAAGTACCACAGACCATTACCCCAGAGGAGCCCTCACTGCTTGGAGAGTGATAACTAAGGACAGTAAGACCCGGGGAAATGAGCCCCCACCACTATCTGAAACTTTTGAGGAGAAATTTGCAAATGGTTGCTGGGAGAAGGGAAAACTGTGGAGGACTTGAAGAAACTATTCTTGCCACCTGGGGGTGTTCCTCCCCCAACACCCTCTCCTGCTCCAGTACCCGTAATGGTGGCTGAACCAATGCAGACTCCTATTTCTGCACCTGCCATTAGTCACGACTCTTACCGAAGGTTGAGGATCTTCTCTGGCACCCTCCCCACCCCCCAAGGGGAGGATGACTGGGAGACCTGGATAGACTATGTTGCCCCCCAAGTGCTAGAATGGCAGTGCTCGGAAGCCGAAAAGCGAAAGAGGGTTAGTGAGAGCCTCCGAGGTCCTGCCCTGGCTACCATCCGTGCTAAACGGGCCAGTAACCCTGAAGCGACTGCACAAGCCTATCTTGAGGCCTTGGAGAATGTGTATGGGAGCCCAGATTCTGATGAGGACCTATGGTGGAGAGTAAGAAATGCACAACAGTACCAAGGGGAGGAGTTGTCTGTGTATGTCTCTCGGCTGGAAAAATTGTTGCAAGAATGCCTCAGAAAGGGTAGTTTGCCAGCAGTTGAACTGGACCGAACCAGACTGGACAGAATCCTTAAGTCTGCCCTCTCTCAGAACTGCTGTTGCTTCAGTTACGCCTGAAATCGACTGGAATCCCACCTCCTATGATGAGTTAATGAGAGAAATTCGAGGAGTTGAGAAAAGGCGACCTCGAGGGACCTGCACCAATAGCTGTGGCTATGACCCGAGTGACTGAGGGTGGCCCATCAAGTGAAGTTCAGGGCAGAGGTTGGCAGTCAATGAGTGCTCTGATAAGGAAAAGATATGCCAGCAATGAAGCGAACTGTTGAGAGAGATCCGAATTCAAAAACAGTCCCTTTATGAAGGCCACGCCTGCAAGTACGGGTCCTCGACCTATATCCGACTGCACTCTGCTATGGGGTGGGGATACCCACCCATGTATCTCCTGCTGATAACAGCTCCGAACTCGATTCCTTGACCATGGAAGTGAGAAACTGACGAGATGTCTCCAAATGCTTATCACGCTGCAGACAGAGATGGCACCAAGGTTTCCAGTTAGTAATACCCCGCCTGGCTCCCAGTGTGGCACCTCAGCCAGCTCAAACTCCAAAAGTATGTTTTGCTATAATTGTGGAAGGATGGGCACATGAAAGGGAATGCCAATCCCCAAAAGACACTGACAAAGTTGCATATAGGCTACAAGGAGAGCTTCGGAGAACAAATCAGTGGTTAAGAGGTGCACGAATGATCCAGTGAGGGCACCAAAATCTAATTCACTCCTTTTGTGGCAAGGTCATTGCCCAGGCCTCACTCACTGCCTCCAGACTGGTCCAGAATAGTGGGTCCTCCATGAGACCACTGTAAAGGTAAATGGAGTGTCTACAAGAGCTGTATTAGACAGTGGCTCCCAAGTGACAATTATGTTTCAAGATTGGTATCAGAAGCATTTGTCAGACGTGACCTTACAACCATTAGAAGGACTGCATGTATGGGGGTTAAGTGAGAAGGCCTACCCTATTCTGGGTATATCCGAATTTGGCTGTCTTTCCCACCTCCGTGGCTGGAGTGGCCGAACAAGTAGAGACCCTAGCCTTGTGTGTCCCCCACTGGACTGTATGGATGGTGTCCTTTGTTGATTGGAACAAAATGCTCATATGTTCAGAAGGCTGGCACATTTGTGTTATGAAAACAGGGTCAAAGACTAGTAGAGCTTTAAGAGTTCCGGCTTTAATTAAGAAGGCCTATGAGGCACAGAGAGATGCTGAAAATATAGAACCAGAGGAACCGGTCGAATTGTATGGAAGAAGGATCCTGAGTCTCTGATCCTGGCACCAAATGCCCAGTGTACCTTACAGGGAGAGGTCCGTATCAGAAAGGATGTTAAGAATAAAATATTAATGTTGGATGCACCAGGCGATGGAAAATTGCCAGAGGGACTGCTGGTCAAGCCTAGTATTTTGCCCGCTAGAGCCCATGCTTATGCCAGAAGGGTAATGGTCCAAGTTCATAATGTGTCTGAAAGAGACATTCGAGTAAATAGAGGTGCATCCTGGCTAATGTGCATTGTGCAGACACTGCAGTGCTACCCAGCAGCAAGAGTTCAAGGAAGAATGACAGATAACGCCTGACTTGTTTGATTTCGCAACCCCGCTGCCAGCTGAATGGAAAGTGAGGATCAGTGAGAAGCTTGCCCAGAGAGACCAGGTGTTTTCTTTAAAGGAATGGGACGTGAGGATGCGTGCAAGGAGCTGAGCACAATATCCGGCTGCATGACTAAAGACCATTTCGTGAGAGGCTCGCGTCTGGCACCTGCTGATATAGATGATGAGACGGCATCTGCAAGAGATGTTAGCGGCTGGTGTAATACAAGAATCCAGAAGCCCTTATGCTTTCCCCATTGTGGTAGTGAGGAAAAGAATGGGACAGTAAGGATGTGCGTGGATTATCGTACCTTAAACCGTGGACTAATCCCTGATCAGTACACAATGCCCCGCATTCAGGATGCTTTGGACTGCCTAAACGGGAGCAAGTGGTTCTCTGTGCTGGATCTCCGCAGTGGGTACTACCAGATCCCGATGGCCCCAGAGGACCGTGAGAAGACAGCCTTTATCTGTCCGCAGTTCTATGAATTCATGAGGATGCCTCAAGGGATTTCAGGTGCCCCAGCCACTTTTCAACGATTGATGGAGCGTGCAGTGGGGACATGAACTTACTAGAGTGCCTGGTATACCTAGATGATGTTATTGTGTTTGGCAGCTCACTGGAGGAACATGAGAGCAGATTATTTAAGGTATTGGATCGACTGGAGGACTTTGCCTTAAACTGTCCATTGATAAGTGTCAATTTTCAAACATCAGTAAAGTATGTGGGACACATAGTATCCACGAGGAATAGAGACCGACCCAAGTAAAGTTGAGGCCTTGACCACCTGGCCACAGCCCAAAATCTAAAAGAACTGCAAAATTCCTGGGATTCTGTGGTTATTATCGGCGCTTCATCAAGGACTATTCAAGAGTGATCCGCCTTTACTTAACCTTACCAAGGGTATCCCCAACCCACAAAAATACTAAAGTCAGCGTCCCTCAAGACTGAAAGAGTGTATTTTCATCCGAGTGAAGTATTTGGGGCCCGCTGGACTCCTGATTGTGAGACTGCTTTTCATGAGATCATATATCAACTTACCCATGCTCCAGTGCTGGCCTATGCCGATCCAAGAAAACCTTACGTCCTGCACACTGATGCTAGCTTGCAAGGGTTGGGGCTGTTTGTACCAAGAGCACGAGAATGGCCTGAGACCAGTGGCCTTTGCCAGTAGAAGCCTGACCCCATCCGAAAAGAACTATCCTGTACATAAGTTAGAGTTCCTAGCTTTGAAGTGGGCTATTGTTGACCAATTCCATGAGTACTTGTATGGGGCTAAAATACTAGTAAAACTGACAATAATCCTTTGACCTATGTGCAGACCTCAGCTAAGTTGGATGCCACTGGCCACAGGTGGCTTTCTGCATTATCTACATATGACTATGCTCTCGAATACTGAGCAGGTCTGAACCACATAGATGCTGATGCTCTCTCCCGAGGCCTGTTCCCCAGAATGATTGGGTCCGATTGCAGAACCTGACATTCGGGCACTCTGCCGAAGTTTGACAGGAGGAACAATGTCCACTGGACGAGTGGACTGCATGGTGGATTGCTTGGGACCCTCTGAGAATTGCATACCTGCTGCTTATTGCCACTTTTCTGCAATAGACATTGGTGCACTGCCTCAGCTGGACAATGACAGTATTCGGCGGCTCAATCCCGCGATCCTATGATCAAATCAGCTTTAGCCTCTATGCAGGAAAAGATGTGTCCAAATTACGCTCCACTGATTTGAGAACTGCACTGTTATACAAAGAAGGTCCTAAGTTGAAACTGATCAATAAACTGTTATATAGAGAAACAGTAGACAGAGGGGACAAGTAGACAAACAACAACTGGTGCTGCCCACTGCCTTCGAGACTCAGTATTGAGGTCCTTGCACAACCACATGGGGCACCTTGGTATAGACAGAACACTTGACTTGGTGAGATCCAGATTCTATTGGCCTAAGATGGGGGCTGATGTGGAGCAACACATACGAACTTGTAGTCGCCAGCCACAGAGGAAAGCTTTATCCCCAGAGGGCTGCCCTCTTGTTAACATAACCACCAGTGCACCCATGGAGCTGGTCTGTATTGATTTTCTGAGTTTGGAGTCAGATCAAAGAAATATCAGTAATGTGCTGGTGGTCACTGACCATTTCACGAGATATGCCCAAGCTTTCCCCACCAAAGACCAGAAAGCATCCACTGTAGCCAAAGTACTCGTAGAAAACTTTTTTGTTCACTATGGGGCTCCACAAAGAATCCATTCTGATCAAGGGAGAGACTTTGAGAGTCGTCTGATCAAAGAGATGCTTCTCTGTGGGGAGGAGAAAGTCCAGAACCACTCCTTACCACCCCCCAGGGGACCCACAGCCTGAACGCTTTCAACCGCACTTTGCTAGATATGCTAGCACCCTGCACCCAAAGGACAAGCCTAGATGGAGCCAACAAATTAGCACCCTGGTACATGCTTATAACTGCACCAAAGTGATGCCACTGGGTTCTCCCCTACCGCCTGATGTTTGGAAGAGAGCTCGACTACCGGTAGATGTGTGTTTTGGGGTCTCTCCTGATGGGGTTCAAGCTGACACCTATTTACAGTATGTGCAAAGTTAAAGGCCCAGCTAACTCATGCGTACCAACTGGCTCAAACCATGGCTGCCAAAGAAATCTGGCCAACAAAGAAAGGTATGATAAAAGGTGAAAGCACAGGAACTCAGGAGGGAGATCGGGTGTTGCTAAGAAATCTGGGACTGTAAGCAAACACAAGATTGCTGACAGATGGCACCATCTCCCTCACATTGTAGTGGGCAAACTAGATGATCTGCCAGTGTACAAAGTAAGGCCTGAGAACAATTCAAAGATGTAAAACAATGCATAGAAATCATTTACTACCCATTGGACAAATCCTGATTGAGTCTGAGCCCCAGAAGATGCCCCTCTGGACCAGTGACTAGAGCTGCTGCTAAGAAAAGATCAAGGAAGTCTGCAACTACAGAAGCAGAGTTAAAGTGTTCCCCTGCACAAGTCCCAGTTGAGCATGACTGTCAGTCCATATCAGAAGAAAGTGAGAGTGACTTTGAATACTATCCTTCTACGAACTGAGTCAATTGTTTCGGGCAATCCCTAGTCAATACTGGAGACAAAGCTGGGCCTTCTGGACTGTCTATGCCCCAGCTTCATCCCTGGAGCCAATGCTCCCAGAAAGTGAAGTGCAAAGCATCAGATCAGATGAAATGGAATCATTGTGCATGGTTGAACTGTTTGAGCTTTCAGGGAGGAAAATGATAGATTGGGGCAGACTGGTGATACACCCGAACAAGAAGAGTATTTTGAGTGCCCTGACAGTCCACTGCCAGTGTCCGAAAGCTCTCCATGCAGCCAAATGTTGTGGACTCAGAAACTGTAACTCCTGGAGCTGAAAGTGCCCCAAGTTCTAGCCTCTCTACCCCATGGAGACTCCCTGACAAGTGTGGACAATGCTGAAAATGAGGCTCAGAGTGCAGAGACTGTAACAGTTCCCCTAGAAAGACTGGTCGAGCTGTAAAGCCTGTGGTGCACCTCAGTTATGATTCCTTGGGAGGCCTGTGGATTTGCCTCTCAATGTTGTCCATAAAGAGTGTATGTGTCCCCGAGCTCACTGCCCAAACTGAGCATCAGTGCTAACTCCAAGTTACTTGTGTTGCCCTCTAAGTATGGTGCCCTTGCCCCATCCAGCCCCAAGGTAACTGATAGGAAGGGTCCCCTCTCTTGGTTTCATGTACAAGAGGTAATAACTTGAGTTATGGTACAATGTGTGTGTTATACTGTGTAAAGAGGACGTACTGCAATGTTTCAGAAATGGTTCTTGGTAAAATGATGTATTGACTGATGATTACATGTGTGAGCCTAATGCAAATGTATATGGTTGCAGTTGAAACTTATGGGGTACTTGCTTGACGCTGACGTCAAGCTTTTCCCAGCCAGGAAGGTGTAACCCCTGCAAATGGGGGTTCCAAAGACTTCCAGGAGCTTGCTTGAATGCTCCAAGCCTGAATGGTGTTTATGCTTTGAAGCCATTTATCAGTGAGTGTTTTTAGAACCTCTGGTACTGTCTTTTAAGAGCTGTCTGCTTGCAGACATAATTAGTTTGTATGGGGACTGTGTGTTTCTTTGATTGAGTACCACCAAGCTGCTGCCAATTCACCCCATTTTGCAGTCACTAGGAGTGCAAAGGAACCTGTCTGAAAGATGTAACTGATTGCCAGAAATCATTTACAGTAATAATAAAATTACAGTTTGTCTAACCTGCTTTCTTTGCAGTCAGAACTGTGTCTGCCTAGTTCCCCATTCTGGTTTTGAACTGCTGAACTGGACCAATCAGTGTGGGGTAAACTAGCTCTAAATGATGCCTTGGACGAATCAGAACTTGGGACTCATAATCTGAGCCAGCCACAAGAGGATTGTATGGGCAGTGACTCTGGGAGATGTAGTTTAGACTTCGTGCCTTTTTGGACCAACAGCAGCAGTCTATTGTGAGTGACAGCCAATCCAGTCAAGAACTGGGAGGAACTCAAAGGAAGTGCCCGTTTTGTCTGTTGGGAGTTTCAGTTTGAGATCTGAAAGTGAAGGGAAAGAAACCCTGTGCTCCTTCAGTGCACAGTTTCAGTCAAAAAGCATGCAAGGCCAAGTTCCAGTCTACAACATGTAACTGCTTGTTGGGACTGAATCCGTCCTGTGAAAAGAATCAAAGGATCTCTGAAGAGTAGAAACCAGGCTCACCCTGTAGAAGACTGAAGAAATTGTTGAATTACATCGGTCTGTCAGGAACTGAATCTGCTGTGTGTTCTCCTGGTTATTGTGCAGTAATTGCGATTGGGATACAGATGCAGCCTGCCTGGTATAGTGCTTTCTTTTTACCATATAAATGTGTGAGGAGTCTCTTGGAGATCAAAAGTAGCCCTGCTGACATTGAAGGACCATATCTTCTTTGGAGGTCGTGAGTACTAATTCGGGTCGCTCCTGTTGAATTGCCACATTAAATCCAAATGGAATTACTGTACTGCTGACTGTTTAATTTTCCTTTTCTCTGTGTGAAAGGGCCCTACCAGCTGCCACGGTTTGGACTAGCACTAGGGCCTGGGTACCCAGGGACAGTAACTGGTAGGATAGGCCTGTGCACAGAGCCATAGGTAGATAGTAAAGGTTATAAGCTAATTAACCTGATTTCCCTGTCCTTGTTATATCCCCTAAATAAATCAGAGCTGTTTGTTTCAAAGTTATACTGCCTGAGTGTATTTGTCTATGTTAAAGTACTGTACTGTGATTGTTGCACTGTATCTTATTTTACAGGATGTCCCGGTGCTTGGAACTAGCCTTTGGGGTAAGTGTATACTGTGAAGGTAATTCTGCTATATTGTGTGGGCCACTAGTGGGAAGAAAGGGGGGTTGCAGTGTCCCAGAGGGCTGTGACCAAGTAAGTTTAACTATTGCAAACCCTGACCTCTGGGTGGAGGCACCCGCCATTGGATCCAGGCCCCTCAACCTGTTAGTGGCAAATCAGGCAGGGGTAGTAGCCCCTGGGATAGCGCCATCTAGGGGTTACACTTGCAAAGCTGAACCAGGTCTGGTAGTACTAGATTTTTTTTCACATATAGGAAAACAGCATTCCTCCGCCTTGCTGATCTCCTCAGAAACACTGAAAAATTAGAAAGGAAAAAAACAAACTGTAGTCACTTACATCATGGGTACGCCTCTTAAATGGTCCAAGTACTTTAACCATGGTGTCGTTCGGTGACTTTGCACTCATGGTGGCCTAGAACTCCCCCAGTATTGCACTACAATTGACATGTCATGACATGCCCACTTCTGTTCTAGCAGTCTAGAGAGCATCAGGTAGGATGAATTCCATGCGGTACTCGCATCCTGTAACAACTGATACTGACACAGACCAAGGCATTGTTGCGCTTCTTATTTTGTTAGTTGTCGTTACAGAACAAAGCAAATGAGCACAGATGGAGCATGCTGTGGAGACAGTCTTGCTGGCCTCCGAACCATGACATAGCGCAAATGTGACACTAGATTTAATGTGTGGGCAAAGCAACAAATGCTGATGAAATTCCCATCATCGACTGCTTTCACCATGTCTACCCTGATATCTGTGACACAACACGTAATAACATGAACATCTGTAGGCAGCTACCAACTGTCCAAGAGCACAGCATGTAGTGAATAAATGTTAGGATGTTAAGTGATGTGGTCTTTTTCCATTAGCTCCCACAGTAAGAAAAGCAGACCTGGAGTGACTGCCAGATTGCGGATGGATGAAAGGAGAGCCAGAGACACTGGGAGAGAAGGAGGAATTGGCAACAGGAGACAGACTTTTGCACATATTGGTGTACAATGAAGGAGATACATATGCATGGATTTTGTAGTGCGCAGGATGTCTGAGGTGCAGTGGAAAACTCCCCCACAGCCTCCGAGAGTAGTATGGCAGTTGCCATTCTGGCACCACTGTCCATGAAAATGTGGAACATGATGGAATCAGGGACTGCTGAAAATGTGGAACATGAACGGAATGCAAGAGAGTGCTGCCTCTCCTCGGATCACATTCCATTGATGGCTCCAGATTTAAATTGCTAAAATGATGTGGCTCAATATACACATTGCAGCAGCTGATGTGGTCCTGAAATTCCTGAGATATTTCTAAAGAAATTCCCTGCTTAACTGTAGTATCACTGTAGAGCCACCAGAGAGAATCTACTTAGAAATATCATGAAATACAGTATCTGGAAATATGTGGCATGTCAGTGGCTGAAACTGTAGTATATTGAATAATATGTAGCTCCCCTCCCCAGTCTAGGGGTTAAAGATCGCATCAGTTTGGTTTTAGGGAGTGGACTTATATCAACCACTTACTTGTCCTTCCCAGGTCTGCAGTGATGTTCCAGGATGTTGAATGCTCTTCAGGCCAGTGCAAGGCTACAAACAAGGAGGGGTAGCAAACAAACTGTCCCCAACAATAAAAGAATGTCCATAATTTGATTAAAGTACAACTAAACTCCATTTATTAAGTGAAGTTCGTGAACATAATGACCCCTACGCACGCAAGGGGCAGAGTGGCTTACGATCACATATCTTAAAGCGGAGTCACTCCATGCCCCATGCGCCCCCAGATGTGACTAACCGGGGCACATAGCCCCTATGCACCTAATCCTCCGGGCTGCGAGAGCAACATGCCAGGGCGGGCGGGGCATGGTTGCACTATGCAGCAGTCACTACGGTGTGTAGTGCTGTCCATAGAGGTGCAGAGGGCAGTGCAGGTTACGGCAGGGGAGACCCTGCTATAACAGCTGTACGTGGCTATGCCCACACACCCACAGGGTCCCCCAGCACAACAGGTCCTGAGCTCCCTCTCTCCCTCCAACATTCGGAGCCCCTCCCCCCGGTCCCTGCAGCTCAGCTCCCCCCTGCACATACATGCTCTGTCTCCAGTGCAGGCAGTGGAGGAGGTGTGTGCGCATTGCCACCAGTTGCCCCCAGGTCCGGAGGTCGGGGGTGGTGTGGATGGTGTGGCAGGGGGAGTCATGTCCGTGTGTGGGCGGTGGTATAGCAGTGCCGGGCCAGTGCCCCACTGTGTGCCGGGGGAGAGGGGTTTCCGCCAATGGCAGCCACCTGCGCAGTGAACGGGTGCCAGTTCACAATCCCAGTCCCACGCCTTCCTACCCAGGGGATCCACTCTGGGTCCCAGACAGGCAATTCCATTGGCCGCCCGGGACCGCAACTCCATCCCTGTCCACCCCACGCGAAC
This sequence comes from Neoceratodus forsteri, assembly GCA_016271365.2. NCBI lineage: Eukaryota > Metazoa > Chordata > Ceratodontiformes > Ceratodontidae > Neoceratodus > Neoceratodus forsteri. Next base: position 1,547,792,293 of record CM057450.1, read on the forward strand.
CTATGTGCCAGGGGGGCAGGGCCGTGGATGGGTGGCTGGAGGTCGTGCATGCCGTCAGTGCACACCTGTCCACAGGTGCAGAGCTCCACAGGTGGGATACATGCCTCTGACACATAATTCCTGCCCCTATGTGCATAAGGTCCACTATTAGTAAAACATGTACTAATCACAGTACAGGGGTTTCAAGATGTCAAAGTCCAGATTCAAATCCATATTTTGCAAAGGGTATGGAGTACTTCAGAGTGATGGCCCACAGGTATTATAGTGCAGACATTTTAAGGGCTGTGTACAATCCAGATGCACATTTATTTAAACAGTCAGAATGAGTTTTAATCACCCAGTAATTTTACAGGACCCAGCATGAGGTAGATTTAAACAAAGCAGATTCTTCAGCACTTCAACAGTCACAGCTAGGGCATCTGAGGGATTAATAGGACAGATGGCTGCACAGAGTTGCTCTGTGAGTACCCTTCTACCCACCTTCCCACAGACCCAGTACCCCAACCCTAACTGCCTGCCAAAGGGGGGAGGTCCTTTGAAGTCAGTACTTGGCTCATGTCCATCCATCTCCTTGTGAACTTAGGACAGCCATCCAGCAGCAATTAGATCTACTACACATTCCAACATTCCCTCCTCTGGTCTCTTTTCCAGCAGGATCAGTGTGGATTACCACACAATTTAGAACAGGAGAACAAGGGGCATTTTCCACTGGGGGACTACGATTACAAGGGTCCTGCTGCCTCATCCTCTACCACACTGGCCCCCAGAGGGTCCCTGACCAAATTAGCTACACAATTTAGTAGGGAAATGAGAGATCCCCACCAAGTTAAATACGGAGCCTCCAACCTGAGGCATCCTTCCAAAGGGAAAAGTTGAGAGACTATGCTGGAAATAGCATCCCAGCAGGTTCAAAGTAGATGTTTCTTCAGGGGTTGCCATGTATCCGGGGGAACAGGAATAAGTCTTCCACAGTTATATACAGAGCATGATAGCCAATTTTCAGGGTTCTGCCACTACTCTGTGAGGGTTCTTTCTCTGCTTTCTGGGGTCCTCTCACTGTCATGAAACAAGCTCTCTCGCAGCCATACTGTGATGGGAAATTATACTTGGGGACGTTATTTTTTGGTGGGACTCATACTCCTCTACAGTTCCTTTACTTAGTCAGACTAGCGGAAGGACAGGCTGGCAAGCTTAGTGGCTCTGGAGTTTTTGCCTATTGTAGATTTGTAGCCCTGGGAACACCCACGCATTCCACGGACCCGGTGTCCTCCTGGGCCCTTGAATCTGCATGAATATCCCAGCTCTGTTTCTGTGCCTTATGCCTGCAAAAGGATACAGGATCTGGTAACTTCCAGATTTAATACAACTATGTCGGCATTCCCACAGGGAAACCAGCAGCTCCCCCCCCCACGAGTGGTCATGAGGGCCAGATCTGCCATGGCCCTCCCACAAGCCGCATCATCATCGTAACAAAGAAAGCAGCCCCCCAAAGTGGTCGTGCGGGCCAGATCTGCCACAGCCCTCCCCCGAGCCGCATCGTTGTCGGAGCAAAGAAAGCAGCCCCTCCGAGTGGTCACATGGGCCAGATCTGCCACGGCCCCTCCCGAACCGCATCGTCATCAGAGCAAAGAAAGCAGCTCCCGAGTGGTCGTGAAGGCCAGATCTGCCACAGCCCTCCCCAAGCCACATCGTCATCAGAGTAAAAGCAGCCCCGAGTGGTTGTGAGGGCCAGATCTGCCACAGCCTCCCGAGCCGCATCATCGTCAGAGAAAAGCAGCCCCTCCAAGTGGTCGCGAGGCCAGATCTGCCATGGCCTCCCCAGCCACATCGTTGTCGGAGCAAAGAAAGCAGCTCCCGCCCCCCCGAGTGGTCATGAGGAAGGACCTGATCTGCTATGGCTGTCCCCTGAGCTGCATCGTCGTCGGAGCAGAGAAATCAGGTACGGCACTGGGCTCAATGGACGAATTTTAAATCCAGAGCAGTTTGGCGCCAATTTCAAACAGGATTTCTCCAACTGCTATCTGCCTAATTTAGTCGGCTGAACACTTCTGTTAGGTTTTAAATCATTTAGCAGTCTGCCTAGCACTGTTTTTACACCTGGATGTTGCTTTAATTCGTATTTTCAGACATATTATGCACATTATACTGGCTGTCCTGCAGGCTTTAAAATTGATAATTTCTGACATGTATGCTGCAGCTTTAGCTCTATTCCCAACTATCTCCTTGATTGATTAGCTCTATTCCCAGTTATTTTTCCTGTGTGTAATTTGTAATCCCAGTTATTTTGCCTGTATTGTAATCTGCCTACAGTGTGCCTTAAATCTCGGAAAACCCAGCTCCTGTTACTTTAATCCTGTCTGTTTTTCTGTGCTTAATTTTGCCAGCAGTGTGCCTTTAAGCTCCCCCTTACTATATTGCATGCTAAAATGGGACTCCGTTTCCACAGCTGAACCGGTTTGAAAACCCTGCTCCTGTTTTTCTTTAAACCAGCTTGTTTTTACTTATTGTGATTCATTCAGAGTTAAAGTGGAGATTAAATTCCCGCTGTTCTCCGAAGTCATTTTAATGCCAAACCCTGATGCATTTTAGAAGAGCAAACTCCCTCCTGTTTCCACAGTGCCAAACCCTTCCCCATTGTCTGGCCAGCCTCTCCCTCCATCCTACTTATTTAATCCTTCGTCTGTCTCCTTTCTCCGCAGCCCCCCCCCCCGAGTGGTCTGGGCCAGATCTGCCATGGCCCTCCCGCTGACCCGCATCGTCATGGGCGCAACAGAAGAATTTTAATTCCAAAGCAGTTTGGCCCCACCGACGCTTTGCGTCAGCTCCCCACCACCACCACCCTTGGTTGACTGTGTTATTTATAGTGTTGCTCATGTAACTGTTTTAGCCTATCAGCCCAGTTTTCCATTTGTTGGTTATCGGTGCCACCACTAGAGGCAGTAGTCCTTCTGACCTCTGCACCTTTCGGTAATCATGCCCAAAACCTGGATTGCAAGGGTAGCAGCAATTTTATTTCTGGCCCCTTTACTGTCGTGCCCCCTTCCTCCTTTCTGGAGAAGCAGCCTGGCCTGCATAAATTTCACATTCTCGCCTCCACATCTCCCCCCTCCCATAACTCTACCGTTCAGCTATCTCCTATGCCACCACAACTAAATTTAATTGCTAGCCCTTCGGTCCTCTCACCCTCCTTTCACGCTGGCTTAGTCGTCCTAAAAGTTCTGGCAAAATCCTCCTCAACAACCCCAGGACATTCACCACACGTGAGTTGGAAACCCCTGAGGGCATTTCCATACAGCAGGGTCTTGCTAACCATTCTGCTCCTGCTAGCCGGTGACATTGAACGCAACCCAGGCCCTCACCTCAACCCCCCACTGCCCAAATCCCACCCCCTGCCTCTCACTGCCCCAGGGCCTTAAACTCATACACCTAAATATTTTCAGCATTCTAAGTAAAATCAGCCTGCTGCAACCCATTACCCTCTCTCTAAAGCCAGACATACTGACCATTACCGAAACCACATAATCTCGATGCAGAGTTCACTATCTCGGGCTACACCTTTATTTGTCAGAACCGCTACGGCCCCAAAAGAGGGGGTGGCATTGCCATGTATATAAACTCATCTCTGCAGTTCACTCCGGTCCCGTTGCCCAGACCCACGCAATCCATCGATGTCATTCTAATGAAACTTTCCCTAGCCCACACCTGCCCAATTTTTGTAGCCAGGGTCCTATTGTTCCCCTGACACATTCTCACCCTCTATCCTGGAACACCTGAACAGCATCACCTCACAGGCCGCAGGGGGCGAGTTGCACATCCTCGGTGATTTCAACCAAAACTGGTTCTCCAGTAGCAGCTCCAGATTGTGGCACCAGGTGGCAGCACTAAACCTAACCCAATTAATAACAGTCCATCCACCTCAACCACAAATCCTCAAACCACTCTCTCCTGGACTGGTCTCTTACATCGCACCCACATCGTATGCTCACCTCTGGCCTGCTATTGGACTCTATAAGTGATCATAACATGATATACTCAATTAGAAAAATCCACCGCCTTAAAGCTAACCCACCCAGAACCATCCTCACAAGATCCTACAAATCCCTGGACCTTTCATCCCTCCTGTCTGACTTGTCTAGGTTGGACTGGTCTTACATCCAAAGGGCCATCTCTATTGATTCAGCCTGGGAATACTTTAAGTCAAGGTTTATAGCGGTCTGGAACTCACATGCCCCTGTTAAAAGGGCTCAAGTGAGGGGTACCCACCTGCCATGGATTTCCACTGACATCTTGACACTCCTCAAAGACAGGGGCATAGCCTGGAAGCTTTTAAGGTCTCCGGCTCTCAGGTGCATCAACAAAAATATCGTGCTCTTTGAAATGCGTGCACCAGGCAGATCCGTCGGGCAAGGGCAAAATACTTCAGCGACAGCTTCAAAGCTAACCTGAGCAAACCCTCCAAATTTTGGAAGGTGGTTAAATCTCTCTTTGGCCCTCACTCTCAACCTCCTACCCCAACCCATGATTACTGACCCCCTGGACATGGCCTCTCATTTCAACTCCTTCTTTATAGACTGCACCTCATCTCTCTTGGGTGCCAACCCTCAAGCCACCCAACCCTCTCAGCCACCCCACCCCCAAAATACTCCCCCAGCAGGCAACCCCTTTGCCTTCTGCCAGACTACCCCTGCTGAAGTTTACAAAGCTCTACTTGCCCTAAATCCTGACAAGGACAAATGTCCTACTGGCCTCGACTCCAAACTACTCTACTTGTCGTCCCCAGCCGTCACTGCCCCCCCAACAGATCTCTACAACCTGTCTTGCTGCAGTCCCCACCGAGTGGAAACACACTACAGTCATCCCACTGCCAAAATGCAGTGACCTCTCGACACCCAGTAATTACCACCCAATTTGCCTGCTTCCTATCCTGGCCAAAATCCAGGAAAAACTAGTTCTCTCTCAACTCTCCTCCTATCTTGATTCCTCTTCCTTTTTCACACCTTATCAGTCTGGTTTTAGGAAGACCCACTCCACCACCACCACCTCCTCCCTCCTAAGACTCACAGACTCCATACTCACTGGTATGGACAAGGGCCTAATCACCTCTGCCATTTTTGTTGATCTAGCTAAAGCCTTCGACACTGTCTCCTATACACTCCTGCTATCAAAATTCTGTCATGCAGGGCTCTCAGACTTGGTCACCAGGTGGTTCCAGTCCTACCTGCTAGACAGATCCCAGTCCTTCAGAATTGGCAATGCCACCTCTTCTTCCCTTCCTGTCACCTCTGGGGTCCCACAAGGCTCAGTCCTTGGCCCTCTCCTGTTCTCCATTTTCCTCAATGACCTGCCGGATGCCTGCCCCATCACATCCATTCACATGTATGCGGATGATACAGTTTTGTACACATCCGTAGCGTCGACTGCTGAAATAGCGACCAGCCTCCAGCAGGACTTCAGCGAAGTTCAGCACTGTTTTCACTCAAATCAGCTTTTTCTGAATGCCAAGAAAACTATCTCCATGACCTTCGGCACAAGGCAGAGACTTTCAACGCAACCCCCCTCCCCCTTTCCGCACCCTTGACGGGACTTCTATTGAAACATGCTCCACCTTCAGGTATCTCAGGGTCTGGCTTGACCAGCACCTTGACTTCTCTGCACACATTGATGCCATCCACAAAAAGCTTTACCCCAAGCTTGGTGCACTGTATCAAAATCGTGGCTGCATCCCTTTGCCGACAAGACTTGCCATTGTGCAGAGGCTGATTCTCCCCATCTTCAACTATGGGGACGTAGTCTACAGTGCCGCTCCAAAGTCCACCCTGGCCAGACTGGACCCCCTCTTCCATTCCTTCTGTCGCTTTGCTCTTGACTGTTCTCCTAGCACTCTTCACTGTGTCCTGTACAGGAACCTAGAGCCCCCCTCATTGCAGGGCCGGCGTCTAGCCCATTGTGCGAGCCTCACGGCCAAATGCTGGTCACAGTCCCTCCCCATGTACCTCACCATGGTCATTTTGGCCCACACCCCCCAGGGCTATGCACTGAGAAATAAAGACTCAGGTCTACTGGCCATCCCATGCATATGTCAACCTCAGCAGGCCAGTCAGCTTTCAGTTTCTGCTTGCCCAGCCTCTGGAACTCTCTCACATCGGACATCCGGCATGCCACACCTGGTAGGCACCTTAATTCCCTACTCAAAACAAACTTCCACCCTATCTGCGCTTGTACCCCTGGGAGTTTACCAACCGGTAGTCCTCAAACCCCTGCATCAGGGTAATTACCACTGGCACTCACCACTCCCAGATTTCTCTGTTCCATCCACTTACCTGAAGATGGAACCTCCCAGAAGTCTCCTGTCATCTGGTCTTGTATTCCTCCTATCGTAAAAGCTCGCTACTACGAATTATGTAGCCTTGTATGTATTATCATATTGAACCCATGGCTATGTACCTGCCTGTGAAATTGTACTCTACCTTGTTAATGTTTCTTTTATGCAATCATGTAAATTGTCATTACTGTATATGTTTGTATGCTCTCCCATTCTTTTATGTATATCATGTATTTGACCTTACTGTATATGTTTGTATGCTCTCTTATTCTCCCTACCCCCAGGGCGTATCTGGAATTGAGCAGTAGTCTGCTCAGCATGCATCCTTGGTAAAATAAATAAATAAATAAATAAATGTAACGTTGCATAGGCTGGACCTCTTGTTCTGTTACAAGGAGTGAGACACCAACAGGATACCTTAAATAGTTTCTTTAATTTAAACAGTTTATATTTCTTCTTCAGAGACTGAAGCTTATCTCTTTGTGAAAGAAAATTATTTTCCTCAAGATACTGCCATGGGGCTTCACCCCATGAGAAGCATGGTGGAACTGCCCTCTGCCATGATCCCAAGGTCTGAGGGTGGGTTCAACTTCCAGCTGGGATGCTCAGCTCCTCAGACTGCAGCATGCAACCTCTTCAAAACTCCTCTACAAACTGAGTAAACAACTCCTGGTTACTCACCAGCCCTCAGCAGCTGCCCACACCCCTTCAGGACTCTCAGCCAGTCCAACTGAGCTATAGTTCCTATGCTGGCTGGAGTTAACCATATGAGACCTGTAGACCTGCAGGGGAGCCTTGGCTCTATGGGGGCTACACATAGCCCCACTTTGAAAATTAAGGTCCTCAGCAATCCCTTGGACCTTAACAGGGCTAGCCTTCCACCCAGGCATACGATAAGGGAGATCGAGCTCTATCTTCCCCATTGGTGCATGGGAAGAACATGGCTATGATTAGTGAGCACTATGAGGTAATGCTAGTGGACTCATAACACAAACAAAATTGGAGATCCCCTAACACCTGGAGGTCCTACAACCAGGTACTCCAGTAGCCCACATGCCATATCCACTGGGGTACAATGCCTTGGTGACCTGGGGTGGTACCCAGCATGACTTAAGATGGTAAAACAACTATAAAGTACTATGAGCTACTAACCCAGGCACCTAATGTATGGGCATCCGTGAGTGACAAGGAAATAATTCCATCAAGTTGCTCTGGTGACATCATAAACCACAAAAGCATAGCTTGAGCATATTGTGTAATAAGTGCACATTGTTTTTACTAGTGTAAACTGGGATACATATTGGGTGGCTGTATCTGTAATCTGTATATTGTAACCATATCTATAATTTATTCTGCTTTGCCTTACCCAGAACACCTATTTTTATTATACTCTCCTGGGTCATACCTTAAAATAGGCATTTATTTCTCTAGTGCACTTACCTGGAAAATGAAAACTAAATAAATATAGACAGCATCTGAATGGTGGTATACAGGAACATCTTATCAGTTAACTTTACCACGCATTCCAAACAGATGGTATTATCCCTTTGGATTCTGTCCTGCAACGTTGGGAAAAGGACATAGGGGTAGAAATTGATAAAGAGAATTGGCACAAGGCCACCCTTCCTTATTCTAAGGTCTCATTTACAACATATTGGAGGGAGTTTGCCTGGAAAACCAGACTACGTTACTTTAGAACCCCAGCTGTTACCACTAAATATAGGTTGGGCGACCTAGCAGAATGTTGGAGAAGATGTGGTTTCCACCCAGCCAGGGAGACACATGTCCTGTGGTCATGCCCCTTTTTGAGAGAATACTGGTCTGAGATTATTTCTGAGCTGAATTATATATTTCAGAAGCCTGAACTATTTACACCGACCTTCATCCTGACAACGACTCCTCCCATGGGCCTCCAATTGAGGGGGGAACAATATAAACTTATTGTACTTCTGATCTTGATTGCAAAAAAAGTGATTACCAGACTTTGGTTTACTAAACGTAGACCGACCAGAGAAATCTGGTGAAAGCTGGTCTATGAAGTATGTAGATTAGAACAGACAGACAGCAGCTAAACTAAATGATCGTATGATGGGTTTCACTAGTAGATGGAGTCTCTGGACTCACTTCCGATTAGAGTGATACCCAGATGGGGGGGATACAAGTGACCTCCTCTGTTCGATTATTCTTATGTAAAAGCACGAATTGGGGGGCCCGGGGCTTGGGGTCACATAGGGCTGAGCAAGGTACTGAATTGAGTTACTATCCACCAAAATATGCCTGCACACAAACCTTGCTTACCTACCTGTGGAGGGGAATGAAATTAATGTTCTTGATATCTTCTTTTCCTCCTTCTGCCTCTTATTTACACAATGTAAAAGCTGAATTGGAAACTGAACTGCTATGTGGTCCTATTAGATGTTATTATATATTGCTGCTACATCCTTATTTATGTACCCATACAGCACTGTATGATTACTATGATCTTTTTAAAGAAAATAAAAATGTAAATAAAAAAAAACTAAATAAAAAATTTTTTTTTTTTTAGTTTAGATACTCTACATGCAGAAAACCTTTTCTCACTGACGAATACTCAGTTACTACGAGGCATTCTGAACCTGGGGACTCTGCTAAGCAAACTCTCAGTTAAACTTCCAGTACCTACCCAGACTGCTGAAAAGACTTTTCATATGTAAGTAGTATTTATTTATTTACTTACTTTATTGTACAGCTGGCCAGAAAGGCTCACTGAGTTAAAGCTCGTTTCCAGGTGTATCCAGGGCACACGGGGTGTTTAATTGACTTGCTCATGGGCATGTAATTTGCAAGTGGAGACTGTGGGAATCAAACCCAGGTCTGTGATATGTATGAAGTTCATTCACAGCTCATTTTTTTGAGTGCTGAATATGTCTGAATGTATATAGATTCTGGACATATACTGTATATACTCCTGCAGCACTGTAAGGGTTACCCTCTAAGACATACTGCCATGCCAGTATGTTCTCAACAGTTTTATTCAGTAGCCATATTTAGTCCCTCTGTGTAAAGTAATAGCAGAGCTTAGGCAGTCCCCAGTCCTGAAATGCTAAAAGTTGCCTCAGATACTAAGGGAAACCTAACAAACCAAGCCTCTTTATTAGTTGCTTACTGTTTATTGTTACTGATGATCTTATCTGTGTTAGTCTATACCGTTCATCACTAGTGGGTTCTGGCTGGACGATCAGGATCCCTCAGAGCATTTTTTTTTTTGTGTGTGTGGGAGGAGCTGGCGCCAGGATGGCGCTTCCCTCAAGGTCGACGTACTATGTGGTGCTCAAGGGATGGCCAGTAATCAGTGTCAACTCCTCCCTTACCTCAGTTCTTTTTCTCCCACCGCTGAGTGAGCATGACCTCGTGAGACAGCATTTTTGAATGACGACATCGCGGCCTAGTCCGTTCCAACCTAATTCTGCAGAGCCATTAGCATTCTTGATGCCGTTTTTCTTCAGGAATCGGTAAAATCTTTCCTTATTTTTGGCGCGGAGACCTTTTACTGTGTTTTATTTAAGTTTCCATCTGATCATGTCTTGCCCGGGGGGCAAAAAGAAATCTAAGGTGGAAAGGCCCCCATGTGGCGGTGTCCCTGTGGTCGGCAGTATTCCATCTCGAACCGACATGATCATTGCCTGACCTGCCTGGGCCCCAACCATGATATGGACCATTGTGATGCCTGTTTCTCCATGGACCACAGAGTTTTGGAAAGCCGCACATTTAAAGTCGGCCATATGCCGCCGACTTTTAGAGGGCAGTCGCCCACTAGGGATGCCAGACGTAGGTCTCTTGACCCTTCATCTGGGTCCCCTCCTGGTTCTATATGGACTGCGAAGGAGGGGCCCTCTGCTTCTTATAGCCTCACCATGGCAAAGGCCCTGCTTACGGTGCCGGAGGCTTGATCCGACTCTTCCAGGGGTTGGGCCAGAGGCATCATTCTGGCCATCACCTCCTTGGAGGTGAAGGCTCCCCCTGTGTCGTGGCCTCAGTCTGCGGTGCCACCCCGGATCCCAGGGCCATTCACAGTGCTGGTGATTGGGGCGGCACTGTGGACGGTGCTGGGCTGGCTCATGGTGCCGCTCGCGGCACCGGTAGCAGGACGGCCCTGGCGGTGGCTTCTCTGGAGGTCCTCAGGATCCACTCCTCTTTGGAGGAGGATGATTTGGAGGCAGATCCAGACTGGCTTCCCAACTCTTCAGAGTATCAGAGCTCTTCTCTGCCCAGCACTCACGTGCCTGACCAACCTTTCCCTCCTTTGGAGCCGGTGGTTCTGGCCAGCACTGGCATCAAGGCTGCATAAGCTGCTGAGAAGCCTTCCGGTGCTGGGGTGGCACTGGGAGGCTTTCTGGAGCCAGTAGGGTCTCCATTCTTGGGTTAGATGAGTCCTCCGTCCTGGGTGTCCAGGCTGGACCCACTTCTGGGGATGCTTAGACATCTGGGCTGGGGCAGAGGCTCCCTCACCAGCTGCCCTTCAGGGGCTGGCAGGTGGGGTGGAGCCTCCTTGGTTGATCTTGAGGAAGAGATCCCGCTCTGAGTCTGAGGGGTTGAGGGGACAAGGCCAGGAGCAGCCCCCTTCCCTAGCAGCCCGCAAGGGTTCAGGAAGGAGTTGCAGCACCGGGCCTGTCTTCTCCCAAGGGGGGATCTCATCGCGTGAGGCTAGGGACTGCCCTTCTGGACCCACGTAGCCCTGGTCGCCTCACAGGGGGGAATCTTCTTCAGGGCTCAGTCCTGACCATTTCAGGATGGTTGAACAGCCAGTGACTGTCTCGATCAGCAGATCCTTCCAGGATGTTGGATCGTCTGTATGGTCCCCTGGCCCTGGCAGAGGGCATCATCTTTCCCAGAGGCGTTCAGCCCTCTTACCTCTGCCTACCCCACCTCTTCTCCGGGTCACTCGGGTCCTATGGGGCCTCTAACCTGGGAGCAGTTTAGAGCCATGGCTGCTCATTTTCCAATTTACATCTGATTCATGGGTGAGCAGGTATTTCACCAGTCTCTCCTACAGCAGCTGGACTCTGACGGCTTGAACTCATCTGCTTTCTCGTCCTCCTCACCCAAGGAGGAGAGGATCCTTCCGTCCACCTGTCCTCAGTCACTGACCAGACCAACTATCAGCGTTGCCTTTTGAGGCTGGTCAACGAGCTCCACATTTCAATCAATCAATCAAAATCTTTATTTATCCAGGCGAACATCATTGAGCAGAGCTCTTTTACAAGATGGACCTGGTTAGAACAGGGTCAGGTAACATTCATCATAAAAACATATAAATACATGTAAATAAGTATATAACCACAAACACAATGGTGTAGTAATAGGGGAGTCAAATGATAAAAGGAAGACAAGGCAAGCCATAACAGAGGAGGATTCAAATACAAGGGGGCAGGTCCACCATTGAACCATGCAACTGTATATAAACCATGTTCTCTGTATAGAAGTACCAGTTAGTTAATTTACCAGGGGCAGTCACTAGTACTAGCCATGAAAATGGCTTGGAGAACCACCAACTAAAGGCAGATGGGGTACCAGGAGGGGTATGTAATATGTAAGCGAAGGATAAACATTGTGAGAAGTGAAGTCCCAAGGATAGGTCGGTAAAACTGATGCGACGGTGGGGGCCTACGGGGAGAGGGAAAGGGGAGTTAGGACTTTTATAGTATGATTGCATGTAGATTATGAATGAGTGCAGTATAGAGTTGTGAAAAGAAGGCTGGAGAAAGCGGGAAGATAGACCAATATCAAAGGGAGGACAGCGGCATCAAGGTGTTACATGAAAGCATGATGACAGACCAGGGCCAAGGAGGAGACAAGCACTAGAAGTAATTCGTTCATGGTTAAATGGCACAGGTTAGCATGATGACAATTCATGGTCATGGGAAACAACTGCACTGATCAATTCTGAGACGTGAATATAAGAGTTTGAAAGATGAGATGCCGATGGGTGACCTCAGTTTCAGTTTTGTTTTGCAATTTATTCCACAAGGAGGACAGTGTAAAGCTTATAGCAGCCCTGCCAAAGCGAGAGTTAACTTTGGGAACCATCAGTAGGAGAGATTTGCCACTTCTCAGGGCGTAATTGCCTATTGGTTTTATAGGAAGACAGTCTGTAAGGTATTGGGGCAGTTTTTTGGAGATGGCTCTCAGGGTCCATAAGGCTGCATTTTTATCACGCCTGAATTGAAGAGAACTCCACTCCACTGATTGATATAGGGAGCAGTGGTGAGTGGAATAAGGCAGCCCTGTGATGAACCTCAAAGCTCTATGATATAATGTGTCAAGTTTGGTGAGGTAGGAAATGGGACAGTGACTGTAGAGGATGTCAGCATAATCTATCAAGGATAGAAAGGTTGACTGTACCAGCTGTAGTTTGGCATCTCTAGTTAAGAACTGGGCTATCCTAAAGAACAGGCCAAGTCTCTGTCATAATTTTTTGAGTAATTCTTCAACGTGCTCTATAAAGGAGATCCTATGGTCCAGCCATTCTCCCAGGTATTTGGATTTAGGGACAAATTCCAACTTCTTGCCAAGAATTGTAGTAATCTGTGGCACAGGATCTGATAGGGCTGAATTTACCATTTGGGCAGAGGGAGAAAAGAGCATTGCTTTTGTTTTCTTGGCATTAAGTAATAGTTTTTTGTTTAGGAGTTGGTGTTGCAGCAGGTTGAACTCAGATTGAAGGTCATTACATGCAGATTGTAATGACGGGTGGCTCACGTAAAGAACTGTGTCATGTGCTACAAGTCTCGATGGCTGAGAGGGACCTGGGGGTGGTGGTGGTGGATGTCAAGATGAACAACTCTGAGACTTGTAGGAGGGCAGCAGCCAAGGCCAACAGGATGCTGGGATGCATCGCTAGGAGGATCACCTCCAGAAGGAGGGAAGTGATACTCCGTCTGTATAACTGCTTGGTGAGGCCGCACCTTGAGTACTGCGTGCAGTTTTGGAGACCACATTTAAAGAGGGACATTAAACTCCTGGAGAGGTCCAGAGGAGGGCAACCAAAATGATTTGGGGCTTGGGGACAGAACCTATGAGGAGAGGCTCGAAGAACTAAATATGTACACATTGGAAGAGAGAAGGACCGGGGGACATGATAGAAGGTCTTCAAGTACATGAAGAGGGTAAATAGGGAGGAACAGTCAGGGTGCTTGAAGGAAGGAGGAGGGGCCACTAGAAGGCATGGGTGGAAGCTGGAGGGGAAAGATTCAGGGAGAAAGGAGGAGGTGCTACTTCACTGAGAGGGTGGTGGAGCCATGGAATGCACTGCCCAGGGGGCTGGTGGAGGCAGAGACAGTGGAGGGGTTCAAGAGGGGGTGGGACAGGTACAGGGGAAGGGTTCTGGAAGCAAAATCCAATGCAGCAAGAATATCTGAAACTGGGAAGGGAGAAGCCAGAGAAGGCGAGGGGGACAGCAGGGTCAGTACCCAGGGTGGGGGCTGACCAAACGAGCAGACATGAAAGACCGTTAGGCCTATTCTGCTGGCATTTTAGTATGTTAGTATCTGCAAACAGATGAATGTTGGCCTTAGTTATGCTTTCATCAATATTGTTGTATATTGCAAATAAGATTGGTCCTAAGATAGAACCCTGGGGAACACCTCTTAGGAGAGGTTTGAGAGTTGAGAGATCTCCTTCTGCTTTCACCTGCTGGAAGCAATCAGAGAGGTAGTTGTTGAACCACTGTAAAGATAATGGGTCAGCACCTAGTGAGGTCAGGGAAGAGAGTAGCAGAAAATGGTCAACAGTGTCGAAGGCCTTGTACAGGTCCAAGAATACGGCGCAGGTGTAATTCCTGTTGTCTAGTTCTCTTTACCAGTCATTAGTCACTTTGGCAAGTGCTGTGATGTTGCTATGTTTAGCTCTAAACCCTGATTGGACTGGATTAAGCAGGTTATTAGCTTCAAGATACTGCCTCAGCTGGTTACTTATGACTTTTCCCAGTAATTTTGACAAGACCGGGAGAATCTAATTTGGTCTGTAATTATTTAGATCACAGGGATTTCCGGACTTGAACAGTGGTATGATGTGCGCTGTTTTCCATATTGAAGGAATGGATCCTTGAGTTAATGATAGGTTAAATAAATGGGTTATGGGCACGGCTAACACATGGGTGGCCACCTTCAAAAAATATGGGTCGAGGGTATCTGCACCAGCACTTTTTTTTACATCAAGTTTTAGCAATAGGTCTTCAACTTCTTTCAGAGTAGTAGGATGCAAGGAGAAGACTGAATCAGTGACGCTAGGATCTGCACCTTGATTATCCACCTGAGAGCGTATCAAATTCGCAAGGGAATTGTCAAAGGCTAAGCCTGCAGTCACAGAGGGATTATTGAAGGCATCCAGAACTTCCAGTCTGTCACAGTATTTCACAGTTGGCAAAACGCAATCCTGAGTGGGTGGCGCGTGCTTTTCTAAACGAATACAGTGCGGACCACCTGGTGGTTCCCACGTGGCCCTCCCCCTTTAGGGAGGCATCGTACTGCACCTGGCAGCATCCATCAGTCCCTTCCCCGGCCACAATGGACTGCCAGTGCAGGTATTGTGCACCCCAGAGATCTCTAGGAGACCTTCCTCACCCCTTTTCGGGCGTGACGCTCCTGGACACTCCCTCCGGGCATAGAAGCCCAAGGCATGACTGACCCCCGGATGTGGACTCTGCGGAGTTTGACAGCTGGGGGAGGAGAGTCTTCTCTTCAGCGCACCTCTGTCTTTTTCTTGCAGCACATCAGGCCCTACCCACCTTTTTTCCCGCAGAGTGAGACAGGAACTTCAGGGGCAACTTCCATCTCAAAGGAAGAGGGAGACCCTGCCTCACCCTGACAAATCCCAGGCCTAACCAGGCTTGTGTAGGTCTCCTCCTCCTGTGTTTTTTCCCCCCACAGGAGGCTGAGGGATATTTCTCCCACAGGGAGGTACCAGGTCCCCTTCAGGGGGCTTGGTAATCACCAATCAGTAATGAGTGGTGAAGACTGACACAGGTAAGATATGAAAATTACTTACCTACCGTAATTCTTTATCTTTCTGTGTATCTTCACCATTCATCACTGCTTCCCTCCCACCATCCTCCCTTGGGCCTTAGACTCTGGGCTGTGCCTCCTCCCCTGCCTCTTCCCCCTTGGGGTGTGGTGACTCTCCACCTGGTACCTCTGGTGCTTTGATCCTCTAGAAAGGATCCCACCCTATGTGGGAGGAGGGGGAGGGGCAGGCAGAACTGCCTTTTCATGGGGGGGGGGCTTCCTGGGGCTCTGTTCCTGGGACCAGGGTGTGGATCTCCACTGGGAGCCATAACTCCACTAGATCAGGGTTTCCCTGTCCCTTATTTTGGGGTTGGGGAGATCTTCACCCGGGCTGTGGACTTGGAGGGCTCTGGTGACCTCCCCTTTCCTTACCACTCTTCAGTGGTAGTGTAATTAAGTAATTTACCTTCTTCTCCCTTCCTCCTTCCCAGTTAAGGATGGGGGTGGTCCTTCTAGACCTCCCCCATCAGGAGATAGTTCGAAATCTCCTACGGCAGTCCTCATGCCACAGTATTGGGAGTGGGGAAAGGAGACCCCTCAACTTTTCGGTCTTCAGTTAGAGGAAGAGGTCTGCACTAATAACCTTCTGCTTGCTCAACTCTACCTCCTCCCTTGAGGTAATATACTCCTGCTGAAGGTAGGCTTTTTATTGCCTACAAAGGGTAATCCCTTGAAGGGAGCCCTCTAGGTGTCCCTTCCTTGGCCTCTGTCCTCCTGTGAGGAGTCAGTAAGGGGGGTCTTCTCCCCCATTCCCTTTCCTATTCCTTTTCTTCTTTTGTTTCTTATGCCCAGAGGATGGGGCCCTATGTCCACACCCCTAGGGTTGTTCTGTCCTCTTCCTTCAGCTTTTACCTTTTTCAGTTTATATCCTTTCCTTTGGCTATCCCTTGGTTTTCTTGCCCTCCCTTTTCTTTTCCCTATCCCATTTTCATAACACTCTCCAAACACGCAGAACTGAGGTAGGGGAGGAGCTGACATAGTTTATTGGCCATCTGTAGTACGTTGGCCTTGAGAGCGGCACCATTCCGGCACCGGCTCCTCCCACACACACAAAAAAAAATGCACCTGCGGGGTCCTGATCCTCCTGCCAGAACCCACCAGTGATAAATGGTGAAGATATACAGAAAGATCAAGAGTTACGGTAGGGACTTCCGGTGACATCATGCACCAGGAAGCACCATAATCACGGAGCTCCGTCTTGGTCTGGAAAGCTATCATTACTAAAATTACAATCTAAGCTAATAATTTTTCCAGCAAACAAGACTGAACAGTCCAGCAGTGCCTAAGGGCAAAAGCAGCTGTGTTCCATCGCCAGAGGGCTCTGCTGATGTGGAGGGATACAACTCTGAGAGTGAGGACTCATGATCCCCCAGCAGACATAGGCCCACTCGTGCAGATGGTGTTGGTAACAGAGTCTTACAAAAACAAATGGTACTTCTTCTGACAGAGCTGCAAGATCTCCATGAGGAGGTGCACTTGACTACAGTAGTGCTTCGCACTGACATTGATAAAATGGAGAAGCGTCAGGACAAGGTTGATGAACAGATTACAACTGCTGACTCCCGTAGTGATACAACAGAGAGGGTG
This sequence comes from Neoceratodus forsteri, assembly GCA_016271365.2. NCBI lineage: Eukaryota > Metazoa > Chordata > Ceratodontiformes > Ceratodontidae > Neoceratodus > Neoceratodus forsteri. The sequence goes on from CM057450.1 coordinate 1,547,809,243, forward strand.
ATCATGCAGCTCCACCAGACCATTGGGGCCTTACAGGAGAGCAAGGGTGTAGACAGGCATACTCACTGTACACATTTGTGTACAGTTTTGTTGAGTGCCTGTCACAAATCATAAGCCACTCTGTTAATATTATCATTCTAATCTGTAGTATTTGGGTTAGTGTAGGCCACTGAGGAGTGTCCAATACATGTATAACCTCTTTACAGAGTAGAGGAGTCATATGACAACAATCTGACTTGCTTGGAAGGGGGTGCCATTTGGAAAGGATGTGTACATTTTTTAATTGGGGGGTGTAACTGTTGGAGATTATGTACAAAATGGAAATTTCTGGCTACACTCATGCAGGAGAGGGCAGATGATGCGGAGACACGGAACAGGAGGAACAACCTCCAAATTACAGGCATACCAGAGGGAGAGGAGGGAACAGACATGAAAAAATTTTTACAGAAATTTATACAGTCTGAACTTGAGATCCCTTCCTCCCATACTTTGGAAATGGAATGCGCCCGCAGGGCGCTCGGCCCGAAACCAACTGGGGCTGACACAAGACCTTGATTAAGCATCATAAAATTCCTGAGATACCAAGAAAAAGAGCTAGTACTCCATAAAGCATGGCAAAAGAGAATTGTGAACTATCAGACAGCCAGGGTTTACTTTGACAAAGACTACCCCCTTGCCATAGCTGCCCGAAGATGTGCCTACGCCCCTGTCATGAAGACAGTGTTTTTGGGGGATGGTGCCAGGACTTTCAAGACTGCAGAGGAGGTGACTCTCAAGCTCACTAAAAGAAAAATTACGGTCTCCTCCAACACAACAGGAACTCCAGGAACATCGGCCTCTTTGGCCACTAAACTGTCACAGAAGTTATGGCAGAATAACCTCACCAAGCAGCAGAGAAGACTCTAGGGTGCTGCTTATTTACATAAAATCATCTCTTCACTACGGACTGGAACAGGAGATGAGAAGGGACTTGGCAAGGTTAGAGGAATGGTCAAATGTATGGCAGCTTAGATTTAATGCTAAGAAGTGCAAGGTAATGCACCTGGGAAACAAAAACCCAGGGGAAGAGTACACAATGGGGGGTGAGATACTAACAACAACAAAAATGGAAAGGGACCTGGGGGTAGTCATACCAAGTGACTTAAAGGTGGGCAAGCAATGAGAGAGGGCAGTAAGGAGGGCTGGGGGATACTGGGATGCATAGGGAGAGGCATCACCAGTAGAAAACAGGAAGTTGTTATCCCTCTGTACAGACAGCTGGTGAGACCCCATCTGGAGTACTGTGTGCAGTTCTGGAGATCCAATCTCCGCAAGGACATAGACAAGATGGAAGCTGTCCAGAGGAGGGCAACTAAAATGGTGCAGGGTCTGCACCAGAAGACATATGAAGAGAGACTAAAGGAGCTTAATATGTATAGCCTCGAGGAAAGGAGGGAGAGGGGGGACATGATAGAAACTTTCAAGTACCTCAAGGGAATCAACAAAGTCCAAGAGGGTAGCATCTTTCAAAAAAAGAGGTGTGCAAGAACAAGGGGGCACAATTTGAAGATGGGGGTGGCTCAGAGGTAATGTAAGTATTTTTTTCACAGAGAGGGTTGTGGATGCATAGAACGACCTTCCAGAGGAGGTTGTGGACTCAAAAACAGTGGTTGAATTCAAGCATGCATGGGACAGCCATAAGGCAATTCTAGGGGGTGGGGGTAGAAAGAAGTAGGCTGCTGGTTAACTAGGATCTGCAGCTTATCCATTAGGTAGGGAAATGGGCAGACTGGGTGGGCCAAGCGGTCCTTATCTGCCGTCAAATTCTATGTTTCTATGTTTCTCTGCCTCTGCATCCTCCTGGCTGACCCAAGACTAGGCCTGAATATGAAGTCGATGGAGTTCCGGATGTAAATCTGGTTAGCTCCCTTGCTGGGTTGCCCTGATAGATAAGAGTCTCCTGGTTCACCTCCCTTGAATAAAATTGTTCACACACTGTTTCTGGATTTGGGTGTCCCGGAGCTGGCTGCCATTTCCCCTCCCCCCCCCCCGTTCAATTCAACTTCATGCCTATAATACCTGTTTGGCATGTGGGGTCTTCAGGTGGGGTGGTGGTGCTGGGGAACTCTGTGCCATTATTGGCGGTCCTTCTCCATTTCCCTGGGTGGAATTTCTGGTGCTGGCCTGGTGGAGGGCCATCTGCGGAGTCTTGGATGGGATGGAGCGCATGCTGCAGTGGGCCGTCGCCTTGTGGCTAAATGCAAAATGGCAACGACAGCCTGGTGTTCCAGCTCCAAGGGTGGTCCCTCGGACAACCTTCACAGTAAAAACTCATTCCTCCCGAAGGTATGATTAGCCGACCAGACTGGGGACACCACACAGGGATGGGTTTGATTAATTAAATTAGTTAGCAATTTGCAATCGATTATGAAGGAGACAAAAAAAAACGAAAAAAAAAAACTCCATTACCAAGTACAGAGTGGCGCTGCATCCCTGCCTCACCTCCTTGATGGCTGGTAATAGTGCCATTATGTTGACTACAGGATACATAAAAACAGTGAGTTGGTCAGGGTGTGGAGGTTGGAGTGAGTACTGAAACGGGAGACTGTAACTTGAAGGGGGACTTCCGGACTGGAGTTCGGGAATCCCAACAGACTCAGGGTCTGACTCCTGAAGAGGCTTGAAATTGCCTCCTATAATGACTATACAGTGAAATCCATTATTGTCTGAGTACTCTAACAGTGAAATGCATGTACAATATTCTGAACTGCAGTGTGTCAGGTGTCCCTCCCCCCCCTCCACTGGGGGAGGTCTGGCTTAGCTGAGTTTAGCTGAGACTCATGCCTGACAGCACTGCTGGATGAGCTGGGTGAGCTGACACCCATTTGGCCCTTAGCTTTTCGAGGAGCTTGGGGTGGGGTTTGGGGTGGGGCAATGGGGAAGGTCCATGAGCCGCACCAGGAGGTCGGTTGGCTGCTGATGGGGTGCAAACCACAGATGCTATACTCAGCAGTGATAGGATATAATGGGACTCCATGAAGCAAGTCAGAGTTCAGTTTGGGGCTGTGCTGGTACTGCACTGGGATAAATGAAAACTGCTTGAGGAGCGCACCCGGAGTGGCTGGTATGTGGTTGGGGGACGTGGGGGATTCACGCCCTTGCCACCCCCCCCCACCCTTTGTCAGGACACTTCAGGTACTATCATGATTAGGAGCTGACTGACTGGTACATCGGGGGAACCGAATGTGTGCTATGCTCCTTGAGATCTTGATTAGAAGGGGTGGTGTGGGGGAGGGTTGGGGGATGGTGGGTACTCTGATCAGGTTGAAGCATCCAGGCTACTGAATTAAATGTTACTCTCCTCCCATCTCCCACTAGACCCTAAGGGTCAATTTAGTTGGGTGGGTCTCATTTGCTCTGGTGACATGCTTCTAGCCAGCAAAGTGTAAGCGGGACTGGTGCCGCTGGGCTGCCCTTCCCCCCGCATGGGGCGGCCAGCTGCTAGGTCAGGAGGGACACTTCAAGCAAAATACTAGCACTCAAGAACTAAAACAGGTAATGGGTCTAGCTGCTGGTCACCGTGTGTGGGGTCCCCCCCTCCTGACTTCCCTTGGAACCCTTGGGCGTCCCCCCACCCTGTTATTACACTACTCAAAAGACACGATCAGTAAGGTTGTGATAAGTATAATACTCCCAAGATTTTACTGCTGGGTTGAGACTCTGCATGTCCCAAAATCCCCTTCCTATATCCCTATACCTAGGACGCTATCAATTGCTTCTACTGGGTCACTATTCTTCGGTCCGCATTCTCAGACACGATAAGTACCATGCCTTCCAAAGCCCCTGGTGGACATTTGGATTTAGAAGTCACAGTTCTCCCCTTAAAATCGTAGACAACCTGGTTGGCTGATTTGGAGGTAGTTATATCTTTTAACCCTATAAGGTTTTACCCAATCCCAGTTCTCCCTCCGTTACAAGTTGTAATTAGTGTATTATGTTAAATAAGGTCTACAAAACCAAACAAGAGGACTACAGTAAGCATTCCAAATGTATAGATGAAGCAGGGGCCCTGCAGAGACCAGAGGATGAACAAGGTCAGCCATTATGATGACACAACGACATAATTGTATTCATTAAATGTTAGGGCCTCACCAGTCCAATTACGTGCTCCCGCATTATGTCTCACCTCAAGAAGACCCATTCTGACTTAATATTTTTGCAGGAGACGCATCTAACAAAGCTATAACCTGATAAGCTAGCACAGTTTGGGTTCAGGTCGGTTTATTCCTCCTTGTCCCATAATGGCTGTAAGGGGGGGGGTGGCTATATTGATACCCTGCAATACTCCCTATCATCACTCCAGCACTTGGGTGGATCTGGAGGGTAGGTTAGTAATTGCCCAGGGTAGGCTGTATGATACAGAGGTAACCTTGGCTAACATATATTTGCCCCAAGGGTCCAGCTCGGTGGCTACATAATCCAGTATACAACAAATCAAACCAGAACACAAAAAGAGCGTCAGCAGAAGCTGGAGGGTACCCTGCATTTCCTGCAGATGTTACACCAGCAGGGGGACTTTTCAGTACTGCCGCAAATCAAACAAGTCAAGGCTGATTTGGATTCCCATTGCTTACAACAGACGGAGATAGCCTTGACCTTTTTGCGGCAGAAATATTATGAAGTAGGCCCTAGGGCTTCTTGACTAATGGTTTATCAGCTCCGAAAGCAAAGACGCGCCATAGCTATCACTGCCATTAGACACCCCTTGACTGGTTCCCACCACACAAAACTGCATGATATCACAAATGCATTTCAAACAACATGAAGTCTTGCTGTATTCTGACATATTGCAGTGATGTCCAACCTTTGAACTGCCCCGGAGATGAAAGAGTTAACTTTCCATGCCAGGCATGGAACGCTGAGCTCGAGCTTGGTTGAGACTCTGTCTGTTGCTGTTTGAACTCAAACCGTCAGATTCTTTACTCCACCTCACTGAACAGTCGCTCCGGAGATTTCTCCTTTGCTCGGTTCAAGTTGTTGGTTAAAGTGCCATTTTCTCGGTTTCAACGAATTTAATTCCGTTAACCTGTCGGTTCAGTCTCTGTCTGTGGTATCGTGAGTACTAGATAGTTTTTTCTTGTTTTCCATGTGGAACTTGTAAGCGTGTGATCAGTTCAGTTTGAACCGATCAGGTTGTTCAGCAAAGTTTATTCTACTTTTAGAGTGTAGTAACGGTCCTTATCGGTTCTAAAAAAGCAGTTTCCATACGTTTTTCCGACCAGCTAACACGGTCAGGAACCGATAAGGGTGTTCTTGCCTGGCAGATTGCCTTTAAAAAGGGTAAGTTTGGTTAGGACTGGCCATGTCTGAGAAACCAAAGAAAACCGGCCCACTGGGTTTCAACATCAGGTGTGTGTGTGGGAAGCCTTTGCTAAGGCTGATCCCACACCACCTGTGTTGTGTCTGGGGTTTGACCACCTCGATTCAGACTGCCAGATTTGCAAGAATTTTCCTGCAGCTACCCTGGAAAAGAGAGTTGGTAGGCTCAGGGAAAGGGAGGCCAAGAAGTCCACTGACCCGGATGGCCAGCCCCGTTCGGTTCCAACCGAACCAGAAGGAGTGCCCTCTGACCAGGGCGAAACTTCTTCGGGCAAAAGGAGAACCGACTCCAAGGAGTCGGTTCTGGTTAAAAAAAGAAGGGATAAGTCCGGCGGTGTGGATCCACAAATTCTTTCTCAATCCGCTGATGAAATAGCCAAAGCGATAAGGATTGTTCAGTCGCTAACCTGGTTCTGACCGGAACTGGCCACTCTGGAAGGGCTCGTCTGTCGGTTCCCGGTTCCAGAATATATAATTTAGAAGATTTTTATGAACCGGAGGAGGAGGAAGGAGAGTATGAAGATAGTGAGGGTGTGCTTATGAAAGTCTGGATGTGCCCTATCGACCCGGACATCTCCCCAGACAGACCTTCAGGGTTTCTCCTCCTAGGCTTTCTGAGTTCCTTCCCATTTTATGGTCTACAAAAAAGTGGCTGAAACTCTTCAGCTTCCTATGGAAGAAGCTGTGGATGACCAGGAGGAGCCTGATTATGTTGAAATTATGGATATCCCACAGTCTAGGAGGCTGTCTATTCCTCTTCATAAGTCCTTTGGGAAACAGACAATAAAAATTTTAAAGACTCCTAATTCTATACCTTCTGTGGACAAGAGAATGGACAAGAGGTATACTCTTTCAGGCTCAGATACGGAGTTCCATACCCAGCAATGTAGCCATGTTGGGGTAGTGCAGGCTGCTGCCTGTGATAAGGCAAATATACCCTTGGCTTCACCCCCCCCCCAGATAAGGACTCCAGGAGGATTGATGCCATGGCAAAGAAACAGTACATGGCAGCATCCTTGGGACTCAGGCAGGCTAATTATATGGCCTATATAGCTAGATATCAGAAATCTAGATGGGACACTGTAATGGCTTTAGCTAAACAGGTCCCTGGCCAGCTTACCAGGGAGCTGGAGCAGGTGGCTGCGGATGGTATTGAGGCATCCAAGGTGCAATTCCATGCTGCAGTGGACTCCAATGATGTTTCATCTAGAGTCATGGCTACATCTGTGGCCCTTCGTAGGATGGCTTGGCTCAGATGTACTAGCCTGTCTCAGGATACCCAGACTAAGGTCATGGATTTTCCTGTTGTGGGTAATTCTCTGTTTGGGGAGCAAACAGAGAACTACATGAAGAAAATTTATGAATACAGGACCACCTACAGGAGTGCTCAGGCCAAGGAAAGGCAAGCCACTCCCCAGAGGCAGCATTCAACGGGCAGGGGCAGGCCTTTTCATAGACCTTCCTGCCAAGCCCAGGCCTCCTCTTCTGCTTATGCTCTTAGGGGGTTCTTCAGAGGGAGAGGGCAGATGGGGTACAAGCAGGTCTGCTTCCACCCCTCAGCCTAAAGCCCCTGCCAAACAGGCACCCTGATGGGTTTGCCAGGGCTGATTCTCCACCACCTGTAGGGGGCAGGCTGGCTTACTTTGTCCAGGACTGGATGTCTTTAACATCAGACAGATGGGTCCTGGAAGTAGTAAGCCACGGACTGGTTCTCAGCTTCAAAAAATTTCCAAAGCTGAGAGCCAGATCCTTTTCACCTGCAAATCCTGCAGAGGCACTTGCCCTAGAGGCAGAGGTCTCGTCCCTCTTGGCTCTGAGAGCCATAGAGAGGGTTCCACCCCTGTACAAAGGAAAAGGATTGTACTCCAGGTACTTTCTAACCCCCAAAAAAGACAGGAGAATGGCGGCCCATCCTGGATCTCAGATATTTAAACAAATACCTTTTAAAGTCAAAGTTCAAAATGGTGACTCTGGGAATAATTCTACCCTCTCTAAGGCCAGGAGATTGGTTAGTTTCCCTGGACCTCAAGGATGCCTACTTCCATATTCTCATCAGAAGCTCCCACCGAAAGTACCTCAGGTTCGAGCTGCCCTCAGGCCATTACCAATTCAGAGCAATGCCCTTCAGCCTAACTTCTGCTCCAAGGGTGTTCACAAAATGCCTGGCAGGAGTAGTTGCCTTTTTAAGGAGAAAAAGGATCTCCATCTTCCCATACCTGGACGACTGGCTTTTAGTAGGCCAGTCTCCAGACCAAGTCAAGTCATATCTACAGATAACTCAGCAACTGCTCACTTCTTTAGGTTTCCTTCTGAATCTCTCAAAATCAGTTCTAGAGCTGGTACAGCTCCTCACCTTCATAGGGGCAGAGCTGGATACAGTCAGAGCAAGAGCCTTCCTTCTCCTGGACAGGGCAAGGACCCTTATCTCACTGGCTTCTTCATTCACCCTCCAGGTGTCTCGACCAGCAAGGCATATTCTGCAGCTCCTGGGTCACATGGTTGCTTTTACAGCAGTGGTGCAGGGAGCAAGATTTCAGATGAGGGACATTCAGTTCCACTTGAGAACCTTCTGGTCTCAGAAAAAGGACCCTCTGACCAAACTGATTCCAGTGACTTGAACCCTGATCCAGGTGTTACAGTGGTGGCAGGATCAGGACAATCTAAGACAGGGAGTTCCTTTTCTCACTCAGTCTCATTCTCTAATCCTTAGTACAGATGCCTCTCTCTTGGACTGGGGAGCCCACTTGGGGAACCTGACCAACCAAGGGTTGTGGTCTCCTCAGGAATCTCTGCTTCACATCAGTCTATTAGAACTCAGAGCAGTGTTTCTAGCACTTCAAGCTTTTTCCAAGTCTTTTCAGAACAAAGTAGTTCAGATCAGGACAGACAATACCACCACAATGTGGTATATCAACAAACAAGGGCACTCGGTCTGACCTTGTGCACAGAGGCAATGAAGTTATGGTCTCTGGCCTATTCCCTGAACACCTCTCTTACAGCAGTACACCTCTCAGGCAAGGACAATGTCCTGGCAGATGCTCTCAGCAGCATATCTCAGGGCCATCACGAATGGTCCCTGGATCCCCTGGTTTTGAAGGTGATCTTCTCCAGATGGGGCACTCCACAGATGGATCTTTTTGCAGCCCCAGACAATCACCAACTTCCTCTCTTTTGCTGCAGGCCCCCAGTGTTGGGCTCAGTCCCCTGGATGCCCGAGTTCTCAATTGGAAAGGGAAGTTCCTGTATGCTTCCCCCCCCCTTCCCTCTCCTGTTCAAGGTGTTAGTCAAAATCAGGTCTCAACCCTGCAAGGTGATTCTGATTGCTCCAGACTGGGCCAGACAGCCCTGGTACCCTCTCTTGTTGTCCTTAGCAATCCACCTTCCCCTGTCTCTTCCCAGGAATTACAACCTGTTAACATGTGCTCAGGGGAGGGTTTGGTATCCAAATCTCAAATCTCTCAACCTCAAGGCATGGCTCTTGAAGAGTTAGAGTTTGCTGATTTACACCTCTCTCAAGGTGTTCTGGATATCTTAAAGGCTTCTCGTAAGCCTCCCACCAGAAGCACTTACAACTCCAAGTGGAAAATATTTTCTATATGGTGCTCTGGGAAGCATATTTCTCCAGAGTATGCTGGCCTGCCCACAGTCCTTGACTATATGGTTCATCTTAATAGCTTGGGACTCAGACCAGCTACACTAAGAGTGCATCTGGCAGCTGTCTCTGTTTTCCTTTCAGCAGGCAAACACACTTCTCTTTCAAGCTCATCCTGTATTTTCTAAATTTTTCAAGGATTGCTTCATATCAATCCTCCTTCAGGGACCCTGCCCTACTTGGGACCTTAATGTTTGCATTCTCAGCTTATGCACCCCTTTGAGCCTTTGTCCTCAGCAGAGCTTAAGTACTTGACTTGGAAGACTGTTTTCTTGGTGGCCATCACTTCTGCCAGACGCATAAGTGAGTTACAGGCCCTGTCAGTGGAGCCTGATTTTATCTCTTTCCATAGAGATAAGGTGGTCCTCAGGAGTAATAGGAAGTTTTTGCCTGAGGTGGTTTCAGATTTCCACCTTAACCAGTCTCTGTCTCTTCATGTTTTCTTCATTGACCATTCCTCCTCTGGAGAGAGGAGGCTGCATAGATTGGATGTGAAAAGGGCCCATAGCTACTACATAGAGCGCACCAAGGGTCACAGGTTTGACTCCCTCCAACTGTTTCTCACTTATGGTGAGGTTGGTAAGGGAAAACCTGCCATTAAGAGATCTGTTGCCAGGTGGATTGTCTCTTGCATTCAATTTTGCTATGAAAAACTCGTAGGATCCCACCCTCAGGCCTGAGGGCTCACTCTACCAGAGGTACAGCTGCTTCCCTGGCTGCTGCCAGCGATATTCCTATCTTAGAGATTTGTCAAGCAGCCACCTGGAAAACAGTACACACTTTTACCAAGCATTACTCTCTGGATATCCAGGCTAGGAGTGATGCGCGGTTTAGCTCAGCAGTGCTTCAAAGCCTATTTCCAAAGTAGGTTCTGTCCCTCCTCCATGGAGGTACTGCTTGGTAGTCTGCAATATGTCAGAATACAGCAAGACTTCATGTTGTTTGAAGAAAAAATTACTCACCTTAGTAATGTTGTTTCTTCTAATGGAGTCTTGCTGTATTCTGACCTCTCGCCTCCCCTCTCAGAACCTCGGTTTTTGGGATGTGGGTGGGCAGTAGCAGTGTTGGCACTCGGGAGGTGCTCCCACCCCTTCTTCTCTCACACCTTTAGTTTGGGTGTGTGGGTGTTGTGTTTTGTTTATTTTTTGGGTTTCCCGACTTGAGTCTTGTTTTGGGACCAAAAAATCTTTTTATTATATTTAGTAGCCAGTTGGCTAGTGTAAGTTTACAGTTTCCACACAGGACATCCAGTGAGTATAGCTCGTAAAGATCTGACGGTTTGAGTTCAAACAGCAACAGACAGAGTCTCAACCGAGCTCGAGCTCAGCGTTCCATGCCTGGCATGGAAAGTTAACTCTTTCATCTCCGGGGCAGTTCAAAGGTTGGACATCACTGCAATATGTCAGAATACAGCAAGACTCCATTAGAAGAAACAACATTACTAAGGTGAGTAATTTTTTCTTTGTGCATATTATCAAACCCTCTAATATTATCAAACCCTCTACACACCTGACCATCCGGAATCTTCAGAAGCTATACAAAGATTCCTTGCAAAAATGTCACTACCCTCACTTACAAATGACCAGAAGACTGATTTTAATTGCCCCGATCCGCCAGGGAGAATTGGAGGCAGCCATTATCTGCTCCAAGACTATGAAAGCAACTGGCCCTGATGGCTATGGAGCAGAGTTCTATAAGTTAGGAAAGGAATACCTAATTACCCCACTATTACAGGCTTTCAGCAAGGTCCATGACGGAAACCTCCCTCCCTTAAGCTGGACTCAAGAAGCGATCTCAGTACTTTTAAAACTAGGCAAAAGTTCACAAATATGTTCATCATTTTGCCCCATCTCCATGTTAAACACGGACTAAAATGGTGCAGGGTCTGCACCGGAAGACATATGAAGAGAGACTTAAAGAGCTTAATATGTATAGCCTCGAGAAAGGAGGAGAGGGGACATGATAGAAACTTTCAAGTACCTCAAGGGAATCAACAAAGTCCAAGAGGTAGCATCTTTCAAAAGAGGTGTGCAAGAACAAGGGGCACAATTTGAAGATAGGGGGCGGCTCAGAGGTAATTTAAGGAAGTATTTTTTCACAGAGAGGGTTGTGGATGCATGGAACGGCCTTCCGGAGGAGGTAGTGGAGTCAAAAACAGTGGTGGAATTCAGGCATGCATGGGACAGTCATAAGGCAATTCTAGGGGATGGGGGTAGGAAGAAGTAGGCTGCTGGTTAACTAGGATCTGCAGCTTATCCAGTAGGCAGAGAAATGGGCAGACTGGGTGGGCCAAGCGGTCCTTATCTGCCGTCAAATTCTATGTTTCTATGTTTCTATATAAATATTATATGTCCATTCTGGCCAATAGAATAGAGGAAATTCTACCTAAAATGATCACCCTTGACCAGACAGGATTTGTGCAGAGTAGGACCACTATTGACAACACCAGAAGAGCAATATACCTAATTCACGAAATGCAATTCCGACACACCCCATCATTGATGCTGAGTCTCGATGCTGAAAAAACTTTAGATAGGGTTGCCCTCTATATTGAACCCCTGGCGCAGGCAATTCAGGAATCAACTGAGGTGTCGGAGATTACATTGGGTGGGGAGGAGCATCGTATCACCTATATGGGGATGATGTCTTGCTGTATATTGATAACCCTGGCATTTCCCTCCTGCAATTTTTAATATAATCGGAATATGGTTCCATATCGGGAAATAAGATCAACACTTTCAAATTCCATCCACTCCCAACAATGTACATAGCTCTCCTTCAAGTGGAACCTAGAAGTTAAAAATCTGGGCATCTTCCTGGCACGTTCCCCAAAACTAGCTCAACAAAATAATTATGTTCCATTCATGGTACAAACCATGTTACCTACCTCCATATTACATATTACCCCTTTACCTCTCCAAAAGAATAGAGATAATAAGTATGGTGATCCTCCCTTGGGTACTATACTTTTTTTAAAATGTACCCCTCTCATTACCAATGCATTTTTTCAAACAAATCAATAAAATCATAACACAATTCATTTGGGTGGGACAGCAAACACAGATTAAGTTGCTCACACTCTTTTTGCCAAAGAATTTGGGTGGCCTAGTGCTACCAAACCTTAGGCAATACTATTGGGCATACCATGTCAGATTCATAGTATTGCGACAGTTGGGCCATACCTGCTCATTATGGCTAGAGATAAAACAAGCTCATCTCCCCTAACTGGAATTTTATAGAACCCTCTACCACTTATCTCAGCAGTCAGGGTCCGAAGTTGAGATGAACCCTTGGGCATCACACCATATAAGAGTGTGGACCTTGCTGAGGAAAGCTTTACACCTTGGTCCCTTCTTGGCCCTATTGTGCCCAATTGCCAGGATGGGAGGCTTCCATCCAGCCCAGCTTGATTTGGCCTTCCAGCAATGGGAGTATCTTCTCCCTGCAGTATATTCACCAGCTGACAACTGGAGCCTTATTCAAATAATTCACTGATATACAACAGATTTTTGGCCTCCCACAAAGAAATTTTTTTAGGTATCTACAAATACGACACTTTTACAACTCCCTTCCACTTGGGGCGCACCAGCCTGAATCACATCCTGCTTTTATAACCTCAATGATAACTATTCTCAGAACAAGGACAACAGATCATCTAATATCACACCTTTACAGAGCGTTATTGGAGTCCCTGGGGAATCCCCTAACCCGTACCATCCAAACATAGTAGGAGGAACTAGGTCACCCTATAACACCAAGCAGTGGGGCTGGGCTTGTCGGGTGTCCTCTAAGGTAACCAGCTCATATCACTGGAGGGAATGCTCTTGAAAACACTTGATAAGATACTTTGGGACCCCAGACATAACAGCTCTCTACCAAATAAATAGTCCCTCCTCTTGCTGGAGAAACTGCGGGGAAGCCAGGGCACACTTGACGCATGTTATGTGGTCCTGTCCAGTACTACAACCCTTTTTGCAATCACTGCAGAATGAGCTGGGGAGCTGTATGGGTGGCCAGTAACACTCTCAGAGGAGTTGTTCCTGCTGCTGGAACTGCCAGAGGGGCTCAGGGGTTCACTCTCCCGGTACCTCCTCAACATTATGTTGGTGGCTGCCAAAAAAAGCTATAACAAGAGCTTGGCTCACTCCAGTAGTCCTCTCACTTGACAGCTGGAGGGGCATTGTAAACCAAATATATAGGCTGGAAAGAATAACACATTCTCTAAATGACAGAGGTGAGTTGTGCTTCTCTAGGTGGAATGGGTAGATACTGCATGTCATGTCAAAGGACCCTGATTTGTCCTCTGAACTCCCCCTAGAGTACTAATAATGCAAGGTTGGAGTGCTGATCCTGCTAATAAAAGGGGGTCATTTGAGAAATGCTCTGCTATTGTGGTGTGGAAGCCTCCGGTCTCTGTTGGGGGCAGGATACTCCCTTGCCCCTTAAGCGTCTCCCCCTTCACCCCTGTATACCATGCTGGGGAGGCGGAGGGAGACTCACCCATTTAAAATACCTTGGAAATTCTGGAGGGTTGGGTGGTCTGACTGTTTGCCAGAATATAGATTTAATAAGATAAATTGTACATTAGTAATCCCCGGAACTGTGTCTAAGGGGAGGTGTAGTAAACAAGGTTAAAGAGTACCTAAACAAGCAGCTTTTACAATTGCAAACTCAAAATCAGGCTTCATTGCGAGGTAAAGTAAAGGCTGCTGTTTACATTTATACTAAAACTGCATTTATGTAAATAACATAAATGCAGTTTCATACTTTAAAATGTAAACATCAGCCTTTCACTTTCAAAAATAGCTTTTTGTAAATATAATTTTATTAACAAAACTTCTCTGATCATACATCACCAATTATCCACTTTGTGTAGAATTAATACAGTAATCAGGGACTTTAGCTATTACACATAATACCATTTTCTGGCTAAATTAGGAGTCCGGCCACTCACCAGAACTTAAAGGATACCTAAACAACATTTTGACATCAGACTATTCAAAAATCTGACTCCATAGGTGACTAAAGGAAAGGCTGATTTATTCATTAATGCTAAAACTGCATTTATGTAATTTACCTAAATGTGGTTCCAGAGCATTTGAATATTGTAAAATCAGCCTTCTAATTTCAAAAAAACTGTCTTACCTGCTTCCTAAAATAGCCACCAAATGTGTTATGTGATGACATCATTGGAGCCAAAGTCAGAGAGATACATGGCTCTCTATAGTGCTAACTAGTTCTTGTTTCCCTTTGTATAGAATCGTTTCACCCAAATGGTCAAAACCATGTGCATTATTTTGTATCATACACATGTTAGGCTATGGTTCTGTTCATTTTGTTAATTTTAACATGCTGAAATTGTGTTTTAATCCAATTGACTTTCTCTGTGGCAAACCACAGTGCAGTACAAATCTTGAATAACCTGGTGGTCTAGTGGTTATGGCGGATCCTAGATGCTACAATGTGGGTGCTGGGGTGGTGTGCATGCTTAATATGCACTTTTTAACATTTTTATTAAACCTTTGTATTTTCTGCTATTATTCTTTTCTTATGCGTTTTGACAGAACCTACAAATGTAATCCATAGTTTGAATGTAAACATTTGTACAATCAATAAATCAGACTTCTTCAGCAAAGTGAAATGCAGCAGCAGAAGCAAGCAAATACGTTACTATGTGGGGGGGGGTGAAGCTACACCCTTCACCACCCCCTAGAGCTACCACATTTTTGTAGCAAAGTTCTTGTGCAGTCCAATGTTAGAGTTCATATTTTCTCGAAACTGAAATATATGGTTGTCTTGTCTTCTTTTTCCATGGAAAATAATTAGAAGAATAATCGGCATTTATATAGTGGTCTTCTTGCATACTGTATCCCAAAGTATTTTACAAGCAGTACTAGACTGGTAGTGAAGTGACTGAACATGTAGTGGCTGCCATTTCATACATTAATATCCACACATAGCTATGGGCAATTGCATGAACTGATATTATGGGAAGGGGAATGTTGGCCAGAACAATGGGGTCAGGTAGTGATCAAGGTGCTGGCAGCCCACATCTTATTTCCCACAGTAATCTGCTCATATTTCTCTCCTTCTGTCTTCCCCCTTCCCTGAATATAGCAGTACCTTGCAAGAGTGGCCTTCTCAGTCCCCCTCTGGTATTCATTCTTCACTATTCCTCCTCATACCAAAAACTGGTGAGCTCATCACCCTTCTGCATCATGAATGCAAGTAGTACAGTCCCCATTTTATTTTGACATATCAAATATAAACATATATTTCCAATAAGTCAGGGTGATAGCAGCAGGGAACAAGGGGAATGATGGGCTTTCCTATCCTTAAAAGATCTAGGCTACCTTTGATTGGGGCACTATTAAATGTCAGGTGTGCACATCACTATACACGTCATTTAATAGTGTATCAATCTAGAGGCTTAGATCTTATATGGCAGGAAAGCCTATTTTCCACTTGTGCAATGCAGCTAACAGCCTGGCTTACCAGAAGATCATGTTTATTATTAATATGTAAAAATAACACGGGAGACTGTACTAACCACATTCATGATGTGGAAGGGTAGTGAACTCACCAGTTTTTGGTGTGGGGATCGGCTGAGAAGAATGAATGCCAGAGAGGGACTGAAGAGGCCATTCCAGCAGGGTACAGCTATATTCAGGTTAGTTGAAGACATGAAGGAGCAGATCACTGTTAGATCTGAAATGTGGGACTGCCAACATTGTGATCACTACCTGATTGCTGATTGTGGATGAGAGTAGCCAGCAATGGCAAATTCTCAGAGTGGCAGGGCTGCACCTAAACTGTTACTTGAATTCAGTGTAGGGAGATTACCCTCGGGTGGGGGGGGGTGTTGACGTTTGTTAGGACAGTATTGAGGGAGTTGTGTATAGCTCATTCAAGATTTGGAAGGGTGGTAGCCATCCAACTTATATTGTGGAGTAGAGCACAGAAAAGTACTGGAGAAGAATTGCTGGGAAATGTCCTGCAAGGTTCAGCAGATCACAGGTAAAGAAGCAGACTGACACTGGAAGCCGGGTGGATTCGCTCAAGGTATTAGTATGCCTCTTTTGCTAATAATATTGTTATCCATTGTAAGTGCAGCCCTTATGAGGGCATGAACAGCAGTTTTTGTGGTGGGTCATGATGCTTATTGCTTGGCCCTCCAGGAAGACCTAGTTGTTGGTTAATGAGGCAGGAAAAAAACACAACAGGGGAACTGTACATACTACCTTCACTGTGCAGAAGGGTGGTGATCCACTAAATGTTTACTATAGGAGCAGAAATCCAACATGGAGAATGTGGACTGGAGAGTGATTTGGGAGGCATTTTTTTAACAGTGCCAGCTGATAATGCGTATCGGTATAGGTGTGCACAACTCTCTAAGGTACAAGATTACAATCTGAGGTGTGATAATTCTCTTCATGAGACCGTAAGCACATATGCAGCACCAGGCTGTACTAAGGACAGGGTATGGATGGTGGGGTGTTCAACAGAAGGCAGGCTAGATGCAGGGGGTTCACATGGAAAAAGAAAGCCTTATCTGTGGAATAACAAGAGAGCATGAGCTTTGGAAATGAACCAGACCTGTATTTTGCTGTGTGACCCTGAGCAAGTCACTAAACTTCCTTGTGCTCCCAGGCTACACATGTAAACAAGCTTTCAGCTTAGTGTGTCTCTCCTGGTTAACAAAAAACAAAATTCAGTGCATCACATAACCACTAGATCATCAGGGATTTGAAGTGTTGTACTGTAATGCAGTTTGCCGAGAAAAAAGTCAGCTGGATTGCAAAACATTTTCCGCAAGTTAAAGAAAACAAAATTAACAAAATCATAACCTAATGTTTACTGATCAAAATAATCCACGAGTTAATACATGGTGTTGATCATTCTGGTACAACAATTCAAAACAAAGAGGGAAAGAAGAACTAGTTAGCACTATAGAAATATATGTGGGTCTCTGTCTCTGGCTCTGATGATGTGATCATGACTCATCACTTAACTCACTGAGGCCTCATGAGCTCCTTGAGAGTTTCACCACTTGTGGTCTGTATACTTTAACAGTGCAACCTGGAAGCTTTGAGCAAAATCAAGTCATAACAGCATGCCACAAAGAAATGTGAATACCTCATGAACCGTAAGTGCTACACACAAAGTATGAGCTACAAAGTTATTCAAGCACACAATTACCTTTCCAATGGTACTTTGCAGTTAAATATAAGTAGTTCCTATTTTTTCCATATTGGTTGAAATAGCGAAAAAAAAAACCACATTTCAATAAAAAAGGCTACAGAAACCATTTTTTGTGGGAAAATATTTAAGGTGCAGTATAAACATTAAATTAAGCATCCATACATTGGATGAAGGTACAAAACTAATTTTGTACTAAAAAAAATTTCTAATGATACATGTATTTATTTTCTGTTTTCTAAGGTGGCTAGGTGAAGCTTGAGAAACAAATGTCAGCCATGCACTTTATACCATACAAAAATGAAAATATATTCTAAAGTATACATAACAGACACAAAGTATCATCAGCAAAGTTGTTCAGCAGAACATAACCTTTCCAACGGTGCTATGCAGTAAATTCTACTCACTTCAGTTTGTAAAATATTTAAGTTTTAAGCAGTTACATCCTCAAGCGTCAAAAGTCCTCAGTGGCACAAAGTGCAGGATGTCTGGAGGCATTAAAGACCTCGGGAGTATATTTTGTGCTGCCACCTATAGGCGTCTCTGGGCCTCAATGAGTTAACACACTTGGCAGAAATCTTAGGGAGAAACCAAAGCTGTTTTTTGTCACCCCATTCTCCTATTCCTCAGCTTCTTTCCACATGTGATGGGGTGACAGGCTGACGACCCCAATGCGCACCCCGATTCCAGTTGGGGAGGTGGGCTGGAGGGGTGCAAAGGGGGTTTCAACCCTCACATCGAATTTCCTCACTTTTGTCGCTGTGGAACAACCCTAACTCATGCATTAAACAGAGTTTTTTGCCTCTAATTAATATTATATGTCAAGATGGCCTTGGAATGATTTGGATTTACATGGTATGCATAAGGCATAATGGAGGGCTATATGAAATAATAAATTTCACGCTCATTATTTCATTAACTATATTCAAAATTAGTTATCACAGCTAGTCAGTCAAGCTTTCAAAAGATACTAGTAATGCCTGTAAATCTGTAAACAAATTTATTGCAAAACATTTAGAAATATTTCCCCATATACATATACACAGATTCTATTTTTTGCAACTTATGTTTATTAGTTTTCAGACAAATTCTCATAGCCTTTTTTCTGACCACCCGGTAGAATCTTGAATGAGTTAAGTAAATATTATAATTTTCTTCAAGTCCCTGATCCAGCAACTCAGTAAATATACACTCAGTACATCATATTATAAAATGACAAAAAAAACAGTCTTCTTTTTCCAGTTATTTGATCAAGACCTTTTACAAATGGTATAGTTATATACCAGTATCTTGCAAGTTCCCCAGGAAGAGCTCTGACATTTCAAGAATAATATCAAGCCTACACGAAACCACCAAAAGTATAAAAATAATAATATAGAAAAACATAAAGGGAACTTACAAGCTCAAATGGGCAGTCTGGGTGGGCCATAGGCCCTTATCTGCTGACAGTGTCTATATATCTATGCATCTAAACAATAATTTTCATCCTAATAAATGACATGATCTCTTTCATTCTCAAAAATAGCACATTATTTACTGTATCTATTTATTTATTTATGTATTTATTTATTAGAGAAGTTGGATTTACAACCTTTGAGTCATGGACTCATTTACAAAGGCACCTTGTCAAAGGGAGGGTAGACATTAATACAGTGTGTGTACAACGGTGGTATCATACAGGTGCAACACAGAATAACAATAAAAACTCAATTACAGCAGTGGTTTACAGATAAGTTGCATACAGAAGTTACAATCGAAATAAAAATATTACAGTAATAGAAGGTACAGCCCTGGATGTACCAGGGAGGAATACCTATGTGGGAAGAAGGGGGTGGGGACAGCAGTCCAGTGGACATTGTTAGGGCTGAGGGCCAGGTGGGAGAGACCCCATTATTACATTACTTAGGGGCAATTATAGGGAGGAATACCTATGTGGGAAGGGGGGCAGCAGTCCAGCTGACATTGTCAGGGCTGAGGCCAGGTGGGAGGGACCCCATTATTACATTACTTAGGGGCAATTACAGCTTCAGGCATCAAAAAGGAGGTTACAGAGAGTGACTTTGAATGGACCAATTCTGGCAAAATTGGTGACAGAGGGTGGGAGGGAGTTGAACCATATGGGGGGCACGGTAGTGGAAGGACCTTTGGGCTAATGAGGTCTTGGTACGGGGCACCTGGAAGGTGACCTTAACTGTACTGTGGGTGACAGCAGATGTGGATGCATGCCGGGGGAGAGACCTAGCAGGGATTTTTTGGCAAGTAGGCAGGTTTGGTAGCACAAGCATTCCTCAAAGGTGAGCAGGTTGATGTTAGAATAAAGTAGGCAAGCATGAGTGTGGTGGGATGTACCAGTCAGGAGCCTGCAGGCCTTATTTTTCGAGGTCTGAATTTTGACGAGGGCAGTGTTGTCGGCCGTGGCGTAGATGAGTAGACCATAGTCCACTAAGGACAGGACGGAGGCATTTATGGCCAGCCAGAGGGTGGTTTGGGGGAGTCAATCTCTAGGTCGATAGAGAAGGCCAATCTGAGAATTTATGGCTGAGGACAGGGTATTGATTTGGGTGTGGAAGGTAAGAGCCGAGTCAAACGTGACACCCAGGTACTTGTAGGATGTCACCTGTTCGAGAGGGAGTGGGTTACTGGGGAGGATGCAGAGGGGGACATTTTTGGCCTTATTCTGTTGGTGAGAAACGAGCATGGATTTTGTTTTCTTGAGGTTAATGAACAACCGGTGGTCAAAGAACCACTTTTCAGCTTGGTTGAATGCATGCTGCAGGGATTCCTGTAGAGATGCTAGGTCAGAGTGGGAGGCAAAGAGGACTGCATCATCTGCATAGAGGAGCATATTGCTCGAGCAGGAGGTGGGGAGAGTATTGAGGAAGAGGCTGAACAGAACAGGGCCTAGGATGGAACCCTGGGGGACTCCAGAGCGAATGGGCAGGGTGTTGGACAGGGTGCCATTTACCTTCACACGCTGGGATCTGGTGAAGAGGTAACTGGTAAACCAAGCAAGGGGGCCAGGGGAGAAGCCCAGTTGGTGGAGGGAGTCAAGGAGGAGGGGGTGACAGACAGTGTCAAAGGCTTTGGAGAAGTCAATGAACACTGCACCCTCAACATGACCAGAGTCGAGAGCAGAGTGGAGGTGCTGGGAGAACTCCAGGAGGGCTGTAGTGGTACTGTGTCCATGGCAGAATCCATGTTGTTCCAGGCACATCAGGTCATATTTGGCTAGGTACTCGGAGAGCTGTATGGCCACTATTTTTTCAAGTGCATTGGAGAGTGGGGCGGGAGAATGGAGATGGGCCTGACATTGTTAGGGGAGGTTCTATCACCACTCTTATGGATAGAGGTAATTTCTGAAGTTTTCCAAGCACTTGGGAACCGGCCCAGACAAAGAGACCGGTTTAAGAGCTCGGTGAGAGGGGCTAGTACAGTATCCAAGACTAATTGGAGGATCCTGGAGTCCAGGGGATCACAACTGGGGTTGTTGCAGGCCTTTTGCAGATGAGTCCTGGCTTCAAGGGGTGATATGGCATGTAGGTAGAAAAGGGGTGATCTAGGGTGGGGGTGGATGCAGGGATAGGGTCGAAAAAGTGGTTGGGAAGGACAGAGCTTAGATGGAGAAAGCCTTATTGAGGCACTCAGCTATCCGGGGTGGATCAGTGGTGACATTACCATCAATGGACAGTTGTGATGTGGGGCGAGTGGGTCTTTCCATTGAGCTCCTTTATATTGTCCCAGAAGGCACGGGATGAGCCCCAAGTTGAAGCAAGGGTGGTTTGATAATATTCAGCCTTAGCCTGCCTTATAGCCCAGGTGCACCTATTACGTGCTGCATTATAGCTTGTCTGTCAGCCAGCTTGCCTGTCATGACAGCAGTGTGCCAGAGATTATCTCTTTGTTTCAGTTTTTGGATAAGGGATGGGGAGATCCAAGAGGTGTTCTGTTTTTTGGTGCGGGTTCTGGTCAGGGGGGTGAAGAGGTCACAGGCCTTGCTGAAGGCTTTGGAAAAATAGGCTAGGGCATTGTCAATATCTGCTGTGAGTGGAATAGGAGACCAGTCATGCTGGGCTAGGTGCATTTTCAGCTTTCTGAGACCCCCGGGGTGAAAACGCCGACGCGAGTGGATCTGGACACCGGTTTTGGAGTGGGGGATGACTAGTGACAGAGGACAGCAGAGTGGTCGCTAAAAGAGTCGAGTAATACATTAATATCCCTGATTTTAGGAGGGTGGTTTGACAGAATTACATCTAGGAGGGTGCTGGAGCCACTTGAGCGGTTAAATCTGGCAGGCGAGGTAACTAGTTGGGTCATATCTAGAGCAGCAAAGGAGTCTCTGATATGGGTGGCAGAGGTACCCAGCCAATTGACATTAAGGTCACCTAGGATAAGCTTCTCCACCTTGTGTGGGAGTGTGGTGAGGTAATCAATGAGGGATTGGACCACTTGTCCCTGGTCCATCAGAGGGTATGTAAGAGATTGTGATGAAAAGGGGGCCCCTGGCTGGGTCTGGGGTGACCTTAAGGGTGAGGGCTTGGGCACTAAATCCAAGCTTGGGGGCTGGGAGTGCTTGGCCTAAAAGTGTGTCATGCATATAGACTGCACACCCACCACGTTTGCCTATACGGTCTTCCCTGAAAAGAGTGTAGTCAGTATTGTCTCCATCTTGGCATCAGATAAGATCTTGGCTTACAAAAAGTGCTGAAATGCCTAAAGTTTGTTGTAATTAATTGAAAAACATCTACACGTCTGTCATGTATTGTGTCTTTTGATACAGGTTGTATATCATATTTGCTATGCCTGTATTTATATTCATAGTCTGTGTAACTATTTGTTTTATATATTGGGTCCCCATTGAAAATGAGCCTTGGCTCAATTGGGCTATCCTTATCTGGATTTACAGAATAAAATGATTTCTACTACTATTACATGTTGTGAAAGAACAAAGCAAGTTAACACATACCCTGGCTACATTATTATCAGACCTCAAATTTATTTATAGAAATTATGCACTATTACATTACTAATACTGTAAATTAAAATATTACTGTTTAGACCTTCTTACTGTTTAGATTTCTCATTCCAACCACAAACAATACATTTATGTTCCACAGTCTAGAGTTGGAGGTTCAAAACGCAAGAAAAACTCAACTGTTGTCCCCGATACATTTCTTTCTCCGTTGTTTTGACTAACTTTTTTTATAACTCTATATGGGAACATAAGTAATCAAATAATTATACAGATAAATTTCTCACTCTTCTGGTTTGTCAGCAGTTAATTCATTAGATGAGGTCTCCTTGCCAGAAGTTTGACTGTTTCTCCACCACACACACACACACACACACACACACACACCCCTACCTACCTCAGTACTTGACAGGCTCTTATCTGTTATGTTTGGAAGGCAGGAGCAGCTCTTGCTGTCAAGAAACCTATAAATTTAGTCTGGGTAGTTCACTGAAGACCTGGTATATGTCTGAGACAATACTGTGTAAAAGGTTAAAAACAGTATGAATCAGTATACATTTACAGTGAAAGGTTTGACATTTATGAGGTATGAATCTTTCTTGAAAGACAATACATACCAACAGAAGTTAGTTGCAAAAATGTTTAAATGCTGGGTATTTAAATGTACACGTTATTGCATTACGAAGAGGTAAACAAATTTCAGTTCAATAGGCGACTGATATTTAACAAGTTGTTTCAGTTTCCTAATGGCCATCTGATAAGCAGCTTAGAGCTATGTCTCTGAGTCCAACATTCTAAACAGAAAGGAGGGAGTATTTTTTTAGTTGGCATAGTGAGTTATAGATGTGATAGGATACATTGAAAAGTCCAAAACGTGTTCCATGATACTCCATTTTCAAGCTACAGACAGCAAGATGGCTGTAGTCTCTGCCCACACCCATAAAAAAATCAGATAATTTGCAACAGTTTGTTTCCTGTGCTCTGCTGAGCACTTACCTGGTGATCTTTCTTGTTTTCGCCATACTATCACCCAGTAATTTGTTCCTTGTTTCATTGTTTTTGTTTACATTTCTCCCACCCACCATATTGAATTGGAACCCTCTGCTGCCAACCACACATGAGCATGACTCGCAGTACTACACAGGAACAGTGGGAACATGCAGCACAGGGTCCCATGGAAGTAAACAAAAGATGTGATGTGACGTGAGGGAAGGGGGGGCAGTTGCAAATTAGGCAGCATCCATATTTACTGTGGATCCACAACAATGGGAATACATTTTAACAATCTAAAAAATGAAACATTGCTAGAAAAACATATTTGCAGATATGGAAACACGAACTATGGCTGCTTGCTTCCAGCCAAAAAAACAGAATGTTGATACTCACTTCCTGATTATGAGGTTGTGTTAGAATTATGTTTTGATAATGTAATCATGAGCATCTGATTTGCATACTGAAAACTATTATGTAATGTGCTGCAGGATATATACTAGAAGGCATAAAAGCAAACAGAGGAATATTGATATTCAAACCCCAGGAATCCCTCATTTATGCTTAACAATTGCGATCATTCCTCTGAAATGAGCTGCCCTGGAGTTTAGAACGTTATGCTAATTACAGAATCTTAGAACGAAATTCAGAACTCTGCTGTGTGGTCATGCTCACCCTCACATTCTAACAGCAGATTTATTTCTCCGCCTGAGGAAAGCAGTCACCCCAAGGTCTTCTCTTCACTTCTGAGCTGATCACAGTTTATTATTTTATTATTTTTACAGAGGTTAACTTGTATAGTTACTTCATTGGTAACTCTGCATTAGTTAGGGTGTATTGTGTGTTTTTTTGTGATTTGTTTCCGGTTCCATGTTGGTTCCTAGGAACCAGAGAAGGCTATTTTGCGGCACAGTTCCCACCATTAGAAACCACTTTCAGTTTCATTTAAAAAAAAAAAACTTATTCTATAGTTTAAATTGTACGACTTTGTGATAGTTTGACAGTTTATTCTTGGGTCCTTGTTTGGGGAACCAAGACGATAACTGGCCTCAAAATTCAATTCTGACACCATTTGGTGTGCCGTCCCTGTTGCAGTTCTATTAACAAAGGAACCAAACTGCATTTTTGTATCCTACCTCTATTAACAAATAAAAATGTTGTATTTGGGAACCAGAGCACCTTCCCAGGGTTGTCAGTGTTTGGCCTGACATGGCAGTGTTTGGAACATGTACTGATAAACGGGGACAGTGTTGCTGACATCACGGTGGGTAGCCACCTGTGGACCAATGATCATCGTATAGTGTGGTTCAATATAAGAACTGGGCCAGAATCAAACCACATGAAAATGAGAGTCCTGGACTTTAGGAGAGCTGATTTTAGGAAAATGGGAGAATGCCTCAGGGACTCCCTAGCAGAGATATAGAGGATTGTGTATGAGCAAGGATACACAACAAGGTAGTTGTGATCGAGAGGTTTCCATGGTAACCAGAGACCTCAACAGTGCAGCTCGAGAGGTCCGTTGCCACGGAAAACTTGAGATCTCACAACTGCCTTGTTTGTGTATGGTTGCTCCTACACAATCTTTTATAGTGTATGGGCAACCATAAGCAGTACTCCGTGAACCCCAGAACAAGTCTATGGCCAAAAAAATGCGTAATTTGGTGTCTGCCGCCGCATGCATGCTTCCGCGTTGCCGTGGGCCGCTCAATTGCAAATGCGTTTGATTTTGTTGTGTTGCACCGGTGACGTACTCGGTGCAGCACAACAAGATCATGACGCACCGAGTGCAGCACAACAGCGCTGTTTCAGGCATGGATTTCCATGTGGAACAGCGTTCCACCATACACTATAGAGAAATTGGGTGGAAGAGTGGGCAAAAATAAAGGAGGGTATTGAGAAGGCAACAAACCTCTGTGTCAGGCAGGTTAACAAGGGCAAGAGAAAAAAGAGACTGCTGTGTTTCTCTAAAGAAGTAGCGGGGAAAGTAAGAGCAAAAAAGCTAGCATTTAGAAGGCACTAGATGACACAGCTGGAGGAGGATAGGGAGAGATATCAGGAGAAACAAAGTGAGGCAGGGAAAGCAGTTAGGAGTACAGAGGCACAAAACAGAGGAGAATATTGCCAAGTCAGCAAAAAAGGAGGATAAAACATTCTTTAGATATACAAGCGAAAAAGAGGAAGACCAAAGGAGGGATAGTAAGGCTAAAATGGGAAGGAGGGGGTTGTGTGGAAGAGGACCAAAAAAAAGGCAGACATATTGAACAAATACTTTGTTCGGTATTTACGGAGGAAGAGGTAGGTGATGGGCCTCAGATAAGGGCAAGGGCATTAAAGGAAGGAGCTGGACACTAGTCCTTTAACAGAGGAGAGAGTCCTCAAGGAACTAGCCCAAATAAAAGTGTACAAGGCAATGGGGCCTGATAAGGTACACCCTAGGATACCGAGCTTAAGGTCAAGAAGGTGCTGGCTGCACCTCTGACAGCCCTGTTCAACCTATCATTAGATACGGGAGAAGTTCCCGGGGACAGGAGGAGGGCAGATGTGATCCCACTTCACAAAGGTGGTAACAAGGAGGAGGCAGGAAATTACAGACCTGCCAGCCTGACTTCAGTGGTGGGTAAAGTAATGGAATCACTACTGAAGGAAAGGATTGGAGAATACCTTGTTACCAGTGTATTACAGGATCCAAGGCAGCATTGTATCACAAGGGGGGAGATCCTGCCAGGCAAACCTGATAGAGTTCTTTGACTGGGTGACCAAGGAAGTGGATAAGGGCAGAGTGGTGGATGTGGTCTACCTGGATTTCAGTAAGGCCTTCGACACTGTTCCACACAGAAGACTTGTGAGCAAGCTGAGCAGCCTAGAAGTGGGTCTGAAAGTAGTAAAATGGGTAAGAAGTTGGCAAAGCAACAGAACTCAGATGGTAGTGGTAAATGGTGCTCACTCTGAAGAAGGCAAGGTGACCAGTGGGGTGCCACGGGCTCAGTACTAGGCTTGGTCCTCTTCAATGTTTATATTAGTGACATTGTAGGAGGGCTGGATGGGAAAGTATCCCTGTTCACAGATGACACAAAAATCTGCAACAGAGCAGGCATGCTGGGGTGTGAGAGATAATCTAAAAAAGCTGGAAGACTGGTCAAGGGTTTGCCAACTGGGTTTCAATGCAAAACAGTGCAGAATGCACTTGGGGCACAGAAACCCGAGGGCAATGTACCAATTGGGCGGGGAGGTATTGGCAACCACAAAACAGCAAAGGGACCTGGGGGTAATAATTTCTGATGACCCGAAAGTAGCCAAGCAGTCTGATCAGGCAGTGGGGAAAGCTAGCAGGATGCTCGGGTGCATAGGGAGGGGTATTACCAGCAGAAAAAGGGAGGTAGTGTTACCCCTGTATAGATTGATGGTGAGGCCTCACTTTGAATACCGTGTCCAGTTTTGGAGGCCCCATCTCTGGAAGGACACAGATAGGGTGGAGGCGGTACAGAAGAGGACATCCAAAATGGTGCAGGGCCTGCATCAAAAGCCCTATGAGAAAAGACTCAAGGAATTAAATATGTACTCCTTAGAGGAAAGAAGGGAAAGGGGGGACATGATAGAGATGTTCAAATACCTTACAGGTAATAATAAGGTACATGAGGGTAGCATTTTACAAAGAAAAAGATGCTCGAGGATGAGTGGTCATGTTATGAAGCTGGGGGGGGGAGACTCAGAGGAAATGTGAGGAAATAATTCTTCATGGAAAGGGAAGTGCCAGTAGGTGCTTTTAAATGGGCACCTGCTTGGCCAGCCCGGTGGCGCTGAAGGTTGAGGTTCTGGATGCCACACCTCGCGCTACGCCAGTGACCCGGGTTCGGGAACGGACTCAGGTTGCTGGGGGTCGGTGGGGGGATGGAGGATTGAGCATCCCAATGGATGCTCTCCTCCCTCTGTTGTGGGTTACCAGGGGTGCATCTAGCACCCAATGCCCCTGGGGCCGGTGGATGCATGGGCTTTCGGGGCACCGGCGGTTCTACTTGAGTCAGGGAGGGGGGATGCTGTTACGCGCGTGGCTGTTGGCACGTGTCAGCATGTCAGCAAGCCTGGACGTAAGTCCTAAGCGCAGGCATCCCAGGGGAATGGGAGAAAAACAGAGGAAAAAATGTAACACCCCTGGCCCTACGAGCGGATGAAACTGGGGATGGGATGCCGTGGGGATTACCCTGGTGGACGGAGTAGGAGGAGGTACAAGGCCTCCTCTGAAAGCCATGAGAGCCAGGCAAATAACAAAAAAAAAATGAATGGGTACCTGGGGTAGTGGTGAAGCCTGGCAAAGCCCCCACACCTTTGCTTTTCCCTGCTGTCTGTAGACTGGACGCCACCCCCTAACAGCAGATGGGCGAACGTTACTCCAGCTCCTACCCTTGGGCTGGGTATGGTAGAAGGATTGTACTGACTTCAGAGTCTTGCCAGATGATTGAATATTTCTCAGAGCTTCTTCTACATCCTGACCAAACAGTTTCTGCCCTCTGAGTGGGGCACTGAGAACTGTTTACTGCTCATCAGTGGCAAAACCTGCTACTCTGAGCCAAGAGTAGCACCTGAGATATATGCCAGAGGCTGCAGCCCTAGCAGAAACATCAGACATATTGTATGCTGTGTGGATCAAATGTTTTCCCACATCAGAACCAGCTGTAAGAGTTTTCATTAATTCTTGCTTAATAGAACCCTCAGGTAAGGTTTGTACAGCAGCCTAAGCCTTCCTCCAGAGGGTGTTCTGGTATTTTATCATATGGTCCTGGTAATTAGCAATACGTAGGATCAATGAGTCGGAGGCATATGTACACTTGCCTTGGACATCCAACTTCCTGAATTCTCTTATCGGGAGAAAGGAAACTCAGGTGCCTTGGTGTCCTGCACCTCTCATGGGCAGCTGTGATCACCACTGAGTCAGTCTCAGGCTGGCAAGCATAAAAGGGCTTTCCAGAAGGAGCAGAATACATTTTCTCTGCCTTTCTGGGGACAGCTGGTGTATTGTTTGGCCTACAGCAGGCTGCATAAGTGGCATCCTCCAAGGCTGGAAATAGAGGAGCTACCAAAGCGGAGGGAGATCCTGGCATCTCCAGAAACTCCAGCAGGTTATTTTTGGTAGAATCCTGCTCCTTTAAGGTAAAGTCAGTTGCAGCTTGCATTTGCTGCATCATGTTGAAAATGAGGGATCTTCTGGAGGTGATCTTGGTGTGTTCACAACAAGAGTCCTCACTACAGGAGGAGATTGTGGAGCTGGTGCCCTGTCCATAGTGACTCTCAGCTTAGTCTTCCTCCTCCTTCTCATCCTCCTGCATTATAAGATCAGGATTATATTCATATTCATTGTTGACTCTATCAACGGGAATAAAGGACCATGCCAGCAATGTCGGTGGCAGTTGAGGAGATCTGTTTTGCAACAAAGTACCTTGCATCATTGATGGGGTATTGGGAGTCCCCATCGACTGGCCCCTTAGAACAGGAGGCCAGGCAGTAGACATCGTATCATGTCTGAAAATGTGATGAGTACTGCCTCAGTGTTGGCACCATTTTGATCAGTAGGCGTGACTGAAGTGGTGGACATTGGAGGTTGGACCTCCATTGACAAAAGCGATGTACCGGCTGTAATAGGTTTAACATTGTCCATGCCAAGCCCCAACCTTTTTGTGGTCCACGGTTGGGGGTGGTCAGCGTCGCTTATGGTGGTCAACACTGAAGCAGAGGTCATACTTGAAGACCACAGGGAGACCTGGATATCACCAGGGAGGCTTTGTCCTGGTGCTTGTGTTTGTGACCCCCTGAAGATTTTTCCCAGAACTTCAGCAATCATGAGTCAGTCAATGGGCTTGGCGACACGGATGTTTCTTGAGGCTGCTTTGACATTCTTTCAACATTCTTTTGGAGGAAGAATTTCTCTAAAGCCCTTTTCCTGCATAACCTAGCCATGGCAGATCTCACAAGCTTTCACGTAGCAAGAGAGGCCTAAGCAGCAGACACAGATGTCATGGGAGTTTACTGTGTAGATCTCTCTGCACTCGTAGTACTGGAAGAGTTTAAATGGTTCTTTCGATGACATACAGGTTGCCGAAAATCACTATAAAAGTGATTACTTTGGTATATGAAAAAAGAAAATGGCAGCTATGAGCAGTGACATTTCCAATGGCAGATCAGACAAGTCTGGTCAACAGCAGGAAAAGAACTGAGGAGAGGAGGGGCCACCCATGCTTATGTATGCACTGACATCTGATGTCATCATGGGCGGCCCCTGGCTGACTGCTTGCAAAAGTTTCCATGTGGTTCTAGTGCTGGCGGTTATAGTTCTGAAGGTGTGGCCTGATGAAGAGATATCCTCAAAGAAGATCTGACTGACAGGCGAAAATAGCCATAGATACCAGAAAGTACTAATTCCAAATGGCAATCAACACTAATAACACTGCATCCAGGGTCATTGTACACACAGTGTCCTTGAGGTTTGCCTCACTTAGAACTACCATCCTATCTCAGGAACACACAAACCAAGGCAATGGATTTCCCATGTCAGGAAAATTCACTGTTTGGTGACAAGACTGATGCTTGCATGAGGCAGTATAGTGCAGTGGGTTAAGGCTCTGAGCTGCAGATCTAGAGACCTAGGTTTGAATCCCACAGCCGCATAGGTGCATACTGTGTGATCCTGAGCAAGTCACTTAACTTCCTTGTGCTCCCAGGTCGCATCTGGAAACAAGCTTCAGCTTAGTGTGCTACTCCTGGTTAAACAGTGTTCCATAACCCTTTCCCTACATGTAAAAGTTGGATGAATACAAGACCACCTACAAGAGCAATACTACAAACATACGTATGTATGAAAATGGCAGTAGAAATAGGCCTTACAGTCTGTCGAGTCTGCTCGATTGTGCAGCTAGCCCCTCATCTTGCAGCTGAGAGGGAAAAGGCCTCCACTTCTAATAGACAAACTCGTACAAGTGAACGCACGCAGGAAGCTAGTGGTGCTGAAAGTCGAGGGCTGCCTAGCCCCAAAAAATATACAAACAACAGAGAAAACTCAGCACTCACTCTGCAGCAATGGTCAGTAAAACATTTAATGTGGTGAAGTAGCCCACTTCCAATAGGCCTTATGAAAGGGGAGGTAGAGGTAGGGAATATTTTCCCCAGGCTAACATCTCCTATGACTACACCCTTCAAAGGGGTTGCTTTCAAGGTAAGAGTCGAAGGGGCACCAGGTGCGCAGTTGCTCTATCAGTCCCCAAGCTCAGGTTAAGCAGAACCCCTGACAAGTCTGTACAGGTCGCCCATCCATTGCCAGTAGGAGGAAGGCTGGCTCACTATTTCCAGAAATGGACAAGAATAACTACAGGACAAGTGAGTTCTGGAAATAGCGAGTGAGGGTTTGTCCCTGCAGTTTAGAAAATTCCCAAGACTGCAGAATCACAAAGGGTCCCAACCTCACACCCCAACAGAAAGAATTTTCTTGGAGCCTGAGGTGAAAAAAATGTTGCAGGCAAATGCAGTGGAAAAAATACCTCCCTCACAATGGGGAAGCGACTTTACTCAGCGTACTCCTTGACCCACAAGAAAAATGAAGAGTGGTGACCCATTTTAAATCTGAGATATCTGAACAAACACTTAAAGACAGAAAAATTAAATATGGTATCACTGGGTTCAGTGATTCCATCTCTGCAGAAAAGAAATTGGCTGGGGTCACTGGATCTGAAAGATGCCTACTTTCACATACCAGTAAGGCTCAGCCACAGAAAGTACCTCAGGTTCACAATAGGGCATTGCCACTACTAGTTCAGAGCATTTCACTTGGGCCTGTCCTCAGCACCCAGAGTGCCCAGCCACAGTGGCAGCACATTTGAGGAGGCAGGGGGTGGGTGTTTCCTATCCCGATAACTGGCTAGTCTCAGGAAAAACACCACAGAAGGTCAAGTCCTCCCTCACTGTTACACAGGGCTTGGAGGACCTAGGCTTTCTCATAAATGCCCAAAAGTCACAAACAGAACCAATACAGGTCTTGGACTTAATAGGTGCAGAGCTAGATACCCTGCAAGGGAAGGCATTTCGTCCTCAGGCAAGGGTAGCAAATCGGATTGCAACTGCAAAATCCTTCAAGGCAGGTCATCCCAGACCTGCAAGAGATTTCCTGCATTTCCTGGGGCACATGGCATCATCAATTGCAGTTGTACCAGGTGCCAGATTTCAAGTGAGAGAATACCACTTTGGGACCCATTGGTCCCAGAGGTGATCACTTAAAATTATTTCCTGTCACAAAGTCTTTGCTAAGGGCAGTAGAATGGTGGAAGGAAGAGGACAACTTCAGAGAAGGAGTTCCTGTCCTTCAGCAGTCCCCTACTGCCATACTCACAACAGGTGCCTCCCTCCTGGGTTGGGGTGCCCACATGAAGGATCTCACTGTAAGCAGTATGTGGTATACACCAGAGACTCAGGAACACATAAATCTCCTGGAGCTCAGGGCAGTATAGCTGGCAATGCAGACCTTTTCCTTCCACATCAGAGGTTAGTCTGTCCAAATCAGGACAGACAATACCACAACTATGTACAGTATTACATAAACAAACAGGGAGGAACACAATCTTCAAAACTGTGGACCAAGGTGATGAAGATCTGGAACTTGGCATACTCCTGGAGGTCCAGCTTTCAGTAGCGCACCTGCCAGGGAAGGATAATGTGCTGGCAGACTCCCTGAGCAGAATCAGTCAAGGAAATCACGAATGGACACTGAACCAGCAGGTGCTGGCAGCAGTATTTAGAAGGCGGGGTACGCCAGAAATAGACCTGCTTGCATACTGGGAAAACAACCAGCTCCCACTGTTTTTTTTTTTTTTTTTTTTGTAGAACTCTGCCATTAATGGATACAGTCCCAGAGGATGCTCTAGTCCTCAACTGGTCAGGGAAGTTTCTAAATACATTCACACCCTTCCCACTTTTGCTGAAAATACTTCTAAAACTGAGTAGGGAGTCACCAACAATTATTCTTACAGCTACAGATTGGACAGGCAGATTTGGTACTCCCTGTCCTTGTCCTTGTCTAGTAGACATCATATCAACCTGCCCCTGAAGTACAATCTGCTGTCATTGTCTCAAGTCAGGATATGATTCCCAGATCCGAGAACTCTGTGTCTCAGAGCATGGTACTTGAAGAGCTAGAGTTCTCTGGACTAAACCATTCTGAAGATGGTATGGAAGTGCTTAAGGTTTTCAGAAAACCAACTACAAGGAAAGTATATGTCTCAAAGTAGAAAAGATTTTCCCTGTGGTGGTCTTCCAGATAGCTAAGTCCATTGTGGCAAGTCTAGCTTCAATCCTGGACTACCTAGTCCACCTCCAGTCCCTGGGCCTCAGGTCTTCAACCCTGAAAGTTTATTTGGCAGCAGTGTCAGCATACACTTTAGCTGGCAAGGAAAGGTGAGTGGCCTCACAGCCCATTTTCAAAAAGTTCTTTAAAGGCCTTAATCACCTGTCACCTCCAGTAAGGATTCTGTCCCCACCATTGGACCTGAATCTGTACACTGCCAGACTGATGGAGGCTCCTTTCAAGTCTATGACAACTGCTGCTTTTAAGTATGTCACCTGGAAAGCAATTTTCCTGGTGGCAGTGCCCTCTATAGATCCTAACTATATGATATTTCACTGGGACAAGTTAGTCCTAAGAACTAACAGAAACGTCTCCCTAAAGTTGTGTTTGAATTTCATCTGAATAAGTCATTGCACTTCCATTATTCTTTATAGCAAATTTCAAGTTTAGGAGAATAAAATCTCAGTCTGGATGTTGAGAGAGCTTACATGGACCATACATGGGATGTAAGTCCACTACTACTAAGTTATTCGTCACCTATGCTGAGGCTGGGAAAGGTAAACCAGTATCAAAAAAAAACATTTCTCGTTGGATAGTTTCCTGCATACATTTATGTTATGGCAAAGCTGGCAAGGTGCAACCTGAAGGCCTTAAGGCTCACTGCACAAGGGGCACCTATGCCTCTGTGGCATCATCAAGAAGAGTTTCCCTGCAGGAAATCTGTAAAGCAGCTAGCTGAAAAAAGTATACACTTTCACAAAGCACTGCTGTCTGGACATACAGTTCAGAAGGGGTGCCAGCTTTGGTACTGCTGTCTAACCTTTTCCCTAAATAGGTTCTATACCCAGAGTCCCAAGGTACTGTTATGGAGTCTGCACTTGTTAAGCATAAGTGAGAGATTCATGGGATTTGAAGAAAAAAAATACTCACTGTAATGTTGTTTCTTCTAGAGGGATCCCTCATTATGCCTAACAATCCCTACCTCCCCTTAGAAACATAGAAACATAGAATTTGATGGCAGATAAGGACCACTTGGCCCACCCAGTCTGCCCATTTCCCTACCTGATGGATAAGCTGCAGATTCTAGTTAATCAACAGCTTACTTCCTCCTGCCCCCCACTAGAATTGCCTCATGCCTGTCCCATGCATTCTTGAATTCTCCCACTGTTCCTGACTCCACAACCTCCTCAGGAAGGCTGTTCCATGCATCCACAACTCTCTCTGTGAAAAAATATTTTCTATCATTACCTCTGAGCCGTCCCCCATCTATCTTCAAATTGTGCCCGCTTGTTCTTGCACATCTCTTCTTCTGAAAGATACTACCCTCTTGTACCTTGTTAACTCCCTTGAGATACTTGAAAGTTTCTAACATGTCCCACCTCTCCCTCCTTTCCTCAAGGGTATACATATTAAGCTGCTTTAGTCCAGCACTTGAGAAAAGGTTCACACAAGAATCAGTTCTTTTTGTTAGAGTACATTTACAAGTGATACTCAGTGATCTGAGCTCTTTAAATTCTATATAACATTTTAAAATTGTTCTGACATGTTGAAAAGTTTAAAAAAAATGTAAAGTAGTTTTGCTATACTGTCAGTGGCGGCTCTACACCAGGGCCCGCCAGGGCACGTGCCCCGTTAAAAAAAATGCTGTGCCCCATGTGGTGCAGAGCTTCCCCCATTGTAACAATATATCAGTGCCCTGGCTGCCATTGGTTGTGCCCCAGCTGTGCCCTGGTAACCATTTGTGGCTAGAGCCGCTACTGTATACTGTTGGTAGCAATTTAGCTAGTGTAGTGGTGACTGCGCACCCTAGTTTTAGAAATAAATCTGCCATTTGAATGTGAGAGTGAGCATGACCACACAGCAGAGTTTTGAATTTTATTCTAAGATTCTCTAATTAGCATAATATTCTAAGTTCCAGGGTAGCTCATTCCAGGTGAATGTTTGCAGTTGTTAAGCATAGTGAGAGATCCCTTTGGAGGAAACATTACTACAGTGAATAATTTTTTTCTACTAAGTACAAGTTTATGCCAGGTGTGCTTTGTACTATTGAAGCCAATGATAGCACAACATTAATAGCTGTTTATATGATTTTTCAATATTTTATTTCAATTATTGTATTATATTTTTGTAACAGGGCCTCCTACTCCTGATGAAGCCTTATTAGGCGAAATGTTAAGCACAGTAAAGGGTGGACTGAACATTTTTTTATAATCTAGTAAAACTGAATTCTATATATTCTTGGGCATAGCTGTTATTTATTTGGATGTGAGTGCAATGCATTGTGCCAGTAACTGGCCCCCGATACCTCGAAATGAATTTGAAAATAATGAGGCATTCCCAGGGGGTAACTGTTGGAATTAGACATGGGGTGCCATGATGGTTGATTTTAGCTGTGGCGTAGAGTAGTGGGGTGTGCAAGGTTTAAATTGGGACAAGCATAAATATTGCAGAGTCTCTGGATGCTATCTGAGAGCAGATCAGGGATTTACTTCCAAATCTTTGGTCATCTGAACTCTGGTATTGCTATTTCCAGGTGACTGCTCTAGAAGGGCAGGGGTAAATGGAGAAAATGACAAAGGGAATAAGGACAGGAATGGGGCAAAAAGGGGTAAGGCCATCAAGAAATGGAGGGTAATAAGTACCAATGCCCGTAGTCTGGGCAACAAGCTCCCTGAAATGGTGGCCTTGATGGAAGAGGGATGCCTGGATATCATAGCAGTCACAGAAACATGGTACACAGAGAACCATGACTGGGATGTTAACATACCAGGGTACACAACCTACAGGAGAGACAGGAAGGGTAGAAGGGGGGGGAGGAGTAGCTCTCTATGTAAGGGAAGGGATAAAAACAATGGAACAAAAGAGTAAACAGGGAGGAGAGGAGGCACTGTAGGTCACCTTAGAGACTGGAAATGGCACCACAATCCGCTCAGGGGTTGTATACAAACCCCCATGTCAGGGGGAGGGAATGGACAAGGATATGATAGAAGGCATACTTAGGATGGAAGAGAAAGGGGAGATACTGTTGATGGGGACCTTAACATGCCAGATGTTAACTGGAGCACCTTTGCTACAGTCACATCCAAGACCAGGGCCATTCTCGATGTCCTGCAGGTGGCATGTCTCAGACAGCTAGTTTGGAACCCACTCGTTAGGGAGCAATCTTAGACCTCATACTCTCAAATGGGGACAGTGAGAGGATCTCAGATCTAGAAGTGGGTAGCCATCTGAGAACAAGTGACCACCAAACAGTATGGTTCACGATAAACTCAGCTACAGAGTCAAGCCATACAAAAGTGAGGTACTGGACTTCAGGAGGGCTGACTTTGGCAAGATGGGAGAGTGCCTTAAAAAAGCACTAGCAAACAGGCTAGAAGGAGGGGTGGAGCAACAATGGGGAAACATCAAAACTGCCATCACAGTGGCAACAAGCCTTTGTGTGAAGCAAATAAACAAATCAAAACAAAAGAAAGAGCCACTATGGTTCTCAAAAGAGGTGGCGGGGAAGGTTAGGGAGGAAAAAATAGCATTTATGAAGTATAAGGAAACACAGAAGAAGGTTAGGGAGAAAAAAATAGCATTTATGAAGTATAAGGAAACACAGAAGAAGCAGGACAGAGAACTATACCAGTTAAGGCAGAAGGAAGCTGGGAGGGAAGTCAGAATAGCAAAGGCCCAAACTGAGGAAAAGATAGCCAACTCGGTTAAGAAGGGGGTAAAACCTTTTATAGGTACATCAGGGAGCGTAGAAAGACAAAGGGAGGGATAGTGAGACTGAATAGAATGGACGGTGGGTGGGCAGAAAGGGACAATGAAAAAGCAGGGATACTGAACGAATACTTCTGCTCAGTATTCACAAAAGAGGAAGAGGGGGAGGTGCCTAATCCAGTTAACAGAAGCACTCTGGATGGGGGGGTCGATCCCCGTCCTTTCACAGAAGAAAGGGTTCTGAAAGAACTCCTAAAACTAAAGGTGGAGTAAGTAATGGGGCCTGACAGAATTCACCCCAGAATTCTAAAAGAATTAAGGGGAGAACTAGTGATACCACTGACTACCCTGTTTAACAAATCATGGGAGGATGATATGGTATGGTTCCTGAGGACTGGAGGAAAGCAGATGTGATTCCCCTGCACAAAAGTGGGAGCAAGACAGAGGCAGGAAACTACAGACCTGTCAGTTTGACCTCTGTGGTAGGGAAAGTGATAGAATTATTTCTGAAGGAAAGAATTGTTGAGTACCTAGAGGCCAGTGGGGCACAGGACCCAAGGCAGCATGGATTCACAGCGGGAAGGTCATGTCAGAAGAATCTAATTGATGACTGGGTGACCAAAGTAGTAGACCAAGGAGGGGCTGTGGACATGGCCTACCTAGAGTTTAGCAAGGCATTTGACACAGTCTCACCCAAAAGATTAATAATCAAATTAACCAGCTTGGGAGTGGGTCCCAGGGTGGTAGCCTGGGTAAAACATTGGCTGGACAACAGGACACAGAGGGTAATTGTAAATGGAGTCCACTCTGAAGAAAGAGGGGTTACTAGTAGGGTACTGCAGGGTTCAGTACTGGGTCCAGTCCTTTTTAATGTCTTTATAAGTGACATTGCAGAGGGACTGGAAGGAAAAGTATGCCTCTTTGCAGATGACACAAAGATCTGCAACAGGGTTGATACACAAGGAGGCGTGGAAAGGATAAGGGACTTGGCAAGGTTGGAGGAATGGTCAAAAGTATGGCAGCTTGGATTCAGTGCAAAGAAGTGCAAAATAATGCACCTGAGAAACAAAAACCCGGGGGAAGATTACACAATGCGGGGGGAGGTAGTAACAACAACAAAAAATTGAAAGGGCCTGGGGTAATCATTTCAGATGACCTTAAGTTTAGCAAGCAATGTGAGAAGGCAGTAGGGAGGGCTGGGGGATACTGGGATGCATAGGGAGGCATCACCATCAGAAAATAGAAAGTTGTTATGCCTGTATGACAGTTGGTGAAACCCCATCTGAGTACTGCATCCAGTTCTGGAGACCCTATCTCTGCAAGGACATAGACAGGATGGAGGCAGTCCAAAGGAGGGCGACTAAAATGGTGCAGGGTCTGCAAGAGAAGCCATCGGGAGAGACTAATGGAGCTCAATATGCATACCCTTGAGGAAAGGAGGGAGAGGGGGACATGATAGAAACTTTAAGTACCTCAGTGGAATCAACAAAGTCCAAGAGGTAGCATCTTTCAAAAGAGGTGTGCAAGAACAAGGGGCACAATTTGAAGATGGGGGTGGCTCAGAGGTAATGTAAGAGTATTTTTTCAGAGAGGGTTGTGGATGCATAGAACGACCTTCCAGAGAGGTTGTGGACTCAAAACAGTGGTTGAATTCAAGCATGCATGGGACAGCCATAAGGCAATTCTAGGGGGTGGGGGTAGAAAGAAGTAGGCTGCTGGTTAACTAGGATCTGCAGCTTATCCATTAGGTAGGGAAATGGGCAGACTGGGTGGGCCAAGCGGTCCTTATCTGCCGTCAAATTCTATGTTTCTATGTTTCTCTGCCTCTGCATCCTCCTGGCTGACCCAAGACTAGGCCTGAATATGAAGTCGATGGAGTTCCGGATGTAAATCTGGTTAGCTCCCTTGCTGGGTTGCCCTGATAGATAAGAGTCTCCTGGTTCACCTCCCTTGAATAAAATTGTTCACACACTGTTTCTGGATTTGGGTGTCCCGGAGCTGGCTGCCATTTCCCCTCCCCGTTCAATTCAACTTCATGCCTATAATACCTGTTTGGCATGTGGGGTCTTCAGGTGGGGTGGTGGTGCTGGGGAACTCTGTGCCATTATTGGCGGGTCCTTCTCCATTTCCCTGGGTGGAATTTCTGGTGCTGGCCTGGTGGAGGGCCATCTGCGGAGTCTTGGATGGGATGGAGCGCATGCTGCAGTGGGCCGTCGCCTTGTGGCTAAATGCAAAATGTCAACGACAGCCTGGTGTTCCAGCTCCAAGGGTGGTCCCTCGGACAACCTTCACAGTAAAAACTCATTCCTCCCGAAGGTATGATTAGCCGACCAGACTGGGGACACCACACAGGGATGGGTTTGATTAATTAAATTAGTTAGCAATTTGCAATCGATTATGAAGGAGACAAAAAAAAACGAAAAAAAAAAACTCCATTACCAAGTACAGAGTGGCGCTGCATCCCTGCCTCACCTCCTTGATGGCTGGTAATAGTGCCATTATGTTGACTACAGGATACATATAAAAACAGTGAGTTGGTCAGGGTGTGGAGGTTGGAGTGAGTACTGAAACGGGAGACTGTAACTTGAAGGGGGACTTCCGGACTGGGTTGGGAATCCCAACAGACTCAGGTCTGACTCCTGAAGAGGCTTAAGTGCCTCCTATAATGACTATACAGTGAAATCCATTATTGTCTGAGTACTCTAACAGTGAAATGCATGTACAATATTCTGAACTGCAGTGTGTCAGGTGTCCTCCCCCCTCCACTGGGGAGGTCTGGCTTAGCTGAGTTTAGCTGAGACTCATGCCTGACAGCACTGCTGGATGAGCTGGGTGAGCTGACACCCATTTGGCCCTTAGCTTTTCGAGGAGCTTGGGGTGGGGTTTGGGGTGGGGCAATGGGAAGGTCCATGAGCCGCACCAGGAGGTCGGTTGGCTGCTGATGGGGTGCAAACCACAGATGCTATACTCAGCAGTGATAGGATATAATGGGACTCCATGAAGCAAGTCAGAGTTCAGTTTGGGGCTGTGCTGGTACTGCACTGGGATAAATGAAAACTGCTTGAGGAGGCGCACGGAGTGGCTGGTATGTGGTTGGGGGACGTGGGAGTTCCACGCCACCCCCTCCCCACCCTTTGTCAGGACACTTAAGGTACTATCATGATTAGGAGCTGACTGACTGGTACATCGGGGAACCGATGTGTGCTATGCTCCTTGAGATCTTGATTAGAAGGGGTGGTGTGGGGGAGGGTTGGGGATGGTGGGTACTCTGATCAGGTTGAAGCATCCAGGCTACTGAATTAAATGTTACTCTCCTCCCATCTCCACTAGACCCTAAGGGTCAATTTAGTTAGGTGGGTCTCATTGCTCTGGTGACATGCTTCTAGCCAGCAAAGTGTAAAGCGGGACTGGTGCGCTGGGCTGCCTTCCCCATGGGGCGGCCAGCTGCTAGGTCAGGAGGGACACTTCAAGCAAAATACTAGCACTCAAGAACTAAAACAGGTAATGGGTCTAGCTGCTGGTCACAGTGTGTGGGGTCCCCCTCCTGACTTCCTTGGAACCCTGGCGTCCCCCACCTGTTATTACACTACTCAAAAGACACGATCAGTAAGGTTGTGATAAGTATAATACTCCCAAGATTTTACTGCTGGGTTGAGACTCTGCATGTCCCAAAATCCCCTTCCTATATCCCTATACCTAGGACGCTATCAATTGCTTCTACTGGGTCACTATTCTTCGGTCCGCATTCTCAGACACGATAAGTACCATGCCTTCCAAAGCCCCTGGTGGACATTTGGATTTAGAAGTCACAGTTCTCCCCTTAAAATCGTAGACAACCTGGTTGGCTGATTTGGAGGTAGTTATATCTTTTAACCCTATAAGGTTTTACCCAATCCCAGTTCTCCCTCCGTTACAAGTTGTAATTAGTGTATTATGTTAAATAAGGTCTACAAAACCAAACAAGAGGACTACAGTAAGCATTCCAAATGTATAGATGAAGCAGGGGCCCTGCAGAGACCAGAGGATGAACAAGGTCAGCCATTATGATGACACAACACACGCAATTGTATTCATTAAATGTTAAGGGCCTCACCAGTCCAATTACGTGCTCCCGCATTATGTCTCACCTCAAGAAGACCCATTCTGACTTAATATTTTTGCAGGAGACGCATCTAACAAAGCTATAACCTGATAAGCTAGCACAGTTTGGGTTCAGGTCGGTTTATTCCTCCTTGTCCCATAATGGCTGTAAGGGGGGGGGTGGCTATATTGATACCCTGCAATACTCCCTATCATCACTCCAGCACTTGGGTGGATCTGGAGGGTAGGTTAGTAATTGCCCAGGGTAGGCTGTATGATACAGAGGTAACCTTGGCTAACATATATTTGCCCCAAGGGTCCAGCTCGGTGGCTACATAATCCAGTATACAACAAATCAAACCAGAACACAAAAAGAGCGTCAGCAGAAGCTGGAGGGTACCCTGCATTTCCTGCAGATGTTACACCAGCAGGGGGACTTTTCAGTACTGCCTCAAATCAAACAAGTCAAGGCTGATTTGGATTCCCATTGCTTACAACAGACGGAGATAGCCTTGACCTTTTTGCGGCAGAAATATTATGAAGTAGGCCCTAGGGCTTCTTGACTAATGGTTTATCAGC
This sequence comes from Neoceratodus forsteri, assembly GCA_016271365.2. Taxonomy (NCBI): domain Eukaryota; kingdom Metazoa; phylum Chordata; order Ceratodontiformes; family Ceratodontidae; genus Neoceratodus; species Neoceratodus forsteri. The sequence goes on from CM057450.1 coordinate 1,547,850,097, forward strand.
TCCGAAAGCAAAGACGTGCCATAGCTATCACTGCCATTAGACACCCCTTGACTGGTTCCCACCACACAAAACTGCATGATATCACAAATGCATTTCAAACAACATGAAGTCTTGCTGTATTCTGACATATTGCAGTGATGTCCAACCTTTGAACTGCCCCGGAGATGAAAGAGTTAACTTTCCATGCCAGGCATGGAACGCTGAGCTCGAGCTTGGTTGAGACTCTGTCTGTTGCTGTTTGAACTCAAACCGTCAGATTCTTTACTCCACCTCACTGAACAGTCGCTCCGGAGATTTCTCCTTTGCTCGGTTCAAGTTGTTGGTTAAAGTGCCATTTTTCTCGGTTTCAACCGAATTTAATTCCGTTAACCTGTCGGTTCAGTCTCTGTCTGTGGTATCGTGAGTACTAGATAGTTTTTTTTTCTTGTTTTTCCATGTGGAACTTGTAAACGTGTGATCAGTTCAGTTTGAACCGATCAGGTTGTTCAGCAAAAGTTTATTCTACTTTTAGAGTGTGGTAACCGGTCCTTATCGGTTCTAAAAAAAAGGGATTTCATTACGTTTTTTTCCATGACCAGTAACACGGTCAGGAACCGATAAGGGTGTCTTGCCTGGCAGATTGCCTTAAAAAGGGTAAGTTTGGTTAGGACTGGCCATGTCTGAGAAACCAAAGAAAACCGGCCCACTGGTTTCAACATAGTGTGTGTGTGGGAAGCCTTTGCTAAGGCTGATCCCACACCACCTGTGTTGTGTCTGGGGTTTGACCACCTCGATTCAGACTGCCAGATTTGCAAGAATTTTCCTGCAGCTACCCTGGAAAGAGAGTTGGTAGGCTCAGGGAAAGGGAGGCCAAGAAGTCCACTGACCGGATGGCCAGCCCCGTTCGGTTCAACCGAACCAGAAAGAGTGCCCTCTGACCAGGGCGAAACTTCTTCGGGCAAAAGGAGAACCGACTCCAAGGAGTCGGTTCTGGTTAAAAGAAAAAGAAGGGATAAGTCAGCCGGTGCGGATCCACAAATTCTTTCTCCGTCCGCTGATGAAATAGCCAAAGCGATAAGGATTGTTCAGTCGCTAACCCCGGTTCTGACCGAACTGGCGCCATCAGGAAGGGGCTCGGTTCGGTCGGTTCCACCGGTTCCAGAATATAATTTAGAAGATTTTTATGAACCGGAGGAGGAGGAAGGAGAGTATGAAGATAGTGAGGGTGCTTATGAAAGTCTGGATGTGCCTATCGACCCGGACATCTCCCCAGACAGACCTTCAGGGGTTTCTCCTCCTAGGCTTTCTGAGTTCCCTTCCCATTTTATGGTCTACAAAAAAGTGGCTGAAACTCTTCAGCTTCCTATGGAAGAAGCTGTGGATGACCAGGAGGAGCCTGATTATGTTGAAATTATGGATATCCCACAGTCTAGGAGGCTGTCTATTCCTCTTCATAAGTCCTTTGGGAAACAGACAATAAAAATTTTAAAGACTCCTAATTCTATACCTTCTGTGGACAAGAGAATGGACAAGAGGTATACTCTTTCCAGGCTCAGATCTGGAGTTCCATACCCAGCAATGTAGCCATGTTGGGGTAGTGCAGGCTGCTGCCTGTGATAAAGCAAATATACCCTTGGCTACCCCCAGATAAGGACTCCAGGAGGATTGATGCCATGGCAAAGAAACAGTACATGGCAGCATCCTGGGACTCAGGCAGGCTAATTATATGGCCTATATAGCTAGATATCAGAAATCTAGATGGGACACTGTAATGGCTTTAGCTAAACAGGTCCCTGGCCAGCTTACCAGGGAGCTGGAGCAGGTGGCTGCGGATGGTATTGAGGCATCCAAGGTGCAATTCCATGCTGCAGTGGACTCCAATGATGTTTCATCTAGAGTCATGGCTACATCTGTGGCCCTTCGTAGGATGGCTTGGCTCAGATGTACTAGCCTGTCTCAGGATACCCAGACTAAGGTCATGGATTTTCCTGTTGTGGGTAATTCTCTGTTTGGGGAGCAAACAGAGAACTACTATGAAAATTTATGAATACAGGACCACCTACAGGAGTGCTCAGGCCAAGGAAGGCAAGCCACTCCCCAGAGGCAGCATTCAGCGGGCAGGGGCAGGCCTTTTCATGAACCTTCCTGCTCAAGCCCAGGCCTCCTCTTCTGCTTATGCTCTTGGGGGTTCTTCAGAGGGAGAGGCAGATGGGGTACAAGCAGGTCTGCTTCACCCCTCAGCCTAAAGCCCCTGCCAAACAGGCACCCTGATGGGTTTGCCAGGGCTGATTCTCCACCACCTGTAGGGGGCAGGCTGGCTTACTTTGTCCAGGACTGGATGTCTTTAACATCAGACAGATGGGTCCTGGAAGTAGTAAGCCACGGACTGGTTCTCAGCTTCAAAAAATTTCCAAAGCTGAGAGCCAGATCCTTTTCACCTGCAAATCCTGCAGAGGCACTTGCCCTAGAGGCAGAGGTCTCGTCCCTCTTGGCTCTGAGAGCCATAGAGAGGGTTCCACCCCTGTACAAAGGAAAAGGATTGTACTCCAGGTACTTTCTAACCCCCAAAAAGACAGGAGAATGGCGGCCCATCCTGGATCTCAGATATTTAAACAAATACCTTTTAAAGTCAAAGTTCAAAATGGTGACTCTGGGAATAATTCTACCTCTCTAAGGCCAGGAGATTGGTTAGTTTCCCTGGACCTCAAGGATGCCTACTTCCATATTCTCATCAAGAGCTCCACGAAAGTACCTCAGGTTCGAGGCTGCCCTCAGGCCATTACCAATTCAGAGCAATGCCCTTCAGCCTAACTTCTGCTCCAAGGGTGTTCACAAAATGCCTGGCAGGAGTAGTTGCCTTTTTAAGGAGAAAAAGGATCTCCATCTTCCCATACCTGGACGACTGGCTTTTAGTAGGCCAGTCTCCAGACCAAGTCAAGTCATATCTACAGATAACTCAGCAACTGCTCACTTCTTTAGGTTTCCTTCTGAATCTCTCAAAATCAGTTCTAGAGCTGGTACAGCTCCTCACCTTCATAGGGGCAGAGCTGGATACAGTCAGAGCAAGAGCCTTCCTTCTCCTGGACAGGGCAAGGACCCTTATCTCACTGGCTTCTTCATTCACCCTCCAGGTGTCTCGACCAGCAAGGCATATTCTGCAGCTCCTGGGTCACATGGTTGCTTTTACAGCAGTGGTGCAGGGAGCAAGATTTCAGATGAGGGACATTCAGTTCCACTTGAGAACCTTCTGGTCTCAGAAAAAGGACCCTCTGACCAAACTGATTCCAGTGACTTGAACCCTGATCCAGGTGTTACAGTGGTGGCAGGATCAGGACAATCTAAGACAGGGAGTTCCTTTTCTCACTCAGTCTCATTCTCTAATCCTTAGTACAGATGCCTCTCTCTTGGACTGGGGAGCCCACTTGGGGAACCTGACCAACCAAGGGTTGTGGTCTCCTCAGGAATCTCTGCTTCACATCAGTCTATTAGAACTCAGAGCAGTGTTTCTAGCACTTCAAGCTTTTTCCAAGTCTTTTCAGAACAAAGTAGTTCAGATCAGGACAGACAATACCACCACAATGTGGTATATCAACAAACAAGGGGCACTCGGTCTACGGCCTTGTGCACAGAGGCAATGAAGTTATGGTCTCTGGCCTATTCCCTGAACACCTCTCTTACAGCAGTACACCTCTCAGGCAAGGACAATGTCCTGGCAGATGCTCTCAGCAGCATATCTCAGGGCCATCACGAATGGTCCCTGGATCCCCTGGTTTTGAAGGTGATCTTCTCCAGATGGGGCACTCCACAGATGGATCTTTTTGCAGCCCCAGACAATCACCAACTTCCTCTCTTTTGCTGCAGGCCCCCAGTGTTGGGCTCAGTCCCCCTGGATGCCCGAGTTCTCAATTGGAAAGGGAAGTTCCTGTATGCTTCCCCCTTCCCTCTCCTGTTCAAGGTGTTAGTCAAAATCAGGTCTCAACCCTGCAAGGTGATTCTGATTGCTCCAGACTGGGCCAGACAGCCCTGGTACCCTCTCTTGTTGTCCTTAGCAATCCACCTTCCCCTGTCTCTTCCCAGGAATTACAACCTGTTAACATGTGCTCAGGGGAGGGTTTGGTATCCAAATCTCAAATCTCTCAATCTCAAGGCCTGGCTCTTGAAGAGTTAGGTTGCTGATTACACCTCTCTCAAGGTGTTCTGGATATCTTAAAGGCTTCTCGTAAGCCTCCCACCAGAAGCACTTACAACTCCAAGTGGAAAATATTTTCTATATGGTGCTCTGGGAAGCATATTTCTCCAGAGTATGCTGGCCTGCCCACAGTCCTTGACTATATGGTTCATCTTAATAGCTTGGGACTCAGACCAGCTACACTAAGAGTGCATCTGGCAGCTGTCTCTGTTTTCCTTTCAGCAGGCAAACACACTTCTCTTTCAGCTCATCCTGTATTTTCTAAATTTTTCAAGGGATTGCTTCATATCAATCCTCCCTTCAGGGACCCTGCCCCTGCTTGGGACCTTAATGTTTGCATTGCTCAGCTTATGCAACCCCCTTTTGAGCCTTTGTCCTCAGCAGAGCTTAAGTACTTGACTTGGAAGACTGTTTTCATGGTGGCCATCACTTCTGCCAGACGCATAAGTGAGTTACAGGCCCTGTCAGTGGAGCCTGATTTTATCTCTTTCCATAGAATAAAGGTGGTCCTCAGGAGTAATAGGAAGTTTTTGCCTGAGGTGGTTTCAGATTTCCACCTTAACCAGTCTCTGTCTCTTCATGTTTTCTTCATTGACCATTCCTCCTCTGGAGAGAGGAGGCTGCATAGATTGGATGTGAAAAGGGCCCCTAGCTACTACATAGGCGCACAAGGGTCTGGGTTTGACTCCTCCAACTGTTTCTCACTTATGGTGAGGTTGGTAAGGAAAACCTGCCATTAAGAGAATCTGTTGCCAGGTGGATTGTCTCTTGCATTCAATTTTGCTATGAAAACTCGTAGGATCCACCCTCAGGCCTGAGGCTCCCTCTACTAGAGGTACAGCTGCTTCCTGGCTGCTGCCAGCGATATTCCTATCTTAGAGATTTGTCAAGCAGCCACCTGGAAAACAGTACACACTTTTACCAAGCATTACTCTCTGGATATCCAGGCTAGGAGTGATGCTCGGTTTGACACAGCAGTGCTTCAGAGCCTATTTCCTAAGTAGGTTCTGTCCCTCCTCCATGGAGGTACTGCTTAGTAGTCTGCAATATGTCAGAATACAGCAAGACTTCATGTTGTTTGAAGAAAAAATTACTCACCTTAGTAATGTTGTTTCTTCTAATGGAGTCTTGCTGTATTCTGACCTCCCCCTCCCCTCTCAGAACCTCGGTTTTTGGGATGTGGGTGGGCAGTAGCAGTGTTGGCACTCGGGAGGTGCTCCCACCCCTTCTTCTCTCACACCTTTAGTTTGGGTGTGTGGGTGTTGTGTTTTGTTTATTTTTTGGGTTTCCCGACTTGAGTCTTGTTTTGGGACCAAAAAATCTTTTTATTATATTTAGTAGCCAGTTGGCTAGTGTAAGTTTACAGTTTCCACACAGGACATCCAGTGAGTATAGCTCGTAAAGATCTGACGGTTTGAGTTCAAACAGCAACAGACAGAGTCTCAACCGAGCTCGAGCTCAGCGTTCCATGCCTGGCATGGAAAGTTAACTCTTTCATCTCCGGGGCAGTTCAAAGGTTGGACATCACTGCAATATGTCAGAATACAGCAAGACTCCATTAGAAGAAACAACATTACTAAGGTGAGTAATTTTTTCTTTGTGCATATTATCAAACCCTCTAATATTATCAAACCCTCTACACACCTGACCATCCGGAATCTTCAGAAGCTATACAAAGATTCCTTGCAAAAATGTCACTACCCTCACTTACAAATGACCAGAAGACTGATTTTAATTGCCCCGATCCGCTAGGGGGAATTGGAGGCAGCCATTATCTGCTCCAAGACTATGAAAGCAACTGGCCCTGATGGCTATGGAGCAGAGTTCTATAAGTTAGGAAAGGAATACCTAATTACCCCACTATTACAGGCTTTCAGCAAGGTCCATGACGGAAACCTCCTTCCCTTAAGCTGGACTCAAGAAGCGATCTCAGTACTTTTAAAACTAGGCAAAAGTTCACAAATATGTTCATCATTTTGCCCCATCTCCATGTTAAACACGGACTAAAATGGTGCAGGGTCTGCACCGGAAGACATATGAAGAGAGACTTAAAGAGCTTAATATGTATAGCCTCGAGGAAAGGAGGGAGAGGGGGGACATGATAGAAACTTTCAAGTACCTCAAGGGAATCAACAAAGTCCAAGAGGGTAGCATCTTTCAAAAAAGAGGTGTGCAAGAACAAGGGGCACAATTTGAAGATAGGGGGCGGCTCAGAGGTAATTTAAGGAGTATTTTTTCACAGAGAGGGTTGTGGATGCATGGAACGGCCTTCCGGAGGAGGTAGTGGAGTCAAAAACAGTGGTGGAATTCAGGCATGCATGGGACAGTCATAAGGCAATTCTAGGGGATGGGGGTAGGAAGAAGTAGGCTGCTGGTTAACTAGGATCTGCAGCTTATCCAGTAGGCAGAGAAATGGGCAGACTGGGTGGGCCAAGCGGTCCTTATCTGCCGTCAAATTCTATGTTTCTATGTTTCTATATAAATATTATATGTCCATTCTGGCCAATAGAATAGAGGAAATTCTACCTAAAATGATCACCCTTGACCAGACAGGATTTGTGCAGAGTAGGACCACTATTGACAACACCAGAAGAGCAATATACCTAATTCACGAAATGCAATTCCGACACACCCCATCATTGATGCTGAGTCTCGATGCTGAAAAAACTTTAGATAGGGTTGCCCTCTATATTGAACCCCTGGCGCAGGCAATTCAGGAATCAACTGAGGTGTCGGAGATTACATTGGGTGGGGAGGAGCATCGTATCACCCTATATGGGGATGATGTCTTGCTGTATATTGATAACCCTGGCATTTCCCTCCCTGCAATTTTTAATATAATCGAGGAATATGGTTCCATATCGGGAAATAAGATCAACACTTTCAAATTCCATCCCACTCCCAACAATGTACATCGCTCTCCCTTCAAGTGGAACCTAGAGAAGTTAAAAATCTGGGCATCTTCCTGGCACGTTCCCCAAAACTAGCTCAACAAAATAATTATGTTCCATTCATGGTACAAACCATGTTACCTACCCTCCATATTACATATTACCCCTTTACCTCTCCAAAAGAATAGAGATAATAAGTATGGTGATCCTCCCCTGGGTACTATACTTTTTTTAAAATGTACCCCTCTCATTACCAATGCATTTTTTCAAACAAATCAATAAAATCATAACACAATTCATTTGGGTGGGACAGCAAACACAGATTAAGTTGCTCACACTCTTTTTGCCAAAGAATTTGGGTGGCCTAGTGCTACCAAACCTTAGGCAATACTATTGGGCATACCATGTCAGATTCATAGTATTGCGACAGTTGGGCCATACCTGCTCATTATGGCTAGAGATAAAACAAGCTCATCTCCCCTAACTGGAATTTTATAGAACCCTCTACCACTTATCTCAGCAGTCAGGGTCCGAAGTTGAGATGAACCCTTGGGCATCACACCATATAAGAGTGTGGACCTTGCTGGGAAAGCTTTACACCTTGGTCCCTTCTTGGCCTATTGTGCCCAATTGCCAGGATGGGAGGCTTCCATCCAGCCCAGCTTGATTTGGCCTTCCAGCAATGGGAGTATCTTCTCCTGCAGTATATTCACCAGCTGACAACTGGAGCCTTATTCAAATAATTCACTGATATACAACAGATTTTGGCCTCCACAAAGAAATTTTTTAGGTATCTACAAATCGACACTTTTACAACTCCTTCCACTGGGCGCACCAGCCTGAATCACATCCTGCTTTTATAACCTCAATGATAACTATTCTCAGAACAAGGACAACAGATCATCTAATATCACACCTTTACAGGCGTTATTGGAGTCCTAGGGAATCCTAACCCTTTCATCAAACATAGTAGGAGGAACTAGGTCACCCTATAACACCAAGCAGTGGGGCTGGGCTTGTCGGGTGTCCTCTAAGGTAACCAGCTCATATCACTGGAGGGAATGCTCTTGAAAACACTTGATAAGATACTTTGGGACCCCAGACATAACAGCTCTCTACCAAATAAATAGTCCCTCCTCTTGCTGGAGAAACTGCGGGGAAGCCAGGGCACACTTGACGCATGTTATGTGGTCCTGTCCAGTACTACAACCCTTTTTGCAATCACTGCAGAATGAGCTGGGGAGCTGTATGGGTGGCCAGTAACACTCTCAGAGGAGTTGTTCCTGCTGCTGGGCCAGAGGGGCTCAGGGGTTCACTCTCCCGGTACCTCCTCAACATTATGTTGGTGGCTGCCAAAAAAGCTATAACAAGAGCTTGGCTCACTCCAGTAGTCCTCTCACTTGACAGCTGGAGGGGCATTGTAAACCAAATATATAGGCTGGAAAGAATAACACATTCTCTAAATGACAGAGGTGAGTTGTGCTTCTCTAGGTGGAATGGGTAGATACTGCATGTCATGTCAAAGGACCCTGATTTGTCCTCTGAACTCCCCCTAGAGTACTAATAATGCAAGGTTGGAGTGCTGATCCTGCTAATAAAAGGGGGTCATTTGAGAAATGCTCTGCTATTGTGGTGTGGAAGCCTCCGGTCTCTGTTGGGGGGCAGGATACTCCCTTGCCCCTTAAGCGTCTCCCCCTTCACCCCTGTATACCATGCTGGGGGCGCGGAGAGGGGAGACTCACCCATTTAAAATACCTTGGAAATTCTGGAGGGTTGGGTGGTCTGACTGTTTGCCAGAATATAGATTTAATAAGATAAATTGTACATTAGTAATCCCCCCCCCCCCCCGGAACTGTGTCTAAGGGGGAGGTGTGGTAAACAAGGTTAAAGAGTACCTAAACAAGCAGCTTTTTACAATTGCAAACTCCAAAATCAGGCTTCATTGCGAGGTAAAGTAAAGGCTGCTGTTTACATTTATGCTAAAACTGCATTTATGTAAATAACATAAATGCAGTTTCATAGCTTTTGGAAAATGTAAACATCAGCCTTTCACTTTCAAAAAATGCTTTTTTTTTGTAAATATAATTTTTATTAACAAAACTTCTCTGATCATACATCACCAATTATCCACTTTGTGTAGAATTAATACAGTAATCAGGGACTTTAGCTATTACACATAATACCATTTTCTGGCTAAATTAGGAGTCCGGCCACTCACCAGAACTTAAAGGATACCTAAACAACATTTTGACATCAGACTATTCAAAAATCTGACTCCATAGGTGACTAAAGGAAAGGCTGATTTATTCATTAATGCTAAAACTGCATTTATGTAATTTACCTAAATGTGGTTCCAGAGCATTTGAATATTGTAAAATCAGCCTTCTAATTTCAAAAAAACTGTCTTACCTGCTTCCTAAAATAGCCACCAAATGTGTTATGTGATGACATCATTGGAGCCAAAGTCAGAGAGATACATGGCTCTCTATAGTGCTAACTAGTTCTTGTTTCCCTTTGTATAGAATCGTTTCACCCAAATGGTCAAAACCATGTGCATTATTTTGTATCATACACATGTTAGGCTATGGTTCTGTTCATTTTGTTAATTTTAACATGCTGAAATTGTGTTTTAATCCAATTGACTTTCTCTGTGGCAAACCACAGTGCAGTACAAATCTTGAATAACCTGGTGGTCTAGTGGTTATGGCGGATCCTAGATGCTACAATGTGGGTGCTGGGGTGGTGTGCATGCTTAATATGCACTTTTTAACATTTTTATTAAACCTTTGTATTTTCTGCTATTATTCTTTTCTTGTACGTTTTTGACAGAACCTACAAATGTAATCCATAGTTTGAATGTAAACATTTGTACAATCAATAAATCAGACTTCTTCAGCAAAGTGAAATGCAGCAGCAGAAGCAAGCAAGTACGTTACTATGTGGGGGGGGGTGAAGCTACACCCTTCACCACCCCCTAGAGCTACCACATTTTTGTAGCAAAGTTCTTGTGCAGTCCAATGTTAGAGTTCATATTTTCTCGAAACTGAAATATATGGTTGTCTTGTCTTCTTTTTCCATGGAAAATAATTAGAAGAATAATCGGCATTTATATAGTGGTCTTCTTGCATACTGTATCCCAAAGTATTTTACAAGCAGTACTAGACTGGTAGTGAAGTGACTGAACATGTAGTGGCTGCCATTTCATACATTAATATCCACACATAGCTATGGGCAATTGCATGAACTGATATTATGGGAAGGGGAATGTTGGCCAGAACAATGGGGTCAGGTAGTGATCAAGGTGCTGGCAGCCCACATCTTATTTCCCACAGTAATCTGCTCATATTTCTCTCCTTCTGTCTTCCCCCTTCCCTGAATATAGCAGTACCTTGCAAGAGTGGCCTTCTCAGTCCCCCTCTGGTATTCATTCTTCACTATTCCTCCTCATACCAAAAACTGGTGAGCTCATCACCCTTCTGCATCATGAATGCAAGTAGTACAGTCCCAATTTTATTTTGACATATCAAATATAAACATATATTTCCAATAAGTCAGGGTGATAGCAGCAGGGAACAAGGGGAATGATGGGCTTTCCTATCCTTAAAAGATCTAGGCTACCTTTGATTAGGCACTATTAAATGTCGGGTGTGCACATCACTATGCACGTCATTTAATAGTGCTTAATCATAGGTGGCTTAGATCTTATATGGGTAGGAAAGCCTATTTTTCCACTTGTGCAATGCAGCTAACAGCCTGGCTTACCAGAAGATCATGTTTATTATTAATATGTAAAAATAACACGGGAGACTGTACTAACCACATTCATGATGTGGAAGGGTAGTGAACTCACCAGTTTTTGGTGTGGGGATCGGCTGAGAAGAATGAATGCCAGAGAGGGACTGAAGAGGCCATTCCAGCAGGGTACAGCTATATTCAGGTTAGTTGAAGACATGAAGGAGCAGATCACTGTTAGATCTGAAATGTGGGACTGCCAACATTGTGATCACTACCTGATTGCTGATTGTGGATGAGAGTAGCCAGCAATGGCAAATTCTCAGAGTGGCAGGGCTGCACCTAAACTGTTACTTGAATTCAGTGTAGGGAGATTACCCTCGGGTGGGGGGGGGTGTTGACGTTTGTTAGGACAGTATTGAGGGAGTTGTGTATAGCTCATTCAAGATTTGGAAGGGTGGTAGCCATCCAACTTATATTGTGGAGTAGAGCACAGAAAAGTACTGGAGAAGAATTGCTGGGAAATGTCCTGCAAGGTTCAGCAGATCACAGGTAAAAAGCAGACTGACACTGGAGCCGGTGGATTAGCTCAAGGTATTAGTATGCCTCTTTTGCTAATAATATTGTTATCCATTGTAAGTGCAGCCCTTATGAGGGCATGAACAGCAGTTTTTGTGGTGGGTCATGATGCTTATTGCTTGGCCCTCCAGGAAGACCTAGTTGTTGGTTAATGAGGCAGGAAAAAAACACAACAGGGGAACTGTACATACTACCTTCACTGTGCAGAAGGGTGGTGATCCACTAAATGTTTACTATAGGAGCAGAAATCCAACATGGAGAATGTGGACTGGAGAGTGATTTGGGAGGCATTTTTTAACAGTGCCAGCTGATAATGCGTGTCGGTATAGGTGTGCACAACTCTCTAGGTACAAGATTAATCTGAGGTGTGATAATTCTCTTCATGAGACCGTAAGCACATATGCAGCACCAGGCTGTACTAAGGACAGGGTATGGATGGTGGGGTGTTCAACAGAAGGCAGGCTAGATGCAGGGGGTTCACATGGAAAAAGAAAGCCTTATCTGTGGAATAACAAGAGAGCATGAGCTTTGGAAATGAACCAGACCTGTATTTTGCTGTGTGACCCTGAGCAAGTCACTAAACTTCCTTGTGCTCCCAGGCTACACATGTAAACAAGCTTTCAGCTTAGTGTGTCTCTCCTGGTTAACAAAAAACAAAATTCAGTGCATCACATAACCACTAGATCATCAGGGATTTGAAGTGTTGTACTGTAATGCAGTTTGCGAGAAAAAGTCAGCTGGATTGCAAAACATTTTCCATAAGTTAAAGAAAACAAAATTAACAAAATCATAACCTAATGTTTACTGATCAAAATAATCCACGAGTTAATACATGGTGTTGATCATTCTGGTACAACAATTCAAAACAAAGAGGGAAAGAAGAACTAGTTAGCACTATAGAAATATATGTGGGTCTCTGTCTCTGGCTCTGATGATGTGATCATGACTCATCACTTAACTCACTGAGGCCTCATGAGCTCCTTGAGAGTTTCACCACTTGTGGTCTGTATACTTTTAACAGTGCAACCTGGAGCTTTCTGAGCAAAATCAAGTCATAACAGCATGCCACAAAGAAATGTGAATACCTCATGAACCGTAAGTGCTACACACAAAGTATGAGCTACAAAGTTATTCAGCACACAATTACCTTTCCAATGGTACTTTGCAGTTAAATATAAGTAGTTCCTATTTTTTCCATATTGGTTGAAATAGCGAAAAAAAAAACCACATTTCAATAAAAAAGGCTACAGAAACCATTTTTTGTGGGAAAATATTTAAGGTGCAGTATAAACATTAAATTAAGCATCCATACATTGGATGAAGGTACAAAACTAATTTTGTACTAAAAAAATTTCTAATGATACATGTATTTATTTTCTGTTTTCTAAAGGTGGCTAGGTGAATTGAGAAACAAATGTCAGCCATGCACTTTATACCATACAAAATGAAAATATATTCTAAAGTATACATAACAGACACAAAGTATCATCACGCAAAGTTGTTCAGCAGAACATAACCTTTCCAACGGTGCTATGCAGTAAATTTACTCACTTCAGTTTGTAAAATATTTAAGTTTTAAGCAGTTACATCCTCAAGCGTCAAAAGTCCTCAGTGGCACAAAGTGCAGGATGTCTGGAGGCATTAAAGACCTCGGAGTATATTTTGTGCTGCCACCTATAGGCGTCTCTGGGCCTCAATGAGTTAACACACTTGGCAGAAATCTTAGGGAGAAACCAAAGCTGTTTTTTGTCACCCCATTCTCCTATTCCTCAGCTTCTTTCCACATGTGATGGGGTGACAGGCTGACGACCCCAATGCGTACCCCGATTCCAGTTGGGGAGGTGGGCTGGAGGGGTGCAAAGGGGGTTTCAACCCTCACATCGAATTTCCTCACTTTTGTCGCTGTGGAACAACCCTAACTCATGCATTAAACAGGGTTTTTTGCCTCTAATTAATATTATATGTCAAGATGGCCTTGGAATGATTTGGATTTACATGGTATGCATAAGGCATAATGGAGGGCTATATGAAATAATAAATTTCACGCTCATTATTTCATTAACTATATTCAAAATTAGTTATCACAGCTAGTCAGTCAAGCTTTCAAAAGATACTAGTAATGCCTGTAAATCTGTAAACAAATTTATTGCAAAACATTTAGAAATATTTCCCCATATACATATACACAGATTCTATTTTTTGCAACTTATGTTTATTAGTTTTCAGACAAATTCTCATAGCCTTTTCTGACCACCGGTAGAATCTTGAATGAGTTAAGTAAATATTATAATTTTCTTCAAGTCCCTGATCCAGCAACTCAGTAAATATACCTCAGTACATCATATTATAAAATGACAAAAAAACAGTCTTCTTTTCCAGTTATTTGATCAAGACCTTTTACAAATGGTATAGTTATATACCAGTATCTTGCAAGTTCCCAGGAAGAGCTCTGACATTTCAAGAATAATATCAAGCCTACCACCAAAAGTATAAAAATAATAATATAGAAAACATAAAGGAACTTACAAGCTCAAATGTAGTCTGGGTGGGCCATAGGCCCTTATCTGCTGACAGTGTCTATATATCTATGCATCTAAACAATAATTTTCATCCTAATAAATGACATGATCTCTTTCATTCTCAAAATAGCACATTATTTACTGTATCTATTTATTTATTTATGTATTTATTTATTAGAAGTTGGATTTACAACCTTTGAGTCATGGACTCATTTACAAAACACCTTGTCAAAGGGAGGTGAACATTAATACAGTGTGTACACGGTGGTATCATACAGGTGCAACACAGAATAACAATAAAAACTCAATTACAGCAGTGGTTTACAGATAAGTTGCATACAGAAGTTACAATCGAAATAAAAATATTACAGTAATAGAGGTACAGCCCTGGATGTACCAGGGAGGAATACCTATGTGGGAAGAAGGGGTGGGGACAGCAGTCCAGTGGACATTGTTAGGGCTGAGGGCCAGGTGGGAGAGACCCCATTATTACATTACTTAGGGGCAATTATAGGGAGGAATACCTATGTGGGAAGGGGCAGCAGTCCAGCTGACATTGTCAGGGCTGAGGCCAGGTGGGAGGGACATTATTACATTACTTAGAGGCAATTACAGCTTCAGGCATCAAAGGAGGTTACAGAGAGTGACTTTGAATGGACCAATTCTGGCAAAATTGGTGACAGAGGGTGGGAGGGAGTTGAACCATATGGGGGGCACGGTAGTGGAAGGACCTTTGGGCTAATGAGGTCTTGGTACGGGGCACCTGGAAGGTGACCTTAACTGTACTGTGGGTGACAGCAGATGTGGATGCATGCCGGGGGAGAGACCTAGCAGGGATTTTTTGGCAAGTAGGCAGGTTTGGTAGCACAAGCATTCCTCAAAGGTGAGCAGGTTGATGTTAGAATAAAGTAGGCAAGCATGAGTGTGGTGGGATGTACCAGTCAGGAGCCTGCAGGCCTTATTTTTCGAGGTCTGAATTTTGACGAGGGCAGTGTTGTCGGCCGTGGCGTAGATGAGTAGACCATAGTCCACTAAGGACAGGACGGAGGCATTTATGGCCAGCCAGAGGGTGGTTTGGGGGAGTCAATCTCTAGGTCGATAGAGAAGGCCAATCTGAGAATTTATGGCTGAGGACAGGGTATTGATTTGGGTGTGGAAGGTAAGAGCCGAGTCAAACGTGACACCCAGGTACTTGTAGGATGTCACCTGTTCGAGGAGGAGTGGGTTACTGGGGAGGATGCAGAGGGACATTTTGGCCTTATTCTGTTGGTGAGAAACGAGCATGGATTTTGTTTTCTTGAGGTTAATGAACAACCGGTGGTCAAAGAACCACTTTTCAGCTTGGTTGAATGCATGCTGCAGGATTCCTGTAGAGATGCTAGGTCAGAGTGGGAGGCAAAGAGGACTGCATCATCTGCATAGAGGAGCATATGCTCGAGCAGGAGGTGGGGAGAGTATTGAGGAAGAGGCTGAACAGAACAGGGCCTAGGATGGAACCCTGGGGGACTCCAGAGCGAATGGGCAGGGTGTTGGACAGGGTGCCATTTACCTTCACACGCTGGGATCTGGTGAAGAGGTAACTGGTAAACCAAGCAAGGGGGCCAGGGGAGAAGCCCAGTTGGTGGAGGGAGTCAAGGAGGAGGGGGTGACAGACAGTGTCAAAGGCTTTGGAGAAGTCAATGAACACTGCACCCGCAACATGACCAGAGTCGAGAGCAGAGTGGAGGTGCTGGGAGAACTCCAGGAGGGCTGTAGTGGTACTGTGTCCATGGCAGAATCCATGTTGTTCCAGGCACATCAGGTCATATTTGGCTAGGTACTCGGAGAGCTGTATGGCCACTATTTTTTCAAGTGCATTGGAGAGTGGGGCGGGAGAATGGAGATGGGCCTGACATTGTTAGGGGAGGTTCTATCACCACTCTTATGGATAGAGGTAATTTCTGAAGTTTTCCAAGCACTTGGGAACCGGCCCAGACAAAGAGACCGGTTTAAGAGCTCGGTGAGAGGGCTAGTACAGTATCCAAGACTAATTGGAGGATCCTGGGTCAGGGATCACAACTGGGGTTGTTGCAGGCCTTTTGCAGATGAGTCCTGGCTTCAAGGGGTGATATGGCATGTAGGTAGAAAAGGGGGTGATCTAGGGTGGGGGGGTGGATGCAGGGATAGGGTCGAAAAAGTGGTTGGGAAGGACAGAGCTTAGATCGGAGAAAGCCTTATTGAGGCACTCAGCTATGCGGGGTGGATCAGTGGTGACATTACCATCAATGGACAGTTGTGATGTGGGGCGAGTGGGTCTTTCCATTGAGCTCCTTTATATTGTCCCAGAAGGCACGGGATGAGCCCCAAGTTGAAGCAAGGGTGGTTTGATAATATTCAGCCTTAGCCTGCCTTATAGCCCAGGTGCACCTATTACGTGCTGCATTATAGCTTGTCTGTCAGCCAGCTTGCCTGTCATGACAGCAGTGTGCCAGAGATTATCTCTTTGTTTCAGTTTTTGGATAAGGGATGGGGAGATCCAAGAGGTGTTCTGTTTTTTGGTGCGGGTTCTGGTCAGGGGGGTGAAGAGGTCACAGGCCTTGCTGAAGGCTTTGGAAAAATAGGCTAGGGCATTGTCAATATCTGCTGTGAGTGGAATAGGAGACCAGTCATGCTGGGCTAGGTGCATTTTCAGCTTTCTGAGACCCCCGGGGTGAAAACGCCGACGCGAGTGGATCTGGACACCGGTTTTGGAGTGGGGGATGACTAGTGACAGAGGACAGCAGAGTGGTCGCTAAAAGAGTCGAGTAATACATTAATATCCCTGATTTTAGGAGGGTGGTTTGACAGAATTACATCTAGGAGGGTGCTGGAGCCACTTGAGCGGTTAAATCTGGCAGGCGAGGTAACTAGTTGGGTCATATCTAGAGCAGCAAAGGAGTCTCTGATATGGGTGGCAGAGGTACCCAGCCAATTGACATTAAGGTCACCTAGGATAAGCTTCTCCACCTTGTGTGGGAGTGTGGTGAGGTAATCAATGAGGATTGGACCACTTGTCCCTGGTCCATCAGAGGGTATGTAAGAGATTGTGATGAAAAGGGGGCCCCTGGCTGGGTCTGGGGTGACCTTAAGGGTGAGGGCTTGGGCACTAAATCCAAGCTTGGGGGCTGGGAGTGCTTGGCCTAAAAGTGTGTCATGCATATAGACTGCACACCCACCACGTTTGCCTATACGGTCTTCCCTGAAAAGAGTGTAGTCAGTATTGTCTCCATCTTGGCATCAGATAAGATCTTGGCTTACAAAAAGTGCTGAAATGCCTAAAGTTTGTTGTAATTAATTGAAAAACATCTACACGTCTGTCATGTATTGTGTCTTTTGATACAGGTTGTATATCATATTTGCTATGCCTGTATTTATATTCATAGTCTGTGTAACTATTTGTTTTATATATTGGGTCCCCATTGAAAATGAGCCTTGGCTCAATTGGGCTATCCTTATCTGGATTTACAGAATAAAATGATTTCTACTACTATTACATGTTGTGAAAGAACAAAGCAAGTTAACACATACCCTGGCTACATTATTATCAGACCTCAAATTTATTTATAGAAATTATGCACTATTACATTACTAATACTGTAAATTAAAATATTACTGTTTAGACCTTCTTACTGTTTAGATTTCTCATTCCAACCACAAACAATACATTTATGTTCCACAGTCTAGAGTTGGAGGTTCAAAACGCAAGAAAAACTCAACTGTTGTCCCCGATACATTTCTTTCTCCGTTGTTTTGACTAACTTTTTTTATAACTCTATATGGGAACATAAGTAATCAAATAATTATACAGATAAATTTCTCACTCTTCTGGTTTGTCAGCAGTTAATTCATTAGATGAGGTCTCCCTTGCCAGAAGTTTGACTGTTTCTCCACCACACACACACACACACACACACACACACACCCCTACCTACCTCAGTACTTGACAGGCTCTTATCTGTTATGTTTGGAAGGCAGGAGCAGCTCTTGCTGTCAAGAAACCTATAAATTTAGTCTGGGTAGTTCACTGAAGACCTGGTATATGTCTGAGACAATACTGTCGTAAAAGGTTAAAAAACAGTATGAATCAGTATACATTTACAGTGAAAGGTTTGACATTTATGAGGTATGAATCTTTCTTGAAAGACAATACATACCAACAGAAGTTAGTTGCAAAAAATGTTTAAATGCTGGGTATTTAAATGTGCACGTTGTTGCATTTCGAAGGGGGTAAACAAATTTCCAGTTCAATAGGCGACTGATATTTAACAAGTTGTTTCAGTTTCCTAATGGCCATCTGATAAGCAGCTTAGAGCTATGTCTCTGAGTCCAACATTCTAAACAGAAAGGAGGGAGTATTTTTTTAGTTGGCATAGTGAGTTATAGATGTGATAGGATACATTGAAAAGTCCAAAACGTGTTCCATGATACTCCATTTTCAAGCTACAGACAGCAAGATGGCTGTAGTCTCTGCCACCATAAAAAATCAGATAATTTGCAACAGTTTGTTTCCTGTGCTCTGCTGAGCACTTACCTGGTGATCTTTCTTGTTTTTCGCCATACTATCACCCAGTAATTTGTTCCTTGTTTCATTGTTTTTGTTTACATTTCTCCCACCCACCATATTGAATTGGAACCCTCTGCTGCCAGTTCTGCCAACCACACATGAGCATGACTCGCAGTACTACACAGGAACAGTGGGAACATGCAGCACAGGGTCCCATGGAAGTAAACAAAAGATGTGATGTGACGTGAGGGGAGGGGGGCAGTTGCAAATTAGGCAGCATCCATATTTACTGTGGATCCACAACAATGGGAATACATTTAACAATCTAAAAATGAAACATTGCTAGAAAAACATATTTGCAGATATGGAAACACGAACTATGGCTGCTTGCTTCCAGCCAAAAAACAGAATGTTGATACTCACTTCCTGATTATGAGGTTGTGTTAGAATTATGTTTTGATAATGTAATCATGAGCATCTGATTTGCATACTGAAAACTATTATGTAATGTGCTGCAGGATATATACTAGAAGGCATAAAAGCAAACAGAGGAATATTGATATTCAAACCCCAGGAATCCCTCATTTATGCTTAACAATTGCGATCATTCCTCTGAAATGAGCTGCCCTGGAGTTTAGAACGTTATGCTAATTACAGAATCTTAGAACGAAATTCAGAACTCTGCTGTGTGGTCATGCTCACCCTCACATTCTAACAGCATTTATTTCTCCGCCTGAGAAAGCAGTCACCCAAGGTCTTCTCTTCACTTCTGAGCTGATCACAGTTTATTATTTTATTATTTTTACAGAGGTTAACTTGTATAGTTACTTCATTGGTAACTCTGCATTAGTTAGGGTGTATTGTGTGTTTTTTTGTGATTTGTTTCCGGTTCCATGTTGGTTCCTAGGAACCAGAGAAGGCTATTTTGCAGCACAGTTCCCACCATTAGAAACCACTTTCAGTTTCATTTAAAAAAAAAAAACTTATTCTATAGTTTAAATTGTACGACTTTGTGATAGTTTGACAGTTTATTCTTGGGTCCTTGTTTGGGGAACCAAGACGATAACTGGCCTCAAAATTCAATTCTGACACCATTTGGTGTGCCGTCCCTGTTGCAGTTCTATTAACAAAGGAACCAAACTGCATTTTTGTATCCTACCTCTATTAACAAATAAAAATGTTGTATTTGGGAACCAGAGCACCTTCCCAGGGTTGTCAGTGTTTGGCCTGACATGGCAGTGTTTGGAACATGTACTGATAAACGGGGACAGTGTTGCTGACATCACGGTGGGTAGCCACCTGTGGACCAATGATCATCGTATAGTGTGGTTCAATATAAGAACTGGGCCAGAATCAAACCACATGAAAATGAGAGTCCTGGACTTTAGGAGGCTGATTTTAGGAAAATGGAGAATGCCTCAGGGACTCCCTAGCAGAGATATAGAGGATTGTGTATGAGCAAGGATACACAACAAGGTAGTTGTGATCGAGAGGTTTCCATGGTAACCAGAGACCTCAACAGTGCAGCTCAGAGAGGTCCGTTGCCACGGAGAAACTTGAGATCTCACAACTGCCTTGTTTGTGTGGTTGCTCTACACAATCTTTTATAGTGTATGGGCAACCATAAGCAGTACTCCGTGAACCCCAGAACAAGTCTATGGCCAAAAAAATGCGTAATTTGGTGTCTGCCGCCGCATGCATGCTTCCGCGTTGCCGTGGGCCGCTCAATTGCAAATGCGTTTGATTTTGTTGTGTTGCACCGGTGACGTACTCGGTGCAGCACAACAAGATCATGACGCACCGAGTGCAGCACAACAGCGCTGTTTCAGGCATGGATTTCCATGTGGAACAGCGTTCCACCATACACTATAGAGAAATTGGGTGGAAGAGTGGGCAAAAATAAAGGAGGGTATTGAGAAGGCAACAAACCTCTGTGTCAGGCAGGTTAACAAGGGCAAGAGAAAAAAGAGACTGCTGTGTTTCTCTAAAGAAGTAGCGGGGAAAGTAAGAGCAAAAAGCTAGCATTTAGAGGCACTAGATGACACAGCTGGAGGAGGATAGGAGAGATATCAGGAGAAACAAAGTGAGGCAGGAAAGCAGTTAGGAGTACAGAGGCACAAAACAGAGGAGAATATTGCCAAGTCAGCAAAAAAGGAGGATAAAACATTCTTTAGATATACAAGCGAAAAAGAGGAAGACCAAAGGAGGGATAGTAAGGCTAAAATGGGAAGGAGGGGGTTGTGTGGAAGAGGACCAAAAAAAAGGCAGACATATTGAACAAATACTTTGTTCGGTATTTACGGAGGAAGAGGTAGGTGATGGGCCTCAGATAAGGGCAAGGGCATTAAAGGAAGGGAGCTGGACACTAGTCCTTTAACAGAGGAGAGAGTCCTCAAGGAACTAGCCCAAATAAAAGTGTACAAGGCAATGGGGCCTGATAAGGTACACCCTAGGATACCGAGCTTAAGGTCAAGAAGGTGCTGGCTGCACCTCTGACAGCCCTGTTCAACCTATCATTAGATACGGGAGAAGTTCCCGGGGACAGGAGGAGGCAGATGTGATCCCACTTCACAAAGGTGGTAACAAGGAGGAGGCAGGAAATTACAGACCTGCCAGCCTGACTTCAGTGGTGGGTAAAAGTAATGGAATCACTACTGAAGGAAAGGATTGGAAATACCTTGTTACCAGTGTATTACAGGATCAAGGCAGCATTGTATCACAAGGGGAGATCCTGCCAGGCAAACCTGATAGAGTTCTTTGACTGGGTGACCAAGGAAGTGGATAAGGGCAGAGTGGTGGATGTGGTCTACCTGGATTTCAGTAAGGCCTTCGACACTGTTCCACACAGAAGACTTGTGAGCAAGCTGAGCAGCCTAGAAGTGGGTCTGAAAGTAGTAAAATGGGTAAGAAGTTGGCAAACAACAGAACTCAGATGGTAGTGGTAAATGGTGCTCACTCTGAAGAAGGCAAGGTGACCAGTGGGGTGCCACAGGCTCAGTACTAAGCTTGGTCCTCTTCAATGTTTATATTAGTGACATTGTAGGAGGGCTGGATGGGAAAGTATCCTGTTCACAGATGACACAAAATCTGCAACAGAGCAGGCATGCTGGGGGGTGTGAGAGATAATCTAAAAAGCTGGAAGACTGGTCAAGGGTTTGCCAACTGGGTTTCAATGCAAAACAGTGCAGAATGCACTTGGGGCACAGAAACCCGAGGGCAATGTACCAATTGGGCGGGGAGGTATTGGCAACCACAAAACAGCAAAGGGACCTGGGGGTAATAATTTCTGATGACCTGAAAGTAGCCAAGCAGTCTGATCAGGCAGTGGGGAAAGCTAGCAGGATGCTCGGGTGCATAGGGAGGGGTATTACCAGCAGAAAAAGGGAGGTAGTGTTACCCCTGTATAGATTGATGGTGAGGCCTCACTTTGAATACCGTGTCCAGTTTTGGAGGCCCCATCTCTGGAAGGACACAGATAGGAGTGGCGTACAGAAGAGGACATCAAAATGGTGCAGGGCCTGCATCAAAAGCCCTATGAGAAAAGACTCAAGGAATTAAATATGTACTCCTTAGAGGAAAGAAGGAAAGGACATGATAGAGATGTTCAAATACCTTACAGGTAATAATAAGGTACATGAGGTAGCATTTTACAAAGAAAAAAGATGCTCGAGGATGAGTGGTCATGTTATGAAGCTGGGGGGGGGAGACTCAGAGGAAATGTGAGGAAATAATTCTTCATGGAAAGGGAAGTGCCAGTAGGTGCTTTTAAATGGGCACCTGCTTGGCCAGCCCGGTGACGCTGAAGGTTGAGGTTCTGGATGCCACACCTCGCGCTACGCCAGTGACCCGGGTTCGGGAACGGACTCAGGTTGCTGGGAGTCGGTGGGGGGATGGAGGATTGAGCATCCCAATGGATGCTCTCCTCCCTCTGTTGTGGGTTACCAGGGGTGCATCTAGCACCCAATGCCCCTGGGGCCGGTGGATGCATGGGCTTTCGGGGCACCGGCGGTTCTACTTGAGTCAGGGAGGGGGGATGCTGTTACGCGCGTGGCTGTTGGCACGTGTCAGCATGTCAGCAAGCCTGGACGTAAGTCCCAAGCGCAGGCATCCCAGGGAATGGGAGAAAAACAGAGGAAAAATGTAACACCCTGGCCTCTGGCGGATGAAACTGGGGATGGGATGCCGTGGGGATTACCCTGGTGGACGGAGTAGGAGGAGGTACAAGGCCTCCTCTGAAAGCCATGAGCCAGGCAAATAACAAAAAAAAATGAATGGGTACCTGGGGTAGTGGTGAAGCCTGGCAAAGCCCCACACCTTTGCTTTCCCTGCTGTCTGTAGACTGGACGCCACCCCCTAACAGCAGATGGGCGAACGTTACTCCAGCTCCTACCCTTGGGCTGGGTATGGTAGAAGGATTGTACTGACTTCAGAGTCTTGCCAGATGATTGAATATTTCTCAGAGCTTCTTCTACATCCTGACCAAACAGTTTCTGCCCTCTGAGTGGGGCACTGAGAACTGTTTACTGCTCATCAGTGGCAAAACCTGCTACTCTGAGCCAAGAGTAGCACCTGAGATATATGCCAGAGGCTGCAGCCCTAGCAGAAACATCAGACATATTGTATGCTGTGTGGATCAAATGTTTTCCCACATCAGAACCAGCTGTAAGAGTTTTCATTAATTCTTGCTTAATAGAACCCTCAGGTAAGGTTTGTACAGCAGCCTAAGCCTTCCTCCAGAGGGTGTTCTGGTATTTTATCATATGGTCCTGGTAATTAGCAATACGTAGGATCAATGAGGCGGAGGCATATGTACACTTGCCTTGGACATCCAACTTCCTGAATTCTCTTATCGGGAGAAAGGAAACTCAGGTGCCTTGGTGTCCTGCACCTCTCATGGGCAGCTGTGATCACCACTGAGTCAGTCTCAGGCTGGCAAGCATAAAAGGGCTTTCCAGAAGGAGCAGAATACATTTTCTCTGCCTTTCTGGGGACAGCTGGTGTATTGTTTGGCCTACAGCAGGCTGCATAAGTGGCATCCTCCAAGGCTGGAAATAGAGGAGCTACCAAAGCGGAGGGAGATCCTGGCATCTCCAGAAACTCCAGCAGGTTATTTTGGTAGAATCCTGCTCCTTTAAGGTAAAGTCCAGTTGCAGCTTGCATTTGCTGCATCATGTTGAAAATGAGGATCTTCTGGAGGTGATCTTGGTGTGTTCACAACAAGAGTCCTCACTACAGGAGGAGATTGTGGAGCTGGTGCCCTGTCCATAGTGACTCTCAGCTTAGTCTTCCTCCTCCTTCTCATCCTCCTGCATTATAAGATCAGGATTATATTCATATTCATTGTTGACTCTATCAACGGGAATAAAGGACCATGCCAGCAATGTCGGTGGCAGTTGAGGAGATCTGTTTTGCAACAAAGTACCTTGCATCATTGATGGGGTATTGAGGGAGTCCCCATCGACTGGCCCCTTAGAACAGGGAGGCCAGGCAGTAGACATCGTATCATGTCTGAAAATGTGATGAGTACTGCCTCAGTGTTGGCACCATTTTGATCAGTAGACGTGACTGAAGTGGTCGACATTGGAGGTTGGACCTCCATTGACAAAAGCGATGTACCGGCTGTAATAGGTTTAACATTGTCCATGCCAAGCCCCAACCTTTTTTTGTGGTCCACGGTTGGGGGGTGGTCAGCGTCGCTTTATGAGTGGTCAACACTGAAGCAGAGGTCATACTTGAAGACCACAGGGGAGACCTGGATATCACCAGGGAGGCTTTGTCCTGGTGCTTGTGTTTGTGACCCCCTGAAGATTTTTCCCAGAACTTCAGCAATCATGAGTCAGTCAATGGGCTTGGCGACACGGATGTTTCTTGAGGCTGCTTTGACATTCTTTCAACATTCTTTTGGAGGAAGAATTTCTCTAAAGCCCTTTTCACTGCATAACCTAGCCATGGCAGATCTCTAAGCTTTCACGTAGCAAGGAGGCCTAAGCAGCAGACACAGATGTCATGGGAGTTTACTGTGTAGATCTCTCTGCACTCGTAGTACTGGAAGAGTTTAAATGGTTCTTTCGATGACATACAGGTTGCCGAAAATCACTATAAAAGTGATTACTTTGGTATATGAAAAAAGAAAATGGCAGCTATGAGCAGTGACATTTCCAATGGCAGATCAGACAAGTCTGGTCAACAGCAGGAAAAGAACTGAGGAGAGGAGGGGCCACCCATGCTTATGTATGCACTGACATCTGATGTCATCATGGGCGGCCCCTGGCTGACTGCTTGCAAAAGTTTCCATGTGGTTCTAGTGCTGGCACGGTTATAGTTCTGAAGGTGTGGCCTGATGAAAGAGATATCCTCAAAGAAGATCTGACTGACAGAGCGAAAATAGCCATAGATACCAGAAAGTACTAATTCCAAATGGCAATCAACACTAATAACACTGCATCCAGGGTCATTGTACACACAGTGTCCTTGAGGTTTGCCTCACTTAGAACTACCATCCTATCTCAGGACACACAAACCAAGGCAATGGATTTCCCATGTCAGGAAAATTCACTGTTTGGTGACAAGACTGATGCTTGCATGAGGCAGTATAGTGCAGTGGGTTAAGGCTCTGAGCTGCAGATCTAGAGACCTAGGTTTGAATCCCACAGCCGCATAGGTGCATACTGTGTGATCCTGAGCAAGTCACTTAACTTCCTTGTGCTCCCAGGTCGCATCTGGAAACAAGCTTCAGCTTAGTGTGCTACTCCTGGTTAAACAGTGTTCCATAACCCTTTCCCTACATGTAAAAGTTGGATGAAAAGACCACCTACAAGAGCAATACTACAAACATACGTATGTATGAAAATGGCAGTAGAAATAGGCCTTACAGTCTGTCGAGTCTGCTCGATTGTGCAGCTAGCCCCTCATCTTGCAGCTGAGAGGGAAAAGGCCTCCACTTCTAATAGACAAACTCGTACAAGTAAACGCGCGCAGGAAGCTAGTGGTGCTGAAAGTCGAGGGCTGCCTAGCCCCAAAAAATATACAAACAACAGAAGAAAACTCAGCACTCACTCTGCAGCAATGGTCAGTAAAACATTTAATGTGGTGAAGTAGCCCACTTCCAATAGGCCTTATGAAAGGGGAGGTAGAGGTAGGGAATATTTTCCCCAGGCTAACATCTCCTATGACTACACCCTTCAAAGGGGTTGCTTTCAAGGTAAGAGTCGAAGGGGCACCAGGTGCGCAGTTGCTCTATCAGTCCCCAAGCTCAGGTTAAGCAGAACCCCTGACAAGTCTGTACAGGTCGCCCATCCATTGCCAGTAGGAGAAGGCTGGCTCACTATTTCCAGAAATGGACAAGAATAACTACAGGACAAGTGAGTTCTGGAAATAGCGAGTGAGGGTTTGTCCCTGCAGTTTAGAAAATTCCCAAGACTGCAGAATCACAAAGGGTCCCAACCTCACACCCCAACAGAAAGAATTTTCTTGGAGCCTGAGGTGAAAAAAATGTTGCAGGCAAATGCAGTGGAAAAAATACCTCCCTCACAATGGGGAAGCGACTTTACTCAGCGTACTCCTTGACCCACAAGAAAAATGAAGAGTGGTGACCCATTTTAAATCTGAGATATCTGAACAAACACTTAAAGACAGAAAAATTAAATATGGTATCACTGGGTTCAGTGATTCCATCTCTGCAGAAAAGAAATTGGCTGGGGTCACTGGATCTGAAAGATGCCTACTTTCACATACCAGTAAGGCTCCACAAGTACCTCAGGTTCACAATAGGGCATTGCCACTACTAGTTCAGAGCATTTCACTTGGGCCTGTCCTCAGCACCCAGAGTGCCCAGCCACAGTGGCAGCACATTTGAGGCAGGGGTGGGTGTTTCCTATCCCGATAACTGGCTAGTCTCAGGAAAAACACCACAGAAGGTCAAGTCCTCCCTCACTGTTACACAGGGCTTGGAGGACCTAGGCTTTCTCATAAATGCCCAAAAGTCACAAACAGAACCAATACAGGTCTTGGACTTAATAGGTGCAGAGCTAGATACCCTGCAAGGGAAGGCATTTCGTCCTCAGGCAAGGGTAGCAAATCGGATTGCAACTGCAAAATCCTTCAAGGCAGGTCATCCCAGACCTGCAAGAGATTTCCTGCATTTCCTGGGGCACATGGCATCATCAATTGCAGTTGTACCAGGTGCCAGATTTCAAGTGAGAGAATACCACTTTGGGACCCATTGGTCCCAGAGGTGATCCACTTTCAAAATTATTTCCTGTCACAAAGTCTTTGCTAAGGGCAGTAGAATGGTGGAAGGAAGAGGACAACTTCAGAGAAGGAGTTCCTGTCCTTCAGCAGTCCCCTACTGCCATACTCACAACAGGTGCCTCCCTCCTGGGTTGGGGTGCCCACATGAAGGATCTCACTGTAAGCAGTATGTGGTATACACCAGAGACTCAGGAACACATAAATCTCCTGGAGCTCAGGGCAGTATAGCTGGCAATGCAGACCTTTTCCTTCCACATCAGAGGTTAGTCTGTCCAAATCAGGACAGACAATACCACAACTATGTACAGTATTACATAAACAAACAGGGAGGAACACAATCTTCAAAACTGTGGACCAAGGTGATGAAGATCTGGAACTTGGCATACTCCCTGGAGGTCCAGCTTTCAGTAGCGCACCTGCCAGGGAAGGATAATGTGCTGGCAGACTCCCTGAGCAGAATCAGTCAAGGAAATCACGAATGGACACTGAACCAGCAGGTGCTGGCAGCAGTATTTAGAAGGCGGGGTACGCCAGAAATAGACCTGCTTGCATACTGGGAAAACAACCAGCTCCACTGTTTTTTTTTTTTTTTTGTAGAACTCTGCCATTAATGGATACAGTCCCAGAGGATGCTCTAGTCCTCAACTGGTCAGGGAAGTTTCTAAATACATTCACACCCTTCCCACTTTTGCTGAAAATACTTCTAAAACTGAGTAGGGAGTCACCAACAATTATTCTTACAGCTACAGATTGGACAGGCAGATTTGGTACTCCCTGTCCTTGTCCTTGTCTAGTAGACATCATATCAACCTGCCCCTGAAGCACAATCTGCTGTCATTGTCTCAAGTCAGGATATGATTCCCAGATCCGAGAACTCTGTGTCTCAGAGCATGGTACTTGAAGAGCTAGAGTTCTCTGGACTAAACCATTCTGAAGATGGTATGGAAGTGCTTAAGGTTTTCAGAAAACCAACTACAAGGAAAGTATATGTCTCAAAGTAGAAAAGATTTTCCCTGTGGTGGTCTTCCAGATAGCTAAGTCCATTGTGGCAAGTCTAGCTTCAATCCTGGACTACCTAGTCCACCTCCAGTCCCTGGGCCTCAGGTCTTCAACCCTGAAAGTTTATTTGGCAGCAGTGTCAGCATACACTTTAGCTGGCAAGGAAAGGTGAGTGGCCTCACAGCCCATTTTCAAAAAGTTCTTTAAAGGCCTTAATCACCTGTACCCTCCAGTAAGGGATTCTGTCCCCACCATTGGACCTGAATCTGTACACTGCCAGACTGATGGAGGCTCCTTTCAAGTCTATGACAACTGCTGCTTTTAAGTATGTCACCTGGAAAGCAATTTTCCTGGTGGCAGTGCCCTCTCTATAGATCCTAACTATATGATATTTCACTGGGACAAGTTAGTCCTAAGAACTAACAGAAAACGTCTCCCTAAAGTTGTGTTTGAATTTCATCTGAATAAGTCATTTGCACTTCCATTATTCTTTATAGCAAATTTCAAGTTTAGGAGAATAAAATCTCAGTCTGGATGTTGAGAGAGCTTACATGGACCATACATGGGATGTAAGTCCACTACTACTAAGTTATTCATCACCTATGCTGAGGCTGGGAAAGGTAAACCAGTATCAAAAAAAAACATTTCTCGTTGGATAGTTTCCTGCATACATTTATGTTATGGCAAAGCTGGCAAGGTGCAACCTGAAGGCCTTAAGGCTCACTGCACAAGGGGCACCTATGCCTCTGTGGCATCATCAAGAAGAGTTTCCTGCAGGAAATCTGTAAAGCAACTAGCTGAAAAAGTACACTTTCACAAAGCACTGCTGTCTGGACATACAGTTCAGAAGGGTGCCAGCTTTGGTACTGCTGTCTAACCTTTTCCCTAAATAGGTTCTATACCCAGAGTCCCAAGGTACTGTTATGGAGTCTGCACTTGTTAAGCATAAGTGAGAGATTCATGGGATTTGAAGAAAAAAAATACTCACTGTAATGTTGTTTCTTCTAGAGGGATCCCTCATTATGCCTAACAATCCCTACCTCCCCTTAGAAACATAGAAACATAGAATTTGATGGCAGATAAGGACCACTTGGCCCACCCAGTCTGCCCATTTCCCTACCTGATGGATAAGCTGCAGATTCTAGTTAATCAACAGCTTACTTCCTCCTGCCCCCCACTAGAATTGCCTCATGCCTGTCCCATGCATTCTTGAATTCTCCCACTGTTCCTGACTCCACAACCTCCTCAGGAAGGCTGTTCCATGCATCCACAACTCTCTCTGTGAAAAAATATTTTCTATCATTACCTCTGAGCCGTCCCCCATCTATCTTCAAATTGTGCCCCCTTGTTCTTGCACATCTCTTCTTCTGAAAGATACTACCCTCTTGTACCTTGTTAACTCCCTTGAGATACTTGAAAGTTTCTAACATGTCCCACCTCTCCCTCCTTTCCTCAAGGGTATACATATTAAGCTGCTTTAGTCCAGCACTTGAGAAAAGGTTCACACAAGAATCAGTTCTTTTTGTTAGAGTACATTTACAAGTGATACTCAGTGATCTGAGCTCTTTAAATTCTATATAACATTTTAAAATTGTTCTGACATGTTGAAAAGTTTAAAAAAAATGTAAAGTAGTTTTGCTATACTGTCAGTGGCGGCTCTACACCAGGGCCCGCCAGGGCACGTGCCCGGGTAAAAAAAATGCTGTGCCCCATGTGGTGCAGGCTTCCCCCATTGTAACAATATATCAGTGCCCTGGCTGCCATTGGTTGTGCCCCAGCTGTGCCCTGGTAACCATTTGTGGCTAGAGCCGCTACTGTATACTGTTGGTAGCAATTTAGCTAGTGTAGTGGTGACTGCGCACCCTAGTTTTAGAAATAAATCTGCCATTTGAATGTGAGAGTGAGCATGACCACACAGCAGAGTTTTGAATTTTATTCTAAGATTCTCTAATTAGCATAATATTCTAAGTTCCAGGGTAGCTCATTCCAGGTGAATGTTTGCAGTTGTTAAGCATAGTGAGAGATCCCTTTGGAGGAAACATTACTACAGTGAATAATTTTTTTCTACTAAGTACAAGTTTATGCCAGGTGTGCTTTGTACTATTGAAGCCAATGATAGCACAACATTAATAGCTGTTTATATGATTTTTCAATATTTTATTTCAATTATTGTATTATATTTTTGTAACAGGGCCTCCTACTCCTGATGAAGCCTTATTAGGCGAAATGTTAAGCACAGTAAAGGGTGGACTGAACATTTTTTTATAATCTAGTAAAACTGAATTCTATATATTCTTGGGCATAGCTGTTATTTATTTGGATGTGAGTGCAATGCATTGTGCCAGTAACTGGCCCCCGATACCTCGAAATGAATTTGAAAATAATGAGGCATTCCCAGGGGGTAACTGTTGGAATTAGACATGGGGTGCCATGATGGTTGATTTAGCTGTGGCGTAGAAGTAGTGGGGTGTGCAAGGTTTAAATTGGGACAAGCATAATTGCAGAGTCTCTGGATGCTATCTGAGAGCAGATCAGGGATTTACTTCCAAATCTTTGGTCATCTGAACTCTGGTATTGCTATTTCCAGGTGACTGCTCTAGAAGGGCAGGGTAAATGGAGAAAATGACAAAGGGAATAAGGACAGGAATGGGGCAAAAGGGTAAGGCCATCAAGAAATGGAGGGTAATAAGTACCAATGCCCGTAGTCTGAGGCAACAAGCTCCCTGAAATGGTGGCCTTGATGGAAGAGGATGCCTGGATATCATAGCAGTCACAGAAACATGGTACACAGAGAACCATGACTGGGATGTTAACATACCAGGGTACACAACCTACAGGAGAGACAGGAAGGGTAGAAGGGGGGGGAGGAGTAGCTCTCTATGTAAGGGAAGGGATAAAAACAATGGAACAAAAGAGTAAACAGGGAGGAGAGGAGGCACTGTAGGTCACCTTAGAGACTGGAAATGGCACCACAATCCGCACAGGGGTTGTATACAAACCCCCATGTCAGGGGGAGGGAATGGACAAGGATATGATAGAAGGCGTACTTAGGATGGAAGAGAAAGGGGAGATACTGTTGATGGGGGACCTTAACATGCCAGATGTTAACTGGAGCACCTTTGCTACAGTCACATCCAAGACCAGGGCCATTCTCGATGTCCTGCAGGTGGCATGTCTCAGACAGCTAGTTTTGGAACCCACTCGTTAGGGAGCAATCTTAGACCTCATACTCTCAAATGGGGACAGTGAGAGGATCTCAGATCTAGAAGTGGGTAGCCATCTGAGAACAAGTGACCACCAAACAGTATGGTTCACGATAAACTCAGCTACAGAGTCAAGCCATACAAAAGTGAGGGTACTGGACTTCAGGAGGGCTGACTTTGGCAAGATGGGAGAGTGCCTTAAAAAAGCACTAGCAAACAGGCTAGAAGGAGGGGTGGAGCAACAATGGGGAAACATCAAAACTGCCATCACAGTGGCAACAAGCCTTTGTGTGAAGCAAATAAACAAATCAAAACAAAAGAAAGAGCCACTATGGTTCTCAAAAGAGGTGGCGGGGAAGGTTAGGGAGGAAAAAATAGCATTTATGAAGTATAAGGAAACACAGAAGAAGGTTAGGGAGAAAAAAATAGCATTTATGAAGTATAAGGAAACACAGAAGAAGCAGGACAGAGAACTATACCAGTTAAGGCAGAAGGAAGCTGGGAGGGAAGTCAGAATAGCAAAGGCCCAAACTGAGGAAAAGATAGCCAACTCGGTTAAGAAGGGGGTAAAACCTTTTATAGGTACATCAGGGAGCGTAGAAAGACAAAGGGAGGGATAGTGAGACTGAATAGAATGGACGGTGGGTGGGCAGAAAGGGACAATGAAAAAGCAGGGATACTGAACGAATACTTCTGCTCAGTATTCACAAAAGAGGAAGAGGGAGGTGCCTAATCCAGTTAACAGAAGCACTCTGGATGGGGTGGTGATCCGTCCTTTCACAGAAAAAGGGTTCTGAAAGAACTCCTAAAACTAAAGGTGGAGTAAGTAATGGGGCCTGACAGAATTCACCCCAGAATTCTAAAAGAATTAAGGGGAGAACTAGTGATACCACTGACTACCCTGTTTAACAAATCATGGGAGGATGATATGGTATGGTTCCTGAGGACTGGAGGAAAGCAGATGTGATTCCCCTGCACAAAAGTGGGAGCAAGACAGAGGCAGGAAACTACAGACCTGTCAGTTTGACCTCTGTGGTAGGGAAAGTGATAGAATTATTTCTGAAGGAAAGAATTGTTGAGTACCTAGAGGCCAGTGGGGCACAGGACCCAAGGCAGCATGGATTCACAGCGGGAAGGTCATGTCAGAAGAATCTAATTGATGACTGGGTGACCAAAGTAGTAGACCAAGGAGGGGCTGTGGACATGGCCTACCTAGAGTTTAGCAAGGCATTTGACACAGTCTCACACAAAAGATTAATAATCAAATTAACCAGCTTGGGAGTGGGTCCCAGGGTGGTAGCCTGGGTAAAACATTGGCTGGACAACAGGACACAGAGGGTAATTGTAAATGGAGTCCACTCTGAAGAAAGAGGGGTTACTAGTAGGGTACTGCAGGGTTCAGTACTGGGTCCAGTCCTTTTTAATGTCTTTATAAGTGACATTGCAGAGGGACTGGAAGGAAAAGTATGCCTCTTTGCAGATGACACAAAGATCTGCAACAGGGTTGATACACAAGGAGGCGTGGAAAGGATAAGGGACTTGGCAAGGTTGGAGGAATGGTCAAAAGTATGGCAGCTTGGATTCAGTGCAAAGAAGTGCAAAATAATGCACCTGAGAAACAAAACCCCGGGGGAAGATTACACAATCCGGGGGGAGGTAGTAACAACAACAAAAATTGAAAGGGGCCTGGGGGTAATCATTTCAGATGACCTTAAGTTTAGCAAGCAATGTGAGAAGGCAGTAGGGAGGGCTGGGGGATACTGGGATGCATAGGGAGAGGCATCACCATCAGAAAATAGAAAGTTGTTATGCCTGTATGACAGTTGGTGAAACCCCATCTGGAGTACTGCATCCAGTTCTGGAGACCCTATCTCTGCAAGGACATAGACAGGATGGAGGCAGTCCAAAGGAGGGCGACTAAAATGGTGCAGGGTCTGCAAGAGAAGCCATACGAGGAGAGACTAATGGAGCTCAATATGCATACCCTTGAGGAAAGGAGGGAGAGGGGGGATATGATAGAAACTTTTAAGTACCTCAGTGGAGTCAACAAAGTCCAAGAGGGTAGCATCTTTCAGAAAAAGAGATGTGCAAGAACAAGGGGACACAATTTGAAGATAGAGGGGGCTCAGGGTAATGTAAGGAAGTATTTTTTCACAGAGAGGTTGTGGATGCATGGAAA
This sequence comes from Neoceratodus forsteri, assembly GCA_016271365.2. Taxonomy (NCBI): domain Eukaryota; kingdom Metazoa; phylum Chordata; order Ceratodontiformes; family Ceratodontidae; genus Neoceratodus; species Neoceratodus forsteri. The sequence continues at coordinate 1,547,883,139 of CM057450.1, forward strand.
GCCTTCCAGAGGAGGTTGTGGACTCAAAACAGTGGTTGAATTCAAGAATGCAATGGACAGACATAAGGCAATTCTTGTGGGGGTAGGAAAAATAGGCTGTTGGTTAACTAGGATTTGCAGCTTATCCGTTAGGTAGGGAAATGAGCAGACTAGGTGGGCCAAGCGGTCCTTATCTGCAGTCTGAGTCTATGTTTCTATGTTTCTAGCCTACAGGGAATTCAAATGTCTTTATAAAGCGTAAATTTACAAGCATTTATTAGAGTGAGCCCTATAGATACAGTTTTATTGTTGTTGGATTTTATAAACTTTCATGCTGGGAATATTACTAAAATGATTAGTTCCTTGTAGGAAGGGAGTGTGGAGAGGCTTCTGGATGTGGTGTGGCGTCTAACACAGTATGACACCAGTTGTAACTAAACCAGATACTTCTGTCACCAAATATATTGGAGGCTCACTGAAGGTTAGGAAACATACGCAGTCCAGGAGAAGTTGTAAAAATCCACCAGTGGTGATTTATTGTACATTCAGGCCTAGATATTTAAACTGCGCCAGGCTGTGGTGCAAGCTTGGGCACAGCTTAACTTGGCTGCACAGGGGTGTGGACTGGGCGATATTCAACGGAGCTGCGCCATGGCTCAGCAGCGTTGAATATCGCACCCTGGCCACCCCCAGTGTGCATGGCACAGTGGCACTACACCAGTGCAAGTGGCCAGCGTGGAGCATGGGGATGCGCTAGCGCAAGTTCCATTGCGCCATGCACAGCAACCTCGATATTCAAAAGTTGACATGCAAATAGGGCCATAATGTATGCAAGGCGCACATGGGGCCATTTGCATGTCATTATGGCTCCATTTGCATGCAGGTGTGCCGATCCCCGACGACTTGCGCCTGGCGCCCTGCCAGGCAGCAGCTGTCAGGGACCGATGCCCCCTGCAGCCCAATCGTGGGTGTTTGTAGTAAAACAAAAAACTATTGCATCCAATATCCCTGGTGGTCCAGTGGACCACTATCCGCCCAATCGTGGGCATGTGTAAAAATGAAGCTATTCCGTCCAATATCCCTGGTGGTCCAGTGGACCATTATCTGCCCGATCGCGAGCATCTGTATAAATAAAGAATAATTTGGTCCAATATCCCTGGTGGTCCAGTGGACTGCTATCTGCCCGATCGTGGGCATCTGTATAAATAAAGAATAATCCGGTCCAATATCCATGGTGGTCCAGTGGACCTCTATCTGCCCGATCGCGGGCATCTGTATAAATAAAGAATAATTCGGTCCAATATCCCTGGTGGTCCAGTGGACCTCTGTCTGCCCGATCGCGGGCATCTGTATAAAATAAAGAATAATTCGGTCCAATATCACTGGTGGTCCAATAAAGAATAATTCGGTCCAGTATCCCTGGTGGTCCAGTGGACCTCTATCTGCCCGATCGCAGGCATCTGTATAAAATAAAGAATAATTTGTTCCAATATCCCTGGTGGTCCAGTGGACCTCTATCTGCCCGACTGCGGGCATTGGTAAAAAGAAAATAATTCCAATATCCCTGGTGGTCTAGTGGTACCCCCCACCCGCCCACTGAGCCCCACTGCCCGCTCCCCCCAGTCAGCCAGCGGGCATCACTACCACGCCTGCTGTCCCTTGCATCGCCGCCCACTGACACAGTCGGTCAGGAGCACTATCTGATTGGTTCACAGCGTTGAGATGGGTTGAATTTCATTAGATACACATTCCAGATATGTGAACTTATCTGAATGTGTAGTCCCGTAGGCTGCACTTTTGCCTTTTGAATATCGCGCCGGGGCGCATCAGTGGGTTGCACATGGCGCAACACTGTTGCACCATGCGCAACCCTTTTGAATATCCAGGCCTCAGCAAATTATAAGATGATTCAAGACATGAAATCTGCATGTCTTCTGTAGTCTCTCTTAGGTCTGTTCAAATCAATCTCTCCTATGACTTATTTGTCCTGTCTCTCTACAGGGTGATCTCCACACAGACTCTAGGTGAGTTTCCACATAGACTTACCAGTTCAGTTCAGGACATCAGACTACAAAGACAGCATGATGTCATAATTAGTATGACATCACAACCAGCATTGTTACAGACACATCTGCTTAGCAGCAGCTTTGTCCACATGGTTGCTGGTTGCCCTCAGTAGTCAAGTAAGATATTTTAGCTACTATAAATCCTTACCTGTGATAGGTCACCTACTGACTCGACCACATACCCTCCTGCTTAAGAGGAAAACCATAAGGGAAGCGTTGATTTTCCTTTCTCTAACCAACTCTTAACTTTAACCTTCTAAACAAACATTTGTCATATTCTCAGGGTCTCACCCTGCGCAATGTTGTACCTGCAACATGTAGCACATTTACCAGGGGTGGCTAATTGCCTTCGCCGTCCCCACCAGATATGTTGGTACTAAGTATAGGCCCTTGCCTTAGGTTCCACCCACTACTTAAACCCACAATATCTTGTATCTCCTGTACAGTTTCAGACACCTGAGGGCAAACAGTGGTGTTACCCCAACGCAAGGTCTTTTAACATTCCCCACCTTTTTATTCCTATGTAGGTTTTTCCTTTTAAACATGAACAAACACTTAATGTATTTTACCTTGGATTCTTTGCCATTTATCATATACCAGTTTCATGAACCTTTGCCATTCTGTTTCCATTTTAGCCTCTCAACCTTGGGTAGTTAAGAAGTGTTTTACTTTTATGTACCACTCAGCCTAGGAGGAAGGTTACCCTTCATTTTCCAGGGCCTCCATTCTTTTCCCCAGTTGGATTCATTCCTTGGGTATACCTCCTCCACCCTCTTAGTGAGTGTATAGGCACCTTTTTTACCCTGGGGCACTTTCTCTAGGACCAACCTGGCAGTCACCAACACAGATTGGCAGACAGAACAGGACCTGCAGTAGGCTGCAACCTGTCTGTACACCCCTGGCCAGTAAAAGTGGGGCAACAAATTAGTCAGTGTCCCTCATCTTCGTAAGTGCCTTCCACAGGTACCGGAGTGTGCAGCCTCCATCATTTGCTGCCGGTAGGTCTGTGGCACTACTACCTGGGCATCTACTCTCTGGGTATGGAGATTGGGCCTCATATAGTAAAGAACACCCCTTTACACCTCATATCATGAGGACTATCTCATGCCCACCCCATCATTAACGAGTACACCTTCTTTAACCTTTACATGTTGCATTAATTTCCCAGTAGCAGTGTCCCCAGCCTGAAGCCTACCCCAGTCAATAATATCATACATAACGTTACTGTGAGCAGATACAGATGGCATAAAACAAGCAAAAGTCCCTTCAGCCTGTATATAGGCCTCTTCATTCTTGATTGGAGTCATTACCCCAAATATTGTATCCCTAATCACAGTCTCACCAGGGTCTTGCTCACATCCATGCTGGCATTTCCATCCTCCAGCAGATAGCAACCTGGGAACTATTTTTCTGTGTTTTTGATTTGATTAATGACGGTTGGGCACTATTCCCCCACTAGGCTCAGGGAATTACGTCCCTTTGAGTGCCCACCATTGTCATCTGACACCTATTTTAGGTGTCGAGCACTGGACATTCTGAAGAGGCGAGGACGAAGGTGGAAAGCTGGGCCTTGTGGGGGACAGGAAAGGGGAGGGTGGATTGGGGTTTTAGGGTCCAGAAGACGTCCTGGGACGAAATGGGGTCAGGATAGAGGTCACTCTTATCTTGTCCCCATGCCAAGTCCCGAAGAAATCGGACAGGTGCCAAGGTCTTCCTCGACAGCTCATCCCTGCCTTGGCGGTGCTGTGCAATGCCAGATCAATTAAGAACAAGACAGCTATTATTGCTGATCTTGTTGGTTCATCTGATCTGACTTGCATCGCCGAACCTGGCTGGATGAAAATCACCACCTCTATTGGCCTTGTCAACTCCAGCCGGGTTCGGTGATACACTCAAAGGCTGGATCGAGAGGCGGAGTGTGGCCATTATGTTTAAATCTGAACTGGGCCTTGTGGATGTGCCATTGGGAAACACCAGATCTTTTGAATATATCCTGGGTGAGGGTGCAGGCTGTGGGATTCTCCTCTTCTACCGTCCACCAGGTGACGGTGGCGAATTCCTGCAGGAGATTGCAGACTTCATTGTCGACCTGGTATTGAGGTTTCCCAGATTAATACTTCTGGGTGACTTCAACGCCTGGGTCAATGATGAACTATCTCATTTTGGTCAAAATCTCCTCCAGTTGATGAACACACTGGGCCTGACACAGGTTGTTACCTCCTCTACCCATATAGGGGGTCATTCATTAGACCTGGTCTTTCTCTTGGGTATGGAGATCACTGATTTGGGGGTGGAACCAGTCAGCTGGTCAGACCATTACACCATAAGGTTCAGTTTCAGGGCCCCCTCTAATAGGTCTGCCCCTACGGAGATGGTCCAGTACCGCCCTTTAAGGGGTATTGGCCCCAATGACCTACTGGCGGTGCTGGATCTATCAAGTCTGTCAGGTGAATGCTTGAGTCCAGATGGTCTTGTATTAGCCTATAATAAGGCTGTGGGAGATGCTCTGGACAAAATTGCACCTATTCGTGTTCGGCCTCTCACCATCTGTCCAAGGAGTCCATGGTTCGATGGCTCCTTGAAGGAATTAAGGTGAGTAGGCCGAAGGTTGGAGAGAGCCTGGCAGAAATCTGGCCTTGATGCTGACAGGCTTAGATTGTTGGCCCATTATGATAGCTACCAATCAGAAATCACTTGTAAAAAGGCATAATTCCAGTCCAGAGAGATTTCTGCTGCAAAAAATCGACCGGCTCAGCTTTTCCGGACTGTGGACAGACTGTGCAATCCAGTCTGTCTTCAACCTAGAGAAGCCTTTTCTCAGCTTAGATGTGAGGAGTTCGCTCGCTTTTTTGCAGATAAGGTTGCCAGCATCAGGTCCAGCATCGGTCCGACCTCTCCTATGGGGGATTGTGGTGGACGACTGGTGGTGTCTTATCCTCGGTCTGTCTGGTTAGACTTTCACCGCCCGGAATTCGTGGACATTGTGAAGATCATCCAAACAATGTGACCAACTAATTGTAGTTTGGATCTGGGTCCTACACCGCTGTTAGTAGGTTGTGTAGAAGTTAACTACCCAATCCTTGCTGACATTATCTGGAAATCCTTGGGGAGGGGGGTTCCTGACCCCCTTAAGGAGGCAGTAGTTCGACCACTCCTAAAAAAACCCTCCTTGGACCCAGACTGTCCAGCTAACTACCGGCCTATCTCTAACCTGCCATTTGTTGGTAAGGTTATTGAAAAGGCAGTTGCGTTGCAATTGGATGATCATCTTACATCTCATAATGTCTATGATACTCTCCAGTCTGGTTTCAGGAAAAGGCATAGTACTGAGACTGCCCTTGTTCGGGTATTGAGCGATCTCCTAATGGTCAGAGATCGAAAAGGCTTGTACCATTCTGGTCCTTCTCGATCTATCTGCTGCATTTGACACTGTAGACCATGGAGTGCTATTGGAGCGACTGCGGGTCTTTTGTGGGCTGTCTGGTACAGTCCACAAGTGGTTTCATTCTTACCTCACTGGCAGGTCTCAGAGAGTTGTCACTGGAATTTATTCCTCTGACGCTTTCTCCCTGCCTTGTGGGGTACCACAGGGCTCCATTTTAGCTCCCATGTTGTTTGCAGTGTATATGCTGCCATTGGGAGAAATCATCAGGTGATACAGTCTGAGTTTTCACTGCTATGCAGATGATACTCAGCTGTATCTATCCTTTCTCACCGACCAGAGTGATGCACTCTTTGTACTTAATAACTGCCTGGATGAGATCAGAATTTGCATGAGTTCGAGCTGGTTGAGACTCAGTCCGGATAAGATTGAGGTACTGGTTGTGGATCCAGGTCGTCCTGGGGTGGGTTTGGGTGCTGGACAGCCATCAGGTTTATTACTTGGTGGTGTACCGCTCTCTGCCTCTCGACAGGTGCGAAATCTGGGCGTTATTTTTGATGATGGTCTGACCCTGAAATCTCAGGTATCAGCTGTTGTCAAATCCTCTTTCTACCATCTGAGGAATATCACCCGGGTGAAACATCTGATCCCCCAGGAGGACCTTCCAACTTTGGTCCACGCCTTTGTCACTACCCGTCTAGACTACTGCAATTCCCTCTACCTAGGGCTACCAGGGGTTGATATCCGCCGCCTTCAGCTGGTGCAGAACGCTGCAGCCAGGCTTTTGACTGGGACTCAGAACTAGTCACATTACGCCTGTGCTTCGTGAACTGCACTGGCTGCCTGTTCGGTGGCGGATCACCTTTAAGGTTGGTTTACTAACCTTCAAAGCCCTACACGACCAGGGACCCGGTTACCTGAAAGATCTTCTGATTCCCTATTGCCCCCTCCGTCCTCTCCGTTCCACCAGCGAGGGATTGCTAGAGATTCCCAGGGTTCGATTGAAGTTATCGGGATCTCGTGCCTTTGCCTTCTTTGCTCCAACCCTGTGGAACTCTCTACCTTGCTGGTTAGAGAATGCCCAACCGTTGATAGTTTTAAAATTGCCTTAAAGACATATCTTTCTACTTTGGCTTATCCCTCGTAGTCATGGTTGTTTTAAATGTTTGGATTTTATTGTTCTATTTATTTCTGTACAGTGCCTTGTTTTCGAAAGGCGCTTTATAAATAAACATGACTTGACTTGACTTGACTAAGGCAATACGGGAAGGTCCTGCTCCACTATAGACTCCTCCTCCTCCAGCTGTGTCTGGGAACTGTTGTCCTCGGATTCTTCCTCCGAGCATTTCATGAGGCACAGCCTTGTCAGTTTAATGTCTTTCAAACCTGTGTTTTGCTGATCTGTGGGACCTGTACCAGTTACTCCACCAATAATAGCTGGAGGCCAGTCCCGCTCCTTTCAGGGGGCGGGCAGGAGGCACCGCCAAGGCAATCACCCCTTCGGGGGTGAAGGCTCCCCCGGTGTCAGACCTGTGGTTCGCAAGGACCGGGGTGGCGCCATTCTGACGGAGCCGTCATCGGCGCTGGTTTGTCACTCGGCACCGTGGCTGCTGTCGGCACCGTTCACAGCACCAATACTACTAGTGGCGCCGTGGAAGTTTCTACAGCGCCATCTTTGTCTGCATCTCGCCTCGGCACCGTGTCCTCAGGACTTGGTGCCATGGGGGCGTCGGATTCTGCTGTCGGTGCCGCCTTTGTCCCCGGTGCCGTGGAGCCGGGCAGCGCCATCCTCAGCGCCGATGGTGCCATGGCTGGCCCCACTCTGGAGCTGTTGTTCGGGCTGGGGCCGTGCCTTCTGTGGATTCCACTCATGGTGCTGTAGGGGGCACTGGCACTGGCTTGGGCATGGTTTCAGTTTCTGGGACCCCCTTTGGCAAGGATGGCACCAGGCGCCCTCCTACAGTCTGACACAGGGCCTCGGCCTCTACCTCTTCGGAGTGGAGTTGGGCTCTGAGTCAGACGAACAGTCTGACTCCTTGGGGTTGACTGTTGGGGGTGGGGAGAACTGTAGTATCCTTGACAAGCCAGAGTCAGCCCCCTTCTGAGGTAGGGTCGGTGGCTGCCAAGACTGGGGTCAGGGGTGCTGACCAGCGGGCAGTGGTGCAGGCCACCATTGCTCTGCAGCCCGGTCTTGGTGGGTTCACTGACCCCTCAGCAGTAGTACCTCCACCTGTGGTGTGACTGGATCACCCAACTTTGGAGCTGATCAGAGCACCTATGGGAGGGGAGGATACTGTGCCCTGGATAGCTCCTTCGGGTGCTGGCCAGGGCTGTCAGCAACCTAGGCTGGCCCTCTCGAGGAGGAGGAGGGCTCTTTCGGACTCCAAGGGGTCGAGGGGCATGGGGTCTGCATGGTGACCTTTTTCTGGGGCCCACCCGGGCTCTGGAAGAAGCCGTAGTGCGTATCTCTGCTTTTCCTCCTCGGTCTCTTTGAGGGAGTCCCATTTTTTTGAGGTAGATTACCATCCTTCTGGACCTATACGGCCCTGGTCACCTCACAGGGGGGATTCTTCCGGGCACAGCCAAGGCAGTACTGAAATGGTTGTTCAGCTGTCAGCTGTGGAGTCTTCCAGAGCACCTTCTTTTTCGGGTGCTCTTGGTCCGCTCCTTAGCCCAGGCGGAGGTCAGCCGATAACTCTTCTTGGCTCTGTCCCCATCCCTCTGCCACATTCTCCTGTGCTCCCAGGCATCCTTGGTCCTAGTGGACCTCTCTCCTGGGAGCAGTTCAGGGCTGTGGCTGCTCAGTTCCCAGCTTACGTTAGGGCAATGGACAGACAGGTTTTTCAACCTCCCCCTGAACAGCCACCCTCTGAGCAGTCGGTGCCCTCCAACTCTTCATCCCCCTCTTCTGGGGGAGAGGAGCCTTCTCTCCACATCTCTCCAGCCGCTGATCTCGTTGAGTATTAGTGTTTCCTCTGGGGATGTTGGAGGACTTGCACCTCACCCCTGTCACTGTAAGCAATCCAGAGCACTCAGTGCACGCCTTTCTAGGTGAGTTCAGCGAGACCACCCTTGTGGTGCCTCCCTGGCCTGTTCCCTTTCAAGAGGCGTCGTTGCGCCTCTGGCAGAGACCCTTCTCCGGAGTTCCTGCCCCTAGGGATCTTTGCCAGCGGTATTGCGCCCCCAGTCTCCAGGTTCCATGCCTCCTCCATACCTCCTCCACAGTCCAGATTGATGCAGTTGGACACTCCTGATGGGCTTTGCGCCCTTCACCGTGACTGGCCCCCAGATGAAGATTCCTCTGATTTTGACTTCTGGGGTAGGAGGACTTTCTACTCGGCATGGTTGTTGCTTTCCATTTCTGCACATCAGGCCCACTATGCAGTCTATGACAGGTTCTTGTGGTCCAGGCTAGGTCAACTCCTAGCCTTGTTGCCTGATCGGAGCAAACCAGACAAGCCATTGCACTCTCTGCACATGGCAAGGCACCAAACGAGGGCATCCTATGATGCCAACGAGGCAGCTACCAGGGTCATAGGGACAGCAATCTGCATTAGGCGGACGGCATGGCTGCGTCTTTCCCAGTTGTCACCCTTGGCCCAGCGTAGGGTGATTAATTCAGCTCACCAGTGAACCTATCTCTTCTTCCATAGAGCGAGACAGTATTTGTCGGGGCAACTTCTTTCCCCCTCTGAGGGGTCCCCATCTCACTCTCCCCACTCTCGGGCTTCTCTAGGCCCTGAAGGTTCTCCCCCTTAGTATGTCACCCACTGAGAGCTAAGGGACTTTGTCCCTTAGGGTGTAAAGGAAAACCCCCTTCGGGGGGGGCTCTGCACTCACCCAAAGGTGATGAATGGTGAAGATTGACACAGATAAGATATGAAAATTACATATCTACCATAATTATGATCTTTCTGTGTATCTTCACCATTCATCACAACCCTACCCTCCATCTCGCTGGGGCTTCAGTCTCTGGGTCCATCTCCCTCTCTGTGCCCAACCTCGCCCCCCTCCTTTCTTTGTTAGGAGTGGGGTAAACAGGGGCACATGGGGGACTGTTCTGGGTAGAGTGGTCAGCATGGGGGGCACTCCTTCTCTAGTGCATTTGCTCCACCCCTGTGGGGTGGGAGTTGGTAGTTGCCCTCCATTCTCTCCTTCTCCTTGTCCCGTCCGTCTTATTTTTCTTTGTCCTTAGGACTATCCTTTATTATACAAACAAAAAAAACTCTTTTTCCTTTTTCACCAAAATCTTTCCTTGAGAAGGTGTTAATTTTTTGTGCCCTGTCCTTCTTCCAGAATAGCTGATTCTGCTCAGATGGAGTTTTTGCCAGCCATTCTGTGCCTTGAATTCTAGCAAGAAGTCTTTGGCTATTCCTTGCAGTTCCTATACAATTTGGAGACGGACCAGGGTCTGGGATGTGTTAACCTTCTCCCCTCTCTTCCTACCTTCTAAATTATTTGTCCCACCCTACCTCCCTCCTCTATTTCCAGAGATTGGGGCCCTTCCCAATCCCTTTAGTTTCCGACTTCTTCTTTCTGTCCTCTCAGTCGTTAGTTCTCCTTTTAGTTTTATATCTTTTCCTTTTTCCTGTCCTTTGGATTTCCTTGTCCCACCCTTCACTCCCTTCCTCTTACCTCTCTGGCGACTCAGAACTGGCAGGCAGGCGGAGTCGACAGTGCCTAATGGCCAACCCGCGAGCACCACGCAATGCCATGTACTCAAAGGTGATGAATGGTGAAGATGCACAGAAAGATCATAATTACGTTAGGTACGTAATTTTCATTTTTTTAGTCTTTGTGCTTGTGGTATGTAAGTATGCTGCTGTTCTAACCCCAGGTATTCTTATATATTCCTAACTCTCTGTAGTCAGCCTCCTAAGCAGAGCTGCCTGGAGAAAATGGAACTATATGCAAATGATAGAACTATCATTGGCTCATGACACATATTTAAACTGCTGCCCTTATCTGCTGCAACGTTCCATCAACATATCAGATTTCTTTATCTGCCTGACAAGTCAAGATGCTCAGGAGACTTCCCATATCAGTCGTTCCTTGTGGTTCCTCACTGAATACAAGTAGTTTCTTACATTATTATTCTTACTGCTGCCTTTTAGTCTCTCTTTATTTAGTGTTGTTTTGATTTATTTTCTCAGTTCCTCACAGTTCAGTATAACCATTGGGAAACTGGGTCTTAGTACCCTTTGTGGAACCTTTATTTTTCTAATTATGCTATTTAGTTTAACTATTTGACGTTGTTTAAGTTTAAATAATTGTTGTACTTGAAACTGCTAACCCGGTTTCTGTGAACCATTAAACCAGTTCTGATTCTTTGGTTCTCGGTTCATTTTTGGAACTTTTATTGGTTCCTGAACCAACCGCAAAAAAAAAAAAAAAAAAAAGTGAACTCTTTATTGCAGTTGTTGTTTTTCTTCATCGGTTTACAATGGCAAAAAACCTAAGAAAAGGACTGGAGCCCCAGGGTTTAAAAACTGCCTTAAGTGTGGGGACATTTTTGCAAAAGCAGACAAGCACGATTTGTATGTGGTCTGCCTAGAAAATTATCATTTTTCAGCAGATTGTGATATCTGCAAATCATTCCCACAGAAAACAGTAGAAAAGAGACTTGAAAAACTACAAAAAACATTGGAGAAGGGTATTACGGGTTCTGACCAACCCACACCCTGTAAGTCTGTGGGTGAAACCACTGTCTCTTCTTTAAGCACCCCTGATAAGGGTTAAACAGCTACTGTAAAAAGGATGGGTGATCTGGCTGACTTTCTGGTTCCCTCTAAGAAAACCAAAAAGACAAAGCATGTTGATCCCCTGGCTGATAAACCAAAAGGGGTTTCATCTATGCCTCACAGCCTGCCATCATCTGAGGAGATTGCCCAGGCCATGAAGGTCATACAGGCTTTGCAGGGTTTAACACCTACTCCAACCCTTCCAGGACCAGTTCAAACCCCAGTTGCCCCTTCCTCTGAACCAAACCCATCTCAGGATACGACGTTGAGGAGTATGATTTACCTGAAATGGATGAAGGTGAGCATATTGAACCAGAGATCTCACCAGAACAGGAATTTGGTTCTCACCCTAGAACAGAGGATTTTTCCTCTCATTTTTCCTTTGTAGGGAAAATAGTGGAAGCCCTTGACCTGGCTATGACAGAGGTCATAGAAGATGAAGAAGAGGCCGAATATATGGAGATGATGGGCTTAACACCCACAAAGAAAATTCTTCTCCCTATAAACAAGTTCTTTAAAAAAGGCTGTTTAAAATCCTACAGACTCCAAATTCTGTTCCACTTCTGGACAAGAAGGTGGATAAGAAGTACCAACTGGACAGACAAGGGGCTGAATTCCTTTTCTCTCACCCTGATCATCAGGGGATAGTCCAGCAAACAGTCTGTGAGAAGGCAAGGATTCCCTTAGCTTCTCACCCTCCTGAGAAGGACTCTCACAAAATAGATAGTATGTCAAAGAAGGGTTATTTAGCTGCTTCACTGGGAGTAAAACAGGATACCAAGCTTACTCAGCACAGTACCAAAAATCACTGTAGCATCCTGTATTGGCCATGGCAGAGAAGGCCCCTTCACCTCTTTCTGATGATTTGGCAGAAACAGCAAGGTTCGGACTGGAAGAAGCCAAGTACCAATTTTAAATGGCAGAAGATGCCAGTGACAATGCTGCCAGATGGATGGCCCTTACAATAGCCCTTAGAAGGCTGGCATGGCTCAGGGCTACGAATTTAACACAGGATACCCAGGCTAAAGCCATGGATTTCCCTGTAGAGGATCATTCATTATTTGGTCAACAGACTGAAGCATATATGAAAAAGGTGGATGAATATAAAGCCACCTATAAGAGTAATTCCTCAAAAGAGAGGCCTTCTTCCTCCTATAGGCCATATGGAAGGGGAGGCAGAGGAAGGACAGCCTATATTAGGCCTTTTTATCAGGCACAGGCTGTCCCACAATATCAACAATACCCACAGCAGACTGGGTATTTCAGGGCCAGAGGTAGAAGGGGCTCTAGGAGAGGTTCCCAAACTACCCAAGCTCAGCCCCAGGCAAAACATAACCCCTGAATTAATGATCAAGGCTGCCTTCCTTCTACCAGTAGGGGGCAGATTGGTTCACTATTTCCAGGCTTGGCATTCCATTACCACAGACAAGTGGGTCCTGGAGGTAGTGAGTCAGGGTTTGTCACTGAGCTTCAAATCTCTTCCCCCCTCGAAAACAAGGGCATTCAAACCAGCTTCCTTCATAGAGAAAAAAATCCTGGAGAAGGAGGTTCAAAGCTTACTCCAGCTAAAAGCAGTGGAGTGTGTCCCAAATCATCAGAAAGGAAGAGGTTTCTATTCAAGATACTTCCTAACCAAAAAGAAAAATGGAGAGTGTTGGCCTATTCTAGACCTCAGATTTTTGAACAGGTATCCAATAAAACCAAAGTTCAAAATGGTCACACTGGCAATGATCTTGCCAATTATCCAATAGGGAGATTGGCTGGCATCTCTAGATCTAAAAGATGCCTACTTGCACATCCCAGTAAGAGAATCTCACAGGAAGTACCTCAGATTCAGACTTCCATCAGGACACTACCAATTCTCAGCTCTACCTTTCGGTCTCACTTCAGCACCCAGGGTGTTTACAAAATGCCTGGCAGTGGTAGTGGCATACCTAAGTAGGTTAGGCATATCAGTCTTCCCTTATCTCAACGACTGGCTAGTGGTGGGAAGTTCACCACAGCAGGTACCAGATCACCTAAAGGTAACATTAAATCTGTTACAGTCTCTAGGATTCCTGGTGAATCAGGAAAAATCTGTTCTCACTCCAGTACAAGTTCTGCATTTCATAGCAGCAGAACTGAATACAATACAGGGAAGAGCTTTCCTCCCTCAGGACCGGGTGCAAAGCATTCTGTAGTTAGCTGCCTCATTCAAACTGAATGAGCCACGACCAGCGAGACAGTTTCTGCAACTTTTGGGACATATGGCCGCAGCAACAGGCACAGTACTGGGAGCCAGATTCTAAATGAAAGATGTACAGTTTTATCTCAGAGCACACTGGTGCCAGAGAAAAGATAAACTGACAAAACCAGTTCCTGTAACAAGAATCCTGCTTCAAGCCCTTCAGTGGTGGAAGGAAGCAGACAACCTCAGGGAAGGGGTACCTTTCCAAAGGGAAACCCCATTAACTATCCTTACAACCGATACCTCCCTGTTAGGGCGGGGTGCTCACTTAGGGAATCACACCACTCATGGAACCTGGTCCATCACAGAGTCACTCCTGCATGTACATTTGCTGGAGCTAAGGGCTGTGTTTTTGGCCTTGAAAACATTCACCCATCTGGTACAAGGGAAAGTGGTGCAAGTCAGGACAGACAACACCACAACAATGTACTATATAAACAAGCAAGGGGGAACAAGGTCAGACCCCCTATACAATGAGGCTATGAAAGTCTGGAGTCTGGTTTACTCACTAAAGGCCATTCACATACCAGGAAAGGACAATACCCTGGCAGATGCCCTGAGCAGGATCAACCAGGCACATCACCAGTGGTCCATCAACAAGCAGGTGCTGGAATCTGTGTTCAGGAGATGGGGCACACCAGAGGTGGATCTCTTTGGATCACAAGAAAACCACCTTCTGCCCCTCTTTTGTTGCAGACCACCAGCCAAGGCAACAATCCCACTAGATACTCTGGCTCTGGACTGGTCAGGGAAAAGTCTGTGTGCTTTTCCTCCCTTCCCTCTCATCTTTAGAGCCCTGATCAAACTAAGGTCATAACCTGCATCAGTGATTTTGCTAGCACCAAACTGGGCCAGGCAGCCATGGTACCCTCTACTACTTTCTATTTCGGTAGCCAATCTAATACATTTACCCAGGAGGCACAACCTGTTGACCTCCCACCAAGGGAAAATCTTGTATCCGAATCTCAGGTCTCTCAGACTTATAGCATGGCTCTTGAGGACCTAGAATATGTAAAACTAAATATTTCAAAAATTGTTCTGGATATCCTGAAAGGATATAGAAAACCTTCGACTAAGAAAACCTATTCATCAAAGTGGAAAAGGTTCTGTATTTGGTGTAATTCCAAGGAGATTGCTCCCACTTGAGTGGAGATCCCAATTGTCCTGGAATACCTCATATACCTCCACTCTCAGGGGCTGAAATATACATCCCTGAAAGTTCATCTGGCATCAATCTCTACCTACATTTCGGCCAGGAGAGGTATCTCCGTGGCATCCGATCCCATTTTCAAAAAGGTCTTTAAAGGTTTGTGCCACTTGCACCCACTTATTAGGGAACCAGCTCCTGTATGGGACATGAACATATGCATTGCTCAGCTCATGAAACCTCCTTTTGAACCCATGTCCTCTGCACATTTAAAATATGTTACCTGGAAAACTGTGTTTATGGTTGCAGTTACTTCAACCAGAAGAATAAGTCAACTACAAGCCTTATGTGAGGAGAAGGACTATTTTTCCTTCCATAACGACAAGGTGGTGCTGAGAACAAATAGGAGATTTCTTCCCAAGGTGGTTTCTGATTTTCACTTAAACCAGTCCATTATATTGCCAGTTTTCTTCACTGAACATACTAATTCAGGTGAGCGCAGACTACATAGTCTGCATGTCAAAAGGGCATTACATTACTATATTACCCACACCAGGGATCATAGGCATGACAAGCAGTAGCTGTTTCTCACCTATGGGGATGTAGGTAAAGGCACCCCAGCTTCTAAGAGGTCAGTCTCTCACTGGATAGTCCAATGCATTCAGTTTTACTATTCAAAAGTTGACAAGGAACCCCCAGCAGGCCTGAGGGCTCACTCAACAAGGGGCACAGCTGCTACTATAGCAACATCCAGAGACATCCCATTACTGGAAATTTGTGAAGCTGCTACCTGGAGGTCACTACACACTTTTACTAAACACTACAGTTTGGACACACAGTCCAGAAGTGATGCTGGATTTGGCACAGCAGTCCTGCAGAGCCTCTTTCCTAAGTAGATACTCTGTCCACCTCCAAAGGTACTGCTTTGAAGTCTGCAGAGAGTTAGGAATATAGAAGAATACCTGGGATTTGAAGAACAAATTACTTACCTTAGTAATTTTGTTTCTTCCAAGGTATTCTTCTATATTCATAACTCTCCCACCCTGCCTCCCCTTCCAGAGCCTCTGCACTCCTGATCGAATTTTTTTTCTAATGGAAAGTCCCAAACACTGGCATATATATGTTTTTTAACCCTAGTGGGAAATATTTAATTTCCTTCTTTTTCCAGGTAATTCTGGCATTCAGGGAGGTTTAGGATTATGATAATAATAAAGATGTTTCAGGCTGTCATGGACAGCTTAAGTTGTGTTACATTAGATAAGTATATTTAGATAAGTCTTAGCATAGGATGCCTTGTAGGCTCCTTAGAAGACTGATACATTGATGGAACACTGCAGCAGATAAGGGCATCAGTTTGAATATGTGCCGCAAGCCAATGATAGTTCTATCATTTGCATATAGTTCCATTTTCTCTGGGCAGCTCTGCTTAGGAGGCTGACTGCACAGAGTTATGAATATAGAAGAATACCTTGGAAGAAACAAGATTACTAAGGTGAGTAATTGTTTCTTAAAAGAGCAACTGACACTAACATGAAAACAGCGTTTGATGTTCCTGGCAGCATCCAGACCCCCCGACTTCCAAAATTGCAGCACAGCTGATTCCAGATGTCATTTCCATATTTTGAAAAATGTAGAAATACAGCCACATTGTGACCGCGCTTTACCAGAGTTGCTGTGTGCATGAGATGGACGTGCGTGCAAGACGATGTCAATTGGGGAACGGCACCTTAACAGCCTCCGCTCAGAGTGCCTTTCCTAGTTAGCAGTGACATATTCCCTGGTGGCTAGTAGCTCCCCTCCCAGCTGATCACCAAAGTAAAAGTCAGTCAGTAGTCTCCAGGGTCTAGTGGTCCACCCTCCCCACCAATCACTGAAGTAAAAGTACTGCAACAGTCCCTGGTGTTTAGTGGTCTCCCCCACTGATTGCCAAAGGAAAAGTAATAGTCCTGCAATAGTCCCTGGTGTCTTTTTTAATTTTTTTTATTTTAGTCTTTGATGACTGGGTAAGGTCCACTAGGCACAAGTGCCTGTTTTCAGGGGTGACCTCGGAGCACTGGGCGGTTAAGTGACTTACTCAGAGTCACACAGTATGCAAGTGGAGGTTGTGAGAATCAAACTCAGGTCTGGTCTGCTGGATGTATCAAGCTCATTCACACCTCGTTCCTCTAACCTCTAGGCTATACTGTGTCTAGTGGTCCCCCCTCCAGGAGAATCGCTGAAGGACAAGTAAACTTCATTGAATAGTCCCTGGTGCTAGTGCCCCCCCCATATTTGCTGATTACCAACCCAATGAAAAATGACTACTACCTGGTGGCTAGTGGTCCCTCTCTCCACCCAATCCCCGTACTGTATACTGTATAAGCTCTTCCCTCCCTGGTGGTTAGTGTCAGTGGCTCAGCAGGTTGCACACTTGCCTCTGAGGCTGAAAGATCAGAAGGCTGTGGGTTCTAGCCCCACACCAGGCATTTGGGTTAAATCCCAGTACTGACACTGTAGTCAGCATGAGGGGGTGCTGCACTCCTGAAGTGCTGTTTTTTGGATGAGACATCAAACCAAGGTCCCATCTGCCTGTTCTGGTGATTGTTCAGGTAGACGTTAAAGATCCCATGGCACTTCTTAAAAAGAGTAGAGGAATTCCTTGTTGTCCTGACCAAATGTCCCCATTCACTAAAACAATACCACGAACAGCTTAATCCAGCTCAATTTCAGTTGGTTACCATCATCTCCCCCCCTCCCCCGGGTCACCCCTGAAAAAAGGGGGTTCTAGTCTCAGTGGGCCTACCCGGTCAAAAAAATTCAATAAATGAATAGTGGTTCACTCCCCCTGGCCAATTGTCAACCCATTGAGATTAAAATAGTTTGCCTGATGGTCTAGTGGAACCACCGCCCCCCCCCACCCTGGCAGCTAGTGGCTGACCACCCCAGTCCCCCCCCAACAACCCGAGCTGGCGACCAGCACAGCCCTCCTCTCACGTCCATGGCTGGCCACCAACTGAGCTGTCAATGAGTGCAATTGATTGACTGAAGCATTTCAGCTCCTGGCCAGTGAGCGGGGTGGTGCTGTCCTTGTGGGTCCCTTATTTATTTAGTTTTTGTTGACCGGGAAAGGAGGACAAGACAATTCTGCCTATTTTCAGCCTCGTCCCTGGGAAGGGGGATTCAGATGGATGCCAGCTGACACTGAACCAGATTAAGCTGTTGGTGTTTTTTAATTTTTTTAGTAAATGGGGGAAATTTGGCCAGGACACTGGGGAAATTCTCCTGCTCTTTTCAAGACGTGCCATGGGATCTTTAACATCCACCTGAACTACCACCAGAACAGGCAGATGGGACCTCGGTTTAAAATCTCATTTGAAAGACGGCACTTCAGGAGTGCAGCATCCCCATCATGCTGCACTACAGTGAGAGTATTGGGATTTAACCCAAGTGCCTGGTGTGGGGATAGAACCAACAGCCTTCTGATCTTCCAGCCTCAGAGGCAAGTGTGCAACCTGCTGAGCCGTTATCAGCACCGGGAGAGGAAGGGTCCCTGGGGTCTGTAATTTGGAGAGCTCCCTGATCTCATCCTCTGACCTGGAGGGTAATGATCGGGATGATCCTGATTGACTTCCCAGTTCCAGCAATGGTAGGGACTCTCCCCTGCCTAGTGCTAGGCTTTTGGCGGATTCGGGGTCTGGGAGTCCTCTTCCCGGTGCTGGCCACAGTGGTCCTCTGTGTCCCATGGCACTGCTTGTGGTGCCGGGGATGCCTCTGGTGCTGACTCCAGCACTGATGTGGATAGTGGTACTGTGCTCAGTGCCAGGTTGGGGTCTGGTGCCGCTTCTGGTGCCTGGTCAGATTCAAGAGCCATTTGTGGTGCCAGGACTGATTCCAGTGCCACTGGCAGTGTACAGATTGCGGTGCCGGGTCCCCTTTCTCCCAGTTTCAGATCCTGCGGCTGCTGTGAGGCCTACTCCACGGGGCAGAGCCATCTCTGGTGAGGTGAGGGTTGGGAGGTCCCTGTCAGTGCTGCGCTCCATGTCCAGAGTGGCTGGGGTCTCAGGCCAGAGTCGTAGCATTGACTTAGGTCTTCTGTCCCCTCTGAAACCATCTGGGCCTGTAGTAGGTGGGGAAAGGGGCCACCCTGTGGGACCTGCATGGCTCCAACCTCCCCACTAAGGGATTCCCCCAAGGCCACCACCCTGATTGCCCCTTCATGGTTGGGCACTCCTGGGTTGGCGAGTTGCCCAGCCCTTCCTTTCGGACAAGGTCACCTGTTCTCTTTCTCAGCCCTGGCAGAGGATCTGGCCCAGTCTGCCATGACCCTCCTTCTCCTCCTCTGCCTGTTCCACCCCCTCTCCCAGGCATTTCTGGCCCTTCGGGGCCCTGACCTGGGAGCAGTTCAGAGCATCGGTGACTGCTTTCCCTGTCTACCTGAAGGCATTGGATGAGGCCATCTTTCAGCCTGAACCCCCAGCACTGCCGCCCCCTTCTCTTCATCCCCATCTTCCTCCTCTGAAGAAGAGCATACTTTAGTCCACCTCTCCTCTGATGCTGATTACACCATTTATCCGCGCTTCCTTTCAGGGATGATGAAGGAGCTGCACTTGTCCCACTTTTCAGAATGCAGTCCTGCTCAATCAATGCTTTCCTTCATTGGGGAGCACAATTCTGACTCAACTGTCATACCTCCATGACCCCAGTCTTTTACGGAGACAATGCAGAACATCTGGCTCTGTCCCTGTGCCTCCTCTCCAGCCCTAAGGGACTGCCAGCGCAGGTATTGCACACCCTTGGGGTCATCAGGAGCCATGCCTCACCCCACTTCAGGGGTCCAGCTCCTAGATAGTCCTTCTGGGCACTGCCGTCCAGAACGCAACTGCCCCCCGGAGTCAGACTCAGCCATATCTGACCATTGGGGTCGTAGAGTTTTCTTGATGGAATGCACAATGCTGTGCATTACTGCACATTGGGCACACCAGGCATCCTATGGCAGGCACCTGTGGGCAATGCTGGGACAACTTCTTGCAACCTTGCTGGATTGTGAGGCAACCAGACAGGCCATCCATCTTTCTGCCCAGGGTTTGAGCTGGCGAGACACCAAGTGGGGGCATCTTATGATGACAATAAAGGTTGCCTCCAGACTGGTAGGAACTGTGGTCTGCATTAGGCAGATGGTATAGCTTCATTCATCCTGGTTATCACCCTTGGCCAGGCATAGGATGATCTCCTCATGGTACCAGGGGACCCATTTCTTCTCCTGCAGGGCCAGGTATGAACTTGCGGGGCACCTTCCTGCCCCCAGTCCATGAGAGCCTCAACCTGCCCCTGACTAGTCTGGGGCCTCGCCAGGCCAGTGAGGGGCACCCACCTCTTTGTTCATCCCCCACAAGAGACTGAGGGAACAACTATTTCCCTCAGGGTTAGCCAGCACCACCATTTGGTGGTGGCTTGGTACTCTGACCTACCAGTGATGAATGGTGAAGAATGATTCTTGGAAGATATGAAAATTACGTACTCACTGTAATTCTTGATCTTCCAGAATATCTTCATTCATCACAGCAACCTGCCCACCTTACCCCTCAATGGCCAGGTTTCTGGGCAGTTTCTCCTCCCTTTCCTTCTGTTACTCGTGCTCCCAGGCCACCCCAAAAAATGTTGTTTGGAGACCCCACGTTTTGGTCTTTTGTAGGGGGACGCAATTTCTGCCTTGGGCAACTTGCCCTTTTTATGGCTGTGGGTGGAGCCTACAGCCATCTTGCTTTATCTAGAAAAATGGCATACCGTGGAACACATTTTTGGACTTTTCAGTGTATCCTTCCATAAGTGCAAATCACTATGGCAGGTAAAGAAATACTCCCTTCTTTCTGTTTAGAATGTTGGACACTGAACTCCAAGCTGCTTTTCTCTGAGAGTAAATGTGCACACATTCCAAACAAATCTAAAAATCTTTAAAAGTGTTCAAGGTGCACAGCAACAAACGTATGAAAGTTGTTAAGGACAAAAATACCTTTCACATGAGGGTAGTTACTAATCTTATTTCTTTACATTTTGTAAAATATTGTCTTCCAAACAACCTCATTTTTTTTCCTCTCTGCATGAATATCATAGGAGTCATGCCAAATAAATGTAAATATCTCAGAAAGTATACAAGTTACCAATACAAGACCGATATGAAAGTTGTTCTGAACAAAATGACCTTTCAAATGAGGGTAGTCACTAATCTGAATTCATTAGATTTTTTTTAAATATAGCATCTGAAAAGTGAAAAATGTGAAGAAAAATGAAACTTCAGGAAATCAGATGGCCATGGTTTAAAAATATAGGATAATGTATGGGTAACCATACAGTACAAGGCTATTCTTCCACTGAGTGGATACAATGCCGACTGATGACCTTGAGAGGGAATCTCAAGAGCTCCCTAAGTTGGCATTGTATCCACGAAGTGAAAGAATAACTGAGTAGTGTATGGGTAACCATACACTGTTCTATCTAGTGTATGGTGACTGCAAAATAAAAAAAAAAAAAACACTCACTTTTCCATATTTGACATCAGCTCTGCTGACCGCCTTTGATTAACAACTGCAGCTGGCCAGCACACGCGTACACCACTCTCACACAGCAAGGGATGAATCACAGCATTTGCTGGAGTCCCTTGTATTATGACATCCTCACTAACGGAGAATAAAAAGTCATTCTGCATTAGTGAGGATGTCACCACTGCAGCAGAACGACTTTTTGTGGTGTATGGATTTCCATACACAGCTGCATTCCACCATACACTATAATATAATTAGTGCAATTTAATGAATAGGCTCATTGGAAAGGTCTTTTTGTCCTGAACAAGTTTCATACTGGCTTTTTATGTGTAACTCGTATACTTTTACAGATATTTACATTTGTTTGCCATAACTCCTATTGCACTTCTAAAAAGCCTCATTTTTGCAAACTACTACATAACTTAGGCGAAATACTATACCACCTTGTTTATATCTTGTCATACCTAATTTAACAGCAGATCCTGATGCTGACCAGATAGGGGGAAGAAGCAAGACAGAGAAGAAAACAGTGCTTACACACAGAAAACACAAATTGCACATACCCCAATAATGTTTGGCTGTAAGGCCAATATCCTCTGGGATAGCCCATGCCCCAGTGCATTTGCTCTGGGGTTCTTTTGTAGTTCTCTTCACACACAGAAGGAAGACCTAGTACACAAACAAAGCTATCTGTGAAACTTTTAGGCATCTATGCTTTTCAGAAAAAGAGACGTGCAAGAACAAGGGGACACCATTTAAAGATAGAGGGGGGGCGGTTCAGGGGCAATATGAGGAAGTATTATTTCACAGAGAGGGTAGTGGATGCATGGAACAGCCTTCCTGAGGAGGTTGTGGGGTCTAAAACTGTGGGAGAATTCAAGAATGCTTGGGACAGACATAAGGCAATTCTTGTGGGGGGTAGGAAGAAATAGGCTATTGGTTAACTAGGATCTGCTACCTATCCTGTAGGTAGGGAAATGGGCAGACTAGATGGGCCAAGCGGTCCTTATCTGCCATCAAAGTCTATGTTTCTATGTTTCTATGTATGCTGCAGCACTGATATTTTTTTTATGTCCTCTTTGTCAACTTCTATTATTAAAACACATTAAATGTATAGTTTACTAAATCTTGACCTTGAGATAACGCTTGAATGACTCTCAAATAAGTTTTAAGCCATTCCCTTTACAGGAGGTCAAGACCTGTGCAAAAGGTCAAGTGTCATTTTTTTTACAAATTTCCAGAGTAAAAGTGTGGAGCAATACAAAAGTATGCACAAGTACCCTACTGATTACCTAAGATTGAGCAAAATCAATGTTTTATAAATTATGTTGTTTGCAAGTGTTTCTGTATCCCCCCTTTTTTGCTAGCTGCACAATTGCCCCTTGTTTGATTGATTCCTGCATTTACCTTCTACAGAAATAGGCTAATTGATTTCTGACTAGCACCCTTGTATTTAGAAAGCCAATAAGAATAATATACAAAATGTTTTTTTTTTCTTTAGAATGGCTATGTAAATAGTGTTCAATCGACTGTGCTGAGGTTCACACTATGTATGGCCTCCCGTTCGCAAAGTCAGAATGGGTTGATGGTGATGGAGGGTGCTGGCTCTGGAAGCAAAGAAAGGAAGAGTTGGGGGAGGAGGAGGTGCAGGTTTTAGGGTCTGTTTCAGAAGGGGGGGCATTTTCTATGTTTCTATGCTTGAAGAAGCTGTCTGCAATTCTGCCCTACCATTGTGCTGCCACAGTGCTCTGGCGTAGTTTCCAGTGATTCTGTTTATGCAGCCCTTCCTGCCCATGGGCCGCATAAACATACCCACTTCGCAGCGCACTACTTTTTCTTTCCGCAACTGCAGCAGTGACGGATGCCATGTGCAACATGGTGGCACTGATTTAAACTGCACATGCATGACTGTCATGCATTTGTAGTTATGTCAGCACTGCCATGCTGCACACGGATGACTCCGAGGCAAACTGCACATGTGCGAGTATCACACATGCACAGTACTATAATCGCTGCAGTATTACTTATGGATGATTCTGGTGCAACGAGAGCACCACATATTCTTTTCAACTCTCTTGCAGCTTCTAAAAGCTTTCCATAGCCATATCGGCTCCGACCAGATCTTGGTTTCTCTTAACACGACTCGGTGAATTTTTTTAAAGTTTAAAAAGGGTGTGTGTATATATATATATATATATATATATATATATATATATATATATATATATATATATATATACACATACACACACACACACACACACACACACATACGTGTTGTTGATGACCTCTTTTTATTCCTGTTTTCCTTTTATTAAAAAAAAACAAGTTACTTTTTCTGAAACCGCGAGAGAGAGAGAGGCAAAGAAGAGACATCTCTCTTGAACAGGCTCTAGTAGCCTCCCTCCCTACATTCTTTTTAGGGAGGGAGGGTCTATGTTTTGTTGTTGGATTGTCTCTTCTGATCCCTCGAGGGACAGAACTTGCCACAAAAACTCTCTTCTGTGGGCCAACTAAATTTTCAAACAGAAGCCCACTTCCCTCCAGTTCAGCTTCCCTGTGCAGCCCATCACTTTTTATTTTATGGCCTGCTGCATCTTTCTTTCTCTTAATTCCCTTTTTAGGATTCTCCGCAGTCTCAGAATTAAGAGAAGAGAGTTCTCTTAGAATCCCTTTCCTGCCCTGCTTCTTGTAAGGGTCCCTGTTCTCAGTCTTGTTCTTTTAGGAGTACCTTCTCTCCCTGGTCTCTAATTTCTTGGAAACCGAGCTTATCTTAGCAGCCTGAGCCCTGGCTTAGTCCTTGGACCTTTGAAGTCGAAGGCTTGCCTTTCTCCTATATTACATCTTGGCCATATGGGACTCTTAATTCTTAGCCCACTACATCCTTCTTCCTTGGATGGACAACTAGGATTGGCTATGTTTTTCCCAGGGCTTGTGGACTTTTCTTATATTGCTTGCCTCAGAAATAGGAGAAATTTTTGGTACTACATAATTGTCTAAGACTAATTGTTAGTTGTGTGATGTATCTATTGCTTTGTAACAATGCGTGTAACTTTACACATGTTTGTACCAGTATAGCTGCTGCCTGTAATCTTCAAGTGTGTTTATGTATCTCATCCGTATGTTCATCCCTGTCCCAAACTCACTTAATTGTTGTCTCCCCCCCCAAATGACGAGGTACCTTTGTAAACGAGTCCATGACTCAAAGGTTGTAAAACTGATTTCTCCAATAAATAAATAAATAAAATACTCCTTTCCTTGCATCCCATTCTGAGCTAGTCCTTCATTTTTTTCAGAGACAGTTCTCTTTGCTGGGTTGCTATTCAGGTGGTGTCAGACATACCTCAATTTGGCATGAGAGCAAGCCAGCACCAGCTCTTCTGACAAACTTCTTTTCTGACTGAGAACATGGTCTGTCCCTCTCTCTCTCTCTCTCTCCCTCCCTCTCCCTCTCCTTCTCTCCCTCTCTCCCTCTCTCCCTCTCCCTCCTACCTAATTGTCCTGGTCATCCTTGGACATCTTAAAGTCCCTCTGCCCAGAATTTCTCTTATTCTCTCTTCTGGTCATTTTTTATGTTTGCTTTCGCGTGCAGTGCACAAGAAACATATTGAGGTAGTAGGGCATTGCAGAGGTATGACAGTGTTGTGGCCAATGCAGTGAATGCTTTAATGGGCATGTCCCTCGGCCACCAAGCAAGTGCCATGCTTGAAAGAAATCTGCCACTACAGTCGGGGCAGTTTTGTCATTGCAGTGGCAGTCCCCCTCCCTCCCAACCAGGCACACAGCAGGATAACTCATTTAAATGTTAGCTCCCTCCCACTGCTGCTTCCTGCCCCACACCCTCCATTCTCCGTGCCCTGCCAACATCCGGGTGTTCAATGCCCATGTTGGCATGTATCCCCCCATTAATGCGGCACACTGGGAGCCCACCCCAGTGTGCCAAAAAATATTTGTTTGATGCTTCTGACACCGGGATGCCCACTCCCAATATCGGATGTGCCACCCCCCCAGTGCCCCTATGTTCTCAACTGACCTCGGGGTGCCCAATCCCCGGGTCAGCATTGATCCCCTCAGTACTCTGGCACTGGAGCCCACCCCAGAGTGGCAAAATCCATTTGTTAATATTTCGCCTATAAAAAAGAAAACAGTCCCACAGTGCCTTTTTTTCTTTTAAACCTGAAGAAAAAAGAAAATGGTCCCTCATTGTTCCCTCTGGCCCCCCTCCCCCAACCCACACCTTCCCTCTGTGCACCCTACCTCCCCTCACCCCCTCACCCATACTTACCTCTGGAGGTCGGGAGCAGCAATCTTCTGTGGACCGCGAACACGTCTGCACTCTTCAAAGACCAACCGGGAACTGAAGAAATCACAGTAAGCCCTGTAATGGCAGTCACTGGGGAGTTTTCAACTTAGGTTGATATCTCAGTCAATTTTGGGAGTTTTGGTCCCACATTTTCAACATGGGGTTCTTAGGACTTCACATAATGAACACTGGCACTGTCATTTCATTTCTCGGTCCCGAAAGGTGATTTCACAGTCACTGCACGGAATCACCTTTCAGAACCAATTTTATTTATTTATTTATTTAGTTTTTGTTGACCGGGTGGGTGAGCTAGCCATGAAATGGCTATTTTCAGTCACGACATGGGAGGGTACAACATAGACAGATCAGCAGGAACAGGTATATCAAAGAAATATTATACACATAAGATTGAGGTATAAACCTGGCGAAAGACAGGGGTACAACAAGTAGGACATTAAATCAAAGATAAGTATATAAATACATAATACCAGCCTACAGACACACCATGAGGCAAAGTAAGAAGCAAGATTACAGTGATCCACAGAGTACACGGCTTGTGGACAGTTTATAACAAAGTATAGCTTTCACATTGAAAGAGGTCAAGAATTAAAATAACATGGTTACAGGCCACTGGGAAGTGCAAAGCAACAGTATCAAATATAAGGGTGGGTAAGGGAAGGAAAGGTGGGGCATATTAACTTAAGGCGGGGCAAATTAGAAGTCCTGTTGAGTAGTGACATTAATGAAATAACAGTGCAACTGTTCATAAGATGGGGTCCCAAAAAGCCCTTGTTGCAAATTTGGTGAAAAAAATCCAAAAAATAACTGCATTATGAGCATCCATTGTGCAGTTTCTATGCAAGCTCACAACTTCATCAATTTTTAATGTTTTCACTCAAAATTTCCGACATTGACATATTTCACATTCCCTTATGAACAGTACAGCTGTCATTTTTCACATCTTTCCCAAAATGTGTTTTTGTACCTGTGGTGCAAAATGGCATGGTCATTGTGCGAAATTAACTTTTGGGACAGATTAATGAAATCACAGTGCTACTGTTTATGAGAGGAGGTCCCAAAAAGGCCATGTTGAAAATTTGGTGAAAACATTTCAAAAAATTACTGTTACAAGTGTGCATTGCACAGTTTCTACACACACTCGTAACTTCACCACTTCTTCATATTTTCACTCCAGAGTTTCAGCATTGCCATTTCTCCACATCTCCTCATGAACAGGACAGCTGTCATTTTTCACATCCTGCCCAAAATGTGTTTTCGCACCTCTGGTGCCGAACAGCACACTTGCTCTGTGAAATCACCTTTTGGGATTGAGTAATGAAATGATACTGCCACTGTTCATGAGGTGGGGTCCCAAAAAGCCCAAGTTGAAAATTTGGAGCAAGAATACCAGCTAACGCCCAGAGTGTTAGGGTTTTCAACTGTAACACCCACCCTGTACAGACTGACAGGCGTCGGAGGGGGGGTGACTTGAAGTTGTCGGCCGTAATGCTCACACCATTTCACCTCCACCCTGCAGCTACTGACAGGCATTGAGGTGTGCCTTGGGGTCTTCGGTCCTAATGTCCACCCCATTGTCCTGTGCTGCACCCATCTCGGCTCATTTCCTTATGGAATGGGGTGAGCGTGAGGGCCAAAGACCTCAAGGCACACTGCAACATCTGTCGGTGTCTGCAGGGTGGGGTGAGGTGGAATGGCATGAGTGTTATGGCCGATGACCCAAAGGCACACCCCCAACGCCTGTTAGTCTCTGCAGGGTGGGGGTGGAGGTTGTCGTTACTTCAGTACTTCACTGCCATTCCTATTAGGCATCTCTCCAACTCCTGCACTACCAATGCCAATACCAGCAAGCAAACATTCAGCACTGACAAATGCTTGTTATTAATTTATGTAGTTTATATCCTGTATCCTTTTCCCTATCCCTCGGGCTCCCTTGCCCCACCCTTTCTATCTTCTTACCCTTTCTTCCTGTACTAGGCAGACAGAACTGAGGAGGAGAGGGAGCCGGCATCAGTTACTGGCCAGTCCATTAGCACCACTTCATACATCTGCCTCATGGGTGGCGCTGTCCCCAACTTTGGCTCCCCCAGCTTTAAAAAGCTCTTAAAGGCATACGCTCCCACAGGGTCCTTCTTCCTGTGGCTAAAATCAACCAGTTATGAATGGTGAAGATATTCTGGAAGATCAAGACTGATGGTGAGTACGCAATTTTCATCTGTCTCAAATATTTTTTGAACAGCTTCTATAGTTAATCTTGTAATGCTAGAGACGTGGATATGTTGTTTAATCCACACTCTCTGGCAGGTTCCTTGCCACTTTAAGATGGGCCGGAAAGTGTTCAAGCTGGCTCCTCCCACCCACCCAGGTGGTAAAACCCTCAACTCTGCCCCATGATGCCAGGTTTTCCTTACCACTTGGAAGCTCAGGTTCCCTCCTTAGCACTCTTACGACTTTAGGCCTGGATCCTAAACCTTCGGTTTTACTAAAAATCATCTTAAAATTTACAAAACTTAAGTCTTCTCCTTCCTTTCTGGTTGCGATGTATTCGAAATCTACTTCCGGCTTCTGTCAGTGCCCTTGTGGGCAGAAGATGTCTCGGACCATCCTGCACACCCACATGCGTCTACTGCCTGGGGCTTGCCCACGATCCACAGGCCTGCGATCTCTGCAAGCCTTTTTCGGCTTCGGTTCTGGAAGACCACGCTGCCCGACTTCAGCTGGGGCACCTCGAAAAATGGTTTCTGCTGGTGAAGTCAAAGAAGGCCTGTTGGGCAGTGTCCACGGCTGCGGGCTCCACAGAGCAGCTGGAGCAGTGAATCGCCCTCGAGAAGGAGGCAGCCCAGGCCACGTCTTCTTCCTCGACGTCTGCGTTTATCCCGCTCTCCTTGGGCTCCTCCTGTACTGCTTTCTTTAAGGACCTTTGTCAGTCCCTCTCCACCAAAGGAGAGGGGCCCTCAGGGGCTCACTACAGTAGGTCAAAGAAAAAAGGAACTGAAAGGTAAGTCCCACTATCGACGTTCGTGGGAGCGGGAGAGATCTCGCTCCCTGGAGTGTCTGCTGTTGACTTCAGTCGAGGTTGCGGCTAAGGCTGCTGGCTTTTCGATGTCCCCGTCGGGTCAGCTGGCAGAGACACCCATCGATGCGGTCGAGATTTTTCTCGACCTGTTGGACGGGTTGTCGACTGGAGAAGCCGATAACCCTCTTTCACCGGTACCACCGGTAGTTACCGAGGACTTGCCTTGGCCTCCCGAGCTGAAGTCTCTGGTCAAGGACTCTGAACCGGGGGATGAGCAGGTTTCCCCCACCCCCTCTTTGACCCACCATCGGTGCCCCCGAAGGTCTCGGTCCTCCTCCATGTTGGGTAGGTCCTGCCGACATTGGCGGTCTTGGTCCTGGCATCACGGAAAGCGGCATCGCCGGTCGTCCTCATCGTCCTCTTCGGAGGATAGGCTCTGATGCAGGTTGCATCGGCGCTATGAGGACATGATGTGGCAGCAGCTCCTATTGGCCAGCAACAAGCCGACTCTGTCACCTTCCCTGGCAATTAAGTGGCTGTCGCCCGAACGGCTGAAGCAACCTCTCGCCATCGGCTCCTTGGTCGAGGAGCTGACTCTGGCACCAATTGCTTGGCTGAAACTGGCTGCTCCACCCATTGTGGTGGTACCTCCGACCCTGCAGCCGACGACTGGGGCCCCAACCAAGGATTCTCGGTCGGGTCAGGGCTTGCCCCTCAGGTTGTCAGTCACCCTCACCCCCGGCGAGTGAAGGGTGGCTCAGGCGCTCGCAGCTGTTTGTGGACTCTTCCCTGTATTCCAGGCACCTCGACCTGGAATCCTCCAGGAGTCTGTCAGTGGAATAAAGACCATCCTCATTCTTGGGTATTCTTCAGCTCATCTCAAAGTCTACTGCGATGCAGCTTGAACCTGTGCAGAAACGGGCCAGATATCCCCTCACAGAGATTTTGAACTGAAGGTATTCCCCCATGGAGGCCTTCCCTGTTGGTCCGGCCTTGGAGTTGTGGCAGCATCCTGCTTCCTGTCCTGAGCCTTAGGCCATAATGACCCACAAGTACACAGACCCCACTGGTTCCTTCTCCGTTTTTTCAGAGCACCCCTCAGCTGAAGGGCTGGTAATTGATAGCATCTTCTGGCGCTCCGGAAATGCTAGGGATGTAGAGAAGCCCCCGGACAAGGAGTCCAAAACGCTGGACTACTCCAGGCACAAAGTTTATGCTGCCTCCTCCATAGGCCTTCGACAGGCTAGCTCGGCTCTACTGATGGCACACTTTTCACATGCCCTTGTGGGCTCCCTGGATGAGGAGCTTCCTCATCTCCCGGCTGACCTTCAAATGACGGTCAAGCAGGTGCGGGATCAGGAAAGGGCAGTGGCCAAGCAACAGCTCCAGACTGCCTTGGACATCGGAGACTCTTGTGCCCGGTCAGTAGAGGCCATGGTAGCCATGCACCACAGAGCTTGGCTGCAGATCTCCACCTTCACGGCGGATACCCAGCATAAGCTGGCAAACGTTCCCTTCTTGGGCACCAACTTGTTCGGGCCTGGGGTGGAGGGCCATCTCCAGAGGAACAAGAAGTCCAAAGCCACCTTGGACTTGGTCACATCTGCCCAGAAGGACAGAGGCTGCCAGCAACAGTGTAAGCCCTTTCGCCCTTCCACCCCTGCAGCACATCTGGCCCAGCAGCACCAACAACAGGGCCAGCAGGCTCATGCTTGGCACCCCAAGGCCAAGCCTGCTGCTTCCTCCAGGAGGAAGCCTGGAGGGAAAGGTCCAGGTGGCTCCTCGGCCAGCCCTTCCTCCAAGCCTGCCCAGTGACAGTTTGAGGGGTGCCGCCCCCAACCTTGTCACTCCTCCCCTGGGTCCCCCCCTTGGGGGGACAGCTCAGCCACTTCCTTTCTGCCTGATCCACTATAACCAAGGACCGTTGGGTGCTGGAAGTGGTCGGCAGGGGTCTGCCTCTGGAATTCGAGCGGACCCCTCCCTATCGAGCCATCGCCCCTCGGGGGGGCTACTGGTTCTGCAGCCTCTCTGTTGGCTCATCGAGTCGACATAACTCTACTCCTCCAAAAAGAGGTGATCAGCAAGGTGGCGGATCCTCATTCAAACCCAGGGTTTGTGTCCAGGTACTTCCCGGTCCCAAAACGGATAGGGGGCTGATGCCTCATTCTCGATCTGCATGACCTGAACAAGTTCCTAAAGCCATGCACCTTCAGGATGGTCACTCTGGCTCAGATCATACCATCCTTGGAACTAGGCATGTGGTTTTGCACTCTGGATCTCCAGGACACGTTCTTTCATGTCCCAATCCATCCGTTACATCAGCGATTCCTCCACTTCAGAGCAAAGGGATCCCTCTATGAGTTTTGGACCATGCCCTTTGGTCTTTCTCCAGCTCCCAGGGTCTTCACCAAATGCATGGCAGTGGTGACAGCATCCTGCGGCATCGAGGGGTCCGGGTGTACCCTTACCTGGATGACTGGCTGATAGCAGCCTCGTCTAGGTTGGAAGTGGAGCAGTCCAGAGATCTGGCCCTCCAGGTCTGCTCTCAA
Source organism: Neoceratodus forsteri (assembly GCA_016271365.2). Classification (NCBI taxonomy): domain Eukaryota; kingdom Metazoa; phylum Chordata; order Ceratodontiformes; family Ceratodontidae; genus Neoceratodus; species Neoceratodus forsteri. The sequence continues at coordinate 1,547,914,085 of CM057450.1, forward strand.
ATTGGTCTCCTGATCAACGAGGCCAAATCGGAACTCGTACCATCACAGGTGATTCAGTTAATTGGGGCAGAGCTCGACTCTCTTCGAGCCAGAGCCTGGCTCCCGGTGGATAGGGCCACGGTCCTTTCCTCCTTTGCCTAGTAATTTCAGGTTGGGCAATTGCATCCTGCCTGGGACTTCCTGCGCCTTCTAGGTCTCATGGTGGCTTACACCAGCGTGGTCCATTGGGCCCACTGGCATATGTGTCCCCTGCAATGGGGGCTGGCCCACCAGTGGTCTCAGTTCACCAGTCCTTTGGACCAGCCAATAACCGTGACCCAGAAGATGTGGGATGGCCTGCATTGGTGGCTTGTCCCAGCTCATCTGCAGGAGGGTATCCCATTTGTCCATCCCGAGCCGACGGTCATACTTACAACTGACACCTCTTTGATGGGTTGGGGTGCCCAACTGGGGGAGCTCCGGGCCCATGGACTCTGGTCCCCACAGGAGTCTCGATACCACCTCAACCTGCTGGAGCTTCGAGCAGTACAGCTAGCTCTCACCACCTTCGCTCCATTTGTATGGGGTAAGGCGGTTCAGGTCCAGACGGACAACACCACGACCATGTACTATCTCAACTGTCAGGGCGGGACACACTCCATGCCTTGGTGCAAGGAAGTTCTCTGCATTTGGTCTCTCATGATCAGCCTTGAGGCGGATCTCCTAGCCATCCATGTGGCAGGAGCCTCGAACAGTCTGGCCGATGCCCTCAGCCAGATAGGCACTGCATCTCATGAGTGGTCTCTCCTGCCAGAGGTAGTTCAAGACCTGTTCTCCCATTGGGGCACCCCTCAGGTGGACCTGTTCACCTCCAAGGAGAATGCAAAGCTGAGGCTGTTTCATGCCCGCCCCCCTCAGCAGGGCTCGCTGCAGGGGGATGCCTTCTCAAGGCCATGGAACCCAGGCCTCTTTTATGCCTTCCTTCCATTTCCCTTGATCCACAAGATGCTTCTCAAAGCGAAGAGGGACAAGGCGCAGGTGATTCTGGTAGCCCCAGACTGGCTTCACCAGTTCTGGTACCCAGATCTCCTCAGCCTCAGCTTCAGGCTCCCGAGGTGACTTCCAGCCTGCATGGACCTGATCTCAGTCAACAAGGGGAAGGTGCTCCTTCCGGACCTTCAATCCCTGCACCTGACAGCATGGTTCCTGAGTGGCTAGAGTTCCAGGCCTTGGGTCTTTCCAACGAGGTCCTCAACATCGTTGAGGCGTCCCGTAAGGAGTCGACCAGAAAATGCTATACCTTTAAATGGAAGAGATTCACCATTTGGTGTCAGGACAAGGGGTTGGACTCCTCCTCTTCCTGTCTATTGGCTAGCATTCTGGACTACCTGTGGTCCCTTTCTCAGCTAGGGCTTTGGTCAACGACCCTTAAGGTGCACCTGGCAGCCATCTCTGCTTACCTGGCACAGGCCGGCAAGCAGTCTGTGGCGCAGGAGAAGGTGGTCTGGTGCTTTTTTAAAGGCCTCGATCACATATCCCCTCCAGTGCGAGAACCTCCACCTCTGTGGGATCTACTGCTGGTATTGGCCAAGCTCATGGGTAAGCCATTCAAACCGATGCACAGGTGTGATATCTCCCACCTGTCATGGAAGACCACCTTCTTGGTGGCTATAACGTCAGCCAGAAGGATGGGAGAGCTCCAGGTGCTTTCCATCGAGTCTCCTTATCTGGTCTTCCACAGGGACAAGGTTGTCCTTCGCCCCCACCCGAAATTCCTTCCGAAGGTGGTGTCAGAGTTTCACCTTAACCAGGTGTTGACTCTGTCAGTGTTCTACCCCAGTCACATCTCAAAGGCCGAATATATTCTCCATACTTTGGACCCTAGAAGAGCGCTGTCTTATTACAAGGAGCAGATGGCTAAAGTTCGGGGAGAGGTTCACCAGCTGTTTGTCACCTACGCTGAAGCCGCACCTGGCAGACCTGCAGCCAAGCAGACGATTAGCAGGTGGGTCACCTCCTGCATAGATCTCTGCTATAGGTTGGTGGGCATGGAGCCACCCAAAGGGATAAGAGCTCATTCTACCCGTCATACTGCTGCTTCGGTGGCTGCTTCTAGGGACATTCCTATCCAGGAAATCTGCAGGGCTGCTACCTGGAAGTCAGCACACACCTGTATTTCCCATTACCACATTCACCTAGAGTCATGCCAGGATTCTGGTTTGGGACCTCAGTTCTCCAGTCCTTATTGCCCAAGTAAGTATCGGGAGTGTGCGCCTTGCCTCCCTCCTCCCAGAGAACTGCTAGGAGTCTGCCAGACAGTGTGGATTGAACAACATGTCCACGTCCCTAGACATACCAGTTACTCGCCTGTAACAGGAGTTCTAGGAGTGGTATATGTTGTTCATCCACACTACCCACCCAACCTCCCCGGCTTCGATGCGCAACCTGGCTTCCAGCGGGCTAGATCTGGCATCATGGGGTGGAGCCAAGGGTTTTACTACCCAGGTGGATGGGAGGAGCCAGCTTGAAGACTGTCTGGCCCATCTTAAAGTGGCAAGGAACCTGCCAGATAGTGTGGATGAACAACATATACCACTCCTAGAACTCCTGTTACAGGTGAGTAACCTGTATTTAATGATCTGCATCATTAAAGATGGCCACCACTCACAAGTTTTTTTTTTTTTATAAATCTCGTCAACTGAGGTTACCTGTTGAATGTACGTACTAGATTTGTAGTGTGGATGTATTAAGATGGCGTTACCACATATGTATATGGTAAACAGCACAGCACTATACCAAGATTTTAAATTTTTTCACAGCGAGCATGGCACAGGAGTGGAAGCTTTTAAAACTTCAGAATCCTGTATCTTGGTTCAGTAATGAAGGACAACAAAATGAAAAATGGATATCTTGACATTTTTTGGCAGAAAAATATTATTGGTGAAAAAAAAACTATATGGTGACTAACTAATACCGCTCCTTTAAGTACCAGTTGCATAAATGCAGTCAGCATGTACAGTATATGAAACACATATCAGAGATACAGTTCTGTTATAAAATTATATGAATACTATATAAAAAGTCTCTGATTTGAGGTCTGAGAACAGACTCATCTGGACAGACCTGTATATTATAAGGTGAGCATGAGCAATTCTTTACATTTGCATGTACTGAGGTAGAAGTAATTGTTATTTACATAGAAACACAGAAACATAGAAGTTGTTGGCAGGTAAGGGCCTTTAGGCCACCTAGTCTGCCCCATTACTGCCAACAACTGTGCTCTTTCATGTACTGCTGGAACTAGGTTGTACCTCTCTCCCGACTACCAGTATCCCTCTGTGCCTATCCCAAGCATTCTTTTTTTTAAAACTTGGTTTATTGTCTTTCATTTGTCAGCATTTGTTACATCATTTTCATGAATCACATGTTGTTCTTTGGGGTTAAAAACCCCTAGCACTGACAATATTGCAGATATATTACAGCACTTCTGGTTCATAGTAGTCAACTTTACTACAATCTAACTACAACAGTAACAGTAGGTGCTACTGTCTGGGATGTGTTCCATCCTTTCACTATCTATAACTAATTGTCTGGCATCCAGAGAATACCCACAGCAGGAGTCTGTCGGGGGACATTCTCTATCTCTGGTGTAAAAGATAAGTATCTCTTTAGTACAGTTCAGGCATCTTACTCTAAACCACTGTCGTGGTGTAACCATCTGGTCCATTTCTGTTGATATATCTGTGGCTTTTGCTTAAAATTGATCGTTAACCTTTCCATCAAATGTATGGATTCAGCCATATCCTTCCATTTCCCTACCCCTAAGGCCCTTGGCTGCAACCAATTCTTTGTAATAATTTTTAGGGCTGCCGCTACCAGGATCGTCCATAGGTATCTGGCATCCTTATCTTTAACTTCCTCTGGGATTAGTCCCAAAACCAAGTGTTCAGGTCCTAACTGCGTCTCAATTGCAAATATCTGTTCTAGATGTTTCATAACCTCCCTCCAATAAACAGTGATACCTGGACATGACCAAAAGACATGTGCCTGTGAGGCATGTTGTTCTCCACAAGCCCTTCAACACCCAGCCGTGGCCCCTCCCTCCCTTCACATGAACCATTTGTGTCGGTACTAAGAAATATCTGGTTCTCAACTTCCAACAGAAATCCCTCCACACCAGAGAACTAGAAGTTGACCATGTACTTCTCCACATCAGAGACCATTGTTTGTCTGTTATGTGAATTACTAAGTCCTGTTCCCATTTTTTCTTTGTGTTAGGACGTGTTGGCCATATCTACCGCATAATTATTACACAGCAACAAAATGGCGTGGTCAGGCCCCCTGGCCCCCCACACTCTTTGAAATAGCCCTCTCTCTTCCAACACCGGCTCCTCCAGCATCGTCTTGTTAATTTGTATATTCAAGTAGTCTCTCAATTGATAATACCTAATTTTATCTGTCTGCTTCAGGCCATATATTTCTTGGATTGCTTCAAAGGAGAGTAGGGTATTCCCCGACATTATTTGATAAGACGCGCACAGACCCCTTCTAGCTTGTTTCTGATACCACTTATCAAGCATTGCTGGTGTAAATTGACTGTCATATGCCCACCATTTATAGCTCCACAGATTCCCAAATGTGGCCCCCCCTGCTTATTCCCCTCCTCCATCCTTCCAATACCGCCCTTGTACCTGAGAGACCGACCGTTTCCCCTGTGTCCAGAGGCCAAAACATCACGCGCGCCTGCAAGGGGATCCCATTGTTTCCAAAGATCTATTCACTTCCAATGGGTGTCGTATCCTGGATTGCCCCAAAATAGTGCGACCCTCGTCTGGGCTGCCACCCAGTAGTCCTGCAAGCATGGGAACGCAAGGCCCCCCTCTTCCTTAGGAAGATAAAGTAAGGATCTTCTTAATCTAGGTTTTTTACCCTTCCATAAATAGGAGAAAAACGTACCCTGCCAAGTCTCCAGATCCGCCAGAGTTAACAGACATGGGACACATTGAAATAAGTAGAGAAGGCGTGGTAATGCATTCGTCTTAAGGGCTTGAGCCTGAGCACTAAGTGAGATGGGTAGAAGGGACCATCTTTGAAAGTCACTTTTGAGCTGCGCTATTATAGGAGGATAGTTCAGTTCTTTCAATTGTGTATTGTTCCTACCCAGCTTTACCCCTAAATATTTTATCTCTATCTGATCCCATAACATGGGGTACTTACTTTTAAGCTCCTCAGTTGGGGTAAAATTGAAACAGAGAATTTCCGTTTTATTTATTTATTATTCAGTTCATAGCCGGATAACCTCGAAAACTTATCCAGCCGTCTGAATACCACTGGCAAAGACTTCAAGGGGTCTGCCACATACAAAAGAACATCATCAGCATACAGAGCCAGTTTGTGGGTTTGTCCCCCCATATTAATTCCCTTTATCTCTGGGCACTGACAGATGCTCTGAACAAGAGGTTCAATGAACAGGGCAAACAGTAATGGAAAGAGAGGACACCCCTGTCGCGTTCCTCTTTATAAATTAAAAATCCCAGAGATATGTCCATTCGCTCTGACCTGTGCTCTCGGAGATTCATATAACTTAAATATAACCATTATCAGCTGCTTCGGGAACCCAAACCAGGAAAGGACCTCTTTCAGAAATAACCACGATACCCTATCAAATGCTTTTTCAGCATCAAGACTTACTATCAATGCCGGTAATTTTTGCATGGCAATTTGATCTATTATATGTGTTGTTCTACGTAAATTATCCTGTGCTTGTCTGCCCAGTATGAAACCGGATTGGTCTATCTGTACTAAAGAGGGGAGGTACTCCTGAATACGTCTGGCCAAAAGAGGTGTAAGTATTTTATAATCAGTGTTCAATAGGGAGATCGGTCTATATGAAGGGCATTTTGTTGGATCCTTTCCCGGCTTGGGTGTCACCAAAATCACCGCCTGGGCCCAAGAAGGAAAGGCCGCAGCCTCATCTCTCATGACCTCATCAAAAACCTTCCCCAAAAGTGTCTGTATCTGGTTTCCAAAACATTTATAGAACTCCACAGGGAGTCCATCCAACCCCGGGCATTTACCCACCTTAAGCCTTTTAATCCCCTCCTTTATTTCCTCTGGTCTCACAGGTCCCACTAACCTTTCCCCTTGCTCCTTACTTAGGCCCAGTAGTTTAAGCGAACTCAGGAATCTCTTTATGTCTTCCCTTCTCTCTTTTGTGTCTTCTGCATATAACTTTGTATAATATGTTCTAAAGGCATCTGCTGTCTCATGTACCCCTTGAACCATTTTGCCTATCCCTGGGTGCCACACCTTCGTTATTGTTGCTCTTGCTCATTTTACCCTCAACCTACAAGCAAGATAATGCAGCGATCGGGGTCCCCCCTCATAATGTTGTTGTTTCAAAAACAGCAGCCTCTGTTCCACCTGATAATCCAATATTCCTGTCAACTCTCTCTTATAGTCCAACAACTGTCTCCTATGCTCCTTGTCATACTTTTGTTTTTGCTGTCCCTCGAGATCTGCTATCAACCCCATTAGTTTAAGTCTTCTGGCCTCCCTCTCCCTCTTTTTTCTCGAGGCCAGTTGGATAAATCTACCTCGTAGGACAGCTTTTGCGGCGTCCCAGCGGATGGCCTGTGTGGTATCCTGCTCTGTATTATCTAGAAGGTAAGCCATATAGGTTTCTACTATTTGGTCCCTGATTTCTTTATCTTTCAAAAGAGAGGTGTTCAGCTGCCATAAGGTATTCCAGCGAGTCTCCCCAGGTCTATTTTTATATATATATGGGCGCATGATCAGACAAGAGTAAGTCTCCTATCCAAGTGTCCTCAATTCTCTGTACCTCAGTCTTCGTGACTAGGATATAATCTAGCCTTGAGTATGTGTTATTGTCCACAGAAAAAAAGGTATAGTCTCTCTGTCTAATGTGTTGGTGTCTCCAGGTATCTAATAATCCCATTTCTCCTATCAATTTCTGTAATTTTCCTAGCCGTTCTGTGTGGTTTCCCTCTTACCCTCGAGGAGTCCATATCCAGGTTCAGGGGCAGATTAAGGTCCCTCCACAAATTATAATTCCCTCCACCCACTCTAACAGGTGGCTAGAAAGGAACGATACTCAGGTAATGTTGAGCCAGGGGGAAAGTACACGGATGCCAGTGTGACAACATTGCCCCTAAATTTCCCTTTCAGCATCGCATATCGTCCCTCCTTATCTGTCTTAGCCTCCATTTTTTCAAGTGGGGAATTAGAAGGCACCAACACCATCACTCTCCTCCTTCTACCATTCCTGTAGGAGGACACTGCAATTTCCTTAAAAAACAATTTTAGGAACTTATTATGCTCCTCTGTTGACAAATGGGTCTCCTGGAGCAATAAAAATCTGCTGCAGCTTTCCTTACCTGGCTCAATATTTTAGATCTTTTAACAAGGCTTGTAAGGCCATTAACATTGTAGGAACAAACAATCATACCCTTACCTGCTATCACAAAGGTTTGTATTTAAAAATATATTCTCAGGGTCCCCCGGACTCCTCCTTGAGGGCCACCCCACACATCCCCCTTCTTTACTTCAATTAACTCACTCTTACAACGGAACACATCCCAGCTATGAAACAACATATAAACCATTACTTGATAACAGTAGCTCAACTTTACAGCCAACTGGGCTTGTAACCAATGCATGATCTTTGACCTCCAAGGTAGAAGTCCCACTTTTTCGGGCTCTAGTGCTACCTCCACTTTATACCAATGGAGGCAAGTTCAGAGGGGTTACCAGTGTCTCTACAACGGGAGACCCCCTCTAGAGAGCTCTTGTTCGTGACTTGAAGCTCTTCGCTTTCCTGTATGACCAATTATTCTATTGATCCGAAAAGCTTTTTATTGGGGTACAGTGTGCCTAAGCACCTTCCAATAGAAAATGATGTTCTGCGCTGATCTAACCGTCTTCCATATAAACATTTGCCTTCTGACCTAATCCCAGTTTCCTGTCTTCTGCAGGGCCAGAGAAATCTCCTTCTACCACTTCCCCAACTGGGGTAACCCCCTTGGGGGGAAGACTTTAGTTCCACCTCACATGGAAGGGACGCAAACCCCCGAACCACCAAACAAGAATCATTACCCCCTTCCCCAATTCTCTTCCCCGTCCCCAAAATTCACTAATCCCACTAATTTTGTTTATTTTGTTCATTAATACCTCCATAATATTCCCCTTTTCCCAAACCTCAAAGGCTTCTTATCTTTCCATCTCCATGTTTTGAGTTATTAATGCCCATTCTTGTACTACCGATATCCTAAGCCCATAACACTGTACAGTTTCACATATAATGGTCCACACTTTGTATATTTCTGCTTGATCCAGCCCTCTTCCTCTGTTTCAGCTCCATAACTGAAGCTCTTGTTTTACTTTTACAGCAAATCCTCTACAGTGGCCCCTTTCCAGTGTCTAACCAAAGATTAGCCCCTATATATTCCCCCCCACACACTTCCACCCTCTGCCCCCCCCTCAGCCATGTAGAAAATAACCCAGTTCCTGATGGTGATGTGTTTCTTGCACTTCTGTTTCATTTCCTTTGCCTCCTTCCACTGCATCCACGTTTGCATTTACTCATAAACCCTTCCATGTCAAATCCGCTTCCTGGGCATCCAATATGTGCATAGCTTTATAACAGCTGCGAGGAGTCAGGAGTCATAACCCCGCATTCTCATAAGATTGTATAATTGTTAGACATGAGCCATGTAATCAGAATAAGCAGGCATAGTCCCCAGTTATTAAAGTCTTGTTCATTTCTCTTCAGGTGCTCTGAGCACATTGTACTCCCTTAAGTCCCCATCATAGTCTCTTTAAAGTCAGTACTTGCAATGTATTCCCGTTTTGCCTCTTCATCCTTCAGCCGTTGAGTTGTTATTCAACACCGTCTTGTTCTCTCAGAGGGTTGCCTTGTTCCTGCTCTCCTCCTCTAGATCTACATCTGGGGGTTTCTTTTGGCTATGACCTTGTCCCACACCCCAAACATGTCCCTGCTTAAACCACCATTCACTCTTTTTGGGCCTCTTTTGAACCAGTTCTGCTCCCCCAAGCTGCTGTTGAATCCACCGTCCCTGCTCCTCAGGTATGTGCAACCCCACTCTCTCCACGAACTCCTTGGCTTCTGCCAGCTCTTGAAATCTCAAAATACCTTTTTCTGTCTGAACTTTCAGCCTAGCAGGGTATTCAACAAAGGCCTTTACCCCTTTTTGCTGTAGTAATTTCATGACCTGTAGCACCTTCCTTCTCCTAGCAAGCAGCTGTGGGGTAAAGTCATGGTCAAAAAACAGTCTGACATCTCCAAAATATATAGTTTTTTCCAACCAAGCTAGGGCTGACACTTCCTCTTTAGTCCTGTAATCCAGGAACGCAAGCACTATCAATCTAGGTCTGGCCTTCTGATCTCGAGGCCGCAGTAGCAATGATCTGTGAGCTCTAATAATGCCCAGCCACTTGTCAGTAGGTGAATTGATGATCTCTCTCTTATAAATGAGTCGATAAAGTCTATCATGTTCCCCGATTCCATTCCTTCTGGTACTGCGTGGATCTGAATATTGTTTCACTGATTCCAGTTCTCTAATTCCTCAAGCTTCTGTTCGAGCAGCGTGGTGCGATGATGCAGCTCCAGCAAGGCCGAATTGTGCACATCTGTAGTCTGGGTATATTCTGTCATTACTGTCTCAACTTCTTGTGTTTTCTGGTGTAATTTTGCAATGTCTTGGCATTGATCTAGTGCTTTAGCCTCCAATCTCTGCAGAGTATTGTTTATTTGTTGTAGGGTTTGGCAAAGCTGCTGAGAAGGAATCGTGCATTCTGTCTCTTGAGCCATACTCGTGGCCTTCTCCATACTTTGTACCGTGGATTCGCGCTCTGCATAGGCCTCAGCTCGGCTGTTTTGTACCTGCTCAGCTATCTTTTGTTTTACAACTCCATTCAACTGAATCTCCTTCAAATGGTGTTTTGGTCCCATTAGATAGTCTTTTACTGATCTTTTGGTCGACAGGATTGACGTTTTCTTTATGGATTACCGTGGATTGTTTCTGGTCAGTCATTCAGTGCTTGGTTTAGGCAGCCATTAGGTCCGTGCCTCAACCGGAAGTCATCTCCCAAGTATTCTTAAAACCTGTAATTGTTTCTTCCCCCCACCACCTCTAATTGTTCCTTCTAAAAGTCTGTGGAGTTTCCCCAGGGTAGTTGTGAATATAAAAGAAGGAGGTGTACGGGTTTGCCTGGACTTTCGAAAATTGAATGAAATATCAAAATTTGATGGGTGTCCAATGCCACGTATTGATGACATTATAGATAGACTGGGCAATGCCCAGTACATCAGTACGTTGGATCTTTCCAAGGGTTATTGGCAGATTCCCCAGATGCTGACTCGCAGGATAAGACGGCCTTTAGGACTCCTATAGGCTTATTTCAATTTACAAAAATGCCATTTGGACTACATGGAGCACCAGCAACTTTCCAGAGATGTATGGATCAATTATTACATCCATACCTAGATTACAGTGCAGCATATTTAGATGATGTTATCATCTTCAGCACATCCTGGGAGGAACATGTAAAGCATCTGCATAACATACTAACAGTAATAGCTAAGGCAGGACTAACCATAAACCCTGGAAAGTGTTCCATAGGCATGCAGGAAACCAAATATCTTGGTTTCATAATAAGAAATGGGAAAGTAAAACCCGAAATAGGCAAGATAGATGCTATTGCTAGTAGCCCACAACCACAGACAAAGAAGCAAGTACGTTCATTTTTAGGTTTGGCTAGTTATTATCACCAGTTTGTAAGCAATTTTGCTGATATTGCTAGCCCTTTAATCAATTTGACAAAAAAGAATAACCCTGAAAAAGTCCAATGGACCGAACAATGTGAAGAGGCTTTTACAACACTGAAGGCCAAATTATGTTCATACCCAGTATTATATAGTCCCGATTTTCATAGATCCTTCATGGTACAAACAGATGCCTCTGAACAAGGTCTTGGAGCTGTTCTCTCTCAGATGGATGGAGAAGAGGAACATCCAATCATATTTATTAGTCGAAAACTACATCAAAGAGAGACTAAATACTCTACTATTGAAAAAGAATGCTTAGCTATTCGCTGGGCAATAAATGCATTAAAATTTTATTTATGGGGAAGATCTTTCACGATCATAATGGACCATAATCCGTTATGTTGGTTGCAGACTATGAAAGATAAAAACCTGCGCATTATGCGGTGGTATTTAGCGCTACAACCGCACAAATTTGTAATTCAACATAGAGCAGGAAAAATGCACATCAATGCTGACTATCTCTCACGTTATGGAGCAGGTATTAATACATGATTACAGACCCCGGAGTAAAAGAAGTTAGGATTTATTTCTTTAAGAAATAAAAGTTTTGTGAGAAAATATTAAATGAATAGTAAATTATGGGACTCCGGGGTGGAGCTTTGGGAGTGGGAGGGCTAAAGCTCCATCTCCCCTGTTTACCTTATAAAAGGGGAGATCTGTTATTTAAAAGCAAACCAAAGGTGGAGTGATATTTATAAAACACTTTGGTTTCCTCTTAAGTGGAGAGGAGTGTAGGGAATTAAATTCATCCACCAGAAATTTTTTTTTAAAAGCCTGTTGCAACAGCACCCCTCACTTTCTTGCTCTCTATTCTTCTCTCTAACATATAACGTTATATAGGCTGGCCACCTATATAATATAGTAATTATGTACTCTCTTTCCCTCTTCTTATATCTTTGTTTCCATATTTCTGGTGTGTGAAGGTAATCCCCCGAGGTTTGGTTCAGTTACATATTGTGCCGTACAGGAGTATAAGAAAACATCTTCACTTTAAAGCCATGTACAAATAAACTGTCACGCTAGTGTAATGTTAACTAGCGTTTTTTTCTTGAATGAACATTATTGAATTCCCCCCCTGTTAATCGTGTTTTCCTTTAAATGCCTTGTCAGTCAGAATTCGCACTCCACAGTATGCTTCTTACATTCGAGAGGCTATTTTACTGCACGAATGTGCAAATCTTCCTCGCGTTATTGCGAGCTGTAGTACCCCCCCCTTCCCCTCGTAGCAGTTTCCAATGGCAACTGTATAAAAATGAATCTGGAAGCTGTTCGGACCAAGGTAAAATTCCCCCTTGTAAAACAAATGTCTCTAGTAGCTGAAGCAGAGAGGTAGAATTTAAGTTTTCAAATCGTAACTGCTCTGCCTGCTCCTCTTGCTGGTTGTACATTGCATTAGGCGTCTCTTGGTAAACAAATGCGCCGTACTGTTAAGCGCTGGCGTTCGGGTGTATTTTTAGAACGCTGCTTATTTAGTCTGGCATATAATATACTTTAAAAATCATATAGTCTCATAAAATACACACTAATACAGAGTTCTAAATTGCTCTAATAGCTAGTTTTAGCACTTTAAATGTCTGTAAAATCATGCAGCCTTTGGTGAACTGAACTACATGTTGTAAAGCTGTAAAACCTCAGACACTGTTGGATTTAGCTAAGCTCCTTGTACAAAACCTTCTTACAAACCCAGTCTGGTAAACTCTCTATGCAGTACTTTTAATAAAATGCTCTATATTTATTGCAGTTCAGGTTTACCTTAGTGTTTAGGTGAACAGTCCCTCCACAATGTTTAGCTATTAAGTTAGCCTTTTCTTTAGAGCTGGCCAGCTGGGCACTGTCTATATTTAAAGGTATACACTAGGGGGTGGAGCTCTATTGGGACACTTTAGAATTTATTTTTAAAATTATCTTCCTATATTCAAATCTGGAACCAGAGTTATGCTCAAAAATGTAGAGAATGCATTGTGAATGTGTTTTGGTACAAAATTATTGTTTGTTTATAAACAAAATGTGTTTAAACTAACTAAAGAGGGAGGGACTTGGATATCACATGATTGAAAGACTATATAAAGAAATCTTTTGGTTCATTTGAGCAGATAGTCTGATGAGGTGCAGACCTGTTCTGTCCTCATAGTATGTACTTACACTAGTAGCATTCTAGTGTTTGTTTTTCAGCCTTGTTTATTGCAATTTTATTTTCTTTCTGTTACACCTAAAGTTCGGCTTTATTTTATTTTGTGCTTATAAATAAACTTTTGTGTGAAGCACCTATTGCTGTGGCAAGTCGTCCTCCTTATTGAAACCCACACCCCACAGTAGGCTGTTCCATTTGTCCACCACCCTCTCAGTGTAAAAGTATTTCCTCACGTTCCCTTTGAACCTTCCTCAAGTTTCATCTTGTGCCCCTCATCTTTGAGCATCTTTCTCTTTGAAAAATTGTATTCTCCTGTACCTTATGCTTCCCTGCGAGGTACTTAAATGTCTGAATCATATCCCCCTCTCCCTCTCTCCTCCAGGGAGTACATATTTAATTCATTCAGCATATTTTCTTAGTGTTTGTGATGTAGTCCCTGCACCATCTTGGTTGCCCTCCTCTGAACTGTCTCCACCCTATCTATATCCTTACACAGATGAAGCCTCCAGAACTGGACACAATACTTGAGGTGTAGCCTCAATAATGTCCTATGTGCTGGCCTAGTGGTGCTGAGGGTTGAGGCGCTGGATGCCACAACTCGTGCCATGCCGGCGACCCCGGTTCGGGAACGAGGCCCGACCGGGGTTGCAGGAGAGAGAGGATTGAGCATCCATTGACCGCCTCCTCTCAGGGAGGGATCCAGGGATAGCCCTGTGCAGCAGTGACCCCGGTGGAGACCAGCAGCACTCCTACGCACTGGGCTTGTAAAATAAGGGTAGGCGTTGGGCAGCTGCTTTCCAGACGTGGGTGGGAGCACACACGTTGCGGGCTAGGCAGCACTGCACGTCCCACACTGGGGACATACAGAGCCAGAACATGGAAAAACCCGGATCAGAAGGATAGGCGATGGCACCTATCCTCCACGCCCAGCGCCGGATCCGACTCGGCTAGGCCTTACAGCTCCTCCACCAGGGCCCCACCCACTTGCCAGAGTCTGCCTTCCTAAGGAGCCCAAGATGGAGTAGGGCTACCTTCCCCGGGCTAAACTGGGGGTGCTGGCAGCAGGGAGGGAGAGGTCAGCAGACCGCAGAGGATCTCAGGCAGGCAAGCATAAGGATGGAATGCCTGAGAGAGTTCCCCTGATCTGTGACCGGAGGGAAAAAGAATCGACCCAAAAAATAAATAAATAAATAATGTCCTATGTAGTGGAATTATTACCTCCCTTTTTCTGCTGGTGATTCTTCTGCCTATGCATCCCAGCATCCTGTTTGCCTTTCCTGCTGCCTTGTTTCACTGCCTATCTACCTTGAGGTCATCAGAAATTATCTCCCCCAGGTCTCTTTCCTGCTTGGAGCATTCTATTTCCTCCACACACACATACACACACACCCACATCCAGTTGATATGTTGCTCCTGAGTTTTTGTGCCCCATGTGCATTATCTTGCAGTTTATTGCTTTGAAACCCAACTGCCAATCCCTTGACCAATCCTCCAGCTTCTTTAGATCTCTTCTCATTCTGTCTACTTCCCCTGGCATATCCACCCTGTTGCAGGGCTTAGTATCATCAGTGAACAGGCAAATTTTCCCTTCTAGACCTTCCGCAATGTCACTGATAAAGACATTGAAGAGGACTGCACCCAGCACTGATCCCTGTCATACCCCACTGGTCAGTTTACCCTCTGCAGAATGAATGCCATTTACCACTACCCTCTGGGACCTATTATTTGCCAATTCTCCACTCATTTCATGACCTTCTTTCCCGTCCCCGTGTTTCCCAGCTTATTTATCAGCGTTCTATGCAACACATGGTGTCAAAGGCCTTGCTGAAATCCAGGTAGGCCACATCCACTGCCTCCACCAAATCCACCTCCTGGTTACCTAGTCAAAGAATTCAATGAGGTTAGTCTGGCATGACCTCCCTCCCATAAAAGCATGTTGCCTTGAGTCCTGTAGACTGTTGGCAACCAATTGTCCCACTATTCTTTCCTTCAGTAGTGTTTCCATGATCTTTCCCACTACTGAGGTCAGGCTGACCAGTCTGTAGTTCCCTGCTTCCTCCTTGTTTCCACTTTTGTATAGAGGGACTACATCAGCGCTTCTCCAGTCTTTGGGTGCCTCCCCTGTTTCCAACGACAGACTGAACAGGGTAGTCAGAGGTTCTGTCAAAACTTCAATATCCTGAGGTGTACCCTATCTGGTCCCATAGCCTTATCAACTCTTATTGCCACCAGTTCCCTTAGGATTCTTTCCTTTGGAAAAGGACCTGTATCCATTTATGTGCCCTTCCTGCCCTTATTACTCATTGCTGGCCCATTTCCTGCCCCCTCCTCTCTAAAAACTGAACAGAAGTATTTGTTCAGTATATCCAGTTTCTGTCTGTCATCCTCTACACTACCCCCATCCTTCACTTTCAGCCTCACAATCTCTCCCCTTGCCTTCCTTTTTTCACTGATGTACCTATAAAAGGTTTTGTCCCCCTTTGTCACTGAGTTTTCTATACATTCCTCTGTTTGTGACTTGGCTTCCCTAACTGCCTTCCCCACCTCCCTTTGTTTTCCCTGGTACCTAGCCCTTTCTCCCTCCTCCTGTGTCTTTTTGTATTGCTTAAATGCTATTTTTTTTTTGCTTGGACCTTTTCTGCTACCTCCTTAGAAAACCATAGTGGTCTCTTCTTTCTTTTCCCCTTGCTGATCTGTCTGACACAGAGTTGTGTCGCATCTGCTATCCTGGCTTTGATAGTCGCCCACTGTTCCTCTATCCCCTTCTTTTCCCCTACTCTGACCAGTGCTTCTTCTAGGCATTTTTCCAAATTTCTAAAATCCGACCTCTTAAAGTCTAGTATTCTTGTCCTTGTGTGGCTTGGTTCCACCCTCTGTTATTTCAAACCACATTGTTCAGTGATCACTGTTCCCCAGGTGCTCCACTACTGTAGCCCCAGCCACACTGTCCCCATATGTAAGCACTAGGTCCAGTAGTGCCGTCTGTTGTGTGGGTTCTACGACCAGCTGTTTAAGGAATGCCCCCTGCAGGGACTCCAAGATGTTCCTGCTCCTAGCTGTTGCTGCTGTGGGGAGGCTCCAATCCATGTCTGGTAAATTGAAATCTCCAGCCAGCAACACCTCTCCCTTGTGCACCATCATTTGGATTGCTAGCATCATCTCCTTATCTAACTCCTCCCCCTGAGCTGGTGGTCTTTATATTACCCCTGTGCAGATGGACGACCCCGTTCTCCTTTCTAGTGTAACTCACAGTATCTCCCCTTTTCCCTGTTCCCCTCGAATCTCTGTGTCCTTTATGTTTTCTTTCACATAAAGTGCAACTCCTCCCTCTTTCTGCCTACTCTGTCCCTCCTGAATAGATTGTAACCTTGTTCAGCCACTTCCCAGCTCTGGTTTTCATTACACCAGGTCTCTGTGGTGGCCATAGTGTCCAGGCCAGATTCTGCCATGGTACCTTGAGGTCACCTATGTTGTTACTCAGACTTTGGGCATTAGCACACATGGCTGTCCAGGATGTGGTGTCCCTCCCCTGCTTTACTCCCTTATACCTCTCCCTGTTCTGGCACAATCCTGGGGCTCCATTTCGGAGGACCCGCTCATCCTCCTTGGTCCCAACCTCAGGTGTCCATTTGGGACTCTCCTGCTCCTCCAAAACAGTGTAGGAGTTTCTAAGTTGGACCGGATGGGGGATGTGCCTCAGACACACCTCCCTCACCATCCCCGAGTCCACTGTGGTCCATCCACTCCTCCTACTGGGCAGCCTTTGGGGTAGTGATTGCAGACTCAGTGGCCCCTGGGTGGGGATTGAGGTTTTCTAAATCCTGGCAAACTCAGTTCAGAGACTGGCAGCTTCCACCCTCAACCCAGAGAAGTGCCTGCAGATGGGACAGCACCACATGATCCAGAACATCCTCCTGAAAACTGCGGCTCCACACCCACTACACTGCACCACTCCCTGCATCCTTCCCACCTGCACTGACTATGTCTCCTCCCTTGACCTATGTAAGCCTTCCCCTGACACCAATGACTACCTCCTGTACTCTTGATGGGTTATTACCTCCTATCCTCAGGCTACTGTCCCCTGTCTGTATTTGCACACCTCCACTTCTCTTAATTTTACATAAAATAGTTCCTCTGTCTGCATGAGCTTGCTGCATTTAAAAAAAGGACATTTATCATACTGTGGCCTCCGTAACTGTAGTTTTAATGATCCCATGCTTAATGATTAAGTAGTCCTGCATGTATGCTTTTACCCCCATCCCCCATTAGGGACAACCACAATCATGCAGAATGTATCTTGTTTTTTTGTATTGCTTTGTTTTGAACTTCTATTAGGAGTACCTCAGGAGTACAGTAGGTAGTCACTGGTGTCGGGGTAAGGCTTACATAGGTCAAGGGAGGAGACATAGTCTATGCAGCCGGGAAGGATGCAGGGAGTGGTGCAGAGTAGTTATTGAGTACCTTGATAAATACCAGCTGCTATGCCCTGTTCAACATGGGTTCCGG
Source organism: Neoceratodus forsteri (assembly GCA_016271365.2). Taxonomy (NCBI): domain Eukaryota; kingdom Metazoa; phylum Chordata; order Ceratodontiformes; family Ceratodontidae; genus Neoceratodus; species Neoceratodus forsteri. The sequence continues at coordinate 1,547,931,568 of CM057450.1, forward strand.
AAGCAGCATCGCACCACTACAGCCCTACTTGAATTTATAGGGTATGTACAAGATGCCTTAGATTGAGGGCTCACAGTGGAGGCAACTTACATTGACCTCACCAAGGTCTTTGACACAGTTAACCATAATTTACTCCTGGTCCAACTCTTACATACTGGGCTAAGTCAGTGGCATGGTTTAGGAGCTATCTCACTGGAAGAGTACAAAGTGTGAAAATCCAGGACATTCTCTCTGAAAGCCAAAGCATAACATCTGGAGTTCCCCAAGGCTCCATCCTGGGGCCCCTGCTTTTTAGTTTGTTCCTAAATCAACTACCACAAGCTGCCAAAGAAAAAGTATTCTAACCCCAGGAATCCACTAATATTATTACTTATTGCAGTGCTCCTTTAAGACAGCACAGCCCTGGAGCCAACTGGAATGTTATGCTAATAATGGAATCTTTAGCTCATGCATTCAATTCAACAGCTGCCCAGTTCAACTGCCTATATTCTAACCCTCAGATTTCTTCTCTCTACTGCAAAGATTAGATGCCCTGGAGATTTTCTCTCTCACAAGTTGTTCCTGAAGTGACATGTGATCAAAAAACCTTAAGTATGTTTTGATTTTATTCATAGCTACCTAGTTTTAGTGTTTGTTTTATTTTATTTTACCTCAGTAAGTGAATTTTTGTGTATGTTTAGTGTGTTTTGTGGTTCCTCTCAGTTTCTGTGAACCGGGGGTAACCAACTGTTGTCTACCTTAGATTGGAACTTTTAAGTTGCATTCCAAACATTTTTACTGTATTTTTATTTAAAACTAAGAAGAAAACAGGACCTTTCTAGTTTAAAAATTGTTTAAAAGTTGTTTAAAATGTTTAGAAGTTTTGCCAAGACAAACAAGCATGATTTATGCTTAGTCTGTCTTGAACAACAACACTTCTCTGTTAATTTTAAAAATTGCAATTCTTTCCTTCCTAAGACGCCTGAAAAACATCGGGAAAGGCTGCAAAGAAAGTTTTAAGAGGGATCCATGGACTCTGACCAGTCCACCCTCTCTAAATCTTTGGCTGAGCCTTCCAGGGCCTCAAAAAAACACCCCTGATACGGGTGAGGGCCCTGGCAAGAGAGGCATTGAGCTGGCTGACTCCCCAGTGCCTGCCAAGAAACTGTAAAAGACTAAGCACACTGAGATCCCGGCTGGAATGACACAAGGGGCTCCTCAAGTGCCTGCTACTGTACTTTTGCCTGCTGACCTGGCACAGGCTTTGAAAATCATGCAAATGTTGCAGGGCTTTATACCCCCTCAGCCACCTGCTCGAGCCTGAGTAGGGCTAACATCTGCCTCTGTTCCCCCTCCACTCCTGGAACAATTGGAGTATGAGGAACTAGAAGAGTATGAGTCAGAGGAGGGAATCGAACCTTTGGTCTCCTCTGAACAGGAGTTTGGTTCAACCCCCCCCCCCAGACCTACTGAGGATCATTCCTCACAATTTTCCTTTGTAAGGGAAATGGTCTAGGAAAGAGGTGCTAGATGAGGAGGAAGATCAGTGCATTGGAGCTAAGGGGGTTAACACCCACTAGACAGCCCTTGCTTCTTATTTGCAAGCTGTTTATAAAAGGACATTATAGAAATTCTCAGAGCACCTAACACTATCACAAAAGCATGATAGGAGGTATGAAGGTCAGCACTCATCCTGACCTCCAGGTAATAGGGCAGCAGGCTGCCTGTGAAAGGGCTAAAATGACTCTGTTCTCTCATCCTCCTGAGAAGGATCCCAGAAAATTTGACAGATGCCACCACCCCTGATACGGGTGAGGGCCCTGGCAAGAGAGGCATTGAACTGGCTGACTCACCGGTGCCTGCCAAGAAACTGTAAAAGACTAAGCACACTGAGACCCAGGCTGGAATGCCACAAGGGGCTCCTCAAGTGCCTGCTCCTACACCAATGCCTGCTGACCTGGCACAGCCATTGAAAATCATGCAAATGCTACAGGGCTTTATACCTCAGGTATGCCAGTTTCCATGCCTATGCAGCACTGTACCAAAAGGTTCTGTGGCAGTCTGCGCTTGAGACTGCAGAATTTAGTCCTTCCACGCCAGTATCAGAATTATTAGATACTGCTAGGCTTAATATGGAGGCCTCTAAGTACCTATTCCAAATGCCAGCAGACACCAATGATGCAGCTGCCAGGTGTATGGCAGCTACTGTGGCTACGAGGAGGTTTGCCTGGTTTAGGGTTACTAACCTCGCTCAGGATACCCAGAACTAGGCATGGATTTTTTTCCAGTCAAAAATAATTCACTTTTCCCCTGGTTCAAAGGCTACCTCTGGGCTTTCCGAATGGCCCAAACCATTAAATGGTTTCAGAAACCCTCCTCTCACTCACCACTATGGGTTGCAATGGAATCCGCATTGTGCCTGGGAGGAGTTCCCACTTCCTTCATTTTTAATCCCATTTCCTCTATCCAAAATCTCACCCGACTATATCAACCTCTGTTCTTTATTGGAAACTAACCCACAAATTCCTGAAATCCAATCCAACACCCTGGTTTTATGTCCCTTATGGGGCAATCCACTGCTCACTCTAGAAGATCACCCAATTTTCTGTCGTACATGGAGGAACAAAGGCATTTTCTTTCTCGGAGATATCTTGGGCCAGCATTCATTCACTCTTAGATCATTCTCAGACTTGCAGGTCACATGGAAACTTCCTAGACAGGACTTCAGGAAGTTTTTACAAATTCAGGCAGCTTATAACTCTGTCTCTCTAGTTTAGTGTATAGGCATACTCTTCTAAATCCTTACATCTCGCACTGGACTAATTTATCAGTAAAATTAAATAGCTCCATTTACAAAGACATTATTGATAAGCTACCTGATCAGTCTATACAGGCCAAAAATAAATGGAGTACTCTTCTTAACTACAATATTTCAGATGCACAATGGAGTAATTGTTAGCGTATTGCACATAATACCTTTAAAGATGCCCGTAGTTCTTTAATACAAACTAAAATCCTACATGTTTGTTATAGAACCCCCTCTGTGCTTCTGTGAATGGGCCTATTAAATAATAATAATTGCTGGCGCTGCAATTTGGCCAACAGGGATCTTCTTCATATCTTGTGGTCTTGCACTTCCATTAATAAGCTCTGGCATAAAGTCTGTTTACTTGACTCCAGAGTAACAAGACAAAAATGACCTTTTGACCCCACGCTATTCCTTCTAGGCATCCTTTCCCCCAATAGCTCTCTCCTCTCACATGCACATTTTAGATGGCTAAACATACTTTCTCTTCTGGTCAAACGTCTGATTCTCATGAAATGGAAATCAACTCTGGTGCCTTCTTTCATATGTTCTTCAAAGCCTCTCTCAGTATGCCTCTCTAGACCGATTATCTCATGTTACTCATAACCGACTCACTGTATATGACAGATGTTGGCAGGATTACTTCAAGTACATGAACCTAGTTCTTCTAGACCCTAATTCTTTGGGCTATTAGCCCTCCTTCTTATTTTGCTCTCAGATTAGGTTTTCTCGAAACTTTTGTGCACAGATTTCTCCTTTTTTCTCCTTCTTCCCTTCTTCCCTGTTTTCTCCCTCTCTCCTTCCCTTCTTCCTTGCTTTTTTCTCGCCTTTCTTTCCTTGCACACTTTTCTCTTATCTTCACCTCTCCATTACTGAATATTGTTCATATTACCACATTTATCACTTTTTGCAATTTACTGAATGCCTTGCCATAACCTGCCCTAGCATGTATTTCGTACATGGTTGCTATTTCTGATCCTATAATACCCTCTTGATTGTAACCCTTCTGCTCTCCACTTACATCTTGTCTAGGTTTGTGTTTTATTATCAATACATGTATATAAGGCTTCTCCAATATGTTTACCCTAAATACTGTGTTTTGTTAAGTGATATTTTATACTTTACATGGAGGATAGTCTTCTATTGTATAAGATGTGTACTTTATTATATACTCGAATTTCAATAAAAAGATAAAGTGAAAAAAGTAATTCACTTTTGGGTGAACAGACTGAGGCCTACATGAAAAAGGTGGATGAATACAAGGCCACCCATTGTAGTAATACTGCCTTCACCTTCTTCCTCAACATATGGAAGGGGTGACAGGGATAGGGCTTCTTATAGAAGACTGTTCTACCAGGTACAAGCTGTGACACAGCAACAGTACCAGCCACAGCAGGGTGGTTACGTTCGAGCTAGAGGCAGAAGGGGATCCAGACGTGGCTCCCAATCTGCCCAATCTCAGAAACAGGCAAAACAAAATCCCTGACTTTCTCTTCAGGCAGCCTCCCCAGTTCCTGTAGGGGAAGACTGACTCACTACTTCCAGGAATGGTTAAAGCGCACCACAGACAAGTGGGTTCTGGAAGTTGTGAGTCGAGGTTTGTCCCTAAGTTTCTTTCACAGATAGAAAGCTGCTGTAACAGGAGGTTCAGACTATGCTCTTATCAAGAGCAATAGAGTCTGTTCCTTCCAGACAAAAAGGAGAAGGGTTTTATTCAAGGTGTTTTCTGACAACAAAGAAAATTGGGGAGTGGTGGCCTTTACTAGACCTCAGACTGCTTAACAAATACCTGGTAAAGCCCAGGTTCAAGATGGTCACACTGGCCATGATTCTGCTAACACTACAGAAAAAAAACTGGCTAGCCTCCTTAGGCCTAAAGGACGCATACTTCCATATTGCTATAAGGAAGTCACATAGTAAATATCTAAGGTTAGACTCCCTTCAGGCCACTGCCAGTTCTCAACATTACCCTTTGATCTCACTTCAGCACCAACAGTGTTTACCAAGTGCCTGGCAGTGGTGGTGCACACCTAAGAAGACTAGGTGTTTCAGTTTTTCCCTACCTGGATGAGTGGCTAATCATGGGAAAGTCTCACCAGCAGGTGAGAGAACACCTACAGGTAACCCAGGACCTGTTGCAGTCCTTGGGGTTCCTCATCAACATCAAAAAGTCAGTCCTAACCCCTATACAGGTACTATACTTCATAGGTATGGAACTGATCATCATTGTGGGAAGAGTTTTCCTCCCTCAAGAGAGGGCAGACAGCATTCTGCACTTGGCAAGCTCGTTTGTCCTGAAAAAGCCAAAGCCAGCAAGACAGTTTCTGCAGTTGTTAGGCCACTTGGCCTCAGCAACAGGCACAGTCCTGGGTGCCAGGTTTCAAATGAGAGATGTTCAGTTCAATCTCAGGGCACACTGGGGCCAGAGGCAGGACTCTCTCTCAAAACCCATCCCAGTAACAAAGGAGTTACTGCAGGCACTACAGTGGTGGATGGAACCAGACAACTTGAGGGAGGGGGTCCCCTTCCTGCAGGAGTCCCCATTATGGGTTCTCTCGACAGATGCTTCCCTGCTAGGGTGAGGTGCTTACTTAGGGGAGCACACCACCCACGGCACATGGAAAGGTGCAGAATCACTCCATAATATAAACCTGCTAGAGCTGAGAGCTGTTTAACTGACCCTGCACGCCTTCTCTCATTTGCTCCAAGGAATGGAGGTACAAGTCAGAACAGACAGTGTCACAACAATGTACTACATTAACAAGTAGGGAGGGACAAGGGCCACTCCTCTCTGCACAGAAGCAATGAGAATCCGAAGTCTAGCTTACTGTCTCAATGCCTCCTTACAAGCAATTCATCTGCTTGGCAAGGACAACAAGTTGGCAGATGCCTTGAGAAGAATAAACCAGGCCCATCACAAATGGACACTGAACAAGCAGGTGGTGGGCGTCCTGTTCAGGAGGTGGGGCACCCCAGAGATAGCCCAGTTCGTATCCCACCAGAACTGCCACCTACCTCTGTACTGCTGCAGGGCCCCTGCCAAGGGAACAGTTCCCATGGATGCCCTAACGCTGGATTGGACAGGGAGGCATTTCTATGCTTTCCCCCCTTTCCTCTGCTACTCAGGGTGCTCATCAAGCTCATATTGCAGCCAGCCTCAGTGATCTTGATTGCCCCAGATTGAGCCAGACGGCCTTGGTACTCCCTCCTGCTATCTATATCTGTGGCCAAACCGGTCTACCTTCCTCAGAGGCCCAACCTACTGACCTCCTTCCAAGGGAGCGTCATGTACCCCAACCTCAGGACCTTCAGACTCAAGGCATGGCTCTTGAGGACTTAGAGTATGCAGGTATGCAAGTCTCAGAAGGTGTCCTGGCAGTCCTTAGAGGGTATAGAAAACCCTCCACCAAGAAAACCTATGCCTCAAAGAGGAAAAAGTTTTCCATATGGTGTGCAGATAATGGTGTGGTTCTAGCTCAAGCTGGTATACCAACCTTGCTGGACAATTTAACACATCTGCATTCTCAGGGTCTGCAACATTCAACACTGAGAGTGCATTTGGCCTCAGTATCAGCATACATTTTGGTGGGGAAGGATGCCTCCTTGGCATCAAATCCTATCTTCAAGAGATTTTTCAGAGGGTTGGCCCATCTGTACCCCCCTCACAGGGAACCAGTACCGGTATGGGACCTAAACATTTGTATTGCTTAGCCTATGCTCCCCCCCCCCCGAGCCCATGGTCTCTGCAGACCTCAAGTTTGTTACTTGTAAAGCAATTTTCCTGGTGGTCATCACTTCTGCCAGAAGGATAAGTGAGCTCCAGGCCCTGTGTATTGAAAAGGATTATATCTTTTTTCACAGGGATAAGGTAGTGCTGAGAACAAATAGGAAGTTCCTTCCTAAAGTGGTCTCAGACTTTCATCTGAACCAGTCTATCACCTTGCCAGTCTTTTTCACTGAGCATTCTGGCTCAGTGGAACAAAGGCTCCACAGTCTGGATGTAAAAAGGGCTTTGAGTTATTACATGACTCACATCAGAGACCATAGACAGGATAAGCAACAGCTTTTCCTCACCTATGGAGAGGTAGGTAAAGGGAGACCTGCCACTAAAAGAACTATCTCTCAATGGATAGTTTGGTGTATCCAGTTTTGCTACTCAAAAGTAGGCAAGGAAGCCCCAGCTGGGCTCAAAGCTCATTCCACAAGGTGTACAGCTGCCACCATTGCAGCTGCCATGGAGGTTCTCCTGCTGGAGACCTGTAATGCAGCTACCTGGAGGTCAGTTCACACCTTTACAAAGCATTACAGTCTGGACACCCTGTCCAGAAGTGATGCCAGGTTTGGTACAGCAGTCCTGCAGAGTCTTTTTCCTAAGTAGGTTCTGTGCCATCCTCCAAAGGTACTGCTTCATAGTCTGCAAGAAGTAATAATATTAGTGGATTCCTGGGGTTAGAAGAAAAAATTACTCACCTGTAGTAATCTTGTTTCTTCCAACAGGATACACTAATATTACGTTCCCACCCTTACCCTCCCTGCTAGAACCAAAAAGGCCTCTTTAACACTGACTATTAATCAGCCGGAAGGGTTTGCCACCTGTTGACACCCTCTTTATTTTAAATGTTTTGATAGCCATGTAAGTTTGTTTCCCCTTCTCATGTGAATCTGACATTAAAAAGGAGTTTTCTGCTGTTTACTGATTGTTGGTTGCCCCAGTAGGGGCCATTTTTTTTTATATTAGTTCTAACTGGATATTAATAGGGTCTCTTTGCAGGCTGCAAATAAGTCTGAGGGTTAGAATATAGGCAGTTGAACTGGGCAGCTTTTGAATTGAATGCATGAGCTAAAGATTCCATCATTAGCATAACATTCCATTTAGCTCCAGGGTAGTGCTATCTTAAAGGAGCACTGCAACAAGTAATAATATTAGTGGATCCCATTGGAAGAAACAAGATTACTACAGGTGAGTCATTTTTTCTTACTGTGTGCAGATGATGCAGTACTATACTCAAGCCACTCCAATCCAGTAGCACCGGAAGAACGTCTGCAGTCCAACTTCTCAGCAATTGAAGCTTGGTTACTAAAATCTAAACTATTACTGAACTACAAAAAGATCAAAAGAAACAATTACTCACTGAAGTAATGTTACTTCTTCCAGGGTATTCTTTAGCATTATTGACAGATGCAGTATGCCAGCTGGGTTCAGCTGCCCCGGAGAGGAGGAGTCAATGCAAATGAGGAAGGCATTGGCCAATTAGGATACAGTTAGAGTAGAGTGCTGCCTACAGTCAGCCTGAGGGACTTCAGAACGCATTTCAGGGCTGAAAAAGAGCAAAAACTGTGCCTGCTAGGGGCAAAAAAACTGTTAGCTCTAACCCACTATAAAAAAAAAATTATGTATTTATTTATTTTTTAATCACAGGAAAGAATGACAGTCATCAAATTTGGCTAAATCCCCTAACAGAGCCTTTAGATAAGGTTTCAAGGGGAGTGTCAATAATGCTAAAGAATACCCTGGAAGAAGTAATATTACTTTGGTGAGTAATTGTTTCTTCTCACCCCAGGAATTCTTTAGCATCTATTGACAGATGCAGACTTCAAAGCAGTATAGTTGAGAGGAGGGCACAGAAACCTATTTTAAGAAGCTCTGAAGTACCGTCCTGCCAAATTTGGCATCCTATCAGACTACACATCCAAGAAAAGATCTTATTGAATGTGAGACGCAAATTTCAGATAAGTGATCTGCACACTTTTAGTAAGGATATAACTTTGAACACTGCCGAGGAGGCAGCTGTTCTCCAGGAAGAAGGCCCTAAGCACAAGAATGGCTGAATGTCAGCCTTGCTGTACCACACCCGAAATATGGGAAAACAGTCCCATGGGAAAATACTCTTGGTCACTGGTTTCTCTTTTTCTGTGAAATGCAAGAAAGGAAGGGATGATAAAGACAGTACCTGAACTGCTAGGACCGCTGACACAGACCAGCAGGACTAATTCATGCCCCATCCGAGCAGCTTGAGATAGCCTAGGCAGGACTTGTCTGAGAGCAGTACAGGCAGGGAAAAAGGGCTGATGAAGGTGGAAATGGTAGGCACTTGGGAAAAGGATTTCCTATCCATCCAGAGGACTAAATTGTTCTTAAAGGCACTGAGAGGATAAGGCCTAAAAGAAAAATCTGAAACTCTGAAAATCCATCTGACAGAAGAAAAGACAAGCAGAAAGGTTTGTCTTCAATGTTACTCACTTCAAGACAGAATTGTCACAGGTTCAAAGGGACACCCCATGAATTTGAATATACAGAGGTTTGTGTTCCATGGGAAAAGACTCCAGTCCCTAGAAGGGTCTGGAAGTGAAATGGCCCCTTGTGGAATTCTTTGAAATAGTCTGAGAAATGACAGATTTCTCTTGCCTGACAGAAAAAGAATCCCAGTAACCGCTAGGTGTACTCCCAAAAAAGAGGCCTACTGACCTACTGTAGATAAGAAAATAAAACCTTTATATTTTTACAGGAAACAAGTCACAAAGACCAAACTAGTTCCGTGTACAGGATAGTAATGCTGGATATGAACTAAATAATCCAGTCATGAGAGGAAAGAGGGTTGAAAAACTCTAGGCGCTTGTCCTTGTACCCAGGGGAAAAAACATTTCCACTAGGAAACTGAGGTTTTCGTGGTATTAAAACTTTTTTTTTTTAGACGTTTCAGGCCTTATTTGGCTACAGGGACTCTAGGAGAGCTAGCCTCTCAAGAACCAGGCCTTGAGGAGAAAAGACTGGGAGCTGAGAAAAACACTACTTCTGTGCAAGAAAGGAAGTAGCTTGTGGAAACGAAAGCAGCCAGAAGGCTGTTTAACTGAAACATTTTTTATCATGAAGTACCAAGATTGTCCAGAGCCACCGGGATCATGGTGACTGATTCCTTAACTAGAAAGGTACTTAGGAAACAAGGGATATATGGGAGAGAGAGCAAACACTTCTCTGACCAGTCTTGAGATAAGAAAGTCAGTTGGAAGGAACCCCGAGCTGGGGCCTGCAACAGGAAAAAGGAAAAAACTGGTGGTTCGTCTGGAGGCGAAAATTCTGATCTGGACCTGACGTTACCCCTTGAATGATGTGGCTAGGACTTGTGTGCTGAGGGCTCATTTGTGGTGGCCCTGACTAATGCGTCTTAGAGGATCTGTCAAGGGGTCCACTTGCGGTGGCCCTGACTATGCCAAAGTGTTGTCCTTGCCTGACAGATGGATGAGTGACTAAGACACCTCCAAAGAAGCCAGCTAGAGCTCAAAACTTGCAGCTATTGAGGAGATATTGGAAGTCTTGTGTCCCAAATGCTCGTTGGTGTGATACAGGGCAGGAATATCATCTGGTCCTCTCTGAACTAAATGACCTCTGGACTGAAATAAAGCATGCCTGACAGAGATGCTCTGAGATTCCAAGGACTGATGAAAGAAGGACTCTCTCAGAAACCAAGACCCAATGATGGAACCCCCAGAAGGGAAGTGCCCACTGGAAAGAAGCCTCTGTACCGAAGATTTGAAGGGGAGAGGTGTGAAGTTCACTGTTTCCTTACACCAGTCCAGCTTGTAACAGGGTTCAGGCTTCACGAATAATTCTGTTACTTGGAATCTGACCTAGAGGTCTAGCCTCTGGGACTCTAGTGACACAATTATGCACCATATACATGGAACGAACTTCCCCTGACGAGAGCTGAGCATTGCCTCTTAAGTGTTGCTGCAATTTAGGTGGTTAGGGAACTTTTTTCTAGTAGGTATAAAAAAACCCAAGACTGTAGGAAATAACATGTCAGACTTAGGGTTTGAAAACCAAAGTCAAGGAGAATTGGCTAAGGACGGCCAAGCCTCTGAGAAGGGAAACCAGGAATTCCCTGTCTTCAGGTGAGAACCGCCAACCTACCCAGATACCTGGAGAGTAGCCTGAATTTTTACTTTGTATCTGAGAACACTCTGGAGGCATGGAAGAAAACTGGGAGCCACCTGAGAAAAAAACCCAGGCTAAGGAACTGAGAACAAGGATGTATCAAGGGAAAACCTGCGTTTGCAAAAGAAAGACCTGAGTCAAGGAAGCATCTTGATCCCAGGTTGAGGAAGCTGATAATGATTTGCTGTTCCCTAATTTCCTTTAAAATTCAGGCAATAGCCCAGAAAAAAGGTCCAACTCCTAAGGAGACGGGAACCCTTTCACGACTTTGAACCTCACGAGGTTCTAGTGCTCTAGTTCCCACTGCTGACATGCTACTGGAGAAAAACAGAGAATGCAGCACTTGGAGGTAAACTTTAGTTATTTATTTACTTATCATGTACATATATATATATATACAGGTAGATATTTATATGTCAGTATCTGCATACATCTATCTATCTCCATTTATTTATTTATTTATTTTTACACCAACTAAAGAAGGGTTAAAAACTTGAACCACGAAGAAAAGTAACTGAAGAACAAGGGATTACCAGAAATGAAAAGAGCATTCCTGCCTAAACCCTTGGAAAAGTTCACATTTGGAAATTTCCTAATGTGCTGGCATAGAGAAAAAAGGGTTAAAGGGAGAATAATTCCAACCCGAAGTCACCCATATCCTGAGACTTCTGGGAAGGAACACTATCTTTAACTGAGTACTAGAGAGTTAAACTCATCCATACGTGTATGTCAGCTTTAGTTTGCCATAAAGACAAACCAAAATTTGCACCAAAGCATAACCCAAAAGGCCGGAACTTTTCAGACAGGCAAGCCTGAGGTAAATGACCTACGCCAAGACTCCAGAAGCTGTAACATTATGACTTAAGGCTATGAGAGCACACGCTATCATATGCCACTTGGGTATTTCAGCAAACCTCCTTGTGAGTAGTGCTCCAGAGCTGTCACACTAGGGCAAGGATAGGAAACATCAAAAAACTCTTAACATATAATAGTGTATGCTACAAAGTTAGGAGGCATTACGTAAAATTTCTTACACATGGTATATGATTATCTAGATTCTATCTCTGGAGGGAAAGCAGACAGTGGCACAAGGCTGAGAAGCAGGCCACTGTTTGCACTAATTCTCTTTAATCTTTAAGTGTACAGATAAAAACAGCAGAACACTTACCGAGCTGGTATTTCCTCTGAATGCTTCTGTCAACCCGGAAAAAGAAGGAGGGGTTTCCAGAACCTACCTGTAGGAGTCTTCAGAGAGTTGTCAACTTCTTTGGAGGAGAGCAACCAGCAGATCTATGAAGTCATCATCCTCCACCTCTTTATCGGTGTCGTCCTGGAGGAAAAAGTCCAGGGAGTCCACCGGTTGAATATAAATGACTCATTATACCATAACCTGAATCAACCTCAGGGTAACCGATTGGGATTAGTGGGCCCCGAGAGGAGTTCATGAAGGAAAAATCCTCTCCTAAATTACTAATAGTAATAATAACAATAATATCCTTGGGCGTAAGGATTAACATGGAGAGGAATACTTGGACCCGAAGGAGACGAGAACACGCCCAGAAATATAAAGTCTGGAATAATTGCAAAGCTCACAAAAATTCAGTTGCAGAGGGCATAATTTTGTTAACCCCTGATGACTCCCTAAGTCCTTCAGGAGGGAGGATCAGATGAGATTAATCTCTATCTTTGTGCAGGGAAGAGGGCACCCTGCCTATTTTTAAATTAAAGGCTTGGACAGAGAAACAACTACTACAGAACCAGACATGTAATAATAGAAGTCCCAAGGGGACTTGTCATTTCTTTTGTGTTCACTTGAGGTACCCTCCTCAGCGCTTTTAGAGGAGGGGGAGGTAGACTGAAAGCCCAGATAATAATAGTTAGGCCAAAGCTTAAACAAATCAAAATCAACTTTAAGAGATTTTATTTTATTGTATTTTTTTTTCACAAAGAGGAAAAAAACAGAACCACCTCCACACCTCTTATCAACAAAGCCCACTGCACAGAAAACAAGAGAGTCTCACCCCAAAAGAAAGGGGATTACCCTTCAAATATCAATAATTTTGAATTTAACTAGAAAAAAGGGTTCCAGAATTCGGCGCTGATGTAGCGGAAAAAAATTATGCACGCCAAGATGAAAAACAAATCAATGATTTTAGCGCAAAAGCATTAAAACCACTGATAAACACTAAAAACTAACAAATTAAACAAAAAGATGCAATCATTTCTGACGTAAGCAACTTTACTTCAGAAAACTGCCGAAGTGGGAAAAACACGGAAAAATCCCGCAACTGCACGGAACCCAGCGCAGATGCAGTAAAAAAAGATAAAATGAAGAAAATATACAAAATACCTTAAAAGCAGCACTCAAAAAGAAAGAAAATGGCACAGGAAGATCTCTGAAGAGGAGAGCTCTGGGGCAGTGTTGCCAGTTCAGTGGAGAAAAAGTTCTGAGGTCCCTCAGGCTGACTAAAGGCAGCACTCTACTCTAACTGTATCCTGATTGGCCAATGACTTCCTCATTTGCATTGACTCCTCCTCTATGGGGCAGCTGAACCCAGGTGGCATACTGCATCTGTCAATAGATGCTAAAGAATTCCTGGGGTGAGAATCATGCTTTTCACATCCTCCCATAACAGAAATAGATCCTATCACCTGAAAGTTCTAAATATCAGCAATGAACCCCTTGATATGGTCCAAACCTTCAAGTACCTAGGGGTAACCCTCGACTGCTCCCTCACATTTACGTAACATATAGATCTCGTTGCTAAAACAGCTAATGCCAAACTTGGAGTTTTATACAAGAATAAACAGTGCTTCACCAAAGAAGCACTGAACCTTGCCATGACCTGTTCAGTCCTGTCTAACATAGACTATGGACTTGTGGTATATGGGGCCGCAACCGACTCAGCCCTCAGGCACATAAAAATGACACTCAATAAAGCATGTAGACTCGTCTTGGGTGCACATCGCCTCACCCACACTTGCCAGCTCTATGCTCAATCTGGTTGGCTAAATCTGGACAGCTGCATAAAGTATCAGATTTGCCTCCTTGCCATGAAGTCAACTGTAGGTGTAACCCCCACTGGTGTGCGGAACCTACTTTGCAGATCCAACAATATTAGATGCACGAGGGGATCAAATAGCCATACCTTCCAAGTCCCTTTCAGATGGACCTCCCAAGGCCAGCGGTCTTATGAGTATTATGCTCTACTTTGGTTAAACACCCTGAGTGAAAACATCCTATCTACTACAAAACTAGGTCAATTCAAAACTATGCTACATACCTTTCTCACATCCACAAGTAACTGTAACAGTAAAACATAACTGATGCCCACATCTCCTCCAAAACGTATCTCTCCCCCCCCAGCCCTTATCTCACGTCTCCCCACTTCCATCCCTAAGACCTCTTTTCCCTTTCTCCCTCAATCCAATGTCTTCTTCTCTCCCTCGTGCCCCCTTTCCTTAGGCCCCTGCCCTGCACTCCTGTAGATAAGCCCACTGTCACCTCACCTCACACCCTTTTTCTCCCCCTATTCTACACCTCTGTGTTCCCACCCTACCCCCTCTTCACCCATTTTCCTTTATCTGTCCCCTATCCTGCACAGCCCATCTTCTCATGTCATTAGGCTCTTTATCCCCCACAACTCAACGGCACTTTTGTTTCCATACAGGATATAGCACTTATGACAAGAACTGAATTTTACATGTTTGCTATACCTACGACAAGAACTGAATTCAACATGTTCGCTTTACTCTACTTTTGACGATGTAACTAACTCATACTTAATGTTTGTACTGTAGCTAGCGTATACTTAACTATGTTTCTGTTTCAGGTCCTCTTCTGGATTGTCTACTGCTGCCTATTTGTACATTTTATCCGGTATCCTCTGTTGTTTCTGTACTATGACGTGGCACCTTTGTAAATGAGCTCTTAGCCCAAAGGTATTTGTAATCCAAATTACCAATAAATAAAATAAATAAATACTGGTATTTTGGCTGTGGTTACTTTTTTGCAGAGTGCCTTGTAGGTGAATGAGCAAGTGAGTGCTCATTCAGGTGGGAGCTGAAGTCATTTAAAAAAAGAACAGAGCAGATCTGAGATACTGTTTTAGCTTTACTTTATAACTGTTCCTGCATGTGGAAGGCTGATTAAGAAATGAAGTCTGCCAGGGTGTGAACGAGCGGCAATCATGTATTGGGAGACTGACACAGGAAGTACTACTGAGTATGTGGAAAGGCACATATTTAGCAGGACATTCTTCTTTTTTGTTTAATACTTTCCTAGAGTTGAACTCAGAGCTGGCTGCTGGGTTCTCTGTTTTACATTATGGAGTAGGATGGAGAAGTGGAGTGCATACCCTAAACCAAATGACAGATGACAGGACTATATTTGTAACCTGTAAAGACTAAGCGTGTCGGTGGCGGGTAGTAGGGTTGGAAATTGAGTGGGGTAGTAAAGGGGGGAGTACCAGAATAGTGAGAAAAACTTTGTTTTAAATTAACTTAAATGTCTTGCACCTGAAACTGAGAGATGCCGGCAGCAAGACGCATACTACCAGTGGGGCAGAAGGGGAGAAGACTCAGAGACATTCAACATTAATGAGAGGAAAAAATGGCGGTGTTTGAAAATGTGAACATTCCATTTGGCACACTGGTTTTTGATGTAGAGACTTGCCTCTGGGTACTTGTTTTTACCTGTGCATTAGAAGGATCTAACGCACAGGTAACAACCAATCAGAAAGCATGATTTCCCTACCCATTTTATAATTAGTAATAATCTCTAATAAGTTTTTGTTACAGGTATGCTTGAGCATTTAAAGCAGTGTTCTTCATTACACTATTTTAAATTGTATATAATTTTTAATTATTATCATATAGGATCCCAAATGTCCATGTCACTTCAGCCTACACATCTGCTGTTGGAGGGATAAGGAGTTTGAATCATTACAGTGTAGAGGGCATCTTCTGAAATGACCAGTAATGCTTTTGCTAGGGCATCACTCAGGCACAGACATTCTGTACTAAGTGTGATTATAACATCCCTTAAAAAATACAGTTACTACAGTGAATAATCCTTTCTTTCAGTGCTGCAGACCTGGCTGCCAAAGCTTTAAGTTTTTGTCTGTATCGGGGAGCTGTTACCCAGCAGCTGGAGTGGGTTCTGCTGGAGGCACATTATGGCCTACTAGAGTTTCTCATACAAGAATCCAAGAAAAGAGAAGATTTGATTAGTAAGAGGTGTCAGGCCTTGTCTGCACTGATGAGACTTACATCTATTCCAGCCTGCCAAGAACTTCTGGATATGCAAGAGAAGGTAGGTGTGAACCAGAATAAACTACTAAATGTAGTAAATTCCGAAAAGCCTTTATTACTACTTGTTTAATCAATTTATTTTATTGAGATTTCATGAACAAAATGTACCAGAAAGCTCTCTTGGTATGCAGTGACAGGGCTACAGGGAGGACGGTGTGACTTATGGGTGTTAAGACCACTAGCAGAAAAATTATAATCTTTTTTACTCTGCATTTGAAGTATGGGCTTTTACTGCTCTTTGACATTTCAAATGGCTTTGGAGGAGTGATGTGCTCATCAGTCATATAACAGGGGTGGGACAGGAGGCGGAGATTGGGGTGTGGTTTATTATCTAGGTTTCACCTCATTCAAATGTAGAAAGCCTAGTGGTAGTAGTGGCAAATGTTACCGCTGCTCACTAGAAAGGTAATTACCTTGTCAGGACTGCATGGCTTCATCCTGGATCCGGACTTCCCAAAATTCAGTGTGACAGTTGCAAGAATGCTCCAGTTCTAAGGCAGCCTGGGGCATTTCTCCTTTTTTGGATGTTATCCCTTTGCCACTTATTTTGATCTTATTTATATCTAGCAGCAGTGAAACCTCCATTTGTATTTTAAACATAAGCACTTGTTTCTCTAAATTCAAATCATGCTTGTTACATATCAATTTTCTCCTGCTGGTTCTATAACGTTTTTCCACTTCCCTGAGTGCTGGTTGTTAACCAGTTGCTAAAAGTGAAATATCTGCTTAGATGTCAGTCTGGCTCAAGATGTCAACAGGGTCCTGATGGTATCATGTGCCCCTCTGGACCAGAAGATTGTGGGTTTAGTCCCACATCGGGATTGGGCTCATACCTTAAACACTGGCACCCGAGTGCAGTACTAAGGTGATGCTTTACAGGCTGGGTGTGCAATCCTTTGGATGAGATGTTAAACTGAGGTCCCTTTTCTGGTGATTGTTTAGGCAGATGTTGAGGATACCATGACAGTGCTCGAGAGGAATAGTGGAATTTTTATTAAAATACTGTAAATAAACCAACAAATTATAACAGAACATATCAAGCATCAGTATACAAAATCAAAAAATCCTCCACCATAACACCAAAAACTTGCCCTATTTCATCATTTTATATACCATATATTCATAAAAAATAATAACATGCAGTGTAGAGAGAATACCAGCGCCCCTTTTATGTGTGCTACCCACTGTACCCCACTCCCAGCCAAGCAGTATTCTGCGACTGTGACCCCAGTGTTTTTTAGAGCCAAGGCTCTAATCAGTAAGGTCCACCCGTTGCAAGGCTGTAACTATATTTTAAAAGGTGTCTTGCTGCTGAACGATCTTTTATTTGGTGGTAAAAGAACTAGAAATAATCACCAACTGGCCCTTTAAGGCACAAAATTATTTTGTTAGCAATTAATTCTGCCACTCTCACCGACCACGTGGTAGTCAATTTTGTCATTTCAGCATATGTTTGTTTTCAGTAATGCAAGTGGTACAGTACCAAACTACTGTACTCAAAAACATATTTTGTGAAAAAAATATATAAAAAATTGATATTTTTTGTGAGCTGGAGAGAAAAGAAGAAGCATCACCACTGCTGCCACAGACCTCGTGGTCAGGATCCCAATCTCGAGATATAGTACATTCTGCTGTCTGATGCAGGAAGCTGTAAAATTAAAAATAAAAAAAGAAAAGAAAGTTATTATGCTGTGTTATTGTTAGTGGCAAAAGAATATATAGTATTACTGTCTCTGCCCATTACCATCTTAGTCCATGCATTCAGCGTGAGCTTTCAATATTTCCACAATTTCCAAACCATGCTTGTAGTTCTCATTGCGTGTGCATAGCTTTTCAAAGTTAGTAGCCAGCCATTGGGCATGCCATGCTTTCAGGGCATCTGTGCGCAACTTACATATGAACATATGAATCTTCCAGCAGAAACAGGCCTCATGGTCTATCAAGTCTGCTCAAGTGTGCAGCTAGCACACCTGGATTGCAGCTACCCCATCCCTTCCCCTCTCTCACCTCCAGGAAGTTATTAGCACTACTTACCCAGACTCTCCCCATGCCCTGTCCCATGCTCTTGTAAAACTACCCACCGTCTTACATGAAATCACCCCCTCTTTATGGCATTCCATTTTGACACCACCCTCTCTGTGAAGAAATGTCTCCTCATCTCTCTCCTAAGTCTTCCCCCTCAAATCTTACCCCATTCCCTCCATGGTCCCTTCCCTTCCTCAACTTAAATAACCCATCAGTGCTAGGTTTGTTGATCCCCTTCAAGTACTTGAACATTTCAGTCATATCCCCCTATCCCTGCTCTCCTCCAGGGTGTACAAACTCAGATTCCAGGTTTTGCCTTCCATCCCCTGTATCATTTTTGTCACCCTTCACTGCACCCCCTCTAGCAGTCTGATATCCTTCTTCAGATATGGATGCCAGTACTGCACGCAGCATTCCAAGCGCGGCCAGACCAAGGACCTGTAGGAGGAGCAGGATCACTTCCCTATGCCTGGATGAGAATCCCCTTGCAATACACCCCAGCATCCTATTAGCCTTAGCTTCAGCTTTCCTGCATTGAGCAGAGCTGTCCAAGTTGATTTCTGAGCTCAGATTGCTGCTTTAAGCTGTGTCAATACCTCAGTAACATACTAATCTGAAATGGTGTTTTAGTTCATCTTTGAGAAATTAATTTATTGCAATATCCAGGGGCTGTAACAGGTCAGTACAAGAAGCTGATTGAAAAACAGGCAGGGCCAGCACTAGGCACCCACAAAACCTGTGGCCACAGGGGACCTCACATGCTGCTGGGGCCCCTAACAAACAGAAACTTTAAACTTTTTTTAAAGCCACTTTATAGCTGTTGGGTATGGCCTGTGTGTACATATAGGAAAAGTTGGGTACTGTAAATAATTTTACAGCTTGTGCTATTCCAGTTGTTAACATGTATGACTGTATTATGAGAGTAATTTACAATTCCCCATAGTCCCTGAGCTGGCATTAGATTTGTACCCTTTTGTCAAATATTGTGGAACATGGGACAGCAATAAAGATTATTACACAAAGTTATTACATTTGATATTTCTACTGTTGAAGTTTAATGTTGTTTTTGATATATGGGGTGAGTGATAAATCAGTGAGATAAAACAGTGTATCATCCACTGCAGTATGATATTTTTACCCTCTGCTCTACTGTGATGATATCAGCCATTTATACACACAAGTCACACAAAGTTCACTGATATCATCACTCTAGGCAGCTTTCCCCTCAGTATGCAAGAAACACCTGTGCTGTTACCATAGACACAGATGCCGAACTACATGAGAGGTCTCACTGCTGCCTACAGCTAACTCAGTTAGCATTAAAAAAACACACCTATTCCTCACTCTAACTTCCAACTTATTACTGTGATACTCTCAGCTTGACTGCAGCCAGAATTCTAAAAAGCACAGCTTCACAGAACAGTCTATTCTTCACTGCTGCATGCAGCTAACTCAATTACCACTGAAACACACTCTCACTTGTTCCTCAAACTCTGACTCTCAGCCCATTACAATTACTGTGATACTCTCAACATGACTGCAGCCAGAATCCTAAAGAGCACAATTTCACAGAACACTCTGTTCCTCACTGCTGCCTACAGCTAACTCAGTTACCACTAAAAACACTCACCTGTTCCGACACTCTGCCTCTCAGTCCATTACAATTATTGTGATGCTTTCAGCTTGACTGCAGCCAGACTTCTAAAGAATACAGCTACACAAAGGTCTATTTCTCACTCCTACCTAAAACTAACTCATATAGCATTGCAAAACACACTCATCTGTCTCCCAGAGTTTGTAACACTGCCAGCCCATTCAGAATAACTCACACACATAATAAGGAAACACATAAGCAGGAACAGAAAACAAGACAGCATAACAATACTCCTGAAACTCCTGGCCCTATTGTATATAATGAATACATGATGTGCAGATCGTGTGCTATGGCAAATATTGTCACTGTTGCATCGTGAGCTCTGGATATCTCACTGCAGGGTGCAATAGCAGCATCAAGTCACACTATGCCCATCAGGATACACTATATACACCACATATGTACGAACATATGAAATTTGCCAGCAGATAAAGGCCTAGAGGTCTATCAAGTCTACTCGAATGTGCAACTAGCACCCCTTATTCTGCAGCTGCCCTTCCCTTCCACCCTTCCCCTTCATTGACCCTCCCCCTTGTCCTGTCCCATCCCCTTTTGAAGCAGTCCACTGTTCTACTGGATACCACTTCTGCAGGTAACGCATTCCACCCAGCCACCACCCTCTCTGTAAAAAAGTGTCTCCTCATCTCCCTCCTAAACCTTCCTCCCTCCAGTCTCATATCATGGCCCCTGGTGTCCCTCCCTTCCTTACTTTGAACAGCCCCTCTGTACCTGTCTTGTTTATTCCTTTCATGTACTTAAAGGTTTCAATCATGTCCCCGTCCCTCCTCTCCTCCAGTGAGTACATGTTCAGCTCCCTCAGCCTCCTCTCATATGATAAGTCCCCCAGCCCCTTGATCATCTTTGTTGCCCTGCACTGCACCATCTCCAGTAACTTAATGTCCCTCTTCAGATATGGGCGCCAGTACTGCATGCGGTACTCCGGGTGCGGTCTCATTAATGACCTATACAGTGGCAGAATCACCTCCTCCCTCCTCAAAGATATACCCCTTGCAATAAAACCCAGCATTTTGTTGGCCTTTGCAGCTGCCTTCCTACATTGTGCTGAGTTATTCATTGACCCAGTAATGAGCACCCCCAGATCCTTCTCCTCCTCTGTCTGGGCTAGGTGCACTGCCCCCAGCTGGTAACTCCTCCTTGGGTTCTTTATCCCAAAATGCAGCACCTTGCACTTTTTGGCATTAAACCCCAGTTGCCAGGTGTCTGACCAGGTTTCAAGCCCATCATGTATCCCATAGATATATACACACACACACACAGAAATTTTTAGGAGATGAAGTGAATATATTTGTCTGGCTCTGCAAAGAGAAAAATACAACAGCAGGAACATGATGATGCAAAGTGACAAAGGTTTGATGTATTATAATTGAAAGTGTGTGTGTGTGTGTGTGTGTATGTGTGAAGTGCCTCATACATTATTTAACACAGCCTGATGTATACCATTTCATGTATCAAAGGGACTGTTTCTAGGCTTAGAAATGAGATTTAGCACCTATATCTGCATTGGCATTTTAATTCCCTAAACTTTGAGTAAGCCATGGTCCACGTGTAAAAAGAAAACTGGGTGGGGGGCCGGATGGGGGGACATCATTAATTCCATTGGGAGCCCCCAAAATCCTAAAACAGGCCCTGAAAACAGGAACAATATTGCACTTTTCAGATTTGTTGATGACTTGCTCTGTTGTGTGGCACCTGAAAAGATCGAGGATTTACAGAGTGCACTGCACAGAGGATAGACAGTTTTTCTGCTGTATTATCTCAACATACAGGACTATGATAGCTTCAGTATATTGAAGTGTTCTGTCCGAGTTAACCAATGGTTTGCTATATGGATGACTCCAGTCCTGGGGAAAATTGAACATGGTGTGAAACTGGCTTATAGTGTATGGTGGAACGTCGTTCTCCACTGAAATCCATCGCTGTCGAAATGTTGTTCTCCTACACTAGTGACGTTCGCGGTGCATCAGAACGATTTTTTGTTCTACTGCACTGTGCACGTCACACACTGTGTGCTCGAGCAGCATTTGACAGTTAGGGCTCACTCCATAGACAGGACACATAGCGAAAGCAGCAATGTCAGTGGCAGTACTATCAAAGCCACTGTCGGAACGGGATAGATTCATCCTCGATCAGGAAAAAAAAAACGAGAAATGACATGCGGCAATTACATAGTTTCCTGAGAGACAACGACAAGCACAGGGCAATACATGATATTCCCACTACAGAGTTAGACCCACTGTTAGCCAATTGTATCTATAAAATAAGAAGATTAGATGACAGTGAATAAACAGTTAAAATGTCAAGCGTGAAAACGTTCAAAATGTAAAGTTCTTTTTTCCTTCTAGTAACCCAGTAAAAATGTTTTGAAGCAGAAACATGCTGTAGTGATTTTCTTTTTCCCCAAAAAACGATGTTCCACCATACACTATAAAGAAAAATGCATGGAGAACAGTTGACTACAGGGCTAATCTTTCACCTCGTTGGCACCATGACGACGGATTACCTCTCGAGCTGCGCTCTCGAGGTAATCTGTCGTCATAGTGCCAACTCGGTGAAAGAATAGCCCTGTTGTCAACTGTTCCCCATGCACTATCCTATATATTGTGCCCTGTTAGATGGTCTGTGGAGGAGGCAGTGGCCAGACAGGGTACAGCAAAGCACCACAGTAGCTTGGCATTTATCATCACGCCCTGTTACCTCAATTTGTGCTTTGCCAACTGTGTCCATCATCCAGTCTGTGCAGGGTATAAGATTCACCCCTTTCTCATCTAGGTTTAGCACAAGCTCAGGCGGTATCGATTCCTGTCTGGCTGCCACGCTGAACCTCTTTAAAAACATTGTTTAAGTCCACCTGTGTTTTTCCTTGTGACTTTGTTCCCCTCCTACTTCAATTCAATTCAGTTTTATTTTTATACTGGAAAGTATGTGAGTAAAAATGCACATTTTCACAAATGTCCAGTGGTACAAAAATTTGATAATACAAAGAAAAAGGTAAAAACAATATTTGCAAAATTTTATGGTATTTACAATAGGAACAGTGTATATGATGGGATCATCTAAAATAGAAAAAAAATAGAGTGCACAACAGAGCCAATATACAGATACTTATAAAACTCTAAGGTTGGTGGACATTTAGAGGGGTTACCTACAGGGGCAGACACAGGTACTGGATTGGAGGAGGTGGTTCTTGAGGGAGGAGGTGAATGAGCCAATTGAACTACAGGCCTGAAGTTCAGGAGGCAGTTTAATGTAAAACCTAAGGCCCTTTATATGTGATAGAGTTCAGCATATGCTTGGTGCGGTAAAAAGAAGGGGTGTTGAAGATATTATAGGCAGCCCCTCTAGTATTGCGCTTGGGAATCAATAAGGTGAAAAGGGAGTTAATGTTGATTGGCAGTAGGTTACAGTGAACTATATGTAGGAAAGAGAGCATTTTAAGTTGGAACCTGCCTTCAAGGGTGAGCCAGTTGACGGAGGCATAGAGTGTACAGTGATGGGTCATCCGGGTGGAGGGGGCCAGTCACGAAGCATGCATATTATTGTATGTAGTCCTGAGTTTGGAGAAAGGGGGGATGTGCTAGTGAATTCCATTCTATTCAGGAAGAGCCAGGACCACATCCAGAAGAATGACAGTGATCCTCCGTTTTTGGCTAGCAGTTGTGTGTGTATGGAGGGGTCCAAGCCTTCACTATGCTTGTAGCAATCACAGTCAACACATGTCCGTTCAAATCACCACTGCACCCTCTGCCTTCACTGATTTAATAGTGTTCTTAAAGTAGCAGTACTGGTTAAGTAGGAAGTGATGTTCACTATAGAGTGGTGCAGCTTTAATTCTGGTTTCATGATCTCTAATAATTTTTTTTTATTTTTAATAAATAAAACTACTGCTGTGTATCCGCAGTAAATATGGCAGGTGCTGTATTTACAGCTGCCTGCCCCCCTTCACATTCCTGCACATTCTTTGTTTACAGTACTTCTATTGTAGCCCTGTGCTCTGCGTTCATGATCCCCTATTATAGAAGAAACAGTACTAACACTGGTCAACAGAATCAGATTGCTCTCATTTCATCAAGGGTTTACAGTTCTGCTTTTTTTATTAAAATGTTAATCTAATGGTGCTATTTGTAAGCATAACTCAAGGGGTGGCATGACTGAAAATAAACAAAATAGAAGAATTAAATAATCTTTAATGAATAAAAACAGCGGTTGCTGCAAAAATGAAATACAGGTAAGTGATAATCGTGAATGAAACTATGAAATGAGCCACAAAGCAGGGATTTTTTTAAGTAGTGTAACCCCCCTGTTACCCGGGGTTACTAGAATCCCAGTAAGACCTAGTGGTAGGCAGGGAAGGCAGCTTGTGAAACTCCAGTTAAATGGATTTCACACTGTCTCACTCTGTTCTCAGTCTCAGCTGAGACTGAGGGATGATATCACCATAGAACTCTCGCAGCTGCATGAGCCACACTGGAATACTGCAGTTGGAAGTTAGGATAGAATGTTGGGGGAATTTGAAGAGGGTCTGTGTGCAGTCTTGGAGAGAGGCAGTAGCACAGCTGTCTGGGTGCAGGCTCTCAGAGTCTTAAGCTCTCTTTATAGAGCTACTGTAAGGAAGGTGTGTGTTTCCACCGTAAGAGGAACACAGAAGCTGATTGTTGAAGTGGTGGAGACCGCTGTTACTGGTCCAAGTGCCCCATCCCTGTGGGGATGAGGGGGAAAAGATTTGCCTGTTTTCCAGGGGCAACCCTCCTGGTTCCGGCTAAGGGAAGAAGCTGCCTATTTCAAGTTGTGCTGCGGCACCAGAAGCTATGGGAGAGAAATTCCTGTGAGGAATTGCCTGTGGGGCACCTGCAACCAAAGGGTGAGTTCGCTCTGACAGAGGGCCAATGTTTTTCATCTGAGCTGTTGGAAAGTGGGGATTGGACTACTTAATCTGTAGGAGGTCTAGTGTAATAGACATTGCCGGTTAATTCAAGTAGGTTCAAGTCCAGCACAAAGAGTGAAGTAAAGTGGGGATTCGACTGCTTAATCAGTGGGGGGCCGAGAGCCATGGGCTAAGCCAAGTAAAAGTATATTCAAGTCCAGCACAATGGGAAAGCAAGACAAGTAGAGGAAATGTGACAGACATTTAGCCTTAATCTACATTGCCAAGCTTTACAGAATGAGGTGTTTACTGTCCAGAGAAATGGCCAGGTATGAATTGTGGGAGTGAGAGGTGGGAGACCCCCCATCAGTAGTAACCAAATTCACCTCTACGGATTTGCTCTGTGACACCTTTACTTTCTCTCAGGTACTTGGCCAGTGCCTGAGGAAAGTACCCAGACATGGGATTAAAAGGAGAATTCCCTGATAGAGCTGAGGTGCTCTTAGGTGGTTTAGGGAGCCACCAGAAAATGTATCCATGACAAATGGAAGGTGCGCTTAGGTGGTTTAGTGAGCCACCAGAAAGGTTTCCATGACATATGGAAGGTGTCCGAGTGGCCAGCAGGGGAGCCGAGCCAGGGAAAACCCAGAATAGTGTACAAGTTCAAACACCATGAAGTCTTGCTATATTATAACAATAGCAGTCAGCCACTGCAGCTGAACTGCCCCGGAAAGGAAGGAGTTAACTCCAGAGGATCTGGAGTTCTACAGCGCTAGGGCGCTGTGCCAAAGCTCTATCTGGCCAGTTTCAAATGAAATTGTTAGATTCTTTACTACGCTCCACTGAACAGTCGCTCTGGAGATCAGCTCCTTCAGCTCGGTTCATTCTCGGTTCAAGCGAGTATTTTTCGGTTCATTTGAACCGGCAAAAAGTATTTATTTTACCGCATTTCGGTTAAAAGCTCTATCTGGTAAACCGTAAGTACAAATTTAAAGTCTGTGTGGAAATTCAATTATTGGTTCGGTTTTGAACTGATCGGTTTGCTGATTTTAACGTTTTGAAGTGTTTGGTTGGGCTTTTAGAGTGCAGTTCCTGGTTCTTATCGGTTCTAAAAAAACCTGTTTTTAAATAGGTTTTTTCAAATACCCGTGACACGGTTAGGAACCGATAAGGGTGTCTTGCCTGGCACTGCCATCAAAAGGGCAAGTTTTGGATAGGCTGGCATTATGTCTGAGAAACCCAAAAGAAAAACCGGGCCCACTGGGTTTCAACACTGTGATGTCTGTGGGGAAGCCTTTGCCAAGGCTGACCCACACACCACTTGTGTCTATTGTCTGGGGGCTGACCACCTCCTGTCAGACTGCCAGGTGTGTAAAAATTTCCCTGCAGCCACCCTGGAAAGAGATTGGGCCGGCTCAGGGAACGAGAGGCCAAAAAGTCCACTGACCGGATGGCCAGCCGGTCCAGCACCCACTGGACCAGAGGGAGTGCCCTCTGACCAGGCGTGACTTCCTCGGCAAAGAAAGGCTGGTTCAGATGAACCAGTCCCAGTTAAAGACAAAGAAATCAGTAGGTTTGGAGTCCAAAATTGTCTGTCCAACTGCTGCAGAGATAGCTAAAGCCATTCAGATTGTCCAGTCACTGTCTCAGGGACCTGTCGAACCACCAACAGTTGGTAAAAGGTTGGTTCGTTCAGTTCAGTGGTTCAGGAGTATGATGTTGAGGAATTTTATGAACCACAGGAGGGAGGAGAATTTGATCAATATATGTGTGGCTGGGAGGGTCTGGACGTGCCCATTGAACGGACATTCCTCCAGACAGACCTTTAGAATCTCCTCCTATTCTGTCTGAGTCCCCTTCTCATTTTATGTTTTACAAAAGGTTGCAGAAACCTCCAGCTTCCTTTAGAGGAGGCTGTGGATGAGAAGAGAGCCTGATTTTGTAGAAATGATGGATATACCAGAGTCTAGGAGGTTGTCTATTCCTTTGCATAAGTCATTTAGGAAGCAAACAACAAAGATTTTAAAAAATCCTCATTCTGTCCCTCCTGTAGATAAAAAAATGGACAGAAGGTATACTTTGTCAGGCTCTGATACAGACTTCCTCACTGAACAGTGTAGTCATGTAGGTGTGGTACAAGCTGCAGCCTATGACAAGGCTAATATTCCCCTGGCCTCACATCCTCCTGATAAGGATTCCAGGAAGATTGATGCCATGGCGAAAAAACAGTATATGGCAGCTTCTTTGGGACTCAGGCAGGCAAATTATATGGCTAATGTAGCTAGATATCAGAAATCTAGATGGGACACAATATTGCAGTTAGCCAAGCAGGCCCTTGGCCAGCTGGCTAGTGCGTTGGAACAGGTGGCTGCTGATGGCATTGAAGCCTCTAAGTTCAATTTCATACTGCTGTTGATGTTAATGATGTCTCCTCTAGGGTCATGGCCACTTCTGTAGCTTTCCGTAGGTTGTCACGGCTCAGATGCATTAATCTGTCCTAGGATACTCAGTCAAAGGCTATGGATTTTCCTGTAGTGGGAAATTCTCTGTTTGGGGAACAAACAGAAAACTATATGAAAAAGATGGATGAATACAGAACTACCTACAAAAGTGCCCAGGCTAAGGAGAGGCATGCCACTTCACAAAGGCACGCTCCCAGAGGTAGGGGCAGGCCTTTCCACAGGCCTTTTTACCAATTTCAAGCCTCCTCTGCTTTTGTGCAGAAGGGTTTCTTCAGAGGCAGGGGTAGACGAGGCACAAGTAAACCGTCCCCCTCCCCTCAGCCTAAGGCTGCTGCCAAGCAGGCACCCTGATGGGGTGCCCAGGGCCGATTCTCCTGTACCAGTGGGGGGCAGGTTGGCTTATTTCAGCCAGAACTGGCTGTCCTTAACTTCGGACAGATGGGTTCTGGAGGTAATAAGCCAGGGTCTGGTTCTCAGCTTCAAACAGTTTCCAAAGATGAGAGCCAGACATTTTCCACCTGCAAATCCTTCAGAAGCCCTTGCTTTGGAAGCAGAGGTTTCTTCTCTTCTGGACTGCAAAGCAGTGGAAAGGGTCCCTCCTTGCCATCAGGGCAAGGGGCTATATTCAAGATACTTTCTTACCCCAAAAAAGACAGGAGAATGGCGGCCCATTCTAGATTTAAGGTACCTGAACAAGCATCTTTTGAAACCAAAGTTCAAAATGTTGACTCTGGCAATGATATTGCCTTCTCTAAGGCCAGGGACTGGCTAGCTTCCTGGACCTCAAGGATGCCTGTTTTCATGTTCTGATCAGGCCTTCTCACGAAAGTACCTCAGGTTCGAACTGCCCTCAGGCCACTACCAGTTCAGGGCAATGCCTTTCGGCCTTACCTCTCGCCAAGGGTATTCACAAAATGTCTAGCTGTGGTAGTGGCTCACTTAAGAAGGCAAGGGGTTGCTGTGTTTCACATGGACGACTGGCTCATTGTGGGTCAGTCTCCAGATCAGGTGAAATCCCACTTGCAAGTCACCCAGCAGCTTCTCACTTCCTGGGATTCCTGCTAAATTTACCAAAGTCAGTTCTGGAACCAGTTCAGGTCCTAACTTTCATAGGTGCAGAATTGAACACAAAGTTAGCCAGGGCATTTCTTCCCTCGGAAAGGGTAGACAGACTCATTGCCCTGGCATCCTCCTTTACCCTGAGTCTCTGACCAGCAAGGCATTTTCTGCAACTCCTGGGGCACATGGCTGCTTCCACAGCTGTAGTGCAAGGGCAAGATTCCAGATGAGGGACATTCAGTTCCATTTGAGGGCCTATTGGTCTCAAAGGAAGGACCCCTTTCCAAATTGGTCCCAGTGACTCAAACTCTGATCCTGGCCCTCCACTGGTGGCAGGACCGAAGCAATCTAAAACAAGGGTTCCCTTCATTCCCATTTCCTCCCTCACCCTCACCACGGATGCCTCCCTGTTAGGGTGGGGAGCTCACTTGGGTGACCTGTCCACTCAGGGAGTGTGGTCTCCTCAGGAATCTCTGCTCCACATCAATCTTTTGGAACTCAGAGCTGTCTTTTTAGCTCTTCAGGTATTTTCAGTTTCTGTCCAGAACAAAATGGTTCAAGTCAGGACAGACAACACCACCACAATGTGGTACATCAACAAGCAAGGGGGCACTTGGTCATCAGCCTTGTGCACCGAAGCAATGAAGTTGTGGTCTCTGGCCTACTCCCTGAACACCTCCCTGATAGCAGTTCACCTCCCAGGGAAGGACAGTGTCCTGGCGGATGCCCTCAGCAGAATTTCTCAGGGCCATCACGAATGGGCTCTGAATCCACAGGTGCTGGGGTCTGTCTTTGCCAGATGGGGCACCCCTCAGATAGATCTTTTCGCAGCCCCAGACAACCACCAACTTCCTCTATTTTGTTGCAGGCCTCCAGTGCTGGGCTCAGTCCCCCTGGACGCCTTTCTGTTGGACTGGAAAGGGAAGTTCCTGTATGCCTTTCCCCCCTTTCCTCTTCTTTTCAGGGTACTAGTGAAAATCAGATCTCAACCCTGCAAAGTGATTCTGATTGCCCCAGATTGGGCCAGACAGCCCTGGTACCCTCTGCTTCTGTCCTTGACAGTCCACCCTGCCCTGAGCCTGCCCAGAGTCCACGACTTGCTGGCCTGTGCACAGGGGAGAGTGTGGTATCCGGACCTCAAATCCCTCCATCTCAAGGCCTGGCTCTTGAGGGGTTAGAATTTGCTGATTTTCCTTTCTCAAGGTGTCCTGGATATTTAAAGGCTCAAGGAAGCCTTCACTAGGAACCACTTACAATTCTAAGTGGAAGAGGTTTTCCATCTGGTGCTCTGAGAGGCAGATTATTCCAGAATCCGCTGATCTTCCCATTTTATTGGACTATTTGGTCCATTTAAATTCCCTAGGCCTTAGGCCAGCTACCTTGAAGGTTCATCTGGCAGCTGTCTCTGCTTTTGTGTCAGCAGGGAAGCCTGCCTCCCTTTCTTCTCACCCTGTGTTTTCCAAGTTTTTTAAAGGGTTACTTCATACTAACCCCCCTTTTCGGGAACCAGCTCCTGCCTGGGACCTGAATGTTTGCATTGCTCAGTTAATGCAACCTCCCTTTGAGCCTCTGTCCTCAGCAGAGCTCAAGTATCTAACTTGGAAAACTGTTTTCCTAGTGGCTATCACTTCTGCCAGACGCATAAGTGAATTACAGGCCCTGTCAGTGGAAGAAGATTTTATTTCTTTCCACAGAGATAAGGTAGTCCTCAGGACTAATAGAAAGTTTTTGCCTAAGGTGGTTTCAGATTTCCACCTGAACCAATCCATCTCTCTCCAGTATTTTTCACTGAGCATTCTTCCTCAGGTGAGAGAGACTGCACAGCTTGGACGTCAAAAGAGCCTTAAGCTACTATTTGGCAGCACCAAGGGTCACAGGTTCGAATCCTCCAACTCTTTCCTTACTTATGGTGAGGTTGGTAAGGAAACCTGCCACTAAGAGGACAATTGCAAGGTGGATTGTCTCTTGTATCCAATTTTGTTACAAAAACTAGGTAGAGAACCCCCTCAGGACTGAGGCCCACTCCACCAGGGGGTACAGCTGTGTCTCTAGTGGCTGCTAGAGACATTCCCATTATAAATTTGTCAAGCTGCTACCTGGAAGACAGTTCACACTTTACCAAGCATTATTCCCTGGATGTCCAGTCCAGGAGATGCTCGGTTTGGTACAGCTGTGCTTCAGAGCCTATTTCTAAGTAGGTCCTGACCCTCCTCCATGGAGGTACTGCTGTGTAATCTGCTTATTGTTATAATATAGCAAGACTTCATGGTGTTTGAAGAAAAATACTCACCTTAGTAATTGCTTTTCTTCTCATGAGTCTTGCTATATATAACCACCCTCCCTCCTGCCTCTCAGAACTTCTACTTGGGTAGGGGTGGCAAATTAGTGCAAGCACTGTGTCATGCCATTGTAGTTTTTCCTTTACCCTCTTTCTTTTAGGGTTAGGGAACTAGGTTGTTCGTTTAGGAATATATTGGCCCCTTCCTGGACTTGAGTCTTTGGGGAAGGGGGTCCTAATGGTGCTTGTCAAGGGGAAAACTAATAATAATAATACCATTATTCATTGTTATTATGGTTATTGGTGTTTCTATTGTTTTATATTGTTGTTATTACTACTAGTAGGTAGCCATTTGGCTAGTGTAGAGCTTTCCACACAGACTTGTTGCTTAGTGTTAGCCTCGTAAAAGATCTGACAGTTTCATTTGAAACTGGCCAGATAAACTTTAACAGCGCCCTCTCACTGTAGAACTCCAGATCCTCTGGGTTAACTCCTTCCTCTCGGGCAGTTCAGCTGCAGTGGCTGACTGCTATTGTTATAATATAGCAAGACTCCATGAGAAGAAAAGCAATTACTAAGGTGAGTAATTTTTCTTGGGCTGTGTACCAAAGCAGCATGCAAGTCCGGCTGTGTGCCGGTGGGTTCAGAGCCTGAGGGCTGAAGTGTTGAAGAAGTGTTCTTGATTCTTTTAATCTGCATTACCAGAAGTGTAGCCCCGTGGGGGTCCGTCTATGCTTTGTTTATTCTGTTTGGATGTGAATAAAAGCCACACTTTAGAATCCCATTTCTGGTATTGGACATTACAGTTATTGCTTCCTGTGTTCGGAGTTACTTGGGTGCTCCTGTGCAGAGTAGCCAAACCTAGGTCCCCCTGTGCCGAGTGACCTATTCCTCCCCGAACCCAGTCCCCCCCTGGTACTGCTGTCAGATTCAAACAGCATACCGCCTGTCGTTTGCAAAAGGCAGGGGGGGGTTACACTAGTACTGCTGCTTTAAACTCCATTTCCACATCTTCAAACAGGAGAGAAGGGTGTCCTCTAGGTTTTATGGTCTGCTTCTTTGGCATCCAAGATGGGTCTGAAGTGTCTTTTAACTTCTACAGGCAGTTCTGTTTGAATACAGTACTTTCAATTTTTTTTTGTGCTTTGATTGACAGTAGTGCACGGTGATTATTATGCATTGTTGGCATGAGAACTACCCAATTTCAAATCGCACATCACATGAGTAAACGGAATATTGTGCCCTTTTCTTGGTGGAGGAGAGGTAGCAGTAACAGACAGCGTCTGTGTTGCAGCCTCAGCCATCAGCCCAAAACTTCAGGCTGTGAGACTTAGCATTTCTGTCTAAATCATTAGTCTGTTAAGTGATAAAATCTCATTTTGTAGCCTTTCAGCAAATGAAACAGAAACGGAGTCCACTTGAAACCTGCAGACATTTAGCACATTTTACAGTGACAGCCAATCAGTTGACAGTTGATCAGCTGTTCAGGCAGCATGAACAAATGTTGGCACAAATATGCTGGCAGTCAGAAGAGGCCAAAATTTAGTTTGTACTAACATTTTTCTTCCTACAATATTTAAGAAGGTTAAAAATGATTATCAGCATACTCTCACAGTACTTTCCCCAACAAGGACAAATGATGCAGAGGACCTCATACATGTAGGTTATGGATAAGAACAGAGGCTTCTGCCGTTTGTCTGCAAGAAATTGCCAAAATTCACCCATATTAGGGCATTCCAAACACAAATGTGTCTTTGTCTAAGGAATAGTCTCACTACCTAGATGGGGGCAATTTCTTTCCTCAACTCACTTGTGGTTGTGAGTGTGCTTCACTCTTAGGCTTGGGCGGGGAAGGTTAGGGAGAAGAAAATAGCATTCAGGAAGTATAAGGAAACACAAAAGTAGCAGGACAGAGAACTGTACCAGTTAAAGCAGAAGGAAGCAGGGAAGGCAGTCAGAATAGCAAACGCCCAAACCAAGGAAAAGATAGCCAACTCGGTTAAGAAGGGGGAAAAACCTTTTATAGGTACATTAGGGAGTGAAGAAAGACAAAGGGAGGGATAGTGAGGCTTAATAAAGAGGAAGGTGGGTGGGCAGAGAGGGACAGTGAAAAAGCAGGCATACTGAACGAATACGTCTGCTCAGTATTCACAAAGGAAGAGGAAGGGGAGGCACCTAATCCAGTCAATAGATGCACTCTGGATGGGGGGCGATATCAGTCTTTTCACAGAAGAAAGGGTTCTGAAAGAACTCCAAAAACTGAAGGTGGACAAAGCAATGGGGCCTGATGGGATTAACCCCAGAATTCTAAAAGAACTAAGGGGAGAACTAATAACACCATTGACTACCCTTTTTAACAAATCATGGGAGGATGATGTGGTACCTGAGGACTGGAGGAGGGCAGATGTGATTCCCCTTCACAAAAGTGGGAGCAAGACAGAAGCAGGAAACTAAAGACCTGTCAGTTTGACCTCAGTGGTAAGAAAAATGATGGAATCACTTCTGAAGGAAAGAATTGTTGAGTACCTAGAGGCCAGTGGGACACAGGACCCAAGGCAGCATGGATTCACAGGGGGAAGATCATGTCAGACGAATCTAATCAATTTCTTTGACTGGCTGACCAAAGTAGTAGACCAGGGAGGGGCTGTGGACATGGCCTACCTAGACTTTAGCAAGGCATTTGTCACAGTCCCGCACAAAAGATTAATAAACAAATTAGCCAGCCTGGGAGTGGGTCTCAGGGTGGTAGCCTGGGTAAAACATTGGCTGGACAACAGGACACAAAGGGTAATAGTAAATGGAGTTCACAGTGAAGAAAGGAGGGTTACTAGTGGGGTACCGCAGAGTTCAGTACTGGGTCCAGTCCTTTTTAATGTCTTTATAAGTGACATTGCAGAGGGACTGGAAGGAAAAGTATGTCTCTTTGCTGAAGACACAAAGATCTGCAACAGGATTGATACACAAGGTGGGGTGGAAAGGATGAGAAGGGACTTGGCAAGGTTGGAGGAATGGTCAAATGTATGGCAGCTAAGATTCAATGCAAAGAAGTGCAAAGTAATGCACCTGGGGAAAAAAAACACAGGGGAAGAGTACACAATGGAGGGTGAGATACTGACAACAACAAAAATGGAAAAGGACCTGGGGGTAGTCATATCAGATGCCCTAAAGGTGGGCAAGCAATGTGAGAAGGCAGTAAGGAGGGCTGGGAGGATACTGGGATGCACAGGGAGAGGCATCACTAGTAGAAAACAAAAAGTTGTTATCCCTCTGTACAGACAGTTGGTGAGACCCCATCTGAAGTACTGTGTGCAGTTCTGGAGACCCCATCTCCACAAAGACATAGACAGGGTGGAGGCTGTCCAGAGGAGGGCAGCCAAAATGGTGCAGGGTCTGCACCAGAAGACATACAAAGAGAGAATAAAGGAGCTTAATATGTATACCCTTGAGGAAAAGAGGGAGGGGGGGGACATGATAGAAACTTTCAAGTACCTCAAGGGAATCAACAAAGTCCAAGAGGGTAGCATCTTTCAGAAAAAGAGATGTGCAAGAACAAGGGGGCACAATTAGAAGATAGAGGGGGGACGGCTCAGAGGTAACGTGAGGTAGTATTTTTTCACGGAGAGGGTTGTGGATGCATGGAATGGCCTTCCTTAGGAGGTCATGAAGTCAAAAACAGTGGGGGAATTCAAGAATGCATGGGGCAGACATAAGGCAATTCTAGTGAGGGGTAGGAGGAAGTAGGCTGTTGGTTAACTAGGATCTGCAGCTTATCCATTAGGTAAAGAAATGGGCAGACTAGGTGGGCCAAGCGGTCCTCATCTGCCATCAAATTCTATGTTTCTACCATGGCTAGCTTACCATAGTACGTCCTATACACAATTTGGTATCCTTCTGTTTCTTAGTTGGTTAAGAACCTCATGTCACTCTTGGGCTGGACACCCTATAAAGATGTGAAATGAGAAAAAGAATGTGCTCCTGGTCTGTGGTGCAAAATGTAAAACCAAAAACTGCCCATCAAAAATCAGCTGCACACAGAACCACGATACAAGTCACCTCCCAGTCAACCAGACAGGAAACTCAGGTTGTGAAAAAATATTTAATTAAAGTACTTTTGATACCAGACAGTGACCAAAGGACAAAAGTGCAGATGTGCTAAGGTGGTAGTGGGCTCCCCAAGTGTATACACTTCGCCCTAAGGCATTTGTCACAGTAAAGTGCTTTATAAAAATTGGAAGTTTTTGGGTGAATGCTCGTCTTAAATAAGTTGTGAATGATGTCATAATGGCACCCATGATGAACATCACTGGAGGAGGTACATCAACCCCAAACATAAAGTGAAATTAGTTAAATTAATCTCAGCTTGGTTATCCATAGGACATACAAAACTAGTAAATGTTAATAAAAATACTAAATGTTAAATACTGAAAGGAGTACAGGGATCTAGTAGTAAATAGAGAGCTTCAGTCCATTCTTATAAGGGAGCAAAAATGGAGATAACAGTCCTTAATAATTCTTGTAAGCTTGAACTCCATCTTCACAAGACATGAGTCCTTAGGTCCAATCTTCTTGACAGAAGTAATATCATAAGTTCCTCCAACTCCCATCACCATGTAAATCACAACTCAGGTCCGAGGACAGGTAAGGAGGGCAAAGGTCACAGATATACCCTTGCGTTACAAAAAAGGAGAGAAACTTTATCTTTTTGAAAACAGTTCACACATACCCTGGTCTGTCTCTTCTCCACTCCTTGCATGGCAGCTGTCTTGGCTCTGTATTTTGTTTAATTGTTTATTTTTATTTTATTTAAAATTTTGTTAAGCAGGTAGGTACATTGAGCCACATGGCCCTTTTACAGGCACAATATGGGACATACAGACAAAAACTATTAAAAACATGAGAAAACAGAAAAACAGAAAATACAATAAAATACAACAGGATGTTGCTCCTCACAAATACAATCAGTTATACATTATGTACATGTACAAAAATACTGTTACAGCTAAAAGCTGATATCAAATGGCATTTTTTATTCTTATTTATTTATTTGATGCTTCAGATTATAATACCTTTGCACTAGTAGCTCTTTTATAAAGGTTCCACATCTGGCACAGATAAATACATGACATAACATATACAGTGGTTACTATACAGGAGAGAACTTACATCTTAGGCATTCTTATAGGCAGCAGTTAACAGCCTTGTCTAGAGGTAACAGCTACCAATATAGCAAGGTCATATTGGACATTAAGGCAAAGTCAAGGGATAAGTGGGGTAAATGAGAAGGGAAGTGGAGTAGGGGAGTAGGTCATATGGGAGCCATAGAAAGGGGTAGGGGAAGGAGAGAAAATAGGTAAAGGCTAGGTTCAGGATAGGTTACAGTGGGGTAGGAGAGGTTAGGAGTAGGTCATAGGATGGGGTAGGGGAAGGAGTAGTTTGATAAGAGAAAGACAGCAAGGTGTTGCTGTGAGCAGGCCTATTCAGAGCAGTGGCTTGTGATAGGTAGTGTCTGAGTTCCATTTTGAAATGGCCAACCTTAGTATCATTTGACAAAGTAGCAGGGAGGCTGTTTACCCATTTAGAGGCCCTATAGGTGAAGGATCTCAGTGCAAGGCTTGTCCTTCTACGTGGTATGCGGAGGGCATTGTCGGTAACACTTCTGGTGTGATGTGGGGTGGGCACTGGTTGTAGTGGTGGCTGTAGCCTGGGGGGGTAAGGAGGCAGACTTGGTACCTAATTCTTTCTTTAAGGGGGAGCCACCCATTTTGGGCGTAGAGATTACAGGTGTGGGTGATCTTATCTGCACTCAGGACCAATCTGCAGGCTTTATTCATGACCATCTTGACTCTGTTTAGTGAGGTGTCAGAGGTGGCTCTGTAGACAGTTATCCCATAGTCGATGACTGATAGGACTGAGCTGTTGACAATAATGCCCATGGCATCATGTGAGATGGAGTTCCTGTGCCTATAAAATATGCCTAGTTTTGCATTCACAGTATTAACAATGTGTTTGATGTGTGTGTTGAAGGTGAGGGAGTCATCGAGTGTGACTCCGAGGTATCTGAAGGTGTTTGCTTGTTCCCGGGTTTCACCCTTCTTGTTGGTTACTTGAAGCTGGCTTGCTTTCCTATAGAAACGTAGAAACACAGAATCTGTCGGCAGATAAGGACCATGCAACCCACCTAGTCTGCCCATTTCCCTACTTGGTTTGGCAATCTCCACTCTTATCTGGACTGCCTTTCCCCTGCTCTGCTGTACAGCAGGGTGCCTTTATGCTTATCCCATGCACTTTTGAATCCCCGTACTGTTTTTGCTTCCACCACCTCTGCTGGTAAGCTATTCCATGGATCCACCACCCTCTCTGTGAAAAAATACCTCCCAGCATTCCCCCAAGTCTCCCTCCCTCCAGCCTCATGTTATGTTCCCTTGTTCTTGTGCAATTTCTTCTCTGAAATATGCTCCCCTCTTGTACCCTGTTTATTCCTCTAAGGTATTTAAAAATCTCTATCATAGCCCCTCTCTCCCTTCTCTCGTCCAGTGAATAGATGTTTAGTTCATTGAATCTTTCCTCATAAGGCTTGTGGTGCAGTCCATGTATAATTTTTGTTGCTCTTCTCTGGACTGCTTCTATTCTGTCTCTGTTCTTCCTGAGATGTGGTCTCCAGAATTGGACACAGTATTCTAAATGAGGCCTCACTAGTGATCTATACAGTAGCATCACCACTTCACTCCTCCTACTGGTTATGCCCATTCCTGTGCACCCCAGCATTCTGTTTGCCTTCTTCACTGCTTTTTCGTTTGGCTGACTTCAGGTCATCAGATATGATAACCCACAGGTCTCCCTCCTGACTTGTGGTGGCTAGAACCTGTCCCACCCAGCATTGAAACCCAACTGCCAAACCCTTAACCATTCCTCAAGTAGTCTTAGGTCATTTCTCATTTTATCTAGCCTCTCCTGTGTGTCAACTCTGTTACAGATCTTGGTGTCATCCGCGAACAGGCATACTTTCCCCTCCAGTCCCTCTGCAGTGTCACCTGTGAAGACATTGAATAGAACTGGACCCAGCACCAGTCCCTATGGAAACCCACTGATCACCTCCCCCTCTTCTGATTTTATGCCATTTACTACCACCCTCTGGGTCCTGCCTTTTAGCCAGCTTCCAACCCATTTTACCACTTTAGAGCTCACATGCAGATTCCCCAATTTGTTAAGCAACCTTCTATGAGAAACGGTGTCGAAGGCCTTACTGAAATCCAGGTAGGCCATATCCACCGCCCCTCCCTGATCCACCAACCTGGTCACCCAGTCAAAGAAATCGATAAGATTAGTCTGACAGGACCTACCCTCAGTGAATCCATGCTGCTTTGGGTCTTTTGCACTGCTTGACTCCAGGAACTTCACTGCCCTCTCCTTAAGCAGGGGCTCCATCAGCTTCCCCACCACTGAGGTCAGGCTTACAGGTCTGTAATTTCCTGCCTCCTCCATACTTCCAGTCTTGTGCAGGGGACCACCTCTGCCCTCCTCCAGTCCCCAGGTACCTCCCCTGTCTCTAGTGATTGGTTGAAGAGAGACTACACTTTCCTCTTAGTCTGTTTGCTTGAGAACACCATAGTTTTTGTTTTTTTGTAGTTGAGGAGTAGTTTATTGTTGTGGAACCACTCTTCCTGCTCACCAAACCTGTTTTGGAGCTCATTTGTAAATGTATCCCGATGATCGTTGCTTGTGAAGACTACTTCATCATCTGCATAGAACAGAATATTTGATGAGCAAGAATCTGGGGAGGGTGTTGAGGAACAGGCTAAATAGGAGGACTCCCAATATGGATCCCTGGGGGACCCCAAGGGACACTCCTTTGATTCCAGACAGGGTTCCATTGATTTTAACTTGCTGGGTTCTGTTGGTGCTGTAGCTTCTGAACAAATTGACGGTTTCTGGGGATAGACCTAGGTCTCATAGTTCTGCTAAGAGAAGATGGTGGTTGACCAAGTCAAAGCCTTTTGTGAGGTCTGTGTAGATGGACTCCACCTGTTTGCCACAGTCTAGGGCTGAGTGGAGAAAGTTTGTGAACTCAATGAGTGCACTAGAGGTGCTATGTGCTTTGTGGAACCCATGCTGCTGGGAACATTATATGCTGTATTTGTTTAGATCTTCTGTTAATTGATTGGACACGACTCTCTCCAGGGCTTTGGATAGGGGGAGCGAATGGAGATGGGTCTGTAATTTGAGTGCAGGTCTCAGTCACCTTTTTTATGCTATGGGATTACTTGGGCCATTTTCCAGAGTTTGGGAAACTGTCCAAGCATGAGGGACTTGTTAAACAGTTTAGTGATAGGGGGTACCAGTTCATCCAGGTTAAGGGTTACCATCTTCATATCAATAGAATCGCTTCATACCCTTGTTTTGCCAAGTACACGTGTTAAGTATTTTTTTGTGTTTGGAACAGATATCCACCTAAAGTAGAAAGAGGGTATGGGGGGGTGTTTGGATTAGAGTGATATAGCTTATTATTTGTTGCCTTATTTGGAAGGAGGTCCAGTGGGTGGGTGCCACTGAGATCAGAGAAGGACGTGT
Source organism: Neoceratodus forsteri (assembly GCA_016271365.2). NCBI lineage: Eukaryota > Metazoa > Chordata > Ceratodontiformes > Ceratodontidae > Neoceratodus > Neoceratodus forsteri. The sequence goes on from CM057450.1 coordinate 1,547,970,527, forward strand.
TGAATATATCTGCTATTTCCGCAGGACTTTGTGTGATCGCCCCATTGTGGTTCGGCATAGTGGGTTGCACTTTGTTATCTTTCCTCAGTTTTTTCCTTGAGCATAGCCCAGAACATTCTCCCATTTCCTCTTAGATTCTCAATGTGTTCCCTATAGTAGTTTTCTTTAGCTGCCCTTATCTCTGGTGCATCTATTTCTGGCAGCCTTAAAGTTTTGGAGATCAGCTGGCTTCCCCCATTGCTTTGGCTTGATACCAAAGGTGGTCCCTGGTGTGCATATGTTCAAGAAGGTGCTGTGTTATCCAGCCATTATTCTGTCCTTTTATTCTTCATTTCGGTATTGGGCCAAAGATGTCACAGGCTCTCAAGAAGGTGACTATGAAGTGGTCTAGTGCCTGGTTGAGATATTGGAGAGTATCAAGGGAAGACCAGTCAATCTGTGAGCTAATGTTTAAGCTGAGGTAGCTGGCCTTTGCATAGCACTCTGCTTCTGAGAGTAGCGGGCCGTGGCTTCAAGGATATGTTAGACCAGTTACATAGTACAGGGGAGTGGTCACTGGTTGTGTCTGGTAGTACTGTGACTTCAGTGATTCTTTCTAGGTGGCTTGTGAGTACCCAGTCAATCAGTGTACTGGTCCCAGTATGGTAGTTAATTCTGGTGGCTTCCTTGACCATCTGTGTTAGATAGAGATTGTTTATTTGATCCTTTTGTTTGGCAGTCTTGTGACAGCCAAATTAATATTAATAGTCTCTGAGCACAATGCGTTCCCATTTCTTGTTAATACTACTGATGTGGTCTGAAAATATTGCTAGCTCTTGGTTCTGCCTACCAGGAGATAGGTAGACTGAAGTTACTACTAGTGATTTGTTTTGTTCCCCTAGCAAGAATTTTATGGAGAATAGTTGTATGTCATTGGGAGTGTCTAGCATGTGTCCATGAATGTGGTCCTTCAGATAAACTAGGGAGCCACCTCTTCTTTCTGATAGCATATCCTGGTGGAAGATGGAATATCCATCCATAGTAAGGGCGGAATCTGGATTTTGGAGGTGAGCCAGATTTCAGTTAGGGATAAGAGGTCAGGCTTGAGTTGCGCAATCCAAGCCTGGAGCTGGGTTTGTTTTGACAACAGGCTTCTGATATTGAGGGAGGTTATTTTAAGGTGTCCTGGGTAGTCAACATGAGATTGTGCCAGGCAAGTATGTTCCCAGATAGTAGCAGTAGCATTAGGACTATTCTCATTCCTGGGAAAGAGCTGTGGGTGAGCAATTTTTTCTAACCCTCCAGACTGCCAAATTGAGTTGTACTACTGTCTGTTTAGTTATAGCTGGTCAAGCGGCTTTGCTGGGATCGCCCACCATTTCCGCAGGAGGTATTTTATTGCAGCTGGAGGCTGCAGTAGTGTGAGTCGTTTCCTGATTGTGCAAGGAAGTTTATGGGGGGGGTCAAAGAGGGTATACTCCCTTTGAGGTGACTTGTCGGGCTTGCAGGAGTATTGGAGTCTGATTAACCACACCTGATTGGTTGACAGGATCCTTGCACAGATATCTGAACCATGCAACAGTCCAAGAAGCAGGGCAACTATCAGAGCCATTGCAGTTAGCTACATTATTGAGCATAGTAGGCCGCTGGGAGAGAGGGAGTAGTAATTCCACCCGGGGGAATTTTTGTTTGTTTCAAATATTTTTTTGAGGGGGTAAGCCTCTCTGGTGTAATTAATGATTTGTAAACAGCTCTGAACTGATTTACTGTATGGTATTTCAATTTCTGATTTCTGGACTTAAAGTATTCTAATTTTTAGCTGCCATATACATGAATGAATGTTTTAGTTTTTTGGTAACCAGGTAAGGCCACTAGACACAAGAGCCTGTTTTCAGGGGTGACCTGGGAGCACTGGGAAGGTTAAGTGACTTGCTCAGAGTCGCACAGTATGCAAGTGAAGGTTGTGGCAATCAATCAAACCCAGGTCTGCTGGATGTACCAAGCTCATTCACAGCTTGTTACTCTATCCTATAAGCTATACTGCCTGCCTGAATCTTCCTGGACTTAAGTCTTCACCATTTTGTTCAGTCAGATCTTCACGTCTATGCAACAACAGCATTCAGTTTGTTTGGTTTAGTTTAGTTTAGTTTAGCTACTGTTTTTTCTTATTTTCTTCAAGTTAATAAAAAAAAAAAAGTTTTTTTAAACTTCATTTTCTTCAGATCTACAGCCCTGTTGGACAACAGAGTCTACCATGGATGGTGACTGTGATAGCTGGGAGTCTCCTTTGGAGGGCTGCTATGGCAGCTGGCTCAGTCCGGTCTGCCACCCTCTCCAGAGGGGGGTCCAACCTTGGGCAGTCCAGTGTTCGTGAGGGAGAGAGAACAGTCCTCCCATAAACACAAAAAGAAGTGGTCTTGTTTCTGTTTTAGGTCAGGGACCCAGCACCGTTCAACCTCAGGTTCTTCCTCTTCCCATTGGAACAGGAAGAAACGGTACTGCTCAAGGTTGCCATCTGGTACATCTGTCAAGAGGTTCTCTACTTCTGTGAGCAGGAGGCATTCTCCAGCAGCGTTATTCTCCCTGATGGCTTCTGCTCGTGGTCGTTCGAGATCTTGGGCCAGGAGCCCTTCGCTGTCCTCTTGTGGGCCTCTGGTGAGCAGTTTCATCACAGGGCAGCTCTTATGGAGGAGTGGGTACAGCATCTGGCCTGTTTGCCTCTTCCTGTGGATCCAGTACCAGGGCCTTTGGGCCTACGTGCCTTGGAGCCACAGTTGGGGCCTACAGATTAGGTAGAGTGTTTGGCTCTGCCAATGGATCCTGATCCCTTGACAGTGACCACACCATCAATGCCGGTTCCACATGCTGACCTCCCTCTCTCTGTTTCTTCACAGGGACCGGCACAGGTACCTTCTCTTGTCACTTTGGTTCTGGTTACACACTCTAGGCCTGGTCTGGGTTCTTGGGCGGTACAATCTCAGGTGCCAGCGCTGACTCCCTTGGGGCCGGCACTGACCCTGGTGCCAGTCCTGCAAGGCTCTATGCCATGTCGGGTGCTAGCTCCTTTGGGGCCTGCGCCAGTGCTGATTCCCATTCTGGTCCCAGTGTTTCCTGTCTACCCACTCTGTAGACCTGAACTTAGACTTGTTGGGTCCACACCTCTTCCACTCTCCCCTTACGAGGGGGATCTGGAGGGGGATGAGTCTGACCCTGACCTTATCATTGCTAAGGATGGTGTTGACGACACTTTTTATAGCTTGGTGAACCAACCTTCGGTTCATGCTTCTGTCCCTCAGGAGGACCTCTCCTTTCAGTCTTTACTCAGAAACATGTAGGCAACACTGGCTCTCAAGACTTCCATTCCTGACACCCCATAAGCAGATGCGTCTTGAGTGGCTCCATGTTCCTAACATTCCTGTTAACCTTCGCCTCCTGTTGCCCTAGCCTTTGAAACCCAAAATGAAGCTGTGTGGGCCAGATCTGCTTCTATTCCTTCAGTATGCAAGTCTATAGACCGAAAATATGTTCCTCCTACAGAGAGGCCTATTTTAGCCTCCCAGCCAGTTGCGGATGCTCTTGTTATTCTCACTGAGAATGGCAAAGCTGTCCTTCCTCAGGAGGTCACAGCATGCCCTATCAATAACAATCTCGCATGACTGACACTATGGGGAAGTGGGCTTCGTAGCTGCCACTCTGGGCATGCGTATAGTCAGCTATCAGGGGGCTGTCCTCTCAGTATGAATATTCCCTTTGGACTTTTCTTAAGTCTTGTTGAGTCTTTACCAGAATCTGATTCCAAGCTCAAAATTCTTCAGACTGTTATACATGGGACTGAATCCAACAGCCATCTATTGAAGGCAGCTATGGATGCTTATGATACTGCCTGTCGAGCTGCCATTGCTGGATTCTGTATCAGACCTTTATGGCTGCAGACCTCAGGATTTTCCTCAGATGCCCAGCAGCAGGTGATGAATGTTCCTTTTTTAATGGTACCTACCTGTTTGGCCAACAGGTTGAGCAAGCCCTGGAAGCTTCTCAGAAAACCAGAACAGCCTTCAAATCAACCAGACCAGCTACTTCGCATCTGCAGAGGGGCAAATTCTTTCGTAACAGACACTCCTTTCATGGAAGAAGCAGAGGAGCCCCAAACAAGCACCAGTCTCCTCAGCCACAAAAGAAAATGCAGCAGAAGGCTCAGGCCCCAAAAGCACCCAGTGCCACCCCCGAGACCCCGGCCCCAGGCTTACTTCAGCTGCCTGAGGTGAACCTCTCCTCAGCAGTAGGGTCGGAGTCTGACTCTGTTCTACAGCCAGTAGAAGTCTATCACCACAGACAAATGGGTGTTAAGGATCATACAGGAGGGATACTTTCTCAATTTTTCAGAGATCCCCCCCTCCCCAAACTGTCCACCCAAACGGCAACATACTCTGTCTGCAGCTCAGTCAGACCTCCTCACTTTGGAGATAATGGGCTTTCTGAGAAACAGAGCAGTGGAAATAGTTCCATTTGCAGAATGGAACATGGGCTTCAATTCCCATTACTTTTTGGTTCCAAAAAAGACAGGGGGCACGTGCCCCATCCTTGACCTCAGAAAACTGAACAAGTTTTTGTATCGCGAAAAGTTCAAGATGGTATCCCTAGGAACCCTCCTTCCACTTTTCAAGCCACAGGACTGGTTGGCATCCCTAGTCATGCAAGATGCTTACCAGCACATTCCAGTACACCCAAGCTACCACACATTTCTACCCTTCTTGGCCTTGGGTCAACACTACCAATTCAGAGTCCTGCCCTTTGGGCTCTCCTCAGCACCTCGGATCTTTATAAAATGCTTTGTGGTTCTTGCAGTGTACCTTTGAAAGCTCAGGATTCAGGTCTTTCCCTACCTAGATGACTGACTTCTAGCAGGTCCCTCAAGGCAGGGTATAGAGGAGACGGTGACCACAGAAGCTCAGTTCCTGACCTCCATAGGGGTACTGTTGACTCTGGAGAAGTCACAGCTTCAACCTTCACAGCAGCTCCTCTTCATAGTGGCCCTCTTGGACACTACCAGAGTGAGGGCCTTTCTCCCAGAGGAGAGAAGGAACACCATCCTCCAAATGGCACATTTCATCATGGAGAATAACCCTGTGAAGGCTCACTCCATGCAACAGATGTTAGGACTCATGGCATCTTCAGTGTTCACAGTGTCTCTAGCACAACTGCATATGAGGACCACTCACTGGATGCTCAATGCACAGTGGTCTTCAGCAATGCATCCTCAGTCCTACTCCAAAGTGACGGAAACCCTTCATCGGTCACTTGCATGGTGGACGGAGGACAACATTCTTCAAGGTCTCCCCTTTGTTCCACCATAATCTCAGGTAACCCTCACCACAGATGCATCTCTCCTTGGGTGGGGAGCTCACTGTCAGGGCCATCACACCCATATATTTTTGGACTCAAATGGAGTCTTATCCCCATATCAGTGTTCTGGAGATGAGGGCAGTCCTTTACACCCTTTGAGGCTTGGTGGACTTTGTCTGTCATGAAGTAATCCTTATGCAGATGGACAATAAAGCAGTGATGTATTACATCAACAAGTCGGGGAAAGACACTCCTTCCACCTCCATGGTATCCAATGAACATGGTGACCGTGATTGAGCGACTGCAAAAAGGGCAACTCAATCACGGCGCCTGTGTTCTGGACTACCTGGCAGGGTAGTGACAAGATAGGAGTGGGTGACTACGATGACAGAATTTACATATATATATATATATATATATATATATACACACACACACACACACACACATATGCATGCGGGGCCTTAGAAGGGTATGGGTGTAAAGGCCGGTCGGCTGCTGAGCTGGCTGTGTGGGCGGTGGAGGGTGACAGGCTGGGGTTGGGAGGGTGCCATGTTCAGGTCTGGGGCACGATCGCTTTTTGCATCAGGTCTGTTTTTTGGTTTTTTAAGTTTTACACACACACACACACACACACACACACACACACACACACACACACACCACACCCAACATGCACTACCATGGAGCTGAGAATCTTTAAGTAGGGGGATGCAGGGAGCACAGCCCCCTGCATAACAGAAAATCGTTGCGTGTTTTGTAGTCGTTGCGAGTGTACATCACTGTTATTTATTTTCGTTGATGTACACTTGCCCAATCGGTGATCGCTACTCCGCGATCATCGTTATGACACAGAACCCCACTCCGCAGTGAGGCAGTGAGGGTATGGGAGTGGTGCCTCAAGCAGAAGGCTCTGATCCTAGCAGTTTATCTACTGGTAGTTCAGAACAATCTGGCAGACCAATTCAGCAGGACAGAAGCGGATCCTCACGAGTGGTTGTTAGCACAAGATGTCGTTCAGTATCTCTTTGACGAGTGGGGAACTTCAGACCTGGACCTTTTTGCATCACCACTCAATGCAAAACTGCCTCAATTCTGCCCCAAAAATCCAGAACCTGGCATTTTTTGTTAGGATGCATTCAGGTTGTGGTGGACAAATCACTTTCTATATGCATTTCTGCCTCTTCCACTAGTTTAGAGGGTACTGCTCAGGTTGGAGGAACATGGGGGCAAAATTATTCTCATTGCACTGTACCGGCCTCGACAAATTTGGCTTTCCTTGATCAACAGGTTGACAGTGACCCTTGTGAGGCAACTGCATCTGCTGATGGATCATCTGATGTAAGGGTCCCTGTTCCATCCCAACCTGCACTCCCTTCATCTCTGTGCCTGGCTCCTGAGGAGATAAAGGTGAGCAGGTCTAAGCTTTCTCAAAGGGTCTTGGAAATCCTCCTGGCTGCGCATAAACCTTCCACTAGGAAAACATACACAGCCAAATGGAAGCGCCTCTCAGAATGGTGTGCCAGGACCCATATGGACTCATTCCAGTGTCCACTGGATAAGGTTCTCGAGTACTTGTTAGACCTTGCAGGTGCTGGACTGCAGTATTTTTTAGTAAAGGTCCACCTTTTTGCAGTTTCTGCTTATCACAAGCCAGTCTGGAACATGACTCTGGCTCAGCAGCCTCTTTTCAATAGATTTCTCAAGGGCATTCTGCACACGTGGCCCCCAGTTAGAAAGCCAGTTGCCCCCTGGGATATTAACCTCATGCTAGACATGCTCACTTGTAAACCCTGTGAGCCTCTGGCTGTGTGCTATCTCAAATTCCTGACCTGGAAAATGGCTTTTCTGGTGGCCATCACATCTCTGAGATACATGCTTTGGTCACAGACCCTCCGTATACCTTCCACAAAGGTAAGGTGGTTCTCCCTACACTTCCCAAGGTGGTTTCGGAGTTTCATTTGAACAAATCTTTGGTGTTACACACTTAGTTTTCTAACTTATAGAATGAAGGAGAACAAACCCTTTACTCCCTGGATGTTAAAAGAGCCCTTTGATTGTACGTTGATAGAACCAAGGACATTCGTCAATCCAAGCAACTCTTTGTTTCCTTTACTGCTACCCGGCTGGGTCAGCCAGTAACCATTAAGTGCATTTCTACTTGGATAGTGGCATGCCTTCGCCACTGATACTTTATGGCCCAGGTGAAATTGAAGGGCCAAGTTCACACTCACTCTACCAGGGCAGTTGTTACATCCCTGCAGAAATCCACTCTGTCCCCATTGCCAAAACTTGCAAAGTAGCTACCCTGAGCTCAGTGCATACTTTTGTTAAGCACTATGCTCTGGATGTCCATGCCAGACAGCATACTTCTTTTGGTAGGACAGCCCTTAACGGACTTCTGTCCTGAGTGAGCTCCATCTCCTACCGCCCTGCTTGTGGGATTTTTTTGTATCAGTTTGGTATTTGAACCCAGCAGTATGAATAAATGATAAAGACTTAAGTCCAGGAAGATATGAAAATTATGTACTCACCTTAATTCTTGATCTTCTTGGACAAGTCTTCACCATTTATTCATATGCCCACCCTCCATCCCCTAAGATCACTCTCTCTCTGTTTCTTGGTCTTCACCTCCCTTGTTTTTGGTTTGGGCTATAAAGACACGGTTGTTTAGTTGACCTGTCTCTTATGATCAGGACTGTCTTATGCCCTTGTTAAGTTAGGTGTTTACTTAGGTTACACTGCACCTCCTGTGTAAAAAAGGTACTAAGTCCGTTGTGGGGTCGACACTGAGATAGCCTATACAGCACGAGCCAGCCTCACTTTGCTTTGCATGTGCAGTTCTACCTCGGCGCTGGCCCTCCTGAAGAATTTTGGCTCCTGCGGGGTTCCAGCGCCTCCAGCTTGAACCCAGTAGTATGAATAAATGGTGAAGACTTGTCCAAGAAGACCAAGAATTACGGCGAGTACATAATTTTAATTTTCGGACCCTTTGAAGTTTTAAGGCAAGGTACAGATAAAGTTGTATTATCATCAGAACGTAGACAAAGGAAAAGAGCCTAGGTTCCAGCCATTTCCTCACTACTGGTCCCTACAGCTTATGTATACTTTTAAAGCCACTCCCACATTTGCAGATTAAAAATCGCTATAGTAAGCTAGCCTTGTGGCACAAAGGGCTGAGGCACTGAGCACCTTACCTGCCTCCATGCCAGCAACCCAGGTTCAGGAACAGACTCCGGTTGCTTGGAGTCAGCCTGGGTGGTGGAGGGGAGAGGACTGAGTGTCTGACGGACTGCTCTCATCTCCTAGTGAGGGGGCTTGTTAGCCCTGCTGTTGACTGCTACCAGGTGGAGGCCTGGCGGTATTACAGGCTGGGGTGGCACATATGTGAGGGGCCGCCAATTTGGCATAGTGCATGTGCACCTCCACGTGGCACAAACTACTGTCTATTCATGGCAGGGAATGGTAGGGACAGAAAAGAGGAAAATACATTCAGGCTTTGTGAAGCCCTGCTTGCTTGTTCCCAATGTACCACCACCTGGGAACACCAGGACCATCTCTAGACATGTGTTCCGGGGGGGAGGATGTCCCTCCCCTCCTAGCACTGCCACAAGGAGGAAATCCATGGGGGAATACAGGTCCTGTAGGTACCAGGAAAGGTCGCTGCTGGTCAGGGAGAGTGGAGACAGGGCTGATGACCTACCTGTGCGTCACCTGGAGGAAGAAGGATTATGGAAACAAAATATTATAAAAGAAAATCACTGGGTGAACCATATCTAAACACCCTTTCTGGATAGTACTATTTGTAATATCCTTTCTTTAGTAGAATAAGCCTACTTCCTCAAAAAAACTGGAAGAAAAATGAGTTTCCTTATCTAATGGGGAGGGGGGATACACACTGCTCACAAATACAAAACAGGAATAAGTAGCATCTTAATAAGGAGCACCTTTTTTTTCTTTAGAGCTGCCATTTCTTCCAGATTGTCGCTTTTCTTGCAACAATCCCTAAAGCATCCTCCTACCTTAATGCAGCCAAGCCCCTTTTCCAAAATACAGTTGCGGTATTTTAATGTTGTCCTTTACTATGGGTATACCAACTATATCCACAAGGAATCCACCCCCAAAAGAAAGTGTACGTTTACTGTTCTGATAAGTGATTGTGGAGCCCAATACCTATGAGAAAGATTCCATGACTATTTTGCCTATATCACCTGGCTCTTTAAGCAATAACCACGACAGGTGTTGGTGATGCTGCTTTACCCACGCCTGGCGTGGTTTGGCGGCCGAGTGACTAAACCCCGCCAGGCGGTAAACCAGCATCACCAACACCCTGGAGTGGTTTATTGCAATTATACAAATGTTGTGTGTGGTAAAATGTGAATAGTAATTTAATTGTGATAATTTGTTGTGTGTAAAAAGTAAGGAAATAGTGGAATATCCTTCCATGCAAAAAAATAGTCCATACAGTGGGTTTGCTTGTAACATAAAGAAGTGTTTATTTTTTTGTGTTTTAACATTTGTGTTTAACTTTTACAGTGAAGCAGAACAGTAGTTATGAAGAAATGTAGTTTTAATATGTACTTTAGCAATAATATATATTTTTATTATTTTAGAAAAAGTGTTAAATGATTAGGTAGTATAATTTTAAAGTAATATTGTTATGAGGTTAAAGTTCAGTATAGTATTTTGCTTCTGTGCTCTGTTGCTTTAAGATGATTGTTGTTTTTTTTCTTAGTTGTCCGATGTCTGTGGGCTGTTGTCATTTTGAGTAGGCTTGGGGTGGAGTGCAGGTATTTGTTTTTAATCTGCAAAAGTAGAGAAAAAAAAGATGTTAGTTTTTTAAAAAAGTTTATTGCAATTTGTAGATTATGCTGGTTTTTATGTTACCTTTGCATTATTTGTAGAAGAAATTTACAGTGCCATAATTGAAGAGACCACCAAAGGTCGTTTGGTTTGATCCACGGTGTGTGGAGCTGCTGGCATGCTGGCTGGATCCGGTTGCGATGTTCACTTGGGAGGGCTGGTTATGGAGAGGTGTGCTTGTTTTCGCTATTCCTTGATGATTCAAAAGAATTTCGGTGTTGGAAGAATTTGTTTCTGGAATTGAGGCTGATCATGAGGTATTTCAGTTCTGAGGCTGTGCATTGTCGGTGATTCCATGTGTGAGATGACTGTTTCTTGCTGGTGTTTTGTGCTTAGGAAGGCGAGATTCGGGGGAGGGGTAGCAGTTTCCTGACAGTTGCCTTCTGATATGATGTTTCCCAATTTTTTGAAGTCATCCATGTTGGGCTTCCAGTAACTGCAAAGTGAAGATTCACTTTTGTGCCCAGTTATTGCCATGATTTGGCGAGATTCCATTCCTGCATCGCTCAGCAATGTTACTGCAGTTGCTCTTAAACTGTGATTTGTGTAGATGTCTGGCAATTGGGCTTGCTTGCAGATCAGTGGCAACATTTTCCCCAGGTAGTTAATGCCCATTGGCTCGTTGTTGTACCATACTGACATTTTTTCTAGGATATGGTTAGGAAGTCTTTTTGGGTGGAGGAATAATGCTGTGGGGTTTGGTGGCAGCTTGTTGAGATACTTTTTAAAACTTTTAACAGGACATAGGGGGTCGTCAGGTTGCTCAAACATGCATCCTCTTGTGAGGTGGCGTGTGGGATCGTTGTACTTTTTATGGTTCTTTGTTTCTTCATTAAATGTTTTTGTGACATATTGTAAGCCATTTTCAGCAATTTTTATTTCAAATGACTGTGTTGTGAATTGTCTGACTCCTTCATTGCCTCGTCTTGCGAAATGCAGTTGAATATCTAGCCAGACTTTTTGTACTAGCCCTTCTGCAGTTTGTGGGAAACTGCATTAGAATTCTAATGGTTGCTAGTTGGGATATGGTGAGTGCAGGGTGGTGTTGAGCAATGTCTTTTCCTGACTTTCGTATTTTTTACAACTGCTTTGAATATGTTGTTTGCAGTTGTGAAGTCTGGGTCAATCATTAAATTGAGCTGTCTGGCAATGGGGTCATTTATGTATCTGTTGAGTCCATAAAGCTAAACTGACAAAGCTGCTTAGTACATATTCTTCTCCTGATGTGTTTCTAACTGTGCTGTAGTAGTTGCGGGATGTCATTTAATTGCTGGGCTGGGATATTTTTAGATCTATTTCTATTTCCTTTTCTTTTGCCCAGTCTAGGAATACCTTAACTGCCCATCTGGTTTGCTTCTGTGTTGTTCTTCATGTCTTTCTAGCTCCAGCATTGTAATTTGCTCAGATGTGATGCTGTCGTGTGACGCTTTGTTTTTCTGTTAGGATTGGCTGGTGTAGGCCCCTTTGAAAGCGCCCGTGTTTGAATTCTGCTCTGCGGTAGTTGGGCGTGCTGCGGCCGGGCTGTGTGTGACATTCACGCTGGGGATGTCAGGCAGAGGGACGAGCTTTCTTGGTGGCAGTACGAATGATTTTTGAGGTACTGGATGTTTTTTTTTTAATTTTGTTATCGCTGTCTTCGGCGGCAGTTGGAGGTGCTGCGAGCGGGCTGGTTGTGAAGTTCAGGCTGGGCATTTGAGGCAGAGCAACGGGCGTTTGTGGCGGCTGTGCTGTTGCTTTTTCCGGTGATGGATTTTCCGTTTTCATTTCTCTGTTATTGCCGTCTTCAATTGATTTGAATATTGCTTCCAGCTGTTCATTATCGATCAAGTCGAAAGTTGTTTGGATGTTCATATTTTTTGTGAACGATCGGATTTGGGTTTTTTCCCGTAGCGCGATGTACAATGGCGGTTTTGGGATTTGTAAACGGGGGTCGGAGTGTTTTTAAATGGGTTGCAGCACGAGGTTGGCACAGGTGGCACTTTTTCCTGTTGGTAATGCTATATTTTACAACGGGGTGATAGTGCCAGCTGGCCAATGAGGGGTGTCCATTTTTTGATGCATTGTATAATTATCCTTTACCAACAGCTAGACATTATCTTTATATAGTAAGTTCACACCTTAATCTGTGGAATGGGTAGTACTGAGGACATTCTGTAAATCCTTTCTTGTCCATGCAAGCTATGGAGTAAGGAGTGCAAGCTGTGGAGTAAGGAGTGTAGACGGAACACATAAAACAAGGGTCTTAAAGGGCACCCCGTCTGACCACTCTCCTGGACCATATACCAGACCCTTGCCACCCATTCAGTACTGGAATAACCAAGACATTGTCTTACAGAATTGACAACCAGGTAACAAACTACCTGGGAATACCATAGTACGCTAATATTTAAAATAGGTATTTACAAGATATGGGGCCAGATTCACAAAATTTTGCCCGGACACAAACCCAGGTTGACCAGGGCAAACTGGGCTTTGTGAATAGTTAGTATTCACAAGGCCCAGTTGGCCCCCACACACTTGGTTTGTGCCTGGGCAAAGCAGTGAGGGGGGGCTACAGTGCAAATGAAGGGGAGGGGACCTGCATATCCCCACAATCCTATTCACTAAAACCTGGTGGTAATTTGCGCAACCCCAGTGGTTGATGGAGGTACTGCAGCCCCCACCCCAGTCCCCAATCACCCACCGGATACAGAACAATATGTTTCTATAGTGTAGTGGTCCTTCCCCGATCTGATAATGAAAAGATTTTCAATAGTGTAGTGGTTCCCCGATGTCCCAATCGCTGGTCCTTTGCACACCATTAGAACCCTGGTAGTCTAGTGGCCCTCCCCCGATGTTCCAGTCACCAGTCATAGAAACATAGACTTTGACGGCAGATAAGGACCGCTTGGCCCACCTAGTCTGCCCATTTCCCTACCTAGAGGATAAGCTGCAGATCTTATTTAACCAACAGCCTATTTCTTCCTACCCACCACAAAAATTGCCTTATGTCTGTCCCATGCATTCTTGAATTCTCCCACAGTTTTAGACCCCACAACCTCCTCAGAAAGGCTGTTCCATGCGTCCACCACCCTCTCCCCTCTATCTTGCAATTGTGTCCCATTGTTCTTGCACATCTCTTTTTCAGAAAGATGCTACCCTCTTGGACTTTGTTGATTCCACTGAGGTACCTGAACATTTCTATCATGTCCCCCCTCTCCCTCCTTTCCTCAAGGGTATACATATTAAGCTCATTTAGTCTCTCCTTGTATGGCTTCTCTTGCAGCCCCTGCACCATTTTAGTTGCCTCCTCTGAACTGCCTCCATCCTGTCTATGTCCTTGCGGAGATGGGGTCTCCAGAACTGGATGCAGTACTCTAGATGGGGTCTCACCAACTGTCTGTACAGGGGATAACAACTTCCTGTTTTTCTGGTGATACCTCTCCTATACATCCCAGTATCCCCAACCCTCCCTACGCTTCTCGCATTGCTTGCCAACCTTAAGGTCATCTGATATGATTACCCCTAGGTCTCTTTCCATTTTGTTGTTGTTACTACCTCCCCCATTGTGTAATCTTCCCTGGGTTTTGTTTCCCAGGTGCATTACTTGCACTTCTTTGCATTGAATCCAAGCTGCCATACTTCTGACCATTCCTCCAACCTTGCCAAGACCCTTCTTATCCTTTCCATGCCTCCTTGTGTATCAACCCTGTTGCAGATCTTTGTGTCATCTGCAAAGAGGCATACTTTTCCTTCCAGTCCCTCTGCAATGTCACTTATAAAGACATTAAAAAGGACTGGACCCAGTACTGAACCCTGCGGTACCCCACTAGTAACCCCTCTTTCTTCAGAGTGGGCTCCATTTACAATTACCTTCTGTGTCCTGTTGCTCAGCCAATGTTTCACCCAGGCTACCACCTTGGGACCCACTCCCAGGCTGGTTAATTTGACTACTAATCTTTTGTGTGGACTGTGTCAAATGCCTTGCTAAAGTCTAGGTAGGCCATGTCCACAGCCCCTCCCTGGTCTACTACTTTGGTCACCCAGTCAAAGAAATCAACTAGATTCATCTGACATGAGCTTCCCGCTGTGAACTCATGCTGCCTTGGGTCCTGAGCCCCACTGGCCTCTAAGTACTCAACGATTCTTTCCTTCAGAAGTGATTCCATCACTTTCCCTACCACAGAAGTCAAACTGACAGGTCTGTAGTTTTCTGCCTCCATCTTGGTCCCACTTTTGTGAAGGGGAATCACATCCGCCTTCTTCCAGTCCTCAGGTACCACACCATCCTCCCATGATTTGCTAAAAGCGTAGTCAGTGGTGTCACTAGTTCTTTGCTTAATTCTTTTAGAATTCTGGGGTGAATTCCATCTGGCCCCATTGCTTTGTCCACCTTCAGTTTTAGGAGTTCTTTCAGAACCCTTTCTTCTGTGAAAGGACTAGGATCAACCCCCCTCTCCAGAGTGCTTCTGTTAATTGGATTAGGCACCTCCCCCACTTCCTCTTTTGTGAATACTGAACAGAAGTATTCATTCAGTATCCCTGCTTTATCACTGTCACTCTCTGCCCACCCACCATCCATTCTATTTAGCCTCACTATCCCTCCCTTTGTCTTTTAACGCTCCCTGATATACCTATAAAAGGTTTTATCCCCCTTCTTAACCGAGTTAGCTATCTTTTCCTCAGTTTGCGCCTTTGCTATTCTGACTACCCTCCCTGCTTTCTTCTGCCTTAACTGGTACAGTTCTCTGTCTTTCTCCTTCTGTGTTTCCTTATACTTCCTAAATGCTATCTTTTTCTCTCTAACCTTCACCGCCACCTCTTTTGAGAACCATAGTGTTTTTTTCTTTCATTTTGATTTGTTTATTTGCTTCACACAAAGGCTTGTTGCCTCTGTGATGGCAGTTCTGATATTTGCCTATTGTTACTCCACCCCTCCTTCTAGCCTGTTTGCTAGTGCTTTTCTAAGGCACTCTCCCATCTTGCCAAAGTCAGCCCTCCTGAAGTCCAGAACCTTCACTTTTGTATGGCTTGACTCTGTAGCAGAGTTTATCGTGAACCACACTGTTTGGTGGTCATTTGTTCCCAAATGGCTACCCACTTCTAGATCTGAGATCCTCTCACTGTCTCCATTTGAGAGTACGAGGTCTAAGATTGCCCCCTCATGAGTGGGTTCCAAAACTAGCTGTTTGAGGCATGCCACCTGAAGGGCATCAAGAATGGCCCTGCTTTTGGATGTGGTTGCCGCAAAGGTGCTCCAGTTAACATCTGGCATGTTAAGGTCCCCATCAACAGTTCTCCCCTTTCTTCCATCCTAAGTATGTCTTCTATCATATCCTTGTCCATTCCTCCCTGACATGGGGTCTAT
Source organism: Neoceratodus forsteri (assembly GCA_016271365.2). Lineage (NCBI taxonomy): Eukaryota > Metazoa > Chordata > Ceratodontiformes > Ceratodontidae > Neoceratodus > Neoceratodus forsteri. Next base: position 1,547,986,059 of record CM057450.1, read on the forward strand.
ATACAACCCCTGTGCAGATTGTGGTGCCATTTCCAGTCTCTAAGGTGACCCACAGTGCCTCCTCTCCTCCCTGTTTACTTTTTTGTTCAGTTGTTTTTATCCCTTCCCTTACATAGAGAGCTACTCCCCCCCCCGTCTCTCCTGTAGGTTGTGTACCCTGGTATGTTAACATCCCAGTCATGGTTCTCTGCGTACCATGTTTCTGTGACTGCTACAATATCCAGGCATCTCTCTTCCATCAAGGCCACCAGTTCAGGGAGCTTGTTGCCCAGACTACGAGTGTTGGTATTCATTACCCTCCATTTCTTGATGACCTTACCCCTTTTTGCCCCATCCCTGTTCTTATTGCATTTGTCACTTTCTCCATTTACCCCTGCGCTTCTCCCTATTGACATCTCTATGTTGGTGTCTACCTCACTTAGTACCCTGATATTTTCGGGGGGGGCTAGGATTTCTCTGCTCCTTTCCAGTGCCTCCCCCCTTGGCTAGTTTAAATACTTGTCAATGAAGTATTTAAACCTGTCACCTAGGATCCTGGTTCCCCTCCTGGACAGATGCAGACCATCATGCCAGTATAGACCTGCATCCTCCAGGTGGACCCCAGTCTCCAATGAAGCCAAATCCTGAGCTCTGCACCAGTTTTCAACCACTGATTGAATCCCATGGTGTGGAGCACCTAGCCTCACCGTGCCATAGACAGGCAGCACCTCCGAGAAGGTTACCATGTGTGCTATTTGTCTAAGGCCCTCCCCATCTCCACAAATGCTTCTTGCACTGCTCTGATCCCTTTCTTAGCCAGGTCATTTGTCCCTAGGTGGACAATGACATCCAGCTCCCTCCCCTGTGCAGCTGCTCCTGCGATCCTGAGGATTCGCTCCCTGTCTCTCCAAGCCATGGTGCCAGGCAGGCACCTTACCTCCCTCTCCCCTTCCTCCCCCAGTTCTACCTTCCTAACAATGGAGTCCCCACCTGGAGTTGTTTCCTTCCCCTGTGGGGTCCCATTCCACCTTCCCTTGGGTCTCCTTGTGGAGGTTCCCAGCATCCTCCTTGGTCTCCACTGTGGGTGCCTCCATAGAGGAACCACACTTTTCCAAACGGCATAGAAATTGTGGAGTGGGTACAACTGGAGGGGCGAGCCTCTGTTCCACCCCTCACCCTCCCTGAGCCCACTGTGGTCCAACCACCTCTTTCTTGGCAACCTCTGAGACAACGGCAATGACCCTGGTGGTCCTTGGGTGGGAGGAGGTCCCACAAATCCCGGCCAACTCAGCCTGGAGATGAGCAACCTCCTCCTCCAGAGAGGTGTCTGCAGATGGGACAACACTGCATCCTCCAAAACATCTCCCGGAAGACTGCTGCTCCACACCCACTGCACTGCACCACTCCCATCGTATCTTTTTTCTGGCCCCCTAACTGTTATTTGGAATACTTACTCTTTCCTCTGTTTATTTCTTTTTTTTTCTTCTCTCCCTACTTACTTACTGCCTCTGCACCCTTTTATCTCCTGATCTTCCTGTTTTTGAGACAAGAAGTTCCTATATTTCTCAGTAGTCTCCTTACTTGCTCAGAGTAAGACCTCCAGCAACTGGGGGGGATGGAGAGCTACTCTTGCCCTTCTAGGATGGTGAGACTTTGGTGGCTCTGTGATCACTCACTTCCTGCTCCCAAACAGGAAGTCCCTGTTGTCAGTTAAATCCTGTGCCTATAAAAGTAGAACTGGTTTAGGGTGGAGGGGAGGGAAGGAGGGCAATATAGTCCCAGTAGAGAAGTTTTAGTTATACCAGTTGCTCCTTCCTCCTGGAGTTCTGTCTGTCCTCTGGCAGAAGCTATCTAGGGCAGTATTTATATCTGGTCTTAACCTGGCTCCTTCTAGCTAAGCCACTCCCCCTACTTTGCAAATCTTTCGACACTTAGTTAATTTCACAGATAACAATTCCCTTCTGACACCTGTGACTGTGTAGTCACAAAAAATATCTCAGTCTCTGTGCCCCTCCCTGGTTTCCGATCACCATCTTGTAGTAAATACATATCCCAACCCTTGTAATAAAGTGGTCCCTCCATGTCCCTGAATTCTGTCCCCTAAACTGATGCCACTCATACCCTGGTGATCTAGTGGACCCCCACCCTGTCAGACAATGACCCCCACCCTGGAGATAAACCATCTAGAGCGGTATTGCCACTGAGCACTTCTTCATTGATTACCAGCTTGCACATTTAAGCCTTGATGTTATTCGGAAGACTGAGTAGAATCAAGTCACCCAGAAACTTAGATGGGTCCTCTGTGCCAAAAGTTTTTTGAATATACTTAGTGGCTTTTTCTGACATACCTGCAGAGTCTGTTACCACTTTTTAGGAAGGGTCCCTGAGAGCAACCAGTATCCTGTTATGCATCCTGTACTGGCACTCTATGAAGGGGCTGGAAGTATTTTTCATGCATTTCTTTCTGCAGTGTTAATGCTCTATTATATTGAAGGGCCTTCACATTGTTGCCTACATTTTTTATCTGCTCAGTATGTTCCTGTTCATTCTGCACTGTTTTAGTCATCAGTCTATCTAGCTGGGACCCAAGCGCAAGGTAATTAGAATATTGAGCCTTCACCTTTCTCTTGGAAAAAAATTGCAAAAGATCATAAAGTCCTGCTTGGACTCCTTCACCAGACTGATATGTCCTCAGACATGAGAGTAACAGACAAATGGGCCTCGAGTACAGGGCTGCAGCTATGAATTTTGGGGCCCTGGACAAGTCACTTGAAATGGGCCCGTTTCCCAAACCAGCTAATGCCAGGGATAATGCTAGCTCCTCAGGTGGGCCCCTCTTGAGCTCGGGGTCCCGGACAACATCCCCACTTCCCCCCCATTACTGGGGCCCTGCTCGAGTAACCCAATCCTGGCTTTCTGAAGCTTGGGGTCCTCTAGTACTACTTTGTTCAATTTCCACCACCCCTTTCCAATAGAGGGGATAGGCACAGAGGAAATTTTGCACTGCAACATTAAGTCATCAGACATTTCCCTTGCTTGTAGTTTGGTCTTTTGTACTATCTCTTTTTTGGAAATAAACAGGCAGTCATTCCTAGTAGATCTGGACCCTTTAACATTAATTTTCCCTTCCTTTACTTGGAGGAGGCAAAATCATACCCAGCCTAACATCTATTGGGTCTGAAATCTGGCTGTACTGTTTTTTTTTTTGTTTTTTTTATGCAGAGTTTTCTGATAAAGAATTCTCTTGGTCTGAAGACACGTCCTTAAGTGAGAAGGGAATGGACAAGGTCTCAGAGTCTTCTTCCTCATCTATATCTCCCAATTGGTTTACTGTCCATAAGGCAGAGTACCCATTCTTTGCCTGGACTGTGCTCTTTTGGTAGGTTTTGCCCTAGGTTGCCTGTGTCTGCCCCTTTTCCATCCAGTAACCACAGTAGTGCCTACTTCCTTGGAAGGAGGTGCATCTCTATGCAAGAATTTAATTGCAAGGTTGAGTCACTGAGATCCTGTGATTTTTCTTCACAGGAGAGGAGGAGGAGTGGATGGGAGGGAGGGTCCCAGGTATTTACCAGGCGAAAGAGGGATCGCCTCTGTGGGGCTGTGAGCATCAGCTGTTGGGGTAGAATTCTGGGGTACTACTGCCCCAGTCTCTCTTTTTTGGAGTCCAGTAGAGTATCAGTACTGGGAACTACAGACTGTGCCTATCCTCTTTTTTTAGGAAGTACTCTCTGAATCATGCATTTGTATCTGAGTAACCAATAATTCTTGTAACAGACCTTCCAACCTATGCACTGTCTATACAGATGCCCCATGTCCTCACAAATGTTACACTTCACAGGGTTTAGGCAGTACGGACTAATGTGCCCATAATCAATGCATAAACCATAGCGGGAGCTGTCATAGACATTGCTTAAATGAGTTCTCGAGCCACACTTGTGGCAGATTAGGCTGACCATGATAGAACAACAGCCCTTAGTACTGTCCTTTGGAAAGCATGCTTGAGGGAGGTAATGTCCCTTGATTTGTTTGGGTAAGCTTTACCTATACCTTCCATCCCGGCCCCACACCAGTTTACACTCCATAATGGGCTGTAGTTTGTCCAGTACTGTGCACTTTTGACCTAGCCAGTACAAAATGTATTTTATATTGATCCCCTCATTATGGAAGAGTACTGTAATAACTTTGACAACTGACTTAATTAAGGGTATAGCTATAAAGGGAATCCACGGACTTCCGGTTCCACCTCCAGCCCATAAGGATGTGAACTACTTTGGCTTCTAGCCCTGGGCAATAAAATTCATATTAAATGCACCTGGACTAAGCCTCAACTCATTGAAACCACAAAGAATAAGTTAATAAAGACAGGACACCAGGCAAAACAAAACCAAAGGACAGGCTTCTAGACTATTTAAAATGGCCAAATGCTGCTTAGATTCATGACACCAGGGCCAGCAGTAGCAGCCACTCCACGTCAATCACTTCAGGCCACAATAATGATGGGAGAGAGAAAGATGGAGGAAACGTTTACCATTACCTCCCAGAGACTGTTAAATGTTCTGGACAAGTTCAGTGCCAACATGTACCAGCTGGAAAAGGCGGATAGAGAAGCAACTTAGGGCCTCGTTGAGAGCACACAAAGAACCATGGACCTTGAGGCAGGGCTCACCGAGGCCTCTGAGACCCTCAAAAAGCATGGCTCAGCTCTAGTTGGAACAGGAGCTTACAGAAAAAAACAGATGATCTGGAGCTCTGCTGCTGCAGAGACAACCTAAGAATCTACGGCCTCCCAGAGGGAATGGAAACTGGGACGATGGTGGAATTTGTAGAAATCTTCAGGTTTCCTCTAGACGAGTCTCTGAACATAGCTCTGTCCAAATGGCCAACTGACCCAAATGCAAAACTACAGTCTGTTGTGATGAAATTCATGGACTACAGAACAAAAACAAAATTGCTTAACTTGGCCTGGAGCAAGAAAGACATAATCTTCAGAAAGCGAAGGCTGTACTTTGACCATGATTTTACCCCCATGATGCAGCAGAAGAGGAGGACTTTATTAGCCATAAGGAAACACTTGGGCACTCAAAACATAAAAATGCATCTGCCAGCCCCAACCCAATTTCAAATCGTTATGCCAGAGGTCCACAATTCTTACAGACAGTAGAAGAAGTAAAACTGATTTTGAAGAAGCTGGGAGTTCTTGCACACTTGCACTCCCACCCAGACATGACGGCTGAGCAGCTAGCAAGCCAGCCCCATGGAAGAAGGCCTCTTGTCCCCGTTAAAAGAACCATCCATCCATTCCAACCCCACAAGCTCAAGACAGGACTCTAGCCAAGCCTGTGCCCATTAGATCTCACAGCCACCAAAAGAAACAAATACCGGACAAATGAAGGTGCAGGCTTACCAACTTCAGGCACTGAATAGGCCATGCTAATCCTGAAGGGAACCATAGAATCATACAATCATGGAAGTTTGTCAGCAGAAAAGAACCCATTGGCCCATCTAGTCTGCCCTCATTCCCACCCATATGTAGCTCTGGGCCCTTCCACACTACTCCTCACCCATGTTTACCCCTCACCCGATAAGGCTTCCAGTCCTCTTTTTCTCATTAGGGTAGCCATCCTTTCCTCTTTTGTTTAAATTCATGTTGTTATCCCATGCTGTCTTGAACCCCCCACTGTTTCCACCTCTACCACCCCCTCCAGAAGCATATTCCAGGGGTCCACCACCTCTCAGTAAAGTAGTGCCCTTCCTACTTCCTCTGAATTTTCCACCCTCCAGCTTATAGTTGTGCCCACTAGTCTTGGGGTTTTCCTTCATCTTGAAGATATTCCCTTCCCTCACCTTGTTTATTCCCTTCATGTATTTAAAAGTCTCAATCATGTCCCCCCTCTCCCTCCTGGTTTCCAGGGGATACAGGTATTGATTGGTTTGAAGTTCATCTTCAATATGTATACCCTTAGGAGGGAGAGAGGTGATATGATCGAAAAATTCAAACACCTTAAGGACATTAACTCATTCACACCACAAGAGCTCTTTGAGACTTCCACCACTTGTGCCCTGTATACTCTTAGCACTGCATCCTGGGCCTTTCTAAGCAAAATCAAGCCATAATCAGCATGCCACAAACAAATGTGACTACCTCTTGAACCGTAAGTGCTACACACAAAGTATGAGTGGCAAAGTTGTTCAGCACAGCGTTACCTTTCCAATAGTGCTATGCAATCAGCTGTAATCAATTTAGTTTTTATTTTATACTAGCTGAAATACCAAACAACTGATTTTTTTCTGATTTTTTTCAAGGTGCTTAGGTGACGCATGAGAGACAAATGTCAGCCATGCACACCATACCTTAAACAAATGCAAATAACTCTTAAAGTATATGTGGTAGACACAAAGTATCAGTGGCAAAATTGTTCAGCACGCAATAACCTTTCTAATGGTGCTATGCACTCAATTGTAATCCATTTAGTTTGTATTTTATAGTAGCTGAAATACCAGACAACTGTTTATTTTTTCAGATTTATTCAAGGTGCTTAGGTGAGGCTTAGCAGACAGATGTTAGCTATGCACACTATACCTTAAGCAAATATGAATAACTCCTAAAGTATACATGATAGACATGAAGTATCTGCAGCAAAATTGTTCAGAGCAAAATAACCTTTCTAACTGTGCTATGCATTCAATTCTAAGCAATTTGGTTTGTTTAATAGTTAGGTAAAAACTGCTGACTTCCTCAGACGTTTCTAGGCCTGAGTGAAAGTCAGTTGAGTACGTCTACAGGCGTTATTGTCCTGAGTGGTTATGCTTTCAGACACCGCCTACAGATGTCTCTAGGCCTGAATGAGTTAACAAGGTGAAAGAGTCTAACATGTTTCAGTATAAGAAAAGTAGCAGGACAAGAGGACACAGCATGAGATTAGAGGGAGGCCAATTAAGGGGTAATGTGAGGAAGTTCTTTTTCACAGAAAGGGTGGTGGATGCATGAAACAGCTTACCTCAGGAAGTGGTGGATATGAATACAGTGCAGGGCTTCAAATTGGCATGGTATAGGCATAAGAGAGCAATACAGATGAATATGAATAGATAGGCCATTGACAGAGCAAAGGCCAATGGCACATTCATAAGGTAGAAAAAGAAATGGGCAGACTGAATGGGCCTTGCGGTCCTTATGCGCCATCAACGTCTATGTTTCTGTGTTTCTATCTTTCCCATCTCCTCTGGCCTGCTCCTGTAACTATATGTCCTTTCTGTGTGTTTCTGACCCCCCCCCCTTCTTCTTGTTCCTCTCCCCGTCTTATATACAAACATATGAAATTGCCAGCAGATAAAGGCCTTATGGTCTATCAGGTCTGCTCGATTGTGCAGCTAGCAGCCCTTTTCAAACAACATGAAGTCTTGCTGTATTATGACTAATGCAGTTTGTCCCACCATTAGAACTGCTCCGGAGGTGAAAGAGTTAACTTCCATGCAGAGCATGGAACTTAGAGCGCGAGCTCGGTTAGAAAAGCTCTGTCTAGGACATTTCAAACCGAAACTGTCAGATTCTTTATTCCGCCTCACTGAACAGTCGCTCCGGAGATTCCTCCTGCTGCTCGGTTCATTTTCTCAGTTTAAAGAGTTTTTTCTCGGTTAAATTCAACTGCGATTATCATTATTTTAACCGCAAACTGATCGGTTCAAGCTCTGTCTATGGTATTGTAAGTAACAGACAGGTTTTCTGTGTGGAACTTGTAAATGTTAATCGGTTCGGTTTGAACCGATCAGATTGTATTTAAACTTCATTCTGAAGTGTTTTAAGGCTTGTTAGAGTGCGGTTCCCGGTTCTTATCGGTTCTAAAAAAAACGGATTTCATTACGGTTTTTTCCATGACCCGTGACACGGTTGGGAACCGATAAGGGTGTCTTGCCTGGCACTGCCAAAAAAAAGGGCAAGTTTTTGGTTAGGCTGGCATTGTCTGAGAAACCCAAAGAAAAAACCGGGCCCACTGGGTTTCAACACTGTAGTGTCTGTGGGAAGCCTTTGCCAAGGCTGACCACACACCACATGTGTTTATTGTCTGGGGTTTGACCACCCAATGCAGACTGCCAGATTTGTAAGAATTTCCCTGCAGCTACCCTAAGATAAGAGAGTTGGTAGGCTCAGGAACGAGAGGCCAAAAGTCCGCTGACCCGATGGCCAGCCCGGTTCGGTGCCAACCAAACCGGAGGGAGTGCCCTCTGACCAGGGCCAGACTTCCTCGGGCAAACGTAAAGCTGACTCTGAGGAGCCAGTTCCAGCAAAGAGAACTAGAAAGTCAGCAGGTATGGAGTCAAAAATCCGTTCTCCAACTGCTGCAGAGATAGCCAGGGCAATACAAATTGTCCAGTCACTTTCCCCGGTTCCGTCCGAACCGCCACTATCTGGCAAAAGGTCGGTTCGGTCGGTTCCACCAGTTCAAGAATATGATATAGAGGAGTTTTATGAACCAGAGGAGGGGGAGGATGATTATGAACAGTGTGAATGTGACTTTGAAAGTCTGGATGTGCCCATTGAACCGGACATCTCCCCAGACAGACCTTTAGGAGAATCTCCCCCTAGGCTTACTGAGTCCCCTTCTCATTTTCTGTTTTATAAAAAAGTTGCTGAAACCCTCCAGCTCCCTTTGGAGGAAGCTGTGGATGAGCAAGAGGAGCCTGACTTTGTAGAGATGATGGATATCCCAGAGTCCAGAAGATTGTCTATTCCTTTACATAAATCTTTTAGGAAACAAACAATAAAAATTTTAAAAGCTCCTAATTCTGTGCCTCCTGTGGATAAAAAGATGGACAGGAGGTACACTTTGTCAGGTCCTGATACAGAATTTCTTTCACAGCAATGCAGCCATGTTAGTAGTTCAGGCTGCAGCCTGTGATAAAGCTAATATTCCCCTGGCTTCGCATCCTCCTGACAAGGACTCCAGGAAAATTGATGCCATGGCTAAAAAACAATACATGGCAGCGTCCTTGGGACTCAGACAAGCAAACTATATGGCTTATGTTGCGAGATACCAAAAATCTAGATGGGATACTGTCATGGCTTTAGCCAAACAGGCCCCTGGCCAGCTTGCCAAGGGCTGGAGCAGGTGGCTGCTGATGGTATTGAGGCATCTAAGGTGCAATTCCATGCTGCAGTGGATTCTAATGATGTATCCTCTAGAGTCATGGCTACGTCTGTGGCTTTTCGTAGATTGGCTTGGCTCAGGTGTACTACTTTGTCACAGGATACCCAGTCTAAGGTTATGGATTTTCCTGTGGTGGGAAATTCTTTGTTTGGGGAGCAGACAGAGAATTATATGAAGAAAATGGATGAATATAGAACCACTTATAGGAGTGCACAAGCCAAGGAATGGCAAGCCACTCCTCAGAGGCAGCCCCCCAGGGGTAGAGGCAGGCCTTTTCACAGGCCTTTTTACCAGACCCAGGCCTCCTCTTCAGCTTATGTTCAGAGGGGGTTCTTCAGAGGGAGAGGCAGATGGGGTACAAGCAGGCCTGCTCCCACCCCTCAGCCTAAAGCCCCTGCCAAACAGGCACCCTAATGGGATGCCCAGGGCCGGTTCTCCATTACCTGTAGGGGGCAGGCTGGCTTACTTCGTCCAGGACTGGGAGTCTTTAACATCAGACAAGTGGGTCCTGGAAGTAGTGAGCCAGGGTCTGGTTCTCAGCTTCAAAAACATTTCCAAAGATGAGAATCAGATCTTTTCCACCTGCAAACCCTCTAGAGACTCTTGCCTTGGAAACAGAAGTCTCAACCCTCCTGGCTCTCAGAGCTGTAGAAAGGGTTTCTCCCCTACACCAGGGCAAGGGTTTGTACTCCAGGTACTTCCTTACCCCAAAAAAGACAGGAGAGTGGTGGCCCATCCTGGACCCAAGATATCTGAACAAGCACCTTTTAAAACCAAAATTCAAAATGGTGACTCTGGGAATGATTTTACCCTCCCTAAGGCCAGGGGACTGGCTAGCTTCCCTGGACCTCAAGGATGCCTACTTCCATGTTCTTATCAGAAGCTCCCACCAAAGTACCTCAGATTCGAACTGCCCTCAGGCCATTATCAGTTCAGAGCAATGCCCTTCGGCCTTACCTCTGCCCCAAGGGTATTCAAAATGTCTGGCAGTAGCAGTTGCTCATTTAAGAAGGCAAAGATTGCCATCTTTCCCTACCTGACGACTGGCTCATTGTGGGTCAGTCTCCAGACCAGGTCAAATCACACCTGCAAGTTACCCAGCAGCTGCTTACCTCTCTGGGCTTCTTCTCAATCTTCCAAAGTCAGCTCTGGAACCTGTCCAGGTACTCACCTTTATAGGTGCAGAACTGGACACAAAGCAGGCAGAGCCTTCCTTCCCTAGAAAGGGTAAGGACCCTGGTGGCCCTGGCTTCGTCCCTTCACTCTGCAGGTCTCTCACCAGCAAGGCATTTCTGCAGCTCCTAGGACACATGGCTGCTTCCACAGCTGTAGTGCATGGAGCAAGATTTCAGATGAGGGACATTCAGTTCCATTTGAGAGCCTTCTGGTCTCAAAGAAGAGATTCCCTATCCAAGTTAATCCCAGTGACTCGAACCCTGATCCAGGCCTTTCAGTGGTGGCAGGATCAGAGCAATCTGAGACAAGGGGTGCCCTTCATCCCTTTATCTCACTCCTTGACCCTTACTACAGATGCATCCCTCTTGGGATGGGGAGCTCACATGGGCGACCTCTCCACCCAGGGGTTGTGGTCCCCTCAGGAATCTCTGCTCCACATCAATCTGTTGGAACTCAGAGCTGTTTTTCTAGCACTTCAGGTTTTTTCTGCATCTGTTCAAAACAAGGTGGTACAGGTCAGAACAGACACCACCACTACAATGTGGTACATCAACAAACAAGGGGGCACTCGGTCTTCGGCCTTGTGCACCGAGGCGATGAAGTTGTGGTCTCTGGCTTATTCCCTGAACACTTCCCTCATAGCAGTTCACCTCCCAGGCAAGGACAATGTCCTGGCAGATGCTCTCAGCAGGATTTCCCAGGGCCATCACAATGGTCACTGGATCCCTAGTACTGGGGATAGTTTTTGCCAGATGGGGCACCCTCAGATAGATCTTTTGCAGCCCCAGACAATCATCAACTTCCACTTTTTGCTGCAGGCCCCAGTGTTGGGCTCAGTCCCCCTGGATGCCTTTCTCCTCGATTGGGAAGGGAGTTTCTCTATGCCTTCCCCCTTCCTCTCCTGTTCAAGGTGCTGGTCAAAATCAGATCCCCTTTCCCCTTCTTTTCAGGGTACTAGTAAAATCAGATCTCAGCCCTGCAAGATGATTCTGATTGCTCCAGACTGGGCCAGGCAGCCCTGGTACCCACTCCTTCTGTCCTTAACAGTCCATCTTCCCCTGTGTCTCCCCAGGAACCACAATCTGTTAACCTGTGCCCAGGGGAGAGTCTGGTATCCGAATCTCAAATCCCTCAACCTCAAGGCCTGGCTCTTGAGGAGTTAGAGTTTGCTGATCTACAACTTTCTCAGGTTGTTCTCGAAATCTTGAAAGCTTCTAGGAAGCCTTCCACCAGGGCTACCTATAACTCCAAGTGGAAAAGGTTTTCCATATGGTGTTCTGGGAAGCATATTTCCCCGGAATCTGCTGATTTGCCCACTGTTTTGGACTATATGGTCCATCTTAATTCTTGGGACTGAGACCAGCTACCCTGAAAGTGCATTTGGCAGCTGTCTCTGCTTTTATTTCAGCAGGAAGCCCTCTTCTCTTTCTGCTCACCCTGTATTTTCCAAGTTTTTAGGATTGCTTCATACCAATCCACCATTCAGGGACCCTGCCCCTGCTGGAATCTTAATGTTTGCATTGCTCAGCTGATGCAACCTTTTGAACCTCTGTCTTCGGCAGAGCTTAAGTATTTGACTTGGAAAACTGTATTTCTAGTAGCCATCACTTCTGCCAGGCGCATAAGTGAGTTACAGGCTTATCAGTGGAGACTGACTTTATTTCCTTCACAGGGACAAGGTAGTCCTCAGGACTAACAGGAAGTTTTGCCTAAGGTGGTTTCAGATTTCCACCTTAACCAATCTATTTCACTTCCACTGTTCTTCACTGACCATTCCTCCTCTGGTGAGAGGAGGCCACAGCTAGATGTTAAGAGGGCCCTAAGTTACTACATAGAGTGTACCAAGGTCACAGGTTTGACTCCTCCAACTATTTCTCACTTATGGTGAGGTTGGGAAAGGAAACCTGCCACTAAGAGATCCATTGCCAGGTGGATTGTCTCTTGTATCCAATTTTGCTATCAAAAACTGGGTAAGGTTCCCCTTCAGGCCTGAGGGCTCACTCTACCAGAGGTACAGCTGCGTCTCTAGCTGCTGCCAGAGACATCCTATCTTAGAGATATGTCAAGCAGCTACTTGGAAAACAGTACACACTTTCACCAAGCATTACTCCTGGATATCCAGGCCAGGAGGGATGCTCGGTTTGACACAACCGTGCTTCAGAGCTATTCCTAAGTAGGTTCTGTCCCTCCTCCATGGAGGTACTGCTGTGTAGTCTGCATTAGTCATAATATAGCAAGACTTCATGTTGTTTGAAGAAAAATTACTCACCTTAGTAATGTTGTTTCTTCTAATTGAGTCTTGCTATATTGTGACCTCCCCAACCTGCCCCTCTCAGAACTTCTGCTTTGGGTATGGTGGGCATTCCACTATTGGCACTTATTGGTGCCCCCTTTTATGTTTTCCACCCCTTCTTGTTGGGGTGTTTGGGTGTTGTGTTTTATTTTATCTTATCTTTTCTGGTCCCCTGACTTGAGTCTTGGTGTTGGGACCAGGAAAATGTGCTAATATTTTAGTAGCCAGTTGGCTAGTGTAGGTTACAGCTTCCACACAGAGCCTTAGTGAGTTTTGCTCGTAAAGATCTGACAGTTTCGGTTTGAAATGTCCTAGACAGAGCTTTTCTAACCGAGCTCGCACTCTAAGTTCCATGCTCTGCATGGAAGTTAATTCTTTGACCTCTGGAGCAGTTCTAATGGTGGGACAAACTGCATTAGTCATAATATAGCAAGACTCCATTAGAAGAAACAACATTACTAAGGTGAGTAATTTTTTCATACTGCAGCTGCTCCTTCCACCCTCCCTTACCCTGTCCCATCCCCTTTTGAAGCAGCCCACTGTTCTACAGGATACCACTTCCTCTGGCAATGTGTTCCACCCAGACACCACCCTCTCTGTAAAAAAGTGTCTCCTCATTTCCCTCCTGAGCCTTCCCCCTTCCAATCTCAGATCATGCACTTGAGTGTCCCTCCCCCTCCTTAATTTGAAAAGTCCCTCTGTTCCCATCTTATTTATTCCCTTCATGTACTTGAAAGTTTCAATCATGTCCCCCCATCCCTCCTCTCCTTCAGAGAGTACATGTTCAACTCCCTCAGCCTGCTCTCATAGAGTAAATCCCCTTGCCCCTGGACCATTTTTGTTGCCCTGCGCTGCACTCCCTTCAGTAACCTAATGTCTTTCTTCTGGTACAGTTGTCATAACTGCACGCAGTACTCCAAGTGTGGTCTGACCAGTGACCTGTATAGTAGCGGGATCACCACTCCCCTCCTGGAGGATATGCCTCTAGCAATACAACCCAGCATCCTGTTGGCTTTTGCAACTGCCTTTCTACACTGTGCTGAGTTGTTCATTGCTGCCATTATGATCACCCCCAGATCATTCTCCTCTTCCATCTTGGCTAGTTGAATCCCCTCTAGCTGGTAACTCTTCCTTGTATTTTTTGCACACAAATGTAGCACCATGCATTTCTTGGCATTGAACCCCAGCTGCCAAGTGTCTAACCAGGCCTCCAACTTTGCCAGATCATCTTGCAACCCCTGTCACCCTTCTAAGTCATCCACTACCACTCACATCTTGGTGTTGTCTGCAAACAGACTGATCTTGCTCTTGATGCCTATTGAGATGTTTGCTATGAAGATCCCAAACAACACCAGCCCCAGTACAGTGCCCTGTGGCACCCCACTTGTCACCGCCCTGGGAGATGAGAGCTCCCCTTCCACCACCACCACCCTCTGCTGTCTCCCCTTGCAGCCAGTTCACTACCCATCCCACCATCTTCACACCCACCCCTGTGCCTTCCATCCCATGCGGCACCGCATCAAATGCCTTACTGAAGTCCAGGTACAGGACATCCACTGCAAGGCCCCTGTCTAACTGCCTAATTACCCAGTCATAATATTCCACCAGGCTGCTCCGACAGGATCTGCCTAAGTCAAACCTATGGTGTCTGCTGTCCTGCAGCCCATTAGCCTCTAGGAGGGAAACCAGCCTCTCCTTCAGGATTGTCTCCATTAGCTTTCCCATGATGGATGTGAGACTTACCGGTCTGTAGTTTCCTGGCTCATCCTTGGGGCCGCTGCTGTGGAGGGGTACCACTTGCACCATCCTCCAGTCCTGAGGTACACTCCACGAGTACAGGAAGTCACTGAACAGGTCTGCCAAGGGTTCTGCCAGGACTTCTGCCAGTTCCTTTACCACCCTGGGGTGTATACCATCTGGCCCAGGTGCCTTGTCCACCCTCAGTGCCCTCAAGCTCTCCAGCACCCTGCCCACTGGGATTTCCTCATCTGTAACCTCCCCCCTCCATGCCCACCCTTCCACTCCCCTTGGGTAAAGCTCCCCCTTTCTCTTTAGTAAATACTGAGCAAAAGCACTCATTTAATGCTTCTGCCTGTTCTGCCCCTGTTTCCACCCACTCCCCATCCCTCATAATCCTTACTATCTGGTCCTTACAACTCCTTTTCTCCCTGATTTACCTGAAGAAGTCCTTATCCCCATCTTTGATGCCCTGTGCTAGCCTGAGTTCCCTGGACGCCTCGGCTGCCCTGACTGCCCTTGTCACCTCCTTTGACTCCTTCAGGTATTCCTCCCTGTCCTCCCCTCTCCCTGTTATTTTGTATCCTCTAAAGGCAGCTCTTTTCTTCCCTACCCTTTCCATGATCCCCTGCTCAACCAGCTAGGCTTCTTGGCCCTAGCTCTCTTACTCTGGACCACTGTACATGTTGCAGTTCCCTCCTCAATTCCCAGTTTAATGACCTCGCACTTCTGTTTAGTGTCCCTATTTGGATGGATCCTGGCCAGATACCCCTGTACTATTTCTCTCATCCTCCCAAAGTCAGCCCTCCTGATGTCTTAACATCTTTGTGCCCGTTCCTACTCCCCTTTTCCCTATGTTTATCATGAACCACACTGAGTGGTGGTCACTTACTGCCACCCATTCTTCCACCCCCAGCTCCCGCACAAACTAACCATTTGCCAGCACAAGGTCTAGGGTGTTCCCTAATCTGGTTGGCTCATTGACCATCTGCAATAGAAGCTGTCCTGGAAGGCATCCAGAAGTACCTGCTCCCACCTATTCATGGTGGCTGGGGTACCCCAGTCCACTCCTGGCAGGTTGAAGCCCCCCACAATCACTGTGCTTCCCCACCGGCAGTTCCTTCTGATCTGTCCTGCTAGCTCCCTGTCTAACTCCTTAGTCAGAGAGGGTGGCCTGTACACCACTCCCATCCTGAGGGTCCTATTTTTGGAGTCCTGGAGCTGCACCCACTATGACTCGGTGCTGCCCTTCTCCCCTTCCTCCCTGACACACTTTAGTCCTTCTGTCACATACAGTGCCACCCCCCCCATTCCCTTTTACCCTGTCCCTCCGAAATATCCTGTACCCTGGTACTGCCAGGTCCCAGTCATGATAATGGGTGGCCCATGTCTCGGTGATGGCAGCCATGTCCACCTCCTCATCTGCCAAGAGGGCCTGTAACTCTGCTGATCTTCGCTTGTCAGTCTTCACCATTCATTACTGCTGGGTGTAAGCCGGAGGTGTGCACCTGCTATGGGAGGGTTTTTTTGTTTTTTTTTGAGGGAGGAGTCGGCGTAGATGGCGCCACCCACAAGAGTGATGCACCGCATGGTGTGCGAGGGCCGGCCGTTAGGCACCACAGACTCCTCCTCCATCCCAGTTCTGTTTCTCCCACCATCGAGGCTACACCTGCTGCGCAAATTCAGAAATGTTTTATAGTATGCCATTAGGCCTGATCGTTTTCTATGCCGTTTTTGACATCTCCTACATCCCAGTTCTCCATCCCGACACCGTTGAAGCCAGTAAGACCGTTTCATTTATTTATATTTCGATGTTGCAGGGATCTTTGCTGTTTTTGTAAATTTTTTCGCATCATGTCCAATTCGGGGACTACGCATATATCCAATGCAGGCCGTGCCCCTATGCGTCGGTGCCCCTGTAGCCGTCAGTTCTCCATCATGGATCGACATGATGTTTACCTTTGGTGCCTGGGACCCAACCATGATATGGATCACTGAGATGCCTGTTTTTCCATGGACCGTCGTGTACTGGAAATCTACGTGTTCAAGATCGATAGGGCTCCACCGACTTTTTGGAGGAGGACGTCGCCTGCGGGCCTCCCAGGCCAGATCTCTTGACCCTTCCTCCAGGTCCACTCCCTGGTCTATACGGCCTGGTGAGGAGGAGGCCTCCTCCACTTCTAGCCTTACCGAGGGGCAGGTTTTTTCATCGGCGTGGGAGGAGCGGTGCGATTCCTCCCATTGTTGCATCGCTGGTGCCATCCCAGCAGTCACCTCCATGGAGGTTCAGTCTCCTCCAATGTCGCGGCCCCCAGTTGTGGGCCCGGCATTGGCGGATCCTCAATGCCACCAAGCGGTGATGCTGTGTGTTCCAGCGCTGCCCACAGTGCCGGGGACTTGGGCAGTGCCACTTTGGGTTCTGGCACCGTCTGCAGCACCGGAGACTCGAGCACGCCATTGGTGGCACCGCTTTGGGTTCTAGCATCATCTGTGGGGCCAGGGACTCAGGCGGCGCCATTGGCAATGTTGCGGCATACGTCGGCGCCGTTCCCAGTGACATCGCCAGAACTGTTTCGGGGGTTTCCTCTCTGAAGATTACCCTGTTCGACTCCTCTTCAGATGAGGATGACTCAGAGGTGGACCCAGAGTGGCAGCCTGAATCTTTGGATTCGGAACTCTCTGTAGGCCGGGGTGTCAGACGGCCCAGTGTTCCTCTTCCTGAGTCCCCGGAGCAGGTTCGCTCTAGGGGTCCCACTGCTTGGGGTGGCCTGGGATCCCATGGGGGTGATAACTCCGGGATTTGGGAGTGGATACTGTCTTCTGAGAGGGCCCAGACATCTGCCATTTCTGGTGCTGCTGGGGCCCCTCGGGAAGGGGTGGAGGGCCCTGCTACTGTGGCCTCCCACCGGAGGCCCACAGAGTGGGGAGCTCCTATGCTCATGTCGAGGAAGAGGGCTGCCTCTGAATCTGAGGGGTTCAGAGGTCCTGGTGAGGAGCGGCACATCCCAACTGCCCTATGGGGTGTGTGGAGGAGTCGCAGTGCTGAACCCTGCCTTTACTTTGAAGTCTCGAGGGCGCCTTCTAGTGGCAGCGCAGAGGGTTGCTCTTCTGTACACATGCAACCTCAGTTGCGTCACAGGGGAGATTCCCCTTCAGGGCTCTTCCAGGGTTTGCTTTCTCAGGTTCCTTCTTCGCAACCCGGTATGGTCTCAGGGTCCCCATTCACGGCGGCATCATTCCCTGGATCTCAGAGCCCTGGCAGAGGCTGGGCACATACTCTCAGGTGCCCTTTGCCCATCCCTCTGCAGCCACCCCCCTCTCTTCCAGGCCATTTGGGTCCTATGGGACCCTTATCTTGGGAGACATTCAGAGCTACTGCTGCGGCCTTTCTTTCATCTGTTAGGGCCATGGATGAATAGGTCTTCCGCCTGTCCCCCCCACCGCAGGAGTCTTCTGATCATTCAAGCTCCACTTCCTCCTTGTCTACCTCTTGTAAGGAAGAGGAACTTCCTGTCCACTTGTCCACCGACGCTGATTTCACGGAATATCAGCGGTTCCTTTCGAGGCTGGTCTTGGAGCTCTGTATTTCCTTTGTTCGCAGGGACAATACCAAGTGGCAGATGCTTGCATTCCTTAGTGAAATCTGCACCCACCACCTCGTGGTGTCTTCCTGGCCAATCCACACCTGGCAGTCTCCAGCCCTCCTTCTCCAGCCCCAGTAGACAGCAGGAGATGGTATTGTGCCCCCCCATGAGTCTCTAGATTCTCTACCTCACCCGCCGTCGGGCTTGACGTCCCTAGACACTCCTTCCAGGCCTCAGTGCCTGGCACACGATCGACCCCCAGATCCGGATTCCACAGAATTTGACCAGTGGAGACGAAGAGTCTTCTCTTCGGCTCGTGTACTGATGAGTATAGGTTCACATCAGGCACACCACGCTGCCTACAACAGGCATCTGTGGTCGATGATGGCACAGGTTCTGTATCTATACCTGATATAGAGCAGTCCAGACATTGCCCTCTCTGTGCAGGGTCTGGAGCTTGCAAGGCACCAAGCAAGGGCGTCTTATGACGCCAGTGAAGTGGCTTCCAGACTGGCAGGGACAGCGATCTGCATAAGGCAGACGGCATGGCTTAGTCTGTCCAGACTGTCACCCATTGCTCGGCATAGGGTGACTTCCTCCACCTTCCAGGGGACCCATCTGTTTTCCCACAGGGCGAGGAGGATTCTTCAGGGACATCCTTCATCCCCCTGACCACGGGGGACACGCCGTCATCCTCAGCAACCTTAGACTGCCTCAATCTATTGGTTAGGGTCCCCCCCCTTCCTGCTTTCCACCAGTAGGAGGCTGAGGGATCTGTTCCCTCAGGGCTGAACATCAGGCCCCCACTAGGGGGGGCTTGTTACTCACCCAGCAGTAATGAATGGTGAAGATTGACAAGGGAAGATATGAAAATTACGTACCTACCGTAATTCTTGATCTTCTCTTGTATTTTCACCATTCATTACTGAATCCCGCCCACCTTCCCCTCATGGGCCTCATTTCTTGGGCATCTCCCCCGCCCTGCTTGCCCTCCTCCCTCCTCCCTGAGGCCATTGTGGGTTACGTCCCCTGGTCCTCGAGACCTCCTGTTCTTCTGGAAAAAAAAAGGAAAGAAAAAGAACACAGTGAGGGATTTGAAGAAGGAGGAGAGCAAGTGGAACTTCATTTTTTTTCCATCTGAGGGAACTCTTTCTGTTTTTCCTGGAAGGTCTTTCCGGGCCCTTTACCCTCGTGATAGATTAGTTCAATCACCAGCCAACAGGGCTAGTTTCTGAGACAGTCTTGTAACCCTTGGCCTTCGGACCTAGCTGGTGTCCCTGAACTTTGCCTTGTGAATGCCAGGCTGGGGCTAGTCAATGTTAATTCTAGCCCGACTCAAAAATTACCATTCTTGAACTGGTGGTCTGGTATCATTTGGCCCCTGCCTTCTGCCAGGGAGTCAGAAGGAGTGTCCTCTCTGTCTCTGTTCATCTTTCCAAAATAGGTTGCCCTCTCTTAGGGCTCCCCCCCAGTATTAATCATATGGCTGTGTACTAGTGGGGTCCTTTCTCATACACCTAGTTGTGGACTTTTTCCTCTCCGGAACAGATTATTTGCCTCTGGCAATCTGTGAGCTCTCAGCTTGAGTGATGGGTCTTAGGATAGCAGGATATGTAGGGAAATCTGCCTCTCTCATAACAAGCGGTGTGGAAGGTTCAGTTGAACCATCTAAAACAGTTTTGTCTGAAGGGATCCTTGCTCCCTTGCTTTTAAGCTCCAAGCTGATAAGCTTCAAGCCAATTTCACTCAAAATTTGTGGCAGAATGTTCCTTCCTCCCTATATCCTTTTTCTTCTTCCTCTTCCTTCTCTCTTCTTCTCCCTTTATCTGTTCCTCCCACAGAGCCGCCCAAGGAGTGAGGTCCTGCGGTCCCTAAGGGTAGGGTTCTCCTCTTTCCTGTCCTCTTTTCAGCTTATTCCTTTTTCAGTTTGTTTCCTTTCCTTTATCTATCCTTCAGCTCTCTTGCCTTGCTCTTATCCTTCCAATTCTTTTTATTTCACCTCTCCGGCTTACAGAACTGGGATGGAGGAGTCTGTGGCACCTAACGCCCATCCCTCATGCACCACGCAGTGTGTCACTCTCGTGGGTGGCGCCGTCAGCGCTGATTCCTCCTTCAAAAAAAAAAAACCTCCCCTAGAGAGTGCGTGCTTCCGGCTTACACCCAGCAGTAATAAATGGTGAAGATACAAGAGAAGATCAAGAATTACAGTAGGTACGTAATTTTCATTTTTGTTCCCTAGACTCCTAGCATTCAAGGTTTTCTCCCTCCACCCCATTTCCTTCCCTCATATCCCTACTTGCTGTCCCTTTCTAGCATCCCATCCTGACCTCTCCCTAAGTTCCTTGCTGCTGGTATGGGGGGTGGGTAAGCTTGTTCGGCTTCCCTTCTCGTGTATCCTGCCTGACTCCTGCCCACCGGCAACTCCCCCTTCTTGTTTAAATTCTCATTGTTTGCCAAGTTTTCCCCCAGTTTCTGTTTCAATACCCTCCTTCCCTCCTCACTCAAGTGTAGCCTGTCCTTAGCGTAGAGATCCTTGCCCTCCCAGGGTCCTTCCCCACCAGCCCATAATCTTTGGGCTGACACCATTCTCTTAGCCACGTGTTAAATTCCTCTATCCTCAGCTTCCTTGCAGTGTTCACCTTGGGTGCTGGAAGCACCTGCAAGAAAGTTACTGATCTTCCTGCCTCCTCACAAATCAGCCCCAGCTCCTCAAACCTCCTCTGGACTACATCTACTGTATTTCCCACCAGGTCATTTGTTCCCAAATGGAGAACTATGTGAGGTTTCTCCTTACCCCTCTTAGCATACTTCAGAACAGACTGACCCACCATTTCCACTTTCATGCCTGGCAACGCCTCTACCAATATGTGACTATGCCTCTCCCCCTTTCATCCCCATCTGATCCCTTTCAAAATTGAGTCTCCCAGCACTAGGATCCCACCCTCATTTTCATGTTCTGCTTGCCTTGTCCTTCCTTTATCCCACCCCCTTCCTCTCCATTCCTCCTCCTCCAGCGCACCCCACAGGCTGTGTCAAAAAAAAAAACAATCAGCCAAGGAGTTCCCAGGCAGGGGCTGGTATAGACTCACTCACTTAGAAGTGGCTAGAAGCTTCCACAACTGCAGCAGAAACAAACAGAGGCCCAGCCCTAGTCAGCCCAGCAGCCTTCAGCTACTGAAATCAAACACAAAGGCAGTGAAATGAACAGAAAATCCCCTGAAATACAGCAGCTAAACATCCTGTTACACCCACTTACAAGCTGTTAGAAGCTTCCACAACTGCAGCAGAAACAGAAACCCAGCCCTGGTCCACCCAGCAGCCTGAAGCTACTGAAATCAAACACAAAGGCAGTGAAATGAACAGAAAATCCCCTGAAATACTTACAGCAGCTGAAGATCCAGCCACACCCACTTACAAGCTGCTAATAGCTTCAACACTGCAGCAGAAACAGAGGCCCAGCCCTAGTCAGCCCAGCAGCCAGAAACTACAGAAATCAACCACTAAGGCAGTAAAATTAACAGAACATCCCCTGAAATACTTACAGCAGCTGAAGATCCAGCCACACTCACTTACAAGCTGCTAGAAGCTTCCACAACTGCAGCAGAAACAAACAGAGGCCCAGCCCTAGTCAGCTCAGGAGCCTGAAGCTACTGAAATCAAACACAATCTGTTAATGGTAACACTTTCTCACAAATAAAACAACTGTCTTACTTATACCATTTACATGGAAGCATAGAAGCTGATGGCAGAAAAGGACCGCATGGCCCACCCAGTCTGCCCATTTTGTCTACCCATTTCGAACCACAGATCCTAATTGATCTGCAACTCACCCCCTTTTTCCTGTCCCTAGGGTACCCTTATACCTATACCTTGCAGTCTAAAATTCCCTAACTGTTTTTGCCCCCACCACCTCCTTTGGGAGGCCGTTCCAAGCATCCACCACTCTTTCAGTGGAAAAGTACTTTCTCATGTTGCCTCTGAACCTCCCCCAACTTCATTTCATGAACCCTAGTTCTTGCACATCATCTTTTTTGAAAGATACTGCCCTCTTGTACCTTGCTTATACCCTTGAGGTACTTGAATGTTTCTATCATGCCCCCCCCTCCTCCGGGGAATACATACTGAGCTCCTCCAGCCTTTCTTTGTACAGCTTCTCATGTATGCCCTGCACCACATTTGTAGCCCTCCTCTGGACTGCCTCCAGTTTGTCTATGTCCTTTCAAAGATGTGGTCTCCAGAACTGGACACAGTACTTCAGCTGAGGTCTCACCAGCGATCTGTACAGTGGCATAACCACCTCCTTTTTTCTGTGCACCCCAGCATCCTACTGACCTTCCCCACTGCCTTCTCGCAATGCTTGGTTGCCTTTAGTTCATCTGAAATTAGTATCCCCAGGTCGTGTACATCCTTTTTTCAAATGCTCACAGTAAAAACTCTCTTAATTTGCATTTTATCGCAATATGCTTTTTGGGAAGATGTATTATGAAACATGGAAACTTGTGTTCCTGTGTTTCACAATCCCGACGCCAGCTGCCTAAAACACGGGTGGCCAACATCGGGATTTTGTCTGTGGCAAACTTTTTTTGTATGTTTCAGGGGGCTTTGCCCCCGCACACCCTGTACTTTATAGAGCCAACTCGGCCGCAAGCAAAATCCCAACGTCGAGCAACTGTGTTTCGGGCAGCCGGCATCAGGATTGTCAGGTTTGGGATTCTGCATTTCTAGATTTTAAATGGATACCTTTTGGGCAGATGTAATCAGGGAAAAACAAAAGTACTTGATGGCTGTAGAGGGTCAGGTCCGAAAGGTCAGGTTCTGCTCCTGGGGCTTTAAGGCCATAGGTGCACATTACTGGAACTCCTCCATGGGCGGATTAAATTTTTTGGCAGCTCTGAAATAGTCCCACATCATAGGGGAGGTGGCCAACTGAATAAGTGATCCAGTTTGGGTGAAGTGGAGGCAGTGGGCCAGACCCCCAGCCAAAACAAAGTGCAGAGTGAGTGGTCTGTGATGAGTTTCTCCCAGGTGTCCAAAAGCCCACCTCCTGACCCACAACAGGCACAGTAGCAGACAGCCCCAGCCTAGAATATCTGCCATGCAGACATACAACAGACCTTAGGTAAGCACAATGGAACACTTAAGATTCATGATAAACAGATGGGATAGGAGGGTCCCTGATGCAAGATGGGGGAGAGCACAGAAGGCCTCAAGGCGGGGGCAGATGGCAGCTGCAGCCTGGCTGATGACTTTGGCTCTCTGATCCATGAAGCAGGCTGAAGGCCCACCATTCCATAGAAACAGATGCAATGCTGCCTCACAGGCTTTACTGAAGTCTGGTTCAGCTCCAGTGATTGCACAGTGATTGCACAGGCTGGGTCTGTCATTCTGCAACAAAGAGAAAGCACTAAGCATCCTGCATATTGGGTTGGGGGCAGGGAAGACTGATAGGGCTGTAATCAGGTTGCATTTTGTAGGCTGGCCTGGTGGCACTGAGGGTTGAGGCACTGGATGCCACACCTCGTTCCACGCTAGCGACCCGAGTTCGGGAATGAGCTTGGGTGCCAGGGGTCGGCAGAGGAGGGAGAGGATTAAGCATCCGATGGACTGCTCTCCTCTCCCTGGGGAGGGATCCAGGGTGCCTCCGGCGTAGCAGAGGCCCCCGGTGGAGAGCGAAGGTACAGCCTGCAAAGGAGCCGTCAAGGGAAGGAGTGAAGCGGACATCGACGGCCTGCTGTCCAGATGTCACTGCACGACCAAGCTCCTAGGGAAAACACCAAAAGGGAAAAATTCTCCATGCCTGGATAGGTGACAGCTCCCCACAGTACGGCATTGCCACACGACCAACACCGGGCCTCTGTCTGCGCCCCCTCTGTCCTCTGCCACCTCGGCCTGCACTCTAGACTATAGATAGAGTGCCAGAATGTAGGTGGCCCTGCCCCGGGGGGCTCAGAGCTGGGGGGATTGTTCAGCTCGAGATTGACAGAGGGCAGCTACCCTCTGAGGAGTCAGGACCACGGTGGATGGTAGAAGTGATACAGGTGAGCTGGGGTAGCTTGAGAGAGTTCCAGGAACGGAGTGAGAAACAGAGTCTACAAAAAAATAATATTGCATTTTGCAGTAGCTCATGTCACAAAGACTTCAAATTTACTGGCATGAGGTGGAAAGGAGGCAGTCTGCATAGCCCCCACTGTGAGCTCAACTACACCTGAAGTAAGAGTCCTTGCCCAACCAACATAGGGCCGATGGTCAACCACGGGGGTGTAGCTGGCCGAGGCAGCCTTTAGCCCAAGAGGGTGAAAACTAGGGAGTTAGCAGTATTCTTTTAGCAACTGCTAGCTCTAGGAGGAGATCTGTCCTGAAGACCAGAACCAATCTCCAGCAATGGTGTGCCAGTGGGAGAGGATTGAAAACCTTAGCACTCACCTCTTTTATCTGCCTGGGTTGTAGGTGAAAAAAGTACTAACAGAGCAGCCAGGAGGATAACAGTAAAGGAGGGTAGCTCAAAAGTGCATGTTTAGTGTAAGTCTTCTGACCAAGGAGCCTCACCCTGCTGACCAAATGACAGCAAGCAGGCCAGCAGGGTGGTGTGGTAACCTTTTGAAGTTTACAACTCCTCAGGGAGAAGTTTATGGTTTATATGATCTTTTCGTGCGCTAAGAGCTGCTCAGAGGACTAGGTGCCAGTGACAATTCAGCACAATCTATAGCTGTGCTGTGTTGTTTTGTCCTGCACGCTCTGCAATAAAATGAGGTAAAAGAGACCAAAATTTGTGGATTACCTTATTTAATATTTGAGTGGTGAGTGCTGTGACTTTGACTGTAGACTGGTTTACATAATGACACTGCTATACGGGACACAGGCACAAAAGTACAGTACATGCTGATCTCAAAGGAGGAAGAAGGGTCTCGGTTACAAAAAATGCTTAAGAGTGGTAAAAAAGAAGAAAAACAGCAAAAACAGCTCTTCCGTGAAAACAGGTGCTCGAGTCAATACTGAAATCCATAAAGAGTAAAACTCAGCACTCTGTAGTTGGCGTAGATACAGGCATGTTTTATTAAACATTTAGACGCCAAACCAAGACACACAAAAGCAGGTAGCACAGCAAAGTAAATCCCAACTGGTTTCATGCACACAGCACGTCATCAGGGGGTGGTTACTTGTAATACAAAACATATATATATATATATATATATATAGGGAAGCACTTAAAGGAAAAGCTCCTTAAAAATGCACCAAAGAAAAAAGTTTTTAAATTAATATACATCCAAAGCATACATATATATGTGTGTATATATGGAAAATGTAATACACACTATAATGCAATCCCCACAGGAGCATCAATACTAATATACATTGATTTTTATATATAAAGAATAAAACAAAACCTACTTTCTACACATATCATGAATAAGTATCATGTTATAAATTCCCTATATATTTGTCAAGTTTTAAAAGAATGCAGCAAAACTAAAGAAAGGAAGCGATTCTATATAGATTTCATATAGATCTCATCAGCCAATAAATAACTGCATTTATGGTACTATCTAATACTTAGAAAAAAGTGTGTTATACAGTACTAGACAGGAAATCAGCTCCCAGCCATCGGGACACACCGAATGTACCATGTCCAGGAATTCTGTAACCAGCAACATTTGTCTGTGAAAAAATAAAAAAAGGGATTACTATATAAATTATTTCAACAATCCAAAAATACTATAACACAGAAAAGAGAAAAGAAGGGCGGGGTGGGGGCTTGGGGGTGGGGGAGTTTCTAGTAAGGCTAAAGTGACCTATAATACAATATGGCAATGGGGACAATAGTGATATATAAGTTAGGGATCTAAACAACCCTATCAAATGAACCAGGGTACTGAATGAACTTAAAAGGCTAAAAGTAGAGGTAGCATTTCTGCAGAAAACCCAACTAACAAAATGAAAGCATTAAACTGAAAAGAGCATGAGTAAGGGCAACATATCATTCCTCCTTTCAGAATCACCCATACAGATGTGGAGTGGCAATCCTGAGACATAAAGATTGGCCCCTGGAGGTAGAAGAGTGCTATCAGGATCCAAAAGGGAGGCTTATTACACTCAGAGGTGTGTGAAAAAAGAGAGATGTGGTACCCCCAGGGACTTCAACAGGGAACTTCAAAAACAGCCAGGTTCAACAAACATTTGAAATAAAAATGATACAATATTTTGACACTAAAGAAAAAGGACTTAATAAAGATGTTGTTTTTTTAATACACTACCAGTAATTATGCTTAAAGCAGTGCTTCTGAGTTTCTTTTTAAACCCTCACATCAGCACCCTCTGGCTGTTTTAACAGGTACCTTCTTAAAGGGGCACTGTCAGCTTTTTCTCTCGTTTTTCATGAAAGGGTAACCATTGTGCTCTAGCTAGTATGTAAAAGCAATCACAATGTAACAAGCATAGCCCAAAATCAAGGTTTTCGCCTAATTTTTTAATATTACATTTATCACGTTCAGTCGCCCGATTAAACTCTGATGTGCCCCAAGCATATCCACAAGTAAAGCACGCCGTTTACTGGGAGCGCCGTCTTAAAGAGCATCTTTTGATATGCCCATCGAGAAAGCAATGACATAACATATCTGGCCATATCACCTTTCTTGTGTCTCAATTATAACAAGCTGTAATGTCACGAAAATATTTTTAATGAGTGCTAAATACACGCATGCAGAACAGCTGGTGCCAATTATTCATCACGCATGCTCAAGAGTGTGCCACTCTTGCGCATGCTCGGGATTTTTTATCCTGTAGCTGTTCTGCATGTGCGTGATTTCAGCACTCACTTAAAAATGTATTTTGCAGCATTACTACCGCTCGTTTTTTTAATTTAGACACAAGAAAAGAATAGTTTTGGCCAGATGTGTTAGGTAAATATCCTTTCTCGATGGTCATGTCAAAAAGTGCACTTTGGGACCGCACTCCTGAGCAGAAGCGCATTGTGCTTGTGAATACGCTTCCGGTGAACATCGGAGTTTCATTCGGGATGACTGAAACGAGATAAATGTAAATAATAAACTAATCCGGTAAAAACCTTGTTTTTAGGCTGTACTGTTACACTGCATTGTGATTGCTTTACATGTATGTACCCTTTCATGAAAAATGAGAGAAAAAGCTGACAGTGCCCCTTTAAGACAATGGTATGTATTTTTTTATGCCTTGACTTTTTATAAATGTTAATTAATGGTCCAGAGTCAGAGTAAAATTAGGCAGCCTTTGATCTTACAAGTTGATCTCTCCAACAGACACGCTCCAGTGAAAATTAGTCTTCCTGTTTGTAAGAGGTGCAAACTGATTGCAATGCTTTGATTTGTAACCTGCTAGTCTAGGCTTCGAATCCACATCCAACCTTTATATCTGTCACACTGCTCAGCTGTCTTCACTTTTGACTTGAGAAAGAGAGTTTCACCTCTCAAAAGCTAGTCTTAAAAATAATTGTGTTAGTCCAATAAAAGGTATCACCTGCAACATAATTGTTGTATTTTTTTTTCTCTACATTACACTCGGAGGAAAATCTAGGGACTATACCTTGCACCCTTTTGAATGTGTACATCCCTAATAATGATAGAGAAAATGGAGAGTTTTTAAAAAGTCTCATACTGAAGGCTGCTCCGAACCCAGGAGACAATCTTTATAGTTGAGGGGGATTTCAATACAATCCTGGACCCAAGCTTAGAGAAGTCAGGGAAGGAGTCTGAACCTCACAGTCAGGCCACCAAATGCTTGACAGGGCTTGCTGCAGAGTTGGTCTTAGTGGAGGAATCGAGATATGCAAACCCAAAAGTTAGAGACTACACCTGTTGGTCCACACCCCACCAGGTCTACTCCAGGCTAGATTTCTTCCTCATCTCAACAGAATGGCTACACACCCTAGAGCATATCCTAATTAAACCCAGAACAATATCAGATCACTCTGTGGTGGTGATGGACTTGTCATTAACCTCCAAAATTAAAAACTGAACATGGAGACCGAATGTCTCCCTCCTCAACAACACACACAATAAACAAATAGTAGAGGAGTGTATGAAAGAGTCCACTGCCACCAACCCAACATGAGATAACATCGGCTATAATGTGGTGAGATGGTTTTAAGGCGGTGGTTACATTGAGGACAATCAGCTCTGCTTCACACCTGAAGAAAGAAAGGCAAAAATAGCAGTTGGAACTGGAGGCCCAGCTGTTTGACCTCGAGGCAGAACACAAGATTGTTTTAAATGAGGAAGTAAAGAAGAAACTAGAGGAATCAGAGCCAGTTTTAATGAGTTGCTAGATGATAAGATCCAAGGAACTCTAAGAGACTTCCACCGGAGGTACTATGAGGCAAGCAATCAGGCAGGGAAAATATTGACATGGCAGCTCCACAAGGAAGCTGCCAGCAGGATGGTTATGCACATCAGGAAGGGGCCCACACACCCCCATAACAAATCTGACCCACAAAAAATAGCGCAGGAATTTCTGCAAAAAACTCTATTTGCAGGAAAACATAGCTAACCACCAAGAGAAACTAGATGCCTTCTTCCACAGAATGAAGGTAAAAAAACTTACACAAGAAATAATGGACACCTTGGAGGCCCCCATAAATATGGAGGAAGTTCAGGTCACCTTGAGCAGACTCAAGACAGGGAACATCTCCAGCCCAGATGGGCTGACATCAGAATTTTATAAAACCTTCAGGGAGGAGTTCCTCCCACATTTTGTAATTAATAATTTTGTACAGTGCCTGGTACAGGGAGAATCCCAGGTGGAGTGCCCTTTTGCTGTAACACACACTCTGCCGCCTCACACTGTTTCACAAAATGTGCCTCCTGATGCAAATCCTTCTGCAATATTCTGAGCTCTCCTGTGTTCTGGACCTGTGGCACACCTTCTATTTTCCTGGATTGCATCTGTATTCAGACCTTCTCTGACTGCTCCATTTGCATCTGTTTTGCTGCCTATAGCTGGTTGAGGCTCTCTGGTGTCTGTGCCTCCCTCAGGATATGAGAGCCACATTGAGCCATCAGTAGCCCTACTCCGGCAGGCTTGAAGCTGAGCAGCCTCTGCAAACCAGTAATTTTTATCTTCCTCTACTGACTCATGTTGGCACTGAGACCTGGTTTGCCAGCCAGGATGCAGAAATCTCAATCTCACGTTTCTTGTTCTATGTGCCGAAGCTACTGCAGCTCTCGATGCAGTATCTGTCTGCCTGCTGTGCATGCTCTGAGCATGACTGGTGTTCTTTCGATTAGTTGACAAGTTTGCAGTCAGTGCAGGGCTCTGAGTGACAGCAGTATGCTCTGTGACAGCCTGTGCCTGAAGATATCTACTTACTTGCAGCTACCAGCTATGCCTGGAGTACTGCAAACACCCTGCATATGGGGCAGTGTCTTCTCCAGAGCATAGCCTGAAAGATGAGTGCCCCACTGTCCCTACAACTGACTATGTCCCTGCTGTACTTGTACCTCATTTTATCTGACTGCTTTTGTCCCATAGTACCTATTTGACTCTTTAGAAAACATAACTACACTTTAGTACTAACTGTACTAAACTCCACCTGCCTGAAACCCCTATAGCTACAGTATTTCCTGCAACATCCTACCCTAAACAGGGTGTTTGTCCATTAATTGTAATACAGATTTTCCTTCACAATGTACTATGTTGTTCTACCCCAGACAGGGAATTCTTAGGTTCTCTTTACATGATCTGCCCAGTGCTTGTCAGGTACCTGTAATGACCTCCATTGACCCCTGTGGTGATGATATCACTTTTAGATACATATGTGATAAATTCACTTTTAGATATTTAAGTAGCACTAACTGGTGTATTCATTACCCTTGATAAAGTGCCAATGTAGGGCATGAAACACTGTTGGGTTTTTCAGGCTGTGGCACACCTTTCTTATTTGCCTAGCTGTTATCTTTATGTGTAAGTGTATTAAAGAATATTTTTACATTTTTGCATATGCACTTGTGATGCATCGCTCTTACGTAGGCTAGGGTTGCAAGCCTTTTTTCTGCGGTGCTGTTACATGTTTTTGGCTTATGCATCCTTCTACTTAGAGTTGACCATTCTATTCCTTTTAGTCTTCCTGCAGACAACCTACAGACACTTGTAGATCAGATGTACCACCCCTTCTCTGTGCCACTTACTCCATTAGATGCAAACTAAGAAAGGAAGCAGATAAAACAACCAACACCATCAATGAATTTTAGAGAAGGCAATCAATCACAAAATATGGGTTTTCAACTAAACTGCACTAATCTGTAAACATCCCATGCATGCTAGTTCTAACAATACAAGTCCAATATTCCAGTCAATTTCAAGAACTGAGGTCTTAAAACTATTACGGACTATCTCTGACAACACAAGCTCTAGGTCAGATACCCTTGAGCCTCGGCTTCTGAAACTAGCAGCATCTTACATAGCCTCCCCTCTGGCTAAAATTTTCACATTGTCTCTCTTCTATAGCCAAGTTCCTGACCTTTGGAAGATTGCCCGTGTAACGTCTTGATCCTAAGGAGATTACTAACTACAGGCCTATAGCCATCCTGGCAGTCTTAAGTAGAATTTTAGAAAAACTTGTTGCAAATCAAACCATCGACTACCTAACGAAATATAGCCTTCTCTCGGAGATTTAGCATGGCATCCGGAAAGGTCATTGTACCTGCACAGCTCTTTTCAAATTCACTGCTGACATGCTTACCAATATGGACGCTGGTCTACTGACAGGGACAGTTTTTATAGACCTTACTATGGCCTTTGATCTCATTGATCACCCCCTGCTTCTCTCCACTCTTCACAAGCTGAACTTTTCACCCCCAGTAGTTGCCTAGTATGGAAGCTATCTATCTAATAGGACTCAAATTGTGAAATTCAGCTCCTCCTTATCCGATGGAGCTATTATCAACATTGGGGTCCTCCAGAGCTCTGTTCTGGGACTGCTTCTTTTCTCACTTTTTATCAATAATATAGCTAAGATTTTTCATTCATGCTCATCTATTCTGTATGCGGACAATCTTGTACTCTATTCAAGCTCTGATAATGTTGCCAGCATAAACTCATCCCTGTCCTCAGATTTCACGAATGTTCAAAACTGGCTGTCTGCCCATAAGCTTGTACTCAATGCTAAGAAAACACAAGCCATGTTACTTGGATCTGCCCCTAAGCTCAGGGCATGTCAAACTTCCCTGCTGGTGCAAGACCTACAGTAGGTGGCACACAAATTGAGTGTGTAACATCATTTAAGTACCTGGGAGTTTTTTTGGACCAATCCCTTGACTTCAACCTACATATATAATCCACTTGCAGAGCAGTGAATGCAAAACTGGGATTGCTTATAAGACCAGCTTTATGCTAACTCCCTCTGCTAAACTGCCCATTGCCAAAGGCATCTTACTCCCTGCCGTCACTTATGGTGCTCCCACCTTTGCTGCTGCACATAAAACCACCCTTCATAAATGGGATGTCACTATTTTATAACCTGCTACTTGTTCATTGCCCTGGTTTTGTTTGTATCTGTACATCCATGTTCACATGATATTTACCCTGTACATACTGTAACCTTTGCTCGTTGTGTACTCTTTATCCTTGTAACCTCCTGGGTCGCACCTGAAAATAGTCATTTTTTGGCTATGGCACCAACCCAGTCAACAAAAACTAATAAATAATAATATATGTCGGTACACCTCCTCGTCACCTCGGCTTAAGCACCACTGCCAACTTTATAGAGACTTGAGCTGGTTATACCCCTCTGCCTGCCGACAATACTCTCTTGGCTCGCTGATTGACCCGGTACTCAGAAATCAAACTCTTTCAGCGCTTTTCGTATTGCTGGTACCTCAAACCTCCTCCTATGGACTGCGTTCTGTAGATAAGTCACTACTGAATGTGCCTAGATGTGAAACATCCAAAGGCTCTGGTGCCTTTTATCACTCTGCTCCTAAGTTCTGGAACGCCTTCCCCCAAGCACTTCAGCAGGCAGGATCTCATCACAGTTTCAAAAGGGAGCTGCGCCTTCATCTATCTCTTGCTGATCCCTGCACATGTTTTAATCCTCCTTCATCCCCTTAACCTCCAGCTGCTTTCTGCTTTACCTTCTACCTCCCTACCCCCTAGCACTACTCAACCTTATTATTTCCTTGAGGGCTAATCTAGCCTCCCCTCTTAATACTGAGTCTTGCCTTGTAGGCCTTGATGGTGCATCCTGCCCTGTCAGGAATTTGCCCTTGCCTTGCTGTGCTGCCTTATGAATTTTCATTGTTGTGACCAGTTTAATCAATATTCTTTACTACTGTGTTGTTTTATTTCTCCTTGACTATGCGGGTTATTTACCCTGATTCTATGTGAATTTGATATCTTAATATCTTGTTATGTTTCTGGCTGTGTGTATCATTATTACTGACTGTTTTGACCTACCCCATATATAAGTTTCTTGTACTCATGCTATGTATTTGTTTTTGATTGTTGTACTCTCCCGGGTCATGCCTGAAAATAGTCATTTCATGGCTAGTGCACTTACCCGGTTAACAAAAATGAAATAAAAATAAATAGTGATGCCATGCAAAAACTGTATCATCTCCGGTCTGAGATGTTGCCTTGGAGAAATTGGAATGGTGGTGACAGACTCTGAACTCCATTCAAATGTTGCTGTGTTCTGTTTCTCCCTCTAGCATTCTAACATCAGATTTGCTTTCTCCGCTGAAGAGACCAGTTGATTCAGAGCTCTTTCCAAGTCCAATGGCTAAGTCCTTTACTATTTTATTAATTTTAAAAACTCCTTAGTGTTTTTAATTTAGTTTCTCGATATTTACATTAGTTAGAGAGGTTATTTTAATAATATTTGTATATTTTAGAGGGTTCTCCAGTTCCCAATCGGTCCCTGGAACCGGAGAAAAAAGTCTTACTTCATGGTTGCTGCTCTAACATGGTCATTTTTATTTTTAATGAAAAAGTTTACAATTACTGCTTATTGTGTTTGTTTTATTAAGAAGAGGTTTGCAGTAGAAACTAAGAACCCAGCAATAATTTATTCAGTCTTTTCAGGCAATTGGAATGACTGAAAAAACCTAAGAAAAGGACAGAGCCTACAGGACTCAGAAGCTGTGAATTCTGTTAAATGATCCTGTGGAGGGCAGACAGCCATGATCTTTGTTTTAACTGCTTGGGTCCTGACCACAATTATTTAAACTATGACTTGTGTAAATTGCTTTGCCCTAAAACCCAAAAGAAATGGGCAAGCTCAGAGAGTCTCAGTTTACCAGAGTCATCTAACAGCTTTCCCAAAAGAAAAATGAAGGTAGTACCACAGATGACGGCAAGCACACATCCTTAAGTACCTCTCCATAAAATAAACAAAAGGTGACAGAAAAAGCAGCCATCTCTGATCAAAGAGACAGACAGATAAAGCTGCTAAAGCTATCATCCAGCTCAGATAAAGAGCACAAAATGTTGCTTGTAATGTGTATTCTGTGTTGCCAGCGGGTCAGCAAGCCTGTCAAACAGAACAAAGGCTCAAAAGTCACCTAGAGGCAGATGGATATATTACACTAGTCAGAATTTATTGCTCTGACATCGGAATAATAATGCTGACTGTTGCTCTGACATTGGCTGTCCCATCCATAGCCTTATAGTGCACAACAGTGCACTGTATCGACCAATATTGTTCATCATGGCAATGACTATCACTGTAGCTAAGTTCAGTGGTTTCTACTCACTTCTGCTCTTCAGCCATAAAGCTGCAGTTAGAACGCAAGGAGTAGAAGTACTACACTGTAAAGTTTGAACTTTAATATTCTAAAGTTATATTTCTGGGACAACACCTTAGAGCTGAGATACTACTATTTAAATGATTCACAAATGCATCCTCTAGAAGAAACATCATTACTATAGTAATTTTTTTTTCCGCTTTTTGGTCACTGTCACCTCCTCCCGCCAACTGGCGATGGGAACACATATGTATTTTTATGTTGGTTTTTTTTTTACAGATTTTCTCCCCTAACCCCCAGCACACGGATGTGCAAGCGTGTGGAGGCACACTTTGCACCCTGTGGTGCCAGCTCAGCCCCTTCCACCTCCTGATACTTTGCCGCCCCCTCTCCGCCTATGCTACTCACTGGACATCCACCCAGTGGGAGCGTAACTATGGGGGGGCATCACCCTCACCACCCTCAGGAGAGAGAGCTGCCCTCGGCATGCTCAATCCTGCTCTGCCCCCCATGCTGGCACTTTGATGACCCGAGATTGTTCCTGAACCTGGGTCACCAACATAGCGCGAGGTAAGGCGCCCAGTGCTTCAACCCTCTGCACCACCAGGCCGGCCCTATGGTGAGTAATTCTGACTTCCCTAAGTCCTCTTTCTAGGATAGATAATATTTGAGCAGCACAGTGTAAGGGCAGTCATTGAATTTTTTGACACTCTACATTCTGGGACATCTCTTTGGCATGGGATGACTGCATTACAGTGACATCACAGTTTGCTACAATGGAAATGATTATAATGCCATAAACAAAAATAGTGACTTCAGCAAAAGATTTAACAGTAGCAGTACATCAACTTTAGGGCAAAATAATCCTGTTTCCATGTGAATGAACTTATTAGTGAAGAATAAAAGGAACAGAAATACAGAAAATCTATAGAACATAAGTTGAATTGTATCTAAATATTATGTTTTTCAAAATTTTCTCCAAAATCATACACTACCATTACCAAGGCTGAATAGTATCCCATATGCAAAACCTGCATGAATTATTTTAGGAACCAGAATTCCTCACATTTTACTTTACTACTGTTTACCACCACTCTTTGTTGTTATCACGGATCATTATCATGGATCATTACAGTCTGTATCTGTGTTTTGCTACTGCCAGCATGTTTACACTACCTATCTACTCAAGTGTTCAAGTGTAGTGCCGATGTTTGATCACTGTGTTTTCTTTGCCCCCCCAGCTGCACTTGGAAATGAGCCTTGGCTCAGTGTGCCTCTCCTGGTTACCAGTTTCTAAATAAATATATATCTCCGTGACCACAGGACAAGAATGCAATTGGTTGGTAACTGTTAGTGGAATATTGATGTAGGCTAGGTTCCATGATCATGTCACAGCTTTGTGACTGTGTCAGTTTCTCTGTAAGTAATAATACCTGACAGGGTGGGCGGTATTGGGCTATACCGGACTGCCCAGGGGCGTAATGAGGCCCGACGCCATAGGCGGAGGGCCTTATAGCCCCTGGAAGGTCCAGTATAGCCCATACCGCTCATCCTGGAGGGTATTATTGCACTTAGAAAATGGGCCACTGTATTATATATGTGTAAAAAAAATGAAGTTCATGTGTAAATGTAAAAATTCTTAAGTGTTTCATTCATTTTGTAATAAAATAGTTCCTCTGCCTGCATTACAATGTGTTTTGTTTTTTTGGGCTAAGGGACTTTTGTTATATTTGAGCCACTGTACTTGTAGCTTTGCAGCTGGTTGTCTTGGTTACCCCATCCCCACCCC
This sequence comes from Neoceratodus forsteri, assembly GCA_016271365.2. Classification (NCBI taxonomy): domain Eukaryota; kingdom Metazoa; phylum Chordata; order Ceratodontiformes; family Ceratodontidae; genus Neoceratodus; species Neoceratodus forsteri. The sequence continues at coordinate 1,548,021,470 of CM057450.1, forward strand.
TAACACACAGGGCTTAAAATTGTTAAACCTGTTTTGTACTTTTTGTGTGTTTCATTGGTTTCCTATTATTAATTGCCTGTTAAGATGTCCAAGAAGTTTGTGTATGGTGCAGCACATAACGGAGCAGCAAGAGTTAGGTAGTGTGATTTTTAGTTATTTATTTATTTTTTTAATTCGCAGAACAAATAAGGAGGTGCTGACTTGGTTTTCAATATAGCTTGGCAGTAAACTCACAAACAGAATTGACAGAGAGAGCGAGAGAGAGAGAGAGAGAGCGCTGTAGCTGTGTGTGACAGGAACGGAGCTAGCGGTCTCTGTCTCATTCTATAGTTTATTTTGAAGTTTAGTTCCTTTTTTCCAGTTACAGTGAAGTTTTTGAAATTTTGAATGAATCTTGGCAGAGGGAGATCGATTGTTAGTTGACCGAGAGAGACCGAGACCACGGTAGCTACAGTACCACTACACAGTGCGAGAGGAATGGAGCAGGCGTCTCTGTCTCATTTACAGTTTGTGAGTTCCTTTTGAAACTACAGTGATTATTTTAAAATTTACATTGCATCCTGCCGGGGGCAGAGGGCAATCGGCAGTGAAGTCAGCAAGGCTACTACGTTTGCACTAAAGGGACCGGGACAATGGGCCCGAGGAGCGGCTGTGGTATTTTCCTAACTTTCACTCCCGGGAAATGGAGATGCACTGCCAGCTTGCTACAGCTACTAGCAAGGCTGGTCTTTGAGGGAGCAGGGATGGGAGTAACCCCATTCCATAGATGTCTGCAGTGACCGAAAAACATTCATACTGTGTAATTAATGAATTTTCTTTAGGAACTGATGGTTTCGGGGGGGGGGGCACTATGAGTAACTGGGCAATGTTAATTACCGACAGCAACGTGAGCAAGTAAATCTTGTGGAACTGTTGAAGTACCAGCCAGTGACGGGGGTGGGGTGGAGATGAAAGAGAGCCACGACTGAGCAGGCGGCTTTGAAGAGGAGCGAGCAGTGAAGAGTATTCTTCACAGAAGCTGCAACCTGGGACTGTAATGATGCATTAGACAAAAAATAAATATATTTTGTTGGTGCTGTGCAGCCAAGTCGTTTTTGAATACTTGTTTGTGGGGGGCCTCACTCTCTCTCGCTAATTTGTTAAAATAAAATGGCGGCAGTTTGAAATGTTGTGCCCAGTGCTTCTGCCAATGAAGAAGCATGCTGGGCACAAGGATACATGGCTTAGCATCTGGCGGGTTTGGACTGGGGCTTTTTATTTGGTGGGCATCTATTGAAAGTTTAAGTACCCTTATCGAAGAGGTACCAGCCAATCAGATGCCTCCAAATAAAAAGCCCATTTTTTAAAGTAGAATGAGTAAACAATAATAGCTGGCAGGGTGGGTGGTATTGTGCTATCCCGGACCACCCAGGGGCGTAATGAGGCCCGACGCTGCAGGTGGAGGGCCTTATAGCCCCTGGAGGGTCCGGTGTAGCACAATACCGCCCACCCTGGAGGGTATTATTGCGCTTAGAAAATGGGCCACTGTATTATAAGTGTTTGAAAAAAAAAATTTTTTTCAAACATTAATTGTTTTAAAAATGTAAAAACTGTGGTTTTGTAATAAAATAGTTCCTCTGCCTTCATTAGAGATGGTTGTCATGGTTGCCACACACACACATTGTTGTCATATTGACACACCCCCACACACACACACACACACTCAGAGGGCTTGATATTATTCAAATACTTTTACTTTTTATTTATTTATTCAGCACTTTTTGTTGTTCTGCTATGCATCATAGACTCTAGTCGAGAAGCGGTGGTAGCGGGCGGTGAAGAAGTGGTAGCAGACAGTGAGGTGAGCAGAAATGTAAGCATGCTAAAGTCAAGCAATTGTTTCTTCATTTGTTTTACAGTTATTTTTATACTCCGCTATGTGCGAGCTTGTGAAGTAGGCAGCGCAAGAGCAGTCAGGAGAGTGCTGCCAATGTGAATGAGAAAGTCTGGGAGAAAGTAATTTGTCTTTTTTTTTTTAAAACTAGTTACCTACTACCTACCCGCTCCCTTCCCAGCAGGAATCCAGTTGGAGCCAGCGGGAGGTGGAGGAGGCATGGGATGAAGCGCCTCCTGCCACCTTCCCGAAACTGCCACTCCAGCGGTTTAGTTTATGCCATACGGGGCTCAGAGAGCAGTAAGGAGCTACTATTCAGTGAAGCCGCTCCCGCGGCATTAGTGGAGCAGGGGGTAGAAGAATGCACCGGCAAAGCCACACCACGGAAAAAGTAAAAGCCTGGGGGTTGTAAAAAGAGAGAGGAGTAAGTAAGGATACAATTGTGAGAGTGGCAGGTGCCGCAAATCGTAAGCCACACCATGGCTTAAACGAATGGCCAACAGATAAGCAGGTTAGTGGGGATTCTTTCGGTGAGCGGTGTTGGTGCCAGAGTGTATCGGGGGGAAAAAGATTGGTCAAAGTTTGACAATCAGGTTCCTTTTAAAAAAAAAACAGCGTATTTCTTTTTTTACTGAGCCTTTAAACTGTAAATTAGACAAATACTGGACATCGGGAGAGCGGGTGGAGCACTGGGGTCATGTCTCAGATCTCGCCAAGCGAGACAAAAAAGTGGCAGGTATTTTAAACAGAAAATTCGAATGGAAGCTTAATACTGGTGATGAGGTTGGTGGGAACTGGCGCTTTTAATACCCGCACTCTGTTGTCTGATAGACGACCACCTTGCCAGGTCTATCAGACAATCAGAGCATGGGATTTTCTTAGCCCATTTTCTAATATAATAACAGGCAGTTATGAAAAACCCAGTGACAATGCTGGAACTAACGGAAAAAGTAATTATAGAATTTATTCTTCAAGCATCAGTTAAAAAGGAGCCAGTCAGGAAAGAGTAAGGAAATTATTTATATCCTAAGCATTCTCTTTTTTATATTTCAGGTGTGTCAGAAAGGAGTGATAGCAACCCCCTGCAACAGCCATGCCCTGTACCTGCTAGGCCTTGCCCAACTTGCACAGTATGACAATGATCCGTCTTTGCCAAAAAAAGACATTCTGCGGGATGCACAGATCAGCTTTCAAGTCAGTGTAAGCCTGGAGAACATGCCTGCAGTAGGGCAGCCTAAACAAGAAATCATGAGTAAGTAGAACAACATACATACAAATGCACAACTGGTATACTGTACACAGAGCTTCTAGTTCAGGTGCGTTTAACTCAGTGTTTAGCAAAAAGCCATTAGCCACACAGAAATTTCAGCACATAAGAAATAAAATACACTGAATGTATACAAAAACCTGATTTACTGCAGCAATGCATGTTACTGTGGCAATTTAGAGCCAATACCTTTTTATTCGGTTTTAGTTTACCATTTTCTCCTGTCTTGTAAGGTGCCTATTTTTCTCCATTTTAAAAGTCTGCGTTTGCATTTTTGTTTTAGATTTGAAAGTTGTATAAGGTGTGCTCCTCCTGATATCACTAACCCCAGATTTCCATCAGTATTCTTAGCTGTTTTTGAACACTCATTGTTTAACATCATTTGTAAAATGGGAAGAGAAAACCTTGCATCCTGATTGGTCATTAGGCGTGCATTAGACATGTTTATTTTTATTTATGTTTTTTTTATTTTAGTTATTTAACCAGGTGAGACACACTAAGCTGAAAGCTTTTTTACAGGTGCAACCTGGGAGCACAGGGAAGTTAAGTGACTTGCTCAGGGTCACACAGTATGCAAGTGGAAGCTGTGGGATTCAAACCCAGGTCTGGTCTGCTGGATGTCACCAGATGTGCAGCTCAGATCCTTAAACCACTGCGCTATGCTGCCACAGGATTTATTTTTAAACACAAACCAAAGTTCCGTAAACAATAAGGTGAGCAGCTGGTGGGGAAGGGGCAAGTGATTCAGGTGGAATCGACATTGCAAGCTGTGAGGGGGTGGTCAGATGGATGGCTGAGAGGAATGCAGTGGTGCTACACAAAGCAATTATAGTGCGGGGTTGCAGAAAGCAGGCTGTTGGTTAACTAGAATCTGCAGCTTATCCAGTAGGTTGGGAAATGGGCAGACTGGGTGGGCCAAGTGGTCCTTTTCTGCCGTCAAAGTCAAAGTCTATGTTACAGGTAACATAAACAGTCATACTCACTATCACCATATGTGGTGAGTGTGTAAAAAACAAAGCTGCCCAGCTGCAGTGTTTCTCTTGCTGACTGCTGGTTGAGCTGTAGTACTACTAAATTTAGAGGACACAGTTTAATGCAAATGGAGTTTGCCTGGGTGGGGGCACCACAGTTGTCATCGGGATCCCATCTTTAAGATCAATTGTGGCTCAAACTGCAGAGAAGATTAATTTTGCATGGACAAACTGAATATGTAAGTTACATCTTACTTCATTTTAACAAAGACGTGTGTAGTGCACAGCTAAAAACAAGTGCTGGCCAGCAGGATGCAGGACAGGGAAAGAAATCTATGAGTCAATAGAATAAAAAAAAAAAAAAGACATCTGCCACCCCCCCCTCGCTTAGCCCGCATATGTAAACAGAGTCAGTAGAAAACATGATAAAACCAGTATTTTATGAATTTGTACAGCTAAAGGATGAGTAGTCATCCGAAATGCGTCAGGTTGCTGTTTTATTTGCCTATGCAATAAAATATAATATTTTCTATCGGAAAACTGGTGCCCTTTGTTATATTCGAGGTGTGAGTGCTCTGCTTGCTTTTTGTTACTATGAACTATTTTATTACTACATGAATACAAGCTTTGACTCTTTTAATATTTAAACACATAAATTTTTTCCACACATGTAAAATATAGTGCCCCATTTTATAAGCACAGTAAGACACTCCAGGGATGTGCATTAGACAGTTCTAACACGTGGCCAGGGGCTGAAGGCACTCAACCTGCTGCCCATGCCTTACCACACCCATGGCAGTGTGTCAGAACTGCCTAATACACACCTCACCATGTCTTATTGCTTACTTATAAAATGGCAAGGATAAATCCAGAGACCTCATTGGACAACAGGCATCACATGACCGTGCATTAAAATTCTTGTGATGCACAGTCAGAAATCAGGTCTCATTACGAAGTCTGGAAAAAGAATAGTTGCCTACAATGACAGTAGATAGCTATTTAAGAGACTCTCTATTGAGCCACATCATGGAATTGTAATCTGTCAACATCAGGACCACCAGGAAACTTTTTGCTTGCTGGGGCCACCCGCATCAACTAAGTACAGATGCTGTTGGCATCAGTGGAGAAGCAGCTTGCGAGAGCAGGCAGTATTCTGATTTCAGGAATCCCTCACTTATGGTTTCACTCAATGCATCAGTCTCCACAGAGACTGATGCCCTGGAGACAGATCCTGTTCTAATAACAGAACACAGGTTTTAGAATAAGTGTCTGAAAAACTTTGCAGCCACCTTCCGCTCTGGCAGTTGTCAGATTTGATTCTCCACCTGAAGAGAATGACCCCCTGAGTACAGCTCTGGTACAGCTGGGTCTCCAGTCGTTTATTTGTTCTATTTAAATAATTAGTTAATAGTGTTTAAGTGTAAACTATTTTTTCTAACTACTCTGCAGTAGTCAGCGTTTCAAATTTTAGAAAGTGGTCCTTCTGGCTCCCTTTTTGATTTCTGGGAACTGTAGACCACATTTTTGGCTACCCCTTTTTAATTATAGCTATTTTAGCTAATTTTTATGTTTGCTTGCACGCATGTGCAAGAAACATAGTGCGCCGATCCAAAATGCAATGCCATACAGTTGAAAGGGAGAGCACCGCTTGAGTGAGCAGCGCCTCCCCCAACACACACACAGACTCGTGCACGCATGCACGCATATTGCATGCTTATGCACCCTCCCCACACACGCACTGTGGCCGATGGGGTGCCCAATCCCCAGGCTTCATGGCCCCCTAAAAACAATTCAGTCGAGACATGCTGGGAGCCCACCCCAGCGTGGCAAAAATTATAGACAGCGACGGGGTGCCCTATCCCCCAATGGCTCCAGGCCCTCCAAAACATCTTCCAGCTGCCACACTGGAAGCCCACCCCAGCATGGCAAATGTCCCACGCCGCCTTGGAAAAACCTGTAAACAAGAAAACAGTCCCTCGGAGTCTCCTGCCCCCACCGCACTCCACCCACTGCACACCCTACTTCCCCACACCTCCTCACCCCATACTTACCTCTGGAGTCCAGTGCGACGATCTTTGGTGGACCGGGAACACGTCTGAACTCTTCAAAGCCGACCGCAAACTGAGGAAATGCTGGTAAGCTGTATACTGTAATAAATAGTTTTTTTTCAACTTTGATGCATATCTCAGGCATTTTTTTGAATTTTAGCACCACATTTTCAACATGGGGTTTTTGGGACACCTCCTCATGAATTCTTGAACCCTCATGGCGTTACTCGGGCCCAAAGGGTGATTTCCCGGTCACTGCGCAAAATCACCTTTCGGGACTGATTAAGGAAATGACAGTGCCAGTGTTCATAAGGTGGGCTCTCAAAAAGTCTATGTTGCAAATTTGGTGAAAAATTTCCTAAAAATGACTGTTTTATGAGCGTGCGTTGCGCAGTTCCTACGCACGCTCATAAGGTCATGAATATTTAATATTTGCATTCCGGATTTTCAACATCGCCATTTTACCACACCTCCTTATGTGCAGTATAGCTGTCATTTTTCACATCTTGCCCAAAATGTGTTTCTGTGCATGTAGCGCACGATGGCACAGTCGGTGTGCGAAATCAATGTTTGGGACAAAATAAGAAAATCACAGTGACACTGTTCATGAGCAGAGGTCTTAAAATGGCTATGTTGAAAATTTGGTGAAAAAATTCTTAAAAATGACTGTTTTACGAGCGTGTATTGCGCAGTTCCTACGCACACTCGTAAGTTCACAAATTTTTAATATTTGTACTCCAGATTTTCAACATTGCCATTTTACCACACCTCCTTATAAGCAGTATAGCTGTCATTTTTCACGTCACCCAAAATGTGTTTCCGTGCATGTAGCGCACAATGGCGCAGTCGGTGTGCGCAATCAATGTTTGGGACAGATTAAGAAAATCGCAGTGGCACTGTTCATGAGCAGAGGTCTTAAAATGGCTATGTTGAAAATTTGGTAAAAAAATTCCCAAAAATGACTGTTTTAGAGCACACGCGCAGTTCCTACGCACGCTCGCAAGTTTGCAAATTTTTAATATTTGCACACCAGATTTTCAACATTGCCATTTTACTACACTTCCTTATGAGCAGTACAGCTGCCATTTTTCACATTTCGCCCAAAATGTGTTTCCGCACATGTAGCGCACAATGGTGCAGTCGGTGTGCGCAAGCAATGTTTGGGACAGATTAAGAAAATCACAGTGATACTGTTCATGAGAAGAGGTGCTAAAATGGCTATGTTGAAAATTTGGTGACAAAAGTCCATAAAATGACTGTGTTATGAGTGAGCATTGCGCAGTTTCCAAGCACTCTCGTAAGTTCATGAATTTGTACTATTTTCAGTAAAGATTTTCACCAGTGGCATTTTTCCACACTTCCTTATGAACAGTACAGCTGTCATTTTTCACAACTTGGCCAAAATGTGTTTTTACACTTTCAGCACAGAAATGCGTGGTCGCTGTGGGAAATCATTGTTTGGGACAGTTAAAGAAAAACACACTGACACTGTTCATGACCGGAGGTCCCAAAATGCCTGTGTTGACAATCTGCTGTAAAAAAAATCCCCAAACTAATTACATTACGGGTGCGCATTGCACAGGTTCTACGTACGCTCGTGACTTCACTAGTTTTTTAAATATTTTCACAGCAGATTTTCAACATTGCCATTTTTTACACCTCCCCATGAACAGTACAGCTGTCATTTTTCACATCCTGTTCGGAATGTGTTTTTGCACCTGTGGTGACAAATGCCGTAGTCGCTGTGCAAATGCAGCTTTCGGCTAACAAACTGTTATTGTCACTGTTTATGAGGTGGGGGTCACAAAAAAAAATGTTTTGAAAATTTGGAGTGAAAATACCAACGAATGCCTGAGGCATTAGGGTTTCCGATCATAATGCCCCACCCTGTAGAGAATGACAGGCATCAGAGCTGTGACTTGGGATTGTCGCCTGCAATGCTCATACCATTGCACCCCCACCCACACCTTGCAGCTACTGAGAGGCATCGAGGTGTGCCTTGGACTCTTCAGACCCAAAGTTCACCCCATTCTCCTGTACTGCACCTGTCACACCGTATTTCCTGATGGAATGGGGTGAACATAAGGGCCAAAGACCCCAAGGCATATTGTGACACTTGTCAGTGTCTGCAGGGTAATGGAAATGGACCTGTAGTTAGTGTGCACTGTCCTGTCCCCACTTTTGTGGACCGGGGTGACAACTGCAGCCTTCCATTTTTTGGGGAATTTACCTGTAAGGAGGGAGAGGTTTAGTATCCTAGTTAGGGGTGCCAGTGTCTCGTCTAGGGTGAGGGAGATAAGTTTAAGGTCTAGGCCATCACCACTATATCAAGTTTTGCCGAGCACTTTCGAAAGATATTTTTTTGCCTCAGCCTTGGTGATAACCTTGAGGTAGAATGGTGGAGTAGTGCTAGGGGGTGGGGAATTCTGTGTCTCATTTATGCTGCCATTAGCTGGGTTTAGAAAGTCAGAGGGGGGCACCCCACTGAGGTCCATGTAGGAGTTGTTGAAGACATTGGCAATGGTCTTTTGGTCCTGCGTGATGGACCCGTTTAAGTTAAGCATGGTTAGTGCAGTTAGATAGATAGATAGATAGATAGATAGATAGATAGATAGATAGATATTTTATTTATAAAGTGCCCAATTCCATGGACTCTGGGTGCTATACAAAACAGTTCAAAAACAGAATACATATAAGCAGCAATTAATCATAAACTTAAAATTCTATCCATCCCATTTAAAATGAATCATTAATCAGTCATTGAAAGCCTGCTGGAACAGATATGTCTTTAGTTGTCTCTTAAAGACTTCCATCGAGGGGGGCCTCCCTACGATAGTCAGGAAGGGAGTTCCACAGAGTAGGCGCCACCACTGAAAAAGCCCTATCCCCGGAATACTGCAGCCTCACTCTGGGAACTCCAAGGCCTCCCCTGGCAGAATGGAGTGCCCGGGGCAGATGGTAGGGGCAAGAAGGTCTTGCAGATAGACAGGTCCCTGTTCATGTAGGGTCTTGTATGTCAGGAGCCCTACCTTGAAGACAGTCCTCCACCTGACCGGCAGCCAGTGCAGTCTGCGGAGGACCAGGGTGATATGATCACCACGTCTCGCCCCAGTCAGTAATCTTGCCATCTTGCCATCGCATTCAGCTGCAGCCTGCGGAGGATGCCTCCAGAGAACCCTAGGTACAGGGCATTGCAATAGTCCAGCCTGGAAGTGACGAATGCATGTACCAGTGTGGTCAGATCCTCCGGCGGGATCAGGGTTCGGATTCGTGCAATGTTCCTAAGATGATAAAATCCACTCCCGACAACGTCCGACACCTGAGCATCAAGCGTTAAACCATCATCTAGGAACACACTCAAATCCTTCACCTGTCTAGACGGAGTAAGGAGAACACCCCCCAACACAAGACCAGGGGTAACCCCTCACAACGCCCTCCGCCACAATGAACTTGATCCACAACAAGTTCCTCTGTCTTGTCTGGGTTAAGTTTAAGCCAGTTTTCAGTCATCCAAGCCTGGCTCTCATTGAGGTAGCTGTTGAATACAGAGGCCGACACCCAGGTATTGGGTGTACAGGACAGGTACAGCTGGGTATCATCTGCATAGCAGTGAAAACCCAGCCTGTACCGCCTGATAATGTCCCCCAGTGGCAGCATGTACACCATGAACAACAAGGGTGACAAGACTGAACCTTGCGGTACCTCACAGCACAGAGGCTTCGGGTTAGATGAGGCTAACCCCATTGTCACCCTCTGCACTCTGCCTGTCAGGTATGACCTGAACCAGTTGATGACATTACCGGACAGGCCACACCAAAACCGCAGGCAATCAAGCAGCACCTCATGGTCCACGGTGTCAAATGCTGCAGAGAGGTCCAGGAGGAACAAGATGGTCCAGTCTCTCCTGTCCCTCGTCATCAGGAGGTCATTAAGCACCCTCACCAGGGTGGTCTCTGTACTATGCCCTGTACGAAACCCAGATTGGAAAGGCTCATAGGTTGAGGAAGAAGCAATATGTCTCTCAAGCTGCACGGCCACCACTTTTTCAATAACCTTCCCTAAAAATGGAAGGTTTGAGAGCAGCCTGTAATTGCTGAGGCAGTCCGGGTCCAAGGAGGGTTTCTTCAAAAGGGGTCTAACCAAGGCCTCTTTTCAGGCCATTGGGGAAACCCCACTCATCAAGGAACTCCAGACAACCCCAGCAATCACAGGCCCAACCAGGTCCAAACATCTGACCAAAAGTCGGGTCGGACCTGGGTTCAAATCAGAATGGGTTGGCCGCAGCTTCAAGATTATTTTCGCCACCCCCTCCACCCCAACCAGCTCAAACTTATCCCAGGCAGGAGGAGTGCTTTGACATAGTCCAGGCCGGACCATGCACCCTCTTCGAGAGGTACTTGAGGAGACCTCATCTCTGATAGATGACTCCTTGTCGGCAGAGAATATAGACAGTTCCTCGCACCTTATGCTTAAACCTGCTCCCCCAACACAGAGACAGGCAGGATGTAATAGCCCATCCACTGTGCAGAAAAGCTGAGCCAGTCTGTTTTTTGCCACAGCAATTTCCCTAGACAGATATCCTGCCTTCTTACAGGAGATTACCCCCTGATAGTTGGTATAATGTAGTTGGTATAATGTAACCTTAGGGCCAATCTGTCCTCTAGCAGGCTAGATCTCCTCCAGCACCTCTCTAACCTCCACCCCTCAGTCTTTAAACTCTGGAGATCCTCATCAAACCAAGGAGGTTTCCGTCGAGTAGGCAAGGGATGGACACAAATGAGTGCAATGGAATTGAAGGCCACAGCGACTGCCCTATTATAGGTTATCACTGCTTCCTGCACTCCAATCACACAAGCCGCCCCAACACTCAATAGGTCCAATGCCACCAATAGTCCAGTCGAGGAAATTCCTCTTAATGGGCGGTATTGGACCATCTCCACAGGAGCAGGACCATCTAGGGGGGTATCACCAAGTGTGAACCTCATGGTGCTATGATCTGACCAAACTACAGGATCAACACTGAGGTCGGTCATATCTAAACCTAATGAGAAAACCAAATCCAATGTGTGGCTACCCGAGTGCATAGCTGTTGTTGCTTTTTGCGACAGGCCCAGGGCCCCCATGCTTCCTAAGAGATCGCTCCCTAAACCCAAGAGCCCGCCATCGACCCAGGCATTGAAGTCCCCCAGAATTAACCACCTGGGAGACTCCAGCACCAGGCCAGCGACGAGCTCCTCGACTTCAACAACAAAATCCCCATGCACCCCAGGGGGACGATAAAGCACAAGGACCCTGAAACCTGCCCCTAAACCCCCTCAGGCGGCCACACACTCGAACAATCGCATATGACCTACAGGCAGCACCGTGAGGTTCAGGCCGGTTTTAAAACAAATGGCTACCCCCCACCACTGCGATCCTCCCTCAGGTTGTGTATCACTGAGTACCTAGCCAGAACTGCCGCCTCCAAAATGGGGGCGGAATTTTCATCCAGCCAGGTCTCCGTGATGCAAGCCAAGTCAACCGAGGATATCAAGTCCGCCATTATGGCAGTCTTATTTCTCATCAACCTGACACTGCATAACACAACCCACGTAGTATGAGATGAGGCAGCTCAACCTGCTAACTGCCCACAGTCTCATGGAACCCTTGGGTATAGGAACTAAACAAGGCGACCCCCTCTCCAGTTCCCATTTTGCCCCGGGTGTCTCCTTGGCCTCACCACCCAAATCCTGGACACACTGGCAGTCACTCAGGTGCCACCACCACAGCCAGAGCCCCCCCCAAGCTATTCCCAAGGCCCTACACCTCCTGTAGGCCACAGCTGGAAGTTCAGGAAGCTCAAAGAGACTGAGGCAGCGGAGGTAGTCCCCCAAGTTAAGTTACTGGAGGGGGTGCAGCGCAGAGCGACAAAGATGATCAAGGGGCTGGGGGACTTATCATACAAGAGGAGGTTGAAGGAGTTGAACATGTACTCACTGGAGGAGAGGCGAGACAGGGGTGACATGATTGAAACCTTTAAATACATGAAAGGAATAAACAAGACGGGTACAGAGGGGCTGTTCAGAGTAAGGGAGGGGAGGGTCACCAGGGGCCATGATATGAGACTGGAGCGAGGAAGGTTCAGGAGGAAGATGAGGAGACACTTTTTTATAGAGAGGGTGGTGGCTGGGTGGAATGCGTTACCTGCTGAAGTGGTATGCAGTAGAACAGTGGACTGCTTCAAACGAGGATGGGACAGGACAAGGGGGAGAGTTAATGAAGGGGAAGGGTGGAAGGAAGGGGCAGCTGCAGAATAAGGGGTGCTAGCTGCACATTCGAGCAGACTTGATAGACCTCTAGGCCTTTATCTGCTGGCAAATTTCGTATGTTCGTAAGTAGCTGCGCCTTACAACTCCCTGTCCCAGACACATTTCACACAATTAAAACAATCCCTTGAGCTAACTCAATTAAACAATTTAAAACCACACCTCCCACAATTAAAACAACCTTTAAACTAACATAATTATACATAAAATAACAAACAAAAACATAAAAAATGAAACTAAATTAACAAATCTTGCCACACTTCAGATGAAAAAATATCAGCTATGGGAAATCTCACTTCCCTAGTCCATGTCCAGAAGTTCCCCTAAAGCCGGACATTCTCACTGCCCAAAAACTCTGTGATCATAAAGTTTTACTTTTCAACAAGAATAGTTTAACTCATGGCACTCTCATTACCAGTCCAGTCAAGCCAAGGCCTCACCAAAGAAGAGACAGACAGATGTCAGATGTTCCGGTAAGTGTTTTTATGCTTTGCCAGAATTTGCAGCTGTCACCCCAGGGGGTGTTTAGCTTAGCCCTGAAGTGATTGTCCTTGGCTTGACGGATAGCTTGGGTACATTTGTTCCTGGACGTCCTGTAGTTTTGGAGGTCGAAGGGGGAACCCAAGCTTTTGTATCTGTGCCAGAGCTGGTCTCTAACTTGGAGCTGTTGTATGAGATGTGGGGTTACCCACGTTTTGTGGGAACCTTTGACCTTCCTCGTAGTTTTGGGGGCATGGATATTGCAAGCGGCATTGAAAATTTTAATAATGTTCTCTTGGGCAGCATCAACATCAGTAATGACGAAGATAGGGGACCAGGTCTGCTGCTGGAGGTGTTGTTGTAAGAGTCCTAAATGACCTTTTTTCAGTAGATGGGAAGTTATCACTTTCGGTGGGGGTTTGGGGGCCTTATTAGTCCAGGAGCAGAGGATAGGTGAGTGATCACTTAGGGAGTCTGGGAGTACGGTTAGGTGTGTAATCCTGTCAGGGTAATTCGTTAGCACCCAGTCCAGCAGGGTACAGGTTCCTGTGCGATAATTTGAGCGTGTGGGTAAATCCACAAGTTGGTGGAAGTTGATAGCAGAGATGGCATCCTTGAAGAGAGCCGAATCATGGGACAGCCAATTTATATTAAGATCCCCCAGCACTAGTACTTCTGTGTTGGGGGGAGCTCTGCAAGGTATTCATGTAGTGCTTGGAAACCCTTGGAGTGTTCCTTACGAGGGATGTACGCTGAGATGATGGTCAATCCTTTGCCATGTGTCCCTGAGGATAGTTTCACAGGGAATATTTATATGTTTTTCCCTGTGTTAAGGTGTGGGAGTGCCCTGCCTTGAAGGTGTTTTTTTTATATAAATTACGCAGCCATCGCCCCTTTTGCCCTGCCCGCCTTGCCAGAAGTGGGTGTAGCCAGTTAGCGTGATTTCATTATGTGCGGTCCAGGGTGTGAGCCAGGTCTCAGCCACTGACAGAACATCAGGGGTGTGTTGAGCTACCCAGGTTTGCAGTGAGTCTAACTTTGACAGGAGGCTACTTATATTGATAGATGCAATAGTGAGGGGGCCGTATTTCCCAGTGGGGTGGGCAACCTGGGGGTTGGGGCCGGGGTTGAATATTGCCTGACTAAAGGAGCAGGATCCAAATGATCCGGGTAGCCTGCAACTTAAGGATTTTAATTGAGTGAGTGTTTAGTCATCGGGAGGACTGTTTAGAAGTTTTGCAGGATACCGGAAGCATGTTAATGGTTGGGGGTGGGATGGGGTAATTAGTGACAGAGGGAGATGGGTACAACAGACCCAGGTCCTGCTGTGCAGGGATCGTGGAGTTAATTGGAGCTGATGTGAAGCTGGGGGTGCCAACTTGAAGGAATGGGAACAATAGATTTCCTTCCCCCACCTTGTAACTGGTGGAGTTAAGTAGAGGGGTAGGCAGTAGAAGCAAGGAGATCACTGTGAGGGAGAGCCAACAGGCTAGTGGTTCCATATTTTGGATCATTTTGGGGAGGCTGCAGCAAATGAAGAAGCTGAACAGGTGGAAGGGGGTTTCTTAGGACAGGCTTGGGAAGGCTTGGCGAGTAGAAATATAGCTACAGGAGAAGAAAAAAGCCTACAGGTAGCATGATGACTGGGGATGCCCCTTTATAAAGGGTGCCGCCCACTGCTACATGGGCTTATTGGGAAGCGAGGCGGAGATCGCTGTGGGGAGGTGGATTAAAGACTGCTGGGGCCGGGGGTGGGACAAAATATTGTGCAGAAGAGTTACTGCGACTTAGCAGCTGCCAGAAATCTCAGCAAAAGTCCAGATTCAGTGGCGCAGTTCTGATTGGAAGCCCACTGCAGAGGGGACCAATCAGCAGGGGCTGAGTAGAGCAATCAGCCAATCAAGGTCCCGATTAGTCGATCGATTGCTTTGATAAAATAAAATCCCAACACTAAAGGGTATACTGTAAATATATTAGAAAATACCAGTCCCCTAGAACTGAATGGGGCGCACTCATGCAGCCTTCATTTTGTGACATCACAAAACAGTGCTGCGTGGGCCACATGGGGGCATGTTTTTCGGACTGGGAAGTTGGTCTTTTTTTGGCCAGCATTCACATTTACAAAATTACGAGGGATATAACTTTTTACACCGATGAACTTTTTATGTCAAACTTCACCAGCTCACTTCCGATCAGGTAAGGAATCGAACGGGCTGGTTCAAGCAGCTTCTAGGAAGCTGCACTTTAATAGCTTATGAATTCTTAAAAAAAAAAATATTCATAGGTTCTAACTTCTAAGTTAACAACAACTTATGAACTCTTTAAAAAATATTCATAGCTACTAAGTTAACAGCTGTAATAAGTTCAGGCAGTAAACGGTTGAGCTGTGCCAGATTCACTAACAGTATAACTATATAACTTTAGGCTACAGCAATTTAGTGCAGAGCAGGAAAGGCAAAGAATACAAAATATTGCACAGGAGAGTTACTGCAACTTAGCAGCTGCCAGAAAATCTCTGCAAAAGTCCAGATACAATGCTGCAGTTCCAATTGGAAGCTCACGGCAGAGGGGACCAATCAGCAGGGGCCGAGTTGAGCAATCAGCCAGTCGAGGTGAGCCTCGGGAAAGGTGGTCAATTTTGAAGGGGCCGAGTTCCAGGAGGAGCCATACCCTGTTTCCCCGGTCCAGGAGATGGTTTCAGGAGGTGAGGTGTGTGGCAGGCGATAGCAGCTGAGAAGCAGGAGCCGTGCCACAACTGCCAAGCAGGAGCGAGTGCCCGATCAAAGGCCGAAAGCCTTGTTTCCCCAGTCTGGGAGACGGCTTCAAGCAGTGAGTTGTGTGGTGGGTAGCAGCAGCTGAGAAGCAGGAGCCATGTGGCAACCACCAAGTAGGAGCGAGTGCCCGATCAAGGGCGGAAAGCCTTGTTTCCCTGGTCTGGGAGACGGCTGCAGGCAGTGAGGTGTGTGGCAGGCGATAGCAGCTGAGAAGCAGGAGTCGTGCCGCAACCGCCAAGCAGGAGCAAGTGCCCTATCAAGAGCCAAAAGCCTTGTTTCCCCAGTCTGGGAAACAGCTTCAGGCGATGAGGTGTGTGGTGGGCGGCAGCAGCTGGGAAGCAGGAGCCGTGTTGCAACCATCAAGCATTCTGTTAATAAGAATTAAACATATTGTCATATTTTAATTGCTTTGGCTAAGTTTGAGTTGGTTATTATTTCATCATGTAACCCCTGCAAATGGGGGTTCCCAAAAGTCTTCCAGGAGCTTGCCTGAATGCTCCAATTCTGGGCGGTGTTCGGCTTCTGAGCTGTTTAAATGTGGTTCCAAGTGAGTGCTATTTGCGCCTCCCTGTACTGTCTCTTTAAGAGCTGTCTGCTTGCAGACTTAATTAGTTTGTATGGGAGGACTGTGCGTTCTAATGCCCAAATCCCGCCCGGGCTGCTGTCAATTCACCCCGCTTGCTGCTACATGTGCAGGGAGCCTTGTTGTAAGATATAACTGTTTGCCAGAAATCATTTAGAGTGACTGAGAAAATGTAGTTTGTCTAACCTGTCTTCATTTCAGCACGAACTGTTTCAGTGTAACTCTTTCATTTTGGTCCTGAATAGCTGACTTGGACCAATCAGGATGATAGGGAGACCCTAAAATGGAGCCTGTGAATGAATCGGAACTTGGACTCTCAATTTTGAGCCAGCCACAAGGGGATTGTATGGGCAGGGACTCTGGGAAATGTAGTTTTAACCTTGGCACCTTTTTCCACCAACAGAGGGAGTCTTATTGTGAGTGACAGCCGAACCAGCCAACAGAATGGTGTGGAGCTAAAGGAAATACCCTGGTCTGTGACTGGAAAGATTAGATCAGTTGTGACAGTGAAGAGAGAAGGAGCTGTGTGCTTCTGCAGTGTATAGTTTCGCGCGGGAAGCACGTGTGAGGCCCTGAGTTTCGGCCTGCAGCCGTTGTGAGTGCCAGTTTGGACTGAATCCAAGTTGTGAGGAGAAAGAAGCACCAGAAGTGTGGAAACCTGGCTCACCCTGTAGAAGACTGGAGAAATTGCTGAATCGCGCTCGGTCTGTCAGGAACTGAAGCTGCTGTGTGTGCTCCCGGGTATTTTGCAGTAAGTGCGATCAGGATCGAGGAGCAACCTGCCTGGTATAGTACTTTCCTTTTACATATGAATGTGCGTAGTGCTTGTGAGGAATCACTATTTCCAATCCCCTGTGCTGTGTGCTGTGTGTTGAAGCTGGAAGCAAACCCCAGCTTGTCTCAGAATAAATCCGTTTGCTATAAGCTGCAGTGGAGTCCAGTCACAAGGACCTTGTCTCCATGCCCTGTTGTTTCTGACAATCCAGAGAACATCCACCATCCAGTTCTCAGCTTGGGTATTGTGAGTACAAATCAGGGTGTTCCCCTGCAGCCTGTTTTCAATCACAAGTGTGTCATCTAATTCTTGTTGTTTCACTGCTTCATGGACTGAGCCATCTGGCTCGGATTACAATTGGTGTTGTGCATATATTTTCTTCTATAGGGCCCTATCCATCTGCACCTGCCGCCAACCCGACAACGGACCTGGCTAGGCCCCCAACCTGGGCACCCAGAGTGTGACTTTTCAGACCCTGTATGTGTGCACAGTACTGTGATTTAATGCCACCAATTAACCTGATTTCCCCCTCCCATGTTACTGTCCCCTAAATAAATCAAGATTTGTTGTTGTTATACTATATACTGTCTGTGGTGTTGGTACTTATGGAAACAGTATTGTATTTCGCTGTGTATGTTGTTTAACCTTATTTTACAGGGGTCCTCAGAGGCGTGCTGCAGAATCAGTCTCGAGGGTAAGTGGTGCTTTATGAGTGAACAGTGTGTACGGTATTGGGAGCTGTAACTTCAGTACTGTGTGAGCCACCAGAGGGAACTAAAGGGGGTCACGTGTCCCTAGAGGGCTGTGATCAAGCTAATCTAACCACTACAAACCCTGACCTCTGGGTGGAGGCACCCGCCATAGAACCTAGGCCCCTCAACCTGTCAGTAGTCAAGCAGGCAGGGGTAGTAGCCCTTGGGATAGCGCCACCTGGGGGTTACATCTTGGAGGCACCACTGGAATTAGCGCCCCCTAGTGGCCACATTTATGAATCACTGTTAAAAATAAATGGATACCCTGACAGAAGTGGCTGTGCACCGGTTGGTGGAGTGGTGTACTGGGGAGGAGATCGACCCCCAAAATGCTATGCTTATCCTGGACATCCCCCTGGGTATCAATATGGACACTGTACAGGGAGTACTTTCCAAGGTGGAAGGTTTACAAAACCCTGTGGTGGTGGGTCGACATGCTGATTTGCTCACCCACACTTTCATGGCCCTAGTAGAGTATAAGGACCCCATAGATAGCTCCAAAGTGCCACAGACTATTACCCCAGAGGGAGCCCTCACTGCCTGGAGAGTGATTATTAAGGATAGTAAAGACCCGGGGGGAATGATCCCCCCCCCCACTATCTGAAACTTTTGAGGAGAAATTTGCTAAATTGTTGCTGGAGGAGGGGAAAACTGTGAAGGATTTAAAGGAACTATTATTGCCATCGGGGGGCGTTCTTCCCCCAACACTCTCTCCCACTCCAGCACCCGTTATTGCCCCTCATTCTGTGCCAGTGCTAGCCCCTATGTTTGTACCTGCCATTAGTCATGACTCTTACCACAAGCTCAAAGTATTCTCTAGCATCCGCCCTACTCCAAATGGGGAGGTCGATCTGGAAACCTGGATAGACTCTGCTGCTATTGCGGTGCAAGACTGGCAATGCTCCGAGGCAGAAAAAAGGGCTCACCTGGGGGAGAGCCACCAGGGACCTGCCCAACGTACTATTCGCTCCCTGAGGGTCTCTGACCCTGACGCCAAAGCCCAAGAGTACATAATTGCCCTTGAAAATGTGTTTGGGGGCACCACTAGTGTTGAGGCCTTGAAATGGAAGCTTAAAGATGTTAGACAACAGCCGGGGGAATTGTTATCTGCCTATATGGATCGATTAGAGGGAATCTTGCAAAACATTTTTCGAAAGGGAGGTTGGACCTCTAGTGAAGTGGACCAGGTAAGACAGGATCATGTACTCTGCTCTGCCCGGCACTCTAGCTGGGTGTTGCTCAAATTGCAACTGCATCAAAGGAAATCTGGTCCCTTGCCTTTCCATGTGTTGATGAAGGAGGTACGAGAAGTTGAGGAGGAGGAAGTTTTTTCAGAGCCCTGTGCAGTCGTAGCTACATAATATTTTTGGTGCAGGATATGATTTTAGGTTGAGGAGAAAAAATTTATTTCGTCCTATATCAGAATTCTGTCCGAAATCATTCAATAACACAATACATACTTATGAAAAAGTTGTGACTAAACAAGTTTTTGATTTGTTAAACAGAGACAGTGCACGTAAAAGGTTTAATTTAAGTCGGAAAGAACAGGAGGCTTTAGCTAACATCTGTCAAGATAATACTATAGTGATAAAACCTGCAGATAAGGGGGGCAATATCGTTATCATGAACAAAGAGATGTATGTTGAAATGGTAAAAAAGTTACTATTAAATGAAATTAACTATAAGTTACTTTCTAGTAACCCTACATCTGATTATAGGAAGAAACTAAATATGCTTCTGAGAAAAGCAGTAGCTGAAACTTATATCTCTGAGGCAGAGTTTGGTTTCTTATGGCAGGAATTTCCAGTTGTTCCGAGTTTTTATGCACTACCTAAGGTGCATAAAAGCAAGGAAATGCCTCCTGGACGTCCCATTGTTTCAGGTATTGGTTCTTTGACTCAGAACTTAGGCAAGTGTGTGGATTTTTTCTTACAACCACTGGTCACTAACCTTACTTCATACATACATACAGGACAGCTCTGATTTACTGAGGAAGTTGAAAGAAATAGAATGGAATAGAGAATTTGGCTGGTTAGGGATTGATGTAGAGTCCCTATACACCAGTATACATCATGAGGATGGCATTAGAGCTGTAAGAGAACAGTTATGTCTGTATGAAGCAAATGAGGACATACCAAAAGAATTTATTCTGGACTCTGGAATTTATTCTTACACACAAATTTATTTTTGAATTTGAGGGTATTTTTTATCAACAACAACATGGTACAGCTATGGGAGCCTCTATGGCTCCAAGCTATGCAAATTTGTTTTTGGGGAGCTGGGAAATGAAGTATGTACTTGATGAAAATAAGAATCTTTTCTCAAAAAATATTGTGAAATGGTACCGCTTTATTGACGACATTATCTGCATTTGGAAAGGAGATGAGAGAGAAGTTTGTTCCTTTATCAATTACTTGAATGATAATGATCTAAACTTAAAATTCACATACACTTTTAGTTATGAGAGCTTAGATTTTTTGGATCTTAACATTTCAAGTGAAGATATTGGTAACAACACTTTTGATATTAAATCAAAAACATTTGGAAAGAAGACAGCTACAAACTCCTTGTTACATGCAGATAGTGCCAACCCCCCAAAATTAAAGGAATCAATTCCTTATAGTCAGTTTTTGCGTATTAAAAGAAATTGCAATACAGACATAGATTTTGAGACCCAATCAAAGGAATTGCTGCCCAGATTTTTGAATAGAGGTTATGATAAACAACTTCTTGATGACACTTATGAAAAGGTTAGAGCGATGGACAGGGAGACAATCTTGGAAAAAAGAACAAACACAATGAAGTTTGAG
The DNA here is from genome assembly GCA_016271365.2 of Neoceratodus forsteri. Classification (NCBI taxonomy): domain Eukaryota; kingdom Metazoa; phylum Chordata; order Ceratodontiformes; family Ceratodontidae; genus Neoceratodus; species Neoceratodus forsteri. The sequence goes on from CM057450.1 coordinate 1,548,042,108, forward strand.
GTTTGTAGCTTTGTTACTGAGTTTAACCATATAGCAGGACAAATAGGCAATATTATACACCAGGATTGGCCTATTCTAATGGGGGATGAAACAGTGGGTCAAGCAGTAGGTTCTAAACCTCGTGTTACATTTTGCAGGGCGAAAAATATTAAAGATAAAGTGGTAAACAGTAGGGAAAGGAAAACTGGTGTTTCTGACATTATTTCCTGGATTCCTAAAAGAACAAATGGCTTTTTCACCTGTAAAAGATGTAATGTCTGTAAATATGGTGAAACTGGGAAAATCGTTCAACATCCAAAGGAATCAGATGTCAAAATTGACATAAGAGAATTGATCACATGTGATACACCCTATGTGGTGTATGTGTTATGGTGCTCATGTGATCTTCTGTATATTGGTAACACTGTAAGACCTTTAAAACAGAGAATCCAGGAACATGTCAGATCCATCCTTAATAAACGACATGATACATCCATTGGTATGCACTTTGTCTTGCATCATAATTCAATACTGAATGAACTAAAATTTATGGGACTTGAACACATTCCGAATTTGCCTTTGGGGGGGATAGAGCGAATAAATTACTGAAAAGGGAATGTATGTGGATATTTAAAATGAATTCCATCAAACCAAATGGCCTTAATGAGAAATGGGATATTAAACCATTTCTAAAAGATTAAGGCATTTCCTCTATTTGACTTTGTTGGCCCTAATAGTGTTATCTGTGTTTGTTTTTATTTAGCTTGGTGCCAGATTTAGAGTAATTGATTTGTTACTATTGTGTTGAAAGCATTAATTTTATTTTATTTTATTTTTCTTCTCTCTATAACAGGATTCCAGTTGAACCTTGATCTACAAAACCTGATTCTTTTCAAAATCTATAAATGTGCTTTTAAACACTATAGAAAAAAATAATTTAAATCAAGTATTGAAAATTGATATTAGGTTTTGCTTTATTTTATGAATTTACTGGTTAAATCTCTGTTGTTGAAACATTATATGTGGTGTGTCACTTTAAATGTTGAAGCTATATGGCTCATTAATTATTAATTAATTTAACATTTATAAGTGCCCCAATGGTTGGTTCTGGTACCCCCTTTGAAGACTCGTGAGAGTCGAGGCACTAGGGGTGTTTTGTTTTCTTGCAGCGATCACCTTGCACTGGTTTTCTATTGTGTATTGCTACTGTGAAGACTTCAATAAAATTTTGAGTGTTTTTTCACTATAAGACACTCCTTTTTGTGAATGAGTCTTCACCTGTATAAAGTATTTTTCCCAGTGCTAGAGGTACTGTTGCGCTCTCTATTCTTGGAATGTAACTACTACATCCCCTGCTCCAGGTGCAGGGTCAGACGCTGATGGTCTGGAATCACCAAAATCACATGACAGAACCCAAGACCCAAATGTCAGCCAAAGGGGGCCCAGCCAGAGAGGGATGGCTACCGATGTTCTGCCATGGGATGAACTGCTGAGGGAGTTCAGGGAAGCGATAAATAGTCTCTTTATGAAAGCCCCTCCAATGAATACAGGCCCCAACTCTTACTCAAGGTGGGGGTGCCCCCCCAGACATCTCCTGCTGACAGCAGCTCAAAGCTTGATATCTTGACTATGGAAGTGGGGGAACTGAAGAGAATTCTCCAAATGTCCAACCCACCGCCGGCTGAGGTGGCACCAAGGTTTTCTATTGATAGTACCAATGCCGCAGCCCCCAATGTGATGCCTCAGTCATCCCAAACTTCAGCAGACATATTTTGCCATAATTGTGGGAAGGATGGGCACATGAAGAGGGAATGCCAGTCTCGGAAAGACTTAGAGAGTGTGGTGAGCCGGCTACAAGGAGAGCTTTGGAGCACAAAACAGTGGTTAAGAGGTGCACGAAATGACTGCAGTGAAGGTCCCACAAATGCTAACTCACGTCCTTCTGTGGCTAGATCATCTACCCAGGCCCTTGCTACTGCCTCTCAAGACTGGTCCAGAATAGTGGGTCCTTCAATGGAAGCTACAGTAAAAGTGAATGGTGTGCCAACCAGAGCTGTGTTGGACAGTGGCTCCCAAGTGACAATTATGTTCCAGGATTGGTATCAGAAGCATTTGTCAGATGTACCCTTATAACCATTGGAAGGACTGCATGTATGGGGGTTAAGTGAGAAGGCCTACCCCTACTCCGGGTATATCCGAATTTGGCTAGCTTTCCCTACCTCCGTGGCTGGAGTGGCAGAGCAAGTAGAGACCCTGGCCTTAGTGTGTCCCCCTACTGGACTGTATGATGGGGTTCCTCTACTAATTGGGACGAATGTAATATATGTTTGGACGGATGGCGCAGTTGTGTTATGAAAAGCAGGGGTCAAGGACTGGTAGAGCTTTAAGAATTCCGGCCTTGATCAAGAAGGCCTATGAGCAGGGCCACTGGAAAATTGCGGAACATTTTTCCAAAAAATGCAGGGACTTTTTTGCAAAAATTGTGGGAAAATTGCGGGGGTTCACTATACATCCCCACTGCCCCCTAATAAATGTTTTATTGTTTGCTGCAACATGTATCGGTCACATAAATTGTAGATAAATGTATTGCCTCTTGTAAATGCTTTTGATGTGAAGAAAGGTGTGTGTTATTAACATGCACTGCAAATTAATCATTATGTAGCATATCTTCTAAAAATCAAGATATCTAAGTCATGCAGTACTAACTAGATTTTATTCAGTAATTTACAGTTAGTCTATAGTGAATGCATCCTGAAACAACATATTTTGCCAGTTTCTAGATGTGAAATAATGAAGCCTGTTTAAACTACTTGCTTTGGTGCAAGAAAAAAATAAACAGATAACCAGGGTGCCTAATAAAGGTCTAGTAAGAAAAATGTTTATTTTGTTAAAATAACTACTGTTCTTAATCAGCACTGTAAGTACATTTTAAAATTACAAGATAAAAAGCATCAAATCATAAGAGTAGCTTTTCATTATATCATACAATAGTTTTCAATACATGGTACTTTTGTTCTACTCAGTTTGCAGTGATTTTACTTGAGTTGCAATTATTTTGTCTATTTGAAGGTAAATGTTTAACTATACTTAACCTGTTCAGCATGTTTTCAGAAATGTTTGCTTTTTGTAGGTTTTGTATGTGAGTATGCAGTTGTGGCAGACTGACATGTAAGGAATCACTGCCATCAGCCCCATCAGAAGCACACTCAAATTTATTAGCAAGGTCATCCAAACTCCTGACACATTTGAATCAAAATCCTTTCAGATTGAAAATATTTATACAAGGAAAATCTACCCTACTATTCAAAAACAAGCATTGTGGTCAATGCTTCATTTAGGTGAATGGGGCACTTTGCAACTCTTCCACACCTATTGTTTCAGTCTCTGTGTCAGCAAAAAGTTCTCAAACAGTCTGCTTTCACACAGATTTTAAAAGTGTTCAAGTCTACATATGCATGACCAGAGGATTTTGAAACCAAAGCAGGGAAGGGAATCACATGAAAGCAGAGTCACATTTGATCCCTTCTCACCTCACACTATACTGTTTTGGTCAAATCCAAGTCTGTGTACTAAATTGTTAGCATATCTGAGAAGATTTCCTTGAGAATTTAAATATGTTTATACAATTTTAGTCAAAAATTCCATAAATGTAAGAAATTGTAAGAAATTGTGGATTTTGTGAGGAGAAGGGTGAAAATTGTGGAAATTGCAGAAAAATTGCACCTGCAATTTTCCATTGGCCCTGCCTATGAGGCACAGAGAGATGCTGAAAAAGTGGAACCAGAGGAACCGGTTGGAATTGTCTGGAAGAAGGATCCTGAATCTCTGATTCTGGTGCCAAATGCCCAGTGTACCTTACAGGGGGAAGTCCATATCAGAAAGGATGTCAAGAATAAAATCCTCATGCTGGATGCACCAGGCAATGGGAAATTGCCGGAAGGACTGCTGGTCAAGCCAAGTATTTTGCCTGCCAGAGCCCGTGCTTATGCCAGACAGGTAATGGTCCAAGTTCATAATGTGTCTGATAGAGAGATTCGAGTAAATAGAGGTTGCACCCTGGCTAATGTACATTGTGCAGATACGGCAGTGCTACCCAGTACCAAGTGTTCGGGGGAAAATGGCAGAGTGACACCCGACTTGTTTGATTTTGGTGACTCCTCGTTGCCAGCTGAATGGAAGATGAGAATCAGTAGAAAGCTTGCCCAGAGAGACCAGGTGTTTTCTTTCAAAGAATGGGATGTAGGATGTGTGCAAGGAGCTGAGCACCACATCTGGCTGCATGATGAAAGGCCATTTCGTGAGAGGTCTCGACACCTGGCACCTGCTGACATAGATGATGTGAGACGGCATCTGCAAGAGATGCTTGCTGCTGGTGTAATACAAGAATCCAGAAGCCCATATGCTTCATCTATCGTGGTAGTAAGGAAAAAGAATGGGACAGTAAGGATGTGCATGGATTATCGCACCTTGAACCGGTGGACTATTCCTGATCAGTACACAATGCCCCGCATTCAGGATGCCTTAGACTGCCTGAATGGTAGTAAGTGGTTCTCAGTGCTGGATCTTCGAAGTGGGTACTACCAGATCCCGATGGCCCCAGAAGACCATGAAAAGACAGCCTTTATGTGTCCACTTGGTTTCTATAAATTCATGAGGATGCCTCAAGGGATTTCAGGTGCTCCAGCCACTTTTCAATGACTGATGGAGCATGCGGTGGGGGACATGAACTTGTTAGAGTGCCTGGTATACCTAGGTGATGTTATTGTGTTTGTCAGCTCACTGGAGAAACATGAGAGCAGATTGTTCAAGGTGTTGGACCAACTGCAAGACTCTGGCCTTAAACTATCCATCGATAAATGTCAGTTCTTCCAAACCTCTGTAAAGTATGTGGGACACATAGTATCCACCGAGGGAATAGAAACAGACCCAAGTAAAGTTGAGGCCTTGACCACCTGGCCACAGCCCCACAATCTAAAAGAACTGCAAAGACTCCTGGGATTCTGTGGTTACTATCGCCGGTTCATCAAGGACTATTCAAGAGTGATTCATCCTTTACTTAATCTTACTCAAGGTTACCCTCCTACTAACAAAATATATAAGAGGTCAGTTTCTTCTGAGCCTGAGAGAGTGTATTTCCGTCCTAATGATGTATTTTGAGCCAGATGGACACCTGAGTGTGAAGCTGCTTTTCATGAGATTATATATCAACTTACCCACGCTCCTGTCCTTGCCTATGCAGATCCAGTGAAGCCCTATGTCCTGCACACTGATGCTAGCCTGCAGGGCTTGGGGGATGTGTTGTACCAGGAGCACGAGAATGGACTGAGACCAGTGGCCTTTGCCAGTAGAAGCCTGACCCCATCCAAAAAGAACTATCCTGTACGTGAGTTAGAGTTCCTAGCTTTGAAGTGGGCCATTGTTGACCAATTCCATGAGTACTTGTATGGGGCTAAGATACTAGTAAAAACTGACAATAATCCTTTGATCTATGTGCAGACTTCAGCTAAGTTGGATGCCACTGGCCATAGATGGCTTTCTGCATTATCTACATACGACTATGCTGTTGAATACAGAGCAGGCCTGAACCACATAGATGCTAATGCTCTCTCCCGGAGGCCTGTTTCCCGAAATGACTGGGTCAGACTGTCAGAACCTGATATTCGAGCACTCTGCCAGAAGTTTGACCGAGAGGAGCAAGTGGCCACAGACACAGTGGACTGTTTGAGGCCCTCTTAGAATTGCATACCTGCTGCTTATTGCCACTTTTCTGCATTAGACATTGGTGCATTGCCTCAGCTAGACAATGACAGTCTTCGACGGGCTCAATCCCGGGATCCTATGATCAAACCAGCTTTAGAAGCCCTCTACACAGGGAAAGATGTGTCCAAGTTACGCTCCACTGATTTGAGAACTGCATTGTTATACAAGGAAGGTTCTAAGTTGAAACTGATTAATAGACTGTTATACAGAGAAACAGTAGACAGAGGGGGACAAATAGACAAACAACAACTAGTGCTGCCCACTGCCTTTCGAGAATCAGTACTGAGGTCCTTACACAACCACATGTGGTACCTTGGTATAGGCAGAACACTTGACTTGGTGAGATCCAGATTCTATTGGCCTAAGATGGAGGCTGATGTTGAGCAACACATTCAAACTTGTAGTCGCTGTTTACAGAGGAAAGCTTTGCTCCAGAGGGCTGCCCCCCTTGTTAACATCACCACCAGTGCCCCCATGGAGCTGGTCTGTATTGATTTTCTTAATTTGGAGTCCGATCAAAGAAATATTAGCAATGTGCTGGTGGTCACTGACCATTTTACGAGATATGCCCAAGCTTTCCCCACCAAAGACCAGAAGGCATGCACTGTGGCCAAAGTGCTTGTAGAAAACTTTTTTGTTCACTATGGGGCTCCACAAAGAATCCATTCTGATCAAGGGAGGGACTTCGAGAGTCGTTTGATCAAAGAGATGCTTTCTCTGTGGGGGGTGCAAAAGTCCAGAGCCACCCCTTACCACCCTCAGGGGGACCCACAGCCTGAACGTTTCAACCGCACTCTGTTAAATATGCTGGGCACCCTCCAACCCAAGGACAAGCCTAGATGGAGCCAACAAATCAGCACCTTGGTACATGCCTACAACTGCACTAAAAGTGATGCCACTGGGTTCTCCCCCTACCGCCTGATGTTTGGAAGAGAGGCCCGACTACGAGTAGATGTTTGTTTCGGAGTTTCTCCTGATGGGGTTCAGGCTGATAACTATCTCCAGTATGTGCAAAAGTTAAAGGCCCAGCTAAATCATGCGTACCAACTGGCTCAAACCATGGCTGCCAAAAGAAATCTGGCCAACAAAGAAAGGTATGATAAAAAAGTGCAAGCACAGGAACTCCAGGAGGGAGATCGTGTATTGCTAAGAAATCTGGGACTGCATGGCAAACACAAGATTGCTGGTAGGTGGCACCATCTCCCCCATATTGTGGTAGGCAAACTAGATGATCTGCCTGTGTACAAAGTAAGGCCTGAGAATAATTCAAAATGTTAAAACAATGCATAGAAGTCACTTATTGCCCATTGGACAAATCTTGATTTAGTCTGAGCCCCCAGAAATTGCTCCCTCTGGACCAGTGACCCGAGCTGCTGCTAAGCAAAAGCAAAGAAAGTCTGCACCTACAGATGCTGAGTTAAAGTGTTCCCCACAACAAGTCCCAGTTGAACATGGCTGTCAGTCCATGTCAGAGGAAAGTGAGTGTGACTTTGAATACTACCCTTCTTACGAACTGACTCAGTTGTTTCGGGGCAATCCCCTAACCAATTCTGGAGATGAAGCTGGGCCTTCTGGACTGCCTAAGTCCCCAGCTTTGTCCCTGGAGCCAATGCTCCCAGAAAGTGAAGTGCAAAGCATCAAGTTAGATGATATGGAATCATTGTGTATCGTTGACCTGTTTGAGCTTTCAGAGGAGGAAAATGATGGACTGGGACAAACTGGTGATATACCAGAACAAGAAGAATGTGTTGAGTGCCCTGATAGTTCACTGCCAGTGTCAGAAAACTCCCCATGTGAGCCAAGTGTTGTGGACTCAGAGATTGCAAATCATGGAGCTGAAAGTGCCCCAGGTTCTAGCCTCTCTACCCCAAGGGAGACTTCCCTGGCAAGTGAAGACAGTGCTGAAAGTGAGACTAAAAGTGCAGAGACTGTAACAGTTCTCCCTAGAAAGACTGGTCAAACTGTAAAGCCTGTAATGCGCTTAAGCTATGATTCCCCTGGGAGGCCTGTGGACTTGCCTCTCAATGTTGTCCATAAAGGAGTGTATGTGTCCCTGAGCTCATTGCCCAAACTGAGCATAAGTGCTACCTCCAAGTTAATTGTGTTGCCCTCTAGGTATGGTGCCCCTGCCCCATCCAGCCCCAAGGTAGCTGATAGGGAAGGGCCCCCTCTCTTCAGGTTTCATGTACAGGAGGTAATAACCTAAGTTATGGTACAATGTGTCTATAATACTGTGTAAAAAGTGATGTACTGAAAAGTTTCAGAAATGTGTTTCTGGTAAGGTGATATGTTGATTGATGATTACATGTGTAAGCCTAATGTGATAGTGATGTAAATGTATATGGTTGTGTTGAAATTTATGGGGGTACTTACTTGACGCAGACGCCAAGTTTTTCCAGGCCAGAAAGGGTGTAACCCCCCTGCAAATGGGGGTTCCCAAAAGTCTTCCAGGAGCTTGCCTGAATGCTCCAAGTCTGGGCAGTGTTCGGCATCTGAGCTGTTTAAATGTGGTTCCAAGTGAGTGCTATTTGAGCCTCCCTGTACTGTCTCTTTAAGAGCTGTCTGCTTGCAGACTTAATTAGCTTGTATGGGGGGACTGTGTGTTCTAATGCCCAAATCCCGCCCGGGCTGCTGTCAATTCGCTCCGTTTCTGCCATTGCTATGTGCAGAGGGAGCCTTGTTGAAAGATATAACTGTTTTCCAGAAATTTAGAGTGACTGAGAAAATGTAGTTTGTCTAACCTGTCTTCATTTCAGCACGAACTGTTTCAGTGTAACTCTTTCATTTTGGTCCTGAATAGCTGACTTGGACCAATCAGGATGATAGGGAGACCCTAAAATGGAGCCTGTGGACAAATCGGAACTTGGACTCTCAATTTTGAGCCAGCCACAAGGGGATTGTATGGGCAGTGACTCTGGGAAATGTAGTTTTAACCTTGGCACCTTTTTTCACCAACAGAGGGAGTCTTATTGTGAGTGACAGCCGAACCAGCCAACAGAATGGTGTGGAGCTAAAGGAAATGCCCTGGGCTGTGACTGGAAAAATTAGATCGGTTGTGACAGTGAAGAGAGAAGGAGCTGTGTGCTTCTGCGGTGTATAGTTTGGGGCGGGAAGCGCGTGCGAGGTCCTGAGTTTCGGCCTGCAGCCATTGTGAGTGCCAGTTTGGACTGAATCCAAGTTGTGAGGAGAAAGAAGCACCAGAAGTGTGGAAACCAGGCTCACCCTGTAGAAGACCGGAGAAATTGCTGAATCGCGCTCGGTCTGTCAGGAACTGAAGCTGCTGTGTGTGCTCCCGGGTATTTCGCAGTAAGTGCGATCAGGATCGAGGAGCAGCCTGCCTGGTATAGTACTTTCCTTTTACATATGAATGTGCGTAGTGCTTGTGGGGAATTGCCATTTCCAATCCCCTGTGCTGTGTGTTGAAGCTGGAAGCAAACCCCAGTTGTCTCGGACTAAATCCGTTTGCTATAAACTGCAGTGGAGTCCAGTCACAAGGACCTTGTCTCCATGCTCTGTTGTTTCTGACAATCCAGAGAACATCCACCATCCAGTTCTCAGCTTGGGTATTGTGAGTACAAATCAGGGTATTCCCCTGCAGCCTGTTTTCAATCACAAGTGTGTCATCTAATTCTTGTTGTTTCACTGCTTCATGGACTGAGCCATCCGGCTCCGGATTACAATTGGGTGTTGTGCATATATTTTCTTCTACAAGGCCCTATCCATCTGCACCTGCCGGCCAACCCCAGGCAACAGACCTGGCTAGCCCCCCCCCAACCTGGGTACCCAGAGTGTGACTTTTCAGACCCTGTATGTGTGCACAGTACTGTGATTTAATGCCACCAATTAACCTGATTCCCCCTCTTGTGTTACTGTCCCCTAAATAAATCAGATTTGTTGTTGTTATACTATATACTGTCTGTGGTGTTGGTACTTATGGAAACAGTATTGTATTTCGCTGTGTATGTTAACCTTATTTTACAGGGGGTCCTCAGAGATGTGCTGCAGAATCGGTCTCGAGGGTAAGTGGTGCTTTATGAGTGAACAGTGTGTATACGTGGGGTATTGGGGCTGTAACTCCTGTGTACTGTGTGAGCCACTAGAGGGAACCAAAGGGGGTCACGGTGTCCCAGAGGGCTGTGATCAAACTAGTCTAACCACTACAAACCTTGACCTCTGGGTGGAGGCACCCGCCATAGAACCTAGGCCCCTCAACCTGTCAGTAGTCAAGCAGGCAAGGGTAGTAGCCCTTGGGATAGCGCCACCTGGGGGTTACAATCAGACAAATCAACAATCAGTTAAAATCAGGGTCTTGCCCTAGTAATACAGAGATCACCACAAGTATTTTTGGATGACACTGATGTTGCCCAATCAAACACCTTTACCATTGCCTTCCCTGAGGTTATCTATTCGGCTTTACCTCCAAACAATACTATAGTGGCAGTCCAATTCCACTGGCAATATGCCGCCCATAAGGCTTCTCATATCAGTCCATCCCATCTGTCCAGTTTCTAGCTTACTTACATGTGACAATGCTTTTTGTTGTGACAACCATCCCAGCACTTGTACAGTTCGTATAGACGTGGCACACTTTAGGATCATATCCCCTTAACTTCCAGTTTACTTTTTGCCTCTAATTCTCACCAAAAAGGTATTACTAAAGTGGCTTTTGAAACCAGTGTTACTAGACCAATCCCAAGGCCCGTCATTACAGTCTGTATCTTGTGCCCAGATTTGCACCTACATACTAGCACATCACTTACTACTTCGCTAATCCTTGCCCCTGGGGTTGGACATTAGAGGATGGCCTAAAGGCAGGCGCTAATTACCCCCAGTACACACACTGCCTCTGTTTCTCACATGTCAGTGCCGATCAAGAAAAACATCAAGTGCTTGGCCAATTAAGTGCAAGGTTTTGGTCAAGCCTAATGAGGTCCAGACACAAGGGAAAACTATATTCAGTATCTGTATTTTCCTGTTAATATCTAATTAATATATATTCCTTAAGAACAGTATAACATACATTCTAAAGAAACTTTTATCGAGATCAAAGGGTTTTCTTAAAACCCCCTTACTGTATTATATATTCTAGATGCTACTTAGCATGTATGACTATGTTCAATAAATTAGTCTGTTCTGTAACTTAAGCATATGTATGGTGAAACAACTAATGTCTAAACATCAGACTTATAACATTCATGCATATATAAATTCAACTAAAAACAGGCACTACCATAAAGTGCTTCAAATAGGCTTCCAGCAGGAGTTCAATCAGTTTACACTGTGCTCAAAGTCTTTCAGACTCACCAAGTGTTCAAATTATACTGAGATCAAATTAAGTTAAAACTTCCTGCAGCTGTCATAAACCAGCTTTCTACTACATTAGATTCGGTCAAGCTGGTGGTCAACTTATTTCATGTGAATTCAAGTTAGATTCAAATTGAATTCTGCTACCAAATTATCTCCCCCAATGATTGAACACCGTTAGTTTTCATTTAGTAAGGGATGTACTGCCGCTTGAGGAGTCACTAGCAGTGCAGTGTAGACCGTAAAAATGAACGAATAAGAGGGACTAGCAAATAGTTCAAATTCTCCTTCTCCAGACATTCGTAATAAGAAACAAAACAAAGTTTGGCTACACAAAGAGGCCCTTTGTAGAGTATGTTGCAGGTCACATACCAAGGTTATCAAGTTTAAAAGTACCTCTCATACGAAGTGTTCAAGATCCAACAGCCTTTGAGGAACTAGTACTGCAGAATGCTCCATAGTATCACTATTAATACCTCTGTCAGGTCTGTGATCAAAATACAGACATTACTCAAGGACATATGGAAATGTTCACTCGGTGTGCCTGCACAGCAACATACACAGAATGCTTCTTCTTACCCAGGGGTCCTTTAGCATCAGTAACTTTAAGCAGCTAACTGACCAGGTAGTACTGCCCTGGAGGTGTGGTTTATGCTAATTAATTAGCATCAGCCAATCAGGAGAGATTTTGGGGGTGTGCTTAGGAGAGACTGCCTGAGAAGGCACCAGAATATTTTCTCCGCTGACTGAACAACACTACCTCTGAGGTGTTCCACTCAATTGGCCTAGAAAACAAGTTTTCTTGAACTTTTGTGGTAAAATCTTTTCAGTTTACTTTTATTTTACTGTGCTGAGTATTATTTAGCTGTTTTATCGTGGTTCACCTCAGTTCCTGGGAACCGCATCTTTCAGTCAGTTCCACGATTCCTCCGCAGTTCCCTCCTATATTTCTTTTCATTTATTTTAACCGCGTTTGTGTACTTCGATGATTCCTTTTAAACCTTTTATTGCGGTTTCCTTTTTTCTTCAGGAACCGTGATTTTAAGTTTTTTACTTCGAAATTGTGGTTGCTTGGCCCAGTGGCGCACAGGGCTGAGCGCTGGGCCTTTACCTCGTACCACACACCGCGACCCATGTTCGGGAATGAGCACGGACCGCTGGGGATCGGCTGGGGAGGAGAAGGATTGAACGCCCGATGGCTGCTCTCCTTCTCCGGGGGGGTGGGACTACCTGCAAACTCCCGCTACGATACCACCACCTGGGGGTGCTCGGGTGGAAGGTGCGGTATGTGGAGATAGCAGTAGAAGGGGACGGGCAGACATCGGCAGGGGGCGGAGCAGAAGACACGTCTCAGCGTGTCTCCTTGCTCCTATCCCCTCATTGCACGCTGATGTCTGGGGCTGAATAGAGGAAACAACCCCTGTCGCTCCTAGGTGACGACTCCTCTACACGCACTCCCGATTCGTCGGGGCAGACTCCGCTGTGCATGGGTCCATGGCTGAACAGTTACTGGGGAGGTTCAAGGGAGAGTTCCTCCTCACCCCACCGGGGGGTCAGCTGGGCATCACGGGTCTAAAGGCAGTGTGACCAGGTACTCTAGGGGCAGACTCCGACGGCTGGGCTGTGTGTGTCTTTAGGGAAGTCTGATTGAGTGAAGGGAAGGGGTAGTAAGGAGTGAAAAATACAAAGTACAAAACAAAAAGAAATAGTGGTTCTTTGCCACGAGGAAACCGATTACATTCCATTACTAACAGTAGTGGAATCTTTCAGTTTAAAATGGTTTCTGTCATTTGGCATGTCAGAAATCTCTCAAAAAAGGACTAGACCCACAGGTTTTAAAAATTACCTAAATTGTCACAGGATTGTGGCCAAAGCTGAAACCCACGATCTGTTCTTAAAGTGTTTGGGCCCAGACCATTATTGTACACTTTGCTCTAAATTTTGTTCCAGAACCATGAGAAACAGAGCAAAGAAGCTTAGAGAGATGGCTGAGGAAGGGTCCTCTTCAGTCCCAAAAAGACCCAGGCTTATCAATGAGAGGCCTTCAAAAAATAACAACGGGGTGCTGAGGAAGCATCCACTAGCTCTAAGCCCAAAGGAGGCATTGATGAAGTGTCTTCAAGAGAAAAAAATAATAAATCAGGTGCTGATGAATTGCCTTTGAAACCAAGAGCTTCCAAAGGGGCTAATGAAGTTCCTGCAAAAATTAAAAATAATAGGGGCACTGATGAAGTGCCTGGATCTAAAAGGAAGCCTGATTCTGCCACTGATGAAGTGGCACCAAAAAAGTGTATAAAGACAAATTGCCTCCTGTTCCTCCTGGTAATGGTCAGGGTGATCAAGCAGGAGGTAAAAAGCATAAAGAGAAGTCTAAGCACACACAGCCTGACAGTCTCCCTGATTTTCAGAAGAAGTTGCCCTTGGCTGAAGACATGGCAAAGGCTTGCCATGTTTTCCAGACCATACAAGGCATGGGGTCTATTGTTTCTGCTTTGTCAAGCAAACACCCTTCTGCAGCCCCCTCTAATGCAGGGGCCTATGGGGGTGAGGATGATTATTTTGATGCTCCAGACAGCCTTTCAGGTATTAGCCCCCTGGAGCCTGACATTTCCCCTTATCCTCATTTTGGTGCTTCCCCTTCAGATCAGGAGGAAAGTTCCTCTGTGCTAACCTGTCTCCAGCACCCGGTAGATACTCTGGACATACGCTACCAGGAGTCCAACCAGGAAGAAGAGGAGGATGATGACTACAGGGAAATGAAAGGTCTCCCTCCTCCTAAAAAGATGGTGCTCCTTATTTACAAAGCCTTCAGGAGAAACATCATGAAGCTTTTACAGACCCAATCTTCTTTACCTAGGGTTGACAAAAGAATTGATAAAAAATACCAACTCTCTAGGGCAGACACTGACTTTTTGTCTGTCCGCACTGGGCATAAGGGAGTTGTGCAGCAGGCTGCCTGTGATAAAGCTGGAGTGCCTTTGTCTTCTTTTCCTCCGGACAAAGATTCCAGAAGGATAGATTACATTGCAAAGAAAAGTTATACCTCTGCTTCTTTGCTTCTTTTACTTTTTTCCTATTTGGCCTATACAGCTAAGTACCAAAAGGCCTTGTGGAACTCTGTACTGGCAATCGCTCAATCAGAATCTGAGGCTATGGTCCATGACTTAATTGAAACTGCTAAGACTGCCTTAGAAGCAACTAAGTACCAGTTCCACATGGCAGACAATAACAATGATGCTGCATCCAGAGTTATGGCTCAGGCCATTTCTCTAAGAAGATTTGCCTGGCTGAGGACCACCAGCCTGACACAGGATACCCAGTCTAAAGCTCTGGACTTCCTCTGTAACAAAAATCTTCTGTTCGACTCCAGGACAGAAGAGTACATGAAAAAGGTGGATGAATACAAGTCCGCTTGCCAGAGAAATACAGCTAAACAAAGGGCTTCCACCCAGAAGTCTCAGCCCAAGTCAGGCAGAGGAAGGGGTTATTTTCCCAGGCCCTATTACCCCAATCCTCCCCCTCAGTATGACTACTTGGAGACAAGAGGATATTATAGGGGAAGGGGCAGCAGAGGCCAGAGAAAACCGGCCACTTCCCAGACCCCTGCATCTCAGTCTAAGTCCTGACTTAAATGCCTTGGTTGCCTCCTCTCCACAAGTAGGGGGCAGGCTCTCCCACTACCTCCAAGCTTGGACCCACATAACCTCAGACAAGTGGGTCCTGGAGGTAGTGGAAAAGGGCCTTTCTCTTCACTTCAAAATGATGCCAGGCTTAAGGGGTTCGCTGTTTTCAAAACCCCTAACCTCATCAGAAAAACTCCTGCTGGAGCTGGAGGTCAACAACCTTCTGGCATCAAGGGTGGTGGAAAAAGTATCAGCCTTACAGAAAAACAAAGGCCTTTACTCCAGGTACTTCCTCACCCAAAAGAAAACTGGGGAGTGGCTACCTATTCTAGACCTCTGGTGTCTCAATAGACACCTCCTGAAACCAAAATTCAGGATGGTGACACTAAAGATGGTCATTCAGTCTCTGCAACAGGGAGACTGGCTAGTCTCTCTGGATCTCAAGGACGCCTATATTCACATCCCTATAAGGCAGTCCCACAGAAAATTCCTGAGGTTCAGGCTTCCTTCAGGGCATTACCAACTCGCAGCCATGCCCTTTGGCCTAACATCTGCACCAAGGGTGTTCACCAAATGTCTGGCTGTCATGGCAGCACATCTCAAAAAACAAGGGGTTTGTGTATCCCTACCTGGACGACTGGCTGATAGTAGGAAAAATCCCCAAGTCAGATCCAGGAGTTCCTGTTGACCACAAAAAGCACTCTGCTCTCCTTAGGTTTCCTCATAAACCTAAAGAAATCTCACTTAGAACCAACCCAGCTCCTAACATTCACAGGGGCACAATGCATAGCAGGGCCGTCTTGCCACCAGAAATAATTCAGAATTTCCTAGCAGTGGCAAACTCTTTTGCCCTGGGCCGATCAAGGCCGTCCAGACACTTCCTAAAACTCCTGGGACACACATGGCATCCATCACTGCTGTAGTCCCAGGAGTCAGGTATAGGATGAGGGACATACAGTATCACTTATGCTCCCACTGGTCCAGAAGAGCAATGCTCTGTCCAAACTTATACCAGTAACACAGAATCTTCTTCAAGCTCTGTGCTGGTGGAAGGACAGTGCCAACCTGTCTGTAGGTGTTCCCTTCCAGATCTCTCCTCCTACAAAAAAACATCACTACAGATGCTTCCCTGCTGGGATGGGGAGCACATCTGGACAATTCCTCTGTCAGTGGCATTTGGACCCCAAAGAAGTCAAGGTCACACATCAGTCTTCTGGAACTCAAGGCCATTTATCTGGCTTTAAAATTCTTTGCTCCTCACATCAAAGGTCACTTGGTGCTGGTCCGGACTGACAACACCACTGCCATGTTCTACATAAACAAACAGGGTGGCACAAGGTCAGGAGTCTTCTGTACAGAGGACATGAAGATTTGGACCTTAGCATATTCCATTGAGGTGACTCTATCAGCAATTCACCTTCCAGGCAAAGGCAACACCCTGGCAGATGCCCTCAGCCACCTAAGTCAGGGACACAGCGAGTGGTGCCTCAACAAGTAGGTGCTAGCCACAGTGTTCAGAAGATGGGGGGCCCCAGAAATAGATCTGTTTGCCTTCCCCTCAATCACCAGCTCCCTCACTTTTTCTGCAGGCCACCAGTCCCAGGAACTCTCCCTACAGATGCCCTGGTGTTAGATTGGTCAAGGAAGTTCATTTATGCCTTCCTTCTATTTCCTCTCATTTTCAAGGTTCTGCTGAAACTCAGGCTCCAACCAACACCAATGATTCTAGTGGCTCTAGATTGTCCAAGGCAAGTTTGGTATCCTCTGCTGCTAACACTTTAACACAGCAGGCCTATTCGCCTTCCCCTCAGCCACTCACTCCTGACCCTTCCTCACACAGGGGTGACTTACCCAGACCTGCAGTCTCTTCACCTCAAAGCTTGGCTCTTGAGGAGGTAGAGTTTCCTGCTTCTCAGTACTCAGAATAGGTCCTTAAGATCCTGAGAATGGCAAAAAAGCCTAACACAAAAAAGACCTATGCAGTCAAATGGAAGAGATTCTCCATCTGGTGGAAGGGCAAGAAGATTAGTCCCTTCTCAGCCTCTGATGCCACTCTGTTGGACTATTTGGTTCATCTCCAGGTGTCAGGTTTGAGGTCTTCTTCACTCAAATTACATCTGGCTGCTATTTTGGCCTATCTCTCAGTAGGAAAGCCTAAATCTGTTTACTCCCCGTCGGTGTTCAAACAGTTTTTTAAAGGCCTCTCACACCTTCAGTTTCCTGTTAGGGAACCTGTTCCCCCTAAACTGTGTATAACCAAGCTCATGGAGTCTACCTTTGAGCCCATGGCTACGGCCCACCTCAAGTATGTTACCTGGAAGACTGTCTTCCTGGTAGTCATCACTTATGCTAGGAGGATTTTAGAGTTGCAAGTTCTCTGTACTGAGCCCAATTATATTATTCCCCACAGGGATAAGGTTGAGCTTAGGACAAACAGAAAGTTTTTGCCCAAGGTGGTATCTGAGTTCCACCTTAACCAGTCCATTACCCTATCAGTGTTCTTTACTAAAAAGTCCACTCCTGGGGAACAGAAACTCCATAGTCTGGATGTCAAGAGAGCCCTGTTCCACTATTTGGAACACACCAAGCAGCTTAGGGGTTCCTCCACCCAACTATTCCTTACCTATGTGGAAGTGGGTAGGGGCAGACCAGCCACCAAGAGAACTGTTTCTTATTGAATAGTCTCTTGCATTCATTTCTGCTATGACAAAGCTGGCAAACAGCCTCCTGAGGGTCTTAGAGCCCACTCTACCAGGGCACAGCTGCCTCGGTGGCAGCTGCTAGGGACATCCCTCTACAGTCTAGATCTGATGCCAGATTTGGAAAGGCCTCTTTCCTAAGTAGGTACTCTGCCCTCCTCCCAACTACACTACTTGTTGTCCGCTTAAAGGTATTGATGCTAAAGGATCCCTGGGGTAAGATGAAAAAATTACTCACTGTAGTAATCTTCTTTCTTCCAAGGTGTCCTTTAGCATCAGTAAGCTCCCACCCTTCCTCCCCTGACAACCTGACTACAAAAGTCTCTGCCTTTGTCTTCTCCCAAATTTGCAATGCTTCTACTTGGAACTTTGTTTTAAGTAAACGTTTATCTGGTTTATTGTTAAACATGCTTTGTGCATGATTTTTAATTCCTGTTGGTTCATAACTTTGGGCATGTGTCCATTTATCTTCAAAACAATTCTGGTGCTTTCTCAGGCAGTCTCTCCTCAGCACCCCCCCAAGTCTCTCCTGATTGGCTTATGCTAATTAATCAGCATAAACCACACCTCTGGGGCAGTACTACCTGGTCAGCTAGCTGCTTAAAGTTACTGATGCTAAAGGATACCTTGGAAGAAAGAAGATTACTACGGTGAGTAATTTTTTCTTCTTACTGTGTACTAGATTTTTGACTCTCAAAACTCCTTCTTGTTAGCATCCAGTATGCCCTCTCGTCCCGTCTCCTTCCCATTAAAGCTCCAATCCTGCAGAAAGGCCTATTCGTCACTGGACAAAACATTGCGGGCACATCGTAGCGGACAAAACATCGCAGGGACAAAATGCAGCTGTAATAAATGTCACACAGCAGAAAATGGAGCAAACTAATGGTCGACAGGATTCTAAGTCACAGTACTTTCTCCTACACTGCTTGCATTACATTCTGCTCAGCACTTACTCTTCTAATGGGCATAATAATTTTGTTAGCATGTAGAGCAGAATTCTCATTTTGAACAGGTGGCTGCTAAGAGGATGTGAAGCAGCTGGAACTTTTCCACATCACTCGTACTTGAGGACAGAATGCTTTGAAGGTAATTACCTGAGTTCACTTTGCAGAAGAAACACATTCTGTTTCTTTGGACTGTGTGCATGCAGATGACAAGCTGCTACCTACTCATGTGTGCCATCATTTTTCTCTGGCTTTACAGATTCCGAAATTTTTATTTTTCTCTTCCTACAGATTGGTCCAAGCCAATGAACCTTTTCATGGTCTCCTACACTTCAAGAGCCTGACCAATTCATCCCCTTATCACAACTACATAGCCCAGGGGCTTTCTGAATTACAAGCTATTCCTCATGTTTATTGATGGACTGACATTTCAAAAATGGACAAAAGATAAAAATGCATACAGTTTGCCTCCATCAAAGCAAAGCTATTTTTTTTTTCTTTTTGATGGAGCTCAGATTTTGAATGTAAAACCTCTGGGAGAGGATAC
Source organism: Neoceratodus forsteri (assembly GCA_016271365.2). Classification (NCBI taxonomy): domain Eukaryota; kingdom Metazoa; phylum Chordata; order Ceratodontiformes; family Ceratodontidae; genus Neoceratodus; species Neoceratodus forsteri. The sequence goes on from CM057450.1 coordinate 1,548,060,964, forward strand.
CACAGTAACTGAATCGGATTATACAAGCTAGCAGAACAACGTCACAATCAGCAGGTTTTCTCCCTTATTCCTCCCAAATATCACGAAAATGAATTGTAATTATTTAAGGATTAGCACCAATGAAAGCCACAACCCTATCTGAAATCACTTTACCTTGTGAAAACAAAACACGTCAAAGTAATATGTGGGGAATTCCATTAAAGAATGACACCTCTGCTAGCTTCAGGAGTGGGTGGAAATGTTGCCGGTAAATCACCGCAGTGTCTACATTATGCCCGCGCCCTATTCGGCTTGTGACGATTTCAATATCGATGAATTGACTGCAACATGTTGTCCGTGGCAAATTTTACCGCAACCAGTTGTCCATGATCCGGTGAAAGTAAGCCCCTCAGCACACTCAGTGCAATCCATCCTTCACCTCATTCTTCTTGAAAGTGTCTTAGGTCAGGGAAAGAGGCATCCACCTGTGCATTCTACTTTTCTACGGGGTTCCAACTTCATTCCTCAAGCCCCAAAATCTTGTACTCTGTCGTATCTCTTCTAGTCCGGCATAAGCCCTCCATTTTGTTTAACCTCCTTTCTGTGGTATATCAGCTATACATAATTAAACTTGTAAAGTACCAGAAAAATATATATTTCAGTTCCCATGTCCTTTTGTCCTGTGTGTTTCTGAAGTTGCCTCTTAGTATCAAGACAGATAAATCCAAGAGAGAGTGATCTGTTTGTGAAAAATGGTTTTCTACGGGTGTGCTGCTAATCTAGTTTACTATTGTGTGATGGTGGTGATTGATCCTGGTTTACTAGTTTCCCCAATATAGCATCCATTTGTGCACTCCTTGCATTGAATTAGGTAAACCACATTGTTGGATTGACATATGTAGGATCCATTAATTTGTATTGTGTTGTTCTGGCTTGTCTTAATGGTGGCCTGTGTGCATATGTGGGTGCAGGTCTTACATCTTCCCATGTTGCATGGTGTTATCCCTCTTGGTTTCTGGTTATTTTGATCTGCTGGGAGTTTGTTATGAATTATTATGTTTGAGAGGTTGGGGGCTGCTTATAGGCAATGACAGGTGGTTCAGGGAAGATGTCCTTCAGTGTTTCATCTTCTCTCAGCATGAGATGTGACTCTTTGATAATTTCCTGAAGGGGTTTTAGCATGGGCCTATATGTGACCACTAGGGGCTGTGCGGTCAGTTTGATGTCTTTGCCTGTATTCCAGCAGATTGCCTCATGGTATTTTTATGGCCTGTTCAAATTCTCTGTCAATTTGTCTTGGAGAGTGGCCCTGCTGAATTAGGGAATTCTGAAGTGTGGAGAGCTGTCTGTCTCTTGTTTTCTCATCAGAGCAGATTCGATGGTATTGAATCACCTGACTGTAGATTACAGATTTTTTTGTATGATTTGGGTGGAAGCTGGAATTATGCAGGTAGCGGTGTCTGTCAATGGCTTTTCTGTAAAGAGCAGTTTGTATATGTTCATTTTTAGTGATACTGACTGTGGTGTCAAGAAAATGTATGCTGGTGGTAGAGTATTCAATAGTGAGATTTATGGAATCAAACCAGCAGATCAAAATAACCAGAAAACAAGAGGGACAAGACCATGCAACATGGCAAGATGTAAGACCTGCACCCACATATGTACACAGGCCACCATTAAGACAAGCCAGAACAACATAATACAAATTAATGGATCCTACACATGTCAATCCAGCAATGTAGTTTACCTAATTCAATGCAAGAAGTGCACAAATGGATGCTATATTGGGGAAACTAGCAAACCACTGAAAACCAGGATGAATCACCACCGTCACAAAATAGTAAACCAGATTAGCAGCACACCCGTAGAAAACCATTTTTCACAAACAGATCACTCTGTCTTGGATTTATCTATCTTGATACTAAGAGGCAACTTCAGAAACACACAGAACAGAAGGACATAGGAATTGAAATATATTAAACAATTTAAATCTAACATTTCTGGACTGAATCGGGACATTGGTGTCATGACACACCATGGTAAACTTTTTAATTCTTTTTTATTGTGAACTAAACCACGTCATTATTTATCACACTTTGGTTCTGTATTTCTCTCAGTATTATTATTTTTTTTCTGAGTTCTGTCTAATCAGCTTTTTTTTTACCTGTACCTTACATCCTCCCTGCCTCTCCTACTAATTCTTTAGCTCAGTCCGACCCACTCCCTCTTGTTTTTACACCTCTGTTTATACTACCTCACACTCTGTTTATATAGGCCTTTGTTCTTTTGTTTCTCCTAATTTCTTGACTTCCTTGCATCTCTTAGGCATCTTCTGTCTATTCTACCCTTACAGCCAGACTCTGATCTCAGATCCTATCTATGTGCCTTTGTCTTCCCTTTCACTTCCTTTCATCTCGTACTGACCTGTTCCTACTTAGGCCCCCTCCCCATTTCTTCTCATGTTTTTACTTTGCATCTTAGACTTTCATCTCTAGCCCCCTTTATCACCTTCCTACTTCACTTCCTGATTTTTAATTGCTGCACAGTGGATATAAATACTGCTTATGTTGCTCAGTTTTGCTATTCACCTGAAGAAGGGACCTGTGAGGCCCCGAAAGCTTGTGTATAATTCTGTCTTTGTACAAGACACTTGTTGGTCCAATAAAAGGTATCAAACCTTCCATCTTCTCTTATTTTCCAAGAACCAATATGGCTGGAATCTCTTTTTACAAAATAATGGAAGATACTGCAAATCACCATCTGAAATGGCAACTCTGCAACATGAAGAAAAAGGAAGCCAAATTTGACAGTGACATTTACTTCCTAACTGCATGCAAAAAACAGAACATTATACCTAAAGGACTTCAGATCTACATCCACTGCAAACTACATACAATTCAAGGTATGCAGAACAACTTTGTTGCAGGACATCTGAGAAACTCAGGAATCACCTTATTGAGCAGATATACTCTAGAAAATCTCACCTTAAAAATAGATTTTCTGAACTTTCACACACCCTTCAAGGAAACAACAACAACGTATTACCAGGATTTAGCTGTGATCTCCAAACACATTATCAAAAAGCTCTCCAGGCAGCCCTATCACAGAAGAAGAGGAAACTCAGAGAACCACAAGACAGCAGCTACAACAGCACTTTGACTCATCCAGGGGAAGTAAACCACAGCACTAATACTGTTGAACAAGATAATACACTGCAACAACCACCAGTAATTAACCTATCTAATAAAGAACTTACACAAGCTGAAACATCTGTATTATCCAGGGGCTTAACTTTCTGCCTCACACAGGAATTTGTTAACATTAGATTCTGTGGGGAGACAGAAGAATTTTTAGACGGCTTCATCTAAAAGAATATTTCTTCAATAAAAACTACACTCAAACAACACATTATGACAGCACAAAGAAAACATCAGACTGGACCCCTCAGAGCAGACACAACCCCAAGTTGAATGCCTGCATCAACTGCTTCTGTGGAAGAATAAACTCCCAAATCCTTAGCAAACAGCAGACACTCCTGTACAATGTTACACCACTAGAAAAGAGGACAATACAAACTCTGAATAACAACCATAACATTGTAATAAAACAAGCTGACAAGGGTGGAGCTGTGGTTGTGATGAACATAGAAAATTACATTAAAGAGACACACAGACAGCTGTCAGATACAGCTTACTGTAGAGAACTCACTGAAGACCCTTCTGTACAATATACAGAAGAACTTGAACAAATCATCATGTCTCTACCAAACAACATCCAAGAACAGTTAAAAATACTAATTCCAAACAAACCCACTCCAGGGACATTCTGTATGCTACCCAAGAAACACAAACCAGGTAATCCAGGATGACCCATCATCTCTGGCATTGGCACACTCACTGAAAACATTTCAGGACTGATTGAATCCATTTTAAAACCACTAGCAAGAGCTACTAGCAGTTTTATTCAGGACACCACCGATTTCCTCAGACAACTGCCACTGAACACTATCCTAGCCACAATGGATGTCACTGCCCTGTACACTAATATCCCACATGGAGATGGCCTAGCAGCATGTATGAAATTTTTAAAGGCAAACACATCCACAGGAGACATTCCAGAAACCACCATCAGCACCCTAATAAAATTAATTTTGACACACAACTTCACCTTTAATGGCAAGCACTTTTTACAGATCATGGGGACATCCATGGGCACAAAAATGACACCACATTATGCCAATCTTTTCATGGCCTGCTTAGAGGAGGATTTTTTTAAACACCACCCTTATAAACCATCCGTCTACCTCCGATTTATTGATGACATATTCCTGATTTGGGCAGAATGTGAAGACTCTCTCAAAAAATTCCATCATGATTTTAACAACTTTCATCATTCCGTAAATTTCACTATTGAATACTCCACCACCAGCATACATTTTCTTGACACCACAGTCAGTATCACTAAAAATGGACATATACAAACTGCTCTTTACAGAAAATCCACTGACAGACACCGCTATATGTATAATTCCAGCTTCCCCCCTAATCATTCAAAAAAATCTGTAATCTACAGTCAGGCAATTCGATACCATCAAATCTGCTCTGATGACAGAACAAGAGACAGACAACTCTCCACACTTCGGAATTCCCTAATTCAGCAGGGCCACTCTCCAAGACAAATTGACAGAGAATTTAAACGGGCCATACAAATACCACGAGACAATCTGCTGGAATACAAGCAAAGACATCAAACTGACCGCACACCCCCAGTGGTCACTTACAGCCCCATGCTAAAACCACTTCAGGAAATTATCAAAGAGCTACAACCCATGCTGAGAGAAGATGAAACACTGAAATACATCTTCCCTGAACCACCTGTCATTACCAATAAACAGCCTCCCAGCCTCTCAAACATAATAATTTATAAACTCCCAGCAGATCAAAATAACCAGAAAACAAGAGGGACAAGACCATGCAACATGGCAAGATGTAAGACCTGTACCCACATATGCACACAGGCCACCATTAAGACAAGCCAGAACAACATAATACAAATTACTGGATCCTACACATGTCAATCCAGCAATGTGGTTTACGTAATTCAATGCAAGAAGTGCACAAATGGATGCTATATTGGGGAAACTAGTAAACCAGGATGAATCACCACCATCACACAATAGTAAACCAGATTACCAGCACACCCATAGGAAACCATTTTTCACAAATGGATAACTCTATCTTGGATTTATCTGTCTTGATACTTAGAGACAACTTCAGAAACACACAGGACAGAAGCACATGGGAATTGAAATATATTAAACAATTTAAATCTAACATTTCTGGACTGAATCGGGACATTGGTTTCATGACACACTATGGTAAACGTCAATTCTTTTTTATTGTGAACTAAACCATGTCATTATTTATCACACTTTGGTTCTGTATTTCTCTCATTATTATTATTTTTTTCTGAGTTCTGCCTTATCTTCTTTTTTTACCTGTACCTCACATCCTCCCTGCCTCTCCTACTAACTCTTTAGCTCAGTCCCACCCACTCCCTCTGGTTTTTACACCTCTGTTTATACTACCTCACACTCCGTTTATCTAGGCCTTTGTTCTTTTGTTTCTCCTAATTTCTTGACTTGCTTGCATCTCTTAGGCATCTTCTGTCTATTCAACCCTTACAGCCAGCCTCTGATCTCAGATCCTATGTGTGCCTTTGTCTTCCCTTTTGCTTCCTTTCATCTCCTACTGACCTGTTCCTACTTAGCTCCCCTCCCCATTTCATCTCATGTTTTTACTTTGCATCTTAGACTTTCATCTCTAGTCCCCTTTATCACCTTCCTACTTCACTTCCTGATTTTTAATTGCTGCACAGTGGATATATACTGTATACTGCTTATGTTGCTCAGTTTTGCTATTCGCCTGAAGAAGGGACCTGTGAGGCCCCGAAAGCTTGTGTATAATTCCATCTTTATACAAGACACTTGTTAGTCCAATAAAAGGTATTAAACCTTCCATCTTCTCCTGATTTCCAAGGACCAATATGGCTGAAATCTCTTTTTACAATTAATGGAAGATACTGCAAATCACCGTCTGAAATGGCAACTCTGCAACATGAAGAAAAAGGAAGCCAAATTTGACAGTGACATTTACTTCCTAACTGCATACAAAAAAACAGAACATTATACCTAAAGGACTTCGGATATACAGCCCACTGCAAACTACATACAATTCAAGGTATGCAGAGCAACTTTGTTGCAGAACATCTGAGAAACTCAGGAATCACCTTATTGATCAGATATACTCTAGAAAATCTCACCTTAAAAATAGATTTTCTGAACTTTCACACACCCTTCAAGGAAACAACAACAACAACAACGTATTACCAGGATTTAGCTGTGATCTCTAATCACATTATCAAAAAGCTCTCCATGCATCCCCATCGCAGAAGAGGAGGAAACTCGGAGAACTACAAGACAGCAGCCGCAACAACACCTTGACTCATCCAGGGGAAGTGAACCACAGCACTAACACTGTTGAACAAGATAATACACTGCAACAACCACCGGTAATTAACCTGTCTAATAAAGAACTTACACAAGCTGAAACATCTGTATTATCCAGGGGCTTAACTTTCTGCCCCACACAGGAATTTGTTAACATTAGACTCTCTCAAAAAATTCCATCATGATTTTAACAACTTTCATCATTCCGTAAATCTCACTATTGAATACTCCACCACCAGCATACATTTTCTTGACACCACAGTCAGTATCACTAAAAATGGACATATACAAACTGCTCTTTATAGAAAACCCACTGACAGACACCGCTACATGTACAATTCCAGCTTCCGCCCTAATCATACAAAAAAATCTGTACTCTACAGTCAGGTAATTCGATACCATCAAATCTGCTCTGATCAGAGAACAAGAGACAGACAACTCTCCACACTTTGGAATTCCCTAATTCAGCAGGGCCACTCTCCAAGGCAAATTGACAGAGAATTTGAACAGGCCATACAAATACCACGAGACAATCTGCTGGAATACAGGCAAAGACATCAAACTGACTGCACACCTCTAGTGGTCACTTACAGCCCCATGCTAAAACCCCTTCAGGAAATGATCAAAGAGCTACAACCCACGCTGAGAGAAGATGAAACACTGAAAGGCATCTTCCCTGAAACATCTGTCATTGCCTATAAGCAGCCCCCAGCCTCTCAAACATAATAATTCATAACAAACTCCCAGCAGATCAAAATAACCAGAAAATAAGCGGGACAAGACCATGTAACATGGCAGGATGTAAGACCTGCACCCACATATGTACACAGGCCACCATTAAGACAAGCCAGAACAACATAATACAAATTAATGGATCCCACACATGTCAATCCAGCAATGTGTTTTATGTAATTCAGTGCAAGAAGTGCACAAATGGATGCTATATTGGGGAGACTAGTAAACCACTGAAAACCAAGATGAATCACCACCATCACACAATAGTAAACCAGATTAGTAGCACACCCATAGGAAACCATTTTTCACAAACAGATCACTCTCTCTTGGATTTATCTGTCTTGATACTAAGAGGCAACTTCAGAAACACACAGGACAGAAGGACATGGGAATTGAAATATATTAAACAATTTAAATCTAACATTTCTGGACTGAATCGGGACATTGGTTTCATGACACACTATGGTGACTCGAGGTTGTTCCCGAACCTGGGTCACTGACATAGCACGAGGTAAGGCATCCAGTGCCTCAACCTGCAGTGCCACCAGGCTGGCTCATACATAAGTTCCTTTAAGAAGGTCAGATCAAAAGTCATGTCTGCAGCTTAGACAGGTGTACCGGCCTAATCTTTCGATTTACGATGCAGAGGTTGGTGTATCTGCAGATTCCTGTGTAGATAGACCTCACCTTTCAGAATTTGCTTGTTACCCCTGAGAAAATTGGTAGATGGCCCCTCGGGGGGCCTGTTTCTGATTTTGGACATTGTGGACCCTCCGGGCCCCATAGCTCGGCCTAGGAATGCCCGGTTTACAATTCCAAAGTGTCATTTTCTACATTTATTGCCATGCTAAGTTGGATGGAACAACTTAGAAAATCCGAAATGACCGCTAAAATCAAATATGGCCACCATATCACTAGTAAATACTTAATTCTCTAATAATTTCCAAATCCCTAGCTTCCAAGATACCAGTTATCAAAGATTCATGAACATCTATATATTGAACATTTATTCATGAACATTGATGACATCTGTATATTGCTTTGAGGCTCCCTGTTAGACACAGGACCAAATGCATACATTAATACTACATAAAACAATTGAATTCACGAGGCAGTTTACTGATAAAATAGTTTGAAATACATACAGTAATGCTTAAAATCTAAATGTTATATGTGCTGATTTGTTGTTTAGAATTAAGTCATTTTATCAATGATTTGACCCAACACTATGAATATTTTGGGTCAACAGTACACCTTGGTTGTAATGTCCAGTTTAGAAGTCATTATATTGGAGTCCACTCTGGATCTGAACTGTCGCATTCACTCCCGAAGCTTGAAGAGTTGTCCACAGAAGTTTGTTCATTGGCTGCCGATGTGTCGTTTTCAGTGTCATCATCTCCTGTACAATCAGTCATTGGTGCTGTGGTCGAAGGTTTTTGTTTGGTCTTCTGTGTGTGTCTTTGAGATGTTGACTCACCTTCATTGTCTGCCTCATCTCCGTCAGCTGCACATAGTCGGCCGGCTAACCTTCCGTCCTTTCTTCTATGACATAGGATGTCAGGTAACTGAAACCCAGTGAACCACACAGGTTTCAGCATTTCATCCTCTCCTTTCCATCCTGACAAACAAGGGTCAACTTTCGGGGTTTCTGGCTCTGTGCAGTGGTGCCAATAGTAGGCTACGAAATTTGCTCTCTTTATGTGCTGACATAGGCTCACTTGGTCTGGTAGAATCATTTGCATAGTCTTCACTTTCAGGTTATTGTATTGCCTTACTCGTGTGTCTACCAGATGCTCTCCTCCTGTACCATTGTACACGCAGTGTTGAATAAAGGTCTTGACATTTTGTTCAGTGTCTTGTGAAGCATATGTGCTTTCCCCAAGCCCTGAAAGGAGATTCATTCATTCTTCGAACCTGTGCAAATGTTGAAAGACTAATTTCTTTGATACCTTGTAGAAGTAACTCGCTGCATCGCATCCAGAGGCAGCGTGGTATGCTGGCAAATTGAGACTTGCAGCATGTCCAATGTGATTGTATATAGAGCCTATGTTTACAAATACGTTGGGGTCAATTTGGAGCATCCATGGTGAATCTGGAAGGGTCTTTGCGAAAGCATAAACCATCAGGTTGAGGACATCTGTATCTTTGGCTCAGATGAAAACTGGGCCTTTCGCAAGAGCACAATGCAGCACTATCCTCATATCTGCCTCCTCGTGGTTGCAGGAAAACAGGAATTCTTCTGAATCTGGGTATATAGTATATGTGCTTCTGCCATTGCTGATAGTAAGTGGGTATTGTAAGTTTCTTCTGACATCCTCTTGTCTAACATACTCATTGAAGCACTGTATGAGATCTGTTTTGTTGTCATTGTTGTGAAGGTACTGCTGATACATCTTTCCCTGTGGCATCTCTTGCGAATCTGATCCCATGTGAAGTCGCATTCCTCCTGTTCTTACCACTCGCTCAGCTCATTCTTGCTGTTTCACTGAGAACTCCTGATCATCCTTATAATTATCAAAAACGACGATGACTTCCACTGGGTTTGCTGTAGATAGAGGTGTGAATGTGACAAGAAGTGCTTTCCAAAGGCTGTCCCATGTACGATGTGCAGGAACTGCTCTGACCATCACCATGGCATCGTATATGAACACTGAGCATAACAGAGGAGGGGAAGAACTTCAAGCTTATCGATGAGATAATTTCTTAAGATATGTTTGGTATTAGGTTTGTTGAGGTTTCTGTCTGGAGTTGCTGTTGCAAGAGGATATTTTGTGAGCGGATAGGAAAATGCATCTTTCTTGTTGGGGCACTTTGCAGCAATGATACTGAGAGCCTGACGGTCTTCTTTGAAGACTGATTCCGCTTTGGGTTTCTTTTTCTTCTTGTCCATTCCCATGGCAATTCCGCTGCATTTAATGGGCTCGCAGAAATCAACTTTGCTTGATAGGAGGTGGTCGTTTATAAATGCACTCAACATAACTTCCCTTGTAGCCCTTGCCTTCAAAAGGCCCTCTACTATTGCCGGTGGTATTTCAGTGCCCATTGCAATGTGTCATGCTACACCCTGACATGGATCTGAATATGCGTGAAGTTTCTTCACTAGCTCTATCACTTGACCATCATGTTTCTTCATGGCATCATATGTCAACTCATCGTGTGTGGCCAATGTTTTCAGAAGCATCTTCTCCTTCAGTGACAAATGAATTTTAGCGAGCTTGTGGGAATTCAAAATGAAGTCGCCAGCAGCTTCCTCGACGTACTTTAACCACCTCTCATGAGTCCACCCCTCACCCTGACCTCTCTGTTGATTGAGACCTTAGTCACTTGGTCACCAGGTATCTTGGAGAATGCCTCATTGGACAGACTAGCCCCAATGCCATATTCCTGCAGTTCATTGTATGCATTCTCACTGATGGTTTTCAGATTGATGAGATCTACATGATGCCACGTCAAATACCGAGAGTAGTTTTGATGGTTGAATGCAAACAGTAAAGGTAGAATATGTCATTGAGCCTGCAGATGCAAGTTCAGATTCTTGTTTCTGTATGTGGCGACCTGGGCAAGAAGAGAGCTGGTGTCACCAATGTAGCCTGTCACCCACTATCCCATGGTACCAGAGGTTTCCAGCATTCGTGACTGCACTTCAGGGAAAGATTCGTCCAAGAGGACAAGATTCAGGGATTCTGCCGATACAGATCTTCTCATGTTGAAGAGCTTTTCTCGTAGTCCATCGGTTAGTGAGCTGTGAATCTTGGATCCCATGAATCGTAGGAGAGCCTCGAGGGACTGTTTATGTAACCTCATCAATCTAGAATAGTGGCATCCTTCCAAGGCCTGGTCAACAGATCCATCTGCTGTTATCCTCGCCTGAACCCACCAGTCACGAAGTCCCATAGCACCGTATTGCTTGTAAAGGATCTTCTGCCTCACCATCAGTTCATGAAATCCTCCCATCAAATTAACCGCTTTTGTATATTTTCTTCTTTCCACATTATTTGTGCAATCTTGTAGAAAACTGCATGATCGCTATGGCTGAAGATGTGATCAATTTGTAGATTATCCGTTAGATCCATGAGAAAGTCAAGGTAATATTTGCAAACTGCATCATCTGGTTCACGTGTTATAATGGGCAGGAACTCAGTTTCAGATCTGAAGGTAGTGATTGATGTTGCTTTTTTATTGAAAGCTGTCCATGATCCTAGGACTGGAAGAGATTCATCTTCTCTGGAAGATTCTGTGCTTGCTGCCAGAGTCCAAATACAATCTTTGCTCAAACAAAGATCAAGCTCGGTCCTTCTTTCATCCTCATCGTAGGATAGGATGATCGGTGGGGGTTTTCTCTTTCCTATTTTATAATACCCATAGTCAGTAGGTTCTGAGCTCTCAAAGATTTCCTGGACTTCTCTTGTTGAACTGCATGGAATGTTCAGTTCTTGTACTGGCAAATCGCAGATGACAGCAGGACGCAAAATTCGGGGTATGTAAATCATTGAGTTAGTGTCATGTGTTGTTGAGACTCCTGTTAATGTCTGTTGCTTACCATCTGAGTTATCAATTGTGACATGAGTTAGCTGTCCAGGTGGAATCGTGTGTGGTGCTTTTTTTTTTCCCTTCAGATTTACTATCATGGGCCAATTTCTTGTTTTGTCTTCTGATGTCTGTGCAAGAAATGCCAGCTCCTGAATGATGTAGAAGATTGACTGCTTCTTTACTTCCGGTGAGACGATGAATGACCATGGATAGAACTATCAACTTTGGAGAATGTTCTCCAGTAATGAGATGTTGCCAGTCACTAGTAATGGACCATATCTTGGTAGCTTGAATTTCTGTTGGGATGGTCACATAACCTAGAGCATTAATCTTCTTAAAAGGCCTTATAGAGAGAGCTATCGCATTGAAGATTTCTGGAATGGGTTCATAATTATCAAGCTCAGAAAGCAAATCTTCTTATTCCATAAGAAACTGCGGTGACTCAATTGGTCTATCTTTTAATTCCTGATTGATCTTTGCAAATGCCTTGGCGATGTCACTATCTCTGAGCCCAGCTCCTCTCAAGGTTGCCAAAGAATAATCAAGTGGCTTTACTTTTGTCGAGTAAAGAATGAAAGGATTCCCATATATCCCCTTCCCCACAGTAAAACCTGTCTCATCTCCAAATTAATTGCTGATAAGATTCTTCATTTGAAATGTGTGATTTATTGCAGCATCTTGTTCACATCCATGGAACTTGTAGAGGTTATGAAGATCCTCCAGTAACTCTGGTAGTAAATAGCAACATTTCTTTCCAACAACCTTTCTTCTCACGATTTGAAGAAACTCTGTTTCAGCACTCTTTGTGTGAATGCTTTCCAATCCACCTGGTGTTTGTCTCTCTCATTTGCTGATGTAGACAAAAGTGGTGTAACAACTTTGATGGTATTTGACATCCACAGCAAAGATGTCAACATTGGCAGTAGTGACCTTAAAACATTTGGCTGCACCAGACAAAAGAGCATCACCAGAATTTTTATTGCATTACATGCTTTGGTGTAATGTAATCTTTCCATCTTCAAGTTCAACTCTTTGGAGTTTAACTTCCGTATTTCCTCTCTTTTTCCTTTTCTTATCACAGATGAAGCAGGTCTCATCCTTCTTAAATTCCAACAATTTCCTTTTACATCAAGTTACATGGACCGCTTCACTGCTACTGGACATCTGTGGGTCGGGTATGCTGGAGAATTCAGCTTCAGAAGATTGATCCGAAGAAAGTTGTTCAGTTGAATTGGTGTTTAATTTCCTTTCACTAGTGAAATTTTGGCGACACCTTGTAGGAACAGGTAGGCCTGTTTCTCCAGGGCCAGAGAGAAGTTGGTCACAGATTTTATTCCATACCAGGTTGAAGTTTCTAGCGTACTCGGAAGTTGGTTTTGTGACTGACCATTTCTGTGCAAAAGCCTTGATGATATTCAGTCCATTCTCTCCTAATATTTGTTGCAGTTCCGTATTTCTAATTTGGTTCTCACAAAGAACACAGGTAGGCAAATTGGATGGATTGACCAATCCAACAGGTACAGCTAGAGGGCTATCCATGTTTCAGAAACAGAAACTAAAATTAAAAACTAGAAACTAGAAATACAAACTAAACAGGCATACACCTCACATGAACACGCCATGCAATCCTGTGAACAAAGTGGCAAATTTCACAGAGTGGACACAATTTTGGGTCAACGGCACAAACAAGCAGATTGATGCTTCATGCATCGTTTATTTATATTTCAAACACCATGAAGTCTTGCTTATATTAGGACTTACTGCAGTCAGCCTCAGCCTCTGAACTGCCCCGGAGATGAAATAGTTAACTCCAGAGTAATCTGGAGTTCCACAGCGCGAGGGTGCTATTCAAAGCTCTATCTGGATTGTTTGAACCCAAACTGTCAGATTCTTTACTCCGCTTTCACTGAACAGTCGCTCCGGAGACCAGCTCCTTCAGCTCGGTTCGTTTTGCGGTTTATGGTATTTTTATCGGTTCATTGAACCGGCAAAGTGTTTAAAATTACCGCGGTTTTCGTTCTGAAGCTCTATCTGGTAACCGTAGTACAAGAAATTAAGTCTGTGTGAAACTCATTATCGTTACCTCTGAACCGATCGGTTTGTTTTAAAACTCATTTTCTTTGCATTTAGAGTGAGGTACCGGTTCTTATCGGTCCTAAAAACCTTTTATTTTATTGGGTTTTCTAATACCCGTGACACAGTTAGGGACCGATAAGAGTCTTGTCCTGCAAGGCGGAAAAAAGGGCAAGTTTGGATAGGCTGGCATTATGTCTGAGAAACCCAAAAGAAAATCCGGGCCCACTGGGTTTCAACACTGTGATGTCTGTGGGGAAGCCTTTGCCAAGGCTGACCCACACACCACTTGTGTCTATTGTCTGGGGGCTGACCACCTCCTGTCAGACTGCCAGGTGTGTAAGAATTTCCCTGCAGCCACCCTGGAAAAGAGATTGGGCCGGCTCAGGGAACGAGAGGCCAAAAAGTCCGCTGACCTAGATGGCCAGCCCGGTCCAGCTTCGGCTGGACCAGAGGGAGTGCCCTCTGACCAGGGCGAGACTTTCGGCAAAGAAAGGCTGGTCCTGAGGAACCAGTCAAAGTAAAAGACAAAGAAATCAGCTAGTGTGGAGTCCAGTTTTGTCTCTCCTTCTGCTGCAGAAATAGCTAAAGCCATACAGATTGTCCAGTCTTTGTCTCAGGGACTTGTTGAACCCTCTATGGTTGGAAGAAGGGGGTCTTGTTCAGGTCCAGTGGTTCAGGATTATGATGTTGAGGATTTTTATGAACCACAGGAGGGGGAGGAGGATTTGGATGATTGTAATTGTGATTGGGAAGGTCTGGAAGTGCCCATAGAACCGGACATTTCTCCAGACAGACCCTTTGAGTCTCCCCCTTTGTTGTCTGAGTCTCGCTCACATTTCAGATTTTATAAGAAGGTAGCAGAAACTCTCCAGCTCCCTTAGAAGAGGCTGTGGATGAGCAAGAGGAGTCTGATTTTGTGAAATGAGTCTAGAAGGTTGTCTATTCCTTTGCATAAGTCATTTAGAGGCAAACCACTAAGATTTTAAAAATCCTTTTCTGTCCCTCCTGTAGATAAAAATGGACAGAAGGTATACTTTGTCAGGCCCTAATATAGACTTCCTTACTGAGCAGTGTAGTCATGTAGGTGTTGTTCAAGCTGCAGCCTGTGACAAGGCTAATATTCCCTGGCCTCACATCCTCCTGATAAAGATTCCAGGAAGATTGATGCCATGGCTAAAAACAGTATGTGGCAGCTTCTTTGGGACTCAGACAAGCTAATTATATGGCTTATGTGGCTAGATATCAGAAATCTAGATGGGACACTATATTGCAGTTGGCCAAACAGGCTCAGGGCCAGCTGGCTGGTGAGTTAGAACAGGTGGCTGCTGATGGCATTGAAGCCTCTAAAGTTCAATTTCATGCTGCTGCTGATGTTAATGATGTTTCCTCTAGGGTCATGACCACTTCTGTAGCTCTCCGTAGGTTGGCATGGCTCAGATGCACTAATCTGTCCCAAGATACCCAGTCAAAGGCTATAGATTTTCCTGTCATAGGAAATTCTCTGTTTGGGAACAAACAGAAAATTACATGAAAAGATGGATGAATACAGAACTACTTACAAAGTGCCCAAGCTAAGGAGAGGTATGCCACTCAAAAAGGCATGCCCCCAGAAGTAGGGGCAGGCTTTTCCATAGGCCTTTTATCAATTTCAGGCATCCTCTGCTTTTGCGCAGAGGGGTTTTTTCAGAGGCAGAGGCAGACGGGGCACAGGCAGGCCCTCTCCCTCTCACCAGCCTAAAGCTGCTCCTGCCAAGCAGGCACCCTGACGGGGTGTCTGGGGCCGACTCTCCTGTACCGGTGGGGGCAGACTGGCTTATTTCTGCCAGAACTGGTTGTCCCTAACCTCGGACAAATGGGTTCTGAGGTGGTAAGCCAAGGCCTGGTTCTCAGCTTCAAACAATTTCCCAAGATGAGAGCCAGACACTTTCCCTTCAAGTCTTTTAGAAACCCTTGCACTAGAAGCGGAGGTTTTTCTCTTTAGACTGCAAAGCAGTAGAAAGGGTCCCCCCTTGCCACCAGGGCAAGGGTCTGTACTCAAGGTATTTCCTGACCCCAAAAAAGACAGGAGACTGGCGGCCCATCTTGGATTTAAGATTTCTGAACAAGATCTTGTAAAACCAAAGTTCAAAATGCTAACTTTGGCAATGATTTTGCCATCCTTGAGACCAGGGACTGGTTAGCTTCCCTGGACCTCAAGGATGCCTATTTTCATATCCTAATCAGGGCCTCTCACCGAAAGTACCTCAGGTTCGAACTGCCCTCTGGCCACTACCAGTTCAGGGCAATGCCCTTCGGACTCACTTCTGCACCAAGAGTGTTCACAAAATGTCTAGCTGTAGTAGTGGCCCACCTAAGAAGACAAGGGGTAGCTGTGTTTCCCTACTTGGACGACTGGCTCATTGCGGGTCAGTCACCAGAGCAGGTAAAATCCCACTTGCAAATCACCCAGGAACTTCTCACCTTTCTGGGGTTCCTGTTGAATGTTCCAAAGTCAGTTCTCAACCAGTTCGGTACTAACTTTATAGGTGCAGAGCTGAACACAAAGTTAGCCAGGCATTCTCCCTCCGAAAGAGTGGACAAAATCATTGCCCTGGCATCTTCCTTCACCCTGCAGGTCTCTCGACCAGCAAGGCATTTTCTACAACTCTAGGGCACATGGCTGCTTCTACAGCTGTCGTGCCAGGAGGCGAAATTTCAGATGAGGGACATTCAGTTCCACTTGAGGTCCTATTGGTCTCAAGGAGGGACCCCTTGCAAACTGGTCCCAGTGACCAAGACCTTGATCCTAGCTCTACAATGGTGGCTAGATCAAAGCAACCTGTCCACAGGGTCCCATTTCTACCTGTTCTTCATTCCCTCACCCTCACCACGGACGCTTCCCTGCTGGGTTGGGGGCTCACCTGGGCGACCTTTCCCACTCAGGAGTCTGGTCCCTCAGGAATCTCTGCTTCACATCAATCTACTGGAGCTCAGAGCTGTCTTCCTAGCTCTCCAGGTTTTTTCGAAGCTGTCCAGAACAAGGTAGTTCAAGTCAGGACAGACAATACCACAACAATGTGGTACATCAACAAGCAAGGGGCACTCGCTCTTCAGCCTTGTGCACGAAGCAATGAAGTTGTGGTCTCTGGCCTACTCCTGAACACCTCTCTGATAGCGGTTCACCTCCCAGGAAGGACAATGTCCAGTGGAGGCCCCTCAGCAGGATTTCTCAGGGCCATCACGAATGGGCTCTGAACCCTCAAGTACTGGGGTCGGTCTTTGCCAGTTGGGGCACCCCTCAGATAGATCTCTTTGCAGCCCCAGACAACCACCAACTTCCTCTGTTTTGCTGCAGGCCTCCAGTTCTGGGATCAGTTCCTCTGGATGCCTTTCAACTGAATTGGGAAGGAAAGTTCCTCTATGCTTTTCCTCCGTTCCCCTCCTCTTCAGGGTATTGGTGAAAATCAGAACTCAGCCTTGCAGAGTGATTCTGAGTTGCTCAGACTGGGCAGGCAGCCTTGGTACCTCTTCTCCTGTCCCTCTCATTTCACCCTCCCTGACCTTGCCCAGGACCCACGACCTGCTGACCTGTGCACAGGGACAGTGTGGTATCCGGACCTCATCCTCCACCTCAAGGCCTGGTTCTTGAGGAGCTAGAATTGTTGATTTACACCTTCTCAAGGTGTCCTGATATTTGAAGGCTTCTAGGAAGCCTTCCACTAGAGCCACTTATAATTCTAAATGGAAGAGATTTTCATTTTGGTGTTCTGAGAGGCAGATTATTCCAGAATCTGCTGACCTGCCTATTTTGTTGGACTATTTGGTCCACTTAAATTTTAGGTCTCAAACCAGCTACCTTGAAGGTTCATTTGGCAGCTGTTTCTGTTTTTATTTCCGCAGGGAAACCAGTTTCCCTTTCTTCTCACCCTGTGTTCTCCAAGTTTTTCAAAGGGTTACTTCATACTAACCCTCCCTTTCGGGAACCAACTCCTGCATGGGACCTGAATGTTTGCATTGCCCAGCTAATGCAACCCCCCTTTGAGCCCCTGGTTTCAGCAGACCTCAAGTTTTTAAATTGGAAAACTGTTTTTCTAGTGGCTATCACTTCTGCTAGGCGTATAAGTGAATTAAAGTTTTTGTCAGTGGAAAAGGATTTATTTCTTTCCACAGAGATAAAGTGGTCCTCAGGACTAACAGAAAGTTTTTACCTAAAGTGGTTTCAGATTTTCATCTTAACCAATCCATCTCTCTCCAGTATTTTTACTGAGCACTCTTCCTCTGGTGAGAGAAGGCTGCACAGTTTGGACGTTAAAAGAGCTCTTAGCTACTATTTGGAACGTACTCAGGGTCACAGGTTCAATCCTCCAGCTCTTCCTTACCTATGGAGATGTGGGTAAGGGGAGACCTGCTACTAGGAGGACAATTGCTAGGTGGATCGTCTCTCTGTATCCAGTTCTGTTACCAAAACTGGGTAAGGAACCTCCCTCAGGCTTGAGGGCTCATTCCACCACAGGTACTAGCTGCATTTCTAGCTGCTGCTAGAGATATTCCTATCTTGGAGATCTGTCAAGCTGCTACCTGGAAAACAGTCCACACTTTCACTAAGCATTATTCTCTGGACGTCCAATCCAGGAGAGATGCTCGTTTTGGCACAGCTGTGCTTCAGAGCCTATTCCCTAAGTAGGTTCTGACCCTCCTCCATAGAGGTACTGCTGTATAATCTGCAATAAGTCCTAATATAAGCAAGACTTCATGGTGTTTGAAGAAAAAATTACTCACCTTAGTAATTGCTTTTCTTCTCATGGAGTCTTGCTATATTAGGACAACCCTCCCTCCTACCCCTCTCAGAATCTCTACTTGGGTATGGGGTTGACAATTGGTGCAAGCACTGTGTCATGCCCTTTTAGCTTCTAGTCCCCCTTTTTCTTCTTTTGGGTTTAGGAACTAGATAATTCCTGTTTTTTAAGTGGTAGATGGGCCTCTCTGACTTGAGTCTTTTGGGGAGAGGGGGCCTAGTAGTGATTGTCAAGGGTTATTCTAACAATAATATGTAATTTTGTTCTCATTATGTGTTTGTTGTTGTGTTCTGTTGTTCTACTACTAGTAGGTAGCCAATGGCTAGTGTAGGGCTTTTCCACACAGACTTGCTATATTAGTTTAGCTTCGTAAAGAACCTGACAGTTTGGGTTCAAACAACCCAGATAGAGCTTTGAATAGCGCCCTCGAGCTGTGGAACTCCAGATTACTCTGGAGTTAACTATTTCATCTCCGGGGCAGTTCAGAGGCTGAGGCTGACTGCAATAAGTCCTAATATAGCAAGACTCCATGAGAAGAAAAGCAATTACTAAGGTGAGTAATTTTTTCTTATGTTCTATTATATTAATTTAACATGTGTTTATATTAAACGTAGTACTAATAAACTTCCCGTTCTTGAATAATTGATAATTGGTATCTTGAAAGCTAGGGATTTGGAAATTATTAGCGAATCAAGTATTTACTAGCGATATGGTGGTCATATTGGATTTTGGTGGTCATTTTGGATTCTCTAAGTTGTTCCATCCAACTTGGCATGGCAATAAATGTAGAAAATGACACCTTGGAATTGTTAACCGGGCATTCCTAGGCCGAGCTATGGGGCCAGAGGGCCCACAACGTCCAAAATCAGAAATAGACCCCCAAGGAGTCATCCACAATATTTCTTGGGGGTAACAAGCAAATGATAAAAGGTGAGGTCTATCTATACAGGAATCTGCAGAGATACCAACCTCTGCATCGTAAATTGAAAGATTAGGCCAGTACACCTGTCTATCTACTTCAGCTGCAGCTGCTGACAAAAACAATTGATAGAAAGAAACAGGTGGACAGACAGGAAGTAGAATACCTTTATGTCCACCCTGATCAGCAAGGCATAGCCCAGGCTGCTTCTTGCAAGATAGCAGAAGTCACACACACTGCACAGCCTCCAGAAAAGTACTGCAAAAAATGTGATGCTATGGTCAAGAAAGTTTATACTAGAGCTTCCCTGCTTATTAGTCTGGCAGCTTATTCAGCACATATATAGCACAGTACAGAAAGCATTGTGGAATGCAATTCTGGCACTTGTTAACAGAACAGACAGTGATTTGGTGCCGGACTTAGTTGCCACTGCAAGATCAGCCCTGGATGCCTCTAAATACCATTCCCACACTGCTGTGGATACTAATGACATGGCAATTAGAGTTCAAGCTCATGCAGTGTCCATATGAAGATTCTCCTTGTTAAGGACTAACATCCTTTCCCAGGATACCCAAACCAAATCCATTGGATTTCTCCTGTGAGGAAAGTTCACTTTTTGGTGACAAAACAGAGGGACACCTGAAAAACTGGATGAATACAAGACCACTTACAAGACTAACAGTGAAAAGGAAAAGCCTCCTACCTTCTATAGGTTCTATGGAATGGGAGGCAGAAGCAGAGGTTACTTCCCTAGAGGCGATAACCCATATGCTCCCAATGAGTATCAGCCACAGAGGGGGTACTACAAGGGAAGATGGGGCACAAAGCGTACTGCTGCTGCTGCAGCACCAGAACCCAAGCCCCAGCCAAAGCAAAACCCCTGACAGTTCCACCCACATCGACCATCCATTGCCAGTGGGGGAAGATTGACCCACTGCCTTCAGGAACTGGTATATATTACGTCAGACGAGTGGGTTCTGGAAGTACTGAGCCAGGAGCTGTCTCTGCAGTTCAAAAATTTCCCAAAACTACAGAAACACAAAACTTCCAGCACTATATCCCACAGAAAAAAATTCTGCTAGAACTAGACGTAAGAAAAAGAAAGCAAAAGCTGTGAGAAAGGTCCCTGCCTCCCAGTGGGGTAAGGGCCTATTCTCAAGATATTTCCTCACCAACAAGAAAAATGGGGAGTGACAACCCATTTTACATCTCAGGTATCTAAACAAGCATGTCAAGAAAGAGAAATTCAGGATAGTCACACTGAGAACAGTGATACCATCTATGCAGTCAGAACACTGTCTGGAATCACCGAGTCTGAAAGATGCCTAGTTTCATATCCCAGTCAGACTATCACACAGAAAATATCTCAGGTTCAAGCTAGGGAATTGCCAGTACCAGTTCACAGCTCTCCCCTTTGGGCTTACCACAGCATCAAGAGTATCCACAAAGTACCTGGCAGTGATGGCATCACACCTGAGAAGACAAGGTGTGATAGTTTTCCTTGCTTGGACAACTGACTAGTCTCAGAGAAAACAGAGCAGGAGACAGTGCACTTCCTACAGGCTGTAAAATGCATCTTGGAATCTCTTGGATTCCTGAGAAACCTGCAGATGTCCCAGCTAGAAACTGTTTAAGTACTGGACCTCATAGGAGCAGAGCTAAACACCTTACAGGGGAAAGTTTTGCTCCCACAGGCCAGAGTTACATCTCTGATAGCAGCAGCAGAGTCCTTCCTAATAGGTCAGCCAAGACCTGCAAGGGACTTCCTGCAGTTACTTGGACACATAACTGCATCCACAGCTGTGGTTCCATGAATCAGGTTCCGAATGAGAGATATCCAGTATCACTTAAGAGACAACTGGTCTCAAAGATGGGAGTCACTCTCAAAACTAGTGCCAGTGCCAAAAGCCCTGGTAAAATCACTAGAGTGGTGGAAGGAGGAAAGCAGTCTCAGAGAGGGCATTCCCTTCCTTAAGCAATCACCAACAACTATCCTTACTACAGATGCCTCCTCACTACTAGGGTGGGGCATCCACCTGCAGGACCTCACAGTGAGTGGCTCATGGAGCCCACAGGAGTCATTGGAACACATCAGCCTCCTGGATCTCAGGGTAGGGCTCCTAGTGACGCAGTCTTTCTCCTCCCAGTTACAGGATCAATCTATCCAAATCAGAACAGACAACACCACAACAATGTACTACATAAGCAAGGAGGGGCAATATCCTCAAAACTGTGTACAGAAGCTGTGAGGAAGTGGGATCCGGTATATTCCTTAGAAACAAACATTCATGCGGTGCACTTGCCGGGCATGGACAACGTCCTGGCAGATTCCTTAAGCAGAATCAGTCAGGGAAACCATGAATGGGCCCTGAACAGACAGGTTCTGGCCACAGGATTCAGAAGGTGGGGCACTCCCAAAACAGACCTTTGTTTCTTGGGAAAACAATTAACTTCAACACTTTTGTTGCAGACCACCAGCTAGAGGGACAGTCCTAGAGTACACTCTAGTCATGGGCTGTGCAAGGAGGTTCCTGTATGCCTTCCCATGATTTCCACTCATTCAGAAAGTTCCCCTGAAACTCAGGAGGGAATCTGCAACAATGAATCTAATAGCTCCTGACTGGGCCAGACAAACTTAGTATTCAGTTCTGCTGACCCTATCCAGCAAGCCTCCAATAGCCTGCCACTGAGCTACAATATGCTGATCCTATCTCAGGGCAGTATAGCATTCCCTAACTTCAGAACATTATGCCTCAGAGCATGGTTCTTAAAGAGCTCAAATATTCTGGATTAAATGTGACCCTCATGACACTGCGTCCGGGTTCACACCCCTACCTGTACAGGGCACACCTGTTGAGGGTTTGGGTTTGTCTTTCTCCTGTGGTAGAGGGGGTTCATCCAAAAACAAATAATAAGTAGTGTAGTGCCTCCACCCAGAGAGATAAGTGGGCCAGATATTGTGTGTGGTACCGCCCTCTGAGATGCAGTACCAACCCACCTCCTTACACTGGACTGGACCACCACTGAGGACCACAAAAACAGTTATTACCTTCCCCAACAAACACTTCAATAGGATCATACAAGCTGAGGACACACATAGGAATGGGATTCAAGCAATTAACAGTGCTTTTATTTGGGAACACAGGCCTGGCTGCTGGAAAAGAAGTTAAGCTGTTGCAAGTCACTTGAAACACCTCCTCCATATATCAATACATTATAGTAATGTGGGTCACTATACCCCCTAGAGCCCCACAGTGTTTGGAGATGCACCCATCCAAGCAAGGGGCCCAGTGAGATGAACTGTTTTACACAGGATGCAATAAACTCTTTGACTGGTACCAATAATAAAACCACAGATTCATGTGTGACACAATTGAATTTGACTTTGAGTACCCAGGAATCACACTAGAGTCCCGGTGCATACCTGGTAGCTATGTTACCCATGTTCTTTTGGTGGTGCACTTGATGAAAGTTAGCAAGCTTGCAATTTAACCCCCCAATAGACCATAGTGTACTAGCACAATGCAGAGAACTTAACATTGCAAAATGAGAAGGCTTGAAACAAAAAAACTGTAATCCAAAGGTGGGAAAGTACAAAGATCCAGCCTGCAATGCCAGGACTCACATGACCCACGGGTGCCGCAGTTCAGATGAGGCAAGGAACAGCACAAAGCGACATGCTGAACCACAATCAGGAGCTTCAGACTCTTGAATGTTCTGCAGGAGCACCGCCTTCAGGCTCACATCTCTCTGGCTACAGCCCCTGTGGCTCAGTTCTCAGGATATAGGAGCACTACACAGTGGCTTCCCGGTTCCCAAGGAGCACAGACTGCAGGAGAGACCCCACAGTCTGACTCCCCAAAATGGGTCCAGAGTACACCCATACTCTGGCCTGCACTCCATGGCTCCCTGTTTCCCAATCCACCCCACTGGATAAGGAATAGCAGGCCCCTTACCTGGCTCTGGAGCAGTCCCCTTATCTGGCTCCAGAGCAGTCAGGGCAAGATGCAGGTCTCTGTATCTGCTCAGCATAGCTTAGCAGCTTTGGAATGCAGCAGTGATCCACAGGCACACTCCCAACAGTGTGTTCCACACAAGGGCTCATCTGGAACAGTCTCTGGGTAGGGTGAACCCAGGGAAAAGTTCACCCAGGAGTTTCCGAATGAACCCTGGAGAGGGCTTTCAGGACTTTTTAGCCTGGTTAGGCCTCTTGCTGTCTCCCACCAGCAGCAGCAGGTCTGCACTACTCTATGTCCTCCTCAAAATGACCCTCTCTTCTCAAGATCCCTGCCTCCTCTTTCCCTCCATTCAGTGTCTTCTTGGACAGGCAGGGCTGTCTATCAGTCATTTCTGCCCTGTCCTGCCCTCTGATTGGCTTCTGTTTCTGCTTCCTAGCCCTCTGATTAGGTGGCTGTCTGGATCACAGGGTGGAAAGATGGCCGCAGCCATGCTGTAATTGATCCCAGAGCTCCAACATCCATTATTTATTTTATTCATTTGGCTTCTTTCTATGTGTGCTGGGCCACTATCCAGTTGGGTGATGGCTGTTGGAAGATGCTTGAGCCCGTGGTCGGGCATGCCAGCAGAGCAGGGAGTGGGGAGCGCTAGAGAGGAGTCACTGAAACACATGCTCCCACTGTCCTGGTGGCCATCTTGGTGGCTGGTGCAGGAGGCACTGACGATTTGTCTTTCCCTTTCTCTCTCTTCCAGTCCCCACTGCTACACTTGGGGGACCAGCACAAGTGACATGGCTGCAGCCACAAAAAACAGGGCATGGGAGGTGCTGAACTTTCATGCTGTTGCCTGTCTCTCTCTCTCTCTCTGTGCCACACATGTGGTCAAGCAAGAGAGATCTGGCAGCAGTGTAGGTCCTCAGGAGGGTGACAGTGGCAATACAGGTATGCCCCCTCCCGAGAAGGGGGTTACATAAATATCTCAGAGAAAGTCTTGAAGGTGTTTAGTGCTTCAAGGAAAGCAGCAACCAGGAAAACATATTCCTCAAAATGGAGGAGATTTTCTTAACTGGTGTGCCCGTAGAAGAATAATTCCAGTAAAGGCACGGTTGCCTACAATGTTGGAATACTTGGTGCACCTACAGTCCTTAGGTTTGAAGCCATCAACACTGAAGGTGGACTTGGCAGCAGTGTCAGCCTGCATATCAGCAGGCAAAGGAAAGTCACAGGCCTCTCAACCCATTTTCAAAAATTTGTTTAAAGGCCTCAGTCACCTGTACCCACCGGTGAGAGACCCTGTCCCTCCATGGCATCTCAATGTCTGCCTTGCCCAGCTCATGGAGGCTCAGTTGGAGCCTGTGGTTACTGCTGACCTAAAGTATGTCACATAGAAAACCACATTCCTGATTGCCATGACGTCTGCTAGGAGGGTGGGTGAACCGCACGCCCTCTGCGCAAAACCAAATTACATAACACAGGGATAAGGTAGTTCTTAGAACCAATAGGAAATTCCTACCTAAGATGGTGTCTGAATTTCATCTGAGCCAGTTAGTAACACTTCCTGTGCTTTACCTAGAACACTCCGGTCCAGATGAGCAAAAATTGCACAGCCTTGACCTGAAATGAGTTCTGGGCATCCACAGTCATGGCCAAAAATATTGGCACCCTTGCACTTTTTCAAATAACTCACAATTTCCTCTAAATATAAGTTGAAATTAACAACAGTACAGTATTTGGTCCCCACAATTCTTTATTTCTCTGTTAATATTACAGAACCTTTGTTTTTGATTCAGAATTTAATATATCCTTTTAAATCAGAAAATGAAAAGAAATGGCATTGACAAAATTATTGACACCCTAGACTTAATATTTGGTAGCATAGCCTTTGGTCTAAATAACTGCAATCAACCGCTTCCTATAGCCATGGATGAGCTTCCTGCACCTCTCTACTGGCAGTTTGGCCCACTCTTCTTGAGCAAACTGCTCCAGTTCTCCCAGATTCAAAGGATGCCTTCTCCCAACTGCTGTTTTCAGATCTCTCCACAGGTTTTCAATGGGATTTAGATCTGGACTCATTGCTGGCCACTTCAGAACAGTCCAACGTCTTGTCTTGAACCATTTCTGGGTGCTTTTTGAAGTGTGTTTGGGGTCCTTGTCCTGCTGGAAGACCCATGACCTTCGACGGAGACCCAGCTTTCTGACACTGGGTTCAACATTGCGCTCCAAAATGGCCTGGTAATCTCCAGATTTCATGATGCCATGCACACGTTCAAGGCACCCAGTACCAGAGGCAGCACAGCAACCCCAAAACATCACTGAACCTCCTCCATGTTTGACTGTAGGGAAGGTGTTCTTTCTTTGAAGGCTTCATTTTGTTTTCTGTAAACATAGAGATGATGTGCTTTACCAAAAAGCTCTAATTTGGTCTCATCTGTCCACAGGACATTCTCCCAGAAGGATGTTGGCTTGTTCAGGTGTGTTTTGGCAAACCCCAGTCGGGCTTTCTTATGTGTCTCTCTCTCTCAGCAGTGGGGTCCTCCTGGGCCTCCTACCATATAACCCCCTTTCATTGAGTTGGCGACGGATGGTGCGAGTTGAAACTGTCGCACCTTGTGTCTGAAGGTCAGCTTGAATTTGTTTGGCAGTTGAGCGAGGTGCTTTCTCCACCATTCGAACAATCCTGCGCTGCAATCTTCGATCAAGTTTTCTCTTGCGGCCACATCCAGGGAGATTGGCTACAGTGCCATGGGCCTTAAACATCCTGATAACATTACGTACGGTGGAAACAGGAACATCAAGGTCTCTGGAGATTGATTTGTAGCCTTGAGATTGTCCATGCTTGCCTACAATCTTCTGTCTGACCTCCTCAGATAATTCTCTGGCTATCTTTCTTTTCTCCATGCTCATTGTGGTACACACAGTGACACAAAACAGGAGAATGAGTCCTTTTCTCTATTCAAACTGGTTGAATGAGTGATTTTTATATTGCAGGCACCTACAACTCACCACAGGTGAGTTCAATTCCAAAGTGAAGGAGAATCACCTGCTTGAAATCTAATTATTTCTAACTACTTCTAAAAGGTGCCAATAATTTTGTCCGGGTCATTTAAGGATTTCTGTGTGGAATAAGCTAAGACTTAGTAAATTTTCCTGCTTTTTGTGTTTTATTCCACTGCAAACCAAAGAAATACATATGTGGATACCAAAATATTTTTTAATTTCAACAATTTTCTGGAAGGAATGGTGCATTATTAGAAAAAACTGCAAGGGCGCCAATATTTTTGGCCACGACTGTATATGGACTGATCAATAGAAGTCAAGTACAAAAATGCTCAGCTTTTTGTTACCTATGGTGAGGATGGTAAAGGTAAACTAGCATCCTCGCTGGATAGTCTCTTGTATTCAGCTCTGCTATGAAAAAGCAGGGAAAATGGCATCCAGAGGATTAAGGGCGCACTCCACAGGGGGCACCACTGCCTCTACGGCATCCACAAGGGGCATCCCCTTTTATAGACATTTCAGCGTAGCTACCTGGAAAACAGTGCACACCTTTACAAAGCACTGTTGTCTGGGCATACAGTCCAGAAGGGATGCCTGCTTTGGAACTGCTGTATTGCAGAACTTTGTTGCCAAGCAAGTTCTGGACCCAGCCTTCCAAGGTACTGCTGTATAGTCTGCGTAGAGTGAAACCATAAGCGAGGAATTCCTGAGGTTAGAAGAAAAATTACTCACCATAATAATGTTGCTTCTTCTCAGGGATCCCTCACGATGGTTTCACTCTCCCACCCTGCCTCTCCTTCCAGAACCCAAAAACAGGTTCTCACAAAAATAATTTATTTTTACTTGGGTTGCTTGAGCATTATTATTGCAGTGTCTCTACAATTTTAAGTTGTGTTTGTTACATAGAAACGTAGAAATTGATGGCAGATAAGGACTACCAGGCCCATCCAGTCTGCCCATATACCCTATCTTTAATTGGCTGCCTCTGACCCTACTGGCCCCCGGCTGCTGCCTCTCCTACCCCCCATCTAGGGTCCCCTTATGTCTATCCTATGCTTGTTTAAATCCCCCCACTGTGTTTGCCCCCATCACCTCCTGGGGCAGGCCATTCCAAGTATCTACCATCTTTTCTGTGAAAAAGTTCTTCCTTACGTTTCCCCTTAGTCTACCCCCTTCCAGTCTCATGTCATGTCCTCTTGTTGTTTTAGGGCAGCTCCTCTTCTGAAAGATGCTGCCCTCCTGAACCTTATTAATTCCCTTGAGGTACTTGAAGGTTTCTATCATGTCTCCCCTCTCCCTCCTCTCCTCCAGGGTGCACATATTGAGTTCCTCCAATCTTTCCCTATATGGTCTTTTTGTTGCCCTTCTCAGAACTGTCTCCACTCTGTCTATGTCCTTCTTGAGATGTGGCCTCCAGAACTGGACACAGTACTCGAGATGAGGTCTCACCAAAGACCTGTATAGTGGCATTATGACTTCCTTTTTTTCTGCTGGTGATGCCTCTCCCTATGCACTCCAGCATCCCACTGCTCTCCCCACTGCCTTGGTACATTGTTTGGCCACCATTAGGTCATCAGATATGATGACCCCCAGATCTCGTTCTCTTCTGGCCTTTGTTAGGGTAACATTTTACATTTACATGTCTGCTTTAATTTAATTGGTGGGGTTTTTTTTCCAAAATTTGACATTTGCATTATATTTTTTGTAGCCTTTTAGCTAGATTCACTGGCCACCATTCCACTCTGGCTGTGTTGAAACAAATCTGACAACTGGCAGGGTGAAAGGTGGCTGCAGTGTTTTCTTAAAACACCTATTCTAAATTTGAAGTTCTGTTATTAGAATAGGGTCTGTCTCTGAGGCATCTGTCTCTGCAAAGATTGATGCATAGAGTAAAGCCATAATGAGGGATCCCTAAGAAGAAACAACATAAATTTTTTCTAGTCACCCATCACCCTAACTAAGAGCAGAGGGGAGGATGGAGAGCTGTGGCTCAATGGAGGAGATTCTCTTAAAGATCTACTATTACGGAATGTAACCATTCTATCTTCTTTGAGGATATCTCTTTCCATTGAGCCACATCATGGAACGATTCCCAAGCAGTACTCCGCACAGAGGGAAGATGGTGGGACCTAATGATCCTGAGTAAGGAGGCCTTTCAGAACATTGAGACCAAATCCTGCATGTCTGTGAGAGTCGATGTTCAGACTGTAGTGTTTAGTACATGTATGAATAGTACTTTAAGTGGCAGCAGCACAAATGTCAGCAGTAAACACATTCTGAAAACAAGCCACTGAGGTAGCCACACCACGAGTGGAGTGAGCACGAATGGAGCCAGGAAGCTGCTTACTGCACTTCTGGTAACAAAACATAATATAATTGACCAGCCATTTGGACAGGCCCTTTTCCGAAATCATGGAGCCCACCATTCTGGGGCCAAATGCTATAAACAGTTGTGAAGATTTCTACAATCCTTGGTACGATCCAGGTACCAATGTAGCACACTGTGGACATCCAGCATATGCAAATGATGTTCCCCACTATCCATGGGAGATGGAAAATAAACAGAAACGTCAATAGTCTGATTTAGTGTTCTCTCAGACACAAACTTTGGGGGAAAATGAGGATTTGTATGTAATGTAACACTGTCCTTGTGAAAAATAAGAAAAGGAGGGTATGCAGCCACAGCCTGCAACTCAGATATGCATCTAGCAGACATCATAGCCACTAGGAACAGTGTCTTCCAAGAAAGGAAGCACAGCTCACAAGTAGCGGCAAGCTCGAAGATAGGTGCAGTCAGGTTCTATAGGACCAAATTAAAGTCCCACTCAGGAACCGGATCATGGACAGTGGGTGCAACTGTAGAACACCTCTTAGGAATCTATCAGAAACCTCCATCTGAGCCACTGTTTTGCCTTCTGTGAGGGCATGAAAAGCCCTCACTGCAGCCAGGTGGACCTTAAAGGAATACCCCAGTTCGAGTCCTTAAGAGACAAGAGGTAGTCCAGTACAGTAGGCACTGGACACATAAAGGGATCCAGGGCACAGGCAGTATACCACACTGTAAAATGCTTCCATTTTTGTGAGTATTCGTGCTGTGCAGACAACTTGCTAGCCACCAGTAGAACATCGGCAAGCGCCGGGGAGACCCCAAAGCGGTAGAGTTCTATATACTCAGGAGCCATGCGTGGCGGTGCAGGGTCATAGATCTGGATGCACTAGAACACCCTGCTCCTGTGTCAGAAGGCCCACTTATAGGGGAAGCAAGACAGGGGGGTCCACTGCCAGTTGCTGAAGCAGAGAAAACCAAATTAGTCTGGGCCAATAAGGGGCCATCAGCATTAAGGAGGCCAGTTTGACATGGAGCTTGACCAAAACCCTCTCTATCAGAGGGAATGGGGAAAAAGTGTACAGAAACCTCCCTTTCCAGGAGAGGGACAATGCGTCTTGTCAGAAGACTTCAGGCCCTAGAGCGAGCAAGCAGAAATGGTGGCAGTTTTATGTTGTATAAAGACACAAACAGGTCTGTGTCTGGATGACCCCATTGCTTGAAAATGCTGACCATGACGGAGTCTGAGAGTTCCCATTAATGACACAACACACGAGACCAACTAAGGCAATCTGCCAGTGCGTTCAGTGTACCAGGCAGGAATGCCAGAGTTAGAAATATGTTGCAGTCCACTGTCCACCCCCCAATGCCAAACTTTCATCGCCTCTCTGCAGAGAGTATACAAGTGTACTCTGCCCTGTCAGTTGATTTAATACATTATTGAAATATCGTCTGTACAGATAAGCTGCTGGTTCTCTGGGAGGACGGTGATGGCTCGTAGACCATGCAGAACATCCCTCATTTCCAGAGTGTTGCTATGCAGAACCATATCCAGAGGGGCCAATTGGCCCTGAGTTCTGAAGGGGTCCAAATGGGCACCCCAACCTGAACTCTAGGCATCCATGGTCATCACCAGGAGGATGGATGGCTGGAGAAATGGGGACTCTGTCTCTAGGTTGAAGCAGTCCAACCACCAGAGCAGGGAGCTACAGAGTGCAGGACTCACTTGTATTAGACACTCCAACTTGTCCAAATGCTGTGCCCACTGCACCCTGAGGGATCCTCATGTGGAGGCGAACTAGCAGGATAATCATTACTGTAGCAGCCATCAGGCCTTTTAGCCTTAGAAGGTATATGTCTGAGACATAGTCACTGGATGATACTAGCTGTGCTTGGGCCACTAGTGCTGTAGCATGGTCAGAAGACTGAAAAGCCCATCCCAGACCTGTGTCCAGAACTGCTCGTTTGTATTGGAGCTTCTAGCAAGGGATGAAGACTGACTTCAGTTCATTGACCAATATACCCAATTGGTCAAACAATTGGTCAAACAACTTTTTGTTTAATTTATTTATTTGTAGTTTAGGATTATAATACCTTTGAGCTAGTAGCTCTTTTACAAAGGTTCCATGTCGGGTACAAGAAATACGCAAGCACATAACAGATACATTGGTTACTAATACAGGAGAGATTTACAAATTAAACAGTCTTATAGGTAGCAGCTACCAGCCTTGTCTAGAGAAACAGCTACTGAGCTGAGCAAAGAATGTTTGTGAACTCAATGAGTGCAGTAGAGGTGCTACATGCTTTGCAGAACCCATGCTGCTGGAGACATTGTATGTTGTATTTGTTTAGATATTCTGTTAATTGATTGGACATGACTCTCTCTAGAGCTTTGGATAGGGGGGAGAGAATGGAGATGGGTCTGTAATTTGAGTGCAGAGCTCAGCCAACTTTTTTATGCATGGGGTTACTTGAACCATTTTCTGGACCCTGGGAAACTGTCCAAGCATGAGGGATTTGTTAAACGGTGTTGCGATAGGGGTGACCAGTTCATCCAGGGTGAGGGCTACTATCTTCTTGTCAATAGAATCGCTTTCTACTCTTGTCTTGCCAAGCATTCATGTCAAGTATTTTTTGGTGTCTAAGATGGATAGCCACCTAAAATAAAAAGGGGGTAGGTCTGATCTTTGGGGTGTTTGGAGTAGAGTAAATTAGCTTATCATTGGTTGCCTTATCTGGAAGGAAGTTCAGAGGGAAGGTGCCACTGAGATCTGTGAAGGATATGTTGAAAATATCTGCTGTTTCTGCAGGACTCTGTAACTCTCCCATTGTGGTTCAACAGAGTTGGTTGCATTTTGTTGTCTTTACTAGTTATTTCCTTGAGAGTAGCCCGGAACATTTTTCCATTTCCCCTTAGATTCCCAAGTTGTTCCCTATAGTGGTTGGTTTAGCTGCCCTTATCTCTTTGGTACATCTATTTCTGGCAGCCTTAAAGTTTTGGAGATCAGCTGGCTTTCCCATTGCTCTGGCTCAACACCAAAGGTGATACTTGGTATGCATATGTTCGAGAAGGTGCTGTGTTATCCAGCCATTATTCTGTTGTTTCGTTCTTCATTTCTGTATTGGGGCAAAGATGTCACAGCTTCTGGTGAAGGTGACTATGAAATAGTCTAGTACCTGGTCCAGATCTTGGAGGGTATCAAGGGGAGACCAGTCAAGTTGTGAGAGATAAACCTTAAGTTGGAGTAGCTGGCCTTTGCAGAGCACTCTGATTCTGAGGGTAGGGGGATGAGGCTTTAGGATTTTGTTGGACCATTTACATAGTACAGAGGAGTGGTCACTGATTGTGTCTGGTAGTACCGTGACTTCAACAATTCTTTCTGGGTGGCTTGTGGGTACCCACTCAATTAGTGTACTGGTCCCAGTACGGTAGTTAATTCTGGTGACTTCATTGACCGTCTGTGTTAGATAGAGGTTGTTTATTAGATCCTTTTGTTTGGCAGTGTCGTGTGACAGACAATTAATATTGAAGCCTCCAAGTACAATATGTTCCCATTGCTTATTAATCCTACTAATGTGATCAGAAAATATTGTTAGCCCTTGGTTCTGTGTACCCGGAGGAACAGGTCCAAAACAGTGTGTAGCTTTCAACAGCCAGTCTGTATAGGTGAGGACATAGAGGCCTTCCCTGAGGATGGCAGTTGCCACCGTTGCAAAAACTGGTAAAGACACACAGAACATAAACCAAAGGGAAAAAGAAGAAACTGTAATGTGAGCCCTGGAGCATGAAACACAGGTATTTTCTGTGTAACTGATGGATCTTTACATGGAGGTATGTGTCCGTCATATCCAGAGCAACCATCAAATCCCCTTTGAGCAAAAGGGGAAGGAGTGACTGCAAAGACACCATTCAAAACTTTTTTTATTTGATGAATAGATACAGTCCTCAAGGGTCTAGTATGGGCATTAGATCCCCAGTCCATTGTGGGACCAGAAAATACCAGGAATAATAGCCCTCATCCAAAACTGGGACAAGTTCCACAGCCTTCTTGTGGAGGAGAGCTGGAACCTCCTCCAGTAGGAGGGCAAGATGTCCCAGAGGATATCTGATGGGCAATGGGGTAAGTCACTGGGAGAACAATAAGGAGTTCTAGGACATGTCCTTGTCGAACCACCTACAGAACCTGGGTATCTGTAGTGATCTCCCTCCATTGAGCCTCCTAACATGACTCAATTTATTAGCTGCCTTTCAGCATTATCAGAAAACTGAGACAAGGAGCAGAGACATTTTTCTTGTTAATATGACACACGTTCTTATAGTTACACTCTTGGTGTTTATGCAGGACAACATAGTATGTAATGTAACTTGACAGTCTGACAACCCTGCTGTGTGCTGATCAGGAACTGAGAGCAGTGAGGTAAACACAAGATGTTAAGACATTCACAGCTTCTCCTCTCTGTATATTAACCTTTGCTGTGCCAGGGACTATTATATCAGTCCAGAATTCTTATAAATTCTAATTCTTTTGGCATCCTAAGGGTTAATAGCAGCATCACAGGCTGCTCTGCTTAATAAATAGTGCGGGGCAGGGAGGAGAAAAAACATTGTTGTGAATGGGAGGACACAGAGAGATTTTCAAGAAGTTGTTCTTTGATTCCACTCCCTCGTAACAACAAAAGCTGTGCTGCGTTAGGAATTCTGGTCACAGACTCCGTCTTCTGATAGCAACATGTCTGCATGGCTCTGCCCATGCAACCGTAAAAATTACGTAAGTGGTAAAATTTGCCAGAAATAACTAAAAATAAAAAGGTAGCCAAAAAAGGTCTCTGCTTCAAAAGAATCAAAACTGGAGCCATATTGACAAGTGTCTAAACAAAAATACCCTAAGTAATGCAGAGTACTAGTAAAATAAGATAAACACATAAAATTACTAATTATTTGTTTTAAAATAATAAAATGACTGGAGACCAAGTTGTACCAGAGCTATACTCGGGGTGACCTTTCTCTACAGGCAGAGAAACAAATATGACAGCTGCTAGGGTGAAAGGTGGCTGCAGAGTTTTTCAAACATCTACTGTAAGTTCTGTTCTTAAAAAAGGGGCTGTCTCCAGAGCATCTGTCTGTATAGAGATTGATGCTTAGATTGAAACCATAAGTGAGGGATTCCTGGGAATAGAAGCATACTTTAGTTCCAGAGCCCCAGCTAATCTCTTTGTTGCAGGGATGGTATTGCTGTCTGCAGTGTTACCATTCTGAACTTCTTTTTTCAAAATGTTTGTTCAGGTACATTAGGTACAGCATAGGTTGCTATTCCCCATTTTTCTTGAGAGTGATGAAGTACCTGGAAAGAAATGCCTTCCCCAGCTGTGCAGCAGGGACCCTTTCCACTGCATTTAACTGCAGCAGTTTGTCATCTCCAAATCCAGTAGGGTTATCTGCCCTGCATTATGAGTTGGAAACACTCTGGCTCGTTTGGTTTGGGCAACAAGTGCATGACAGCACTGACAGTAATGCCAGGGATTGGGCTTGTCCTAAGCTGGGGAAGTAGGGGCAGACTTCTGCCGTGCTCCTCTCCTCCTACTTCTCCATTCTTCCTGTGCCTCTCTGAGTAGGATACTCCTAGTGTATATATGGTCTGCTGTAGTAGAACCTTCCCATACCTCACCTTCTGCAGTACCTATAGGAGGGAAAATATGCCTTTTTTTCAGTTAAAGTTTTGAAAGTTGATTTCCATTCAACTTTTTTCATGTAGGCCCATGTCCTATCACCAGATAGGAAGGAACAGTCAAAGGGAAAATTCATAGCTTTGCCCTGTGTGCCCGAGTCAGATTTTTTTGCCCTTAAGGGCTGAATATAACCATCCTGTCCTCTCCACTGTTGTGATCAGAGGCCCTGTCTCCTCCACCACTGTGCCTCGGAACATTTTTAGCAGATCAGCACCTCCACAACAAGGCCTCGGTGCAGAGGATGGGATGGTTGTATTCAGCACTAGAGCATACAAGGCCTCAAATGTGGAGTTTGAGGTGTGTGTGTGTGTGTGTGTGTGTGTCTATGATGGTAAGTGAGAGAGGGGAATAGGCAAACTGATTCAGATTAAAATTCTCTAAAATCTACGCCACAATCCAAGCCTGGTCACAACTGCCTTACGCATTTCTAATGTGTGATTATTATTATTTAACTAGACCAGTTTTGCCCTTTTGAGAGCTCATCAGCAGTAGGTAGTGTATAATTCTTGAGATACACAACAGACTGACATAGACACAGGGAGCTGTGACTAGGTTGCCATCCATATTCAGACTGAAGACAAAGACACTATACAGGGACAAGAGGTTAAAGGGCTTTTGATTTTGCATGTCAAAAATCTACAAGGACTACTACACATTACATGATTACAAGTAAGATGGCTGCCAGGTACTTCCTTTAGGTCAGTACCACAACTACTACATTCATCCCTCTTGGTCAAAAGTATTCTACAAACAATAGCATTCTACCTTCAGGGCTGAAGCGGTCAGTTCAGGCCCAGTCAAGTTCTAGGGATCATTCTGCTCTCTCATAGAACTTGCTGTACCTAACAACAATACGGTTCAGTGGTCCCATGAATGGTTCATTCACAGATTAAGTCTTTGTGGTGCCTTGCACAGCCTTGTCAGATATCTTCTGTGTGGCGCAGCAGCTGTGGGTGCAGTAGGTACTTTGGGAACAGCTACTGCCAGAACTAATAAGGGCACTCAAGCCAGAGCAGGAGCAAAGTTCTTGTCATCCTCTTGTTCCAGAGAGAGAGATCTACTGCTGACACATGTGGGGGAGGAGGTGGTCCACATGGACGTGTAAGGTACATTTAAGGTCCTGAGTCTCTTGCAGTGTCCTTGGACTCCAAAGTTGCTTCTGGCTCAGGAAGTCTCAGACCATCACACTCTCCCCATATGATAAATATGGGGCAGCTGCAGAGCTCTATCATGTCCCTTCTGCTATTGTTGCTGATGCTTGCAAGCTATAGCTGTTTGTACAATAGGTGCATATTCACTCTGTCATTCATATGACAGCCAGCCGAGGTGGTGAGCAGAAGGGTTGTGCCAGTCGCCATCTGGTGAGGCTCAGGCTACTGGCAAGAGAGGGACAGAGGATGGTGATGGAGGATCCTGAGCCAGCAGAATGGGGAAAGGGGTATCTGTTCTATGGGGGGGCCTCTGAACAACAGGGAATTATTTAATGGATAATGGGAGGGTGATTGGGGGAAAGGGGGACAGCTAGTCACCAGGGAAAGATTTATCTATTAGCAGCAGGCAGGCAATGGGGTGGGGAACCCCTGGACACTAGAGACAGCTTTATCTGTTAACAGGTGGGTGAGCGGGGGAGGGCAGGGGGACCACTGGACATCAAGGAAAGATTTGTTAACTGGCATGTGCTTAAGGGGGTGGGGGGACTTCTGGACATCAGGGACAGATATATCTGTAAATGGACAGACAGTCAGGGAGTGCTAGCCACCAGGGTGCTGTTTAGATCTGCACAAGCTGGTGATCTGGTGGGGGTTTGGGTAGGTGCAGGCCATAAGACTTGGTTTGAGGAGGCAGTAATTAACAAGGCACTAATGGCTAATTACTGCCTCTCCAAACCCACCAAAATGCCAGTACATCTATATGCAAGGCACAGTCAATTATTTTGCATAGGCACACTGGCATATGTTTGGGCTGCTTGCAAAAGGGTTAGTGACTTGCTAACCATGCCATCCAATATGGTATTTTCTGCTACTAACCTGCTTTGTGGGCACTAACAGTGTTGGTGAGTCACTAACCCATTTAGCAGCCCTTAATGGGCTTCCAGTATCCTGACTGGCATGTCAGTCTGTTGTGTATCTCAAGAATTATACACTACCTACTGCTGATGAGCTCCCAAAAGGGCAAAACTAGTCTAGTTAAATAATAATAATCACACATTAGAAATGCGTAAGGCAGTTGTGACCAGGCTTGGATTGTGGCATAGATTTTAGAGAATTTTAATCTGAATCAGTTTGCCTATTCCCCTCTCTCACTTACCATCATAGACACACACACACACACACACACACCTGTCTGTTTATCCATGGATTTCACTCTGTTTAGTAACTGCATATTAGGTATCTAGTTACATTCCAAAGGAAGCTCAGTGCAGTAATGGTACAGATCTGTGGGTGCACTTCTGCAAGAGCCTGTCCAGCACTATTATAAAACCAGCAACCAACAGAAAACTGAGCACTCACCTCCCAGAAGTAGATGGCACTGACAACAAGAATTCCATGCAAAAAAGTGCTGCTTTATTAACATGCTTTAATACTATCAAACATGTGCAGGTACAGCCTCACTAGGCCACCTGCCCCTGTGCTTTGCTCAGTAGAGCTCCCTTAGGAAACGTGCCAAGGTTATGTATGCAGCCTGTTTTATGGGCACCATTTGATGGCGTCCCTATTACATCATCATTTGTAAACACTTGCAATACCAAACTGATATCACCAATAGTGCAGAGTGTATTAAAAACAGTTTACATTAACTTAATTAATTTGAAATATCAAAATAAAAATCATGTCTTTGTGCAATGCTTTTCCTTTCAGTTTAAACGGTAAACATTCATTTCAATTAAATAGGTATTATCTGCACATTTAAGCTGTTATGTTGGTGTGTTTCAACAGTTTAATGAAAAATATTCATTGCTTTAGTATCATTCACCAAACTACAATAATCCTTTTAAATTAATGCATCAATTCCAAAATTCAGTAAGAGCTGGCTAATGAACCTTGCATGTAGAAATTCGGAGACAGAGTTCAGATAGATAGATTCTGGTCCACTTTCCTTCATGGCACCAACTAGATGGCCACGATCACTCTGGGCGGCCATTTTGTGTCAGGTAAGTAATGAATAGTTCGGACTTCATATGAAGCTATTGGAAGTAATGAATTAATGGTAATATGCCTTTTAAGCCCAGGGATCTAAGTAGCCTGTTGTGCTATCGACCAAAGATAATAAGACTCCAAAGGTAAGAAACAGAGAAAGAAATGAAAGTTTCAGCTAATCATTTCCTTAACAGTAAAAATCTATACATTTGTTTATAACTATGCTCTGAGTGGTCACATAAATACCCACAAGCTTTTACCCAATCCACACTTTGTCAATAGTGCTGGATTAAAGACCGGGGTGGGGTGGGGGTGGGGATTCAGGTTATGTACTCATAGAAATGGCTTGAGGTCCCATTCCTCATTTAGACCTGCTGGAGCTAAACTGTCTAACAAAAAATCCAGCGACTTTCATTTTTGTAAAAGTCTTTTAAGTCTGTCTCTTCTTCTTCTTCTTATAGGTGGCACATGCTCGATGCCCGTACATTTTAGATGGCTTAGATCAGAGTTGTGGCAAGCTTTAAAGTGATCGCCTACTGGGGTGCTTTAATTGCCTTTTAAGTTGCTCCTGACATGTCCTTGAATTCTCTCTTTTAAAGGGCATATGGTTTGACCCACATATCATTTGCTACAGCTGCACCATAAAACATGTATGATAAATGGTGTGACACAGTAGATAAACTGTCTAATCTCAACCCTTCTGCCATTCTGCCTAGCTAGGTCCTTCCCTTGTTGGCAATGTTTTTAAATATCACAGTGCCCACACCGATACATGCTTTCAGTTGTCTGTTAAACTAATTGCCCTGTAAAGTTTCAGTTTTTTTTCTTTTTAAACTCACGGCGGTCAAGTTTGTCCTTCAAATTTTCACCTTTCCTGAAGCTGATTTTTTGTGTGGCATTTAAGTTTCTGCTAATATGTCATTGCCTAAAAGGATGGGCCAGTTTTTGTACACCACTGCTCCTATCTGACCTGCCACAGGGCTGTAATCTGTAACAAAAGTGACGGGTTTATTTTCTTCTACTTTATTACGTTGTACATCTTTCAAACAACATGAAGTCTTGCTATATTATGACATATGCAGTTTGTCCCAGCCTTAGAACTGCTCTGGAGGTGAAA
Source organism: Neoceratodus forsteri (assembly GCA_016271365.2). Classification (NCBI taxonomy): domain Eukaryota; kingdom Metazoa; phylum Chordata; order Ceratodontiformes; family Ceratodontidae; genus Neoceratodus; species Neoceratodus forsteri. The sequence continues at coordinate 1,548,099,746 of CM057450.1, forward strand.
GAATTAAAGTCCATGCCAGGCATGAAACTTAGAGCTAGAGCTTGGTTGAAAATTCTATCTGTTGTTCTTCAAACTTAAACTGTCAGATTCTTTACTCCGCCTCACTGAACAGTCGCTCCGGAGATTCCTCCTTCTGCACGGTTCATTTTGTCAGTTAAAGTATAAAAGTTTTCGTTTTTAACGGAAATTAAACCGCAACCGGTCGGTTCAAGCTCTATCTGTGGTATTGTAAGTACTAGATAGGTTTTACATTTATTTTCTGTGTGGAACTTGTAAACATTTTTATCGGTTCGGTTTGAACCGATCAAGCTACTTCTATTACATTACAGTCTTTTAGAAGTGCGGTTCCCGGTTCTTATCGGTTCTAAAAAACGGATTTAATTACATTTTTTTCCACGACCCGTGGCACGGTTGGGAACCGATAAGGGAGTCTTGCTTGGCAGATTGCCGTAAAAGGGCAAGTTTTTGGTTAGGCTGGCACTATGTCTGAGAAACCCAAAAGAAAAACCGGGCCCACTGGGTTTCAGCACTGTGTTGTATGTGGGGAAGCCTTTGCCAAGGCTGACCCCCACACTACATGTGTTTATTGTCTGGGGTTGACCACCTCAATTCAGACTGCCAGATTTGCATGGGTTTTCCTGCAGCTACCCTGGATAAGAGAGTTGGTAGACTCAGGGAACAGGAGGCCATAAAGTCCGCTGACCCGGATGGCCAGCCCGGTTCGGTTTCGACCGAATCAGAGGGAGTGCCCTCTGACCAGGGCGATACTTCCTCGGGCAAAAGGAGAGCCGACTCTGAGGAGTTGGTTACAACAAAGAAATCTAGAAAATCAGCTGGTGTGGAGTCAAAACTTCCCTCTCCAACCACTGAAGAAATAGCTAAAGCAATAAAAATTGTTCAGTCTCCCCGGTTCCGACCGAACCGGCATCATCAGGTAGGCGCTCAGTTCGGTCGGTTCCTCCGGTTCAGGAGTATTATTTAAGGGAATTTTATGAACCAGAGGAGGGGGAAGAGGAGTATGAGGAGAGTGAATGTGGTTTTGAAAGTCTGGATGTGCCCATTGAACCGGACATCTCTCCAGACAGACCTTCAGGAGTGTCTCCCCCTAGGCTTTCTGAGTCCCCTTCTCACTTCATGTTTAAAATAAAAAAAAAAAAAAAAAAAGTGGCTGAAACCCTGCAGCTCCCTATGGAGGAAGCTGTGGATGATCAGAAGAAGCCTGATTTTGTAGAAATGATGGATATCCCAGAGTCTAGGAGACTGTCTATTCCTCTGCATAAATCTTTTTGGAAACAGACAGTAAAGATTTTAAAAGCTCATCACACCATACCTCCTGTTGATAAAAGAATGGACAAAAGGTATGCATTATCAGGCTCTGATACAGAGTTCCTTACACAACAATGCAGCCACGTGGGGGTGGCACAGGCTGCAGCCTGTGACAAGGCAAATGTTCCCTTAGCCTCTCACCCCCCTGACAAGGACTCCAGAAAGATAGATGCCATGGCAAAGAAACAGTACATGGCAGCTTCCTTAGGACTCAGACAGGCTAATTATATGGCTTATGTTGCTAGATATCAAAAATCCAGATGGGATACTGTTTTAGCTCTAGCAAAGCAGGTTCCTGGCCAGCTGGCAGAAGAGCTGGAGCAGGTGGCCCTGATGGTATTGAGGCATCCAAGGTGCAATTCCATGCTGCAGTGGACTCTAATGATGTATCATCCAGAGTCATGGCTAGATCTGTGGCTCTCCATAGAATGGCTTGGCTCAGATGTACTAGCCTGTCACAGGATACCCAGACTAAGGCCATGGATTTCCCTGTTGTGGGCAACTCTCTGTTTGGGGAGCAAACAGAGAATTACATGAAGAAAATGGATGAATATAGGACCACCTATAGGAGTGCACAGGCCAAGGAAAAGCAAGTCACTTTCCAAAGGCAGCCTCCCAGGGGCAGGAGTAGGCCTTTTCATAGGGCTTTTTACCAAGCCCAGGACTCCTCTTCAGCTTTTGCACAGAAGGGGTTCTTTAGAGGGAGATGCAGACGGGGTGTAGGCAGGCCTGCTTCCGCCCCTCAGCCTAAAGCCCCTGCCAAACAGGCACCCTGATGGGGCGCCCAGGGCCGATTCTCCACTACCTGTAGGGGGCAGGCTGTCTTACTTTGTCCAGGACTGGGAGTCTCTAACGTCAGACAAGTGGGTCCTGGAAGTAGTAAGCCAGGGACTGGTTCTCAGCTTCAAAAATTTCCAAAGATGAGAATCAGATCCTCCACCTGCAAATCCTTCAGAGGCTCTTGCCCTGGAGGCAGAAGTCTCTACCCTCCTGGCTCTCAGAGCTGTGGAAAGGGTTCCACCCCTACACCAAGGCAAAGGGTTGTACTTCAGGTACTTCCTTACCCCAAAAAAGACAGGAGAATGGCGTCCCATCCTGGATCTCAGGTATCTAAACAAACACCTTTTAAAACCAAAATTCAAAATGGTGACTCTGGGAATTATTTTAACCTCTCTAAGGCCAGGGGACTGGCTAGTGTCCCTGGACCTCAAGGATGCCTATTTTCATGTTCTCATCAGAAGCTCCCATTGAAAGTACTTCAGATTCGAACTGCCCTCAGGTCATTACCAGTTCAGAGCAATGCCCTTCGGCCTTACATCTGCCCCAAGGGTATTCACAAAATGCCTGGCAGTAGCAGTTGCCCACTTAAGAAGGCAAAAATTGCCATCTTTCCTTACTTGGATGACTGGCTCATAGTAGGCCAGTCCACAGACCAAGTCAGGTTACACCTTCAAGTAACTCAGCAACTGCTAACTTCTCTAGGTTTCCTTCTCAATCTTCCAAAGTCAGTCCTAGAGCCTGTCCAGCTTCTCACCTTCATAGGTGCAGAACTGAACACAAAAGAAGCCAGAGCCTTCCTTCCTCTGGAAAGGGCCAGTACCCTGATTTCTCTGGCTTCCTCCTTCACCCTCTGGGTCTCTCGACCAGCAAGGCACTTTCTACAGCTCCTGGGACACATGGCTGCTTCGACAGCAGTAGTGCAGGAGCCAGATTTCAGATGAGGGACATCCAGTTCCATTTGAGAGCTTTGGTCTCAAAGAAAGGACCCTCTGACCAAATTAATTCCAGTGACTCGAACCTGATCCAGGCCCTTCAGTGGGAGCAGGACCAAGGCAATTTGAGACAGGGGTCCCCTTACCCCTCAGTCTCACTCCTTAATCCTTACTACAGATGCATCCCTATTGGGGTGGGAGCTCACATGGGCACCTCACCACCCAGGGATTGGGGTCCCTCAGGAATCTCTGCTCCACATCAGTCTGTTGGAACTCAGAGTTTTTCTAGCACTTCAAGTTTTTTTCCAAATCTGTTCAGAACAAGGTTATTCAAGTCAGAACAGACAATACCACCACAATGTGGTACATCAACAAGCAAGGGCACCTAGTCTACGGCCTTGTGCACCGAAGCAACGAAGTTGTGGTCTCTGGCTTACTCCCTGAACACCTCCCTTGTAGTAGTTCACCTCCTAGGCAAGGGCAATGTCCTGGCAGACAGATGCTCTCAGCAGGATTTCCCAAGGCCATCACGAATGGGCTCTGGATACCCTAGTTCTGGAGGTGGTATTGCCAGATGGGGCACACCCCAGATAGATCTTTTTGCAGCCCCAGACAATCACCAACTTCCTCTTTTTTGTTGCAGGCCCCAGTGTTGGGCTCAGACCCCTGGTGCCTTCCTTCTCAGTTGGGAAGGAGTTTCTCTATGCCTTTCCACCCTTCCTCCTCCTGTTCAAAGTGCTAGTTAAAATCAGGTCTCAATCCTGCAAGATGTTTCTGATTGCTCCAGACTGGGCCAGACAGCCCTGGTACCCACTCCTTATGTCCTTAGCAGTCCACTGCCCCTGTGTCTCCCAGGAATCACAATCTGTTATCCTGTGCTCAGGAGAGGTTTGGTACCGAACCTCAAATCTCTCAATCTCAAGGCCTGGCTCTTGAAGAGTTAGAGTTTGCTTGACCTACACCTTCCCAAGGTGTATTGATATTCTGAAGGCTTCTAGGAAGCCTTCCACCAGGGCTACTTATAATTCCAAATGGAAGAGATTTTCCATATGGTGCTCTGGGAAGCATATTTCCCCAGAATCTGCTGACTTTCCCACAGTCCTGGATTATATGGTTCATTTAAATACTTTAGGGCTGAGACCAGCTACCCTAAAAGTGCACTTGGCAGCCGTGTCTGCTTTCTTGTCAGCAGGTAAGCCCTCTTCTCTTTCAGCTCATCCTGTATTCTCCAAGTTTTTCAAAGGGTTGCTTCACACCAACCCCCCATTTAGGGATCCTTCCCCTGCCTGGGATCTTAATATTTGCATTGCCCAGCTTATGCAACACCCTTTTGAGCCCTTGTCCTCAGCAGAGCTCAAGTACTTGACTTGGAAAACTGTGTTTTTGGTAGCCATCACTTCTGACAGGCACATAAGTGAGTTACAAGCATTGTCAGTGGAGCCTGATTTTATCTCCTTTCACAGAGATGAGGTAGGCCTCAGGACTAACCGAAAGTTCTTGCCTAAGATGGTCTTAGATTTCCACCTTAATCAATCTATATCTCTCCCTGTGTACTTCACTGGCCATTCCTCTTCTGGTGAGAGGAGGTTGCACAGTTTAGATGTCAAAAGATCACTTAGCTACTACATAGATCGTACCAAAGGTCACAGGTTTAACTCCCTCCAACTGTTCCTCACTTATGGTGAGGTTGGCAAAGGGAAACCTGCCACTAAAATATCCATTGCCAGGTGGATCGTCTCTTCTGTCCAATTCTGCTATGAAAAACTGGGTAAAGTTCCTCCCTCAGGCCTGAGGGCTCACTCCACCAGAGGTACAGCTGCGTCTCTGGCTGCTGCCAGGGACATCTCTATCCTAGAGATATGTCAAGCAGCTACCTGGAAAACGGTGCACACTTTTACCAAGCATTACTCCCTGGACATCCAGGCTAGGAGTGATGCTCGTTTTGGCACAGCTGTGCTTCAGAGCCTATTTCCTAAGTAGGTTCTGTCCCTCCTCCATGGAGGTACTGCTGTGTGGTCTGCATATGTCATAATATAGCAAGACTTCATGTTGTTTGAAGAAAAAATTACTCACCTTAGTAATGTTGTTTCTTCTAATGGAGTCTTGCTATATTATGACCTCCCCCCCTGCCTGCCCTCTTAGAACCTTACTCGGGATGTGGGTGGGCAGGGCAGCGTTGGCACTTTTTAGATGCCCACCTTGTTTTTCACCCCTCCTTTTGGGGTGATCTTTGTTGTGTTGTCATTTTTTGGGTTTCCTGACCTGAATCTTCTTTGTGGCACCAAAAAATGTGTTTATTTAATTAAGTAGCCAGTTGGCTAGTGTAGGTTTACAGCTTCCACACAGAGTCTTAGTGAGTTTTTGCTCGTAATGATCTGACAGTTTAAGTTTGAAGAACAACAGATAGAATTTTCAACCGAGCTCGAGCTCTAAGTTCCATGCCTGGCATGGACTTTAACTCTTTCAAACAACATGAAGTCTTGCTATATTATGACAACAGCAGTTTGTCCCACCACTAGAACTGCTCCGGAGGTGAAATGGTTAATACCATTCCAAAATAGAACTTTGAGCATGAGCTCTAAGAAGCAGCTCTATCTGTGTAATTTCAAACCTGAACTGTCAGATTCTTTACTCCGCCTCAGTGAACAGTCGCTCCGGAGATTTCTCCTACTGCTCGGTTCATTTCTTGATTTAAACAGTGTTTTCACGGTTCGATTCAACCGAGAATAGTTTTATTTTAACCGCAAAACCGTTCAGTTCAAGCTCTGTCTGTGGTAATCGTAAGTAAATTAAAGGTTTTGTCTGTGTGAAACTTGTAAGTTTATCGGTTCGGTTTTGAACCGATCAGCTGGGTTTAAAACTTTTTAACTTTAAAGTTTAACATTTTAGAGTGCGGTTCCCGGTTCTTATCGGTTTTAAAAAAAACAGATTTTATTACGGTTTTTTCCAATACCCGTGACACGGTTAGGAACCGATAAGGGTGTCTTGCCTGGCACTGCCGTTTAAAGGGCAAGTTTTTCTGGTTAGGCTGGCATTATGTCTGAGAAACCCAAAGGAAAAACCGGGCCCACTGGGTTTCAACACTGTGATGTCTGTGGGGAAGTCTTTGCCAAGGCTGACCCACACCACATGTGTTATTGTCTGGGGTTTGACCACCTCCAGTCAGACTGCCAGATATGTAAGAATTTCCCTGCAGCCACCCTGGAAAAGAGATTGGGCAGGCTCAGGGAACGAGAGGCCAAAAAGTCCGCTGACCCGGATGGCCAGCCCGGTTCGGTGCCAACTGAACCGGAGGGAGTGCCCTCTGACCAGAGCAAGACTTCCTCGGGCAAAAGAAAAGCTGATTCTGAGGAACCAGTTCCAGTAAAGAAAACAAGAAAGTCAGCAGGTTTGGAGTCCAAACCCCTTCTCCAACTGCTGCAGAGATAGCAAAAGCCATACAAATTGTCCAGTCACTGTCTCAGGTTCCGTCCGAACCGCCACTATCTGGCAAAAGGTCGGTTCGTCCGGTTCCAGTGGTTCAGAAATATGATGTTGAGGAATTTTATGAACCAGAGGAGGGAGGATGATTATGAACAGTATGATGTGGCTGGGAAGGTCTGGGTGTGCCCATTGAACGGACATTTCCCAGACAGACCTCTAGAATCTCCCCTATGCTATCTGAGTCCCCATCTCATTTTATGTTTTACAAAAGTTGCTGAAACCTCCAGCTTCCTCAGAAGAAGCTGTGGATGACAAGAGGAGCCTGATTTTGTAGAAATGATGGATATTCCAGAGTCTAGGAGATTGTCTATTCCTTTGCATAAGTCTTTTAGGAAGCAAACAATAAAAATTTTAAAAGCTCCTAATTCTGGCCTCCTGTAGATAAAAAAGATGGACAGAAGGTACACATTGTCAGGTCCTGATACAGAATTCCTTTCTCAGCAATGCAGTCATGATGGGGTAGTTCAGGCTGCAGCCTGTGATAAAGTTATATCCCCTGGCTTCACATCCTCCTGACAAGGATTCCAGGAAGATTGATGCCATGGCGTAAAACAGTATATGGCAGCCTCTCTGGGACTCAGGCAAGCAAATTATATGGCTTATGTAGCTAGGTATCAGAAATCTAGATGGGATACTGTTATGGAATTAGCCAAGCAAGCCCATGGCCAGCTGGCTACAAACCAGAACAGGTGGCTGCTGATGGCATTGAGGCTTCAAGGTACAGTTTCATGCTGCTGTGGATGTTAATGATGTTTCCTCTAGGTCATGGCCACATCTGTAGCTTTCATAGGTTGGCCTGGCTCAGGTGTACTAGTCTGTCACAGGATACCCAGACTAAGGCTATGGATTTTTCCTGTGGTGGGAAATTCTCTGTTTGGGAGCAGACAGAGAATTACATGAAAAAGATGGATGAATATAGGACTACTTACAAAAGTGCCTAAGCTAAGGAGGCAAGCCACTCCTCAGAGGCATACCCCAGGGGTAGGGTGAGCCTTTTCACAGGCCTTTTACCAGACTTAGCCTCCTCTGCCTATGCTCAGAGGGGCTTCTTCAGAGGCAGAGGCAGACGAGGGTGGGCAGGCCTGCTCCACCCCTCAGCCTAAAGCTCCTGTAAGCAGGCACCCTGATGGGGTGCCCAGGGCCGATTCTCCTTACCGTAGGGGGCAGGCTGGCTTACTCAGTCAGAACTGGGCTCTTTAACCTCAGACAAGTGGGTTCTGGAAGTAGTAAGCCAGGGTCTGGTTCTCAGCTTCAAAAGTTTCCCAAGTTGAGAACCAGACTTTTTCTACCTGCAAGTGCTTCAGAGACCTTTGCTCTGGAAGCAGAGGTCTCAACCCTGTTGGCTCTCAGAGCAGTGGAAAGGGTTCCTCCCCTGCACCAGGGCAGGGTTCTGTATTCAGATACTTCCTTAACCCAAAAGACAGGAGAATGGCGGCCATATTAGACCTCAGATATCTGAACAAGCATCTTTTGAAACCAAAGTTCAAAATGGTAACTCTGGCAATGATTTTACCCTCCCTAAGGCCAGGGGACTGGTTAGCCTCCCTGGACCTCAAGGATGCCTATTTCACGTCCTAATCAGAAGCTCCCATCGAAAGTACCTCAGATTCAACTACCCTCAGGTCATTACCAGTTCAGAGCAATGCCCTTCGGCCTTACCTCTGCCCCAAGGGTATTCACAAAGTGTCTAGCAGTGGCAGTAGCTCACTTAAGGAGGCAAAGGATTGCTGTTTTTCCCTATCTAGATGATTGGCTCATTGTAGGCCAGTCCCCAGAACAGGTAAAATCTCACCTGCAAGTTACCCAGCAGCTTCTCACCTCCCTGGGCTTTCTGCTAAATCTACCAAAGTCGGTTCTGGAACCAGTCCAGGTACTCACCTTTATAGGGGCAGAGTTGGACACAAAGCTAGCCAGAGCTTTTCTTCCCTTAGAAAGGGTGACGAATTTAGTGACTCTGGCCTCCTCCTTCACCCTGCGAGGTCTCGACCAGCAAGACACTTTCTGCAGCTCCTGGGACACATGGCTGCATCCACAGCTGTTGTGCAGGGAGCAAGATTTCAGATGAGAGACATTCAGTTTCACTTGAGAACCTATTGGTCTCAGAGAAGAGACCCTTTCCAAGTTGGTCCCAGTGACTCGAACCTGATCCAGGCCCTCCAGTGGTGGCAGGATCAGAGCAATTTAAGATTGGGGTCCCTTCATTCCCCTGCTCACAATTTGACTCTCACTACAGATGCTTCCTTCTGGGTTGGGGAGCCCACAGGGCGACCTTTCCACTCAGGGAGTGTGGACCCCGGAATCTCTGCTCCACATCAATTTGCTGGAACTCAGAGCTGTCTTTTAGCTCTTCAAGCATTTTCTGCATCTGTCCACAACAAGGTGATACAAGTCAGAACAGACAACACCACAACAATGTGGTACATCAACAAACAGGGGCCTCGGTCTTTGGCCTTGTGCACGGGGCAATGAAGTTGGTCTCTGGCCTATTCCTGAACACTTCCCTCACAGCAGTTCATCTTCCAGGAAGGACAATGTCCCTAGCGGATGCTCTCAGCAGGATTTCCCAGGCCATCACGAATGGTCCCTGGATCCTCAAGTGCTGGGGATAGTCTTTGCCAGATGGGACACCCTCAGATAGATCTTTTGCAGCCCCAGACAATCACAAACTTCCTCTGTTCTGTTGCAGGCCTCCAGTGTTGGGCTCAGTCCCCCTGGATACCCTTCTCCTGGATTGGGAGGGGAAGTTTCTTTATGCTTTCCCTCCCTTCCCTCTCCTATTCAAAGTATTAGTCAAAATCAGATCTCAGCCTTGCAGGGTGATTCTGATTGCCCCGGATTGGGCCAGGCAGCCCTGGTACCCACTCCTTCTGTCACTGACAATCCATCTTCCCTTTGCCTCCCAGGATTCACAACCTGTTAACTTGTGCCCAGGGAAGGTTTGGTATCCGGACCTCAAATCCTCAACCTCAAGGCCTGGCTCTTGAGGAGTTAGAGTTTGCTGATTTACACCTCTCTCAAGGTGTTCTTGAAATCTAAAGGCTTCCAGAAAGCCTTCCACTAGGGCTACTTATAGTTCTAAATGGAAAGGTTTTCCATTTGGTGTGCTGGAAAAATATTTCCCCAGAATCTGTTGATTTGCCCATTGTATTAGATTACATGGTCCATCTTAATTCCTTGGGTCTCAGACCAGCTACCCTGAGAGTCCATTTGGCAGCTGTATCTGCTTTTGTGTCAGCAGGAAAGTCATCCCTCTTTCCACTCACCCTGTGTTTTCCAAGTTTTTAAGGATTACTCCATACTAATCCACCCTTTTGGGAACGGCCTGCCTATGCTTAATGTTTGTATTGCCCAGTTAATGCAACCCCTTTTGAACCTCTGTTTTCTGCAGAGCTTAAGTATCTAACTTGGAAAACTGTTTTCTGGTGGCTATCACTTCTGCTAGGCCATAAGTGAGTTGCAAGCCTTGTCAGTGAAACTGACTTTATTTCTTTCCACAGGGATAAGGTAGTCCTTAGGACTAATAGGAAGTTTTTACCTAAGGTGGTTTCAGATTTCCATCTTAACAATCTATCTCCCTTCAGTATTTTTCACTGATCACTCCTCTTCTGGTGAGAGGAGGTTGCACAACCTGGATGTTAAGAGAGCTCTTAGTTACTATATAGAGCGTACCAAGGTCACAGGTTCGAATCCTCCAACTTTTCCTTACCTATGGTGAAGTTGGGAAAGCAAACCTGCCACTAAAGAGATCAATTGCCAGGTGGATTGTCTCTTGTATCCAATTTTGTTATCAGAAACTGGGCAGAGTCCCCCTCTGGCTTGAGGCTCATTCTACAGGGGTACAGCTGCGTCTCTAGCTGCTGCCAGAGACATCCCATATTAGAGATATGCCAGGCTGCTACTTGAAAGCGGTACACACTTTTACCAAGCATTACTCCCTGGATGTCCAGGCCAGGAAAGATGCTCGGTTTGGCACAGCTGTTCTTCAGAGCCTATTCCTAAGTAGGTTCTGCCCTCCTCCATGGAGGTACTGCTGTGTAGTCTGCTACTGTCATAATATAGCAAGACTTCATGTTGTTTGAAGAAAAAATTACTCACCTTAGTAATGTTGTTTCTTCTAATGGAGTCTTGCTATTATGACCTCCCCAAGCCTGCCCCTCTCAGAACTTCTACTTGGGGGTGCGGGCAACTTAGTGGGCACTATTTTATGCCCTTTAGCTTTCTCCCTTTGGGAGTTTGGGTGTGTGTGTTTTATTATACTGTTGTTTTAGTCTCATGTTGTTAGAATTGTGTTAGTAGTTCTGGTCCCCTGACTTGAGTCTTGGGTGTTGGGACCAGCAATAGTTTATTAATATTTAGAGCCATTTGGCTAGTGTGAGGTTACAGCTTCCACACAGACCTTAGTGAGTTTTGCTCGTAAAGATCTGACAGTTCAGGTTTGAAATTACACAGATAGAGCTGCTTCTTAGAGCTCGTGCTCAAAGTTCTATTTTGGAATGGTATTAACCATTTCACCTCCGGAGCAGTTCAGTGGTGGGACAAACTGCTACTGTCATAATATAGCAAGACTCCATTAGAAGAAACAACATTACTAAGGTGAGTAATTTTTTCTTCACCTCCGGAGCAGTTCTAAGGCTGGGACAAACTGCATATGTCATAATATAGCAAGACTCCATTAGAAGAAACAACATTACTAAGGTGAGTAATTTTTTCTTTGATACCAGCAGACTATTTCTGTCCTCAGCCTTTGCTCTGTTGCATGCATTTCAGATTATGACCTTGCTATATCACCTCTCCTGAAGCCTAAAGGTCAGTTCAGTGGCCTGAGTTTTAGAATCTTCAGGCTGTGAGCAATTCCTTTTGATTCTCAGAAATTCTCCATATGGAATGGTTTACAAAGGATTATGGGTGTGCGCTGTCCACCCTGAGTATAGTATTCCCAGCTGTTTCCTTTCTGAAATACTTGGTTATTACCTTCTCAACATTTTTACCTTCCAGTGTGACATCCAGAAAATTAAGCTTATCCCTTCTGATAGCATGCGCAAATGTCAAATTGTGTTCATTAAAGTTAAGCCATCTCACAAAGGCATCTGCTTCTTCTCTCATTCACATCCATGTGCACACCGCATCGTCAATAAATTCATATACAGTATTTCAGGTTTTTTTAAATCTCTTGACTTGGCCTCCCTCTTCACTGATCTTTGGTCCATCAATTGGTCCCCCTTCTCTGAGGGGCAGGCAGTTGCCCCTGGGTCCAGGGTCAGGGTGCTGACCAACAGGCAGTGGTGCAGGCCACTTTTGCTCTGCAGCCTGGGCTCAGAGGGTTTTCTGCCCCCTCATATGTGGTACCCCCTCAGGTGGTGTGCCTGGATCGCCCAACTTTGGGGCTGATCGGAGCACCCATAGGAGGGGAGGGTGCTACTCCCTGGGTGGTCCTTTTGGGGACTGACCTGGATTGTCAGCTGCCTAGACTGGTCTGTGCAAGGAGGAGGAGGGCTCTTTCGGACTCCAAGGGGCGGGGTTCAATGTGCAACCCTTTTCTGGGACGCACCCAGGTTCGGGAAGGAGTCGTAGCATGGACCTTCATACTTCTCTCTCGGTCTCCTCGACAGGGCCCTGGTCTTTGGAGGGTAAGGACCGTCCTTTTGGAATTCCATGGTCCCAGTCACCTTGCAGGAAGGAATCTTCAGGGCACAGCCTAGGCAGTTTCGGTATGGTTAATCAGCTGTCAGCTGTAGTTTTTTCCGGGGCCCCTTCTACCTTTGGGGCCCAGATGCACTCTCTTGCCCAGACAGAGGACTGTCGCCTTCTGCCGTTGGCCTTTTCCCCACTCCTCTGTCACCTTCGTCTGCACTCCCAGGCATTTTTGGTCCTAGGGGACCTCTCTTCTGAAAGCAATTCAGGGGTGTGGCTGCTCACTTCCCTTCCTGTGTCAGGGCCATGGACAAACAGGTGTTTCACCATCACCCTGAGCAGCCGACCCCTGGATCTCCAAGGTCCTCTGCTTCTTCATCTCCCTCTTCTGGGGGAGAGGAGCTCTCTGTCCACATTTCTCCAGCTGCTGATCTCGTGGAGTATCAGCATTTCCTCGCAAGGATGATGGAGGACCTGCATGTCACTCCACCCACTCAGCACAATCCGGAGCACTCGACGTGCACCTTCCTAGGCGATTTCAGTGCGGATACCCTTGTGGTGCCTGCCTGGCCTGCTCCTTTTCAGGAGGCATCGTTGAGCTTCTGTCAAAGACCCTTTTCTGGAGTCCCATCCCCTAGGGATCTGAATTAGAGGTATTATGCCTCCCCCCGGAGTAGTCTGGTCGTATGCCTCATCCTCAGTCAGGATTGACACAGCTGGATACTCTTGATGGGCTTCATGCCCCAACCCCACTGTGACCGGCCCCCGGATCAAGATTCTGTGGATTTTGACTTCTGGGGGAGGAGGATTTTCTATTCAGCACAGTTGCTTCTTTCAATTTCAGCACATCAGGCCCACTATGCTACCTATGATAGGTTTCTGTGGTCCAGGCTAGGTCAACACCTAGCCTCTATGCCTGATACGGAGGTAACCAGACAAGCCATTGCACTCTCTGCATGTGGCCTGGAGCTAGCAAGGCACCAAGTGAGGGCATCTTATGATGCCAACGAGGTAGCTACCAGGGTCTTTGGGACAGCGATCTGCACTAGGCGATCGGCATGACTGTGTCTTTCCTGGTTGTCACCCTTGGCCCGGCATAGGGTGATTTCCTCCCCTTACCAGAGAACCCATCTTCAAACAACATGAAGTCTTGCTGTGTTTTGACTATATGCAGTTAGCCCCAGCACTTAAACTGTTCCGGAGAGTAAAGGGTTAACTCTGTGCAAAGGCATACAATGTTGAGCTCGAGCTCGGTTTTCAAACCTCTGTCTGTAGTACTCTGAAGTGTAACCATCAGATTTCTTACTTTGCCTAACTGTGAAGTCACTCCGGAGATCCCTCCTGCGCTTTGGTTCGGTAAAAGTTCGAATCGGCCGTTTTTTTCAACTGCAACTTCTGTAATTTCGGTATTCTTACCTCTCTCTCGGTACCAGTAATTGGTAGTAGTAGTAGTGGTTTTTTGTTAGAAATTGTTTTACCTCTGGTTCTTTGCCGGTCGGTCCGGTTCAGAACCAAAATTTATTGTGATTGTTGTTTTTTTACATTTGTTGTGTGGTTTTCCGGTGCTTATCGGTTCCTAAAGAAATCCAATATTTTAGGGATTTTTTTTAACCTACCCGTGACACACTTGGAACTGATAAGTTGTTAGTCACCTAGCTTAACCACTGACTAGGTTGACTTTTATATTTAAGGCATGTCTGAGAAACCCAAAAAGAAAACCGGGCCCACTGGGTTTCAGCACTGTACCGAGTGTAAGGAGGCCTTTGCTAAGGCTGATCCTCACCTCGTCTGTGTGTATTGTTTGGGGTTTGACCACCTCAAAGAAGACTGCCAGATCTGCAAGAATGTTCCCAAAGCCACTCTGGAAAAACATTTGAGTAGGCTGAGGGAGAGGGAGGCTGAGAAATGTCCACTGACCCAGATGTCCAGCCCGGTTCGGTTGTGACCGAACCTGAAGAGGTGCCCACTGACCTGGGCGATACCTCCTCGGGCAAACAGAGAGCCAATTCTGCAGAATCGATTCCGGCTAAGAGAAAGAGAAAGTCAGCCGGTTTGGATCCAACTTCCCATAGTCCGACCGCTGAGGAGATAGCAAAAACGATTTCCATAGTGCAATCACTTTGCCCGGTTCCGATTGAACCAGTATCGGTTCACAACCGATCAGTTCGGTCAGAAATATCTGCTTCAGATATAGATCCTGAGGCATACTATGAGGGCAATTGGGAGGATGATGAAGATTATGAAGAAGAGGGTGAAGGCCTAGATGAGCCAGTAGAGCCTGACATCTCCCCAGACAGGCCTTCTCAGGCTTCTTCTCCCAGGCTTTCTGAGTCCCCTTCCCATTTCTTGTTTTACAAGAAAGTGGCTGAGACTCTTCGGCTTCCAGTGGAAGAGGCTGAACAAGATCAGGAAGAACCTGACTATCTGGAAATGATGGATGTACCAGAGTCAAAAAGGGTGTCTAGGCCCTTACACAAATCTTTGGGGAAGCAGACGCAAACAATTTTACAATTTCCTACATCCATTCCTCCTGTGGAGAAAAGAATGTACAGGAGGTATGCTTTGTCAGGTCCTGGGATGGCATTCCTTTCTAATCACAGCAGCCATGCTGGGGTAGTGCAAGCTGCAGCCTGTGACAAGGCTAATATCACCCAGGCATCTCACCCCCCGGATAAGGATTCCAGGAAAGTGGATACCATGGCAAACAAACAGTACTTGGCATCCTCTTTGGGACTCAGGCAATCGAATTACATTGCATATACAGCCAAGTACCAGAAATCAATGTGGGATACGGTTCTGGAGCTGGCTAGGAATGCCCCTTCCCAGCTAGCCATTGGTACTGAGGCATCCAAGGTGCAATTCCACGCTGCTGTAGACTCAACTGATGTTCATTCCAGGGTCATGGCTACATCTATCTCCATGAGGAGATTTGCTGGGCTTAGGTGTACCAACCTCTCACAGGATACCCAGGCTAAGGCCATGGATTTTTCCTGTAACTGGTAATTCTCTCTTTGGGGATCAAACAGAGAATTACATGAAAAAGATGGATGAATACTGGTCCACCTACAGGGTGCTGCAGCCAAAGAAAAGCAGACCACTCCACAGAGGCAGCAGTTTAGGGGCAGGGGCATTGGTAGACCTTTTCACAGGCCTTTTTACCAAGCTCAGGCCTCCTCCTCCTCTTCTTTCCAGCAGAGGGCATTCTTTAGGAGAAGAGTTAGACAAGGGGTGACTAGGACCCCCATCATCCACTCATTCTAAGCCCCTTGCCAAGCAGACACCCTGAGGTGTCAGTCAGGGTCACCTCCCCAGTTTCAGTAGGGGGCAGGCTGGCTCACTACTCCCAGGCCTGGGAGTCTATTACTTCAGAAAAATGGGTCCTGGAAGTAGTGAGCCAGGGACTTGCTCTCAGTTTCAAAAGGTTCCCAAGAATGGGAGCAAGGTCCTTCAGTCCTTCCTCTCCCTTGGAGACAAAGGCCTTAGAGGCAGAAGTCTCCTGTCTTCTGCTTCTGCAAGCAGTAGAGAAGGTACCTCTTTGTCACATGGGGAAAAGGACTGTATTCCTGATACTTCCTTACCCCAAAAAAGACAGGGGAGTGGCGACCCATCCTAAATTTAAGGAACCTGAACAAACATTTGACAAAACCAAAATTCAAGATGGTGACTCTGGGAATAATTCTTCTCTCTCTGAGATCAGGAGACTGTCTAGTTTCTCTGGATCTCAAGGATGCCTACTTCCACATACCTATCAGACATTCCCACAGAAAGTACCTCAGGTTTGAGTTGCCCTCAGGCCATTACCAATTTAGAGCTATGCCTTTCGGCCTAACATCTGCTCCAAGGGTGTTCACCAAGTGTCTTGCAGTAGTGGTGGCATTCCTCAGGAGGCAGAGCATCCTTCTGTTCCCATACCTGGACGATTGGCTCCTAGTGGGCCAGTCCTCAGACCAAGTCATCAGCCTTAGAGGTCACTCAAAGACTTCTAGAATCCTTGGGCTTCATTCTAAACCTAGAAAAGTCTGTTCTGGAACCAGCCCAGCTTCTCACCTTCATAGGGGTGAAAACAGACACTATTCAGGCAAAGGCTTTTCTCCCTCTCTCAAGGGTTCAGTCCCTGGTCACTCTGGCTTCCTCTTTTCATCCTCTAGTTTCTCGTCCAGCCAGGTACTTTCTATAGTTGCTGGGCCACATGGCAGCATCCACAGCTGTGGTCCAGGGAGCAAGGTTTCAGATGAGAGGTATTCAGTTTCAGCTCAGATCTTATTGGTCTCAGAAAAGAGACCCCCCCCCAAATTGGTTCCAGTGTCTCAAACTCTAGTCCAGGCCCTCCAGTGCTGACGGGAGGAGGACAATCTTTGACAAGGTGTCCCATTTATTAGTCAGGCTCCTTCTGTGATTCTCACCACAGATGCCTCCCTACTAGGTTGGGGGCTCACCTGGATCATCTTACAGCTCAGGGAACCTGGTCACACCAGGAGTCCCTTCTAAGCATAAATCTTTTCAAATTGAGAGCTGTCTTTCTAGCACTTCAGACATTCTCAACCGTTGTTCAAGGGAAAGTGGTGCAGATCAGGACAGACAATACCACAACCGTGTGGTACATCAAAAGCAGGGAGGCACTCATCCCTCAGCCTTGTGCATAGAGGCCATGAAGGTATGGTCTCTAGCTTATTCCCTTCAGGCTTCCCTGATGGCTGTGCATCTCCCAGGGAAGGACAACATTCTAGCAGATGCTCTCAGCAGGATTTCCCAGGGCCATCATGAATGGACCCTGAACCCTCTAGTTATTGAAGTCATTTTCAAGAGATGGGGCACTCCAGCGATAGATCTCTTTAAAGACCCAGACAATCATCAACTTCCTCTTTACTGTTGCAGACCACCTCTTTTGGGTCCTGTCCCTCAGGATGCTCTTTTACTGAATTGGACAAGCAAATTTCTGTATGCATTTACTCCCTTTCCTCTGATATTCAGGGTCCTGATCAAGATCAGGTCTCAACCTTGCAAAGTGATTCTGGTGGCTCCAGATTGGACCAGACAACCTTGATATCCTCTACTGTTATCTCTGTCAGTAACAATGCCTTAGTGTCTTCCCAGACAGTACAATCTCCTCACTTCCTCCCAGGGGAGGATTCTGTATCCCGACCTTCAGACTCTCAGACTCAAAGCCTGGCTCTTGAAGAGCTAGAATATGCAAACTTGCACCTGTCCCAGTCAGTCTTGGATATTTCAAAGGTTAGCAGGAAACCTATCACTAGAAATACTTACAACTCCAAATGGAAAAGATTTGGGTTTTGGTGTTCCCAAAAGCATGTCAAGCCAGAGCTGGCTGATATTGCCACTGTTTTGGACTATTTGGTGCATCTTAACAGTTTAGGCCTCTGGCCTACTACTGTCAAGGTACACTTGGCAGCTGTGTCTGCCTTTCTTTCTGCTAGTAAGGGATCTTCCCTAGCTTCTCATCCAGTTTTCAATACATTTTTCAAGGGTTTAGTACATGTTAATCCTCCCTTCAGGAAGCCTACCCCTTCTTGGGATCTGAATATCTATATAGCACAGCTTATGCAGCCCCCTTTTGAGCCTTTATCCTCAGCTGAGTTGAAATTCTTGACTTGGAAAACTGTGTTCCTGGTAGCCATTACTTCTGCCAGGAGAATCAGTGAATTACAGGATTTATCAGTGGAACCTAATTTCATTTCATTTCACAGGGATAAGGTGGTCCTTCGAACCAATAGAAAGTTTCTTCCCAAGGTGGTATCAGACTTTCATTTGAATCAATCTGTGTCATTGCCTGTATTTTTCACGACCATTCTTCCTTTGGGGAGAGAAGATTACACAGTCTTGATGTAAAGAGGGCTCTTAAATTACTATGTGGAGCATACTAAGGCCCATAGGAATGATTGTTCTCAGCTGTTTCTCACTTATGGAGAAGTGGGAAAGGGCTAACCTGCTACCAAGAGAACAATTACCATGTGGATTGTCTCCAGTATCCAATTCTGCTATTCAAAGCTTGGGAAAGAACCTCCCTCAAGCCTGAGGGCTCATTCTACCCAGAGGTACAGCTGCTTCAGTCACAGCAGCCAGAGATATATCTTTAGTGGACATCTGTGAAGCAGCCACCTGAAAATCTGTTCACACATTTACCAAGCATTACTCTTTAGACATTCAGTCAGGAAGCAATACTAGGTTTAGCATGGCTGTGCTGCAGAGCTTCCTCCAAGGGGGTACTGCTTGGTAGTCTGCATATAGTCAGAATACAGCAAGACTTCATGTTGTTTGAGGAAAAAATTACTCACCATAGTAATGTTGTATCTTCCTGGACATAAGTCTCCACCACTCATTCACACTAGTGGGATTAGCGCCGGAGGCACTAGGACCCATCGGGAGCAAACTTTTTGCTGGAGGGTTGGCTCGAGAGATGGCGCCGCGAGGCATGGCGCCGCGAGCAGCGGCTCGAGCGGCAATGACCATCTCGGCGACGACCCTCCAACCGCCTCAGTTCCTTTTTTCCCGCCGTCGAGTGCGCTTCAGTGACGACGTCGCTCGCCTGTCGGGAGTCAAACTTCAAACTAGCGCATAGTTTTCAGTTTATTTTTTTGTAACATTATCTCGATAGTAGTATCGCTTAATTTTATTCTATTTTCTAATATTTTAAATTTAACTTACTTGAAGAAGTCTCGGCCTACTGGACGGAGTCGACCATGAGCAGGTCAGGTGACGGTAGGGAGACTTCGTATGAAAGCTGTTCAGTCAGCCGGGCTGGGTCCGGTCAGCCTCCTTCTCCTCAGCGGGGTTCCGACAACGGTCAGTCCGATGCCCGGGGGGATGGGCGGTCCCCACCGGCATAAAAATAAATGGTTGCATTCTCGGCACCGTTCGGCCTCAAGCTCTTCTTCGGCCCACAGGTCAAAAAAGAGAAGGCATCACTCGAGGTCGCCCTCTGGTATGTCTGTGCGTCGACAGTCGGTTATCGTAGCTAGTTGCCGTTCTCCTTCTTCGGAGTCACCAACTGCTGGTGACCGCCGTCCTCGACATCGGAGCCCCTCCCCGCCTGTAGGTAGGGCTCCAGATGAGCAGTTTCATCAGTGGGCCGCTCTTATGGAGCGATGGGCTCGGAGGTTGGTTCTCCTGCCTGGCTCGGTTGCCACGGAGCCCCCGGGCTCCTCCAGCGATCAGGTAGGGCGGTTGGACCTTCCTAGTCACGCGGTGCCTTCTTCGGTGCCGGTGACTCCGCGCTTAGGTGTTTCCCCCCCTCACATGGCTGCGGCGCAGGGGGCCACACCGATGCCCTTATCTCCTGGTTTTTTTCCTTCTCTAGCTTTCCAGGTTCCCGGGGCATTTCCGGCACCTTCTGCGGGGTCTGTTGGCTTGTCGGTGCCATTTTCGGTGCCGCTCGGCCTTGCGGCGCCGTCCGCAGCGCCACGTGGTCTTGCAGCGCCGTTGGGTCTGGCGGCACCGTCGGCAGCGCCCGCTGGTTCGGCCAGGCGCGCTGCGGTGCCAGCGTGCCTCTTCAGCGCCCGTGCCCCTCTGCGGTGCCGTTTTCAACCCGTTTTGCCTTCCGGCGCCGGGGTCTCGGGGACTCTCCTTGTTTCTGCTATTTCCTCCTCTCCTAATTTTCACTCCTTTCCTGTCCAATCAGTCCTTTCTGGACCATCAGGAGATGATGTTGAGCCTGACCGAGACCTTCGGTTGGGTGATGAAGTGGAGAAACAGGATCTTTCTTTGCTACAGAGCCTGTGGTCGGGACCTGTCCTTTAAGTCTCTGTTGAAGAACCTGAATCCACTCTTCTCTCCAGACTACAGACATCGATCCTGGAAGATAATGAGACTCCAGTACCTTCACGCTTTGGAGATCCCAGCGGTTTGACTCCTCCGATCCAGCCTTCCTTGAGACGCTGTCTCAAATGGTATGGAATAATCCTGCTCTTATTCCTTCAGTGGCTAAATCCATTGATAGAAGTATTCAGCTCCCAAGGATCGTCCCATTTGGCAGCCCAAGCCTTGCGGATCCTATTGTAGTCCTGGCAGAGAATGATAAGGTCGTTCTTCCTCAAACTTCTACAGCTCGACCTATTAACAAAGAGTCTCGTAAGATTGATACATTAGGTAAGAGAGTCTTTGCTGCCTCCACTCTAAGTATGCGTATTGCCAGTTATCAAGGCTATTTTTCTCAGTATGAGTATATCCTGTGGCACTCTTTGAAAAGAATGGTTGAAGCTCTTCCGGATTCGGACTCCAAGTCAGAGCTTCTTCTGACCGTTACTAGGGGTATTGAGTCCAATAACCAACAGGTCAAAGCTGCTATGGATGCTTTCAACACTGCTTCTCGCTCAGCAGCCGCAGGTATTTGTACTCGGCGCCATTCCTGGCTGCGTACTTCTGGCTTCACGAATGATGCTCAGCAGCAGGTAATGGCGCTGCCCTTTGATGGCTCTTTTCTTTTCGGCCCTCAGGTGGAACAAGCCTTAGAGGCCACTCAGAAGACTAGGTCGGCCATTAAGTTGGCCAGACCTCCGCCTGCTCCCTCTCGGGGGCATGTGAACAGACGTCAGTTTCATAGTTGTCAGTCCTTTCGAGGCAGAGGCAGGGGAAGCTTCCATAAAAGCCAACCTGCCCAACCTCAAAAGAAAGAGAAAGCACAGGGGCCTAAAGCCCCAGCCACCTTATGAATTGCTGGCCCAAGTTCCATCCACACTGCCCGAGGTGGAACTTTCTCCTCCGGTGGAGGTCGTTTGATGTACTTCTGCAACC
This sequence comes from Neoceratodus forsteri, assembly GCA_016271365.2. Taxonomy (NCBI): domain Eukaryota; kingdom Metazoa; phylum Chordata; order Ceratodontiformes; family Ceratodontidae; genus Neoceratodus; species Neoceratodus forsteri. The sequence continues at coordinate 1,548,120,646 of CM057450.1, forward strand.
AGTGAAGTCCATAACCCGGACAAATGGGTCCTTGGATAATTTGCGAGGTTATTCTCTCAATTTTTGAAACCCCGATTGTCCTCCCAGATGACAACAGGTTGTCGGCCTCTCAGTCAGACCTCCTCACCGCTGAGATCCAGGGCCTTCTAAGCAACAGGGCAATAGAACTGGTGCCCCGCATCTCTGAGCACAGGGTTCTACTCCCATACTTCCTGGTTCCAAAGAAGTCTGGGGGAATCGCCCCATTCTAGACCTCAGAAAGTTGAACAAATTTCTCCCCAGGGAGAAATTCAAAATGATTTCCCTAGGTACCCTGTTACCCTTGCTGCATCAGCACGACTGGCTGGCCTCCCTGGATATGCAGGACGCTTACCAGCATATCCCCATCCACCCAACCCACCGCAAGTTCCTCAGGTTTGTAGCTCTGGGTCAGCATTATCAGTTCAGAGTCCTGCCTTTTGGGCTATCCTCGGCGCCGTGAGTCTTTACAAAGTGTTGTGCAGTTCTCGCAGTGCATCTCAGGAAGATCGGACTCAGAGTGTTTCCCTACCTGGACGATTGGCTTCTAGCAAGCCCTTCCAGCCAAGAGACTTTGGAAGCCGTGCAAACGACTTCTCATCTTCTTACGTCCATGGGAATTCTGCTGAATTTGAAAAAATCACAACTGCAGCCCTCCCAGAGGCTCCTTTTCATAGGGACGCTTCTAGACACCTCTTCCGCGAAGGCTTTCCTTCCAGAGGACAGAAGACTCGACATCCTTGGATGGCCGTTACATCGGGGAGAACCAATGGTTACAGCTCTCTCGATGCAACGCATGTTGGGTCTCATGGCGTCCTCGGTGTTCACTGTACCCTGGCGGTTGCACATGAGAACCACCCAATGGATGCTCTCCACTCAGTGGTCTCTGACCTCTCACCCCAGTCTTATCCCATCAAGGTGACGGAGCCTTGAAGGTCTCTCACCTGGTGGACTCAAGAGAGCAATCTCCTGGAAGGGTTCCCCTTTGCTCCCCCGGATCATCAGATCTCCATCACCACAGACGCATCGCTAATGGGATGGGGAGCTCACTGTCGCTCCCTCCACACTCAAGGTGTATGGACTCAGTTCGACACTCTTCTCCACATAAATGTCCTGGAGATGAGAGCGGTCCTCTACGCGATCCGAGCTCTGAAGGATATCCTTTGTCACAAGAACATTCTCCTTCAAACGGACAACAAAGCTGTGATGTATTACATCAACAAGCAAGGCGGTGCTCATTCTTACCCCCTTTGCAGGGAAGCAATGAGGGTGTGGGATTGGTGCTTGGAGCACAAGTCTCTGATTCAGGCGGTTTATCTGCCAGGTATACAAAACGATCTAGCGGATCACCTCAGCAGAAAGGAGGCAGACCCTCACGGTGGTCTCGATCCAGCCGTGCTCGGTCACTATTCAAAGGTGGGGACTCAGACCTGGACCTTTTGCATCCCCACTCAACAAAACTGCCTCTCTTCTGCTCCAGAAATCCAGGGCCTGGCATTTCTGTCAGGATGCGTTCAGGCTGCAGTGGACAAAGCGTTTTCTTCGCCTTTCCACAGTCCTCTAATCCAGAGTTCTCCTCAAGTTCGAGTCTCAGGGGACCAAAATGATTCTCATTGCTCCCTCCTGGCCTCGGCAACTATAGTTTCCTCTGCTCAACAGTATGTTGGCAGCCTCTCCAGACCACTTCCTTGCAAATCAACCTTTTGACTCAGGGTTCGTTGGTCCATCCCAACCTGAAATCACTTCACCTTCATGCTTGGCTCCTGAAGAGGTAGAAGTGAATCGATTCAACGTCTCTCGTAGAGTCTCGGACATCCTTCTGGCTGCGCGGAAGCCAGCCACCCGAAAAACGTACGCTTCCAAATGGAAACGCTTTTCTCTCTGGTGTGCAAAGTCCTCTTGGAATCCCTTTTCCTGTCCTCCTGACAAGGTTCTGGAGTATCTTTTGGACCTATCAAACTCAGGTCTCCAGTACTCCACAGTTAAAGTTCACCTTAGTGCCATCTCAGCGTTCCATGAGCCGGTTTCTTCCTTGACTCTGGCTCAGCTTCCTATGGTGAAGAGATTTCTTAAGGGGATTCTTCATACCAGACCCCCTGTTAGGCGTCCAGTTGCAACCTGGGACATTAACCTGGTGCTGGACATGCTCACTCAAAGCCTTCGGAGCCCTTAGCTACCTGTGAGCTAAAATTTCTTACCTGGAAGACTGCCTTCCTGGTGGCCATTACCTCAGCCCGCAGGGTCTCGGAGATTCATGCCTTGGTGACGGACCCTCCGTATACTGTATTCCATAAAGACAAGGTAGTTCTCCGTACTCATTCTAAATTTCTTCCCAAGGTTGTGTCAGAATTCCATCTAAACCAACCTCTGGTACTTCCCTCTTACTTCGCTAATTTCCAAAATGAAGGGGAACGATCTCTTCATTCCTTGGATGTTAAGAGAGCCTTGCGGTTCTATTTAGATAGAACCAAGAATTTTCGCAAGACTCAGCAACTGTTTATTTCTTTCAGCGACACCCGGCTGGGTCAACCCGTCGCTATTAGATGCATCTCATCATGGTTAGTGGCATGCCTTCGACATTGCTACTCCATGGCTCAAGTTAAATTGGAGGGTAGAGTGTACGCTCACTCTACTAGAGCTGATCATGGCATCTTTAGCGGAGATTCAGATGTTCCAGTGCGGATATCTGCAACGCCGCCACCTGGAGCTCAGTGCATACCTTCGTTAAGCATTATGCACTGGATGTTCATGCCAGCACATTCCGAGATTCGGCAGAACTATCCTTAATGGTCTTCTATCTTAGGCGTGAGCTCTGACTCTCCTGCCGCCCTTTTGGGGATTATCAGCTTGGTACTCTCCCACTAGTGTGAATGAGTGGTGGAGACTTATGTCAGGAAGATATGAAAATTACGTGCCTACTGTAATTCTTGATCTTCTTGGAGAGGTCTCCACCACTCATCCTACGCCCCTCCATCCCCCGAGCTCACCGCTGTGTTGGTCTTCACTCCCTCAAATCTTTAGGCCGTGAGGACTTCTTTGCTGACCCTTCTTGCACGGGTCGTACAGACTATCTTATGTCCGTTTTTAAGGTTAGATTTACTCTTTACGTTAGTTGCGCTGCACCTCCTTGGTAAAAGGTACTGAGGCGGTTGGAGGGTAAATCGCCGAGATGGTCATTGCCACTCGAGCCGCTGCTCGCGGCGCCATGCCTCAGCGCCATCTCGCGCTAACCCTCCAGCAAAAGTTTGCTCGATGGGTCCTAGTGCCTCCAGCGCTAATCCCACTAGTGTGAATGAGTGGTGGAGACTCGTCCAAGAAGATCAAGAATTACGGTAGGTACGTAATTTTCATTTCTTCGAATGGAGTCTTGCTGTATTCTGACCTCCTTCCCTGCTTCCCTACCTGGAACCTAGTAGTTTTGTGATGTGGTAGGGCAGGCACAGTGCTGCACCCCAGAGGTATACTGGACATGCCTTCATTTCTTTAGGAGGTTTCTTCTCGTTATTAAAGTTTTTGGGTAATTCACTACCTGCTGTGTTCTTTTTAGGGTTCTTGACGTGAGTCTTTTGACCCTAAACACCTTGTTTTTGCCACTTGGCACTAAAATTTTAGAAACAATTTCTACCTTCGAGTTAGTTAGTTTAGTGCTGGTAAGAATCTGAGGGTTACACTTCAGAGTACCGCAGACAGAGGTTTGAAAACCGAGCTTGAGCTCAACGTTCTATACCTTTGCATACAGTTAACCCTTTACTCTCTGGAGCAGTTCAAGTGCTGGGGCTAATTGCATATAGTCAGAATACAGCAAGACTCCATTAGAAGAAACAACATTACTATGGTGAATAATTTTTTCTTTTCTCCCATAGGGTGACGCGGCATCTGTCGGGGCAACTTCCTACCCCTTCTGGGGGGTCCCTGTCTCACTCTGCCTCACTCTCGGGCCTCACCAAGCCCATAAAGGTTCTCCCTCTCAGTGTCATACCCACTGAGGGCTAAGGGACTTTGTCCTTTAGGGTTAGGGCCCCTTCGGGTGGGCTCGGTACTCACCCACAGATGATGAATGGTGAAGATTGACACAGATAAGATATGAAAATTATGTACCTACCATAATTCCTGATCTTTCTGTGTATCTTCACCATTCATCACGATCCCACCCTCCATCCCCGTGGGGCCTCAGTCTCTGGGTACCCCTCCCTCTGTGTGCCCCCCTTCCCCCCCTCTTTCCACTGGTCAGGAGCGGGGTGACCTGGGGCACACACAGGAAATTTATACTTCCTGTCGGGGGGAGAGGGTCAGGGGAGTGGGCACCTTCTCCTTAATGCTTTGGCTCCACCCTGCTGGGGTGGGAGTTGGTGGTTGCCTTCTCTTCTTTATCTCTCTCCTCCTCTAACCTGCTCTGTCTTTGTCCTTAGGACTTATCCCTCAAACTATTTTAATTAAACCTTGTTTCTCTCTCCTCTCGGAGGGTTTTCGGGGGAGTAGAGCCCTGTATCCTATCTTTCTTCAGAATAGCAGCTTCTGCTCATGTCGAAGTTTACTGCCAGTTATTCTGTGCCTTGAATCCTGGCAGTTCAGCCTTCTGGCTACTCCTTTGCAGTTTCTATACAATCTGGAGACAGATCTAAGCTTCAGGGAATGTCCTTCCCCTCACTATTCTGATTTTTCTCTCCCTCACTCCTTCCCTCTTTTTCTGCTTCCAGAGATTGGAGCCCCTTCCCAATACCCTTAGAGTTCCAACTCTCCTTCTGTCCTCTCAGTCATTTATTTCTCCTTTTATTTTGTATATCTTTTCCTTTGTCTGTCCTTTGGACTTCTTGTCCCTCCTTCCCTCTCAACCCTTTCTTACTCTACGGTGACTCAGAACTGGTGGAAGGGCAGGGTCAACGACACCTACCGGCCAGCCTGTGAGCACCACACAGTGCATTGGCCTCGAGGGCGATGCCGACAGTGCGTTGACTCCACCCATCCCAAAAAAAAAAAGCTCCCACTGGGTCATGACCTCTGGCCTGAACTCACAGGTGATGAATGGTGAAGATACACAGAAAGATCAGGAATTACAGTAGGTACATAATTTTCGTTTGCAGGAACACATTGTTTTTTCTTAGCTCACTTCCTTTCTTGACAACTCTTCCTTTTTCACACCTTTCCAGTCTGGCTTTAGGAAATCCCACTCCACTTCTACCTCTCTACTTCGTCTCACTGACTCCATACTCACAGGTATGGATCAAGGACTGATTACTTCTGCTGTTTTTGTTGATCTTGCTAAAGCATTTGACACTGTGGTACATCCCATCCTTCTGGACAAACTTAAGCTGCAGGCCTCTGTGACTCTTTGTTCAGTTGGCTTCATTCTTACAGTACATTGGTGGGAGGTCTCAAACTGTCTGGATAGGAGAATCCATTTCATCTCCACTCCCCATTTGCTCAGGTGTTCCTCAAGGGTCTGTCCTGGGTCCTATTCTCTTTTCCATTTTCTGAAATTACCTCCCCACTGTCTGTTCCTTTGCATCCATTCATATGCACACTGGTGATGACACAGTTATTTTTGCTTCTGGCTCCTCGTCCCATGACCTAACCTTCCAGTTGCAGTTGGATTTTGATAAGATTCAGCACTGGTCCAAGTCCAACCAGTTGTCCCTCAATGCCAAAAGAACAGTCTCCTTGACTTTTGGCACCCATCAGAGGCTTACCAGATTTACTTTTCCATTGTTTAATACCCTTGATGGCACTAAGATAGAAGATGTTTCCTCCTTTAAGTACCTCGGGGTCTGCCTTGACCCGCATCTTGATTTCTCAGTGCATATTGATGCTATTCACCATAAGCTACACCCTAAGCTTGGAGCATTGTACAGGAATAAAGTGAGTATTCCACTTCCTGCCCATCGAGCAACTGCAGTAAAAATGAGTCTCCCTATCTTTGACTATGGTGACTTAGTCTACAGTGGTGCCCCTAAATCTTCCCTTGCCAGACTGGACCCCCTTTTCCATTCTTTCTGTTGTTTTGCTTTAGATCCCCCCCCCATACTCACTACTGCTCTTTTTACTTATCACTTTCTCTCCTCTCTCAATGCTAGGTGCCTTTCCCATTGTGGATCTTTTATATCCAAATTCTGGTTCAGCTCCCTTCCCTCCTATCTTAAATCCCTTCTGTCCTCTCATCCTCCTCCCTCCTACTTTCTCTGCAACACTAATTCCTATCTCTTTCTATTCCTTCTAGAAAATCTACTGTTGGACAGTTTGCTTTTTCTTACCGATTTCCTAAACATTTGTCCTCCCTTCCCATTTCTATTCATTCTACCTCTTCTCCTTCCTTCCTAAAGTCTCTTCTTTATGACTGTTATTCTCTTACTTGCAACTGTCTATGACCCTCTCCGCTTCTTATTTCCATTCTCTATACATATAAGGGAGTGTTTTATTTTCTACTTGCATTCATTTATTAATTTGTCTCTAATTATTTATATTTATGCTTTGTGTATTACTATATTGCTGTAATTGACTTCTTATTTTCATCAGTTTATTGTTTAGCTTTCTCCTTCTCCTCTTCCCCCAGGATGCGTCTGAAATGGATTGTTCTCAGCTCAGTATGTCTTTCCTGGTTAAACTTTTAAATAAATAAATAAAATGGTGCCTACGGATGATGTGGCATGTGTAGGGGTTTGTGAGCTAATTGAACACTTTGTCCAGATCCCAGCACCCCAACAGGAGATTTGCATATGATGAGGGCATTGAAGACCCCATCATTGTTCCAGAAATTTGGTAGTAAAAGCTGCCATTGAAATTCAAAATAATTGTAATCGAGAACAAATCCAATCACTTCCAGTAAAAGATTCACTGAAAATATATATTTCTTTGGGTTCTTTCTCAAAAAATATTCACAGGCCCTTATACTATCTTATTTTATTGACATACAGAGCTTCTATATCTGTACCCAATGATAGGTACTCTTCCTGCCATTCAAAGTCTGCAAACTTATTAAGGGCATCCGTTGTGTTATGTAGGTGTGTGCTCACTTGCCCCAGACAATCCTTTAGGAAAAACACACATTTTTATAAATGGTCAGTTCAGGAGTTCATTCCTGAGAGAGTGGAATGCCCCAGGGTTTTTTGTATATTTTTATGCACCTTGGACAGTGCATACAGCATTGGCGTAACAGGAAATTAAATTCATTTTCTGCAATGCAATTTAATTCCCTTACATCCTTTAAGAAAGATAATAGATCGCTTTTGAACTTAAATATGGGGTCTTGGGGCAATTTTCTATAAGTTTCCTTGCAATTTTCTATAAATTTCCTTATCGTTCAACAAATCCATAACACTATTTATTTATTTATTTATATGTTTGTTTGTTTGTTTTTGGTAACTGGGTAAGTGCTCTAGACATAGAAATGCCTATTTTCAGGCACAACCCGAGAGGGTACAAGTCAAACTATAAACAACAACAGTGGTCAAAATACAGGGCAATAAAAGTACAAGTCAGTTTGGGGTAAAACAAACAATGGGGAAATAACAGCAAACGTTGAACATATCTAAACATATTCACAAAGAGCAATTGTTCACATTCCATTAAAGTTGTGTTGCCCCTCTATTCAACAGGTTTGTATGACAAGGTTAGTACTGTTCAAATGTTCTTGTAGAGTATCTTTTCTTGTATGGTTAGATTGCTGTTAACATTCTTCTCCCCCCCCCCCACTTGCTACCAGCTTATTCACTTCCTTTAAAACTACCTTTTCAAATGCCTTTGTATTAGAATTTAGATTGAGTGGAGGAACACAAGTGTTGGTACCTTTAAATATGTTTCTTCATATTTTTGAAGGGTATTCCTGTCTAATCCCCAAAACATGTCATGTTTTCTAAACCCATGGTTTTCCATATTATATAGCTCCTCCAATGCCTGAAGGTTATCTATGTTTGATAAGAGACAACTTACTTCCTGCATTTTCAGTGTCAGTGCCTTCTGGCATGTTATTAGGGTCCACAGAGTTAAAGCCATTGCTAGTCTCTTGCTCTGATAACAAAGCCGTTAAGTCCTCCACCATTGTAGAAGTTTCCTTCGGTTCTCTTTTGCCTGCTACATTCATATATATGCTTCCTCTACCCATAGTTTCTGGGTTTGTTTCTTGCAAAGTATTTCTTCAAAGGAATTGTTTGGAAAAGAAGAAAAAGGTCTACTTGAGTTTTGAAATTATCACACTCAGCAACTGGTACTAATGAGAGTCCCTTTGTAAGGAGTTTTAGTTGTGTATCAGTAGAATTCCGATTTTTAGATTTGTTATGTGTTTTTGGTGCACTTCTCTTGCATAGTTCTATTCTTTCAGCCTGCACCTCTCCTGCCCCTCCTGGTTACATTTTTTTTTTGTCTTTTTTCTTTTGCTTTTTGTTTTTCTTGCTTTTGGATCAAAGAACACTTTTCTCAGGATGTTTCTTTGTTCTTGTCTCTTGGACTGGTTTATAAATTCTCCTTTTGTTCAGCACTTTTACTTATTCCTGATTTTCTTCTGGTCTGTGACCTTCCGCTGCTGGCTGACCTCCCTGTTCTCAATGGCTTTATCCATGAATAAATCCTGCCTTCTTGGTAGTCAGCTCTGTCTTATTGCAACTTTTTTCTTCCTTTTAATGATTTCTTCCTCAAATTTACTGAGGTTAGTTTGAAGCATTTTATCAAGTTCTAGGAAAAAGGGGGCATTTTTAAGTGTACTTAATTCTTCTCTTAGTCCACAGTGAGTTAACAAGCATTTGTCAATGCCGAATGTTTCTTTGCATGGTTTATGTGTTTGACCAAGTTTTCAACATGGCGTTTTTTGGGACCCCACCTCATGAAGAGTGCCACTGTCATTTTGGTCACTCATCCCAAAAGGTGATTTCGCAGAGCAACCACACCATTCTGCACCACAGGTGTGAAAACATGTTTCAGGCAGGATGTGAAAAAATGACAGCTGTACTTTTCATAAGGAGGTGCAAAAAATGGTAATACTGAAAATCTGGAGTGTAAATATTAAAAATTGGCGATATTAGGAGTATGCATAGAAGCTGTACAACGCACGCTCATAGCACAGTCATTTTTTGGAATTTTTTCACCAAATTTGCAACATGAGCTTTTTGAGACCCTACCTCATAAACAGTGGCACTGTCATTTTGTTAATCAATGACTGCAAAATCATTTTTCGGGACTGAGAAATGAAATGACAGTGACATATTCATGAAGTGGGGTCCCAAGAACCCCATGTTGAAAATTTGGGGCCAAAATTCTTAAAAATGGCTGAGATATCAACCTAAGTTGAACCCCCCTCCCCCATTGACTGCCATTATAGGGCTTACCGTCATGTCTTCAGTTTGCCAGTTGCTTTTGAAGAGTGCAGATGTGTTCCCAGTCCACAGAAGATCACTGCTTCTGACTTCCAGAGGTAAGTATGGGGGTGAAGGAGGGTGTGGGGAGGTGGGGTGCATAGGGGGTGGGTGGGGTTGAGAGGGAGACCAGGGAGATGACAAGGGATCATTTTTTTACAGGTTAACTTAAAAAAAATACCTTGGAGGATAGTTTTCTTTCTTTACAGGTACAAAATACAACATAAATTTGGGCACACTGGGGTTTTATTTTCAGCCGTAGGGTTGGCCGGTGAAAGAGGGAGTGGGGAGGACAGCAGCAGAGGGAGGAAGTGGGAAGGATTTATTTTCAGCCATAAGGTCAGCCGGTGAACTAGGGAGCGGGAAGGACAGCAGCAGAGGGAGGAAGTGGGAGGGATTTATTTTCAGCCAGGGAACGAGGGAGCGGGGAGGACAGCAGCAGAGGGAGGAAGTGGGAGGGATTTATTTTCAGCTGGGGAATGAGGGAGCGGGAAGGACAGCAGCAGAGAGAGGAAGTGGGAGGGATTTATTTTCAGCTGGGGAATGAGGGAGTGGAGAAGACAGCAGCAGAGGGAGGAAGCAGGAGGGATTTATTTTCAGCCAGGAAATGAGGGAGTGGAGGAGACAGCAGCAGAGGGAGGAAGCGAGAGGGATTTATTTTCAGCCGGGGAACGAGGGAGCAGGGAGGATAGCTGCAGAAGGAGGGAGCGGGAGACATTTATTTTCAGCCGGGGAATGAGGGAGCGGGGACAACAGCAGCAGAGGGAGGGAGCAGGAGGGATTTCCTATGTGTTCCAAATCAGATCGGAGGTCTGGAGGTGTTTTGTGGCGTGAGTTGTAATGGCCGCTATGCAAATGAGAAAAATAAAGTGCACTCTTTAATTGCTGCAGTTCATTTCTCTCAAGTGAAGGCCAGCTCCCACTGTGAAATTCCAGCAGCTGTCACACTGGGCGTCACCGTTCATTGGTGTGTCAGTGTCGCGCCCACTGTGCAGTGCTCTGCATTGGCTTTGTCCCTGACACACCTCTGAAATGCGGTACTTTCCCAAGGTGTTTCTTGTGCATGCACACAAGGAAACACAAAAAAGGAAAAAAAATGAAACTTCACAGGGCAGTTCATTAAACAGAGTACTGAAGGGCATGTACAGGTGTGAGCATTGCAATATTTGCAAATGTTGACAACAAGGGAGGGACCTCACTAGCCAGAATGGCAGACAGGTTGATATTGGAAAGTTTATCAACTCTGTCACATCATTTATTATATATGTTTTCTGGGGAAGCTGCAGCAAATGTTATGTGGGTCAAACCATACACCCTTTAAAAGAGAGAATTCAGGAACATGTGGGGAGCAACTTAAAGGGCAATGAAAGTACCCCAGTAGGAGATCACTTTAAAGCATGCCACAGTTCTGATTCAAGCTATTTAAAATGTACAGACATTGAGCATGTACCGCCTATAAGAAGAGGAGACAGACTTAAAAGACTTTCACAAAAAGAAAATTGTTTAATTTTTTTCCTAGACAGTTTGGCTCAAGCAGGTCTAAATGAGGAATGGGACCTCAAGCCATTTCTGTGAGTATACAACTTGAATTCCACCCCCCCCCCACCTCGTTCTAAAATCCAGCAGTATTGACAAAGTGTGGCTTGGGTAAAAGCTTGTGGGTATTTATGTGACCATTGTGAGCATAGTTACAAATGACTGTATAGATGTTATACATGTTACTCACTGTTATGGAAATGATTAACTGAAACTCTCTCTCTCTCTGTTTCTTACCTTAGGAGTCTTACTACGTTTGGTCGATAGCTCAACAGGCTACTTAGATCCCTGGGCACAGAAGGCATACTTCCATTAATTGGGTGATCGTGGCCATCCAGTTGGTGCCATGATGGAAAGTAGAGCAGAATCAATCTATCTGAACTCTGTCTCTGAATTTCTACATGCAAGGTTCAGTAGCCAGCTCTTACTGAATTTTGGAATTAATGCATTAATTTAAAAGGATTATTATAGTTTGGTGAATGATATTAGTTCAATAAACATTTTTTAAACTGTTATAACACACCAGCATTAACAGTTTAAATGTGCAGGCAATACCTATTTAATTGAAATGGATGTTTAACCATTTAAATTGAAAGGCTAAGCACTGCACAGAGATGTGATTTTGACTGTGATGTTAAGTTTAATGTAAACTGTTTTTAATACTCTCTGCACTATTGGTACTATCAGCTTGGTATTGTAAGTGTTTACAAATGATGATGTAGTAGGGACGTCATCAAATGATGCCCATAAAACAGGCTGCATACATACCCTTGGCACGTGTCCTAAGGGAGCACTACTGAGCAAAGCGCAGGGGCAGGTGGCATAGTGAGACTGCACCTGCACATGTTTGATGGTATTAATGCATGTTAATAAAGCAGCACTTTTTTGCATGGAATTCTTGTTGTCAGTACTGTCTACTTCTGGGAGGTGAGTACTCTGTTTTAGGCATCTAGTTTGCTGCTTTGCAAAGCATTTTGCATGACACTATGCACAAAAAGCAAAATATAAGCAAGACAGTATAACCGGGTATGCACTGTTCTGAGATAAACACATGCCCAGAGTGCCTTTTATCCCTGTGTGTTCATTTATCACAACACAATGCACACCCCATATAGAGGATAGTGTAGGAGCAATCATACACAACAGGTCTTTTTTCAATCAAGAGGTTTCTGTGGTAACAGGAGACCTTGAGAGTACAGCTCGAGAGGTCTTGTTACTGTGGAAACATTGAGATAGAAAAATAGACCTCTTGTGTATGATTGCTCATACACTGTCTTTTATAGTGTATGGGCAACCATTACATTTTGAATTTGTCCTTACTTTTTACCTTTTTTTTTAGATGTAGCTCTCTTCTGGGGCCAGTCTCACTGCCACCACTATTTTGAGTGGATTAGAGGATCATGGAAAGCGTATGCATGAAGGCGTTCCATGTTGTTGTGCTGCAGTAGCTACGTAGCTATTGCAGCACAACAAACTAGCTGACGTAGCTAGTGCAGCACAACAACGTTGTTAGAGGAATGGATTTCCATCCTCAACAACGTTCCACCATACACTATAGTCTTATTGCACTTAGAAAATGGGTTTCTGCTGTGGAAATTAATGTATACAGTTATTTTAATGTTTTAAATAAACAGTGCAGTTAAGTCAAGTATTGTTACGTGTAGGGAGAAACAGTCCCAGAATTTGGGGTATGGGCAATGTAACAAAATCAGTTCTACAAAACTAACTGAAAAAGAAAGACAGAATGTGATCAGACTCGCCCTTGGGGATGGAACATGAAGCTTAAGATCAGTTGGGCATTCATACTTCCTGACTCTACTCGGGCACTAGATAACATGTAGAAAAAGTAATACATAAAAGAAAAAAAGTTGTAAAAAAATCAATTCAGCAGTATTATGTGATGCTTCAGTATGTTTGTACTCAGACTTTTTACGTGACCCTTTTCTCTGTGGGGAAAAAACGGAATCTTGTGTGAAATTTAAACATTCTGAAACTGACACATTGATTTCTATTGTTATTGGGCAGCCTAGAACCAGTACTTTTTTTTTTGCCTGTACACTGTACTGAAATAAAAGTATGGGTTCCAGGCTGTCTCAGTCAACCAAAAGCCAGCATTTTAACTCATTTTCTAGATAAATGTAAAGTATGAAAACTGAAATGCAGTAATCAAAATCAGCAGCATATCCTTGATCTTTCATGTCAGACCAAAAGTGGTGGCAGGATTGGAAGTCTGCTGAAGAACAAAAAGCAGAACAGAAGTCTCAGCAGTCCCAGAAAACAGAAGGAGCCATCAGTTCTTCAGCTCCATGCACTGGGGGAAAGGGAGTGGCCAGAGGGAGAGGCACAGCTACTAAAGGACAGTTGCCTCCAAAAGCTGCAGCTTCATCCAAAGGCAGCAGCACTTCAACACGAGGAGCAGGGACAGGAACTACCAGAGGATCCTCAACCACTGCTTCCAGGTAAATATCTAGTAACGGAGAGCCTAGATCACTGGAAGTTTTGCTGTCTATTTAACATACATTTCCATGGCTTCACTGTTGGGATGACCATGGTAAAAACATAGGTAAGCATGGTTGACTATGGTTTAATAGTGGTTTGCCCATGATTGTAAGAGCAGAGCTTAGTCAGATCTAATGTAGTGCTGCATACAGTTCTAAAGGATTTGCAGTCTAAACAGCTTGCCAGTTTTTTCTGCAGTGGTTATGTCTAGAACATTTGTTCAAAAAAAAAACTGTGATGCCTGTCCAGGGTGCATAACAGTCTCTTCTAACAACACTAATGTTTACATCTGCTTCACACTTTAAGAGATAGCCCACACGTGCTCTGCTCAAGAATATTCAGGTAGATTTGAACCTAAAATTTGACTACGTCATGACTTTGTGCTATGCACAGAATGTTTCTAAAGATTTTGTTTTAAACTAGACATCAAACTGACTAACCACAGGAACATTAATCAAGGCATAAATTTCAGATGAATAAAACTTCTGTAAGTCACAAAGTTTGAATGATATACACCCTATCTTATGCTGCATCTAGTCCTCCTTTGTATCGTAGACATACCACATTGTGACATTGGGCCAGTTCATTTCTATTAGAAAAAAGATCAAATATCAGTTGTCACTGATACCATGGCCCCAGTCATCTCCAAGGCTGCCTGAGAGAAAGAGGGGTGCTGCTGGGAATTTGCTGAGCTATCAAGCCCATGTCCTGTTGCTGATCTTGAGAGTGAGGGTTCTGGAGGTGGACAACCAGTCTCTGCTTCCTCTATAGTACCGTGGCTTCTCCGAAGCTGGTGAGGGCTCAAGACCACCTGAGTCTATTGTTTGTGGACCTGATGCAGCAGATTCAGTTCCCGTTCCTGAATCTTCCATGTGACCTTTACTTGGGTCTTAATCACTGTATGTAATTTTAGCCTCTGGCTAAGGCTTCCATTCTGAGTCCAGAATCGAATTTGGGCATGGCTATTAACTTAATGTCTCTTCAGGAACCTAGTGGCAGCCTTGTTATACCTGATATTGAAAGTAACGGGATCATACTGATGTAAATCTTTTACTGTCTCTGTATGGGAATAATGATGAGGCTGTGCTGGAACAGGAGAATGGGGAGGGGGAACAGGTGGTGTGTGAGAGGATTATGATCGTAAATAGACGTGGTTTAAATCCTAAGAGCACCTTTTGTTTCAACATACCCAGATATCACACAATCAGGGTTTGCAAAACTACAAGGGCAGATATAGACAGAATGTTAGAACAAGGGAGGGGATACAGATATAAGAATATGAGCAGAAGTAGGAGAACCGGGAATCAGGCCAGAAATTACCATTCATAATGCAAACAAAGGAGGGATGATAGTCATTCAGGACACAGAAAAATATGTCCAGGAAATTAAGAAACAGCTTGCTGATGAGGGGTGCTATAAAAGCCTAACCTTTAATCTAACTGTGCCATGCAAATTAGAATGGGATGAGATGGTGGAAAAAGCCAAGGCACATAGATATATATCTAAACAGGAGCCTATGTTTTTGAAAATGGAGCATCCTGTAACACTCACTCGCTATACTTTGCCCAAAGTCCACAAGTCTGTTAGGGACCTTCCTGGGCAATCAACTGTCTCAGGTATCAGGTCGCTCAGTGAGGGTCCCTCCAGATTTGTGGACTATTATCACAAGCAGATTGTGGTTAAAGTCCCTAGTTATACAAGAGATTCAGATACTGTATAATTACCAAACTTGAGGGATTAGATTGGCAAGAACACTACTGCTGGTTCACCATTGGTATATGTTCCTTATACACATGTATAATACATGATCATGGCTCTAGGGCATGTAAGAATTTTATGCCAACAGATAGCACCTTGAAGGAAGCACTACAGAGATTCATTTTGGACCTGTTAAAATTGTGTTGACACATAATTGCTTTTTGTTTGACAGCAAGGTTTATTTGCAGTTGAGAGGCACTGCTGTGGGAGCAGCATTATCCCCCTCATGTGTCAATATCTTCATGGTTTGGTGGGAAGATCAGACTGTTTTTGATAAGGCCACATTATTAAATGTTGTTTTATTGATGATATAGTATGTGTCTGGAGTTGGTGGGGAGGATACTGTGCAAGGAATCGTTGAACTTGAACTCTATGAATATCACTTGTACCTACAACAAGAACAGAAGGGAGACTAAATTTGTGGATGTAAGATTCAGACAGCAACATGATATGTGAACCATTCTGAAAGCCTGTTTTGGATAACAGCCTATTAATGGCAGAGAGTACCGATCCTAGGGGCCTGGTTGACAGCATCCCATATGGGCAGTTTTTATATATCAAGCACAATTGTTTTTTGGAAGAGATCTGTATGAAGGAAGCTCAGATGCTGCTGACCAGGTTAATCCAGAGAGGCTATTTAGCAAAAGTGATACATAGGGCTGAGAGAAAGGCAGGACAGGTACCTAGAAAGTCTCTGTTGTTACCACAAAAAAAGTGGAGATGTCAAGGCAAGGATTAATTTTGTCCTTTATTATGGGGTACAGCACAGGCGGTGGCAAAGGCTGTGAAAAATCGGTGGCAAATTCTAACCATGGATCTGGAATTAGGACCTTTGGTGGGGTCAGCACCCAGGGTATCATACCAAAGAGGTAAAAATATTAAAGATCTCCTGACCAATAGACATTGTATGAATAAGACATTGGATTTGACAGGACAGAGAACAGGATTTTATTCATGCCACAACTACAGTGCTTGTAAATATGCAGGAACTGGTCCAACATTTACTCACCCCAATACTGGGGAGGAGTTTGGAACAAAATTCTGCATGAATTGTTGGACAAGGTATGTGGTGTATGTGGGGTGTTGCACCTGTGGCAAGCTTTATGTTAGTAGAACTGTGAAATGTACCAAAAAGGATTCAGGAGCATGTGAAGGAAGTTCAGCAAGGGAATCAGGGTTAGGGAGGGGGGAAAGTTGAAAACAAAACCACTGCCATGCCGTATGAAGATCCCCAGAGCAACAGAGTCTGGAACGGGCTGGTATATCTGCCACCAAGCTGCCAGCAGTGGGGGAAAAAGCACAACACACACACAAAAAAGAAAATGTCCCGTGATAACACTTTGGAGCTTGCCACAGGTACATCACCACAGCAGTCTCTTTCAGGACCCTAGATCGTAGGCCCTGAAATGAGAGGGGAGGTGATAGTCTCAAGTTATTACTGAGAAAGGAAACAGAATAGCTCTATCACCTCATGTCATTATACCCCAATGGTCTGAACACAGATCTAGACTTTAAACCCTTTTTGTAAATGAAATTAAGATCTTTTCTGTGTCAATCTTCACCATTCATCACAGATGGGTTATCTGGCTGGAGGTCAGAACCCCACGGGAGCTTTTTTTTTTTTTTTTTTTTAAAAAGGGGTAGGCGGAGCCGACACACCATTGGTGCCGCCCTCGAGGCCGACGTACTGCGTGGCGCTCGAGGGTTGGCTGTTAGGCTGTGTCGACTCCACCTGCCTGCCAGTTCTTCGTCTCCTGCCATCGAGGTCACCTCGTGGGAAGCTTCAGGAAGATTTTAGGCCTGTTTCAATCCTTCGCCTTCGGCGTTAAGTCCGTCGGTTACCTGCTGGTTCTGTTTTCTGCCTCTACTTGACGTCGCCCGGTAAGATATTTCCTTATTATTTGAATTTTGCGACGTCGAGTCTGTTTTGGTGTTTTTTTCCGTAGGTCATGTCTCGGTCGGAGGGCAAGAAGTCTTCAAAGACGGGTCGGCCCCCCATGCGACAGTGCCCATGCGGCCGAAAATTCTCCATCACCGACCAGCATGACCGGTGTCTTGCATGTCTGGCCCGCTTCACGACATGGACTCGTGCGATACCTGCTTCTTCATGGACCGCCGGGTCCTCGAACAGCGCGCGTTGAAAGTGGGGCGAGCTCCGCCGACTTTAGGGGGTAGGGTTCGCACTGGTCGGGCCAAGCCGTGTTCTCTCAGCCTTTCCTCCGGGTCCCCTCCCAGTTCTATATGGACCGAGGAGGAGGGAGCCTCGACTACTTGTAGCCTGGCCATTGCCGAGGCTCCTCCCATGGTGCAGGAGGCCCGCCTCCCTCCTCCGGAGGCGGGCAGGAGGTGCTGCCATGGCATTGCGCCGTTAGTGAAGGCTCCCCGGTGTCATTCCGCAGCTTGGAAGGCCGGGTCGGTGCAATCCTCGACACCGTCAGTCGGCGCCGTTTGCAGCGCCGTGGGCCTAGCGCGGGCCGCCGCCGGTGCTGACTTGTCGCTTGGCACCGTGGTCTCGGTTGACGCCATTCACGGCGCTGACAATGTTCGCGCGGCGCCGTGAGACCAGATCCAACGTCGCCCTTCGCAATGTCTCGCCTCGGCTGAGGATGCACAGCGTCTTGTCCTCGGACTCAAGCGCGGGGCCTTTGACTCCTTCTGTCGGTGCCGTCCGGTGGCGCCGTCCACGCTCTCTGTGCCATTCATGGTGCCAAGGAGACGGGCAGTGCCATGTTCCGCACCGGGTCCACCCCGGGCCGCTGCCGGCACTGCAAGCACGGTCCTAGGTACGCCATGGGGTGCCATGGGGGCCGGTGGTACTGACGCCGGCACCGGCGAAAGCACCGGGCTGTCGCCGGGCGCTTGTCCCTGTCCTGCTTCCGGTGCCGGTGGATCGGATGGTGCCGCAAATGGTCCTGGCATTGGACCTCTGGCTCGGGCTGGTGCCGTGCCTCCTGCAGGTCCTGCTCGCGGGGTTGCGGAGGGCACTGGTGCCAACTCAGGGACAGCAGTGGCTTCCGGGTCCAGTGGCAAGGTTAGTTCTGCCCGCCCTCCTACAGTTTGTCTCAGAGCTTCGGACTCTACCTCTTCAGAGTCAGAGTCGAGCTCCGAGTCGGATGGGCAGTCGCACCCCTCGGGGTTGGCTGCAGACGTGGGCAGCATAGTGGTCTCATCGATGAGTCGGAGCCAGCCCCCTACTGAGGAGAGGTCGGTGACCCCCGAGACTAGGGTCAGTGGTGCTGACCAGCAGGCAGTGGTGCGTGCAACCATAGCTCTGCAGCCTGGTCTTGGGGGTTTCATCGATCCCTCGGTGGTGGCACCCCCTCCAGTGGTGTGTCTTGATCGCCCGACTTTGGAGCCCATCGAGACGCCTACAGGGGGGGAGGGTACTGCTCCCTGGGTCTCCACTTCGGGGGCTGCCCAGAGATGCCAGCTACCTAGGCTGGCCCTCTCGAGGAGGAGGACTCTTTCAGACTCTGAGGGGTTGAGGGGTGTGGGGTCGCCGTGTTGGCCCTTTTCTGGGGTCCACTCGGGCCCTGGATGGAGCCGTAGTGCAGATTTCCACCCTTCCCCCTCGGGTTCCTTGAGGGAGTCCCGTTCTTTTGAAGCAGGGGACCGTCCTTCTGGACCTTTACGGCCCCGGTCGCCTCACCGGGGGGATTCTTCCGGGCGCAGCCAAGGCAGTACCAGTGTGGTTGTACAGCTGTCGGCTGTGGGATCTTCCAGGGCACCTTCATCGGGTGCTCACGGTCCGCACCCTAGCCCTGGCAGAGGTCAGCCGACTTCTCTTCTCGGCTCTGCCCCATCCCTCTGCCACATTCTCCTGCACTCCCAGGCATCCTCGGTCCTAGCGGCCCTCTCACCTGGGAGCAGTTCAGAGCGGTGGCTGCCCGGTTCTCTGCTTACGTCAGGGCAATAGACAGCCAGGTTTTTCAACCTCCCACCGTGCAGCCACCCTCTGAGCACATGGTGACCTCCAGCTCCTCATCCCCCTCTTCAAGGGGAGAGGAACCTTCTGTCCACATCTCTCCGGCTGCTGATCTCTCGGAGTATCAGCGTTTCCTCGTGGGGCTGTTGGAGGATTTGAACCTTTCACCCTCCGCTATCAGCAATCCTGACCACTCGGCACACGCCTTTCTAGGTGATTTTGGCGAGGCCACCCTTGTGGTGCCACCCTGGCCAGCTCCCTTTCGGGAGGCGTCATTGCGTTTCTGGCAGAGACCCTTCTTCGGAGTTCCCGCCCCAAGGGACCTCAGCCAGAGGTATTGCGCTCATCCACAGTCTGGTTTGACGCACTTGGATACTCCTGATGGGCTTCACGCCCTTCTCCATGACCGGCCCCCAGATCAAGACTCCTCGGATTTTGATTTTTGGGGGAGGAGGACCTTCTACTCGGCATGGTTACTCCTCTCTATTTCTGCTCATCAGGCCCACTATGCAGCCTACAACAGGTTCTTGTGGTCCAGGCTAGGTCAGCTCCTAGCCTCATTGCCTGACTCGGAGCAAACCAGACAAGCCATCGCACTCTCTGCACGTGGCCTGGAGCTAGCAAGGCACCAAGCGAGGGCATCTTATGACGCCAACGAGGTAGCTACCAGGGTTGTAGGGACAGCGATCTGCACTAGGAGATTGGCATGGCTACGTCTTTCCCGGTTGTCACCCTTGGCCCGGCATAGGGTGATTAGCTCCGCCCACTAGGGAACCTACCTTTTCTCCCATAGAGTGAGACGGGCGCTATCGGGCAACTTCCTTCTTCTCCGGGGAACTCCGCCTCTCTCTCTCTCCCACTCTCAGGCCTCTAGGCCCTGAAGGTTCCCTAGTGTGTCACCCACTGAGGGCTAAAGGACTTGTCCCTTAGGGTGTAAAGAAACAACCCTTCTGGGGGCTTGCATTACCTATCTGAGATGAATGGTGAAGACTGACACAGATAAGATATGAAAATTACGTACCTACCATAATTATGATCTTTCTGTGTATCTTCACCATTCATCACAACCCCACCCACCATCCCCTGGGGCCTCAGTCTCTGGGTCCCCCTCCCTCTCTGTGACTCCCCCTCTCCTCCTCAGGAGCGGGGTAAAGTAGGGACACACAGGGGGGTATTTTCCAATGAAGAGCAGACAGCTCGAGCAGCACTCCTTCTCTACTACTTTGTCTCCACCCTGGTGGGGTGGGAGTTGGTAGTTGCCCTCCTTCTGTTCTCCTTCTGGTTTCCATCCAACTATTTCTCCTAAAAAAAAAAAAAAAAAAAAGAAAAAACCCCCCTTTTTTTTTTTTCACCAAACATCTTTCCTGAGAGAGTACTAAATCCCTGTACCCTGTCCTTCCTCCAGAATAGCCGACTCTGCTTCTGGGGTATTTGCCAGTTATTCTGTGCCTTGAATTCTGGCAGAGACTTCCTACTCCTTGCCGCTCCTATACAATCTCAGGACAGACAAGGGTCTCGGATGCCTTAATACCTCTCCTCTCTCCTAAATTCTTTCCCTCCTACTCCTTCCCTTCTTCCGCTTTTCAGAGATTGGGGCCCCTACCCAATCCCTTAGTCTAACCTCTTCTTTGCTGTCCTCTCAGTCATTATTTCTCCTTTTAGTTCAGTCATCCTTCCTTTTTCTGTCCCTTGGACTCTCTTTCCCACCCTCCATCCCTTCCTCTTACCTCTCGGTGACTCAGAACGGCAGGCGAGCAGAGTCTACACAGCCTAACGCCAACCCTCAAGCGCCCGCGGTACATACGGCCTCGAGGGTGCACCGATGGTATGTCGGCCCGCCTACCCTTTAAAAAAAAAAAAAAGCTCCCGCGGGGTCCTGACATCCGGCCAGATAACCCATCTGTGATGAATGGTGAAGATACACAGAAAGATCATAATTACAGTAGGTATGTAATTTTCATTTTTCTCCTATAGTTACTTGTGTTCAGCTGATGTAACTCTTGTGATGATAGTTAAGGAGAGAACATTGAAAGAGTATTATCTCTTTTATTGCATGATGTTGGTGTGGAACAATGGACATGGAAAATGTTTTAAAAAGTTTTTCTTCCTTTTTGGCAAATCTTCATGCACATTGGCTGTGGCTGGTACTTGTGAGGGACATACAGGCCCGGTATGGAACTAAATATGAAATTAATCTATTTTTGTGAGTGTTATGGGTGAGATAGTCCATATAGATTGCTTTAAATTGTAATTCTCCAGTCCTTATAGTATGAATTTATCATGAAAGGAGTGATTTGATTGGAGAATTTTATGCCAGGTGAAATCATGTCTCCTCAGCTTATGATGCTCTTTGGTCCTTATGACCCCAGTGGGAATAAACCACAGGGCAATGTTCATTGAGGTTTTGGTGGATTTAAAATGATTGCATTTTATGGGTGATTTTTTTTTAATTACATAGGAAAGAATACTTGCACACATCATACTTATGCACTTTTTGGTAAAATGTTTTATGGATATCTGATTGTCAGTATTTAAAATGGAGATTTGATTAATTTAATATAATCAGATGTTGCATAAGTGTTAGAACTAACAACAGGGGAGTTTATGCATTTAATGTTTTTAGAAATTTGTATTAATGGAGACACATTATACAGGTGCAGTCGTGCTTGTATATTAGGGTTCAAATTTTGAACTTTAATAATATCGCAACTGTTTGACCGATTTGCATTAAAATTTTGCTTTCATTTTCAAGGTCCAATGATCTCTTGATGTGGCACATTTCGTACCAGTCAGATGTGCAGGTGCGGAGATACACAGTGTCAAGAAATATGAAAATTACCACTTTTTTGTCAAATTCTTTGTCACGCTGCTATGCAAAAATGGCTTGGGTTTTTGGTCTGAAATTTTCAGGGCATATAGGTCTTCAGTCACAGATGTGCCTTTTGAAGGTTTGGTGAAAAAATATTAATCCATTTAAAAGTTATTACATTTTAAAATTTACCATTATTTCCTGTGGGAAAAGTTAGATGTGCCATGCAAAATAGGATTTCTTGATCGCGAAACAAAGATTCTGTGATCTCAAAACAGGATTTGATCACACTTTTTGCTTTAGTAACTTTGCAGTCGTTCTTGCAATTTGCATGAAATTTGGCATGTGCCATCAGAGACCAAAGATCTCTTGATGTAGCACATTTTGTTCAGTTGGATATGCGGGTGTGGAGATATGGAGTCCCAAAATGTTTAAATCACTGTTTTTTTGTCAAATTCTTTCCTTACTTCTGTGTTAAACTGAATATTTTGTGCTTTAATAACTTTACAACCATTCAGGTCATAGGGAATCAGATCCCTTCTGTGGCAGAACACACTGGTTGTGCATAGTTGCCCATCCAGTATTCTCTATAGGGTGTATAGGTCTTGGGTCACAGTGGTGCCTTTTGAAGGTTTGGTGAAAAAATATTAATCTGTTCCAAAGTTATTAAATGTTAAAATTTCCCAATCTTTCTTATGTGAAAAGTTAGATGACAGGCTCAAAACAGGATTCTTGATCGCAATTTACGCGTAAATGACTTTGCAGCTGTTCATGCGATTTGCAAGAAATTTGCCATGCGTTATCAGGGACCAAATATCTCTTGATGTTGCAAGTTTTGTTCCCGTTGGATGTGTGGGTGTGGAGATATGGAGGCTTACAAAATGTGTAAGTTACTGTTTTTGGTTAAATTCTTTGTCACTGGGTTACACAAAAACGGTGTGGAATTTTGGTTTGAAATTTTTAGGGTATGTAGGTCTTGGGTCACAGTGGTGCATTTTGAAGGTTTGGTGAAAACAGTTTAATCCATTGCAAAATTGTTAGTTTAAATTTTCCCATTATTTTCTATGAGAAAAGTTAGATGTGAGGCTCAAAACAGGATTCTTGATCATGAAAAAGGATTCTTGATAGCAATTTAATAACTTTACAACCATTCAAGTGATTTGCATAAAATGTGACATACATTATCAGGGATCAAATATCTCTTGATGACAAGTTTTGTTCCAGTTGGATTTGCAGGTGCAGAGATATAGGACCCGATTCTCAAAGGCATGGCACAAGTCGCGTCATAGGCGACTTGCGCCAAATGCTGATGCACCAGGGACCCTGCACCCAATTCTCTATTGGGCAGGGTCCTCACAGCTAAGTCCTATGACTTGGGGCAACCCAAGTGGTATGCCAAAAGGAGGGCATACCTGAACAGGGTGCCACAAGCCTGCCGCAATGCACAATAACAGGGCATAAGTTCCCCCCCAGCCCGATCCCCTCAATGTAAATACACCCCAAGTCCCGATCCTTGCAGATGTCTGCAGTAGCCCCCCTCCTAGCGCCAGCCGATGAATGTATTACCTAAGCCCCACTGGGCAATCATCCCCAACTCCCAGTCCCTGATCCCTGATGTCTTTTAATCCTTCTGTTTAGCTATACTGTTTGTAGAAATATGTAGGTATGTTATTAATCTTAGCCTTTGGTGGTCTAGTAGTTCCCACCTGGTAGTGGCGACACCACTCCCCACCCATACTCCGCCGCGAGGGCACAGCTCATTTCCCGCCCGCGCCATGCCAACCGGAGCTCTGTATGAGCGCGTACTATAAATAATATGCGCTCCATGAATGACAGTTGCTGTCATTCACTGAACATGTACTATTTACAGTACATGCTCATACAGAGCTCAAACAGTGGCTGGCCATGGTGGAGAGAGGTGGGCAGTGCCAGTTGCCGGGCAGGTATGGGTGGGGAGAGTGGGGTGGTCTGGCATTGCCTGGTGGGGGACCACTAGACCACCAGGACTAAGGTTAATAATATACCTACATTTCTATGAACAGTATAGCTAAACAGAAAGAATAAGACATCAGGGATTGGGACTTGAGGGGGGGTGATTCCCCAGTGGAGCTTAGGCCTTACATTCAGGGTTCAGGGCTGGTAGGGGGCCTGCTGCAGACATTTGCGGGCTTGAGGCTTGGGGCAGTATTAACATTGGGGATCGGGCTTGGGGGATGATAGCCCACAAGGGTTTCCTCTTGTGAATATTGGGACTCGGAAATTGGGGGCGCTTTTTTGTGATCATGGGGGGAGCTTATGGGTCACATTCATTTGGGTACATTGGTGCAACCCCTGGTGGACAGCAAAGTGCACTTACACCAGCTTATAGCTGATGTAAATGTACTTAGACGGATGTCCACCGGGGGGTGTTTGAGAATACCACATTAGAGGTTGTGGCGGCAGCCACCCTTTGGGACTAGGGCACTGCTGCTGCCATAAACCCCCTTGCACCATGTCACATTGGAGTTTTGGGCACAACCATGGTGCAAGCCCCCTTTGGCGCATGCAGCCTGTGGTTTGCTGCAGTCTGCCTTTCAGAATAGCAACTGGCATATCTTTGGAGGCAAGGTGTCACTTGCATCAGAAACGTTTGGTGCATACACCTTGCATCCCTCTAAGGACTTTGAGAATTGGGCCCCTAGAGTCTCAAAGAATGTGTAAATTACCATGTTTTGTCAAATTCTTTATCACTGTGTTGCACAAAAACTGTGTGGAATTTTAGTCTGGAATTTTTAAGAGTATATAGGTTTGGGGTCACAATTGTGCCTTTTGAAGGTTTGGTGAAAAAATATTAATCCGTTACAAAGTTATTAAATTTTAAAGTTTCCCATTATTCCTTATAGGAAAATTT
The DNA here is from genome assembly GCA_016271365.2 of Neoceratodus forsteri. Taxonomy (NCBI): domain Eukaryota; kingdom Metazoa; phylum Chordata; order Ceratodontiformes; family Ceratodontidae; genus Neoceratodus; species Neoceratodus forsteri. The sequence goes on from CM057450.1 coordinate 1,548,145,419, forward strand.
AGATGTGAGGATCTAAACAGGCCTCTTTGATCGCGAAACAGGATTCTTGATTGCAATTTGCGAAAAAATAAATTTTATATAGCTGTTTCTTTGTCATGTCTTAGCAAAGAAACGGTTTGAAATTTTGGACTGAAATTTTCAGGGTAGAAAGGGCTTGCTCATCAGATGTGCCTTTTGCTGGTTTTGTGAAAATATATTACTTTGACTTGGAGTTCTACGGATTAGAATTTTGGTTGATTTCCCATAGGATAACATTGTACTGGGAGATTTACAAAGCTGTTTCTTTGTCACTATGGTGTTAAGAAATTGTTTGCAATTTTGCTCTGAAATTTTCAGGATACTGAGGACTTGCCTCACAGATGTGCTTTTTGGTGGTTTGGTGAAAATATATTACTTTGCTCTGGAGTTCTGTGGCTTTACATTTTGCTTAATTTCCCATAGGATAATATTGTAATGTAAGGTGTACACAAACATTTTTTTGTCACTTCATGCTGGGCCCTGCACTCCCACACACAAATACGGATACTATTAAGGACTAATGCATGGATGGCAGTTGCACTCCCAAAAAGAAAAATGGCTACTATTAGGGACTGATGGATATATAGCAGCACAGGGCCCAGAGGGCCCTGCTCTTCCACACAGAAATATGTAGAGGAGTATGGAGTGATGGAAGCGCAGTGCCCTGCACTCCCACAGGGAAATAAGGATACAATTACAATCTCTTAAAAAAACTGCAGAGGGTTAAGGGATATGTGTACATTCAGGAAAGCTTAAGGGGGGACTTGCCCCCCTCCACTTTGTGTGGCTTGACACACAGAGTAACATATTTGTTGACTGACACTTAACTCCCAGTAGATTAAGAATTAGGGTTAGGGTTACTGTTATGGTTAAGAGAAATGTGTACATTCAGGAAAGGGTAGGAGGGGGGCTTTAACCCCTCCAGTTTATTGTGCTTTCCCCAAAGAGTAACATAAATTTAGGTTTACACTTAACTTTCAGTGGTTTAGGAATTATAGGTAAACATCTGATTTCTGGTTCTTAGGGCATAACTCCATTAACTTTCAAGGGAGTTCTCTGAGCCTTAGTGAGCTTATAGTCCAAGAAGAGGTACATATGTGTGTGAAGTTTAGTGAAGATCATCCTCAAATTCTACATTTAGCACTATGTTTAATTTTGGTGAAAATATTGGGGTGCTGTGGGTACCCTGTGATGACTGTCATTGGTGTGATGCATTAATGTTGTAGTGCTCAGTGAGATCTTTTGTTTCATATATAGTGTTACAGTTAACTCCAAATATTGAGTGAGCTTTGGCCTGTGAAAGTTCTAATGTTATTCTATAGGAATTTTTGTGTTCACGTGGGTTAGGTTTAGGTTAGATATCTGTTGGAGTTAATGGGGGGGCACATAACTGATATTGTTCAGGGTGCCAAGGTACACCTTCTGTTGTGTGTGCCCCCCATTAAGTATAACTTGTTCTGGAGTTAGGTTAGGGTTAGGTTATGTATCTGTTGGAGTTAATTGTGGGCACATAAGTGATATTGTTCAGGGTGCCAAGGTACACTTTCTGTTGTGTGTTCCCCACATTAAATATTACTTGTTCTCACCTCAGGTATTCTTCTGTATTCCTAACTCTCTATAGTCAGCCTCCTAAGCAAGACTTCCCAGAGATGGAACAATATGCTAATGATAGAACCTATCATTGGCTAATACCACTTATTCAAACTGCTGCCCTTATCAGCTGCAACGTTCCACCAACGTATCAGATTTCTTTCTCTGCCTGACAAGTCAAGACACCTCGAAGACGTCCCTCTCAGTCGTTCTTGTGTGGTTCTTCACTGAATATAAGTAGTTTATATTTATTATTCTTACTGCTGCTTTTGTTTCTGTTTTAATTGTTGCCGTTAGTTTAGTTTAGTTTAGCATTATTTTAGTGTTTTAGTGTATTTGTCTCAGTTCCTCATGGTTTGGAATAACTGTTGAGGAACCAACCTTTAAATCCCATTCCGGAGCTTTTATTTCTTTGTCTCTGGTTTAATTTAGCTTATTTTAGTATTTTAGTTTAAATAAATTGTTGTTTTTTATAAGTGCTAACCCAGTTTCTGTGAACCGCTAACCTAGCTCAATTACTTTGGTTCTCGGTTCAGCATCGGAAACCTCACCGGTTTCTGTACTGACCACAGCCATTAAAAAAAAGAAAAAAAAAGAGTGATTTCTTTATTTGTGGTTCTGTTTTTCTTCATCGGTTTGATGATGGCAGAAAAAACAAAGAAAAAGACTGGACCCCCAGGGTTTAAGCATAAATTATGCTTATCTGCCAAGGCAGATAAGCATGACTTATGCATAGTCTGCCTGGGAAATGATAATTTTTCAGCAGAATGTGATATCTGCAAATCATTTCCTCAGAAAAACAATTGAAAAAAGTCTAGAAAGGCTAAAAAAAAAACTGGAGGAGGGTGTCACAGTTTCTGACCAACCCACAGTCTCTGAACATGCGGATGAAACCACACTACTTAACCTGAACACCCCTGACAAGGGTGCAGCAACTTCAAGCAAAATGGTGAGTGACCCGTCTGACACTCCGGTCCCCACCAAAAAGACAAAGAACACAAAGCACGTTCTACCCCTGGCTGAAAAACTAAGGGGGGGTTTCATCTGTGCCTCACAGCCTGCCACCTCAGAAGAGAGTGCTCAGGCCATGAAAATCATACAGACATTGCAGGATTTTATACCTGCTCCAACACCAGTTCAGATCCTGGTTGGACCTTCTTCTGTCCCAACTCCATCTCAGTAATAAATGGAGTTTGAGGAGTATGTTTTGTCTGAAGGGGATGAGGGTGAGCCTATTGAGCCTGAGACCTCACCCGAACAAAAATTTGGTTCTCCTCCCAGAGTAGAGGATTTTTCCTCCCATTTTTCCTTTGTAAGGAAAATAGTGGATGCCCTTGATCTGGCTACCACAGAGATTATAGAACATGAGGAGGAAGCCAAATATATGGAAATGATGGGGTTAACACCCACAAAGAAAATATTACTCCCTATGAACAAGTTCTTCAAGAAAGACTTGTTTAAGATTTTGCAACCCCCAAATTCTGTCCCACCTCTGGACAAGAAGGTGGATAAAAAGTATCACCTGGAAAGATAGGGGGCTGATTTCCTCTCCTCCCACCCTGACCATCAGGGGATAATCCAGCAGGCAGCCTGTGAGAAGGCAAGGGTGCCATTGGCATCGCACCCACCCAAGAAAGACTCACACAAAATAGATAGCATGGCCAAGAAGGGATACCTGGCAGCCTCATTGGGAGTCAGACAAGCTAATTACCAGGCTTACTCTGCACAGTACCAAAAATCACTGTGGCAGTCAGTATTAGCCATGGCAGATAAGGCTCCTTCTGGCCTCTCAAATGATCTGGCTGTGACAGCCGAGTTTGGGCTGGAAGCAACTAAGTACCAATTTCAAATGGCAGCAGATGCCAGTGATACTGCTGTCAGATGGATGGCCCTCACAATAGCCCTTAGGAGGTTGGCTTGGCTCATGGCCACTAATCTTACACAGGACACCCAAACCAAAGCTATGGATTTTCTTGTGGAGGATCATTCACTGTTTGGCCAACAGACTGAGGCCTGCATGAAAAAGGTGGATGAGTATAAGGCCATCTATAAAAGCAACTCAGCAAAGGAGAGACCCTCTTCCTCCTATAAGCCACACAGAAGGGGAGGCAGAGATAGGGCAGCCTATAGCAGACCTTTTTATCAGACCCAGGCTGTCTCTCAATATCACCAATTCCCACAGCAGACAGGGTATTCTAGTGGCAGAGGCAGAAGGGGTTCCAGGAGAGGATCTCAAACTACCCAGGCTCAGCCCCAAGCAAAACAGAACCCCTAACTTAATGATCAAGGCCACCTCCCCTATCCCGATAGGGGGCAGGCTGGCTGACTACTTCCAGGCTTGGGAGTCCATTACCACAGGCAAGTGGGTCCTGGAGTTAGTGAGTCAGGGTCTGTCCCTAAGTTTCAAGTCCTTACCTCCCTTGAGAACAAGGGTATTCAAACCAGCTTCCCTCCTGGAGAAAAAAGCTCTTGGAGAAGGAGGTTTAAAGTCTCCTCCTGGTAAAAGCAGTGGAACATGTTTCACCTAGCAGAAGGGAAGGGGTTTCTATTCACGATACTTCCTCACCAAAAAGAAAATGGGGAGTGGTGGCCTATTCTAGACCTCAGACTACTGAACAAAGCCAAAGTTCAAGATGGCCACATTGGCAATGATTCTGCCAGTCATTCAGCAGGGAGACTGACTAGCATCTTTGGATCTAAAAGAAGGCTACTTCCACATTCCCATAAGAAAATCTCACAGGAAATACCTCAGATTCAGACTTCCATCAGGACATTATCAGTTTTCAGCCCTACCCTTCGGTCTCACTTCAGCCCCAAGGGAATTCACAAAGTGTCTGGCAGCGATAGTGGCACACCTAAGAAAATCAGGTGTATCAGTCTTCCCTTACCTCGATGAATGGCTGGTGTTAGGAAAGTCTCCCCAGCAGGTGCAAGATCACCTACAGGTAACACTAAGCCTGTTACAGTCACTAGAATTCATGGTGAATCGGGAGAAATCTGTCCTAACTCCAGTACAGGTTCTGCAATTTATAGGAGCAGAACTAAACACATTTTAGAGGGAAAAGCCTTTGTCCCTCAGGACAGGGTGCAAAGTATCTTGCAGATAGCTGCCTCTTTCAAGCTGAATAAGCCAAGACCAGCAAGTCAGTTTCTGCAACTTCTGGGATATATGAGTGCAGCACCAGGCACTGTTCTGGGTTCCAGGTTCCAAATGAGAGACATACAGTTTCACCTCAGGGCACACTGGTGCCAAAGGAAAGACAATCTTTCAAAGTCAATTCCTGTAACAAGAACATTGTTGCAAGCCCTTCAGTGGTGGAAGGAAGCAGACAACCTCAGGGAAGGGCTAACTTTCCAAAGGGAAACCCCATCAGTCATTCTTACAACCAATGCATCTTTGTTAGGGTGGGGTGCTCACTAAGGGGAACACACCACTCATGGAACCTGGTCCAGCATAGAGTCACTCCAGCATATAAATCTGTTGGAGCTAAGGGCAGCGTTCTTGGCCATGAAAGCATTTGCTCCTCTAATACAAGGGAAAGTGGTGCAGGTCAGGACAGACAACACCACAACAATATACTACATAAACAAGCAAGGGGGACAAGGTCAGACCTCCTGTGCACAGAAGCAATGAAAATCTTGAGTCTGGCGTAATCACTGAAGGTCTCCCTTCAGGCCATTCATGTGCCAGGGAAAGACAATACCCTACCTGATGCCCTGAGCAGAATCAATCAGGCACACCACGAGTGGTCCATCAACAAGCAGGTACTGGAGTCAGTGTTCAGGAGGTGGGGCACACCAGAGATAGATCTCTTTGCATCCCAAGAGAATCATCATCTGCCCCTCTTCCGCTGCAGACCACCAGCCAAGAGTTCAATCCAACTGGATGCTCTGACACAGGACTAGTCAGGGAGAACCCAATACGCTTGTCCCCCTTTTCCTCTCATTTTCTAAGTTCTGATCAAACTCAGGTCACAACATGCATCAATGATCTTAATAGTGCCAGACTGGGCCGGACAGCCATGGTACCCTCTAATGCTCTCCATGTCTGTAGCCAAACCAATACATCTACCCAGGAGGCACAGTCTGCTGATATCCCATCAGGGCAAGAGTCTATATCCAAACCTCAGATCTCTCAGGCTCAAGGCATGGCTCTTGAGGACTTAGAATATGCAAATGTGCAACTCTCTCAAAGTGTCTTGGATATCCTAAAGGGATACAGAAAGCCTTCACCTAAGAAAACCGATGCTTCAAAATGGAAGTGGTTCGCTATTTGGTGTACTTACGAGGGTATCTCTCCCAGTTTGATGGGAATCCCAGCTGTTCTGGATTATCTTACCTACTTATATTCCCAGGGACTGTAACATACATCCCTGAAAGTGCATCTAGCATCAATATTTGCCTACATTTCTGCTGGAAGTGGCACCTCCCTGGCATCCAATCCCATTTTCAAAAGGTTCTTTAAGGGCTTGTGCCATTTGCACCCACCTATTAGGGAACCAGTACCAGGATGGGACCTGAACGTATGCATTGCCCAGCTCTTGAGACCCCCTTTTGAGCCCATGGTTTCAGCACACCTGAAGTATGTTACTTGGAAAACTGTTTTTCTGAGTGCAATCACTTCAGCTAGAATAATTAGCAAACTTCAGGCTTTGTGTGTCGAGAAGGACTATCTTTCCTTCCACAGAGGCAAGGTAGTGCTGAGAACAAATTCCTCTCCAAGGTGGTTTCTGATTTTCATTTAAACCAGTTCATTACCTTGAGAGTTTTCTTCACTGAACATACTAGTTTGGGGGAGCGCAGACTCCATAGTCTGGATGTCAAAAGGGCATTAAGTTACTACATGACACCCACCGGTGATCATAGACATGACAAACAACAGCTGTTCCTGACTTCTGGGGATGTGGGTAAAGGTAACCCAGCTTCTAAGAGGTTAGTTTCTCACTGGATAGTTCAGTGCGTTCAGTTCTTCTATTTGAAAGTTGGTAAGGAACCCTCAGCAGGGCTGAGGGCTCATTCCACAAGGGGCACAGCTGCCACCATAGCAGCAACCAGAGATGTTCCATTAATGGAGATCTATAAAGCAGCTACCTGGATGATGGTACACACTTTCACTAAACACTATAGCCTGGACACCCAGTCCAGAAGTGATGCCAGGTTTGGCACAATAGTCTTACAGACCCTCTTTCCATAGTAGGTCCTGTTCTCACCTCCAAAGGTACTGCTTTGAAGTCTGCAGAGAGTTAGGACTATAGAAGAATACCTGGGGTGAGAAGAAAATATTACTTACCATAGAAATCTTGTTTCTTCCAAGGTATTCTTCTATATTCATAACTCTCCCACCCTGCCTCCCCTTCCAGAACCAGAGTCTCTGCACTCCTAGCTGAGCATTTAAATATGGAGTCCCAGACACTGGCACACATGGTTTTAACACTAATGGCGGAATTTTACTTTCCTTCTTTTTCCAGGTGATTATGGCATTCAAGGTGGTTGGGTTTATGATGGTATTCATGGTTTGTACTGTTATAGACAGTATAGTTTTTGAGAGATAGATAGATAGATAGATAGATAGATAGATAGATAGATAGATAGATGAATATAGTTATAGTTAATGTTGCCTTGTAGGCTCCTCAGAAATCTGATATGTTGATGGAACGTTGTAGCTGATAAGGGCAGCAGTTTGAATAAGTGGCACGAGCAAATGATAGGTTATATCATTAGCATATTGTTCTATCTCTGGGCAGTTCTACTTAGGAGGCTGACTGCAGAGAGTTATAAATATAGAAGAATACCTTGGAAGAAACAAGATTACTATGGTAAGTTATTTTTTCTTCTACAGTTAGCATTAGGGTTCAAGTTCTGGTGCAGGTTAGGTTATATGTCTGTTGGAATTAAGGGGGGGCACATATCAGATATTGTTCAGGGTGTCGAGGTAAACTTTCTGTCATGTGTGCCCCCCATTAAATATTACTTGTTCCAGATTTATTTATTTATTCATTCATTTGTTAACTGTGTTGGTGCACTGATTCAAGGACCTTTTTCAGGCATGGCTCGGGCCAGAGACTGGCACATATAGTGAGAAGTTACAATAAGGATAATAAACTGCACAGAACTGAACAGTAACTGAAACAGGGGCAAGTCCGGTGAACATGCAGTGGAGAGGTATTTAAAAAATAGGTAAAAATAATGGCTGCATCAGTCAAGGAGTATATAGTAAATTTATGGTATTTAGGCAGCAACAGTTGCTGCTCAGAGATATTAGAAAAACATTGGTAGATGCAGTTAGGTTGGGGTTAGGTTATGTGTCTGTTGGAGTTAATGAGGGGCATATATATGATATTGTTCAGGGCACTGAGGTATACGTTCTGTCTTGTGTGCCCCCCATTAAATATTACTTGTTCCAGTGTTAGGGTTAGAGATAGCTGTTTGGCTTAGTGTTACAAAGACATTTGTGACTTAGGGTACGAATACTACTAAGAACTGATGCATGGATGGGAGCACAGGGCCCGGAGGACCCTGTGCTCCAACATACAAATACAGCTACTATAAAAGAGTAATACATGGATGGCAGTGCATGGCCCAGAGGGCCCTGTGCTCCCAAAGAGAAATACGGATACTACTAGAGACTGATGTATGGATAGCAACGCAGGGCCCAGAGGGCCCAACACTTTCACACACAAGCATGCAGAGGAGTATGGAGTGATGAGAGAGCAGGGCCCAAAGGGTTCTGTGCTCCCACAGAGAAATAAGGATGCAGTTACAATCTCTTAAAAATATTATGGAAGGTTGGATGCGCTCCCACAAACAAATAAGCCTTTGCTTATATTTTCTCAAAAAGTAAGGAAATTATCTGCAAAAAAATGGTATCCTGTGATGAGGGCGACTGCTATTGAGTGCTTTCAAAAAGGGCAACTCAATAATGGCACCATGTTCACAGGGCTACTGGACAGGGAGGGTGACTGGATAGGGGGCTGCAAATATAGTGACAGGATGTAGCTATATGTACATGCATGCAGGGGGGAGCGAGTATGCCATGCAATGGGCGGAAGAGGAGGGAGGGTTTGTGAGGTGTAGTGTGACAGTGGGCTGCCGAGCTGGTCGTGTGGCATAGTGGGTTGGTGGCAGGCAAGGGTTGGTAGGGTGCCAGGTTCGAATCTGGGCACCTTGTTTCTTTGCGCTGGTCCAGGATTTACTCTTTTTTTGTTTTGCACCTCCCCCCGACATGCACTCCCCTGGAGTTGAGAATCCTTTAGTAGGGGGGAGCAGGGAGTCTAGCCCCCGCATAAACAAAAAACTATGTCTTTGGCACCCTTTTTGCATGAGTGAGTGTACATCGCCAAAATTGATTTTCGGCGATGTACACTCGCCCTAACGGCAACTGCCTTTCCACGATCGCTATTATGGCATAGAACCAAAAAACTTCGGTAATGCACCATTAGGGTTCCTTATGATTATACTTTCTCAAAAAGTAGGGAAATTCTCTGCAAAACATATCATTAATGGACCATTAGAGTTCCAGCGTCAAAAGTAGGGAAATTACATCTTAGGGTTTCCAACCCTAAGACCCCACCCCCATCCTCAGTTTCCAACCCTAACCCCCCCCACACCCTGCATGCAGGAACATGTGTGAGGGGTGTGCTTTGGGGTTGCAAACCCTAAATCTCACCCCGATTTCTTATTCTGTACCCATCTTAGCTTACTTACTCTTGGAATGGGGTGAGCATTAGGGTTTGCAACCCCAAGGCACACCCCTCACTCCTGTTCCTGCATGCAGGTGGGGTGTTAGGGTTTGAAACTGAGGGTGGGGGTGGGGTCTTAGGGTCAGGAACCCTAAGATGTCATTTCCCTACTTTTGATGCTGGAACCCTAATGGTCCATTAATTAAGCTTTTTGCAGAGAATGTCCCTACTTTTTGAGAAAGTATAATCATAAGGAACCCTAATGGTGCATTAATGAAGTTTTTTGCAGAGAATATGTATATATGTAGTAATTGTGCATTATGTGCTTTTCTTTATGCAAACTGCACAAAATTGTACAAAGTGGTGTATGCCTTTAAATATTAATTAGTTAAATCTATTGGATTGTGTATAGACATGGAGGCTGTTTGCATTCAAGAACCCCTTCCCCCCCATGATGAAGTTTCAGGGCAGTGATGTTTTTTTCCGTTTAAAGTAGAGGTCACTGAGAGAGCTGCAGAACAGAGTTCTTGATTTTTAAGAGGCATGTTGTTTTGGTGTTTTTTGCAAGAGGCAGTTGATTATTTTTCGAGGGTACCAGCAGCAGAGTACAAACCATGACTGAGATGTGAGAGTACCAGGGTATACTCTGTTCAGGAGGGATAGAGAAGGCAAAAAAAGGAGGTGGGGGGTGGCCATGTATGTCAGGGAGGACATTAAGGCAAAAGAGGTATTAGGTAGACAGGGGAAAGCCGAGGCACTATGGGTCACACTTGAGCCAGCCAATGGCACAGCACTCTGCACAGGGGTGATCTACAGGCCTCCAGCACAGGGGGAAGAATTGAACTGGGACCTAGGGGATCAAATTCATGCAATATCAGCAAAGGGCGAGATACTGCTGCTAGTGGATTTCAGTATCCCAGATGTGGATTGAACCATCCCAGCAGCAGCTTCGGCCAGGAGCTGAAACATCCTGAATGCCCTACAGGGGACAGGCCTAAGGCAACTAGTGACTGATCCCACCAGGGATAGGGCAGTTCTGGACCTGATACTTACCAATGGCGACAAAATGGCAGATGTCTGGGTAGAAGATCAACTGGGTTCCAGTGACCATCATATAGTTCGGTTTAGCATACTAACATACATATGAAGAAGCCAGCAGAAGAAGGCCATTTGGTCTATCAAGTCTGCTTGTATTACATACATACAGACAGAGACTCAGTCTAAAAACACTAAGGCAAAGGTCCTGGATTTTAAGAGGGCAGATTTTGATGAAATGGGGAGATACATGAAGGATGCACTGGCAAGGAGAACAATAGGAGGGGGAGTGCAGTAGCAGTGGGAACACCTAAAGAGAGCCATTGGGGAGGTGACAAGTCAACGCATAAGGGTGGTAAACAAGGGCAGGAGAAGGAAGAGGCCACTTTGGTTCTCAAGAAAGGTAGCAGTTAAGTCTCCATATATTTCTTGAAAACCTCCCCTTTGGCCCTAACCTCATATAAGGAGACTTAACGAGAGGAAGACAGGGAGGTGTACCTAAGGAATCTAAAGGAGGCAGAAAAGGCTGTGAGGAGAGCAAAGGCACAGACTGAAGAAAGGTTAGTGCAGACAGCAAAAAAAGGAGACAAGACATTCTATAGGTACATCAGAGAGAGGAGGAAGGCCAGGGGAGGGATTGTGAGGCTAAAAGGTGATGCAGGAAAGTGTGTGGAGGGAAACATGGAAAAGGTAGAAATACTGAACAAATACTTCTGTTCAGTATTCACTGAAGAGGGGGAGGAACAGGGCCCACATATTGGTAACAAACATGGGGGGGGTAGACACAACTCCATTCCCAGTGGAGAGAGTCCAGGAGGAGCTCACAAAACTGAAAGTGGACAAAGCAATGGGACCAGATGGCTTATACCCAGGGATATTGAAGGAACTGTAAAGGGAGCTTGCAGCACCTCTGGCAGCCATGTTCACAGTGTAATTCAATACTGGAGTAGTTCTGGAGGACAGGAAGTGGGCACATGTGGTGCCTCTGTACAAGAGTGGGAGTAAGGAGGAGGCAGGAAATTATAGGCCTGTCTGCCTCACCTCAGTAGTGGGTAAGATCATGGAGGCACTGCTTAAAGAAAGAATAGTAGCACTCTTGAAAGCCAGTGGGGCCCAGGATCCGAGACAACATGGATTCACAGCAGGTAGGTCGTGTCAGACGAATCTGATAGATTTCTTTCACTGGGAGACAAGGGAAATCTATCAAGGGGGCAGTAGACATCGTCTACCTAGATTTTAGCAAAGCATTCGACACCATTCACACAAGAGGCTGGTTAACAAGATGGGTAGTCTGGGGAATAAGGTGGTAAACTGGGTTAGAAACTGACTAATGGACAGGATGCAGAGGGTGGTGGTAAATGGGATCCAGTTAGGTGAGAGAGGGGTGACCAGTGGGGTACATCAGGGATCAGTCCTGGGACCCGTGCTGTTTAATGTCTTCATTAGTGACATTGCAGTGGAGCTAGCGGGAAAGGTCTGCCTATTTGCAGATGACACCAAGATCTGCCACATGGTGGATACTCCAGATGGGGTGGAGAGGATAAGGAGGGACCTGGAAAAGCTTGAAAGATGGTCTGAGGTGTGGCAGGTGAGGTTCAATTCCAAGAAGTGCAAAATAATGCGCCTAGGAAGAGGAAACCCTGAAGTAAGATGTGATTCCTCTTCACAAAAGTGGGAGCAAAGCAGAGGCAGGAAACTACAGACCTGTTAGCTTGACCTCAGTGGTAGGGAAAATGATGGAATCACTTCTAAAAGAAAGAATTGTTGAGTACCTAGAGGCCAGCAGGGCACAGGGCCCAAGGCAGCATGGATTCACAGTGGGAAGGTCATGTCAGATGAATCTGATAGATTTCTTTGACTGGATGACCAAAGTAGTAGATCAGGGAGGGGCTGTGGACATGGCCTACTTAGACATTAGCAAGGCATTTGACACAGTCCCACACAAAAGATTAATAAACAAATTAGCCAGCCTGGGAGTGGATAGCAGGGTGGTAGCCTGGGTAAAAAACTGGCTAGACAACAGGACACAGAGGGTAATAGTAAATGGAGTCCATTCCGAAGAAAGAGGGGGTTACTAGCGGGATACCACAGGGTTCAGTACTGGGTCTGGTCCTTTTTAATGTCTTTATAAGTGACATTGCAGAGAGACTGGAAGGAAAAGTATGCCCCTTTGCAGATGACACAAACATCTGCAACAGGGTTGATACACAAGGGGGGGTGGAAAGGATGAGAAGGGACTTGGCAAGGTTGGAGGAATGGTCAAAAGTATGGCAGCTTAGATTCAGTGCACGAGTGCAAAGTAATGCACATGAAACAAAAACCAGGGGTAGAGCACACAATGGGGGGTGAGGCGGGGTATTAACAACAACACAAATGGAAAGGGACCTGGGAGTAGTCATATCAGATGACCTAAAGGTAAGCAAGCATTGTGAGAAGGCAGTAAGGATAGCTGGGGGGATACTGGGATGTATAGGGAGAGGCATCACCAGTAGAAAACAGGAAGTTGTTATCCCTCTGTACAGACAGTTGGTGAGACTACATCTGGAGTACTGCACGCAGTTCTGCAGACCCCATCTCTGCAAGGACATAGTCAGGATGGAGGCAGTCCAGAGGAGAGCAGCTAAAATGGTTCAGGGTCTGCAACAGAAGCCATACGAAGAGAGACTAAAGGAGCTTAATATGTATACCCTTGAGGAAAGGAGGGAGAGGGGGGACATGATAGAAACTTTCAAGTACCTCAAGGGAATCAGCGAAGTCCAAGAGGGTAGCATCTTTCAGAGAAAGAGATGTGCAAGAACAAGGGGACACAATTTGAAGATAGAGGGAGAACGGCTCAGGGGCAATGTAAGGAAGTATTTTTTTTCACAGAGAGGGTGGTGGACACAAGTAGCAGCCTTCCTGAGTAGGTCATGGGGTCGAAAACAGTGGGAGAATTCAAGAATGCATGGGACAAACATAAGACAATTCTGGTGGGGGTAGGAAGAAGTAGGCTGTTGGTTAACTAGGATCTGCAGCTTATCCAATAGGTAGGGAAATGGGCAGACTAGGTGGGCCAAGCGGTCCTTATCTGCCATCAAAGTCTGTTTCTGTGTAAGTTACAACATGGTGGGGGGGGGGGGTTGCTGACGATCACCAAAGAAAAGAGGGACCTGGGAGTCATCAGTTCTAATAACCTGAAGATGTCAAAGCAGAGTACAAAGGTCGCAGGGAAGGCCAGTGGCATGCTGGGGTGTATAGGCAGAGGTATCACTAACAGAAGGCCGGAGATGGTGATGCCTTTGTATAGAATGCTCGTCAGGCTTCACCTAGAGCACTGTGTACAGTTCTGGACGCCACACCTTCGTAAGGACATTGGCAGGCTGGAGGCACTCCAGAGGAGAGCGACTAAGAAGGTGCAGGGATTGCAACATAAAACATATAAGGAGAGACTCAAGGACCTCAATATGTACTCACTGGAGGATAGGAGAGATTGGGGGGACATGATAGAAACATTCAAGTACCTTAAGGGTATAAACAAGGTGCAGGGGGGAAACACCTTTCAGTACAAGAGTTGTAAACGGACAAGAGGGCATGACATGAAACTGTAAGGAGGTAGGTTAAGGGGAAATGTGAGGACGTTTTTCTTCACAGAGAGGGTGGTGGACCCATGGAACAGACTACCACAGGAGGTTGTGGAAGCGAGTACAGTAGAGGGTTTTAAACATGCCTGGGACCAACATGCATGGGACAGACAAAGGGAAACATTAGAGGTGGGACGAAAAGGGGAGTAGCCATTGACCAGTTAAGAGTCAAAGGTCACAAACTAGTGTAGGGTTAGGGCAGACTAGATGGGCCTGGTGATCCTTATCTGCAAATAATCGAGAAAGAATAATTAAAGCAGAAATTGATTAGGACATGTTAAAACTAGGGCTCCAAGACAATACCCAGCACGGGTTTCAAAAAGGTCTTTCCTGTATATCTTGTATCATTCTACAAGTTCATAAGCGATCGTTTGGACAAGGGTATACCAGTTGATGTCATCCTTCTAGACATAGGAAAAGCCTTCATCACTGTCCCCATGATTTATTGATTAACAAAATATCACTGATGAGCATAAACAAATACATTGTTAGATGGCTTGCCAACTCGCTAACTTTATTATCAGTGTCAGTAGCTCAGTAGGTAGCACACTCGCTTATGAGGCTGGGAGATCAGAGGGCTGTGGGTTAAGTTCCCACACCTGGCACTTGGGTTAATATCCCAGTACTGACACTGTAATGCAGCATGAGAGGGGTGCTGCACTTCTGAGGTGCCGTCTTTCGGATGAGACATTAAACCGAGGTCCCATCTGCCTGGATTGGTGGTAGTTCAGGTGGATGTTAAAGATCCCATGGCACTTATCGAAAAGAGTAGGGGAATTTTCCCGGTGTCCTGGCCAAATTTCTCTCATTCACTAAAAATACCACCAACAGTTTAATCTGGTTCAAGGTCAGTTGGCAGTCATCTGTATCCCCCTCTCCCTCCCCCGGGTCATGCCTGAAAATAGGCAGGATTTGTCTAGTGCACTTACCCGGTCAACAAAAACTAAATAAATAACTGACCGTAGACAATCAGTTAGGATCAATGGATCATGGTCTGATGAGGGTCTTGTTACTAGCGGGGTGCCGCAGGGCTCAGTCCTTGGCCTTGTGCTATTTGGATTATACATCAGTGACATGGGATCAGGACTAAGCAGTGTAGTGTCCAAATTCGCAGATGATATAAAGGTTGAAGGTGAAGTTGATTCGCTAGAGAAGCATCTTGTATTAAGCCACAATCTAAAACAAAAAGAAGAATGGAGCTAACTAATAAGATGATGTTTAATGAATTCAAATATATAGTTATGCACTTTGGTCAGAAAAATTAGAGGTTCCAGTACAAATTAAATGATAAAGTTTTGAAAACATCTGGCAAAGAGAAGGACCTTGGAATATGGGTTAATACAGATCTCTCATCAACTAGTCACTGTAGAACCATCTCACAAGTAACTAATAGACTACTGCGTTCTATACATAAGGCCTTTGTAACAAGGGACAGTGAGTGTATAATTAAATTACACAAGACTTATGTGATCCCTATCTGGATTATGGATCACCAATATGGAAACCGTACTTAAGGCGCGACATTAACCTTTTAGAAAAAACACAAAGAAAGGTCACAAGATCAGTCAAAGGGTTGAAATCTTTTGAATACAAGGTTAGGATTAAAAAACTAAAATTATTTACCTCAGAGACCAGACGAAAAAGAGGGGATGAATTACTTCTTTATAAAATCCTTAAAAATCCAAGTTTAATGGCCCATTATAGCACAAATGTTACTAACAGGACAAATAAGCTTAAAACTCATAACAGTTAAGGGTCCCCAGAGTAAATATAGTGAAATTTAACAACTTTTTTACTTGGAACTCCCTACCATGCTATTTAGTCTATGCCCCAACCCTCGAAACCTTTAAAAAATATCTTGATGTATTCCTGGTCCAGAATGTATCAAGACAGTAGACCCACTAAGCGTGGAGAAAGTTCAATGGGCTTTTGCCTACTTTGTCTTCAAAAAAACAAGTAATACCAAGTAATACAATTTCTATGTTTCTAAGCCTCTGCAAGGAGGTGCTACATAAGGGTGTGTTGGCATTCTGTGTAACTTTTGTCAATAAATTGTGGCTTCTTATGGTGGCATGTGTGCCCTTTTGGTACTTTTCAGTTCCTCGCTCATGGTTCACTTGTAAGGGTAGCACCTTCAGCTGTAGTGGCATACCTGTTTTTTTTTTTTTTTTTGTTGTTTTTTTTTTATGTGCCAAAGTCAGTACTGACTCCTTGCCAAAGATTGCAGTATATAGGTGCTGTCTTTGACGCAGAGCAGAGCTATGTGTTCCTGCCCCTGGATAGTGCAGAATGACTCATTGCTCAAGCACAAATGGTAAGCAGCAGTCAAGTACCAACCAGAACATTTCCGTGTCTCCTGGGACTCATGGCAGCAGCCATTGTAACTGTGCCACTGGCCCACTTACACATGCAGATCCCACAATGGACATTTAGAGTACAGTGGGATCAATTAATAGACAACATGGACCAGAAGATACTCGTCACATCCCCGTTACGCAAAATACTGACATATTGGATGGATCGCCACAACCACTTAAGGGATGTTCTATTTCTCATACCAGCTTCAACACAGATTCCTACCTCAAATGCATCTGGATCCAGGTGGGGGACACACATGGGCCCTTTTCAGACACAAGGATCCTTCAGAATCAATCTTCACCATTGATTCACACCAATGGGTTCTGAGCTGGAGGTGCTAGGACCCTGTGGGAGCCAGAACTTTTCAGGAGGGCCAGTGCCAAGGTAGGCTGCACACATATGTGGCACTGTGAGACTAGCTCGCACTGCATGGCTTACCTCAGCACCGGCCCTCAACCGCCTCAGTTCCTTTTTTCCTGCCATCAAGTGCACTTCAGTTACAATGTTGCTCACCTGCTGGGAGTCAGAACTTCACATCTGTACAACAACAGCATTTAGTTCATTTGGATTTAGCCTTTATAGCTAGTGTTCATTATTTTTGTGTCAGTTTAGTTTTTTTTTTGTTTGTTTTATTTTTCTGTCAGTTTCTCACAGCCCTACCATGCAGTGGTCGAAGATCATGGACACCAATGGTGATGGTAGGGAGCCTCTTCAGGATGCTGCTGTGGCAGTGGGGATGTGTCTGGTCCACTTCCCTCTCTGAGGAAGGGTTTGGACGATGGGTAGTCCTGTGTTCGGAAGGGAGGACAGCCATCCTGTAAACACAAAAGGAAGCGGGCCCATTTCCAGTCCCGATCGGGGACCCAACCCTGCTCGACCTCAAGTTCTTCCTCTTCCCATCATAGAAACATAGAATTTGACAGCAGATAAGGACCGCTTGACCCACCTAGTCTGCCCATTTCCCTACCTAACGGATAAGCTGCAGATCCTAGTTAACCAACAGCCTACTTCCTCCTAACCCCCCACTAGAATTGCCTTATGTCTGTCCCATGCATTCTTGAATTCCCCCACTGTTTTTGACTCTACGACCTCCTCAGGAAGGCTGTTGCATGTATCCACAATCCTCTCTCTGAAGAAATACTTCCTCACATTACCTCTGAGCCATCCCCATTATCTTCAAATTGTGCCCCCTTGTTTTTGCACATCTCTTTTTCTGAAAGATGCTACCCTCTTGGACTTTGTTGATTCCCTTGAGGTATTTGAAAGTTTCTATCATGTCCCCCCTCTCCCTCCTTTCCTCGATGCTATACATCTTTAGTTCCTTTAGTCTTTCTTCATATGTCTTCTGATGCAGACCCTGCATCATTTGGTTGCCCTCCTTTGGACAGCCTCCACCCTGTCTATGTCTTTGCGAAGATTGGGTCTTCAGAACTGTACACAGTACTCCAGATGTGGTCTTACCAACTGTCTGTACAGAGGGCCAACAACTTCCTGTTTTCTACTGGTGATGCCTCTCCTATGCATCCCAGTATCCCCCACCCTCCTTACTGCCTTCTCACATTGCTGGCCCACCTTTAGGTCATCTGATATGACTACCCTGGGTCCCTCTCCATTTTGTTGTTGTCAGTATCTCACCCCTATTGTGTACTCTTCCCTGGGTTTTGTTTCCCAGGTGCATTACTTTGCACTTCTTTGCATTGAATCTAAGCTGCCATACATTTGACCATTTCTCCAACCTTGCCAAGTCCCTTTTCATCCTTTCCACCCCACCTTGTGTATCAACCCTGTTGCAGATCTTTGTGTCATCTGCAAAGAGACATACTTTCCCTTCGAGTCCCTCTGCAATGTCACTTATAAAGACATTAAAAAGGACCAGCCCCAGTACTGAACCCTGTGGTACCCCACTAGTAACCCTCCTTTCTTCACTGTGGACTCCATTTACTATTACCCGCTGTGTCCTGTTGTCCAACCAGTGTTTTACCCAGGCTACCACCATAGGACCCACTCCTAGGCTGGCTAATTTGTTTATTAATCTTTTGTACGGGACTGTGTCAAATGCCTTGCTAAAGTCTAGGTAGGCCATGTCCACAGCCACTCACTGGTCTACTACTTTGGTCACCCAGTCAAAGAAATCAATTAGATTTGTCTGACATGACCTTCCCGCTGTGAATCCATGCTGCCTTGGGTCCTGTGCCCCACTGGCCTCTAGGTACTCAACAATTCTTTCCTTCAGAAGTGATTCCATGATTTTCCCTACCTCAGAGGTCAAACTGACAGGTCTGTAGTTTCCTGCCTCTGTCTTGCTCCCACTTTTGTAAAGGGAAATCACATCCGCCCTCCTCCAGTCCTCAGGTACCACCCCATCCTCCCATGATTTATTAAAAAGGGTAGTAAGTGGTGTTACTAGTTCTTCCCTTAGTTCTTTTAAAATTCTGGGGTGAATCCCATCAGGCCCCATTGCTTTATCCACCTTCAGTTTTAAGAGTTCTTCCGGAACCCTTTCTTCTGTGAAAGGACTAATATCAACCCCCCATCCAGAGTGCTTCTGTTGACCAGATTAGGTATTTCCCCCTGATTTTCCATTGTGAATACTGAGCATAAGTATTCATTCAGTATCCCTGCTTTTTCACTGTCGCTCTCTGCCCAACCACCTTCCTCTTTGTTCAGCCTCAATATCCCTGCCTTAGTCTTTCTTTGCTCCCTAGTGTACCTATAATAGATTTCTTTGACTGGGTGACCAAAGTAATAGACAGGGAGGGGCTGTGGATATGGCCTACCTAGACTTTAGCAAGGCATTTGACACAGTCCCACACAAAAGATTAAGAATCAAGTTAACCAGCCTGGGAGTGGGTCCCAGGGTGGTAGCCTGTTTTGCAAACTGGCTGCACAACAGGACACAGAAGGTAATAATGAGTGGAACACATTCCAAAGAAAGGGGGGTCACTAGTGGAGTACCTCAGGGCTCAGTACTGGTTCCAGTCCTCTTTAACATCTTTATAGGTGACATTGCAGAGGGTCTGGAGCGAAAGGTATGCCTCTTTGCAGATGACACAAAGATCAGTAACAGAGTTGATACACAAGTGGGGGTAGAAAAGATGAGAAGGGACTTGGCAAGGTTGGAGGAATCGTCAGACATATGGCAACTTAGATTCAATGCAAAGAAGTGCAAAGTAATACACCTGGGAAACAAAAACCCAGGAGAAGAGTACACAATAGCAGGGGAGGTACTAACAACAACAAAAATGGAACGGGACTTGAGGGTATTCATATCAGATGATCTAAAGGTGGGTAAGCAATGTGAGAAGTCAGTAAGGAGAGCCAGGGGGATACTGGGATGCATAGGAAGGGGCATCACAAGTAGAAAAAGGGAAGTGGTTATCCCTCTGTACAGACAGTTGGTGAGACCCCATCTGAGTACTGTGTGCAGTATTGAGACCTTCTCTCACGCAAGGACATAGACAGGATGGAAGCAGTCCAGAGGAGGGCAACTAAAATGTGCAGGGTCTGCATCAGAAATCATATGAAGAGAGACTGAGAGAGCTTAATATGTATACCCTTAATGAAAGAAGGGACAGGGGGGACATGATAGAAATGTTCAAGTACCTCAAGGGAATCAACAAAGTCCGGGAGGGTAGCATCTTTCAGAAAAAGAGATGTGTAAGAACAAGGGGACACAATTTAAAGATAGAGGGGGGATGGCTCAGGGGTAATGTGAGGAAATCTTTTTTCACGGAGAGAGTAGTGGATGCGTGGAACTGCCTTCCTGGGGAGGTTGTTGGGGCTAAACAGTGGGGGAATTCAAACATGCATGGGACAGACACAAGGCAATTATAGTGGGGGGTGGCAGGAAGCAGGCTGTTGGTTAACTAGAATCTGCAGCTTATCCAGTAGGTAGGGAAATGGGCAGACTGGGTGGGCCAAGTGGTCCTTATCTGCGTCAAAGTCTATGTTTCTATGTATAAAAGGTTTTATCCCCCTTCTTAACCGAGTTGGTTATCTTTTCCTCAGTTTGGGCCTTTGCTATTCCTACTGCCTTACCCGCTTCCTTCTGCTTTAACTGGTACAGTTCTCTGTCCTGCTCCTTCTGTGTTTCCTTACACTTCCTGAATGCTATCTTTACTCCCTTACCTTCCCCGCTACTTCTTTTGAGAACCATAGTGTTTTTTTCTTTCATTTTGATTTGTTTATCTGCTTCACACAAAGACTTGTTGCTTCTGTGATGGCGGTTTTGATGTTTCCCCATTGTTGCTCCACCCCTCCTTCTTGTCTGTTTGCTAGTGCTTTTCTGAGGCACTCTCCCATTTTGACAAAATCAGCCACTGAAGTCCAGTACCTTCACTTTTGTGTGGCTTGACACTACAGCTAAGTTTATCGTGAACCACACTGTTTGGTGGTCGCTTGTTCCCAGATGGCTACCCATTTCAAGATCAGACATCCTCTCTCCATCCCCATTTGAGAGTACCAGGTCTAAGATTGTTCTCTCCCAAGTGGGTTCCAACACTAGCTGTCTGAGGCATGCTCCCTGTAGGCCATTGAGAATGGCCCTGCTTTTGGATGTGGCTGCAGCAAAGGTGCTGCAGTCAACATCTGGCATATTCAGTTCTCCCATAAGCAATATCTCCCCTTTCTCTGACATCCCAAGGATGCCGTCTATCATTTCCTTGTCCATTTCCTCCCCCTGAGACAGGAGGGTCTGTATACAACCCCTGTGCGGATTGTGGAGCCATTTCCAGTCTCCAGGGTGACCCACAGTGCCTCCTCTCCTCCCTGTTTGCCCTTTAGTTCTGTTGCTTTTATCCCTTCCTTTACATAGAGCTCCTCCTCCTCCTCTTCTTCCTCCCTGTCCCTCCTGTAGATTGTGTACCCTGGTATGTTGACATCCCAGTCATGGTTCTCTGTGTACCATGTTTCTGTGACTGCAATATCCAGGCATCCCTCTTCCATCAAGGCCACCATTTCAGGGAGCTTTTACCTAGACTACAGGCATTGGTACTCATTACCCTCCATTTTTTTATGGCTTTATTTCTTTTTGCCCCATCCCTGTCCCTACTGCCTTTGTCTTTTTCTCCATTTACGCCTGCTCTTCCCCCTATCGACTGCTCTATTTTGGTGTTTACCTCACTAATTACCCTGATTTTTGGGGGAGGGCTAGGATTTCCCTTCTCCTCTTCAGTGCCTCCCCCCTTGGCTAGTTTAAATGCTTGCCACTGAAGCATTTGAACCTATCACCTAGGATACTGGTTCCCCTCCAGGATAGATGCTGACCATCGTGCCTATATAGGCCTGCATCCCTCCAGGTGAAGCCCCAGTCCCCAGTGAGGCCAAATCCCTGAGCTCTGCACCAGCTTTTCAACCAGTCATTGAATCCCATGGTGCGGAGTGCCCTAGCCTCATCCATGCCATAGACAGGTAGCACTTCCGAGAAAGTTACCATGTGTGCTACTTGTCTAAGGCCTCTACCCAACTCCACAAAATCCTGTTGCACTGCTCTGATCCCATTCTCAGCCAGGTCATTCGTCCCTAGGTGGATAATGACATCCAGCTCCCTTCCCCTTGCCGCTGCTCCCATGATCCTGAGGAGTCGTTTCCTGTCCCTCAAGCCTTGGCTGGGTGGCACCTTACCTCCTTTTCCCTCCCTCTCCCCAGTTCTACCTCCCTAACAATTGAGTCCCCACCAGGAGTTGTTTCCTTCCCCTGTGGGGTCCTGGGCCACCCTCCTGTGGGTCTCCATTGTGGAGGTTCCCAGCATCCTCCTTGGTCTCCACTGCAGGTGCCTCCATAGAGGAACCATGCTTCGTCAGGGTGGGGAATGAGTTGTGGAGAGGCACAACTGGAGGGATGCGCCTTTGTTCTGCCACCCTCACAATCCTTGTTTGACTCAGTGCCAAGGGTAACATTCTGAAGTATCATCTGCTTAGCCCCTAAAGACAGGCCTATTTTGGCTTCCCAGCCTATTGCTGACACTATTGTCATTCTGGCTAAGAATGACAAGGCTCTTCTCCCCCAAGAGGTTACAGCACATCCCATCAATAAGGAGTTTCGTAAGATAGACACAATGGGAAAAGAGCTTTTGCTGCAGCTACTGTAACCTAAGGATGTGAATAGCTAGCTACCAGGAGCATTTCTCCAAGTATGAGTATGCCCTTTGGACCACTCTCAGGTCTCTCACAGAAATCTTGCCAGATTCAGAGACTAAGCAGAAGATACTTCAGAATGTTACCAATGGCACTGAGTCAAACAGTCATCAGTTGAAGGCAGCTATGGATTAGTGCTCTGCGAACCTCTAAAAGTTCTACCTCGCGAGCTTTCTGAGTAGAACCCAAAATAGTTCTACCACATTCTACCTGGTTCTGCCAGATAGAACAAGGCAGAACTGGGTTCTACCAGGTAGAATCG
The DNA here is from genome assembly GCA_016271365.2 of Neoceratodus forsteri. NCBI lineage: Eukaryota > Metazoa > Chordata > Ceratodontiformes > Ceratodontidae > Neoceratodus > Neoceratodus forsteri. The sequence continues at coordinate 1,548,168,115 of CM057450.1, forward strand.
GGTTCTACCAGTCAATCAGGTTCTACCAACTAAAACCAGGTTCTACCTAGTAAAACCAAGGTCTACTGAGTATAACCAGGTTCTACAATATATGACCAAATTTACCTGGTTCTACTTAATTAAGAAATCCACAGAAGTATTTGTTTGCATGTTTGGGATGTAGTACAGTAGTACTAAGAATGGTATGTTTTGCAAAGTTTTGGTGCATCGGATTCTGTCTCATACCAAAACTTTGCAAAATTTACCATTCTTAGAATCTTAGTAGTACTACATGTACTCTCCAAAATATGCAAAATATGTAGATTTTCTAAAAACACTGGGATATTTATTCCCAAACAGTTCAGTACAGCATTACTGGCTGTGTCGAATAGCTGCAAAAAAGTGGGAGATTTATTTGCATACAGGTCGCAGCACTAGGGTGCTGTCGAGTTAAGTACTGAACATCAAACTGGGATTCCCAAACATATGTGTGTGTATAGATATATATAAATAGAATAATAGATACATTATGGTGTATTACAAGGCAGTAATTCATCGAGAGGATCTGGGGGCACAGTAAACCTCGAGAGCGAAGCTCGAGAGGTTTTAAGTGCCCCCAGATCCTCGAGATGAATTACTGCCTTGTAACACCAGAATATATTTGTTATTTTTTGTAATATATGGATGTAAGAGAATTGTAGTTTCTTACCTTTGCCATAGAGTCAGGAATGTTAGGTTGGGTTGGTGGTGAGGTAATTTTGTTAAGAAACAGCCAATGATTGTGGCAACTTGGAGAACTTTTTAACAGTTGAAAAAGCAAAACCGAGCAGTGTTAAGAACTTGCGAACAAAACAGTCGTAAATTTTTTTCATGTGGAAGGGCGACAGTTAGTGTGGAAGCTAGTTGGACTGGTCTGAGTACATCAGGTAGCGTCTTTTTTCACTGCCTGAGGAGATTTTGAAGTGCTTATTGCTACATTGCCAAAGAAGTTGCAGTGCGATCCAAAGTTATTTCCTGGTGTGGTAGAAAACTGAGCACTTTTGCTGAGTGTCTGCTTTGAAAGAGACATTTTCCAGAGTGTTACCACAACCTGAATATGTAGTCGGCTTTTACTGTATGTGACAGTTACAGTAAAAGCCAGCTCCGGATCAGTAAAGCGCTCGAGTTGGTCGGTGGCTTGCGCTGTTGTGAGTTCGCAATACTACTATCGTTAGAGATCTTCCATCGATAGTATTACGAGATCTCAACGATAGTATTATTGAGTTCCATCGATGGTATTATTGAGTTTTGGACGATGTATTACAGGAGATTTTTTGTATGCATTTTGGGGGTATTATTTTAATTATCCATATATTACATATATATATATATATATGTTTTAATTAATTATCTGTCTCTGTGATCCTGAATTTGATATATATTTTCTTTCTTACACTCGCTGAATAAAATAAATCTTACTCTTGCTACTGAAATTTTTTGGTTTTTTGTTTTATCTGTACTTTTATTTTTCACTTTTTTTCAGCCAGGCTGTTGATATAAAAGCCAAGAAGGGATTGTCCAGGAGTGGGAAACACAGAGGGCATAATATTACTAAACATTTGTACACTCATTTGCTAGCACCTTTTTCACACCCAAACTGCACACGGGCAACAGAACGAAACAAGCTGCAAAAATTAGCCTCTCCCTCACTCCTCAGTCTAGGAGGAGCTGAAATGAGTCTTTAAGACTATTAGTAAAGTCTCTGAATCAGACTCCCCCCCCCTCCCGACACACGTTGCTTCAAGCCTTCAACTTGTACTTAGTTGTTTTTCAGTTTTTCATTTAAAATCTCTTTTTTTAAAGTTAGGTTGATGTGAACCGTATGATATGCTCTTTTATAGAGAATTTAATGATGCAGGACACCAGATGGAGTGGACCACCCATCCAGCACGCACCTCATGTTCTGGTTTTGTTTCCCCTTCCCTGAGTCCCTGCTCCAAGTCAACTACTCCAGATCCCGTCTCCCTTTAGTTTTTTAGAGTAGAGTTTAGAGCTGTAATTAGCTCCTGCCTGCCACACAAAAGTGTTTTTTTTTTTTCAACAAACATTGGCATCGTCAAAAAGCAGGGAGAAAAGATAATCCTCCTTCCTCTGCAAATCTCGCTGACACTCTGCAGTGCCAAGATGAAAACTGTGTAGCTCTGCTCCCAGCCATGCACGTGAATGACCTGCTCCAGAGTCCAGCCTATCCAATTCATCCTCTTGTAAGAGAGAAACGGATGCTGCAAAAATTCAGTCGGAAGATTGTGCCCTCCCTCTACTCATTCCGGCAGTTCGATAGTGGCGGGGAGCGAGAGACATCACATGATGAATGCTTTGGGATGGAGAACAGACAGAGCACGTGCAACAAAATGCAAACCAAAGTTCGCAAATTCACAAGAATTGGGGGAAAGTTCACACAGAGATGAACTGATGCAAACGGTAAGGGTTCGACCATTCCAGCAGGTTGGTCAAACCGAACTTGTAGCCCTGCTATGGATGCATTTGACACTGCCTCCCACTCTGCTGCTGCAGGAATCTGCATCAGAAGGCACTCTTGGTGAAGAGGGCGCTGTGGAGCACGCCTACCTACAAGTTGTGTGAAAGGAGAGCACCTGGAAATTGAAGCTATAAAGCTAAATAAAGTCTTCTTTTATGGTCCATTGGTATTTTAGGTGACAGAAACGGAATCTACTAGCCAAGAGGAGTTGATCGATACCAGATTTCTGTGATGGGTCGCACGTTTAAAGCAGCAGGAGTCACTGCCAAATTCAACCACCGGCAGACGCGACCACGTCTGGAGAGTTGCAACTCCAATCTGGGCCTGAACCACCATGGAAGGCCCTCCAAAAATCCATGCAGGCCATAGACAGTAAAATGAACTGGCCTTAACCCACATGGCAGAGCAAGACATTAAACCTGACACCACAACAAAAACAGCAGGAGTAGCAGAGTCGATGGCTACAGAAGCCCTGGCCTCTACATCTAAAATGGCCCAAGAGAACTCCCAACTATGATACCGACTGGAAGCCCTGGAAAATGTGCAGTGGGCCTAGAATGTCCAAATAGTCTGCTCAAATTTTTATGTACCTGGCTACCTGCAACTTTATGCTTGGAAAGAGGATATCCCGACAATTAGCTTTTTAAAAGCTTACCACATCACTCCCAGAGATGCCGTCAACCAGGGAGATGTTCCACGGACCATCCTGCTTTATTCAGGTGGATCGGCCAAGAGAGACTTAATTCTATGAGCTTCCAGGTGAGCAGGGTCTCTAACCTACCAGGGAAAGACAGTCCACTTGTTCCCAGACTTGTCTTACACTACTCATGCTCGGAGGAAGAGATTCAATGGTGTGAGGGCTAGATTTAGGATCCTGGGTGTTGCACACTCTCTTTTGATGCCAGCCCATTTGAGAGTGTTCTACGGTGGCCACACGTACCAATACACTGATTCAGAGGAGGCTGGAAAGAAAATCGAAGCCATCAGCAAGGAATTTGCCCGACATAGACTGGAGGAATCAGAGTCGGAAGAGGACAGTTGAAATTGTCTGTTGAGCTGGTTGGACTTGACTTTCTAGTTTTCTAATTAAAATCTGACAGTTAAAACCAACCTGAAATGTGATATTGGGTGGGGAAGATCTTAATTATGGCCACGGAGTTAGGGCCCAAAAGTAGATGTATGGATTTTATACTATATAGTTGGATGGACTAATGCTTCGGGGTCTATGTGAACTTACCCACTGAAAGTTAGTTATAAAAGTTCCTAGAGCAGTCTGTGTTGTTGATTATTGCTAAATGTTGATTTCTGCTATGTGTGGGATACTAGAAACAGTGATTTTCACTTCGCAGTTAAAACAATTTTTACCTACGCTCTCCAGGACCTGGTTTATATTCCTGGATTTATAGCTTTGAATTCTATTAATAAGTCTATAAATAGCATATATTTGTTCATCTCCTTAATCACATAAAATGTTAAGCAGTACCATTATTGGAAGGGGGTCATATCAGCACTGTATGTTGAGTCATAGTGCTTGAATATACATTTTTATTTTGAAACAACCACCCATGGTTTTGAAGGATGCAGCATATCTTGGATTATATGATTATTGGATCTGAAATCAAGGGAATACCTCCACATTCATAATCCTGATTGCATAGACTAGGTATACTGAATACATTTCATGTATCGTCTGCTACATTTCTGTGATCTCTTGCATGAGATGATTATAATAATTGTTTTTAACACAAAAGCAATAAATTATAATAAAAAAAAAAAGAAGGCACTCTTGGCTTTGGACATCTGGCTTCTCCAATAATGTCCAGCAGCAGGTCATCACTGTGCACTTCAACGGCTCCTACCTCTTCGGTCAACAGGTGGAACAGTCCCTGGAAGCCTCCCAGAAGACCAGAATGGCCATTAAAACTTCTCAGCCTGCCCCAGTTCACCTACAAAGGGGAAAAGGATGAGTTTTTTTACCACAGTAAGCAGTCCTTTTGTGGCAAAGGCAAGAGAGCTCAAGTTAAGTCCCAGCCTCTCCAGCAGCAGCAGAAAGTGCAGCCAAAGGAGCAGGCCCCAAAAGCACCTAGTGCCACTCTGAAGTTCTAGCCCTGGTCCTGCCTCAACTGTCTGGTGGGGGGGCGTCTGACTCAATTTTACCGTCAGTAGGAATCCATCACCACATACAAATGGGTCTTAAGGATCATCCAGGAGGGATACTCCGTGAATTTCTCAGAGCTCCCTCTGGATTGTCTACTCAGAAAGCAGCACCCCCTTTCAGCAACTATGTCAGACCTTCTCATGAAGGAGATTGTGGGCCTCTTTAGCAACAGGGCAGTGGAAGTAGTGCCAGAGGCAGAGCGAAACACAGGCTTCTACTCCCATTACTTTCTCATTCCCAAGAAGTCAGGGGGCATGTTCCTCATTCTCGACCTCAGAAAACTGAACAAGTTCATTCTCTGGGAGAAGTTCAAAATGGTCTTCCTAGGGATCCTACTGCCACTCCTCAAGCCACAGGACTGGTTGGCTTCTCTGGACATACAGGATGCCTACTAGCATATTCTGACCCACCCCAGCCACCACAAATTTCTCTGTTTTGTGGTGTTGGGTCAGCATTACCAATGCTGGGTCCTGCCCTTTGGGCTATCCTCGGCTCCTCGAGTCTTTACAAAGTGCTTCCCAGTGCTCACGGCACAGCTTTGAAAACTTGGACTCCAGGTTTTTCCCTGTCTGGATGACTGGTTACTACCCAGCCTGTCCAAGCAGGACACAGAACAGGCAGTAACCACAGCAGATCAGTTCTTTACCACCATGGGAGTTCTCTTAAACTTAGAGAAGTCACAACTTTGGCCTTCTCAGCAACTTCTCTTCATTGGAGCCCTCTTGAACACTCCAAGGTGAGTGTCTTTCTTCAAGATGACAGAAGGAAGGCAATCCTTCAGATTGATTTATTTTATTTATTTAGTTTTTGTTGACTGGGTAAGTGCACTAGACAAATCCTGCCTATTTTCAGGCACAATCCGGGGGAGGGGGATACAGATGAATGCCAACTGACCTTGAACCAGATTAAGCTGTTGGTGGTATTTTTAGTGAATGAGGGGAAATTTGGCCAGGACACCAGGGAAATTCCCCTACTCTTTTCGTTACGTGCCATGGGATCTTTAACATCCACCTGAACTACCACCAATCCAGGTAGATGGGACCTCGGTTTAACGTCTCATCCGAAAGACGGCACCTCAGAAGTGCAGCTCCCCTCTCATGCTGCACTACAGTGTCAGTACTGGGATATTAACCCAAGTGCCAGATGTGGGAACTGAACCCACAGCCCTCTGATCTCCCGGCCTCAGAGGTGACTGTGCTACCTACTGAGCCACTGACACCATGATGGCTCAGTTCATCATGGAGAGCAAGTCCGCTCAGGTTCACTCCATGCAACGAATGTTAGGTCTCATAACCTCCTCCACCTTTACAGTACCACTGGCTCACCTGCACATTAGGACAACTCAGTGGATGCTCTTACCCCATCAAAGTGATGAAGCCGCTGCTTCGATCGCTTGCATGGTGGACGCAGGCAGACAATCTTCTTCAGGGTCTCCCCCCTCTCTCCCCCAGAGCTTGAGATAACCCTTACCACAGACTTGTCTCTGCTGAGCATGGGAGCCCACTGTCAGGGCTACCACACTCAGGGAGTCTGGGACCCTGCAAAGTCCCACCTCCACATCAATGTCTTTGAGATGAGAGCAGTCCTGCACATCCTTCGGGCTCTGGTAGACTTCATCCTCCACAAAATAATCCTCCAGACAGACAATAAATCTGTCATGTACTGCATCAACAAGTAGGGGGGAGCACACTCTTATCCTCCCTGCAGGGAAGCAGTGTTACTGTGGGAATGGTGTTTGGAACAAGACATTATGATACAGGTGATTTATGTCTCGGGGGGGCTCAGAACAGTCTAGTGGACGAGCTCAGCCAGAAGCAGATCCTCACAAGTTGTCATTGGCACTAGATGTCACGCAGTTTGTCTTTGACAAGTGGGGAACCCCAAAGGTGGACCTTTTTGCATCCCCACTCAACACCAAACTGCCTCGATTCTGCTCGAAAAATCCAGAACATGGTGTTTTTTGTCAGGATGCAGTCAGGCTGCGGTGGACAGGTTGCTGTCTGTACGCATTTCTTCCTATTCCCTTAGTTCAGAGGGTACTGCTTAAGTTGGAGGCACAAGGGGGCACAATGATCCTGATTGGCTCATGCTGGCTTCGGCAGATATGGTTTCCCTACTCAACAAATTGTCAGTTGCCCGCCCGGGACCCCTTCCATATGGACCCTAGTTCGTTCCAACCTGCGCTTCCTTCATCTCCACACTTGGCTCCTGAAGAGATAGAAGTGAGCAGGCACAAGGTCTCCCAGAGGATCTTTTGAGATTCTCCTGGCTGCTCATAAGCCCTCTACTAGAAAGGCTTACACAGCCAAATGGAAGCGTTTTTCTGAATGGTGCTCCAAATCTCATACAGATCCATTCTGATGCCTGCCAGATAAGGTTTTGGAGTACCTGCTGGACATTTGTGATGCAGGTTTGCAATACTCTACAGTTAAGGTCAACTTGTGGGCTGTTTCAGTGTACCACGAGCCAGTTCAGAACTTCAATGTAGCTCAACTGCCTCTTTTTAAGAGGTATTTGGAGGGCATTTTGCACACAATGCCACCAGTCAGGAAACCTGTCACTGCCTGAGACTTCAATGTTGTGCTGGACATGCTCACCGGTAAGCCCTGGCTTTTCCGGTGACCTCAAATTACTAATTTGGAAACTACATTTTCAAACAACATGAAGTCTTGCTATATTCTGACATATGCAGTGAGTCCCAACCTTCGAACTGCTCCGGAGGTGAAAGAGTTAACTTTCCATGCCAGGCATGGAACGCTGAGCTCGAGCTCGGTTGAGACTCTGTCTGTTGTTCTTCAAACTCAAACCGTCAGATTCTTTACTCCGCCTCACTGAACAGTCGCCCAGAGATTTCTCCTTCTGCTCGGTTCATTTTGTCGGTTAAAGTACAGTTTTCTCAGTTTTCACTAATTTAAAACCGCGAACTTGTCGGTTCAGTCTCTGTCTGGTAGGCCAGAGTACTAGATAGGTTTTACATTAATTCTTTCTGTGTGGAACTTGTAGAACGGTTATCGGTTCGGTTTGAACCGATCAAGTTGTTTTAAAAAATCTTAACTTGTGATTTAGAGTGCGGTTACCGTTCTTATCGGTTCTAAAAAACGGATTTTATTACGCTTTTTTTCCCACGATATGACGGTTAGGAACCCGATAAGAGGGTCTTACTAGTGATTGCCATAAAGGGCAAGTTTGGTTAGGACTGGACTATGTCAGAGAAACCCAAAAGAAAAACTGACCCACTGTTTCAACCACTGCAGTGTGTGTGGGAAGTCTTTGCCAAGGCTGACCCCCACACCACCTGTGTTTATTGTCTGGGGTTTGACCACCTCAATGCAGACTGCCAGATTTGCAAAAATTTCCCTGCAGCTACCCCAGAAAAGAGAGCTGGTAGGCTCAGGAAAAGGAGGCCAAAAAGTCCGCTGAACCGGATGGCCAGCCCGGTTCATTTCAACCGAACCAGAAGGAGTGCCCTCTGACCAGGGCGAGACTTCTTCGGGCAAAAGGAGAGCCGATTCTGAGGAGTCGGTTCCAGCTAAAAGAACTAGAAAAGAGAAATCAGCTGGTGTGGAGCCAAAACTTTCCTCTCCAACCGCTGAAGAGATAGTCAAAGCGATCAAAATTGTTCAGTCGCTTTCCCCGGTTCCGACCGAACTGGCACCATCAGGCAGGCGCTCGGTTCGGCCGGTTCCACCGGTTCAAGATTATGAGTTAGAGGAGTTTTATGAACTGGAGGAGGAGGAAGAGGAGTATGAGGAAAGTGAATGTGGATTTGAAAGTCTGGATGTGCCCATTGACCCGGACATCTCCCCAGACAGACCTTCAGGAGTGTCTCCTCCTAGGCTTTCTGAGTCCCCCTTCCATTTCATGTTCTATAAAAAAGTGGCTGAAACCCTCCAGCTTCCTGTGGAAGAAGCTGTGGATGACCAGGAGGAGCCTGACTATGTAGAAATGATGGATATCCCAGAGTCTAGGAGGCTGTCTATTCCCTTGCACAAATCTTTTGGGAAACAGACATTTAAAATTTGAAAGACTCCTAACACTATACCTCCTGTGGATAAAAGAATGGACAAGAGGTATACATTGTCAGGCTCAGACATGGAGTTCCTTACACAACAATGCAGCCATGTTGGGGTAGTGCAGGCTGCAGCCTGTGATAAGACAAACATTCCCTTGGCTTCACACCCCCCGGACAAGGACTCCAGGAGGATTGATGCCATGGCAAAGAAACAGTACATGGCAGCATCCTTGGGACTCAGACAGGCCAATTATATGGCCTATACTGCTAGGTATCAAAAATCTAGATGGGACACTGTTATGGCCCTAGCAAAACAGGTCCCTGGCCAGCTTGCCAAGGAGCTGGAGCAGGTGGCTGCTGATGGTATTGAGGCATCCAAGGTGCAATTCCATACTGCAGTAGACTCAATGATGTGTCTTCTAGAGTCATGGCTACATCTGTGGCACTTCGAAGAATGGCTTGGCTCAGATGTACTAGCCTATCACAGGATACCCAGACTAAGGCCATGGATTTTCCTGTTGTGGGTAACTCTCTGTTTGGGGAGCAAACAGAGAATTATATGAAGAAAATGGATGAATATAGGACCACCTATAGGAGTGCACAGGCCAAAGAAAGGCAGGCCACTCCTCAAAGGCAGCTTTCCAGGGGTAGGGGTAGGCCTTTTCATAGGCCTTTTTACCAAGCCCAGGCCTCCTCTTCTGCTTATGCCCAGAGGGGGTTCTTTAGAGGGAGAGGCAGACGGGGTACAAGCAGGCCTGCTTCCACCCCTCAGCCCAAAGCCCCTGCCAAACAGGCACCCTGATAGGGTTGCCAGGGCCGATTCTCAGCTACCTGTAGGGGGCAGGCTGGCTTACTTTGTCCAGGACTGGGAGTCTCTGACATCAGACAAGTGGGTCCTGGAAGTAGTAAGCCAGGGACTGGTTCTCAGCTTCAAAAAGTTTCCAAAGATGAGAACCAGATCCTTTCCACCTGCAAATCCACCAGAGGCTCTTACCCTAGAGGCAGAGGTCTCTTCCCTCCTGGCTCTCAGAGCCGTGGAAAGGGTTCCACCCCTACACCAGGACAAAGGGTTGTACTCCAGGTACTTCCTTACCCCAAAAAAGACAGGAGAATGGCGGCCCATCCTGGATCTCAGATACCTAAACAAGCACCTTTAAAACCAAAATTCAAAATGGTGACTCTGGGAATTATTCTACCCTCTCTAAGGCCAGGGACTGGCTAGGCGTCCCTGGACCTCAAGGATGCTCTACTTCCATATTCTCATCGAGCTCCCATCAGAAAGTACCTCAGGTTCGAGCTGCCCTCAGGCCATTACCAGTTCAGAGCAATGCACTTTGGCCCCACCTCTGCTCCAAGGGTATTCACAAAATGCCTGGCAGTAGCAGTTGCTTCTCTAAGAAGGCAAGGAATTGCCATCTTCCCTTACCTGGACGACTGGCTCATAGTAGGCCAGTCCCCAGACCAAGTCAAGTTACACCTACAGATAACTCAGCAACTGCTCACCTCTCTAGGTTTCCGTCTGAATCTTTCAAAATCAGTCCTAGAACCGGTCCAGCTTCTCATCTTCATAGGCGCAGAGCTGAACACCGAGAAAGCCAGAGCCTTCCTTCCCTTGGACAGGGCAAGGACCCTGGTCTCTCTGGCCTCCTCATTCACCCTGCAGGTGTCTCAACCAGCAAGGCATTTTCTACAGCTCCTGGGGCACATGGCTGCTTCTACAGCAGTAGTGCAGGGAGCAAGATTTCAGATGAGGAACATTCAGTTCCATTTGAGAGCCTTTTGGTCTCAAAGGAAGGACCCTCTAACCAAATTGATCCCAGTGACTCGAACCCTGATCCAGGCCCTACAGTGGTGGCAGGATCAGAGCAATCTGAGACAAGGGGTTCCTTTTTGTCACTCAGTCTCACTCCTTAATCCTTACTACAGATGCATCCCTCTTGGGGTGGGGAGCTCACATGGGCGACCTCACCACCCAGGGGATGTGGTCCCCTCAGGAATCTCTGCTCCACATAAGTCTGTTGGAACTCAGAGCAGTTTTTCTAGCACTTCAAGCTTTTTCCAAATCTGTTCAGAACAAAGTTGTACAGGTCAGAACAGACAATACCACACAATGTGGTACATCAACAAGCAAGGGGGCACTCGGTCTACGGCCTTGTGCACCGAAGCAATGAAGTTGTGGTCTCTGGCTTACTCCCTGAACACCTCCCTTATGGCAGTTCACCTCCCAGGCAAGGACAATGTCCTGGCAGATGCTCTCAGCAGGATTTCCCAGGGCCATCACGAATGATCACTGGACCCCCTGGTCTTGGAAGTGATATTTTCCAGATGGGGCACCCCGCAGATAGATCTTTTTGCAGCCCCAGACAATCACCAACTTCCCCTTTTTTGTTGCAGGCCCCCAGTGTTGGGCTCAGTCCCTCTGGATGCCTTAGTTCTCAGTTGGGAAGGGAAGTTTCTCTATGCTTTTCCCCCCTTCCCTCTCCTGTTCAAAGTGCTAGTCAAAATCAGATCTCAACCCTGCAGGATGATCCTGATTGCTCCAGACTGGGCCAGACAGCCCTGTTATCCACTCCTACTGTCCTTAGCAGTCCATCTTCCCCTGTGTCTTCCCAGGAATTACAACCTCTTAACCTGTGCTCAGGGGAGGGTTTGGTACCTGAACCTCAAATCTCTCAATCTCCTGCCCTGGCTCTTGAAGAGTTAGAGTTTGCTGAGTTACACCTCTCCCAAGGTGTAATGGATATCCTGAAGGCTTCTAGAAAACCTTCCACCAGGGCTACTTATAATTCCAAATGGAAAAGGTTTTCCATATGGTGCTCTGGAAAGCATATTTCCCCAGAATCTGCTGATTTGCCCACAGTCCTGGATTATATGGTCCACTTAAATACCTTAGGGCTGAGGCCAGCTACCCTGAAAGTGCATCTGGCAGCTGTGTCTGCTTTTATTTCAGCAGGTAAGCCTTCTTGTCTTTCTGCTCACCCTGTATTTTCCAAGTTTTTCAAGGGATTGCTTCACACCAATCCTCCATTCAGGGACCCTGCCCCCGCCTAGAATCTTAATGTTTGCATTGCTCAGCTTATGCAACCCCCCTTTGAGCCTTTGTCTTCAGCAGAGCTTAAGTACTTGACTTCGAAAACTGTGTTTCTGGTAGCCATCACTTCTGCCAGACGCATAAGTGAATTACAAGCTTTGTCAGTGGAGCCTGATTTTATCTCCTTTCACAGAGATAAGGTGGTCCTCAGAACTAACAGGAAGTTCTTGCCTAAAGTGGTTTCAGATTTCCACCTTAATCAATCTATATCTCTTCCAGTGTACTTCACTGACCATTCCTCCTCTGGCGAGAGGAGGCTGCATAACTTAGATGTGAAGAGGGCCCTTAGTTACTACATAGAGCGTACCAAGGGTCACAGGTTTGACTCCCTCCAACTGTTCCTCACTTATGGTGAGGTTGGCAAAGGGAAACCTGCCACTAAAAGATACATTGCCAGGTGGATTGTCTCTTGTATCCAATATTACTATGAAAAACTGGGTAAGGTTCCTCCCTCAGGCCTGAGGGCTCACTCTACCAGAGGTACAGCTACTTCTCTGGCTGCTGCCAGGGACATCCCTATTCTAGAGATATGTCAAGCAGCTACCTGGAAAACAGTTCACATTTTTACCAAGCATTACTCCCTGGACATCCAGGCTAGGAGTGATGCTCGGTTCAGCACAGATGTGCTTCAGAGCCTATTTCCTAAGTAGGTTCTGTCCCTCCTCCATGGAGGTACTGCTTTGTAGTCTGCATATGTCGAATATAGTAAGACTCTATGTTGTTTGAAGAAAAATTACTCACCTTAGTAATGTTGTTTCTTCTAATGGAGTCTTGCTATATTCTGACCTCCCTGCCTGCCCCTCTCAGAACCTTTGTTTTGGGATGTGGGTGGCAGTGCAGTGTTGGCACTTGTAGGTGCCCACCTTGTTGTTTTTCACCCTCCTTTCTTGGGGTGACTTGGTATGTGTTTTTCATTTTTGGGTCTCCTGACTTGAGTCTTTGTTTTGGGACCAAAAATGTGTTCTTATATTTAGTAGCCAGTTGGCTAGTGTAGGTTTACAGCTTCCACACAGGACCTTAGTGAGTTTAGCTTCAGAAGATCTGACGGTTTGAGTTTGAAGAACAACAGACAGAGTCTCAACCGAGCTTTGAGTTTCAGCTGCTCCATGCCTGGCATGGTAAGTTAACTCTTTCACCTCCGGAGCAGTTCGAAAGTTGGGACTCACTGCATATGTCAGAATATAGCAAGACTCCATTAGAAGAAACAACATTACTAAGGTGAGTAATTTTTTCTTTTGTGGCCATCACCTCTGCCTGCAGGGTCTCTGAGATACATGTGCTGGTCACAGATCCTCTGTGTACTGCTTTCCATAGAAACAGGGTGGTTCTCTGCACACACCCCAAGTTTTTGCCTTAGGTGGTATCAGAGTTCCACTTGAACCAGCCTTTGGTATTGCCTACGTATTTTTCCAGTCTCCAGAATGAGGGGGAGCTCATCTTCCACTCTCTGGACATTAAAAGGGCCCTCGAGTTCCACCTCAATAGAACTAGGGACTTGCGGCAGTCGAAAAAGCTCTTTGTTTCCTTTAACCCCAACTGACTGGGTCATCCAGTTACAATAAGATGGATTTCTGCATGGATCATTGCTTGCCTCCGCCACTGCTATTCTATGGTGCAAGTCAAGCTGAAAGGCCAGGTTTGTGCCCACTCCACCAGAGCGGTTGCTACATCCCTGGCAGAGAGTTGCTCTGTTCCTATCACTGATATTTGCAGAGCTGCCACCTGGAGCACAGTGCACACCTTTATCAAGCACTATGCCCTGGATGTCCATGTCAGGCAGCATGCCTCTTTTGGCAGGACAATCCTTAATGGACTTCTGTCCTGAGTGAGCTCCAGCTCTTACCGCCTTGCCCAGGGGACTTTTGTCCGAACTTGGTACTCTAACCCATTGCTGTGAATCAGTGGTGAAGATTAGTCCTGAAAGATTTTAAAATTACTTACTCACCGTAATTCTTTATCTTCTAACCCCAGGTATTCTTCTATATTCCTAACTCTCTGCTGTCAGCCTCCTAAGCAGAGCTGCATGGAGATAATGGAACTATATGCTAATGATAGAACTTATCATTGGCTCATGCCACATATTTAAATAGCTGCCCTTATTAGTTGCAACATTCCACAAACATATTAGATTTCTTTCTCCGCCTGACAAGTCAAAACGCCCAGGAGACTTCCCTCTCAGTCGTTCCATGTGGTTCTTCACTGAATATAAGTAGTTTCTTATATTATTATTCTTACTGCTGCCTTTATTTTCTGTTTATCACCTTACCGTTAGTTAGCATTATTTTAATGTTGTTTTAATTTAATTTCTCAGTTCCTTATGGTTCGGTATAACCGTTGAGGAACCGGGGCTTAATACCATTTCCCGGAGCTTTATTTACTGTCTCCAGTATTTATTTTTGCTTACTTGAGTTCTTCTAGTTTAACAAATTATTATAGTTGTAACCCCAACCTAGTTTCTGTGAACCGCTAGCCCAGTTCTCATTTTTGCGGTTCCCGGTTCAATATCGGAACTTTCATCGGTTCCTGAACCGACTGCATTTTAAATAAAAAAAAAAAAAAAGAGTAAAATCTTTATTGTGGTTCTGTTTTTCTTCATCAGTTGAACGATGGCAGAAAAAACAGAGAAAAAGACTGGACCCAGAGGGTTTAAAAACTGCCTTAAGTGTGGGGATGTTTTTGTAAAGGCAGACAAACACGATTTATGTGTAGTCTGCTTGGGGAATGACCATTTTTCAGCAGAATGTAATATCTGCAAATCATTCCCTCAGAAAACAGTAGAAAAGAGAATGGAAAGACTCCAAAGTAGATTGAAGAAGGGTGAAACAAAGAAACATAGACTTTGACGGCAGATAAGGACCACTTGACCCACCCAGTCTGCCCATTTCCCTACCTACTGGATAAGCTGTAGATTCTAGTTAACCCGCAGCCTACTTCCTGCAACCCCCCCCCAACTATAATTGCCTTGTGTCTGTCCCATGCATGTTTGAATTCCCCCACTGTTTTAGACCCAACGACCTCCTCAGGAAGGCTGTTCCATGTATCCACTACTCTCTCCGTGAAAAACTTTCCTCACATTACCCCTGAGCCGTCCCCCCTCTATCTTTAAATTGTGCCCCCTTGTTCTTACACATCTCTTTTTCTGAAAGATGCTACCCTCCTGGACTTTGTTGATTCCCTTGAGGTACTTGAACGTTTCTATCATGTCCCCCCTGTCCCTTCTTTCATCAAGAGTATACATATTAAGCTCTCTCAGTCTCTCTTCATATGGTTTCTGCTGCAGACCCTGCACCATTTTAGATGGCCTCCTCTGGACTGCTTCCATTCTGTCTATGTCCTTGCGTAGATGAGGTCTTCAAAACTGCACACAGTAGTCCAGATGGGGTCTCACCAACTGTCTGTATAGAGGGATAACCACTTCCCTTTTTCTACTTGTGATGCCCCTTCCTATGCATCCCAGTATCCCCCTGGCTCTCCTTACCGACTTTTCACATTGCTTACCCACCTTTAGGTCATCTGATATGACTACCCCCAGGTCCCTTTCCATTTTTGTTGTTGTTAGTACCTCCCCTGCTATTGTGTACTCTTCTCCTGGGTTTTTGTTTCCCAGGTGTATTACTTTGCACTTCTTTGCATTGAATCTAAGTTGCCATATGTCTGAGATTCCTCCAACCTTGCCAAGTCCCTTCTCATCTTTTCTACCCCCACTTGTGTATCAACTCTGTTACAGATCTTTGTGTCATCTGCAAAGAGGCATACCTTTCGCTCCAGACCCTCTGCAATGTCACCTATAAAGATGTTAAAGAGGACTGGACCCAGTACTGAGCCCTGAGGTACTCCACTAGTAACCCCCCTTTCTTCAGAATGTGTTCCATTCACTATTACCTTCTGTGTCCTGTTGTGCAGCCAGTTTGCTACCCAGGCTACCACCCTGGGACCCACTCCCAAGCTGGCTAACTTGATTATTAATCTTTTGAGTGAGACTGTGTCAAATGCCTTGCTAAAGTCTAGGTAGGCCATATCCACAGCCCCTCCCTGGTCTATTACTTTGGTCACCCAGTCAAATAAATCAATTAGATTAGTCTGACATGACCTTCCTGCTGTAAATCCATGCTGCTTTGGGTCCTGTGCCCCGCTGGCCTCTAGGTACTCAACAATTCTTTCTTTCAGAAGTGATTCCATCATTTTCCCTACCACTGAGGTCAAACTTACAGGACTGTAGTTTCCTGCTTCTGCCTTGCTCCCACTTTTGTGAAGGGGAATCACATCTGCCGTCCTCCAGTCCTCAGGTGCCGCCCCATCCTGCCATGATTTGTTAAAAAGCGTGGTCAGTGGTGCCACTAGGTCCTCCCTTAGTTTTTTTAGCATTCTGGGGTGAATCCCTTCAGGCCCCATTGCTTTGTCCCCCTTGAGTTTTAGGAGTTCTTTCAGGACTCTTTCTTCTGTGAATGGACTGGTGTCAACCCCCCTACCCAGAGTGCTTCTATTGTCTGGCTTAGGTAACTCCTGCTATGGGTTCTGACCAACCCACACCCTCTAAACCTTCGGGTGAAACCGCTCTCTTTTCCTTGAGCACCCCTGACAAGGGTGAAACAACTACTGGAAAAAAGATGGGTGATCCGACTGATTCTCCTGTTCCCACCAAAAAAACTAAGAAAACAAAACACATTGATACCCTGGCTGATAAATCAAAAAGGGGTTCATCTGTGCCTCTCAGCCTGCCATCATCAGAGGAGATTGCCCAGGCCATGAAGGTCATACAGGCTTTGCAGAGTTTTATACCTACTCCAACCCTCCCAGCACTGGTTCAAATCCCAGTTGGTCCCTTCTCTGGCTCAAACCCATCTCAGGAGACAGTGGAGTTTGAGGAATATGATTTACCTGAAATGGATGAAGGTGAGCCTACCGGGCCTGAGATCTCACCAGAGCAGGAATTCCGTTCTCCTCGTAGACCAGAGGATTTTTCCTCTGATTTTTCATTTGTAAGAAAAATAGTGGATGCCCTTGATCTGGCTACCACAGAGGTCATAGAGGATGAGGAAGAGGCTGAATATATGGAGATGATGGGGTTAACACCCACAAAGAAAATGTTACTTCCTATAAACAAGTTCTTTAAAAAAGACTTATTTAAGATCCTGCAGAATCCAAATTCTGTCCTACCTTTGGACAAGAAGGCGTATAAAAAGTACCAGCTGGACAGACAAGAGGCTGAATTCCTCTTTTCTCACCCTGACCATCAGGGGATAGTCCAGCATGCAGCCTGTGAAAAGGCAAGGGTAGCTCTAGCATCTCACCCACCTGAGAAGGACTCTCACAAAATAGGCAGCATGGCAAAAAAGGGATACCTAGCTGCTTCACTGGGAGTAAGACAGGCTAACTATCAAGCTTACTCAGCACAGTATCAAAAATCACTGTGGCAGTCCATGTTAGCCAGAGAAGGCTCATTCACCTCTTTCTGATGATTTGGATGAGATAGCCAGGTTTGGTCTGGAAGCAGCCAAGTATCAATTTCAAGTGGCAGCAGATGCCAGTGACAGTGCTGCCAGAGTGATGGCCCTTACCATAGCCCTGAGAAGGCTGTCAAGGCTTAGGGCTACTAACTTAACATAGGATGTCCAGGCAAAGGTTATGGAGTTCCCTGTAGAGGATCATTCATTATTTGGTCAACAGACTGAAGCATACATGAAGACGGTGGATGAATATAAGGCCACCTATAAAAGCAATTCTTCAAAGGAGAGGCCTTCTTCCTTCTGTAGGCATTATGGAAGGGGAGGCAGAGGAAGGACAGCCTATATTAGGCCCTTTTATCAGGCACAGGCTGTCCCCCAATATCAACAATACCCACAGCAGACTGGGTATTTCAGGGGCAGAGGTAGAAGGGACTCTAGAAGAGGTTCCCAAGCTACCCAATCTCAGCCCCAAGCAAAGCATAACTCCTGACTTAATGTTCAAGGCTGCCTCCTCTCTACCAGGAGGGGCAGACTGGCTCACTATTTTCAGGCTTAGCAGTCCATCACCACAGACAAGTGGGTCCTGAAGGAAGTGAGTCAGGGCTTGTCCTGGAGTTTCAAGTCTTTCTGTCTCTTGAGAACAAGTGTGAGGGTGGGGAAGGTGGGGGGTGGCAGTGGGATGACAAAGGGAAGGGGGTGGGGCAGCTGCAAACTAGGGGTGCTAGCTGTACACTCGAGCAGAATTAGATAGACTGGATGGTCTGTTTCTGCTGGCACATTCGTATGTTCATATGTTCAAACCAGCTTCCCTCATAGAAAAAAAATTCCTGAAGAAGGAGGTTCAAAGCCTCCTCCAGTTAAAAGCAGTGGGGTGTGTTCCAATTCATCAGAAGGGAAGAGGTTTCTATTCAAGATACTTCCTCACCAAAAAGAAAAATGAGGAGTGGCGGCCTGTTCTAGACCTCAGACTACTGAACAAGTACCTAATAAAGCCAAAGTTCAAAATGGTCACACTGGCAATGATTTCGCCAGTAATCCAGCAGGGTTCTACGTGATAACGGTGAACACCTAAAAGCGATCACTATTATCGCACAGTCACACTGCTGAAAACATTTTCAGCACTCTGACAACCCCGGCGCATAGGACAATGGAGCCGGAACATGTATTTTAATGCTTTATGGGGGGGGCTGCGCCCCACACCCTACCTCAGGGGGCTTTGCCCCCTGCGCCCTTACTAAAGGATTCTCAGCCCAGGGGTGCATGTCGGGGGTGAAAGCATTAAATATGTCGGGCCGGGCGCAATAAAATCGCACCAGCGCCCGGACCCAAACCTGGTACCTCACCCACCCCAACCACTAGCCAACCCCTGATGCCACAACACAGCTCGGCAATCCACCATAGCGCCACCCTCTACAGCTCCTCTGCCCCCTCCCAGATCACACTCATCATGCTCACTCCCCCCTCGCATGCGCGTACACATAGCGACATCCTGTTACCCAGTTCACCCACCCCCTGATCCGGTCGCCCTACCCTCTCATCGCTGTGAGAGATTGCGCCGGGAAGAAGTCGCTGTTATGGATGCCGCCCTTCCCCATGCGCTCACCTCATGGGATACCATCCAGCAGGGAGATTGACTGGCATCTCTGGATCTAAAAGATGCCTACTTTCACATCGCAATAAGAGAATCTCACAGGAAGTACCTCAGATTCAGACTTCAATCAGGACACTACCAGTTCTCAGCTCTACCTTTCGGCCTCACTTCAGCACCAAGGGTGTTTACAAAGTGCCTGGTAGTGGTGGTAGCATACCTAAGAAAGTTAGGCATATCAGTCTTCCCTTATCTTGATGACTGGCTAGTGGTGAGAAGTTCTCCCCAGCAGGTACAAGACCATTTAAAGGTAACACTAAACTTGTTACTGTCTCCAGGATTCCTGATAAATCAGGAAACATCTGTTCTCACTCCAGTACAAGTTCTGCATTTCATAGCAGCAGAACTGAACACAGTGTAGGGAAGGACTTTCCTCCCTAAGGACAGGGTGCAAAGCATTCTGCAGATAGCTGCCTCATTCAAGCTGAAAGAGTCACGATCAGCAAGACAGTTTCTGCAACTTCTGGGACATATGACTGCTGCAACCGGCACAGTCCTGGGAGCCAGGTTCCAAATGAGAGATGTACAGTTTCATCTCAGGGCACACTGGTGCCAAAGAAAAGACAGTTTGACATCCAGTAACAAAAACTTTTCTGCAGGCCCTTCAGTGGTGGAAGGAAACAGACAACCTCAGGGAAGGGGTGTCGTTCCAAAAGGAACCCCCATCAGTTATTCTTATAACCGATGCCTCTCTGTTAGGGTGGGGTGCTCACTTAGGGGAACACACCACTCATGGAACCTGGTCCATCACAGAGTTACTCCTGCATATAAATCTGCTGGTGTTAAGGTCAGTGTTTCTGGCCTTGGAAACATTTGCCCAACTGCTACAAGGGAAAGTGGTGCAAGTCAGGACAGACAACACCACAACAATATAGTATTAAAACAAGCAAGGGGGGACAAGGTCAGACCCCCTATGCACAGAGGCAATGAAAGTCTGGAGTCTGGTTTACTCACTGAAGGCCTCATTACAGGCCATTCATGTGCTGGGAAAGGATAACACCCTAGCAGATGCCCTGAGCAGAATCAATCAGGCACATCACGAATGGTCCAACAACAAGCAAGTGCTGGACTCAGTGTTCAGAGGATGGCGCACACCAGAGGTGGATCTCTTTGCATCCCAAGAGAATCATCATCTGCCACTGTTTTGCTGTAGACCACCAGCCAAGGGAACAATCCCATTGGATGATCTGGCTCTGGACTGGTCAGGGAGAAGTCTGTATGCTTTTCCTCCCTTCCCTCTCATTTTCAGAGTCCTGATCAAACTCAGATCACAACCTGCATCAATGATTCTGATAGTACCAGACTGGGCCAGGCAGCCATGGTACGCTTTACTACTCTCCATGTCTGTAGCGAAACCAGTACACTTACCCAGGAGGCACAACCTGTTGGCCTCTCACCAGGGCAAGATTCTGTACCTGAATCTCAGGTCTCTCAGATTCAAGGCATGGCTCTCGAGGACTTAGAATATGCAAACTTAAATTTCTCTGAAAGCATTCTGGATATCCTGAAGGGATATAAAAGCTTTCAACTAAGAAAACTATGCTTCAAAATGGAAGAGGTTCTCTATTTGGTGTGGATCCAAAGAGATTTGTCCTACTCTAGTGGAGATCCCAGCTGTCTTGGGTTACCTCACATACCTCCACTCTCAGGGCTTAAAACATATATCCCCGAATGTGCATCTAACATCAGTCTCTGCCTACATTTCTGCTGGGAGAAGTACCTCCCTGGCATCCAATCCCATTTTCAAGAAGTTCTTTAAAGGTCTGTGCCATTTCACCCACCTGTTAGGGAACCAGTACCAGTATGGGACCTGAACATATGCATTGCTCAGCTCAGGAAACCTCCTTTTGAGCCTATGTCCTCTGCACATTTAAAATATGTTACCTGGAAAACTGTTTTTCTGGCTGCAGTTACAGTATTTCAGCTAGAAGAATCAGTGAACTTCAAGCCCTATGTGTTGAGAAGGACTGCCTTTCCTTCTAATGACAAAGTGGTGCTGAGAACCAATAGGAAATTCCTCCCCGAGGTGGTTTCTGATTTTCACTTAAACCAATCCATTACATTACTAGATTTCTTCACTGAACATACTAGTTAAGGTGAGCGTAGACTCCATAGTCTGGAATCAAAATGGCATTAAGTTACTATATGACCCAGACCAGGGATCATAGACATGACAAACAACAGCTATTCCTTACCTATGGGGATGTAGGTAGGGGCACCCCAGCTTCTAAGAGGTCAGTCTCTTGCTGGATAGTCCAATGCATTCAGTTTTGCTATTCAAAAGGGGACAAAGAACCTCCAGTAGGGCTGAGGGCTCATTCAACTAGGGGCACAGCTGCTACTATAGCAGCATCCAGAGATATTCCTTTAGTGTAAATCTGTAAAGCAGCTACCTGGAGGACAGTGCACACATTTACTAAACATTACAGTTTGGACACACAGTCCAGAAGTGATGCCAAGTTTGGCACAGCAGTCCTGCAGTCTGGAGCCTCTTTCCTAAGTAGGTTCTCTGCCCACCTCCAAAGGTACTGCTTTGAAGTCTGCAGAAAGTTAGGAATATAGAAGAATACTAGGGATTAGAAGAAAAAATTACTCACCTTAGTAATCGTGTTTCTTCCAAGGTATTCTTTTATATTTATAACTCTCCCACCCTGCCTCCCCTTCCACAACCAGAGCCTCTGCATTTCTGACCGAGTATTTTAATATAAAGTCCCAAACTCTGTCATGCATAGTTTATATATTTAATTCCCTTCTTTTTTCAGTGTTAGAAATGCCACTTCTCTCAGTACAGTTTAACTCCTATCAAGGATGGAAATGAGAAAGGAAAAGTGTGGCCTACTGGGATTTGAACCTCAGATCTCTGATATGCTGTTCCAGTGCTCTAAAAATTAAGCTACAGGCTCACTGGTCAAAGTGTCTGAGGAATTTCCTTACAGGTGATTCTGGCATTCAGGGGGGTATAGTATTCTAATAATATTCAGGGTGTTTCGTACTGTCATGGACAGCTTAGTTGTGTTACATTTAGATAAGTATATTTAGATAGTCTTAGTATAGGTTGCCTTGTAGGCTCCTTAGAAATCTGATACATTGGTGGAACGTTGCAGCTGATAAGGGCAGCAGTCTGAATATGTGGCACGAGCCAATGATAAGTTCTATCACTGGCATATAGTTCCATTATTTCCGGGCAGCTCTGCTTAGGAGGCTGACTGCAAAGAGTTAGGAATATAGAAGAATACCTTGGAAGAAACAAGATTACTAAGGTGAGTAATTTTTCTTCTTGGACCATCTTCACCATTGATTTACACACCCACCCACCATCCCCCGGGCTCACTCTTTCTGTTTATTGGTCTTCACGCCTTGTTTTTGGTTTGGGCTGTGAAGACATTGCTTTCTTGTTTGTTGTCCTTTCTTACACGGGTTGCAAGGGCTATCTTATGCCATTTAGTTAGATGTTATTCTTAGGTTACGCTGCACCTCCTCGGTAAAAAGGGTACTGAGGCAATTGAGGGCTGGTGCCAAGGTAAGTCATGCACTGTAAGCTAGGCTTGCGATGCCACGCATGCATACAGCCTACCTCAGCACCAGCCCTCCTGAAATGTTCTGGCTCCCGCATAGTTCTAGCGCCTCCAGCTCAGAACCCATTGGTGTGAATCAATGGTGAAGACTGTCCAAGAAGATCAAGAATTACGGTGAGTACATCATTTTAATTTCTTGGACCCAGGTGGAAACCAAATTGCACATAAATGTCCTGGAGATGACAGCTGTCTTATACAGTCTACAGGCTTTTCAGGAGCATCTGACTCCAGGTCCTCTGTTAATATAGACAGACAGTATCAGTGTCATACATTATATAAATAAACATGGGAGGGACTCATTCCTATCGCCTGTGTCAGGAAGCATTGAGAGTATGGTACTGGGTGCTGGAACATGGCCTAGAGATGTTAGCTGTGCATCTCACAGGTGTCCAAAATGTCTTAGACAAGCTAAGCAAGTCACAGTCCAAGATGCATGAATGGGAACTGTTGGCCTCAGTGACAGATGACTTCTTCTCAAGGGGGCATTGCCATAGTTGAACCTTTTGTGTCAACACACAATGCAAAAGTGCCACACTTTTGCTCGCACACTCCAGGACTTGGAGTTTTTTGGCAAGACACTTTATCCCTCTCTTGGAAAGAGAGGTTTCTCTACATATTTCCTTCCATTCCATTAATACAGATGGTGTTACTGAAGATGGAGGGTGCAACCCTCAGCCTCTTCACCCCCCTATGGCCTCAACAGATATAGTATCTGCCCCTGCAGCAACTAGCAGTGGAGTCTCCAGTACCTCTGCCTCTGTGCAGGGGCCTGTTGTCACAGGACAGGGGGTCGCTGGTCCATGCAGACCTGAAGTCCCTATATGTGCATGCCTGGCTCCTGAAGACATAGCCATTGTTTGGTTTGGTGTGTTACCTAGAGTTGCTGATGTGCTGGTTGTGGTCAGAAACCCTTCCACCAGACATACAGTACATATTCTTGAAGTGGAAGTGTTTCACTTTGTGAGCAGCTTTCAGACATATGGACTTATTCACAGGTCTGGTAAATGTGGTGCTGGAATACTTGCTGTCACTGGTCTGCAATATTCATCACTTCAGGTGCATTTGGCTGCTACATGAGCTTTCCATGCCCCTATTGATGGATATATGGTTGCCCAACTGAAGGTCTCCCATACATTTTTGAGAGGTATTCTACACATAATATCTCCTATTCATAATCCAGTCCTGCCTTGGGACCTGAACTATGTCCTTGAAAAACTTACTTTGGCTCCTTTTGAGTCACCCATGAGTTGTGGCTTTTCTGCTTTCTGTCATGGAAAGCATTATTTTAGTTGCAATCACTTCTGCTTCAAGGATTTCAGAGTTGCATGCTCTTACGTGTGAGCCTCCTTATTTGATTTTCCACAAAGATAGAGTTTCTTTGCATACTAATCCTAAATTTATGCCAAAGGTGGTGTCTGAGTTTACATTAAATTAAATCATCCACCCTCCTGTCTATTATCCTGAGCATGCCAACAGGGTGAGGCATTGCTGCACTCTTTGGGCTTACATAGAATAATGAGATACTATGTGAATCACACCAAGGACTACAAAAAGTCCTCTCAGCTTTTTGTTTCATTCGCCCCGGGAAAGAGGGTGCCCCTGTGTCAGAACAGTGGTTGTCCAAATGGTTAGCACATTGTATTGCATTCTGTGATAGGAAGTATAGTAAGGAGCTTCCTGGTATGGTTTGTGGTTACTTCACCAGGGGAATGGCCACTTCTGTTGCTTGTCTCAGAAACATTTCTGCGGCTAACGTTTGTGCTGCAGCCACATGGAGAACTGTCCGCACCTTTACGAAGCATTACAGTTTGGACACTGTTTCTCACAGACAAGCAGGTTTTGGCCTTGCTGTTCTACAGGGCCTGCTGTGCTGAACCAGACTGCACCAACCTTCCAGTTAGCTTTTGGGACTGCTTGGGACTAGTTCCAAAGATGTGGCCTAATAAAATAGATATCCTCGAAGAAGATGGAACAGTTACGTACATACCATAACAGTAGATCTTCAAGAGAATCTCTTCCATAAGGCCATGCCAGCCTTCCCTCCTTTGCCTTGTTCTAATCTGTAGGGGAATATTGCATCCAATTTCTACCTTGGGAATTTCCATGGCTGTTATATCCAGCGCCTTCACTCACCTACTTTGATAGGTGTTGCTATGATCTCCTGGTTCTCAAGAAAGGAGGTCCTACGAGCACAATCTGCAGCTGGTAACTGAGGAGAGAAGAGATCATCCACATTTATGTAGACGCTGATGCGTGACGTTGTCATGGGTGGTCCCAGCTAGCAAAAGTTTTCGTGAGGTCCTAGCGCTGACGCGGGTATAGTTCCAAAGGTGTGGCCTAATGGAAGAGATTCTCTTGAAGATCTACTGTTATGGTAAATATGTAACAGTTCATTTTAGTTGCAATACCATCAGCAAGAAGGAATGATTTGACGTTGCATAAAGAGAAAGTAATCTATAGGACAAACCTAAAGTGTTAACCTAAACTCACTTAAAGCATGTAATCAGTTTGCCTATATTTGCCCTAGGCCACATGCAAATTAAGGTAAAGAAAGACCTGTGTAGTTTATTTATTTATTGAAATATTTCACCAGGAAAGGCACACTGAACGACAGTGTTGCTCATCTCATGGAGTGTCCTGGGGGAGAGGGAGTTTGGGTAACAATGATACACACAAGAGACACACAAATGTATATAGTGTTACAAGTATAGGAAGTAAGTCTAGATTGCTAAAGGGTGTTGATCTTTTGCAGGAGTAGAAATAAACAGATTAGGGGGTAATACAAAATAACTGTTTGTCATTTATGATGAAACAGCTAAAGGATATCCAGCAGCCAAGTACATAAATGAGAAGAGGAAAGCAAGGGGAGAGATGGTGAGGATAAGGAGGGCTGTGGGGGATACTGTGCAGATGACCAAGAAAAAGCAGACATTATGAACAGGTACTTCTGCTTAGTCTTCACAGTGGAGGGGGCAGGACTGACCACCAGAAAGCAGCAGGAACCAAGGGGTTGGGGAAGTGGACACAAGTCCATTTTCAGGGGAAAGAGTCTTGAAGGGGCTTGTAGCTCTGAAAGTGGACAAGATTGTGGGACTGATCAGGATACACAGAAGGGTACTAAAGGAACTCAGGAAGATGCTACCTGCCCCACTGATGGCCTCGTTCAACAGCTGTCTGGAAACAGGCATGGTTCTGGAGGACTGGAGGAGAGCAGATGTGGTCCCCCTACATAAGAGTGGCAGCAGGGAGGAGGCTGGCAACTGCAGGCCAGTCAGTCTCCCCTCAGTGGTGGGGAAATTAATGCAAGCCTTGTTAAAGGAAAGGTTGGTAGAGTATCTTTAATTCAGTGGGCTGCAAAAACACAGGTAACACAAATTCATGGGGTGTGTGGAGGGAGGTCATGCCAGATGAATCTGATTGATGCCTTCGACTGAGTGACCAGGGAAATAGATTAGTGGCAGACAGTGGATGTAGCCTATCTGGACTTTAGCAAGGCCATCGACACTGTGCCGCACAGGAGACTGATAAAGAACCAGAGCAGTCTGGGGTGGGATCCATAGTGGTGACTTGGGATAGAAACTGGTTAGTAGATAAGAGACAAAGGGTGATGGTTAACAGCACTGACTCTGATTATGGGAGAGTGACCAGCAGAGTTGGCACAGGGCTCAGCCCTCTTCAATGTCTTCATAAGTAACACTGCAGAAGAGCTGGAAGGGAAGGTATGTATTTTTGCAAATGACACCAATATCTGTAATAGGGTGTACACTCAAGGGTTAAAAGGATGTGTAGGGATCTTGGGAAACTTGAGGAGTGGTCAAGAGCATAGCGGTTGGTGTTCAATCCCAAAAAGTGCAGAATCATGCACCTAGGGCACAGAAACCCAGGAGCTGAGTATAGGATGGTGGGGGAGGTACTGACAGTCATTGAGCAGGAAATAAACCTTGTGGTTCTCATATCTGATGACCTCAAAGTGGCAGGGCAGTGTGAAAAAGCAGTGGGTAGGGCCAGTGGAATGCTGGATACATAAGGAGAGGAATCATGAGGAGAAGGGGTTAATTTTGACACTATATTGTTTACTGGTGAGACCCCAGCTGAAGTATTATGTCTAGTTCTGGCAGTCATACCTCAGAAAGGACATAGATAGGGTGGAGGTAGTCCAAAAGAGGGAAACTAAAATGGTTCAGGGTTTGCACCAAAAGTTGTACAAGGAGAGACTAAGGGGTCTCAACATGTACACCCTTAAAGAGAGGGGGAGCGAGAGGGGACATGAAAGAGATGTACACGTACCTCACAGGGGTTAACAGGGTGCAGGAGTGCAGTCTCATTAGTTAGTAAGCAGGGAGGAGGCAGGGTCACTGGGCACCATTTGGGGTCTGCACATAGTTGGAGACAGACTTGGCAGGGATCATCTTGGTAGACTGGGAGGGCAAAGTGATCCTTTTCTGCCAACATATTCTGTTTCTATGTGTGTGAAAGTGTGGTAAACACCTGGAATAGACTGCCAGCGGAAGTGATGGAGGCAAAAACAGTAGGTAATTTCAAGCATGCTTCGGATAGACATGAGAAATATTAGTTAATAGGCGGGGGTCAGTAGAGACCAGTTGGGGTCTGTGGAGATAGACTAGGCAGGCATCATCTAGGCAGACTAGGGCAATGCAGTCCTTCAAACCCCAGGAATCCCTCACTTATGTTTAACAACAGCAATCATTCCACTGGAATGAGCAGCCCCAGATATTCAAGAATTTATGCAAATTATGAAATTTGGAATTAAATTCAAACTCTGCTGTGTGGGCATGCTAACCCCTGCATACTAACATCAAATTTATTTGTTCGCCTAAGAGAGCAGTTTCCCCAAAGTCTACTCTTCACTTCTGGCAAGTTTACAGTTTTATTTCTCTATACTTTATAGTGTTTAAATATTGTAGCTTAAAAATCTGATGCTCTGCATTAGTTAGGGTGTTATTTTCTATATTTGAATTATTTTACTGTTTTTCTCCAGTTCCCAATCAGTTCCCAGGAACCGGAAAAGTCTGTTTTCAGTGCAGTTCTCGCTCTCTATTCAAAACTTTTAAAACTAATAATAATAATTTGTTTCACAACCACTTTACTGGTTTTACATTAAAGTAGTCTCGGTTCCACGTTTTTGGAAACGGAGATGATATTTTGTTCTGTTCTACTTATAGGAACCTCTTTTGAGGTAACTTCTACATTGAGGTTATTCTTTTCAAGGAACCAAACCATATCTATTGTTTAAAGTCCCTTTTTAACGTTATTAGGCTTATTTCATTTTTGGTTCAATATTAGTAACCAGAAACGCTTTCTCAGGGAATCTTCAATGTTTGGCATGACAGACAGACTCAAAAAGCAGATGGGGCCTAAAGGCTTTAAACATTGTACAGTTTGTTTTCAGCTCTTGACAAAGGCAGACTTCCATGAGTTGTGCTAAAAGTGCTTGGGTCCAGACCATGATTTTGGCAGTTGTGATCTCTGAAAAAAATGTTGCCCTAAAACACAAGAGAAAAGGGCTAAAAATCAGAAGTCCATATGGTTTCTCTTTCTGCCTCAACATTACCAAAAGACTCAGATGAAGGTCCAGCCCTCAGAGTAAGAAGTAGTCCCTGTTTAAGGGGACAGAAAAGAAAGGTGAAGCTGCAAAAAAAATGGTTCAGAACTCAGGGTGTCCAAAAGGGGGAACCTTGAATCCACAAAAAAAATGGAAGAGTCTCTGAGCAGACAGTGCCTGCTAAGTAAAAACAAAGAGAAAACCATGTCGCTGTCCCTCCTGCTGAAGAAGGAAAGGAGCTACCAGAGGACACAAAACAAATGCCCTCTCTAGAGGATATGACAAATGCATGGATATTTCTCTGGGCATTCCAGGCAATGGGGCACTTCACAGTTATTCCTGCCCTCCCCAGGCTCTGGTTCCTACCCAACGCCTGTGGAGAAGGAGATTGAAATTTACTATGATGAGGAGGAAGGACAACCCATAGAGCTAGACAGTTCTCCTGAGCAGGAATTTAACTCTCTCTTCCTAGGCCTTCAGAAGACATACCTCACATTATACCTTTGCAAAGCACATGGTAAATACCCTCAACATCTCCTCCCATGAGACTGAGGAGGATGAAGATGAGGTGAAGTTTATAGATATGAGGGGCCTAGCACCCACAAGGAGATTCATGCTGCCCATTCACAAATCCATCAAAAAAGCCACTTTCAAAGTCATGTCAGCACTCACCTTCGTTTCTGGCATTAATAAGAAAATTGAGAACAAACAACAGGTGGACAAACAGGATGCTGAGTACCTATACTCCAATTCTGATCATGAGGAAGTGGCTCAGTCTGCCCCCTGTGATAAGGCAGACATGCCTCTTTCATTCCAGCCTCCTGAAAAAGATTCCAGGAAACTGGATAGTATGGGTAAAAAGGTTTATACATCAGCGTCCATGCTCCTGAGGCAGGTTGCTTATTTAGCTTACACAGCCCAGTAATAGAGAGCCTTATGGAATTCCATATTGGCACTGAGCAAAAAAGCTACTGGAGACTTGGCAGAGGATCTGGCTGCCACAGCAAGATCAGCCATTGATGCCACAAAATACCAGTTTCATATAGCAGTGGACACAAATGACACTGCATATAGGATCATGGCCCATACAGTGTTCTTAAGAAGGTTTGCCTAGCTTAGAACTACAAATCTTTCCCAGGACACTCAAACAAAAGCAATGGATTTTCCCTCTGAGGGAAATTCACTGTTTGATGACAAAACAGAGGCAGACATGAAAAAGATGGATAAGTACAAAACCACCTACAAGAGCAATACTGAGAAAACAAAGGCACTTCCTACAGGCCTTATGGAAGGGGAGGTAGGGGTAGTGGATACTGCCCTTATGCTTATGTGCTTTATGAGTGCTTCCCACAAAGGGGCTACTATAGGGGCAGGGGTTAGAGAGGCACTAGGCATGCAGCTGCAGCACGAGCTCCCAAACCCCAGCCAAAGCAAAACCCATGACAAGTCTGCCCAGGTCACACATCCATTGCTAGTGTGTGTGGGGGGGGGTTGCTCACTGCTTTCAGGAAAGGATACAAATCACCACAGACAAGTGGGTCCTGGAAGTAGTGAGTCAGGGTTTGTGCCTACATTTCAGAAAATTCCCAAAACTGTAGAACCCAAAGATTTTCTAGCCTCATACTCCAACAGAAAAAAATCTGTTGGAGAAGGAGATAAGGAAATCGTTGTAAGCAAATGCAATGGAAAAAGTACCTGCCACACAATGGGGTAAGGGGCTTTATTCCAGATTCTTCCTGACCCTCAAGAAAATTGGGGAGTGGTGACCTATTTTAGACCTGAGATATCTGGTCAAACATTTAAAGAAAGAAAAATTCAAGATGGTAACACCGGGCTCAGTGATTCCATCACGGAAAATAGGAGATTGGCTGGAGTCACTGGATCTGAAAGACACCTATTTTCAAATACCAGTCAGCCAAGTCACAGAAAATACCTCAGGTTCTGGTAAGGAAACTGCCAGTACCAGTTCACATCCAGTCCCTTTGGCCACACCTCAGCTCCAAGAGTATTTACAAAGTGTCTAGCTGAGGTGGCAGCACAGCTCAGAAGGAATTGGGTGGTGGTTTTCCCTAACTGGATGATTGGCTAATCTCAGGAAAAAGAGAGCAGGAAGCATAGACCTCTATACTGCTGACACAAAGCTCAATAGAGGGCCTGGGCTTTCTCATAAACCTTCAAAAGTCTCAAACAAAACTGTTCAAGTCCTGGACTTTTTATTGGTGCAGAGCTGGATAGCCTGCAAGTGAAGGCATTCCTTCCTCAAGCAAGAGTAGCAAATCTGATTTCAACTGCGTAATCCCTCAAGACAGGTCAGCTTAGACCTGTAAGGGATTTCCTGCAGTTAGTGGGGCACATGGTCTCATCCATGCAGTGGTACTATAGACAAGGTTCCAAATGAGAGACCGCCAGTATCACCTAGGAGACCATTGGTTTCAGAGATGTGATCCTCTGTTCAAATTGGTGCCTGTTACGAAAACCTTGCTAAAGACATTGGAGTGGTGGAAGGAAGAATACAGCCTCAGGGAGGGAATTTTCTTCCTTCAACAAACCCCTACAGCCACACGCATAACAGATGCCTCCCTCCTAGGTTGGGGTGCCACATGGAGGACCTCACTGTAAGTGGCACCTGTCGTACACAGGAGACTCAGGAACACATAAATCTCCTGGAGCTCAGGGCCATGTACCTGGCAATGCAGGCTTTTTCCTCCCAGATCTGGGGTCAGTCTGTCCAGATCAGAACATAAAACACCATCACAATGTACTGCATCATCAAGCAGGGAGGGACAAGATCTTCAAAGTTTTTCACAGAAGCCATGAAATCTAGAACCTAGCCTACTAACTAGAAGTCCAGCTATCTGTGGTCCACTTACCAGGGAAAAACGATGTATTGGCAGACTCTATTGGGCAGGATCAGCCAGGGAAATCACAAATGGACCATGAACCAGCAGGTGCTTGCATTAGTATTCAGTAGGTGGGGTACACCAGAAATAGATGTTTGTTTCCTGAGAAAACAACCAGCTCCCACTTTTTTGTTGCACAGCCTCAGTGGTGAGTTCAGTTCCAGAAGATGCTGTAGTCCTCCGTTGGTTGGGACATTTCTATATGCCTTCCCCCATTCCCACTTTTGCTGAGAGTACTGATAAAACTGGAAAGAGAGTCAGCAACAATGATTCGCATAGCTCCAGACTGGGCCAAGCAGACATGGCACGGTATTCCATGATCCTGTCCCTCTCAAACAAGCCTCCTCTCAACCTGCCCCTGAGGTACAATCTGCTTACACTGTCCCAGCACAGGATAACACTCCCAGACCTGAGAACTCTGCACCTCAGAGCATGGACCTTGAAGGGCTAGAGTTCTCAGGGCTAAATCTTTCTGAAAAAGTAATGAGGTGCTGAAAGTTTCTAGGAAACCAGCAACAAGGAAAACGTATGCTTCAAAATAGAAAAGATTTTCCGTCTTGTATACTCCTAGACAGATTAACCCTATCTGGGCAGGTCTGCCTACAATCCTGGACTACCTAGTCCACCTCCAGTCTCTGGGCCTAAGACCTTCAACCTTGAAGGTACGTTTGGCAGCAATTTCCACTTACACATCAGCTATTAAAGATCGGTCAATGGCCTCACAACTCATTTTCAAAAAGTTTTTCAAAGGCCTTAATCACCTGTACCATCCAGTGAGGGAGCTTGTCCCACCCTGGGATTTAAATTTGTGCATTGCACAGCAGATGGAGGCTCCCTTCAAGACCATGGCTACTGCTGCACTGAAGTATGTCACCTAGAATGCAGTTTTCTTGGTGGTGGTAATATCTGCTAGAAGGGTAAGTGAGCTGCAAGTTCTCTGCATAGATACTAACTACATAATCTTCCATAGGCACAAGGTAGTCCTAAGAATGAACAGAAAACTCCTTCCCAAAGTGGTATCTGAGTTCCATCTGAATCAGTCAGTTACCCTTCTAGTTTTCTTCACAGGGAAATGTTGCTTGAGGGAGCAAAAGCTCCACAGTTTGCACGTGTAAAAGGCACTCAGTTACTGTTTGGACCACACAAAGGATGTCAGGTCCACTAACACTCAGTTGTTTGTCACCTATGGTGAAGTGAGGTAAAGCAAGCCAGAATCCAAGAAACCCAACTCTCACTGGATAATCTCCTGTATACAGTTCTGTTATGACAAAGCTGATCAGTTGCCACCTAGAGGCATCAGGGCACATTCTACAAGAAGTACTTCTGCCTCTGTGGCAGCATCGAGGGGTATCCTCCTGCAGGAAATCTGTAAAGCTACCTGGAAGACAGTACACCATTTCATAAAACACTACTGTCTGGATATACAGTTCAGTAGAGATGCCAGCTTTGGCACTGCTGTCTTGCAGAACCTTTTCCCTAAATAGGTTCTGTACCCACCCTCCCAAGGTACAGCTTTGGAGTCTTCTGTTGTTAAACATAAGAGGGATTCCTGGAGTTTGAAGACAAAAATTACTCACCATAGTAGTGCTGTTTCTTCCAAGGGATCCCTCACTATGTTTAACAATCCTTAATCCCTGCCTCTCCTTCAAGGACCTAGTAAACGTTCAGACAAGAATAAGTTATTTTTCTACTAGCTTGACCATTACTTGTTATAGTGCCTTTACAATTGTTGCTAAATTGTCTGATTTACTTTATTTTTCAGAACAAATAAGCTTGTTCTGCCTTGTGTAACTGTTTTTATAATTTCTAGTAAAATATTCAAATTTTTTGGTAGCCATTTAGCTACTTTTAGTAGTTACTGCTAACCCTAGCCTTAGAAATGAATCTGACGTTCGAATGCTGGGGTGAACAGGACCACACAGCAGAGTTTGAATTTAATTGCACATTCCATAGTTTGCATCAGTTCTAAAAGCTCCAGGGCTGTTCATCCCAGGAGAATGATTGCTATTCTTAAATATACTGAGGGATCCCTTTGGAAGAAACAACATTATTTTCGTGAGTAATTTTTTCCTTTTCTGCCAACAAATTCTGTGTTTCTATGTTTCAAGCCATCAGTCTCAAGATGGATTTTCTCCTGTATTCCAAAAAGTTGGTAAAATACCACTTGCTAGAATGAGTGCCTGTTCTAATTCAGGTCAGATCAGACCCTGCTCAGAGGCAGTGATCTGGTGACCATGGTGCATGTTTTTGTGATGTCTCGACTTGATTACTGCAATGCTTTATACCTAGAGCTACCTGAAAGGTTGGTGCACCACACACAGCTAGTACAGAACCCTGCGGTCTAGCTGATTATTCACTCCGGTCCTACATTTACTGCACTGGCTGCCAATTTGATGGCACTTCACCTTCAAGATTGTGTTGTTGACATGTAAAGCCCTACATGGTCTCTGTCCTAACTACCTAAAAGAGCTTCTAGTCTTGTATAGTCTGTGCCACCTTCTAACCCCATGAATCCACTAATATTACTACTCTTGCAGTGCTCCTTTAAATCAGCACTGCCCCGGAGAGAAACAGAATGCTATGCTAATCATGGAATGTTTAGCTTGTGCATCTATTTTCAAACTGCCCAGTGTCAACTGCCTACATTCTACCTCAGATTTCTTCTCTCCGCTGCAAAGTTCAGATGCCCTGGAGATTTCTTTCAATCAAGACAGATTCTTGTAGTGCATAGAGCAAAAAACCTTAAGTGTTTTAGTTTTATTTTTCATTACTGCTTAGTGTCATTGTTCTTTAGTGTTTTATACCTCATAAGTTTTAAATTTAAACTTGTTTATCGGTTCCTCGCAGTTCCTTTGAACAGAGGGGCAACCAACCTTCTTTTTTATTTAATCAGAACCTTTTTCAGAGCGTTCCAGTTTCTTTATTCTTTAATTTTATTTAATTTTAACCACTTTTTAGAGAAAAGAATTAATGATAGATTATTTAAACCATTGCTAATAGCTTTATAATATTTTCTATGTTTGATTTTTAGGTACTTCAATGCAGGAATAAATACACAAGGGAGGGCATCTGGTGCACTATATTTATATGACGTTTGATTAAATGTGTGGATAAAATATTTGCTGGTGATGAAATGAAGGAGAATAATAAATTTGGAATGTAAACGCAAGTTTTTATTCATGTGATGCAGCATAAATCACTTTATTTAGTGTTTTGGGATATAAATATATTAGCTTGCACTGTCATTTTTATTGAAGGAGAAATCCTTGGGGAATGAAGTAATTTGCTTTGTATAATATCATTGGATAAAACATTAATTAGATAATTGATGCACTTTGTATAAATGCACGTTTGTTACCCTGTATCGGTATCTCTGATGAAGCCCTGATGGCAGGATGAAACGTAAGATTGTCCTAATAACAAGTGCTTTGCACTGTTACTTGTTGCCTGTTCTTTGTGAGAAGATGGAATAAACTGTTTTTATAAGCATCATTAACAGTTTACAGCTGTCTGTTTGAGTGGAGAGTGCAGTTCTCAACAAGTCTTATAGATAGTAAAAGTTTTTTTGAACCTGCACCCCACCCGAGTGCTTTATTCTTCTCTTGTTTGAAATTGTCCCCTCCCAGACCCTCAGAGGATTTCTCTTCCCATTTTTCTTTTGTTAAGAAAATGGTAGAGACCCTGGATCTGCAAACAGCTGAAGAGGAGGCACAATACATGGAGCTTATGGGGCTGAAACCCTCAAAAAGGCTCCTTCTGCCTATCTACAAATTCTTTAAGAAGGATGTTTTAGAAATCCTCAAGACTCCCAATACAGTCACACCCACTGATAAAAAGTGTGACAAGAAATATCAGCTAGAAAGATCTGGTGCTGAGTTTCTTTTCAGTTACCCAGACCACCAGGGTATTGTATAGCAGGCTGCCTGTGAGAAAGCCAAAACTCCTTTATCCTCTCACCTCCCTGAGAAGGATTCGAGGAAGGTGGACAGCATGGCAAAAAAGGGGTACCTTTCAGCAACCCTGGCAATACATCAAGCCAGCTACAAGGCCTATGCAGCCCTTTAACAAAACACTCTCTGGCGGTCAGTAGTGGACAGTGCTGAGGCTAACCCCTCTTTAATAGTGTCAGAGCTGCTAGACACAGAAAAATTGAGCTTGGAGGGTTCCAAATACCAATTTAAAATGGCAGCTGACACTAATGATACAGCTGCAAGGTGGATGGCTGCTACCATTGCTCTAAGGTGATTTGCCTGGCCGAGGGCTACCAACCTCACCCAGGACACCCAAAGTAAGGTAATGGACTTTCCTGTTGAAGGCCACTCTCTTTTCAGTGCCCACACTGAGGCATATGTGAAAAAAGTAGAAGAATACAAAGCTACTTTTAGGAGCAACTCGACCAGAGACAGACCCTCTACTTCAACTTCATCTTATTCTAGGGGAGGCAGTAGCAGGTCCTCTTTTAGGAGGCCTTTCTTTCAGGTACAAGCTGTGTCCCAGCAGCAGTACTAACCACAGAAGATTGGATTTTACAGAGCTAGAGGTAGAAGGGGTTCTCAGAGAGGTTCAAAATGTTCACAGTGGCCATGATTTTGCCAACTCTGCAAAAAGGGGGCTGGCTAGCCTCCTTGGATCTAAATGATGCATATTTCCATATTACCATAAGGGAGTCACACAGAATGTATTTCAGATTCAGACTCCCCTCAGACCACTACCAGTTCTCAACACTTCCCTTCAGCCTTACCTCTACACCAAGGGTCTTTACCACATGCATAACAGTAGTAGCGGCACACCTCAGAAGACTGGGTGTCACAGTTTTTCCTTATCTGGACGATTAGCTAATCGTAGGAAAATCCCACCAACAGGTATCGGACCACCTTCAGGTAACCCAGGATATGCTGCTCTCCCTGGAATTCCTTCTCAACACCAAAAAGTCAGTCCTGATCCCTGTGTAGGTTCTGCAGTTCATAGGTGCAGAACTGAATACAGTAGTGGGAAGGGCTTTCCTCCCTCAAGGGAGGGCAGAAAGCATTCAGCTTTTGGCAGGCTCATTTGCCCTGGGCAGGACAAAGCCAGCAAAACAGTTTTTTCAACTGTTAGGGCACATGACTGCAACAACAAGCACAGTCATAGGTGCCAGGTTTCAGATGAGAGATATTCTTTTTTTTCATTTAATATGCTTTATTGTCTTTCAATAAGCAAGCAGTTGAAAAACAATCACAACAAATCAGAAATTAAGAATATCAATTACATAAGAGAAAAAAAATAAAATATAGGTTTTTAGCATAGAGAAACAGGACAAGTATTAATACTTTAATACATATGTCATCTCCGTCCTGACAAAAGTTAAAAAATAAGGGAAAAGGAAGAAACCTCAACTACTTGTTGCTTGCTTGTTCATAAACCCCTCTCCCACCCCCCACCTGTAACCCACCCACCCTAGTCTGCCGCCAATTTCTATTTCACATAATTATGGTTACTTTCAAAATATAAAAGCTGGACGGGGATGCGAATAATTAAACTACTGAGCAGAGCAAAGAAAACTTGAGCTAAATTTTCTAGTAGGCCAATGTCCCAGAGATCTCCTTGAAAATGAAAGAAAAAAAAAAGAGGATTAGATTTGAAAACTCAAAAAATAATTAATTGAGAGAAGGGTGTAGAGAGGTTCCCATCTTTTTCTATATTTACCCATACGATTTGACAATCTAGCTATTGTGGACTCGGCCTGTAAAGCAAACATCATTTCTTTGAACCATTCCAAGTAATTAGGGGTAGTTGGATCTAACCAGTGTCTTAATATGATTTTTCAAACAACATGAAGTCTTGCTATATTATGACATATGCAGTGAGTCCCAACCTTCGAACTGCTCCGGAGGTGAAAGAGTTAACTTTCCATGCCAGGCATGGAACACTGAGCTCGAGCTCGGTTGAAAACTCTGTCTGTTGTTCTTCAAACTCAAACTGTCAGATTCTTTACTCCGCCTCACTGAACAGTCGCTCCGGAGATTTTCTCCTTCTGCTCGGTTCATTTTATCGGTTAAAGTATTATTTTCTCGGTTTCTTGACCGAATTTAAACCACAACCGGTCAGTTCAAGCTCTGTCTGTGGTATTGTAAGTACTAGATAGCTTTTACATTTATTCTTCTTGTGTGGAACTTAGAAGGTTATCGGTTCGGTTTGAACCGATCAGGTTGTTTTGAAATATATTAATCTGTCTTTTAGAGTGTGGTTACGGTTCTTATCGGTTCTAAAAACGGATTTTATTATGTTTTCCACGACCCGTGACATGGTTGGGAACCGATAAGAGGGTCTTGCTTGGCGGATTGCCATAAACGGGCAAGTTTGGTTAGGACTGGCACTATGTCTGAGAAACCCAAAAGAAAAACCTGGCCCACTGGGTTTCAACACTGCAGTGTCTGTGGGGAAGCCTTTGCCAAGGCTGACCCCCACACCACCTGTGTTTATTGTCTGGGGTTTGACCACCTCAATTCAGACTGCCAGATTTGCAAAAATTTTCCTGCAGCTACTCTGGATAAGAGAGTTGGTAGGCTCAGGGAAAGGGAGGCCAAGAAGTCCGCTGACCCGGATGGCCAGCCCAGTTTGGTTCCAACCGAACCGGAGGGAGTGCCCTCTGACCAGGGCGATACTTCCTCGGCCAAAAGGAGAGCCGACTCGGAGGAGTCGGTTCCAGCAAAAGAGCAAGGAAATCAGCTGGTGTGGAGCCAAAACTTTCCTCTCCAACCGCTGAAGAAATAGCCAAAGCGATTAAAATTGTCCAGTCGCTTTCCTCGTTCTGACCGAACTGCACCATCAGGTAAGCTGTAGATGGTTCAGCTGTTTCACCGGTTCAAGAGTATGATTAGAGGAATTTTATGAACCAGAGGAGGGGAAGAGGAGTATGAGAAGAGTGAATGGATTTGAAAGTTTGGATGTGCCCATTGAACCGACATCTCCCCAGACAGACCTTCAGGAGTGTCTCTCCTAGGCTTTCTGAGTCCCCTTCTCATTTTATTTTTTATAAAAAAGTGGCTGAAACCCTCCAGCTCCCTATGGAGGAAGCTGTGGATGATCAAGAGGAACCTGACTATGTGGAAATGATGGATATCCCAGAGTCCAGGAGGCTGTCTATTCCTTTGCATAAATCTTTTGGGAAACAGACAGTAAAAATTCTAAAAACTCCTCACACTATACCTCCTGTTGATAAGAGAATGGACAAGAGGTACACATTGTCAGGCTCTGATACGGAGTTCCTTACACAACAATGCAGCCATGTTGGGGTAGTGCAGGCTGCAGCCTGTGACAAGGCAAATATTCCCTTGGCCTCACACCCCCCTGACAAGGACTCCAGGAGGATTGATGCCATGGCAAAGAAACAGTACATGGCAGCATCCTTGGGACTCAGACAGGCAAATTATATGGCTTATGTTGCTAGATACCAGAAATCCAGATGGGATACTATTATGGTTCTAGCAAAACAGGTCTCTGGCCAGCTTGCCAAGGAGCTGGAGCAGGTGGCTGCTGATGATATTGAGGCATCTAAGGTGCAATTCCATGATGCAGTGGTCTCTAATGATGTGTCATCTAGAGTCATGGCTACATCTGTGGCACTCCACAGAATGGCTTGGCTCAGATGTACTAGCCTGTCACAGGATACCCAGACTAAGGCTATGGATTTCCCTGTTGTGGGTAATTCTCTGTTTGGGGAGCAGACAGAGAATTACATGAAGAAAATGGATGAGTATAGGACCACCTATAGGAGTGCACAGGCCAAGGAAAGGCAGGCCACTCCTCAAAGGCAGCCTTCCAGGGGCAGGGGCCGGCCTTTTCATAGGCCTTTTTACCAAGCCCAGGCCTCCTCTTCAGCTTACGCCCAGAGGGGGTTCTTTAGAGGGAGAGGCAGATGGGGTACAAGCAGGCCTGCTTCCACCCCTCAGCCTAAAGCCCCTGCCAAGCAGGCACCCTGATGGGGTGGCCAGGGCCGATTCTCCATTACCTGTAGTGGGCAGGCTGGCTTGCTTTGTCCAGGACTGGAAGTCTCTCACATCAGGTAAGTGGGTCCTGGAAGTAGTAAGCCAGGGACTGGTTCTCAGCTTCAAAACATTTCCAAAGATGAGAACCAGATCCTTTCCACCTGCAGATCCATCAGAAGCACTTGCCCTAGAGGCAGAAGTCTCTACCCTCCTGGCTCTCAGGGCCGTGGAAAGGGTTCCACCCCTACACCAGGGCAAAGGATTGTACTCCAGGTACTTCCTTACCCCAAAAAAGACAGGAGAATGGCGGCCCATCCTGGATCTCAGATACTTAAACAAGCACCTTTTAAAACCAAAATTCAAAATGGTGACTCTGGGAATTATTCTGCCCTCTCTAAGGCCAGGGGACTGGCTAGCATCCCTGGACCTCAAGGATGCCTACTTCCATATTCTCATCAGAAGCTCCCATCGAATGTACCTCAGGTTCGAGCTGCCCTCAGGCCATTACCAGTTCAGAGCAATGCCCTTTGGCCTCACCTCTGCTCCAAGGGTATTCACAAAATGCCTGGCAGTAGCAGTTGCCCACCTAAGAAGGCAAAAAATTGCCATCTTCCCTTACCTGGACGACTGGCTCATAGTAGGCCAGTCTCCAGACCAAGTCAAGTTACATCTTCAGATAACTCAGCAACTGCTTACCTCTCT
Source organism: Neoceratodus forsteri (assembly GCA_016271365.2). Taxonomy (NCBI): domain Eukaryota; kingdom Metazoa; phylum Chordata; order Ceratodontiformes; family Ceratodontidae; genus Neoceratodus; species Neoceratodus forsteri. The sequence goes on from CM057450.1 coordinate 1,548,207,675, forward strand.
AGGTTTCCTTCTGAATCTTCCAAAGTCAGTTCTAGAGCCTGTCCAGCTCCTCATCTTCATAGGCGCAGAACTGAACACAGAGGAAGCCAGAGCCTGCCTGCCTTTGGACAGGGCAAGGACCCTGGTCTCTCTGGCCTCCTCATTCACCCTGCAGGTCTCTCGACCAGGAAGGCATTTTCTACAGCTCCTATGGCACATGGCTGCTTCTACAGCAGTAGTGCAAGGAGCCAGATTTCAGATGAGGGACATCCAGTTCCATTTGAGAGCCTTTTGGTCTCAAAGAAAGGACCCTCTAACCAAACTGATCCCAGTGACTCGAACCCTGATCCAAGCCCTACAATGGTGGTAGGATCAGAGCAATCTGAGACAGGGGGTTCCCTTTGTCACTCAGTCTCACTCTTTAATCCTTACTACAGATGCATCCCTCTTGGGTGGGGAGCTACATGGGCGACTACCACCCAGGGACTGTGGTCCCCTCAGGAATCTCTGCTCCACATCAACCTATTGGAGCTGAGAGCAGTTTTTCTAGCACTTCAAGCTTTTTCCAAATCTGTTCAGAACAAAGCTGTACAGGTCAGAACAGACAACACCACTACAATGTGGTACATCAACAAGCAAGGAGGCACTCGGTCTACGGCCTTGTGCACCGAAGCAATGAAGTTGTGGTCTCTGGTTTATTCCCTGAACAACTCCCTTACGGCAGTTCACCTCCCAGGCAAGGACAATGTCCTGGCAGATGCCCTCAGCAGGATTTCCCAGGGCCATCACTTAATGGTCACTAGATCCTGGTCCTGGAGGTAATATTTGCCAGGTGGGGCACCCCACAGATAGATCTTTTTGCAGCCCCAGACAATCACCAACTTCCCCTTTTTTGCTGCAGGCCCCCAGTGTTGGGCTTAGTCCCTCTGGATGCCTTAGTTCTCAACTGGGAAGGAAAGTCTCTCCATGCTTTTCCCCCCTTCCCTCTTCTGTTCAAAGTGTTAGTCAAAATCAGATCTCAATCCTGCAAAGTGATTTTGATTGCTCCAGATTGGGCCAGACAACCCTGGTATCCACTCCTACTGTCCTTAGCAGTCCATCTTCCCCTGTGTCTTCCCAGGAATCACAATCTGTTAACCTGTGCTCAGGGAAGGGTTTGGTACCCGAACCTCAAATCTCTCAATCTCAAGGCCTGCTCTTGAAGAGTTAGAATTTGCTGATCTACACCTCTCCCAGGGTGTAATGGATATACTGAAGGCTTCTAGGAAGCCTTCCACCAGGGCTACTTACAATTCCAAATGGAAGAGGTTTTCCATATGGTGCTCTGGGAAGCATATTCCCCAGAATCTGCTGATTTACCCACAGTCCTGGATTATATTGTCCATTTGAACACTTTGGGGCTCAGACCAGCTACCCTAAAGGTACATTTGGCAGCTGTGTCTGCTTTCATTTCAGCAGGTAAACCCTCTTCTCTTTCAGCTCATCCTGTATTCTCTAAGTTTTTTAAGGGATTGCTTCACACCAACCCTCCATTCAGGGACCCTGCCCCTGCCTGGGATCTTAATGTTTGCATTGCTCAGCTTATGCAACCTCCCTTCGAGCCCTTGTCTTCAGCAGACCTCAAGTATTTGACTTGGAAAACTGTGTTTCTGGTAGCCATCACTTCTGCCAGACGCATAAGTGAATTACAAGCTTTGTCAGTGGAGCCTGATTTTATCTCCTTTCATAGAGATAAGGTGGTCCTCAGGACTAACAGGAAGTTCTTGCCTAAGGTAGTTTCAGATTTCCACCTTAATCAATCTGTTTCTCTTCCAGTGTACTTCACTGACCATTCCTCCTCTGGCGAGAGGAGGCTGCACAGCTTAGATGTGAAGAGAGCCCTTAGTTACTACATTGATTGTACCATGGGCCACAGGTTTGACCCCCTCCAACTGTTCCTCACTTATGGTGAGGTTGGTAAAGGGAAACCAGCCACTAAAAGATCCATTGCCAGGTGGATTGTCTCTTGTATCCAATTCTGTTATGAAAAGCTGGGGTAAGGTTCCTCTCTCAGGCCTGAGGGCTCACTCTACCAGAGGTACAGCTGCTTCCCTGGCTGCTGCCAGGGATATCCCCATTCTAGAGATTTGTCAAGCAGCTACCTGGAAAACAGTTCACACTTTTACCAAGCATTACTCTCTGGACACCCAGGCTAGGAGTGATGCTCGGTTTGGCACAGCTGTGCTTCAGAGCCTATTTCCTAAGTAGGTTCTGTCCCTCCTCCATGGATGTACTGCTGTGTAGTCTGCATATGTCATAATATAGCAAGACTTCATGTTGTTTGAAGAAAAAATTACTCACCTTAGTAATGTTGTTTCTTCTAATGGCATCTTGCTATATTATGACCTCCCCCCTGCCTGCCCCTCTCAGAACCTCTGTTTTTGGGATGTGGGTGGGCAGTGCAGTGTTGGCACTTAGTAGATGCCCACCTTGTTTTTTCACCCCTCTCTTTTTCTAGGGTGACTGGGTGTTGTGTTTTTTCATTTTTTGGGGGTCTCCTGACTTGAGTCTTTGTTTTGGGACCAACAAATGTGTTGTTATATTTAGTAGCCAGTTGGCTAGTGTAGGTTTACAGCTTCCACACAGGACCTTAGTGAGTTTAGCTCATAAAGATCTGACAGTTTGAGTTTGAACAACAACAGACAGAGTTTTCAACTGAGCTCGAGCTCAGCGTTCCATGCCTGGCATGGAAAGTTAACTCTTTCACCTCCGGAGCAGTTCGAAGGTTGGGACTCACTGCATATGTCATAATATAGCAAGACTCCATTAGAAGAAACAACATTACTAAGGTGAGTAATTTTTTCTTTTAGCACATGCTGAAATTAGTGCCATGTGAGCTCTCTGATTGCTCCCTGGTATGGATGTGTAATCACCTATGAGGCAAGTTTCCATATTAAAACCACTTGACAGAGCTAATAATGGGTCCAACCTGTTTGCAATGCTATGCCAAAAGGGAGCAATCTTTTTGCAAGACCATAACATATGAGTTAGATCTGCAGAAGCTTGGTGACATTTAGATCATTGATTAGTAGATAGAATACCTATTTGATGTAGTTTGAAGGGAGTGTAATATAGATTATGTATTATGCAAAACTGCATGTATCTATCCCATTTAATATATTTATATAGATGAGCCCAAACTGAGGACCAGTCCCTGGTACCAGAGGATACCCGAGTGGCACTATCCCATTAATAAAATCTCTGGTTGCCCAAGGTGGTCACTGTCGTTAGAATAAAATTATTGGAGTAGGATATTAAATGGGAGGATGGGATGGCCTCCAGGTATGGGAGTAATATATTAGACAATGAACTAGACCAAGTTCCTGTCCCGAAATACTGCATCAGCATGTGAGATAATTGGAGGGATTTGAAAATAGAAACTTTTTCCCATTTAAAAAGGGAACAACCCTCCTTAAAAGAAATCATTTTTTGTTCTTTCACTAATTGTTCCACCCTCTCTATACCTATGTGTGGCCAGAAGGACTGAATTTTAATTGGCTTGCCAGCAATTAACAAATTAGGATTAGAGAACAGAGGCTGTGCTATATCCTTATACCTGTCTGTCTTGAGAAGAACACTTAACTGCTGTTGTGCCTGAATTAAAGAGCTTAAGGGGGTTGTCTGCAAGGGTTTTGGAAGTCTTTTAAGGGGAATAAAGGGCAGAGCCTTCGGGTCTAACCTGAATTTTTCACAGAGGTCCTGCTCAATCCTAACCCAAGGAGGCAGATAACCAGCACGTTGTGTAGGCTGTAGCCAATGATGAATTCTAACCAAATGTATTGCCAAGTAATATATATAAAAATTTGGGGCTTGAAGGCCACCGTCTAGTTTCCGTCTGGTGAATTTAACATAGCTGCTTCTGACTTTTTTGTTTTGCCATAAAAATTTACTAAGAATGCCATGGAGTCGAGAAAACCATGAATACGGAAGAGCCTGGTTAAGCATTTGTAATGGATATAACAGATGCGGTAGCACGTTCATTTTGATAATGCTCATACACCCCCACAAAGTTAATGGCAATTTTGACCAACACTTGAAGTCTTCTGTTAAAGTGTTGATGAGCTCTTCTAAATTAAGTTGTTTCATGACTTTCGGAGAAGGATGGAGGTAAATCCCAAGATATTTCAATTTTTTGGGGTTCCATTGTATACCCATTTGAGCAACATCAGCCTTCATAGTGTATTTGTTAAGAGGAAGAAATTCTGTTTTCATCAGGTTTTATTTATAATTTGAAAAAGACTCAAATTGTGCTATAATTTGGAACACCGCAGGGAGGGATTGAGCAGGGTTGGAAATATGTAGCAGTAAGTCATCAGCGTATGCCGATATTTTATATTCCTGGTGCCCTATTTGTATGCCCCTAACAAGTGGAGAAAGGTTAATTTTCCTAATAAGGGGTTCTAAATAAAGATTAAAAAGATAAGGGGAGAGAGGGCATCCCTGACGGGTACCTTGTGACAAGGTAAAGGGGGTAGACAAAACACCATTGCATTGAATTTGAGCAGTCGGTGTTGCATATAATGTTTTGACCCATTGTATAAATTCCTGAGGTATATGATATTTGAAGAGTAACAGAAAAAGATGTTCCCACGACACACTATCAAAAGCTTTTTCTGCATCCAGGGATACAAGAGCTGCCAGTGTGTCTGAATCTCTGGATGCAGAAAAAAGATAGACTAGTTTCCTGAGGTGATCTGAAGAAAGTCTGTTTTTGATAAATCCAACTTGTTCTGTACTGATAAGATGCTCCCATACTTGACTAAGTCTGGAGGAAAGAACTTTAGCAAGGATTTTAAGATCTACATTAATGAGGGAAATGGGCCTATAAGTACTTATTCGTAGAGGGTCTTTGTTAGGTTTCGGGAGTACCACAATGGTGACTAGAGACAGGTAAGTATCCGATAGCCCATTTTCAAATATGTAGTGGAATGTCTCCAATAGTTTAGTGGCTATGGTTTCCTTTAACACCTTATAAAAGTTGGTTGTAAAACCATCAGGCCCTGGGGACTTATCTGCGGGGAGGAAGTCAATAGCTTCACAGATCTCTGATAAAGTAATAGAACTTTTTAGTTTATCAATCTGAGGTTCTGTTAATACTGGAAGGTTTATGTCTTGGAGAAACAACTCTAGTTGTTGGGAGAGGTGGTCATTTGTCGGGGCAGAATATAGTTTCTGATAGTACTCATGAAAGGCATTCACAATATCTGAGGGGAGCTGAGAAGCTCACCTGAGGAAGAATAGATAGAAGGAATTATTCTATCAGCTAACTGGGTACGCAATCACAAAGCTAATAATTTCCCTGCCCTCTTGCCATGGTCAAAATAGGAAATTTTGGAACGGAGCAGCAGAAACTCTGTTTTTTCTGCTAGTAATTTATTATATTGTGCACGAAGGGATTCAAGTTTGGTCCAGTCTTCCACTGGAGAGGAAGGAGAGAGGAATCTCTCTAGCTCTGTTATCTGGTCCAATTTTGAGGAGAGAACGGTGGTCCTTTGTATCTTACTTTTGGTCGCAAAGTGGATTAATTCTCCCCTCAAAGCACATTTCAGGGATCCCCATAGAAAGTCCCTCTTAGGCATTGATGAGGCATTAAGCTCCATATAAATTTTAATGAAGTTTTGAATTGTATGAACATACTCATCTATCTTTAAAAGCTGATTATTAAGCTTCCAGAATCTGTCTCTATGTACATTTGGTAAGAGATTTAATTGGAGATTAACCAACCGGATGATCCGAGATAGCCTTAGATGAATAATATACTGTGGAGACCCCTGAAATATGGTCTACTGTCGAAAGAAAAAAATCTATGCAGGAAAAAGTGTTGTGCGGAAGGGAGTGAAATGAATATTCCTTATCTTCGGGATGCATAAGCCTCCATGGGTCGGCAAGGCCCAAAGGAAGCATTAACTCATTTATTGCCTTTTGGCCAGAAGAAGGTCTTAACCTAGTGCAATCAGACCTATCCAGTGTATTCGAAAGCACCAGGTTCCAATCCCCACCGAGCAACATTGGGAACTTGGACCAGGGAGCAAGTGTAATGATTAGGGAAGCAAAAAAATTCAGGGTCATCTGAGTTGGGTCCATAGACTGAACCTAATATATCCTCTGTGTGGACCAACAGACCCCTCACAATAATAAATCTACCTTCAGGATCTGCAACTTCTTGTAAAAGCCGGAAGGGAACTGTACGATTAATTAAAATAACTACTCCTCTACTCTTAGAATCTTTGCCGGACCCATATACCTGACCCACCCAGTTTCTACGGAAATAATGAATACATGCAGGCTTAAGATGTGTCTCTTGTAAAAAGGCTACATCAGTTTGTAGGGTTTTAAGATGAAGTAGAATTTTAGTCCGTTTAGCAGTGGTTTGCACCCCCTTTATATTCCAGGAGCAATATTTAAACCCCGTTATATGTACTAATATAAACAGAATAATGGATAGGTAACTGGGTATTACTGGTGAGTAATACCATCGAGAGGTTCTGGACACATAGGAACCTCGAGATGGTATCTCAACATTAATGCCAAGTTACCTATTATTTTTTTTAATATATGGATCCGACTTTTTTTTTTTTTGATCATTTTCTGCCACCAGTTGGCTGTTAACTAAAGGGAATCTCTGTGCTCATAGCCACTGCCACAGCCTGTCACACAGTGTTGCCTGGTCTGCCTGCCTTCCGTGACTCGCACACATGCATAGCAACAATTTCATTTTCTTTTACCTTTCGTTTTGGGGATGAGTGAGCACAGTTCAGCGAGATACATTTTCGTTTGTAGATACCCGGAAAAAAACTGAAGTTTTGTCACTGTGGACTCCGCATAGTGTCCTCTCACTAAGTGAGAATCCGCCGCCATGTTTTTCAAACTGTTTGGGCTGGAAATGCGCCAATCGGAAGGCACGCTTAAAATACGTGACAAGATAGACTTGCGCTGTTCATCTTTGGTGATAATACTATCGTTCAGGTCCTGAACGACAGTATTACGGCTCCTGAATGATAGTATTATCACTCGGGAGCAGTGGTATTATCGGTTCAGGAGCCATACTATTACCAGGATTTTTTTGTATGGCTTCTGATGGTATTAATTTGACAATCTATATATTAAAATATAATAGACAGACATACTCTCTATAGATATACAACCATAAGCAACTACCCAAATAAAGTTTAACCCTTAATTTCTTGGTGGCAGACAACCCTATTACCCTAATCCCATACCCCTCTTCCCTATTATCCACAACTTCCCCATAACCATAATACCCCATCCCTATATGAAATAACCCTATCAAGAACTTTGTATCTATTAAAATAAAGTTGTAAGTAACATTGTTTCTAAATGAATCTCTAATCCCATCTACCACAGCCCTTGCAGAAAAAATCAACTTAAAAATATGAAGTACAAAGCACCAACATGTAACCACCTTCTTTAATATCAAAGCTATCCCCAGATAGCAGCTATACGCAGCTGTGGTTACCCCCCATCCTTTTCTGCGGCACATAACGCCCTGTTGTCTGTTTTCACTGCTAAGCTCTCCCTTCCCCGAACAGCCAACTCCTTTATATGGAAAAATGTATGTTGAAGAGTTACAAAAACCAGAAAAGGAAAATCTCCGAAGGAGAGTTACAATATTTTCCAACTTATTCAGCCGCACTCCTCCTGAAACCGCGGGAGTGACTCTCCTTATACTTAAAGTATATTTAAGCCAACCTAACTTTACAAATCGTCACAACTGAAAAACCAGTGGTTATCTTTATAAACTTAATTGTAAGAGGGCTCTAGTAACAACCCATCTACTGAGCGTGTTCATCTAAAAGAAACTAATTTCCATAGTGCTTTGCCGCCCTCTTGTGTCCCTTCAGCATATTAGCCAAAGTGCTGCAAACCATCTTGCACACATTCGTGATGTACTTTCAAGAATGAATCGACCAGGCCTTCTTAACAGAGGTAAGTCAACTAGCTGCAAAAAGGTCTGGGAGTAAGGATTGCAGAGCTGGGAGCGCTTGTTGAGCCAATTCAAAATTGTGCCAGGATCCAGCAATAAGAACTGCGAAGCATCAAGGATACTGGACCCTGTATTTTATCCCTGCAGCCATCAATTTTGTCACCACGGGATGGTATTCGACACGCCGCTGTCTAATAGAAGCAGGAAGGTCCTGGGTAAACTGGAGTTGTTGGCCCTCCCATAAAACCTGGTGCATTTCTCTCACTTGATCCAGAACGTAGGATTTACCCAGATAATTCAGAAACTTCAAAATAAGAGGGCGAGGTGGTTTTCCAGCTCCTGGCTTTGGTCGTAATGAACGATGTGCTCTTTCAATAATGTAGGTGGTGTTATTGGGGGATGGCTCCACTATTTTGGTGAGTAATTTTTGCAGAAAGGTAATTGTCATCGAACCCTCAGCTTCTTCAGGAAGGCCAAATATAAGTATATTATTTCTTCTGCTTCGACCTTCCAAGTCTTCTAACTTAGCTTCCGTCTTGTGCAGCCTGTGCCTTAAAGTTGCCATTTCAGCATCTGTAGATTGTTTCCAGCCTTCTAATGAGGAGACCCTTACAGAAGTGTCAGAAATGGCTCTATTGGTTTATGCAAGGTCTCCTCGAAGGGATTTTAGCTCAGAGGTCAGCTCTTGTAGGGCAGTTTTAAACGGCAGGAGTTCCTCCATAAATTTATTTTCGGAGAGAGGAGTATTTATTTGAGCTGTGGCTGTTGCAGCTGAGGACTTAACTGGAGCTCCGGATTGGCCTTTCAGTCTTTTCGGACCCTTTTCCGGTGTTAGCGTTGGAGTATGAGTTGGGGGAGCCTGTCGCATTTTGGCCTCCATGCAGCCAGTAGGCCCAGATTTTAGTCCTCACAGACCAACTTAAATGCAGCCGCTTACAAGAAATTTCCTCTCTGGATTAGTGATAAGGCTGTAGAACACCTGTGCACTCTGCATTTGGTTTTAGTAGATCAAATTATCGCTAGTTTTAAAAACGAATTCGGCGCTCAGGGAGGGAGCCGCTCAGCAGCGCCGTCTCCGCTACAGGACCATCACATGATCAGATGAGAGATATTCAGTTCCACCGCAGAGCACACTGGTGCCAAAGGCAGGACCCCCTCTCAAGGCCAGTACCAGGCACACAAACATTACTACAGGCCCTCCAATGGTGGAAGGAACCAGAAAATTTAAGGGAAGGGGTTCCATTTCTGCAGGAGCCTCCCTCCCTGGTTCTCACAACCGATGCTTCCCTGCTTGGTTGGGGTGCTCACTTAGGGGATCACACCATCCATGGTACCTGGGAGAGTGCAGACTCACTCCTGCACATAAACCTGCTGGAGTTAAGAGCTGTTTATATGGTCCTTCAGGTTTTCTCTCATCTCATACAAGGAAAGGTGGTACAAGTCAGAACAGACAATACCACAACAATGTATTACATTAACAAACAAGGAGGGACAAGGTCCACTCCTCTGTGTACAGAGGCAATGAAGCTATGGAGCCTCGCTTACTCTCTAAATGCCTCTCTATAGTCAATTCATCTGCCAGGCAAGGACAACACCTTGGCAGATGCCTTGAGCAGGATAAACCAGGCCCATCACTAATGGGCATTGAACAAGCAAGTGGTGAATGCTCTATTCAGGAGGTGGGAAACCCCAGAAATAGACCTTTTTGCTTCTCACCAAAATCACCACTTACCTATCTATTGCTGCAGGGCCCCAGGGAAGGGGACAATTCCTATGGATGCCCTGATTCTGGATTGGACAGGCAGGTACCTCTATGCCTTTCCTCCTTTTCCTCTGATACTCAGTGTGCTTATCAAGCTCAGGTCACAACCAGCTTTGATGATTCTGGTAGCCCTGGATTGGGCTAGGCAGCCTTGGTACTCCCTGCTGCTCTCAATGCCTGTGAGCAAACCGATTCACCTCCCTCAGAGGTACAATCTACTGACTTCCTTTCAGGGGAGAGGGGGAGTGTACTCCAATCTCAGGTCTTTCAAGCTCAAGGCCTGGCTCTTGGGGACTTAGAATATGCAGATTGCCAATTCTCTGAAGCAGTTTTAGAAGTCCTTAAGGGTTACAGGAAGCCTTCCACCAAGGAAACCTATGCCTCAAAATGGAAAAGATTTTCCATTTGGTGCAGTGACAAGGGTATAGTCCCAGCCCAGGACAGGATCCCGACACTTCTTGATTATTTGTCTCACCTGCACTCCCTGGGGTTGCAGCACTCAACTCTGAAGGTGCACCTGGCTTCAGTTTCAGCATACCTTTCAGCTAGAAAAAGTACCTCCCTGGCATCAAACCCTGTATTCAAAAGATTCTTTAAAGGGCTCTCTCATTTGTTTCCCTCTCACAGGGAACCAGTACCAGCATGGACCTTAATATTTGCATTGCCCAGCTTATGTTTCCGCCCTTTGAGCCTATGGCATCTGCAGAGCTTAAATTTCTTACCTGGAAGGTAGTTTTTCTGGTAGCAATCACTTTTGCCTGAGGGAAAGTGAGCTACAGGCCCTCTGTGTAGAAAAGGACTATATTTCTTTCCACAGGGACAAGGTAGTGTTGAGAACTAATAGGAAGTTACCCCCAAGGTGTTATCTGACTTCCATTTGAACCAGTCTATAAAATTGCCAATTTTCTTTACTGAACACTAGCTCAGGTGAGCGTAGATTGTACAGCTTGGATGTAAAAAAAGTACTGAGTCATTACATGACTCATACCAAAGATCATAGCCAGGACAGACAACTCTTCCTTACCTGTGGGGAAGTAGGTAAAGGTACTCCTGCTTCAAAGAGGACTATCTCTTGATGGATAGTCCAGTGTATTCAGTTTTACTGTTCAAAGGCAAGCAAGGTTCCTCCCTCTGGTCTTAGAGCCCACTGTACAAGGGGTACAGCTGTCACTATTGCAGCTGCCCGAGAGGTACCTCTAATGGAAATATGTAAAGCAGCTACCTGGAGGTCAGTCCACACCTTCACTAAGCATTATAGCCTGGACACCCAGTCCAGGACTGATGACGTATTTGGCACAGCAGTCTTGCAGAGTCTTTTTCCTAAATCAATTCTGGCCCACCTCCTTGAGGTACTGCTGCATAGTCTGCAAGAGTAATAATATTAGTGGATTCCTGGGGTTAGAAGAAAAAATTACTCACCTGTAGTAAACTTGTTTCTTCCAAAGGGATCCTCTAATATTATTACTCACTGCCCTTGCCTCCCCTTTCAGAATCAGTAACAAGAAAAATCCTCTCCACAGCTGATGAGATGTATACTTGGAGTGGCATGCCACCTGCTGGCACCTTCAAGTAGTGTCTTAACTTGTAGGTCCTTTCTATGTTTGCTTGCACGCATGTGCAAGAAACATAGTGCCACCATATGAAGTTTCGTAAGTGTGCCACCTCGCTTCCAATGCCCTGCTTCTTGTCGCAGACGTGGCCTCACCGGACCAATAACTGTCTGAGTTGTTTATGACAGCAGTTCAGATGCAGTGGCATACAGTTCCAAGCAAAACACTGCTACAATTAGCAGTTGTAATGTGTAGGCAATTTGCAAACTGCCATCGGCAGTATGCAAAGTGCCTACACGTCAGCACTGCACTGGAACAGCTGTCATAGACAGCTCTGTTCCCTCCCATAACAAACGCCCAAGTGGCACGCTGGGAGCCCACCGCAGCGTGCTCATGCACCCCCCCAACACACACTGTATGGCCGACAGGGGGTGACCAATCCCCTGTTGGCTCCACTGCGCCCACCCAGCAGACTTCCAGGTGCCATGCTGGGGGCCCAACCCAGCATGGCAAACGTCCATAAGGCCAATGGGGGTGCCCAATCCCGTCGGCTCCACTGCCCCCCAACAGACTTCCAGGTGCCACGCTGGAAGCTCACCAGCATGGCAACAGTTCAGAGGGCCGACGGGGTGCCCAGTCCCCCGTCGGCTCCACTGCCCCCCCAAACAACCTTCCAGCTGCCACGCTGGGAGCCCACCCCAGCACGGCAAAAGTCCCATGCTGCCTTTCAACAAACAAAAAATCACTTGTATGAAAAGCGGTCCTTCGCTGACTTTCTTGCCCCATCTCCCCAACCCACGCCCACCTCTGAGTGCCCCACCTCCCACACCCCACTTCACCCCATACTCACCTCCAGAGTCAGTCGTGACGATCTTCGGTGGACCGGGAACATGTCTGCACTCTTCAAATCTGACCACGAACTGAAGAAATGCTGGTAAGCTGAATAATGGCATAAATAGGGTTTTTTCAACTTAGGTGCATATCTTGGGCATTTTTGGGAATATTTTCACCAAATTTTCAACGTGGGTTCTTGGGACCCCACCTCATGAACTCAGTCACGGTAATTTTGTTATTTGGTTCCAAAAGGTGATTTTGCAGCCACTGCGTGGAACCACCTTTCAGGACCGATTTACAAAATGACAGTGTCACAGTTCATGAGGTAAGCCCCCAAAAAGCCTGTGTTGAAAATTTAGTGAAAAATTCTCAAAAATGACTGTTTTACAAGCATACGTTGCACAGTTCCTATGCACGCTTGTAACTTTGAGAATTTGTAATATTTTCACTCCAGATTTTCAACGTTGCCCTTTTACCACACCTCCTTATCAGCTGTCATTTTTCACATCTTGCTCAAAATGTGTTTTCGCACATGTAGCGCACATTGACGTGGTCAGTGTATGAAATCAATGTTTGGGACACATTAAGAAAATTACAGTGACACTATTCATGAGCAGAGGTGTTAAAATGTCTATGTTGAAAATTTGGTGACAAAAGTCCATAAAATGACTGTGTTACGCGCATGCATTGCGAAATTTCCACGCACCCTCGTAAGTTCACGAATTTGTAATATTTTCAGTCCAGATTTTGAACATTGACATTTTTTCACACCTCCTTATGAACAGTACAGCTGTCATTTTTCACACCCTGGCTGAAATGTGTTTTCGCACTTCCAGCGCAGAATAGCGCAGTTGCTGTGGGAAACTAGTGTTCAGGATAGATTAAGAAAATACTTGTGACATTGTTCATGAGCGAAGGTCCCAAAATGCCTGTGTTGAAAATCTGCTGTAAAAATCCTCAACCTAATTACATTACGGGTGCACACTGCACAGTTTCTACGCACACTCGTGACTTCACCAGTTTTTTTATATTTTCACTCCAGATTTTCAACAATGCCATTTTTTACACCTCCTCATGAACAGTACACCTGTCGCTTTTCACATCCTGTTTGAAATGTGTTTTCGAACCTGTGGCACCAAATGGTGCAGTTGATGTGCAAAATCACCTTTCGCCTAATGAACTGGTAGTGTCACTGTTCATGTGGTGGGGTCACAAAAAGCCCATGTGGAAAACATAGAGTAAAAATACCAGGAAACACCCAGGGTGTTAGGATTTTCTACCATAACACCCTACCCTGTAGGGACTGACAGGTGTCAAGGGTGTGACTTGGGACTGTTGACAGTAATGCTCATGCCATTGCACCCCCCGCCCCCACCCTCCAGCCAGTGACAGGCATCGAGCTGCGCCTTGGACCCTTGGCCCCCAAAGTTCACCCCATTTTCCTATACTGTGCCCCTTTCAGCATATTTCCTTATGGAATGAGGTGAATGTAAAGCCCAAACACCCCCAAGGCACACCTCGACACTTGTTAGTGTCTGAAGGGTAGGGTGAGGTGAAATGTCGTAACCGTCATGGGTGACAACCCAAAGGCACACCTCAATGCCTGTCCATCTCTGCAGGGTGAGGGTGGAGTTGGCATCAGTTCAATACTTCAATGCCATTTCTACACTGCATCTGTCTAACTCCTGCACTTCCACTGCTAATGCCAGCAAGCAAACATTCGGCATTGACAAATGCTTGTTTAAAGGCACATCTGACTTCAAAAAAAAGGGACATTTGTTTATACTAATCCTTTGGTTAATGTTATTATTTGCCCAGTTGGGCATTATTTTTCTATAATTATGTAAATAGTGATTCACGTGTTGTTATGGCCTTTCTGCAGGCTTCTAAGAAATCTGAGGTGGAATGTAGGCAGTTGACACTGGGCAGTTTGAAAATAGATGCACAAGCTAAACATTCCATGATTAGCATAGCATTCTATTCTCTCTGGGGCAATGCTGATTTAAAGGAGCACTGCAAGAGTAATAATATTAGTGGATCCCTTTGGAAGAAACAAGATCACTACAGATGAGTACATTTTGTCTCCTGTGGCACAGCTCTACAAATCCCTTTAACAAAGAGAGTTATGCTATAATGCTTGGCTCATTTTTCCTGCAGTAGGCATTGCTGGAGTTTTTCTTGTCTGCCTTAATATTTTCTCCTGAGCACACCTAGTCATTGGAGTAGCTTTTTTCTTCCATTGACATCAAAAGTAGCCCATGTCTGACTACCTTCCCCCTCTCCCGCAGTAACCCACTATAGGCAAACAAGCATGGGCTTATGGCCAGTCGAGGTGGTATGTGCTAATACAGTTGCTGGTTTCAAGCATGAATGGGACAGTCCGAAGGGTATAGTAGTTGCCCAGGCAGACAGACTCTGGAAGGAGAATAGGGGGGTGGAGGAGAGGGGGGTGGAGGAGGGCTAGGACTCTGGATGGACAGAGGTCCCATGGTTAGATAGGGAACATGGGCAGACTGGATGGACTGTTTGTCAGGGTTGCAGTGGGCGTAGCCCTGCAGTCCTTTTAGGATCACTGAGAAAAAGGACGTGGCATTCCTTCCCAACAAACAACATGTTGGATTGTGTCACAGTCGCCTCCACTTCTACGAAGTAGCCCACCCATGTTGTCCGTACTGACTGCAGCACTACACTATTTCACAGTGCCTGTGGTTAAAGGAAAACTACACCCAGAGTAAACCCTGGATGTCTCCACGGTATCTCCGAAAATACCTAAAAATGCTCCAGTAACCTTTGCGGCTGTCCAAAAGCAAAATATAGTCTTGCCACCCACCCACCCGAGTTGTGTTTCAGGTCCACACCCTGTTCTGGGGCTCGCCATTTCCCATAGCTTTTCCTGGCTCTTTACTCTGTGCTTTCACTTGCCCCAGAGAAAAAAAAATTGAATTGACCGCCAATCGGAATGCAGTCTATTGTTGCTGCTTCCTTGTTTTGGTGATTCTCCTAGGCAAGGCTGTCAGTCACAACTTGAGTGGGAGAACTTCACCCATTGGCTGCTTTATTACTATCTGCACTGATTCTTTGAAGTCCGCCTGCCGCTGTTGGCTGTTGCACACCTTTCCGGCTGTACTAGCATTTAAAATGGCTCCCTTTTCAATTTTCTTTCTGGATTCCAAAAGTATTACAGCATTTTTTTTTTCCTATCCACAGATTCTTTTATGCATGCCAGGTTATTCTCTTAGCTGACTGTTAACATAGTTATCCCTGCTGTAATGGCGGGGGAAGTGCAGATGCAGGTACTGCTGCGCGATCCACAGCAGGGCTGTCATTGTGAGGACACAGTTGCAACATATTCCGGACTTATCACTGGATCTACTAGGGAAAGGTTAAGTGGTGGGTGCAGCCCTGTACGTGTCTGTTGTGGTCTGAGAAAATGGTAGATACAACATTGTTGTGGGTGTTCTGCTGCATGACAAGTTCAGTTCTTGCACTTCTGCCCTGATGGTGCTGGCTCACTGCGACTACACAGTTTGTCTTGGTCCAAACATGTTATTAATGCATATATGAGTGGTTATGTTGCATGCATTTATTTCAGCCTCCACCCAGGCCACTGGCTATTGAGGCAACATGACAAGGAAGGCAGGAAAGAGTAATGATCGAGCCACATCCCATTTGGCCACCCGCTGCTGATGGAACCAGATGTTTGAATGGCCAACGGAGTGCCTAGGATGAGCATAGCAAACTGTTTTTCTGATGCCTCAAAGCTGCTGTCCTGGACTTCTGCTTGCAAGGCTTCAGCATCATGTCACCACTACATTTCTGTTGTGTTGGCAAATCCCACACCCCCACTTGACCCGGTCCATTGCATCCAGACCCCAGATGGCATTCATGACCTCTGCCTGTCCATCCCTTAATGTTTCTCCATGTGCAGAAGAAGTCAAGCAAGAGAGCTGGTAGCTAAAATGAGTCTGCTTGGAACCCCTACTGCTGATTTGGTGATGGAAACCCCCCAACCAAAAAAATTACAGTACCTGGTCAGGGCCCGACCCCAGCATCGAGCCTTGCATGGTGGTCCTGTGGCAAGAGCGCATTTATTGCCTGTTTCATTACTACCTAAACAATAATCATTTTTAAGTAGGTTTTTATTTAGTAAGCAGATTTCAAAATGTTCATTGGTGCCGATGTTATAACTATATTCTCGCAACCACTTATGACTCTTATTAATGTGTCCAATTCAATGTTAATGTTATTGAATATGAGGTAGATAGTGTTTTGTTTCCTAGAGTTTTTTTTTTTTTAATAACTTACTAATTTTTAATAACAAGGCAATAATATATAGGATAAAGTATGGGGTGCAGTGTGTTACGAGAATTTAACACACACCCGAGTTGTTGGATGGCACATAACCCTCGGGGTTTATGATAGCCATCCAACAACGAGGGTGTGTGTCAAATTTGGGTTAAACACACTGCACCCCATATTTTGTTGTATATAATTGAAGGGTTCCGTTTTTTCTTTGTTTTGAGATTTGTGACAGAAAGAAGAAAGTGGAGTCTTACCTTGTATTGATGAAGTTGTTTATTTTGTAGTTGAAACAATAAATAGAAATTTCAGTGTGTAAATTTATCTAATTAAATTACTGAAAGAAGAAAGTTTAATAAGAAATAACTGAGATGTTCGTGGCGGTTTTCTGATGTTGCAACGTTCGTTTTCCAGTGCTGTAGCATTTTGAACTGCAGAGGAAAGAGAAGGCTTGAAACGGAGATTACTTAGGGATGGTGGTAAAAGTGTTTACTGTGGCAACGTACAATTCTACAGAAAATATTATATTTAGGCAATAAAGTGCTGTGTGGTAGCTGTACTGTGTTAAGAATATCTTCGTGAGAGTAGTCTGAGTCCTTGATAACTTGGATTCTTCGTTGTTTCTGTGGGTGTTGGTTCGATTTGTGGATATTAACTGTTATTGGGGTATGGAAAATGCAGGCAATCCCAAACATAGCCTGCATGTTACCGGAAGCCATGTCATCATGTTGGCCAGGTAGTGAGCTATGGAAACCTCTCTGGCTGTGGTTGAGCAGCTTTGGATTTGTTTTTTTGTCAGGAAATGCAGCGAAAAGGTAGAAGATTTAATACAGAGGAAACGCAATTGAGGAGGTGAGTGACTTGAGGGAGAAACGAACATTGAGAGGCTCGAGCTGTGTTGTGTCTGGAGGGCTTTTGTATGGATAGGCTCGCGCTGACTTTCTCTTTCTAGTGCTTTAGGATTGGAAGAAGCCGCATGAATGCCGTAACACCTACTAAGGTGTTACGGTATTTAAAACATGGCTTTTTCCATTGAAAGAAACGGAACCCAGTAATTATAATGCTATTAACTTCACCGGCAGTACATGATGTGTATTTACAAAGCGTAACACACTGAGCTTGAAGGGAACTAGAAATGTTACTAGCTTATAAATCATATATATATATATATATATAGAGAGAGAGAGAGAGAGAGAGCTATGATCAGTTAAAACAGGTCTCGTTATATATTTTTGCCCGAATTTCTTTATTGCTACCTCCCAAAAAAATTACAATGAAATACTGTACGCATTGACCTGCGACCTTGTACACTTAGATATATGTCATCGCTTATACACCACAGATCAATGGAAATTGTTAATAACAATGTCATGAGACTAGATTATCAAAGCGTATAGTGCACAGAATTCTGAATCAAGCTGAATTGGCCAACAAAAAGTTTACTGATGCTATCATACAGCAACATGATAGACAGAAAAGCACTCACACCCACCCTCACAGCATACTAGCTGTCCCTGCAAAATCTTATTGCTCAAAAAACTGAATAACTGAAGATCACATTATTTTTTTTTTTTGTGTTATCTTTTTATCCTCCTTCCTTGTCCCCGGTGTCCCCCTCCTTCCGACTGCACATACCCCGAAGCCCCCCCTTTCAGTATCTGCCCCTAGAGTGCCCTTACCTCCTCCTATTTCCTTGCACAGCGGGGTCTGTCCTAGGTGGGCTCGGGATGGGCAGTCTTCATCTAGGGACACCGAGGACACCATTTTTCTGCTGTTCTCCCGTACTTCCCCTGCCCCCTGGGATGCCAGCACACAAGGACGTACGTCCTAGAGGGGCGATGTGCTAACGCACGCCTCCCTCAAGCGCCTCACAGCGTCCCCCTTCCCTCGGACTCCGGTGATGGAGCCACAACCCCCCCGAGTGCTGGTGCTCCCACCGACAGTTCAGGGTTGGGAATCCCCCCCTCGGAGGAAGGAGAGCATCCGTTGGGACGCTGATCCTCCCTCCCCCCGACCCACGATCCCCGGCGGCCGAGTCCGTTCCGAGCCTGGGTCGTCGGCGTGGTACTAGGTGTGGCGTCTAGCGCCTCAACCCTCAGCGCCACCGGGCCGGCCAAGATCACATTATTAACCATGCACAGGAACCCAAGCTGTGTTTTGTGTTGGTAGCTACCCATCAATGGTTCAGTTTTTGGCATTACAATTTTGCTGGGATAGCAGATATATGTTACATCCATCGTGACCCTTCCCGGTGTCTGACAGTGGCAACCAAGCTGTCACAGATTAAAATCTCATTACAGCAACATGACCGGACTGCAGTATAATGTGTGGGACAAAGTGTGGATGTTGTACACCATTGGGTTATCAAATCTTTCTCTATATGAGACAATCAGTGATTTGCGGCGGCTCCTTGACCGGAGTCTGTAAATTCCATTTACTTTGTTTTTGGGGAGGGGGTTGGAGGTTCCCATTGCTTGTTGCAATAAGAAGTTGTGATTTTATTAAATTATATTCTTATGTAATGCTAAATATCTACATAAATTGACCAAGAAATGAAATTAGACTATTGCATGATATTTGTTGTGGTTTTCAAGAGGACCATGAATTTTAAATAAAAAAAGAGAGATTTTTCCATCACATTTGTTGTTTCTATAAGCAGTGGTATACAGTGTGCAAACAACAGACACATCTGTGAATGTGTTCGATTATGAGACAGTCTACAAAAGTAGTGGTCTCATTCACAAAAAGCAATTAAAAACGCACACCACGAATGTTTCCATGAATGCTAGATTTTAGGGACTTATTATTTTACACGTTTCAATATTTAGGTGATGTATTGTATTTTGCTTCCCTTTTAACCTAGATTTCTATTCAGTGTTTCTTCTTGCTAATTTTTTTTCCAATCTATTGCCATGAAGGGTGCATAGATACAAAGTTCATTTCCAGGTGTGTCCCACAAGCGCAGGGAGGTTTCCGAACGTGCTGCTCAACGTCACATAGCATTCAAGAGGAAGTTGTGGGAATCGACAACCGGGCTGGTGGTGGATGTGCCAAGCTCACTCACAGCTCATTGCTCTAAATTCTAGGCTGTAGTATATATGTTTCTGCTGTTAACTGCAGCTGTGATTTGTCAGCCTTCTCATGGTGTCCATTTAGAGCGGCACTTTTAGCAAGTGATGTGACAACACTTGGTTGTGAATCCGGAGACCCAGGCTTGTAGGCCACAAGTGCTGGTTACTTATTATGTGGCTTTAGCAAGTTCCAAATTTCATTATAATCTGTAGATCTTACTTCGAGAGGGCTCTTGCAGTAGGTAATTACAAATAGGACTGATGTCGTCAGGCGGCAGGACCCCACAGAAAAATTTCTAGCGCCCACGTCAGGTGACTGGCGTCAGACGACGTCGGTATAAAGGGGTGGTCCCGGACGACGACTTCTAGTTCTTTCCTGCCGTTAGCTCGTGCAGCGCCTCGTGGTAAAGTTCATGCTTAGTACAGCCCTGTTCTTTTGTCAGTTTTTACTGAAAACTTTTCAGTATTTTCATTCATATCATCAGGTTAACATCGGTGTATGTCGTCCCCTTCCAAAAATAAGTGCGACTCGTGCGGCGCCCAACTGCCACACAAGGATGGCCACTCTCTCTGCCTTTTTTTGTCTAGGCCCCGACCACGCGGTCGACAAGTGCCCGCATTGCCTGCACTTCAACGCGGCTACCCGCAGACGACACCAACAGTCTCTGGAAGCCCATCTGCTCAAAAAGAAGATGTCTTCAGTGGAGAAGGAATTGAAGAAGCTCAGGCAGGCGTCGACCTCTCCTGAAGGACACCACAAGAAGCGGGACAAAGAAAGGCAGAGGGAGAAGGCTTCCTCGTCTGCGACTCCGGCCGGAGTCGTGGTTCAGGTAACGTCCCCTCTGGGGGATCGTCCGACGGCAGCCTCCAAGGTTTTGGAGGCGGCGCTGGCCCGCCTGCCGGCTCGTGGTTGGGTCCCGCGGCGCTCCGGCTAAAGGAGGCCTCTGCCCCCAGTACCACCGCAGGCTTGCGGCCTACTGGGCGTGGGCACCTCCCATAAGTCGGACGTCGGCTCCTCCGACGTCCGCTGGAAGAAGACCGATAAGATGCCCGACCCTTTGGGGCGGTGCACGGTCGCATCCCTCGGACCAGGCCGCTTCCCACCCCGGCCCACCTCCAACGAGGGACCCCATAAGCTGGATGCCGGCTCCTCTGGCGCCTGTGGGGATCCAGCCCCTAAGTCGCACGTCGGCTCCTCCGACGTGCGCCGGGCGTCGGAACCTACGACAGACCCTCCATCGTCTGTCGTCCCAGGTTTCCCGCAGCCTTCGCTGCCGTCCGGGGAGCCCGAGTCGCCCCAGCCTGACCCCGGGGACTTTTCTCTTCCTTCCCCGGGCAAGGTTGGGGATATTCCTCCATCAGACCCTCTTCCTACAGAACCGATCTGATGCCGCCCTCGGATGCCGCCGCCCGGCGCGCCCCGACACTGGTTCCAACGCCGCCCCACCGATGCCGGGGGGATATCCCCTCGTCGGGCCGACCCCCCAGGGCCTCTCAATGTCGATCCGCCCAGGGCTTCCTACTGGGCCGTCTGCTCCGCAGCTCCTCCGTACCTGGCATCCGCCGTCCTATCCGACGCCATCTTGGCCCGGGTCCGCAGTATCCAGAGCGTAGTACCCGACTACTGCTCCACCGACGCCGCAGTACCCGACGCCGCAATACCCGAAACCGGTTTTCCCGCAGCTGAGTTACGGATACTCACCTTACGGATATAATCTGTATAGTTATCCCCCTCCTTCTTCTCCACCGCCCCCCAGGCCGCCGGTGGATCTACAGGAGACTCTGGCTTCCTGGTGGGCTGAGGCCAAGGCTCAGCTCACCAAGGAAGTCGAGAGCCACCTTACGGTGATGGTGCCACCCCCAGCCCCCGTACGCCTGAGACAGCACACTACCTCTACGCCTCCGGATTCCAGAGCTCTTCCCTCTGGATCCAGAGAGGGGCAGGACACACGTCCAGGGATCCCCCCTTAAGGAATCCATTCCTCCCCCTAGACGGGTCAGAGAGTCTTACTCTGCTTCTAATTCTTCTTCTTCCTCGCTCTTGGATTCATTGGATTCCTCCGATGGATGCTCCGAGAGAGACGACGAGCCTCGCTCTCCGTCCAAGCCCCGGCCGAGGACTCCTCTGAAGTCTCCTCCAGAGGATCCTTCCTTCACAGAGTTGCTCAGGAAGATCCAGGAAGTACATCAGTGGCGTTCTCTGGAGCCAGATCCTCAGCGGGTCAAACTTGCCAAACATCTGGACCTGCCCCTTACGGCCCCTACTTTAGTGCCACCCTGGATCGAGCCTCACGCCCACCTTGTTTCCACCATTTGGAAACAACCATCGGCTTTAGCCCCACTTCCTAGGAATTCCAACAGGCTATACCAGGCACTGGAGGGTGTAGATTTTTTTTGGATTCTCACCCCCGTGCAGACTCGGTCGTGATTAGCACCGCTCACGGCTGGTCAGCACACCCCAAACATTTAAGCTTGTCTCCTCCGGATAAGGAATCTCACCTTCTGGACCAGTACGGAAGAAAAATATACGCTTCTTCCACACTGGGAATTCGGGCCCTGAATTATGTAGCACATATGGGGGATTACCAGAAGGCTATCCTTACCCAGGCAGAATCTAAGATTGACTCCTTACCTGACTCCCAAGTCAAGCAGAAGTTAGCTGACCTAGTCCGTTCTGCTCGTTTGGCTAGTCGTCACATCCTGAGGACGACTTACGATGCAGTGGACACTGCTGGGCGGAGCTCCGCGTTCGCCGTAAGTCTTCGGCATCACGCCTGGCTCCACGTGTCAGGTTTGGTCCCGGAGGTGCAGTCAGCAATCCAGGAAGCACCTTTCAGGGGTTCCGTGCTTTTCAGCGGTGATGTCAAGGACATCATCACCGATTTGCAGAAGAGGGGGACGGCTCTGAAATCTGTGGATTCCTTGTATCGTCCCCATCCCCCGCAGTGCCGTCCTTTTCGTAGACGCAGCCGGCCTCAAGCGAAACCCTAAGGAAGGTGGACCACTACACGCCAGGCCCCCGCAGCTGCCAGGCCCCCACCGCCCAAAAAAGCAGCAGGTGCCCCAGCTGCGGCGCTGCCGCACACCACCTGACTCCTCCCCTCTCCCACCGCCTCCAGACTCCCTGGAGGAACCGGTAGGAGGGAGATTCTCCCTCCTTCTTCCGGGTTGGGAGAGGATAGCAACGGATTCATGGGTGCTTCAGATTATTGCGGAGGGGCACTCCATAGAGTTTCTACAGAAACCTCCACGCAACCCCCCTCTGAAGTCCTCTTACGCAAGGGACCATCTTCCTTTGGTCAGGGAAGAAATATCTGCCCTTCTCGTGAAGCAGGCCATAGAACCCATTCCTCCTCACCTTCAGGGGACGGGTTACTATTCCCATTTCTTCCTGGTCCCAAAGAAGACGGGAGATCTCAGACCCATTCTCGATCTCAGCTCCCTGAACTACTACGTGGAATACAAAAAGTTCAGGATGCTTTCCCTTCAAACCCTTCTGCCCCTTCTTCGGCCGGGTCAATGGCTTTGTGTGCTGGATATGCAGGACGCATATCTGCACATCCCCATTCGTCCCTCGCATCGCAGGTACCTTCGGTTTGCTTTCCAGGGGGACCATTACCAATTCCGGGCACTTCCATTTGGTCTTTCCTCAGCTCCCCGAGTTTTTACCAAATGCCTGGCGGTGGTAGCGGCCCACCTGCGTACTTTGGGAGTTCAGGTGTTTCCCTACCTGGACGACTGGCTCCTGACGGCCTCGTCCAGGGAGGAGCTCCTGCATTTTCTCTCCCTCACCCAGCAGGTTTTCACTTGCCTGGGTATTACCATCAACCATTCCAAGTCTCATCTGGACCCCTCCCAGAGACTTCAGTTCATCGGGGCTATCCTCGATATGACAGTGATCAAGGCCTTCCTCCCTCCGGACAGGGCGGCCTCCCTCCAGTCACAGATTTCCCTGCTATCAGAATGCAGGAAGGTTCCGGCGAGGTCAGTTCTCCTCCTCTTGGGGCTCATGGCGGCCGCCATCCCGACGGTTCCCCGTACGCGGCTCCACATGAGGATTTCTCAGTGGACTCTCCGCTCCCAGTGGGATCAACTCGTAGACGACCTAGATCATCTGGTTCTGATCTCCTCGCCGATGGCAAGAGACTTGCAATGGTGGATGGTTCGAGAGAACCTGTTTCAGGGGGTTCCCTTCTGTCATCTTCTCCCCTTCCAGACTCTGACCATGGATGCTTCAGGTGAAGGTTGGGGAGCCCATCTGGGTCCTCACCGAACCCAGGGTTTATGGTCCAGATTGGAGCTAGCTCTCCACATCAATGTGCTCGAGCTACGAGCAGTACTATATGCTCTCCAAGCCCTTCACCAATACATCCTTCCCAGTCACCTAGCTGTCCAGATGGACAACATGTGCGTGGTGTGGTACATCAACAAGCAAGGAGGGACTTAATCCTACCCGCTGTGCAGGGAAGCGATGAGGGTTTGGGACTGGGTGACGCTTCACAACCTTCACCTCACGGCGATCCATGTTCCAGGAGTCGACAATACCCTGGCAGACAAGCTAAGCCGCTCCTCTGCTCTGCCACATGAGTGAGAGTTGGACCAAAAGGTTCTAGATGACATCTTCCAGCTTTGGGGGACTCCACAGGTAGACCTGTTCACCTCTTCCCAAAACGCAAAACTTCCCACCTTTTGCTCGCTCGCTCCAGAGCGAGGCGCTTTTTGGAGCGACGCTTTGTCTCTAAACTGGAAGGGCAGATTCATCTATGCTTTTCCCCCAATTCCTCTGGTCCCTCGTGTACTGCAGAAACTAACATCGGAAGGAGCGAGAATGATTCTGATCGCTCCTTTCTGGCCCAGGCAAATCTGGTTATCTCTTCTACAACAATACTCAGAGGTTCCTCCTCTTCCTCTTCCTTTATCTCGAGGATTGCTGACCCAGGATCAGGGGACCCTGGTCCATCCGGGACTCAAGTCTCTGCAACTTCATGCATGGCTCCTGCAGACCTAGCCCAATCTCGCTTTGGTGTCTCTCCAAAGGTGGTCGAGATTCTGGTGGAGGCTAGAAAACCCTCCACTAGGTCCACTTATGCCATGAAATGGAAGATATTTTCTATTTGGGCTGCCTCCAGGAATGTGGAGCCTTTCTCCTGTCCTGTGGCCATTCTGCTTGAATATTTACGTCACCTCTTCGACCTGGGTCTCAGTCATTCCTCCTTGAAAGTTCACGTGGCCGCTATTTCAGCCTACCATGTTCCTTTCGCTGATAAAGCCTTTGCCCAATTAGAGGTATCCAAGACTTTTCTCAGAGGGGTCCTTCATCTCAGGCCCACTGTCTGGACTCCTGCTCCCCCTTGGGATTTGAACTTTGTTCTAGAGAAACTTACCCTTCCTCCCTTCGAGCCAGCGGCCTCCACAGATCTGAAGTTTCTGTCGTGGAAGATGCTCTTCTTGGTGGCCATTACTTCCGCTCGAAGAATTTCCGAGCTCCAGGCCCTTATGTGTAAAATCCCCTATTTGATTTTTCACAAGGAACGAGTAGCTCTTCGCACGAACCTTAAGTTTCTACCTAAGGTGGTAGCGGAGTCTACCTTGAATCAGTCTATAGAGTTACCTGCCTTTTTCACACAGTACTCCAACCAGGGAGAATATTTGCTCCATACCATGGATATTTACAGGATTCTGAGATACTACACCGATCGGACAAAGGATCTCAGAAAGACTGATCAGTTGTTCGTCTCTTTTGCTCACAAAAGGGAAGGCAATGCTGTTTCCAAGCAATGCCTGTCGAAGTGGTTGGCTCATTGCATCACTTTCTGTTATAACAAGTACAACAAGACCCTTCCAGGTCAAGTCAGAGGTCACTCCACTCGTGGAGTAGCAGCCTCTGTGGCTTGTTTCAAGAATGTGTCGGCGGCAGACATCTGTGCTGCCGCCACCTAGACTTCCATCCATACCTTTACGAAACATTAGTTTGGACATTGCCTCTTCCCGTAGAGCAGGCTTCGGGTTAGCGGTCTTGCAAGGACTCCTGTCTTGAGGTTTGCACGGCTTTTGCTACTTCTTGGAGTAGTTCCTCCTCCCAGTGCCTTTCATTTGTTCCAGACTGCTTGGGATTCTGTCCTATTTGTAATTACCTACTGCAAGAGCCCTCTCGAAGTAAGAGAAGAAGTTGTAAGAACTCATCGTGAATAGTAGATCTTCGAGAGAGGCTCAGGGTAATACCTTCCGCCTCCATCCCCTAGGCTTTTTTCAGCTCCTTTTCCATTGAGGGAAATAGCTGCTTCTCTCTTGTCTGGGCCTTCTGGGCCTGTGGGAAAAGAACTGAAGAGGGCGTCCGGGACCACCTCTTTTATACCGACGTCATCTGATGCCGGTCACCTGATGGGGCGGTCCCTCACCAGGGACTGCTAGCTAGAAATTTTTCCGTGGGGTCCTGCCGCCTGCCGACATCAGTCCTGTTTGTAATTACCTACTGCAAGAGCCTCTCTCGAAGATCTACTGTTACGGTAAGTTCTTACGTAACTGTACTTTTCTCTGTATATGTACTAAGCGACTCTTTCTGTGCCCCTAAAAAGACAGCCTCATTATGTCTCTCCTCCCTCCACTCGATTGTCAAGTGCATGGGAATACAGTTTGTTGAAGCAGTAAGCCACATACCAGTGGGGACATTGTGGTGAATTGACACCCATCTATAAGGTAGTGAGTGCCTAGTGCCTTCAGTTACTCAGGATCATATCAGTGTGCCTCCACGCTGATTCTGAAAATGTACGATTAAGAGCTAAAATATTTTTGTAAAGCAAAAAATAATTTTTGCAATGCTGCTAGGATATGAATGTTTAGTTCATCACTTTAGAATGTAAGTGCATTGTTATTCTGGTCTCTGACCTGTCTCATTACATCCTGGGACGACTCTTATCCTGTGTCAAATATTTCCAGTGTGACTTTTGAATTTTGAGTTTCTTTAACTATAATCGCTGGATTATGAGCACCAATGTTCGCACAAAACAGTGGTGCCTCTTATTCTCTACCCTGTACTGGCTGTGCTGGCTCGAAGTGTACAGCACTGCTACATGAGGACACCAAGGATCAAACCACAATCCCGACTCCCTCACTCCAGACATAGCCACACATTTAGCTTTATATCATGCTTGATCGTAGAAGCTGGATGTGACTTTACTGACTTGAACACCAGGTTCCATGCTATACTTTTTATGTCATCCACTTATTACGGAGCATGTGTCTTACTGTCACATACCTGCTTGGTGCATAGTGAGTGGATATCATTTTAGACTAAATCAACCCCCACCACCCCCGAAATAAAGCAGAAACGAAATATGAGTAAACATGGGCAACACTGAAAGTTTTTTGGAGGCATAAATGGTTTCCATATGCAATGGTTTGCACCTGCTGCAGTCTGTGTCCGAATATAGGACAGGGCATTGAGGAAGGTTGGCATTATAGCATCACTGGTATTGTGAACATACACCATCAAAAACTTTCTGTAAAGGGCAGTAAGCTACAGATTGTTGGAGAATGAATATCATTGATTTGAAAGCTTCCAAAAGTTAGATGCAACTGATGTCAGTTTCCATGACACATACCCCCTTTCGTGTTACATAAGATTGCCAGATTTTCTTTAATGTGTTATTGTCACATATTTTTCATCTAGCTGGCTTCCATCAAGCAGGTTCTCGAATATGAAACTTTAACCTTTTTAAAAGAAACTATAACCATAAAGAACAGTTTCATAGCTTCCTATGAAGTCACCTTCCACCACGTACTATATGAAGTGAATTGTGTTACTGAACGCCCCACCACACCATGCAAAAGATGGAAGTGCTGATTGTGTTTGTATCTAAAAGTATTGTATTCATATTTTTTGTGTATGTTTCACTGCATGCTCATTGCTGTTTGCAGTTCCCAAATTCCACGCAAAGGTGTTTGGCAGCATCTACCCCAGTAACAGAAACTAGATTTGCCTTTTTTTACAGTCCCATCTTCATGCATGAGGGTTGTGAATGGAAGATTGGTACTAATTGTGTGCAGTCATATCCAAATTAGTGCCAGGTACAAGTTGGACACAGAGATGACAGCATCCATATATATGGCCATGGGCATGTGGAGTTTCTGTGTTGCTCTTAGCCGCGATTGATTTTCCAAAGTAATCTTACAATTGAACCCATCAGCTTTCAGTGACAGCAACATTTCTTGCTGCCTTACTCACACAGTTGGCAACATTTATATTCTTAGTTTTCAAAATAAGCACACAAATGTGAGGCATGTTTCGCTCTTTTGAACCTTAGTATTTTCTGTGATCAGCTTCGGCAGTTTTGGATAATGTGTTATATGCAATACTTTTTTGCCATTTTTGGGGGTTTGATTTTCAGTGTATGGCGCTAGTTCGCTTCCACGGGTGACCCATGACGGTATAAACTCTGTCACCAACTGTGTTACTATCCTGTTACATATGTGCCAATGTTTCTGTGTTGATTGACCTTCTGCGTACTGTAACTGTTCAAAAAAATAAGTACAGTTGCAGTGACACTTCAGTATATGTCATGACATTCAGAAAGTAGGTCCATTTGAGATCCTGCCCTACTTTTCTCACCAAGGCTTTACATGTAGGACATCCCAGGTATGGGGAAGCATGTTCCACTTCTCATCTAATAAGCATTGTATTATGTCTTGGTTAGTGAGAGTGGAGGAAGGGGACTGGTTCATGGGTGGTGGTGTATGCCTAGCGTGGTCAAGGAAAGAGACAAAAGGGCGCTAGATCTTTCAGGCAATGTGTTCCTGATTCTTTCATGGCATGTCCACTGTTTGAATGGCATTTGCTGGGGTGGTATGTTACAAATATGTACCACAGCAGTTCGAAACATTTCCATGTGTCAAGATAGGAGGTTATGCCTCTTGGCTGACGCCACTAGGACCTGCAACAGTGCTGACACTCCAAGGGCAATGGAGAATAGAAGGAGGTACCTAAGCAGGCTTGAGGAGTGGTCAAAGTGTGGAAGATAAGATTCAGTGCAATGCTGAGTACAATCTTGCATTTGGTGCTCAGAAACCAATTGGCAGAGCACGTGATGGGGAGGTGGTGACCTAAAGGTGACCACTCATTGTGAAAATGCTGTCAGGTGAGCCAGTAGGATGCTGTGGTGCATGGGGAGCAGTATCACCTGCAGAAAAATTGAGGTGGTCATAACACTGTACAAAATGTTGGCAAGACTCCATCTGCAGTACTGTGTCCAGTTCAGGAGGTAGCATAACTAGAAGGACATAGACAGACTAGAGGCATTTCAGACAAGGACCACAAAAATGGTAAAGGGTATCAGCCAAACGTTGTCTAAGGCAAGACTAGGGGACCTCAGTATGACTAATCAGGCTGAATTTGGATATTATAGGACCTTCACATACCTCACGGGGAAATATAAGGTATGCTCGAGGGTAGCAATGCTTGGTACCAAAGATGTTCAGCAATGAACGGTCATGAAATGATGATGCAGGGGGCTAGAGTCATGTATAATGTGAGGAAATACTGCTTTGTGGAAAGGGTGGTGGATGCACGGACAAGAGCATCAATGGGTGTGGTAGTGGGGAAAAAAGGGCAGTGCCCACCAGTGCATGACACACTACTCCAGCTTGTTTCTCTCTCACCACAGAGGGGCGGCCACGCCTAGTGTATACCACCCTGTCAGTACCAAAAAACTTCCTGACATTACCCCTGAGCCTTCCTCACTCTGGCTGCATGCTGTTCCCTCGAGTCCCTGAGTATCTTTTATTCTTGAACGTGCTACTTTCCTGTACTCTGTTCATACCAGTGAGGTATTTCAATGTCTCTGTCATATACAACACCTCCCTTCTTAACACTAAGGGATACATATTTCGGTACTTTATTCTTTCCACACTGGTCTTTCCCTTTAGTCCATGAAACCTTCTCGTTGCCCTCCTCTTCACCACCTCCACCCTGTTTATGTCTGTACTGTGAGGTGGGGCAGTACTCGAGGTTGGATCTTATCATTGTCTTACACCATGTTATTGTAATCTCAGTTCTACTACTGTTCATTCCCATACATATGCACCTAAGCATTCGGATACCTTTCTCTAACACTTTGGTGCACTGTCTAGCTCCCTTTTAGTCATCCAAAATGGTAACTCATAGGTCTCTTTCCAGTGTTATGATGGTCTGTACTTCATTTGCCATTTGAATATATTCATACTAAGGCTCATACAAAAGATACTACATGATACGTGCCCACATAGCATACCAGTTACTTACAATGTTTTAACAGGTATACACCTCTGTCTTGCTAACGATCTAAAGTTATGGCCAATGATTGTTTAATTTTGTTAATTTTTTTACTTCGAGCAAGTACTATATCCCAGGGTAAGTATTGTGTAAGTAAGCAATAATCCACGACAGGGTATGGTGTTATTGGAGATTAATCAACACCGGGTGCGTTATGAAACATGAGACTGCAGGCAGAAAGCCCTCACAGCACCCGGGGTGTTGATTTATCACCAATAACCCCATACCCTGGAGTGGGTTATTGTGCTTATATCATGGGGTCATTGAAAAAAGAAAAATAATTTAAAGAAAGAGTTTATAACATGTCAAATACAAGAAACGTGACTGTATCCTGCCGATTTGTAAAATAGTCCCCCAACAACTTCAGTGATTTTATGAACACATAAATTCTAGACAGTTGTATTACCACGATGAGGGACATTTCTTGCTCATAACATACATAGGAAACCATAGAAAAATGCTGTCTTTTAACCACACATACACAGGCACATTCCTTTGTCTCTCTCTCTCTCTCTTTCTTCCCCTGTCTCTGTGCTGGGTGTCCCGAAAACAACAAATTTATGAGCCTGCCTTAATTCTGCTAATGCAGGGTTATAATTTTGGTAATTTTCAATATTTCTACCCCACATTCCCTGCATGCAGCCTTGTCGGCTCTGGCCAGATTTTGTCTTTTTCTGCCATCACTGTTCATGTTTGTGTCCCTCACTGTGACTCACTGTCCTGTAAATTTCTCTGTCAGTCTTGGCAGCCCCCATCCACTTGGTCAGTCTTTCTCTATGTCTGTGTCTTTTTGTAAGCAAAAAGACAAATAATCACATCAAAAGTTGAAATCAACTTTTTTTTTTTTGTAGTCTGCTATCTAAGATCTCGGAGTTGGAAGCCTGGGTCTCCCTCTACAACCCATATGTCATAAGAGTCCCTGAAACATGGTTAAAACCTTTTAGCCCAGGCACCAGCTGCCACATTAGGGGCCTTAATGTGATCAAGCAGGATAGACAGGGCTCTAAGAGAGGGGGTGGAATGCTATTTTCTTTTAGGGATACACCAGGTGCAACCTTAATTTCTAGCAGTACCAATGGCAATGCTGTCTGTGATTGGCTCATTACTGAACTTACACTAGGTACTGCTAATAAACTGTATAATGGCTGCTCTTACAGTCCACCCAAAGGTGGTCTAGCTGACCCATGTGGTTCAGGACATTGAATCCTGCTCCCCTATGAGGGAGCTCATTATGTTGGGGGACTTCAACCATATCTGTCTCCAAGGCATCCAGTTCAAGTGTAATGAACTACTGAAGGGACTTAGCCTCTACCAACTTATCACTACCCCCGCCCGTCTCAGTCTTTGAATCACTCCCTCCTGGACTGGATCCTCACTAACCATGAGGACAGGGTCCTCCAGGTAGGAGTCTTATCTGACACCATTAGTGACCACTACCCAACTTTTTGCATTTGGTTCTCTAAGCATTAGCCCCCGATCCTGTCCTTCAGGGATTTCTCTAAATATGATCTATCACGCTTGCTGCTAGACATAATGGCAGTAGACTGGTCAGCCTTTCACACATTGTCCGATGTAAACTCAGCCCTGGGCTTCTTTATTGCTCCCCTGTTGTCCATCCAGGACAAGCATTTCCCTGTCACCACACAGAGAGTGCGGGGTGGAAACATCAGATGTATATCAAAAGAACTGCTTGAGAAAATGAAGGAGAGGGATACCCAGTGGGCAGCCTACAAATCTACCCCCTCACTTTTCCTGGCGCACTTACCAAAATCTTCGCAACCTTTGTAAGCAAGAGGTTAAAGCACTTAAAGAGGACCAATTCAGCCTCTCTGAGTTGTTTCTAAATTTCTTCTGTTGTAGACTGCACTGAAGGTCACACTGCTGTGTTCCTGCTGCTGGCTGATGACATCATTGTAGCACAGTCATCAGCTGGCTGTGGAAAGTCAATGCAAAAGCGTAACAGAAGGGAATACAGGGGAGTTGCGTGGGAGTCTTCTGTGAGAGGCACAGTGTCAGTCTGTAAATGAGTGCTGCAATCTGTTGCAGCATTATAATTCCTAGGCAGTGGCACAAAAATAAAAACTCTGCCTTCACTAATAAAACCCCTATTATTGTTCTTTTTTTCTTTTTTTTTTTTACTTTGTTTATGTCCCCTTCTCACTGGCCCCATAGGACCTCTCCCCAGTATGGACACTGGCACTGGCTTTCTCCCACTCTGCCCAAGATCCTTCATGCCAGGGTGCTCTCATATCTCTCACTGACCTGACTGGCCCCCCGAGTCCCCTGAGGTGGGAATGCTAGCTCCTCCGATGCTCTATCTATAATCTAGTGGGCAGCTGGAGTGAGGGAGAGAGTCGGAGGCCAGTTGGATGGATCCAACGATGAGCATGGGTGCTTTCCGTGGGTCCTGCCTTTGCCTTCCTAGGTGCCAGGGTTTTTCCATTTTTCTGTGTGTTTCCCCCTAAGGCATGGCCATGCAATGGTGCCAAGCACATGACAGGCGCACACCTGCCCGGAGGACATCCTGCCACACCTCCCCCGTGCTACATGCCTCCTTGGCTGTGGAGCTGCCAGTCTCCACTGGAAGCTGCTAGACCTGTGGAGTCCACAACCCACCATCTCCAGGAGAGGAGAGCAGTCCTTTGGACGCTCGATCCTCTCCTTCCCTGACTGCCCCCAGTGTCCCGTGTCTGCTCCCGAACACAAGTCGCCAGCATGGTGTGAGGTAAGGCAGATTCCTCAGCGCCACCGGGCCACCTCTATTATTGTTCTTAACTGACACATTACATACTAAGACCAGTATACTAAATCTGTTGCTGGCCAGTCTGCTTTTTCTTACCATTTCCCTAAACTTTGGTCCTCTCTTCCTCTTTCTAGACTATTCAGTCTATCTCCTCTACTTCCTCTCTAAAGTCTCTTCTTTCTGACTTTTATTGGCCTACCTGCAACTGTCTTTGACCCTTTCCTCATTTTCTTTTCCTTTTTCCTCTGTTCTTGTCCTCCTCTTGCTGTTTCCATTTTATTGTTTTCTATCTGTATTTATGCAATAGGTGTGAGACCAAAAGCCATTGAATAAATCCATTTATTTCCACATATGTGGAATAAATCTAACCACCCTAGATTTATCCCACATATGTGGGATAAATGCAAACTGTCAATCAAAGCTTTTTTGTTCACTTTTTTGACAAACAAATGTGAATAACTTTAAAACGAAAAACGATAGCATAGTACTGTGAGCACGAAAAATGTTCTGGACAAAAATATCTACAAAATGAGTGGTGTTTCATTTATAGATACCTTTTAGTTTTTTATAATTAGCAAAACAGCAAAAATCCTATTTCTTTTCACTTTTCAGACAAACAAATATAAATAACTTTAAAATGAAAATGATAACATGGTACTGTGAGCACGAAAAATGTTCAGCATAAAAATATCTACAAAATGAGTGGTGTTTCATTCAGAGATACCTTTTAGTTTTTCAAAATTAGCAAAAACAGCATACAATTCAGTTTTCTTTTCACTTTTTCGACAAACAAATGTGAATCACTTTAAAACTAAAAATGATAGCATGGTACTATGAGCACAAAAATGTTCAGCATGAAAATATCTACAAAATGAGTGGCATTTCATTAATAAACACCTTTTAGTTTTTTTATAATTAGCAAAAACAGCATAAAATTAAATTTTTTTTCACTTTTCATCAAACAAATGAGAATAACTTTAAAACAAAAAGGTAGCATGATACTGTCACCATGACATTTGTTCAGCAAGAAGTTCTCTACAAAATGAGTGGTGTTTCATTTAATAGTAACCACTCCGCTTAGTGGATACACCAGGAAAGTTAACCAAAAGTCCCAGAAAGTCCCAGAAATTGCCATTTAAAAAGAACATAAACAGTCAAAACCAAATGTTCCCACACTGATAAGAAGCATCCCTATTGCATAAATGAAATATACAATGGTGAGCTGTCAGATAAATGATTTATCTACACTTGTACTGTTTGACCTCGGACACCTCACTCGTGGCTTACGCCACTCGGGAAGTTCCCCGAGGTCAAACAGCACTTGTGTAGATAAATCATTTATCTGACAGCTCACCATTGTATATCCCATATATATTTTGAGAGTGTTTTATTTTCTAGTTGCCGTCATTTGCTATTTTTGCCTTAAATATTTATTGTTCTTCTTGTATTACTATGTTTTTTGCATTTTAACTTATTATTATATTGTTAGCTACCTCTCTCTCCCCCCTCCCCTAGGACTCATCTGGAAACAAGCTGTTATTAGCTCAGTATGTACTTCCTGGTTAAACTTTTCAATAAATAAATAACTACTCTCACAGAAGCAAAGCAGACTGCTCAGACATGCTCAGAGCTGCTGCTGTCATTATTACAGAAATGTTATTTTTGAATGCCACATGTGGACTTACATATAAATGTGAAAGGAATTATATAAAGAAAGTAGTATTGCACATATTATATGCCTATTTTCCCCTCATTTCCGGCTATTAATTGTTGCAATGTACAACACAGTCCCACGTTTATTGTAATGTATATACAATGAGCACAGTGCCCAGCAACCAAGAAGTAGGAACAGAGACAATGGACACAAATATGTCTAAATATTTTTATGTTATATGCATTCTTTTTAATTCTCTGTTTGCAACAAACATCATTTCGTATTAAAATAAGTATGTCATTTATGTATGATGGTATACAATTGCAGTGTGTCTTGTACACCCTGTTCAACACAGTTGTCAGTTTGTGCACTTCTTTTATTGTTAGTACCATCCACCCCCTGCCAGCATGATTGTCACCCCAGCATCCCGTGGAGTTATTGTCTAACCTCCTCTTCTCTACTGCTTTCCCCCATGGTTCTGTAGGTATGCAGAACCTATCCTCAGTGGGAGACGCTATTTTGCCTGGCACATAGGCTATGGATTTTTGGTCCGTCACTGTCGCCCATAAAAAGCTTTTTGTCCTTATGTCTTAACTAGCATGTTCATGTACACTGTATGCAGTGTCTCAACACTTTCTACCAGAACAATAACTTACTTTTTCTTTTTTCTTCCCATTATCTGTTTGCACTCCCTGACCAAGGCAGGCTAGGGCTCCCATCTGCCCTGCCACACTGACCCCTATGCCCAACACCTTCCCCGGGTTAACCTGTTCATCTGTAACCCCCATGGATTACCCCATGGGGTCAGGAGCGGGAGAGCAGTTCCCCCCAAAGTCCAGATCCAGTGTAGCTGATGAGTTCCTCTGGTGGTGAAGCAGGTGAAGGCTCAGTGTGCAGCACGTCATAGACACCTGTTTTACTGTATTTTCCACCTACTTTTTCTCCCCAATCCTGTTGCTGGGGCACACACATCAATGAGCATGTATGGAGGCACACACATTGTGTAGTCCTGCAGCACCCTCCCTTCCTTGCCGCTTGTAGACCCCCACTGCCACCAGGCCTCCACCTGGTGGAAATCATTGGTGGCTGTGACAAGCCCCCCCCCCGGGAAAGGAAAACAGTCCATCGGATGCTTCATCCTTTCCCCCCAGCCGGCCCCCAGCAACCCAAGATCGCTCCCAATCCGGGTCGCCAACATGGCGGGTGTTAGTGCTACTGCCACGCCTCTGGGCTGGCCCTTCAATGGCTTACTTTTTCAATAGATCTTTTTTTTCCCCCATCAGTGTCTGTACAGGATATAGCTTTGTGATACAACCTGTTCCAGACTGTCCCCATTCTTGGCCCCCACCCAGAACCTTTGAGATCTCCCATAGGTTCACCCTCTATGTCAGTTGCCCCAGGGTGATATACACTCTCCACAGGCATGCACCAGAATCAGGGGCAGCTCAGGGAGCCCAGGCCGTCATAAAGACAAACTTTTTTTTCTGTTTTGCTCTTGCATCCTTCCTCCTCCCTTACTGTGTGTACTCCATTGTGTGAACTCAGCTGCATGTAGTGATATCCTGTGGTGAGAGCAAGCTTCTTTGGCCTCATGCCTGCATGTCTTGCTACAAGAGCTGGCAGGACTGGTGTGGTCAAGGGGGCTGCAGATGCACTTGCCTGGGGCAGCATCAGCAGCTAGGCATTCACCTCAGCCGAGAGTCAAGCCCAGCCAGTGAGCACAAGCAGCTCACCCACCTACAGCCCCAGCCCCAAGAGCCTCTGCGGCAGGCTGGGGGCATCACCAGCACCAACAAATTTTGTTCCAATTAGCTCATATGTCCCATCAGGATACGGCAGTCCAGGAGGACTGCTTATCCTGACATGAGCCCAGGACCTAAAGAAACACGTGTTTCTAAACTTGTTTCTCTCACTGTATTTCTACTAAAAAACCAACGCAGCCACAAGCATAAAACTGGAACAGGTGAAGGTTAGGTTAGAATCTCACCAAAGCCAAGAACACAGAACTATAAAGTTGGAAAAGTCTCACCAGGGTGTACCCAGAATTTTGGAAGGGGGTTCCACCAAAGAAATCTCATTATTTAATTCTGGTGTACAAAAATAGTTTTTATGAAAGCATAATGGCAGTATGATGGGGAGCACCCCAGTCCCCCCAAGCTGTGTCTATGTCCCAGGTTAGAATACCACAAGAATCAACAGAACTGTGAAATAGGCTAAATCGGTTCCATGTCATAATGTCGATCGCAGAATAGCAATCGCCGTTACGGTGAAGTGTACATCGCTGAAAATGAATTTGACAGTGCACACTCGCAGCAAGAAAAAAGGGCACCTGAGACCTACGGGTTTTCTTTTTAATGCAGGGGCTGTGCCTCACCCCCCCACTTGTGGATTCTAAACTCCAGGGGGATGCATGTTGGAGGGGGTATGAAAACCAAAAAATTTAAAGCTACCTGCAGGCAAAAAACACACTGCACCGGACCCGAACCCTGCACTCTGCACCTCCCAGTCAACCACCCTCCCCACCATGCTAGCGGACCAGCTCGGCAGCTGCCCGCCACACCCCTCCCACATACCATCCCTCCCCAGCCTCTCCCCCGTGGGTATAGCATGTGCTTTCCATCGCCGTATGTCGCCCACCCCAGTATCCGCCCCCTGCTAGGTAACCCTGTCACAGGTGCCGTGAATTGAGTCGCCATTTTTGTAGGTGCCCAACTGCGGTCCCCTTGTTCACTGGATACCGGCTAAATCACAGGTTTGAGTCACAACACAACCGACAGCACAAACAATGAAACTGGCTGAATCACAGGTTCAAATCTCATCATAGCCAAAACTGTGAAATCAAGTTAATCCATGCTGGCATCTGCTTCTGTTGTCCCGGGCTCATGGCATGAAGTAGCCAGCTCCTCCCAGGCAGTGCTTTTTTCAGAGATTACTTTCAGGAAATCATGAAGGCAGTGCCATAGCAGAGGTCTGCAAACTGTTCTTGCTTTTGAGCACCCCTTGTTTTTGAGCACATGTTCTTCTGAAATCTACTCCCACCCTGTACCTTATTTACCCCCTTTAGGTATTTATATGTCTCTTTAATATCTCACCATCTCCCTCCTCTCTTCCAGGGTGTACATATTGAGTTTGCAGGATGATCCATTTCCATCTCAAATTGGTATGGTTGAATTCCAAAATTCTCCCTTCCTTCCCCATCACTGTCCTCCTGTCAGTCAGCATGATTGTACTGCTCCATTTGTAAGGACAGTGCAACAGAGGCAGTAGGTGCAATGCTATTATGAGTGATTGATGCAACACCCATTCTTCCAGGAAGTAAGTACTAATTACATGACTACATAAGGGAGAACATCAAAGTGAAGTCACCAAACAATGGCCTAAGATAAGTCTCCACCCTAGAACTCAAGAGTCCAACGTTAAAAACCAAAATAGGTTGCTCCTCTTTCTACTACAAGGGATCCCAAATCTGGAACAGTCTGCCAAAACACCTGAGACCACAAACCAAATCTATCTCATGGAATAACATCAAAGCCTGGTTCCAATCAATAGCATCCTCGCCTAGATCATGCAGCCCAGGCTGTGCCCCCTGGTAATCCAAACCCCATCCCTACCTCTCTCCACTCTACAGACATGCCAAACCCCTTCCCCCATTGCCATCACACACACACACACTCACACTCCCTTTGTGGAATATCTGACCGGGTCCCGCTGCCTGATTGCAGCCTCTGTCACTTTTGGCTCCACTAACTTCTACATCCTCCTACCTAGATTCTTGTTATGTGATCTGTCACTGTACATAACTGAACTATGCAACCATGAAAACTATGTCATCTATACAACCATGGAAACTATGTAATTCATGTAAATATGTAGCTATGTAACCCTGTAACTAAGAAACTATATAATATCCTCTGTTGCCAAGGTGTCCCTTGAAAATGAGCGCTAGCTCAAGGGATATGTACCTCTTCATGTCGCATGAATAAAATACTATGATTACTACTACAGCCAGAAAAACTTCATACAATGATGTCACAGAGTCATGTCACATGACTTCCTGGCAGAGCTTCAGAGAGACTTGAATTCAGCTGCAGCTAGTGAGAAACTGATTTTAGACAACTTTTGATATACAAAAATGGTACAAGTTAGAAAGGGGAACGTTAAAGTGGCGGATGCAAAAAGCAGAATTTACTACATACTTGACAAAGCTGCCTGAATTGGTCCACTTTAATGCTTATTATATTAAGAAACTTCAAGTAAGGAATCTGGGGGACCAAAACATTTTAGTCATTGGTGAACTTCTTTATCAAACCTAGGAGTATACGAAAAGTAGTGAAGTTACACACTGGGTACTAACTGACCCCCTCCAAGTCACAGAGGCCCTCAACACTAAATTCACTGACCTGTCCAACTGCCTAGGCAAGCTACTGAATAAGGAACCCACCTCTACCCACAGCAACTGGTTCACATATGACCCTAGAATCCCTCCTTTCCACATCCCATGGGGAGATCTGCCACCTCCTCAAAACCCTCTCAAACTATAGTAGTGTTGGTAGCAATTACCTCTGCCCAAGGTGTCTCCAGCTTATGGCTGACTACATTGTCAGACAAAAGAACATGGTTGGCAGTTTTGTCCATGTTTTTAGGTCAGCACTAAAGGTAATAATCACTGTAAGACAGAAAGTCTTTGTTGCAGTAAAGAATCAGCCCTGTATTTGCAGAAACGCAGCAATATACTGTAAAAAAACAGCTCACCATATAAAACGAAAAGGAGCTCAATTGTCCAACACCATTCAGCAAAAGCAGTGGTCACTTTCTGGTTCAAGCAGGTGTAAATCCACGCTAGCACACTAGTGTCAACGGACACAAATACTATACAGCTAAAGGTACAGCCAAGCAGACTGTTAAACAGCATAAGGTACAGATTAACAGGCTGTTTTACAAAAGTTAAAGCAACTGCTATAAAACTTTCTTAAACCTTTTTTTCAGACCAAAACAACGAACTAGTGACTAAACGTCCTGTTGTTCATGCAGGTGCAGACATGTACACACGTACTATGTTGTTTGCGTTTCTGCAAATACAGGGCTGATTCTTTACTGCAACAATGACTTTCTGTCTTACAGTGATTATTACCTTTAGTGCTGACCTAAAAACATGGAAAAAAACTGCCAACTGTGTTCCTTTGGTATGACAATTGTTGGTGACCCTACCCTTTTCGACAACTACCGCCCAGTATCCATCCTCTCTCACCTAAGCAAGGTTCTTGAAAAAATCATCTTCCAGCAAATCTCTGAGCACATGTCTGAATAGAACCTGCTCTCTCCCCAACAACAGGGTTGGCATGCTTCACTGACCAGGTTTTAAAGGGCATGAATAAAGATAATCTAATCAGTGCCATTTTTGTGGATCTTAAGAAGGCCTTTGACCTAGTAGACTACAGCATCCTACTGGACAGACTACATTTCGCTAGGCTCTCCGATATGACTCCATCATGGTTTTTTAGTTACCTCACAGGGATAACCCAGGTGGTTTGTAAAGGAGAGGCCACCTCCAAAACACTAGATATCAAAAAAGGGTCCCCGCGAGGATTAATATTACCACTTGCTCTTGAGAAAATTTGTTCTGCTTGTTAGTTGCAGTGTGTTCAAAATTATGGTTTGTTACAGGAGAAATAGGCACATTGCTGTCTGCAGCATAATCAGTATCAGTAGTAATAATGTGCAATCCCATAGCATCAAGTATGAAAAGATTTTGCTGAATTTTATCATACAGGCTAGTATATTTCACCAGCATTAAAATTTGATCAGTTTCTGGGTCATTACCCAATCTCTGGACTATTAAGGCATTATGATCAGTAATGGCAATATTCAGTAATTGTTCAAGTATATCAGTTACAATCAATTTAAGTTTCCTGTTAGTCTCACTTTTCATTCAACACAGGCCATAGAGAAACAGCTTCCTGGGCAGGAAAGGCTCACTGTGTTCCTGGTGTTTCAACTGGCATTCCTGACACGCTGGGCCTAAAACTTTACTGCCAACAATATGTAGCCCAGCTGGATCCAACAATGGAGCCCTGTGCATAATCATGTCCAGAGCCCCCTTTTCTGATACTACAACATAAACCTGCCCTGAACCAGTATGTGTCTTGTGCCTACATAGTTTAGATATTTTAATATCTGATGCTGGGATTTTCAGAGCATGTATAAACAAATTATAAACAGCATTTTTCAGCCTGCCTAAATTTTTATTTAGAATAGGCTTTAAACCAAAAATGCTAACATTGCCTGTAACAATCCCAGTTTGAGATTGGTTCAGCAGCTTCCTATTAATGAAGTCCACTGAAAAACCCTGAGACTGCAAGCTCCTATTGTTAAGCCATATGATATTAGCAACCCTAGCACTGGAGCAAAACAGAAACACACACCTAGGGCCATCATAATCTTTGTCATCCCACGCTTGGACTTTGTCATTATCAACAATATCTGCACTGATGACTGCCCTTAATAGGTGCACAATCTGTTTTTTGTTTTGTTCGGATGAAATCAAGTTATTCCAGTGATAGCCATACAGATTTAATAGTGCACAGTCTGATAGGTCGACCAGCTCTTTCTCAGCTGTTGGATATGTACCATGAGAATCTGTTCTACACCCTTCTTTTTTATCTAAACTCGCTGTGGTATGATGTTCTTCAGGGAGTCCAGTATACCTCTCCTTCCTGAAATGTTCTAGATCTTCCCTAAAGAGATTCATTTGCTGACTAATTGCCTGAATAGTACACAGTAGCTCTTTACTGGGTACTCTATCAACCTGGAAGGCATCCTTCTTGTCAGGTACTATGCAATTTGCAGACTGTTGGATTTCATATACTTCTGTAAGGCAAATACTGTTGCCATCTGCACTAGCACAGGGCAGCGGAACATCCTTAGCAGTTTCAATCACCAGGCTGTTATCTTTATGTAAAACCATGTTTACGCTAGTGTCCGTGGCCTTCACAGCATGGAAGGTCAAGATGAGCATACGGGGGGGGGGGTGCATGGGGAAATTTTGACCCAACAGCACTGTCAGATGAAGAAGACAGTCCCTCAGAGGAGGAGATGGGGGAGTGAGCGGAGCCTAACAAATAGATTCTGATCCCTCCCTTGTTTGATACAAAGTCTTTGTCCTATCTTATAACGGAAGCATGTCAGACATTGCAGCTGAAGGAGGTGCAGGACATGGAGTCCTTGGGCATGAATCCTATCCTGTCTGCCCCGGCCTCTGCACCAAAGTGTTTGCAAATATTTTTGCACTGCAGCCAGAT
The DNA here is from genome assembly GCA_016271365.2 of Neoceratodus forsteri. Lineage (NCBI taxonomy): Eukaryota > Metazoa > Chordata > Ceratodontiformes > Ceratodontidae > Neoceratodus > Neoceratodus forsteri. The sequence goes on from CM057450.1 coordinate 1,548,249,155, forward strand.
TATTGAACTGGAATGGGCCGGGATGGATAAGTGCAAACAGCTCCTAGGCCAAGTGTGACATGTTACCCATTTCTGGAGGAGGGCTCCAAGGAGTGGGGGGTTCTTTCTCTGAGGAGAGAGTCCTGAAAGGACTTGCTAATCTGGAAGTGGACAAAGCAATAGGGCTAGACAGGGTGCATCCAAGGCTATTCAGGGAGCTCCGAGAGTTACTGGCTGTACCTCTGATAGTCCTGTTTAACAGCTCATTGGAAACAGGAGTGGTTCTGGAGGACTGGAGGAGGGTTGATGTAATCCTACTACACAAAAGTGGTAGAAGGGAAGAGGCTGGCAATTATAAGCTTTTCAGTCTGACATCGGATGTGGGAAAGTTAATGGAATCACTGTTGAAGGAAAGGATTGTGGAACATCTTGAATGTATTGGGTTACAGGACCCAAGGCAGCATGGATTCATATGGGGGGGGGGGTAATTCCAAACAAACCTGATAGATTTATTTGATTGGGTGACCAAGGAACTAGATCAAGGTGGAGCAGTGGATGTAGCCTACCTAGATTCCGGTAAGGTTCTCAACACCATTCCACATAGGAGACTCATAAACAAGCTGGGTAGCTTAGGGATGGGTCCAAAGGTAGTTAGCTGGGTAAGAAATTGTTTAGGGGATAGGTGGCAGAGGGTGGTAGTAAACTGAGCTCAGTCCAAGGAAGGGAGGGTGGCCAGTGGGGTGCCTCAGAGATCAGTGCTGGGACTGGTCATCTTTAATGTCTTTATAAGTGACATTGCAAAGCAGCTGGAAGAGAACATCTACCTCTTTGCAGATAACAACAACATCTACAATAGAGTGGACACCCAAGGGGGATGGACAGGATGAGCAGTGACCTGAGAAAACAAGAGGAGTGGTCAAGAGTGTGGCAGCTAGGTTTCAATGTGAAAAAGTGCAAAGTAATGCACTTGGGGCACAGAAACCCAGGGGTGGAGTACAAAATGGGTGGGATCATACTGATAACCACCAGACAGGGAACATACCTGGGGATAATCACACTGAATGACCTAAAGGTGACCAGTCAGTGCAACAAGACAGTAGGGAGGGCTAGAGGGATGCTGGGGTGCATAGGGAGGAGTATCACCAGCAGAAAGAGGGAGGTGGTTTTGCTTCAGTGTAAATCACTAGTGCAACCCCACCTAGAGTACTTTGTTGAGTTTAGGAGACCACATCTCTGGCAGGATATAGACAGAGTAGAGGAGGTCTGGTGGATGGCAACTAAAATGGTGCAGGGTCTACATCAGAAGCCTTAGCAGGAGAGACTTAAGGACCTGAATATGTATGCACTGGAAGGAGAAGGGGATATGATAGAGACCTTTAAATACCTAGGAGGATAAAAAAAAGGCACAGGAGGAAACTATTTTTCAGAAAAATGATACTCAAGAAGAAGGGGACATGATATGAAGCTGCAGGGGATAAATTCAGGAGGGATGTGTGGAAGCAGTTCTTCACTGAAAGAGTGGTGGATTCCTGGAACAGCCTTTCAGTGGAGATGGTGGGGGTGAAAACAGTGGTGGGTTTCAAGTATACATGGGATAGGCACAAGGTGATCTTAGAGGGAAGGAAAGGGTGGAGACAAAATGGACTGCAGATCAAATAGGATCTGTGATGATACCGTATGCAGGGGAAAATGGGCAGACTAGGTGGGCCAAGTGGTCCTTATCTGCCAGCAACTTCTGTATTTCTATGTTTCTGTGTTCCTTCAATGATAGACAAGGCTGTGTCCCAATTCTGTCAAGCACACAACTGTGCCTGTTGAAGGCTCGGAAGTCTTATCTGACACTAATGAGATGAGAGTGGATACTTCCTGTACAAGGGTATTTGCAGCTAATGAGGTACATTTTTAAACAACATAGGTATCCTTTATTGTTTCCAGAGCCTAAACAAGTGGGTTTCTGCCTTGAGCAGCTAAGTCCTTCCAGAATTGGAGGGGCAAACATTTTGTAGCTTTTGTCCATGAGTTGTGTTTTCCTGGAGGATGTGGCAGTGAAGTTTACAGATGTCAGTCCACTCCATTTATTATATTCTAACCCTAGGAATCCACTAATATTATTACTCTTGCAGTGCTCCTTTAAATCAGCACTGCCCCAGAGAGAATAAAATGCTATGCTAATCATGGAATGTTTAGCTCTTGCGTCTATTTTCAAACTGCCCAGTGTCAACTGCCTACATTCTACCTCAGATTTCTTCTCTCTGCTGCAAAGTTCAGACATTCTGGAGATCTCTCTCAGTCAAGACAGATTCCTGTAGTGCATAGAGCAAAAAAAAGTAAGTATTTTTTTTTTTCATTACTGCCTCGTGTCATTGTTCTTTAGTGTTTTATACTTCATTAGTTTTTAAATTGAAACTTGTTTATCGGTTTCTCGTGGTTCATTTGAACCGAGGGGCAACCAACCTTTCTTTCAAACAACATGAAGTCTTGCTGTATTCTGACAACAGCAGTAAGTCCCAACCTTCGAACTGCCCCGGAGGTGAAAGAGTTAACTTTCCATGCCAGGCATGGAACGCTGAGCTCAAGCTCGGTTGAGACTCTGTCTGTTGTTCTTCAAACTCAAACCATCAGCTTCTTTACTCCACCTCACTGAACAGTCGCTCCGGAGATTTCTCCTTCTGCTCGGTTCAATTTGTCGGTTAAAGTACCGCTTTTCTCGGTTTTCGACCGAGTTTAAACCGTAACCTGTCGGTTCAGTCTCTGTCTGTGGTATTCGTGAGTACTAGATAGGTTTTATTTTATTTTATTCTGTGTGGAACTTGTAAACGGTTTATCGGTTCTGTTTGAACCGATCAAGTTGTTTAAAAAATCTTAAATTGTGCTTTTAGAGTGTGGTTACCGGTTCTTATCGGTTCTAAAAAAAACAGATTTTATTACATTTTTTTCCACGACCCGTGACACGGTTGGGAACCGATAAGAGGGTCTTGCCTGGCGGATTGCCATAAAAGGTAAGTTTGGTTAGGACTGGCACTATGTCTGAGAAACCCAAAAGAAAACCGGACACACTGGGTTTTCAACACTGCAGTGTGTGTGGGGAAGTCTTTGCCAAGGCTGACCCCCACACCACCTGTGTTTATTGTTTGGGGTTGACCACCTCAATGCAGACTGCCAGATTTGCAAAAATTTCCCTGCAGCTATCCTAGAAAAGAGAGCTGGTAGGCTCAGGGATAGGGAGGCAAAAAAGTCCGCTGAACCAGATGGCCAGCCCGGTTCGGTTCAAACTGAACCAGAAGGAGTGCCCTCTGACCAGGGCGAGACTTCTTCGGGCAAAAGGAGAGCCGATTCTGAGGAGTCGGTTCCGGCTAAAAGAACTAGAAAAGAAAAATAGGCTGGTGTGGCGCCAAAGCTTTCCTCTCCAACCGCTGAAGAAATAGCCAAAGCGATCAAAATTGTCCAGTCGCTTTCACCGGTTCCGACCGAACCGGCACCATCAGGTAGGCGCTCGGTTCGGCCGGTTCCACCGGTTCAAGAGTATGATTTAGAGCAATTTTATGAACCGGAGGAGGAGGAAGAGGAGTATGATGAAAGTGAATGTGGATTTGAAAGTCTGGATGTGCCCATTGACCCGGACATCTCCCCAGACAGACCTTCAGGAGTGTCTCCTCCTAGGCCTTCTGAGTCCCCCTCCCATTTCATCTTTTATAAAAAAGTGGCTGAAACCCTCCAGCTTCCTATGGAAGAAGCTGTGGATGACCAGGAGGAGCCTTACTATGTGGAAATGATGGATATCCCAGAGTCTAGGAGGCTGTCTATTCCCTTGCACAAATCTTTTGAAACAGACATTTAAGATTTTAAGACTCTAACACTATACCTCCTGTTGATAAGAGAATGGACAAGAGGTATACATTGTCAGGCTCTGACACGGAGTTCCTTACACAATGCAGCCATGTTGGGGTAGTGCAGGCTGCAGCCTGTGATAAGGCAAACATTCCCTTGGCTTCACACCCCCCGGACAAGGACTCCAGGAGGATTGATGCCATGGCAAAGAAACAGTACATGGCAGCATCCTTGGGACTCAGACAGGCCAATTATATGTCCTATACTGCTAGGTATCAAAAATCCAGATGGGACACTGTTATGGCCCTAGCAAAACAGGTCCCTGGCCAGCTTGCCAAGGAGCTGGAGCAGGTGGCTGCTGATGGTATTGAGGCATCCAAGGTGCAATTCCATGCTGCAGTAGACTCCAATGATGTGTCATCTAGAGTCATGGCTACATCTGTGGCACTTCGAAGAATGGCTTGGCTCAGATGTACTAGTCTGTCATAGGATACCCAGACTAAGGCCATGGATTTTCCTGTTGTGCGTAATTCTCTGTGTAACCCCCCTGCAAATGGGGGTTCACAAAAGACTTCCAGGAGCTTGCTTGAATGCTCCAAGCCTGAATGGTGTTTGGCATTTAAGCCATTTATCAGTGAGTGTTTTAGAGCCTCTGGTACTGTCTCTTTAAGAGCTGTCTGCTTGCAGACATAATTAGTTGTATGGGGGGACTGTGTGCTTCTCTGTTTGAGTACCACTCGAGCTGCTGCCAATTCACTCCATTTTTGCAGTCACTAGGAGTGCAAAGGGAACCTATCTGAAAGATGTAACTGTTTGCCAGAAATCATTTAGAGTAATAATGAAATTACAGTTTGTCTAACCTGCTTTCGTTGCAGTCAGAACTGTGTCTGCCTAGTTCCCCATTCTGGTTTTGAACTGCTGAACTGGACCAATCAGTGTGGGGTAAGCTAGCTCTAAAATGGTGCCTTGGACGAATCAGAACTTGGACTCATAATCTGAGCCAGCCACAAGAGGATTGTATGGGCAGTGACTCTGGAGATGTAGTTTAGACTTGACTTTTGGACCAACAGGAGCAGTCTATTGTGGTGACAGCCAATCCAGTCAAGAACTGGGAGGAACTCAAAGGAAGTGCCCAGTTTTGTCTGTTGGAGTTTCAGTTTTAGCTCTGGCAGTGAAGGGGAAAGGAACCCTGTGCTCCTTCAGTGCACAGTTTTAGTCGGGAAACGTGTTAGGTCCGGAGTTCCGGTCTGCAGCTAGTGTAACTGCTTGTTAGGACTGAATCCGTCCTGTGAAGAGAATCAAAGGATATCTGAAGAGTAGAAACCAGGCTCACCCTGTAGAAGACTGGAGAAATTGCTGAATTGCACTCGGTCTGTCAGGAACTGAATCTGCTCTGTGTTCTCCGGTATTGTGCAGTAATTCGATCGGGATAGAGAAGCAGCCTGCCTGGTATAGTACTTTCTTTTGCCATATAAATGTGTGAGGAGTCTCGTGGAGCTCAAGAATAGCCCTGCTGACATTGAAGGACCCTATCTTGTTTGGAGGTCATGAGTACTAATTCAGGGTCGCTCCCTGTTGAATTGCCACATTGAATCCAAATAGAATTACTGTACTGCTGACTGTTTAACTAATTTTTCTTTTCTCTGTGTGAAAGGGCCCCTACCAGCTGCCACGGTTTGGACTAGCCACTAGGGCTTGGGTACCCAGGGACAGTAACTGGTAGGGATAGGCCTGTGCACAGAGCCATAGGTAGATGAGTAAAGTATAAGCTAATTAACCTGATTTCCCCCTGTCCTTGTTATATTCCCCTAAATAAATCAGAGCTGCTTGTTTCAGCAAAGTTATACTGCCTGAGGTATTTGTCTATGTTAAAGTATTGTACTGTGATTGTTGCACTGTATCTTATTTTACAGGAGGTCCCAGTGCCTGAACCAGCCCTGGGGAGTAGTATATACTGTGAAGGTAATTCTGATATATTGTGTGGGCCACTAGTGGGAAGAAAGGGGGTTGCAGTGTCCCAGAGGGCTGTGACCAAGTAAGTTTAACTATTGCAAACCCTGACCTCTGGGTGGAGGCACCGCCATTGGATCCAGGCCCTCAACCTGTTAGTGGCAAATCAGGCAGGGGTAGTAGCCCCTGGGATAGCGCCATCTAGGGTTACATCTTGGAGGCTCACCGCTGGGATTGTGTGTCCTCTAGTGGCCATATTTATGAACCACTGTTAAGAAAAATGGGTACCCGACAGAAGTGGCTGTGCACCGGCTGGTGGAGTGGTGTACTGGGAGGAGATCGACCCCAAAATGCTATGCTTTATACTGGACATCCCTGGGTATCAATACGGACATTGTACAGGAGTACTTTCCAAGGTGGAAGGTTTACAAAACCCTGTGGTGGTGGGTCGGCATGCTAATCTGCTCACCCACACTTTCTGGCCCTAGTAGAGTTTAAGGATCCCATAGATAGCTCCAAAGTGCCACAGACCATTACCTCAGAGGAGCCCTCACTGCTTGGAGAGTGATAACTAAGGACAGAAAGACCAGGGGAATGAGCCCCACCACTATCTGAAACTTTGAGGAGAATTTGCTAAATGGTTGCTGGGAGAGGGAAAACTGTGGAGGACTTGAAGAAACTATTCTTGCCACCTGGGTGTTCCTCCCCAACACCCTCTCCCGCTCCAGTGCCCGTAATGGTGGCTGAACCAATGCAGACTCCAATTTCTGCACCTGCCATTAGTCACGACTCTTACGAAGGTTGAGGATCTCTCTGGCACCTCCCCACCCCCAAGGGGAGGATGACTGGGAGACCTGGATAGACTATGTTGCCCCCAAGTGCTAGAATGGCAATACTGGAAGCCTAGCGAAAGAGGTTAGTGAGAGCCTCCGAGGTCCTGCCCTGGCTACCATCCGTGCTAAACGGGCCAGTAACCCTGAAGCGACTGCACAGGCCTATCTTGAGGCCTTGGAGAATGTGTATGGGAGCCCAGATTCTGATGAGGACCTATGGTGGAGAGTAAGAAATGCACAACGGTATCAAGGGGAGTTGTTGTCTGTGTATGTATCTCGGCTGGAAAAATTGTTGCAAGAATGCCTCAAGAAGGGTAGTTTGCCAGCGATTGAACTGGACCAAACCAGGCTGGACAGGATCCTTAAGTCTGCCCTTCTCAGAACTGCTGTTGCTTCAGTTATGCCTGGCAAATCGACTGAATCCCACCCTCCATGATGAGTTAATGAGAGAAATTGAGGAGTTGAGAAAGGCAACCTCGGGAGGGACCTGCACCAACAGCTGTGGCTATGACCCGAGTGACTGAGGGTGACCCATCAAGTGAAGTTCAGGGGCAGAGGTTGACAGTCAATGAGTGCTCTGACATGGAAAAAGATATGTCACAATGGGGCGAACTGTTGAGAGAGATCCGGGAATTCAAAAACAGTCCCTTTATGAAGGCCATGCCTGCAAGTACGGGCCCTGACCTATATCCGACTGCATCTGCTATGGGGTGGGGGTACCCACCATGTATCTCCTGCTGATAACAGCTCGAACTGATTCCTTGACCATGGAAGTGAAGAAACTGACGAGATGTCTCCAAATGCTTATCACGCGCGAACAGAGATGGCACAGGTTTCCAGTTAGTAATACCCCACCTGGCTCCCAGTGTGGCGCCTCGGCCAGCTCAAACTCCAGAAAGTATGTTTTGCTATAATTGTGGGAAAGATGGGCACATGAAAAGGAATGCCGGTCCCCAAAGACACTGACAAAGTTGCATATAGGCTACAAGGAGAGCTTTGGAGAACAAATCTGTGGTTAAGAGGTGCACGAAATGATCCCAGTGAGGGGCACCAAAAATGCTAACTCACGTCCTTTTGTGGCAGGTCAGTTGCCAGGCCCCCACTACCGCCTCTCCAGACTGGTCCAGAATAGTGGGTCCCTCCATGGAGACCACTGTAAGGTGAATGGAGTGTCTACAAGAGCTAGTAGACAGTGGCTCCCAAGTGACAATTATGTTCCAGGATTGGTATCAGAAGCATTTGTCAGAGCGTACCCTTACAACCATTAGAAGGACTGCATGTATGGGGGTTAGTGAGAAGGCCTACCCTATTCCGGTATATCCGAATTTGGCTGTCTTTCCCCACCTCCGTGGCTGGAGTGGCGAACAAGTAGAGACCCTAGCCTTAGTGTGTCCCCCACTGGACTGTATGATGGTGTCCCTTTGTTGATTGGAACAAATGCTCATATGTTCGGAAGGCTGGCACAGTTGTGTTATGAAAACAGGGTCAAAGACTAGTAGAGCTTTAAGAGTTCTGGCTTTAATTAAGAACATAGAGGCACAGAGAGATGCTGAAAAAATAGAACCAGAGGAACCGGTCGGAATTGTATGGAAGAAGGATCCTGAGTCTCTGATCCTGGCGCCAAATGCCCAGTGTACCTTACAGGAGAGGTCCGTATCAGAAAGGATGTTAAGAATAAAAATATTAATGTTGGATGCACCAGGCGATGGAAATACCTGAGGGACTGCTGGTCAAGCTTAGTATTTTGCCCGCTAGTGCCCATGCTTATGCCAGAAGGGTAATGGTCCAAGTTCATAATGTGTCTGAAAGAGACATTCGATAAATAGAGGTTGCATCCTGGATAATGTGCATTGTGCAGACACTGCAGTGCTACCCAGCAGCAAGAGTTCAAGGAAGAATGACAGAGTAACGCCTGACTTGTTTGATTCGGCGACTCGCTGCCAGCTGAATGGAAAGTGAGGATCAGTGAGAAGCTTGCCCAGAGACCAGGTGTTTTCTTTAAAGGAATGGGATGTGGGATGCGTGCAAGCTGGAGCACAATATCTGGCTGCATGACTAAAGACCATTTCAATGAGAGGTCTCACACCTGGTACCTGCTGACATAGATGATGTGAGCGGCATCTGCAAGAGATGTTAGCTGCTGGTGTAATACAAGAATCCAGAAGCCCTTATGCTTCCCCATTGTGGTAGTGAGGAAAAAGAATGGAACAGTAAGAATGTGTGGATTATCGCATCTTAAACCGGCGGACTATCCTGATCAGTACACAGTGCCCCGCATTCAGGATGCTTTGGACTGCCTAAACGGGAGCAAGTGGTTCTCTGTGCTGGATCTCCGCAGTGGGTACCTACTCAGATCCCTATGGCCCCAGAGGACCGTGGGAGAAGACAGCCTTTATCTGTCCGGCTTGGCTTTGTGAATTCAGGAGGATGCTCAAGGATTTCAGGTGCCCAGCCACTTTTCAATGATTGATGGAGCGCGTGTAGTGGGGACATGAACTTACTAGAGTGCCTGGTATACCTAGATGATGTTATTGTGTTTGGCAGCTCACTGGAGGAACATGAGACAGATTATTTAAGGTATTGGACCGACTGGAGGACTTTGGCCTTAAACTGTCCATTGATAAGTGTCAATTCTTTCAAACATCAGTAAAGTATGTGGGACACATAGTATCCACCGAGGGAATAGAGACCGACCCAAGTAAAGTTGAGGCCTTGACCACCTGGCCACAGCCCAAAAATCTAAAAGAACTGCAAAGATTCCTGGGATTCTGTGGTTATTATCGGCGTTTCATCAAGGACTATTCAAGAGTGATCCGCCCTTTACTTAACCTTACTCAAGGGTATCCCCCAACCCACAAAAAATACCAAAAGTCAGCGTCCCTCAAGACTGAAAGAGTGTATTTTCATCCGAGTGAAGTATTTGGGGCCCGCTGGACTCCTGATTGTGAGACTGCTTTTCATGAGATCATATATCAACTTACCCATGCTCCAGTGCTGGCCTATGCCAATCCAAGAAAACCTCACGTCCTGCACACTGATGCTAGCTTGCAAGGGTTGGGGGCTGTGTTGTACCAAGAACACGAGAATGGCCTGAGACCAGTGGCCTTTGCCAGTAGAAGCCCTGACCCCATCCGAAAAGAACTATCCTGTACATAAGTTAGAGTTCCAAGCTTGAAGTGGGCTATTGTTGACCAATTCCATGAGTACTTGTATGGGGCTAAAATACTAGTAAAACTGACAATAATCCTTTGACCTATGTGCAGACCTCAGCTAAGTTGGATGCCACTGGCCTAGGTGGCTTTCTGCATTATCTACATATGACTATGCTCTGAATACCGAGCAGGTCTGAACCACATAGATGCTGATGCTCTCCCGGAGGCCTGTTCCCCAGAATGATTGGGTCCGATTGGCAGAACCTGACATTGGGCACTCTGCGGAAGTTTGACAGGGAGGAACAAATGTCCACGGACGAGTGGACTGCATGGTGGATTGCTTGGGACCCTCTGAGAATTGCATACCTGCTGCTTATTGCCACTTTTCTGCAATAGACATTGGTGCACTGCCTCAGCTGGACAATGACAGTATTGGCGGGCTCAATCCCGCGATCCCATGATCAAAGCAGCTTTAGAAGCCCTCTATGTAGGAAAAGATGTGTCCAAATTACGCTCCACGTTTGAGAACTGCACTATTATACAAAGAAGGTCCTAAGTTGAAACTGATCAATAAACTGTTATACAGAGAAACAGTAGACAGAGGGGACAAGTAGACAAACAACAACTAGTCCTGCCCACTGCCTTTCGAGACTCAGTACTGATGTCCTTGCACAACCACATGGGGCACCTTGGTATAGACAGAACACTTGACTTGGTGAGATCCAGATTCTATTGGCCTAAGATGGGGCTGATGTGGAGCAACACATTCGAACTTATGATCGCTGCTTACAGAGGAAAGCTTTGCCCCAGAGGCTGCCCCTTGTTAACATCACCACCAGTGCACCCATGGAGCTGGTCTGTATTGATTTTCTGAGTTTGGAGTCAGATCAAAGAAATATCGTATGTGCTGGTGGTCACTGACTATTTACCAGATATGCCCAAGCTTTCCCACCAAAGACCAGAAAGCATCCACTTTGGCCAAAGTACTTGTAGAAAACTTTTTTGTTCACTATGGGGCTCTACAAAGAATCCATTCTGATCAAGGGAGAGACTTTGAGAGTCGTCTGATCAAAGAGATGCTTTCTCTGTGGGGAGTGCGAAAGTCCAGAACCACTCTACCACCCCAGGGGACCCTCATGCCTGAACGTTTCAACACGACTTTGCATAGATATGCTAGCACCCTGCACCCAAAGGACAAGCCTAGATGGAGCCAACAAATTAGCACCCTGGTACATGCTTATAACTGCACCAAAAGTGATGCCACTGGGTTCTCCCCTACCGCCCTGATGTGTGGAAGAGAAGCTGGACTACCGGTAGATGTGTGTTTTGGGGTCTCTCTGATGGGGTTCAAGCTGACAACTATTTACAGTATGTGCAAAAGTTAAAGGCCCAACTAACTCATGTGTACCAACTGGCTCAAACCATGGCTGCCAAAAGAAATCTGGCCAACAAAGAAAGGTATGATAAAAAGGTGAAAGCACAGGAACTCGGAGGAGATCGGGTATTGCTAAGAAATCTGGGACTGCATGGCAAACACAAGATTGCTGACAGATGGCACCATCTCCCTCACATTATAGTGGGCAAACTAGATGATCTGCCAGTGTACAAAGTAAGGCCTGAGAATAATTCAAAAGATGTAAAAACAATGATAGAAATCATTTACTGCCCATTGGACAAATCTTGATTGAGTCTGAGCCCCAGAAGATGCCCCTCTGGACCAGTGACTAGAGCTGCTGCTAAGAAAAGATCAAGAAAGTCTGCACCTACAGAAGCAAAGTTAAAGTGTTCCCTCCACAGGTCCCAGTTGAGCATGACTGTCAGTCCATATCGGAAGAAAGTAGAGTGACTTTTGAATACTATCCTTCTTACGAACTGAGTCAATTGTTTTGGGCAATCCCTCTAGTCAGTACTGGAGATGAAGCTGGGCCTTCTGGACTGTCTAAGCCCCAGCTTCGTCCCTGGAGCCAATGCTCCCAGAAAGTGAAGTGCAAAGCATCAGATCAGATGAAATGGAATCATTGTGCATGGTTGAACTGTTTGAGCTTTCAGGGAGGAAAATGATGGATTGGGTCAGACTGGTGATACACACCAGAACAAGAAGAGTATTGTGAGTGCCCTGACAGTCCACTGCCAGTGTCCAAAGCTCTCCATGCGGCCAAATGTTGTGGACTCAGAAACTGTAACTCCTGGACCTGAAAGTGCCCCAAGTTCTAGCCTCTCTACCCATGGAGACTCCCCTGACAAGTGAGGACAATGCTGAAAATGAGGCTCAGAGTGCAGGAGACTGTAACAGTTCCTCCTAGAAAGACTGGTCGAGCTGTAAAGCCTGTGGTGCACCTCAGTTATGATTCCCTTGGGAGGCCTGTGGACTTGCCTCTCAATGTTGTCCATAAAGGGAGTGTATGTGTCCCCGAGCTCATTGCCCAAACTGAGCGTCCAGTGCTAACTCAAGTTACTTGTGTTGCCCTCTAAGTATGGTGCCCTTGCCCCGTCCAGCCCAAGGTAACTGATAGGAAGGGCCCCTCTCTTCAGGTTTCATGTACAAGAGGTAATAACTTGAGTTATGGTACAATGTGTATGTAATACTGTGTAAAGAGGACGTACTGCAATGTTTCAGAAATGTGTTCTTGGTAAAATGATATATTGACTGATGATTACATATGCGAGCCTAATGCAAAGTATATGGTTGCAGTTAAAACTTATAGTACTTGCTTGTGCGGACGTCAAGCTTTCCCAGGCCAGGAAGGGTGTAACCCCCGCAAATGGGGGTTCCCAAAAGACTTCCAGGAGCTTGCTTGAATGCTCAAGCCTGAATGGTGTTTGGCATTTAGCCATTTATCAGTGAGTGTTTTAGAGCCTCTGGTACTGTCTCTTTAAGAGCTGTCTGCTTGCAGACATAATTAGTTGTATGGGGGACTGTGTGCTTCTTGTTTGAGTACCACTCGAGCTGCTGCCAATTCACTCCATTTTTGCAGTCACTAGGAGTGCAAAGGGAACCTATCTGAAAGATGTAACTGTTTGCCAGAAACCATTTAGAGTAATAATGAATTACAGTTTGTCTAACCTGCTTTCTTTGCAGTCAGAACTGTGTCTGCCTAGTTCCCCATTCTGGTTTTGAACTGCTGAACTGGACCAATCAGTGTGGGGTAAGCTAGCTCTAAAATGGTGCCTGACGAGTCTCAGAACTTGGACTCATAATCTGAGCCAGCCACAGAGGATTGTATGGGCAGTGACTTTGGGAGATGTAGTTTAGACTTGCGCCTTTTTGGACCAAACAGAGCAGTCTATTGTGGTGACAGCCAATCCAGTCAAGAACTGGGAGGAACTCAAAGGGTGCCCAGTTTGTCTGTTGGAGCTTCAGTTTTAGCTCTGGCAGTGAAGGGAAAGGAACCTGTGCTCCTTCAGTGCACAGTTTTAGTCGGAAGCGTAAGGTCCGAGTTCAGGTCTGCAGCTTGTGTAACTGCTTGTTAGGACTGAATCCGTCCTGTGAAGAGAATCAAAGGATATCTGAAGAGTAGAAACCAGGCTCACCCTAGAAGACTGGAGAAATTGCTGAATTGCACTCGGTCTGTCAGGAACTGAATCTGCTCTGTGTTCTCCGGGTGTTGTGCAGTAATTGCGATCGGGATAGAGCAAGCTGCCTGGTATAGTACTTTCTTTTTGCCATATAAATGTGAGGAGTCTCGTGGAGCTCAAGAATAGCCCTGCTGACATTGAAGGACCCTATCTTGTTTGGAGGTCATGAGTACTAATATGATGGGTCGCCCTGTTGAATTGCCATTGAATCCAAATAGAATTACTGTACTGCTGACTGTTTAACTAATTTTCTTTTCTCTGTGTAAAGAGGCTACTAGCTGCTGCAGGTTTGGACTAGCCACTAGGGCTTGGGTACTCAGGGACAGTAACTGGTAGGGATAGGCCTATTGTGACAGAGCCATAGGTAGATGAGTAAAGTATAAGCTAATTAACCTGATTTCCCCTGTCCTTGTTATATTCCCCTAAATAAATCAGAGCTGCTTGTTTCAGCAAAGTTATACTGCCTGAGTATTTGTCTATGTTAAAGTATTGTACTGTGATTGTTGCACTGTATCTTATTTTACAGGAGGTCCCAGTGCCTGAACCAGCCCTGGGGGTAAGTGTATACTGTGAAGATAATTCTGATATATTGTGTGGGCCACTAGTGGGAAGAAAGGGGTTGCAGTGTCCCAGAGGGCTGTGACCAAGTAAGTTTAACTATTGCAAACCCTGACCTCTGGGTGAAGGCACCGCCATTGGATCCAGGCCCCTCAACCTGTTAGTGGCAAATCAGGCAGGGGTAGTAGCCCCTGGGATAGCACCATCTAGGGGTTACATCTGTTTGGGGAGCAAACAGAGAATTATATGAAGAAAATGGATGAGTATAGGACCACCTATAGGAGTGCACAAGCCAAGGAAAGGCAGGCCACTCCTCAAAGGCAGCTTCCCAGGGACAGGGGCAGGCCTTTTCATAGGCCTTTTTACCAAGCCCAGGCCTCCTCTTCTGCTTATGCCCAAAGGGGGTTCTTTAGAGGGAGAGGCAGACGGGGTACAAGCAGGCCTGCTTCCACCCCTCAGCCCAAAGCCCCTGCCAAACAGGCACCCTGATGGGGTTGCCAGAGCCGATTCTCAGCTACCTGTAGGGGGCAGGCTGGCTTACTTTGTCCAGGACTGGGAGTCTCTGACATCAGACAAATGGGTCCTGGAAGTAGTAAGCCAGGGACTGGTTCTCAGCTTCAAAAGTTTCAAAGATGAGAACCAGATCCTTTCCACCTGCAAGTCCATCAGAGGCACTTGCCTTAGAGGCAGAGGTCTCTTCCTCCTAGCTCTCAGAGCTGTGGAAAGGGTTCCACCCTACACCAGGGCAAAGGGTTGTACTCAGGTACTTCCTTACCCCAAAAAGACAGGAGAATGGTGGCCCATCCTGGATCTCAGATACTTAAACAAGCACCCTTTAAGACCAAAATTCAAAATGGTGACTCTGGGAATTATTCTACCCTCTCTAAGGCCAGGGGACTGGCTAGTGTCCCTGGACCTCAAGGATGCCTACTTCCATATTCTCGTCAGAAGCTCCCATCAAAAGTACCTCAGGTTCGAGCTGCCCTCAGGCCATTACCAGTTCAGAGCAATGCCCTTTGGCCTCACCTCTGCTCCAAGGGTATTCACAAAATGCCTGGCAGTGGTAGTTGCTGCTCTAAGAAGGCAGAAGATTGCCATCTTCCTTTACCTGGATGACTGGCTCATAGTAGGCCAGTCCCCAGACCAAGTCAGGTTACACTTACAGATAACTCAGCAGCTTCTCACTTCCTTGGGTTTCCTTCTAAATCTTCCAAAGTCAGTTCTAGAGCCTGTCCAGCTTCTCACCTTCATAGGTGCAGAGCTAGACACAGAGAAGGCCAGAGCCTTCCTTCCCCTGGACAGGGCAAGGACCCTGGTCTCTCTGGCCTCTCATTCACCCTGCAGGTACCTCGACCAGCAAGGCATTTTCTTCAGCTCCTGGGGCACATGGCTGCTTCTACAGCAGTAGTGCAGGGAGCAAGATTTCAGATGAGGGACAGCCTTTTGGTCTCAAAGGAAGGACCCTCTGACCAAACTGATCCCAGTAACTTGAACCCTGATCCAGGCCCTACAGTGGTGGCAGGATCAGAACAATCTGAGACAAGAGGTTCCCTTTGTCACTCAGTCTCACTCTTTAATCCTTACTACAGATGCCTCCCTCTTGGGGTGGGGGGCTCACATGGGCGACCTCACCACACAGGGGTTGTGGTCCCCTCAGGAATCTCTGCTCCACGTCAATCTGTTGGAACTCAGAGCAGTATTTCTAGCACTTCAAGCTTTTTCCAAATTTGTTCAGAACAAAGTTGTATAGGTCAGAACAGACAACACCACCACAATGTGGTACATCAACAAGCAAGGAGGCACTCAGTCTACGGCCTTGTGCACCGAAGCAATGAAGTTGTGGTCTCTGGCTTACTCCCTGAACACCTCCCTCACGGCAGTTCACCTCCCAGGCAAGGACAATGTCCTGGCAGATGGTCTCAGCAGGATTTCCCAGGGCCATCACGAATGGTCACTGAACCCCCTGGTCCTGGAGGTGATATTTTCCAGATGGGGCACCCCGCAGATAGATCTTTTTGCAGCCCCAGAAAATCACAACTTCCCTTTTGCTGCAGGCCCCAGTGTTGGGCTCAGTCCCACTGGATGCCTTAGTTCTCAATTGGGAAGGGAAGTTTCTCTATGCTTTTCCCCCCTTCCCTCTCCTGTTCAAAGTGCTAGTCAAAATCAGATCTCAGCCCTGCAAGATAATCCTGATTGCTCCAGACTGGGCCAGACAGCCCTGGTATCCACGCCTCCTGTCCTTAGCAGTCCATCTTCCCCTGTGTCTTCCCAGGAATTACAACCTCTTAACCTGTGCTCAGGGGAGGGTTTGGTACCTGAACCTCAAATCTCTCAATCTCAAGGCCTGGCTCTTGAAGAGTTAGAGTTTGCTGATTTACACCTCTCCCAAGGTGTAATGGATATCCTGAAGGCTTCTAGAAAACCTTCCACCAGGGCTACTTATAATTCCAAATGGAAAAGGTTTTCCATATGGTGCTCTGGGAAGCATATTTCGCAGAATCTCCTGATTTGCCCACAGTCCTTGATTATATGGTCCACTTAAATAGCTTGGGGCTGAGACCAGCTACACTGAAAGTGCATCTGGCAGCTGTGTCTGCCTTTATTTCAACAGGTAAGCCCTCTTCTCTTTCAGCTCACCCTGTATTCTCCAAGTTTTTCAAGGGATTGCTTCACACCAACCCTCCATTCAGGGACCCTGCCCCTGCCTGGGACCTTAATGTTTGCATTGCTCAGCTTATGCAACCCCCTTTTGAGCCTTTGTCCTCAGCAGAGCTTAAGTACTTGACTTGGAAAACTGTGTTTCTGGTAGCCATCACTTCTGCCAGATGCATAAGTGAATTACAAGCTTTGTCAGTGGAGCCTGATTTTATCTCCTTTCATAGAGATAAGGTGGTCCTCAGGACTAATAGGAAGTTCTTGCCTAAGGTTGTTTCAGATTTCCACCTTAATCAGTCTATGTCTCTTCCAGTGTACGTCACTGACCATTCCTCCTCTGGCGAGAGGAGGCTGCACAGTTTAGATGTGAAAAGGGCCCTTAGCTACTACATAGAGCATACCAAGGGTCACAGGTTTGACTCCCTCCAACTGTTCCTCACTTATGGCAAGGTTCGTAAAGGGAAACCTGCCACTAAAAGATCCATTGCCAGGTGGATTGTCTCTTGTATCCAATTTTGTTATGAAAAACTGGGTAAGATTCCACCCTCAGGCCTGAGGGCTCACTCTACCAGAGGTACAGCTGCTGCCAGGGACATCCCTATTCTAGACATATGTCAAGCAGCTACCTGGAAAACAGTTCACACTTTTACCAAGCATTACTCCCTGGATATCCAAGCTAGGAGTGATGCTCGGTTTGGCACAGCTGTGCTTCAGAGCCTATTTCCTAAGTAGGTTCTGTCCCTTCTCCATGGAGGTACTGCTTTGTAGTCTGCTATTGTCAGAATACTGCAAGACTTCATGTTGTTTGAAGAAAAAATTACTCACCTTAGTAATGTTGTTTCTTCTAATGGAGTCTTGCTGTATTCTGACCTCTCCCCGCCTGCCCCTCTCAGAACCTCTGTTTTTGGGATGTGGGTGGGCAGTGCAGTGTTGGCACTCAGTAGGTGCCCACCTTGTTCTCTTCACCCCCTTTTTTCTTGGGGTGAGTAGGTGTTGTGTTTTCATTTTTTGAGTCTCCTGACTTGAGTCTTTGTTTTGGGACCAAAAAATGTGTTTTTATGTTTAGTAGCCAGTTGGCTAGTGTAGGTTTACAGCTTCCACACAGGGCCTTAGTGAGTTTAGCTCATAAAGATCTGACGGTTTGAGTTTGAAGAACAACAGACAGAGTCTCAGCCGAGCTCGAGCTCAGCATTCCATGCCTGGCATGGAAAGTTAACTCTTTCACCTCCGGGGCAGTTCGAAGGTTGGGACTCACTGCTATTGTCAGAATACAGCCGGACTCCATTAGAAGAAACAACATTACTAAGGTGAGTAATTTTTTCTTTTATTTAATCAGATCCTTTTTTGGGTGTTCCGGTTACTTTATTTTTTAATTGTATTTAATTTAACCCGCTTTTGAACCGAGGTTTATCATTTTTTCTCAGTGGTTTCTCGGTTCCAGATCCGATCGGAACCAATATTTTTTTCACTTTCTCGGTTCCTGAACCGACCGTTTCTCTATTGAAACCGACTGCAAATATTTAAATTTAGACTATTTTTTGGTCGGTTACTGGTTCCTGTTTTCTATGATGTCAGACAAGTCTAAAAAGAAAACAGGACCCCCTGGGTTCAAGAATTGCTTGAAGTGTTCAAATGTGTTTGCCAAGGCAGACAAGAATGATCTTTGTTTGATTTGCCTTAGGCAACAGCACTTCACCGAAGACTGTAATATTTGTAAGTCTTTCCTGTTAAGACAGTAGAGAAACGCAGGGAGAGGCTTAAAAGAAAATTACTGTAGAGGAGGGGTCCATGGGTTCTAACCAGTCAACCCCCCTCTAAGACTGTGGCAGTTCCTTCCAGAGCCTCTAAATCCACCGTGATACGGGTGAGGACTCTGGCAAGAGAGGCAATCAACCATCTGACTCCCTGGTGCCTGTCAAGAAATTAAAGAAAATCAAACACACTGACATCCCAGCTGAAACGCCTCAAGGGGTCCCTCAGGTGCATATTAATGCTCCTTCTCCTCCTGATTTGACACAGGCTTTAGCCTTACTCCAGGCTCTGCAGGGTTTACTACCCCCTCAGCAGCCTGTGATTACTACTGCAGAAAAAGCAATTGTTGCTGCCCCTCTTTTGCCTACTGCTACAGTGGCATATGAGGAGGATGACCTGGAAGAAGAAGGAATTGAACCTGAGGTGTCACCAGAACAGGATTGTGGCTCCCCTCCCAGACCCTCAGAGAATTTCTCTTCCCATTTTTCTTTTGTCAAGAAAATGGTAGAAACCCTGGATCTCCAGACAGCTGAAGAGATCCAGGATGAAGAGGATGCACAATACATGGAGTTGTTGGGGTTGACACCCTCAAAGAGGCTCCTTTGGCCTATTTACAAATTCTTTAAGAAGGATGTTTTAGAAATCCTAAAGGCTCCCAATACAGTCACACCCACTGACAAAAAGTGTGACAAGAGGTATCAGTTAGAAATATCTGGTGCTGAGTTTCTTTTTAGTCACCCAGACCACCAGGGTAGTGTACAGCAGGCTGCCTGTGAGAAAGCCAAAGCTCCCTTATCCTCTCACCCCCCTGAGAAGGATTCGAGAAAGGTGGATAGCATGGCAAAAAAGGGGTACCTTTCAGCATTCCTGGTAATTCATCAAGCCAGCTACCAGGCCTATGCAGCCCTTTATCAAAAAGCTCTCTGGCAGTCAGTAGTGGAAAATACTGAGGCTAACTCCTCTTTAGCAGTGTCAGAGCTGCTAGACACAGCAAAATTGGGCTTGGAGGCTTCCAAATACCAATTTCAGATGGCAGCTGACACCAATGATACAGCTGCAAGCTGGATGGCTGGTACCATTGCTCTAAGAAGATTTGCCTGTCTGAGGGCTACCAACCTTACCCAGGGCACCCAAACTAAGGCAATGGACTTTCCTGTCGAAGGCCACTTTCTTTTTGGTGCCCAGACTGAGGCATATATGAAAAAAGTAGACGAATATAAAGCTACTTTTAGGAGCAACTCGACCAGAGACAGGACCTCTACTTCAACTTCATCTTATTCTGGGGGAGGCAGGGGCAGGTCCTCTTTTAGGAGGCCTTTCTTTCAGGTACAGGCTGTTTCCCAGCAGCAGTACCAACCACAGCAGACTGGATTTTACAGAGCTAGAGGTAGAAGGGGTTCTTGGAGAGGATCCCAATCAGCTCGGCCTCAGCAGCAAGCAAAACAGAACCCCTGACTTTTCCCTTCAGGCTGCCTCTCCACATCCTGTAGTGGGCAGACTCAACCACTACTTCCAGGAATGGTTAAAAATAACCACAGACAAGTGGGTACTGGAAATAGTGAGTCAGGGTCTCTCCCTTTGCTTCAAGTCCCTTCCTCCTCCAAGGTTAAAACATTTTGCACCAGCTCCCTTCTCAGAAAGAAAACTACTGGAGCAGGAGGCACAGGCCCTACTGCTGGCAAAAGCAGTGGAGCCTGTCCCCCACAACCAAAGAGGGTAAAGGTTCTAGTCCAGATATTTCCGAACAACAAAAAAGAATGAAGAGTGTTGGCCTATACTAGACCTCAGACTGCTAAACAGGTACCTGGTAAAGCCCAGGTTCAGAATGGTCACAATGACCATGATTTTGTCAACTCTGCAAAAAGGGGACTGGCTAGCCTCCTTGGATCTTAAGGACGCATATTCCCATAAGGGAGTCACACAGAAAGTATCTCAGATTCAGACCCCCTCAGGCCACTACCAGTTCTCAACACTTCCCTTCGGCCTTACCTGTGCACCAAGGGTCTTTACCAAGTGCATAGTAGTAGTAGTGGGTGTGGCATGGGTGTGGAATGGGTGTGGCAACCTTTAAAACTTCAAGACCCCATATCTTGGTTCAGGAATGAAAGAAAATAAAAAGAAAAATGTGTATCTAGATATTTTTGTGAGACAAACCTTATTACTGAAAATGTGTATGTTTATTAACAAGCACTGCTGCTTTAAGATGTTCACGTTTTAAATAAACTGTCTTTGTACTTTGCTATCTACTGTGTGTGAGCTGATGTTAAGCTACAATAGCCGAGGGTATGGCAAGGAGCATTACAGACCTTTCGGCTGTTCCTTACACACTTCAGATATGTGTCATAGGCATCAGCTACAGGCATGGGCATCTTAAAAGCCTTGCATGTCATGTCATCTTATCCTGCAGTGGGGCCTTTTCGGAGCTGTTGAATTAAATGAACTTTGAAAATAGCATGTTTGTACGAATTCCTAGAGTCCTGTTCCAGCCTCTTCTTGTATAGATCAAAGAACTGTACAAGTTGCTCTTCTTAGCAGTTGTGCAGTTTAGAGGCTGTACTACAGAAAATAGGGTCCCTTCTTCCTTTAATAAAGTCTTACATGGCTGCTCAGATGGCTTCATTGTTAAGGCACCCACCTTCTGTTTGGAGGACCGCGGGTCGCATCATGAACCCATGTTCCCATTCAGCAGCTGGAGGAGCAGTCTCACAGATGCACTCTTCTCTCCAGGAAGGTTGTCCTGTTCTCTTCACAGAATGGTTTCACCCTGGTGGCCCACCAGAATAAGGAGCCATATTGTGAAGAGCAGCACTTAGTCCTTCCTTTCTCCTTTGGTGTCAGTCCAGACAGGGAGCCCACTGGTGGGATAGCATGGAGGTACTGACATCAGACCCAGCCCTAACATTGGATGCTGTTACAAGGTTGTGGCCACTGGGTCAGCAGTAGCAGACGCCTCTCACTTTGGCCAATAAGGATCATGCCCTTACCCCTTAGGATTGCTGCTACCAAATGCCTACCCTGGAAATGTCACTACAGAAGGACATGACTGGCCCCTTCAATACCTCAGCATGCACGATCCATCTGGAAGTCATCCCCTGATTGTTTCTCAGGACATACAAGCACTCCTTTGGGTAGATGGCTCCATTAGCAATGACAGGATCCCTTCATTATAGTTGTTTAGTCCTGGAAGGATGTGTGCCATTGTTTCCGCGACACCCCAACAGCGAAACCATTACAGCAACACAACCAGTTCGACATCCACAGTGTCAAGCAGGTTGTCGGAGCACTGTATGGATACAGCGACTCCCGGAGTTGGCCGTTCTCCCCAGTAATCTGCCCCGGCGAAGTTGATAATCTATAAGTCCGGGGGGAGGGGGCAAAGATCCCCCTGCAAACAGTTTAAATGTGCCCTGGTGCATCGCAGTCGGTCGACACATTTGCCAGGCGATGTAATCACCGTCGGCAAATTTGTGTCGCTGTAGTGTCAGTTGTCGACAAGACTTGGTGGAACCCTGTAGGGGTGGGTGAGAGGAAAGAGAGTAAAGAAAAAGGTTAATAAAGCAAATGGTAAAACAAACAAAAGATTTTTTTAAAACTTTGGCTTTATCACTTGTACATTGATTCTACTTTGTTCTCTAGGGGGCGCAGTGCAGCTGTATCTCTGGTTAAATCATCAAGAGCAGTGGTATCCAAACCCACTTCTGTCCCTTGTGAAACTGCAGCTGGCAGCAAACAGTCCCCTAGCACCCACACTGATAAACCTGCATCTCCATTGCCTGAAAAAAAATCTGCTTCATCTGATGGTAAGCCAGAGCTCAAAATTAATGTGTTCTGCTTTTAGGTCAGAATGTCTGTTGTAACGTGGTACTTGCCATGGCAGCTACTAAAACTTTCACTAGGGGAGCCATTAGAGCCTATTGTGTTTTGACCTTGAATTGTCGTTACTTTTTAGTATCACTCCATGTTGTCAATGAGAATTCCTTACAACATGGGTAATGTGCATCCTGTCGAGGGGCTCAGTAGTACTGCAGTAGCTGTAAAAGATGAACCCAGCAGCACGGCAGAATGGAATGCTGGTGTCAGGAGTGTTCCAACATCCTCATTTAAAGCAGCAGTGCAACAAAAATGGGCTAAAATTTGACCCCACCTTTTTTCTTCCTAATCAATGCCAGATGTCTTTCAGTTTAGTTTGGCTGAGAAATTTTCAGTTTCCGTTATCAGAATTTTATGAAGTTTTAAAATAATTATTTCTCAAGAGAAAAAGATGACCGCCTCATTTTTGCAAAGAAATAATACTGACGACCTGAGAAGGGTAAGACTCCAGACAAAAATGCAAATGTACCTTACACAGCATAGGAGACTACCAGAAACCCCAAATCAACAGTTCTGCCAATATTTTTCATAACCACAGCACAAAATTAGCTTTTTGGAAAAACATTTTTCGTTGCACTGCTGCTTTAAGGCAGTTGTTTGTACCAGTGGGCTAGTAGCAGCAGCACATTGGAAGAGCTTTCTTCATCTTACTTGTTCTACTCTGTAACTTTTATTTATTTTTTTCCCTCCCTGTTAAGTAACTGTAGCAGACAGGGCTTTTTTTTAGGAGTTCTTCTAAAGGCATAGTACACCCTTATATCTTGTGAATGTTATATGTTTCCTTGTCAACAGATAACTCTTTCCATGTAGCTGTTGAGCATAAATATATGTGATTGTTGTAGTCTGTTTTCAGTGTTCACACCAGCCCGTGCCTGGGAGTCTCCATTTTCTGCTTGTTGAAATCTCATTGTCCATGAGAGCTGCATTAGCATATGAGAACATGATGCCACAGCACCCATTTATACTATGTATCTCTATGCTGAAAGTACACATAACCTGAAAAAGCTATCTAGAAACACACAGATTGAATGCTATTTAGAGGAGAAAAAAAACAGAAGGGCATCTTAGATACTCTAGACAAAAATACTTTGACCATGGCAACAGAGCAGGAAACCCCCTTGCCTGGTAGCTGCACAAAGACACAGCCAGCAAGGCAGTGGTCCAGCTCCAGGTCCCAAGGGAACACACTTCAACCATTTACCTAGCTGAAACCTCTCAGATTTTTGCCAAATACTATTCTACTGTCTGTGAGGCACAACGATTGGCTAACTATGTGAAAAAAGTGCAGGATTACCTAAATAAGTTCCCCATCCCCACTTTCAGTCAGGAAGATAAGGACAAGCTTAATGCCCCAATCATGACCCACAAAGTCGTAGCTAAAATTAAAAAGTTTAACAATGGTAAGGCACCTGGAACAGATGGGTTTGCTACTGAGTTTTATACAATGGCAAGGAAAATTCCTCTAATCTGATTGGTCAGTGTGTGCCTGGCACAGTGATGATATTACACAATAACATCACTGTATTAAGACCAGGCACACACATAACCACATTACACTACATAAAATCATTCCTCCCGTACACAAACAGCCAATCTCGCCAGCCCCTGTAAAGCACTACAGTCCCCCGAGAATGTCACGATTCCAAAATACCAATTCCTCAAACAACTTAATAAAGCAAAAGACAAAAGTAACCTAATGTTAATGCCCATTTCTTTTTCCATCTGATTTACGGTTTCGCAAAGCAAAGCGGCTTCACTAAACTCACAGGGACGTAACTTCCGGTGCGTGTTCACTGAAACCGCCTTTTCAAACCGTAGCCTCTCATCACTTTACTTTATTAATACTACGCAAATGTCACCAAAACAAGAGAGTAGCGAGAAGAAGGACAATTGTACCATTCAGTCTTTATTGCTCCATGAGCGTGTCTGCTCGCTTCTCAGTGCTTCCTTGTTCCTCCACATATGCCATTCAAAACCCCATAACAGAAAGCAAGAAACCTGTTTTCCTTGAACTACATGCCGACAAACGATCCTGTTCCTATATGTCTATGCCTGGGGGTTGACTGACAAATACACAGAACGACATTGGGCACTGGACCATCAACCACCAGCACCACCTACTGGACTATTTTTGTTATATTTATAACATATGCCTACTACACAAAATAAAAGACAAAATGTCACAAACTTTTTTTTTTAAACTTTTATTATTATTTTAAATGCTTTATTAGATATTTGGTATAGTAGATTATAAGTGTTATTGTAATGTCACCCTGATAGGGAAGCACCTCGGTTTCTGCAGTTTCGACCCACCCCAGGAGTGACATTATTACACAATAACACACACCCTATCGTGCCTTATTGCTTAATTATAAAACATTCACCCCACAATAAATAGAGTTATTAACTGCTACCTTCAATGAGGTGATGTAAGGAGAGCGAAGTGTACCACCTTTATGGAATCAGGCACTGATTTCAGTCATACTTAAACCAGGTAAGAACCTAGAAAACTGTGGCTCTTATCATCCTATTTCACTTTTGCCAACAGATTTAAAACTCTTCACCGGAATGCTAGCAGACTGATTGCGGTCGTGTATTACCACTCTAGTGTATCCCAACCAAATGGGGTTCATCTCAGGAAGACTCCTTCAAAATAACACCAGCTGGTTCCTTAATGTTATTATGGCCCAGTGCACTAAAAAATCCTTTCAATTAGCTATCAGCATGGATGCCGAAAAAGCCTTTGACAGGGTAAACTGGGCCTTCATGGCAGCCACCCTGGAAAGGTTTGCTTTGGGTCATAGGTTTATCAAGGCAACTCTACAACACCCCTGAAGCTAGAGTAAAAGTGAATGGCTTTCTTTCTGAGCATATCCTTTTGGGGAGGAGCACCAGGCAAGGATGCCCCTTGTCCCCTCTACTCTTCACCTTGTCCCTCATACCCTTAGCAATAGCAATTCGGAGTAATATTGACATTAAGGGGGTGATGGCAGGGTGAGTCGAGCAGAAACTGCCCATATATTTGATGATTTGTTGTTTTCCGTAGGAGACCCACATTCTTCATTACCATACTTACTAACTTCCCTTAATGACTTTGGGGAGTTGGCCGGTTATAAAATAGATTTCACTAAATTGCAGGCCATGGTACTGAGTGGACACCCCCCGCCTGAATTCAAAGCCACATTCCCTTTTGCATTGGCCACTAAGAACACATTTTGTTATCTGGGAGTTCAGATTTCTGTGGGCATGTCTCTCTTATTTAAGATTAACTATACAAAATTGTATAATACCTTACAGGCTGACTTTGCTCACTGGACCCTGCTTCCGTTCATACTATACGGTCAGATTCAAACCATTAAAATGAATATTCTACCTCGGTTAGATAGATAGATAGATAGATAGACAGACAGACAGACAGACAGAGAGCTAGAGGTAGTTCAGGGGAGGTTTCAGGAGCTAGGACCAATATGTGAGGAGGCAGGAAGATCAGTAGCTTTCTCAGAAGTACTTACAGTGCCCAGGGTGGGCACTGCAAGGAAACTGAGGATAGAGGAATTTAAAAAATGGTTAAGAACTTGGTGCCAGTCCAAAGGTTATGGGTTGGTGGGTGAGTGGGGAGGGACCTGGGAGGACAGTGATCTCTACAGTAAGGACAGACTTCACCTAAGTGAGGAGGGCAGGAAGATATTGAAACAGAGGATGGGGGATTACATAGCAAAAGAAGGGCATTTAAACTAAGAGCGGGGGTAGCAAGTGGACAGGAGGCGTGCAGAATCCACAGGAAAGGAAGTCGAATGAGCTTACCCCCTGTGCTAGAAGTAATGGAGAAAAATAGAGTACTAGAGGGGATGCTAGGAAGGGAGAGCAGGAGGGGGGAGGGGGAGGTGGGAAGGAAAAAGGGTGCAGGGTGGTCACCTTGAACACTAGGTGCCTAAGGAACAAAACAGCAGAGCTACAGGCTCTCATCATGGCAGAAGGGGAGGTGGACATGGTAGCCATCACCGAAACATGGGCCACTCTTTACCAGGACTGGGACCTGGCGGTACCAGGGTATAAGGTATTCCGCAGAGATTGGGTAAATAGGAAAGGTGGGGGGCGGCACTGTATGTGAGAGAAGGACTGAAGTGTGTTCGTGAGGAGGGGGAGGTGGGTGGTACAGAGTTATTATGGATGCAAATCCAGGATTCCAAGAATAGGACTCTCAGGATGGGAGTAGTATACAGGCCACCATCTCAGACAGAGGAGTTAGATAGAGAACTAGCAGGACAGATCAGTGGGGCCTGCGGAAAGGGTAGCACGGTGATTGTGGGGGACTTCAACCTGCTGGACATGGATTGGAGGACCCCAGCCACCACAAATAGAAGGGGGCAGATACTTCTGGATGCATTCCAGGATAGCTTCCAAATGCAAATGGTCAGCGAGCCAACCAGGTTAGGGAACACCCTAGACCTCGTGCTGGCAAATGGGGAGTTTGTGAGGGAGCTGGGGTGGAAGAACCACTGGCAGGGAGCGACCACCACTCAGTGTGGTTCATGTGGAAAATGGGTAAGAAGGGAGCAGAAACAGGTACAAGAGTGTTGGACTTCAGGAAGGCCAACTTCAGGAGGAATGGGGAGGTAGTTAAAGGGTATCTAGCCAGAATCCAAACTAATATGGACACTAACCAGAGGTGGGTGGTCATAAAACTGGGGATCGAGGAGGCAACCAAAACTTGCACCAGGGTCCAGAGTAAGAGAGCTAGGGCCAAGAAATCCAGCTGGTTGAGCAAGGGGGTCATGGAGAAAGTAAGAAATAAAAGAGCTGCCTTAAGGAGGTTCAAAAAAATAGGGAGATGGGAGGACAGAGAGGATTGCCTGAAGGATTCGAAGGAGGTGATGAAGGTAGTAAGGGCAGCCAAGGCATCTAAGGAGCTCAGGCTGGCACAAGGCATCAAGAAGGGGGAGAAGGAATTCTTCAGGTACATCAGGGAGAAAAGGAGTTGTAGGGACAAAATGGTAAGGATTAAGAGGGATGGGGTAGGTGGAAACAGGGACAGAGCAGGCAGAAGCACTTAATGAATACTTCTGCTTGGTATTTACTAAGGAGAAAGGAGAGGCACTACCAAGGGGGGTGGGAGGTCAGGCTCGGGGGAGGAGGTGACAGATAGGGGAATCACAGAGGGCAGGATACTGGAGGGCCTAAGGGTACTGAGGATGGACAAGGAGCCAGGGTCAGATGGCTTTCACGCCAGGATACTGAGAGAGCTGGCAGAAATCCTGGCAGGGCCCTTGGCAGACCTGTTCAATGCCTCCCTGGTCTCAGGAAGTGTACCTCAGGACTGGAAGATGACTCACATGGTACCCCTCATAAGAGCGGTCCCAAAGACAAACCAGGAAACTACAGGCCATTAAGCCTCACATCCATCATGGGAAAACTGATGGAGACAATTCTGAAGGAGAGGCTGCTATCCCTTCTGGAGACCAATGGGCTGCAAGACGTTAGGCAGCATGGGTTTGTCACGGGCAGATCCTGTCAGACCAACATGGTGGATTACTATGACTGGATAACTAGGCAGTTGGACAAGGGTCATGCAGTGGATGTCCTATTTCTGGACTTCAGTAAGGCATTTGACTCAGTGCCGCATAGGATGCTGGGTAGTAAACTGGCAGGTACAGGTGCAGAGGTGAAAATGGTGGGATGGGTAGTAAACTGGTTACAGGGAAGGCAGCAGAGGGTGGTGGTGGGAGGGGAGCTCTCATCTCTGAGGGCAGTGACAAACGGAGTACCGCAGGGCTCAGTGCTGGGACTGGTGTTGTTTGGGTTATTCATATCAGACATCTCAACGGGCATCAAGAGCAAGATCAGTTTGTTTGCAGATGACACCAAGATGGGAGCAGTAGTGGATGACCTAGGAGGGTGGCATGGGTTGCAGGATGATCTGTCAAAATTGGAGACCTGGTCGGACACCTGGCAGTTGGGGTTCAGTGCCAAAAAGTGCAAGGTGCTACATTTCGGGGCAAAAAATACCAAGAAGGAGCTACCCGCTGGAGGGGGATTCAGCTAGCCATGACAGAGGAGGAGAAGGATCTGGGGGTGATTATAATGGGCTCAATGAACAACTCAGCACAATGCAGGAAGGCAGCTGCAAAGGCCAACAAAATGCTGGGTTGTATTGCCAGGGGTAGATCTTAAAGGAGAGGGGAGGTGATCCTGCCATTGTATAGGTCACTGAGTAGGCCACACCTGGAGTACCGCATGCAGTATTGGCACCCATACCTCAAGAGGGACATTAAGTTACTGGAGGGGGTGCAGTGCAGGGCAACAAAGATGGTGCAGGGTCTAGGGGACATACCCTAGGTGAGCAGGCTAAGGGAGTTGAACATGTACTCACTGGAGGAGAGGAGAGACGGCGGGGATATGATTGAAACCTTCAAGTACATGAAGGGAATAAACAAGACAGGCACGGAGGGACTATTCAAGTTAAGGGAGTAGGGACACTTGAGGTCACAATCTCAGATTGGAGGGGGGAAGGTTAAGGAGAGAAATAAGAAGACATTTTTTTACGGAGAGAGTAGTGTCTGGGTGGAACACGTTGCCTGTGGAAGTGGTATCCTATAGAACAGTGGACTGCTTCAAAGGGTATGGGATAGGGTAAGAGGCGAGGGGAGGGAGGAGGGGCAGCTGCAGTATAAGGGTTGCTAGCTGCACACTCGAGCAGACTCAATAGACCATATGGCCTTTATCTGCTGGCAAATTTGTATGTTGATTGTTTCTACTTCAGACCCTTCCAATTTCTACATCCAGATCTTATTGGAATAATTTACATAATGATATTAAGCAAGTTCTTTGGGCATACAATCACCATTGGATTGCAGAGCACACCTTACAAGCTGCACGGGACTCTTGGGGGTCTGGCTGTACCAAACCTTTATAAATACTGTCTGGCAGCTCAGGGGACCTATTTGTACATGTGGGCAAAACAGCAGGGAGAGTCAGGATGGTACCAGATTGAGGCGGATATGCTTCCAAGCTGGACATTGTGGACACTTCCAACAAGTATGATCCCACCTCACATTTGGCCACAGGTGCACAACCCTTGGAAAGAAACACTCACTCCGCATTTTAATGTGACTTAGGAGACTTACAAACACACCTAATACTATAGGGCCCTTATCTCTTAGACAACATGAAGATTCCTTCCTTCCCCCAGTTGGATTTTGGATATGCCTACTGGGAGTAAAGAGGGCTTACCACCTTTGCATTATGTATAGACAGCAGTGGTTGTATCCCATTTACTCGGCTTGTGAGTTCCAACTCCCTTCACAGAGAGGACCATTTCCCTTACTTACAGCTCCGACACTTTGTAATGTCCCCTGAGGTACTACCCAAGCTCCAAAGAGAACGCACAAAATTAAAATCTTTTTTTTATGATGCTGTCACCCAGAAAGAGAAGTTTCACTATGTGTTAGAACTTTATAAACTCCTATCTCATTCAGGCTCTCCTCCCTTAGATAGTGCCAGGTTTGACTGGGAACAGGAAAGTGGAACCCTGATAAATCTGGCCTAGTGGACTCAGTGCACTCAAAAAGGGTAGAAGGTTACGGCCTTCCCTGCCTGGAAAGAGTTTAACTGGAAAATACTGGTCAGATTCTTCAGAACACCTACAATTACTAAGCATTTTAATTCCAGCTACAACAATCAGTGCTGGAGACAATGTGGGGGAGCTAGGGAACACATTACCATAGTTAACCACTTTGTGGATGTCCATACATCATAAAATACAAAGAGTTATCGGGAAAAACATCTCTTTCTTCTTTAATGAGCTAATGTTGGGATTCCCAGCTTCATTATCTCGGAATAGAACTATCAGGAAACTAGGCCACATTTTTCGTCTGGCAGCAGTAAAATGTATTACTTTTAATTGGCTATCTCCCCAGCTTCCCTCATTGGAACAACAGTACACTAGAGCGGCTGAGATAGAAAGGATGGAGTGGATTACCAGCGCTGAGGGCGGAAACTGACACATTTGTGGAATTGTGGTGCCCTCGGCACCAACTGGCACTAGTAGGACAGGAATCATTAATTCACAGTGGAGGGCATGGAGAGGGATACAGGCTGGAATATGACTCCAAGATTAGTACTTAGTAGCAAAGTGATCCACAGATTTTACTCCCCTTATAAGGTGAGGTTGTTGATGGACAGGGATCACTATTCAGGTGGTCAGAAAGATATACAGTATGGGGGGGGGCATGCCAAACATGGGGTTTTATATGTTTTCCATTTGTTGTTGGTGTAACCCCCCCTACCAAATGGGGTTCCTATAATGTCTTCCTGGGCTTGCCTAGTGCCCATTGTCAGGATGGTGTCTTGTGTCTGCAGTAGTTTAATGTGTCTGCATGAGAGCGCTACAGTAAACCTCCATGCCTGTCTCTTTAAGAGAATCATTATGCTGTGTTAGAAGTTAGTCTGGGCTGTCTGAGTATTTTAAGGCTCGCGACCAGCCAGACGAGTGCTATTTCTGCTCCATTCTGCAGTCGCCAAGTGCACAGAGGGGACCCATTTAGGAACTGTAATTATTTGCTGTTTCTCTGCTTTAATAATAATAATAATATAGGAGTTTGTCTAACCTGCCTTCCATTGTAGCATGGACTTTTTGCATCGAGCCACCATTTTGGTTCTGGACTGCCAGAGTTGGGCCAATCGAACCTCGGGGGACCTAAAATGGAGACTGTCTCCAAGGGCCTTGTGGAAGAAAATTTCTGTAGGAATTGTAGATCTTACTTCGAGAAACAGCTCTTGCAGCAGGTTACACCATTAGGACTGAAGCCGGCAGGCGCCAGGACCCTACAGAAATTTTCTAGCTAGCAGTATCCAGCGGGGACTGCCCCGACATCGGCCCCACCCCGACATCAGGCATCATATAAAAGGGGGCAGTCCCCAGAATCCCAAGTTCTTTTCCCGCCATCGACTCAGCAGCATCCGCCTCACGGACGCCTCATTAGTGAACGACAACTAGAACTTCTTCAACAAACTTTTGCTTTACTAAATGTCGGCATCTCCTACTCCTTCCACAGAAGGACACCCCTCTAAGTGTGCCTGCGGCAAACAGATCCCTTTCAAGGATCTCCACACGGCCTGTCTGTGGTGCCTAGGCCCGGAGCATGACACCAAGGCCTGCTCTGTTTGCCAACAATTTAACAGCCGCACCAAGATCCGCCGTCAAAAGGCACTCCAGGGGTTCCTATTAGAAGAGAAATTAAAAATCATGGAAAAAGACCCTGCCTCCAGAGGTGAGTCAGCCTCCAAGTCCCAGAAACACCGGGAGAAGGCCAGGTTCAGATCCCTGAACCGGGCCTTGGACTCATGCACCAGCTCTGGCTCCACACGCTTAGACTGCTCTCCCTCCAGAGCTCGCTGTCAGCCTCCACTGGTTGAGGTCAGATTCTCGGGCAGTCCTTCAGCTTCTCTCCACCCACTGAAGACCCCCAGGACTTCGGATCCATCTCTGACGCCCTCCCGGGCCTCAGTGAAGTCTTCCAACTGTCATTGGTCTAAGTCCTCTTCGAAGTCAGTTTCTACTTCTTCGGACAGACACCAGGAACCTGACGCCAGATCGGTCTCCCAGCCTCCCAGGGAACCCGATCCCCCTTCCAGGAAGACCACGGACCTGACATCCCTCAAGTGGACATCGGAGCCTAAGCGGGCTGCCGATCCTTCACCGGCCAAATGCCCGACATACCAGACGTCCCTCAAGTACCCGACATCGGTCTAGCGACCTTCAGAGCCGATGACCGCCCTCCCTTCACCGGTCAATACCGGTCGCCGGGGTTCATCGGAGGGGAATTTGACATTGCCTGATGACCAGGCAGGTGACACGGAAGACGCCGGGCTTTCTCGGGAGCCTTCACCCAAACCGGCGACAACCTCGGACCCGACGCCTGACACTGGCAACAGGCCAACCCCGATGTCTAGCCCGTCGTCCAGCATGAACCTACAGGAAGTTAAAGAGCTATTCACCTTTTGGTGACACACTATCAAGAAGGATGTGGTCCCAGCAAAGCCTCCTCCTCCTCCTCCTCCCCAGGGTCCAGACGGCAGACTCCCAGCCCCCAAGGTGCCTACACCATCTCCTGGGGTAGATCCAGAGAAAGGAGAAGGCCCCCTTCATGGTCTCCCTCAGGGTCCCCAGCCCCAAGCAACCCAGAGGAAGAAGGTCCACTCCACAGGGGGACGACTCAAGACTGGACTCATCTGATACCTCCAGGTCTCCTTCTCCCACCAGCCTTCCATCACCAGACCCACGAGACCTCCCCAGGTCACCTCCTGATGATCCTTCCTTTGCTGAAATCATGCGGCACATCCAGGAGAATATGGGATGGGAGACAGAAGATCTAGACCCCAAACGACAGCACCTAGCCAGATATCTTCGGCAGAAAGACCCTAAGCCTGTGGTGGATACCTTTTCAGACGTTACCAAGGCCGCATGAAAATGTCCGCATTTCACCCCCGCTGTGCCAAAGAAGGCTGACTGCCTGTACAGGGCTCCTTTGGAGGACCTGTACTTGGTGCACCAACCCCTGGCTGATTCACTGATCATCACGGCCTCACACAACCGGTCTCAACGGCCGCAGCATCTGAGCACCCAGCCACCGGACCAGGAATCCAAGCAATTGGATTCACTGGGGAGATGCATGTATGCATCTGCTGCATGCTCCCTCAGGGCTCTGAACTACCTCACACACATGGTTCAGTTTCAGAACGCCCTATGGGAACAGAGCCAGGACCTGGTCAAAGTCCTTATGGATGGCGAGCAGAAGGAGGAACTTTTAAACCTTCTTCATACAGGGTCAGACGTGGGGACCCAAGTTTTGAGAGCCGCCTATGATTCGGCGGACTCTGCAGCCAGGGGAGCAGCCTCAGGTGTCTGTCTCTGGAGACACTCATGGCTTCACATCTCCAGATTTACTCCGGACATCCAGAAAAATATCCTGGACGTCCCCTACAATGGAGATGTCCTCTTTGATGAAGAATCCAAAAAGGTAATCACCAAGTTACAGGACGCCGGGAAGGTGGTGAGGACTGTACATCCATATACGGGCCCAAGACTGGCTCCTTTCATAGGAACCAAAATCGCTTCCGCGGCCGGCAACAACAGCAACAGCCACATTCCAGCCAGCAACAAAGGGGCAACTTCAATCACAAGGCTCAGTCTAAGTCTTCCCCAGGCCAAGGTCAGAGATGCACTAAACCGACCCAGCCCACAGGAAGCAACGCTGCCACAGCATGACTCCTTCCTGGCCCCGGCCCCTCCTCTGTATCAATGGGAAGAAAAGGTCGGGGGTCACATCTCCCACCACCTTGCAGGGTGGCAGACAATAACCGCTGACCAGTGGGTTCTACAGTTGGTAGAGAGAGGACACTCTATAGAATTCCTCGACCACCCACCTTCAAGACCTCCCCTTCTTTCCCATTACTCGGGTCAGCACGCCCTGCTCATTCAGCAGGAGGTGTTAGCGCTCTGGACAAAGAGGCCATAGAGCACATACCACAGAACCAGAAAGGCGCAGGATATTATTCCCACTTCTTTCTGGTTCCCAAAAAGACAGGGGACCTCCGTCCAATCCTGGACCTCAGCGACCTCAATGCTTTGGTGCTATACAAACGCTTCCACATGGTGACTCTTCCAGGGCTAATTCCCATGCTCAAGCAGGGCGCCTTCTTAGCATCAATGGACATGCAGGATGCCTACCTGCATATTCCAATAGCTCGGGCGCACAGAAAATTCTTGCACTTCGAGTTTCTGGGTTGCCATTATCAGTTCTGAGCCCTCCCCTTCAGACGTCCTCAGCACCTCGGGTATTCACGAAATGCATGGCAGTCATGGAGGCAGCTCTCAGGAGACAAGACCACTATGTGTTCCCCTACCTGGACAACTGGCTCCTTATGGCCCCCTCTCAGGAGGCCCTGATGTCCGTGATTCATTGTACTCATTCCCTCTTTGAATCGTTGGGCATCACCATCAATCGGGAGAAGTTGTGCCTGGTTCCATCTCAGAGACTGCAGTTCATAGGCGCAGTCCTGGACACCGTTCAGGGGAAAGCTTTTTTGCCCCAGGACAGAGTGGAGCACATCAGATTCCTTATAGGGGATATCTTGCCGAGGAAGACCGTTCTGGCAAGATTGATCCTTTGCCTGCTCGGACACATGGCTGTGGCCATTGCAACAGTCCCTTTAGCCCGTCTCCACATGTGGGAGACTCAGTGGATGTTACGGGTGCAGTGGAATCTAGAA
The DNA here is from genome assembly GCA_016271365.2 of Neoceratodus forsteri. Lineage (NCBI taxonomy): Eukaryota > Metazoa > Chordata > Ceratodontiformes > Ceratodontidae > Neoceratodus > Neoceratodus forsteri. The sequence continues at coordinate 1,548,283,578 of CM057450.1, forward strand.
GCAAGACCATCTGCAGCATCCAATCCAGATCACGAAGGCCGTCATCCGGGATTGGCAATGGTGGCTCATCCCAGAGCACCTTTCGATGGGAGTCCCCTTCGTTGTGCCGTCTCCGGTCATGACGCTCTCCACAGATGCTTCGTGGTCCGGTTGGGGATCACACCTCAACGGTGTCAGGTCTCAGGGCTCATGGGTGACCCAGGAATCTCACCTTTACATAACATTTTGGAGATGAGAGCGGTCCTATATGCCTTGCAGGCCTTCCAGTCGGAGATTCCACTGGGTACTTTTCTGCTGCAAACAGACAGTACTGAGGTAATGTACTACTTCAACAAACAAGGAGGCACTCATTCCTACCCTCTTTGCAGGGAGGCCATGAGGGTGTGGGATTGGGCACTTCAACACGGCGCAGATCTTATTGCTGTCCATGTTCCAGGAGTGGACAACATTATCACAGACAGTCTGAGACGCTCTCAGGCCAGAGTCCATGAATGGGAACTACTCCAAGAGGTTGTAGAGGATTTGTTTCACAGATGGGGGACACCAGAGTTAGGCCTTTTCACGTCCCCATTCAATGCAAAACTGCCTAATTTCTGCTCACTAGATCCAGGGCCTGGCGTTTTCTGGCGAGACGCATTGTCCCTCTCTTGGGTGGGCAGATTCCTCTACGCCTTCCCTCCCTTCCCATTGATCCAGAGGGTTCTTCTGAAGCTCCACAGAGAGCGGGCGACTCTGATCTTAATCGTGCCCTTTTGGACCAGGCAGATTTGGTTCCCCCTGCTGTACCAACTTTCTCAGGAACCGCCAGTGCATCTGCCATTCGGCTGTCATTTACTGTCCCAAGAGGCAGGCTCCTTGGTTCACCTGGACCTACGCTCTCTGAGCCTGCATGCCTGGCTCCTAAGGACATAGCAGTCATGTGATATGGTGTCTTGCATGAGGTAGCAGATGTTCTAGCGGCTGCTAGAAAACCGGCCACTCATGCCACGTATGCCATGAAATGGTGCAGATTCTGTCTCTGGGCTCAACCACAGGGACTTTCTCCATTGGATTGTTCTGAGGGTTTGGTATTAGATTACTTCTTGTCCCTCTTTCAGGCAGGCTTGGCCTACTCCTCAATAAAGGTACACCTATGTGCCACCTCGGCCTATCATGCTCCCATAGGCCTACGGTTCATATCCTAGTCGGAAGCCTCACGTGCTTTTTTTGCATGGTGTTCTCCACCTTAGGTCTCCGATTAAGGATCTCATTCCACCTTGGGACTTACCCTTCGTCCTAGAACAGCTTACGCTGCCTCCTTTTGAACCAACCGCAGATTGCGAGCTACGTCTCCTCGCATGGAAGACGTTATTTTTAGTTGCCGTTACTTCTGTCAGAAGGATTTCTGAGCTCCTTGCACTCATGTGCAAAGAACCTTATTTGTTTTTTTTTTACCAGGACAGGGTGTCCTTAAGGACAAATCTAAAATTTCTTCCCAAGGTGGTCTCAGTCCTTACTCTTAACCAGGATATCAACCTCCCGGTGTACTTCCCTAAGTACTCCAATAGAGGAGAGGCCCTGCTGCACTCTCTCGATGTACATAGGTGTCTTAGATACTATGTGACCAGAACCAGACAACACCGTAAATCTGATCAACTCTTTGTCTCCTTCGCCAACAGGATGCAGGGTGCTCCAGTCTGTAAGCAATCTCTTTCCAGATGGCTCATACGTTGCATTATGTTCTATTACCAAAAGCGTAATAAGTCCCTGCTGGGCTCGGTCAAAGGACATTCCACAAGGGGGGTGGCTACCTCCTTTGCTGCTTTGAAGAACGTCTCCACTTCCGCCATCTGTGCAGCAGCTACTTGGAGCACAGTGCACACCTTCATTAGACATTATAGCCTGGAAGTTGCCTCAAGGCGAAGAGCTGGTTTTGGTCTAGCAGTCCTTCAGGGACTACTGTCCTAGGCTCCGGTTCAGCTCACGATCTCTCCCTAGCCTCCTCCCATCTGAGAGGGATTTCCATAATTGCTTGGGAATCAGTTCTAATGGTGTAACCTGCTGCAAGAGCTGTTTCTCGAAGTAAGATAATACAGTTACATAAGAACTTACCGTAAAAGCCCAGAGCTGCCTGCAGCAGTGAGGCAGTCAAGAGTTGGAGTTTGGAGAGTGAACAGCTTGAGTGATTCAAGCAGCTGCTCCTGCGTAATAGCGCAGGGAATCATGGGGAAGGCTGTGCTTGGCCTGCCTGCCATCTTCCAGTGTGAAGAAGTCTGTGACAGTAAAATCGGACTTAATTCCAGTAGTTTTGATTGAGACCTGAAACCTGAAGAGAAAGTGAGTGAGTGATCGTTGCCTGTGTGTGGACCGAAGACTTGCTCCAGAAGCTATCGGCCTGTCAGGTACGAAAGTGAGCCTCAGAGCAAAAGATTTGCGCAGGTACCCTGCTATATTGCAACCAGATTGTTATTTGTGGCTAATTACTGTGTTGCTTATAAATGTGCTGAATGTGTTGGGTAGGTCGTGATTTGGTTCCCCACCCCCATGTATGTTATGCTAGCTGGAAGCTGTTCCAGCACTCATTGCGGACTAAATCCAAACTACCTGCTCTGTCAGGGCCCCGCCATCTTGGCCTAGACTGCCACTCCCACTGCAGAGACTTTTCCATCGAAAGACCCTGTTCAACACCATCGAACAGGTGGTGACTACCACGGTGAGTCATGTGGACCCTGCTTCTCTGGCAATCCAGAAGTCTTCATCTCGTCAGCCCTACCTCCTGGTCTGGGTAGCATGAGTACTAAACAGGGTAGCTCCTTGCAACAAAGCTGCAATCCTTGTGTGTCATCTGATTTATTTGTTTGGGTTTCTTACCACGAACTGAGCCATCCGGCTCCGGATTACAAATTCTGGGTTGTTTTCTTTCCCAAGGGCCCCAACAACAGCTGCAATGCTGGCCTACCCTGGGCAACGCTTCAGGCTAGCCTGTTTAATAACTGGGTACCCAGGGTGTTTGACTGTGACAAAGGGATATGCATGTTCAGCCTGAATTAATCTGATCTACTAATCATCTGCTAGATTCATGCCCCACCCCTGTTCACTTCCCCCTGAATAAACCAGATTTTGTTCTTTCTGCATTTAACCTGGCTAGTGTGCACTTTCTAGGGGGGGGGGGGGATATTGTACTGCCATTGAACTGTTGCATTACAGATTTTATTTTACAGAGGGTCTCCAGGGCATCTGCAGCTGATCCGGCCCTGGTGGTAAGTGCACAGAGTGTGGGTTCCATATTGCTATCATATGGTATATGTGATTGTTTATCTGTTGATCTGTTTAGGCCACTAGAGGGGGTGGTGAGGTGGTTATAGCATCCCAGAGGGCTATACCAACAGCAGTTATGCTAGCCCAAAACCATTCCTCCGGGTGGAGGCACCCGGTCACCGAGTTCAGGCCACTGAACCTGTGCCTAGTCACGCAAGCAGGGGTAGTAGCCCATAGGATAGCACCACCTAGGAGTTGCATCTTGGAGGCACCACTGGGATTTGTGCCCTCTAGTGGTCAGAGGTGGGAACTACAACCCAGAAATAAAAGGTTTAGCCAGAAATGGAGGCGCTTACTATGCCCAAGTTTAAGATTGCTCCCCACATGCTGGTCGTGCATCGCATGATGGAGTGGAGTGAGGCCAAGGGGGTAGATCCCTGACATGCCATATTGCTACTTGATATCCTTTTAGGGACCACTAATGCTACAATTGTAGAAACTGTGGGGAAAGTTAAATGTTTGGGGAAGGTTGAAGTGCAGGGTCGGGACTCAGATCTGTTCAGTCAAACCCTGGTGGCCCTCCTCTCATGTAGCCTCCCCATAGACCTTGAAAAAGTGCCTGAAGGGTCCCCGAATGGGTGGCGAGTTATCCATTTACATAGTGACCCATCTTCTCCTAGGGGATCCCCGAAAGTGAAAGGGTTTAAGGACAAACTGTTATGGTTGTTAGCTACTGAAGGGTAAACAGATAAGGAATTGTTAAAAATGTTGGACATTTCGGAATAGACCCTTCCCTTACAGTCTCACCCAACATCTCTGTCTACTCCTAGAGCATCCTCTGTTGTCATCTCCCCCATAGTGATACTGTTTGTATACCTGGATTCCTGCCACAGGCTCAGGCTGTTCTCTGGTGCAGTGCCTGTGCCAGTGGGGGAGGATGATTTTGAAACCTGGGTGGACTATGCTACTCCATTAGTCCAAGAGTGGCAGTGTTCAGAGGGGGAAAGAGAAAGAGACTCATGGAAAGCTTAAGGGGCCCTGCACTGGAAGCCATCCAATTTCTTCACTCCACTAGCCCAGAAGCAACTGCAGCTGAGTACCTCTCTGCTTTGAAGGGGGTGTTTGGTTGCACGGAATCTGGGAAGGAGTGGAAATTCAAGTCCATGAAACAATGGAAGAATGAGAAATTGTCTGCTTTTGTCACGCAAATTGAACGGGCCTTACAGAGGGCCCATAGAAAGGGGGGGGGGTACCCACTAGCAAACTGAATCGAGTCAGACTGGCGCATATCCTCAAACCTGCCCGATACTCCAGTGTGCTCATGCTGAAATTGAAATTCCAGGATCATAAAGCCAACCCTCCCGAATATTGCTGGCTCATGAAAGAAATTCGAGAGGCTGAGAACGATGAGGAGGGATGGGAGCCCTATGCCAGGGTTGCCCGTACCAGCCAAGTCGGAAACCGGTCCAAAGAGCAGGATGAAAATTCTGAAATCCAACAAGTACGAGAACTGCTTAAAGAGGTAAAGGAGATGCGGGCCAGCCAACACACTGCAGCTGAGGTGGCTAGAAGCTCACACCTTTGCCCGACGCCAGTTGAGACCCAAAGTGAATCTTCACCTGGGGGTGTGGGGGTCCATGCCATTGCCCCCGAACCCCGGGTTGAGACTCAACTCAGGGAAGAAATGAGAGAATTAAGAGCTCTGGTGGGAGACCTCATCAGTGCCGCTCGTGCCCCTGGCCATTGGGGAGGCCATGAAGATAGAGAGACTGAGTCCAAACCAAAAGAGGACTCTGGAACTCCTCCCAATCGGTCCAAAGTTCGGGACGAACCTCCCCATTACCAAGACTCCAAGGAACAAGTGTTTTGCTACAAATGTGGGGATAACGGACACACCCGGCTGGGTTGCACCTTTCCAGAGAACTTGCGGAGGGTCACCGCCAGACTGTTAAACTTGGTTCATCGAAGTAATGTAAAGCGACAACCAGGCCCACAAAAAAGTCTTATTCCTCAAAAACTGCTGTGGGGCAGACTAGTAAATCAACTTCCCCCAACTGGTCCGAGGTGGTGGGCACCTCCATGGAGACTACTGTGACAGTAAATGGCATTTCTGCTCGTGCTGTGTTGAACAGTGGTTCTCAAGTGACTATTGTGTTTCAAGATTGGTATGACCAGCATTTATCTGATGTCCCTCTGCAACCCTTCGAAGGACTACACGTGTGGGGTTTGAGTGAAAAATCCTTTCCCTATCTAGGGTATGTCCAACTCTGGTTGTCATTCCCTACAGCTGTTGCAGGTGCGGATGAGCAAGTGAAGACCCTGGGCTTGGTGTGCCCACCCACTAGACTATACGATGGTTTCCTGCTACTAATTGGTATGAATGCCCATATGTTCGGGCGGTTAGCTCAACTTTGTCAAGAAAAACAAGCCAAGTGAACCGGATGGCCCTTGCATTTCCCAGCCTTAGTAAAGCGAGCCTATGACTTGAAACTGCGACACCAGGAGGTGGAGAAAGATGAACCCGTGGGTGTAGTCTGGAGAAAAGATCCTGACTCACTAGTGCTACCCCCCAATGCTCAATGCACTATTCGTGGTGAGGTGTGCCTCAAAACTGATGTGAAAAGAGGGCCAGCAGGGGGGAGAAGAAGGATGGAGCATCCTGTGTACAGCTCTTCTTCTCCAGGGGGAGGGTGAGGGGGAACACTCGGCATGCGAGGGACTCCTAGTGGAGGCTGGGAATCCCCACATAATTGGTGTCAATTAGATTCAGGAGGTGGGGAGAACGCAGGACGTCATTGCATGTCTCCGCCTCCCAGAAAAATGGGAAAAAACTCTCTGGGGTGCTCTGGATGATGCCGCCCTTGTGCCTAGCCACCATCGCTCCTCGCTGTACTGCCAGCGACTTAATCCCAGTTCCACCGAGCTCCACTCCCATCACTGAACCCCACCCTTGGGGGGAAGCCAGGGAGGCAATGTCGGGGAACCGAGACCTTACCCATCATAGACAGGCAGGTTGTGGATTAGGTGGTCCCACCCTGGGGATAAGCCAGGGAGTATCGCTGGCAGTTGGAGGTCATTGGGGAGCAAAGCAGGAACACGGCAGTGCGGCTGATGTGCGAGCGTCCAAGGGGCAAAAAATATAAATAAAATAAAAAAAAAACTGATGTGAAAAACAAGATCCTTATGCTCGATGCCCCAGAAGAGGGGAAACTGCCTGAGGGACTGTTGGTCAAGGTCAGCATCCTACCATCCCGAGCCCATGCCTATGCCCGGCGGGTAGTTGTGCAGGTTCAGAACATGTCAGATCAGGAAATCCAAGTGAATTGGGGGTGTATTCTAGCCACTGTGTACTGTGCGGACACTGCCATGCTGCCCAGCAAGAATTGCCCCATCGAGATTGATGCGGTGACTCCTGACCTGTTCGATTTTGGGGATTCACCCCTCCCTGCTGAATGGAAAGCTAAGATTAGCCAGAAGTTGTCTCAGAGAAGCCAAGTATTTTCTTTAAAGGAATGGGATGTAGGTTGTGTCACCGGGGCCGAGCATCACATTCGACTCCATGATGAAAAGCCATTCAGGGAGAGATCTTGTCGCCTTGCTCCAGCTGACATAGATGATGTGTGGAAGAACCTTCAGAAGATGTTGGCTGCAGGGATCATCCAAGAGTCTTGAAGCCCTTACACTTCCCCGATTGTCCGCAAAAAGAATGGATCAGTAAGGATGTGTGTGGACTACCGGACCTTGAATCGAGGAACTGTACCAGACCAGTACACCATGCCCTGTATCCAGGATGCCCTTGACTGCCTTAACGGAAGTCAGTGGTTTTCCATACTTGACATACGGAGCGGGTACTATCAAATCCCAATGGCCCCAGAGGACCTTGAGAAGACAGCATTCATCTGCCCTTTGGGTTTCTATGAATTCCTACGTATGCCTCAAGGTATTTCAGGTGCACCCGCCAATTTCCAGCGGCTGATGGAATGAGCAGTGGGAGACATGAACTTGTTAGAGTGCCTTGTGTACCTTGATGACGTCATTGTGTTCGGGCAAATTTTAGAAGAACACGAAGCTCGTTTGTTCAAGGTCCTTAATCGATTAGAAGATTTTGAACTGAAGTTATCTGTAGACAAATGTCAGTTTTTTCAAACGTCTGTAAAATATGTTCAACACATAGTATCAGCTGACGGGATTCAGACAGACCCTAGCAAAGTGGAGTCTTTGACCACCTGGCCTCAGCCGAATAACTTAAAAGAGTTGCAAAGGTTCTTGGGATTCTGTGGCTATTATCATTGAATCATGAAAGACTGTTCCAAAGTTATTCACACTTTGCTCAGTCTCACTCAGGCTATCCCCCTACCAACAAAAGGTATAAGAAAAGCACCATTAAGGAGGAAGACAAAGTCTGCTTCTGGACACATGAACTTTTTGGAGGCAGGTGGACTTCTGAGTGTGAAACTGCTTTCTACAAAGTCATTCATCAACTCATCCATGCACCTGTGCTTGCCTATGCTGACCCTAATAAATACTATGTACTGCACACCATCACCAGCTTAAAGGGACTTGGAGCCATTCTGTATCAAGAGTATGAAGAAGGTCTACGCCCAGTGGGGTTTGTCAGTCGGAGCTTAACACCCTGTGAAAGAAATTACCCGGTACACAAGCTTGAATTTCTTGCCCTCACATGGGCTGTGGTGGATCAATTTCATGAGTATCTCTATGGGGCCAAGATCCTAGTCAAAACCGACAACAACTCTCTTACCTATGTTCAGACCTTGGCTAAGTTGGATGCCACAGGGCATCGCTGGCTGTCTGTGCTTTCTACTTACGACTATGCAATGGAGTATCGACCAGGCCTAAATCACATCAATGCAGATGCTCTCTCTAGAAGGCCAAAGTCCAGTGAAAATTGGGGGAAATTGTCCGAGCAGTCTATCAAAGCCCTCAGTCAAAAGTTTTATAAAGATATGCACCCCTCTTCTGAAACTGTTGCTTGCTTAGTAGACTGTTTAGGCCCTCCAGACATCTGTATTCCTACAGCCTACTGCCACTTTGCTGCTTTAGACCTTAGTGCTTTACCTCAGTTCAACCCTGAGAACATACAGTGGGTCCAAACCCAAGATCCCATGATTAGACCTGCACTTGACGCTTTGTATGCTGGTAAGGTTGTATCCAAACGCCATTCTTCAGATCCACGGACTGCACTCTTGTTCAGAGGTCCCAGACTTAAGTTGCGTAATCAGCTCCTGTATCAGGAAACAGTAAATCGCCAGGGCCAGCTTGATAAACAGCAACTGGTATTGCCCACAACCTTCAAACACTTAGTCCTACAGGCCCTTCATAATCAAATGGGACATTTAGCTTGTGAACAGACTCTCGACTTAGCCCATGTCCGATTCTACTGGCCAAAAATGGGAGCTGACATTGAGGCCCATATCCGAATGTGCATCTACTGTCTTCAAAGAAAAGCTCCACCCCAAAGGGCTGCTCTGTTAGTCAATATCTCTGTCAGCGCACCTATGGAACTGGTGTGTATCGACTTCCTGTGTCTTGAACCTGACCAAAAGAACATTGGAAATGTGCTTGTTGTAACTGATCATTTCACAGGGTATGCTCAGGCTTACCCCAGCAAGGATCAGAAAGCATCTACAGTGGCCAGGGTTCTTGTGGAGAAGTTCTTTGTCCATTATGGCACACCTCAGAGACTCCATTCTGATCAGCAGAGAGACTTTGAAAGCAGGCTAATAACAGAAATGCTCTCACTGTGGGGGGTGAGAAAATCCAGAACTACTCCTTATCACCCTCAAGGGGATCCACATCCTGAGCAGTTTAACAGAACACTACTTGACATGCTGGGCACACTTCACCCTAAAGATAAGTCCTGGTGGAGCCAACAGATCAGCACCTTAGTACATGCCTATAATTGCACCAAGAGTGATGCCACTGGGTCTTCCCCCATCGCCTGATGTTTGGGCGGGAAACCCGGTTGCCTGTGGGCATTTGCTTTAGGGTATCCCCAGATGGAGTCAAAGCTGAGAATTATTTACAGTATGTTCAGAAGTTAAAGGTCCAGCTAAACCATGCCTACCAACTGGCGCAAACCATGGTGGCCAAAAGAAATCTGGCAAACAACAAACAGCATGACAAACATGTCAAAGCTCAGGAACTGTTACCTGGAGACCGTATGCTGTTACGAAACTTGGGACTGCATGGAAAGCATAAAATTGCTAATAGGTGGCACCATCTTCCATACATTATTGTCAGTAAGCTGGACGACCTGCCAGTATATAAAGTGTGCCCTGAGAATGACCCTCGAGCCACCAAGACAATGCACAGGAATCATTTGTTGCCTATTAGACAAGTAATCGTTGATTCTGTACCTTTGGACACTGCCCCTCCCAGGCCTGTAACTAGAGCTGCAGCCAAAAAGAGATGGATTCATCTTTCTCCAGCTGTCAAGGATTTAAGGCCTTCCTCCAGGCAGGCCCAAAATGACATTGATTGTCAGTCTGAGTCTGATGACAGTGAGCGTGAAGCTTGATATTATCCATCATATGAACTGAGTCAGTTATTCCATGGTAACCCCATGTACAATTGTAGAGATGAAGCTGGGCCTTCAGGCCTGCCTAACTCCCCAGCATTCTCTTCAAAACCTGTGCCCCCTGAAACTGAAGTGCAAAGTGTGACTTCTGAAGTAACTGACTCTCTGTGTCTGGTCGAACTGTTCGAATTGCCAGAAGGAGAGCCTGCAACTGAAAGTATCCCTGGTGACATACCAGATCCTTCTGAACTGTGCAAAAAGAATGATCCCAGTCCTGCTGTGATAGATGGCAATGGTGAAATAAATGATGTTGAGAGCATTGGTCGTGTTGCAAGACCTAGAGGGTATAGAACTTCCCCTGGTTGATGAATCTGGGCCTTCTTCAGAACCCACTAAGGAAAGCAATGTTGTGAACTCCAAGCTAACTGAACAAGGAGCGGAAGGTGCTTCCAACATAACTCCAGTTCCCAGTGCAGAGGTATCGCATCCTGCAGGAGCAGAGGCTAATGCCAATGTCAAAACCAATGAGTCTGTGTCTGTTCCTCCACGAAAATCTAGGAGAGCCACCAAACCAGTGATACGTCTCAGTTATGACTTCCCTGGGAGGCCTGTGGACCTCCTCTTACATGTTGTCCATAAAGGAGTCTATATTTCTGAAAGCTCACTTCCCAAATTGAGTTGCTGTGCTGCTTCTAAATTAATTGTCCACCCATCAAAACCTGGTGATGCTGCCCCATCTAGCCCCAATGTAGATGAGAGGGATTGGCCCCCAAATATGTTGTTTAGAGTACAGGAAACAGTACAGACCTGAATGGCCAGGGTAATGTGGTTATCTGGTTGAATCATTTCGAAATTTGTTATGTGTATGACAAATGCATAAACACTGTTATTACAGGAAATTATTGTTGTCATGAAAAAGTATAGTAATGTGTATGTTATTTGCTTTCACTGATGCATTAGTCTTCTTTTGTTATGGTATACCAATGAAACATGTATGTATCTTGTCTTGCGATGTCTTCATATAATGTTATAGTAAGTGTAGACTTGATGCGGATGCCAAATTTTTTCTGGCAAGGAAGGGTGTAACCCCCCTACAAAATGGGGTTCCTATCATGTGTTCATGGGCTTGCCTAGTGCCCATTGTCAGTATGGTGTCCTGTGTCTGCTGTAGTTGAATGTGTCTGCATGAGAGCGCTATAGTAAGCCTCCATGCCTGTCTCTTTAAGAGAATCATTATGCTGTGTTAGAAGTTAGTCTGAGCTGGGTCTGAGTATTTTAAGACTCGCGACCAGCCAGATAAGTGATATTTCTGCCCCATTCTGCAGTCGCCAAGTGTGCAGAGGGAACCCGTTTAGGAACTGTGATTAATTGCTGCTTATCTGATTTAATAATAATAATAATAATAATAATAATAATAATATAGGAGTTTGTCTAACCTGCCTTCCTTCCATGAACTTTTTGCATCGAGTCACCATTTTGGTTCTGGACTGCTAGAGTTGGACCAATCGAACCTTGGGGGGACCTAAAATGGAGACTGTCCCCAGGGCCTTGTGGGAGTGAATTTCTGTAGGAACTGTAGTTTTTAAGATTTGGAGCCTAAATGGACCTGGAGGGGGAGCCCTTTTTATGACAGACAGTTCTGTTGGCCAACCAAGCCTTTTGGATCACTGGGAAAGCCTAGATCTGCCTGCAGCAGTGAGTCAGTCGAGAGTTGGAGTTTGGAGAGTGAACAGCTCAAGTGATTCGAGCATCTGCTCCTACGTAGTAGCGTGGGAAATCGGAGGGAAGGCTGTGCTTGGCCTGCCTGCCACCATCTTCCACTGTGAAGAAGTCTGTGAGAGTAAAATCGGACTTAATTTCAGTAACTTAGATAGAGACCTAAAACCTGAAGAGAAAGTGAGTGATCATTGCCTGTGTGTGTACTGAAGACTTGCTCCAGAAGCGATCAGCCTGTCAGGTACTGAAGTGAACCTCAGAGCGAAAGATTTGCGCAGGTACCCTGCTTTATTGCAACCGGACTATTATCGGAACTGTGGCTAATTACTGTGTTGCTTATAAATGTGCTGAATGTGTTGGGTGGGTCGCGATTTGGTTCCCCACCCCATGTATGTTACTGTAGCTGGAAGCTGCTCTACCACTTGTTGCGGACTAAATCCGAACTGCTTGCTCTGTCTGGGCCCCCCGCCATCTCGGCCTAGACTGCCACTCCCACCGCAGAGACTTTTCCAATGAAAGACCCGCTCGGGGATTTGGCTCCCTGCTCAACACCATCGAACAGATAGCAACCACCACGGTGAGTCATGTGGACCCTGCTTCCCCTGGCAATTCAGAGCAACATCCAGAGGTCTTCATCTCGTCAGTCCTGCCTCCTGGTCTGGGTAGCGTGATTACTAAACAGGGTAGCTCCCTGCAACAAAGCTGCAATCATTGTGTGTCATCTGATTTATTTGTTTGCGTTTCTTACCATGAACTGAGCCATCTGGTCCTGGCTTACAGATTCTGGGTTGATGTGCATGCTAATTGTTTTCTTTCCCAAGGGCCCCAACAACAGCTGCAACACCGGCCTATCCTGAGCAACGCTTCAGGCTAGCCTGTTTAACAACTGGGTACCCAGGGTGTGTGACTGTGACAAAGGGACTCCCTGTACATGCATGTTCAGCCTAAATTAATCAGATCTACTAATCATCTGCTAGATTCATGCCCCACCTCTTTTCACTTTCTCCTGAATAAACCAGATTTTTGTTCTTTCTGCATTTAACCTGGCTAGTGTGCACTTTCTAGGCAGGGATATTGTACTGCCATTGAACTGTTGCGTTACAGGTCTTATTTTACAGAGGGTCTCCAGGGCATCTGCAGCTGATCCAGCCCTGGTGGTAAGTGCACAGAGTGTGGGTTCCATAATGCTATCATATGGTATATGTGATTGTTTATCTGTTCATCTGTTTTGGCCACTAGAGGGATTGGGGGGGGGGTGGGTTATAGCATCCCGGAGAGCTATACCAACAGCAGTTACACAACCCCAAAACCATTCCTCCGGGTGGAGGCACCCATTCACCAAGCTCAGGCCCCTCAACCTGTGCCTAGTCACGCAGGCAGGGGTAGTAGCCCATAGATTAGTGCCACCTAGGGGTTACATTTATATCTTTTTTCTGTTCTTTCCAGTACGTCATGTGTAACTATTTGGAAAAGTTGTTAGTTATTGCAACTTTTGACTTCAAGGATACTATTTCTGAAGGATACAGTATATGATATGAAGCCTATTATAATTAGTTGGTACACAAATATTGTATTTGATTGTTTATAGATTATTGCTAGCAGTTTGTATTTTTGCCACTTTTATCATGGAACAAGACGTATGAAGGACATTCACCAAAACACTGGTGGAGAACTCAAAAATATGCCTGATTAGATCTAAGAATTCATCAATTAACCATAGCTAAAGACATTTACAGGGCATTTTATATTTGTAACAGTTCAGTGTAGAAACGTCCAGATGGTTGTTCTTCTATAGACAGCTATACATGATGACATCGGCACCATGCAATTCTGCTTAAAGTTGGACCAGTGTAACATTCTGTGGTGATTTGCATATGCAGCCCATGATGCTTTATATTGTGTGGGCATGTGTGATTTTTATACATGATGTGTCATTTTACTGGTATCAATAAACTTTATATGAGTTAAAGGAACAAAACTGCATTACATTTAAGACGGTTTGTAAAGCTAATTGGAGGCAAATGTATTTCACACCTTGCTGCAACTTGTTTCATTGAATTCAAAGTAAGCTGGCATACTGTGGAGTCTAAAGGGTGCTGACACATCATGTTCTCATATGCTAATGCTGCTCTCAGGCACAATGAGAGTTCAACAACCATAAAATGGAGACCCCCAGGCTATCAACAGGGATTGGTATGAACAGTGAAAATAAACTAAGGCAAACACATATCCCCGACAGCTATACACAAGGATTTTTTTATTTTTATTCTCTTTATACACCCACACCCCCGGGCATCCTTCAGGAGTGCCCACTCGGAATTCACCCTAACTCCCAGCCTGAACCCTCCGCATCTCCCAGGGTCTCCACCCCCCAAATGACCACAGGCAGGCTCGACCCCCGGTAACACCTCTGGGGCTGGTTCCACCCTCCCTCTGGTGGTTTGCTCCTAAGTGTGAAGTGCCTTACCTGCGGTCGATGTGTCGGCCATGGAGAGAGATCCGGACGCATCTGGGCCAGCGTTTTTGGGATGTGGGCGATTACCCTGGGGCCACCGTCATCTCACCAGTGGTGTAGGAGGCATTTTTCATCTTTTTCTTTCCCCACGAGTGCGGTGTGCAATGGCGTCAGCACGCAGGCTGCCCTCATAGATGCCTGCCATGCTCGTCCCCTTGAATCTTGATCCAGTGCATGTAGTACCTCTGGTCTCCACCGGGGGCCACTAATATGCTGGGAAACCCCTAGATCCCTCCCTGGGAGAGGAGAGCAGTCCTCTGAACACTCGATCCAACTCCCTCCCCTGCCAACCCCCAGCACCCAGACTCTCTTCCGAACCCGGGTCACCAGTGTAGCGTGAGGTGTGGCGTCCAGCGCCTCAACCCTCAGCACCATCGGTCCGTATACACAAGGAGTTGTCTGTTGACAAAGAAACAACATTTACAAGATATGAGGATGTACTACTCCATTAAATTCAGTTGTGCCTGTGGAAAATATGTTAAATTGGCAAGTCTGTTTTTTGCATCATTTACAGCTTTTGTGAAGGTCTGGGAAGTGTGACTCTGCCAACATTATGTATTTCAGAAGGGTGTCTATGTTTTAAAATGGAGACAATTGGCCAGTTGAAAAAAATAATGCTGTTAACATGCCCCGTTTCAGCAACCCCTGTTGAGTTGCAGGACAGTGGCACATATTCCCAAATACCCCATATTCCCAAATACCCCCTTCCCCTAAATATACAGCCTTCAGATGGATCCTACCTTGAACAGGTAATTGAGTTCAAATACCTAGGGGTCACCCTTGATCCCCTCACTAACTTTTACAGATCACATTGATCAACTTGTTAAGCATGTGAACCAGAAACTTGGAGTCTATTTTAGGCCAAAGAATCTCATGACCTCCTCTCAGCATCTCCTTGAACATCCCCAGACTGCAATGGAGATGGGTCAGAAAGCCTTCTCCCTCGCTGCCCCTAGGCTTTGGAATGGATTGCCTGCCTAACCTCACTCACTGGACACTTTCCACCTTTTCAAATCACATTTTAAAACTGCCCTTTTGACCACTACTGTATGCAAGTGCCCCACCTCACCTGAGGAGGGTGGAAATTCCTTTCCCTGGCCTCAGTCTGGTGGTCATGTTCCTGTAGCATTTATCTGTTTAGCTGATTCATTGTTTATTTTTGGACTATGTTGATATATATTATCTGGAGTCAGTCTCCTAGCCTGCCATGCTGCTACTGTTCTACTGAATATTGTTACCCTTGTTCTATGCCTGGACTGTGCTTTCAGACTGTGGGCTCAGTTGTAACATTGTAGCCAGGGGCGCCGACAGCGCGGGTGCTCGGGTGCTTGAGCACCCACAAAGTTTAAATGAGCACCCTCAAATTCTTGTCCTCCCTCCTATACCTAACCCTGGCCCTAACCTTGCCTTTTCGTTTCCCACTTCCCTGCCTGCTTGCCTGATACTCCGACCGTCGTCCATCTGATCCGACCCTGCACCCGGTCCATCACAAGTCGGTCCCCCCCTCCCCCGTAACAGCAACCGTTACCTGGCACTGGCGCAACAAGTCGAATCAATGACAGACTAGTTCAGTTCATCACTTCAGCAGCCAGGCAGCAGCTGTCATCACTGGCCCCCTCAAGGATGCCAATCAGACAACATGCTGAGCTGAGAGGAGCACACAGAGGTAGTGTCCAGTCCGACTGCTGGACAACATAACCACAGCCGACACGGAGATCAGATCTCACAGAACAAAGTGACAGAAAGCCCACTGCAGCACTGCCTCAGCTTTTCTCAGAGCTCAACCGGCTCCACTGATTTGCAATGCCTCAGCTGATTTAATTGTCGCTCGCTAAGATCAACAACATCCCCATGACTCGTCTCAAGTGAAACATTATTTACTTCCTGAGGGACTGTTTCAGGCATCACTCTCCCCTACTAACTCTGTTGGCCCTCCGCTAACTCTGCCAGACCCCCCGCCACTGCTATCCTGAGGACTGCTGCCACCATAACTAGGACTCAACACACCAACACCACTAACCAAAAGAGAAATAACTGGTATTGCCTTAAAAAGGGAATATTTTACCCACTTGCTTCTATAATACATCTAAGAAGCTGAAGCATGTTATCTAGGGGGGTTATACTGCTTCAGAACAGGAGTTTTGTTTAGTTTTTAACCCCTTACCCAGGCTGTCTCCAGCTTCACTGTAGTGGGCTATCTAATTGGCCATCTTAAGTTGGATCGTCAGTGTTTTATCATGCATTCAGAATATTGGGCATTCTCTCTTAAAGGAGGAGAAAAGGAGTGGAGAACAGAATAGAACAGCAGAAAAACAAAACAGCTAAGTACTATTGAGTGTTGTGCTGAGTACTGTAGGTAGAGGCCAGTTCCCAGTGAGGTTTATTTAATTTATAGTAAATAGTTCTTTGCTTGGTTCAGTATCAGATGGATCATCCATCTGATACTGAACCAAGCAAAGAACTATTTACTATAAATTAAATAAACCTCACTGGGAACTGGCCTCAGAGAAAGTGAAACATTTCAGTGCTGCCTGAGAACGAACCTTGGCTGAGGGCTCAGTGTGCTTTTCCAATCCCCAGTCAACAAATTTGTAACTAAACAAAATAAAACACCATCTGTCATCTGATCTGACACTATATTTTTTTTATCGTAAGTTAACTGACTCAGACTGACATTGTTCTCCGAGACCGACGACAGATCGAGTGAGAGACCAAATGTGCAGCTGGTGCTCGCCCCTTCTTCTGGCTCGAGTCCCAGTATCTGACTCTCGATTCGACCATCCAACGATTTCCGAAATTACAATCCCAACCCGAACCAACTGCGTGCTGTGTGCCCACCGCCTACTGTACTCCGACACTCGCTGCAACTGCAGATAAGAGACACATGACTCAAGGAGACGGTCATGTGATGCAGGTAGAGAGCAGCTTCAACTGAGAGCTGCATATCACATGCAAGGAGTTGGTCAAGGCAAGCGTTAGCACGCAGTGAGTATCCTTCATTGCTGTGTGAGCTGAGCGAGGAGCAAGTCGTTTTTTCATGTTGTGGTCGACGTTGCATGGACCTGCTCAACTTGAGCACAGCTCAACCAAACCAATTCTTTAGCTAGCTAGCTAAGGGACCAAGGGAGTAGTACTACCCGCCGCCCTGTCGCAGAGTGACTTGAAAAAAAAAAATTTAAAATTGCAGTGCTAGAGGCGAGCCTAGACTAGACAGTGTGTTCAGTTTGGTTGAGTTTTTACTGACAGTCAGAGTCACACTGTACTAGTCTCTGGCAAGTGGCAACACTGCAGGACTCACGACAGACTAAAAACAAAGCAAACAAAAACTGCATCGTTAAAAAAATTCTGCAGTGGGTTCGGGCTAGGGCCAGGCTCAGGCTGTGTGTGTGTGTGTCGGTGTGGTGTGGTGTTGTTCGTCTGCAGACTGCAGCAAAGTTAGCCAGCCGCAGTAGGGGGGAGTCTCAGTCTGGATGGAGAGGAAGGGAGAGTTGCTGGCATAGTGGCATAATTGCTGCTTCAGTTTGAGTGAACTGAACAGTCAGTTGGTTGGTCATTGTTTGCTGACTGTGACACTGACGTGCTGCAGCCTAGTACTTCTGTCTAGTAGTCGTGCCCGTACCACCAGTGGCAGAGCCTGACCATCCAAAAGTGAACAAAATCAAGTCAGAGAGGGGTCTCCTGTCCAGTCCCTACCAGTGTCTGACCATCCAGAAGAAAAAATACAAGTAAAATAGAAATAGTAAAGTCAAAGTGCTGATTGCACAGCACAGAGGTGTCTTCTGGGCCGTATAGTCCAAGTGACAATAGGCAGTGCTCTGTCTGTGGGTGCTTGTGAAGTCTGTGTGAGAGAGTGAGCAGCTGAGTCTTATCCAGCAGCCAGTCACAGTCCTCCTGTCCAGTCCCTACCAGTGTCTGACCATCCAAAAACCAATAAAAAAAAACCAAAATAAATCAGACTATTAGGATTTAAGAGGGGTCCTTGTGTCAAAAACAAAGTGCTGTGAACTGATTGTCTAGTGTTATTCTGACCTCCACTGACTTTAATGTTTTAATCATATTCTGTCCAGACCAGTAACTAACAGTGTAACCTATTCTGACTGAATCAACACAAGAGAAACACACGCTGTAAGTTAAAATGGACAAGTTTATTAAAAATGGGCTAAACAGAGTAAGCCAAGCAGTATTAGCAAGCACCATCAACAAGTGACGTAGCAAGTTGTGAGACTGAAGCTGAGGAAACAGCAGCTGGGCCAGCTGCACAAGTTCACATTGCTAGGGATGTGGACGTGGTTGATGTTGAGGAGCCATGTAGCAGCAGCAGCACTCTGTCTGTAAAAGAAAAAACAAGACAGGAGGAATCATTAGTAGTCACCAAGAAAAAAGGCAGAACCTTTCAAGAAAGGTGGCTTGACCGGTTCAAATGGTTACTGTATGATTCCAATCAAAAAAAAGCCTTCTGTTCAGTGTGTAAAGAGGCAAGAAAGAAAAAACTGCTCACATTTTCCACAAAAGCTGATGAAGCATTCACAGTTACTGGTTATAGTGCATGGCATAAGGCAATAGAAAGATTTGAATCCCATGAAAAAAGTGGCTGCCACAGTGAGGCTGTAATGAAAACACATGTTAAGCAAAATGTGTACAGCATTATGTTTGATGCCAGTAGGCAGCGAGCAGTAGATGCAAGGATTGCATTTTAAAAATGATGACAACTTTAAGATTACTATCTCGACAGGGCTTGCTATCAGGGCCATACAGATGAGAGTTCAAATTACATGCAAGTGCTAAAGTGCGAGCCACTGATTGTCCACAGTTGCAGCAGTGGTTGTTAAGGGATAGCTACAGGTGATTGTCTCATGACATAATGAATGAAATGCTGGACATTATGGGACAAGATGTGCAAAACACAATTGTTTCCAAAATCAAAGCAGCTCAGTATTTTGCTGTAATGATGGATGAGACAACAGACATTACTGTTCACGAGCAAGTCTCAATATGTTTTCGATTTGTCACTGAGGATTTCGGAATTGAAGAAGCATTTCAAACAACATGAAGTCTTGCTATATTATGACATATGCAGTATAACCCCAGGTTAGAACTGCTCCGGAGGTGAAAGAGTTAACTTTCCATGCAGGGCATGGAATCTTGAGCGCTAGCTCGGTTGAACCTCTGTCTGTGTAGCTCAAACTTAAACTGTCAGATTCTTTACTCCGCCTCACTGAACAGTCGCTCGGAGATTTCTCCTGCTGCTCGGTTTGTTTGTCGGTTAAAAAGTGTAATTCTCGGTTTATTTTACCGAAATTAAACCGCAATCGGTCAGTTCAAGCTCTGTCTGTGGTACTGTAAGTAACAGATAGGCTTATTTTATTTTCTTCTGTGTGGAACTTGTAAACGTCTTTTTCAGTTCGGTTTGAACCAATCAGATTGGTTTTAAATTAACTTTCTAGTCCTTTAGAGTGCGGTTCCCGGTTCTTATCGGTTCTAAAAAACGGATTTTATTACGGTTTTTCCATGACCTGCGGACACGTGTTGGGAACCGATAGAGAGTCTTGCTTTGCAGATTGCCATTAATCGGGCAAGTTATGTATAGGCTGGCACTATGTCTGAGAAACCCAAAAGAAAACCAGATCCACTGGTTTCAGCACTGTGGCCTCTGTGGGGAAGCCTTTGCTAAGGCTGACCCACACACCACATGTTATATTGTCTGGGGTTTGACCACCTCAATGCAGACTGCCAGATTTGTAAAATTTTCCTGCTGCCACCGTGGAAAAGAGAGTTGGTAGGCTCAGGGAAAGGGAGGCTGAATCCGCTGGACTCGATGGCCAGCCCGGTTCGGTTTCAACCAAACCTGAGGGAGTGCCCTCTGACCAGGGCGATACTTTCTCGGGCAAACGAAGAGCCAGCTCTGAGGAGCCGGTTCCAGCTAAAAGGGCTAGAAAGTCAGCTAGTGTGGAGCCAAAAGTTCTTTCTCCAACCGCTGATAGCTAAAGCTATTCAAATTGTCCAGTCTCTTTCCCCGGTTCCGTCCAAACCGACACCATCAGGGAAGCGCTCGGTTCGGACGGTTCCACTGGTTCAAGATTATGATTTTGAGGATTTTTATGAACCAGAGGAAGGGGAGGAGGGGTATGAGGAGAGTGAATGTGATTTTGAAGGTCTGGATATGCCCATTAGACGGACATCTCTCCAGACAGACCTTCAGGGGTCCCCCAGGCTATCTGAGGTCCCTTCTCATTTTATGTTTTATAAGAAAGTTGCTGAAACTCTCCAACTCCCTGTTGAGGAAGCTGTTGATGACCAAGAAGAGCCTGATTATGTACAAATGATGGATATTCCAGAGTCCAGGAGACTGTCTATTCCCTTGCACAAATCATTTAGGAAACAGACAGTAAAAATTCTAAAAACTCCTCACTCTATCCTTCCTGTTGATAAAAGGATGGGCAAAAGGTATACATTATCAGGCTCTGATACGGAGTTCCTCTCTCAGCAAAGCAGCCATGTGGGGGTAGTGCAGGCTGCAGCCTGTGACAAGCCTAATATTCCTCTAGCCTCTCACCCTCCTGAAAAGGATTCCAGGATGATGGATGCCATGGCAAAGAAACAGTACATGGCAGCATCTTTAGGACTCAGACAGGTGAATTATATGGCTTATGCAGCTAGGTACCAGAAATCCAGACGGGCTACTGTGCTGGCACTAGCAAGACAGGCCCCTGACCAGCTTGCAAGGGAGCTGGAACAGGTGGCTGCGGATGGTATTGAGGCATCCAAGGTGCAATTTCATGCTGCAGTAGACTCTAATGATGTTTTCTCAAGAGTCATGGCTACATCTGTGTCTCTTCGCAGAATGGCCTGGCTCAGATGTACTGCCCTGTCACAGGATACCCAGTCTAAGGCTATGGATTTTCCTGGTGTGGGCAATTCTCTGTTTGGGGAGCAGACAGAGAATTATATGAAGAAAATGGATGAGTAAAGGACCACCTATAGGAGTGCACAGGCCAAAGAAAGGCAAGCCACTCCTCAAAGGCAGTATGTCAGGGGCAGGGGCAGGCCTTTTCATAGGTCTTTTTACCAAGCCCAGGCCTCCTCTTCTGCTTATGCCCAGAGGGGGTTCTTTAGAGGAAGAGGCAGAAGGGGGTCTAGTAAGCCTGCTTCTACTCCTCAACTCAAAGCCCCTGCAAAGCAGGCTCCCTGATGGGATGGCCAGGGCCGATTCTCCACTACCGGTAGGGGGCAGGCTGGCTTACTTTGTCCAGGACTGGAAGTCTGTAACATCAGACAAGTGGGTCCTGGACGTAGTAAGCCAGGGACTGGTTCTCAGCTTCAAAAAATTTCCGAAGATGAGAGCCAGGTCTTTTCCACCTGCAAATCCATTAGAGGCACTTGCCCTAGAAACAGAAATTTCTTCCCTCCTGGCTCTCAGAGCTGTGGAAAGGGTTCCACCCCTACACCAGGGCAAAGGGTTGTACTCCAGGTATCCTTACCCCAAAAAGACAGGAGAATGGTGGCCCATCCTGGATCTCAGGTATCTAAACAAGCACCTTTAAAACCAAAGTTCAAAATGGTGACTCTGGGAATTATTTTACTTCTCCTAAGTCCAGGGGACTGGTTACGTCCCTGGACCTCAAGGATGCCTACTTCCATATTCTCATCAGAAGCTCCCATCGAAAGTACCTCCGATTGAACTGCCCTCAGGCCATTACCAGTTCAGGCAATGCCCTTCAGCCTCACCTCGGCCCCGAGGGTGTTCTCAAAATGCCTGGCAGTAGTAGTTGCCCACTTAAAAAGGCAAAAGATTGCCATCTTTCCTTATCTGGATGACTGGCTCTTTGTAGGCCAGTCTCCAGACCAGGTCAAACTACACCTACAAGTAACTCAGCAACTTCTTACATCTTTAGGTTTCCTTCTCAGTCTTCCAAAGTCAGTCCTGGAGCCTGTCCAGCTTCTCACCTTCATAGGCGCAGAACTGAACACAAATGAAGCTAGAGCCTTCCTCCCTGTGGAAAGAGCAAGGACTTTGGTCTCTCTGGCCTCCTCTTCACCCTGCAGGTCTCTCGACCAGCAAGGCATTTTCTACAGCTCCTGGGACACATGGCTGCTTCTACAGCAGTAGTGCAGGGAGCAAGATTTCAGATGAGGGACATTCAGTTCCATTTGAGAGTCTTTTGGTCTCAAAGGACAGACCCTCTAACCAAATTGATCCCAGTGACTCGAACCCTGATCCAGGCCCTTCAGTGGTGGCAGGACCAGAGCAATTTGAGACAGGGGTTCCCTTCACTCCCCAGTCTCATTCCTTGACCCTTACTACAGATGCATCCCTCTTGGTGGGGAGCTCACATGGGCGACCTTACTGCCCAGGGTTGTGGTCCCTCAAGAATCTCTGTCCACATCAATTTGTTGGAACTCCGAGCCGTTTTTCTAGCACTCCAGATTTTTTCCACATCTGTTCAGAACAAGGTTGTTCAGGTCAGAACAGACAATACCACTACAATGTGGTACATCAACAAGCAAGGGGGCACTCGGTCTATGGCCTTTTGTACCAAAGCGATGAAGTTGTGGTCTCTGGCTTATTCTCTGAACGCCTTCCTTACGGCAGTTCACCTCCCAGGCAAGGACAATGTTCTAGCGGATGCTCTCAGCAGGATTTCCCAGGGCCATCACGAATGGGCACTGGATCCCCTAGTACTGGAGGTAGTATTTGCCAGATGGGGCACCCCTCAGATAGATCTCTTTGCAGCCCCAGACAATCACCAACTTCCCCTTTTTTGCTGCAGGCCCCCAGTGTTGGGCTCAGTCCCTCTGGATGCCTTCCTACTCACTCAGCTGGGAAGGGAAGTTTCTCTATGCTTTTCCCCCCTTCCCTCTTCTTTTCAAGGTGCTAGTAAAAATCAGATCTCAACCCTGCAAGATGATCCTGATTGCTCCAGATTGGGCCAGGCAGCCCTGGTACCCACTCCTCATGTCCTTAGCAGTACACCTTCCCCTGTGTCTTCCCAAGAATCACAACCTGTTATCTTGTGCCCAGGGGAGAGTTTGGTATCTGAACCTCAAATCTCTCAATCTCAAGGCATGGCTCTTGAAGAGTTAGAGTTTGCTGACCTACACCTTTCCCAAGGCGTATCGGAAATCTTGAAGGCCTCTAGGAAGCCTTCCACCAGGGCTACTTATAATTCAAAATGGAAAAGATTTTCCATATGGTGTGCTGGTAAGCATATTTCCCCAGAATCTGCTGACGTGCCCATGATTCTGGATTATTTGGTGCATTTGAATTCTTTGGGCCTGAGACCAGCTACCCTAAAAGTGCACTTGGCAGCTGTGTCTGTCTTTTTATCAGCAGGTAAGCCCTCTTCTTTTCAGCTCACCCTGTGTTCTCTGTTTTTAAAGGGTTGCTTCACACAACCTCCGTTCAGGGACCCTGCCCTGCTTGGGATCTTAATATTTGCATTGCCCAGCTTATGCAACCTCCCTTTGAGCCATTGTCTTCAGCAGAGCTTAAGTACTTGACTTGGAAAACTGTGTTCCTGGTAGCCATCACCTCTGCCAGGCGCATAAGTGAGTTACAAGCATTGTCAGTGAAGCCTGATTTTATCTCCTTTCACAGAGATAAGGTGGTCCTCAGGACTAACAGGAAGTTTTTGCCTAAGGTGGTTTCAGACTTCCACCTTAATTAATCCATGTCTCTTCCTGTGTACTTCACTGACCATTCCTCCTCTGGCGAGAGGAGATTACACAGTTTAGATGTCAAAAGAGCCCTTAGTTACTATATAGAACGTACCAAGGGTCATAGGTTTGACTCCTCCAACTGTTTCTTACCTATGGTGAAGTTGGTAAAGGAAGCCAGCCACTAAAAGATCCATTGCCAGGTGGATTGTCTCTTGTATCCAATTCTGCTACAAGAAGTTGGGTAAAGTTCCTCCCTCAGGCCTGAGGGCTCACTCTACCAGAGGTACAGCTGCTTCTCTGGCTGCTGCCAGAGACATTCATATTCTAGAGATATGTCAAGCAGCTACCTGGAAAACAGTTCACACTTTTACTAAGCATTACTCCCTGGATATCCAGGCTAGGAGTGATGCTCGATTTGGCACAGCTGTGTTTCAGAGCCTATTTCCTAAGTAGGTTCTGTCCCTCCTCCATGGAGGTACTGCTGTGTAATCTGCATATGTCATAATATAGCAAGACTTCATGTTGTTTGAAGAAAAAATTACTCACCTTAGTAATGTTGTTTCTTCTAATGGAGTCTTGCTATATTATGACCTCCCCCCCTGCCCCTCTCAGAACCTCTACTTTTGGGATATGGGTGGGCAGTGCAATGTTGGCACTTCATAGATGTCCACTTTATTTTCACCCTTTCTTAGGGTGCTTAGGTGTTATGCTTTATTTTTTCTTTCTTGAATCACCTGACTTGTGTCTTATTTTGGGATCAAGAACAAAAATGTGTTTTTGTAGTTAGTAGCCAGTGGGCTAGTGTAGGTTTACGGCTTCCACACAGAACCTTAGTGAGTTTTGCTCGTAAAGATCTGACAGTTTAAGTTTGAGCTATAACAGACAGAGTGTTCAACCGAGCTCGCGCTCAAGATTCCATGCCCTGCATGGAAAGTTAACTCTTTCACCTCCGGAGCAGTTCTAACTTGGGGTTATACTGCATATGTCATAATATAGCAAGACTCCATTAGAAGAAACAACATTACTAAGGTGAGTAATTTTTTCTTTTAGGATTTCATGAAACACCAGCTGTAGATGCTGCTACACTATTCAGTATCCTTAAAGATGTTTTGTTACGTTTTGACTTGGATATAAATAAATGCCGGGGTCAGTGTTATGATGGAGCTGCTACTATGGCTGGTATTCACTCTGGAGTGAAGGCTAGGCTAAATGCTGTTGAGCCTAGGGCCCTTTTCGTACATTGTTTGGCACATTCCTTGAACCTTGTAGCACAGGACTGCATCGGCAAAATACAAGAATGTCAAGACATACTAAATCAGTTACGAGTACTCATAACATTCATTAGAGAGTCTCCAAAACGGCTAACTTTTTTTGAAAAAATACAAAGCGGTATGGAAGACACTAGGCCTGGCTCTTTACGACCATTTGCTCCAACAAGGTGGACAGTGAGGGCAAATAGTTTAAATTCGATTCTAGAAATCTATTTAGCATTATTGGAATTTCTGGACAGTGTGTCCTCAGAGAATACTCGGGAGTGTGGGGCAAAAGCTGGAGGGTTCTTGGCACAGCCTATCATTTAAAGGATTTTTCTTCTTGAGTCTTCTCTAAAAATTTTCTCTCACTGTGATAGCATAAACACAGCCCTTCAAGCAACCTCTCTTCAATTTCTAAAAGCTAATTGTATGATTCAAACTCTTCTCGACACTATGCAACAATACAGAGGGCAGTTTGACAACTTCTGGAGTACAGTGGATGGAAGAGCTGAGGAACTGCAGTTAGGCCGAACCAGTTCTTCAGCGTCACATGCAGTTCCTCGTCGTATAGATGATGGCTCTCAATCAGTTACTGATGCATCCTCAAAAGACCACTTCAGGAGAATATTTTCCAAGTGATTGATCAGGTTGTTCTTTCAGTCAAAGATAGATTTCAGACTCCAGCTCAGAAGCTTATGTTAGATGCAGAACAATTTGTGATAGGACAAGGCCATTAGATTCCATATCTAATTTTTATGGCAATGACTTAGATGCAGGGCGTCTGCAACTACACCGTGACATGTTCATTGACATTGCAAAAGCTAGTAGGAAAACTGTTGATTCATTGCAAGATGTGTACTGTGTCATCACAGAAAAACAAGCCATTCGTGATTTACTGCCAGAGTTTGTAAAATTTATTCAGATCTTACTGACAGTACCAGTATCAACTTGTACAGCTGAGCGTTCTTTCTCAGGACTCAGGAGACTGCAAACATATCTTAGATCAACAATGTCACAGAGATGCTTAAATAGTGTTGCTCTGCTTCACGTTCATCAGGAACACACTGATGCATTAGACATGGACAAAATAGCTGATGAGTTTATTGGGAGAGCAACAGTTCATAAGAACGCCTTCTATATGGTCAAATAATGTGTAATCATTCATGGCATTGCCATTTACAGTTATGTTTACTATTGAAAATCATCAGCAACTGTCTCTAGCAACTTACAATTACTCCTGCCTTTGACCTGGCTAGTCCTAAAAAATTGTAATACCATTACACTGACACATGCTTCCCCCTTCCCCTGGTTGTTTCTGAAATGAGCTCTGCTTATAGTACCTTTCTTGTTGTCAACTTTAAAATAAATGAATAACGTGCTAAGTGAATCCTTTGAGCACCTGGTGGCATCAAAGAGCCATTCAGGGCACTCTTCCATGTCTTCTTGCACCACCTGGAGGTATCAGAGACTTCCAATGGAAGAGTGCCATGGAGCAAGGGCTCTTTGATACCCCCAGGTGCTCTAAGGTTGCCCTTTGTGATTTAAGATACAGCATCACCACTTCACAGAGTGCAGGAGTGCCCTCTTTGTTGCTTCCATGTGCTGCAAGAAGACATGGTAGTTCCTTGTCTTTCTGCAGCACCTGGTGGAGGTAAACTAAAATCTTAAAGAGCATCCTTTTACAACACCTGGGTCTTGCATGAAAGAGACCTCCAGTGCACTCTTGCACACTGTGGAGTGGTGACACTGCAACCTAAAATCACAAAAGGCATCCTTAGAACACCAGGGGGCATGAAATGGCCTTCCAGGGCACTCTTCTATGTCTACTTGCAGCACCTGGATGCATCTAGGAGCCCTCCAGGGCATTCTTATACCCTGTGGAGTGGTGGCACTGTACCCTAAAGTCACAAAAGGCATCCTTAGAGCACCTGGGAGCAACAAAGAGCCCTCCATGGCACTCTTCCCTTGGAGGGCTCTTTGATGCCTCCAGGTTCTGCATGAACACATTTAAGAGTGCCCAGAAGAGCTCTTTGATGCCTCCAGATGCTGCAAGTAGACATGGAAGGAAAAGTTTCCTGGAGGGCTGTTTGATGCCTCCAGGCTCTAGCTGCTGCAAGAAGACATGGAAGTTCCTTGTCTTTCTGCAGCACCTGGTGGAGGCAAACTAAAATCTCAAAGGGCAGTCCTTTTAGCACCTGGAGACATCAAAGAGCCCTCCAGGGCACTCTTGCACCCTGTGGAGTAGTGGCACTGTTTGTAACCTGCAATCACAAAGGGCATCCTTAGAACACCAGGTGGCATGAAAGGGCCCTCCAGGGCACTCTTCTGTGTCTTCTTGCAGCACATAGAGTAATCAAACAGCCATCCAACCAAGGGAAGAGTGCCATAGAGGGCTCTGCAATGCCCCCAGGTGCTCTAAGGATGTTCTTTGTGATTTTAGGGCACAGCACCACCACTCCACAGTGTGCAAGAGTGCCCTAGAGGGCTTTTTGTTGCCTCCAGGCCAGGTGCTGAAAGAAGACATGGGAGAATGTCTGACTGGGGCTCTTTTATGCCTCCAAGTGCTGCAAGAAGACATAGAAGAGTGCCCTGAGGGTCCTTTATGCCCCAGTTGCTCTAAGGGTGTTTATTGTGATTTTAGGTTGCAGACAGTGCCACCACTCCACAGGGTGCAAGACTGCACTGGAGGGCTCTTTGATGTCTCCAGGTGCTCAAAGGATGCCCTTTGAGATTTTAGTTTGCCTCCATTCGATGCTGAAAAAAGACAAGACTCTTCCATGTCTTCTTGCAGCACCTGGAGGTGTCAGTGGGCCGTCCAGGGCACCCTTGCACCCTGTGGAGTGGTGCCACTGTCTGCAACCTAAAATCACAAAGGACCTCCTTATAGCACCTGGGAGCATGAAAGGGGCCTCCGCTCCAGGGCACTTTCCTATGTCTTCTTGCAGCACATGAAGGCATCAAAGAGCCCTTTCTCCAAGCCAGGGAACAGTGCCATAAAGGGCTCTATGATGCCCTGGTGCTCTAAGGATGTCCTTTGCGATTATAGGGTACAGCACCACCACCACTGAACATGGTGCAAGAGTGCCTTAGATAGAGGGCTTTTTGTTGCCTCCAGGTGCTGCATGAAGACATAGAAAAGTGCCATGGAAGGCTCATTCATGCTCTCAGGTGCTCTAAGGATATCCTTTGTGATTTTAGGTTGCAGACATTGCCACCACCCCCACAGGGTGCAAGGTGCCCAGCTGGAGGGCTGTTTGATGCCTCCAGCTGCTAAAGATGCCCTTTGAGATTTTAGTTTGCATCTACCAGGTGCTGAAAAAGACAAGAAAATTCCATGTCTTCTTGCAGCACCATCCTGGAGGCATCAAAGAGTCCTCCAGGGTACTCTTCCATGTCTTATTGCAGTTGCAGCACATGGCTGAGCCTGGAGGCATCAAATAGCCCACAAAGTGCACTCTTCCATGTCTTCTTGGAGCACATGGAGGCATCAAAGAGCCCTCCAAGGCACTCTTGCACCCTGTGGAGTGGTGGCACTGTCTGTAACCATCACTAAGGGCATCCTTAAAGCATGTGAGGGCATCAAAGATCCCACCACCCAGGCACTCTTCCATAGGTCCTTAACTGGAGGCATCTAAGAGCCCTTCAGGATACACTTGCACACTGTTGAGTGGTGACATTGCATCTGCAACCTAACATCAGTACTCTGACATGCTTGCAAAACTGAGAGCATGAAAGATCCCTCCAGGCGGGCACTCTCTTATTGATCTTAGCACCTGCTCAGGCATCAAATAGCCCCCAATGGTACCCTGGCATCCTCTACATTGGAGTAGTTGTGATGGTAGCATACTCATTCCAAAATGTATCAAAATAACCACCAAAATGCACCAGAAAGCATGAAAAACCCTATAGTTTCTGGGGGCCTAGGCGTCCCCCAGACCCCCGGCCTTTTATTAGGACTCTGAGCACCCACAACCTTTTTAAAAACCTGGCACCTCTGATTGTAGCTTATTAAATCACTGTCTTGAGTCTATTACTGGGAACCTAATCTGTTACTTGTCACTTATTGCATTCTCTGTATAGCTGTATTGCTTCTGCTTGTACAAACTGTTACATACAGTATAATGCTCTGACTGCTTAATGTGCCTTCTTGATTTGTATGTTCCTTTGACTGCACTGTATGTGCCATCTCAGTGACCCAGGTCATACCTGAAAATAGTCCTTCGGACAAGTGTACCTACCCAGTTATAAAATAAATAAATTAAAATAAATTCTATAAATTAAAATTCCCCCAAGGAGAAGGAAGGCAACTGGTCTAAGGGCACTCAGCCATCCTCAGTTCCATTTTTGTTTTTATTTTTCAGTATACGGCTCTCTACAGATTATTGCACTTTCAGGGGTTGTCAGTGGCCCCTCGTCTAGTGACTCAGTATGGGTGTTCTAGTTGTCAGTATTGTGACCAAGCAGTCAGCCAATGGTGATTAGATGTTAGTAACAGAAAGCAACACAGAAACATAGAATTGGTGGCAGATTAGACTTCTTGGCTCACCTACTCTGCCCATTTTCCCTACCTGTTTCATTTATCCGCAGATCCTAAATGATCTACAACTTACCTTATCTTTCCTGTCACTAGAGTTCCTTTATATCTGTCTCATGCATTTTTGAATTCTCCTGCTTTTTTTTGGCTTTATTTTTATTAGTTTCAATCATTATGAAATAATAACAATTCCATATCTTAGACATTCAGTATACAGTACATGGAGACCACAACCCCTTAATCACAGGAGAGGTGCAGCTTTGATATTATGATACCACATCGGAGGGGGGGGGACTTACAGTCAAAGAGATGATTTATCTAAATAGGTGCTGCAAGAACAAGCCCAGGAGCATTATGACTCATTCATGAAACTGAAGTCCCAAATGTAAGTCCAACTTTTGCACACCCTTTATATAATTATAAATGTAAAACTTAAGTTCTAGATAGTGTCTCAAGATCCTGACTCACTTTCTAGGGTCGGTTGTATATGGCTCAAATATTAGAGAAAGTAATCAGAGCTATACTTAGTTCAGTTGAGTCATTCTCATCTTCCTCCGATACAATAATCTCAGCACCAGAAATCGAACTCTGATTCCAACATCTTCACTGAAAACAGGAGGCCCATTTACCAGCTTCCACAGGGTCGGAGAACAACCAGACCTTTCCCTCATGTAAAATCCTTAGTCGGGCAGGGTAGATCATCGCATGGGGTACAGAGGCTTCCCACTACTTTTGCTGGATAACATCAAATTTCTTGCGATGCATCCAAGTCACGTAGCTAAGATCTGGAAACAGGTAGACTGAACTGTCGTCCTGAGTGAGGGGTCCTGTTTGCCTGGCCAACCACAAAATTCTATCCCGGGTGCCCACTCCATCTGTGACAAACAGCAAGGTACGTGGATTGTCAGTCTGCTCTCTATACCCCCTCGGGGTGATACGATAAGCTTTCTGCAGGCCGAATTGTACAGATTGACCTTCTGGCACTGTTTTCTCAGAAAGCCAGTCCTGCAGAAACAGGATGGGGTGGTCTCCTTCAATCCCCTCTGGTAAGCTGAGAATGCGTATGTAAGGGGCTTGGGCCTGATTCTCTAGCGTTTCTAAGCGGGCCCTGAAATGCACATTCTCATTGATCAGCGTGGTTGTGGCGTCAAAGGCAGATTCTGTTTACCTTTTAACATCACAAAATTCAGTTTGTAAGTGCTCCACTGAGGTTTCAACGGCTGTCACTCTAGCGCCGAAGAAATCCATTTTTGTATTTAATTCTGACACTGAGGTAATTAGTCTCTGAAGTTTTAATCCAAGAGATGAAATTGTTTCCTCATTTTCCAGATTGGTTGCGACCTGCACATTCGGGTTCGAACTCAGACTGAGAGGTCCTACTCAATTTTCCTCCAGTTCTGCCACCACAGTCCTTACGAGGATTACCCATCTTGTAGATTTTTTAGCTCCCCTGTTCAGAAATGTTCAAAGTTCCTAAAACATTTGCTTCAAATAGTCGATTATGGACTTTAAAACTCGATTCTGACAGAGCTACTTGAATTTGCTTCCACTCAGCCCGGGCTCCACAGCGCCCCCCCCCCAAATTCTCCTACTGTTTTTGCCCCCACTACCTCCACAGAGAGGTTGTTCCATGCATCCACTACCCTTTCCATGAAAAAATACTTTCTCACTTTACCTCGAGTCCACCCCCCTCTATTCTCATATCATGACCCCTTGTTGTTGGACACCTTTTTGTTTACGGAAGATGCTGCCCTCTTGTACCTTATTTATACCCTTGAGGTATTTGAAAGTCTCTATCTCATACCTCCTCTCTCTCTCCTTTCTTCCAGGAAATACATATTGAGATCCTCTAGTCGCCCCTCATATGACTTTTGGTGCAGCCCCTGCACCATTTTTTGTCATCCTTTTCTAAACTTCTTCTACTCTGTCAATGAAATGGTGAGTTTCAGGCTTTGTCTTGTAAGGAGCCATATCTTAGTAGCATAAAGAATAGGTAGTATGATGAACTGTTACTTCTTTTCTTCCAAAGGTTTCCATTGCCTTCCAAATGATCCAAGAGGTGTGCCTTCCTACCTTTTGTCCACAGCCAGTTAATCCAAAAGAAAAGGAGTTGCAAAAACTTGACCTTTGCAGGGTTGTCAAAATCTATCTCAAGACATCAACGGAATTCCATCAGTCAGACAATTTTGTTATGCCCTGTGGAGCCACACAAAAGGTCAAAAAGCTACCAATGTCCCCTTGGCAAATTAGGTCAGATCTTGTATAACAAAGGCATATGTAGCAGCAAACTTAAAGCTGCCAGCATTGATCACAGCTCATTCTACAATGGCTGTGGTAGCTCCCTGGACTGAGAGAAGGGGAACATCTGCTTTAGAACTGCGTAGGGCGGCTACATTTTCCTCCCTCAACACCTTCACCAAACTCTGCAAGCTTGATGTGCAAAGTTTGTCTGATGCAACCATTGGGTGCAAAGTTCAACTGGTGCTGCATTTAGGTTCAATGTGCTGCAGGCATTTATAAAAAGCTAATTAAAAATGTTCCCTTCAGGAACATATGGGTCAGTATTCTCCCTCTCTCATTTCTGAATGGGTACTGCTTCTTAGAACCCATGTTGTAATGAATTTCCATTGACAACATGGATCAATACAGAAAGAATGTGTTCTATCAAACTTAAAATAATTTATTCCTGTGTTAACTCCAATGTTGTCAATAGGGCCACACCCAAGAGATGTTTTGTTACTCTCATGAAAAATATTATTCAGTATATTTATATGCATTGTAGACATCTGTTTGTGAATTGGCACACAATACTGTACTGTGTGGCAGTTTTGTGGACTGTCTGAAATGAGGCATTGGAACACATATGATGTCAGCATTCTGTGCTGTCAAGAAAAAAGCTATAGCTATATCAGTGAGCCCCTGGCCAGGGTACACATTAGCCAATTTGTAAGGAATTCCAATTGACAATGTTTGAGCTAGCAGAAAAATAAACCAATTATGGTAAGTCTGATAGAATGTCTTCTTTCTGTTTTATTTTCTATCACCCCCTTTTATCACTGAATTTCCTTTCAGTTATGTTTTCCTAGTTTACTCTCTTACAGCTCTTTTTTCTGTTTTCTACCTCTTACATGCCTTCCAAATCTCCCTATTTTCAGTGTCTCACTATTATTTTCCCCATGCTGTGTTTATCCTTAGGTTGCCCCAACCGGCCCCTATCAGGACTGGTGTCCTGGCCCGGTCAGCCAACTTCCCTGGGACTTACTTTCTCTGCTTTGTCCAGCCACAGGACCTCACCGAAAGTGCCCAGTCATTAGTGTGGGGCCTGTAAAGTACTGGGCCATCATCCCACTTGTTTGAATGTTTTTTCCTCCATTGTCTCCCCTGGGGGCCATGCATGTGCAATGACATGATGTGCATTCTCTACCTCCACTGAGATGCACCCAGTGTCCAGGCATGGGGTCCCCTGCCCTTGCTGTAACATGGTGCTGCCACCTAGAGTCCTCTAGGTGACAGTCAAGCTGTAGGGCAGATGTTCCCCATCCTTGAGGGAAGAGAGCTGTTCTGCAGACACCCAGGCCTCCCTCTCCCAGTGAGCCCCCAAGTCTGTTCCTGAACTCGGGTCATCAGCGTGACAGGAGGTGAGGTGCCCAGTGCCTCAGCCATACACACCATTAGGCCTGCTTGTCTCTCCCTAATTTTGACCATTTTGACATCCCCCTGCTTCTTATGCTACCATTTCAGTTCCGTATTAATCAGCAGAATCAAGAAACACATTATTTCACTTGACTTGTAATTTGTTTATGATCTTCTGAAGCTTTGAAAGATTAGAGTTGGTTGGGAGGAGAGATAGAATGTTTGTAAAGTGATGAAAGGTAAAAAAAATGAAAATGTATGTGGAATAAACTATGCTAGAGATGTGTTACACTGTCTGTAATTATAGTAGTGTGCTAGTGCTACTATAGTTAGGGTTAAGTGGGCACTTTAATGTTAAATTATGTTTTTCAGTCACTAATGTCTCAGCCATTCCCTGTCATATTTTCACAACATTTTTGAAAGCTTGTATTTTGGCACAAGATCTCTTGATCTGTCAGTTTTTGTGAAATTTGGTTCACTGTTTTTTTAGAGATGAGCAACAAATGTGAAAACATTTTCAAAAATAAGGTCAAATCATGTGTCACTGCCTCTGACATGTGCAGAGCCATCAGAGGCAGATAAACATTGCTTCCAGTTGTAACCTGCAAGCCACCATTACTAAAAAAAAAAAAAAAACTACGGAGTCACTGGATAATGTGATACCTTTTACTGGCCCAACATATGCCTTGTACAAAGATGGTGTGGTACACAAGCTTTCAGGGCCCAACAGCTCCCTTCGTCAGGTGCAATAGCAAACTGTGCAAAGGAAGCTGAAGTTATATACACTGAGAAGCATTGTTTCAAAATAATTTATGCCAGGATAGTAAGAAGACTAAAAAGGACTTAATAGAAAGGGAGGGTGGACAATGACTAGAAACAGGTGTATAGTCGTGAGGGATGCTTAGCAGTTTCATTCAGGACACCACAGTTTCTCAGAAAACTGAAGCAAATTAGACAACTACCGCTCAGCACTATCCTAGGATGTCGGTGCCCTCTACACTAATATGAAGATGGCATATTAGCGTGTCAGAGATTTATGACAGGACTACACATCCACAAGAGACATTCCAGAAACCACCATCAGCACCTTACTTGTACTCTGTCTGGGCCTGGTGATTTGTACACCTTCATTGCTATAAGCCCCTCCCTCACTCTTTCCTCCTCTGTCACTATATCTGTGTTCCCCTCCCCCCTGCTCCTATTCTCACTCCTGAAGACACTGATCTGTCCTTCTCCCAGGTGAAGACAGAACAGAAGTATTGATTTAGTAACTCTGCTCCCCTCCCATTATCCTTCACCCACTTCTCTCCTTTCTTAAGCCTAACAATCCCATTCTTCTTGTCCCTATTCTTGCTTATATAGTGAAAGAAGGCCTTCTCCCACTTCTCAATTCCTTCAGCTGTCTTCAGCTCCTTCTGTGCCTTAGCTTACTGGCTGAAAAACAGAGACTTAATCATATAAAACAGAGATTATATAATGGGGTATGAAAATCCAGCAACCTCATTGGTCAAAACACATCACTTGACTGTGATAAATCCTCCAGTATACCCACTGTAAAAGTTTTATGTCACTATAAAAACAAAAAATCAAGTTGAACATTGTATAATAGCAATATACCATGACATGGAGTGGGTATATGGGTGGATTTACCTCTTCTGGGTGGTATCAAGGCTGCACTCAGACAACCACACCCAGGCTGGTAAATCCACCAATATACCCACTCCTGTCATGGTATATTGCTTAACTAATTGTGAGAGTATTCAGTGCCCTTCTACTATAGCCTTTTTACATACACATATACAGTACTGTACTTCAAGTACATATGCTCTAGTTTTTTCCCCAGCACACCACATGTGTACTCTCCAGGTACACATGTGCATCAATTACGTAACCGTGCAAGATAATAATCTCAGTGCTTACAGTTGAGGCTAAAAAAAAAAATATGATCACTCCATATAATTGTTTGGAGGGGGTGAGAATGAAGGCTCATAGTCAACCAGTTATCAACACTGGTAGCAAGTGCTGTCATTGGCAGGGCACAGCTGCATGGAAACTCAAAGACTGACTTATGCTCATAAGAACATATGAAATTTGTTAGCAGATAAAGGCCTAGAGGTCTATCAAGTCTGCTCGAATGTGCAGCTAGCACCCCTTATTCTGCAGCTGCCCCTCCCTTCCACCCTTCCCCTTCATTGACCTTCCCCCTTGTCCTGTCCCATTTCCTTTTGAAGCAGTCCACTGTTCTACTGGATACCATTTCTGCAGGTAACGCATTCCACCCAGCCACCACCCTCTCTGTAAAACAGTGTCTCCTCCTCTCCTTCCTGAACCTTCCTCCCTCCAGTCTCATATCATGGTCCCTGGTGTCCCTTCTCTCCCTTACTTTGAACAGCCCCTCTGTACCTATCTTGTTTATTCTTTTCATGTACTTAAAGGTTTCAATCATGTCCCCCCGTCCCTCCTCTCCTCCAGTGAGTACATGTTCAACTCCCTCAGCCTCCTCTCGTATGATAAGTTCCCCAGCCCCTTGATCACCTTTGTCGCCCTGCGCTGCACTCCTTCCAGTAACTTAATGTCCCTCTTCAGATACGGGCACCAGTACTGCACACAATACTCCAGGTGCAGTCTAATGAGCTATACAGCAGCAGAATCACCTCCTCCCTCCTCGAGGATATACCCCTTGCAATACAACCCAGCGTTTTGTTGGCCTTTGCAGCTGCCTTCCTACATTGTGCCGAGTTGTTCATTGACCCTGTAATAAGCACCCCCAGATCCTTCTCCTCCTCCTCTGTCTGGGCTAGCTACACTCCCCCCAGCTGGTAACTCCTCCTTGGGTTCTTCATCCCAAAATGCAGCACCTTGCACTTTTTGGCATTAAACCCCAGTTGCCAGGTGTCTGACCAGGTTTCAAGCTTTGCCAGATCATCCTGCAACCCCTGCCATCCCCCTAGGTCATCCACCACTGCTCCTACCTTGGTATCATCAGCAAACAGACTGATCTTGCTCTTGATGTCCAATGATATGTCTGCAATCTATATCCCAAACAACACTGGTCCCAACACTGAGCCCCTGTGAAAACACCGCTGTCCACTACCCTGGGTGTGAGAGCCCCCACCCACCACCACCCTCTGTTGCCTTCCCTGAAACCAGTTCCTTACCCATCTCACCAGCTTTGCACCTGCCCCTGTGCCTACTAACTTACTTCCCAGCCTTCTATGCGGCACCAAGTCGAATGCCTTACTGAAGTCCAGATACAGGACATCCACTGCATGGCCCCTGTCCAGTTGCCTAGTTACCCAGTCATAGAACTCTACCAGGTTGGTTTGACAGGATCTGCCCCGTATGAAGCCATGCTGTCTGCTGTCCTGTAGTCCTTTGGCCTCTAGGAGGGCCACTACCCTCTCTTTCAGGATAGTCTCCATTAGCTTACCCACGATGGATGTGAGGCTCACTGGTCTGTAGTTTCCCGGTTCATCCTTGGGGCCACTCTTGTGGAGGGGCACCACATGAGCCATCCTCTAGTCCTGAGGTACACACCCCGAATGTAGTGAGGCATTAAATAGGTCTGCCAAAGGTCCTGCAAGGACCTCTGCCAGCTCCTTCAGTACCCTGGGGTGGATGCCATCTGGTCCTGGCACCTTATCCACCCTCAGTGCCTTCAAACCCTCCCGAACTCTACCCTCCATGATTTCCCCATCTGTCACACCCTCCCCCCTGTTTCTACCATTTCTCCCCCCATTGGGGGAGATCTTTCCTAGGCCTGGCTGGATATTACCAGAGACATATTCCTAATTTCTCTGCCATAGTCAGTCCATAGTCAGTCCTTTGACTGATCCCACCAAAAAGAGATGCCCAAATAAAGTTCAGTGGACCCCTCATTGTAATGAGGCTTTTAGAAATATCAAGGCCATTCTGTGTACAGCTCCTGTATTGAAAAGCCCTGACTTCAACCAAGTGTTTGATGTCTAAACCGATGCATCAGAGAATGGTATTGGGGAAGTCTTATCCCAGAAAATACATGGGGAAGAACATCCAATCATGTATATCAGCAGGAAGCTACATGAAAGGGAGAGAAAATATGCTACAGTAGAGAAAGAATGTTTAGCTCTGAAATGGGCTATTGAGTCTCTGAACTATTACAAAGGGCTGAATTCAAGGTTTTAACTGATCACAACCCCCTCTGCTGGTTAAACAAAATGAGAGAGACAAATCCTCTTATAATGCAGTGGTACCTAGCTCTCCAACCCTATCTATTTACTGTGTCCCTTAGGGCAGGGACAGAGCACAAAAATGATGATTTCACATCTAGATATGGAGCAGGAATTGATGTTAATGAAATGTGATGGACTCTCCCTAAAACAAGATAGTACAGGGAAAGGTACTGCTATTCTCCGAAGAGAAATGTATTAACGCCTCAAGCTAGTGAGTTATGATATCCACTATGTTTATGGTGGAAATGGAATGTTTCTTGTTAATGGGTCCCTGAGGCAGAGCTTCTGAAGATGGGTGGGTGGAAGTTCC
This sequence comes from Neoceratodus forsteri, assembly GCA_016271365.2. NCBI lineage: Eukaryota > Metazoa > Chordata > Ceratodontiformes > Ceratodontidae > Neoceratodus > Neoceratodus forsteri. The sequence goes on from CM057450.1 coordinate 1,548,321,182, forward strand.
ATCCCTTCCTGGGATAGGAAGGTGGTAAGCAGTCTGGAATAACTGCTTACCTCTTAAGGTGGAGGATATGTGACAAGGAGATCCTGTCACTCTTTTAAACTTTTAAACTTACTAGCTCTGTATGGTTGGCCACCTACAGGCACCCTCACTCTTCTCTACTAGTCTATAGTGTCCTCTTTAGTTTTCTTTTTCCCTCTCTGGTCCTCATTCAGGGAGGTCATTGTGGTGACCTCATAGAAAAGGAATGTACACTGAAGAAATATGTAACCTGCACAAATGAATGTAATAAAGCATAAAGATTTTTAGAACAAATCCTGAAACACTGCGTAAGAATATGGTGTTAGAAAGTCACACATGAACGTATAAAGCACCTGAGGAGTGTTAGTCCCTGTTGATATAACAAGACACTCAGTGCCTAGATGTGAAATCCTTATTATTTTTTAGTTAATTCCTTAGCATAATAAAATGGAGCAGCTTGCAATTAATTTCCCTAAGTAAGCCAGCCGCTCTGTGAATCAATACTCCTACTTTGCCAAAAAGGCTTAATGAAGCAGGGGACTTCATTCCCCTTTAGGTATTTTTATAATATTATTATTCAAACAACATGAAGTCTTGCTGTATTCTGACATTACGCAGTTAGCCCCAGCACTTGAACTGCTCCGGAGAGGAAAGAGTTAACTCTATGCCAAAGCATAGAATGTTGAGCTCGAACTCGGTTCAAACTTCTGTTTGCTGCACTTTGAAGTGTAACCATCAGATTCTTTACTCCGCCTAACTGAACAGTCGCTCCAGAGATCGCTCCTTCGCTATCGGTTTGGTACAGTAAAAACGTCAGTTTTAAACCTCATTTTCTTAATTATTTGGTTCAGATACCTGTCAGCGGTATAGTAAGTACTATATGTAGTGGAGTAGTGCTATTTTTCTGTGGAAATTGTAAAAGCAATATTTTCAATTGGTTCGGCTGAACTGATTGCCTGTATTTCTGTTAAGTTTTCTTTGGGTTTTCCGAATTTAGTGTGTGGTACCGGTACTTATTAGTTCTAAAAAAAACATATTTTTAGCGGTTTTTCAAATACCCATGACATGGTTAGAAACCGATAAAGGGGTCTTGCCTGGCTTTTGCCGAAAAAAGGGTAAGTTGTAGAACGACTTTGTCTGAGAAACCCAAAAGAAAAACTGGGCCCACTGGGTTTCAACATCGCAGTGAGTGTGGGGAGGCCTTTGCTAAAGCTGATCCCCACACCACCTGTGTTTACTGTCTGGGTTTTGACCACCTTGATTCAGACTGCCAGATATGTAAAAATTTTCCTATGGCCACCCTGGATAAAAGATTGGGTAGGCATAGGGAAAAGGAGCCCGAGAAGTCCGCTGACCCGGATGGCTAGCCCGGTTTGGTTCCGGCCGAACCTGAGGGAGTGCCCACTGACCTGGGCAGGACTCTCTCGAGCAAAAGGAGAGCCAATCCTGAGGGGTCGGTTCCAGCAAGAAGAAAGAAAAAAGATAAATCGGCTGGTTCAGATCCAGAACCACATCGTCCAACCGCTGAGGAAATTTCCAGAGCGATTAGTATAGTTGAATCACTCCATTTGGTTCCAGATGATCCGACGCCTCCTGGTAGGCGTTCGGTTTGGTCGGTTCCACCGGTTCCAGATTATTCCCCAGAAGACAATTATGAACTGGATTTGGAGGGGGCTGAAGATTATGATGATGGTGTAGAAGGTCTGGATGAGCCCATAGAACCGGACATCTCCCCAGACAAACCTGCTGGTGTTTCCCCTCCTAGGCTTTCTGAGTCCCCTTCCCACTTTATGTTCTACAAATAAGTGGCAGAAACCCTCCAGCTACCATTAGATGAAGCTGTCGAGGAGCAAGAGGAGCCTGACTATGTGGAGATGATGGACATCCCAAAGTCCAAGAGATTGTCTATTCCTCTTCACAAATATTTTGGGAAACAGACACAAAAGTTACTTAAAATTCCAAACTCTTTATGTCCTGTGGACAGGCGAATGGAGAAGCAGTATATGTTGTCAGGCCCAGGTATGGAGTACTTGTACCAGCAATGTAGCTATGTTGGGGTTGTGCAGGCTGCAGCCTGTGATAAGGCTAACATACCCTTGGCTTCACACCCCCAGACAAAGACTCCAGGAAGCTGGATGTCATGGCTAAAAAACAGTACATGGCATCTTCCTTGGGACTCAGGCAGGCTAACTATATGGTCTGTACAGCCAGATACCAGAAGTCCAGATGGGATACTGTTCTGAAACTGGCTAAACAGGCCTCCCCCCAGCTTGCCAAGGAGCTGGAGGAGGTGGCTGCTGATGGGATTGAGGCATCAAAAATCCAGTTTCATGCTGCTATGGACTCCAATGATGTGTCATCATGAGTCATGGCTACATCTATGGCTCTTCGGAGACTGGCTTGGCTCAGATGTACTAGCATATCACAGGACACCCAGGCTAAGGCCATGGATTTCCCTGTCATTGAGAATTCTCTGTTTGGGGAGCAGACAGAGAATTATATGAAGAAAACAGATGAATACAGGACCACCTGTAAGAGTGCAAAGACCAAGGAAAGGCAGACAACTCCTCAGAAGCAGAAATCTGGGGGCAGGCCCTTTCACAGGCCTTTCTACCAGGCACAGGCCTCCTCTCCTTTTCCTCAGATGGGGTTCTTCAGAGGGAGAGGAAGAAGGGGGATGAGCAGGGCTGCATCCTCCTCTCAGTCTAAGGCTCCTGCCAAGCAGACACCCTGATGCGTCAGCCCAGGTCGACTCCCCAATTCCTGTAGGAGGCAGGCTGGCTTACTACTTCCAGGACTGGAAGTCTGTTACCTCAGACAAGTGGGTCCTGGAGGTAGTAAGCCAGGGACTGGCCCTCAGCTTCAAAAAATTTCCAAAGCTGAGGGTCAGGTCTTTTCCACCTGTAAACATCTCCGAAACCATTGCCCTAGAAGCAGAGATTTTATCTCTGCTGGCTTTCAGAGCCATAGAGAAAGTTCCTACACCTCACAGGGGCAAAGGTCTGTACTTCAGATACTTCCTTACCCCGAAAAAAATAGGGGAGTGGCAGCCCATCCTAGATTTAGGATACTTAAACAAGCACCTAGTAAAGCCAAAATTCGAAATGGTGACTCTGGGAATAATTCTTCCCTCTCTAAGGTCAGGGGATTGGTTAGCCTCCCTGGACCTAAAGGATGCCTACTTTCACATTCCCATCAGGTGCTCCCACAGAAAGTACCTCAGGTTCGAACTGCCTTCAGGCCATTATCAGTTCAGAGCAATGCCCTTCGGCCTAACATCAGCTCTGAGGGTGTTCACAAAATGTCTAGCAGTAGTAGTGGCCTTTCAAAGGAGACAAAACAGTTCCATATTCCCATACCTGGGCAACTGGCTCATTGTGGGTCAGTCTCCAGACCAAGTGAAGTCAAACTTGCAAGTGACCCAGCAAGTGCTCACTTCTCTAGGATTCCTCCTCAATCTCCCAAAATCAGTTCTTGAACCAGTGCATCTCTTGACCTTCATAGGGGTAGAGTTGGATACTGTCAAAGCAAGAGCCTTTCTCCCTCTAGCAAGGGTAAAAGCCTTTATAGAGCTGACTTCTTCCTTTCACTTTCTGGTGTCTCGACCAGAAAGGCATTTCCTTCAACTCCTAGGCCACATGGCAGCTTCCACTGCAGTGATCCAAGTAGACAGATTTCAGATGAGAGACATCCAGTTCCATTTGAGGACGTTTTGGTCTCAGAAAAAAAGATCCTCTAACCAAACTAATTCCAGTGACTCAGACTCTGATCCAGGCTCTCCAATGGTGGTTGGATCAGGACAACCTCAGGCAAGGGGTCCCATTCATCACTCAGTGTCATTCTGTGGTTCTAACCACAGATGCTTCCCTCCTGTGGTGGGGAGCTCACTTGGGAGCCCTCATGGCTCAGGAAGTGTGATCCCCTCAGGAGTCTCTTCTCCACATCAGTCTTCTGGAGCTCAGGGCAGTGTACCTGGCTCTACAAGCCTTCTCAAACTCAGTACAAAACAAGGTGGTTCAGGTCAGGACGGACAACACCACCACCAAGTGGTACATCAACAAGCAGGGAGGCACTCAGTCTATGGCCTTGTGCATGGAAGCCATCAAATTATGGTCCCTGGCTTATTCTCTGCAGACCTCTCTGGTAGCAGTCCACCTTCCAGGGAAGGACAATGTGCTAGCAGATGCATTGAGCAGGATTTCCTAGGGCCATCACGAATGGTTCCTGGATCCCCTAGTGTTAAAAGTGATCTTTTTGAGGTGGGGCACTCCAGAGATAGATCTCTTTGCAGCCCGAGACAAACACCAACTTCCCCTCTTTTGTTGCAGACCCCCTGGATGCTCTAATTCTGGATTGGGAGGGGAAATTTCTGTATGCCTTTCCTCCTTTTCCTCTACTTTTCAAAATCCTGGTCAAGATAAGGTCACAATCTTGCAAAGTGATCCTGATTGCTCCAGACTGGGGCAGACAGCCTTGGTATCCTCTGTTGCTGTCCCTAGAAGTCCATCTTCCCCTATCTCTCCCCAGGAATCACAACCCTGTTAACCTCCTCTCAGGTGAGGATCTGGTACCCCAACCTTCAGTCTCTCAACCTCAAGGCAGGCATGGCTCTTGAGGAGCTAGAATACGCAAATTTGCATCTGCCTCAAGGGGTTCTGGACATTCTCAAAGCCTCTCAAAAACCTGCCACCAGAAACACTTATAATTCCAAATGGAAAAGATTCAGCATTTGGTGTTCCAATAAGCATATATCCCCAGACACTGCTGACTTGTCTACAGTTCTGGATTACATGGTTCATCTTAATGGCTTAGGCCTCAGACCAGCTACCCTCAAAGTACACTTGTCAGCTGTTTCTGCATTTCTGTCAGTGGAAAAGCCCTCCTCACTGGCATCTCTCCCCATTTTCTGTAAGTTCTTCAAAAGATTGCTTCATACCAGTCCCCCCTTTAGGGATCCTACTCCTGCTTGGGATCTTAATGTTTGCATCGTTCAGCTTATGCAACCCCCTTTTGAGCCTTTGGCCTCAGCAGAACTTAAGTACTTGACTTGGAAAACTGTGTTCCTGGTAGCTGTTACGTCTGCCAGGTGTATCAGTGAATTGCAAGCTCTGTCAATGGAGCCTTATTTTCTCATTCCATAGAGATAAGGTGGTCCTTAGAACCAACAGGAGGTTCATACCCAAAGTGGTTTCAGATTTTCATCTGAACCAATCCATGTCAATCCATGTCTCTTCCTGTGTTCTGCAGTGATCATTCTTCTTCAGGAGAAAGAAGATTACACAGTTTGGATGTTAAAAGGGCTCTTAGCTACTACATTGAGCGTACTAAGGCACTTAGGTTTGACTCCCTCCGGTTGTTCCTCACTTATGGTGAAGTGAGGAAGGGTAAACCTGCAACTAAGAGAACTATTGCCAGGTAGATTGTCTCTTGTATACAATTCTGCTATGAAAAGCTAGGCAAAGTACCCCCCTCAGGCCTGAGGGCTCATTTGACTAGAGGTACAGCTGCTTCTCTGGCTGATGCCAGAGATATACCCTTATTAGAGATATGCAAAGCTGCCACCTGGAAAACAGTCCATACATTCACCAAGCATTACTCTCTGGATATCCAGGCTAGGAGTGATGCTAGGTTTGGTACAGCAGTACTGCAGAGCCTATTCCCAAAATAGGTTTGGTACCGTCCTCCGGGGAGGTACTGCTTGGTAGTCTGCATAATGTCAGAATACAGCAAGACTTCATGTTATTTGAAGAAAAAAATTACTCACCTTAGTAACTGTGTTCCTTCTAATGGAGTCTTGCTGTATTCTGACCTCCCTCCCTCCCTCCCTGCCTCCCCTCTCAGAACCTGTTTTTTGGGAAATGGGCTGGCAGGTGCAGTGTTGCACCTCAGGAGTGTATTTGGCACTCTCCCCTTTTTAGACAGGGGGAGTGGATTATTCATATGTTGTGATAATTATATTTGTTCACTACCTAGTTTTTTTGTTTTGGATTTCTCGACTTGAGTCTTTTGGGGATCCAAAATATTTGGTTGCCTTTTGGCTAGTAAATTTTACAATTTCCAGATAGTGGCGTAGTTAGTTAGTGTTAGCTCATAAGAATCTGACGGTTACACTTCAAAGTGCAGCAGGCAGAGGTTTGAACTGAGCTTGAGCTCAACGTTCTCTGCTTTAGCATAGAGTTAACTCCCCCTCCACCCCCGAGCAGTTCAAGTGCTGGGGCTAACTGCATAATGTCAGAATACATCAAGACTCAATTAGAAGAAACACAATTACTAAGGTGAGTAATTTTTTCTTATTATCTCTGGTACACCAAGCTTTTCCCTCTCAGCAGTGGCAGTATGCATGCTCTTGTAAGCCACAATGAAGCCAGAAAACAGCTTCACTGTAAGTAATTTAGCCCTATAAGTTTTCCTTATGCCAGGTTGGCAAGAACAGGAGAGAGCTGCTCCTCTCTGTATTTAAGCCCAGAGCCCGTTGGGCTTCCTGTTATTTTCCCGCACAAGAAACAAGAGAAGAGGTACCTAAAATGAGTAAATAGGATCGCTCCTCGCATTCAGGCTGTCTGTCTCTTTTCGCTCTCGTCTGGCGAGCATCCTGTGGCACAGCGACAAGCGCCTTTGTATAGATACACAATTAAACAGAGCCATCACCTAAAAGTGGTAGCGACTGCTTCAGTGCCCATTACAGCCTAAAGGTGCACCTCCCTGACATCTTAAATGACATGCAATAAAAATATATGCAAAAAAGGTATACATCTCTGGGAGCCCCTTTAGGTACCCTTTCATTGCCTTGCAATATTGTGGAAGAATGTGCCCTATGCCAAGCATCTTATTTAAAATGCTGGTGTTTAAATTAACCCATTTTTTAGCACAATGAACACAGTTATTTTACTGGGACATTTTTTCACTGGAAAGTAGGCACTCTAGTGCTTACCTGAAGGAGCCACTGTTAGACTGAGCCCTATAGGGTGGCAGTGGCCACTAGGGGCCCCTTTTATACTGTAAATTATGTCAGTCTTGTTAGACAGAAGGGCATTCTGCCAAGAATAAATAGATTATCTGCACAGAAAAGGAATTAGTAGAACAGAGGGATACTTAACTGATTATTACAACACATCCATAGTATTCAGCCCTGTATAAATTAAAAAGAATTATGTTTAAAAGAGTTTTATGAAATATTAAACCAAGAGCACATGACCACTTAGGAGCAGTATATAAGACTATCATTTTGCTCATGACTGAGATCTGTGGGTCAATAGGTGCTGACCAAGTGCAAGGGAAGGACATGCATTGTTTGTTGCTGCAAAATCCTGTATTGAATAATGGGTATACCATTGCTTAAGGTTATCCCCTGTGGTCACTGAGGAAAGTGTACCACCTGCAATTCTGTAAAGAATGTTATTTTTTTAATTTGTTTTGAAGTTTATTATTTTTAAATAAGCATCACACAAGACTGTGTGTTGAACCTGAAGTACTGCATATGGTCCATCTGTTATCCCACAATTCCTTCACAAGCCACTGCATATTTTCTAAATGTTGAGCATTAGCCGTCTGCTCTTTGTTACAGTCATGTTTGTGAACTGTCTGTGTACCACTTTATTTGTTGGCCAAGAAAATACAATCTAACAAGAAACCCCTTGTAGCGTGGTGGTCGTTGTTGGCCTGCTGATTGTTGGGCATTTACTGAGAGCAGATTCACCGAGAGCAGATTCACCATCACTATTTGACTGGTACAGGCCTAGCCCTAACATAAGAACCAAGTTAGTACATAATAATGCTTAGTGAGATTTTGGTTAACTTTTGGGGTTGAATAACTTACTAATATTTTTTTAATTTTTTGAATTTTATTTATTATATCTTGGATTACAATTACCTTTGAGAAATATTCTCTTTTACAAAGGTTCCACATCAAAATGAAAATGCATGGTAAAAAGTGAACATACATAGATGAGAGATAAGAACAACATTCCAAAGATACAGACATTGATTTGCAAACAGTAAATTGTCAGTGGACAATAGCTGAAAACTTACAAATAATACAGGGATACTATCTACAGGAGAGCAGCCAAAATGGCCTTGTCAGTTATATACAATATATATATTTGAAAGATAGGAACAACATTCCAGTGATACAAGCATAGATTTGCAAACAGTAAGTTGTCAGAGGACACAAGTAGAAAACTTACAAGTAATAATGGGATGCTGACTACAAGAAATCGGCCAAAATGGCCATGGTAGTTATGTACAATTGCTATACTGAGCATAGGGGAGCGAGAGGAGAAGGGAGAAGAGTGGGCTGGAAGAGCAGGAGGGAGTGAAATGAAAGGAATAAGAGGTGGAAGGGAAAAAGTGGTGAAAGTGCTGGGAAGGGGCTGCAGGCAAAATGTTAGGTGAGTGGCAAGTACGGCTATGGAAGGTGAAAGACTCGGGAAACAGTCATAGCTGCTATCCGCTGTGAGGTGTTGTCGAAGATTGTATTTGAACGGGTCAAGCTTGTCTTCAGTGGAGATGTCTCTGTGGAGAGAGTTAATCCATAGAGGGGCTCTGTAATCGAAAGATCTTTGCCCTAGTGAGGTACGGCACCAAGATACCTTGAGTAGCTGGTTTTCAGATCCACGTGTGCGGCAAGGATTGCTGAATGAACATAACAGATTTTAAACACCTTAGGGCATAAGACTAAGCATTGGATTTTTGCCCAACAGGCAGGTTTGGTATTTTATTTGCCCTTTTAACTGGAGCCAGCCATATTGGGCATTGAGATCACAGGTATTGAGTGAGACAAGCTGCTCCAGTGATGAGTCTACACACTTTATTAAGTGCAATGGTGATCCGCTGAAGGGCTGTATGAGTGGCGGAGCCGTAAATGACCAGACCATAATCAGTCAGTGAGATTATACAGCTGTGTATTGCCAAACCTAAGGCTTCAGGGGTCAGGCAGCTCTTATGTCTATAGAGCAAACCAATTTGTATGTTTACTGCTTTGGCAATGTTATTAATGGTTACACCAACGTATTTGAAATGATGGACTTGTTCCAGAGCAGTCCCCAGGCAATTTCTAGTGATAAGTTGATGGTGTTTGTGCTTATTGTGGGAGGTACTGAAAAGCATGACTTTGGTCTTTTTGTAGTTTAGTATCAGCCTATGACTACTAAACCTCTTCTCCACACTTGCAAATCCAAGTTACAGCTGGTTTTCAAGGAGTTTGGTATTTGAGTTTCTAGTGAAGATAATGGTGTCATCCGTGTAGAGAAGGATCCACGCATGGCATGAGTTTGGGAGGTTATTCAAAAAGAGACTGAACAGGAGGGGTCCCAATATGGACCCTTGAGGTACTCTAGAGTGAACCAGCTGCATGTCGGAAAGGACATTGGAAATTTTCACTTGTTGGGTACGATTTTCAAGGCAGCTTTTGAACCAGGCTGTGAATTCACTGGAGAGCCCAATGCTTGACAGTTGTTCAAGTAACAGTGTACGGTGTACAGTGTCAAATGCCTTAGACAAATCTATAAAGGCTGCTCCTACCAAATGCCCCTGGTCCAGAGAACTATGAATGTAACCGGTAAATTCCAGCAAAGCAGTGCTAGTACCATGCCTTTTTCTGAACCCATGCTGCTGGGTACATTGAATGTTGTATTTTTCTAGATAATCAACCAACTGATCTGCAACTATGTGCTCCAGTGCTTTGGATAGTGGTGGAAGAATGGAGATAGGCCAATAGTTCATATGTTGGGGGTTCCATGTCAAGATAGTGAAAATAAGTGGGTAACTCACAAAACAGCGAGTGCACCCTACTGAAATCCAGTTTGTAACAAAACAACAAATGCTGAACACCAACTCGGCGAACTTGTAAATTAATGTGTCATGCGGGGGGGGTGAATAATCACCTCTGAGGAGGGGCGGACACTGGAGCAAAAAAGAGGGACAGGAGACAGCGATACTTAACAAAACAAACACGAACGCCTGAAAAAAAAAAAAAGTAGCTCGGTACAGTCCCAAACCCAGGACCACCAACACTGCAGTCCGTGTCCCTACCTGCTACACTAGGCAGGTAGCTTGGTGGAGTGATGCTCCACAAACCTATTTAGTTCATCCCACTACTCTCTCCCTCCCTTCCATCGCTATTCCCTTCCCTCGCTGTTCCCTCCCTACGTTATTCAAACAACGTGAAATCTTGCTGTATTCTGACAATTGCAGTTAGCTCCAGCACTTGAACTGCCCCGGAGAGTGAAGGGTTAAAATTCTATGCCAGGCATAGAACGTTGGGCTCGAGCTCGGTTGAAAACTCTGTTTGTAATACTTTAAAACCAAACCGTCAGATTCTTTACTCCACCTCACTGAACTGACGCTCTGGAGATTTCTCCTTCTGCTCGGTTCAAAGTCGGTTGAAGTTGTTAGTTTTAGTCCGCAATAAGTTCCATTTATCGGTTCGAGACTCTGTCTGTGGTACTGTAAGTACATAGGATAGTTATTGTGTGGAAATTGTAAAGCTTTTTCTATCGGTTCGGCTGAACCGATCCGTTAGAAAAAATCTTTGTGAAAAAGTTTAGTGCGTGGTTACCGGTCCGTATCGGTTTAAAAAAAAGACGTGATTTGAATGTTTTTTTCCAACACCCGTAACACGGTGAGAAACCGATAGAGTCTTGCCTGGCGGTTGCCGATAAAGGGTAAGTTTATGTTAGGCTATGTCTGAGAAGCCAAGAAAAAAAACAGGCCCACTGGGTTTCAACACTGCAGTGTGTGTGGGGAGATCTTTGCTAAGACCCATCCCCTCACCACTTGTGTTTACTGTCTGGGGTTTGACCACCTTGATTCAGACTGCCAAATTTGCAAGAATTTCTCTAAGTCCATGTTGGATAAAAGGTTAGGTAGACTTAGGGATAAGGAGGCCGAGAAATCCACTGACCCAGAAGGCCAGCCCGGTTCGGTTCCTACCGAACCAGAAGGAGTGCCCTCTGACCAGGGCGATACTTCTTCGGGCAAGAGAGGAATCAGTTCCTACAAAGAGAAAGTGCAAAGATAAGTCGGCCAGTTCGGATCCAGAACTTCATGTTCTGACCGCTGAAGAGATAGCCAGAGTGATTCAGATTGTTGAATCGCTTCATCTGGTTCTGACTGATCCATCGCCTTCTGGCAGGGGTTCGGTTCGGTCGGTTCCCCCGGTTCAGGATTATTCCCCTGAAGATTTTTACAAACCGGAGTTTGATGAGGAGGGGGATTTTGAAGAGGATGATTATGACGGTGAAAGTCTGGATGTGCCTGTGGAACCGGACATCTCCCCAGACAGACCTCCTAGTGTTTCCCCTCCTAGGCTTTCTGAGTCCCTTCCCCACTTTCTGTTTTACAGAAAAGTGGCTCAAACCCTCCAGCTTCCTATTGAGGAGGCTGTGGAGGATCACGAGGAGCCTGATTTTGTTGAGATGATGGACATCCCAGAGTCTAAGAGACTGTCTATTCCCCTCCATAAGTCCTTTGGGAAACAGACACAAAAAATTCTAAGGTCTCTAACTCTGTACTTCCTGTTGACAAGAGAATGGACAAGAGGTACACCTTGTCAGGCTCAGATACAGAGTTTTTCTATCACCAATGCAGCCATGTTGGGGTAGTGCAGGCTGCATCATGCGACAAGGCAAACATTCCCTTGGCTTCACACCCCCCAGACAAAGACTCCAGGAAGATAGATGCCATGGCAAAGAAGCAGTGCATGGCATCATCTTTGGGACTCAGGCAGGCTAACTATATGGCCTATGCAGCTAGGTACCAGAAGGCCTGGTGGGACACTGTACTGGCACTGGCTAAACAGGCTTCCCCCCAGCTAGCCAAGGAACTGGAGGGGGTGGCTGCTGATGGGATCGAGGCACCAAAAGTGCAATTTCATGCTGCTGTGGACTCCAATGAAGTGTCATCAAGAGTCATGGCTACATCTGTGGCTCTTCGGAGAATGGCTTGGCTCAGATGTACTAGCCTTTCCCAGGATACCCAGGCTAAGGCCATGGGTTTCCCTGTGGTGGGTAATTCTCTGTATGGGGAGCAGACAGAGAATTACATGAAGAAAATGGATGAGTATGGGACCACTTATAGGAGTGCCCAGGCCAAGGAGAGGCAGGCAACTCCTCAAAGGCAACAAGCTAGGGGCAGGGGCAGGCCTTTTCACAGGCATTTCTACCAAGCGCAGGCCTCTTCTTCCTTTTCTCAGAGGGGGGTTCTTCAGAGGGAGAGGCAGAAGGAGGATGAGCAGGGCTGCATCCACCCCTCAGCCTAAGGCTCCTGCCAAGCAGACACCCTGATGTGTCAGCCCGGGTCGACTCCCCCATTCCGGTAGGAGGCAGGCTGGCTTACTTTGTCCAGGACTGGATGTTTGTTACCTCAGATAAGTGGGTCCTGGAGGTTGTAAGCCAGGGGGTGGTTCTCAGTTTCAAACATTTTCTGAAACTGAGAACCAGATCCTTTCCACCTGCAAATACATCAGAAACCCTTGCTCTAGAGGCAGAGGTTGTCTCTCTACTGGCCTTAAGAGCCATAGAGAGAGTCCCTACCCCATACAGGGGCAAATGTCTGTACTCCAGGTTCTTCCTTACCCCAAAAAAGACAGGGGAGTGGTGACCCATCCTAGATCTAAGATACCTAAACAAGCACCTGCTAAAGCCAAAATTCAAAATGGTGACTCTGGGAACAGTTCTTCCCTCTCTGAGGCCAGGAGACTGGCTAGCCTCTCTGGACCTCAAGGATGCCTATTTTCACATCCCATCAGGTGCTCCCACAGAAAGTACCTCAGGTTCGAATTGCCCTCAGGCCATTACCAGTTCAGAGCAATGCCCTTTGGCCTAACTTCAGCTCCAAGGGTGTTTACAAAGCGCCTAGCAGTAGTGGTAGCCTTTTTAAGAAGGAAAAGGATTTCTATCTTTCCATACCTGGACGATTGGCTCCTTGTGGGCCAGCCCCCAGACCAAGACTTCAGAGGAGCTGACTTTGATAAGATGGCCAACAGAGTTAAGCTAACCCTGGCAAAAAGAAATGCAGGCGAGGGGGTACAGGCAAAGTGGGCAAGCATTAAGGATGCAATACTTGAAGCAACATCCCATTGTGTTAGGGAGAAAAACAAGAGCAGAAGAAGGAGAAAACCACTCTGGTTCTCAAAAACAGTAGCAGAAAAGGTCAGAGCCAAAAGGCTGGCCTTCAGGAAATATAAGGGAACGCAGCAGGATGAAGATAGGGAGGCATACCAAACTTCCCTAAGGGAAGCAGGGAAGGTAGTAAGGCAGGCAAAGGCCCAAACCGAGGAAACACTAGCACAAACAGTAAAAGAAGGTGACAAGACTTTCTATAGATACATTAGTGAAAGGAGAAAGTCCAGAGGGGGTATTGCTAAGATCAAAGGGGATAAAGGCACATGCGAGGAGGAGGACCATGTAAAAGCATCTATCCTAAATAGATACTTCTGCTCAGTTTTTACTGAGAAGGTAGGGCAGGGCCCACAGCTCAGCGCCATTGACACAGGGGGGAGGAAGGTGTGCACTAGTCCTTTCACAAAAGAAAAGGTCCTACAAGAGTTCGATAAGCTCAGGATAGACAAAGCAATGGGACCTGATGGCATACATCCCAGGGTACTAAAGGAACAAAGGGTGGAACTAGCAGAGCCATTATCAGAACTGTTTAGTGAGTCTCTGAGCACAGGAGAGGTCCTGGAAGACTGGAGAAGGGCTCATGTGATCCCGCTTCACAAGAGTGGTAGCAGAGAGGAGGCAGGGAACTACAGACCAGTCAGTCTTACCTCAGTAGTGGGCAAGATTATGGAGGCACTCCTTAAGGAAAGGATAGTGCAACACCTGGAATCCATAGGAGCACAGGATCCAAGACAGCATGGGTTTACAAAAGGAAGGTCCTGTCAAACTAATCTCATAGATTTCTTTGACTGGGTAACCAGAGTGGTGGACCAGGGAGCAATTGATGTCGCTTACCTTGACTTCAGCAAAGCTTTCGATACTGTTCCACATAGAAGATTGATTAATAAGATAAGCTGGGTAGGCTCGGGGTGGGTCAGAAGTTGGTCAACTAGGTGGCAAACTGGTTGGCGGGCAGAAAACAGAGAGTGGTGATAAATGATATACAGTCAGAAGAGATGCAAGTCACAAGTGGGTACCTCAGGGATCAGTCCTGGGGCCAGTCCTCTTCAATATCTTCATCTGTGACATTGCAGATGGACTGGAGGGTAAGGTTTGTCTGTTTGCATATGACACCAAAATCTGCAACAGAGTAGATAATCCAGATGGGGTGGGCAGAATGAGAGGAGATCTGGATAAACTAGCAAAATGGTCGAAAGAGTGGCAACTGGGGTTTAATGCAAAGAAGTGCAAGATCATGCACATAGGGAAGAGAAACCCTGAAGCCACCTAGAGGCTGGGAGGGGAGTTGCTGGCAGTCACAAGGGAAGACAGAGACCTGGGCATCATCATCACCAATGACCTGAAATCATCAAAGCAGACCACTAAAGCAGTAGGTAAGGCTAGAGGGATGTTGGGGTGTATTAGTAGGGGTATCACAGTTCAGAAGAGGGAGGTAATAATTCCTCTTTACAAGACACTGGTTAGGCCCCAACTGGAATACTGCGTGCAGTACTGGAGGCCGCATCTTCACAAGGATATTAACAAAACTGAGGCAGTCCAGAGAAGCGCAACCAAAATGGTGCAGGGACTGCATCAGAAAACATATGAGGACAGATTAATGGAACTCAACATGTAAACCCTAGAGCAAAGGAGGGTGAGAAGTAACATGATCAAAACATTCAAACACCTTAAGGGCATTAACAAGTTGAAAGAGTCTAACATGTTTCAATATAAGAAAAATAGCAGGACAAGAGGACACAGCATGAGATTAGAGGGAGGCTGATTAAGGGGTAATGTGAGGAAGTTCTTTTTCACAGAAAGGGTGGTAGATGCATGGAACGGCCTACCTCAGGAAGTGGTGGATATGAATACAGTGCAGGGCTTCAAACAGGCATGGGATAGGCATAAGGGATCAATACAGATGAGTATGAATAGATAGGCCATTGACAGAGGCAATGTGAGAAGGCAGTAAGGAAGGCTGGGGGGATACTGGGATGCATAGGGAGAGGCATCAATAGTAAAAAACAGGAAGTTGTTATCCTTCTGTACAGACAGTTGGTGAGACCCCATCTGGAGTACTGTGTGCAGTTCTGGAGACCCCATCTCCGCAAAGACATAGACAGAGTGGAGGCTGTCCAGAGGAGGGCAACCAAAATGGTGCAGGGTCTGCACCAGAAGACATCTGAAGAAAGACTAAAGGAGCTTAATATGTATACCCTTGAGGAAAGGAGGGAGAGGGACATGATAGAAACTTTCAAGTACCTCAAGGAATCAACAAAGTCCAAGAGGGTGGCATCTTTCAGAAAAGAGAGATGTGCAAGAACAAGGGGGCACAATTTGAAGATAGAGGGGGGACGGCTTAGAGGTAATGTGAGGAAGTATTTTTTCACAGAGAGGGTTGTGGATGCATGGAACAGCCTCCCTGAGGAGGTCGTGGAGTCAAGAACAGTGGGGGACAGACATAAGGCAATTATAGTGGGGGGTTGCAGGAAGTAGGCTGTTGGTTAATTAGGATCTGCAGCTTGTCTATTAGGTAGGAAAATGGGCAGACTAGGTGGGCCAAGCGGTCCTTATCTGCCATCAAATTCTATGTTTCTATGTTTCTAGAGCAAAGGCCAATGGCACATTTATAACGTAGAAAAAGAAATGGGCAGACTGGATGGGCCTTGCGGTCCTTATCAACTTCTGTGTTTCTATGTTTCTATGTCTCCCACCATGGCGCTCACCAAGAGTCCACACAATGAGCAGCGATTGACAGTGGCACAGGAATTAAAATGGGTGGGTGGTGCTACCCCTCCCACACTGACACCAGCTCATTCCTGGCAGTCTGCTTCCTCACTAACTCCTTCCTCATGGCCACCTCGCCACTAATGATACACTGGCTTTCAGTCTTTTGCGTCCTAGTGCTTTTCAGTTTTTGCTTCCTAGTGCTGACGCAACTGTAATTCAAGCCAGCCTGCCTTATCACCCCGGGCACTCTGGGAGTAGGGTTAAGACCTTTTAAGAAGCCCAAAGTGGGACATTTCTTACTGAAACATGATTTTTCGCAGGACAATACATAACTTTGACCAATGCAACAGATTGGTTTTCTGTATTTAATCAGAATTAAGGCAAACTATTGTAGTTTCTTGGTTGCTTCTATTGTTTGTAATCATTTTAATGTATTTTAGTTAAGGTATTATAGTTTTCTGCAACATTTAGTGGAAAGTTAGAAAATATTATTTGAAATAAAAAAATCAGGACATGTAGTATTTTTCATGTTTTTTCGCAGGACACAGCTGCCCAAATCAGGACTGTCCTGCGAAAATCAGGACAGGTGGTAACCCTATCTGGGAGTAGTAGTTCCCGCAGCAGCCCAACAGCGTCGCAGACTACCAGTCCCAGCACACAGAACGCATATCATGGAGTGATGACTGTGACATCATGGGTGGAGGGTTTCTGCCATTGAGATAAGATTTGAGGGCAGAGTCTTGCTGTGAGCTGATTGGCTCAGCTAAAGACAGAGCGATAAAGGACTAGAATGGCATCTGGCAGAAAACACAGAACTAGGAAGAAAGACTAGAATGGCAGTACCTATCAGAGCTGCCAAGCACAAGTAGATAAAACGCTTCGCCATATCGTGGCTGTCAAAACCCAGAAGCGGGCTCATTGAAACTAACACAATACACCCCTGCCATATAGACCATGCAAGGAAACATTTGGCATTGACAAATACTTGTTTATTCTTAGGGAAAAGCTCTGGATCTTATCGGTGTCAGTCTTCACCATTCATCACAGATGGGTATCTGGCCGGAGGTCAGGACCCCGCGAGACTTTTTTTTTTAAGGTAGGCGGAGCCAACACACCGTGGCGCCCATCCGGCGGCGACTCACCGTGGCGCCTCGTGGGTTGGGCTGCTAGGCTGTGGCCGACTCCACCTGCCTGCCAGTTCTTCGTCACCACCGTAGAGGTCACCTCATGTGGAAGCTACAAAGAATTTGAGGCCTGCTTCGCAGTTTCTCCGTGACGCATTTCTCGTGCCGAAGACCGTTGGTTATCCTGCCAGTTCTGTGTTGCTTACTCGACGTCGCCCAGTAAGATCTTTCCATTATAATTCTTTTTGCGACGTCGAGTCTGTTTTTGGTGTTTTTTTCCCCGTAGGTCATGTCTCGGCTGGAGGGCAAGAAATCTTCCAAGACAGGTCGGCCCCCCATGTGACGGTGCCCATGCGTCCGAAATTCCTCCGTCACCGACCAACACGACCAGTGTCTCTCGTGTCTTGGCCCGCTTCACGACATGGATTCGTGCGACGCCTGCTTCTCCATGGACCACCGGTTCCTCGAACAACGCGCGTGGAAAGTGGGGCAAGCTCTGCCGACTTTCGGGGGTCGGGTGCGCACTCATTGGGCCAAGCCACACTCTCTCAGCCTTTCCTCTGGGTCCCCTCCTGGTTCTATACAGACAGAGGAGGAGGGAGCCTCGGCTATTTGTAGCCTAGCCATTGCCGAGGCTTCTTCCGCAGGCGCAGGAGGCCCATCCCGCCTCCTTCCCAGGAGGCGGGCGGGGCGCCGCCATGGTCGCTTGCCGAGTGAAGACTCCCGGTGTCACTCCCGTGGCTTGGAAGGCCCAAGTCGGCGCTGTCCTCGACGCCATCAGCCGGCGCCGTCACAGTTCTCGGCACCGTTTGCGGTGCCATGGGCCCTGATGGGGCCATCGTCGGCGCCAACTTGTCATGCGGTGCCGTGACCTCTGTCGGAGCCGTTCACGGTGCCAGCACTGTTAGCGGCGCTGTGAGATGTACTGCGACGCTGTCCTTTGCCACGTCTCACCTCGGCACCGGGGTTGAGCACAGCACCGTGTCCTCGAGGCTTGGCGCGGTGGGGCCTTCGGTTCCCTCAGTCGGCGCCGTCTTTGGTGCTGCCCCTGCCCTTGGCGCCATTCGTGGTGCGGGGAACCAGGCGGCGCCGATGGTGCCACTGGGACTGTCATCGGTGCCGTCTCCGCTCCTCGGCACCGCTCGCTGTGCCGTGGGACCGGATGGTGCCGTGACTGGTCCCAGCTCTGGATCTCTGGCTCGGGCTGGGCCACGCCTCCCTTGGATTCCGCTCGCGGGATTGCAGGGGGGCACTGGCACCGACATGGGCACAGCTGTGGTCTCTGGGTCTGGTGGTAAGGATGGCTCTGCCCGCCCTCCCACAGTTTGGCACAGGGCCTCGGACTCTACCTCCTCGGAGGCAGAGTTGAGCTCTGAGTCGGACATGCAGTCTGACCCCTCAGGTTTGGCTGTTGAGGTGGGCAGCACGGTAGTCTCTTCGACCAGTTGGAGTCAGCCCCCTTCTGAGGTGAGGTCGGTGGCTACTGAGACTAGGGTCAGGGGTGCTGACCAGCAGGCAGTGGTGCAGGCCACCATAGCTCTGCAGCCTGGTCTTGGCGGTTTCACTGACCCCTCAGTTGTGGTACCCCCTCCGGTGGTGTGCCTTGATCGCCCAACTTTGGGGCCGATCGGAGCACCTGCAGGGGGGGAAGGTACTGCACCCTGGATAGCCCCTTCGGGGGCTGCCCAGAGATGCCAGCTACCTAGGCTGGCCCTCTCGAGGAGGAGGGCTCTTTCAGACTCCGAGGGGTCGAGGGGTGTGAGGTTGGTGCGTCTGCCTTTTTCTGGGGTCCACCCGGCGCTGGGAGAAGCCGTAGTGCAGATCTCCGCTCTTCCTCCTTGGTCTCTTTGAGAGAGTCCCATTCTTTTGAGGCAGGGGACCGTCCTTCTGGACCTATACGGCCCCGGTCGCCTCACAGGTGGGAGTCTTCCGGGTGCAGCCAAGGCAGTACCGATGTGGTTGTTCAGCTGTCAGCTGTGGGGTCTTCTGGGGCACCTTCTTCCGCGGGTGCCCACGGTCCGCTCCTTAGTCCAGGTGGAGGTCAGCCGACATCTCTTCTCGGCTCTGTCCCCATCCCTCTGCCACACTCTCCTGCGCTCCCAGGCATCCTCGGTCCTAGCGGGCCTCTCACCTGGGAGCAGTTCAGAGCGGTGGCTGCTCGGTTCCCTGCTTACGTTAGGGCAATGGACAGCCAGGTTTTTCACCCTTCCCCCGTGCAGCCACCCACTGAACAGACGGTGCCCTTCAGCTCCTCATCCCCCTCTTCAGGGGGAGAGGAACCCTCTGTCCACATCTCTCCAGCTGCTGATCTCTCTGAGTATCAGCGATTCCTCATGAGGATGTTGGAGGATTTGCACCTTACTCCTTCCACTATTTGCAATCCTGAACACTGGGCTCATGCCTTTCTAGGTGATTTTGGCGAGGCCACCCTTGTGGTGCCGCCCTGGCCGGCTCCCTTTCGGGAGGCATCATTGCGTTCCTGGCAGAGGGCCTTCTCCGGAGTTCCTGCCCCAAGGGATCTCAGCCAGAGGTATTGCACACCCCCGGAGTCTCCAGGTTCCATGCCTCATCCACAGTCTGGATTGACACAGTTGGATACTCCTGATGGGCTTCGCGCCCTTCACCGTGACCGGCCCCCAGATCAAGACTCCTTGGATTTTGATTTCTGGGGTAGGAGGACTTTCTACTCAGCATGGTTACTTCTCTTTATCTCTGCACGTCAGGCCCACTATGCAGCCTACGACAGGTTCTTGTGGTCCAGGCTAGGTCAGCTTCTAGCCTCATTGCTTGACATGGAGTAAACCAGACAAGCCATTGCACTCTCTGCGCGTGGCCTGGAGCTAGCAAGGCACCAAGCGAGGGCATCTTATGATGCCAACGAGGTAGCTTCCTGGATCGTAGGGACAGCGATCTGCACTAGGCGGACGGCATGGCTACGTCTTTCCCGGTTGTCACCCTTGGCCTGGCGTAGGGTGATTAACTCTGCCCACCAGGGAACCTACCTTTTCTCCTGCAGAGTGAGACGGCGCTTGTCGAGAAGCTTCCTTCCCTCCGGGGACTCCATCTCTCTCTCTCTCTCCCACTCGGGCCTCTCCAGGCCCTGAAGGTCCCCGTTGTGTCACCCACTGGGGCTAAGGGACTTTGTCCCTTAGGGTGTAAAGAAAACCTTCTTCGGGGGCGCTCAGTACTCACCCATCTGTGATGAATGGTGAAGACTGACACAGATAAGATATGAAAATTACGTACCTACTGTAATTATGATATTTCTGTATATCTTCACCATTCATCACAACCCCACCCTCCATCCCCCTGGGGCCTCAGTCTCTGGGTCCCCCTCCCTCTCTGTGTCTCCCCCTCTCCTCCTTAGGAGTGGGGTAAAATAGGGACACACAGGGGAGTATTTTTCCAGGAAGAGTGGATAGCTCAAGCGGCGCTCCTTCTCCAGTACCTTGTCTCCACCCCTGTGGGGTGGGAGTTGATAGTTGCCCTCCTTCTCTCCTCCTCCCTGTTTCCATCCAACCTATTTCTCCTAAAAAAACAAACAAAAAAAAACACATTTTTTTCACCAAAAATCTTTCCTTGAGAGGGTGCTGAATCCCTGTATCCTGTCCTTCTTCCAGAATAGCTGTCTCTGCTTATCTGGAGTATTTGCCAGCTATTCCGTGCCTTGAATTCTGGCAGAAAGCTTTGCTACTCCTTGCAGTTCCTATACAATCTGGAGAAGGACCAGGGTCCGGGATGTCTTATCCTTCTCCCCTCCTCTCTCCTAAATTCTTTACCCGCCCTACATCCCCTTCCTCCTCTTCCAGAGATTGGGGCCCCTCCCAATCCCCTTTAGTTTCTAACCTCTTTCTTTTCTGTCCTCTCAGTCGTTATTTCTCCTTTTAGTTCATACATCTTTTCCTTTTTCTGTCCCTTGGACTCCCTTGTCCCACCCTCCACTCCCTTGCTCTTACCTCTCCGGCAACTCGGAACTGGCAGGCAGGCGGAGTCGACCCAGCCTAACGGCCAACCCACGAGCGCCACGCAGTGCATCTGCCCCGAGGGCGGCGCCGATGGTGTGTCGGCTCCACCTACCTTTAAAAAAAAAATAGCTTTGGGGAAGCGTATAACTCGCGGCTAGAGTCACCAATCCCAATTACCCCTTTTCCCTTAGGTAATAGATACCTAAGGTCCTCAGATAATAGAGGGCCGAACAGGTAGGACCCTTGGCTCCCTACCAGCGATCAGGGCATTGCCTAGATCTGTGGAAGTGCTAACTGTTCTATGTTTGACTCAATGGCCACGTTGACTAATAGTCTTAGTTTTGACTTAATGTTGTATGTCCATATTAATGGTTGTATTGTCCTTACTGTTATGTCTGTTAATGGGTCATCGAACTTAACCTGGTCATTGAGATTGCAAAATATACGGGTTATGAGGGCATCCCGAGGGGGGGCGGGGGTGCCAAAATACCAGCATCTCAGAGATAAGTCATGATGCATTCACCAAAGTTAAAATTGCTCTCTTTAAACATAAATGGGTTGGCTTCTCCGATTAAAAGGTCCAAAACGCTGGCATACCTCCGGAGAACTAAGGCAGATATAACCTTTCTATGGGAGATGCATCTGAATCCAGTGGAGCATTCCAAACTCGCTAAATTAAGTCATGGACAGGTTTTTTATGCCTCATATAGGGGAGGTAGAAGTAGAGGGGTGGCCATAATAGTTCCATCTTATACCCCGTATCAGTCAGAACTGACTTGGTCAGACTCAGAAGGCCGACTAGTCCTTACCAGAGGGAAACTCAATAACGAGGAAATTACCCTAGCCAATATATACCTCCCCCCAAGTATTACTGTTCCTCAAGTGCGACCCTTGTTAGATAAGGTGGTGAATTTTACCAGGGGTACCCTTTTGATGTCCGGGGATTTTAACCTTATGGTTGACCCAAACATAGACTCCACAAGAGGGAGACCACAGAAGCTGTCGGCAACTCAGAAATTCTTTAAAAAGTTTATCTCGGAAATGGGGTGGTGTGATATATGTCGGAAATTACATCCTCACGCGAGAAATTATTCATACTACTCTTCAGTACACCACACATACTCTCGAATAGATTATGCTTTCACCCGAGTGGAAAAACTGTATACTGTATGTGATGCGCAACTCGGGGATATATCTATTTCAGACCACGCACCCATGATCACGCAATGGGACCTAGGTGTTCAACCTAAAACAACTCAATGGAGACTAAATCCATTTTATTTACGGTCTAAGGAATTTAAAGAATTCATTTCAGACAAGATTTCTGAGATCGTGGCTGACAACCCAGTCTCAGACACTACTCTCTCGGTCTACTGGGACACAATAAAAACAGTTTTAAGGGGGCATATAATTAAATATGAAGAAAAGACAGCGCGGAGAATACAGAGCTAAGCTTGAGGAAACACTTCATTTCCTACAACAAGCACACAAGCAGGGAGATAATTCCCTCCTCCCTCAGATACAACAAACCAAACAAGAATTGGATAAACTCGCGCTACAACAAACCAAAATAGCCCTAGCATTCTTGAAACAAAGATACTATGAGGTAGGCCCTTGAGCCACCGCCTGCTCACATACCAACCGTGAACAGCGGAAGGCAGCAACGATAGTGACCATTAGGCACCCAATTGAGGGACAACCCCTATCTAAGACACATGAGGTTGCAGAGGCATTTAAGGCATACTACAGTAATCTGTATAGCCCGGAATCTGTCCCTTCCCCGGATAGCCTGTCAGCATACATGGAAACACGTTCCCTGCCCTCCCTAGTGGAAGAACACAGAGATTCACTTATGCAACCTATAACCGGCCCTGAGATAGCATGGACTATAACCAATTCCAAGTCCCAGAAAGCCCCAGGACCCGATGGATATGGAGTAGAATTTTACAAGTCCGCGGGAACTCAGATTCAGCCCACACTCCTCCGTGTCTTTAATTCTATATTACAGGGCGACTCACCCCCAGAGTCCTGGTCCTATGCAACTATATCGGTGATCCCCAAACCAGGGAAAAATCCCCAGGAATGCGCATCATACAGACCAATTTCGGTACTAAATCAGGATTATAAATTGTTTATGAGTATTTTGGCCCATCGCATGGATCGTGTCCTCCCTCTTCTAATACACAAAGACCAAACAGGTTTCGTGAGGGCGCGTACCACAACGGATAACATCAAACGCTCTCTCTATGTTGTGGACCGAATGAGCGGTATGGATTCCCCAGAGGCACTAATCAGTCTTGATGCGGAGAAGGCCTTCGACAGGGTTGCATGGCCTTTTCTGTACTCTGTCCTGCACAAACTTGGCTTCCCTTCTGGCCTTATACAGGTCCTACAAAACATATATTATGCACCCTGGGCTTGCGTAAGAGTAAACGGACATCACTCTACCTACTTCCCACTTAAAGGAGGAACCCGCCAAGGCTGCCCATTATCCCCGTTACTATTTGCAACAATTATAGAACCCCTAGCACAACAAATCCGAGATTCACCTGACATACGAGGAATTTCTTTCGGGGATACGGAACACCAAATTGCTTTATACGCGGATGACATACTCTTATACCTCCAAAATCCAGAACAATCCATACCAGCGGTTCGCCAAATCCTGGATGCATACGGTTTGATGTCAGGATATAAATTAAACTTGACTAAAACTGAAATACTCACATTCAATTATACACCCATGCAGGGGATAGTTGATGCCCTCCCCGGTAGGTGGAATCTGGCAAAACTAAAATACCTGGGCATATATATATCCCGTGATAGTATAAACTATTATAAACATAACTACTCTCCTTTTTTGACACAACTAAAGCAGGACCTCCGGACTTGGTCTGTTTTACCACTGAACCTAACTAGACGGATAGAACTAGTTAGAATGATTACTCTCCCGAGAGCATTATATTTATTTCAAAACGTTCCCCTATTTGTGCCCTTAAGGACTTTTAAAGAAATCAACCGCCTAATACAAGACTTTATGTGGGCAGGTAGGAAAGCTCGAGTGCGCTTTGGGGTATTATCCCTTGCACGAAAGGATGGTGGCCTAGCTCTTCTGGACCTAAAGTACTACCAACAAGCAGTAACCATGGTACACATAATGGCAAGACAGAACAAAAAAACTCACCCGGATGGAAATGGAGCAAATATTGATGAATGACACAACATACTTTCAAGCAATTTATCGACCAGCGGTGGGAAGGAAGGCCTACCCAGCTATTAACCCTTGGCTGACAGCTCAGTACCAGAATTGGCATATGCTTAAAAAGTCACACAAACTATCCCCCTACTTGCCACTCCTATGTCTTATTCAGGCACGGCCGGACTTTCCACCCAACACTCTGGATTCCGGGTCTAATACATGGGACAGCCTAGGGCTGAGGTACCTACCACAAATCATGTCACAGGGTATAATTTGGTCTTTTACAGAAGTACAAGCAAAGTTTTGTTTGCCATGTAGTGACTCCTACCGATATCTACAGCTTAGACATTATGTAGATGGCTTATCCCCGTCCATGCGAAACCAAGAAAATTATGCAGCACCAATTCGATGTCAGATCTCCCTGAACAGTACAGGGAAGCAGGACCACTTGATTTCCTTATATTATCAATCCTTGAACTCTCAAGGTGAGGCCCTCACCGAAAACATTTGTACACAATGGCATGAGGAGACGGGTTACCAGCTATCTATTTCAGATTGACGATTGGCGTGCAGCTACTCCTCTAGGGTTACGAGCTCGGGTCAATGGCGACAATATGCCTGGAAGGTTTTGTTACGATACTTTAGATCACCCACAGTCACTAAGCACTACTCATTAAATAAATCTGCGGAGTGCTGGAGGGGGTGAAGCGAGAGGGAGGCCAACCTGACTCGCATTATGTGGGCATGCCCAGTACTCTCCAACTTCTTAAAGCAGCTTGAAACATAACTGCAGGAGCTTTTCAACCCACAGTTTCAGTTGACACTGGAGATGTACTTGTTTCTTGTCCTGCCTAAACCCTACAGAGGGACAAACACAAGATACTTGCTTTTACTGCTACTTACAGGCGCTAAAAAGGTAATAACCAGGCAATGGTTAACAATGAATGCTCCAACTATCCGAGACTGGTGGGAACTCACCCGGCAAATTTATAACATGGAAAAAATGACATATAATATAAATGAACGTGGGGAGGTTTTCGCCAAAAGATGGGCACGGTGGCAGATATATTATATGATAATAGATCCTACTTTTGTACCCTAGCGTAGCTGCCCCTAAGGGATCTTGGAGGCTATGATATTGACGGTTGCATCTCGCCTCTGAGGGGCTTGGGTCTGGCTTACCCCGTCTCTTCTCCCCCGTCCACGGATCTGGTTGGAGCCCTAGTACAATTGAGGTGGGAGGATAACCCATGCATGGATTGGCCAGTCGAGAATCCTGTGAGGGAAAGTTCGATGAACCGGAGAACGACCAACTCTTACGTATATGTAAACTAAAATTCCTAAGGAGTTTTTAAACTAGGGCGTGACTAGATTATAACCCTATTGGGAGTAATAAACTGTTCAGAACAAACATTGGATTTTATGTAGAAGCATTATATGAACCCTAAATAATGAATGTATCATTGGACCAGTTGTAAATGCAATGTATAAAATCACAACTGTGGACCTGTATGTATATAAGTTAAAATCTGACTAATAAAAAGAATAATTAAAAAAAAAAAAAAAAAAAAAGGCTCCCACGGGGTCCTGACCTCCAGCCAGATACCCATCTGTGATGAATGGTGAAGATACACAGAAAGATCATAATTACGGTAGGTACGTAATTTTCATTTTTGTGTGCTGTTTTCACTCTTAGGGAAAAGCTCTGTGTTTGTGTATTTGCTTTTAGCTCCCGCAATCCACACATATGAAGACTAGAAGTTTTAAAAAGTAGAAGCAAGGGGAGGAACATGAAATGTTATCAATCATGGACTCTAAATCTTTGAACAATAATAATAAAAAAAAAGAATATTACTGTTGTGGCCCAGGTGTTAAGGGGAAATTCCTTTAGTCCATCCAAGTCACCCATCCCATCTCAACTAAATTGCATATATCTTCTAATGACCATTTAATTATGGAAGAAAAAGATAAGAAAGGGTGAGTTATTGAAAACCCTATTATGAATGTTATTAACAGTCTGGAGGGGGAGAGAAAGATGACATGCTGCAGGTGCAATCAGTAGCAAATAATGATATAGCTAATACTGCTCACAAGGTCATATTAAGTCCCCAGAGAAGGGAGACAAAAAAAAAAAATAAGACCTTAAGAAAAGGTAAAAAAAAAATCTAAGAACGCAAGCAAAGGGAAAAAGATCTTAACTGGACAGATCCCAGTAGATGAGTTTTGCCTTGGTTATGATGGAGACCATAAAGATAATATTAAAATGCAAAAGTTAAGAGTTGTTAGTCACTGTCCAAGGGCAGGGGAAAAAGAATTCTAATGATGATTTACACAGCACTTAGGAATGTACTAGACTGGAATTATTCAGTTAATTGTCCATGAATGAATCTAGTTTAACATATTTGCATAAAGGAAAAAGTCAGGAAGGATTGGAGCATCAGGCTCTGGGGGGATAAAGAAGCAAAGGAATATTTCCATTTGTAACAAATATCCTACTTTTTTATCCAAGGAAATGATTGCTGCATTAGCATTTCCCAATATTTATTTATTTAAAAGTTCTACCAGGAAGGCAAACTGAGCAGACTACTGCTCGATCTCCAGATGCGTCGGGGATAGAACAAACTGAGCTGTGGTAAAATGGACAAAACATCAATACAAGATCAAAATGCAAAGTATTACATACAGAATACATTCAAAAATACAGAATATAGTGTGAAATACAGTACAGCAGCAGGTAGTAGTGCAAGGCAAATTAGACAGTGTAAGTTAAGATACACACATACTTCAAAACATATCTTTCAGTCACGTAAGGAGGAACTAGCCCTAGAGCAGAGCAGTATATTTAGTCACATGTGCAGATTGAGGAGAAATGTGCTTTGAGGAGGGAGTTGAGGTGTTGAGTGGGGGAGGCATGCCGAACGTCTGCGGGGAGGGACAGCTAATATTTATGGAGTGTATTAACAGTTAATTAAAATGAGTCTGAAGATGTTAGAAGGGAAGTGGTGGAGAATGGTTTATTGAGATTATGGGGATTTACAAGAAGCACTATGAAACTCAAGAGACTTTGATGGAGTTGATGTGATAGTTGATAAAGGCTGAGCTGGGGCTACAGCTGGATACAGAATGCAATTTTGAAGCATTCATAACTGAAATGGATCCTCAAATGAATGTAATAATTAAGCAATAATGCCCTCCAGGGTGTGTGTCATGCTGGGATAACGTCATGCCTCAGGTGGTTGGGCACGAGGCCGCAGGCCGAGTGCGTCCAACAACTGAGGTGTGACGTTATCCCAAATGACACACACCCCGGAGGGCATTATTGTTATTATACAATGGCTCGTTGTTATACAGAATAAAAAAAATCATTTTAAAGATGTTTTTGTGTGGAAAAATATTTTTTGTTTTTTAAGAGCAGATGAAACAATCAAGCATGTGTTCTAGGTGCTCAAGGTCATTTACAGGTTCACAGTGAGGCTGAGACTAGACTCGTGATGTTGTACTGGGATAACGACACGGGTCCAGCCCAAGACTGACCAATCAGAGTCCAGGATTTTTTCTTGCCCCTGTATAATCATGAACAACTGCTTTATGATCTCTGAGCTAATAACCTTCAATCAAAGAAGTTGTCCCTATGTGCCACTGTCCCTAAACCAGTTGCACAATTATCTTGGTAAATTGGGGCCAAATTGCCTTTAGTTTCCCCACATGAGGCTGAATACTATTCCCCAACTGAAGAAGGGTCAGTCTATCCTATTCTATATTTATTTGGGATGAAGAACAAGATAATGAATCATATGTTGCATTAAAAAGTCAATGCCTGTTTATTTTACAGGATATTTTAGGTTTGGGTTGCCTAGCATCTGATTTTTTAGCCATTGAAAGGGTCAAATGTGTTTGTAGTATGGGGCAGATAAATACTAAATTTGCTAATAAGATTTTAGCGAAAGAGATATTGAATCAAGCGGCTAGATCTTTTGGCATAAATGTAATTGATGCCATGGAAGTATTGAATGACAATAAAGTTAGGCCCCAAACATATCAGACTCGGAACACTCCACCTATCTTAGAGTCCTTTCCACAGACCAATAGATTTGATGTATTACAGGATGGTGTACATGCTTGACTAGATAGTACATTTGGTGAGGGTCCCACAGATAAAAATAATGACTTTATTAAGATTACCTCCTGGAATATTACTGGAGTTATGAATAACATTGCAGTCATGGAATGGCAAGATTTGTTTAGGAAAATGTATAATCTTGCTTCGAGGGGGAGTTCTTGCAGCCAGTAATACCAATAGGATTAAGTTGCCAGGCTTTAGGACCCCACAGAAAACGTCTAGCTAGCAGTCTATGGCAGGGGACCCCCCACCCCGACGTCGGCTCCGCCCCGACATCAGCTCTGGTATAAAAGGGGGCGGTCCCACAGCACCACCTCAGTTCTTTTCCCGCCATCGACCAACTAACATTGGCTCCACGGATGCCTTTTTTCACAGTCAACTGCCATTTTGCACCTCACGCAGTTACCGTTCATCATCTTTTTCTAACAGTTTTTTCTCCAGTTCCAGTGCATGCCTTCTTCATCTTCTCAGCGGCGGAAGTCAAAGTGCATATGCGGCAAGCAGATCCCAGTAAGGGACGGCCACTCCGCCTCTC
The DNA here is from genome assembly GCA_016271365.2 of Neoceratodus forsteri. Classification (NCBI taxonomy): domain Eukaryota; kingdom Metazoa; phylum Chordata; order Ceratodontiformes; family Ceratodontidae; genus Neoceratodus; species Neoceratodus forsteri. Next base: position 1,548,349,970 of record CM057450.1, read on the forward strand.
TGATCTGCTTAGGACCCGACCACCAGCCAGATGACTGCCCGCACTGCCAGAAATTCAACAACAAGACCCGCATCAGCTGCCTAAAGACACTCAAGGCCTACCTGCTGGAACAACAAGTGGCCACCATGCAAAGGACCCATTCTGAACATAGAAACATAGAAGTTGATGGCAGATAAGGACCACAAGGCCCATCCAGTCTGCCCATTTTTTCTACCTTATGAATGTGCCATAGGCCTGTACTCTGTCAATGGTCTATCTATTCATATTCATCTTTATTGCTCCCTAATGCCCATCCCATACCTGTTTGAAGCCCTGCACTGTATTCACATCCACCACTACCAGCGGTATGCCGTTTCATGCATCCACCACCCTTTCTGTGAAAAAGAACTTCCTCACATTACCCTTTAATCGTCTTCCCTCCAATTTCATGATGTGTCCTCTTGTCCTGCTATTTTTCTTGTATTGAAACACGTTAGACTCTTTCACCTTGTTAATTCCCTTAAGATGTTTGAATGTTTCGATCATATCACCTCTCTCCCTCCTTTGCTCTAGGGTATACATATTGAGCTCCGTTAGTCTGTCCTCATATGTTTTCGGATGCAGTCCCTGCACCATTTTGGTTGCCCTTCTCTGGACTGCCTCCATTTTTTTAATGTGCTTGTGCAGGTGCGGCCTCCAGTACTGCACACAGTACTCCAGATGGGGCCTAACCAGTGTCTTGTAAAGAGGGATTATTAGCTCCCTCTTGCGACTTGTAATACCCCTAGTAATACACCCCAACATCCCTCTAGCCTTACCTACTGCTTTAGTGGTCTGCTTGAATGATTTCAGGTTATCTGTGATGATGATGCCCAGGTCTCTTTCTTCCCTTGTGATTGCCAGCAACTTCCCTCCCAACCTATAGGTGGCTTCAGGGTTTCTCTTCCCTATGTGCATGATCTTGCACTTCTTTATATCAAACCCCAGTTGCCACTCTTCGAACCATTTTGCCACTTTATTCAGATCTCTTCTCATTCTGCCCACCCCATCTGAATCATCTACTCTGTTTGCAGATCTTGGTATCATCTGCAAACAGACAAACCTTACCCTCCAGTCCATCTGCAATGTCACTGATGAAGATATTGAAGAGGACTGGTCCCAGGACTGATCCCTGAGGTACCCCACTTGTGACTTGCATCTCTTCTGACTGTTTACCATTTACCACCACCCTCTGTTTTCTGCCCGCCAACCAGTTTGCCACCCAACTGATCAACTTCTGACCCACCCCGAGCCTACCCAGTTTATTAATCAATCTTCTATGTGGAACAGTATTGAAAGCTTTGCTGAAGTCAAGGTAGGCGACATCAACTGCACCCCCTTGGTCCACCACTCTGGTTACCCAGTCAAAGAAATCTATGAGATTAGTTTGACAGGACCTTCCTGTTGTAAACCCATGCTGTCTTGGATCCTGTGCTCCTATGGATTCCAGGTGTTGCACTATCCTTTCCTTAAGGAGTGCCTCCATAATCTTGCCCACTACTGAGGTAAGACTGACTGGTCTGTAGTTCCCTGCCTCCTCTCTGCCACCACTCTTGTGGAGTGGGATCACATGAGCCCTTGTCCAGTCTTCTGGGACCTCTCCTGTGTTCAGAGACTCACTAAACAGTTCTGATAATGGCACTGCTAGTTCCATCCTTTGCTCCTTTAGTACCCTGGGATGTATGCCATCAGGTCCTATTGCCTTGTCTGCCCTGAGCTTAGCGAGCTCTTGTAGGACCCTTTCTTTTGTGAAGGGACCTGTGCACCCCCCACCCGTCCATGGTGCTGAGCTGTGGGCCCTGCCCTACCTTCTCCTCAGTAAATACTGAGCAGAAGTATTATGTCTTCTGTTAGCACCCTTTGCAAACTGTGTGAGAGGCCTTTCGGGACCATGCAATTCTGCTTAAAGTTGGACCAGCATAACATTCTGTGGTTATTTACATATGCAGCCCATGATGCTTTGCATTGTGGGGGCATGTGTGATTTTGTATTTAGGATAGATGCTTTTCCTTGGTCCTCCTCCACACACTCCCCCTTATCCCCTTTGATCTTAGCAATACCAACTCTGGACTTTCTCCTTACACTAATGTATCTATAGAAAGTCTTGTCCCCTTCTTTTACTGTTCATGCTAGTGTTTCCTCAGTTTGGGCCTTTGCCTGCTTCCCTTAGGGAAGTTTGGTATGCCTCCCTATCTTCGTCCCGCTACATTCCCTTATATTTCCTGAAGGCCAACCTTTTGGCTCTGATCTTTTCTGCTACTGTTTCTGAGAACCAGAGTGGTTTTCTCTTTCTTTTGCTCTTGTTTTTCTCCCTAACACAATGGGATGTTGCTTAAAGTATTGCATCCTTAATGCTTGCCCACTTTGCCTGTACCCCCTCACCTGTATTTCTTCTTGCCCAGGCTAGTTTAACTCTGTTGGCCATCTTATCAAAGTCAGCACCTCTGAAGTCCCATATTTTTGCCTTGGAATGGGATGATTTTGTTCTAGTGGCCAAATTGAACCATACCATGTGATGGTCACTGGCCCCCAGGTGACCTTCTACCTGGAGATCTGTCATCCTTTCCCCATTAGTCAGTACTAGATCTAGGATAGCCCTGTCTCTTGTGGGTTGTTGTACCATTCGTTTGAGGCCCTCCCCCTGCAGGGAATTCACTATGTATCTAGTTCTAGCAGATGTTCCTGCTGGTATTGACCAATATGTATCTGGCATGTTGAAGTCTCCCATTATCAGAACCTCCCCTTTAGCTGTCATGTTTTGTATATCAGTAATTTGTCTGTGTCCTCCCCCTGGTCTGGAGGCCTGTAGACAACCCCAGTTCATATGGCTCTCCCATTTCCTGTTTCCAGAGTGGCCCACAGTTCTTCTGGCTCCTTATGTGTATTCTGAATTTCTGTAGCTTTGATATTTTCATTGACATAAATGGCAACACTCCCCCCCCCCCCACACACACACACACACACACACTTTTGCACCTCAGTCTCTTCTGAACAGTACATAGCCGGGTACTGAAGTCTCCCAAGTGTGGTTACTGGTGAACCATGTCTCGCTAATGGCTACAATGTCCAGTTTAGCCTCTGTCATTGTTGCCTGCAGGTCTGGGATCTTGTTTCCCAGACTGCCGGCATTTGTGTACATGATTTTCCATTGGCCAGATTTCGATGTGTTAGTTGTTGGGCGAGGTCCGGCTTTTCCCCTGCGCGTCGTATGGGAAGCCGGACCTTTTTCCTTACCTGGTGATGCAAATGAACTACAAACATGCTGAACTCCTGTTTGATCACTAGCTGAGGGGGGAGGGGTGTTCTTTCCATTCGATGTATTGGGTGCTGTACCGCTCTCCCTTTTTTGCTAGTTTAAATATTCTGCAAAGACATCAAACTTCTGCCCCAATGCACTGACTCCCTCCTTAGTCAGATGCAAGCCATCGAATGTAAAGAACTTTCACTCCCAAAACTGTTGCCGGTTACCTAAAATTTGTGTCCTTTTTTCAGGCACCAGCCCTTGAGCCACATGTTTAGCTCCCCTATCTCCCCTTCTCTGACCTTCCGTCCATCTGCCCCCCTCTCCCAGACCAGCAGAATCTCAGAGAAGGGGATGCCAGACAAAATGGATGACAGTTTGCCTCCCAGCCTGGTCAGGTGTTCCTTGGTCTCTACAACTGACTGGCTGGTAAGATCATTAGTCCCTATGTGTACCAGGACGTTGATGTTTTCTCCTGCTTCCTGCACGGTTTTAGCAATGCGGTCAGTGTCTCTCCACACTGATGTACCTGGGAGACATCTTCCTCCTCAGCTAGTGACTCCTCTCCCAAGAAGAAAAGATCGGGTAGGAAACATCACCATAGTGATAAATAGACAGCCAGGTCTAAATTCCTCCCTAGGTCCCCTCACAGGCCTTCTGCTTCTTCCACCTCCGTTGGGAGGTCGTAATCTGTTCCCCCAGGTTTAATGGCTGTTGCTAGGGCTTCCTCCAAGAAGACTACTGCCTCCTCCCATTCCAAAGGTAAGGAGTCTTCTTCTCATGGGCGTTCGTCCACCCAGGTATCCCTGGTGCATAGGCCCCACAAGCATACGCACGGGTCGGCACCAGAGGGACAGGTGTCTCTTTCAGGCAAGAAAACAGATACTGCCACCTGAAAGTCCTCAGGGTCGTCAGACAAGCACAAGAGGTCAGACAACTCCTCCAGATGCCAGGAGGTCATCAGGTACCAAACACCTCCTCCACCCGAAGACAGGGTGACGTCGGCTTCAGAGGGTCGATAGACGCCTCTCCATTTGCTGTTCTCCCTCAAAACATACTCATGCCAGCAATTGCTGAATCTCTCTGCAAACCACTGTATATATCATGCTTAGTCAAACTTGAATGTAATACATGTATCTATTGTTTCCTTTGTATTGTCATTACCCTACTTCCTTTGACGTGGAACCTTTGTAAATGAGCAGTCCCTGCTCAAAGGTACTTGTAATCCTAGAGTTTACTAAAATAAAAAAAAAAAAAAAAAAAGGAATATGGCCCACTCCGACTCCGTGTCAGAAACAGACCAGGCATCGCCACCAAAAGAGTGGCCGTCTGCTCCAAAAGTCCGGGCGTCAGATCAAACGCCCAGTGCTGCAAAGGATAAGATACCCGGGACTACGGGTAACTGGTCACCCCCTCCTCCTCTGCCTCTTCCTAAGGAGCCAGACGCCAGACCCCAAGGAGGCTTGGCACTGCCAGAGAAGGCCCTATTGGTCCTAACACCCGAGGCACCTGTAGGCAAGGAGCCTCAGGACCAGACGGCACCCAAAGCACCACAGGGTCTGAAGTCAGGCCCCCCAAATGTCTCTACCCTATCGCCACCACCACCAGTCATCCCACTGGCAGAAGTAGGGGCCCTATTTAATGCATGGTGGAACACTATCAAGGGGGACTTGCTGCCAAAGCCAGGAGAACCATCCCCTGTTCCAGTACCACTCAGGGAGCTATCGCCTCAGAGACCCAGACGACCTCCCCTGATGCCAGATTGTCCATTATCCAGCGATGACAACTGGCGGTCGCCAGCCTCAAGTGACCATAAGAGGCACTCTTCGTGCATTCCCTCTTCCATGGTACATCTGCACTCTTCCTCAGGGAAAGATGCAGAGGACTCCTTCACAGACTATTCCTCAAAGAATGAGCTACCCCTACCGTCTCCAGATCCAAGAAGGGATTCCCTGTGATCACCCCCAGATGATCGTCCTTCCTGGACATAATGAGACACATCAAGGCCCTTAATCAATGGGATACGGAGGAACTTGATCTAGAATGTTGCTACCTGGCTAAATTCCTCTGGGCAAATGACCCGAAACCCCTGGTCATCCCCCCCACTTGTTGAACCCTTCCAGGACTTTACAAAGTTGGCCTGGAAGCACCCAGCTACTACTGTAACCATGCACAGAAAAGTGGATCACTCTACAAAACACCCAAGGGAGAGCCCCACCTAATTGAACAGCTGAAGGCTGACTCTGTGGTGCTCACAGCAGCACATGGAAGAGTGCAGCAGCTGAGGCACATGAGCACTCTGCCCCCAGATCCAAAGTCAAAGAAGCTGGACCAAATGGGCTGCAAGGTCTATTCTTCAGCCACCTGCACAGTCAGGTCACTGAATTTCTTAGCACACACGATCACATACCAAAAATTACTTTGGACTAAGGCTATGGATTTGGTGAAAGCCCAAGCACACTCAGACGGCAAGTCAGAGCTCATGGCAGTCATCCAGTCGGGCATTGACATTGACAAACATGTGCTGAGGAGTGGCAGCAACTGGGGTATGCATGAGGAGACATGCCTGGTTGAGGGTCTCTGGTTTCTGCCAAGACTTGTAGGATGCCATATTGGATGCACCCTTTCAAGGGTCTGTCCTCTTTGGCACAGACACAGAAAAGCTCGTAACAGGGCTGCAGGATTCAGGCAAGGCGGTGTCTGATGTACATCGAATGTACAGATTGGACCCACCAGCAGCTCAGCACTGTCCTTTTCACAAGAATAAAGGACAACAGGGAAGACACCAACAGCAGCATATAGGAGGATTTAAGAGAAGAGGCCCTCCCCTTGCTCCAGGTACCCAGGGGCCCCAAAAATGCAAAGACAGCCAGACTCCCTTTGCCCACCCCCTCCACTATGGCATGACTCCCTGCTGACCTCCCCTCCTCTGGTGAAGGTGCAAGGGGAAGCGGTAGGAGCGAGATTCTCCCTTTATTGATCAGGGTGGTCCAGCATCACCACAGACCAATGGGTCCTCCAGATAGTCGAAAGGGGATACTCTCTGGAGTTCACCCAGATTCCACCGGACAGCCCACCCATTCCCTCCCACTGCTCCCCCTTCCACACAGCTCTCTTGTGTGCAGAGATACAGGCATTGCTCAAAAAGAGAGCTATTCAGAAGATACCCCGAGCTCAAAAAGGCAAAGGTTATACCGTATTATTTCCACTTCTTCCTAGTCCTGAAGAAGACAGGGGACATCCGTCCCATTCTGGATCTGAATCAGCTGAATACCTTCATTGAATACAAAAGGTTCAGAATGGTGACATTAGTGAGCCTGCTACCCATGCTCCATCAAGGAGACTGGCTCTGCTCCCTAGACATACAGGATGCTTATATGCACATAAAGATCCTGCCATCCCACAGGAATTACCTTCTCTTCACCTTCCAAGGAGAGCACTACCAGTTTAGGGCACTTCCATTCGGCCTTTCATCGGCACCAAGGGTCTTTAGCAAGTGCCTAGCAGTAGTGGTGGTAGCCCTCAGGAGAAGGGGTCATTATGTCTACCCCTACCTGGACGATTGGCTTCTCACAGCTTCATCAGAAGACCAATTGCATCAAATGCTGGAGGAGACTTTGTCTGTTTCAAACCTTGGGAATTACTCTCAATCTTTCCAAGTCATGCCCGTGGCCCGCTCAAAGACTGCAGTACATCAGAGCAGTCCTGGACACTGTCCAAGGGAACGCCTTTCTTCCCAAAGACCGTGCAGTCAGGCTAAGGGAAGTTGCTCACAGGGTGATGACCTCGGACCAGGTCCCAGCAAGAGTGGTTCTGCTGCTCCTGGGCCATATGGCCATAGCCATAGTTCCCCTTGCTCGTTTGAACATGAGGGTCCTGCAGTGGAACCTCAGAGTTCAGTGGTACCAAGGCATGGACGATCTCAATTAGCTGATCGAGTCTCCAGTGCGGTTCATCAGACCCTGGTTTGGTGGGTAACCCCGGCTCATCTAAACAAAGGGGTTCACTTCCAACGTCCCAGTCCCCAACAAATCTTGATGACAGATGCCTCGGGACTGGGATGGGGAGCACACCTGACATCTCACCAGACGAGGGGCTCTTGGAACTCCACGGAAGGGTCTCTCCACATAAACATTCTAGAAATGAGAGCTGTCCTGTACACGTTACAAGCTTTTTAAGGGGTACACTTACCTGGGCCCCTTCTAGTCCAGTCAGACAATACCCCAGTAGTCTTCCATCTCAACAAGCAAGGGAGCACTCATTCTAACCCCCTATGCAGAGAAGCAGTGAGAGTATGGGTCTGGGCAGTGGCTCACAGCCTGGATCTCACTGCAGTTCATGTTCCAGGGATCCACAGCATCCTCGCAGACAGCCTAAGCCATTCTCGACCTCAGAGCCATGAATGGGAACTACTGCAAGAGGTCATAGATGACCTCTTTGGATGGTGGGGTCAGCCAAAACTGGACCTCTTTGCATCACCACACAACGCCAAACTGCCCAATTTCTGCTTGCTAGATCCAAGGCCTGGTGTTTTTTGGTGAGACGCATTGTTCCTCTTCTGGACAGGGAGATTTCTGAATGCCTTCTCCCTTCCCACTTCTCCAGAGGATACTGCTCAAGTTGCAGGCAGAAGGTGCCCGAATGTTCAAACAACATGAAGTCTTGCTATATTATGACAATTGCAGTTTGTCCCACCATTAGAACTGCTCCGGAGGTGAAAGAGTTAACTCCCATTCTAAGAATGGAACTTAGAGCATGAGCTCGGTTAGAGAAGCTCTGTCTGGGTTATTTCAAACCCAAACTGTCAGATTCTTTACTCCGCCTCACTGAACAGTCGCTCCGGAGATTTCTCCTACTGCTCGGTTCATTTCTCGGTTTAAACAGTGTTTTCTCAGTTCAAATCAACCGAGAATATTATTATTTTAACCGCAAAACCAATCGGTTCAAGCTCTGTCTGTGGTATCGTAAGTAATTTCAGTTTAATTTCTGTGTGGAACTTGTAAATGTTATCGGTTCGGTTTTGAACGATCAGCTTCTTTAAAACTTGAAGTTACAAAAATTAGAGGTTTTAGAGTGCGGTTCCCGGTTCTTATCGGTTCTAAAAAAAACGGAATTCATTACGTTTTTCCAAGACCCGTGACACGGTTAGGAACCGATAAGGGTGTCTTGCCTGGCACTGCCGTTAAAAGGGCAAGTTTTTGGTTAGGCTGGCATTATGTCTGAGAAACCCAAATGAAAAACCGGGCCCACTGGGTTTCAACACTGTGATGCTTGTGGGGAAGTCTTTGCCAAGGCTGACCCACACACCACATGTGTATGTTGTCTGGGGTTTGACCACCTCAGTTCAGACTGCCAGATTTGTAAAAATTTCCCTGCAGCCACCCTGGATAAGAGAGTTGGCAGGCTCAGGGAACGAGAGGCCAAAAAGTCCGCTGACCCAGATGGCCAGCCCAGTTCGGTGCCAACCGAACGGAGGAGTGCCCTGACCAGGGCGGAGACTTCCTCGGGCAAGCCAAAGCTGGCCTGATGAGCCAGTTCCAGTAAAGAAAACAAGAAAATCAGCAGGTGTGGAGCCCAAAATTCCTTCTCCAACTGTTGCAGAGATAGCAAGAGCTATTCAGATTGTCCAGTCACTTTCTCCGGTTCCGTCCGAACCGCCACTGTCTGGTAAAAGGTCGGTTCGGTCGGTTCCACCAGTTCAGGAATATGATGTTGAGGAGTTTTATGAACCAGAGGAGGGGGAGGATGATTATGAACAGTATGAATGTGACTTGGAGGGTCTGGGTGTGCCCATTGAACCGGACATCTCCCCAGACAGACCTTTAGAATCTCCCCCTATGCTTTCTGAGTCCCCCTCTCACTTTATGTTTTACAAAAAAGTTGCTGAAACCCTCCAGCTCCCATTGGAGGAAGCGGTGGATGAGCAAGAGGAACCTGATTTTGTAGAAATGATGGATATACCAGAGTCTAGGAGATTGTCTATTCCTTTGCAGAAATCATTTAGGAAACAAACAATAAAAATTTTAAAACTCCTAATTCTGTGCCTCCTGTGGATAAAAGATGGACAGGAGGTACACTGTCAGGTCCTGACACAGAATTCCTTCACAGCAATGCAGTCATGTTGGTGGTTCAGGCTGCAGCCTGTGATAAAGCTAATATTCCCTGGCTTCACATCCTCCTGACAAGGATTCCAGGAAGATTGATGCCATGGCTATAAAAACAATACATGGCAGCGTCCTTGGGACTCAGGCAAGCAAATTACATGGATTATGTAGCAAGGTATCAAAATCTAGATGGACACTGTCATGGCTTTGGCCAAACAGGCCTCTGGCCAGCTTGCTAATGAGCTGGAACAGGTGGCTGCTGATGGCATTGAGGCATCCAAGGTGCAGTTTCATGCTGCTGTGGATTTTAATGATGTATCCTCTAGAGTCATGGCTACGTCTGTAGCTTTCGTAGGTTGGCCTGGCTCAGGTGTACTAGCTTGTCACAGGATAACCCAGACTAAGGCTATGGATTTTCCTGTGGGGAAATTCTCTGTTTGGGGAGCAGACAGAGAATGATATGAAGAAAATGGATGAATATAGGACTACCTATAAGAGTGCCCAAGCCAAGGAGCGGCAAGCCACTCCTCAGAGGCAGACCCCCAGGGGTAGGGGTAGGCCTTTTCACAGGCCTTTTTACCAAACCCAGGCCTCCTCTGCTTATGCTCAGAGGGCTTCTTCAGAGGCAGAGGCAGACGGGGTGTGGGCAGGCCTGCTTCCACCTCTCAGCCTAAAGCACCTGCCAAACAGACACCCTGATGGGGTGCCCAGGGCCGATTCTCCTTTACCCATAGGGGGCAGGTTGGCTTACTTCATTCAGAACTGGGTGTCTCTAACTTCAGACAAGTGGGTCCTGGAAGTAGTAAGCCAGGGTCTGGTTCTCAGCTTCAAAAAGTTCCCAAAGATGAGAATCAGATCTTTCCCACCTGCAAACTCTTTAGAGACCTTTACTCTAGAAACAGAAGTCTCAACCCTCCTGGCTCTCAGAGCTGTAGAAAGGGTTTCTCCCCTACACCAGGGCAAGGGTCTGTACTCCAGATATTTCCTTACCCCAAAAAAGACAGGAGAATGGCGGCCCATTTTAGACCTCAGATATCTGAACAAACACCTTTTGAAACCAAAGTTCAGAATGGTAACTCTGGCAATGATTTTACCCTCTCTAAGGCCAGGGGACTGGCTAGCCTCCCTGGACCTCAAGGATGCCTATTTTCACGTCCTAATCAGAAGCTCCCACCGAAAGTACCTCAGATTCGAACTGCCCTCAGGTCACTACCAGTTCAGAGCAATGCCCTTCGGCCTCACCTCTGCCCCAAGGGTATTCACAAAATGTCTGGCAGTAGCAGTTGCTCATTTAAGGAGGCAAAGGATTGTTGTCTTTCCCTATCTGGACGACTGGCTCATTGTAGGCCAGTCCCCAGAACAGGTAAAATCTCACCTGCAAGTTACCCAGCAGCTGCTCACCTCCCTGGGCTTCTTGCTAAATCTTCCAAAGTCAGTTCTGGAACCAGTTCAGGTGCACCTTCATAGGTGCAGAATGGACACAAAGCAGGCCAGAGCCTTCCTACCTTAGAGAGGGTAAGGAACTTGGTGGCTCTGGCCTCCTTCACTCTGCAGGTCTCGACCAGCAAGACACTTTGCAGCTCCTGGGGCACATGGCTGCGTCCACAGCCGTAGTGCAAGGAGCAAGATTTCAGATGAGGGACATTCAGTTTCACTTGAGAGCCTTTTGGTCTCAGAAAAGAGACCCCTTCCAAGTTGGTCCCAGTGACCTGAACCCTGATCCAGGCCTCCAGTGGTGGCAGGATCAGAGCAATTTAAGACTGGGGTCCCCTTCATTCCTCTGTCTCACTCCTTGACCCTCACTACAGATGCTTCCCTCCTGGGTTGGGGAGCCCACATGGGCGACCTCTCCACTCAGGGAGTGTGGTCCCCCAGGAATCTCTGCTCCACATCAATTTGCTGGAACTCAGAGCTGTCTTTTTAGCACTTCAAGTGTTTTCTGCGTCTGTTCAGAACAAAGTGGTACAAGTCAGAACAGACAACACCACAACAATGTGGTACATCAATAAGCAGGGGGCACTCGGTCTTCGGCCTTGTGCACCGAGGCAATGAAGTTGTGGTCTCTGGCCTATTCCCTGAACACTTCCCTCATAGCAGTTCATCTTCCAGGAAAGGACAATGTCCTAGCAGATGCTCTCAGCAGGATTTCCCAGGGCCATCACGAATGGTCTCTGGATCCTCAAGTACTGGGAATAGTTTTGCCAGATGGGGCACCCTCAGATAGATCTTTTGCAGCCCCAGACAATCACCAACTTCCACTTTTCTGTTGCAGGCCCCAGTGTTGGGCTCAGTCCCCTGGATGCCTTTCTCCTAGATTGGGAAGGAGTTTCTTTATGCCTTTCCCCTTCCCTCCTATTCAAGTGCTAGTCAAAATCAGATCCCAGCCTTGCAGGGTGATTCTGATTGCCCCAGATTAGGCCAGGCAGCCCTGGTACCCACTCCTTCTGTCCCTAACAGTCCATCTTCCCTGTGTCTCCCCAGGAATCACAACCTGTTAACCTGTGCCCAGGGAGAGTTTGGTATCAGACCTCAAATCCCTCAACCTCAAGGCCTAGCTCTTGAGAGTTAGAATTGTTGACCTACACCTTTCTCAGGGTGTTCTTGAAATCCTAAAGGCTTCTAGGAAGCCTTCCACTAGACTACTTATAATTCTAAGTGGAAAAGGTTTTCCATTTGGTGTGCTGGGAAACATATTTCCCGGAATCTGCTGATTTGCCCATTGTTTTTGGACTATATGGTCCATCTTAATTCTTTGGGCCTGAGACCAGCTACCCTGAAAGTACATTTGGCAGCTGTCTCTGCTTTTGTTTCAGCAGGAAAGCCCTCCTCTCTTTCCGCTCACCCTGTATTTTCCAAGTTTTTTAGGGATTACTTCATACTAATCCACCTTTAGGGATCCGCCCTGCCTGGACCTTAATGTTTGTATTGCCCAGTTAATGCAACCCCTTTTGAACCTCTGTCTTCTGCAGAGCTTAAGTACTTAACTTGGAAAACTGTTTTCCTAGTGGCTATCACTTCTGCCAGGCGCATAAGTGAGTTGCAAGCCTTGTCAGTAGAAACTGACTTTATTTCTTTCCACAGGGATAAAGTAGTCCTCAGGACTAACAGGAAGTTTTTGCCTAAGGTGGTTTCAGATTTCCATCTTAACCAATCTATCTCCCTTCCAGTGTTTTTCACTGAACATTCTTCCTCTGGTGAGAGGAGATTGCACAGTTTAGATGTTAAGAGGGCCCTAAGTTACTATATAGAACGTACCAAGGGTCACAGGTCCGAATCCCTCCAACTTTTTCTCACTTACGGTGAGGTCGGAAAAGGGAGACCTGCCACTAAGAGATCAATTGCCAGGTGGATTGTCTCTTGTATCCAATTTTGTTATCAGAAACTGGGGAGAGTTCCCCCCTCTGGCCTGAGGGCTCATTCTACCAGAGGTACAGCCGCATCTCTAGCTGCTGCCAGAGACATCCCTATCTTAGAGATATGTCAAGCTGCTACCTGGAAAATGGTACACACTTTCACCAAGCATTACTCCCTGGATGTCCAGGCCAGGAGAGATGCTCGGTTTGGCACAGCTGTGCTTCAGAGCCTATTCCCTAAGTAGGTTCTGTCCCTCCTCCATGGAGGTACTGCTGTGTAGTCTGCAATTGTCATAATATAGCAAGACTTCATGTTGTTTGAAGAAAAATTACTCATCTTAGTAATGTTGTTTCTTCTAATGGAGTCTTGCTATATTATGAACCTCCCCAACCTACCTCTCAGAACTTCTACTTGGGTATGGGGTGGGCAGCTAGTGTAGACATAGTTATGCCCATTATATTTTTCCACCCTTCTTGGGGTTTTTGGGTGTGGTGTTTTATTTTATATTATATTATTACTTCTGGTCCTCTGACTTGAGTCTTTGTGTTGGGACCAACAATAGGTGTTAATATTTAGGTAGCCAGTTGGCTAGTGTAGGTTACAGCTTCCACACAGACCTTAGTGAGTTTTTGCTCGTAAAGATCTGACAGTTTGGGTTTGAAATAACCCAGACAGAGCTTCTCTAACCAAGCTCGTGCTCTAAGTTCCATTCTTAGAATGGGAGTTAACTCTTTCACCTCCGGAGCAGTTCTAATGGTGGGACAAACTGCAATTGTCATAATATAGCAAGACTCCATTAGAAGAAACATTACTAAGGTGAGTAATTTTTTCTTCCTGATCGTGCCCTTCTGGCCTCGGCAGATTTGGTTCCTGCTGTTACAGCAGCTGGTATCGGAGCCACCTGTTCCCCTACCACTGTCCACTCACTTGCTCTCCCAGGAGCAGGGGACACTGGTTCATCCAGCCCTCTGCATCTGCATGCATGGCTCCTGCAGACCTAGCTAGGGACAGGTTTGGAGTGTCCCTCAGAGTGGCAGAGGTTCTCGTGGCTGCGAGAAAGCCCTCTACTAGGGCAACATATGCCATGAAGTGGAAGCATTTCTCCTTGTGGGCATCCCCTCATTCTCTGGATCCCCTCACCTGTCCAGTGGAATCTGTGCTGGAGTATCTCCTTTCTCTTTTGGACTCGGGTCTTAGCTACTCATCTATTAAGATGCATCTCTGTGCACTTTTAGCTTATCATGCACCTCTGGATGGGAAAACTCCGGCACAGTTGGACCTATGCAAGACTTTTTTAAGAGGAATCTTGCATATTAAACCCCCCAGGAGAGATTCCGTTCCACCTTGAGACCTCCTGTTCATGTTAGGAAAGCTTACCTTGCCTCCCTTTGAGCCAGCCACAAGTTGCGAGCTACGCCTTCTATCTTGGAAGGCATTATTTTTAATTGCCATTACTTCCACTTGGAGGATTTCCGAGCTGCAGGCTCTGATGTGCAAAGAGCCTTATCTTGTTTTTCACAGGGACAGAGTAGCTCTGCGCACAAATCTTACGTTTCTTCTGAAGGTAATGTCTACCAGTTTATTACCCAGAGTACTCAAACAGAGGGGAGGCCTTACTTCATACTCTGGATGTACATAGAGTTCTTCATTACTACCTTGCTCATACCAGTTCCTCCAGAAAGACAGACCAGTTGTTTTTCTCATTTGCCCAAAGGACAGTAGGGGCACCAGTATCAAAACAGACACTGACCAAGTGGCTTGTAAATTGCATTACGTTCTGTTATCAGAAGTACAATAGACCCTTGCCGGGACCGGTCAAGAGTCATTCCACCAACATCATTCGCATTCCTTAGGAATGTCTCATCAGTGAACCTTTGTGCATCTCTACTTGGAGTTCAGTACACACTTTCGTTAGGCACTACAGTCTGGACATTGCTTCCAGAAGGAGAGCAGGCTTCGGCCTAGCAGTCCTTCAGGAACTTCTCTCCTGAGATGCCTACTGGCTATTGCTTAGACAGTCCTCCACCCTTCTGACCTGGTGTCTCTTTGGGTATTGCTTGGGACTCAGTCCTATTGTCATTACTGCTGCAAGAGCTCCCTTGAGTAAGATAGTACAGTTATGTAAGAACTTCACTGTAACTGTAGATCTTCAAGAAGAGTCTTGCAGGTGGCTTTCCCACCCACCTGCCCTGGGGGATTAGATTTTCCTTTTCTCTTTGGGGATGGGAGATCCTCCCTGGTTCTCCATTTTCATCTCAGCTGGGTCTCTGATGGAGAACTGAGGTGGTGAGGATCGCCCCCTTTTATACCAGAGCTGATGTCAAGGTGGAGCCGACATCGGGGGCAGTCCCCCGCCATAGACTGCTAGCTAGAAGTTTTCCGTGGGGTCCTAACACCTGGCGGCTTAGTCCTATTAGTATTACCTGCTGCAAGAGCTCCTCTCAAAGACCTACTGTTACGGTAAGTTCTTATGTAACTGTATTTTTGTTTGCCTCCAGGAAACTTGGCTGCTAGACGATTAATCAATGTAATAGTTTTATAGTATTTCATTCCTTGGCAAAAAAGAGGGAAAAGGGTAGTAAGCGATAGGTGGCCTTTTATTAGAGTCAGGATTTTACCCCAGATAAAGTGCACAACATTTTGTTCAAAGATGATAGTAAACTAATTCTCCAGGTTCACATTAATGGCGAACAATGCTTAATTGGTAACTGTTACAGCTCCTCTTTGTGGTCAGTTTCACATAATGCTAATTTTTTTTTGCAGAGTTGGACAGATTACTTGCAGATGTTGGTGGAGATGGTGTAGAAATTGTTTTGGTGGGGAACTTTAATGCAAGAATAGGGCTACATAACTCATTAATTGAAGGAATAAATGACTTAAATATTCAGTACACGGAGTACAGACATTCACAGGATAAAACACTAAATAACATGGGTAAAATGTACTAAGCTTTGCAATAACTGGAACCTTGCAATCCTGAATGGTAGGCTAGAAGGAGACCAGCTTGGTGCAGTTACTCATATAGTGGGTAATTATGCTTCTGTTATAGATTACACAATTGTCACCATCTTTTATATACATATGTATATGTAATGCAACATTTTAGAAAGAACTGAACGTGATAATTTTTCACTTTGTTTAAAAATGAAGTCCTAGGTAGAATCCAACAAATAAATAATGATTGAGGAAATATTGAGGTACTTAATGAATGTAGGATTTACTGGAATGAACATAGTAAAATGATGTTCTAGCTATCTTACACTCAGAAGATGTAATGAATCAGGGGAGAAGATCATTTCTATTGATGAGGATACTATAATAACAGAGTCTGATAACCTGCTTCAGAGATGCAAAAGTTGCATTATAAAGTTAGTAAAGGGTTAAACCTTCAGATGGTTAGTTTGATAGGATTGTAAGGCAGCCAAGAAGCTGCTTGCTGCTAAAATCAGGAAAATCAAACCAAGGACAAATAGACAGAATGTGCAACAACTGAATACTGCTAGAAGAGAATGTAAGTGTTTTTTACAGCATAGAAGGAATTCTTATATTGCTGGACTATGGAAAAAGGTGTTGAAGGCTGTTCAAGATAATTATGCTGAGGTCTTTGGGAGATTAGTAGCTCATAATACATCTAATTGGCAGAATAATATGGATTCACATATCGTATATACCCTGAAGATTGGCATTTGTATTTTCAGTCTGTTTTTTATGGAGATAATTTGAAATTGGAAAACTGGGTACCCAGGCAGGAGCAACTAATAATGGTGTCTGAAGAAGTAAGAATGGCACTTAACAGTGACAAAATGTAACAAGGCTCCTGGACCAGATGGGTTCCCAGTTGACCTTTCCAAATGGATCCCATATTTTGGGCGTCCATATTAACAAAAGTTATGAATAATTATATTCATACTAACAGATTTTCTGACTCCAGGAAGGGCGCAGTTATCTTTCCCATATTTAAAAAGGGGCAGCTTGATAACCCAGATATGTACAGGCCCATTAGTTTGTTGGGTACAGCCTCTAAGATCTTTGTGAGGATTTTAAGTAATAGCCTGAACCACTTTGTTGATCATTATAAACCTTCTGATTTGCAAGCTGGTTTCAGAAAAGAAGGCTCTACTATTAATCACTGTTTCATTTTGCAAGATACATTGGAAAATATGTGCTAATTGGATCACACACTGTCTGTCTGGCCTCCATAGACTTTAAGAAGGCATTTCTCTGACATTAGTGGTATCCCTCTGGAGTCTGTTAGCTCTTTTCGCTATTTGGGCATTCATCTAGACCAAAACCTTGACTTAAAGCAGCATATCCAGGAAACCTGTAAATCTGTCAATTGCAAGCTGGGGGCCGCTTACAGGACAAACTACCTGCTCACCCCCTCCGCTAAACTGGCAATTGCCAGGGGAATCCTATTACCAACCCTGACCTACAGTGCTCCCATCCTAACCATGGCTAGCAAACTGCCCTGCATCAATGGGACACCACCTTTAACAACGATGTAGGTATGCGCTAAAGCACCACGCCTGAAACACCATTGTCAGCTGTACAAGACCTAGGCTGGCTGTCTCCTCCTCCACCAGGCTATATTACCTCTGCAGCCTCTCTGACACCATCATCAGAGTGTCCAAGCCAGCATCTCTATCAAAACTGCTCCAGCCGGTGATACCTTCACGGGACCTTAGATCATCTGACAAATCTTTACCAACTGTTCCTCTCTGCCGCACAAACAAGGGTTCTGGATCCTTCAGTTATGCTGCCCCCCACTTCTGGAACTTGTTGCCCCTGGACCTAAGAAATGCTCCTTCCCATGCCGCTTTTAAGCACAGTCTCAGAACTTTCCTTGCCTCGATGGACAAATGTGTTTGTTTTGATCCCACTTAAATCCTATGTTCCTAACCAGATCTCCTCCTCTCCTCTATTATGAATGATATGCACTTACCCATATTTTCCTTTATGTTTTGATGATACTGTATATTTGTGTGTTCAGATGCCCTGTACTCATATCCTGATATAATTGTAACATCCTGTTGTAATTTCTCTACTTCTGCCTAGTCACTTAGCTTGCCCTCATCCCTGAGCCTATTATCCTCACCATCCTTCCTTCCTTAACCCACATCCTCTGTTCTTGTAACCCTAACCATCCTCGCTTCTCCCTCTTCCCTTCCCACTTTAGCCATCCCTCCTATACCTTTTTACTGTCCTTACCTCTCCCTCTCCTGCCCTTCGCCTCCTCCAGTTCCCTGCCACTACACTCCCCTCTAGCCGACCTCTACTCTCCTCTCTGCCGTCTTTCAGTTCCACCGGTGTCCGGCTGCAGGTTGTAACCTTGTACCGCTAAAAGCCGTGCTTAGCCGTCTCCTTTCTGATCCACCTCTCACCTTTCTGCCCCTCTCACTGCCATCTTTTCCCTCCTTCTTTCATTCTTTCCTTCATCTCCCTTTGTACTGTCCTCACCCTCCCTCTCCACTTATCATCTCTTCCACCTGTCTGCGTCCTGCCATGACTTCCCGATCTCCCTTTTCTCCTGCCGTCCTTAGTTCCACCGTTCCGCCGCAGGTTGTTACCCTGTGCCGCCAGCCATATTCGCCGCCGCCTTACTTCTGTGTTCTTCTCCCTCCTTGTGTCACTGCCTTACTAGGAGCACTCCATTTAACCTCCCTTACTCGTTTCCCTATTTATTCCATGCCCCATCATCCCCAATCCCTTATATACCCTGCACTTCCCACGCTGCACTGCCCTCTACCTTCCTGTCCTCCCCCATCCCCCTAGTTGAAATCCCTCTATACCCTTGCACACGTCCCTACCACCCTCCTCTCTCCTGCACATTACCTTCCCCTATCTTTTGCACCCATTGTAACTCTCCCTGCTCCCCGACCTCTCCTTCTCTCCTGCTGACTCCGGTTCCACCAAACCCGGCTGCAGGTGGTAACCTTCTTCGGCTAATGCGCACTTCCGCCTCCCTTCTGCTTTAACCTTCCCTCATGCTCCTACCCTTTTCTCACTGTTTGCTCTACTCCCCTTTCTCTCTCTCTCCCGCTTTACCCATCCACCTGTCCACTACCACCTCACCCCCTAGTTATCAACAGTGAATACATGTATGATGATTCTCAATTGTTATGCTTTGACTACACTGTATGACTTTGTCCTTTCCCAATGTATCTTGCTTTTGTGTAATTTTTATGTATCACTGTGTTCTGTAACTGTACCTCCCGGGTCGTGCCTGAAAATAGTCACATGATGGCTAGTGCACTTACCCGGTCAACAAAAACTAAATAAATAAATAAATTTCATTCCCTTAATAAGAACATATTAGGTAATACTGTAGGTTTGTGGAGATGGGGATAGATAGGTCTTTAGTGCACATAAATAATGCCCTATATTCAAATAACTGGTGTCAAGTTTGATTCAATGTACGAGGGGATCTCATGGAAAAGATTGATATTAACACTGGTGTCAAGCAAGGTTGTGTCCTTGTTCCTATATTATTTAACATATATATTAATGATTTATTACTTGCATTAGAAAACCGTCAATATTTTCACCCTAAAATAGGCAAGCGTAGTTGCCCTGTTTTGGCATATGCCGATGATGTTATTTTAATTTCTTTAATTGCACGTGGCCTTCAGTCTCAGCTGAAAACATTGGAAGCCAATGCCACAAATTTAGATCTTAAAGTGAATACCTCCAAAAATAAAGTGATTTTGGTAAGTAAGCAAAGGTCCAGACTTAAGGTTAATACTCTGAAGTTCTGGGTTGATGGTGATACAGTAAGTTAAAATTGTTGCGGAGTATACATACTCAGGATTCACATTTAATAGTAGAATGACTTGGTCTCAACAGATTTTTCAAATAGCTGAAAAAGCAAATGTGAGTTATTTTGAAATTTAATAATAAAATATGGTGGTAATACTATATTAAAGTTATTAATGCTACGCCAATGGCACAAGCATTATATGGCATAGAAATATGGGGCATAAATGTCAAAGAGCATTTGGAAAGACCATTGATTCCTGTTCAAAAATCAGATTTACCATTAGCAATTCCTGGATACAGTGTTGGATTAGAATTGAGGCAGTCATCAGTACAAACTGTGGCCACTTGGAGGTTTTCAATTATTAGCTCAGATTCCTCAGGATTGGCTAAGGCCTGTTTGATACAAACATATGAAAACTGCCAGCAGAAAAAGGCCTTAGTAGTTAATCAAGTCTCCTCGAGTGTGCGGCTCAGTCTATTTTACTGGAGCTGCCCCACCCTCCTCTTGCCCCGAGAGCAATGGTTGATAGAGAAGATGGATCCCTACATGAAAAAGGACTGTCTGACACCTTGGATAGCCTTTGTCAAAAAAAACATTAAATTCAATGAGTAGTAGTTATTTATAGAACTGTGCCGTGGATAAGATTATAATTGCCACTGCTTATAGTCCATTACTAAAAACTTCACTGATTGACATTGACCGACAAAATGCACTTTCTGAACTCAAGCAAAATCATTTTCATCCTATTTTGGCTGACTTAATAATTTCCCTTGAGAGAAACTTATATTTAACAGTTACAAATATCAGATCAGGAAGGCTATTACTACTTTTCGTTTTGGTACCTTCCCCAGCGCAGTTCTGGCCAAGAGGTACAACAAGTCCTGTGATAAAAATCTTACCGGTATGTGCTTCTGTGGATATAATCAACAGGAGGATCTGGTTAATTTACTAATGATCTGTCCTTATTACACAAAAGCTAGGTCTAAATAAATAGGAAATCTATTGAAAAATCGAAAGAACAGACAGATATACTATGGTGATATCCCTTTTTACTACTAATTATGTGAACGTGTGGTTGGGTCATTCTTAATGGATATATTTAGAAGTAAGAAAAGGAAAAAAGTTATATAATATTTAAGCAATAATTTGATGTAAAATATTTTTGCAATGAATGTTGTATGATGTCTTTTTCTCTCCATATTTATAATGTCATTAATGACAAACAATAAACTTTTACCTCCCTCCCTCTAAAAAGCCCCTGCCCTCAGGTGTTCTCCTTCATGCAGAGGGCTAAGGGTATCTCTTACCCTCTGGGTGAGCCAGCTTCACGCTCAGAAAAAGGGAAGCTCGATACTCTGACCCAAAAGTGGGAATCAATGTTGAAGACTGGTTCTTGAAAGATATTAGAGTTACATACCTATTGTAACTGTTGATCTTCCAGAATATCTTCACCATTGATTACCACACCCGCCCACCATCTCCCACTCTAGCAGAGCCAGAGCCTCTGGGCAGCTCACTCTGTGATTGCTGGCAGGGACCTCTAGTACTACATGCCTCTCACTAGATGCTCACCTCCCTGTAGGACAGCTTGTTGTAAAACAAAAAATGAGGTAATGCCTTCTTTCTTTTCCTCTTCTCCTTCTTCCTGCCTGGGGTATATCCGTCCTTCTTGGGTATATCCCTAATAGTTGCTACATGCAACTTTTCCCTCTGGGTACTATCCACATCTAACGTCACATGACCATAGCCGTGTTTGTGGATGTGTGATTCGGCACTACAGTAGATTGGATCCACATTGTACTAGCTATCTCACAGGGTACATCCCTCTTGTTGCAGAAGTAGGCCACCCATTTTCCCCAGTGGTTTACTCTTGGTTTGCATGATGTTTTTTTCTGATACCATGTTACTTGTTTAGCCCAACAGACTCGGGAATAGCTGTGGAGATGGATACATCATTGACTCCTTTGGGCTGAGCAGCCCTGCAACCCATGCACCAGATGTTGTTTTCCTGCCCAGTCCTCCAAGGGGCATGACCTAACAGTTAAAAACACAGCTTTCTTCTGATGTCATGTTGTTTGCTTATTAGGAGTCATTTGTAGCTTTTTCCATTGCCTGACACATCTGTGCTATCTCATTTGCAAGGGTCCCAACTTTATGGCCACCCTCTTGTCTTACCTGACAGAGCCACGTGCTTACAGAGCTGCTGTCTTATTATCACCCACTGCTGTCTGGCTAGTGGTGTTGAGGCACTGGCTCTCCACCCTCTATGCCACCTATTGTGCCCTTTCTCTCTGTCTAGAGGTTGGTAGTCTTTTTTTTTTTTCAATGTTATATATACTTTCCCTGTCCCTTTGGGCTAGGGAATTTCTTAAACCCTCTCTTATTTTCTTCACTTTGTTTCTCTCTCTGGCCAATAAAACTGAGGTTGGTGAAGGAGCCGGCAGTGGTTATTGGCTAGCTCATAGCACCACATGGGTACATGTAGACACCGTGTCCAGTAGATGCTGCTGGTTCCCCAGCCAAAGCATTGCTTCCAAAGCCCAGACCCCTAAGTGGTAATCATTGGTGATGATATTCTGAAAGATCAACAGTTGCAGTCAGTACGTAACTTTTTTGTCCAGTGAGGAGACTACTGTCAGGTGTAACCTCTACTGCTGGTGACTGGGCACAGATGGATTGTCACTCTAATCAGGTCCGTCAAGCAGGCCTCCTGTTAGCCCTGCTGGGCAGAGCTGTCCCTAGCTAAATGAGGGAAAGATTAATGGCCTCCAACTAGGAGCGACTTAGAATTATTATTTTGAATGACTTGATGGTGGGAAACAATGCGAGAAGGCGGCAATGAAGGCCAGTGGTGCTGGGATGCACTGGGAGAGGAATCACTAGTAGGAGAAGGAGGTGATCCTACCACTGTACAGAGCACTGGTCCAACCACACCTGGAATACTGTGTCCAGTTTGGAGACCTCGCCTCAAAGGACATAGACTGGATCGAGACAGTGCAGAAGGACAACAAAAATGATAAGGGATTGCACCAGATGTCGTATGAGGAAAGGTTGAGAGAACTAAACATGTATTCACTGGAGCAAAGAAGGAGAGAGGAGACATGATCAAAACCTTTAAATACATTAAAAACATAAACAGGGTACAGTCACAGGAACTTTTCCACTTCAAGGAGGGTAGCAGAACTAGAGGACATGAGCTAAGGCTAAAAGGGAAGGTTCAGAACCAATATCAGAAAGTTCTTCTTCACAGAGAGGGTGGTGGACATGGAACAGTCTGCCACTGGGGGTGGTGGGGCAAAGACAGTGGGGAATTCAAAATGCATGGGATAGACACAAAGGAACCTCACTCAAAGAGGCAGATAAGGGAGTAGGTTAATACAAAACCACAGGACAGACTAGATGGACCATGCGGTCTCCTTCTGCTGTCACTTTCTATGTTTCTGTGTTTCTAATGTTTAAGATACCGTAAAAGTTTCAAGGCCTCAGTGTGTGTCTTCATCAGATATGTATAGAAATGAGGCCTCAAATGTTTTATCTTAATCTTTAGTCAGCCTAATAAAGGTGTAGTGTCTATCTTTCAGCTGAGATTTTGATTCCTCCAGGAAATGAAAAACATGCACCTTACCATGCAGTCCGTAATGTTTCATGTTCAGCTGACTGAAACTGCTATATGTAGTTGTTTCTGATTATCACAGCATATTATGATGGTGCAATCATTCAGTCATTCACATATTAGTATTACTGATAAAGGGCTGAATAGATCTGAGGCACTTGAACTGTATTATAATACACAAGTATATTAGTTTACTGATATTATTTTTTTATTATGCAGCAAATGCAAGTATAGCTCCAGTTTCTGGTCCACTATCAATAAACCGCAGCTCATATGTGCATCATTTGGGACTGGCACGGGCTCTGTCTCGCACAGAAGAAACCTTAGGAGATGCCAAGCATCATTATCAAGAAGTTATTACAATGGCACCAGAGGTACACAAGTTAATTTTTTGTACTGAATTTATATATGGCATATAGAACATATGTTGAGCAGAAAAGCCATCACCTTTTTCTGAATGACCACGGTGTGTGTAATATGGCCTTGGTTTAGTAACAATGGCAACAGTGTTCGCACCGGTGGCATTTAACCCATCACAGTGCATGTAGTGAAGTGTAGTCCTATGGCAGCCAGACTGATGGTATGGCTGCCGTGCACTGAGATGCCACATGGGAGACTCGTGTGCAGCATTGGATCCAGGACTTCTTTGGGTCATCAGGAATGTCCACACATTGCAGAAAGCTAATCCTGATACCTGGGTTAAGGGCTGTAACCATTTGGGATAGAAACATCCCATGCTGGATAGCTGTAGAGACACTTGAATGACTCCCCATTCTAGGCAAAAGATGCTGTGATCGTGTTTGCTTCCAAGAGAGGAGACCAAAATGTAGGCACCCTTCCCCCAGTGAAGAGCCCAGGTAAATACCATACTTGTTTGTTAAACCTCATGAGATGCAGCATCTTGTTTTCATGGGGTCCTGGAGAACGAAGCAGTCAACAGATTAACATAGTCAAGCTGAACAAGCTATATACAACCTAAACTATACAAGGCAAAAATTACTAGGAAGCCCAGTCCCTGCAAGTGTGGTGAAGTCATATAAGAATAATCAAAAAAGAAACAATATGCTGTTTTCACTCCATTTCAAAGCTGACTAGTCATACAGTATGCTAGGGCCACACAATAATTCCAAAATAAAAATGAAAGGATTGTACAAAATCAGCCGTAAAAACAAGATGGATTTGAAACATATCAAGTGGGGATATAAACAGATATAAAACGAGGGTGTTTAAAGTGCTGAAAGAACAGAAAAGGTGCATAAACAACTTGTGGGAAATAATCGACACCAACAGAAAAATAAAGGATACTGGGAACAGGAAAGAAGAAAGAACCAGTGAGAGGCAGTGTGGTCTACTGGTCAGAGCACAGGAGTAGGAGCCAGGAGCTTCGAGTTCAAATGCCATGATACCATTGGTTCACAGTGTAACCTTGAGCAAGTAACTTGACCTCCCACCCTTGCTAAAATTGAATAGAAGCAGGAGCTGAAAAAGAAATGTTCAAACAACATGAAGTCTTGCTATATTCTGACAATAGCAGTGAGTCCCAACCTTCGAACTGCCCCAGAGATGAAAGAGTTAACTTTCCATGCCAGGCATGGAACGCTGAGCTCGAGCTCGGTTGAGACTCTGTCTGTTGCTGTTTAAACTCAAACCATCAGATTCTTTACTCCGCCTCACTGAACAGTCGCTCCGGAGATTTCTCCTTCTGCTCGGTTCAATTTGTCGGTTAAAGTACCGCTTTCTCGGTTTTTGACCGATTTAAACCATAACCTGTCGGTTCAGTCTCTGTCTGTGGTATTTGTGAGTACTAAATAGGTTATATTTTATTCTATTCTGTGTGGAACTTGTAAACGGTTCATCGGTTAAGTTTGAACCGATCAAGTTGTTATAAAATCTTAATTTGTACTTTTAGAGTGTGGTTACCGGTTCTTATCGGTTCTAAAAAAAACGGATTTTATTATGGTTTTTTCCACGACCCGTGACACGGTCTGGAACCGATAAGAGGGTCTTGCCTGGCGGATTGCCATTAAAAGGGTAAGTTTGGTTAGGACTGGCACAATGTCTGAGAACCCCCCCAAAAGAGAAAACGGGCCTACTGGGTTTCAACACTGTAGTGTGTGTGGGGAAGTCTTTGCTAAGGCTGACCCCCACACCACCTGTGTTTATTGTCTGGGGTTTGACCACCTCAATGCAGACTGCCAGATTTGTAAAAATTTCCCTGCAGCTACCCTGGAAAAGAGAGTTGGTAGGCTCAGGGAAAGGGAGGCCAAAAAGTCCGCTGAACCGGATGGCCAGCCCGGTTCGGTTCAAACCGAACCAGAAGGAGTGCCCTCTGACCAGGGCGAGACTTCTTTGGGCAAAAGGAGAGCCGATTCTGAGGAGTTGGTTCCGGCTAAGAGAACTAGAAAAGAAAAATCAGCTGGCGTGGAGCCAAAACTTTCCTCTCCAACCACTGAAGAAATAGCCAAAGCGATCAAAATTGTGCAGTCGCTTTCCTCGGTTCCGACCGAACCGGCACCATCAGGCAGGTGCTCGGTTCGGCCGGTTCCACTGGTTCAAGAGTATGATTTAGAGGAATTTTATGAACCGGAGGAGGAGGAAGAGGAATATGAGGAAAGTGAATGTGGTTTTGAAAGTCTGGATGTGCCTATTGACCCGAACATCTCCCCAGACAGACCTTCAGGAGTGTCTCCTCCTAGGCTTTCTGAGTCCCCCTCCCATTTCATGTTTTATAAAAAAGTGGCTGAAACCCTCCAGCTTCCTATGGAAGAAGCTGGGGATGACCAGGAGGAGCCTGACTAGGTGGAAATGATGGATATCCCAGAGTCTAAGGAGGCTGTCTATTCCTTACAGAAATCTTTTGGGAAACAGACATTTAAGATTTTAAAGACTCCTAACACTATACCTCCTGTGGATAAGAGAATGGACAAGAGGTATACATTGTCAGGCTCAGATACGGAGTTCCTTACACAACAATGCAGCCATGTTAGTAGTGCAGGCTGCAGCCTGTGATAAGGCAAATATTCCTTGGCTTCACACCCCGGACAAGGACTCCAGGAGGATTGATGCCATGGCAAAGAAACAGTACATGGCAGCATCCTTGGGACTCAGACAGGCCAATTTTATGGCCTACACTGCTAGGTATCAAAAATCCAGATGGGACAGTTATGGCTTTAGCAAAACAGGTCCCTGGCCAGCTTGCCAAGGAGCTGGAACAGGTGGCTGCTGATGGTATTGAGGCATCCAAGGTGCAATTCCATGCTGCAGTGGACTCCAATGATGTGTCATCTAGAGTCATGGCTACATCTGTGGCACTTTGAAGAATGGCTTGGCTCAGATGTACTAGCCTGTCACAGGGATACCCAGACTAAGGCCATGGATTTTCCTATTGTGGGTAATTCTCTGTTTGGGGAGCAGACAGAGAATTACATGAAGAAAATGGATGAATATAGGACCACCTATAGGAGTGCACAGGCCAAGGAAAGGCAGGCCACTCCTCAAAGACAGCATCCCAGGGGCAGGGGCAGGCTTTTTCATAGGCCTTTCTACCAAGCCCAGGCCTCCTCTTCTGCTTATGCCCAGAGGGGGTTCTTTAGAGGGAGAGGCAGACGGGGTACAAGCAGGCCTGCTTTCACCCCTCAGCCCAAAGCCCCTGCCAAACAGGCACCCTGATGGGGTTGCCAGGGCCGATTCTCAACTACCTGTAGGGAGCAGGCTGGCTTGCTTTGTCCAGGACTGGGAGTCTCTGACATCAGACAAATGGGTCCTGGAAGTAGTAAGCCAGGGACTGGTTCTCAGCTTCAAAAAGTTTCCAAAGATGAGACCTGCAAATCCCTCAGAGACACTTGCCCTAGAGGCAGAGGTCTCTTCCCTCCTAGCTCTCAGAGCTGTAGAAAGGGTTCCACCCCTACACCAGGGCAAAGGGTTGTACTCCAGGTACTTCCTTACCCCTAAAAAAAGACAGGAGAATGGCGGTCCATCCTGGATCTCACATACTTAAACGAGCACCTTTTAAAACCAAAATTCAAAATGGTGACTCTGGGAATTATTCTACCCTCTCTAAGGCCAGGGGACTGGCTAGTGTCCCTGGACCTCAAGGATGCCTACTTCCATATTCTCATCAGAAGCTCCCATCGAAAGTACCTCAGGTTCGAGCTGCCCTCAGGCCATTACCAGTTCAGAGCAATGCCCTTTGGTCTGACCTCTGCTCCAGGGTATTCTACAAAATGCCTGGCAGTGGTAGTTGCTTCTCAAGAAGGCAAAGGATTGCCATCTTCCCTTACCTGGACGACTGGCTCATAGTAGGCCAGTCCCCAGACCAAGTCAAGTTACACTAACAGATAACTCAGCAACTGCTCACCTCTTTGGTTTCCTTCTGAATCTTTCAAAGTCAGTTCTAGAGCCTGTCCAGCTCCTCACCTTCATAAGCACAGAGCTAGACACAGAAAAGGCCAGAGCTTTCCTTCCCTGAACAGGACAAGGACCCTTGTGTCTCTGGCCTCCTCATTCACCCTGCAGGTGTCTCGACCAGCAAGGCATTTTCACAGCTCCTGGGGCTCATGGCTGCTTCCACAGCAGTAGTGCAGGGAGCAAGATTTCAGATGAGGGACATTCAGTTCCATTTGAGAGCCTTCTGGTCTCAAAGGAAGGACCTTCTGACCAAATTGATCCCAGTAACTCGAACCCTGATCCAGGCCCTACAGTGGTGGCAGGATCAGAACAATCTGAGGCAAGGGGTTCCCTTTGTCACTCAGTCTCACTCTTTAATCCTTACTACAGATGCCTCCCTCTTGGAGTGGGGGGCTCACATGGGCGACCTGACCACCCAGGGGTTGTGGTCCCCTCAGGAATCTCTGCTTCACATCAATCTGTTGGAACTCAGAGCAGTATTTCTAGCACTTCAAGCTTTTTTCCAAATCTGTTCAGAACAAAGTTATCCAGGTCAGAACAGACAACACCACCACAATGTGGTACATCAACAAGCAAGGAGGCACTCGATCTACGGCCTTGTGTACAGAAGCAATGAAATTGTGGTCTCTGGCTTACTCCCTGAACACCTCCCTCACGGCAGTTCACCTCCCAGGCAAGGACAATGTCCTGGCAGATGCTCTCAGCAGGATATCCCAGGGCCATCATGAATGGTCACTGGATCCCCTGGTCTTGGAGGTGATATTCTCCAGATGGGGCACCCGCAGATAAATCTTTTGCAGCCCCAGACAATCACCAACTTCCTGTTTTTGCTGCAGGCCCCAGTGTTGGGCTCAGTCCCCTAGATGCCTTAGTTCTCAGTTGGGAAGGGAAGTTCCTGTATGCTTTTCCCCTTCCTCTCCTGTTTAAAGTGCTAGTCAAAATCAGATCTCAACCGTGCAAGATGATCCTGATTGCTCCAGACTGGGCCAGACAGCCCTGGTATCCACTCCTACTGTCCTTAGCAGTTCATCTTCCCCTGTGTCTTCCCAGGAATTACAACCTGTTAACCTGTGCTCAGGGGAGGGTTTGTTACCCGAATCTCAAATCTCTCAATCTCAAAGCCTGGCTGTTGAAGAGTTAGAGTTTGCTGATTTACACCTCTCCCAAGGTGTAATGGATATTCTGAAGGCTTCTAGGAAACCTTCCACCAGGGCTACTTATAATTCCAAATGGAAAAGATTTTCCATATGGTGCTCTGGGAAGCATATTTCCCCAGAGTCTGCTGATCTGCCCGCAGTCCTTGATTATATGGTCCATTTAAATAGCTTGGGGCTGAGACAAGCTACACTGAAGGTGCACCTGGCAGCTGTTTCTGCTTTTATTTCAGCAGGTAAGCCCTCTTCTCTTTCAGCTCACCCTGTATTCTCCAAGTTTTTCAAGGGATTGCTTCACACCAACCCTCCATTCAGGGACCCTGCCACTGCTTGGGACCTTAATGTTTGCATTGCTCAGCTTATGCAACCCCTTTTTGAGCCTTTGTCTTCAGCAGAGCTTAAGTACTTGACTTGGAAAACTGTGTTTCTGGTAGCCATCACTTCTGCCAGCGCATAAGTGAATTACAAGTTTTGTCAGTGGAGCCTGATTTTATCTCCTTTCATAGAGATAAGGTGGTCCTCAGGACTAACAGGAAGTTCTTGCCTAAGGTGGTTTCAGATTTCCACCTTAATCAATCTGTGTCTCTTCCTGTGTACTTCACTCACTATTCCTCCTCTGGTGAGAGGAGGATGCACAGTTTACATGTGAAAAGAGCCCTTAGCTACTACATAGAGCGTACCAAGGGTCACAGGTTTGACTCCCTCCAACTGTTCCTCACTTATGGTGAGGTTGGTAAAGGGAAACCTGCCACTAAAAGATCCATTGCCAGGTGGATTGTCTCTTGTATCCAATTTTGTTATGAAAAACTGAGTAAGGTTCCACCCTAAGGCCTGAGGACTCACTCTACCAGAGGTACAGCTGCTTCCCTGGCTGCTGCCAGGGACATCCCTATTCTAGAGATATGTCAAGCAGCTACCTGGAAAACAGTTCACACTTTTGCAAGCATTACTCCTGGATTTCCAGGCTAGGAGTGATGCTCGGTTTCTAACAGCTGTGCTTCAGAGCCTATTCCTAAGTAGGTTCTGTCCTCCTCCATGGAGGTACTGCTTTGTAGTCTGTTATTGTCAGAATACAGCAAGACTTCATGTTGTTTAAAGAAAAATTACTCACCTTAGTAATGTTGTTTCTTCTAATGGAGTCTTGCTGTATTCTGACCCCCCACCTGGCCCTCTCAGAACCTCCGTTTTTGGGATGTGGGTGGGCAGTGCAGTGTTGGCACTCAGTAGGTGCCCACCTTGTTGTTTTCACACCTTTTTCTTGGGGTGAGTGGGTGTTGTTTTCATTTTTGGGTCTCCTGATTTGAGTCTTTGTTTTGGGACCAAAAATGTGTTTTATGTTTAGTAGCCAGTTGGCTAGTGTAGGTTTACAGCTTCCACACAGGACCTTAGTGAGTTTAGCTCATAAAGATCTGACGGTTTGAGTTTAAACAGCAACAGACAGAGTCTCAACCGAGCTCGAGCTCAGCATTCCATGCCAGGCATGGAAAGTTAACTCTTTCATCTCCGGGGCAGTTCGAAGGTTGGGACTCACTGCTATTGTCAGAATACAGCAAGACTCCATTAGAAGAAGCAACATTACTAAGGTGAGTAATTTTTTCTTTCATCTCAGCTGGGCTGTCCTTGGTAAATAAAGTGTAAAAAAAAGAGAGCAAGAAAGAAATCTAGAACCAAGATGTAAAATGCAAGGAATGGAAGCAGTCTGTTAGAAGGGAGTAAATGAGAAAATAAAAAAAAATAATTGGTTGTAGGACAGAGTTAGACTCTGTGGTTCATCCAGCAACACATTGCCTGCTTTTTTTTTTATATATACCTTTTCCTACCTAAAACTTGAAAAAGGATGTGGTTCTCCCTAATGGATATCCATGAATATCTTTCAAAATATACAACTTTGTAACAAACTTTTTAAATGTATAATTCTAACAAGGGGAATGTAATGCATGATTTTTCCTAATAGCAGGCATCCTGCACCTTAGAGAGGCCCCAAAATATTGTGTGTTAAACAATGGAATGAATACGTTCACACTGTGCTGGTCATGCAACATTTGGCTCCGCAGTGGCAGATGTTTGTTTCTACTGAAGATCAAACCCCGTGGATCCAGCTCATGGTCTTTTAGCTAAGTTATACTTAGATTTCAACAGAACATTTACAACTGTATTATTTCTTTGTTGCTTCTTCTTGTCAATAGAAATTACTTACAAAAAGGGTAATAAGGGCCGGCCCGCTGGCGCAGCAGAAAGATTCACCGCTGTGGCACTGGCAACCTGGTTCGGAATTGACTCGAGCATCGAGGGTTTGGTAGGAGAGAAGCTTGAGCGTCCGATGACTGCTCGCCTTCTCTGCGGGAGGCGGTAGAGGACCAGTGCCTACTGACCCTGGTGGAGGCTGGGGAACAGCAGTGCGTCTGATCCCACTACCTAGGGAGCATGGCAGGCGCGGTGTCTGCCTTGCGTCTCCGTCATGCTCCTGTGGGAGGAAAACTGGAGGAAAATGGTGCACTGGCCGGTCGGGTGATGGCCTCCTGGACCCTCGTCACGGGCTCCCAATCCACGAATTGCCACCTCAGCAGCACCCAGGACCACTGGAAGGCTGGTAAGGCACATTTCCTTTGCAGGAAGGGGACCCGCCCGATGAAGGGATACATCGGGTTACCCTGGGTGGTTGCAGTGTGGGGTGGTGGGTGGATGGGAGTAGCCCGGGATGAGAATCGGTCCTTGAAGAGGCCCGGAGTGATTGGCCAGTGTGCAGAGGGCAGCATAAACAAATAAAAAAAAGGGTAATAAATATCCCAACCAGGGGCTCACTGGTACAGCTATAGAAACATAGAAGACTGCCAACAAAAGAAGGCCTTGTGGTCTATCCATTCTGCCCTGTTAGGTTGTACATGCCTCCTAGGGGATCATGACCGACCTCCCCCATTCCCTGACTCCTCTGCTCCCGTAACCACACTTTGTGTCAAACCCATCCCCTTTTAAAGCTCCTTACCATTTTTGCAGTGGCCAGCTTGTCGGGTTCCTTGTTTCACCTATCCACCATCTCCTCTGTGAAGTATTACCTCACATCGCTCTTGACCCCCCCACCACCACTACCACCAGTTTCTTGCTATTTCCCTGGTATTTGTACTGCCATTGGCTGTGAACCTGTCCATTGGAGTACACTTTGTTAATAGCCTGCATGTATTTAAAAGTTTCAGTCATGCTCTCCCTTCTGGCCTCCAAGGAGTATATGTTGAGGCACTCTAGTCTTTACTTGTATAGCCTCCCCTATTGCCCCTAAATCATTTTAGTCACCCTCCTCTGCACTGTCTCCAGCTTGTTTATTTCCTTTTCTCCTGGTGAGGGTTCCAGAATTGTACACGGTACTCCTGGTACGGTTTCACTAGTCTTGTACACTCTTTTATAGTATTTATTTTATTTATTTATTTAATTCATATATCGGATTTACAGCCTTGAGTCAAAGACTCATTTACAAAAGCACCTCGTCACAGGAGGGGAACAACCAACTTGTGAGACAAGACAGTGTGGAACAATACAGGTGAGATACATACAGCATACATAGCAAGAAAATTCAGCAAAATAAACATAGGCAGTTTGCCCAGTTTGCCAGAAAACCAGTATACAGGGGTGTCACCAGCAGATTAAGTTTTGTATACAGTACCCCACAATGCTACCCCCAGTCCATTATGCCATACACATGGTTGCTTAGAACTCATTGAATGGAATCAGATTAATCAGATTTGGACCTTTTTCAGAATTTGGAATTTGAGGTATTCATGGCCACAAATCTGAATTCCAAAATCCTGTCAGATGCAGAATCAGAATCCTAGTCTGATTCCAGTTCCACATCCGGTGTAGTAAGAAGCCCTCCCTTACCTGCTGCTGCCGCAGTCCTTCTTGCTCTCATCTAGCACGGAGGAGGCTCAGGTGGCTGTAGTGAGCAGCAGTCCTCTTTGGCCTAGTGGTGAATACCAGGTGTCTTTTGTTATGTTTTTCTCTTGTTAGATAAGTCCATCCACAACATTGGTCAAACCTTCCCAAGTCCTGAAGTAAGCTCCTGTAGTCCAAAAGCATAGAGCACCCCAACCAACTGGGTTCTCCAGCCTCCTTTAGCCTGATTCCCCCAGCCCTTAGATCCCCCTCCAAATCAGCTCCACATCATAGGTAGATAGTGTCCCTAGTTTTCTAAAATGTGCTTTAAGCAACACTAGTCTAGTAATACTATGTCCCTCAGACTCTGCATGCTTGCTCCACTCCACGACCTGTCATTGTTTGATACAGAATTTCTTGGTTCTCCCAAAGTTACACAGGAGGTGGCTGACCTAAGCAAAGCCCTGGGAGCAGGCTTTGCTAAACACCTTTTACCATATGCCCCTGGCAGAGCCTGCGCTCGGGGCTTTGCTTAGGTCAGTCACCTCCTGTGTAACTCTGGGAGAACTAAGGAATTCTATATCAAATAATGGCAGGTCGCTAAGCAGGGAGACTGTGTGGAGTCTGGGGGGGACATAGACTACTGACTAGTGTGTTTAAAGTGCTTTATAGAACATGGGAGACACCAGTCCTCATCAAGAAAATCAATCTGTCCTCTTCAAACCTCTACAAAACATACATGGAAACCAACAGAAAACCAGATTACCTGCAGTTTGCAGTCCCTCAAAATCCTCAACCAATTATGACATTTTTGCAGACAAACGTGCAAACATGCTTAGAGTCACCTCACCCCGCACCAGATGGTGACTTGTTGAATGTGCAGCTGCATCACATCAGACATACTTCCAGGTTCAGCAATTAGCCCCCCACTGCACCAGACACATTTAGAGGTTCAGCAAGACCCCACCATTATCATACAGTCTAATCTCATCCTCCCAAACACACACCAGGTTATCGTACCAGCAGTTTCCATTTCCCCACCAAATACCCCGTTAGAAGTTGAGAATGATCTTATCTGTGTCAATCTTCACCATTCATCACTTTTGGGTTATTGGCTGGAGATCATGACCCCGCGGGAGCTTCTTTTTTTGGGGGGATGGGCGGAGTCGACGCACCATCGGTGCCGCCCTCGTGGCCGGACGCTTGCATGGCACTCCGCGTGGGTTGGCCGTTATGTTGCTGACTCAGCCTCCCGCCTAAGTTCTTCATCTCCCACGCCGAGGTCACCTTGTGAGAACTTCAAGAGAAGAAAAGGAGGCCTAACCTGCTTTGCAGCAAAATTTCCATCGACTCGTGTCGCTTTCTCGGTGCCATAGTCTGTCGGCTCCCTCCTGCCGGTTCTGTTCGCCATACTTAACGTTGCCCAGTAAGACCTTTCCATTACTTTTGTTATTCTGCGATGTCAAGTCTTGTTTGGTGTTTTTTTCTCTGTAGGTCATGTCTTGGTCGGAGGGCAAGAAAACTTCAAAGACGGGACAGCCCCCCATGCAACGGTGCCCATGCGGCCGAAAATACTCCATCACCGACCAGCACGACCGTTGCCTTACGTGTGTTGGCTCGCTTCATGACACGGATTCGTGTGACGCCTGTTTCTCCATGGACTGCCGGGTCATCGAGCAACGCGCGTGGAAAGTGGGGCGAGCTCCGCCGACTTTCTGGGGTCGGGCGTGCACTCATCGGGCCAAGCCACGTTCTCTCGGCCTTTCCTCCGGGTCCCCTCCCAGTTCTATACGGGCCAAGGAGGAGGGAGCCTCAGCCTCTCGCAGCCTAGCTGTGGCCGAGGCTTCTTCCGCGGTGAAGGAGGCCCAGTCCGTTTCCTCCGGGAGAGGGACGGGAGGCACTGCATTGGCAATCGCCCCTTTGGGGGGTGAAGGCTCCCCCGGTGTCAGACCCATGGCTCAGAAGACCCGGGTTGACGCCGTCTGTCAGGGCCATTTCGGGCCTCGGCGCCCTTTGCGGCGCCATGGGCCCTGATGGAGTCGCCATCGCGCCCGGTCTGTCGCCAGTGCCGCGGGCTGCTGCTGGCGCTGTTCGTGGAGCTGATAGTGGTAGCGGTGCCGTGGGAGGTTCTACGGCACCATCTCTAACTTTTTCTCGCGTGCTGAGGTTGAGCACGGCACCGTGTCCAGTTCTGTGGCCATTCACGGTTCTGGGCATGGGCATGGCGCCGTGGGGGTTTTGGATCTTGGCACCGAGAGTGCTGTTGGAGCCAGCACCGGTGCTGTCTCTGTCCTCGATGCCGCTTGCAGTGCCATGGGGCAGGATGGCACCATGGGGGTTTCTGGCCTTGGCGCCGGGAGTGGCGCTGAAAGTGCTGTCCGAGCCATCATCGTTGTCTCTGTCCTTGGCACTGTCCGGTGCCGTGCAGACAGGACAGTGCTGTGTCGCTTCTGGCTCTTGGAGACTGCTGCCTGGTTGAGCCGTGTCTTCTGCCACCATTCACGGTGCTTCGGAGGACACTGGTACCGACTTGGGTATGGTCTCCATTTCTGGTACCCTATCTGGTCGAGATGGTGGCAGGCGCCCGCCAACTGTCTGGCACAGGGCTTTGGTCTCCACCTCTTCGGAGGAGGAGTCACACTCTGAGTCAGATGGGCAGTCTGGCTCCTTGGAGTTAGCTGCTGGCATGGGCACCCTCGTAGTGTCCTCGACAGGCCAGAGTCAGCCCCCCTCTGAGGAGCGGGCAGGGACTTCCGGGGTTGGGTTCAGGGGTTCTGACCAGCAGGCAGCGGTGCTGGGCACCATTGCACTGCAGCCCGGCCTCGGCAGGTTCTCTGACCCCTCAGGTGGTGTGGCTAGATCGCCCAACTTTGGGGCCAATCAGAGCACCCACAGGAGGGAAGGGTGCTGCACCCTGGATAACTCCTTCAGGGGCCGACCAGGGCTGCCAGTTGCCTAGGCTGGCCCTCTCGAGGAGGAGGGTGCTCTCAGATTCCATGGGGTCGAGGGGCATGGGCTCTGTGCAGCGACCTTTTTCCTGGAGCCCACCCGGGCTCTGGGAGAAGCCGTAGCGTGGATCTCTGCTCTTCCCTTTCAGTTTCTTTGAGAGAGCCCCATTCTTTGGAGGTAGGGGACCATCCATTTGGACGAACACAGCCCCGGTCACCTCATGGGGGGATTCTTCCAGGCGCAGCCAAGGCAGTTCTGAAATGGTTGTTCAGCTGTCGGCTGTGGGTTCTTCTGGAGCACCTTCTTCTGCTGGTGCTCCTGGTGCACTCCCTAGCCCAGGCGGAGGTCAGTCGATTTCTTTTGTCGGTTCTGCCCCTATTCCTCTGCCACATTCTCCAGCGCTCCCAGGCATCCTTGGTCCTAGCAGACCTCTCTCCTGGGAGCAGTTCAGGGCCATGGCTGCTTGATTCCCTGCTTATGTCAGGGCAATGGACAGACAGGTTTTTCAACCTTCCCCCGAGCAGCCACCCTCTGAGCAGTTGAGATCCTCTAACTCCTCATCCCCCTCTTCTGGGGGAGAGGAGCCTTCTGTCCACATCTCCCCAACTGCTGATCTTGCACAGTGTCAGTGATTTCCTTGTGAGGATGTTGGAGGACCTGCACATCACCCCTCCCACTCAAAGCAATCCAGAGCACTCTGCGCACGCCTTTCTAGGTGATTTCAGCGAGGACGCCCTTGTGGTGCCCCCCTGGCCTGCTCCCTTTCAGGAGGCGTCGTTGTGTTCCTGGCAGAGGCCCTTTCCAGAGTTCCTTCCTTAGGATCTCTCGCAACGGTATGTTTCCAGAGTCTCCAGGTTCCATGCCTCATCCTCAGTCAGGATTGACGAGCTGGACACTCCTGATGGGCTTCACGCCCTCCACTGTGACCAGCCCCCAGACCAAGATTCCTTGGATTTTGACTTCTATGGGAGGAGGACGTTCTACTCAGCATGGTTGCTGCTCTCCATCGCAGCACATCAAGCCCACTATGCATCCTATGATAGGTTCTTGTGGTCCAGGCTGGGTCAGCTCCTAGCCTCTTTGCCTGACACGGAGCAAATCAGACAAGCCATCGCACTCTCTGCACGTGGCCTGGAGCTAGCAGGCCACCAAGCGAGGGCATCATACAATGCCAGCGAGGTAGCTACCAGGGTCGTAGGGACAGCGATCTGCACTAGGCGGGCGGCATGGCTACGTCTTTCCCGGTTGTCACCCTTGGCCCGGCGTAGGGTGATTAACTCTGCTCACCAGAGAACCTTCCTCCTCTCCCATAGAACGAGATGGCGTTTGTCGGGGCAACTTCCTTCCCCCTCCAGGGGGTCCCCGTCTCACTCTCCCCACACTCGGGCCTCCCCAGGCCCTGAAGTTCTCCCCCTTAGTGTGTCTCCCACTGAGAGCTAAGGGACTCTGTCCTTTATGGTTAAAACCCCCTTTGGGGGGCTCAGCACTCACCCAAAAGTGATGAATGGTAAAGATTAATACAGATAAGATATGAAAATTATGTACCTACCATAATTATGATCTTTCTGTGTATCTTCACCATTCATCACAATCCTGCCCGCCATCCCCCTGGGGCCTCAGTCTCTGGGTCCCCTTCCCTCCCTCCCTCTCTGTGCCCTCCTTGGCCCCTCCTTCTTTGTCAGGAGTGGGATAAACAGGGGCACATAAGGGATGATATTTCTAAAGGGAGAGTGGTCAGCGTGGGGGGCACTCCTTCTCCAGTGCTTTAGCTCCACCCTGTGGGGTGGGAGTTGGAAGTTGCCCTCCATTCTCTACTACTCCTTTGTTCCCGCTCAATCCTTAATTTTCTTTGTCCAATGGACATATCCTTCCTTAATTTAAAAAATATATATATTTTTCTTACACCAAAAATCCTTTCCCTGAGGGGGAGAACTATGTCCTATCTTTCTTCCAGAATAACCGCTTTCTTTTTTTTTTTTTGAAATCATAGTTTTGTACTCCTCCTCGTCCTGCCAGCCCCGACCCTTGGGGCTGCTACAGAGTCATCCTCCTGCCTCTTGCTCTACCTATATCCACCACCAGGCCCCATGGAGCTTCAGCTACCTCCGAGCTGGGACAAGGTGGGGTGGCAGCACCCTGAGCTACTTATCTCGTCGGTCCAGAGGTGGCAGGGTGAGCAAGGGCACATCAAAGGCAAGCTCCAGGCAGCCCGTCTTCCCAGCGCTGACAGGCGTTTTCTCCTTTCTTTCCCTCCCCTACAGTGTGCAACTCCCCTGACGTCAAGTCGACAAGCGCTGACATCAGCACTGTAAAGTGGCCGTCCGTTCCCCTACAGTCGGGGCTTATAGTACTCCGAGCCTCCGCTCGGATTCAGACAAGTGCTTGGGCATTAGCCGCAACCCTCCCTGGAGAAGGCAAGCTGTCGTTGGACGCTCAAGCCTGTCTTCCCCCGGCCGACCCACCAGCGACCCAAGTCAGCTCCCGAACCCAGGTCGCCGGCGTGGAGCAATGTGTGGCGCCAGCGCTCAACCCTCAGTGCCA
This sequence comes from Neoceratodus forsteri, assembly GCA_016271365.2. Classification (NCBI taxonomy): domain Eukaryota; kingdom Metazoa; phylum Chordata; order Ceratodontiformes; family Ceratodontidae; genus Neoceratodus; species Neoceratodus forsteri. The sequence continues at coordinate 1,548,387,972 of CM057450.1, forward strand.
CCTGGCGCGAAAATAACCGCTTTCTGCATTTGGAGTTATTGCCAGTAATTCTGCCTTGAATTCTGTCATTGAGCCTTTGGCTACTCCTTGCAGTTTCTATACAATCTGAGACAAGTCAGGGTCCAAGGTATGGTTGTTACCTTTCTCCCCGCCTCAAACTTACCCTAAAAATCCCTCCTCTCTCCTATTGCCTATTTCCAGAGATTGGGGCCCCTACCAAAGCCCCTTGTTTCCTCCTCCTCCTTCTTCTGTCCTCTCAGTAATGTATTTCTCCTTTGGTTTATGTATCTTTCCTTTGTCTGTCCCTTGGACTTCCTTGTCCCACCCTCCATCCCTTTTCCTCACATCTCCAGTGGCCGGAGTCGACAGCACATAACGGCCAACCAGCGGGCGCCACGCGGTCGCCCGGCCTCGAGGGCAGCGCCGATGGTGCGTCGAATCCGCCCATCCAAAAAAAAAAAAAGAAGCTCCCGTGGGGTCATGACCTCCAGCCAATAACCCAAAAATGATGAATGGTGAAGATACACAGAAGGATCATAATTACGGTAGGTATGTCATTTTCATATTTGGCATGTGCAATCAATTAAACACTTTTATATTAAGGCTGGGGGTCTGTGGGGTGCTAGTTCCCCATAAGCGTTGGAGTTTTAGATGCTCTGTGGTGCATCTGACAGTTTTTTTCAGACCCCCCAAGCTTTGCAGTGAGATCTCATGTAGACCATCTCTCACAGGACATAGCATCTTGACACCCTCCCCAAAACACCAAACCCACTTACTGGGTCAATGCTCCCCCATGAGCAGCAGATACCAGACATAAATCCCAATCCCTGCACAAACTTTGGTTTGACACAACATAACACAGTTTTTTTTGTTGTTGTTTTTTTTAAACTACCCACCCCCCCACCTGACACCATGCACCTTGCGGTTAAAATCTGAAGGCTATGCATCAGGTCCGAAACCAACGTACTGACAAACAGCATACATGGGGTGTATGTGAAGCCCGATTCCTTGCACATTTGATGGGTACCTTATACAGATACAACCCGAATGGCAGAGATATCTGCAGAATTGGAATGCACTATTAACAGCAGAACTAACACTAGGCATATCACCTCCAAATGTATTGACTGCAGACAGTGTAAAGTAAAAAAACTATAGAGATGAAGATAGAGGACTCCCACTAAACCCCATCAGCACTGTGTCATTCTGGCATGTTATCAGTCCTCCGATGCCTTTATCTCTGCAAGTGGCACAGTTTTGTATTTTTGTTTTACACTGGCTGGTGCCAATAAATTTGGTGGGATGCCTATTTAAAGCCATTAAGACCTGCTTAGAACAGAAACATCACATATGCAAAATTCACCACCACAAAGCCCCTGCTAAAATATTACTGAGTCGGTCCTTCAAATCACTTGACCTCACTCCAGTTCTAAATGACCTACTCAGCACTGACTGATCCCCAGTCTCCTCAGCCTCCACCATTGACAATGAGCTAACCTACTTTAAAAGTCCTCAAAATATGGAATCTCCATGCCCCCCCTTCAGAGTTAGGGGGTCCCATCTACCATGGATCACATCAGACCTGCTAGCCCGTTTACGTGCCTGAGACCTGGCCTGGTTGGAACATAAATATACCCTCTCCACTGCAGCCTTACAGAAGTACCACTACCTCCGAAATGCCTGTACTAGGGCTGTTAGACTTGCTAAGTCTGAATACTTCTCAAACACCTTCAAATCCAACATCAATCACCCATCAAAATTTTGGAAGGTGGTCCACACTCTTTTCTCCCCACCAACTCAGCCACCTTTGTCCTGAAAGTGGATGATTCCTCCCTATCCAACCCACTCTCAGTCGCCTCTGAGTTTAACTCTTTCTTTACCTTCTGCGCCTCCTTTCTTCTCTCCTCCCTCCCCCGTCCTCCCTCTGCTCCCCCACCCTCCTGTCTCCACCGCTGTCTTCCGCCTCCTACCTCCTCTTTCTTTTCTTTTTCTCTACAGTGTCCCCCTCTGTCGTTCTGGACTCTATCCTTACCTTAACCCATCAAAAGGCAAGAGTCCTGACAGGATGGATTGCAAACTCCTCTATCTATCTGCCTCAGCTATCTCCTCACCTATTGCTGACCTCCTAAACCTATCCTTTTCCTGTGCTTCTGGTCCCTCAGACTGGATGCATGCTACAGTTATTCCCCTCCCAAAAGGAGGAGACCCCTCTGCTACTGGTAACTATCGCCCCATCTCCCTCCTCCCTATCCTGGCCAAGCTATGGGAACATATCATGCTTTCCCAATTGCATAGAAACATAGAAGATGATGGTAGATAAGGACCGCAAGGCCCATCCAGTCTGCCCATTATTTCTACCTTATGAATGTGCCATAGGCCTTTACTCTGTCAATGGCCTATCTATTCATACTCATCTGTATTGCTCCCTTATGCCTATCCCATGCCTGTTTGAAGCCCTGTACTGTATTCATATCCACCACTTCCTGAGGTAGGCTGTTCCATGCATCCACCACCCTTTCTGTGAAAAGAACTTTCACATTGCCCTTTAATCGGCCTCCCCTAATCTCATGCTGTCGTCTTGTCCTGCTATTTTCTTATATTGAAACATGCTAGACTCTTTCACCTTGTTAATGCCCTTAAGATGTTTGAATGTTTTGATCATATCACCTCTCTCCCTCCTTTGCTCTAGGGTATACATATTAGCTCCGTTAATCTGTCCTCATATGTTTTCTGATGCAGTCCCTGCACCATTTTGTTTGCCCTTCTCTGGACTGCCTCCATTTTGTTAATGTCCTTGTGCAGGTGTGGCCTCCAGTACTGCACACAGTACACTCAGATGGGGCCTAACCAGAGTCTTGAAATAGGGATTATTTTCCCTCTTTTCACTTTGCGATACCCTACTAATACACCCAACATCCCTCTAGCCTTACCTACTGCTTTGTTGGTCTGCTTGGATGATTTCTCCTTCCTAGACTCCTCTTCCTTTTCATTCCTTACCAGTCGGGCTCTGGCAGTACCACTGTATGACCACCTCCCTCCTCAGGCTCACTGATTCCATCCTCACAGGCATGGACCAGGGCCTCTTCACCTCTGCCATTTTGTTGACCTAGCTAAGGCGTTTGATAGTGTCTCCTCCCTCCTCCTTGCTAAACTCTCAGCTGCTGGACTCTCAGGCACTGCCACCAGTTGGTTCTGCTCTTACCCTAAGGGTGGGACTCAATCTATCAAAATTGGTGACACTGTCTCCCTGCCCCTCCCTATAACCACTGGGGTCACAAAGGCTCAGTACTTGGGCTGCTGTTATTTTCTGTTTCTCTCAACAACCTCCCCTGGGCCTGTACGCATCCATTCACATGTATGTGGAAGATATGGTCCTGTACATCTCCAGTCCCTCCACTGCTGACGTGGCATCCAGACTACAGCTCGACTTTGATCAAGTTCTGCTCTGGATATGCTCAAACAAGCTATTCCTGAATGTCAAGAAGACTGTCTCCATGTCCTGTGGCACAAGGCAGAGACTCTCAAGGCTCTCATCCCTTCCCTCTTTCCGCACCTTAGATGGGTCCCCATAGAGGGTGTCACCTTCTTCAGGTATCTTGGGGTATGGCTTGACCAACACCTCAACTGCTCTGGCCACGTGAATGCCATGGTAAAAAAACTGCACCCCAAGCTCAATGCCTTGTACAGAAATCGCAACTGCATCCCATTGTCGGGTCGCCGTGCAGTCATCCAGAGAATGATCCTCCCAATCTTTGACTACAGTGACATGCTGTACAGTGCCACCCCTGGTACTTCCCTAGCCAAATTGGACACTTTCTTCCATTCTTTCTGCCGCTTTGTGCTTGACTGTCCCTCTCGCACTCACCACTGTTCTCTGTATCAGTTTCAGTCCCTTCCCTCTCTTGAGGATAAACGCTGAGCCCACTGTGTCAACCTCATCAGTAAATTCTGGTTTGGCTCCTCCCCCCCCCCACACCTTTCAGCCTCTCTTTCCTTATCCCCCCCTCCTCCCACTCCCTTAGGAGCACAAATGCTCATACCCTGGCTGTACCCTCCACCTCGACATCCGTTGGCCAAGCTGCTTTCAGTCATTGTTTCCCTAAACTCTGGAACTCCCTCCCCATACCATCTGTAATGCCTCCTCCTCTCATGTCCTCTACACCCTCCTTCAGACCTTGCCTCACCCTTTATAACTGCTTAATGTTTGGCCTCCCTCTCTTCCCCCCCACCAGCCCTTCCACCTGTACCTCTCCTTTCCCTGTGTTTTATCTTTTCTCTCATTTCCCTCAAACTGCCTTACCTAATACTAGTCATAGCCTGACTCCAAAATCCCTGGTATCAACTTTGTTGCTATTTCAGTGTTATTTTTGCAAATATGCTAAGCACTTGAAACTTTGTAAATGCTTTGTAAAGCTCACATGTATTAATTGTATTATTCTGAGTTTGTACCTATAATTACCTGCCTACATGTCCTCATTTGTTGTCATCCCCCTCCCCCCAGGACGCATCTGGAAATGAGCAGATTGCACAACATGCCTTTTTCTAGTGAAACTTTAAAATAAATAAATATGCATCTGTTACAAACAAAGGTTAAGTTAGCCACTTTGAGAGGTGCCCCCCACAGCATTTAGCACACCTAACTTTTTCTAGCAAAGATACTGTTTTCACAAAATAGAATTGTGTTTACATAAAAACACGAACGACATTCATGCTGACTTGTTGCCCTTATATCACTGTTTAAATAAATGTGAAGTGCTGAATAAAATGTTGTAATTTAAAATCCAATCGCTCTTGTTCTATGCATATTCAACTGCCCATTTTATTATTTTCCTTCTACACTGAAGAATTAGAGGTTATCGCTAATAAATAACACTCAATTACAGGAGTAGTGTAGACAAAGCTGAAAAGATCTTGCTGATGACCCTCCCTGACCCAGATGTCGGTCTCTGCATGAAGGCTATAAAATCACAACAGTGTAGCCTCATCCACTAATTCACATAAAAAGGAGCTCGCATCTGGGACATTGAGCGATCACTGTCACAGAAAATAGAGAATAGAGTAAGGTTTGTGTGTACATAATACATGTAAACATGAAAATGCCATAAAAAAATATATTTTTACTACAAATATAAATATAATAATGTGTAAAAAAAAAAACATTTTGTGCATATAAGTGCTTGGGTTATAAATCTATAATCCAAAATGTACATGCATACACCAACGTGCATTCAATCTAATACTGCCACATGAAGTTCAAAAATATCACAGAAATGGTTCTCAGTTCATGTAAGCATTAAAGCCATATGGTCTCAAAGTTTTCAATTTGAAAATCCACACGGATTCTCTCCAGGATAATAGCTGTGTCATATCCCCTCCACGAGGTCTGCACGGAACTTCTCCATTGCCCATGTGCTGGATAATGGCTTACACAGATACATAGATACATAGACAGTGTCAGCAGATAAGGGCCTATGGCCCACCCAGTCTGCCCATTTGAGCTTGTAAGTTCAGTTTATGTTTTCCTAGAAGTCTGTTGCCCCTTACCCCTGACCTCCAGAATTCCTTTATGTCTATCCCATGCATTCTTAAATCCCATGATTGTTTCAGCCCCCACCACTTCCTCTGGCAGGGTGTTCCACTTGTCCACCACCCGTTCTGTGAAGAAATTCTTCCTCATGTTTCCTCTGAATCGTCCCTCCTCCAACTTCATCCCATGCCTCTAGTTCTGGAACATCTGTTTCGCTTAAAAATAGTGTATTCCTGCACCCTGTTCCTCCCTGTGAGATACTTGTATGTCTCTATCATATCCCTCTCTCCTCCTCTCCTCCAGGGAGTACATGTTCAGTTCCTTCAACCTGTCTTCATAGGACTTGTGATGCAATCCATGCACCATCTTTGTTGCCCTCCTCTGGACCTTCTCTACCCTGTCTATGTCCTTACGTGGTATGGTCTCCAGAACTGTACACTGTACTCCAGGTGGGGCCTCACTAGTGTCTTGTATAGCGGAATTATGACCTCCTTTTCCTGCTGGTGATGCCCTTCCATACATCCCAGCATCCTATTTGCTTTACCTGCTGCCTTGTCACACTGTTCCCTACCTTGAGGTCATGAGAGATAATAACCCCAAGATCCCTTTCCTGCTTGGTGCATGCTATATCCTCACCCCCAACTGATATATTGTGCCAGGTTTTTGTGCCCATATGCATTATCTTGCACTTCTTTGCATTGAATTTCAACTGCCAAACCCTGACCATTCTTCAAGTTTGCAGGTCCCTTCTCATTCTGTCTACACCGTCTGGTGTGTCTACTCTGTTACAGAGCTTTGTGTCATCAGTGAACAGTGAAATTCTGCCTTCTAGGTCCTGTGCAATGTCACTGATGAAGATGTTGAATAGGACCGGTCCCAGCACTGATCCCTGTGGTACCCCACTGGTCACTCTTCCCTCTGTGGAGTGACAGCCATTTACCACCACCTCTGTGTCCTGCCACCCAGCCAGTTACCTACCCACCACACTACTGTCCTGCCCACACCCATATTCCCCAGTTTGTGTAATAGTCTTCTATGTGGCACAGTGTCAAAGGCCTTACTGAAGTCCAGATAGGCCATGTCCACTGCCCTCCCCTGATCCACCTCCCTAGTCACCCAGTCAAAAAATTCAACGAGGTTGGTCTGACATGACTTCCCCCTGGTGAAACCATGCTGCCTTGGGTCCTGTAGTCCACTGACAACCAGATGTTCCACCAATCTCTCCTTCAGTAGTGCCTCCATGATCTTCCCCACTACCGAGGTGAGGCTGACTGGTCTGTAGTTCCTTGCTTCCTCTTTGTTCCCGCTTTTGTATAAGGGGACTACATCTGCTGCCCTCCAGTCTTTGGGTACCTCCCCTGTTTCCAGTGATCAGCTAAACAGGATAACCAGAGGTTCAGCCACCACCTCTCGTAGTTCTTTAAGGACCCTGGGGTGCATTCCATCTGGCCCCATTGCTTTATCAACTCTTATTACTTCCAGTTCCTTCAGGACCCTTTCTCGTGTAAAGGGACTTGTGTCCATTTCTGCACCATTCTCACCCCTTGTACTCCCTTCAGACCCATTACCCTCCTCTTCCTCAGTAAAGACTGAGCAGAAATACCTGTTCAGTATGTCAGCTTTACTGTTGTCATCCTCCACACAGCCCCATCCTCCCCTTCAGTCTCACTCATCCTCCCTTTGTCTTTCTTTTTTCACTTATGTACCTGTAAAAGGTTTGTCCCTCTACCCACTGATTTTGCAATGTGTTCTTCTGTCTGAGCTTTGGGTTCCTTACTGACCTCCTGCCTCCCTTTGCTTCTCCTGGTACTTCTCCCTATCCCCTTCTGCCTGTGACTTTTTGTATTGCCTGAATGCAATCTTTTTGGCTTTCACTTTCTTTGCTACCTCTTTGGAAAACCATAATGGTCTCCTCTTCCTTTTCCTTTTGTTAACCTGCTTAATGCATAATTCTGTTGTTCTTGTAATCCCCATTTTAAATACTGCCCACTGTTCCTCAACCCCTGATTCCTGTCCCATTCCCATTAATGCCTCTTTCAAGTATCTTCCCATTTTCCCAAAGTCTGCCCCCCTAAAATCCAGGATACATGTTTTTGTGTGGTTTGGTTCTGCTCTTTCTGTGATTTCAAACCACAATGACTGGTGGTCACTGTTCCCCAGGTGCTCCTCCACTGTTACCCCCATCACACGGTCCCTGTTTGTGAGCACAAGGTCCAGTATTGCCTTCTGCCGAGTTGGTTCCATGACCAGTTGGCTTGAGGAAGGCACCTGAAGGCAGTCCAGGATAAATCTGCTCTAGTTGATGCTGCTGCTGGGATGCTCCAGTCCACGTCTGGAATATTGAAGTCTCCAACCAGTACTACCTCACCTTGTCTGCCATCTTTTGGATAGCTAGCATCAGCTCCCTATCTGTTTCTTCCTCCTGGGCTGGTGGTCTATAGACCACACTTGCTGTGGATGGCTGTCCCATTTTCCTTTCAAGCTTAACCCACAGTATCTCTCCCCATTTTGTTCCTCCTGGATCTCTGTGGCCCTTATGTCATTTTTCATACAGTGCCACTCCTCCTCCTTTCTGCCTGCTCTGTCTCTTCTGAATATGTTGTAGCCAGGTATAGCCATCTCCCAGTCATGGTTATCATTACACCAGGTTTCAGTGATGGCCACAATGTCCAGGTCTGACTGCACCATGACAGCCTCCAGATCTTCCATCTTGTTGCTAAGGCTCCTGGCATTTGCACACATGGCTTTCCATGATTTGACCTCCCTAGACTGTTTCGCTGTTCTACTCCAGCCCCTTCCTTGGTTGTCCTTTATCCTGGTTCTCCTTGCTGTCTGCCCTTCTGCTGAATTTTGCCCCTTTTCTGCCTATCCACCTCTTGGGCACTAATCTCCATCTTTTGCACACTGCTTTGCAGAGATAGCCACTCCTTTGGTTCACTGGTTCCACTGCTAGCTGTGGGGGGTGAGCAAGTAGGTACCATCCTTGCTGGCCTGCTACCCCCTTTGCTAGTTTAGCGTTTGTCAATGTAGCATTTAAACTTATCATTGAGTGCTTGGATTCCCTCCAGGATGGATGCAGCCGTCAGGCTTGAACAAACCTCCATCCTCCAGGTGGGTCCCCAGTCACCAATGAATCCAAACCCTTCCTCACAGCACCAGTTCTTCAACCATGAGTTAAAGTTCCTGGTGCATGCACTCCTATGCTCTCCTTGCCTCTCTAGGTAGTACTTCTGAGAAAGTGACAGAGTAGCTACTTGCTTGAGACCCTCCCAATTTCCTAAACTCTTCCTGAACTTCCTTTGGCTCCCCATTTGCCAGGTCATTAGTACCTAGGTGGATAATGACATCCAGCTCACCCTCCGTCTTGCCTTCCCAGTGATCCCCAGGATCTTCCTTCCATCCCTCCATGCCGTGGCACCTGGTAGGCACCTCACCTCCCTGTCCTCCCCCTCCTGTGTTCCTAGCTGGATCCCTCTTATGATGGAGTCCCCCACCAGTATTCACTTCCTCCTCCTCTGGGGTCCACTGCTTTCCCCGCTGAGGTCACCTCCTTGGCTAACCTCCACATCCTTCCCTTCCACTTCTCTGGGTACCTCTATTTGGTTGTCCTCGTTTGCCAGTGTGGCATATGAGTTATTGAGTGGAATAGGATCTCGGATGTGCCTCTGCCTGACCGCTCTAACCCTCCCTGAGCCCACTGTCATCCAAGTGCTCCTCGTTCTCAGCATCCTTTGAGGCAGTTGCATTGGACTGGGTGGTCTCTGGATAGGGGTGATGGTACTCCTGACCCAGTTTACTTCTGCTCTGAGTCTGGCTACCTCATCCCGCAGTCCAGAGAGATGCATGCAGATAGGGCAGCACCTCAGTGTCCAGAAGGTCTGCCTGAATATGGCTGCCCCACAGCCACTGCATTGCACCACTCCCCACATTATACTGCAATTATACTGCTATTCCACTACTTGTCTGCTACTGAAGCTCTCCTAGTTCCCTTTTTATTAATTTACTGTCCTAAAAATCCTGCCACTGATCCTCAGATAATTTTCTTAAAAAAAAAAAAAAAACTGAGTCAAAACACTTGTCGTGCTGAGGGTGGGCTTCTTCCCCTTATGCCCTCCTACTTCACACCCTTACTATACCCTGTGTTTAGCTCCTGTTAATCAAATTTAACGGCATATAATTAAGAGTTGGGGAAGGGAGGGTGGGTGAAAATATGCAGCAATTACAGACAGCACAGAATTACACCACCACTACGTTTTAAATTTTCAACAGCCCAAAACAATTCTAAGTAAAGACAACAAAGAAAGTATAGTGTCACTAAAAGCCCACAATCTAAGTTTAAAGAAAAATAGCAATTACCAGTTACTCTAAAGCACTGAATTGAATATGTTTCCTTCCTTTCCCTTCTGGCTTCTTCTGAGAAAATAAAACTCTACTTGCTACCTCAACTCTGACTAAGCCCCACCTCCAGTTATCACGTAGCTGAGGTCAGAGGCCAGATAATTAACACCCTTCACCCAACTACAGGGCAGTCAGACAAGCCAAGATAAAATTTGCAGCAATTAAAGACAGCACAGAATAATTACACCACCACTACATTTTAAATTTTCAACAGCCCAAAAACAATTCTAAGTAAAGACAACAAAGAAAGCACAGTGTCACTAAAAGCCCACAATCTAAGTTTAAAAGAAAAATAGCAATTACCAGTTACTCTAAAGCACTGAATTGAATACGTTTCCTTCCTTCCCCTTCTGGCTTTTCCCTGATGTACATCTAAAGCCAAGTGTTTTTCAATTTGGTGGGTCAGATCTCTTCTAACAGCCCTGTAGTGCTTCTGCATATGCTTCTTCAAAGGCCGTGTGGTCTGACCTATATACACTTTTAACACAGGAGCACCACAGGCTGGTGGCTGCCTGAGATATTAGCCTTGTGCTGGATGTCAACCACAAGCCTTTTGAGCCCCTTTGCAACATGTGAGCTGAAGTTTTAACCTTGCAAAGCAGCTTTTCTAGTGGCCATCTCTTTGTGCTTGCAGTGTCTGGAATCCATGTCTTGGTCACAGATCCCATATAGTGTTTTCCACAAGGACACAGTAGTTCTCTGCACACACTCCAGGTTCTTTCCTAAAGAGGTGTAGGCATTCCATCTGAATCAGCCACTTGTGCTGCCTACCTACTTGCCAACTTCCAGAATGAAGGAGAGTGCACTCTCCATTCTCTGGATATTCAGAGAGTCCTTACATTTTATCTGGACAGAACAAAGGACTTCAGGCAATCCAGACAGCTGTTTGTCTGCTTCGATCCCAATCAAATAGGACAGCCTGTTACAATCAAGTGCATTTCTACCTGGACTGTGAGCTGTCTATGCCAGTGCTATGCCATGGCGCAGGTCAAGCTGAAAGGTCAGGTATGTGCCCACTATACCAGAGCAGTTTGTTATGTCTCTGGCAGAGATTCATTCTATATTTATCGGTGATAGATCGCAGAGTTGTAACTTGGAGCACAGTATGTACATTTGTTAAGCACTATTCCCTGGATGTCCATGATAGGCAGCATGCCACCTTTGGCTGGACTGTCTTGAATGGACTTCTGTCCTGAGTGAGCCCTTGCTCTATGGCCCTAGTCCAGGATATTTGTCTGAGCTTGGAACTCTGACCCATTAGTGTGAATTAGTGGCTAAGAGTGATTCCTGGAAATTATGAAAATTATATACTCAACGTAATTCTTGATCTTCTAGGAATATCTTCACCATTGATTCACACGCTCACTTGCCACTTGTAGGATGCCATATTGATGCACCCTTTCAAGGGTCTGTCCTCTTGGCACAGACACAGAAAAGCTCGTAACAGGGCTGCAGGATTCAGGCAAGGCGGTGTCTGATGTACATCGAATGTACAGATTGGACCCACCAGCAGCTCAGCACTGTCCTTTTCACAAGAATAAAGGACAACAGGGAAGACACCAACAGCAGCATATAGGAGGATTAGAGAAGAGGCCCTCCTTGCTCCAGGTACCCAGGGGCCCCAAAATGCAAAGACAGCCAGACTCCCTTTGCCCACCCCTCCACTATGGCATGACTCCTGCTGACCTCCCTCCTCTGGTGAAGGTGCAAGGGAAGCGGTGGGCGAGATTCTCCCTTTATTGATCAGGGTGGTCCAGCATCACCACAGACCAATGGGTCCTCCAGATAGTCGAAGGATACTCTCTGGAGTTCACCCAGATTCCACGGACAGCCCACCCATTCCTCCCACTGCTCCCCTTCCACACAGCTCTCTTGTGTGCAGAGATACAGGCATTGCTCAAAAGAGAGCTATTCAGAAGATACCCAGGGCTCAAAAAGGCAAAGGTTATACACATATTATTTCCACTTCTTCCTAGTCCTGAAGAAGACAGGGACATCCGTCCCATTCTGGATCTGAATCAGCTGAATACCTTCATTGAATACAAAAGGTTCAGAATGGTGACATTAGTGAGCCTGCTACCATGCTCCATCAAGGAGACTGGCTCTGCTCCTAGACATACAGGATGCTTATATGCACATAAAGATCCTGCCATCCCACAGGAATTACCTTCTTCACCTTCCAAGGAGAGCACTACCAGTTTAGGGCACTTCCATTCGGCCTTTCATCGGCACCAAGGGTCTTTAGCAAGTGCCTAGCAGTAGTGGTGGTAGCCCTCAGGAGAAGGGGTCATTATGTCTCCCCTACCTGGACGATTGGCTTCTCACAGCTTCATCAGAAGACCAATTGCATCAAATGCTGGAGGAGACTTTGTCTGTTTCAAACCTTGGGAATTACTCTCAATCTTTCCAAGTCATGCCCGTGGCCCGCCAAAGACTGCAGTACATCAGAGCAGTCCTGGACACTGTCCAAGGAACGCCTTTCTTCCCAAAGACCGTGCAGTCAGGCTAAGGAAGTTGCTCACAGGGGTGACCTCGGACCAGGTCCCAGCAAGAGTGGTTCTGCTGCTCCTGGGCCATATGGCCATAGCCATAGTTCCCCTTGCTCGTTTGAACATGAGGGTCCTGCAGTGGAACCTCAGAGTTCAGTGGTACCAAGGCATGGACGATCTCAATTAGCTGATCGAGTCTCCAGTGCGGTTCATCAGACCCTGGTTTGGTGGGTAACCCCGGCTCATCTAAACAAAGGGGTTCACTTCCAACGTCCCAGTCCCCAACAAATCTTGATGACAGATGCCTCGGGACTGGGATGGGGAGACACCTGACATCTCACCAGACGAGGGGCTCTTGGAACTCCACGGAAGGGTCTCTCCACATAAACATTCTAGAAATGAGGCTGTCCTGTACACGTTACAAGCTTTTTAGGGGTACACTTACCTGGGCCCCTTCTAGTCCAGTCAGACAATACCCCAGTAGTCTTCCATCTCAACAAGCAAGGGAGCACTCATTCTCACCCTATGCAGAGAAGCAGTGAGAGTATGGGTCTGGGCAGTGGCTCACAGCCTGGATCTCACTGCAGTTCATGTTCCAGGATCCACAGCATCCTAGCAGACAGCCTAAGCCATTCTCGACCTCAGAGCCATGAATGGAACTACTGCAAGAGGTCATAGATGACCTCTTTGGATGGTGGGGTCAGCCAAAACTGGACCTCTTTGCATCACCACACAACGTCAAACTGCCCAATTTCTGCTTGCTAGATCCAAGGCCTGGTGTTTTTTGGTGAGACGCATTGTTCCTCTTCTGGACAGGGAGATTTCTGAATGCCTTTCCTCCCTTCCCACTTCTCCAGAGGATACTGCTCAAGTTGCAGGCAGAAGGTGCCCGAATGTTCAAACAACATGAAGTCTTGCTATATTATGACAATTGCAGTTTGTCCCACCATTAGAACTGCTCCGGAGGTGAAAGAGTTAACTCCCATTCTAAGAATGGAACTTAGAGCATGAGCTCGGTTAGAGAAGCTCTGTCTGGGTTATTTCAAACCCAAACTGTCAGATTCTTTACTCCGCCTCACTGAACAGTCGCTCCGGAGATTTCTCCTACTGCTCGGTTCATTTCTCGGTTTAAACAGTGTTTTCTCAGTTCAAATCAACCGAGAATATTATTATTTAACCACTAAAACCAATCGGTTCAAGCTCTGTCTGTGGTATCGTAAGTAATTTCAGTTTAATTTCTGTGTGGAACTTGTAAATGTTATCGGTTCGGTTTTGAAACGATCAGCTTCTTTAAAACTTGAAGTTACAAAATTAGAGGTTTTAGAGTGCGGTTCGGTTCTTATCGGTTCTAAAAAGCGGAATTCATTATGTTTTTCCAAGACCCGTGACACTGTTAGAACCCGATAAGGGTGTCTTGCCTATGCACCGTTAAAAGGCAAGTTTTTTGGTTAGGCTGGCATTATGTCTGAGAAACCCAAATGAAAAACCGGGCCCACTGGGTTTCAACACTGTGATGCTTGTGGGGAAGTCTTTGCCAAGGCTGACCCACACACCACATGTGTATGTTGTCTGGGGTTTGACCACCTCAGTTCAGACTGCCAGATTTGTAAAAATTTCCCTGCAGCCACCCTGGATAAGAGAGTTGGCAGGCTCAGGAGCGAGAGACAAAAGTCCGCTGACCCAGATGGCCAGCCCAGTTCGGTGCCAACGAGACGGAGAGTGCCCCTACCAGGGCAGACTTCCTCGGGCAAGCAAACTGGCCCGATGAGCCAGTTCCAGTAAAGAAAACAAGAAAATCAGCAGTGTGGAGCCCAAAATCTTCTCCAACTGTTGCAGAGATAGCAAGAGCTATTCAGATTGTCCAGTCACTTTCTCCGGTTCCGTCCGAACCGCCCACTGTCTGGTAAAAGGTCGGTTCGATTCGGTTCCACCAGTTCAGGAATATGATGTTGAGGTTTTATGAACCAGAGGAGGGGAGGATGATTATGAACAGTATGAATGTGACTTGGAGGGTCTGGGTGTGCCCATTGAACCGGACATCTCCCCAGACAGACCTTTAGAATCTCCCCCTATGCTTTCTGAGTCCCCCTCTCACTTTATGTTTTACAAAAAAGTTGCTGAAACCCTCCAGCTCCCATTGGAGGAAGCGGTGGATGAGCAAGAGGAACCTGATTTTGTAGAAATGATGGATATACCAGAGTCTAGGAGATTGTCTATTCCTTTGCAGAAATCATTTAGGAAACAAACAATAAAAATTTTAAAAACTCCTAATTCTGTGCCTCCTGTGGATAAAAAGATGGACAGGAGGTACACACTGTCAGGTCCTGACACAGAATTCCTTTCACAGCAATGCAGTCATGTTAGTGGTTCAGGCTGCAGCCTGTGATAAAGCTAATATTCCTGGCTTCACATCCTCCTGACAAGGATTCCAGGAAGATTGATGCCATGGATAAAAACAATACATGGCAGCGTCCTTGGGACTCAGGCAAGCAAATTACATGGATTATGTAGCAAGGTATCAAAATCTAGATGGGACACTGTCATGGCTTTGGCCAAACAGGCCTCTGGCCAGCTTGCTAATGAGCTGGAACAGGTGGCTGCTGATGGCATTGAGGCATCCAAGGTGCAGTTTCATGCTGCTGTGGATTTTAATGATGTATCCTCTAGAGTCATGGCTACGTCTGTAGCTTTCGTAGGTTGGCCTGGCTCAGGTGTACTAGCTTGTCACAGGATACCCAGACTAAGGCTATGGATTTTCCTGTGGGGAAATTCTCTGTTTGGGAGCAGACAGAGAATGATATGAAAAAATGGATGAATATAGGACTACCTATAAGAGTGCCCAAGCCAAGGAGGCAAGCCACTCCTCAGAGGCAGACCCCCAGGGTAGGGGTAGGCCTTTTCACAGGCCTTTTACCAAACCCAGGCCTCCTCTGCTTATGCTCAGAGGGCTTCTTCAGAGGCAGAGGCAGGCAGGGGTGTGGGCAGGCCTGCTTCCACCTCTCAGCCTAAAGCACCTGCCAAACAGACACCCTGATGGGGTGCCCAGGGCCGATTCTCCTTTACCCATAGGGGCAGGTTGGCTTACTTCATTCAGAACTGGGTGTCTCTAACTTCAGACAAGTGGGTCCTGGAAGTAGTAAGCCAGGGTCTGGTTCTCAGCTTCAAAAGTTCCCAAAGATGAGAATCAGATCTTTCCCACCTGCAAACTCTTTAGAGACCTTACTCTAGAAACAGAAGTCTCAACCCTCCTGGCTCTCAGAGCTGTAGAAAGGGTTTCTCCCCTACACCAGGGCAAGGGTCTGTACTCCAGATATTTCCTTACCCCAAAAAAGACAGGAGAATGGCGGCCCATTTTAGACCTCAGATATCTGAACAAACACCTTTTGAAACCAAAGTTCAGAATGGTAACTCTGGCAATGATTTTACTCTCTCTAAGGCCAGGGGACTGGCTAGCCTCCCTGGACCTCAAGGATGCCTATTTTCACGTCCTAATCAGAAGCTCCCACGAAAGTACCTCAGATTCGAACTGCCCTCAGGTCACTACCAGTTCAGAGCAATGCCCTTCGGCCTCACCTCTGCCCCAAGGGTATTCACAAAATGTCTGGCAGTAGCAGTTGCTCATTTAAGGAGGCAAAGGATTGTTGTCTTTCCTATCTGGACGACTGGCTCATTGTAGGCCAGTCCCCAGAACAGGTAAAATCTCACCTGCAAGTTACCCAGCAGCTGCTCACCTCCCTGGGCTTCTTGCTAAATCTTCCAAAGTCGGTTCTGGAACCAGTTCAGGTGCGCACCTTCATAGGTGCAGAGTGGACACAAAGCAGGCCAGAGCCTTCCTACCTTAGAGAGGGTAAGGAACTTGGTGGCTCTGGCCTCCTCCATCTCTGCAGGTCTCTCACCAGCAAGACACTTTTTGTAGCTCCTGGGGCACATGGCTGCGTCCACAGCCGTAGTGCAAGGAGCAAGATTTCAGATGAGGGACATTCAGTTTCACTTGAGAGCCTTTTGGTCTCAGAAAAGAGACCCCCTTTCCAAGTTGGTCCCAGTGACCCGAACCCTGATCCAGGCCCTCCAGTGGTGGCAGGATCAGAGCAATTTAAGACTGGGGGTCCCCTTCATTCCTCTGTCTCACTCCTTGACCCTCACTACAGATGCTTCCCTCCTGGGGTGGGAGCCCATGGGCGACCTCTCCACTCAGGAGTGTGGTCCCCAGGAATCTCTGCTCCACATCAATTTGCTGGAACTCAGAGCTGTCTTTTTAGCACTTCAAGTGTTTTCTGCGTCTGTTCAGAACAAAGTGGTACAAGTCAGAACAGACAACACCACAACTATGTGGTACATCATCAAGCAGGGGGCACTCGGTCTCGGCCTTGTGCACCGAGGCAATGAAGTTGTGGTCTCTGGCCTATTCCCTGAACACTTCCTCATAGCAGTTCATCTTCCAGGAAAGGACAATGTCCTAGCAGATGCTCTCAGCAGGATTTCCCAGGGCCATCACGAATGGTCTCTGGATCCTCAAGTACTGGGAATAGTTTTTGCCAGATGGGGCACCCTCAGATAGATCTTTTGCAGCCCAGACAATCACCAACTTCCACTTTTCTGTTGCAGGCCCCAGTGTTGGGCTCAGTCCCCTGGATGCCTTTCTCCTAGATTGGGAAGGAGTTTCTTTATGCCTTTCCCCTTCCTCTCCTATTCAAGGTGCTAGTCAAAATCAGATCCCAGCCTTGCAGGGTGATTCTGATTGCCCCAGATTGGCCAGGCAGCCCTGGTACCCACTCCTTCTGTCCCTAACAGTCCATCTTCCCTGTGTCTCCCCAGGAATCACAACCTGTTAACCTGTGCCCAGGGAGAGTTTGGTATCGAACCTCAAATCCCTCAACCTCAAGGCCTAGCTCTTGAGGATTAGAATTGCTGACCTACACCTTTCTCAGGGTGTTCTTGAAATCCTAAAGGCTTCTAGGAAGCCTTCCACTAGGACTACTTATAATTCTAAGTGGAAAAGGTTTTCCATTTGGTGTGCTGGGAAACATATTTCCCGGAATCTGCTGATTTGCCCATTGTTTTTGGACTATATGGTCCATCTTAATTCTTTGGGCCTGAGACCAGCTACCCTGAAAGTACATTTGGCAGCTGTCTCTGCTTTTGTTTCAGCAGGAAAGCCTCCTCTCTTTCCGCTCACCCTGTATTTTCCAAGTTTTTTAAGGGATTACTTCATACTAATCCACCTTTTAGGGATCCGGCCCCTGCCTGGGACCTTAATGTTTGTATTGCCCAGTTAATGCAACCCCCTTTTGAACCTCTGTCTTCTGCAGAGCTTAAGTACTTAACTTGGAAAACTGTTTTCCTAGTGGCTATCACTTCTGCCAGGCGCATAAGTGAGTTGCAAGCCTTGTCAGTAGAAACTGACTTTATTTCTTTCCACAGGGATAAAGTAGTCCTCAGGACTAACAGGAAGTTTTTGCCTAAGGTGGTTTCAGATTTCCATCTTAACCAATCTATCTCCCTTCCAGTGTTTTCACTGAACATTCTTCCTCTGGTGAGGAGGAGATTGCACAGTTTAGATGTTAAGAGGCCCTAAGTTACTATATAGAACGTACCAAGGGTCACAGGTTCGAATCCCTCCAACTTTTCTCACTTCACGGTGAGGTCGGAAAAGGAGACCTGCCACCAAGAGATCAATTGCCAGGTGGATTGTCTCTTGTATCCAATTTTGTTATCAGAAACTGGGAGAGTTCCCTCTGGCCTGAGGGCTCATTCTACCAGAGGTACAGCCGCATCTCTAGCTGCTGCCAGAGACATCCCTATCTTAGAGATATGTCAAGCTGCTACCTGAAAATGGTACACACTTTCACAAGCATTACTCCCTGGATGTCCAGGCCAGAGAGATGCTCGGTTAGGCACAGCTGTGCTTCAGAGCCTATTCCTAAGTAGGTTCTGTCCCTCCTCCATGGAGGTACTGCTGTGTAGTCTGCAATTGTCATAATATAGCAAGACTTCATGTTGTTTGAAGAAAAATTACTCATCTTAGTAATGTTGTTTCTTCTAATGGAGTCTTGCTATATTATAACCTCCCCAACCTACCCTCTCAGAACTTCTACTTGGGTATGGGGTGGGCAGCTAATGTGTAGGCACTAGTTATGCCCATTATATTTTTCCAACCCTTCTTGGGGTTTTTGGGTGTGGTGTTTTATTTTATATTATATTATTACTTCTGGTCCTCTGACTTGAGTCTTTGTGTTGGGACCAACAATAGGTGTTAATATTTAGGTAGCCAGTTGGCTAGTGTAGGTTACAGCTTCCACACAGACCTTAGTGAGTTTTTGCTCAGAAGATCTGACAGTTTGGGTTTGAAATAACCCAGACAGAGCTTCTCTAACCAAGCTCGTGCTCTAAGTTCCATTCTTAGAATGGGAGTTAACTCTTTCACCTCCGGACAGTTCTAATGGTGGGACAAACTGCAATTGTCATAATATAGCAAGACTCCATTAGAAGAAACATTACTAAGGTGAGTAATTTTTTCTTCCTGATCGTGCCCTTCTGGCCTCGCAGATTTGGTTCCTGCTGTTACAGCAGCTGGTATCGAGCCACCTGTTCCCCTACCACTGTCCACTCACTTGCTCTCCCAGAGCAGGGGACACTGGTTCATCCAGCCCTCTGCATCTGCATGCATGGCTCCTGCAGACCTAGCTAGGGACAGGTTTGGAGTGTCCCTCAGAGTGGCAGAGGTTCTCGTGGCTAGCGAAAGCCCTCTACTAGGGCAACATATGCCATGAAGTGGAAGCATTTCTCCTTGGGCACTCCCTCATTCTCTGGATCCCCTCACCTGTCCAGTGGAATCTGTGCTGGAGTATCTCCTTTCTCTTTTGGACTCGGGTCTTAGCTACTCATCTATTAAGATGCATCTCTGTGCACTTTTAGCTTATCATGCACCTCTGGATGGGAAAACTCCGGCACAGTTGGACCTATGCAAGACTTTTTTAAGAGGAATCTTGCATATTAAACCCCCCAGGAGAGATTCCGTTCCACCTTGAGACCTCCTGTTCATGTTAGGAAAGCTTACCTTGCCTCCCTTTGAGCCAGCCACAAGTTGCGAGCTACGCCTTCTATCTTGGAAGGCATTATTTTTAATTGCCATTACTTCCACTTGGAGGATTTCCGAGCTGCAGGCTCTGATGTGCAAAGAGCCTTATCTTGTTTTTCACAGGGACAGAGTAGCTCTGCGCTTTCAATCTTACGTTTCTTCTGAAGGTAATGTCTACCAGTTTATGACAGAGTACTCAAACAGAGGGAGGCCTTACTTCATACTCTGGATGTACATAGAGTTCTTCATTACTACCTTGCTCATACCAGTTCCTCCAGAAAGACAGACCAGTTGTTTTCTCCATTTGCCCAAAGGACAGTAGGGGCACCAGTATCAAAACAGACACTGACCAAGTGGCTTGTAAATTGCATTACGTTCTGTTATCAAAGTACAATAGACCCTTGCGGGACCGGTCAAGAGTCATTCCACCAACATCATTCGCATTCCTTAGGAATGTCTCATCAGTGAACCTTTGTGCATCTCTACTTGGAGTTCAGTACACACTTTCGTTAGGCACTACAGTCTGGACATTGCTTCCAGAAGGAGAGCAGGCTTCGGCCTAGCAGTCCTTCAGGAACTTCTCTCCTGAGATGCCTACTGGGCTATTGCTTAGACAGTCCTCCACCCTTCTGACCTGGGTGTCTCTTTTGGGTATTGCTTGGGACTCAGTCCTATTGTCATTACCTGCTGCAAGAGCTCCCCCTTGGAGTAAGATAGTACAGTTATGTAAGAACTTACCGTAACTGTAGATCTTCAAGAAGAGCTCTTGCAGGTGGCTTTCCCACCCACCTGCCCTGGGGGATTAGATTTTCCTTTTCTCTTTGGGGGATGGGAGATCCTCCTCGGTTCTCCATTTTCATCTCAGCCGGGTCTCTGGCGGGAGAACTGAGGTGGTGCCAGGGGATCGCCCCCTTTTATACCAGAGCTGATGTCAAGGTGGAGCCGACATCGGGGGCAGTCCCCCGCCATAGACTGCTAGCTAGAAGTTTTCCGTGGGGTCCTAACACCTGGCGGCTTAGTCCTATTAGTATTACCTGCTGCAAGAGCTCCTCTCAAAGACCTACTGTTACGGTAAGTTCTTATGTAACTGTATTTTTGTTTGCCTCCAGGAAACTTGGCTGCTAGACGATTAATCAATGTAATAGTTTTATAGTATTTCATTCCTTGGCAAAAAAGAGGGAAAAGGGTGGTAGGCCGATAGGTGGCCTTTTATTAGGAGTCAGGATTTTACCCCAGATAAAGTGCAATAACATTTTGTTCAAAGATGATAGTAAACTAATTCTCCAGGTTCACATTAATGGCGAACAATGCTTAATTGGTAACTGTTACAGCTCCTCTTTGTGGTCAGTTTCACATAATGCTAATTTTTTTTTTTTGCAGAGTTGGACAGATTACTTGCAGATGTTGGTGGAGATGGTGTAGAAATTGTTTTGGTGGGGAACTTTAATGCAAGAATAGGGCTACATAACTCATTAATTGAAGGAATAAATGACTTAAATATTCAGTACACGGAGTACAGACATTCACAGGATAAAACACTAAATAACATGGGTAAAAATGTACTAAGCTTTTGCAATAACTGGAACCTTGCAATCCTGAATGGTAGGCTAGAAGGAGACCAGCTTGGTGCAGTTACTCATATAGTGGGTAATTATGCTTCTGTTATAGATTACACAATTGTCACCATCTTTTATATACATATGTATATGTAATGCAACATTTTAGAAAGAACTGAACGTGATAATTTTTCACTTTGTTTAAAAATGAAGTCCTAGGTAGAATCCAACAAATAAATAATGATTGAGGAAATATTGAGGTACTTAATGAATGTAGGATTTACTGGAATGAACATAGTAAAAATGATGTTCTAGCTATCTTACACTCAGAAGATGTAATGAATCAGGGGGAGAAGATCATTTCTATTGATGAGGATACTATAATAACAGAGTCTGATAACCTGCTTCAGAGATGCAAAAAGTTGCATTATAAAGTTAGTAAAGGGTTAAAACCTTCAGATGGTTAGTTTGATAGGGATTGTAAGGCAGCCAAGAAGCTGCTTGCTGCTAAAATCAGGAAAACTAAACCAAGGACAAATAGACAGAATGTGCAACAACTGAATACTGCTAGAAGAGAATGTAAGTGTTTTTTACAGCATAGAAGGAATTCTTATATTGCTGGACTATGGAAAAAGGTGTTGAAGGCTGTTCAAGATAATTATGCTGAGGTCTTTGGGAGATTAGTAGCTCATAATACATCTAATTGGCAGAATAATATGGATTCACATATCGTATATACCCTGAAGATTGGCATTTTGTATTTTCAGTCTGTTTTTATGGAGATAATTTGAAATTGGAAAACTGGGTACCCAGGCAGGAGCAACTAATAATGGTGTCTGAAGAAGTAAGAATGGCATAACAGTGACAAAATGTAACAAGGCTCCTGGACAGATGGGTTCCCAGTTGACCTTTCCAAATGGATCCCATATTTGGGCGTCCATATTAACAAAAGTTATGAATAATTATATTCATACTAACAGATTTTCTGACTCCAGGAAGAGGCAGTTATCTTTCCCATATTTAAAAGGGGCAGCTTGATAACCCAGATATGTACAGGCCCATTAGTTTGTGGTACAGCCTCTAAGATCTTTGTGAGGATTTTAAGTAATAGCCTGAACCACTTTGTTGATCATTATAAACCTTCTGATTTGCAAGCTGGTTTCAGAAAAGAAGGCTCTACTATTAATCACTGTTTCATTTGCAAGATACATTGGAAAATATGTGCTAATTGGATCACACACTGTCTGTCTGGCCTCCATAGACTTTAAGAAGGCATTTCTCTGACATTAGTGGTATCCCTCTGGAGTCTGTTAGCTCTTTTCGCTATTTGGGCATCATCTAGACCAAAACCTTGACTTAAAGCAGCATATCCAGGAAACCTGTAAATCTGTCAATTCCGAAGCTGGGGCCGCTTACAGGACAAACTACCTGCTCACCCCTCCGCTAAACTGGCAATTGCCAGGGAATCCTATTACCAACCCTGACCTACAGTGCTCCCATCCTAACCATGGCTAGCAAAACTGCCCTGCATCAATGGGACACCACCTTTAACAACGATGTAGGTATGGCGCTAAAGCACCACGCCTGAAACACCATTGTCAGCTGTACAAGACCTAGGCTGGCTGTCTCCTCCTCCACCAGGCTATATTACCTCTGCAGCCTCTCTGACACCATCATCAGAGTGTCCAAGCCAGCATCTCTATCAAAACTGCTCCAGCCGGTGATACCTTCACGGGACCTTAGATCATCTGACAAATCTTTACCAACTGTTCCTCTCTGCCGCACAAACAAGGGTTCTGGATCCTTCAGTTATGCTGCCCCCCCCACTTCTGGAACTTGTTGCCCCTGGACCTAAGAAATGCTCCTTCCCATGCCGCTTTTAAGCACAGTCTCAGAACTTTCCTTGCCTCGATGGACAAATGTGTTTGTTTTGATCCCACTTAAATCCTATGTTCCTAACCAGATCTCCTCCTCGCCTCTATTATGAATGATATGCACTTACCCATATTTTCCTTTATGTTTTGATGATACTGTATATTTGTGTGTTCAGATGCCCTGTACTCATATCCCTGATATAATTGTAACATCCTGTTGTAATTTCTCTACTTCTGCCTAGTCACTTAGCTTGCCCTCATCCCCTGAGCCTATTATCCCTCACCATCCTTCCTTCCTTAACCCACATCCTCTGTTCTTGTAACCCTAACCATCCTCGCTTCTCCTCTCTTCCCTTCCCACTTTAGCCATCCCTCCTGTACCTTTTTTACTGTCCTTACCCTCTCCCTTCTCCTGCCCTTCGCTCCTCCAGTTCCCTGCCACTACACTCCCCCTCTAGCCGACCTCTACTCTCCTCTCTGCCGTCTTTCAGTTCCACCGGTCCGGCTGCAGGTTGTAACCTTGTACCGCTAAGCCGTACTTCGCCGTCTCCTTTCTGATCCACCTCTCACCTTTCTGCCCCTCTCACTGCCATCTTTTCCCCTCCTTCTTTCATTCTTTCCTTCATCTCCCCTTTTGTACTGTCCTCACCCCTTCCCCTCTCCCACTTATCATCTCTTCCACCTGTCTGCGTCCTGCCATGACTTCCCCGATCTCCCCCTTTTCTCCTGCCGTCTCTTAGTTCCACCGGTTCGGCCGCAGGTTGTTACCCTGTGCCGCTGAAGCCATATTCGCCGCCTTACTTCTGTGTTCTTCTCCCTCCTTGTGCCACTGCCTTACTAGGAGCACTCCATTTAACCTCCCTTACTCGTTTCCCTATTTATTCCATGCCCCATCATCCCAATCCCATTATATACCCTGCACTTCCCACGCTGCACTGCCTCTACCTTCCTGTCCTCCCCCATCCCCCTAGTTGAAATCCCTCCCTATACCCTTACTACGGTCCCTACCACCGTCCCTCTCCCACATTACCTTCCCCTATCTTTTGCAGTACCCATTGTACTCCCCTGCTCCCGACCTCTCCTTCTCTCCTGCTGACTCCGGTTCCACCAACCCGGCTGCAGGTGGTAACCTTCTTCCGCTAATGCACTTTCGCAGCCTCCCTTCTGCTTTAACCTTCCCTCATGCTCCTACCCTTTTCTCACTGTTTGCTCTACTCCCCCTTTCTCTCTCCCGCTTTACCCATCCACCTGTCCACTACCACCTCACCCCCCTAGTTATCAACAATGAATACATGTATGATGATTCTCAATTGTTATGCTTTGACTACACTGTATGACTTTGTCCTTTCCCAATGTATCTTGCTTTTGTGTAATTTTTATGTATCACTGTGTTCTGTAACTGTACCTCCCGGGTCGTGCCTGAAAATAGTCACATGATGGCTAGTGCACTTACCCGGTCAACAAAAACTAAATAAATAAATAAATTTCATTCCCTTAATAAGAACATATTAGGTAATACTGTAGGTTTGTGGAGATGGGGATAGATAGGTCTTTAGTGCACATAAATAATGCCCTATATTCAAATAACTGGTGTCAAGTTTGATTCAATGTACGAGGGATCTCATGGAAAAGATTGATATTAACACTGGTGTCAAGCAAGGTTGTGTCCTTGTTCCTATATTATTTAACATATATATTAATGATTTATTACTTGCATTAGAAAACCGTCAATATTTTCACCTAAAATAGGCAAGCGTAGTTGCCCTGTTTTGGCATATGCCGATGATGTTATTTTAATTTCTTTAATTGCACGTGGCCTTCAGTCTCAGCTGAAAACATTGGAAGCCAATGCCACAAATTTAGATCTTAAAGTGAATACCTCCAAAAATAAAGTGATTTTGGTAAGTAAGCAAAGGTCCAGACTTAAGGTTAATACTCTGAAGTTCTGGGTTGATGGTGATACAGTAAGTTAAAAATTGTTGCGGAGTATACATACTCAGGATTCACATTTAATAGTAGAATGACTTGGTCTCAACAGATTTTTCAAATAGCTGAAAAAAGCAAATGTGGAGTTATTTTGAAATTTAATAATAAAATATGGTGGTAATACTATACCGCTTGCTATTAAAGTTATTAATGCTACGCCAATGGCACAAGCATTATATGGCATAGAAATATGGGGGCATAAATGTCAAAGAGCATTTGGAAAGACCATTGGATTCCTGTTCAAAAAATCAGATTTACCATTAGCAATTCCTGGATACAGTGTTGGATTAGAATTGAGGCAGTCATCAGTACAAACTGTGGCCACTTGGAGGGTTTTCAATTATTAGCTTACAGATTCCTCAGGATTGGCTAAGGCCTGTTTGATACAAACATATGAAAACTGCCAGCAGAAAAAGGCCTTAGTAGTTAATCAAGTCTCCTCGAGTGTGCGGCTCAGTCTATTTTACTGGAGCTGCCCCACCCTCCTCTTGCCCCCGAGAGCAATGGTTGATAGAGAAGATGGATCCCTACATGAAAAAGGACTGTCTGACACCTTGGATAGCCTTTGTCAAAAAAAACATTAAATTCAATGAGTAGTAGTTATTTATAGAACTGTGCCGTGGATAAGATTATAATTGCCACTGCTTATAGTCCATTACTAAAAACTTCACTGATTGACATTGACCGACAAAATGCACTTTCTGAACTCAAGCAAAATCATTTTCATCCTATTTTGGCTGACTTAATAATTTCCCCTTCGAGAGAAACTTATATTTTAACAGTTACAAATATCAGATCAGGAAGGCTATTACTACTTTTCGTTTTGGTACCTTCCCCAGCGCAGTTCTGGCCAAGAGGTACAACAAGTCCTGTGATAAAAATCTTACCGGTATGTGCTTCTGTGGATATAATCAACAGGAGGATCTGGTTAATTTACTAATGATCTGTCCTTATTACACAAAGCTAGGTCTAAATAAATAGGAAATCTATTGAAAAATCGAAAGAACAGACAGATATACTATGGTGATATCCTTTTACTACTAATTATGTGAACGTGTGGTTGGGTCATTCTTAATGGATATATTTAGAAGTAAGAAAGGAAAAAGTTATATAATATTTAAGCAATAATTTGATGTAAAATATTTTTGCAATGAATGTTGTATGATGTCTTTTTCTCTCCATATTTATAATGTCATTAATGACAAACAATAAACTTTTACCTCCCTCCCTCTAAAAAGCCCCTGCCCTCAGGTGTTCTCCTTCATGCAGAGGGCTAAGGGTATCTCTTACCCTCTGGGTGAGCCAGCTTCACGCTCAGAAAAAGGGAAGCTCGATACTCTGACCCAAAAGTGGGAATCAATGTTGAAGACTGGTTCTTGAAAGATATTAGAGTTACATACCTATTGTAACTGTTGATCTTCCAGAATATCTTCACCATTGATTACCACACCTACCATCTCCCACTCTAGCAGAGCCAGAGCCTCTGGGCAGCTCACTCTGTGATTGCTGGCAGGGACCTCTAGTACTACATGCCTCTCACTAGATGCTCACCTCCTGTAGGACAGCTTGTTGTAAAACAAAAATGAGGTAATGCCTTCTTTCTTTTCCTCTTCTCCTTCTTCCTGCCTGGGGTATATCCGTCCTTCTTGGGTATATCCTAATAGTTGCTACATGCAACTTTTCCCTCTAGGTACTATCCACATCTAACGTCACATGACCATAGCCGTGTTTGTGGATGTGTGATTCGACACTACAGTAGATTGGATCCACATTGTACTAGCTATCTCACAGGGTACATCCCTCTTGTTGCAGAAGTAGGCCACCCATTTTCCCCAGTGGTTTACTCTTGGTTTGCATGATGTTTTTTTCTGATACCATGTTACTTGTTTAGCCCAACAGACTCGGGAATAGCTGTGGAGATGGATACATCATTGACTCCTTTGGGCTGAGCAGCCCTGCAACCCATGCACCAGATGTTGTTTTCCGTTGCCCCAGTCCTCCAAGGGGGCATGACCTAACAGTTAAAAAACACAGCTTTCTTTCTGATGTCATGTTGTTTGCTTATTAGGAGTCATTTGTAGCTTTTTCCATTGCCTGACACATCTGTGCTATCTCATTTGCAAGGGGTCCCAACTTTATGGCCACCCCTCTTGTCTTACCTGACAGAGCCACGTGCTTACAGAGCTGCTGTCTTATTATCACTACCCACTGCTGTCTGGCTAGTGGTGTTGAGGCACTGGCTCTCCACCCCTCTATGCCACCTATTGTGCCCTTTCTCTCTGTCTAGAGGTTGGTAGTCTTTTTTTTTTTTTCAATGTTACTATATACTTTCCCTGTCCCTTTGGGCTAGGGAATTTCTTAAGCCCTCTCTTATTTTTCTTCACTTTTGTTTCTCTCTCCTGGCCAATAAAACTGAGGTTGGTGAAGGAGCCGGCAGTGGTTATTGGCTAGCTCATAGCACCACATGGGTACATGTAGACACCGTGTCCAGTAGATGCTGCTGGTTCCCCAGCCAAAGCATTGCTTCCAAAGCCCAGACCCCTAAGTGGTAATCATTGGTGATGATATTCTGAAAGATCAACAGTTGCAGTCAGTACGTAACTTTTTTGTCCAGTGAGGAGACTACTGTCAGGTGTAACCTCTACTGCTGGTGACTGGGCACAGATGGATTGTCACTCTAATCAGGTCCGTCAAGCAGGCCTCCTGTTAGCCCTGCTGGGGTAAGAGCTGTCCCTAGCTAAATGAGGGGAAAGATTAATGGCCTCCAACTAGGAGCGCGACTTAGGAATTATTATTTTGAATGACTTGATGGTGGGGAAACAATGCGAGAAGGCGGCAATGAAGGCCAGTGGTATGCTGGGATGCACTGGGAGAGGAATCACTAGTAGGAGAAGGGAGGTGATCCTACCACTGTACAGAGCACTGGTCCAACCACACCTGGAATACTGTGTCCAGTTTTGGAGACCTCGCCTCAAAAGGACATAGACTGGATCGAGACAGTGCAGAGAAGGACAACAAAAATGATAAGGGGATTGCACCAGATGTCGTATGAGGAAAGGTTGAGAGAACTAAACATGTATTCACTGGAGCAAAGAAGGGAGAGAGGAGACATGATCAAAACCTTTAAATACATTAAAAACATAAACAGGGTACAGTCACAGGAACTTTTCCACTTCAAGGAGGGTAGCAGAACTAGAGGACATGAGCTAAGGCTAAAAGGGGAAGGTTCAGAACCAATATCAGAAAGTTCTTCTTCACAGAGAGGGTGGTGGACGCATGGAACAGTCTGCCACTGGGGGTGGTGGGGGCAAAGACAGTGGGGGAATTCAAAAATGCATGGGATAGACACAAAGGAACCCTCACTCAAAGAGGCAGATAAGGGAGTAGGTTAATACAAAACCACAGGACAGACTAGATGGACCATGCGGTCTCCTTCTGCTGTCACTTTCTATGTTTCTGTGTTTCTAATGTTTAAGATACCGTAAAAGTTTCAAGGCCTCAGTGTGTGTCTTCATCAGATATGTATAGAAATGAGGCCTCAAATGTTTTATCTTAATCTTTTAGTCAGCCTAATAAAGGTGTAGTGTCTATCTTTCAGCTGAGATTTTGATTCCTCCAGGAAATGAAAAAACATGCACCTTACCATGCAGTCCGTAATGTTTCATGTTCAGCTGACTGAAACTGCTATATGTAGTTGTTTCTGATTATCACAGCATATTATGATGGTGCAATCATTCAGTCATTCACATATTAGTATTACTGATAAAGGGCTGAATAGATCTGAGGCACTTGAACTGTATTATAATACACAAGTATATTAGTTTACTGATATTATTTTTTATTATGCAGCAAATGCAAGTATAGCTCCAGTTTCTGGTCCACTATCAATAAACCAGCTCATATGTGCATCATTTGGGACTGCACGGGCTCTGTCTACTTCAGAAGAAACCTTAGGAGATGCCAAGCATCATTATCAAGAAGTTATTACAATGGCACCAGAGGTACACAAGTTAATTTTTTGTACTGAATTTATATATGGCATATAGAACATATGTTGAGCAGAAAAGCCATCACCTTTTTCTGAATGACCACGGTGTGTGTAATATGGCCTTGGTTTAGTAACAATGGCAACAGTGTTCGCACCGGTGGCATTTTACCCATCACAGTGCATGTAGTGAAGTGTAGTCCTATGGCAGCCAGACTGATGGTATGGCTGCCGTGCACTGAGATGCCACATGGGAGACTCGTGTGCAGCATTGGATCCAGGACTTCTTTGGGTCATCAGGAATGTCCACACATTGCAAGCTAATCCTGATACCTGGGTTAGGGCTGTAACCATTTGGGATAGAAACATCCCATGCTGGATAGCTGTAGAGACACTTGAATGACTCCCCATTCTAGGCAAAAGATGCTGTGATCGTGTTTGCTTCCAAGAGAGGAGACCAAAATGTAGGCACCCCTCCCCCAGTGAAGAGCCCAGGTAAATACCATACTTGTTTGTTAAACCTCATGAGATGCAGCATCTTGTTTTCATGGGGGTCCTGGAGAGAACTGAAGCAGTCAACAGATTAACATAGTCAAGCTGAACAAGCTATATACAACCTAAACTATACAAGGCAAAAAATTACTAGGAAGCCCAGTCCCTGCAAGTGTGGTGAAGTCATATAAGAATAATCAAAAAAAGAAACAATATGCTGTTTTCACTCCATTTCAAAGCTGACTAGTCATACAGTATGCTAGGGGCCGACACAATAATTCCAAAATAAAAATGAAAGGATTGTACAAAATCAGCCGTAAAAACAAGATGGATTTGAAACATATCAAGTGGGGATATAAACAGATATAAAACGAGGGTGTTTAAAGTGCTGAAAGAACAGAAAAGGTGCATAAACAACTTGTGGGAAATAATCGACACCAACAGAAAAATAAAGGATACTGGGAACAGGAAAGAAGAAAGAACCAGTGAGAGGCAGTGTGGTCTACTGGTCAGAGCACAGGAGTAGGAGCCAGGAGCTTGAGGTTCAAATGCCATGATACCATTGGTTCACAGTGTAACCTGAGCAAGTAACTTGACCTCCCACCCTTGCTAAAATTGAATAGAAGCAGGAGCTGAAAAAGAAATGTTCAAACAACATGAAGTCTTGCTATATTCTGACAATAGCAGTGAGTCCCAACCTTCGAACTGCCCCAGAGATGAAAGAGTTAACTTTCCATGCCAGGCATGGAACGCTGAGCTCGAGCTCGGTTGAGACTCTGTCTGTTGCTGTTTAAACTCAAACCATCAGATTCTTTACTCCGCCTCACTGAACAGTCGCTCCGGAGATTTCTCCTTCTGCTCGGTTCAATTTGTCGGTTAAAGTACCGCTTTTCTCGGTTTTTGACCGAATTTAAACCATAACCTGTCGGTTCAGTCTCTGTCTGTGGTATTTGTGAGTACTAAATAGGTTATATTTTATTCTATTCTGTGTGGAACTTGTAAACGGTTCATCGGTTAAGTTTGAACCGATCAAGTTGTTATAAAATCTTAATTTGTACTTTTAGAGTGTGGTTACCGGTTCTTATCGGTTCTAAAAAAAACGGATTTTATTATGGTTTTTTCCACGACCCGTGACACGGTCTGGAACCGATAAGAGGGTCTTGCCTGGCGGATTGCCATTAAAAGGGTAAGTTTGGTTAGGACTGGCACAATGTCTGAGAAACCCAAAAGAAAAACCGGGCCTACTGGGTTTCAACACTGTAGTGTGTGTGGGGAAGTCTTTGCTAAGGCTGACCCCCACACCACCTGTGTTTATTGTCTGGGGTTTGACCACCTCAATGCAGACTGCCAGATTTGTAAAAATTTCCCTGCAGCTACCCTGGAAAAGAGAGTTGGTAGGCTCAGGGAAAGGGAGGCCAAAAAGTCCGCTGAACCGGATGGCCAGCCCGGTTCGGTTCAAACCGAACCAGAAGGAGTGCCCTCTGACCAGGGCGAGACTTCTTTGGGCAAAAGGAGAGCCGATTCTGAGGAGTTGGTTCCGGCTAAGAGAACTAGAAAAGAAAAATCAGCTGGCGTGGAGCCAAAACTTTCCTCTCCAACCACTGAAGAAATAGCCAAAGCGATCAAAATTGTGCAGTCGCTTTCCTCGGTTCCGACCGAACCGGCACCATCAGGCAGGTGCTCGGCCTGGCCGTTCCAATCGGGTTCAAGAGTATGATTTAGAGGAATTTAAGGAACCGGAGGAGGAGGAAGAGGAATATGAGGAAAGTGAATGTGGTTTTGAAAGTCTGGATGTGCCTATTGACCCGAACATCTCCCCAGACAGACCTTCAGGAGTGTCTCCTCCTAGGCTTTCTGAGTCCCCCTCCCATTTCATGTTTTATAAAAAAGTGGCTGAAACCCTCCAGCTTCCTATGGAAGAAGCTGGGGATGACCAGGAGGAGCCTGACTAGGTGGAAATGATGGATATCCCAGAGTCTAGGAGGCTGTCTATTCCCTTACAGAAATCTTTTGGGAAACAGACATTTAAGATTTTAAAGACTCCTAACACTATACCTCCTGTGGATAAGAGAATGGACAAGAGGTATACATTGTCAGGCTCAGATACGGAGTTCCTTACACAACAATGCAGCCATGTTGGGGTAGTGCAGGCTGCAGCCTGTGATAAGGCAAATATTCCCTTGGCTTCACACCCCCCGGACAAGGACTCCAGGAGGATTGATGCCATGGCAAAGAAACAGTACATGGCAGCATCCTTGGGACTCAGACAGGCCAATTTTATGGCCTACACTGCTAGGTATCAAAAATCCAGATGGGACAGTTATGGCTTTAGCAAAACAGGTCCCTGGCCAGCTTGCCAAGGAGCTGGAACAGGTGGCTGCTGATGGTATTGAGGCATCCAAGGTGCAATTCCATGCTGCAGTGGACTCCAATGATGTGTCATCTAGAGTCATGGCTACATCTGTGGCACTTTGAAGAATGGCTTGGCTCAGATGTACTAGCCTGTCACAGGATACCCAGACTAAGGCCATGGATTTTCCTATTGTGGGTAATTCTCTGTTTGGGGAGCAGACAGAGAATTACATGAAGAAAATGGATGAATATAGGACCACCTATAGGAGTGCACAGGCCAAGGAAAGGCAGGCCACTCCTCAAAGACAGCATCCCAGGGGCAGGGGCAGGCCTTTCATAGGCCTTTCTACCAAGCCCAGGCCTCCTCTTCTGCTTATGCCCAGAGGGGCTCTTTAGAGGAGAGGCAGAGCGGGGTACAAGCAGGCCTGCTTTCACCCCTCGCCCAAAGCCCCTGCCAAACAGGCACCCTGATGGGGTTGCCAGGGCCGATTCTCAACTACCTGTAGGAGCAGGCTGGCTTGCTTTGTCCAGGACTGGGAGTCTCTGACATCAGACAAATGGGTCCTGGAAGTAGTAAGCCAGGGACTGGTTCTCAGCTTCAAAAAGTTTCCAAAGATGAGACCTGCAAATCCCTCAGAGACACTTGCCCTAGAGGCAGAGGTCTCTTCCCTCCTAGCTCTCAGAGCTGTAGAAAGGGTTCCACCCCTACACCAGGGCAAAGGGTTGTACTCCAGGTACTTCCTTACCCCTAAAAAAGACAGGAGAATGGCGGTCCATCCTGGATCTCACATACTTAGCAGAGCACCTTTTAAAACCAAAATTCAAAATGGTGACTCTGGGAATTATTCTACTCTCTCTAAGGCCAGGGGACTGGCTAGTGTCCCTGGACCTCAAGGATGCCTACTTCCATATTCTCATCAGAAGCTCCCATGAAAGTACCTCAGGTTCGAGCTGCCCTCAGGCCATTACCAGTTCAGAGCAATGCCCTTTGGTCTGACCTCTGCTCCAAGGGTATTCACAAAATGCCTGGCAGTGGTAGTTGCTTCTCTAAGAAGGCAAAGGATTGCCATCTTCCCTTACCTGGACGACTGGCTCATAGTAGGCCAGTCCCCAGACCAAGTCAAGTTACACTAACAGATAACTCAGCAACTGCTCACCTCTTTGGGTTTCCTTCTGAATCTTTCAAAGTCAGTTCTAGAGCCTGTCCAGCTCCTCACCTTCATAAGCACAGAGCTAGACACAGAAAAGGCCAGAGCTTTCCTTCCCCTGAACAGGACAAGGACCCTTGTGTCTCTGGCCTCCTCATTCACCCTGCAGGTGTCTCGACCAGCAAGGCATTTTCTACAGCTCCTGGGGCTCATGGCTGCTTCCACAGCAGTAGTGCAGGGAGCAAGATTTCAGATGAGGGACATTCAGTTCCATTTGAGAGCCTTCTGGTCTCAAAGGAAGGACCTTCTGACCAAATTGATCCCAGTAACTCGAACCCTGATCCAGGCCCTACAGTGGTGGCAGGATCAGAACAATCTGAGGAAAGGGGTTCCCTTTGTCACTCAGTCTCACTCTTTAATCCTTACTACAGATGCCTCCCTCTTGGAGTGGGGGGCTCACATGGGCGACCTGACCACCCAGGGGTTGTGGTCCCCTCAGGAATCTCTGCTTCACATCAGTCTGTTGGAACTCAGAGCAGTATTTCTAGCACTTCAAGCTTTTTCCAAATCTGTTCAGAACAGAGTTATCCAGGTCAGAACAGACAACACCACCACAATGTGGTACATCAACAAGCAAGGAGGCTCTCGATCTACGGCCTTGTGTACAGAAGCAATGAAATTGTGGTCTCTGGCTTACTCCCTGAACACCTCCCTCACGGCAGTTCACCTCCCAGGCAAGGACAATGTCCTGGCAGATGCTCTCAGCAGGATATCCCAGGGCCATCATGAATGGTCACTGGATCCCCTGGTCTTGGAGGTGATATTCTCCAGATGGGGCACCCCGCAGATAAATCTTTTTGCAGCCCCAGACAATCACCAACTTCCGCTTTTTTGCTGCAGGCCCCCAGTGTTGGGCTCAGTCCCCCTAGATGCCTTAGTTCTCAGTTGGGAAGGGAAGTTCCTGTATGCTTTTCCCCCCTTCCCTCTCCTGTTTAAAGTGCTAGTCAAAATCAGATCTCAACCCTGCAAGATGATCCTGATTGCTCCAGACTGGGCCAGACAGCCCTGGTATCCACTCCTACTGTCCTTAGCAGTTCATCTTCCCTGTGTCTTCCCAGGAATTACAACCTGTTAACCTGTGCTCAGGGAGGGTTTGTTACCAGATCTCAAATCTCTCAATCTCAAAGCCTGGCTGTTGAAGAGTTAGAGTTTGCTGATTTACACCCTCCCAAGGTGTAATGGATATTCTGAAGGCTTCTAGGAAACCTTCCACCAGGGCTACTTATAATTCCAAATGGAAAAGATTTTCCATATGGTGCTCTGGGAAGCATATTTCCCCAGAGTCTGCTGATCTGCCCGCAGTCCTTGATTATATGGTCCATTTAAATAGCTTGGGGCTGAGACAAGCTACACTGAAGGTGCACCTGGCAGCTGTTTCTGCTTTTATTTCAGCAGGTAAGCCCTCTTCTCTTCAGCTCACCCTGTATTCTCCAAGTTTTTCAAGGGATTGCTTCACACCAACCCTCCATTCAGGGACCCTGCCACTGCTTGGGACCTTAATGTTTGCATTGCTCAGCTTATGCAACCCCCTTTTGAGCCTTTGTCTTCAGCAGAGCTTAAGTACTTGACTTGGAAAACTGTGTTTCTGGTAGCCATCACTTCTGCCAGACGCATAAGTGAATTACAAGTTTTGTCAGTGGAGCCTGATTTTATCTCCTTTCATAGAGACAAGGTGGTCCTCAGGGCTAACAGGAAGTTCTTGCCTAAGGTGGTTTCAGATTTCCACCTTAATCAATCTGTGTCTCTTCCTGTGTACTTCACTCACTATTCCTCCTCTGGCGAGAGGAGGATGCACAGTTTACATGTGAAAAGAGCCCTTAGCTACTACATAGAGCGTACCAAGGGTCACAGGTTTGACTCCCTCCAACTGTTCCTCACTTATGGTGAGGTTGGTAAAGGGAAACCTGCCACTAAAAGATCCATTGCCAGGTGGATTGTCTCTTGTATCCAATTTTGTTATGAAAAACTGGTAAGGTTCCACCCTAAGGCCTGAGGACTCACTCTACAGAGGTACAGCTGCTTCCCTGGCTGCTGCCAGGGACATCCCTATTCTAGAGATATGTCAAGCAGCTACCTGGAAAACAGTTCACACTTTTGCAAGCATTACTCCTGGATTTCCAGGCTAGGAGTGATGCTCGGTTTCTAACAGCTGTGCTTCAGAGCCTATTCCCTAAGTAGGTTCTGTCCCTCCTCCATGGAGGTACTGCTTTGTAGTCTGCTATTGTCAGAATACAGCAAGACTTCATGTTGTTTAAAGAAAAAATTACTCACCTTAGTAATGTTGTTTCTTCTAATGGAGTCTTGCTGTATTCTGACCCCCCCCCCCCCACCTGGCCCTCTCAGAACCTCCGTTTTTGGGATGTGGGTGGGCAGTGCAGTGTTGGCACTCAGTAGGTGCCCACCTTGTTGTTTTCACACCTTTTTCTTGGGGTGAGTGGGTGTTGTGTTTTTCATTTTTGGGTCTCCTGATTTGAGTCTTTGTTTTGGGACCAAAAAATGTGTTTTATGTTTAGTAGCCAGTTGGCTAGTGTAGGTTTACAGCTTCCACACAGGACCTTAGTGAGTTTAGCTCATAAAGATCTGACGGTTTGAGTTTAAACAGCAACAGACAGAGTCTCAACCGAGCTCGAGCTCAGCATTCCATGCCAGGCATGGAAAGTTAACTCTTTCATCTCCGGGGCAGTTCAAGGTTGGGACTCACTGCTATTTGTCAGAATACAGCAAGACTCCATTAGAAGAAGCAACATTACTAAGGTGAGTAATTTTTTCTTTCATCTCAGCTGGGCTGTCCTTGGTAAATAAAGTGTAAAAAGAGAGCAAGAAAGAAATCTAGAACCAAGATGTAAAATGCAAGGAATGGAAGCAGTCTGTTAGAAGGAGTAAATGAGAAAAAAAAAAATAATTGGTTGTAGGACAGAGTTAGACTCTGTGGTTCATCCAACAACACATTGCCTGCTTTTTTTTTATATACCTTTCCTACCTAAAACTTGAAAAAGGATGTGGTTCTCCTAATGGATATCCATGAATATCTTTCAAAATATACAACTTTGTAACAAACTTTTTAAATGTATAATTCTAACAAGGGGAATGTAATGCATGATTTTTCCTAATAGCAGGCATCCTGCACCTTAGAGAGGCCCCAAAATATTGTGTGTTAAACAATGGAATGAATACGTTCACACTGTGCTGGTCATGCAACATTTGGCTCCGCAGTGGCAGATGTTTGTTTCTACTGAAGATCAAACCCCGTGGATCCAGCTCATGGTCTTTTAGCTAAGTTATACTTAGATTTCAACAGAACATTTACAACTGTATTATTTCTTTGTTGCTTCTTCTTGTCAATAGAAATTACTTACAAAAGGGTAATAGGGCGACCGGCTGGGCGAGCAGAAAGATTCACCGCTGTGGCACTGGCAACCTGGTCCGAATTGACCTCGAGCATCGGAGGTCGTTGGAGAGAAGGCTGGAGCGTCTGGCGACTGCTCGCCTTCTCTGCGGGAGGCGTAGAGGACCAGTGCCTACTGACCCCTGGTGGAGGCTGGGGGAACAGCAGTGCGTCTGATCCCACTACCTAGGGGAGCATGGCAGACGCCGGTGTCTGCCTTGCGTCCTGCACGTCATGCTCCTGTGGGAGGAAAAACTGGAGGAAAATGGTGCACTGGCCGGTCGGGTGATGGCCTCCTGGACCCTCGTCACCGGAGCTCCCAATCCACGAATTGCCACCTCAGCAGCACCCAGGACCACTGGAAGGCTGGTAAGGCACATTTCCTTTGCAGGAAGGGGACCCGCCCGATGAAGGGATACATCGGGTTACCCTGGGTGGTTGCAGTGTGGGGTGGTGGGTGGATGGGAGTAGCCCGGGATGAGAATCGGTCCTTGAAGAGGCCCGGAGTGATTGGCCAGTGTGCAGAGGGCAGCATAAACAAATAAAAAAAAGGGTAATAAATATCCCAACCAGGGGCTCACTGGTACAGCTATAGAAACATAGAAGACTGCCAACAAAAGAAGGCCTTGTGGTCTATCCATTCTGCCCTGTTAGGTTGTACATGCCTCCTAGGGGATCATGACCGACCTCCCCCATTCCCTGACTCCTCTGCTCCCGTAACCACACTTTGTGTCAAACCCATCCCCTTTTAAAGCTCCTTACCATTTTTGCAGTGGCCAGCTTGTCGGGTTCCTTGTTTCACCTATCCACCATCTCCTCTGTGAAGTATTACCTCACATCGCTCTTGACCCCCCACCACCACTACCACCAGTTTCTTGCTATTTCCTGGTATTTGTACTGCCATTGGCTGTGAACCTGTCCATTGGAGTACACTTTGTTAATAGCCTGCATGTATTTAAAAGTTTCAGTCATGCTCTCCCTTCTGGCCTCCAAGGAGTATATGTTGAGGCACTCTAGTCTTTACTTGTATAGCCTCCCCTATTGCCCCTAAATCATTTTAGTCACCCTCCTCTGCACTGTCTCCAGCTTGTTTATTTCCTTTCTCCTGGTGAGGGTTCCAGAATTGTACACGGTACTCCTGGTACGGTTTCACTAGTCTTGTACACTCTTTATAGTATTTATTTTATTTATTTATTTAATTCATATATCGGATTTACAGCCTTTGAGTCAAAGACTCATTTACAAAAGCACCTCGTCACAGGGAGGGGGAACAACCAACTTGTGAGACAAGACAGTGTGGAACAATACAGGTGAGATACATACAGCATACATAGCAGAAAATTCAGCAAAATAAACATAGGCAGTTTGCCCAGTTTGCCAGAAAACCAGTATACAGGGGTGTCACCAGCAGATTAAGTTTTGTATACAGTACCCCACAATGCTACCCCCAGTCCATTATGCCATACACATGGTTGCTTAGAACTCATTGAATGGAATCAGATTAATCAGATTTGGACCTTTTTTCAGAATTTGGAATTTGAGGTATTCATGGCCACAAATCTGAATTCCAAAAATCCCTGTCAGATGCAGAATCAGAATCCTAGTCTGATTCCAGTTCCACATCCCGGTGTAGTAAGAAGCCCTCCCCTTACCTGCTGCTGCCGCAGTCCTTCTTTGCTCCCATCTAGCACGGAGGAGGCTCAGGTGGCTGTAGTGAGGCAGCAGTCCTCTTTGGCCTAGTGGTGAATACCAGGTGTCTTTGTTATGTTTTTCTCTTGTTAGATAAGTCCATCCACAACATTGGTCAAACCTTCCCAAGTCCTGAAGTAAGCTCCTGTAGTCCAAAAGCATAGAGCACCCCAACCAACTGGGTTCTCCAGCCTCCTTAGCCTGATTCCCCCAGCCCTTAGATCCCCTCCAAATCAGCTCCACATCATAGGTAGATAGTGTCCTAGTTTTCTAAAATGTGCTTTAAGCAACACTAGTCTAGTAATACTATGTCCCTCAGACTCTGCATGCTTGCTCCTCACGACCTCATTGTTTGATACAGAATTTCTTGGTTCTCCCAAAGTTACACAGGAGGTGGCTTGACCCAAGCAAAGCCCTGGGAGCA
Organism: Neoceratodus forsteri; assembly: GCA_016271365.2. NCBI lineage: Eukaryota > Metazoa > Chordata > Ceratodontiformes > Ceratodontidae > Neoceratodus > Neoceratodus forsteri. Next base: position 1,548,426,415 of record CM057450.1, read on the forward strand.
GGCTTTGCTAAACACCTTACCATATGCCCTGGCAGAGCCTGCGCCGGGGCTTTGCTTAGGTCAGTCACCTCCTGTGTAACTCTGGGAGAACCAAGGAATTCTATATCAAATAATGGCAGGTCACTACAGGGAGACTGTGTGGAGTCTGGGGGACATAGACTACTGACTAGTGTGTTTAAAGTGCTTTATAGAACATGGGAGACACCAGTCCTCATCAAGAAAATCAATCTGTCCTCTTCAAACCTCTACAAAACATACATGGAAACCAACAGAAAACCAGATTACCTGCAGTTTGCAGTCCCTCAAAATCCTCAACCAATTATGACATTTTTGCAGACAAACCGTGCCAAACATGCTTAGAGTCACCCTCACCCCGCACCAGATGGTGACTTGTTGAAGGTGCAGCTGCATCACATCAGACATACTTCCAGGTTCAGCAATTAGCCCCCCCCCACTCTGCACCAGACACATTTAGAGGTTCAGCAAGACCCCACCATTATCATAAGTCTAATCTCATCCTCCCAAACACACACCAGGTTATCGTACCAGCAGTTTCCATTTCCCCACCAAATACCCGTTAGAAGTTGAGAATGATCTTATCTGTGTCCAATCTTCACCATTCATCACTTTTGGGTTATTGGCTGGAGATCATGACCTTGAGGACTTCTTTTGGGGGATGGCGAGTCGGCGCACCATCGGTGCCGCCCTCGTGGCCGACGCCCTGCATGGCACTCGCGGGTTGGCCGTTATGTGCTGTTGACTCCGCCCTCCCGCCAGTTCTTCATCTCCCACGTCGAGGTCACCTTGTGAGAACTTCAAGAGAAGAAAAGTGAGGCCTAACCTGCTTTGCAGCAAAATTTCCATCGACTCCGTGTCGTTTTCTCGGTGCCATAGTCTGTCGGCTCCCTCCTGCCGGTTCTGTTCGCCATACTTAACGTTGCCCAGTAAGACCTTTCCATTACTTTTGTTATTCTGCGATGTCAAGTCTTGTTTGGTGTTTTTTTCTCTGTAGGTCATGTCTTGGTGGGAGGGCAAGAAACTTCAAAGACAGGACAGCCCCCATGCTTGAGTGCCCATGCGGCCGAAAATACTCCATCACCGACCAACGACGCCGTTGCTCACGTGTGTTGGCTCGCTTCATGACACGGGTCAGTGTGGCGCCTGTTTCTCCATGGACTGCGGGTCATCGAACAGCGTAGCGTGGAAAGTGGTGAAACTCCGCCCGACTTTCTGGGGTCAGGCGTGCACTCATCGGGCCAAGCCACGTTCTCTCGGCCTTTCCTCCGGGTCCCCTCCCAGTTCTATACGGGCCAAGGAGGAGGGAGCCTCAGCCTCTCGCAGCCTAGCTGTGGCCGAGGCTTCTTCCGCGGTGAAGGAGGCCCAGTCCGTTTCCTCCGGGAGAGGGACGGGAGGCACTGCATTGGCAATCGCCCCTTTGGGGGGTGAAGGCTCCCCCGGTGTCAGACCCATGGCTCAGAAGAGCCGGGTTGGCGCCGTCTGTCAAGCATGTTCCAGGCCTCGGCGCCTTGCGGCCATGGGCCCTGATGGAGTCGTCATCAGCGCCGGTCTGTCGCTCAGTGCCGTGGCTGCTGTTGGCGCTGTTCGTGGAGCTGATAGTGGTAGCGGTGCCGTGGGAGGTTCTACGGCACCATCTCTAACTTTTTCTCGCGTGCTGAGGTTGAGCACGGCACCGTGTCCAGTTCTGTGGCCATTCACGGTTCTGGGCATGGGCATGGCGCCGTGGGGGTTTTGGATCTTGGCACCGAGAGTGCTGTTGGAGCCAGCACCGGTGCTGTCTCTGTCCTCGATGCCGCTTGCAGTGCCATGGGGCAGGATGGCACCATGGGGGTTTCTGGCCTTGGCGCGGGAGTGGCGCTGAAAGTGCTGTCGGAGCTATCATCGTTGTCTCTGTCCTTGGCACGTCATGTGCCGGGCAGACAGGACAGTGCTGTGTCGCTTCTGGCTTGGAGACTGCTGCCTGGTTGGAGCCGTGTCTTCTTCTGCCACCATTCACGGTGCTGCGGAGGACACTGGTACCGACTTGGGTATGGTCTCCATTTCTGGTACCCTATCTGGTCGAGATGGTGGCAGGCGCCCGCCAACTGTCTGGCACAGGGCTTTGGTCTCCACCTCTTCGGAGGAGGAGTCACACTCTGAGTCAGATGGGCAGTCTGGCTCCTTGGAGTTAGCTGCTGGCATGGGCACCCTCGTAGTGTCCTCGACAGGCCAGAGTCAGCCCCCTCTGAGGCGGGCAGGGACTTCCGGGGTTGGGTTCAGGGGTTCTGACCAGCAGGCAGCGGTGCTGGGCACCATTGCACTGCAGCCCGGCCTCGGAGTTCTCTGACCCCTCAGGTGGGTGGCTAGATCGCCCAACTTTGGGGCCAATCAGAGCACCCACAGGAGGGAAGGGTGCTGCACCCTGGATAACTCCTTCAGGGGCCGACCAGGGCTGCCAGTTGCCTAGGCTGGCCCTCTCGAGGAGGAGGGTGCTCTCAGATTCCATGGGGTCGAGGGGCATGGGCTCTGTGCAGCGACCTTTTTCCTGGAGCCCACCCGGGCTCTGGGAGAAGCCGTAGCGTGGATCTCTGCTCTTCCCTTTCAGTTTCTTTGAGAGAGCCCCATTCTTTGGAGGTAGGGGACCATCCATTTGGACGAACACAGCCCCGGTCACCTCATGGGGGGATTCTTCCAGGCGCAGCCAAGGCAGTTCTGAAATGGTTGTTCAGCTGTCGGCTGTGGGTTCTTCTGGAGCACCTTCTTCTGCTGGTGCTCCTGGTGACTCCTAAGCCCGGAGGTCAGTCGATTTCTTTTGTCGGTTCTGCCCCTATTCCTCTGCCACATTCTCCAGCGCTCCCAGGCATCCTTGGTCCTAGCAGACCTCTCTCCTGGGAGCAGTTCAGAACCATGGCTGCTTGATTCCCTGCTTATGTCAGGGCAATGGACGAGACAGGTTTTCAACCTTCCCCGAGCAGCCACCCTCTGAGCAGTTGAGATCCTCTAACTCCTCATCCCCTCTTCTGGGGAGAGGCTTCTGTCCACATCTCCCCAACTGCTGATCTTGCACAGTGTCAGTGATTTCCTTGTGAGGATGTTGGAGGACCTGCATCACCCCTCCCACTCAAGCAATCCAGAGCACTCGCCGCCTTTCTAGGTGATTTCAGCGAGGGGCCGCCCTTGTGGTGCCCCTGGCCTGCTCCCTTTCAGGCGTCGTTGTGTTCCTGGCAGAGGCCCTTTCCAGAGTTCCTTCCCTAGATTCTCTGCCAACGGTATGTTTCCAGAGTCTCCAGGTTCCATGCCTCATCCTCAGTCAGGATTGACGAGCTGGACACTCCTGATGGGCTTCGCGCCCACTGTGACCAGCCCCCAGACCAAGATTCCTTGATTTTGACTTCTATGGGAGGAGGACGTTCTACTCAGCATGGTTGCTGCTCTCCATCGCAGCACATCAAGCCCACTATGCATCCTATGATAGGTTCTGTGGTCCAGGCTGGGTCAGCTCCTAGCCTCTTTGCCTGACACGGAGCAAATCAGACAAAGCCATCGCACTCTCTGCACGTGGCCTGGAGCTAGCAGGCCACCAAGCGAGGGCATCATACAATGCCAGCGAGGTAGCTACCAGGGTCGTAGGGACAGCGATCTGCACTAGGCGGGCGGCATGGCTACGTCTTTCCCGGTTGTCACCCTTGGCCCGGCGTAGGGTGATTAACTCTGCTCACCAGAGAACCTTCCTCCTCTCCCATAGAACGAGATGGCGTTTGTCGGGGCAACTTCCTTCCCCCTCCAGGGGTTCCCCGTCTCACTCTCCCCACACTCGGGCCTCCCCAGGCCCTGAAGTTCTCCCCTTAGTGTGTCTCCCACTGAGAGCTAAGGGACTCTGTCCTTTATGGTTAAAACCCCTTTGGGGGCTCCAATCACTCTGAAGTGATGAATGGTAAAGATTAATACAGATAAGATATGAAAATTATGTACCTACCATAATTATGATCTTCTGTGTATCTTCACCATTCATCACAATCCTGCCCGCCATCCCCTGGGGCCTCAGTCTCTGGGTCCCCTCCTCCCTCCTCTGTGCCCTCCTTGGCCCCTCCTTCTTTGTCAGGAGTGGGATAAACAAGGGCCATAAGGGAGATGATATTTCTAAGGGAGAGTGGTCAACGTGGGGGCACTCCTTCTCCAGTGCTTTAGCTCCACCCTGTGGGGTGGGAGTTGAAGTTGCCCTCCATTCTCTACTACTCCTTTGTTCCCGTCAATCCTTAATTTTCTTTGTCCAATGGACATATCCTTCCTTAATTTAAAAAAAAATATATATATATTTTTCTTACACCAAAAATCCTTTCCCTGAGGGGGGGAGAATCCCTATGTCCTATCTTTCTTCCAGAATAACCGTTTTCTTTTTTTTTTTTTTGAAATCATAGTTTTGTACTCCCTCCTCGTCCTGCCAGCCCCGACCCTTCGGGGCTGCCAAGGAGTCATCCTCCTGCCTCTTGCTCTACCTATATCCACCACCAGGCCCCATGGAGCTTCAGCTTACCTCCCGAGCGGGGACAAGGTGGGGTGGCAGCACCCTGAGCTACTTATCTCGTCGGTCCAGAGGTGGCAGGGTGAGCAAGGGCACATCAAAGGCAAGCTCCAGGCAGCCCGTCTTCCCAGCGCTGACAGGCGTTTTCTCCTTTCTTTCCCTCCCCTACAGTGTGCAACTCCCCTGACGTCAAGTCGACAAGCGCTGACATCAGCACTGTAAAGTGGCCGTCCGTTCCCCTACAGTCGGGGCTTATAGTACTCCGAGCCTCCGCTCGGATTCAGACAAGTGCTTGGGCATTAGCCGCAACCCTCCCTGGAGAAGGCAAGCTGTCGTTGGACGCTCAAGCCTGTCTTCCCCCGGCCGACCCACCAGCGACCCAAGTCAGCTCCCGAACCCAGGTCGCCGGCGTGGAGCAATGTGTGGCGTCCAGCGCCTCAACCCTCAGTGCCACCTGGCCGGAAAATAACCGTTTTCTGCATTTGGAGTTATTGCCAGTAATTCCCGTGCCTTGAATTCTGTCATTGAGCCTTTTGGCTACTCCTTGCAGTTTCTATACAATCTGGAGACAAGTCAGGGTCCAAGGTATGGTTGTTACCTTTCTCCCGGCCCCCTCAAACTTACCCTAAAAATCCCTCCTCTCTCCTATTGCCTATTTCCAGAGATTGGGGCCCCTACCAAAGCCCTTAGTTTCCTCCTCCTCCTTCTTCTGTCCTCTCAGTAATGTATTTCTCCTTTTGGTTTATGTATCTTTTCCTTTGTCTGTCCCTTGGACTTCCTTGTCCCACCCTCCATCCCTTTTCCTCACATCTCCAGTGGCCGGAGTCGACAGCACATAACGGCCAACCAGCGGGCGCCACGCGGTCGCCCGGCCTCGAGGAGCAGCGCGATGGTCGTCGAATCCGCCCATCAAAAAAAAAAAAAAAAGCTCCCGTGGGGTCATGACCTCCAGCCAAAACCAAAATGATGAATGGTGAAGATACACAGAAGGATCATAATTACAGTGAGGTATGTCATTTCATATTTGGCATGTGCAATCAATTAAACACTTTTATATTAAGGCTGGGGGTCTGTGGGGTGCTAGTTCCCCATAGCGTTGGAGTTTTAGATGCTCTGTGGTGCATCTGACAGTTTCAGACCCCCAAGCTTTGCAGTGAGATCTCATGTAGACCATCTCTCACGGACATAGCATCTTGACACCCTCCCCAAAACACCAAACCCACTTACTGGGTCAATGCTCCCCCATGAGCAGCAGATACCAGACATAAATCCCAATCCCTGCACAAACTTTGGTTTGACACAACATAACACAGTTTTTTTGTTGTTGTTTTTTAAACTACCCACCCCACCTGACACCATGCACCTTCAGTTAAAATCTGAAGGCTATGCATCAGGTCCGAAACCAACGTACTGACAAACAGCATACATGGGGTGTATGTGAAGCCCGATTCCTTGCACATTTGATGGGTACCTTATACAGATACAACCCGAATGGCAGAGATATCTGCAGAATTGGAATGCACTATTAACAGCAGAACTAACACTAGGCATATCACCTCCAAATGTATTGACTGCAGACAGTGTAAAGTAAAAAAACTATAGAGATGAAGATAGAGGACTCCACTAAACCCCATCAGCACTGTGTCATTCTGGCATGTTATCAGTCCTCCGATGCCTTTATCTCTGCAAGTGGCACAGTTTTGTATTTTGTTTTACACTGGCTGGTGCCAATAAATTTGGTGGGATGCTATTAAACTCATTAAGACCTGCTTAGAACAGAAACATCACATATGCAAATTCACCACCACAAAGCCCTGCTAAAATATTACTGAGTCGGTCCTTCAAATCACTTGACCTCACTCCAGTTCTAAATGACCTCGCAGCACTGACTGATCCCCAGTCTCCTCAGCCTCCACCATTGACAATGAGCTAACCTACTTTAAAGTCCTCAAAATATGGAATCTCCATGCCCCCCTTCAGAGTTAGGGGTCCCATCTACCATGGATCACATCAGACCTGCTAGCCCGTTTACGTGCCTGAGACCTGGCCTGGTTGGAACATAAATATACCCTCTCCACTGCAGCCTTACAGAAGTACCACTACCTCCCGAAATGCCTGTACTAGGGCTGTTAGACTTGCTAAGTCTGAATACTTCTCAAACACCTTCAAATCCAACATCAATCACCCATCAAAATTTTGGAAGGTGGTCCACACTCTTTCTCCCACCAACTCAGCCACCTTTGTCCTGAAAGTGGATGATTCCTCCTATCCAACCCACTCTCAGTGCCTCTGAGTTTAACTCTTTCTTTACCTTCTGCGCCTCCTTTCTTCTCTCCCCCCCTCCCCCGTCCTCCCTCTGCTCCCCCACCCTCCTGTCTCCACCGCTGTCTTCCGCTCCTACCTCCTCTTTCTTTCCTTTTTCTCTACAGTGTCCCCCTCTGTCGTTCTGGACTCTATCCTTACCTTAACCCATCAAAAGGCAAGAGTCCTGACAGGATGGATTGCAAACTCCTCTATCTATCTGCCTCAGCTATCTCCTCACCTATTGCTGACCTCCTAAACCTATCCTTTTCCTGTGCTTCTGGTCCCTCAGACTGGATGCATGCTACAGTTATTCCCTCCCAAAGGAGGAGACCCTCTGCTACTGGTAACTATCGCCCCATCTCCCTCCTCCCTATCCTGGCCAAGCTAGGGAACATATCATGCTTTCCCAATTGCATAGAAACATAGAAGATGATGGTAGATAAGGACATAAGGCCCATCCAGTCTGCCCATTATTTCTACCTTATGAATGTGCCATAGGCCTTACTCTGTCAATGGCCCATCTATTCATACTCATCTGTATTGCTCCTTTATGCCTATCCCATGCCTGTTTGAAGCCCTGTACTGTATTCATATCCACCACTTCCTGAGGTAGGCTGTTCCATGCATCCACCACCCTTTCTGTGAAAAGAACTTCTTCACATTGCCCTTAATCGGCCTCCCTCTAATCTCATGCTGTCCTCTTGTCCTGCTATTTTCTTATATTGAAACATGCTAGACTCTTTCACCTTGTTAATGCCCTTAAGATGTTTGAATGTTTTGATCATATCACCTCTCTCCCTCCTTTGCTCTAGGGTATACATATTAAGCTCCGTTAATCTGTCCTCATATGTTTTCTGATGCAGTCCCTGCACCATTTTGTTTGCCCTTCTCTGGACTGCCTCCATTTTGTTAATGTCCTTGTGCAGGTGTGGCCTCCAGTACTGCACACAGTACACCAGATGGGGCCTAACCAGAGTCTTGTAAATAGGGATTATTACCTCCCTCTTACGACTTGCGATACCCCTACTAATACACCCCAACATCCCTCTAGCCTTACCTACTGCTTTGTTGGTCTGCTTGGATGATTTCTCCCTTCCTAGACTCCTCTTCCTTTTTCATTCCTTACCAGTCGGGCTCTGGCAGTACCACTGTATGACCACCTCCCTCCTCAGGCTCACTGATTCCATCCTCACAGGCATGGACCAGGGCCTCTTCACCTCTGCCATTTTTGTTGACCTAGCTAAGGCGTTTGATAGTGTCTCCCTCCCCCTCCTCCTTGCTAAACTCTCAGCTGCTGGACTCTCAGGCACTGCCACCAGTTGGTTCTGCTCTTACCCTAAGGGTGGGACTCAATCTATCAAAATTGGTGACACTGTCTCCCTGCCCCTCCCTATAACCACTGGGGTCACAAAGGCTCAGTACTTGGGCTGCTGTTATTTTCTGTTTCTCTCAACAACCTCCCCTGGGCCTGTACGCATCCATTCACATGTATGTGGAAGATATGGTCCTGTACATCTCCAGTCCCTCCACTGCTTGACGTGGCATCCAGACTACAGCTCGACTTTGATCAAGTTCTGCTCTGGATATGCTCAAACAAGCTATTCCTGAATGTCAAGAAGACTGTCTCCATGTCCTGTGGCACAAGGCAGAGACTCTCAAGGCTCTCATCCCTTCCCTCTTTCCGCACCTTAGATGGGTCCCCATAGAGGGTGTCACCTTCTTCAGGTATCTTGGGGTATGGCTTGACCAACACCTCAACTGCTCTGGCCACGTGAATGCCATGGTAAAAAAACTGCACCCCAAGCTCAATGCCTTGTACAGAAATCGCAACTGCATCCCATTGTCGGTCGCCAGCAGTCATCCAGAGAATGATCCTCCCAATCTTTGACTACAGTGACATGCTGTACAGTGCCACCCCTGGTACTTCCTTAGCCAAATTGACACTTTCTTCCATTCTTTCTGCCGCTTTGTGTGACTGTCCTCTCGCACTCACCACTGTTCTCTGTATCAGTTTCAGTCCCTTCCTCTCTTGAGGATAAGCGCTGAGCCCACTGTGTCAACCTCATCAGTAAATTCTGGTTTGGCTCTCCCCCCCCACCTTTCAGCCTCTCTTTCCTTATCCCCCTCCTCCCACTCCCTTAGGAGCACAAATGCTCATACCCTGGCTGTACCCTCCACCTCGACATCCGTTGGCCAAGCTGCTTTCAGTCATTGTTTCCCTAAACTCTGGAACTCCCTCCCCCATACCATCTGTAATGCCTCCTCCTCTCATGTCCTCTACACCCTCCTTCGAGACCTTGCCTCACCCTTTTATAACTGCCCTTAATGTTTGGCCTCCCCTCTCTTTTCCCCCCCCCCCACCAGCCCTTCCACCTGTACCTCTCCTTTCCCTGTGTTTTATCTTTTCTCTCATTTTCCCTTCCAAACTGCCTTACCTAATACTAGTCATAGCCTGACTCCAAAATCCCTGGTATCAACTTTGTTGCTATTTCAGTGTTATTTTTGCAAATATGCTAAGCACTTGAAACTTTGTAAATGCTTTGTAAAGCTCACATGTATTAATTGTATTATTCTGAGTTTGTACCTATAATTACCTGCCTACATGTCCTCATTTGTTGTCATCCCCCTCCCCCCAGGACGCATCTGGAAATGAGCAGATTGCACAACATGCCTTTTTCTAGTGAAACTTTAAAATAAATAAATATGCATCTGTTACAAACAAAGGTTAAGTTAGCCACTTTGAGAGGTGCCCCCCACAGCATTTAGCACACCTAACTTTTTCTAGCAAAGATACTGTTTTCACAAAATAGAATTGTGTTTACATAAAAACACGAACGACATTCATGCTGACTTGTTGCCCTTATATCACTGTTTAAATAAATGTGAAGTGCTGAATAAAATGTTGTAATTTAAAATCCAATCGCTCTTGTTCTATGCATATTCAACTGCCCATTTTATTATTTTCCTTCTACACTGAAGAATTAGAGGTTATCGCTAATAAATAACACTCAATTACAGGAGTAGTGTAGACAAAGCTGAAAAGATCTTGCTGATGACCCTCCCTGACCCAGATGTCGGTCTCTGCATGAAGGCTATAAAATCACAACAGTGTAGCCTCATCCACTAATTCACATAAAAGGAGCTCGCATCTGGGACATTGGAGCGATCACTGTCACAGAAAATAGAGAATAGTAAGGTTTGTGTGTACATAATACATGTAAACATGAAAATGCCATAAAAATATATTTTACTACAAATATAAATATAATAATGTAAAAAAAAACATTTTGTGCATATAAGTGCTTGGGTTATAAATCTATAATCCAAAATGTACATGCATACACCAACGTGCATTCAATCTAATACTGCCACATGAAGTTCAAAAATATCACAGAAATGGTTCTCCAGTTCATGTAAGCATTAAAACCATATGGTCTCAAAGTTTTCAATTTGAAAATCCACACGGATTCTCTCAGGATAATAGCTGTGTCATATCCCTCCACGGGTCTGCAGAACTTCTCCATTGCCCATGTGCTGGATAATGGCTTACACAGATACATAGATACATAGACAGTGTCAGCAGATAAGGGCCTATGGCCCACCCAGTCTGCCCATTTGAGCTTGTAAGTTCAGTTTATGTTTTCCTAGAAGTCTGTTGCCCCTTACCCCTGACCTCCAGAATTCCTTTATGTCTATCCCATGCATTCTTAAATCCCATGATTGTTTCAGCCCCCACCACTTCCTCTGGCAGGGTGTTCCACTTGTCCACCACCCGTTCTGTGAAGAAATTCTTCCTCATGTTTCCTCTGAATCGTCCTCCCTCCAACTTCATCCCATGCCCTCTAGTTCTGGAACATCTGTTTCGCTTAAAAATAGTGTATTCCTGCACCCTGTTCCTCCCTGTGAGATACTTGTATGTCTCTATCATATCCCCTCTCTCCTCCTCTCCTCCAGGAGTACATGTTCAGTTCCTTCAACCTGTCTTCATAGGACTTGTGATGCAATCCATGCACCATCTTTGTTGCCCTCCTCTGGACCTTCTCTACCCTGTCTATGTCCTTACGTGGTATGGTCTCCAGAACTGTACACTGTACTCCAGGTGGGGCCTCACTAGTGTCTTGTATAGCGGAATTATGACCTCCTTTTCCTGCTGGTGATGCCCTTCCCATACATCCCAGCATCCTATTTGCTTTACCTGCTGCCTTGTCACACTGTTCCCTACCTTGAGGTCATGAGGATAATAACCCCAAGATCCCTTTCCTGCTTGGTGCATGCTATATCCTCACCCCCAACTGATATATTGTGCCAGGTTTTTGTGCCCCATATGCATTATCTTGCACTTCTTTGCATTGAATTTCAACTGCCAAACCCCTGACCATTCTTCAAGTTTCTGCAGGTCCCTTCTCATTCTGTCTACACCGTCTGGTGTGTCTACTCTGTTACAGAGCTTTGTGTCATCAGTGAACAGTGAAATTCTGCCTTCTAGGTCCTGTGCAATGTCACTGATGAAGATGTTGAATAGGACCGGTCCCAGCACTGATCCCTGTGGTACCCCACTGGTCACTCTTCCCTCTGTGGAGTGACAGCCATTTACCACCACCTCTGTGTCCTGCCACCCAGCCAGTTACCTACCCACCACACTACTGTCCTGCCCACACCCATATTCCCCAGTTTGTGTAATAGTCTTCTTGTGGCACAGTGTCAAAGGCCTTACTGAAGTCCAGATAGGCCATGTCCACTGCCCTCCTGATCCACCTCCTAGTCACCCAGTCAAAAAATTCAACGAGGTTGGTCTGAATGACCTTCCCTGGTGAAACCATGCTGCCTTGGGTCCTGTAGTCCACTGACAACCAGATGTTCCACCAATCTCTCCTTCAGTAGTGCCTCCATGATCTTCCCACTACCGAGGTGAGGCTGACTGGTCTGTAGTTCCTTGCTTCCTCTTTGTTCCCGCTTTTGTATAAGGGGACTACATCTGCTGCCCTCCAGTCTTTGGGTACCTCCCCTGTTTCCAGTGATCAGCTAAACAGGATAACCAGAGGTTCAGCCACCACCTCTCGTAGTTCTTTAAGGACCCTGGGGTGCATTCCATCTGGCCCCATTGCTTTATCAACTCTTATTACTTCCAGTTCCTTCAGGACCCTTTCGTGTAAAGGGACTTGTGTCCATTCTGCACCATTCTCACCCCTTGTACTCCCTTCAGACCCATTACCTCTCCTCTTCCTCAGTAAAGACTGAGCAGAAATACCTGTTCAGTATGTCAGCTTTACTGTTGTCATCCTCCACACAGCCCCATCCTCCCCTTCAGTCTCACTATCCCTCCTTTGTCTTTCTTTTTTCACTTATGTACCTGTAAGGTTTTGTCCCTCTACCCACTGATTTTGCAATGTGTTCTTCTGTCTGAGCTTTGGGTTCCTTACTGACCTCCCTGCCTCCCTTGCTTCTCCTGGTACTTCTCCCTATCCCCTTCTGCCTGTGACTTTTGTATTGCCTGAATGCAATCTTTTTGGCTTTCACTTTCTTTGCTACCTCTTTGGAAAACCATAATGGTCTCCTCTTCCTTTTCCTTTTGTTAACCTGCTTAATGCATAATTCTGTTGTTCTTGTAATCCCCATTTTAAATACTGCCTGTTCCTCAACCCCTGATTCCTGTCCCATTCCATTAATGCCTCTTTCAAGTATCTTCCCATTTTCCCAAGTCTGCCCCCTAAAATCCAGGATACATGTTTTGTGTGGTTTGGTTCTGCTCTTTCTGTGATTTCAAACCACAATGACTGGTGGTCACTGTTCCCAGGTGCTCCTCCACTGTTACCCCATCACACGGTCCCTGTTTGTGAGCACAAGGTCCAGTATTGCCTTCTGCCGAGTTGGTTCCATGACCAGTTGCTTGAGGAAGGCACCCTGAAGGCAGTCCAGGATAAATCTGCTCTAGTTGATGCTGCTGCTGGGATGCTCCAGTCCACGTCTGGAATGTGAAGTCTCAACCAGTACTACCTCACCCTTGTCTGCCATCTTTTGGATAGCTAGCATCAGCTCCCTATCTGTTTCTTCCTCCTGGGCTGGTGGTCTATAGACCACACTTGTGTGATGGCTGTCCCCATTTTCCTTTCAGCTTAACCCACAGTATCTCTCCCCATTTTGTTCCTCCTGGATCTCTGTGGCCCTTATGTCATTTTCATACAGTGCCACTCCTCCTCCCTTTCTGCCTGCTCTGTCTCTTCTGAATATGTTGTAGCCAGGTATAGCCATCTCCCAGTCATGGTTATCATTACACCAGGTTTCAGTGATGGCCACAATGTCCAGGTCTGACTGCACCATGACAGCCTCCAGATCTTCCATCTTGTTGCTAAGGCTCCTGGCATTTGCACACATGGCTTTCCATGATTTGACCTCCCTAGACTGTTTCGCTGTTCTACTCCAGCCCCTTCCTTGGTTGTCCTTTATCCTTGGTTCTCCTTGCTGTCTGCCCTTCTGCTGAATTTTGCCCCTTTTCTGCCTATCCACCTCTTGGGCACTAATCTCCATCTTTTGCACACTGCTTTGCAGAGATAGCCACTCCTTTGGTTCACTGGTTCCACTGCTAGCTGTGGGGGGTGAGCAAGTAGGTACCATCCTTGCTGGCCTGCTACCCCCCTTTGCTAGTTTAAGCGTTTGTCAATGTAGCATTTAAACTTATCATTGAGTGCTTGGATTCCCCTCCAGGATGGATGCAGGCCGTCAGGCTTGAACAAACCTCCATCCCTCCAGGTGGGTCCCCAGTCACCAATGAATCCAAACCCTTCCTCACAGCACCAGTTCTTCAACCATGAGTTAAAGTTCCTGGTGCATGCACTCCTATGCTCTCCTTGCCTCTCATAGGTAGTACTTCTGAAAGTGACAGAGTAGCTACTTGCTTGAGACCCCTCCCAATTTCCTAAACTCTTCCTGAACTTCCTTTGGCTCCCCATTTGCCAGGTCATTAGTACCTAGGTGGATAATGACATCCAGCTCACCCTCCGTCTTGCCTTCCCAGTGATCCCCAGGATCTTCCTTCCATCCCTCCATGCCGTGGCACCTGGTAGGCACCTCACCTCCCTGTCCTCCCCCTCCTGTGTTCCTAGCTGGATCCCTCTTATGATGGAGTCCCCCACCAGTATTCACTTCCTCCTCCTCTGGGGTCCACTGCTTTCCCCGCTGAGGTCACCTCCTTGGCTAACCTCCACATCCTTCCCTTCCACTTCTCTGGGTACCTCTATTTGGTTGTCCTCGTTTGCCAGTGTGGCATATAGGTTATTGAGTGGAATAGGATCTCGGATGTGCCTCTGCCTGACCGCTCTAACCCTCCCTAGGCCACTGTCATCCAAGTGCTCCTCGTTCTCAGCATCCTTTGGGGCAGTTGCATTGGACTGGGTGGTCTCTGGATAGGGTGATGGTACTCCTGACCCAGTTTACTTCTGCTCTGAGTCTGGCTGCCTCATCCGCAGTCAGAGAGATGCATGCAGATGGGCAGCACCTCAGTGTCCAGAAGGTCTGCCTGAATATGGCTGCCCCACAGCCACTGCATTGCACCTCCCCACATTATACTGCAATTATACTGCTATTCCACTACTTGTCTGCTACTGAAGCTCTCCTAGTTCCCTTTTTATTAATTTACTCTCCTAAAAATCCTGCCACTGATCCTCAGATAATTTTCTTAAAAAAAAAAAAAAAAAAAACTGAGTCAAAACACTTGTCGTGCTGAGGGTGGGCTTCTTCCCCCTTATGCCCCTCCTACTTCACACCCCTTACTATACCCTGTGTTTAGCTCCTGTTAATCAAATTTAACAGGGCATATAATTAAGAGTTGGGGGAAGGGGAGGGTGGGTGAAAATATGCAGCAATTACAGACAGCACAGAATTACACCACCACTACGTTTTAAATTTTCAACAGCCCAAAAACAATTCTAAGTAAAGACAACAAAGAAAGTATAGTGTCACTAAAAGCCCACAATCTAAGTTTAAAAGAAAAATAGCAATTACCAGTTACTCTAAAGCACTGAATTGAATATGTTTCCTTTCTTCCCCGTCTGGCTTCTTCTGAGAAAATAAAACTCTACTTGCTACCTCAACTCTGACTAAGCCCCACCTCCAGTTATCACGTAGCTGAGGTCAGAGGCCAGATAATTAACACCCTTCACCCAACTACAGGGCAGTCAGACAAGCCAAGATAAAATTTGCAGCAATTAAAGACAGCACAGAATAATTACACCACCACTACATTTTAAATTTTCAACAGCCCAAAAACAATTCTAAGTAAAGACAACAAAGAAAGCACAGTGTCACTAAAAGCCCACAATCTAAGTTTAAAAGAAAAATAGCAATTACCAGTTACTCTAAAGCACTGAATTGAATACGTTTCCTTCCTTCCCCTTCTGGCTTTTCCCTGATGTACATCTAAAGCCAAGTGTTTTTCAATTTGGTGGGTCAGATCTCTTCTTCTAACAGCCCTGTAGTGCTTCTGTATACGTTTCTTCAAAGGCCGTGTGGTCTGACCTATATACACCTTACCACAGGAGCACCACAGGGCTGGTGGCTGCCTGAGATATTAGCCTTGTGCTGGATGTCAACCACAAGCCTTTTGAGCCCCTTGCAACATGTGAGCTGAAGTTTTTAACTTGCAAAGCAGCTTTTCTAGTGGCCATCTCTTGTGCTTGCAGTGTCTGAAATCCATGTCTTGGTCACAGATCCCCCATATAGTGTTTTCCACAAGGACACAGTAGTTCTCTGCACACACTCCAGGTTCTTTCCTAAAGAGGTGTAGGCATTCCATCTGAATCAGCCACTTGTGCTGCCTACCTACTTTGCCAACTTCCAGAATGAAGGAGAGTGCACTCTCCATTCTCTGGATATTCAGAGAGTCCTTACATTTTATCTGGACAGAACAAAGGACTTCAGGCAATCCAGACAGCTGTTTGTCTGCTTCGATCCCAATCAAATAGGACAGCCTGTTACAATCAAGTGCATTTCTACCTGGACTGTAGGCTGTCTATGCCAGTGCTATGCCATGGCGCAGGTCAAGCTGAAAGGTCAGGTATGTGCCCACTATACCAGAGCAGTTTGTTATGTCTCTGGCAGAGATTCATTCTATATTTATCGGTGATAGATCGCAGAGTTGTAACTTGGAGCACAGTATGTACATTTGTTAAGCACTATTCCCTGGATGTCCATGATAGGCAGCATGCCACCTTTGGCTGGACTGTCTTGAATGGACTTCTGTCCTGAGTGAGCCCTTGGCTCCTATGGCCCTAGTCCAGGGATATTTGTCTGAGCTTGGAACTCTGACCCATTAGTGTGAATTAGTGGCTAAGAGTGATTCCTGGAAATTATGAAAATTATATACTCAACGTAATTCTTGATCTTCTAGGAATATCTTCACCATTGATTCACACGCTCACTTGCCACCCTCCAGGCTCACTCCAGTCTCTTTATTGGCCTTCACTGCTTTTTCTTGGTTTGGATTGTAAAGACACTGTGTTACTGGTTTATTGACTCTTCTTACATGGGTCATCAGGGCTATCCTATGCTGCTTGGTTTAGTGCGTAAGTGCTAGTTAGGTTATGCAGCACCTCTTCTGTAAAAAAGGTACTGGGGCAGTTGAGGGCTGGTGCCAAGATATGCCATGCAGCATGAGCCAGTCTCATGGTGCCATGCGTGCACGCAGCTTACCTCGGTGCCAGCCCTCCTGAAATGTCCTGGCTCCCACTGGCCCAGTGGTGCTGAGGATAGAGGCGCTGGTCGCTGCAGCTCATGCCACGCCAGCGACCCAGGTTCAGGAGTGACCACGGGTCGCCGGGGGCTGGCAGGGGAGGAGAGGGATCAAGCATCCAATGGACTGCTCTCCCTCTCCGGGAGGGGGGTTCAAGATGGTCAGCCCCTAACGGAGGCTGGGGGTCAGGGATGCACACCGTACACTGGGGAGGAGTCGGGGGCAGACACCAGGACGGGGGCTCGTGTGGACATGTGCACGCTCCCAGCTGCCAGTGTCATTGCATGCCCACTGATGGGGGGGGGACATGAACAGTGGAAAAGTGGAACCTCTCATGTAGCTTGATGGCCGTCTGCGAGTGTTCATCGGGTGCTGGCACCCGAGCTGGATCTATGAAGGGTGGGGAGTCAGGGGGCTCCCTGCTGCCACGCTGGGGGGGGTAAGCTGCAGGTATTTCAGGGTGCCGGCAGTCCCGGTCGAGACAGACGGCAGCTGGATCCCCGGCAGGATGCGAGGAATAAATGACGGGGGTGCAGAGAGGTGGCCAAGGAGGATAAATAATTAAAAAAAAAAAATGAACCTGGCTCCCACAGGGTCCTAGCACCTCTAGCTCAGACCTATTAGTGTGAATCGGTGGTGAAGATATTCCTAGAACATCAAGAAATACC
Source organism: Neoceratodus forsteri (assembly GCA_016271365.2). Classification (NCBI taxonomy): domain Eukaryota; kingdom Metazoa; phylum Chordata; order Ceratodontiformes; family Ceratodontidae; genus Neoceratodus; species Neoceratodus forsteri. Next base: position 1,548,443,630 of record CM057450.1, read on the forward strand.
ATGAGTACATAATTTTCATTTCACACAAGAATCAGTTCTACCTTGAGGTTGCTTGGGGATTACTTATTGCAGTTCCTTACAATTGCTAAGTAAAATGTGGTCAGTTAATTTTTTTTCTTCATGCTGTCTGTCTTAACAATTGATTAGTGTTTTTTTATTTTTTCAAAAAATTTTAAATAACATCATTAGAAAGTTTTGGTAACCAGTTAGTTAGTTTTTGTGATCACAACTCCCCTAGCTGTAGAAACAAATCTGACGTTAGAACTGCAAGAGGAGCTTGACTACAGTGGAGAGTTTGAACTTCATTCTAAAGTCCTACCATTAACATAAGGTTCTATCTTCAGGGCATCACACTTTGCCTAGAGAATGATTATTGTCATAAATCCCAATGACCGATCTCTTAAAAGAAACAACATTACTACGGTGAGTAATTTTTTTTCTTCCTACTCCTTTTTGAAGGGATTGTAATTGACATAAGTGAGAAACAGCACCCCACACATCATCACACTAATGTGAGACATATTGTGCTGCCCAGTCCTCACTTTACAAACGAGAAAATCCTCAAGAGCAATGGATCCATGGCTGTCTGTCACCAGAGGGCACCAGAGAATCCTAGTGATGTCTCCCACTAATAGTGGCCTTAGGAGCTGGCAGCCCAAGGCAGTAAACTTTTAAAAGTATTTAAGTGTGGCATGCAAATAAATAGAAGCTTCTGGGCAGGCTAAGAAAGCCTGAATACCGGTGAAGTACACCACCTATTTATTGAAGCTACATCAAAGACTAAAATACTTGTATGAATTAACATACTTTAAATTTATTTTACATCTATTAAACAACCTAGTGTTATATAGCTAGAAAAAACACAGAGTTTTGACGTGAAAGGACTGGCAGCAGCTGTAATACAGACTAGCTGATTTCTCAAATGCATACCACTTCAGCACTGACATTCAAATGATCAGCTTTTTAGAAGAACAAAATGTGGATTTTCAGCTAATTCATCTGCACAAATACCAGAGACTGAGTTAGTGAACAGCAAACAATTAACTCACAGATTGCTCTAAATAGGAAGTTAACAGCTCTTCAGTTGTTCAGTCAAACAGGGACTTACACTGCTGAAGCTGTAGCTTAGTCCAATATGATGTCATCACTCTTCAAGGCTCAGTCAGAGGGACAGAAACAGACAGTTTCCAGTTAGTGCAGAACAAATTAACAAATGCTGATTTAAAGAAAACCACAAAACCAAATAGTATGACATTTTCAGGAAACACTACTCATGACACAGGGACTTGAATTCAAGCTTTTTTTAACAATGTGTAAAAATGGTGGCCATTGATCTTTAAAGAAAAAAACTGTTAATGACAAGGTTTCAATACCATGAAAGACACAAGGCTAGTTGTTACATACGAACATACAAAAGAGCCAGCAGAAAAAGGCCATTTGGTCTATCGAGTCTGCTCATTATTGCAGGGTCCCTAGTTTATGCCCTTGACCCTATCCCCCTCCTTCCCGGTCTTCCCTCCCTATGTGCCCCCCCCATGGTCCCATGGTTTCCCCTTATGCCTATCCCAGGCCCTCTTAAAGCCACCCACAGCTTGAAGAGACCTTCCCTATCCACTCTATTTATCCCCTTCAAGTATTTGAAGGTCTCTTATCATATCCCCTCTCTCTGTCCTCTCCTCCAGGGAGTACATTTTCAGGGTTCCCAGCCTAGCCTCATAAGACTTCCCCTGCTGACCCGCCATCACCTTGGTTGCCCTCCTTTGAACTTTCTCTAGCAGGCTGATGTCCTTCTTAAGGTATGGACACCAGTATCTTACTCCATATTCTAGATGCAGTCTCACCAGCGACCTGTACAAGGGCAGTATAACTTCTTCCGCCTACTGCTGATTTCTCTGGCTATACACCCCAACATCCTGTTTCCTTTGCTGCTACCTTTTTGCACTGTGAGGATTGCTTCAGGTCACTAGTAATCACCACCCCAAGATCCTTTTCTTCCTCTGTTGCTGCTACCTGGACACCCCCAGGTAGTACTTGGTCCTAGGGTTCCTGGCTTCAACGTGCATAACTTTGCATTTCTTGCCATTGAAGCCAAGTTGCTAGATTCCTGACCATCTCTCAAGTTTTCTGAGGTCTTCCCTCAGGTCCTGTATCCCTTCCACTGTGTCCATCCTCCCACAGAGTTTGGTGTCATCCTCAAACAAACATCTTGTCCTTAATGCCCTCCCAAATATCCTTTATGAAGATATTGAACAACACAGGACCCAGCACCGAGCCCTGTGGGACCCTGCTGGTGACTTCCCTGGTGCTGGAAAACTCAACCCCCCCCCGCCCCCACTACTCTCTGGGTTCTATCCCTCAGCAAGCGTTCTACTCCCCAGTCCTCTGTCTCTGGTCATCCTCCACTCTGAAGCCAGTGTCCCAGGCCACTCTACACCACTGTTTATGTCCCGGCGGCCTCAGAAAATTAAAACAATACCTAGCCCAGTTAGACTGGTCCCCTATCCAGCGCGCCCCTGACATCGACTCAGCTCTTGACCACTTCACAAATGCCTTCTATAAGGCTTGTGACCTTTTAGCTCCCCTCACCAGGATCCACTCCAAAAAATGCAATGCCCCATGGATCACCCCCACCCCTCCTCCACAGACTCAAAAACAGAGATAATCTCTGGCACATTGCTGTAGAATCTGGAAAGGCATCTGACAGACAGGCCTACAATGCAGAATGCAATAAGTGCACTTGGGCCATTAGGCGGGCCAAGGCAGAGCACTACCAGACCACCCTCACTTCCATTTGGGGTTCAGCCTGGACCTTCTGGGATAATATGAAAGAGCTAAATGGGAAGTTCCGCTCCCCCCACCATCTCAGCTCTCCATCAATGGCACCCCCACCACAGATCCACTCCTCATAGCTGATTGCCTTAACACTGCCTTCAAACAACATGAAGTCTTGCTGTATTCAGACATAATGCAGTTAGCCCCAGCACTTGAACTGCCCCGGAGAGGAAAGAGTTAACTCCATGCAGAAGCATGGGACGTTGAGCTCGAGCTCGGTTTCCAAACCTCTGTCTGTGGTACTTCCAGTGCAACTGTCAGATTCTTTACTCCGCCTTACAGTGAAGTCGCTCCGGAGATTTCCTCTGCTCGGTTCGGTATAGTAAAGCTTTTGGTTTAAAAACCATTTCTTTATTGTTTTTTCAGATTTCCAGCCTCTGTCTACGGTACAGGTAGTGTTGTAGATAGGTAGTGACTGTGTTTTTATTTTATTTAACTGTGGAAATCATTTGTCTCTTCGGTTTCTTTTCGGTCAGTCCAGTTAGGAACCGACCTTGTGAATTCTCTAATTTTAAATAATATCTTTCTGGGATTAGTGTGGTGTTCCGGTACTGATTGGTTTCAAAAGAACCGGGCTTTTTCTCGGTTCTTTTCCAAACACGTGACACGGTTGATACCAATCGGTTGGTATTACCTGGCTTGAAATCTTCTATAGGGTAATTTTGGTAGGTTGGCCATGTCTGAGAAACCCAAAAAGAAAACCAGTCCAACCGGGCTCCAACACTGTACTGAGTGTGGGGAGGCCTTTGCCAAGGCCGACCCCCACCTCATCTGTGTTTATTGTCTGGGGTTTGACCCCTTCCAGTCAGACTACCAAATTTGCAAAAACTTTCCCAAAACCACTCTAGAAAAAAGACTGAGTAGGTTGAGGGAAAGGGAGGCCGAGAAGTCTGTGGATCCGGATGACCAGCCCAGTTTGGTTTCGGCCGAACCTGAGGAGGTGCCTACTAACCTGGGTGATACCTCCTCCAGGCAAAGGCAACGACTCTGAGGTGGGATTCCGTCAAAAAGAAATAGAAAGTCTCGGTTCAGATCCAGTACGCATACTCCAACATGGATGAGATAGCCAAGCGATTAGTATTGTCCATAGCTTCTCGTTCCGCTTCGAACTGGCACTGGGCCGTTAGGCGGTCGGGTTCGTTGGAACCGGCTCTTCAGATTACGATCTGATGCTTTCTATGAGTGGGAGGGAGATGACGATTACCCGACGATGATGACAATGATGATGACCAGGGGGGTCTGGATGTGCCCATTGAATCGGACATCTCCCCAGACAGGCCCTCTCATATCTCTCCTCCCAGGCTCTCTGAGTTCCCTTCACACTTCTTGTTTTACAAGAAGGTGACCCAAACCATCCAGTTCCCTATGGTTGAAGCTGCTGAGGAGGAAGAAGAGCCTGATTTTGTAGATATGATGGACATCCCAGAGTCCAAAAGGTTGTCTGTTCCCCTTCATAAGTTCTTGGGGAAACAGACACAAAAGATTCTACAGACTCCTAACTCTTTACCCCCTGTAGACAAAAGAATGGACAGGAGATATATGTTATCAGGCTCAGCTGCGGAGTTCCTTTATTCACATTGCAGCCATGTTGGTGCAGTGCAGGCTGCAGCCTGTGACAGGGCAAACATTTTTGGCTTCACACCCCCCAGACAAGGACTCCAGGAAAGTTGATGCCATGGCCAAAAAACTATACTTGGCATCCTCTTTGGGACTCGGGCAGGCAAATTATATGGCCTATACAGCCAGGTACCATAAGTCCAGGTGGGATACGGTTCTGAAACTGGCTCAACAGGCCTCCCCCCAGCTAGCCAAAGAGCTGGAGTAGGTGGCTGCAGATGGAATTGAGGCATCCAAAGTACAATTTCATACTGCTGTGGACTCCAACGATGTGGCATCCAGAGTCATGGCTACATCTGTGTCTCTCAGGTGGCATGCTTGACTCAGATGTACTAGCCTATCACAGGACACCCAGTCTAAGGCTGTGGATTTTTTTGTAGTTGGTAACTCTCTGGGGAGCAGACAGAGGCTTACATGAAACAAAATGGATGAATACAGGACAACATACAGGAGTGAACAGGCCAAGGAAAGACAAGCCACTCCTCAAAAGCAGCAGTCCAGGGGCAGGGGCAGGCCTTTTTACAGGCCTTTTTACCAAGCCCAGGCCTCCTCTTCTTACCCACAAAGGGTTTTTTGCCGAGGGAGGGGCAGGAGGGGATGAGCAGGACTGCTTCCTCCTCCCAGTCTAAGGCTCCTGCCAAGCAGATACCCTGAGGTGTCAGCCTGGGTCGATTCCCCAATCCCAGTAGGAGGCAGGCTGGCTTACTACTTTCAGGCCTGGAAGTCTGTTACCTCAGACAAGTGGGTCCTGGAAGTAGTAAGCTAGGGACTGGCCCTCAGTTTCAAAAGGTACCCAAAAAGGAGGACCAAGAATTTTCCATCTGCATCAATCTCAGAAACCCTTGCCCTGGAGGCAGAGGTTTCCTCTCTCCTAGCTCTCAGAGCCATAGAGAAGGTTCCTACTCAACACAGGAGAAAAGGCCTGTACTCCAGGTACTTCCTTACCCCAAAGAAAACAGGGGAGTGGTGACCCATCCTGGATCTAAGGTACTTGAACAAACACATATCAAAACCCAAATTCAAAATGGTAACTCTGGGAATAATCCTTCCCTCTTTAAGGCCAGGAGATTGGCTAGCATCACTGGACCTCAAGGACGCCTACTTCCATATCCCTATAAGATGCTCTCACAGAAAATACCTCAGGTTTGAGTTGCCTTCAGGCCACTATCAGTTCAAGGCCATACCTTTCGGCCTAACATCAGCTCCAAGGGTGTTCACAAAGTGCCTTGCAGTAGTGGTGGCTTACCTCAGAAGACAGGGTATCGCCATTTTTCCATATCTGGACGACTGGCTGCTGGTAGGGCAGTCATCAGATCAGGTATGGGCAGCTATGCAAACCACCCAGGACTTGCTCAGTTCTCTGGGGTTTCTTCTAAATCTGCCAAAATCAGTCCTTGAACCAGTACAGCTTCTCATCTCCATGGGGTGGAGTTGGATACTATCCAAGCAAAAGCCTTCCTTCCTCTGGCAAGGGTGAAGGCCTTAGTAGACCTCGCTTCCTCTTTTCAGCCTCAGGTTTCTCTTCCAGCAAGACAGGTCTTCCAACTCTTGGGCCACACGGCAGCCTCCACTGCAGTGGTTCAGGGAGCCAGATTTCAGATGTGGGACATTCAGTTCCATCTAAGGTCCTTTTGGTCACAGAGAAGGGACACTGTCTCCAAACTGATTCCAGTGACCCGAACTCTGGTACAAGCTCTCCAGTGGTGACTGGACCAGGACAACCTCAGACAAGGGGGTCCATTTCTCCCTCAAGTTCCATCAGTAGTACTGACTACGGATGCTTCTCTCCTAGGCTGGGGAGCCCATCTGGGAGCCCTAACAGCTAAAGGAATCTGGTCCCTGCAGGAGTCTCTTCTTCATGTCAATCTCCTGGAACTCAGGGCAGTTTTCCTAGCCCTTCAGACCTTTTCAGATTCAGTCAAGGGCAAGGTGGTCCAAATCAGGACGGACAACACTACCACAATGTGGTACATCAACAAGCAGGGAGGCACTCCGTCCATGGCCTTGTGCACGGAGGCCATGAAGATTTGGTCCCTGGCCTATTCCCTTCAGACTTCCCTGGTAGCGGATCATCTTCCAGGGAAAGACAATGTGTTAGCAGATGCCCTGAACAGGATTTCACAGGGACATCACGAATGGTCCCTGAATCCTCACATTCTGAGGATCATTTTCTCCAGGTGGGGCATCCCAGAGATAGATCTATTTGCAGCACCAGACAATCATCAACTTCCTCTGTTTTGTTGCAGACCTCCAGTCCTGGGGACAGTTACCCAGGATTCCCTCATTCTGGACTGGAAGGGCAGGTTTCTCTATGCCTTCCCTCCTTTCCCTCTCCTGCTCAGAGTTCTGATCAAGATAAGAACTCAACCCTTCACAGTGATTTTGGTGGCTCCAGATTGGGCCAGACAGCCCTGGTATCCTCTTCTGTTGTCCTTGGCTGTGTCATGTCCCCTGTGTCTTCCCAGGAGATACAATCTTCTCTCCTCCTCCTCCTCCTCCTCCCAGGGGCGGATCTGGTTCCCCAATCTCCAGTCCCTCAACCTCAGGGCCTGGCTCTTGAAGAGTTAGAGTATGCAGCACTTCATCTCTCTCAGGGAGCTCTGGATATTCTAAAGGTCTCTAGGAAACCTTCCACTAGAAAAACTTACAATTCCAAATGGAATAGGTTCAGTATTTGGTGCTCTCAGAAAGGCATCCTGCCTGATTCTGCAGACATTTCCACAACCTTAGACTATCTAGTTCATCTGAATGGTCTAGGCCTTAGGCCTGCCACTCTGAAGGTTCATCTAGCAGCTGTCTCTGCATTCCTCTCAGCAGGGAAGGGCTCTTCCCTGGCATCTCATCCTGTTTTCAGAAAGTTTTTCAAAGGTCTGCTCCACATTAACCCTCCCTTTAGGGAGCCTGCTCTACCTTGGGATCTTAATGTCTGCATTGCTCAGCTCATGCAGCCACCCTTTGAGCCTATGGCTTTGGCTGAATTGAAGTACTTGACCTGGAAAACTGTGTTTCTGGTAGCTATTACTTCTGCCATGTGGATTAGTGAATTACAGGCCCTGTCAGTTGAACCTGACTTCATATCCTTCCATAGGGATAAAGTGGTCCTAAGAACTAATAGGAAGTTCTTGCCTAAAGTGGTATCGGATTTCCACCTAAACCAGTCCATATCGCTCCCTGTGTTTTTTACTGACCATTCTTCTTCAGGGGAAGAAGATTACACAGTTTGGAAGTTAAAAGGGCTCTTAGCTACTACATAGAGCATACTAAGGCACACAGAAATGATTGTCTTCAATTGTTTCTCACTTATGGTGAAGTGGGGAAAGATAAGCCTGCCACTAAAAGATCTATTGCCAGGTGGATTGTTTCTTGTATACAATTCTGCTATGACTAATTGGGTAGAACACCCACTTCAGGCCTGAGGGCTCACTCCACTAGGGGTACAGCTGCCTCTCTAGCTGCGGCTAGAGATATTCCCTTGTTAGAGATCTGTAAAGCAGCCACCTGGAAAACAGTACATACATTCACCAAGCATTACTCCCTGGACATCCAGGCTAGGAGTGATGCTAGGTTTGGCACAGCAGTACTGCAGAGCCTGTTCCCAAAGTATGTTCTGCATTCCCTACTCCATAGGGAACTGCTTGGTAGCCGGCATTATGTCTGAATACAGCAAGACTTCATGTTGTTTGAAGAAAAAATTACTCACCATAGTAATGTTGTTTCTTCTAATGGAGTCTTGCTGTATTCAGACCTCCTTCTCTGCCTCCCTTCTCAGAACCTGTTTTTGGGAAGTGGGTTGGCAGGTATAGTGTTGCACCTCAGGGGTGTACCTTGTACCCTCCCTTTTGGTGGGGTAGCTGTTATGTTTATTATTCTTATGTTCATGTTCTTGGGTTCTCGACTTGAGTCTTTTGGACCCCAAAACTTTTATTTGCTTTTTGGCTATGTTTCAAACAATTTCCATATTTTAGTGCCTAGTTAGTTAGTTGCTTATAAGAATCTGACGGTTACACTGGGAAGTACCACAGACAGAGGTTTGAAAACCAACCTCGAGCTCAACATTCCATGCTTCTGCATGGAGTTAACTCTTTCCTCTCCGGGGCAGTTCAAGTGCTGGGGCTAACTGCATTATGTCTGAATACAGCAAGACTCCATTAGAAGAAACAACATTACTATGGTGAGTAATTTTTTGTTCTCTGACCTAAGCTCGGTCCTCCCCAGCAGCTTCTTTGACCCAATCCCCACCTCTCTCCCTCCAGTTCTGCATTGCCACCATTCTACCTGCTCTCCCTATCCCCCCAAGAAGCCAGGCCACACCTGCTAAGTGCCTTGGGCAGCAATAACCCCAGCAGTGACCCCCTCGACTCCAGGATCCTCCGTATGGTCTTGGACAAAGTCCTAGTCCCCCTGACTGACTTTCTAAACCGGTCTAAATGCCTGGGTCAGTTCCCAAGTGCTTGGAAAACTGCTGAAATCATACCCATACATAAGAGTGGGGACTGATCCACCCCAAACAATTACAGGCCCATCTCCATCCTCCCCCCACTCTCTAAAGCCCTTGAAAAAATGGTGTTGATCCAGCTCTCTGAATACCTAACTAAGTATGACATTATGTGCCCAGAGCAGCACGGTTTCAGCCCAGGACACAGTACAACCATGGCTCTCCTGGAATTCTCCCAACACCTGCATGCTGCTCTCGACTTTGGCAGCCTTGCAGGAGCAGTGTTCATTGACCTCTCCAAGGCCTTTGACACTGTCTGTCATCCCCTTCTACTCGACTCTCTCCACCAACTTGGCTTCTCTGGTGGTCCCATTTCCTGGTTCTCTAGCTACCTCTCTGCTAGATCCCAGCATGTCAAGATCAGCGGCTCCCTCTCCAGCACTCTTCCCATTCACTCCGGGGTCCCTCAGGGCTCCATCCTGGGTCCAATACTTTTTAGTCTCTACCTCAACACCTTCCCCAGCTCATGTACCAGTAAAATGCTCCTCTACACCGATGATGAGGTCCTCGTTGTCTCACATCCCAATCCCACCTCCCTCCAATTATCCCTCTAGCAAGCTTACAACCAAGCCGAAAGGTGGTTCAGAGACTGCAGACTGGTCATTCACCTAAAGAAAACCAAATCAATGCTCTTCTCTCACCACCAAAATAAGGCTAAAAATACCCCCCTCTTGATTATCCCCAGTACTCTGCACCCGCTAGAACAAGTGACCACATACAAGTACCTAGGCATCACGTTCGATACTGCCCTCTCCTTCCACACCCACATTAATGCCCTGTCAGCCACCATTAACTCTCGGATTGGCCTGCTATACCGGCACAGGGACTGCCTGCCTCAGGTTGCCCTCAGGCTGGCCATCACCTCCTCCGTCTTGCCCCTCGTGGACTATGGCTTGCACATCTACATTGCAGCTGACAACACTGACCTCTCCAAAATCCAACTCTCCATCAATAAGGCCTGTAGGCTCCTGACCGGTGCCCCCAGCTGAACTCACACCTGCCTTCTCTACACTACCACCAATCTTCTCAACTTTGAGGAGCAACTGCTCTACCAGACCTACCTTCTCTCTAAGAAATCTCTGCTAGGACTGTCCCCACCGGGAGTCTCCACCTCCCTACAGCAGCCATCTTCGTCCGTCACCGCCCATAGCTCTGTTAAGGCCACTTTCAAGGTGCCCAGAACCAAGACCTCTCTTGCCCAGAGATCCTTCCTCTACCGAGCCCCCACCTGGTTCAACTCCCTCCCTAGCTGCATCTCCAACTTGCCAAAAATTGGCTCCTTCAAAACAGCCCTTCGGAACCATATCTTTAATACCCGCTGTTGTAGGTGCAACTAACCCCCTGTTGTAACCTGTGGTTCCCGCCCACCTTGCCCCCTGGCTCAACAACGTCCACTGGACAGCCTCTCCCTCCCTCAGACCTACCCCTTCCCTACTAGGTCCAAACAGGGATGTAACCCACTGTCTTCTCTGAGGACCTACTATATCCATGAGTGTAATTCACAGTTTTGTAACATTATGTAACCTAAGTAACATACAAACTACTACATTATGTAACCTAAGTGTATCTATGTTAAATGTTCCTTTTACTGCACTTGTAATGTTATCCTCTGTTTTAATCTGCACTGTAATAACTGTCTTGATGTCTGTCCCCCCCTCGCGATGAGGTGCCTTTGTAAATGAGTCTTTGACTCAAAGGTTGTAAACCCAATTTATAATGAATAAATGAATAAATACCCACTTGGTCATTTTCTCCACAACCCCGAGATCCCCCAGTTTCCTGATCAGCCTCTTGTGGAGCACACTGTTGCAGGTTCTAATGACTTGTTACCTACTGCAGGTATAATGGGGGTTGGGGTGGGACAGTACTTAGTTAACATATCCCACTTTTGTTTAGAGTCATTCCAGGAAACTGACCTTCTGACCTTGACTGTGTGAAGGAATAAACCAATAAAGAAACATTCAAGGAGTATAAAGGATGGCTTTAAGTTTGTGCATCTGGATAATCCTCTCTTTTTCTTGTCTTGTTTGGTAGGTATATGATGCTTATATTGAACTGGCTGATCTACTAGTGAAGAGTGACCCACTGGCTGCTGTGGATATTTACTGCAGATTTCCACTAAAACCAGTCCAAAAGCAGACCTTTGATGATGCCTTCATCACTGGAGAGATTGTACGGATCTTAATGAAACAGGAGAAATATGATGATCCACGTTTAACCTCAAACATAATTGCATATGGAAAAGTCATGGGAATAGGTGTGTACTTAGAATAAGCACAATGTAAAAATAAATTGTTTGATGTGGTGGTGGGGGTGGTGGGTGTCTGGAATATGACTGCTTGTCACTGTTCATTCTGGGTGCATGCTTTTCAACAGCAATGTTGCTGCCTCAGCATAAATAAGCATTCCATAGTGGAGACTGGAAGCCAAAAAAGGGATGTGGAAGTAGGAGGGGAGAAGCTCAATTACTATATATAAAGTTGTTGGTGCCAAAAATAGACACCCAAGAAGGCCCTGTCCAGTGTACATCTCTGTTTCCTCCACACACTGCATCTTGTTAACTGTTCTCCCTGAATTCAGTGCCAGCTCCATGGATACCAAAGGAAAAAGACACTGGAGCAGTGGCAAAGGAATAATTAGAAATATTTTTTAAAAGATTATTACTCTAGGTAAAAGGGTGGTTCTGCTCATAGACAACGTCAACTTGTACACAAGTTTATATGGTATGGTAAAAGGTTTATATTCCACCTTAGCTGAGTAAAATATCACTGCCTCTGAGATTATTTTAGATCACATCTATACCATAAAAACATATGCAGGTTTTCAGATCTTCCAAGAATCAGTCTTCCTCATAGATTCCCACTAATGGGTTGGTGCCGGAAGTGCTAGGATCATGCAGGAACCAGAACTTTTCTGGAGGGCTGGCAACACAAGTAGGTCACATGCGTACTTAATCACATGTGCCCACTGGTATACAGTGGTGCCAGCCCCCAATCACCTCACTCCTTTTTTTTTTTTGACTGTCAAGTGCGCAGCAGCAGCAGCCGCGCTCTCCACATTGGGGTCAGAACTTCACCGTGTCTACAACGACAGCGTTCAGTTCTTTGGCTTTAGTTTAGAATACACTAGAGTTTGTTATTTTTGTGTCAGTTTAGTTAAACACACATAAATTCACTGTTTTCTCTCAGCCCTACCTCATGCTAACAATCGACAACCATGGAAGAAGGTAGGGAGCCTGAAAAGGCAAGTTGCTCTGGCAATGGAGCTGTGTCTGGCCACCACCTGTCTCTGGGCAGGTGCTCTGGCAATGGACAGTCCAGCATTCTGGAAGATGGACAGTCCTCCCATAGTCACAAAAAGAAATGTTCCAGATCCTGTACATACTCAAGTTCAAGTTCCAATTAGTTTTTATTGATCGGTCAAAGACCATTTCACAATTAAAAGTCATTAGTACATAATATCAAATTTTTAAGTATAACATTCAGACAAACAATTAGACCTCATCTCTAATACAGATGTGATTTCTACTATAAATAATATCCAGTATCTCAAGACATATATGAAATACCATTTAGCTAATAAGATTTCCCACAGCTCTGAACAATTCTATTTCTAAATACACTAAACATAACCTAAGTTCCAGTATATCAGAACTTGTGTGGTACAGTGCAACATATCTGTATTTTATTTGCATTTTAAATGTATTAGTGAAACAGCAGTAAGGTCACCTGCTACCCTTTTAATTATAAGTTAATCTTCAGTAGTAAACATCAAATTTGTTATAGAAGCTGTGGAACATGTTAAAGGTTTGGACAAAGCTGAAGTGAAGGGAAGGGATTCAGACCTGTTTGAACAGACTTTGATAGTTTTACTCTCCTGCAGTTCTCCCAAAGATCCAGAGAAGGTAGCCCTGTTATCCTGCCAAAAGGGACCCAGAAGGGATGGAGGGTCTTTCACCTGCATAGTGATCCGGCTACCCCGGGCGGGTCCACCAGTATAGAGGGGTTTAAGGACAAGTTGCTCAAGTTATTAGCGTCTGAAGGACGAACCACTCAAGAGCTAGTAAAGGTGCTAGACCTTTCTGAGGAGCACACGCAATTGCAGTCCCCAGCCACATCTCCTGCTTCCCCTAAGATTTCCCCTGTAGTCCCCTCCCCCATAATAATTCCATCTGTACATTTGGACTCGTACCATAAATCAGACTTTTCTCAGGCACAGTCCCAGTGCCTATGGGGGGAGGGTGACCTGGAAACATGGATGGACTATGCTACCCCCTTGGTACAGGAATGACAGTGCTCTGAGGGGGAAAAGAGAAAGAAACTTATGGAGAGCTTAAGGGGCCCTGCACTGGAGGCCATCCGCTTCTTGCAAGCCACTAGCCCAGAGGCTACTGCGGCTAAATACCTCTCTGTATTGGAAGGAATGTTTGGAAGCACTGAGTCGGGGGACGATTTGCTGTGGAAATTCAAGTCTGCTAAGCAATGGAAAAATGAGAAGTTGTCTGCGTTTGTTACTAGAATTGAAAGGGCTCTGCAGAGGGCCCACAGAATAGGAGGGGTGCCGGGCTAAGGAACTGAACCGGGTCAGATTGGACCATATCTAAAGTCAGCCAGATACTCCAGTGTGATGATGTTGAAACTTGAGTTACAAGACAGGAAGGCTAATCTTCCCGAGTACTGTCATCTTATGAAAGAGATTCATGAAACAGAGAATGATGAAGAGGGCTGGGAGCCCTATGCTGGGGTTGTTGGTACCTGCCAGATTCCTGAGAGAAGTGACGCAGATGAGGCGCAGCTGCTGAGGGAACTGATCAAAGAATTGACAGAGGCGGCCAGAGAACCTGGCCTTTATCAGGTACCCCTGGAGGCAAAAACTGGGGTGGGGTGTATGTTGTTTCTTCAGAAACTCAGACTGAGGGTAACCTATTGGAAGAAGTATGAGAGTTGAGAGCCCTAGTGGGAGACCTACTACGAACCACACAAACCCCCAAACCTGGTGGAAGCCCAGAGGATTAAGAACGCAAGTCACCAGTCAAAGATGAACTGCGAAGTGCCCCATAGGTGCCCATACTGGGGGATGGCCCACGGTCCCCCAGAGACCCTAGAGAACCCACCTTTCGCTATCATTGCGGGGAGGATGGACACACCAGTTTCTGTTGTCGCTCGCCAGAGAATCTGAGGAGGGTCACTACCAGACTATTAGCCTTAATTCGACGAAATAACAACCGGACGCCGGGTGGAGCTGCTTGAAAAGGTTACTCTTCAAAGGCCGCTGCCAAATCGACACCTAAGTCTGCACCACCTGAATGGTCCGAGGTGGTGGGTCCTTCGATGGAAATGACAGTGACGGTGAACGGTGTATCCACCCAAGCCGTGCTTGACAGTGGGTATCAAGTGACTATCATGTTTCAAGACTGGTATCGGAAGCACCTGCCTGATGTGCCCTTGCAACCCTTGGAAGGTTTGCATGTCTGTGGGTTGAGTGAGAAGTCGTATCCATACTCTGGGTATGTTTGGATCTGGCTGTCTTTTCCTACCTCGGTGGCTGGGGTGGCGGAGCAAGTCGAAACTCTGGCTTTAGTGTGTCCCCCTACTGGACTGTATGATGGGGTTCCCCTGCTAATTGGGACCAACGCTTATATGTTTGGGAGACTGGCACAGCTCTGCTATGAGAAACCGGGGTACCAGACTGGTAGGGCTCTAAGAATTCCAGCTCTGATCAAGAGGGCCTATGAGTTGCAGCAGAATCCCGAGGAAGTAGACCAGGATGAACTGGTAGGGGTTGTATGGAAGAAGGATCCCGAGTTGATGGTGCTGGCCCCTAACGCCCAGTGTACCCTACAAGGGGAGGTCCGCCTACGGAAAGATGTCAAGAATAGAATACTGATGCTGGATGCGCCAGGCGATGTAAAATTGCCAATAGGATTATTGGTCAAGCCCAGCATCTTGCCTGCTCATGCTCATGCCTATGCACGACGGGTGAGGGTCTAGATTCACAATGTGTCAGATCAGGAGATTCGGGTGAACAGAGCCTGCACCCTAGCTACGATACACTGCGACGACACTGCAGTGTTACCCAACAACAAGCACCCTTGTGAGACTGACAGAGTGACTCCTGACTTGTTTGACTTTGGTGACTCCCCGTTGCCCACTGAATGGAAGACTAGAATCCGCAAGAAACTTGCCCAGAGAGACCAAGTGTTTTCATTGAAGAAATGGGACATGGGATGTGTCCAGGGTGCAGAGCATCACATACACCTGCGTGATGAACGGCCATTTCATGAGAGGTCTCGGCGCTTAGCTCCAGCAGACATAGATGATGTGAGAAGACACCTGCAGTAAATGCTTGCGGCTGGTGTGATACAAGAATCCAGGAGCCCCTGTGCTTCTCCCATTGAGGTTGTGCATAAGAAAAATGGGTCTGTGAGAATGTGCGTGGATTATCGAACCCTGAACCGGCGGACCATCCCTTATCAATACACCATGCCCCGTATACAAGATGCTCTGGACTGTTTGAATGGAAGCAAATGGTTCTCGGTGTTGGATCTTCGCAGTGGGTATTACCAGATTCCCATGGCCCCGGAAGACCATGAGAAAATAGCCTTCATCTGTCCATTGGGGTTCTATGAGTTTCTCAGGATGCCACAGGGGATATCGAGTGCCCCGGCCACCTTGCAACGACTGATGGAACGTGCGATGGGAGATATGAATTTACTGGAATGCCTGGTGTACTTGGATGACGTCATTGTGTTCGGGAGTTCATTGGAGGAGCACGAGAATCGATTATTCAAAGTACTAGACTGACTGGAGGATTTTGGCCTCAAGCTGTCCATCGACAAGTGCCAGTTTTTCCAGACCTCCGTGAAGTATATGGGGCATATAGTATCCACAGAGGGGATAGAGACTGATCCCAGTAAAGTTGAGGCCCTGACCATATAGCCCCAGCCTCACAATCTGAAAGAACTGCAACACTTCCTGGGGTTCTGTGGCTACTACCACGGGTTCATAAAGGACTACTCCAAGGTGATTCGCCCACTCCTCAGTCTTACCCAGGGTTACCCTCCCACAAATCGTAAATACAAGAAAGGGGGCACCCCAGGACCAGAAAGAGTATACTTCTGCCAGGTGAACTTTTCGGGCCCTGCTGGATGCCTGATTGTGAAGCAACTTTCCACTAAATCATATATCAGCTCACCCACACCCCCATCCTTGCCTATGCTGATCCTACTAAACCCTATCTGCTGCATACCGACGCTAGTCTACAAGGTTTGGGTGCTGTGCTGTATCAAGGCCATGAGGATGGTTTGAGACCGGTGGTCTTCGCTAGTAAAAGTCTGACCCCATCAGAGTGAAACTACCCTGTGCATAAGTTGGAGTTCCTGATGTTAAAGTGGGCCATTGTTGACCAGTTTCATGAATACCATATGGGGCAAAGATACTTGTGAAGACTGACAATAACCCGTTGACCTATGTGCAGACTTCAGCTAAGTTAGATGCCACAGGGCATCAGTGGCTTTCTGTATTGTCTACCTATGATTATGCTGTTGAATACAGATCAGGCCTGAATCACATCGATGCTGATGCCCTATCCCGAAGGCCCACTTCCAGAAGTGACTGGGTCAGGCTGTCTGAGCCTGACATTTGAGCACTGTGCCAAAAGTTTGATATAGATGAACAGATGTCTGTGGACACAATGGACTGCTTAGTAGATTGCTTGGGCCCTTCTGATACATGCATACCAACTGCATACTGTCACTTCTCTGCTCTAGATATTAGTGCACTACGTCAATTTGACAATGACAGCATTCAGTGGGCTCAATCCCAAGATCCTGTGATTCAGTCAGCCCTTGATGTCCTCCATGCAGGGAAAGATGTGTCCAAGTTGCATTCCTCTGATTTGCGAACTGCTTTATTATTTAAAGAAGGCCCCCGGTTGAAACTGATTAATCAGTTGTTGTATAGAGAGACAGTAGATCGGGGTGGCCAAGTAGACAAGCAACTATTGGTCCTGCCCACAGCTTTCAGAGATTTGGTACTGAGGTCCCTCCACAATCATATAGGCCACCTCAGTATCAACCGAACCCTTGACCTAGTACGATCTCGATTCTACTAGCCCAAGATGGGGGCCGATGTTGAGCACCATGTAAGGACTTGTAGTCGCTGCTTGCAGAGAAAACCCCTGCCTCAGAGGGCTGCCCTCCTGGTCAACATTACCACCAGCACCCCAATGGAACTAGTCTGCATAGACTTTTTGAGTTTAGAGCCTGACCAGCGAAACATTGGTAATGTGTTAGTGGTTACGGATCATTTCACACGGTATGCACAAGCTTTCCCCACCAAAGATCAAAAGGCATCCACCGTGGCCAAGGTGCTAGTGGAAAATTTCTTCGTCCACTATGGAGCCCCCCAGGAAATTCATTCTGATCAAGGTAGAGACTTTGAGAGTCGATTAATCAAAGAAATGCTCTCTCTGTGGGGGGTGCAAAAGTCAAAAACTACCCCTTATCACCCGCGGGGGGACCCACAACCAGAACGCTTTAATCACACCCTGCTAGATATGCTAGGCTCCCTTTACCCAAAAGACAAGCATAAATGGAGCTAGCAGATCAGCATCTTGGTACACGCCTATAATTGCACAAAAATTATGCTACTGGGTTCTCTCCCTACCGCCTCATGTTCGGGAGAGAGGCTTGATTACCTGTGGATGTTTGTTTTGGGGTCTCTCCGGATGGGGTCCAAGCCAAATATTATCTGCAATATGTACAAAAACTGAAAGCTCAGTTGAATCATGCCTACCAACTGGCCCAGACAATGGCCGCCAAGAGAAATTTAGTCAACAAAGAGAGACATGATAAAAGAGTAAAGGCTCAAGAACTTCGACCGGGAGACCATGTATTGTTGTGAAATTTGGGACTGCATGGTAAACATAAAATTGCTGACCGATGGCACCATCTTCCCCATATGGTAGTAGGCAAGTTGGATGATTTACCCATGTACAAAGTGCGCCCTGAAAACAACTCCAAAGCTGTCAAGACCATGCACCATAACCACTTACTACCTATTGGTCAAGTCATGATTGAGGCTAAACCCCCAGAGATTGTTTCCCCTGGACCTGTGACTCGTACTGCTGCAAAACAAAGACAGAGTCAACCTACCCCAGAGGTCACAGACTTAAGGTTTTCTCCACAGCAAGCCTAGAATGATAATGACTGTCAGTCCACTTCTGATGAGAGTGAGTGAAACTGTGCTTATTACCCTTCTTATGAACTGAGTCAGCTGTTTCAAGGTAACCCCATGATTAATTGTGGGGATGAAGCTGGGCCTTCTGGACTACCTAACCCCCCCCCCCCAGCTTCGTCCCTTGAGCCAATGCTCCTGGAAAGTGAAGTGCAAAGTATCACATCTGAGGTTGCCAAGTCTCTGTGTATGGTGGAACTGTATGATTTGCCCGGGGAGGGGTCTGAGGGTATGAGTTTCTCTGGTGACATGCCAGACCTTGAAGACTGCCATGAGAGTGCTGACAATTCTCTTTCAGTGCCAGAGTGCCTCCCAAGTGAGCAAAGTGTTGCAGAAACAGAATTTACAGAGCCAGGGGCTGACAGTGCTCAAAGTTCGAACCTTCCTACCCAGGGAGGGGCCCCCCTCACAAGTGATGAAAGCCCAGGGCCAGTGCTGAAAGTACCGAGACTGTGGTTGTTACCCCCAAAAGGACTGGCAGAGCTGTCAAGCCAGTAGTACTTTTCAGTTAAGATTCTCCCAGGAGGCCAGTGGATTTGCCTCTCAATGAGGTCCACAAGGGGGTTTATGTTTCTCAAAGCTCACTGCCTAAACTGAGATTAAGTACCAATTCCAGGTTGATTGTTCTGCCCTCTAGGTATGGTGCCCCTGCCCTGTCTAGCCCTAAGTTAGCTGATAGAAATGTACAGGAAGTGATTACCTGATTTCGTATAGCAGAATGTGTAAATTACCTGTGTGAAATATGCATGATGCAATTCAGAATGGATATAATATTGTGAAATGTAGAAGATATGTATAGTAAAAGTTAAGTATGTTGACTGATACATCAGATGTTATTCGCATAACATGCTAATGGTATGGCTGTATAGTATAGTTTGCATTTGTAATTATTGTGACGTGGACACCAAGTTTTCAGGCAGGGAAGGGTGTAACCTACTACAAAGGGGGGTTCCCGAAAAGTCTTCCTCGAGCTTGCCTAAATGCTCACTGCCAGGCTGGTATCCTGCACTACAGCGTTTAAATATTATTGCCAAAGAGTGCCTGTGTAGCCTCTGTGTACTGACGCTTTAAAAGCTGCCTAGTTTGTAGTAATAGTTAATCTGGAAAGGGGGCTGAGTGTTGTCATGCTCGAATCCCGCCCGGACTGCCAGGTAATCGCTCCGTTTCTGCCATCGTTAATTGTGCAGAGGGAGCTCTGTTGAAAGATGTAACTATTTGCTGAGAATCATTTAGAGTGATAAATATATTGTAGTTTGTTCTAACCTGCTTTCTTTGCAGTGAGGACTGTTCTGGTTATCTCCACCATCTTGGCCCTGAACTGCTGAATTGGGCCAATCAGTACTAGCGGACTCTAAAATGGAGCCTGCTTATAGGAGCTGTGTGGAGTAAAAGCTTGGGAATTGTAGTTTTGGACTGTTGGTGCCTTTTTGCAACTGAAGGGAGAGCTCTTGCTTTGACGGACAGCTGAATCAGCCAACCAAACCTTTTGGATCTGAGGGAAATCCCCTAGCTGCCTGCTGTTTAGGCAGATCTAAGTTGGAAGTGGAGAGAGAAGCAGCTCATGATAGTTCAAGCAGTGATCTGCGTAGTTTCAAGTGGGAGAACTGTGGAAAGACCTGAGTTGAGGCCTGTAAGTCTGCTCGTTACCCTGAGAAGGAAGAGAAAAATGCAATTGGACTAAATCCGAGGTGGTGAGACTGAAGTAAGCCACTGAAGTGCAACCAGGCTCAACCTGTAGAAGACCAAAGATTTTGCTGCCTGCGATTCGGCCTGTCAGGAACTCCAGCTACTTCTGAGCTCCCGGTCTGAGCAGGGACTTTGCGATCATGACCGGGGAGCGTTTTGCCTGCTACAGTAAGATTTCCTTACATATAAATGTGCTGTGTGCCGAAAGGGGGTCGCAATTTGGTTCCTCACATTGCAGACTGCATTGTGCTTGCCAAGAACTGTATCTCACTCAAACGGACTGAATCCGCGGTTAGCTCCATGCGGTAGGGCCTTGCCATGAGGGCCCTGCCATACTACCCTACTACACAGAGAACAGCCATTGACGAGAGACCTGCCCGGGGATCAGCCCTCTGCTCCATGCTTGAACAGGAACGATGCCTCGGCGAATCGTGTGGGCCCTGCTTCTCCTGGCACTCCAGAGAGTTCATCTGCTGTCTCAATTTTCGTCCATCCTGTGTCTAGTCTTGGGTATCGTGAGTAACCACCAGGGTAGCTCCCTGCAACTACAGTTTAATTTAAATGTGTCATCTGATTGCTTTGTTTCTTTTCCTTCACGAACTGAGCCATCTGGCTCCAGATTACAAATAGTGTGTTGTGCAAGTTGTTTTTTCCATCACAGGGCCCCAACCAGCTGCAATGCCGGCCTACCCCGGGCAACGGTCCTGGCTAGCCCACCTTTCTTCCACCTGGGTACCCAGAGAGTGTGACTGTGTTAGGGACTCTGACTGCATGCACAGCTGTGTGACTGATAGAGCAATTAAGCTAATTAACCTGATTACCCCCTTCCCTGTTCAACTCCCCTGAATAAATCAGATCTACTTTTTTCTGCATTCAACCAGACTGTGGTTCCAGTTTGTGCTCGAAGTATTGTACTGTTGCCATTTGCTCTGTCTAACCTTGTTTTACAGGGGGTCCCCAGGGTTGAACCGGAGAAACCAGTCCTGGTGGCAAGGGCAAATGGTGTGGGTACTTGTAAATCATATCAGGGGTATTGTGAAAGTAATTATTGTGTACTTTTTCGGCCACTAGCAAGGAAAGAGGGGGGTTAAAGTGTCCCGGAGGGCTGTGCCCAGGCTAATTTGACCACTACCATCCCTGACCTCTGGGTGGAGGCACCCGTTTCAGAACTCAGGCCCCTTAACCTGCTACTAGCCAAGCAAGCAGGGGTAGTAGCCCTTGGGATAGCGCCACCTAGGGGTTACACATGGTTGCCATCGGGAGCATGCTTAGTGAGAGTCGGACAGGGAGAGAGAGAGAGAGAGACACACGCACGGAAAGGGTTCCTTTCCACCCACCTGCCTCGCAGACCTCAAGGGAGCGAGCAGTCAGTGCCCCCACCAGGAAGTGTGGATTAATGCTCCCAAACTAACAGTAAGCAGGACAGATACCAGGATTCGATAACCTTGTGTAAATTAATTCATTACCTCCAGTAACACCTTGCTCCGTTCCATTCATGTGAGCCGAATCTGTTGCTGTGGATGCTGGAGAAAGTTTGTATGCATATGTTTGTGTACATTAACCAGGGGCCAGATCAAAAACAGTAATACTTAATTGAAGAACATTATGTAATATTTAGTCACAGACCAGGATGAACACCTTGCTCTGTTCAGAGTTCAAAGCAGTGAGCCGAACACTAGAAAATGTTAAATTCTTTGCAATGCATGCTAATATAAGCATAGGAAAAATTCCCAGCATCCACAGCTACCAGTTCCCAGAATGAAATGCACCATTACAATAAACACCATTGCAATGTTCATGAAAGTAATTTACCGAAAAATTAAACATATTATTAAATGTTAAGCGAATGTGTTTGCAGTGAGTACATCACTTTCTTTAGATTTGTACTCACGACATTACATTTAAACACAGCATATCCAAAGAAGTGTATTCAGTTGGGATGGGAGCATGCTCAATAGAGTTGCAGGAGAAAGAGAGAGACACACGCACACATACGTAGACGGCGCAGCGCATTGTTTCTGTATTAATGATCAAATATAAGACACCTTTATAGGCACATAATGGTTTTTATCTGCACTTAGCATGTTACAAATGCATTAAGCCACAGCATGGTTCTACTGGAGAATTATTCCATGCCTGGGTGGTTGGAGGCACGAGGCTGCCCCCAACCCCCAGACATGGATTAATTCTCCAGTAGAACCATGCTGTGTCATGACTTAATGCTTACTTAAACAAGGCACAGGGGAGCACAAATAGAAATAAACAAAAAAGGGGAAACTAGAAACACCCTATCAGGGTTAAGGGTACAAAAGTATCTCCAAGTAACATGGGGAGAATAGAGGCTGAGAATGCTGGGAGTGGTGCAATGCAGTGGCTGTGGGGCGGCAGTTTTCAAAGAGACCTTTTGGAGACTGCTGTGCTGCCCCATCTGCACACACCTCTCTGGGTTGAGGGAGAAGGTCTCCAGACTCCAGGCTGACTTGACTAGGATTCAGGGGACCTCTCCCTCCACCCAGAGGCCACCAAGTCTGCCATCGTTACCTCAGGGGATGCCAGTGAGGAGGAATGGCTGGACTATGGTGGGCTCTGAGATGGTGGGGGTGGTGGAACAGAGGCATATTCCTCAACCGCTACCATTAAATAATTCCTGCACCACTCTGGCAGGGCGGGACTGCCAGGAGGAAGCACCCGCAGTAGTGACCAGGGGGAATGTGGGGGCCCTCCATAGTGGAGACCCCAAAGGGGTTGGTAGAGGACCCCAGAGGAGAAAGAAGCAACTTCTGGTGGGGGACTCAGTTGTGAGGGGGACAGATTTGGGAATAGGAAAGGGGCGGAGAGGCAGGTTAGGTGCCTACCTTGTGCCATGGCCCAGAGGGATGGGAAGTGAATCCTGCGGATCTCTAGGGTAGCAGGATGGGAGGGAGAGCTGGATATCCTTGTCCACCTGTGGACTAATGACCTGGCTAGAGACAGGGCTGGGATAGTACAGGGGGAGTTTAGGGAGCTGGGGAGGGTCTTAGACAGGTAGCTCACTCAGTGGCTTGTGCTACTTGTCTATGACAGGGGACAGGAGAGGGAACTTTGCAACAAGCGCTTCAACTCATGACTGAAGGAATGGTGTAGAGAGGAAGAATTCAGCTACATTAGGAACTGGGGACCCACCTGGGAGGATAAGGGCCTATATGGGGGAATGGCTTGCATCCATCCAGGAGGGGAAGCTCAGTCCTCGGCGGACGGCTTAAATGTTACTTTGATGAACATTTAAACTAGCCAAGGGGGGGTGGCAGAAGGAATCAGGGAGTCAGAAACTGACTCTCCCAACAGGTTGAAGTAGAGAGTAAGGAGAACCCAAGGGGAGAGGAATCCCCCAAGGTGTAAATTAATAAAGGGAGCAGGGTGGTAGAGATAAAAGGGGAAAGGAAGAGGAGCATTAAAAAGAGAGGTGGAAAGGAGGCATGGCCAAAAGGAAAACAGGGAGGCAACAAGCAGAGTGGACTCAAAATCTGGAAGACCATGTGTGTGAATGCTAGAAGTCTAGGAAACAAGATTCCGGACCTAGAGGTCATCATGGCAGAGGCCAACCTGGATATTGTGGTCATTACTGAGTCATGGTGCACTGAAAACCGTGACTGGGACATGGCCATACCAGGCTATTCTCTGTTCAGGAAGGACAGGGTGGGAAGGAAAGGAGGAGGTGTGGTGCTTTATGTGAGGGAAAGCATAAATGCCACGGAGATGCAGGGAATACGGGGAAGGCAGAGATACTGTGGGTCTCCCTGGAGACAGGGAATGGAGCCACTATTCACACTGTAGTGATCTACAGACCTCCAGCGCAGAGGGAGGAATTAGATAAGGTACTGGTGGAAGCCATTGGCAAGATGGCAGAAAAGGGGGAGGTGCTGCTGATGGGGGACTTCAACCTGCCATATGTGGATTGGAGCCTCCCAGAAGCAGCTTCAGCTAAAAGCAGGGACATCCTGGACTCTACATGGGGCATTCCTCAGGCAACTAGTCAGTGAACTGACTCGTGATGGGGCAATACTGGACCCGGTACTCACTAACAGGGATGGTGTTGCAGACATCAAGGTGCGAGGCCACTTGGGGACCAGTGATCACTGTACGGTTTGGTTCAGTATAAGGATGGCTGTATATTCAAACCACACAAGGGTGAGGGTCCTGGACTTCAGGAGGACAAATTTTAAAAAGATGGGTTAATGCCTCAGGGATGACCTAGCGGGGTGGGTGACCTGGGTGGGGTGGAGGAACAGTGGGTGAAGATGAAAGGGAGCATAGTAAAGGCAACAGACCTCTGCATCAAACAAGTGAGCAACAGCAAAAGGAATAAGAGACCACTGTGGTTCTCAAAAGAGGTGGCTGAAAAGGTAAAAGCTAAAAGGGTAGCATTCAGAAGGTATCAGGAGATACAGAGGGAGGAGGATAGGAAGGTGTATTAAGGGAAACAGAGGGGAGCAGGGAAAGCAGTAAGCAATGCAAAGGCATAAACAGAAGAGAGAACAGCCCAGGAGGTAATGAAAGGGGCAAGACATTTTGTATATATGTAAGTGAAAAGAGGAAGACCAGGGGAGGGATTGTAAGGTTAAAAAGGGAAGGGGGGGACTATGCAGAGGGGTACCAGGAAAAAGCAGACATCCTGAACAAATACTTTTGTTCAGTGTTCACAGAGGAAGGCGAAGGGAAGGGCCACAAAAAAGTAACAAAAGCTTTGGAGGGAGGGAGGTGAGCACTAATCCTTTTTTGGAGGAGAGAGTCCTGAAGGGACTTGCTAATCTGAAGGTGGACAAAGCATTGGGGCCAGAATGGATGCATCCGAGGGTATTGAGGGAGCTCAGAAATACTGGCTGCACCTCTGACAGTTCCATTTAACACACAGGGTCATAATATAGCAGATATTATGCATGTATATACAGCAGAACAGCAGCGCAATATGCCATGCATAAGTCTTTTTTAGTGATGCTATAGCATACGACATTTTGACCCAGTAGGCCATTTAACAGGTCGCTGGAAACAGGTGGTTCCAGAGGACTGGAGGAGGGTGGATGTAGTCCCACTACATAAAAGTGGTAGCAGGGAGGAGGCTGGCAATTATAGACCAGTCAGCCTGACACCAGTGGTGGGAAAGTTAATGGAATCACTGCTGAAGGAAAGGATTGTGGAATATCTTGCATCCGGTGGGTTACAAGACCCGAGGCAGTATGGTTTCACAGGGGGAGGTCATGTCAAATGAATCTGATAGATTTCTTTGACTGGGTGACCAAGGAACTAGATCAGGGTAAAGCAGTGAACGTGGCCTACCTAGATATCGGTAAGGCATTCAACACCATTCCACATAGGAGACTAGTAAGCAAGCTGGGTAGCTTAAGAGTGGGTCCTAAGGTGGTAAACTGGATAAGAAATTAGTTAGGGGATAGGCGACAGAGGATGGTGATAAATGGAGTTCACGCCAAGGAAGGGAGGGAGGGTGACTAGTGGGGTGCTTCGGGGAGCAGTGCTGGGACCGGTCCTCTTTAATGTCTTTATAAGTGACATTGCAGAGGAGCTGGATGGTAAGGGCTGCCTCTTTGCAGATGATCCCAAAATCTGCAATAGGGTGGACAGACCTGAGAAAACTAGAGAAGTGGTCAAGGGTATGGCAGCTGATTTTCAATGCAAAAAAGTGCAGAATAATGTACTTAGGGCACAGAAACCCGGGGGTAGAGTACAAAATAGATGGAGTGGTATTGATGACCACCGAGCTGGAAAGAGACCTGAAAGTAATCATATTGGATGACCTAAACGTGGCCAGGCAGTGCAATAAGGTAGTAGGGAGGGCAATTGGGATGCTGGGGTGCGTAGGGAGGGGTATCACCAGCAGAAAGAGGGACATGATGTTGCCTCTGTATATATTGGTGGTAAAACCCTATCCAGAGTATTGTGGCCAGGTCTGCAGACCACATCTCCAGAAGGACATAGACAGAATGGAGGCGGTCCAGAGGAGGGCAACTAAAATGGTGCAAGGTCTGCATCAAGAGCCCTGTGAGGAGAGACTAAAGGACCTCAATATGTACACCCTGGAACAGAGGAGGGAAAAGGGAGATATGACAGAGACCTTTAAATACCTCACAGGTATAAATAAGGTAAAGGAGGGGAGTATTTTTCAGAAGAAAAGATGCTCAAGAACAAGGGGACATGCTGTGAAGCTGAAGGGGGTGGATTCAGGAGAGATGTGAGGAAGTACTTCTTTACAGAAAGAGTAATGGATTCCTGGAACAGCCTTCCAGCGGTGATAGTGGGGGCAAAAACAGTGGTGGGGTGGGGTTCAAGAATGCATGAGATAAGCACAAAGGAATCATAGCGGAAAGAAAGGGTGAGAGGCTGAAAGAGCGGTAGATCGGGAATGGTCTGATGTGATAGTGTGGATATGGAGAAATGGGCAGACTGGATGGGCAAGTGGTCCTTATCTGCCATCAAATTCTGTGTTTCTATGCAAATGATGGAATGTGGAATTGGAATGTAGTTCAAACCCTGCTGTGTGGTCACAGCTACCCCTAGCAACCAACATCTGATTTGTTTCTCCACTTGAAGAGAGTAGTCGTCCCAAAGACAGCTTCACTGGCCTCCCAGAACAGTTTTATTCTTTTAAAATTATAGTTTTACTGTGTTAAGTTAATTTGGTTACTTTGTGATAATACCTTGCATTAGTTAGGTTGTTTTTTATTATGTTATTGTATTTTAGCAGTACCCCCCCCCCCCGGTTCATGCTTTGGTTCCAGGAACTGAAGAAAACTGCTGAACGAAGTGGTTCCTGCCTTCAGGGAACCACATTTAAAAAAAACATGAAACTTGTAAAAACTGTTCAATTTGTCTCTTTATGTTTATTTAGAGGTCATCCACATTTACCAGTCCAGTTTCTATTTTAAAGGACCTGAACCACTTTCCTTGTAAATAATTTCATCAAAATAGTTTAACTATATAAATACTCTGTTTTAATTCAAATATATCATGGTTCAACATTAATGAACCAAAACAATAATATTCTATTATCAATTTAACTTTGGGAGTTTCAGTGCTTTGGCATGACTGACATTCCATGCAAAAAATGTACAGGACCAACAGGCTTCAAGAATTGCTCAAATTGTTTTAAGCGCCTGGCAGAGGCTGACTGCCATGAGCTCTGTTTAAGGTGCCTGGTTTCAGACCATGATTTTAATATTTGTGATCTCTATAACAAATTTTGCCCTAAAACTCAAAAGAAAAGTGCTAAGAAAGAAAAGATCTAATGGCTTCTCAGTCTGCCTCTGTGTCACGTGAGTATGATAAAGGCTCAGAGGGCATTCCCAGTGATGGTGGAAAGCACACATCAGAAGGTTCATCTACTTGCGGCCCCATTGTGTGGAGGGCTGAGGCATTGCAAGCACCTTATCTCCTGCCACACTGGTGATCTGTGTTCAGGAATGGACGAGGGTTGCTGGGGGGGGTAACTGGGGGAGGGAGTTTTGGGCATCTGCAGGACATCTCTCCTCCCTCGGGGAGGTGGGGTGTCTGTGGACCACTGCTTGACCGCCACCTGGACGAATCCAGTGGGAGGTATCGATGGATCACATCCAAGGGAAGGCCCCACTTCCAGAGCACTGGGGCACCTCTGCGGAGGCAGAGCTTGCACATTGTGCTGATTGCACATTCATGGCTGGCCAGGTGAGAGAACGGAGAGAAAAAGTGGAGGATGGGCTTCATGTCTGTTTAGTCACAAGCCCGCTCTCCCATGAGAAATGTTGAAAGAGCAAGTGAGAACACACACACACACACAGGTTTTAGATACAAGGTGTTACATGGAAGGCAAGAAGCTAATTATAGGCTAGAAGATACCTAACTGCCAAGATAGATCATAAACTTGTATAATGCTTACAGGAAAAAGAGCAGGATATGATGTTTTAGTGCGAAGTCATAAAAGATGCTTTGAAGTCCTGGAAGGGGGAAGCTTATCATAAGATCAAAGAGAGTCATTTGAAGAACATGAGTTATGCTGAGGTTGCAGAATTTAATACTTGGAAAAGACATCCTGTTTTTATATAGATATATTTTTTATATATTCTGACAGGGAGGAGCTAGGTGACCTCATGCAAATAGCTGGAGAAAGCCAGCTTTTAAACATTATTCTGTTTTCCTTCAAAGACACTTCTATCTAGACTCTGACAAAGAAACATCTGTAAGCACTTTAAGCAGGTACTTAGAGAGAGACAAATCTAAGTACTGTAGTAAGAATTGCACTGTTAAAATCTGTTTTGTTTAAGAGATGTGTGTGTCTTGTGATATAATAGTTCTGTATTTTATGTGTTACATATTTTTTTTCTATTTCAGTAAAACTCCATTTTTAGAGCTTACTTGGTCTGTCTTTGATTTCTTTCCTTTGCAAGTAGAGTATATATGGTTAAAGCAGACACTGTCCATAAGCTTGAATGGTGATACCAAACTGAAAAAAGGTAAATGTTTAAAATCTGAGGTCTTTTGTTACAGTTTTGAAGGGTTTATTTCTGTACACCTGGTTAGGTGCCCGTAGGCAAAGATATCTGGTCCCCCAAAGACAGAATTATCTGAGCCTGTGCATTGCGTACGCTAGCAAGGGGTTCACAGTTTGAATCCCTCCAGAACTTGAGACCAAAGGTTGACTTGAACCCACAAAAAACAGACAAGAGGGTTACCTTGTTCTGTTAACTGTTCACAAGACTGTGCTCATAGGTTGGCACTTTGGGAGTAGAGGGCTGACCTGCTAAGTGGGTTTGTGACAGATTGGTTGTCAGCGGTGGCATTATTTTGGTATCACAAGCTTTTATTGTTCAGTGTGTCAGCTAAGACCATAAGCTCACTTGCAAAGAAAGAAAAGGCCAGTGATTTATTTTTAAAAAGGAAACACAACTATATCACTTGGCGTACAGTCAAGTTCCTACCCATTTAATTTTTTTTCTCTAAAGTGCAAGTCAGAGTAGCAGTAGTGAGGGAAGATGACTTCCGACTACAGCAGGCACACTGTAGACTCCTTAAAGCAGTTGTGCAGGGACAGAGGAGTCCCATTTGTGGTGAAAGCCAGCAAGCAGAACCTCATAGATGCCCTGATGGTAGCAGATACCCACAGCAGTGAGTCACGGACCTTGACTGAAAAGGACCAAACCTCGAGTGTGGCAGGGCTAGCAGCCAGTGCAGTGTCCAGATCCGATGAGGAGGACAACAGGGCCACTGTCAGTGAAGGGCCACAGCAGCAGGGGGAGGTCACCAGTATCCTGAATCCAGAAGTACTCAGGCTGCAAATTGAGTTGCGCAGGATGGAGCTGGAGTTCCAGGAAAAGAGAGAACAAGAGAGATGAGAGGCAGACCATGAGGAGCATGAGCGCCAGCGAGCTGCAGAAGAGAAGGCAGAGTGAGAACGCCGAGAGGCAGAACGAGAACAGAGGGAGGCAGACCGTGAGGAGCATGAGCGCCAGCAAGCTGCAGAGGAGAAGAGAGAGAGAAGCGCCAGAGGCAACACGAACTGGAGAAGCTACGACTCTGAACAGCAGCACCAGAGCAGGTAAGTGGCTTGGGTTTAACTGGGACTGCAGGACTGGGTTACAAACTAAATTCCAAATTAATAGCCGAGTTTAAAGAGGGGGAGGATATGGATGCTTTTTTAAATTCTTTGGAAAAAGTTTGTATTCAGGCCAAAATTCCTAGAGAGTCGTGGAGCTTCCAGCTGTCCCTGCTACTTACCGGGAAAGCTCGGGATGCATTGGTTCAAATGGACAATGAGGACAGTAATGATTACAGCAAGCTAAAAGCTGCACTGTTAAAAAAGTTTGAATTAACTGCTGAATCATATAGAGCTAAATAAGCTTAGGAGAAGCCCTGATATGAGCTACAAGGAGCTAGCCACGAAACAATGTCGGTTTTTAAAATGTTGGTGGAAAAGAATTGAGGCAAACTCTGTTGATAAAATTGAAAATGTGATTTTATTAGAACAGTTTTTCTGGGCGTGTCCAGCAGAGCTAAAAACCTGGCTGGAGGACCGAGATCCCAAAACAGTGCAAGAGGCTGCTGAACTCTCGGACCGCTATGCCAAGAGCAGACCTGCTCTCAGAGCAAATGGGGTGGGCGTGGCAGCACAGAAAGTGAAAAGCGCACCTCGAGGGCAGCTAAAACCCTCACTGCCTCCACCAAAACCAGTTAGCCCCAGGTTTCAGAGAAAAGATTTCTCTGAAAAGAGAAGTGAATGTTGGTTATGTAAAGAAACTGGGCATATTGCCAGACAGTGTCCCAAAAAGGCGAGCAATAATATTTAAGGTGGTGCTAGAAAAGAAGTGGGTTGTTTATGTGTCCCTGGAGCATGCCCAGTGAACATGAGGGAACACATGCACCCAGTCATGGTGAATGGTACAGACGAGTCTTGGGGTTAAAGCAGGGGCATCCTGACCTGTAAAGGGGATCTGGTGAGCCTGGTCTGCTTATACCCAATAAATACATCACTGTACAGGACATCACTGGTGAGGCGAAAACATTGCCCCTCACTAGTGTTCTCCTAGACTGGGGTGAAACGGGGGAACTGTGCAACAGGTGGCTGTAGCCAAAACCTTAGCAGTGGATGTGATCCTGGGCAACAATCTCAAACAAAGGATGGTATGTGCAGTTACCCGTAGCCAAGCGGCAAGGGAAAATTGTAGTTCCCTGAATCCCACAGAAGCCATTGTGGAAACCACTGAGAGGCTGGTCCCCAGCCTGTGTCTCCTGATATGGAGATTAATGAAAAGGGGGTAGAAATTTCCCCAGTAGCAAGTAACCACCCAGCTACAGAGGGTTACTCCGAAGAGGAAGGGGTGACCCATTGTCAGAGGGTTGGGATTGACAGTGATCCTGAGTGACCTGACGCTAGTGCTAGGGACCCTAGTTTAGCGACTGAAGGGGACCTGTCCCATGCATTGGGACTGTGTGAGGGGTTTGCAGCTGCTCAGAGGAGTGACCCTAGTTTAGAGAAGCTGAGGGCTTTGACAGACTCTGACAGAGCACAGGGAGGTGACGGCAGACATAAGGTTTATTAGGAAAATGGACTTATGTATACTCAGGCAGTACAGACAGAGGGAGGGATGCTAGGCAGGCAGCTTGTCATTCCCCAGGGGTATCGTGAGCAGTTGCTCAAAATTGCACATGATATTCCCTTGTCTGGTCATCTGGGAATCGTGGGCACTGCACAGCGGTTAGCCCAGAATTTCTACTGGCCTAATTTCACCCAAGAAGGTGAAGGAGTATTGCAGGTCTTGTCACCGGTGCCAAGAAATAGGGAAGGCGGGCAAGAAAACCCAAGCCGCCCCGATTCCTTTTCTCATAGTGGAGGAGTCATTCCAGAGGGTGGGAATGGATATTGAGGGGCCTTTAAATACCCCCAGCTCCCCAGGGAAGAGATTCATTCTGACTGTGGTGGATTATGCCACCCAGTACCCAGAGGCAGTCGCCCTATCCTCACTGAGGACAAAGTGGCAGATGCCTTACTTGGGATTTTCTCCCATGTTGGGTTTCCACAGGAGGTTATCACCAGTCGAGGGAGATCCTTCATGTTGGACCTGATGAAATGTTTATGGGAGAAGTGTGGGGTGGTGCAGAGATGCACGACACCGTATCACCCACAAGCCAATGGACTTGTGGAAAGATTCAATGGCACCCTAAAGTCAATGCTCCGGGCATTTGCTGAACAGCATGGAAGGGACTGGGAGAAATACCTTCCCCACCTGTTGTTTGCATACAGGAAGGTGTCCCAAGAGTCGACAGGATTTTCCCCCTTCAAACTCTTATATAGATGCCAAGTACGTGGGCCCCTAGACCTGATCCTGGAGGACTGGGAAGGCAAGCACGCCACCCAGGGAACTCCCATTGTGGATTACGTCCTTAGGTTTAGGGAAAGGTTGAAGGAGCTTATAGGGACAGTCCAGAGCAACCAGGCAGCTGCCCAACAGAAAAAAAAAGTGTGGTACAACCGCAGAGCCAGAGCTTGCTTGTACATGGTGGGTCAGGAAGTCATGGTCCTTATTCCGGTCTGGAAAGACAAACTGCAAGCTGAGTGGGCAGGACCGTACAAAGTGGTTAGGAAGGTAAATGACGTGAACTACATTGTGCAGTTACTTGACAGAAGATAGACAGAAAGGATGTACCATGTCAACATGATGAAGTCATATGCAAATAGGGCTGACATGGTGTTTGCCGTGTGTAGTCATGGGGGAGGGGATGGACGAAGGAGACCCCCTTCTGGATTTTCTGGAAGAAAGTAAATGGGAGTCCTCTGTGGAGGCAGTAAAATTGTCTCCCCTGCTGGCCCCGGACCAGATCCAGAAAGTAAGGGAGGTTTTAGCAGACTTTGCCCCATTGTTTAGCACCAAGCCTGGCCTAACCCCCCTTAGCGACGCACGATGTGGAGACGGAAACAGACGCCCATACAATGGACAGCATATGTGGTGTCAGAGGCTGTCCAAAAGGACATTAGGAGGGAAAGGGAGGAGATGCTGGATTTAGGGGTAATCCAGAGATCCCACAGCCCCTGGGCCTCACCCATAGTCCTTGTGCCTAAGCCAGATGGCTCTACTCGTTTATGTGTAGACTGTCGTGGACTGAATGCAGTCATGAAGTCAGACGCCCACCCAATGCCCCGGATGGACGAACTCCTGGACAAGTTGGGGGGGTGACCTACCTTATGATGATTGACCTGATAAAGGGGTATTGGCAGGTAGAGCTGACAAACAGAGCTAGGGAGAGGTCGGCCTTCATCACTCTGATAGGCTTATTTGAGTTTAAAGTAATGCTTTTTGGAATGAAGAACACACCGGCCGCTTTCCAAAGGTTGGAGAACCAGGTGTTAAATGGTGCTGAGGAGTACACCATGGTGTACCTGGATGACATTGCCATCTTTAGTACTAGCTGGGAGGAACACCTATCTCACCTTAGGGAAGTGCTGGGCAGGATACAGAGGGCCGGGCTCACTGTCAAAGCTGAGAAGTGCCAGATGGCCATGGGAGAGGTGGCATACCTCGGGCATGTGGTAGGCCGGGGACAGCTCCGTCCTAACCAAATAAAGATAGAAGTAATCCAGGCATGGCCCAGACCATAAACACAGAAGCAGGTCAGGAGTTTTCTAGGGACAGCAGGGTACAACAGAAAATTTGTACCCAATTACAGTGCCCTGGCTGCTCCCCTGTCTGACCTGACAAAGAAAAGGATGCCCAAGAAAATTACCTGGGACTCAGCCTGTGAGAAAACCTTTACCAGATTAAAGGAGGCACTGTGCAGTGCTCCTGTTTTGACAAGTCCTGACTATAGCAAAACCTTTATAGTTCAGACTGATGCCTCAGACGTGGGTATTGGGGCAGTATTGAGTCAGACATCCAGCCAAGGGACAGATCACCCGGTAGTGTACCTGAGTAGAAAGTTACTTCCCAGGGAGTAGGCATGCTCCATGGTGGAAAAAGAATGTCTTGTCACAGTGTGGGCCCTAAAGAAGCTGGAACTATACTTGTATGGACAGCATTTTGTGGTGCAGACTGACCACAACCCCTTGGTTTCGGCTGACACAGATGGGGAAAAACAATGGTAGATTGCTAACATGGAGTCTTGCTTTGCAAGGGTATGATCTGACAATTGTACATAGGGCTGGAGTGAAAAAACAGAACTCAGATGGCCTGTCTCGTCTCTTTGAGGAGTGAACTGATTTGGGAAGCTCATCCCATGCAGGGGATAGAGCCCTCAAATTCAGTCTAGGTGGGGAGGATTGTGACGTGCACAGCCAGTTCTGAGTGCTGTATGATTTTTTTGTAAAATAAAAAAAATGTGTTGTGAACTGTCTCCCATGAGAAATGCTGAAACAGCATGTGAGAACACACACACACGCACAGGATTTAGATACAAGGTGTTACATGGAAGCCAAGAAGCTAATTACAGGCTAGAAGATACCTAACTGCCAAGATAGATCATAAACTTGTATGACACTTAGAGGAAGAAGAGCAGGGTATGACGTTTTAGTGCGAAGTCATAAAAGATGCTTTGAAGTCCTGGAAGGGGGAAACTTATCATAAGATCAAAGAGAGTCATTTGAAGAACATGAGTCATGCTGAGGTTGCAGAATTTAATACTTGGAAAAGACATCCTGTTTTTATATAGATATATTTTTTTATATATATATTCTGACAGGGAGGAGCTAGGTGACCTCATGCAAATAGGTGGGGAAAACCAGCTTTTAAACATTATTCTGTTTTCCTTCAAAGACACTTGTATCTAGACTCTGACACAGAAACATCTGTTAGCACTTTAAGCAGGTATTTAGAGAGAGAGAGAGAGAGACAAATATAAGTACTGTAGTAAGAATTGCACTGTTAAAACCTGTTTTGTTTAAGAGATTTGTATGTATTGTGATATAATAGTTCTGTATTTTATGTGTTACATATTTTATTTCTATTTTAGTAAAACTCTATTTTTAGAGCTTACTTGGTCTGTCTTTGATTTCTTTCCTTTACAAGTAGAGTATATATGGTTAAAGCAGACACTGTCCATAAGCTTGAATGGTGATACCAAACTGGAAAAAGGTAAGCATTTAAAATCTGAGGTCTTTTATTACAGTTTTTAAAGGTTCATTTCTGTACACCTGGTTAGGTGCCCGTAGGCAAAGATATCTGGCCCCGCGAAGACAGGATTATCTTAGCCTGTGCATTGGGTACACTAGCAAGAGGTTCACAGTTTGAATCCCTCCAGAACTTGAGACCAAAGGTTTGCTTGAACCCACAAAAACAGACAAGAGGGTTACCTTGTCCTGTTAGCTGTTCACAAGACTGTGCTCGGAGGTTGGCACTTTGGGAGTAGAGGGCCGACCTGCTGAGTGGGTTTGTGACAGGTGGTACTGGGGAATTATTTCTCAGACCCAATAGACCTGCCCTTTGGAGTTCCCCAAAGTTCTGTCCTCTCCCCCGTGTTGTTCGCAGTGTATATACTGTCTCTGGGCAACATTATAAGGTGGTATGAGATGAGCTTTCATTGCTATGCTGATGATACTCAGCTCTGCCTGCCCTTTGCACCTGGGAGATTGGTTGTGGTTGATGTGCTAAATGAATGCTTGGCCAAGATCCAAGCTTGGACATCGTTGAACTGGTTGGGACTTAACCTGGGAAGACTGAGATGCTGGCGGTTGAGCTGGGTCGAAGGGGAGGAGTTGGGGCCTCTGGCAATAGGTTGGGGTGTTTTACTGGGCCGACCAAACTGGAGGCCTGCACAAAGGTGAAGAATTTGGGCATTGTTCTGGATAACAAGCTGACACTTGATGCTCATATGTCAGCCGTTATCCAGACTGGGTTTTACCATCTCCAGAATATCGCCCGAATTAAGTCCCATATTCTCCACGATGACCTGGCCATGCTGGTACATGCTTTCATCACCTCGAGGCTTGATTACTGTAACACACTCTACCTCTGTGTCAGAGGAGGTGCAATGAGGCGTCTGCAGCTTTTGCAGAACGCTGCAGCCTGGTTGTTGACTGGACAGTTGAGGTTCAGTCATATTACACTGGTG
The DNA here is from genome assembly GCA_016271365.2 of Neoceratodus forsteri. Classification (NCBI taxonomy): domain Eukaryota; kingdom Metazoa; phylum Chordata; order Ceratodontiformes; family Ceratodontidae; genus Neoceratodus; species Neoceratodus forsteri. The sequence continues at coordinate 1,548,479,054 of CM057450.1, forward strand.
CTGTGCGAACTGCATTGGCTGCCGGTGTGCTGGCGCATCACCTTTAAAATGGATCTTCTGACCTACGAGGCCCTACACGGGTTGGGTCAGGGCTATCTAAAGGGATTTCTGCATCCCTATACCCTGTCTGGTTCTCTCAGGTCAGCTGGAGAGGCCCTCCTGGAGGTCCCTCAGGCAAGGTTAAAATCTTTTGGGGACTGAGCATTTGAAGTAGCAGCCCCAGTCCTCTGGAATTCTTTGCCGGGGTACCTCTGGGAGGCGCCATCTGTAGTGATCTTTAAAAAAACATTTGAAGACCTTCTTGTTAGAGTAGGCCTTTGGGACCTGATATAGTTATCGAGATCATCAGACAGTTCAGAACTCAGTCTGTTTTTTAGATTTTTAATGGGTTTATGAAAAATGTTATGTATTATATGTTGACTGTTCTGTATTGTTTTGTATGTTTGTACTTTCTGCTATAAGGGTGCCCTCAGCCTGTGGGGAAGGGTGCCCTATATAAATAAACTCTACTACTACTACTACTACTACATGATAAGCATCCTCAGCACCCCCTGACAAGATACAGAGGAGTACGAAGAGGAGGCAGAGTTCATGGACATGATGGGGCTGGCTCCCACAAGAAGAGTGCTACTCCCCATCCATAAATCACTCCAAAAGGCAACCTCTAAAATCATGTCAGTGCCCACTTCAGCTGCTACCAATGAAAAATGGGTTGAAAAGAAATATCAGGTGGGCAGCCAGGGGTAGAATACCTTTATGCGCATCCTAGTCATGAAGTCCAGACTGCTGCCTGTGGAAGGGCCAAGGTACAGTTCTCAGCACAGTAACCTGAGAAAGATTCCAGAAGAATGGACTCTGGCCCAAAAAATGTACATTACAGTTTCCCTGTTAATTAGGCAGGCAGCCTACATGGCATACACTGCTCAATACCAGAATGTTCTATGGAGTGCTGTTCTGGCCATGACTGAGAAAATAGATGGTGAGGTGGCACAAGATCTGATAAGCACTGCCAAATCAGCCCCGGATTCCACCAAGTACTGTACCAGTTTCACATGGCTGTGGACACAAATGATTCAGCTTCAAGGATCCTGGCACATGCTGTGTTCCTGAGAAGGTTATCCTGGCTTAGGGCCACTAACCTCTCACAGGATACTCAGACAAAATCAATGGATTTTCCATTTCAGGGAAATTCCCTGCTTGATGACAAAACAGATGCTTAAATGAAAAAAGTGGAACAATATAAAACCATTTATAAGAGTAATACTGAGAACTCCACCTCCTATAGGCCATGAGGACGGGGAGTCAGGGGTAGGGGTCACTATCCAAGACACTATGCTTCCTATGAGTACCCACCTCAACCTCAAAGGTAATACTGTAAAGACAGAGGCAAAAGGGGCACCATGCGTGCAGCTGCAACAACAGCCCCTAAGCCACAGCCCAAACAAAACCCCTGACAGATTTGCCCAGGTCACCAAACCATTGCCAGTGGGGGCAAGACCAGTTCAGTACTTCCAGGAATGGTCAAAAAAATACCACAGGCAAGTGAGTTCTGAAAGTAGTGAGTCAGGGTCTATCCCTGCAGTTCAAGAAATTTATCAAACTGCAGAAACCATCCTTATTTCCACCCCATTCCACAACTGAGAAAATCTGCTGGAGATAGAGTTGGGAAAAATTATTGTTGCAAAAGCAGTGGAAAAACTGCTTACCAATCAATGAGGAAAAGGCCTTTTCTCCAGATACTTCCTGGTTCACAAGAAAAATGGGGATTTGCGACTCATTTTAGATTTGAGATACCTGAACAAGCATATCAGGAAAGAAAAATTTGGTGGTAACACTAAGAACAGTCATACATCCCTCCAGTTAGGAAACTGGCTGGAGTCACCTGACCTAAAAGATGCATACTTCAACATTCCAGTAAGACCCACCCACAGAAAGTACCTAAGGTTCAGGCTAAGGAAATGCCAGTACCAGTTCACAGCCCTCCCTTTTGGCCTCACCTCAGCACCAAGGGTGTTCACAAGATGCCTAGCTGTGGCGGCAGCACATCTAAGAAGGCAGGGTATGGTGGTTTTTCCCTACCTGGACGACTGGCTAGTCTCAAGAAAAAACAGAAAAGGAAATAAAGTGCCCAATACAGCCAGTAAAGAGCATCTTAGAAAGTTTGGGTTTTCTAATAAGTCTGCAAAAGTCACAGACAAATCCAGCACAGATTTTGGACTTCATGGGTGCAGAATTGGGTATTTTGCAGGGAAAATTATTTCTTCCTCTGGTGAGGGTATCAAAACTGATTGCAACTGCAAGTTCCTTCAGAAAGTGTCAACCAAGGCCTGCAAGGGCTGTCTTGCAGCTCATAGGACACATGGCATCCTCCTCAGTGCTGGTAACAGGAGCCAGGTTCCAAATGAGAGACATACAGTACCACCTAAGGGACCACTGATCTCAAAGATGGGACGCTGTGTCAAAACTAGTGCCAGTGACAAAAACATTCTTGCAAACACTAGCATGGTGGAAGGAGAACAACCTAAGAGAGGGCATTCCCTTCTTCCAGCTTTCCCCCACAAGCATAATCACAACATATGCCTCCCTCCTGGGGTGGGGAGCCCACTTGGAAGACTTCACAGTAAATGGCATCTGGATTCCAGAGAAAACTAATAAACCTGTTAGAGCTTAGGGTAGTGTTCCTGGCCATGCAGGCTTTTCCCCCTCAAATCCAAGGTCAGTCTGTGCAAATCAGACAGACAGTACCACTACAATGTATTACATAAACAAACAAGGGGGGATAAGTTCATCAAAACTGTGCATAGAAGCTATGATAACCAGGAGCCTGGCCTATTCCCTGGAATTCACCCTGTCAGCAGTACACCTTCCAGGAAAGGACAATGTACTGGCAGATTCACTGCGAGCAGAATCGGCCAGGGAAACCATGAATGGACATTGAACCACATAGTGCTGGCATCAATGTTCAGAAGGTGGGGTACACCAGGAATAGATCTGTTTGCCTCCTTGGAGGACTATCAGCTCCCTCAATTTCTTTGCAGGCCACCAGCATTGGGAACAGTCCCAGAGGACACCCTTACACTGGATAAAGCTGAGAAGGAAACGGGCCGGCCTGCTGGTGCAGCAGTAGAACTACCACCTGTGACACAGACAACTGGGGTTTGGGAATGAGCCTGGGCTGTTGAAGGGCCGGCCGAGTGTGGGTAAGGGGAGGGGAGAAGGATTGAGTGTCCCATGGACTGCTCTCCCTCTCTGGGGAGAGAGGGCTGCTGTTCCCATTGCAGTACTGCCACATGGATGACCACAGATGGCAGTGCAGTCGAGAACGTCAACACAACTGAAGGGGTGACGTTGGCTGGGGGACCCATGCTCTGTGTCCGCTACAGTATGCACCAGCGCATTGGTCTCCATGTGCGTGTGCCAACATCACCAGGGGATCACTGGCACTGGGATCAAAAAAAACTCCACCCTGGTGCTGACTTCAGGAGGGACCCTGGTAAATCTTTGGTGGTTCTCGCTGCCGTAGCAAGCCGCCCGATGAGGTGTACAATTGGGGGTGTAGCTGGCCACCCCCAACCCTGCCAGGAGGGTAAGCTGAGACTCCATGGGGGCTGGCTGCAGTGGGTCAGGCAGGAACCGAGGATGGCCCAGTGGCTTCTAGCCAGAGGACCGGCCCAGAGAATCGGGGGGGCTTAGACAGTAAATAAAAAAAAAAAAGCAGAGAAGGAAACCTGCAGCAATGATATTAATAGCTCCAGATTGGGCCAGACAGGCTTGGTACTCCTTGCTTCTGTTACTGTCAAGCAGGACTCCAGTCAACCTGCCACTGAGACACATGTTTACACTGGCTCAGGGCAGGGTAACATTCCCAGACCTCAGTGCACTACACCTGAGGGCATGACTGTTGAAGAGCTAGAATTCTCTGACCTAAACATGTCAGTGATGGTAATGAAGGTCTTGAAGGTCTCTAGAAAAACCATCAACAAGGAAAACATATTCCTCAAAATGGAAGATTTTCATACTGGTTTGTCACCATACGTCTCCTACAGGCAGGATTGCCTAGAGTCATGGACTACCTAGTACACTTGCAATCTTTGGGCATCAGACCCTCCAACCTGAAAGTGCACCAGGCAACAGTTTCAGCTTACACATCAGCTGGCAAGCCCAAATATCTGGCCTCACAACCAGTTTTTAAAAGCTTCTTTAAAGGCCTCAACCACTTATACCCTCCTGTGAGGGACCCTGTCCCTCTGTGGGACTTAAACAGATGCCTTGCACAGCTGATGAAGGCTCCCTTCAAGATAATAATTACTGCTGACCTAAAGTCTGTCACTCAGAAAACAGTTTTCCTGATTGCCATAACTTCATCCAGGAGGTTAAGTGAACTACAAGCCCTCTGTACAGATCCAAATTGCATAATCTTCCACAGAGATAAGGTAGTCCCCAGGACTAATGGAAAGTTTTTACCCAAGGTGGTGTCATAGTTGCACTTGACTCCATCAGTGACTCTTTCAGCCCTTTGTCCTGAGCATACCAGTGCATGTGAGCACAAACTGCACTGCCTGGAATTAGAAAGTTCTGAGCTATTACCCAAACCACACAAAGGATGTAAGGTCCAGCCACAGTCAGCTTTTCATCACATTTGGTGAGGTAGGTAAAGGTAAACCAGCAACCATGAGAACTATATCTAGATGGATAGTCTCCTGCATACAATTCTGATATAAGAAAGTTGGTACAGGCCCACCCAGAGGCCTAAGGGAACATTCCACAAAGGGCACCTCAGCATCAAGGGGCATTCCCATGCAAGACATCTGTAAAACCGTGCACATATTTACAAAGCATTACGATTTAGACATCCAGTCTAGAAGGGATGCCAGATTTGGCACTGCTGTCTTGCCGAACATATTTCCCAGATAGGTTCTGTACTCAGCCTCCCAACAAACTGCTATGAAGTTTGCTTCAGGAACTGTCTTCCTGTGGCTTCCCAGCTGCACAACAGCAAGTATTACTCTCAAATACTAATTTTGACAGTATACTAGAAATTTGGGACAAAGTAATAATTATTAAACCCCTTTGTAAGTCAGCTGTTACTAAGGTAACAAATTCATGATCATGGTTTATTAATAACTGTAAAAAAGCTAAATCTACCCTTAACCAAAAAATAAGGGAAGTAAGGGAAAACAAATCTGAACAAAAGACTAGAGAACTTAACCAGGTTAGGAAACTCTTGGAACAAGAAAGAAAGAAATATTATAAGTTGCAGTGGGAAAACTTACGCAGTACAATACTGAGGAAGGACACTAAAGCCTTTTGGAGACTGGTGAGTAGTGGTTATGGTCAATATTCCAACAGAATCAAGGCACATATTACCCCAATTGCATGGGAGAATTATTTAGAAACTTTATACTTCTCACAAAAAGAAGCGTTAAGGACTAATAATCTGATCATAGAACCATTTGAATTGTATCCTGTATCTCTTTATTTCCATGACAGTGAGATCTGCTCAGAGATAATATCACTTAAAACAAATAAGGGTCCAGGACCAGACAGTGTAATTGGGGAAATATACAAATCATTTGTACACTGGTGGGTTCCAATCATAAGAATATTCTACAATGCAATAATACAAGGCCAAGATATCCCTCACAGTTGGTTGGGAGTATCGTCTACCCAATCTTGAAGAAGGGAGCTCCTTCAAATCCAAAAATGTACAGACCAATCAGCCTGATAGATGTTCCACAGAAAATACTTAGCAAAATTTTGCTCCATAAACTTATGGGTTGGATAGACAAAAATGGAATTCTCAATGAATATCAAAATGGCTTTCGAGCAGTAAGGTCTACGGTACAGCATTGCTACATTTTGAAACATCTAATATGGAAATATGTAACGGTAAAGCAAGGTAAACTGTATTGCTGTTTCACAGACCTGACTTCTGCTTTTGATAAAATTAGTAGAAATGTGTTATAGGAAAAACTAAAACAATTGGATATGGATAGTTCTCTGCTAAATGTAATTATTAGACTTCATACAAACACCTGGATGCAGGTTCAATATAATCAATGGGGAGCACAGACATCCTCTATCAAAACAAATGTGGGTGTTAGAGGTGCATTTTGGCTCCAACCCTGTTTAATTTATATGTAAAATCAATCCTGCAAGATGTGGAAGATACAGACTTCCATTCTCCCAAAACTGGCAAAATAGGGTGTCTCTTCTGGCTTATGCTGATGACATTGTTTTAATTTCTACTTCTCTGCTGGGACTTCAGAGAAAGCTTGATAAATTTGCTGTCTTGTGTAATACAAATGGTCTACTAATTAACAAGGACAAAACTAATGTAGTAATTTTTGGGAATCAGTCCAAAAACGTACCTAAGGTATTTATAGGAAAAGTCAAAATAAACACGGTTAAAACCTATGACTATCTAGGGGTATGCTTTTCTGAAAGTACAACTTGAAAGGAACACTGTGCCCTTATTACATCCAAAACTAAAATTGCATCAAATGCTTTTAGGTTATTTAACTAAAAATTGGGGAGGGCCTCTATATTGGGCATCCTAAAAGTAATAAATGCTAAAATCAAAGCAAACATAATTTATGCATCTGAAGTTTGGGGAAATTCTAAGTTGGAGGATATTGAACGTGTAATTAACCAACTTTATCGCTATATCCTAATGGTTCCTCAATCTGTACCAAAAGATGTTTTATGTTTTGAATTAGGACAGTTTTCTTTGGAGTCATTAGTCCTGGAGAAACGTCTCCTATTTTTACTAAAGACATTTTTATTACCTGAACAGAGAATCCCGAGATGGTGCTTGGAGGTAGAAATTTATTATGCCTCTCTGGATTTTATATCACCCAGTATACAATTTATCCAGAAAGAACTTTATCCCAGGGGACTAGGACATGTTCTAACAGATATTCATTGCAAACCATTGTAGGAAATGATATCTCTGGTTAAACTTAGAGTCAGAGTTACAGCCAGAGTAAGGGATATGGAAAGAATAGCTACATTAAAAAATTATAGATGGTATAAAACAATGAAGCAGACCCATAGTTTGGATCTGTATCTTATCAGATTAACTAACCCCCAATCTAGGCATTTGTTTACTAGATATAGAATGGAGTTGTACAAGGTGAATTACATTTACTTTGGTCAAGGTAGAGGGAACATAGATTCTCCTCTTTGTCCATGTGGGAATCGAATGGAAGATGATTTGAAACATGTATTATTACTATGTCCTTTCTATAACTTAAATAGGACAAAGTGGTTGAGGGAAATCCTGGCTGACACTGACCTCCCTCCTGACCGGTTGGTATCTTTTTTCTTCAATAACTCTAATATGTCCATCTTGGAGAAATTAGTGAGTTTTTCACTCACTCTTCATTTGTGATAATTTGCACATATAAGAAGAATATGTATGTCTAAATATCTATTAATGTATTGTAACGGAGACTGCACATGTGGATGATATTTACAAGTATTTTAGATTTTTGTAAAAGTTTATGCTGGTCAATAAAACTTTTGAACTTTATGAAGTTTGCAGTTGTTAAAAATAAGTGAGGGGTCTCCTGGGGTTAGAAGAAAAAAATACTCACTGTAGTAATGTTGTTTCTTCCAAGGGATCCCTCACTATGTTTAACAATCCCTAATCCCGACTCCCCTTCCAGAACCAAAAAAATATGTTTGGTGCATGTCACCCTCTCTCTTTCCCCCGCACTTAATTCCCCTGACCCCCTTTTCAGCTTGAGGTCTTTTAACACATGTTCATTACCCCCTCTATACATTCCTCCGCTGGATGCACCATTTGTCTCTGGGACCTATGTGCCCAGATCTCTGACTGCTTTATTTTGCACCTTCTACAACAGGCACTCCTGTTTTGTTCATCTTCCTTCCCCTAAATGCATCTCACCCATTATGATTCTGATCTATGCATCTTTGTGCCCCCGCAACACATACTTCCCCCCACCAACCCTTCTTGACTCCAGTCCCCGCAAAAGAGCAAGATCATGCTTGTTTAAGTTCCTATTAAATGCACTCATAAAACTCCTCCTTTTGCTGCTAATCTGTGCAGGCAACACTGAGCATAATCCTGCCCCCCTCCCGATTACTGCTTCCTCTGCGCTGCCTAGTTTAAAGGGGCTAAGCCTGACCCATAGTAATGCCTGTAGCTTATGAAAGAAACATGACAATATTCAAACATGGTTCAACCTCACCTGTCCTGACATTGTTGTGGTGACAGAATCCTGGTTGAGACCATCTACACTGGACTATGAAATAAATATCCCCTCATATAATGTATTTAGGACTGATAGGTTAGCTGGGGGAGCGCCATTTACATATGGGACAATTTTACTGCCACCATCATCAACTCTTACTTCTGTACCCCCTTGAATTTGAATGCACTACCCTAAAAATGCTCCTCCCCTTGTCAATTCCTATAGGCTGTTATAGGCCTCCCTCTGCTAGGTACAAGGTGTTATACCACTTATCCGATTTGCTAACCTCCTTATCCTCTGTTATTATTATTACGGGTGACCTCAGCATGGACTGGTTATCCACCTCCTCCCAACCCCTAAAAGATTTATGTGATAACTTCGGCTTATCACAGCTTATTATGGAAGCCACATGCCCTACCATAAAAAAAACCTTAATAATAGCATTCTGCTTGACGTCATTTTGGTCAACAAACCCCATCATTACTCTCAGTCTGGTGTATTTTTCAATGATATCAGTGATCATTGTGTCGTCGCTTATGTTCGGAACTCCCCTAAGCTTGCATCCTCCTCTACTGTAGCTACACCCTTAAGAGATCGAGACAGAGTTCTGACCCTAATGCCTTCTTCTTTGATTTACAGCATGCCAATTGGCAGGACTTCTACCTGGCCTCCTCGGTTGCTGAAGCATATGAAGTTTTTCATAATATCATTCTCAGTTCCATCAATAAACATGCGCCCCCTCCAGAATTCGCACTACTAAGAAAACTCGCCATTGATTCTCTACCAGTTTGAAAGCAGCACTGCTCCATAGGGATTCACTCTGGAAGAGGGCTAGGAAGTCCAAACAGCCTGCTGACTAGGCAGCCTTCTGAGCTGCTAGAAACCGGTGCACCAGATTTACCAGGGAGGCGAAATCTAGCTACTGCCGCTCTGAACTTGATTCCTCAGCCAATAGCTCTCCTAGATTCTGGAAAACAATAAAGGAAGTCCAAGGTCATAGCTCTTCCAGTCAATTCCTGCCTAACATCTTGACTGGCACTTCTGCCACTACTGACAAGCAAGAAATCCTCGAGCGCTTCAACAACCATTTCTCCACAGCAGGTTTGGCCTTCGATACTTCCCCAGCCAACAACCTCTGCAATAAACTTTGCACATCTAACACCACTTCCCCAGCCACTGACTCGACTTCCCAAGGCAAAACTTTCTCCTTTGCACCTGTCACAGTGAAGGATGTTGAGGACCTCCTGCTCCAGCTGGACAGTAGGAAAAGCGCTGGTGCAGATCTGATTGAGCCTTACTTTCTTAACATTGACTGCTATGTCCTATCACCCCGATACACAGCTCTTTAACCTGTCCCTTGCCCAGGGCTCACTCCCTCCCATATGGAAAACTGCCCACGTTATACCACTTTTCAAATCAGGCAGCACTAGTGACCTAAACAATTACCGCCCTACTTCCATTCTATCTACCCTCTCTAAGATCCTTGAAAAGATGGTCAACTTCCAGCTAAGACAGTTCATTGAGGATGCTGACCTATTAAACCCAGCCCAGTCTGGCTTCTGGCCTCATCACAGTACCATCACAGCTCTTGTTAAGGTCACAAACAACTGGCTGAATGCCCTGGATGTCAGAAACTTTGTTTGCGCACTGTTCCTTGACCTTAGCAAAGCATTTGATATGGTGGACCACACCCTGCTTCTGGCTGCCCTAAGAAATATTGGTGTTAACAACCCGCCCCTTGAATGGTTCTCCAATTATCAAATCAAATCAGAATGTATTTATAAAAGGCACCTGCACATATTAAAATCACATAAAAAATAAAATATATGCTGGCAACCCGGGTTCGGAAACGAGCCTGGGTCGTTGGAGGTCGGCAGTGGGGGTTGGGCGGAGCTAGATTGAACTGCCGACAGGCAGGCTCTCCTGTCCAGGGAGGTGATGTGGCATCCCTCGGCCAATGGTGACCCCTAGTGGAGGCTAGGAGCTGCATGGGCTTAGAGGGGGCCGGGCGTTAGGCCATGGGGTGGGGGATAGGGGTCATAACTGGGGCTGCAGGTGCAAGCGTGCCTCCACGCGCATGCGTTCCTACTCCTGGGGCTCCTGGGTGAAAATCTGGAGGCAGAAAAAGCCGGCAGCAAGCAGAATGATGACTGACTCCCTGCAGGCTCCGCTGCTGGCTGTATATAAGGTAAGCGCTGGCGATTCTGGGGGATGGGGCTGGGGAGTCGATTGGATAGGGGCGGCCATTCAAAGGAGCATAAACAGGAATAATAAAAATAAATAAATAAAATATATAGCCAGCCCGGTGGCACTGAGGGTTGAGGCGCTGGACACCACACCTTGCTCCATGCCGGCGACCCGGTTTCAGTGACGAGCTCGGGCCACCGGGGGTCAGCAGGGGAGAGAGGAATTGAGCACCCAACAGTGGCTCTCCCTCTCTGAGGAAGGTTCTGTGCCTGTCCCGCTGCTCTACTGCTCTCTCTCGGGTGAACCCGGGGTTGGCAGTGCAGGTCAGATCAGATCACGCGAAGGAAAGGGACAGCATTAGCCAGGAGCCCTGGGAGGAGTTGCGTCATTACGCATACCTCCCAGTTGGCTCTCTAGCCCCGAGCTCGTCGGCAACCAACAATGAGCGCAGACTCCACTGTGTATCACCTGCTCCATCATTATCCAGGGAGAAGATAAGTGGGACCTCTCCTCGCCCCACCCGGGGGGGGTTATCTGGGGGGTATTAAGGGCTACTGAGGGGATGGTCACTCTAGGGGCAGACTCCTGTGTCGGGAAGGCGAGGTGACGAGGCTTGTAGGGGCTCTGAATGAGTGGAGTGATGAGGTCTGTAGGCGACAAAAAGAGCAATGTAAAATAAATAAATAAATAAAATATATAAAACCATAACTTATCCACGATATAACAAAGATTATAAAAAAAGAAAGCAGCATTATGCTTCATCGGCAAAAGCTAAGCCAAAGAGGTATGTCTTTAATTTGGTTTTAAAACTGTGGATGGTCAGGCATTCTCTTATCCAACGAGGTAGAGAATTCCACAGGGTAGGGGCCACAAATGCAAGTGAGCGGGCCCCAGATGTTTGTAAACATACCCTGGGAATCTCTAGCAATCCCTCATTGGTGGATCAGAGAGACTGGGAGGGGTGATAGGGAAAAAGGATCTCTTGCAGGTAGTGAGGTCCCTGGTCGTGTAGGGCTTTATAGATCAGCAAACTGACCTTGAAAGTGATACGTCACTGCACTGGCAGCCAGTGCAGTCCGTGGAGCAGAGGCATAATATGACTGGTCCTAGAGGTACCAGTCAAAAACCTGGCAGCCGCATTCTGCACCAGCTGCAGCAGCAGATATCAACCCCCGGTAACCCTAGGTACAGGGCATTGCAGTAGTCAAGGCGAGGGGTCACGAAGGCATGGACCAACGTTGGAAGATCCTCAGACGGGATCAGGTGTTTCACCCAGGCAATATTCCTCAGATTGAAAAACTAGGTCTTGACAATGACTGACACCTGCAATTTCAAGGTCAAACCATCATCAAAAATAACACCCAGGTTCCACACCCACTCTGAGGTGGTAAGCTCGACACCCCCAAGCCAAAGGCCAGAGGGCTGTCCAGCCGACGCACCACACTTCCAATGATCCGGGTCCACAACCAAAACCTCAGTCTTGTCCGGATTCAACTTCAACTAACTAGCCCTCATCCAATCCTGGATCTCAGATAGGCAGTTGTTAAACACCAAGACAGTACCTCCCTGTTCAGGCACAAAGGACATGTACAGTGGAGTATCATCTGCATAGCAGTGAAAACTCAAATCATACCACCTAATAATGTCTCCCAATGGCCCCATGTACACGGCGAACAGCATGGGTGCCAAAATGGAGCCCTTTGGTACCCCGTAGGATAGGGGGAGAGGGTCAGAGGAATAAATTCCTGAGACCACTCTCTGAGTCGTACCCATGAGGAACGATTGAAACCATCGGAGGACAGTACCTGACAATCCGCAGATGAACTGCAGGTGCTCCAGTAGCACACCATGGTCAACCGTGTCAGATGCCACCGAGAGATCAAGGAGGACCAAGATGGAATGGGCCCTCCAATCTCTTTTTGTTAGGAGATCATTAAGCACCCAAACAAGGGCCGTCTTGGTGCTGTGCCTCTTCCTAGAACTGGACTGGAGAGTGTCATAGACATTGTGGGTGGATAAATGATCATCCAGCTGCAGCACAACCATCTTCTCAATAACCTTCCCAGCAAAGGGAAGGTTAGAGACAGGTCTGTAGTTGGCAAGACAGTTCGAGTCAAGGAAGGAATTTTTCAGGAGCAGTCATACAACTGCCTCCTTAAGGGGATCAGGAAAGACCCCCCCTCACAAAAGACCTCCAAACTATCTCAGCCAGGACCGGGCCAATTTCCTCAATGCATCCCATAAGGAGATGCATTGGGCCCAGATCCAAACTACAGCTGGTTGGCTACAAATCCTGGATGATCCTCACAATGTCCATGATGTCTGGCCGGCTAAAGTCAGACCAGACAGACCGGGTGTTCACGACCTCCCACCGACCTCCGCAATCCCCTGTGGAGAGGGTCAGACAGATACGAGATCTGATGGTGGCAACCTTATCTGCGAAGAATAGAGCAAACTCATAACACCTTTCTTGTGACAAGGCTCCTCCTGACTGCACTGCACAATCTATCTACAGTCTGGAAGAGCTGAGCTGGTCGATTTTGCACAGCGGCAATCTCCCTGGACAGGAATTCTGCCTTCTTATGGGTGATTGTCCACTGATATGCAATATAGTGATCCATCAGTCTAAGTCTGTCAACATCCAAACCGGATTTCCGCCAGATCCTGTCCAGCATTCGGCCAACTCTCTTCAACTCCCTCAAGGTCTCATCAAACTAAGGAGACCTTGGGCGAAGAGTAAGTGGTCAAACACGAACAGGAGCAATGGAGTCCAGGACATCTGACACCGCCCTATTATAGGCAAGTACAAGATCACCTGGACCCATGCTTTCACTCGTCAGGCTCGATAGGTGTAGCACTGCCATTAGGCCCTCTGGGGTCAAGCTCCTCAAATGGCAATACCAGCCCATCTCCATAGGGGCAGGCCCATTTGGAGGAAGCCGCAAAACTGAAGCCTATGGTGTGATGGTCAGACCAACCAAAAGGTTCCATCACCAAGTCAGTGATCTCCATCCCCAAGATGAACACCAGATCCAGTGAGTGACCACCAACATGAGTCACATAGGAAATAACCTGTGTGAGACCCAGCAAAGACATAAGACATCTCCGCAAGGATATTGATGCATTGGAGAGTGTTCAGAGAAGGGCAACCAAGATGGTGCAGGGTATGCAGGAAAAGTCATACAAGCAGAGTTGTAAGGAGCTGGATCTGTACACGCTGGAGATGAGGGAAAGGGGAGACATGATTGAAATTTTTAAATATGTAAAGGGCCTCAATAAAGTGGGAGAAGAGAGTTTACTTAAGAGGAAGGAGGTCAAAACTAGAAGGAACAGCCTCAGACTGCAAGGAAAAAGATACAGGGGCAATGTGACGGCATTTCTTCACGGAAAGGGTGGTGGAGCCCTGGAACAGACTACCAGACAGAGTGGTGGGGGATAAATCGGTGGAAGAATTCAAGAGGTCATGGGACAAGCATATAGGGTTGAGTATCAGGGGAGGGCGGGGGCTGGCAGGGAGGGGGAGGTGTAGGGCAAAGGGCAGACTTGATGGGCCGGTATGGTCCTCTTCTGCCGTCAAGCTTCTATATGATTCTATGATTCTATGAGACCTTGACCAAAATGCAAGAGTTCATCGTCGACCCAGGCATTGAAATCCCCTAGAATTAACCATGTGGGGGATCCCAATACCACGTCGACGATGAGGTCTGCTATCTCCTGCAGGAATTCTTTCCCATTACCGAGTGGACGGTAAATGAGTAAGATCCTGCACCCCACGCCCAGGATACAGCCAAAGGAGCTGATGGACCCCACAGGCACATCTACAAGTCCCAGTTCCACTTTAAAACAAATGGCTACACCCCCACCCCACGATCCATCCTTAGGTGGTGTATCACCAAGTACCCAGCTGGAACCACATAAGCCAATATTGGGCCTGTGCTCTCATCCAGTCAGGGCTTAGTGATGCTCGCCAGGTCAGATGAACCAACAAGATCTACAATTATAGCAGTCTTGTTTTTAATAGACCTGGCATTACACAACACCGCCCGAGTCGGATGAACTGACGGGAAAGACCACACAACCTGCCTGTATGACACAGAGCCCTTGGGTATGGGAACCAGACTGGAAGAACCCCTATCATGGTCCCATTTCACCCCAGGGCATCTCCTTGTCTCTACCACCTTAATCCAGCCACTCCTTTCCATTCCCCCACCAGACTCGGGACCCCACCTCCTCCTATGCCTCCTGACTATCCCCAAAGTGCGACATCTAAACTATGTTGCAGATGGCAAAGGGGGGGGGGTAAATCAAAAGGATGGAGGTCCTGAAGCCTGGAGGGGGAATATTGCCTGACCATCTTCTTTCCCTCCCAACACATCACAAGCAGCAGCAGTCAGTCAAGAACCAACACAATCTATCACACTCAAATAACCAGAGTCAATCAAACACTCGCACCCAACAAACTTTCCTCACAACAAATAACCAATACAAATACTCTCCCCAACCCTGAATAACACAGTAAACAATGAACATTACCTCACTGACTGCTACCAGTAGGTCAAGGTGGGGTACGACCTCTCCCCTTTGAAACCGCTTGGGTCCATTCTTGATCCACTTTTGTTTGCCATTTATATAAATGACCTAAACGCCGGAGTTAGTTCGGCAAACATAAACTTATTTGCTGATGACACCATGTTGTATGTAGCTAAGCCGACCTTGGAACATGCGTGTAGAGACCTTCAAACTGAACTCAGTCATTTACAGGTTAATCTCCTGTACTCTAAGCTCCTGTTAAATGCCAAGAAAACAAAGGCCATGATCTTCACCCCCTCAGCGAACTTCTCCAATCTCTGCCCTATGGGAAAGGCACCTAAACTTTTAACTTTGCTCGGTGAACCCCTGGACTACGTGCAGTCCTTTAAATACCTGGGGGTGTGGATTGACTCTAAACTCTCATTCAAAATCCACATCAAAGAAATCTCTAAGAAACTCAAGCAGAGGCTTGGGATCTTCTTTAGAATCAGGCATTTGCTAACACAAGAGGGAAAAAAAGGCTGGTACAAACAACGTTTCTGCCTCTTCTCGACTTTGCAGACTTCTTGTATGGGCACTGCTCAAACATGGCACTTTCCAAACTAGACACCCTGTACCACCGGGTGCTTGGGTTTGTATCTGGTGTCCCCTGTTCAACACACCACTGCTCCCTTTACAAGAGCGTGGGATGGTGCTCACTTAGCTTCAGGATGCACAAGAATGCTGTGCTCTGGACCCATTGAGCCTACTAATAAGTTACCCCAATACATCAAGGACTGTTTACCTACCTGCAACCCTGGTGCCTATCTACTAAGAAGTCTCTCCTACATTTCCCTTTCCATCCCCAAAGTTAGGATGCGATTCGGCAGAATGGCTATAAGCCATGCCCTCCCTGTCCTCTTGAACAATGCACAAAAAACGCTGCAACTCACTTCACCGGTGCCATTGTCCTCCTTCAAAAATCTGTTCTTACGGTCCTTTCGAGAGACCTGCAATTGCCTATAAGAAACTGTTCTAGCTACCCAACTTGTTTGTCTAACCCCCATTTGATATTCCCTACCTCATTGATGTAGCTGTTCCCACCTCTCTTCTGCCCCTCCATTGTCTACACCTATATTTTTCTTAAATCTCGTTTTACTCCCTTTATTGATTTTTCTTTTTCTTGGTTTTTTTGTGTGCATACCTTCATAAATACTATGTTACATTAGTTTTGACAACATGTTGTAGAGCAGCCGATCACTGCTGGATGTATAGCTACCATGTATAGAAATTGCATAAATATGTATTCTGTTTTCTGTCTGTCAAAGTACTTGTATCGGAATTATATGCCCATCATCATATGTACATTCCTTTACCTTAGGTGATTCTGATATGTTACTTGTGTACTACCTGCATTTTGTCTGTCTACGTATTTGCGACTGTACCCTTTTGCTGATGTATATCTACTCCAGGTCCATCTTGTAAATTAGTTTTTACTCAATGGTGCTCCGCCTGGTTAAATAAAGATTTTTATTGATTGATTATTTCTTTCCTTCCTTCTGAGACAGGTTGTAGGCAGTCTTATCTCAAGCCCTCCTGATTTGGTCAGTGAAATGCTGACAGATGACAATATTTTTTTACTTTCTTGGTTGGAGCACAGAGATTCAAGACAAATGTCATGAAAGTCTTTGTTAGAAATGATATCCCCACACTTACACTGCCAAAATTGCAGCAACTGAGAAACAGATTACCTAGAGAATGCCATACTGACTACAAAGTTATTCGGTGTTAAACTACAAAGTGGAATGGCACAGAAATAACTAACAATTTGTATTAATTTTTGAGACCAGGATAAACTCCACTGAGCAAAGTTCATTTTTAAGGAGGACATGGAAGACAGCAGTACACAGTTACAGTACATGGTTCCAACACAGCGAAGGAGAAGTAAAAAGTGATATAGTACAAAGCAGTACAGTGTATTAAAAATGTACACTAAAACTGGCAATTACTATGGGCAGACCAACAGACATTATTTACAAATAAATAAAACTAATTTCTGTAATTGAAGTGAAACTTAGATATGTCAGAAAAGACCAGAGATCCATCTAGTCTGCCCAGAGTTTCCTATCTGCCCCAGGACCTATTGTCCATACAGGGTTTTATCCCACCCAGTCCACACCCCTGTTCCTCTCCATACTGCTACCAACCTGAGCAACTACCAAACCCTTCACTCTGTCCCAGCTATGCTTGAAACCACTTATTGTCTTGGTGCTCTGCACCTCCACTGTCAGACAGTTCTATGGCTCCACTGCCCTTTGTGTGAAGCAGAATTTCCTCCTGTCCCTCTTAAACCTTACCCCCTGCCATTTTCCACTTGTGACTAGAGATGCATCGAATTTTAAAATTTGCCGGCAAAGTGAACACAAAGTGGGCACTTCGCATTGCTGCTCAGCTACGTGGAGTGGGCAATGCAAAGATGCTCACTCGCCTTGTCGTACCACTGCGTTAAGAAATGGAATGGCACGGCAATGGTGAAGTCATTGTTTTAATGGACTGCGCCTCATTAGAGATTCTAAGTGATCCACTTGGTGTTTCAGATTTGCAGCCCCCACATCACATGGCTTACAGTACTGTAAGTCACATGCTCTTTAGCTAGGCAGGAAGAAAGTGAGTCATACAAGCAGACACTTTTACTTTCTTCTGTGCAGACGGAGAGAGTAGTTTGTTTTGTGACTGCTAATACTTTTAGATCAGAGCGAGGAAATTTAAACTTGATTTAGACCCAACAGCTTTTAAAAGCCACATTTTTTGTCTTTTCTGTACTCTTTTTACTTAATTTGTTCTTTCTGTAAATTTTATTTTCTTACCTTTATAAGTAGTTAGTTGTTTGTCTGTGTCTGTGTGACTGTGTGTGTGCCTGTGTGTTGTGTGACAGTGTGAGTAGTGATTGCTCAGACTGAGGGAGCTCAGTAGGAAAGATGGACCAGGGTGAGGGAATGTCTGGTACGGGGCAGCTTTGGGAGAGCGTGGTAGTGGTAAGCATCATACCATGTGCATGTGTGGAGGGCATGGGCGCCCACTCCTGTTGGACCGCTCAAAACTGAGTGCGCCCCCCGAAGCAGGACCAGCACCACCTCCTGTCCTGACTCTGAGGCAGTTGAACCACCACCACCAATTCCAGCACCAGGTCCTCTGGAGCAGGATGCGCCTGTTCCCCCGGGCCCAGGTGTGGATCCCATCCCTGTTCAGCACTGTGACCAGCAGGCTTACAACACATCCAAGTAACTATTAAAAAAAATTTATATTGTGATTCATGACGTGATCATAAATCGTGATTTGTGACTGCAATTGTGACCATGATGATAAAGAAACATGAATGCCTATGGCTGTACTTCCCCGGGCCCCGATGAGCTGTAGCTTAAAACTCCCAGACTTAAAAACATGTATCAATGAGTACAATGGTGGGGTAGTGAAGCCTCGAGAGATGCTCCAAAACAGGCTTACAATACATCCTCCAAGTAACTAGAAAAAAATTAATGTTGTGATTCGTAATGTGAAAGAACATGAATCGTGATTTGTGACTGCATTTGTGATGATGAAGAAACGTGAATGCTTACCGCCTACGGCTATACTTCCCTGATGAGCTGTAGCTTAAAACTCCCCGACTTAAAAACACGTATCAATGAGTACAATGGTGGGGTGGTGAAGACTGGAGGGATACTATAAACCAGGCTTACAATACATCCAAGTAACTAGAAAAAAAAATGTGATTCGTAACGTGAATGATCGTGAACCATGATTTGTGACTGCATTTGTGACTGTGATGATGAAGAACGTGATTTGTATCATGAGTGACTCGTGATGATGGTCCTAACTTAAAAACACATATAAATGAGTACAGTGTTCATGCAGAATTAAGCACAACACCTGTCCAGTACTCTGAAGGGAAGCCAAAGAAACAACTGTGACTTAAGTTACAGATGGAGATTGGGCCCTAAAGAGATGCAAATGCACAGACAGATTAAGATTGCTCTGTGCACTGAAGAGATGCAGACACAAAGGCACAACACCTAACCAGTGCTCACCATCACAAATTCAAATCTGGAAAAGAATACCTTTACCGGTTGGGGGGGGGCAGTGTACTGTACTGCTGCAGTAACAGTCACTAGTACTAGTACCAGTACCAGTAAAGATACCACAAAGAAGTACAAAAATCACACAGCTGCAGTGGATAGCAGCTTCACATTGCTGAAATTATTATGCGGCGCAATAAAAGGTGTCTGATTTGATGACACATGTCACACACATACACACACACTAAGTAATGCATAGCAAATTGAAAACCTCAGTAATATAACCACATATTTTAAACAAACTAAAATTATGCACTGCTGCACCACAACAATCGACAAAAAAAGGCAAGAAATATTGAAAATATTACTGTGTGTACATTAACACAGTTAAACAAGAAAAATATCACCAAAACAGAAAGCACTGTTTTCTCCAAGTTAATCTACCTACCACAGATACACCCCTCCCCAAAGCACACTTCCACTGTCTCTCAGTACACAGACTGAATGTTGTACATTAACATTCAAAATCCATACACAAACAATAAACTCGATGATGTGAGCACAGGAGGGTTTCCTATAATCGATGAACTAAAGTTTCAGCAAAAATACTCAAAAAGGCTTTTTAACAGCTTTTGAAGGTTTGAATGCACAGAGCTCTCAGAGCAGATTGTCTCCTACAGCTTCCTACACTACCCCAAACTGAGGCTGTGCAGAACAATCTAGAGCCCATGTGACCTGAAATCCCATGAAACACTGCAAAATTCACCTTTGGAGCTTAAAAACAAGGTGAAGTAAGGCGAAGTACATTGTTTCAATGTGCCATGTAGAAAATGGTGGAGTAGTGGTTTTGGGAAGGAAGTAAAGTGAAGTCATTGTTTTCAATGGACTTCGCGTTACCCATTTGCAACGCGAAGTACTCCGCTTCACGTTGCGGAGCACTCCGCGAATTCGCCTCCACTCTGCGGATCACTTCTCGGACGAATTGGGGCCACTTCGCCCACCACTATTTGTGACCTTGGGTTCTTGACTCTACTCCTGCTAAGTAGTTCCATGTAGTTCACCTTGTTTATTCCCTTCAGGAACTTAAATGTCTCTATCATTGCCCCCCTTTCTCACTTGGTCTCCAGTGAGTATTTGTTCAGTGCCTTGAGAGGATCCTTGTAAGATCTGCCCTGTTGGCCCTGAATCATCTTGGGGGACCCTGTGTTGTACCGTCTCCAGTCTGTCCCGGTCCTTCCTTAGGTAAGGACTCCAGAACTGAGGACAGTATTCCAGGTGCAGCCTCACCAGTGGTCTACATAGATGTAGTAGTATCTCCTTTTTCCTGCTATCTGTACCCACTCTGATACACCCCAGCATCCTGTTAGCCTTACTATAGGCCATGTTACTCTGGCTTGATTGTTTGAGGGAGTCACTACTGATGATTTCCAGCTCCCTTTCCTGTGCCATAGTGCTCAGTTTAACCCCTCCCATCCTGTATTCTGTCTTGACCCCACCCCCCAAGCGCATAACCTTGCATTTTTTGGCACTAAATTTCAACTGCCAAACCTTAGACCAGCTCTCTAGCTTTGTAGATCCCGCTCCATCTGCATAATCAATTTGTTACTATCTATACTACCGCAGAGCTTCATGTCATCTGCGAAGAGGCATAACGTGCTCCAGATGCCCCCTCCAGTGTCACCATTGAACATACTGAAGAGGACAGGACCCAGGACAAATCCCTGCAGTGCCCCACTTGTAACCTCCCTCTCTTCTTATTTGGTCCCATTTATTCCCACCCTCTGATGTCTCTCTTTCAACCAATTTCCTGCATATCTATGTCCTTAGCCACACCCAGATGCTCTAGCTTCTTTAACAACCTTGCAGCATCAAGTTGAAAGCTTTGCTGAAACTGAAGTACAGTAAACTCACAGCATGGCCATTATCTACTACTGTTGTTACCCAGTCAAAGAAAACTGTCAGGCTGGTCTGACAAGACCTCCCTGTCCCATACCCACACTGTTTACTATCCTGAAGAACATTGCTCTCTAGGTAGTCCACAAGATTCTCTTTGATCGGTGACTCCATCAGTTTACCCACTACAGAGGTAAGGCTTACAGGTCTGTAATTCCCCAGTTGCTCCTTATCCCTCCCACCTTGTGTAGTGGGACTATGTCCACTACCCTCCAGTCTTTCGGAACCCCTGCCTGAACTGAGCTATTGAATAGTCCTACTAAGGGTTCAGCCAGTTCTGCAGCCAATTCCTTGAGCACCCATGGGTGCATCCCATCCAGCCCTGGGGCTTTATCTCCTTTTAGGGCTTCTGGCCCTTTCTGGACCCTTTCTCTGGTAAATACTGGCTGCCTCATTTCAGAAATCTTCCTGACAGCCGCACTGATGCCACTGTCAGGCAGGGGCCCAGTGTCTTCGTTTGCGAAGACAAAGCAGAAGTAATCATTAAGGACGGATGCTTTTTATTCTTTTTTTCTAGTACCCTCAAAAAGCTCCCTCCTTTTTTCCTTAACATATATGAAGAATTATTTTTCCCTACCCTTTACCCCTTCACAATATGCAGCTCCATGTCAGCCTTTGCTCCCTGACTGTCCTCTTTACTTCCCTAGTTATTATTTGGTACAGTAACCATCCACCCCCTTCCTTGTATCTGGTGAAAGTCTTTTTTCATGGCCCTCACTGTTTTCCTGACCCTTTTCTGAGAACTGTATTGGCCTCTTGTACCTGTTTCATTTTGTAACAATTCTCATGCATGTCTTTCTTGCTTTGGGAATAATCTCCTTGATTGCCTCCCATTTTTCTTCTACACCTCCGATGCTGTCCTCCCTGGTCAGTTTGTCTGACCAGCTCCCTCATCTGATTGAAGTCAACTCTTCATCTGGTTGAAGTCTGCTCTTCTGAAATCTAGGACTTCAGTTTTTGATAGGAGCATTCTGGTCCCCAAGACTAACCTGAACCAAATGGAGTTATGGTCACTGGACCCCAGTGGCTCCCCTATCCTCACTCTACTCACCATCTCAGAGTTGATGAGCACAAAATCAAGAATGGCCACATCTCTAGTGAGTTCCTTACCCAGCTGCACCAGCAGGCAGTCCTGCAGTGTATCCAACAGGGCCTGACGTCTGGTGCACCTGGCTGGCTGCTGGAATGGCCCAGTCGATATCTGGCAGGTTCAGATCACCCACCACCACCACCAGATCTCCCTTTTTCACTACCCTTGCCAGCTCTTCCCTGAGCTCATTATCTCTCTCTCTTTTCCCCTTGTCCTAGTAGTCTGTAGATAACCACACCCATATTTTCTTATCTGAGGGTGCCATGAGGTGATCCCACAGTGACTCTGTTTCCATCCTCCACAGCCTCTATGCCCTCCCTGACATTCAGGACTATACCCCCCTTTGCCTTTGAGAATTGATTGGGTTCCCTTCTTCACCCATCACCCCTGTTGAGGTTCCTCAGAGACAAGAAGCCAATGCTCAGATAATACAGAGTAAAAATCACACAGGTTCAGTTTATTAGCCAGTGTGGTAAAACTCGTGCAGACTAAGTTCAGGTTTTATTTCTGTTTAAAGTTAAACAGGAAAATATATTGCCACTATATATAACCTATTCTGTCAAATCAATTCTGTCATGTTGCATCTTTGTATCATATTATATGTTGCTGTATTTTGCAATTTTTCCTAAAAATTAAAAAAAAACTGAGTTAAAAAAATTTAAGCTGAAGGGATAGTTAAGGAACATTTTGAATGGCAAAATGTCTGAAGAGGAAGTCCCTACAGAGTTTGATGTTTATTGAGTGGCGGGTAAAAAGAAAGAGGAGGCTGACCAAATGGCCAGGCTATGCAGTTGAGCTTACCGGGATGCAGTGCAATTTCACAGCTTCCTGCATGACAAAAGAGATTCACTGCCACTGAAATTGCCTTGTTTCATGCATGAACTCTGCTGCAGAATTCAGCAGTATTATGCTACATCTTGGTGGACTCTACTGTATATGGGGTATCAGTGCACACAAGGTTGCATCCCAGTCACAGGCCTTTGGTATGAGTGGTCAAACATTCTAATGTTCCAGCAGGGTCTGGGCCACAATGGCATTAGTCCAAAGAGTGGAGCTGTATGGAAGAAATATCCTTAGATAAGATTACTAGATTTAGGGCTAACACTGCGCATGTAGAGTAGCACCCTACTAGATGTCTTGCAGGACTGCATGTTGGTACAACAGGTCAGATATCCCACTAGATAGTCAGTCAGTCATTCTACATGTGGTACTCATCAACTCGGAATGAGTAGGTGGAGTACAAGTCGGGGAACCACCGAGGTCCAGTGACCACAATTTATATGGTTAGAGGTGGCACTGGGCACCTGTAAACCCTCATTTGAGGCTGATGTGCTAGACTTCAGGAGGGAGGATTTCAACCATATGAGGGAAATTATGCTGGACAGGTTAGCTGGGATTGACAGCATCATGGGAGTGGAGGAAAGATGGAGAGTTATGAAAGAGGCCATTCTTGAGGCAACAAAACATGTACAAGAAAAGTTATCAAGAGAAGCAAGTATGAGACCAATTTGGTTCTCTGAAAGGGTCCAGGAGGCAGCGAGGGCTAAAAAAAGGGGCCTTTATAAGGTACAAAGAAAAGCAGGGGGATGAAGATATGAACAAATACTGGGAGAAAACTAGAGTGGCCAAGAGGGCAGTGAGGATCACAAAGACAGACACAGAGCTGCATATTGCAAAGAGGGTAAAGGGAGGGTAAGAAAAAATAGAAAGATGGGAGGGGACTTGTCAGGCTAATGGAGGGGGGCAGGGTAATAGAGGAAGATGGGCAGAAAGCAACTGTGCTAAATGACTACTTCTGCTCAGTATTCACTAGGGAGACTAACAGGCCCTTGCTAGAGAGCAGCATAAAGGCAGCTGATAGAGGTGTCCCAAAAATGAAACTGCAGAAATTTACTAGCAAAACAGTCAAAAAGGGGCTAAAAGCCTTAAAGGTAAACAAGGCCTTCGGGCCAGATGTGGTGCATCTGAGGGTGCCAAGGAAACTAGCATTGGGATTAGTTGAACACTGGTTGGGCTGTTCAACAGCTCTATGCAGCAGGAGGTGGTTCCCATAGACTGGAGGATGGCAGATGTGGTTCCGCTGCACAAGGGAGGGGACAAGGAGCAGTTGGGAAATTATAAATTGGTCAGCCTGACCTCTGTGGTAGGGAAACTGATGGATACACTAGTCAAAGAAGATCTAGTGGAGTACTTGGAGAAAAACAGATTTCAGGATTGTAAGCAAAACAGATTTGTGACAGGTCTTGTCTCATCAAACCAACCTAATAGTATTCTTTGACTGGGTAACCAAGGAGGTTAATAAGGGCCATGCTGTAGATTTACTTCAACTTCAGCGAGGCATTTGACTCAGTGCTGCATTGAAGGCTGCTGAAGAAGATGGGGGATCTGGGAACAACTAAGGAAAGAGCAAAATGGGTAAGGAGTTGGTTGGATGGGAGGCAGCAGGGAGCTATGGTGAATGGGGAGAGATAAGAGGAAAAAGAGGTTACTAGTGGAGTACCACAGGGATCTGTTTTGGCCCAGTCCTCTTCAACATGTTCATCAGTGACATAAGAGAGGGAATCCAGGGCAGGTTGTGTCTATTTGTAGAAGACACTTAATTCTGTGGTAGGGTTGACAATGTGGAGGAGATAAATGAGTTGCAGAGAGACATTCAAAGTTTGAAAACTTGGTTAAAAGTCTGGCAGTTGAAATTCAGTGCCAAAAAGTACAGAGCACACAGGGAACAAAAACCCCAGAATGGAATATTGGATGGGAGATGGGTTAAGCTGGACACAACATCAAAGGAAAGGACTCTAAGAGTCATCTTTGTTACTCCTTTAAACAAACCAGACACTGTAACGAGGCCTTTAGCAAGGCTGACAAGATACTGGGGTACATTGAGAGAGGGTTTGACAGTAGAAGGCAAGAGGTACCATTACCACTATACAGGTAGCTGGTGAGTACAGTGCCCAGTTCTGGAGTCCCCACCTAAAAAAGGACAGGAACAGGCTAGAGAAGGTACAACATAGGATGACCAAGATGATTAAGGGCCAGGAGGACAGATCCTACAAGGATCGGCTAAAGGCACTGAACATGTATGTACTGGAAACCAGAAGAGAAGGGGGGGGATATGATCGAGACCTTCAAGATCCTGAAAGGACTTAACAAGGTGGACTGTGAAGAGATATTTATCAGGAACAGAGAAGACAGAACATGGGGTTATGAGTGGAGTTTAACTTGGGAGGTTTAAAAAGGATGTGAGGAAGTATTATTTTACAGAAAGAGTGATTGAGTCATGGAATGATCTGTTGGCAGAGGTGGTGGGTGCCAAAACTGTACACAGCTTCAAACACGACTGTGACCGAGTAAAGGGGATATTAGCTACTCAGCAGGAAATGGGTGGCAGAAACACAGACAACAGGCAATAGTGTAAGCGAAATCCTCACAAAGATTCTAGATCTTTGGGTATGATAGGGTAACATTGGCATACTGGATGATCCTTCAATCTTTTTCTGCCACCATTTTCTGTGTTGCTATGCTAATATATAAGTTAATGCACATTCTGAAAAACATAAACATCTTCCAGCAGCACTGAAGTGTGGTGACCCTGAGAAAAATGACCACCTTCTTATAAACAGCAGACAGTTATATTTCTGAACATTTAATACAACAAACGTACAAAGTTCTGTTACATGAAATAGTTTGATATTTTTGCCTAAGGCAACATTACAGTGATATGTTTTTTCACCTCATGTTTCTGTAGGATGTTTGGAAAAGTACTTGAGCATTCTTGAGGAGAAATTTAAGACTGATCTATTGAAGACAGTTTATGCGGGAATCCACGGTAAATCAGTAGAGGACAAGGACCTTCAGAACTTCTTCCGTTTTAAATGCTGGATCTGAAAACAACTTTAAGTAAAAAAGTAATACAAAATGCAATAATTATTATTGTGGCTAGCTGTGGTAACAGTATAATCAATGGTTTAACTAATGAAGTTATACAAACTGTTGTATACCTTTTGCCAAATGTGAATATACAGTACCTGTGAGCTCTCAAACATTTATTTTTCACATTAATTATCCTCTGTAATGCACTGCACATTACTGTCAGAGTTCCAAATTCAGCAAAGAATGGTATTTATTTTGCCAAATCTATAACCTTTTCACAGCTGTCTGTAACTGAATATTTTGCTGTTGTGGCTTGCAAAGTATAGATTAATTTATTTTTCTGTGTTCAGTTATCAGTTAGAATAAGTTACAGGAGGAAATAACATTATTACCAAAAAATACCTAACTCTTGATTGTACTTGTGTTAGAAATACCAATCAAAAATTTTGAAATATTTGCTAAAATTTGTACTGTTGTCACAAGTTTTACATACACAGTATCTTAAATGTGTAAACAACTGTATTCAGACTGGTTTTATTAGGAGGGAATGCTGTTCAGAACATAGGAGTTGCCTTGTACTCTTTTTTTTTTTTTTTTTTAAGTAGTGCCTTGTAATCTGCCTAAAGGGCATTGAGTCTCATCTGAAGGATGTCATTTCAGCAGTGTAGCACCCCCTGGTACTGTGTTTAGATGTATGGAAAAGGAAGACTATTGTGGTTGCAACATTGTTATGCTGTATTGCTAATCACTGTTAACTGTATTGTAATCTGTGACTGTACTTAGCCCAGGGAGGACAGTGGGACCAGCAAACAAAAGATTAAAGCTTATAAAAACTCTAACCTACACTGCAGACTATTGAATCTCTCACTGCTGCAGTCCTCCTCTGGTGTCTGCTGCAGGGGTGTCACAGCGTGTGGAAATAAACTTCAGATGAGGCAAATTTACAGGTTTAAAACACACTGTGGTGTGATATTTATTTTTTAAAAGTTAGAAAAATAATAAATGAAAAAAATTTGCAAAGAAAATCACTACTTAACATCAGTAGTTTCTTCCATAATACAGTCCTGGATCTTAGAGCTCCTAAGACTCTTCTCATCTGCATTCAACAGCTTGTCTACAGTAGCACTTCCCTCCTGTACTCTCAAGACTGAACTCTACTGGACTGAACTGAAGTGAACTCAGTTAAGAGGTGTTTATATCTTTTGGTGGGGTCACCTGACTGAGCCCTTTCTGTTTACATGTCTGGACATGTTGTTTCAAAACCAAAAGGGGTTTTTGTTTCAGGGCATTTCCTGGTTCAGTTAAAGGTAGTGTATATATCCACAGATATTGACTCTATCGCTGATGCACAGTGACTAAACACTTTTATAAAGCATACCACAGAACCTTATACAGTAACAGGTTTATAGTATGAATTTATGAAAATACCTTATGGATTTTTTATAACTGTACTAATCATGAAATTATTATTGTTTTATATGGCTTCAGAATACTTTTTATTTAAAAAGGCTTTATTATCTGTACTTATTACTATTTAAAATAGCCTTCATGCTTTTTGTACACAAAATGCACTTATGTACTTTACACAACACCTCTCTGGGTGTTTGGCATCATTTCAGGGACTGGATGGATGGAAATGGAAAAATAATGAAAAGCGAGAACTAGAAGGAAGTTTAGTAGGGATAGTAAAGTTAAGTAATCTTTATTTTATTGCGCCTTTCTTAAAACCAAGGCGCTTCACAAACAGCAAAAACAACACATCAATAAATACAGATATAAAACTATAAATTAATTAAAATCATCTGGGAACACTTT
This sequence comes from Neoceratodus forsteri, assembly GCA_016271365.2. Classification (NCBI taxonomy): domain Eukaryota; kingdom Metazoa; phylum Chordata; order Ceratodontiformes; family Ceratodontidae; genus Neoceratodus; species Neoceratodus forsteri. The sequence continues at coordinate 1,548,506,770 of CM057450.1, forward strand.
TTGAAATATGTAGGTTTTAAACTCTGATTTAAATCTCTCGACGGTCAGGTATTCTCTCAACCAACGAGGTAGAAAATTCCACAGGGTAGGGGCTGCAAACAAAAAAGGCACGTGCACCAGATGTCTTCAAACATACTCTGGGAACCTCTAGCAATCCCTCATTGGCAGATCGGAGAGGACAGAAGGGGTGGTAGGAAGTCTGGAGTTCTTGCAGGTAGCGAGGTCCCAGTTCCTGTAGGGCATTAAAGGTGATCTGCTACTGAACAGGCAGCCAGTACAGTCCATGCAGCACAGGCGTAATATGACTGGACCTAGAAGTCCCAGTCAGAAGCCTGGCCACCGTGTTCTGCACTAGCTGCAAGTGGTGGATATCAACCCCAGGAAGCCCTAGGTAGAAGGCATTGCAGTAGTCAAGGTGGGAGGTGACGAAGGCATGGACCAATATTGTTAGGTCATCTGGAGGAACCAGGTGTTTCACTCGGGTGATGTTCCTCAGATGGTAAAAAAGAGGATTGGACAATGGCAGACACCTGAGATTTCAGGGTCAAACCATCATCAAAAACAATGCCCAGGTTATGCACCCGGTTGGAGGTTATGAGCTGGACACCGTCAAGCCATGTGCTTGATGTGTGCCCAGCCACCAAACCCACCCCAGGATGACCAGGATCCACGACCATCACCTCAGTCTTGTTCAGGTTCAGTCTCAGCCAGCTGGTGCTCATCCAGTCCTTGATCTCAGTGAGACAGTTGTTAAATATCGAGGCCACGTCCCTCTGTTTGGGTAGAAAGGACAGATACAGTTGAGTATCATGAGCAGTGAAAACTCAAACTGTATCACCTAATGACATCTCCTAATGGCAGCATATATACTGCGAGCAACATGGGTGCCAATATGGAGCCCTGTGGGACCCCACAGGACAGGGGAAGGGGGTCAGAGGAATAAATTCCAGTGATAACCCTCTAAGACCCGTCTCTGAGGAAAGATCGAAACCACTCTAGGACTGTCCACGACAGTCCACAGAGACACCGCAGGTGCTCCAAAAGCACACAATGGTCCACAGCGTCAAATGCTGCAGAGAGATTGAGAAGGACCAAGATGGTACATGCCTTTCGATCCCTCGCTATCAGGAGGTCATTCAGTACCCAAACAAGTGCAGTCTCGGTACTGTGTCTCTTCTGAAATCTGGACTGGAGAGCATCATAGACATTGTGGGTCACAAGGTGATCATCCAATTGCGTCACAACCACCTTCTCAATAACCTTCCCAATGAAAGGAAGGTTAGAGACAGGTCTGTAGTTAGCTAGCAAGACAGGGTCCAAGGAAGTTTTGTTTAGGAGTGGTTGCACGACCGCCTCCTTAAAGGGATCTAGAAAGACACCCCTCTCCAGGAACCCCCAAATAATTTTAGCTACGATTGGGCAGATAACATCTACACAGACCACTAATAGGGGTGTAGGGCCCGGATACAAACTACAACTGGTTGGTTGCAGTGTTTGGATGATCTGCACAATGTCCATGAGTTCTGGCTGGCTAAAGTCCGCCCAGCTAGACTGGGTGCTCATCACCTCCCGCCGACCCCTGCAATCCCTCATGGTGACAGCAGTGCCGATACTAGCCCGGATACCGGCAACCTTATCTGCAAAGAATCAAGTAAACTCCTCACATTTTGTCTAAGAAAAGGCCCTTCCAGGCTGGAGACAGACTGAATTGCACAGTTTGTCCATAGTCCAGAAGAGCTGAGCCGGTTGATTCCTTGTCTCAGAAATCTCCCTGGACAGGAATTCTGCCTTCTTACGGGTGATTTCTGATTGATAGCCTTTATAATAATCTATCAATCTAAGCCTGTTGGCATCCAGGCCAGACTTCTGCCATGCTCTTTCTAGCCTTCAACCAACTCTCCTCGACTCCTTCAAGGAACCTTCAAACCACGGGGTCCCTGGACGATGAGTAAGCGGTCGAACATGAACTGGAACAATCTTGTCTAGGGTCTCTCCCACTGATCTATTATAGGCCAGTTCAAGATCCCTTGGACTTATGCATCTGCTGGACAAACCCAATAGATCCAGCAGACCTTCTGGGGTAGCATCCCTTAAAGGGAGGTACCGGACCATCTCCGTAGGGGCAGTTCCATTCAGGGGGGCCATGAAATTGAACCCTATGGAGTGATGGTCAGACCAACTAACTGGTTCCACCCCAAATCAGTTATCTCCAATTCCAGGAGGAACACCAGGTCTAATAAGTGACCCCCTATATGGGTTAAGGAGGTAACAACCTGTGTAAAGCCCAGAAAAGTCATTAGCTGGAGGAGATTCTGACCAAATTGCTAGAGTTCATCGTCGAACCAGGCACTGAAGTCACCCAGAATTAACCATCTGGGGGACTCCAGTGCCATGTCGATGATGAAGTCCGCTATCTCCTGCAGGAATTCTCCACCATCACCAGGTGGACGGTAGATGAGGAGTATCCTGCAGCCTACACCCTTACCCAGAATACACTCAAAGGACCTGGTGGACCCCACTGGCACATCCACAAGGCCAAGTTCTGTGTTAAGCATAATGGCAACACCCCTGCCCCTACGATCCAACCTCAGCCAGTCTATCACCAAGTACCTGGCCAGAACTGCTGAGGCCAATATGGGGCCTGCATTCTCATCCAGGCTGGTCTCTGTGATGCAAGCCAGATCCACCATTTCAATAAGATCAGCTATAATAGCGGCCTTGTTTTTAATGGATTTGGCATTACATAACACCGCTCGAGTAGGATGGGCTATCGAGGAATACCTCAGCTCCTGCCCATCAATTATGGAGCCCTTGGGTATGGGAACAAAATGAGAGTTACCTCTGTCCTGTTTCCATTTCGTCCCAGGGTGCCTCCTGGTCCCCACAACCTCAATCCACCCCCCTTTCCCCTCCCCCTCCCCCACCGAGCCCAGTTCTACCCCTTCTCCTTCGCCTAGCTATCCCCAAGGCTTGACACCTTACATAAATATCTGCTAACAACAGGGGATGCTCAAAGGGTTGCATTTCCCTGAGCCTGGTGGGGGACTAGTGTAGCGCCTGACTGTCTTTATTCCTTCCCAGCACATATCACTAAAAACAACCTCAAAGTAACAATCAACTCTAACTTAAATTAAGCAGCTACTTAATAGTCCTTATATCCCACCAGATCACCCCTAGCTTTTTATACTAACAAGCCCACCAAAATCCCAATACACAAATTATTATAAAAGGAAAGTTAAACGAAAATTAATAAAAAATAAATACATAAAATAACTACAAAACAAACAATACACTCCATAAACTGAAATATGGATAATCACATAAATAGCTGTCTAAACAAACAATAGCCATAAAAACAAGTCCACCGAAAAATTTGATGTTGGTAGGGGGGCTACGCTAGGTGGCCAACCTAGGGTGGAGGAGAAGAAAAACAAAGAGAAAAGCGTTAACTGTTGCACAACATAAGTTTTGGTAGCTACCCTGTAGGAAACAAGGAAATAGAAAAGTGGTCCATTAGTCACAGGTGAGGGTGTAGCCTAACTCCGCCTAGGCACAAAAGGACCAGCCATAGGCATAGCAGGTAGCCAGCCCCCATCCACTAGCACCAGACCAGTGGATGTATGAAACAGGCGGCACCAATGGCTAAGGGTGGGCCACCACCGGCCACCCCTGCTGGATGGCATGCCCCCACCTGCCCGGTCCACAGCAAGCCACACACTAGCACACTGCACCCAACACACACGTCACACAGCCCGAACAGCCAGCCCATGGCCAACCCAAGGCACAGCCACTGACCAATGGGCAAACCCCACCATGCATGGCCCACAGAACAACACAGGTGCACTTCACAACCACCCACCACACCACTGCAGCTGGCTCCACTTGCCAGCCACAAAGCAGACATGGACACAGATAGGTAAGCAAACCAAACTGTATAAAAGAACAATGAACAATACAAAACAGTGAACAAGGCAGGGGAACTATATACAAAGCAGGGATAGGGTAGGTGAGGGAGGGATGGGGACGGGGACAGGGTTATACAATGGAACAGGGGAAGAGTGGTCAGGGGAAGGAAGATAGTGTCGGCCCCTATGGGCGGCCATTTCCCGCCGCCGCATGGCACTGTCCTCTGTGCTACCCCTGCAGCAGGAGCCTCCTTGTCCACCTCACTATCTCCAGGGTGGTGGTGGTGATGGCTATGATGCGCCACAGGAGGCGACAGTAGGGTGGCGGGCGACCACCCCATTGGACATCTATGGCAAAGGAAGGAACAAGAGATCAGTGCGTGTCCAGGGTACCCTAGCCCTCCCACCATGCGCAGCGGACAGTGGGGACACACGCTCATGAGGTGGCACCCTGGTCACCCGCAGAGGGTGGGCCTACAACTGCTGCCGACCTGGCATGCCATGACTGTGCACAGTGCTGGACACCGCTGCCCAAGGGCCCTCCACCAGCACAGTGGCAGGCAGGTGGCATGGTGCAGCAGCAGAACTGCAGCAGCACTGGTGGAAGCCAGACACACCCACAGTCCACCAACAGCTGCCACACATGTGCACTGGCCCCCCCACAGTGCCACACACACCGCGGTCTGAACACAGCTGCCACAGCTCAGTGCACAGGGGGCTGAGGCTGTACCCCAACCCACGGCGACTGCCCTGCACAACAGTGTTTGAATGCACAGTGCCTACCTGACCACCGTGGCACTGCATGCGCTGGTCCAACTGCTCCTCCCCTCGGTCCCACAGCACCTGCAGAAGGGCCGGCAGTTGTCTGCCAGGTTCCCCCGCTTCCCTGGCTCTCCTCTGGTCTTCAGTGCCTAGGACAGGAACACATACAGGCACACCTCAGAACACAGCCACACCATGAGCCCACTGCCCCAACCCCCATGCACAGTGTGCGCCCCAGCCTGGCAAGGCCACAGCGCACCCAGTGACTGGCAATGCCAGGCCATAGTGCACACAAAGACAGCACCCCCCCAGCATGGCATGCAGCCCTGCCTGCCCCATGGAACACTGGATGTGCACAGACGCCGTCGGAGCACACTTACTTAGCCATGGCATGGCCCCCTGCTGGATGCACACCTGCAGTGACCTGAGCCTTTCCAGGTCCCTCCTCAACAGGTCTCCATACCAGTGGTGACACTGCTTCCTTGTGCACTGCACACTGGTTGCCTGGACAAGGCCATCTGCCACCTCTTGCCACACCTCAGTCCTAGGCCTGTCAAGGGGCTGCTGACTGAACAGGCTGGCAGCATGGAGCTCCACCTGGGCCACCAGGTTCACAAGGTCAACCTGGCTCCAGTTTTGAGAATGGGGCACTGCATGCCATGGCACGTCTCCTCTGTGATGAAGTAGTACAAAATGGTGCCCTGTAGCACACAAGCACAACATGCTTGGGATGCACGGCTCACATGGAGATGCGCTGCCCGCGGTAATAGTGCATCCCTGGAGATGCGCAGCATGAGCACGGCCACACTGGCACGTGGGGCAGAGGTCCCTGGGGGCACAGGGCAGGGCGGGGGTCAGGGGTCAGCACGTGCAATGTGTGCATGAGTACTATTGGGGACATTACGCATGTTGCGCAATAGGGCCTTCAAGACACTACACCCCATAGGCCCTATAGCGCCAGAGCGCCATACACCCCATAGCACCAGAGCACCATAGGCCCTACAGTGCCTGAGCGCCATAGGCCCTACAGTGCCTGAGCGCCATGGGCCCTACAGTGCCCGAGTGCCATAGGCCCTATAGCACCTGAGCGCCATAGGCCCTACAGTGCCCGAGCGCCATAGGCCCCATAGTGCCCAAGCGCCATAGGGCCCATAGCGTCCGCGCACCACAGGGCCCATGGCACATAGGGCACATTGGCCGTAATAGCACTCTAGTGCACATTGTGCAATAGGCGGTAGTACATGTCGTGGTGCATGCATGTTGACGGGCGCACTGCGCATGTCACAGCATTGCACCATGACTTGTGCCAGAGCAAGTCCATTGTGCAAGGCACAACAATGCGATATTCAGCTGGCATATGCAGATTAGATCATCAGCCAGTCTGTGGCGCAATGGGGGAATTAGCATCTCATTACTGTTACGCATCTGCCCATTTGCATGCAATGTGCTATAAAGGTGCCGCACGACAGCACAGGCCATGGACTGGTATTGCAACCATCTGAGGTAAGTTGCACCTGCCGAGGGGATGGACAACACAGTGGAATGGATAGCTGGTCTGGGCTGCAGCAGCCACTAACCACATGTCCCTGCCCACAGGTAGCAGCATGTCCAAACGTGAGGAGGTTGAGGAGTGTGGGCCCAACTTTATGAAGGCAGAGGCAGATGCCCTGTTTGAGGCATACCTCGACAGGGAGCCCTTGCTGAGTGGCACCACTGGCACACCCCAGGCCAGGGCTGTAGCCTGGGTGGAGATGACGGAGGCTGTGAACCAGCAGGGCAGCCACCAGCGATCTGCACAGAAGTGCAAGAAGAAGGTGTGTACCGACAAGCGTCGGATCAAGGAGAAGGTGGTGGCCATACGGGCCGCCAGGTCAGCCACTGGTGGGGGCCAGGCCGACACACCACAGGAGGAGCTGGTGGCGGCCACCATGCTGCACAACGCTGTCGAGGGTGTGCCAGGCGGTGGCTTCCAGACTGGAGGAAGCCCATTGCTGCATGGTAGGTACAGCGGCATCAGGTGGGTGGGGGGTCCATTGCATCAGCGGCACTAACGCAACTGTGTTCCCTTTCAGCACCGGAACACCAGCATGCAGTGGCAGGGGTGCCTGTGTCTGCCATGGGGACATGCCCAGCCCTGGAGGACCAGCCGTCCACCTCCACTGGCATCCGGAGGCCTGAGCAGCTGCAGCACACCACTGCCATCTGGCCGGATGACCTGGGCGTGGTGGCGGACAAGGCCCTGGCTGTGTTCCAGTGGGACGCCAGCCACAGTCTGCTGTGTGTGGAGAACAGATCGGGGCTGGGTCTGACACTGATGATGATGTGACCATTGTCCTGGACAGCGTGGGACTTGTCGTGGGGGAGACACCTATACCATCCACCATACTTGGCAGCATGGCCAGTGGCCTGTTGGTGGTGGGACAGCTGCCCGCCACCACCCCTGGTACCGCTGTGTGCGAAGGTGGTGCTGGGGGCCAGTGGTGGTGGTGGTGGTGCAGCGGCACAGATGCTGGCCAGCACGCAGGGGCCAGAGGGGCGACAGATGGCCGGGGATGTCGGGAGGCTGGGTGCAGTATCTGCTGAGGGTACACCTGTCATTGAGCAACCCCATGGGGACCCCGCTGTACAGCGCCTACCTGAGCGGGGGCAGTGCAGTATGGTTGTACGCCACCAGTGGGTCGGCGCCATGCCCATGCACCCCCAGGTGCTGACCCCTTGCACGAGCACACCCAATTGCAGTGGGCCTTCATGGACCAAACAGGTGCAATCTGTGGCTGGGGTGCATGCACTCACGCAGAGGTGCACCAGGCTGCCGAGCAGTGTGACAGGGGCAACGCACAGGTCCAGGAGGCCATACATCACCTGCTGGAGGACACAAGCGTGGCCTTGGAGCACTTAGCCACTGTGGTCACAGTCAGCCTTGCCCCACTGGCTGCCATGGGGCATGGCCGGCCACCGCAGACCCCATGGAGTGCATTGTCCACCCCACGGACCGGGGCGTCGGGCGACCCCCTCGGTGTCGATGCCAGGCTACACTGTGGGCATCCCAGGCACGCCCAGTATGGGCCTGTTTGGGAGCCTGCAGACCCCTGTGAGGACACGGTCACATTCCCACAGTTCCACACCTAGGGGACGGTTGCAGACCCCCCCTGTGGCCATCGCACAGCCTGGGTCTGCTGGGCAGCCACAGCATGGCTGTCCTCATATCCGTGTGACCACGTATCGGAGCTGATGTGCCCGACATCCTATCCACTGTCCGCTGCCGCTGCCCTGTGTGCACATGGGCGTTGTGTGTGTGCATGCCACGGACATGGCATCCATGGGTTGCACCACGCTCTGGCCATGTGTGCACCTGCCCGGCTGCTGGCCCATGCATGATGCAACCAGTGCTGGGGTGGCATGTGTGCACCGGTGCCCTGCATCTGATCCATGCCAGAAGCTAGCGCCCAGGCGCTTGCCTGCAGGCACGTGTGTGTGTGTGTGGTGTGTTGTACTATGCTGCATGTTGTTGCATGTGGGTGTGTGGCACAGCCCCACGCCTGCCCCTGCCTGTCTATGCAAGCCACAGGATATGCCCACACATGCCTGTGTGCCATGCCACTGTGTCTGTCCTATGCATGGGTGTTTGTCCACCTACCTGCATGAGCCATAGTGCTCCTCTGCTGTAGTGTCCTGGTGCTGGCGTGCCATCCTCATCAGCTGGGGATCCCTCTGCCCAGGGGGGCTGCTCACTGCCACATGGACCGCCGGCCGTGTCGTCCCCACTGCTGTTCCCATCTTCGACCTCGACAGTTATCCCATGGTCAGTGGCCATGTAGTGCAGCATGCAGCAGACCAGGAATAGGCCACAGGCCTTCGAGGGGCTGTACTGTAGGGCACCGCCAGACCTGTGCAGGCAATAGAAACATGCCTTCAGCAGACAAAATACATGCTCAGTGATGTTCCACATGCTAGCGTGTGCCTCATTGTACCTCTCCTCCACTGGGGACGATGGGCGTTGGTAAGGGGTGAGCAGCCAGGGCCGGAGTGGGTAGCCACTGTCACCTGTGTGGATGGAGATATGGTTAGCCTGGTGTCCTCTGTCACTGTGCCCCGTGTCCTTCCCAGCTGCACTCTGCGGCACCCCTACTCTGGCCGCCACCCTCCCATGCCCTGGTGTACCCAGTTGCCTGTGGTCTCAACATACTCACCCACTAGATGACTTGTGGGGATGTCCCCACTCTCGAACCTGTGGCACAGTGCTGAGCTGTGCCAGATGATGGCGTCATGTGCTCCCCCAGGGTGTGTGGCACAGACATTGGTTATGCGCCCCCTGGCATTGTACACCACCTGGCAGTTGATACTGGGATAGCCCTTTCTGTTGATGTAGGCTACCCCCCTGGGCCAGGTGGCATGCAGATGCCCACATGGGTGCAGTCGATGGCCCCTAGCATGCCAGGCATACCTGTACGTGCTACCCTGTGGAACCCCTGCATAGTTGCTGTACACTCTGCCTGTGTGCTGGGGAAGTTGATGTATTCCGCAGCGTGTGGCAGCAGGGCATTGAGGAATTGTGTGAGGAACCATGACGTGGCCAACTGGGTTATGCCTGAGGTGTCTCCTGTTGGTTCCTGGAAGGTGCCCGTGGCAAGCAGGCACATGACAGCTGTTACCTTTGCCTGCACTGTCAGGGCATGGCTCTGTCTAGTGGGTGCCTGCATCTCCTCACTGCACAGCTGATAGAGCTTCTTCAGAATTGCCCGGTTCAGTCAGTACCAGACCACAATCTCTGTGTCAGCATAGGTCTCATAGCTGATGCGGGGTCAGTACCACCTTTTCCGGGTGTACCGCTGACGGGTCCTTCCATGGCCATGGCGCTCTGCTTCCTGCCTCCCCATACCCCTCATTATGGCCTCCATCTGGAATATCACACTGGCCATGGCCCCTGTTGTCCTTGCACCCCCTGGGTGTCCGGCTCCACTGGCTCACCCAGCTGTGTGTGGCTGTTCGTGCCGCTCAGCAGGGCCCCCTCCTGTGTACCTTGGCCCTGGCTGGCTGGCTGTTGCCTACAGCCTCTGTCTCCCACCCCTGTGAGGGCATGTGTCGCTCCACTTGGGCCTGGAGGCTCTGTGTCATGCCCACTCACACACACACACCCGCCATCGCCTCCGTCAGTCACACTCTCACTCACACTCCCTCTCACACTATCTCTCCCTCTCTGTCCCTGTCACTGTCTCTTTCTCTCTCTCTCTGTCTCCTTCTTCATTGGCAGATGTCCTGTCTGTCTCCCTCTGTCCTGCTCCCCTCTGGCGCAAGTGCCCTCCTCCTATTTGCTCCCTGGTTTTATAGGCTCAAGTTTGCTCCGCACAACTGATGGTTGCTCGTCACTTGTGCCATTGGTCGGGGGTTGAATATCGCACTATGCCACATATTCATTGGTACGCCCCCTGCCCTTGCGCATGCATACATTCCCATTGGGCATTGGTGCACTGCTACTTGCGCTGTGCATTTGCTGCCACTGAATATCGCTCTTTGGTGCATTTCTGCAGTTGCGCATGTACAACCCAGTTGCGCCATGCGCACCTGCTTTGAGTATCCCACCCCCAGTGTTTATTTGGTTATAAAGCTCTCATTTATGTACTAATTGATTATAAACCTAAATATTAAATGTGGAAAAATGTAAATTAGATAGATTTTGAATTTCCTTTTCTAGTTCTTCCAACCATTTTTTTGTTGGTTTGTTTTTCCTTTTGCCTCTATTTTTGTCACTATGCCCCTTAGGTATACCTTAAAAGCCTCCCAGATGTTTATTATAGATATTTCCTCGATTGTATTTGTCTTAAAATATTCCTGGCATGGTTTATTTATTTCCTCTTTTATAGTCTCCTAATTTATAATAGTACTATTTAACTTCCAAATCCTAATCTTATGTTGTTCTTGTGTTATGCTAATTGTTAAAATACACGGGGAGTGATCAGAAATTATTATCCCTGGATATTTCACCGATATTATAGAGTGTAATAATGACACTGATATCAGAAAGTAATCTATTCTGGAATAGCTTACATGGATGTTGGAATAAAAAGAGAAAATCTTTGTATATCCATATAAAGCTCACCATGGGTCAATTAATACCAATTCCTCCTTGAATTCCTTAATTAGTCTTCTTGATGTTTTATATGATGCACTGTAGGTGTTGTTTTATTCAATTACTCTAAGGCAATATTAAAGTCTCCTGCAATATACGGTGGATCAAAAGTTGATAATGTTAAAAAAAAATCTGTATAAAATTTAGGGTCATTAACATTATGTGCATACATCATGGCACAGGTGATTCTTACATCATAAATTTGTATTTGAGTAATCACATACCTTCCCTGTATATATTGTATTGTTTTTAGAAGTTTTGGTAGGAATGACTTATTGTGATATGCTATTAATGTACCTTTCAGACAACATGAAGTCTTGCTGTATTCTGACATTATGCAGCAGTTAGCCCCAGCACTTGAACTGCTCTGGAGAGGAAAGAGTTAACTCTATGCCAAAGCATAGAACGTTGAGCTCGAGCTCGGTCCAAACCTCTGTCTGCTGCACTTTGAAGTGTAACTGTCAGATTCTTTACTCCGCCTAACTGAACAGTCGCTCCGGAGAGCTCTCCTTTGCAATCGGTTCGGTATAGTTAAAACGTTGGTTTTAAACTGTTTTCTTATTTTGGTTCAGATCCCTGTCTGCGGTACAAAGTACTTAGGTACTGGACTAGTGCTATTTTCTGTGGAAATTGTAAAGCAATATTTTTCAATCGGTTTAGCTGAACCGATTATCTGTTACTTTCTCTTAAGTTTACTTTGCTTTTCTGAATTTAGTGTGAGGTACCAGTCCTTATCGGTTCTAAAAAAACCCCCATAATTTTAATGTTTTTTTCAAATACCCGTGACACAGTTAGGAACCGATAAGGGGGTCTTGCCTGGCTTTTGCCAAGTAAGGTAAGTTTTTAGAATGGCTTTGTCTGAGAAGCCCAAAAGAAAAACTGAGCCCACTGGGTTTCAACACTGCAGTGAGTGTGGGGAGGTCTTTGCTAAGGTTGATCCCCACACTACCTGTGTTTGCTGTCTGGGTTTTGACCACCTTGATTCAGACTGCGAGATTTGCAGAAATTTTCCTAAGGCCATTCTAGATAAAAGACTGGGCAGGCTTAGGGAAAAGGAGGCAGAGAAATCCGCTGACCCGGATGGCCAGCCCGGTTCGATTCCAACCGAACCTGAGGGAGTGCCCACTGACCTGGGCGAGACTCCCTCGGGCAAAAGGAGAGCTGATCCTGAGGGGTCGGTTCCGGCAAGAAGAAAGAAAAAAGAGAAATCGTCCAGTTCGGATCCAGAACCACATCATCCAACCGCCGAGGAAATTGCCAGGGTGATTAGTATAGTTGAATCGCTCTGTTTGGTTCTGTCTGATCCGATGCCTCCCGGTAGGCGTTCGGTTCGGTCAGTTCCTCCAGTTCCGGATTATTCCCCAGAAGACTATTATGAACCAGATCTGGAGGGGGATGAAGATTACAATGAGGAGGAGGATAGTGTAGAAGGTGCTTGTGCTCCCAGGTCGCTCCTGTAAAAAAGCTTTCAGCTTAGTGTGCTATACCTGGTTAAACAACTAAATAAAAAAAAAAAAAAAAAAGGTGTGGATGAGCCCGTAAAACCGGGCACCTCCCCAGACAGACCTTCTGGTGTTTCCCCTCCTAGGCTTTCTGAGTTCCCTTCCCACTTTATGTGCTACAAAAAAGTGGCAGAAATCCTCCAGCTCCTCCTAGATGAAGCTATCGAGGAGCAAGAGGAGCCTGACTATGTGGAGATGATGGACATCCCAGAGTCCAAGGGATTGTCTATTCCCTTTCATAAATCTTTTGGGAAACAGACACAAAAAGTACTTAAAACTCCAAATTCTTTACCTCCTGTAGACAGACGAAAGGACAAGAGGTATATGCTGTCAGGCCCAGATATGTAGTACTTGTACCAGCAATGCAGCCATATTGGGATCATGCAGGCTGCAGCCTATGATAAGGCTAACATACCCTTGGCTTCACACCCTCCAGATAAATGCTCCAGGAAGCTGGATGCCATGGCTAACAAACAGTACATGGCATCTTCCTTGTAACTCAGGCAGGCTAACCACATGGCCTACACAGCCAGATACCACAAGTCCAGATGGGATACTGTTCTAGAACTGGCTAAACAGGCTTCCACCCAGCTTGCCAAGGAGCTGGAGGAGGTGGCTGCTGATGGGACTGAGGCATCAAAAATCCAGTTTCATGCTGCTGTGGACTCCAATGATGTGTCATCACGAGTCATGGCTACATCTGTGGCTCTTCGGAGACTGGCTTGGCTCAGATGTACTAGCCTATCACAGAACACCCAGGCTAAGGCCATGGATTTCCCTGTCATTGAGAATTCTCTGTTTGGGGAGCAGACAGAGAATTATATGAAGAAAATGGACCAATACAGGACCACCTACAGGAGTGCACAGGCCAAGGAAAGGCAGACCACTCAGAAGCAGCAATCTAGGGGCAGGGGCAGGCCTTTTCACAGGCCTTTCTACAAAGCACAGGCCTCCTCTCCTTTTCCTCAGAGGGGGTTCTTCAGAGGGAGAGGCAGGAAGGGGATGAGCAGGGCTGCATTCTCTTCTCAGTCTAAGGCTCCTGCCAAGCAGACACCCTGATGTGTCAGCCAAGGTCGGCTTCCCAATTCCTGTAGGAGGCAGACTGGCTTACTACTTCCAGGCCTGGAAGTCTGTTACCTCAGACGAGTGGGTCCTGGAGGTAGTAAGCCAGGGACTGGCCCTCAGCTTCAAAAAATTTCCAAAGCTGAGGATCAGGTCTTTTCCACCTGCAAACATCTCTGAAACCATTGCCCTAGAGGCAGAGGTTTCATCTCTGCTGGCTCTCAGAGCCATAGAGAGAGTTCCTACATCTCACAGGGGTAATGGTCTGTACTCCAGATACTTCCTTACCCTGAAAAAGACAGGGGAGTGGTGGCCCATCCTAGATTTAAGATACTTAAACAAGCACTTAGTAAAGCCAAAATTCAAAATGGTGACTCTGGGAATAATTCTTCCTTCTCTAAGGCCAGCGGATTGTCTAGCCTGCCTGGACTTCAAGGATGCCTATTTTCACATTGCCATCAGGTGCTCCCACAAAAAGTACTTCAGGTTTGAACTGCCTTCAGGCCATTATCAGTTCAGAGCAATGCCCTTTGGCCTAATATCAGCACCAAGGGTGTTCACAAAATGCCTATCAGTAGTAGTGGCCCTTCTTAGGAGACAAAACATCTCCATATTCCCATACCTGGATGACTGGCTCATTGTGGGTCAGTCTCCAGAACAAGTCAAGTCAAACCTGCAAATGACTCAGCAAGTGCTCACCTTCCAAAATCAGTTCTCGAACCAGTGCAGCTCTTGACCTTCATAGGGGTAGAGTTGGATACTGTAAAAGCAAGGGCTTTTCTCCCTTTCGCAAGGGTAAAGGCCCTTACAGACCTGGCTTCTTCTTTTCACCTTCTGGTGTCTCGACCAGCAAGGCATTTCCTTCAACTCCTGGGCCACATGGCAGCTTCCACTGCAGTGGTTCAAGGGGCCAGATTTCAGGTGGGGGACATCCAGTTCCGTTTGAGGGCTTTTTGGTCTCAGAAAAAAGATCCTCTAACCAAACCAATTCCAGTGACTCAGACTCTGATCCAGGCTCTTCAATGGTGGTTGGATCGGGACAATCTCAGGCAAGGGGTCCCATTCATCACTCAGTCTCATTCTGTGGTTCTAACCACATATGCTTCTCTCCTGGGGTGGGGAGCTCACTTGGGAGTCCTCACAGCACAGGGAATGTGGTCCCCTCAGGAGTCTCTTCTCCACGTCAGTCTTTCTCTACAAGCCTTCTCAGACTCAGTACAAAACAAGGTGGTTCGGGTCAGGACAGACAACACCACCACCATGTGGTACATCAACAAGCAGGGAGGCACTCGGTCTACAGTCTTATGCATGGAAGCCATGAAATTATGGTCCCTGGCTTATTCTCTACAGATGGCCTGGGACACTGGTTTACCAAGATTGAAAAAGGGCAAATTCCATTTTGCACATTATAAAAAATGGTACTGTCACCGGTGTCTGCTAAGACAAAATCCGGTTTTACCGGTTTTTGGTTTTGTGTACTGCATTTAACAATTTTTAACTCTGCTAACATGCATTTTAGCAGTTTTGACCTCCACTATTGCACATTCTTCCATCCTTGTACCAATTTAAAGTTATTTAAGGTACAAGATGTGACGGCAGCATCAGCACTACAGCCCCCATCCCTGAGGTGTGATGGAAGCAGTACTACGGCCCCCGTCCTTCAGGTGCAATGGCAGAACCAACAGCACTACAGACCCATCCCTCTGGTGTGATGGCAGCAGCAACAGCACTGTGTCCTCCCTCCCTCAGGTGTGATGGAAGCAGCAGCACTGTGGCCCCTATCCATTAGGTGTGATGGCAGCAGTACTACATTTTGCATTCCTCAAGTGTGATGGCAGTGTCAGCACTATGGCCCCCATCCCGCGAGTGTGATGGCAGCAGTACTACATTTCCCATCCCTCAGGTGTGATGGCAGTATCAGCACTATGGCCCTATCCCTCAGGTGGGATGGCAGCAGTACAACATTCCCCATCCACCAGTGGTTATGGCAGAAGCACTACATCCCCTTTCTCTTAGGTGTGATGACAGTAGCAACAATGCAGTCCACATCCCTCAGGGGTGATGGCAGTAGTGACAGCACTATGATCCCCTTTCTACAACACCCACACCCCACATGCACAAGTTATAAATTACTTAGTCTCTTTGCTTGTTAGAACTCAGATGTGAATTAATCTGAACCACCACTACTAAGGTGGACCACCTTTGTTTTTTCCTATCATTTAACTGCCTGAACTGGATTTCTGCATGTGACACCACTGACCAGGGTTTGAGAACAGATTTGGGTGTTGGAGGACCAGCCGGGGGGGGTGAAGGCTTGAGTGTCCAGAGACCACTCGTCTTCTCCTGGGAGGGAGGGTGTATTCACAGCTCAGCATTTGCTGGCCCCAGGTGGAGGCTGGAGGAACGGCAACACGTTGGCCCTCACTGCAGGAGGGAGCGTGATGGATGTCAGCTTGTGCCTTGACATCATGTGGCCTGTCACGCTCCCACGAAAATGGGAGAACACCTGCTGGCCACCCGGAGGACGGCTCCTGGTCCCTCCATAAGCATGAAGCCCCAGACACATGTATCTGTTCGGACCCTGCCATGCCTGGGATATATACAGGAAGCTCTTTAGGGTGATTGTCCTCCCCTGTTAGCTTCCCACAGGGGTAGGGGCCCACCCAATGAAGGGTTACTTTGGGTTACCTGGTAGCATGGCCATAAGGGTCAGTGGATGGTGGTCGGGACTTAGCAGTGGAGGTAGAGGGACTTGGCAGGCCTGAAGGAGTGGATGGCCAATGGGTAGGAGGAGAAAAAAAAAACCTGCCTGAATTTGCTTCTTTGAAATAAAGTGTCTTCACCTGAAAAAATTCACAAGTGATTAGTGGAGGACCTTCTAATGGAAAATCATGCATCTCACAAACACGTGGATGCCTTTTTTTCCCTTGGTCTCCATGAAAAGGGTGTCTCTCAGTTTTCATGTCTGACCTCAGATGTGAATTGAGCACCACTCTGCCCACCAGCATCATACTTTGCCTGGGGTCTTACCTTCTGTGTGTCACTGAATGTGCTTTCAAATCCACTGGCCACGCATAAGTACAATTAAACACTTAACATTTGCTTTTTATTAAAGCAGTCTGTCAGAAAAAAACTTTTTGTTGTCACAAAGACTGAAACAGCAGGTGGGAGAGACGGTGCAAATGATTCCATTCACCTAAATGGGGTGCTAACTGTGAAGTCTGTTTTGTAAATAGTAAGGCAGTTTCTGCCTTGTGAACATACTTTCATTCAGACTAGTTTTCATTCAAACAACTGAGGATGTTGGATGGCCCTGCTGATTATAAACTTGAATAAGCTAGTTGATAACAATGATCATACACTTAGCAATCTACAACCTAGATGTTCACATGCAAAGAATACAATAAAAACCTAGATAAAGTCTAAAAACAAGCTTATAAAACACATAATATGTATTTGAACATTCATATTTACCTATACAAAATCATTGCAGTCCGAATAAAACTCAGGTAAATTACATGGTACCCTGGCTACTGTATGATGTAGTAAATATATATTGGTATTTTTTTTAATATTTTTTGTAAACCAGGTAAGTCCAGTAAGCAGAACTGCCTGTTTTCAGAGGTGACTAAGGAGCACTGCGTAGGTTAAGTGACTTGCTCAGAGTCACACAGTATGCAAGTGGAGGTTGTGGGAATCAAACCCAAGTCTTCTAGATGGACTTAGTTCAATCACTGTTTGTTACTCTAACCACTAGGCTATACTGCCAGCCATAACACCCATACATAATGTTTAATATATGATTTCAGTAATAGTGCACAGTACCTACAGTGCAAATTATGAACATTAAACACTTTACATTTTACTAAAACTGAATTATTTGTCTCTCCATCTGCTTATGTTTTCTTACACCAAAGTGAGTGTATAGTTGACAGAGCACTGTAAATAGCCTGTGGTAGCACTACTGCTTGCAATGCCAGGGACTCTGGGTTGAAAGTGAATTTGGGTTGCTAGAGGTCTGGCCAGGGGAGTAGGATTGAGCACCTGGGGGCCACTCTCCTCCTCTGGGAATGGTGGCCTGCAGGTCCTGCTGCTTTACTGCCACCTGGGTGACCCCAGATGGTGGTGCAGTGGGGCTGCAGAGCAACTGGGAAGAGAGGAAGCAAGCCAGGATCTGGAGCAACGGCATGTCTCTATGTGCCCTACCTCCTTGGATCCCCTTGAGTGCCGTTGCCCTCGGGGATAGAGACCAGAAAACCAGTAACAATCACCCCACATCGGCTGCTGGTAGAAGGGACTCAGTTGCCCCAGACTTCATAACCAGGTTCCATGAGAGACCCACTGGACTGCCTGACACACATTAAAGGACTGTGGAGGGGTGACCTGGGGTCCTCTCCCTTCCCACCTGGGGTGAACAACCCAGGCAGGATGGGGGCAGGCTCACAGGAGTTCCTGAGCATTACTTGGGTTGAAGCTAGGGGATACCCAGCCTAGGAATCTCTGAAAAATGGAGACTGATGCTGTGAGAAGGGGGCATAGAAAGAGAAAATAAAAAAATGTAAAAAGATGCTGAAATCTTAGGGATTCTGTGCAGTGAGATGCAATTTCCGTGAGGCACCGGTACAAGAATTCAAAATCCACAAACCAAGCAGGATTCCGTGATTGTTACCGGTGTTACCAGTAAAAATGGAAAACCAGGGTCCCTGCAGATGGCTCTGGTAGCAGTCCACTTTCCAGGAAAGGACAATGTGCTAGCAGATGCATTGAGCAGGAATTCTCAGGGCCATCACGAATGGTCCCTGGATCCCCTAGTATTAAAAAATATCTTTTCAAGGTGGGAACTCCAGAGATAGATCCCTTTGCAGCCCCAGACAATCACCAACTTCCTCTCTTCTGTTGTAGACCCCCAGTCTTGGGCTCAGTCCCCCTGGATGCTCTACTCCTGGATTGGGAGGGGAAATTTCTGTATGCCTTTCCCCCCTTTCCTCTACTATTCAAAGTTCTGGTCAAGATATGGTCACAGTCTTGCAAACTGATCCTGATTGCTCCAGACTGAGCCAGACAGCCTTGGTATCCCCTGTTGCTGTCCCTAGCAGTCCATCTTCCCCTATCTCTCCCCAGGAATCACAACCTGTTAACCTCCTCTCAGGGGAGGATTTGGTACCCCAACCTTCGGTCTCTCAATCTCAAGGCTTGGCTCTTGAAGAGCTAGAATATGCAAATTTGCATCTGTCTCAAGGGGTTCTGGACATTCTCAAAGCCTCTCGAAAACCTGCCACCAGAAAAACGTATAACTCCAAATGGAAAAGATTCAACATTTGGTGTTCCAATAAGCATATACCCCAAGACACTGCTGACTTGTCTACAGTTCTGGATTACATGGTTCATCTAAATGGCTTAGGCCTCAGACCAGCTACCCTCAAAGTACACTTGTCAGCTGTTTCTGCATTTCTGTCAGTGGGAAAGCCCTCCTCACTGGCATCTCACCCTGTTTTCTGTAAATTCTTCAAAGGATTGCTGCATACCAATCTTCCCTTTAGGAATCCTTCTCCTGCTTGGGATCTTAATGTTTGCATTGCTCAGCTTACGCAACCCCCTTTTGAGCCTTTGGCCTCAGCAGAACTGAAGTACTTGACTTGGAAAACTGTGTTCCTGGTAGCTATTACATCTGCAAGGCGTATCAGTGAATTACAAGCTCTGTCAGTGGAGCCTGATTTTATCTCATTCCATAGAGATAAGGTGGTCCTTAGAACCAACAGGAGGTTCTTACCCAAAGTGGTTTCAGACTTTCATCTGAACCAATCTATGTCTCTTCCTGTGTTCTTCACTGATCATTCTTCTTCAGAAGAGAGAGAAGATTACACAGTTTGGATGTTAAAAGGGCTGTTAGCTACTACATTGAGTGTACTAAGGCACTTAGGTTTGACTCCCTCCAGTTGTTTCTCACTTATGGTGAAGTGGGGAAGGGTAAACCTGCTACTAAGACAACTATTGCCAGGTAGATTATTTCTTGTATTCAATTATGTTATTAAAAGCTAGGCAAAGTTCCCCCCTCAGGCCTGAGGGCTCATTCGACTAGAGGTACAACTGCTTCTCTGGCTGTTGCCAGAGATATACCCTTATTAGAGATACGCAAAGCATCCACCTGGAAAACAGTCCATACATTCACCAAGCATTACTCTCTGGATATGAAGGGGTGGGGGGGGACTTAGTATTCAATATAGCACAGTGGTTTAAGACTCTGAGCTGCAAATCTGGTTACATCCAGCAGACCAGACCTGGTTTTGAATCCCACAGCTTCCACTTGCATACTGTGTGACCCTGAGCAAGTCACTTAACTTCCCTGTGCTCCCAGGTCGCTCCTGTAAAAAAGCTTTCAGCTTAGTGTGCTACTCCTGGTTAAACAACTAAATAATAATAAATAAAATAATATCCCAGCTAGGAGTGAAGCTAGGTTTGGTGCAGCAGTACTGCACAGCCTATTCCCAAAATAGGTTCGGTACTCTCCTCCAGGGAGGCACTGCTTGGTAGTCTGCATAATGTCAGAATACAGCAAGACTTCATGTTATTTGAAGAAAAAATTACTCACCTTAGTAATTGTGTTTCTTCTAATGGAGTCTTGCTGTATTTTGACCTCCCTCCCTGCCTTCCCTCTCAGAACCTGGTTTTTGGGAAGTGTTGCACTTCAGGGGTGTATTTAGCACTCTTCCATTTTTAGAGAGGGGGAGTGGATTATGTTATATGTTTTTGATAATTATATTTGTTCACTACTTAGTTTTTTGTTTTGGATTTCTTGACTTGAGTCTTTGGGGATCCAAAATAATTGGTTGCCCTTTGGCTAGTAATGTTACAATTTACACATAGTGGGGATAGTTAGTTAGTGTTAGCTCATAAGAATCTTAAGGTTACACTTCAAAGTGCAGCAGACAGAGGTTTGAACTGAGCTCGAGCTCAACACTCTATGCTTTGGCATAGAGTTAACTCTTTCCTCTCCAGAGCAGTTCAAGTGCTGGGGCTAACTGCTGCATAATGTCAGAATACAGCAAGACTACATTAGAAGAAACACAATTACGAAGGTGAGTAATTTTTTCCTTGAATCCTTGCATAATCTGTAGCAACAGTTGGACCCCACTGTCTATCCAGCCAGTTTATTTCTTTGCTTAAGTGCATTTCCTGCAGCATTATCCAGCTTGATTTTTTATCCTCTAAATATTTAAGTATTTTTAACATCTTTATTCTATTTTGCAACCCTTACACATTCCATGATGTTATTCTGTATTTGACCCCATTCCTCTATACATAACCCATGGCTTGCCTTCTATGTCTTATTTTATTAATTTTCTGCATCCCTGGGCCCTTTTTCCATATGCATATAAAATTATATGATTATTCCAAAACTCCCTGTGCTCTTTATTTATTAAATCAGCGCCCTGTGACCTTATGTTTAATATAAATATTAATTTTTCCTTCTCCCTCTCCCTCTTCCCCCTTCATGTTTCTTTAAATAAATATAATCTTTTTTTTTTGCATCTCCCCATTTCCCTTCTTTTACCCATCTAAGCCCCCCCCCTTCAAACCAGATGGTACCATGACCATCTTGGTGCGTTATCCATCGTCCTTGCCTAGTGATAGCCCCCCAGGAGAAGAGAAGAAAAGAAAAAAAATATATAGAAATAGCTAAGACATGGCTTTTTAAGTAAACTCAGGGTACAAAGAGCATATTAGGAAGCAACATAACTTTTTGTATTCTCTTTAGTTTTTATATTTTCTGTAGCTTCTGGGCAGGGATAAGGAGTAACTCTAACTTGAGCATTTTGAGTCTCCTTACTACTAGCATTTTCTTTGCCAAAATGAATATTAACTGCTTCCATTGCCTCCTCTGGTGTATCAAAGGTATGTAACCACCCATTTAATGGGAATCTTATTTTTGCCGAATGCATTATCGTGAATCTGATGCCTTTTTTATGTAGAATTTGTTTAACAGAGTTACATTTCTTTTTTCTTTCCACAGTATCCGCTGACATGTCTGGATAAGCATGAAACTTAATGTTCTCATATTCTAAACCTTTTGCCACTCTTGCTTTGTACAAAATAGCTTCACGATCCTGAAAGTTCAGAGGTTTAATAAAGACTGTTCGTGGGTAGTTGGCATTTCCCATAAATCTAGATCCTGCCCGATGTGCTCTATCAAGTGTTACTTTCTCCTTGGGGTATTTTCTATTTAAAGCTGTAGTAATCATTCTTTCAAAAAATGGCAATTGATCCCCTGTACCTTCTATGCCTTCTAGAATTTTGCATACTCTTACATATCCCTGCCTAACCCAATCTTCTTGCTCTGCAGTCCTTTCCCTTAGCTGTTGCAGCTGCCTTTCCAACACTGTAACTTTTTTAGGGAGGGGAGCAATGTCGTCTTCCACTTTAGACATTCTTTCCTCTAATTCATTTGCTCTTACATGTAATCCTTCAAACTTAGTATTTAAGTCCTGTAATGAACCAGTAACTGAGGCTAGTGTGCCTTTAATTTCCCCTAAGGCGTTCAGCATTTCTACTTTCATATTGGCCACAGCTTGAAGTATTTGCCAATTTTGCTCACTCTGAGAATGTTGTACCTTTTTCTCATGTCCCCACTCACTCATGGGGCTTGTAATCACAAAGGCTTCTGCATGTTCTCTTAAATCCATAGGGTGCCCCTCCATCATATTTTTCTTGGGGGCCTGAGCATTTATCATACCATTGTTTATCTTTTCTAGATGTTTTGCTTCAATTCTTTGTTGTGTATTTGTGTTTCTTATTTGTACTCCCTCTTCCATTATAATGCCTCTGCTGTCTTTGTTTTCTCCGTTTTGTATTTCCTAGTTACCCAGTATACCAGTATTTTCCATGCTATTTTGTTTTACTATACATACTTCCTCATCAGGTAACCCCTCCCTTTGCTGAGTAGGACTTAACAGAGTACTTTCTTTTGTCAACTCCTTTGGTTTAAAAAAAGTTCAAAATATTACCTTTAGTCATACCTTCTGCTTGCAGTGTGTTAGGTATCGGGGATAAAATACTACACTGTACTTCTGTATTATTGGTGACCAGTTCAGTGAAATTCAGCAGATGCTGGCTTGTTTGTTTTTTTGAGGCCTTGGTTACTTTACCTTCTTTAGTCTGTTTTCTATTTTTTTGTTGTGCTGAATCTTCAGACAGATCTTTTGCCCATTGAACTGATTTCGACATTCCCCACTACCTAAAATACACCAAAAACAGCCATATTCTATGCTGAAAGGAAAAAAATGAAGTGACTTAACTAGTTTTTGCGGTTTAGCAGTTACTTAAAATGCTAATTTCATTTTTACCGCCGCTTTTCCTTTTAGCCGTTCTTCTTCCTTTCACGTTACTTTATTTATTTATTTGCTTTTGTGAACTGGGTAAGTCACACTAGACAGCCAAGTGCCTATTTTCAGGTGCGACCTGGGAGAGTTACAAACTTGGATATACAGGTACAGTGACGAATTGATTTTACATACAAAGAGCAGAACAGGTCATATAGAAAAATAAATGTAAAAAAGACAACCAGTAAAAGACACAAGCCCGTGGGGGTTACAGACGACCCAGGAGAGTTAAGAGCTAGAGCATACACAAAAAGTGAGTGAGTCAAATTTACATACAATGGTAGTGCAGGCGATAACAATTATAGCATTACATTTAGCCATTGCTTGACCAGTGGACAGAAGAGTAAGTGAAACGACGAGTGCAGTTTTATTTTAAATATTTCTAGCAGTATCTCCACCGCATAAGTCTCTCCTGGCCGAGAACAGTAGTGCTGTGTTCACCTGGCCATCTTGGAGTTCTCCACATAAGACGTGGTGACGTCCTCACAGGTGCTCCTCCTGACTCTTCCCCCTTAAAGATATTTTCTGATTATCAGCAAGACAATTTACAGCTGGCATCAGCACAATGCAATTATAACATCCCCCCCCCCAAGCTGAATTTCAGAACTTTCCAGTTTTTTCTATTTCTATTAATACATTTTGCATGGCATCCTGGCAGGCTCCACTGTAACTGTAGGGATGTCATAATCCTTTGTTTATGACATTACAACCTGTTGCCACAGAAATTATTCTAATTATATAAGAAGAGGACTATGACTTCAGGGAAGAAAACACAGCAGGAATACAACAACAACAGATGAAATCTGAGAGACAAAGAGTTTGTTTTCATAACAGAATG
Source organism: Neoceratodus forsteri (assembly GCA_016271365.2). Taxonomy (NCBI): domain Eukaryota; kingdom Metazoa; phylum Chordata; order Ceratodontiformes; family Ceratodontidae; genus Neoceratodus; species Neoceratodus forsteri. The sequence goes on from CM057450.1 coordinate 1,548,530,343, forward strand.
CAGTTTAAACTTACGCTAAATTAAGTGACTACCTGCTCTTTAATGTCCTTAGAAATAAATATCTGTCTGTCTTGAAATTCAAATGTTTTTGAATTGTTATAAGATTTGAGTCCTGTCAGTACCAACAGTATTTTTTGCAGGAAACTGGGAAAGCTGTTGAAGAGTTAAAAGCCTAGTTCTGTAATTGGGTACAGCAGTTTGCAGTATTTACAAAAATAATGAGACTTGTTGTTCAAACCCCAGGAATCCCTCACTTATGCTTAACAACTGCAGTCATTCCCCTGGAAGGAGCAGCCACAGAGCATTAGAATTTTATGTAAATTATGGAATTTAGAATGAAATTCAAACTCTGCTGCATGGTCTCGCTCACCCCTGCAATTTAATGTCAGATTTATTTCTCAACCTGAAGCAAGCAGTCGCCCCGAAGTCTTCTCTTCTCTTCAACTTCTGACTGGTTTACAGTTTATTATTTTAAATTCTATTGTATTTAACTGTGTTTGGTTAGTTTATCGATAACTCTGCATTAGTTAGGTGTTTTTGTTATTACTGTGTATTTTCGCCAGTTCCTTATTGGCTCCAAGCAACTGGAGAGGGCTGTCTGTTGATGTGATTCCTGCTCTTAGGAACTACTTTATTTTTGAAAATTTTAAGTTATTTATTATCCTAAATTAAATTGCTTTGTGGTTTTTCACTGAATTGCTCTTGGTTCCTCACTTTTAGGGAACCGAGACAATATTAGTCTCCTAATCCTATTTAAACACCATTCAGGTGTTATTTCATTTTCAGTTTAAATTGTTAGGGAACTGAATTGCATTTCTGCTATTTTAACCCCTTTTTAACAACTATAGTTTTTTTTTTTTTTTATAGTTTAATGGTTTTCTGTCTGAGAACTGCTAACATCTCCCAAGGTCATCGGTGTTTAGCAAGACTGACAGGCCCAAAAGGAAGATGAGACCTACAGGCTTTAAAAATTGTAAAGTTTGTTTTCAACTCCTTGCAAAGGCATACTGCCATGGGTTGTGTTTAAGGTGCCTAAGTCCAGACCATGATTTTGTTAACTGTCAGCTTTGTATCAAGTTTTGCCCTAAAAATGCAAAAGAAGAGGGCAATACAATTAGAAGACCTTATAGTTTGTCAGTCTGCCTACACATCACCTTAAGACTCAGATGAGGGTCAAGCCCCTCTAAGTAAGCAACAGTCACTGTCAAAGGGGGCAGAAAAGAAAGATAATGCTGCAAGTCTTGGTTCAGAAATCAGGGTTTCTGAAAGGGGGAACCCTGAATCCAAATAAAAGTGCTTTAGAGCAGACACCAGAGAAATAAAAAAAACAAAAGGAAAAACATGTCACTTTCCCTCCTCCTGTAGAAGGAAAGGAGCCACCAGTAGACACAAATAAAATGCCCTCAGTAGAGGACATGACTAAGGCATGGCAATTCCTCCAGGATTTCCAGGCTATGGGGAATTTCATGACTATACCTGCCCCCCCCGCTCAAGTTCCTTTCCCATGCCTGCCGAGAAGGAGGAAGGAGAACCTATAGAACCAGATGGTGTTCCAGAAAATGAATTTGGCTCCTGTCCTAGACTGTCAGATGACTATACATTTTGCGAGGCATATGGTAAAAAACCCTCACCATTGCCTTACAGTAAATTGGGGAAAATGAAGATGAGGTGGAATTTATGGATATGATGGTCTTAGTACCCACAAAGAGGTTGATGCTGCACATTCACAAATCCCCCAAGAAAGTCACATACTAAGTCAAGTTAGCACACACTTCAGCTGCTGGCATCGACAAGAAAAATGAGAAAAAATATCAGGTGAACAAGCAGGGTGCTGTGTACCTGCACTCTCACCCTGATCATGAGGGCGTGGTCCATGCTGCTACCTTTGACGAGGCCCAAGTGTCTCTTTCCTCCTAGCCCCCTGAAAAATATTCCAGGAAGCTGGATGGCATAGGTAAAAAGGTTTGCACATCAGCTTCCCTGCTTCAAACCCTAGGAATAGTAGTTATTTAAGAACTTACCATAACAGTAGATCTTCGAGGGGCTCTCTTGCAGCAGACCATCACACGTAGGACTCCTCCATCAAGCACTAGGACCACCATAACTTTCTAGCTAACAGTCTACCAGAGGGTACTGCTCACCTCTGACGACACTCTCTGACATCAGCTACCCTGTATAGGTGGGCAGCCCCTATGTCCTCCACAGTTCTCCCACCGAAGACCCAGAATATCCAACTGAGGGAACACAGAAGAAACCCGAGGTTCAAGGGAAAAGGCAGGAAAAGACAGAAAAAGAGAAGGTTGAAGGTCTTCTCTTGGAGAGAAAGCATAAAAGGAGAACAGGCCTAGGGGAAGGAGGGAGGCAAAAGCAGGGTCTGCTGCAAGAGATCCCCTCGAAGATCTACTGTTATGGTAAGTTCTTACATAACTGTACTATATTACGTCGGGGAATTTCTTTCAGCAGGCCATCACACATAGGATGAGTACCAGTCAGTTCCATGCCTGACAGACATAGCAAACTGGGTGGAGGTGAAATCACCTTAGAAAGAAGGCCCCATAACACAGCCAGGCCAAAGTTGGCTTTCTGCCTAGAGGCGATGTCCAAACTGTAGTGCTTGGTGAAGGTGTGGAATAAACCCCAAGTGGCTGCTGCATGGGTCTCTGCAGCTGAGATGTTATGGAAGCATGCTACTGAGGCAGCCATACCCCTGTTGGAATGGCCATGAACAACTCCTGGAAGGTCCTTGCCATACTTCTGATGATAAAAAAATAATGCAGTCGAAACAAACAACTGAGAGAACTTCCTAACATCTTTAGTCCTGTGCGTATAGTAACGCAAAATCCTATGCACATCTAAAGTGTGAAGCAATGCTTCCCCTGGATTGGCATGCTCTGGAAAATATACAGGGGAGATGGGTGGACTGGTTCAAAGTAAACTCAGATACCACCTTGGGAAGAAACCGAGGATTAGTATGTAAAGACACCCTGTCTTTATGGAAAACTAAATAAGGCTCCTTACACATGAGGGCCTGAAGTTCAGAAATCCTCCAAGCAGAAGTAACAGCAACTAAAACTAATGTTTTCTATGACAGAAAGCATAGCTCACAACTTGTGGCTAGTTCGAAAGGAGGTAGGGTGAGTTTTTCCAGCACAAAATTGAGGTCCCAGGATGGGATTATTGATTTGGGGTTTTAAATGCAGAATACCTCTTAGAAAGGTACGGGCCACATCTAACTGAGCCACTGACCACCCATCAACAGGAACATGATATGCAGAGATGGCAGACGGATGTAGTTTGATGGAAGAGTACTTCATGCCTGAGTCTGAAAGGGACAACAGGTTTTCCAGAATCTGATTAACTGAACAACTGAAGGGATCCAGGTGGTGCGAAGCTGCCCAAATGGTGAAGCACTTTCACTTCATGGAGTAAGTGGCCCTGGTGAAAGGTGCTCAAGCCACTACCAGGACCTCTGCCTCCTTGGGAAAAACCCCAAAGCAAGAAATGGCTATGTCCTTAGGAGCCACGCATGAAGACTTGAGGTCTGGATGCACCAGGGTCCCCTGATCTTGGGAGAACAAGCCTGTGCACAGCAGCAGGGGCACTGGAGGTTTCACCGCTGGTTGCTGAAGCAAAGGGGAACCAGACCTGGCGAGGCCAGACTAGAGCGATGAGGATCATGGTCACCCCCCTCTATTTGCAACTTGAAGAGAACTCACTGAAAGAGAGGGAAAGGTGGAAAGGCACATAGAAACTTCCCTCTTCAAGAGAGGGACAACGCATCTTGCCAGAAAACTCAAGGCCCTGGAACGAGCAAGCAAAAAAGTGCCAGTTTTGCATTGAGTGGGAACACAAAAAGTTTCAACTCTGGGTGACCCCAGCGGTCAAACAGATTTGCCACAATGGAGGGCAGGAGCTCCCACTTGTGCACCCAAGACTGACATCGGCTTAAGCTGTCCGCTAAGATGTTTTGTAAGCTTGGGACATGCATGGCTGAAAGACGAAAGCCATGATCCAGAGTCCAATACCAGTCACATCACCTCCTGACACAGGGGGTACGAGTTCCCCCCTGCTTGTTGGTGTAGTGGACTATGCTGGTGTTGTCTGTCTGGATCAACAGCAGGCCTGGGAAGAGTTGGATCTGGAAATCCTGAAGGGTATACAGAATGGCTGTGTGTAGATGTTCCTCGGCTGCAGACCACACCCCCTGCGTCTAGTGAGCCCTAGATGGGTCCTCTGTCCTGAATTGGACATGTCCATGGTCAGGATTTGCTGAGGGGGAGGGATAAGGAAGGTACCCCTGAAGGAGGTTGCTTGGCTTCAACCACCATAATAGGACCCTCTTTACTTGGTCCAAGACCATGACCATTTGGATGAGGTCATCTGTATGCTGATCCCACTGTACCCTGAAATTCCACTGAGGGATTCTCATGTGCAGCCTGGCTAGAGGGACAGTGACTGTGGCAGCAATCATATGACCCAAGAGGCATAGGAACAAGTGAACTGGGACATAACGAGAGGAGTACAGCATCAAGCAGTCTGCTCTGTCCTGGGGAAGGAACACCATACCCTGAGCCACCTCCAGGACAGCCCCAATAAACTGAAGGCATTAGGGGAGTAAGAGGAATGACTTGGCCAGATTGATGGTCACCCCGAGGTCCTGAAACAGGCTGCAGGTGTGCTCCAGGGTTAGCAGGAGGCACTCCCTGGACAGGGCCGCTAGTAGCCAGTCGTCCAGGCAGGGAAAGACATAGAATCCCAGGCACTGGAGGGCAGCTGCTACCACTGCCAGGCACTTGATAAAAACCCTGGGGGCTGAGGACAAGCCAAAAGGGGATTACCCAGAATTGGAAGTGAGCTCACTGGAAGTGAAAGCGCAGACTGCGTCTGAGATGCGCATATCTTGATGTGAAGATAAGCATCCTGCATGTCTAATGACCAGATCTAGTCCCCCTGATGAAACAGAGGAGAAGGCCCTGCAGCGTGACCATTCTGAATTTCTTGTACTGAATGGATATGAGTTCACTGAGATCCAGGAGTGGCCTGAGGTCTCCTGTGCACTTGGGACCAGGAAGAAATGAAAGTAGTATTCTTGCCCCTGTTGGGAGATGGGGACTGGCTCTGTAGCAAGCTTTCACAGAAGGGTGTGGATTTCCTCTCATATCAGGGGAACATGATGGGCCGGGTAGTGGGACAGAGACAAGGGGGTTGTCTGGAGGCCATTCCAAGAACTCCAGAAAGTGACCCTGTTCAACAAACTGAAGTACCAAGCTGTCTGTTGCAATCTCCCTCCACGTGGGCAGGTGAAGGGAGAAATGACCCCCTACCACCACCTCCTGCCCTGTCTGAAGGAAGGGAAGCAGATGCGGGGGCTGATGGCCCCCCTCTGGGGATTTCTGTTAGTGGAGACAGCTGGGGTAGGCAAGGCATGTGCTGTAGTCTTGTGTTTTCCTGGAGTTCTAGCCTGCTGCTGGGCTTGGCGGGGAGGCTGATGACAAAAGAGCCGCTTCTGGGAAGGCCTGGGCTGGGTATGATAAAGGGAGTGGACTGACCTAATGGCCCTCCCTGGGGCCTGAAGCTTAGCGAGGATATCATTCACATCACCACTGAACAGCAGGGAGCCCCAGAAAAGGGCATTCAAGATAGATTGCTGCACATCCTGAATGAACCTCGCGACTCTGAGCCAAGAATACTAGCAAAGGTAGAAGCTGGTGGCTGCAGCCCTAGCCGACATAGCCACAGCATCATAGATGGCCCTGAAAAGGTGGTCACCAACATCATAGACTACTTTGAGGTGTTCCTGCAAGTCTTTCTTGGGAGCCCCTTGGGGGGGGGAAGAGGACAACCTCCTGGAGCTTGTTCCACAGGGAATTCTGATATTGTAGCTTGTGGCCCAGGTAGTTAAGGGCCCAGATGGTGAGAGTGGAGGAAGCAAACATCCATTTGCTAAAAAGATCCAAATGACGGCACTCCCAGTCTGGAGGCAGGGAGATGAGGTGTTTTGGCCTTTTGGAGCAATCATGGGCAGCACTGAGAACCACCAAGTTTGCCTGATCTTGTTCCTCCAAAAAGGGTCTGCCATCCCGGGCATGATAAAGTCTGTCTTCCATGCAAGACATGGCCGGGAGGAGGTGGGGCCTATGCTAGGCCACCATTGTCATATCCTCGTACACATCAATAAGAGGGGAATCATCAATGGTGGGGCATCAAGCTTATGTAGGAAAATGGCCAGCCACTTGCGTTCGGGGTCCTGCTCCTCAGAACCAAAGCCCATCCCCATCTGGATGCAGTGCATGACCACAGAAAAGGAGAGGTCATCCAGGGGGGACTGAGGAATGTCCTTAGGAGCAGAAACCCCTTCAGAAGACCTGGAGGAGGGAGCCCGAAGCATCATCCACCTCATCTGGGGCACCGTCATCCCAGAATTGGGGAGGACCAGGTATGGGTGATATTCGTCCCCTTCGTCAGCCAGGTGAGTAGGGGAAAAGGCTAGCCACTGTTTCTGAAGGGAACGCTGGGAGACAGGAGATGTAGGCCTCTGCGGCAGGTCCTGCAGAGGAGGTGGTGCAGTGGGCATTGGTACCTAGGAATGCAGAACCTCCCCCCAAAGGGAGGACACCAGTCCCTGAATATTCACCATGACCGGTGTAGGGCCCGACGGAGGTGGATAAGGGTAACTGAGGGGTACCCCTGGCATAGGGATAGGGAAGCCAGGATAAGGCCACATGTGAGCCAGGTGAGGGTAGTACAGACCCTCGGGCATAGGCCGGTGAGGACCCTGTGGTGGAGCAGGTGAGGTGTGGGTTGGCGAAGGGGTTAGCCCTGCGTCAGAGTGAGGGCTGGGAGCCGATGACGGGAGGGGTGATGAATGTTCCCCTGCATCCATGGAACCTGTGTCAGTTGGGGGACCACCAACAGGGCCACTCTGCTGTGTACCCAAGGTGGAGATGGGCCTAAGCAGCAGGGGTCTGGTGGGCTGGGAGGATCCCTGACCTGATGCTCCTCCGCCAGTGACTGAGATAGTGGTGGGAGGAGGAACCACCATTTGCCCTGAGCTGGGGGGGCATTAGTGGGACATGGGGCTGACCCTCCCAGAGGAAGTAGATCCCCTGATGCGGCTGTGTGAGAGTGCAGAGACCGCGAGGGAGAAGACGAAGACCTGGACCAGTGCTTCTCAATGTCCCAGTGCTTGTGCTTCCCACTAGGTTTGTCCCGGGGCTTAGCCAGAGTTGAACCCAAGGACTGGGCCTGAGAGGCCAAAGGTTGGGCCTGACTGGCTGGAGGTTGGGCCTGAGAGGCCAGAGAAGATAATGCCAGCAGCTCCTGCTCCATTGAGGTGACCTTCAGCTTAAGTAAGTGCCCCTTGAGGGTCTGCTGACGGCAGTGTCATGTGGTAGCATTGAACCTCTGGCAGAACTCTCAAGATGAGACGTCGTGGTCCAGGCCTAGGCAGAAAAGGCAAGCTGACAGGCCTTTCATTTTGGGAATTTGCTGGCCACAGGCACATTTGTTCCAATGCTCTGCTGTTGACAAGGAAGGGGAAAAAGACATAAAAGAACCGAAAAAAACATCAAAAGATGGGGAAACAACTAAGGTGATAAAAGTAAAAAAGGTGCGAAACAGGCAACTGAAGCAGCGGTGGTTTCCCTGCAGATCTGATGTGACTTGGTGGATGGGAAAGAACTGAGGAAGACGTGGGGACCACCCACCTATATAGGGTAGCTGACATCAGAGAGTGACGTCGGAGGTGGATGGCCCCTCTGGTAGATTGTTAGCTAGAAAGTTTCCATGTGGTCCTTGTGCATATGTGATGGCCTGCTGCAAGAGATTCCCCCGAAGAAAGATCCCTCATTATGTTTAACATATGCAGCGAGCCTTGCTGGTGAAGCTGCCCTGGAGTGTGTGGAATGGAATTTAGAACACAGTTCAAAGCTCTGCCCTCTGGGTGGTGCTGCATTCTACAGTCTAACATTAGATTCTTTTCTCCGCCTGCCTAGCAAGTTGCCCTGAAGAGCACTCTTCAAGCAATTCGCTTCAGAAAAACGTTTTTAAGTATAAAAAGCTCAATTTTTTGGTTTTTTTAGCTCTGCCCTCTTAGTTTTATTTAGGTTTTAGTCAAGTTTAGTTTTATTCTCTGGTTTCTTGGTGGTTTAGTCAGCGTTTTTTCTCGAAACTGCTATTTTATTAGTCATTTAAAGAAAAAAACAGTATTTTTCTCCTCAGGTTTGCATTTTAAACAAGCATTTGTCAATGCCAAATGTTGCTTGCTTGTATGTGCTGTGTAGGTATTTGGAAGTCAGTGGAGTGCAAATATTGAAAATTTGCAAACTTACAAGCGTGCATAGGAACTGCGCAACGCACGCTCATGAAACAGTCATTTTAGGAAGTCTGTGACCAAATTTTCAACATAGCTATTTTAAGACCACTGCTCATGAACAGTGTCACTGTGATTTTCTTAATTATGTCCCATACATTGATTCCCTTTTACCGATTGTATTAGCTAGATGAAGCGGAAACTTATGTTGTGGGCGAGATGTGAAAAATGACAGCTGTACTGCTCATAAGGAGGTGTGGTAAAATGGTAATGTTGGAAATCTGGAGTTATAATATTGAAAATTCACAAACTTCATGAGCCGCAGTATAGAAGTGCGCAAGCAGGCTCAGAAACAGTAATTTTAGAATTTTGTCACCAAATTTTCAACATAGCCATTTTAAGACCTCTGCTCATGAACAGTGTCACTGTGATTTTCTTAATGTGTCCCATACAGTGATTTCGCACACCAACTGTCCCATTGTGCGCTACATGGGCGGAAACACGTTTTGGGCAAGATGTGAAAAATGACAGCTGTACTGCTCATAAGGAGGTGTGGTAAAATGACAATGTTAAAACTGTGGAGTGAAAATATTGAAAATTTGTGAACTTACGAACGAGTGTAGGAACTGCGCAACGCACGCTCGTAAAACAGTCATTTTTAGGAATTTTTCCACCAAATTTTCAACATGGCTTTTGAGGCCCACCCTATGAACACTAGCAGTGTCGTTTCATTAATCAGTGCCGAAAGGTGATTTTGCGCAGTGACTGGGAAATCATCCTTCGGGCCCGATTAATGCCATGACAGTGAGAGCATTCATGAGAAGGGGTCCCAAAAACCCCATGTTGAAAATTTGGTGTAAAAATTCCAAAAAATGCCTGAGATATGCAGCAACGTTGAAAAAAACCTATTTATTACATTATACAGCTTACCAATTTGCGGTCGGCTTTGAAGAGTGCAGACGTGTTCCTGGTCCACCGAAGATCATCGCGCCGGAGTCCGGAGATAAGTATGGGGTGAAGGGGGTATGGGGAGGCAGGGTGCGCAGTGGGTGGGCGCGGAGGGGCCCAGACAGCGAGGGACCGCTTTTTGTGTCGCAGATTGCTTTTCGTAAAAACGGGAGATGGCTACAGGACGCTTGCTACGCTTGGGGTGGGGCCCGCAGCGGCACAAGGATGGCTGTTTGGGGGCTGTGGAGCCAACGGGATTGGGCACCCTGTCGGTGGAAAGCATCTATTGCCGTGGTTGGGTGGCCTCAGCGTGGCACCCTGTACCTCGGGGGACAGGTGGAGCTGACGGGGATTTGGGGCACCCTGTTGGCTATATGTGTGTTGCCACGCTGGGTGGACACCCAGTGTGGCATGTGGAACTCTGTTTGGGGAGCACAGCACAGCCGCGGGGGATTGGGCACCCCGTCAGCTATACAGTGTGTGCATGGGGGGGCAAGCACGCAGTATGCGTGCGTGTGTGTAAGGGGAGCGTGCTGAGCAAGCGATATCTTATCACTGCTCACTGAAGCGTAGCTCCCCCTTTCAACTGTACTCCACTGCATTTTCAACTGCTGTCATAGACAGCTCCAGCAGCGATTGAAGAACTGTGGCCGCGCCTGCAAACACACTGACTGAATTGGAAGAGGGCTGCCACATCTCCGAAAACTCAGATGATGGCACTATGTTTCTTGCACATGCGTGCAAGCAATATAAAAAACGTTTTGATAACTTTTCCTCTTGGTTCCACAGTTTAGGAACCGAGGTGATAATCTTGTTTTTATTTGTATTTCTAGGGTTAAACTACATTTTTTCTGTATATAAATATTAGTTTACTCACTCGTGGTTGGAACCGAACCATGATTTGTTTTCCCTACAGGGATTCTTCTGCGTCTTCTTTGAATTCTGGCTGACGATTGGTATGTCATTTAGACCTAAAAAGAATACAGGACCCACTGGCTTTAAAAACTGCACAAAGTGCTTTAACCTCATGGCAAAGTCAGACTGTCATGAAGTATGTATTAGATGCCTTGGTCCTAGCCACATTTTCACAAACTGAGTGTTGCAGCACGTTTTGCTCCAAAACAATCAAAAAGAGGACAAAGAAGCCAGAGGATATTATGTCTTCTCAGTCCAACTCTGGGTCACCAAAACAATCAGAAGAGGGTCCTTCCCACACTAAGGCTGCTAAACCCTCTAAAGAGTCTGACAAAGCTTCTGAGAAGCAAAAAAGGCCCTCAGAGCAGACTCTGGAGTCAGTTCCTGTCAAGAAAAACCAAAAAGAACAACATGTCACTGTCCCTCATGCCATAGAGCAAAAGGAGACAACAGCAGACACAGTGAAAATACCCTCTCAAGAGGACATGTCAAAGGCTTGGCAGTTTATTCAGGCTTTTCACATCATGGGAACCCTTGTGGGTCTCCCGGTTCCTCCTCAACCCCCAGTTCCCCCACCAATTCCAGGAGACAGAGTGACACTCTTTATTATGATGAGGAGGATGAACCTATTGAACCAGACGGTTCCCGTGACTAAGACTTTGGTTCCCCTCACTGGGTTCAGAGGTCTATTCCTCCCATTATGCATTTGTAAAGTAGATGGTTAGTATCCTTGCCCTCTCCACATGAGAGTCTGGAGAGGGTGAGGAGGAAGAGGATTTCTTAGACATGATGGGGCTAACCCCCACTAAAAGGTTGCTCTTGCCAGTACATAAGTCACTGAAGAAAGCAAACTGCTCCACACCCCTTCTTCTCTGCCAGAGATTGACAAGAAAATTGAAAAGAAGTACCAGCTAGACAAACAGGGTACTGAGTAACTCTATACACACGCTGACCATGAGGGGGTAGTGAAAGCTGCTGCCTGCAATAAGACTAAGGTCCCCCTCTCTTCCCAGCCACCAGAGAAGGACTTCAGGAAAATGGACAATATGGGGAAGAAACTGTACACTACTGCCTTTCTGCTTTTGAGGCAGATTGTGTACATGGCATATACCGCCCAGTACCAAAAGGTCATCTGGAACATAGTACTGGCCCTGTGTGACAGCCTAGATGGAGACCAGGTTCAGGACCTGGAAAACACTGCTAAGACTGCCTTGGGTGCCACTAAGTATCTGTTCCACATGGCAGTAGATGCCAACGACACTGTTTCCAGGGTGATGGTCCATGATGTCTCCCTAAGGAGATTTGCCTGGCTGAGAGCAACTAACCTGTCCCAGGACACCCAGGCTAAAGCCATGGACTTTCGGTGCAAAAATAACTCCCTCTTTGGTGACAAAACAGAGGCATATATGAAAAAAGTGGAGGAATACAAAATCACTTACAAGAGCAATACTGAGAAGGAAAAGGCCTTTATATCCTACAGGCCTCAGGGAAGGGGAAGTAGGAGTAGGGGTTTCTACCCTCAGGCTTTCTACCCCACACCAATGCCCTACGACTACTCTCAGGCAAGAGGTTATTTCAGTGGCAGAGGAAGAAGCTTCCAGAAGAACTGACCAGGCTTTGACCTCTAGAACTCTGTCCAAACAGAAGCCCTGATGTGCATCATGTGCAGGTTGCCAACCCATTACCAGTAGGAGGAAGGCTGGCTTATTTTTTCCAGGAGGGGAAAAACATCACCACAGACAAGTGGGTCCTGGAAGTAGTGAGCCAAGGCCTCATCCTTAAATTTAAAAAGCTCTCCAGACTGTCTGTGCACAGACATTTCCACCATTCAATCCCAGCAGAGAGTATTCTGCTGGAGCTGGAGGTGAAAAAACAACTGCAAGCAAATGCAGCAGAACGAGTACCTCATTCTCAGTGGGGAAAGGGCCTTAACTCACGGTACTTCCTCATAAACAAGTGAAATAGGGAGTGGCAATCCATTCTTGCACCTGGAAAAAGTTAAATTCAAGGCGGTTTAGGCTGCCTTATGGCCATTATCAGTTCACAGCCCTTCCCTTTGGTCTGTCATCTGCTCCAAGAGTGTTTACAAAGTGCCTGGATGTAGTGGCAGCACACCTCAGAAGACAGGGGCCATGGTCATCCCTTACCTAGATGACTGGCTGTTAGTGGGAAAGTCACACCAGCAGGTCAAAGATTCTCTTCGTCTAACTCAAGAGCACTCTGGAAGAGCTAGGTTTCCTCATAAACATACAAAAGTCTCAGACAGAACCAGTGCAACTGCTGGAGTTCATAGGAGAACTGGATTCCCTACAGGGCAAGGCATTTCTGCCCCGGGGAAAGAGTGGGAAACCTGGCAGATCTGGCAAATTCCTTCACCTTAGGTCAGCCCAAGGCAGCAAGGCACTTCCTTCAACTGCTAGGGCATATGACTTCCACCACAGTAGTGGTGCCAGGGGCATGATTTCAAATAATGGACATTCAGTACCACTTTCGGGCCCATTGGTCCCAGAAGCGACAACCCCTGTCCCGGCTGGTGCCCATGACACAAACCCTGTTACAGGCCCTAGACTGGTGGAAAGATACAAATGACCTCAGAGAAGGGGTACCCTTTCAGGTGCAGGTCCCAACAACTGTCCTCACAACAGATGCTTTCATGCTGGGCTGGGGTGTTCACATGGGAGACCTAACAGTGAGCGAGGTTTGGTCCCCTCGAAAGACCAGGGAGCATGTAAACCTGCTAGAGCTAAGGGCAGTGCTTCCCGCTGTTCAGTCTTTTGCACCTCAGGTCAGGGGTCTCAGGACAGGCACCACCACCACTATGTATTACATCAACAAACAAGGAGGCACAAGGTCCACAAACTACACATAAGCCATGAAACTTAGGAGTCTGGCTTACTCACTGAATGTACACTTGTCAGCAATCCACCTACCAGGGAAGGACAATGTCCTGGCAGATTCTCTCAGCAGGATCAGCCAGGCCCATCATGAATGGTCTTAGAAAAAGCAAGTGTTGGCCACAGTCTTCAGGAGATGGGGCACACCAGGGATAGACCTGTTTGCATCCCAAGACAACTTTCAGCTTCCCCTTTTTTGTTGCAGGCCCACAGCAATTGGTACAGTTCCCATTGAGGCCTTGCTCCTGGATTGGACAGGGAAGTTTCTGTATGCCTGCCCACCAATTCCCCTGCTGTTTTGGGTTCTTTTAAAACTAAGGAGTCAGCCTGCAACCATGATCATGATAGCTCCAGACTGGACCAGGCAGACTTGGTACTCCCTGCTCCTGGCTTTATCAAGCAGCCCATTCATCTCCCCAAGACACAACCTATGGGCCACATCTCAGGGTGCGATGACCTATTCGAACCTCAGGTCTCTGTGCCGCAAAGCCTAATTGTTGAGGAGCTGGAGTACTCTAACTTTCACTTCTCAGACCGGGTTCTACAGGTCCTTAATGTATCCAGGAAACTTGCTACTAGGAAAACATATGCTTCCAAATGGAAGAGGTTTTCCCTATGGTGCATACCTAAGCAGTTCAATCCCCGCCAGGCAGATCTGCCCACACTCTTGGACTATCTGGTACATCTGTAAGGCTTAGGCCTCAGGCCTGCTACCTTGGAGGTTCACCTGGCAGCTATTTCTGCTTATGCTTCCAACAGGCAAGCAGAAAACAGTGACTTCTCATCCTGTTTTCAAAAGGTTCTTTAAGGGCCTCCTACATCTGTACCCTTCAGTTAGGAACTGTCCCTCCCTAGGATCTGAATATCTGTATAGCCAAGCTCATGGCCCTCCCCGAGCCTATGGCCACTGCAGAACTGAAATATGTCACTTGGAAGATGGTCTTTCTGGTTACCATCACTTCAGCCAGAAGGGTATGTGAGATGCAAACCCTCTGCACTGACCCTAACTACATCATTTTTCACAGGGATAAGGTAGTCCTTAGTACTAACAGAAAATTTCTCCCCAAGGTGGTGTTCAAGTTTCACCTGAACCAGTCCATCAGCCTTGTTGTGTTCTTTACAGAAAAGTCCAGTTCTGGTGAACAGAAGCTGTACAGCCTGGATGTCAAGAGGTCCTTTGGCTATTGCATAGAGTGTACTAAGGACCACAGGTCTTCTGATGCTCAGTTGTTCCTTACGATGGTCGATGTTGGGAAAAGAACTGAGGAGGGTGCAGGGACCGCCCACTCTTGTAGGACAGGTGTGATGTTGAAATGGGTGGCCTCCTGGTAGACTGCTAACCAGAAAAGTTTCCACATGGTCCTGGCGGCTAGAGTTCCATATGTAGGGCCTGCTAAAAAACAATACTCAAGTAAGATCAAGAGTGTTGCCGGGGTTGTAAGTATGTATGTTCACTGAAACTCCAAGCAAATAATTTGTTTAGTGTGTTTTTTCTTGTTTGCTTGCAGTATCGGACAGAGCAGTCGGGCCTCTGCCTCTTAGGAGGCCAATGACCCTGTCATTTGCAGTAGCCACCACCCGTTCAGCCTACTGCTGCTCCATCCCACAAATAACAGTCTCCTACCACACTCTCTCACACCCACCTAGTGTTCTCCATACCTTTTAGCTGTACCTGGCTACCAGAGATGTCCCTCATTTTACCCCTCAAAAATTGCCCTGTCCCTTATCCGTCCCTCATGGACAAGATGCTGCCCACACAGAGAATGTAATTTAATTTTACTTTTTAGCAGAAATTCATAATAATTTAAGATGTTAATTGAAAATAAACCTTGTACTAATAAACATAATGCTCTCTACAGTATTCTGAGCTGATGTCTCTATATTTGAGGATGTTTCACACCTTTGAGAAAGCAATAGTGAAACGTGTCAGATGACGTAAGGGGGTGTGCCCTTGCCTCTTCTGCATCAAAGAACAAGGAACTTTGCACCAGCCTCTTCTAGGCTTGTTTGGTTTTAGGGACCTTAGGGACATTTATGGACTGACTATTTTTTGCTGTCCTTTGGAACTGTGAGTGCCTAGTCTGGTTTTATGGAAATCACTTTTTGCACTTCATGCTTTGTGCACTAAAAGAAAAAAATACTCACCTTAGTAATGTTGTTTCTTCTAACGGAGTCTTGCTGTATTCTGACTATTGCAGTTAGGCCCTGCCTTTCAACTGCCCCGGAGAACAAAGAGTTAACTTTCCATGGCCAGCATGGAATGTTCAGCGCTAGCTCGGTTGAAGCCCCTGTCTACTGTTGTTTAATCTCCAGCCGTCAGATCTTTACGAGCAATACTCACTAGAAGTTCTGTGTGGAAACTGTAAAACTCACACTAGCCAACTGGCAACTAAATTTATTAAAAAGGGTTTTTTGGTTTCAAAGCAAAGACTCAAGTCAGGAAACCCAAAAAACAAAACACAACACACACCCAAAGAAAAGGAGGGTGAAAAGGGGCACCCCTAGGGTGCCAACACTGCTCCTGTCCACCCACATCCCAAAAACCAGGTTCTGAGAGGAGAGGCAGGGGGAGATCAGAATACAGCAGGACTCCATTAGAAGAAACATTACTAAGGTGAGTAATTTTTTTCTTCAAACAACATGAAGTCTTGTTCTATGCTGACTATTGCAGACTACCAAGCAATACCTCCACGGAGGAGGGACAGAACCTACTTTGGGAATAGGCTCTGAAGTACTGCTGTGCTAGACCGAGCATCACTTCTAGCCTGGATATCCAGGGAGTTATGCTTGGTGAATGTATGGACTGTTTTCCGGGTGACTGCTTGACAAATTTCTAAGATAGGAATATCCCTGGCAGCAGTCAGGGAAGCAGCTGTACCTCTAGTAGAGTGAGCCCTCAGGCCTGAGGGTAGTGTTCTACCCAGTTTTTCATGGCAGAATTGTATACAAGAGACAATCCACCTGGCAATAGATCTCTTAGTGGCAGGTTTGCCCTTACCGACCTCTCCATATGTGAGAAACAACTGGAGGGACTCAAACCTGTGACCCTTGGTGCGCTCTATGTAGTAGCTGAGGGCCCTTTTAACATCCAAACTGTGCAGCCTCCTCTCTCAAGGGGAGGAATTGTCAGTGAAGAAAACAGGGAGAGACACAGACTGATTAAGGTGGAAATCTGAGACCACCTTAGGTAAAAACTTCCTGTTAGTTCTTAGGACCACTTTATCTCTATGGAAAGAGATGAAATCAGGCTACACTTACAGGACTTGCAATTCACTGATACGCCTGGCAGAGGTAATGGCTACCAAAAACACAATTTTCCAAGTCAAGTACTTAAGCTCTACAGAGGACAAAGGCTCAAAGGGCGGTTGCATAAGCTGAGCAATGCAAACATTAAGGTCCCAAGCAGGAGCAGGGTCCATAAAGGGAGGATTGGTGTGCAGCAATCCCTTGAAGAACTTACAAAACACAGGATGGGCTGACAGAGGAGAGGGTTTGCCTACTGACAAGAAGGCAGAAACAGCTGCCAAATGCACCTTAAGTGTAGCTGTCCTAAGTCCTAAGCCATTAAGATGGACCATATAGTCCAGAACTGTAGGCAACCCAGCAGATTCTGGAAAAATATGCTTATTAGAGCACCAAATAGTGAACCTTTTCCATTTGGAGTTGTAAGTCTTTCTGGTGGAAGACTTACGAGAAGCCTTAAGGATATCCAGAACCCCTTGAGAGAGGTGCAGATCAGCAAACTCTAACACTTCAAGAGCCATGCCTCGAGATTGAGAGACTTGAGGTTCAGATACCAAATCCTCCCCTGAGAGGATAGAAACACAGAAACATAGAATTTGATGGCAGATAAGGACCGCTTGGCCCACCCAGTCTGCCCATTTCCCTGCCTACTGGATAAGCTACAGATCCTAGTTAACCAGCAGCCTACTTCTTCCTACCCCCACCCCCTAGAATTGTCTTATGACTGTCCCATGCATGCTTGAATTCCACCACTGTGTTTTGAATCCACGACCTTCCTCCGGAAGGCCGTCTCCATGCATCCACAACCCTCTCTGAAAAAATACTCCTTAAATTACCTCTGAACGCCCCCATCTTCAAATTGTGCCCCTTGTTCTTGCACACCTCTTTTTGAAAGATGCTACCCTCGACTTTGTTGAGTCCCTTGAGGTACTTGAAGTTTCTATCATGTCCCCCTCTCCTCCTTTCCTCGAGGCTACATATTAAGCTCCTTAAGTCTCTCTTCATATGTCTTCCAGTGCAGACCCTGCACCATTTTAGTTGCCCTCCTCTGGACAGCTTCCATCCTGTCTATGTCTTTGCGAAGACTGGTCTCCAGAACTGCATGCAGTACTCCAGATGGGGTCTGACCAGCTGTCTGTACAGAGGGATAATAACTTCCTGTTTTCTACTGGTGATGCCTCTCTCTATGCATCCCAGTATCCCCCAGCCCTCCTTGCTGCCCTCTCACATTGCTTGCCCACCTTTAGGTCATCTGATATGACTACCCCCAGGTCCCTTTCCATTTTTGTTGTTGTTAGTATCTCACCCCCACTGTGTACTCTTTCCCTGGTTTTGTTTCCCAGGTGCATTACCTGCACTTCTTAGCATTGAATCTAGCTGCCATACATTTGACCATTCCTCTAACCTTGCCAAGTCCCTTTCATCCTTTCCACCCACCTTGTGCATCAACTCTGTTGCAGATCTTTGTGTCATCTGCAAAGAGACATACTTTCCTTCCAGTCCTCTGCAATGTCGCTTATGAAGACATTGAAGAGGACCGTCCTAATACTGAACCCTGCAGTACCCCACTAGTAGCCCCCATTTCTTCAGAGTGGACTCCATTTACTGTTACTCTCTGTGTCCTATTCTCCAGCCAATTTTTACCCAGGCTGTCATCTTGGGACCCACTCCCAGGTTAGCTAACTTGTATATTAATCTTTGTGTGGGACTGTGTCAAATGCCTTGCTAAAGTCTAGGTAGGCCATGTCCACAGCCCCTCCCTGATCTACTACTTTGGTCACCCAGTCAAAGAAATCTATCAGATTTGTCTGGCATGACCTTCCTGCTGTGAATCCATGCTGCCTTGGGTTCTGTGCCCCTCTGGCCTCTAGATACTCGACAACTCTTTCCTTCAGAAGTGATTCCATCATTTTCCCTACCACTGAGGTTAAACTAACAGGTCTGTAGTTTCCTGCTTCTGCCTTGCTCCCACTTTTGTGAAGGGGAATCACATCTGCCCTCCTCCAGTCCTCGGGTACCACCCCATCCTCCCATGATTTGTTAAACAGGGTAGTCAGTGGTGTCACTGATTCTACCCTTAGTTCTTTTAGAATTCTGGGATGAATCCCATCAGGCCCCATTGCTTTGTCCACACTTCAGTTTTAAGAGTTCTTTCATAACCCTTTCTTCTGTAAATGGGCTGGTATCAACTTCTGTATCCAGAGTGTTTCTACTGTTTGTTTTAGGTACCTCCCCCTCTTCCTTTGTAAATACTGAGCAAAAATATTTGTTTAGTATCTCTGCCTTTTCACAGTCACCCTCTGCCCACCGGCCCCCATTAAGCCTCACTATCCCTCCCTTGGTCTTCCTTCACTCCCTGATGTACCTATAAAAGGTTTTATCCCCTTTCTTAACTGAGTTGGCTATCTTTTCCTCAGTTTGGGCCTTTGCTGTTCTAATTGCCTTCCCAGCTTCCTTTTGTTTTAACTGATACAGTTCTCTGTCCTGCTCCTTCTGTGATTCCTTGTACTTCCTGAAAGCTTTCTTTTTCTCTTGAACCTTCACTGCCACTTCCTTTCAGAACCATAGTGGTTTCTTATATCAATTAGTTTTGTTTATTTGCTTCACACAAAGGCTTGTTACCTCTGTGATGGCAGTTTTTATTATTCCCCATTGTTCTTGCACCCCTCCTCCCTGCCCATTTGCTAGTGCATTCCTTAGGCACTCACCCATTTTGGCAAAGTCAGCCCTCCTAAAGTCCAGTACCTTTGCCTTTGTATGGCTTGACTCTATTGCTGTGTTTATTGTGAACCATACTGTTCGATGGTCGCTAGTTCCCAGATGGCTACCCACTTCTACATCTGTGATCCTCTCTTCATCTCCATTTGAGAGAACCAGGTCTAAGATTGCTCCCTCTCGAGTGGGCTCCAATACTAGTTGTCTAAGGCATGCCCCCTGTAGGGCATCTAGAATAACCCCACTCTTCGAGGTGGCTGCTGCAACTGCACTCCAGTTAACATCTGGCATATTCAGATCGCCCATCAGCAATATCTCCCCTTTTTCTGCCATACTAAGTATACTTTCTATCATTTCCTTGTCCATTTCCTCCCCCTGAGAAGGGGGTCTGTATACAACCCCTGTGCGGATTGTGGTGCCATTGCCGGTCTCCAAATTTACCCACAGTGCTTCTTCTCCTCCCTGTTTTCCCTTTTGTTCTGTTGCTTTGATTCCTTCCCTTATGTAAAGAGTTACCCTCCTCTCTTTACCCTCTCTGTCCCTCCTGTAGATAGCGTATCCTGGTATGTTTAGTCCCAGTCATGGTTTTGTGCGAACCATGTTTCTGTGACTGCCATGATATCCAGATGTTCCTCCTCCATCAAGGCCACTAATTCAGGAAGCTTGTTACTCAGACTATGGCATTGGTACTCATTGCTTTCCATTTTTTGATGGCCTTACCTTCTGTTGCAGCATCCCCCACTGACCTTTCTACCTCGGTCTTTTTCTCATTTAGTACCCTGTTTTGTAGGGAGAGGCTGGGATTTTCCTGCTGCTTATCAGTGCCTCCCCCCTTGACTAGTTTAAAAGCTTGCCAGTGAAGCATTTAAACCAATTGCTCAAAAGACTTGTTTCCTTCCTGGACAGATGCAGACCATCCTGCCAGTATAGGCTGGTGTCCTTCCAGGTGGAACCCCAGTCCTCAATGAAGCCAAACCCCTGTGTTCCACACCATTTTTTTACCATTCATTAAACTGCATGGTGCAAAGTACCCTTGCCTCACTCATGCCATTGACAGGCAGCACCTCTGAGAAGGATACTGTGTGTGCTACTTGTCTTAGGCCCCTCCCCAGTTCTACAAAGTCCTTCTGCACTGCTCTAATCTCATGTTGAGCCAAGTCGTTTGTCCCTAGGTAGACAATGACGTCCAGCTCAGATTCCCGTGCAGCTGTTCTCGTGATCCTGAGGATGCGCTTCCTGTCCCTCCAAGCCATGGCACCAGGCAGGCACCTTACTTCAGTTTTCCCTGCTCCCCCAGTTCTATCCCCCTAATAATTGAGTCCCCCACCAGGAGCTGCTTCCTTTCCTTGTGGTGTCCTCTGCCTCCTTCCCGTGGGCCTCCCTTGTGACAGGTGTCCTCAGCCTCCTTAATCTCCTCTGTGGGTGCATCCATATGGGAGCTGTGCTCCCCCAGAATGGTGTATGGATTGTGGAGTGGAACAACTGACTGGGTGTGCCTCTGTTCCACAATCCTCACCCTCCCTGAGCCCACTGTGATCCAACTGCTGTGCTTCCTTTGCAACCTCCGAGGTAGTGGTGGTGGCTCTGGTGCTCCCTGGATGGGGGAGGTTCCCTTCCTACCATCCAGTCTGGCCTGGGGGAAGGTTCCCTTACTGTTGTCCAGTGTGGCCTGAAGACGGGCAAATTCCTCCCTCAGGGCAGAGAGTTGTCTGCAAATAGGGCAGCATCTCAGCCTCCAGAAAGACTCGTGGAAGACTGCTGCCCCACAGCCATTACATTGCACTACTCCCCACATGATTATATACTTTTTTTTGTGTGTGTGTGTGTGATTGGTTTGTTATATAGAAATATATATATTATACAATGTGTATGCTTATATTTTCAGTGCTGTGTGCTAGAGAGGATATGACATTGATATGCACCTTGTACTCTTGAGGAAATGATGTCAGAACCCCAGGTATAAAGGAACTATTTCCAGGGGTGGGTGGGGTGAGGGGTGGGAAGGGGTTGGGCCTAAACTGTGCCCTCACAAAACAATCAGCTAAGAGCTCTGACCCACCACTGTGATGAGTGCCTTCCTGTCAGCAAGATACCATACACAACATTTTGACAGAGAAAATCCCCTGTTAATCAAACAGAGAAAAATCCAGACATCCAAGTCAGACACAGGTAAATCTCCCCAGCCCCAAAACAGCCTGGTGGTTTGTGCTCTGAAAGCAGTCAGCCCCAAAATAAGTCAGCTCTTCCTGCACTGAAAATCTTAAGAATTGTAACAAGACTGTCTTTTCCTGATAATTCTAAGTTCCTTATTTCACCTTTCAGTTAGAAGTAGCCTCCACCTGCAGAATATCTGCTACAAACCAAAGACAATTGTAAGGTTCGCCTCCCTCTGTTGTGAGCACAACTCGCTTTCTTGCAAATCCTATGTTCAGTATTGCAGCTCCCAGCAAGAGGTAGTTAGATAAAGGAAGGTGGACTGCTAAGGACAGCAACAGTGGGTACCAGGGCTGTCTGGCCCAGTCTGGAGCAATCAGAATCGCTTTGCATGGTTGTGACCTGCTCTTGACTAACACTTTGAACAGAAGAGGGTAGGGGGGGAAGCATACAGAAATTTCCCTTCCCAATTCAGAATCAGAGCATCCAGGGGGACTGAGCCCAAGACTGGGAGTCTGCAACAAAAAAGAGGAAGTTGGTGATTGTCTGGGGCTGCACAAAGATCTATCTGTGGAGTGCCCCATCTCGAGAAAATCACCTTCAAAACTAGGGGATCTAGGGTCCATTCGTGATGGCCCTGGGATATCCTGCTGAGAGCATCTGCTAGGACATTGTCCTTCCCTGGGAGATGAACTGCTATCAGAGAGGTTTGCAGGGAACAGGCCAGGGACCACAACTTCATTGCCTCTGTGCACAAGGCCGTAGACCAAGTGCCTCCTTGCTTGTTGATGTACCACACGGTGGTGGTGTTGTCTGTTCTGATCTGGACCACCTTGTTCTGTACAGATTTGGAAAAGGCTCGCAGTGTCAGAAACACTGCTCTGAGTTCCAAGAGATTGATGTGAAGCAGAGATTCTTGAGGTGACCACAGTCCCTGGATGGTAAGATCCCCCAGGTGGGCTCCCCAGCCCAGCAGGGAAGCATCTGTGGTGAGTATCACTGAATGAGACTGAGTGACAAAAGGAACTCCTTGTCTCAAATTGTCCTGATCCTGCCACCTCTGCAAAGCCTGGATCAGGGTTTGGGTCACTAGGACTAGTTTGGTAAGGGAATCCTTTCTTTGGGATCAGAAGGCTCTTAAGTGGAAATGAATGTCCCTCATCTGGAATCTTGCTCCCTGGACCACTGCTGTGGAAGCTGCCATGTGGCCCAGAAGCTGAAGGAAATGCCTTGCTGGTGAAGACACCTGTAGGGTGAATGAAGAGGTCAGTTCCATAAGGGTCCTTGCCCTGTCCAGGGGAAGGAAGGTTCTTAGCCTTACTGTATCCAGTTCTGCCCCTATGAAGGTGAGGAGCTGTAGTGGCTCGAGAACTGACTTTGGAAGGTTGAGGAGGAATCCTAAGGAAGTGAGCACTTGCTGAGCCACTTGCAGATGTGACTTGACTTGGTCTGGAGACTGACCCACTATGAGCCAGTCATCCAGATATGGAAAGATGGAAATCTTTTTTTGTCCTTAGGAAAGCAACCACTACTGCCAGGCACTTTATGAACACCCTTGCGGCTGATGTTAAGCCAAAGGGCATTGCTCTGAATTGATAGTGGCCTGAGGGCAACTCGAACCTTAGGTACTTTCTGTGGGAACACCTGATGGGAATGTGAAAGTAGGCATCTTTGAGGTCCAGGGAGACTAGCCGGTCCCCTAGCCTTAGAGAGGGCAGAATTATTCCCAGAGTCACCATTTTGAACTTTGGTTTTAAAAGGTGCTTGTTCAGATATCTCAGATCCAGGATGAGCCGCCATTCTACTGTTTTTGGGGGGGGTTAGGAAGAACCTGGAGTACAATCATTTGCCCTTGTGTAGGGTTGGAACCCTTTCTGTGGCTCTGAGAGCCAGGAGGGAAGAAACCTCTGCCTCTAAGGCAAGGGTCTCTGATGGATTTGCAGGTGGAAAGGATCTGGTTCTCATCTTGGGAAATTTTTTGAAGCTGAGAACCAGTCCCTGGCTTACTACTTCCAGGACCCACTTGTCTGATGTTAGAGACTTCCAGTCCTGGACAAAGTAAGCCAGCCTATCCCCTACAGGTACTGGAGAATCAGCCTGGGCAGACCCATCACGGTGTCTGCTTGGCAGGGGCCTTAGGCTGAGGGGTGGAAGCAGGCCTGCTCATTCCCCGTCTGCCTCTTCCTCTGAAGAACCCCCTCTGAGCATAAGCAGAAGAGGAGGCCTGGGCTTGGTAAAAGGCCTTTGAAAGGGCCTGCCCCTGCCCCGGAGTGCTGTCTCTGAGGAGTGGCTTGCCTTTCTTTGGCCTGAGCTCTCCTGTAGGTGGTCCTGTACTCATCCATCTTTTTCATGTTGTTCTCTGTCTTTCATGTTGTTCTCTGTCTGCTCCCCAAACAGAGAATTACCAATGACAGGGAAATCCATGGCCTTAGCCTGGGTATCCTGTGATAGGCTAGTACATCTGAGCCAAGCCATCCTCCGAAGGGCCACAGATGTAGCCATGACTCTAGATGAAACATCATTGGAGTCCACAGCAGCATGACATTGCACCTTGGATGCCTCAATCCCATCTGCAGCCACCTGCTCCAGCTCCTTGGCAAGCTGGTGAGGGGCCTGTTTAGCCAGAGCCAGCATAGTGTCCCCCCGGACTTCTGGTATCTAGCTGTGTAGGCCATATAGTTAGCCTGTCTGAGTCCCAAAGATGCTGCCATGTACTGCTTCTTTGCCATGGCATCAATCCTCCTGGAGTCCTTATCTGGGGGGAGTGTGATGCCAAGGGAATATTTGCCTTATCACAGGCAGCAGCCTGCACTACCCCAACATGGCTGCATTGCTGAGAAAGAAACTCCATGTCTGAGCCTGAAAGGGTATACCTCTTGTCCATTCATCTGTCCACAGGAGGTATGGAGTTAGGAGTCTTTAGAATTTTAAATGTCTGCTTCCCAAAGGATTTGTGGAGGGGAATAGACAGTCTCCTGGACTCTGGGATGTCCATCATTTCAACAAAATCAGGCTCCTCCTGATCCTCTACTGTTTCTTCCATTGGGAGCTGGAGGGTTTCAGCCACTTTCTTGTAAAACATAAAGTGGGAAGGGGACTCAGAAAGCCTAGGACGAAAAACACCTGAAGGTCTGTCCAGGGAGATGTCCAGGTCAATAGGCACATCCAGACTTTCATAATCACCATCATCATCATCCTCATACTCTCCCTCCTCCTCTTTCTCCGGTTCATAAAATTCTTCTAAAGTATAATCTGGAACTGGGGGAACCGACTGAACTGAGCCCCTGCCAGATGGTGCCGGTTCGGCCGGAACCGAAGTTAGCGATTGTACTATCCTTATCGCTTTGGCTATTTCATCAGCAGTTGGAGAAAGAATTTGTGGATCCAAACTGATGATTTTTCTCTTCTCTTCTTTAACTGGAACCACCTCAGAATCGGTTTCTTTTGGGTTCCAAGAAGTTTCGCTCTGGTCAGAGGGCACTCCTTCTGGTTCGGTCAGAACCAAACCGGGCTGGCCATCAGGGGCAGCGGACTTCTCGGCCTCCCTTTCCCTCAGTCTACCTACTGTCTTGTCCAGAATAGCTTTGGGAAAACTTTTACAAATTTGGCAGTCTGAATCGAGGTGGTCAAACCCCAGACAAACACAGGTGGTGTAGGGATCAGCCTTAGCAAAGGCTTCCACACACACACACACTGCAGTGTTGAAATCCAGTGGGCCGGTTTTTTTCTTGGGTTTCTCAGACATGGCCAATCCTATCCAAAACTTACCCTTTTTTCGGCAATCCGCCAGGCAAGACTCCCGGATCGGTTCCTGACCGTGTTACAGGTCTTAGAAAAAATCGTAATTAAATCAGTTTTTTTTTTAGAACCAATATGGACTGGTTACCACACTCTAAATAAATTCAAAACTTTTTAAGGCCGGTCTGATCGGTTCAAACCGAACCAATCCCAAATTTACAAGTTCCACACAGAAACTAAATGTAATACCTATTTAGTACTCATGGTACCACAGACAGAGAATTAAACCGACAGATTCGGTAGCAGAAATACGGTAGAAACTGAGCAAAAAACAACACTTTAACCGACTTTTTTGAACCGAGCAAAGGAGAAATCTCCGGAGCGACTGTTCAGCGAGGCGGAGTAAAGAGTCTGATGGTTGGAGTTTAAACAACAGCAGACAGGGGCTTCAACCAAGCTCGCGCTGAATGTTCCATGCTGGCCATGGAAAGTTAACTCTTTGTTCTCCGGGGCAGTTGAAAGGTAAGACCTAACTG
This sequence comes from Neoceratodus forsteri, assembly GCA_016271365.2. Taxonomy (NCBI): domain Eukaryota; kingdom Metazoa; phylum Chordata; order Ceratodontiformes; family Ceratodontidae; genus Neoceratodus; species Neoceratodus forsteri. The sequence continues at coordinate 1,548,555,797 of CM057450.1, forward strand.
CAATAGTCAGAATACAGCAAAGCTTCATGTTGTTTGAATAAAGTATTTTGCACATTATCAGGAAGCATTAGCAGTCTTTTTGGAGCAACAGTACAATTGTGTACCTTTGTTGCACGTGCCGGTCCCCTCCTGCTTCTGCACCATAGAGAGAGAATGTAATTTCATTTTATTTTTTTGCAGAAATCCATAATAATTTAAGATGTTGATTAAAAATAAACCTTGTACTGGTAAACACAATGGTCTCCACAGTATTCTGAGCTGGTATCTCTATGTTTGAGGATGGTTCCCTCATTATGAGGGCCATTGTTCCTCACTGTTCCTCATTTCAGTGATAAAAGCTTTAGAGGTATTGTAAGATATGCTTACCTACACACACGTGACGTACACAAGGTACAGCATCACTACAAAGCTTACCCACATGCGCATGACATACACAAGATGCATCATGATTACCTGTATGCTCATGCAGATAATGCACAAGTATATAGCCCACAGCCATAAGTGGGATACTGACACACACAAACAAGCACACAGACATAAATGGGATACTTACACACACACACAAGCCCACAGCCTTAAGTGGGATACTGACTCACACACAAGCCCACAACCATAAGTGAGATACTTACACACACACAAGCCCACATCTATAAGTGGGGATACTGACACGCACACCCACGTCTATAAACAGGCATCTACATCTTCACATAACCCACAGCTATAAGTGGGATAACATAGACATGCCATTTATAGTACAGAGCTAGTATTATACACTTTGGGGGGTACACATTTCTCACACAGCACTAGGAGTGCACATAGAGTTAGTTATAGGGTTACACACACATATAAATAAGGCTAGGTAACACTTTATTTTTGCTTATATAATATAGAAAGCAGCTACTAATAAGAATAACCTTTACATTACTTAGAAACAGGCTATGCAATGCACTGCTATTTGAAGGAAGACCTTTGTCCTACAAGCGATCATGTAGGGAAATAATAAGCAATCTTGAATGATGTTTCTCTACAGACACATACTGCTATCTGCTGCTGTAATGTCCCATAATTACAAAGGAAGTTCTGGTTTCCCCCTCTATAGCTAAGGTGTTGTGCAGTCTCAGGTATAATTTATGAATAGACCTTTCAGGAAACATGATGATACATTACAAAAATGTTTCATCCATAAAAACATGTCATTGACATAAACGTGTTATGAGTAGAATGCTACATGAGTAGAAAGCTACAATATTGTAGCATTCAGAAGGACAACTCAGATAATACTTCCATCAGCCCACCAAATTAACCAGTAAGAGTAATAGTAAGTGCGATCATTATACGCACATGAGCTGGTGTATCTATCACCAGACTAGATGTTATCAGGGTATAAAAACCTGTGCACCCTGTAGCCTCTCCGAGGAAATCGCAGGCAGACCCTGCATGACACTGCAGTGTTTGAGAGAACCAGACTCCCGGGTACATATGTTACATAATTAGTATGCAATATATAATGACTGTCCTATAAGCAAGCTGGTAGAGCAATAAAAGAACTTTATGGTGCTTCTATAATTGCTTCTGATTCTTATTATTAGCCTTTCTCAGTCCTAGAACCTGTAAGAGGGGTATTGTGTGTTTTGTTATGGTGTAGTGATCTCCTGACGTTCCTCAAAGGGCTATGTTTCCCTGCAGGTAACTAAAGGTTTGTTAGATCATAATAACGAAGTCAGAGAGTGTCCAACAGAGCCCAGCAAAATACCTAATTGGTGAACGTGGCTCGGGACTAGAACAGGATTTAGGAGCAGAAGCAGTTTTTCTTACTGTTATGTAAAAAGAGATTTCAGCCATATAAAAAGGGACCTGTGTGGCCCCGAAAGCTTGTGTATAATTCCATCTTTGTACAAGACACTTGTTGGTTCAATAAAAGGTATCAAACCTTCCATCTTCCTACAGTTATGCAAACTGTTCAAAAATGCAGAGTAAAAGGTGGATTGATACACTTTTTATTTCTATTGGTGAGCAGGATATGGAAGGTGCTCTCGAAATGGCCATTACAAATAGAACAGTAAGTAGTATTAGCGCAGAACTTAGGTTAGACATTTCAAATTTTTTGACCTCACATGGGGGGTGGGGTAAAAAACAGATCAGAGGGGGTTAATTATGGCAGCTTTTTACACTATGGTTCAAGCACTAGAAGCTGAGAATTTGAAGCCCAAACTGAGAAAACAAAATGTGAATCTGAACATGCTGTATAATGTTTGCTGGACAAAAAATAAAGAATCTTTTGAAAGTGTTAAGCAGGAATGTGTCAGGTTACAACAGTATAAAAGAAATGTTCTACAAGTGAATGACTGGCTGGACTGAAAGAACAAATGCATGAGGAATGTGTGGCAATGGCTGATAAGCTAGCAATTTTAGAAGATTGTTTAAAAGGAGATTAGGAAAAACACGAAGTGTGCAATGCATATAAACTGTTACAAGACTAAGAGAGTAAGGGACAGTGCAAGGGAAAACTTAGCCATGTGAAATGTAAAATGCTGTTGAAAAAGGTACGAGAAATGTATGCAGTCCTTAGGGGTCATGTGAAAGTCTTGTCAAGTGTTTCCCCTATTGACCTTGTGTCATCGGAGGATGATGGCATGATGAAATGATGATGAAACAGACCCACCCACCCAGAATGGAAACAGAGTACGTGACTCCGGGGGTGAGTCAAGAGCTCACTCCCCTCTGGAACATTCAAATCCTGGTAAACCTCCACCCCTGGCCCCAGTCCAAGGCAGGCCACCTCCCCTAGCCCTGGTAACCCAGAGGGAAAGGACTGAGGTGGAAGCAGTAGTTGAGAATGCAATTGCAAATACCAACATTCCCAAGGACATAAAGGGTCCCATTCAAGCTGCCTTTTTTAGACGTATTACTGAGTGAGTCTGAAAGGGAGAAAAATCTCTTGAGGTGTAGCTAGAGATATGGCTGTAGCAACTGCCGAAGCAGTCCTCCGAGGAATGGACAGGCCCCCCCCCCTCATCCTTCAGTCCGCCCATGCAATCAATATATTGCTAAGGAAATTGGTTGCATGTGCCCTGGTGACAATCTGAGTTGCCACCTAGAGAGAGTCCAGGGAATGTGCGAAAGGCTCAGCCTTCCCACTGACAGGAGGGTGCAAGTGTTGAAACAAATAGTAGACCCAACCCTGTGGGAAATCCTTGAGGCTGGTATTTAGAATGATGAAGTTGCAGAGTTTGACACTATTGCAGCAGCCCTCCTACAAGCCCAAAATCCCAATTTGGTAGGCGTAGCCCTGACTCAGATCATTACACAAGGGAAGCCCCCTGCTAAGTATGACAGTCGGTTGTGGATGGCATACCGAGCTGGAAAAAAGTTGACCAGAGAGGTTTCTGACAAAGACTCCATTGAGTACAAAAGTTTATTTTTTAAAAACCTACAGCCCTCACTACATGACAGGATTGAGGTAGTCGTTAACCCAAGGGTGAATGAATACATAGTCATCCTAAACATAGTAGAGCGTGCTTTTGAGGTGCATCCACACCAAATGTCTTCCAGCCAGCAGGTAGCAGTCACTGCTGTGCGCATGCACACAGACTAACTCACTCACTACTGTGTGGCAGAGAGGACCCAAAACCCTCACCAGAACACAGGTAACACTGACGAAAATCCAAACCTGAAGCAGCAGCAGTTCAAACAAGCATTTGTGAATGCCGAATGTTTGCTTGCTGGCATTGGCATTGGTAGTATAGGAGTTAGAGAGATGCATTATAGGAATGGCAGTGAAGTATTGAACTGAAGCAAAGCCCACCACCATGCTACAGAGACTGATAGGCATTCGGGTGTGCCTTTGGGTCATCGGCCATAACGCCCATGCCATTTTACCACTCCCTACTCTGCAGACACCAACAAATGTCACGGTGTGCCTTGGGGTCTTTGGGCCTTCAGCTCACTCCATTCCATAAGGAAATATGGTGAGATGGGTGCAGTATAGGAGAAAGGGGATGAACTTTGGGTTCGAAGAGTCCAAGGCACACCTCGATGCCTGTCACTGGTTGCAGGGTGTGAGTGGGGGTGGAATGGCATGAGCATTACAGGCGATAATCCCAAGTCACACCCCTGATGCCTGTTAGTCTCTACAGGGTGGGGAGTTATGGTTGGAAACCCTAACGCCTCGGGCGTTTGTTGGTATTTTCACTCCAAATTTTCAATATGGGTTTTTTGTGACCCCTCCTCATGAACAGTGGCAATATCAGTTCATTAGCCGAAGCTGATTTTGCACAGCGACTCGCCATTTGGCACCACAGGTGCGAAAACACATTTCGAACAGGATGTGAAAAATGACAGCTGTACTGTTCATGGGAGGTGCAAAAAATGGCAATGTTGAAAATCTGGGGTGAAAATGTAAAAATTGGGTGAAGTCAATGAAAGGGTAGAAACTGCAATGCACACCCGTAATGTAATTAGTTTGGGGATTTTTACAGCAGATTGTCAACACAGGCATTTTGGGACCTCCGCTCATGAACAGTGTCACTGTGATTTTCTTAATCTGTCTCAAACACTGATTTCCCACAGCGACCGCGCATTTCTGTGCCAGAAGTACGAAAACACATTTCAGCCAGGGTGTGAAAAATGACAGCTGTACTGTTCATAAGGAGGTGTGGAAAAATACCAGTGTTGAAAATCTGGACTGAAAATATTACAAATTCGTGAACTTACAAAGGTGCGTGGAAAATGCGCAATGCATGCTCATAACACAGTCATTTTATGGACTTTTGTCACCAAATTTTCAACATAGCCATTTTAAGACCTCTGCTCATGAACAGTGTCACTGTGATTTTCTTAATCTGTTCCAACATTCATTTTGCACACCAACCACGCCATTGTGCACTATATGCACAAAAACACATTTGGGGCAAGATGTGAAAAATGACAACTGTACTGCTCATAAGGAGGTGTGGTAAAATGGTAATGTTGAAAATCTGGAGTGATGAGCGTGCATAGGAACTGCGCAACACACGCTTGTAAAACAGTCATTTTTAGGAATTTGTTCACCAAATTCTCAACATAGGTTTTGGAAAATCACCTTTACGCGAACTGACACTGTCGCTTCGCTATCGGGTCCCCGAAGATGGTTCCGTACAGTGACTGCAAGATCACCTTTTAGGACCGAATAACAAAATGACAGTGGCTGACTTCATGAGGTGGGGTCCCAAGAACCCCATGTTGAAAAATCGGTGAAAGAATTCCCAAAAATGGCTGATACATGCACTAAAGTTGAAAACAAAACTCATTTATGTCATTATACAGCTTACCGGCATTTTTTCAGTTCGCAGTTGGATTTGAAGAGTGCAGACGTGTTCCCGGTCCACCGAAGATTGTCACATGACCTCCGGAGGTAAGTATGGGGTGGGGGGATGGGGAGGTGGGGTACGGAGGGTGGGCGGGTTGGGGAAGGGGCAAGAGAGTCAACGAGGGACTGTTTTCTTTGTTCTAGGTGTTTTTTGTTTTTTAAAGACGACGGATTCTTACCACGCTGGGGTGGGCTCCCAGCGGCACCTGGAAGTTTGTTGGGGGGCAGCGGAGCTGACCAGGGATTGGGCACCCCCGTGGGCTGCAGACTTTTGCCACGCTGGGGTGGGCTCCCAGTGTGGCACCTGGAAGTTTGCTTTGGGGGGGCAGTGGAGCAGACAGGGGATTGGGCACCCCTGTCGGTCATACAGTGTGCGGGGGTGGAGGGGAGTGCATGAGCACGCTGGGGTAGTGAACTTTTCCATGAATGGAGAGAGTTGCTCCGGAACCAGAGCAGAGCCCCGCCTTTCAGTAGGCTTATAGCAGCCATACCAACCCCACCCAGTTGGGACCAGCCACTGAATGGCCTAGTCAGGCCTACTCCAGGCCCCAACTGTGACACACCCTTATGCCTACCAGGCCCCCTTATGTGCACCCAACCCCTACCCAACATCAGGCCCACTGCTTACCAGAACCAGGACAGCAGGCATGATGGTTCCTGGCCCCAGTATGCACCATTGCTAGGATAGCGATGGATGATTATGGTAGACCATGTGTGGAAGGGTTGGTTGGAGGCCGACAACTACAGTTACTTCTAGATACAGAGGCTGCTATTTCTGTACTGCATCAGGATAACCCTATGACATCACCATGGTCCACTGGGCAAGCTACATCGGCTTGTGCCTTCAGTGGATCAGAGACTGTCACTTACAGGTCCATCCCAATCCCTATTACAGTAGAAATTTTAAAAACGGAACACTGTTTTGATTTGATGGTCCTGCAGAATCATCAGAGTATTCTGGGTGTGGATTTTCTGACACACTTTAACTGCGTAGTCGATATGGTTAACCAAGCACTCATACAAATGCAAGGCCCTAGACATCTGCTTTGCATTTCAGATTCCTATGTAATAGCTGCAGTTAGATTTAATGACAGGGAGTATGATGTCATCTGCAAGCTTCAAAACCATACACTGTTTTCTCAACTGAAGCCCATACTGGACAGACATCCAGGGGCCTTTGCTAAGAACAAACTTGACTGTGGGAGAATAAGCATGACCATTGGGGTACCGGGGATCCACTCTGCCAGTGCCAGTACCCCCTTCCTCCACCCTCAGTACCTTCACTGAAAGACACCATCGAATCCCTTTGCAAGCAACAGGTAATTCGACCCTGTGTATCCACTGTGAATTCCCCCAATTGGCCTATGAAAAAGGCTAAGAACAGTTGGAGGCTCACCATTGATTACAGAAGGCTTAATCGGGTGACCCAAGCTGTGTATCTACTGTGGCCAATGCCCCAGATGTGCTTAATCATCTCAAACCTGAACACAAATGGTTCAGTACATTGGATATTTCCAATGATTTCTGGTCTTTATCCCTGCCACTGAAACCCACCTGAAAGACCCTGCTTTGTGCTGAGTCTTTTCTGATGGGTCTGCATCATACAATGTAGGAGAACCCACAGCATGTTTTGGGATACTGATTATTTCCCTTACAGGAGAAATCAGGGAGATTTCCAGAAAGTGCACCATAAAATCTACACAATGTGCTGAATTGGCAGCTGTAGCCTGTGCCATGGAAAACATTAAAGGTGAGCCCCCTGTGGACACAACTGTCTTTACTGACTCTGCATTTGTATGCAGTTCCCTCAGTGAAATTCTGCCCTTTTGGAAAACACATAACTTCACTTCCTCTGAAGGCACTCCTGTGAAATATAGGGATCTCTTCATGTACATAAGCCACACAGTGGATGATTTTACATTCAAGCTGTACCTCCATAAAGCGAAAGCACACTCTAAATCAGAACCCTTTCATGACCATAATGACAGGGCTGACACCTTAGCCAAAGATGGTTCACAAGGTGGGGGGGGGACCTGGCTTATGCCCACTTACATCTCTACTAGTGGCAGCTGGAAGAGGAACTGTTACCAGACCCATGGACCTGCATGCTGCTCAAATGGCAGATCCCCACATCAGACAGGTAAGGCAATAACTATTTAAAAATTATCCTGAGGCCATCCCCTCAGACAATCCCCTAAAAAAGAGTAGATCCCAGCAGCATCTCTCACAGGACCAGAAATTGGTTTTGTATGATACAAAGGAACACTTGTGGGTTGTTCCCACACTACTCATTCTGGAATTCATTTATCAGGTATATGATACCCCTACTGGTGGAAACCAGGGGGTAGAAAAAACCTTTACTACGTCTCAAGACCACCGGATGGTGGCCTGGTATGTCTAAGATTGTTCAACAATACCTAGACAATTGTCTTGTCTGTGCACAAAATAACTCTACCCAGTAATAAAAATGCTAAGCTATGCCCCCAGAGGCAGACAGGTCCCTGGAATGCAATCCAACTCGATTACATAGGGCCCATGACCAACAGCAGCAAAAACAGCAAGTATGCACATGTGCTCACAGACCTATTTTCAAATTGGGTAGAGTCTTTCCCCTTGAAAACAGCAACAGCTAGGGGAACTGCTAAGTGTTGGTAAATGAAGTATTTTCCAGGTGCAGGTTACCTTCGAAAGTCAATTCTGATAAGGGAGCTACATTCACAGCATAGATAATGCAGGAAACTTTGAAAATGCTAGGTGTTAGTCAGAGATTCCACATTCCCTACCACCCCCAGTCTTCAGGACAAGTGGAAAGAACAAACAGATCAAAGTTAAGGTAACAAAGTACACTGATGAAAACCCCAAGACATGGGATGCTACATTGCCCTTGATTCTCATGGCAATTAGTTACCCCTGCTTCAGCTACCCACTGCACACCCTTTGAAGTAATGACAGGAAGACAGATGAGGCTGCCAGAACACCTGTGGATTGATTTGCACACACCCACTGCTGACAGACTATCCACGGATACCTATGTGGCGCAACTAAAAGACAACCTTCGGAAGGTACACCGTTTTACTGCTAACAATCTGGGAAGAGCCCAACTGCAATCAAAAATGTATTTTGACAGAAATGTTAAAGAGGTAGACTGGCAAATAGGAGACCAAGTCAGGGTTCTGCACTACAACCAGCTCTCCTACTCATTTACAAGTAAGTGGACGGGACCCTTTGAGATTGTAAACAAGCTCAGTCCAGTTGTTTACCAGGTAAGAGGTACCTCTAACCTGGAGAGAACACAGCCAACTAAAAAGTGGTGCCATGCAAATCAGTTGAAACTATTTAAGGGTTTCTGAGTAAATAGCACTGTAACTCCTTCCCCATCTATTTGGGGAGGGAACATGTATTGTTAACAGCTGGCCTGTTTTCTGTATTCAGATACTGGAAATAATAAAAGCTAAAATCCATGGATGGGAGGCAATTCTGGGTAGGCCTATTCCCAGCCTACCTACTTATGACCCTGTTTCCACGTTTTGGTCAGGGAGGTCCAGTCCAAAAACTTGACCAGAGGGAGAAAACATTGCCTGGGCCAGTAAGACCATCTCATGATGACAACATCCAGAGGGAAGTCCTTGCCCAGCTGCTTCCAGTCCCACCTTCTGAGCCTGAGCCTGTTCCAGGTCCATTTCCCATCCCAGATCCAGAGCCAGATCCTGAAGATAGAGATCTTGTCCAGATGAGGCCAATACCAAATCCAACCTTAGTTCCAGTTCCAGTCCTAGAGGTTTCAGAGGAAATTCCGTGTGACCCCAGACGTGAAAGAAGATTACCCCACTCAATCTTTCTGGCTGACCCCTTGATCTCCAGCCACTCATCCTATGCCCCTTTTAAACTCTTTGATTCCCAAAGCTTATTATGTTATACATGAAGGTTCTAATATCAGTCTACAAGTCAAAGTGAATGCTCTTAACCCCCTTGTTCTGCAGCTGGACATTATGTGGACATTTACTGATTCTAATGTACTTTTAAATGGTAAATCTGTTGAAGTGGCCCATCTTCACAAAGGAACTTTTAAAGGTTGGCCAAATACTCAAATTGCTTCTAATGGAACTTTAACAATCCAAAATGTACACTTACAACACGCTGGACTCTATAACATTACCATTACAGCAAATTCCAATTTTTGCCTTCATTTTCACAATGTCACAATGAAGAGACTCTGTCAATTGAATATTATCATTACAGACTCTATTTACAGTAATGTAAATTCTAAAACTGTTTCTGAAAATCATGAAAACTGCCCTGTACTTGGACCCGGCCCAAAAAGTGGCCTAACTTCTATTTCTATTCCAGGTGTATTAATTGATCATGTAAATCACATGCATGTGCCTGTAATTTTAAATGTATCTAACTAGAACACGGCTGAATTCGGTCATTGCTCCGAAACAAACAGCTCTAAATTGCATACAGTAATGCTACTTGACACTGTGGCAGCATTTCAAACACAAGCTCAAGACCCTGTAGCAGGGCAGTATTCTATAGAACACCATGGGTTGTTCAGCCCTAAACATAGGAAAAGAGGGTTAGGTCTTCCTGGTGTGACAGGCATTTTAGGGTCTGCCACAGGTATTTTTGGGACTGGTTTATCTATTTGGAATCGTGCCGACTTGGCCAAAATTAGGAGGCATGTTAAATTATTCAATAGTAAATTAAACCAGGATGTAATACTGCCTATGCTACATGGTTTTGCTGGCCTTGCACAAGAAGAAAGGTTCACCGAATATAATATGCACTTTATTGCTAGGATTTTCAGTCAGACCAAACACAAGTTAACACACTTTAATAATAGGGAGGCTAGAAAGTACCACATAGGTAGGAAAATCCTATGCTCTGCTTATGGAAGCTTTGCACTCCCCACTATTACAAATCTCTTACGAGATTTAGAAACTGGTAAGATCCGAGACCTCATTAATGACAGACGTATGGCCAAGTGGTATAGCCCCCACTGTGACAATATAGCTTGTACTATGAAGTGCACGGATCATTCGGTCACATTTGCCATTGCCACTGCTAGAAACTTTGGTTACGTTACAGTGCACCCCAACCAGGGCCCCTGCTATAGCAGACATTACAGTGATATAAAAGATACAATGTTTGTCACATTTACTGTTTCACTGCCTACATTTGATAATGATACTGCAGTATTTAATAAACTGGTACAGGTACAATCACTTGGGCACTTGGAAGAAGACATCTTTCAAGAACAGATAAAGCTGCCAGATCTCCTTGTTCATCACCTGAATACCTGGGTAGCCCCCCCATACAGAGTGCTGCACCAGGAAGGGCTACCACTACCTATGCAGGTGTGATGTCTTTACCGTGGTCACACCTGTGTGGGGATATGAACCAGACTTCGGAGAAGGGTCATCTATTGACCAAGCCAATGTAAACTTTGATACAACTGATGGAAATCAGCACACTGTTCCTTCGCCAGCCAGTACTGGTACCCACAACAATGCTAATGCGCGGGGTACCATACATGAAGACAAGCCTGGGGGAAGGGCAATCCCTGACTTCAGCAAAGAAAACATTTCTTCAGACGTCTCTTCAATCAAAGCCCAGCAGCAACACTTACATCAAGGCTGCTGGAATTCCATTTTCTACTAAACTCACCAACTCCTCGGTTTTGTGCCCCATCAGACTTACCAAATGGCTTGTACCTGAAGTTAGAGTTACCTACAATTCTGAAGGTTTATACTATGTGGTTACTAACCATAAGTCTTATGTTTATAACGTTATGGTTTGTAATGTGACAACACCCAATTTCTGCTTTACACCCCATGAACGTACTATTATTGGCCATACAATCATTGCCCCAGTGCCCCTCCATGACCAAGATTCTAGAGATACAAAACCCACTCATTCAAAAGATAAAAGCCAATACTTACCAGTTTTTAATGTTCATATAGATCAATTGCATTTTGGTGTTAAAAGGTTAATGAAAAGGAAAGACACATACTATTCAAATCAAAAAGTGTTAAAAAAACAGAGGATTCATTACAAACTATGGGCCAGATATTCAAAGCTTTGCCCCTGGGTTAAGTTAACACTGCCCAGCAGGCAAACGTAACCTGGAGCACAAAGCAAGTTATGTTCAAAAGGAAAAACCCAGGGCAAACAGCTTCTGAATATAGCATGGGAATGAGGCCATGAAAACAGGGCTTGGAGTGCAGGGCAAACATAGCCCTAGAATAAGGCAGCACTGAATATAGCAACCAGGAAGTGCAAACCACAACAACACAGTGCACAGAGATGTGTGATCAGGTAGAGATGAACTATGTGGTCAATGTGTGTACCAGCAGATGAGTGGACCCAGTATAGCAACAGGCAGCAGCAGATGTGAAAGAACAGCGATCAAAACTGTATAAATATTCCCGAACCGTTAACGCGGCTTTAGCGTGGAGCTAAGCTGTTAGCCCGGTGCTAACACGTTTGCCCGGTGCTAAGATTTGCCATATTCAAAAGTGACATGCAAATGAGCCTACTTAGGTAGTCTCTGGGCAAACAGCTAGATTAGCATCTCATCATTCCCTGATTTGCATGCAGTTTGCTCAGCGTTACTGCAAGGTCCCACAGCTCCACCTGTAGGTCAGTCTGGAAGTACAGGGGCTGGCTAGGTCTGGACACAGCTCCACCTGTAGGTCAGTTTGACAGTGCATGATGGTTGCTACAGGCTACATGTATGCAGTACAGCACAGCATTGTGTGCTCCAGGGGAGAACACAGCATAGGCACAGGCGGTGGTGGTGCTGTATACAACTGTCACACTGCAGGCCATGGTACAGTGCACAGCAGACACTACAGTAGCAAGGGGGCTGTAGTGTGAGGGACACAGCAATGCCTATGGTATGTAGGGCAGTGATGACCACTGCACTGTACACAGTGATAGGCCCAGCATGCAGGTGAGTACTGATGGTGGATAGTACTGTTTCGCTGTTGTGTGCTCCAGAGATGCTGCACCTGTGGCATGGGATGCTCACAGTGACATTTGCATGGCTGGCAGTGTGTGCTGTGGCTTCTGTACAGTTGTGCGGTATGTGACTGTGGGGGGCATGTATGCCCCGATAGGCACTCAGGTGGTGGGGTATTCCCACTACTGGCCCATGTGCACTGCATGATGTGTTCCAGCCATGTGGCCACACCTGGGCTGTGGTGAGGTCTGGCCATCCGTACACCCTCCCCTCAATGGCCGCCATGCCCACAGTGCTGCATGTGTGTGCTGGCATCTGTTGGTCACCACAGACGTATGGTCTGCAGGTGTGTGCTGTATGGCCACACTACCTGGTTGTCCCCTGTGGGTCGGATCCCCCCTTACTGTCTGTGCTTGGCTGGGACCAGTGGCAGCTGTTGGCATCATGGTGGTGTCAGCAGTGAGCAGCATGTGTCCTCCATGTCAGGCATTTTCTAAGTGTCATGCTCTTATGTTAGGGTCACGCAAGCTGTGCTAATCCCCTCACAAACACCGTGCTATGCACCAATGATGTGCAAAGCTGTTTGCCCAGGGTTAAGACCAGCTTTTCCTGGGCGGTAATTTGTTCCATGCTAAGGGTCACACTGTGTCACGCTAACCACCTTAGCGCAGCACTAGTCGCTGAATATCTCATAGCACCTGTATTCATGTTCACCTTGCCCCTTGCATATAATTATGGTTTGCTCAGTGCTAATGCACTTTGCCCATGCTATGTGGTCTTTTGAATATGGCAGTCCCACGCTAATCCTGCGCTAAACCCATGCAAACTGTTTGCGGACCGCACAAAGCTTTGAATATCTGGCCCTATGTTTCCTGATGGAGATACACACATTGCACTACCAACACATGGTTGGATTTCACATTTAAGGGATTTGTACTCGTTCAAGGTTTTCTCATTTTTATACTTCTTATTACTACTTTTTGCCTCTGTAAAAAACTCTCAACTTTCATAGATCTCAACTCAAGTTTCTCTACGCTACCCAATCTGCCCACTCTCCTACTCACTAATTCTCTCTCTCTCTCTCTTTCATTCTCTTTTTCTGTGTTACCTGTACAGGTGCAGATAACAAATGGGGGAAATGTAAGATATGCTTACCTACACACATGATGTTCACAAGGTACGGCATCACTACAAAGCTTACCCACCTGCGCATGATGTACACAAGGTGCATCATGATTACCTGTGTGCTTATGCAGATAATACACAAGTACATAGCCCACAGAGGTAAGTGGGATACTTACACACACAAGCCCACAGCCTTAAGTGGGATACTGACACACACACAAGCCCACAACCATAAGTGGGATACTTACACACACAAGCCCACAGCCATAAGTGGGACACTTACACACACACAGGCCCACAGCCATAAGTGGGATACTTACACACACAAGCCCACAGCCATAAGCGGGAAACTAACACACACACAAGCCCACATCTATAAGTGGGGATACTAACACGCACACCCATGTCTATAAATGGGCATCTACATCTACACATAACCCACAGCTATAAGTGGGATAACACAGACATGCCATTTACAGTACAGAGCTAGGATTATACACTTGGGGGGATACACATTTCTCACATAGCTCTGGGGATGCACATATAGAGTTAGTTATACGGTTACACATATATATAAGGCTAGGTAACACTTTATTTTTGCATATATAAGATAGAAAGCAGCTACTAATAAGAATAACTTTTACCTTACTTAGAAACAGGTTATGCAATGCATTGCTATTGAAGGAAGACCTTTGTCCTACAAGTGATCATGTAGGGAAAGAATAAGCAATCTCGAATGATGTTTCTCTACAGACACATACTGCTATCTGCTGCCATAATGTCTCATAATTACAAAGGAAGCTCTGGTTTTCCCCCTCTGCAGCAAAGATATTGTGCAGTCTCAGCTATAATTTATGAACAGACCTTTCGGGAAACATGATGATACATTACAAAATGTTTCATCCACAAGAACACGTCATTGACATAAACGTGTTATGAGTAGAATGCTACATGTGTAGAAAGCTACAATATTGTAGCATTCAACAGGGCAACTAAGATAATACATCAGCCCACCAAACTGACCAATAAGAGTTCTAGTAAGTGTGATCCCTATACGCAAATGTGCTGGTGTATCTATCACCAGACTAGATGTTATCAGGGTATAAAAACGTGTGCACCCTGTAGCCTCTCTGAGGAAATCACAGGCAGACCCTGCATGACACTGCAGTGTTCAAGGGAACCAGACTCCTGGGTATGTATGTTACATAATAAGTATGCAATGTATAATGACTGTCCTATAAGCAAGCTGATAGGGCAATAAAAGAACCTTATGTTGCTTTTATAATTGCTTCTGATTCTTATTATTAGCCTTTCTCAGTCCTAGAACTTATAAGAGGGGTATTGAATGATTTTTTGTGGTGTAGTGATCTCCTGACGTTCCCCAAAGTTGTTACGTTTCCCTGCAGGTAACTAAGGGTTTGTTAGATCACAATAACAAAGTCAGAGGGTGTCCAACAGAGCCCAGCAAAATATCTAACATAATGGTGTTCTCTCTCAGTTCCCCTCTAGTCCCCCACTGTGCTCTCTCACACCCAGGACCCAACTGTAGTGTTCTCTCTTAGCTCCCCTCCCCCAGTCCAACTTTCTTACTTTACCTCTCAGACCTTATCCCAAGCCCTGCTTTCAGGGGAACTTTCAGCTGCCAGAACCCCAACCTACATTAAGACCCCTGGCCCCCTCAAACAGTCAAGGCTGCCTAAGCATCTGCTTGCCATTTACCCCATCCAATCCCATGACAGCCTTGAACTCTCCCCATTACACAGGATAACTGTCACAGAAACAATGATAGGATGCAGCAGCAGCAGCCCATGCACACTGCACTGGTAGGGGACTTGGGGGAGGGGAGCTGAGAAATAACACTGCAGGTGGGTGTGAGAGAGTGTGGTGGTGGACTGGGGCTATCTTTTTTTTGTTACTCTGTTAACGACCCATCTCCCTTTCTGATCTGCCCCCTCCCCCCAGTTCCATTGCCTGTCTCCTCTTGGCATTCACCCCATTCTCCTAATCCTCATGGCAAGTAATTGGGTGTTCCCAAAGCCCTTTGGAGTTTGTGTTTGTGTGGCGGACGAGGGTGTCACTGCCTGGGGTGTGAGACCTGTGGGAGAAGCCAGCTGCACCCTGCTGAGGCCAGGACATTTTCTGATTTTGCCCCACACCTCAGGGATGCTGCTGGTGTGGATGGAGCTGCATGACATGCATCCACTCTGCAAACATGTGCTGATGTCAGGCACTGTCCGCGCCCACATCAGAGCAATTCTGTTTTCATCGCCACCTGTGGACAAGCAGGTGGCACTGTCGCAGCACAGAACACATCTCTCTCTCCCTGAAGGAGGAACGCATCTGCCGGGTTGCTCTGTCCTCCTCAATCTGCCCACCTACATCCCAAGCTTGTTCCCAAATCCAGGTAATTGGCATTGTGAGCAGTAATAATTGGAGGTGTGAAAATGGCATGGGTGGTTGCCAACTGGGAGACCAATCTAGTATGTCACTTGAGGGGAGCCTGAAATGGTTCGCTGGTAGCTGGAAGAGTATGGATTGGTTCTATAAAATAAAATCTGCTACTACTCTTACAGTCTAGATCTCATTAAGAAGATGCTATTACACCAAGCAGCACATTGTAAACAGCAGCTTGAGCCGATTATTATTGTTTCTTTCAGACTGTCTCTGGAGGGGGCATATTAAATGAACTACTGGAAGCGCAGAGCCAGGCTGCCACATTTCTCGGCACTGAATGGTGTGCAGGTCCATGCAGAATACTGACTTTTTAATGGATGCATAGAGACAGCTATGTTAACATATTACCAGTGAGGAGGAGCAGAGAATAAGTGGAGTTTGGAAGTATGTCACTGGATCCAACACTAATCACATTCCCTCCACAGTGGAGTTTTATCACATCATTGATATCCATGAGATCTCTGCATGTCGTTTCTCTATCTCCTTCCTCACCCCTTCCATTCCTTCTTACCAGATCTAGTTAATTTTCTTTTTCCCTAAACAAAGACAAAGGTCAGTTTCCCCTTGCTGATCCAATCCCATTATTATGTTGCCCCTTCCTTGGAGCTTTCAGCTCCCCAATAAGCTATCTGTTAGTTATATCCCGAACCTCTGATGTGAAAGTCAAGATGGTCGTTCGCCACATAGTTCTTTCCAGCATGGCACTGCTAGCAATCCTGGCTAAATACACCATCAAAATGCGAAAAGCAGGACACCAGCGAAAAAGTACAGTTACGTAAGAACTTACCGTAACAGTAGATCTTCGAGAACAGCTCTTGCAGCAGGTTACACCATTAGGACCGAAGCCGCCAGGCGCCAGGACCCACGGAAAATTCTAGTTAGCTAACTGTGAGGGACCCCTACGTCAGTCCGCCTCCGGCGTCAAGCGTGTAGTACAAAGAAGCGGTCCCGCCAGATTCTCCAGTTCTCCCGCCGGAGACTTCTTGCCGCAGGCTGACATCAAAATGGGAGACCTAGGATTCGCCGTCAGAAGACAGAAAGATAACAATTCTTGCTCAGAAAGACTGAGCCATGCTTCCTCCAAGGGGGAAGGTGGGCGAGGAAAGGTACCTGCTGCAAGAGCTGTTCACCGAAGATCTACTGTTACGGTAAGTTCTTACGTAACTGTACTATCTTACCGAGACACAGCTCTGCAGCAGGTTACACCATTAGGACTGGATTCCTGCCAGCAACGCTGTCAGAAAATCGGGAGGAGGAAATTAAAGGATAAAAACCAGGTCCTGAACCTAGGACAGGAGACCCAGTACGGCCAAACCAAAACAGCCCTTCACGAGGCGTGTCCAGGCTATAATGCCTGATAAAGGTATGCACAGAACTCCAAGTGGCTGCAGCGCATATAGCAGAAGTGGAAACATTTTTGAGCGCTGCAAAGGAAGTAGCCACCCTCTAGTGGAATGACCCCGGACTGTACTGGGAGGGGCTTTGTTTGATACCATAACAGTGAGAAATACACTGGACAAGCCAGCGAAAGGGACTGTTTGGATACTGATTGGCCCATCATTCTCTCAGAGAAGGAAATGAAAAGCTGCTCAGAACTACGAAAGGACTGAGTTCTGTTGAGGTAAAACCTCAGGCTGCGGTGAACATCCAGGGTATGGAGCAGAGGCCTCCTCTATTAAGAGTAGTTCGAAGTAGACCGGAAGGTCGATATCCTGGTTCAGAGTGAGTGAAGAAACCACCTTAGGCAAGAATTTAGGGTTCGTCCTCAGGGATACTCTGTCCCGGTGGAAAACTAAATAAGGCTCTTTGCACATGAGCGTGAAGTTCAGAAATTCTTCTTGCCGAGGTAACAGAACTAAAACAACGTTTTCCACGACAGAAAACGTAGCTTCGCAATCCGCAGGTTCAAAGGGGAAGCGTGAGCTGTTCAAGGACAAAAGCAAATCCCATGGAGGCACAGGGTCTCTAATAGGAGGCCTAAGGTGCAGCACCTCCCTAAGAAATTCCCGAGGCGTCCACCTGAGCCACTGTACGATTTCCCACCGGAGGTGGTAAGCTGAAATGGCACAGAGGTGCACTTAATAGAGGAGTAGGCTAGACCCGATTGAAAGAGGGAGAGCAAATATTCTAATATTACTCCCACAGGACAACCTTTAAGGGGAAAGGTATCGCTCATTATTACACATTAAAACGGCGCCATTTCATGGCGACGCCGTGATGCGTTGTTGGCTTCTGCTGCAGAAAGGACTTCTGCAACCTCTTGGTGAGACCCCTGACGAAATGGCTATGTGTCTCTAGGAGCCAAGCATGCGTGGTTCAAGGAAATGTAGGTCCGGTGACAAGGAACCTTCTCCTGAGACAGTAAGTGGGAGCTGAGCGGCAACGGGAGCGGGGGTTCCCGAGATAGTTGAATCAACAAAGGGAACCAAATCTGTCTGGGCCAAAATGGGGCCACTAGGATCATTATTGCGTGCTCCCTGCGCAGTTTGAGAAGAACTCTCTGGATCAACGGGAAAGGAGGGAAAGCGTAGAGGAATCTGTTGGCCCAGGAGAGGGATAACGCGTCTCGCCAGAAAACACCAGGCCCTGGATCTAGCGAGCAAAAATTGGGCAGTTTTGCGTTGGATGGGGAGGCGAACAAGTCTAGATCTGGAGTTCCCCATCAAGAAACAGATCCTCTGCTACCTCCTGAAGGAGTTCCCATTCGTGGACTCTGGCCTGAGAACCACTTCAGGCCGCCTGCAACCGTAGTTGTCCACTCCGGAACGTGCACAGTGATCAGATTCGCTACCGTGTCTGATTACTTCCAATCCCACACTCTCATGGCCTCCTGCAAGGGGTAAGAGGTGCCTCCTTGTTTGTTGAGGTAATACATCACCGCCGTGTTGTCTGTCTGAAGTAGAAGAGTACACGGTGGGATAACTGACTGAAAGCTACCTGCAGGGCATAGAGGACCGCTTCATTTCCAGCACGCTGATGTGAAGGTGAGTTCCATCTGGGTCCACGTACTCTGGACTTTACCCCCCAGGTGTGCCCCACCCAAGACCGGAAGCGCCTGTGGTGAGGGTGACCTCCGGGACGCATGAACGGACGCTTGATGAGAGCGAATTTGGGTTAGCTACCACTGCCAGTCTTGAATCACTGAATTTGTGAGTCTGACCGGATGCTGCAAGTGGTCTTGCCTTTGGTCCCATTGCACTTTGAGGATCCACTGAGTAATGCATGTGGAGTCTTGCGAAAGGGACAGTAGGAATGGCTGCAGCCATGTGTCCGAAAGCAGTAAAGGACCGACCTGGCAGGTACAACCTTGCTTAGTGATAGGTCCCTTTATGAGGGATCTGATGCGCCTCCGCCTGTCGGCCGGAAGAAAGGCTCTTCCCAACAGTGTCCAGAACTGCTCCTATGAACTGCAGTTTCTGGCGACGGTACCAGGAGAGACTTCTCGTGATTTATGAGGATGCCCAGGGATCGAACAGATCCTGGGTGCTTTTGATTGCAAGAAGCAACGCTCTCTGGAGGCGGCCATGAGAAGCCAGTTGTCCAGGGTATCGGAACACGAGTGGCCCTGTCTCCTCAGAGACGCTGCCACGACTGCCATGCACTTGGTAAAGACCTCGGTGCGAAGACAGTCCGAAAGGAAGGGCTCGAACTGAAGGTGGTGGTCGAGAACTCAAGCGTAGGAACCTCCTGTGCCTGAGCTATAGGGATGTGCAGGTAGGCATCCTGCATGTCTAGAGACGCTAAAAAGGCGTCCTGTTTGAGCATGGGATAAGACCTGGAAGGGTCACCATGCGGAATCTCTTGTAAGTGACCGACACATTGAGGTCGCTGAGGTCCAGATTGGACGGAGGTCCCCTTTTCTTGGGAACCAGGAAGAAGTGGGAATAGTATCTAGTCCTCTCTGGTTCTCTGGGACGCATTTATCGCTCCCTTCGTAGCGCGTAGCTTTGCCAGATCAAGGCTTTGTGCTGACCCTGATACCGGAGAGCAAAGGAGGCCTCGAGGGTGGCTTTCCGCGAATTCTATAAAGTGGCCTAGACTGACCAATTGAAGAACCCACCTGTCGGTGGTAATGGCCTGCCATCCCGCAGGAAGTTCGCACGCGAATTCTCGACTATAAACTCCCGTGATCCTGAGGGGCGGGGCCGGCAAGGAGTCAGGGCTGTGGCGGCAGATGGACCCGCTGGCTGGGCCTGCCTAGGAGAACGCTGGCCTCGGCTGGCGGGTGTTTGCCTGCTGGCTCTACGAAACCAGAGCCCTCTGAGGTGCAGCGGAGGGGTCTGTTGCCTCTGGCGTCTGACAAGACGTAAAACGGCTTTGTTCCTACGAAAGAACTAAGCTTAGGTCTGCATGGCCTGAACCGACCTTACCGCTTTCCTAGCCTCTTGGAGTTTGGTAAGGATCTTTTCTGTAGGATTACCAAACAATACTTCTCTTCAAAAGGCGCCCAAGATGTTCTTTTGACGCCAGGGGAAAACCGAGACGCGCAACCAAGAGCGGCCTCTCGAGGCAAACGCCAGAAGCTGCTGCTCGGGCCGATGAGTCCGCTGGAGTTACACGTGGTTTTACAGCACTTGGGTCCCTACTGCCTGAACCTGTATAGAGGAGCTGAAGCATCTCCTCCTTCCTGCTCACCTTCGGGCATCTTTCAGCCGCTCTAGACCCTGTTCCCACAAAGCGCTCTGGAACTGAACCATGTGGGTTGGGGCTAGTTCAGGGATCTGATGGCGCAGGTAGCGGAAGCATACGGCGCCTACCCAATGCGCCCAGTTGTTTGGACTCTGGGTCCGTGGCAGGGTGCTCAAATGTTGTGGCCTCAGGACCGGTCATGTGAGGCTGTGATGACCAGAGAATCGGCCTGAGGATGCTGCCAAGTACTGGTCAGTCTTAGGAGCCTTGTACAAGCCGATCAGGCTTCTTCGGTCTCGCTGGAGCGAGTGTGGGACGCTTCCACGCAGCCTTGGTGACGCCCATGAAAGTGTCAACCAAGGGTGGTACCACCACAGGCTTGGGGTCCTTTTGTCAAGATATTTGCGAGTCGCACTCTTTCGGGTCTAAGTCTTCAGCATCCCATCCCATGTTCTCTTGTATATGTCTCATAATATCAAGGAACGAGGGATCATCCAGAGGAGATCTAGGCATCTCACGTGGTCCGAGAAGGGATGGAGAGTGGAGATGGGGATCTAGAGGTGGAGAAGTCTGATCCCGTGTCCTCCGCTGAAGGCGAACGTCGCGCCTCCCTGGATCTCTTGGGGCTGGGGTGATCCAGAAGAGGATTTCGACTGAGGTCTCCGTTTATCTGTGTCTCCCCGGGAGGGGCCCCCAGGCTCCCGGGAGGGGAACACGGCTGCCGACTCCCCGGCGAAGTGGGGGGCAGGAACCGGAGTAGGAGGAGGAGTAGGAGGAGGAGGGGGGAACCATGTCTTTTTAATGGTATCCCACCAGTAGGTGAACAGATCTTTCACCATAGAGAGAGGCCCGACGACGGCCGGGTGCCGTGGGCGGTCGTCGGGTCCCGCGTCCGGCTCCACAGGGGCTCTGTAATGGCGAGGATCCTGAGTACTCTACGGACCGGGTCGCCGTCCTGGTCCTCGGGCTGCTCTAGGTCCTCCGGCAGAGGCTCTGACCAATGTCGGTCGGAGGCAACAGGGCCTTCTTCTTTCAGGAGGGGCGGTCGTCCCCTACTGGCGCCCGCTGGGATGTAAATGGCCGCGTCGGTCGCCGGGATGACGGGCGGCTCAGGAAGATGGCGCCGGCTGGCGGCTGTCGAGCCGCGTCTGGGCTACAGGCCTTTTAAAGGCGTGAACTCCAACGGCCTTGGCGTGAGGCACCGATTTAAGACCTGACGTCGGGTACCGGTGAGCCGGAACCCGACGGCGGTGGTGATGGTGTCGTTCTCCGGACTTCGCAGGCCCTGGAAGGGGAGGGAAGGCTGGCGGATTTCTCCTGAGATGAAGGTTTCTTGATTGCAGCCGGGGAGATTTTCAACCGAGCTACGGGACTAACCCCTAGAAGGGGACCTGAAGGGGCCTTTCCCTTCTCTCTCCGCGGCGCTTGTGGACCCTGGAGTTTTCCCCTTGAGGACATGGTCTTCAGTTGTTCCTCCAGAAGAAACGCCTGCAAAGCCCTCTGACGCCGGATCCTGGTACGGCTGTTGAACCCTTGGCAAGAAGGACAGGCCCGGGTATCGTGGTTCAGCCTAGGCACCGGACGCAGGGCCGTGGGGGTCCTGAACGGGATCTGCCTTCATGCGCACTTCTCAAGGATGGCATCTGGCTGGTGATGACATCAAGATCTTGCTTGAAGAGGTCTGAAGATTTTCGAAAATTTTATCGAAAAAGAACTATTCACGCTGGCCGCTGGCTAGACTGGTAACCGAAGGGTCTGGTAGCTAAGTCGGCCCGGCGGGAAAGAACTAAGGAATCTGGCGGGACCGCCCCTTTTGTTGCATCACGCCTGACGCCGGAGGCGGGACCGACGTCGGGAAGTATCCCGCTGAAGTTAGCTAGCTAGACTTTTTCCATAGTCTGGCGCCATGCTTCGGGTCCTAATGGTGTAACCTGCTGCAAGAGCTGTGTCTCGAAGTAAGATTGAGATATTCCCGCTCTGCTTACCTATTCTGGGTAAATATGTTGGGAAAATAGGTACTGTCTTAACCGTCAAGGTTTCTTTTTCCCTATTATTGTGATGTAAATCTGGAATATTTATATCATAATAGTATAACAAATACATTAAAATGCAACCCACACATCCGCCCTGATGGCAGATGACCCGAATGCGGGAGCATGCGTGGGAAGTCACATCATTAGGCAGACCTGGCCACAGCAGCTGCCATTGTCAGTGTGCTGCAGTTAGGGAGGTAAGGTATTGGACAGAGCCTCCATTCATACCAGGGGAGGTAGGAGGAACCAGGGAGAAAATGCTGCTAAAACTCCCTTGGCATATAAATGCTGGCCTGGGTTCTGAGGACTCCCTTGGGTTCCAGTGCTAGTCAGCATTCGATCCTAGTCCACATATTGGACTGCCTCGGGGGGACGCCCCTACCCTGGGGCTCCTGCCAGAGAGACTGCCTCATGGTGGCAACTAGGCTGGCCTGGAGCCTGGGGAGGACTCTAGGGCTTAGACATCTAATGGAGTACGCCCATATGAACAGAGTATATCGGCGACGATCAAGGGCTGGGACAAAAAAAAATTATGAAAAAAAGCAAAACCAAACTTTTATTATGTATTTCAGAAGTTTTATGATTTAGCAGCCCTTTTGGCACTGACCAAAGTTTGTTTTTTCACAGTTATCAACATAGGCCAGCATGGAAGAACAAAAGTTTGCTAACTAATGCACTGCACTATTATTTCATATTTTCTGCCTTCTCAGTTCAACAGGCCTATCTGAAGCACAACAGGGAGTGTATTACAAAAAACACTGCCATACTCTCAACCACTGTATTCATTCCCTTTCTTCCTACATACTCCTGCTGAAGATCCTCCTTGCTGGACAGCCATGGACAGTAAACAAGGTCAACTCAACCTGCAAGGAACTCTCTCTGGAAAATATCTTTGGAAAGTACAGTTACATAAGAACTTACCGCAACAGTAGCTCTTCGAGAGGAGCTCTTGCAGCAGGCTATTACCATTAGGACTAATGCTGCAGGCTGTAGGACCCACCAGAAAACTCTTAGCTAGCAGTATCCAGCAGCACCAGCCCCCGACGTTGGCCATGGTACAAAAGGGGGTGGTCCCTAGCTCCACCTCAGTTCACCCGCTGAAGACCCGTGAACAGGCTCCAACAGGTGGACCAGGCGAAGCACGCCTACCTGATGTCGAATTCTCCAGGCGGAAGGAGGGCAGGAAAGCAACGCCTGCTGCAAGATCTCGTCTCGAAGATCTACTGTTACGGTAAGTTCTTACGTAACTGTACTATCTTACTTTGAGTGGGAGCTCTTGCAGCAGGCTATTACCATTAGGACCGAGTCCCACGCAAAGAAGGTGATTCACCCCGGGAGGAGGATGAAAATCGGCAAAGTCTACGAAAGAGAAAGGTAGGCACATTAGAGGGAAGCAATCCTTGGAGGATTGCTAGGCCGAACCCAGCCCTATGACTGGAAGCAATATCCAGGCTGTAATGCCTGACAAAGGTGTGCACTGAACTCCAGGTAGCCGCTGCACAAATGTCTCCTACAGAGACATTTTTCAGAGAGACAAATGAGGTAGCCACTTCTCTGGTAGAATGATCTCTGACAGAACCTGGAAGAGGCTTGTTGTGTTTATTGTAGCAATAGACTATACAGTGGACCAACCACCTTGATTAGTCTGTTTAGACACCGGTTTGCCCAGATGTTGAGGCGCAAAGGCCACAAAGAGTTGCTCCGATTTGCGATGAGAAGCTGTATGCTGAAGATAATACCTCAGCGCCCTGTGGACGTCCAAGGTGTGCAAGAGAGCTTCCCCTCTGTTTGAAGGATTAGGGTGATAAACTGGAAGGTTAACAGACTAATTGAAAGTTAACTCTGAAATCACTTTGGGAAGAAACTTAGGGTTTGCTCTAAGGGAAACTCTCTCCCTGTGAAGAACTAAATAAGGCTCCTTACACATCAGGACCTGAAGCTCGGAAACCCTCCGAGCTGAGATAACAGCAACAAAAAAGGAAACCTTCCAAGAACGGAAACGTAGCTTGCAATCTGTGGCAGGTTCAAAGGGGGGAAGGGTAAGCTTCTCCAGCACACAGACGAGATCCCAGGGGGGACTTGGATCTCTAATGGGAGGCTTTATGTGCAGAATGCCCCTTAAGAAAGTATGGGACATGTTCAGCTGGTCTATGGTTTTGCCCTCCACCAATGCATGGCATGCAGAAACTGCTGACAAGTGCACCTTGATGGAGGAGTAGCTCAAGCCTTGATTTAATAAGGAGAGGATATACTGCAAAACTGAGTTCACTGAACAGGTAAGTGGATCTAGGTGATGGGAAGAAACCCACATGCAAAAACGCTTCCACTTCATAGCGTAAGTGAACCTAGTAGAGGGCTTTCTCACTGAAAACGAGAACATCCGCTACCTCTTGAGAGACCCCATACCTAGTTTCTACAATGTCCTGGAGATCCGGATCAACCAACCTGCCCTGGTCTTGAGACAGCATATGCGAGCTCCAGGACAGCTGAATCTGAGGTTCCAACGTTAGTTGCTGAAGTAGTGGGAACCAAATCTGCCTGGGCCATAGTGGGGCAACCAGAATCATGTGTACCCCCTCAGTCTGCAATTTCAAGAGGACTCTGAATTAGAGGGAAGGCATACAGGAAACTCCCTGTCCAGCAGAGGGACAATGCGTCTGGCCAGAAAGCACCAGGCACGTGCTCTCTCAAGCAGAAATTTGGCACTTTGGCGTTGCATGAGGACACAAAGAGGTCCCGCTCTGGAAGACCCCATGTGTCAAAGAGCTGGTCTGCTACTGACTGGAGTAGCTCCTACTCATGTGCCTTGGACCGGGACCGACTTAAGCTGTCGGCCAAGATGTTTTGGACACCTGGAACATGCACCGCAGCTAGACTGATTTGATGTTCCAGGGCCAAATACCAGACTCTCATCGCCTCCCTGCACAGGCGGTAGGAATGTGTGCTCCTTGCTTGTTGATATAAAAGATGATGGCCGTGTTGTCTGTCTGAATAAGAAGAAAGCCTAGCATAAGGTCCTCTTGAAAGGCCTATAAGGCATTGAGGACTGCTCGCATTTCCAAAACATTTATGCGGAGACTGCGCTCTGCTGGATACCAAACGCTCTGGGTCTGGCTGTCTCCTAGATGTGCTCCCCATCCAAGTTCGGAAGCATCCATGGTCAATGACCATCTTCGTGGCTCCTGCCTGAAAGGGACCCCTTTTTCTAGGTTGAGGGGGTCAGCTACCAAAAAAGAGTCCTCCTGACTGGGTCAGAGATCCAGATCAACTGGTCTAGACCTTCGGAACTTTGGTCCCATTGCACCCTGAGCATCCACTGGGATACCCTCATGTGGACACGAGCCAAAGGAACTACTGGAATGTGCCCCAGAAGCCAGAAGAAAGTCCTGGCTTGGACCTGAGAGGTCATTAGCACTGTTCGGGCCACTTCCCGCAGACGAGCCCCCCTTTCCTCCAGGAGGAAGGCCATGCCTTGGACCATGACCAGAACCACCCCATAAAGGAGATTCGTTGGCTGGGCTCTGGGGATGATTTCAGTAGATTCAGGGTGATCCCCAACTCTTGGAATACATTATAAGTGTCTCAGAGAGTGTGAAGAAGATGCGCCCATGCTGGAGCTGCCAAAAGCCAGTTGTCCAGGTAAGGGAAGACATAATGACCCTTGCATCTTAGAGCCACAGCTACTACTGCTAGGCACTTGGTGAAGACTCGATGAGTGGAGGAGCGGCTGAATGGCAGGACATGGAACTGATAATGTCTCCCCTGGAATTGGAACCTCAGAAACTTCTGGTGAGGAGGAAAGACCCCAATGTGCATGTAAGCATCTTGCATGTCCAAGGAGCAGAGCCAGTCCCCTTGGTGCAGCAAGGGAATGAGGCCTGGAAAGGTCACCATCCTGAACCTTTTGTACTCTATAAAGTGCTTTAAGGAGCCGAGGTCCAGGATGGGCTGAAGATCATGTGATTCTTTTTTGGAACCAGGAAGAAGTGAGAGTAAAACCCTCTTCCCTGTTGCCCCTGAGGGACTGGCTCTGTTGCCCTTTTCTGCAAGAGGGCCTGAATCTCTCCTTCTATTAGATTGATGTGGGAAGGAGGATAATGTGAGGACCTTTGGTGGATTTTCTGGGGGAATCTGCGTGAACTCCAGTGTATGTCCCCTCCTTACAATGTCTAAGATGAAAAGGTCTGAGGTGATCCTTCTTCACCCTTCCAAATGGAGGGAGAAGTGACCCCCCCATTGCCTCCCAGCCTACCTCCTGATGAGGAGGGAGGGTCAGCAGGGAGTCATTGGGCAGATCCGCTAGTGGGAAGAGAGGGCTGGGAGGACTTTGGGCCTCTAGAGGGGGTGCTCCCGGCCTGCTGGGTTGTGGTCTTCCTCTTGAAGCCTCCCCTCTGCTAAAACTGGTTGCCATGGATATTCTGCCCTGAGGACTTTCGAAATGGCCATTTGCGAAAGTGCTTTTGGTCCCCCTTATAAAGCTGTTGGACAGACCAAATCGACTTCCTGGATTCCTAGAGGTGAGAAATAAGCTTCTCTGTCGCCTCCCTGAACAAAATGGAACCTTGGAAGGGAAGATCCTTGATTCCAGACTGCAGGTCCTGGGAGAATCCAGAGACCCTTAGCCAGGCGAGGCACCTTAGGCACACGCCGAAGGCCGTCGCCCTTGATGCCGTGTCTGCAGTGTCTTACGAGGCACGCAGCACATGCGTGCCTACGTCCGAACCCGATTTAAGTATTTCCAGCAGCTCAGTCTTCTGAGTTGAATCTGGCAAGGCATTGGCTACTTCCTGGCCCTTCTCCCATAACACATTCTGGCACTGGACCATATGCGTAAGGAAGTTAAGAGACTTTATGGAACAGGTGGAAGCAGAGTATATCTTTTTGCCGACCTGGTCCAGATATTTGGACTCTTGATCGAGAGGCTGCGAATTAAGGTGCTTTGGCTCCTTGGACTTATGAGCAGCCATGATGACCATTGAGTCTACCTGAGAGTGTTCTGCCAGGAAGGGCTCCTCCCTCGGCACTCTGTACAGCCTGACTTCTTGGTAACAGCCGGGGTAGTGGCTGGATGCTTCCAGGTAAGCCTGGTTAGGTCCTGGAAGGTATCCACCAAAGCAGGCACTAATAGAGGCTTAGGCTCCTTTTGCCTCAGGTACTTTGCTAGCCTCCAGTGTTCCAGATCCATGTCCTCTGTCTCCCAGCCATTGGAGGCCTGGATGTGCCTCATGACGTCCATAAATGTGGGGTCATCAGGAGGCGAGTGAAGGGTCTCTTTATCATCCAGTGAGCCCCTTTCCCTAGAGGAGGACCGGTCTGATGAAGATGGGGAAGAGGAAGACCAGCCCCTGCCAAAGTGGGGAGAAGCCGACCCCTGTCTTGAAGGGCCTTTTCCCCTAGAATGCCGGCTACTGACCAACCGACATCGGCTGTGGGACTGGCAACGGAGCGAGGACTGACTTCGGTCCTGGGACTGACGACGGCTAGAGGAGCACCCATGGTGGCTGGTACACTGATGGTGGCTGCAGGACTTACCCTTAACAGGAGACTGGTGATGGCTGGCTGACCTGGAGCAGTGCCGGCAGAGATCTTTAAACTGGGATCGGGACTAGACCATGGAAGGACAGCGAGACCTGAACAATTTGGGCCACTCGCCTGGGGTAGATATCATGGGCGGTGCCAAAGGACTACCCTCAGGGGTCCAATTATCTGGACAGTCAGGTCTAGCTTAGGAGGGGCCACATCCCTTTTAACTTTGCTCCACCAAAAATGGAACAGTTCTGTCAGTTCCTCCTTGTTGAGAATGGAAGCCGCTGTCCCTGCTGGAGGAATGGGAGGGGCCGGAAGATCAGGGATATCCTGAGGAGAGGTGCTCCCTTCTGGCATCAAGGACTGTTGAACTGGCAACTGAATCATGGCCGGTGCAGCCTTGACTGTGGGATGGTCAGCTCCAGTGTCCAAAACTGGTACTGAGGCTAAAGGCTTGACCGGCGCTAGGTCTGTTTTGGTTGGCTTGGAAGGGCAGTAACCTGAGGAGGCCTTGGCCAAGGATTCTCGCCCCTTCAAGGAGGCTTTACCCAGAGCCCCGGGTAATGTTGAGGGTGAGGCCTTCACTGGCAGGGCTGAGGCTTGCACGGAGGAGGAGGTGGCCTTGGATGACTCGCCCAGAGTGGAAGGGAGGCACAGTGGTGTGATCTTTGCCTTCACGGGCGGATTTTCTTTAGGTGTCCCCACCGGAGTTGGAGTCTTGGCGAGGACATAGGACTTGCTCCAGTCATCAGAATGCTTGGAGTGGTGTGAGCGGTCAGAGCTGCCCGATCCGGAGGACGAGGCCTTCTTGTGCAATGAGTGAGAGCAGGACCGCGGGTGGGAATGACCACGGTCCTTGTCACGGGACTTGTGGTGGGATTTTTCTTTATGTTTAGCTTTCTCCCCCCGGAGAGCTCTGCATCACTGCAACCTGTTTTTCTAGCAGATGGGATTTTAGAGACTTCAGGCATTTGATTCTCGTCCTACTGGTAAAGCCCTTGCAGATGTTGGAGGCCTGAAGATTGTGGTCTGGGCCCAGCAGAAGACACAGGCCTCGTGGGCATCCTTTGCTGGAATTTGATGGCCACAGGAGCACTTCGTCTTCTTTCAGAAACAAAACCTTGATCTGCATTTTGATTTTGTGTTCTATGACATTCTATAACATAGATACTTAACCAAAGTTACATAAATATTGCTTAAAAGTATATGAAGTGTCCGATTTTCGTTCCTGTAATTTTTCTTTTTTTTGGGGGGGGGGATTTAGGATTTACTGGTTAGCATGTTTGTAACTGGTTGAAAATGCTTCTTTCCTGCTACTTTTCACCTGCCATTGCCAATTTCTAAAATGTGCTTCCCATTTCGATGCTCCTCTTTAAAATAAAAAAAGTTAACCACCAAAATCACATCACAACTCTTCAATAGTACCAGTTAATTCCAGCCACGTGAACCTTAAAAAACTGCCTTGTCCCAGCACTGCTCCAAGTAATAAAAATAATCCTACCAGAATATTACGGCTGCAAATAATAACATTCAGTCTGTGCTAATGCAGTCTCCGACCCCTGCCCATGTACATACAAATCTGTGCTTCTGCAGTCTGAGATTTCCTCTGGTATAAATCTCCACCTGTGCTACTACAGTCACCAGCACAGACTTTGATAACTGTTCCAAATAAAATCCAAATCTACGTTGCTGCAGTCTTCAACAATGCATTGTAAAACCCCACCAAAATACACTTCCCGACCTCATGTCATCCTACCTCAAGGCCCTCTCCTCGGCTAAAATACTGAGGTCCTGCCCACCGGCTAAATGAACCAATAACATGAGAGCAATATGTACCATAACCAATTAGCACCCCCCACTTAGCACTAGACTGACAGCCACTCATCACAGCTTCTAGGAAACACCCACTGCTATGCTTAGCAACCAGCCAGACAATAACCTTCTTCAAAACCGATTACACTGCTTGACACCCTATCAGGCAAAATTTCCCATGCTATGTAATTGTTCCCAAGGCAACAATTCACTTTACACCATTTGGTGACTCCCCAAGTTTTAAACCTAGCCTTCGTATAGTGAAATCAGCAACATAAACCATTACATTTACCCGATCAATAAGTACAGGTTACTCACCTGTAACAGGAGTTCTAGGAATGGTATATGTTGTTCATCCACACTGTCTGGCAGGTATCCTTGCCGCTTTAAATCTTGCCAGAAGGTCTTCAAGCTGGCTCCTCCCACCCGGGTGGTAAAACTCTTGGCTCCGCCCCATGACGCCAGATCTGGCCGCTGGAAGCTCAGGGTTGTGCGTCAAAGCCGTCAGAGGTCGTGTGAATTGTGTGGATGAACAACATATACCATTCAGAACTCCTGTTACAGGTGAGTAACCTGTATTTCTAGGGACATGGGTATGTTGTTCCATCCACACTGTCTGGCAGACTCTAGCAGTTCTCCGGGAGGAGGGAGGCAAGCACCCCCCGATACTTACTTTGGAAAGAGAGATTCTGAGAACTGAGGCCCAAAACCAGCATCCCGGCGTGACTCAAGGTCGATGTGGTAATGGGTGATGAAGGTGTGTGCTGACTTCCAGGTAGCAGCCCTGCAGATTTCCTGGATAGGGACGTCCCTGGAAGCAGCCACCGATGCAGCAGTATGGCGGGTAGAATGAGCTCTTATCCCTCTGGGAGGCTCCATGCCTGCCAACTTATAGCAGAGATCTATGCAGGAGGTGACCCACCTGCCTATCGTCCGCTTGGCTGCAGGTCTGCCAGGTGCGGCTTCAGCGTAGGTGACAAACAGCTGGCGAACCTCTCCCTGAATTTCAGCCGTGCGTGCCTTATATTAAGCAAGCGCCCTTCTAGGGTCCAGAGTATGGAGCCTATATTCGGCCTCCGAGGTGTGACTGGGGTAGCACACCGGCAGAGTCAACACCTGGTTAAGGTGAAACTCCGACACCACCTTCGGAAGGAATTTCGGGTGGGGGCGCAGGACAACCTTGTCCCTGTGGAAGACCAGGTAAGGAGACTCGATGCAGAGCACCTGGAGCTCTCCCATCCTTCTGGCTGACGTGATAGCCACCAAGAAGGTGGTCTTCCATGACAGGTGAGAGAGTTTCACACCTGTGCATTGGTTCGAATGGCTTGCCCATGAGCTTTGCCAGTACCAGCAGTAGATCCCACGGAGGTGGAGGTTCTCGCACCGAGGGAAATGTGATCAAGGCCTTGAAAAGGCCAGACCACCTTCTCCCGCGCCATCGACTGCTTCCCGGCCCGCGCCGTAAGGAGAGATGGCTGCCAGGTGCACCTTTAAGGGTCATTGACTAAGCCCTTGCTGAGAAAGGGACCAAAGGTAGTCCAATATGCTCGCCATGAACAGGAGGAAGGGTCCAGGGCCCCTTGTTTCTGGACACCAAATGGAAAATCTTTCCATTTGAAGGCGTAGGCATTTTCTGGTCGACTCCTCACGGGATGCCTCAACTATATTGAGGACCTCGTCGGAAGACCCAAGGCCTGGAACTCTAGCCGCTCAGGAACCAGGCCATCAGGTGCAGGGACTGAAGGTCCGGATGGAATACCTTCCCCTGACGGACTGAGAGCAGGTCCGGGCGAGCTGGAAGCTGCCTCGAGAGCCTGGAGCTGAGGCTGAGGAGATCTGGGTACCAGTACTGGCGGGGCCAGTCTGGGGCTATCAGAATCACCTGCACCTTGTCCCTCCTTGCTTTGAGCAGCACCTTGTGCATCAAGGGGAACGGGGGAAAGGCGCAGAAGAGGCCCGGGGTCCACGGCCCGAGAAGGCAACCCTGCAGCAAGCCCTGCAGAGGGCGGGCATGGAAGAGCTCAGCTTCACATTCTCCCTGGAGGCAAACAGGTCCACCTGAGATGTGCCCCAATGGGAGAATAGATCTTGTACTACCTCCGGCAGGAGAGACCACTTGTGGGATGCAGCCCCTATCTGGCTTAGGGCATCTGCCAGGGTGTTGGAGGCTCCTGCCACATGAATGGCTAGGAGATCCGCCTCCAGGCTGCGCACGAGTGACCAGATGCGGAGAGCTTCCTTGCATAGAAGCAAGGAGCGCATCCCGCTCTGGCGGTTTAGATAGTACATGGTCGTGGTAGTGTCCGTCTGGACTGGACCACTTGACCCCGATGAAACGGAGCAAAGGCGGTGAGAGCTAGGCGGACCGCTCGGAGCTCCAGCAGGTTGATGTGGAGTTGGGACTCCCTCGGGGACCAGAGGCCATGCGCTCGGTGTTCCCCCAGATGGGCACCCCAACCCATCAGAGAGGCATCAGTCGATAGAGAGACCGTCGGCTCGGGTCGGACAAATGGGTTGCCTTCCAGCAGATGAACTAGAACGGTCCACCACTGGAGAGTGTTCCACATCCCCTGGGTCACCGTCACTAGCTGGTCCAATGGATCGCAGCGTTGGGACCACTGGCTGGCCAGCCCCCACTGAAGGGGGCGCATGTTCCAGTGGGCCCAATGGACCACGCTGGTACAGGCCGCAATGAGACCCAGGAGGCGCAGGAAGTCCCGGTAGGCGCATTGCCCAACCAGAAATTATTGGGCAAAGGAGGAAAAACCTCGCCCTGTCCACCGGGAGCCGTGTTTGGCTCAGAAGAGAGTCGAGCTCTGCCCCGATGAAAAGAATCACCTGCTTCTGCTTAAGTTCGACTCTGGCCTCATGATGAGGAGGCCGACTCTGAGAGCAAAACCTGGAGGGCCAGATCTCTGACTGCTCCACCTCCTGTCTGAGGGGGCTGCTATCAGTCAATCATCCAGGTAGGGTAAACGCAGACCTCGGTGTCGCGAGGAATGCTGTCACCACTGCCATGCATTTGGTGAAGACCCTGGGAGCTTGGAAATGTCAGGGCATGGCTTGAACTCGAAAGGGATCCCTCCACTGAAAGCAAAGGAACCTTTGATGGGATATGGATAGGGACGGAAAGAACCCGCCCTGTAGGTCCAGAGAGCAGAACCACACGCTGTGTTCCAAGGATGGTATTATCTGAGCCAGAGTGACCATCCTGAAGGTTCGAGACCTTAGGAACTTGTTTAGGTCGTGTAGGTCGAGAACGGGGCACCAGCCCCGCCGTCTGTTTCGGAACCAGGAAGTGCCTGGACACGAACCCCGAGTTTGAAGGCGGTCCGCCACCCTCTATCACCTCCTTCTCGAGGAGTGAGAGCCGATGTCGGCTCGCAAGCTGACAAGCGAGGCCGGACCTTCGAGGCCCTCGAGGTGCGACGTGTTTCTGAAGGGTGGGGCCTGCTTGAACCCAGAGGCAGGCTCTTCTTACCACTTCCAACACCCACCGGTTCTGTGGGTAACAGCAGACCTGTCTGGAAAGGAAGTGTTGGAGCCGCTTCCATGGGGAACCTGGGTGGGGATTTAGGTTAGGGGCGATACCTCAACCTGGCCACTGTGCAGGCTTGAGTGGGGGACCGCCAGGACCACCTGAGCTCTCACCTCCCTGCTTCCTGGAGGAGGAAGCCACGGGCTTGGGTTTGGGATGCTGAGCGCCGAGCCTGCTGGCTCCTGGTGTTGCTGTGCCGGACGGCCGGGGCGCAGACGGACGGAAGGGCTTGGGCTGCGTCTGCAGCCCTGTCCTCTGAGCGGATGAGACCGAGTCCAAGGTGGCATTGGACTTTTCGATCCTCTGGAGGTGGCCTTCCACCCTGTCCGGAAGAGGTCAGTCCCCAGGAAGGACATCCGCCAATTTGTGCTGGGTATCCGCCAGAAGGTGGATATCCTCAGCCATGCCCAACGGCGATAGCCTCGCGCGGCGCGACTGATCATGGCGATGAGTCTCCAATGTCCAGAGCAGTCTGAAGTTGCTACTTGGCCACTGTCCTGCCTGGTCCCGCACCTGCCCAACCGTGGTCTGCAGGTCAGCCGGGAGATGAGGGACTACTCCTGCCCAGGGAGCCCAACAGGGCATGGGAGAAATAATGCAAGCATGGCTAAGCTTGCCTGACGAAGGCCAAGGGAGGACGAGCGAGACTTTTCACCCGCATAATCCAATTTCTGACTCTTTGTCGGGAGGTTTGTCCACGCCCCTAGTGTTTCTGGCACGCCGGAAAACGCTGTCGGTAACTAACCCCTCGGCTGAGGGATGATCCGAGAAATCGGACAGGGAACCGGTAGGGACTGCATACTTCCTGGCCATCCTGGCCGAAGGCGCAGGGCAGGAAGCAGGAAGCTGCCAGAGCTCCAAGGCCGGGCCCACAATGGCCTCGGCCAAAGGAAAGGCCTCCATAGGGAATCCTCGTCCAATATCTCCGTGAGGGATACTTGGTCTGCTTTGGATACGGGCTTGAGCTGCATCCCGTGGACTCGAGATGAGCCTGAGCAAACCCAGGAAGGACGATGAAGAGCTGTCACCCAGCGAGTGACCTCCAGAGGACCCAAGTCCACCCGCTGAGAAAAAGGGAGGAATCCGCCGCTGGACTCAGAAGAGTCCGCAGCGAGCTGCTCTGGCCTGAGCCACCCTCCACCTGCTGAGGGCGGCCAGAGTGAGGGTGACCGGCAGCCTATGGGGCAGACCCTGAGCCAACCGAGAGTTTCTTGGTCGGAGCCCCGTGACAGCGGCTGTGGAGGCGGAGGTTCCACCGAATCGTGGAGCAGCTGGTTTTGGCCTTCAACCGCCTGGGAACAGGCTCCTCGGTAAAACGAGGGGTTGTTTCGGCGGCTTCCAGTGACAGCCACTTAATGGTTGGGGGAAGGCGACGGCGCCGCTTGTTCCCGGTCAGAAGGACTAGGCCACATGAGGTCCTCGTGATTGCCGATGTAACTTACGGAAGCTTCCTCATCCGAGGAGAGGAGGACGAGGACGTGACAGACCGCTATCACCGCGGTGTCGAGGGACCGAGACCGCCGAGTGACGGCGGATCGGGCTGTACTGCCAAGAAGTCCGGGAGACCGAAACCCCGGCCTTCCGAGGATGGCAGCGGGAGGACGGTGGAACTGCCTCCCTCGCTCGAGGGTTCACCCGAGGGCTCTGGAACCGGAGGCACTGGCAAGCCCGCTGATCCCCAACCCCACCGGGGAACCAGGGAGAGGGATTTTCACGTCGACAACCTGTCCAGCGGATCGAGAAAGATCTCGACTGCGTCGACAGGAGTCTCGGTCAACTGACCTGATGGGGACACCGTGAGACCAGTGGCCGAAGCCGAACGATCGACCAAAGTTGATGGCAGACAACTCGGGGAGAGGGACCTTTCCCGCTCCCAAGAGCATCGACGGAGGGACTTACCCTTGTCTTTCTTTTTGGACCGAGACGAAGGTCCAGTAGACGTTAGTCCTCTCCTCTAGTGGAGAGGGACAGACAAAGCTCCTTAAAGGAAGCTGTGTAAGAGGAACCAGGAAGAGCGGATAAATGCCGCTGTCGAAGATGCGTCGCGCGCGCCTTCTCTTGTGGGCGTATCATCTGCTCTGGCTGATCCGCTCAAGCCCGCCGGGCTGAAACCGCTGGACCGGCCTCTTTAGACTTTCACTGAGGAAAACGCTTCGCCTCTAGTTGTAAAACGGGCAGCACGGCCTCTTGAGGACGAGAGCTGAGAAGGAAGAGCACAGGTCGCAAGCTCATGCGGTCGTGCTCAAGGCCGCAAACAGTAGACACACGTGAGCGCGGATCCTGCCTGAGAGACATCTTCGACCCGGCATGGGCACCGACGAAAACCGGAGTCACTTTGTCCATCGCAGTCATGGATAGAAGACCAAGTCTATAATGCAAAAAACTTTTAAATTCGGAAAACCGAAGAATTAGGAACCAGTCTTATACACAGAGCGTTAAGGAGGGAACCTAAGCTTCCAAGCGGTGAGGAAGATCTGGCGTCATGGAGCGGAGCCGAGAGTTTTACCACCCGGGTGGGTGGGAGGAGCCAGCTTGAAGACCTTCCGGCAAGATTTAAAGCGGCAAGGATACCTGCCAGTGTGGATGAACAACATATCCATGTCCCTAGAACATATCAGTTAACTGGCAAAGACACAGAGCTCTCATGGTATAAATAAGACATTCCATAGGGATGTTGAGAATAAGCTTTATATTCACTCTTCAGTGATACCAACAACAATGCTCCCTGGCACTTGGGGCTCCACTATTTGTGCCAGGGGGGCATTGTTGGTAACATTCCAAAATGAATAAAAAAGCTTTTCTGTAGCGCTCCATACTTGCCAGTTGGATTTATTATGAATGAGTGATGTGCACCCCTACATGGGGAAATGGCATGGCCCAAAGAATCAACACAGACCCCTGGGCACCTGAACATTCTGGATGGCAGCAACTCTCCAATCTTTGCTGTGTCATTGAAGGAAAACAACTTAGAATTTTCTCTAAAGATAAAAAAAAGACTTTCTTTGCTTTCATTTAGGGCTGCAATTCTGCATAGCAGGTTGGAGCTACCTGGTGACAGAGAGTCCCCTAAATTTAAAATGGTAACCTGTTAGGATGCTGTTTTCAATTGGTTAACTCTGCCTCTCCCCATTTTATTGCTTTGCTTGGATTGGGGACCACGCCTTACCACAATAGTTGGAGGGGTGTTTGTTTTTCAGCAGGTCTCCAATTTTCCTCCTGAAAAATCATGGTGCCTCAGGAAAGTACCTGTTTAGGGCATTTCCAGTGGTCCCCCTTCCGTCCATTGGGCATCAGCCCCCAACCCGAACCCCTGCTCATAGGGTGATTCTTTTATGTTCTTTTCAGGTGTTTTCTGTGTGGCCACAGTTTAAGGGGACATTTCCCCTTTAATTTTTTTCCTCAGCCTGGTTGTGTTTTTGACAAAAAAAAAAAGCAGAGAGAGAGACAAAAATAACAGTTACATAAGAACTTACCGTAACAGTAGATCTTCGAGAGAGGTTCCTGCAGTAGGTCTTCACATACAGGACTGTGCCCTCTGGCATCAAGACTGCACGGCAAACTTCTAGCTAGCAATCTATAGCCATGATGGGATGTTGGCGTGATCGTATATAGGAGGAAGTCCCCATGCCCATCCCCCAGTTCTCCCACCTGAAGACCCCGGAAAGAGGAAAACGGGAGAAAGGAGTGCAACCCCTGGAGCCCCGAGCAACTGAAAAAACAAAGCCTTGGGAAAGGAAAGGAGAGGAAAAAGCAGGAGCCGAGGGAAGGTGGGAGGGAAAATGAGACGTACTGCAGGAATCTCTTTTGAAGATCTACTGTTACGGTAAGTTCTTACGTAACTGTTATATCTTATTTCGAGAGGGTTCCTGCGGAAGGTCTTCACATATAGGACTGAGTACCAAGCAGTCAGGAAAAAGAAGTCAGAGACTAAGTTCCAGCAGGAGCAAAAATCTGCCAACTAGAAAGCCGCTTATGACAGGAGGCCTTGCAGGACAGCAAGGCCAAAACCAGCCCTACACCTAGAGGCAATGTCCAGACTGTAATGCTTGGTGAAAGTATGGATGGAAGACCAAGTGGCCGCAGCACAAATATCTGCCATGGACACATTCCACAAGAAGGCCGTTGAAGCAGCCATCCCATGGGTTAAATGGCCTTTCACTTCCTCTGGAAAAGGCTTCTCATACTTCTGGTAGATGTATGAGATGCAGATAGCCAACCATTTAGACAAGCCCAGTTTCGAAATGGCCATACCCTGGCAACTAGGTGCGAAAGCCACAAACAACTGGCCAGATTTATGCGCCTCCTTGGTCCTAGAGATACAGTATCTCACAATCCTGTGCACATCCATGTGCAACATAGAAACATAGACTTTGACGGCAGATAAGGACCGCTTGGCCCACCTAGTCTGCCCATTTCCCTACCTACAGGATAAGCTGCAGATCCTAGTTAACCAACAGCCTATTTCTTCCTACCCCCCACAAAAATTGCCTTATGTCTGTCCCATGCACTCTTGAATTCTCACACAGTTTTAGACCCCACAGACTCCTCAGGAAGGCTGTTCCATGTGTCCACCACTCTCTCTGTGAAAAAATACTTCCTCACATTGCCCCTGAACTGCGCCCCCATCTTCACATTGTGTCCCCTTGTTCTTGCACATCTCTTTTTCTGAAAGATGCTACCCTCTTGGACTTTGTTGATTCCACTGAGGTACTTAAAAGTTTCTATCATGTCCCCCCTCTCCCTCAAGGGTATACATATTAAGCTCCTTTAGTCTCTCCTCGTATGGCTTCTTTTGCAGACCCTGCACCATTTTAGTTGCCCTCCTATGGACTGCCTCTATCCTATGTCCTTGCAGAGATAGGGTCTCCAGAACTGGACGAAGTACTCCAGATGGGGTCTCACCATCTTTCTGTACAGAGGGATGACAACTTCCTGTTTTCTGCTGGTAATGCCTCTCCCTATACATCCCAATATCCCCAGCCCTCCCTACTGACTTCACATTGCTTGCTAACCTTAAGGTCATCTGATATGATTACCCCAGGTCCCTTTCCATTGTTGTTGTTGTTACTACCCCTTCCCCCCATTGTGTAATCTTCCCCTGGGTTTCTGTTTCCCAGGTGCATTATTTTCCACTTCTTTGAATTGAATCCAAGCTGCCATACTTCTGACCATTCCTCCAACCTTGCCAAGTCCCTTCTCATCCTTTCCACACCTCCTTGTGTATCAACCCTGTTGCATATCTGTGTCATCTGCAAAGAGGCATACTTTTCCTTCAAGTCCATCTGCAATGTCACTTATAAAAACATTAAAAAGGACTGGACCCAGTACTGAACCCTGCAGTACCCCACTAATAACCCCTCTTTCTTCAGAGTGGACTCCATTTACAATTACCTTCTGTGTCCTGTTGTCCAGCCAATGTTTTGCCCAGGCTACCACCCTGGGACCCACTTCCAGGCTGGTTAATTTGACTATTAATCTTTTGTGTGGGCCTGTCAAATGCCTTGCGAAAGTCTAGGTAGGCCATGTCCACAGCGTCCCTCCCTGGTCTACTACTTTTGTCACCCAGTCAAAGAAATCAATTAGATCTGTCTGACATGACCTTCCCGCTGTGAACCCATGCTGCCTTGGGTTCTGTGCCCCACTAGCCTCTAGGTACTCAACAATTCTTTCCTTCAGAAGTGATTCCATCATTTTCCCTACCACAGAGGTCAAACTGACAGGTCTGTAGTTTCCTGCCTCTGTCCTGCTCCCACTTTTGTGAAGGGGAATCACATCCACCTTTCTCCAGTCCTCAGGTACCACACCATCCTCCCATGATTTGACAAAAAGGGTAGTCAGTGGTGTCACTAGTTCTCCCCTTAATTCTTTTAGAATTCTGGGGTGAATTCCATCAGACCCCATTGCTTTGTCCACTTTCAGTTTTAGGAGTTCTTTCAGAACCCTTTCTTCTGTGAAAGGACTGGGATCGACCCCCCATCCAAGGTGCTTCTGTTAATTGGATTAGGCACTTCCCCATCCTCTTCTTTTGTGAATACTGAGCAGAAATATTCGTTCAGTATCCCTGCTTTTTCACTCCCTCTGCTCACCCACCATCCATTCTATTCAGCCTCACTATCCCTCCCTTTGTCTTTCTACACTTCCTGATGTACCTATAAAAGGTTTTATCCCCTTCTTAACTGAGTTGGCTATCTTTTCCCAGCTCTTCGACCATGTGTGTGGTCTTCCTCAAGAGGTCCTAAGGAAGACCACACACGTGGTCGAAGCGCTGGGATATAGTGCTTTTGTTGGATGCACTTATATTGGCTATAACCTGATTTTGAAGGAGCAAGAAAGTGTAAATTGTGAATCCAGGTGCCATACAATAAAAAACTCAATTGTTTTGGAAAAGAAAAGCTTGAAGGTTGGTGTTTATTTGGAACTTCACTGGCACTCGAGTGCAGAGCGTTTTTTGTATTCAGATTGCTCAAGTGCAGCAGTTCTTCAGCTGCTACCGGTGTCCACAGTCACTAGGCAGTGGACGCCTAGCCACAAGCATGGAATTTTGGCAGAGCATATTGCTTCCCTCCTTTGCCGCTCCTCCCCAAGGTCATATGCAAAATAAGGCACTTGAGGAAATTTTCTTCTAATAGCTCAGGAGTGGTCCAGAAGGTCATGGTTCTTGGACTTAGTGAACCTAGCTGAAACATGCACCATTTTGCCTTCCAATATGGAGGGAGCCTTCTCTCCCAAGGTCGCATTCTGCATCCATATCCAGGGGCAATGCAGCTCGCAATCTGGCTCTTGAAAGGAAGACACTCTTAACACAGAGTTTCTCTAAGAAGGTGGTGGACACCCTGATGGCTGCCAGAAATAATTCCATGTCAGCAGCTTATGCTTGCATAAGGATCACCTTTTCGGCTTGGGCCAGAGAGAAAAATGTCAAGCCTTCTAAAGTCATCGTTCTGCAGATTTTGGATTTTCTGCAGGAAGGAGTGGAAAAAGGTTTGGCCTTGAGCACTTTGAGAGGTCAGGTGTCGGCCCTTGGAGCCTTCTTGGGATCATCCTTAGGACTAAATGGGAAGTTATTACTTTTCTGTGACCTGTCAAGAGGAGTCGACCTTTGTTCTGGTCCCATTTTTCCATGGGATCTGAATCTGGTCCTGAATGCTCTTTGTAAAGAGCCCTTTGAACTGCTTTCATCTGTACCGTTGGATGTGCTGTCTTAGGAGTTGTGTTTTTAGTTGCTATGTTCTCAGCCAGGGGGATTGGTGAACTCCAGGCTTTGTCTCACAAAGAACCTACATGCATACATGTATAGGGCCTATGGGATGGGTCAAGCGGTCCTTATCTGCTGACAATTTCTATGTTTTCTATGTAACCTTACCTCATCATGCATAAGGACAAGGTGGTGCTCAGAACAGTTCTGTCTTTCATTCCCAAGGTCCCTATGGCCTTCTATGTGAACCAGCAAATCTGTCTCCCATGCTTCTGTCCATACCCAACTCACCCAAAGGAGGAGTTGTACAGGTTACATT
The DNA here is from genome assembly GCA_016271365.2 of Neoceratodus forsteri. Classification (NCBI taxonomy): domain Eukaryota; kingdom Metazoa; phylum Chordata; order Ceratodontiformes; family Ceratodontidae; genus Neoceratodus; species Neoceratodus forsteri. The sequence continues at coordinate 1,548,596,739 of CM057450.1, forward strand.
TGTGATGGGCAGTTAGGCAATATCTTAGATGGACTGCTGAGTTCCAGAAATCTGACAGGTTGGTTGTTCTTTTCAGAGTGGCCAGGACAAGGAGAAAAAGCCTCTAAGGCCACCCTGGTAAGGTGGTTGAGGGTATGCCTTGCCAAGGCTTATGTCACAGAAAAGAAGAGACCTCTGGTTCTCATCAAGCCTCCCTCCATCAGAGCTATGGCCACCTCCTAGGGGGAGAAAAGTGAGGCATTTGTCTAAGAATTGTGCAAGGCAGCGACATGGTCCTCTGTTCACACATCCAACAAGCTCTAAAGATTGGATGTTCAAAGTTTCACTGATGCGGCCTTTGGTTGCAGAGTTTTACAGGTGGCAGTAAGCAGGTAAATTCCTTTCCCGTTCTTAGTTGACAAATAGGACAATATTCTCCCCCACCCGTTTTCTTCATGGGTACAGCTTGTTAGAACCCATTCGTAATGAATCCCATTGACAATGTGGAGCGCTACAGAAAGAAGAAGCTTCTTCATACTTATCGTAATTTTCTTTTCTGTTAGTTCCAACATTGTCAATGGGCCTACCCAGGAGCCTTGTTCCCTTGGAAGAATATTGTCCAGTATGCCAGCACTGGGATGTTCATTGTTTTGTAATAAACCTCTGATTGTAAGTCTGTCTGGACATTGTTCTATTTATTTGAATTTTGGTAATCAGGTAAGACCACTGAGACAATTACTGTCCTTTTTTCAGGGTCGAACCGGGTAAGACAACACCACAAATACATGGCAATTACAGCAAATTCAGGGGCAGACAGATTACAGGAGAAGTATGCTAGGTGTACAACATTAGGAAAAAATGAAAAATAATACACAATGCATAACTATGCACAAGTGAAGGCATCATCAGCAGACATTGCAAGCAGGTATAAATGCACAAACAACTAGGCAAGAAAGAGAAACTAACACACATTAGAACATAAATAATGCATACCTATGTCAAAGTGAAGGCACCATCAGTAACCACCACTAGCAAACAGGTAAATATGTAGGGAGGGGGAGTCTGACAACATGTATAGGAGCATAGGCAGAGCGAAGGGAAATGAGAGGGACTAGGGGAATAGAAAAGAAAAGGAGGGGTAATGGCTACCCAAGGCTCTAAGCAAAGATCAATCTGCAATCTTAGGAGTGAACAGTCAACAACCTGCAGACTCAGGGATGAACAGTTAACAACAGAAGCAAGTGCAATTTGCAGCAGAGGAAAAAAAGGCGAGAAGACTGGACTGGAACAAAGGAAGAGAGGTGCAGGACAGGACTGAGGGGGGCAGGGAGTTCCAATTGGCTACTGCTGCAAAGGAGATGGACTTTCCTGCAACAGCTAGCTGCAGATTAGGCCTTAGGAGAAGAGGGAGGAAGGGAGGGAGGCTGATCTGAGAGCTCGAGGAGCTAGTCTCCGGCGGATAATCTCACTAAGGCAAAGCGGAGTGAATTTGTGGACAAGTTTGTGCATGCAGCTCAAGGTGGAGAGCCTCAAGCTCGATTCCTAAGGCAACCATCCCAACGATGAGCGAACATAACAGTGGTGGAGGTGGGAGTTGACCCCAAGGGCAAACCTTCCCACCCTATGGTATGCCTGCGTAAGGAGAGACATAGCAAAAGTACTGGTGGAGAGCAATAAGGGAGCCCCACAAGTAAGGAGGGGAAGAAGCAAAGAGGAGGCGATCTTGAGGCAGGAGGTAGAGGTGAGAAAAGGGCGGATGTGATAGAGAAGACCCAGCTTCTGAGTAAGAGTCTCGATTAGGGTGGAGACATGGGTAGTAAGGGAGAGAGAGAGAGGAATCCAGGATAATATCCAGATATTTGAAGGTATTGACTGCCTCCAGAACATCCCCATTGAGGGAGGTAATACAGAGAGAAGAGAGGGAACAGTAGGAGGGAGGGAAGTAGATGAGAGAAGAGCATACTTTTTGTATTCTGGACAAGCTGATTGTGCATGAACCATCCCTCGAGGACTGCAAAGTCACTTGCGAGTTCCCTGTTTATCTGGGCAACATCAGGAGAAGAGCAGTAGACGATAGCATCTTCTGCACAGAGATGCACAGCAGCCCCTCCACAATTGTTGGGTAATTCAGTGATGAAAAGTGAGAACAATAATGGACCCAATATGGAGCCCTGTGGGACCCCATGTGTTATGGGTCTAAATTCCGAGATAGAGCTGGCCCACTTGAACCTTTGAGAGTGGGAGGAGAGACAGCTATGGACCCAGTGGAGGGCACTGTAGTCAAGACCAATACCTTGAAGCTGCTGGAGCAAAAGACCATGATTCACCAGGTCAAATGCTTTTGTAAGGTCGATGAAGATGGCACCAGTGGCAGACCCATGGTCCATGGCTTGGTAAATGTCTGAAGTTACCTTTTAGCAGGGCCGTGAGGGTGCTGTTTTTTTTTTTTTTTCTGAAACCATGCTGGAAAGGTGAAAGCAGATTATAGTGATCCAGATAATCCTGAAGGTGATTGTAAATAATGTGCTCAGGAATGAGGGCTTATCAAGAAAGGCGCTGAAAATTGAAAGTTAAGGAAAGAGGAAAAAAGTGTAGGTTGCAGGCTGAACTCTCAGGTGAGCGGTCTGTACCGTCGGCTGGAGTTCTTGTGGGCAACTGCAGGCTCCTTCCTTGCCCGCCCGGAGGGAGGCAGGCAGGCTTCAGGACAGTAGCCCAGATGGGCTTCTCAGTTACCTGAAGAGAGGGACAAAGAAGAGAATTATTAAAGGCAGAGCTTAGGAGGATTAGCAGAAAAATAGGTATTTATAGTTTAAACAAAAGAAGGGAGCAGGGCTACAAAATCGGGGGCGGGGGGGGTTCCAGACAGACACAAGGTGCCAGCACGGTCTGGAGGTTAAGGAAACAAAAGGGGTCTGAGATTGGGGTTGGGCAGCAAGACGGTAAAACTTCTCACTGTTTCACAATCATAGGATGAATTAGCACTATAAAATAGTTTAACTCTACTAAGGGTAGCCCATGATAAGGGCATTGGTCCTATGGCTACACTCGGTTCGGTGACGGCATAATGGTGACTGTGGGAAGTGCTATGGGTATGGGAGGGTGAAGTGCAGGATGGCAAATACTGAAGACCACGGGCGACTGAATAGTGACGGGCATGTAGGGCAATAACCTTAATGGCGAGTGGGATAGGTGTCGGCGTGGCTCAGTAGGTAGCACATCCATCTCTGGACCAGAAGGTCGTGGATTCTCATCCCATACTGGGACTGGACTTGCACCTAAAAATCGCTGGCATCCGAGTGCAGTATTGGGGGCTGCTGTACTGCTGGGGTGTGCCTTCCTTCAGATGGGACGTTAAACCGAGGTCCCTTCTGCCCATCCTGGTGTTGTCCTGGTGGGTGTCCAGGTGGAAGTAAAAGAACCCAGGGCACTCTTCGCAAAGAGTAGAGAACATTCCCGGTGTCCTGGCCAACATTCCCCTTCCCATAAACCGGTTCATGCAATTATCCAGGCTGTGTGTGGGTGATGATGTGCGGTATGGTCGCCACCACACATTCAGTCACTTCACTACCAGTCTAGAATTGCTTGTAAAGCACTTTGGATGTATGAAGAAAATATTACTCACCTTAGTAATGTTGTTTCTTCTAATGGAGTCTTGCTATATTATAGACATTAGCAGTTTGATCCAGCTCTAGAACTGCCCCAGAGTGAAATGGTTAAAACCATTCCAAAATAGAATTTTGGCACAAGAGCAGCTCTATCTGTGTCATTTCAAACTTGAACTGTCAGATCTTTACGAGCCAAACTCACTAAGGTCTGTGGAAGCTGTAACTCACACTAGCCAAATGGCTACCTAAATAATAACAACCATTGATGGTCCCAACACCCAAGACTCAAGTCAGGGGACCAGAAATACTAACACCATTCTAATAATATGAAAATGGAACGTAAGTATAATAAAACACACACACGTGTACACACACACCCCCAAGTCCCAAAGGGACAAAATGCTAACAGGACATAAGTAGTGCCACACTAAGTTGCCCGCACCCACCAAGTAGAGGTTCTGAGAGGGCAGGTTGGGGAGGTTTATAATATGAAGACTCCATTAGAAGAAACAACATTACTAAGGTGAGTAATTTTTCTTCAAACAACATGAAGTCTTGCTATATTATAGACATTGAGAATACACAGCAGAACCTACTTAGGAATAGGCTCTGAAGAACAGCTGTGCAAACCGAGCATCTCTCCTGGCCTGGACATCCAGGGAGTAATGCTTGGTAAAAGTGTGTACCGCTTTTCCAAGTAGCAGCCTGGCAAATCTCTCACAAGGATATCTCTGGCAGCAGCTAGGAGACGCAGCTGTACCCCTGGTAGAATGAGACCTCAAACCGGGGCTCTGCCCACTTTCTGATAACAAAATTGGATACAGAGACAATCCACCTGGCTATTGATCTCTTAGTGGCAGGTTTGCCTTTCCCAACTTCACCATAGGTAAGGAAAGTTGAGGGATTCAACTGAGACCTTGGTACGCTTCTATATAATAACTAAGAGCTCTCTAACATCCAGGTTGTGCAACCTCCTCTCACCCAAGAGGAGTGATCAGTGAAAATACTAGAAGGGAGATAGATTGATTAAGATGGAAATCTGAAACCACCTTAGGCAAAACTTCCTATTAGTCCTAAGGACTACCTATCCCTGTGGAAAGAAATAAAGTCAGTCTCCACTGACAAGGCTTGCATCACTTATGCGCCTGGCAGAAGTGATAGCCACTAGAAAACAGTTTTCCAAGTTAGGTACTTAAGCTCTGCAGAAGACAGAGGTTCAAAAGGGGTTAAATTAACCGGGCAATGCAAACATTAAGGTCCCAAGTAGGGCCGGTTCCCTAAAGGGAGGATTAGTATGGAGTAATCCTTAAAAACTTGGAAAACACACGATGAGAGGAAAGAGGGATGACTTCCTGCTGACACAAAAGCAGACACAGCTGCCAAATGAACTCTCAGGGTAGCTGGTCTGAGACCCAAGGAATTAAGATGTACCATGTAATCTAACAAAATGGGCAATTAGCAGATTCTGGGAAATATTTTTCCCAGCACACCAAATGGAAAACCTTTTCCATTTAGAACTATAAGTAGCTCCTAGCGGAAGGCTTTCTGTAAGCCTTTGAGATCTCAAGAACACCCTGAGAGAGGTGTAAATCAGCAAACTCTAACTCCTCAAGAGCCAGGCCTTGAGGTTGAGGGATTTGAGGTCGGATACCAAACCCTTCCCTGGGCACAAGTCAACAGATTGTGATTCCTGGGGAGGCACAGGGAAGATGGACTGTCAGAGACAGAAGGAGTGGGTGCCAGGGCTGCCTGGCTCAATCCGGGCAATCAGAATCATCCTGCAAGGCTGAGATCTGTTTTGACTAGTACTTTGAATAGAAGAGGAAGGGGGGAAGCATGAGAACTTCCCTCCCAATCCAGAAGAAGGGCATCCAGGGGAACTGAGCCCAGCACTGGAGGCCTGCAACAGAACAGAGGAAGTTTGTGATTGTCTGGGGCTGCAAAAAGATCTATCTGAGGGATGCCCCACCTGGCAAAAACTATCCGCAGCACTTGAGGATCCAGGGACCATTCGTGATGGCCCTGGGAAATCCTGCTGAGGGCATCCGCTAGGACATTGTCCTTCCCTGGAAGATGAACTGCTATGAGGGAAGTGTTCAGGGAATAGCAGACACCACAACTTATTGCCTCGGTGCACAAGGCCGAAGACCGAGTGCCCCCTGTTTGTTGATGTACCACATTGTTGTGGTGTTGTCTGTTCTGACTTGTATCACCTTGTCGTGGACAGATGCAGAAAAAGCTTGAAGAGCTAAAAGACAGCTCTGAGTTCCAGCAAATTGATGTGGAGCAGAGATTCCTGGGGGGACCAAACTCCCTGAGTGGAAAGGTCGCCCATGTGGGCTCCCCAACCCAGAAGGGAAGCATCTGTAGTGAGAGTCAAGTCGTGAGAAGGGGACCCCCGCTCTTAAATTGCTCTGATCCTGCCACCACTGGAGAGCTAGGATCAAGGTTCGAGTCACTGGGACCAACTTGAAAAGGGGGTCTCTTCTCTGAGACCAAAAGGTTCTCAAGTGAAACTGAATGTCTCTCATCTGAAATCTGGCTCCCTGCACAACAGCTGTGGATGCAGCCAGTGCCCCAGGAGCTGCAGAAAGTGTCTTGCTGGTCGAGAGACCTGCAGAGTGAAGGAAGAGGCCAGAGCCACTAAATTCCTTACCCTTTCTGGGGGAAGGAAGGAAGGCTCTGGCTAGCTTTGTGTCCAATTCTGCCCCTATAAAGGTGAGTACCTGGACTGGTTCCAGAACCGACTTTGGTAGGTTTAGCAGAAAACCCAGGAGGTGAGAAGCTGCTGGGTGACCTGCAGGTGAGATTTTACCTGTTCTGGGACTGGCCTACAATGAGCCAGTCGTCTAGATAGGGAAAAACAGCAATCCTCTGCCTCCTTAAGTGGGCCACTGCCACTGCTAGACACTTTGTGAATACCCTTGGAGTAGAGGTAAGGCCGAAGGGCATTGCTCTGAACTGGTAATGACCTGAGGGCAGTTCGAATCTGAGGTACTTTCGATGGGATCTTCTGATTAGGACATGGAAATAGGCATCCTTGATGTCCAGGGAGGCTAGCCAGTCCCCTGGCCTTAGGGAAGGTAAAATCATTGCCAGAGTTACCATTTTGAACTTTGGTTTCAAAAGATGCTTGTTCAGATATCTGAGATCTAAAATGGGCTGCCATTCTCCTGTCTTTTTTGGGGTAAGGAAGTATCTGGAATACAGACCCTGCCCTGATGCAGGGAGGAACCCTTTCTACTGCTCTGAGAGCTAACAGGATGAGACCTCTGTTTCCAGAGCGAGGGTCTCTGAAGCACTTGCAGGTAGAAAAGTCTGCTTCTCAACTTGGGAAACTTTTGAAGCTGAGAACCAGACCCTGGCTTACTACTTCCAGAATCCACTTGTCTGAGGTTAAAGAAGCCCAATTCTGACTGAAGTAAGCCAGCCTGCCCCCCACTGGTACAGGAGAATCGGCCCTGGGCACCCCATCAGGGTGCCTGTTTCGCAGGAGCTTTAGGCTGGGGGGTGGGAGCAGGTCTGCCCACCCCTCGTCTGCCCCTGCCTTTGAAGAAGCCCCTCTGAGCATAGGCAGAGGAGGCCTGAGTCTGGTAGAAAGGCCTGTGAAAGGCCTCAACCCTCACCCTGGGGCATGCCTTTGAGTGGCTTGCCGCCCTTAGCCTGGGCACTCTTGTAAGTAGTCCCATATTCATCCATCTTTTCATGTAATTCTCTGTCTGCTCCAAACAGAGAATTTCCCACCACAGGAAAATCCATAGCCTTAGTCTGGGTATCCTGTGACAAACTAGTACACCTGAGCCAGGCCAACCTACGAAAAGCTACAGATGTGGCCATGACCCTAAAGGATACATCATTAACATCCACAGCAGCATGAAACTGAACCTTATAGGCTTCAATGCCATCAGCAGCCACCTGTTCTAGTTCACTAGCCAGCTGGCCATGGGCCTGCTTGGCCAATTGCATAACAGTATCCCATCTAGATTTCTGATACCTAGCTACATAAGCCATATAATTTGCTTGCCTGAGTCCCAGAGAGCTGCCATATACTGTTTTTGCCATGGCATCAATCTTCCTGGAATCCTTGTCAGGAGGATGTGAAGCCAAGGAATATTAGCTGTATCACAGGCAGCAGCCTGAACTACCCCAACATGACTGCATTGTTGAGAAAGGAATTCTGTATCAGGGCCTGACAATGTATACCTTCTGTCCATCTTTTATCTACAGGAGGCACAGAATTAGGAGCTTTTAAAATTTTAATTGTTTGTTTCCTAAAAGACATGTAAAGGAATAGACAATCTCCTAGACTCTAGAATATCCATCATTTCTACAAAATCAGGCTCCTCTTGCTCATCCACAGCCTCTTCTAAAGGAAGCTGGAGGTTTCAGCAACTTTTTATAAAACATAAAATGAGATGGGGACTCAGACAGCATAGGGGAGATTCTAAAGGTCTGTCTGGGGAGATGTCGGTTCAATGGGCACCCAGACCTTCCCAGCCACATTCATACTGTTCATAATCCTCCTCCCTCCTCTGGTTCATAAAATTCCTCAATATCATAATCCTGAACCACTGGGACCGGACGAACTGACCTTTACCAGATAGTGGTGGTTCGGACGGACCCCCGTAGACAGTGACTGGACAATTTGTATGGCTTTTGCTATCTCTGCAGCAGTTGGAGAAGGAATTTTGGACTCCAGACCTGCTGATTTTCTTGTTTTCTTTACTGGAATTGGTTCCTCAGAACCAGCTTTTCTTTTGCCCGAGGAAGTCTGGCCCTGGTCAGAGGGCACTCCCTCTGGTTCGGTTGGCACTGAACCGGGCTGGCCATCCGGGTCAGCGGACTTTTTGGCCTCTCGCTCCCTGAGCCTGCCCAATCTTTTTTCCAGGGTGGCTGCAAGGAAATTCTTACATACCTGGCAGTCTGACTGGAGGTGGTCAAACCCAGACAATAAACACATGTGGTGTGTGGGTCAGCCTTGGCAAAGACTTCTCACAAAACATCACAGTGTTGAAACCCAGTGGGCCCGGTTTTCTTTTGGGTTTCTCAGACATAATGCCAGCCTAACCAAAACTTGCCCTTTAACGGCAGTGCCAGGCAAGACACTCCTTATCGGTTCCTAACCGTGTCACGGTATTGGAAAAACCGTAATAAATCCGCTTTTTTTAGAACCGATAAGAACCGGGAACCGCACTCTAAAATAGTAACTTTTAGTTTTAAATGAGTTTTAAATCCACTGATCGGTTCAAAACCGAACCGATAACTTACAAGTTTCACACAGACAAAACCTTCATTTACTTACGGTTACCACAGATAGAGCTTGAACCGAACGGTTTTGCGGTTAAAATAAAACTATTCTCAGTTAAATCCAACCGAGAAAACACTTTTCAAACCGAGAAATGAACCGAGCAGAAGGAGAAATCTCCGGAGCGACTGTTCACTGAGATGGAGTAAAGAATCTGACAGCTCAAGTTTGAAATGACACAGATAGAGAGCTGCTCTCTTGCCAAAATTCTATTTTGGAATGGTTTTAACCATTTCACTCCGGGGCAGTTCTAGAGCTGGATCAAACTGCTAATGTCTATAATATAGCAAGACTTCATGTTGTTTGAAAAGCGCTATATAAATGCTGATTCTTCTTCTTCTAGACGGCGACCACATGTTGGGCGATGGAGGAAAAAAGGCAGCACTGGGAATGGTGGCACGAAGACAAAGCTTGAGAAGGTGGAGCATGCTACAGGCAGTGAAGGCGCAAGGTGCACAGCCGACCCCCCACCATCTACGCGGGCAGGTGGACAACAGGCGTTGCCTCCACCTCTGCTCCCAGTAGTGCATGGCCATGCGCTCACGCCACAGATAAGGTGCTGTACGGCAGCGACCCCCCAAACCACCGCTGTAGCACACGCCGTCCATCCGCGCCAACATACCTGGGTGTCTGCCTGCTACGGTTTCAAATCCTGGCTCCAGATAACTCCATACACAATACCTGCACACACTCACCACTTTGTCAGCAGGAACTCACACCGCTGCACACCACAGGGATCAACACTGCCGCCATTGGAGCCTCAGACACACCGCCGTTGACGTCCCGCTGGACCCATGCCACGGACACACTGCTGTAGGCCGCTGGACCTCTACCTCCACTATTGTAGTGCAAAAACCGCCTGCAGACACATATTTTATGCATCCTGGCCACTGAGGGCTGGGCCACGCACACACACAGGTGTGCGGACACATGACCTGCCCCGACCTACGTAACAGCACCTGGCAGACAGTTCGGTCTTTCGCAACAAAGGCAAACTGCCAATATGGCCAAGATGCGGCTAATAGTGAGCCAGAAAGGGAAGCCCCTCCCGTCCCACCATGGATACCTTTACTAGCGGGACAAGGAGGTTAGGGGAAAGATGTACTGGCGCATGCAGGACCACTGCTCCAGCTGTCCTGCATGCGTGCACACCATTGCGGAAGCAGTGGTGTTTACAGGACAGCCCCACAACCATGTCCCTGATGCAAGGAGGTGGGGTCGAGAGTCTTATCGAGGTGTGTGGCCGGGCATGCACCATCGGCGAGGGAACCATGCAAGTCATTGCACGGTGTACTGCCGGCGTACTCACCGCCATGGTTGGCAGGCTGCCAGCACTGCCGCATATGTGGCGAACAGTGCAGCGAGCATGGCAGGTGAGTAGGGGTGGCTATGCCACTCCTACCATGCTGCATGAACTGGTGACCCCCCACTGAATATGCCATCATGGAGGCAGGGGATACATTCCTTCAGCACATCAATGGACCCTCAGAGGACCGCATACTGCTGTTCGCGACTCAGCATGTGCTGCAATTCCTGTCGGGCAGCACAGACTGGTTCCTGGAGGGTACATTCCATGGCTCACCACCACTGTTCAGGCAGCTCTACATGGTGCATGGGATGCACAAGGGCGTCGTGTTACCCATGATCTATGTCCTCATGCCCAGCCAGAGAAGGTGTATGCACATGTATTTGGCAAGGTCAGCAGGCTCATGGGGGAGGTGTGTGTCCGGAGATGGCCCTCGTGGACTTTGAGCGGGCAGCCTGGCGCATGTTAGCATCAACCTTCAATGGCACCATGGTCAGGGGATGTTTTTTCCACTTCTGCCAGGCCATCTGGCGGAAGGTCCAGCAGACCCCCGAGCTGCATACCCTGTATGCCACTGACACGAACTTCACACTGAACATACGCATGCTGCTGGCGTATGTGCCCGTAGAAACAGTGGAGGGGGCATATGGGGAGCTGATGGACATTCCTTTCTACAGGACCCAGGAGGAGCTACTGCGCCTACTCCTGGAATATACTGAGGTGACGTGGGTCGGATGGCATGCCGTAGACCCCTCTTCCCGGCATTATCCTGGAACATGTACCAGATGACGCTGGACGGCTGCACCAGGACCAACAACGCGGTGCAGGGCTAGCATACAGCTTCTCCACCACGGTGGGTGCCAGCCACCAGAGCTTGTGGCGCTTCATGGACTGCCTGCTGGAAGAGAAACACCTGGCGGGGATTAGGCTAGAGCAGCTGGTGTCTGGCGCTTAGCCAGCATCCCCTAAGCAGTGGTACCAGGACCTCACGCTGCAAATAGAGGGCCCTTATCGCTGACTACTGGAGCAGAGCCACACCTAACTACCTGCATGGACTTGCCTACAACTTCCAGCTGCAGGTGTAGTCGGGTGTGGCACATTCCATGGTGCCACCCATGCTCCTTGGGACACCCTGCAGCAATGACCTGCCTCTGCATTCCGAAGTGTGCCCTGTCAGCACCCTGGCTGCTACCGTCATCGCCCGCCTTGCTGCCGCACACTCGGGCATCCCCTGCGGCACCACACTGCACACACAGCACCCTGGTCTCTGCTGTGCCTCCATGCTGTTGCCTTGTGGTGATGTCCCCTTGCCCCGGTCATGGCTGTCGGCGGCATCCCTGTTGCACCCCGTCCCCCACCCCCCATGGGTGTTGCTGTGTTCCCTTCCCGCATGGTTCGTTCAACCCCCCCGTGCAATTTCCCTTGTCTGTGTCTAGTGGTGGTGGCAGTAGCATTGGCTTTTTTTTTAGCTGTCCAGTCGCCATTCTGTCGATTGCGGACATTCCTGCGCACCAACCCAGGCCTCCACCTTGTGCCTGCGCCCTTTCCCGTGTGCTCTGTCTCGTCCTGCTCCCGTTTGCACTCCTGCCTTGGCGCCCTTCCAGGTTTCCGCATCCTGCAGGCGCCCTGTTGGCGATCGCGTTTGTGCTTTTGCCATTATTACATAGAATCCTCCTAAGTCGCCTGAGGCAGTATTCAAGCAGATGGGTAGAAAATTAAATAAAACAAACAAAAAAAAAAACAACAACAATGGCTGAAAGCTGTCACGTAAAGTAAATAACTACAGAACAAAATAGATCAAATCCTGACATTTGGCTCTGGGCAGTGATACATTTCATAAGAAAACAGATCGAATAAAGTTATAATAAAATACAATAAAAATGCAGCTCATAGTAGGAGGGAGAGCTACTGTACCCAGAGCAACCCTTCAGGAGGCTCAGGAAACTGAACAGTGTCCCCAGGACAGATTTAACCAAGAGGGGATAATAAATCAAAATGCGGAGTCTGGTAGCAAGTTTAGAAGTTCCAGATTGGAAAAAATGGGCAACCTCTCCTCCCTGAACGGCTGTAGTACCAGGCAGCCTTGTCCAATGGTGTGAGCTCCTATCCCCTCTGGGACCAATGAGGGCTAATCAGGAAAGGCGCAGAAAATTGAAAGTTAAGGAAAGAGAAAAAAAAATGTAGGTTGCAGGCTGAACTCTCAGGCAAGTGGTTCATACCTTTGGCTGGAGTTTCTTGCGGGCAGCTGCATGCTCCTTCCTTGCCCGCTTGGAGGGAGGTGGGCAGGCTTTAGGACAGTAGCCCAGACAGGCTTCCCAGCCGCCTTTGGCTGGAGTTCTTGCAAGCAGCTGCAGGCTCCTTCCTTGCTCACTCGGAGGGCAGGCTTCAGGACAGTAGCCCAGATGGGCTTCCCAGTCAACTTCGGCTGGAGTTCTTGCGGGAAGCTGCAGAATCCTTCCTTGCCCGCTCGGAGGGAGGTGAGCAGGCTTCAGGACAGTAGCCCAGATGGGCTTCGCAGTTTTCTATGGTTTACCCACTGCGCTTGTATATATAATGATACGCAAAAAAAATTAAAAAAAAAAATAAAGCGCAGTTCCACATTTAAATGTGGGTTACTAGCACACAGATTTAATAGGTTTGAATTTGATGATAAATAAGGGTGCCTCCTTTGTTACAGGTGAGTGCTTACACTGTTTGCAGTCTCTTTTCTCATAGTTATCTGTTTATATTAATTCCTCTGACAAGCCTTTTCTAGTTAGCTCAGTACTGCAAGGATTTTCCATGCCATTAGAAAACTGGAAGACAAGACTTGATTCCTTACCTCTATCCATCTGATAAGGTAGGCAACTGTTTACTGTATCTTACTCTGGTTAAAGATCTATCTATGTAGGCAGCTCATATGTGTTCTTTCATGACAAGATGAACGGTGTCATCAATGTGGATTTTTTACATTTAGAGGCACTGCGTGGACAAAAGTGACTGGAGAGTTGCTGTTGTCCGGAATGTTCAGGTGCCCAGGATTCTACGCTGATTACAGCCTTGGGCTGTGTCATTTCCCCCACCAGGGGTGCACATTACCTATTTGTAATAAACCCTATTAATGTTGGAGCCAACAGAAAAGGAAACTACAGTAAGTATGAAGAAATTTCTTCTATTCTCACCCACCCTATAGTATATCACCTATATATACACGTATGTATTTGAGTGGGTGTATATATGTATCTACTATATATATATATATATATATATATATATATATATATACATACACACACACACACATACACACATATATATATACACACACACACACACACACACATATATATATATATATACTGCAAAAAACGTTAATGCATCAGGGTTCTTACTAAAGCGACAAAAGCAGGGAAATGAGATGTTAGGGTTTACAACCTTAACACCCCACCCACACACTGCAGACAATGACAGACATCGGCGGTGTGCCTTGGGGTTGTCAGCCCTAACGTTCAGCCCATTCTCCTATACTGTATCCATCTCAGCGTATTTACTTATGGAATGGGGTGAGCGTTAGGGCCGACGACTCCAAGGCACACCGCTGACATCTGTTAGTGTCTGCAGGATGGGGGTGGGGCAGAATGGGGTGAGCGTTAGGGCTGACTCCAAGGCACCCCCCCCGAAGCCTGTCAGTGTCTGCAGGGTCCAACCCTAACACCTCACTTCCCTGCTTCTGTCGCTTTAGTAAGAACCCTAACTGATGTATTAACAACGTTTTCCTTACTTTTTCATATAGTTTACTTGTATCCTTATTTGGCTGTGGGAGCGCAGGGCCCTGTCCTTATGTCACAGTGGGAGCGCACGGCTCAACCGAAAGACCCTACACACTCATCCCTCCATAGATGCATGACCAAATTATCAGCATAGCCATCTTATTACCCTAGCACATGTACCCAATAGACAAAATTTTCAAATCCCTGCCAAAACATAATTCTGCGTAAATGTGACAGACACCATTCTGCACCATAAGTGGGAAAACACATTCTGGACAGGATTTGAAAAATGACAGCTGTGACATGCATGAGCTTGGCTAATAAGAAGGCTATGTTGAAAATCTGGGGTCAAAATATTTAAAATTTCCAAAGTTACGAGCAGACGTACCAAAATTACAGTGAATGGTCATAACTTTGGCATTTTTTCATATTTTGACCCAAATTTTGAACAGTCTTCTTATGACGCCACCTCATAAACCCCACAGGTGAAAATGTTCAAATCCATGTCAAAATGCCATTCTGTGTCACAGTTGCGAAAACATTTCGGGCAGGATGTGAACAATGACAGCTGTACTGTTCATGAGGTGGTGTGAAAAGATGGCTACGTTGAAAATTTGGAATGAAAATACTAAAAATTACCACAGTTACGTGCATGCATAGAAAATTTTCAATGACCGTGTGTAATTAAATCATTTGTAGGAATTTCTTTCACATTTTCAACATGGGCTTTTTGGGATCCCACCTCATGAACACTGGCAGTGTCATTTTGTTAATCGGCCCAAAAGGTGACTTTACACAGCAACTGCGATATCACCTTCTGGGACTGATTAATGAAACAACAGTGACAGTGTTCAGGAGGTGGGGTCCCAAAAAGCCCATGTTGAAAATCTGGTGAAAAAATACCAAAAAATGGCTAAGATATCAACATAAGTACAAAACACCATTGAAATACTGTACATTATACAGCACTTACCTTGATTTCTCAGTTTGCGGTTTGACTTTGCAGAGTGCAACCGTGTCCCAGTCCACTAAAGATGACAGAGGACGGCCTCTGGTGGTAAGTATAGGGCAGGGGTGGGGTGGTGGGTGCTCAGTGGGAGGGTCGGGATGGGGGAGGGTGATGATGAGGGACCGTTTTCTTTTTTCAGGTATAAAAAAAAAAAAGAAAGACGTCAGGGGACTGTCTTTCTTTTCACAGGTAAAGAAATCCCATGTTTGGGGACACTGGGAGTGGACTCCCCAGTGTCCCACACCACTGTGGGGGGGGGTGACAAATGTATCAGGACACTGGGAATGGGCTTCCCAATGTCCCACACTAATTGGGAAGGGGGGGCAGCTTGCACTGCCGACACGGGGACTGGGCCCTTCTGATGTCATAGATTTGGTTACAAGTCCAATCAGCTATGAGAGCCATAAACGGACTTGCCACTTATTAGTGGGCAAATTCCAATTTTTTGTCTCCCATATGTTTTGATCCAGTAAGAACTTAAAGGCTGATATACTACCAGCTTCAACCACTGCACTTGGAAGTGCATTCCACACCTTGACTATTCTCTGATTGAACCATTGTCCTCTTTTTGTAGTTCTGCAGATCTCCCGACAACTGAAATGAATAAGCCCTAGTTGCCCTACCTGCTTTTTTCTACATAAACCTGCCAACTCCCACACTATTTCATTTCTAAATACATTATGAACATAGCAAAGATCACCTCTAGTTCTATGATATGACATTGAGTACAACCCTAGATCCCTCAGTCTCTCAGCATACAATCTATATTGATTTGACCAAGGCATTTGACACTGTCAATCATGAGCTTCTTTTTCATGCCCTTGCAGCCCTCCATATTGCTCCTGAAACTATCTCCTGGTTCAAGAACTATCTGACTGACAGAACGCAGGAAGTAAAAATTAGAAAAACACTCTCCTCCAAACTACCAGTTCTTGCGGGTGTCCCTCAAGGGTCAATACTTGGCCCGCTCTTGTTCTCTCTCTTTCTGAACTCACTCCCCCTAGCATGTAGTGGAAAGCTATTACTATATCGCAGACGATGCCATGCTATACTGGAAACACTCCAACCTCTTACATCTCAAAACACCCTTCAAAGGCTGTTTTAGGGAACTTGAATACTGGTTCACTGACCACCGACTAATACTTAACTATGACAAAACTAAATCCATGTTGTTTGCCCATCGACAAAACCCCCTCTATAACTCCCAGCTCTCAATCTCAAACCTCCAGGGTAACCACATTGAGCAGGTCACCCATTTTAAATATCTAGGTATCACTCTGGATACGTCCCTTACCTACCACCATCACATTAAACTTCTCTCCTCCTCAGTTAATACCCGACTTGGCATTCTTTACAGACACAAACACTGCCTTCCTCCTCAGGCTCTACGTTTAGCCGTTACTAGCACAGTCCTCTCATTGGTCGACTATGGAATAACTATGTACGGCACTGCTGACAAATCAGCCTTAAACAGCATTAATATAGCACTAAACAAAGCCTGCGCATGGTCACCGGCAGCAATAGACAAGCGATACCTGTCTGCTCTATTATCAAGCGGACTGGCTAACCTTTGAAGGAGGCTCAAATACCAAACCTGCCTCCAAGCCAAGAAAATCCTTATGAAACTCGCACCTGTTTGCCTGCATCACCTCATCCAATCAGCCCCCAATAGGGGCACCTAGACGATTGGAAGGGACCTCCCTACGCAGTCCCCATTGCAGAACCTCTCTGGGGCAAAGATCTTTCCGTACCGTGCTCCACTTTGGCTAAACAATCTACCATCTTCCATCTTACTTGCCCCAGTCTAAGACTATTCAAAACAGAGATCAAGAAGTATCTGCTTAACTTCGGAGACCTGTAGCTGCTTTCCATCTTTTCGCATAGGTTGTCAGGCACCAGGGCCACCACATCGCTAGAAACACTCTCAACTCTCAGATATTATCTCAGTCTTGGCAATGCCCTATACTGTGATTGTTAAACTCTTGTAATGTCCTGGCAATTTCTGTACAAGTTGTGTTCTCTGTGTAAAATTCAATATTGCAACTGACGTGTAGCCTTTGACTTATGCTATGATTTTAAACGTTTGTCGAATTGTAAATTCTCTGTTTTGAGAACACTGTCCATACTGTCTTGTTGTAATTGTCCTGTCATGACTGACGTGGAGCCTTTGCAAAGGAGTCCTTGACTCAAAGGTTGTAATTCCGAAATTTTCAATAAATAAATAAATAAATATTGTTTATGTTGTACTGTTTTTACTCTCTTAGTTAGTCTTCTTTGGACTCTCTCTGTAAGTCTAGAACTACTTATATTCTGTGGAGCACTGAGGGGCATACCATACTCCAGAACAGACCTCACCAGGGATCTACACAGAGGCACTAAAACACTCCCACTCCTGCTTTTTATGTTCATTTTTATGCTACCTATTATTTTATTCGCACATTTTGTCATCTCTACAGTATGTCTATCAAATGTTAGAGTATTCAAAATAATAACCCCCAGGTCCTTGTCATCTTTGGGCATGTCAGCAAGTTACAGAGTGGTATTTGGGGCTACAACAATATGCATGTTTGGCCCCAAGGAGGGATAGTCAGTGCTCAAAAATCCAATATCATTTTTGCACATTAACCATCCTCTGGGGTCAAACATGCATATCACTGACAGATTTCGTAACTATAAGGAAAAGCACCTTTGTAGTTGTGCTTTTCCAGTGGTGCAGAGGACAAAGCACAGGCATGAAGTATGCAAAGGTCCTGGGTTTAAGCCTAGTCCTCCTGTATTTTTTCCCCTTCATTGTAGGTGGAAAAAAAATGCAGAGAGGCTGGCTTTGAACCCAGGACCCTTGGATGTCCTATGCCTGTGCCTTGTCCTCTGCGCCACAGGAGAAGCACAATAGCAAAGGTGCCTTTCCTTTATGTTCGACAATGTAGCATATGCAAAAAGAAATAAATACTCACCTTAGTAATTGTGTTTCTTCTAATGGAGTCTTGCTGTATTCTGACAACTTGCAGTTAGCTCCAGCTCTTGAACTGCCCCGGAGGGTGATGGGTTAAATTCTATGCCAGGCATAGAACGCTGGGCTCGAGCTCAGTTGAAAACTCTGTCTGTGTCCTTCTGAAACCAAACCGTCAGATTCTTACAAGCTAAAACTCACTGACTATAAAATGTGGAAATTGAAAAAACTCCTGGTAGCCAACTGGCAACAAAGACTTTGGATTCCCTAAAAGACTCAAGTCAGGAAACCCAAAGAATCAAAACAAGGTAATAAGAACTAAAAACTCTTAATTAAACAAATTCAAAGCACCCAAAACAACAGGAGTGGGCTAAAGACACCCCTGGGGTGCAACACTGCACCTGTCCACCCACTTCCCAAAACAGGTTCTGAGAGGGGTGGTAGGGAGGGAGGTCAGAATACAGCAAGACTCCATTAGAAGAAACACAGTTAGTAAGGTGAGTAATTTTTTCTTCAAGCAACATGAAGTTTTGCTGTATTCTGACAATTTGCAGACTACCAAGCAGTACCTCCAAGGAGGAGGGACAGAACCTACTTTGGAAATAGGCTCTGAAGTACTGCTGTGCCAAACCTAGCATCACTATTAGCCTGGCTATCCACAGAGTAATTGTTGGTGAAGGTATGAACTGTTTTCCAAGTGGCTGCTTGACAGATTTCTAACAAGGGGATATTCCTAGCTGCAGCCAGAGATGCAGCTGTACCTCTAGTGGAATGAGCCCTCAGGCCTGAGGGTGCAGTTTTTCCCAGCAGAATTGAATACAGGACACAATCCACCTGGCAATGGTTCTCTTGGTGGCAGGTTTTCCCTTACCCACTTCCCCATAAGTGAGGAACAACTGGAGGGAGTCAAACCTGTGACCCTTTGTACATTCTATGTAGTAACTAAGGGCCCTTTTAACATCTAAACTGTGTAGCCTCCATTCCCCTGAGGATGTGTGATCAGTAAAGAACACAGGAAGAGACGTATATTGGTTTAAGTGGAAATCAGAAACCACTTTAGGTAGGAACCTTCTATTGGTCCTAAGGACCACCTTATCCCTACGGAAAGAAATGAAGTCAGGCTCCACTAACAGGGCTTGCAGTTCACTGATACGTTTGGCAGAAGTAACAGCAACCAAAAACACAGTTTTCCAAGTCAAGTACTTGAGCTCTGCTTAGGACATAGGCTTGAAGGGGGGTTGCATCAGCTAAGCAATACAAATATTCAAATCCCAGGCAGGAGCAGGATCCCTAAAAGGGAGATTGGTATGAAGCAATCCTTTGAAAAATGTACAGAATACAGGGTGAAATGACAGAGAGGAAGATTTCCCCACTGACAGAAAAGCAGAAATAGCTGACAAATGAACTTTGAGAGTAGCTGGTTTGAGGCCTAGGCCATTAAGGTAAACCATGTAATCCAGAACTGTAGACAACTCAGCAGTGTCTGGGGAAATGTGCTTCTTGGAACACCAAATACTGAACCTTTTCCATTTGAAGTTGTAGGTTTTTCTTGTGGCAGGCTTTCGAGAAGCCTTGAGGATATCCAGAACCCCTTGGGACAGATGCAAATCTGCAAACCCTAACTCTTCAAGAGCCATGCCTTGAGATTGAGTGACTGGAGATTGGGGTAACAAATCCTCCCCTGAGAGGATGTTAGAAGATTGTAATTCCTGGGAGGAGACAGGGGAAGATGGACTGCTAAGGACAGCAAAAGGGGGCACCAAGGCTGCCTGGCCCAGTCTGGAGCAATCAGAATCACTTTGCATGGTTGTGACCTTACCTTGAATAATAGAGGAAAAGGAGGGAAGGCATAAAGAAACTTCCCTTCCCAGTTCAAAATCAGAGCATCCAGAGGGACTGAATCCAAGACTGGGGGTCTGCAACAAAACAGAGGAAGTTGGTGATTGTCTGGGACTGCAAAGAGATCTATGTCCGGAGTGCCCCACCTTGAGAAGATCACCTTCAACAGCAAAGGATCCAGAGACCATTCGTGATGGCCCTGGGAAATCCTGCTCAATGCATCTGCTATCACATTGTCCTTTCCTGGGAGGTGGACCACTGCTAGACAGGTCTACAGGGAATAAGCCAGGGACCATACTTTCATGGCCTCCATGGAAAGATTGCCTCCCTGCTTGTTGATATACCACATGGTGGTAGTGTTGTCCGTCCTGACCTGAACCACTTTGTTCTGTATTGACTGAGAGAAAGCTTGTAGGGAAAGAAATACTGCCCGGAGCTCAAGAAGGTTGATGTGAAGAAGGGATTCCTGAGGGGACCACAGTCCCTGGGCCATGAGAGCCCCCAGATGGGCTCCCCAATCCAAAAGAGAAGCATCTGTGGTAAGAACCACAGAGTGAGTCTGAGGGACAATGGAACACCTTGCCTCAGATTGTCCAGGTCCTGCCACCACTGAAGGGCCTGAATTAAGGTCTGAGTAACAGGAGCTAGCTTGGTAAGAGGATCTTTCCTTTGGGACCAAAAGGTTCTCAGATGGAACTGAATGTCCCTCATCTGAAACCTGGCCCCTTGGACCACTGCTGTGGAAGCTGCCATGTGGCCCAGAAGCTGCAGAAAATGCCTTGCTGGTCGAGAAACCAGAGGGAGAAAGAAGAGGCCAGCTGAGAGATGGCTTTTGCCCTTTCCAAAGGAAGGAAGGCTCTTGCCTTGAGGGTGTCCAGCTCTGCTCCTATAAAAGTGAGGAGCTGTACTGGTTCGAGAACCGACTTGGGAAGACTGAGAAGGAACCCCAGGGAAGTGAGAACTTGCTGGGTGACCTGCAGATCTGACTTGACTTGGTCTGGAGACTGACCCACCAGAAGCCAAACATCCAGATATGGAAAAATAGAAATCCTGCTTCTTCTTAAAAAGGCCACCACTACTGCTAGGCATTTTGTAAACACCCTTGGAGCTGAGGTTAGACCGAAGGGCATTGCTCTGAACTGATAATGGCCTGAGGGCAATTCGAACCTGAAGTACTTTCTGTGGAAGCCCCTGATGGGAATGTGAAAACAGGCATCCTTGAGGTCTACGGAGGCTAGCCAGTTTCCTGGCCTCAGAGAGGGAAGAATTGTTCCCACAGTTACCATTTTGAATTTTGGCTTCATTAGGTGCTTATTTAGGTATCTTAGATCTAGGATGGGTCGCCACTCCCCTGTCTTCTTTGGGGTAAGGAAGTACCTGGAGTACAGACCTTTGCCCCTGTATGGAGTAGGTACTCACTCTATGGCCTTTAAAGCCAGTAGAGACAAAACCTCTGCCTCTAGAGCAAGGGTTTCTGAAGTATTTGCAGGTGGAAAGGATCTGGGTCTCAGTTTTGGAAAACTTTTGAAACTGAGAACCAGCCCCTGGCTTACAACCTCCAGGACCCACTTGTCTGAGGTAACAGACATCCAGTCCTGGACAAAGTAAGCCAGCCTGCCTCTTACTGGAATGGGGGAGTCGACCCGGACTGACACATCAGGGTGTCTGCTTGGCAGGAGCCTTAGGCTGAGGGGTGGATGCAGCCCTGCACACCCCTTCTGCCTCTCCTCTGAAGAACCCCCTCTGAGAAAAGGAAGAGGAGGCCTGCGCCTGGTAGAAAGGCCTGTGAAAAGGCCTGCCCCTAACCTGCTGCCTCTGAGGAGCTGCCTGCCTCTCCTTGGCCTGGGCACTCATATAAGTAGTCCTGTACTCATCCATTTTCTTCATGTAATTCTCTGTCTGCTCCCAAGAGAATTACCCACTACAGGGAAATCCATGGCATTAGCCTGTGTGTCCTGGGAAAGGCTAGTACATCTGAGCCAAGCCATTCTCCGAAGAGCCACAGATGTAGCCATGACTCTCGATGACACATCACTGGAGTCCACAGCAGCATGAAATTGCACCTTTGATGCCTCAATCCCATCAGCAGCTGCCCCTCCAGCTCCTTGGCTAGCTGGGGGGGGAAGCCTGTTTAGCCAGTGCCAGTACAGTGTCCCACCTGGACTTCTGGTACCTGGCTGTATAGGCTTAGCCTGCCTGAGTCCCAAAGATGATGCCAAGTACCATTTCTTTGCTATGGCATCTATCTTCCTGGAATCTTTGTCTGGGGGGTGTGAAGCCAAGGGGATGTTTGCCTTATCACAGGCAGCAGCCTGCACTACCCCAACATGGCAGCATTGTTGGTAAAGAAATTCTGTATCTGAGCTTGACAAGGTGTACCTCTTGTCCATTCTCTTGTCAACAGGAGGTACAGAGTTATGAGACCTAAGAATTTTTTGTGTCTGTTTCCCAAATGACCCATGAAGGGGAACAGACAGTCTCTTAGACTCTGGGATGTCCATCACCTCTATGTAGTCAGGCTCCTCTTGATCCTCTACGGAATAGGAAGCTGGAGGGTTTGAGACACTTTTCTGTAGAACAGAAAGTGGGAAGGGGACTCAGAAAGCCTAGGAGGGGAAACACCAGAAGGCCTGTCTGGGGAGATGTCCGGTTCCACAGGCACATCCAGACTTTCACTGTCGTAATCATCCTCTTCAAAAATCACTCTCCTCATCAAACTTCGGTTCGTAAAAATCTTCAAGGGAATAATCCTGAACTGGGGGAACTGACCAAACCGAACCCCTGCCCGAAGGTGCCGGATCGGTGAGAACCGGACTAAGCGATTCCACAATCCGAATTGCTTTGGCTATTTCTTCGGTGGTCGGAACATGCAGCTCTGGCTCCGAACTGGACGATTTATCCTTTCATTTTCTTTTGTAGGAACCGATCCCTCAGGATCGGCTCTCCTCCTGCCCGAAGAAGTATCGCCCTGGTCAGAGGGCACTCCTTCTGGTTCGGTAGGAACCAAACCTGGCTGGCCTTCCGAGTCAGCGGATTACTCAGCCTCCTTATCCCTAAGTCGTCTACCTAACCTTTTCTCCAGGGTAGACTTAGGGAAAGTCTTACAAATTTGGCATTCTAAATTGAGGTGGTCAAACCCCAGACAGTAAACACAGGTGGTGTGGGGATCGGCCTTAGCAAAGACCTCCCCACACACACTGCAGTGCTGAAACCCAGTGGGCTCGGTTTTTTCTTGGGTTTCTCAGACATGGCCAACCTAACAAACTTACCCTTTATATGGCAACTGTCAGGCACGACTCCCCTATCGGTTTCTCACCGTGTCACGGGTGAGGGAAAAAAACACTAAAATTACGGGTTTTTTAAAACAGATACAGACCGGTAACCACATATTTTTTTTTTTTTTTTTTTTAAGATCTTAATACAAGATCGGTACAGTCGAAACGATCGGAAAAATTTTACAATTTCCACAAAAACAGCTACCAATTTAAGTACTTACGGTACCACAGACAGAGTCTCGAAACAAAAAATGGAACGAAAATTGGACTAAAACCGAAACTTTAACCGCGATAGAACCGAGCAGAAGGAGAAATCTCCGGAGCGACTGTTCAGTGAGGCGGAGTAAAGAATTTGGTATCAAAAGGACACAGACAGAGTTTCCAACCGAGCTCAAGCCCAACATTCTATGCCTGGCATAGAATTTAACCCTTCACTCTCTGGGGCAGTTCAAGAGCTGGAGCTAACTGCAAATTGTCAGAATACAGCAAGACTTCATGTTGTTTGAATAAGCTATACCTATTTTCGCATAGTCCACATTTTTGAACATCAAATATCAAGGTCCACAGAAGACCACCCTGCATGACCTCCGGAGGAAAGCACAGGGTAAGGGTGTATATGTGTGTGTGGTGGGTGCTCAGTGGGAGGGTGGGGATGGGGGAGGCAGACAGCAGGGATGACGAGGGATCATTTTCTTTATTTCAGGAACAAAATACAAAAGACGTCAGGGGATAGTTTTCTTGTTTATAGCAAACAAAGCAATAATTATTTGGGGACACTGGGAGTGGGCTCCCTAGTGTCCCACACTGTTGGGGGGGTCTTCCACTGCCGACACGGGGATTGCCCCCCCCCAAAGTCGGCAATTACATAATTACAAAAAGGGACTGGGGGGCATCTGACACTGGGAGTGGGCATCTGGTGTCAGATTAAATGCATAAATAAATAAGTAGGGTGGGGAAGCCACTAGACACCAGGGAGAGGGGCACACTGCACAGTCATCGGCAGGTGGGGGGTGCCACTAGACACCAGGGAAAGACCGGATCATACAAGACAGTGCAGCCAGTAGCATAATTTCAAGCTGCGGCTGCACAAGTCAAGAAAATCCCAGTGTTCTCATACAGAGAACGCGGCATACCCGGTCCTCTCACTTACCTCGGTACTCGGGATTTCGGGTGCCCACAAAAGGTGTTTCTGGCCACTAAACTAAAAAATATAAATCAGAATGTAGCTAAACGTGTCCCTTTACCCAAGTTCTGATTTTTTTTAATATCAAATCGACACAAACACAAAGTGGTGAGGGGCCCAGCTCACTCGTGGTGAGCCTACACAGTCTAGTGCCTGCCATGTCAGAGACCAAAGCATACACACGTAGGGCACTGAAGCTCAAACAGAAAACTGCAGCACTCAACCAAATAGTAAGAGCTTGAAAAAAGCAAAAACATAGAACAGTCTTACCGCTTTGCTCTAAAACTTTCATATCTGTAGCTTGTGGAGTGATGAGGCAACAGAACTGCTTGGCGTTAAAACAAGAAAGTCATAGACACCATAATGGTGTTAGCTCAAAGCAGGATCAAAGACCAGGTGACCAGCCCATATGTGATGATGCACAGGATCAACTGAAGTTTCGGCAACACTCTGCGGAAGGCATTGCTGAAACGCCAGCTGATTCTGTGCATCGTCACGCACGTGAGTTGTCTGCCTTACTATTTGGTCAAGTGCTGCAGTTTTCTGTTTAGGTTTCAGTGCCCTAAGTGTGTATGTTTTTTTTTTATATGACATTTATTTTTTCAAGTCTGTTTAATTTGTTTCTTTCACTAAGGAGAAAAACATGATGGTGGACGCAACAGAGCTCTACGAAACTAAAGCAGGCTCTATGTGACCCTACATGCGCAATAACAGTAGCTCCTGCAAAAACAAGGGAGCTCCTGCAAAAACAAACTAGGCTCTATGTGACCCTACATGCAAAAATGGAGCACCTCCTGCAAAAACAAGGCTATTTTTGTGCAGGGCATAGGAAATAATGGGAAAATTAAAAATGTTATAGTGTAACTGTTTAATGGAATGATATTTTTTTACCAAACCTTCAGAAGGCACATCTATGAGCCAAAGGCTTTCTACCCTGAAAATTTCAGACCACAATCTAAAGCCATTTGTGAGAAACTGCTCTAAAAAGAAACCTCATAAAACCGGTAAATATCTTTTTTTTTTTTTTTAACGTTGTCTGTCTCAAACACAAAACGGATTCACACAAAATTTCGCATGTCCAGAGACCTACGCCTAGAGATTATGCATGCCAAAATTCGTTCAAATCCGTTGCACGGTTCCAAAGTTATTAAGCTTCCAAAATTTGGCTTTAACACAGAAGTTTGCACTCACCCTAACTATACTGGTGCTACTGCGCCAGTATAATTTATTTTTTTGTTCATTTTTTCTTATTGACTTGTACAGAAACAGACATTGGAAAATTCAGTTGGTGCTTCTGGAAAGAACAAAAGGAGCCCTTCTGGTATGAATCCTTACTGAAGTCACAGACGAAGGAGAACCAGGAACTGGAGTTAGGTGTTACGTCTTTAGCAGTCAAGCCGGAGTAAAGTTTTTTAGTACAAAATCACGATGAAATATAGGTAGCATCGGCCATTTTTTATGAATATTAAAGTAGCTCCTGCCTGGACATGAAAACATGAATATTTGCTCCTACCAGCATCAGAACCAGGCACACATGTAGTGGGCAAAGCTTTGAATGCACGCAGGAATGAGTGTTCATGTTTTCTAGTCTATGCAAGAGCCACTTTAATATTTATTAAAAATGACTATGTTGCATTCTTTTATTTTACTAAGAAATTGGTACAACGATTCTGAACTTAAATTACAAGTTTCTGCATATTGTCCAATTAAAGACCATTAGCTCTGGTTCGCCTGTTAAAGGCTGACACCGAAATTCTAGTTCCTGGTTTTCCCTTATCTGTAACTTCGATAGTGATTTATACCAGAAGGGCTGCTTTCTTTTGTCCAGAAGCAGCCACTGTTTTTGACACCGTCTGCTCCTGTACTGCAAGTCAGTTAAAAAACAATATACATTTTTATTGTTATTGTTGTATGCAGTGGTGTTTCCAAGTTTGCTCAGGGCTGGTCTACTCCTGGCAGTAAATCCGCTACTGCTCCACACTTCCCCTTGCTGTGGTATAGCAGCCACACGAGCTGGGATAAAATTTGTGTTTGCAGATTTAGATGTTCACTTCTAATATTTGTTTTCCACATATCCTAAACACAAATTACATACCTTTAGCACCTACTTAATTATAGATGACAAAACATTTACTGGCATAGGCTTATATGTAACAAGAACATTTATTTTTCAAATTTCTGTGAAAATTCCAAAAGTGTTTTTGTACTGGAAAGCATTTCATTATAAAATGTATTTAAGAAAAAAAACCAGTGATGGACTGTAATCTATCTGCAATATGCTGAAACTGCTGCAAGTAACAGAATTAGATGGAGTATGGTATTCTTTTGTCACTGAGTAGGCGGTGCTTTTCACACTGGATTAGGTTGGCTCCTTGATGTTTACGTCTCTCACTGATGTTCATTCTTTACATCACCACTTTGTAGGTTGGTGAAGTATTTTTATTTTTTATCAAACGTCATCTGTAAAACTCAAATCCTGTTGAGTTTTGTAACAATTAATACTCGAACTGTCTGGTCAAATGAAGTGCAGACACACAGGCCTTGTTTGTCGGGGCTCCAGTCCAAGCTAGCAATAGGTTGCGTGGATAATGTGACATTTTGCAGCAGAGTGACGAACCCTGCGACTCCCATCTCGATTCCTTCAGAATCCTTCTTGGAGCGCTGGGCAGGGTATTCACTGGAAAAAAGCAAAGTGGTGGGGTTTAAAAAGTAATGTTTCGCAAGACCGGATTGCCATGCTCATGGAATAAATACATGCTCATAACATGATTTACAGAAAATAAATCTAATCATCATTCTAGGGCCCCATTTCCAACACTTTCTCTCTTTTCAGGCCTCTGGCAAAAATCTTTGGACACCCAACTCCATTCCCATTGTCTTTCTGGGTCATGTTGCTTCCTGGGGCACTTGTGCAGGATTGAGAAAAGTGATCCTTATAGCTTTAAAGATAAACTCAATCCATGCTTAATTTATATACAGTCAGAAAAGGCATCCATCCCCAACTATAGAAGCAGAGACACTAAAACAAAAAGCTGAAGAAACGGATGCTTTCTTGACATGGGGTCTCTTTAGTTTATTATGGATGAGACTTTCTGATTGTTCATTAGTTGGAACACATTGAGTTTATCTTCTACACTTGCTGTACCAAACTCTGGTTATTAGGCACAAAAGCTGGTGGAGAAGGATGGGTGGGGCAGGAAAAGTGAGTGCAAACTGCTGCTCAGCTTCCTCCTATTGCTAGGCATAAGACGGAGAAGGGATGCCCTAGGATGGGAGAGATGTTGAGATGTAGGATGTTTGTTGGGGCATGCTGCTATGAAGCCCAGCATCCCCAATGTCAGGGGTTTGGAGAGCACAAGGAAAGAGCAGACTTCCTTTGCCGAATGTCAGCTGGTCCTTTCCCCAAGGCCACATCTTCCATAATGTTCCTCCTGCTCTTCTATCCCGAACCCCACACACTGTTTCAGGCCAAAGGGATCATCCCCCAGGACCAGAGGCAAGTCTCAGCGGCAGAAATGTGAGACCCTTCAGGAACCTAGAGAGGCGGAAGTCCAGCAGCAGTGTCCATAACAGGAGTCATAGTCAGACAGTGCCTGGGATGGGCATTGGAGTGGCCAAGGGTATGGCACACAAAAAAAAAAATAAAACAATTCCTTGATTATTCAGTATGACCACTGAAATTAAATACTTTCTTTAAAAAAAAATGGCATGCACACACACAAAATTTCTCACCCCAAAAATGTTTGACACAAGAAATTTTCAAAATTTCCTCAATGAAACCACACGATTTTAAGAATAACCCCATACACCTCTGATCCAAATAAACAGAACAGATACTAAAGGAAGTTGTGCTAAGTCCACACAGAACTAAAACTGGGCACTTGCCCTGTAAGAAAATGTTACTCACCTGTAACTGTTTCTTCTAGAGGTAGTCATCTACATCACTGTGGCTTGAGGAACCAGTGCCTAGTAATTACCCAATTCAAACTGCAATCATGTGCATGCGGGTTCCTTTCAACCGTCAGATATTTTTGGTTGAATTTGGAAGCACTTGCAAATAGTTCAAAATGGTATAAGAGCAGATAATTGATTTTTAAAAAAAAAACAAGGTTGGGTATAGCTACATCATTTGCATGCATTCCAGTTCTACTAAGAAAGGAAGCAGAAAAAAACAGCCAGTAACATCAATGAATTTTAGAGAAGGTAAGCAATCATAAAAGGCTGGCTTTCAACTTGAAGTAACATAATACAAAAAGGGTTGACAGTGTCCCTTTAAAGAACCTTTTGAACACAGGGTGTGACGATAAGGTTTTTCTGTTGGTCTTTGACTGATATGCAGAAACTGCAGATGTATGCGCTTTGGGAGATAATAGCCTTAGGCCAAATAATTTTAAGTGCATTAAAAAGACCAGTATTAGTGAGTTATCTGCCAGCAAGACATTTCTTCTTTGTGCACCAAAGTATTTTCCTCCTTGCTGAATAGGTTTTCCTTGTGTAAGGTTTTCTAGACTTCTAGTACCTGTTGACAGGTTTAGCTCTGAGAATGCTATAGTTTCAGGTACCAAGCTGCCAGATTCGGATGTGTCACCTGACCTTTGGATTGTGTTAGCAGATCACTGCACATCGGCAGAGGATAATTCTTCCTGGACATGTGCAGGAGAAGAGAGTACCAAGGTTGTGTTGGCCAGGCTGGTGCTATCAGATATGTTGTTGTTCTATCTGACCTTGCCTTTAGTAGTATTCTGCATAGCAAAGGGACTGGAGGAAAAGCATATAAAAAACTGCTTCCCTAGCGGAAGCTCAGGGCATCCTGAGGGTATGTACCCCAAGATAGGGCTCTGCAGCAAAACACACTTTCTTGTTTTGCCGTGAAGCAAAAGAATCCACTTCTGGAAGTCTCCAGTATATGAATACTGTCAGGGATACCAAAAGCTTCAGTAACATTTTGTGGGACACAATCCTCATTCTGCTGAGGGAAATCTATCAGGACACTGTCCTTGAATTGCAAATATCGGTGTTTTCTGACAATAAGCCAGATTCCAAATCTTTAGTACTTTCTGGCATAGTTTTGATGATCTGGCTCCTCCTGGTTTCTTTATGTAGTACATTGTTGTGGTGTTGTCTGTCCTGATCTGGAGGACCTAACCCCTTAGGATTTCTGCCTGACTGACACACTGCTCTGATTTATTTGTTTGTGTATTTGTTTATTAAAATCTAGGATTACAATACCTTTGGGCCAATGGTCTTTTACAAAGGTTCCACGTCAGGAGAGTACAAACAAGGTAAACAGCAGCATACATCAATTAAAAAGAAGAAAAAAAAAGAAAAAACGGGCATAAAATAGTATACATACAGTTCTGGTAAGGTATCACCGTAATAATATACATGAGTAACACATAAAGGGGTTAGCTTCCTTCTATTGCTAGGCATAAGACGGAGAAGGGATGCCCTAGGATAGGAGATATGTTGAGATTTCTAACAGGTTTATGTGTTTCTGACCTGTTCCAGGTATCCAGTACTGTCAGATCAAAGATATGACTTCCCCATCCTTGGTGGGAGGCATCTGTTGTTAGCACCACCGTGTGGGACTCTGTTAAAAAGGTATTCTCTTTCTCAGACAGATCACATTTTTTCCACCATTGTAGTCACTGTAGTGACTGTACCAGTTCCTCTTTTGCTGGGAGCATGGTGGTCAGCGGCTGTCTCAGCTGAGAAAAGTACTTTTTTGGGTACTACTGAGTGTCTGTCATGTGCTGTCTTGCACATGAGACTACTGATGTGGTCACTGACATGTAACCCAGATGTCTGAGGAATTCTTGAGCGACCTTTTTGTTCCTGTTTGGAAGGTGTCTGCAAAGGTTACCAATGTCTTTCCAAGGGCAGAAATGCTTTGGCCGGCAAGGTTTCCAGTTCTGTGCCTATAAATGTAAAAGTCTGCACTGGCTCTAAAGACAACTTTTCCAGGTCCGGTAGGAAGCCTAGACTAGACATTATGTCTGTTACTTTTTGGAGTGAAGCTTCTGCTTCCATTTTTGTTTTTCCACATACTAACCAATCGTCTATGTATGGATAAGACTGTGATTCCAGATTTCCTTAAGGCTTCTGCCACTATGACCATGAACTTTGTGAACATCCTTGGGGCAGATATGACACCACAGGGCATTGCCCCGTAGTGGCACTTGAGTTCCCACATTGAATCTCAAATATTTTCTGTGCAATTCTCCGACTGGAATGTAAAAATAGGCATCCTTCAGGTTCGGTGATGTTAGCCAATTTCTCTGCTGTCATGAAGGTTTGAATATATGCCACCACACCGCTGATTTTCTTCTTGTTAGAAGGTACCCGGAGAAGAATGCCTTCCCCTTTTCTTTTATTGTAACTCCCTGCATTTCAAGACAGCAGTTTTTGAATCCGATTGTAAGTGCTCTTGTTCTTCCTCTGATTTTGGTTTGAAATTTTTCAACTTTTGCTGTTTTAGAAGGGTCAAAGAGACACCCTAACCCACCACTTCCAGCATCCACTGGTCTGTTGTTACAGATTGCCAGTGTTGGTGATGATAGGAGAGCACCCCCCCCAGGTTCCTGGGGACTGGTGACCTTTAATTTGTCAGAGATTCATTTCTGGTTAGGAGGAGCTAGTGGTAATGGCTCGCCTCTTACCTCTATAACCTCTTGCTCTGCTGGAGCCTCCTTGAGCCTGGTATGGCTAAGGGGTGTATTGTCTCTGGTAAAGAGCCCTTTCCATACCTCACTTTCTGCAGGGTCTGTTGTAACCATTTTTCTTTTCTTTTTCCACTAGGTTTTTGAAAGTTGTCATTTTTGTCAGCTTTATCCATGTAACTCTCCATCTGAACCCCAAAGAGTGATCGTCCCTCAAATGGGAAATCAGCAGCTTTATTTTGCAGGTCAAGGGATAAACCAGTGACTCTAAGCCAGGCATACCTCCTGGTGGTCACTGCATTAGCTAAACCCTTTGTGGCAGTGTCATTAATGCCCAGTAACATTGCAGTGGATGCTCTGCAGCCTCCAGACCCCTTCTGATTACCTGCAGTGCCTGTGATCTGTCATCAGAGGGCAGGTTATATAAATAAAATATTTATATATTTACATATGTTTATATATTTTATACATATATCTTATCATAAATAAAATATTACTTACTTACTAGGCTATCACAGAATGTCAGCATTTCTTTCTATAAGGCTTCCTGGTAATAAGCAGCATAGCTCAGAAAAGCAGCCTGTTTCACAATCAGGGATAATGATGAGTAGGAACATTTTCCTAATGAATCCTTTTTACCTGGAATCTTTGTCAGGGTGCTAAGGAAAAGGTAGTTTTTGCCTTCTCACAGGCAGCAGCTTGGATAAGCCCCTCAGGGCTTGGATGTTTATAAAGATAGTCAGAGCCACATCTGGTGACTGGTTATCTTTTCTCCACCTTTCTGTCAATAGCCATGCCAGAGGATGGCATTTCCAAAATATTTGTACTCAAGTTTCATAAATGCTGTATGTATGGGTGTGCTAATCCTCTTTGTGGAGGTTAGGCCCAGCACACTAAGGAATGATGCTTCACCATCATCCTTCTGAGACTCTTCAGCAGTGATATTAATTGTCCCAGCCATACCTCGGAAAGCAGAGTAAGATGTGAAATCATCCAGCACTCTGGGAGAGAAGCCAATACTCTCATCCCCCGCCACATCAGGAGATACAGGGCTTCTCCTCGCCCTCCTCTGGAGTGTGCTCTGCCAGACTGGGAGATACAGAGGGAGACACTCTGCCTGCATGCTGTTTCATTGTTTTGAAAAATTCCCACATTTGTTTGAATTCTTCCACAGAAGGCACAGGGGTATAAGCAGAAGGCGTCACAGTTTCCTCTCATTTGGGTTCAGTGTGCTTCTCCTTTCTCACCTTCTTCAGACTGGTTAATATGAGTACAGTGTTGTGGTCAAGCCACACAAGGGCAAAGATCTTGGATTTCATGAGGGCGGCCTTTGCTAGGATGGGGAAATGTATCAAAATAGCCCTAGAGAGGAAGTAAGTCAGGGATGGGGATGAGGAACAGTGGGTAAGTCTAAAAGGAGCCATAGTGGAGGTGACAAACCAGTGCACTGAACAGAGAAACAAGGACAAGAGAATGAAAAAATAACACTACGGTACTCAAAGGATGTGGCAGAGAAAGTAAGGGTCAAAAAGTTGACTTTAAAAAAAATACAAGGGGACACAGAAGGAAGAGGACAGGAAGGTGTATTTAATTAGACAGAGGGAAGCAGGGAAAGCAGTTAGGAGGGTAAAGGCACAAACAGAGGACAGAATATCGCAGACAGTAAAGAAAGGGGATAAGACATTCTATAGGTACATTAGTGAAAGAAGGAAGACCGGGGTGGCTCAAAGGAGAAGGAGGGGAATGTGTGGAAGGGGACCTATAGAAAAGCATCAATACTAAACGAATACTTTTGTTCAGTGTTCACCAAAGAAGGGGAAGGAGAGGGACCGCAGCTAGGCATCAGAAACAAAGGGGGGGGAGGGAGGTAAACACCAGTTCACCAAACTGAGGGTGGACAAAGCAATGGGATCAGATGGCATACATCCTAGGATATTGAAGGAACTACAGGCAGTGCTGGCAGCACCACTAGCAGATCTGTTCAGTGAGTCGCTTGATACAGGAGTAGTTCTGGTGGATTGGAAAAGGGCACATTTGGTCCATCTTCACAAAAGTGGGAGCAAAGAGGACACTGGTAACTATAGACCAGTCAGCCTCACCTCGGTAGTGGGGAAGATTATGGAAGCACTGCTAAAGGAAAGGATAGTGGAACACTTGGAATCCAGTGGAGCACAGGATCTGAGGCAGGATGGATTCACTGCAGAAATGTCATGTCGATCAAATCTAATAGATTTATTTGACTGGGTGACAAAGGAGGTGGATTGGGGGGGCAGTGGATGTCACCTACCTCCATCTCAGCAAGGCCTTTGACATTGTTCCACATAAAATACTGGTAAACAAGCTGGGTAGCCTGGGTGTGGGTCACAAGGTAGTTAACTGAGTTAGAAATTGGTTGAGAGACAGAAAGCAAAGAGGGGGTGGTGAATGGGTTTCAATCCAAGAAAAGTGGGGTGGACCAGTGGGGTATCACAAGGTTCAGCCCTGGGGCCAGTCCTTTTCAATGTCTTCATTTGTGAAATTGCTAAAGGACTGGAAGGGAAGGTTTGCCTCTTTGCTGATGACACCAAGATCTGCAACAGGGTAGACACTCCAGCGGGGGTGGGGAGAAAATGAAGGGACCTAGAAAAACTGGAAAAATTGGTGAAGGTGGCAGCTAAGATTCAATGTAGAAGTGTAAAGTCATGCACCTGGGGCACAGGAACCCAGGGGAGGGTTACAGAATGGGGGCTGAGTTCTTGATGGTCACCAAGGAAGTAAGGGATTTGAGAATAATCATTTCAGACAACCTAAATGTGGCCAGGCAGTGTGGTAAGGTGGTGGGAAGGGCCAGTGGCATGCTGGGGTGCATAAGACCAGCAGAGAGAGAGAGAGAGAGAGAGAGTTTTCACTTAAAAACATTGCAAGTCCCAGGCACCATTCCACAGGTGGAGATGATGCAAGAGTTAGACTAGCTGTTCTAAGTTATTCTTGTAGAAGTGCTTGGATATACTGTACCTGCAGCATGGTAATCAGTCTCAGAATGTTGGAGAAGTTGCCACTGGCAACAATTCACACATAAGCCTGGCTATCTACGGACTTCAGAGACTTCACCAGAGACGTTACCAAGCCAAGAGTATGAAAGGACACGACTCCTTGGGCTCTGTTTTGCCAGTATCGCTTCTCACAAGTGAGCAAGAATGCTGCAAGCTAAACATCGGTCTCTCACAGCACTTTTACAATTACACTGAACTATAAAAAAAAAAAAATGCAACTGGAACTGAGAATGGAGAGGAGAACCAATTATGTCTCTCAGAGCACTTTTACAATTACACCAAACTGTAACCAAAATGGATCTGGAACCGAGAATGAAGCTGAGAACCAATTAAGTAGAAACTAATGCAACACAGTGTGGAACTGAGGTGAGGTGATCTTTTGGATGGAAAAAAATGTTCTGATGGTTGGAAGGAGCCACAGACGATAAGTGGAGGTATGCATACCTCTCAACCTCTTGCCTCATGAATCAGGGACAAGGCTTAAAAAAATCAGGGACAAAGACCCCAAATCAGGGACACATCTTAAAATCTGGTACTATTCACTCAGAAAGCTGATAGAATGAGGGAATTTGTGTTAAGATGCAGTTTCTGAAGAATAACAAGTCTGTTACTTTAATGTTTGACATTATTTTGTGCTTTTAATCCCCACTGTTCTGTCACAAGAATACAAATTTTACGAGGGACAGAGGAAAAATCTGAGGCAAAATCAGGGACATCCCTGAAAATCAGGGACAGTTGAGAGGTATGCAAGAGGTAGATGTTTCACTCTTATTAGCGGGTTTCTGGGTGCGGCTTGAGCTAGAATGATACAATGTGAGTGGCTATAGATGAATCCTTGTTAAAATGTTTTCCTTCCACATTTAGTACTAAAAATATTAGCAAAAGTATGTTTCACACAATGGAGGATGTTAATTTGAGCACTTACTATTTCCAAAGGTGAAGGTTACCACCTCCGCCAGTTGTCATGAAGATGTCCCTGTTCTGTGGTAAGTGGCGAGCCTGCCACACGGTGGACTTGTGTGCCTGACAGTACAAACCCAAACAAAAATGGATCATAAGACAATGATAAAAATATACGAGCTAACAGAATCAGATTACACAAATCGAAAAGAGGCATACATATTAAGAAAAGCTAGAGAGGCAAGATATAACAAGAAGCAGAACTATAACT
Source organism: Neoceratodus forsteri (assembly GCA_016271365.2). Classification (NCBI taxonomy): domain Eukaryota; kingdom Metazoa; phylum Chordata; order Ceratodontiformes; family Ceratodontidae; genus Neoceratodus; species Neoceratodus forsteri. Next base: position 1,548,631,801 of record CM057450.1, read on the forward strand.
TATTATTTTTGTGTTATTTCTTTATTCTCCCCACGTCTCCCCGTCGGCCTCTCCTTCGGGCCATCAATGGTTTTGTTCTCCTACCACTCGCTCGCACTCCTGCCCATTGCCACCGTCTTCCACCTCAAATCGCAGCCACCCTCGGGGTAATGCAGTGTAACTCTTCACTGGATGGGTTCTTCTCCTCTGAGGAGAAAGGCGCCGGCAGGAGCCATCCAGCACAACACTTGGCTCTTCGGGTGTTGCTGAGGTGGTCTCTGGGGCCCGACCAGGGCACTTGTGGTGGAAGAGGGACCGAATGGCCGTCATCCGGTCGAGCAGAGGAGAATTTTCCCTTTTCTCCCTTGGGGGCGCAGCGTGCCATGATGTCAAGGCGTGCGCCAATGTTTGCAACATCCCCTAGTTAGTTGTTCGGTTCACTGTTATACCCCTAGTCTCCATAGGGGGTCAGCAGGTGCTGGACCACATCCCCACCCTCCCCCCTGGAGAAGGCAAGCTACTGTCGGACGCTCAAGCCTTTTCCCCCGGCTGGCCCTCCAGCGACCTGAGTCCGTTCCCGAACCCAGGTTGCCAGCGTCGCAAGCAGAAATTCAAGCGTATTTTTTTTTTTTTTTTTAACTAAGCCTGTTGGCAGCCCAAAAAATAATAAAACAAATGAGCTTTTCCAAGTGTTTACTATACTCTGCGGTATATTTTTTCTTAATCTTTCTCCTCTTTTGCATTTCAAAGTCAGCTGGGGCATCTGAATAGCACTGACCTGATAAGACAATATTGAATTATGTGGAAATGGGTCTCAACCAGCTGAGAGGGATGTGGGACAGAGAATTATAACCAAGGCAGGAAGCAGCATGTAGACATGCTGGCTTCAGGAAGTAGTTTAGGGAACACTCAGCTGAGATTCACCAAAAAAGATTTTAAAATTTCAGAACAAAAAACAATTCTTTTATTACAACATATACTCCAGTTCCTATGGCAACACAATTTTATGACAGGTTTTCACGGAAAATCTCAGGTGTTCCTGTCACAGTTTAGTTCAGTCTTTTTTTACCTTCAGTGCAGGCCAGAGAAAAAAAGCCCTTTACTTGCTCTTCTGGAAACTCACTTTTAGACAGCTTCTCATCTCCTGCCTTGTCCGTCCTGGTTTATCAGGCTGCTGGTCTATATGCCGGTCTAAAGGACTGTAATACCAATTTAACTTTCATACTGGACTGTCTTTTTAGCCTTTTAGTCTTTGTTAGGTCCACAAATTATTTTGATGCTGGCTGCTTAGCAAGATCCAGCAAACTACAAGCCCTGCAAGACATTTAGGTGCTTATAATAGTCTTCACTGGCCCTGCAGTCCTAGCCCCTCATGATTTTGTCAGCATGCAAGAACAAGAGACAGGAAAACACTGTTAAACATGTTATGCCTTTTATTAGTTCAATACACACCAGCGTCACATGTTTCCCTGCACCTTTTATACAGCATACTGTATATCTGGTCTTTTTCCAACACAGAGATACTAGCAAGGGTTCAGTGATCTAAAAGGGCAGGGTATCAATGGCCCACAGGAACTACATGACTTCTGGCCCACTGTACCATGTTACATGCCTCCTCCAGAGGACAGCTGGGGCATGCTCGACAGCACCCTCCATAAAATAGGTTACTCACCTGTAACTATAGTTTTAGGAGTGGTATATATTTCCCATCCACACATTGGCATTTCCACTAGAAGTGCTGATTCGTTGGAATGTTTTTAAGCTAAGCTCCTCCCACCACCTGGGCAGTATATCCTCCGGCTTCACCCCATGACATTAGATCTTGCATGCTGGAAGCATGGGTCCATGTACCATTAGACTAGGGAAGCTGGGTGAGTGGTATGGATGTGAACTATATACTACTTCTAAAACCATGGTTACACGTGAGTAACCTATTTTTCTAGGGGCATTGATATAGTTCACCATCCACACACTGGCAAACTTTTAGTAATTCTCAGGGAGGAGGGGGCAAGGTGCACACCCTTACTTGGCGAATAGAGACTGGAAAACCGAGGTCCCAAATGCAGCATTCCGGTGAGACTCTAGGTCGATGCAGTAACGGGAGATGAAGGTGTGTGCTGACTTCCAGGTGGCAGCCCTGCAGATCTCCTTGATAGAATGTTCCTGGAAGCAGCCACTGAGGCAGCATTATGTCTGATGGACTGAGCCCTAAGCCCTACGAAAGGCTCCCTACCAGTAAACCTATAGCAGGAGTCGCTGCCAGGTGTAATCCACCTGCCAATCGTTCGCTTTGCTGCTGGTATACCAGATGCGGCTTCAGCATTTCAAGGCTATAACTAGGGCAGAGGTCCTTAAAAACAACCGATTGCCATCTCGGACAATACAAGCTCAGGGTCCGATTTCCTGGAACCGCGTCTGCTGAAGCTGGCTGCTCCACTCATTGCCTCACCTCTAGCTATAATATACACGTTATCCCTTTGTTGTGGTGTTGTCTCAGACCTTTGGAAAATTGCTAGGATAACACCTGTCTTCAAAAAAGGTGACAGAAAGGATATAAATAATTACAGACCGATTGCTATTCTCTCAGTGCTGAGCAAGATATTTGAGAAGCTCGTAGCTGCTCAAACACTTGACTTCCTAGCAAATTCCAATCTTCTCTCGTCTCCCAACATGGCTTCAGGAAACATCATAGTACAACTACTGCACTACTAAAACTCACCTCGGATATACTCTCCAACATGGACTCTGGCCGACTTACCGGGGCTGTTTTTATTGACCTTACCAAGGCCTTCGATCTTGTGGATCATCCCCTACTTGTGTCCACCCTTCGAAGCATGGGTTTCTTGACTCCTGTTGTAAACTGGTATAGGAGCTACTTATCGAATAGAACCCAAACAGTGAAATTCAACTCTGCTACATCAGACAGTACTACAATCAACATTGGTGTTCCGCAAGGGTCAATCCTGGGTCCACTCCTTTTCTCATTGTTTGTAAACAACGTTCCTGATGTCCTACAAACCTGCTCTTCTCTTTTATATGCAGACAATCTCGTCATCTACACTAGCTCAGCCTCAACTGATAGCCTGAACTCATTCCGTTCCACTGATTTCGGGAACATTCAAAATTGGCTACAGGACAACAAACTAGTACTTAATGCTGAAAAAACGAAAGCTATGCTCCTAGGATCTGCCCTGAAACTCAGAACTAGCACATTGCCCCTAATGATCTATGACCTTGAAGGGTCTAAACTTGAGACTGTCACGTCTTTCAACTACCTTGGTGTTATGCTTGATCAATCACTGGATCTAAACCTTCACATTAATTCCACCTGTAAAACAGTCAGTAGTAGACTGGGTGTTGCTTACAAGACAAGCTACATGCTAACTCCATCCGCTGAGTTAGCCATTGCCAGAGGGGTATTACTCCCTGCACTAACCTACTGCTCGCCTATCCTTACTGCTGCACATAAAACCTCACTACTGAAATGGGACGTCACATACAATAATATCTGTCGGTACACATCTTCATCCCCTCGACTGAAACCCCGCTGTCAGCTCTACAGTGATCTGGGGTGGCTCTCTCCCTCTGCATCCAGGCAATACTACCGTGGTTCCTTATGTGACTCAGTTATCAGGCTTAATACCCCTGCATCCCTCACAACACTACTTATTCCTTCCACCCACTCCCATGGACTACGACCTGCTGACAAAGCACTACTAAATGTTCCTAGGTGCCACACCTCAAAGGGTGCTGGTGGGTTTAAGCATACGGCTCCTCAGCTTTGGAATTCTCTTCCCTTAGATCTAAAGCAGTCCGCATCTCACAGCCACTTTAAAATAAAATTACGGAGTTATCTACCCCAGTCAGACCCACGCACTTGCTTCGATCTGACTTGATCTCTAGTAGGTCCTCCTCGTCTTTCTCCAATTCACCCTTCAGTCAAAAGTCTTCTGTTTTCCTGAATATCTTGCTCCATATGTTGTTGCATTCAATGTGCTGTGATCTAAACTAAGCAATATGTAATGTGGTTAAGTACTGTAAAATGTCATGTATATTATGTTCTTCTGGTCTGTACTAAGTTATACTTATTGCTGTCTTGTAAAAACCTATACTTAAAGCTGTTAATGTACTTGTGGAATGTCATGTATGTTAATACGTCCTGTACTCTCCCAGGTCGTGCCTGAAAATAGTCATTTTTTGGCTAGTGCACTCACCTGGTAAACAAAAACTAAATAAGTAAATATGTTACAAACAGCTGGAAAGCCTCACCTCGAACTCCAGCAAGGTGTTCTATATAAGAGAGTGCACTCTGCAGGTCCAGAGTAAGAAGCCTGCAGTCACCCTCCGAATATGGGTTGGTAAAATATACCGAAAGGTTCATCACCTGGTTAAGGTGGAACTCCAATACAGCCTTAAGGAGGAATTTTAGATGGAGGTGAAGGACAACCTTGTCCCTGTGGAAAAACAAATATGGAGACTCCACCAAGAGCATCTGGAGCTCACTGATCCTTCAGGCTGATATAATGGCCACCAAGAAGGCCATTTTTCAAAACATATGTGACAGTTCACACCTGTGCATAGACTTAAATGGTTTGTCCATGAACAAAGCCAGCACCAGCAATAGGTCGCACAGTGGTCCTGGTCCACGCACTGAAGGGGACAGGTGGTCCAAACCCTTGAAAAAGCACCTGACCACCTTCTCATGGACCACAATCGAAATACCAGCCTATGGCCAGTATGCAGATATGGCTACCAGGCGGACCTTGTGGGTTGTCACTCGCAGTCCCAGCTGGGAGAGGGACCAGAGGTACTCAAGGATATTACACATGGGGCAGGCTAGGGTATCAAGCTCCTTGCCCTGACACCAAATGGAAAACCTTTCCAATTTACAGGCGTAGCACCCTTGAGTCAACTCTTTTAGGGAGACTTATACAATGTGGAGCATATCTCCGAAAGACCCAAAGCCTGGAACTCCAGTCACTCAGGAACTAGGCAAGGAGATGCAGGGACTGGAGGTCTGGGTGCAGGACCTTTCCCTGTTGTCTGGTCAGCAGGTCTGGGCAAAAAGGCAACCACCATGGAGGTCTGCTGCTGAAGCAGAGGAGATCTATGTACCAGAACTGCCGTGGCCAGTCTGGAGCAATCAGGATCATCCGTGCCTTGTCCTTCCAGGCCTTGATCAATTTTGTGGATTAAGGGGATGGGAGGAAAGGCATACAAGAGGCCTAGTTTCCCAGATGTGGGAGATGGGCACAAAACAGCCTCAGTTTTGCATTCTCTGAGGAGTCAGACAGATCCACCAGGAGTGTGCCCCACAAAACAGGTGGTTTACCACCTCCTGATGCAGGGACCACTCGTGTGATGTCTGTCCCACCTGGCTGAGAGCAGCTTCCTGCTGACTGTGCGCTCTGGTGACATGAATTGCTAGAAGATCTGCACCCAGGGTACACACAAGAGTCCAGGTGCAGAGCGCCTCACAAGAGAGGGGATGAGAATGCATGCTGCCCTGCCTGTTCAGGTAGTACATGGTCATGCTGTCGCCATCTGGACTTGCATGACCTGATCCCTAAGTAAAGGAGTGAATTCCATCAGAGCTAGCTGTACTGCACAGAGCTGCAGCAGGCTGATGTAGTGACGGGACTCACTGGGTGATCAGAATCCATGGGCTCTATGGTCCCCCAAGTGAGTTCCACACCCCAGAGACGCATCCACCATGAGTGTGACGGTCGACTCTGGGTGGACAAATGGGACTCCTTCCTCCAGATGTTATGGGATCAAACACCACTGGATGGCATCCCACATTGGCTGGGTCACTGTGACTGGCTGGTCCAAGTGTCCTAGGCACTAGGACCACTGATAGCTCAAATTCCAATGCAGGTGTCGCAACCCCTGTAGGCCCCTGGACCATGCTGGTGCAAGACACCATGTACCCTATCAGCTGCAGGAAGTCCCGGTCAGGGAACGTGCACCCAACCTAAAATGATAGGGCAACAGAAGAAAGATCCAGTGGTCAGCCTGCAGAAAGGCAGGCCTTGGCCCGCAGGGAGTTTAACTCTGTTCCAATTAAGTGAAACACCTGCAAGGGGATCAGTTTGGACTTGATCAGGTTGACCAATAGGAGGCCCAAGTCTGCAGGTCTGGAGAGTAGATCCCATGACCACTCTGCAGCCTCCTTGAACAGCCCAGCAATCAGCCAGTCATCCAAGTAGGGGTACACTCTGATGCCCTTGCACTGCAGGAAAGCTGCTACTACTGCCATGCACTTGAAGACCCTGGTTGTGGATGAGAGACTGAAGGGCATGACCTGGAATTGATGTAGAACCCCTTCTGCGCAGAACCAAAGGTATCGAAAGTGGGATGGACAGACTGGGATGTTGAAGAATGTTCCCTGGAGGTCGAGGGAGCAGAACCACATGCCCTGCTCTAGGGATGGTATGATCTGGTTCAGGGTTACCATCTGGAACTTGTGGTTCCGCATGTACGGATTGAGACTGCAGATCTAGTATGGGGTGCCAGCCCCCCATCTGTTTTGGGTCCAAAAAGTACCTGGACATGTACCCCTGACTTGCCAGGATGTCTAGGACATGGGCTACACACCCTTTCACAAACAGTTGATCAACATCCTCCTGTAGGGCAGACAAGTGTGTCCTGTGACACTAAGGACTCCCGTGGAGTGCAGGATTGGTAAGATGGGAGAGCCTCGAAGTCTAGAGACAGCCCTCTCTCTACCTATCACCTCAAGAACCCACTTGTCTGTACTAATGATGGACCAGTGTGGCCATTAGTGGCGAAGCCAACCTCCCCCAAGGAGCTTGGTCAGGTACTGGGCAGGTGGGGGGGCAGACACCCCCGACCTGTCAAAGGGCAGCACTGGAGGGGGGCACTGGCTGCTGGGACAGGAGGGACACCATTTTCCTTACCCCCACTTCTTCTGGGCCCTTGGCTGGACAACTTGGCCTTGGGGTGCCAGGCTTGATACTGTCCCTGCTGGGCTGCAGCTGCTGAGGCTGCTGTGGCTGAAAGGACTAAAACCAAATGGCTGCCTTTTCCAGTTTCTGGGACTTTGGGAACATGAGCTGATTAAGGGTTTGGTTTTCTTAGACTGCTCTGTCCCGGGTGGCACTGGACTTCTCAGTCCTGGTGAGATGACCTTCCACCCCTGGGCCAAAGAGGCCACTGCCCAAGAAAGGGACATCGGCCAGCTTCAGCTTAGTGTCCACCATGAAGGTGGAGAGCCTTAGCTGGGCCCCGAGATGCATCACGACGGCTGCTGCTATAGCATGGGCACAGGAGTTACTGATGTCCAAGGCTGTCTTGAGCTGGTGTTTAGGCTGTCTTGAGCTAGTGGCTCCGGGTCACTCCTGAAAAAGGGCCTGGGCCGTAAACAAAGTGAAAATAAATAAATAAAAAATAAACTGACCCTCTCGGCCCGGTGGCACCGAGGGTTGAGGCGCTGGACACCACACCTCGCACTACGCACGCGACCCGGGTTCGGGAATGAGCACGGGTCGTCGCGGGTCGGCAGGGGAGGACTATGCTTGAGCATTAGGAGACAGCTCTCCTAGCCCTAGGGTGGGCTGGGGAAACCTCACCGCACTGCGGCAACCCCTGGGGACGCCCAGAGGTACCAATTGCACTGGTGTGACTGAGGGTTGGGGGGAGTGCAGCGGACGTCGGCATGTATGTGCGCAGACATCACTACACGTCCGCACTCCCAATGGGAGAAAAAAGTGGAAAAGGGCTGGGCGCGACCATGCAGCCTGATGGCTGTGCCCTGTCTCGCCGGGAGCGACTCGCATGGAATCACACTTTGGGGGTCCAGAGCCGGTCTGGCTGGGTAGGGTATGGGGAGACCCTCCAGCGGATCAGCGATGGCCGTGCCGGATCCCCCATCATGTGAATGAGCCTGGTGCTCTCCTGGCGGGCAGGGCCGGCGACTGGATGCCCCTGCCGGTAGTCGCCGCAGCAGGTGAATAAATAAGATGATTAAAAAAAAATTTGACCCTGGTCTCAGACCAACTTCACCAGCATCTGCTTGTCATCAAGTAGGTGAGGGAGGACATCCTCTAGCAACCCAGCAGGGAGTGACCAAAGCTGGCCATCACTATGGTGTAGCTTGCCTGATGGACATCGAGAGAAGAGGTGTCGTAGAACTTCTTGGCCGCATGGTCAAGTTTCTTTCATTCTCTGTCAGAGGGCTTGTCCATGTCCACTTGGTTTCCGGACTTCTGGAAAGCTAAGTCTGAGACCAGACCCTTGGTGGAGGGATGGTCAGAGAACCTAGAAAGGATACCAGTAGGGAGCGCGTAATTGTGGACCAGATGGGTGGAGCATGCCAGGCAGGATGCTGGATACTGCCAAGCTACAAGGTCAGTCACAAAATGGCCTCAGTCATGGGACAGGCAACCCCCAGGGATTCGCCCCCATCGAGAATATCTGTAAAAGGATACTCGGCCGTTTTCCAAACAGCTCCAGAGGGACAGTCATGGACTCTGAAATGAGTTGGAGTAGAGCCCTAAATGACACTGGCCCATGGTCAGTAGTCAGTTCCTCGACCCACAAATGGTTGAAGGTATGCATCCTTGATGACAGCATGAATGAACCATCAGAGTCATCTGAGGACTCCTCAATAACGTCCCTCGACCATTACCACTGTGACCACCACAGTCATCCAAATGGGTGATTTCCACCAACAGCTGGCGTGGCAAGCTGGCCGCAGCACAGGAATTCTTTGTCACAGCTCCCATCAAAGGCTGCAGTGGAGGTGACTACACATACAAGGGTAGTGAGACAAGTGTCAGGGACAACTGTTGAATATGGACCTGCACAGACTGGACCCGTGCCTGCCAGTCAGCCACAGGTGTCGGGGGTAGAGACTTACCCTGCCCTGCCACGGCCCACTGCTACCAGAGGAGTTCCTTGTAGTACCGCCGCATCCTGCAGTGCAGTCTCTCCTCATCCAAGGACAAGGAGGTCAAGGAGCGTTGACAGCGATGCTTCCCGGTCGAGTGAGAGCAGTGCCCCAGCCTAGAGCTCGATCTCGACTGTTGACCCAATGGCTGACGCTGAGAAGAAGCTATCATCAATGGTACAGTATAGATCACATGCACCCATTTCAGTGGAGCCACCAGCAGTGGAGGCTGTTCCCGAGTGAAGACAGTCAGGGACTTTGACCTATCTATGTCCTCTGAGTGAGGACCGGGGAAACTGGAGTCTTGGAGATCAACTCTACAACCATCTTATCAGACAACTGGTTGATGGGGTGGAAAAAAATCTCAACCACCTGCTTGGCCAGTGTCAAGGTCAACAAGCTCGATGGGGGCACCACAGAGCTTATAACTTGGTCCTCGACCACAAAAGGCTTGATCAAAGTTGAGCACTTGACTTGAGTCGAGCATTCGGGGAGTCAAGGGAGCAGGAGGAACGCAATCTCTCCTGGTCCCAAGACCGGCGCTGGTGATGTTTGTGTTTCTTACCGTGATGGACAGGGCTCTCCCTGAAGACTTGGAGGGCCCAACATTTCACCAGAGTTCACCAGTGAAGGATGCTCTGACACAGGAGCTTCTTGGGATCCTTCAACCAAACTTTTAGGTCCTGATTGACTGGCCAGCTAAGAAGAAGCTGGGCTGCACAATCCTCCAGAGAGGAAGGGAGCACTGTCTGGCACAGACCTCAGCCTGAAACATCATGTGCAGCCCCCTAATAATAGAGATGAGATGCATGTAGGTCTATCTGTGACATTTTCTGGTGGCACGTGACACAGCATTCGAAGCCAAGACCAGGCTTTGCTTCCTTGTTGCATCTTTCACCACCAAGGCTGGAGCTAAACTGAGGAATCTGAAAATATCAAAGAAACCATTAGAAAAAAACTGAAAATTGCTAATGGGGCACTTGGTACCCTACAACATGCAGAGCTGCTAAGGAGGAGGAAACTGAACTCTTCCAGCAATAAGGAAGATCTGATGTCATGGGGAGGAGCTTGAGCATATACTGCCTAGGTGGTGGGAGGAGCTTGGTTAAAGATGTTCTGATGAATCAGCACTTCCCGTGGAACTGCCAATGTGTGGATAGCGAACTATAGCTATGCCCCTAGAAACACAGGTTACTCACCTGTAACAGCAGCTCTAGGAGTGGTATATGTTGTTCATCCACACTTCTTGGCATGTCCTTGCCCTTTGAATATCTTGCTGGAAGGTCTAAAAACTGGCTCCTCCGACCCACCCAGGTGGTATATCCCTCGGCTCCTCCCCTTGATGCCAGATCTTGCTCGCTGGAAGCAGAGGTTGTGTGTCGAAGCTGGGGAGGTCGGGTGGGTCAGTGTGGATGAACAATATATACCACTCCTAGAACTACTGTTACAGGTGAGTAACCTGTGTTTCTAAGGATGTGGATATGTTGTTCATATCCACACTTCTTGGCAGACTTCCTAGCAGTTCTCTGGGAGGAGGGAGGCAAGGTACACACACCCTACTTAGGGAACAGAGACTGGAGAACTGAGGCCCCAAAAACAGCATCCCAGTGCGACTGTAAGTCAATGTGGTAATGGGAAATGAAGGTGTTTGCTGATTTCCAGGTAGCAGTCCTACAGATATCCTGGATAGGGACATCCCTGGAAGCAGCCACCGATGCAGTGGTATGGCGGGTGGAATGAGCCCTAAGCCCTACGGGAGGCTCCCTACCTGCCAACCTATAGCAGAGATCGATGCATGATGTAATCCATCTGCCAATCATCTGCTTGGCTGCAGGTCTGCCAGGTGAGGCTTCAGTGTAGGTGGCAAACAGCTGGCGAACCTCTCCCCAAACTCCGGCCGTGCACTCTTTATAATAAGAGAACGCTCGTCTCAGGTCCAAAGTATGGAGCCTGTTCTCATCCTCTGAGGTGTGACTGGGGTAATACACCAGTTGAGTCATCATCTGGTTCAGGTGAAACTCCCAGCACAACCTTCGGAAGGAACTTCAGGTTGGGGCGCAGGACAACCATGTCCCTGTAGAAGACCAGATAGGGAGACTCAACAGTGTGTGCTTGGAGCTCCCCAATCCTTCTGGTTGATGTGATAGCCACCAGGAAGGCGGTCTTCCATGACAGGTGTGACATCTCACTCCTGTGCATCCTGTACATAGGTTTGAATGGCTTGCCCATGAGCTGTGCCAGTACCAGCAGTAGATTCCATGGTGGTGGTTGTTCACGCATCAGAGGGGAAATAAAGTCGAGGCCTCCTGAAGAAACACCAGACCACCTTTTCCTGTGCCACCGTCTGCTGACCGGCCCGCGCCCGGTAAGCAGAGATGGCTGCCAGGTGCACCTTAAGGGTAGCAGACTGAAGACCCCATTTGGAGAGAGAGACCAAAGGTAGTTGAGAATGCTAGCCACCAGACAGAACAAAGGGTTCAGGCCCTTGCCCAGACACCAAACACAGAATCTCTGCCACTTGAAGGTATAGCACTTCCTGGTCGAGTCCTTCCTAGATGTCTCAACTACAGTGAGGACATCTTCGGAGAGACCCAAAGCCTGGAACTCTAGCCACTCAGGAACCAGGCTGTCAGGTGCATGGATTGAAGGTCCGAGTGGAGGACCTTCCCCTGACTGACTGAGAACAGGTCCAGGCGTGTTGAAAGACGCCTCGGGAGCCTGATGCCGAGGCTGAGGAGATTGGGGTACCAAAACTGGTGAGGCCAGTCTGGAGCCACCAGGATCATCTGTGCCTTGTCTCTCCTGACCTTGAGGAGCACCTTGTGGATCAAGGAAAGTGGAGGGAAGGCATAAAAGAGGCCTGGGGTCCATGGCCTCGAGAAGGCATCCCCCTGCAGCGAGCCCTGCTGAGAGGGGCGGGCACAAAACAGCCTCAACTTTGCGCTCTCCCTGGAGGTGAACAGGTTCACCTGGGGGGTGCCCAAGTGGGAGAACAGGCTGTGTACTACCTCTGGATGGAGAGACCACTCGTGGGATGCCTCGCCCACATGGCTGAGGGCATCTGCCAGCTGATTTGAGGCTCCTGCCACGTAAATGGCTAGATCATCTGCCTCGAGTTGGCTCACGAGGGTCCAGACGTGGAGAGCTTCCCTGCACAGAGGCCAGGTGGGCATGCTGCCCTGTTTGTTGAGACAGTATATGGTCGTGGTGTTGTCCGTCTGAACCACTTGACTCCAAAGGAATGGAGCGAATGCAGTCAGCACCAGCTGAACTGCTCGGAGCTCCAGCAGGTTGATGTGGCATCAGGATTCCTCGGGGTCCAGAACCCGTGGACTCTGTGGTCCCCCATGTGGGCACTCCAGTCCATGAGAGACGCATCGGTCATCAAGATGACTGTCAGCTCGGGACGGACAAATGGGATCCCTTCCTGCAGATGCTCCAGGATGGTCCACCACTGGAGAGCATCCCACATCTTCAGGGTTACTGTGACCAGCTGGTCGAAATGACCTAGATGCTGAGCCCACTGGCTGGCCAGCTCCCACTGAAGGGGGCGCATATGCCACTGGACCCATCGGACCACTGAGGTGCAGGCTGCCAAGTAGCCCAGAAGTCGCAGGAAGTCCTGTGCAGGTTGCAAGTGCGCAACCAGAAATGATCAGGCAAAGGAGGAGAGAACCTCTGCCCTGTCCATCGGGGGCCTGGCTCTGGCTTGGCAAGAGTCGAGCTCTGCCCCGATGAAGCAAATCCCCTGCCAAGGTATGGGTTCCGACTTGGTCTCATTGACCAGGAGGCAAAGGTCGATGCAGGTCTGGAGGGCCAGATCCCTGGACCTCTCCACCTCCTGTCTGGAGGGACCCACTATAAGCCAATCGTCCAGATAGGGGTACACCCTGACACCAACACCGAAGATGGGCCGCCACCACTGCAATGCATTTGGTGAAGACCATGGGGGCTAATGACAGGCCGAACGGCATGGCTTGGAACTCATAGAGGGTTCCCTCTACCTGGAAGTGGAGGAACCTTCGATGTGACGGATGGATCAGGACATGGAAGAATGTATTCTGCAGATCCAGAGAGCAAAACCACATGTTCTGCTCGAGAGATGGTATGATCTGAGACAGAATTACCATCCTGAAGGTGTGAAACCAGAGAAACTTGTTCAGGACGTGCAGATCTAGAATGGGGCACCAGCCCCCCGGCTGTTTTGGTACCAGGAGTAGCTGGAAAGGAACCTTGGGTTGACAGGGGATCCAAGACTTTGACCACTACTCTCCTATGGAGGAGTTGGGCGATGTCATCTCAGAAAGCTGAGAGTGTCCATGGATACCCTCTCCTCCCATGGGGCACGGGCACAGCTTGGTGGGTACTGCTCGAATTCCAGAGGTATACCCTGGCTGACCACTTCCAATGCCCACCTGTCCGTTGCGACAGCGGACCAGGCAGAAAGGAAGTGGTGGAGCTGAACCCCCACGGGAGGATCCAGAGTGGGCATGATGGGCATGGGGGTGGTTGCTCCATCCCGTCATTGTGTGGCCTGGAGGAGGAGGATCTGTCCACGGGACTGCCGGGACCCTTCCCTCCGGGCTTATGGACTGACAAAGTCCCTGACTTGGGCCAAGGGCACCAAGAATGAGCCTGTTGCTGCCCCGATTGGTACTGGAGTTGCTTGGCAGCAGGGGCAGAAGGCCAAAATGGCTTACGCTTCTGTTTCTTTGAACCCTGAGATTCCTTCTGGGTGGAGGCAATGGATTCCAAGGTGCCATTGGATTACTCAATGCATTGAAGGTGATCATCAACTGCTGGACCGAACAAGTCAGTGCCTAGAAAGGGAACGTCTGACAGTTTGTGCTGGGTGTCCGCCATAAAGGTTGTGACCCTCAGTCAGACCCTGGGGCGCATGGCAACTGCGGCCGCTATTGAACGGGCACAGGAATTCTCAATGTCCAGAGCCGTCTGGAGTTGCTGTTTTGCCACAGCCCAACCCTGATCCCGGATCTGCTTGACCATAGTCTGAAGGTCCAGGGGAGATAAGGAAGCACCTCATTTAGAGAGCCTAGGAGGGCATGGGAGAAGAGTGCCATGATGACAGCCGAGCTCGCCTGATGGAAACCAAGAGAAGAGGCAGCTTAGACTTTTCTGGCTTCTTTGTTCTGAGATCTATCAGTGTCTCCTGAATTGCCCGAGCACCGAAACACAGATTTGGTCACCAACCCCTCAGCCGAGGGGTGCTCTGTGAACTTAGAAAGGGAGCCGATGGGAACCGCATACTTGTGGGCCATCCGGGCAGATGGTACGTTGTCATCGAGGCACAGGTCAGGAAGCATGGTAAAAACCAGGAGCAGTTGTAGGATTCGGAAAAAGTGTTTATTAGTTCTAGCAGTCACATAAAAAAATGAACTTGCTCAGTATAACTATTCATAAAGGCAGAATAAACAGAGAAGATCCGACTGAGTTTTCCTTCAATCTGTGTGTCTGTGTCTCTCTCTCTTGCAAGAAACTGCAGCTCTGTTTTTATAAGTCCTTGCAACCCTCCTCCTTAATAAGCATCCTGTTTTTATCTAAAGTGTTCTTGTCAAGTTCATGCAGGTGCACCAAGAACACAATGAGGCCCCTTCTCCACAGCTTCTGAAAACGGGCTTAAAAATTGCACTCAGGTAACCTCTTGAATTTCCAATAGCTTTCTGCAATCATCTCAAACTATAATTATATACATTTCAACAGTAACATTATATAATTTCTAAACAAAAGGATCCCAATATCAGTTAAATTTCCACATAATTTGCATATATTTTTATATCAGCAGATATACAAGGGAGGAAGAAACAGCAAGGGAAGACTGAGAGACAGTAATAGGCAAAGAACTGCGAGACTGTCAGGGTGATCAAGTCCTAGGTCTCATGAGAAAATCTGATTGTGCAACCAGACAGAGACAGAAAAGGAGAGAACAGAAGAAAAAATTACTCACCTTAGTAATGTTGTTTCTTCTAATGGAGTCTTGCTATATTATGACTAATGCAGTTTGTCCCACCATTAGAACTGCTCCGGAGGTGAAAGAGTTAACTTCCATGCCAGGCATGGAACTTGGAGCGCGAGCTCGGTTAGAGAAGCTCTGTCTGGAGGATTTCAAACTGAAACTGTCAGATCTTTACGAGCAAAACTCACTAAGGTTCTGTGTGGAAGCTGTAACCTACACTAGCCAACTGGCTACTTAAATATTAACACATTTTTCCTGGTCCCAACACTAAGACTCAAGTCAGGGGACCAGAAAAATAAGATAAGATAATATAAAACACAACACCCAAACACCCCAAAAAGAAGGGGTGGAAACAAAAATGGGCATCAAAAAAGTGCCAACACTGGAATGCCCACCCCATACCCCAAGCAGAAGTTCTGAGAGGGGCAGGCTGGGGGGGAGGTCATAATATAGCAAGACTCCATTAGAAGAAACAACATTACTAAGGTGAGTAATTTTTTCTTCAGACAACATGAAGTCTTGCTATATTATGACTAATGCAGAATACACAGCAGTACCTCCATGGAGGAGGGACAGAACCTACTTAGGGAATAGGCTCTGAAGCACGGCTGTGCCAAACCGAGCATCCCTTCTGGCCTGGATATCCAGGGAGTAATGCTTGGTGAAAGTGTGTAAGAATTCCAAGTAGCTGCTTGACATATCTCTAAGATAGGGATGTCTCTGGCAGCAGCTAGAGACGCAGCTGTACCTCTGGTAGAGTGAGCCCTCAGGCCTGAAGGGGGAACCTTTCCCAGTTTTTGATAGCAAAATTGGATACAAGAGACAATCCACCTGGCAATGGATCTCTTAGTGGCAGGCTTCCCTTTCCCAACCTCATCATAAGTGAGAAAAAGTTGGAGGGATTCGAACCTGTGACCCTTGGTACGCTCTATGTAGTAACTTAGGGCCCTCTTAACATCTAAGCTGTGCAGCCTCCTCTCACCAGAGGAGGAATGATCAGTGAAGAACACTGGAAGGGAGATAGATTGATTAAGGTGGAAATCTGAAACCACCTTAGGCAAAAACTTCCTGTTAGTCCTGAGGACTACCTTATCCCTGTGAAAGGAAATAAAGTCAGTCTCCACTGACAAAGCTTGTAACTCACTTATGCGCCTGGCAGAAGTGATGGCTACTAGAAAAACAGTTTTCCAAGTCAAGTACTTAAGCTCTGCCAAAGACAGAGGTTCAAAGGGGGGTTGCATCAGCTGAGCAATGCAAACATTAAGATCCCAGGCAGGAGCACGGTCCCTGAAAGGTGGATTAGTATGAAGTAATCCCTTGAAAAACTTGGAAAATACAGGTTGAGCGGAAAGAGAAGAAGGCTTTCCTGCTGAAACAAAAGCAGAGACAGCTGCCAAATGCACTTTCAGGGTAGCTGGTCTCAGTCCCAAAGAATTAAGATGGACCATATAGTCCAAAACAATGGACAAATCAGCAGATTCCGGGAAAATATGCTTCCCAGAACACCATATGGAAAACCTTTTCCATTTAGAGTTATAAGTAGCCCTAGTGGAAGGCTTCCTAGAAGCTTTCAGGATTTCGAGAACACCTTGAGAAAGGTGTAGGTCAGCAAATTCTAACTCCTCAAGAGCCAGGCCTTGAGGTTGAGGAATTTGAGATTGGGATACCAAACTCTCCCCTGGGCACAAGTTAACAAGTTGTGGTTCCTGGGGAGACACAGGGGAAGATGGACTGCTAAGGACAGAAGGAGTGGGTACCAGGGCTGCCTGGCCCAATCTGGAGCAATCACAATCATCTTGCAGGGCTGAGATCTGATTTTGACTAGCACCTTGAACAGGAGAGGGAAGGGGGGAAAGGCAAATAGAAACTTCCCTTCCCAATCGAGGAGAAAGGCATCCAGGGGGACTGAGCCCATCACTGGGGGCCTGCAACAAAACAGTGGAAGTTGATGATTGTCTGGGGCTGCCAAAAGATCTATCTGAGGGGTGCCCCATCTGGCAAAAACTATCCCCAGTACTCGGGGATCCAGTGACCATTCGTGATGGCCCTGGGAAATCCTGCTGAGAGCATCTGCCAGGACATTGTCCTTGCCTGGGAGGTGAACTGCTATGAGGGAAGTGTTCAGGAATAAGCCAGAGACCACAACTTCATTGCCTCGGTGCACAAGGCCGAAGACCGAGTGCCCCTTGTTTGTTGATGTACCACATTGTAGTGGTGTTGTCTGTTCTGACCTGTACCACTTTGTTCTGAACAGATGCAGAAAACCTGAAGTGCTAGAAAAACAGCTCTGAGTTCCAACAGATTGATGTGGAGCAGAGATTCCTGAGGGGACCACAATCCCTGGGTGGAGAGGTGCCATCTGAGCTCCCCATCCCAAAAGGGACCATCTGTAGTAAGGGTCAAGGAGTGAGATAGAGGGATGAAGGGACCCTTGTCTCAGATTGCTCTGATCCTGCCACCACTGAAGGGCCTGGATCAGGGTTTGAGTCACTGGGATCAACTTGGATAGGGGATCTTTCTTTGAGACCAAAAGGCTCTCAAGTGGAACTGAATGTCCCTCATCTGAAATCTTGCTCCTTGCACTACAGCTGCGGAAGCAGCCATGTGTCCTAGGAGCTGTAGAAATGCCTTGCTGGTCGAGAGACCTGCAGAGCGAAGGAGAAGGCCAGGGCCACTAGGTTCCTTACCCTTTCCAGGGGAAGGAAGGCTCTGGCCTGCCTTGTGTCCAATTCTGCACCTATAAAGGTGAGTACCTGGACAGGTTCCAGAACTGACTTTGGAAGATTGAGAAGAAAGCCCAGAGAGGTGAGCAGCTGCTGGGTAACTTGCAGGTGTGATCTGACCTGATCTGGAGACTGACCCACAATGAGCCAGTTGTCTAGGTAGGGAAAGATGGCAATCCTTTGCCTTCTTAAATGAGCAACTGCTACTGCCAGGCATTTTGTGAATACCCTTGGGGCAGAGGTAAGGCCGAAGGGCATTGCTCTGAACTGGTAATGGCCTGAGGGCAGTTCGAATCTGAGGTACTTTCAGTGGGAGCTTCTGATAAGAACATGGAAGTAGGCATCCTTGAGGTCCAGGGAAGCTAGCCAGTCCCCCTGGCCTTAGGGAAGGGTAAAATTGCCAGAGTCACCATTTTGAATTTTGGTTTTAAAAGGTGCTTGTTCAGATAGCTTAGGTCCAGAATGGGCCACCATTCTCCTGTCTTTTTTGGGGTAAGGAAGTACCTGGAGTACAGACCCTTGCCCTGGTGTAGGGGAGAAACCCTTTCTACAGCTCTGAGAGCCAGGAGGGTTGAGACTTCTGTTTCCCAAAGCAAAAGTCTCTAGAGGATTTGCAGGTGGAAAAGATCTGATTCTCATCTTTGGAAATTTTTTGAAGCTGAGAACCAGACCCTGGCTTACTACTTCCAGGACCCACTTGTCTGATGTTAAAGACTCCCAGTCTGAGCAAGTAAATAGCCTACTAGGTAATGGAGAACCGGCCCTGGGCACCCCATCAGGGTGCCTGTTTGACAAGGGCTTTAGGCTGAGGGGTGGGAGCAGGCCTGCTTGCACCTCGTCTGCCTCTCCCTCTGAAGAACCCCCTCTGAGCATAAGCCGAAGAGGAGGCCTGGGTTTGGTAAAAAGGCCTGTGAAAAGGCCTGCCTCTACCCCTGGGGGGCTGTCTCTGAGGAGTGGCTTGCCGCTCCTTGGCTTGTGCACTCCTATAAGTGGTTCTATATTCATCCATTTTCTTCATATAATTCTCTGTCTGCTCCCCAGAGAATTTCCCACCACAGGAAAATCCATAGCCTTAGTCTGGGTATCCTGTGACAAACTAGTACACCTGAGCCAAGCCAATCTACGAAAGGCCACAGATGTAGCCATGACTCTAGAGGATACATCATTAGAATCCACAGCAGCATGGAACTGCACCTTGGATGTCTCAATACCATCAGCAGCCACCTGCTCCAGCTCCTTGGCAAGCTGGCCAGGGGCCTGTTTGGCTAAAGCCATGACAGTGCCCCATCTAGATTTTTGATATCTTGCCACATAAGCCATGTAATTTGCTTGTCTGAGTCCCAAGGATGCTGCCATGTATTGTTTTTTAGCCATGGCATCAATCTTCCTGGAGTCCTTGTCAGGAGGATGTGAAGCCAGGGAATATTAGCCTTATCACAGGCTGTAGCCTGAACTACCCCAACATGACTGCATTGCTGTGAAAGAAATTCTGTATCAGGACCTGACAAAGTGTACCTCCTGTCCATCTTTTTGTCCACAGGAGGCACAGAATTAGGAGCTTTTAAAATTGTTATTGTTTGTTTCCTAAATGATTTATGTAAAGGAATAGACAATCTCCTGGATTCTGGGATATCCATAATTTCCACAAAGTCAGGTTCCTCTTGCTCATCCACAGCTTCCTCCAATGGGAGCTGGAGGGTTTCAGCAACTTTTTTTTATAAAACAGAAAATGAGAAGGGAGTCAGAAAGCGTAGGGGAAGATTCTAAAGGTCTGTCTGGGGAGATGTCTGGTTCAATGGGCACATCCAGACTCTAAGTCACATTCACACTGTTCATAATCATCCTCCCCCCTCCTCTGGTTCATAAAACTCTTCTATATCATATTCTTGAACCGGTGGAACTGGCCGAACCGACCTTTTGCCAGATAGTGGCGGTTCGGACGGAACCGGAGAAAGTGACTGTACAATCTGTATTGCTTTAGCTATCTCTGCAGCAGTTGGAGAAGGAATTTTTGACTCTACACCTGCTGATTTTCTAGTTTTCTTTGCTGGAACTGGCTCCTCAGAGTCAGCTTTACGTTTGCCCGAGGAAGTCTCGCCCTGGTCAGAGGGCACTCCCTCCGGTTCGGTTGGCACCGAACCGGGCTGGCCATCCGGGTCAGCGGACTTTTTGGCCTCTCGTTCCCTGAGCCTACCAACTCTTTTATCTAGGGTAGCTGCAGGGAAATTCTTACAAATCTGGCAGTCTGAATTGTCAAACCCCAGAAAATATACACATGTGGTGTGTGGGTCAGCCTTGGCAAAGGCTTCCCCACAGACACTACAGTGCTGAAACCCAGTGGGCCCGGTTTTTCTTTTGGGTTTCTCAGACATAATGCCAGCCTAACCAAAAACTTGCCCTTTTTCCGGCAGTGCCAGGCAAGACACCCTTATCGGTTCCCAACCGTGTCACGGGTCGTGGAAAAAAACCATAATGAAATCCGTTTTTTTAGAACCGATAAGAACCGGGAACCGCACTCTAAAAACTTTCAAATGCTTGAGAATAAAGTTTTAAAACAACCTGATTGGTTTGAACCGAACCGATAAACATTTACAAGTTCCACATAGAAATAAACCTGTCTATTACTTACAATACCACAGACAGAGCTTGAACCGATCGGTTTGCGGTTAAAATAAATATAAATCGCGGTTGAATTTAACCGAGAAAAACTGTTTTAAACCGAGAAATGAACCGAGCAGTAGGAGGACTCTCCAGAGCGACTGTTCAGTGAGACGGAGTAAAGAATCTGACAGTTTCAGTTTGAAATCCTCCAGACAGAGCTTCTCTAACCGAGCTCGCGCTCCAAGTTCCACGCCTGGCATGGAAGTTAACTCATTCACCACCGGAGCAGTTCTAATGGAGGGACAAACTGCATTAGTCATAATATAGCAAGACTTCATGTTGTCTGAACAGATCCTTGCATTCAAACTCTTTCCATAACAACTGGGACAGGGTCCTATATCACTCTGTCGCACACGGGGCAAGAGGTAGGGTGCTGCCAAAGCTCCAGGGCCAGGCCAACAATGGCTTTGGCCACTGGGAAGGCCTGTTGGAGAATCCCCTCTTGTCAGAATGTCTGTTAGGGGACAATGAGCCTGTTTCTGAACATGCTCCAGTTTCATCCCCTTGGATTCGGATATGAGATGGAGAATACCCATAAAGGACGTGGGACCTTCCTCCATCGAGAGACTCCCAAGCGAAACCTCGTTGAATGGATCAGAGTGCAAAGAGTAGTCCTCTGACTCCGAATAGATCAGCTGACCACCTGAGTCACTTTCGACCCACCGCAGATGGTCGGGAGTAAGGGTGACCGACAGCCTATGCAGAAGGCCCTTAGCGGGCCGAGACTGCTTGACAGGAACCCCAGAGGGTGGCTGTTTAGGTGGTGGTTACACCACAATTGGCGGAGAGGCTGGTCCCTGCAGAGCCGTGAGGGCCTTCACTGGCTCCTCAAGCGGAGGGACGGTGTCGGCCAGTTCCAGAGGAATCAGCGCCTGCCTAGAGGGTCACAGCCACATGATGGCCAGTGTGAAGCCGGGGTTGACTTTGGACCGGCCAACACCAACTGTTGCCACGTGAGATCCTCGTAGCACTGACCAGCTTGCGCTGAAGCTTCTCCTCTTCTGAGAAGGACAAGGATGAATAGCGGTGTCACGGCATCTTGGAACGCCCATGGTGTTTGTTAGTTCTCCTTGACCGATGACTGAGACCTAGACCTTGACTGTCGGGGGGACTGACGGAGGTGCTCAGAAAGAGCAGGGGAGACCCACGGCTCCTCCAGGTCAGGGCCAGGGATCGTGAGAAGGTTCTCAGTGGGCTGGGTTTCCTCCTCGGTAGGTCCAATCAGGACTGGAGTCCTGAACAAGGAATTGTTGGCCTCATCAAGCGACAACAGGTGACAGGGTTGACAATTTGACCAGGTCGTCCCATGTCTTAGCCAACTGGCCTGACGAGCACCGTGAAGCCAGCGGCCAAGGCTGCAATTTCGACTAATGTCGAAACTGGAGATTCCTGGGAACAAGACCTCTCTCGATCCCAAGAACGACATTGACAAGACTCCTCCTTCTCTCTCTCAACTCCTTGGAATCCTTTTTACAGGAACAGGAGATGTGCGAAGCGGAAAGGCCCTCCCCCTTGGTCGGGTGAGACTGGCACAACTCCTTGAAGGAGCCTGTAAAGGTAGAGCCCAGTGTGAGCGGTATGAAGACCAATACTGAAGAGGACTGACTGGTGACCCGAGCCGCCTTCTTCTTGAAAGCCTTCATTTACTTGAGTTGTTCAGCGGACCCTGCAGCCGTGTAGACTTCCCATTGGGCCTCTTTAGATTTGACCGTCGGGTTCCGTTTTTCCAGTCAGCTGAGCTGTAAGTGTGTGAGGCGATCAGCCAACATGTTCAGCTGGAATGAGCGACAAATGTCACAGGCCTGGGTATCGTGATCATGGCCCAGGCAATAGACGCACGTGATGTGCAGGTCAGTGCGAGACATCTTCTGCCTGCAGGGGCACCGGCGGAACCAGAGCAAGGACCTGTCCTTCATCACGGTTACGATCAAAAAACGATGTGGGGAAACTCTAATGAGTTTGAGTTTTGGTGAGTAATCAGAAGATTTAAGCGCCACGGCCTACTCAATGTGGTAGCGATAAGGAGGGAACCTAAATCTTCCAACAGAAAGGAAGTTCTGGCGTCAAGTGGTGGAGCCGAGGGATATACCACCTGGGTGAGTAGGAGCAGCTAGCTTTTAGACCTTCCAGCAAGATATTTAAAGGGAAAGGACATACCAAGAAGTGTGGATAAGAACAACATATTCACATCCCCAGAAATTACTTTTTTTTGCTTTAAACCATGTATTTTGGCACCAAACTCTGACCATCAGACCTGTTCACCCACACTAAGCCCTTTAGTCATTAGTACTGGGAACTTCTGTTGGCGTCACTGTTCCCTACAAGCGACCCTTCCTTGTTTTCATAGAACTGCAATAGGGTCATTGGAATACACCTTTAATTCTGGGTCTATCAAAGAGAAGAACCTCATAATTCATCTCCCCAATTTTTCGTACAACCTTTTAGGGTCCCTACCACTTACCTTTTCCATCCTGTACACAATACTAGGGAGAAACATAAGGGCTCTGTTACCATGCTGAAAGTCACATGCCTGTACCACTTTTTGAACATTGCCTACAGTAAACCTTTGTTAAGCAAGTGCCTTCTTCACTGTTATGACTAAAATAGGCTTATCACTGCTGTTAATAGAGTAGAATGCTTGTTAAAGCGGCACTGTCACCTTGGCCCCTTCGCTTTGTAAGGAAAATGAGGCAGTGTGCCTCTTGGCACATCTATCCTACATGCACTCCACAATGCCCCTACATGTATGAACTTACAACCTTTTGGCCGGTTTTCTATATTTTTGCAAAAATATTCGGACACGCAGTCCAACAAAACTCATCCGCGTCCTGGAAGCACAATGAGGTCGAGAACGCACCTCTGGCACGAGCGCTGTCCCGAAGAGTGATTTTTTTCTGAAAGAAACAGATAGGATAATAAGCCTGTTCTTCATGTTAAAACATAACATTGCTGGTAACTCCAAGGGAAAACTGAACGCTGTATGGTATACAATTTTTAATTTCATGGTGTTGCCGAAATCTCACCCTTGCGCTTCAGAGGGGTGCTCTTGCACATGCGCGGGATCTTTGTTCGTGCCTCTGAAGCATATGCGCAGGATTTCAGCAACACCATGAAATTCAAAATTGTACACAACACAGCACTCTGTTTTCCTGGAAGATATCAGCAATGTTGTGTTTTAACATGAAGAACAGGCTTATTATCCTATCTCGGTTTCTTTCAGAAAAAAATCACTCTTAGGGACAGCACTCGTGCCAGAGGCTCGTTCCCAACCTCACTGTGCTTCCAGGACACAGGTGAGTTTTGTCGGACCAAGTGTCTGAATATTTTTGCAAAAATATAGAAAACCAGCCAAAAGGCTGTAAGTTCATACATGTAGAGGCATTGTGAAGTGCATGTAGGATAGATGTGTGCCAAGAGATACACTGCTCACTTTACTTACAAAACGAAGGGGCAAAGCTGACAGTGCCCCCTTTAAGAGTCAAGTACTGCTATCTGGGCTCAGAGATGCGTAATCTGGGTCATTACAGCATACTGTCAGTGGATGCAGTCCTAAATCAGGGTGAAGAGAGCAGTGTAAGAAAACCAAAGCTCCTGTTCTTCATGTTAATGTAAAAGCCTATTGTGTTAGGTTGCCATCCATTGCACTCCAGACATTACCTCATGGGTTTTAGCCCACCTGATAGGCTAGTGATGCACATGACCTAAGATCAAATTTCTAGTCCCCAGAAGCCCCTGTTCTCCAGTTCAACCCGGGCATCTGATCAGGCTATAAGCGCCCCAGGAGTCCCTGTATTGTGCCAGAAAGGTAGGCCTGTGGATTCCACAGAAAACTAGAATTATTGTCCTTTTAGAAAGATGTTTTCAACTGAGCCTGTTTACATGATGCTGTAATTGAAATCTACAGGGTTTTTTTTTTTGGTCAGTTTGGAAGTTTTGGACTTGGTTGCTTCAAGCATTGTTTGATTTGTATAAGCTGAGAAAAGCTCTGATGTGTTTGGAACAGAATTGCTGTTCCATTGTGGTTAATGCGATGTTAATGCATTTTTTATTTATGTGCTTGAATTTGATTGAAGTTGACTTGAGAGAGGACTCGAGGAGGCTCTGGCCTGGCCATGTCTGCCGCCTCGCATTCCTGCGGGTGCATCTTGCGCCTCCTTTATCTGCACTGCGGTGTTGTTTGTCGCTTGCGACACTGTTATGCTGTGCAGGTTTTTACTGTGGTTCAGGAGGGCTAAATCCTCCTGTTTGATTGAAATTTCGGCAAGCACGCCGAGTCCTGCATGTCTCGGGCCCTTCTTCACGCTTCGGCCACTGGCCCGCAACTCCCTCAGAATCAGTTTGGGGCCAAAGGAAGATTTCTGGGGCCAGCAAGAGGAATCGCCGCTTTCATGGCAGCGGAGTGGATGCCAGCACCATGTGTGCTGTGCAAGAATTTCGCATTCCTCTCGCTGGCGTCTGCGCAAGAGTGGCCTTCCGGGTGCTGCATGGCATCTGCGTCTCTCTCTATCTCTCTCTCTCTGACCGGCGCCTGCGTCGTTGGTGGGGAAAACCTGCTTCTTTGCCAGCATTAGTCGCAGTTAGAGAGACAGTTGAGGAAGGCTTAGCTCGCCCTGTCGAGCCGTCAGGTTACAGCGATGGGACTCAGGGGGTGATTCCTTAGGCAAAGGCTGACCTGCAGGGGAAAACAGTTCACTTAGTACAGCTATAACAAAGCAGAGAGGATTCGCTCCTCAGGGGGCATAGTTAAAACTGCACCTACAGGGTCTCAGTGGTCCCACCTCTGAGCGGAAACCACAAGGACTGTAGGTGGGGAGGACAGCCTTTCCATAGGGTCTACTAGTTCAAGCCTAGTCCCCTCTCCCAGTGGCAGGCCTGGTCGGGCCCTCACTACTTTGTCTACCAGTTCAGGCCTAGGCCCCACTCCCAGCGGCCTGCCTGGTCGGCCCTCACTACTCTGTCTACCAGTTCCGGCCTAGGCCCTGCTCAGAGCGGCTGGCCTGGACGGGCCCTCACTACTTTCAGGCCCAGACTCCTCTCCCAGTGGCCAGCCTGGTTGGGCGCTCTCTGCTGCTATTCCTCCCTCCCCTTCCCCCTGGGGGCACCTATCCATAGCGGCCCTCTGGCGGGGGAGGGGGACACATCTCTTCCCCGAATGGCTAAGGCAGGGTCCAGGGTGTCATTTTGCAAACGATAGCCACCATTCTGTAGGAGTCTGTGCCTTTCCTACTGCCCAACTCCAGCTGGTTGCATGGGGGGGGGGGAGTGACCCTGAGAAAGGTCTCTTCCTACAGCTCACTATGAGCCTATCATTCAGGCCTAGGGCATGTGAACAGCTTTCTTAGGGGATGAGTTTCATCCCTGTGGGGGCCACCTTTGAATAGATTGTTCAAATTTGTTTGCATAGTCACAGTAGAGGTATGGTCGGCAGAGGCAGTACCTGCCGTCTGTTGGGACATCCAACCTTCGCACTGGAAGTCCTCTATGGCTCCATCCCTAACGATCCTCCCGTTTGTCTCCTCTCTCCACAGATGGTGAAGGCAAAGAAATGCACTACATGTAGTGCCACTCTGATGCCCCACAATGCGGGACCTCAATGCCCCGCATGCCTCCACAATAAGGATGACCTGTCTCTGGAGCAATCTCCAGCGATGGGATCTAATACTCCAGGGCCCAGTGGAGTTAAATGGATGGACCCGGGGGCCATCCTCTTACAGAACCAACAGGTGACAGTGGCCATGATGGAGAGTCAGCAGAATTTTATGCTAAAGATCATGGAGAGACTGGAGGCCATGACACAGCCCAAGATACCACCAACCCCGAAACCACAACCAGAACCAGAGACCCCAGCCCGTCCGGACACGACTGAACCACCCCCAAGTGCCCAAGCACCCGACACAGGGGACGATTCTGGGGATAAAGAAACAGTGACGATGGGGAGGACATCCGGTCTGACGATGAAGAGATGGAAACACAGTCTGTGCCATCTCTCACGTCCAAACTGTGCTCCTTCAACCTGATCCCAGGCCTCATAAGGATCATTAAGACCACTACGGGGTTAGAACTCGAAGAGGGCCAGCCTGAATCGAAGCTCGACCCCATTATCCAGCAGAGGAAGGTCGCAGAGGAGACCTTCCCAGTCTGTCCGGTGATCGATGACGTCTTCACTAAAGAATGGGAGTTTACAGAACCTCGTAGGATGTCAGGCAAAAGAAACCTAAACTGCACGTCCCCGGTCCAGGAGGACAAGGCTAGCACCTGGTGCATAGCCCCCACTATTGACCCCAAGGGGGCAGCGCTCAGCAAGAAGACGGTACTACCATGCGGTGCCATATCCTTGAAGGATCCCACAGATAA
Source organism: Neoceratodus forsteri (assembly GCA_016271365.2). NCBI lineage: Eukaryota > Metazoa > Chordata > Ceratodontiformes > Ceratodontidae > Neoceratodus > Neoceratodus forsteri. The sequence goes on from CM057450.1 coordinate 1,548,658,403, forward strand.
AAAGGTTGAGGACATGTTGAAAAAGCTATTTGAAATAGACGGCACAGCAGCCAAGGCATCCACTGCCGCCGTCTGCACCACTTGTGCCCAAATTCGATAGCTCGAGGAGCTTCTTGACAAGGCAGACCCCAAGACCAGGGAAGCTGAACTGTTGGAATGCACGCTTGACGCTGCGAAATACTTGGCAGACATGGCGGCGGACACTCTAAAATTAAACGCCAGGGCCGCGGCCATAACGAACCGTACAAGGAAAGCACTGTGGCTCAAGCTGTGGGAGGCAGATAATGAGTCCAAGGCGCTGTTACAAAACTTACCTATGAAGGGCAAGCATGTTTTCAGAGAAGGACTACAAGAATACCTAAAACAGAAGGAGGAAGGGAAGGATCTCCTCAAGAACAAAGGCAGACTTTTCTATCTGCCGTCAGGCAGACGGAGATTTTGAGGGGGAAACAGATCCCAACAGACAAGCAGAGACAACCAATGCCAGAACAATTCCTTTCAAGGTAGAGGAGCTCAAGGAGGATCCCATAGGTCCTTCACCTCCAGTTACCAACCCTTCACCTTCCGAGGTCGAGGTTCCAAGTTTGGAGGCAGAGAAAGAGGGAACACCGAACAAAGAATGACTACAGGTCCCCTCCTCATAGGGACCTTCATAGGTAAGTTCTAGGGGTTGGGGGTAGGAAGAAGTAGGCTGCTGGTTAACTAGGATCTGCAGCTTATCCATCAGGTAGGGAAATGGGCAGACTGGGTGGGCCAAGCGGTCCTTATCTGCCGTCAAATTCTATGTTTCTATGTTTCCTCCCAAGACTCGGCCTGAGTGGGGCTGTTGTCCACCAGTGAGCAAGAGACTAATGCTATTCCAACACAGGTGGCAAGGTACAACCTCAGACAGATGGGTACTAGAGGTAGTGTCCAGGGGATACTGTATAGAACTGTCCCATTCACGGATACCACACAGATTCGTAAGCTCCCCATCTCAAAAAGAAAGGCGTCTGCTCATCAGTTCCAACAAATTTTGCAGAACCTGATGCAGAACAGGGCAGTCCAACTGGTGCCCCCACACGAACAAGAACAGAGAGTGTACTCCATTTTCTTTCTCGGCCCAAAAAGACAGGGGAACTTCACCCCATCCTAGACATCAAGCATCTCAACAGACACATAGTCACTCAGAAATTCAAAATGGAAACATTAAGGTCGACTCTCCACAGCATTCGGGTAGATGACTACCTGACCTCATAGATCTGAAGGACGTGAACCTTCACATCCTAATCAGGCCAAGCCACAGGCAGTACCTGTGGTTCCATATCCTAAGGCAGCATTTTCAATACCAGGCTCTGCCCTTTGGTCTAACCTCAGCACCAAGGGTGTTCACCAAGGTGTCCGTGGTTCACGCTGCCAGACTGAGAGAGCAGGGAGTGGATACTAGTCCATACCGGGACAACTGGCTGATCCAAGCTCGTTCCAAGGAACAGTCACAGAGGGTCACCCAGATGGCATTACAGGCACTTGAAGAGCATGGCTGGGTAGTGAACCAGGCCAAAAGCTACCTGGTGCCTACGCAACAAACAGAACACCTGGGGCAGAAATAAACACGGCCCAGTGGTGGGCCAGGCCCTCCCCGAAAAGGGTGGAAACCGTGAGAGCCTTAGCTCGCCAGCTGAAGGCCAACAGACTCCCGACCATTGGACAAGTAGCCCAGATGTTGGGCTGCATGGCGTCATATATCGACCTAGTCCCATGGGCCAGGTGGCACATGAGACCGCTGTAGAACTACATGCTGACCCAGGGATCTCCGAACAAGCGGAACCTGAGGGTCAGGATACCTTTACCGGACACAATATGGTACTCTTTAGTATGGTGGACTGCGAGACGGTCCCTCACATGGGGGGGTCCCACTAGAGGCGAGCTACAATGTCACCATCGAGACGGATGCAAGCCTCCTAGGCTGGGAAGCATGCTTGGACCCCCTATCAGCGCAGGGCCGCTGGATGACCCCAGAGGCCAGACTGTCCATCAACGTACTGGAGATGAGGGCGGTGTACCATGCCCTCAGATCTTTCCAGTCGGCCATATCTGGGCAGTTGGTTTTGATTCGCTCCGACAATCAAGTGACGGTGGCCTACATCACCAAACAGGGGGGCACCAGGAGCAGAGCGATGCAGAGAGAAGTGACTAGGGTGCTGACATGGGCTCAGGCCAACCTCGTACACATTGGTGTGGTCCACCTATCAGGCAAGCTCAACATACGAGCGGACTGGCTCAGCCACCAACAGGTGCACCTGGGAGAGTGGCACCTGCACCCCGACCTGTTCTAGCTGATGCAGGAAACTCGGGATCCCATTTCCATGGACCTCATGGCAACAGCAGAGAACACTCAAGTGAAGAGGTTCTTTTCAAGATACAGGGAACGTCATTCTCAGGGGACTGACGCTCTGTCCCAGACCTGGTCACGAGATTGGGTATATATCTTCCTCCCCATCCTTCTTCTACCACAAGTCCTAGCCAAGATTCGGCAGTCTCAGAGAACCACTGTCCTGGTGGCACCTTACTGGCCATAAAGAACCTGGTTCTCAGCAGTGGTAGCCAAGGCGTTGGACAAATGCAGACTCCCATACCAGCCGGACATGCTGACGCAGGGACCCGTGGTCCACCCCATGCCAGGGACACTGAAGCTAACGGCCTGGCTCCTGAGAGGCAGAGACTGTTGAGGGCTGGGTACCACGCTTCGGTTATATCCACGTTGCTGCAGTCTAGAAGGCCTTCTACTACCTCCACTTACAGCAGGCAGTGGTCCATCTTCGCCACATGGTGCAGAGACAAGGGCATAGAGCCAGAACAAGCCAATATGTCTACCATTCTGCTATACTTGCAGCAGGGTGTGGATAAGGGCCTGTCCCATTCATCTCTCCGGGTTCAGATGTCTGCCACTGGTGCCGCCATTGGTCCCGTAGGCCAACATAGCCTGGGGTCTCACCCAGATGCAATATGCTTCCTCAGAGCAGTAGAGGTGCTATGCCCCAGGATCCGGACTCTTAATTGCCCCATGGGACCTGACCCTAGTCCTAGATTCTCTCAGCACAAAGCCCTTCGAGCCACTGCCTGAGGTGGACCTATTTGGCCAGGACTAAAAACCTGCTTCCTCATGACCATATGTTCAGCTCGGAGGATTAGCGTACTGGCGGCTCTGTCATGTAGGGAGCCTTACACCGTATTCACCCTACAAGGGGCACACCTATGGACAGTCCCGGCCTTTCAGCCCAAAGTCACGTCTGCTTTCCATAGGGAGCAGCCCACTGAGTTGCCAACCTTCTCCGACAGGTCACAGTCGGGGGACACGAGAATACCCCACCACTTGGACGTGGGAGGCACCCTAGCCACATACATATCTTGAACTAAGCCCATACGTGTCAAAGGGACAATGACAGGGTAGGGCAGCATCCAAGACCATGATAGCGATCTGGCTCAAGAGAACCATTCTAGAGGCCTATGAGGCAAAAAATCTAATGCCACCAGAAGGTATTAGGGCCCATTTGACCAGGGCAGTGTCTACCTCCTGGGCAAAGAGGGCTAATGTGTCTACAGAGGACATTTGTAGGGCAGCCACGTGGACCTCCGTCCATACCTTTGCCAGACACTATAGTTTGGACTACCTGTACGAACTACAGACTCCCTTTGCCACTCAGGTTCTCTCGGCAGCCAGCTCCTGCTCCTTTCACTCTCAGATCACTCTGTCCTACCCAGTTGGGTACTGTACTGCTGATTATCAACCCATGAGGTAATGTCTGGAGTGCCATGGATGGCAACCCAACACAATGGGTGTTTACTCACCAGGTAAAGGTGTTTGTGTTGGTTGACGTCCATGGCACTCCACAGCCCTCCCCACAGAGCGATCAGAGTGATCAGAAGTATACCCCTAACAACAGAAAGGGGGAACAGAGGGACATGGCAAGGTATAGTCTCTCTCTTTTAAGTCATTCAGTATGATAGTTGTTAGCCGTTTAGGAAGCCGACAGCACTATATCAATAGGTGAATAAAAGGGGCCCTTCCGGCCAGTTTCAGTAGGCATTTCAGTGTCTGTGTTAGCAGCTAAAAGCGTATTGTGGTCTTACTGACCTTATTTTCAGCTCTGGAAGATTAGAACTGGAGAACAGGGGCTTCTGGAACCTGGACTAGAAATCTGATCCTAGGTCATGTGCATCACTAGCCTATCAGGCAGGCTAAAACCCATGAGGTATGTCTGGCGTGCCATGGATGTCAACCAACACAATCACCTTTACCAGGAGAGTAAACACCCACTTTGTTCCTCTCTAGGGAAGGGGATGAGGGCTACCTAAAGCAGTTGAAGCTGGCTAGGGGCAGAGTGGAACTAGTTATAAGTCAGAAATAATAAAACAGTGGCTATGAACGTCAAATGTCTCAGCTCTGTAGCATTTTGGGAGCCGAAGGTATCCTACAATTGGGATTGCACAAGGGAGAAACTGTCTCTCTTTGCAGGGGGTTTAGCTTTGTCCAGGGACAGTGCCATGCTACCGCTGTCTGCAACCAAGAGTCAGTCCTTCACCAAATAGCTGTGTGTAATTATTTTGCAGAAGTCCTGAGCTGAAAGTCTATTTTCAACGAAAGATCTGTGTGGTGAGAATTTAGACTTTTGTCCAGTTTAGCCTTTTTCTATCTCGCATTTTAATTTCATTTAAATTATTTTGATTTCCTTAGTGTGTACACATTTCCCATTAGTTCTCAATATAAGTCGTATATTGTGTAGTTTTATATTTAATATGGCTGTGACTGAGCAGTGAGTTAAAAGATGCAGGTAATCTATTTCACTGGCTAGTCTGTGATAAACCTCTGAAGGCACATACTGAATCCCAGTTTTACTGCTTCTAATAAAGGAGCAGAGTAACTGAGTGCCTGGAGTGAATTGGGGTTAAAAGTTCCAGATATCTTGCACTGTGTGGGCAACAGCCTAAAGTGGGATGACACCAGTACAGCCCTGAGTGGGTTCATAACCAGGATGGAGGTAGCACTGGTGTAGTTAGCGTAGCATGAGTTAAGCCAGCTGTCAACAACGGGGCTCTGTGATACTCTAACACAGACAAAACACAAAGAAGGCACAGCAATCAGGCGAGCTATGCAGAGTTGCCATCTTTAATTGTAAATCAAAAACAACATTTCCAAGTACAAAATACTGCTCATAAACAGGCAGTCTAAAGCACTAACACACTGAGCTTCAGTACTCATTGGGAAACTATCACCTTGTCAGGGGGCAGGGCATGGCTAATCTCGAGCTCCTGAAATAGCAGTGTTAAAAGTGAATGGCAGAATTTTGCTTCAAAAACCATCAAAATGCATAATTCTGAAACAAAAAAAAAGCCAAAACTCAGGTAGGTACGAGTCTAAGGAGTGAGGTGATACTCCATAAAATATTACTGGAGAAATAACATGGCTCAATAAATGCATACGAAAACAGCAGGATGTCAAACTTTGCTCTGAGGTCTGAAAAAAAGAAATTCCGGCAGACCTCCAGTTATTTATTTTTCTGTTAGTTTTAACACTGTCACTGGGTCATTCAAAAACTGCTGCATAATTAGGTCATCACCAAAGAACCCTGGAACCTAGGCTACCCCAACATTCCATTATTTATAGTACAGTTATAGTAAGTTAAGAACTTACCATAACAGTAGATCTTTGAGAAGAGTTTTTGCAGCAGGCAACACCATTAGGATTATGCCAGGCACTAGGACCCCACGGAACAAATTCTAGCTAGCAGTCTATGGCGGGGGACTGCCTGTCTGACGTCAGCCCCGCTCCTGACATCCCTTATGGTATAAAGGGGTGGTCCCCCCGTGCCACCTCAATTCACCTGTCCGAGACCTGGTTAACATAAGCATGGGGAACCAAGGTGGTTCTCACATCCCCCAGAGAGGAAAAAAACTGCAGTTACATAACCCCGGGGGTAGGAGGGCGGGAAAGAAAAAATTACTCACCTTAGTAATGTTTCTTCTAATGGAGTCTTGCTATATTATGACATATGCAATATAACCCCAGGTTAGAACTGCTCCAGAGGTGAAAGAGTTAACTTTCCATGCAGGGCATGGAATCTTGAGCGCGAGCTCGGTTGAACACTCTTCTGTTGAAGCTCAAACTTAAACTGTCAGATCTTTACGAGCAAAAACTCACTAAGGTTCTGTGTGGAAGCCGTAAACCTACACTAGCCACTGGCTACTAACTACAAAAACACATTTTTGTTCTTGATCCCAAAACAAAGACTCAAGTCGGGGATTCAAGAAAGAAAAAATAAGCATAACACCTAAGCACCCTAGAAAGGGTGAAAATAAAGTGGGCATCAATGAAGTGCCAACATTGCACTGCCCACCCACATCCCAAAATAGAGGTTCTGAGAGGGGCAGGCTGGGGGAGGTCATAATATAGCAAGACTCCATTAGAAGAAACATTACTAAGGTGAGTAATTTTTTCTTCAAACAACATGAAGTCTTGCTATATTATGACATATGCAGATTACACAGCAGTACCTCCATGGAGGAGGGACAGAACCTACTTAGGAAATAGGCTCTGAAGCACAGCTGTGCCAAATCGAGCATCACTCCTAGCCTGGATATCCAGGGAGTAATGCTTAGTAAAAGTGTGAACTGTTTTCCAGGTAGCTGCTTGACATATCTCTAGGATAGGGATGTCCCTGGCAGCAGCCAGGGACGCAGCTGTACCTCTGGTAGAGTGAGCCCTCAGGCCTGAGGGGGAATCTTACCCAGTTTTTCATAGCAAAATTGGATACAAGAGACAATCCACCTGGCAATGGATCTTTTAGTGGCAGGTTTGCCTTTACCAACCTCACCATAAGTGAGGAACAATTGGAGGGATTCAAACTTATGACCCTTGGTACGTTCTATATAGTAACTAAGGGCTCTTTTGACATCTAAACTGTGTAATCTCCTCTCGTCAGAGGAGGAATGGTCAGTGAAGTACACAGGAAGAGATATGGATTGATTAAGGTGGAAGTCTGAAACCAACTTAGGCAAAAACTTTCTGTTAGTCCTGAGGATCATCTTATCTCTGTGAAAGGAGATAAAATCAGGCTCCACTGACAATGCTTGTAGCTCACTTATGCGCCTAGTAGAAGTGATGGCTACCAGAAACACAGTTTTCCAAGTCAAGTACTTAAGCTCTGCTGAAGACAATGGCTCAAAAGGGGGTTGCATAAGCTGGGCAATGCAAATATTAAGATCCCAAGCAGGGGCAGGGTCCCTGAACGGAGGGTTGGTGTGAAGCAACCCTTTAAAAAACTTGGAGAACACAGGGTGAGCTGAAAAGAAGAGGGCTTACCTGCTGACAAAAGACAGACACAGCTGCCAAGTGCACTTTTAGGGTAGCTGGTCTAAGCCCCAAAGAATTCAAATGCACTAAATAATCCAGAATCGTGGGCACGTCAGCCGATTGTGGGAAATATACTTACCAGTACACCATATGGAAAATCTTTTCCATTTTGAATTATAAGTAGCCCTGGTGGAAGGCTTCCTAGAGGCCTTCAGAATTTCCAAAACGCCTTGGGAAAGGTGTAGGTCAGCAAACTCTCGCTCTTCGAGAGCCATGCCTTGAGATTGAGAGATTTGAGGTTCGGATACCAACCTCTCCCCTGGGCACAGGTTAACAGGTTGTGACTCATGGGAAGACATGGGAGAGGGTGGACTGCTAAGGACATGAGGAGTGGGTACCAGGGCTGCCTGGCCCAATCTGGAGCAATCAGGATCATCTTGCAGGATTGAGATCTGATTCTGACTAGCACTTTGAAAAGAAGGGGAAAGGGGGGAAAAGCATAGAGAAACTTCCCTTCCCAACTGAGGAGGAAGGCATCCAGAGGGACTGAGACCAACACTGGGGGCCTGCAGCAAAAAAGGGGAAGTTGGTGATTGTCTGGATCTGCAAAGAGATCTATTTGTGGGGTGCCCCATCTGGCAAATACTACCTCCAGTACTAGGGGGTCCAGTGCCCATTCGTGATGGCCCTGGGAAATCCTGCTGAGAGCATCCGCTAGGACATTGTCCTTGCCTGGGAGGTGAACTGCCGTAAGGGAGGTGTTCAGAGAATAAGCCAGAGACCACAACTTCATTGCTTCGGTGCACAAGGCCGTAGACAGAATGCCCCCTTGCTTGTTGATGTACCACATTGTAGTGGTATTGTCTGTTCTGACCTGAACCATCTTGTTCTGGACATATGTGGAAAAAACATGGAGTGCTAGAAAAACTGCTCTGAGTTCCAGCAAATTGATGTGGAGCAGAGATTCCTGAGGGGACCACAGCCCCTGGGTGGAAAGGTCGCCCATGTGAACTCCCCACCTCAAGAGGGATGCATCTGTAGTAAGGGTCAAGGAATGAGACTGGGGAGTGAAGGGAACCCCCTGTCTCAGATTGTTCTGATCCTGCCACCACTGAAGGGCCTGGATCAGGGTTTGAGTCACTGGAATCAATTTGGTTAGGGGATCTGTCCTTTGAGACCAAAAGGCTCTCAAATGGAACTGAATGTCCCTTATCTGAAATCTCGCTCCCTGCACTACTGCTGTAGAAGCAGCCACGTGCCCCATGAGCTGTAGAAAATGCCTTGCTGGTCGAGAGACCTGCAGGGTGAAAGAAGAGGCCAGAGACACCAGGGTCCTTGCTCTTTCCAGAGGGAGGAAGGAAGGCTCTGGCTTCTTTTGTGTTCAGTTCTGTGCCTATGACGGTGAGAAGCTGGACAGGCTCCAGAACTGACTTTGGAAGACTGAGAAGGAAACCTAGAGATGTAAGCAGTTGCTGGGTTACTTGTAAGTGTAGTTTGACCTGTCCTGGAGACTGGCCTACAATGAGCCAGTCGTTCAGATAAGGAAAAAGGAAAGATGGCAATCTTTTGCCTTCTCAAATGAGCAACTGCTACTGCCAGGCATTTCGTGAACACCCTCGGGGCCGAGGTGAGGCCGAAAGGCATTGCTCTGAACTGATAATGGCCTGAGGGCAGTTCGAATCTGAGGTACTTTCGATGGGAGCTTCTGATGAGAACATGGAAGTAGGCATCCTTGAGGTCCAGGGATGCTAGCCAGTCCCCTGGCCTTAGAGAGGGTACAATAATCCCCAGGGTCACCATTTTGAACTTTGGTTTTAAAAGGTGCTTGTTTAGATACCTGAGATCCAGGATGGGCCGCCATTCTCCTGTCTTTTTTGGGGTAAGGAAGTACCTGGAGTACAACCCTTTGCCCTGGTGTATGGGTGGAACCTTTCCACGGCTCTGAGAGCCAGGAGGGAGAAACTTCTGCTTCCAGGGCAAGTGCCTCTGATGGGTTTGCAGGTGGAAAAGACCTGGCTCTCATCTTCGGAAATTTTTTGAAGCTGAGAACCAGTCCCTGGCTTACTACTTCCAGGACCCACTTGTCTGATGTTAAAGACATCCAGTCCTGGACAAATAAGCCAGCGTGCCCTACGGTGGTGGAGAATCGGCCCTAGCCACCCCATCAGGGAGCCTGTTTTGCAGGGGCTTTGGGTTGAGGGGTAGAAGCAGGCTTACTAGAACCCCTTCTGCCCCTTCCTCTAAAGAACCCCCTCTGGGCATAAGCAGAAGAGGAGGCCTGGGCTTGGTAAAAAGGCCTATGAAAAGGCCTGCCCCTGCCCCTGACATGCTGCCTTTGAGGAGTGACTTGCCATTCTTTGGCCTGTGCACTCCTATAGGTGGTCCTATACTCATCCATTTTCTTCATATAATTCTCTTCCCCAAACAGAATTTCCCACAACAGGAAAATCCATAGCCTTAGACTGGGTATCCTGTGACAGGGCAGTACATCTGAGCCAGGTCATTTTGCGAAGAGACACAGATGTAGCCATGACTCTTGATGAAACATCATTAGTCTACTGCAGCATGAAATTGCACCTTGGATGCCTCAATACCATCCGCAGCCACCTGCTCCAGCACCCTGGCAAGCTGGTCAGGGGCCTGTTTTGCTAGGGCCAGGACAGTATCCCACCTGGATTTCTGGTACCTAGCTGCATAAGCCATATAATTTGCCTGTCTGAGTCCCAAAAATGCTGCCATGTACTGTTTCTTTGCCATGGCATCCATCCTCCTGGAATCCTTTTCAGGAGGGTGAGAGGCTAGAGGAAGATTAGCCTCACACAGGCTGCAGCCTGCACTACCCCACATGGCTGCACTGCTGGGATAGGAACTCCGTATCAGAGCCTGATAAAGCATACCTCTTGTCCATCCTTTTATCCACAGGAGGACAGAATGAGGAGTTTTCAGAATTTTACTGTCTGTTTCCTAAAGATTTGTGCAAAGGAATAGACAGTCTCCTAGACTCGGAATATCCATCATTTCCACAAAATCAGGCTCTTCTTGATCATCAACAGCTTCCTCAACAGGGAGTTGCAGAGTCTCAGCAACTTTCTTGTAAAACAAAAATGAGAAGGGACACTCCTGAGGTCTGTCTGGAGAGATGTCCGGTTCAATGGGCACATCCAGACTTTCAAAATCACACTCACTCTCCTCATACCCTCCTCCCCTTCCTCCGGTTCATAAAAATCCTCAAAATCATAATCTTGAACCGGGGGAACCATCCGAACCGAGCGCTTCCCTAATGGTGCCGGTTCGGACGGAACTGGGGAAAGAGACTGGACAATTTGAATAGCTTTGGCTATTTCCTCAGCGGTTGGAGAAAGAACTTTTGGCCCCAAACTAGCTGACCTTCTAGTCCTTTTAGTTGGAACCGGCTCCTCAGAGCTGGCTCTTTGTTTGCCCGAGGAAGTATCGCCCTGGTCAGAGGGCACTCCCTCAGGTTCAGTTGGAACTGAAGCGGGCTGGCCATCCGGGTCAGCGGACTTTTTGGCCTCCCTTTCCCTGAGCCTACCAACTCTCTTTTCCATGGTGGCAGCAAGAAAATTCTTACAAATCTGGCAGTCTGCACTGAGGTGGTCAAACCCCAGACAATATACACAAGTGGTGTGTGGGTCAGCCTTAGCAAGGCTTCCCCCACGAAACCTGATGCTTTAAAGAACAGTGGTCGGTTTTCTTTTGGGTTTCTCAGACATAGTGCCAGCCTAACCAAAACTTGCCGTTAATGGCAATCCGCTAACAAGACTCTCTTATCGGTTCCCAACCATGTCACGGGTCGTGAAAAAACGTAATAAAATCAGTTTTTTAGAACCGATAAGAACCGGAACCACACTTAAAGGACTAGAAAGTAATTTTAAACCAATCTGATCGGGTTCAAACGAACAAAAGACGCTTACAAGTTCCACACAGAAGAAAATAAACAAAAGCCTATCTATTACTTACAATACCACAGACAGAGCTTGAACTGACGATTGCGGTTAAATTTCGGTAAAATAAACCGAGAATTACACTTTAAAACCGACAAACGAACTGAGCAGCAGGAGGAATCTCCGGAGCGACTGTTCAGTGAGGCGGAGTAAAGAATCTGACAGTTTAAGTTTCAGCTTCAACAGACAGACTGTTCAACCGAGCTCGCGCTCAAGATTCCATGCCCTGCATGGAAAGTTAACTCTTTCACCTCCGGAGCAGTTCTAACCTGGGGTTATACTGCATATGTCATAATATAGCAAGACTTCATGTTGTTTGAAGCACCTGCTTCAAGAGCCCTTCTTGAAGATCTACTGTTACAGTAAGTTCTTAAGTAACTGTACTACCTTACTTCGAGATAGAGCTCTTGCAGCAGGTAACACCATTAGGACCGAGTCTCAAGCAGTAGAAGGATAGAATCCAGGTCAGAAGGGTGGTGGTTATGAAAATTGGAAAACCACTGGTACTCCTAGGAGAGTAGTCCCTGGAGGAAGGCAAGGCCAAAGCACGCTCTCCTCTGTGAAGCAATGTCCAGACTGTAATGCTTTATGAAGGTATGGACTGAACTCCAGGTAGCAGCTGCACAGAGATCTGCTGCTGAGGCATTCCTTAGGGGTGTAAAGTAAGTGGCAACACCTCCCTAGAAGAATGACCTTTAACCGGCCGGCCCGGTGGCGTAGAGGGTTGAGGCACTGAACGCACACCTCCCACCACCCGTGACCTGGGTCTGGAACGAGCCTGGGTCGAGGGAGGTTGGTGGGCGGGGGAAAGGATGCGAGCAGCTGTCAGCTGGCGGCCCCGCCTCAGGAGGGAGGAACAGCTTTCTCGGAGCTTGGCCGCCCCCTGGTAAAGGCCAGGGTAGCTGCGTCACTCCGAGGACTGCCGGTGCTAGGCCAAGGGAGAGTTGAAGAGACTGGCACTGGAGCTGTGGTGCACAAGTGCGCCTCCACGTGCATGCATCACCACTTCCGTGGTCGAGGGAGTAGGACCAACTCACTGGGGCGAAAACAGAGGAAACATCGGGGGCGCCTAGGATGAAGCCTCCAGACCAGCTCTGGGGATCTGCTTGGGCATGCATGGTGCCATAAGATCCCAAAAGACCCAGAGACTGGTAGAGTTGGCAGACGAAGATGGTAGCCTGCCAAAGGAGGATAAACAGAATTGTGAGGAAAAAAAAAAAGAATGACCTTTAACTGGTCCTGGTAAAGGCTTGACGTACTTTTGGTAACAGAACAATATGCAATTGACCAGCCATTTGGACAAAGTTTATTTAGTCACTGGTGCCCCTAACATCCGTTGGGCAAAGCAGATAAAAAAACTGGTCTCTCTCTTTCTGGAAGATCGGGTGCGATCTACGTAGAAACGAAGGACTCTATGAACATCCAGAGTATGTAAGGTCTGCACCAGAAGACATTCGAAGAGAGGCTAAAAGAGCTTAATATGTATACCCTCGAGGGGGCATGATGGAAACTTTCAAGTACCTCAAGGGAATCAACAAAGTCCAAGAGGGTAGCATCTTTCAGAAAAAAAGATGTGCAAGAACAAGGGGGGACGTCTCAGAGATAATGTGAGGAAGTATTTTTTCACGGAGAGGGTTGTGGATACATGGAGTGGCCTTCTTGAGGAGATCGTGGAGTCAGAAACAGTGGGGGAATTCAAGAATGCAAGGGACAGATAGAAGGCAATTCTAGTGGGGGGTAGCAAGAAGTAGGCTGTTGGTTAACTAGGATCTGCAGGTTATCCATTAGGTAGGGGAAATGGGCAGACTAGGTGGGCCAAGCAGTCCTTATCTGCCATCAAATTCTATGTTTCTATGTAAAAGGGCCTCCCCTTTGTTTGAGTACTCTGGGTAGTAAACTGGAAGTTGAATGTCCTGGTTGAGTGTAAACTCGGACACAACCTTTGGAAGAAACATACGATTGGTGCGTAGGGATACCCTGTCCCTGTGGAAAATCTAATAAGGCTCTTTACACATCAGAGCCTTAAGCTAAGAAATCCTCTGAGCAGAAGTAACTGCAACTAAAAATAACGCTTTCCAAGATAGGAAGCATAGCTCGCAACTTGTGGCTGGCTCTGAGGGAGGCAACGTGTTTCCAACATAAACAAAAGGTCCCGGGGGGAATGGGGTCCCACCTGGGAGGTTTAATGTGCATGATGCAGTGCAGAAAAGTCTTGGACAAGTCCAACTGTGCCAGAGTCCTGCCCTCCATAGGTACATGATAGGCTGACAGTGCAGAAAGGTGTACCTTTATGGACGAGTAGCTAAGACCTTTGTCTAATAGGGAAAGAAGGTATGCCAGGACCAAATTTACTGGGCAAGTAAAAGGATTTATGAAATGTGAAGACGCCCACAGGCAGAAACTTTTTATGGCATATGTGGCCCTAGTTGAAGGTTTCCTTGCAGCCACAATGACCTCTGCTACCCTTGAAGATACCCCATGTCTGTCCCTGATTAAGTCTGCAGAAGCTATGCATGCAGATGCAGTGACTGAAGATTCGGGTGCACTAAGGTACCCTGTTCCTGAGAGAGTAACCGAGGGGACAGGGGCAAGGAAATTGGAGGTTCCAATGCCAGCTGCTGAAGCAGTGGGAACCAGATCTGTTGAGGCCAGGATGGCGCGGTGAGGATCATGGTTGCCTGTTCTGCTTGAAGTTTGAGCAACACTCTGAATCAGAGGAAAGGGAGGGAAGGCATACAGAAACCTCCCTGCCCAAGAGAGGGACAACATGTCTCACCAGAAAACACCAGACCCTGGATCTAGTGAGAAGAAATTGGGCAGTTTGGCATTGTGTGGGGACACAAAGAGATCCAGTTCAGGAAGGTCCCACTTTTCGAAAAGGTCGTCCACTATGTCTTGTAGTAGCTCCCATTCATGAGCCTGAGAATGAGAGTGGCTGAGGCTGTTGGCTAGGGTGTTTTGAACCCCTGGAACGTGAAGCGCTGTTAGTTCCTGGTTGTGCTATACTGCCCAGTACCACACCCTCATGGCCTCTCTGTAGAGGGGGTACGAGTGTGTGCCCCCTTGCTTGTTGATGAAGAAGACCACTGGCATTTGTCTGACTGGATCAGTAGAGGCCCTGGCAAGAGAATGGTCTAAAATGCCTGTAAGGCATAAAGAATGGCTCTCAGCTCCAGCACGTTTATGTGGAGGTCTCGTTCCACTGCGGTCCAAGTCTCTCTTGTCTGGTGGGCTCCAAAATGTGCCCCCATCCTAGGCCCAAGGCATCCATTGTCAAGGTTTGCTGAGGACTGGGACTTTCGAAGGGAGCCCCGGATTTTAATGGGAAGGGGGTGAGCCACCACTCCAGAGTCTGCGTAACAGCGTTGGAGACTCGGACTGGTTGTTCGAGCTCGTCCACGCTATGGTCCCATTGGACCCTGAGGTTCCACTGCAGAACCCTCATGTGCAGACAAGCTAAGGGGACAGTAACTTTTGCAGCTGCCATGTGGCCTAGCAGCTGCAGTATTGTTCTTGCTGGAACTTGATTTGTAGAGGCTAACCTCCGAGCCAACGTACTTAGTCGATCTGCCCTGTCTGAGGGGAGGAAGGCCCTTGCTTGGACAGTGTCCAAGATGGCCCCTATGTACTGCAACCTCTGGGTAGGCTGGGGGGATGACTTGGCAAGGTTAACAGTGACCCCTAGGTTCTTGAACAGCGAAAGATGTCTGCCAGAGAGTGACACAGTCAATCTCTTGGGGGAGCTGTTAGAAGTCAGTCATCGAGGTAGGGGTAGACATAAAGCCCCTGCCTCCTGAGAGATGCTGTCACTACTGCCAGGCACTTGGTAAACACCCTGGGTGCTGAAGAAAGGCCGAATGGCAGCGCTCTGAACTGGTAGTGCTCTCCCTGGAAGGTGAAGTGGAGGTACTTTCTGTGGGACGGCAGGATCTTTACATGCATGTAGGCGTCCTGCATGTCCAGGGAGCAGAGACAATCCCCTTACTGAAGCATAGGAAGCAACCCCGGGAGTGTCCCTTCCTGAACCTTTTGTATTTGATGAAAGTGTTCAGTTGGCTGAGGTCCAGGATGGGATGAAGGTCCCCTGTCTTCTTCAGGATGAGGAAGAATGGTAGTGGTATCCCTGTCCTCTTTGTGACGGAAGTACTGGCTGGATTGCTTTTTTGCCTGGTAGGGCTCGGATTTCTGTTCTGAGAAGCTCTGCATGGGATGGGGAGCAATGGATGGGTACAGGTGGGTTGTCTGGAGGGATTTGCATAAGCTCTAGTGCATAACCCCGCTCCATTACCTGAAGTACCCACTGATCCACAGTGATGTTGGACCAGCCGTTTAGGTAGAGGGAGAATCTTCCACCTACTGCCTCCCTCACCACTCCACCGGGCGGGCAGAAGTCATGCCAAAGTGGTGGGCATGGGCAAGGGAGCTCTGGCCTTCTTGGCGCCCTTGGGTTCCTGCAGACAACGGGGTTCCCTTTCTCTTGAAACCCCCTCTGTGTTGCTGTCTCCTTCTTTGTTGACCCTGTTGCTTATGAAAGGGTTGGCGCCTGGGTGCTGTCAGCTCGGATTTTTACATTTTATGCACCTCCGAAACCGCCTTCCCCGAATCTTGTAGGCCCGTGATTAGTTTTTCGGTCTCTTTTCCGAACAGGACTGGGCCCTGAAAGGGAGTGTCAAGTATTGCATCTTGAAGATCCTGGCAGAATCCTGAGACCCAAAGCCAGGAGTGGCGTCTCAGACATACGCCAGTGGCGGCAGCCCTGGCGGCTGTGTCTGCTGAGTTGTACGAAGATCTGAGCACGTGCCTCCCAATGTCAGCCCCTGACTGGAGGACTGCCATTAGCTAGGACTTACTGTCCGATTCTGGCTGGGCTTTAGACAGGTTCAAGGCCTTGTTCCACAATGATTTTTGGTACATTACCATGTGGGCCAAAATATTTAGTAATTTAGTGACCAAAGAATATACTTTACGGCCCAGATGGTCCAACTTCTTAGATTCCTTGTCTGGAGGTTGAGAGCTCATGTGCTTTGGCTGCTGAGCTCTACCATGGGAAGCCGTGAGGATCATGGAATCCGCTTTAGACTGCTTGCTTAGGTGAGGTTCTCCCATTGGTGTTCTATATAATCGGTTAGCCTTCTTAGGGACTACCGATGTTGTAGAAGGCTGCTTCCAGGCCACTTTCGTGACATCCTGGAAAGGTTCCACTAGGGGTGGTACAACCAAAGGCTTTGGGACTGTGGACCTCAAAAATCTGGCTAAGTGCTGTCTCGCTGGGTCCAATTCCTCTGTCTCCCATTGATTCAGGAATTGGCTGTCTCATGATATCCAAGAATGAGGGATCATCTGGAGGTGACCTAGGACAGTCCCTTCTATGGTCGGGTGAAGGTAGGGGTAGGTCGTCCTCTGAGGAGTCATAAGAGGAGGAACCCCAGAAGAAGCTTCCGAAGAGGTATAGGGCTGGCCTCTGGAGGAGGACCGAGATGACGGATGGCAGCTGTGCTTCCGATGTATGGGTGATCCCCGGTCATCATCCCTTGACGGTGGACGATCAGGTGGCGGGGGTGACCGAGGTAGTTATTGGGGGAAGGCTGTCTAGGTGGAGCTGGGACCAGTATCCCAGCGGGGTTGGGAACCAGCTCTGCAGGCCTAGATAACAAGTCCCCTTTGATGGTGTTCCATCAAATGCTGAACAAGGCCCCAACCTCTGCTAAAGGTACCACTGGGCTTGGTTGGGAGGCTGGCTTCAATTTAGGGACGTTAGGTGTCCCTGGCGTCGGACCCTGTGGTATGCTGTCCCCTGGCGTCAGGTTCGACAGTGTACCTTTATCTGGCATCGACTTCTGTGGAGTGTTATCCTCCAGTATCGAGTGCTCGGACGGCAGGTCTTCAGGCTCCCTAGGAGAAGGCGAAGGTGGAAGGGGTGGCGCCTGATTTTTGTCATCCCTCAGGCCTAACATCATCTGATCAGTAGTCAGGGTTAGTGGCAGGCCTTGTGGAGCAGATGGCGGTTTAGGTGGTGGCGTCTGGTCTGGCTCCATCGTGGAGTCAGAATCTGAGGCAGCCATACGTTGGTCCAAAGCCTCAGCCAATGACCGTCTGGAAGGTGAGTGGTGCTTGACCTGACACTTGCTGTCCTGGCGCCTCTTAGAGACGTCCGACCGGGGCGCCTTGTCAGATGTCCCAGAAACTGAGCTCTTGCGAACGGCAGGCTGAGACCCATTGTCGGGCGCGGAGTGCACCTGTCCTGCTGGCTGAGACCCTAGTGTCTGTTTGTGGGACCAGTGAGCCAGGGACGATGGGCCTTGAGAAAGGCCATGCCTGAAAGACTCCCCGCCATGCGCCTGGAAAGAGGTGGGGGGCTTCCTTACTTGCAACCCCGGGACAGCCAGTGAGCATGGGGGGGGGGTGGCAGAATCGCACCTTGAGCCCGAGGTCGAAGACTTCGACGTCTTAGGAGGGGACTTAGGATGGGACTCTGACCTGGATTGTTCCTTGTCCTTGTGGTGACGTTTCCCACTCCATCTCTTCTCTCTTTTTTTTTCAACTCTTTTTCCTTGCCTTCCCAGCTGGAACTCTCAAGGGCTGCCTCTCTCGCCGTGACCGCTCTACCGACCGCTGTGTTCCCCCACCATCTTCAAGTTAGTTATGACCCCCGGAGGCGCTGGAGGGGCTACAAACCCCAGGAGGTAGAGGGGCAGGTGAGGAACCAGCTGGGTCGGGTGCGCGCTGGCAATGGAGGAGCTGTCACCTATCCGGCAGAAGGGGTGTTTCTTCCCTAGTTACGCTCCAGACATGGGACGTGCAATGCTGTTCAGCCTGTGATGTGGGTGCTCCCACTCCGTCCAGGAAGACAACCCGCCTCACGTGTCTTCCCACCCAAGCCTGTGCGTCGCGGTGCCCAGTCTCCACGGGGCCACTGCTGCGCCAGGCTACCCCTGGATCCCTCCCCGAGAGAGGCGAGGAGTCCTCTGGATGCTCGATCCTCTCTCTCCCCTGCCAACCCCTGGTGCTCCGGGCTTGTTCCCGAACCCAGGCCGCCAGTGTGGTGTGAGGTGTGGCGTCCAGCGCCTCAACCCTCAGTGCCACTGAGCCAGCTGATCTCTTCTCTTTTGGGGGAGGAGTACTTCGCCGAGGAAGAGGATGAGCTGTGTCCCGACTGGGCCTTCTGCATGGTGGCCACTTGTTGTTCGAGGAGGTATGTTTTAAGAGTTTTCAGGTGGCGAATGTGGGTCCTTCGGTTGAAGCCTTGGCAGTGCAGGCAGTCATCAGGCTTATGGTCGGGGCCTAGGAAAAGCAAGCAGGCCAAATGGCAGTCCTTTATCAGGATCTGCTTGCCGCACGCAAACTTCAATTTCTGCCGTCTGGTTGTTGAAGATGACTGGGAAGACATACACGATGAAACTGTGAAACAGGAAAAAAAAAAATTAGATATAAACACTGTGTGAAGCGTGAAAAAATGGCGGTCGACTGAAAGCAGGAGGCGTCCATGCAGTACCGATATGCACGGGTCGACAGCGGGAAAAAAAAAACTGAGGTGGTTCCGGGAGACCACCCACTTTATACCATGAGGGACGTCGGGAGTGGGGCCTGTGACGCTTGGCCAGCTGGTTATGATTGTTCTATGATATTTGTAACATAGAATGTGGTATGTGAGTGTCTCACGTGAGACATCCTGTGCTATGGGTAACCCCACCCCCCCAAGGTTTTAGCGAGAATAACAGGATATATTAAACCAGGAGGTCCTTGCAATGTAATTAATTTCCTTGAGAAGTTGCATTTTATAGCTTTTTTTATGACCTCCTGCCTCTGAAGCTGGGAAACTAAAATATACATTTTATGACTTCAGATAAGCTGATTCCTGTAAAGCTATATTGCACCCAAGTGAGGTATGGCAGAGTTGTATAAAACCTTTGATCCTTGGGAAAACAGGAACTGCTCAAGATCAGAGAAAATGTTAATTAAAGACTGTCATAATTTGGGAAATTAGTTTTTGTTGAAGTCACAGTATTTAATATACCTCTTGACAGGACATACTGTTTGTATATTTTTTATATTCAACAAGGAGGAGCTAGATGACACACAAAAGGGGGTGGGAGAGAGACACAGTTTAACTAAGACTTGTGCCTGATCTTTGTGTCATTTCTTTTTGGGCTCTTAAGAAATGAGATCTAACTATAAGCACTACAGAATTAATACATTAGCTAGAAAAAGTCTAATTGTATTGTGGTAGGAGTTTTTGTTTGTAGTTTGCTTTGCTTTCAAGTGATTGTATGCTCTTTGATATATTGTTCTGTGTTTACATTTAACATATTTTTATCCATTTTAAGTAAACATTTCCTTTGAAAGATACTGCCTGGGTCTTCCAAGTTCTTTCTTTTGCATGTGAGGTATAGAGGGTTAAGACTGACAAAACTGTTCAAGGGCTTGATGGTGTTACCAAACTGGGAAAAGGAAAGAATATACCTAAGGTCTTTTATAGAGTTTTAAGGGTTTAAGACAGAGGAGGAGAAGAATCTGGGTGTGCTCATTACAGGGTCAATGAACAACTCGGCACAATGTAGGAAGGCAGCTGCAAAGGCCAACAAAATGCTGGGTTGTATTGCAAGGGGTAAATCCGAGGAGGGAGGAGGTGATTCTGCCACTGTATAGGCTCGGCTAAGTTAGACCACACCTGAGTACTGCGCGGCAGTAATTGGTGTCCGATTCGAAGAGGGACATTAAGTTACTGAGGGGTGCAGTGCAGAGCGACAAAGATGATCAAGGGGCTGGGGACTTATCATACGAGGAGGTTGAAGGAGTTGAACATGTACTCACTGGAGGAGAGGAGAGACAGGGTGACATGACTGAAACCTTTAAATACATGAAAGGAATAAACAAGACAGGTACAGAGGGGCTGTTCAAAGTAAGGAAGGGGAGGGCCACCAGGGGCCATGATATGAGACTGGAGCGAGGAAGATTCAGGAGGGAGATGAGGAGACACTTTTTTACAGAGAGGGTGGTGGCTGGGTGGAATGCGTTACCTGCTAAAGTGGTATGCAGTAGAACAGTGGACTGCTTCAAACGAGGATGGGACAGGACAAGGGGGAGGGTTAATGAAGGGGAAGGGTGGAAGGGAGGAGGGGCAGCTGCAGAATAGGGTGCTAGCTGCACATTCGAGCAGACTTGATAGACCTCTGGGCCTTTATCTGCTGGCAAATTTCAGTATGTTCATAGGGTTCATTCTGGATACCTGGTAAGATGTCATGGCGAAAAGATCTGCCCCCCCAAGAGTAGATTATCTGAACCGGTAAATTTGGGTACGCTAGCATAAGGTTCACAGTTTGAATCCCCCCAGAACTTGAGACTAAAGGTGATTCGAACCCACAAGCAGACAGGAGGGTTACCCTGTCTGTTACCTGTTCACAGTACTGCACTCAGAGGTTGGCACTGTGGGAGCAGAGGGCCTGACCTGCTGAGTGTGTTTGTGACAGATTTAGTTGGCACTGGTGCGGATAAATTTGGTAACGCAAGCTTTAACTGTTCAGTGTGTCAGTTTAATACTGTACAGGTCACTTGTAAAATAAGGCAGTGATTTATTTTTTAAAAAGGAAACAGAACTATATAATTTGGCTTACAGTCAAGTTCCTACCTGTTTTATTTTTTTTTCTAAAGTGCAAGTTAGAGTAGCCGTAGTTAGGGAAGAAGACAGCTTCCAACTACAGCGAGCACACTGTAAACTATCTGAGGCAGTTGTGCCAGGACAGAGGAGTCCAGCACAAGGTGAGAGCCACCAAGCAGAATCTCATGGATGCCCTGATGGCAGCGGATGCCCAGAGCATCAAGTCACTGACTGTGACTGTAAGGGACCAAACCTTGAGCGTTGTGGGGCCAGTGGCCAGTGCAGTGTCCAGATCCGGTGAGGATGACAGCAGGGCCAGTGCCAGCGAACGGCCACAGCAGCAGGGGAAGGTCACCAGCATTCTGGGGCCAGAAGCAATCAGGCTGCATACTGAGTTTCGCAGAATGGAGCTGGAGTTCCAGAGAGACTCTGAGCGAGAGAAACAAGCTGCAGAGGAGAAGAGGGAGCGAGAACAGCGAGAGGCTGACCGGGAACAGCGGGAGGCTGACCGTGAAGAGCATGAGTGCCAGCGAGCCACAGAGGAGAAGAGGGAGCGAGAAACTGAACATGAGGAGCGTGAACGCCAGAGGCAACATGAACTGGAGAAGTTATGACTCCAACCACCAGCACCAGAGCAGGTAAGTGGCTTGGATTTAACTGGAACTACAGGACTGGGTTACAAATTGAATTCCAAATTGATAGCTGAATTTAAAGAGGGGGAAGATATGGATGCCTTTTTAAATTCCTTTGAAAAAGTTTGTATTTAGGCTAAAATTCCTAGTAGGTCCTGGAGCTTCCAGCTATCCCCGCTACTTACCAGGAAAGCTTGGGATGCACTGGGCAAATGGACAATGAGAACAGTAAAATGATTATAGCAAACAAAGCTGCACTTTTAAAAAAATTTGAATGAACTGCAGAAGCATACAGAGCTAAATTCTGTAAGCTCAGGAGAAGCCCTGATATGAGCTACGAGGAGCTAGCCACAAAACGACGTCAGTTTTTAAAACGTTGGTGGGAAGAAATTGAAGCAAACTCTGTAGATAACATTGAAAATGCTGTTTTGTTAGAACAGGTTTTTTGGGCATGCCCAGCAGAGCTGAAAACCTGGTTGGTCGACCAAGATCCCAAAACAGTGCAAGAGGCTGCTGGACTCTCGGACCACTATGCCAAGAGCAGACCTGCTCTGAGAGCGAATGGGGTGGGCATGGCAACGCAGAAAGGGGAAAAGCGCGCCTTCATGGTAGCTAAAATCCTCACTGCCTCCACCGAAACCAGTTAGCCCCGGGTTTCTGAGAAAATAAATGAATGTTGGTAGGCGTCCTGCATGTCCAGGGAGGCCAGCCAATCGTTTCGATGAATCACAGGTAAGAAAAAATTACTCACCTTAGTAATGTTGTTTCTTCTAATGGAGTCTTGCTATATTATGACATATGCAGCGAGTCCAACCTTCCAACTGCTCCAGAGGTGAAAGAGTTAACTTTCCATGCCAGGCATGGAACGCTGAGCTCGAACTCGGTGGAAAACTCTGTCTGTTGTTCTTCAAACTCAAACTGTCAGATCTTTATGAGCTAAACTCACTAAGGTCCTGTGTGGAAGCTGTAGACCTACACTAGCCAACTGGCTACTAAATATAAGAACACATTTTTTGGTCCCAAAACAAAGACTCAAGTCAGGAGACCCAAAAAATGAAAAACTCAATACCCAGTCACCCCAAAAAAGGGAGGGGTGAAAAAACGAGGTGGGCATCTACTAAGTGCCAATACTGCACTGCCCACCCACATCCCAAAAACAGAGGTTCTGAGAGGGGCAGGCAGGGGGGAGGGCATAATATAGCAAGACTCCATTAGAAGAAACAACATTACTAAGATGAGTAATTTTTTCTTTAAACAACATGAAGTCTTGCTATATTATGACATATGCAGACTACACAGCAGTACCTCCATGGAGGAGGGACAGAACCTACTTAGGAAATAGGCTCTGAAGCACAGCTGTGCCAAACCCGAGCATCACTCCTAGCCTGGGTGTCCAAGAGTAATGCTTGGTAAAAGTGTGAACTGTTTTCCAGGTAGCTGTTGACAAATCTCTAGAATGTGATGTCCCTGGCAGCAGCCAGGGAAGCAGCTGTACCTCTGGTAGAGTGAGCCCTCAGGCCTGAGGGAGGAACCTTACCCAGTTTTTCATAACAGAATTGGATACAAGAGAAAATCCACCTGGCAATGGATCTTTTAGTGGCAGGTTTCCCTTTAGCAACCTCACCATAAGTGAGGAACAGTTGGAGGGAGTCAAACCTGTGACCCTTGGCACGCCTATGTAGTAACTAAGGGCCTTCTCACATCTGTTGTGCAGCCTCCTCTGCCAGAGGAGGAATGGTCAGTGAAGTACACTGGAAGAAAAATAGATTGATTAAGGTGGAAATCTGAAACCACCTTAGGCAAGAACTTCCTGTTAGTCCTGAGGACCACCTTATCTCTATGAAAGGAGATAAAATCAGGCTCCACTGACAAAGCATGTAATTCACTTATGCGTCTGGTAGAAGTGATGGCTACCAGAAACACAGTCTTCCAAGTCAAATACTTAAGCTCTGCTGAAGACAAGGGCTCAAAGGGAGGTTGCATAAGCTGAGCAATGCAAACATTAAGATCCCAGGCAGGGGCAAGGTCCCTGAATGGAGGTTAGTGTGAAGCAATCCCTTAAAAACTTAGAGAATACAGGATGAGCTGAAAGAGAAGAGGGTTTACCTGCTGAAATGAAAGCAGACACCGCTGCCAAATGCACCTTTAGGGTAGCTGGTCTGAGCCCCAAAGTGTTTAAATGGACCATATAATCCAGGACTGTGGGTAAATCGGCAGATTCTGGGAAATATGCTTCCCAGAGCAATATGGAAAACCTCTTCCATTTGGAATTGTAAGTAGCTCTGGTGGAAGGCTTTCTAGAAGCCTTCAATATATCCATTACACATTGGGAGAGGTGTAGATCAGCAAACTCTAACTCTTCAAGAGCCAGGCTTTGAGATTGAGAGATTTGAGGTTCGGGTACCAAACCCTTCCCTGAGCACAGGTTAACAGATTGTGATTCCTGGGAAGACACAGGGAAGATGGACTGCTAAG
This sequence comes from Neoceratodus forsteri, assembly GCA_016271365.2. NCBI lineage: Eukaryota > Metazoa > Chordata > Ceratodontiformes > Ceratodontidae > Neoceratodus > Neoceratodus forsteri. The sequence goes on from CM057450.1 coordinate 1,548,682,397, forward strand.
GACAGTAGGAGTGGATACCAGGGTTGTCTGGCCCAATCTGGAGCAATCAGAATCACTTTGCAGGATTGAGATCTGATTTTGACTAACACTTTGAACAGGAGAGGAAGGGGGAAAAGCATAAAGAAACTTCCTTCCAATTGAGAACTAAGGCATCCAGAGGACTGAGCCAACACTGGGGGCCTGCAGCAAAAGGGAAGTTGGTGATTGTCTGGGGCTGCAAAAAGATCTATCTGTGGGGTGCCCCATCTGGCAAATATTACCTCCAGGACCAGGGGATCCAGTGACCATTCGTGATGGCCCTGGGAAATCCTGCTAAGAGCATCTGCCAGGACATTGTCCTTGCCTGGGAGGTGAACTGCCGTAAGGGAGGTGTTCAGGGAGTAAGCCAGAGACCACAACTTCATTGCTTTGGTGCACAAGGCCGTAGACCGAGTGCCTCCTTGCTTGTTGATGTACCACATTGTAGTGGTGTTGTCTGTTCTGACCTGTACAACTTTGTTCTGAACAGATTTGGAAAAAGCTTGAAGTGCTAGAAAAACTGCTCTGAGCTCCAACAGGTTGATGTGGAACAGAGATTCCTGAGGGGACCACAGTCCCTGGGTAGTGAGGTCGCCCATGTGAGCTCTCCACCCCAAGACGGATGCATCTGTAGTAAGGATTAAAGAGTGAGACTGAGTGACAAAGGGAACCTCTTATCTCAGATTGCTCTGATCCTGCCACCACTGTAGGGCTTGGATCAGGGTTCGAGTCACTGGGATCAACTTGGTTAGAGGGTCCTTTCTTTGAGACCAAAAGGCTCTCAAATGGAACTGGATGTCCCTCATCTGAAATCTTGCTCCTTGCACTACTGCTGTAGAAGCAGCCATGTGCCCCAGGAGCTGTAGAAAATGCCTTGCTGGTTGAGAGACCTGCAGGGTGAATGAGGAGACCAGAGAGACCAGGGTCCTTGCCCTGTCCAAAGGAAGGAAGGCTCTGGCTTCCTCTGTGTTCAGTTCTGCGCCTATGAAGGTGAGGAGCTGGACAGGCTCTAGAACTGACTTTGGAAGCTTCAGAAAGAAACCTAGAGAGGTAAGTAGTTGCTGAGTTATCTGAAGATGTAACTTGACTTGGTCTGGAGACTGGCCTACTATGAGCCAGTCGTCCAGGTAAGGGAAGATGGCAATTTTTTGCCTTCTTAGGTAGGCAACTGCTACTGCCAGGCATTTTGTGAATATCCTTGGAGCAGAGGTGAGGCCAAAGGGCATTGCTCTGAACTGGTAATGGCCTGAGGGCAGCTCGAACCTGAGGTACTGTGATGGGAGCTTCTGATGAGAATACGGAAGTAGGCATCCTTGAGGTCCAGGGACTTAGCCAGTCCCCTGGCCTTAGAGAGGGTAGAATAATTCCCAGAGTCACCATTTTGAATTTTGGTTTTAAAAGGTGCTTGTTCAAGTATCTGAGATCCAGGATAGGCCGCCATTCTCCTGTCTTTTTTGGGGTAAGGAAGTACCTGGAGTACAATCCTTTGCCCTGGTGTAGGGGTGGAACCCTTTCCACGGCTCTGAGAGCCAGGAGGGTAGAGACGTCTGCCTCTAGGGCAAGTGCCTCTGATGGATTTGCAGGTGGAAAGGATCTGGTTCTCATCTTTGGAAATTTTTTGAAGCAGAGAACCAGTCCCTGGCTTACTACTTCCAGGACCCACTTCCAGGACCCACTTGTCTGATGTCAGAGACTTCCAGTCCTGGACAAAGTAAGCCAGCCTGCCCTCAACAGGTAGTTGAGAATCGGCCATGGCCACCCCATCAGGGTGCCTGTTTGGCAGGGGCTTTAGGCTGAGGGGTGGAAGCAGGCCTGCTTGTACCCCGTCTGCCTCTCCCTCTAAAGAACCCCCTCTGGGCGTAAACTGAAGAGGAGGCCTGGGCTTGGTAAAAAGGCCTATGAAAAGGCCTGCCCCTGCCCCTGGAAGGCTGCCTTTGAGGAGTGGCCTGCCTTTCCTTGGCCTGTGCACTCCTATAGGTGGTCCTATACTCTTCCATTTTCTTCATGTAATTCTCTGTCTGCTCCCCAAACAGAGAATTACCCAAAACAGGAAAATCCATGGCCTTAGTCTGGGTATCCTGTGACAGTTTAGTACATCTGAGCCAAGCCATTCTGCGAAGTGCCACAGATGTAGCCATGACTCTTGATGACACATCATTAGAGTCCACTGCAGCATGGAATTGCACCTTGGATGCCTCAATACCATCAGCAGCCACCTGTTCCAGCTCCTTGGCAAGCTGGCCAGGGACCTGTTTTGCTAGAGCCATAACAGTATCCCATCTGGATTTCTGGTATCAGCAACATAAGCCATATAATTTGCCTGTCTGAGTCCCAAGGATGCTGCCATGTACTGTTTCTTTGCCATGGCATCAATCCTCCTGGAGTCCTTGTTAGGGGGGTGTGAAGACAAGGGAATATTTGCCTTGTCACAGGCTGCAGCCTGCACTACTCCAACATGGCTGCATTGTTGTGTAAGGAACTCCGTATCAGAGACTGACAATGTGTACCCCTTGTCCATTCTCTTATCAACAGGAGGTATAGTGTGAGGAGTTTTTAGAATTTTTACTGTTTCCCAAAAGATTTATGCAAAGGAATAGACAGTCTCCTAGACTCTGGGATATCCATCATTTCCACATAGTCAGGCTCCTCTTGATCATCCACAGCTTCCTCCATAGGGAGCTGGAGGGTTTCGGCCACTTTTTTATAAATCATAAAATGAGAAGGGGACTCAGAAAGCCTAGGAGGAGACACTCCTGAGGGTCTGTCTGGGAAGATGTTCGGTTCAATGGGCACATCCAGACTTTCAAATCCACATTCACTCTCCTCATACTCCTCTTCCCCCTCCTCCGGTTCATAAAATTCCTCTAAATCATACTCTTGAACCGGTGGAACCGGCAGAACCATACGCTTACCTGATGGTGCCGGTTCGGTCGGAACCGGGGAAAGCGACTGGACAATTGTAATCGCTTTGGCTATTTCTTCAGCGGTTGGAGAGGAAAGTTTTGGCTCCACACCAGCTGATTTCCTAGTCCTTTTTGCTGGAACCGACTCCTCCGAGTCGGCTCTCCTTTTGCCCGAGGAAGTCTCGCCCTGGTCAGAGGGCACTCCCAACCGAACCGGGCTGGCCATCCGGGTCAGCAGACTTCTTGGCCTCCCTTTCCCTGAGCCTACCAACTCTCTTTTCCAGGGTAGCTGCAGGAAAATTTTTACAAATCTGGCAGTCTGCATTGAGGTGGTCAAACCCCAGACAATAAACATAGGTGGTGTGGGGGTCAGCCTTGGCAAAGACTTCCCCACAGACACTGCAGTGTTGAAACCCAGTGGGCCCAGTTCTTCTTTTGGGTTTCTCAGACACAGTGCCAGTCCTAATCAAACTTGCCCGTTTATGGCAATCCACCAAGCAAGACCCTCTTATCGGTTCCCAACCGTGTCATGGGTCGTGGAAAAAACCATAATAAAATCTGTTTTTTTTAGAACCGATAAGAACCGGTAACCACACTCTAAAAGACAGATCAATGTATTTTAAAACAACCTGATCGGTTCAAACCGAACCGATACCGTTTACAAGTTCCACACAGAAGAAATAAATGTAAAACCTATCTAGTACTCACAATACCACAGACAGAGCTTGAACCGACCAGTTGCTGTTTAAATTCGGTCAAAAGAACGAGAAAATAATACTTTAACCGACAAAATGAACCGAGCAGAAGGAGAAAATCTCCGGAGTGACAGTTCAGTGAGGCAGAGTAAAGAATCTGACAGTTTGAGTTTGAAGAACAACAGACAGAGTTTTTAACCGAGCTCGAGCTCAGTGTTCCATGCCTGGCATGGAAAGTTAACTCTTTCACCTCTGGAGCAGTTCGAAGGTTGGGACTCACTGCATATGTCATAATATAGCAAGACTTCATGTTGTTTGAAAAATGTACTGAGTGATATCACCTTGAACTTTTCCTTGTAAAGGAATTTGTTTAACTTCCTCAGATCGAGAATTGGGTGCATGCCGCCTGTTTTCTTTGGAACTAGGAAGTAATGGGAGTAGAAACCTGTATTCCGCTGATCCAGCGGGACTACTTCTACTGCCCTGTCATTTAGAAGGTCTTGAATCTCGGAAGCAAGAAGGTCTGACAGAGACATACAGCTTGGGCTGTCGTTTGGGTGGGTGATCCAGAGGGGTTTCTGAAAGGTTAAGACAGTACCCTTTGTGGATTATCCTGAGTACCCACTTGTCTGATGTGACTGATTTCCACTGGTCGTAAAACTGCCAAGAAAGAGTCCCCCTCAGACAGTTGAGGTGAGACAGGCCGCAATCTCAGAGGGTGGCACTAGGTGCTTTGGGGCTCTGTGCCTTCTGCTGCGTTTTCTTTTGTGGTTGAGGGGCTTGGTTTCTGTTGGAAGCCCCCGTTGCCTTTACCACGAAAGGACTAAAGGTTATGAGACTGATGCTGGCTTCCACTCCTTTGAGGGGTTGCGGATGGTGGTCTGGCCATTTTGATAGCTGTTCTAGTTTTCTGTGTGGCCTCTAGCACCTGCATAACCTGAGGAACAAACAGGTATGTGCCATCAAAAGGCAAACTCATAACTCTCTGCTGGGCATCATTCGTGAATCCCGACGTGCGTAACCAAGAGTGGCATTGGATGCATATACCAGCCACTGCTGCTCTAGAAGCAGTGTCAAAGGCATCCAGGATTCAGTGCCTCTAGTAATGGTTTGAAGGAGCTCTGTGTTGACTTTTGAATCTGGGAGAGCTTCTACCGTGGCCTTGAGCGAATGCCAGAGTATATACTCATACTGAGAGAAATAACCTTGGTAGCTTGCAATGCGCATGCCCAGGGTGGAGGCAGCAAAGACTCGCTTTCCTCACAGCGTCGATTTTGTGAGATTCCTCGTTTATTGGATGTGCCGTAGATTCTTGAGGAAGAACAGCCTTATCATTCTCTGCCAGGACAACTATGGCATCAACAAAGGCTTGTGAGGTCAGAATAGGACGATCCTTGGGAGGGGCTTATTTCCTATCTATGAACTTAGCCACAGAGGGAATACGTGCCGGATTACCCCACATCATTTGTGAGAGAGCCTCAAAAGAGGGTTAAACTGGAGGAGTCAATTCCACAAGATTGTCTAGAACATGCAGGTGCTGCAGACAGCAATTTCCCAGGATCGATCTCTGCAGTCTGCAGAGAGGTATTCATGTTTCTAAGCAGAGACTTAAAGGAAAGGTCCTTGACCAGAGGCTCTGCTGTAACAGAAGGTTTATTTACCACCCCTAGGAAGGAGTCATCATCAAAGTCGTCCCCCAATCGAAGATCAGGATCAGGCTTAATATCATCTCCTACTAGTCCCAAAGGGACAGAATAGAGAAAGGAAAGGTGGAAAAGAGGCGAGACTCCTGTGGGGTGAAAACCCCAGTGCCCCCGGCACCGAACAGAAGGCAGCACCGAGAATACCGGCGGCACCAGCATAGGACGTGGCATCGGATGCAGCACCGGCACCAGAGGAGTCGGTGCTGCTGAACTCGAGGTTCCCAACCCCCAACTTGCTGAGGAAAGTCCGAGAAATTCAACAAGAGATAAAGGCATCAGTGTTGACACCTGCGCCACAGCCACATGAGGGGAAAAAACATCAGCGTGTGGCATCGAAGGCACTGGAGAAGGCACCACGCAACTAGGAAGCCCCAACCACCCTGCCCACAGGTCTGAAACTGAAAGGCCCAGGTGACAGACTCACTGGCTCAGGCAGATGGGACAAGTGCCAAACCCACTGCTCCATAAGAGCGGTCCAATGGGGAAACTGCTCACCGAAGTGGGTGGGGAGGGACTCCGGAGTCGAGGATGTTGGTCACCAGAAACTGAAGCCAGAGGAGACTGAGTCGGGGCCCTGCCGCTGGTAACCAACGATCGATGCAGACATACCAGAAGGTGACCTCGAGTGGTACCGACCGTTTCTTTTTCAACCAGGAGGCCGAACAGTGCCAAGTCCTCAACGAGGATCAAAAATGGGACCACTTCTTTTTGTGCTTTTAAGAACACCCCATCCCGAGCACTGGACTGCTTCAGTCAGACCCCCTCCCCAATAGAGGGCGTCGGACCAGACCCAGCCCTGCTGACAACATAGCTTTCATGTGAAGTCTTCCTACCGTCACCTGCCTGTTCATGGTTGACTCCGCAGGAGGACTGAAGACTTCTTCTGACGAAAAAAATTCCACTTAAATATTATAATTTTTTTTTTTAAACTGATAAAAAAATAAACTAATCAAGTACTAAAACAACTATAGCTACTGTCGTATAAATGTGAAGATCTGACTCCTGGCAGGCGAGCGATATCATCACTGAAGCGCACTCGATGGTGGGAAAAAAAGAAATGAGGTGGTTGGAGGGTCGACGCTGGGGTAGCCTGTATGGCGCAAGCCAGTCTCTTGGTGCCGTGCATGCGTGGTCCTACCTCTGCACCGGCCCTCCTGAAGATTTTTGGCTCCCGCTGGGTCCTACTGCCTCCAGTGTAGTCCCATTAGTGTGAATGAGTGGTGGAGACTTTATATCCAGGAAGATCAGTGCAAATACTAAGTACAATGTAAAAAGATGCAATAATATGGAGATAATTATAACAAAATGAGCAGTTACAGGCAATGCTTATCAGCAGGAATTATGCAGTGCAATAAACTGCAGAAGAAAAACAATAAGAACAATATGCAGTGTGCAACAATGCTATAATAAGATGGGTGGGGTAGTGGCTGAAAAACTGGGGGACAGGGAACTGTACTAGAGACAGTGTAGGGTTGATGTCAGCGGACAAACTGTCAGGAACGGCTACAGCAGTGAGTAGTGAAGTCGCACAGGAGATCTCAAGAGTATGAAGGGAAGGAGCAGAGCAAATGGAAGGGCTTAGAGAGCCCCCGAGTTTAGGGAAATGGCAAGAGAAGGCAGCTTGTCAGCAGTGTATGTCACTGGAGGGAGACTGAGAGGACAGCCAGAGTTACAAAGGGACTAAGTGGTACAAGGTGGGTTGGTGGGGGCAACTTAAGAGAGGAAGAAGCCAAAAGCCATACCAAAATTTGGAGATAAAGGAGGTACAGTTGGCAAGGTGCCTGACATCCAGCGAAGGAGACAGGTGTACAAAGAACAATTGTAAGTACACAGGGGTTTGCCAAGGGCAAATCCACATAAGGAATGAAAGAGGAGGTCCAGTCTGGCTAAGGTGGACTTGGGAGCAGCACTGTAAAGAATGTCACCATAGTCAAAAATGGGGAGAATTATCTTCAAGAGGATTTCTTTGTGAGCAGGAAGAGGGATGCTCCTCTTATTCCTGCAAAGCACACCAAGTTGGAGTGGAGCTCCTTGTGCACTGCGTCCACTTGATCAGAGAAATCAATGTGATGGTCCAGCCAGACCCTGAGGTACTTGAAAGATGAGATAATCTTTTTTTTTTTGTTAATTTAGTATACTTTATTGAAGTTTATCATAACATTATTCACAAAGACATACAATACATACAAGGACAAGACATACATACAACCTTGGGCAGTAAAAACTTTTCATACAGATACAGGATGAATTCAACAAGATGAATAAAATGTACACAACGGCCAGATCACAACTATCAAGGATATGACAAAAAGACTATTATTATTTTCCACAGAGAACCAGTGTTTCCCCAGACTACCTAGACATTCATCACACTATCTAGAGCTATAGTGCTTCACCCAGATGCATCATCCTCCAGGGCCAAGAGCAGCTCTAATTTTCCTCATCTGTCTCTATATCAGGGGAGTCAACGTCTGATACTTGCGATTACTTTCAGGATTCTTAAGGTACTAAGAATTTCATTATGCCATTCTCGGAATAAAGGAACTTGGCCATCCAGCCGATGCCGCAGTATTATTTTTATTTGCTATATCTGCTATTAGGGCTATATGATACTTTTGGCTAGACGAGAACTGGCCCAGTAGATACCTATCAAACAAATCTCTGGGGTGAAGGCATTTTCGAGGCTCAGAAACGGATTTAGATGCCCTTTAATGGCGGGTTTGGCCTTTGCGAAATGCCAGAGAATGTGAAACAGCGTACCTTCTGATTAATGACACCTGATGCAAAACATTGGTTCCCAATTTATTCATTTTCCAGAGCCTATGGGTTTTTACATAGAGGTTATGTAATATCTTATACTGCACTAACCTAAAGCTATCCACTCCAATATATTTATAAAGGTTTTTCATATTTCCCCCAATCCCACTGAGCACTTGTATCTGACATTTCCCCGACAGTAAGCAGCTTTAAGAGAGGCTGGAATAGGCATAAGAGGAAGATAAGAATCATGGGTAGGAAGGATGAGAGGAGTGGGAAGGGAGGGCAGGGACATTAACTCAAGCTGTGGACCCTGCAAAACGAGCACATTCGATAGACCAAATGGCCTTCTTCTGCTGGCTTGTTCATATGTATCAATAATGGTCCCTGCTTGCCCCTTCCAGAAACTAGGCTTCTAAAAGTAGTACTGTATATAAAATTTAGAAGGAGAGTTGGGGCCATTAATAAGAACTATAAATGGCTTTAGGGAGGTGCTGTGTAAGTTAGACCATGGTGGGGTACCCAGGTAGTGGGCCACCGAATGGGTTAGCTGGAGAAATTGGAAGGCTGGAATGCCCCTGGGTTCCATCCGGGTGGTAAAAGTACCATATGAGATGAGGTGCCTATTCAGGGTAATGTTCTTCACCAAGGCAAGGTTCCAATCCTTCCAAGGACTAGTGGTAATCATCCTATTACCAATCTTGAAGCTGGGGTTCCCAATTATGGGCTGGGCTGTGTCCCTAATAGGGCATATTTAAAAAAGTTTACAAAACTGCTGGTGAACCTTGACGGAGATCCCAATGGGCATCTCCCAGAGAGATCAGGGTACATCATGCTGTCTGCAGTGTACCAATGCCTGAATATCAATCCCCAGGGAATTACACAGGATTTTCTCCAGCTTCAACCAGCTATGAAGTATCCAGCAGACTCCTCAGACTGTTGGAACCATTATAAATATTTACTAAGCAGTGCAGCTAGGTAGTAGTAATAGAAGTTAGGGGAGCTGCAGCCCACTCCTAAGTTTATTTATTTATTTAGCTTTTGTTGACCGGTTAAGTGCACTAGACAAATCCTGCCTATTTTCAGGCACGACCCGGGGGAGGGGGATACAGATGAATGCCAACTGACCTTGAACCAGATTAAGCTGTTGCTGGTATTTTTAGTGAATGAGGGAAATTTGGCCAGGACACCGGGGAAATTCCCCTGCTTCCTGTGAGCGGGGGATCCATTTTCTGGTGGGACCAAGATGGCGGAGGAGGAGGACAGTGGAAGAGGACATGCTGTGGCTGGTGAGTTAGCAAGGCTCAGCGGGGAACATGGTACGGCTGGAATGCACTCTCAGGGTGGCCAGCATATCGTACCTCAGCCCCCGCTGCTTGCTGTGATCGCAATGGGTGGAGGATCCACCGAAAATGGAGTTTTGCTACACTCCTCTACGATGGTGACACTAGGTGTTACAGGAAGTCCCAGAGCAGGCCCCATACCTGTGGAGGGCAATGAAGATATAGACGCAGTGGACCGTGTGAAACAGGACCTCTTATTACAGGCTGAGGCTGATTACAGAGCAGCTAAACTGCATGCTGAAGAAAAAAAAAGGAAACGTTCAATTCAAGGTTCACCATTGCCTTCTACAGCAAAAGTTTTTGCAGCGGGCCCTCTAATAGAGGATACTACATCAGGCAAAGACACAGGATTGGAAAATCACTCACAGCATGATTTGGCATGGTCTCCGGAACGGGCACTGGAACGAGCTGGTTGGATCCAAACAGAAACAGGTCAGTGGGTTGCGGATCCCGATATTCCGCCGGGTTCGGGAGTGTCAAGGGGTACTGGGGGGAACTGTGGATGGCCTCCTACACAATATGCACAGGCCTGATACAGTCCTGTTTACTAAACCATATGTGCTAGCCTTAGACCCTGTTTCAGGGCACACTTTATCTGCTAATACAGATGCAGAGATGGTTATGATGGACTTGCCCATTTCACAAGCAGATTCCATTTCCTTCGCCCCTATACAGTCTCCAGCACAGCAGGGGCCTATGGAAAACATTATTGTGGCTAGTGATTCCCCCCAGTCGGAAGAAGCGCTGGGATCTATTCCTATAGTACCTCCTGACAATGAGTCAGTAACCCCAGCCCTGACAGCTCCCACTTTCGCTAGTTTATTTCAAAAACCTGTTTCTTTAGCTAAATGCAGGAATGCAGTTCGGCTGCGGTTTTTAGGACCAGCGGATATGATGCCAGACCGCTTTTATGTGGGGAAAGTTCTATTGAAGCAGATGCTGGGGATTTCTCCCTCGGAAGTGTATGCTTTGATTCATACTCCGGGAGAATCTACATATGACATAAGTTTTCGTTCCCCTGACATCCTGAATCGTTTCTGGATGAAGTATGCCCTGTTTAAAATGAACCCAGCTTGGACCCACTTTCAAGCTATACCTTTAACAAAACAAACTTTTAAAGTGATCACTGTCTTATTCAGAAATGAAGGGTGAATATTATGAACATTTCATACTGGCTGGAGAAACGTTGTCAAATACAAGGGAATCCGAATTTAGATTCTGAAGGTTTTGGAATGGAGGGTGGAGGTATAAGGTGACTTTACCACAAACGGAGGATGGACTTCAACATCTACCAAGTTGTTTTACCTGGGTCGTGACAAGGGTTTCATTTTATCCTGGACAGCCAGCCATTGTTATAAATGCGGTTCCAGTAGACATTTGAGTCAACCTGTGATAAACAATGAAATGTGCTCAATGTGGGGAAGTGGGGCATATTATGACTGACTGTCATCATCCTCCCAAGTGTAGTCTTTGTGAGGAACAGCATTCTTTTATGGATTGTCCTTGGCAGCCCATAATACTGCAGACAAGGATTATACCACTCAGGATTTTTATTTGAATATTGCATTAAAATCGGCTTTGAAACAATATGGGCCCCCCACCTGGGAGGGCACCTCCTGAAAGGCCTATTAACTTCGAGGCCTTATCCACTTCTGTTTTGTTTCTCACATGCCTCCATCTGAGGCAGAACTGTTAGTACTAGAGGTATCTGGTGATGCAGGTTCTATGCACTCCCCCTTCCACCAGAAGGTGCCTTCACTGTAGTTAATAATCGAAGAAGGAGTTACGGAAGAAAACTGCAACATCTGTTTCAGAAGTCTTCCATCTCCCAGTGCAAAACACCTTTTCCACCTTGCAGGTTGAAGAACCTGATGTAGGTACAGAATCAGACTCAGTTTCGGTTCACTCTTCTCAAGCGGATGGAGGATCAGACACTGAGCGTTCTACAGAAGATTTGACTATCCCTCCAAAAAATAAATCTAGGATGGGTTCCCGTAAATGGGTAAGGAAGAAATCCTAATGTTTTTCAATTTTTTTTTCAGGATTAATTAGTTCTCCTTTAGTTAAACACTTAATGGGTTTTGTTTTTATACACACTGGATATGTTATTTAGTATTACTGTGGCCTCTTTAAATACTAACAGTATTCAGTCAGATAGAAAACAACTTTTGGTATATGCTTTATTTGATTCCTTTTTTTATGATGTGGTATTCTTTCAAGACACTCGATTACATAGCAGACAAGAGATGGATAGAGCCTCTGTGGGATGGAAATGGGGAGTGACTTATTGGTCTATTGGAGAGGATCTTTGTTGTGGGGTTGGAATTTGTTTAAATTCCCCTTTGGCTCAATCCATACAGGTAGTGGACATAGCCCGGGCGTGCTTTGTTATTAGATGTCGCGTTAAATAAATTGCACTGTCGGTTTATTAATGTATATGCCCCACAAACAAAGACAGCTAGAATTGAGCTTTTTAACACTATACGGCCTTATTTGTTTACATCTCGTTATGTTTTCTTGGGAGGAGATTTCAATTGTGGGTTGTATTTAAAGGACAGGGGTCCTCAAACCCAAAAATTATATTGTGATACCAATTGCCTGGCTGCTTTGATTTCACAAACTGGTTTGGTCGATGCTTGTGTTTTTTTTGGCAGGCCAGATAAGACCTATTTCAGAGGTAACCTAGCTACTAGGATCGATTTCTGGTTTATATCTCCTGCCTTGGAGATTAAAAATACCAGGACCCGTCCTGTTGCTCCATCTGACCACGCCATCATAGAACTGACGGTCTCTAATTATGATGGTATGCAACAGAGGTCCTGGTATTGAGGTTGAACTTGGAACTGTTGTCTCTTCCAACTGTTAAGGATGGTTTTATTTCCTTATTAGAAACACGTAAATCGGTTAAAATGTTATATGATACGTCACAGGAGTGGTGGGAGGATACAAAGCTAGACATTAAAAGATACTATCAACACATAGGAAGACTAAATGGGAAATTTAAGAGGGACCAATATTGTATTTACAAAACACAGTTTCAGAATTTAGTGTTTCAAGCTTCCCAAGGAGATAAAACGATTCTTGCAGAATTAGCAGAAACCAGATGAAAAATGAATGATCTACAATATAATAGACTTAGATCTTTAGAACAGGAATGGAAATTTGGAACCCAGGGTTCACAGGATTTTATGAATCCATTTCAATTCTGTGCTCAACTACAATATCAAAAGCGGATGTCTTTAATTCAGGATGCCAAGGGGTGTCTTTGTTCCAAAAGGTATGAAATTATGACAGCCATAGAGGAACATGTGCAGTCTTTAGTCATCAGGAATCCTCCCAGGATGGTCATAAGGTTTGGTTGGAAAATGTATTTTACCACAAGTTTTATCATCCGATCAACGGTTACTGGTGTCACCAGTTACTCAATCTGAAATAATGACCACTTTTGCAATGGTTAAAAGAATTCTGCACCTGGAACAGATGGAATTCCATATGAATTGTACAGTGTGATTCTGCAAGTTTTGTTACCTGAAATCCTAGAGTTATTTCAGGATATGATGGTTTCAGGAATTTGCCTGATTCAATGGGTAATGGGTTGGTGGTTTTATGTATAAATCTGGGGACAGGACTGACCTTTCAAACTGGCTCCCATCACATTATTAAAAACTGATTTTAAATTGTATACCAAATTGTTGAATAACAGGTTGTTGCTTTGTGCATCTACTCTGATACATTCTTCTCAGACTTGTACTATTCCTGACCGAGTATAACGGATGGGTTAATTTTATTAAGAGAAATTTTGTCCGGGGAGACTGGAGAATTAACTGGTTTCATTCTTAGTTTAGATCAGGAAAAGGCCTTGACAGGGTAAACCATGAATATCTTTGGGACTGTTTGGCTAGTTATGGGATTCCAGGTACTTTTATTTTTGGATAAAATCTTGTTATTCTAATGCTAAAGCTTTAGCATACTGTAATGGATGGATGGGAAGGCATGCATGGTTGCAGCGGGAGTTAGACAGGATGTCCCTTCTCTATCTTTTACACTGGACCCCTTAATTTGTTGCGTTAATGATAATATTGCTATTCAGGGGTTTCTTTTCTAGTACTTCAGAAGAAATTAAAAGTATTGCATATGTAGATGACATCTGCTTTCTTGTGGGAATTTACCTTCTACCTGTTTAGTGGGACAAATACTTTGGGAATTTTTTCAGATACGAGGAGCCAGAGTTAACTATAGGAAAAGTAAATGCCTTCCCTTTTGATTAGAACGTTTTTTTAGAATCTCACTGGTAATTGGAATCCCTTGTGACAGGGACCTGTACAATTCTTGGACTTCTTTTGGTACCGGGGATTTGGCCTTCTTAAATTGGTCCTCCAAATTGGACATTGCATATGGGAAAATTTTACTGTGGAATAAGTGGAGATTGTCCAAATTAAAAAGGGTATATATGATTAAGACCTTCTTACTCCCAATTTTTTTGTATTTAGCTGCAGTTTTTAGTCTACCCCCTAAGCTGGAGACCCGGATGTATGGTTGTTTTTTTCAGGCATTTGGGGTAGTAGACTGAATCCCATTAAACGGTAGCATTGTTTAGAGAAAAATGGGGGTATTAAAATGATTAATCCCATTGTTTTCTTTTTACAATTTTTGCTAATGTAAACTTGAGACCATTATTATTGAAATCTGAGGGTATTTGTATCCCATGGGTTTTGGATTCCTTGGCAGGATACTCCCTTCTGGCTTCCTCATTCATGCATCCCAAAACAGCGTTCTTGTATAATATTCCAGAAACTTTAAGGGTAAGTTTTGGGAAAATAAAACTTTGGTGTTTAGTACCAGAACACTTTTCACAACATGACCGGAAAACACTATATGCACATCTTCTATCTACTTTTTTTCACGATACAGCCTGTTTTGACTTTAAACCTATTTCAGATAAAATATTGATTGGGAAAATGTTGACATCTACCCAGTATACTGGTTTATATGTGGGATGTTATGTGGCTTTCCCTACATGGGAAACTCAATGTCAAAGGAAACCTAAAACATAAAAGTGTAGAACATCGTTACTGCCCTAGGGAGACTTGTGTTGAGGTGGTGGAATCCATGGACCATTTGTTCTTTCTGTGTCCTTTGTAAAACGGTTCTGGAATTTTTATCGGGTAAATGGCCTACATCACCCTTTTTGTGATTTAACCCTGAGATTTTATACTTGGGTATTCTTCCATTCAAATGGACTAAACATGATAGGGTTACACTTTGGTTATTTTTGGTTGTGTTTTAAATTCTATATATGGCATGTGCGGTGTGGCTGACACTGCAACAATTAGAATATACAGAGGAGCAATTATTTCATATGATTACTACTACAATTCTTAGTCATAGAAATACTGAAAGGAAGTCAGTGCCATATGAAATCTTCCAGTCTTGGTGGTACAGTATAGATTGGCTATGAGTTGGTAGGGTATATTTTGAGATACATTTCAGTCATTGCATAATTCCACTTTTGCTTATGACTAGTAATATGTGGTACTGAGTGTTTCTCTTTGTAATTTCACTATTTTCTTCTGGTCTTAATTTATGAGAAGTGGCAGTTTCTGGTAGAAATGAATTATTTTCTGGTGAGGAGTATTCTTGATTTTGAGTATGGTTTAATTTAAAAAAAAAAAAAATATATATATATATAAATATATATAGGAACATGAAGAATCCATATATTATGGAAGTGTATGTTGTGGATACCAGTTAATTTTATAAGAGGTGCTTTGAGTTGGGAAAACATACTGCCATATAGTAGTATGCATGTACGGGGGTATTTCAGCTTACTATGTATGGGATAATGTTGTGTTTATGTTTTTCATCTTATTTTCACAATTTTTTTCTCCTTTAGGTTTACAAGGGACAAAAGTACGCTATACTTATTTTTCTTTGTTTTTTTATTTTGTATGTTGTCATACAATTTTGGTATTTGGTTCTCCTCATAGAATCCCTGGCTTATTTAAGTAAGGGGAGGACTTTCAGCATTTACTACTTGGGTTTTAGGACTCTAATGACAGAGTTTTTCATTTTTTCCATTGCATGTATGATGAAATACATATTTCTGTTTATTATTTGTATTATAATTTAGTATGTAGTAATACTTTTGTATATATATAATGTTCTCATATTTTTGTTTTAGGGGAGTTTTGTTTAGCTTTGGTTATTCTTCCTTTTTTTTGTACTTTAAAAATGTTGATATTTGTTTTTGTTCATTTGGATGCTGTATTACCTTTTATATTACTTGTTTAATTTTGTATTATGATTTGGTGTGCTGTAACACCTTGTGTATTTAGTTTGCTTTTCAGTCTTAATAAAAAATTCCCCTACTCTTTTCGATAAGTGCCATGGGATCTTTAACATCCACCTGAACTACCACCAATCCAGGCAGATGGGACCTCGGTTTAACGTCTCATCCAAAAGACGGCACCTCAGAAGTGCAGCACCCCTCTCATGCTGCACTACAGTGTCAGTACTGGGATATTAACCCAAGTGCCAGATGTGGGAACTGAATCCACAGCCCTCTGATCTCCCGGCCTCAGAGGCGAGTGTGCTACCTACTGAGCCACTGACACTGCTCACAGCACCGTTAGCTTCATATGAACACTTGCCTGACCAAAGAAAGTCGGCAATCAAGGCATGCAATTTTTGAAACCACTTCAATGGGAGGACAATGTCTGTCACCATAACAGGATATAATAGGTGGGACAACACGTTCATTTTTATAACATTAATGTGACCTAACAGGGATGGGGTAATTTAGTCCATCTACTATGATCGCCCTGGACCACATCCAGAAAATCTTTTAAGTTTGCTTTCAAATAGGCCACCTTCTATAACTATACCTAAATATGAGATCCTCTGCAGTGCCCACTGCAGCCCCAGGACCACATCATCTGTTTTTAATACCCCCGTGTTAAGAGGCATATCCACTGATTTAGCAACACTGAGTGTTCAGGCAGAAATTAATCCAAATTCTTTAATAATCCTCAGTACAGTTGGCAAGGATGTCTTGGAATCACTCAGATGCACTAATGTATCATCTGTGTATAAGGAGAATTTGAACTGGGTTTGGTCTATCAATACTCTTTTAACATCATGAGCCATCCTAATTCTGGTGGCAAGAGGTTCCAGAAATAAGTTAAAGAGTAATGGGAAAGGGGGCACCCCATCTAGTCCCACTCATAAGTTGTGTGTTAGGACAAAAGGAAAAAAATTACTCAGCATAGTAACGTTATTTCTTCCAAGGTGTCCTTTAGTATGATTGACAATAGCAGAATGCCAGCTGTGTTTAGCTGCCAAAGGAGTGGAGACAATGGTAATGAGCTGAGGGAATTAGCCAAAGAAAAGAGAGCAGGATGGTGTGCTGCCTGTAGCCAGCCTAGAGGGAACCAGAATTATTTTGAAGCTGTAATGGGCAAAAAAAAAAAGGCCCAGACATGAACTATTCCAACAGGAATAAAAACAGCTATCCAAAAATATGAACCAAAACAGAGAACAAACTACTGTGCTTAAAACTTTGCTTTAAACTGAAGGAAACTGAGAAAAAAATTGGCAAGAGAAAGAGATGCAGAGCCATCCTTAGTCAGGTTATGTAGGGAAGGATGGACGAGAGGTCAATCATACTAGAGGACACCTTGGAAGAAACAACATTACTACGGTGCGTAATTTTTTTCTTTTCACCCCGGGGTCCTTTAGTATGATTGACAATAGCAGACTATAAAGCAGTGCAGTTGGGAGGCAGGTACAGAACCTACTTAGGAAAGAGGCTCTCTGCAGGACCACTATGCCAAATTTGGCATCTGATCTGGACTGTACATCCAAGCAGTAATGCTTTGTAAAGGTATGTACTGTTTTCCAGGTGGCTGCTTTGCACACATCAAGCAGGGGGATGTCCCTTGAGGCTGCCACTGTGGCAGCAGTGCCTCTAGTAGAATGGGCCTGGCCCTGAGGAGGATGTTTGTCAGCTTTGCTGTAACAGAACTGGATGCAAGAAACTATCCACCATGAGACAGTCCTCTTGGTGGCCGACTTTCCCCTGCCCACCTTACCATAGGTGAGAAAAAGCTGAGTATGAATTGCTTGGCGTGCTTGAGGTAGTAGGTCAGGGCTTTTTTTACGTCCAAGCTGTGAAGGTTACGTTCACCTGGTGTGGATTTTTCTGTGAAAAAGACAGGGAGGATGATGGAATGGTTCAGGTGGAACTCATAAACCGCCTTAGGCAGGAACTTCCTATTTGTTCTGAGTACTACTTTGTCCTTGTGGGCAATAATGTAGTTTGGCTCAGTACACAAGGCCTGCAGTTCTGAAATCCTTCTAGCAGAAGTGATTGCCACTAGGAACACAGCTTTCCAAGTGACATACTTTAAGTTGGCAGAAGCCATGTACTCAAAAGGAGGCTCCATGAGCTTGGCAATGCAGAGATTCAAGTCCCAAGGTGGGGGACAGACTCCCTTATTGGAAGTTGGAGATGTAGCATGCCTTTGAAAAACTTCGTGAAAATAGACTGTGAGAGCATATAGTTTTCTTTTCCAGTAGAAAGATATGCTGATATAGCCTTTAGGCCTGAGGACATCAGGTGTACTAGATAGTCTAGCAGGGTAGAAGGAGCTGCCTTTAGAGGACCTACCTGCTTTTCCTTACACCATAGGTAATATCTCTTCCATTTGGAAGCCTAAGTCTTCTTTGTGCTAGGCTTTTTAGCCATAAGAAGAATTTTCAGAACTGGTTCTGAGCAGTGAGTGAGATTCAGGGAACTCTTAGCTCCTCACGTACTAAGCTTTGAAGTGAAGATAGTCTTTGCTTGGTTATAATCTCTCTGTCTGGGGAAGAGTCAGGAGACTGTGGCTGGAAGGAAGGTGAATGGGCTTCCTAGCTGACAGGGCAAGTAGCAGGGAATACCAGCGCTGCCTTACCCAGTCTGGTGCCACCAGTATCATGGTGGCTGGCTGATCTCTGAGTTTCAGCAGAACTCTGTGGATTAGAGGAAATGGAGGGAAGGCATACAGGAACTTCCCCAATCAGTCCAATATTAAGGCATCCACTGGCAGGGTGCCCAGAGCTGGGGGCCTGCAGCAGTACAGTGGAAGCTGATGGCTGAGGTTGGAGGCAAAGAGGTCTACCTCTGGGATGCACCACCTCTTGAAAACTGTGTCCAGCACTTGTTTGTTCGGGACCCACTCGTGATGAGCTTGTCTGATGTGACTTAATGCATCTGATATGGTGTTGTCTTTGCCTGGTAGATGTATGGCTGAGAGATTCATGCACAGAGAGTAGGCCAGAGATACAGGTTACTCACCTGTAACAGGAGTTCTAGGAATGGTATATGTTGTTCATCCACACTCATTGGCAGTATCCTTGCCGCTTTAAATCTTGCCGGAAGGTCTTCAAGCTTGCTCCTCCCACCCACCCGGGTGGTATAACTCTCGGCTCCGCCCCATGACGCCAGATCTGGCCCGCTGGAAGCTCAGGTTGTGCGTCGGGCCGGAGAGGTCGAATGTGGATGAACAACATATACCATTCCCGAACTCCTGTTACAGAGTAACCTGTATTCTAGGGACATGGATATGTTGTTCATCCACACTCATTGGCAGACTCCTAGCAGTTCGGGAGGAGGGAGGCAAGACGCACACCCATATACTTACTTGGGAAAGAGAGACTGGAGAACCGAGGCCCCAAAACCAGCATCCCGGCGTGACTCAAGGTCGATGTGGTAGTGGGTAATGAAGGTGTTTGCTGACTTCCAGGTAGCAGCCCTGCAGATTTCCTGGATAGGGACGTCCCCTGGAAGCAGCCACCGTTGCAGCAGTATGGCGGGTAGAATGAGCTCTTATCCTCTGGGAGGCTCCATGCCCGCTAACTTATAGCAGAGATCTATGCAGGAGGTTACCCACCTGCTTATCGTCCGCTTGGCTGCAGGTCTGCCAGATGCGGCTTCAGCGTAGGTGACAAACAGCTGGCGAACCTCTCCCCGAATTTCAGCCAGGCGCCTCCTTATAATAGTTTGTTTCTTCTAGGATCCAGAGTATGATTTCCATATTCGGCCTCCGAGGTGTGATTGGGGTAGAACACCGGCAGAGTCAACACTTGGTTAAGGTGAAATCACACCACCTTCGGAAGGAATTGGTGGAAGCAGGGGACAACCTTGTCCCTGTGGAAGACCAGGTGGGAGACTCAGTGGAAAGCGCCTGGAGCTCTCCCATCCTTCTGGCTGACGTGATAGCCACCAAGAAGGCGGTCTTCCACGACAGGTGAGAGAGAGCACACCTGTGCATAGGTTCAATGGCTTGCCCATGAGCTTGCCAGTACCAGCAGTAGATCCCACGGAGGTGGGGGTTCCCGGACTGGAGGGAAATGTGATCAAGGCCTTGAAAAAGCGCCAGACCTGGCCTTCCTCCTGCGCCATCGACTGCTTCCCGCCCGCGCCCGGGTAAGGCAGAGATGGCTGCCAGGCGCACCCTCAGGGTCGCTGACCTAAGCCCTTGACTAGAAAGGGACCATAAATAGTCCAAGATGCTTGCCAAGGAACAGGAGGAAGGGTCCAAGCCCTGTTTCTGACACCAAATGGAAAACCTTTTCCATTTGAAGGCATAGCATTTTCTGTCGACTTACGGACGCTCAACTACATTGAGGACCCTCACGAAAGACCCAAAGCCTGGAACTCTAGCCGCCAGGAACCAGGCCAGTCAGGTGCAGGGATTGAAGGTCCGGATGGAACACCTTCCCTGATTGACTGAGAGCAGGTCCGGCGAGCTGGAAGCTGCCGGGAGTCCTGGAGCTGAGACTGAGGAGATCTGGTACCAGAACTGGCGAGGCCAGTCTGGGGCTATCAGAATCACCTGCGCCTTGTCCCTCCCGCCTTGAGAAGCACCTTGTGATCAAGGGAAATGGGGAAAGGCGAAAAGAGGCCCGGGTCCATTGCCTCGAGAAGGCATCCCCTGCAGCGAGCCCTGCTGAGGGGGCGGGCATGGAACAGACTCAGCCTGCTCTCCATGGAGGCAAACAGGTCCACCTGAGGTGTGCCCCAAAGGGAGAACAGATGCTGTACTACCTCCGCAGGAGAGACCACTGGGGATGCAGCCCTATCCGCCCAGGGCATCGGCCAGGGTGTTGGAGGCCCTGCCACGTGAATGGCAGGAGATCCGCCTCCAGGCCTGCACGAGTGACCAAATGCGGAGAGCTTCCTTGCATAGAAGCATGGAGCGCGCCCCGCCTCTGGCGGTTTAGATAGTACATGGTCGTGGTATTGTCCGCCTGGACTCGGACCACTTGACCCCGGAGGAACGGAGCAAAGGCGGTGAGAGCTAGGCGGACCGCCGGAGCTCCAGCAGGTTGATGTGGCATCGGGACTCCGCGGGACCAGAGGCCATGAGCCCGTGTTCCCCAGATGGGCACCCCAACCCATCAGAGAGGCATCGGCCCACAGAGAGACCGCCGCCTCGGGCGGACGAACGGGATGCCCTCCTGCAAATGATCTGGAACGGTCCACCACTGGAGAGCATTCCACATCCCCTGTGTCACCGACACAAGCTGGTCCAGATCGCAGCTGCTAGACCACTGGCTGGCCAGTCCCCACTGAAGGACGATGTTCCAGCGGCCCAACGGACCACGCTGGTACAGGCCGCCATGAGACCCAGGAGGCGAGGAAGTCCCGGCAGGGCGCAATTGCCCAACCAGAAATGATCGGGCAAAGGAGGAAAGAACCTCGGCCCTGTCCGCCGAGCCGCGCCTGGCTCAAGAGAGTCGAGCTGCTCGATGAATAAAATCACCTGCTTCGCTCGAGTTCCACTTGGCCTCGTGATAAGGAGGCCCAGTTGAGAGCAGACCTGGAGGGCCAGATCTCTGACCACTCCGCCTCCTTCCTGGAGGGAGCTGCTATCAGCCAGTCGTCCAGGTAAGGGTACACCGACCCCTCGGCGCCAAGAGAATGCTGTCACCACTGCCATGCATTTGGTGAAGACCCTGGGAGCTGGAGACAAGTCAAGGGCATGGCTTGAATCCAAGAGATCCTTCTGCTCGGAAGCGAAGGAATCTCTGGTGAGACGGACGGATAGGGACGGAAAACGCTGCCCTGCAAGTCCAGAGAGCAGAACCACACGCGCTCCAAGGATGGTATTATCTGAGCCAGAGTGACCATCCTGAAGGTTCGAGACCTTAGGAACTTGTTTAGGTGTAGGGTCGAGAATGGGGCCAGCCCCGTCTCGCTTCGAACCAGGAAGTACCTGGACACAAACCCTGGTCTGAAGGAGGGTCCACCACCTCTTACCACCTCCTTCTGGAGGAGGAGAGTGATGTCGGCTCGACGAGCCGCCAGTGAGGCTGGGGATCAGCTCGCCCCGAGGGCGACGGCTCTGAAGGGTGGTGCCTGCTCAATTCCAGAGGCAGGCCTCTTCCCACCACCTCAAGACCCACCTGTCCGTGGTAACAGCGGACCAGGCGGAACGGAAGTGCTGGAGCCGCCTCACACGGGGACCCAGGGTAAGGTGACGGGATGGGGGCGACACCCTCAGCCCGTCACTGGGCAGGCTTTGGGAGGAGGGACCGCCGAGGACCTCCTGGGCCCTTTCTCCCTGCCTCCTGTTAGAGGAAGCCGGCGGCTTGGGTTTGGGATGCCAAGGTCGAGCCTGCTGGCCCTGACGTTGCTACCGGGCGCGCCGGGGCACAGAAGGACGAAAGGGCTTAGGCTGTGGTTTAGGCCTTTGTCCTTCTGAGCGGAAGAGACCGAGTCCAAGGTGGCATTGGACTTCTCGATCCTCTGCAGGTGACCTTCCACCCCAGGGTCAAGAGGTCAGTCCTCAAAAGGGAACATCCGCCAACTTGTGCTGGGTATCCAGTAAAGGTGGATATCCTCAGCCAAGCCCGCCGACGATAGCCACTCGCGCCGCCACCGATCTGGCACATGAGTCCCCTATATCCAAAGCAGTCTGGAGCTGCTGTTTGGCCACTGCTTCTGTTCTGGTCCCGCACTCCGTTAACCGTAGTCTGCAGATCGGCGGGAAGATGAGGGATGACTCATCCAGGGAGCCCAACAGGGCATGAGAAAATGTGCCATGAGGACGGCCGAACTGGCCTGACGGAGGCCGAGAGGACGCAGCGTGACTTTTCGCCCGACATAGTCCAATTTCTGGACTCTGTCAGAGGTTTGTCCACATCCCTAGGCGAGCCGGCGCGCCGAAAACGCTGTCGGGTAACCAACCCCTCAGCAGAGGGGTGTTCCAAAACCGACAAGGAACCGGTAGGGACCGTGATACTTCCTGGCCATCCTGGCCAGGCGCAGGGCAGGAAGCAGGGCGCTGCAAAGTTCCAGTGCCGACCCACTATGGCCTCGGCCACCGGAAAGGCCTCCGTCGAGAATCCCTCGTCCAGAATCTCCGTGAGGGGATACCTGGCGCTTGGAACGGGTTCGAGCCCATCCCGTAGACTCGAGATGAGCCGAGCAGTCCTAGGAAGGACGACGGGCTATCGTCCCATTGACTGACCTTCCTGAAGACTCCAAGTCCAGTCGCTGGAGAAGAAGGAGGAATCATCTTCGGACTCGAAGAGTCCTCGAAGAGCTGCCTCTGGCCTGAGCCACCCTTCACCTGCCGAGGTCGGTCGGGAGTGAGGGTAACTGACAGCCGATGGGTAGACCCTCAGCCGACTCGAGAATCCTTGGTCGGAGCCCCAATGGTGGCTGTGGAGGCGGAGGTTCCACCGAATCGTGGAGAAGTTGGTTTTGGCCGAACAACCGCCTGGTATAGGCTCCGGATGTCGAGGGGTTGTGTCGGTTGCCCGTGACAGCCACTTAATGGTCGGGAAGGCGCCGGAGTCGGCTTATTCTCGCCAGGAGGAGCTGTTGCAACATAAGGTCCCTCGTATCACGACGTATCTCTATCAAGCCTCCCCTCATCCGAGGAGGGAGGACGGATGGCGACGCCGCCACGCGTGCCGAGACCGACCGCCTTATGACGGTGGGGAACGGCTGGACCGCTGAAGAGGTCCGAGACCGAGAGTCCCGGAATTTCCGGGTCGGTGCGGGGAGGTGTCGGCCGGAACCGGCACTCCCTTCAGCTCGGAAGGTCCATCCGAGGGCTCCGGAACCGAGGCACAGGCGAGCCCACGGATCCTCAACCTCCTCCGGGAACCGGGAGAGGGGAATCTTCGGCTGCTAAAGGCGACAGCCTGTCCAATGGGTCGAGAAAAACTTTGACTTCATCAGTGGGAGTCTCGGTCAACTGACCTGACGGGACACCGTGAGGCCAGTGGTCAACGAGCGTGTCGACCGGGCGACGGTCGACGGCCCGGAGAGGGACCCTTTCCCCGCCCCAAGAGCGCCGACGGAGGGACTTACCCTTGTCCCTCTTTGACCGGAGAATAAGGTCCAGCAGATGCAGGCCCTTCTCCTTTAGTGGAGAGGGACAGACAAAGCTCCTTAAAGGAAGCCGTAGGAAGAACCCAGAGAGCGGGATAAATGCCGCCGAGGAAGATACGGCCCGCTACCGCCTCTTCGAGGGCGACCATCCGCCGAGCTGATCCGCCGAGGCCCGCCGCTGACACCGCCAACCGGGCCTCCTGACTTCACCGAGGAAACGCCGGACGGCCCAGTTGTAATCGGGCAGCACGGGTTCGAGGACGAGGGCCGAGAAAGATGAGCTCAGGTCGCAAGCCTGCGGTCGTGCTCAAGGCCTAGCAGTAGACACACGGAGTGTGGATCCGTCGCAGACATCTTCTGCCCGCATGGGCATCTCCAAATCCGGAGTCGATTTGGTCCATGCGAGCCGCTAGGGATCAAGACTGAAGTCTTTTGCAAAATATTATTTTAAACCGCAAACGGAGAAATAGGAACTAGCTCTAAAACGCAGAGCGCAGGAGGGAACCTGAGCTTCCAAGCGGTAAGGAAGATCTGGCGTCATGGGGCGGAGCCGAGAGTTATACCACCCGGGTGGGTGGGAGGAGCAAGCTTGAAGACCTTCCGGCAAGATTTAAAGCGGCAAGGATACTGCCAATGAGTGTGGATGAACAACATATCCATGTCCCTAGAAACCAAATTTTCATTGCCTCTGTGCAAAGTTTGGTTGATCGTGTTCAGCCTTGTTTGTTTATGTAAAACATGGCTGTCATATTGTCTGTTCTGACCTGAACTATATGCCCTTTTAGATGAGAGGCAAAAGCCTTTAAGGCGAGGAGCTCAGCTCTGAGTTCCAGTAGGTTGATGTGGTGGAAGGACTCCTTGGGGGTCCAGGTGCCACTTATAGACTGGTCCTCTAGGTGGGCTCCCCAACTGAGGAGGGAGGCATCTTTAGTGAGGATTTTGGAAGGTGAAACCTGTTGGAAGGGAATTCCTTCCCTGATGTTTTCTGCTTCTTTCCACCAGTCCAAGACTTGAAGCAATGTCTTGGTGACTGGTATTAGTTTTGAGAGAGAGTGTCTCTTTTGGTACCAGTGAGCTCTCAAGTGATACTGAATGTCACTCATCTGAAATCTATCTCCTGGGACCAAAGCAGTCATAGAAGCCATGTGTCCCAGTAGCCTGATAAAGTATCTAGCTGGCCTTGGACAAATGAGTTGACTAGGGTTAGGAAATTCCTGACCCTGTCTTCTGTCTTTTATTTGATATGAGTTCAACAACTCTACAGGCAGCGTTACATCACAAGGTAATTCCAGTTAATTACATCACAGTACATTACATGTAGGTTCTGGTAGATAAAATAGGGTAAAAAGGATAGATTAACAACAGGATAGGAACAAAATCGAAGGATCGAGCGATGCAGTCCCACCTGCTCCCCAGCCCCTTTTAACAGAGGCAACCTTCTTCGAGGGACTGACCCCTATAAAACAGTCACTACAAGCAGTAATGGGGGATATGCAGTCCCTAAAAGCCTCACTGAATCAGCTTACCATAAGAATAGGTGATAATGAGACTCGAATCTCATCACTGGACGACTGGAGGGCTCGCCTAGATCCTGAGTTGGTCAACCTGCGACAGCGCCTATGCAAAGCAGAAGACAAACTGGAGGACCTCGAAGGCCATTCACGCAGAAACAATCTGGTGATACTTGGGCTTCCAGAAGGAGAGGAGGGGATGAATCCCATCTCTTTTATTCAGAAATTATGTTGCAAAATAGCTGGCCCTTCCCCGAACGGCCCTACTTATACAGTAGAACGGGCCCACCGTTCTCTCGAGCCCACTCTGCCACAGGGATCTCCCCCATGTCCTCTGATCTTCAGTTTGCTCAATTACTTGGACAACCAATTCATCATGGATAAAGTGCATGAAGCCAAGGCTATCAAGTGGGAAAACAAAAGAATTAGAATTGCGCAAGACCTTCCCTTGTCGGTGAGACAAAAGCGCACGGAGCTACATCCCGTGGTCACAAAGTTGATTGCGGCTGGTATTAGGCACAGAATGCGCTATCCCGCAATACTCCAAGTACATCACAAACGTAAATGGTTATCGTACGAGTCCCTGAATGACGCCACTGTTGAATTCAAGAAGATGTTTCCCGATTTGTTTAAGTGACTGTAACCCCAGGCTTAAGGGGGGCAGTGATCAGGATACTGTTTCCACTGTCTGATTCAACCTATGGCCAGTGTTTTGAACCTATTATGGCAAATGGCTCTACAGATGTTTATGTTGCCCCTGAGTGCATACTGACTGCAGGATCTGTGGGTTTCGTATTTGCTGTCTGAAAGGGGGCTCTTGTTCTGTTTTGTATTGTTTTATCTGGGTATAGTCTGGTAAGCACCACATTGAATACACGGATCCAGTCAGTTAGGCCCCACTGCAGCAATGAAAGAATTGCTCACTGTTTTTACAGGGCCCTGCTCAGAAGAGTCTGCACCTTCGCTGTATACTAAAGATTGCTGCGATGTTGCGATTAAAGGCTCTGCAAGTTTAGTTAACTTTCCTCATGTTTAAAAAGTAGGTTATAGGGTTTCTCAACCAGGTTTCAGATCGAGGCAAGGGGGAGGGGCAGCTATGCTGTGGGATATTTGGTTGTTGGAGAATTTCGCAGCCGAATATTGGAGAGGAGGACAGTTGAATGGACTGGGGAATTCTTGGACTTTTAGTTTTTGAGATTTATTGTTGGGAATGGGGAGGGAGTGACCACTCAAGATTTCAGACCCTTAAGGGGGAGGGGAGACTGGAGGGGAGGAGGAGTGACCTTCTACATGTCAGGCAAACTGTGCTGTATCTACGGCTCTAATGATACATGTTTCCCTACAACTCATAAGGGCTCCATCTAGTGTCTCTCGAAAGAGAGGGCTCAATTTCTCCCCCTGCGACCATATCCATTTCTCATTCTCGGCTACACTTCACTCTAGCCATGATGGCGAGGTTTGTATCCTGGAATGTGAAAGGAGTCAGAAGCAGGGTCAAGCGATATCAAATCCTTAAGCATTTCAAGTCTTTGCACAGCAATATAGCCTTCCTCTAAGATACGCACTTGCTGGAGAATGAGGGGAGTCCACTTAGGAGGTGCCAAATGGGTCAAGTTTATGCTGCGGGTAATGCCACCGCTCAAACAGAAGGGGCAATTGCTCTCACAAGAGGTACTCCCTTTCAGCTGCAGAACTGCCACACGGACCCCCAAGGTACATTCATATTCCTATTTGGCCTATTAAACCATGCAAAGGTATTGCTAGGTTCAATTTATGGTCCCAATATCGACTTCCCTGAATTTTTCTCTGCCCTCTCACTCATTTAGGCTCCTTTCCGAAAGTTCCCACAATCTTAGCTGGAGACTGGAACCTAGTTCATTCCCCAGAAATGGATAAGTTTTCTCCCCATGGCAAAAAATCTCTCTCTCTCCAGCACAATTAGCTCTCAGGAAGCTCATGGCAGACCACGGACTCACAGATCCATGGCGCCTCCTAAATCCAGATGCTAAAACAATTTACATTCTACTCCCCTGTTCACAGATCCCTATCACGCATATATTATTTCTTGGTGAATAATCTAGTTCTAGCAGGGTTAACAGGTAGTGGTATAATTCCTAGGACCCTATCGGATCATGCCCCAGTATGGTTAGAGGGCACCCTTCCACACGCTTTGCACAAGGATAGCAGCTGGAAGCTTAATATCGAGATGCTTCAGGACCCGAACATAGTGCAGACCCTGAAGGAAACTATAGAACAATATCTCTGTCACAATCAAAACTCTGTACCGCATATAGACAAAATCTGGAGCGCATTAAAATGTGTAATAAGGGATGAGTGCATACATTTGGCTACAATTAGGGAAAAAAAAGAAGGAAGCTCTTTCCTCTTCCCTTATAGTCCAAATTCAAACTTAGGAGAAGAAATTACCTTCCAGTCCAAGTGATGAGACCCTAATCCATCTGGCCTTACCACGGAACCGGTATTTAGAAACCCTAAAGGAAAAGGCTCAATATGCACTGTGTAAGTCCCAGGCTCGATACATCAAGCAGGGTGAGAAGGAGAGTCATTTGCTAGCCCTAAGACTAAAAAAAAAACAAGCAGAATCTAGAATTGTAGTTGCCTTGAACTCCCTCAAAGATAACATGCGTCTTACCACCCTGAAGGAAATAGTTCAAGAATTTGAAGAATACTATAAAGCTCTATATTCCCTCCCTACTCACCCTCCATTGATCTCTGATATTCAGGACTACCTACATCACACTCAACTCCCATCACTATCCCAAACTCAGAAAGACTTGCTTGTGCACAAGATTAGCCAACAGGAACTGTCAGAGGTCATTCACTCTCTCCCTGCGGGCACAGCCTCTGGCCCTGATGGCCTCCAACCCCGATTTTACAAAATATTTGAAAAGCAAATTTCCCCCTTGCTCCTGCAGATGTTTAATTACTTCTGTGAAACAGGCATATCAGACCAAGACCTGTTGAACTCGCTCATTATTGTTTTTCCTAAACCAAATAAAGACAGGAACAAAGTGAACAACTATCGTCCCATAGCCCTAATGAACTACGACATTAAGATTTTTGCCAAAATTCTGGCTGCCAGGCTAGCAAAAGTATGGGTTCCTTTGCTTATTCTGAACAAGTGGGATTCGTGGCAGGTCGATCTTCGGCTGACCATTTGAGGAAGCTGTTCCACATCTTCTCCGCATCCAGGATGGCAACGCACCAGATGGTATTGGCGTCCCTGGATGCGGAGAAGGCGTTTGACAGAGTTAGCTGGGCCTTTCTGTTTGAGGTGATGGACAACTTTGGATTCCCAGATAAGTTCGTACAATGGATTAAGGTTCTCTATACAAACCCCACAGCAAAAATGTATTGCAATCGGGTCTACTATGGCTTGTTCCCGCTGCACTCAGGAATCCGGCAAAGATGTCCACTCTCGCCGATGTTATTTAATCTTTACTTAGAACCACTACTTTACCATTTCCAAACTCTCCCCTCATAAACGGTATTCAAGTAGGTCACCTGAATCTTCGCTTGTCAGCATATGCAGATGATATTTTGCTGCATATAACAGACCCAGAACCCACACTTCCCACAGTACTTGATATTATAGACTCCTATGGGGCACTTTCCAATTACAAATTAAACAGAAAAATCTACAGTAATGCCATTAAATCTTCATGTGTGCCGCTCCCAGATTGAGAAATTACAGCTGGATTGGGCTCCTCAAATGAAATACTTAGGGCTCACTCTATCCTAGGATATGTCTCAAGTTAAAAGGCTTAACCTGGACTCCCTTATAGGGACCATAAAACAAGACCTGAACAGATGGGCTCCACTATATCTCTCTTTACAAGGGAGAATAACTGTAGTCAAGATGAATATCTTCCCAAGGATATTCTATCCCTTAAATATGCTTAATTTCCACCGCCCTCATTCCTGGTTCTGGAAACTTCATGGTATCATCTCCCAATTTCTTTGGAAAAAGAAACTCCAGACAAGATCATACATCCGTCTAGGGAGAGCCAAACAACAAGGAGGTCTTAGGCTTCCTAACTTTTATCACTATTATCTAGCAAGTCACTTAGCTAAATACTTGCCCTGGATACCCCTGTCTCCCAACAATATGATTCTCCCCTTATACCAGAGTGGCTGCAAATAGAACGTCACCTGATTAACCAGAGTGGCATCTCTCCTCTTAGACTGCTATATACCACCCCAAAAACATGTTCTTCCTCCCTTAGGAATGAACTGATCCTGATGTATGTCAAAGTCCATGCCCAGCTGTGTAGGGCACGTAAATATGACAGTGATAAAGACATCTCACAACCCCTCTACTTGAATCCCAATTTTAGGTTGGATGGGCAATGTTTGAAACCAAATGTGAATTTTCCCTATACGGAGACTAAAATCTCAGATCTTCTAGCAAATGGGAAACGTAAAACTACCCTAGGGCTCCTTTCTACCCTGAATCTTTCAGAGAGACAGATTTTCAAAGGTTTCCAGATTAGACATCTGTTGGTTACTAACCTAGGGCCTGGAATATGGGATGTTGACAATTCTGACTTTATTACTTCACTTCGTTATCTGGCTTGGCAGCCTCATGCAGTGTTTCAGATAACAGCAGCACTGTATCCTGCCATCTGCCTAGAGACACTGGGTCACTCTACATACTGGGCAGATCAATTCCCTAACAAGGAGCTCCAGTGGGATAAAATAAGGCAAGCAGTTTATTCTTACACATCTAATGGTAGACTTCGTGTCATGCAATTCTATATATTGCACAATATCTATTTTACCTCATCCAAACTGGTCATTATGGGCAGGTCACAAGATCACAAGTGTATTAGATGCAGTAAAGCACAGGGTACCCTGCACCATGTCCTATGGGACTGCCCCATCATTAAACCTCTGTGGAAGGAGATAAGAAATAAGGCCGGCCCCCTGCTTGGACTCGAGGTGCTTTTTACACCTGAGATCTGTGTATTAGGAGACTACTCCCAGACCCCTGTCAGAGAGAGGAGGTTCAATATGTCTCTAATCTCACAATCAGTTAAAAAACTGGTATTAAGACACTGGAAGGATTCCACAATGATTTCATACTCTGAATGGTTAAACGAACTACGGTTTAACCTTCAGGTGGAAAAAATGATAGCATCCCTTAGGCATACTCCTAACAGTTTTGACAAAAAGTGGGGAAGACTATACGCATTGTACTCAGTTCCCAAACACTAACTGTTAAATCTACAGACTGATGACTCAGATGGTAATATCCACAACTGCCACTAGATGGGGCACAGTAATAACTGTTTGGACTGCGCTTTGGAATGGACCACCTCTTGATTACTACCAATAAATGCAGTCCTTTTTCTTATAACCTGTTACCTACACCAAGTCATCACGACTAGGTCCGGGGGACTTTTGGTTAGTATTAATAGGTTGGGGGGGGCAGGGGGAAGGAAGAAGGGGGATAGTAGGCTTTTGTTGTGGTTTTTAATGAGCCGATGTAACCTGAAGGCTCCAGTTCATTTCTCATGTAGCATAATGTCCTATTATACAATGGCAAGAAAGAATCTTGGACTGTGATTGGTCAGTTTGAGGCTGGACCCCATTGCGCTGTCCCAGCATGATGCCACAGGTCTAGTCTCATCATCATGGCCGTCCTCTTTTTTTTTGCATCTCCTCTTACGAAACAAAAACATTTTTCCACTCTAATAAAAACATTCTTTAAAATTATTTGTTTATTTTATATATAAAACAAGCCATTGTATAATAGGAATAATGCACTCCAGGGTGTGTGTTGTTTGGGATACTGCCACACCTGGGGCATTGGACGCAGTCGGCTTGCGGCCTCGTGCCCAACCCCCCAAGGTGTGGCGTTATCCCAGCACGACACATACCCTGTTATGCATTATTCCTTTATTCACTATCTTATGTAACATAATGTAAACTTATAAATGCAATAAAGTATACGAATTTTAAAAAAATAAAGGATCATATATAGAAGGGGGCGAACAAATCAGGGATATCGTAGACTGCCCTCAGCTCCCCGAGGATCTCCATCCAAAACTTGGATATCTTTGGACATGACCAAAGGACATGACTCTGATTTGCTCTATCATCCCCACAATCCCTCCAACATTTTCCCTCCCCCAGTTCTTCCATACTAGCCAACAGAGCTGGGGTATGAAAGAAGCGGGTTCGGAGTGTCCACATGTATTCCCGCCAATATGGCGAGGGAAAAATTTTCAATGCTGGAAGTGCAGAGGCCCTCCAGGCCTGTTCTGTTATTGGTACCGGCAGCCCCTATTCCCATCTAAGCCAGATCAAGTTAGTAGAGTCTCCCTGTCTCTCATTTAGGGCCTTATATATTTTACTAATTAAATGATCTGATGCTGTTCCTCTGATGTGTGCTTGTAGGAGCTGTATTATTTTGGGGGGGTTCTCAATCAATGCCACCAGCGTCTGTTCATGTGGCTGAAGACGTGATTTAAGATGTAAATAAGAAATAAATATTTATGTGGCAGATGGTATTCCCTCTGTAAAGAAACAAAAGGAAGAAGTCCTGTCCTGCCCACCAGATGAAAAATGGAGGAAATTCCATATCTCTACCACTGAGCTAGATATGGGCCTGAAGGACCTGTTGTAAGGTCTGCATTGTACTTCCAATGCTCCCAGGAACATTTTTTCCGGGAATGTTAAATAATCATTACTGACCTTAAGCCATGTCCTCAAGGGTTCCCTAGTGAATTTCGGGTAGTTCATTACTCTTTTTGTCACTTGGGAGGAATCCCAAAAAGGAGCTCCTGAGTGTTGTATAGGTCTCCCCATGTTAATTCTAGCTGTTTCCAATGTGCATCATATGTTTGTTTATCCAGTTTAAGAATACCCTTAGCTGTGCCGCCATCGCATATTTTCTAAGGTCAGGAAGGTTAAGCCCACCACCCTTTCTAGCCAGCTAGAGAACAGAATATCTAATTCTAGGGGTTTTTCCACTCCAAACAAAGCAAGATATCATTCTTTTCCATGCCTGAAAATGTGTTTTACTCGGAGTAAAAGGTAGCGTCTGAAGAAAAAACAGTATGCGAGGGAACACATTCTGCTTGACTGCATCAATCTTACTTAGAAAACTTCAAGGGAGGGATGACCAGCGGGACAGATCTTCCGCCAATTTTAGGGTCAGGGGTTGCAAATTTAATAATTCTGCATGAATGGGGTTTCTTGTAAGCTTTATTCCCAAATATCTCATCTCTTATCTATGCCACTTAAAGGGGAAGTGTTTTTTAAAATGGGGGGTGGGAAATAGTTATATGTTAATACCATATTTTTTGTTTCATTAATTTTATACCCTGCTAAATTACCAAATTTTTTTTAACTGTTTCCAAACCTCTGGGATGGATTTTTCAGGTTCTGTAAGTGCCAATGGGATGTCATCTGCAAAGAGTGATATCTTCTACCGACGACTCCCGGGGGAGACCATTATCTCTAATCTTTTGTCTCTCTTTCTTACAGTTTTCAAACAAAATTTAGAGCAAAGCTCACAGTTGTGTCCTGGACCTAAACACTTTAAACACAAATTGTTGCCGTCTGCCTTGGCCATTATTTTAAAATACTTTAGGCAATTTTTAAATCCTGTTGGTCCAGTTCTATTTTTTTAGTCTTTCTGACATGCTAAATTGTTAGAAAAACCTTGAAAAATATGGTTCCCAATATGGAAAAGTATGTGTAGTGGTCGGTTCCCTCGTAGTGAAGAACCGTGAATAAAAAGGTTCCCTGTAAGGAAAAAACTGTTTAAAAGTAAGAAAAAATGAGGCTCCCCCCTAAAAAAAAGGGAATCGCTAATGTAAAGAAATAAAAGGAACTATAACCACAAAGTTTTACCACAAATGTGCTAAGTTTTTACCTCTGAAAAACAGCAGGAGCCGCTAAGGGAACCACAAGTAAAGGGAATTTGCAGTTCCCTGGAACTGAAGAGAACTGCGAATATAAAAGAAAATACAGAGAAACTACCTCTAAAATGACTATAGGCAGCACAAAATAAACACTTCTATAGAAAATAAAGTTCTTCAAGTGAAGTGAGAAGAGAGCCCAGTCAGTGGAGAAATAATTCTGGTGCCCTCTAGGCTGGCTACAGGCAGCACACCCTCCTGCTCTCTTCTCATTGGCTAATTCCCTCAGCTCATTACCACTGTCTCCACCTCTGGAGCAGCTGAACCCAGCCGGCATTCTGCTATTGTTAATCATACTTAAAGACCCCTGGGGTGAGAAGACACCATTACAGTACATCTTAGCAGATGGCTAGAAATAAAGTAATTGAACCCAATGAACGAATGTGTTCGGGATACAATACCGAGGCACAATATGGAAAAAGTAGGGACAGAATACCTTTATCAAAAGCCTTCTCCATTTCCAGAGAGACCAGAATCGGGGAGATTCCCAGCTACTGGGAAGTGGAGATGATGTGCTACAGCTTTCTGATGTGGTTCTGTGACCAGCCATGAAACCAATCTGTTCGGAGCCTAACACACACATTCTCTCTCAAGCCTGGCGGCCAAGATTTAGGCTCGTATACTGACATCCAACTTAATTAGGGTATAGGTCTATGGCTGCCCACACAGTATAAATTCCCGGCTTAGGTATTAGTGTAAAGTACAGTTACGAAAGAAATGAAAATTACGTACCTACCATAATTCTTGATCTTCTCTTGTATCTTCACCATTCATTACTGATTGGGTGTAGCTGGGAGGCGCGCACCTGCCACAGCAGTTTTTTTTTTTTTGTTAGAGGAGTCGCCGCCCCCGAGAGAGACGCACTACGCGGTGTGCGAGGAGTGGCCATTAGGCGCCGCAGACTCCTCCTACATCCCAGCTCTGTTAGCCAGAGAGGTGAAATAAAGGCAGGAATAAAAAGAGCGAGGCAAGAGAGCTGAAGGATAGCAAAAGTAAAGGATATAAACTAAACAAGGCATAAGCCTGTAGAGGACAGAAAAAGAGAGGGGACCTACCTAAAGGGCTGCAGGGCCTCAATGCTGTGGCAGCTCCAAGGGAGGATTAGAAAAAGAAGGGAAAGAAGAGAGGGAAAAAGAAGAAGAAGAAAAAGAAGACAATGGGGTGTTGGGAGGGAGAACTGTCTCTGCCCAATTAGAGGCTGGTTTGAGGGTTATAAGCTCGGAACCAAGAACAAGGGAGCAAGGATCCCACAGGATGGAATTTGAGAGATGGTTCAACCGAGCCGTTTGAAAGGTTGGATACAAAAGGCAGATGTTCTACACCTCCCGACATCCCCAACTGTCTAAACTCTAGCTAAGAGCTCACAGACTGCCAAAGCAGAAAGTCTGTTCCGAAAGGAGAACGCCCAGCTAGGCAGGGAAGGGCTTATCCAGCAGTCTGTTAAGCGTTAACACCAAAGTGTGGGGGGCAATGCCCTAAGAAGGCACCCTTTAGCTAAAGAAGAATGGGAACTCAATCGGACTCCCTGAAAACAAGCAAAGATCACCAACTCTAAAAGAGTAATGTCAGGAAAGAGAAGTATCCGAGACTGACATAGGAGATCAGGGCTTATCAGAGAGTAACTCGAAAGGAGACAGAGCCAAAACTGGTGGTTTCCTAAACTGTGAATTGAACAGTATGGTCAAGAGAAAGACCAATAAGTCACCCCCTTGGGACAGTCAGAAAGAGTTCTCTGAAGATAGTAAAAGTCCTATTCGTTCCTTTTCTCCCCCTGAGAAGGTGTCTGTTCAGATGAACAGGCATGCAGGTTTTTTTTTTTGGCTTAAAGGCCAACAAAGAAGGAAAAGAACGAGCAGGAAGGGGGAAACGCCGGAGTAGGAGGCCCTAGAGGGGAAGCTGGGTGGGTTTCAGAATGAATGGTGAAGATACAAGAGAAGACAGAATTACTGTAGGTAAGTCATTTTCATATCTTCCTGTCAATCTTCACCATTCATTACTGCTTGGGTGAGTACCAAGCCCCCCCCCACCCCAAACTGGCATAAGAAAACCTTGAGGGAACAAGAGAAACAGCCTCCTGTTGGTGGGAAACAGAAGGGAGAGACCCTGGGCTAATCAAATGAAAAGCCTACGGCTGAGGAGAGCTAGGAGATGTCCCTCGAAGACGAGAAGAAGCCCCTGCAGAAGTCTCCTAGCTCTCGTGGAAAACAGGCAGGTCTCTCGGAAGGCAGAGCAAATCACCCTACGCCGGGCCAGGGCTGACAACCTTGACAGATGAAGCCATGCCACCCGCCTAATGCAGATCGTTGTCCCTGCAAGCTTGGAAGCCACCTCACTGGCGTCATAAGATGCCCTTGCCTGGTGCATTGCCAGCTCCAGGCCTATAGCAGAGAGGGTGATGGCCTGTCTAGATTGCTCCAAGTCAGGCATTGATGCTAGGAGCTGAGATAGCATCGACCATAGATGCCTGTTGCAGACAGCACGGTGTGCCTGATGAGATGATATACAGAGTATCGCACAAGTGGAAGAGAACACTCCTCCCCAACCAGTCAAACCGTAGAGAATCTGAGTCTGGCGGTCGGTCGTGTGCCAGGTGGCGGCGCCCAGAAGGAGTATCTAGATATGCCAATCCCGAAGGCGGGTTCGGGAGAGAACCTAGGGACTCTGAAGGGGCACAATACCGCCTCCTGCAGTCTGTCTGGGCTGGGATAGGGTTGGCTGGAGACTGCCAGGAACGGATAGACGCCTCCTGGAAAGGAATAGGCCAGAAGGCACCACCAAATGCTGGGCACTGAATTCACGCGTCTCCCGTTCAGTACTGTCTCGCCTAACAAAGGAAATACGAAGATCCCTCACCATCCTCAACAGGAAGGGCTGATATTCGGTGAAATCAGCGTCGGAAGAGAGGTGAGGACAGGGTTTCTCTCCCTCTGAAGAGGGAGACAAGGATGATGTGGAACTCGTATGTCCAGAGGACTCCTGCGGTGGTGGGGATAGGCAAAACACCCACTCATGCATGCATCTAACATATGAGGGGAAGGCCGCCTCAGTGCCTCTGAACGTCTCCCAGGATAACGGCCCCACAGGACCGACATGGCCTGGGCGAGAGGGAGGTGACTGCAGAGGAATGGGAGAAGGGCACCTACGAAGAGGCAACTGTCCTCTGCTAGGGCTCTGGAATATGGAAAACAGAGCCCGAGCTGGCTGGGTTCTGGATAACAAGCAAGGTCGCAGAACGGAACCCTGGGGATGCGAACCTTGGCAGAACCTGGAAGGGGGTCCTCCCCTGTGACGTGCCTGGGGCTGTATGGATCCAGAAAGACGGCCCACAGCAACACCACTGGAGGGATCTGCCGAACCCAAGAGGGAAAGGCGGGGCTCAGCACTACGGCTCCTACCCACACCCCGAGGGGCAGCAGGTGAAAGCCAGCTCACCTTACTGCGGGCCCTCACTCCCTCGGACTCCGAGGACGCCCTCCTCCTCCTCAACATTCGCGACAGAGCCCGTCGATCCAGGGATCTCCCGGGGGGCTCCCCGAAGACAGAGCCCTGATTTCGTCCCAAGAGGGCGCAGCAGCACCACAGATGGCAGCTGCCATAGCCCCCTGTGGGAGAACAGCCCTCTCCCCAACTTCCACGCCATCTCCTCCCAAAGGCTTCTGGCCAGCCCCAGCCTGGGAGTCCTCAGAAGACGACAGCTGTGGAGACTAAGGAATGGGCGCACTGGGCCGCCTGACACCATGTTCCACAGAAGACTCCGATCCCGAAGAATCGGGGAGCCAGGATGGGTCCACATCCGAATTGTCCCCTTCCGAGGAACAGGCGATCAGCAGGACCTCGATACTGGCCACCCCAGAAGTATCTCGGGAAACTGCACCTCGAGCGGCGCGGTCAACACCCCTGCACCCGGGACAATGCAGGAACCCGGTCCCGACCTGCACACG
The DNA here is from genome assembly GCA_016271365.2 of Neoceratodus forsteri. NCBI lineage: Eukaryota > Metazoa > Chordata > Ceratodontiformes > Ceratodontidae > Neoceratodus > Neoceratodus forsteri. Next base: position 1,548,719,609 of record CM057450.1, read on the forward strand.
ACCACAGTCAAGTCCTCGGCACCACCCTGGGCATTGGGACACAACACGACGCCACTGGCGGAGTTGACCGGGCCCGCGGCATCGAGGGTCCACCCATGCTGGGCCCAGCAAGCGCGGGCCGCGACACTGGGGGAGCCTGCACTTCCGAAGAGATAACTGCCAAGGTAGTGTCTCCACCGCGGCCCCGGGAGGGACCACGGCATTCCTCTGACACAGCAAAAAGAGGCATCCTCCTCGGCAAGACTTGAAGATGAGGAGGCCTCTTCCTCTCCAGACCATATAGACCTGGGAGGGGACCTGAAGGAAGGGTCTAAAGTTCTTACCTGGAAAGCCCGAGAGCAATGCCGTCCTCCAAAAGTCGGCTGGGCCTTGCCGAGCTTGAATGCATGGATTTTGAAAACACGGTGGTCCATCGAGAAACAGGCGTTGCATCTGTCCATATTATGGCTAGGTCCCAGGCAATGAAGGCAAACATCATGTCGGTCCGTAACGGAAAAATGCTGGCCACAGGAGCACCAACGCATGGGGGCATGGCCCGCTTTCGACTCACGTTTAGCCCCCGAACCAGACATGATGCGAAACTAACGTTTTAAACATAAAAGCTCCCGGCGTCGTCAGAAATAATAGTAAGGAACGGTCTTCCCGGTAGACGACGTCGGGACAACGAACCAGGATGCAGGCGGTGTTGAAGAACGACGAAGGAAAAAACACAGGCCTAGTAATGCAGTAACTTCTCTCGCTCCACGCAACAGATGCAGCCTTGATGGCAGGAGAAACAGAACTGGGATGTAGGAGGAGTCTGCGGTGCTTAACGTCTGCCCCTCGTGCACCGCGTAGTGTGTCTCTCTTGACGGCACCGACTCCCCTAGCAAAAAAAAAAAGAAACAAAAAAAACTCCCATGGTGGGTGCGCGCTTCCGGCTACACCCAAGCAGTAATGAATGGTGAAGACTGACATGGGACGATCTTACCACAACAATAGATCTTCGGGAGGATCTCCTGCAGCAGGCTATCACCGGTAGGACTACTTGAGCCATCAGGCACTAGGACCACACGGAAACCTTTCTAACTATCAGTATACCAGAGGGGGCCACCCACCTCCAACACCAGCAACTGACGTCAGTCTATCCTATATAAGGCGGGTGGCCCCCAAGCCCTCCCCATTTCTCCAGCCGGAGACCAGAAGCAGAAATCTGGAAGGGGGACCAAGGAGAATGCTGAGGTAACCCTGGTAGTCGAAGGAAAGCAGAAGGTGTGCCCTGATGGAAGGGGAATGAGACACAGACAGAGAGGGGGAAGGAGGGAGGGACAGGCAGAGCCTGCTGCAAGAGATCTTCTTGAAGGTCTACTGTTACAGTAAGTTCTTACACAACTGTACTATCTTACTTTGAGGGTATCTCTTGCAACAGGCCATCACTGGTAGGACTGAGTCCCAAGTGGTACTCATTGCAGAAGCAGTCAGGATGGATGGCTGGCAGGGAAAATAACAGCCTACAAAAGAAGGCCTTGAAGTACTGCCAGGCCAGTGATGGCACACCTCCTAGAGGCAATGACCAGACTATAATGCTTGGTAAAGGTGTGAACAGTACTCCAGGTGGCTGTGGCACAAATGTCAGCAGCTGATACATTGCGAAAACAAGCACAGAGGCCGGCAAGCCTCTAGTGGAATGGCCCTTAAGAGCCACAGAAAGTTCCTTACCATACTTCTGGTAACAGTAAACAATACAATTTGCCAACCACTTATAGACACACACTGTCTGGAAACTGGGGAGCCCTCTCTTAAGAGGCAGTATAGCGCAGTGGGTTAAGGCTCTGAGCTGCAAATCTAGAGACCTGGGTTTGAATCCCACAGACGCCTAGGTGCACACTGTGTGATCCTGGGCAAGTCATTTAACTTCCTTATGCTCCCAGGTCGCATCTGGAAACAAGCTTCAGCTTAGTGTGCTACTCATGGTTAAACAATGTTCCCTTTCTTCCAGAGGCAAATATAACAAACAACTGGCTTGACTTACAAGAGTCCTTAGTTCAGTGTGTACAGTATCTCAGAATCCTATGTACATCCAAGTTATGGAGCAATGCCTCCCCCTGATTGGAATGCTCTAGGAAATCAACAGGACTGTGGATGGACTGAGTCAAAGTAAACTCTGACACCACCTTAGGAAGAAACTTAGGATTGGTACACAAAGTCATCCTGTCTTTGTGAAAAACTAAATAAGACTCCTTACATATGAAGGCCTGAAGCTCTGAAATTCTTCAAGCAGAACCAATGGTAACCAAAAATACAGGTTACTCACCTGTAACAGGAGTTCTAGGAATGATATATGTTGTTCATCCACACTTCTTGGCAGGTTCCTTGCCGCTTTAAATCTTGCTGGAAGGTCTTCAACCTGGTTCCTCCCACCCACCCGAGTGATAAATCTCTCGTCTACGCCCCATGATGCCAGATCTAGCCCACTGGAGCCAGGTTGTCCGTTGGAGCCGGGAAGGTCGGATGGGTTGTGTGGATGAACAACATATATCATTCCTAGAGCTCCTGTTACAGGTGAGTAACCTGTATTTCTAGGGACATGGGTATGTTGTTCAATCCACACTTCTTGACAGACTCCTAGCAGTTCTCCGGGAGAAGGGAGGCAAGGTGCACACCCCCTATTTAGGAAACAAGGTCTGGAGAACCGAGGTCCCAAAACCAGCATCCCGCGTGACTCAAGGCCCATGTGGTAATGGGTAATGAAGGTGTGTGCTGATTTTCAGGTAGCAGCCCTGCAGATTTCCTGGATAGGGACGTCCCTGGAAGCAGCCACCGAAGCAGCAGTATGGCGGGAGAATGAGCACTTATCCCTTTGGGAAGCTCCATGCCCACCAACCTATAGTAGAGATCTATGCAGGAGGTGACCCACCTGCCTATCGTCCACTTGGCTGCAGGTCTGCCAGCTGCAGCTTCAGCGTAGGTGACAAACAGCTGGCAAACCTCTCCCCGAACTTCAGTCGTCCGTTCCTTATAGTAAGACAGTGCTCTTCTAGGGTCCAAAGTATGGAGCCTATATTTGGCCTCAGAGGTGTGACTGGGGTAGAACGCCAGCAGAGTCAACACCTGGTTAAGGTGAAACTTCGACACCACCTTTGGAAGGAATTTCGGGTGGGGGCACAGGACAACCTTGTACCTGTGGAAGACCAGATACGGAGACTCAATGGAAAGCGCCTGGATCTCTCCCATCCTTCTGGCTGACGTGATAGCCACCAAGAAGGCGGTCTTCCACCACAGGAGAGAGATGTCACACCTGTGCATCGGTTCTAATGGCTTGCCCATGAGCTTAGCCAATACCAGCAGTAGATCCCACGGTGGTGGAGGTTCTCACACCAGAGGGGATATGCGACCAAGGCCTTTGAAAAAGTGCCCGACCACCTCCTGTGCCACCGACTGCTTTCTGGCCCGTGCCCAGTAAGCAGAGATGGCTGCCAGGTGCACCTTAAAGGTCGTCGACTGAAGCCCTAGCTGAGAAAGGGACCACAGGTAGTCCAGAATGCTGGCCACGGAAGAGGAGGAAGGGTCCAGACCCTTATCCTGACACCAAATGGAAAATCTCTTCCATTTGAAGGCATAGCATTTTCTGGCTGACTCCTTACGGGATGCCTCAACAACGTTGAGAACCTCGTCGGAAAGACCCAAGGCCTGGAATTCTAGCCGCTCAGGAACCAGGCCATCAGGTGCAGAGATTGAAGGTTTGGGTGGAGTACCTTCCCCCTGGTTGATGGAGATCAGGTCCGGGCGGGCTGGAAGCCACCTCGGGAGCCTGGAGCTGAGGCTGAGGGGATCTGGATAACAGAACTGGCGGGACCAGTCTGGGGCTACCAGAATCACCTGCGCCTTGTCCCTCCTCACCTTGAGAAGCACCTTGTGGATCAAGGAAAATGGGGGAAAGGCGTAGAAGAGGCCCGGGGTCCACGGCCTCGAGAAGGCATCCCCCTGCAGCGAGCCCTGCTGAGTGGGGTGGGCATGAAACAGCCTCAGCTTCGCATCCTCCCTGGAGGCAAACAGGTCCACCTAAGGTGTGCCCCAGGGGGAGAACAGATCGTGTACTACCTCCAGCAGGAGAGACCACTCGTGAGATGCAGCCCCTACCCAGCTTAGTGCATCGGCCAGAGTGTTGGAGGCTCCTGCCACATGGATGGCTAGGAGATCCACCTCCAGACTACTCACGAGGGACCAAGTGCGGAGAGCTTCCTTGCACAGGGGCAAGGAGCGTGTCCCGCCCCGGCGGTTTAGGTAGTACATGGTTGTGGTATTGTCCGTCTAGACCTGGTCCACTTGATCCCGTACAAACAGAGCGAAGGTGGTGAGGGCTAGTCTGACCGCTCGAAGCTCCAGCAGGTTGATGTGGCATCAGGACTCCCGAGGGGACCAGAGGCCGTGCGCTCTGTGCTCCCCCAGATGGGCACCCCAACCCATCAGAGAGGCATCGGTTGTTAGAGTGATCGTTGGCTCGGGGCGACAAATGGGATGCCCTCCTGCGGATGAGCTGTAACGATCCACCACTGGAGAGCGTTCCACATCTCCTGGGTCACTGCCACTGGCTGGTCCAGAGGACCGGTGCGCTGTGACCATTGGCTGGCCAGTCCCCATTGAAGGGGATGCATGTGCCAACGGGCCCAACGTACTATGCTGGTGTAGGCCACCGCGGGAGGCCCAGGAGGCGAGGAAGTCCCAGGCAGGCGCAGTTGCCCAACCAGAAATGATTGGGCAAGGAGGAAAAGAACCGCCCTGTCCGCCGGGAGCCGTGTCTGGCTTGAAGAGAGTCGAGTCTGCCTGATAAACTGAATCACCTTGCGTTGTACGAGTTCCGGTTGGCCTCGTTGATGAGGAGGCCAACCTGAGAGCCAGACGTGGAGGGCCAGATTCCTGGACCGCTCCACCTCCGGTCTGGAGGGGGCTGCAATCAACCAGTCGTCCAGGTCAGGGTACACCTGGACCCTTCGGCGCCACAGGAATGCTGTCACCACTGCCATGCATTTGGTGAAGACCCTGGGAGCTGGAGAGAGGCCGAAGGGCATGGCCCGGAACTTGTAAAGGGACCCCTCTGCTCTGAAGTGGAGGAATCGCTGGTGGGACGGACGGATTGGGACGTGAAAGAACGCGTCCTGGAGGTCCAGAGAACAGAACCACATGCCTCGTTCCAAAGATGGAATGGTCTGAGCCAGAGTGACCATCCTGAAGGTTTGAGACCTTAGGAACCTGTTCAGGTTGTGTAGATATAGAATGGGGTGCCAGCCCCCCGTCCGTTTTGGGACCAGGAAATACTTGGACATAAACCCTGGGTCTGGTGGAGGATCCGCCACCTCCCTGATCACCTCCTTCTGGAGGAGCAGGGCAATGTCGGCTTGATGGGCCAACAGAGAGGCCGCGGATCCCGTAGCCCCCCAAGGGGCGACGGCTCAGAAGGGCGGGGCCTGCTCAAATTCCAGAGGCAGACCCTTTCCTACCACTTCAATCACCCAGCGGTCCGTGGTGATAGCGGACCAGGCGGAAAGGAAGTGGCGGAGCCATCCCCCCAAGGGGGGAACCCAGGGGGGAGCGACGAGGTTGGGGGCGACACCCCTCAACCCCGTCACTGGGCAGGTTTGGAGGAGGGACCGGCCAAGGAACTTCCTGGGCCTTTCCCTTCCAGCTTCCTGCTGGTGGAAGCTGCAGGCTTGGCTTTGGGGTGCCAAGTGCGAGCCTGCTGGCCCTGATGTTGGTGTAGCTGGGCTGGACGTGCTGCAGGGGCTGAAGGACAAAAGGGCTTACGTTGCTGCTGGCAGCCTTTGTCCTTCTGGGCAGACGTGACCAAGTCCAAGGTGGCACTGGACTTCTCAATCCTCTGCAAATGACCCTCCACCCTGGGACCGAACAAGTCGGTACCCAGGAAGGGGACGTCTGCCAGCTTGTGCTGGGTATCCGCCATAAAGGTGGAGATTCGGCACTCAAGCTCTGTGGTGCATGGCCACTGCGGCCACTACTGACTGGGCACAAGAGTCTCCGGCGTCAAGAGCAGTTTGGAGCTGCTGCTTTGCCACCGCCCTTCCTGATCCCGCACCTGTTTGACCGTAGTCTGGAGGTCAGCCGGGAGATGAGGAATCACCTCATCCAGGGAGCCCATAAGGGCGTGGGAAAAGTGTGCCATCAGTACGGCTGAACTGGCCTGACGAAGGCCTAAGGAGGATGCAGCGTAGACTTTATGCCCGTCATAGTCCAGCTTCTTGGACTCTTTATCGGGAGGCTTGTCCACGTCCCTAGCATTTCTGGAACAAAGGAAAACACAGTCAGTCACAAGCCCCTCCGCAGAGGGGTGCTCCGAAAATCTGGAGAGTGAGCCAGTGGGGACCGCATACTTCCTGGCCATCCTGGCCGAAGGAGCAGGACAAGAAGCCGGTCGCTGCCATAACTCCAGAGCTGGGCCAACAATGGCCTCAGCCACCGGAAAGGCCTCCATGGGAGAATCCCCTCGGTCCAGTATCTACGTCAGGGGATACCTGGCCCGCTTTGACATGGGTTCGAGCTTCATCCCAGTGGATTCTGAGATGAGCCGAAGCATTCCCATGAACGAGGATAGGCTCTTGTCCACTGACTGTCCCCCAGTGGACTCCGTGTCGAGGGGCCTGGAGAACAGGGAAAAGTCATCATCAGACTCTCAGGAGTCTGCAAACAGCTGCTGAGGGCCTGAGCCACCCTCCACTTGCTGAGGCCGATCAGAAGTGAGGGTGACCGACAACTGATGGGGCAACCCCTTCCTTGGTCAAAGCCCCAGATTTAGGTTGTGGAGGTGGGGGTTCCACCACATTGGGTGGTGCAGCTGGTTTTGGCTGAACAGCCGGCGCCAGCTTCGACTCCTCGATAACCATGAGAGGTTGTTTCGGCCGCTCCGGTGACAGCCACTTAACGGCCGGAGAAGGTGACGGGGTCGGCTTGTTCCCAGTCAGAAGGAGCTGCTGCCACATCAAGTCCTCGTAGCATTGACGCAATTTGCGTCAAAGCCTTTCCTCCGAGGAGGAAGAAGACGAGGATGAGCAGCGCCACCACTTTCCTCGTGCAGAGACCGCCGATGTCGGCGGGATCGGCTGGACTGAGAAGTGGTCCGAGACCGAGATCTTTGGTGTTTTCGAGGGTGGGTCTGGGAGGAAGCGGGGGAAACCCATTCCTCCCTCGGCTCGGGAACCTTAACCAGGGACTCCGGCATAGGAGGCACAGGCAAGTCCTTGGTTTCCACCGGGGGGACCGGTGAAGAAGGGTTGTCGGCTTCTCCAGTCGACAGCCTGTCCGACGGGTCGAGAAAAATCTCGACCGCGTCGACAGGTGTCTTGGCTGCAACCTCGATCAAGTCGAGTGTTGACTATCCAGGGAAGGGGACCTCTCCTGCTCCCACGAACGCCGACGGTGGGACTTACCCTTCGAGTCCTTCTTCTTGGACCGAGAGGAATGTCCCGATGGACCCTCACCTTTTGTAGAGAGTGACTGACAAAGCTCCTTAAAAGAAGCCATGTAGGAGGAGCCCACGGAGAGCAGGATAAATGCGACCGAGGAAGATGAAGATGCGGCCTGGGCTGCCTCCTACTCGAGGGCGATCATCTGCTCAAGTTGCTCAGCCGAGCCAGCCGCCGCAGGCACCGCCCAACTGGCCTCCTTTAACTCCACTGGAGGAATACGTCTCTCAGGGTGCCCAAGCTGAAGTCTGGCAGCATGGTCTTCGAGGACGTTGTCCACGAGAGGGACAATGTACCTCACCAGAAAACTCCAGGCCTGGGATCTAGCAAGCAGAAATGCGGCAGTTTTGCGTTGAGTGGGAATGCAAAAGGTTCAACTCTGACTGACCCCATCTGTCAAAGAGGTCCTCTGACACAGAGGGCAGATGCTCCCACTCATGAGCCCTGGATTGCGAGCGGCTTAGTGTATCCACCAGACCATTTTGGACTCCGGGATCATGGACAGTCGAGAGCTGAAGACAGTGCTCGATGGCCCAATACTAGACTCTCATCGCTTCCCTGCATAGGGGGTAGAAATGAGTACCCCCTTGCGTGTTGATATAAAAAAATAACACACACACATATAGTATACGGACTAGTGTCATTCTGTATGAAAATCCACACAGCTGAAAAAGTAATTCTGCTGCAGTAGTGACGTAGATACTGCAGCAGAATGACGTTTCATTCTGCTGCACTAACTACATCACAATTCAGCTCTCTCAATCTGCGTGGTTCATAGGCAGAAGACAGCTGAACCGCCGTGTGGGACAGGTGGCCACTGAGAAGAGATGTCAGAGATCGGAAGAAAGGAGGGTTCGCAGAAAGAGCTCCCTCGGGAGAAAGACAAAATCCTGCTCATTCTCCTCCCTTTCCAGCCTTAAACTACCTGTTCTGAGAGAAGAACGGAAGGCCCAAACAGGAACTCAGGCTCTAAGACCATGAGGAGAGGGGGATGAAGAACGAGCAGAGTGGAGGGAATGCCCAAGAAGGAGGCCCATGAGGGGAAGGTGGGCGGGATTCAGTAATGAATGGTGAAGATACAAGAGAAGATCAAGAATTACGGTAGGTATGTCATTTTCATATCTTCCCTTGTCAGTCTTCACCATTCATTTCATTACTGTTGGGTGAGTACCAAGCCCCCCCAAGAGGGGGACTAGTGTAACCCTGAGGGAACAAGATCCCCAGCCTCCTGCTGGTGAGAAACAGGCGGAAGAGACCCTGGCCGTACTAGACTAGAAGCCTAAGGCCGAGGAGAGCTAGGAGGTGTCCCCTGAAGACAAAGGAACGGAGGAAGCCCCTGCAGAAGCCTCCTAGAACTGGAAGAAAAGAGGCGGGTCCCTCAGAAGGTGGAGCAAATCACCTATGCCGGGCCAGGGGTGACAATCTTGACAGACGAAGCCATGCCGTCCGCCTAATGCAGATCGCTGTCTCCGCAAGCCACCTCAGTGGCATCATAGGATGCCCTTGCTTGGTGCCTTGCCAGTTCCAGACCTACAGCAGAGAGGGCAATGGCCTGTCTAGATTGCTCCGTATCAGGCATAGATGCTAGAAGCTGGGATGGCATCGACCATAAATGCCTGTTATAGGCAGCATGGTGTGCCTGATGTGATGCAATGCACAGCATCGCACGAGAAGAAGAGAACACTTTTCGCCCCCAGCGGTCAAACTGTAGAGAATCTGAGTCCAGTGGTCGGTCGTGTGTCAGGCGGCGGCACCCGGAAGGAGTCTCTAGGGATACCAAACTCAAGGGCGGGTTGGGGAAGAGAACCTAGGGACTCAGATGGGGAACAATACCTCCTCCTGCAGTCTGCCGGGGCTAGAATAGGGTCAGCTGGAGACTATCAGGTGTGGATAGACGCCTCCTGGAAGGGAACAGGCCAGGATGGCACCACCAAATGCTGGCCACTGAATTCACTGAGGAATTCACGCATCTCCCACTCAGTATTGTCATGTCTGACATAGGAGATACAGAGATCCCTAACCATCCTCGATAGGAAGTGCTGATATTCAGTGAAATCAGCGCAGGATGAAAGGTAAGCAGAGGGTTCCTCTCCCTCCGAGGAGGGAGTCGAGGAGGATGGGGAACTCTAAAGTCCAGAAGACTCCTGCGATGGTGGGGAAAGGCGAAAAACCCACTCATGCATATACCTAACATATGACGGGAAGGCTGCCATAGTGCCTCTGAACGTCTCCCAGGATAACGGCCCTGTAGGACCGACATGGCCTGGAAGAGAGGGGGATGACTGCAGAATAATGGGAGAGGGGCACCTACAAGGAGGCAACTGTCCTCTGCTAAGGCTCTGAAATCCAGGGAATGGAGCCAGAGCTGGCAGGATCCCGGAGCTCAAACCAGGTGGCAAGACGGAACACTGGGGGATGCGAACTCTGGAAGAGCCTAGAAGGGGAATCTCTCCTGTTACGCACGTGGGGCTGCATGGATCCAGAAGGGTAATCCACGGCAACGCCACTGGAAGGGTCCCTTCAGCGTAAGAGGGAGAGGCAGGGCTCGGTGCTACGGCTCCTCCCTACACCCCAAGGAGTGGCAGGGGGGCACCGACGCCCATCACCCCGGCCCCTCAACCCCTCAGACTCCGAGGATGACCTCCTCCTCGATCCCAGCGACAGGGTCTGTCGATCCTGAGGTCCCCCCAGGGGGGGCCCCGAAGACAGGACCCTCAGTCCACTCTGAGAAGGCGCAGCAGCACCGGAATCGTCAGCCGCTACAGCTCCCTCTAGAAGGACAGTCCCCTCCCCCGATCCCCAAGCCGCCCTCTCCCATGGATCCCAGGCCACCCCCAGCCTGGGAGTCCTCAGAGGAAGACTGCTGTGGAGATTCAGGAATGGGAGCGCTGAGCCGCCTGACACTGCGTTCCACAGAAGACCCTGATTCTGCAGAATTGGGAAGCCAGGCCGGGTCCACCTCTGAATCGTCTGCTTCCGAGGAAGAGTCGACCAGAAGGACCTCGATGCTGGCTACCCCAAGAGTTCCCTAAGAAACGGCGCCGCGAAAGGCACCAGTGTCACCCGTGATGCCGGCTGCTCCCAGCACACCGCACACAGCTCCAGAACCTGGCCCCGACCCACCCACAGCTCCTGTTGAGTTCCCGGTGCCGGAACCCAAACGGCGTCGCCCACTGAGTCGACCGGGTCCACAGCGCCACGAGCAGCACTGAGAACCAAACCCGATAACCGGTGCCACAAACGGCACCGAGATCCGAGACAGCGCCAGAAGGCAGTGTTGAGGGTCCACCAATGCTGGACCCAGCAACCGTGGGCTGCGACACTGGGGGAGCCTGCACCTCCGAAGAGGTGACTGCCGAGGCGGTATCCTCACTGCAACCCCGGAAGGAGCCACGGCGTTCCCCTGACACTGCAAAAGAGGCCTCCTCCTCGGCAAGACTCGAAGATGAGACCTCCTCCTCACCAGACCGTACAGGCGTGGGAGGTGACCAGGAGGAAGGGTCTAAAGACCTGGCCTATGAGGCCAGAGAATGACGCCGTCCTCCAAAAGCCAGTGGGGCATTGCCGATTTTGAATGCGTGGACTTCGAGAACATGGCGGTCCATTGAGAAACAGGTGCCGCATCTATCCATATCATGGTTAGCTCCCAGGCACCGAAGGCAGACATCATGTCGGTCCGTCACGGAAAAATGCCGGCCACAGGAGCACTGACTCACGGGGGCACAGCCTGCTTTCGACTTACGTTTAGCTCCGAAACCAGACATGATGCGAAAATAACTTATAAACAGTAAAGCTCCTGCCGCCATCAACATAAAAAAACGGAATGGTCTTACCAGTCAACGGTGTTGGGAAATCGAACTGGGACGGAGTAGAAGGATCGCTTTGGATTGAAGGCCTAATAGTGTAATACTGACTCTAGCGCAGCAGGTGTTGTCTCAACAGCAGGAGAAACAGAACTGGGATGGAGGAGGAGTCTGAGGTACCTAATGGTCACTTCTCGCACACCATGCAGTGCGTCACTGTTGAGGGGGACGTCATCGGTGCAGACTCCTCTCAAAAAAAAAAAACACACACTCCTGTAGCGGTTGCATGCCTCCGGCTTACACCCAACAGTATTGAATGGTGAAGACTGACGAGAAGATCACATAAATAGCTAAAATCACATCCATAAGCAAATTCAAAGCATAACACCTAAAAAAACATTTGTATTACCAGTATGGGTCCATTAACCCATCAGGTCAATCCTGATTGGGACAATGGTCAACATGGTCCCCCTCCGACTCCAACACCCAGCTGGTCTACTTTGCAGGCCACAATGGTGATGGAGAGGAGTCCAGCAGCGTTAGTAACTGGTGTGAAGAAAGAAAAAAAACACCCAGATTATATTCAGGAAACGCTTAGTAAAAGAAGTCCCCCACACTTTCCCACATTGTGAGGGGGAGAATGAGAACGTGAACAACATTATTGCATAGAACAGTTATAAACCACTTTAACAGCAATTAAGAAGAACAACTCTTTGTGCAGCTCAGGGAATTTCGGGTGGTACTACAGCCCTGCACATGCACACCATCTTAGCCAAATTAAGCAACTTGAAGAGCACCTTCCTCAGTATGCCAGACAGCATGGGTCAGCAGCAGACATATCTGAAAGGGTGCCCCCCTCCCCCAATGGCATCATGACAGCAAGCTAGACCCCACGATGATAGAATAGGGGCCTCCTTCCCTCCACTCAGCCCAGGTATAACTACATAGCTCAAAAGGCCAGCACAAACAAGTTTACACAATGTCCATATGAGATCCATACGACTCTTCCTCGATGTCTCAATGTCTGGAGGAAGTATCCTCCCAGGCCGGGCTTGGAGAACAGCTCCACGGCTACATTATAGGTTACTGTCCATCAGAGAATTATAGGTTACTGTCCAAAAGAGCTGGTGCGCAGTTACATATAACAAGGTGCTATGAAGGTGAGATTCCAGACTCAAGGCTTCTGGCGTGTGAGGTGTGGGATAAATTAGGACTCCAGGCAGCAGGTTATGGATAAGCTGATGTTTTATTTCTTTGTACTTATTCAACGGACTGAGCGACAAAACAAATAATAAAAAAAAACAAAAAAACAGAAACATACAAAATAATATAGAAATACACTAGAACCAACTAGTGTCACCACTCAGAACAGAACCTGTCTGCTTTTCACAAAACTATCTGCTGAAATGAAGTAAAGCATCCCATTTATAGGGATCTGATAGGGAAGGAGTTTAACTCTCCACCCATCAGAGTCACAAGGTATATGAAGTATTTAAATCAATAAATTATTAACTTCTAAACATGAATTATAATGTTATTTTCCATTAACATATTAACTTAGGTTCCTAATCGAAATAAAATGTACAAATTAAAGGATATAACTGAAAATGTCTAACAGAAGCTCCACCCCTTATGTGTCAGATCTATAAGTATAGCAAAGCAAGGCCAGCTGGCTGGTATAGACCTGAACACAGAGAAGGGTGGGGCTCTTAGAACTTTGGCTCAGCAACAATACAGCCTGCTGCAAACCATTCCAGGTAAATCCATACAAGTTCATAATTATCCCTTCTTACAGCTTGTTTTGCAAGGATAGACAATATAAAATAACCTGGCAACTATAACATATTTATGTTTAGCTTCTAATTAAGCTGATAAGCAACTTGATCTTCATGAAGTTAAAACTGGGCTGTATGTGAAAATTCAAACTACCAGGCAAATACTCAGCCAGAGGTCTTATTTCCCCACCCTTCCTTCCCCTAAAAACTGCTACGCATTGCAACAGGAGAAGTTACAGGAGGGGGCCAATAACCCTGGTGTGTAAATAAAATATTTAACCTGAAACAAGGTTTTATTTTTATTAATGTAATTGCAACACTTTTATGACCATATATAGCTGGCTTTTCAAGAGAGAGAGTGAAAGCTGGAGGTTTTAATTCACCGAAGGAGGTATAATTTTATTAATGTAATCTGTAAAACAAACTTTTTAATGTACACATTACTAATAGCAGCTAAACCTACAGAGATGCTTCAGCGTGTTTGGCTCACAGTACACTGTTTGGGTGGGGTGGGGGGACGTGTGGTTTGCAACAAGCTCCACTTACAGCTACAGGCACAACGCTGAGCTGAATTATTGGGCATCTTCCTTACTACTTAAAGGAACTAAGACAAACTGTATCCCACTATCGTGGGTACTAGAAGGCAGGGCATGCTGAATGGATTCTGACAGGGGATTTCTAGGAGAGGACAGAATGCAACTAAAGTAAAATGATATCAGGTGGCCAGCCTGATAATAAAAGAAATACAAATTAAAGCTACAGAAGGAACAAAGGAGAAAATGCTGTTGTAACAGACTTAAAAGACAGGATAGAGGTCCCTTGTACTGAATCCATTCTCACATGGCGTAGGAAGCAAATCACGCTACTGGCAGTTCTCATCATGGCACACATCCTAACCCCCTCAAGTCTGTGATTTTGGGAGAGCACCATATCAAAGTCTTGGAAAATTCTGTGTAACTAGTAGTAGTTAATAAATCCCACCACAGATCAGTGGCCAAACTTCGGTGCAGCACTCGAAAAAGATAGAGCGTTAAAGCCCGTCAAAACCAATCCCCTTATGTAGGCAGGGAAGTGAAAAGTGCTGCTGCCGTCGACACATCAAGTTAGCCAAGAAATGTGTCTCCCCCGGAAAGACCATCTAAATCAGTCACTAGTTTGCCTCATCCAGAATAACCCACAAAGTTCAAGAGGGACAGATAGATTAGAATACCAGTCATGCTACATTAATTCACAAAGGACCTGTACTCCAGCCCATGTCCAGGGAAATAAACTGTCATGCATTCACCTGGGGAAAAAGAGTCTTTAGCTTGAAATGGTGACAGCTGTATGCTGGATTTTAGCAGTCAAGGGGGCAGGCTTAGGAAACAGATATGGGAGTAGCTGAGATAATCCAGCCCTGGCTTCCTCCGCAGACAAACACCTGCTCTCTACCGGTCACCATCACCATAAACCTAGCCAGGTAGCTCAGCTGAAATTTAATACCAGCAGCAAATAGCGTACACTTAAAGAGAAACACTGGAAAAGGTACAGCTTTACCCAGGTGCTACTCAAATGCTTGATTAGTGCTTTCAAACAGTAACATTTTTTTTTTAAATTACCTCTAATTGCCTTTTTGGTGATTTAAACAGTGACTTTCAACTTTCATTTTCTATTGCTGTCAGTCACCATTTCATGATATGCAGTGAGCTTCCTGAGCTTACTTTATGCTAATATGTCCTGCCAACCAACAGCCAGGGCCCCGTGTTTTCTGCGATTCTGCGGTTGCAGCAGTGGCCGCAGAAATCAGGGCTGACTGCAGAAATTAGGAAAACCAGCCACACAGCCGCTGAAATGCTAGCTGTACTATGCAATCACACAAGACAAGGGCATAGCTACTGATATGTTAAGTATGCCGTGACATACATGTTATTTAGAAGAGGCAGTAAACTGATTCCATCCGCTACAAAGCCAAAACGCTAGTGGCTGCATGGCATCTTGACTCATGCTGGCTCTTGTTACATAACTCCAGTCCAACCAGTATTGGGGGTGGGGAGGACTGGCGCAAAATAGCAGAGCTTGATTAGGTTCACAGCAGTTATGATTTGCTGCTGTGTAGGTGTGGGTAGCTCAGCCATGTTGTTTTTTTCATTGTGAGGCTGCTCATGGTGCATGCTGAATCCTTGGAAGGTGAATTTGGAAGGAAGAACTGGAAGGTGAGCTGTAGTCAAGAAGTGAGAAGATTCAGAGGTGCCTGAGGTGGTGGAATCAATCTCGGTGTGGTGACAGGTATCGTCGGAGGAGCTGATTAGCAGAAACATAGGGCTGGCGGCAGACGACTCTGTTCCCCAATGGTGGACATCGATCACAGTATTTATTTGTGGGCCACAGTTCTGTACCTGCAAGTGTGCCAATAATTTCTTGGCTAATTTGAACCTGCAGCCTAAGTGGTGGCATCAAGCTCAATTCTTAAGGAGGGTCAAGTTGCCCAGCTGCAGCAGAGTTGGGGACTAGGGTATACTAGAAC
Source organism: Neoceratodus forsteri (assembly GCA_016271365.2). Lineage (NCBI taxonomy): Eukaryota > Metazoa > Chordata > Ceratodontiformes > Ceratodontidae > Neoceratodus > Neoceratodus forsteri. The sequence goes on from CM057450.1 coordinate 1,548,735,144, forward strand.
TGGAGCACGCTGGTATGGAAAAAAATCAGAATGGAGAGTTTGATTGCTGCTATACCTAAATGAAATGAGGGTCACTGACTGAATAACACCAATGCCCCCCTGAGTTGCAAGCAGAAGAGAACATGCTAACCAAGATTACTCCAGCTTAATAAGAATGACTTGCTTGCATTTTTAGTGTGTCCCCTAAAAGAAAAATCAAGAATCAACAAATCCTACATACTGCAAAGTACACCCTTCTTCACTGTTGTAGGAAGACAATCCCCCCCCCACCCCCAAACACACAGATCTGCACACTGCACTCAACATGTTTGTTGCAAGCAGCTGGGGTATTCCTAGTTTAAAAACATAATCTAAAATGACACTGATCAAAATCAGAAAAACAATGGCTTTCAAATTGGAGTCTCTTTTCATATCTGCTAACTGTAAATATAAACCAGAAGAAATCCAAGCTGATTTTGCCTTCGGTGTAGTTTTAGCTACGTGTGTATGTTCTCCGCCGATTATAACCTAGGAGAACAGCAAAGGCCACCAATTTCCAGAAGAACAGATGAGCCTTCACATTAGGGTGGGAGGGAAAATTCATTATAACAGAACACTGATGCTCATGGCTGTACCAGGTTTGGGTTATTGCAGTTTAATATTTGTGATAAGAAGACTACATGCTGTTAAATGGCCTGCTGTTCCACTTTCAGTGTAGCGGAGTGGTTGCAAGAAGGCAGTTAAAGGGTTAACAAAAACTTAATCCCTTTGAAAGTATGCTATTTAGCCAAATTTATCTGCCACAGAATGGTCACAGAATCAGCAGTTGTTCTGCCTCAGAATGTAGGTCCACGTTGCCGCAGTAAACACAGGGCCGTGCCAACAGCAGAGGTCAAACAGACATATTAGCACAGAATGAGCTCAGGAAGCTCACTGCTGCTCATGAGATGATTGCTGCCAGCAACAGAAAGTGGAAGCTGTGGGCTGGCCCGGTGGCGCTGAGGGTTGAGGTGCTGGATGCCACACCTTGCTCCACACAGGCGACCCGGGTTCGGGAACGAGTCTGGGTCAGCAGGGGAGGACTAGGATCAAGCGTCTGACGACAACTCTCCTTGTCCTGAGGAAAGGGGTGGGTGCACGCCACACTCTGGCAGTCCCTGGGGACGCTCCGAGGAACTGCAGTGGCGCGGGTGCTCAGCAGGGGCCGGGGGAGCACAGCAGTCATCTGCATGTTGTGTGCGGACGTCACTGCACATCCATGCTCCCACTGGGAGAAAAAGGGTAAAAGGCAGCATGGTCCGCGGCAGCTTGATGGCTACTCGGTTCACCAGCTGATGATGCCTGAAATAGGCGTGTGCCGGTAGTAGATCCTCGCTGGGCGCAGAGGCTGAAGGGGGAGCCCCTCTCGATGGTCGTAGCTGCATATGCCAGCTGGGCATGTCGGCTTCGGGTTCGGAGGTGAAGGTAGGAGCAGTGGCTGGATGTACAGCAGGACTGTGGCTGCAAGGAGAGAAAAATAAAGCAGTGATAAAAAAAAAAAAAAAGTGTAAGCTGTGGGTAGCTGTTTTAAATAATTAAAAAGAGTTTTTACTGTCTGACAGCACTAATCGAGAATTTCTGTAGTGTCTGACGAAAGCTGCACCTTTTCTAGTATTTTCCTTTAACCGATTTATATGCAGCTTGCTTCTATCAAATTCCTAGGCTAAGACTGCTGAATGTCAGTAGCCTCTGGCCCTCCCACTCCACTTCCCCCAGCTCTCGCACCTTATTTTGTATATGAATTTTATCCAGAAAATTCAGTAATTTAAGAATCAGAGGTCTGGGTTTCTCTCCTTCATTAGGCATTGGGCAGAGGGTGCATTGGGATCGCCTGATGGCATTTGGGGGGATTAAGAGAAGGGCCTGCAAGCTTCTCACAGAGTTGGTGCACAAAAGTAATTGAGTCTTTTCCCCTCAACCTTCTCAGGCAAGCTAATGATGACAAGATTATTCCATCGGCTGCAATTTTCTTGATCATCCAACCTCTCTTCCAGTTTTACCACTTTGCGCTTAAGCAGGATCAGTTCCCAATGCTCCCTCTCCTGTGTATCCTCCACTGAACTAATACGTGCCTCTGCATCATCAACCCTCTGATTTAGAGCTGCCAAAGTAGGTTTAATAGTTTTTAAATATTGCAAGAGTTCCAACAGGAATGCTACAATACAATCAAATTATGCGATGTAGCGGTCAACCTGGCTGCTTTCAGTCCCTGGAGATGGGGAGCAATTTGGTGAGGAAGATGGTTTCCCACACTTATTCCAGATAAGAGCCCCACCTTTGACATATGAGGACAGACTTGAGGAGCTCTGCCTGTTTTCACTGGAGGAGAGGAGAGACAGGGGGGACATGATTGAGGTCTTCAAGTACCTCAAGGGAATAAATAGGGTAAACATGGAGGGGATCTTTAGACTAAAGCAAGGAGGTATCACCAGAGGGCATGGCTTGAAGTTGGAAGGTGGAAGGGTGAGGGGGAAAGAGGAGGAGGCTTTTCACTGAGAGGATGGTGGACCCTTGGAATGCACTGCCTGGTGAGCTGGTTCAGAGATCCACAGTGGAGGGCTTCAAGAGAGGGTGGGACAGACACAGAAAGCGGATGTATCAGAAGATGGCCTGGCCCAGGGGGGTGGGGATGGATGATAGGGGTTTCTGGAACACAAGGGGGGAGGCCTCGGCACCCAACTAGGGATCTGAGGTTCAAGCAGACTCGATAGACCATAAGGCCTAATCTGCTGGCAATTAGTATGTTAGTATGATAGTAAGGGGACTTGGGGTCGTGAGCCACAATCTTGTTGCCGCAACAACGTTAAGAAGTAGAATTATCTAACATAATGTTTACTGAATAAAGGAAAAGGCTGACAGCACCAAAACTGTGGGAAAAAAAAATAACGCTGATAGAACAAAAAAAGTACTGAGCACTGAATAAGGACTAAAAAAACTGAGAAATTACATGACAAAAAAAGACATGTACCGGTATACTGTTTAAGAATGAGGCACTTAATATACTTGGAGACAGCACACTGAAGAGGCAGTTTGCAAGAAGAGCTGTGTGACCAGAATCTGTATGAGGACGATATGAGAGAAGACATTTCCATATAGTTTTTTGTGCATCTCACGAAACTCGGCACATACTCTAGGGCCTCAATCCAAGTGCAAGGCATCATAGGTAAGCAAATCCTTGTGCAAGGCAAGCTGACAAGGCTTGGCCTGAACAGAGATCACCTTTTAAACAGGCTTGTACATCTGCTCGAGTATAGACTAAGAATGATAAAACACAGATATGTGTTTTCATCCTGTTGGGACTCCTCAGTGCAGTCATTGTCTCAGCCAAGGACCAAATCACAACCCTAGGGAATCTGGAAAATAATTTTATAAACAATGAAGTTCTGGTCTCAGACTAGGTGAGCTGTGAGCTATGACGGCAAGAAAAAAGGAATTGAGGCAGTTGGGGCCATGCCTGCTTGCTGGTACAAGCATGTCACTATATGTCAATGACATCACCGGCCCAAAAGTCCTAGATTCTGTATGGGGCTAGTGCCACTGGCTTTAAAGGGAAATGGTCATTTACTGAAACTCCCCACCCTCCAAAGTCTTACCATCTGATTAGGCTTTTCTCAAGAATCACATTTTTTTGTAAGTATTTAAACGTACTGTATTTCATTTTTGTAAACTCCACGATCAGGCAACATGGTGGATGCTGCACTGTGCCACCTCATGTTACAGTGTGGCTCCACACCACTCACTTGTATGCTTTTCAATACAAGCAAGCAGTGCAAAGCTGCACTCTGCCCTGAGATGACACCGCACAGCACCCACCACGTTGCTTGATCGCAGAGTTTACAAAAATAGAATAAACATTTAAAAGAAAAATTTCTTATGAAAAGCCTAACTGGATGGTAAGGCTTTGGGGGGTTGGGAGTTTCAGTACATGGCATCTGTACTTTAAAACCAATGTGTGGCTCTACGGAGGACACTGACTCAAAGAATAAAAAAGTTATCTTTTTAAACATTTTATGTGCCTTTCTAAGGTTCTGCTGTACATTTTGCCTACGTTCCCAAATTATTACTGTACTCAAAATCAAGAAAGGTTCTACAAAACGGGCATGGACAGACATTTTTTGTTTATTAAAAGGACAGACTGTTTAGCAGAGTGCAGGATAATAGAAACATGAAGCATGAGCACTGACTTGGTGGGGAAGGGAGAGGTAGTAAGGAGGGGACATAAGGAAACATTTTTTACCCAGAGAGTAACAGGGTTGTAGAACAGATTATCAAAAAGGGCAATAAATGTATATAGTATTCAAGGTTTCAAGACTAGACATCAAAGGAAAAAGGCATTTCAGGTTATCGTTAGAATAAAAGGGCAGCAAATTTGATGGGCCATATGCAACATAGTAATTTATGGTTGGAAGCTTCTATCATGTCCCTCCCACTGCATTATAAGCAGGTAAGACTGTGTGTGCTGTGTAAACACGTATGCAATGGTACAGTCTTACTTTGGCTCATTACATATAGAATAATAATACACTGGGTGGTGAGTGTAATGAGAATTTTACACACACCCAAAAGCGAAGCTCGAGTGGTTTATTTTAGCATCCAACCCCGAGGGTGTGTGTAAAATGTGAGTTTTACACACCACTCAATATTTTATTTTATATAATTGCCAGCGAAAGCTTTTTTGCCGCAGTAATTACATAAAATAAGCTGAGATCGGTGTTGATGTGGCAGTGGAGCAGTTGGGATTCAGCACGGTCCGTGGTTTCTCTTAAGTTTAAATATTGCAGCTGTGTTTAACTGTAAAGTAATCTACTCTTTAAACATTTAAAATAGTTTGGTATTAAGTTGAACTTACTGTATAGCGGCGGCTGCAGCGTCTGTCCAATGTCAGGAAGTCAAAAGAGCGGCTGGCGCATGCGCGCACTGAAGAAAACCCAGCACGTGTTTGTTGTAATAACCAGCCGGTTATTACGGCAAATAACAACTGTGTTTTCCTTAGGGAAACAGCGCGCGCCAGTAATTATACCTAGGTACCTATGTTCAAAAATATCAGCAATGCACATTACAAATTCTTCTATAGATGTATATAACCCTGCACTGCATGACACTTAAGAATGACAAACATTACTGATGTTGCTGTCCAGTGTTATAATTGGTAACTATCACCACAACAACCAGTAAATAGTACTGCATGTCTGTCAATACTTCCAGCTGTGAAAATGAAAGCACTAAGAGTTAACTTCATTCAGAAAAACAGTAAAACAGATGTCATGGTTTCGAAGATGAAAATGCTCTTTATACCATACCTTTTCAGAAACAGAAGCAAAGCCCTTGGTTGGATGCTGGGTCCTCAAGTCAAAAACATGAAACTTGCCTTCTAAGGAAGTGGCAACCAGTTTGTTCATATTAATATCCCTCCTGTCAAATTCTACCCAACAAACCTGCAAAGTGTAAAAAACATACAATACAGCAAGTTTCATAAGTAGAACAATCCCTAGTTCACCTGATGCTTGTCGAGTAAAAACAGGTTACTCACCTGTAACTGTAGTTCTAGGAGTGGTATATGGTTCACATCCACACTCTGGCAGTTCCACTGGAACAATGTCATAGGCCGGACGTCTTTAAGCTAAGCTCTTTCCATCACCCAGGCAGTATACCCCCGACTCCGCCCCATGAAATCAGATCCTACATACTGAAAGCAGAATCCGTGTGTCACCTGCCAGGGAAGGCTGGTTGGGTTGTGTGGATGTGAACCATATATGTATTTATTTATGTATTTCCTTATTTATTGAATTTTGATAACCAGGTGAGCCCACTGGAACAAAGAGTTCCTTTTTCAAGGGTGATCCGGAATTAATTACATATAGGGTACATTAGTACAGGATACATTTAAGTTCAAGTTTATTGCAAGAAGACTCCATTGAGCAAGCTCATTCACAAGGAGCTCTTAATGGTTATACACATACAGTGACACATTATATAAAGTACAGCGCCTTGGTAACCAAATATACAAAGTGCACTCAAGGTTCAAATCAGGTATTACATAGCAGGGTACAGCATTGAAAATGTATTTACAATTAAAGGGACATTTTGCGAAAAAATGTAGTCGATACAGGTAAGGTTTAACACTTTATCACTGAATGATGCAATAGATAAACATGATGTGATAAACACCTGAGAGGAAGCATAGGATAATTTGGGTGAACCAGGTTGGGGTTGGGGGGAGGGGAGAGGTAGGTTAGCAGAGGATAATGTATAAGTAGGAGGCCTAAGGTAGGAAAGGGAATAGCAGAGGGTAATATGAAGATAGAGGGCCTAAGGAAGGAAGGGGTATAGAAACAGAAAGCAAAAAAAAAAAAAGGATCCTATAGATTAGTTAGCCAGGGAAGGCATCTTGCAGATTTGAAGGTTTTAGGTCTCAGTACAGCAAGGACCAAAAGAGACAATAGGCGAGAAGCACACATAAGGATGGGGGGGGGGGGGGATTAGTGGCAGTTACAAGTATCTTTTATTTTCGATGGAACTAGCACTCTGAAGAAGTTAACCGAGACAATGTTAGTTAGTTTTACTATAGATTGGAGTTGGTTCCATATAGATGGAAGGGCATACAAGATAGCACGTTTGCCAAAGGAGGTACGAGTCCTGGGTACATCAAGCGTGATAAAGTCAGTTTTCCTGAGTGAATATGCACTGTGGGAAATGCGGATTAAAGATGTTAGGTAGCACAGTAATTTCTGCAAAAGCAACTTTAGGGTCCAAAGACCTGCGTGGAACAGGCGTCTAGTGGTGAGAGATGTCCAACCAACAGCTGCACGTAAATCACAATGATGAGTACTGTAGGAGGAGTTGGTAATGAATCATAATGCTCGGTGATAAAGGTCGTCCAACTTGCTTAGGCTTGAAGTTGCAGCTGTAGTCTGAATTAGGTTGCCGTAATCGAGAAGGGGAAGGAATGTGGCCTGGACGAGCCTGATACGTGTCTCAAAGGGGAATAGAGACCTATTTCTAAAAAAGAATCCTAATCTTGCTTTGAGCCTCCTGGATAGTTCATCAATGTGGTCATTAAAAGAGAGCTTATCATCTAGCAAAATACCCAAGTATTTGAATTTAGGAACGACTTCCAAAGATTCACCTACTGTTGTAACAATAAAATCATTTGGTAGGACAGGGGAGTGACCACAGGAGGTACTACGAGAGAAGATCACTGCATTTGTTTTCTTAGCATTAAGTAGAAGCTTGGCTTTTATTAAATTTTCGACCAGAGCGAAGTCAGCTTGCAATACTTCCCTGACCTCCGATACCACTGATCCAGAGGTATACAGAACAGTATCGTCCACAAAGAAGTGCAGGCTGGAGCTAGTAATATGGGAGTCAAGATTGTTTATATACAGAGAGAACAGGATCAGGCCTAGTATGGAGCCTTGGGGGACTCCTCTGACTACCGGCAGGGAGGCAGAGAATAGGCCATCCGCTTTCGCTTTCTGTGTTCTCCCTGATAGGTAACTAGTGAACCACTGAGTGGTGGACGGAGTAGCACCTAGGTTGGACAGGCAAGAGACTAAAAGGCTGTGATCAACAGTGTCAAATGCTTTGCTAAGGTCCAAAAAGACTGCACCAGTAACCATCTTAGCATAGATGGCGGAGATCCAGTCATTTGTAACTTTCACCAAAGCTGTGATAGTGCTGTGAGTTGCCCGGAAGCCGGATTGAGCTGGATTAAGGACTGAAAAGGTTTCGATGTGAAGTTTTAGTTGGTTATAGACCAATTTTTCGAGGACTTTAGAGAGGATGGGCAAGATGGAGATGAGCCTGTAGTTGTTCAGGTCACACGGGTCCCAATTTAAATAGGGGAAGGATGTGGGCAGATTGCCAACAAGTCGGAACTAAAGCAGAAGAGATAGAGAGGTTGAAGATATGGAGAATGGGGTCTGTGAGGCGGGCATAGCCTAGTCCTAGAAAGAACGGTTCAAGACCGTCGTCCCCTGCACTCTTCCTGGTATCAAGTTTAAGGAGTGTGTCCTCTACTTTTTTAAAGTTAAACAAGCACAATTGAAAGGGGCAGGATGGGGTGCAGGTAGACAGGGAGGAGCTAGGCTGACTCTTAGCAAAGCCAGCACAGGGTGAGGAGTCAAATGCTAGACCGACTGTAGCAAAATGGGAGTTGAGTTATTTGAGAATTTGAGAGTTACTTTCCACAATCCTGGCATGTATCTTGGTAGGAGCAGAGGGGGCATTGGGTTGCCCTTCAGTAGATTTGAGTGTCCTCCAAATTTTGCAGGAGTCCCCGTTTGCCTGTTCAAGAGAAGAGACGTAGAAGTAGGCTTTGGCAGTGCGAATGCTTTTTACACAGGCATTCCTAGCAGCTCTAAAGGTCTGCAGAGCTCTTGGATTGCCTAGCCTGGGCCCAGAGCTTGTCTCAGTTGGTGAGAGCTGCCTTGAGTCCTGGGGTGAACAAGGGGAGAGAGTTTTTACGCACCCTGACTTTGATTAGGGGGACATGCTTATTTATCAGTGTGGCAAGGTTGCCATCGAGGACAGAGGCAGTCTCATCTACATATTTAGCAAGGTACAGTTTCTGCCATCTGACCTCACCTAGGTCTTAGAGGAAATTAGCTGCATTGAATTTTCGAATGGACAGTTTAGTTATGAATGTGGGCTGCTGACGGGCCTTACTTTGAGCTCTTATCCATACAACAACCCCATGGTCGCTCATATCGTTGTGGAAAACTGCTGAGTGAGACATTTTATGAGGATGAGTGGATAAGATGACTTCTAAGAGGGAGCTATTGTCTGAGTTAATGGTATTAGACCTTGTTGACTCACTAATTGCACAAGGCCAAGCTTGTCACAGAGGGATTTAAGGGCGTGAGATTTTGATGTAAACCAATCCATATTGAGGTCTCCTAGGAATATTGTTTCAAATTAGCAGTGGAGATTAAGGATTTTAGTGTATTTAGGATTTCTGAACCACCAGACGGAGGCCTATAGCCCCCAATAATATTGATACATTCAGAGGAGGGAAGGTGACACCTCAAAGAAACCATCTCAAATTCCTTTGATAACGATTTACTGCTGATATCTGAGACTGTGTACTTGAGTTTAGAATAAATTACTACACCCCCACCCCGAGATTCCCTGTCTGCTCTGAATAGTTTATAGCCAGGAAGGGTAACTTGTTGGTCAGAGTTAGCCTTTTTAAGCCAGGATTCTGTAATAATGATGTATGTGCAGCCCATGCTTGTAGTTAGGACAGATTTTTTGGTCAAGCTCGGTATGTTGACTAACATCATTTTAAGACCTGGGGCAGCTGCAAACTCTGAAGGGGAGGAGAGTTGCACAGGTGGGCCAGGATTTAGCTCAACATTACCTGAGCAGAGGAGGAGCAACAGTAGCATTTTCTTCAAGGATCTAATCAAAAGAGAGACCGCTTTTTTCCTCTGTGACTGCCCATGGGTCCTTACCAATGGTTTGTTTTCGGAGCTGGAGGCAGTAAAGCTGAATTGACAATTTAATGTAATAAGGGAGAGTACTGTCATAGTCAGAGGTGGAGAGAGCAGGAGAGGGAAGGGGGCAGAATGAAAAGTCTGGGCACAATGAGGAAGGGTTAACAAGAAGTGGGAGGTGCACTGAGCAGGGGTAAGATAAGACGTAATTTGGGGGTCCGAGACTAGATTAGGTTGATGTACTGCATAATGTAGTGTTAAATAGGATACACTGTGTTCGAGGATCACAAAAATAACAATAAAGAATGCCATACTTCCAGGAGAATGGGGACCAGGTCTTATTAGGGAATGAATGTTTCTGCCGAAAATGAAGCCGGGACACAGACAGCCCCTCAGGACTCAACGAGTGAGTAATAAAAGCGGAGTGCGAGGGGAGAGGAGAGGAGAGCAGAGAAAAATAACAGGCTGTGCAATATAGCGCTGTACCACGCAACAGCTGTCTTGCTCAGCTCCCCTATCAGTATCTGTGCTGAACTCCCTATCAGTAACTGATGGATAACAGGCCATGGCCAGTACCACCTATAAGAAGGCAGGGGAACCAGGAAGGGCGGAGCAAAGTGATATTTAATGGTGGCCTGGGAGGGGGTGGGGGGGTGAGAGAAAAATATAGAGAACACTTCAGAAAAGTATAGAACACTTCAAGGGCCTAAAATTGCAATCCAAGTCAATGTGTGTGGGCGCACCAATCGGTGCATAGCAGGGAGGGAGGCAGACCAATCGGTGTATACCTGCTAGCGCACCACACCAATCAGGGATCAGTCGTCCGTGCTGGTTCCACAGAAAAATTCAGCGGTTGTACCTGTGCGAGGATCCGGTCTGGGAGACTGGAATTCCAGTGAAGACTGCTGGGTGGGGTTGGGCGGCAGCCATGGAGACAGCTGGTGCTGCCCGCCTTGTTTCTGGGGAGCTGCTCAGGCGCAGGACCCTAAGGGAAGCAGGAGAGGCGCAGGATAAATAGGCAGGCTGAGAGGTAGTTCAAGGCGGAAAGCTGACAGCGGATCGTCAGCAGGGGGTGGAGGTGCTTGTAGGTAGGACAAAAGAAAACGCTTAGGTAGTCTGGGTGGAGGAGGTCAGAGGATAATGTGAAAAGTGAGAAAGGGACAGAGTGGCAATTAACAGGGGTGAGAGGCTGCCTCAGTAAGAAACACGAGGTAAAGCAACTCGGGAAGGGGAGAGAATTTCGAGTGGAGAAACAGATCAAATGGGCAGAGGACACTGCAGCACAGGAGCTAGCACAACAAAACTTGCCCAAATCAGGAACCAAAACAAAAAAAGCAAAAAGGAAATCCCAAAAACTTCTGATCATAGGAGACTCCATTATTCGGGGAGTTGATACCCATCTCCAGCCAGGGGTAATGGTCAGATGTCTCCCAGGTACATCAGCGTGGAGAGACACTGACCGCACTGCTAAAATTGTTCAGAAAGCAGGAGAAACATTGACGCCTTGGTACACATAGGGACTAATGATCTCGCTAGCCGGGTCAGTTGTGGAGACCAAGGAACACCTGACCAGGCTGGGTGACAAACTATCATCCATTTCAGTCCGACATCTCCTTCTCTGAGATCCTGCCAGTCTGGGAGAGGGGCAGATGGACGGAAGGTCACAGAAGGGAGATAGGGAGCTAAACATGTGGCTCAAGGGCTGGTGCCAGAAAAGGACACTGATTTGTAGGAACAGGCAACAGTTCTGGGAGCGAAAATTCTTTAAATCTGATGGACTGCATCTGACTAAGGAGGGAGTCTGTGTATTGGGGCAGAAGTCTGACGTCTTTGCAGAATATTTAAACCAGCAAATAGGGAGAGGGGTGTAGCACCCCATATGTCGGATGGGAAGAACACCCTTCCCCCCTCAGCTAGTGGTCAAACAGGGATACAGCATGTTTGCAGTTCATTTGCATCACCAGGTAAGAAAAAAGGTCAGTCTCCCCATATGACGCACAGGAGAAATGCCAAACCTCACCCAACAACTAACACACCAAAATCTGGCCAATGGAAAATCATGTACACAAATGCTCACAGCCTGGGAAATAAGATTCCAGACCTGCAGGTAATAATGTCAGAGGCTAAACTGGACATAGTAGCAATTAGTGAGACGTGGTTTACCAGTAACCACACTTGGGAGGCTTCAGTACCTGGCTATGTACTGTTCAGAAGAGACCGAGGTGCAAAAAAGGAGGGTGGTGGAGTGTCCTGTATGTCAATGAAAATATCAAAGCTACAGAAATTCAGAATACACATAAGGAGCCAGAAGAACTGTGGGTCACCCTGGAAACAGGAAATGGGACAGCCATAAGAACTGGGGTTGTCTACAGGCCCCCAGACCAGGGGGAGGACACAGACACATTACTGTTAGAAGATATACAAAACATGACAGCTAAAGGGGAGGTTCTGATAATGGGAGACTTCAACATGCCGGATACAGCAAGAGCATCTGCCAGAACTAGACACATGGTAGATTCCCTTCGGGGGGGGGCTCAAACAACTGGTACAACAACCCACAAGAGACAGGGCTATCCTAGATCTAGTACTAACAGGGAAGGGATCACAGATCTCCAGGTAGAAGGTCACCTGGGGGCCAGTGACCATCACATGGTATGGTTCAATTTGGCCACTACATCTAAATCATCCCATTCCAAGGCAAAAATATGGGACTTCAGAGGAGCTGACTTTGATAAGATGGTCAACAGAGTTAAGCTAGCCCTGGCAAAAAGAAACAAAGGTAAGGGTGTACAGGCAAAGTGGGCAAGCATTAAGGATGCAATATTTGAAGCAACATCCCATTGTGTTAGACAGAAAAGGAAGTGCAAAAGAAGAAGGAAACCACTTTGGTTCTCAAATACAGTAGCAGAAAAGGTCAGAGCCAAAAGGCTGGCCTTCAGGAAATATAAGGGAACACAGCGGAATGAAGATAGGGAGGCATACCAAACTGCCCTAAGGGAAGCAGGGAAGGTAGTAAGGCAGCCAAAGTCCCAAACTGAGGAAACACTAGCACGAACAGTAAAAGAAGGTGACAAGACTTTCTATATATACATTAGTGAAAGGAGAAAGTCAAGGGGGGGGTATTGCTAAGCTCAAAGGAGAAAAGGGGGCATGTGAAGAGGAGGACCCTGTAAAAGCACCTATCCTAAATAGATATTTTTGCTCAGTATTTACTGATGAGAAGGTAGGGCAGGGCCCACAGCTCAGCACCATGGACACAAGGGGGAGGGAGGTGAGCACTACTCCCTTCACAAATTAAAGGGTTCTACAAGGGTGGAGAAGGCAATGGGACCTGATGGCATACATCCCAGGGTACTTAAGGAGCTAAGGGTGGAACTAGCAGAGCCATTAGCAGAACTGTTTAGTGAGTCTCTGAGCACAAGAGAGGTCCCAGAAGACTGGAGAAGGGCTCATGTGATCCCGCTCCACAAGAGTGGTAGCAGGGAGAAGGCAGGGGACTACAGACCTCAGTAGTGGGCAAGATTATGGAGGCACTCCTTAAGGAAAGGATAGTGCAACACCTGGAATCCATAGGGGCACAGGATCCAAGACAGCATGGGTTTACAAAAGGAAGGTCCTGTCAAACTAATCTCATAGATTTCTTTGACTAGGTAACCGAGAGTGCTGGACCAAGGGGGAGCAGTTGATGTCGCCTACCTTGACTTCAGCAAAGCTTTCAACACTGTTCCACATAGAAGATTGATAAATAAGCTGGGTAGGCTCGGGGTGGGTCAGAAGTTGGTCAACTGGGTGGCAAACTGGTTGACAGGCAGAAAACAGAGAGTGGTGGTAAAATATATAGTCAGAAGAGATGCAGGTCACAAGTGGGGTACCTCAGGGATCAGTCCTGGGGCCGGTCCTCTTCAATATCTTCATTAGTGACATTGCAGATGGACTAGAGGGTAAGGCTTGTCTGTTTGCAGATGACACCAAGATCTGCAACAGAGTAGATGTTCCAGATGGGGTGAGCAGAATGAGAAGAGATCTGGACAAACTAGCAAAATGGTCAGAAGAGTGGCAACTGGGATTTAATGCACATAGGGAAGAGAAACCCTGAAGCCACCTATAGGCTGGGAGGGGAGTTGCTGGCAGTCACAAAGAAGAAAGAGATTTGGGCATCATCATCACCGATGACCTGAAATCATCCAAGCAGACCTCTAATGCAGTAGGTAAGGCTAGGGGAATGTTAGGGTGTATTAGTAGGGGTATCACAAGTCGTAAGAGGGAGGTAATAATCCCTCTTTACAAGACACTGGTTAGGCCCCATCTGGAGCACTGTGTGCAATACTGGAGGCCACACCTTCACAAGGACGTTAACCAAATTGAGGCTGTCCAGAGAAAGGCAACCAAAATGGTGTAGGGACTACATCAGAAGACATATAAGGACAGATTAACGGAGCTCAATATGTATACCCTTGAGCAAAGGAGGGAGGAAGAGAAGTGATATGATCGAAACATTCAAACACCTTAAGGGCATTAACAAGGTGAAAGAGTCTAATGTTTAAATATAAGAAAAATAGAGAACACAGCATGAGATTAGAGGGGGGCCGATTAAGGGGGAATGTGAGGAAATTCTTTTTCACAGAAAGGGTGGTGGATGCATGGAAAGGCCTACCTCAGGAAGTGGTGGATATGAATACAGTGCAGGGCTTCAAACAGGCATGGGATAGGCATAAGGGAGCAATACAGATGAGTATGAATAGATAGGCCACTGACAGAGCAAAGGCTGATGGCACATTTATAAGGTAGAAAAAAAAATGGGCAGACTGGATGGGCCTTGCAGTCCTTATCTGCCATCAACTTCTATGTTTCTATGTAGATGCAGTCAAGAGTAAAGACTGCAGTAGGTAGGCAAGGTTGCAAATAAATGAATAGGATACAAGGCTGAACAGCAGGCAGGGGGAAACAAAACATTCAAAGAAATAATCAAGGGACTAACACTATTTCAAACTGTATCGGACAATCAGGCAGAAGGCTTAGTTAAAAAACAAGATAATAAAAAATGTAACAGAAGATTATTCAGTGTAGTATTAATTTAGGACAATTCCTTACAAAGATATTTCACATAGTAGGTACATGCAGTTTAAGGAGGCGGGAGAAAATATAGAGAACATTTCAGAAAAATACAGAACATTTCAAGGGCCTAAAATTGCTATCCAAGTCAATGTGTGCGGGCGCACGAATCAGTGCTTAGCAGGGAGGCAGGTGGACCAATCGGGGCATGCCTGCTAGCACGCTGCACCAATCAGGGATCAGCCGTTTAGAGGTCAACAACATGGTAACCATTATAGGATACAATAAGTAGGTATTACTGACAGTAAACAACAGTTAAGAGCATAAAACAGTACAGGATGCATTTAGAGATACATCATGGTGAAACATTTTAGGATACAATACGCAGGTATTATTTACAGTAGACAACAGTTAAGAACTTAGGGTCATCAAGATTTACCAGCATACATCTAGGAGTGTGCAATATGCCTTGAGGTTTAAGAGCTTAGTTCAGCATGAACAGTTAGTTGAGCAGCAACAGCTGAATGGATTGCAAAATTACAGAACAGGTGTACATTGTTCAACGCTTACAGGTGCAGATACATCACTCCAGGATGACAGCTGTGATTCCTTTTTAAAACCACTTAGGGAGGAACAGTTAACAAGAGAGACCAGGAGGGCATTCCATTGGGAGGGGCTGAGCTGGCAAATACCACTCTTAGTGCTACGGTTACAGGAGAGTAACCTATTTTTCAAGGGAACTCCTAGCAGTTCTCCATGAGGAGGGGGCAAGGTGCACACCTACTTGGCGAATAGAGACTGGAGAACTGAGGTCTCAAAACCAGCATCCCAGCATGACTCAAGGTTGATGCAGTAGTGGGAAATAAAGGTCTGTACTGACTTCCAGGCAGCAGTCCTGCAGATCTCCAGGATAGGGACATCCCTGGAAGTAGCCACTGAGGCAATGGTATGTCAGGTGAAATGAGCCCTAAGCCCAATGGGAGGCTCAATACCAGCCAACCTACAGTAGACATCGATGCAGGACGTAATCCACCTAGCAATCATCTGTTTTGCTGCCAGTCTACCAGGCGTGCCTTCTGCATATGTGACAAGCAGCTGGTGAGCATGTATCCGAACTCTAACCATGTGCTCTATATAGTAGGAGAGCACCCTCCACAAGTTCAGGCTATGGAGCCAGCAGTAAGCCTCTGAAGATGGGCTGGTGAAATACTCTGGTAAGCCTAGTTAAGGTGAAATGCTAAAACCATCTTTGGTAGGAACTTTAGGTTGAAGGCGAAGGAGGACTTTGTCCCCGTGAAGACCACGTAAGGAGATTTGACTGAAAGCGCCTGGAGCTACCCAATTCTTCTAGCTGACGTAATGGCTACCACGAAGGCTGTCTTCCATGACAGGTGTGACATCTTGCACCTATGCACTGGCTCGAAAGGCCTGCCTATGAGCATTGCCAGTATCAGCAGTAAATCCCACGGTGGAAGTGGTACATGCACTGGAGGGGAAAAGCAGTCCAAGCAGAAAAAGTGCCCAACCACTTTCTCCTGCATCACTGTCGGCATACCAGCCCACGCCTGGTAAGCGGAGGTGGCTGCCATGTGCATTTTAAGGGTTGCTGCCCAAGGTCTCGGCAGGGAAAGGGACTAGATGTAGTTCAGGATGCTAGTCACAGGGCAAGTAAGGAGATCAAGCCCCCTGCCCTGACACCAAACAGAGAATCTCGTCCATATGAAGGTACAGCATTTGCAAGTCAACTCTTTCCTGGAGACCTCCACAATGTGGAGGACATCCTCCGAGAGATCCAAGGCCTGGAACTCTAACCACTCCAGAACCAGACTGTGAGGTATAGGGGCCTGGAGGTCCGGGTGCAGGACCAACCACTGTTGTCTAATCAGTAGGTCTGGGCAGAGAGGCAGTCTCCATGGAGGCCTGCTGCTAAGGCTGAAGAGATCCTGGTACCAGAACTGCCACGGCTAGCCTGGAGCTATCAGGATCATCCGAGCCTTGTCCTTCTGTGCTTTGACTACCACCTTGTGGATTGGGGGAGAAAGAAGGAAAGGTGTACATGAGACCTGGGGTCCAGTGCCTCATGAAGGCAGCCTCCAGCACTTTAGCCTCTCCTCAGCATACAAGGTCCTCCAGCAGTACCCTTGACCGTGGGCACAAAACAGCCTAAGCCTGGTGTTCTCCCAGAAGGCAAACGGGTCCACAAAGAGTGTGCCAGGGAGAACAGGTGGTTCTCCACCTTCTGATACGGGGACCACTTGTGCGACATCTCTCCTATCTGGCTGAGAGCATCTGCCAGATGACTGTTTTCTCCTGCAGCATGGATCACCAGGAGACTGATGCCCAAGCTGCACAAGAGCATGTAGGTGTGGAGTGCCTCCCAACACAGAAGAAGGGAGTGAGTTCTGTCCTGCCTGATCAGGGAGAACATGGTCATGGTATTGTCCAACTGGACCGACACGACCGGACCCCTGGCTAGTGAAGCAAAATCTGTCAGAGCCAAATGCAATGTACAGAGCTCCAGCAGGTTTATGTGGTGACAGGACTACCTGGGAGACCAGAACCCATGGACTCTGTGGTCTCCAGGAGTGCTCCCCATCCCACCAGAGTCACGTCTGTCATGAGCATGACGGTTGGTTCTGGGCAGACAAATGGGATGGATTCCTCCCTCCAGCTGTTCTGGAACCAGCCACCAATGGATGGCATCCCACATCAGGCCAGGAAGAACAATTGCCGGGGAAACCAGGTCAGGAGACAAAAGACAAATGGAAGGAGGAGATAGGGACTTGTGAGGGGAGGTGAAGAAGTGGCAAAAGTCATGGAGTGGAAAGGAGAGAACAGGTTACTATGAAGAGAGAGGGAGCGGGCATTTGTGAAGGGCCTCAGAAAATAGTTGTGCACTGCTAGAGAGGAAGAAGGTGGAGGAGGAAATGATGAAATTAGAGGATAATAGTTAAATGCCTGGACCAAACTGGAGCGAGGGGGAGTTCTGCTGGAAGAACTGCAACAGGGGTAAAAGGGGGAAATAATATGCAGGAGGAAGAAGAGGAGCTGGAAATGAGAGAGGGAGATGAATGGAAGCAAGTAGGGAGTAAGAGGGGTGGAATCTTAGTGCTGGGGGACTCAATACTAAGCGGAGTTAGGTGGGGTAGCAAGGGGGGTAGGCATAGTCACATTTGGGTGGAGGCCATACCAGGAATGACAGCGGAAAGGGTGGGACAGTCTGTTCTGAAATATGCTAGAAGGGGTAGGGACAAGCCCCATTTAATTATACATCTTGGGACAAACAAGCTGGCTGACAAGACAGTAGATACAGTCCAGAGGAGGTTTGAGGAACTAGCACAATTATGTGAGGGGGCAGGAAGATCAGTAACTTTTTCAGAGATGCTTCCGGTGCCAAAGGCAAGCACAACAAGAAAGCTGAGAATAGATGAATTTAACGGATGGCTAAGAACCTGGTGTTGTGCTAAAGAGTATGGGCTGTTGGGGGTTGGGGAGGGACCTGGGAGGACAGTAGTCTCTATGTCAAGGACAGACTACACTTGAGTGAGGAAGGAAAGAAAGTCTTGAAAAAGAGGATGGAGAAGTACATAGAGGAAGTTGGGAATTTAAACTAGGAGTGGGGGGTGGCAGTTGGGGAAGAGATATGCAGAGACCACAGGTTGGGAAACCATATGAGCCTACCCCCCATAACAGTGACAAAGGACAAATGGCAAGTACTGTTGGTGATGCTAGGAAAGGAGGGCAGGATGGGGGGGGTGCAAGGTGGTTACCCTTAATGCTAGGAGCCTTGGGAGGAAAACTGCAGAGTTACAGGTTCTCATGGCAGAGGGAGAGGTAGACATTGCAGCCATCACGGAAACATGGGCCACCCAATACAATGACTGGTACCTGTCTGTACCAGGGTACAGGTTATTTCATAGGGACAGGGTGATTGGGAAAGGAGGGGAGGTGGCACTATATGTGAAGGAAGGACTGAAGTGTGTAAGGGAGGAAGGGGAGGAGGGTAGTACGGAGTCACTTTGGATGCAAATCCAGGATTCCATGAATAGGATTCTTAGAATGGGAGTGGTGTCCAAGCCACCATCTCAGACGGAGGAGTTAGACTGGGAACTAGCAGTACAGATCAGGAGGACCTGTGAGAAGGGTAGTGTGGTGATTGTGGGGGACTTCAACATGCCAGGAGTGGACTGGAGCACCCCAACAACCAGGAACAGAAGGGAGCAGGTACTGCTGGACGCCTTCCATGACAGCTTCCTGCTGCAAATGGTCAGTGAACCAACCAGGTTAGGGAATACCCTTGATCTTGTGCTGGCAAATGGGGACTTTGTGAGAGAACTTACAGTGGAGGAACCGCTGTCAGGGAGTGACCACAACTCAGTATGGCTCACACTGGATATGGGCAAGGAAGGAGTGGAATCTGGCACAATAGTGCTGGACTTCAGGAGGGCCAACTTTGGGAGGATGAGGGAAGTGGTAAAAGGGTACCTGGCCAGAATTCAATCTAGTATGAACACTAACCAGAGGTAGGAGCTCATAAAGCTGGGGATAGTGGAGGCAACCAAAACCTGCTGCAAAGCCCAGAGCAAGAAGGCTAGGGCTAAGAAACCGATCTGGTTGAGCAAGGAGGTCATGGAAAAGGTAAGGAGGAAAAGAGCTGCCTTTAGGAAGTACAAGAAAACAGGGAGGGGGGAGGACAGGGAGGAGTAATTGACAGAATCGAAGGAAGTGACAAGGGCAGTAAAGGGAGCCAAAGCATCTATGGAACTCAGGCTGGCAAAAGGCATTAAGAAGGGAGAAGGACTTCTTTAAGTACATCAGGAGAAAAGGAGCTGTAAGGTTACACATAGTGAGATTAGCAAGGAGGGGTTGGGTGGAAGCAGGGTGCAATAAGGCGGACGCACTAAATGAATACTTCTGCTCAGTATTTACTAAAGAGAAGAGGGGTTGACACCCAAGGTGGGAGAAATGGCAGAAGCAGGGTGGGAAGTGGTGACAGATGGGAAATCATGGAGAGCAGAGTTTGAGAGGTTTGAAGGCACTGAGGGTGGACAAGGCGCCAGGCCTAGATGGCATCCACCCAGGGTACTGAAGGAGCTGGCAGAGGTCCTTGCAGGACCTTTGGCAGACCTATTTAATGCCTCACTGCATTCGGGGTATGTACCTCAGGACTGGAGGATGGCTCGTGTGGTGCCCCTCCACAAGAGTGGCCCCAAGGATGAACCGGGAAACTACAGACCAGTGAGCCTTACAGCCATCGTGGGTAAGCTAAAGGAGAGGCTGGTGGCCCTCCTAGAGGCCAAAGGACTACAGGACAGCAGACAGCATGGCTTCATACGTGGCAACCTGGTCGAGGTCTATGACTGGGTAACTAGGCAACTGGATAGGGGCCATGCAGTGGATGTCCTGTATCTGGACTTCAGTAAGGCATTTGACTCAGTGCCACATGGAAGGCTGGGAATGAAGTTAGTAAGCACAGGGGCGGTTGCAAAACTGGTGAGATGGGTAGGAGACTGCCTGCAGGGAAGGCAACAGAGGGTGGTGGTGGGTGGGGAGCTCTCACACCCAAGGGCAGTGACGAGCGGTGTTCCACAGGGCTCGGTGTTGGGACCAGTGTTTGGGATATTCATTGCAGACATATCATGGGACATCAAGAGCAAGATCTGTCTGTTTGCTGATGATACCAAGTAGGCGCGGTGGTGGATGACCTAGGGGATGGCAGGGGTTGCAGGATGATCTGGCAAAGCTTGAAACCTGGTCAGACACCTGGCAACTGGGGTTTAATGCCAAAAGTGCAAGGTGCTGCATTTTGGGATGAAGAACCCAAGGAGGAGTTACCAGCTGAGGGAGTGCAGCTAGCCCAGACAGAGGAGGAGAAGGATCTGGGTGTGCTCATTACAGGGTCAATGAACAACCTGCACAATGTGGAAGGCAGCTGCAAAGGCCAACAAAATGCTGGGTTGTATTGCAGGGTATATCCTCGGGAGGGAGAAGCTGATTCTGCCACTGTATGGGTCATTAGTTAGACCACACCTGGAGTACTGCATGCAGTACTGGCATCCGTATCTGAAGAGGGACACTAAGTTACTGGAGGGTGCAGCACAGAGCGACAAAAGATGATCAAGGGCTGGGGACATCATACGAGAGGAGGTTGAAGGAGTTGAACATGTACTCACTGGAGGAGAGGATGACAGGGTGACATGATTGAAACCTTTAAATACATAAGGAATAAACAAGACAGGTACAGAGGGCTGTTCAAAGTAAGGGAGGGAGGGACACCAGGGGCCATGATATGAGACTGGAGCGAGGAAGGTTCAGAAGGAGATGAGGACACTTTTTACAGAGAGGGTGGTGGCTGGGTGGAATGCTACCTGCTGAAGTGGTATGCAGTAGAACAGTGGACTGCTTCAAACGAGGATGGGACAGGACAAGGGGGAGGGTTAATGAAGGGGAAGGGTGGAAGGGAGGGGCAGCTGCAGAATAAGGGGTGCTAGCTGCACATTCGAGCAGACTTGATAGACCTCTAGGCCTATATCTGCTGGCAAGTTTCGTATGTTCATATCAGCTAGGTCACTGTGACTGGCTGGTCCAAGTGGCCTAGGTGCTGGGACCACTGGTGGCCCAACTCCCACTGGAGGTGGAGCATCCACCAGCAGGCCCAATGGACCATACTGGAGCAGGACACCATGTACCCCAGCAGTCTCAGGAAATCCCATGCAGGGCACAAGAGACCATCCTGAAATGATCGGACAAAGGAGATAAGATCCGATGACTGGTCTGCAGGGAGGCGGGCCATGGCCCGCAGGGAGTCTAGTTCTGCTCCGTTGAACTTGATCATCTGCTTCAGCACTAGTCTGGACTTGTCTGAGTTGACCAGGCTCAAGTCTTGTCAGTGTCTGGAGAGTCAGAACTCTGGACCTCTCCACAGCTTCTCTGGACTGACCGACTAACAGCCAGTTGTCCAGTTAGGGGTACACTCTGACCCTGAGGCACCGTGTGTACGCCGCCACCACTGCCATGCATTTAAAGACCTTGTATGCTGAGGAGAGGCTGAAGTGCATGACCTGGAACTGGTACAGGACCCTTTCTGCTCAGATCCAGAGGTACCACCAGTGGGATAGACGGACAGGAATGTGGAAAACCACATCCTGGAGGTCCCTGGAACAGAACCATGTTCTGCTCCAGTGATGGTATACTCTGGTTCAGAGTGACCATCCAAAACTTGCTTTTCTACATGAACTGGTTCAGATCATGCAGATCCAGTATAGGACACCAGCCTCTCATCCGTTTCAGGACCAGGACGTACATGGACACATAACCCTGACTGGCTAGGGCATCCAGGACACGGGCTATTGCCCCTTTTGCAAGAAGCTGAGTCCTGACATAACCTGGCCTCCCAGGGTGTGAGGAGGCAGTAATGCGGAACAGCTTTGAAATCCAGAGGCAATCTTCTGCCCCCAACGTCCAACACCCACTTGTCTGCTGTGATAGTGGACCAACATGGTAAGAAGTGGCGTAGCTGGCCTCCAACCAGAAGAACACACAGGGACAGGATAGATGGAGGGACGATGCCCCAAACCCATCACTGGACAGCTTTTTCCAGAGCACCAACAGCTGCTGTCGGAAGGGCAGAGCTACCCCTGCCTCCGCTTTTGGACCCTGGCACTGCCCCTGCTGGGGTTGCTGCCGAGGCTGTGATGAAAGCACCGGTACTGGAAAACCTATTCCTTAAGTTTCTTTTTTTATGGTCGTTTTGGGACGATGACACAGAATCCAGGGCAGCACTGGATTTCTTAGTACAGGTGGGATGTTATTCCATCCCAGAGTCAAAGAGGTCAATGCCCAAGAAAGGGACATCGGCCAGCTTGTGCTAGATGCCTGCTGTGAAGGTGGACAGACAAAACCAGGCCCTGCAGTGCATGGAAGACAGCTGCTGCCATAGCATGAGCACAGGAGTCGCCCATGTCCAAGGCTGTCTGGAGCTGCTATTTAGCCAGCAACTGACACTGGTCTCGGATGAGCTGCACCACCAACTGCTGTTCAACAGGGAGGTGAGGGAGAACTAAGTCAAAAATTCCCATCAGGGAGTAATCAAAGTTAGACATCATCATGACATAGCTAGCCTGACGGAGACCCAGAGACACCACGGTGTACACCTTTTTTAGTGGCGTGGTCAGTCTTTCGAGACTCCTTGTCTGGAAGCTTTTCCACGTCCTCCTGGTGTCCAGATTTACAGAACACCGCATGCGTGACCAACCCCTCCATGGATGGGTGGTGCAAAAACCCGGAAAGGGAACTTGTGGAGACCACATATTTGTGGACCACATGGGCAGAGAGTGCCAGACAGGATGCTGGATTCTGCCAAAGCCCCAGGGCTTGTCCCAAAATGGCCTCAGCCACAGGGAAGGCAACCCCAGGGGATTCGACCCTGTCCAAAATGTTTGTGAGGGAATACCAGGCGAAGCTCGGTGGTACACTCCTCGACCGAACTGCGGTTGAAGAGGGAAGTCTTAGAGGAGGCCAATGGACCTGCTGATCAGAGTTGTCCGATTACTACTCAAAAATGGCCCTCAGCCATTTCTCACCACAGACCTGCCGGGAATCCTCTCCCAGAGTGATCTACACTGAAAAACGGCCAAGGAAGCCGGTGGCTGAGTGGCCAGCCTCTTTAGTCAGAGTACCCACCTCTGGTTGTGGAAGTGGCAGCTCCACCCGAAGAGGTGGAGAAGCAACTGTGGTGTGCACCTGCGTGATGTGAACCAGTAGGGGTGCCACTGACAGTGGCGAGGAGACCAAAGGTCCAGGGGGTAGAACAATACCCTGCCCCGCTATGGCCATTGTTGCCAGAAGAGCTCCTCGTAGCACCAGTGCATCTTGTGGCAATGCCTCTCCCCACCCGAGGACGAGAAGTGTCGACAGCGATGCCCCCCAGTCAAGCAGAATTGACAGCATGACCGCTGCGATCAAGAACTCAACCTCGACTAGTGACCTGAGGATCGACGTTGAGGAAAGATATCCAGCTGGTTATGGCTGACCATATTTCTCGTCATGTTAACAAGGACAGGCTTCACTACTGGGGGAGGCATTCCTAAAGGGAACCGATCAGGGACACTGACAGATTCATGTCCTCCTGGATGAGGACCAGGGGCACTGGGCTCTGAGAGATCAATTCGTCCATCTCATCCGACATTGGTCGACAATTCCGACAGGGGTACCAAGGAGCTCTCGACCACAGGGGTACTGACCCAGAGCCGGCACTAGGATTTAATGGGCCCTGGTGCAAGACTGTGAAATGCCCCCTCCCCCAGATCAGTGCAGTCAAGTTCAAACAAACATGAAGCTGCTTGCCACTTGAACTAAAACGACTGCAGCATTTATTTTTAATTCCCTTTCCCTTCCTCATTCTCCCATCCCCCATCCAGGCTGGGTGGTGATCTCTCACTCCCTCCCACTCCCTTTCTTTTCCGACCTGCTCCGCCATTAGCGTTTCCTCATTTTTTCCTTTTCTTTTTTTGTTTGTTATAAGATTTAAAAGTTTTGTATTTTGCTTTGCCAGCAAGACAATTCAGAGGCAAGACTTTAATACAAGACAAAATGGAATGCAGCATGTCCGACCTCAACAGAGAGCCAGGTCACACTACTGTCTGCATCTCCAGAGACTCCCATGAGGCTTACAGTCCCCAACCCACCAGACAAACTAGCAGCTGGTCAGGTGATTGTCTATCTGTCAGCCACTCAAGTGTTGTAGTGCACCAAGCAGCTTGCCACCTCCCTCCTGGCATGGATTGAGTGATGTCAGAGTCAGATGTCTGGGACTGGTGTGTTTGGAAAGCACCAGCCGGGATGAGGAGAGCAACACGGCACCAAACATGCAAATTGCACGGCCATGGCGTGCCAGAGGGACGGGTTGGACTCTCCAGTCAGGACTCGGGAACACTGGAAGGAACAGCATCAGCTGGGAGAAGGAGCCAGAGAGACACAGCACAGCAGGTACGAGCAGGAGTGCGTGCCACAAATCCGACCCATGGTGTGCCAGACTGCCATGAGACATGGTTGTGTGCAGCACATTTAAATGGCAGGGCACAGGCAGGCTGAGGCACACAGTAAAAACTACTGGACAATACAGGGACTCTGGGCCCCCCATGAACTCAGGGCCCGGGTGCAGCTGCATCCCTTGCACCCCCCCCCGATGCCAGTCCTGTCCTGACCAGAGTCGAGGGGCGGGGGGGGGTCAAGAAGCGGGAGGACCTCGATCTCTCCTGGTTCCATGACCCATGTAGGTGGCATTTTTGTTTCTTCCTCCAGTGGACAGGGCCCCCTGACCACCTTTTCCTTGTGGAAGATGAGGTAGTCAGGAAGGATGGAAGGAGCCTGAAGTTGGCACACCTTTACAGTTCAGGTAATGGCTTCTAAAGACCACTTTCAAAGTAAGGAATTTTAGATCACATCTGGCCAAGGGTTCAAAAGGCTCCTTCCTGAACTAAGAAAGGATGAAGTTCATATCCCACGAGGGGCAAAGTTGATGGATGCATGTAGTAGTAGCAGTAAATGTTGTAGCATGTGATTTAAACCTCTAAAGAACCTTTCTAACCTCCATTAGAAGCACTAGTTTTCTACCAATTTAGACCTACAGGCTGAAACTTCAGCTAAATGCACTTTAAAAAGAGAATGAAATTAGGCATTCCGTTTTAAGATACAAGAGGGACTCTAAAATCTGAGATATACTAAAAGTACCCCAGGAAATCTGACTGAAGCCATACCAAACAGAAAAATGTTCCCACTTAGGTGAGTAAGTTTTACTAGTAGCTGGCTTTCTGGGAACTATTAAAACCTCTACAATCTGCATGGAGAGATTTAATTCTGCAAACTCGAGCTCCTCATATATCAAGACTTAAAATGTAGAGATCTGAGGTATAGGTGAAACCTCCTCCCTTGCGATACAGATAGAAGCCCCTGTCTCAGAGTAAGGGACAAAGGAGGTTTGTGGGACAGTCTGAAAAGAAGGCGGTACCAAAGCTGGCTCGCCCAGTCTGGAGCTATAAGGATCATTGCTGCTTTTTCCCTGCAGAGTTTGAAAAGAACTTTCTGAATCAGAGAGAATGAGGAAATGCATAATGGAATTTTCCTTCCCCGTGCATTGGCAGGGCTTCCCCCAGCAGTCTACTTGTGATGGTCTGCAATGGAAAAGATTTAGCTGCATGGTCTCTGATGAAACAAACAGATCCATCTCTGGTTTTCCCCACTTCTGAAATACTGATACACAGAAGCTGGCGGCAGAAACAGGCTCTTGGCACATCCAGTCTGCTCACCCTACCTATTATGCGTTGCCCTTGTGGCAATGCTCCTCTTTCCTACTGTCCTCCCTTTTTCTAACTAAACCCACCAGCCTGTCCTATCCGTGCTTGAAGATACTGCTTTGGCTGGTACCATTTCTTCCGGTAGCTTATTGTACTTGTCCACCACCCTTTCCATGAAGAAGGGCTTATCGATGTCCATTCTGAATCTTCACCTTGCCAGCTTCAGTTAATTCCCTCTCATCCCTGGGTTTGACCTCAAGAATAGTTCTGTAGTGTCTACCCTATTTATCTCATGCAGGTATTGGTACGCCTCAGTCATGTCACCCCTTTCTCGCCTTTTCTCAAGGTAGTACATGTTTAAGTCCTGCAGCCTCTTCTTGTACCATCTTATCCCCTAGGCTATGGACCATCTTTGTTGCCCTGTGCTGTACTGCCTCCACCTTGTTGCAGTCCTTCCTCGGGGTGTGGGCTGCTGCACTAGTGACCTATACAGTGGCAGGATCACCTCTCATCCTCTAATGCTTAGCACCTCCTTCCCCCAAGAAACCCAGCATTTTCTTTGTTTTACTTATCACCCTGTGTCAGTGTGCAGGCGTTTTTAGGGTCTCCGATATCACCACCCCTAAATCTTTTTCTTCCATAATGCTATCATGTACCAACCCCTATCTCGTATTGCACCCTTAGGTTCCTTCTCCCAATGTGTGTTATTTTACATATTTTAATGTTAATGTTAACTGCCAAATCTCTCCAACCTGCCAATACACTCCCTTAGCTCTTTTCTCCTTTCCTCGGTGTCTACCCTTCCGCAGATCTTTGTATCATCTGCAAAGAGGAAGCTGTTACCCCTGCTACCTTAACAAATGTTACAGATGAAAATACTGACAAGGACCGTACCAACCACTTAGGTACCCAGCCAGTCACTTCCCTCACCTCTGAAAACTCCCCACTGACTACCGCCCTCAGTGTTCTATCCCCCAACCAGCTCTCTACCTAATTTGTTATCCTATCCTCTACCCAAGGTCCCTAATCTTTCTGACCTGCCTCCTGTGGGGGACTCAGTCAAAGGCCTTGCTAATGTCAAGGCATACTGTATCGATTGCCTGCCCCTTGTCTGCTGCTGTGGTCACACAGTTGAGGAACTCAAGACAATTAGTTTGGCAAGACCTTTCCCTCATGAACCCATGCTTTCTAGGGTACTGCAGCCTGTTTCCTTCTTTGAAGTCCACCAGATCCTTCCCCCAGTAGAAAAAAAAAGTTACGCAAGAACTTACCGTAACAGTAGATCTTCGAGGGGATCTCAGTCATCAGGTCACACCGTAGGAACAAGTCCCAAGCAGTTACAGGTGCAAACAGACAGACAGTCTGTGAGGGAGGCCAACCATAACTTAAGAAGGAGACCCTGCAGCACAGCCCAGCCAAATCCTGCATGGGCTCTGGAGGCAATGTCCAGACTGTAGTGCTTGGCAAAAGTGTAGACGGTACTCCAGGTGACTACAGCACAGATATCACTGGCAAAGAACCTACGGAAACAAGCCACCAAGGTAGCTATGCCTCTTGTGGAATGAGCTTTGACTGCTCTAGGCAATTCTTTTCCATACTTTTTGTAGCAGAACACAATGCAATTAGCCAACCATTTAGATAAACATTGTTTCAAAACCTGAATACCCTCTCTACCTGGGTTGAAAGAAACAAACAACTGCTTTGACTTTCTACATTCCTTGGTTCAGAGCAGGTAATACTTCAAAGTTGTACGCACATCTGACGTATGCAGCACTGCTTCCCCTAGATTTGCACACACTGGAAAATAAACAGGAAGGTGGCTAGATTGGTTCAGTGTAAACTCAAGATACCACCTTAGGAAGAAACTTAGGATTTGTGTGCAAAGACACCCCATCTTTGCGAAAAATCAAATAAGGCTCCTCGCACCAGAGGACCGGAAGCTCTGAAATTCTTCGAGCAGAAGTAACAGCAACTAAAAATAAAGCTTTTCAGGAAAGAAAGCATAGCTCACAAGATGCGGCCATTCAAAAGGAGACAGGGTCAACTTCTTCAAAACAAAATTCAAATCTCAAACTGGGACAGAACAACGGATTGGGGGTTTCAGATGTAGGATGCCTCTCAAAAAGTTACGGAAGACAACTAGCTGAGCTATGGTATGGTCACCCATAGGCTCACTGAAGGCTGAAACAGCCGAAAGGTGCACCTTGAGGGAGGAGTATTGGAGACCCGAGTCAGACAGAGAGATCAGATAATCCAGAATCTGGCTCACCAGACAGGTGAAAGAGTCCAGATTATGCTTTGCAGCCCAAATAGCAAACCTCTTTCACTTCATGGCATAAGTGGCTTGAGTGGGAGGCTTCTGTGTGGCCACCAGGACATCCGCTACTTTATTGGAAACCCCAAATCTGGCGATGCCTACGTCCTCAGGAGCCAAGCATGCAGATGGAGGGACCTGAGGTTGGGATGGACTAGGTTCCCCTGAGTTTGGGTTAGCAGGTTTCTGCAGAGGGGAAGAGGGACTGGAGGTTCCTCCACCAGCTGCTGTAGCAATGGAAGCCATATCTGGTGAGGCCAGAATGGAGCTACAGTACCAGGATCATGCTGGCCCCCTCCATCTGCAGTTTGATTAACACACTCTAGATCAGAAGAAATGGAGGGAAGGCATAAAAGAATTTCCCAATCCAGGAGAGGGACAATGCAACTCGCCAAAAAACTCCAGGGCCTGGATCGAGCTAGCAAAAATTGGGCAGTTTTGCACTGAGTGGGGATGCAAAAAGGTCCAACTCTTTTTTTCATTAACTATGCTTTATTAAAATTTCAACAAACAACAAAACAACAATATATAGATAAACAGTAACATACAGAAACTCAACCTCCCTTCCCGCCCATCCTGAAAAATAACGCTGCCAATAAAAAATTAAGGTAAAAAAAGGTCCAACTGTGGAAGACACCATCTATCGAATAGATCTTCTGCGACAGATGAGAGATGCTCCAACACATGCATGCTGGAATAAATTCGGTTGAGGCTGTCCACCAGAGTGTTTAGCACTCTTGGGACAAGGACTGCTGAGAGGGTCAGGCCGTGGTCTAACGCCCAATATCACACTCTCATGGCCTCCCTGCATAGGGGATATGAGTATGCTCCCCCCTGCTTGTTGATGTAGCAGACTACACTGAGGTTGTCTACCTGAATCAGCAACTGACCCGGAAGAAGATGGTTCTGAAAAGCCTGCATGGCATACAGAACCACCCACATCTTCACGACAATGATATGCAGGGAGGTTTTGATCTGGGACCAAGAGCCTGGAGTTTGAATGGGACCCAGATGAGCACCCCAGCCCAAACTGGAGGCATCTGTGGTGAGGATTTGCTGTGCAGAGGAGATCTGGAATGGGATTCCTTGCAACAGGTTCAGGAGTTCCATTCACCACTGGAGCACTTTGTGGACTGGGGAAGAGACCAGCACTAACTGATCTAATTCGTCCGTTCGCTGATCCCACTGTACTTGGAGAGTCCACTGGAGGGTGTGCATGTAGAGCATGGCCAGAAGGACAGTAGGAATGGCAGCCGCAGGTACACCCTGGCAGGAATAAACAGGTTACTCACCTGTAAGAAAAAATTACTCACCTTAGTAATGTTGTTTCTTCTAATGGAGTCTTGCTATATTATGACAGTAGCAGTTTGTCCCACCACTAGAACTGCTCCGGAGGTGAAATGGTTAATACCATTCCAAAATAGAACTTTGAGCACGAGCTCTAAGAAGCAGCTCTATCTATGTAATTTCAAACCTGAACTGTCAGATCTTTATGAGCAAAAACTCACTAAGGTCTGTGTGGAAGCTGTAACCTACACTAGCCAAATGGCTACCTAAATATTAACAACCATTGCTGGTCCCAACACCCAAGACTCAAGTCAGGGGACCAGAACTACTAACACAATTCTAACAACATGAGACTAAAACAACAGTATAATAAAACACACACACACCAAACTCTCAAAAGGGGAGAAACGCTAAAAGGGCATAAAATAGTGCCCATACTAAGTTGCCCGCACCCCACCCAAGTAGAAGTTCTGAGAGGGGCAGGCTGGGGGGGAGGTCATAATATAGCAAGACTCCATTAGAAGAAACAACATTACTAAGGTGAGTAATTTTTTCTTCAAACAACATGAAGTCTTGCTATATTATGACAGTAGCAGACTACACAGCAGTACCTCCATGGAGGAGGGGCAGAACCTACTTAGGGAATAGGCTCTGAAGAACAGCTGTGCCAAACCGAGCATCTCTCCTGGCCTGGACATCCAGGGAGTAATGCTTGGTAAAAGTGTTCGTTTTCCAAGTAGCAGCCTGGCATATCTCTAATATAGGGATGTCTCTGGCAGCCAGAGACGCAGCTGTACCCTGGTAGAATGAGCCCTCAAGCCAGAGGGGATCTCTGCCCAGTTTCTGATAACAAAATTGGATACAAGAGACAATCCACCTGACAACTGATCTCTTAGTGGCAGGTTTGCCTTTTCAACTTCACCATAGGTAAGGAAAAGTTGGAGGATTCAGACCCTGTGACTTTGAGTCGCTCTATATAGTAACTAAGAGCTCTCTAACATCCAGGCTGTGCAACCTCCTCTCACCAGAAGAGGGTCATCAGTGAAAAAATACTGGAAGGAGATAGATTGGTTAAGATGGAAATCTGAAACCACCTTAGGTAAAAACTTCCTGTTAGTCCTAAGGACTACCTTATCCTATGTGGAAAGAAATAAAGTCAGTTTCCACTGACAAGGCTTTAACTCACTTATCGTCTAGCAGAAGTGATAGCCACCAGAAAAACAGTTTTCCAAGTTAGATACTTAAGCTCTGCAGAAAACAGAGGTTCAAAAGGGGGTTGCATTAACTGGGCAATACAAACATTAAGGTCCCAGGCAGGGGCCGGTTCCCGAAAGGGTGGATTAGTATGGAGTAATCCCTTAAAAAACTTGGAAAACACAGGGTGAGTGGAAAGAGGGGATGACTTTCCTGCTGACACAAAAGCAGATACAGCTGCCAAATGGACTCTCAGGGTAGCTGGTCTGAGACCCAAGGAATTAAGATGGACCATGTAATCTAATGCAATGGGCAAATCAGCAGATTCTGGGGAAATATTTTTCCCAGCACACCAAATGGAAAACCTTTTCCATTTAGAACTATAAGTAGCCCTAGTGGAAGGCTTTCTGGAAGCCTTTAGGATTTCAAGAACACCTTGAGAGGGTGTAAATCAGCAAACTCTAACTCCTCAAGAGCCAGGCCTTGAGGTTGAGGGATTTGAGGTCCGGATACCAAACCCTTCCCTGGGCACAAGTTAACAGGTTGTGAATCCTGGGGAGGCAAAGGGGAAGATGGATTGTCAGTGACAGAAGGAGTGGGTACCAGGGCTGCCTGGCCCAATCCGGGGCAATCAGAATCACCCTGCAAGGCTGAGATCTGATTTTGACTAATACTTTGAATAGGAGAGGGAAGGGAGGGAAAGCATAAAGAAACTTCCCCTCCCAATCCAGGAGAAGGGCATCCAGGGGGACTGAGCCCAACACTGGAGGCCTGCAACAGAACAGAGGAAGTCTGTGATTGTCTGGGGCTGCAAAAAGATCTATCTGAGGGGTGCCCCATCTGGCAAAGACTATCCCCAGCACTTGAAGATCCAGGGACCATTCGTGATGGCCCTGGGAAATCCTGCTGAGAGCATCCGCTAGGACATTGTCCTTCCCTGGAAGATGAACTGCTATGAGGGAAGTGTTCAGGGAATAGGCCAGAGACCACAACTTCACTGCCTCGGTGCACAAGGCCGAAGACAGAGTGCCCCCCTGTTTGTTGATGTACCACATTGTTGTGGTGTTGTCTGTTCTGACTTGTATCACCTTGTTGTGGACAGATGCAGAAAATGCTTGAAGAGCTAAAAAGACAGCTCTGAGTTCCAGCAAATTGATGTGGAGCAGAGATTCCGGGGACCACACTCCCTGAGTGGAAAGGTCGCCCATGTGGGCTCCCCAACCCAGAAGGGAAGCATCTGTAGTGAGAGTCAAATTGTGAGCAGGGGAATGAAGGGACCCCAATCTTAATGCTCTGATCCTGCCACCACTGGAGGGCCTGGATCAAGGTTCGAGTCACTGGGACCAACTTGGAAAGGGGGTCTCTTCTCTGAGACCAATAGGTTCTCAAGTGAAACTGAATGTCTCTCATCTGAAATCTTGCTCCCTGCACAACAGCTGTGGATGCAGCCATGTGTCCCAGGAGCTGCAGAAAGTGTCTTGCTGGTCGAGAGACCTGCAGGGTGAAGGAGGAGGCCAGAGTCACTAAATTCGTCACCCTTTCTAAGGGAAGAAAAGCTCTGGCTAGCTTTGTGTCCAACTCTGTCCCTATAAAGGTGAGTACCTGGACTGGTTCCAGAACCGACTTTAGTAGATTTAACAGAAAGCCCAGGAGGTGAGAAGCTGCTGGGTAACTTGCAGGTGAGATTTTACCTGTTCTGGGGACTGGCCTACAATGAGCCAATCGTCTAGATAGGGAAAAACAGCAATCCTTTGCCTCCTTAAGTGAGCCACTGCTAGACACTTTGTGAATACCCTTGGGGCAGAGGTAAGGCCGAAGGGCATTGCTCTGAACTGGTAATGACCTGAAGGTAGTTCGAATCTGAGGTATTTTCGATGGGAGCTTCTGATTAGGACGTGGAAATAGGCATCCTTGAGGTCCAGGGAGGCTAACCAGTCCCCTGGCCTTAGGGAGGGTAAAATCATTGCTAGAGTTACCATTTTGAACTTTGGTTTCAAAAGATGCTTGTTCAGATATCTGAGGTCTAATATGGGCCGCCATTCTCCTGTCTTTTTTGGGGTAAGGAAGTATCTGGAATACAGACCCCTGCCCTGGTGCAGGGGAGGAACCCTTTCCACTGCTCTGAGAGCCAACAGGGTTGAGACCTCTGCTTCCAGAGCAAAGGTCTCTGAAGCACTTGCAGGTAGAAAAAGTCTGGTTCTCAACTTGGGAAACTTTTTGAAGCTGAGAACCAGACCCTGGCTTACTACTTCCAGAACCCACTTGTCTGAGGTTAAAGAAGCCCAGTTCTGACTGAAGTAAGCCAACCTGCCCCTACCGGTAAGGAGAATAGGCCTGGGCACCCCATCAGGGTGCCTGCTTAGCAGGAGCTTTAGGCTGAGGGGTGGGAGCAGGCCTGCCCACCCCTCATCTGCCTCTGCCTCTGAAGAAGCCCCTCTGAGCATAGGCAGAGAAGGCCTGAGTCTGGTAAAGGCCTGTGAAAGGCCTACCCCTACCCTGGGGTATGCCTCTGAGGTGCTTGCAGCTCCTTAGCTAGGGCACTTTTGTAAGTAGTCCTATATTCATCCATCTTTTCATGTAATTCTCTGTCTGCTCCCAAACAGAGAATTTCCCACCACAGGAAAATCCATAGCCTTAGTCTGGGTATCCTGTGACAGACTAGTACACCTGAGCCAGGCCAACCTCTGAAAAGCTACAGATGTGGCCGTGACCCTAGAGGAAGCATCATTAACATTAACAGCAGCATGAAACTGTACCTTAGACGCCTCAATGCCATCAGCAGCCACCTGTTCTAGTTCGCTAGCCAGCTGGCCATGGGCTTGCTTGGCTAATTCCATAACAGTATCCCATCTAGATTTCTGATACCTAGCTACATAAGCCATATAATTTGCTTGCCTGAGTCCCAGAGAGACTGCCATATACTGTTTTTTCGCCATGGCATCAATCTTCCTGGAATCCTTGTCAGGAGGATGTGAAGCCAGGGATATTAACTTTATCACAGGCTGCAGCCTGAACTACCTAACATGACTGCATTGCTGAGAAAGGAATTCTGTATCAGGACCTGACAATGTGTACCTTCTGTCCATCTTTTATCTACAGGAGGCACAGAATTAGGAGCTTTTAAAATGTTTATTGTTTGCTTCCTAAAAGACTTATGCAAAGACAGACAATCTCCTAGACTCTGGAATATCCATCATTTCTACAAAATCAGGCTCCTCTTGCTCATCCACAGCTTCTTCCAAGGGAAGCTGGAGGGTTTCAACAACTTTTGTAAAACATAAAATGAGATGGGGACTCAGATAGCATAGGGAGATTCTAGAGGTCTGTCTGGGAAATGTCGGTTCAATGGGCACACCCAGACCTTCCCAGCCACATTCATACTGTTCATAATCATCCTCCCCCCCCTCTGGTTCATAAAATTCCTCAACATCATATTCCTGAACCACTGGAACCGGACGAACCGACCTTTTGCCAGATAGTGGCGGTATGGACGGAACCTGAGACAGTGACTGGACAATTTGTATGGCTTTTTGCTATCTCTGCAGCAGTTGGAGAAGGGGTTTTGGACTCCAAACCTACTGACTTTCTTGTTTTCTTTACTGGAATTGGTTCCTCAGAACCAGCTTTTCTTTTGCCCGAGGAAGTCTCGCCCTGATCAGAGGGCACTCCCTCCGGTTCGGTTGGCACCGAACCGGGCTGGCCATCCGGGTCAGCGGACTTTTTGGCCTCTCGTTCCCTGAGCCTGCCCAATCTCTTTTCCAGGGTGGCTGCAGGGAAATTCTTACATATCTGGCAGTCTGAGTGGAGGTGGTCAAACCCCAGACAATGGACACATGTGGTGTGTGGGTCAGCCTTGGCAAAGACTTCCCCACAGACATCACAGTGTTGAAACCCAGTGGGCCCGGTGTTTTTCTTTTGGGTTTCTCAGACATAATGCCAGCCTAACCAGAAAAACTTGCCCTTTAAACGGCAGTGCCAGGCAAGACACCCTTATCGGTTCCTAACCGTGTCACGGGTATTGGAAAAAACCGTAATAAAATCAGTTTTTTTTAGAACCGATAAGAACCGGGGAACCGCACTCTAAAATGTTAAACTTTAAAGTAACTTAAGTTTTAAACCCAGCTGATCGGTTCAAAACCGAACCGATAAACTTACAAGTTCCACACAGACAAAACCTTTAATTTACTTACGATTATCACAGACAGAGCTTGAACCGAACGGTTTTGCGGTTAAAATAAAACTATTCTCGGTTGAATCGAACCGAGAAAACACTGTTTAAACTGAGAAATGAACCGAGCAGTAGGAGAAATCTCCGGAACGACTGTTCACTGAGGCGGAATAAAGAATCTGACAGTTCAGGTTTGAAATTACACAGATAGAGCTGCTTCTTAGAGCTCGTGCTCAAAGTTCTATTTTGGAATGGTATTAACCATTTCACCTCCGGAGCAGTTCTAGTGGTGGGACAAACTGCTACTGTCATAATATAGCAAGACTTCATGTTGTTTGAACAATAGTTCTAGGAGTGGTATATGTTGTTCATCCATACTTATTGGCAGGGTACTTTCCCTTTAAGATGTGCCGGAGAGTCTTCAAGCTGGCTCTCCCACCTAACCGGGTGGTATACCCCTCAGCTCCGCCCCATGATGCCAGATCCTGCCTGCTGGAAAGCAGAGTGTGAACGTGAAGTCGGGGAGGTCGGGTGGGTCCGTCGGAATGAATAACATATACCACTCGTAGAACTACTGTTACAGGCAGCCGGCTCGTCGGCGCAGCGGTTGGATTTCCGCTTGCGACGCCGGCGACCCGGGTCGAAACGGACCCGAGTCGTCGGAGGGCGGCCGGGAGAAGAATTGCGTCCGCTGGACTGCTCTCCTTCTCCGGGGAGGGATGGTAGCATCCGGGCGATGGGGACTCTTAGCGAGGCTAGGAGCACCCCGCTGCCGCTCAAAAGATTGCAGGAGGCGGGCGGACGCTGGACGTCATTGCGCGACCCTGCCTCCCGGAAAAAGAGGAAAATGGGCGGCTGCCGGCCACCCTCTATGAAGCCCGCCGCGGCTTTGATTAGCCCCCCCAGGCCAGTCCTCCGACCAATTACGGTCTCTGCGGGATGCCTCGCTCTCCCCATCCCACAGCCCCGCCGTGGGGGGCAAGCCACGGGCTATCGGAGGATCCGAGGCCGATGTGGGGGGGTGGAAGCCGTTGGCCCGTGACCGGGCTGAACATTGGGTGGCCGGCAGCTAGGAGGAGGTGGAAAAAATGCAAAATAAAAAAAAAAAAAAAGAACTACTGTTACAGGTGAGTGACCTGTTTTCTAGGATCATGGATATGTTGTTCTATCCACACTTATTGGCAGACTCCTAGCAGTTCTCTGGGAGAAGGGAGACAAGGTGCACAACCCCCTATTTTGGGAACAGAGACTGGAGAACTGAGGCCCCAAAACCAGCATCCCAGCGTGACTCGAGGTCAATGTGGTAATGGGAAATGAAGGTGTGTGCCGAGTTCCAGGTAGCAGCCCTGCAGATTTCCTGGATAGGGACGTCCCTAGAAGCAGCCACCGACACAGTGGTATGGCGGGTGGAATGAGCCCTTAGCCTATGGGAGGCTCCCAACCCGCCAACCTATAGCAGAGATCAATGCAGGACGTGATCCACCTGCCAATTGTCTGCTTGGGTGCAGGTCTACCAGGTGCGGCTTTAATGTAGGTGAGCTGGTGAACCTCTCCCCGAACTCCGGCAGTGTGCTCTTTGTAATAGGCAAGCACTCACCTCAGGTGCAAAGTATGGAGTCTGTATTCGGCATCTGAGGTGTGATTTGGGTAGAACACCGGAATAGTCATCACCTGATTCAGGTGAAACTCCGACACAACCTTCGGGAGGAACTTTGGTTTGGGGCGCAGGAGAACCGTGTCCCTGTGAAAGACCAGGTTAGGAGACTCGACTGAGAGCGCCTGGAGCTTCCCAATCCTTCTGGCTGACATAATGGCCACCAAAAAGGCGGTTTTCCATGATAAATGTGACATCTCACACTTGTGTATTGGTTCGAATGGCTTGCCCATGAGCTTTGCCAGTACCAGTAACAGATCCCGCAGAGGTGGAGGTTCACACACCAGAGGGGATATGTGATCTAAGTCTCTGAAAAAGCACCAGATCACTGTCTCCTGCGCCAACAACTGACCGGCCTGCGCCACATAAGCAGAGATGGCTGCCAGGTGCACCTTAAAGGTCGTCGACCGAAGGCCCCCTTTGGAGAGAGAGACCACAGATAGTCCAAAATGCTGGCCATCGGACAGGTCAAGGGGTCCAGCCCCTTGCCTTGACACAAAATGGAGAATCTCTTCTACTTGAAGGCATAGCCTGGAACTCTAGCCACTCAGGAACCAGGCTGTCAGGTGCAGGGATTGAAGGTCAGGGTG
Organism: Neoceratodus forsteri; assembly: GCA_016271365.2. NCBI lineage: Eukaryota > Metazoa > Chordata > Ceratodontiformes > Ceratodontidae > Neoceratodus > Neoceratodus forsteri. The sequence continues at coordinate 1,548,772,152 of CM057450.1, forward strand.
GAGTACCTTCCCGAATGATCGACAGCAGGTCCAGCCATGCTGGAAGACGCCTCAGGAGCCTGTTGCTGAAGCTGAGGAGATCTGGGTACCAAAACTGGTGGTCCAATTCAGAGCCAACAAGATCACTTGTGCCTTGTCCCTCCTCACCTTGAGAAGCACTTTGAGATCAAGGGAAGTGGAGGGAAGCCACAGAAGAGGCCTGGGGTCCACAGCCTCGAGAAGGCATCCCCACTGCAGACAGCCTTGCTGAGGGGTGCGGGCACAATACAGCCTCAGCTTTGCGTTCTCCCTGGAGGCAAACTTTTGGAAGTAAATCCAAAGATTTGAGTGCCAGGGTCTACTCAACGCGGGAGCGGTAAGGAGGGAACCTGCTTCTTCCAGTGGAAAGGAAGATATGGCATGATGGGGCGTAGCCGAGGGATATACTACCTGGGTGTGTGGGAGGAGCCAGCTTGAAGACTTTCTGGCACATCTTAAAGAGAAAGGTCACTGCCAATAAGTGTGGATAGAACAACATATCCACATCCCTAGAAAGAATGGTTCTGGGCCACCTCCTGAGCCTGGGAAATAAGACACTCAACCTCTACTACATACTCTTCCTCCCCCCACTTAGCTATGCTACACCCCCCATCCCTCACTAAGGCTGCTGACTGGCACTGACTAAATCTCCCTTAAAGTGACAGTCTCAGTTTTTAGGGCACACTACCAGACTAGTTTACTCTGCTATCTCAGTGAGCAAATCAGCAGGGTACAAGGGAACTAGAATGTCAGGAGTGTGTTGATTGGCTTAGGACCTGCCACATCATACGGCTTTGGACCAGCTTCATTTACTAATATACAGTCCAGTACTACCTCTTCAGATCTTTACCTGTCTGAGTGTTTGCCTCTGCTTAACCCTTAACATGCTGCTATACACACACCCATGCTCCATCTCCTGCTCCTCACTGCCCTCGCTCTCCCCCTCCCTTCCCATACTCCTCTACATCCCTCTCCTGCACCAGCACCGCTCTGCCATACTCTCCTCCATCCCTCTGTCTTCATCCATGCCATCACCCCCTCTCCAGACTTGGGCACACCACCCCCTTTGCCCTAGTGCCTCACTCTTAGCAATGCCTATGTACTGCACTCTAATACTTATGCTCAGCTTCCAGACCCCCTCTGCTTACCCCACTACCCTTCTCTCCAGTCGTTCATTCACCTCGTCTTGATTCAAGAGTGCCAAGCTCCACTTGGGAACATAAACCCTAACCTTGGACCATGCCCTATAAGTGCCGCTGCATCCCCATCCCCTCCTACAGGAAATTCCCCCTGTAGTCTAACCGTACTTCCCTGTGGCCTAAAATTCCTACATCTGAATATGTGCAGCCTCCTCCCTAAAGTGGACCTACTCCAGCCTCTGGTTGCCTCGCTCGGCCATGATATAATCATCCTATCAGAAACCTGGCTTAACAAAAATATAGGCGACTCCTCCCTCTCCATCCCGGCTATACTATATCCCACCAAGACCAGGCAGGGAGAGGTGGAGGCGTGGCAATCTATGTCTCCTTGTCCATCCAATTCACCACCACTTTTTCTGTCTCAGTCCCTAAAGCTTACGAAGTGCTGATATTATAGCTCTCCCTCCCCTTCTCTATTTCCATTTTTTTAGCAGGTGCCTACTGCCACCCTGGAGTCCACTACTGACCGTATCAGCTCCATAACGTCCCATACCACTTCGGGTGAAGTATACATTAAGGGTGACTTTACTCTAAACTGGTCAACCCCCACCCTAAACAAAGTGCGAAACGACATAAATGCCCTCAACTTAACCCTGCTTATCCTCGAACCAACACGGATGAACCACAAAACGGGCAACCACTACTTAATTAACTGGACCCACACCTCACACCCCCACAGGGTCATCAAAACTGAAGTATTACCTGATGCACTCAGCAACCACAGCATGACCTTCCTGATATGTAACGTTCATAAAATTAAAGCCCTGCATAAAACCTTACTAATCTGTTCATACAAATCCATGAACCTTGCCCCCTCCTACACGACCTGGTGCACACTAACTGGACCCCCACAGTAGCTGCAAACTCGTTAGAAGAAGCTGCTGATTTATTTCAGAGGCAAATTCCTCGACACCTGGATCTAGCACGCACCACTTCGCTGGGTCTGGGTCCGTGGGAGCCACTTTACATGGATCTAGCCTGAACTCACAGCTTGCCCAAAAGCGCGCGACCAAGCGTGGAAGAAAAAATTACTTACCATAGTAATCTTGTTTCTTCCCAGTGATACTCAGGTATTCATAACTTTCTGCAGTGTCCTGTTAAGCCAGAACTGCCCAGCGAGGATAGAACACATACAAATGATGGAACTCTTTGCATGCAACAACTATTCAAATGCTGCCTTGAACTAACTGCATTAGTTCTAAACCCCCTCAGATTTCCTTGACGGCTGGAAAGGCAGGCCCCCCCAAGGACTATGAATACTGAATAATAATAATAATGATAATCAGGCCCATAACCCTCCAACTGGAGGGGAAAAATCATAACAGATACCCCCAAAAATGTCAGAATCACCTGAAAGGAGGAGGAGGAAAACAACATGAACCTTGATTGAAATAATGGCACCAGAAAGTGGCATTTATACCCCTGCGAGCACAGCATTCAGCAGTGCAGAGGCTATTGGTTCTAGAAGGGGAGGCAGGGTGGGAAGTTATGAACACCTGAGTATCACTGGTAAACAAGATTACTATGGTAAGTATTTTTTTCTTCTAACTCCAGTAATACTTAGGTATTCCTAACTTCCTGCAGACTATGAAGCATACCTTTGAAGGTGGGCACAGAACCTTATTTTGGAAACTGACTTTGCAGGACTGCTGTGCCGAACCTGGAATCACCCCTGGACTGAATGTCCACATTGTAGTGCTTTGTAAAGGTGTGTACTGTTTTCCAGATACAGTAGCTGCTTTACAGATGTGCACTAGTGGGACATCTCTGGCAGCTGCTAAAGGAGCAGCTGTGCCTCTTGTGGAATGGGCCCCTCAATCCTGTTGAGGGTTCCCTTCCAGCCTTAGTGTAACACAACTGTATACACTGAACTATCCATTGAGAAATGGACCTTTCTGATATTGGGTTACCCTTTCCCATATCCCCATAACTCAGGAAATGAAAATTACGTACCTACTGTAATTATGATCTTTCTGTGTATCTTCAGCATCACATTTGGGTATATGAACGGAGGTCATTACCCCGCTGGAGCTCTTTTTTTTGGGGGGGATGGGCGGAGTCGACACACCATCAGCACGGCCCTTGAGACCGACACACTGCATGCCGCTCATGGGTTGGCCGTTAGGTGCTGTCGGCTCCGCCCTCCCACCAGTTCTGAGTCGCCGGAGAGATGAGGAAAAGGGTTGGGATGGTGGGACGAAAAAGTCCAAGGGACAGATAAAGGAAAAGAAACATAACATAAAGGAGAAATAACGACTGAGAGGACAGAATAAGAAGGAAGTCTAAGGGGATTGGGTAGGGCCACCAATCTCTGGAAATAGGAAAAAGGGAAGAGGAAGGATTTAGGATAAGCGTGGGGGGGGGAGGAGAGAAAGGTGACAACCTTTCTCTCCCCCTTGACTTATCTCCAGATTGTATAGGAACTGCAAGGAGTAGCCAAAGGGCTCATTGTCAGAATTCAAGGCACGGAACACTGGCAAAAAACTCCAAAAGCAGAAAACAGCGATTCTGGAAGAAAGGCAGGACACAGGAAATTCTTCCCCTCTCAGGGGAAAAATGAGTTTTTGGTGTAAGAAATATATATATATATTTTTTTTTTTTTAAGTGCTATGTCCACTGGACAAGGAAAATTAAAAATGGATGGGAACCAAGGAGGAGGAGAGAATGGAGGGTAACTGCCAACTCCCACCCCACAGGGGTGGAGCTACAGCACTGGAGAAGGAGTGCCCCCCACGCTGACCACTCTCCCTCTAGAAACAACATCCCCCATGCACCCTTGTTTACCCCACTCCTAACAAGAGAAAGGAGGGGGGGCGAGGCTGGGCACAGAGAGGGAGGGAGACCCAGAGACTGAGGCCCCAGGGGGATGGAGGCCGGGATTGTCATGAATGGTGAAGATGCACAGAAAGATCAAAATTATGGTAGGTACGTAATTTTCATATCTTATCTGTGTGAGTGCGGAGCCCCCCCCCCCGAAGGGGTTTTTTCTTTTAAACCTAAGGGACAGAGTCCCTTAGCTCTCAGTGGGGGACACACTAAGAGGGAGAACCTTCGGGGCCTGGAGAGGCCCGAGAGTGGGGAGAGAGAGACGGGGACCCCCGGAGGGGAAAGGAAGTTGCCTCGACAAACGCCGTCTCTCTCTACGGGAGAAGAGATAGGTTCTCTGGTAAGCTGAGTTAATCACCCTATGCCGGGCCAAGGGTGGCAACCAGGAAAGACGCAGCCATGCTGTCCCTACGACCCAGGTAGCTACCTCGTTGGCATCGTACAATGCCCTCGCATGGTGCCTTGCTAGCTCCAGGCCACGTGCAGAGAGTGCAATGGCTTGTCTGGTTTGCTCAGTGTCAGGCATTGAGGATAGGAGTTGACTAAGTCTGGACCACAGGAACCTATTATAAGTTGCGAAGTGGGCCTGATGTGCTGCGATAGACAGCAGCAACTGTGCCGAGTAAAAAGTCCTCCTACCCCAGAAGTCAAAATCAGAGCAGTCTTGATCTGGGGGCCGGTCACGGTGAAGGGCGCGAAGCCCATCGGGAGTGTCCAGTTGCGTTAATCCTGACTGTGGATGAGGCATGGAACCTGGAGACTCTGTGGGGGGCGCAGTACCGCTGGCAGAGATCCCTACGGCAGGAACTCCAGAAAAAGGTCTCTGCCAAGATCGCAATGACGCCTCCCAAAAGGGAGCAGGCCAGGGAGGCACCACAAGGGTGTCCTCACTGAAATCTCCTAAAAAGGCATGCGCTGAGTGCTCCGGATTGCTTTGAGTGGGAGGGGTGATACACAGGTCCTCCAACATCCTCACAAGGAATCACTTATACTCTGCAAGATCAGCAGCTGGAGAAATGTGGACAGAAGGCTCCTCTCCCCCAGAAGAGAGGGATGAGGAGTCAGAGGACCTAGGCTGTTCGGAGCACGGCTGCTCAGGGGGAGGTTGAAAAACCTGTCTGTCCATGGCCCTGACATAAGCGGGGAACTAAGCAGCCACGGCTCTAAACTGATCCCAGGTGAGAGGCCCGGAAGGACCAAGTATACCAGGGAGCGCAAGAGAATGTGGCAGAGGGATGGGGACAGAGCCGAGAAGAGAAGTCGATTGACCTCCGCCTGGACTAGGGAGCGGACCAAGAGCTCCAGAAGAAGAAGGAGCTCCAGAAGACTCCACAGCCGACAGCTGAATAACCATTTCGGAACTGCCTTCGCTGCGCCCAGAAGAATCCCCCCTGTGAGGTGACCGGGGCTGTGTAGATCCAGAAGGACGGTCCCCTACCTTCAAAGAAATTGAGGGAGAAGAGCGGAGATCCACACTACGGCTCCTTCTGGCTGAGTTCTGGAAAAAGGCAGCCGAACAAAACTCACACCCCTCGACCCCTCGGAATCCGAGAGTGCCCTCCTCCTTGAAACAGCCAGCCTAGGCAGCTGGCAACCCTGGTCAGCCCCTGAAGGAGCTATCGAAGGAGTAATGCCCTCTCCTCCTGTGGGTGCTCCGATTGGCCCCAAAGTTGGGCGATCTTCGCACACTACTCGAGGGGGTACCATCACTGAGGGGTCAGCGAACCCTCTGAGGCCAGGTTGCAGAGCAATAGTGGCCTGCACCACTGCCTGCTGGTCAGCAACCCTGACCCTGGCCATGGTAGCCGCTGTCCGGTCCTCAGAGGGGGGCTGGTCATGGTCTGTCGAGGATACCACTAGAGTGCCCATCTGGGCAACTAGCTCAGAGGAGCCAGACTGCCTGTCCGACCCAGAATTCGACTCCTCCTCCTCCGAAGTGGAAACCGAAGTCTTGTGCCAGACAGTGGGTGGGCGCTCCGCGCCATCCTGACCAAACGGGGCACCAGAAAAGGAGACTGCACCTGAGATGGTTCCAATGCCCTCCTCAGCACCACGAATGGTGGCAGAAAGAGGCACGGCTTCAACGAGGGCAGCAATCCTGGCGTCAGAACCCGACACGGCGCCGTCCGGTCCCACAGCACTGCGAATGGCTCCGGGGACAGAGACAGTGCCGATGTCGGCTCCGACAGCCCCATCGGGGCCGAGAATGGCTCCACCCGGCACCACAAGCAGCGCCGAGGGCAGAAGCGGTGCCGATGACAGCGCCGACAGAAGTCTCAGCGCCTCAAACAGTGCCAAGATCCAGAACCTCCACGTGCCATGTGCTGACTCGGAGCCTCAAACGACTCCTGAAGAGGACACGGTGCTGTGCTCAACCTCGGCGCTGAGGCAGGAGAAAGACGAAGATGGCACCATAGAAACTCCGATGGCGCTGCTAGCACTATCAGCGCCGCGAACGGCGCCGACAGCAGCCATGGTGCAGAGCAACTGGCCGACACCAATGATAGCACCGTCAGGGCCTACTGCACTGCGAACGGCACTGAGGCCCAAAACAGCACCGACTGACGGCGTCGAGGACAGCGACGACCCAGGCCTTCCAAGCCGCAGGTCCGACACCGGGGGAGCCTTCACCCCCGAAGGGGCAATTGCCATAACGGTGCCTCCCGTCCATCCCCCGTGGGAAACACTCTGGGCCTCCTGCACTGTGGGAGGAGCTATGGCTAGGCTGGGAAAAGCTGAGGCTCCCTCCTCCCCAGTTCATATAGAACTGGAAGGGGACCCAGAGGAAAGGCCGAGAGAACATGGCTTGGCCCGGCCAGTGCAATGACCCCCAAAAGTCGTGAGCCGCCCACTTTCCACGCCGCATTATTCGATTACTCTCCGATTCATGGAGAAACAGGCGTCACACGTAATCCATATCATGAAGCGGGCCAAGACACGAAGGCAACAGTTGTGCTGGTTGGTGACGAATATGTGGTTGCATGCACACCATCGCATGGGGGGGCCGACCCGTCCTGGAAGTTTTCTTGCCCTCCAACCGAGAAATGACCTACAGAGAAAAAAACACCAAAAACAGACTCAACGTTGCAGAAGAAAACATTACTCACCTGTAGTAATGTTGTTTCTTCCCAGGGATCCACATATAATTACTCTTTGCAGTGCCCTTTAAGGTCAGCACTGCCCCGGAGCCAAATGGAATGCTATGCTAATTATGGAATGTTTAGCTAGTGCATTCATTTTCAAACTGCCCTATTCTAACTGCCTGGATTCTACCTCAGATTTCTGTGAAGCCTGCAAAGAGGCCATAGCAAATATATAAATAAATAAAACAATGAATAATTTCGAACTAATGGCCAACAGGGCCATAAAAAGTAGTAACAGGCCAAGAAATGGCCAAGAAAAACACAAAGAATGAGTCCTCTTTTCTGAACCAGATGCACCCTTAGAAAAGAACCTAGTAGTTAAGTATCAGGGAATGTGTTAACAAATGACATACCCATCATACTGAGAGACATCTCAGCTGTACAGAGTATTTTTCTGAGATTCTAAGGAGAGGACCGGAACGGGGAGTAATAATATTAGTGGATCCCTGGGAAGAAACAACATTACTACAGGTGAGTAATTTTTTCTTCTAACCCCAGGAATCCACTAATATTATTACACTTTGCAGACTATGTAGCAGTACCACTAGGAGGTGGGCAGAATCTATTTAGGAAAAAGAGTCTGCAAAACAGCCCTTCCAAAATTGGCATCACTCCTGGCCTGGGTATTCAGGCTGTAATGCTTAGTAAAGGTGTAGACTGATCTCCAGGTAGCTGCTTTACAAATTTCCTGAAGAACATCATCTCTGGCAGCTGCAACGGTGGCAGCTGTGCCCCTTGTGGAATGGGCCCTAAAACCTGAAGGAGGGACCTTGCCCACCTTTGTGTAGCAAAATTGAATATATTGGACTATCCATCGAGATATAGTCCTCTTTGAAGCAGGAGATCCCTTATCTACTTTCACATAGGTAAGGAACAACTGTTGTCTGTCCTGCCATTGATCCTTAGTGTTGGCTATATAATAGCTCAATGCTCTCTTCACATCCAGACTATGCAGCCTATGCTCACCAGAACTGGCGTGTGCTGTAAAAAACACCGGTAAGGTAATGGACTGATTTAGATGAAAGTCAGAAACTACTTTGGGAAGGAATTTTCTGTTACTTCTCAACACTACCTTATCATTGTAAAAAGAAATATTAGTCCTTTTCCACACAAAGGGCTTGTTAACTCACTTATCCTCCTAGCAGAGGTAAGTGCCACAAGGAAAACTACATTCCAGGTAAAGTACTTTAGCTCTGCAGTAGCCATTGGTTCAAATGGCGGGAGCATAAGCTGGGCAATACAAATGTTGAGGTCCCAAGCTGCCATTGGTTCCCTATGTGGGGGAAACAGGTGTAAAAGGCCCTTAAAGAACCTTCTAAATATAGGGTTTGAGGCTACTGATACTCCTTTCCCTACAGAGAGGTGGGCTGAAAGTGAAGCAAGATGAACTTTTAGGGTTGAAAGTTGCAATCTTAGAGAATGCAGATGGGACAAATAATCTAGGATGACTGGAATGCCAGCCTGTGCTGGGGTTAGGCCCTTTCCTGTACACCAAATGGAAAATCTTTTCCATTTTGAAGCGTAAGTTTTCTTAGTAGAAGGCTTTCTACAACTTCTAAAACTGTTTGAGAGTATTGGGAGTCTGGATACTCTAAGTCCTCAAGAGCCAAGCTTTGAGTCTGAGAGACCTGAGATTGGGGTATACCACCCTGCCTTGGAAGAAAGTCAGCAGGTTGTACCTCTGAGGGAGGTAGATCGGTTTGTCCACTGACATTGAGAGTAACAGGGAGTAACAACGCTGTCTTGGCCAGTCTGGTGCTACTAGAATTATCGAGGCTGGTTGTGACCTGAGCTTGATGTGTACTCTGAGGATCAAGGGAAAAGGAGGAAAGGCATAAAGGTATTTTCCTGTCCAATCGAAGATCAGGGCATCCACTGGGACAGTTCCCTTCACTGGGGCCCTGCAGCAATAAAGGGGTAAATGGTGATCCTGGTGGAAAGCAAAAAGATTCATTTCTGGGGTTCTCCATCACCTGAATAGGACTTGCACTACTTGACTGTTCAGTGCCCATTTGTGATGGGCCTGGTTTATCCTGCTCAAGGCATCCACCAGTGTATTGTCCTTCCCTGGCAGATGAATTGCCTGTAGGGAGCATTTATGGAGTAAATCAGGCTCCATATTTTCATTGCCTCTGTGCATAGTGGAGTGCATCTTGTCCCTCCTTGTTTGTTGATGTAGTACATTGTAGTGGTATTGTCTGTTCTGACCTGAACCACTTTTCCCTTTATGAGATGAACGAAAGCCTGAATGGCCAAGTACACTGCTCTTAACTCTAAGAGATTTATGTGCAGGAGTGACTCTGCAGCACTCCAAGACCAGTGAACTGTGTGATTCCCCAGGTGGGCGCCCCACCCTAGGAGGAAGGCATCTGTTGTGAGTCTCAAGGACGGGGTTCCTGTAGGAAGGGAACACCTTCCCTTAGGTTGTCGGGATCTGTTCACCACTGTAAGGCCTGTAGAAGAGTTTTTGTTACAGGGATTAGTTTTGAAAGTGGATCTCGTCTCTGGGACCAATGGGCCCTGAGGTGAAACTGAATGTCCCTCATTTGAAATCTGGCACCCATGACTGTGCCTGTTGCTGCAACCATGTGCCCTAGCAGCTGTGAAAACTGAGTTGCTGGTTTTGGCCTGTCTAGGACAAATGAGTTTGCTAGAAGCTGGATAGCCTGTACTCTTTCCAAAGGAAGGAAGGCCTTTCCCAGAATTGTATTGAGTTCTGCTCCTATGAACTACAATACTTGGACTGGGGTGAGAACTGATTTCTTTAGATTTAGAAGAAACCCAGGAGGAGAGAACACTTTGAGCTAGCAGTAAGTGTGCTGGCGCTTTGTTGGGATTTTCCCACAGTCAATGAGTCATGCAGATGAGGAAAAATCTGTGACACCCAGTTTTCTGAGATGTGCCACTACTACTACTGCTATGCACTTTGTGAACACTCTTGGTATAGAGGTAAGGCCGAAAAGAAGTGTTGAGAACTGGTAGTAGCCTGAGGGGAGAGTGAAGCTGAGATACCTTCTGTGTGATTCTCTGACAAGGATGTGAAAGTAAGCATCTTTTAGATCCAGAGAGGCCAACCAGTCCCCTTTTTGTAATGTTGGTAGAACTATTGACATTGTTACCATTTTTAATTTGGGTTTGACCAAATACTTGTTTAAACATCTGAGGTCTAGTATAGGCCGCCACTCTCCAGTCTTTGTGGTTAAGAAGTATCTGGAGTAAAACCCTTGCCCTTTTTGATTGAATGGAACACGCTTGACTGCTTTTATCAATAGTAAGTTTCTTACATCCTGCTCCAGCAATTTTCTCTGTGATGGAGGAACTGATGGAAAGCGTTTTACTCTTATAGGGAAAGGGACTTGAAACCAAGGGAGAGACCCTGACCCACTATTTCCAGGACCCACTTGTCTGATCTTATTTTTGACCAGTCCTGGAAATAGTGAGAAAGCTTTTCCCCTACTGGATGTGGAGAGGCAGCCCGAAGGGAAGATTCAGGGGTTCTGCTTTTGCTGTTGCTGAGGTTGGGCTGAATGGGACCCTCTGCGAGAGCCTCTTCTGCCCCATGCCCTATAGAAACCCGTCTGCTGGGGTTGGCAGTGTGTCTGCGGAGCAGCTTGCACTTGAAAGAAAGGTCTTCTAAATGTAGACCTGCCCTACCTCCCCTAGAATAAGAAGTGGAGGGAGAAGGTTTGTCTCTGGTGGAATTACTTCTGAAAGTAGCCTTGAATTCGTCTACTTTCTTCATGTAGGCTTCAGTTTGTGCACCAAAAAGGGAATGGCCCTCAACTGGGAAATCCATTGCTTTGTTTTGAGTGTCCTGGGTGAGGTTAGTAGCGCTCAGCCAGGCAAACCTTCTCATGACTATAGTGCCAGCCAACCATCTGGCCGCAGTTTCATTCGTGTCTGCTGCCATTTGGAAACCTCCAAACCCAATTTGGCTGTCTCTAGTAAATCAGAAACAGTGAGAGAGGGATTTGCCTCTGCATTATCCACCAGAGACTGCCATAAAGCCTCTTGGTAGAGAGCAGCATAGGCCTGATAAGAGGCTTGCCTGATAGCAAGTGATGCTGAGAGGTATCCCCTCTTAGCCATACTATCCACCTTTCTGGACTCTTTTTCAGGTGGGTGAGAAGACAAGGGGGTTTTGGCCTTCTCGCAGGCTGCATGCTGCACAATGCCCTGATGATCTGGGTGGCTGAATAAAAAGTCAGCACCAGATTTCTCCAGTTGGTACTTTTTGTCACATTTTTTTTTTTTTTTTTTTATCAATGGGTGTGACAGTGTGAGGAGCTTTTAAAATTTCCAGAATGCCTTTTCTGAAAAATGTATACAGAGGAAGCAGGATTCGCTTTGAGGATGTTAACCCCATTAGTTCCATACACTGAACCTCTTCGTCATCCTGTACCTCCTCAATTGTCTGGAGATCCAGTGTTTCCACCATTTTTTTGATAAAACAAAAATGGGAGGAAAAATCCTCTGAAGGCCTGGGGGAACCAAAATCTTGCTCAGGTGACACCTCAGGCTCTATTCCTTCCTCCTCCTCCTCCTCATCATAAACTTCACCACCCACAGTGGGAACAGACACCAGGGGGGTGGCAGCAGTAGCAGTAGTTTTTTCAGATGGAGCAGTTACAGGCTGCTGGGGAGGGAGCAATCCCTGCAGCACCTGTAACAAAGCCAGAGCTTGTGTGATATCAGCAGGAGAGGTGTATGTACAGGCACCTGAGGGACCCCTTGAGGCGTTTCAGCCGGGGTGTCAGTGTGCTTACTTTTTCTTAGTTTTTTGGCAGGCACCGGAGAGTCAGCTGGCTGATTGCCTCTCTTACTAGAGCCCTCACCTGTATCAGGGGTGGATTTGGAGGCTCTAGAAGGAATTGCCACATTTTTTGAGGGGGTGGACTGGTCAGAGCCCAGGGACTCCTCTTCAAGTCTTCTCTCAAGTCTCCCCCTGAGCTTCTCCACAGTTTTTTCAGGAAAAGACTTGCAAGTGTCACAATCTTCACTGAAATGCTTAACACCAAGACAGAGCAAACAAAGGTCATGTTTGTCAGCTCTTGCAAATACATCTGCACATTTAATACAATTTTTAAACCCTGTAGGTCCTGTGATCTTTTTGGGTTTAGCCATAATAGAAAGCAGGACTCAAAAACCGCTAAAAAGAGAAATATTTAAGCTTTTGTGGTCGGTTTAAATGAAAAAACAATCGGTTGAGAAACTGGCAATTTAAAACGTAACCGTGGTTCCGATCGGTTCAGGAACCGAGAACCAGTAGTAGAACCAGTAAATCCTCGGTTCAAAAAAGAAAAATTAAATGTTTTGAAAAAGAAAAACACCTGGAAACTTAACTAAAAGTTTCCATTTAGATCTACCAAACTGTCGGTTCCCCCTCGGTTCAAAGGAACCGTGGAGTACCGATAAAAAAAACTAAATAACTATCTATGAGGTAAAATTACTTAAATAAGAATAAGGCAGTAATGAAAAAATAAGACAAAATACTTAAGTTCTTTTTGTTCTTATGCACAATTTAGACGATCTTGCCAGGGCATCTGAACTTTGCAGCGGAAACAGAAAATGTGAGGTAGAATCCAGGCAGTAAGAATAGGGCAGTCTGAAAATTAATGCACGAGCTAAACATTCCATAATAAGCATAGCATTCCATTTGGCTCCGGGGCAGTGCTGACCTTAAAGGGCACTGCAAAGAGTAATAATATTAGTGGATTCCTGGGGTTAGAAAACAGAATAATTGGAAAGGCCTTACCGGGCGACGTCGAGTACGGCAAAACAGAATCGGCAGGAGGAACCAACGGACTTTGGCACCGCAATAAGCAAATGGCGTAGTCGAGAAACTGCGAGCAGGCCTCAAAATCTTCCTCTAGCCTCCCACGAGGTGACCTTGACGGCAGGAGATGAACTGGCGGGAGGGCGGAGCCGACAGCACCTAACGGCCAACCCGCGAGCACCACGCAGTGCGTCGGCCTTGAGGACAGCGCTGATGGTGCATCGACTCCGCCCATCCAAAAAAAAAAAGCTCCCGCAGGGTCATGACCTCCAGCCATATACCCAAATGTGATGAATGGTGAAGACTGACACAGATAAGATCAGCTGTTTTCTGTCCTGCCTATGGTCCTTTGTGGCTGTCATGTAGTAGCTGAGAGCTCTCTTCACATCCAGACTGTAAAGTCTTCTTTCACTAGAGGTAGAATGCTCAGTGAAAAAGACAGGTAGGGTAATGGTTTGGTTCAGGTGGAAATCAAAGATCACCTTAGGGAGAAATTTCCTGTTTGTTCTCAGGACCACCTTGTCCCTGTGGAATGAGATGTAGTCCTGTTCAATGCAGAGAGCCTGGAGCTCATTGATTCTTCTTGCAGAAGTCATTGCCACTAGGAAAACTGTTTTCCAAGTAACATATTTCAAATGAGCACATTACCACCACTACCTCAGAGGTTGCGAAGAAAGCACAGCAGTTGGACCACAGTGGGCTCAGGGAGGGTAAGGGTGGTGGAACAGAGGCACACCCAGTCAGTTGTTCCACTCCACAATCCATGCACCATTCTGGGGGAGCATAGTTCCCCTATGGATGCACCCGCAGAGGAGACTAAGGAGGGTGCAGACAACTGTCACAAGGGAGGCCCTCAGGAAGGAGGCAGAGGGCACCACAGGGAAAGAAAGCAGCTCCTGGTGGGGGACTCAGGGGATAGAACTGGGGGGAGCAGGGAAAACTGAAGTAAGGTGCCTGCCTGGTGCCATGGCTTGGAGGGACAGGAAGCGCATCCTTAGGATCACGAGAACAGTTGCACGGGAGTCTGATCTGGACGTCATTGTCCACCTAGGGACAAATGACTTAGCTCATCATGAGATTAGAGCAGTGCAAAAGGACTTTGTAGAGTTGGGGAGGGCTTAAGACAAGTAGCGCACAGTATCCTTCTCAGAGGTGCTGCCTGTCAGTGGCATGGGTGAGGCGAGGGTACTTTGCACCATGCAGTTTAACAAATGGTTGAAAAAATGGTGTGGAGCACAGGGGTTTGGCTTCATTGGGGACTGGGGTTCCACCTGGAGGGACACCAGCCTATACTGGCAGGATGGTCTGCATCTGTCCAGGAAGGGAACAAGTCTTTTGGGCAATCGGTTTAAATGCTTCATTGGCAAGTCTTTAAACTAGTCAAGGGGGGAGGCACTGATAAGCAGCAGGAAAATCCCAGCCTCCTCTACAAAACAGGGTACTAAATGAGAAAAGACCAAGGTAGAAAGGTCAGTGGGGTGGCGCTACAGAAGGTAAAGCCATCAAAAATGGAGAGCAATGAGTACCAATGCCCGTAGTCTGGGTAACAAGCTCCTGAATTAGTGGCCTTGATGGAGGAGGAAGATCTGGATATCGTGGCAGTCACAGAAACATGGTACACACAGAACCATGACTGGGACGTAAACATATCAGGATACACTATCTACAGGAGGGACAGGGAGGGTAAAGAGAGGAGGAATAGCCTCTACATAAGAGAAGAAATCAAAGCAACAGAACAAAAGGGTAAACAGGAGGAGAAGAAGTACTGTGGGTCAATTTGGAGGCAGGCAATGGCACCACAATCCGCACAGGGTTGATATAGACCCCTTAGGGGAGGAAATGGACAAGGAAATGATAGAAAGTATATTTAGAATGGCAGATAAAGGGAGATATTGCTGATGGGTGATCTGAATATGCCAGATGTTAACTGGAGTGCAGTTGCAGCAGCCACTTCTAAGAGTGGGGTTATTCTAGATGCCCTACAGGGGGCATGCCTTAGACAACTAGTATTGGAGCCCACTCGAGAGGGAGCAATCTTAGACCTGGTTCTCTCAAATGGAGATGAAGAGAGGATCACAGATGTAGAAGTGGGTAGCCATCTGGGAACTAGCGACCATCTGACAGTAAGTTCACAATAAATACAGTAACAGAGTCAAGCCATACAAAGACAAAGGTACTGGATTTTAGGAGGGCTGACTTTGCCAAAATGGGTGAGTGCCTAAGGAATGCACTAGCAAATGGGCAGGAAGGAGGGGTGGAAGAACAATGGGGAATAATAAAAACTGCCATCACAGAGGCAACAAGCCTTTGTGTAAAGCAAATAAACAAAACAAAACGAGGTAAGAAACCACTATGGTTCTCAAAGGAAGTGGCAGTGAAGGTTCATGAGAAAAAGAAAGCATTCAGGAAGTACAAGGAATCACAGAAGGAACAGGACAGAGAACTGTATCAGTTACAGCAAAAGAAAGCTGGAAAGGCAGTCAGAACAGCAAAGGCCCAAACCGAGGAAAAGATAGCCAACTCAGTTAAGAAGGGGGATAAAACCTTTTATAGGTACATCAGGGAGCGAAGGAAGACCAAGGGAGGGATAGTGAGGCTTAATAAAGGGGAGGGAAGGAGGGTGGGCAGAGGGTGACTGTGAAAAGGCAGAGATACTAAACAAATATTTTTGCTCAGTATTTACAAAGGAAGAGGGGGAGGTACCTAAAACAAACAGTAGAAACACTCTGGATACAGAAGTTGATACCAGCCCATTTACAGAAGAAAGGGTTCTGAAAGAGCTCTTAAAACTGAAGGTGGACAAAGCAATGGGGCCTGATGGGATTCATCCCAGAATTCTAAAAGAACTAAGGGTAGAACTAGTGACACCACTGACTACCCTCTTTAACAAATCATGGGAGGATGGGGTGGTACCTGAGGACTGGAGAAGGGCAGATGTGATTCCCCTTCACAAAAGTGGGAGCAAGGCAGAAGCAGGAAACTACAGACCTGTTAGTTTAACCTCAGTGGTAGGGAAAATTATGGAATCACTTCTGAAGAAAAGAATTGTTGAGTATCTAGAGGCCAGAGGGGCACAGGACCCAAGGCAGCATGGATTCACAGCAGGAAGGTCAGGCCAGACAAATCTGATAGATTTCTTTGACTGGGTGACCAAAGCAGTTGATCAGGAGGGGCTGTGGACATGGACTACCTAGACTTTGCAAGGCATTTGACACAGTCCCACACAAAGATTAATATACAAGTTAGCCAGCCTGGGAGTGGGTCCCAAGATGACAGCCTGGGTAAAGAATTGTCTGGAGAATAGGACACAGAGAGTAATAGTAAATGGAGTCCACTTGAAAAATACAGGTTACTCACCTGTAACAGGAGTTCTAGGAATGGTATATGTTGTTCATCCACACTGTCTGGCAGGTTCCTTGCACGCTTTAAATCTTGCGGAAGGTCTTCAAGCTGGCTTCTCCCACCCACCGGGTGGTAAAACTCTCGGCTCCGCCCATGGCGCCAGATCTGGCCCGCTGGAAGCTCAGGTTGTGCGTCAAAGCCGGGGAGGTCGGGTGGGGTGTGTGGATGAACAACATATACCATTCCTAGAACTCCTGTTACAGGTGAGTAACCTGTATTTCTAGGGACATGGATATGTTGTTCATCCACACTGTCTGGCAGACTCCTAGCAGTTCTCCGGGAGGAGGGAGGCAAGGCGCACACCCCCTATTTAGGGAATAAAGACTGGAGAACCGAGGTCCCAAACCAGCATCCGGCGTGACTCAAGGTCGATGTGGTAATGGGTAATAAGGTGTGCTGACTTCCAGGTAGCAGCCCTGCAGATTTCCTGGATAGGGACGCCCTGGAAGCAGCCACTGATGCAGCATGACAGGTAGAATGAGCCTTATCCTCTGGGAGGCTCCATGCCCGCCAACTTGTAGCAGAGATCTATGCAGGAGGTGACCCACCTGCTTATCGTCCGCTTGGCTGCAGGTCTGCCAGGTGTGGCTTCAGCGTAGGTGATAAACAGCTGGCAAACCTCTCCCTGAATTTCAGCCGTGCGCTCCTTATAATAAGCGAGTGCCCTTCTAGGGTCCAAAGTATGGAGCCTGTATTCGGCCTCCGAGGTGTGATTGGGGTAGAAAACCGGCAGAGTCAATACCTGGTTAAGGTGAAACTCCGACACCACCTTTGGAAGGAATTTCGGGTGGGGGCACAGGACAACCTTGTCCCTGTGGAAGACCAGGTAAGGAGACTCGATGCAGAGCGCCTGGAGTTCTCGCATCCTTCTGTCTGACGTGATAGCCACCAAGAAGGCGGTCTTCCACGACAGGTGAGAGAGTTCACACCTGTGCATTGGTTCGAATGGCTTGCCCATGAGCTTTGCCAATACCAGCAGTAATTCCCACGGAGGTGGAGGTTCCCACACCGGAGGGGAAATGTGATCAAGGCCTTTGAAAAAGCACCAGACCACCTTCTCCTGCACCACCGACTGCACCCCGGCCCGCGCCCGGTAAGCAGAGATGGCTGCTAGGTGCACCCTTAGGGTCGTCGACCTAAGCCCTTGACTGGAAAGGGACCATAAATAGTCCAAGATGCTTGCCAAAGGACAGGAGGAAGGGTCAAGCCTTGCCCTGACACCAAATGGAAAATCTCTTCCATTTGAAGGCATAGCATTTCTGTCGACTCCTACGGGACGCCTCAACAACATTGAGGACCTCATGGGAAAGACCCAGGCCTGGAACCTAGCGCCAGGAACCAGGCCGTCAGGTGCAGGGAATGAAGGTCCGGATGGAACACCTTCCCCTGATTGACTGAGAGCAGGTCCGGGCGAGCTGGAAGCTGCCTCGGGAGCCTGGAGCTGAGGCTGAGGAGATCTGGGTACCAGAACTGGCGGGGCCAGTCTGGGGCTATCAGAATCACCTCGCCTTGTCCCTCCTTGCCTTGAGAAGCACCTTGTGAATCAAGGGAAATGGGGGAAAGGCGTAAAAGAGGCCCGGGTCCACAGCCTCGAAGGCATCCCCCTGCAGCGAGCCCTGCTGAGGGGGGCGGGCATGAAACAGCCTCAGCTTCACGTTCTCCTTGGAGGCAAACAGGTCCACCTGAGGTGTGCCCCAGTGGGAGAACAGATCTTGTACTACCTCCGGCAGGAGAGACCAATCGTGAGATGCAGCCCCTATCCGGCTCGGGGCATCGGCCACAGTGTTGGAGGCTCCTGCCACATGAATGGCTAGGAGATCCGCCTCCAGGCTGCGCACGAGTGACCAAATGCGGAGAGCTTCCTTGCACAGAAGCATGGAATGCGTCCCGCCCTGGCGGTTTAGGTAGTACATGGTCGTGGTATTGTCCGTCTGGACTCGGACCACTTGACCCCGGAGAAACGGAGCAAAGGCGGTGAGAGCTAGGCGGACCGCTCGGAGCTCCAGCAGGCGGATGTGGCATCAGGACTCCTGCGGGGACCAGAGGCCGTGCGCTCGGTGTTCCCCTAGATGGGCACCCCAACCCATCAGAGAGGCATCAGTCGATAGGGAGACCGTCGGCTCGGGGCGGACAAACGGGATGCCCTCCTGCAGATGAGATGGAATGGTCCACCACCAGAGAGCGTTCCACATCTCCTGGGACACCATCACTAGCTGGTCCAATGGATCTCAGCGTTGTGACCACTGGCTGGCCAGTCCCCACTGAAGGGGGCGCATGTGCCAGCGTGCCCAACAGACCACGCTGGTACAGGCCGCCATGAGTCCCAGGAGGCGCAGGAAGTCCCGGGCAGGGCGCGATTGCCCAACCAGAAATGATTGGGCAAAGGAGGTAAGAACCTCGGCCCTGTCAGCCGGGAGCCATGCTCTGGCTCGAAGAGAGTCGAGCTCTGCCCCGATAAACAGAATCACCTGCTTCGGCTCGAGTTCCGACCTGGCCTTGTTGATGAGAAGGCCGACTTCAGAGCAAACCTGGAGGGCCAGATCACTGGACCACTCCACCTCCTGTCTGGAGGGGGCTGCTATCAGCCAATCGTCCAGGTAAGGGTACACCCGGACCCCTCGGCGCCGCAGGAAAGCTGTCACCACTGCAATGCATTTGGTGAAGACCCTGGGAGCTGGAGACAGGCCGAAGGGCATGGCTCGGAACTCGAAGAGGGATCCCTCCGCTCGAAAGCGAAGGAATCTCCGATGTGACGGACGGATAGGGACGTGAAAGAACGCGTCCTGCAGGTCCAGAGAGCAGAACCACACGCCGTGTTCCAGGGATGGTATTATCTGAGCCAGAGTGACCATCCTGAAGGTTCGAGACCTTAGGAACTTGTTCAGGTCGTGTAGGTCGAGAATGGGGCGCCAGCCCCCATCCGTTTCGGAACCAGGAAGTACCTGGACACAAACCCCGGGTCTGAGGGAGGGTCCGCTACCTCCCTGATCACCTCCTTTTGGAGGAGGAGAGCGATGTCGGCCCAATGAGCCAACAGTGAGGCTGCGGACCGCGAGGCCCCCTGAGGTGCGACGGCTCTGAAGGGTGGGGCCTGCTCAAATTCTAGAGGCAGGCCTTTTCCCACCACCTCCAGTACCCACCTGTCCGTGGTAATAACAGACTAGGCGGAAAGGAAGTGCCGGAGCCGCCCCCCCACGAGGGGAACCTGGGTGAGGTGACGGGGTTGGGGGCGACACCCCTCAGCCCGTCACTGGGCAGGCTTGGAGGAGGGACCGACCGAGGGACCTCCTGGGCCCTACTCCCTGCTTCCTGTTGGAGGAAGCTCCGGGCTTGGGTTTGGGATGCCAAGCCCGAGCCTGCTGGCCCTGACGTTGCTGGGCCGGGCGCGCGGGGCGCAGAAGGATGAAAGGGCTTAGGCTGTGGTTTGCGGCCTTTGTCCTTCTGAGCGGAAGAGACTGAGTCCAAGGTAGCATTGGACTTCTTGATCCTCAGCAGGTGACCTTCCACCCCAGGGCCGAAGAGGTCAGTCCCCAAAAAGGGAACATCCGCCAACTTGTGCTGGGTATCCGAAGTAAAGGTGGATATCCTCAGCCAAGCCCGACGACGCATGGCCACTGCGGCCGCCACAGACCTGGCACATGAGTCCCCAATGTCTAAAGCAGTCTGGAGCTGCTGTTTGGCCACTGCCCTGCCCTGGTCCCGCACCTGCCTGACCGCAGTCTGCAGATCCGTGGGAAGATGAGGGACGACCTCATCCAGGGAGCCCAACAGGGCATGAGAAAAATGTGCCATGAGGACGGCGAACTGGCCTGACGTAAGGCCGAGAGGACGAGCATAGACTTTTCGCCAGCATAATCCAATTTCTTGGATTCTTGTCGGGAGGTTTGTCCACATCCCAAGCGCTCCAGCACGCCGGAAACGCTGTCGGTAACCAACCCTCAGCAGAGGGGTGTTCAAAACCGACAGGGAACCGGTAGGGACCGGATACTTCCTGGCCATCCTGGCCAAGGCACAGGGCAGGAAGCAGGGCGCTGCCAGAGCTCCAAGGCCGGACCCACTATGGCCTCGGCCACCGGAAAGGCCTCCGTAGGGGAATCCCCTCGGTCCAGAATCTCCGTGAGGGGATACCTGGCCTGTTTAGAAACGGGTTCGAGCTTCATCCTGGTGGACTCCGAGATGAGCCGAAGCAATCCTAGGAAGGACGAAGGGCTATCGTCCACAGACTGTCCTCCTGAGGACTCCAAGTCCATTCGCTTGGAGAAAAGGGAGGAATCATCCTCGGACTCGGAAGAGTCCTCAAAGAGCTGCCTCGGGCCTGAGCCACCCTCCACCTGCCGAGGTCTATCGGGAGTGAGGGTGACAGACAGCCTATGGGGCAGTCCCTGAGCCGACCGAGTATTTTTGGTCGGAGCCCCAAATAATGGCTGTGGAGGTGGAGGTTCCACCAGAATCGGTGGGGCAGCTGGAATTGGCCGAACAACCGGCCTGGGAACAGGCTCCTCGGCTAAAATGAGGGGTTGTTTCGGCTGCTCCGGTGACAGCCATTTAATGGCCGGGGAAGACGACGGCTTATTCCCGGTCAGAAGGAGCTGTTGCCACATGAGTTCCTCATACCTCCGACGCAACTTGCACCGAAGCCTCCCCTCGTCCGAGGATGAGCGGCGGTGCCGCTTGCCACGGTGCCGAGACCGAGACCGCCTATGACGGCGGGATCGGCTGGACCGCGAAGACGTCCGAGACCGAGAACCTCGGCTAGGCCGAGGACGGTGCGGGGAGGTGTCGCAGGGAATTGGCACTTCCCTCGGCTCGGACGATTCCACGGAAGGCTCCGGAACCGGAGGCACAGACGAGCCGACGGGATCCTCAACTCCCACCGGGGAACGGAGAGGATTCTCGGCTTCTCCAGCCGACAACCCATCCAACGGGTCGGGAAAATCTCGACAGCGTCGAAGGAGTCTTGGTCAACTGGCCTGACGGGGAAACCGTGAAGCCAGTGGCCGAAGCCGAGGGGTCGACCGAAGTCGACTGTCGACAACTAGGGGAGGGGGATCTTTCCCGCTCCCAAGAGCGTCGACGGTGAGACTTACTCTTGTCTCTCTTTTTGGACCGAGAAAAAGGTCCAGAAGAAGTTGGACCCTCACCTTTCGTCGAGAGGGTCAGACAAAGCTCCTTAAAGAAGCCGAATACGAGGCACCGAGAGAAAGCGGGACAAATGCCGCAGCCGAGGTAGAAGCGGCCCGCGCCACCTCCTCTTCAAGGGCGATCATCTGCTCGAGCTGATCCGCCGAGCCCGCCACCGCGAACACCGCCGACCGGGCCTCTTTTGACTTAACCGGAGGAAATTTTTCTCGACGCCCAGCTGTAAACAGGCAGCACGGTCTTCGAGGACGTAGGCCGAAAAAGAAGAGCACAGGTCGCAAGCCCGCGGGTCGTGCTCAAGGCCTAGCAGTAGACGACGTGAGTCGCGGATCCGTCCGAGACATCTTCTGCCCGCAAGGGCATCTCCGGAAACCGGGAGTCGATTTGTCCATCGCAGCCGCGAGGGAGAAGACTGAAGTCTTTTTAGCAAAAAACTTTTAATTTCGAAAATCCGAAGAATTAGGAACCAGTCTTATATGCAGAGCGTTAAGGAGGGAACCTGAGCTTCCAAGCGGTAAGGAAGATCTGGCGTCATGGGGCGGAGCCGAGAGTTTTACCACCCAGGTGGGTGGGAGGAGCCAGCTTGAAGACCTTCCGGCAAGATTTAAAGCAGCAAGGAACCTGCCAGACAGTGTGGATGAACAACATATCCATGTCCCTAGAAGGGGGTTAGTAGTGGGGTACCACAGGGTTCAGTAGGACGGTCCTCTTCAATGTCTTTATAAAGCAACATTGCAGAAGGACTGGAAGGAAAATATGTCTCTTTGCAGATGACACAAAGATCTGCAACAGAGTTGATGCACAAGATGGGGTGGAAAGGATGAGAAGGGACTTGGCAAGGTTAGAGGAATGGTCAAATGTATGGCAGCTTAGATTCAATGCTAAGAAGTGAAGATAATGCACCTGGGAAACAAAAACCCAGGGAAGAGTACACAATGGGGTGAGATACTAACAACAACAAAAATGGAAAGGACCTGGGGTAGTCATATCAGATGACCTAAAGATGGGCAAGCAATGTGAAAGGGCAGCAAGGAGGGTTGGGGGATACTGGGATGCATAGGGAGAGGCATCACCAGTAGAAAACAAGAAGTTATTATCCTCTGTACAGACAGCTGGTGAGACCACATCTGGAGTACTGCGTGCAGTTCTGGAGACCCAATCTCATAAAGACATAGACAGGATGGAAGCTGTCCAGAGGAGGGCAACTAAAATGGTGCAGGGTCTGCACCGGAAGACAGATGAAGAGAGACTTAAAGAGCTTAATATGTATAGCCTCGAGGAAAGGAGGAGGGGGACATGATAGAAACTTTCAAGTACCTCAAGGGAATCAACAAAGTCCAAGAGGGTAGCATCTTTCAAAAAAAGAGGTGTGCAAGAACAAGGGGGCACAATTTGAAGATAGAAGGGCGGCTCAGAGGTAATTTAAGGAAGTATTTTCACAGAAAGGGTTGTGGATGTATGGAACGGCCTTCCAGAGGAGGTTGTGGAGTCCAAAACAGTGGTTGAATTCAAGCATGCATGGGACAGTCATAAGGCAATTCTAGGGGGTGGGTGTAGGAAGAAGTAGGCTGCTGGTTAACTAGGATCTGCAGCTTATCCATCAGGTAGGGAAATGGGCAGACTGGGTGGGCCAAGCGGTCCTTATCGGCCGTCAAATTCTATGTTTCTATGTTTCACAAGACATGGGCTCAAAAGGAGGTCCCATAAGCTTAGCTATGCACACACTCAGGTCCCATGCTGGCACCGGTTCCCTATGAGGGGGGTGCAAATGGGCCAAGCCCTTGAAGAACCTCCTAAAGATAGGATCTGAAGCCACTGACACATTCCTTCCAGCCGATATGTAAGCAGATGCTGCAGCCAGGTGGACCTTCAAGGTACTGGACTGCAAACCCAATTAATGTAAATAAGAGAGGTAATCAAGAACAACTGTAACCCCACCCTATATTGGTACCAGTTCTCTAGCTGAACACCAAATAGAACACCTTTTCTATTTTGAAGTGTAGGTTTTCTTAGTGGAGGGCTTCCTGTAACCTTTTAGAATGTCCAAAACACTCAGACAGATGCAAGCCTGCATACTCTAGGTCTACAAGAGCCAAGCTCTGAGCTTGAGAGACCTGAGGTTCAGATACAGGAGCCTCCCCTGGTTGGAAGTTAACAGATTGTGCCTCCAAGGAAGGTGTATCGGCTCGGCCACAGATATAGAGAGCAGCATAGTACCATGGCTGTCTGGCCCAGTCTGGTGCTATCAAGATAACTGATGCTGACTGGGACCTGAGCTTGAGCAATACCCTGTACACCACAGGGAAGGGAGGAAGAGCATACAGGTGTTTCCCTGACCATTTCAGAGCTAGAGCATCCAGGGGTACTGTTCCCCGATCTGGTAGTCTACAACAGTATTGTGGCAGGTGGTGGTTCTGGTGGGATGCGAACAATTCTATCTCTGGGGTGCCCTACCTCCTGAATATCACTTCCACCACTTGCCTGTTCAGGGTCCATTTGTGATGAACCTGGTTGATTCGACTCAGGGCATCTGCGAGGGTGTTGTCCTTCTCTGGCAGATATATTGCCTATAGGGAAACTCCTAAGGAGTATGCCAGGCTCCAAATTTTCATGGCTTCTATGCAGAGAGGACCCAACCTGATACCTTCCTGCTTATTTATGTAGTACATTGTGGTGGTATTGTCTGTTCCGACCTGCACCACCTTTCCCTGTACTAGTGATGTAAGGGCCTTTAGTACCAGAAACACCGCTCTGAGTTCCAGCAGATTTATGTGCTGGAGTGACTCTACACTTGACCAAGTGCCCTGGGTTGTGTGGTCCCCTAAATGGACACCTCACCCAGTAGAGATACATCTGTTGTGAGAACTGACGGAGACTCCTGCTGAAAAGGAACCCCTTCCCTTAGGTTGGATTCCTCTTTCCACCACTGAAGTGCCCGCAGCAAGGTTTTTGTTACTTCGATCAGCTTTGAGAGGGAATCTCTTCTTTGGCACCAGCGTGCCCTTAGGTGAAACTGATTATCTCTCATTTGGAATCTGGAGCCAGGTCCGTGCCTGTGGCCGCAGTCATGTGGCCCAGGAGCTGTAAGAATTGCCTTGCAGATTTGACTTGTGCAGGCTGAAGGAATCTGCAATTAACTGGATATTTCTTATCCTGTCTAAAGGCAGGTAGACCCTGCCTTGCAGGGTACTGATCTCTGCTCCTATGAACTACAGCACCTGTGCAGGTAGAAGGATAAATTTCTTGTGATTTATAAGGAACCTCAGGGATTCCAGAAGCCTCTGGGTGATCTGCAGATACTGTCTGACTTGCTCTGGTGATTTTTCTTCCCACCACTAGCCAGTCGTCCAGATATGAGAACACTGACACCTTGCCTTCGAAGGTGTGCCACAACCACTGCCAGGCACTTTGTGAACACCTTTGGAGCTGAAGTGAGGCCAAATGGCTGGGATGAAACTGGTAGTGACCCAATGGGAGTCTGAACCTAAGGTACTGTATTTTCTGTGAGACTCCCTTATGGAGATGTGGAAATAAGCATCTTTTATGTCCAGTGATGCCAACCAGTCTCCTTTTTGGAGTGTTGGCAGAATCAATGCCAATGTTACCATTCTGAACTTTGGTTTTGTCAAATGCTTGTTTAGTACCCTGAGGTCTAAGACAGGCTACCAGTCTCCATTTTTCTTTGTGGCAAGGAAATACCTTGAGTAAAACCCCTTTCCTTTCTGCTGAGCTGGGACAGGTTCCACTGCCCTTGACAGTATCAGGCTTCAAACCTCTGCCTCCAGCAGCTTCTTTTCTGTGCGGGAGGATGGACTGAACACTCTGGTTCTCAGAAGAGGAAGGGATTTGAAACTCAGAGACAGTCCCTGACTCACTACCCCCAGGATCCACTTGTCTGTGGTCATGTTTTGCCAAGCCTTGAGGTAGTGAGCCAGCCTGCCTCCAACAGATATAGAGGAGGCGGCCTGTGAAAACACGTCGGAGTGTTTGCTTAGCCTGGGGCTGAGGCTGGGTTTGAGATCCCTGCCTGGGGCCCCTTCTGCACCTACCTCTGAAGTACCCCTGCTGGGGATACTGTTGGTATTGAGGTGTAGCCATTGTCTGGAAAAAGGGCCTGCTGTGAAAGGACCTGACCCTGCTTCCCCTTCCATAGGGCCTTGTGAATGGAGAGGCTTTCTCTTTAGCAGAGTTACTTTGAAGGTTTCTTTGTACTTGTCCACCTTCTTCATATAAGCCACCGTTGGCTCTCCAAAAAAGGGAAATACCCCCAAAGGGAAATCCATAGCCTTTGTTTGAGTGTCCTGGGTAAGATTTGTGGCTCTTAGCCAGGCGAACCTCCTTTGGGCAACAGTATTGGCCATCCACCTGGCTGCTGTATCACTAGTATCAGCAGCCATTTGAAACTGATATTTGGCTGCTTCTAAGCCAAACCTGTCAGTTTCTGCGAGGTCATCCGACAACGGTGATGAGACCTTATCTGCCATAGTCAGTACAGATTGCCATAATGACTTCTGATACCGGGCCTCAAAGGCTTGAAAATTAGCCTGCCTGAGGGCTAAGGAAGCTGACAAATACCCCTTCTTGGCCATACTGTCGATTTTTCTGGACTCCTTTTCTGGTGGGTGAGAAGCCGGGGCACTTTAGCCTTGTCACAGGCTGCCACCTGCACCACCCCCTGGTGGTCAGGGTGGGAAAATAGAAACTGTGCACCCTCCCTGTCCAACTGGTATTTCTTGTCCAGCCTCTTATCAAGAAGGGGGACAGAGTTAGGGGTCTGTAAAAAATTTCAAAGCATCCTTTTTGAAGCATTTATTCACTGGTAAGAGGAGCTTTTTTTGTGGGGGTTAACCCCATCATCTCGAGGTATTCCACCGCCTCCTCATCTTCAATTTCCTTACATGAGGTCATGTATAAGGTATCAGCAATTCTAACAAAAGTAAAGTGTGAGGAATAATCCTCAGTGGTTCTAGGAGGAGAACCAGAATCCTGCTCAGGAGAAACCTCAGGTTCAATGGGTTTCCCTCATCCTCCTCCTCACACTCACCATAATCCTTCTCATCAACAAATGAGGATTTGTCTGAACTGCCAACCTGTCCAGCTGGGGCTTGTACAGGTGGCTGCTGGCCAGTGGAGAAAAGGCCTTGCTAGGCTTGCACCACTTTAACAGCCTGTGCTATTTCTTAAAGAGAAGGAAGAGCCAGAGCACTCACAGAAGTCCCCTTTTTTCAGTAAGGGGTTCTGTGTGCTTTACTTTCTTAGTCTTTTTTGAGGGAACTGGGGAGTCAGCGGTTCAGCAGGCTTCTAAGTAATTTTATTACCCATTTCAGGGGTTGAATGAGTCACTGCAGTGGTTTCACCCACAGCAGAAGAGGGTGTCAGCTGGTCAGAGCCTGAGGGACCCTTAGGTGGAGGACGTTTTTTCTTTAGCCATTCCAGGTGTTTCTCCACTGTTTTCTCTGGGAAGGTTTTACAAATATCACAATCTTCCTCCAGGTAATCATAGCCAAGGCAGGCAACACACAAACTGTGCTTGTCTGCCTTAGCAAACACTTCCCCACAATCAGTACAATTTTTAAAACCAGGTTCACTGGTTGTCTTTTTAGATTTTTCTGAGATTTTATCAGGAACCGATAAAAATGTAAACTGCTAAATAATTGAAAAGTTTTATCTAATATTTAGCGGTTGCGTTCGGTTCCGGAACCGATAAGGAACCGAGGAAAAAATGAACCGAGGTTATCGGTTCAGCAACCGACAAAGCCGTTACAAAAATAAAAGATTTCAAATAAAATTAAACTAAACTAATGGGTCTTTTAGTGAGAAAACCCAGAAAATAAGTAAAATAACTCGGTTCCCCACCGGTTATACCGAACTGGGAGGAACCGATAAAAATACCCAAAATAAAACTAAAACTAAGGTTTAGCTAAAAATTACAATCAGTAAAAGGCAGCAAATGAAAGAAAAAATATACTTCTATATATTTATATGTTTCTTCGTGTCACAGGTAGAAGTTGAGGAGAGGAACTCCAAGCGACTAGACTTGACAGGCGGAGAGTGAAATCTGAGGGGGTTTAGAACTAAGGCAGTTAGTTCAAGGCAGCATTTGAATAGTTGTCACGTGCAAAAAGTTCCATCTTTTGCATGTGTTCTATCCTCTCCGGGCAGTTGTGGCTTAAAGGGACACTGTAGAAAGTTAGGAATACCTGAGTATTACTGAGGTTAGAAGCTTTATAAAGGCTCCAAGGTTCTGAAAGACTACGAAACCTACCGCTTCCTTAGAAACAAGTGTACGAAAGCCACATGATTGGCCAAAACTGAGTACTTCAATTCCACCTTCCATTCCAACATACATAATCCCTGCACATTTTGGAAAATGACACACTCTCTTGTCTCCCTTCCCTCTCCCGTTCTCAGCATAAACAACCCCCTCATTACCGACCACTCTAGTGTTGCTGCTGCTCTCAACACATACTTCACCTCATGTGCCTCTGCTCTTCTGACCACCTTACCAGCTATGAGCCTACCTGGTCACACCTGTCATGTCCTCTTGTTCACCCACAAAAAAAACACAACACCTCCTTCTCCAAAATTACTCCTAACGAAGTGCTGGAGGCTTTGTATGCCCTAAACCCTACCAAAGACTGCTCACCTGATGGCTTGGACCCCAAGCTATTATACCTTTCAGCCTCAGCTATCTCTGTCCGCTCTTCTCAACCTCTGTTTTGACCTGGCTGCCATCCCTTCCAGATGGAAGCATGGTATTATTCTTTCTTTACCTAAGGGTGGAGATACCTCTACACCGGGGAATTACCATCCTATTTCCCTCCATCCCACCCTAGCTAAGCTGCAAGAAAGCACAATTACGCAAGAACTTACCATAACAGTAGATCTTCGAGAGGCTCTTGCAGTAGGTAATTACATATAGGACCGAGCCCCAAGCAGTCTGGAACAAAGAGAAGCACACGGGAGAAGGAAACTACTCACAGGAGATCCACTGGCTAAAAAGGACTTAAGAAAGAAGTCCTTGCAGAACAGCCAACCCAAAGCTGGCTCTATGGTGAGAGGCAATGTCCAAACTGTAGTGTTTCGTGAAGGTATGGATGGAAGTCCAAGTTACGGCGGTGCAAATATCAGCCACTGACACATTCTTGAAACAGGCAGCAGAGGCCACGACACCCCTGGTGGAGTGACCCCTGACCTGACCTGGCAAGGTCTTGTGATACTTGTTGTAGCAGAAAGTGATAAAGTGAGCCAGCCATTTGGACAAACATTGTTTGGAAACAGTGGTGCCTTCTCTTTTACTGGCAAAAGAAACAAAAAGTTGGTCAGTCTTTCTGAGATCCTTCGTCCTGTTGGCGTAGTATTTCAGAATCTGGTGAACGTCCAGGGTATGCAAAAGATACTCCCCGTGATTGGAGTGCTGCGTGAAAAAGGCAGGCAGTTCAATGGACTGATTCAACATAGATTCTGCTACCACTTTAGGGAGAAACTTAGGATTGGTGCGCAGAGCCACACGTTCCTTATGGAAAATCAGATATGGAATTTTGCACATCAAGGCCTAAAGCTCGGAAATTCTTCGAGCGGAAGTAATGGCCACTAGGAAGAGAGCCTTCCATGAAAGGAACTTAAGTTCTGCTGAGGCTGCCGGCTCAAAGGGAGGCAGCTTAAGCTTCTCAAGAATGAAATTCAAATCCCAAGGAGGGTCAGGAACCCGAATGGGAGGTCTCAAATGAAGAACCCCCTCGTAGAAACGTCTTCGCGACCTCCAGGTGAGCGAAAGTTCTGTCCCCAAAGGGAATATGATAAGCGGCCAGAGCCGTCATGTGAACCTTCAAAGAGGAATGACTGAGATCCAGGTCGAAGAGATAACGCATGTAGTCTAGTAGCCGCCCGACGGGGCAGGAGAAAGGCTCCAAATCTTTGGACGAAGCCCAAATGGAAAACCGCTTCCATTTCATGGCATAGGTGGAGCAAGTGGATGGCTTTCTGGCCTCCACCAAGATAACTGCTATTTGAGGAGAAACCCCAAAACAGGCTTGTGCTACGTCTTTAGGAGCCAAGCATGCAGCTGAAGGGAACTGAGACCTGGATGGACCAGGGATCCTCGATCCTGGGTCAACAGTAGTCACGAAAGAGGAAGAGGAATCGGAGGTTACTCTGAGTACTGTTGCAGAAGAGGGAACCAAACTTGCCTGGGCCAGAAGGGAGTGATGGAAATCATACGGGCCCCTTCTGAGCTGAGCTTGTGCAGGATCCTCGTAATCAACAGAACTGGGGGAAAAGCACAGATTAATCTACCCTTCCAGTCGAGGGACAGAGCGTCTCTCCAGAGTCGCCCGTGCCCTGGAGTGAGCAACCAAAAGGTGGGCAGTTTTGTGTTTAGTGGGGATGCGAACAGGTTGTCCTGAGAGGTTCCCCAACGTAGGAAGATGCAGTCTGCTATTTCCTGGTCCAATGCCCATTCGTGAGGTTGTGCCGAGGATCGGCTCAAGTGATCTGCCAACGAATTCTCTACCCCCTGGACGTGGACCGCCGTGAGATGAAGGTTGTGTAGGGTCGCCCATTCTCAGACCTGCATCGCTTCCCAACAAAGAGGATAGGAACGAGTCCCCCCCTGTTTGTTGAGGTACCAGACTACACTCATGTTGTCAGTCTGGACAGCCAGGTGACCGGGAAGCAGAAAGGGGTGTAACGCATGAAGAGCATACAACACCACTCTGAGCTCGAGCACGTTGATGTGAAGCGTCTGCTCGAGTATGGACCATGAGCCCTGGGTGTGCTGGGATCCCATATGAGCTCCCCAACCTTCTCCCGAGGCGTCCGTTTACAGTGTTTGGGAAGGCAGAGGAAGGCAGAAGGGAACTCCCCGACAAAGGTTCTCCTGAACCAACCACCAGTGAAAATCCCGAATCATGGGGGTCGAGACTAGCACCTCTTTGTCCAAGTCGTCGACCAATTGATCCCACTGAAACCGAAGAGTCCACTGAGAGATTCTCATGTGGAGCCGAGCACGCGGAACTGTCGGAATTGCAGCTGCCATGAGCCCCAGGAGGCGGAGGACCGACCTGGCGAGAATCCGCCTGTGAGAGGACAAGAAGCTTGCCTGCGCCTGGAGTGTAGCCACCCTGTTTGGGGGTAGAAAGGCCATACCGGTGGTCGTGTCCAGAATTGCCCCGATGAACTGGAGGCACTGAGATGGGATCAAATGGGATTTGGCCTGGTTGATGATGATACCCAGGCTGGTAAAAACCTGCCTGGTAAGGCAAAGGGAACACAGGAGCTCCTCCCTGAATGGGGCTGCCAGGAGCCAATCGTCCAGGTATGGGAAAACCTGCACTCCCTGGATACGCAGGTGGGCCGCCACCACCGACAGGCATTTGGTGAATACTCGGGGGCCAAGGAAAGACCAAATGGGAGGGCCTTGAACTGGTAGTGGTCCCCCTGGAAAGCAAACCAGAGGTATTTGCAGTGGAAAGGGCGGATAAGGATATGCAGGTGCACGTCCTGCATGTCCAGAGCGCACAGCCACAGTCCCAGCCGAAGGAGGGCAAGAGACTCTGTAGGGAGAGCATACTGAACCTTTTGTACTCCACGAACAGATTTAGAGAGCTGAGGTCCAGAATGGGCCTCATGTCTCCTGTCTTCTTGGGGACCAGGAAGAAATGGGAGTAGAAGCCCATCCCCCGAAGAGAGGGAGGGACGGGTTCTATTGCCTCCTTCAACAGAAGGGAGGAGATTTCTTCCTGAACCCTGAGAAGATGTTCGGGGTAGTAAGACGACCTGGGGGGAGGGTTTTCTGGGAGGTTTCTGAAGAAACTCTATGGTGTGGCCCTCTGCTATGAGCTGAAGGACCCAAGAGTCGGCAGTGATCCTCTCCCAACCCAGCAGATGAAGGGAGAAGCTCCCACCTATCGGTTCCTCTGGATTGACCAGATGCTGAGGAAGGGAGTCAGGAGGTGTGGGGTAGCGCCATGGCTGGAGCTCCCGCAGCCCGTTTGGGTGGGGGGGGGTCTCGCAGCTAGAGGGGCCCAGCGTTTGTTGGCCCACTTTCTTTGTGGTTTCGCCTTAGATCGTGCGCGATGGCAAAAGGAACGACGCTGTGCTTGAGGGGCTCTGTACATGGAGTCAACCTCCTTGAGAGCAGTGCCCTTCTCTCTCAGTCCAGTAATGATGTCCTTGACATCACCACCGAACAACACCGAACCTCGGAAGGGGGCATCCTGGATGGCGGATTGTACTTCCGAGGCCAAACCTGACACCCGAAGCCAGGCATGTCACCGCAGACTCACGGCGAACGCCGAACTGCGTCCAGAAGCGTCCACTGCATCATAAATAGCACACAGCATGTGTCTACTGGCCGAACGTGTGGAGCGGACTAGGTCTGCCACTTCCTGTTTAGTCTGAGACTGAGGAAGGGTGTCCAACTTGGCTTCCACCTCGCTAAGGATAGCATTCTGGTAATCCCCCATGTGAGCAACATAGTTCAAGGCTCTGATACCCAGAGTGGAAGAAGAAAAGACCTTCTTGCCATACTGGTCCAGACGGCGGGATTCCTTATCCAATTGTTTCGGGTCAGCCGAACGGCCGTGGGCGGCACTGATCACGACCGAATCAGCCTTGGGGTGTGACGAAAGAAAGTCAATCTCCTCTCAGGAGCCTGATACAGCCTATCCGCCTTCCGAGGAAGGGGGGCTAAAGCCGACGGTTGTTTCCAGATAGTGGAGACGAGGTCGGCGTGAGGCTCAATACAGGGTGGAACTAACATGGGAGCGACCTTGGTCAAATCCAGATAGGCAGCTAACTTCTGCCTCTGTGGCTCCGGCTCCAGAGATTTCCATTGATGAAGAGCCGGGATTTTTCTTAGCAACTCCGTAAATTAGGGATCCTCCGGAGGGGACTTCGGGAGGAGTCCTGGGCTAGTCAGGAGTACGAGGCTCATCCAGATCGTAGCTGTCATCTGAGTCCTCCAATGAGTCCAAAGAAGAAGGAGACGAAGACCCCTCCCCATTCGGGGGAGGAACACGGCCCCTAGAGGGCAAGGTGCCACCCCCAGCCTTAGACCCCGCAGCAATGTCCCTGGGATTTTGGGGGAGTTTCTCAGTGACGGGGATCCGGGTCTGTCGTCAGGAGGCAGCTCTCTACCTCCCTGGTGAGCTGAGCCTTGGCCTCAGCCCACCAAGAAGCCACAGTCTCCCTCAGATCCACCGGCGGCTGAGGGGGCAGTGGAGGAGGACGATATAGATACTGGGGGTATCCATAGGGTGAGTATCCGTAGCCAGACTGTGGGAAACCTGGCATCGGGTACTGCGGCGTCTGATACTGAGGTGTTGGGTACTGCGGTGCCAGATACTGCGGAGCCGGATAAGACGGCGTAAGATCCGGCACCAGGGGCTCTACTGAGGTAGAAGGTCCTGGAAGCGGCCCTGCAGGCGGGCCCGGAACAGGTACCCCAGTGGGCATCGGTCCGGCATCGGTGTGACGTCCGGTAAGGGGAAGTTGGCCAACAGGGCCGGCCATCTGGACCTACGGGAGGAAGGCCTGACGGAGGTGCTGAAGAGTCCCCAGTGGCATCCGGGAGGGCGAGGGATCTCCAGGTCCAGCTGGGGAGATGCAGGGCCTCGACTGGCAGCGAAAGCCGCGGCAACAAGGCGCGCTGGATAAGGTCAGGAGGATCCGGCGTAGGCTCCATCGCCGAGCAACTGCCAGACGGGCCAGCGGGCATCTGACCGGCGGGATCCAGGCGGGCGTCAGAGGAACTGACGTATGCCTGATCGGACTCAGCGCTCAAAGAAGGCCACGCAGGGGAGGTGACCTTGACGGGCAGCTTGACGACCGTGCGCTGCCCCGAAAGGTCGAGCAACTTAGCGGTCGGCTCTGGGCGGATGTCAGAGGAGCCGATGTCAGATCTACCGAGAGGGCGCCTTACTGGGAGCAGATGCCTCTTGTCCCAGAGGCTCCTGACTGGCCCGAGCGTGAACCAGCTGGGGGACCGGCGCCATGTCAGCAGACACCACCAGACAGCTATCGAGGGAGCGGTCCCCGGAGAGGACATTACCTGAAGAAGGCAGCAACCACAGCGAGAAGTCGTCGCAGCAGCGGATGAGAGTCCCCAGTCCCGTGCTTCTCCTTCTTCTTCCCAAGGCCTCGGGGAGGTGAAAGCCTGTCAGAGCTTTTTTCAGCCCCTTTCCATGGAGGACATCTTCTTCTTTAGTATGTGAGCCTCCAGGGACTGCTGCCTTCTTTTGCGGGTAGTCGCGTTGAACTTCAGGCAGTGCTGACAGGAATCCACAGGGTGGTCGGGGCCTAGGCAGATGAGACACCAAGAATGGCCGTCCTTGTGCAGGAATTGGGTGCCGCATGAGCCACACTTGTTCTTGTGCTTGGAGCGTGAGGGAGCGACATACATGGCAGGTAAGAAAATCCTGACGAATATAATCGAAAAATCGAAGAAAAAAATGACGGTATAACTGCCGGCGACGATTGACTGACGAGCAGTGGAACTTAACCGCGAGGTGCTGTCGAAACAAATGGCGGGAAAGAACTGGAAGGCTGGCGTGAGGGACCGCCCCTTTATACCGATGTCGCCTGATGCCAGTCACCTGACGTGGGGGCGGTCCCTCGCCCAGAGACTGCTAGCTAGAAATTTTTCCGTGGGGTCCCGATGCCTGCCAGCTTCAGTCCTATATGTAATTACCTACTGCAACAGCCCTCTTGAAGTAAGATCATCTGGTTCTAAACTAGCTATCGTCTTATCTCTCAAACTGTAATTTCTTCACTCCCTTCCAACCTGGCTTCCAGAAAAACCACTACTCCATCACCTCTCAGATTAGGCTTACTTACTCGATCCTCTCAGGGGTGGATGGTGGCCAAATCACATCTGCCATTTTTGTCGATCTCGCCAAAGTGTTCGGCACAGTTTCCCACACCCTTTTGTTTGTCTGTTAATTTGTTTAACGGGTTAGCACAACTGGAAATATTATCTTTTTACAGGTGCGACCCACCCACATCATACATAAATACAATAACATAAGACATTTTAGGAAAACATTTTCCATGTTACATTACATACAATATATCATTCAATTAAAACATTTACATTCTAAAAAAGACTTAAAGTGCTCAACTCCCTCTCCTCAGCAGGTCTGTTTGACTCGGCCACCAAATGGTTTTGTGCTTACCTAAAAGGCCGGACCCAATCAGTAAGAATCGCTGACTGTATATCCCCTCCACTCCCTATC
This sequence comes from Neoceratodus forsteri, assembly GCA_016271365.2. Classification (NCBI taxonomy): domain Eukaryota; kingdom Metazoa; phylum Chordata; order Ceratodontiformes; family Ceratodontidae; genus Neoceratodus; species Neoceratodus forsteri. Next base: position 1,548,806,890 of record CM057450.1, read on the forward strand.
AACACAGGTGTCCCTCAGAGGTCTGTGTTGGGTCCTATCCTGTTCTCCATCTTCCTAAATGACCTCCCATCCATCTGCACCTCATCTTCTATACATATGGATGCAGATGATACAGTCCTCTTCACATTTGGCCGGTCCCCATCCGATGCTGCAACAGACTTAACTAGGACTTCAATGATGTCCAGAACTGGTTTTGCACTCATCAACTCTTCCTCAATGCCAAGAAGACAGTCTCCATGACCTTCGGCACGAGGCAGAGACTCTCAAGGCTCCCTTTCCCGCCCTCCTTCCATACTCTTGATGGGACAGTAATTGAGGACACCTCCTCATTCAGATATCTGGATGTTTGGCTTGATCAACACCTCACCTTCTCTGATCATGTTGACACTATCCTGAAAAAGTCGCACCCCAGCTTGGTGCATTATACAGGAACTGCTGCCATCTCACGGTTAGGCGCAAACTGGTCCAGAAGATGACACTACCTATTTTTGACTACTGTGACGTAATCTACAGTGCCGCTCTCATGACTTCCTTAGCCAGATTGAATACCCTCTTCAACTCCTTCTGACGCTTCACTCTTGGCTCTCCTCCTCTCACCCATCACTGTCAACTCTACCACTCCCTGGCATTTCCCTCTCTTGAAAACAGACACTTACACCACTGTGCAAACTTCATCTCAAAATTCTGGTTTGGCTCACTCCCAGCTTATCTTTTCCTCATTAGCTATCCCCCCTCCACCTGCCTGCTCACTCAGATCTCATGACTAAAGAACCCTGGCAGTCCCTCGACGTTCCACTACTATAGGCCAGGCTGCCTTCTTGTACTGCTTCCAAAACTGTAGAACTCGCTTCTTCAACAGATTTGCCACTCATCCTCACACGCCTCATTAACTGCAGCACTTCATAACTACCTCTCTGTTAATTGCTCCTGTGCCTAACTCCTTTTGAGCTCTCCCAGTTCCTATTATCTGCACAAAAGTCTCTGATGTTACATTGTATCCTACTACTGCACTTAAAAGTGATATATAATGATTTCTGTGATTGGTATTTTTATGAACTGTTATCACTTGCTAACATGCTCTGACCACTGTGCATTTTGACAAATGCATGTTCATCATAACTTATTTTCCATTCTCTTGCTACATGTCTGATTTTTTTCACTACTGTTAAGTACCTTATGGTCATCAAATGATATAAGATGATTTATGTTTGTATTTTCATTAATTGCATCTCTCCCATCACTCCTTCCCCCAGGACACACCGTGAGACGAGCAACTTGTTGTTCAGTGTGCCCTTCCTGGTGAAACTTTTCAAATAAATAAAAAATAAAACCACTCCACCCTGTTTTGAGGCAGGAAAGCCTTCCCCTGCACCGAATCTAGTACTGCCCCTGTGTACTGCAGTCTTTGGGACGGAACTAGGACTGATTTGTACAGGTTGACAGTAATGCCCAGGGAGAGGAACAACTGAAGAGTCCTCTCTAAAGTCCCCAGGAACTGTTCCCTGGATGGGGTTTTTACGATCCAATAGTCTAGATAAGGGAAAACGTACATTCCCTCCCTTCTGAGGGTCGCAGCTACTGCTGCTAAGCACTTGGTAAATACCTGCGGCGCAGAGGACAAGCCAAAAGGCAGCACTTTGAACTGGTAATGCTCGCCCTGTAAAAGAAACTGGAGGAACCTCCTGTGAGGAGGGAACACCGAGATGTGCAGGTGAGCATCCTGTGTGTCCAGAGAATTCGGCCCATCACCTTTCTTAAGAAGGGGTATCAGACCTGGCAAAGTTATCATTCGGAACTTTTTGCACTGGACATACAGATTGAGGTCCTTTAGGTCTAAAAATGGGCATCAGATCTCTGGTCTTTTTAGGGACCAGAAAGAATCTGGAATAAACCCCTTTGTTTCTCTGGCACCTGGGCACTGGCTTGATAGCCTGTTTGCACAGAAGGGACTTTACTGCCTCCCAGAAAACAGACAGGTGGGCCAGGGGGTAAGTGTAGGGCAGAGAAAGAGTCTCTGGGGATTGCTCGGTAAGCTTCAGAGTGTGACCCCTTTCTATGATTTGCAGAATCCAGGCATCTGACATGATGATTCTCCATTGATTGAGATGGAGGGAGACCTGACCTGCAACCCCCACCTCTTGGTCGGGGACCAGAAGAGTTGGGGTCTGGCAAGGAGTCAAGTGGAGGCGGATCCAGCCGCTGGGGCTGGTCCATCACCTCTAGGGTGCTTTGCCGTGGCTCCAGCAGTGGAGGGGGAGGGTAAGGTGGCGAAGGCTCTGCGTTTGCCCTGGGGCCGAGAGACTGCTCCTGGCCTATTGGATGCTTTATGAAAAGGACGGTGCCGTCTCTTCTTAGGCTGTGTGTGGTAGAGTGAATGGATAGATTTGATAGCCCTGCCAGATGCCTGCAAATTGTTTATGATGCCCTGGACATCTGGCCCGAAAAGCTTAGAGCCACTGAAGGGGCATTAAGCACCTTCTGTTGGCCATTCACAACAATGCCAGATACCCGGAGCCAGGAGTGCCTACAGAGGTAAATGCCGGTGGCAGCAGCCCTGGCAATAGTGTCCAAGATATCACAGAGGGCCCACAGGAGGTGTTTGCAACATCCTCAGCAGTTTACAAGCACTTGAGAACCTCCTGCTTCTGGGTACCGTCTGCAAGGGCCTGGGCAGCGGCTTTGCCCTTCTTCCAGTTGGTATTCTGGTACTTTACCATATTTGACAGGTAGTTGGCAATCCTCTGCCCAAGGCTGGAGGAGGCAGAAACCCTCTTGCCCCAAAGATCAAGTTGCGTGACTCTTTGTCGGGGAGGCTTAGACCTGTCATGAGCTGCCTTTATGACCACTGAATCTGTTTCAGGCTGGACAGCATAATGGGGAAACCCCTGATGGGCATGATAAAGTTTATCTGCCCTATGGGGCATAGCTGGCACCATATCAGGCCTGTGCCAGGCAGACGTAGTGGCATTTCCTCAAAGCAGGCAGAATAGGAGGAATGATCTTAGGAGGAGACTCTGGGATCTCTAGAAAATCCACCAAATCCTTTCTGGTGACATCCTCCTCCTCAGTATGGAAGCCCATGGCTGAGGACAACTGCTTCATAATGTTGAAGAAAGTACAGTCCTCTGGAGGAGATCTAGGAGTGTGTTTGACAGAATCCTCGCTGACTGAGGAAGCTGTGGGTCTGTCTGAGGTGAGAGGTTCTTCCTCCTCCTCTTCCTCATCAGGAAGAATAAAGTCAGGATCGTACTCCTCCTCGGCATCGACCTCTTCCAGATCAAGGTCCGACGTCTGAAGTACCGATGACAGCCTGAGGGGGTGGGGGAGTGTGGTGGCCCGCAGCTGATGAGACGGGGTCGACAACAATGCTGGCATCAACATAACTGGTGGACAATCACCAAGGTGAATTTAGTCAAAATCTCATTGTGGTCACCAACCGTTGAAGACTGCATCGAGGTCGATGGCGCGAGGAAGCGACAACCTGCCAGGAGGGCCCTGAGAACCCCAAGTGGCTGTAGCCAAGGGCCTGGGGTAGGATCAGGCCTCAACTAGAGGGCCATCGATGGTGATCCTGTCGTTGACGATGAAGGGGCAGACGACCCGGGGGTTGACGACCAGCCGTCCTGCATATCGGATGGAGGTACCGTCAGTAAGGGTGTAGTAGGCACAGAGACCTAGACAGCAGATTTATGCATCGGCACAGCCACAATTAACGAAGAACCCCCAGAAGAGGAAGGAGAAGCTGCAGGGGAACAGGACCGCCGCTGCGGGGGGGCAGTCCCGATCGCTGTCTTTATTTACCCCCCCCCCCGAGGACTTGTCTCGGGCCTTAGAAGCCTGGGACCACAAAGGACCCCTGCCAGTAACTGGCTACCTGTTGTTACATGAGAACATTTTTGAAAGCCTTCTTGTGTCCTCTGAGGGTTGTTTGATTAAGCTTCTGGCAGAGCTCAAAGTGGAAAACTTCGTGGTCAGGTGCAGGACAGCAGACACAGAGTGTTCTTCTGTGCAGGCAATCTTCTTTCTGCAGCAGCAGCAATAGAAGAGAGAAGTCAAAGGATTAACTCTCAACATAAACAAAATAAAGGAATCTCTTTTAAAAAAGAGATTCTAAAGTATTGGGTTGAAAAAAAGTCGTAGGCAAAAATGGCACAAAACTGTGTCAGAGCTTCCATGGAGGCCCATGGGAACAAGTCGATGACGGGAAAGAACCAAGGAGGGAGCAGAGCCACTCATGCCTTTACAGGGTTTATGACGTTGGCATGGGTGGCCCCAGTTGTACTGCTGAAAATCTTCTGTGTGGATCCTGCTTCACCGATGGTGAAGTTTGTACAGTGTGAACTGATGACTGAGATACCCCCGAGGAAGACGATTCACGATTTCCCCCACTATAGACTTCAAGCTGACTGGCCTATAGTTCCCTGGTTCATCCCACTTTCCACTCTTGTATAGCAATAAGGCATCCACAGTCTTCCAGTCCCTAAGGACCATTACCGTGTTTACAGAACAATTGAACATGTCCACCAATGGCACTGCCATAACCCTTGCTACCTCACGTAACATTCTGGTGAAAGCGGTCAGATCCCATAGATTTATCTATTTTCAATCCTGCTAGCTTTTCCAGCACCCTTTTCTTTGTTATCTTGATCTTCCCTGCAGCATTCCAGCTTCCCCCTTCCTAACCCCACAATCTGGCAGTGAATCATCCTTCTCTCTAGTAAATACTGAGCAGAAATATTTGTTCAGTATCTCTGCCTTCCCCTTGTTGCCTCTTCCCATCCCTCCCTGGTCTAGGGTCTAACTATACCCCCTTTCACCTTGCACTTCTCTCAGATATACCGGAAGAGCGCCTTATCCCTATTCTTCACACTGGCTTCAATCAGAGCTCTGTCTCCGCTTTGGCCTCCCCCACCTTTCTAGTGGCTTCTTGTGTTGCTTACAGGTACTTTACCCTGTCTTCCTCTTTTTAAATTCCCATATACAGCAATAGGATGTCCACTACCTCTTCAGTCAGTGACCACTTGTGTGTAGTGTGAACAACCCTGTTCAATGATTCTGCAAGTACAGTTAGTTTCCCTGCTACATGTACTGCAGAAATTTGAAACTGAAATTTGAATGCCAGGTTCCAGATCTTTAAAGTCTCCTAGCATAATTTCTAAGATGTGAACCCTCCCCACCTTCCATCTGTTTATGTATAACACCGTAGTCATACTGTCTGTTCTAATCTGCACCACTTTGTTCTGTACCAGATTCAAAAAATGCTTTGAGGGAAGAGATTAATCACCCTCTGTTGCAACATTTCCAACCTCTCCAAGGAGACCACCCATTGCTCACTTAATTCCTCTTCAGATGTCCACCCTAACCTAGTTGGGAGGTGTTTCTTGTGAGAACCAAACAGATTTCTGGCTGTGAGAAGGGTATTCCTTCCCTCAAGACTGAAATATTCTACCATTACCTCAGAATATCCACCAGTGTTTGGGGCACCGTAACTGTGGTTAATGGGGTATTCCTTTGACACCAGTAATTTTTCAGATACCAGTGAATTTACCTCATTTTCAACCCTGCTAAGGTTACAACAGTTGTGGTTAAGGACATGTAATCCAGCAGCCTGAGAAAATCCTAAACTGCCCTGTTTGTGTTTGCACCAAATGTGGCAGTGTACAACATTATGTCCAGGGCCCTCTGTACTGGAAGGCTTTCTTTTCCAGTGTTAAATCTTTCTCCTATAAATTCATGAAATGCTTCTGCCTTGGTCTTCTCCGAGGCAGAGATCTGAATAAACTGGCAAAATGGTCGAAAGAGTGACAACTGGGGTTTAACACAAAGAAGAGTAAGATCATGCACATAGGGAAAAGAAACCCTGACACCACTATAGGTTGGGAGGGGAGTTGCTGGCAATCACAAGGGAAGAAAGAGACTTGGGCATCATCATCAACACAGATGACCTGAAATCATCCAAGCAGACCACTAAAGCAGTTGGTAAGGCTGGAGGGATGTTGGGGTGTATTAGTAGGAGTATCACAAGTCATAAGAGGGAGGTAATAATCCCTCTTTACAAGACACTAGTTAGGCCCCATCTGGAGTACTGAATGCAGTACTGGAGGCCGCACCTGCACAAGGATATTAACAAAATGGAGGCAGTCCAGAGAAGGGCAAACAAAATGGTGCAGGGACTGCATCAAAAAACATATGCGGACAGATTAACTAAGCTCAATGTGTATACCCTAGAGCAAAGGAGGGAGAGAAGCGATATGATCGAAACATTCAAACATCTTAAGGGCATTAACAAAGTGAAAGAGTCTAACATGTTTCAATATAAGAAAAATAGCAGGACAAGAGGACACAGTATGAGATTAGAGGGAGGCCAATTAAGGGGTAATGTGGGGAAGTTCTTTTTCACAGAAAGGGTGGTGGATGCATGGAACAGCCTACCTCAGGAAGTGGTGCATATGAATACAGTGCAGGGCTTCAAACAGGCAAGGGATAGGCATAAGGGAGAAATACAGATGAGTATGAATAGATAGGCCATTGACAGAGTAAAGGCCTATGGCACATTCATAAGATAGAAAAAGAAATGGGCAGACTGGATGGGCCTTGCGGTCCTTATCTGCCGTCAACTTCTATGTTTCTTCCAAATTAGCTAGTTATCTAGGTATGAGAAGAACACCATCCACCTCCCAAATGTGACTGCTATTAGAGACATTTTGGAAACATTCTTGGGGCACAGATCAGGCCAAAAGGCACTGCCCTGAACTGGAATTGACACTCTCCCACTTCAAACCTTCAAGACTTCATGTGACTTGCCCTTATTAGAATGTGGAAGGATGCATCATTTAGATCTATGAAACATGGCATATCTCCCATCTGTAGTGAGTGAATGATTGTTTTTAGGGTTTCCATTCTGAACTTGTCTTTTTTCATATGCTGGTTTAGGATTCTGAGATTCTGAAGAAAAAACAATACTCACTGCGGTAACACCTTTTCTTCAAACAGATGTATATTGTTAGGCAAACAGGTGCATCATCTCTTGCTGATGCATGATGCCCTGAAATTGGAATTTTTTTTTTTCAAATAATGCTCTCTGTACTGTACTGTGCTGGTCATGAGCCTTGCAACATTCCAAAAGTAGATCTTTTAACTAAGGAGGTCAAAAGGACTCAAGACATAATTTGGAAAAAAATATTTCAATTATAGCAATTCCAATTAAAACATGTTCATTTTACATGACACAGAAAACAATACAATCTGCAAAAGCTCAAGTACTTTAAAAATACCCAATGATTCTTAGCAAACTAATTACTTATCCTAAAAGGGAACGCAGGGAAGGGTAGATTGACTAGTAATTCACATCCATTAGAAAAAAAGTTGTTACTGTAAGTCAGTAGGGGGCTCCAATGGATAGTATAAGAAACTCTGAGGCTGAGATCTGAGCAAGAGAACTGTGAAGTGAAGCAAAGCTGAGCAGTTCTGTCTGCTCAAACTTCAGGAGTCTCGGAGTGGGGGGTTAGGGGGCTGTGGAGCCTGAGCAACAAGGCTGCTAAACTTAAGAGCTCTATCTGACTTCGGAGAGTACTAACTTTGAAAACCAACTATCCGAAACTAACTGGGATAACTTCAGGATCACATAAATCCTGACATAGTCTACAATAAGATGGGAAATCCTTGTAAGGATCAACTGCATGGGATGGGAGCAAAAAGCAAAACAACTTCTGCGGCTCCTACCACGCGTTCAGCCCAAGGCTGAGGTGACGATCTGACTTCTGAACCTAGTGAAGAAACCTTGCAAACTCTTGGAATCAAAATCAATAGACTCATATCCACTGTGGCTGGGTTAGCAGAGAAGTTCAATAATTTAACAGATCGAGTGGTGGCTTTAGAAACCAACGCTGAAATGATCCAGACTATGGCTGTAGAATCAACTCGTAGACCCGACGCAGCAATGGGGCCTGTCTCGACGACAGTCAAGGAGTCTACCCATTTCAAGTCTAGGCTTGAAATTTTAGAGAACCAAGTGCGAGCAGCAAACATACGCCTAATTGGAATACCTGAAGGTGTGGAGAGAGATCATCTTCTATTTTTCCTCCAGAAATGGTTCACACAGCAATTAGAGGAAGAGGTAGCTCCTAAAATTCAAACCGCCCAACCACGTTGCTCTGAGAGGGCGTCCACTGAACCCAGAGGCGCCTCGTACAGTCATCCTGGTCACTGACGGCATGGGCACCCGGGACTATCTGTTGGCATTGTCAAGGCAAAGGGGACCCCTTTTGTGTAAGGGTCAAAGTGTGCATATTTATTCAGAAATCAGTTACGCAATCATCGGAGGGAGAGGAAGGCGGTGCCGGAAGGGTATGGACACTTACAACCCTGAGATGTAGAACTATTGGAACTGTGGTTACATCATTATATGAGATTGAGTTTGGTATTGTTCACTGATTTAAAGCTGGGACAAAGTTGATGTTATACATATAGCGCACTGACTACTGAACTCTTAAGTTTTCTTTTCTGATTTTTGGATGCTGAAGGTAATCCTGTTCATTTAGTTATAATATCTGAGGAAGTTTTCCCTGATTTTTCAGTAATGTAACACATATTAATAGGATGTTTGTCGAGAAGAAGTTATCTGTAATACTGATAATGATGGTTTGATATTATAAAACTTGGAATAGAAGATCTTACTTCGAGAGGGCTCTTGCAGTAGGTAATTACATATAGGACTGATGCCGGCTGGCAGCAGGACTCCACGGAAAAATTTCTAGCTAGCAGTCCCTGGCGAGGGACCGCCCCCACGTCAGGTGACCAGCGTCATGCGATGTCAGTATAAAGGGGTGGTCCCGGACGCCCACCTTCCAGTTCTTTCCCGCTGTTAGCTCGTGCAGCGCCTGGCAGTAAAGTTCGTGCTTAGCAAAGCCCTGTTCTTTCATCGGTTTTACCGAAGTTTTGAGTATTTTTTCTTCTCATCGTCAGGTCAGCGTCAGTGTATGTCGTCCCCTACACCTTCCAAAAACAAGTGCGACTCGTGCGGCGCCCAACTGCCACACAAGGATGGCCATTCTCTCTGCCTTTTTTGCTTAGGCCCCGACCATCCGGTCGACAAGTGCCCGCATTGCCTGCACTTCAATGCGGCTACCTGCAGACGACGCCAACAGTCCCTCGAAGCCCATCTGCTAAAGAAGAAGATATCTTCAATGGAAAAAGAACTGAAGAAGCTCAGGCAGGCATCGACTTCTCCTGAAGGACAACGTAAAAAGCGGGACAAAGAAAGGCACCGGGAGAAGGCCTCCTGGCCAGCGACTCCGGCCGAGTCGCCCAGGTAATATTCTCCGGGGACCGCCCAACGGCAGCATCCAAGGCTTTTGAGGAAGTGCCTGCTCACTTGTTAGGGTTTCCGCTGTTTCGCCTTGCGGGCCCGATTAAGGGAGGTTTTTGCCCTCAGTACACGCTGCAGGCTTGTGGCCTCACTGGTGCGGGCACCTCCCATAAGCCGACGTCGGCTCCTCCGGCGTCCACCGGGAGAAAGGTTGATAAGACGCCGACCGTTCCCCTCAGACCGGGCCGCTCTCCTTGACCCACCTCCGACGAGGGACCCCGTAAGTCGGAGCGCTGCTCCTCTGGCGCCCGCCGAACCAGCCTTAAGCCACATGTTGGCTCCCCAACGTCAGCCGGGCGACGGAACCTCACTGACGGACCCTCCAACCCCATCATACCGGTTCCCGCAGTCCTGGCGTCCGGGAGCCCGAGTCACCCCAGCCTGACCCCAGGGACTTTTCTCCACCGTCCTCGGTCGATGCGGGGGATATTCCAACTCCATCAGACCCTCCTCCTAGGGAACCGGATCTGACGCCGGCCCCCCAGATGCCGCCGGGGGATATTCCCTTTCCGTCGGGCCCAACCCCCCCCGACGGGCCTCTCAATGTTGACCCACCTGTGGGGCCTCCTTCCGGGCCGTCTGCTCTGGCAGCTCCTATGGCACCCGGGTACCCGCTGTCCTATCCGACACCGTCTTACCCGGGTCCGCAGTATCCACCGCCGCAGTACCTGACGCCGCAATACCCGGCACCGGTTTTCCCACAACCGGGTTTCGGATACTTGCCTTACGGATTCAATCCATACACTTATCTCCCTCCTCCTCCACCACCCCCCCCGGCCGCCGTGGATCTGTAGGAGACTTGCTTTGGTGGGCTGAGGCCAGGCTCAGCTCACCAAGAAGTAGAGAGTCACCACAGCGATGATGCCGCCCCAGCCCCGTGACGCTCAGACGGCACACTCCCTCACCGCCTCGGATCCCAGAGCCTTTCCCTCTGATCCCGAGGCAGGACACGCCGTCCAGGATCCCCCTAGAACCCGCCTCCCCCTAGACGTGCCAGGGAGTCTTATTCTGCTTCAGATTCTTCTTCTTCTTCCCTCTCGGATTCCTCCGACGGATGCTCCAAGAGAGACGACGAGCCTCACTCTCCATCCAAGCCCCAGTCGAGGACTCCTTTGAAGTCTCCTCCGGAGGATCTTTCCTTCACAGAGTTGCTCAGGAAGATCCAGGAAGTACATCAGTGGCGTTCTCTGGAACCAGATCCTCAGCGGGTAAAACTCGCCGAACATCTGGACCTGCCCCTTACGGCTCCTACTTTAGTGGCACCCTGGATCGAGCCTCATGCCCACCTTGTTTCCACTATTTGGAAACAACCGTCGGCTTTAGCCCCGCTTCCTAGGAAGTCCAACAGGCTATACCAGGCTCCAGAGGGTGTAGACTTTTTGGATTCTCATCCTTGTGCAGACTCGGTCGTAATTAGTGCCGCTCACAGCTGGTCAGTACATCCTAAACATCTAAGCTCGTCTCCTCCGGATAAGGAATCTCGCCTCCTGGACCAGTATGGAAGAAAAATATACGCTTCTTCCACACTGGGAATTCGGGCCCTGAATTATGTAGCTCACATGGGGGATTACCAGAAGGCCATCCTTACCCAGGCGGAATGCAAGATTGACTCCTTACCTGACTCCCAAGTCAAGCAGGAGTTAGCTGACTCAGTCCATTCTGCTTGTTCAGCCAGTTGTCACATCCTGCGGACGACATACGATGCAGTGGACACTGCCGGGCGGATCTCCGCATTCGCCGTAAGTCTTCGGCGTCATGCCTGGCTCCGCATGTCAGGTTTGGTCCCAGAAGTGAAGTCAGCAATCCAGGAAGCACCTTTCAGGGGTTCAGTGCTTTTCGGTGGTGATGTCAAGGACATCATCACCGACTTTCAGGAGAAGGGGACGGCTCTGAAACCCGTGCATTCCATGTACCGTCCCCATCCCCCACAGCGCCATCCTTTTCGCAGATGCAGTCGGCCACAAGCGAAACCCCAAGGAAGGCGGGCCACTAAACGCTGGGCCCCCGCAGCTGCCAGGCCTCCACCGCCCAAAAAAGCAGCGGGTGCCCCAGCTGCGGCGCTGCCCCACACCACCTGACTCCTCCCCTCTCCCACCGCCTCCGGACACTCTGGAGGAGCCGTTAGGAGGAGGTTCTCCTCCACCTTCCGGGTGGGAGAGGATAACAACAGTTCATGGGTGCTTCAGATTATAGCGCTTGGGGCACTCTATAGAGTTTCTACAGAAACCACCCCGCCACCCCCCCTCTGAAGTCGTCCTATGAAAGGGACCATCTTCCTTTGGTCAGGGAAGAAATACCTGCCCTTCTCGCGAAGCAGGCCATAGAACCCGTTCCTCCTCACCTTCAAGGGACGGGTTACTATTCTCATTTCTTCCTGGTCCCAAAGAAGACAGGAGATCTCAGACCCATTCTCATCTCAGCTCCTTGAACTGTTATGTGGAATACAAAAAGTTCAGGATGCTCTCCCTTCAAACCCTTCTGCCCCTTCTTCGGCTGGGTCAAGGACGCATATCTGCACATCCCCATTCGTCCAGTACTATATGCTCTCCAAGCCCTTCACCAATACATCCTTCCCGGTCACATAGCTGTCCAGATGGACAACATGTGCATGGTGTGGTACATCAACAAGCAGGGAGAGACTCGATCCTACCATCTATGCAGGGAAGCAATGAGGGTTTGGGACTGGGCAACACTTTACAACCTTCACCTCACAGCGATCCATGTTCCAGGAGTCGACAATACTCTGGCAGACAAACTAAGCCGCTCCTCTGCTCTGCCACACGAGTGGGAGTTGGATCAAAAAGTTCTAGACGACATCTTCCAGCTTTGGGGGACTCCTCAGAAAGACCTGTTCGCCTCTTCCCAAAACGCAAAACTCCCCACCTTTTGCTCGCGCGCTCCAGAGCGAGGCACTTTCTGGAGCGACGCTCTGTCTCTAAACTGGAAGGGCAGATTCATCTATGCTTTTCCCCCCAATTCCTCTGGTCCCTCGTGTATTGCAGAAACTAACAACGGAAGGAGCGAGAATTATTCTGAGCGCTCCTTTCTGGCCCAGGAAAATCTGGTTCTCTCTTCTACAACAATACTCAGAGGTTCCTCCTCTTCCTTTATCTCGAGGATTGCTGATCCAGGATCAGGGGACCCTGGTCCATCCAGGCCTCAAGTCCCTACAACTTCATGCATGGCTACTGCAGACCTGGCCCAATCTCACTTTGGTGTCTCTCCAAAGGTGGCAGAGATTCTGGTGGAGGCTAGAAAACCCTCCACTAGGTCCACTTATGTCATGAAATGGAAGAGATTTTCTATTTGGGCCGCCTCTAGGAACATGGAGCCTTTCTGCCGTCCAGTGGCCATTCTGCTTGAATGTTTACGTCATCTCTTCGACCTCAGTCTCAGTCATTCCTCCTTGAAAGTGCACATGGCCGCTCTTTCAGCTTACCATGTTCCTTTCGCTGATAAAGCCTTTGCCCAGTTAGAGGTGTCTAAGACTTTCCTAAGAGGGGTCCTTCATCTGAGGCCCCCTGTTCAGATGCCTGCTCCCCCTTGGGATTTGAACTTTGTTCTCGAGAAACTTACCCTTCCTCCCTTCGAACCTGTGGCATCTACAGATCTGAAGTTTCTGTCGTGGAAGACGCTCTTCTTGGTGACCATTACTTCCGCTCGAAGAATTTCCGAGCTTCAGGCCCTTATGTGTAAAATCCCCTATTTGATTTTTCACAAAGAACGAGTAGCTCTTTGCACGAGCCCTAAGTTTCTGCCTAAAGTGGTAGCAGAGTCTACCTTAAATCAGTCTATAGAGTTACCTGCCTTTTTCACGCAGTACTCCAACCATGTAGAATATTTACTCCATACCATGGATGTTCACCTGATTCTGAGATACTACACCGATAGGACAAAGGATCTCAGAAAAACTGACCAGCTGTTCATCTCTTTTGCTCACAAAAGGGAAGGCAATGCTGTTTCCAAGCAATGCCTGTCGAAGTGGTTGGCTCATTGCATCACTTTCTGTTATGAATAGTACAAGACCCTTCTGGGTCAAGTCAGAGGTCACTCCACTCGTGGAGTAGCAGCCTCTGCAGCTTGTTTCAAGAATGTGTCTGCGGCAGACATCTGTGCTGCCGCTATCTGGACTTCCGTCCATACCTTCATGAAACATTACAGTTTGGACATTGCCTCTCGCTGTAGAGCAGGCTTCGGGCTAGCTGTTTTGCAGGGCCTCCTGTCTTGAGGCCTGCAAGGCTACTGCGACTTTCAGGAGTAGTTTCCTCCTCCCGGTGCCTTTTATTTGTTCCAGACTGCTTGGGATTCAGTCCTATATGTAATTACCTACTGCAACAGCCCTCTCGAGAGTAAGATAGTATAGTTACGTAGAACTTGCGTAATAGTAGATCTTTGAGAGGCTCTTGCAGGTAATACCTTCCCGCCTCCATCCCCCAGGCTTTTTCAGCTCCTTTCCATATAGAGAAATATCCGCTTCTTCTCGTCTCGACCTCTTTGGCCTGTGGCGAGAAGAACTGGGCGGTGTCCGGGACCCGCCCCTTTATACCGGCGTGCGCCAGCGCGGTCACCTGGCAATGAGGGGCGGTCCCTGCATCGAAACCGCTAGCTAGAAATTTTTCTATGGGGTCCTGCTAAGGCCGTCGGCAGTCCTATATGTAATTACCTACTGCAAGAGCCTCTCTCAAAGATCTACTGTTACGGTAAATTCTTACGTAACTGTACTTTATTGAAATGTTAACATAATGCTGATTTAGCAACAAAAGAATATTGGAATGCACATTAAGTGCATAACTAAGAAATAGCATGGAGTACCTAGGTTTCACCTATAGATTAGGTGACCTAATTTTGGGGAGCTCATTTTCTGCTTGAAATTTTTTTTTTTTTTAACCATGCAGCTCATGGACTTTATATCAGCTTAGGTTGTAAACTCACTGGTAAATTTATTTAGAATCCTCTATTGACGTACCAAAAAGAACAGGACGGGATGGTTGTGAATAATAAGAGGAGTGGCGACCTCACTGATTGTAAATGGCAATGTAATGTCCTGATCTTGCATCAAACTGTATGTTGTTTTAATAAAACAATAAAGTTTAAAAAAAAATTCAGGAGTCTCTTATACCATAAGAGACATCCCTCATAGGCCCTATTAACTTACAGTAACACTTACAGATAAGCCTGCATGAGAAGAATTATTTTGAGGGATATGTTTTCCTGGTGTGCAGCTTTTTGTACACTCTCAGGACCTCCAAGATCTTGTCAGAGAGGTTAATTCCAGAAAACTCTAGGTCCTCAAGAACTTAGCTTTTAGGCACAGTGCTCTGAGATCTGGAAACTTCACTCTGCCCTGTGATAGTCAAAAGATTGTGTCTCTGGGGACATGAGATAAGGTTCCTGCTGCCCCTGTCATGCAGAAGACAGTACAACGGTTGTCTGGTCTAGTCTGGAACTACTAGAAACCTTTGTTGCAGACTCCCTCCTCAATTTCAGTTAACACCCTCTGATTTGGGCAAATGGGAGGAAGACAAACATGCCATCCTAAAGGATCTTCAGTGAATCCCCTGGCATTCTCCTTTCAACGGTGGTCTGCAACAAAATCTGAGTAGCTTATTGATCTCCCAAGAGGAGAAAAAGTCTACCTCTGCAGTACCCCATCTCCTGAACACTGTGTTTATCACAGGTTGGTCTAATGATCACTCACGATTTCCTTGACTCATTTTGCTCAGAGAATATGCCAGGATATTGTCTTTTCCTGGCAAGTGAACTGCAGTTATTTTGGCATCTAGGGAGTATGCCAGGTTATAGGTGTGCACAGCCTCTGCGCAGCTTTATGGACCTGGTGCCTCCCTGCTTATGCAATACATTGTTGTTATACTGTTTGTCCTGATTTTAACTGTTTGTCCTTGTGTAACAGTGGAGAAAAGGACTACACTGTTAAGAGACTGCCCTGAGTTCTAACAGGTTTATGTGCTCCAAGTGTTCCTGCAAGTCCCAGACTTAACTTCCAGATGGCCTCCCCACTCTAGAATGGAGGCATCTGTGGTGAGTATCAGGGTTGGAGATTTCTGGTGGAAGGGGATTCCTTCCTGGAGATTGTCTCTCTCATTCAACCACACTAGGGCATGAAACAGCTTTTGGGAGATGGGAACCAGGTGGTCCAGTGAACCTGTTCTTTGACGCCAGTATCTTTAACTGATACTGTACATCCCTTCATTTGCAAGCGTGCCCATGGTACCACAGCTGTTACAGCTGCCATGTGGCCAAAGAGCTGTAAGAACTCCCTGGTAGACTTCCTGAGACCTGCTGGGAATACATTTGTGCAAGAAGAAAAAAATAATCACCACAGTAATGTTGTTTCTGCTCAGGAATCCATCATTGAGCCTTACAAATGGCATCAGTCCACAGGCATATGCTGCCCCTGAGACAGAACTTTATGTTGGAGAATGTAGAATACAAGTTCAAACTCTGCACTATGGTCACACACCCTGCTGTTCTAACGTCAGATTTGTTTATATATCCAGGGGAGCAGTGACCACTAAAGCTATCTAAATGGCTGCTAAAACATATCCAAAGTTTTCTTTAAAATTGTTGGAAAAACCCAACCAAATTTAAGCAGACAAAACATGTAACATTAAAGGAAAACTACACCCTCATATCATGTAAATTTTGTTTGTTTCCATGTCAGACAAATATCTTCTAGTAACTGATGGGGGATCTCGCTAAACTAAGGGAGTGTGCATTGAAACAGTGGTGTTCTTGGCAAAATGCAGATACTGTGAACATGGAAGCCGGGCACTCACCAACCAAAATTCAAAGACACAGCAGCTTCTTTTAGGAAAAACAAGAATGTTTATTAAAATCCCATTTCAAGACACGTAACACCGTCTGCACATACCTAACGCATTTTCGGACTGTTGCTGTCCTTTATCAAAGGCTAGCGTACATAGGCTAAAAGACTCCCAATAAATAATACATCTTGTAACTGACACAACACAGTGATATCAAACACATTTTCAAATTCATTGATCCTTGCTCATTTGCTCTAGCTGCATACCAAAATGTAATTAGACTACTTAAGCAAGGACCAATGAATTTGGAGTCTTTTAGCCGATGTACACTAGCCTTTGATAAAGGACTGAAACACGTTAGGTGTGTGCAGACGGTGTTCTGTGTTCCAAAATGGGATTTTAATAAATATTCTTGTTTTTCCTAAAAGAAGCTGCTGTGTCTTGAATATTGACTGCTGAGTGCCCGGTTTCCATGTTCACAGTAATTGATGGGGATATACTTTGCTCCGGGCAGTTCTGCTTTAGTTTGTTTTCACTGTTCATACTATTCATCTGCAACTATCCTGGGAGTTTCCATTTTATGGTTATTGAAATGTCATAGTCCCTGAGAGCGGCACTAGTACATGAGAACATGATGTCAAATCAACCATTTATACCATGAATCTCTATGCTGAAAGTACAAGTATCTGGAAAAAAAAAACCCTCTGAAAACACACAGATTGAAAGCAATTTAACAAGGAAAACCTGCTGTATTACAACTCAGTTTGCAAAGCTAACTGAAGGCAAGAAAAAATTGCTTACCGCAGTAATCTTGTTTCTTCCAAGGAATACTCCAATATTCCTAACTCTTAGGCAGTATGCCTTTACGAGTTAGGATTATTGGAGTATTCCGGGGATGAGAAGAAAAAATTACTATAGTAATCTTGTTTATCTAGGGGATCTGGCTTAAAGACATACTGCTTAAGAGTTAGGAATATTGGAGTATTCCTGGGGTGATAAATGTGGTATTTCACACCTTGCTGTGACTAGTTTTGTTGAAATCTGCAGACAGGCATACTTGTAGAGTCTAAAGGTTAATTTCACATCATGTTCTCATATGCTAATGAAGCTCTCAGGGATGGAAGATTTCAACAACTATCAAATGGAGACTCCCAGGGTAGTTACAGGGACTAGTATGAACAGTGAAAATAAACAAAAGCAATCACATATATCACGAACAGTTACAGGAAAAAAGCTGTCGACTGACATGGAAATAAACAACATTTACAAGATATGAGGGTTTAGTTTTCCTTTAAAATGATCACACTTTGTTTTTAAATGGTTGAGAAACTGCAATAATTAATGTTCAATGAACCTTACGATAAGAACTGATTATTGTGTGAGCATATTTTCAGGTTCTAAAAGGGGAGGCAGGGTCAGCATTTGTAAGGCCCACTGATGGTTCTCTGCGAAGAAGCAGCATTAATATGGTAATTGTTTCTTCATATAACAGGAATTCATCAGTGAAATGCCTTACAAATGGCAGTCTCACTAGCACTACCTTGGGATGATGGGTCAAGAAGCTATTTAGGAAACAATTTCTGCAAGACAGCAGTTGCAAAATTGGCATCCCTCCTGGACTGCATGTCCAAACTGCAGTGCTCTGTGAAGGCATGTACGGATTCCAGGTTTTCCAGGAAGAGGGGGATAAGGGAAAGGCACCTACTTTACAAATTTCTTGAAAGGGGATGCCCCTTGTGGCTGCCACAGAGGCACAGATCCTCCTTGTAGAATATGCTCATAGGCCTCTGCGAGGGTATCTTGCCAGTGTTTCATAACAGAACTGTATGCAGAAATCTATCCAATGAAAGACAGTGTTCCTAGCTGCTGGCTTACGTTTGTCAACCTCTCCATATGTAACAAAAAACAGTGTACTCTGGGACCTGACATCCTTTGTCTGGTCCATGCATGTGGTGCTCTTTTTTTTACATATAGACAGTACAATTTTTGCTCACCTGCACTGGAATGTTTAGGATAGAAGACAGGAAAGGTAACGGACTGTGTAAGAGGAATTTTGACACCACCGTAGGTAAGAATTTTCTATTGGTTCTAAGAAGTACCTTATCCCTGTGGAAAATTATCTGTACAGAGGGCTTGCAGTTCACCTGGCAGATGTCATGGCTATCGGGAAAACGGCTTTCCATGTGACATACCTTACATCAGCTGTAACCAGAGGCTCAAAAGGAGCCTCTTATCAGTTGGGTGTGACAGATGTTTAGGTCCCATGGAGGGACTGGGTGCCTTACAAGGGGATACAGCTTGCTGTGGCCCTTCAAAAATCTTTTAAAACTGGTTGTGAGGCAGACTGTGAGGCAAAGGACATGTCTTTGCCTGATGATGTATAAACTGACACAGCTGTCAGATGTACTTTCAGGGTTGAAAGTCTCAGATCTAAGGACTGTAAGTGTACCAGATACTCCAGAACTGTAGATAGCCCTGCCTCACTGGGATTATCTTTCTGGGGTCACACCAGTAGGATAATCTGTTCCACTTAGAAGAATATGCTTTCCTTGCTCCTGGTTTTCTGGAAACCTCCAGCACCTACAGCACTTCCTCTGACAGATTCAAATTACAGAATTCTAGCTCTTCAAATTCACTATCCCAATTTATGCTAATTGATACTAGTTATATCAGCTGCTTTGCAGATATAGCTTTCGAGCACCACTTTATTTTACCGACAGTTAAATTCATATTGAAAATGTTGGTGTGATCACTTCCCAAGTAGGGAATCAACAAGGAGGCAGTATAGTGCAGTGGTTTAAGGCTCTGAGCTGCAAATCTGGAGACCTAGGTTTGAATACCACAGCCTACACTTGCATATACTGTGTGACCCTGAGCAAGTCACTTAACTTTCTTGTGCTCCCAGGTTGCACCTATAAACAAGCTGTCAGCTTAGTGTGTCTCACCTGGTTAAACAATTGGAAAAAAAAATAAACATGGCAGTCTGTGATGACCGCACAATGTGCCCCCAATACTAAATCTAATACGTTCATGGCCCTGGTAGCTCCTGTAACACACTGTACTAGGTTTTGTTCATTAGCCATTCTTAGAAACTTGACTGATTTGATGTTGCTTGCCTAGTTACCCAGTTAACATCTACACAGTTAAAATCCCTGACTAGGAGTACCTCTCCCAGTTCACTGTCTTTCTCCACCTCCTTTATAATATTTTCATTTATTTTGTCACTTGTTTGTGCCTGGTAGTCTATAACATATCCCCACAATCTTATGTTCAGTACAGCTGGTACCAATTTTGAGCCACCTGGTCCTGGTGTCACTATATTCATCTTTTTTCTTATGTGAAATATCAGAACCCGTAAGCCTGTTTGGCATAAATGCATCAATTTCACATCCTTTCTTATGGAGCCTATCTCTTCTAAAAAAATTGCAACCCTCGACATCTTCCTCCAGTTGTCATCCGGTGACTACTAAGTCTCAGTAATTAATATCATGTCTATGTTCTTCTCGACAACAATAATGCCTCTGCTTCCCACTTTTTATTGTTCAGGCTTCTGGCATTACTTAGTAACACCTGACGTTAGTCGTCTTATATATTTTTTTAATTTAGTCATTCGTCTACTATTTGGGATTATTTCAGTATGCTCTTCAAGTTTGCTCCCTTCCCCACTGTTAACTAGTTTAAAAGGTTAACAGATATATGCTCTTTTAATAGATTTCCCAAGATTTCTGCTCCTTGTTTAATGGGATGTAGGCCATCAGGGAAAAATAAATGGCACTTAAAAAACACTGGCATGTATTAATAAATCTAAGCCTTCCTTGGGATACCTATTACTTAAACATGTGTTTATTCTTCTGATTGTGTTTTTTTCTCTTGTTCCCCTTGGGGCTGGTAACAGGCCAGACACTGTGGCACGGTCCCTGATAATGGAGTCCCCTAGGATTTCATACTGTTTTTGTTGTTGCAGCATTTGGTTAGAGCCAGTGTATTTATCAGCTGGTTGAGTTAGAAGTTCTTGTTCTAGATGCTTAAATCTATTTGCTAGTTTGATGGATGAGCCACCACCAATTTCTGCCCTACGTCTTTTTTTACTTTTTTAACTGGTATGTTGTACCAGGGTCCATTTGCTATCTGATGATACCTCAAATTCCTCCCTTCCATGTTTGTTTCTGTTTTCATTCAGACTGGAGTGACCCACTTCCTCATCCCCCCAAAGTCTTTTCTTACGCACTGTGATATGGTCTGTAGCCTCAATGTCACTAATTAGTGCATTCCATTAACTAGTTATTTAACAAAGGATTCAATTTTATTTAGTTCTACCACATTTTTATATTCATTCTTAATTTGCTTTAACTAGGTCTGTAGCTTGTAGTATG
The DNA here is from genome assembly GCA_016271365.2 of Neoceratodus forsteri. Lineage (NCBI taxonomy): Eukaryota > Metazoa > Chordata > Ceratodontiformes > Ceratodontidae > Neoceratodus > Neoceratodus forsteri. The sequence goes on from CM057450.1 coordinate 1,548,827,415, forward strand.
CCTGACATTTCATGCATACATTGTTTGTTGAGGAGTCTGAGGTAGCTTTCTCAGCATACAGATGACACATTTTATGCATCTGATAATGGACCCCTCTACACGTAACAACACTGATATATCATCTGTTGGATCTATTTGTACTACAGCAGGTACTTAATTATTGGATGTGACAGACAAAATAAAGTAGTTACTGAAAGGGTGGTGGCCTTTTCCTAGTTTTCCCCATCGGATGCCGTCAGACGTGCTTGCCTCTGCCACACGCTCGCAAGGAGGGGTTCTTTTATACAAGCAGACTGGAAGTGCCACTAGTCGGTATTTCTGGTTTCACAAAGTTACTTCCCCAAAGTTTATAAAGTGTAAATGCTGCCAAAAAAACACATTGCTAGGTGTTTGCAAGTGTATAGGAGTTTATAACTTCAATTCCAAGTCCCAACACTGTTTACAGGGCTATGGATGTGGCAGTGGGCTGCACCTCCACTATACCAGGGTGCAGTTCACCTGATAGCAGGCTTTGCTAGGGGCTAGTAAGTCCCACAGATAAACAATACAATTTGTTTTTTTAAAGGTTTTTGATTTTTGTAAACAAACACAGTCATGCTAAAATGTCTTGAAAGCACAAAAACACACTAAGGCTTGAAATTCCCAGCCTTTCGTAGCTCAGCCATCAGATACCCTGCTCAATAGTCTCTGATCTGGTACTGTTTTCTAGGTAGCTGCTTTACAGATGTCTTGTACGTGGATGTCCCTTGATGCTGCCACAGAGTTGGAGGTGCCCCTTGATGCTGCCACAGAGGCAGTGGTGCCCCTTGTGGAGTGTGCCCTGAGGCCTTTGGGTGGAACTTTACCAGCTTTCTCATAGCAGAACTGCATGCAGGAGATTACCCATTGAGAAACAGTTCTCTTGGTTGCTGGTTTACCTTTTCCTAGCTTACCATAGGTGACGAGAAGAAAACATTACTTACCATAGTAATGTTGTTTCTTCCCAGTGATACTCGGGTATTCAGAACTTCTGCAGTGACTCTTTAAGACGGAACCGCCCGGAGAAAATGGAACACATGCAAATGATGGAACCTTTTGCACGTGACAACTTTTCAAATGCTGCCTTGAACTAACTGTCTTAGTCCTAAACCTCTCAGATTTCCTGGATGCCTGGAAAGGCAGGACCCCGAGGACTAAGTACATTAAAAAACAACAATAATAGTAATAACAGTTATACCCATAAACCCTTAAATAAACCCTCCAACTGGAGGGTGAATCCTTAAAAGGTACCCCCAAAATGTCAGAATCACCTGAAAAAGGGGGGAACACACTATAGACACAGTTAGAAATAAACAATGCCAAGAGGTGGCACTTGTACCCCTGAGTGCACAGTATTCAGAAGTGCAGAGGCTACTGGTTCTAGAAGGGAAAGCAGAGTGGGAAGTTCTGAATACCTGAGTATCACTGGGAAGAAACAACATTACTATGGTAAGTAATTTTTTCTTCTAACCCCAGTAATACTCAGGTATTCATAACTTCTGCAGACTATGAAGCAGTACTTTGGAGGTGGGCACAGAAACTATTTTGGAAACAGACTCTGCAGGACTGCTCTGCCGAACCTAGCATCACCCCTGGACTGGATGTCCAGATTGTAGTGCTTTGTAAAGGTGTGTACTGTTTTCCAGGTAGCTGCTTTACAGACGTCCACTAATGGAATATCCCTGGCAGCTGCTATGGTAGCAGCTGTGCCTCTTGTGGAATGGGCCCTCACTGTTGGGGGTTCCTTCCCAGCTTTAGTGTAACAAAACTGGATACACTGTACTATCCAGCAAGCAACTGAACCTTTCAATGCTGGGTTACCCTTTCCCACACCCCCTTAAGTCAGAAACAGCTGTTTTCTGTCCTGCCTATGGTTGTTAGTGGCTGTCATATAGTAGCTAAGAGCTCTCTTGACATCCAGACAATAGAGTCTCCTCTCACCAGAGGTAGAGTGCTCAGCGAAAAAGACAGGTAGGGTTGGTTCGAGTGGAAATCAGAAACCACTTTAGGGACAAATTTCCTGTTTGTTCTCAGGACCACCTTATCCCTGTGGAATGAGATGTAGTCCTGTTCAATGTGTGGTAGTTTAGTTCCCACCCCCAACCCCCCGAACTTGAGGAATCGCATCAGGACATCCCTTCTTATCTATCCCTATCTTTATAGTCTACTGCAGTAGCACATGCTCTTCTTAAGGTCTCTCTTGACCGTTCCTTCACCCTTCTACTCTGAGGGAGTGGACACCCCATCAGAGTATCTCTGTCTATTCTGCCCCGCTATGTTTCTTTTCCTGTCCATGGTGATGATATGGTGGAGGTTAGGATATGCCTCCTATCTTAAAAGGAAATATGGTCCTAGAACTGGTGGGCCAGATAAAGAAATATGGTGAACCCCCCCACTTTGTCCTAGTAAAAAGGCTATTGTGAATATAAATGGTCTGTTCTAGAAACCCACAGACTAAGGACTAGACCAGGTAGTAAAGAGTAAAATGTTACAGGGACGCCTGTAAAATGTTTTAAAAATACTACTCTTAGTAATAAAGGCAGAGTGCCCTTTTCTTAAAATATGGGAAGTGCCTTACAGATGAGAAGAAGATATTCCTCACGTCTCCGAGGCTAGCCACAAAGGCAGACTGAGGAATAAAACCTCTAGCTACAGGTTTGTGTATTTGCACCACAAAGTACAAAAGTAGTGTTTGGCTTGAGACATGCAAGCCGAATGTTAAATGTAGCCCATTCTCCTGTTAAAAGCAGACCATGTAGGAAAATGAAGGCCACAATAAAGATACAAGAGAGGGCTAAGGAAAGCTCACATGACAGAACAGGGCCCAAATGAAAAGGCAACCCATCAGCTGGAGATTTCAGCTGATGGGACATTCTTTCCCGAGTGAAAGAAAAGTGTTACAGAAAATAAAACCTCCTGTGTGAATGCATGTTTTTATGCTTTGCTGCAGTATCTATAACCCAACCTTTACAGGCACTGCACATAAACAGAATGTTTGCCTGTACAGTCCCGATTAAAAGAGGGGACTACAGTACTTTTAAAACCCTCTTGAATGTATTTATCTGTTTGTCTATGCCTGAAGATTAAATAAAACATTTTAAAAACCTTACAAGGAACAGCATTAACTAGGTTTACATGGATGAGGAAAACCCCAGGCCCTTACCTGTTCTTTTCTTAACTGATATATTCTGGTGAGTTCTTAGGAACCAGCAGGCCCAAACCAGACAGTCTTTATAGGGCCCTGTCATTCTAGGACATCACATAAAGGGAGGGGCTAAACTCTTAAGTGGTCCTTATGTATTACTCTCTAATATCTGGGGCAACAAGTTATAAAGATGTTTTAGTTGAATTATATTGTTGAGATACCACATAGTTTAAGGGCCATGGTTGTGCTGATCCTTCGAAAATGTATGTATTAGAGAGAGGGGCAGATCAGCTGACTTGATGAGGTCACAGACTGTTGCTATAAGAAGCCCTCCTGAACATACATGATCAGTTAAGCCTTGAGTGGTGTACTGAGAGGACGTACAGGTAGACTCGAACACATGATTGTAGAAAAAAATAGCTGTAATGAGCTTTCTACTCTGTGGCAGCATTTGTTAGGGTAGAAGAGCGCTGAAATTCAGATCTGAAATTGTAAAGATCCGTTTTCTTTATTTTTAATTTTTATTTGGAGTTAACTTTATTTTGTTGAATTTTATGAAGAAATAAAATCCACACAATGCCAACTGTGTGTTTTAAACCGTAACCATCTGTGTCGGTGTTGTCAATTCCCACACCCTTCCACACAATGCAGAGAGCCTGAAGCTCACATATTCTTCTTGCAGAAGTCATTGCCACAAGATGGTCCCATGAGCTTAGCTACGCACACATTCAGGTCCCATGCTGGCACCAGTTCCCCATGAGGGGGTGCAAATGGGCGAGGCCCTTAAAGAACCTCTTGAAGATAGGATCTGAAGCCATTGACACATTCTGCCCAGCTGATATGTAGCAGATGCTGCAGCCAGGTGAACCTTGAGGGTACTGGACTGCAAGCCCAGAGAATGTAAATAAGTAAGATAGTCAAGTACAGCTGGGATCCCAGCTTGTGCTAGTACCAGTTCCCTGGTTGAACACCAAATAGAAAACCTTTTCCATTTTGAGGCATAAGTTTTCTTAGTGGAAGGCTTTCTGTAACCCCTTAAAATGTCCAAGACACTTTCTGAAAAATGCAAGCCTGCATATTATTCTAGGTCCTCAAGAGCCAAGCCTTGAGCCTGAGTGACCTGAGGTTCAGATACAGGAGCCTCCTCTAGTTGGAGGTTAACAGACTGTGCCCCCGAGGAAGGTGTATTGGCTCAGTCACAGACATGGAGAGCAGCAGAAAGTACCATGGCGACCTGGCCCAGTCTGGTGCTATCAAGATCATTGATGCTGACTGGGACCTCAGCTTGAGCAATACCCTGTACACCATAGGGAAGGGAGGAAAAGCATACAGATGCTTCCCTGACCAATTCAGAGCTAGAGCATCCACGGGGACTGTTCCCCGATCTGGTGGTCTACAACAGTATTGTGGCAGGTGGTGGTTCTGGTGGGATGCGAACAGATCTACCTCTGGGGTTACTCACCTCCTGAAAATCACTTCCACCATTTGCCTGTTCCATTTGTGATGGGCCTAACTGATTCGACTCAGAGCATCTGCGAGGGTATCGTCTTTCCCTGGCAGATGACTTGCTTGTAGAGAAACTCCCAAGGAGTAGGCCAGGCTCCAGATTTTCATGGCTTTTGTGCAGAGAGGACCAGACTTTGTACCTCCCTGCTTGTTTATGCAAGTACATTGTGGTGGTATTCTGACCTGTACCACCTTTTCCTTTACTAGTGTTACGAAGGCCTTTAGTGCCAGAAACACCGCTCTGAGTTCCAGCAGATTTATGTGCTGGAGTGACTCTGCACTTGACCAAGTGCCCTGGATTGTGTGGCTCCCCCAAATGGGTGCCCCAGCCCAGTAGAGATGCATCTGTTGTGAGAACTGATGGGGACACTTGCTGAAAGGGAACCCCTTCCCTTAGACTGGATTCCTCTTCCCCTACTGAAGTGCCTGTAACAAGGTTTTCGTTACTGGGATTAGCTTTGAGAGAGGATCTCTTCTTTAGCACCAGTGTGCCCTTAGGTGGAACTGGATATTTCTCATTTGGAACCTGGAAGCTAGGACTGTGTCTGTGGTATTGTCCATTCTGACCTGTACCACCTTTCCTTGTACTAGTGTTGCGAAGGCCCTTAGTGCCAGAAGCACCGCTCTAAGTTGCAGCAGGTTTATGTGCTGGAGTGGCTCTGCACCTGACCAAGTGCCCTGGATTGTGTGGTCCCCCAAATGGGCGTCCCACCCCAGTAGAGATGCATCTGTTGTGAGAACTGATGAGGACTCTTGCTGAAAGGGAACCCCTTCCCTTAGACTGGATTCCTCTCCTCTTTCCACCATTGGAGCGCCTGTAACAAGGTTTTTGTTACTAGCAAGAGCTTTGAGGGAGGATTTCTTCTTTGGCACCAGTGTGCCCTTAGGTGGAACTGGCTGTCTCATTTGGAACCTGGAACCTAGGACTGTGCCTGTGGCCATAGCCATGTGGCCCAGGAGCTTTTGGAAATGCCTTACAGTTTTTGACTTGTGCAGGCTGAACGAGTCTGCAATCAGCTGGATACTTCTTACCAGGTCCAAAGGTAGGTAGGCCCTGCCTTGCAAGGTGCTGATCTCTGCCCCTATGAACTGCAGCACCTGTGCAGGTAGATGGACAGATTTTTTGTGGTTTATCAGGAACCCCAGGGACTCCAAGAGCCTCTGGGTGATCTGCAGATACTGTCTGACTTGCTGTGGTGATTTTTCTACTACCAGCCAGTCATCCAAATATGGGAACACTGTGACACCCTGTCTTTGAAGGTGTGCCACAATCACTGCCAAGCACTTTGTGAACACTTCTGGAGCTGAAGTGAGACTGAATGGCAGGGTTGATAGTGACCTGATGGGAGTCTGAACCCGAGATATTTTCTGTGAGACTCCCTTATGGGGATGTGGAACTAGGCATCTTTTAGGTCCAGTGATGCCAACCAGTCTCCTTTTTGGAGTGTTCGCAGAATCAGTGTCAAAGTTACCATCTTCAGCTCTGGCTTTGTCAGATACTTGTTTAGTACCCTGAGGTCTATGATAGGCTGTCACTCCCCATTTTTCTTTGTTGTGAGGAAAAACCTTGAGTAAAACCCCTTTCCTTTCTGCTGAGCTGGGACAGGCTCCACTGCCTTTCACAGTAGCAGGTTCCGAACTTCCTCCAGCAGCTTTTCTGTGAGGGAGGATGGTCTGAATACTCTGGTTCTCAGAAGAGGAAGGGATTTGAAAGTCAGAGACAATCCCTGACTGACTACCTCCAGGACCCACCTGTCTGTGGTACCTTCTTCCCAAGCCTGGAGGTAATGAACCAGCCTGTCTCCGACAGGTAAAGAGGAGGCGGCCTGTAAAAACACGTCAGGGTGTTTGTTTACTCTGGGGCTGAGACTGGGGTTGAGATCCCTGCCTGGAGCCCCTTCTACCTCTACCTCAGAAGTACCCTTGCTGGGGATACTGCTGGTATTGGGGTGCAGCCATTGCCTGGAAAAAGGGCCTGTTACGAAAGGACCTGCTCTTGCCTCCCATCCCATGGGGTCTGGTGGATGGGGGGGCCTTCTCTTTGGCTGAACTGCTCTTGAAGGTGGCTTTGTATTTATCCACCTTCTTTATATAAGCCACTGTTTTGTTTCCAAAAAGGGAATTACCCTCAAGAGGGAAATCCATTGCCTTTTGTTTCTGTGTCCTGGGTAAGATTTGTAGCTCTTAGCCAGGCAAACCTCCTTTGAGCAACAGTATTGGCCATCCACCTGGCTGCTGTATCATTAGTATCAGTAGCCATTTGAAACAGATATTTGGCTGCTTCCAATCCAAACTTAGCAGTTTCTGCAAGATCAGCTGACAAGGGTGATGTGGCCTTATCTGCCATAGTCAGGACAGATTTCCACAGTGACCTCTGGTACTGTGCTGCATAGGCTTGAAAATTAGCCTGCCTGATGGCCAAGGAGGCTGACAAATATCCCTTCTTGGCCATACTGTCAATTTTTCTGGACTCCTTTTCTGGTGTGAGAGAAGCCAGGGACACTTTAGCCTTGCCACAGGATGCCACATGCACCTCCCCCAATGGTCAGGGTGGGAAAGAAAAAGGTTACTCAACTGTAACAGTAGTTCTAGAGGTGGTAGATGTTGTTCATCCATACTGTTTGGCATGTTCTTTCCCTTTACGAATCTTGCCGGAAGGTCTTGAAGCTGGCTCCTCCCACCCACCCAGGTGGTATAACCCTCGGCTCCACTCCATGACACCAGATCTTTGCTCGCTGGAAGCTCAGGTTATGCGTCGAACCCGGGGAGGTTGGGTGGGTTTGTGTGGATGAACAACATATACCACTCCTAGAACTACTGTTACAGGTGAGTAACCTGTTTTTCTAGGATCACAGATATGTTGTTCTATCCACACTGTTTGGCAGACTCCAAGCAGTTCTCCAGGAGGAAGGAGGTAAGGCGCACCCCCCCCCATATACTTACTTGGGAACAGAGACTGGAGAACCGAGGCCCCAAAGCCAGCATCCCGGCGTGACTCTCCGTTGATGTGGCACTGGATAGTGAAGGTGTCTGCTGTCTTCCAGGTAGCAGCCCTGCAGATTTCCTAGATAGGGATGTCCCTGGAAGCAGCCACCGACGCAGCAGTATGGCAGGTAGAATGAGCGCTCATCCCTCTGGGAGGCTCCTTGCCCATCAACCGGTAGCAGAGATCAATGCAGGATGTAATCCATCTGCCAATCATCTGCTTTGCTGCAGGTCTGCAAGGTGCGGCTTCAACGTAGGTGACAAACAGCTGGCAAACCTCTCCCCGAACTTCCGCCATCCGCTCTTTATAATAAGAGAGCGCTCGTCTCAGGTCCAGTGTATGGAGCCTGTACTCGGCCTCCAAGGTGTAGTTCAGCTAAAACACAGGCAGAGTCAACAACAGGTTAAGATGGAACTTCGACACCACCTTCGGAAGGAATTTCGGGTGGGGGTGCAGGACAACTTTTTCCCTGTGGAAGACCAGGTAAGGAGACTGCACCGAAAGCGCCTGGAGCTTCCCAGTCCTTCTGGCTGACGTGATTGCTACCAGGAAGGTGGTCTTCCACGACAAATGTGACATCTCACACTTGTGCTTTGGTGAGAATGGCTTGCCATGAGCTTTTCCAGAACCAGCAGCAGATCCCATGGAGGTGGAGGTTCATGCACCAGAGGGGATATGTGGTTGAGGCCTCTAAAGAAATGCCAGACCACCTTCTTTTGTGCCGTCTGCCGACCAGCCCGCACACTGTAAGAAAAGATGGCTGCCAGGTGCACCTTAAGGGTCGTAGACCCAAGACCCCCTTTGGACAGAGACCAAAGGTAGTCTAGGATGCTAGCCACTGGACAGGACAAGGGGTCCAGGCCCTTACCCTGACACCAAATGGAAAAGTGTTTCCATTTGAAGGCACAGCACCTCCTGGTCGACTCCTTCCTGCATGCTTCCACAACTGTGAGTACGTCCTCAGAGAGACCCAGAGCCTGGAACTCTAGCCACTCAGGAATGAGGCTGTCAGGTGCAGGAATTGAAGGTCCAGATGGAATACATTCTCCTGATTGACAGATAACAGGTCCTGGTGTACTGGAAGACACCTCAGATGCCTGGAGCTGAGGCGGAGGAGATCTAGATACCAGAACTGGAATGGCCAGTCTAGGGCTACCAGGATCACCTGTGCCTTGTCCCTCCTGACCTTGAGGATCGCCTTGTGAACCAAGGGAAATTGAAGGAAAGCACAGAAGAGGCCTGGGATCCACGGCCTCAAGAAGGCATCCCCCTGCAGTGAGCCCTGCTGAGGGGGCGAGCATGAAACAGCCTCAGCTTGGTGTTCTCCCTGGAGGCGAACAGATCCACCTGAGGTTTGCCCCAGTGGGAGAACAGGCTGTGTACTGTCTCTGGATGGAGAGACCACTCATGGGACGTCTCGCTCACGTGGCTGAAAGAGTCTGCCAGTTGATTTGAGGCTTCTGCCACATGGATGGCTAGGAGATCTGCCTCCAGCTGGCTCGCAAGGGTCCAGATGCAGAGCGCTTCCCTGCACAGCAACTGGGAGTGCGTGCCACCCTGTTTGTTGAGGCAGCACATGGTCGTGGTATTGTCTGTCTGGACTTGCACCACTTGACCGCAAAGGAGCGGAGCGAATGCTGACAGTGCCAGTCTGACTGCTCTGAGCTCCAGCAGGTTGATATATCATCGGGATTTCTCGAGGGTCCAGAATCCATGGGCTCTGTGGTTCCCCATGTGGGCTCCCCAGTCCGTGAGAGAGGCATCGGTCATAAGGATGACCGTTGGCTCAGGACAGACGAACAGGATCCCTTCCTGCAAGTGATCCAGAATGGTCCACCATTTGAGATTGTCCCACAGCTTCTGGGTCACAGTGACCAGCTGGTCAAATTGACCATGATGCTGAGTCCACTGGCTGGCCAGCTCCCATTGGAGGGGACACATATGCCACTGGGCCCATCGGACCACAGTGGTGCAGGCCGCCATGTACCCCAGAAGGCGCAGAAAGTCCCAGGCAGGGCACAAGTGTCCAACCAGAAATGACTGGGCAAAGGAGAACAGAACCTCTGTCCTATCCATCGGGAGCCAGACTCGGGCTCGGCAGGAGTCGAGCTCTGCCCCGATGAACCATATCACCTGCGAAGGTAAGAGTTCCGACTTGGCCTCATTGATCTGGAGACCCAGGACGTTGCAGGTCTGGAGGGCCAGGTCCCTGGACTTCTCCGCCTCTTGCTTGGTGGAACCCGCCAAGAGCCAGTCGTCGAGATACAGGCAAATTCTGACCCCTTGACACCGAAGATGGGCCGCCACCACTGCAATGCATTTGGTGAAGACCCCTGGGGCCGATGACAGGCCGAACGGCATTGCTTGGAACTCGAATAGAGCCCCTTCTGCTCAGAAGCAAAGAAACCTCTGGTGAGACGGACAGATCGAGACGTGAAAAAATGCATCCTGGATATCCAGAGAGCAAAACCACATGTTCTGCTCGAGAGATGGTATGATCTGGGACAGAGTTATCATCCTGAAGGTGCATGACCTGAGGAACTGGTTCAAGTCGTGCAGATCTAGAATGGGGTGCCAGCCCCCCGTCCGCTTTGGAATAAGGAAGTATCTGGATACGAACCCTGGGCTCCGTGACTCTGGCCACCACCTCCTTGCAGAGGAGTTGGGAAATGTCATCTCTAAGAGCAGACTGAATGTGTACGGACACCATATCCTTCCATGGAACATGGGCTCGGCTTGGAGGGTACTGTTCGAATTTCAGAGGCAGACCTTGGCCCACAGCTTCTAGAACCCACCTGTCCGTGGTAACACCGGACCAAGAAGAAAGGAAGTGGCAGAGATGGCCCCCTATGGGATGACCCAGAGCTTGCATGACAGGTATGAGGGTGGCCAACCCCATCCCGTCACTGGGCAGGCTTGGAGGAAGAGGGTCCAGATTGGGGACCGTCTGAGCCCCGTCCTCCAGGCTTACGGGCCACTAGAGGCCGGGACTTGGGCTGAGGGCACCAAGATTGTGCCTGCTGTTGCTGCCCCGCTTGAAAGTGGGGCTGCTTGGCTGCAGGGGCAGAATGCCGAAATGGCTTTTTCTTCTGCTTTTTGGAACCCTGGGATTCCTTCTGCGCAGAAGTTACAGAGTCCACGGCGGCACTGGACTTCTTGGTGTGCTGGAGGTGACCATCCACACCTAGGCCGAAGAGGTTGGTACCCAGGAAAGGACCGTTCGGTAGCTTGTGTTGGGTGTCTGCCGTGAAGGTGGAGACCCTTAACCTAGCCCTGCGGCGCATGGCAACCACGGCTGCCACCAAGTGGGCACACGAGTCCCCGAGGTCCAGAGTAGTCTAGAGTTGCTGCATCGCAAGAGCCCAACCCTGGTCCCAGACCTGCTTGACCGTGGTCTGGAGGTCTGCGGGGACGTGAGGTAGAACCTCATTAGAGGAGACCAGAATGGCGTGAGAGAACTGTGCCATTATGACGGTTGAGCTTGCCTGACAGAGGCCCAGCATAGAGGCAGCATAGACTTTAGGGGCAGAGTGGTCCAGTTTTTTGGACTCCTTGTCCGGAGGTCTATCTGTATCTGCCGAACTACCCAAGCATCTGAACACAGATTCGGTCACCAGACCCTCTGCAGAGGGATGCTCTGTGAACCCTGAAAGGGACCCATTGGGCACCACGTATTTTCGGGCCATATGAGCAGAAGGTGCAGGGCAGGAGGCAGGATGCTGCTATAGCTCCAAAGCTGGACCGACAATGGCCTCGGCCACTGGAAAGGCTTCCATTGGAGAATCCCCCCCCATTTGAGAATATCTGTGAGGGGATATTCAGCCCATTTCTGGACGGGTTAGAGAGGCATCTCCGTAGATAAGATGGAGGATGCCCATAAAGGAAGAGGGGCCTTCCTCCATTGACAGACTACCAACTGATTCCTCTTCCAAGGGACGGGAATGTAGGTCCGAGTCCTCCAACTCTGAAGAGTCCGGATAAATCATCCGGACACCTGAGTCTCCCTCCACCCCCCCAGGACAGTCAGGAGTGAAGGTAACAGACAGCCTAAGTGGGAGGCCTGGAACAGGCCGAGACACTCTGGCAGGCACCCCCACAGGGGGCTGTTGAGGAGGTGGCTCCACTAAAATCAGTGGAGAGGTCAATTTTGGCCAAATTGGAATGGTTTTGACCGGCTCCATGGGAGGAGGAACGGTGCAGGCAGGCTCCAGAGTAGTCAGCTTCGGCCTGGGAGGCGATAGCCAAGTAATGGCTGGGGTGGAAGCCAGAATCGGCATTTGTCCAGACAAGATCAGCTGTTGCCACATTAGATCTTCACAGCATCGACAGAGTTTCCATCAAAGCCTCTCCTCATCTGAGGACAATGAAGAAGAATGTTGGCGTCGCCTCTTCTTAGAGCGCTTGTGTGCCTTCTTCGGCCTGTCGGTTGAAAGAGTCAGAGACCTCAACCTCGATCGCCGGGGTGACCAGTGGGGTCAATCAGAAGGCACCGGGGAGACTAGTGGTTCTTCTTGGTCCGGGACTGGTTCTCCGATGGGGTTTCCAGCAGGCTGGGTCTAACCACTGGGGAGAGGCAAGACCAGGGTCCTGAATAAGGAGCTGTCGGCCTCGTCGGGCAACAGATCGACTGGGTTGAGAATGATCTCAACTGGATCATCGTCCAGTGTCTGGGTCGGCTGGCCTGACGGGGGAACCGTGAAACCAGCGTCCGAGGCTGCAGCCTCGACTGAAGCAGAGACAGACGATTCCTGGGACAGAGATCTCTCACGATCCCAGGAACATCGTTGGTGAGACAAAAATTCTCTTGGCTCCTTGTCCTTTTTAAGGGACCAAGAGACATGCGTGCCCAAAGGCCCCTCACCCTTGGTTTGAAGGGATTGGCACATCTCCCGAAAGGATCCAGAGAAATTGGAGCTCAAGTTGAGAGGTACGAAACAGGACTTTGAGGATTGATTCGTGGCCCGAGCTGCCTCTTCCTCGAAAGCCTTCATTTGTTCGAGATGCTCAATGGACCCCGCAGGCGCAGAGACCAACCATCGGGTTTCCTTAGATTTGGCCGGTGGGTTCCGTTTCTCCGGTCTGCCCAATTTCAGCCATGCAAGACAATTGTCCAAGACGTACGGGTGAAAAGCGAGACACATCTCACAGGCACGAGTGTCATGGCGGACACCCAGGCAGTACACATACGTGGCATGCGGATTGGTGCAGGATATTCAGTTCGTGACGTGGCAGCGTGAAACTGGGAGAGATTTATTCTCCATAGTGGTCGAGATTGCGAAGCGATTTTTAGCAACTCTGATGAGTTTGAACAAGTCTGTGGATTTGAGAGCCAGGGCCTAAAGAACGCAAAAGCAGTAAGGAAGGAACCTGTATCTTCCAACGGAAAGGAAGATCTGGTGTCATGGGGCGGAGCCGAGGGTTATACCACCTGGGTGGTTGGGAGGAGCCAGCTTCAAGACCTTCTGGCAAGACTCAAAGGGAAAGGACACACCAAACAGTGTGGATAGAACAACATATCCACGATCCTAGAAACAGAAATTCTGCACCCTCACTTTCAAACTGATATTTCTTATCCAATCTCTTATCAAGAGGGGGGACAGAGTTAGGAGCTTGCAAAATCTTCAAAGCATCTTTTTTGAAGAATTTATTGACTGGGAGGAGGAGCTTTTTAGTAGGTGCTAACCACATCATCTCAAGATATTCCAACTCCTCCTCATCCTCTATTTCCTCACTTGTGGTGATGTCCAGGGCATCAGCCATCCTTCTCACAAAAGTGAAGTGTAAGGAATAATTCTCAGTAGCTCTGGGCGGAGAGCCAAAATCCTGCTCGGGGGAAACCTCAGGTTCAATTTATTCCCCCTCCTCCTTCTCCTGACACTCCACATAATCCTTCTCTTCAAAAAGTGAGGATTTGGCCGAGTGGCTAGCCTGTCCAGCTGGGGTTTGCCCAGATGGCTTCTGGCCAGAAGAAAAAATTCCCTGCAAGGCTTGTACCACTTTGAAAGCCTGTGCTATCTCCGGAGAAGAGGGGAGAGCCAGAGCACCCACAGAAGTCCCTTTTTTTTTGTTCAGTAGAGGGTTCCATGTGCTTTAATTTTTTAGTCTTTTTTGAGGGAACTGGGGAGTCAGCCTGTTCGGCAAGACTCTTAGAAGTCATTTTTGCACTGTTCTCAGGGGTTGAATGTAAAACTACGGTGATTTCATCCACAGCAGAAGAGGGTGTCAGCTGGTCAGAGACTGAGGGACCCTTAGGTGGAGGAAGTTTTTTCTTTGGCCGTTTCAGGCATTTTTCCACAGTTTTTTCTGGGAAAGTTTTTCAAATATCACAATCTTCTTTTAGGTGATCATAGCCAAAGCAGGCAACACACACACTGTGCTTATCTGCCTTGGCAAATACTTCCCCACAATCAGAACAGTTTTTAAAAACAGGTTCACGGGGGTTCCTAATGAGCAGGATCGCTAAGGACACTTTTTCTTCTCGCTCCACAAACTGCCAAAAACATTAACTTCAATTATATCTTTATTTCACTTCAAAACACAGAAAAAGCGACTCTACCTGTTTACAAGCAACCATGGATGAATATCTGACGCCTGGACCAAGTAAAAACTCTCACACTGGAGGTAAAAGTCTGCGAAAACAACCACCAGCAGCACAAGTTGAAAATGCAGGGCCGGTTTCGCTTTCTGCAGCGGAGGTGTGCGCTGTAGGCTAGGAGGTTACGCAGCAGGTACTGGCAGCTCTTGAACCCCAACTCACCAGCCTGGCATCTAATTTTGACCGCAAGCTCCAAGAATTGGTAGATCTACATGCCTCACACGCAACAAGGTTTAGAAATGGAGAAATGAGTATCGGATGTCGAGGATGCCATGGCCCCAGTTCCTGAACAAACTGCTGCCCTACAAAGAGAACTGGTGGACTTTAAGGAACAGTTCGACTATCAAGAGAATTATCAACGGCGTTTAAACCTGCACCTCCGGGGCTTACCAGAAGGGCTGGAGGGTAATGCTATCCTAGAGTTCAGCGCAACGACTTTGCCTGAGATCCCAGAGCTATCCCCCAAAAATGGCAGACTGAAGCTAGAGACAGCCCATCGGGCAGTTATTCCCAGGCCCCCTCCAGATCAACTACCGTGACAGATAGTCATGCGGTTCCATCGATTTCAAGACAGGGAACAGGTACTGAAAGCTTATAGAACCATATCTGATTTACAATACAAAGGACACAAACTCAGTATTTTCCAAGATTATTCGGCCCGACTACTGAAGAAACGCCGCGCCTTCAACTCGGTGATGGCGCAACTGCGAAAAGCACAGGTCGAATGCTTTATGCTGTACCCTACCACTCTTAAAATCAAACATGAAGGTGCCACTTATTCCTTTTGGGAAGCACAGAAAGTGGAGTTTTTGTCAAAGAATCTATGGAAGAAAATGGGGTAAAGTGACAAATGCCACGGTAAAGCGTAGGTTTTGCTGCTCTTTTTTCTACTTTTATTTGAAAAGGTGCTCCTCGTGGCGCTGGGCTCTAAAGTACTGATTTTGAGTTAATTTAATGGATGTACTAACTGTTGATATGCCCGGGAACACTCTTATGAGGCTGCAACTGATAAATATATAAGGAAGACGAGGAACTGACCCGTATTTTGACTTCATTTGTTTGCTTGTGCACGACCTGGTTTTCCAAAGAGATGTGCTGGAAAGGAGATGTCTGAATGTTCTCCCACATTGCCAAGTGGGCATTTGGTTCTATGGGGATCCTTTTGAACTGAATGCTAGTAAATGAGTGCTATCAGCTACGACCCAGGCATCAGACTGGTTGGAGTGGGAGCCCGAAGGGGTTACTGATGACATGGGGACATTTGAGACTTGGGATACCCGGGGTTTCATGAAGCTTGTGGGCAGGGGACCGCAGAGGCAAGCGGGAGGGAAGATACCAGACTAAGGGAAATAGGCCCAAACAAGAGACTAAGAAATAAAACATGTGGCTAAGAGGGAGCCATGACCGTTCATAGGGTCTTCGTATAAAGTAAAGCGAAACATGTAATGTTGTTCTTGGTGTGGAGGGGAGTGGGGGACGCATTCTTACTACATGTGGGGGAGGGTGTGTAAAATTTTTGCTGCAAGCAATTCTGGTTACCAAATGGGGCGATAACTGCTGTTATAAGGTTTATCAATGGAGTGGGGGAAGGGGTTGAAATGTATATAGTTTCTATGTGTTGTCTGTTGCATTGTTATTTGTTAAGTATGAGATCCAAACATGAATGTAGAATGTTAAATATATCTGTTGATACACTGAAGGGGACTTGGAAGTGGGATGGGCGACTGTGGGAGGGAGGATGGCACAAGCACCATGGCTTACCCTACGAGAATAACTATAGCCTCATGGAATGTTAGGGGGATTTCTTCTCCTGTTAAGCGCACCATGCTGCTGACTGCACTTAAGCGCCAGAGTGTGAATGTCGTGCTGCTGCAGGAGACCCACCTCACTAATAAGGAGCATGCAAAACTAAAAAAAAAGCTGGATGGGAGACTGTTTTGCAGCGTCGTTCTCTTCTCTCAAACGCGGAGAGGCAGTCCTCATCCACAAACGTTTGCCATTTAAGGCTAACAGGATAGTGGCTGATCCTGAGAATGGCTGATACGTATTTGTGGTAGGGGAAATGCTAGGAGAAAAATTAACATTTGGGAGTGTTTACGCCCCTGCGATACTTGACCCCATGTTTTATAAATCCCTCGTGGCACTACTAATGGCAGAGCAATTTCCTGGGCTGATCACTGGTGGAGATCTAAATTGTTTGATGAACCCTTTATTGGATCACTCCGAGGGGAGGGGGACTTGTGGAGGGACTGGGCAGATATGGGGGGCAGGAATGGCTGATCTAGATCTCACTGATGTGTGGAGAACAGCCAACCTTAATGTAAGGGAGTATACATTCTTCTCCCACCCCCACAAGACATGGTCGAAACTGGACTATATTTACATTCCAAGGGCGTGGTATTTTAGGCTCCTCCGGGCAGGGCATGGCCCTATTCATATTTCTGATCATGCCATGGTGCTTGTGTCACTGAAGGTGCGGGAAGAGGAGGTAGCCCCTCAATGTGGCATTTTCCCAATTATTTACTAGGGAATAAGAAGTTTAGGGATTACCTGCAAGATCAGTGGAAGCAATATGAGCAGAGTAATCTTGAAACAACTCCCACAAAAGCTGTATTCTGGGATGCGGGAAAGGCATATATGAGAGGCTCTTATCAGCTATGTGGCTCACTACAAGCGACAGATATGGGAGAGGCCGGAAAACCTGGAACAACACCTTAGAGTGCTGGAGAAGCGAGTGGCACTTGGAGAGGGAGGCGAGGCTGCCCCTAGATTATTGACGGTGACAAGGGAAGCTTTAAACTACTTGATACTAGGGGAGGCACGGAAAACAAGCCTATTCGTATGTAAACATTTTTACGAATGGGGGAACAAGCCTAGCACTATGTTAGCCAATCTTATCAGAGGTAAGAGAGGCACACACTTGGTTGCGGCCATTAGAGGCCCAGATGGCCAGCTTGGAAAGGATAGGAAGTTTATTAGGGATACATTTAAATGTTTTATGAGAAGCTCTATCAGATGGAGACCAGGGATGTGCAGACTAGCATGCATTCCTTCTCAGGGCGAAGTTGCCTAAACTGTCCACCTTGCAGCAAGAATGGCTGAACACCAAAATTACAGAAGATGAACTAGCTAAAGCCATCACTGGACTAAAGAGAGGTAAAACTAGTGGCCCAGATGGTTTCTCTTCAGAATATTATAAGGCTATGAGACCACATCTGACTAAGCACTTAGGGGCGGTGCTCGAGGAGGCTAGGGAGGGGGAAAGCTCATTACCTCAAACATGGAGGGATGTAGTTATCTGTCTGATACCAAAGAAGGGAAAAGATTTACTTGACTGCGCATCATACAGACCAATATCCCTATTGAATTCTGACTCTAAGATCATCACCAAAGTAATGGGCAACCGCTTGGATAGGCTCCTACCGGGACTGATTCACCCAGACCAGGCCGGGTTTATACGGAACAGATACTCCTACCATAACATGAGAACTCTCATGAATGTAATTTGGGGAGCCTCAAATGGGTATGAATCAATACATATATTATCTATGGATGCCGAAAAAGCACTTGACTGGACTGAGTGGCCATACTTAATAGAGGTTCTGACCCGGTTTGGTCTGGGTGATGAATTCGTGGTGCTGAGTCACCAAATATATAGTGTTCCCACGGCTAGAGTGCTAATTAATGGGACTCTTACAGATAGATTTGAGCTAAGAAGAGGAACCAGACAAGGATGCCCCCTCTCATCCCTTCTATTTACGCTGGCCCTGGAACCTCTAGCCATCACAATAAGAGAACACCTCGAGATATACGCGGTGTCGGGCCAATCAGGAAAGGAGTGTAAATTGTCTTTGTATGCTGACAATACGCTCCTGTATGTTACTAAGCCGGATCAATCCATGCCACTGCTCCTTCATCTCATAGACCACTTCTCCAAATTTTCAGGGTATAAATTAAACTTGACTAAATCAGAGGAACTTAGAATAGGGGGATAAAAGGTTTGAAGAGGGAGAAAGGATCAGAGACGGGGGATTTCAGCAAGTCCGCAAATCATTTGTTTATCTGGGTATTGAAGTTGGAAAACATATGAAATCTTTATATGACCTAAATTGTACTCCCCTACTACGTACAATTATAGCCGACCTTGAGAGATGGGTCAAGCTCTCTATAACATGGCTAGGTAGGACTAACCTACTTAAAATGAATGCCCTACCTCGGCTACTGTACAGTATGCATATGGTCCCTGTGGGACTTATCCGTGCTGATATAAAGTGGTTAGAGAAGAAAAAATTACTCACCTTAGTAATTGCTTTTCTTCTCATGGAGTCTTGCTATATTAGAACTTAATGCAGTTAGCCTCTGCCTCTGAACTGCCCCGGAGAGGAAACAGTTAACTCCAGAGTGATCTGGAGTTCCACAGCGCGAGGGAGGGCGCTGTTCAAAGCTCTATCTGGCCAGTTTCAGATGAAACTGCCAAGTTCTTTATGAAGCTAAGCTAACATAGCAAGTCTGTGTGGAAAAGCTCTACACTAGCCATTGGCTACCTACCAGTAGAACAACAAAAACACAACAACAATCACAGAATAATAACAATATTACCTATTATTGTTAGGACCACCCCTGACAAGCACTAATAGGCCCCCTCTCCCCAAAAGACTCAAGTCCAGAGAGGGGACCATCTACCACTTAACAAAAAACAGAATTACCTAGTTCCCTAACCCAAATGAAACAAGGGGAACTAGAGAGACTAAATGGCATGACACAGTGCTTGCACTAATTAGCCAACCCCAGTACCAAGTAGGAATTCTGAGAGGGGAGGGTTGTCCTAATATAGCAAGACTCCATGAGAAGAAAAGCAATTACTAAGGTGAGTAATTTTTCTTCAAACACCATGAAGTCTTGCTATAATTAGGACACTAATGCAGATTATACAGCAGTACCTCCAAGGAGGAGGCCAGAACCTACTTAGGAATAGGCTCTGAAGCACAGCTGTGCCAAAACAGCATCTCTCCTGGACTGGGCGTCCAGGAATAATGCTTGGTGAAGGTGTGGACTGTCTTCAGGTAGCAGCTTGGCAAATTTCCAAAATGGGAATATCTCTAGCAGCCGCTAGAGATGCAGCTATACCCTGGTGGAATGAGCCCTCAGTCCTGAGGAGGTTCTCTACCTATTTTTGGTAACAGAACTGGATACAAGAGACAATCCACCTTGCGATTGTCCTCTTAGTGGCAGGTCTCCCTTGCCCACTTCTCCATAGGTAAGGAAGAGTTGGAGGAATCAGACCTATGACCCTTGGTGCGTTCCAAATAGTAGCTTAGGGCTCTTTGACATCCAAACTGTGCAGTCTCTCTCTCCCTGAGGAGGAATGCTCAGTGAAAAATACTGGAAGTGAGATGGATTGGTTGAGATGAAAATCTGAAACCACTTTAGGTAAAACTTTCTGTTAGTCCTGAGGACTACCTTATCTCTGTGAAAGAAATAAAATCCTTTTCCACTGACAAGGCTTGTAATTCACTTATCGCCTAGCAGAAGTGATAGCCACTAGAAAAACAGTCTTCAAGTTAAAACTTGAGATCTGCCAAGACAGAGGCTCAAAGGGGATTGCATTAGCTGAGCAATGCAAACATTCAGGTCCCAGGCGGAGCTGGTTCCGAAAGGGAGGGTTAGTGTGAAGTAACCCTTAAAAACTTGGAAAACACAGGGTGAGAGGAGAGAGAAACAGGTTTCCTGCAGAAACAAAAACAGAAACAGCTGCTAGATGAACCTTCAAAGTAGCTGGTTTGAGGCCTAGGGAATTTAGATGGACCAAATAGTCCAATAAAATAGCCAAGTCAGCAGATTCTGGTACAATTTGCTTCTCAGAACACCAGAAGGAAAACCTCTTCCACTTGGAGTTGTAAGTGGCCCTAGTGGAAGGCTTCCTAGAAGCCTTCAAAATATCCAGGACACCTTGAGAAAGGTGTAAATCAGCAAATTCTAACTCCTCAAGAACCAGGCCTTGAGGTGGAGGGAATTGAGGTCCGGATACCACACTCTCCCCTGTGCACAGGTCAGCAGGTCGTGGGTCCTGGGCAAGCTCAGGGGAGGGTGGACTGACAGGGACAGAAGAAGAGGGTACCAGGGCTGCCTGGCCCAGTCTGGAGCAATCAGAATCACTTTGCAGGGGCTGAGTTCTGATTTTTACTAGTACCCTGAAGAGGAGAGGGAAGGGAAAGGCATACAAGAACTTCCTTTCCAATCCAACTGAAAGGCGCCAGGGGACTGATCCCAGCACTGGAGGCCTGCAACAAAACAGAGGAAGTTGGTGGTTGTCTGGGGCTGCGAAAAGATCTATCTGAGGGGTGCCCCATCTGGCAAAGACTGACCCCAGCACCAGAGGATTCAGGGCCCATTCGTGATGGCCCTGAGAAATCCTGCTGAGGGCATCCGCCACGACATTGTCCTTCCCTGGGAGGTGAACCGCTATCAGAGAGGTGTTCAGGGAGTAGGCCAGAGACCACAACTTCATTGGTTCGGTGCACAAGGCTGAAGACCGAGTGCCCCCTTGCTTGTTGATGTACCACATTGTTGTGGTGTTGTCTGTCCTGACTTGAACTACATTGTTCTGGACAGTAGCTGAAAAAGCCTGGAGAGCTAAGAGAACAGCTCTGAGTTCCAAAAGATTGATGTGGAGCAGAGATTCCTGAGGGGACCACACTCCCTGAGTGGAAAGGTCGCTCAAGTGAGCCCCCCACCCTAACAGGGAGGCATCCGTGGTGAGGGTGAGGGAATGAAGAACGGTAAGAAGGGGACCCCTGAGTTAGATTGCTTTGATCCTGCCACCACTGAAGGGCCAGGATCAGGGTTTTGGTCACTGGGACTAATTTGGTAAGGGGTCCTTCCTTTGAGACCAGGAGGACCTCAAGTGGAACTGGATGTCCCTCATCTGAAATCTTGCTCCCTGCACGACAGCTGTGGAAGCAGCCATGTGCCCTAGGAGTTGCAGAAGTGCCTTGCTGGCCTAGAGACCCGCAGGGTAAGGAGGATGCCAGGGCAATGATTCTGTCCACTCTTTCCGAGGAAGAAATGCCCTGGCCGACTTTGTGTTCAATTCTGCACCTATGAAAGTCAGTACCTGAACTGGTTCCAGAACTGACTTTGGAAAATTCAGCAGGAATCCCAGAGAAGTGAGAAGCTGCTGGGTGACTTGCAAGTGGGATTTTACCTGATCTGGAGACTGACCCACTATGAGCCAGTCATCCAGGTAGGGAAACACAGCAACCCCTTGCCTTCTTAAATGAGCCACTACCACAGCTAGACATTTTGTGAAAACCCTTGGAGCAGAGGTGAGGCCAAAGGGCATTGCTCTGAACTGGTAGTGTCCAGAGGGCAGTTTGAACCTGAGGTACTTTCGGTGAGAAGGCCTGATCAAAATATGAAAATAGGCATCCTTGAGGTCCAGGGAAGCTAGCCAGTCCCCTGGCCTTAGGGAAGGCAAAATCATTGCCAGAGTTAACATTTTGAACTTTGGTTTCAAAAGATGCTTGTTCAGGAATCTTAAATCTAGGATGGGCCGCCATTCTCCTGTCTTTTTTGGGATAAGGAAGTATCTCGAGTACAGCCCCTTGCCCTGATGGCAAGGAGGAACCCTTTCCACTGCTTTGCAGTCTAGAAGAGAAGAAACCTCTGCTTCCAAAGCAAGGGCTTCTGAAGGATTTGCAGGAGGAAAAAGTCTGGCTCTCATCTTTGGGAACTGCTTGAAGCTGAGAACCAGACCTTGACTTACCACCTCCAGAACCCATTTGTCCGAAGTTAGGGACAACCAGTTCTGGCTGAAGTAAGCCAACCTGCCCCCCACCGGTACAGGAGAATCGGCCCTGGACACCCCGTCAGGGTGCCTGCTTGGCAGCAGCTTTAGGCTGAGGAGAGGGAGAGGGTCTGCCTGTGCCCCGTCTACCTCTGCCTCTGAAAAAAACCCTCTGTGCAAAGGCTGAAGAGGCCTGAACTTGATAAAAAGGCCTGTGGTAAGGCCTGCCCCTACCCCTGGGGGCATGCCTTTGTGGAGTGGCATGCCTTTCCTTAGCTTGGGCACTTTTGTAGGTAGTTCTGTATTCATCCATCTTTTTCATGTAATTTTCTGTTTGATCCCCAAACAGAGAATTTCCTACCACAGGAAAATCTATAGCCTTGACTGAGTATCTTGGGACAGATTAGTGCATCTGAGCCATGCCAACTCACGGAGAGCTACAGAAGTGGCCATGACCCAGAGAAACATCATTAACATCAACAGCAGTATGAAATTGAACTTTAGAGGCTTCAATGCCATCAGCAGCCACTTGTTCCAACTCATTAGCCAGCTGGCCCTGGGCCTGCTTGGCCAACTACAATATAGTGTCCCATCTAGATTTCTGATACCTAGCCACATAAGCCATATAATTAGCCTGTCTGAGCCCCACGAAGCTGCCATATATTGTTTTTGCCATGGCATCAATCTTCCTGGAATCCTTATCAGGAGGATGTGAGGCCAGGGAATATTAACTTGTCACAGGCTGCAGCTTGAACAACACCTACATGACTACACTGGTCAGTGAGGAAGTCTATATCAGGGCCTGATAAGTATACCTTCTGTCCATTTTTATCTACAGGAGGGACAGAGTGAGGATTTTAAAATCTTTGTTGTTTTTCCTAAATGACTTATGCAAAGGAATAGACAACCTTCTAGACTCTGGAATATCCATCATTTCTACATAATCAGGCTCCTCTTGCTCATCCACAGCCTCCTCTAAAGGGAGCTGGAGGGTTTCTGCCACCTTTTTATAAAACCTAAAATGAAAAGGGGACTCAGACAGCAAGGGGGGAGATTCTAAGGGTCTGTCTGGAGAAATGTCCGGCTCAATGGGCACGTCCAGACCTTCCCAGTCACAAATGCACTGATCAAATTCCTCCTCCCCCTCCTGTGGTTCATAAAAATCCTCAACATAACAATCCTGAACCACTGGACCTGAACGAGCCACCCTTTTCCCAACTATAGGGGGTTCAACAAGTCCCTGAGACAAAGACTGAACAATCTGTATGGCTTTTGCTATCTCTGCAGCAGTTGGAGAGACAATTTTGAACTCCAGACCTGCTGATTTCTTTGTCTTTTTTACTGGGACTGGTGCCTCTGAACCAACCTTTCTTTTGCCCGAGGAAGTCTCGCCCTGGTCAGAGGGCACTCCCTCTAGTCCAGTGGGTGCTGGACCGGGCTGGCCATCCGGGTCAGCGGACTTTTTGGCCTCTCGTTCCCTGAGCCGGCCCAATCTCTTTTCCAGGGTGGCTGCAGGGAAATTTTTACACACCTGGCAGTCTGACAGGAGGTGGTCAGCCCCCAGACAATAGACACAAGTGGTGTGTGGTTCAGCCTTGGCAAAGGCTTCCCCACAGACATCACAGTGTTAAAACCCAGTGGGCCCGGATTTTCTTTTGGGTGTCTCAGACATAGTGCCAGCCTACAACAAAACTTGCCCTTTAAACAACAGTCAGGCAAGACACCTTATCGGTTCCTAACTGTGTCACGGGTATTTGAAAAACAAGATAATGCTAGGTTTTTAGAACCGATAAGAACCGAACCGCACTTCTAAAAGCCCATTCAATGAATAAATTCGTTATTTTAAGAAACCGATCGGTTCAGACTGAACCGATAATGAATTCCACACAGACTTAAACACTTGTACTTACGGTTTACCAGATAGAGCTTTTGACCGAAAATGCGGTAAAATAACACTTTGCGGTTCAAATGAACGAATAAACTCGCTTGAACCGCGAAATGAACCGAGCCGAAGGAGCTGATCTCCGGAGCGACTGTTCAGTGAAAGCGGAGTAAAGAATCTGGTAGTTTCATTTGAAACTGGCCAGATAGAGCTTTGAACAGCGCCATCGCGCTGTGGAACTCCAGATCACTCTAGAGTTAACTGTTTCCTCTCCAGGGCAGTTCAGAGGCAGAGGCTAACTGCATTAAGTCCTAATTATAGCAAGACTTCATGGTGTTTGAAAGCATTTTCAAACTTTTTATGGCAAGGAAAGCGACCATGTATGTACCTTGCCCGTCTAAAATCCTCAGTAGACAATGGTGGCCTGCAATTCCCAGATCTTAAAAATTACTATCTTGCCATACAGTGTCGCTATTTGCAGGACTGGGTGGGTAGACCAAGGGCGGCGAACTGGCTAGATTTGGAGGAGAGGGGATGCCCTGGCCGTGTGACTGCCTACTTGTCAGGGAAAGGTCTCAAGGTGTATATGAACCTGCTGAAGCCAAACCCACTGGTGAGATCGGTCTTAGAAGGGTGGGCCCACCTCATTAGATGAAGAGGGAGAGAACATGGGAAGATCTTGCTTCTCCCAATTGCTGAGAATCCTTTTTTTGTTCCAGGGTGGGCAGACCTGGGCTTTAAGAGATGGGAACAAAAAGGAATAAAATGTATAAAAGACCTATGTACTAAAGAAGGGCTAGGTACATTTGACCACATAAGAGATAAAACCAGGCTGGGGCACAAAGCACTTTTATCGATACCTCCAACTACGAGCATACTCAATTCCCTGGGGAGAAGGCAGGGTAGAGATAATGCATGGGAGCCACTGGAATAATTAATACAGGAGGAGAGGCATAATCCAAAAGGTACCATACGTAGAGTAGCTAAAGCAGGTAGACTGTTACTTCCGGATATGATGCAGAAAACTAAGCAACTATGGGAGAGGGATATGGGGGCTCCCATTGCGGATGACACACGGAAGATGATGACATAGCTACATCAGGGTATCTTAACTTGTAATAAATATAAATAATCCTTTTATAAATTTTGCCATAGATTGTATTGCCTGCCCCTGAGTGTTAGTAAGTTTAATCCCTCAGTCTCCCCGCGCGCTGCAATGTAGGCCTGACCTCCTACTATCACTATTTTTGGACATGCCCTGTCCTATAAAAATTTTGGAGAGAGGTAATGGTGGAGGCTCGGATCATAGCAGGGAGAGACCTTCTATACTCACCCCTAGTAATGTTGTTTGGGGTGGAGGAAGTGGGTGAGGGTGATTGGGCCCCCCTCCCCAGATGGCTTAGGGTTATTTTGGTGATGGCCAGATATTGTATCTTGAATACTTGGGTGTCTGCAGACAAACCTTCCATACAGCAGTGGAAAGCACTGATACTACAGGCCCTCACCCTGGAAAGACTTACTTATGTAATGCAGGATGGGGGGGGAACAGTTTTATAGTACTTGGCAAACATACCTCAATACTCTGACTCCAGCAGAAAACCTGATACTGGGGGAAGGCTGGATATAGGGGAAAGGAGGGGAGAACAATGGTCGGTGCTAAACTGCATGGATTTGTGATGATATCATGTAAAGACAAGTCACCCTATTAATTAGTGTACTATATTTTTAATTAATACGGCAACTATTTATTATCATGAAATTGGATCTCTATGTATATAAGTTAAGTACTGGATGTATATGTTTGTCTGTGTTGTTTTGGCCTTGACGGTTTCGATAGGCCTGTTTGTCTGTTTATTGAAAACTTGAATAAACATATGATGCAAAAAAAAAAAAAAACAGGTTCACTGGTTTTCTTTTCAGGTTTTTCAGACATTTTTATCAGGAACCAGCAAAAAGCTCAAACTGCTAAATGATTTTAAATTTTAAGTAATATTCAGCAGTTGCGGTTGGTTCTGGAACTGACAGAAATCGGGAACCGCAGAAAAAATGAACCGAGGTTATTGGTTCAGTAACCGATAGAGCAGCTACTAAAAACAATGTTTTTAAATAAAAATAAACTAAACTAACAGAGTTTTTTAGTCAGAAAACTCTGATTTAATATTAAAATAACTCTGTTCCCCACTGATTATACCGAACCGTGAAGAACCAATATAAAATACAAACTTACCACTAAAAATACAGGTTACTCACCTGTAAAAGAAGTTCTAGGAATGGTATATGTTGTTCATCCACACTGTCTGGCACGTTTCTTACCGCTTTAAATCTTGCCGGAAGGTCTTCATGCTGGCTCCTCCCACCCACCCGGGTGGTAAAACTCTCGGCTTCGCCCCATGACGCCAGATCTAGCCTGCTGGAAGCCAGGTTTGCGTCGAAGCCGGGAGGTCGGTGGTCGCGGTGGATGAAAACAACATATACCATTCCTAGAAGTCCCGTTACAGGTGAGTAACCTGTACTCTAGGGACATGGATATGTTGCTCAACCACACTGTCTGGCAGACTCCTAGCAGTTCTCTGTGAGGAGGGAGGCAAGGCGCACACCCTCTACTTGGGAAATAGAGACTGGAGAACCGAGGCCCCAAAACCAGCATCCTGGCGTGACTCAAGGCCGATGTGGTAGTGGGTAATGAAGGTGTGTGCTGACTTCCAGGTAGCAGCCCTGCAGATTTCCTGGATAGGGACGTCCCTGGAAGTAGCCACCGATGCAGCGGAATGGTGGGTAGAATGAGCTCTTATCCCTCTGGGAGGCTCCATGCCCACCAACCTATAGCAGAGATCTATGCAGGAGGTGATCCACCTGCCTAACGTCCGCTTGGCTGCAGGTCTGCCAGGTGCGGCTTCAGCGTAGGTGACAAACAGCTGGCGAACCTCTCCCCGAACTTCAGCCATCCGCTCCTTATAATAAGCGAGCGATCTTCTAGGGTCCAAAGTATGGAGCCTATATTTGGCCTCCGAGGTGTGACTTGGGTAGAACACCGGCAGAGTCAACACCTGATTAAGGTGAAACTCTGACACCACCTTCAGAAGGAATTTCGGGTGGGGGCACAGGACAACCTTGTCCCTGTGGAAGACCAGATAGGGAGACTCGATGGAAAGCGCCTGGAGCTCTCCCATCCTTCTGGCTGACGTGATAGCCACCAAGAAGGCGGTCTTCCACGACAGGTGAGATATGTCACACCTGTGCATCGGTTCGAATGGCCTGCCCATGAGCTTAGCCAATACCAGCAGTAGATCCCACGGAGCAGGGTTTTAAATAATTGATTAGCAATTTTTTTCTTGGGACAATACTAACTGTACAGAAAGTATTTATATAGGTTTTCTAGAAGTGTTATGTTTGTTAAACACACTGAGGTAGGTGCTATGCATTTTCACAATGTTTTAGAACTTTTATGAGCAAAACGCTAATCAATTTTTAGAGTTAAATAAAACCCTGCGGAGGTGGAGGTTCTCGCAGCGGAGGGGATATGTGATCAAGGCCTCTGAAAAAGCGCCCGACCACCTTCTCCTGCACCACCGACTGCTTCCTGGCCCACGCCTGGTAAGCAGAGATGGCTGCCAGTTGCATCTTAAGGGTTGTCGATCGAAGCCCTAGCTGAGAAAGGGACCACAGGTAGTCCAGAATGCTTGCCAAGGAACAGGAGGAAGGGTCCAGGCCCTTGCCCTGCCACCAAATGGAGAATCTCTTCCATTTGAAGGCGTAGCATTTTCTGGTCGACTCCTTACGTGACGCCTCAACGACGTTGAGGACCTCGTTGGAAAGACCCAAGGTCTGGAACTCTAGCCGCTCAGGAACCAGGCCGTCAGGTGCAGAGATTGAAGGTCCGGATGGAATACCTTCCCCTGATTGACTGAGATCAGGTCCGGGCAGGCTGGAAGCTGGAAGCCGCCTCGGGAGCCTGGAGCTGAGACTGAGGAAATCTGGATACCAGAACTGGTGGGGCCAGTCTGGGGCTACCAGAATCACCTGCGCCTTGTCCCTTCCTCGCCTTGAGAAGCACCTTGTGGATCAAGGGAAATGGGGGAAAGGCGTAGAAGAGGCCTGGGGTCCATGGCCTCAAGAAGGCATCCCTCTGCAGCGAGCCCTGCTGAGGGGGCCGGGCATGAAACAGTCTCAGCTTCGCATTCTCCCTGGAGGCAAACAGGTCCGCCTGAGGCGTGCCCCAGTGGGAGAAGAGATCTTGTACTACCTCCAGCAGGAGAGACCACTCGTGAGACGCAGCCCTATCTGGCTTAGGGCATCGGCCAGGGTGCTGGAGGCTCCTGCCACGTGAATGGTGAGGAGATCCGCCTCCAGGCTGCGCACGAGAGACCAAATGCGGAGAGCTTCCCTGCACAAAGGCATGGAACGCATCCCGCCCTGGCAGTTTAGGCAGTACATGGTCGTGGTGTTGTCCATCTGGACCTGAACCACTTGACCCCATAGAAATGGAGCGAAGGCGGCGAGGGCTAGACAAACCGCTCGAAGCTCCAGCAGGTTGATGTGGCATCGGGACTCCCGAGGGGACCAGAGGCCATGTGCTCTGTGCTCCCCCAGATGGGCACCCCAACCCATCAGAGTGGCATCGGTCGACAGAGAGACCGTTGGTTCGGGGCAGACAAATGGGATGCCCTCCTGCAGATGTGCCGAACAGTCCACCACCGGAGAGCGTTCCACATCCCCTGGGTCACTGTCACTAGCTGGTCCAGCGGATCGAAGTGCTGTAACCATTGGCTGGCCAGTCCCCACTGAAGGGGACGCATGTACCAGCGGGCCCAACAGACCATGCTGGTGCAGGCCGCCATGAGGCCCAGGAGGCGCAGGAAGTCCCAGGCAGGGCGCGATTGCCCAACCTGAAATGATTGGGCAAAGGAGGAAAGAACCTCGGCCCTGTCCGCCGGGAGCCGTGCTCTGGCTCGAAGAAAGTCGAGCTCTGCCCCAGTGAAATGTATCACCTGCTTTGGCACGAGTTCCGACTTGGCCTCGTTGATGAGGAGGCCAATCTGAGAGCAAACCTGGAGGGCCAGATCTCTGGACCGCTCCACCTCCGCTCTGGAAGGGGCTGCAATCAGCCAGTTGTCCAGGTAGGGGTACAACCGGACCCTTCGGCGCCGCAGGAATGCTGTCACCACTGACATGCATTTGGTGAAGACCCTGGGAGCTAGGGAGAGGCTGAAGGGCATGGCCCGGAACTCGTAAAGGGATCCCTCCACTCTGAAGTGGAGAATCTCTGATGGGACGGACGGATTGGGACATGAAAGAACGCGTCCTGAAGGTCCAGGGAACAGAACCACATGCCTCGTTCCAAGGATGGGATTATCTTAGCCAGAGTGACCATCCTGAAGGTCCGAGACCTTAGGAACCTGTTCAGGTCATGCACGTCGAGAATGGGGCGCCAGCCCCCCATCCGTTTTGGGACCAGGAAATACCTGAACACAAACCCTGGGTCTGGAGGAGGATCTGCCACCTTCCTGATCACCTCTTTTTCGAGGAGCAGGGCAATATCGGCTCGGCGGGCCGACAGCGAGGCTGTGGACCCCCGAGGGGCGACGGCTCGAAAAGGTGGGGCCAGCTCGAACTCCAGAGGCAGGCCCTTTCCTATCACCTCCAACACCCAGCGGTCTGTGGTGACAGCGGACGAGGTGGAAAGGAAGTGGAGGAGCCATCCCCCCATGGGGGGGAGCGCAGGGGGGAGTGAAGAGGTTGGGGGCGACACCCCTCAACCCGTCACTGGGCAGGCATGGAGGAGGGACCAGCCGAGGGACCTCCTGGGCCTTTACCTCCCTGTTTCCTATTAGAGGAAGCCGCGGGTTTGGGTTTGGGATGCCAAGTGCGAGTCTGCTGGCCCTGGTGCTGGTGCTGTTGGGCCGGACGTGCCGCAGGTGCAGAAGGACGAAAGGACTTGTGCTGCTGCTGTCGGCAGCCTTTGTCCTTCTGGGCGGAGGCGACAGAGTCCAGAGTGGCACTGGACTTCTCGATCCACTGAGGTGACCTTCCACTCCACGGCCAAAGAGGTCAGTCCCCAAGAAGGGGACGTCCGCCAATTTGTGCTGGGTATCCGCCGTGAAGGTGGATATCCTCAGCCATGCTCTGCGGCGCATGGCCACCGCGGCCACAACTGATCTGGCACAGGAGTCTCCTATGTCCAGAGCTGTTTGGAGCTGCTGCTTCGCCACTGCCCTACCCTGGTCCCGAACCTGTTGGACCATGGTCTGCATGTCGGCCGGGAGATGAGGGATCACCTCATCCAGGGAGCCCATGAGGGCGTGGGAGAAGTGTGCCATCAGCATGGCCGAGCTGGCCTGGCAGAGGCCAAGGGAGGATGCAGCGTACACCTTGCGCCCGACGTAGTCCAGCTTTTTGGACTCCTTGTCGGGGGGGCTTGTCCACGTCCCTAGCGTTCCCGGAACGCCAGAAAACGCTGTCTGTGACCAACCCCTCGGCAGAGGGGTGTTCCGAAAACCCGGGAAAAGAGCCGGTAGGGACCGCATACTTCCTGGCCATCCTGGCCGAGGGCGCAAGACAGGAAGTAGGCAGCTGCCAAAGCTCCAAGGCTGGGCCTGCAATGGCCTCAGCCACCGGAAAGGCCTCTATGGGTGAATCCCCTTGATCCAGTATCTCCGTCAGGGGATACTTGGCCCGTTTGGATATGGGCTCGAGCTGCATCCCAGTGGACTCCGAGATGAGCCGAAGCAAATCCAGGTCAACCGGCCTGGAGAACAGGGAGGAGTCGTCGTCGGACTCCGAGGAGTCTGCGAAGAGCTACCTAGGGCCTGAGCCACCCTCCACCTGCCGAGGACGGTCGGGAGTGAGGGTGACTGACAACCTGTGGGGTAGGCCTTGACCCGACCGAGAGTCCTTGGTTGGCGCCCCCGATTTTGGTTGTGGAGGCGGAGGTTCCACCACAATTGGTGGGGCAGCAGGTTTCGGCCGAACAACCGGCCCAGGTTTGGGCATCTCGACTGCAGCGAGGGGTTGTTTCAGCTGCTCGGGTGACAGCCACTTGATGGCCGGGGAAGGCGTCGGCGTCGACTTGCTCCCGGACAAAAAAGTAACTGCTGCCACATCAGGTCCTCGTAGCGTCGACGCAATTTACGCCGAAGCCTCTCCTCTTCTGATGAGGAAGAGCGGCGGTGCCGCTTACCTCGGTGCCGAGACTGAGACCGCCGATGTCGGTGGGATCGGCTGGACCGAGAAGAAGTCCAAGACCGAGATCCTCGGTGTTTCCGAGGACGGGCCTGGGAAGGAGCGGGGGACACCCGCTGTTCCCTCGGCTTGGACACCTTAACCGGGGACTGCTGCACCGGGGCGCAGGCAGATCCTCGGTCTCCACCGGGGGAACCGGCGAAGAAGGGTTGTCGGCTTCACCAGTCGACAGCCCGTCCGACGGGTCGAGAAAAATCTCGACCGCGTCAACGGGAGTCTCGGCCGGCTGGCCTGACAGGGACGCCGTGAAGCCAGCGGCCTTAGCTGCAACCTCGACCGAAGTCGACAGTTGGCTGTCCAGGGAAGGGGGCCTCTCCCGCTCCCACGAACGCCGACGACGGGTCTTACCCTTAGAATCCTCCTTTTTGGACCGAGAGGAATGTCCCGATGGCCCCTCTCCCTTCGTGGAAAGGGATTGGCAAAGCTCCTTGAATGAAGCTGAATACGAGGTACCCAAAGAGAGCAGGATAAATGCCGCAATCGAGGAGGAGGAAGATGCGGCCTGGGCAAGCCTCCTCCTCGAGGGCGATCATCTGCTCGAGTTGCTCAGCCGAGCCAGCCGCGCGGTAACCGCCCAATGGGCCTCTTTCGACTTTACCGGCGGGTAGCGCTTCTCGGGGCTCGCTAGCTTTAACCAGGCAGCGCGGTCCTCCAGGACATTGGCCGAGAACGAACAGCATGACTCGCAGGCCTGCGGGTCATGTTCTAGGCCGAGGCAGTAGACGCACGTGGAGTGCGGGTCTGTCCTGGACATCTTCTGCCCACAAGGGCACCGCCGAAAACCAGGAGACGATTTGTCCATCGTTGCCGCGAGGAAAAAGGATGATTGAAGTCTTGAAAATTTTAAAATGAGTTTCAGGCGAACCGAAGAATTAGGATCCAGTCTACCACGCAGAGCGTTAAGGAGGGAACCTGAGCTTCCAAGCGGTAAGGAAGATCTGGCATCATGGGGCGGAGCTGAGAGTATTACCACCCGGGTGGGTGGGAGGAGCCAGCTTGAAGACCTTCCGGCAAGATTTAAAGCGGCAAGGAACCTGCCAGACAGTGTGGATGAACAACATATCCATGTCCCTAGAACTACGGTTTAGGTAAGGCAAGGCAATATTTATTTATTCCCGGAGGCTCTGGGAGCCGTACAAATCAGATTGCAAATATACATAAATAAAACCATCACTAATAAAAAGAAACTAAAATATATAAACAATTCAAACACACAAAATCAGAGTTTATATAAAAGATAAAGTGAACTAAAACTAAAACTTAAAAACAGGAGTGCCAAGAGACTATATCTATGCCAATGAACTAAACAACTGAATCGGGGAAGGCCTGGGCAAATGGGAGGGCCTTAAGGCGGGCCTTGAAAACCTCCAAAGTTGGGTCCCCCCAACCCTGAAGGGTAGCGAATTCCACAGGATGGGGGCGGCGATACTAAAAGCCCTGTCCCCAGCCGATTTTAACCTCGTCCTGGGAATCACTAGGGGGCTCCCACAGGAGGAGCGGAGGGGGCGGACCCAGAGAGCAGGTGCAAGGAGGTCGAGCAGGTAACCAGGGCCCTGGCCATGTACGGCCTTATAGGTGAGAAGACCCACCTTAAAGAGGATCCTCCACCTGACCCGTAGCCAGTGCAGATCACGCAGTACCGGTATAAAGTGGCAAAATCTTGGCTGCCCAGTAAGGAACCAGGCAGCTGCATTCTGCACCAGCTGCAGCCTGCAGAGAGATCCTCCCGTGACTCCGAGGTAGAGCTTATTACAGTAGTCAAGCCTTGATGTAACTAAGGCATGCATCAAAGTGGGGAGGTCCAGAGGCGGCACAAGGAGCTTAAGCCTGGCAACATTTCTGATATGGAAAAAACAGGAACAGACAGTGGAAGATACCTGCACCTCCATCATCAGACCCCTATCCAGAATGACACCAAGATTTCACACTCCTGAGGAGGCCTTCAATGGAAAATATCCCAGAACAAGTCTAGTCTCTGACCCATAGGTCATCCTATCCCGCACTCTGCTTGACTCCACTACCAATACCTCCGTCTTACTGGGGTTCAGTCACAACCAGCTGGAGGCCATCCAGTCGTTGATCTCGGCAAGGCAGCTGTTTAGCACATCTACCGCATTGGATGTTCCTGGGACAAAGGATAGGTATAGCTGGGTATCATCAGCATAGCAATGAAAACCCAGACCATACTTCCTAATGATCCCTCCCAGGGGCAGCATGTACACTGCGAACAACATTGGGGCCAAGACTGAACCCTGAGGTACTCCGCAAAACAGGGGACTGGGGTGGAGGAAAAATTCCCCATCACAACCCGTTGCCTCCTGTTGGTTAAAAACAACTCAAACCAGCAGATGACAGTGCCTGTGAGTCCACAGAGTTCCCTAAAGCAACACACAATGGTCCACAGTGTCAAAAGCTGAAGAGAGATCGAGGAGAACAAGAATTGTCCTCTCCCCTCAATCTCTAGCCCTGAGGACATCATTCAGCACCTGAACAAGCGCAGTTTCTGTGCTATGTCTCGCCCGAAACCCTGACTGGAAAGGTTCATATAACTCATGGGAACAAGGTGCTCCTCCAACTGAAGCGCCATTACCTTCTCCACAATCTTCACCAAAAAAGGAAGACTGGAGATATGATGGTAATTTGCCCTGACCTCCAGGTCCAAAGATGGTTTCTTTAAGAGTGGTCTCGCCAATGCCTCCTTCAAGGCATCGGGAAAGACCCCTTCAGACAAGGAACACTGGACAATCGGCAAACACCGGGTCAACAGTGTCGATCATCTCATCAAGAAACGCGTCGGCACCAGGTCCAATTCACAAAAATTGTGCTTCAGATTGCTCGCCACCTTAACGACTTCACTTACCTCCACTGGTCTAAACTCCCCCCAACCAGGCGGAGTGCACTCAGAACACTTCGGGCGACCACTGCCAGCTCTAACCTGGCTGACTGGAGGAACAACCTTTCGGATACCGGATACCCTGTCTGAGAAGAACCGAGCAAATTCTTCGCATTCAGCATTAGAAAAAACCTTTTTCAGCAGTACACAGGCCAGATGAAGTAGCCTGTCGACAGTCCGAAAAAGTACAGCTGGTCGGTTCCTCCCAGCAGCAATCTCCCTGGACAGGAACTCTGCCTTCTTACGGTTGATTGCCCTCTGGTATGCATTGTAATGCATGCGCAGGGCCAGTTTATCCACCTCCAGGCTGGATTTCCTCCAGCAGCGCTCTAACCTCCAACCCTTTCTCTTCATCTCCCAGAGGTCCCCATCAAACCATGGAGACCTCAGGTAGGACGATTTGGGTCATACACAGACAGGTGCGAGGGAGACAATGGCGTCGGACAGCACCCTATTATAGGAGCCCACAATGGCACCAATGGCTCTGACGCATGCACTACCCACACTAGATAGATCAGCTGCCACCAAAAAACCCTGCGGGGTCAATCCCCACACAGAACGACAGCTCATCATCTCTGTAGGGGGAAGGCATCCAGTGGGTGCCCGGAACATGAACCGCACCGTGCAGAGATTACAAAAAGTAAAAGGCAGCAAATGAAAAGAAAAAAAAAAAATACTTACATGAATTTATAAGTTTCTTCACATCACAAGCAGAAGTTGAGGAGAGGAACTACGAGCGTCTAGACTTGACAGGCAGAAAGTGAAATCTGAGAGGTTTAGAACCAAGGCTGTTAGTTCAAGGCAGCATTTGAAATGTTGTCATGTGCAAAAGGTTCCATCATTTGCATGTGTTACATTCTCTCCGGGCAGTTCTGTCTTAAAGGGTCACTGCAGAAGTTACGAATATCTGAGTATTACTGGGGTTAGCTTGGGGAAGCCAAGTGAGGTTGGACCTCATGTGCTCTGTGTGGTCCAGTTAACAGCTCAGAGCTCTGTTTGCATCCAGGCAGTGTAGTTTCTGCTCGTCTGCACTGGAATGCTCAGGAAAAAGGACTGGAAGAGTCAATGACTAGTTCAGCTGGACTTATAACACCACCTTCGGTAAAATCTTTCTTTTAGTCCTCAGGACTACCTTATCTCTGTGAAAGATTATGTAATTTGGATCTGTACATAGTTTGCAGTCACTTATCCTGCTGGCAGTAGTCACGGCAATCAGGAAATGTGTTTTCCAAGTGATATACTTTAGGTAAGAACATACGAAAACGCCAGCAGAACAGGCCTCATGGCCTTATTGAGTCTGCTCGATTGCGCTGCTAGACCCTCAGTTTGCAGCTGCCCCACCCACCCTTCCCCTATCCATAACTACCCCCACTCACTCTGTCCCATCCTTTCTTAAAACTATCTACCATGCTACAGGCTACTACCTCCTCAGGCAGGGTATTCCACTTATCCACCACTATCTCTGTGACTTCCCTCCTGAATCTGTCCCCCACCACTCTCAGCTGGTGCCCCCTCATGACCCTCCCCTTCTCATCTGGAAAATCTCTTCTGTCCTAGTCTTGTTAATTCCCTTTAAGTATTTAAAGGTTTCAATCCAATCCCTCCTCTCCTCCAGGGAATACATGTTCAGCTCGCACAGCCTCTCCTCATAGGAGTATCCTTCTAATCCCTGAATCATCTTTGCCACCCTCCTCTGTACACCCTCCAACAATCTGATGTCCTTCAGGAATGGGCACCAGTACTGCACGCAGTATTCCAGGTAAGGCCTGACCAGCGACCTGTATAGGGGCAGGATCACCTCCCTGTTCCTGGAGGAGATTCCCCTCGCTATGCACCCCAGCATTCTGTTTGCTTCTGCTGCCGCCTTTCTGCACTGCGCTGAGTTGTTCATACTCCCCGTTATCAGCACCCCAGATCCTTTTCTTCCTCAGTGCATTCCAGCTGTAACCCCCCCCCTACAGCTGGTAGCTCCTCCCCTGGTTTTTAGCCCTGAAGTGCAGTACCTTGCAGTTTTTGGCGTTAAACCCCAACTGCCATGCATCCAACCACTCCTGTAACTTGGTCAGGTCCTCCTGCAGCCCCCTCCACCCTTGGATGTCATATACCAACGCTCCCATCTTTGTGTCATCTGCAAAGAGACTGATCTTACTCCGGATCCCGTAGGAGATATCAGCTATGAATAACCCGAACAACACTGGTCCCAGTACATATCCCTGCAGCACCACGCTCGTCACATCCCTTGGAGATGAGTAGCTGTTGGCTCAAACGGAGAGTCTATCAGTTGTGCAAGGCTTATATTCAGGTCTCAGGGAGGGACGGAGTCCTTCACAGGCAGGTACAAGTGGCTGAGGCCTTTAAAGAATCTTTTAAAGACAGGTTGTGAGGCCAGAGATTTAGGCGTGTCAGCTGATGAGTAAGCTGAAACTGCTGTTAGATGCACTTTTGGTGTGGAGGGCCTGAGGCCTAAAGACTGCAAATGCACCAGGTAGTCCAGGACTTGAGGCAATCCTGGCTGTAGGGGAGATATCTTTCTGGTGTCACATCAGTATGAAAACCTTTTCCATTTTGAGGAATATGTTTTCATAGTTAATGGTTTCTGGAGAAATAGCAGTTACGTAAGAACTTACTGTAACAGTAGATCTTCGAGAGAGGTTCTTGCAGTAGATCTTCAAAGACAGGACTACGCCCCTGGAGTCAGGACCGGCACGGCAAACTTTTAGCTAGCAATACATAGCAGGGGACCACCCCCCCCCGCATCACATGACGGTATAGAGGGGATGGTCACCACGCCCATCGTCCAGTTCTCCCGCCGGAAAGATCCCTGTAAGGGTGACGGGAGAAAGGAGCGTAACACCTAGACCCCGGAGCTGCTGGTAGTTGCCCAGAAAAGGGATAGGAAAAACAGGAGCTGGGGGAAGGTGGGAGGGAAAACGTGACCTACTGCAGGAACCTCTCTCGAAGATTCACTGTTACGGCAAGTCCTTACGTAACAGCTATATCTTACTTCAAGAGGGTTCCTGCAGTAGGTCTTCACAGACAGGACTGAATACCAAGCAGTCAAGAAAACAAAAGTCAGAGCCTGTTAAGATAAAAGGCGCTTTGCAGGACAGCAAGTCCAAAACTGGCTCTATGCCTAGAGGCAATGTCCAGACTTTAATGCTTAGTGAAAGTATTGACTGAAGACCAAGAAGCCACGGCACATGTCCGACGTGAACACGTTAAGATGAAGGCCGTGGAAGCAGCCATGCCACGGGTCGAGTGACATTTAACTTCCCCCAGAAGAAAAAATTACTCACCTTAGTAATGTTGTTTCTTCTATTGGAGTCTTGCTATATTATGACATATGCAGTGAGTCCCAACCTTCGAACTGCTCCGGAGGTGAAAGAGTTAACTTTCCATGCCAAGCATGGAACGTTGAGCTCGAGCTCGGTTGAAAACTCTGTCTGTTGTTCTTCAAACTCAAACCGTCAGATCTTTCTGAGCTAAACTCACTGAGGTCCTGTGTGGAAGCTGTAAACCTACACTAGCCAACTGGCTACTAAACATAAGAACACATTTTTGGTCCCAAAACAAAGACTCAAGTCAGGAGACCCAAAAATGAAAAACACAACACCAAGTCACCCCAAAAAGGAGGGGTGAAAAACAACAAGGTAGGCACCTACTAAGTGCCAACACTACTTACCACATCCCAAAACAGAGGTTCTGAGAGGGGCAGGCAGGAGGTCATAATATGAGAGACTCCAATAGAAGAAACAACGTTACAGAGGTGAGTAATTTTTTCTTCAAACAACATGAAGTCTTGCTATATTATGACATATGCAGACTACAAAGCAGTACCTCCATGGAGGAGGGACAGAACCTACTTGGGAAATAGGCTCTGAAGCACAGCCGTGCCAAACCAGGCATCACTCCTAGCCTGGATATCCAGGGAGTAATGCTTGGTAAAAGTATGAACTGTTTTCCAGGTAGCTGCTTGACATATCTCTAGAATAGGGATGTCCCTGGCAGCAGCCAGGGAAGCAGCTGTACCTCTGGTAGAGTGAGCCCTCAGGCCTGAGGGAGGAACCTTACCCAGTTTTTCAAAACAAAATTGGATACAAGAGACAATCCACCTGGCAATGGATCTCTTAGTGGCAGGTTTCCCCTTACCAACCTCACCATAAGTGAGGAATAGTTGGAGGGAGTCAAACCTGTGACCCTTGGTACGCTCTATGTAGTAGCTAAGGGCTCTTTTGACATCTAAACTGTGCAGCCTCCTCTCGCCAGAGGAGGAATGGTCAGTGAAGTACACAGGAAGAGACATAGATTGATTAAGGTGGAAATCTGAAACCACCTTAGGCAAGAACTTCCTGTTAGTCCTGAGGACCACCTTATCTCTACGAAAGGAGAAAAAATCAGGCTCCACTGACAAAGCTTGTAATTCACTTATGCGTCTGGCAGAAGTGATGGCTACCAGAAACACAGTTTTCCAAGTCAAGTACTTAAGCTCTGCTGAAGACAAAGGCTCAAAGGCGGGTTGCATAAGCTGAGCAATGCAAACATTAAGGTCCCAGGCAGGGGCAGGGGCCCTGAATGGAGGGCTGGTGTGAAGCAATCCTTTGAAAAACTTGGAGAATACAGGGTGAGCTGAAAGAGAAGAGAGCTTACCTGCTGAAATAAAGGCAGACACAGCTGCCAGATGCACTTTCAGGGTAGCTGGTCTCAGCCCCAAGGTATTTAGATGGACCATGTAATCCAGGACTGTGGGTAACACAGCAGATTCTGGGGAAATATGCTTTCCAGAGCACCACGTGGAAAATCTCTTCCATTTGGAATTATAAGTAGCCCTGGTAGAAGGTTTTCTAGAAGCCTTCAGGATATCCATTACGCCTTGGGAGAGGTGTAAATCAGCAAACTCTAACTCTTCAAGAGCCAGGCCTTGAGATTGAGAGATTTGAGGTTCGGGTACCAAACCCTCCCCTGAGCACAGGTTAACAGGTTGTGATTCCTGGGAAGACACAGGGGAAGATGGACTGCTAAGGACAGCAGGAGTGGATACTAGTGTTGTCTGGGCCAATCTGGAGCAATCAGGATCATCTTGCAGGGCTGAGATCGAATTTTAACTAGCACTTTGAACAGCAGCGGGAAGGGGGGAAAGCACAGAGAAACTTCCCTTCCCAATTGAGGACTAAGGCATCCAGAGGGACTGAGCCCAACACTGGGGGCCTGCAGCAAAAAAGGAGAAGTTGGTGATTGTCTGGGGCTGCAAAAAGATCCATCTGTGGGGTGCCCCATCTGGCAAATACCACCTCCAGGACCAGGGGTCCAGTGACCATTCGTGATGGCCCTGGGAAATCCTGCTGAGAGCATCTGCCAGGACATTGTCCTTGCCTGGGAGGTGAACTGCCGTAAGGGAGGTGTTCAGGGAGTAAGCCAGAGACCACAACTTCATTGCTTCAGTGCACAAGGCCGTAGAACGAGTGCCCCCTTGCTTGTTGATGTACCACACTGTGGTGGTGTTGTCTGTTCTGACCTGTACAACTTTGTTCTGAACAGATTTGGAAAAAGCTTGAAGTGCTAGAAAAACTGCTCTGAGTTCCAACAGATTGATGTGGAGCAGAGATTCCTGAGGGGACCACAACCCCTGGGTAGTGAGGTCGCCCATGTGAGCTCCCCATCCCAAGGGGGATGCATCTGTAGTAAGGATTAAGGAGTAAGACTGAGTGACAAAAGGAACCCCTTGTCTGAGACTGCTCTGATCCTGCCACCACTGTAGGGCCTGGATCAGGGTTCAAGTCACTGGGATTAATTTGGTTAGAGGGTCTTTCCTTTGAGACCAAAAGGCTCTCAAATGGAACTGAATGTCCCTCATCTGAAATCTTGCTCCTTGCACCACTGCTGTAGAAGCAGCCATGTGCCCCAGGAGCTGTAGAACATGCCTTGCAGGCCAAGACACCTGCAGGGTGAATGAGGAGGCCAGAGAGACCAGGGTCCTTGCCCTGTCCAAAGGGAGGAAGGCTCTGGTTTTCTCTGTGTTCAGTTCTGCGCCTATGAAGGTGAGGAGCTGGACAGGCTCTAGAACTGACTTTGAAAGATTCAGAAGGAAACCTAGAGAGGTGAGCAGTTGTTGAGTTATCTGTAGGTGTAACTTGACTTGGTCTGGGGACTGGCCTACTATAGGCCAGTCGTCCAGGTAAGGGAAGATAGCAATTTTTGCCTTAGTAGAGAAGCAACTACTACTGCCAGGCATTTTGTGAATACCCTTGGAGCAGAGGTGAGGCCAAAGGGCATTGCTCTGAACTGGTAATGGCCTGAGGGCAGCTCGAACCTGAGGTACTTTCAGCAGGGAGCTTCTGATGAGAATATGGAAGTAGGCATCTTTGAGGTCCAGGGATGCTAGCCAGTCCCTGGCCTTAAAGAGGGTAGAATAATTCCCAGAGTCACCATTTTGAATTTTGGTTTTAAAAGGTGCTTGTTTAAGTATCTGAGATCCAGGATGGGCCGCCATTCTCAGTCTTTTTGGGGTAAGGAAGTACCTGGGTACAGCCTTGCCCTGATGTAGGGGTGGAACCCTTTCCACAGCTCTGAGAGCCAGGAGGAAGAGACCTCTGCCTCTAGGGCAAGTGCCTCTGGAGGATTTGCAGGTGGAAAGGATCTGGTTCTCATCTTTGGAAACTTTTGAAGCTGAGAACCAGTCCCTGACTTACTACTTCCAGGACCCACTTGTCTGATGTCAGAGACTTCCAGTCCTGGACAAAATGGCGCCTGCCACTACAGGTAGTTGAGAATCGGCCCTGGCAGCCCCATCCAGCGGTGCCTGCTTGGCAGGGCTTTGGGCTGAGGGGTGGAAACAGGCCTGCTGGCACCCTTC
Source organism: Neoceratodus forsteri (assembly GCA_016271365.2). NCBI lineage: Eukaryota > Metazoa > Chordata > Ceratodontiformes > Ceratodontidae > Neoceratodus > Neoceratodus forsteri. Next base: position 1,548,868,315 of record CM057450.1, read on the forward strand.
TGCCTCTCCCTCTAAAGAACCCCTCTGGGCAAAAGCAGAGGAGGCCTCGGCTTGGTAAAGGACTATGAAAGGCCTACCCTGCCCCTGGGAAGCTGCCTTTGAGGGTGGCCTGCCTTTCCTTGGCCTGTGCACTCCTATAGGTGGTCCTATACTCATCCATTTTCTTCATGTAATTCTCTGTCTGCTCCCCAAACAGAGAATTACCCAACAGGAAAATCCATGGCCTTAGTCTGGGTATCCTGTGACAGGCTAATACATCTAAGCCAAGCCATCCTGCGAAGTGCCACAGATGTAGCCATGACTCTTGATAACACATCATTAGAGTCCACTGCAGCGTGGAATTGCACCTTGGATGACTCAATACCATCAGCAGCTACCTGCTCCAGCTCCTTGACAAGCTGGCCAGGGACCTGTTTTGCTAGAGCCATAACAGTATCCCATCTGGATTTCTGATATCTAGCAACATAAGCCATATAATTTGTCTGTCTGAGTCCCAAGGATGCTGCCATGTACTGTTTCTTTGCCATGGCATCAATCCTCCTGGAGTCCTTGTCCAGGGGTGTGAGGCCAAGGGAATATTTGCCTTGTCATAGGCTGCAGCCTGCACTACCCCAACATGGCTGCATTATTGTGTAAGGAACTCCGTATCAGAGACTGACAATGTGTACCTCTTGTCCATTCTCTTATCCACAGGAGGTATAGTGTGAGGAGTTTTTAGAATTTTAAAAGTCTGTTTCCCAAAAGATTTATGCAAGGGAATAGACAGTCTCGTAGACTCTGGGATATCCATCATTTCCACATAGTCAGGCTCCTCTTGATCATCCACAGCTTCCTCCATAGGGAGCTGGAGGTTTCAACCACTTTTATAGAAAATAAAATGAGAAGGGACTCAGAAAGCCTAGGAGGACACTCCTGAAGGTCTGTCTGGGGAGATGTCTGGGTCGATGGGCACATCCAGACTTTCAAATCCATATTCACTCTCCTCATACTCCTCTTCCCCCTCCTCCGGTTCATAATATTCCTCTAAATCATAGTCTTGAACTGGTGGAACCGGCCGAACCGGGCGCTTACCTGATGGCACCGATTCGGTCGGAACCGGAGAAAGTGACTGGACAATTTGAATTGCTTTGGCTATCTCTTCAGCGGTTGGAGAGGAAAGTTTTGGCTCCACACCAGCTGATTTTCTAGTCCTTTTTGCTGGAACCGACCCCTCAGAGTCGACTCTCCTTTTGCCCAAGGAAGTCTCGCCCTGGTCAGAGGGCACTCCCTCCGGTTCGGTTCTAACCGAACCGGGCTGGCCATCCGGGTCAGCGGACTTCTTGGCCTCCCTTTCCCAAAGCCTACCGACTCTCTTTTCCAGGGTAGCTGCAGGGAAATTTTTACAAATCTGGCAGTCTGCATTGAGGTGGTCAAACCCCAGACAATAAACACAGGTGGTGTGGGGGTCAGCCTTGGCAGAGGCTTCCCCACACACACTGCAGTGTTGAAACCCAGTGGGCCCGGTTTTTCTTTTGGGTTTCTCAGACATAGTGCCAGTCCTAACCAAACTTACCCGTTTATGGCAATCCGCCAGGCAAGACCCTCTTATCGGTTCCCAACCATGTCACGGGTCGTGGAAAAAACCATAAGAAATTCCAGTCTTTTTAGAACCGATAAGAACCGGTAACCACACCCTAAATGATAGAATAAAATATTTCAAACAACCTGATCGGTTCAAAAGCAAACCGATAAACAGTTTACAAGTTCCACACAGAAGAGAAATAATGTAAACCTATCTAGTACTCACAAATACCACAGACAGAGCTTGAACCGACTGGTTGCGGTTTAAATTCGGTCAAAAAACCGAGAAAATAATACTTTAACTGACAAAATGAAGCCGAGCAGAAGGAGAAATCTCCGGAGCGACTGTTCAGTGAGGCAGAGTAAAGAATCTGACGGTTTGAGTTTGAAGAACAACAAACAGAGTTTCAACCGAGCTCGAGCTCAGCGTTCCATGCCTGGCATGGAAAGTTAACTCTTTCACCTCCGGAGCAGTTCAAAGGTTGGGACTCACTGCATATGTCATAATATAGCAAGACTTCATGTTGTTTGAAGGGGTTTCTCGTACTTCTGATAGATGAACAAGATGCAATTAGTCAGCCATTTGGACAGGCCATGTTTAGAGATGGCCATATCCTTAACGACTGGGTGCGAAAGCCACAAACAACTGGTCAGATTTGCGCACCTCCTTGGTCTGAGAGATACAGTATCTCAATATCCTGTGCACATCCAACGTGTGCAAAAGGTATTCCCCCCGTTGGAATACTCAGGATAATAAACCAGCAGTTGAACATCTTGGTTCAATGTAAATTCTGAAACCACGCCGGCCCGGTGGCGCTGAGGGTTGAGGCGCTAGACTCCACACCTCGCTCCACGCCAGCGATCTGGGTTCGAGAACGAGCCCGGGTCACAGGGGGTCGGCTGGGGATAACTAGGATTGGCGTCTGATGACAGCTCTCTCCTAGTCCTGAGGGAAGCAGGGGGTGGGTGCATACGGCGCTCTAGTGGTCCCTAGGGGCCCGATACTGCAGTAAGCGTGGGTGCTAAATTGAGGGAGCATGGCAGGCGTCTGCGTCAGTGCGTCCATGCTCCCATTGGGAACAGATAGGGAAAATGGCGCGCCGGTAGCGCTTGATGGCGCAAAGCTTCACCGACTGGCGATGTCTGGATGGCGTGTGCCAGTACTGGATCCTCGCGAGCTGGAGGTGTGGGGAACCTCTTTCGACGGTGTAGTTGCCTCTGCCAGCTTGGCGTGACAGCTTCGGGGTCAGCGGTGAAGAGGTGGCTGGATATGAGCAGGACAGGTGGCTGCAGATGAGAAACCATTACATGATATAAAAATAAATTCTGAAACCATTTTCAGTAGAAAGGAAGGATTACTCCACAGAGCCACCCGGTCTCTGTAGAAAATTAAATAAGGCTCCTTGCAAATGAGGGCCTGAAGCTCTGAAATTCTTCGAGCTGAGGTAATAGCGACTAAAAAGAGCACTTTCCAAGACAAACAGTGCATGTCACAACTTGCTGCAGGCTCAAAAGAGGGCAAAGTAGGTTTCTCCAAAATAAAATTTAAGTCCCAGGGGGCAACTGGACTATGGACCGCAGGTTTTAAGTGAAGGATCCCTTTGAGAAAGGTTTTTGAGACCTCCAACTGCGCTAGGGTTTTGCCATCTACCGGAAGGTGGTATGCGGAAACCGCTGAAAGATGGACCTTCAGGAAAGAGTAACCGAGGCCCGAATCAGACAGGTGCAAGAGGTGCTCAAGGACCTGGAGCGCCGAGCATGACAAGGGTTCCAGGCCCTTGGCCATGGCCCAAATAGAGAATCTCTCCCACTTCATAGCATAGGTAGATCTAGTGGATGGTTTTCTGGCTTCCACTAGGACCTGGGTGACTCATGCGGAGACTCCAAAACATGAGACAGCTAGGTCCAAAGGTGCCACGCATGCAAGTGGAGAGACCTGAGGCTCGGATACACTAGGCTGCCCTGCTCCTGAGACAGAAGGTCGTGAAAGAGAGGAAGAGGTACTGGGGGTTCCACTGCCAGCTGCTGTAGCAGGTGGAACCAGATCTGCCGAGGACAGAGGGGAGCTATGAGAATCATGCGAGCGCCCTCTTCTTGGAGCTTCAGCAGAACCGTCAGCAGAATTGGAAAGGGAGGGAAAGTGTACAGAAATCTCCCTGTCCAACAAAGAGACAGCATGTCTTGCCAAAAAACATCATGCCTGGGAACGAGTGAGCAAAAGTTGGGTAGTTCTGCGTTGGATGGGGAGGCAAAGAGGTCTATTTCTGGCCGACCCCACTGATCGAAGAGATCTTCCACTACCTCCTGCTTGAATTTCCACTCGTGCCCGCACAACGGTGTGGCTGAGACAGTCCACCAGGATGCTTTGAACTCCCAGGACATGGACTGCTGTTAGAGACAGGCCATGCTGAACTGCTCAGTACCACATCCGCATTGCTTCCCTGCAGAGTGGGTACGATCGGGTGTCTCCCTGTTTATGTACCAGACCATGGCAGTGTTGTCGGTCTGGATAAGGAGTGTTCTTGGTTGCAAGAGGGGCTGAAATGCCTGGAGAGTGTAGAGCAATGCTCTCATCTCTAGGATATTTATGTGCAAGTGTTCCTCTTGTGGAGACCATCTCCCTTGAGGTCGATGGTATCCCAGGTGGGCTCCCCAACCCTGACCTGAGGCATCGGTTGTGAGGGGCATGGAAGGAGACAGGGGAATGAAAGGGGCCTCCGAGGAGAGGTTGGACGGTTTCTGCCACCAGAGAAGATTCCTCTTCATATTGCTGGAGATAAGGACCCTATGGTTCATGTCGTCCAAGCGTTGGTCCCACTGGACTCTGAGGGTCCACTGGGTCACCCTCATATGCAGTCTGGCCAATAGAACTGTGGGGATGGCAGCCGCCATTAGACCCAACAGGTGGAGGATGGAGTGTGCTGTGGTCCAACGAGAGTTGGACACAGACAAAGCTGGTTGAATCAGAGTATCCGCTCTGTTCGGAGGTAAGAAGTCCCTGCCCTGGACCGTATCCAGCACTGCTCCAATGAACTGGAGGCACTGAGAGTGTGAGTGTTGAGACTTGGGATGATTCACAGTGATTCCAAACCGGGTAGAGAGGTCCAGGGTGGTGGAGATCGCCTCTATCAGACTGTCCTGAGATGGGGCCGAAAACGGTCCCTAGGATCAGTGCATCTACTCGGTTAACAAAGTCATAAATAAATAAACAGCCAATTGTCCAGGTATGGGAATACAAACATCCCCTTGCAGCGCAGGGCCGCAGCTACCACCGCCAGGCACTTGGTAAAAACCTGGGGTGCCGAAGAGAGGCCAAAGGGAAGGGCCTTGAATTGATAGTGGGTCTCCTGAAAGGTGAACCGAAGGCGGTGGGCCTGGAGGATAGGGATGTGCAGGTAAGCATCATGCATGTCCAGTGAGCACAGCCATCGATTCTGTTGGAGCAGGGGTAAGAGTCCCTGGAGGGTAAGCATGCGGAACCTCTTGAATTCCACAAAGAGGTTGTGCAGGCTCAGGTCCAGAATGGGCCTCAGATTGCCTGTCTTTTTGGGCACCAGGAAGAAATGGGAGTAATAACCCATCTGCCTGAGAGGAACCAGCTCTATGGCTGATTTATCCAATAGAGCCTGAATTTCCTGCTGAATGAGTAGCAGATGACCTGACGGGTAGTGAGACCTGCCCGGAGGATTGTCCGGGGGTCTGTCCAGGAACTTGACTGAGTGCCCTCTTGCGATGAGTTGAAGGACCCAAGCATCAGTGGTTATCGCCTCGTCGGAGGTCCCCTCGAGTCAGAAGGCAGGGGAGAGGGCCACTTTACTGCCTCAAGTGGCCTTCTGGGCTTTTGCCTAAGGGGTCTGGACACCAGAACCAGCGGTGCAGTGCTTACCCTGGCATCTGTTCTGGTTCTGTCTGTTCCATCTCTTTTGTGGGTGAAGAAAAGGCTGCTTGGGTTTTTGGCCTGAGCGATACATGGAACGGACGCCCCTCAGGTATTTGCCACTCTACTGTAGCTCTGTTATAATATCTCTTGCATTGTCCCCGAACAGGACAGAACCCCTGGAGGGGGCGTCCAGTAGAGTGGTTTGGACACCTTGTGCCAGTCCCGCAAGATGAAGCCATGTCAGATGTCTCAGGCAAACTCCAGAAGTGGTGCATCAGGCCACCTTGTCCAACAGCTTACTCCTGAGTTCCTCATTTGGGATAGACTGAAGCTCTTTCTCTAAGTCGGTTAGAGCCGACTTCTGGAAAGAGATCATGTGGGCCACATAATTAAGAGACTGGATCACATAGGTGGAGGAAGCGTAGACCTTGCAGCTATACTGGTCCATCTGACTGGACTCTTTGTCAGGAGGTGAGGCACTCAGATGCTTCAGATGAGCTGACCTATCGTTGGCCACTGTGATGACTAATGAGTCAGCCTTAGGTTGACTCATAAGGTGGCTTGCCCCTTCCAGGGGATGATAGGTCCCGTCGGCCTTTATAGAGACCGAAGGAACAGAATATGGTTGTTGCCATATTGTGGACGTTAGGTCCTCATGCGGCCCCATCCAAGGTGGGATGGGTAGGGGGTCCACATTGGTTAAATCCAGGTGCTCCGCTAGCCTCTTCCTTTTTGGATCCATCTCCTGGGATGCCCAATGCAAGCCTGTTGGATGGATCTAAGGAGTTCCGCAAATGACGGGTCATCTGGCAGAGATTTGGGAGACTCCTTGGGTTGTGGCTCCACTGAGGAATGAGGCTCTGAGTGAGCTTCAGAGTCATAGTCACTGTCTGAGTCTGAAGACTCCAGTCTGCTGGGCAAAGAAATGTCTGGAACCTCCTCCGTAACTCTGATGACCAAGAGGGAACCAGCTGGGCACCTGCCAGAGTCCCTGTCCAACGACCGATGGTCGACTGGGGATGAGCTCCTAGGAATTACCCTATGAGTTGGGGTAGAAGCCACGACCGGATGAAGGTGCCCCAGCTCCTGCAGGAGCTGCAATTTGGCGTCCTTCCACCAGGTCAGAATTAACCCCTGTGGTTCCGGCTCAGGAGGCGGCGGTGGAGGGGGAAGAGAAGGCTGGTAGCCGGGAGACCCCCGAGGGAGAATATGAGGGGTAACCAGGAGTCTGGTACCAATAAGGGTAGTGATGATGGTACCCCTGGTACATATGGCCCAGCGTCAGGTACCCAGACGTCGGCACATGCAATGCAATGGGTAACCCGGCGACGGCCCACCTCGCGCTGGATAGCCCAGCGATGGTCCCCCTGGCGCCGGGTAATAGGGGGAACTGTGGCGGCAGGTAGCCGTGGTTCGAGCCTGTAGGGTCGGACAGCGGCGGGGCCAAGGGACCACTGGAAGCATGAGGGTCCATCAACAAGCCTGGGGTCCCGGTTGGAATCCCTGAAGGGCCAGGCGGGGGCTCTGTCATTAGAGCAAGAAATCCAGATGCCATTCCGAGTCTGGAGGGATGTAAGCACAGGACTGAGGTATCGCAGTACCCCTCCCCTCCCCTTTGCCCAGCACTTCTACAACTAGCACTTCACAACAATGTCACTACCTTGACTGCATCTCTCCTCTGCTCCGCATTCCATCCCATCCAGAAGCTCATCCGCCCCCGATACTCCTCCCTTCCCCACCTGTTTTGCATCACTTTAAATCTGTTTATATATGATACATGTACTGATTTTACATTACCTTAACCATTTTATCTATGGTCTTAACCTATGATGCTAATACTACTGCAGCTTTCTGTAAACCAGCCCCTTGCAACCTGAAAGTACTGTAAATGTTATAATTACTGTTAATGCTTATGTTTAACAGTCGTAACCGTATTGTTTTCCCTTGTATTTGAACCCTTTGTTCTTAATACATGATGATGCGGAACCTTCGTAAATGAACCTTTGGTTCAAAGGTATTTGTAATCCTAGCACTCAATAAATAAAAATAAATAAAAAGTAGGCGGGAGAGTGGCCTGGCATCGGGGGTCTAAGAGGCCCCCCCAATGTCTGATCCGAGACCATCGAAGGGGGTAGAGGAATACAGACCCCCATCAATGGGTCCGCTGGAGATGCGGGAAGCTCAGACAGAATAATCGACATAGGAAAAGGAATCACCTGGCTAGAAGCACTTGTGTCCTGGAGGTCCGGGGAAAATAAGGGGTTGGGATGAGTCAGTGAATCCCGGAAGAAAGAACCCTCGCGGGACAAGGAGATGCCTGAAAGCTGGCTCTGCGTGACGTCAAGTGTTGGAGACAGGCCTGATGGGAGAGCTTCGGCCAAGCCGTCATTGGACCGACCAGCTGATCAGCCTCGACCGAGCGGACGTCGGAGGAGCCAGCGTCCAACTTATCGGTCGCAGTTGGGCAGACAGAAGAGGAGCTGGAGTCTGGCTTACTAACTGAGGCCATGCACCCGGTGGCAGAGCCAGAGGGTGACTGATCGGCCTGACAGCAACAGATAGGCCCCAAAGAAGAATCCTCCCGGGAGGAACACCCGTCGCCCACTGACCAAGGCAGGAGGGGAGTCAGTGACCTACCCACCAGAGTGGACGGCGACTGTGGAGGAGTACTCACCAAGGTGGACGCCCCACCTGAAGTAGTGTCGGCTGCTTGGAGATGCTGGGTAGAAGGGGACCGGTCCCGGTCCCAGCGCTTCTCCTCCTTTTTCTTGCGCTCTGAGGTGGGTGAGTATGAATGTTCCCACAGGTCCTGAAGCTCCTTTTCCATCGATGCAAGGAGTTTTTTAAAAGGTGAGCATCAAGGGCTTTTTGGCGCCTGATGTGCATGGCCTGGTTGAAGGACTGGCAGATGTCGCAGTTTGTCAACCCAGTGTTTTGGGCCTAAGCAGAGGACACAGCAGGAGTGATCATCCCTGTGCAGAATCTGAGCGCAGCACTGTGAGCACTTCTTCCTAAGTTTATGTGAAGACATGCATTAACTATTGGAAAAGAATTAGAAAAAATAACAAGAAATACTTGTAAAATGGCGGCCGACTGTAGCTGAGTTCACCGTGAGATCCGATGTGTGCAAGTCGACGGCAGGAAAGAACTGGAGGGTGGGCGGTGGGACCGCTCCCTACATACTGTCATGCTGACATCCCATCATGTGACGCCGGTAGCGTTCCCCCGCTTTGTATTGCTAGCTAGAGGTTTGCTGTGCAGGCCCGGATGCCAGGGGGCGCAGTCCTATCTGTGAAGACTTACTGCAGGAACCCTCTCAAAGCAAGATCTTCAAAACCTGTATTACTTCCTCTGACAAATTTAGGTCAGAGAATTCTGGCTTTTCCATGAACCATGCCCTCATGTGTAGAGTCCTGAGATCCATACCTCTCAACTGTACGGTTTGCGTGGCGTTCAGTTCTGACCCTGCGGTCCCTTTCGCCCGCCGCCCGCATTCCTCATTTTTTTCCGCATCGGACACAAAACCCAGCGGTGTCACCAAGCAGTGATGATCCCTTTGTCCCTAGTTCATCCTACATCCTCGTCTTTGTCCTGAGTCTGGTACATAAATGATGGCGTCGGAGGTTGCCTAAACCAAAAGGCTAGGGAGCTGATTAGCGAAGCAAGACTGAGTGATAGGCTCGCCCTGCCCTGAAACCTGAGTATTCCCCAATCTCCGGTTCCCCACTTAGGTCCGCTGCCTGGCTATAAAACAGACTGGGTGCCTGGAGGGAACCATAGATTCCGGAGCATTTTGCTGAGGACAGCTGCTAGAGGAAGGACCCGCCCCAACAGAGAGCATACACCAATTGCCACCGCCCCCCGCGATCAGCTGCCAGGAAGCGAAGCACCGAAGCAGGAAGACCAACAACCACCACCATCGGGGACTGAAGGGAAGAATCGTACTGCTGCTCTGCCAACCACCAGCCTCAGACTGCCAGACCACCTGGGAAAAGGGTGCTTGGGGCCGACAGACTGGGAAGAAAGGTCTGAATCTGCGCAGGCTAGCGATCGGGGGGGTTCAAACTAAAGTTAAGTAAGTCAGCTGATGGTCGCCTTGCCAGACGCCGGATCATCCCTGAACTGTTAACCGGAAAAAGAATCGTCAGTGAGTTTGAGTCAGGAAGAGGATCGGGGTGTGCAGGGCTCGTTACTTGCAGGACTGAGAGGTTCCTTCCCTTGAACTCAGAGGAAAAAATACCTGCCGGTACCTCTGCACCCTGCACTGCTGGACTGTGGCATCACAAAAGCGAGGTCAACACTTGGACCTCCACTCCACTCTACAAATAGCTACTGCTACTGCACATCCCTTTCCTTTCTGAACTCTGGGACTGACTAAAGAGGTAAAGTATATTTTTGGAATATTATGCATATCTACAGTACTTTACTGAGTTTACACCACTGTGTGGGCTGTACCTTTTCCATGTGGGACAGAATGAAGTGAGTGGGCAGAGTAATTTGGTGGTGGGGCAGGCAGAATGAGGGACAGTCCTGGTAATGAGGATGTTTGCTGTACTGTACCTCTGGCTCCGTCTGAGCCTCTGCATGTTGTGGGTCTCATTTGTGTGAGGGATGCATCTGTGTATTGCTGGTGCAGAACTTGGCTGGATGATCTCTGTGCGCCCACCCACAGAGTGATAATAGTTGAGTTGCACCACTGATGCTGACTGATCCCGAGAATCCCTAGTCTGCACTCTGCTCCCAGCTGCTGTCCATCTCACAGAGTCACAAGCTCATGCACGCTGCCAGTGAGGCAGGGAAGGGGTGGGGGTGGTTAGCTTCCCTCCGTGTTTGCAGCAACATTACAAAATTGGGGGTGTGGGGGCATTTGTCACTAGTGGAACCCCCTGCTAATACATACAGATGTGCTGCTGGCTATAGAATCACCACATGCTCCCAGAACTCATTAAAGATTGTCTAGATAATAAGTTACAAAATAATTTGGGGGAAATTTATGGAACATTATGCATGCAGGACAGATAAAAACCTGGTGGTGGTGGCCAATTCGTTAGCTCCATTGTTTGACCATGGCACCCTGTGTATTAACTGGCTGTAGAGTTTTGCTAAGCAGTGATCAGGGGGGACCCTCTCTTCCTCTGTTTTTCTGGTGTCTCAATTCCCTCCTTCTTCTTAAGGAGGCCTTGGTGTTATGAGCAGCTCCTACCATACCTCTCAACTGTCTTGGTATGTATGTAACTGTCCCATAGGGACCCCCCCAAATTGTTCTGTTCCATATGGGAAAGGTGCTGGCAGAGATGGTGGCACAGACAAAACACCCTTTCCCACAGTGCTCGGAGATGGTATCTATATGTTTGCTGCTGTGCACGTTAGGATGGCTAGTGTCCTACATTTCAGTTTAAATATTTTTTTGTACCTTTTTGGGTTGCTTGGGGGTGGCTGGTTGGGCAGGGAAGGGGGAAGAGATGTGGTGAAATGCGTCAGCACACCAGCCTGCAGCCAGCAACCAACTGACTTGATGGCAACTGGAGTTTCTTCCAACCTGAGCAGGCTAACAATGAGAGATGGGCAGGAGCTGGTGCGGTGACAAGATCAGGAGAAGTCAACGAGAGCAGCACTCGGCACCCTGCCAAGTTCCACTTCCAACTGAGCTGTAATCATGGAAGTTGGCTTGGCTGTGCTGCTGCTCCTATGTTCTGTGTGTTGCCAAAGTTGGATTCTCTGTCCAACAGGCAGGTCTGAAAGAGCGAGGTGGGACTCAGGACAGCTTCTCTGATTCTTCAGACTGAATGACTAAAAGTCTATAAAATCGGTCGGTCCCCAGGAGAAAAGCCACCAGCATTGTCCGTCACTTAGCCAGCCAACTTCATTGCTGCTGTTGGGTTGGTTAGGATAACTTTTTCAGACTGGGTCTTTGATCTCGCTGGGGCCGGTCCCACCATCCCATCCTCCTGGTAACAGCCTGGTACTCACTTACTGGCAGAGCAGCAGCACCACCACTGAAAAACCTGACTGGCCAGAAGGAACCAGGGCCAGACCACCACTAACTTCTGGCTGGTACCTTTCCCAGCGTGGTAAATCCTCCAGCTTACCCACGGGAAAAAGTGCCAGCCAACCTTATCTCGTGCCAGTCCAGTGGCTTTTTAACTTTTAACTTTAATCCAAACTGCTGCCATTTGTCCTGTCGCCGCTTCGCTAAAACAATCACACCAGCCGTGGTAAATCCTCCAGTATACCCACACATCCTGGAAGGATAAATTGCTTAAATGATTTTTTTTTTTTTTTTTTTTTTTTGAACAGGTACGTCTGCCACCTTCACTGAGGGAGTGAGTGTACCAGTTTGTGAGCCATTGTGCTGGAACTTCTATCATTCGTTCTGACTCAACGAACCCCCACCTGGACCCACCATCCGGTGAGCCAGAAACCCAAAGCAACCAACAGCATCCAGGAGACCGGGACTCTACACCACCATGCAAGGCGTTCGCCGCCAGTAAAAGAAAGCGAGAAGAGGCAGCTGAACAGTGCCAAGGTATGTTCCTGGGGATATTGGAAGTTGGGATTGTTTTGTACCAGTGTTTTAACTGACTTATTTGGTGGGCAGTTTTGGGGGCCTGACACAAAGTATCATGTATTTCTGATAGTTACTTTATAGCCTAATGTGTGCAAGTACACCTTGTTTTATGTGAGGGAGGTTCAGCTTGCTGTGTGACACCTAGCTGGTATATTAATACAGTTATGTCATTGTGACAAACACAGTGTAGTTGTAATAAACAATCAGTAGTGAATGCACACAGCGGCGGACCCCTTCCCGCTACCTAAAAATGATGTACGTATCCTGTTTTAGCAGTGCGTGATTTTGCTTGCTACATGACATTATGTCTGATTACTTTTAATGCCAAATTGCCAAGTATAATGGAATTAAGTGTGGGGGGTGTGCTGTTCAGACAATGTATTTTTAAATATGACTGCAGTGTTAGTGTGACCCACCAGTCATGTTCAGAAAACAACAGCATTGACTGGACACAGCAAGCAACCCAAACAACCCAAACAAGGTGCATGGCCTACTTTTGATGGTGTGGCTTGTTTGCTATGTGTCGTCGGATGTTATTATGGAATTGTTTGCACTGGTATTTGGGTGCATGGGGGCTGCTTGCTGTATCCAGACAATGCTGAACCCTCCTGCTGCCATGTCTTGCCAAGTTGGGCCACAAGTGTGTTTCTCCATCTACGGTACTTCATTGCCTGAACCATCCTGCCATGTCTTGCCAAGTTGGGCTGCACAAGTGTGTTTCTCCATCTGCGGTACTTCATTGCCTGAACCATCCTGCCATGTCTTGCCAAGTTGGGCCGCACAAGTGTGTTTCTCCATCTGCGGTACTTCATTGCCTGAACCATCCTGCCATGTCTTGCCAAGTTGGGCCATACAAGTGTGTTTCTCCATCTGCGGTACTTCATTGCCTGAACCATCCTGCCATGTCTTGCCAAGTTGGGCCGCACAAGTGTGTTTCTCCATCTGCGGTACTTCATTGCTGAACCCTCCTGCTGCCATGTCTTGCCAAGTTGGGGTACACAAGTGTGTTTCTCCATCTCCTGTTCTTCAGCATCTTTGTTGAGGATTTGTTTTTATTGAAGATGTGTATTCAGAGGAACCTGCATCTGTTACGTCAAGAGGATGGCAGATAAATTATTTCTTTTCTTCTGCCACCTTCTTGTAGAATAGAATCCTGCCCACTGGAACACTAAAATTGATGTGTTCAAGCACTAAATACAAAATTAATACTTCATGTGTGAACAACCGGGCGAAGTTAATGATGAGGACCATGAGGACCATGACAGTGACAAGTCTCCGGAGAAGAAGAAGAAGATACACAATTTTCCAAGCCACCTGGATGAGCATGTTTGACTGGTTAGTGGGAAGCAAACGTGGTGTGAAGCATGCATTCTGCAGGACCTGTGGCACAGATTTCACCATCCACCATGGAGGACGACATGATGTGCAGCGACATGCTAATTCAGAAAAGCACCGGCAAAATTCCAAGCACGTGACTGGAAAGAATATGTCACACTTCTTTGGCTCTCCAAACCTGGTGAGCACGAAAGTAATTGAGGCAGAGGTGGCTTTTGTGTCCCTGATAGCAGAACATAATCTTTCTTTTATAGCAGGCGAGCATATTCTAAAGTACATGAAAAAATATGGAGAAGACCCAGAAGTTCTGAAGAAGATGACCTGTGGGCCAACCAAAGTAAGCTGCATTGCAAGGGATGTGCTTGGGCCACGATACCAAAACGATATAGCTGAAATGTGTCAGAAAGTACCCTTCTGTGTGTACATGGACCAGAGCACTGATATGGGTGATGAAAAATTGTTAGTAATTCTTTGGGTTTCCTGGATGAAGCTGCTGGCAGAAATGTAATCCGTTTCTTAGATATGCCAGATTGTGTGTCTGGGACAGGGCAAGCGATGTTTGACTGCTTGGTAGAAAGCCTGAATAAGTTTGAAATCCCACTGTCAAACATTGCAGCTTCTTCATCGGATAACGCTGCCTCTATGATTGGGAAAAACAATTCTGTCCTGTCACGTTTAAAGACTGTGAATCCAAACATTCTTAACATGGGATGCCTCTGTCACTTGGCTGATCTGTGCAGCAAAGCTGGGGTAAAAGCTCTACGTTCACCTGTGGAAGAATTACTCTCTGATGTGTACTGCCACTTCTCAACCAGTTCACAAAGACAACAGAAACTAAAGAATTTGCATTGTTCACAGATGCTGACCCACTTAAAATAATTAAGCATGCCCCAACTAGATGGCGAGTCATGGAAAAGTTATCAATCGAACCTTGGATATGTGGCGGCTCTGCTGTCATATTTTCTAACCCTGGAACCAAGATCATCCAAAATCAACCTAATTTGTGATGATCTGCAGAGCCATGAACTCAGAATGGTCTTTATGTTTCTTAAATATCGCTAGAACCCTGCTGCAGTTCAGCACCTCAGCTACAAAGCAGAAAGCCAGCTTATCACTCTGCATGGAGATGTGCACAAACTGATGCAGCAGTATGCAAGCAGAGTACTGAAACCAGCAAGCTATAAAATTAATCAGGCAAAATGACATGTCTGTACTAAAAGACTTGAACAGTTTCTTGGCTAATGCGGACCTCAGGGTTGGACTGGAGGTCAAGCAGTACATAAGCAAAAATGAGGATGACATTTTGGGGACAGTAACTGAACACAATTTTTACAAGAAAACTGTGGTGTTTTATACTGCTGTGCTGGAAAAAATCCTGAAAAAGTTCCCAATTCAGGATCACCTATTAAAAAATGCTGCTTCCATTCTTAATCCAGCAATTAAGCTGGACATATCCACACAACTTGTGGTTGATGTTGCCAAACGTCTCGGAGTCTGCGTAACCGAGGAAGACTCTGAACAATTATTAGATGAGTTTTCAGTGTATCAGCTTGAAGATACAGGTAAATTAACAGGACCAGTCAATGGACCATTCATGAATTTCTAAATATTGGGCTCACGTTCTGCAAGAACTGTCGACTGTGAAGACTTCAACTTTTCAAGATTAATGATGACTTTACTTTGCTTGCATATTGAATGCTGAAGCAGAAAGGGCTTTCAGCATGGTGAGGAAGGTAAAAACTGAGCTGCGTCATTCACTAAGTCTGAAGAAACTGAACTCTCTGCTGGCCATCAAAATGAATGAAGACAAGGACTGCTATGAGGTCAAGCAGCCAAAGCAAGTGCTAGATGATGCCAAAAAAGCCACTGCAGCATACAACAAGAAATCTCATTAATACTTGTAGTAATTTAAGTTAGGTTACACTGGCAGTGGCAGGTGTGCAGCCACAAATGTTATGAATGTTTCTCGTGTTTTATTTGTATTTGCTGTTTACTTTTCATTTCTGCTGTTCTGCATACACTGATAGTCTTTATTGCATTGTGTTGGAGTTTGGCTGTGGGTGCAATAACGGAAAGCTTTGCATTGTTCAGGTTGTTTGAATAATGTGTTATTTACTGTTTAGAATAGCAATGTAGAAAGTGTAGGCTGCATATCGTAGAAATGTAGGCTGTGTAGCATAGAGATGTAGGAACTGTAGCATGGAACAAATGTAGAAAGTGTGGATGTGTAGCAGGTGTATTGTGTTTGCCTGCTTTTAATATGTGCAAAATAAAGTATTTCTTAATCTAATCTTGTATGTATTGTGTTATTTATGAGTGTAGCATTAAAATAAAGTACAGACATCACATTGGTATAGTAGGTTTTTATTACTAAAACAAACAACACCATACATGGTTAAAATAACTTTATTGGTGCACCATCAGATGGCCACGCTACTCGCGCGCTACAAAAAATATGGTGTTCCACATTTGGGTCATTTGTCACACATTGCCATGGTCTGTGTTCCACATTGACAGGTTTACAGGTTGAGAGGTATGCTGAGATCGGAAAATGTCACAGTCCCCTGAGCCATTATGAACATAGTGTGTCTCAGCGGCAGGCTGATTGGAGTCTTGGTGGACAAGAACAGGAGCACGAAGAACCACACTTGTCTGGCCTAGCCTGGAGCTATGAGTAACAAAACAAAAGTGCAGCCTGGTAAGAAATGCACTCAGATTACTGAAAAAAAGAACTAGGCACATACACCAATAAAAGTGCAAAAACAATTTATTGTGGAGTGAGAAATAGGGAATAAAACTACCCCTTGCACACTCAAATTATAAAGGCTTCATAAAGTGAATGTGAATGGGGTGGTTTCGTTCACTGCTTGTCATTCCACAATAAACTGGTTTGGTATTGCACCTTTATTGGTGTGTGTGCCTGGTTCTTGTTTTTTTCTATAATCTGCAGCTATTAGGATCATTGTTGCACATTCCCTTCTCAGCTTTATGAGAGCTTTCTGTATGGCTAGGAAAGAGGGGGAGGCGTATATGGACTTCCCTGTCCACTCCAGTGTTAGGATGTCCTCTGGGACTGTGCCTATAGCTGGTGACCTCCAACAAAATTGTGAGAGTTGGTAGTTCTCTCAGGAGGTGAACAAGTCTATTTCTGATGTACTCCACTTTCTGAACACTGATGCCAGCACTATGTGCTTCAGTGTTCACTTCTGGCTTCTCCAGCTGATTCTGATTAGTGAGTCTGTCAGTACATTGTCCTTTCCTGGCAAGTGCACCCTGATAGAGTGACTTCCAGAGAGACTGCTAGACTCCAGAGCTTCATGTCTTCTGGATACAGTTTTGATGATTGGTGGGGCAGAGACACATCTCTCCTACGGTTCCACTCCACAACTCCTATGCTGCGCTGGCCAGGTGGGACTGTCCCAAAGAGGCACCCGCAGTGTAGACCAAGGAGGATGTAGGGGTCCTCCATGGTGGAGACCCTGGGGGGGGAGGCAGAAGACTCCGGAGGAGGAGGAGGAAGCAACTTCTGATGAGGGATTTTATTGTTAAGGGGTAGACTTGGGAGTGGATACAGTGGGGGAAAGGGAGGTTAAGTGCCTACCTGGCGCCATGACTTTGAGGAATGAAATGCACATCCAGAGGATCGCTGGGGCAGCAGGACAGGAGGGAGAGCTAGACACATTGTCTACCTGGGAATGAATGATCTGGCTAGTGATGAGGTTAGAGTACTGCAGGAGGACTTCAAGGAGCTGGGGATGGGTCTTAGACAAGTGGCACGCACTGTAACCTTTTCAGAGGTACGACCGGTCAAAGACAAAGGGAAGGGCAGGGCACTCCACACCATGAGATTCAATGTATGGTTGAAGGACTAGTGCAGAACAGAGAGCTTCGGCTTCATTGGGGACTGAGGTCCCACCTGGAGAGATGCAGGCCTATACAAGTGGGATGGACTGCATCTATCCAGGAGGCAACCAAGATTCTCAGTGAGAGGTTTAAATGCTTCATTGGCAAGCATTTAAACTAACCCGGGGGGAAGGCAAAAGTAGGCAGGAAGAAACTAACTGCCCCCCCTCCCCCGCGGAAGCAGTCTGTAGGGAGGACCTGGGAAATCAACACTAAACCCTAAAACTGAGATAGGCAGAATGGCAGAGATAAAGAAGAATGAGAGTAAAAACAAGAGAGGAAGGGAGAGAAGACATGGGGATAGGATGAGAGCTAGTAGAAGGGGAAGTTGCAAAACGTGGAAGGCCATGTGCACGAATGTCCGTAGCCTGGAAAATAAAATCCTGGACTTAGTGGCCCTGATGGCAGACGCGGACAAGGACATTGTTGCTGTTATCGAGATATGGTACACGGGGAACCATGAATGAGATATAGGTATACCAGGTTACACTCTATCTAGAAAAGACAGGGTGGAGAAAAGGGTGGAGGGATGGCTATCTACGTCAGGTAGGGAATTAAAGCAACTGTAGTTCAGGGAATATAGGAGGGAGCAGAAGCACTGTAGGTCACCCTGGAAACAGGAATGGCACTGCCATTCACATTGGCATGATCTACAGACCTCCAGCACAAGGGGAGGAGATGGACAGGGTACTAGTGGAAGCCATCCACAAAATGACAGTCAAAGGTGAAGTGCTGCTAGTGGGAGACTTCAATATGCCTTATGTGGATTGAAGCACTCAGGCTGCAGTTATGGCCAGGAGCAGAAGCATCATGGGTACCCTGCAGGGGGCATGCCTCAAGCAGCTTGTGGCAGAACCCACCAAAGAAGGAGCAATATTGGACCTGGTACTCACCAACAGAGACAGAGTCACCGATGTAATGGTGGGTAGCCACCTGGGGTCTCGTGATCATTGTATGGTGTAGTTCAATGTGAGAACAGTGGAGGAGTCAAACCACACAAAAGCAAGGGTCCTGGATTTCAGACAGGTCGACTTTGCAAAATTGGGGGAATATCTCAAGGAAGCCCTAGCAGGAGAAGAGTAAGGAGGAGGGAGGGATGCAGAGAAACAATGGGCTAACCTTAAGGAAGTCATAGCAGAGGCAACATGCCTTTGTGTTAGGCAATTAAGTAAAACAAAGAGAAAGAAAAAACACTCTGGGTCTCAAAAGACGTGACCGGGAAGGTAAGAGAAAAAAGGCTAGCTTTCAGGAGGTACAAAGAAACACGGGGAAGGGGGGGACAGGGAACTGTATCTGGAAAAGCAGAGGGAGGCAGAGAAAGCAGTCCAGAGTGCAAAGGCGCAAATGGAGGGAAAAATAGCTCAGGCAATGAAGAAAGGAGACAAGACCTTTTTTCAGTCACATTAGTGAAAGAAAGAAGACCGGGGTGGGATTGTGAGGTTAAAAAGGGAGGGAAGGGGTGCTGTTGAGCTCCCAACATGGCAGATGTGTAATTTGTAGGCTCCTGACTAGCTAGACTTTGAAACCCTAAATTCTGCATCTAAAGTGAAGATTACCAATATCTGTTACCAGAATCCTGGGTTGGAAGGACTGGCGATCTGAATATGGGTCCTAAAAAAGATAACAGACATGCTGCAAGGAACTTCGATGCCTTTTTTTCACTGGCCACTGCATTGGGGCCATCTTCCTCTCCTGAACTAATGACGAGTGAAGCCCCAAATCCTCATATCATGGCCCTTCTTCAAAAAATACAGGCGACTGAGGAAGACACGAACTGCAGACTAGCCACAATGGAGGCTCGGTTCACTGAACTGGAAGATAAGGTCCGTGCTACTGAGACGGACATACAAGAACTCAAATTGTACAGAGATATTCAGGGTACAAGAAATGCCACGTTTGTCAGAGACCTTTACCATCCTGCGGGCTAAAACTGAAGGGCTGGAAAATGCCCAACGACAGTCGAATATACGTATCGTTGGTCCCTCCCCCAACCCCCGAGATTCACATCTACCACGGAGATCCTTTCAGCTGCGACTTGACTGAATTTTTTGGACTTGCAGCTACTGCCTGCTGATTCTGGGACTAAAGTAATTAAAGCCTTTGCTATCCCTATGTGCTCCAGATGAGGCCCAGGAACTGAGCGACCTCTCACAGCTATTGTTACACTATCTAATCTGGAGAGCCGCATACATCTACTCCATGCAGCACGACTCAAAGGGGACATGATCTGGGAGGGTAGAAGGATCGCTTTTTTCCCTGACATCTCCTTGCAGTCTCAGACCAAGAAAAAGGCTCTACAATTAAAAGGAAACAGTGGAAAAAAGTGCAGCTTTACCCAGTCACTACAAACATTCCTGATTAGTGCTTTCAGACAGTACTTTTTTTTTTTTTTTAATTTCTCTAATTGCTTTTTTTAGTGATTTAAACAGTGGCCTACAGCTTTCACGTTCTATTGCTGGCAGCCACCATTTCATAACTTGCAGAGAGCTTCCTGAACTCACGTCATGCTAATATGACCTGCCAAACAACAGCAGAGGTCAAACAGGCATATTAGCATACAGTGAGCTCAGGAAGCTCACTGCTGCTCATAGAATGGCTGCTGCCAGCAACAAAAAGTGGAAGTTGTTGGTAGCTGTTCTAAATAATTTAAAAAGGTTACTACTGTCTGAAAGCAATAATTGAGAGGTTCTGTAGCATCTGAGGAAAGCTGTGTCTTTTCCACCGATTTTCTTTAACAAAGAAACTGTTGCTGGAAAATGGTATTGAGGCCCAGATGCTGTTTCCTGCGAAGCTCCTGGTTAAGCACGGCGGTAAAAGTCATTTACTAACTGACCCTGAAGCTGCGGACGTTTTTGCAGACAAACTATTAGAAGCCCAAAAGTCTTTGTCTAAACAGACAACAGATTCAGATAATGGTTCTGAATTGGACACAAATGACTGATCCTGTATCATTTAAACCAGTTTTTTTTCTTTAGGCTAACACATAGAAGACCATGTCTTTTTTGATAGTGTTCTAATGTCTGGCTTGTTTAGCTCAGTTGGTCATGCCATGTTGGATTGCTTTAAAATTTAACCTGTTATGAAATTGCCTGCCTACTATGAGAAATCTCAATTTGGGGGGATTTTATTACCCCACTCAGTTTGTGAACTACTGTACTCTCCTTACACTAGCGTGTCTCCCTGTCAGTTAGCAGGTCTGACAATATTGTCAGGGGTGCAATGTAACTTAATTGAGCCAAGGCAATCTATTATTAAATCTAGCCTAGTTTCTCACTGTAGGGTTGTTCAGCCCTCCACTATTGCATTGTTCTCTTGCGTGGGGCAGAAATAATGGCAAATTGTCTAATGTGTTATATTATGAGTGAGTGTGTTATACCCTACATTATCATCTAGCCGGAGGGTTTTTCCTTCTCATGATAGATTTTTTTAGTGGCTCACTCTACAAGGATGAATATAAAACATTGTTTTTTCTCCGATTTATAATGTGTGCTTGGGAGTAAGATACCACAAATGTATTTTTTGGTACAATATGTCATATGGTATTGCTGTATTGCATATAAACCCATAAATAAAAATTAAAAAAAAAAAAAAGGTCAGGGAGGGGTGCGTGCGGAGCGGGACCTAGAAAAAGCAACAATCCTGAACAAATATTTTTGTTCAGTAATCACAGAAGAAAGGGGAAGGAGAAGGACTACTACTGGGGGATAGGGGCACCAATGACAGAGAGGTGGACACCAGCCCATTTACAGAGGAAAGAGTCCTAAAGGAACTCGAGAATCTGAAAGGGGACAAGGCTCTGGGGCCGGATGGGATACATCCCAGAATATTAAAAGAACTTGAGAGGTGCTGATAGCATCACTAACAGCCCTATTCAACAAATCGACAGAGACAGGGGTGGTTCCAGGGGACTGGAGGAGGGCAAATGTAGTCCCTCTCCACAAAAGTGGGAACAGGGAAGAGGCTGGCAACTATAGACCAGTCAGCCTGACCTTGGTGGTGGGGAAATTAATAGACTGACTGCTAAAGGAAAGGATTGTGATATTTCTTGAATCCAGCAGAGCACAGGATCTGAGGCAGCATGAAATCACAGCAGGACGGTCTTGTCAAACAAATCTAATAGATTTCTTTGACTGGGTGACCAGGGAAGTAGATCAGAGAGGGGTGGTAGATGTGGCTTACCTAGATTTAAGCAAGGCTTTCAACACCACCCCACATAGGTGGTTAGTAAATAAGCTGGGCAGCCTGGGAGTGGGCCCCAAGGTGGTAAACTGGGTCAGAAACTGGTTGAGTGATAGGACATAGAGGGTGGTGGTAAATGGCATTCAATCCAAGGACAAGGAGGTGACCAGCGGGGTGCCACAGGGATCCGTGCTGGGGCCAGTCCTCTTTAATGTCTTCATAAGCACATTGCAGAGGGGCTGGAGGGAAAGGTGTGCCTCTTTGCAGATGATACTAAGATCTGCAATGGGGGGCAGAATGAGGAAGGGCCTAAACATGCTTAAGGAGTAGTCAAGAGCGTGACAGCTAAGATTCAATGCAAAGAAGTGCAAAATCATGCGTTTCGGGCACAGAAATCCAAGGGAGGAGTACAAGATGGGGGAGAGGTACAGATGGCCACCAGTCAAGACCTGAGGATAATCATATCTGATGACCTAAAGGCAACTAACCAATATGAGAAGGCTGTGAGGAGAGCCAGTGGGATGCTAGGGTGCATAGGGAGAGGTATCACCAGCAGGAAAAAGAAGGTGGTTATGCCACTGCACAGATCACTAGTGAGACCTCATCTGGAGTACTGTGTCCAGTTTTGGGGGCTGCATCTCTGGAAGGACATAAACAAAACAGAGGCAGTCCAGAGAAGGGCAATAAAAATGGTGCAAGGATGGCACCAAAAGTCATATGAGGAAAGACTAGAGGACCTCAAGAGGAGAGGAGAGAGAGGGGGATATGAAAGAGATGGTGAAGCACCTCAGGGGTATAAACAAGGTACAGGAAGGTAGCATCTTTCAGAAAAGAAGGTGTACAAGAACAAAGGGGCATGATAGGAGGCTAGAGGGGGTAGGCTCAGGGGCAATGTGAGGAAGTACTAGAGGGGGCAGGCTCAGGAACAATGTGAGGAAGCACTTTTTCACAGAAAGAGTAGTGGATGCTTGGATCAGCCTCCCTGTGGAGGTGGTGGGGGCAAAAATGGTAGGGGAATTCAAGAATGCATGGGACAGACATAGGAGTACTCTCGCAGTATGGAAGAGAGGGTAAGCTGCAGATCAACTAGGGTCTGCGGTATTGCATTAGGTAGGGAAAGGGGGCAGACTAAGTGGGCCATACAGTCCTTATCTGCCGTCACCTATGTTTCTATGGCTCCCTCCTGTCTGTTTATGTAATGCACTGTAGTGGCATTGTCTGTTCCGGTTGTATGTAATGCATTGTAGTGGTATTGTCTGTTCTGATTTGCATAGACTGACCTTGGATTTTGGTGTGGGGGTGGGGATGTCTGCATGACCAGGAATACTGCCCTAAGCTTTAACAAGTTTGTGAGTTCCCTAGTCTCCTCTGGCCCCAGTTGCTGTTTACTGTGAAATCTTCCAAGTGGGCTCCCCACCCCAGGAGGGAGGTATCTGCTGTGCTTGTACTTGTGAGGGGAAACTGGAGGAAGGGAATGCCATTTCTTAGGTTGCTGTCCTCCTCCATCACTCTTGTGCCTGCAAAAATGTTTATGTTTTTGCCACTGGTGCTAGATTTGGCAGAGAATCTAATCTTTGAGACCAGTGGTTTCTTAGATGGTACTGTAGGTCTCTCATCTGGAACCTGGCTCCTGTGACCACTGCTGTGGAGGATGCCACGTGTCCTCTGAGTTGCAAGAAATCTCTTGCAGGCCTTGGCTGGCCATTCCTAAAGGAATCTGCAGTTGCAGTCAGGTATGATACCCTTGCCTGAGAAAGAGACGTTTTCCCCTGCAAGGTATCCAGTTCTGCACCTATTAAGTCTGGCACCTGTGATGGTTTTAAACCTTTTGCATATTTAGCAAGAAACCCAAGCTTTTTAGAGTGCTCTTTATCAGCTGTATTGGGCATTTTGTTTCCTGTTCAGTTTTGCTTGAGACTAGCCAATCATCCGGGTAGGGAAAAACCACTACACCCTGCCTTCTTAGATATGCTGCCACCACAGCTAGGTATTTTGTGAGCACCTTTATTGCTGAGGTGAGGCCAAAAAGGAGGTCTGTGAATTGGTACTGGCAATTCCCTGGTCTGAACCTTAGGTATTTTCTGTGGGATGGTCTTACTAGGATGTGAAAGTATGTATCTTTCAGGTCCAGGCAACCCAACCAATCCCCTAACAGTAGGGATGGTATAACTAACTGTTCTTAGTGTTACCACCTTGAATTTTTCTGTCCTGATATGCTTGTTCAGGTATCCCTAATCTAAAATGGGTCACCACTCCCCATTTTCCTTGTTGGTAAGGAAGCACCTGGAAAAAAGGGCATTTCTCACAATGACTGGGAGGCACTTTTACAGCTAGCATTTTTCCAGCTTCAACTCAAACAGTATTTTCTGTGTTGGGGAGCGGGGTGGAAAAATATGTTTTTTGCAGTTTGGGAAATTTCTTGAACTCCAGGGACAGACCCTAACTCACTACTTCCAGAACTTACTTGTCTGTGGTAATTTTTGACCATTCCTGGAAGTAATGAACCAGTCCCCCCCCTCCCCCCACTGGCAATGATTTAGCAGCTAAGGCAAAATTGTCAGGGATTTTGTTTGGACAGTGGCATAGAAGATGGTGCTATAATTGCACACCTGGTGCCCCCTCTGCCCCTGCCTCTATAGTCTCTCCACTGAAGTGGGTACTCATAGGAGACATAAGGTCTTGGATAGTAACCCCTGCCTCTGCTTTCTCTTCCATAATGCCTACAGGAGATGCAAGCTTTTTCTTTCTTAGTATTACTCTTTTAAGGGTTTTATACTCATCCACTTTTTTCATGGAAGCCTCTGTTTTGCCACCTAACAGAGAATTACCTTCAAAGCAAATATCCATTGATTCTGTCAGCGTATCCTGTGAGAGGTTGCTGTCCGTAAGCCAGAATAACCTTCTCAGGGGCACAACATGTGCTAGGACCCTTGAAGCTGAATCATTTGTGTCCATGGCCTTGTGAAATTGGTATTTTGCGTCATCCTGGGCTGATTTGGCAGTGCTTGCCAGGTCTTGCGCCACTTCACCTTCTACTTTGCCACTCTTAGCCAGAATAGCATTCCACAGTGCTTTCTGGTATTCAGTAGAGTATGCTATATATGCTGCCTGCCTAATTAGCAAGGAGGCTGTAAATGTTTTTAGGCACAGAGTCCAGTTTTCTGGAATCTTTTTCTGGTAGCTGTGCTGGGAAGGGTAATTAGACCCTTTCACAGGCAGAAACGTGGTCCACTCCCTCATGAACAGGATGAGCATACATGTATTCTATCCCAAGCAGTCCACCTGGTATATGTTTTCAACCCTCTGTTCAATGCTAGCAACTGATATGGGCACTGACATGATTTTAGAGATTGCGTTTTGGAGTGACTTATGGATGGGGAGTAGCACTCTCCTTGTGGGAGCCAGTACCATCATGTCCATGAACCCTGCCTCCTCTTCATCCTCCTCCGTATCTTGTCAGGGGATGCTGAGTGTGCTTTCCACGTGCATTACAAAGGAGGAAAATGAAGTATAGTCCTCTGTAGGCTGGGAGGAGAACCAAATTCTTGTTCAGAGGGAACTGTCCAGTCCCAGAGACTCACCTTCTCCCTCTTCATCACAGTATCAGGCTTCCTCCTCCACAGGCAACTGGTGTGGAACCCGGTGCCTGGGGGGCATGCATATTCATACAATTTCCCATAGCCTGGAAGGCTTGGAAAAATGCCATGCCCTTTTCATGTCCTCTACTGAGGGTATTTTACTTTGGTCAACTGCCTGCTCCTTCCTTCTTCAGAAGGAGTGGCAGACATATGTTCTTTTTGTTTTTTTCTTGACAGACATCATTTCCAGTGTCTACTCTGAGGCTCTTTTATGTTTTTGTTTGCCATCACTGGAACCAGGGCCCCCCCCTTAGGACACCCTGGTTTTTGAATCAGTTCTGCTGTGCCTGTCAGATAGCTGAGCAGCTGCTTCTTAGCTGTCCCTTTGACAGGGACTGCTGCTGATTTTAAGGAGATGAACTTTCTACTAAGGCATTTGACACTGTGAACCACCAACAGCTCAAACACTGTCTCCTATCCACAGGGTTGTCCACTGACACTGCTGCCTGGTTCAATAGTTACCTGTCTCATAGTACTCAACGTGTAAGAATCCGTGGAACTCTCTCAGAACCTCGGGAGGTGAGCCCAGGTGTCCCCCAAGGGTCAATCCTAGGCCCACTCATTTTCAGCCTCTTCATTAATACTCTACCCACTGCCTGCTCAACACTCATTGTGCTCTATGCGGATGATGCCATAATTTCACACCTGGCCGAGAACTGGCAACTATTAATGCTGGATTGCAAGACAACTTTCAAGGACTGGAATCATGGTTCTCTCAAAACAAACTACTACTCAACTATAAAAAGACTAAATGCATGCTCTTCCTCACACCCCAGAACAAGAAGAGATTCTGAGCCACAAAGGTGACACACTCGAACAAGTAGACACGTTTAAATACTTAGGTGTTCACCTAGATGATACCCTAACCTTCTCCACTCACATTGAGCAGCTCGTCAAATCTGCCAATGTGAAACTAGGTGTACTCTACCACCACCGTCAAGCAATGATGTTGGACGCCTTAAAACTGATCACAAGTAGCTTTGTCTTGTCCTCTGTGGACTACGGACTTGTGACACATGGGGCTGGTTCCGACACTGCATTAAAAAGGGTCAAAACCCTGTTAAATAATGCCTGTCGCCTGGTCCTGGGAGCACACCACCTGACGCAAATGTGTACCCTTTACCATGACACTAGTTGGCTCCCCCTACATCTCAGGCTGCAATACCAGACTTGCCTGCTGGCAAAAAAATTCCTGCTGGGGCTCATGCCAGAGTCCATCTCCACCCTTTCTGAAACTGCCCTACCCTCTATCAGCACCAAAAGTGCAATAAGGAGGGGGCTTATAGTTCCACTTAAGCGCACCTCTCTTGCCCAGAGATCCCTTTCTTGCCGTGGACCCAAGTGGCTCAGTGACCTACCTTCAGCCCTACTCGAATGTAAAAAACTTAGCTAGTTCAAATTAGGACTACATGCACACCTAGCCAACAAATACACATGCGACTGCGCATTTTAATCTGTGATGATCCATCAGTATCCTGATCCTGCCCCTTCCCCCCCAACCTCTCAATCGGACAAGGCAATCTCTGACTGCTTCTACCTTTTTTCCCTTACTCCCCTTCTACCTTTCCTTACTTCCCCCCACTACCTCTCTAAAGGACAAGGCCATCTCCGGTTGCTTATACCTTTTTTCCTCTTCTTTCTTCCTACCCCTGCCCGGGTCCCTCAGCCCTGGCCACTCCATAGTGCTCTCCTAAGCACTGGGCCTTCTCACTCTCTCAGTGTGCTAGACAGAGAAATTGCTCATGTTAACCTGTATTCTTACTCACTGAAACTGTAATCCCGTAATGCTATACTTGCTGTGAAAGCACGTGTTAACTTGCTGTTTATTTTATGTTCACCTCCATGTACTGTCATGTCCTGCTTTGTACTGTTTTATTTTGACTTGGAGCCTTTGTAAACAAGCCCTCGGCTCAAAGGTATTAATCCTAAACTGCAATAAATAAATAAATACTGCATGCTTTCCACCATCACTGGGAACACCTTTTGAGCCTTTATTGTACTTAAGTGGCACAGAGGCAGTCTGAGAAGCCATTAGATCTTCCTGTTTTTTTTAGCCCTTTTCTTTCAAGTTTTAGGGCAAAACTTGATATAGAAATCAGAGTTTTTAAAATTATGGTCTGGACCCAGGCAGTTTAAACAGTGCTTCTGGCAGTCTGCCTTTGCCGGGAGCTTAAAACAATTTGAACAATATTTAAAGCCTGTTAGTCCTTGGTTTACTTGGTAGATTTGGAAAAAAGAAGGCTGAAGCCCATCGAGATTGTCCCAACAACATTGTGGGTCATTATTCCTATATCTGATTTAATTTTAACCATTTATCTAGGCCTTTTTTTAAAGTAGAGAAGGTGTTAATATCTAAAAGTTCTTGTGGGAGCCTGTTCCACAGTCTAGGTGTTCTTACAGTGTAGAAGTTAAGTCTCTTGTTTGTTCTAGCCTTACTTGCTTCAATTTGTTTATTATGAAGTTTGGGAACCATCTTTCTCTGGGAGAAGGCTAGTCCACACTGCTGCATCTGATCAGGTGAGTGTTGGATTTTAAATAGAAAAAGGAGATCACCCCTGCACCTTCTGGTTTGTAAGGAATGGAGCCCTGTTGCTTGGAGTCTCTCGAGATAGTTTTTAGATGCCATGTGGGAAGCCATCTTAGTTGTTCTTCTCTGTATTTGTTCAATCCTATTTATATCCTTTATAAGATATATAGATTCCAGAAGGGAGACCCATAATCAGAGCAAGGTCTAATATGTGTCATACACAGTGGAATTATGCATTATTCCGTCTTTGAGACGGATCTGTGATTAATGCGACTAAGAAGCATGTTAAATAATTTGGCCACTTTCGTGCACTGGTCAGTTGAGGATAGTTTATTATTAACCATCACACCCAGA
The DNA here is from genome assembly GCA_016271365.2 of Neoceratodus forsteri. Classification (NCBI taxonomy): domain Eukaryota; kingdom Metazoa; phylum Chordata; order Ceratodontiformes; family Ceratodontidae; genus Neoceratodus; species Neoceratodus forsteri. The sequence goes on from CM057450.1 coordinate 1,548,896,259, forward strand.
TCTCTCTCACTGTGAGATATTTTCAGGGGAGTATTGTTTAGGTTATAAATCTGTATAGAGTTGTTCTTGCCAAAGAGCAGGACAGTGCATTTGTCTACATTAAAGGACATACCATTAGAATGAACCCAATGTTCAATGATATGCAGATCATCAGTAAGAGCAGTCCTATTTGTGGAGCAATCAACCCTCCCCCCTAACTTTGTGTCATCGGCAAATTTGGATAATATATTACATGGGCCTATCTGCATATCACTGATGAAGATACTTAATAATGTAGGTCCAAGGACCGAGCCCTGAGGCACCCCACTAGTCATGTGCCCTTTATCTGACAAGGTTCCATTTATTCTTACTTGCTGGCATCTATCAGTCAGTCAGCTGTTTACCCATTTAACTAGAATTGGAGAAAAACCCATTATGAATAGTTTAGTGATGAGTTTACCATGTGATACCTTGACAAATTCACGACTATAATCTAACAAGATTACATCCATGAGGATGTTAGAGTCAAGGCCTAGACTTATGTGATTATAGAAAGCTATGAGGTTAGAAGTACACGAATATCCCTGCTTCAAACCATGCTGGAACAAATCAGATGTTCAGGGATACCATATCTTTCTAAAAGTGATTTAACCAATTTCTCCATCAATTTACAAAGGATTGAGGTGAGACTAATAGGCCGATAATTTTCTGTTCTTGACCGTTTCCCTTTCTTAAAAATAGGTATTACCGTGGCCATTAGCCAGTCTTGCGGGACTGTGCTTTCAAGTAGGGATTTATTAAATATTAATGTCAAGGGGAGGGCTAAAGCTTCAGATGGTTCAATCAGGAACCTGGGATTTAAACTGTCAGGACTTGAACCTGAAGTTTTATTTAAAGACTGTAATGCAAAAAGGGTATCGGACCTAGTAATTGTGTAGTTGCTGGTGATGTGTGCTAGGCCATTGAGGGAATCAAATACTTTGTTAGAAAAACTGAACAGAAATAATTATTAAATGTATCTGCAGCTTCCTTATCTGATGTAAGCGTGGAGTTGTTTACAATTAACGGCCCAATTTGTCTATGATCTCCCTTTTTGTCGTTCATACGAGAATAGTGGTTTGTGACAATCTTTGGAATGGGCTAATCTAAATTCTAAATTTCTCTTGGAATGTTGGATTAGATGTTTCAAGTCTTTAACTGCTTTCTTATATTTGCATAGAATTCCCCCTTTATTATCACTAATACATGTTTTTAGTGAGGAAAAAAGTTTTTCTCTTCGCGCAATTTGTTTTTTAATGGAATTATTTAACCAGAAGGAAATCTTGCCTTTTCTATTATATTTTTTCTTAGTGGGGACAAATGTTTCTTCCAATTTAAGAATTGTAGATTTAAGGTACATCCAAGCATCCTCAAGTGGGAGGGATGATAGGATGTCCTCCCACTGAATTTTATTTAAGTGGTCATTAATTTCTCCAAAAGTAGCATTCTCATAGTTTTTAAATAAAGACTTGTTGGTGGGGGGCTGGTATTCTTATGTTAGAGTAAACAAAATAGAACTACGATTGCTATTACCTAATGGTCATATATAATAGGGTTAGAGATTTTATTATCAATGTTGGTGATCAGAAGATCCAATATATTACCTCCTCTGGTTGGTTCTGTTATAATTTGCTCAAGGCCAGTGTCAATTAGTGTAGATACTAAACTTTTTTCATGATGGGCACAACCAGTTAGGGAAATCCAGTCAATTTTGGGCATATTAAAATCCCCTAAAATTATGATATTGCCTTTATTGGCCAGAACTGAAATATCATTAATTAGTGTGGATGTATAATCAAGGTCTGCCAATGAGGGCCTACAGTATGTACCTACAAACATCTGGGGTTGTCCCTTAAATTGGATGTTTACCCATCTGCTTTCAGTTGTTGTAGTAGTACAGGGAAGTTGAAAGGAAGGGATGTCGTTCCTAACATAGAGGCAGACTCCTCCCCCATTTGGTCAACTCTGTCCTTGTGACAGAGTTTAAATCCAGGGATCTCTTTCAACCACAAGGAGTTAAGAGTCCCACCATGTTTCCGTTATGGATATTATGCTTAAGTTTAACATTCTACATTGAGCCTTCAAGTCCGCCATTTTAACTAGATTTAATGACTTGACGTTCAAGGACAGTACCTTACATGTTTTCAGGCTATTTGATGTGGGTTCCTCTGTCAGAGACCTGGGAGCATTCCCATTCTCCCCCTCAGATGCTAGTTTAAATGTTTGTCAATGGCAGCAGCGATACTTTTAGCTAGCATGGCACTCCCTCTTCTGCTGAGATGCAGGCCATCCCAGCAGAAGAGGGGGCATTTTTCATAAAAGTCTTCCCAGTGAATCAAGCAAGGAATTCCTTGTTTAAAGCACCATGTCCTGAGCCATTCATTCAGTGCCTCGATTTTGCTTGTGATAGAACTGGTGGCTCTTGGTACTGGCAAGATTTCAGAGAAGCAGACAGAGCAGCCTCTTTCTACCAAAACGTTGTTTAATGCCACAAAGTCCTGCTTTAGTTGGTCAAGACTTATTTGATTTATATCATTGGTGCCTGCATGGATGATAAACAGTGGGTTTTCCACCAGTGTTTTTTTTTTTTTCTTTTGTGAGGAGTAGCAGTCATGCCAAATCACTAAAATTCTCACAAGTGAAAACGGTTCTCAATAATCAAATTTTATTGGTTTGGTTCCTAAATGTGTGACTCACTATGTTTTTAAATCAGAACAGAGTATTTATTTATTTGAAGAAAGTTTTTTTTTTTCCATATTCTGTTTATTTTCCTTGGGGCCACAGCAAGGGAAGCTCCCTTCAGCTGGCTGTAGCCACTCCCTTCCACATTCCTATGCCTCCCCAAGCGTACTGGTAGTGACAGCGCACCCCCGGTTTTGTCCCTGTGACAGTCATGAGAGAAATGTCCGACCTTCCCCCAATGCTCATAATCTAGATTCCCCCACTTCTGGTACCCCAGTGACACGGTGGGTGGAGCTGTGGCCAGTGGGCATCATATGCCTTTGCCATGCCTGTCCTTTTTCCTCCAAGTGTCTCCCTTAGTTCCTCAGGGCCATAGCAACTTGGTCGTGCACAAGCGTGGAGGCAGGTGTGTGTGCCGGATCCAGCCACCCCACTCCACCCACCCTGGCCTAGCACCTGGTCCCCCATCTGTGTAACACTATCACCGAGCCTCCACTCGGTGGCAGCCAAGAACCAGAAAGACCAATCTCCCCTACCCAGGACAGGACAGTTGCCTGACTGCAGCTCGATCCTCCTCCCAGTCTCCCCCCCTTCCCTGGCCGACCACCGGCAACCTGAGCTCGTTCCTGAACTCAGATCGTCAGCGTGGGAAAGGCAAGGTGCTATGTGCCTCAGTCCTCTGTGCCACTGGGCCAGCTCTTGAAGAAAGTTTTCTGATCAAAATATTAAAGGGGAAAAAAACACATCTCTGTTCCTTTAAAAAAGAAACACCATCAGTAAATAGTATAATCACTAAATACAGGTTATTAAAAGACTATTTTAGCTCCCCAAGTTGTTAAGATTTAAAATGCGGCTTTCTGAAGGTGGAAACCACGCTGTCGAGCAGTTTTCCTAGGTTCCTGAAATAGAACCAGGAACCTGAGGGAACCACTAAAATAATGCAATTAGTACAAAAATATCCTAACGCAGGAAATATTGCAAACTAACTAAATTAGCTTTCAAACAGTTAAACTTATAATATTTAAACAATACAACCATTATGGGAGGCCAGAAGAGTGTCTTTGGGGCAACTACTCTCTTGAAGCAGAGAAAGAAATGCGATGCTGGTTGCTAGGAGAGCTGTGACCACCCAGCAGGGTTTGAACTTTAGTGCCTTCAGGGAGTGCCTGAACTGCAGCTTTGGCAGCCTTCCAAAGGGTATTCTTATACTTAATCATGTGAGCCTGATAGCAATACGCAGGCCTAATAAAGCAGAGGCATATGTTTGCCTGCCTATCACATCAAGCCTCCTGGATTCCTTATCAGGTGGCAGGGTACTGTCTTGGTGCCCTGGCTCTATCATGGGCAGCCATTATGACCATAGAATCTGTTTCTGGATGGCTGGCATAATAAAGCTTGGAAGCAGGGGCAGGGTACTGCTTGTCTGCCTTTCTGGGCACAGCTGGTATGGTATTTGGCTTATACCAGGCAGCACAGGTAGCATTCTACAAAGCAGGATAAATCGGAGGAACAATGATGGAGGGTGTGCAGGGAACCTCCAGAAACTCCAACAGATTATTTTTGGAAGAATCCTCTTCTTCCACAACAAACCCCATAGCAGTCTGCATTTGCTGCACCATTGTCTGAAAAGTGGGGTCTTCAGGAGGAGATCTGGGTATGTAAGCAAGAGTCCTCACTGCCAGAGGATAAAGTGGAGCTAGAATGTGGTTCATAATGCTCCTCTTCATATCCTTCCTCCTCTTCATAATCCTCCCTCATTATGAGGTCAGAATTATATTCCTCTTCCTCGTCATCTCTGCTGGCGACGGGAATAGAAGGCCTCATTGGAGACACCATCGATCGCTGCTCAGGAGGTACTTGCTGTGTAACAGCAGAGGACGCTGATGAGGCCTGTGACACAGAAACCCCCGTTGATGGCAGTGTAGGCTGCAAGAGAAAGCCTGGCAGTATGCGAGTATGCGCCGTATCACATCAGAAAATGACACCAGCACTGCCTATATGTCGATGACACCCTGGCCAGGGGCCATGACTGCTGAAGCTGACGACAGGCCTGCCCCCCAGTCAATGATGGTGACGTACCATCTGTATTAGGTATGGAAAGCCAAGCCCTGACTTTGGTGTCTGGTCGACAGTCAGGAGGAGCTGCCCCCCCCCCCCCCGAGTTAACTATGACAACACTGGCTGACTAGGTAGAGGTCGCAACTGTGACCTGGATCTTGCCAGGTAAGTTGATCTGTCCTTATCCTTATGTTTGTGCTTATGTCCCAATGACAACCTCTCTTTTTTTGTAGTCTTTTGACTATTATGACTGTGACTTGGTAGATGGGGTTGGCAACATGTCTTTCTGGCCCTGGGCTTTTTGCATGGCCGCTGAAGTTTTTCCTAACAAAAAGTTCTTGAACACCTCTTTTTCTGCATCCTCTTGTTTCCTGATTTAAGCCCTGGCGAATGTCATAAGTCTTCATGTTGTGAGAGGGGCCTAAACAGCAGACACACACGTTGTGTGTGTCATCCCTGTATATTTTTTCACCGCACTCGCAGTACTGAAGAACACTGTTGGTTTTGGTGGTATACAGTAGTTGATAGTATCACTAAATTATTAGCAATTACTTAAGAAGAATATAAATTACAATGGCTAGGTGTTATTCATTTCCACAGCAGGACCAACAAGTACAGTAGACAGTGGAAAAAGAACTGCGGAGAGATGGGGCTGCCCACATTTATGTGGACTGACATCATCATAGGTAGCCCCTGGCTAGAAAACGTTTCCGTGTAGTCCTAGTAGTGATGCAGGTATAGTGCCAAAGATCTGGCCTAAAGGAAGAGATATCCTTAAAGAAGATCTAAGAATATCAGTGTGTCAAGTAACTCCTGCACCTACTGACCTCTAGCCACAGAAGCAGAGACACCACTTGCAACATCGGCAACTTGGGTTCAGAAATTAGCCCGGGGCATTGGGGGTTGGCCTGGGTAAGAAGAATTGAGCATCACAGAGGACACTGTCATCTTCTGTGGAGAGACAGCAGCAGGCTTCGCTGCTTTACCTCCGAGTGATCACAGGTGGCAGTCCAACTGAAACTGCTAGTGTGCGGTGGAGACAACGATGCTGTCTGACTCTGGAATGCTAAAGTAAGAGGAAGATACTAGTGGTATTCAGTCAAGAAGAACAACACCCTTTTCTAATTTATTTGAAATAATGCTTGCTGGTTCAGCATTATGAGATGACAGCACCTTGTTTGATAAGTGTCCTGGGGTGACAACAGACGGATACACTGTTAGTTATAATTGTTATATAATAGAAGGCCAATTAGAATAAACAGGACAATCACTAGTAAACATACCAGTGCTTCATCATGAGTGCAACTTGCCATATTGCTTACCCCATTTTTAATATTTGTTTCCCATCGCAGTGACATGTTTCTCAGATCAAACAGCTTGATGTCTCCATTATCATACCCAGCACACACGCAGCGTTCTTGCTGATTATAGGCATGGCCTGTAAACAGATGAACAGAAAAAAAAAATTCCAACAGGATAGTATTTTGTTCCATACCAAGCATATGATAAAACAAGTTCAAGATAAATCAAATGGGGCTATTATTCACCCGTGCAGTTATGGAGACATCATAAACCAGAAAAATGATATGTCACCAGAACCTCTCAAAGAATTTGACAGCATTGCTATTTGTAAAACACAAAACAAGGCTCAATGTGGATGTGTGGGCTGCACATAAAACAAAATGGTTAAATGCAGACTAAAACAGAAACAATTTTTTTTGGTAAATTCTGCTTTATCTCCCGTGGCCCATCAAACAGGAGCACCTTTGGCTACTGTCAGTGGCAGCTACCCAACCTCAGAGCTCCTCCCTGTAGGATGTTCCCCGACACCTCTCTAGGCACCAGCTTCTCACCACTCCCACCTTCAGCTCCATGGCAGCTTTCCCTATGAGATCCAGCCACCCAAAACTAAGGTCCTCCCCCTAGGCCATCCTGAGTGGTCCACAAGAAGAAGCCTGAATGGAAGTGTAGGGCGGGTGTTGCAACAACTGCCCAACATGCAGACATTTTTCCCTTTTTTGTCCCAAGCACCAACCAAAAACGCACCATGCCTCAAAAGGTGCAGACACAACAGACACACTGACGTGCAGGCTTCCCTCCCAGCGCACACTGCAAACTCCCCAGACTGCACTACCACCTGTGGTCACCCAGGTGGCAGTAGTGCAGGCTTCCCTCCAGTGCACAATGCAATCAGCCCAGACTGCACCACCACCTGTGGTCACCCAGGTGGCAGTAGTACAGGCTTCCCTCCAGCGCACAATGCAATCTCCCCAGACTGCACCACCATCTGTGGTCACCGAGGTGGCAGTAGTGCAGGCTTCCTTCCCAGCGCATACCGCAATCTCCCCAGACTGCACCACCACCTGTGGTCACCCACGTGGCAGTAGTACAGACTTCCCTCCCAGTGCACAATGCAATCTCCCCAGACTGCACCACCACCTGTGGTGACCCAGGCGGCAGTAGTGCAGGCTTCCCTCCCAGCACACACACCGCAATCTCCGCAGACTGCACCACCACCTATGGTCACCCAGGTGGCAGTACTGCAGGCTTCCCTCCCAGCGCACACCTTAATCTCCCCAGACTGCACCAGCACCTGTGGTCATTTGGGTGGCAGTAGTGCAGGCTTCCCTCCTAGCACACACCATAATCTCTCCAGACTGCACCACCACCTGTGATCACCCAGGTGGCAGTAGTGCAGGATTCCCTCCCAGTTCACGTTGCAATCTCCCCAGACTGCACCACCACCTGTGGTCACCCAGGTGGCAGAAGTGCAGGCTTCCCTCTCAGTGCAGAGTGCAATCTCCCCAGACTGCACCACCACCTGTGGTCACCCAGGTAGCAGTAGTCCAGGCTTCCTTCCCAGCGCACACTGCAAACTCCGCAGACTACACCACCACCCCAGGTGACAGTAATGCAGGCGTCCCTCCCAGCGCACATCACAATCTCCCTAAACTACACCACCACCTGTGGTCACCCAGGTGGCAGTAGTGCAGGCTTCCCTCCCAGTGCACACAGCAATCTCCCAAGACTGCACCACCACCTGTGGTCACCCAGGTGGTGGTAGTGCAGGCTTCCCTCCCAACACACACCGCAATCTCCCCACACTGCACCATCTGTGGTCACCCAGGTGGCAGTACTGCAGGCTTTCCTCCCAGTGCACAATGCAATCTCCCCAGACTGCACCACCACCTGTCGTCACCCAGGTGGCAGTAGTGCAGGCTTCCCTCCCAGTACACACCACAATTTCCCCAGACTGCACCACTACCTGTGGTCACCCAGACAGCAGTAGTGCAGACTTCCCTCTCAACGCACATTGCAATCTTCCCAGACTGCACCTCCACCTGTGATCACTCAGGTGGCTGTAGTGCACACTTCCCTCCCAGCGCCACACTGCAATCTCCCTACACTACACCACCACCTGTGGTCACACAGGTGACAGTAATGCACGCTTCCTTCCCAGCACACACTGCAATCTCCCCGGACTACACCACCACCTGTTGTCACCTAGGTGGCAGAAGTGCGGACTTCCCTCCCAGTGCACACCACAATCTCCCTAGACTACACCACCACCTGTGGTCACCCAGGTGGCAGTAGGTCGCTTTGTAAGAAAATGGGGTGGGGGGCCTTTAAATTTCAAAAAATGATGAGTTCCAGTCACTTCAATCTTGTGACTGGAGTAGTCATTTTTAAATTCAAGGGCCCCCACCAACCCCCTCTCACATTGTTATAGAACCTCTTTTTGGTGGGGGGCTGAGATGTTCTTGAAAGAACCACTCCATTTCCCATCATAAGCATCCAAGTAATAGTGCAGGCTTCCCTCCTATCGCACACCGCGACCTCCCCAGACTGCACCACCACCTGTGGCCACTCAGTTGACAGTAGTGCAGGCTTCTCTCCCATCGCACACAGCAATCTCCCTACACTACACCGCCACCTGTGGTCACCCAGGTGGCAGTAGTGCAGGCTTCCTTCCCAGCGCACACTGCAATCTCCCTAGACTACACCACCACCTGTAGTCACCCAGGTGGCAGTAGTACAGGCTTCCCTCCCAGTGCACACCGCAATCTCCCCAGACTTCACCACCACCTGTGTTCACCCAGGTAGCAGTAGTGCAGGCTTCCCTCCCAGTGCACACCACAATCTCCCCAAACTGCGCCACCACCTGTTTTCACCCAGGTGGCAGTAGTGCAGGTTTCCCTCCCAGCGCACGCCGCAATCTTCCCAGACTGCACCACCACCTGTGGTCACCAAGATGGCAGCAGTGCAAGCCTACCTCCCTGCGCACACAGCAATCTCCCCAGACTGCACCACCACCTGTGGTCACCCAAGTGGTGGTAGTGCAGGCCTCCCTCCCAGCACACACTGCAATCTCCCCAGACTGAAACAACACCTCTGGTCACTCAGGTGGCGGTACTGACAACTAAATGCCTATTTTCAGGCACGAACCAGACCATTTACATTACAGTACAAAAGAAATCTGCTTCCCATATCAACATAAGCGAAAAAGTGCTTTACTTGACAATGACATAACACAGAAACATAGACTCTGACGGCAGATAAGGACCACTTGGCCCACCCAGTCTGCCCATTTCCCTACCTATTGGATAAGCTGCAGATCCTAGTTAACCAACAGCCTACTTCCCTCCTAACCCCCAACAGAACTGCCTTATGTCTGTCCCATGCATTCTTGAATTCCCCCACTGTTTTTGACCCCACTACCTCCTCAGGAAGGCCGTTTCATGCATCCACCACCCTCTCTGTGAAAAAATACTTCCTCACGTTGCCCCGAGTAGCCCTCCTCTATCTTCAAATTGTGCCCCCTTCTTCTTGCACATCTCTTTTTTTGAAAGATGCTACCCACATGGAGTTTGTCGATTCCCTTGAGGTACTTGAAAGTTTCTATCATGTACCCCCTCTCCCTCCTTTCCTCGAGGATGTACATATTAAGCTCCTTAAGCCTCTCTTCGTATGGCTTCTGGTGCAGACCCTGTACCATTTTAGTTGCCCTTCTCTGGACTGTCTCCATACTGTCTATGTCCTTTCGGAGATGGGGTCTCCAGAACTACACGCAGTACTCTAGATGGGGTCTCACCAACTGTCTGTATAGAGTTATAACAACTTACTGTTTTCTACTGGTGATGCCTCTCCCTATGCATCCCAGTATCCTCCCAGCCCTCCTTACTGCCGTTTCATAATGTTTGTCTACCTTTAAGTTGTCTGATATGACTACCCCCAGGTCCCTTTCCATTTTTGTTGTTAGTGCCCCCCCAATTGTGTACTCTTCCCCTGGGTTTTTGTTTCCCAGGTGCATTACTTTGCACTTCTTTGCATTGAATCTAAGCTGCCATACTTTTGACCATTCCTCTAATCTTGCCAAGACCCTTCTCATCCTTTCTTTCCCCTCCCTTGAGCATAAACCCTGTTGCAGATTTCTGTGTGGTCTGCAAAGAGGCACACATTTCCTTCCAGTCCCTCTGCACCGTCACCTATAAAGACATTAGAGAGAACATACATACATGGCTGACATGTGACACCACACCTGGAGGATTGTGTGTCCCCGTACATTAGATAGGATGTGAATGAACTGGAAAGAATCCAGTAGAAAGCTACAAGGGTGGTTGAGGGGATGGAGGAGGGACTACCAAGAAAGGATGGCCTATTTGGGATTATATACAATGGAGTACAGAAGACTGAGGGGGAAGGGGTCATGACTGTGATTTTAAAAAATTATAGATGGACAGGGCGGGTTGGATTTTGAGCAACTCTGGTCTTGCTGTATAGAGAGGCAAAGTAGGGGGCATTCACATAAGACCTAGACAGATGGTTTTAGTCTACATAATAGGGAGGAATTTCTTTACTAAGGGGTAGAGAGAACATGGAATGCCCTGCCCGTGGCAGTGGTGGAGGTAATCACACTGGGGGTATTCAAAGGATAGCTAAATGCATTCATGGGTTCCACGGGTTGTTAGTGATAACCGCTAAGTAAGTGGGAGGACAGATTCATTATTCATTTCCTCCTACTGCCCATAACAATGTAATGTGATGTAAAGTGACTGGGCCCAGTACTGGGATCTAGCGTTGGGAGTCAGTATAAGGTAACTGTTTGGCATCTGCCACCCATGAAGACTGAGTCACAGTGGGATTCTTCTAGCTTCTTGGCTCAACTCATTAAAATTTGTTCTTAGAAACCCTTGAGTAGTTGGGGCTGTCTTGAAACCCCCCCCCAATTTAAGCTTTTTAAGGACCGTCCGACTCACATAATGGTACCACCCAACCATGTCACTGACCTTGTTATAAACTTACTGGTCATCCAGCACTTACTCAGGACCACCACAGTGGTGGGAAGCCTACCATGTTGGTTGTACATGGGCTTGCAAGGGGTGCTGGAACATTGGTGGAGTCAGGGCTCTTTCCTTCAGCTACTGGTTTTTCTCCTCAAGCATGCCAGCATGCAATGACACACACTCTGAGGTGGTGCACCTGCATGCTGACATCTTCCCTTCCCCTTGCTGTGGTTCCACTATGTTGCCTGCCAGCCTCCATCAGTCATCAGACATACAGCAGAACACTGTGTCCCCCTCCCCAAGGGAGGAGAGCTGCCCCTGGAATGCTGATCCACCTTCCCTTGGCCAGCCCCCAAGTGGCCAGAGTAGGGTCCAAACCCGGGTTGTCAGCACAGGAAATGGTAGCCTTGCTGATGCGCTATCGGGACGGAACCAGTCTTGAAAAGTTTTGATGTGGTCTGGTCCCAGACACTTCAAGCATCTGTTGTGGCTGTCAGTAGAGGACATGGTTTTATGAAATGTACAGTTTACTTTTTAAACCCATCATAAGAATTCACCTGAGGAGAGGCCACAGAGGAAATCTTGAATTAACACGACACAAACTGGGAATAGGTGAAAAACCAATACAAGTTGAAAATGTTAGTATGGAGGCAGTGCTGGAACCAAACTAGTAACAAGAATGGAGTCTGATCCAATAACAGAGCAGAAAAATGGATCAAGAACAAGGGTAACGTGGATCGGAGAACAGCTGATCTCTTGGTTAGAAAGAAAAGGTCTGATGGCTGGAAGGAATAGTGTGCAAAAAGTGGAAGTGCGCATATGGCCGTGGTATGAATCAGACTGGATGGTTCCTGGGGTGCTAACACCTCACACTGGGATGATGCAATATGTATGGATACAGATGAGTCCCCATTCTTACAAAACATGTTGTTTTTGCTGTTCGGTAGGCCACAGCTGACATCCTGAGGGTGTAAATACACATTTTACCATCATCTTTGAGGGTGCAGGACTTTCACAACTCATTTGTGCGTGGTTCCACCACTCGTGAGTTATATCTAATCTTACTCTTTTACACTTAAATATAAATTGTATAAGTTGAGGCAGGTCATTTTCCATCCCCCATTTATTCAATACTGGGTTTAGGCTATAACCCACTGATAACACGGTTTTGCATAGCAACATTCAAAATTGCAAGTAAGAAAAAAATGGAACAAAGAAATAAATTCTGTGGATCATTCATGCCCCAATTTTAGTGATATACTGTAAAGCTATAAGAAGACAGCCAGGTGCTGTCTGAGGCTTTAATCCAATGGGCTGCCAAAGACTGCCTTCCTATGTGCATTTTCTAACTTTTGAGGGGCTGATGTTCTTGCATAAATAGACAACCTTTCTCTGTTTCATTTAGACATTTTCTAAATAATGCACAACAACACAGCATTCTCATGTTTGTGACCAAGGCCACAGCCTTCTGGGTGAGACCTAATGGCCAAGAACATGGATGCTGGGCTAATAATTTTTTCAACTTGAGGTAAACAGTCCTCTGCCAATGCTTTCACCCACAGGATGAAGGATCACCCGATAAACTTCAATACTTGTTCCTGTTTCCTGTGGGTATAAGCCTGTGTTGAGTTATAGATATTTCAACCTCCATTGTATAACTTGCTGCACAACCCATTGTGCACTGCGCACATTTGTCATTTTGTTCTCGTTTTAATCTTGCGCTTTGTGAAAATGTGAAACTTGTAACACTGTGCCACTGCACTGCACCATCTGCTGTATTCTACCTCCCATTATATCTTAAGCCATGTAATTATGAACTGGAACAGTATTCTGCTACTGTATTTAAAGGGATCGACAACACGTACCATAACAAATGATTATAGTAATCTGTAAGAGTTGTGATTTAAGCTCCTAACATTGAAACTGCCCCAAAGTGCTGTTTTCCATGAAAAAATGCTTTTATTTCTGTGTTCTGCTTCATTTGCATAACCCACCCCTTTTGTTTCCTCAGTGCCACATCCCCCAACTGTGACATCATGCCAGGTAAACAACGCTTCTAAAGAGCTAATGCTTAGTAAGGGAGAATGAAGGTTTGGTGCTTTTGGATGCCCCTGCAGTTATTCAGGTTTCTTTTATTTGTTTCGTTACTTACTTTTCCAAAATCTTATGTGTATGTCGCCAATTGCTAGTGAGAAAAGAAACCAATTAAGCAGTTTCTGATATGAAAATACCATAAGTCTACTGAATTCTTTTTTACTAGCAGTGTGAGAAACAGAGGTGAAAACCCACTTGTGTCACTGCACTAACAGATATTTTATCATTAAAGTAAAAAGTAATTTCTAACACATCAAAATACAATAAGTACAATTGTATTCTCTTTATTAGAAGTAAACACCTGCTGGTTTGGAACAGAGACCTCTATTGGTCAGTTTTGGCATTTTAGCAAAATAGGAGTAGGGAAGACAGAAAAATCAGCTATGTACTGTAAGCACAATGCCTTGCTACATATGTACCTACTGTGTGCCCCTTTCCCCTCTCCCACAGGACACATCTGGAAACTAGCTTGTCTGCTCAGTATGTCTTTCCAGGTGAAACCTTTAAATCAATACATAAATAAATACGTCTACATATTAGGTGCTGTGCTGCAGTGGCCCCTACCAAAATAAGGGACTGCACCTCTGAGTAACGAACATTCAAGTCACTTTTATAATTTACCCAGAATTCCTTGTTGCTGTATGTAAAACATCCCTTGCATGACATCATTCTGGGGGTGTGGCCACACACAAAAAGCTGGGAGGCAGGCAGAAAAAAGTGCTGATAAAACATAAAAAAAAATGACTATGACAGATTTTTTTACGAAATGACTTGCAGGTTCAACATCTGAAGCATGGCTGGAAATGGCATACTATGTTAAAAAAGGCATTTGGGGACCTTGCTAGGGCCCTTTAATGTACTTGTAGTCCCATGGCTGTGCCTGAAAAAGGCGTCTGGTGCCAGTGCATCTACCTGGCTATCAAAGCATAAATAAAATAAACAAACTTGCAAAATGTGGCGACCAGCTAAAACAGTTTTACCATAGTATACTGAAATCCCTACTCAAAGTTTTCAAGCAAAAGCAGTTTACCAGCAACTTACCAAATGCCACTGTCCAGCAGTCCCTCTTGGTTTCTCCCTCTGCAGGTTCCATGTTCGCCACAGGAATTTCCTTTTGCCTTGGATCCCACACCTTCACTGTCCCTGTAAGAAGAATGTTTTCATCTCATCATGGCTGATTTGAAAGGACTAGCACAGGTGACTGCAAGTAAATCTTAGTGAAGAAAAGGGGAGACTCGGTCACATTCACAGAGTTCCATCATGTTTCCCCAGTTTGTAAGCAGTGAACAAAATTGCATACATCACAGTGGGAAACAAACTACTACATAAAATGGGCAAGGAAATCCCCGTGTCGTGATTGACTGAGGCTTGGTTCTACCCATGGCAGTAAGAGAGTACCACCAATGGCTAACACGTCCCTGTTTACCAGGGCAACTCACAGAACTTATAAGCCACTTACTTCCTAATTTCCATCACAAATATGGCTGCAACCTTTACTCATCTACAGAAAACTTCAATTAGGCCATAAAAATAAAAGTCCATTAAATTAAAGTAAGCTTCGCCTTGTGCCTCACTATGCCCCTGACTGTACCACCAATGCCCCATTGTGCCTTATTGCATAAAGAGCCACTGACACCAGGCCGGCCCGGTGGTGCGGAGGGTTGAGGCGCTGGACGTTGCACCTTATGCTACGCCGGCGACCAGAGTTGGGAAGCGAGCTCAGGCGCCGGGGGTCGGCAGGGGAGGGAGAGAATTGAGCATTCAATGGACTACTCTCCTCTCTCGGGGGGGGAAACACAGGTCTGTCTGGCATCCCAGCGACCCTCAGTAGAGATCGGGGGCACTGCAGGACACGGACCAAAGACGTGGGGGAGCATGGCAGATGCCGGCAGGGTTGCCGTGCGCCATGGCATCATTGCACGCCACGTTCGGGAGGGTGGAGGAGCGCAACAGAACAAGGAAACAACCAGCTCTGCAGGGTAGGTGACGACACCTGACCCCATTCCCACCACCGGATCTCACCCACCCGGCCTTCCAGTTCCTCCACCCGGGCCCTCACCTGCAGCTTGGCCAGTCTATAAGAGAGTGCCCAAAGAACAGGGGTGGTCCCACCCGGAGAGGTTAAGCCAGGGGTACTGGCTGCAGGAGATGGGGGGGGGGGGAGAGGAGGCCTGGGATGGGGGGACTTCAGGTGGGCAGGATCAGGCCAGGATGCCTGAGAAAGGCCCTGCAGACTGTGACCAGAGGGAAAAAAGAGATAAAAAAAAAAAAAAGAGCCACTGATGCCTCAAGAAGAACTTTGTAAAACATAATATTTGGACACAAAGCTTATACTTCTCATTAGCTCTGAACTTCTTCTCCCCATAAGTTATCACAGATGGTCATATGCTTAAAACAGTATAGTTGTTCTTTGAGGATTCATCAGCTCCTACTTGTGACAGGGAGTAGGCCTGTCCCTTGAAATTGGACCTTCTTCTTTGAATAAAACTACTGTTGCAACAGTTCTTCTTTGCTCTTTCTAATTCTGTTCTAATATTTCTAGTCCAGATGGTTGGCTACCTCTGCCCCAATAAATGCTTCTCTGTCTCCACTAAATATTCCTGTTTCCTTCCTGGTCCAATGATGGGTTACTTATGGTCTAAATTAATGGCAGCAAAGGGACCAGGCGTTATGTATTCGCCTGAGGCTGCATTACAATATTGCAGTATTTCACACTAAGAACGTTTTAGACAAAGATGCCTATTTAACACTAAAAGTGCTTGTAACCCCATAACTAGCCACACTTCCGTGCAATGTTCATGTGTGTCTAGTAAAAAGGCATTTGAACACTTGTTTAGAAATACTTTAATCAGGTACTTGCCATGTACGTACATCCGCACATAGCAACAGGTGAACAGCACTTCAAAACATTATGTATAAAGTCATTTTTCCTGTTTTATACACAAAAGTCCGGTGCAGAATGCAGACTGATTCATGCCCTTGTTCTGCAAAGCTGTCCAACTCCTGTATTGAGCTTACCCGAGTACTGTCTTCTGTAAGTGTGCAGCGTGAGTTTCGCCAGACCCGCTTGCATACTGAAGTTGCTCAGCTAATATTTTACTTCCCAGGAAAGTGCACATTACGGCACTAACAAGTCCCTAGCAACTAACAGGGTGCAAGCACTAATGCCTCAGCGAGTCTCCTGTTACTTTAGATGAATAAATTGCAAGAGGCATGCTCACTTTTAAATTTCAAGCAGTCAGAGTAAATGTCAAGCTGTCCGCTGTGCATTCTGATGCTAGGGAACAGTAAATGAATGCATGTACCGGCTGTGAAGTAAACAGATACTATTAACTGTAGGCTACTGTGTACATTGTAGTAGTAAGAGACTTACTTCTACATAATTTCAGACTGCTGCAGCTGGTATGCGTTCACTGTGGCCAGTCAAGTTGTTGTGTGCCCTCATTATAGGGCTGCAGCTGCCTCTAGTGTCTACATTTATACTACAGCACCTCTCCATCACAATAGAACAAAATGTTTTCCAAGTGTTTAAAGCTCCCCCTAATTAGAATGTGTCCTGCTTGCCTAATATCGTTTGGATATAACTTAGCATGAGCTCCATAATATTTTATAAAATGGGTAGGCTAAATCAAGGAATCTGATTGGCTAGTTACCCATGCATGAAATCTGTTCCATGCATGGGTAAAAAAAGGGACTGGCAGTAAAAAGGCCAATATCCATAAGCCATGGAACATTGGCATTTTTACTGTCTGCCATCTTTATATTTGCCAAGCAGGACAAAAAGCTACTGTACTTGGATTATTGTAACAAAAAGCGAGTAGTGTGAAAAAAAGAAAGAAATCAATCAGCCGTTTAAATGTTCATTATGCAAATGCTGCCTTTTTCTTTTTTGTATGCACTCCATAATGTAGCTCATCAAACGCTCGCCAATTGATCAGGAAAACTCTGGTGCCTCTCACTAATGCTTCACAGGTTAAAATGAACGTCCTCGATAACAGTTTAAAAAAAATCTACTGACTTTCAGATTTGTCCCATGGTTTCGCCAACCGATCGGGTAAACTCTGTTGCAACTCGCTCTCTCGCTTCACAGGCTGTTTGACAGTCCCCGATGATGATTAAAAAAAAACAATCCTACTGACTTGTCCTGTGGTTTTATTTGTTACAGTCCCATTGCCACTTCCAAAGCCTCTGCCGGTAAAGGAGCGGATGGTTGGGTGGGCAGCAGGAGGGAAAGACACGAACAGAGCAATGCTGATGAGTTAAAAAAAAAAACAACTTTCCACGAGCTGCCCATTGGTTCCTCATTTTACCTGTACAGTGCAGATAATTGAAGAGCGGCATGTAGTCACGATGGAGGAACTGGGGGAAAAACAGGACACTTGATCAAGTGAATCAGGCAAAGAAATTAAGGTAGAAAAAAAAAGATAAAACTGCTTAGTAAATAACAGACTGACTAGTAAAAAATAAATAAATAAATAAATAAATAATAATATATGTGTGTGTGGGGGGTGAACTTTTTCAGAAGTATGGATGCCATAGAAGGACAGAAATGCCTAGTGGCAAAATACAACAGCATCATCAGGTAGCAGGCGGAAGGACTATTTTATCTCAAATTATCACAAATATTTCTGTTTTTGATATTTAAATACAGTTTTTTAGGGTGAGAAAATATTTTTAAAAATGTAGCCCATTTTATAAGTGCAATAAGACACTCCAGGTGTGTGCATGGAACATATTTTACCGCATGCCAGGGGCTAAAGGCACTCGGCCAAGGCCTCGTGCCTTATTACGCCCCTGGCCGTGCGGTAAAATATGTTCCATGCACACCCTGTTGTGTCTTATTGCTTACATATAACTTAAAAAGGGGCTCTAGAAACAAAGTTATTTTTAACGTGATGATGCTGTGGGCACATGACTAAGTGGGCGGGTAACATAGAAACATAGAATTTGATGGCAGATAAGGACCACTTGGCCCACCTAGTCTGCCCATTTCCCTACCTAACGGATAAGCTGCAGATCCTAGT
The DNA here is from genome assembly GCA_016271365.2 of Neoceratodus forsteri. Taxonomy (NCBI): domain Eukaryota; kingdom Metazoa; phylum Chordata; order Ceratodontiformes; family Ceratodontidae; genus Neoceratodus; species Neoceratodus forsteri. The sequence goes on from CM057450.1 coordinate 1,548,914,419, forward strand.
TAACAAACAGCCTACTTCCTCCTACCTCCCACAAGAACTGCCTTATGTTTGTCCCATGCATTCTTGAATTCCCCCACTGTTTTTGACTCTACGACCTCCTCAGGGAGGCCATTCCATGCATCTACGACCCTCTCTGCAAAGAAATATTTCCTCACATTACCTCTGAGCCATCCCACCTCTATTTTCAAATTGTGCCCCCTTGTTCTTGCACATCTCTTTTTCTGAAAGATACTACCCTCTTGGACTTTGTTGATTCCCTTGAGGTATTTGAAAGTTTCTATCATGTCCCCCCTCTCCCTCCTTTCCTCAAGGCTATACATCTTAAGCTCCTTTAGTCTTTCTTCATAAGTCTTCTGGTGCAGACCCTGCACCATTTTGGTTACCCTCCTCTGCAAACCCTTCATCCTGTCTATGTCTTTGCGGAGATGGGGTCACCAGAACTGTACACAGTATAACGTAGACAGCCAGTTTTGAGTGCTGTATCATTTCTTTTTAATATAAAATGTATTACTGAATGTCTCCTGATGACAATCAAATGCTCTAGGAGTGACCTCACTCACCCCCCCCCCACAGATTTTAGCTAAAAGATGAAAGCCATAAGAAAAATGCTGACAGCATGTGAGTTCACACACACACACACTCAGTTTTTAGAGACCATGTGCTACATGTAAGGCCTTAACTAAGGATCCTGTCTGTTTACGTTAATTACAACCATAGTTGCTAGAACATATCCATTTTGTGACGTTGGAAGGAAAACCCAGGTTATCACATATAAGTGTGAAAATCATAAAGATGCTGTCATGTCCTGGAAGAAGAAAGCTTATTATGAGATCAAAAGAAGTGTCATTTGAAGGACATGAATTATGCTGAAGTTGCAGAATGTAATACTTTTGTATAAGATATATATTTTCATATATCCTGACGGGGAGGAGCTAGGTGACCTCCTGAAAAGAGGTGGGGTAAAAGCCAGCATTTAATTTAGTTTGTAACATGGCATAGAAAATGATAGTGAAATGGAGACCAGAGACTGGCTGAAATGCATCAGGTGATGCAAAACAAGCAGTGATTAACCCACCAGTAGAGCCCGCTGGCGCCCTACCACAAGTAGCCACACAGTGCAGCACTGCGACAGGAATGAACATGGTAGAGATGCAAGTAAGCATTAGAGCCCGCTTTTGCAGTACCTGTAGAAGCCACCTTTAAAGTGGCAGTAGTGAGAAGACAGACAATATCGGTAAGTGTGCTTGGAAAGGCTGCCACACAGAGAGAGAGAGATAGGCTGTTTCGCTATGTATTCATGCCAGTAGATGGCGCCGCTGATGGAGCAGTGACACACCGATGGTCGGAATCCAGCAGAGTACCGTTGTAGGTCGGGGCACCAGTGAGACAAGCGTGGCGAGTGGCATGAGTAAAGGAGTGAGAGAAACAGTATGGCAGACTGCAGGGATAATTCTCGCGCTGAACAAGAAGAGAGAGAGAGATAAGTGTATGTAAATTTCATAGTGTGAGTATGTATGTATGGAAATCTCCCACACTGCAGTGCTCCTATGCACGCTCGGGATGTAACAACGAAGCAGAAACCATAAAAACGGTGGCTACGAAAAACAGAATTAGACTGTACTTTGTCTGTTTCATATACAGTAGTAAAGGTACCCTGCTGTACAGCGAAAAACAGTCGACACTATATAAATGTCTATCGTGCAGCGTGAACGCGCACGTTGTCGGATGATGTCAGTGTGTTAGAAGTAAAGAGACGGTGCATAGTGCAGCAATCAGCAGTATTACTCTCGCAACGTTGTCTGTACTTTTCAAGTGAAACACTGCTCTCACAATATTTGCCATGCACTTGCCATGTTACAAGTGCATTAATCACCTCCAGCGTCGAGCTCTATCGGGGATTAATGCCCGCTGGGTGGTTGGAAGCACTCGGCCTTCGGCCTTGTGCACCAACCCCCCCTCCCAAGCCGGTAGTCCACCGGTAGAGCCCTCCTCTGTCGGTGATTAATGCTTACCTGTTTTACTTCACAGAGACACGTTTTTAGGTCTTTATTAAAGTTTTAAAGGGTTCATCTCTGTATACCTGGTTAGGTGCCCGTAGGCAAAGATATCTGTCCCTCCGAAGACAGACAGATCTGAGCCTGTGCAATGGGTATGCTAACAAGAGGTTAACAGTTTGAATCCCTCCAGAACTTGAGACCAAAGGTTGATCAGAACTCACAAAACAGACAAGAGGGTTACCTTGTCTGTTACACTGTTCACAAGACTGCGCTCAGAGGTTGGCACTTTGAGAGTAGGCGGCCTGACCTGCTGAGTGGGTTTGTGACACACAGTACTCCAGATGTGGTCTTACCAACTGTCTGCACAGAGAGCCAACAACTTCCTGTTTTCTACTGGTGATGCCTCTCCCTATGCATCCCAGTATCCCCCCAGCCCTCCTTACTGCCTTCTCACATTGCTGGCCCACCTTTAGGTCGTCTGATATGACTACCCCCAGGTCCCTTTCCATTTTTGTTGCTGTCAGTATCTCGCCCCCCACTGTGTACTCTTCCCCTGGGTTTCTGTTTCCTAGGTGCATTACTTTGCACTTCTTTGCATTGAATCTAAGTTGCCATACATTTGACCATTCCTCCAACCTTGCCAAGTCCTTTTTCATCCTTTCCAACTCACCTTGCGTATCAACCCTGTTGCAGATCTTTGTGACAACTGCAAAGAGACATACTTTTCCTTCCAGTCCCTCTGCAATGTTACTTATAAAGACATTAAAAAGGACCGGCCCCAGTACTGAACCCTGCAGTACCCCACTAGAAACCCCCCTTTCTTCACTGTTGACTCCATTTACTATTACCCACTGTGTCCTGTTGTCCAGCCAGTGTTTTACCCAGGCTGCCACCCTGGGATCCACTCCCAGGCTGGCTAATTTGTTTATTAATCTTCTGTGTCAAATGCCTTGCTAAAGTCTAGGTAGGCTATGTCCACAGCCCCTCCCTGGTTTATTACTCTGGTCACCCAGTCAAAGAAATCAATTAGATTTGTCTGACATGACCTTCCTGCTGTGAATCCATGCTGCCTTGGGTCCTGTGTCCCACTGGCCTCTAGGTTCTCAACAATTCTTTTCTTCAGAAGTGATTCCATCATTTTCCCTACCACTAAGGTCAAACTGCCAGGTCTGTAGTTTTCTGCCTCTGTCTTGCTCCCACTTTTGTGAAGGGGAATCACATCCGCCCTCCTCCAGTCCTCAGGTACCACACCATCCTCCCATGATTTATTAAAAAGGGTAGTCAGTGGTGTTACTAGTTCTTCCTATAGTTCTTTTAGAATTCTGGGGTGAATCCCATCAGGCCCCATTGCTTTATTCACCTTCAGTTTTAAGAGTTCTTTCAGAACCCTTTCTTCTGTGAAAGGACTAATATCAACCCCCCTATCCAGAGCGCTTCTATTGACTGGAATAGGTATCTCCCCCTGCTTTTCCATTCTGAATACTGAGCAGAAGTATTCGTTCAGTATCCCTGCTTTTCACTGTCGCTCTCTGCCCAACCACCTTCCTCTTTATTCAGCCTCAGCATCCCTGCCTTAGTCTTTCTTTGCTCCCTAATGTACCTATAAAAGGTTTTATCCCTTTCTTAACTGAGTTGGCTGTCTTTTCCTCGGTTTGGACCTTTGCTATTCTGACTGCCTTCCCCGCTTCCTTCTAGTACAGTTCTCTGTCCTGCTCCTTCTGTGTTTCCTTATACTTCCTGAATGCTATCTTTTTCTCCCTTACCTTCCCCGCCACTTCTTTTGAGAACCATAGTGTTTTTTTTCTTTCATTTTAATTTATTTGCTTCACACAAAGGCTTGTTGCCTCTGTGATGGCGGTTTTGATGTTTCCCCATTGTTGCTCCACCCCACCTTCTTGCTAGTGCTTTTCTGAGGCACTCTCCCATTTTGACAAAATCAGCCTTCCTGAAGTCCAGTACCTTCACTTTTGTATGGCTTACTCTATAGCTAAATTCATCATGAACCACACTGTCTGGTGGTTGCTTGTTCCCAGATGGCTACCCACTTCAAGATCAGAGATCCTCTCTCTGTCCCCATTTGAGAGTATCAGGTTTAAGACTGCTCCCTCCCGAGTGGGTTCCAAAACTAGCTGTCTGAGGCATTCCCCCTGTAGGGCATTGAGAATGGCCCTGCTCTTGGATATGGCTGCAGCAAAGGTGCTCCAGTTAACATCTGGCATATTCAGGTCCCCATCAGCAATATCTCCCTTTCTCTGCCATCCCAAGGATGCCTTCTATCATTCCTTGTCCATTTCCTCCATAAGACAGGGGTCTATATACAACCCCTGTGCGGACTGTGGAGCCATTTCCACTTTCCAGGGAGACCCACAGTGCCTTCTCTCCCCCCTGTTTACACTTTAGTTCTGTTGCTTTGATCCCTTCCCTTACATAGAGAGCTACTACTCCTCCTCTTCTTCCCTCCCTGTCTCTCCTGTAGATTGTGTACCCTGGTATGTTGACATCCCAGTCATGGTTCTCTGTGTACCATGTTTCTGTGACTGCCATGATATCCAGGCATCCCTCTTCCATCAAGGCCACCATTTCAGGGAGCATTGGTACTCATTACCCTCCATTTTTTTATGGCTTTATTTCTTTTTTCCCCATCCCTGTCCTTACTGCCTCTGTCTTTTTCTCCATTATTCCTATCGACTGCTGTATCTTGGTGTTTACCTCACTAACTACCCTGATTTTTTGGGGGGGCTAGGATTTCCCTTCTCCTTTTCAGTGCCTCCCCCCTTGGCTAGTTTAAATGCTTGCCAATGAAGCATTTAAACCTATCACCTAGGACCCTGGTTCCCCTCCTGGACAGATGCAGACCATCGCGCCTGTACAGGACTGCATCCCTCCAGGTGGAGCCCCAGTCCCCAATGAAGCCAAATCCCTGAGCTCTGCACCAGTTTTTCAACCAGTCATTGAATCCCATGGTGCGGAGTACCCTAGCCTCATCCATGCCATAGACAGGTAGCACTTCCGAGAAAGTTACCATGTGTGCTACTTGTCCAAGGCCCTTCCCCAACTCCACAAACTCCTGTTGCACTGCTCTGATTCCATTCTCAGCCAGGTCATTCGTCCCTAGGTGGATAATGACATCCGCTCCTCCCTGCAGCTGTTCCCACGATCCTGAGGATTCGTTTCCTGTCCCTCCAAGCCATGGCACTGGGCAGGCACCTAACCTCCATTTCCCCTCCCTCCCTCAGTTCTACCCCCCTAACAACTGAGTTCCCCACAAGGAGTTGTTTCCTTCCCCGTGGGGTCCTCTGCGTCTCCATTGTGGAGGTTCCCAGCATCATCCTTGGTCTCCACTGCGGGTGCCTCCATAGAGGAACCATGCTCCACCAGAGTGGAGGATGAACTGTAGAGAGGCACAACTGGAGGGATGCGCCTCTGTTCCACCACCCTCACCCTCCCTGAGCCCACTGTGGTCCAACCACTCCTCTTTCTTGGCAACCACTGAGGCAGCGGCCTGTGTGGGGGAGCAGGTTTCCCGAATTCTTGCCAGATCAGCATGGAGATGAACAACCTCCTCCCTCAGACCAGAGAGGTGCCTGCAAATAGGGCAGCAACGCAGTCTCCAGAATGTCTCCCAGAAGACTGCTGCTTCACAGCCAGTGGATTGCACCACTCCCCACATGTCTGTGTCCCTTCCTGTTACAGATGCTTTTTTTTGTTGTTTGTTTGTTCTTGTTTTAGTGTGTGCAAGCTTGTGAGTGTCTCTATCCCCTATTCAGTGTGCTGTGCCTTTCAGGATATGAACAGGTGTATGTTGTTAGCCGTTATGGGGAAGTGATGTTAGAACCCTTGCTATAAAGGAAGTTATGCGCTTGGGGTGAGGGACAGGGAGGGTGGGAGTAAACCTATGCCGTCCAGAAACAATCAACTACAACTCTGATCTTCCACCCCGGGAAGTGCCTTCCTTCCTTTCAGACACCTGTTTCAGAGGTTAAGTAACAGGTCTAGTCATAAATGACTGCAAATATCTCCCAGCTACAGTTCCTATATAAAGTATATAAAGGTGACCTATTCTGTATGCTAGCAGATAGGGGGTTAGTATGTTCTGGCCATTGGAGGTGAAGGACAGAGAGAGTCTTATCACCCAGGTGGAAACTGACGGTCTAAGTTTACCACAGTTGTGAAGATTATTTGTTTTGTATAGTCTTTGTTTTTGCTCACAGTTTGAGCCGTATTATTGATTTTATTTCATTTGTTTATGAAGTAAATAAACATTGCACCAGCTCAACGGTGCAATGAACTTTATATCTGGCTGTGGTGTCCATCTGTTATCCCACTCTCTATAACACATGGTGTTAGAGGTGGGATAACTGCTGACTGCGTTTGGCCAAGGAAGGCATACGTGGTTACGGCGATACTGGCGAAGTATCCCAGGTGGACATGTTCCAGAACATAATAGAGGAGGGAGTCTCAGGGATCCAGACAAGGAAGATGACTGAAGCCAGTGGCATGCCCTTACAAGCTGACCTTGACCCTGTGACAAGCCCAAAACAGTGACTGAAGCCTGAGATGATGGACCTGCCCAGTGTGGAGGGCACGGAAGAAGAGGAACCAGAGGCATCTCCCCCAGAGGACACTGGTGACCTGTTGAGGTGGCTATGCATTAAACAGGTCCATGTGGCGAAGGAGAGAGACTTGGCTCACCAGAAGCAAGATGCTAAGTGGGCCGACACCATGAGGGTGTTACAAGCCATCCAGACAGGGAGCACAGACAGAAGCAATGGTCCCAGGGACATTAAGCTCTCGAGACTTTCTAAGGGTGATGATATCGAGGCATACCTCACCACTTTGAGCGGGTGGCAAGAACATGTGGTTGGCCCCCGTGAACAGTGGGTAGTGCACCTGGCTCCACAACTGACAGGAAGAGCCCAACTAGTGTACAGCAGAATAGATACCAGGGACACGGAGGATTATGAAGTAGTGAAAAGAGAGATCCTCTGGCAGTATGACATCAACACCGAGACCTACCGCCAGCAATTCCGGTACCTTAAAATGGCCTCCACAGATGCCCCCACCCCCCAGGAGGTATATGCACGCTTGAAAGATTTATCGTACAAATGGCTGCAACCAGAAACCAAAACCAGTGCCCAGTTAATGGAAGCCATCATCACAGAACAGTTTATGAAAGTACTACCCCCAGAGGTTCAAATCTGGGTATAGGAACACAAACCGGAAGGTGCTCAAAAGACAATTGTCTTGGCTGAGGATTTCCTTGCTGCCAGACCCTTCAGATACCCAAGGACAGGTGACAAGCCGACAACAGCCACGACTGGGGTAAGAAATTTTTCTTCTGCTACTACTGGGAAACCTGACTGGAGGGTGGATGGAAAAGGGAAAATACCCCTAGCAGAAATCATCTTTCACAGCAGTCGGAAGAAGGGCCATTTAATCCGGAACTGTCCTAATAAAGAAGGAACATGGGAATCTTGACTTGGCTAATTGGGGATCATCTGTTGCATCAGTAAAACTGGGAAATCAGCAGATGTTAGGATTAATAGACTCTGGCAGCCACCAAACGTTAAATCGGGCAGATTTGATCCCAGTGACATATGATAAAGGTGCCGGTACAGATATTACCTATGTCCATGGTGATGTTCACTGTTACCCCACTACACTTGTCCCAGTAACTACACATGGACAAACACATGTCCTGGAGGTTGGACTAGTATCTCATCTCCCAGTTCCCATGATTATTGGTCACGAACATCCAGATTTTGTAACACTAGTACAATATACTCAACATCCATTGGTGGGGGTAACAACCTGAGCACAGATGGCACAGGGACATCTACCTAAACTATTTTTTTTTGATAAGGAACTGTATGAAAACCCTGAAAAATCCAGAAGAGAGAGAAGAGCCTGCAAGAAGACGTGGCAACTTCATAATATGCAGGGTTTGAATGTAATGGGACATGTTTTAAAACATACAGATATTAAAATTGAACAAGAAGATGATGTCACCTTAAAATCATGTTTTTTGCAGGTTGGGAAAAAGGGTACCGAGGGGGCTCCTTGTTATGTGTTAAATGATGGTATCTTATACAGGGAATGCACCAACCCAAAGACTGAAGAGAGGGTAGCACAGTTGCTTGTGCCTCAGAAATATAGAAGGCAAATCTTTTTTTTAATTCAAAGTTTATCAGTTTTTAACAAAAACAGATCTACATCATACCTGAAATACGAAAAACATGCTCATACTCTCTGAGAGATCTGACCCCCCAAGAACCCCAGCACAGTGGAGAACCCACTCTAATAAGGCAAGAGTTAACTACTGGTGAGGAGTCATTTCAAGTGGAGTGCAGAGAGTACAGAGAGTCTAGAGAGCCCCAGATTCTATTGAATTTTTTAAGCTTATTACAGAGACTTTAATTGTTTTTTCTGTTCTAAGATTTGCAAGTAATTCCTGCAACCATTCTGTATACGAAACCACGTCCACGTCTTTCCAATGTTTAAGCACAAGCTTTTTAACTGACATTGAGATTAGGGCCATGTGATATTTACGATTACGTACTGCAATCCCCGTAAAATTACCAAGAAGGCAGATCTCTGGTGTAAATAAATCCTCAAGGCCCAATAAGGGGTCTATCTCTTGCTTGATGAGGGTCCAAAGTGGTGTCACTTTGGGGCATTCCCAGAATATGTGCAGTGGTGATCCCTCTGCCTGTGCACAACGTGTACAGGTGGAGGAGGCAACTAAACCTAGCCTGGCCATATTCTGTGCAGAATAATATGAAGGATCTGGAATTGCATATGTCGAAGCCTGTCCTGAGTTATAAACTTGTGACAACCTCACCCTATTGCAGGCCATTCTACGGCTATATTCGGGAGAAAAGAAGACCAGTACACAGAAGGGCCAAGGTATTCTGGATAGACCCTGTCATATAATAGTCCATACATTTTAGACACAGCTTGGGGAACTCCTGCCAGGGGGACCAATGCAGAGTGAAAAGGCATTCCAGGGGGTAGTAGGGGTATAGATCCAAATACTTTCATTAGTAGATGTCATAATTGAAAGACTTTAAAATCTGAAAGTTTGGAATGGTTGCTTTGTTCATGATTTCAGGAGAAGTGAGCCATGACCCATCCTCCTTCCTCAAGTATGTGAGCAGGCAGTCACCTAACTGTGGGAGCCAAGAAGGAGGAAGACCCTTCCCTGCTATTCTAATATTAGGGTTACCTCTCAGAGGTTGGGTCAAATCCTGCGTATAGTTATATTTGAGGAACGCAGAGTTGGGAGTGAATTTTGATAGAAACGGCTATTGGGGAAACACATTGTTGCATAGGAAGAGTCAGAGGAGAAAGTCCATGGGCTTTAATTTGGGACAGTCCTATTTTAAGCCAGATGGGTGTAAAAGGGAGAGACGTTTAGGAAGACTCAGTAGCTAACCATCTAAGATATTTGTTAGCCTGACTGGCCCAGTGATAAAGGGCTATGTGAGGGAAACGTAAGCCTCCTTTAGCCTTTGGAGCAGTTAACTTATGAAAAGCCAGATGTGATTTTTTGCCTGACCAGATAAAGTCTGTAATAAGACTATTAACTTTTTTAAACCAGGAAAGGGGGAGCCAAACATTTAAGAGATTGAGAGGGTAGAAGATCCGGGGGTAGACATTAATTTTAATTAGACTGATTTTGCCCCAAAGAGAAATTGGGAGAAGAGACCTTATGTCAAGATCCTGCCTCAATATCCGGAGGAGAGTCCAAATTCGCTTTTTGAAGGTGGGCTTGATTTTTCGAGAGTTCAGTTCCTAGGTATCTCAAGGATATGGTCTCCTAGGAGAGACCCAAATCCATAACAGTGTGCTTTAGGGTTTTATGGTTACGGGGAAAAAAAAACACTGTTTTGTCCACATTCAGTTTATAATTGGAAAGAGCACTAAAATCCTTAATAATTTTCAACATGGGTGGGATGGAGGTATCTGGGTGGGACAGTTGGAGAAGCAGGTCATCTGCATAAGCAGAAACTTTGATTTCATGACCTTGTATGTTAATGCCTTGAATCAATTGGCAGTTAGTTAGTCTGAGTATAAGGGGCTCGAGGTACAAGTTGAAAAGCAATGGAGACAAGGGGCAGCCTTGTCTCGTTCCCGACTGCAGCGAGAACAAGATAGAAATTGTTCCATTACTAGAAACATGAGCCGTTGGGGATTTATACAGGGCTTATATCCATTTCTGAAATTCTAAAGGAAAACCAAATGCATTTAGGGGTTCTGAACAGGAAACTCCAGTTAACTCTATCAAACGCCTTCTCAGCATCCAGGGAAATCAGTGCTGCTGGGTAATATGCGTCCCTGGATACCGAGAAGACATGAGTCAAAGTACGCAAATGGTCTACAGAGGACCTACCCTTCATAAATCTTACCTGCTCCGGGCCTATGAGATTTGGAAGAACTATATTAATACGGTCTGCTAGTAACTTGGTCAGAATTTTAATGTCCTGATTGAGAAGAGAGATTGGCCTGTAGCTTGTAACGAGGTTGGTCCACTTCACCGGTTTAGGTAGGAGACCAATTAGGGCTTCAAAAAGGGACTTATCCGATTCAACACCTGAAAGCATATGTTGGTAAAGAGATTGCAGTAGAGGGATTAATTGCTCAGCAAAAGCCTTGTAAAAATTGGGAGAGAAGTCATCCGGTCCCGGGTTTCTTTCTTTAGGAAGATCTTTAATTATTTTATGCAGTTCAGAACCTGAAATGGGAGAGATCAGGGAAAGCTTTTGAGCTTCCGAGAGAGAAGGCAGTTGGGAATGTTGAAGGTATTCATCCAGAGTCTGCTCAGAAGGGGGATTTAACATAAGACTGTAGAGCTGTTTATAATAATTACCAAATTCAGTTACAATGTCTTCTGGGGAGGTCTTTAAAGAGTCTCCTTCAGAAGAACGAATGGTTGCAATAAGCCTAGAGGACTCTTGTTGTTTAATCCTTAAATCAAGCAATCTGCCAGCCTTTTCCCCTTGGTCTGTATAACATGCTGTGTCCTTCAAGATTGCAAATTCCGCTTTTTCTCTCAGGAGCTCCAAGTACACGGCCTGTAACTTGACAAGATCTTGCCTGAGCTGGTCTGGGGAATGGGGTGCCAGTTTAGCTTCTATATCTCTAATTTGAGAGAGGGTGGACAATAATTGCTGCTCTCTCTTCTTCTTTCGTTGCACAGCCAATCCAATCAGTAAACCTCTAAGAAAAGCCTTCAGTGCACACCATTCCACATCAGGCTTACCCATGGCGTTGTGATTAACAGAGACAAATTGGGTAATGTGGTCCGAGATGTATTTTATTACACCTGGGTCTTTGAGAAGCTGGTTGTTTAACTTCCAATGTCCCCCATTCTTGGGGAGAAGGAAAATGAGAGTTTACAAGTGACCAGTGTGTGATCCGATGGAGGACCCAGATGTATAGAGGATTCAAGCACCCCAGTGTTTGAGAAATGAGAATGTAATCAATACGGGAGGAAGTCCTGTGTACCGAGGATGTAAATGTATAGCTTTTCTCTGTGGGGTGCAAACCTCTCCAGACATCACACAGTCCCATCTGATCTACCAGCTCCCTTAATGCCCTCTGGGCTGGGGAAAGACCTTTATGAGGATTGCCTGTATGGTCAATACTTGGATCAAACATCAAATTCAGGTCACCCCCAAGAATTATCAGGAGAGAAAGGAAGGGAGACAATATATTAAGAAGTTGCATGAAAAACCTTGGGGAATCTATAGTTGGGCCATATATACTACCTCCGTGGTGTGTAGTTTGCCTCTGACAAATAGGAATCTACCTAGAGGGTCCCCAATAACCTGGGTAGAAGTAAAAGGGAGAGACCTGGTGATCAAGAGCATTACTCCACAGCTTTATTTTCTCCTGCAGAGAAATCTTGACCTATTTGCTGCTGCAGTAGCTTCAGCGCCTCAGAGTCAAGCAGGTGAGACTCTTGTACAAAGATAATATCTGCTTTCAACAAATTTAGATGCTTCAGTATCATGTATTGCTTTATTTTGTGCCTGGCCCCTTTAACGTTCTACGTTGCAAAGGTCAGTGCCCTAGCCATCTGCCTGTAAAAAAAAAAAAAAAAATCACTGAATGATTCCTACAGAGATCTACTTCCCTGTTCAAACTGCCCACACATTGTTTCCATCTGTGCTGCCCACCTCCCTCCCAACAAACCCCCGCTTCCTTGAAACCCATGAATCCCCTGCAATACCCCAATAAACCCTTTCCCGCTTAATAGAAGCCCCACATCGATCATCCCCCTCCCTCCCTTTACTTTTTGTTCATCCTCGTTCAGCATTACACCACTGCCCAGCTCCTCTCCCTCCAGCCACCCTTATCAAATCAAATAACAGTCAACAATAAGAATTACAAATTTTCGAATAACAACTTTGTCAATGCAGAAAACTGGGATGAGTGAAAATAAAAAGGACCTCTTGCCCCAATACCCATAAGGGTAGTCTGTTGTAAGGAAAAAATAAACAGCCATCTTAGTAAACAACTCAGATGTCCCATTGGCGTTCTGCCAGATCAAGAAAATTGAGAAAATGAAATATATCTAGCAGGTTGTCCGCTAAAATAAAAATATCATCTGAGCATCTAACTATAAACAGGTTCTAGTATATATATATATATATATATATATATATATATATATATATATGTAATATATAAAATAGTAATTTTATAACATCTAGGACAACAGCCCTTGCGAGATAATCTGCAACTCAGAGCTCTCCAATAGGGCGTGTGCAGCAGTTCATTCCCATATAACAAGTGGTGGCATGACAATCCCTTGAAAAGAAAAACCCAATCATATAAACAAGCAAGTAAATAAAATTAATGCCAGAGCGATCTTGCGCACATTTAGGAGGGTGGATAACAACCTCGGGTCTTGAGCTCCCTCTAGCGGTGATAGTCTAACAGTACCAACAGCTCAGTCCAGGAGTGTTAACAATCATGTGCACATTCGGAGGAAATGGGATATAAGGGAATGTTGCCACTAAGACTCAGGAATCACGCATCCCTCTCAGTCTGTGAAATTAAAGGGCTGGCGTCTTCATTATTTCAAGCCCAGAGCCGTTGCTAAAGCATTGAGGAGTCCCATACCTGAGGCCACCGGCATTACCTCTAATCAGGAGGAAAACCAAATCTTAGGAAGCTGGTACAGGTCAGAAACAGTTTTGTCAGGAAGCAGATCTGAAACGGTATTGTCAGGGAACTGTCGTATGCAGAATATCCGTTTTAACATTTAACCACACATCCCAGCCAAAATCACCCAGCTTGTGATGTACAATTACATGGCAGTCAATCCATCTAGCTCAGGGACCCTGAAACAGGTCCAGGAAGGCGATTTTGAGCCCCATCACCACAGATTCATACTCCTTATAAGTGAACCAGCTACCGAATATCAAAACCTGAAGCCGCGCCGGGTAGTTCATTCTGAATTTAATACCCATGGCAATAAGCTACGTTATCAGGCGGGTGAAAGCTTGCTCTTCTTTGCCGCACCGTTGCTGGTAAATCCTGGGCAATCCGGATTTTGGCTCCCTCCCATCTTAAATCTTGGATTTCTCTCACTTTCAGTAAAAAGTATTGCCTTTCGAGAAAGTTAAGGAATCTGAAAATGAGAGGACATGGTGGGGATGTAGGTGGATGCATTGGGCGGAGGGCACGATGTGCCCGCTCGATAGTGTACTTGGGCCCAAAGGGTAAGGGGCCCGCAATCTTCTCCACAAATTTTTGGACAAACAGAACTGAGTCCAGACCTTCCTCTTTTTCTGGGAGACCTATGAGGACTGCATTGTTTCTCCGACTGAGGCCCTCAAGGTCTTCTACTATGGATTCGAGCTTGGCCATCCTCTGCCTAGTCGCTATTAGTTCAGGGTCGATCTTGTCCGCACTTTTTTCTAAGGAACAGATTTTGACCTCGCTATCTGCAGTGCGTTGGGAAATATCTTCCATAGCCTGCGATAGTGATCGTAGTTCAGTTGTGATGCTTTTCAATTCTTCTTTAAAAGGTTTAAATTCTTCAGGAAAGCTGGTTAAAGTGAGTAGCTCCTGGTCCATGGCAGGATGAGACCTGGTCGGCACGTCGGCAGAACTAGAGGCCCTGTATTTTTTAGGGGCCTTCTCTGGCGTGTTCGGAGGTGTATGGCGCGGTGGAGCTTTATGCATTTCCACCTCCAATTAGCACAAATGACACAATCATAGAAACATAGAAATCTGACAGCAGATAAAGACCACTTGGCCCACTCAGTCTGCCCATTTCCCTACCTGATGAATAAGCCGCAGATTCTAGTTAATCAGCAGGTTGCTTCCTCCTATCCCCCACTAGAATTGCCTTATGTCTGTCCCATGCATTCTTGAATTCTCCCACTGCTCCTGACTCCACAACCTCCTCAGGAAGGTTGTTCCATGCATCCACAACCCTCTGTGAAAAAATACTTTCTAACATTACCTCTGAGCCAACCCCCCATCTTCAAATTGTGCCCCCCCTTGTTCTTGCACATCTCTTTTTCTGAAAGATGCTACCCTCTTGTACTTTGTTAATTCCCTTGAGATACTTGAAAGTTTCTATCATGCCCCCCCATCTCCCTCCTTTTCTCAAGGGTATACATATTAAGGTGCTTTAGTCTCTCCTCGTATGTCTTCTGGTGCAGACCCTGCACCATTTTGGTTGCCCTCCTCTGAACAGCCTCCACTCTGTCTATGCCTTTGTGGAGTTGGAGTCTCCAGAATTGCATGCAGTACTCCAGATGGGATCTCACCAACTGTCTGTACAGAGGGATAACAACTTCCTGTTTTCTACTGTTGATGCCTTTCCCTATGCATCCCAGTATCCCCCCAGCCCTCCTTACTGCCTTCTCACATTGCTTGCCCACCTTTAGGTCATCTGATATAATTACTCCTAGGTCTTTCGATTTTTGTTGTTGTTATTATCTCACCCCCCATTGTGTACTCTTCCCCTGGGTTTTTGTTCCCCAGATGCATTACCTTGCACTTCTTTGCACTGAATCTGAGATGCCATATATTTGACCATACCTCCAACCTTGCCAAGTCCCTTTTCATCCTTTCCACCCCACCTTGTGTATCAACCCTGTTGCTGATCTTTGTATCATCTGCAAAGAGACGTACTTTTCCTTCCAGGTGCTCTCCAATGTCACTTATTAAGACATTAAAGAGGACCGGTCCCAGTACTGAACCCTGCGGTACCCCGCTAGTTACTCTCCTTTCTTCACTATAGACTCTGTTTACTTTTACCTTTTGCGTCCTGTTGTCCAGCCAGTTTTTTATCCAGGCTACCACCTTGGGACCCACTCCAAGGATGGCTAACTTGTATATTAATCTTCTGTGTGAGACTGTGTCAAATGCCTTGCTAAAATCTAGGTAGGCCATATCCACAGCCCCTCCCTGGTCTACTACTTTGGTCACCCAGTCAAAGAAATCTATTAGGTTCATCTGACATGACCTTCCTGCTGTGAAACCATGCTGCCTTGGGTCCTGTGCCCCGCTGGCCTCTAGGTACTCAACAATTCTTTCCTTCAGAAGTGATTCCATCATTTTCCCTACCACTGAGGTCAAACTAACTGGTGTGTAGTTTCCTGCATCTGCCCTACTCCCACTTTTGTGAAGTGGAATCACATCTGCCCTCCTCCAGTCCTCAGATACCACCCCATCCTCCCATGATTTGTTAAAGAGAGTAGTCAGTGGCATTACTAGTTCTACCCTTAGTTCTTTTAGAATCTACCTGCAGATAGTATTAGATGTTTGTAGTAGCTGCTTTACTGCATCACTGGAAGTTCAGCATATAGGAGACAAATCTTACGACTGGCGCATGAAATATCCCTGGCTGGACATGCTGTTAGGGATAGTACCTTGCAACATATTCTAGCTCGGATCTACTGGCCTACCATCCATGACCAAGCAACAGACTATGTGAAGAGTTGTGGCCCTTGTGAAAAGGTGGCTCAAATAGGGCGAAAGGATTGTGTACCCCTCCAAACAATCCCTATGGTTTCCCAGCCGTTTGGAGACATTGGCTATGGATAACATGGGACCCTTGGGGAATAGATTTATATTAGTCCTTTGCAACTATGCCACACAATATCCAGAGGTCATCCCCATGTGGACTGTGACTGCATCTCGTTTGGTAGAAGAACTTGCTAAAATATTCAGTAGAATGGGCATTCCTAAGGAGAAATTGATGGACAGGGGTTCGAATTTTAATGCCTGCTAAAGGAATTATACAAACTACTGGGTGTTGCAGCTGTCCATACCTCTCCATACCACCCCCAAACAGACAGACTAGTTGAGCATTTTAATAAAACTCTCAAAAAGATGCTCACTAAATTCATCAGTGATGAGGGAAAAGATTGGGACAAATATTTATCATATTTATTATTTGCCTACAGAGAGATCCCACAGGCGTCTACAGGGTTTTTCTCTTTTACCTTATATGGAAGACACCCCAGGGGACCCTTAGATATAGTCAAAGAACATTGGGAAGCCCAGGAAACAGGGGGACATTCAAACATTATTAATTACTTAACAGACTTAAGACAACAGTTGGTCAAGTAAGTTGAGTTATCCTATAAGCACATGACACAAAGTCAAATGAAACAAAAATCCCATTATGACTTAGGTACACTTGAAAATACATTTCAGGTGGGGGAGAAAGTGCTGCTACTGCTACCCAGTACTGAGAACAAGCTACTAATGTGCTGGCAAGGTCCCTACACTGTAGTTCGCCAGACTAGGATAGTGAACTATGAGATAGAGACGCCAGGGAGGAGGAATCCAAAAAGAATCTATCATGTAAACCTTTAGAAAAAGTGGCATGAGCCTGGTAGTCCAGTATTGTATATCTATCCAGAGAATAAGGACTCTGAGCCGGACGTTGCTTACCAACATTTGGTACAAGTGGGAGGTACAGAGAATATCTTTATAAACCCAGAGTTACTGGATAGACAAAAGATGGACTTGCAAGTCTTGATTCAGGACTTTGTAAACACTTTTACCAATACCCCAGGCATGGCTAAAGGTAAAATGCATGACACTGATGTCTCTCAAGACCACCCTGTACATCAGAAACCATACAGACTCCCTGTTAAAGTAAGAGATGAAGTTATAAAGGAAGTACAAAAACTAGAGAAACTAGGTATAATCGTACCATCCAAAAGCCCATGGTCTTTCCCTATGGTAGTGGTGCTCAAAAAAGAGGGTGGTATCCGTCTTTGTTTAGATTTCAGAAAAATAAGTAACATTTCTACGTTTGACTGATATCCCATGCCCAGAATTGATGACATCACTGATCAACTGGGGCATGCCAAGTACATTTCCACCCTTGACTTAACAAAAGGGTATTGGCAAATACCCCTCTCCCCAGAATCACAACCCATTACTGCTTTCAGTACACCACTAGGTGTTTACCACTTTTTGAATATGCCATTTGGACTTCATGGGACCCCTGCAACCTTTCAAAGGTTCATGGATAACATGCTTAGACCCTATAAAGCCTACTGCGAGGCTTACCTAGACAACGTGGTTATATTCAGTGAAGACTAGGAAATCCACTTAAGAAATGTATTACAAGCCATAAAAGAGGCAGGTGTAACTGTGAATCCTGCTAAATGTGCTTTGGGGAATATAAAGACCCGATACTTGGGGTTTGTGATTGGGGAGGGAAAGTACAGCCTGAACAAGATAAGGTTAGTGCTGTAGCTAATAGTCCCATACCCAAGACCAAGAAACAGGTAACATCTTTTCTTGGCCTTGCATGGTATTATAGGAGGTTTATACCTCAGTTTTCCACAATAGCATGTCCCCTCATGAACCTTACAAAGAAGAACTGCCCCAGTAAGGTACAATGGTCCGACACCTGTGATGAAGCCTTCCGTACCATCAAGGCCATATTATGTATATCCCTGGTCTTACAGAGTCCTAATTTTAACCTGCCTTTTGAAGTGCATACGGATGCATCAAAGGTAGGGTTAGAGGCTGTCCTGACTCAACGTGTACAAGGTGAAGAACATCCAATAGTATATTTGAGTCGGAAACTCCATGAAAGAGAGCGTAAATATGCTACCATTGAAAAAGAGTGTGTGGCTCTCAAATGGGTGGTGGAATCACTGAAATATTATCTGTGGGGAACAACCTTTAAAGTGTTAACTGACCATAACCCCTTATGTTGGCTTCAGCACATGAAAGGGAAAAATCCAAGAATCATGAGGTGGTATTTAGCGTTACAGCCTTACCATTTCTCTGTATCCCATAGAGCAGGGTCAGCACACCTCAATGCAGATTACCTGTCTAGATTTGGTACTGGAACAGAATGAAATGAAAAGTCATGAGAATGTCTTGTGTAGACAGAATGTGAATTGTAAATAGCGTCTCAGGGTAAAAGCACTGATGAATGATTTTGTGTTGCATAGTGTTAGTAACAGGAATGTTATGTGTTTATAGATTTAAAAGGGACCCTGAGACGGAGCTTCTGGAGTGGGTGGGAGGAAGCTGCTCCAACCCCTTCCAGGGTTAGGGAAGGTGGTAAAACGGTCCTAGTTCAGACGGTTTCCCTCTTAAGGGGGGAAGAGTGCGACAGGGAGTAGGCCTGTCCCTTGAAATTGGCCCTTCTTCTTAGAATAAAACTACCGTTGCAACAGTTCTTCTTTGATCTTTCTAATTCTGTCCTAATATTTCTAGTCCAGATGGTTGGCCACCTCTGGGCGCCCCTCCCCCAATCTTATGCTTATCAGTCTCCACTAAATATCCCTGTCTCCCTCCTGGTCCAATGATGGGTTACTTATGTTCTAAATTTATGGCAGCAAAGGGACCAGCGTTATGCATTCGTCTGGGGCTGCATTACAGTACTGCAGTATTTCACACTAAGAATGTTTTAGACAAAGATGCCCATTTAAAACTAAAAGTGCACTTGTTCATGTGTGTCTAGTAAAAATGCATTTGAATACTTGTTTAGAAATACTTTAATCAGGTACTTACCATTCGTGAACGTCCACACATAGCAATAGGTGAACAGCACTTCAAAACATTATGTATAAAGTCATTTTTCCTGTTTTATACACACAAGTCCGGTGCAGAATGAAGACTGATTCATGCCCTTGTCCAGCAAAGCTGTCCAACTCCTGTATTGAGCTTACCCGAGTACTGTCTTCTGTAAGCGTGCAGTGTGAGTCTCGCTAGACCCGCTTACATAATGAAGTTGCTCAGCTAATATTTTACTTCCCAGGAAAGTGCACATTACGGCACTAACAAGTCCCTAGCAACTAACAGGGTGCAAGCACTAATGCCTCGGCGAGTCTCCTGTTACTTTAGATGAATAAATTGCAAGAGGCACGCTTGCTTTTAAATTTCAAGCAGTCAGAGTAAATGTCAAACTGTCGGCTGTGCATTCTGATGCTAGGGAATAGCAAATGAATACATGTACCGGCTGTGAAGTAAACAGTTAGATACTATAAACTGTAGGCTACTGCGTACATTGCAGTAATAAGAGACTTACTTCTAAATACTTTCAGACTGCTGCAGCTGGTATGTGTTCACTGTGGCCAGTCAAGTGGCTGTGTGTCCTCATTATAGGGCGGCAGCGGCCTCTAGTGTCTACATTTATACTGCAGCACCTGTCCATCTCAACAGAACAAAATGTTTTCCAAGTGTTTAAAACTCCCCCTAATTAGAATATGTCCTGCTTGCCTAATATCATTTGGATATAACTTAGTATGAGCTCCATAATATTATACAACTTAAAAAGGGTCTCTAGAAACAAAGTTATTTTTAATGTGATGATGCTGTGGGCACATGACTAACTGGGCAGGTATATAAAGGTGACCTATTCTGTATGCTAGCAGAGAGGGGGGGTCAGTACATTCTGGCCATTCGAGGTGAAGGACCAAAGGAGTCTTATCACCCAGGTGGAAACGGATTGCCTAAGTTTGCCACAGTTGTGAAGACTTTTATTTGTTTTGTATAGTCTGTTTTGCTCACAGTTTGAGCCATATTATTGATTTTCTTTCTTTTGTTTATGAAGTAAATAAACGCTGTGCCAGGCCAACGCTGCATTGAACTTTATATCTGGCTGTGGTGTACATCTGTTATCCCACTCCCTATTACACTACTGCTTCTTCACAATCTGATATCGTAAGACTCTGCTTGTGACATCATAGTTATTTCCATTGTTATAGACTGTGGTGTCACAACAGAGCATTATGATTTCAAGTAGGGAATAAGTTATAGAGGCAGATGGACTCCAAGGGATACACATCCTGCTTTTGTAAGAATTTCTTCAGTAATAAATAATCAGAGTAGAAATCTACAGAAAATATATGGAATGCAAGCTGAGTTGTGTCTGAATTTTATGTCTTCCAAAGTTTTTCCAAAGGCATCAGCTGCTGTTTAAGTATTTCACACGCTTGTTTAAAATGAACAGACCGAACACCAATGGTCCAACATTGGGAAGGTTGCAAGATTCCACAAATGCCTCTTACATAAAGTATGTCATTGCCAGACATGCTTCAGATTTTGAAGCTGAAATTTGTTTTGTAAAAAAAAAATCTGTCAGTCATTTTTTTAATGTTTTATCAGTGTTTTGTTCTCCAGTTTTCTGTGTCTGACCACACCCCCAAAATGATGTCATACCAGGGAGTTGTCAATGATTTACACACAGCAACAAGGAATTCTGGGCAATTTATAAGGTTGCCTTAAATGTGCCTTACTCAGACGTACAGTCCCATATGTTGCTGGTGGTGAGCAGTAATATGTAAATAACTATAGCAAGGCAGCGTGGGTAAAATACGAACCTGTTTTACAATTTCCTTACTCTGAGGTGCTGTCCCATATTAGTGTGGTGGTGTCAACAATATGAAAAAATTACTCACCTTAGTAATGTTGTTTCTTCTAATGGAGTCTTGCTATATTATGACAATTGCAGTTTGTCCCACCATTAGAACTGCTCCGGAGGTGAAAGAGTTAACTACCATTCTAAGAATGGAGTTTAGAGCGCAAGCTCGGTTAGAGAAGTTCTGTCTGGATAATTTCAAACCGAAACTGTCAGATCTTTATGAGCAAAAACTCACTAAGGTTCTGTGTGGAAGCTGTAACCTACACTAGCCAACTGGCTACCTAAATATTAACACATATTCCTGGTCCCAACACAAAGACTCAAGTCAGGGAACCAGAAAATAATAAAGTAAGGTAAAATAAAACACCACACCCCAAAACCCCAAGAAGGGGTGAAAAACATAAACTGGGCATAACCGGTGCCCACACTGGACTGCCCACCCCATACCCAAGTAGAAGTTCTGAAAGGGGCAGGCTGGGGGGGAGGTCATAATATAGCAAGACTCCATTAGAAGAAACAACATTACTAAGGTGAGTAATTTTTTCTTCAAACAACATGAAGTCTTGCTATATTATGACAATTGCAGAATACACAGCAGTACCTCCATGGAGGAGGGACAGAACCTACTTAGGAATAGGCTCTGAAGCACCTGCTGTGCTAAATCTAGCATCCCTCCTGGCCTGGATATCCAAGGAGTAATGCTTGGTGAAAGTGTGTACCGCTTTTCCAGGTAGCTGCTTGACATATCTCTAAAATAGGGATGTCTCTGGCAGCAGCTAGAGACGAGCTGTACCTCTGGTAGAGTGAGCCCTCAGGCCTGAAGGGGGAACCTTTCCCAGTTTTTGATAACAAAATTGGATACAAGAGACAATCCACCAGGCAATGGATCTCTTAGTGGCAGGTTTACCTTTTCCAACCTCACCACAAGTGAGAAAAAGTTGGAGGGATTCGAACCTATGGCCCTTGGTACGCTCTATATAGTAACTAAGGGCCCTCTTATCATCTAAGCTGTGCAGCCTCCTCTCACCAGAGGAGGAATGGTCAGTGAAGAACACTGGAAGGGAGATAGATTGGTTAAGATGGAAGTCTGAAACTACCTTAGGCAAAAACTTTCTGTTAGTCCTGAGGACTACTTTATCCCTGTGAAAGGAAATAAAGTCAGTCTCCACTGACAAGGCTTGTAACTCACTTATGCACCTGGCAGAAGTGATGGCTACTAGAAAAACAGTTTTCCAAGTCAAATACTTGAGCTCTGCAGAAGACAGAGGTTCAAAGGGGGGTTGCATCAACTGAGCAATGCAAACATTAAGATCCCAGGCAGGGGCCGGGTCCCTGAAAGGTGGATTAGTATGACGTAATCCCTTGAAAAACTTGGAAAATACAGAGTGAGTGAAAGGGAAGAGGGCTTTCCTGCTGAAATAAAAGCAGAGACAGCTGCCAAATGTACTTTCAGGGTAGCTGGTCTCAGGCCCAAAAAATTAAGATGGATCATATAGTCCAAAACAATGGGCAAATCAGCAGATTCCGGGGAAATATGCTTCCCCGAGCACCAGATGGAAAACCTTTTCCATTTAGAATTATAAGTAGCCCTAGTGGAAGGCTTCCTAGAAGCCTTCAGGATGTCGAGAACACCTTGAGAAAGGTGTAGGTCAAGCAACTCTAACTCCTCAAGAGCCAGGCCTTGAGGTTGAGGGATTTGAGATTTGGATACCAAACTCTCCCCTGGGCACAAGATAACAGATTGTGCCTCCTGGGGAGGCACAGGGGAAGATGGACTGCTAAGGACAGAAGGAGTGGGTACCAGGGCTGCCTGGCCCAATCTGGAGCAATCAGAATCATCCTGCAAGGCTGGGATCTGATTTTGACCAGCACCTTGAATAGGAGAGGGAAGGGAGGAAAAGCATATAGAAACTTCCCTTCCCAATCTAGGAGAAAGGCATCCAGAGGGACTGAGCCCATCACTGGGGGCCTGCAACAAAACAGTGGAAGTTGGTGATTGTCTGGGGCTGCGAAAAGGTCTATCTGAGGGTGCCCATCTGGCAAAACTATCCCAGTACTTGGGGATCCAGTGACCATTCGTGATGGCCCTGGGAAATCCTGCTGAGAGCATCTGCCAGGACATTGTCCTTTCCTGGGAGGTGAACTGCTATGAGGAAGTGTTCAGGGAATAAGCCAGAGACCACAACTTCATTGCTTCGGTGCACAAGGCCGAAGACCGAATGCCCCCTTGTTTGTTGATGTACCACATTGTGGTGGTGTTGTCTGTTCTGACTTGTACCACTTTGTTCTGAACAGATGCAGAAAACACGAAGTGCTAGAAAGACAGCTCTGAGTTCCAGCAAATTGATGTGGAGCAGAGATTCCTGAGGGGACCACACTCCCTGGGTGGAGAGGTCGCCCATGTGAGCTCCCCATCCCAAAAGGGACGCATCCGTAGTGAGGGTCAAGGAATGAGAGGGATGAAGGGGACCCCTAGTCTTAAATTGCTCTGATCCTGCCACCACTGAAGGGCCTGGATCAGGGTCTGAATACTAGGATCAACTTGGAAAGGATCTTTCTCTGAGACCAAAAAGCTCTCAAGTGAAACTGAATGTCCCTCATCTGAAATCTTGCTCCTTGCACTACAGCTGTGGAGGCAGCCATGTGTCCTAGAAGCTGTAAGAAGTGCCTTGCTGGTCGAGAGACCTGCAGAGTGAAGGAGGAGGCCAGGGCCACCAGGTTCCTTACCCTCTCTAGAGGTAGGAAGGCTCTGGCCTGCTTTGTGTCCAATTCTGCACCTATGAAGGTGAGTACCCGAACAGGTTCCAGAACTGACTTTGGAAGATTGAGCAGGAAGCCCAGAGAGGTGAGCAGCTACTGGGTAACTTGCAGGTGTGATTTGACCTGTTCGGAGACTGGCCTACAATGAGCCAGTCATCTAGATAGGGAAAGATAACAATCCTTTGCCTTCTTAAATGAGCAACTGCTACTGCCAGACATTTTGTGAATACCCTTGGGGCAGAGGTGAGGCGAGGCATTGCTCTGAACTGGTAATGACCTGAGGGCAGTTGAATCTGAGGTACTTTCGGTGGGAGCTTCTGATTAGAACATGGAAATAGGCATCCTTGAGGTCCAGGGAAGCTAGCCAGTCCCTGGCCTTAGAGAAGTAAATCACTGCCAGAGTCACCATTTTGAACTTTGGTTTCAAAAGGTGCTTGTTCAGATATCTTAGGTCTAAAATGGGCCGCCATTCTCCTGTCTTTTGGGGTAAGGAAGTACCTGGAGTACAGACCCTTGCCCTGGTGTAGGGAAACCCTTTCTACAGCTCTGAGAGCTAGGAGGGTTGAGACTTCTGATTCTAAGGTAAAGGTCTCTAGAGGGTTTGCAGGTGGAAAAATCTGGCTCTCATCTTTGGAAATGTTTTGAAGCTGAGAACCAGACCCTGGCTTACTACCAGGACCCATTTGTCTGATGTTAGAGACTCCCAGTCCTGAGCACGTAAGCCAGCCTGCCCCTACAGGTAGTGGAGAACCAGCCCTGGGCACCCCATCAGGGTGCCTGTTTGGCAGGACTTTAGGCTGAGGGGTGGGAGCAGACCTCTTGCACCCTGTCTGCCTCTGCCTCTGAAGAACCCCTCGGAGCATAAGCAGAAGAAGCCTGGGTTTGGTAAAGGCCTGTGAAAGGGCCTACCTCTACCCCTGGGGTCTGCTTCTGAGGGTGGCTTACCCCGCTCATGGCTTGTGTCTCTCCTATAAGTTGTTCTGTATTCATCCATTTCCTTCATGTAATTCTCTGTCTGCTCCCAAACAGAGAATTCCCCACCACAGGAAAATCCATAGCCTTAGTGTGGGTATCCTGTGACAAATTAGTACACCTGAGCCAAGCTAACCTCTGAAAGGCCACAGATGTAGCCATGACTCTAGAGGATACATCATTAGAATCCACAGCAGCATGGAATTGCACCTTGGATGCCTCAATACCATCAGCAGCCACCTGCTCCAGCTCCTTGGCAAGCTGGCCAGGGGCCTGTTTGCAATAAAGCCATGACAGTGTCCCATCTAGATTTTGGTATCTTGCCACATAAGCCATGTAATTTGCTTGTCTGAGTCCCAAGGCGCTGCCATGTAATGTTTTTTAGCCATGGCATCAATCTTCCTGGAGTCCTTGTCAGGAGGATGTGAAGCCAGGGGAATGTTAGCTTTGTCACAGGCTGCAGCCTGAACTACTCCAACATGACTGCATTGCTGTGAAAGAAAGTCTGTATCAGGACCTGACAAAGTGTACCTCCTGTCCATCTTTTTGTCAACAGGAGTCACAGAATTAGGGGCTTTTAGAATCTTTATTGTTTGCTTCCTAAAAGATTTATGTAAGGGATAGATAATCTCCTAGACTCTGGGATATCCATCATTTCCACAAAATCAGGTTCCTCTTGCTCATCCACAGCTTCCTCTAATGGGAGCTGGAGGGTTTCAGCAACCTTTTTATAAAACAGAAAATGAGAAGGGGACTCAGAAAGCATAGGGGGGGATTCTAAAGGTCTGTCTGGGGAGATGTCCGGTTCAATGGGCACATCCAGACTCTCAAAGTCACATTCATAGAAGTTGACATAGAAGTTGACGGCAGATAAGGACCGCAAGGCCCATCCAGTCTGACCATTTCTTTTTCTACCTTATAAATGTGCCATCGGCCTTTGCTCTGTCAGTGGCCTATCTATTCATAATCATTTGTATTGCTCCCTTATGCCTATCCCATGCCTGTTTGAAGCCCTGCACTGTATTCATAGCCACCACTTCTTGTATTAGCCATTCATGCATCCACCACCCTTTCTGTGAAAAGAATTTCTCACATTCCCCTTAATCGGCCTCCTCTAATCTCATGCTGTGTCCTCTTGTCCTGCTATTTTCTTATATTTAAACATGTTAGACTCTTTCACCTTGTTTATGCCCTTAAGGTGTTTGAATGCCTCGATCATATCACCTCTCTCCTCCTTTGCTCAAGGGTACATATTGAGCTCGTTAATCTGTCCTCATATGTCTTCTGATGCAGTCCCTGCACCATTTTGGTTGCCCTTCTCTGGACTGCCTCAATTTGGTTTAATGTCCTTGTGAAGGTGTGGCCTCAATACTGCAGCATACTCCAGATGGGGCCTAACCAGTGTCTTGTACAGAGGGATTATTACCTCCCTCTTACGACTTGTGATACCCTACTAATACACTAACACCCTAGCCTTACCTGCTGCTTTAGGGGTCTGCTTGGATGATTTTAGGTCATCAGTGATGATGATGCCCAAGTCCCTTTCTTCCTTTGTGACTGCTAGCAACTCCCTCCCAGCCTATAGGTGGCTTCAGGTTTCTCTTCCCTATGTGCATGATTTTGCACTTCTTTGCATTAAATCCCAGTTGCCACTCTTCTGACCATTCTGCTAGTTTATCCAGATCTCTTCTCATTCTGCCCACCCCATCTGGATCATCTACTCTGTTGCAGATCTTGGTGTCATCTGCAAACAGACAAGCCTTACCCTCTAGTCCATCTGCAGGTCACTAATGAAGATGTTGAGGACTGGCCCCAGGACTGATCCCTGAGGTACCCCACTTGTGACCTGCATCTCTTCTGACTGTATACCATTTACCACCACTCTCTGTTTTCTGCCCGTCAACCAGTTTGCCACCAGTTGACCAACTTCTGACCCACGAGCCTACCCAGCTTATTTATCAATCTTCTATGTGGAACAGTGTCAAAAGCTTTGCTGAAGTCAAGGTAGGCGACATCAACTGCTCCCCTTGGTCCACCACTCTGGTTACCCAGTCAAAGAAATCTATGAGATTAGTTTGACAGGACCTTCCTTTGTAAACCCATGCTGTCTTGGATCCTGTGCCCTATGGATTCCAGGTGTTGCACTATCCTTTCCTTAAGGGTGCCTCCATAATCTTGCCACTACTGAGGTAAGACTGACCGGTCTGTAGGTTCCCGCCTCCTCCCTGCTACCACTCTTGTGGGCGGGATCACATGAGCCCTTCTCCAGTCTTCTGGGACCTCTCCTGTGCTCAGAGACTCACTAAACAATTCTGCTAATGGCTCTGCTAGTTCCTCCTTTAGCTCCTTAAGTACCCTGGGATGTATGCCATCAGGTCCCATTGCCTTATCCACCTGAGCTTATAGCTCTTGTAGGACCCTTTCTTTTGTGAAGGGGTAGTGCTCACCTCCCTTCCCCTGTGTCCATGGTGCTGAGCTGTGGGCCTGCCCTACCTTCTCTTCAGTAAATACTGAGCAAAGTATCTATTTAGGATAGATGCTTTTACAGGGTCCTCCTCCTCACATGCTCCCTTTTCTCCATTAAGCTTAGCAATACCCCCTCTGGACTTTCTCCTTTCACTAATGTATCTATAGAAAGTCTTGTCACCTTCTTTTACTGTTCGTGCTAGTGTTTCCTCAGTTTGGGACTTTGCCTGCCTTACTGCCTTCCGTGCTTCCCTTAGGGCAGTTTTGGTATGCCTCCCTATCTTCATCCCGCTGTGTTCCCTTATATTTCCTGAAGGCCAGCCTTTTGGCTCTGACCTTTTCTGCTACTGTATTTGAGAACCAAAGTGGTTTCCTTCTTCTTTTGCACTTCCTTTTCTGTCTAACACAATGGGATGTTGCTTCAAGTATTGCATCCTTAATGCTTGCCCACTTTGCCTGTACCCCCTCACCTGTGTTTCTTTTTGCCAGGGCTAGCTTAACTCTATTGGCCATCTTATCAAAGTCAGCTCCTCTGAAGTCCCATATTTTTGCCTTGGAATGGGATGATTTAGATGTAGTAGCCAAATTGAACCATACCATGTGATGGTCACTGGCCCCCAGGTGACCTTCTACCTGGAGATCTGTGATCCCTTCTTTGTTAGTCAGTACTAGATCTAGGATAGCCCTGTCCCTTGTGGGTTGCTGTACCAGTTGTTTGAGGCCCTCCCCCTGCAGGGAATCCACTATGAGTCTAGTTCTGGCAGATGTTCCTGCTGGTATTGACCAATCTGTATCCGGCATGTTGAAGTCTCCCATTATCAGAACCTCCTTTAGCTGTCATGTTTTGTATATCTTCTAACAGTAATGTGTCTGTGTCCTCCCTCTGGTCTGGGGTCTGTAGACAACCCCAGTTCTTATGCTGTCCATTTCCTGTTTCCAGGGTGACCCACAGTTCTTCTGGCTCCTTATGTGTATTCTGAATTTCTGTAGCTTTGATATTTTCATTAACATACAGGGCCCTCCTCCCCCCTTTTGCACCTCGGTCTCTTCTGAACAATACATAGCCAGGTACTGAAGTCTCCTAGTGTGGTTACTGGTAAACCACGTCTCACTAATTGCTACTATGTCCAGTTTAGCCTCTGACATTATTGCCTGCAGGTCTGGGATCTTTTTCCCAGGCTGTGAGCATTGTGTACATGATTTTCCATTGGCCAGATTTGGTGTGTTAGTTGTTGGGTGAAGTTTGGCATTACCCTGTGCGTTGTATGGGGAGACAAACCTTTTTTCTTACCTGGTGATGCAAATGAACGGCAAACATGCTGAATTCCTGTTTGACCACTAGCTGAGGGGGGAGGGGTGTTCTTCCCATTCGACGTATGGGGTGCTGCACCCCTCTCCCCATTTGCTAGTTTAAATATTCTGCAAAGACGTCAAACTTCTGCCCCAATGCACTGACTCCCTCTTTAGTCAGATGCAGTCCATCAAATTTAAAGAACTTTCGCTCCCAGAACTGTTGCCAGTTCCCTACAAATCTGTGTCCTTTTTCCTGGCACCAGCCCTTGAGCCACGTGTTTAGCTCCCCTATCTCCCCTTCTCTGACCTTCCGTCCATCTGCTCCCCTCTCCCAGACTGGCAGGATCTCAGAGAAGGAGATGCCAGACGAAATAGATGATAGTTTGTCACCCAGCCTAGTCAGGTGTTCCTTGGTCTCCACAACTGACCGGCTGGCGAGATCATTAGTCCCTATGTGTACTAGGACATCAATGTTTTCTCCTGCTTTGTGAACAATTTTAGCAATGCGGTCAGTGTCTCTCCATGCTGATGTACCTGGGAGACATCTGACCATCACCCCTGGCTGGAGATGGGTATCAACTCCCGAATCATGGAGTCTCCTATGATCAGAAGTTTTTGGATTTCTTTGTGCTTGTTTTGTTTTGGTTCCTGATTTGGGTGAGTTTTGTTGTGCTAGCTCCTGTGCTGCAGTGTCCTGCTCTGCAGTGTCTTCTGCCTCTTTATTTGATTTCAGAGATAGAGGCAGATACCTGTTTGTAGTGTTTATATGGTTTTTGGAGGTAATGTGTTGGAGAGCAGAGAGTGATGGGGCACCTGATTTGCTCCTCCTAACCACCTGCCAACCACCTGGACCAACTACCCTCTGCGGTCGAGGTTTTTCTGTTGGATGCTGGGGAAATGGCGGGTGGTTCTTATAATGTATTTCCTCTTCAATATGAAATTTGAGGCGTGCAATCTCTGCCCATGCTGCCCGGAGCTGAGCCCTAAGATCTCCAAAAGCCCAGCATGTAGGACAGTGTCCTAAATCCTGTAAGACTGTCCTTCTGAAAATTGTTCCACAGTACCTGCAGTTAATGAAATCCATTCCAAATAAGTTGCTGGGTTTGTAACCTAGTCAGAGTAATTAGAAGGAGAAAAAAAAAAAAATGCAAGTAATGGTTTAATTGTGCTTTGTTTAACTTGTTATAACAAGTTAAATTACTAGTGCCCCTGTAAATTAGACCACCTTGTGGAGGCCCCACTGATCCGCCCCTTCCTACTCTGCCACAGGAAATGTCACAACTGTGGTACCCTATAAAAGGAGTGTAGCGTTCACACTGTTCATAATCCTCCTCCCCTTCCTCTGGTTCATAAAAATCTCCAATATCATATTCTTGAACCGGTGGAACCGGCCGAACCGACCTTTTACCAGACAGAGGCGGTTCGGACGGAACCGGAGAAAGTGACTGTACAATTTGTATAGCTTTTGCTATTTCTGCAGCAGTTGGAGAAGGAATTTTGGACTCCATACCTGCTGATTTTTTAGTTTTCTTTGCTGGAACTGGCTCCTCAGAGCCAGCTTTACGTTGGCCCGAGGAAGTCTCGCCCTGGTCAGAGGGCACTCCCTCCGGTTCGGTTGGCACCGAACCGGGCTGGCCATCCGGGTCAGCGGACTTTTTGGCCTCTCGTTCCCTGAGCCTGCCCACTCTCTTATCCAGGGTGGCTGCAGGGAAATTTTTACAAATCTGGCAGTCTGAATTGAGGTGGTCAAACCCCAGACAATAAACATGTAGTGTGTGGGTCAGCCTTGGCAAAGGCTTCCCCACAGACACTACAGTGTTGAAACCCAGTGGGCGCGTTTTCTTTTGGGTTTCTCAGACATGATGCCAGCCTAACCAAGAAACTTGCCCTTTTAACGGCAGTGCCAGGCAAGACACCCTTATCGGTTCCCAACCGTGTCACAGGTTGTGGAAAAAACCGTAATGAAATCCGGTTTTTTTAGAACCGATAAGAACCGGGAACCGCACTCTAAAAGCTTTAAAATGCTTATTTCTTTAAAGTTTTAAACAACCTGATCGGTTCGAACCGAACCGATAAACATTTACAAGTTCCACACAGAAATAAAACCTGTCTATTACTTACAATACCAGAGACAGAGCATGAACCGATCGGTTTGCGGTTAAAATAATAATACTCGCGGTTGAATTTAACCGAGAAAATACTGTTTAAACCGAGAAATGAACCAAGCAGAAGGAGAAATCTCCGGAGCGACTGTTCAGTGAGGCGGAGTAAAGAATCTGACAGTTTCGGTTTGAAATTATCCAGGCAGAGCTTCTCTAACCGAGCTCGCGCTCTAAACTCCATTCTTAGAATGGTAGTTAACTCTTTCACCTCCGGAGCAGTTCTAATGGTGGGACAAACTGCAATTGTCATAATATAGCAAGACTTCATGTTGTTTGAAAAGGCTTTGTATGTTTATTTTCATGACAATGCATTGTGCACATCATATATAACTACAAGACGTCTATACTGAGAGATGTAGTCTCCTATTTCTGCAGTGAGCACAAATATAATACCCTGTATACTAATTTACATTGTGAGGCATTGTGGGTAGAGTACATAGCTGATTTTTCTATCTAAAACTAAAAAGTGACACTGTCCCTTTAATAACTTTGTTTCCCTGGCATGACATCACAGTTGGGGGTAACAGCACTAAGAAAAAAGGCTTTTTTTCAAGGAAGACAGCATTATTTGGCAGCCTGAATGGTAGGAGACTCATTCGCAGCTCCTACAGGTTACTACTCCCATCTGCTATGGCAAACTTGCACCTTTACTTTAAATATTTATGAATTACATATGGAACCGATTTCCTGAACAGAATTTCTCCGCTTTGCTTGCTTTTTTTAATACCTGTATTCATTCAAAAAATAACATTTGCCAATTCTCATTCATTCACTCCCTCCTTGTCTCTCAGGGTTTCTGCCCTCATGTGCCTGCATCTATCTTCCCTCTCCCATCTTCACTACCCTTTCCTACCAATGTCCCCCCTCTTTCTTGCACCGCTGCAGTTCCATTCTCCCTTTAGCCAGTTCCACTGTATCCCTTCTCCCCCTCCCTGTTCTCGCCGTTTCCCTTTACAGCTTTCATCTGCGGTGGCAGCGCTTTTTTAACTGCTGCAAGTCTGCTCACCCACATGGACAACTTTGGAGCTGTAGGAAAATTTGCTAATAATCTGCAACATTTCTGTATTCCTACTGCCTTGGTAATTAATTTTCCCTGATATTTTATTTCTTCTCTTTGTTAAGCCTCCCACCAAGTTACAGCTGCAAACAAACTCAAGCTCCGTGTCCTTTACCTGGACAATTTTGTTTGTTCCAAGGATACACACTGCTCACAGGGATATACTCTGATCAAGCCTGTTAGCCCCTCGTCCTCCTCGGGACTCAGCTCAGCCCAGCATTTCCCAAGGGGCTTTCCCCGTGGAAGGTGCCATAGGAGAAGGGATGACATTTATGGGTCGGGAAATAAGCGCTACGAAAATAAAAAAAAACTTGACACTAAACCCTGTATAAACAAAGGAACTTCCACAGCAGATTACTCTGCACCTAGTAGATGGCGGCGTGATTCATTATTTCATGCAGGCACTTAGTTGTGCTGCCATTAATGCACTCTGCACTTTGCTACATGGATATAGAGCACTCCAGAATAACTGGAACTCAACAAAGTCTGTGAAGCTACTAGCGGGGTAAGCTGATTCTTTGTCCTTATTTGAAGATGACAGCTCTTTGCTCCTTCGTCAGTGCTACAGTATCTGAGGAAGCATAGTTTCTGCTGTCTGCAAACCTGGCATTCAGCATCTGGAGGTGACACTTTCTCAAAGGTACAACTTCCACATGCAAACACACTCAAAGTTTAAATCTGCACAGAAATCTTCTATGGAAGTGACTTCATTCAAACCAGGGTCTGTGCAGTTTTCCCCTAATTTATTTAAGAATTATTTACTTGTTACACCACTGAACCATGGGGGTGGCATCAGTCCTTCTTTCGCGTAATACAACCGATTTCATACTTTCAGCATGTGTCACAGCATACAAAAACAAAGCTGCTGCTTTTTAAAAGAGCAAATTCAGACAAACGTAATCAAGGAATCGAATTATATGTCACCTAGGCAATCAATCTAGTCGCCCCCATTTTAGTGGCTAATAGGAATATCATGGTTTCGTGATATAACCCAGTACTCATTGCTACCATAATTTTCCTTACTATGATAACCATGTTTTATGGTATACTGTAATATTCAGACCTGCTGCTCCTGACGCGTCCAGATTCCCCGTGACAATGTCACGCATCCCTCTGGTGCAAGCCCAATCCTTAATTTCCACAGTTCTGTACATCAAATGGCAACCGATGTAACAGCATTCTGCTACATGGATGATAACCATAATATAGTGTATGGTGGAATGTTGTTCTGCAGGGATATCCCTGTCTAGAATAGGGTTGTTGTACTGCAGCATATGTTGTTGTGCTGCAGTAGTGACTTGCTGCTGCACAGCTGCTTTCCTCTAGCCAATTGAGCAAGAAGCTCTTTTTTAAAAAAACTTGAACTGACAAAAACAGCCGCAGCTGCTGTCACTAGCCACTTGCTGAATCAATAATTTGTGACTGGTACCAATCATCAAGTGCCTCCACCCAAACTGCCAGTTCACTGAAAGAAAGCAGAGAGTCTGAAATGGGCATGGACGTCCATACGCTATATAGAGAATACTGGTTGGGCAACCATACAGAACCAGCCAGTGTTACCATCTAGAAAGAACAGTTACGCAAGAACTTACTGTAACAGTACATCTTAGAGGGAATCTCTGTCATCAGGTCAAACCTACGGAAATGGAAATTACGTTACTTACCGTAATTCTTGATCTTCCTGGACGGAGTCTCCACCATTCATTCACACTAATGGGAGTATGCCGGAGGCGCCAGGACCCCACGGGAGCCAAAAATCTTCAGGAGTGCTGGCGCCAGAACAGGACTGTGCATGCGTGGCACTGTGAGGCTAGCTCGCACCATATAGGCTATCTTACCGTCGACCCTCCAACCACCTCAGTACCTTTTTGACCAAGGAGGTGCAGCATAACTAATGAAAGAAAACCTAACCCTAAACTCTGGGCATGTGAAGGCCCAGATGACCCACGTAAGAAGGGTCAACTGAACAATGACTTCACAGCCCAAACGACTAGTGAAGACCAAAAACAGAATGAGTGAGCTCGGGGGATGGTGGGTGGGTATGTGAATGAGTGGTGGAGACTCCGTCCAAGAAGAAGTACATAATTTCCATATCTTCCTGGACTCAAGTCTCCACCACTCAGTCACACTAATGGGAGAGTACCGGGCTAAAAATCAACCCACCCAGAGTAGGGCGGTCGGAGACAGAGCTCACTCAGAACGGAAGTCCAAAAGGACTGTCCTGCCAAAGAAAGAGAGCTGTCTGGTATGGACATCCAGATCATAGTGCTTTACAAAGGTATGCACTGAGTTCCAACTCACCGCCTTGCAGATGACTGCAACGGGTACATTACAAATCTCTACCAGGAAGCTGCAACTGCTCTGATAGAGTGGTGTGAATCCAGCCTTTCAACCTGCCTGTGACATGGATTAGTAGTGTCAGAGACATGCTACTAACCAAGCCGAAAACATCTCATGGCAAGACGTTGACCCAGCCGAGGCATGTGAAGATACAATAGTAGTTCGGATGTGTATCTCTTCATTCTGTCGAAGAAGAATTGCAGAACCATCCTAACATCCAGAGAGTAAAGGGAGCGCTCCCCTTCCTTCTGGAGTTAAAGCGAAACCTGACTAATGGTAGTTGAGCCAGTGACAAGACGTCTACTGGCTCAAGATAGACTGAAAACGTGCAGAGGTGTACCTTCACTGACAAGTATGGCCAACCTGCGATCGTCAGGTCCAAAAGGCACTCCAACACCTTACTAGTTGGGCAACTGAAGGGTCCAGATGGGACTTGCACACCAGATGGAGAAGGGTTTCCACTTGGCCACGTAAGCCTTCCTGATGGAAGGCCTATGCATGACTTGGAAGACATCTGCGATGGTCTGGGAAAAAACAGAGCTTACCCACTTCCATTTCCTCCGGGCCTGGCATGGAGATGACGGGAGCACAGGCAAGGATGTACTAAAGTCCCTGTGTCAGAGGGTCCACTTGTTGAGGTAGTCACCTCAGGGGAACTTCTGACAGACTGTAGATCAATGCAAATCAATCTGCCGGGGTCAGTCTGGGACGATGAGAATCATCCTGCCTCCCTGTGCATACAACTTGATCAGCACCCTCTGAATCAAGGGAAGAGGAGGAAAACATACAGGGAGCATCTTGAATATTGTAGTGAACACATCCTGACAGAAAACACCAGGGTCAGGATTTCTGAAGCAGGACAGAGGCAGTTTTGCCTAGAGAGGAGACGTAAAAGGACCAGGTTCAAACTGCCCCAATTGTCAAAAGTGACTGCACGAAATCTGAACTGATGCATCGTACTCGAGGTACCACTCTCACAACCTCATGGCCCTACTCCAGAGAGGGTAGGGGGACACCCCACCCTGTTTGCTGAGGTAATATATCAGGGCTTTGTCATCCTTCCGAAACAGGAACACTTCGTGGCAGAGGGCATATTCCAGGACTTTACTTAAAGATAACACTCATCTCTAAGAAACTTATGACAAGATGAGGATCCTTCTGGCTCCACACCTGAGTGTGGAGGCCTTGGCAGTGAGTCCTCCACGGATTTTGTCCGAGGCTCTATCATCCTGTATGGAGGATTGCGGATGTGCAGTCGGAGACCACTGCTAGCTGCGGAGGACGACGCAAGTCCCAGCATCCGCTCAACCAAAAGGGAGGCTGAATAGAGTTGTTTTCCATATTGTAACGAGCCACCTAAAGATGTCATTTCTCCTGTCTTCCGGAACAAAGTTGACGCCTTGGAGGTATCCAGGAGGGCTCCTAAGAAGAGGAGCTGTTGGGAAGATGAACCGGCACCTTCCCTGAACCTGGAGAGAACAACTGAGAAGCTGCAGCAACTGCTTCCTGTGTCTCTTAACCAGAAGAGCTGGCTAGAAGCCAAATGTCCAAGAAGTGAAGACTTGGATGCCGAGATTTATGGGAACTGTTCCCTGAACAGGAACTTGTTTAACCTTCCAAGGTCAACAATGGGCACATACAGTCTTAACTTGGAACCAGAAGCAATGGAAATGGAAACCTGTGCTTCGTTCTGCTGTGGTATGATGTTTACTGCCCAGTACCCACAGAGGCCCCATATCTCAGAAGCAGAGAGTGTGTGACAGAGGTCGACAGACTGGTTGCCGTCTGGGTGTAAGGTCTGGGGAAAGCTGCGAAATTGGGAGAGTATCCCTCTCGGACAATCCTGATGACCTGTAGGGCTGCTGTAATGGACTTCCACTGGTTGTAAAACCAAATTAGACGCCCCTCCTACCATCAAGAGGAGCCCTCAACCCCCCCCCCCAAGACAGCAGGGGTGGGGTCTGAGCTGGAGCCACAGAGGTTAGTATAGGGCTCTTTCGGATCCTGTGCCCTTTAATGCATTCTCTTAGTGGCTGATTCCTGAAAAGGGCTCCTAGGCCGCTACCTTGACAGGACTGCTTGTCATGAGGATGTCGTGTGGTTTAAATGGCAGCCCTATTGTTCTGAGTGGCCTTTAGCTGAACAGATAAGAACACTCAAGGAGACATTAACCACCTGCTGCCAGCGGCAGCTGCCCTAGAGGCAGAGACATAGGTGTCCATAAAAGCTTTAGCTGATTATTGGGCTATATGCCCCTAGCAATGGAGCATTAGATTTCGGAAGGCTCTTGACCATTGCATTAAGTGTGTTCCACAGAGTGTACTTGTGCTGAGGAATGTAGGAACTTAAGATGTGGGAGTCTGCTTTGGTCCACAGATGAATACTGAAATGTTATGGTGGACCCCATATCCCTGAGGAAAAGGAACTGGAAAGAAGATCTTCCATTACACTGAAACAGAGGGTTTGCATTCCAGCCCACAAAGTGAGTCATCCACTGCGTCTTTGACAAAGCAGCAGAGGGAGATACTCATCCAGATCTACTTCTACCCCAAAATAACCTCCAAGGGCAGGTCAGGATCAGGGAGACACCACCACCTGGATCGGGGAGGAGTTCAGAGCCATCCGCAGTGCCAGCACCACACATGGCGCCACACCCAGCATCGGTGCCAACACCGAAAATGCCCGGCACTGATGACAAAGCAGCACAGTGGCGACAATGGCAGTGCATGGCATCGCGGAAGGCATAGGCACCGCAAAGCGATACCGCACCACACAGCACTGCCCAAGGCGGCAGCACCCAAAGCGCCAGCGCCAGACATGCACCACACGGAGCAGGCACAATGCACGGTGCCAGAATCACTACTGGACCTACACCTCAAGTAAGGGGAAGTAGGAAGCGGTACCCCTGCTGGCCCCTGCAGAGACAAAAGGAGACGGGGTAGGCACAAGGGGTCGGCAGGCATGAGGGGTCCGCATCGATGGTGTCAGCACCAGAGAGAGCACCCCATACATTCTGGCCTGGCAGAACCGGCTGTAGCCCAGCGGCCCCAAGGTCCGAAGACCCCAGACTCAGGACCACTAGCCACGACAACTGGGCAGACACCGTACCCCCTGCTCTAAAAGAGCAATCCAGAGGTGAAACTGCTCACCGGAACCCCATCAAGGACAGAGATGGGAACCGGTGTCGGAAGATCATGGCCGTTAAGAGCGGAGCCACAGGGGAACCCACCAAAGTCAGTTCTGGCTTACTGCTCTCAACCAGCGATGATCAAAGTGCAGACATACCAGAGGGCAACTTCGAGAGGTACCGATTCTTCTTCCACCAACAGGAGGAAGAAGAGCTTGAGGTCAAGTGGAGCCGGGTCCCGGAACCACTACATTTGTGCTATGGGTGGACTGTCCTCCCACCCAAGCACTGGACTGCTCATGGTTGGATTCCCCCTTTCAAAAAGGGCAGCGGACCGGACACAGCCCCACTGCCATCACAGCTTTGAAACAAAGTCTACCATCACCGCACCATCAAAGGTCGACTCCGCTGATGTCAAGCTGAGAATAACTACTACTTCTTCATTTTCTTCTTTTTTTTTTTAAAAGAAAAGAATGCTAAAATTGGTAAGTTAAGCGAATACTGAATGGCTATATAGCTGCTGTCGTATAGACGAAGACTAGACTCCTGGCAGGGACAGCAGAAGAAAAGGAATTGAAGCGGTTGGAGGATCAATGCCGAGATAGCCTATATGACATGAGCTAGCCTCGTGACGCCGCGCATGCGCAGTCCTGTCCCGGCGCCAGCCCTCCTTAAGATTTTTGGCTCCCGTGGGGTCCTAACGCCTCCAACGTACTCCCATTAGTGTGAATAAGTGGTGGAGACTTGAGCCCAGGAAGATTTTAGCCGTCAAACATCAGGATCCCACAGAGTTTTTTTCTGCAGCAGTCTACTAGGGGCCACCCATGCTGATGTCAGGCTCTGATGTCACACACGCTATATAAGCACAAGCAGCCCCATCCCCTCGTTAGTTCTTTCCATAGCCAGAGGCCATGGGATACAACAGTCCCACCAGGGAACTGAGAAGAGAGAGAGATGTTGCCCAGCTAGCAGAAAAGCTGGAGCAACACGACAGCTAAGCTCTGGAGAGAGAGAGAGAGAGAGAGAGATAGGGGGATGAGGGAGGGATGGCATGACCTGATGACGGAGATGCCCATGAAGATCTACTGTTAAAGTAAGTTCTTACGTGACTGTTCTGTCTTCTTTGGTGATATCTCTATCATCAGGTCATACTTATGGAACGAGTCCCAAGCAGTGTTGAGAGCAATGACAGTCTGGGTGGCAGGAGGCCAGAGGCCTAAGAAAGAAGGCCCTTCTCCTGGAGGCAATGTCCAGACTGCAATGCTTGGTGAAAGTGTGGACAGTACTCTGAGTGGCAGCAGCGCAAATCCCAGCTACAGACAGGCACCTGAAACAGGCAGCAGAAGTGGCCATGCCCCTGGTGGAATGAACCTTAACCACAGGAAGTTACTTACCATACCTCCTGTAACAAAAATACTGTAATACAGTTGGCCAACCATTTGGACAAGCACTGTTTTGAAATTGGAGCGCCCTCTCTGCCAGGGCAAAGGAAACAAACAACTGAGAGGACTTCCTATAGTCCCTCATATGGTGTGTGTATAGCAACTCAAAATTCTATGTAAATCCAAAGTATGGAGCAATGTTTCCCCTAGATTGTCATGCTCTGGATAATAAACCGGCAGGTGGATGGATTGATTTAGGGTAAACACAGACACCACCTTAGGGAGAAACTTAGGATTAGTACACAAAAAGACCCCGTCTTTGTGGAAAATCAAATAAGGCTACTCACTCATGACAGCCTGTAGTTCTGAAATTCTTCGAGCAGAACTAATGGCAACTAAAAAAATAATGCTTTCCACGACAGAAAGCGTAGCTCGCAAGATGCAGCTGGCTCAAAGGGAAGCAGGGTTAGCTTCTCTAAAACAAAATTCAGGTCCCAAGCTGGAACCGGGTCACGAATAGGAGGCTTCAAATGGAAAATGCATCTCAGAAAAGTACAGGCCAGCTGGTGCAGAGGACTGAGGTGCTGGATGCCTTGCCTCTCACCACACCGGTGACCCATGTTTGAGAACGAGCACAGGACGCCAGTGGTCGGCCAGGAGGGGGGGGATGGAGGGCTAGAAGTGGATGGAGCAACCGCCAGGCAGCTCTCCTCTCCCAGGTAAGGGTGGTAGGCCTCCCTGGCTCTTGGCTGCCACCGAGTGGAGGTTCGGTGGTAGCATTGGGCAAGGGGAGCTAGATGCTAGGCACGGCGAGTGGATTGGGGCAGTCTCTAGTGCCAGTGCGCATGCGTGCCTCCTTGCACAGGTGCATCTGTTGTATGGCTGGGGCCTCCGGGGTTTAAGGGGAGAAAATGTGGAAAAATTCCCCCTGGCAGAACGATGAGGACCGACCCCTAGCGGCTCCACACCAGTGGCTGGGTGCACGTTGCAAGTCCTGTAGCAGAGGACACCTGGTGTAAGGTAAGTTCCAGAGGAGCAAGGTGACAGGGCGGGGGACGGTCAGAAGGGGCAGCCAGGAAGCAGGAGCATAAACTACAGTCTGAAAACAAAAAAGAAAAGTACGGGCCACATCCAGCTGTGTCACAGTATGAACATCAGTGGGCTCATGATAGGCTAATATGGCTGACAGGTGCACTTTCAGGGAGGAGTATTTGAGTCCTGCACCAGACAAAGTCAGGAGGTACTCCAAAATCTGGTTCACCAGACAGGTGAAAGGGTCCACGCTATGAGAAGTGGCCCAGACACCAAACTGCTTCCATTTCACAGAGTAAGTGGCAATGGTGGACGGTTTTCTGACAGTCACCAGGATGTCCGACCCTTCTGAGACACCCCAAACCGAGCAATGGCTATGTCCTCAGGAGCTATGTGTGCAGATGGAGGGACTTGAGGTCTGGACGGACACAGGTTTCCTGGGCCTGATTCAGCAGGTCCCAGCAGAGACACAGGGGAACTGAAGGCTCCACTACCAACTGCTGTAGTAATGGAAACCATATCTACTGAAACCAAAACGGCCACCAGAATTAGGGTGGCCCCCTCCATTTGTACTTGATGAGAACCCTCTGAATCAAAGGGAAGGGAGGGAATGCGTAAAGAAACCTCCCTTTTCAGGAGAGGGACAATGTGTTTCACCAGAAAACTCCAGGCCCTGGATCTAGCAAGCAGAAATGCGGCAGTTTTGTGCTGAGTGGGGACACAAAAGATCCAACTCTGGACGACCCGACATGTCCAACATATCTTATGCGACCGAGGACAGCAGCTCCCACTTGTACACTTTGGACTGCGACCTGCTGAAGCTGTCCAATAGGCATTTGGGGCACCTGGCACATGGACGGCTGACAGTTCTAGACAGTAATTTGAGCCCATTATTAGAACCTCATCGCCTCCCGGCACAATGTGTAGGAATGGGTTCCCCCTTGCTTGCTGATGTAATAAACCACATTGAGATTGTCCGACTACACCAGCCGATGGCCTAGAGAGATGGTTCTGGAGGGCCTGTAAGGCATACAGAACTGCCCTTATTTCTAAGATGTTTATGTGGAGGTGAGTTTCCCAGTGGGGCCAGAGACCCTGGGTACAATAAGGGCCCAGATGGGCTACCCAATGCATCTGTGGTGAGGATCTGGTGAGGAGTGAGGATAAGAAAGGGGACCCCCTTTAAGAAATTGGACAGGTCCATCCACCAGTGAAGCCCTTTGCGTACTGGCGGATACCAGGATCAGCTGGTCTAGATCATCTTAGTGCTGATACCACTGAACACTGAGGGTCCCCTGCGGAATCCTCATGTGCAACTGGGTCAGAGGGACCATAGCAACAGCCGCAGCCATTAGGCCTAGTAACATGAGGAATGTTCTGACTGGGACATGCCAGCTCTGAGCCACCTCCTGGGAGTGGGCAATAAGGCAGTCTGTCCTGTCTTGAGGGAGGAAGGACTGCCCCTATGTACTGCAATCGCTGAGAAGGGGTTAGCACAGACTTTGGCCGATTGACAGTAATGCAGAAGGACTAGAACAACTGCATGGTGTGCTCTAGAGTCAACAACAGGAGCTCCCTGGACTGGGCTTTCAGTAACCAGTCGTCCACATATGGGCACACATGGAAGCCTTCGCGCCAGAGGGCTGCTGCTATAGCTGCTAAGCACTTGATAAATATCTGTGGTACACAGGATAAGCCAAATGGCAATACTCTGAACTGGTAATGCTCCCCCTGGAACAGAAACCGCAGGTATCGTCAGTGGGGGGGGGCAAACCATGATATTCAGATAGGCATCTTGCATATCGAGGGGAGCATACCCAGTTGTCCTGCTTGAGCAGAGGAGGAAGGCTGTGTAAAGTGACCATCTGGAATTTTCTATACTGGATAAAAAGGTTCAGTTCCTTGAGGTCTAGAATGGGCCTCAAGTCCCCTGTTCTTCTGAGAACCAAGAACAACCTGGAGTAGAACCCTTTATTCCTTTGCCGCCTGGGCACTGGTTCTATGGCCTGCTTGTGCAGCAAGGTGAGGACCTCCTCTCTGAGCACCTCTATGTGGGCTGGAGGGTAACACGTGGGGACTGGGGGAATGTCTGGAGGCTGTTCTAGAAGCTCTAGAGCATGGTCCTGTTCGATCAGCTGCAGGATCCAAGCATCTGCTGTGTTGGGTCTTCAACAGACGGCGGGAGAACCAACCTCCAACCACCACCTCCTGGCTTGGAACAAGAGGAGGGAGTCTGTCAAGGAGTCAGGCTAAAGCTGAACTGTCGTTGGGACCACACCTCCTACTCTGGGCTGCTTGGCAGAGGAACTAGATGCAGAGGAGGGGGCAGGTAAGGCAAAGATGGCTCTGTGTTTACCTGGAAGCTTGGTTCCAGAACCAGACTTGTGAGAGACCTTACGAAAGGAGGGCCTCGGTCTACTCCTGGACTGGGTATGGTACAAGAGTGGATAGACTGACTAGCTCTGCAAGAGGCCTGCAGGTCATTGATAATATCCTGCACATGTGATCCAAAAAAGTGTGGCCCACAAAAGGGGCACTCAACATCTTTTGCTGGACATTAGTCACAAATCCAGAGACCTTAAGGCAGGACTGCCTTCTGAGGCAGACTTGTCTAGACACTCACCTTGTTGTTAAAAATATTTCAGGGTATTTCTGAATCCAGTAGTGAGCTACAATGGACCTTGGTCTTTAAAGAGCTCTGTAAAAACCTATGTAAATGCTGGAGGCAGCTGTCCTTGCTTGTAGTATCAGCAATATCACAGGTGGCTCTGAGGAGATGTTTACTGACATCTTCCGAGGCCGAGAGCACTTTGATAAGCTCTTGTCTCTGGGAACCCTCAGGAAGGGCCTGCACAGAAGCTTTACCCTTCCTCCAGAGGGTGTTTTGATACTTAAATGAGATGGGTCAAATGATTGGCAGTCCTAAGGCCCAGAGTGACAGAAATGAAAGTCCTCTTGCCCCAGAGATCTAGCCTCCTGGATTCCTGGTCGGGGCAAGGAACTAAGGTGCTTGGGAGCCTTAGTTCTGTCAGTGAGCAGCCTTGATAACCACTGAGTCAGTTTCAGGATGGGCAGCATAAAATGACAACCCGAGGTGCCTGGTAGAGCTTGTCAGCCTTTCTGGGCCTAGCTGGTATCATGTTGGGTCTGCGCCAGGCCGCAGTAGCAGCATCATTCAGTGCTGGCAGCAGAGGAGGAGTAACTTTGGGTGGAGACTCCGGGATCTCCAAGAAGTCCACCAGATTCCTCCTGGTTTCATCCTCTTCCTCCGTTTGAAATCCCATGGTAGAGGAGAGCCGCTTCATAATATTGAAAAATGAGGGGTCCTCCGGCAGGGGACTTGGGGGTGTGTTTGACAGAATCCTTACTCCTGGAGGAGACAGTGGTCCTAACAGAGGAGTCCATTTCGATATCGTTCTCCTCATCCTCAGGGAGGATGAGGTCAGAACTGTATTCCTCTTTAATGTCAGGCCTGCTCTGAGGCAAGAATCCATGAGTGGAGTACCGACAACTCTCTGGAAGGCACAAGGCGAACGGTTCGGACTGGCGT
The DNA here is from genome assembly GCA_016271365.2 of Neoceratodus forsteri. Taxonomy (NCBI): domain Eukaryota; kingdom Metazoa; phylum Chordata; order Ceratodontiformes; family Ceratodontidae; genus Neoceratodus; species Neoceratodus forsteri. The sequence goes on from CM057450.1 coordinate 1,548,957,428, forward strand.
TGACTCTGAAGTAGCCACCAATGGTGTGGGTGACGACGGCTCTGGCCATGGAACAAACTGTTGAATAAGAGATGCAGTAATAGAGGAAAGGATAGTACTGGGGGTGACGGCAGAATAGGGAATCGTCGTTGACACAAGTGTCAATGAAGGGGGGGTGTAGCCCAGGTCTGATATGACGAACTGCCAGCAGTAGAAGCAATTGGGCTCAGCGCCAGAGGATCCTGAGGATCAAGAGGTCTCGACAGCGGGGCGGGGGCCCTCCGCAGCCCTGTGACGGCTGGGGAGAAGACTCCTTTGTGGGGGTCCTGATCAGAGCAGAGGCCTGCATGGGGCGATATGCAGACACTGAAGCAGTCAGTGGGGTGATCCCTGGAGAAGAAGAAGAGAAGGAATCCTGCAGGGACCGGAATCACAGATGACGGAAGGGGGGAATGGTCCTTAGGCCGATCCTTATCACATCGAGAATGTTTCGGCCATGGTGGCCTCAGAGCCTGAAGAAGATGCCGGCAACTGGACAGGGGGGGTCTCCGGAGGTCCCATGCTCTCCGTGAGCTGCTTGTTGCTCCATTAGGAACTTCTGCAGGGCTTTCTTGCATCGCTGCCGGGTGGCGAGGTTCAGCTTCAGGCAGGACTCACAGGTAAGAAGGTTTTGGCTAGGCCCAAGAGAGCAGACATAGATTTCATGTTCATCGGTTGAAGAAATCTTCTTTCCACAGCGGCAGTGACGGAGCCAACGAAGGGTTAGTTCTTGACACACTAAAGATGAGGGAATTACGTTAAGCTAAAGTGTTTCAAAGGGAAGTAAAAGAAAAAAGGGTAAGTAATTTTGCTGGCCAAACTGAGTGACAAAGCTTCCATAGAGTCTGTGCGTGAATGGTCGATGGAGGGAAAGAACTGACGAGGGAGCAGGGCTGCCCATGCTTATATAGGATGTGTGACATCAGAGCCTGATGCTAGCGTGGGCAACCCCTAGTAGACGACTGCAGAAAAAGCTTCTGTGGGATCTTGACGCCTGATGACTAAGTTCCATAGGTGTGACCTGATGACAAAGATATCCCCGAAGATGTTCAGATTCCAACTGACCTTGAGAACGAAGCTCGAGAAGTCAGTAGGAATCTGAACCTCAAGGTGGCTGCACAGGCTACTTGGGCATTGTTTTGCCCAACCAGTATTTTTATGATGTATATAGCAACAACTGGTAAAGGTTTTAAGTAAAGTAAATAACGTACACCACAAGTGTATATATTTTTTTGTTTTAGTTTACTGTTAACTGTAAATGAAAAGTTGTCCCACTCACAGACATTCTAACACACTAATACACACTGAATAAACTGTCGAAAGCAGAACAGTGAATGAATTAACATTTTAAATGTAAACTACTGTTTATCCTTTCGAAGCCAGTATAATGGGTCATGTTCCTTGATGAATTTTTGCTGTTCACTGCACTCCTTTGAAGAGACCGCAGCTAGCATCTTGACGATTCCACTGCGATCTGAGTGAGATGGCCGTGTGGTTCTTTTCAGGTGCAGTGAATGGCCAGATGGGCTCATGGTAATTTTTTTTCATGAAATGCAGCTGTACCCCAGAAAAGTATAACTGCATTCCATTACCTTTGCACTGCGGTACAACAGCATTCTGCTTAGGGTGAAAATCAAGGCAGAACTACGTTTCTCTATGCACTAAAGACCATCTCACCTTTCTATTACACCCAGGGAACCTCTCAAGCTTCACTCTTGAGGTTCCTGGTTGCTATAGAAACCTCTCGATTCAGACAAAGGCTTGTTGTGCATGGCTGCCCATACATCATCCTCTGTATTAAATAACCTTTCATGGTTATCATAATCTGCAAATTTCATACTGTGACATCGCTAATTAAAATTAAGACTCAAATGAGTCCAACAGATTCTGGGAGTGCTCCTTTATCAATTAAATTATGGAAGGCTTCTTGGAAGTGATCCAAGCTCATATGAATAATATATTGTTATGAAATTAAGAGCAGGGGAAGAAAGTACGAAAATAATCTGGTGTGGAAGGTAGAAACCCAAAAGTCAAATTCGGAATGCCATCTCACCGTCCATTATTCTGCCTAGTCAAAAAAGCAGTGCTATAAATTAAACTGCAGAGCAGTGGCATTGAAGCAATACTCTAGTTGGGATACTAGTATGCTGAAAATGGTATCTCACTTTGAAAACAGATACACAAAACAGTAGAATACCATTATTTCTGAGCCCTGAAGAGATTGCACACCTTGCTACTTCTGCTGAAGCAGAGTCATGGAAACAGTGAAAGCCAAAATAGAGTTCAGATGTGTCCACCAAATTTATTTATGTATGTATGTAAGCATGTATGTATTTATTTTCTTTCCATATAGGTTTTTCTCCCTTCGGGGCACCAGGCAGGTTCTGCGCCAGTCCTCTCCTCGAGAGGACTCATTCCGCCTCCCAACTCAGAGGTATCATCCTACTTGCCCCAGTGCTCCCTTTTACATTTTCTCCCCTTTATCCCGAGGCCCCGGTACATGGACGCACATATGCGTGAGGCACGCATTCGCTTCGAGTCTCTGGAGACGTCTTCTTCCTCCCATCTGGTCTAGCGCCAGGCCCCCCCCCCTCCAGGCTTGGCGCTGCCACCATGCCTCCACCTTGTGGCAGCCAAGAGTCAGGGAAACCCCACGTCCCTCCCTGGGAAAGGACAACTGCCTGGTGACAGCTCAATCCAACTCCTCGCCCCCTCCACCCCGCGCGACCCCTGCTCATTCCCAAACACAGGTCGCCAGCGTGGGAAGGGTTCCACCATGCCCCGGCGACACGAAATTTGTTGATCGTCGGCTCAGCGACAGCACACCACCACCAACTGGTGTTGTGCCGACGCTGGGTGAATTGGTGTTTTCTGTGGGGGTGCTTAACCCCCTACACCCCCCATGTGGGGGACTTAGAATTACTAACTCCAGCTGGAGTTAGTTCAGGAAGGGGGGCAAACACCCCAAAGGCAACAGTGTTGGAAAACATGGAGGCCATCACAGCAAACTGCTGAAAATGTCGCTGTGATGGTCTTTATGGTATTCCCATTGCTGTTGCAACGTGATACCCGTGGGAAGAGGTAAGGCACCAGCGACTCAGCCCTCTTTGCCACTAGGCCGGCTATGTACATATTTATTTGCTTATTTTTTGCTGACCAGGTAGGTACACTAGACAAGAAAATGCCTACAGCCAATAACCAAAGTTACAATGGGTCAAAGGCTATAAGAGCAATTATAATGTGGTAAGAGTGTATACAAAGCATAAAGGATTATGACTTTACAAGGCAGTAATACCAAAACAGATTCAATGTACAATGCAAATTCCACAAAATAGGGTAGACAAAGGGTTTTAAATAGCCGGTATCGCATCGCAGTTTGTGATGAAAACTGGCTAATCGCATGAGTCAAAGTGAGGAATGGATCGCAAAAAAGTGCGATCCATGTTTCTGCGTGTTTTTTTTCACTGTGCGGTCTCGCGATATGCAGTATTGCCTGCCAGAAAGTGAGGGTGATGTGAGAAAGCAGTCATCAAGCTCGATATAGAGTGCCCACTGGGTGACTTGTCTGCACGGAACTGTTTTTTTATGTACAGGTGGCAATGCAGTTACAGGAAGTGTGGTCAACGGAAACTGCCAAGGGGCACTCCAGAATGCTCCAAGGACAAGGGTGAGGGCGCAATCCTCGAGGGAGTCTGAGTACCCAGTTAGCACCTGACTGAGCAAGGAGGGGAACACATTGCATAATATGTTGCTGCCATTTAGGAAGACCGAGTTCGGAGGCGAGTCGAGCAATGTTCAAATAAAAAAAACAAGAGTTACACTGAAGTCCTGCCTACCAGTAAGACTGCTCTGCAGTTTTTTTAACTGAATTCAGTTCTTTTAGGTCTCCTGCTCCGACTACAGTTATTAACCCAGAGATGGTAAAAAAAAAAAAAAAAAAAATGTAATGCCAGACTGATGTCTGAAATAGCACAGTCTAGTCAACTTCTGACAGATCCCTTGAGGAGGAGGAGGCATGAGCAATCATAGAACTCGACTTCCCTGTGTTAAGGCTTTTAGAACAGTCACTTAGATTGTTTTATGCCTGTATCGACAAGACATACGCAGTACTCCTACAGTGTGCATGGGAGGCTTTGCAGGTGCGCTGATATGCTGACTCCAGAAGCTTGCATAAAAATATGTAATTTATCATTTTTTGCCACCATAAAGAAGCTCACACTGTGACTTGGGGAATTAAGCAAGTTCATTGGTCATTATGTTGGGTCTCTGTGCTGTCTTCCTGCTTGGTGTTTGCTCCTCCTGACTGGGTGTACTGCCCCTTGCTGGTTGAAATGTGTCCCTTCCTCGCTGGGAATATGCTGTCTAGCCTCCCACTTCCTGTTCTGCACTGCTCCTCCTGCTTCTGGTATTTGCCCCTATTGGCTGGGTCTGTGCTGCCTTATCCTGGCTGGGTCTGTTGTGCTGCTACATCCTAGCTGGGTCTGAGCTGTGCCACAACTGCCCTATCCTGGCTGATGTTGTCCCTCCTGGATGGTTCTGGGTGGTCTGTTCTGGGTGAGTTTGTACTGCCCCATACTCACTCTCTTTAAACACTTAAGTGTTTTTTTTTCATGTTCATGTTGCAGTCCCTCGCTGGTAAAAAAAAAAAAAATAAAAATAAAGACAACCAAGCACTTCCTCTTTTTTTTTTTTTTTTACCTTATGCACCACACACCAAAGGAAGTTATAACTGTGTTTTCAGATGAGAAAAAAAACAAAAAACACAATGCATACTGTCTCATATAACTTTCATTTTGCTAATAAGTTTGATCCCCTCGCTACACATTAGCTACACTGAGTAGCACTTTTCCGCACAAAAGTGCTAATCACTTGAAAATGCTTGTTTAAAATCCTGTAGCCAACATAGACAAGATGGTACCTATCACACCCTGAAATGGGACATGGTCACGACTGAAAATCGGAATGGTCCCAGAGCTGGAATGCATCCAGAAACAGCATGGTAAAAAAATGGAATACAGCCTGAACTGAATTCTCCCCAGAACCAGAATAAAGCTTGAACTACCCAGAACTACGCAGAATGCTGCAACTAGGAATGCAGTCGGGAGACAAACCAGAAACAATAGGACCATGAAGAACCCCACCACAACTCGTTGGCTGCTTTTGCAGCCTAGCTTTGTGTAGAGCATTTCTGAACGTTTTTTAAGCGCTTTAGAGTGCCTTTTAGTGTGTTTTAAAAAAGTTTAATCGCTTAATTTTTAGTCCCTACCCTACTCAGTTATCGTTTTGCTGGGGTATATTGTCAGTATCTGGGCTTTCCGGAAATATTTGCTGTGAAGTGCTGCAGAGAGAGTGAGCTGAGCGCCTGAGCGGTTTCGGGGTGATTAAAACTATCTTGCGGCGTGTACTGTGGCCGCCTGCTTTGACCCGTTGCCGCCCTCGCATTTTCAGTCACTGGGCTGCTGCTTTTCGATCCGACTGCTCTTGTGGAAGCTGCTTTCTTTCGTTTTATCGCTGGAGACTGTTTGAACTTTGGGTGTAATTGAGGAACAGATGTTGGAACAATTACCTGGATTATGAGTGTGAAGACTGGAGAGGGGATTTGCTTTTTGAAGTGAAGACTGGGGAATTTTTGTGTTTGGCTGATTCCTGGACTGTTTGTTTGCTGAATTCCTGGATTTCTGGATAAACTGTGGAGGAGATTAATCTTGGAGGGAGCTGGTTCGAGCCCAGGAGTGATGGGCACACAAAGACTAGCTGTGACTTGGCATCTGGAGTTATGGTCCCTGATCCTGGGGGTGGGCGGGCTGCGGTGTGCGGCTCTGCGAGGGTGTCCTGGTCCTATCCCGCTAGGTAGCCGGCAGTTCAGCCCAGTGTCTCTCTGGGTCTCTCCCTGGGGCTTGCTGGGAAGTGAGCCCGGGTGGGGGACTAACAGCAGTGGCCATGGACCTGCGGTTTCGCTGCCTAGTAGGAACTATCGGGGGCATTTTTCGGCTCCTGAGCAGCCATCATTGAAGCAGACCACCCTGGACTTTTCTCCTCTTGATTACAGACAGACCTACCCTATTTTTCATATTTAAAATTGTTTAAGGCAGTGAGAGTGCCTTTGTTTCTTTTGGCCTTGGTACAGTGAGTGTGTGCCTGGTTTTAAAGTTGGACATATCTTAACCCTCGTGTGAGAGTATTCAGGGAGCTGGGGAGAGTTTCAAGACTTTTTCCATAATCTGATCCCCTCTGGTGGTGTGAGGACTATTGGGGGTTAGTTTTTTGAATTCCCTAGCCAGGAATTACAGTCTGACAATTCTCCGGCTATTTAATCTGAGACTTACCTAAAAGTGCAGGCGCGATTTTGATGATTCAGATATTTTATGTTTTATAAGTTATGTAGTTATTGTGATAACTTTCTTTAGACATGGTTATTTAACTGATAATAGACTATTTAATTTTTTTTCTTCCCCCCGCCACCTTGAAGTTAGAGTTGAGGGATTAATAGTTTATTATTTAGTAATTTTGTTTTGTGTTTTTATCCTGTACATAGTACAGTTTTATTTAAGTTACTGTAATGTGTAGGAGGCCTGCCCCCACGGTCATGCTCTATTCATCCTCCGCTCTCTGTGCCCTCTGTCCTTTTACCTCCCCCTTCTTTGCAGTTTACTATCTACCAGCACTGTAGAGCGCTTAGTATTGTTCATCGGAGGGGGAGAGGAGTCGGGGGGTGTGAACAATGAAGGGTGAATGAGCGGGGCCACCGCATCGGGGTCGTGAGATCCAGGAGACGCCTAGGGGTGAAATGGAATCCTGATCGTGGTCCTCCATGTCTGGTTTCCATACCCAAGGGCACCACCAATTTTGGTGGGCAGGTGGCCCGGATGGCTCTGGAAGCAAATATTGCATATCTTGTTGGTACGGTGGACCTGGCTTGCATCACCAAGACCTGGCTGGACGAGAACTTCGGCCCCATATTGGGGGCTGCAACCCGAAGCCAGGAGTGCGGTGATCCACCGCCGAGATTGGATCATGATGGGGGGGTTGTGCGGAGACCCAGTCATGAATGTTACCGTGGTGGCAGGTGTAAGTTGTAGGATCACCTCATCTACAGATTTACCGAGATGAGAAGGTTCCTTCAGAAAATGGAGGACTTGTGATCGATATGGCATATGAGTCGCCGAGGCTGATGGTCCTGGGCGACTTTAACGCCTGGGTTGATGACGAACTCTTGCAATTTGGTCAGCATTTCCTCCAGCTAATGTCATCTCTGGGCCTTACACAGATTGTTTCCACTGCTACCCATAACTACGGTCATTCTCTTGACTTAGTCTTCCTCCTGGGGGGTCAAAGCCTCGAATCTGGGGGTGGAACCAGTTGGATGGTCCAACCACTACACCGTGTGTTTCAGTTTTTGCACACACCCCTTCGTAGGCCTGCCCCTGTGGAGATGACCAAGTACCACCCTTTACGAGATGTAAGCTCTGAAGGCTTGGCGGCAGTGCTTGACCCATCGATGACTCCATCAGCAAACAATGACCCAGAAGCCCTAGTTATGGCTTATAATAAGGCCATATCTATGGCCCTGGATGTCATTGCTCCTGTCCGAGTTCGTCCTCTCTCCATTCGCCCTCAGTCCCCTTGGTTTGATGGGTCCTTGAGGGAGATGTGGCGACTAGGACGAACGTTGGAGCGTTGCTGGCGGAGAGCCGCCCTTGATGTCGATCACTTTAGATTGATGGATCATTATCAAGCCTATCAATCCGCAATCACCCGTAAAAAGGCAGAGTTCCTGTCCGGGGAGATTGCGGCTGCATAGAACTGACCAGGTCAGCTTTTTCGAACCGCTGACAGACTGTGCAACCCAGCCTGTCTGCAGGTCCGAAGAGCATTTTTGTAAGCTGAGTGCGAGGAGCATGCTCGATTCTTTGCGGCTAAGGTGGCCGACATTAGGGCAGAACTCCAACTGGCACACTCTATGGGCGCTGTTCTAGACCAGCATTTGGTCACTGTCCCTTGGTCTCCCTGGAGTACCTTCAACTGGCCAGAACTCATGGACATCATGTGGACTGTCCAGGGTATGCGCTCTATGTGCTGTAGTTTGAATCCGGGACCAACTACCCTGATTTTGGGTTGTAGTGACTTTCTTGGCCCAGTCCTTTCATGGATAGGCTGGTGCTCCTTGGAAACAGGTGAGTTTCCTAGCTCCCTAAAGGAGGAGGTGGTGACACCCATCCTGAAGAAAGCTTCTTTGGACCAGACTGCCATACGAACTACAGACTGATCTTGAACCTCCCTTTTACGGGGAAGGTGATTGAGAAAGTAGTTGCCGTACGACTGGAGAACCATTTGACCATCCATGATGTCTACGAGCCTCTCCAGTCCGGTTTTCAAAAGAGGCATAGTACTGAGACGGCGCTGGTCCGGGTGCTCAATGATCTCCTGATGGCTAGAGGTCAGAGGAACCATTCTATCTTGGTCCTTCTTGATCTCTCCTCAGCGTTTGACACTGTGGACCATGTGGTCCTGCTCGACCACATGAGGTTCATCGGTGGCCTGTCAGGTACAGTCCTCAGGTGGTTTTCATCTTTCCTCACCAGAAGAACTCAGAGGGTGGTGTCAGGGATTTATTCCTCTGACCCAGTTTCATGTGGGGTTCCTCAAGGTTCAGTGCTGTCCCCCATGTTGTTCGCAGTGTACATGCTGCCCCTCGGAGACATTGTAAGAAGGTATGAGCTGAGGTTACATTGCTGTGCTGATGATACCCAGCTGTACCTTTCTTTCGCACCCGACTATGATAGAGTTCTCTTGGTTTTTAACAAGTGCCTCGCTGAAATCCAGGAATGGATGAATTCAAGCTGGTTGAGGTTGAACTCGGTTAAGACCAAGGTGTTGGTGGGTAGACCAGGTCGCTAGATAGAGGGGTGGGGTGGGGTACCCCAGGACACTGTGAGGTCTCCCACTCCTGACCTCTGAATGGGTGCGAAACCTGGGGTGATTTTGACAACGGGCTGACATCAGATCGCAGGTGTCGGCAGTCGCCAAATCTTCCTTTTATCACCTGAGGAACATCTGCAAGGTGAGGCACCTTGTTTCATCCGGTGACCTACCTACATTGGTCCATGCCTTTGTGTCCTCTCGTCTGGACTACTGCAATGCCCTCTACCTAGGGCTTCCGGGGGTGGATATTCACCTCTTGCAGCTGGTGCAGAACGCAGCGGCCCAGTTACTGACGGGAACCTCACGGTCCTGTCATATTTCTCTGGTGCTGCACAAACTGCACTGGCTGCTAGTACAGTGGCGAATCACCTTCAAAGTTGGGCTTCTGACTTACAAAGCCCTACACGGACAGGGTCCGGACTACCTGAAAGAGCTTCTGGTCCCTTATTGCCCCGGACGATCGCTCTGCTCAACTGATGAGGGGTTGCTTGAGATTCCAAGGGTTTGTTTAAAATCTTCTGGGGCCCGGGCATTTATGCATGCGGCCCCCACCCTTTGGAATTCTCTACCCCGTCAGTTACGTGAGTGCCTGACCGTTGAGGGATTCAAACAGGCACTTAAAACTGTTCTATGGGTCCTAGCTTTTGGGGTTTAATTAATACTGCTGATTGTCTACTGCTATTCTATATTAGTTATTATATATGTATTTTGTCTTATTTTAATGTTTGTGAGGCGCCTTGGTTGAAAGGTGCCATATAAATAAATGAATTGAATTGAACTCACAACCTCTATAACATGGGTAGAGGTTCAGGTCTGAAAACTATCCCATCAGGAAACATGCTTTCCGTTGAAGAGATTCCAAGTCTGAATGGTTCACCTTGCCTTTTGAGACTGTCACAAGGTCTCGACAAAGAGGCAGAGTGTGGGTCCTTTTGGACAGCTGGAGTAACAGTGAGAAACATGGCTGTCTGGGCCAGCCTGATGCTATCAGGATCATGATTACCTGTTCCACTCTCACTTTCAGAAGCACTTTCTGTATCAAAGGAAAGGGTGCAAAGTAGAATGGAACCTGCTTCCCCATTACATGATGAGAACATCTTCTGGGATGGCTTCCACATGTGGAATTCTGCAACGTAACAGTGGTAGCTTCTTGATCTTCCATGAGGCAAAAAGATCCATCTGTGGAACAACTCACTTCCTGAAAACTGACCATAGCAGTTTGTTTCAGGGATCACTTGTTTGTGACATGACTCATCTTGCTGAGCAAGTCTGCCATTACAGTGCAGTGTCCTTTCCTGCAACATGGACGGCAGAGACATGTACTCAAGAGTAAAGGCCAGATCCCATTTTTATGTTTGCTTGCACGCATGTGCAAGAAACATAGTGTGACGATCCAAAATGCAGTGCCGTACAGTTGAAAGGGAGAGCACCGCTTGAGTGAGCAGCGCTCCCCCTCCCCACACACACACACGCGCGCACACACATTGTTTGCTCATGCGCTCCTCTCTCCCCCATGCACACACTGTATGGCTGATGGGGGTGCCCAATCCCCCGTCAGCTCTACTGTTCTCCCCCACAGTCTGTATGGCTGATGGGGTGCCTCAATCCCGTCAGCTCTACTGTCCCCCTCCGCAGTCTATGGCCGGTGGGGTGCCCAATCCCTGTCAGCTCTACTATTTCTCTCCCCGCAGTCTGTATGGCCGACAGGGTGCCCAATCCCCATCAGCTCCACTGCCCCCAACAGTTTTCCAGCTGCCACGCTGGGAGCCCACCCCAGCATGGCAAATGTCCCGCGAGTCCAAATAAAAAAAAATCTGAAAAAAAAAAACTTCCTCGCTGTTGTCTTCACCCCTCTCCCACTCACGCCCACCCACTGTGCACCCTGCCTCCCCACAACCCCACCTCACCCCATACTTACCTCCAGAGCTCAGCGCGACGATCTTCGGTGGACCAGGAACATGTCTGCACTCTTCAAAGCTGACCGCAAACTGAGGAAATGCCAGTAAGCTGCATAATGTAATGAATAGGGTTTTTTCAACTATGCTGCATATCTCAGGCATTTTTTGGAATTTTGGCACCAAATTTTCAACATGGGGTTTTTGGGACCCCCCCTCATGAATTCCGTCACTGTCATGGCATTAATCGGGCCCGAAGGGTGATTTTGCGGTCACTGCGCGAAATCACCTTTTGGGACCAATTATTGAAATGACAGCGCCAGTGTTCATAAGGTGGGCTCTCAAAAAGCCTATGTTGAAAATTTGGTGAAAAAATTCCTAAAAATGACTTTTACGAGCGTGCGTTGCGCTGTTCCTACACACGCTCGTAGGTTCTCGAATTTTCAATATTTTCACTCCGGATTTTCAACATTGCCATTTGAACACACTTCCTTATGAGTAGTACAGCTGTCATTTTTCACATCTCACCCAAAATGCGTTTCCACGCATGTAGTGCACAATGGCGCAGTCGGGTGTGCAAAATCAATGTTCGGGATACATTAAGAAAATCACAGTGACACTGTTCATGAGCAGAGGTGTTAAATGGCTATGTTAAAATTTGGTGAAAAATTCTCAAAATGACTATTTTACGAGCATCGTTGCGCTGTTCCTCTGCGCTCGCCATCGCAAATTTTCAATATTTTCACTCCAGATTTTCAACATTGCCATTTTACCACTGCTCTTATGAGCAGTACAGCTGTCATTTTCACATCTCACCCAAAACATGTTTCAGCCCATGTAGCGCACAATGGTGCAGTCGGTGTGCAAAATCAATGTATGGGACAAATTAAGAAAATCACAGTGACACTGTTCATGAGCAGAGGTCTTAAAATGGCTATTTTGAAAATCTGGTGAAAAAATTCCTAAAAATGACTGTGTTACGAGTGAGCATTGCGCAGTTTCCACGCACCCTCGTAAGTTCATGAATTTGTAATATTCTCAGTCCAGATTTTCACCACTGGCATTTTTCCACACTTCCTTAAGAACAGTATGGCTGTTATTTTTCACAACATGGCCGAAACGTGTTTTCACACTTTCAGCACAGAAATGCGTGGTCGCTGTGGGAAATCATTGTTTGGGACAGATAAAGAAAATCACAGTGACACTGTTCATGACCGGAGGTCCCAAAATGCTTGTGTTGACAATCTGCTGTAAACAATTCCCAAATTAATTATATTACGGGTGCACGTTGCACAGTTTCTATGCACGCTCGTGACTTCACCAGTTTTTTTTAATATTTTCACTGCAGATTTTCAACATTGCCATTTTTTACACCTCTCCATGAACAGTACAGCTGTCATTTTACGCATCCTGTTCAGAATGTGTTTTTGCACCTGTGGTGACAAATGCCGTAGTCGCTGTGCAAAAGCAGCTTTTGGCTAACAAACTGATATTGCCACTGTTCACGAGGTGGGGGTTACAAAACAACCAGGTTGAAAATTTGGAGTGAAAATACCAACGAATGCCTGAGGCATTAGGGTTTCCGACCATAACTCCCCACCCTGTAGAGAATGACAGGCATCAGGGCTGTGACTTGGGATTGTCACCTGCAGTGCTCATATCATCCCACCCCCACCCACACCTTGCAGCCACTGAGAGGCATCGAGGTGTGCCTTGGACTCTTCGGCCCCAAAGTTCACCCCATTCTCCTATACCGCACCCATCTCACAATATTTCCTGATGGAATGGGATGCGCATGAGAGCCAAAGACCCCAAGGCACACCGTAACACTTGTCGGTGTCTGCACGGTAGGGTGTGGTGAAATGGCGTGGCCGTTATGCCTGATGACCCAAAGGCACACCCCAATGCCTGTCACTATCTGCAGAGTGGTGATGGGGTTGGCTTCAGTTCAATACTTCACTGCCATTCCGATTATGCAGCTCTGTAACTCCTACACTACCAATGCCAGCAAGCAAACATTCGGCATTGACAAATGCTTGTTTTTTTTTTTTTATTTAATATGCTTTATTGGAAATTTCAATATATATAAACAACTCAACAAATTCAAGAACATCCAGAGATAGCAATTATAACAGATAATGGGGAAAAGGAACGAATGAAAGAAGGGAGAAAAAGAGAGAAAGAAAATACATACAAAAAAAAAAAAAATTACATAACGTAAAATACAACCAAAGCAAAATTACCCCGACACTCCCCCAGCCCCTATGCCCCAGCCCAGACTGGATGGTTAACTGGCATCTAACAGGAATTATAGCTAGTTTGCATACAGAACTGTCGTGCCATAAGAAGAGAAAACAAGTTATGGCTAGGAGTCTGTGGGTAGCGCCACAAAAAGACAGGAAAAAAGTAAAGAGGCATAGGTTATCATCCTGCTGCACACTCATAATACGGAAAATCTTGAAAATATAGTAAAATATTATTATGAAGAAGTTAATAAAGCAAACAAAAGTTCCCATCTCTTTCGAAACATCGAGTGACGCTCCGACGTATTAGCAACCATCTTTTCCATATTAAAAATTTCTCTAGGACATTCTTCTTTACTTGGAGTGTGAACATACAGCCAGTGTCTCAAGATGACTAACTTAGCAGCAGCAGCAACTAAAGCCATACAGCCTTTCCTGGGTCCACAAATACGCCCGTAACAGAGCCCCAGGATACAAATTTCAGGAGAAAAAGCATCTTGGAGACCCAGAAAAGGATCAAAAGAGCCCTGTATCTCCTTCTAGAAATCCTGAATCTTAACACACGACCAAAAATTGTACTAGAGCGTACCCTCAGCATCTCCACATTTTAAACATAAGCAGAGAATACCTTACCCATTTTAAATAATTTACTGGTGGTGAAAAAAAGGTTAGGTATAATATAATATAATTGTAATCGTAATCTGTTCTGTTTACCATAAACATATAAATCTCGCCATACCCTGTGCCTGCCTGACTCATTAACGGAAAATGCTAGGGTGGATTCCCAGTACGAGCAGCCAACAGAGTCTGTACGGGGATCCCATGTTTGGAGGACAGGGTTTATTTCTGATACAGGGTGAGGCGAACTCCCCAATATAATCGGCTGGGAAAAATCTCGCCCGCTTTCCAAGTCCAAGGTGCTGGGACCAGATAGCTAGATATGCAATGGCGTAACAGCATAAGTTTGAAATGACTGAAGATGGCACTTGGTGAGATTGGTGAAGCTGCTAGTAGGAAAGGTAAGAACCATCAGTTATGAAATCTGTGACTGTAAGCATGGATAATCGCAGCCAATGATGTGGTCACAGAGACTTGCCGACATTGTGAAAATTGGGGTTCTCAAAGTGAAGCTGAGCAGGATCTTTGCCTGTTTCAAGATGAAGGAATTCAAGCATACATGGGACAGTCATAAGGCAATTCTAGTGGGGGGTAGGAAGAAGTAGGCTGCTGGTTAACTAGGATCTGCAGCTTATCCATCAGGTAGGGAAATGGGCAGACTGGGTGGGCCAAGCGGTCCTCATCTGCCGTCAAATTCTGTTTCTAGTTATTTGTGTGCCAAAGACCAAAGGAGAGAAGGTTGTCGCAGCACAGCAGGCACACTTGACAGCTGTAAATAAAACAATGAACCTGGATTAATACCCAATTCTCAGCAATGACCCTTTTCTATCTGGAGCTATTGTGGAATATAGTCATAGGCTGAAAGCTCCTGTGAACAGCCCCAGTGAAAAGATATGCTGGCATGTGAGGCTAACGAGTATAGTTGAAAATCAGGTAAACGAAGGTCCCCTTTTTCTTTGGAAAGGGCAAGATTAGAATAAGCCCTATGCTGAGATTCTCCTTTTCAGAGAAAGATGGAGAAGTTATTTGTAATGTTTTGAACCATGAAAAGGGTATGTAGATACTGAGCATTCGCATGGGGTATAACAGACGGGGTTGGGGGGTAGATCTCATATTTTAAGTGAGTCACTGCACGGTTCTGAGATCTTGCACCCATTTAATTGTTTATGTAATATATTACTGAGGTACTGCCTGTCCTTATCTGTGGAACACAGTTCTAGACCAATGCTGAGAAGGACTTTATAGGGAGAGAAACACTGCTCTGAGCTCCATCAGACTGATGTGCTCTCTCTCTCTGCTGATTTTTTTTTTTTTTTAATTTAGTGTACTTTTATGCCCCACTGCACTAACCAGCCTCCCATCATCCCTACCGCTCCACCCAGACTCATCACCCACCAACCCCGGGACTAACCCAGCTTCATGTTCCCCACCTGGATGACCCCCATGGGGAAGGGCCACCAGAGGCCAGCCCAACTCCTCTAGTAGAGTTGAAGTTTCGGCTCTAGAGCAAGAGTCAGGTCCACAGTGCATGACCTGTGTAGGGCGGCATCCTGCAAGGTTGGGGCGTTTCCTTTTTCTCTCCACCCTCAGATGCCATGTGGGCCTTGGACTGGTGCACAGATGCATGCACGTGTGCATCATGGTGGCTACGTCCCCTTCCCTCGATCTGCTGGCTCTGCCTGCACCACCACCTGTGGTCACCCAGGTGGGGGTGGTGCAGAAGAGGCCAGGCACCCTCCCTCCCCCAAGGAGGCAAGCCTCCACCATCCTCTCCCAGGTCAGCCCTCCGGCAACCTGAGATTGTTCCTGAACCTAAGTCACTGGCATCGTGAATGCTGCGCCGGCACATCGGCCTGTCTCTTCTGAGCTCTATATCTCCTTTATTGGATGGCATGACATATCCCACCTTCCCCATCTGAGGAGTGAGGCATCTGTTGTGAGGTCAAAACTGTGCAGAGCTGGTAGAAAAGGGACTCCCTTTCTTAGGTGCTGCTGCTGCTACCACCACAAGAGGGAGCTTAGGAGCCTTACTGTACTGTACTGGTATCACAGCAGTCAGGGGATTCCCAGGTTGACCGCAGTATTTTTTTCAGATATCACTGAACTCCTCTCATGGTGCTGCCTTGCACAACAATCTGAGAAAATCCTTTGCAGTTCTCCTTGTTCCCACGTGGAAGGTGGCTGCATACTGTACCAAAGTCTGGAACCATTCTTGTGGGAGAGAGGCCCCTGCCTGAACTGTGTCCTGTTCTGCTGCAATGAAGTGCAGGTTTCTGTGGGTTCCAGGTCTGTCTAAATTCAAAACAAACCTCTTTTTTTTTTCAATCAGGAGCATCATTTACTTCATTGGTGGCAGGGTGTCTTCTCTAATTCCCCCACACACCAGTCATCTAAGTATGGATAGAATGTCACTACATTTTAGATCACAGAACTGTACAGTTTTTGGTCTGAAAAGTAAACATTACATTTTATCAGTCTACATCAAGAATTCAATGTATTGTAATGAAGCAGCACGATGGCAAAAATGTAGAAATTTCAATGTTTTAAAATGTTTTACAGAAACAATAAAGAATGCAGGTTACAGTTGCACTACTGGATATGACACGCAACTGGTTAAACATACTGAGGGAGAAACACGAGAAGATCAAGAAGGAGAACAGTCAGAATGTGTCAATCATGTCACCAGACAGGCAGACATGTAATATCGCCGAACCCCCTGAGAAGTGCAGGAATCTGCACTCTTCTAGTAGTAGAACTTGCTTTAAAAGAGTACTGCATTGAACATGTCATCATTGTTTTCCCATTACAAGCTTGTCTACAGGCTCCCATTCTGTTACTGTTTAGTCTTCAATGATCTTTTAGTGAATTTAAAATCTGCACCATTGCTGTGTGGAGAAGGGAGTCACATGACTGCTTGCGGACTATGACATGCTAGAAGCCTAGTATTTATTTCCCATAGTGTCAAGTGACCCTGAGAGTGAGGACCATGAGGAGAAAAAAAAAAAGACAGTTTGCAGAGGCTTCTTCAGGGAAAGCTGCAGGTCCACAGGGGACTCTACTTGGTTAACATCGGGGTGCAGCCTCCCGCGAGAAATCAAGTCCCTGGCTGGTTGAAAAAGGGTGAGCAGCCAGTAAGGTAAGATCACTTCGTAGCTCATTAAAATTGTGGAGTAAATGAGTGTTTTTTTAAGAAAAGGTAGCCGAATCCCTATCTGGGACGAGGCTTTGTTGCCATCTGTGAAGTGCACTGTAATTTAACTTTCTTTGTTGTAACTGTGCCAATCCATAGCTGAGGCAAGGAATTGTTGTTGTCTGGTAGAGCAGTGTAAACTTAAGTGTTTTTCTGAAAGTAGCAAAAGCCCTATCTGGGGTACAGCCAACCAACTAATAGAGTTTAAGCAGCAAATAACAGAAGCAACACAGTAGAAAACATTAGGTGGGACACTGCTAGGGGGAGTGGGAGGCGTGTAGGGAGCTGTGGGACAGTTATAACCAGGATGATGCTCTAAAAGTACTTGGCCAATGCCTAAACTGGTAGGAAGGTTCAAGAGATGAGAACTAACTCAAGGTTACGAGGGTGGAAATCCGTAATCTGAGAGCCAGGGCCGGTAAACAACTAGGAAGATTACAGGCTCTACTACCACAGAGGGCCCAGTGACCCAATAGGACCAAACAGACTGTAACTGGGAAGAAAGGAAGGAAAGATGGAAAGGGAAATCAGTGGTGCAAAGTGTGGCCACCTCAAACAAGCTCTTACCCTAGTTAGTGGAGGCCACCTGGAATCCAGCCAGGATGAGGTAGGGGCTAGTGCACCAGGGAGGGGGCTCTGTTGAATGCGGATAAAACAGGAAAGAGAGGCAGCCCCAAAAGAGAAGAGAAGAGTTATGACACTGGGAGACTCCATCGTTATGGGTACAGGTGAGATAGTAAGTTGCACGCTGGACATCAACAGCGAAGTCTGCTGTTTCCCTTGAGCAACAGGAAGAAACTGTTAGAACTCACTAGTAAATAAGGAGGAGGCCGTATCTGACAAGTGCATATAGGCTCAAATGATCTGGCCAGATGTACAGAGGAAGTAAAGAAGAGCTTTGGCACCCAAAATAGGATTCAATGGGACATAGTAGGGTTCGTGACCTTCTCTAAGGTCTTAATGCAGTCACCCTATAACCGCAAGGAGCAGACCACTGTGTAAGTAAAGGGCTGGTTTAGGGAGAGGGTTTCAGTTTTTAGAGGAGATTGGGTACACACCTGGTGCAGCTGTTGACTGTTCAAAGAGGGTGGTCTGCACCCCAACAAGGAGGGCAACTGGTTACTGGGGCATAGGTTTGCGTAACACCTATGGATGCCTTTTAACTAGGAAAGGGGACAGGCAGTGCAGTTATGGATAGGCACATTAACAAAACTGATGGGGACAAGAGGGTCTCCCTCCAGCATTAGAGCAGGCAGTGGTGGCAGGTCTGGCTGGTGGGGAGAGCCGCAGTAGGAGCAACAGGAAAGATGAAAGCAGAAGTACTGATGGAGCAGGCTAGGGGTAGAGAGGAAAGGGGCAGTAAGGGGGAGTGGTGAAGATGAGTAGGAGCCGGGGCAAGCACAGAGAGAACAGCAGCAGAGGGAATCATGTGTTCAGGAATGGGGAGAATAGTGAGGAAACTTGAGGTATGGACTCAGTACCCTTAAATCCCACTCATGGTGCTACACTGCCAATGTCATCATGTCCAGCTGTGACAGTCTTCATTTCCTGTCGGTCACAGGTCTTATGTCAGAAGTCTAGGGAAAAAGACCTGTGACCTTCAGGAAATGAAGACTCAGGAACAGCTAGACATGATGACATGGGCAACACAGCACCATGGGTGGTATATAAGGGTACTGGTGCACATGATACTCAGGTGGGATAGGGGAGAGGGGTGGGTGGCGGTGATACTTTACATCAGGGATATTACCAAAGTCTCAGAAATGCAGAAAGCAGAGAGGCGTGCAGGGCCTGAAGTCCCAGTCGGGTCTTAACTGAAAATAGGCATATAACTTGTCTAGTGTACTTACCTAGTCAACAAAAGCTAAATAAAGTCTGGCTGCAGTTTACTGTGGGAAGGAGGGTGATGAGGGTCAAGCTGGGGTACCGGCCCTGGCACAGAAGTTAGAAATAGACGGAGGGCTGGGACAGGAGACCAAGAGAGTGGCTGATCTGTGGAGGTGCTGATATTGGAGGACTGTAACATGCCAGACATGTACTGGGGCGCCCCAATAGCAGGAAGCACAAGGAGCCGGACCTGGTAATGAAATGCAAAAGGCACTTCTAATCAGTAAGCACATGGAACTCACTAGAAAAGGGACAATACTGGATCTGGTCCTGACAAACAGAGACAGTGTGGGGGAGGGCATGGTGGGGGAACCACTGGGACCAAGTGATCACAGGACTATGAGGGTTAAGGTCAACCTGCAGGCACACAGCATGCCCTACAGGACTAAGGTCAGGAAGGTGGCTTCTGAGAGGATAAGGGACATACTAGGGGAAACACTGCAGGGCGTGAAAGCAGCTGTAGGAGTAGGCAGCAAATGGAACTTGATGAAGTAGTACTGGAGGCAAAAGGTCTCTACACAAAGATGGTGCAGGAAGACAAGATGTGGGGGAACAACTGTGGTTTTCCAAGGGTGTAACATAGGCACTGAAGGAAAACAGAAAGACTTTCATCAGTTATAAAACAAGTCAGCCAGAAGAGAACAGGTGGGAATATCAAGAATGGTTAAGAGCAGCAAACATAACTGTGTGACAGGAGAAAACAGATGCAGAGCCGAGGTCAGTGAAGAGGGTTAAAGTAGGCAACAAAGCTTTCTTTAAATACCTACAAGAGCAGCGCAAACTAGGGATGGGGTGGCCAGGCTTAGGAAAGGAGGGTTGGGAGATGAACGAAAATGTGGGTGCCTCTCATGGAGAAACCAGCAAACCTCCAGCCAGCTTTGCCCATTAGAGCGTTACAGCAGTCATCGTAAAAATAGCCATATTTATGTGAGGCATTTTGAAGTGACAGTATATAAAAAAAAATTACTCACCTTAGTAATTATATTTCTTCTAATGGAGTCTTGCTGTATTCTGACAATCTGCAGTTAGCTCCAGCCTTTGAACTGCCCTGGAGTGTAGAGGGTTAATTTTCTATGCAGTGCATATAACGTTGAGCTTGAGCTCGGTTGAGGTCTCTGTCTGCAGCACTTTGAAACCCAACCGCCAGATTCTTAAGAGCAACCACTCACTGACTGACTATGTGGAAATTGTAAAATTTTTAACTAGCCAAATGGCAACAGAAAGTTTTGGATTCCCAAAAGAAGACTCAAGTCAGGAAACCCAAAACTAAAATCTATCCAAAATAAAAGCTTATAATACAAAGCACCCAGATAAAGCGGAGGGAGTGCTTGAAGCATCCCTGGGGTGCAACACTGCACCTGCCCACCCACTTCCTAAAAACAGGTTCTGAGAGGGGAGGAAGGGAGGGTGGTCAGAATACATCAAGACTCCATCAGAAGAAATTTAATTACTAAAGTGAGTAATTTTTTCTTCAAACAACAAGAAGTCTTGCTGTATTCTGACAATCTGCAGACTACCAAGCAGTACCTCCATGGAGGAGGGACAGGACCTACTTTGGGAATAGGTTCTGAAGTACTACTGTGCCAAACCGAGCATCACTACTAACCTGGATATCCAGAGAGTAGTGCCTGGTAAAGGTATGGAATGTTTTCCAGGTGGCTGCTTGGACAAATTTCTAACAGAGGGATATCCCTGGCAGCAGCCAGGGAAGCAGCTGTACCTTTTGTGGAATGAGCCCTCAGGCCTGAGGGTGGAATTTTTCCCAGTTTCTCATAGCAGAATTGTATACAGAAAACAATCCACCTGGCAATAGTTCTCTTGGTGGCAGGTTTGCCCTTTCCCACTTCCCCATAAGTGAGAAACAACTGGTAGGAATCAAACCTGTGACCCTTGGTATGCTCTATATAGTAGCGAAGGGCTCTTTTAACATCTAAACTGTGTAGCCTCCTCTCCCCTGAGGAAGAATGATCAGTGAAGACAACAGGGAGAGACAGACTGGTTCAAATGGAAGTCTGAAATCACTTTGGGCAAGAACCTCCTATTGGTTCTAAGGACCACTTTATCTCTATGAAAGGAGATAAACTCAGGTTCCACTGACAAGGCTTTTAATTCACTGATACGTCTGGCAGAGGTAATAGCTACCAAAAACACAGTTTTCCAAGTCAAGTACTTAAGCTCTGCTGAGGACATAGGCTCAAAAGGGAGTTGCATAAATTGAGCAACGCAAACATTTAAGTCCCAGGCAGAGGCAGGATCCCTAAAGAAAGGATTGGTATGAAGCAACCCCTTGAAAAACTTACAGAATACAGGATGAGATGACAGTGAGGAAGGCTTTCCCACTGACGGGAAAGCAGAGACAGCTGACAAGTGCACCCTGAGAGTAGCTGGTCTGAGGCCTAGGCCATTAAGATGGACCATATAGTCCAGAACTGTAGGCAATTCAGCAGTGTCTGAAGATATATGCTTCTTGGAACACCAAATGCTGAATCTTTTCCATTTGGAGTTATAAGTCTTTCTGGTGGCAGGCTTTCGAGAGGCTTTGAGAATATCCAGAACCCCTTGGGACAGATGCAAATCTACATACTCTTAACTCTTCAAGAGCCATGCCTTGAGATTGAGAGACCGAAGATTGGGGTACCAGATCCTCCCCTGAGAGGAGGTTAACAGGTTGTAATTCCTGGGAAGGGAAAGGGGAAGATAGATTGTTAAGGACAGTAAGAGGGGGTACCAGGGCTGCCTGGCCCAATCTGGAGCAATTAGAATCACTTTGCAGGGTTGTGACCTTACCTTGACCAGAACTTTGAACAGTAGAGGAAAGGCATAGAGAAATTTCTCTCCCCAGTTCAAACGCCAGAGCATCCAGAGGGACTGAGCCCAAGACTGGGGGTCTGCAACAAAACAGAGGAAGTTGGTGATTGCCTGGGGCTGCAAAGAGATCTATATCTGGAGCACCCCATCTTGAAAAAAATCACTTTCAACACCAGAGGGTCCAGGGACCATTCGTGATGGCCCTGGGAGATCCTGCTCAGTGCATCTGCTAGCACATTGTCCTTCCCTGGATGGTGGACTGCTATCAGAGATGTCTGCAGAGAATAAGCCAGGGACCACAATTTCATGGCTTCCGTGGACAAGTGCCTCCCTGCCTGTTGATGTATCACATGGTGGTGGTGCTGTCTGTTCTGACCTGAACCACCTTGTTCTGCACTGACAGAGAGAAAGCCTGCAGGGCCAGAGAAACTGCCCGAGTTCCAGGAGACTGATATGAGGAAGGGATTCCTGAGGGGACCACAGTCCCTGGGCTGTGAGAGCCCCCAGATGGGCTCCCCACCCCAAAAGGGAAGCATCCGTGGTAAGGACCACCGAATGAGGCTGAGCGACAAATGGGATCCCTTGCCTTAAATTGTCCTGATCCTGCCACCACTGAAGAGCTTGGATCAGTGTCCGAGTCACTGAAATCAGTATGGTAAGAGGATCCTTCCTTTGGGACCAAAAGGCCCTCAGATGGAACTGAATGTCCCTCATCAGGAATCTTGCCCCTTGGACCACTGCTGTAGAAGCTGCCATGTGGCCCAAGAGCTGAAGGAAGTGCCTTGCTGGTCAGGACACCTGAAGGAAGAAGCCAGTTCTATAAGAACTCTTGCCTTTCCGGGGGAAGAAAGGCTCTTGCTTTGACAGTATTTAGCTCTGCCCCTATAAAGGTAAGAAGCAGCACCGGTTCGAGAACTAACTGAGGAAGGTTGAGAAGAAATCCCAGTGAAGTGAGCATTTGCTGAGTCACTTGCAGATCTGACTTGACTTGGTCTGGAGACTGACCCACTATGAGCCAGTCGTCCAGATAGGGAAAAATGGAAATCTTTTGCCTTCTTAGAAAGGCAACTACTACTGTCAGGCACTTTGAGAAAACCCTTGGTGCTGATGTTACACCAAAGGGCACTGCTTTGAACTGATAATGGCCTGAGGGCAACTTGAATCTGAGGTACTTTCTGTGGGAGCACCTGATGGGGATGTGAAAGTAGGCATCTTTGAGGTCCAGGGAGGCTAGCCAGTACCCTGGTCTTAGGGAGGGAATAATTATTCCCAGAGTCACTATCTTGAACTTTGGTTTTAAAAGATGTTTCTTCAGGTATCTTAGATCTAGGATGGGTCACCACTTCCCTGTCTTTTTGGGGGTAAGGAAGTACCCGGAGTACAGACATTTGCCCCGGTGTAGGGTAGGAACTCTCTCTATGGCTCTTAAGGCCAGAAGAGATGAAACCTCGGCCTCTAAGGGTTTCGGAGAGACTTGCAGGTGGAAAAGATCTGGCTTTCATCTTCGGAAATTTTTTGAAGCTGAGAACCAGTCCCTGGCTTACTACTGCCAAGACCCACTTTTCTGAAGTAACAGACATCCAGTCCAGGACTAAGTAAGCCAGCCTGCCCCCTACAGGGATAGGAGAGTCGACCCGGGCAGACCCATCAGGATGTCTGCTTGGCAGGGGCCTTAGGCTGAGGAGTAGATGCAGCCCTGCTCATCCCCCTTCTGCCTCTCCCTCTGAAGAACCCCTTCTGTGAAAAGGGAGAAAAGGCCTGTGATTGGTAGAAAGGCCTATGAAAAGGCCTGCCCCTGCCCCTATATTGCTGCATTTGAGGAGTTGCCTGCCTCTCCTTGGCCTGTGCACTCCTATAAGTGGTCCTATATTCCTCCATCTTTTTCATGTAATTCTCTGTCTGCTCCCCAAACAGAGAATTACCTTCCACAGGGAAATCCATGGCCTTGGCCTGGGTGTCCTGTGAGAGGCTAGTACATCTGAGCCAAGCCATTCTCCGAAGAGCCACAGATGTAGCCATGACTCTTGATGACACATTATTGGAGTCCACTGCAGCATGAAATTGTACCTTAGATGCCGCAATCCTATCAGTAGCCACCTTCTCCAGCTCCTTAACTGGCTGGGGGGGGGCTTGTTTAGCCAGTGCCAGTACAGTGTCCCACCTGGGCTTCTGGTACCTGGCTGTATAGGCCATATAATTAGCTTGCCAGAGTCCCAAAGAGGATGCCATGTACTGTTTCTTTGCCAAGGCATCCATCCTCCTGGAGTCTTTATCTGGGGGCCGTGAAGCCAAGGGAACATTAGCCCTGTCACAGGCTGCAGCCTGCATGACCCCAACATGGCTGCATTGTTGATAGAAAAACTCAGTGTCTGAGCCCGATAAGGTATACCTCTTGTCCATTCCTTTATCAACAGGAGGTACAGAATTTGGAGACTAAGACTTTTTGTGTCCGTTTCCCAAAAGATTTGTGTAGGGGAATAGACAGCCTCCTGGACTCTGGGATGTCCATCATTTCAACAAAATCAGGCTCCTCTTGATCCTCTGTAGCCTCCTCCATAAGAAGCTGGAGGGTTTCAGACACTTTTCTGTAGAACAGATAGTGGGGAGGGGACTCAGACAGCCTAGGAGGGGAAACACCAGAAGGTCTGTCTGGGGAGATGTCCGGTTCAATGGGCACATTCAGACTTTCCGCTCCATCATACTCATTATCTTGCTCATAATCCCCCTCCTCCTCCTCAAATTCCGGTTCATAAAAATCCTCAGGGGCATAATCCTGAACCGGAGGAACCGACCAAACCGAACCCCTAGCTAACGCAGCCAGACTGGACGGAACCGGGCGAAGCGATTCAACAATCCAAATCGCTCAGGCAATCTCATCAGCGGTCGGAACATGAAACTCCGGATCTGAACCGGATGATTTTTCTTTACATTTCCTCTTTGTAGGAACCGTTCCCTCAGCATTGGCTCTCCTCTTGCCCGAAGAAGTATCGCCCTGGTCAGAGGGCACTCCTTCTGGTTCGGTTGGAACCGAACCGGGCTGGCCATCCAGGTCAGCGGACTTCTCGGCCTCCTTTTCCTTAAGTCTACCTAATCTCTTTTCCAGGGTAGACTTAGGAAAGTTTTTGCAACATTTGGCAGTCTGTATCGAGGTGGTCAAACCCCAGACAATAAACACAGGGGATGTGGGGATCGGCCTTAGCAAAGGCCTCCCCACACTCACTGCAGTGTTAAAACCCAGTGGGCCCATTTTTTTCCTTGCGTTTCTCAGACATGGCCAACCTAACCAAACTTACCCTTTTTTTTTGGCAACCGCCAGGCAAGACTCCCATATCGGTTTCTAACCGTGTTACGGGTATTGGAAAAAACTTTAAAACACGTTTTTTTTTAAAACCGATAAGGTCCGGTAACCACACAGAAGAAAAAATTACTCACCTTAGTAATGTTGTTTCTTCTAATGGAGTCTTGCTGTATTCTGACATATGCAGTTAGGTCCTGCGCCTTTCAACTGCCATGGAGAACAAAGAGTTAAACTTTCCATGGCCAGCATGGAATGTTCACCATGAGCTCAGTTGAAGTCCCTGTCTGCTGTTGTTTAAACTGCAACCGTCAGGTCTTTAAGAGCAATACTCACTAGAAGTTCTGTGTGGAAACTGTAAAACTAAAACTAGCCAACTGGCAACTAAATCTATATAAAAGGGTTTTTGGTTTCAAAAGGAAGACTCAAGTCAGGAAACCCAAAAACAAAACACATCCAAAACACACTCACTCACCCAAACAAAAGAGGGTGAAAAAAGGACACCCCTAGGGTGCCAACACTGCTCCTGCCCACCCATATCACAAAAACTAGGTTCTGAGAGGGGAGGCGGGGGGAGGTCAGAATACAGCAAGACTCCATTAGAAGAAACACCATTACTAAGGTGAGTCATTTTTTCTTCAAACAACATGAAGTCTTGCTGTATTCTGACATATGCAGACTACCAAGCAGTACCTCCATAGAGGAGGGACAGAACCTACTTTGGAAACAGACTCTGAAGTACTGCTGTGCCAAACCGAGCATCACTCCTAGCCTGGATATCCAGAGAGTAATGCTTGGTGAATGTATGGACTGTTTTCCAGGTGACTGTTTGACAAATTTCTAAGAGAGGAATATCCCTGGCAGCAGCAAGGGAAGCAGCTGCACCTCTAGTGGAATGAGCCCTCAGGCCTGAGGGTGGAGTTCTACCCAGTTTTTCATAGCAGAATTGTATACAAGAAACAATCCACCTGGCAGTAGATCTCTTAGTGGCAGGTTTGCCCTTACCAACCTCTCCATACGTGAGGAACAACTGGAGGGATTCAAACCTGTGACCCTTGGTACGCTCTATGTAGTAGCTGAGGGCCCTTTTAACATCTAAGCTGTGTAGCCTCCTCTCTCCAGAGGAGGAATGGTCAGTGGAGAAAACAGGGAGAGAGATATAGACTAGTTGAGGTGGAAATCTGAAACCACTTTAGGCAAAAACTTTCTGTTAGTTCTTAGGACCACTTTATCTCTATGAAAAGAGATGAAATCAGGTTCCACTGACAGGGATTCCAACTCACTGATACGCCTGGCAGAAGTAATGGCCACCAAGAATACAGTTTTCCAAGTCAAGTACTTAAGCTCTGCAGAGGACAAAGGCTCAAAGGGGGTTTGCATAAGCTGAGCAATGCAAACATTAAGGTCCCAAGCCGGAGCAGGATCCCTAAAAGGGGGACTGGTGTGAAGCAATCTCTTGAAAAACTTACAAAACACAGTATGGGATGATAGAGAGGAAGGCTTGCCTAATGAAAAGAAAGCAGAAACAGCTGCCAAATGTACTTTAAGGGTAGCTGGTCTGAGGCCTAGGCCATTAAGATGGACCATATAGTCCAGAACCGTAGGCAACTCAGAAGAGTCCGGAGAAACATTTTTCTTAGAACACCAAATGCTGAATCTTTTCCATTTGGAGATGTAAGTCTTTCTGGCGGAAGGTTATCGAGAAGCCTTAAGGTTATCCAGAACCCCCTGGGAAAGATGCAGATCTGCAAACTCTTAACTCTTCAAGAGCCATGCCTTGAGATTGAGAGACCGAAGATTCGGGTACCAAATCCTCCCGAGAGGATGTCAACAGGTTGTAATTCCTGGGACGAGAAAGGGGAAGGTAGACTGCTCAGGGCAGCAACAGAGGATACCAGGGCTGTCTGGCCCAAGCTGGAGCAATCAGAATCACTTTGCATGGTTGTGACCTTATCTTGACTAACACTGTGAACAGGAGGGGGGAACACAGAAATTTCCCTTCCCAGTTCAGAATCAGAGCATCCAGGGGGACTCAGCCCAAGACTGGGGGTCTGCAACAAAAGAGAGGAAGTTGGTGATTGTCTGGGGCTGCAAAAAGATCTATCTCTGGAGTGCCCCAGCTCGAGAAAATCGCTTTCAAAACTAGAGGATCTAGGGTCTATTCGTGATGACCCTGGGATATTCTGCTCAGAGCATCTGCTAGGACATTGTCCTTCTCTGGGAGGTGAACTGCTATCAGAGAGGTTTGCAGGGAATAGGCCAGGGAGCACAACTTCATTGCTTCTGTGCACAAGGCCGTAGACCGACTGCCTCCCTGCTTGTTGATGTACCACATAGTGACGGTGTTGTCTGTTCTGACCTGGACCGCCTTGTTCTGTACAGATTTGGAAAAAGCTTGCAGTGCCAGAAACACTGCTCTGAGTTCCAAGAGATTGATCTGAAGCAGAGATTCTTGAGGTGACCACAGTCCTTGGGTGGTAAGATCCCGCAAATGGGCTCCCCAGCCCAACAGGGAAGCATCTGTGGTGAGTATCACTGAATGAGACTGAGTGACAAAAGGAACCCCTGGTCTCAAATTGTCCTGATCCTGCCACCATTGCAAGGCCTGGATCAGGGTTCGAGTCACGGGGACTAGTTTGATAAGGGAATCCTTTCTTTGGGACCAGAAGGCTCTTAAGTGGAACTGAATGTCCCTCATCTGGAATCTTGCTCCTTGGACCACTGCTGTGGAAGCTGCCATGTGGCAGAGAAGCTGAAGGAAATGCCTTGCTGGTCGAGACACCTGAAGGGTGAATGAAGAGGCCAGTTCCATGAGGGTCCTTGCCCTTTCCAGGGGAAAGAAGGCTCTTGCCTTTACTGTATCCAGCTCTGCCCCTATGAAGGTGAGGAGCTGTACTGGTTCGAGAACTGACTTTGGAAGGTTGAGAGGAATCCTAAGGAAGTCAGCACTTGCTGGGTCACTTGCAAATGTGACTTGACTTGGTCTGGAGACTGACCTACTATGAGCCAGTCGTCCAAGTATGGGAAGATGGAGATCTTTTTTCTCCTTAGGAAAGCAACCACTACTGCCAGGCATTTTGTGAAAACCCTTGGGGCTGATGTTAGGCCAAAGGGCATTGCTCTGAATTGATAGTGGCCTGAGGGCAACTCAAACCTGAGGTACTTTCTGTGGGAGCACCTGATGGGAATGTGAAAATAGGCATCTTTGAGGTCTCGGAAGGCTAGCCAGTCCCCTGGCATTAGAGAGGGAAGGATAATTCCCAGAGTCACCATTTTGAACTTTGGCTTTAAAAGGCGTTTGTTCAGATATCTTAGGTCCAGGATGGGCCGCCATTCTCCTGTCTTTTTGGGGGTTAGGAAGTACCTGGAGTACAATCTGTTGCCCTTGTGTAGGGTGGGAACCCTCTCTATAGCTCTGAGAGCTAGGAGAGAAGAAACCTCTGCCTCTAAGGCAAGGGTCTCTGATAGATTCCCAGGAGGAAAGGATCTGGTTCTCATCTTTGGAAATTTTTTGTAGCTGAGAACCAGTCCCTGGCTTACTACTTCCAGGACCCACTTGTCTGATGTTAGAGACTTCCAATCCTGGACAAAGTAAGCCAGCCTGCCCCCTAATGGTATGGGAGAATCGGCCCAGGCAGACCCATCAGGGTGTCTGCTTGGCAGGGGCTTTAGGCTGAGGGGTGGATGCAGGCCTGCTCATCTCCAGTCTGCCTCTCCCTCTAAAGAACCCCCTCTGAGAGAAAGAAGAGGAGGCCTGAGCTTGGTAAAAGGCCTTGGAAAGGCCTGCCCCTGCCCTGGACTGCTGCCTTTGAGGAGTTGTTGTCTTTCTTGGCCTGAGCACTCCTGTAAGTGGTTCTGTACTCATCCATCTTTTTCATGTAGTTCTCTGTCTGCTCCCCAAACAGAGAATTACCAATTACAGGGAAATCCATGGCCTTACCCTGGGTATCCTGTGAGAGGCTAGTACATCTGAGCCAAGCCATCCCCCGAAGAGCCACAGATGTAGCCATGACTCTTGATGAAACATCATTGAAGTCCACAGCAGCATGAAATTGTACTTTAGATGCCTCAAGTCCCATCCGCAGCCACCTGCTCCAGCTCCTTGGCAAGCTTGGCAGGGGCCTGTTTAGCCAGAGCCAGCACAGTGTCCCACCTGGACTTCTGGTATCTAGCTGTGTAGGCTATATAGTTAGCCTGCCTGAGTCCCAAAGATGCTGCCATGTATTGTTACTTTGCCATGGCATCAATCTTCCTGGAGTCCCTGTCTGGGGGATGTGATGCCAAGGGGATATTTGCCTTATCACAGGCAGCAGCCTGCACTACCCCAACATGGCTGCACTGCTGGAAAAGGAACTCCGTGTCTGAGCCTGAGAGAGTATACCTCTTGTCCATTTGTCTGTCCACAGGAGGTATGGAATAGGAGACTTAAGAATTTTATGTGTTTGTTTCCCAAAGGATTTGTGGAGGGGAATAGACAGTCTCTTGGACTCTGAGATGTCCATCATCTCAACAAAAATCAGGCTCCTCCTGATCCTCTACTGCTTCCTCCACAGGAGGCTGGAGGGTCTCAGCCACTTTTTTGTAAAACATATAGTGAGAAGGGGACTCAGAAAGCCTAGGAGGCGAAACACCTGAAGGTCTATCTGTCTGGGGAGATGTCCGGGTCAATAGGCACATCCAGACTTTCATAATCACCATAATCATCCTCATACTCTCCTTCCTCCTCCTCCGGTTCATAAAATTCTTCCAAAGTGTAATCCGGAACCAACCGAACCGAACCCCTGCCAGATGGTGCCGGTTCGGTCGGAACTGAAGTAAGCGACTGTACTATCCTTATCGCCTTGGCTATCTCATCGGCGGTCGGAGTATGAATTTCTGGGTCCGAACCAGACGATTTATCTTTTCTTTTCCTTTTTACCGGAACTGACTCCTCAGAATCGGCTCTCCTTCTGCCCGAAGAAGTATCGTCCTTGTCAGAGGGTACTCCTTCTGGTTCGGTCGGAACTGAACCGGGCTGGCCATCTGGGTCAGCGGACTTCTCGGCCTCCCTTTCCCTTAGTCTACCTAATCTCTTTTCCAGGGTAGATTTAGGAAAATTCTTACAAATTTGGCAGTCTGAATCGAGGTGGTCAAACCCCCAGACAATAAACACAGGTAGTGTGGGATCAGCCTTGGCAAAGACTTCCCCACACACTGCAGTGTTGAAACCCAGTGGGCCCGTTTTTTTCTTGGGTTTCTCAGACATGGCCAATCCTATCCAAAACTTACCCTTTTTTCGGCAATCCGCCAAGCAAGACTCCCCTATCGGTTCCTGACCGTGTCACAGTTCTTGGAAAAAAACGTAATAAAATCCGTTTTTTTTTAGAACAGATACGGACCATTTACCACACTAATTAAATCACAAACTTTTTTTTTACCTCAAACTGATCGGTTCAGCTGAACTGATCCACAATTTACAAGTTCCACACAGAAACTACACAGAAAACCTATCTAGTACTCACAGTACCACAGACAGAGACTTGAACCAACTGAGCGGTAACAGCAATTCGGTAGAAACCGACCGAAAAAATGACACTTCAACCGACTTTCTGAATCAAGCAAAGGAGAAATCTCCGGAGCGACTGTTCAGTGAGGCGGAGTAAAGAATCTGACGGTTGCAGTTTAAACAGCAGCAAACAGGGGACTTCAACCGAGCTTATGGTGAACATTCCATGCTGGCCATGGAAAGTTTAACTCCTTGTTCTCTGGGGCAGTTGAAAGGCAGGACCTAACTGCAAATGTCAGAATACAGCAAGACTTCATGTTGCTTGAATTCAATATGTTGGATCGGTTCAGCCGAACCGATCAAGAAAAGT
Organism: Neoceratodus forsteri; assembly: GCA_016271365.2. Classification (NCBI taxonomy): domain Eukaryota; kingdom Metazoa; phylum Chordata; order Ceratodontiformes; family Ceratodontidae; genus Neoceratodus; species Neoceratodus forsteri. The sequence continues at coordinate 1,548,988,159 of CM057450.1, forward strand.
TGTTTACAATTTCCACAAATAACCCAGAACTACTACCTAAAGTACTTACTATACCGCAGACAGAGTCCTGAACCGTAATACTACGGAAGATAGGCGGAAAAAACAACACTTTAACCGACTTGAACCGAGCAGAAAGAGAAATCTCTGGAGCGACTGTTCGGTGAGGCAGAGTAAAGAACCTGGCGGTTGGGTTTCAAAGTGCTGCAGACAGAGACCTCAACCAAGCTCGAACTCAACGTTCTATGCACTGCATAGAAAATTAACCCTCTACACTCCGGGGCAGTTCAAAGGCTGGAGCTAACTGCAGATTGTCAGAATACAGCAAGACTTCATGTTGTTTGAATACATATAGTTAAACAAATAGGTTAAGAGATTTTGTGACAGCAACAACCATAGTAATAGATCCTCTGTTATCAAAGCGTGAGAATCTATAACACCATAACAAAAAAATAAAAAACTCCCTTAAAAAGCAGTCAAAATGGTCACTGTATGGAATTACAACTGTCAAACTATAAAAACAAATGAGCCAATTACATCAATTAATAATTAATATGACAACAAATAAGGACAACTCAAAATTACAAAAATGAGGCAGCAATCCCAACAGTATGAAAATGCCCTGTAATAATTATAAATTATTCTTTCACAAGGCAACAGATAAGTCTAAGTTAAGTTTATTGGCAGGAAGACTCCATTGAGCATGCTAATTTTCAAGGAGGTCCTGTAAGGACAACGTTAAACAACAGTGTACAATGAAAGTGATGACATAGCATACAGGTACAATAACTGGTAGAAAAAAAGTGTACATATGGTCAGTAAGAACAATAGTAAAACAGATCGGAATCCGGTGCCTGAGTAAGCAGCAGTGACATGCCATAAGGTAACAATAATTGGTAGGAAATACATACAGGGTCAATGAAAAGAAAAACAATAGCGAAGCACACAGAACTAGTATCAGTAAGAACTTATACGATTGCTGTCAGCTTCCCAAGATGGCTGAGAGTGCAGGAAGGAGGAAGGGGGTAAGGAGAAATACATAACTACCTCTGACGAGGAAGAAGTCCGACTGAGGGTGCAAGGGATAAGTGCAAGAAGTTACGAGAGGATGAAAGAGCAAGGGAGAGAGTTGGGCAGGGATCAGGGATGGAGGGTATAGAAGGAGTCCTGGGCGTAAGGGTGGGGATGGACTAGGGAGGACAGGGGCCAGGGTGGATAGGGAGACTAGGAAGAAGGATGTAAGAAGTCAGAGGGTACTCACTTGATAGCAGTGGCAGGAGACTGGCATGATATGCTAGGACCTATGGCAGTGACAGACTACTGGGAAGAATTTGTAGGTCAGGGCTCTGAAGAAATTTAATGAAACAGTGCTGGTGAGCCTGAGTGATGTCTGGATGAGATTCCATGCCGATGGGATGGCGTAGCTAATGGCACCAGCGCCGAGGGAGGTACGCATCTAGGGTACGTCGAGGAGGATGTAGGTGGATTTCTTAAGGGAGTAGGAGCAATGGGAAATATTAACAAGTGATGAGATATAGGTCGGTAATTTGTTTAGCAGACTTTTGAGAGTCCAGGTACCTAAATGGAGTAGCAGCCGGGTGGCAAGGGGTTGCCAGCCGACTTCTTTATATAAGAAGTCGCAGTGGTGTGTCCGGAAAGGTGCTTTAGTAATGAAGCGCAGAGCCTGATGGAACAGAATATCGAGCTTGGGAAGGCTGGAAGCAGTGGCACAGTTGTAGATGATGTCAACATAGTCTAGGAGTGGCAGGAATGTGGCCTGTACCAGTCTATGTCGAATGTCAAGGGGGAAGAGCGCTCTGTTCCTGAAGAAAAAGCCGAGTGCTGCTTTCAACTTACTAGAAAGATAGTCAATGTGTGCACTGAAAGAAAGTTTGCTGTCTGTCCAAACGCCCAGATATCTGAATTGATCAACCATGTCTAGTGATTCACCTACGACAGTCATGATGGATACAGGTGACGAGCTGTGCCAAGGGGAGGGCCTATTGCTACTAGTTGTGAAATAAAGGACCTTGGTTTTTTTCATGTTGAGTAGTAGCTTGGAGTTGATTAGGTTGCATACTAGCTGTGTGAAGTCAGCTTGGAGTATGTCACGTACTTTGGATAAGGTTGGCTTCGAAGTATATATAACGGTTATCGTCCGCAAAGAGATGTATTTTGGAGTTGCTGATACTAGAGTCTAGTAAGTTAATGAAAATAGAAAATAGTAGAGGGCCTAAAATGGAGCTTTTGGGGGATACCTCATTTTATGGGGAGGGAGTAGGAGACCAGACCACTAGCTTTCGTTTTCTGAACTGTACCTGTAAGGTAGTTCGAGAACCACTTAAGAGTGGTGTCAGATGTGCCTAGTTTACTGAGACCACTGAGGATGAGGTTATGGTCGATGGTATTGAATGCCTTGCTGAGATTAAGCACCTCTGACTTGTTTGGAATTGTGCATGGTCAGCCAGTCATTGGTGACTTTAGCTAAAGTGGAGGTGGTACTGTGTTTTTGTCTGAACCCAGACTGGGCAGGATTGAGGAGTGAAAATATTTCAACATGGTCTTTAAGCTGGTGATGGACGAGTTTCTCTAGCAGTTTGGATAGGACAGACAGGATGGAGATGGCCCTATAATCGTTTAGGTCGAAGGGGTCGCCTGATTTGAACAAGTGCAAGATATGAGCTGATTTCCAACAGGAGGAGGACCGTAGTTGAGGAGATGGAGAGATTAAGGATATGAAGGATTGGCATAGCTAGATAATAGTAGCCTAGCTTGATGAAGATGGGATCGATGCCATCTGCTCCACTACCTTTATTGATGTCGAGTTTACTAAGCTGGTCCTCTACTTGTTTGTAGGTTACAGGGTGAAGCTGGAAGATATGAGGAGGTGGGGGCTCATGGATGGTGGGGCTGGAGGCATGGCAGCCCTGCATATGGGGAGGAATTAAACATGAGTCCAGCAGTGGCGAAATGGGTATTCAGTTTTTCTAAGATGAGGTCACGCTTGACATATTCAACTCCGTTAATGAGTAACTTGGTGGGGATGGACGGGGCTGCTTTGTGACCCTCAACGGTCTTGTTTGTTTTCCAGATCTTGGCTGAGTTGCCTTTGGCATTTTCTTTTTTGGTTAGTCATTTTTCTACCTTGCCTCCCCGTCTGCCATCCATGTCCAAGCATCCTGCTTCCTCTGGCCACCATCCAGAGCGCCTCGGCTCTAGCTGGGTCCCCCGCTGCATACCCCTGTGGCTTGCCCCACGCGGCAGGGTGGCAGAGAGGCCCCCTCTCTCTCCACCAAGACCAGATCCAGTATTTTTTGCAGTGATGCCCTCGGAGCCAGGCATCCTGCCGAACGGCCATCAAGCTGCTGCAATCGGTTGACATTTTTTCCTGTTCGACTTCCCCCTTGTGAGTGGGGCATGCAATGACGCCAATGGAAGAAGCGCACATACTTCCTCCCGGTGTCGTGCCCCAACTCTTCCCTTTTGTTGTCTGTGTCACTGCATCACCTCTGGCCTCCGCTAGGGGTCACCAGTGCACCGACAGCTACAGGCCGCCACCCTGGATAGGGAGAGCAGTCCACTGGATGCTCAATCCCTCTCCTCCCCTGCTGACCCCCGACAACCCGGGCTTACTCCCGAACCCGGGTCGTTGGTGTGGCATAAGGTGTGGCATCCAGCGCCTCAACCCTCAGCACCACCGGGCTGGCGCCTTTGGCATTTTCAGGGGATTCTACATAGAAGGTAGCTGTGGCATGTCATATTAGTTTAACACAGGCATTCCTGACAGTTCTAAATGCCTGCCAGTCAGATGCATTCTTTGTGTACCTTGCATGGGCCCAGAGTTTATCGTGGTTATGCAGTGCAGCTTTTAGGTTTGTAGTGAACCAGGGATGAGAATGTTTACGGACCCTGGATCTAATGAAAGGGTCATGTTTATTGGTGAGCTGAGTCAGTGTAACGTTAAGAAATGTGACCGCCTCGTCCACTTATTTGGCGGGATAGAGACCTTGCCAGTTTACATATTTTACATCGAAATATAGTTTTCGATGTTGAATTTGCGGAAGCTGCACTTGGTGACAAATGTAGAGGAAGAGGGGCACTTATCTTGGTTTCTGGAGCATGCTACGATACAGTGATCACTAAGATCTTTATGGAATATGACTGTATGTCGAATTTTGTGGGGACGGTTTGTGAGAACGTCCAGGATGCAGCTATTTGCATGATGTTTGGCGTTGAGCCTTGTTGGCTCCGTAATGATTTGGGACAGTCCAAGCTCATCACAGAGTTCCTTTGGGACACATGCCTTAGGCGAGAGACAAACGAGGTTGAGATTGCCTAGAATGACGATCTCATTTTTGATGGGCGCAATCAAGCTTTTGAGGGTTGAGATTAGCTCAAGACCCGCTGAGGGGGGCCTGCAGCAACCTATGACGTTGAAAGCTTCGACTGTGGATATTTGGATTCTGACGGCCATGCACTCAAATTCTTTGGGTTTGGACATGGCATTGATGATGGAGATGTTTAAGTGGTCTTTCATGTAGATGACCCCCCCCCCACCCCTCATGGGCCTGTCTGTTCTGAACAGGTTATATAGGAGGGGAGTGAGATCTGCTGGTCAGAGACAGTACTTTTAAGCCAGGATTCAGTAATAATGATCAGATCTGGGTTAATGTGGGCAGCCCATATTCTTAACTGATCTAGTTTGTTAATCAGCATAAACTTTAAGCCTGAGGTAGTGGCAAAGTCTGTGGGGAATGCAAGGGGGATTTGAGGACCAGGATTCACTTCAACATTACCAGAGCATATGAGTAATAGCAGGATAAGTTTTTTTCAAATTGTTTCTTGCTGCAGTAATCTGTTTCTTACTGTGGTGCCTGCTCCTGGAGAACCAATGGAAAGGGGTAGCCAGAGGGGGCATGTGGTGCAGGGGACAGACCACAGCTACAAGTGAGAGTGTCCTAATTGAAAGAGGGGACATTAAAATACCCAAGGAGGCCTGGGTAACCCAGGGAGGATAACCTGTAATTTGACCATGAGTGAGAGCTGCTGTAACCCACTGCACAGGGAGGAATGATGAGCAGGGGTTGGTTACAGATACTAGATTAGTCCATGGTATAGCCAAAGGGGTGGAATTCTTAGCTGTACATTGGAAGAAAATAAAGACTAGTGCCAGGTGCAAAAACATAGTTGATGTTGAGTAGAAGGGATGAAGGGGGGACGTTCGAGAGGACAGTTGAGGTCATTGTTAGAGGATGAAAGATTTGAGGATATTCGGTGGTGAAAGGCAAGGGGTGAGTGCCTAGGGCAGAGAGAAAGACTAGGAAGCGCGATAAATATGAGCGTAGGAGAGCTATAAAGTAAGAGATAAGAGTGGATGACAGGCCCTAAGGGATATGTAGTTACTAGTATACTTGATGGTAAGCCAGATGAATGGGTCTCCTGGTCACAGTAGCAGAAATTGTGCTTGTGTGGTTCAGCGAGATGAGATGCGACTGGCCCTTTAAGCAGGTTAAGGTTAATTATTGTAATTTGTTCAGAAGGCCAAATGGGGTGGGGCTAGTTGGGCTTAAAGACTATCTGATAAGGTGTTAGGGTGGGGGAGGTGGGGTGGGGTGAAAAACTAAGCTAGAGAAGGAGCTTGCACAAGTAGAGTGGTTAAAATGTTAAGCAGCTCCAATTAAATGAATGTCAAACAGCTGCAACACTGAATCAAATTGATACTCTGTGTACTCAGGGATTTTGAAAATGGTGACAGACGCCTCAGTTGGTTCAGCTGGCTACCTTTTGCAGATGAGCTGCCGCCAGGTCCGAGGAAGGGGGCTTGCAAATGTGCCCGAGGTGTCTGAAGGGGACATAATACTGGCACTAAAACATCACGTGACGGCCAAACATCGACCCAGAATGTTAACAACTCTATCAATATGGGGGTCATTTCACAATTCAAACCAACCTCCCCCTTTATAGCATCTCATTCACCTGTTGTCATGATATTTGAAAAAGCCTGCATGCAGGACTTTGGCAACTTATACTTAAGAAATTTTGACAATAATTATGCCAACATTTCCAATCAAGAAAGAAATGCCTGAGAACTACAGAATAATCCCCTATTGACTATAAAAACCTGCAAATAAAGGAGGTTCAGTAGTCTTACAAATACTGCAGATTACACATAAGAAATATTCAGACAGCAAACACAAAACTTTTATGTGGGACTAAAATTTGATCAGACAAATGTATTTAATAAGCAAGTTGATAATGTTTTGAATGCTTCACTAGAGTCTGGTACTATCTCACAGTTTGACAGTGGTGGTGCTTCTTTTTCCTGTTTTGCCAATCACTAGGACATTCCAAAGTAACAACCACTGCAAGAGAGTGAAGCAGGTGTGTGGCGCCAGAAGATGGAGCTCGTCGAGATGTACAAAGGAAACCACTGAAACACTGGCCAGCCTGTTGCACATGGAGGATGAAGAATGGGAGAAAATAAAAAGGATCTCTGGTTTCACTCAGACCCAAGGAAACAAGGACAACCTGCAGAGAACTTGAAGAAATATTGGATGTCCAAGCTGCTGCAGAGCCTGGAAAATGGCAAGAAACACTGCAAACCTGAAGGAATGTTGAGCTTCCAGGCTGCTGTATAGCCTGAAAAACAGAGACTGCTTCTGTGGGACCAGAGAAATGCTGAACCTCTGAGCCGCTGTGGATCCCGGGAAAGGAAGATTAATTTCTGTGGGACCTGACAAAATGCTGAACATGGAATCCACAGCAGCTCTGAGGGTCAGCATTTCTTCAGGTTCCAGAGAGGTTCATCTTCCTTTCCTGGGATCCACAGCTGCCGGAGGTTCAGTATTTCTCAGATTCCACAGAGGAGGTCTTCATTTCTTGGGCTCCTCAGCAGCTTGGATGTTCAACACTTCTTCAGTTTCTTCAAGGGTTTCTTCATTTCCCAGGATCTACAGCAACTCGGAAGCTCAGGATTTCTTCAGGTTTACAGTGTTTCTTGCTATTTCCCAGTAACTACAGCAACTCAAAGTACAGCATTCCTTTTAAGTTCTGTGCACATTCTCCTTTTTCCCTAGTTCTGAGCAAACCCAGGGATCCTTTGCATTTTCCCATGTTCTTCATGCAACAAGCAGGACAATGCTTATGTGGTTTCCTTTGGCCATCCTCATCAACAAGCTCCATCTTCTGGCACCACACATATGCTTGACTCTTTTGCAATGGTTGTTAGAATGTCCTTGTGGTTGCGAAATCTAGAGTTTAACCAAATATAGAGTTTTAAGCGTTGATATAGTGTTGAGGATTTATAGATTTCTACGAACTTAAAGTCTTTAGCATTTGCAGAGTTTCAAGTATTTACGGAGTACTTGAAGAGCAACTCTGCACTACAGCATGTGCTTTCATAAATGTTTCAGCTGTTACGTAAGCAATAAGACATGACAGGGTGTGCAAATATGCTTTCATAATTGCACAGCTCGAGGGTGCCGTTAAACACCCGAGAGCTAAGTGCAATTATGAAAGCATATTTACACACCCTGTCATGTTTTACGGCACTTATAACACAGTGACAAAAACCAAAAACGAATTATAATAAATAAATGGAAAACAACAAGTGTAGAGCTGAAAAAAGCTGAATTTATTAATGGTTAAATAGTCCCGGCTCAACTGACCCTTTAGTTAACGGAGCTCAACTGAGCTACTGTAGTAGGGACCTACTGAAGAGCACAATAGAGCCCTTTCACTATTAAAATTTAAAAAGAGGAGGGAAACATTTTATGTCCTTTTAATAAAAGTGGAAGAAAACATCACCAGTGAAGGTACAGTTTTGCACAGTTGTGCTGTTCTTCGGACGCTGGATTTCATTTTCTGCAGCGATCTCCGCTATTTCTGTAGTGGTGGCTGGGTTTGCTACTTTGCTGACTGGAGCTGCAAACTGTGTTGAAACTGCTGCTGCGGTTTCCATCGGGTGTTTTATTTTTGGGCTGATATCATTTCCTTTGCAGAAATTTCCAATTGAATTGTGGTTAGGCACAGTAGTGTTGCTGGGATGTGGCTGGTTCTGCTCGTTGCTGTTGTGTCCACCGAGAATGTTGCTCCAGGTATGTCGGTTTTCCATCGATGCACTCCAATAGCTTTGTAGGCTGCTCTCGCTTCAATGGCCAATGAGGGCCATGATTTCCCTTGAGTCAAGACCTGCCTCGCTTAGGAGATGTACTGCTGTACTCATAAGTGAGTGGTTTGTCCTCTTGACAACAGTGATGCCTCTTCTGAGTCATGGGAGCATTACCCAGCGAAATTGGTTACTCCCATTGGCCTCTACTGTCTCCACACTGTTTGGCTGTCAAGGAAAGGTTGTGGTAAGCGCCTGGGATGTAAAAAGAAAGCCTTAGCATCATCAGGTATTTTTTGGACATACTTCAGGAAACTTTTTACTGGGCACAGAGGGTCTGACGGTCTTCCAAATATGAACCCTCTGAGACTTTCTTTGTTTCTTTCATTTACGTCCTGATGGTTTTTTGTTTTTTCATTAAAACTTAACGATATGTATTTTCTGCCATTTTCTTCACTGTTGACAACAAAACTTTCTTTTGTTAGCTGCCTTTGCCCTTCCCTCCCTCTTCGAGCTAAGTGGAGCTGTAGGTCAAACCAGACCTTGCGTACCAGGCTTGGTGCTGAGTCAGGTGAAAGAGCGGGAGAATTTCGTAGTAAAACGTGTCTGAGTCGGAAATTCTGGGGTAGTGCTGTGTTGTATCTCGGCCAGATTTTCGGTACTTCTTAACCATAGCAACAAAAACATTGTTTGATGAGTTGAATGTTTTGTCTGAAATTATGTTTATGTTGTGAGCTATCTCTGGTGATCGTAGGTGACGACTGATTGCTGCTCTAAGGCAGCTGTAGCTTGACAGCCCATATTGATCACCTTTTGATGTTCGGACAGTCGCATAAAACTCTCTCAATATTTCATTAAGTGTCTCTAGGATCACAGTTTTTAAATCGACTTTGATTTGTTTTTGTTTTAGCCAATCCTCAGAAACAGTTATTGCCCATGATGTTTGTTTCATGGTATTTTGCTGGTCTTTCTCAAGCTGATCTAACTGCTCTTTGTCAATTTCAGCATGACGACTTAGAGTTGTTGACATCTGTGAAGCAGGTTGCTCAGGAGCGTCTTGTTGTTGTGCTAGCCAATTTTCCAGATTAAATCCAGCAGGCAGTCTGCTTTGTGAGCAAGGTAATTCTGTCATTTCATACATTTTTCCCCAGAGTTGACAGCTACTGTCAGGCTCAGAAGTAGAGTGCAGTGTACTGATTCTATGCTGCTGATTGTGCTTAGGCTTTTGGCTATGAAAGAAGCACTGGAGTGTCATTATGCTTTCATAATTTTACTCCTGTACTTCTCTTTCAGTCAATCAGCTTGCTCAGTTTTTTGTGTCTGTGTTATAAAATTTACTAGAGAATACATTTTTTCCATTTCCAATGTTCCTTTGGGATACATTGTGTATGAAAAGCACTATATAAATGCTGATCATTATTCTTCTTTCCAAAATTTACACACATCTTTGTAGTCAGTCTAAGGAGTCTTATAGAAAACATTTGAAAACATTTGCCTCTCCTCTTTTAACATCACAGTGCCTTTGTTTATGGCATCATAGTGCTCACCATGACAACAGACTGTGATGTCATGAATGGCAAATGTGTGATCAGCAGGGGACAGTAAGGTACATTTTGAAAGACTGTGAAATAACTGCTGCATTATCTACACTATTTAGTACACCAACAGCAGGGGAAAGTAAATAAAAATAAAAAACTAGAAAACAATAATGTGAAAACACGATTGGTGTAAATCTTGTTTTTAAGCTTCTTTGAGAGTTGCTCTATAAGTAAAAGTTACACTACTTATAGTACTACAGTATTAGTTATTGTAGGGATTGCATTGCCTTCTTCCACCCTCCTTGCACCTTGTTTTATGCAAATAAAGTATCCTCCATTCCATTCTACTGAAGTTGGTCTTCTGCCTCTCCTTGTGGTGAGTTTGACTACTGCATCCCTACAATCAGAAGAATCCATCTTAACCCCATCTTCCCCAGGCAGGACACAACACCAACCTCAGGGTTTCCTGCTCACTGCAAGGGAGATCACAAAGTACCCCAAGAATCTGTTTTGGGACCGATCATCTTGAACACAGTTATATGTGACATAAGGGAAAGAATCCAGGGGAAGAAATGCCTCTTCATTAATAATACTAAGCTCTGTGAAAGGGTAGACAGTGTAGATGGGGTAAGGGCCATGAGGGAGGATATGAAAAGTCTGGTGAGGTGTCAAGGGTGTGGTAGCTGAAATTTAACTCAAAAATGTGCAAGGTAATGCACATACGGGCCAATAACACAATACAGGATGAGTGAGGTAGTGTCTCAGAGAACAATGAAAGAAAGAGACCAGGATGTGTTATGTAAGGATTAACCCACTCCAGAGTGTGGGTCTCTCAGGGATTAATGTATGGCTGGGGGGAACTGGACCATGAGGCCAAAGGCCAAGTGGTTCCATCCACCCAGCCATACATTAATCCCTGGGAGACTCACGCGCAGGAGTGGGTTAATTCACTTGTAACATGAGGAAGAGAAAGTGTTTAGCGCTCTTTTTATATGTTTCTCTTCCTCATGTTACATTTGCGGAAAAGTAATTTTAAAGTGCAAAAATACAAAGGTTCCAGGAGAATATTAAGGTTCCTACCATGGGGAAAAGAAAGGGGATTGCATCTGACTGGAGAAACTACATGCTGAACTTTTTTATATTGTGACTGCAACAGTGAACAATTACTGATTACATGCAGATGTGATCAACATTTCAGACTATGTGCTCATTTTCACTGACAGTTTTGTAAACTGTGGAATTGTCTCTGTTTTTTTTTTCTGATATGTTTGATGGTGGAGATTTGGCTGCTGTGCATTATGGGCAATGCATATATTTAGATGCAGAGGAGATCTGAGATCTGGTAGTTGTTGCTGCAATTTCCTTGGCCGACCAACAGATGGTAGTACACTGAGGCTTACATCTTTATCTGTGAATTTTACAGCCAACATTGCACATTAATAACTTTGCCCCCTTTCAACTGATTTACATGAAATTTAGTAAGCACAGCCTCTGTGTCAGAAACTCTTGACCATGTAAGCTCCATGTAGATCGGTTAAGGAGAAGCAAAGTTAGAGAAGTGCAAGAAAATGCAACAGTCTTAGTTTTTGAAAATGTTAAGCCTTTTTTGCCACCCGATATCTTAAAAAAAATAGGAGACTTTGAAACCTGAAACTTTCAGGTTTGATAGAGACTGGTCCAAGGTGTGTGCTTTTGTGGCTCTTAGGTCCCACTGTTTAAGTAGTTTTTTTTTTTTAATATTTAAAAAAGACAGAGGCAATCTGGGAAATCATATGTGGCATACATTACTGTGTAGTTACTGAAAGAGTAAGTATTTCTGAGCCAACAGACCAAGTTTAAAAAAAAACCCATTATATTACATAGTCATATAGATGTTTTCAAGTTACTTATGATGGAACTACCAGAAATTTCTTGTTTGACAGCCATCTGTTGGCCGGCTGTGAATTGCAGGCTAAGACTGAACGGTACTACTGCATCTGTAAGAGGTTCTTGTAAGAGGGGGAAGACAATGTCTGTGGACACAACCATACATTAGTTGAGGATTAATGTATGGTCAGTTGATGCAAGTTGGCCAATCCTGCGCAACCCTGTCTCTTCACCATGTTACAATAATGAATAACCTGAAAGCATCAGTACAGTGTAAGAGGGCTACAAGCAAGGCAAATAAGACAATGAGATGCACAAAGAGAGTGATCAGTAGCAGAATGGAGGTCATACTTACTGGCCTTATCAGATCCCGGGTTTGATTGCACTTTAAGAGCACTGTGTGTAGTTTTGAAGTCCACACTTGAGGAAGTATGGAGAGGCGCTGGAGTCAGTACACAGGAGGGTAACCAAAATGATTCAGGGACAAAAGGGAAGTCATATGGGGAGCAGCTGGGGGACTACAATATGGACACATTAGAGGATAGGAGGGAAGGGGGGGGCACGACAGAGATGTTCAAGTACCTCATGGGATTAACAGGGTAGACAGCAGGGAGTTGTTCACACTAACTGGAAACACTAGCACAGGGGAAAACTCCATGAAGCTTGAGGGAGGGGTACAGAAAGAATGTACTGTACTTCTTTATGGTAAGGTGGTAGAAAAATGGAACAAGTTCCCACAAGATGTTGTATGTGCTGAAATAGTATAGTGTTTATAGGGGTTGGGACAGGCACATGGGAAGGGTGCAGGTGCGGGAGGGAGAGGAATGTACGCTAGGTACAACTCCCATGGGCTGCAAGGCCTTTATCTGCCAACAGTATTTATGTTTTTATGCAAATTCAGCAGGGTGGGGTCTGACTAAAACACTAAGATTAAGTACCATTTTTGAACGGTGTGATGTACAGTAGTTTAGGTCCCCTCCAATCACAGGGTTCTACAGCAAAACATGATGCATTGTGACAACAATGCAAGAGCTGAATTGGGACATGCACTACATCACGCATCCCTAAAGTGCTCCTTGCAACGAGTGCATAAATTTTAAATAAACCATGAATTTGCTAAAAATCCAGTAAAGGCAGAACAAAACATAATGAACCAGTACTGGAAAACAGACTCTACAGAAAATACTACCTTACAGATTAAATATATTTCTCCTTTAAGCAAGACCATCTTCCTTTAATCAACTGCGTACAAATCTGGTAATGCTTCAGAACAGAAATGGTTCTGCCACTCGTTATCTTTCCAGAGCGCAACCCAATATCACAATGTGTGTTCATGGGTGTATAAACACAGTGTTGCAGTTGCTAGTAACTTCCTCTTGTTTAGACTGCCTATCTGTCTATAAAATAGAACATTATCTACTTTTGCTTTGGTGCGTTTTTTTATGCAAAGCACTTTGCTACTTATTTTAATAAAGACTAGCAAATAACAGACATCTTGTTTGAGATTGGTTATCATACCAGTGCTCTATATAAAGTGCCACTGGCTAATACAAATTAGATGCAATGATATGTAGACAGGAAAACAAGCTAGGTAGAACACATATTGAATTCTAGGATAACAGCATGACTATTCCAGGCTGTAAAAGAGCAACTGTTCAGCTGCAGAAAGGAGAAGAACAAATCATAACTATGAGCCACAGATACACTGAAGTACAAGCAGAGTTATAAAGATGATTATGCAAACGAGTAATAACAGCTAGTCTGCCACTAACTAGGCTAGCTACAGAGCCATCAGAAATTAATGTAAGAGGGCTATCCAGCATAGTAAGAGTCTTCATTTTCAAATCCTTGTTTGATGCCTCGGCCGGTATCCCAAGTAATTTCTGTATAAATATTCAAGTAAATCCTAGGCCAGTCTGCTGACTTCAGTCAAGGACCTAATTACTGATAGCGTTAACTACAATAATCTTGTCACCATAGCTACTGCCTTCAGAGTTTCACTGACCTCTCTACCTACACTGGGGCCTTCCCCTGCCCTCCCCCACCTATCCATCTGACCCTTCCATCATCGAGGCATGCCCCGTCACCTCCCTTTTTACCTCAAAGCGATCACTTGTGGTGAGATTTAAAGTCTCCTTATACAAATCCCTCTATCAAAGTCTGACGGCTCTGATGAAATACAGCCTAAAATAATGACGAATGCTGCTGTGGAACTTGCCCTTTCTGTCATGAGAATCTTTAACCTTTCCTTTACAACACACACAGTTCCTGATATCTGGAAAATCTCACGCTGTTCCAGTTTACAAGAAAGGTGACAGTCCGAACACTGGCAACTTCAGGCCAATCGCAATACTACCAGTACTCAACAAATTGCTAGAAAAACTGGTTGCCTCCCAACTGACTGAGTACCTCTCCAATCATAACCTCCTGTCTCCTGCAAAGCACAGTTTTAGAAAAGACCACAGCACTAGTACTGCCCTCCTATCACTAATCTCCTCCGCCTCCACTACCGTGGATAGGGGGTGAGCTCACTGGCATAGTCTTCACTGACCTCACTAAGGCTTTACTAGAGTAAACAGGGAGGAGGAGAGGAGGCACTGTGGGTCACCTTGGAGACTGGAAAGGGCACCATAAGCTGCACAGGGGTTGTGTACAGACCCCCATGTCAGGGGAAGGGAATGGACAAGGATATGATAGAAGGTATTCTTAGGATGGCAGAAAAAGGGAAGGTACTGTTGATGGGGGACCTGAATATGCCAGATGTTAACTGGAGCACATTTGCTGCAGGCACATCCAAGAGAAGGGCCATTCTCGATGCCCTATAGGTGGCAGGCCTCAGACAGCTAGTTTCAGAACCCACTCGTGAAGGAGCAATCTTAGACCTCGTGCTCTCAAATAGGGGCAGTGAGAGGATCTCAGATCTAGAAGTGGGTTGCCATCTGGGAACAAGTGACCATCAAACAGTGTGGTTCATGTTAAACTCAGCTACAGAGTCAAGCCACACAAAAGTGAGGGTACTGGACTTCAGGAGGGCTGACTTTGGCAAGATGGGAGAGTGCCTCAGAAAAGCGCCAGCAAACAGGCTAGAAGGAGGGGTGCAGCAAAATTGGGGAATCATCAAAACTGCCATCACAGAGGCAACAAGCCTTTGTGTGAAGTAAATAAACATATCAAAATGAAAGAAATATCCACTATGGTTCTCAAAAGAGGTGGCTGGGAAAGTCAGGGAGAAAAAGATAGCATTCAGGAAGTATAAGGAAACACAGAAGGAGCAGGACAGAGAGCTGTACCAGTTAAGGCAGAAGGAAGCAGGGAGGGAAGTCAGAATAGCAAAGGCCCAAACTGAGGAAAAGATAGCCAACTCGGTTAAGAAGGGGATTAAAACCTTTTATAGGTACATCAGAGAGCGTAGAAAGACAAAGGGAGGGATAGTGAGGCTAAATAGAATGGATGGTGGGTGGGCAGAGGGGGACAGTGAAAAAGCAAGGATACTGAATGAATATTTCTGCTCAGTATTCACAAAAGAGGAGGAGGAAGTGCCTAATCCAATTAACAGAAGCACTCTTGATAGGGGGGGTCGATCCCAGCCCTTTCACAGAAGAAAGGGTTCTGCAAGAACTCCTAAAACTGAAGGTGGACAAATCAATGGGGCCTGATGGGGGGAACTAGTGAAACCATTGACTACTCTTTTTAATAAATCATGGGAGGATGATATGGTACCAAGGACTGGAGGAAGGCAGATGTGATTCCCCTTCACAAAAGTGGGACCAAGACAGAGGCAGGAAACTACAGACCTGTCAGTTTGACCTCTGTGGTAGGGAAAGTGATGGAGTCACTTCTGAAGGAAAGAATTGTTGAGTACCTAGAGGCCAGTGGGGCACAGGACCCAAGGCAGCATGGGTTCACGGCGGGAAGGTCATGTCAGACGAATCTAATAGATTTCTTTGACTGGGTGACCAAAGTAGTAGACCAGGGAGGGGCTGTAGACATGGCCTACCTAGACTTTAGCAAGGCATTTGACACAGTCCCACACAAAAGATTAATAGTCAAATTAACCAGCCTGGGAGTGGGTCCCAGGGTGGTAGCTTGGGTAAAACATTGGCTGCACAACAGGACACAGAAAGTAATTGTAAATGGAGTCCACTCTGAAGAAAGAGGGGTTACTAATGGGGTACCGCAGGGTTCAGTACTAGGTCCAGTCCTTTTTAATGTCTTTATAAGTGACATTGCAGAGGGACTGGAAGGAAAAGTATGCCTCTTTGCAGATGACACAAAGATCTGCAACAGGGTTGATACACAAGGAGGCGTGGAAAGGACAAGAAGGAACTTGGCAAGGTTGGAGGAATGGGCAGAAGTATGGCAGCTAAGATTCAATGCAAAGAAGTGCAAAATAATGCACCTGGGAAACAAGAACCAAGGGGAAGATTACACAATGGGGGGGAGGTAGTAACAACAACAAAAAAGGAAAGGGACCTGGGGGTAATCATATCAGATGACCTTAAGGCTAGCAAGCAATGTGAGAAGGCAGTAGGGAGGGCTGGGGGTATACTGGGATGCATAGGGAGAGGCATCACCAGCAGACAACAGGAAGTTGTTATCCCTCTGTACAGACAGTTGGTGAGATCCCATCTGGAGTACTGCATCCAGTTCTGGAGACCCCATCTCCATAGGACATAGACAGGATAGAGGCAGTCCAGAGGACGGCAACTAAAATGGTGCAGGGTCTGCAAGAGAAGCCGTACGAGGATAGACTAAAGGAGCTTAATATGTATACCCTTGAGGAAAGAAGGGAGAGGGGGGCATGACAGAAACTTTTAAGTACCTCAATGGAATCAACAAAGTCCAAGAGGGTAGCATCTTTCAGAAAAGAGCGTGCAAGAACAAAGGACACAATTTAAAGATGGGGGGGGCAGTTCTGGGGCAATGTGAGGCAGTATTTTTTCACAGAGAGGGTACTGAATGCATGGAACAGCCTTGCTGAGGAGGTTGTGGGGTCTAAAACTGTGGGAGAATTCAAGAATGCATGGGACAGACATAAGGCAGTTCTTGTGGGGGGTAGGAAGAAATAGGTCTGTTGGTTAACTAGGATCTGCGACCTATCCTGTAGGTAGGGAAATGGGCAGACTCGGTGGGCCAAGCGGTCCTTATCTGCCATCAAAGTCTATGTTTCTAAGGCCGTTGATTTCGTCAATGACACTCTACTCAGTGGGAAACTAAGTGCTCTGGGCATTTCCTCTACTGCAGTGTCATGGCTCAAAAGCTACCTAAGTGACAGGTAACAATGGGTTAAATCTGGCCACACCCTGTCTAACCCAGCTACTCCCTCAAGGCTGCATATTAGGGCCCCTCTTTTTCTCTCTACACATAAACTCAATCCAGTCTAGCCTTAGGCACTGCATTCCAGTCCTATATGCTGACGACCTTGTCCTCTTCACAAGTTCTCACAACACTCGGGATCTAAACTGCCAAATTTCTTATGACTTTTAGCTGGTACAAGCATGCTTCATATCAAATAGGCTCCTTAGTCAATCACTCAATCAATCCTTTATTTATGAAATGCTATTTCAAGAGATCATAGCGTTTTACAATTAATCAAAAAACAGCAATCAACAGAAAACATATTTCACAAAACATGTTAAAACACAGTACCAAAAAGCAGGACTTTAAATATCAAAACTTCACATAATTTAAAAAATGTTTTAAGTATCAGAATACGCTGACTCAAATAAATAGGTTTTCAGGGCAGATTTAAAGGCCTCGATGGACGGGCACTCTCTACCCCAAGAAGTAGAGAATTCCACAGGGTTGGGGCTACAAAAGCAAACGCCCTAGCTCCCGCAGTTGTCAGATGGACCCTGGGAATCTCTAGCAATCCCTCGTCGGTGGAGCAGAGAAGACTAAGGGGGCAGCAGGGACGAAGGAGATCCTGCAGATACCATGGCCCCAGTCAGTGTAGGGACTTATAGGTCAGTAATCCTACTTTAAAGGTGATCGTCCACCGAACTACTAAGACCCAAGCCATGCTTTTTGGCTCAGCCACAAGGGAAACAATGTGCCATAGCCCTCAGGCAGTAACATGCTGATGAATCCTGTCTTACCACAGTCTTCTCAACAGTAACTGCCGAGCCTGTAGGGGTTTTGGTTTGTGGTAAAAAGGGGTTGTCAGCAATCTGGGGGTGGTTCTTCACTACCAGCCTAGCATTGCTTGTAAAGCACCTTGGGATACACTGTGTATGAAAAGTGCTATATAAATCCTCCTCCTCCCCACCCCCTCCCTCCACCACCTGGGAGTCACACTTGACACACTGCTGGACTTTTCAGGTCATATTTCTGCTGCTTGCAAGGCTGTGAACACCAGATTGGGGCTCTTCTACAAGATCAGAGGCAACTTTACACCTAAAGCCCATACTGCCATTGCCCAGGGCATCCTGCCTCCCAAACTGACCTATGGAATGGCAGTCTACCGCTCAGCCTCCCAAAACTGTTCTACAAAATGAGATGTGACCTGTATCAACGTCTGCAGGTTTGCCTTGGCCACAAACAGATACACATGTCACTGCGACTTTTACTCCAAACTAAGATGGTTTCCTCCATCAGCCTTGCGTAAATTTACTATAGGTGGTACGGGGCATACTGCTGTGACTAAGCGATCCCCCACATCCCTTTCAGCACCACATTGAGGCAGGGCTAAATAAGGCCCTGTCCTATATGTTATGCAGAAAGAGTTTAAACACAAGGGTCTGTTATAGCCTCTTCTTTTCTGTCTCTTGTCTGTCTGGTTGCGCAACCAAATTTTCTTGTGAGACTTAGGAACTGATCACTCAAATGGTTTCACAATTCTCCGCCTCTCGTTATCTCTCTGCCTTCCCTTGATATTTCTGTCTTTTCTTCCCTCTTGCATATCTGTAGGTATTAAAACATATGTGAATCTTTATGTGGAAATGTCATTGATACTGGGATCCCTTTGTTTAAAACTACGTATAGTTATACTGCTAAAATGATAGCAAAGCTAAAACTGTATACAGTTATACTGTTGAAATGATTGCAAAAAGCTATTTGGAACTCAAGGGGTTAACCCGAGATGCAGTTTTTAAGCCTTTTGCAGCACTGTAAACAAGAGGTCAGTTCTGGGACACCATGTACATACTGTTTTGCTGCACCTGCAAGGAGCAAAAACTGACAAGACCATTCTGTGAGAAGCAGGCTCTCTTTAATGAGTTCCTAAAGAATAAAAAGAGCAGCCCTGCTTTTGCTAGAGAGACAATGAGAGTGAGAGACTGAAACTTGGAATTAAGAGATACCCTCAGAAGAAGGCCTTGGTTTTCTCTGTTTGTACTGCCTTTGTAAATAGTTATACTGAATATTTTTTATTTTGCTGTTATTGAGAAAAATAAAACGCTATTTGCAAATTCTGAAACTGCTCCTGGTTTTCCCTATACTTCCTGTCCTAAGCCTCGATGACAGATGGTGTCGACACTGGGATTTATGCCATGCATACTCTAAGCCAGGAGTTTAGTACATGAGTACGACACCTGGTGCCAGGGAAGCATAGAAGAAAGGTATGGATTCTGCAGCAGCAAGTCCAGGAGTGATTACCAAAAGAATGGCAGCCAAACTAGCAGAGACAGAAGTCCAAGCTGAGATTGTACAGCTAGCACCAGCGATGGAAAAAAAAGAACAGGCAGTGACAGAACCTGAAAGCCTGACTGCCTTTTTCAAATGGTGGGCTATACAACAAACAGAGATGGAGAAACAGAGGAGCGAGGAGATGCAGCAGACAGAAAAGAAGATTCAACGCTTAAAGACACAGAGAAAAGAAAAAATGCAACAACTCAAGAAACAGACAAGAAGAGATGCAGCGACAGGAGCAGCAAAGAAGAGAAGAGATGCAGCGATGGATGGAAGCCTTGCAAGCTATCAAAGCTGGAGGTTCCTGCACATGTCCAGCAGGGCAACAAAACACCAACAACTTAAAAAACCTTAAACTTACAAAATGGTGTCCCACGGATGATATCGAAGCATACCTGACAACTTTTGAAAGGGTTACCACAGCCTGCCAGTGTCCAAAGCAGAAATGGGGAATCAGAGTGGTATCTTACCTGACAGATAAAGCCCAACTTGCTTACAGCAATATGGACACTGCACAGTCAGAAAACTATGACCTGGTGAAAAGTGAAATCCTGAAAAAGTACGATTACGGTCCCTGAAGTATAAATCAGTCGACAATCCTCGAGAAGCCTTCACCCATCTCAAAGAACTCCTTATTAAATGGCTCCAACCAGAGGGCAAAACAGTACCACAGATCAGACACATCTGCAGTGGAGCAATTCATCACCATCCTGCCTATAGATGTGCAGCTTTGGGTCAAAGAACACCAACCAGAAAGTGGGGAAAAGGCCGTTTCTTGGGCAGAGGACTATCAGATGGCCAGACAGACCACGCAGCAGTGAGGTAACAGCCAAGCACCGGTAAGACACACTTTTTCCCCATTTAAACTCTGGTGGGGGTTACAAATCTGCACCCAAAGACTTTGCTATAACTATAATAAGCCAGGTCATATTGCAAGAAATTGCCGTAATAAGAGTGACATTGGAGCAGATTTGCCTTTAGCAAATTGGGGCAAGTACTTAACAAATGTCAAGGGGGGGGGCGGAAGATAAGACTGTGAAAGGACTTACTGATTCAGGAAGCAGACAGACCCTAGTGCATATTGAAGTGCTGGGAAAACAATGTCCAAAAGGACCAGGTACTGGTGTCATCTGCATCCACAGGGACGCTCGATACTATTCCACCACCCAAGTGATTATTAATGAGGTGTCGCACCAAATGAAAGTCGGGATAGTACTCAAGTTACCGGTACCTGTGATTATTGGAAAGGACTTTCCTGGATTTACTGAGTTAATCAAAGAGGGAGTAAATCCTGATGTTTCAGCAGCTGTGGTGACAAGAGCCCAGGCAAAGAAAATCTCAAGATAGTGGGGACTTTTCCTTTTGCTGATTCTGATTTGGACTTGTTTGAGCACAGTTCCAAGATCCAGAAGTCCAGAAAAGAAAGATAACACCTGAAGAAATAATGTCAACAAAAGACTGATGGACATAAGGGGTTAACATATGAAAATGCTGAAACTAAACTGATCACTGATTATGATTTTCTTACAGAACAAGCTAACAATGCTTCTCTCCAGGGTTATTTTAAGCAGCTGGGGGTGAAACCAAAACAGGGTGAACCTATGTTTAAAAAATGTAATGGGCTACTGTACAGAGTTTGGGTTAAACCTCATACACAAGACCAGATAGAACAATTGGTTATACCACAAAAGTATAGATCTGAGTTGTTACAGAGAGCACGATAGTCCTATGGCTGGTCGCTCGGGAAGGGATCGTACCCTTGCCAGATTCCTGTACAGATTTTATTGGCCTGGAATTCATGAAGATGTTGCTACCTACTGCAGTTCTTGTGCTGAGTGTCAGAAAGTAGCCCAAGTGACTAAAAAAGACGAGGTGCCCCTGGTGCTCCTACCCTTGATGTGCCTTTTGAGAGAATTGCAATGGATGTGGTTGGTGGTCCCTTAGACAAAAGTAAAGAGGGTAATCGATTCATTTTGGTAATATGTGACTATGCTACTCACTACCCGGAGGCTGTTCCTATGCATACTGTCACAGCCCCAAAAGTTGCAGCAGAGCTTGCCAAAATGTTCAGCAGAGTGGGCATACCTAAAGAGATTATTACTGATCAGGTTAGCAATTCTGGTGCTGCAATACTGAAGTAGCTATACAGACTACTAGGTATCACTGCCATAAAAACTTCCCCTTATCACCCTCAGATAGATGGCCTTGTTGAGCGTTTTAATCAAACCCTAAAACACATGGTAAAAAGGTTTGCAAAAGGGGAAGGGAAAGACTGGGACCAATACTTACCTTACCTGCTTTTTGCGTACAGAGAAGTGCCACAAGCCTCAACAGGTTTTTCACCATTTGAAATGCTGTATGGTAGGCAACCTAGAGGGCAACTAGATGTAACAAAAGAAAAATTGGAAAATAACCCCCATCAGAAACAATCTTATTACATCTTATATGTGTGCCCTGAGAAAGAAGCTGGCAAAATATGTTGAAATCGCCTATAGTAATCAGGAAGAGGCCCAAAACCAGCAGAAAGTGTATTATGACCATGGGGTGAAAGAATAAATTACTCACCATAGTAATATTGTTTCTTCCAAGGTGTCCATTAGCATCAGTAACGGTGTGCAGCAAGCTGACTAAGTTGAACTGCCTCAGAGGTGGAGATTACGATAATGAACTAGGTGAATTAGCCAATCAGGAGAGAGTTGGAGGGTGTGCTGAGAGGAGCCTGCCCAGAGGGCACCAGAATGTTTTCGAAGATAGAATGGGAAGCATGCCCATGTTAAATGTGAACCAACAGGATTTCAAAAAATCATGCAACCACATGAACAGATAACAATTGAAAAAACATGTAAACTTTGCTTTAAATGCCATTCAAAAGTTCAGAAACAGATTTGGCAAAGGAATTGAGGAAGCAGAGTCCTCTTCAGTTAGGTGAACTAGGAAATAAGGGCGGGAGCTTACTGATGCTAAAGGACACCTTGGAAGAAACAATATTACTATGGTATTTTTTTCTTCTTCTCACCCCAGGGGTCCTTTAGCATCAGTAACAGTGTGCAGACTATGAAGCAGTGCAGTTGGGAGGCAGGTAGAGAACCTATTTAGGGAAGAGACTCTGCAGGACCGCCTTACCAAATTTAGCATTCGACCTTGGCTGTACATCCAGACAGTAATGTTTTGTGACTGTGTGTACAGTCTTCCAGGTAGCTACTTTATAGACATCGGGCAAGGGGATGTCCCTTGCAGCCACCACTGTGGCAGCAGTGCCCCTGGTAAAGTGGGCCCTAAGGCCCTCAGGAGGCTGTTTACCAGCCTTGTCATAACAGAACTGAATACAGGAGACTATTCATCGCGAGACAGTTCTCTTAGTGGCTGGCCCCCTCTACCTACCTCCCCACAGGTAAGGAAAAGCTGGGTAGTGGAGCCCCTGAACTGCTTGGTGTGCTCCAAATAGTGGGATAGGGCTCTTTTCACATCCAGATTGTAGAGTCTCTGTTCTCCAGGAGTGGACTTTTCGGTGAAGAAAACGGGAAGAGTGATCTACTGGTTAAGGTGGAACTCGGAGACCACCTTTGGCAGAAATTTCCTGTTTGTTCTGAGCTCTACCTTGTCCCTATGAAGGATAGATAATGTAGTTAGGATCTGTTCAGAATGCTTGCAACTCTCAAATCCTTCTGGCTGAGGTAACAGCAACTAGGAAGACTGTCTTCCAAGTGACATATTTTAGATGGGCCGTAGCCATGGGTTCAAAAGGTGACTCCATGATCTTGGCAATGCACAGGTTAAGGCTCCAAGGGGTAACAGGCTCCCTGATTGGGAGCTGAAGGTGGAGAAGGCCTTTAAAGAACTTTTTGAAAACAGGCAAAGAAAGGACTGACTGCTCTTTGCCTATGGACAAGTAAGCAGAAATTGCACCTAAGTGCAGCTTCAAGGATGAGGCCTTCAAGCCTGAGGCCTGCAAGTGCACCAAATAGTCTAACAGATTAGGGACTGATGCTTTGAGAGGATTTGCACGCTGCCTTTTGCACCAGAAAGAAAATCTTTTCCACTCAGCTTCGTAAGTTTTCTTGGTACTAGATTTCTTGGCTATCCCCAGGATTTTAAGGACCTGCTCCAAATACTGGGAATCTGGGTACTCTAACTCCTCAAAAGCCAGGCTTTGAGGTGAAGAGACTGCAGATTGGGACAAGTCACCCTTGTCTGAGGAAGAGTCAGGAGAGAGTGAATGAGGGGAAGCCGGATAGGCTTGCTGCAGGCAAGGGCTATCAGGAGAGAGTACCACGACTGCCTTGGCCAATCTGGTGCCACCAGGATCATTGTTGCAGCCTGGGACCTTAGCTTCAGCAGCACTCTGTGTATCAGAAGGAAGGGAGGGAAGGCATAAAGGAACTTCCCTGACTAGTCAAGTCGGAAGAGTCCCCCAGTGCTGGGGGCCTGCAGCAGTACAGAGGAAGTTGATGACGGAGGTGAGAGGCAAACAGATCTATTTCTGGTGTGCCCCACCTCCTGAAGACTGTGGCAAGGACCTGCTCATTCAGATTCCACTCACTGTGCCTCTGGCTGATGCAACTGAGGGCATCCGCCAGAGTGTTGTCCTTGCCTGGAAGGTGTATGGCTGAAAGTCTGACACCGAGAGAGTAGGCCAGGGACCCAATTTTCATTGCCTCTGTAAAGAGCACTGTAGATCTTGTGCCACCCTGCTTATTTATGTAAAACATTGCAGTGGTGTTGTCTGTTCTGATTTACACAGAATGGCCCTTTAACTGCAGCACAAAGGACTTCAGAGCAAGGTAGATGGCTCTGAGCTCCAGAAGACTGATGTGGCTTGCAGATTCCTTGGGGGTCCAGGAGCCACTGACTGAATGGCTGTCCAGATGAGCTCCCCATCCCAGGAGTGAGACATCTGTGGTAATGACCCTCGTATGAGAAGGCAGTTGGAAGGGGATTCCCACTGATAGGTTGGTAGGATCCTTCCACCAGACCAAAGCATGGAGTAAGGGTATTGTGGCTGGGACCAGCTTGGAGAGAGAATGTCTTTTTTGGGACTAGTGAGCCTGTAGGTGGTACTGTATATCCCTCATCTGGAACCTGACTCCTGGAACAACCGCTGTCATAGACACCATGTGACCCAGGAGCTTTAGAAAGTGCCTGACTGGCCTGGGCTGGCCAAAGACACAGGAGTTTGCTAGCGACAGGAAATTTTTTATCTTGTCTGCTGGGAGGAAGGCCCTGCTTTGTTGTGTATCCAGCTCTGCTCCAGTTAAAGTAAGGAGCTGAATTTGGGTCAGATGGGACTTCTTTTCATTTATAAGGAAGCCCAGAGACTGCAAAGTTTGCTTTGTGATATTGAGGGCTTCTTCCACTTTCAGAGGAGTCTTGCCCACCAGGAGCCAGTCATCCAAATATGGGTAGACTGAAATACCCTGTTTCCTGAGATAAGCTGCCACTACAGCTAGGCACTTGGTGAATACTCTTGGAGCTGAAGAAAGGCCGAAGGGCACTGCTGCAAACTGGTAGTGCCCTGATGGCAGCCTGAACCTTAGGAACTGTCTGTGGGACTGCCTTATTGGGATATGAAAATAGGTGTCCTAGAGATCCAGAGAGACTAGCCAGTCTCCTTGCTGAAGAGAATGAATCACTGTTGTAAGACTGACCATTTTGAATTTTGGTTTTGAGTAAGTGCCTGTTCAGACACCTGAGGTTGAGGATAGGTCGCCACTCCCGGTTTTTTTTTTTCTGCAAGGAAATATCTGGAACTGAGACCTTCGCCTCTCTGGGAAGGAGGAACTTTCTCTATTCCTTTTGCTACTAGCAGCTTCTGTACTTCCAACCCCAGAAGAAGTCTCTCTGTAGAAGTTTGGGGTTTTGACAGGAGGGGACCCCTGAGAGATGGAAACTTTCTGAACTGAAGGGGTAGGCCCTTTTCCACTATCTCCAGGACCCACTTGTCTGAAGTTACGAGGGTCCAGGACTGGAGATAGTGGGAGAGCCTGCCCCCTACTGGTAAAGGGGAGGTGACCTGGACACTGGAATCAGGGCTCAGACTGTGTGGCAGGAGCAGGGGTGGAGGTACCCCTCCTTTGTCCTCTCCTGCTTCTTCCTCTGTAGAAACCTCTCATGTGTGTATAGTCCACAGGCATAGGATATGGAAAGAAGGGTTTAGGGAAGTAACCCCTGCCCCTATTCCCTTTGTTTTGAGCTCTTTGGTTAGTAGCAGCCTTCCCTCTGGCCGTATTACTCTGGTAGGCTGTTTTGTACTCATCTACCTTCTTCATGTATGCCTCCATTCTATCACCAAAGAGGGAGTTCTGGTCACAGGGGAAGCCCATAGCTTTGGACTGGGTGTCCTGTGACAGGCTGGTTGTTCTTAACCAAGCGGAGCGCCTAAAGGGAGATAGCCTGGGGCATAACCCTGGAGGCTGCATCACTGTTGTCAGTTGCCATGCTGAATTGAAACATAGTAGCTTCCAAGGCAGTTTTTGCTGTCTCTATTACATCCTGGACTATAGTGCCTGGCTTATGCTGGGCAATAGCCAGGACAGAGTTCCAAAGAGCCTTTTGGTACTTGGCAGTATAAGCCAGGTAAGAAGAAAGGCGCAGGAGGAGAAAGGCTCAAGTATAGGGTTTTTTTGCCATAAAGTCAAGTCTCTTAGACTCCTTCTCAGGGGGCTGAGAGGAGAGAGGGACATTAGCCTCATCACAAGCTGCCTGCTATACTACTCCTTCGTGACTAGGATGCACATACAGGAAGTCAGTGTCAATCCTAGATAGCTGATACTTTTTGTCTATTTTCTTGTCCATTCCAGACAAGGAAGTCGAGATCTGGAGCAGCTTCATAGTGTTTTTTCCTGAATGCCCTATGTATAAGAAGGACCACCTTTTTTGGAGGGGGAGACCCATCATGTCTCTGTAGTCTTCATCCTCCTTATCATCCTGTGTGGACTCCTGTGAGGGGCGATCCAGGGTGTCCACCATATGCTGTAAGAAGGTTAGCATTGAGGAAGCATCCTCCTGATCACTGGGGGAAGCTCCAAAGTTTGGATCAGGGGAAACATCAGGCTCCAAGGATCCCCCCCACCCGAGTCATCATCTGGATCATAGTAATCCTCATCCTCCCCAAGAAAGTCACCTGCATCAGAGGAAGCTGCACTGGGGGGCTGACTAGCAGTGGCAGGGGTATGAAAAATGGACCCCATGCCCCGTAGACTCTGGTAGAGATGTCAGACTTTAGCCATTTCTTCAACAGAGGGTAAGTCCCCTGGGAAGTCTGGGGGATTATGCCCCTGAGGCTCAATGTTTTTTGTTTTGTCTTTATGCTTCTTGCCTATTGATGTTACTCCATGCTTAGTAGTAGGAGGGGCAGTGACATGTTTTCCTTTATAAGGCTTCTTGGCAGGCACTTCATCAGTGACCTGGTCTAATTTTCTTTTAGTAGTTGGCACTTCATTAGTGCGCTTGGAAGGTTTAGACTTAATAGACACTTCATCAGCACCTTTGTTTCCATTTTTTTCTTTAGATGGTACTTCATCAGCACCTTTATTGTTACTGTTTTTAGGTTTAGAAGGCACTCCCTGCTTAGAGCCTTTATTCTTAGAAGGCCCCTCATCGGTAGCCTTAGCAGCCATCATTCTTAACCTTTTTGCTCTGTTCCTTAGAATTTTTGAACAAAATCTAGAGCAAAGTGAATCGTAATGAGCTGGACCTAAGCACTGTAAACACAGGCTGTGGGTATCAGCTTTGGCCACAATTTTGCTGCACTTTACACAATTTTTAAAACCTGTGGGTCCACTTCTCTTTTTTGGCTTTTCTGACATGCCAGTTTATCAGAAATGCTAAAATTATCAGTTCCCAATAGGGAAGAATTCAAAGAAAACAAAAGGTCGGTTCCCTCACTGTAAAGAACCGCAATTTAAAACAGCAAGAGCGTAAAGAAAAAGTAGGAAAAATAGAGGTTCCCAGTAAAAGGGGAACCGCTAATAAAATAAATTTAAGAATCATCGAAAAGTATAAATGCGGTAAAGTTTTACCTCAGAAAAAGAGAAAAGGGAACCATGGGGAACTGCGGAAAGAAGGGAAAAATGCAGTTCCCGAGAACCGGTCGGGAACTGCTAAAAACCCCTTGTAACAGTAAAAAAGAACAAACTACTCACAGTCTCAGCACAAAAGTAAGGTTTTAGGGCCAAAAATGTGGTTTTCTCAAAATGAGAGCACCTCAGAAGCAGTGTTTCTTAGTCAGTCGGAGAAAAAAATTCTGGTGCCCTCTGGGCAGGCTCCTGTCAGCACACCTTCCAATTCTCTCCTGATTGGCTAATTTACCTTGTTCATTATCATAGTCTCCACCTCCGAGGTAGTTCAACCTAGTCAACTTACTGCACACTATTACTGATGCTAAAGGACCCCTGGGGTAAGAAGAAAAAGTTTTTCAGCCAGGTGAAAAGGTCTTGCTACTTTTACCCACTATAGAAAATAAACTGTTAATGAAGTGGCAAGGGCCTTATAAAGTGCTTAGACGTACTGGCACGGCTAACTATGAGATTGAGACCCATGATAGGGAAAAATCCTACTAAAATATACCATGCTACTCCTGAAGAAATGAGCTGAAAAAAAAAAAACATCAAAGGCTGCTTTGCCAGTTTTACCAGAAATGGATAAAGAAGATACTGATGTAGCTTATGATAGACTAGAACAAACTGTAACTGCTGATGATGTAAAAGTGAATGTTTCCTTAAACTCCAAACAAACCGCAGACATCTGTAACTTGCTAAAGACATTTAACATTATTTTTACCACAGTACCAGGCCGAGCAAAAGGGGTCGAACACATACTGTAATAGTGACAAGGAATGCTTGCCCTATTAGACAAAAGACACAGAGATTACCAGAGCGGTTAAGAGCTGATGTGGTTAAGGAAATACAAAAAATGAAAGAATTGGGCATCATAGAAGAATCGAGAAGTGCTTGGTCATCACCAATAGTGACTGTAAACAAACAAGAAGGGGGTGTAAGAGTCTGCCTTGATTTTAGGAAACTTAATCAAGCATCAGAATTTGACAGTTACCCTGTGTGCAGAAGAAAAAATTACTCGCTGTAGTAATTCTATTTCTTCCAAGAGGTCCTTTAGCATCAGTTAACAATAGCAGCAGTAAGCTGACCGGGTTGAACTGCCTCAGAGGTGGAGCCATGAATATTCATTAAAATAGAGTGGCCAATCAGAATCAAGCAGGAAGCTGTGCTGGAGTGCAAAGAGCCCACAGGGTTTCAGAATTTTTCCGAAGATAAAAGGAGAACAATGACTAAAAGGACTGTGCCACCAGGCTTTAAAACCATGCAATAGCATGCACTATAAAAAGACTATAATTAACCATTAACATGCTCTGAAAACAATCCAAAAAACTGAACAAATTTAGCAAAAAGATACAGAAGCAGAGCCCTCTTAACATAGGTGCCTGGGGAGGCAGGGTGGGAGGTTACTGATGTTAAAGGACACCTTGGAAGAAACAGAATTACTAAGGTGAATAATTTTTTCTCCTTTCCTCAAGAGTCCCTTAGCATCAGTAACAATAACAGACTACAAAGCAGTACAGTTGGGAGGTCAGTACAGAACCTACTTTGGGAAAAAGCTCTGCAGGACCACTCTGCCAAATTTGGCATCAGACCTTGACTGTACATCCAGGCTGTAATGCTTTATGAATGTGTGTACAGTTTTTCAGGTAGCTGCTTTGCAAACCTCTAGCAAGGGGATGTCCCTTGTAGCTGCCAGAGAGGCAGCAGTATCCCCAGTAGAGTAAGCCCTGAGGC
Organism: Neoceratodus forsteri; assembly: GCA_016271365.2. Lineage (NCBI taxonomy): Eukaryota > Metazoa > Chordata > Ceratodontiformes > Ceratodontidae > Neoceratodus > Neoceratodus forsteri. Next base: position 1,549,017,084 of record CM057450.1, read on the forward strand.
CTTGAGGGGACTGTTTGCCATCCTTGGCATAACAGAAGTGAATACAGGAAACTATCCAGCAAGAGACAGTACTCTTGGTGGCTGGTTTTCCCTTGCTCACCTCACCATAGGCGAGGAAAAGCTGAGTAGAGGAGCCTCTGACCTTTCTGTATGCTCCATGTAACAGGACAGAGTTCTCCTGACATCTAGGCTGTGAAGCCTTCTTTCCCCTGGAGTGGAACTGTCAATGAAAAAGACAGGGAGAGTAGTGGACTGGTTAAGGTGGAACTCGGAGACTACCTTGGGAAGGAATTTCCTATTTGTTCTGAGCTCTACTTTGCCCTTATGGAGGACCATGTAGTTAGGCTCAGTGCAGAGTGCTTGCAGTTCTGAAATCCTTCTTGCAGAAGTGATAGCCACCAGGTAACATGCTTAATGTGGGCTGTAGTCATGGGCTCGATGGGGGGGGGGGGGCTCCAGGAGCTTAGCAATGCAAAGGTTAAGGTCCTAAGGGGGAACAGGTTCCCTAATTGAGGGCTGCAAATGAAGGAGGCCCTCGAAGAATTTTTGGAAAATGGGCCTAGAAATGACAGACTTTTCTTTCCCAGTGGAAAGGCAGGCTGAAATAGCAGCTAAGTGAAGCCTCAAGTATGAGGCATTGAGGCCTGATTGCAGATGAACTAAATAGTCCAAAAGGGAAGGGATAGAGGCCTTCAGAGGGTCTATTCTTTTTCCTTTGCACCAGATTGAAAATCTTTTCCATTTAGCTGCATAGGTTTTTTTTGTGCTTGGCTTTTTAGCCATGCAAAGAATTTTCAAAATGTGTTCTGAAAACTGTATCTGGGAATTCTAGCTCCTCAAGAACCAGGCTTTGAGGCAAAGAGATTCCATGTCTGGACAATTCACCCCTACTTGTGGTAGGGTGAGGAGAAAATGAGTCAGAGGAAGTCGAATAGGTTTCTTGTGGGACAAGGCCAGCAGGAGAGGATACCAGGCTTGCCTTGACCAGTCTGGAGTTATGAGGATCATGGTTGCAGGCTGATCCCTGAGCTTCAGTAGCACTCTGTATAACACGGGAAATGAAGGGAAAACATACAAAAACTTCCCTGTCCAGTTCAAAACTAGTGCATCTGCTGGGAGAGTGCCCATTGCTGGGGGTCTTCAGCAGTACAGAGGAAGCTGATAGTTGAGGTGGGATGCAAACAGGTTCACCTGATTATTGCCTTGTGTTTATTGGTAATACAGCTTTAAGCTGTCTATATTGACCCTTTGTCAACGTAAGTGTTAGAAGGGACTAATAGTAAAACAAAATATGTCTCCCGTATAGAGTCCACGCGAGGAGTGAACTAATTGTTAAAAATAAATAAATATCCCTCTTTTGGGTCATTTTCCCTGTCTAAGCTGGTGTATGGCTTAAAAAAGCCCAGCTAGCAGAGAGAGAGAACGCAGACTGCAACTGTAAGTCTCGGGGCAAGGTGGCACTAGTAAATTTCAGCCACTAGCCCAAGATCAACAAAAAGGGAAAGTGGTTTCCTTGGTGGTTTGCTCGGTTCACGCTGCAAGTGAACTGAGCAGGAATAGGAAAGATTTTTTTTTTTAAAGGGAGAAAGCGGCAAAGTAGTAGTAAAAGAACTGGAGCAAGCCGGCCCCGTGGCGTGGAGGGTTGAGGCACTGGATGTTATACCTTGCACCACGCCGATGACCCGTATTCGGGAGTGAGCGCAAGTCGCCGGAAGTCGGCAGGGGTGGAGAAGGATGGAGCATCCTTGGACAGCTCTCCTTCCCCAGGGTGAGGGGGGTCTCCCAGTAGTCGGTGCTTGCCTGGCCCCTAGCAGCGGCTGGGAGCTGGCACACTGACCCTGTGTCTACACTCTACTACCTAGGGTGAAAATGTGAAAAAAGATGGCATCCTGGTTGAGCGGCTTGATGGCCGTCCGACAAACTCTGGCTCTGGGGGCGTCGCCTGCATCTGAATCCAGAAAGGGTGGGCGAGTTGGCGGCTCCCCACCACCCTGCCATGGGGGGGGGTAAGCCACAGGGGACAAAAGGCGAGGACCCTGAAGGAGTGCGGATGGACGTATGGCAGCCTGAGTCCCAAGGGGTTGCCAGAAATATGGTGAGCAGACCAGGTATGCCCGAAGAAAGAAAAAGCCAAAAAAAAAAGAACTGGAGCAGTTCTGCTCCCAGTGTGCTCTCCCCCTCTGAGATCTTATCAGGTTTCCCTGTTCTCAGAGTGAGGTGGCATTAGGAAATGTCAGCCATCCGCCCGAGAAGAAAATTAAAAGTGAAAGTGTTTTCTTCGCTCGGTTCACGCTGCAAGTGAACCGAGCAGTGAAAAGAAATGGTGCTTGGCCAAGAAGAGACTGGCTATTATAAATAAATCGGAGCAAGTTAGCTCCTTTTAAGTTAAAGTGACTTACCAACTTCCCCCAATGTCATGTTTGCAGATCACCTTCCCTTCACTAAGTGATGCAAAGCTCAGCTGCCCTGAAGTTAAGTATTAAATATATTCAGATGCTTAGTTTTTCAACATTTTTGTGCCACAGTTGTCTCTGCATGTTTTTTTCTTTGTTTGAAGTTCGCACATGAGCAGTGCATCCGCATGCATGAGTGACATCAGCACGGGGAAGGTGTTCTCACTGCACCTTTCTCACTGCTCGTTCATTCATCTTTCCCGGACCCAGCCTCAGTGAGTGTAGTTCCAAAACTGAACTCGCAGAAATTACAGCACTGATGACTGAATCGGTTTGTTATATTGGCAGCTGAGGCGGATACTTGCTTTTGGGATTGCAGAAGTGGTAATTTCTCCCGATTTTCAATTTTACTCATCTGACTAAGCTCTGTGTCCTAGGTCCATCGGTTCTAGGAATATCACAATCTACATTGCTTTAGTACAGTGTTACAGTTTTAGTAAGTGCTGCAAGTACATAATTATAACAACAAGTCTGTATAAAAAAAAAGACATTTTTTAACTGAGTGGAGGTGTAATCTGTAGCATATTGGGACACAAAAGGACGAATTTTGAACTGGGCAGATCTATAAATTGCAGTGAGCTTTGCAGTATTGGTATGTAGAGGTCTGTGCTAAATGGATGACTTTTTCAACAGTTCAGAACTGTTATGTGCAGTAAGAGTATAAGCACTGAGCTGAACAGTCCAATCCCAGGAGAACCAATAAACTGTGTATTTTTGGCAAATGCTGCTTCCAGTGTGATTGCTTCAGTAAACTGCCCTTGCTATTGCATTTCTGATTGTCACCATCATTATAGACATTTTATATTTTTTCCTGTGCTCCTGTGTTTTCTTGGGCTCATTTGGTGTTCTCATGCAAACACCATAACACTGATCACCAAAGTATGCTTCGATGTGCATGAATAAAGGGGCATGGTGCACTGAATTGTTTCTCCAGCTTGCCAGCACCTCGTTAAGTTTATAAATGAATGCAATAAAATCAGTTATATAATGTACATAGTTATACTGTACATAGTTCACAGTGTATCTCAAAATTAAACACTTAGTATTTTAACATAAAGACTGTCTTTATTTATAATTAGGATTGTAGCATCACTGTATGTGTTGCAGAGCATCGGCAAAAGAAGAGACTGCAGTTGCCATCATCTCCCGACACTGTGGTACCAATGTACGGCTTCTATGGTGTTATATTGCAAAGTGTGCTAGTCAGTTCGGCATACTTAGGGAATAATGTCTCAACCAAAATATGGGCTACACAGCAATGAATGCAGGGAGTCTACACAATGCACCATGACATTGGTAAGGCATGGGAGACATTATAGTGCAGCATCTGTTGTTTTTGCTGTACCTTTTATGTATGTGCATCAGAGATCCACTGTAATGGAAAAAATGGGAAAACACAAATGGCTTGACACAGACCGAAGTGGTAATGAAGTATGGTGACATAAGTGAGGAAGGGTGGTTCAAATACAGTCTAACACTTGAGTACCTACAGCAAGGATATGTCCCATTTTGTAGAGGACCAATCAAACAGTACTTAGGCTATCTAAACATAAATGCGGTCTCTTTCTCCATGAGAAGGGTATTGGCAGTGTCATTTTTAACCTTGGCGGGTGGGGGACGATCACCGACTGTACTGTGTATTTTTTGCTCAATTCATAATGCACCTGGAGGCACACATGTAGCGGCAATAAGCCAATGCCAGGATGGTATTACAGATGCTTATGCAGACACTAATGACAGTTGCAGTCTGTATAGTTCCTGAGCGCTTAGAGGTAACACAAAGCTGGTGCAATAATTTGTAGTTTTAAATTTATAACATGCCGTAAACAGGGGAACCGGTGACTTCAACATGTTACTCAATCACTGATACATCTAAGGGGGAAAGTACAAGCAGGCCCCCCCCACCCCCAAACACACACATACACAGAGAAGAAAGCTATAGCGTAGACCAGTTGGCACTAGGGCAAAGACAGACCCAAACAGTATAAATAATTTACAGATAATAAAAGTTCTATGCTGCAGCATTTTTCTAAGTGTATGTGTGTAGCTGGGGGGTTTGGAGTGGTTGGGGTACAAGGTGTCTGCTTGTAATTTCCACCCTGTGCTCTATCAGAGTGAGTGACTGATAAATCAATTGGCGGGAGGTCACTACTAACTAGTGCCAGGTGAGGAATTTGGACAAATTGTGAGCCATTTATCCTGCTCAAGCAATGCCACCAGATCTAGCCGTGCTCTCAGTGTCAAGCTGGAGCGGCCAACAACTCATTCGCATAGGGAAAGCAATCCCCCCCCCCCAAAAAAAAATAAACAAACAGAAAAACCCAGGGTACTATCACTAGCATTTGTGTGGGCAGATCAATGCCAGGAGTAACAGAACACATACCATACTTTGATTTTGCACAGTAAAATAACAGCAATGACGGGAACCAAACCATAGCACTAAGTAGCAAAATATGATACTAACAGTCTGTGTTGCTAAGTCTGCTCTCGCTGCTGTACTGGAATGGATCGGGACTACTGCTGTGACTGCCTGAGCTACTACCCACATCATTCTCGCCGTTGTCAGAGGGTCATCCCTATGGGGATCTACTATACAGCGACTGTCAAATTGTGGCACTATGTCAGTGTCCGAAAGATCACTGTTAGTGCAGGACAACATAATGCTTTCATCATCAGACCCTGAAAATGAACTGTTTGACATTGCCATTGTCGTGCTGCATGCTGCGACCAACAGCTCTGATATCAAGACAGAATTGCTGTGACCAAGAACTAATTTTAATTGCAGAGCACAGATCTCCCTGTGGTGACATTGCAAAGGTAATGAGTGTCAAAGGTCACCAAATACAGGCTCCAATACACAAAATGACACTTCCTGGTTTGCAAGGGTGAAAACCTGATTTAATTTGCTAAAACAGGCTGTGCATCTATCAAAATACATTGTGAATCAGTTCTATATGCAGTCACCTTGCAGTACATGCGTTCATATATCAAAACTTGGTAAATCGCTTTAATGCTGCTCTGACGCAGCAGAGAAGTGAGCATGCAGCTGACACTCCGTCTGTTAAATTTCAGCCATCGCTCCTAATACTCTATAGTAAACCCTCCTGTGGAAGGGACAGTAGTTTTTGTTTTAAAAAACTTAAAGAAAGTAAATCAGGGGCTCACCAGAATGCATCTAAACCCAAAAGCAAAGCAGCAGATTAATTCCTATACAAGCGGCTTAATTCTTATACAAACTGCTGCTCTGATGCTTCATAAAATGAGACAGGAATGTCCCTATGAAGCAGTTTATTGTTTCAAGAAGGAAAACCTTCAGAAAATGATAAAATAAGGAAGGGGCTAAATAAATAAACTGTTATCCCACAATAATGAGTAAAGAGACACCGTCTGTCTCAACGAATATTCTAAGCACCTAAAAGGAACCCTGTAAATGGTTTAGGGGTTCAAAACCTAAGACGATATATTATGAAATTGCCCAAATATCCCAAGAAGTAAAAGGCTGGTAATGAATTGCTGACTGACCTGCAGGGGAACTCCTACAGACTGGGTCCTACAGGGGACAGTGGCCCCTAGTGGCCTACATTTATACTGATTCAGGCTGGTCAGTGGGAGGAGTTAACTTTAATGAGTGCTGTTATGGTTATAACTATAATACACTGGCCAGGGCTAGGATATTTGTGTTATGTTAGAGGAAGGTAATCTCTCTATAACCAAGGATTAGAAATAACCTTATTTTTTATTTTGTACAGGCCGGGTTACGAGCCTTTAGAGACCATTTGGAATTTAATTACATAATGTGGGCAGATCACAAGTTGAGTGTTGTCAGCCCTGAAGAGTATAAAAACCTCTCTCCTGAAAGAAAAGTTCAGTTCAGCCTTGGGAGAGGATGTGTGAGGACCTGTGCCAGATGCTGGTCTAATGGGAAGTACAGTGTGAGGTGGACCTAGAAGGCACTAGGGATCCACTCTGTGTGCAGTACTAAAGAAACAGAAAAATGAACAATCTTACAAAAACAATAATTATTTTACTTTATTATTTTTTTGTTCTGAAGAAATCAAATGGTAAACGCTTCCAGCATTTTTATGCACTAAGGTGAATGGTCTGCCTGTTTATTGTATCCTGTCTACTTACACCGTACAAGACAGGTGGACTTGTACTCCACCACCTTTTTCATGAATGCTTCAGTTTTGTCCCCGAAAAGGGAATTATTTTCACAGGGGAAGTCCATAGCTTCGGACTGGGTGGCCTGTGACAAATTAGTTGTTCGTAGCCAGGCAAAACGTCACAGCCTGAGCCATGACCCTTGCTGATGTGTCATTAGTGTTTGCAGCCATGTGAAACTGGCATTTGGTGGCTTCCAGACCAGATTTCACTGTTTCAGCAATGTCCTGGAACATCCTGTCAGATTTATGCAATAGAATGGCCTGCACAGAACTCCAAAGAAATTTCTGGTACTTAGCAGAGTATGCTACGTTAAGAGGCTGTGGTATAAGATTTTTTTTAGCCATAACATCTAATTTTCTTTACTCCTTTTCAGGAGGCACAGAGGTGAGAGGGACTTTAGCCTTATCACAGGCTGTGGCCTGAACTACCCTTTCGTGGCTGGGATGAGTATAAAGAAAATCAGACTCTTTTTTTTAGCCAAAGAATATTTTCTATTCACTTTCTTGTCCACTCCTGACAGGGAAGTAGGGGCCTTCAGGAGCGTCATAGTGGATTTCTAGAAGGATTTGTATATAGGAAGCACTATCTTTTTTTTGTAGGAGGAAGACCCATCATATTTTTATAGACTTCATCTTCATCATCATCATCATCCTCGGTGGACTCCTGAGCAGGGAGGTCCAGGGTGTCCACCATGTGCTGTAAAAAGGTCAGGAGGGAGGAAAGATCCTCCTGTCCATCTGGAGAGGTACCAAAGCATGGATCAGGCAAAATGTCCAGCATCAGAGGCTGGCCCCCATTGTTATCTTAATTATTATCATCATCATCCCCCTGAATGTAGTAGCAGGATGTCCCAAAGGTTGGGACAGAGCTGCTAGGGTTAACAGGAGTAGAGGGAGCAGAGAAAAAGCCCCCCCATACCCTGTAAAGTTTGACATAGGTGCTATGCCTTTGCCATTTCTTTTATAGGGGGTAAATCTTTATTAGAGTCAGAGATCTCAGTGGGTGATAGACCCTCTTTATTTTATTTTTTTTTTGTCTTTATGCTTTTTTGCCATTGGCATCTCCCCTTGAATCAACGCGGGAGGGGCAGTGGTATGCTTGTCTTTACATCTTTTTTTGCTGGAACAGACTCAGTGATCTGTTCACCATTTCTTTTTTTTGGCATGTCACCATTTGTATTGTTTTATCAGACTCATTTTCTGTGGGGTCCTTATCTTTAGGCTTAGGCAGGGCAGTGGATCCGGCCTTAAAGAGCTACTGACACTTCAAAGAACACTTTAAAAAACATAGTAATTAGGTACAATTCTCCTTGCATTCCATTTATATTTTATATATTTCTCCTCCCAATAATTTATTACTAAGGAAATGTGTATGAATATATGATCATTGTCCCTTAGAGTTTATTTTTAGTTCATCTGCCTTAATAGCTTACTCCCTACTTCAAGTCATAATCCTCTGTTGTGACATCACAATCTGTTGCTATGGGAGTAATTGTGATGTCACAAGCAGTGCATTATGACTTCAGGTAGGGAGAAAGCAGCAGGAACAGATGAACTCTTCAGGAGCAGACATACTGTTTTCATACAAATAACCTCAGTAATAAATAATGGGGAGGAGAAATACAGAACTAATGGGAAACATACAAGCTGGACTGTGTCTAAATATTATGTTTTGTTAACGTTCACCTGAACATGTCACCAGCTCTTTAATAGGAGAAGCATTATTAGAGGCCATCTCTTCTAGTCTTTTGGCCCTCTTTTTAATAGTTTTTCAGCAGAATACAGAGCCAAAATGTTCTGGACCCAAGTACTGTAAATACCACACTTAATACAATTTTTAAAATCTGTGGGTCCAGTCCTCTTTTTTGGGTTTTCTGACATGACATAATGTGTTAGAAAGCTGAATAAAATACAGTTACGTAAGAACTTACCGTAACAGTAGATCTTTGAGAGAGGCTCTTGCAATAGGTAATTACATACAGGACTGAAGCTGGCAGGTGTCAGGACTCCACGGAAAAATTTCTAGCTAGCAGTCTCTGGCGGGGGACCGCCCCCACATCAGGTGACCAACGTCAGTATAAAGGGGCGGTCCCCCCTCCGGCCTTCCAATTCTTTCCCGACAAAGGCCAAAAAGGCGGGAAGAGAGAGAGAAGTGGATAATTCCCATCCTGGAAAAGGAGCTGAAAAAGCTGAGGGGGATGGAGGGCGGGAAGGTATTACCTACTGCAAGAGCCTCTCTCAAAGATCTACTGTCACGGTAAGTTCTTATGTAACTGTACTATCTAACTTCGAGAGGGCTCCTGCAGTACGTAATTACATATAGGACAGAGTCCCAAGCAGTCAGGAACAAAGAGAAGCTCACGGGAGGAGGAAACTACTCATATACAGATCCTCTGACTGTGAAGGTCTTAGGAAAGGAGACCTTGCAGAACAGCCAACCCGAAGCCAGCTCTACGGTGAGAGGCAATGTCCAAACTATAATGTTTCATGAAGGTATGGACAGAAGTCCAACTTGTGACTGCACAAATGTCAGCCACCAACACATTCTTGAAACAAGCAGCAGAGGCAGCTACACCCCTAGTGGAGTGACCTCTGACCTGACCTGGCAAGGTCTTGTGATACTTGTCATAACAGAACGTGATTCAACGAGCCAACCATTTCGAAAGGCATTGCTTGGAGACAGCATTGCCCTCTCTAAACAAACAGTTGATCAGTCTTTCTGAGATCCTTTGTCCTGTTGGTGTAGTATCTCAGAATCCGGTGAACATTCAGAGTATGCAAGAGATACTCTCCTTGATTGGAATGTTGCGTAAAGAACGCAGGCAGTTCCATGGACTGATTCAGCGTAGATTCCGCAACCACCTTAGGGAGAAACTTAGGGTTGGTATGCAGAGCCACACGTTCCTTGTGGAAAATCAAGTACGAGATTTAGCACATTAAGGCCTGAAGCTCAGAAATTTATCGAGCGGAGGTAAAGGCCATCAGGAAGAGAGCCTTCCAGGAAAGGAACTTAAGGTCTGCAGACGCTGATGGCTCAAAGGGAGGTAGGGTAAGCTTCTAGAGAATGAAATTCAAGTCCTAAGGAGGGGCAGGTGCACGAATGGGGGTCTCAAGTGGAGGACCCCTCTAAGGAAAGTCTTACTGACTTCCAGCTGTGCAAAAGACCTGTCCCCAAAGGGAACACGGTAAGCAGAAACAGCCGCCATGTGAACCTTCAAGGAGGAGTGACCGAGATCCAGGTCGAAGAGGTGACGCATGTAATCCATGAGCCTCCCAGAAGAGCAGGAGAATGGCTCGAAAGCTCTGGAAGAGGCCCAAATAGAGAACCTTTTCCATTTCATGGCATGAGTGGAGTGCTTTCTGGCCTCCACTAGAATCTCTGCCACCTGCAACGAAACCCTGAACCGGGTTTGAATCATTTCTGCAGGAGCCATGCATGCAGCTGAAGGGATTTGAGTCCTGGATGGACATGGGTCCCCTGATCCTGGGTCAACAAGAGTTGCTACAGAGGAAGAGGTGGTTCCTCAGAGTACTGTTGCAGAAGACAGAACCAAACTTGCCTGGGCCAGAACGGAGGCGATGAGAATACAGAACAATGGAGACAGTGTCTACTGGAGTTGGATATTGTGGATGTGTGGAAGACAGCACACCTGAAAGAGCAAGAATACACATTTTTTTCACATCCCCACACCATGCGGTCCATGTTACATGATGATATGCTTCCTAGGAGCTGGTACTGCAAAGTGACCAAGACTGACATCAGCTCTATTACAGTTTCGGACCACACTCAGGTCAAAATCACACTAGTATGGGTAAATGAGAAGAGGTGCCCTCAGACTTGGAAGTTCCCAACCTAACTAATGTTAGGCAGAATTTAAGGAATTCTTGGTGACCTACTGTGAGATAGATATAGCCACTAACAAGGACATTTCCCCCTCTAAAATCACCTTATGGGAAGTAGCCAAGGCATAACTATGTGGTATGATAATAGCATTCACAGCTACCAAGAGAAAAGTTAAACACTGGAAGCAACCTGAGTAAGAAGCTCAGCTCAAAGTACTGGAAGTTAAATCGTATACGGAGAAGTCTGAGGACTAAGACAGGTGGCAACAGCCAGAGAAGCACTTAATGCTTTATTAACGGATAGAGCTCAAACCAGCTTATTTTACACAAAACAGAGTCTGTGTGAGTGGGATAATAAAGCCAGTACATTGCTAGCACGACCAGCCAGGGGCGGGTGAGGATCTAATCATGTAACCTTAATAAGAACACATCAGAGTAACCTGGTTAGTGATGGTAAGAGCATTAGGGGAATCTGACACACTGGAGACCGGCATAGTCCTGGAGGACTGCAGAAGGGCAGATGTAGTCCCACTTAAAAGAAGTTGTAGCAAGGAAGAGGCGGGTTATTATAGGCCTGTCAGCCTGACATCAGCAGTGGGTAAGTTAATGGAAACACTAGTAAAGGAAAGGATTGTGGAATATCTTGTATCCAACACTTACAGGACCCAAAGCAGCATGGCTTCACTGAGGGAAGGTAATGCCAAACAAATCTGACCAATTTCTTTGACTGGGTGACCAAGGAGCTGGATCAGGGAAGAGCGGTAGACGTGGCCTACCTGGATTTCAGCAAGGCTTTAGACACCATTCCACATAGGAGATTGGTAAGCAAGCTGGGTAACTTGGAGATGAGTAAATAAGGTGGTAATCTGGGTAAACTGTGGCACAGCAAACTTGCTGCTGTATGCAGATGACGCAGTACTGTATCGTTGCTCTAAAAACATTTCCCAGATGAATAGCATGCTCTCAAACAACTTGCAGATATTAGAGAAATGGTTCATAAATAAATTGGTCCTCAGTGTCAATAAGACCAAGGCCATCCTCTTTGACCCGAGGAGCCTAGCCCCTGTAAGGTGACATACTCTGAACCCATCCTTTTCTAATGGGTCTGTAACTGAGGTAGTTGATTCCATCAAGTACCTGGGGTAAACATGGACCAAGACATCACACTTAAGGTACATGTGCAGCACCTAATCAAAACTTTCCACCAAAAAACTGGACTCCTTTACTGCCTAAGCCCCTTCCCCACAAAGGAGTCTCGCCTGCTTACTGCAAATGGCACCCTACTCTATGGGTTTCCGGTTCTCCAATCAGTCAGGTGCTCTGAAATGTAGAAGCTCAAAATACTGTACCACAGCACAGGTTGTTTCACCATAGGGCTTCCCCTAGGGGAACACCATTGTAAAGTGCTGCAAGTGCTAAACTGGCCCTCACCTGAAGGCAAGCTCATTACTTCTGTTTGTGCCTTGCTTTTAAACTTAGGAACAGTAATACTGCTCCTAGCCTACAAGACTTACTGATAGCAAAACCCCAGAGGCTGTCACTCAGATCCTCAAGCTATTCACTCCTCCAGGTTCCTAAAGTTAGGATCATCTCAGCTAAAAGGTCATTTGCTACCTCAATCCTACTTCTATGGAATGACCTCCCTAGTAATCTACAAGGCTGCTCCTCCCTCGGTGGCTTCAAGAAAGGCCTGAAGGCCCTCCTACTGGAGTGTAACCTATGCGACTGTCGTTAATGGGCTCTCCCAACTTATGGTTATTTGCACCTCTGGTCCTGACACCCGCTTGTCTTTCTTACTACTAGGATTTCCTGTTTTTGCCTAGCCATCTTTTCTGAATACAATTCTGCCTTGCTATGTTTAATGTGTGTACCTTTCTTCACTATCTGAAGCTGATACATGTAGATATATTTACCTTCACTGTGTGAGCCAACACATATGTGTCACTGTACCTTCTGTAACTTACCAGCTTATACTGCATGTGCCTTGTCTTGCTGTTTTCTTTGTAATTAATCCCTGGTCGCCCCTGAAAAAGGGACTCCTGCGGTCCCAGTGGGCATACCCGGTCAACAAAATTCAATAAATAAATAAATAAGAAACTCGTTAGCGGATAGGACACAGAGGGTAGTGGTAAATGGAGTGTGCTCTAAGGAAGGGAGGGTGACCAGTGGCATACCTCAGGGCTTAGTGCCAGAACTGGTCCTCTTCAATGTCTTTAAGAGTGACATAGCACAGTAACTGGAAGGGAAGGTCTGCTTCTTTGCAGATGACACCAAGATGTCCGGACGGGGTGGAAAGGATGGGCAGGGATCTGAAAAGACTGGAAGAGTGGTCAAAGGTATGGCATCTGGGTTTTCATACAAAAAAGTGCACAATAATGCACGTGGGCCATAGAAACCCAGGCGCGGAGTACAAAATGGGTGGAGTGATACTGATAAAGCCCAAACAAGAAAGAGATGTAGGGGTAATCATACTGGATGACCTAAAGGTGGCCAGGCAGTGTGGCAAGGCTGTTGGAAGGGCTAGTGGGATGCTGGGATGCATAGGAAGGGGTATCGCCATCAGGAAGAGGGAGGAGGTGGTGCTGCCCCTATACAGATCACTGGCAAGACCCCACCTTGAGTACTGTGTTCAGTTCTGGAGACCACATCTCAGGAAGAACATAGAGTGAAGGCAGTCCCATAGGAGGGCTACCAAAATTATTCAGGGTCTGCATCAAAAGCCCTACGAGGAAAGGCTAAAGGAGCTAAATATGATAGAAACCTCTAAATACATCTTGGGGGTTAATAAAGTATAGAAGGGGGTAGAGAAAAAGGTTCTCTAGAACAAGGAGGCATGCTATGATGCTGGAGGGGGGTTAAATTCTGGAGAGATGTGAGGAAGTACTTCTTCACACATAGGGTGGTGGATACTTGGAACAGTCTTCCAGCATAGGTGGTGGGGGTGAAAACAGTGGTAGGGTTCAAAAATGCATGGGACAGGTAGAAGGGAATCATGGGGTAAGGAAGAGTTGGAAGACATTGCGCTGTAGATCAAGTAGGATCTGCTGCAAAAAATGAAGGTTAAAAAAAAATGGGCAGATTGGGTGGGCCCAACAGCCCTTATCTGCTTATCTGCTGTCACACTTCTATGTTTCTTTCCAGTACTTTACAAAGCCTTGTACAAAAGTGAAGGTCGGGGAAGCTAGATGAATCCCAGGCAATTTTGGATGCTTTACCGATTCCACAGCTAATGGAGGAGACGTAAGATTTGGGGCCCTCATCACACCTGAGGAGGTTTACTCAGCAACTGGACAGCTGAAGGGAGGGACGACAGGAGGCCCGGATGGCTTCACGGTCATGTTTGACATTTTGGCACAGGTACATACAAAGCTGTGGGAGGAAGAACAGCTGCATCCGACAAGCTAATGACTTTTCATTTTCGCTGGTCTAAGGGTACTTGGCACTTCATTCCTGGGGAGGTCTGTGAAAGTCCGGATCCGAGGGCTGCGGCAGTCTGGGTCTGCTGCAAGCCCCCTTGCACCATGCCGCAGCGCTGGCACATACTGGCACAGGCAGCCTGCTGGGTGACGCAGGCTGCCTTTGAAAATAGCACTTGGTGCAAGGTGCTGTTGTGTCAGACCTGTTCGACACAAGCACCTTGCGTCAGTCTAAGACCTTTGAAAATCCGGATATATATGTATGTATGTATATGTATATTTTTACTGGTATTTTCCATTGAAAATGGAAAATCCCTGGCCCTTTACATGGTGCCTATCTGTGTAATCCCACAGACGGGCAAGGACCATGCTGAGTATGAGCATACCAATCTTGTTGCTAAATTATGACATTAAGATTTTAACTAAGGTAATGGAATCGAGATTGGAAGGACTGCTGCCAGAAATAATTGACCAGGATGAGATGGGATTTGTTAAGGGTAGGTTCTCTCATCATAACATGAGAGGCTGCTTAATGTGGTTAACTTTGCCTCTCAGTGTCAGGGGTGAACATGGGCTCTCCCTGGATGCCGAGAAGGCATTCAATCAAATAGAATGTTAGCACCTGTTTGCAGTTAGAGAGAAATTTGGGTTGGGACAGGGATTCCTGGATATAGTCAAGACACTGTACAGGCAACCTATGGCCAGGATTATGATGAATGGGTAACTCTCAGATCAGTTCAGGATTTTTAGGGGCCTCACCAGAGATGCACACTTCCACCACCCTAATTTACACTGCCAGTAGAGCCACCTGCCATTAAGATCAGGCAGGATCCTCCAATCGCTCATATCACATTCTCCACAGGAAAACAAAAGAAGAAGAATCAGCATTTATATATAATGCTTTTCATACACAACGTATTCCAAAGCACTTTACAAGCAATGAGAAACTGGCAGTGAAGAGACAATGTGTAGTTGCAGCGATTTCACACATAAACATACACAGCTTTGGACAACTGCATGAACCGGTTTTATGGGAAGTTGAAAGATGGCCACAAAACCAGGGAGGATCCATACTCTTTGCGAAAAATGTGTTGGGTTCTTTTACTTCCACCTCGACACCAACCAGGACAGCACTAGAAATGGGTAGAAGGGACCTCGGTTTAGCGTCTCATTTGAAGGATGGCACCCCCCCCCCCCCCAAAGTACTGCACTCAGATGCCAGCTTTTATGGTATCAGCACAAGCCGGGAGTGGGATGAGAACCCACAAACTTCTGGCTTAGAGGAGGGCGTTCTACCAACTGAGCAACGCTGACACTCATATACCCCTCTACCCAGAAGATATTCTGTTCTATATTACAGAACCTGACAAGTCGATTTAAAGGGAAACATCCTCTGATGTGGCCCCACCTCCGTGTGAAGCAGAGCCTGATTAGCTGTTTCATAAACAGTGAGATTTTTTTTTTTTTTTTTTTACTCACTGTGCAGTGTTTTATTTAAAATTGTATCTGGTTGATCCTGCTCCCTCCTCACTGGCATTTTACAATTTCGATCCCTTCCCGGCACCCCTGCAACCTCCCTTAGCTGTCCCCAGTGTGATGCGTCATGTGGGGAGCAGCCAGGGCACCTCCATAGGATTCTTGTATTGATCTAGATACCAATGGCTCCAGTTTGGATTGGAGGGCTGTCCATGCTATACCAAACCAGGTACAGACTGCCAGGGTGCCTGCTAGTCTGTACCTGGTCTCGGCATAGCATAGACACACATAGGCTCCAAATCGGAGCTATCTGAAGGTATGGCAATAAGGCAGTCTGTATTGCTGTACCTTCAAATAGCTCCAGTTTGAAGCCTACGTGTGTCCGTGCTATACCAAGGCCAGGTACAGACTGGCAGACAACCTGGCAGCCTGTATCTGGTCTGGTATAGCATGGACAGCAGTTGGATCCAAACCAGAGCTATTAGTAACTAGATCAATACAGTAATCCTATGAAGGCACCCCAGCTGCTCCCCACAGAATATGTCACACTGGGGACAGCTGCGGGTGGTTGTGGGCATGCTGGAAGGGGACCTTGGACAGGGAAGATCTACAGAAGGCAGGTTGACTGTGGTTAAAAGTAGTAACTATGGCAAAATGATCTCAAACGTAGCCATACAAAGCAGAGGTTTGTGGAAGAATGTATCACTCAAAAGTAAAATTCAAATGGTCCAGCGACCATAACTCTATTTGGTTCAAGCTGCCCCTTGGGACCGGAAAGCTCCAACCGAGGGCTGAGGTCCTTGATTTCACAAGTGCAGACTTCAACAGGATAAGAAAGTTGACCCAGGACAAGTTACTCGTGGTAGGCAGCATCGGAGGTGTAGAGGAGAGATGGGGGGCCATTCTTGAGACATCTAAGTTATGCATGAGAATGGTAACCAAACAAAACAAGTACAAGAGACCAATATACTTCTCCGAAAGGGTCAGGGAAGCAGTGAGTGGTCAAAAACCAGGTACAAGGAAATGTATGGGGAGAATACCACATGAGAACCAAGCAAAGAGGATGATTAGGGAGGCAAAAGCAGACATTGAGCTGTATATTACAAAGGAGGTCAACGTCAGTGAAAATAAGTTCTTGAGTATATGAGAAAGGAAGGAGAGTGAGAGAGAATTGTTAGGTTATTTGAGGGAGGTAAAGTAATAGTGGATGAAGTGCAAAAGGCAGCTATCCTTAATGATTACTTTTGCTCCAACCTTCACAAGCGAAAACAGTGGGCCCCTGCCTGGCAGTGACATCACAGTGTCAATAAAGGGGGTCCTGGAGAACAGCTAGTCAGTATTTACCAGTAAAAGGGTCCAGAAAGGGCTGGCAGCCCTACAGATAAATAGGGCCTTAGGGCTGATGGGATGCATCTGAGGGTACTCAAGGAACTGGCTGAACCCCTGGTTGAGCTATTCAATAGCTCATTAGAGATGGGGGTAGTTTTATAAGACTGAAAGGTAACGGACGTAGTTCCGCTCCATAAGAGGGAGGACAAGGAGCAATTGGGGAACTACAGACCTATTAATCTTACCTCAGTTGTGGGTAAACTGATAGAGTAACTGGTCAAAGAGGACCTCGTAAACTACCTGGAGAGCAACGGTCTCTAGGATAGTAAACAGCATCAGTTTCATGGCAGGGAAGTCATGTTAAATCATCCTTTATTTATTTATTTTTATGTGGCAAATTGGATAAATACCTTTGAGCATTAATGTTCATTTACAAAGGTTCCATGTCAGGTTCAGAGTGGTACAAAATTTCAGGGTACAATGTATTTCAGTTAACAGATTAGTACAACAGTACAGGGTATATACAGAAGGTAGGTTACAGTAAACATTACACAAAAGAGAAGCAACCAATGTAAGCATTGTCAGAGCACACAGGACATGTGAGGCATAATAACCCACAGTGCTGATGGATTATCCATGTTGTCTAACAAAAGTGGGAGTGGTGCAAGTTGTTAGGCGGGATGGGTGTGTGTGTGTGTGTGTGTATAATTGCTAGGGATAGCTACAAGGGCCAGACAAGAATGCACTCAATAGATTCCTTCTGAATTGTTCAATCTTCGAGAGCCCTTGAGGTGGCATATCCAGATCATTTAACCACGGAGGGGCCCTAGCTGCAAATCAACGCTTGGCCAGGCTATAGCTCTGCAGAGCGGGACAGACAGATGGCCATGGGTCACCCTCCTGGTGGTACAGACATTTTATGAGGGGTTTATAGGAGTTTGTATTCCAGGGGAGGTGAGACTCAGGAGTGCTTTCGCTCCCAACAGACGAGTCTGATATTTTATCCTTTTAGTAAGGGCTAGCCAGTTTGTGAGGGCATGAAGTGCACAGGTGAGGGGTGGTTTGGGCTACTCCAGTGATAAAGTGGCACGCTCTGTTTAACGTCATCTTAATCCTGTTTATAGCTGTCCCTGAGGTGGACCCATAGCCCAGGGTACCGTAATCAATCATAGGGAGGATGGAGCTAGTGACAGCCACCCTTTTGGCCTCGGTGGTAAGGTTAAGCCTCAGCCTATAGCGTGCACCAAGTTTCCTACTGATATTGCAAACCAGCTTATCAATGTGGGGAGTGAAGGTAAGTGACTGGTCAATTGTGACACCCAGGTACCTAAACATGTCAACCTGGTCCTGGACAACTCCCATTGCATTGAGGATGGGGGGGTCTTGTTTCTTTTCTGTAAACTAGAGATAAGCATTATCTTCATCTTTTTGTATTTTTTAAGTACTAATTTGTTCTGCAGGAACCATTGTTCAAGTGACACAAAACTGAGTTGAATGTCACATGTGAGGGGCCTCCTGGCTGGGTCTACTAGAATTAATGACTGCATCATCCGCATATAGTAGCAGTACTGATGCAGGACAGGCTACCGGTAGGGTATTGACAAAGACACCGAAGAGGAGAGGTCCAAGGACAGAGCCCTGTGGAACCCATCCTGTGAACAACCTAGAGTCAGAGCAGACTCCATTAATCCTGACTTGTTGCGTTCAGACAGTGAGGTAGCTGCTAAACCACTGGACAGTTTTAGCAAAAGCGCCAAGTGTGTGTAGCTTAGTGAGTAGAAGTGCATGGTTTTACCAGGTCAAAGGACTTGGTATGGTCAATAAAGATAGACCCCACCAGATGGACTTTATCTAGGGACTCATGGAGGAACTTAGCATATTCTACTACAGCTGTGGTGTTGCTGTGCTGCTTGCGGAAGCCATGTTGGTGGGCACAGAGGAGGTTATACTGGCTGAGGTAGGTGATGAGTTGGTCAGAAACTGTCTTCTCAAGAACTTTACAGAGGGGTGATAGGATTGATACTGGTCTGTAGTTTAAGACCAGAGTATGATCACCATTCTTGTGTACAGGGGTTACAAGGGCGGAGTTCCATAGTTGAGGGAACTGTGAGACTCTAAGGGAGATGTTGAACAATGTAGTTAGGGGGTGGGCTAGTTCATCAAGTGCAAGGGCCACTAGCTTCATATCTAGGGTGCCACCCCAATCTGGTTTTATTGAGCTCTTATTTTACATAACTGATCATGTCCTTGGTGGAGGCTGAGTGGAAGTAGAATTTGGGGAAGTTAGGAACCTCATTTTCAACCGGTAAGTCTGTGGGCATGGTAATCCCTTGAGGGGTGGGTTCATCACCCAGTGGGAGTACTGCATTAAGGTCTGAGAAAGCATTGTTGAAGGTACTAGTAATCATGTGACTGTGCCATTCATGCTAATCATCGATGGATAGAATTTGTCCCCCTTCCCCAAATGGTTGTGTAGTGAGTCCCAGAAAACCTTACCCTTGCCTCATGTATTAGTTTGTTGTTCCATAAAGTAGGAGGCCTTTGCCTGCCTGATCAGAACAGTACATTGGTTTCTGGCACCCCTGTATTCCTGCATATGCACCGGCAAGCCGGAGGCCCTGGCCTTGAGCCAGAGGCTATCCTTGGCCCTCGTGTGCAAGGAGAGAAGGGGTGACCCAATCTGCTGAGGTCCCTCTCATGACTCGCCTTCTAAAGGGGGCGAATCTGTCTGCTACTGAATTGAATGCGGTGACTAAACAGCCCAGGGCCTGGTCTATGGAGGACACAGCGTTCAAGTAGCTCCAGTCAGTTTGGGCTAGCTGGTGTGTAAATTCCATCGCTACTCCCTTCTTTAGTACCCTACTATAGGCAGTTCTCACGGGTGACTTTTTTAGCTTGCGAACCATTCACATAGTATAGGGGAATGGTCTCTTAAGATATCTGGCAATACTGTGACCTCAATGAGCCTTTCTGGGTGGTTGGCAAGGACCCAGACAATAAGGGTGCTAATGCCAGTTTTATAGTTGGCCCTTGTACTGTCCTTTACCACTTGGGTAAGGTAGAGGTCGCTTATTTGGTCTTTAATATTTGTGCTTGATTTAGCTGTCCAGTCTATGTTGAAATCCCCCATCACCAGGGTCTCAAGGCCCTGACTGGTTTGATAATAGGGGTAAGTGAATGTATCTATTGCAGATCTTCTTCAATGTCTGATGTATTATAAGCATTGAGAACAATCTTTATCCTATTGGTCATGTATGTTGTACCCACCTGTGATTATGGATGACCCTAGATGCATAATACTGTTATAGTGTATGGTAGAACATTGTTATTAGTAAAACTCTATCATTTACTAGTGTTGTTGTACCATCAATGTGACGTCACAATGTTGTTGTACCATCGTTGGTATGTCACATCGATGGTACAACAGCACCGACAACTTCCGCGCATGCGTGAGTCGCGGTTCATGTAGATGACAACATGGGCACCGTGGTTCATTGGAGGCACCGAAGGACGTCTTAAAAACTTTCTGTAAGTGCCATTTTATTTAAAGAGTGGCCAGTACACAGCAGGACAGACATATTTGTATTAAAATATTTAAGATCGCACGGAAGGTAAGTGTATTAACCGACATGGGTGGGGGAGGGTGGGGTCACTGGCATCATGGCGTGACTTCACGGGCAACCACCAGCTTATTTGTTTAGTGTTGTCCATACACTGTAAAAAGACGTGGATGAGCAACAGTAAACAACAATACTGTTATTACACTTCTCAGGGTTTTCGTGGCGCTGAAAACCTCTGAGCTCGCTCAAAGGTTTTCGTGGTTGTCATGACAACCTTTCGAAGTGAACAACAGTGTTGTTGTTCACTGTTGCCCATCCACTATCCTCTATGTCTATGCCTGTACTTATATGTTACTTCCCTTTTGCCTGTATGATTAGGCCTGACGTATTCTCCTGAAGTCACTGTATTGTACCTTGATATTGCTTATATGTTCTCCTATGTTCATTGCATGTATGTTCTCCTATGTACATTGTAATCTCCCAGGTCGCACCTGAAAATAGGCACTTGGCTGTCTAGTATGCTTACCTGGTAAACAAAAGCAAATAAATATATACTGTCATAATTATCAAGCATTTTTTCCCATTGCCTAGCAATAGGTGAACTGTGAGGCAATCACAGTCCTTATTGGCATTATCAAGTGTGATCTTGTGCCCCTGAATTGTGCTGTGAACATATATGAAGCAGCCTCCCCCTCTCTTACCTAAATGGTCTTGCCTGAAAAGGTTATACCCACGGAGCGAGATGGAGTCATCAGGGTTTTTTGGTGACAACCAGGTCTCGGTTAGGGAGATAATGTCAGGCTGCACTTGGTTCACTCATGCCTCGAACTGCACTATTTTGGGTAGCAGACTATCAATGTTCAGCGAGGTGACTTTTAGAGTAAAAGTGGGAGATTTATTGGGGATGCTGGGGAGACATGGGTTTGGGTGTACATTACCTGACAGTAATAAGAGCATCAGCAGCAGTTTCCTTAATAGTTTAGGGTAATACTGTTGCAACCTCGGCTTTCCTAGTATATTGCCAGGTTTCCAGCCTGGGAGGACGCTTCAGATCAAGGGTGGTCAAGAGGGTGGTAAAGATTTTCATAGCGTGGGCAGCTTTACATAGGGAATGGGCGTTGGGGGGGGTAGAGCACTTTTGAGTAGCTGGGGGGGCCCCCCATCAACCCTGGTTACCCATGACAGCATAGTTCTTAGAGGACCTAGGTCAGGGTTAGGGCACTTGCCTGCATATCCCAGCTTAGGGGGTGCTTGCAGCAGTAGGAGCGATAGGAAGGTTATTAGGCAGATGGTCTACACTAGGAACTGTACTTTCCACTTGGTTGTAAGCATACTGGACTCTATGGTAGTGGCAAGGGCCTGTTCAAGTGATACTCAACGAGCTCCTGTGGCAAGAGGAATCACGAGGGGTATCCGGGTACCACTTCCATCTGATTTCTGTGGTCCTATTTTGGGTCAAGTGATTCATTGTGGAGCACCCACTGTGTCCTAGGGTCACGTATGTAAGCATTTGAGGCCTGATGCAAAAAGCAGCTGCATATGGTTGTGCAACCCTGAAGGGACCCAGGGTCTCCAGCACAGGGTGAGGGTAAGAGTACTGGGAAGCAGCTATCTAGAGCAAAAAGGGTAGCTGGAGTCTACCATTTGGAGGGATGGGGGGAGCCAGAGTTTGCTGTCTTGGGATCTACCACTCTGCACTAGGAGCAGGGGTGTAAAAGTTGGCTGACTGGTTCAGAATGGCATAAAAGCAGACACATCTCTGGGTGGGAGGGTGGCTGGGGAGGGTGAGCGGGACGTTTTTAGCAGTACCGCCCAAAGCATGGTACCGCAAGTATGCCAGCTATTGTGTTCCATTGTTTCTGAGGTTGGACTGTGCTAGTACCTGAGGGAATTCAGCAGGGGCGTCCGGCGTCTGTCACGAGCTGGGGAGGGAGACAGTACAGTTATGTAAGAACTTACTGTAACAGTAGATCTTCAAGAGGAGCTCTTGCAGCAGGCTATAACAATTCGGACTATGCCGCAGGCACTAGGACCCTCCGGAAACCTTTTCAGCCAGCAGTATACAGCAGGGACCGCCCCCCCCCCCCCGACGTCAGCCCAGCCCCGACGTCAGCCCTGGTACAGAACGGGGGCAGACACAGCTCCACCTCAGTTCCCCCGCCAAGGCCCATGAACAAGCCCTGACAAGAGCAGGAGATGAAGCACTCGATAGAGATGTAGATGAAGATGGATCTGCACACCTCGAGGGGGAAGGCGGGTGGGAAAGTAACACCTGCTGCAAGAGCTCCTCTCGAAGATCTACTGTTATGGCAAGTTCTTACGTAACTGTAGTATCTTACTTTGAGTGGGAGCTCTTGCAGCAGGCTATAACAATTAGGACTGAATACCAAGCAGTCCCACGCCAAAGAGGCAGACGACCCCGGGAGGTGGAATATGCTGACTCCAGAGACCTAGGAAAAAAGTCCCTGCAAAACAGCCAGACCGAAACCGGCACAGTGTCTGGACACAATATCCAAGCTGTAATGCTTGACAAAGGTATGCAACGAATTCCAGGTTGCAGCCACACATATGTCCCTGATAGAGACATTTCTCAGGGCGGCAAAAGAAGCAGATACTCCCCAAGTGGAGTGACCCCTGACCGGACCCGGTAGGGGTTTATTGTGCTTTTCATAGCAGAAGGATATGCAGTAGATGATCCACTTCGAAATCGTCTGCTTGGTCACCAGTTTGCCCAAGCATTGTGGTGCAAAGCCCACAAAGAGTTGCTCTGTTTGAGGTAATACCTCAAAAAGTCCTGTGGACATCCAATGTGTGAAGGAAAGCCTCCCCTCTATTAGATGGGGAAGGAAAATAGACTGGAAGGTCAACCGACTGGTTGAGGGTCAACTCCAAGACCACTTTCGGAAGAAACTTAGGATTTGTTCTAAGGGAAACCCTTTCCCTGTGGAAAATCAAATACGGCTCTTTACACATCAGAGCCTGAAGCTCGGAAACTCTTCGAGCTGAGGTAATAGCAACCAAAAACACACCTTCCGAGAAAGATAACGCAGCTCACAATCTGATGCGGGCTCAAAGAGAGGGTGAGCTTCTCCAACACAAAAAGGAGATCCCAGGGTGGATAGGGTCCCGAATGGGAGGTCTCATATGTAAAATTCCTCTCAAAAAGGTGCGAGCTACGTCCAACTGTGCTAATGCCTTGTCTCCAATCAGAGCATGATAGGCAGAGACAGCCCACATGTGCACCTTAACAGAGGAGTAACTCAGGCCATGTTGGTACAAGGAGAGGAAGTACTGTAACGCTGAGTTCACTGGACAGGTGACGGGGTCCAAATGCTGTGACGAGGCCCACAAACAAAACCGCTTCCATTTCATAGCATAGGCGGAGTGGGTGGAGGGTTTCCTCGCCGACACTACGACTGCCGCCACTTCCGAGGAAACCCCATATCTCTGTTGAGCTACGTCTGAAGGAGCCACGCATGCAGATGTAAGGAACGAAGATCCGGATGGACCAGCGATCCCTGTTCCTGGGATAGTGACTGCGAGCATAGGGGCAGCGGAGTTGGAGGTTCTATGGATAACCGCTGCAGGAGTGGGAACCAAATCTGCCAAAGTCATCGGAGGTCTACTAGAATCATTCGCGCCCCTTCTGCCTGTAACTTCAGTAGGACTCTCTGAATGAGAGGGAAGGGCGGGAAGGCACAGAGAAACCTCCCTGCCCAACAAAGGGATAATGCATCTGGTCAGAAAACTCCAGGCGCATGCTCTCGCGAGCAAAAAATTGGCAGTTTGGCATTGCGTGGTGACGCAAAGAGGTCCAGCTCTGGATGACCCCACTTGTCAAAGAGCTGATCTGCTATGGACTGTAGCAGCTCCCACTTGTGTGCTCTGGAATGGGACCTGCTTAGGCTGTCAGCCAGATTGTTCAGGACACCTGGAACGTGCACTGTGGACAACAGAATGTGCCTTTCCAGCATCCAGTGCCAGACTCTCATCCCCTCCTTGCAAAGGGGATACGAGTCAGTACACCCTTG
Organism: Neoceratodus forsteri; assembly: GCA_016271365.2. Classification (NCBI taxonomy): domain Eukaryota; kingdom Metazoa; phylum Chordata; order Ceratodontiformes; family Ceratodontidae; genus Neoceratodus; species Neoceratodus forsteri. The sequence goes on from CM057450.1 coordinate 1,549,041,355, forward strand.
CTTGTTGATGTACAAGATGACCTCCATATTTGTCTGCTTGAATTAGAAGAGAGCCGGGCACCAGGTTCTCTTGAAAGGCCTGTAAGGCATAGAAAACCGCTTGTATCTCCAAAACATTGATATGGAGAGATCGCACCTCGGGTGTCCAAACCCCCTTGCGTTTGATAAGCACCCAGGTGCGCTCCCCATCCCAGATCCGATGCATCTGTCGTAAGAGTCTGACCCGGTGGCTCCACACGGAACCTGACCCCTTTGTCCAAATTCCGGGGTCCATCCACCAGAGCAAAGTTCTCCTGACTGGGTCGGTGATCCTGACCATAAGGTCTAGATCATCATAGCCCTGGTCCCACTGTACCCTGAGCATCCACTGTGGAACCCGCATGTGGAGGCGGGCCAGAGGAGTGACTGGAATGGCCACCGTTATGTGCCCCAGTAGCCTGAGGAAGTTCCGTGCTGGAACTTGAGGAGTTACTGTGATCCATTCGGCAAACTCTTGCAGGCGATCACCCCTGTCCGGAGTTAGGAAAGCCATGCCCTGGATAGAATCCAGGACCGCTCCAATGAAGACGAGTCTCTGACTAGGCTCAGGAGATGATTTCTGAAGGTTCAGGGTGATCCCCAGCTCTCGGAACAGAGTATAGATGTCTCAGAGAGCATGAAGTAGGCATGACCGTGACAGGGCTGTAAGCAGCCAATCGTCGAGGTATGGGAAAACGTAGTGCCCCATGCGCCTTAGAGCCGCAGCCACCACTGCCAAGCATTTTGTAAAGACTCGCAGAGCAGAGAGGCCAAACGGAAGAACTTGGAATTGGTAGTGCTCCCCTTGGAAGTGGAACCTCAGGGTCTTCCCTCCCCACAGGAAGTTTCTAATATGCATATATGCATCATGCATGTCTAGGGAGTAGAGCCAGTCTCCTTGATGCAGCAGGGGAAGTAGACCTGGAAGGGTCACCATCCTGAACCTTTTGTACTCTATAAAGAGATTGAGAGAGCTGAGGTCCAGAATGGGTCAAAGATCCTGTGTCTTTTTTGGGACCAGGAAGAAGTGGGAATAAAACCCCTTTCCCCGCTGATGCAAGGGGACTACCTCTACTGCCTTTTTCTGCAAGAGGGTCTGAATTTCTCCTATCAGTGGGATGCGAGAAGGAGGATATCGGGAGTACTTTGGTGGAGTATTTGGAGGAAACTCCGTGAACTCTAGCGTGTGTCCTCGCCTGATGATGTCCAGGACCCATTGGTCCACAGTTATCGACTTCCACCCCTCGAGATGAAGGGAGAAGCGGCCCCCAACTGTCTCCCCTGAGTCTTCCTCTGGAAGGGGGGGGAAGGGAGTCATTGGGCTGAGCCGAGTGTAGGCAGAGAGGCCTGGGAGAACTTGGGCCCACGGGTAGGAGCGCCTCCAGGTTGCTGGTTACTGGCTCTCCTATGAAAGCCGCCTCTCTGACCCTGCTGATTACCACGGACATGTCCACCTTGACCACCTGAGGGCTTGCAAAATGGCCGTTTCCGCTGCTGTCGCGATACATTTGGCGGACCGATCAGATGGACTTGCCTGACTCTTGCAGACGAGAAATCAAAGCTTCTGTCTCCTGCCCAAACAACATGGTACCTTGGAATGGCAAATCCTTGATACCGGACTGCAGATCCTGGTGGAAACCCAAAGCTCTCAACCAGGCGTGGCGCCGAAGGCACACCCCGGAAACGGCTGCCCTGGCTGCCGTATCTGCAGTATCATACGAGGCTCTCAGGACATGGGAACCTACGTCGGAGCCCGATTTCATAATATCCAGAAGTTCCGACTTCTGATCGGAGTCTGGCAAATCATGGCTTTCGGTAGCTCCTGTCCCCTATCCCACAGAGCATTCTGGTACTGGACCATATGCGTCAGGAAGTTAAGGGACCGGATGGAGCAGGTGGAGGCAGAGTAGACTTTCTTGCCCACCTGGTCCAAATACCGAGACTCTGGATCGGGAGGCTGCGAGCTAAGATGCTTCGGCTGCTTGGACTTATCATGGGCAGCCGTGATGACTGAAGAGTCCACCAGAGGGTTCTCTGCTAGAAAAGCTTCTGCCCTCGGGGGCCTTATACAGCCTGTCCGATTTCTTGGGAACAGCCGGGATGGAAGCCGGATACCTCCAGGTAGTCTGAGGCAGGTCCTGGAAAGTGTCCACTAAAGGAGGGACCAGCAATGGTTTCGGCTCCTTTTGCCTCAAGTATTTTGCCAATCTTCGGCATTCCGGATCCAGGTCCTCCATTTCCCACTCATTGGAGGCCTGGATGTGCCTCATGACGTCCATAAAGGTTGGATCGTCGGGAGGCGAGCGAGGCTGGTCCTTCTCTCTTGGTGACCGCTCTAAGCTGAGAGAGGACGAAGATGAGGACAAAGAAGAGGGAGATCGGCTACAAGATTTGGAATAGTCCGATCTCTCCTTATGACCAGACCCCCTCTGCCGTCGGTAACTGGGGGACCGATGTCGGTCTGAAGACCGGCAACGGAGCAAAGACCGATGTCTGTCAGAGGACCGATGTCGGGAGCGCTCTCGTCTAGGAGAATGAGAAGGGCTGTGCGTACAAGACCTGGACTGGTGACAGTCTACAGAGTCCTTGGAGCGTCGGCGGTGGTCTTTGGACCGGGTGCGGGAACGAGCCCTGGAAGGAGGTGTAGGTGGTCGCTCTGGGGACTTCCTCGGGCAAGGCTCACCTCCTGGCTGTGGTTTGCCCGCTGGGTCCAATACTGGTGTCTGGGCCGGCGATGGGGGCCGGGGTCTGCTTCTGGACCTGTCCCCACCAAAAGGAGAACAACTCCTGCAGCTCGTCCTTCGAGAAGAGTTTGGCAGCTCAACCCGGAAAGGGAGTATCCGGGACATCGGCCCGTGAAGGAGAGCCCTCTTGAGAGCCCGGGGGGGGAGGAGGATTTGCGAGACAGGGACGTCAGCTCTTCCATGGCTGCTCCCTCACCCTTCGCTCCTTCAACCGGCATCTGTGGTGGGACCGATGACGGGGTGCAGCCTGGGGTGCCGGAGAGTCCTTTGGCTCTGGAGGCGCGCCTTTAGCAGGCGGCACCGGTGCCTTGAGAGGTGGGGCCGCAGCTTTCATCTCCAAGGGCTTGGTGGTAACCCTTAGCGGGATTACCTTCGGCTTGGCCGGCTTCTCCCCCAATGGGCTAGCCTTGGCCTGGGAAGACTTTGGGCGCTCTTCTGAGCCCGGAGAAATACAGGCCTTCTTGGGAGAGGGCCGCGAACGAGAACGGGACCGGTGCCAGGACCGACTACAGTCTTTCCCGTGGTGCTTAGTCTTCTCCCTACGCTTTCCCTCGGAGGAGTGCATATCCATCTTCTTTTCTAACAAAAACACCTTCAGGGCCTTAAGACATCGGATCCGGGTCCGGCTGGTGAACGCCTGGCAGGCTGAGCAGGTCGCGGTATTGTGATCCAGCCCGAGGCAAAAGACAGCTCTTGTGCCCGTCTTTGGCAGGGATCTGCCTCCCACAGTCGCACTTGTTTTGGTGTGGCTCTGGAGAGACTGACGACGGCGAAGACATCCGTTGACCAAACTGAAAAAACGTCGAAAACGGCATGTCAATGACACTGGAAAAAAAAAACATCGAAAACGGTACAAAAAACGGGTTGATAGCACTAGAATTTTGCTGTTCCTGGCAAACTGGAACTGAAGCCTTCTTCTCACATGTGGGATGCGGTGGGAAAAGAACTGAGGTGGAGCTGGGTCCGCCCCCTTTTGTACCAGGGCTGACGTTGGGGCGGGGCCAATGTCAGGGGGGCGGTCCCTGCTGTATACTGCTGGCTCAAAAGGTTTCTGGAGGGTCCGGTCTGGGAAGGTAAGAACACAGTGAGTTAAATGGGACTGGGAGAGGACAGAGAGAGGAGGGGGGACAGTCTGAATAGTGGGGTTACTGAGTGGGTCGAGAGCCTGAATCAAGCCGTAAGTTATACGGATCTCAGGCAGGTACAATGAATTACAGCTTAGAAAACCGCATAAAACAAGTAGTTAATGTAGAGAAAGCCAAAATTAATTCTTGACAAACAGCAAATTAATTCTTAGCAACAGCATATAAACGAGCAGCAAATGCACTGAAAGATGAAATTAATTCTGAACAAACAGCGTAAAGACAGACAGTAGATGCAAGAAAAACTAGTTTAATCATGGAAATACAGCACAAAAGGCATACAAATAGGAAGGAAATGCTAGTTATAATTCAATCAGTTGTTACTGTCCGACAGTAAATGCAACTATAGAGGCAGTCTAAGGTTTGGCAGTTGAAAATCAACCTGACAGTCTTCTTTGACTGGGTGACAAGTGTATTGGATAGGGGCCACACCATGGATTTACTCTGTTTCAGCTTTACCAAGGCTTTCTACTCAGTGCCTCAAAAAAGGCTGCAGAAGATGGAAGATCTGGGTGAGACATGGGACACAGTAAAATGGGTAAGAAATTGGTTGAAGGAGAGGCAGCAGAGGGTTGTATTTAATGAAGTCAAATCAGAAGAATGGGAGGTCACAAGTGGGGTGTCACAGGGATCCATCCTGGTTCCTGTCCTCTTCAATATGTTCATCAGTGACACTGAAGAAGGAATACACAGCAAGCTGTCTCTCTTTGCAGATGACACTAAGCTCCGTGAGAGGGTAGATCAATGAGGGAGAGGGACTCGGAAGATGCAGAGTGACCTGAGGCAGTCTAAGGCTTTGCAGTTGAAAATCAAAGCCAGAAAGTACAAGGTGATGCATCTAGGGAGGAAGAACTGCAGGACCGTGTACTGGATAAAAGGGGTAACACTGAGCACTATGGCAGAGGAAAGAGACCTAGAAGTTGTCATTAGGGACTCCCTTAAACAATCAAGCCAGTACAACAAGATCTATAGTAAAGCAAATAGGATGATGGGATATTTCTTTTTTTTTTTAATTTTCATTTTTCTCCGCCACCTAGCTGCCGGCGGCCCGGTACTTTCAGCCCGGTCACGGGCCGACAGCTTCCACCCCCCAGATCGGCCTCGGGCCCTCCGATACCCCGTGGTTTACCCCCCACGGTGGGGCTGCGGGATGCGGAGGAGGAGGAGGAGACATCCCGCAGAGACCGGATAGGTCGGAGGGCTGGCCTGGGGGCTAATTAAAGCTGTGTGGGGCTTCATGGAGGGCGGCCGCAGCCGCCCATTTATCCGGGGAGGCGGGTCGTGCAACGACGCCAGACGCCTGCCCCGCCTCCAGAGTGTGTGTGCTGCAGCTGTGTGACACCCGCCTCCGCCAGGGGTCACTAGTGTTTCCGAGCACTATCCCACTCCTCCCTGAGAAGGAGAGCAGTCCATAGGACGCTCTATCGTTTTCCCCGCCAGTTCTTCCAGCGACCCGAGTCCGTTCCCTCAACCCGGTCCGCGCCGCGCCGCAAGCGTGAATCCAACCGCCGCGCCGACGGGTCGGATGCTGGGATATTTCTGAAGGGATAGTGACAGCAGAAGAGAAAAGGTATTACCATCTTTTTGTAGACTTGATGAGGCCGCACCTATGGTACTGTGTCCAGTTCTGGAGTCACCACCTCAGAAAAGACAAGGACAGACCAAAGACAGTGAAATGAAAGGTGACCAGGATGATTCACGGCCAGCAGGACAGATCTTACAAGTATCAGCTCAAGGCACTGAACCTGTACTCGCTGGAGACCAGACAAGAAGGGTGATATGATAGAGACTTCAAGTTTTTAAAGGAATAGACAACGTGAACTAAAACAAACTAACATGAGTAACAATTCAATGAAATGGGGGCACAAGCCCAGGACCACCTTGAAAATGAGCTTGCACAATGGTGTTTATGCCTGGTTAAATAAAGTGATTGATTGATTGACTGATTGATTGATGTGGAAACTGGCGGGATGGAGGTTCAAGTTTTATTTTACAGAAAAAGAGTGTAGGAACCTCCTGCGAGCCTAAGGTGGTGGGCACCAAATCCATAAATGGTTTCAAGCACTGTTGGGACAGAATGAAGGGTTCGGTGGTTACTAAGGGTGGTAATAGTATGGAGGGCAACGGGGGGGGGGGTTAGATAGTGAGGGCTAGTATCCTGTAGGGACAATATGTTCTGGGGTTTGATAGGGAACTACGGGCGGACTGGAAGCAACCATTGGTCTTTTTCTGCTGTCACTGTCTATATTTCTATGGGAAAGAGCTCTAAATTGCCAGAAAAAGGCTGGGAAATTGTAATACGCATATGGGCTTTCTCGACTGCAACAAGTACAATGTGGTGCAATACAAAATTTGTGACTAGGCTGTATGAACCACGAAGCATGATCCACAAGTTTAACCCTGGGATATCACCCACAGGTTAATGCTGTAGTAAAGAGGAAGGTAAGTATATATACTACTTTTGGGTATGAGAGCAATTGCGACCGTATTGTCACGTGGCTATGAAGAGGACAGGGCAGATTTATCACATTGAAATTCAGGTCTCATCAGTTACCATGCTGTTTGGAGTGCAGGATCAGACTTAAAGAGGGCGGTTTCTTTTTGGGGAAAAAAAAAAGAACCAGGTTCCTACTCACCTTAGCCAAACACAGCATATAAAACGTGTGGGTGTCTTATTTGGCCCCCACAATACATATGTGGTAGGAGATGATAAAAGTACTGTCCCTTGAGAGGCTAACACATCAATTGAAAACCAGAGAGGGGTCCTTTGAAAGACTCTGGGGCACGTATATTGACTCTACTAGCAACTGAGGGTGCAATAGCAAGAATGGGAATAGTATAGAGTATATCAGATAACTGATCTGGGAGAGTGAAAAGAAGTGAGGATATTGATACTGGCACCTAGCTGACAAGCACCCAGGGCACTACCTAGATAACATGGGTGGGTTACTTGGACAATGCCCCTTTTATTCTTGATAATGACTACAGATGATTATCAACTCTTGAGCCCTTCAGCTGACATAAATGTTACTTGTTTGTGTTTTCTTTTTCTGCTCTATAGAAAAGTTTTCTTAGGGAGTTCAATTAATTGTGAACACCACAAGAATGCACAATGAAAATACCTGAATGTATGAAGTTTTTTTTCTGAGCAATGACAGAATTATATCTGTAACAGGTATTATATACCATGTACTTGTCATTACAACATATTTATGTCAACCGATGTGTGTACACGGATGGGTACTTGTAGGTCCTCAAAATGTCTTCAATAAAAACAGACAAAAATAGGCCGTCCCAGTGGCGTTGAGGGTTGAGGCACTGGACGCCACACCTCGCGCCATGCCGGTGACCCAGATTCAGAGATGGACTCAGGCCACCGGGGGTCAGCAGGGGAGATTGTGCATCTGGAGGACTGCCTTCTCTTCCCGGGGAGGGATCTGAAGGATGCGCCACTCAGGAGCGGCCTCTGGTGATGGTCGGAGGCATGACAAACAGTGGCGCACGCGCAAGTAGAGGCGGAGCTGCAGTGGGCATCGGCACTTCATGCCTTGACGCCATTGCACGACCAAGTTCCAAGGGGGCAACCAAGGTGGAAAAACCCCGGCTGCTTGGGAGGTGAAGGCAATGCGAGTAGGCTGATCCTGGCTTGACTCTCTGTGGCCCTGCCTCCCGTTCTGGGTCATGGGATGTAGGACCCAGCACCTGATTCCTTGACCGATTGAAGAGCATGGTGGGTGGTAGAGGCAATATGCCTGAGTGCCCTGCTGGAGAGATGTCCAAGTAGCTGGCGACCGGAGGGAAACAGTCTTAAAAAAAAAAAAAAAAGACAAAAAATAAAAAGGCCCCCTGACTTGATGAATGTGTGGTGTGATGTTACTCAGTGTTTCAGCAATTGCTCAACCTAGCACTGGAGTAACCCTAACTTCGGCACCACCTTTCAAGGCACGTAAATTTACTCCCACACCCAAGGCTTTGAGAGAGAGTGCCAAAGTTGGGTAATGTCAATGCTGCACCAAGCAACTGTTCAAACCCACAGAAATATTACAGTGTCACCAAGAGTCCAGTGACTTTAAAGAAAAGCTTTCATTATATTAATCCTCTCACACCCAAAAGCTCTACCCCCCACCCCAATTAAGCTTTTCACATGGTAGAAAACATTTTTTGTCAGTCTTTACTTAATTTTAGTTTTTTTAAAGTCTGCGATCCCCAAACATGGAGGACACTGCTGGGTTCCATTTAATCTGACGGTGTGGCGCCACCAGGGCTCCAGATAAGCAGCGTACAGGGCTTATTTATGCTTGGTAAAATTGCATTTATGCTACTTTTTTAACATGGCTTGCATATCAAATATGCATCAAAAGCAAGGTCGATATGCGATACCCTTTAAGGTGTTTTCACCCTCCGGTCGTGTCCTCCTTTCACCTTTTAAAAAAAACAAAACATTTATCTGCTCCAGATGCCCACCCCCAACCCCCTATCCTGTAAAGGCACACAGCACGGGTGCAGATTTGTAGCATTCACAGTGCCTCCCAGAACCCATCTCACTATTGGTCCAACAACTTTTCTCACTAAGCAACCAGGCGGGAATTCCACACTCAGCATGGCAGACAGATGGCAGTCGGGCAGGCAGGCTGGATCAGTGGCAGTAGGGTTGTTTCAGACAAGCGTGAAGGTTGCTGTAATTCTTCGAGTAAACTTAATGAGAACACGGTAATGATGTGGAAACTAAGAATAAAAATACACCATAATTTGACTGTTTTTTTTATTTAACAATTAGATTTTGCTGGTCGCTTTGTTTCAAAGTGCAAAACAGGGGCTTTGTAGGACATAGAGGAGTAAAAGTAATGCTTTGTGGTGGACTAGCAGTGTGGCCGTATGTTTAATTTTTTTGTTTTAAATCAGATTGCTGTAGGCTACAGCAATCGGATTTAAAACAAAACAATAGGAATTTAAACAGAGTGTGTGTTCTCTTTCTGTACACTGTCCTGTCTCACTTCCCCATAAAGTACTGTGTATGCTGCCGAGACTAGTGTATTACAATTTACAGATGGTATCTATGCTAACTTAATAAACTTATATAGGCTACATGTGTTTAAGTTGTACTGTGAGTTGCTTGCAGTGACACTGTGTGTTGTGTGTTGCCTTGAGTTGATTCATTATCATTTGAAATGATGTGCTGGCAGCTGCAGTTTAGTTCCAAATTTTCAAATAATATTTAAAAGAGGAACGTTGGAATTTTTTAGTTGCTGTAATTAGTGTAAGGCACACTCACAGACAGAGTCCTACATTCTGTAACAAGTAGTCTGCACTGACAGTGGCACTGTCTGTGTCTGACTGCATGTGTGAACTATAATTTGTATAACTTTTACACAGAGAAGACAAGTTAAATCCTAGTAGTGCCTTTTTCCTCTCAGGCTAAATTTCCAATACCACACAGTTCTAGATAGGGTGGACCTATATACAACTGTGTAGTGATCATGTTTATTTATTTATATACTGTTGGATTGAATGTCCGACTTTGTTTTCCATTGTCCGGCAGACCTGCACTGAACCATACCCAGCCTGGTCAGTATGCTGCATATTCAAAACTTGCAACCGGTCCCTTGTTTTTGCTGGCGATATCACAGCCTAATGGTTAGGGTAGCAGCCTGATCTCAGTATGCTGCATATTCAAAACTTGGAACCCAGTAAAAGTCAAGGGGTCGGAATTAAGTTTTGCAGCCACTAGTCAGCAGGGATAGTGACCAGGAAAATCCACTATCCAGATTTTCTGCTGCCCTACAGACTTTAATACTGGCTGATGCAAAATGAACCAGGCTTCTGAATTTGGACAGTGAGCCAGTACCAAATTCAACCTCAGAGAAGACACAGTCTCACTCTATTTTTTTAAACTGGTTTGTTTGTCATCATGACCAGAGATTATATGACCTGACACTGCTTCCAGCCAGCCACCTCCACCCCTAATTTTTCTAACAACACTAACTGGTGTTTGCTTGGATTAGATGCCATTTTTTATTTTATTTTTTTTTTTTTAAAGACTTTGGGATCAAAAATAAGTGTAATAGCCAGGCAGCCACCAGTCAGCAGTACTGCTAGGCTAGTAATTTGGAAAATCCACTAACCCTAGTTGCCCTGTAGACTTTTATATGGTGTGTGCCACAGCCCACAGTATAAAAGTCTGTAGTAGTGCTACTTGAGTTCTCTGTCACTAGGACTGCTGTCTGGCGGCTGTAGCCTGCAGAATGTGTATTTTTTAATAATGCGTCACAAATGGGTGACAAATGCGCTCATTTCCCAGAAAATGTACTCTTCAGCTAAATGTAGAGTCATTTGTACGCATCTGAAATTGGTTTTACTGACCTCATTTTGAAAACGAGGAGTAAAATACTTATGTCCAAATTTCTTATCTGAAGCCTTGGGCGCTGAACCGCTTGATCTAATACAAAATGTATTGCAGCGAGCAGTGCAGCACTGCACCATCAGATGAAATGGAACCCACCAGCGTACATCATGTTTGGGGATCGTGGACTTTAAAAAAATAAAATAAAATTAAGTAAACACTGGCAAAAAATCTTTCTACCGTGTGAAAAGCTTAATGGGGGGGGGGGTAGAGCTTTTGGAGGTCAGAGGATTAATATAATAGCAGCTTTCCTTTAATAAAAAAAAATCGTCGCATTTCGCTTCTTTTGAGGCTTTGTGTTTCAACCCTGATACGTAAACATATATTTTAGCAACAAATTTCCTCTTCTTTAAGCACATTTAATAACAGATAAAGACTAGTGTCATTACTTTTCCTATCAATCAGTCCCTGATATCTAGTAGAATGCTCTCTTTCTGCCACATGCCAAGTAGTCCATGGCATCCATGTTACCCTCTCCCTCACTCAGCCCCAAACCAAATAGTCCCTGGTATCCAGTAGCACCCCCACTCTCACCCTTCCCCAGTGCCAAGCAATCCCTGGCATACAGTGAGGTTCCTCTCCCTCACCCAGCCCCAGTGCCACACAATATCTGAAACATAGGAAACTGTCAACAGAAGAAGGCCTTGTGGTCTATCCAGTCTGCCCACTAGGGTACCATGGTCAACCTTCAACACTCCCTTGCCCTTCCTGATTCCTTGACCAGTATTGTCAGGCTCCCTGCACATCTGACCTAGTGAGGGCTCATATATTTGCCATTTGTTAATGTGGCAGGCTCAGACCTTGAGCCCTCTGAATGCAATGAGGAACCAGTCCCAATGTCTGAGTTACAAGCGCCCACATTCCTGCAGTCCTCCACATCCAATCCACTCCAATTTGACTGGCTCAATTTATCCCATTTGTTTGCTTCTAGCACCTAATACAAAGACCACCATCTTGATGAAGATAATCAGTACAAACTCAATTTCTAACTTAAGTTCAGTAGATTTGTTTTTCACAGAATGAACAGACGCCAGAAATCAAGTTGTCATCTCTAAGATGACATCACTGGAAGACCCTCAAATCTTTGGTTATTTGTAAGAAAAAAAATATTTTAACCACTTCCCCACTTCAAAAGTACTAAACCAAATTTTATCAAATTCTGAGGATTTAGAGATCCTGCCACAGATTTTCAGGCCTTATGTCAAAAGACAGCCAAGCTATTAGCAGCTTAAAACCACAATTAAAGTACCTATTCACCCCTAACTATATTTATAAAACACGCTGAAAAAAACCAGGAATCTGACTGGTTATTTTTAACCTTTTAAGACTATACTATAATTGCACTAACATCCTCCAAGGTGTATGGTCCTGCAGAAATATACAAACGACTTGGGTGGTTGAAGGCACAATAAAACTTGCAAGGAAGTCCAAATCCAGCTATGACCGGTCACTCTGATGAGCATTACTATGTATGTATATATATAATAGGGTCTAACCAAATCTATTTCCACACTGATCAAGGGACGGTCACGTGGGGCTGCTTAAACCTAAATAAAGCAACAACCTGCTAGTGTCGTATAACATCCTGCTAGCCCATTACAATGCAGGTACACTGTTTTCAGTGTAAGGGTTCTAGGTTGAAAGGTCAAGATACAATAACAAAACCACACTGACTTTACAGGTTTTAAGCTGAAAATTTTTAATTTGTCGTTTTTTGGTGAACTGGCTACAAATATTTGTAGCCAAATCAGAACTTTTAATTTACTGTGTATTAGAGGCTGAAATGCGTTATATACTATTAGAAAATGGCTTAAAAAATCGTAGCATTCTGATTGGCTAGGAGGCTAAAATTAGAGTGCAGGTATTTTTTGACAGATTCCCGCTTAAAACAAGTGCCAATTTGGGGTGCCCTATTACCAACGGCATCCATGGCACCCCAAATTTCAAAGTGGATCTGCTGCCATTTTTTCTGTCTCACCGTGGCGGCCGAGGTTGCTAATGTGGTCACCCCCAGCCCCTGTCTGTCTCAGTTGTAACTAATACGGGATATCTGAGGATATTGACTTTTTATTTAGTAATACGAGACACAAAATTATTGGGATTCATAATTTCTCCCAGTCGCACTTCACTTTACAACAGCAGTCTCCGATCACGATCTCATCGCCTGCTTCTGCACACCTGTCCTTGTGTTTCAGTGAGCAGACCCCCCACCAACCATCCCATAACTCTAATGTCAATGTTTCTTTCAAAAGCTTAACCACAGCCCTGGTTTTTAAAAGATAAAATGTGACACCACTTCAAACAACTGCCAAGACACAAGCAGTCTTTCTCACCACGCTATGCTACTGGTTCACAGTATTCCCCCGTTTGGCCATATTGCATACAAAGAAGAAAATAAATCACAGGTAAAACACAAATCTCTGTTTTATTTCTAACACTACAGGTTTCCTCAACTGCCTAGTTTATTAGTGATTGGGCTCAGTTTCAAATCACGTCATGCATTCAAACTAGCAGTAAAGACTTGGGGCACATTACAAAAGCTTATTGTAAATATAATTCAAAGAAATGTAACCTCACTTCATATGAATCTCTACCAGTCTGGGTGACTGCACAAGAGTCGGTACCAAAGCTCCCAATCGCACCGCGAACAGTGCACAAAGAAGACATAGCGCTGAGGGCGGCAGCAACATCGGAGCCAGTGCCTGCCACAGCGCAGTCCCGACCCAAGGCCAGGAACAGTGACAATGATGGCACCGACAGCTCCCTCGGCACCGTGAATGGCGCCGAGAACAATACCCCTCAAGGGGCCATGTCTTCGCTCGGCGCATAAGCGGCGCCACAGCTAGACATGCCGTAGAATCTCCCATGTCCCAGTCAGCACCATCAGTGCCGTGAATGGCACTGACAGCGGAGACGGCACAGAGTGACGGACCGGCGCCAACCACAGCGCCATCAGGGCCCATGGAGCCACGAACGGTGCTGAGGCCCAAGACGGCACCGACAGACAGCGTCGAGGACAGTGCCAACTAGGCTTCCCAGCCTGAGGAGATGACATGGGGGGAGCCATCACCCCCGAAGGGGCGAGTGCCAATGTGGTGCCTCCCACCCGCCCCCCAGAGAGACAGACTGGGCCTCCTGCACTGCGGAAGAGGCTTCTGCAACGGCAAGGCTACTAGCAGCAGAAGTACCCTCCTCCATGGTCCATATAGGACTGGGAGGGGAACCTGGAGGAAAAGCCGAGAGACCACGGCTTGGACAGACGAGTGCGTGCCCGTCCCCCGAAAGTCGACGGAGCTCGTCCAACTTTCCACGCGCGTTGCACGATGACACAACAGTCCATGGAGAAGAAGGTGTTGCACAAATCCATGTCATGAAGCGGGCCAAGACACGCGAGGCAATGGTCATGGTGGTCGGTGACGGAGTATTTGCGGCCGCACAGGCACCGTTGCATAGGGGGCCGCCCCATCTGTAACGATTTCTTGCCCCCCCGACTGAGACATGACCCACGGTAAAACAAGCTAAACAAAAGACTCGACGTCGCTAACAAATAAAGAAAATTAACAATCTTACCAGCGGCGTTGAGTGGTGGCGAGAACGAAACCGGCAGGATACAAAGACAGTGCTGAAGGGATTTCGTGAAGGCTTTTCAGCGAACTGGGCCTCTTGCGCGGCAACCTCCCAGCGAGTGCAACCTCTATGGCGAAAAGAGCGAAGAACTGGCGGAAAGGCGGGTCGGTACACACTAATGGCCAACCCGCGAGCCCGCAGTGCATCGGCCTCGAGGGCGGTGCCGATGGTGCGTCGACTCCGCCCATCCAAAAAAAAAAAAGCTCCCGTGGGGTCGTGATCTCCGGCCACATTACCCAAAGGTGATGAATGGTGAAGACTGACACAAATAAGATCTTCTAGATTTAGGCAGAATGAGGTTGAAGCAGACAGCATGTGCATCACAGTTTGTTGGCCAGCCAGTCTGCAGCGGTCATGACTCCAGGCAAGGACATCCTACTGTACATAGCAGCACTTTGTTGCAGGTAGCAGCAAGAGTTGAGACAGCAACACTTTCTGGCAAAAAGATCTGTTCTTAATGCGCCCGTTTTATTTTCATTGTTTCATAAAGAAATCACCTGGCAGAGGCAGGCTGGCAATGGCTCTGAAAGATTCCTTTAATGCAACGCAGTCGGTCTGAAATAAATTATAATTAACATGCAGATCATGAATGATGCTGGCAAAAAAGAACCTTTGCTGCAATATTTTTTTTTTGGGGGGGGGGGGGAGACTCTGGGCCATGACGCATGACTCGTCAACCTCCCTCACTTCTCACTGTGCTCCCACCCAGTTCCCATTGCAGTCCTGACCTGTCTGAGCAACAAACAGTAGCCAGTCCTCAGACCCCACCAGATCATGAATCATGATCCCCTTTAACACATTCACCATCTGCTGTAATGGGGTGTGGTTGCTGTCCGCTAAGCCAAGAAGACAACATGTCTGTGTACTAGCATGTTAAGACTGCTTAAGCGGGCTGTTGGCTTCTCAAGATGGCGTATGGAACTGGCTTCCACAGAAGGAGTGGGCGAGATGAGAGATGACTGACACAATGGGGTGACTATCAGTGGCCAGTCTTCTAACATCTTGAGTCACTGCTGATACTCGTGAGCTGGTATAGTATCTTCTCCATCACCAAGTTCTCTCTCGTAGGCTCACCCCTCTTCTAGCCTAACAGCTGCACATTCTCAATAGGAAAAAAAAAGACCAGGAAAGACGTGCACCTGATACAGGCACAGCTCATTTACTGGCAAATCCTGCTTGGGAAAAAAGTCGTCAAATGCCATTTTGTGTGTCTGCTTCTGGGATCTCTACTCCAGCCACAGACTGGTTCCATTCCTACCTCATGGGCAGAACTCAAGCCGTTAAAATTGGCAACTCCCTGTCCTCCCCCCCTCCCTATCCACACTGGTGTCCCCCAAGGCTCAGTGCTCGGACCCATCCTCTTCTCCATCCTTCTAAATCCCCCTCCCCCCTGCATGTACATCTGCATCCATAGACATGTATGCTGATGACACTGCCATATTTGTCTCAGGCTCCTCTGTACCAGTCCTGACAAGCAGACTCCAGCTGGCTTTCACCAATATCCGGCACTGGTTCCTGTCAAATCAGCTTTCTTTCAATGCGAAAAAAAAACTGTCTCTATGACTTTTGGTATCAGACAAAGTCTCTAAACTGCCAGCCCTGCCCTCCTCTCCTTCCACAGTCGAGACTAACCTTGAAAACGTCACAGCTTTCAAGTACCTAGGCATATGGCTCAACACTCACCTGGACTTCTCCACTCATGTGGACTACTTACACAAAGTTTCACCCTAAACCTGGTGTGCTGTATAGGAACCAAGGGTGCATCCCTCTGCCTGCCCGTAGAGCCTGTGTGCAGAGAATGATTCTTCCCCTCTTTGACTACGGTGACACTATCTATGCTAGTGCTCCCTAATCTACCCTGGCCAGACTGGATCCAGTCTTCCATGCCTTCTGTAGGTTTGCCCTGGATTGTAGCCTCCCCGGACCCACCACTGCCACCTCTACACCTCTCTCTTTCCTTTCCCTTCCTTGCAGCCAGATGGCTTGTTCATTGCTCCTCCCTTATTCCTAAGCACTGACTGGGCTCCCTCCATCTTACCTTATGTCTCTTCTGTCCTCCCCTTCAAACCCGTACTACTCTCTCCGTAACTCTAACCTCCGTTCTCTAACTCTCCCATCCAGGTGGACCTCAGCTGGGCAAGCAGCTTTCTCATTCCACCTTCCCAAACTCTGGAATGCCTTTCCTGGCCCTATTCGTTCTGCTACCTCCATCCGCTCCTTTTCCAGTCTTATACGCGATTTCCACCCCTCCTGTAACTGCCCTTGACTGCCCCCGGTTATTGCCCCATGCCTTCCTCTTCCTGGCTCTCCACCCCTTCTTCCCCACCCCTGACTCTCATACTACATATCTCCCCTCCCCCACCCCACTCCTCTACCTACCCACCTAATTCTGGACCTCCCATGTCTCCTTCCTATGATCTACCTTCTCCTTTCTCCCTCTCTACTATTCACCCTTTACTAGACTACCCTTAGCCACTTGCACTAACCTGGTTCATCCCCTATTCTTGTAGGCAAATGTTACTTACTGCTGTTGCTGCATTTTCTGTAAATAATTCCTATGTATATGCTCCTGTACATTCAATGTATATTACTCAATGTTTAATTTATGATATAGTGTATAAAAGTGTGCCGTAATACGAGTGTACATTCTCTGTAAATATTTTTACGTTGTATGGATTTGTATTTCTCCCCCTACCCTCTCCTCCAGGACGGTTCTGGAAACGAGTTGTTATGGCTCAGTATGTCTCTCCTGGTGAAACTTTTGAAATAAATTAATTAGTTAATTTGCCGAGTGGCAGCTTAAACACTGACTTTCCAATTCATGCAACAGTCAAAAATACAACTTGATCTCAGTAAAATACACAGCCCCCACCCCACCCAATACAGAAAAAAAAGGTAGCTGACTGCAAATTGCAGACGATGCCCCAAATAACACAAAAATAGATCTATAAAGTACACAAAACCTCTACTTCCTAGCATTTAAAAGTGACAAACACTGGAGAAAGATGCAATCCTGAGCACAACTGACTCTACAAACTCCAAAATGACTCAAAATACTGTGACTCTTCAAATTAAAGAATACAGAATCTCTTTATTTATTCAGAAACTGGGGACTGAGAATAGCACACAGAGCCAAAGCTCGTTTCCAGGTGCAACCTAGAAGAAGAGTATATGGAGCAATACATCACATTGGTTAAAAGCAAAGTAACAGTATAACCAATGTTAACAAATACAAGTTTGAAACAGGTAGGGAAAATGGGCAGACTAGGTGGGCCAAGCAGTCCTTATCTGCTGTCAAATTATATGTTTCTCAGTTAGTCCAAGTGGCAAACAGTATGGATCTAAACGATGAACATTAAGAATCATACCAAACATACCAGACTCCACTGCATTTACTGTATAATGCTTATTCAAACGCCAGCAAAACATTTTACAAATGGAGGCTGAATGCATAATCCATTATTTTATTTGCTTATGTTTCACATGTTACTAGCTTATGTTTCCAAATTATTAATTTATTCACTTATTGTTCATGTCACTGTATTATTGTACTTTTTGCACCTTATTTTTCTGTTGTGATTCTCCCCATCCCCACCACAGGACATCTCTGGGAATGAGCTGTTACCAACTCAGTACGTCTTTCCTGGTAAAATATTGGAAATAAATAAAAGAAATGAATAATGCATACAGCAGCTGTCTTAAGACAGTAGCTCTAAGGTAACTCCTAAAAGACACTGTAGACTTGTATTCAAACCCTATAAAATGACTGAAAATAAGCTTTATAAAATTATTTAAGTGGAATAATTCATTCCAGGGAATTATGGTTTATAGTATACCTCCTGGTGGTTTAGATCCTGAGGTCAAAGTTCATACACACATGCACGCACACACCCACATACTCATACAGCATAAAAAAGTTGCTGTGTCAGTGTGTATGCTGTAAATTGACAAAAATGAGAAAAAAAAAAAAAACAAGGGTTAAGTGTAAACTAAAAATGGAAAAAAGTTATAATCAATGTTTCGGTAGCCGGTCAAAAGCGCTTTTCAATAAGAGAGTGGTAAAAACCCAGCAGAGAAAAGAGCGCAAGTGAAAACAGCTAGGTGTCAATAATAGCGCGATCATTCCAGCACAGTACAAGTAGCTGCTGTCACAGATGCTGAGCAGCAAAAGTGCACAACTGTGTGGTGCTTAGCTGTGTTGACACAGTGGTGTGCAGGGTAGAGTCAGCTGGCTGTAAGGTACCTCACTGCTATCTTTTTCATTGGCCATTCACTTTTAGAGTTGATTATATATATTTAAAGGGGAGTGCAGGTGGCATAGCCCCCAAATAGAAAATTACCAGCGGGCATGTTGGGGTTTGTAGTCTACTTGTAAGCAAATATGCATCCATAGCCAAACTCCCCACTCGAGCTTGCTTGCGCCACAGAGTTGTAACAGCAGATGTGCCCCTGAGTTTGTTCCTCCACTTGCCTTTCCCCCGGTGCCTACTCCTGAAGTTTCAAGTTCCCCCGAGTCGTGTTTCTAGTTTTGATACTGTCTGCATGTCCACAGCTTTATTCCCACTGTCTACGCTGTCACTGTTTTTACGAGTGCCATCTTCGTTTACGTACTTTTGCATGCGTGGTCTTAAACCGCGCTATATTGAATACACTGTATTGACCTAGAACCAATATTTCAGCCATTAGATTGTCTTCAGGAATTACCAATAAGAAAAATGTAAGTAAATCATACATATAGTGTAAAGCGAAAAATAATTTACTCAAGACAACGATCCAGGCAGCGCTGCCTAATTAGTGGTTAGAGTACAGAGATATAAACCTGGAGAAACATAGAAGTTTCCGGCAGATAACCACTGCTTGGCCCATCTAGTCTGCCCATTTTATTTTTCATGCCTACAGTATCTCCTGTAGACCTGGGTCTGAGTCCATGCTGCCACTTGTATTACTTTGTGACCCTGAACAAATCACCTAACTGTAATTAATTCTCTCATAGGCCACACCTGGAAAAGAGCTTTGGCTCACTGTGCCTTTACCTCACCAAAAATGCTAAAATAGGAAAATATAAAATGATCCTACTAGACTAAGACAGCAGAAGAGAAAGCATCAAAGCAGGCTACAAAAATAATGTCCACGTAGCACTTATTAAATACCAAATTTGTCCCTACTTAATGTCCTATAAAATTATAGCCTACTCTAGACAGTCTACCTCTTGCACATTATCCCTGTGACTCATAATTTAATGCTAAAAACAGGTTCACCAAAATGGAGACAAAACATAGCACTGTACTCCTTACAATGAAAACTCCAACTCCACTCAGACAACCTGGCCATGCTTTCAATGTCTAAATTCCCAAATGCCCTTCTATATCTTAATAATATTTAATGTTTTGAATATTGTAATATGCACCAGCACTATGGGAGCCCTGTTTATAATTGTGATGTGCTGTAACTAAATGTAACATATTGTGTTTTGATACAGTTTGCGTTGTGTTTAGTGTAAATGTGTGAATTTACTGCTGCAGTCCCCTGGGTCCGTCATGTAAACACGATGCTGCACCCTATAAGGCCATCGGGTACGTGAAGTTAGAAATACAAATATTGGGGATACATGATGGGCGGGAGTATGATATGGAAAATATCTTCACTCCTGCAGGTAATGGATACTCACGAGTGCCAAGGCACGGAGAGTATCCAGAGCTCCTGACTCGGAGTGAAGATATTTCTCCACAGCACACGATCTGCATATCATGTGTTCGATTTATACAATAGGAGTACTAGTTTCAGAAGTATTGTTATGATTTTTTGTGTTTTGTTGCTGTTTCTGTGTGTGAGATTTTCTGAATGGGCTGGCAGTGTTACAAACTCTGTGTGAAAAGCTGAGTGTGTTTTACAGTGCTAAGTAAGTTAACTTCAGGCAGCAGTGATAAAGAAACTGTTTTGTGAAGCTGTCTGTGTTAGAATTCTGGTTGCAGTCAAGCTGAGAGTATCACAGCAATGGGTTGGGAGTAAATCAAAGTATAGGAAACACCTGAGAATGTTTTGCCATGGTAACTGAGTTGGCTGCAGGCAGCAGAGAAATATCACTCACAGTGGTGACGTCACGAGTACATTTATATATATAGTTGTGATGTCACGACATGAAATATCTCTTGTGGTGATGTCACCACAGTGAAGATATATGTTTTTATCACACATTTATCCTTCACCCCTACTGTATAAATATAAATAATGCATAAAAAAAACTTCAGCCTTAAGTGCAGCACTGTTTTCAACCCCTTTGTGCCTAGTTTAATTCTGTACTTGTTGCATAAAAGACACTGAAGAAATAAAGTTACATAAGAACTTAACTGTAACAGCTGATCTTTGCTGTTGTAGCCACACCTTTGGAACTGTAGCCATCAGGCACTAGAACCACATAAAATTTTTTTAGCTAGCAGTCTACTGAGGCCGCCCATGACAATGACGTCAGCCAACGTCGCCACTTCTATATATACATGGGTGGCCCCACCCCCTCCTTAGTTCCCCACCACAGACCAGACATAAAGAATGTCTGCTGAAGGAACCGAGGCAGGGCAGAGATTCCTGACTTAGCAAAAAGACAGCAAGCAAAGTACTCTGGAGAAAGAGACAGAGCAAAGGCTGTGAGTTCCAGGAGAGGTTGATACCATGGACAATGACTCAGCCATGGCCAGCGCCTTATGTGGCAACCATGAGTGAGCAGGGAAGGACTGATCTCGATGTTTGTCCTTCTCCTGATGTTAATGCTTCCCAGCTGACTTGTCCCAGGACTTGGATGACTGGGAGCCTGAGGACAGGGCAGGGAAAGTGGAGGAGCTTCTGGCCTGGAGCTCCTTCTCCGTCTTAACTTGTTGGTACAGCAGGAATTTCTGAAGGTCTTTCTGGTGGCATCTCCGTGTGACCTGGCTGAACCCATGGCAGACCTCGGAGGCTTTCATGTCATGGACTGGGCATAGGCAACAGATGCAGGCGATGTGGCTGTCCTTCTTGTAAATCTTCCTTCCGCAAGCGAAGACGGAAAAGTTTAGAAGAAAGGTCGGCATACACCACCAAATAAAATAAAGTGATTAAATGAACAAGGGTGAGAAAATAACAAAACAGAAAGAAAAAGTAAAGAAGTTTTGGCGGGCGACGGAAGTGGTGTCTCCCCGAGAAGTCCAGCATGCACTAGGCGATAGCAGGAAAGAAAAAATTACTCACCTGTAGTAATCTTGTTTCTTCCAAAGGGATCCACTAATATTATTACTCTTGCAGTGCTCCCTTAAGCCAGCACTGACCGAGAGAGAACAGAATTCTATGCTAATCATGGAATGTTTGGCTCATGCATCCATTTTCAAACTGCCCAGTGTCAACTGCCTACATTCTACCTCAGACTTCTTAGAAGCCTGCAAAGAGGCCATACAAACATGTGAATCACTGTTTAAATAATTATAGAAAAATAATGCCCAACTGGGCAAATAAGATTAACCAAAGGACTAGTATAAACAAATGTCCCTTTTTTTTCTGAAATCAGATATGCCTTTAGAAAAGAACCTACAAGTTAAGACATTACTAGAAAGTGGCATGCCACTCCAACTATACATCTTATCAGCTGTGGAGAGGATTTTTCTTGTTACTGATTTTGAAAGGGGAGGCAAAGGCGGGGAGTATTAATATAAGTGGATCCCTTTGGAAGAAACAAGATTACTACAGGTGAGTAATTTTTTCTTCTAACCCAAGGAATCCACTAATATTATTACTCTTGCGGACTATGCAGCTGTTCCTCAAGGACGTGGGCCAGAATCTATTTAGGAAAAAGACTCTGCAAACCTGGCATCACTCCTGGACTGGGTGTCCAGGCTATAATGCTTAGTGAAGGTGTGGACTGACCTCCGGGCAGCTGCTTTACATATTTCCATTAGAGGTACCTCTTGGGCAGCTGCAATAGTGGCAGCTGTGCCCCTTGTAGAGTGAGCCCTAAGACCAGAGGGAGGAACCTTGCCTGCCTTTGAGTAGCAAAACTGAATACACTGGACTATCCATTATGAAATAGTCCTCTTTGAAGCAGGAGTACCTTTACCTACTTCCCCACAGGTGAGGAACAGTTGTTGTCTGTTCTGCCTATGATCTTTGGTATGAGTCATGTAATAATTCAGTGTGTTTTACATCCACGCTGTGCAATCTACACTCACCTGAGCTAGAGTGTTCAGTAAAGAAAACTGGCAATGTTATAGACTGGTTCAAATGAAAGTCAGAAGCCACCTTGGGGAGGAGCTTCCTATTAGTTCTCAACACTACCATGTCCCTGTGGAAAGAAACATAGTACTTTTCCACACACATGGCCTGTAGCTCGCATATCCTTCTGGCAGAAGTGATTGCTACCAGAAAAACTACCATCCAGGTAAGAAATTTAAGCTCTGCAGATACCATAGGCTCAAAGGGCGGAAGCATAAGCTGGGTAATGCAAATATTAAGGTCCCATGCTGGCATTGATTCCCTGTGAGGGGGAAACAAATGACAGAGCCCTTTAAAGAATCTTTTGAATATAGGGTTTGATGCCAGGGAGGTAACCCTTCTAGCTGAAAGGTATGCCAAAACTGAAGCCAGGTGCACCTTCAGAGTTGAGTGCTGCAACCCCAAGGAGTGCAGGTGAGACAAATAATCAAGAAGGATTGAGATCCCGGCCTAGTTGGGACTATACCCTTGTCATTGCAAATGGAAAATCTTTTCCATTTTGAGGCATAGGTTTTCTTGGTGAAAGGCTTCCTGTAACCCTTAAGGACTTCTATAACTACTTCAGAGAATTGGCAATCTACATATTCTCAGTCCTCAAGAGCCACGCCTTCAGTTTGAGAGACCTGAGATTGGGGTATACTACCTTCCCCCGAAAGGAAGTCAGTAGATTGTACCTCTGAGGGAGGAGAATCGGTTTGCTCACAGACACTGAGAGCAGCAGGGAGTACCAAGGCTGTCTTGCCCAATCTGGGGTTACCAGAATCATCGGAGATGGTAGTGACCTGAGCTTGATGAGCACCATGAGTATCAGAAGAAAAAGAGGAAAGGCATAGAGGTACTTGCCTGTCCAATCCAGAATCAGGGCATCCATTGGAACTGTCCCCTTCACTGGGGCCCTGCAGCAATAAAGAAGTAAGTGGTGATTTTGGTGGGAAGCAAAAAGGTTTATTTCTGGGGTCCCTCACCTCCTGAGTAGAGCATTCACCACTTGCTTGTTCAATGCCCAGTCATGATGGGCCAGGTGTATCCTGCTCAAGGTATCTGCCAAGGTGTTGTCCTTGCCTGGCAGATGAATTGACTGTAGTGAGGCATTTCGAGAGTAAGCGAGGCTCCATAGCTTCATTGCCTCTATACACAGAGGAGTGGACCTTGTCCCTCCTTGTTTGTTGATGTAATACATTGTTGTAGTGTTGTCGTTTCTGACTTGTACCACCTTTCCTTGTATGAGATTAGAGAAACTCTGAAGGGCCAGATAAACAGCTCTTAACTCCAGCATGTTTATGTGCAGAAGTGAGTCTGCACTCTCCCAAGTACCGTGGATGGTGTGATCCCCTAAGTGAGCACCCCAATCAAGCAGGGAAGCATCGGTTGTGAGAACCAGAGAGGGAGGCTCCTGCAGAAATGGAACCCCTTCCCTTAAATTTTCCAGTTTCCTCCACCACTGAAGGGCCTGTAGTAACGTTTGTGTGACTGGTACTGGCTTTGAGAGGGGGTCCCGCCTTTGGCACCAGTGTGCTCTGAGGTGGAACTGAATATCTCTCATCCGAAACCTGGCACCTATGACTGTGATTGTTGCTGTAGCCATGTGCCCTAACAGCTGAAGAAACTGTTTTGCTGGCTTTGGCCTGCCCAGGGCAAATGAGCCTGCCGGAAGCTGAATGCTTTCTGCCCTCTCCTGAGGGAGAAAAGCTCTTCCCACTACTGTATTCAGTTCTGCACCTATGAACTGCAGAACCTGCACAGGGGACAGGACTGACTTTTTGGTAATGAGAAGGAATCCCAGGGACAGCAGCATATCCTGGGTTACCTGAAGGTGGTCTGACACCTGTTGGTGGGATTTCCCTATGACTAGCCAATCATCCAGATAAGGAAAAATTGTGACACCCAGTCTTCTGAGGTGTGCCACTACTACTACTGCTATGCACTTGGTGAAGATCCTTGGTGCAGAGGTAAGGCCAACGGGAAGTGTTGAGAACTGGTAGTGGCCTGAGGGAAGTCTGAATCTGAGATACTTTCTATGTGACTCCCTTATGGGAATATGGAAATATGTGTCCTTTAGATCCAAGGAGGCTAGCCAGTCCCCTTTTTGCAGAATTGCCAAAAATCATGGCCACTGTGACCATTTTGAACCCGGGCTTTACCAGGTACCTGTTAAGCAGTCTGAGGTCTAGTATAGGCCGCCACTCTCCATTCTTTTTTGTTGTTAGGAAATATCTGGAATATAACCCTTGCCCTCTTTGGTTGTGGGGGGACAGGTTTCACTGTCTTTGCCAGCAGTAGAGCCTGTACCTCCTGCTCCAGTAGTGTTCTTTCTGAGAAGGGAGCTGGTGCAAAATGTTTTAACCTTGGAGGAGGAAGGGACTTGAAGCAAATGGAGAGAGACCCTGACTCACTATTTCCAGTACCCACTTGTCTGCGGTTATTTTTAAGCATTCCTGGAAATAGTGGTTGAATCTGCCCCCTACAGGATGTGGAGAGGCAGCCTGAAGGGAAAAGTCAGGGGTTCTGTTTTGCTTGCTGCTGAGGCCGAGCAGATTGGGATCCTCTCCGAAAACCCCTTCTACCTCTAGCTCTGTAAAATCCAGTATGCTGTGGTTGGTACTGCTGCTGGGAAACAGCCTGTACCGGAAAGAAAGGCCTCCTAAAAGAGGACCTGCCCTGCCTCCCCTAGAATAAGATGAAGCTGAAGTAGAGGGCCTGTCTCTGGTTGAGTTGCTCCTAAAAGTAGCTTTATATTCGGCTACTTTTTTCATATATGCCTCAGTCTGGGCACCAAAGAGAGAGTGGCCTTCAACAGGAAAGTCCATTGCCTTAGTTTGGGTGTCTTGGGTGAGGTTGGTATCCCTCAGCCAGGCAAATCTTCTTAGAGCAATGGTACCAGCCATCCACTTTGCAGCTGTATCACTGGTGCCAGCTGCCATCTGAAATTGGTACTTGGAAGCCTCCAAGCCCAATTTTGCTGTGTCTAGCAGCTCTGACACTGTTAAAGAGATATTAGCCTCAGCATGGTCCACTACTGACTACCAGACAGCTTTTTGATAAACTGCTGCACAGGCCTGGTAGCTGGCTTGATGAATTGCCAGGGATGCCGAAAGGTACCCCTTTTTTGCCATGCTGTCCACCTTTCTCAAATCCTTCTCAGGGGGGTGTGAGGATAAGGGAGTTTTGGCTTTCTCACAGGCAGCCTGCTGTACAATACCCTGGTGGTCTGGATGACGAAAAAGAAACTTAGCACCAGATCTTTCTAACTGATACTTCTTGTCACACTTTTTGTCTGTGGGTGTGACTGTATTGGGAGCCTTTAGGATTTCTAAAACATCCTTCTTAAAGAATTTGTAGATAGGCGGAAGGAGCCTTTTTAAGGATGGCAGCCCCATAAGCTCTATGTATTGTGCCTCCTCTTCATTCTGGATCTCTTCAGCTGTTTGCAGATTCAGGGTCTCTACCATTTTCTTAACAAAATAAAAAATGGGAAGAGAAATCCTCTGAGGGTCTGGAAGGGGAGCCAAAACCCTGTTCTGGTGACAACTCAGGTTCAATTCCTTCTTCATCTTGGTCATCCTCCTCATATGCCACTGTAGCAGTAGGCAAAAGAGGGGTAACAACAGTTGCTTTTTTAGCAGTAGTAATCACAGGTTGCTGAGGGGGTATTAAGCCCAGCAGCACCTGGAGTAAGGTGAAAGCCTGTGTCAACTCAGCAGGAGAAGGAGCATTAACAGGCACCTGAGGGACCCCTTGAGGCATTTCAGCCAGGGTGCAGTGTGTTTGGTTTTCTTTAATTTTTTGGCAGGCACCAGGGAGTCAGCCAGTTGATTGCCTCTCTTGCCAGAGCCCTCACCTGTATCGGGGTGGATTTAAAGGCTCTGGAAGGAACTGCCACAGTCTTAGAGGGGGTGGTTAGAACCCATGGACCCCTCCTCTAGTTTTCTTTTAAGCCTCTTGCTGCGTTTTGCCACCGTCTTAACAGGGAAAGACTTATATCACAGTCTTCACTGAAGTGCTGTTGCCCAAGGCAGATCAAGCAAAGATCATGCTTGTCTGCCTTGGCAAACACCTCTGCACACTTCAAGCAATACTTGAACCCAGGGGGTCCTGTTTTCTTTTTAGGCTTGTCTGACATTATAAAAAACAGGAACCAGTAACTGACCAAAAAATACTCAAATTTAAATAGTTGTGGTCGGTTTCAATAGAATAACGGTCGGTTCAGGAACCGATAAAGTGAAAAAACTATCAGTTCCAATCGGATCCAGAACCGAGAAACTGCTGAGGAAAACCGATAAACCTTGGTTCAAAAGCAGTTAAAATTAAATAAAATTAAAGACTAACGTAACCGGAACCCTCTAAAAAAGTTCTAATTAAATAAAAAAGGTCTGCTGCCCCTCGATTCAAAGGAACCGCAAGGAACCGATAAACAAGTTTAAATTTCAAACTAACGAGGCATAAAACACTAAAGAACAATGACACTAGGCAGTAATGAAAAATAAAAGAAAAATACTTTTTTTTGCTCTATGCACTACACGAATCTCTCTTGATTGAGAGAGAGATCTCCAGGGCATCTGAACTTTGCAGCAGAGAAAAGAAATCTGAGGTAGAATGTAGGCATCTGACACTGGGCAGTTTGAAAATAGATGTACGAGCTAAACATTCCATGATTAGCATAGCATTCTATTCTCTCTGGCAATGCTGGCTTAAGGGAGCACTGCAAGAGTAATATTAGTGGATTCCTGGGGTTAGAAAGAACTGAGGAGGTGCTGGGCCCGCCCACACACATATATATATATATATATATATATATATATATATATATATAGGAGTAGCAACATCGGCAGACGTCATCGTGGGCGGCCCCAGTAGACTGCTAGCTAAAAAGTTTCTGTGTGGTCCTAGTGCCTGAAGGCTACAGTTCCAAAAGTGTGGCTTGCTGCAAGAGATATCCTCAAAGAAGAGCTAATGTTTGAAGGGGGAAGGGAAGACAGGCTAAGAGGAAAGAAAAACTATTACAGCAGGGCAAGTTAAGTGAATAATGGAAGAGAGGAGAGAGTAAAAAACAAAATGTGGCAGAAAAGAACACATGAGAAGCTAACATAACAGGTGCAATATGGGAACAAACACTGATCAGAAGCAATACGGCTGCTGATGATACTGTACTGATACACAGTAATGTGAGTGATTGAAGGGGGAGTCACTGAACACAGTCTAGTGCATGCCCAGAACAGGGATGAGGCTAGGAGGACCAGCAGGACAGCAGCAGTCGCCAGGAGCTGAACACTACCCCACGTCTACCAATGTTTCACACACAGCGGTGAGTTTTTTTTTTTAGGGGGTTGTTTTTTTGGTTAGAATCCAAGATTGTGAGCTAGACTGTTTCTAAAACAGAATAACTTCTTTGCCGTGGCCTCAGTTGTGTGTTTCCAGAGCCACTCCCTTCCTTTGTACATAATATACTGTAGAACTACTCCAGCCAACCTGTTAGTGCAAATTTAATTTCATGCTAACACAGATCAGCTGTTCTACTGCTGAACAGCTGTTGAGACATCACTTAAGAGATAAAGCACAATCTACAATCTTCAATCTTAATAAAGCACAATCTACAATCTTCAATCTTCTTTGATAAAATGCAGCAAACGTACATGGGGAGGAGCCAGTATGAAGAGATCTGAGAATGCCGACCACAAACAGAAGGACGTCAGCAGTCGGTGTTTGGTAGCTAATCTTGTCGGCGCCTTTGCTTTGTGCGGGAACCAGAGAAGGATGGGAATCAGGTTAGTGGCATAATTACTCTCTTTTTAAAAAGAAATATAGTATGAATTTACATGGGAGAGAGAAGCAACTTTGCAGAAAGCGAGAGGGGAGATTTCTCTGAGAACGCCATCCACAAGCCCCAGGAAGTCATCAGTCGGGGGAGGCAACAGCAAATACACTGGGAACTTGCACTGAAAGAGAAGCATGTTTGAAGAGATCCCAGCTTGGGTCACAGCAGCAGGCATGTGATGACCGGGGTGGGGGGCAGAGGTCACAGCAACAGGCACTCTGTGGCGATCAGGACCAAAGGGAGGAAGAAGCGAAGGTCACAGTACTAGGAACACCATGGCAATAGTGGCCAAGGAAAGGAAGGGGAGAGTGTGCAGAGTACTACCAGGTCTTGTTGTCCAATCTGAGCAGCAAGGCCAGGACAGAGTGTGGACCTGGAGACCTAGTGGCAGCTAGCAACAACATGCACCCTGGCAGGGCAGCTGGCAGATAGTCTCTGGTAGTCCAGTGGACCAGGGCACAAGAGAGATGAGAGAGAAAAAGGTGCAAGGTGGGGCAGAGGAGACAGCAGCAGCAGAAGGCTAAGGCAGGTGGACATGGAGCAGATGGTCTAACAGACACCAGCAGGCGTTGCACAGCACCCTCCCGGAGCATATGCCACACCCGAGAGAGTACTACTGGGTCTTGGTTGACTGAGCTGAGCAGCAAGATCAGGAAGGAATGTGGACTCGGAGCCCTAGTAGGCAGACAGCAACAAGTACCCTGGTAGGGCAATTGCCACACAGCTTCCAGTAGAACAGTGAACCAGGGCACAAGAGAGGTGAGAGAAAAAAGTGTGAGGGGGAGAGAGGGAGACAGAAAGCAACAGAGAGAAAAAACGGACTGATTCCTCCATACTGTATGTGTTTCAACTCCACTCACTACACGGGATGAGAAGCTAATATCTGTGATGCATTAGCCCCTTTTCCTCTCTTCCACCCATTTGGTATGTCAGCATAGCAATCACTACACAGCCATGAGAACTACATGTGCCTAGCAGGAAATGAAAGAAGACGACAAAACAAAATATTTAGTGACTAAGGAAGTATTGTAATAAAACAGAAGGAACCGGAGATGGTTTGCATTAGTGAGCTCTGCTGCAGTGCACCTGGATGTGCACTGTCGTTTGAATGTTTCCAACTGATGAAGTAAATAACACACAACAGGGTATGCATTAAGCTGTACAGCCACAGGCTAAGACATCAGGCTGAAGGTCAATTACCTTCCATTGCTCAGAAAGTGTGATGATATAGCCTAATGCACATCTTAGCGTACATTACTGAACTTGTAAAATAGGCTTTTAACAAACAAAAAAAAAAAACATGTAAAAGAAACCCAAACTTAAAGCTGCACATTAAAGAGTTAGTACACTGCTTAGCATAATTTTAAGTATCTGGTTAATTTTTATCTATGAAGTACTTTTACTTTCATCTATGCATATTAGAAGATTTTCTACCTGGCAGCACGAGGTGTGATGTGTGGAACTGAACTCTGCCAGGAGGCTGACATATGTAATTTTATTCCCCTTCATATCTCATCAACATTATGACATCACAAATACAGCCAAATCTCACATACTGTACCATCACAACCAAACAAGAAGATCTAATCACCTGCTCTCAGATCCTTAACTTATAATAATATAATTTGTGATGAGGTCACGATACTGAACAGGTACTGAAGATGAACAGAACTAGATCTAGACAGCTACAAAGACAATGACAGCAGAAAAAGTCTCCTGGTCCATCCAGTTTGCCCATCCTACCCAACTATTCTGCCTTCTGCCTTGCCCTAGTGGCAATCTTCCCCTCTTTTTTTACCATGCCCTCTTTTCTAACTAAACCCACCTGCCTGTTGTCCCATTCCTGCTTGAAACTGCCAAATGACTTGCCTTGTACCACTTCTGACAGCTTATTCCACTTATCCACCACCCTTTCTGTGAAGAAGTCCTTTCTTCCTTGGAGTCCATTTATCCCATGCAGGTACTCGTATGTCTCAAACATGTCACCCCTTCCCCTCGTTTTCTCCAGGGTGTACATGTTCATGTCCTGCAACCTCTCCTCATTATGTCAAATCCCCAAGGCCATGCACCATGTTAGTTGCCTTGCACTATACTACCGCCACCCTGCTGCAGTCTTTCCTCAGGGGTGAGCTCCAGTACCCTGCACAGTATTTCAGATGCAGCTGCACCAGTGACCTGTACAGAGAAAGGATCACTTCCCATCTTCTACTGTTTATCCCCTCCCTATGCATGCCAGCACTGTTTGCTTTGCTCACTGCTCTGTTGCTGAGGGCACATGTTTTTAGGGTCTCTGCTATCACACCTACATCCTTTTTTTCTAGCGTGCTATGCAGCAGCACCAGCCCCTCTCATTCTGTACTGCACCCTTGCATTCCTTGATCAGCTCTCCAACCTGCCCAGATCCTCCCTTAGTTCCCTTCTCCCTTCCTTCCATGTCTACCCTTGCAGAGATCTTTGTGTTGTCTACAAAGAGACAGATTCTACCCTTGATACCCTCACCTATGTCACAAATTAAAATATTGAAGAGGACTGGCGCTGCCATTTTTGGGGCACTGCCTAATCCCATCTAAGCCTGACAGTTTATGATAAACTAGTTAGAATCATTCTTCAACATCCCAGACAAACCCACCACTGCAATCTATTAAGAACACTTGTGGGGTTCAGTCCTGAAAAAAAAAATGCTCACTGGATATTTTGGTTTTAATGTGGAAATGTGTCAAACAGAAGTTACCCCCATCTATTCCTTCTACATTCCATCATGAACAGTCTTCGATCGGCAAAACATAGAAACATAGAAGTTGACGGCAGATAAGGACCGCAAGGCCCATCCAGTCTGCCCAGGCTTAGAATTTGTTATTCCACCTGTCAGATGCAACTGGCCATCATGCTTTCCCCTACACAGGGTCAAAGTCCTGCAATACACTTCCATCAGTCCTTCACCCCTCACATGGGCTCTTCACTCTTTGTATACCATTAAAAAATGGTTTAAGGAAACCCCTATAGCTCCATGCAAATCCTGCTTGGTGTCCCAGTTAATGATGGCATGGATATTGCTGTTTTTTTTTATTATTCTTTTCTGTGAATATATGTTATTCTATGTATTACGTAAATTTTATCTAGTATTTATTGCAACTGTAACTAAGAACTGTGTAGACTTTCAGGAAACCACTGTAAATACAGGTTACTCACCTGTAACAGGAGTTCTAGGAATGGTATATGTTGTTCATCCACACTGTCTGGCAGGTATCCTTGCCGCTTTAAATCTTGCCGGAAGGTCTTCAAGCTGGCTTCTCCCACCCGGGTGGTAAAACTCTCGGCTCCACCCCATGACGCCAGATCTGGCCCGCTGGAAGCTCAGGTTGTGCGTCGAAGCCGGGGAGGTCGGGTGGGTTGTGGGATGAACAACATATACCATTCCTAGAACTCCTGTTACAGGTGAGTAACCTGTATTTAGGACATGGATATGTTGTTCATCCACACTGTCTGACAGACTCCTAGCAGTTCTCTGGGAGGAGGGAGGCAAGCACACCCCTACTTAGGGAATAGAGACTGGAGAACCGAGGCCCCAAAACCAGCATCCCGCGTGACTCAAGGTCGATGTGGTAATGGGTAATAAAGGTGTGTGCTGACTTCCAGGTAGCAGCCCTGCAGATTTCCTGGATAGGGACGTCCCTGGAAGCAGCCACCGATGCAGCAGTATGGCGGGTAGAATGAGCTCTTATCCCTCTGGGAGGCTCCATGCCCGCCAACTTATGCAGAGATCTATGCAGGAGGTGACCCACCTGCCTATCGATCCGCTTGGCTGCAGGTCTGCCAGGTGCGGCTTCAGCGCGTGAGTGACAAACAGCTAGCGAACCTCTCCCGAATTTCAGCCGTGCGCTCCTTATAATAAGCGAGCCTTCTAGGTCCAAGTATGGAGCCTGTATTCTCGCCTCCGAGGTGTGATTGGGGTAGAACACCGGCAGAGTCAACACCTGGTTAAGGTGAACTCCGACACCACCTTGGAAGGAATTTCGGTGGGGCGCAGGACAACCTGTCCCTGTGGAAGACCAGGTAAGGAGACTCAATGCAGAGCACCTGGAGTTCTCCATCCTTCTGGCTGGACGTGATAGCCACCAAGAAGGCGGTCTTCCACGACAGGTGAGAGAGTTCACACCTGTGCATTGGTTCGAATGGCTTGCCCATGAGCTTTGCCAGTACCAGCAGTAAATCCCACGGAGGTGGAGGTTCTCACACCAAGGGGAAATGTGATCAAGGCCTTTGAAAAAGCGCCAGACCACCTTCTCCTGCGCCACCGACTGCTCCCCGGCCCGCGCCCGGTAAGCAGAGATGGCTGCCAGGTGCACCTTTAGGGTCGTCAACCTACGCCCTTGACTAGAAAGGGACCATAAATAGTCCAAAATGCTTGCCACAGAACAGGAGGAAGGGTCCAAGCCCTTGCCCTGACACCAAATGGAAAATCTCTTCCATTTGAAGGCGTAGCATTTTCTGGTCGACTCATGGGGCGCCTCAGCAACATTGAGGACCTCGTCGGAAAGCCCAAGGCCTGGAACGCAGCTCAGGAACCAGGCCGTCAGGTGACGAAGGACTGCGGTCCGGATGAAACACCTTCCCTGACTGACTGAGAGCAGGTCCGGCGGGCTGGAAGCTGCCTCGGGAGCCTGGAGCTGAGGCTGAGGAGATCTGGTACCAGAACTGGCGGGGCCAGTCTGGGGCTATCAGAATCACCTCGCCTTGTCCCTCCTTGCCTTGAGAAGCACCTTGTGAATCAAGGGAAATGGGGAAAGGCGTAAAGAGCCGGGGTCCAGAGCCTCGAGAGGCATCCCCCTGCAGCGAGCCCTGCTGAGGGGGGCGGGCAGGAAACAGCCTCAGCTTCGCGTTCTCCCTGGAGGCAAACAGGTCCACCTGAGGTGTGCCCCAGTGGGACAACAGATCTTGTACTACCTCCGGCAGGAGAGACCACTTGTGAGATGCAGCCCCTATCCGGCTCAGGGCATTGGCCAGGGTGTTGGAGGCTCCTGCCACATGAATGGCTAGGAGATCCGCCTCCAGGCTGCGCACGAGTGACCAAATGCGGAGAGCTTCCTTGCATAGAAGCATGGAGCGTGTCCCGCCCTGGCGGTTCAGGTAGTACATGGTCGTGGTATTGTCCGTCTGGACTCGGACCACTTGACCCCAGAGAAACGGAGCAAAGGCGGTGAGAGGTAGGCAGACCGCTCGGAGCTCCAGCAGGTTGATGTGGCATCAGGACTCCCGCGGGGACCAGAGGCCGTGCACTCGGTGTTCCCCCAGATGGGCACCCCAACCCATCAGAGAGGCATCGGTTGATAGAGAGACCGTCGGCTCGGGGCGGACAAACGGGATGCCCTCCTGCAGATGAGATGGAACGGTCCACCACTGGAGAGCGTTCCACATCTCCTGGGTCACTATCACTAGCTGGTCCAATGGATCGCAGCGTTATGACCACTGGCTGGCCAGTCCCACTGAAGGGGCGCATGTGCCAGTGTGCCCAACGGACCACGCTGGTACAGCCGCCATGAGACCCAGGAGGCGCAGGAGTCCCGGAGGGGCGCGATTGCCCAACCAGAAATGACTGGGCAAAGGTGGAGAACCTCGGCCCTGTCCGCCAGGAGCCGTGCTCTGGCTCGAAAGAGTCGAGCTCTGCCCGATGAACAGGATCACCTGCTTCGGCTCGAGTTCCGACTTGGCCTCGTTGATGAGAAGGCCGACTTGAGAGAAAACCTGGAGGGCCAGATCTCTGGACCGCTCCACCTCCTGTCTGGAGGGGGCTGCTATCAGCCAATCGTCCAGGTAAGGGTACACCCGGACCCCTCGGCGCCGCAGGAATGCTGTCACCACTGCCATGCATTTGGTGAAGACCCTGGGAGCTGGAGATAAGCCGAAGGGCATGGCTTGGAACTCGAAGAGGGATCCCTCTGCTCGAAAGCGAAGGAATCTCCGATGTGACGGATGGATAGGGATGTGAAAGAACGCATCCTGTAGGTCCAGAGAGCAGAACCACACGCCGTGTTCCAGAGATGGTATTATCTGCGCCATAGTGACCATCCTGAAGGTTCGAGACCTTAGGAACTTGTTCAGGTCGTGCAGGTCGAGAATGGGGCGCCAGTCCCCCGTCGGTTTCGGAACCAGGAAATACCTGGACACGAACCCCAGGTCTGAGTGGGGGTCCTCTACCTCCCTGTTCACCTCCTTTTGGAGGAGGAGAGCGATGTTGGCTCGACGAGCCGCCAGTGAGGCTGCGGACCCCGAGGCCCCCCGAGGTGCAACAGCTCTGAAGGGTGGGGCCTGCTCGAATTCTAGAGGCAGGCCTTTTCCCACCACCTCCAGCACCCACCTGTCCGTGGTAACAGCGGACCAGGCGGAAAGGAAGTGTCGGAGCCGTCCCCCCACGGGGGAACCAGGGGTAAGGTGACGGGGATGGGGGCGACACCCCTCAGCCCGTCACTGGGCAGGCTTGGAGGAGGGACCGGCCGAGGGACCTCCTGGGCCTTTTCCTCCCTGCTTCCTGTTGGAGGAAGCCGACGGCTTGGGTTTGGGATGCCAAGCTCGAGCCTGCTGGCCCTGACGTTGCTGGGCCGGGCGCGCCGCGGGCGCAGAAGGACGAAAGGACTTAGGCTGTGGCTTGCAGCCTTTGTCCTTCTGAGCGGAAGAGACCGAGTCCAAGGTAGCACTGGACTTCTCGATCCTCTGCAGGTGACCTTCCACCCCAGGGCCGAAGAGGTCAGTCCCCAAAAAGTGAACATCCGCCAACTTGTGCTGGGTATCAGAGGTAAAGGTGGATATCCTCAGCCAAGCCCGATGACGCATGGCCACTGCGGCCGCCACCGACCTGGCACATGAGTCCCCGATGTCTAAAGCAGTCTGGAGCTGCTGTTTGGCCACTGCCCTGCCCTGGTCCCGCACCTGCCTGACCGTAGTCTGCAGATCCGCGGAAAGATGAGGGACGACCTCATCCAGGGAGCCCAACAGGGCATGAGAAAAATGTGCCATGAGGGCGGCCGAACTGGCCTGGCCGAAGCCGAGAGAGGACGCAGCATAGACTTTTCGCCCGGCATAATCCAATTTCTTGGATTCCTTGTCGGGAGGTTTGTCCACATCCCTGGCGTTCCCGGCACACCGGAAAACGCTGTCGGTAACCAACCCCTCAGCAGAGGGGTGTTCCAAAAAATTGGACAGGGAACCAGTAGGGACCGCATACTTCCTGGCCATTCTGGCCGATGGTGCAGGGCGGGAAGCAGGGCACTGCCAAAGCTCCAAGGTCGGACCCACTATGGCCTCGGCCAGCGGAAAGGCCTCCGTAGGAGAATCCCCTCGGTCCAGAATCTCCGTGAGGGGATACCTGGCCCGTTTAGAAACGGGTTCGAGCTTCATCCCGGTGGACTCCGAGATGAGCCGAAGCAACCCTAAGAAGGACGAAGGGCTATCGTCCACTGACTGTCCTCCCGAGGACTCCAAGTCCATGCGCTTGGAGAAAAGGGAGGAATCATCCTCGGACTCGGAAGAGTCCTCAAAGAGCTGCCTCGGGCCTGAGCCACCCTCCACCTGCCGAGGTTTATCGGGAGTGAGGGTGACAGACAGCCTATGGGGCAAACCCATAGCCGACCGAGAATTTTTGGTCGGAGCCCCAACTAACGGCTGTGGAGGCGGAGGTTCCACCAGAATCGGTGGGGCAGCTGGAATTGGCCGAACAACTGACCTGGGAACAGGCTCTCGGCTACAACAAGGGTTGTTTCAGCGCTCCGATGACAACAACCAATGGCCGGGGAAGGCGACTGGGTGGCTTATTCCCAGTCAAAAGGAGCTGTTGCCACATGAGTTCCTCATACCTCTGGCGCAACCTGCGCCGAAGCCTCCCCTCGTCCAAGGAGGAGGAAGGGGAAGAAGCGGCAGCGCCGCTTGCCGCGGTCCGAGACCAAGACCGCCTATGGCCGGGGATTGGCTGGACGCGAGGATGTCCCGAGACCAAGACCGAGTGTCTCGGCTGGGCCGAGAACCCGGCGAGGGAAGTGTCGAGGTGGCACTCCCCTCGGCTCGGGCGATTCCACGAAGGCTCGGAACCCGGAGGCACAGACGAGCCGACGGGATCCTCAACTCCCACCGGGGGAACCGGGGAGAGGGGATTCTCAGCTTCTCCAGCCGACAACCCGTCTAACGGGTCGAGAAAAATCTCGACCGCGTCGACGGGAGTCTCGGTCAACTGGCCTGACGGGGACACCGTGAAGCCAGTGGCCGAAGCTGAGGGGTCGACCGAAGTCGACTGTCGACAAGAAGGGAGGGGGATCTTTCCTGCTCCCAAGAGCGTCGACGGAGAGACTTACTTTTGCTCTTTTTGGACCTGGAAAAGGGTCCAGAAGAAGTTGGACCCTCACCTTTCAGCGAGAGGGTCAGACAAAGCTCCTTAAAAGAAGCAGAGTACGAGGCACCGAGAGAGAGCGGGACAAATGCCGCAGCCGAGGTAGAAGCGGCCTGCGCCGCCTCCTCTTCGAGGCGATCATCTGTGGAGTTGATCCACGAGCTCGCTCAAGGGCGGACACGCGCCAACCGGGCCTCTTTAGATTTAACCGGTGGAATTCTTTCCTCGGGGCGCCCCAGTTGTAATCGGGCAGCACGGTCTTCAAGGACGTAAGCCGAAAAGGAAGAGCACAAGTTGCAGGCCTGCGGGTCGTGCTCAAGGCCCAAGCAGTAGACACACATGGAGTGCGGATCCGTCCTAGACATCTTCTGCCCGCAAGGGCACCTCCGAAACCGGAGTCGATTTGTCCATCGCAGCCGCGAGGAAAAGAAGACCGAAGTCTTTTTAGCAAAAACTTTTGATTTCGAACTTTCGAAGAATTAGGAACCAGTCTTATACGCAGAGCGTTAAGGAGGGAACCTGAGCTTCCAAGCGGTAAGGAAGATCTGGCGTCATGGGGCGGAGCCGAGAGTTTTACCACCCGGGTGGGTGGGAGGAACCAGCTTGAAGACCTTCCGGCAAGATTTAAAGCGGCAAGGATACCTGCCAGACAGTGTGGATGAACAACATATCCATGTCCCTAGAAATGAGCGTTTTGCTCAGTTGGTCTGTGTCATCTTTCCTGTTTTAAATAATAGGAAATGAAATGAATTTCAGTCTCCCAATCAGATAATATATATTTATGGCCCAATGCTTTGGAACTCTAACATACAAGATACTGTATGATGGGATCCT
Organism: Neoceratodus forsteri; assembly: GCA_016271365.2. Taxonomy (NCBI): domain Eukaryota; kingdom Metazoa; phylum Chordata; order Ceratodontiformes; family Ceratodontidae; genus Neoceratodus; species Neoceratodus forsteri. Next base: position 1,549,078,538 of record CM057450.1, read on the forward strand.
AGTTTGGGTTCCTTTAAATCTAAGTTAAAGGCCTACTTACTTGAGCATGCCTTTTCTGCTAGCTGAGAGTGCATTATTTTTCTGTACTTTATTACAGGGATTTCAGTATGTTGCCGTTTACTAAGCCATTTCAAGTGCTGATGATATTGTGAAACGGAATGGTTTTTATTTGCTTATTTTATTGTATGTTATCTTTAATGGTATGTCAGTTGCTGGTTTTTGCTATTGTGAAGTCCTTAGATATGTTTACATACATTTGCTCCATACAAATTATAACTGACTGATACGGCACCCGGTGAAATAATATTTCACGCAAGAGACTGGGCCAAATGTATATGTCAGTATCTAGTAGCGTCACTTGCACATAGAGGACACCTTGCATGCAAGAAAGTAAAGGATTTTAAGCCTTGTCCATCAATGAGATCTTTAATCTGGGGTAGACCCTAAGCTCTCCAATCAGGGATTTTGATCCTTTTGTCAATAATTAGATTATTTGCACTGCCCCATATTGGTTGGTCACTACACAGTCTCACTGAACCACTTGCTTTCTGGATGAGCATAAGCTGTATGTGTGTGTTGGCCAAATGGGTGTCTTGTCTTTTTTTTCCTCCATAAATCAAGCTGGTTGCCCACATTCTGCTGTCTTCTATTATCTGGCCATTTATGTGCAACCTCCCAGCCTCATCTGCCATTCCCACACTTTCAGAGCCAGTGGGGATCCACATGGTGCGGGGCCTGAGACTTCCAGAGACTGTCACTGCAGGTGGTATGGGAGACGTAGGATTTTTCTTATTTTCTCCCATTCTCCTAAGCCCTCCCACCTCCCCGACACTGCCCGGTGTGCCAACAGAACTTGCATACATGCAGTGATGTCCCTGCAGACCAGACAAGTTCCCCCATCCACTGCAGGGGTCGCTGCACTGGCAGAACTACAGCATCACCCCTCCAGACTGAGAGCATTGCTGTGCAGTACTGCTACCTCAGCTCTCCCCCCCCCCCCAGAGTTTTGATTCCTAACCCGGATTGCCAGTGTGCAAATGCTCTACACAAGTCGGGCCACTGGGCAGCTTAAATGCTTAGGAGGCAGTATAGCGCAGTGGTCTAAGGCTCTGAGCTGCAAATCTGGTGACATCCAGCAAACCAGACCTGGGTTTGAATCCCACAGCTTCCACTTGCATACTGTGTGACCCTGAGCAAGTCACTTAACCTCCTTGTGCTCCCAGGTCGCTCCTGTAAAAAAGCTTTCAGCTTAGTGTGCTATACCTGGTTAAACAACTAAATAAATAATAAATAAATAAAATGGGTGTATTTCAGAGATGGTGGCAGGGTACTGTACACAAGTGATGACAGTCCATCTCCAGTATCCTTGCACAAGTTCCTCTCCATGGTGACATACTCAGGCAAGTAGAGGTTCTGTTCTTCTTCTTACACTGGATACCAGTGAGAGGCAAGGGGAAAGCAGCCCTGCCATACACTACAATGCCAGATCAGATACCTTCTTCCCTCCATTATCCACTAGATGAATCATTTATCTTAAGGCACAAACCCCCTCCTATAACAATCACCTCTCGTGTGCTAAAAAAGGGGCAACTTGCCTCACTCAAAACCAACCTCAGCTCTTAAGACTGGCTGGCCATCTATAGTGCAGCTGATGTTGATATGGCTCTTGAGTGCTTTATCAACATCTTTAACAATTCCTGCAACTTATATGCACCAGTTAGAAAGAGAAAAATCAAGGGTCCAATAAAACTTGGGTCATACCCTTCTCCTTGAATGAATGAAGACTACGGACTATCTATGGCACAAGGCCAAAAGTACTGGGTCCCTCGTTGACCTTCAAAATTATAAAACCGCACAGAACAAATGTACCAGTGCCATACATCTGGCCAAGAGTGCACGCTTTAAAACTGAACTGAACAATTCTTGGGGAAATAGTCATATGTTCTGGGAAAACACCAAATCCCTCACTGGGAAAACCAGCAAAGCTCCTCCTACAATAATCAACTTCAATGGAACTATCACCCAAGACATTAAAGACACTGCTAATGCCTTCAACAAGGCTTTTTCCGACTGTAGCATCATATTTCCCCCTGATTTCTTGGAGTCCACTTCAAGACAAGCATCAGCAATAACATCCCCTCTCCCCCTAACGTCCCCACCACCCTTCTACCTCAAACCCATTACTCTAGCTGAAGCTCAGAAATACCTAAAACAAGTCCTCAAAAAACCCAGCTTCAGTAATGACACACTAGACCTCAAATTAGTTGACCAAACCTTGGATGTCCTACTCTCCCCACTAACCTGGATCCTAAACTTATCGCTCAGCACAGGCAATTTCCCTCTACTCTGGAAAGTGGCATTTGTCACCCCTGTGTTCATAGAAATGTACACAGAAACACAGAAATTGTTGGCAGATAAGGACCACTAGGCCCTATACACTGCATGTAGCCACTGACCCTATGTGATCAATGGCTTTTCATCACTCTCACCCCTCTCAGGCTTCTCTTGTGCCTGTCCCAAGCATGCTTAAACCCCTCCACTGTGCTTGCCCCCACTACCTCCTGTGGCAGACTATTCCAAGTGTTGACTACCCTTTCTGTGTAGAAAAACTGTCTCGCATTACCTTTTAATCTACCCACTTCCAATTTCATATTGTGCCCCCTTGTTATAGTACTTTTTGTACATTGGAAAAGGTCCCCCGCCTACACCTTGTTTATGCCCTGGATGTATCTGAATGTTTCAATCATGTTTCCCCGCTTACTCCTTTCCTCCAGTGAATACATATTGAAGTGTCATAGTCTCTCCTCATATGTTTTGTGGTGTAAGCCCTGCATCACCTTTGTTGCCCTTCTCTGGATAGTCTCCACCTTATCCATCTCCTTGCGTAGGTGTGGTCTCCAGAACTGCATGCAGTACTCCAGATGAGGTCTTACCAATGTTTTATACAATGGCATCACCACCCCCTGCTAGTGATACCCCTGCCTATGCACCCCAGCATGCCACTGGGCCTCCCTGCCGCCTTTGTACACTGCTTTGATACCTTAAGGTCATCAGAGACTATAACCCCTAGGTCCCTTTCCTCTTTGGTGACAGTCAGCTCCTCCTCCCCCCAACCTGTAGCTCTTCCCAGGGTTCCCTCTACATAGGTGCATTATATTGCACTTCTTTGCACTGAACCTCAGTTGCCACATCTCAGACCATCGTTCAAGCTTCTCCAGGTCCCTCTTCATTTTCTGCACCACTTCTGGAATATCCACCCTGTTGCAGATCTTGGTGTCATCGGCAAACAGGGAGACCTTTCCTTCCAGCCCCTCTGCAATGTCACTAATGAAGACACTGGAAAGGACTGATCCTAGTACTGACTGATCCCTGTGGTACCCCACTAGTCACTCCCCCTCCCCAGATTGTACTCCATTTACCACCACCCTCTGTCTCCTGTCTGTTAACCAGTTCCTAACCCAGTTCACCACCTTGTCTCCCATACCCAGACTGCCCATCTTGTTAATCAGCCTTGTATGTGGGATGGTGTAGAAGGCTTTGCTGAAATCCAGGTGGGCAACGTCTACTGCCCCTCCCTGATTAAGTTCCCTAGTCACCCAATAAAAAAAAAGCTATTAGATTCATTTGACATGACCTTCCTGCTGTGAATCCATGTTGCATCAGATCCTGAGCACCACTGGATTCCATATTTAACACTATCCTTTCTTTCAGCAGTGTCTCCATGATATTTTCCACCACTGAGGTAAGACTGACTGGCCTGTAGTTCCCGGCCTCCTCCCTACTGCAGCTTTTGTGCAGTAGGACTACATGTGCCCTCCTCCAGTCCTCTGGAATGACACCCGTATCGAGTGATTCTGTGAACAGGGCCGCCAGAGGCACTGCTAGTTCACTTCGCAGCTCCTTTAATATCCTTGGGTGGATGCCGTCTGGCCCCATGGCCTTATCCACCTTCAGCTTTGTGAGTTCTTCCAGAACTTTCTCCACTGAGAATGGACTGGTGTTCACCCCACTCCTCCCCCATTGCCTCTGCAACCCAACTGTGGTCCTTGACCTTCCCCCTCCTTATTGAATACTGAGCAGAAGTATTTGTTCAGTATTTCTGCCTTGTCCAGATCCCCCTCCTTAACACTCTCCCTTCTCCCCTTTGATCCTCACAATCCCCCCTTTTTCTTCTTTCACCGATATACATATCTTTCACTGATGTATCTACAGTACATCAGTGAAAGATCGATCCAGTCTCACTAACTACTGACCTATATCAATTCTCCCACCCCTTTCAAAAACCCTCGAAAGAATAGTATATGAACAACTGGTCGACTACCTCACCAAATACAAACTTCAGTGTCATCAGCAGCATGGATTCCGCAAGGCGCATAGTATGACTACAGCCCTTGTGGAGTACACCAGTTACATTCCTGAGGCACTGGACCAGGGGTCCTTGGTGAGGGCTAGCTACACTGACCTTACCAAGGCCTTTGATACAGTTAATCATGACCTACTGCAAAGTCAGCTGGCCCGCACTGGGATTTCCTCTGTGTCCCTAGGCTGGTTCAGGAGTTACCTCTCCATGAGAACCCAGCAGGTCAAAATACAAGCACCTCTATCTGACTGTCAAATTGTTACCACAGGGGCACCCCAAGGTTCTATCCTGGGCCCCCTGCTATTCAGTCTATTCCTAAATGACCTTCCCAAAGTTTGCCAATACAACATGCTCTTATATTCAGACGACACTGAGCTATATACATGTCACTCTGCTCCGGATCTGCTTGAAAAACAGCTGCAAGCTGACTTTACTGCGGTTGAGACTTGGTTCAGTAATGCCAGGCTTCTACTGAACTAGAAGAAAACAAAGGCAATGTTGCTCACCTCCCCCCCATAACAGACATAAGGCTCATCCCATCAAGATACACAACTGCAGCAATGACCTCTTATAAACAGTCAGCAATTTCAAATACCTTGGGATCACACTTGACTGCTCTCTTTGTTATGAAGACAACAGCAAAACAGCTCCACCAGGCTAGGGGCGTGATCGGAATGGACCAAACAGGAACAAGCTGCAAAGATCAGCACAGCCCAGGCACCATATTAGAAAGTCCAGTTTATTCAAGAATAAATATAAAAAAAAAAGCACACAGATAAGGCATATGCAGGCAAGTACCTCTACCAGTTTGATCTCACTCGATCATCATCAGGAGGTCCTGATGACGATGGTGCGAGATCAAACCGGTAGAGTACTTGCCTGCACGTGCATATGTATCTGTGGCATTTTTTTCTTCTTATATTTATTCTTGAATAAACTGGACTTTCTAATACATTGCCTGGGCTGTGCTAGTCTTTGCAGGTTGTTCTCTTTCTTATGGCCTGCATATTGACCATGTTGCCAAGGCAGCAAATGTCAAACTAGGGCAACTCTACCGCTACAAACATTGCCTCACTGACAGCGCAGTCAAACTGGCAGTTACCAGTACAGTCCTGTCAGTCATAGACTACAGTCTAATAGTCTATGGAGCTGCTTCTAACACTGAACTTAAACTTATAAAAGTTGCCCTCAACGAAGCCTGTAGGCTTGTACTTTTATTTATTTATTTTTATTTATTAGTCTCTAGGATTACAAATACCTTTGAGCAACTGCTGCTCGTTTACAAAGGTTCCACGTCAAAGGATGGGGGGAAAACATACACAGAGGTAGACCATGGTTACAGGTAAAATACAGCGAAGGCAATGCTTTAAATTTAAAGAACATAATTGGGGCCCATCGCTCAACCCATACATGTATGCTCTAAGAGTCTATTCCAACACCAGATGGCTCAATCTTAGGAACAGAATCCAGTTCCAAGTATGCTTGCTAGCGAAAAAGGCCACCCTTGGCCTAGCACCATCAGGGGTGCAGACTCTCCTCAGTCCCTCAGTCAACTCTAGACTTACCAGAGGTACTTGTAAAGCTGCCTTCCGAGTCCCATTTTGTCATACAACACAAGGGCAATGGCCCTTTGGGTATAGTGCCCCCCTCTGGCTTAATTCTCTTAGTACTGCCCTCATTTCTGAATCAAAGCTTGGCCCCTTCAAGTATCAACTGCGCACGCATCTTATCTCATGCAGCGAGTGCGACTGTAACCCCTCCTCCTAAGGTTGTTCTTGGCCATGCCTAGTCAGCCCTATCTGCTGCACTTCATTTCGTTCCCCACCTTTGCTCCCCTGTACTTTCCCCGTTTCTGCTTTCGGCCTGCTGTACATCCTATAACTATTCATGCCCAAACCCTAATTCCTTGGCGGCTAACTCTATGGGCCAATCTCTCCTCTGACCCATCTCCTCGTGCTCCAGTTTACACCTCAGTACCATGTCTCCACCTACGCTGATCTCCTCCTCTTCTCACAGCACCAACAATATCCTCTGGGTTGCTCCTCCTCCAACCCCTATTGTCCCTCATCTGTCCAGTTCCCTGTCTCCCAGGTCCCTTCTTCCTCTGTCATTCCCCTTCTCAGCTCCCCCAGCCCCTGGTAGCCCCACCCCCTCACAGTTCCCTTCCCTCCTATTTTTCCGCCGAGTAGCTCCTGGGCTGTGCTATTTTTCTTTTTTTCTTTCTTTGTTTTATACTCTTGGTACCTGCACAAACAATGTGTCTAATTCTTGCAACACTGTACTATTGCACCTTTGTAAATATTTTGTTTAACATTGTATGACTGTTAATTTAATCCATGGAATACTATTTCTTCCGACGTCGCTTTTGTTTTGTACTGCACCTCGGGACGCTGTTGCCAAATTAACTGTATACAGCTCCTTGCTACTCCTTTGTCATTGTAATGTATTGTGATTCTAGGCCAAACTGGATAGGAGTACAGGAACCTCCCCCATGCAGGGAACACCAGGACCACCACCTCTGCCTCAGAGGTTGCCTAGAAGGAGCAGCAGTTGGACCACAGTGGGCTCAGAGAGGGTGAGGGTGGTGGAACAGAGGCGTATCCCTTCAGACGTACCACTCCACAATCCATACGCCATTCTGGTGGAGCATAGTTCCCCTATGGAGGCACACAAAGTGGAGACTGAGGAGGTTGCTGGCAACCGTCACAAGGGAGGCCCACAGGAAGGTGGCACAGGACACCACAGGGAAAGGAAGCAGCTCCTGGTGGGGGACTCAATTATCAGGGGGATAGAACTGGGCGGGCAAGGGAAAGTGAAATAAGGTGCCTGCCTGGCACCATGGCTTGGAGGGACAGGAAGCGGATTCTGAGGATCACGACAGCAGCTGCACGGGAGACGGTGCTAGATGTCATTGTCCACCTAGGAACAAATGACTTGGCTGGGCATGGGATTAGAGCAGTGCAGGAGGAGTTTGTGGAGTTGGGGAAGGGTCTTAGACAAGTAGCTCATACAGTATCCTTCTCGGAGGTGCTGTCTGTCTATGGCATGGGTGAGGCAAGTGTGTACTCCGCACCACGCAATTCAATGGATGGTTGAAAAACTGGTGTAGAGCACAGGGTTTTGGCTTCAGTGGGGACTGGGGGTTCCACCTGGAGGGATACCCACCTATACTGGCACAATGGTCTGCATCTGTCCTGGAAGAGAACCAGTCTCCTGAGTGATCGGTTTAAATGTTTTATTGGCAAGCTTTTAAACTAGCCATGGGGAGGCACTGATAATCAGCAGGGAACTCCCAGCCTCCCCCTACAAAACAGGGTACTAAATGAGGTATAGATCAAGGTAGAATGGTCACTAGGGAGCAGGACTGGGGTAAATGGAGAAAGCAAAGTCATTAAGGGCAGGGATGGAGCTTCAAGAGGTAAAGCCATAAAAAAATGGAGAGTAATGAGTACCAATGCCAGTAGTCTGGGTAACAAGCTTCCTGAACTAGTAGCCTTGATGGAAGAGGAACATCTGGGATATCGTGGCAGTCACAGAAACATGGTACACACAGAACCATGACTGGTATGTAAAAATACCAGGGTACACTATCTACTGGAGGGACAGGGAGGGTAAAAGAGGAGGAAAAGTAGCTCTCTATGTAAAGTAAGCAATTAAAGCAACAGAACAAAAGTGTAAATGGGGAGGAGAGGAAGTACTGTGGGTCAACTTGGAGACAGGCAATGGCACCACAATCCGCACAGGGGTTGTATACAGACCCCCATCTCAGGGGGAGGAAATGGACAAGGAAATGATAGAAGGTATCCTTAGAATGGCAGAAAAAGGGGAGATATTGTTGATGGGGGATCTGAATATGCCAGATGTTAACTGGAGTGCATTTGCTGCAGCCACATTAAAGAGCGTGGTCATTTTAGATGCCCTGCAGGGGGCATGCCTTAGACAACTAGTATTGAAACCCACTCGGGAGGGAGCAACCTTAGACCTGGTACTCTCAAATGGAGATGGGGAGAGGATCACAGATTTGGAAGTGGGTAGCCATCTGGGAACTAGCGACCATCAAACAGTACGGTTCACGATAAACACAGCAGTAGAGTCAAGCCATACAAAGGCAAAGGTCCAGGACTTTAAGAGGGCTGACTTTGCCAAAATGGGTGCGTGCCTAAGAAATGCACTAGCAAATGGGCAGGAAGGAGGGGTGGAAGAACAATGGGGAATAATCAAAACTGCCATCGCTGAGGCAACAAGCCTATGTGTGAAACAAATAAACAAAACAAAACAATGTAGAAAACCACTACGGTTCTCAAAGGAAGTGGCAGGGAAGGTTAGGGAGAAAAAGACAGCATTCAGGAAGTACAAGGAATCACAGAAGGAGCAGGACAGAGAACTGTATCAGTTAAAGCAGAAGGAAGCGGGGAAGGCAGTCCGAACAGCAAAAGCCCAAACCGAGGAAAAGACAGCCAACTCAATTAAGAAGGGGGATAAAACCTTTTATAGGTATATCAGGAGCAAAGGAAGACCAAAGGAGGGATAGTGAGGCTTAATAAAGGGAGAGGGGTTGGCAGAGGGTGACTGTGAAAAGGCAGAGATACTAAATAAATATTTTTGCTCAGTATTCACAAATGAAAAGGGAGAGGTACCTAAACCAAACAATAGAAACACTCTGGATAGGGGGGGGTTGATACCAGCCCATTCACAGAAGAAAGAGTTCTGAAAGAACTCTTAAAACTGAATGTGGACAAAGCAATGGGGCCTGATGGGATTCATCCCAGAACTCTAAAAGAACTAAGGGTAGAACTAGTGATACCACTGACTACCCTCTTTAACAAATCATGGGAGGATGGGGTGGTACCTAAAGACTGAAGGAGGGCAGATGTTATTCCACTTCACAAAAGCGGGTGCAGGGCAGAGGCAGGAAACTACAGACCTGTTAGTTTGACCTCAGTGATAGGGAAATGATGGAATCACTTCTGAAGGAAAGAACTGTTGAGTACCTAGAGACCAGAGGGGCACAGGACGAAAGGCAGCATGGATTCACAGTGGGAAGGTCACATCAAACAAATCTAATACATTTCTTTGACTGGGTGACCAAAGTAGTAGATCAGGGAGGGGCAGTGGACATCATCTACCTAGACTTTAGCAAGGCATTTGACACAGTGCCACACAAAAGATTAATATACAAGTTAGCCAGCCTTGGAGTGGGTCCCAAGATGGTAGCCTGGGTAGAAAACTGGCTGGAGAACAGGACATAGAGGGTAATAGTAAATGGAGTCCACTCTGAAGAAAGGGGGGTTACTAGTGGGGTTCCGCAGGGTTCGGTACTAGGACCGGTCCTCTTCAATGTCTTTATAAGTGACATTGCAGAGGGACTGGAAGGAAAAGTATGTCTCTTTGCCGATGACACAAAGATCTGCAACACGGTTGATACACAAGGTGGGGTGGAAAGAATGAGAAGGGACTTGGCAAGGTTGGAGGAATGGCCAAATGTATGGCAGCTTAGATTCAATGCTAATAAGTGCAAAGTAATGCACCTGGGAAACAAAAACCTAGGGGAAGAGTACACAATGGGGGGTAAGATACTAACAACAACAAAAATGTAAAGGTACCTGGGGTTAGTCATATCAGATGACCTAAAGGTGGGCAAGAAATGTGAGAGGGCAGTAGGAAGGGCTGGGGGGGGGGTACTGGGATGCATAGGGAGAGGCATCACCAGTAGGAAACAAGAAATTGTTATCCCTCTGTACAGACAGCTGGTGAGACCCTATCTGGAGTACTGCATGCAGTTCTGGAGACCCAGTCTCTGCAAGGACATAGACAGGATGAAGGCAGTCCATAGGAGGGCAACTAAAATGGTGCAGGGTCTGCATCAGACACATGAAGAGAGGCTTAAGCAGCTTAATATGTACACCCCCAAGGAAAGGAAGGAGAGGGGGAACATGATAGAAACTTTCAAGTACCTCAAGAGAATCAACAAAGTCCAAGGCGGTATCATCTTTCAGAAAAAGAGGAGTGCAAGAACAAAGGGGCACAATTTGAAGATAGAGGGGGGACAGCTCAGAGGTAATGTGAGGAAGTATTTTTTCATGGAGAGGGTTGTGGATGCATGGAACGGCCTTCCTGAGGAGGTCGTGGAGTTGAAAACAGTGGGGGAATTCAAGAATGCATGGGAGAGACATAAGGCAATTCTAGGGGGTGGGGGTAGAAGAAAGTAGGCTGTTGGTTAACTAGGATCTGCAGCTTATCCATTAGGTAGGGAAACAGGCAGACTGGGTGGGCCAAGTAGTCCTTATCTGCCATCAAATTCTATGTTTATATTGCCTACTTACATGTAATTATTTAACATGGAACCTATGTAAAGGAGCAGTTATGCTCAAAGGCTGTTAATCAGAGATTCAATAAATAAAACATTTTGCGTTCCCATATGAAGGTGTTAATGTGCTTTTGCATCTCTTTAAGCCAGTTGGGTGGTATCGTTGTTGCACTGAAGTTGTAATGCTCCTTTTTTACTATGGAGATTCCCTGGCCCACGGAAATAAATAAGGTATACCACCTGTTGTACCTTTGTTAGATCTTCTGTCTCAACCTGTGGTGGCTGACTGGCTGCCCAAGTGGCAGCGTATCACGCAGACAACCCAATTTCTGGAGCAAAATCTAGGATTTTCAATTTCTGGTGTGAATCCAGATGTGTCGCACTGGGAGGCAGGCCAGGCAATGAAAGCTGCCAGTGAGCCTTGGTAAGGAAGGGTTGGTGACAGGCTCTGTCACCACAGCAACACCTGCAACTGGGCCAGGGAGCTTGCTCCTGCTCTAAAGTTAAGCAGTGTGTATGTGTGAGGCTGAAAAATGCATTGCTCCCACCAAGGGAGAAAACCCAGTAGTCATCTATATGACAGGTACGGCCTGATCAGGGTAAATCCCTCCCTGTCAGATGCGCTACTAGCCATGCAAGAAAAACCTATATAGAAAAGAAAGAAAAGATCTGCGTGCAAAGGTGGAAGAGTCATAGGACCACGTGGTTGGGTGGTATGAGAAGTCAAGCTTGGAGACTGTTCCGATGACTGAGCATGACCATGGAAGACTCCATTAGTGTGGCTAGTGAACTGAATCTAAGCAGTTAGAATTACGTATTTCCACTATGCACTAAATGGCAATTTGGGGACAGCCATATAAATTAGTTGTGCGGCTGCAGTAAAGCATAATCCCCCATTTTAAATTATGTCTGCAGTTGAATTATGCAGTGGTACCCCTCTGAGGCAAGTAATGTTAAAAAAATTGGAAGACATGCTGAATAAAACATTATCTACTTATCTACGCATTTATCTTCCAATTTAGAACAAAACTGAAATGCTGTTGCATGGAGGTCAGCTGGAACTCCTTATCTACCAGATATATCTATCTTGGAGGTTTCTTAAAAACCACTCATCCGGAAGACTTCTGTAAATCCTAATTTCAGCTTTGTTTTACAGTGGTTATGTACAGTATGTGCCAGAAATTCACTGAAAAATAAATGTGAAAACAATTTTTTTTTTAACTCAGTGTGCTTATTATCCCCTTTTTATAAATGACTAAAAATATAATTTCACAAATTAAAATGAGAGATCAATGTATATGCAAGCATATATCTCCTTTTCTATTCCATGGGCTAAATAACCTGTGGTCAGTCTGCATTCTCTCACAGGCTTCCTGTACTTTGCACCCCCGGCTTATCTGCACTACTTTCTTCCCATCTTCCTTGAAGGCTCTACTTCAAGCCCACAGTATTCATATTTGCTTCCTGAACATAACTTGCCCTTATGCCACCTTACCAGTAGTATTTTGTAACTATCTGCACCATTTCTACAGCCTGTATTATAATCTGCTGCTTTTCATTGTATATGAATTACCTAGTTTGTGGGCACACTGCCTTCTGATAGTATTTATTTTTAACTGTTGCGTCAGTCCTACTACCTGTATTAGAAAATGCTTTGCTGATACTAATTATATATGAATTTACTATATAACTGTTTAAAATCGCTCCCCTTAAATTTAGCAGAACTTGGAGATGGTCCCTAATTCACGCCAGCAAATTTTCTCACCTTTACAGTGATTGTAGATAAAGTAGGGAGACAGCTCTTAGAATGGACTTTCAAAACACATTTGCAGGGCGACTCATCCTTGTTCCTTACAATGTATTAGTGCCAGTAACTCTTTCCAGTATGCAGAGTGACTCAACCTTGAGCTGTTCTTCAAACTTTTCATTTTTGAACTCTTTAAAATTTAAATACAGGTCACCTCGTCTGGCTACAAAATGAGAGATTCCACTACACATTCTCTCTATAATACTGCTTACAAAGCAGCCTGACTAACTCAATATCAGCCAGTTAGTATTTTAAAGTATCTAGAACCTAGAAAGCTGTGTAATAAAGCACAGAGCCACTGCCACTGACCCATGCCAGCAATATAAGCAGCCCGATCACACAGCCACTTTTGTACTACAAGCAAATGACTTCAGTCCAACTGCAGCAAACTTTGTTCTGTTCTCCTTTTTTTTTTTTTAGTTCTCTGTCCTGCTGCTCCTCGTTTATCCATTGCACCCTTCCTCACTTTTCGTTATGAACATACGAATGTGCCAGCAGAAACAGACCACCCGGTCTATCTAAGACTGCTCAAGTGTGCAGAAAGCACCCCTAGTTTGCAGCTGCCCCACCACCCCTCCCATCTGTCATCCCACTGCCACCCCTCACCTCTCCCACCATCACTCTCCCCTGTTCCCTGCCCCATGTCCTTTTTAAGCTGTTCACAGATTTACATGATACCACCCATTCTGGTAGGGCGTTCCATTTTGCTACCACCATCTCTGTGAAATAGTACCTCCTCATTTCCTTCCTAAATCTTCCCCCTCTATTCTTAGCCCATGCCCCCTGGTGACCCTCCCCCTCCTTAACTTAAAGACCTCATCTGCTCCATCCTTATTGATTCCCCTCAGATACTTGAATGTCTCTACCATGACCCCCCTGTCCCTTCTATCCTCCAGGGTGTACATATTCAGGTCTCTCAGCCTGCTGTCATAGTCTGTTCCTTCCATTCCGCATATCATCTATGTTGCCCTCCTCTGCACCCCCTCCAGTAGCCTGATATCACGCTTTAGGTATGGCCTCCAAAACTGCACACAACACTCTAAGTATACTGAGGAGTCCTGGTAGGACGAAATATGTGTCTATGTCTTCTGTTAGCACCCTTTGCAAACTGTGTGAGAGGCCTTTCGGCACCATGCAATTCTGCTTAAAGTTGGACCAGCATAACAATCTGTGGTGATTTGCATATGCAGCCCATGATGCTTTGCATTGTGGGGGCATGTGTGATTTTTGTATTTTCTTGAAACTTGGCTTCCCAGCCAAATGCCCTTTGGGGTAACCCTTGCCTCAGTGTTTGCGCACAGAGGTTCTTTGTCTTTTAAATAGTTTTTTATTTTAATGGGTTCACCACAATATATCCAAGGCACACTGCCTTAAGGGTAGCTGGTCCATTCCACTGGGGTGTCAAACAGACGATGCATACTGAGGAGTCCTGGTAGGACGAAACACGTGTCTATGTCTTCTGTTAGCACCCTTTGCAAACTGTGCAAGAGGCCTTTCGGCACCATGCAACTCTGCTTAAAGTTGGACCAGCATAACATTCTGTGGTGATTTGCATATGCAGCCCATGATGCTTTGCATTGTGGGGGCATGTGTGATTTTTGTATCCACTACATGACCCTTATCCAGCTCACCTGTCACCCAGTCATAATACTGTATTAGGTTGGTTTGACAAGACTTCCCTGACACAAACCCATGCTGCCTCACATCCTGGAGGCCATTGTCCTCCAGGTACAACACCAGTCTTTCCTTTAGTATTGTCTCCATTAGTTTGCAGACTATGGAAGTGAGACTTACCGGGCGATAGTTGCCCGGTTCCTCCTTTGGTCCGTTCTTGTGTAACGGTACTACATGTGCCATCCTCCAGTCGTTCTTTGCAGTAGCTCCTCTCTCCTCAAATATCCAAGGCTTCATTCAATCCCTGTATCTTTGTGGCTCCCAGCAATAGAAAACTTTCTTTGGACTGGCTCAGGGGACCCCAGTTTCTCAATCCTGCTTCTGTTCTTGAATACCTCGGAGCACAGAACACTGAAAATCCGGACCACTGGACAATCAGTGAAACCTCCACTTTCCCGGTAAAGCCAGTAGATACATTTAGTATATTTCGCTATCCTTTTTTTTAGCGCTGTTTTGGCGGGCGCAATTATTGCGAAAATAAAAAGATAGTGAAATATTTTAGTTATACAGTATCTCTGCTGTTAAACTGCTGTATGTGTTTCTCTAAGGACAGTGATCATTAAGCAAAAGTTTCCCGGTAACAAGGTATACCTCGTTATCTTGTGCACATCAAGCGGTACCTCGATAAGTGGTAATGATGTAGTGCGGTATGCGTTATGTGGTACTGCAGTATTCAGTATTGCAGTATGTTCTTAATTAATGTTAACCTCCACAGTATCTGCTCAAATGCACCAGGTGGCGGTGTTTGTGGTAAAATTGTACTGACATATTTTCACTGTTCCCCCAGATGTCCCCACAGTCCATAGTGCCAACAGCCCCTGTCCCATATCTCAGCAGAAGGCATTATGAACTGAATAGGTATTGAGTATGTCACATCTCGGGGTTCATGCTATGTATAACATAAGAAATACAAGTTACATGGTAGATCATGAAAAGAAAAACTGCTAAAAAATGAGTACACAAATGGCTCATGAAGAACTGAAAAAAAAAGGCAAAAAAAGGATGTCTATTTCAAACAGCACTGTCACAAGTCGAGACCAGAAGACTGTACTTGCTTAATCATAACATGTACGATATCTTGCAAAACTGCATTAAATTAATAATGTTTTGCTGCTTATATTGGGACCAGTGTCACTGTAAGGATGCAACTCTGTTTCAACGACTGGATTCTCCTATGTTCTGTGTGGTGTCTAGGACATCGGCAGAAGACAAATAGAAGAAAACAAATTGATTCAATCAACAGTAGGCATAAATGAGGGCATACGGAGAAAAACTGTATGTGATATTTAAACACAAAGGGTGACAGAAATGTGGGTGGGATCACCGTTTTCATTATTACACTGTAAAACAGCATACTACTGCTCTCACGCCCACTAACTAATCTCTCAAATCAAGCTGGTCACTTTTACTAGCCACAAACATCTAACCCAATACAAAAAAAATCACATGACAATGCTTTATCCCTTTTCATGATCTTTTTCATTCCTTGAGCTAGAGAGTATAACCACAACCAGTGCACTCTCTACCATCCGGTGTACTGGTTGTGGAAAATAAATCACTAGGTAATATAAATCCGAATAATACAAAAAACTGCCCCTGATCACTCAAGACAGCTGGAGCTAATCATGTATATTTTTTAAAAAATTGGCAGGTACAGTAGACTCATTTAATTTAAGAAGGCTGGATTTAAAAGTCTTTTTTTTTTGTTTAAAATATGATGCCCCAACATTACAACACCAACAAACAAATATATTTTTTTGGCAAAGCAGACACCAATTCTGGTGTTTTGCTTAATTTTTGCAATTTTTATATTTGGTGCTGTCCGCCCCACACCCATTCACCTGCCTCCCAGGTGTAACAATGAATAAAGAAAAATTAAATTGAGAGATGTTTGTCTCATATTCTTTAATATGTTTAATGGTTTATGTAAATGACAATGGCCCAGTAGAAATGAAAGCTTGCCTGGGTATCAATCTTGCCACCTACCTACTGTAGTGCAACATCTGCTTAAAGGAAAAGCCTGTATAAGGTATGTTTTGCTGGTGATTCAGAGAGATCGCATTAGGAAGCATAAGCATTCTAATACCAATACAGGACTTAATTCCAAACCACACTACCTCATAATTTCAAGGTATGCTACTCAGGCTTTACAAATAAAGGAGGAAAGGAAGTAAGAAAAACAACTGGTTCTCATGACACCCCCCTCCCCAATACTTATGTCTCTCGTTTTTTCATAACTCTGCAGGCATTTCTTTTCACTGATAGATTGGCTGTTTTTAAAAACTCTCCCATCACCCGATCACCCACCCTACATGACCAAAAATTCCCTCCAGCTAGGGGCCCCTCCCTCTGCCCAATCATCTGCTAGACATGACAAAAAAAAATTCCCTGTTGCTAGCTACGGCTAGCGGATCCTCCCCTCACCCGATCACCCACCCAGAAAAGCCAGTATAATGTGCATGGGTCTGTTTATATAAACCAAAAAACAGGGAATGCAAACAAAGTTGCCGAGGGGGCAGAGGGAACAGACACTAGAGGCAGGGTTTTAAATAATTGATTAGCAGTTTTTTTTCTTGGGACAATGCTAACTGTACAGAAAGTATTTATATAGGTTTTCAAAAAGTGTTATGTTTGTTAAACACAGTGAGGCAAGTGCTATGCATTTTCACAATGTTTTAGCACTTTTATGAGCAAAACGCTAATCAATTTTTGGAGTTAAATAAAACCCTGTAGAGGACTTGTGAGGCAGTCAGAAAGTTACATGAAAAACAAAAATAAATAATGTAATATTTCATCAAAGACATTGCCTCAAGAATCACAATTTACTAAATAAATTGGTGATTTTAAGTAGCTCATTACAGAAAGTCTAACTGATTGGGGGTCAGCTACTAGACTGCATTGATGTTTAAAGTAATAAAAACATGCACCTCCTGTCAACACCATACTTTCTGTCATGCTCTAGTTAAATTGCTAGGTAATTTAGTAAAACTACCTGATCAAAAGGAAGCATGATTTGCCTTCTTGCCACATGCAAACCATGCCTAAAAATGAATATTTAAGCTTCTGTGTGACAGCAGATGTGAGGATTTCTCTTGGAACTGCCAAAGTTATGCATCTCCAAAAACCACGGTTTTACTTAATTACTTAGTGATTTTAAGCATCGTTACAGGAAGTGTAGCTGATTGGGGGGCCAGTTACTGGACTGCTTTGGTGTTTAAAGTAATCAATAAAAACATGCACTTCCTGTCAGTACCATATTTTCTGTCATGATCTACTTAAAATCGCTAAGTAATTTAGTAAAACTGCATTTTTTGACAGCTACAAGACACATCATTGCACCTGCTGTCATGGAGAACCTTCAGTCTTCATTTTTGCCACATGCAAATCACACCTAAATTCATGGCATCAAAAGTATTAGTTATACTTTCTTGGAGATGGTGACTATTAAGCAAAGGTTCAATTTATTAAATGATTTCTTATAGTGACCAAGAGGATTGATGAAAAGATTTACTGTAGGGACTTCTGTTGAGCGCACCAGCTGAATGGCTGCCTAACCCAGACACTCCAGCCTGCCGTGAGCCAAATCTGCCACAATCTTAAAGATATCGGAACCATCAGATGACAGAATCTGCAGCAATCAAAGCTACGATGACCTCCAGGCATAAAAATAAAGAGAAATCAAGTACACAGCAGGTAAAACAACACAAAATGTTGTTGGACTCTGTCCAGCAGGCCACGGCCTATACATCACCCACATCACCGAAACAGGGAACCAATATAGAGGAGATGGAAGAACCAGACTATACGATAACCTCTAAATAGTTATGTGACACTCTTCAAAAAATGAAAGCTACACTAGAGAGATTAGAGACCAAAGCTAACGAAGATCAGGAGAAAATAGAACTTACTGCACAGAAAGTAGATCAGATGGAAAGAGTGCTGAACGACTACACAACAACCACGATGTGCACAATGCTGCTTTACTAGACTTGCACAAGAGAGGTTTGCTACTGGAGGCGAGATTAGATGAACTTGAAGACCAGAATAGATGAAATAATGTCTGTATTCACGGACTACCAGAAGGGACAGAAACGAGCCCAGTGCCACAATTTATAGAGTCTTTTCTGCAAGAGATCCTGGGCTAGCCGGCCAAAAAGCCACTTAATATCATTTGTGCTAATCGCTCACTGATACCCAAGCCGTGGTACCCGAAAGCCAGACCTAGGTCCTTGGTAATGGCATTCTTGGACTATCGTACAAAAGAGGAGATCCTGAGGACAGCATGGTCCAAAAAATAAATAACATTTGGGGACACTTGCTTATACTTTGAGCAGGACTACTCCCCTCAGCTGTTAGTTCAACGTAGAAAATTACTGCCAGTGGTGCGCCAATTGCAACAAAAGAGGGTTAAAGCAATTATAGAATATCCTGCACAACTCAAAGTGATTAATGAGAACAATGTTAAACGATTTATAGATCTACAGGCTGCACAAAAGTTTCAGACCTCGATGGGGATACAGATTCCAGATGGTACATTGCAGCAGAGGGAGTGCTTGCTTGAAAGGGCCTGGCATCAAGGTGGAACTAAAAGAAAGGAGCTGCACGACCGTTCAAGGATTTCCGCTATGTGGGTCTCACCTACAGCGCAAGGAGACGCAAATGTTGTGGGGCCTGCACAATAAGGTGAACAAAACAAAGAATCGGGAGAGGCTTCGGAGCAGAATATCTTGACAACAGAATTAGCGACCTGAAAGACAGTGGACATTGGGCTGATGCCTGGGTGTGAGTGACTTTATAGGAGAGGCAAATGAAAATTGCTGCAGAGGTTAAAAGATTTACCCGCTGTAGCACGTAAAGGGGGAGAATGGTCCGAATTAAATATATTATATAAAAAGGGGGGGGGGGGTTCTCACCCTTCTCTTTGTATATAAAAAGTGGATTAAAACAAGATCATTAGTAGATCCTGAGGCTCGGGCATAATTTGAGCAGGGAAAGTTCGGGGATCGGAATAAGACAAAAAAAGGGGGGTAATATTTTGAAGGGTAAGGAGTATTATTAGGTTAAAAGTCACAAGAGTGGCAAAGCAATAAATTGGAAGGTAGATCTTCCAAAGCTAGGGAGAGAAGGGGATGGGAAAAGGGGTCTACAAAGTGGGGCAAATAAGAGAAGGGTCAATATGCCAAGAGAGTCATATATATTATACACGGATCCCGAAGGAATCACATGGCCCAGATAATAATCAAAGAGAAATTTAGGCAAGCAAATAAGAAGGCCCAGGGTAGATTTAAGTTTGGGAAGTTAAGGGTAAAGTAAAATAAGAGCCTCGAAATTTAGAACATGGGATAGGAGGGGAATAGAAAAGGGGGGGCTTCGAGTAAGACAGGGATCAAAGGGGAAAATGAACTTGGATCATTGAAAATTACGGCAGGAGGGGAGGAAAGGGGTTAACAGGTCAACCAGGTACACTAGTTACTCCAGGGTTTTCTCTCTTGAAAGGGAATTCTCTTTTCATATTGGGGCTCAGGATACAGCTCACAAAGTACATGGAACACACAGTTAAGGTGCTTAAGATCTGCCCTTCTGGTGAAGGGGCTGCTATTGGCCCATAGCCAAGCGGAAGGCCCACAGTGTTGGGGTCATCCAGCCACGCCTCCAGCATCAGGGGGTTTGCAGAGGGTGGCAAAGAGGGCAATTACATCTTGAAGTCAAGGAGGTTGATTAAGGAATTACAGGTTACTGTTTTGAAGTTGAGTCATAAAAGTTTATTGGTTTAACGACTTAAGGTTATATGTTAGAAACAATGCACAGATTTAATACAAAATATGCTCTAGGTGTGTGTCCCCATCCCTGGAAGACCATTAGGAAGTTGTACTTAACACAAGGGATAGACAATGGCTGATTTAAAGATTGTCTCCCTAAATGTGAGGGGTAGTAACAACCCGGTGAAAAGGGCCAAAATATTACAAGATCTAAAAACACGAGGAGCCACGGTAGCCTTCCTTCATGAAACACATTTGACGGCCCAAGAACACCTGAAATTGAAAAGAACCTGGGTAGGAAGTGTATATGCCTCACATTATACGGATAGCCCGCATCGTAGGGGAGTGGCAATTCTGATAAAAAGAGATGTCCCCCTAATAATTTCAAAAGTCAAAACAGACCCAGAAGGTAGATTCGAGTTATAGAGGTCAAAATTGCACCTAGTAAACATATATGCACCAAACGAAGAAGTTCCAAGGTTGGCATTCTTAGAGACAATAATAAAAGAAACGGTTACAGATGCACAAAGTATGGTAATCATTGGGGGAAGACTTCAATGAAGTCATTAATCCGGGTGTAGATAGATCAGGGAAGATCCCAGGAGGGATAACTAGAACCGGGAAATTAGTCCTTAGACTAGGTCAGGAACTGGGGCTGACGGAGTGTTGGAGGTTCTTGCACCCCAGAGGGCGAGACTATACTTACTACTCCCCACAACACGGTGCTTATTCTAGGATAGATTATTTTTTGATATCTACTAATTGGGTGCAAAAAGTAGAACAGTGTTGCATAGGAGCAATAGTTATTTCTGACCACGCCCCAGTCTCCCTTAATGTCTCTATGGCTCCAATAATGACACAATCCTGTTGGAGACTCAATGTGAGCTTCCTCACCAGGGAAGATTTTAAAGAATTAATAAAGAACAAAATTCAACAGTTTGAGTTGGATAACCCGAAAGGAGACACGAAGGAGGGAATGAGATGGGATGCCCTTAAATGTAGTCTTAGGGGGGAGATAATAAAATATGCTTCTAAAATTAAAAGAGAGAGAATTCAACAGAGAATGTACAACTTGAACAAAAAATCCTTCAGCTTGAATCTACCCACCAGGCGAGCCAAGATCCCAAAATTAAGCAAGAGCTTAAACAAGATACTAGACACTCAAATTGAAGGGCAACTGCAGTATTCCAGACAGAAATACTATGAACAAGGTAACAGGGCCCGGAAGACTTTTAGCATGGCAACTCAGACAAGAAAGGGCAAGCAGAGCAGTGATTCATTTGCAGGGGGAAGATAATGAACAGACTACCACCTCTCTGGCGGAAATCGTTCAGAGATTAGAAAAATATTATACAAACCTATATAGGGCGGACAATTTTCCAGGACATAGGGAAGCAGTAGAATCCTTTTTAAATGGCCTTAAATTACCCACAGTGCCAGACCGGTGAAGAAGGAGCTGAATGCCCCAATCACTACCCAGGAAATTATAAATAAAATTAAAAAACTAAAAAATGGTAAGGCGCCAGGGCTAGTTGGGTTTGGGGCCGAGTTCTATAAAGAGTTTAGGTCTCAGGTGGTGGGCCTGTTACTGGAGACCTGTAATGAGATACTGATGGAGGGGGACCAGGTGCCACCATCATGGAATTTGGCCCATATTTCAGTAATACCAAAACCAGGCAAGAACCCGGAATTATGCAGCTCATACCGCCCCATATCTTCGTTACCAGTGGACTTAAAAATCTTTACAGGTATCTTGGCAGATAGATTGCAAAGTTGTATCTCCACACTCTGGTCCACCCAGACCAGACAGGATTTATCTCAGGAAGATACCTGCAAGACAATATACAACGTCTTTTGAATATCATCACAGCCCAAAGAGGCTCAGCGGCCCTACAGTTAGCAATCAGCATGGATGCGGAGAAGGCTTTTGACAGGGTGGACTGGCACTTTATGTCATCCACCATGTCGAGGTTTGGGCTGGGAGAACATTGTGTGTCAGCTATTGCTGCACTGTATCGTAGGCCAGAAGCCAGGGTCAGGGTGAATGGTATGCTTTTGAACCGTCTGCCTCTTATGAGAGGCACCAGAAAGGGGTGCCCCTTATCACCACTAATATTTGCCCCCTCTCTGGAACCACTGGCAATCTGGATATGGGGCAACCCACATATCAAGGGTATCTGGGCAGGGGAAGTGGAACATTAAACAACGCTCTACGTGGATGACTCTCTTTTCTTTTTGCGAGACCCACAGTACTCCCTACCCCATCTTCTGGAAGCTTTAGAAAAATTTGGCTCTCTTGCAGGATACAAAATTAACTTAACTAAGTCGGAGGGGGTGGTGGTGAGTGGTGCCCTTAGTAGACAACTACGAGAAACTTTCCCATTCACCTGGGCTAAAAAAAAATACATTTAAATACATGGGAATACAGGTTTCGGTGGACTCATCCAAGTTATACTGTACCAATCTTCTCAAGTTGCTCCAGATCCTAAGATTAGATTTTGCCAGATGGAAACTCTTGCCCCACTCCCTTTATGGTAAAATACAGATCATTAAAATGAATGTTCTGCCCAGACTATTATTTTTGTTTCAGACACTCCCTATCCCCATACCGTCCCAATTTTGGACCCAAATTACAAAAGAAATATCGCAAATTTATATGGGGGCACGCCCAAGGATAACATTTGGTACCTTGATGAAACCAAGGGAGATGGGAGGTTTAGGTCTACCACATATGTATCACTATTACCTGACTGCACAGGGAGCTCAGCTAATCACATGGGTGAAACAACGCACTGGCTCTGGGTGGTATGTCATCGAAAATTAATCAATCCCTAACAGTAAAATATGGATTTACCCAACTTGCCGGTTTCACCCACATAATTGGCAGTTAATTTCCAATCCTTTGGTAAAACAATCCCTATATACTCTTCTTAAACTTAGGAAAAAAAACAAATACCCTGGGCCCCCTGTCTTTAATCAGACATACGTCAAACTTTGTTCCCCCGAGGTTAGATCAAGGATATGTCTACTGGGAGCATGAGGGTTTAACTACCTTTAAACAACTGGTAGATGGAGGGTCTTGCTTAGCATATGCCACACTTCAGGAACGTTTTACATAGATACACAGATACATAGACAGTGTTCGGCAGATAAGGGCCTATGGCCCACCCAGTCTGCCCATTTGAGCTTGTAAGTTCAGTTTGTTTTCCTAGAAGTCTGTTGCACCTTACCCCTGACCTCCAGAATTCCTTTATGTCTATCCCATGCATTCTTAAATCCTGTGATTGTTTGACCACCACCACTTCCTCTGGCAGGGTGTTCCACTTGTCCACCACCGTTCTGTGAAGAAATTCTTTCTCATGTTTCCTCTGAATGTCCTCCTCCAACTTCATCCCATGCCCTCTAGTCCTGGAACATCTTTTTAAGCTTAAAAATAGTGTTTTCCTGCACCCTGTTCCTCCCTGTAAGATACTTGTATGTCTCTATCATATCCCTCTCTCCTCCTCTCCTCCAGGAGTACATGTTCAGTTCCTTCAACCTGTCTTCATAGGACTTGTGATACAATCCATGCACCATCTTTGTTGCCCTCCTCTGAACCTTCTCTACCCTGTCTATGTCCTTACATAGGTATGGTCTCCAGAACTGTACACTGTACTCCAGGTGGGGCCTCACTAGTGTCTTGTATAGCGAATTACGACCTCCCTTTTCCTGCTGGTAATGTCCTGCCTATACATCCCAACATCCTATTTGCTTTACCTGCTGCCTTGTCACACTGTTTCCCTACCTTGAGGTCATCAGAGATGATAACCCCAAGATGCCTTTCCTGCTTGGTGCATGCTATATCCTCACCCCCAACTGATATATTGTGCCAGGATTTTGTGCCCCATATGCATTATCTTGCACTTCTTTGCATTGAATTTCAACTGCCAAACCCTGACCATTCTTCAAGTTTCTGCAGGTCGCTTCTCATTCTGTCTACACCCTCTGGTGTGTCTACTCTGTTACAGAGCTTTGTGTCATCAGCGAACAGTGAAATTCTGCCTTCTAGGTCCTGCGCCATGTCACTGATGAAGATGTTGAATAGTACGGTCCCAGCGCTAATCCTGTGGTACCTCACTGGTCACTCTTCCCTCTGTGGAGTGACAGCCATTTACCACCACCCTCTGTGTCCTGCCACCCAGCCAGTTACCTACCACCACACTACTGTCCTGCCCACACCCATATTCCCCAGTTTGTGTAATAGTCTTCTATGTGGCACAGTGTCAAAGGCCTTGCTGAAGTCCAGATAGGCCATGTCCACTGCCCTCCCTGATCCACCTCCTAGTCACCCAGTCAAAAATTCAATGAGGTTGGTCTGACATGACCTCCCCTGGTGAAACCATGCTGCCTTGGGTCCTGTAGTCCATTGACAACCAGATGTTCCACCAATCTCTCCTTCAGTAGTGCTTCCATGATCTTCCCCACTACCGAGGTGAGGCTGACTGGTCTGTAGTTCCCCGCTTCCTCTTTGTTCCCACTTTTGTATAAGGGGACTACATCTGCTGTCCTCCAGTCTTTGGGTACCTCCCCTGTTTCTAGGATCGGCTAAACAGGATAGCAAGAGGTTCAGCCACCACCTCTCTTAGTTCTTTAAGGACCCTGGGGTGCACACCATCTGGCCCCATTGCTTTATCAACTCTTATTACTTCCAGTTCCTTCAGGACCCTTTCTCATGTAAAGGGACTTGTGTCCATTTCTGCACCATTCTCACACCTTGTACTCCATTCAGACCCATTACCCTCCTCTTCCTCAGTAAAGACTGATGGCAGGTAACTTCAGCCATGACATGGCGAGAATTTAACTGGAAAATTTTAACCCGCTATTTTTGTTCCCCAATGATTACCAAACATTATAATCCCCAAGCATCATCAGCATGTTGGCGTGCATCCGGGGGGAGACAAAATACACATTACCATATATTCTGGGTGTGTGTAAAAATACGGAGATTTTGGTCTCAGGTTCAGGGGGTTATGACCCAAATGGGGGGGACTGATTATACCATACACGTTTCAGGACTCAGTCCTAGGAATGCCAACCCTCTCCTCACAAAAAAGGAGAAGTGTGGATCTGTTTCAGATACTACGACTTGCAGCACTAAAATGCATTACAACTAAATGGTTACAACAGGAACCTCCAACCTTCCAGCTATGGGCCTCCAAAGTGGAGGAAATGGAAAGACTAGAAAACATAATGTATACCGTCCAGCTAAGGAAAGACAAATTCCTGGAAATCTGGGGATTCTGGTACCACTGGAAAGAAGGGTTGGGTGAAGAGGTAAGAACAGGAGACAGGAATAGAGGAAGGGAGGGAGAAAGAGAAACTGCAATGAAGAGGAAAGAGGGATGACATAAAAACCAAAGGGAGAGGTGAACGATTGGAGGGTAACGATATACTGGGATAGGAGGGTCTTCCTGGGAAATAGGGATGGAGACACACGCATATAGATATGTATATGTATCAGTACAGGTATACATATGAACACATCTCAATATAAGATTAAAATACTAATTACAGTGCATTGGTTTGAAGTAAAGAAGTTGATGTGGTTGTAAATGTTTTGATTAAAAGGTTAGATAAAAAATAATGGGAAAATGATAAGACGGGTAGTTAACTGAGGAAGCAGAACTCCCAGGAAAGAAATGGAAACAATAAGATGGAGGAGGAAAAGACGATTGGAAACCAGAACTGGGACATTTATATGGGCTACATTATGAGGAACTGAAACTACCAACTAAGAACCTATGGCTCGATAATGTGTACCCATAAGTTGATTCTACTACTGGATTTGAAAAAACATTAGTATATATTAAAAATATAAGAGATAGAAGAATATAAGATAAGAATATAGTAAAGAATGAATAAGAATGGATTGTAATTAATGTATAGATGTCTTTAAAAGATGTCTTTTGGAATTGAATGCAATAATGATAATGATATGAATAAAACAACAGAAGTTAAAAAAAAAAAAAAAAGATTTACTGTAGCTGCCATAGCAACATCTGCTGTGTTCCAGCACTGGACAAAGTTTGTTCTGCAGCCGTCAAGCTCAGCAAAAGACCCAGACAGGCATAAGAAATACTTCCTACAGACAGATCCTGTATTCTCTTGTGTTGCAAAAATATCTTTTTAATAAGCAAAATCCCTGTTATTGTCCCCTGGGCTGCTCAGAATTTAGACCTTTTCTTATTTATTGGCTGCAACTGTTAAAAAAAAAAAATGCGAAAAAAGGGGTGGGGGGTGCAGGGATTCTAGGGAAAGTACTGTACCTCTTAGTACCTATGGAAATGGGGTGCTAAACAAATATAAAATAGCATTTAACAATAAAAATGTGTTTTTCCTACCAGTGTTATTAAAAGAATTTCAACTTTATCCCTGTCAGGCCATGGACTGATGTGTTAGAGTAAAGATCTTGTTTCAATTCTGTTAGCAGCATGGGGTCCAATAACAGGGATATGATTTATTGAAATGATTTGTTTGCAGCACAAGAAATAAAAGAAAACATTATTTACCATAGTAATCTTGTTTCTTCTAAGGGAATCTTACTGTATTCTAACAAATGCAGTACGGTCTCACCGTAGGACTGCCCCAGAGCTGAAATGGTTAACAGAGTCTATGCTAATAGTGGAATGTTAGTCTCAAGCTCTGTTTTCAAATCACTATCCCTGGTTGCACTTCCTGCAACCGTCAGATTCTTAAGAAGCATGCAGAAGCTAAATAGTACTAGCTAACTAATGTAAACTTAACAATCAATATCCCTTCTAAGGGGAACACCTCTTAAATAATAAAAGGCATCTCTAAGACTCAAGTCGACAGATGCTCAAGAAACTAATAGGTACCCACAGGTTTCCAACATCAGTTGTACAGACAGTGTGTAGTGCCTTGTAGGTCCTACCAGGGGAGGAAGGGTGGGAGCTCAGAATACAGTAAGATTCCATTAGAAGAAACAAGATTACCATGGTAAGTAATGTTTTCTTCAAACCCCAGGAAATCTTACTGTATTCTGACAAATGCAGACTACCCAAGCAGTGCCTTTGGAGGCAGGAAGAGGACCCATTTAGAAAACAAGCTCTGCAGAACTGCTGTGCCAAACCTGACATCACTCCTGGACTGAGTATCCAGGCAGTAATGTTTAGTAAATGTGTGAATAGTTTTCCAGATTTCCAACTAAGGGATATCCCTTGAAGCTGCTACTGATGCAGCTGTCCCTCTGGTGGAGTGAGGAGCGAGCCCTTGTGGGGGCTGCTTGCCCACCTTGCCATAACAGAATTGGATACTTGCCACAATCCACCTTGCTATGGATCTCTTCGTGGCAGACTTACCTCTTCCCACTTCTCCACTGGTCAGAAAAAGAGTTGGGTCCTGCCCCTCTGTGAGCCTTTGCATGCTTCAGGTAGTAGCTAATAGCTCTTTTAACATCCAGGCTATGCAGTCTACGTTCCCCAGAGGAGGAATGGTCAGTGAAAAAGACTGACAGTGTGATGGACTGATTGATGTGGAAGTCAAGACACCACCTTAGGTAGCAACCTATTGCTGGTCCTAAGGATAACCTTGTCCTTGCGAAATGCCACAGTCGATCTCCATGGACAAGGCTTGGATCTCACTGATCCTCCTGGTTGAGGTGATAACCACTAAGAACACAGTTTTCCAAGTCACATGCTTGAGATCAGCTAATGACATGGGCTCAAAAGGAGGCTGCATGAGCTGTGCAACACATGTTCAAATCCCACACTGGGGTGGGAGTTCTATGTGGTGGATGCAGATGTAGCAACCCCTTAAAAAACTTTCTGAACAATGAATTAGAGGTCAGAGATGATACCTTGCCTGCTGACAGGTCAGCTGAAACCGCAGCCAGATGTACTTTCAATGTGGAAGGCCTAGGGAATGAAGATGGGCTAGGCAATCCAGGACTACTGGTAACCCCACCTGCGTGTGGTCCAGATTCCCATTCTGGCACCAGATGGAAAATCTTTTCCATTTGGATGTGTAAATATTCCTGGTAGAGGGTTTCTTAGAGATCCTAAGGATTTCCATGACTCCTCCTGAGAGATGCAGGTTAGCATACTCTAGGTCCTCAAGAGCCAGGCCTTGAGCCTAAGGCTTCGAAGGCTGGGGTACCGGATCCTGCCCAAGGAAGAAGTCAGCAAGTTGTGCCTACTGGGGAGGTGATTGGCATGGCTAGTGATAGTGTTTGAATACCATGGCTGCCTGGCCCAGTTTGGAGCAATGAGGATCACTGTGGCTGGCTGGGATCTGAGCATATTCAGGACTCTCAATAGCAAGGGAAATGGAGGGAAGACATACAAGAACCTCCCTGTCCAGTCCAGAATCAGTGCATCCAGTAGTACTGAACCCTTCACTGGGGGCCTGCAGAATAT
This sequence comes from Neoceratodus forsteri, assembly GCA_016271365.2. Classification (NCBI taxonomy): domain Eukaryota; kingdom Metazoa; phylum Chordata; order Ceratodontiformes; family Ceratodontidae; genus Neoceratodus; species Neoceratodus forsteri. The sequence goes on from CM057450.1 coordinate 1,549,106,859, forward strand.
TTGGGGAGCTGGTAGTTGTCTTGGGCAGCAAAGAGATCTATCTCTGGAGTGCCCCACCTTTTGAACACTATTTGCAGTATCTGCTTGTTCAGGGACCACTTGTGATGATTCTGATTTATCCTGCTCAGTGCATCTGCCAGCACATTGTCTTGTCCTGGTAAGAGAACTGCTGACAGAAGAATTCTGAGCGAATAAGTCAGACTCCATATTTTCATGGCTCCTACGCACAGGGGTGTGGACCTTGTGCCTCCCCTATTTGTTGATTTAGTAAATTGTGGTAGTGTTGTCTATTCTGATCTGCACCACCTTTCCCTGTAGCATGTTGGTGAATGCCTGAAGTGCCAGAAAAACTGCTCTGAGCTCTAGCCGGTTGATGTGAAGCAGTGACTCCTGTCTGAGCCATGTACCGTGAACAATGTACTCCCCACCCTAGTAGGGAGGCACCAGTGGTTAGCACCAAGGACGGTTGCTCTTGAAGGAATGGAACTCCCTGCCTGAGGTTTTCCATGTCCAACCACCACTGAAGGGCTTGCAGAACAGTTTGTGTAACTGGGACCAGCCTTGACAGTCAGCCTGTTTTCTGGTGCCAGTAGTGTCCGAGATGGTATTGAACATCCCTCATCTGAAATCTTGCTCCTGACACTGTAGCAGTTGAAGCTGCCATGTGGTGCAACAACTATAGAAAATGCCTGGCTGGCCTGAGACGTTGAGGCTTGAAGGAGCCTGCCAACTGTACCAGGTTGTTTGCCCTTGCCCTTGCCTGTGGAAGAAAAGCTGTTCCTCTCACTGAGTCCATTTCAGCCCCTATGAACACCAGGAACTGTACTGGTTGTAGTACTGACTTTTTCTGGTTGACCAGGAACCCTAGGGACTGTTCGAGTTCCTGTGTGAGTACCAGAGACTGCTTTACCTAGTAAGGGGACTGCCCTATGACTAGCCAGTCACCCAGATAGGGAAAAAATGCCACTCCTTGCCTCCTGAGGAGTGTCACAACCACAGCCAAGCATTTTTTGAACACCCTTGGAGCAGAAGTAAGTCCAAAAGGCACTGCCTTGAACTGGTAGTGGCCTGATGGCAGTCTGAATCTGAGGAACATTCTGTGAGACTGTCTTATTGGGATGTAAAAATATGCATCCTTTAGATCTAGGGATGCCAGACAGTCCCCTTGCCGTAAGGTTGGCAGAATTGTAGTCAGGGTAACCATCTTGAATTTTGGTTTCAGTAGATGCCTGTTTAGGTGTCTGACATCCAATATGGGTCGCCACTCCCCTGTTTTCTTGATTGTGAGGAAGTACCTTGAATAGAGACCCTTTCCCCTCTGTGACGGGGAACTGGTTCTACTGCTCCTAGGGATAGGAGGTTTAATACCTCCCCTTCCAGTAACAGTGTTTCTGATGGGAAGGGGGGTCGGAAGACCCTTGCCCTCAGCTTTGGTCTGAGTCTGAAGCAGAGTGCCAGGCCTTGGCCCCTTACCTCCAGGACCCACCTGTCTGTGGTGATAGACTGCCATTCCTGGAGGTAGTGAGCCAGCCTGACCACTACCTGGATTGGGGAGGTGACCTGAGCAGACATCTCAGGGTGTCTGCTTGAGTTGGGATGTTGGCAGAGTGCTGGGGCTAGTACGGTTGCCACCCCTCCTGCCCCTGCCTCTGAAGTAGACTCTCTGCTGTTGGTACTGCTGCTGGTACTGTGGGTAAGCCTGAGGCTGAAAGAATGGTCCGTCGCCTCTGCCCCTAGGTCCTCTAGCTTGTTGCCTTTGGGGAATATTGGCCTTCTCTTTGGCAGCAGCACTTTTATATGCTGCCTTGTACTTGTCTATTTTCCTCATGTATGCTTCTGTCTGTTCTCCGAACAAAGACAGAGGATCACATGGAAAATCCATGGCCTTGGACTGGGTGTCTTGGGTCAAGTTAGTAGTCCTGAGCCACACTAACCTCCTGAGGAACACAGAAGAACTCATTGGCCTGGCTGCAGTGTCATTACTGTCCACAGCCATTCTAAATTGGACGTTAGAAGCTTCTATGCCCCTTTTTGCAGCCTCCTCCAGGTCGGCTGCCATAGAAGCTGGGACAGATTTTGTGATTTCCATTACAGTATTCCATAGGGTTCCTTGGTCCTTGGCAACACAGGCCATGTATGAAGCCTGTCTGATGGCCAGAGAGGATCCCAAATACTGCTTTTTTGCAAAGGAATCCACCTTTCTGGAATCCTTATCTGGAGAGTGGGATGCCAAGGGTATGCCTGCCTTGTCACAGGCTGCAGCCTGTACCACTGCCTCATGGCTGGGGTGCCCAAAGAAAAAATTACTCACCTTAGTAATTGCGTTTCTTCTAATGGAGTCTTGCTGTATTCTGACAATAAGCAGTTAGCCTCAGCACTTAAACTGCTCCGGAGAGGAAAGAGTTAACTATGCCAGCGCATACAATGTTGAGCTTGAGCTCGGTTCAAATCTCTGTCTGCTGCACTTCCAAGTGTAACCATCAGATTCCTATGAGCTAATACTAACCAACTACACCTACTGTGTGGAAATTGCAAAATTGCTAGCCCAAAGGGCAACCAAGTATTTTGGATTCCAAAAGACTCAAGTTGAGAAATCCAAAAGAAAAACTAGGTAGTGAACAACTATAAAGATCAAAAACAATACAACATAACCCACTCTCCTTCCCTAAAATGGGAGAATGCCAAGTGCACCCCTGAGGTGCAGCACTGCGCCTGCCAGCCCACTTTCGAAAAAACAGGTTTTGAGAGGGGAGGGGGGGGGAGGTCAGAATACAGCAAGACTCCATTAAAAGAAACACAATTACTAAGGTGAGTAATTTTTTTTTCACACAACATGAAGTCTTGCTGTATTCTGACAATATGCAGATTACCAAGCAGCACCTCCATGGACAAGGGATGGAACCTATTTTGGGAATAGGCTCTGCAGTACTGCTGTACCAAATCTAGCATCACTCCTAGACTGGATATCCAGAGAGTAATGCCTGGTGAATGTATGGACTGTTTTCCAGGTGGCTGCTTTGCATATCTCTAATAAGGGTATAGCCCTGGCAGCAGCCAGGGAAGCAGTTGTACCTCTACTCGAATGAGCCCTCAGGCTTGAGGGAGGTACTTTTCCTAGCTTTTCATAGCAGAACTATATACAAGAGACAATCCACCTGGCAATAGTTCTCTTACTAGTAGGTTTACCTTTCCCCTCTTCACCGTAAGTGAGAAACAACTGGAGGGAGTCAAACCTAAGTACGCTCAATGTAGTAGCTAAGCGCCCTTTTAACATCCAAACTGTGTAATCTTCTCTCTCTCTCTCCTGAAGAATGATCAGTGAAGAACACAGGGAAAGACATGGATTGGTTCAGATGGAAGTCTGAAACCACTTTGGGTAAGAACCTCCTGTTGGCTCTAAGGACCACCTTATCTCTATGGAATGAGATAAAATCAGGCTCCACTGAAAGAGCTTGTAATTCACTGATACACCTGGCAGAGGTAATAGCTACCAGGAAGACAGTTTTCCAAGTCAAGTACTTAAGTTCTGTTGAGGCCAAAGGCTCAAAAGGGGGTTGCATAAGCTGAGCAATGCAAACATTAAGATCACAAGCAGGAGTAGGATCCCTAAAGGTGGGATTGGTATGAAGCAATCCTTTGAAGAATTTACAGAAAACAGAGTGAGATGCCAGTATGGAGGGCTTTCCCACTGACAGAAATGCAGAAACAGCTGACAAGTGTACTTTGAGGGTAGCTGGTCTGAAGCCTAAGCCATTAAGATGAACCACATAATCAAGAACTGTGGCCAAGTCAGCAGAATCTGGGGATATGTGCTTAAGCAGTGTCTGTGGCTCAGTAGGTAGCACACTCTCCTCTGAGGCCGGGAGATCAGAGGGCTGTGCTGTGGGTTCAGTTCCCACATCTGGTACTTGGGTTAATATCCCAGTACTGACACTGTAGTGCAGCATAAGAGGGGTGCTGCACTTCTGAGGTGTCGTCTTTCGGATGAGACGTTAAACCAAGGTCCAAACTGCCTGAATTGGTGGTAGTTCAGGTGGATGTTAAAGATCCCATGGCACTTATCGAAAAGTGTAGGGGAGTTTTGTATTACAACCAGAAAGCAAAACATATACAAAATAGTGTTTACAGCACACAAAATCATAATATAAAACAAGGATTAACAGAAATAAGTATTACATCATACATTCAAAAATCAGCAGCAGTTTAGCGACCCAAAAAAACTAACCAGTGCCAACACCCCCCCACACACTAAAATAGTAGGGAATTGTTTATTATCTTAACAGTAGACCAAAAGTGAAATATAAACTGTGGTATGTCACATAAAATAATAAACAAATCATATAGAAAACAAAACAATGAGTATTGTTAACATACCATGTCAGAGCAATGTAAAAGAAATAATATGAAAACATCCACCCCCCCCCAAAAAAAAAGGATTAGGGGAGTATTGCAACTAAAAAGCAACACTCAAACAATAATATATACAGTAGAAATCATAATGCACAACAAATGGAAACAAAACAAGTATACTAGCATACAAATGGGATGTACAGAAAGCATAGAAATCAAGTATGCACAACAAAACAGCATCATAAAATGATTGGAAAATTAAAAAAAAACAAATAGTACCAGAAGATACAATGCCCCCCTAGAGGAGGAAGTAGGTCTAAAACAAAACTTACACGTATGCAGAAAATAGCAGTCCTCACCAAAATTACCCAAAGGAGGTTCTACCTTGCAAGCAGGGATACCCAGCACTTTTCAAGAAAGCCTGGACATAGCACCATAACCTTTACCCTGTGTCAAGCCAGTTCATTTTCCTCCACCACAATCAAAACAATTCAGGATGCACTTTTTCCTTTTCCTGAAGTCTCCAGCTAAGTATTACCTTCTTAATGTTATAAATAATCTGGGATGCAGAGAGAAATTTCTGCCAAAGTGTCAAATTATACCGTGCTTGCCACAGCTGAAAGCCTATATGACCCATTAACAGGTGCATAGTGATTACATCATAAGTCACCCAGGAGCCCAGCAGAACCCCTTCCACCCAGATCTGTGATGTAGGATCCCGAAAAGGATTTAAAGGCCACACATCCTGAAATTGGGACCAAAAGGAAACTACAAAGGGACAATCCACAAAAAAATGTTCCATAGTTTCAACCACCCCTAAGCAGGTTTCTTCCCTGGGACAAAACCTCTCCAAGAGTTCTTTATGCCTTATATTGCCTTTTACCCCTAATCTCTTGTGGAGACACAGCCATAAAAATTCCCACATATAGCGGGGTACCCTCTTCCTTACTAATAATTGTAATTTGGAATGTTGCTCAGAAATTGGTAAATCATGAAACCAAGGATCCACAAAAAAGTAATCCTGCAATATAGTACTATAGAATTGCTGACGTGTTTGAAGAAGAAAGGATTTTCTGACAACATGTCAGGATTTCAACTTTTGAAACATCGTATGAAAGTGACTAGTCAATGCACATAGCCGTACCTGCCGGGCCAAAACGGAATCCTGAACCCAATGCCTAAGAAGGGGATCTATACTATCAGCCACCCACGGGGACCAGATCTTAACAACCCCCTTGAGCAAAGGAACTAAACTATAAAAGATAAATATACTATGCAAGAATACAACCGGATTCACCATACCCAAACCTCCTTCGCCGATAGGTAAATAAGTGATACTCCTCTTCACCGCATTTAATCTATTACCCCATAAACAAAGAAAAAATACATCATAAAGAGGTTTCTAAAGAAGGGGGAAGGGGAAAACTACAGCTATAAACAAAAAATATGGCAACAAAAAAGTTTTAACCAAATAAATTCGCATCGCTTTAGACATTCGACCCTTATTCCAGAGTAACACCCTATTATGTGCCTCCAATAACTGGCTCTCCCAACTGTACCTATGATCGTCCACACCTCCAAAATAAACACCAAGAATCTTCCTATAGCCAGTTTTAATAGGCATGTCCCAAATCAATGCCACATCGGTGGCCCCATACCCCAAAGGCAATATCCCACTTTTAAACCTATTAATAGAGGAACCAGACATAGCTGAAAAGGTGTACAATAATGTCTGTGCAGCAACAGCAGAATTTTTATCTCACAGAACTAAAACCAAATCATCTGCATATGCTATTGTCACTATCTGTGGGTCCATATAACCAACTGATAATCCAACAATATCATCTGTATTATTTAAAGCATGCAAAAAGGGGTCCAAGGATAAGACATAGAGTAGGGGACTTAGTGGACACCCCGTCCGTACTTATGTATCTTAATATCTCTTCCCAACCATCCATTTATGCTAGGTATCAGAGTGATGTCTGTATAGCAGGTACGTAGCCAGTTTATAAATTGAGGAAACCCATACCGTCTCAAACTCTCCCACAGATAACTATATTCTACTTGATCAAAAGCTTTAGCCTGGTCAAGACAAACCAGATGCCCAAACATGTCTCCAGATGCTCCTTTAGCTATAACCTCCCTGAGTAGGATCAGTGCATCCTGACCCCTTCGATGTGGCACTCCACTAAATTGTGATGGATATAATAAGGAACCCAATACACCCCGTAATCTAATACAAAAGATTTTCATCAGGATCTTATAATCAGTGTTCAAAAGAGACAAAGGACTCCAATTATCTAAATTCCCACGCTCCCTTTATTTTTATACAGTAAAAGCAACACACCCTATAACATGCTTTTAGGTACAGACCCTGCCTGTAACCCAGCATTCAATACCCAACATAGGTCAGTACCCAAAACTTCCCACAAACTTTATAGATTTCATGGGACAATCCATCAGCACCTGGAGTAATTCCCGACTTCAGAGACAAATTGCAGTCTTTAGTTCATCTACCGTAATGGGTTGGACCAAAGTAGACTGCTCATCTATAGACAAAACAGGGACTGGTCTTCTAGAAACCAGTCATTAATAGAGGTCTCAGGAGCAATCTACCTTAAAGGATGCAGTAACATAGTCATGTATCGTTATCAAAATACCAGTATTTGTTGTAACCGCCCCAGTTGAGGTGTTTAAATACATCATAGCTTGGGAGTGTTTAAGAAGTTTCAGATTTTTAAAAGGTAAAGTATCCTTCTTTGTACCACTAATCCCATATTTATGCTTTCTCTCCACATCCTGTAAAACCTGAGACTGTAAATTAGCCAACTCTTCCTTTACCTTTTTAATTTGATCCAGACCTGGAGATCCCAAAGACTGGCAGAAGGCAGACAAAAAATGAAGTCGTTCTCTAAGATATTGAAGTCCATCATGCCGAAATCTCCCATTTAAATGACTTATGGTTTTAAAATAGAGTCTGACTTCACATTTCATGTCCTCCCACCAAGTATTTAAATCTTCATATAGAAAGAAAACAGACTGACGTGCCAAAAAAAGGGAATGTAGACCATCAGCCACACCAGGGATATCTAATAAGATAACATTTAATTTCCAAAAACCTGGCCCCCTCCGAACTTCAGGCACGTCACATACCACCAATCTAAGAATTTTATGATCTGATGTGGCCACCTCCTGCAAGGACTGTGATTGCACTACAACCCATGGTGAAAGAAAAAATAGTCAATTCTGGAGCTCTAGTTCCACAAAATAAGTATTTCAAACCCATTAGAGTAGGCCCAAAAGCAACTTTCAAACCAGTATCTGCAAGAAGTTTTGACAAGCTTGCCATATCACTATACACTTTCTTCCTCATTCCAGAAGAAACACTGGAAGGCAAGGAGCAGTTAAAGTCCGCCCCAAGGATAGTAACATAAGAGGTGCATAGAAGAGGGTATAATGAATTAAAAAGGGTTACTCGATCAAATATAGATTGAGATGCATAAACATTAAGCAACCGTAAGGGTAAGGAACCCCACTTAACATCCAAAACCAAGGCCCTACCGGCTAAAATCTCTATCTGATGAATTACTTTTATATGTGAATGAAAAAACAAATCCCACCCACTACACAAATCACTTCCCAAAGACCAAAACAATCTCCCACACCCAACCAGTAGTGGCAGCCTCTATTTCCGTAGGGAGAATGCAAGCGAACATCCTGCAGGAAAACACAGTCCAGATTTTCATATAAAAATGAGAATAAGTGCTCTGACGTTTAACAGGAGATTTAATGCTATTTGCATTTAAAGTTGCCACTCTAAAGTAAAAAGAACCATGAGTTAATGAAAGGGTAAAGTCACTTTACTTTGCTAGATGCTCTTGTTACCCTTCCACTTTTCCCATCTGATGGCTTAGGGCCAATCTGTCCTTCAGCAGGTTCCAAGGGCTCAGGCCTTGGGGGGGGTGCAGAAGGCAGAGACATGTCGGAAACCGCCTCTGGAGCCTCTACCAATACTGCAAAGGTATTAGGGTCAGCAATAGAACCATGCATGGAAGGTAAAGCTGTTTTCCTACCCACCTTCCCCTTTCCTTTAACAGATTTCACTTTCTTGCCACTAACCATAGTAAAACAGTCTACTAAGGGATCCAAACTAGACAATACTGAATCCTGGCAAATAACCCCACCTTGTCCTATCTCTGGTACCTCATGAGTCACCACTTCAGGTATATCTATAGAGTCTGTGCTTGAGGTAGAGTTATCAATCAAACCTGACACAGGCAAAGGGAGACTAGCCCCAGAGGTACTGGGATCCAAACTTCCTCCAGTAGGAATGCCAAGTCGAACTGCCTCCCTAATATAATGGTCCTGTACCCCAAAATCAGCTTCTGGTGTGTTTTTAGCTGCCAAAGGGCGAAGTTCAAATGTGTGACCCACCACATTACAAAGATTGCATTTAGAGGTTTGGAAACAGTGAGCACTAGGATGACCAGACTCCCACAATAAGAACATTTTAGCACATCACAAGAGGTGCTTATGTGAGTCCGAGACCCACACTTGAAGCAAACCCTTGGCTGACCTGGATAAAAAGGAACCCTTATCCCTCCCCAACAAAACAGTTGGGAGATGCACCAAATCAGAATCAGTAGAGTGGAGTTTAATCCTAAATTTCCAACCCCATTCCAAAATCCTCTGCATCCAGGATAGGAACAGGATTCCTCTGTATTTCACATCTCTTAGATAACCAGTTAACAATATCTACGACATTAACCCCTTCATTTCTGAACATGATCATAATGACCCTAAAGGCCTGTTTTGAAAGAGGCAGTACAATAAAGTCCGACCATGGGGGATTAGTTTTTAGACTTAAATAGCGACTCCAGAATAGTTCCAAAAGAGCTGGCGTGCGAAAACGGACATTAAATGTAAACTCTCCAGGAACATGGATCAAGGCGTAGACTTCAGAAGGTGAAAAACCCATACTTTTCTTCAATAACGTTTTTCCAACATAAAACTTACCAGGGGGATTATCCCTGGGGCCAACATATTGTAAATGAATGGCATTTCACCGCTTGACTAATTCTAGAGGTTGCCTAAAATGACTGGCATAGGAAGGTTTTTCCACATGTTCCAAAGCTGGCCCCTGTATGACAGAGGAAGTAGCCACATCTGCAGCCATTTCCACTGACATGCTCTCCAAGGGTAGTCCAGAATCAGTAGTAGATTTAGGAAAAGGGGAGGCTGGAAGTTCAGAGACTAAAACAACAGGAGAAGGGACTGATAAAGCCACAGTACTTATCTCTGCAGACTCCGGTAGTGCCGAAGATCCATCAGCCGGCTTCCATGAATCACCCGAAATCGGAATTCAGCCAGCCCCACGCAGCGCACGCTCCAGAGACCAGGATTCATTACCAGATCTCCCCAATCTTTAGAAGTCGAAACTTTGCTGACTTCCGGCCTTTCAGTAGCCGGATGCAACTTGCTGGGCCCCGCTGCTGCTGCAGTGCTCGGGGAACCCTCCGATCTCGTCCACTTCCTGTTGTCCTCCACAGCGAGGTTCCTACATTCCTGTACCAATAATGCACTCACACGAAGAAGTTCCTCTTCCAAATAGCGTTGTTTCTCCGACAAACTAAGCCCCAGCGTAGCAACAGAAACTGAAGGACCACTTGAGTTGGCGTTTTGCTGGCCACCTCGCAGGTGCATCCCAGCCACCATTTCAGTGTTTCCAGACTCAGTGAAATCAACAAGTGAGGAATTACTCTGGGCTATCGCAGCCCCAAGTGCAGCTCCTCCACTGTCCTCCTCATCCTCCGCCATCTTGGTCCCACCAGAAAAATGGGTCCCCCCTGCTCACAGGAAGCAGGAAGTAGGGTAATTTCCCCGGTGTCCTGCGAAATTTTCCTCATTCACTAAAAATACCACTAACAGGTTAATCTGGTTCAAGGTCAGTTGGCATTCATCTGTATCCCCTTCCCCCGGGTCGTGCCTGAAAATAGGCAGGATTTGTCTAGTGCACTTACCCGGTCAACAAAAACTAAATAAATAAATATTGGAAACCAAATGCTTAATCTTTTCCATCTGGAATTATACGTTTTTCTGGTGGCAGGTTTTCGAGAAGCCTTGAGAATGTCCAGAACCCCTTGAAACAAATTCAGACTTGCATATTCTAGCTCTTCAAAATCCATGCCTTGAGGTTGAGAGACCGAAGGTCGGGGTACCAAATTCGACCCTGAGAGAAAGTAAGCAGATTGTGATTCTTGGGAAGAGCTAAGGGGAGATGGACTGTCAGGGACAGTAACAGAGGATACCAAGGCTGTCTGGCCCAGTCTCGAGCAATCAGGATCACTTTGCAAGACTGTGACCTTATCTTGACCAGAACTCTGAATAGTGGGGGGAAATGCATACAGAAATTTCCCCTGCCAATACAGAAGTAGAGCATCCAGGGGGACTGAGCCCAGTAGTGGGGGTCTGCAACAAAAGAGAGGAAATTGGTGATTGTCTGGGGCTGCAAAGTGGACTATCTCTGGAGTGCCCCCCCCCCATGAAAATATCACCTTTATGGCCCTGGGAAATCCTGCATCTGCTAGCACATCGTCCTTCCCTGGAAGGTGGACTGCTACCAGAGAAGTCTGTAGAGAATAAGCCAGGGACCATAATTTCATGGCTTCCATGCACAAGGCCATAGACAGAGTGCCTCCCTGCTTGTTGATGTACCACATGGTGGTGGTGTTGTCTGTTCTGACCTGAACCACCTTGTTCTGTACTGATTCTGAGAAGGCTTATAGAGCCAGATACACTGTCCTGAGCTCTAGGAGACTGATGTAACGTAGAGACTCCTGAGGGGACCACACTTCATGTGCTGTAAGTGCTCCCAAGTGAGCACCCCATCCCAGGAGAGAGGCATCTGTGGTGAGAACCACAGAATGAGACTGGGTGATGAATGGGAATCCTTGTCTGAGGTTGTTCTGGTCCAACCACCACTGGAGAGCTTGAATCAGAGTCTGAGTCACTGGAATCAGTTTGGTTAGAGGGTCTTTTTTCTGCCACCAAAAAGCCCTCAAGTGGAAATGAATGTCCCTCATCTGAAATCTGGCACCTTGTACCACTGCAGTGGAGGCTGCCATGTTGCCCAGGAGTTGAAGAAAATGCCTTGCTGGTCGAAAAACCAGAAGGCGAAAGGAAGAAGCCAGGTCTGTGAGTGCGTTTACCCTTGCTAGAGGAAGAAAGGCTCTTGCTTGGACAGTGTCCAACTCTACCCCTATGAAGGTCAGGAGTTGCACTGTTTCGAGAACTGACTTTGGAAGATTGAGAAGGAATCCTAGAGAAGTGAGCAATTGCTGAATCACTTGTAGTTCTGACTTGACTTGGTCTGGAGACTGACCCACAATGAGCCAGTCATCCAGGTATGGGAATATGGAGATGTTTGGTCTCCTTAGGAAGGCCACTACTACTGCTAGGCATTTTGTGAATACCCTTGGTGCTGATGTTAGCCTGAAGGTCATTACTCTGAACTGATAATGGTCTAAAGGCAATTCGAACCCGAGGTACTTTCTGTGGAAGCATCTGATGGGAATGTGAAAGCAGTCACTCTTTAGGTCCAGGGAGGCTAGCCAATCCCCTGGCCTCAGAGAGGGAAGAATTATTCCCAGAGTCACCATTTTGAATTTTGGCTTTAGTAGGTGCTTGTTTAGGTATCCTGGATCTAGGATGGGTTGCCACTCCCCTGTCATTTTTGGGGTAAGGAAGTATCTGGAATACAGACCTTTGCCCCTGTGTATTGTAGGAACTCTCTTTATAGCTCTGAGAGCCAGTAGAGAGGAAACCTCTGCCTCTAGGACAATGGTTTCGGAGATGTTTGCAGGTGGAAAAGACCTGACCCTCAGCTTTGGGAATCTTTTGAAGCTGAGGGTCAGTCCCTGGCTTACTACCTCCAGGACCCACTTGTCTAAGGTAACAGACTTCCAGGCCTGGAAGTAGTACACCAGCCTGCCTCCTACTGGGGGGGGGGGGATTCGAACCGGACTCACACATCAGGGTGTCTGCTTGGTAGGAGCCTTGGACTGAGAGGAAGATGCAGCCCTACTCATCCTCCTTCTGTCTCTCCCTCTGAAGAACCCCTCTGAGGAAAAGGAGAGGAAGCCTGTGCCTGACAGAAAGACCTGTGAAAAGGCCTGCCTTTCCTTGGCCTGTGCACTCCTATAGGTGGTCCTGTATTTGTCAATTTTCTTCATATAATTCTCTGTCTGTTCCCAGACAGAAAATTATCCACCACAGGGAGATCCATGGCCTTAGCCTGGGTGTCCTGTGAAAGGCTAGTAAATCTGAGCCAAACCAGTCTCTGAAGAGCCACAGATGCAGTCATGACTCTTGATGACACATCGTTGGAGTCCACAGCAGCAGCATGAAACTGGATTTGTGATGCCTCTATCCCATCAGCAGCCACTTCCTCCAGCTCCTTGGCTAGCTTGGGGGGAAGCCTGTTTAGCCAGTTCCAGAACAGTATCCCATCTGAACTTCTTGTACCTGGCTGTGTAGGCCATGTTGTTAGGCTGCCTGAGTCCCAAAGAGGATGCCAAATACTGTTTTTTAGCCATGGCATCTATCTTCCTGGAATCCTTATCTGGGGGGGGGTGTGAAGCCAAGGGTATGCTAGCCTTATCACAGGCTGCAGCCTGCACATCCCCAACATGGCTGCATTGCTGGTACAAGAAATCCGTACCCGAGCCTGACAGCGTATTTATTTATTTGCTTTTGTTGACCGGGTAAGTCACACTAGACAACCAAGTGCCTATTTTCAGGTGTGACCCGGGAGAGTTACAAACTTAAGTAGGCAGGTACAGTGATAAATCATTTTTACATACAATGGAATAACAGGTGATGGAAGAGAATGACAACCAGTAACAAGTCACAAACCCCGGGGGATGTTACAGATGACCCAGGAGAGTTACAAGCTAGAGCATACACAAACAGTGAGTGAGTCACGATTTACATATAACAGGAGAGCAGGCGAAACCAATATGGCACTCAAGGAGGAGATGGTATGCTTTAGAATGATTTGGGTAGGTAGTTAACAGTGCTCAAAGGGGTTAGGACAAGGTAGGTGCAGTGCACATAATAACCATAACACAGGTTCAGTCATATGTTAAGCCGAATAAGTGCCAGCATGTGTGTGGGGGGAACCTCGGGATGAGCTAACGGGGGGGGGGAGGTGACCTCGTTCGGGAGGTAAGACAGGGGGTCAGCCATTACTTGACCAGTGGACGGGAGAATAAGTGCGGTGGACCCTGGGGGTGCAGAGACCCCCCCCATGCCTGCATAGTGCAGGGGGCTACGAGGTGCAAAGACAGGTGGAGGAGCCCTTCAGGAAGTTCCAAAGGGAAGTTTTAAAGCTTGGATGGAGGGGGTGGACCGAGTAAGGGCTGGGAATGAATTCCATAGTTTAGGGGCACAGTTGGCGAAGGCCCAATCACCCACAAGGTTGCGTGTCCTAGGAACCGGACAGCTGAGTATCGCGCTCTTGTCCATTGTCCTCTTGTCCATTCATTTGTCCACAGGAGGTAGAGAATTTGTTGTCTTTATGGAGGGAAACAGACAGTCTCTTGGACTCTGGGATGTCCATCATCTCCACTTAGTCAGGCTCCTCCTGTTCCTCAACAGCTTCAACCAAAGGGAGCTGGATGGTTTCTGCCACTTTTCTGTAGAACATAAAGTGGGAAGGGGGCTCAGAAACTTTAGGAGGGGAAACACCAGAAGGTCTGTCTGGGGAGACGTCCGGTTCTATCGGCTCATCCAGACCTTCTATACCACCACCATCATCATCATCTTCATTCCCCTTCAGGTCCGTTTCATAATACTCTTCAGGGGAATAATCCAGAATAGGAGGAACCGACCGAACTGAACGCCTACCTGATGGTGCTGGATCAGTCGGAACCGGACAGAGTGATTCCACAATACTAATCGCCCTGGCAATTTCTTCGGTGGTTGTACGATGCGGTTCTGGATCCAAACCAGGCGATTTGTCTTTCTTCTTTCTTTCTACAGGAACCAATCCCTCGGGATCGGCTCTCCTTTTGCCCGAAGGAGTATCGACCTGGTCAGAGGGCATTCCTTCAGGTTCGGTCGGAACCGAACTGGGCTGGCCATCTGGGTCAGCGGACTTCTCGGCCTCCTTTTCCCTAAGCCTGCCCAATCTTTTATCAAGGGTGGCCTTAGGAAATTTTTTACAGATTTGGCAGTCTGAACTGAGGTGGTCAAACCCTAGACAGTAAACACAGGTGGTGTGGGGATCAGCCTTAGCAAAGGCCTCACCACACACATACACTGCATTGCTGAAACTCAGTGGGCCCGGTATTTCTTTTGGGTTTCTCAGAGGTAGCCATCCTAAACAAAAAACGTACCCTTTACTCGGCTTCAGCCAGGCAAGACTCCCTTATCGGTTCCTAACCGTGTTACAGGTATTGGAAAAAAACGTTAACACGTGTTTTTTTTTTTTAGAACCGATGAGGACTGGTACCTCACACCAACCCACAATTCAAATAAAGAAACCAAACAATCGGTTCAGCCGAACTGATAAAGACACTTTTTTTTTTTTTTACAATTTCCACACAAGACACACAGTTTTAAGCAATCAGTCCACAACCTACACACTTACTATACCGCAGACAGGGATTTGAACCGAAGGAATAAACAGAAAAATCAGTATTAAACCGACATTTTACTTATACCAAACCAAAAGCATAGGAGAGATCTCTGGAGCGACTGTTCAGTTAGGCGGAGTAAAGAATCTGACGGTTACAATTGGAAGTGCAGCAGACAGAGGTTTGAACCAAGCTCAAGCTCAACGTTATATGCTCTGGTATAGAGTTAACTCTTTCCTCTCCAGAGCAGTTCAAGTGCTGGGGCTAACTGCATATTGTCAGAATACAGCAAGACTTCATGTCTTTTGAAAAGGAACTCTGCTCCACCCCTAGCCACTCAGTACTTTTTATCCACCTTTCTATCGACTGGTGGTATAGAAGTTGGGGTCTGCAGGACCTTGTTAACTTGCTTTCTCAGAGATTTATGGATGGGCAGTAAAACTCTCTTAGAGACCGGCACATTCATCATCTCCATGTAATCCTGTTCCTCTTCCTCATCAGTGGATTCCTGAGTAGGCAGGTCCAGGAACTGGGCTATTTGCTTTGTAAATGCAAAATGTGAGGTGTAGTCCTCAGATCCCTTGTCAGGGGAATCGGGATGGTGAGGATCCGGGGAAATATCCGGTTTGATCAGTTCCCCATAGTCCTCGTCTTCATCCTCATCAGCATCCTTATCATACTGCTCAGCAAAAATCTCTCCCTCAGGTTCCAATGAACCGGGAACTGGGGCAGAGCCTGAGGTACTCAAGCGCGGCTGCTTCTCAACCGGCACCGGGGTACTCGGTTGGAGCACCTGACTTATCCAAATAGCATTAGCCATTTCCTCAGCGGTTGGAACCGATGCTGCCTTCAGTTGTGGTTCGACAGCTGTATGTGTTTCCCTCTTTTTTCTCTCGCCTGTGGTTGCCAGGTTAGCAGTAGAGTCAGCAGGTCGTTTTCTGGATGAGGAACCACCACCCTTGTCAAAGGGCTGTTCCTCCAGTTATTTTAGGCTAGTAGCCAGTTTGTCTGTAGCTGGTTCAGCAGCTCTCTCAGGCATCTTCTCCTGCAGTCATTTAAGTCGCCTCTCAACCATCGACTGAGGAAAGTTTTTCCCAGATTTCACAGTCCTCTCTGAGGTGCTCAAACTCCAAAAAAAAAAAACACAAATTAAATGAGGATCTGCTTTAGCAAATGGTTCCCCACACTCAGTACAATGTTGGAAACATGGGGACCCGTTCATTGGTCTGTGATATTTATCAGTCGGTTAAAACCGAAAGAACTGAGAATTAACCTGGCAAAAAATTTCTAAGTATTAGAATTAAATGTAAACTGCCTTACCGAATGGTAGAAGATTGAATTAAATTTAGGGTTTAAATACGAACAGTAAATACTAGTGGTTCCTTCCTGGTTGAAAGAACTGAGGAGGAACCGAAAAAACACACCCAAATTCACTCTAATCTAGACTAAGTCTATCTGTGACCAAGGACTATGCCTCAAAAATTGAAATAATAAACGGACTTCAATAAACCAAGATAAAATAAAAAATGATTCAAGAACTGAAGGAGAGCTCTCTGGAAATGTCTTACTGAGGCAAGCGAAGTAAAGAATCTGACTGTTGCAGGAAGTGCAACCAGGGACAGCGATTTGAAAACCGAGCACGAGCCTAACATCCCATTATTAGCATAGGTTCTATTAACCATTTCAGCTCCGGGGCAGTCCTATGGTGAAACCATACTGCATTTGTCAGAATACAGTAAGATTTCCTGGGGTTTGAACATAGATTTTCTAAATATCGCGTGGGATATCGGGACCAGGGTGGGTCAGTATAGTACCGAAAATTATTTATTTTTATAGTGTGATCTTTTGTGTGACTGTGTGCTAGGGTGGGACACTGCACTACTAAATAAACAGTACAGTATATTGCAATCTGGTTGGCAATCGTGGACTCATACCATACATGATGTAACACCCCAAGCCAAATCAGACAGAAGGCAAGTGAACATATCCTGTGTTGATGGAGCAGTTTGTAGAGTTAATAAAAAGGAAAAAAAATGGCTTCTTATTTGAGTAGTGATTACATTTCCACTGTAGTTTTCCCCATGCACGGAAATGTTTTGTTATGTCTGCACTACATATGAATGTCCATAACGTGAAGAGAGTTTTGTAATAAGTAAACGTAATGACTATAACTTTCATGTGCTGGCTGTGTGGCTCAGTTGATTTGATTACTACTTTTTGCATATGGGAGTACAGGGTTCAAGTTCCCAAGTACAGCAACTTTTTTTTTTTATTCTAAATGTGATTTTTGTATCTAGATCTGCACTACATTGAAATATAATTTGTGAGGTTGTGCAGTGCAAGCCTATACAAATATATATATATATATATATGTATTTAATTGATTTGTGATTTGTAGGCAGACGATGTTGCACAGTATACGCAGCCCTACACCACCGTTTCTGTGTATTTGTACACCGCAACGGTTTCCAAACTTGTTTCTCATGTCATGTGGTGTTTAGTCTTTTCAAACTCTGTACTTTCTGCTGTCAGCACTGCTCGGTGAATGCTGACAGCTGAGCGGCAAACACAAGCATAACATGTTTATGGTATTATCAAATTTCTAAATAAAGATAAGACACAGTCTCTACATTTTTATTGGATTAAATCTTAATTTTTTGTTTCATGCAGTCATATACAGTGCTAATGAATTCCAACTCCGCTCTAGAGTATTCTGATATTTGTTTACTATGTTTTCTGTTGGGGCAAGATACTGTGTGTGCTGTTGTAGCGTTTGATGGAGAGTCATAAAAGGATTTGCACAATTGTTTATTTACAGAACATTCCCTACACACCTCCCATGTACAGTATGTGTATGTCTAGTGCTTTTGGTGGCAGCGCTTAAGCCTGAGGGCATGATACAGTGTTCTATGACAAGGTCCCTTCTAATGATGACTGACCATAAATGACGCAGTAAATTTCATTCCAGTTATGACTATCTTTTGAAAATGCATGACACCTATCACAAATTACCCCCTTCAACCCTCCATCATTCAACCACCCCTAAGCCCTCTCCCCCGCAGCAACCCTTGCAATTAGACACGGAAATACAAATGAATCACTATTAGAT
Source organism: Neoceratodus forsteri (assembly GCA_016271365.2). NCBI lineage: Eukaryota > Metazoa > Chordata > Ceratodontiformes > Ceratodontidae > Neoceratodus > Neoceratodus forsteri. Next base: position 1,549,124,955 of record CM057450.1, read on the forward strand.
TTTTGTCCACTACTTAAATAAATTCAGTCAAAGAAAATATGACAAAGTAAAAAATGAACTGATACAGGAAAACATTGAGTCACATACCAAAATAAAGCAAATTACAATACACACACACCTAGTACTGAAGAAGCAGATGCTTTTAATTGCTGAACCATCTGAAGGCTATATTAAAAAGGATAAAGCAGTCATGTATTTTTTTGTAAAAAAACTGGTAATGAAAGCAAAAAAAAAAAAAGTCAGCAATTGACAGTGTTATTAGGACAATAAGCAATGAAAGATACTGTAGTTTAAATCAAAAAAATGTACGTCCAACGCAGCACGTCTATGTCAGTGACAATGCCACCTTAGGGGAGACCTGTCTAAGGCCCCATCCACACTGCACCGCTCAGACCCCGTAATGGATAGAAACGTTATAACGGGGGCGGTGCAATTATCAGTCCTCTACCCGCGGTGTCAGTTGTGGGACCGGCACTGCCGAATCCCACACTTGAGGAGCAAGCGACCATTACCGTGGCACCCGATCCCACTGGTCAGCTCGCGCTCGTAGGGACCGGTGCGCCACCGTCCACCTCGCCCGGTAGCGTTACCGAGGCGTAACCGGTTTCTTAACCGCTGCTGAAACCACCTCATATGTGGTTTCAACAACGGTTATGAAAACACCTTCTGTAATGTTACAGGTGTAAACGCAAACCGTTGCGGTAATGGTTTGGGCACTCTAACATTACAGAGTGGTAGTGTGGACAGGGCGTAATACGCGAAGATATTCTCAAATGGCAACATCACCAAAGCACTTCTGTCACACTCACTTTTTGGTTAAAAAAAAAAAAAACATACGTAACCAGAGCCAGTTACTGAAGCAGCCATATTGTAAATTATGCTGAAATGCAGAAATCAAAAATTCAAACAAACAATTCACAAATTCGTTCATGGTGACACATACACCTACCCTGTAGTTGAACAAAATCCATTAGCATTTAAATCAGTGGTTCTCATTTCCTGTCCTCTTTAAACAATCTGTAAAACACAGTATACTAAAATGGTTCTTATACTGTACACCTTCTGTGCATGTACTGTATATCATAATTTTTCATTTGTGTTTTGCACACTAAAAGTTATGAATTAAGAATACTTTTAACGGTATATGTGGACTTAGAGTAATAATAGGGTAACTAATGATGAAACCTTACTTTTCAGAAAACAGTGATATGATTTCAGTAATGCTACAATAGTAGCTTGAAAATTAAAACCATCACACTTCAACTTCTTTTTGAATAGTAATGTTTCATCACTTTCCATTATCCCTAGGTCCACAAACTGTAGTGTATATGTTCAAACTGCTTATAATTCATAACATAAAAGAAAGGGTCCTATAAGAGCTCGCTAAGCTCAGGGTGGACAAGGCAATGGGACCTGATGGCACACATCCCAGGGTACTAAAGGAACTAAGGGTGGAACTAGCAGACCCATTATCAGAACTGTTTAGCGAGTCTCTGAGCACAGGAGAGGTCCCAGAAGACTGGAGAGGGCTCATGTGATCCCGCTCCACGAGAGTGGTAGCAGAGGGAGGCAGGTAACTACAGACCATTCAGTCTTACCTCAGTAGTGGGCAAGATTATAGAGGCACTCCTTAAGGAAAGGATAGTGCAGCACCTGGAATCCATAGGAGCACAGGATCCAAGACAGCATGGGTTTACAACAGGAAGGTCCTGTCAAACTAATCTCATAGATTTCTTTGACTGGGTAACCAGAGTTGTGGCCCAAGGGGGGAGCAGTTGATGTCACCTACCTTGACTTTAGCAAAGCTTTCAATACTGTTCCACATAGAAGATTGATTAATAAGCTGGGTAGGCTCGGGGTGGGTAAGACGTTGATCAACTGGGGTGGCAAACTAGTTGGCGGGCAGAAAACAGAGAGTGGTGGTAAACGGTATACAGTCAGAAGGGATGCAAGTCACAAGTGGGGTACCTCAGGGATCAGTCCTGGGGCCAGTCCTCTTCAATATCTTCAACAGTGACATTGCAGATGGACTGGAGGGTAAGGTTTGTCTGTTTGAAGATAACACCAAAATCTGCAACAGAGTAGATGATCCAGATGGGGTGGGCAGAATGAGAAGAGATCTAGATAAACTGGCAAAATGGTCGGAAGAGTGGCAACTAGGTTTAACGCAAAGAAGTGTAAGATCATGCACATACAGAAGAGAAACCCTGAAGTCACCTTTAGTTTGGGAGGGGGAGTTGCTGGCAATCACAAGGGATGAAACAGACTTGGGCATCATCATCACAGATGACCTGAAATCATCCAAGCAGACCACTAAAGCAGTAGGTAAGGCTAGAGGGATGTTGGGGTGTATTAATAGGGGTATCACAAGTCGTAACAGGGAGGTAATAATCCCTCTTTACAAGACACTGGTTAGGCCCCATCTGGAGTACTGTGTGCAGTACTGGAGGTCGCACCTGCACAAGGACATTAAACACAATGGAGGCAATCCAGAGAAGGGTAACCAAAATGGTGCAAGTACTGCATCAGAAAACATATGAGGACAGATTAATGGAGCTCAATATGTATACCCTAAAGCAAAGGAGGGAGAGAGGTGATATGATCAAAACATTCAAACACCTTAAGGGCATTAACAAGGTGAAAGAGTCTAACATGTTTCAATATAAGAAAAATAGCAGGACAAGAGGACACAGCATGAGATTAGAGGGAGGCCGATTAAGGGGTAATGTGAGGAAGTTATTTTTCACAAAAAGGGCGATGAATGCATGGAACGGCCTACCTCAGGAAGTAGTGGATATGAACACAGTGCAGGGCTTCAAACAGGCATGGGATAGGCATAAGGGAGCAATACAGATGAGTATGACTAGATAGGCCATTGACAGAGTACAGGCCTATGGCAGACTGGATGGGCCTTGCGGTCCTTATCTTCCGTCAACGTCTATGTTTCTACGTAACTGTCAGTGTGCAAAACACAGAGGAAAAATCATCATATACAGCATATGTATAGCAGTGTAAACACCAGTCCAGCATCTGTAGAGCAAGATCAGTAAAGACTGTAGAAAAATAAATATCAGTTTGACTTTGCAGCAGTGCTAAAGTGAATGCATTGCACACACAGGCAAAACCAAATTGCTGCTTACTGTTTATTGAAAATAAATGTGCCTTGAACTGTGCAGGAATTTTTTTTTAATGAAATTACGTGTTTGACTTTAACGTACAGTATGCAGAATAGTGAACCTTCTGTGAAGATCTGTGTGCAGATACAGTAGAAGGGCTTTAGATACTAGGGATTGTCTCCTCCCCCTCTATGCCTTATTAGTGAATGCAGCTGAATTTGGCTTGAATGATGGAATTAAAACACCAATAAAATATTGTTTGCCCAGCTCCTCAAATACAGTATACTGCATAGACAACAAAACCACAGGCTCAAATCACTGTCCATACCCACCTTTCCTTATCCCTCCCAGTAAGAGAATCATTCATTGTTTTGCATTCCCTCTGCAACTTTGGGACAAGGTTTCTGTACAGGTGGCCAGGTCAGCGTACAGTGCAATTAAAAAAAAATCTATATTCCATATATAAAAAATTATTTAATTTTGCAACCTCTCTCTTTTCTCCCCCCATCGAGAGAAGTTCCCATTAAGAGCTACACTCAGCTTCCCCATTATTAAAAAATAACAAAACTGGTTCAGACCATTACAGCACTCATTTGAATTCCTTTGTGCCAGATGAGATCAGGAGTGTAGCAGAATAATGAAACAAAATATTCAGAATCGGTACTGTAATTGCACAGTGGTGAAATGACAATAAACCAACATTAAATATGGAGGCAGATGACTCTTGTGGATAGCAGTGCCAAAGTCCAGTGATTTTGTTTTTTATCATTATTCGGCTACGGTCATAATCTCTCCTGGCACAGAGGGATTCAAATGAGAGTGCTGTAATGGTCTGCACTGACATTCCACTCTCATATTTTTTTACAATAAGTTTTATGTGGTATGTTATGTTTTTAAATGTATTGCATGGTTCATGTCTATACTATAGCACTTTGGCCCCATCCACCCCATACAACTAAATGGGATAACAGAAGACATTTCTGTCTGCCAAGTGCTCTCTTGTTGATACCTAATTAATGCTCTCCCAATTGCAATCAGTTTCAAGAGACATTAATAGTGGATAAAATAAGTGGTGTGAATAGGTGGGGGAGGGGAGCGCCGAATTCCTCAGGTCAACCATTGTCAGCAGTATCAACCACATACGTCCTATGCTTCCCACAACCCACTCTTTCCAAATCAAAATCACATCAGAAGTCCCTGTTTTTTTTTTTTTCAAAACCTACAGAGTGCAAGTAGTGGTGGGGACTGCACCTGTGAGCACCAAGCAATAGACCTTTTTGTTAGTTTTGGGGGGGGGTACAGTCAGTCAGAAGTGCGTACTTAAAATTCTCCTGCTTTTAATAAAGGTATCCATATCTCTTGCCCTTTTTCAACCTTTCTACTTTAACTGTCTTCAGTTCAGTTAGCAAGTTGTAGTTTTCTCTGTTTTTTGCTCCATAACAGTGTTTCTGAATATTTACTATCTTGGAGCTTGACTAGGATTATGCATGGATGCATCTGTTGAGTGTTGTATGAGGGGAATATGCCCTTTCTGTTTTTATTTTTCACAAAGAGGGTGGTGGACACATGGAACAGTCTACCACAGGAGGTGGGACGAGCAAGCACAGTGGTAGGATTTAAACATGCTTGGGACAGGCATAAGGGAACTTTAGAGGCGGGAAAGAGTGCGGAAAAGCCACTGACCAGATAGGGTCTGAGGCCACACACAAGTACAGAACTTATGGGCAGACTGGATGGGCAGGAAGAAAACATTACTTACCATAGTAATCTTGTTTTTTTCTAAGGGAATCTTACTGTATTCTGACAAATGAAGTATGGTCTCACCGTAGGACTGCCCCGGAGCCGAAACAGTTAATAGAACCTATGCTAATAGCGGAATGTTAGGCTCCAGCTCTGTTTTCAAATCACTGTCCCTGGTTGCACTTCCTGCAACTGTCAGATTCTTACGAAGCATGCAGAAGCTAAAAGTACTAGCTAACTAATCTAATCTTAACTAACCATAAATACCCCTGCTTAGGGGAACACCTCTTAAATAACAGAGGGCATCTCTAAGAATCAAGTCGACAGATGCTCAAGAAACTAATAGGTACCCACAGGTTTCCAACATCAATTGTACAGACAGCGTGCAGTGGCATGTAGGTCCGAGCAGGGGAGGTAGGGTGGGAGCTTAGAATACAGTAAGATTCCATTAGAAGAAACAAGATTACTATGGTAAGTAATGTTTTCTTCAAACCCCAGGGACTCTTACTGTACTCTGACAAATGCAAACTACCCAAGCAGTACCTTTGGAGGCAGGCAGAGGACCTATTTAGGAAACAAGCTCTGCAGAACTGCTGTGCCAAACCTGGCATCACTCTTGGCTTGGGTATCCAGGCAGTGATGTTTAGTAAATGTGTGAACCGTTTTCCGGGTAGCTGCTTTACAGATTTCCAACAAAGGGATATCCCTTAAAGCTGCTATTGATGCAGCTCTCCCTCTGGTGGGCCCTGAGCCCCTGAGGGGGCTGTTTACCCAGTTTACTGTAACAGAATTGGATACATGCTACAATCCACCTTGCTATGGATATCTTTGTGATAGGTTTACCTTTTCCCACTTCTCCATAGGTCAGAAAGAGTTGGGTCCTGTCCCTTCTGTGACCCTTTGTGTGCTCCAGGTAGTAGCCAATAGCTCTTTTAACATCCGGGTTATGCAGTCTACGTTCCCCGAAGGAGGAATGGTCAGTAAAGAAGACTGGTAGTGTGATGGACTGACTGATGTGGAAATCAGACACCACTTTAGGAAGGAACTTACTGATGGTCCCAAGGACCATCTTATCCCTGTGAAATGCCACATAGTCTGCCTCCATGGACAAGGCTTGGATCTCACTGATCCTCCTAGCTGAAGTGAAAGCAACTAGGAACACAGTTTTCCAAGTCACATACTTGAGATCAACTGATGACATGGGCTCAGAAGGTGGCTGCATGAGCTGTGCTATGCATATGTTCAAATCTCACATTGGAGTGGGAGTTCTATGTGGTGGGTACAGATGTAGCAACCCCTTAAAGAGCTTTCTAAACACAGAAGTTGAGGCCAGAGATGAAGCTTTGCCTCCTGCAGGTAAGCAGAGATTGCAGCCAGATGAACTTTCAATGTGGATAGCCTTAGGCCTAGGGAATGTAGATGGGCTAGGTAATCCAGGACTACAGGCAACCCTGCCTGATTGTGATCCAGATTCTTATTCCGGCACCAAATGGAAAATCTTATCCATTTGGATGTGTAGATCTTCCTAGTAGAGGGCTTTCTAGAAACCCTAAGGACCTTCATGACCCCTTCTGAGAGGTGCAGGTTGGCATACTCTAGGTCCTCAAGAGCCAGGCACTGAGCCTGAGGGACCGAAGGCTGGGGTACAGATCCTGCCCTGGGAAGAAATCAGCAAGCTGTGCCTCCTGGGGAGGCTGATTGGCTTGGCTACTGATAGTGCCCGAACCAGAGAGTACCATGGCTGCCTGGCCCAGTCTGGGACAATGAGGATCATTGTGGCTGGCTGGGATCCGGGCTTGTTCAGGACCCTCAACAGCAAGGGGAATGGAGGGAAGACATACAAGAACCTCCCTGTCCAGTTCAGAATCGGTGCATCCAGTGGTATTGAACCCTTCACTGGGGGCCTGCAGCAAAACGTGGGGAGCTGGTAGTTGTCTGGAGCAGCAAAGAGATCTATCTCTGGAGTGCCCCACCCTTTGATCACCACCTGCAGCATCTGCTTGTTCAGGGACCATTCATGATGGTTCTGATTTATCCTGCTCAGTGCATCTGCCAGCACATTGTCTTGTCCTGGTAAGTGAACTGCTGACAGAAGAAATCCCAGAGAATATGCCAGACTCCATATTTTCATGGCGTCTGTGCACTGGGGTGTGGACCTTGTGCCACCCTGTTTGTTGAAGTAGTACATTGTGGTCATTTTGTCTGTTCTGACCTGCACCACCTTTCCCTGTAGCATGCTGCCGAATGCCTGAAGTGCTAGGAAGACTGCTCTGAGCTCTAGCAGGTTGATGTGAAGCGCTGACTCCTGTCTGACCAATGTACCGTGAACAGTATGCTCCCCTAAGTGTGCTTCCCACCAAAGTAGGGAGGCATCTGTGGTTAGCATCAAGGAAGGTGCTCCTGGAGGAATGGAACTCCCCGCCTGAGGTTTTCCATTTCCAACCACCACTGAAGAGCTTGCAGAAAAGTTTCTGTAACTGGAACCAGCTTTGACAATGAATCTGTTTTCTGGTGCCAGTAGTGTTTGAGATGGTATTGAACATCCCTCATCTAAACACCTTGCCCCAACACTGTAGCTGTTGAAGCTGCCATGTGGCCCTACAACTGCAGAACATGCCTGGCTGGCCTGAGACTGTGAGGCTTGAAGAAGCCTGCCAGCTGTACCAGGGTGTTTGTCCTTTCCTGTGGAAGGAAAGCCTTTCCTCTCACCGAGTCCAGTTCAACCTCTATAACTCCAGGAGCTGAAATGGTTGTAGTACTGACTTTTTTAGGTTGATAAGAAACCCTAGGGACTGTAGGAGTTCCTGTGTTAGCACCAGAAACTGCTTTACCTGTTGAGGGGACTGCCCTACAATTAGCCAGTCATCCAGATAGGGAAAAAATGCCACTCCTTGCCCCCTGAGGTGTGCCACAAGCACAGCCAAGCATTCTGTGAACACCCCTGGAGCAGAAGTAAGTCCGAAAGGCACTGCCTTGAACTGGTAGTGGCCTGATGACAGTCTGAATCTGAGGAACTTTCTGTGAGACTGTCTTATCGGGATGTGAAAGTAAGCATCCTTTAGATCCAAGGATGCCAACCAATTCCCTTGCCGTAAGGTTGGCAGAATTGTAGTCAGGGTAACCATCTTGAATTTTGGTTTCAGTACTTGCTTGTTTAAGTATCTGAGATCCAATATGGGTCGTCACTCCCGTTTTTTTGATTGTGAGGAAGTACCTTGAATGGAGACCCTTTTCTCTCTGTGTCTGAGAACCTGGTTCTAGTGCCCCTAGGGATAGGAGGTTTATTACTTCCTATTCCAGTAGTAATGTTTCTGATGGGGAAGAGGGTCAGAAGACCCTTGCTCTCAGCTTTGGTCTGAATTTGAAGCCGAGTGCTAGGCCTTGGCCCACTACCTCCAAGACCCACTTGTCTGCAGTGATGGATTGCCATCCTGGGAGGTAGTGGATCAGCCTGCCCCCTACCTGGATTGGGGAGGCGACCTGAGCAGACATCTCAGAGTGTCTGCTTGGGTTGGGATGCTGGTTGAGAGCTGGGGATAGTTTGGTTGCCTCCTCTCCTGCCCCTGCCTTTGAAATAGCCTGTTAGCCGTTGGTACTGTGGGTAAGCCTGAGGCTGAAAGAAAGGCCTGTAGCTTCTGCCCCTAGATCCCATAGCCTGCTGTCTATGGGGTGTAGGAGGCTTCTCTTTAGCAGCAGCACTCTTATATGCTGCTTTGTATTTATCCATTTTCTTTACGTAAGCTTCTGTCTGTTCCCCAAAGAAAGACAGATGCTCACATGGAAAATCCATAGCCTTGGACTGGGTATCTTGAGTCAGGTTAGTGGTACTGAGCCAAGCAAACCTCCCAAGGGATACAGAAGAAACCATATGCCTAGCTGAAGTGTCGTTACTGTCCACAGCCATCCTAAATTGCACCTTAGAAGCTTCTATGCCCCTTTTTGCTGCCTCCTCGAGGTCAGCTGCCATAGGAGCTGGAACAGATTTAGTGATTTCCATTACTGTATTCTATAAGGTCTTCTGGTACCTGGTAACATAGGCCAGGGTAGAAACCAATACTTGAATTATTCAACACATTACTTTTTAGCACAACTGGGAGCACTGTTACATCGTCTAGCACTCTGCCGGTGAAAATGTTTAAAGGTGGTGAGAAAGATGATATTATTAGAGAACAATGTTTATTTTCCCTATTAAAAACATATTTATAACCAAAAGATAATCCATGCAGCCCACAATGCAGGTGCTCTTGGTGAAACATTGTAATTCCTAAAAGTGCCAGACAGCAATAGCATACTATTTACCAAGTGTGAGGACATAACATGTTATTCAACTTCAAACTATTTACAGTACACTTTCTTTAATGGGTGATACAGGAATTTTGGCGTCAAAGATGGGAAGATGATGAGGGCTTTGGTTGAGCTGCTCCTGTCTCTCATAAATGCTCCATCTGCCCTTCTGTGACTTGAGACCATAATTACAAAATTTAAATAATAGTATTTTTCATATAATGAGTTATTCTCTGTTATAAAGGGTGCTAAGTTGAAACACACAGGGTTGGTAAATTTCTGTAAATACTGCTGCTTTAAGCAGGGCTAAGTTTTCTTTTATGAAGACTGTGTTCGCAAGTGAGGTCCATAAGCAGTACAGAATGGGGACACCGCAGGATTCGGTCTGTCTGAAATGAAACTTTTTTTTGGGGGGGGGGGGGAGAGAGATACTGTGACTGAGACTGCAGTCGGCTTTTGATTTTGCACTACTGCCAAGCTGAGCCACAACACTTAATTGCACAGTCTTGATGTAAAACATTATTTTTATCAAAACTTACTGATCACAATTTAATCATACAGCCACTGTCAATATACATGCATAAAAAAAAAAATCAGCTCTGGAATACAGTACAGTGCGGGACTATAGATGAAAGTGGCACACTACAGGCTGGCTGGTTTGAAACGGATGGCCTGCAGCATATCCATATAATCAAAATAGGTAGTTTCTATTTATGTATTCCTATGCTGATTTACACAGTGCATGTACTGGCTAAACTGTGTATCAGAGCAGACTGTGATAGACCCCCTAATCTCAGAAGTACTGTACATTCATAACTAGGAGACAGCACAGTGTCCACTGAATTAATTTGAATACAATGCTGGAGTGTGGTTTCAGCCGCAATGGAGATCATGCTCCCACCATTAAAAGCTTATTTAATGGTACCTCAGAAAACTAAAAAAAAAAAAACCACAAGAGAATAAAATATTTAATAATGAAAAACACAAATTTACCCATTCATGTTTTTTTGTTCTGCTTTTAATATTTTAATTAAAACACCTTTTAAAAATGTGCCATAGAATCTGAATTTCCACCTGCCTACCACTCCCAAACTCAACACGGTCTAAAGGGACACATGCTTAATATCTCAACATGACGACTCAGCAGCTTTTAGCCCTGCACTTAAGAAAATAACCTTTGTGCAGTACGAGCATTGTAGCTCAATTTATTTATTTAAGAGTTTTACCAGGAAGGCACACTGAGCAGAGTATTGCTCAATTTCAGATGCGTCCTACGGGAGGGAGAGCAGAGGAGGAAAAAAAATACACATAATAATATAATAAAATATACATACAGAATGAAAATATTTACGCCACTCGTGAGATTACCCAAGGTCAAACAGCTCTTGTGAAAATAAATCATGTATTGCACAGGTCCCTGTTACGTATTTCATTTATGCAATAGGGATTATTTAGGATTGTGTAAGGAGTTTTGTTTTAAATTATTTAATTTTTCATATTAACATACATGTACTTTTTGTGGTTTTCCCAGGGAGCTTGGCTTAGCATAGTGGTTGATAAGCAGTTGCTATGGATGCTGCAAGTTTACATTATAGACAGTACGTAATGAAAAAGTTGGATGCACAATTTTTTATTTTTTTCATTTTGGGGGGGAATTTGTTAATCAGAAAAAGTGAATTAAAAACTGATTTTACTGCCATTTTTGCTGATTATAAAAAAATCTAAAAGGCATCTATAAATGAAACACCTCTCACTTTGTAGAAAATTGTGTGCTTAACAACTTTTGTGCACAACATTCAATGCTATCAGTTTTCATTTTGAAGTTATTTGTAGAAAAAGTGCACACTTTTTTTTTTTTTTTATTTTCTGCTGTTTTTTTGCTAATTCTACAAAAACTAAAAGATATCTATAAATGTGTAACCCCCTTGTTACCCGGGGTTACTAGAATCCCAGTAAGACCTAGTGGTAGGCAGTGAAGGCAGCTTGTGAAACTGCAGTTAAATGGGTTTCACACCATCTCACTCTGTTCTCAGTCTCAGCTGAGACTGAGGGATGACATCACCAAAAGAACTTTTGCAGCTGCATAAGCCACTTTGGAATCTGCAGCAAAGGGAGTCAGCTAGAATGTTGGGAGTTTTGAAGTGAGAGTCTGCAGTTTGGCTGGAGAGAGTGAAGTCTGTACTCAAGTGGTGGAGACCGCTGTTTTTGGGCCTCAGTGCCCCCTCCCTTCAGGGGGGGGGATGTAAAGATTCCCAGCAGATTCCTGGGGCAATCCCCTTAATTCTGCTAGTGGAGGAAAAGCTGTCTGTTTAGTCCAGGATTTATTTTGGAAGATGGAAGATTTGTGAGTCGCCTGTGGGGCACCTGCAACGTAAGGGTGAGTGTCTGCTCTGGCTAAAAGGGCACATGTTTTCTTCACCCTGGGACTTGTGTGAAAATCTAGGGATTGAACTACATATTGGAAAGCCTAGAGAAATGGGCCAAGCAAGTAAAAGTAGTGTCAAATCCCAGAGTTTTGTGAGATGCAAATAATATGTAGAGGAGATGTGTGACAGACGTCTACCCTTAATCTACATTTAGAAGTTCAGCAAAGGAATTGTTCAGTTTTCCAGAGAAATGGCCAGGTATGGGCTGTGGGAGCTGGAGGTGGGTAGCCCCACATCTTTAGTGACCAGGTCCACCTCTACGGATTTCTTCTGTGGTTGTCTACTTTGCCTCAGGCACTTGGCCAGTGATGGGGGAAGTACCCAGACGTGGGGTTGTAAGGAAAATTCTAAGAGTCGCAGACTCTAGTGTGGTGTGGGGAGCCACGACAGGATAATTGGTTCATTCCTCAAATGGACCGCGGATCAAGCAGCCGGCAGGGGAGCCAGGCCAGTGGAGGAAACCCAAGTGTGTACAAGTCGGGCTGTGTACCCAAAGCTGCGTGCAAGTCCGGGCTGTGTGCCTGGTGGGTTCAGAGCCTGAGGGCTGGAAATGGTGATAAAGTGTTCTGTAGTCTCTAATCTGCATTACCAGGAAATGTAGCCCTGTGGGGGTCCGTCTATGCTGTTTGTTCAGCTAGTATGTTGAATAAAAGCCACACTGAAGAATCCCATTCCTGGTTCTGGACATTAGAGTTTTTGCTTCCTGTGTTCGGATTTACTTGGGTGCCCCTGTGCAGAGTAGCCAAACCTAGGTCCCCCCTGTGCCGAGTAACCTCATCCTCCCAGAACCCAGTCCCCACCAGGTACTGCTGTCAGCTTCAACAGCATGCCACCTGTCATTTTGGCAAAAAGACAGGGGTGAGAGGTTACAAATGAAACACCACTCATTTTGTAGATATTTTTGTGCTGGACAACTTTTGTGCTCATAGTACCATGCTATCTTTTTTCGTTTTAAAGTTATTTGCATTTCAATATGACTAGTACTGCTACTGAGGCTGAACATTTTAAATTGGCTGATGATATAGAAACTGTGTACATAAATGAGTGATGACATAATAACTATGTACAGAAATGAGTGATGACATACTTACTATGCACATAAATGGTTTTATTTACACAGTAGCAACAATACACATTATTTATGGGATGCATTTATTGTTCACACCTGTTGCATAAATATATATATATATACACATATATATACACACACATACATACACACACACACACATATACTAAAATGCCAGCAGAATAGGCCTAATGGTCTTCCGTGTCTGCTCGTTTGGTCCAGCCCCACCCTGGTTGCTGACCTTGCTCCCATCGCCTTCTCTGGCTTCTCCTTCCCAGTTCCAGATATTCTTGCTGCATTGGATTTTGCTTCCAGAACCCTTTCCTGTACCTGTCCCACCCCTCTTGAACCCCTCCACTGTCTCTGCCTCCACCAGCCCCTAGGTAGCGCATTCCATGGCTCCACCACCCTCTCAGTGAAGTAGCACCTCCTCCTTTCTCCCTGAATCTTCCCTCCAGCTTCCACCCATACCTCTAGTGGCCCCTCCTCCTTCCTTGAAGCACCCCTGACTGTTCCTCCCTATTTACCCTCTTCATGTACCTGAAGACCTCTATCATGTCCCCCGGTCCCTTCTCTCTTCCAATGTGTACATATTTAACTTTCGAGCCTCTCCTCATAGGTCCTGTCCCCAAGCCCCAAATCATTTGGTTGCCCTCCTCTGGACCTTCTCCAGGAGGTTAATGTCCCTCTTTAAGTGTGGCCTCCAAATGCACACAGTACTCAAGGTGCGGCCTCACCAAGCAGTTATACAGAGGGAGTATCACTTCCCTCCTTCTGGAGGTGATCCCCTAGCAATGCATCCCAGCATCCTGTTGGCCTTGGCTGCTGCCCTCCTACAAGTCTCACAGTTGTTCATCTTGACATCCACCACCACCCCCAGGTCCCTCTCAGCCATCGAGACTTGTAGCATTCCCCCAGGGTGTACACTTGGCCCGGGTTTGTGGCCCCCAGGTGGAGTACCTTGCATTTCCCTGCATTGAACCTCAGCTTCCACTTTCTAGACCATCTTTCCAGAGCCTCCAGGTCCCCCTGTAGGGCCACCCTCCCCTCACACACATATACATATACAGAATATAGGATATGACCAGTCGGTGATATAACTGAGACAGGTAGTAAAACAAGGACTCAGCAGCTAAAATTCATTACATACAATTTGTACAGTAGCATTCTATGTCAAAAGTCCACAAAAACACACAACAGCGAGGTTAGAGGGGAAAAAAAAACCACTAAGCCAACTAGCCTAGACAAAACCTAGGATTCACATACAGAAACTTGGCATGAGCTTCTACATAGTCGCAGACACAGGTGGAGGAAAAATGCGCTTTGATGAGGGAGTTGAGTTTCAGAGCAGTAGGCGTGTGCCAGATGTCTACAGGGAGGGAGTTCCAAAGTTTAGGAATGCAATGCCTGAAGGCTGCCTGGCCAGCAGAGGAGGTCATGCGTGGAACAGCCAGGAGCCGAGTGTCGAAATTCCTGAGAGGGTACGCCAAGGGGATGTAAGCTGAGATGGCAGAGGCGAGGTACAGCGGTAGGGTCTGGGACCAGAACTTGGCCATGAGTCTAGCACCTGGGACAGTCTGCGATCCTGGAGCGAGGTGAGGTCAGGTCAAGAGTCCAGGAGAGAACACAGTGGTGTGTGGAAGGTGGGCAATCGAGAGTGAAACGGCAGAAGGATTGAAAGACGGTGTCCAGTCTGGCCAGGGTGGACTTAGGAGTGGCGCTATAGACTACATCACTGTAGTCAAAAACTGGGAGGATCATTTTCTGCACAAGTGCACAATGGGCTGGCAGCGGGATGCATCCAAGGTTGCGATACAGGGCACCCAATTTGAGGTAGAGCTTTTTGTGGATGGCATCGACATGTGCAGAAAAGTCGAGGTGTTGGTCGAGTCACACCCCAAGGTATCTAAAGGAAGTGCAAGCTTCCAGAGTAGCACCATCCAGGGTGGTGATGGAGGGGGTGGGGGGTAGCCGGGAGAGTCTCTGTCTCATGCCAAAGGTCACTGAGACAGTTTTCTTGGCACTGAGAAAAAGCTGATTTGCTTGAAACCAGAGCTGGAGTTTAGTGAAGTCCTGCTGAAGCCTGGTCGCCACCTCAAAGGTTGAAGTGCCTGATGTATACAGCACCATATCATCAGCATACATGTGGATGGATGTGTGTGGGCAGGCCGTTGAGGAAGATAGAAAACAGAAGTGGTCCGAGGACTGAGCCTTGGGGGACTCCTGTGGTGACTGGAGGGGAGGTAGAGGTGGAGTTACCAATTTTAACAGATTGAGACCTACCTATCAGGTAAGAGTGGAACCAGCTGGAGGCCACTTTAGAGAGCCCTGCAAGAAGGAGTTTGTCTAGGAGGAGAACATGGGAGACCGTGTCAAATGCCTTAGCCAGGTCAATAAAAATAGCTGAGGTGATATGGCCTTTATCCATACCACAGGGTTTTAAATAAGCTTGGAAAACTGATTAGCAGTTTTGCACGTGAAAGTGCTAATCAATTGTGAAAATGAATAGCACATGCCTTGATTTGATTAGCAAAATCAAAAATCCTTAAATATTGTAACCTAAATAAAATCTTTTATTAAAATCAATTCTGTCTTGGCTTCGTCTGTTTCAGTACCCCCCAACACACACACACACACACACACACACCCCACCCATACCCATCTCAGTACCACACCCTTCCCACCCTTGTCCCCTCTGCCAGAACCACTAAAACCCTCCTCCCACCCATCTCAGTGGCTAACCACTAACCCCCATCCATGGGGTACCTGCCAAAACCCCCACACATTTCAGCCTCCCCAGCCATGGCCCCTTTACCAAAAACTTAAAGCTCCAAGTCACTAGCTGCAGAGACATAAATACTACTGCTTTTATTAACAGTGATAAACCCATTGTCTTTACTTGTTTTTATTTGTGACACGTTATATATTTCTGCCTTAAAGTCTGAATTTACAGCACCTTCTCCGTGTTGGCAGCAAGCATCTTTTCTGTAAGGACAGAGAGGAAGAACAAATCAGTTTTGAGGGGGTGAATTAAGGGACATCCCTCATGATCAAGGAGAAGTATTCTGTAGCCCCGAACCCACTTTACCAGCATTCTCCCCCCACCCATCTCAGCCCCACCACCCTTCCCCACCCATGTCCCCACAGACACTCATCCACATAAGGTACCTCATTAGTTTAGAATGCCACCCAGCCTCACTGCCGTGGCCCCAAATACCAGTAGTCACTCGCAGCAGTGCACTGCGATCGCGGTCATAAAGCACTACTGGAGCGACTACCGACATTCAGGGCCCTCAGCAGTGAGACTGAGAACACTACAGACACCACTACTAGGACTGGATAATTAATTTATAGTTAACTACGGAGTGACTGCCAGCCTTTATTTTGGGGCCTGGCGAGTGAGACTGAGCAGTGTTCTAAACTAATGAGGTACCTTATGTGGGTGAGTGTCTGTGGAGGACATGGGTGGGGAGGGTCACAGAATTCACCACACTGTTTGCGATGCAGATGTAGAATGGATGCTTAAGAGACAAATCACATATAAATTGCAATGCGATACGGCTATTTAAACCCTACTTCCAGCCAGAATGGAATCCGTGAACCTAAGAAGGGAAGTAGCAGTGGAGTGGGGCTTCCTGAAACCAGACTGGTATGGTGAGAAGAAGGGGAGGAATTAAGAAAGGAAGACAGCTAGGAGAGGGCAAGGCGCTCCTGGAGTTTTGTCAGTATGGGGAGGAGGGAAATTGGGCAGTAGTTACTGGGACAGAACAAATTAAAAGCGAGAACTTGAGAAATACTTGCCAGTGCAGCAAGAAGAGATTTAAGGTGGCTTTTCCATTTCAAAATGAGAATGGAGTGTTCAGATATCAGTTTAGCAGATTAAAGGCTAACAGTTTGTTTTGAAAGTCAGCAGATAATGATTAGAAAAGTCATCTGTTTTACTGATTTATGTTAAAGTACTTGATCAGTTGTAGAAAGGCAGCAGACACTTTAGGTACATATTTATTGTGTGGCCATTGACTTGACTTGCAGAATTTACTTTAGTTATGTTGCAACAGCTTTATATCAATTCCCATCAAGGTTGGGCATTGTGAAAGCTATTTGAAAAGAAAACAATCAAATTGTAAGGGAAGGTCATCAATATTCTCATGGGAAACTGGGATGGTCTCAATTAATCAGATATGCTCTACATCTCAGTGGTTGCAATCTGCAAATAGCATTGTGCACCATCCTGGTGCTGTTGTGTTCACTAAGGCCCTGTCCACACTACGTCTCTGTAACGTTACAGAGGGTGTAAAACGTTACCGTAACAGGTCACGTTTACACCTGTAATGTTACAGGAGGCGTTTAAGTAACCGTTGTTGAAACACATATGAGGTGGTTCAACAACGAGATTATGGCTTCAGTCCCCTAGTAACGTAGCGGTAGTGTGGACTGCCGATAGGATCCCCTGCAGGACACCAGCACAGTGCGAGTTGCATTAGGGATCGGGCGCCGCTGTAACGGTCGCCCAGATCCCGATGTGTGGACCAGCGGTGCCAGTCCCATAACAGACACCGCCGAGGTGTGGACGCACTGAACCGCTCCGCGGCCGTAACGGATTGCATCTGTTACCGGGCACAAGCGGTGTAGTGTGGATAGGGCCTAAGGCTCCAGCCGCAATTCAGTCCTGCACTAGTCAGTTATAGTGGTGGTGTTATTACAGAAGCTATCCCTCGTAGCAGCTGACAGCAGGACAGGAGAGATTTGTTTGAGGCTGCCCACTGTGAAGAATCAATCAAACCAATAATACATAAATATAAGGCTGACATTGGGAAAGTTAATTTTTTTGTAAAATCACATACAGTACTGTAGTTTAGGCGGCATCGGGGATCGTTTGGCAACTGGGGAAAGTATTTTTTTAAATTAAGCGAACATCGGGGTTGGGCGGGAGTCACTTAGACTACAAGGGAAAGTTAAGGCAGCGTCTGGGGTCACTTAAGAACTAGGAAAAGTCTACTTAAAGTAGAACTGGGGAAGTCTATTTTACAATAAGGAGGAATGACTAGACTGCTGTATGCCTGTCCTTGAACAACACCTGATGCCATCTGCGGTTACTTGGGGGACATGGATGGGACAGAATATTTAACACTGAAATCATGCAAATTCTGCAGTGACAGATCGCGTAGCCACCCAGTGGCTAATTAGGGAACAGCACTTAACCCACTTAAAAAAAAAAAAACAGAAACATTCCGCAGAAACCTGTCTACCACATCTCCACCGCACCACAGGGAGCTCTCGAATGCACAATAGGGGAGGTACCGACCGGTATACCTCAGTGCCGCAGAACTTTTCTATTATGATCACTGTACCCCTCCCCGGATGCCTCTGGAAAAGAGTGGTTTACAGCTCAGTAGGCCTTTCCTGGTAAAATTATTTTTTTCAATAAACAAATATACACAAATCTTTCTAGGATTATGTCGGAATATAGTATATCAGGTTTCACTAGTTAAAGCAGCAGTATTAGACACCATACAGTTTTTTCAGCACTATGTTATTCTAGCAAAATATCAAGATACCAATTTTTCTTTTGTTTTCTTTCATTCTTGAACCAAAATACAGGATTTTGACATTTTTAAAAGTTCCCACTATTGTGCCATGCCTGCCATGAAAAAATGTTATATCTTGGTACAGTGCTGTACTGTCTACCATCAGAAACGTATGGAAACACCCAATATATCCACAGGATAACTCTAGTATATACATTTAACAGGTAACCTCAACAGATGGTGGCCATCTTTCATGATGTGAGTAGTTAATTACAAAATTAACTATTAAAGTTGTTTTAAAAATATCAAGAAAACTAAAAATAAACCGAGGATGAATCTAAGGACGTCAAAAATACATTTTTGCTAAAAAAAACAAAAAAAACTGTATACAGTATTAACAATTTTTGCCCACTAACAAATACTGCTGCTTTAAATATAATACTCCTGAGCCTGAAACATGTTGAAAAAGCAAGTTATTGCTAGCCTTATGGCCAGCATACAGCTTTCCTAATTTTGACTCGTATCCAAGAACTCATCCCAAACACAGTACACTAAATGGGTTAAATAAAAATATAATTTGTAGGATCCCACACCTTTACTTACCATCTCTGCTCCCAGTCACAATTTCTGGGGCTCCTTCACCAATTCCTAGCCCTCCTACACCATCTATACAGTTTATAATTTCCTTGTGAGCTTTAGCAGAGTACACAGGGATCTCTGGGGCTTCCAGATTCCTACAAGTTGAAAAGATATCCCAGTGAGACATTCAGACATCAGTGAGGAGATTAAAAAAACAGCTGAACAAAATATTTCATCTACAGTTTTATTTTTCGCTAGTATAAACATGACAAAAATTCATGGTAGCAGTGGAATGGAGAGGGTTAATACCATTTCTGTAGCAATTGGACTGCCTTTGTAATTGCTGGTTTTGCAGACAGGTTGCACACCCGGACTGGTACATGTCCATTTGTAACATCCATTAAAACACAACCAATGGCTAGGCCTCCAGGAAGAAATGCTGAATGTTGGCCTTCAACTAGTGCAGTATAAGATATCCTACCAGGTTCTCTTGGGACCTGGCATTCAATATATGCTTCTTAACCAGCAGGAATGACATGAGCACACTGTCCCGTATACTTTGCCTGGCCCACTTTTCTTCAGCACCTCCAAACTCAATTTTCCCAATGTCGACATAAGCTGCATACCATTTTGAGAACTGCTCTTTCACTCTGGTTAGATACTCCTTCCCATGAGTAGCCCAAAGATATTTATTTATTTGATAACCAGGTAGGTACACTGGTCTGAGGGACTATTTTCAGGAATGATCCGTGACATCTAGATAGCACGTACAATACACGAGAGTCAGCATAAAGTATATACACGGCTCCAGATAAGGGGAGTACCAACCTATTTTACTCACCTCATTTTAGGAAATATTCTTCAGGGTTTTTTTTTAATGAGTACCGCTACTCACCCGACATTTGTAAATACTCCACACTCCAAACAATATGCTTCATAACATAACTGGTGATTCAAAAGGAGCATTTTATTTTTCCTGATTTACAGCACCTGTACCCATCCCGATTTTGTTTTACTTACTATAGTTTAAAACTGGTGAGTGAATTACTCCTACCTGGCTAGTTTTCCATTGGCAGGTTATACAGATCTGCCACTAGAAGGATCTTGTTCTTTCATCTGAAAAGGTCTGCCCTCTTAACGTCGCAGTTGCTTTACTTGCTATATACCTTTCTTGTACTGCCTCCCTACTAAATCCTATTTTACCTCTCTTGTTAAATGGCATCACAAGTGTGAAGGTGCTTTTCTGCACACTTTGGGTCCCACTCTCATTAGGATGGCACCCCATATCTCATATCCCTGTTCTCCCTACTACAGAGCTTCTTCTTATCACACTTGGCATGGTCTCCAGTGTCGATGTAACATACTGCACCCCTTTCTTCCCATGGAAGCTGCACCACAGCAGGCTGCACATGAAACATGGAAGTTGTCTGTCCTCTATTGATCCCACTGCTGTTGTGCTACTCAAAAGTCTCTAAGTTCCTACGGGCCCTGTTAAAGTACGTCTAAAGAGGAAATCTCATCCCCTTACACTCTATTTACTAAAACAACTCCTGAAACGCCTCATTCTTCTTCTTCTCCTTATTTCTGGGAGTGTACACCCTAATCCAGGCCCCCCTCCATATGAAGTCAGTGGCAACAAAAAACAGGGTACCCTTGTCCTGGCCAGCATGAACATCTACAGTGTGTTAAAAAAATTTGGTGCCCTCACTGCTTGGGTTGTAGTACATGACCCAGACATCCTGTCAGTCGTCAAAACATGGCTGTAACCATCTACCCCTGATTCAGCCATCATCCTACCAGGCTACTCACTTTTCAGACAGGACAGACTATCTAGAAGAGGAGGTGGCTGTGCCATATACCTAAAGGAGTCATTGTTGGCCTATCCACTTTCCCTCCCTGAACCAGCTATGGATATTCAGATCCTTGCTGTTAGGATTATGCTCGGTGCACACAACAAGGTCCTCAACATTGGCTCAGTCTATATTCCCCCAGAACTTGCTGAATAGGGCTTAAAACCCCTAATGAACTGCGACATGAGTCTAAAACAAGACACAGAAACCATCCTGTTAGGTGACTTTAATGTCAACTGGCTCTCGTCAGGTACCAGAAGGCATAGGGATGAGTTAACAGGCCTGAACTTTACCCAGTTAATAACAACTCCAACCAGGATAAACTATAAGACTGGGACTAGCACACTCCTGGACTGGGTCCTAACGAATCATCCAACACATATCTCTCCCATTCTGAAGTACTGCCCGACACTATCAGTGATCACTCTCCTACCAAGTGTTATTGGTCTAACAAATTTATCAAGCCCCCTGCCAGAACAATCACAAGTAGAGTACTCTTCCATGGCCACTTGCAGCCACTAAAGTCTCTCCTCAGACAGCAAGACTGGTCTTACAATGAAACCGCACCTGATATTGACTCTGCTCTACAATACTTCACTGAACGTTTCAGTGAAGCCTGCGACATCCACGCCCCTTTTAGGTCACGGAGGATCAGGGGACTTGATAATCCATGGATCTCTTTTAGCCTTCTGGCTCAAATGAAAGATCATGACCACCTCTGGCATAGGGCCAGGACCTCTAGCAGTCGGCCTGACATACAGGCTTATAAGATGGCCAGGAACGCATGTACTAAGGCTATACGTGAGCACAAAGCATGTTAGTATAAGGACATCCTTGCCAAGACCTGGGCTGATGGGAAAAAATTCTGGGAAAACCTCTAGGAAATCACTGGGAAAGCATCCAAACAGGCTCCAACTATGTTAAAAGTTGATAGGTCTACCGCCCATGACCCCTTGTTAACTGCGAACACATTTAATTCATCCTTCACAGACCTTAGCCAAACTCTGACCCCAAATTTCTTTGAACCACCCAGCACAGCTCCTACGTCCACCAAATCAGAAGAGGCCTCTACCCACCCATGTTTCTACTTCAAAGCTATCTTGGAAAGCGAGACAAAGACCTACCTACTTAAAGTTCTAGGAGGAACTAGGACAGTGATTCCCTCGACCAAAAACTTCTTACCCTAACTCTAGATGAAGTCCTAACCCCCTTCACCAAGCTTCTCAATCGCTCCCTCATACTTTCACAATTCCCCCAGATCTGGAAATCTGCTCTGGTTACACCAGTTTTTAAAAGTGGGGACAGATTACTACCTGGGAATTATAGGCCAATATCTATTCTTTCCCCACTGTTCAAAGCACTTGAAAGGATTGTTGATGACCAGTTTGTGGAGTACCTGGAAAAATACAACCTACAATGTGTCCAACAACATGTTTTTTGGAAAGGGCACAGTACATCTACAGCCCTACTGGAATTCACAGGTTTCATTCACCATACTCTTGATCAGGGTCAACATGTTGGTGCAACCTTTATTGACTTGTCTAAAGCATCTGACATGGTCAACCACCATTTGTTGATACATCAACTTGCTGGGCTTGGTATATCTTCAAAAGCCCTAAAGTTATCTAGCAAACCGCACACAGCAGGTGAGAATGGGGTCTGCCCTTTCTGCTAAACTGCCTGTCTCCTCTGGGGTTCCTCAAGGATCGATACTGGGACCCCTTCTATTTAGCACCTTCCTCAATCTTCCGGCATCCTGTTCCAAACCAGTACTCCTCTATGCGGATGATGCAGTCATTTTCTCAAAGATGCTGACTCTACCCTCCTTCAGGCCCAACTTCAGAAAAGTTTTACTGAAGCTGAGTCCTGGTTTATCTCTTATAAGTTGGTGTTTAACTGCAAAAAAACTAAGGTCATGCTCTTCCATGGTACCCACAGCAAGCAGAAAGCCAAACAATTGGTGATTAAAAACAGTGCGGGTGTTATCCTTGATCAGACTCGATCTTTTAAATACCCAGGAGTTACTCTGGATGGTACACTCTCCTACTCCAACCATGTTGAGAATGTTGCCAAGGTAGTTAACATTTACCTAGGCCTTCTACACAGGCATAAACACTGCCTTACTACAGAAGCCCTCAGACTGGCTATCCAAAGTTCAATTGTGTCTATTACTGACTATGGTTTGGTCATTTATGGTTCCGTCACAGACACAACCCTACGTTGGCTCACCACAGCTCTGAATAAGGCATGCCGTCTACTAACTGGTGCAGTGTATCGTACTCACACTTGTGACCTTACTGAACAAAACAAACTGGCTTCAACTCCAGGCTCGCGACTGAATATCAGCTGCCTTCTGGCTAAGAAGGCAGATCTTGGTCTCCTACCACCAGGTTCCCTTCAGCTTTTCAGCCCCTTCCGGGGCACACTAATTTCTGTGAGCCAAACTTTTACTGTCTCTCGCTGTCAAACTTGCTCAGACAGTGATCCACTGTAGTTAGAGCTGTTAATTTATTTAATTTCCTTCCTCCTGAGATTGCGACAACTGCAACCTTGGGACCATTTAAGGGGAAGCTGCATCAATGCCTAGTTTCCAGAGCATCTTGTGACTGCTATACCTAATCTCTGCTGACAGCTAAATGCACTGGGACCTCCCTCTTTTACCATTTGCCCATGTATAGCCCTATGCTGCTGCTGCGCTATTCCGCTCACAGCACTTCCTCCCTTATCCCTTTCCCGTTCCTGCCCTCTTTTCATCCTTCCTCATCCCCCCTTCCCTTACCCCTCCACTCCCACTTCACTCACTCTCCTCTGTTTCTGCACCTTGTTCTTTTCCTCTACCCCCAGCCCCGTGGGTCTTTCCTGCTCAAGCTTCATTGTGGAATCTCCCTTCTTGCTCTGTTTTTGCTCCTTCCACCCCAACCCCCAATTCAACACCCTGTACTTTCTCTCCTTGTAAGCCCTTTCACCCCTCTTCAAACAAGGCCACTGGCTGCACTTGACACAATATTTATCTTGCCATATTGTTCTTTTCTTTAATTACTTTCCTCATGTTGTACTACTTACTGAAACCACTGTAATTTGCTATTCTTGTGACTTGACGTGGAACCTCATAAAAGAGTCCTTGGCTCAAAGGTCTTTCCGATTTGTTAAATAAAAAAAAAATAAAAAACTATATTGGACCAACAGAGTTGTTACGAAAGAACACAGGTGCTTTTAGCTTTCGGGTTACACAGAATCCTTAGTCAGTAAACACTGGCAGTTGTTTTGGAACCATTATTTCTTCCACAACAACTGCCAGTGTTTTCTAACCAAGGATTCTGTGTAATCTGAATGCTAAAAGCACCTGTGTTCTTTTGTAACAACTCTGGTCCAATAAAAGGTATCAAGTCATCTGTTTATGTGGATCCTGTGTTACTCCTACCTGACAACATTATCTGCAGTACTGCTGGTACCTGCTCAGTTCTTATCTAGAAAAAAATATATATTGTTTTTAAAAATTTACTCATCACTTCACTCTAGACATTTGTACACATCTGAATTTGGTTTTACTCACCTCACTTTCAAAATGGGGAGTACAGTACTCATCCCAAAAAATTGTATCTGGAGCCCTGAGTATATAAGTAACAACATACAACTGGAGGTGATAAATATAGTCCAACAGTTCATACAAATAATCAGTACATTAGAATCAGCATACAAATGGAGATGATATAAACAGTCCAGCAGTTTATACAAATAAAAACCAACGCAAGGGCATGCAGTTGGGTAACCCAGTCAGGCTGAGTGTACTACTGTAGCTGAGAGAGAAATGAACAATGAGACTAAGAATTGGGTAACCCTGCCCCCACCCTATCTCAGGAAGGGAATTTGCAAATCATGGCATTTAAGAGGGCATTTTTATAATGCGATCTGAAGAGGTGTGAAGTGCCTAGTGAGTGAAGCATGGCCAGTATGCCATTCCAGAGCCTGGGGCAAAGACAGAGAAGTCTCTCTGACCCACCTCGGTTGCAGTCCGGGGATAGTCAAGGAAACATCAAGGGGAGGACCTCAGTTTGCATGTGTCAAACTTACTACTAAGGAGGCTTGCTAGAAGGGAGCTAACACATCATGAAGGGACTTAGTGAGGGTACCCATGAGGTAGTCACTGCAGGCCTGAGGACACATCCAACCAAGCGTCGAGTAAAGGGAGCAGTGGTGGGTGGAGAACAGGGCAAGTATGACAAACCTGCAGATGCTGAAGGCAGTATTGAGTCGTGCAAGGTACCGAGTTGAGGTCTGGGAGAAGACTGGAGAGCAGTAATCCAGGAGGGGTAGAAGTGTGCCTTGAGCAATGGCTAGGCACACCTCAGGGGTCATAGGGTGTTGTAGGCGGTAGTAGACACCCAGTTTCTGGTTCACACACTTGACTACTTGTCCAATGAGATCTGCAAAAGTTAGGGAGGTATCAAGGGCGACCCCCAGGCATTTGAAAGGAGCTACTTGTTCAAGGGAGGACCCATCCGGAACCAAAATGCTCAGGGAGTTATTTTGCCCTGTAGTGCATTTGTCAAGCCATGGTTTGGACCTAAAAAGCACTGCCTTTATTTTTTTTTGGCATTAACAAGTAATCTGTTAGATGCAAACCACTTGAACAGCCCCAAATTCCTTGGAGAAGGAGAGGGGTAAATTCAACAGGCTCTCATCACTCCTGTAAAGAACAAGATTGTCCGCATACATTATCACGTGGCAATCTGTACTATCCCTGAAGAGGTGGTTAACAAAGAGGAAGAACAGGATACATCACTGGTCCCAATAAGCAAATCCATGATACTCAAATCACAACACTGCTTCTGCATGCAGAAGCACAAGCCCCTGCAGCAACATGTGAGTGTATCTACAGGGACAAGTGAGCGTGCGTGGATTTGCGGCAAGCACATCACTAGACATACATATTCATTTGTCACTGCAGATACAAATCTACAATACTGCTTCTGTATGCAGAGGCACAGGCCCCAGCAACAACAACAGATACAAAGTCACAATATCCAAATTACAAGAATTCTTTTTGTCTGGAGACGTGTAAGCCCCTATGCGGCCAACATTACGGTAGCCTCAGGTATTCGTGCATGTGAGACACACACACACCTGGTGGGCCTGCACTTCTGCAGCCACAGGTATAAGATATACACACTTACCTCTGGCTACAGAAGCACACACACCACAAAATCCATACCACCAAGATTGCAACACTACTTCTGTCAGCAGAAGCACTGGGGCCTGTGCCTCTTCAGCCACAGATGTAAGACACAGACAACAACTTCTGGCTTCAAAAGGGTTGGCCCCTGTGGGCCTGCAGTTATGCAGACGGAAGAACTGTGGCAGTGTGGGTATAATGGTTTTAGCAGTTGATCCAGAAACTTTCAAGAGGTTAACAGCTTTTCAGTTATGCAGATGCATATAGAAAAGCATGCACTAATGAATCATGCTATCTACTGAGGCACCTTGTACAGTGTGCAAGAGTACAGTGAAGCAAGCCATCATGCAGAGGTGCCGGCTCCATAGGGCCTTGTCTACAAAAGGGTAAGCCCCCATCGGGTCTGTGCTTCTGCAGCCACACATACTCATGCACGTAGTACAACATACACACACACACACACACACACACACACATTGGCTGTATAAGCATAGACCACGGTAGGGCCCGTGCTTATGCAGCTGCAGATATAAATCCATGAAGGTAGCACATTAGTGCTACTGCATTTGCGTCATCTGAAAACAGTTGTATGTTGTTTGTCTTACCTGATGATGGTTGTCTATGATTGCTTGTGTGGTGTTGTCCTTTTGCTGCTTTGGGGGGTGGGGAAACCCTTACGCCACGTTTCCCTACTTCTGTTACGTTATGTTGAATCCTAATTGGTGCATTAATGCAGTTTTTGTGCAAAGAATTTCTTTTTGAGATAGTGGAATCACATCCTCATTCACGCAGGTCCCTTCCCAAAGGGAAGCGATGCAGACTCGCAGGGCCCTCTGGGCCCTGTGCCAAGGGAAAACTCCATCCATCTACGGAAGTGAAGCAACAGATATCAAGAATTTATGGGACTATTCATGTGGCTGCAGATACAAATGCATGCAGCAAAGGGCAAAGAGTCCATCTCGCAAACAGTGCACAAGGCCTTCTGCCACCCATGGGTGCAGAGGTGCAAGGCCCTCTGCCACAACAAGAGGTGTATTCACTATATGGTACCTGGCCCATGCGGACAACAATAACAGGACCATCCTCCCACCATCACCCCATCCAGATGGCTCACTCAGCTCACCCCCAAACTTAGCTCACTGCTTCATGGATCACAAAGCACTACCCGCTGGGTTAAAGTCTAGCACAACATACATTTAATAATAATTTTTTATTATTAATTTTGTCCCCAAATTTTCAAGAGTTATTTTATGTCTCCCTTATAAACATGACACATGGTAGTTACAGTATATTGGTTGAAACATCCTGTGGCACCACAAGTGCAAAAACACATCTTGTCTAGGATTCAAAAAATGGCACCCATCACATTTATGAGGTGGTGTGAAAAATGGCTATGTTGAAACTTCTGAGTCAAAATATTAAAAATTGGGGAAGTTATGAGTGAACACTGAAATATTCCAACATTTACTCTTAACTTGGTCATTTTACCATATTTTTATGCCAAATTTTCAACGTAGCATTCTTATGAATCTACCTTATGAACCCCCTGGGTAAAAATGCATAAATCCCTGCCAAAATGTCATTCTGTGCCACAGGTGCAAACACACATTTTGGCCAGGATTTGAAAAATAAAAGTTGCCATGTTGCTGAGTAGTATGAAAAAAAACTGCTAGGTTGAACATTCTGGGTCAAAATACTGAAAATTACTAAAGTTATGAGCACAGAAAAAATTCAATGTACACTCAAATCTGTGCTGTTTTTCAATATTTTAGCCCCATTTTTTCAACACAGCCTTCTTATGACTCCACCTAATGAACCCGGTAGATGAAAATTTTCAAATCCCTCCCAAAAGGTGATTCTGTGCAGCGACCATGAAATCGCCTTTCAGGATGGATTTGAAAAATTTCACCGCCCTCGTTCATGAGGTGCGGTCCCAAAATGGCCAACTTGAAAATTTGGTGTAAAAATATTAAAAAAATGACAAAGTTACAAATAAAAGTTCAAACCCCACTAAAATACATCAAACCAGACTTGCCTTATTTCCTCATATCGCAGTCACCAGTTCCAGCAGCAAGAGATGTCTTTGATCATAGAGTGGATGTGGGACATGTTAAGGGGGAGTGTGGGGTGATGAGTGCTGAGTGGGGGTCAGGGTTGGGTGAGAGGGGGTCAGGGTCAGCGAATGACTGTTTTCTTTTCTGCAGGTTAAAAAAAAAAAAGACCAACATGGGATGATTTTATTTCAGGGGAACCCAAGCCAACACTAGGGACTTGGCACCCAGTGTCGGGATGATCTTTGGTGACACTGAGGGTGGGTGCCTGGTGCCGCCAACCATATACTGGGGAAGATGGGTGGCTGACCTTGAGGGGGGGAGAGAAGAAGTACCGGGGTGGGCACCCCAATCTGCTTATTACTTACATAAATATAATAGTCAATTCCTGATGTACGCACATGCTTGGGACATCCTATTGTGTGCGTACATCTGAAATGGCATACAACTGAAACTGTACTGACATCAATGGAGCAACTCAGTAGAACACACTTTCTCTCATACTACTCACTTTTACCGTTGCTGAATGTATCAGACTCATTAAAAACATATCAATTCATCAAATGTTGCACACTCTGAGCTATTTAAGCTATTTGTTTTCTCCATGGCTGCTTGCTCAGACAAGCAGACAGGTTAAAACCGACTGAAAATTACATGTATTTAACCAGTGACAGCAAGTTAGCACCTGTTTAACAGGTGTTATTGACAGTACTGATGTCTGCAGAGCCCCTTACTGGAGGAAAAAGTGTGTATACAACTGAAATTTGGTATGCATACAAGCAAATGTTTTACCGTTAAGTAAATAGGATTGGGAATGGGACATGCCATTTTTGCACACATAACCGAAATGTGCATACATCTGACGTTCATACAAATGGAATACACTGTAGATAGCTGAATGAGAGAGAGATTCAATGGTCGCTGGCTCACTGCTCTCGCTCAAGCCGGCAGCAGCACTCCAGCTGCAACTACTGCAGCTATAAAAACCAAAAAAGCCCCAGTGTTGATTTCATGAAAGAACCATAGTTCTTTCATTTGATCTCACAAATGAACTATAGTTCTTTCATATGATCCAGCAATCACCTGCTTACTGCTCTCACTCAAGCAAGCAGCAGCACTTCAGCTGTGGCTATAAAAAACACAAAAGTCCCGCTGTTGATCTCCCATTGTTGAGCTCACAGAAGGACCACAATTCTTTCCTATGAGCCCTCGCTAAGCCTTCCCACCAAGGTTTTGAGGTAAGTCCTAAAACCATATTTCAGGGTTGTTTTTCAAAAAAACAACCTCAAGAATCGAGGTAAAAAGTTCCCATTTAGCTAGATTCATGTGTTTGTTTTTCCTCCAGGGCACCTTCTTGACAGGTTTTCAATTATTTATTTATTTTTAACAAAAACAAGATGGCAGCCATACGAAAGAAAATGTTTTTTCTCACGAAAGAATTTTCTTTCATGAGCTGGAAATTCTTCTTTCATATCGGACATATAAATGAAAGACTATACTAAGCATGCTCAGAACTGAAATTTCAATCCTTATAACTCAGAACCAATTAATATTTTTTCATCAAATCAAAACAGGCCTCTTTCCAGTACAAGCCCGTCCCCAAAAATCTTGGAACAAATTTCCAAACTGTCTGGGCTGTGAGGAAAAAAAAAAACAAAACCCCCACACACACACACACAATTTTCAACTTTTGCACTATCCAGATCTTGGAATCAGGACATCCCACCATCACAAAAGTTGCTAAATCAAGACACTTCGAACCAGAAATGCAAAATTGTATGCAATTCTGTTGAAAGGGGTCAAAGTTATTAAGGTGCAAGTTAGGAGTTTAACACTAAACACCCAACTCAACCCTAACTACAGGGATGTTACTGTGCCCCTATTTCATATATATATATATATATATATATATATATATATGTGTGTGTGTAGTATATTATAGTGGTGCTGCAGCACCACTATAGTTAGAGTTGAGCAGGCAATGTAATGTTAAATTCAAATTTGTGTGCTTCAGTAACTTTACAACTGTTTAATGGATTTGTATGAAATTCTGCATGCACAATCTTGTGGGGCAGATCTCTCGATGTGATAAGTTTTATTCCAACTGGTTCTGCAGTTACGGAGATACAGAGTGCCAAAAATTATATAATTTACATGTTTTTGTGGTTTCTTTGTCCACCTGTATCTCCAAAACAGTTTAGAATTGTGGTCCGAAATTTTCAGGGTAGAAAGGGCTTGTGTCACAGATGTGCCTTTTGCTGGTTGGTGAAAAAATATTAATCAGTTCCAGAGTTATGAAGTTTAAAAGTTCCCATTATTTTCAATAGGAATTTATAAATGTCCCACTCTAAAAAGGATCCCTTGTTGCTCATGCATAATCCTTTTTGGAAGATGGGTCATCCTGTGTCGCAAATAGGGAAATCTTTTTTCATGCTGCTGCTGTTTCGTTTGAGCCATTAGTGAGGGAAAGAAAGTTCAATTATTCTAACTGATGTGTTTACTTGTACGCAACTCACATGCTTTGGGAATCGGGGACTGTTTCTTCTGATTGCGGTGTTACTGTTTTATAAGAATAAGTTTAACATTTGTATTTTTGCCTCAACATTTTCCTCTGTCCTCCCTATAATTTGCGTTTCTGTGCCTGAACAGTGGGAACTGTAAACACAAAATAATTACTAGTGACCCCCATATCAATTCGTTGTAGACAGTTTTAAAAAGCTGTAAAGACTCGGTGTGATGTCACAGAGTTATTATGGCATCTGCAGGCTCTCATTCCACTGTTTTGTGTCATTCACTTGTACTGCACTCCCTGACTGGCCATGATTCTGAGTGTGGGCGGGGTGAACCGTTTCAGACACATGGTGAGCCGTTTGTTGTACAGTGAGGAGCCACACTGGACATTTATTGACTTTTTAACTTATTTCTTTATTTTTGTACATTTCTTCACTATTTATCTGACTGACCCTGCCTTTGCAACTTCATTGCATATGCTGGTGTTCATCGGCTGTGAGAGTCAGTGACTGCAATCAGGGACGGGCCATGGCTTACCACTAGTAGTCAGTAGTGCTTCTAGATCTGCACTCCCACACTGTGAGTTAAAAATAAAACAAAAAAACAAAACAAAGAAAAGACAGTCCTTACTGGGGAGGGAGGGAGAGCGACTGTGTGTGCGCATGTGTGTGTAGAGGGGCTGTGCAATGGGCTGCAGGGATCATGGAGACTTTCCCTGGCGTACACTCCTTGCATCAGTAATTATAGAAAATAATGCATGGGTGACTGTGTGTCTATGAATTTTTTTTTTTTTTTTTTACACCCTTGGTGTGTGATGACCTAATAAACCTCTTGAGCTTCGCTCTCAAGTTTTATGGGTCGTCACACACCTCAGGTGTTTAAAAAAGTTTATAATACAGTCATCCATACATTATTCTCTATAGATCAGGTATTAGACTTACAGAATACTTCTCTTTCAGAAAATGCATTTTACACCGTGTCCCTATTCTATCAGCTTCCTGTGAAGTTATCCCCAATTTTTATGATGTGCCCCTGATTTTGGTCCTTTGCCCCTGATTTTTTTAAGTCCCCTCCCTGATTTATGAGGCTGGAGGTTGAGAGGTATGTTGCTGGCCTCGTTGTTCCCTGGTGCCTAGTGGCACCCCCCCACCCTCCAATTGCTGGCCTCATTGTTCCCTGGGGTCTAGTGGCACCCCCCACCCTCCGATCGTTGGCCCTATTGTTCCCTGGTGTCTAGTGGCAGCTCCCCCACCCTCCGATCACTGGCCCCATTGTTCCTTGGTGTCTAGTGGCACTCCACACCCTCCAATCGCTGGCCCTGTTGTTGCCTGGTGTCTAGTGGCACCCCACTCTCCGATCGCTGGCCCCATTGTTCGCTGGTGTCTAGTGGCACCCCACACCAGTTAATCTCTGGCCCCACTGTTCCTTGGTGTCTAGTGGCAAACCTCCCCCCAAACACGAATCGCTCCCCTGCCTACAAAAAAAGAAAACGGTCCTTTTTTTTTTTTTTTGTTAAGACGGTCCCTTGGTGATCTGACACCGACCCCCACCTCCTACTCAGCACCCACCACCCCACATCCCCCAGTACACCCCCACACAACCTCACGCACCTGAACAGGGGCCAGGTTCAAGACCCACTCCCTGATCGAACACACGTTTTGCTGTTGGAACTAGCAACTGCACTATGACAGACTAAGGTAAATGCGGTTGAATGTATTTCAGTGGGGGTTTCAACTCTTGTGCATAACTTAGCCATTTTTTTACATTTTAACTCCAAATTTTTAACATGGCCTTTTGGGGACCCCACCTCATGAACAATAGGACTGTCATTACCCATAAAAATGGTATCATACAAACACATGTATCTTGCTAATCGGGACCCCATTAGATGGATGCTGCAGTTATTTTTCGGAAAAATTACCCAGAAATGTGTTTTTAACACATTAAAAATCTTTTTACGGGAGACAAATTTCTTTTTTTATATCAATCAATCAAATCAATCAAACTCTATTTATCCAGGCAAACATCATTGAGCAAGGCTCCTTTACAAGATGGACCTGGGTAGAACAAGGTCAAAGTACAATACATTTATATACAATCAAAACCAGAGAATACAATTATCGATTTCAGGGTAACTAGAACAGTAGCTCAGGTGAACTTACAGCAGTTCGGAGCATTTACAAGATGTAGGCAACATGTACACAACAATATCTGGGTGGAATTAACATAGGTGCATGTGTAATGACCTTGTTACCCGGGGTTACTAGAATTCCAATAAGACCTAGTGGTAGGCAGGAAAGGCAGCTTGTGAAACTCCAGTTAAATGAATTTCACACTGTCTCACTCTGTTCTCAGTCTCAGCTGAGACTGAGGGATGACATCACCACAGAACTGTCGCAGCTGCATGAGCCACAATGGAATCTGCAGAAGGGAGTTAGAGTAGAATGTTGGGAGGTTTGAACAGTTAGTTGGGAGCAGTCTGCAGTTGGCGATTGTTGTGAGAGAAGCACAGCCATTTAGGGAAAGGTGTGTGTTTCCGCCTAAAAGAGAGACACAGTAAGCTGTTTTTTAAAGTGTTGGAGACCGCTGATACGGGTCTTTGTGCCCCATCCCTGAGGGAATGGGGCAGGAAGGTTTGCCTGCTATCCCAGGGGCAACCCCCTGGCTACTGCTGGAGAAAGAAGCTGCCTTATTTTGTCCACGTGTGTGGGGTACAAGAAGATTTCGTGATTCGCCTGTGGGGCACCTGCAACCGAAAGGTGAGTTCTGCTCTTACTAAAGGGCCCATGTTTCATCCTGAACTGTGTTAAAGTGGGGCTTGGACTGCTGAAGTAGTGGGAGGCCTAGAGTACTAGGCTTAGCCAAAAGTAAAAGTATGTTCAAGTCCAGCACAATGGGGAAGTCAAGACATGTAGAGGAGATGTGATATATGTCTACCCAGTAATCTACATTGCCAAGCTTTCAAAAGAGTTGTTTAGTTTCCAGAGAAATGGCCGGGTATGGATTGTGGGAGCTGGAGGTGGGAGACCCCCCATCTTTAGTAACCAGGTCCGCCTCTACGGATTTGCTCTGTGGATTTCTACTTTGTCTCATGCACTTGGCCAGTGATGAGGGAAGTACCCAGACGTGGGATGGAAGGAAATTTTCCTCTAGGAGTCGAAGACTCTAAGGTGGTTTGGCGAGCCACCAACAGGAAAACTGGTTCATTCCCATATGGACCGCAGATCAAGTGGCCGGCGGGGGAGCCAGCCCTGGGGAAAAACCCAAGTAGTGTACAAGTCGGGCTGTGTACCCAAAGCTGCGTGCAAGTCTGGGCTGTGTGCCTGGTGGGTTCAGAGCCTGAGGGCTGAAATGAGAAGAAGGGTTTTGTTATCTCTAATCTGCATTACAAGGAATGTAGCCCCGTGGGGGTCCGTCTATGCTTTGTTTGTTCAGTTTGGATGTGAATAAAAGCCACATTGTAGAATCCCATTCCTGGTTTTGGACATTACAGTTATTGCTTCCTGTGTTCGGATTTACTTGGGTGCCCCTGTGCAGAGTAGCCAAACCTAGGCACCCTGTGCCGAGTAACCTATTCCTCCTCGAACCCAGTCCCCACCAGGTACTGCTGTCAGCTTCAACAGCATGCCACCTGTAGTTCTGTAAAAAGGCAGGGGTCCGGGGGTTACAAAAATGGAGGCACCGCTTTGGATTTTCAAATTTGGGAGGAAGGTGCTCGGACAAGGGGCTAGCGTTTTGGCTATCTGGCAGTGGGTAGCCCAAAAAGCTGAAGCAAGTTAACCAGTGTGTCGCTGTGTGCTGTGGATCTTATGCTGCTGTTAAAATGCCAACTGTTTACCAAGGAGCAGTAAAGCTAAAAGAGTGTGCCCTTGTCCTGCATCAAATGTTTACAGCGTTTTTGCCAGCTTGTTAAAGAACTGTGTTGTGATAAAGAAAAGTGTGGAAGACTAGGGGTAGCAACAGGAAATTTGTGCCCTGGATGCTGGAAATGCTTTTGAGTGAACTGAGAAACTTGCTGTGTGAATGGCCATGCTAAATGGCTGAAATGGGCTCCCGCCGTGGAGTCAGTTGAAGAAGAAAAAAAAAAAGTGATTTCTGCAGTTTAAATTTGCCTGCTCGACAATCGCTGTGAAGAGAAGAGCACTCGCGAGGAAGAAGAGGCTCATTTGCATGGCGGCGTGTGATTGGTGAGGCTGCAATCAGTCCCACCCCTCAGCCAGCTCTACTGTGACTGCCCAGCATTCAAGAGGGAGTGTGAGTGGAGTGCGTATACTGGCTAGTGGAGGAGCATCGCGGTGATTAAAAACGCTGTAAAACTGTTAAAAATAGACTGTTCTATTTAAAATCGGGCTCAACCCGCATCTCGATCGACTGAATTGCGAGTGTGGTAATCTGAGAGACGATCGGCAGGACTGCCCACCCATTCTCTTTCTGAGGCCTCCAAGACTGGCTGCAGGCTGTTTTCCATCGCACCCAACAGCTACTGATAACAGTAAGTACCAACAGTAAAAGTTGCTCAAACAGTGAGTTTCTACCAAAAGCCAGCCGAATATGTGTGAAGCAGTGTAGTCGCTTTGCAAATAACGACTGTGTCAAGTTTTACCAGCAAGTGCAAGTCTGCTAGGCCATTGACTGTGTGCATAGTTATCAGTTCAGCATTAGTTTAAAGTTTTAAAGCCAGAGAGAGACTGTGAGTTGTAGCCAAATGTGCAGCACTAGTTTACAGGCAATCCTGTGCTTAAAATCCTGAGGCTTTAAGGGACTGTGAGTTAAAGAAATGTTTCCAGCAAGTGAAAAGTCTGTGGCAAATCATGTAAATGTGTTAGAAAAAGAACAGAGCAAGTTTGTGAAGTTTGAGCAAACGTTATCAGTAGTGTGTGTAAATCGGATGCGCAGTGGCTTGACCCAATTTCTGAATGTTGATGCGCAGGAGTGCTGCCGCTGCCCTTACAGGGTGGGGTAGTAAAGTAAACACAGCAGCAGACGAGCCATTTTAAAAGTAAAGAAGGTGTTCAGTAAAGTGGGGCTTTCACTATCGATTTTGCTGAGGCCACAGGTCTCAAAATGATGATGGTCAACATTTTAAGCCTGCCTAAAAAACTTGTACAGCTGCAAGCCTGGGCTGCACACGTTAACCCAGACCTTATCATAATTACTGAGTCGTGGTTAAAAAAGACGAACACTGATCAACAAATATCACTGCAGGGCTACAATTTATTTAAAGCAGATAGAGAGTCTAGAGGCGGGGTGTGGTTATCTACGCCAAATCTAAGTACTTGGTCACCAATATTAGTTGCAAATCTCTAGCCAAGGAATTTGAGTTAGTTTCACTTGAGCCTTCATCTCCCTCCTCGAATGTATCACTATCCTAGGTGGCTATAGACCCCGCCTGGTGGTGATGAAGTCCTTAATCTTTTGAAATCCATGTTCGTAGATGCAAAAACTGAAACAATATTTCTAGGAGATCTAAATATGGACTGGCTGTCACCTAAATCACATGGCCTCAAATCCCTTTGTGACGAGCTAGGTCTTGGGCAATTAGTCAAAGAACCTACTAGGAACAACACTCTAAATACTGCCAACAGTTCCATTCTAGATGTGGTACTAACCACCCATCCACACAAAATATCTCATTTGGCAGTGTTTCACAACGACATGAGCGATCATGGAATTGTTGCTTGCATAAGATCTCAAATTAAGGCCCGGCGCAACCCATCTTATAACAAAAGATCCTTTCATGAATTCAGTGCAGTAAACTTCCTATCTGACCTGAGCATGATCAGATGGCAAGATCTTTACCTAGCCAAAGATGTCAACAAGGCAGCTTGCATCCTTAATGACAAACTCACTACAATAATAAATAAGCATGCCCCTTTCATCAAAGTAAGTGCGGAACAATTCCAATCCCTGGTTCACCTCGGATCTCAAGGCAGCCCTTATAGCTCGAGATAAGCTCTGGGCTAAAGCTAGACATTCAAAGAATCTTGGATTGGCAGGCCTTTAGAACAGCCAGGAATAACTGTGTGAAAAAACTTCGCTCTGCTAAAGCTAACTATTATATTTCTACTCTCGAACAAGCTAAAGGTAACCCTCATAAAATATGGAAGACTATCAAAGCTATAGAAGGACGCCCATGGCCCCTCTGTCCCAACAAAGATAGGTCATAGTGGCAAGATTGTGGAAAACAAGTCCCTAATCCTGGAGGAACTTAACTCCCACTTTGCCACAGCTGGATTAGCTTTTGACTCGTCACCTTATGCTGGTGCTGCGGTGAGCCAGCATA
Source organism: Neoceratodus forsteri (assembly GCA_016271365.2). NCBI lineage: Eukaryota > Metazoa > Chordata > Ceratodontiformes > Ceratodontidae > Neoceratodus > Neoceratodus forsteri. The sequence goes on from CM057450.1 coordinate 1,549,161,565, forward strand.
CCCCTCCCGCCACATCTAGTCCTGCACCCAGTCCCTTCCAACTGCGTGAGATAACTTATAAAGAAGTAGAAGATTCTCTTCTTTACTTAAGACACCAAAAAAAGCGCAGGGGATGATGGCTTGGAACCCTTTTTCCTAAGGTCAGGCTATGCCCATCTCTCCACATCTTCAATCTTTCCATTACATCTGCTGCTGTGCCGTCCTGCTGGAAATCAGCATATATCCTCCCTCTATTTAAATCTGGTGACCCATGCGATGTAAACAACTATAGGCCTATCTCCATATTGCCTATCCTTTCTAAAGTTCTCGAAAAACTGATCCATATTCAGTTAAAATCTCACTTGAAACCTTCTCTCATTAACCCAGCTCAATCTGGCTTCCGGCATATCATAGCACAATCACTGCACTAGCAAAAGTAACCAATGATTGGATCTCTGCTATAGATGCTAAGAAGGTAACTGTGCAGTCTTTTGGACCTCAGCAAAGCTTTTCATACTGTTGATCACAAACTATTAGTCAATTGCCTTGCAAAGTTGGGTGCCACATACCATACCACCCAATGGTTCTCTAGCTACCTAACTGGAAGATTCCAAAAAGTAAAGGCGGAAGGCTTTTCCTGCTGCTTGCCAGTTGCAAGAGGAGTCCCCAAGGATCCATCTTAGGCCCTATCTTGTTTCTCTGTACATCAATGACTTAGATGCTAACATATCTCGTCCAATCTACACTTTTTTGCAGATGATACTGTGTTGTATACTTCTGGCTCATCGTTATCTGAAGTCAAGGGAGTGCTTCAAGCGGACTTAGCACAACTTGAGCAAAATTTAATAAAGGCAAAGCTTCTGCTCAATGCGAAGAAGACTAAGCGATGATATTCTCCGCAGTGCTGTCTCAGGCCCCCAATACTCTTGCCCAAGACTTTACTGTCTACAGCTAAGCGAGCCTCTGGAAGTTGTAACCAAATTTAAATATCTAGGTATCTGGATCGACAATAAATTATCTTTCAGTGACCACATCGAAGATGTCTCTAGAAGGTTAAAAGCAAGGTTAGGTTTCTTCTACAGAAATAGGCCCTTTTCCCCTTGAAACTCGAAACAAGCTTGTACAGGCCACTTTTCTCCCCTACTCGACTATGGCGATGTAACTATTCCTCCACCACTCTTGCAAATCTAAGTAAACTGGACATCCTTTATCACCGTGCGTTACGGTTCATTACCAACTCCCTTACCGTTGCACCACTGTGACTTATATGCAGCTGTTGGTTGGACATCCCTTACTACTAGGCCGCCTGCTCCATGCTGGGCTATGGACTCTTAAACTGCTCCTGCAGAAATTGCCAAGCTATCTCTCTTCCCTTATTAGTATCTAGCATAGTGCATACTCATTAAGAAAATCTGACTTTATTATGTGACATACCAGGCGCGGACTTCCTTTGGTAAACGTGCTGTGCATATGCCTCCTCCATTTGGAACCAGTACAAACTGTACTGAAACTAACTAGCACAGTTTCAATAAACTTCTACAAATCGCTAAGTTCAGCCAAAATAAAGACACCTGTAACTGTCATTAAGTCTCTTCCTTCCCCATGTGTGCCATATTTATCCACTGGTAAGGTATAATTGATTTGTCATATTAACTGCTTTCCCTTCCCCTTCTACTCCTGGCTTTATCTTTGCTTACGCTCCACTGCTACTCTATCAAATCTCTCCTCCCTCCCATATCAGTTGTAGACTGTTGTTTGTTCTAGCTGCCAAAATACTGTATATTTGATTAAATCAAATCACACCAGTCATCATGTTTCATTTATCAGTATGCGACCTATAAGTCGCTTCCCTGTCTCATATCAATGTTTACCACCTGCGGTCACCCTATGTGGTACCCTTGTATGTATATCCAGCCTGTATCATGTAATGTGTATTTCATGTATATACTGTTATTACCTATCTGTGTTTGCACTTTAAGTGTTTATGTCACAGGACCTCCTTGTGAATGAGCTTGCTCAATGGAGTTTTCCTGCAATAAACTTGAACTTGAACTTTCAGTAACAGTGTGCTTTTGTTTGTTTTCCCTGCTGTTATGGCCTCAGGACCAGCTCACTACCTGGATCATGCCCGGGCTGCAGTAACAGCAGCAGTAAATGGATTAAGGGACATTGAAAGGTGTTATTATGGAGGACAACTGCCTCCTCCTCACGTGGCGATTCCTGGATATCCAGTGCATGTGTGTCAAATAAGCTTAAACGCTGGAAGGGACGTCTTCATGATACCTCACTGTTCTGGGTGCCTAGAAAAATATGGCTTGTAGTAGTAGTAAAAAATTTTATACAGGAATAATATATGTCATTTGGATAATACAATCCAGTTTTCAAGACAGTCCTGTGCAAGTATTCCAAGTTCCACATATTCACAGTTTTTTTTTTTTTTAATAGTAGTAAAAAATTGTATAAAGTGCCCCAGATTCATTTGGCTCCCACATGGACAAAGGTTCAGGAAATCAGTAGTTGGCAGCACACAGCACCAGGCGGAGCCTGTTGAAGAAGGCCCCTCGGGGGAATGTGGCACAAAGCTAGAGGGTGCAGATTTAGAGACAGAACCAGATGTTGAAGTTTCGGATGCTGGATCTCAAAAGGAAAGTTCAGATAAAGCATCAGTAGACCCCTGGAGGGGGGGCCTAGCCCAAGTCTCATAGGAGAAGATGAGATGCGGGAGGCCTTTGAATGGGAGGTGTCGACCTCCGCGCCTAGTGATGAGTGGATAGTCTCAGGAGAGAGGACGACTGCTCACACCTGGGCTCAGTGAGGAAGAAGATGAGGGGGAACCTACGTGGCCTTGTGAAAAAGGAACGGGTACACAGCCTCAAGCTCTTGCCTCGGAGGAATGCATGGAAGAGAGTGGTGATGCCACTGCCCTGGCTATGCAAGAAGAAGCAGCCAGGGATCCGTTTTTAATCTCGTTGAGGATGTGTAGCTGGCAGAACTAGGACTGGCCACCCCCAAGCCAGGCCAGCGGTCTCAGGTTGACCAAAGCTAGTAAAGAGGAGAGACTGGTTCGTAGGAAGGCGAATGAGATCTATGGGATGACCTTTCCTACCTTTCCTCGGAAAGTCTGGGAAGAGATTGAGAACAGCAGGAAATCCTGGATCTGGGCCAAGGCAATGAAATGTGTGCATCCTGGTGCAAACAAGCATGTCAGAAACAGACTGTTTCATGAGAAATACACCCAGTGGAAGAGAGGCAGGACACTGTTTATGGACAGAGTATGAATAGTGGACGGAGAGGGACGTGAAACCTTCCACTGTCATGAATTATGTGCGCCCAGACGGGGTAATAATTCAAGCTCCTGACCCCCTTTACTATTGGCCTCAATGCAAGGACCTCCCAGCAAATGTGCCCGTGCCTACTAGATGGAAAGCCGAGCAGTGGTAGTCAATACTGCCACCCCAGCCTTTGCAGTGCCTTTATTGATCCGCCAGTATGGACATCCAGGACTCAGGTGCCTCACATTCATCAGTTCCACAGTGTACTGGCCTTTCCAGAATCCACTGACTGGCCCACCAGATGACTTCAGATCCAGAGAGGACACCAGCCCAGCTGTATCCTGATCCATCGCCTGGTAATCGGATGACGTCAGACCAGCTGTTTTCCTTTTCTGTTCCTGTTCTAAGGTTCCATCTCCAGAGATGACATCAGCCCAGCAGTTCCCAGATGTGCCCTCCTGTAGTTCCCGGAAGATGTCTGCCCAGCCGTATCGGAAGAAATGCTGCCAGGGAGAGTCTTCAGCTGAGGAGCAGGTCGGTGCAGATTTTTCATTCTACAAGGGGCTGGTAAGTCCGAACTTTTCTATCCTTATGACATTGCAGTACACACCCTACACTAGCAGACTCCAGATGTGTGAACTGTCCTCAAAGACTCTCCCCTTCGGGACTTTGGCCTGCTAGAACTGTGCTTCACCGGGCTCCGGCCCAGGAGAGACTCTTTAATGGACTAGCCTTCGGGCACTGTGGTCACTAGTTGGGACTTTTAGGGCACTCCATCCCCCAAATGTGTATTGTAAATAATGTCATTGTTTTTCTACTGTTTTATAGTGTATATACTGTTTTTCTACCTTTTCTAAAAAAAAAAAAAAAATGTTTTTGGGATTCTCCAGTGTTATTGATGGTAGGGGTTTAGGCAGACTGTGTACGCAGATTAGGAGTGTGTGTTGTCTCTTTCTTGCAGGTATTCCTGAAGAAGATAGAAGAGAAGAGAAGACAAGAAGAGGAGGAGGGGCTCATCGGAGTTCCTCACTAATACTTTAGTGTGCAGTAATTTAAAGTACTGTGGTTGTTATTGTTGTTATTACTGTAGTAACCCTTTCCTTCCACAGGCGTGGTTGTGGGGATACGGAGACAGTAATGTAAAGTAATAGTGTGGTATTAGTTTCTTGGTGTGTGGTTGCAGGGTGCCCAAGGTCGGGGAGGTCCCCGAGTTGTTTTTGTTTTGGGGTGTTAAGTTAGAGGCAGACAGATTTTCCCTAGAGGGCTAGGGGGGATAGACAGGCTGTGGTCCTGAACGGCCATAGGGACTGCAGTGCTGAGCTATTAGGGCTATGCTCTGGACAGCTCTACCAGAGCCACTAGGCACCCATAGTAAGTGGGTAGAGTAGAGGCTGATATGTCAGCTAAAGGCCTCTAGGCCCTTAGTGTTGCCTGCCTGTGCTCGCACATGGTAGGAGGGGGCCTGATCACCCCCCTCCACAGGTAGCGCATAGGGTGGGATGGCCTAAGCTGGGTAAACAATGACTGCGGACAGTCATTTTCCTGATCAAGGGCAAGTGTAATCCCCTTGTTACCCGGGGTTACTAGAATCCCAATAAGAACTAGCGGTAGACAGGGAAGGCAGCTTGTGAAACTCCAGTTAAATGGATTTCACACTGTCTCACTTGGTTCTCAGTCTCAGCTGAGACTGAGGGATGACATCACCACAGAACTGTCGCAGCTGCATGAGCCACAATGGAATCTGCAGAAAGGAGTTAGAGTAGAATGTTGGGAGGTTTGAACAGTTATTTGGGAGCAGTCTGCAGTTGGAGATTGTTGTGAGAGGAGCACAGCAGCTCTGTGCTCAGGCTCTTGGAGCCTCAGCCCTGAAACAGGGCAACATTTAGGGAAAGGTGTGTGTTTCCGCCTAAAGAGAGACAAAGTAAGCTGTTTTTTAAAGTGGAGGAGACCGCTGATACGGGTCTCTGTGCCCCATCCCTGAGGGGATGGGGCAGGAAGGTTTGCCTGCTATCCCAGGGGCAACCCCCTGACTACTGCTGGAGAAAGAAGCTGCCTTATTTTGTCCACGTGTGTGGAGTACAAGACGATTTCGTGATTCGCCTGTGGGGCACCTGCAACTGAAGGGTGAGTTCTGCTCTTACTAAAGGGCCCATGTTTCATCCTGAACCGTGTTAAAGTGGGGCTTGGACTGCTGAAGTAGTGGGAGGCCTAGAGTAATAGGCTTAGCCAAAAGTAAAAGTATGTTCAAGTCCAGCACAATGGGGAAGTCAAGACATGTAGAGGAGATGTGATATCGTCTACCCAGTAATCTACATTGCCAAGCTTTCAAACGAGTTGTTTAGTTTCCAGAGAAATGGCTGGGTATGGATTGTGGGAGCTGGAGGTGGGAGACCCCCATCTTTAGTAACCAGGTCCACCTCTACGGATTTGCTCTGTGGATTTCTACTTTGCCTCATGCACTTGGCCAGTGATGAGGGAAGTACCCAGACGTGGGATGGAAGGAAATTTCCCTCTAGGAGTCGAAGACTCTAAGGTGGTTTGGGGAGCCACCAAAAGGAAAACTGGTTCATTCCCATATGGACCGTGGATCAAGTGGCCGGTGGGGAAGCCAGACCTGGGGAAAAACCCAAGTAGTGTACAAGTCGGGCTGTGTACCCAAAGCTGCGTGCAAGTCCGGGCTGTGTGCTTGGTGGGTTCACAGCCTGAGGGCTGAAATGAGAAGAAGTGTTTTGTTATCTCTAATCTGCATTACCAGGAATGTAGCCCCGTGGGGGTCCGTCTATGCTTTGTTTGTTCAGTTTGGATGTGAATAAAAGCCACACTGTAGAATCTCATTCCTGGTTTTGGACATTACAGTTATTGCTTCCTGTGTTTGGATTTACTTGGGTGCCCCTGTGCAGAGTAGCCAAACCTAGGCCCCCTGTGTCGAGTAACCTAGTCCTCCCCGAACCCAGTCCCCACCAGGTACTGCTGTCAGCTTCAACAGCATGCCACCTGCCATTTTGTAAAAAGGCAGGGGTCCGGGGGTTACACATGATTAATTAATAACAGTAGATAAAAGACAATATAGATACATACATTACCTGGTACAAGCCAGGACAACAAGGGTAGTCAGGATAGGAAGGGGATACCAGAGGGACTATAGAGAAGGTGGAGGGAGGGGGAATGTAGGCAGGGGAGAGGGAATGAAAGGTTCAGGGGGTAATGGGTAAGGAACCACAGGATGACACAGGGAATAATGAGGACATCGGGGCAAGGGGGACGGGTCTTAACCAACGGATATGAAGAACTCCTATCATATAACAGGAGACAGGGAATTATAATATGATGAGAAGAGTAGAAATAGGGGATAACATTGACAGAGGTCAGGTAGAGAAGGTAAGAGAAGAAAGTAGGACAGGTAATAGGTAGAGGAGGAAGAGGGGAATAGGAACCAAGAGACCGTGACATGATATAAGAAGCCAGGCAGGACAGAGTATCAGAACAGATGCAGAGACTGACTAGGGATGCGGGAAGCAGTTGCAACATTCCTTAATGGAACGGGAATATAATGTCTTCAAGTCAATCAAGCTGACAGGGATGCTCAATTTCAACGTTTTATGGCCATACAAAAGAAGAATTGGCCATATACAACAAGACTGCCTTCATACGAAAAAAGAATTTGAAGTTAGTTTTTTTTTTTTTTTTTACATACATACTAACATATGAAGAAGCCAGTAGAAGAAGGCCATTTGGTCTATCAAGTCTGCTCGTATTGCAGGGTCCACAGCTTGAGCTAATGTCCCTGCCCTCCCTCCCCACTTCTCCTATCCTCTCCACCCATGATCCCTACCTTCCCCTTATGCCTATCCCAGCCTCTCTTAAAGCTGCCCACTGTCTTCGACGAGATGACCTCTTCAGGTAGAGCATTCCAAGTTTCCACCACCCTCTCTGTGAAGAAGTGCTTCCTGACCTCCCTTCTAAACCTCCCACCCTCCAGCTTAAGACTGTGAACCCTCATATTATGGTTGCCACCCAGCTTAAAGAGACTCTCGTTATCAACCTTATTTATCGCTTTCAAGTACTTGAAGGTCCCAATCATGTCTCCCTCTCTCTCTTTCCTGTCTTCCAGGGAGTACATATTCAGTGCCCTCAATCTCTCTCTTTCCTTGTATGCCTTACCCTGCTGACCTGTTATCATCTTTCTAGCCCTCCTCTGGACCTTCTCCAGCAGGTTAATGTCCTTTATGAGGTGTGGGCACCAGTACTGGATTCCATACTCTAGATGCCGCCTTACCAGTGACCTGTACAAGAGCAGTATAACTTCCTCTCTCCTACTACTGATCCCCCTAGATATGCATCCCAGCATCTTGTTTGTCTTTGCTGCTGCTTTCCTGCACTGTGTGGAGTGCTTCAGGTCACCAATGATCATCACTCCCAGGTCCTTCTCCTCCTCCTCTTCTGATGCAGATACTCGGACTCCACCCACGTAGTAACTCTGTCCTGGGATTCCTGGCTCCAATATGCATAACTTTGCATTTCTTGGCATTGAAGCCAAGCTGCCAGATCCTGGACCACTTCCCCAGATCTCTCTGTAGGTCCTGTATCCCTTCAGCTGTGTCCATTCCCCCACAGAGCTTGGTGTCATCCGTGAATAGGCACATTTTGCCCTTAATGCCATCTCCAATGTCATTGATGAAGACATTAAACAACACCGGTCCCAGCACCAAGCCCTGCGGGACCCCACTGGTTACCTCTCTAGTGCCAGATAACTCTCCTCCCACAACAACCCTCTGTGTTCTGTCCCTCAGCCAGTTTTCCACCCATCTGGCCATCTTTACCCCAACCCCGAGATCCACCAACTTCCTGATCAATCTTTTTGTGGGGCACAGAGTCAAAGGCCTTGTTGAAATCAAGATACAGTATGTCTACCGCTTGGCTCCATCTACTGTCTTAGTGACACAGTCAAAGAAGTCAATCAGATTTGTTTGACACAATCCCCCCCCCCCCATGAACCCATGTTGCCTCGCATCCTGAAGACCATGCTCCTCTAGATATTCCACCAACCTTTCCTTTAGTATGGTCTCCATGAGCCTGCCCACAATGGAGGTCAGACTGACTGGTCTGTAATTCCCTGGGTAATCCTTGGGACCGCTTTTGTGTAGGGGCACTACATGTGCTGTTTTCCAGTCCTGCAGTACCACTCCTTACTCTAGTGAACTATTAAATAGGTCTGCCAGTGGCCCTGCTAGCTCCTCAGCCAGTTCCTTCAGTACCCTTGGATGTACTCTGTCCGGGCCTGGTGATTTGTCGACCTTCAATACCAGCAGCCATTCCCTCACTCTATCGTCCTCTATCACTACATCTGTGTTCCCCTCCCCCGCTCCTCTTTTCCTTCCTGAAGGCACTGGTCCATCCTTCTCCCTGGTGAAGGTGGAACAGAAGTATTCATTTAGTATCTCTGCTTCCCCCCCCCCCATTATCCTTTAGCCACTCCACCCCTTAAGCCTAACAATCCCTTCCTTCTTGTCCCTTTTCTCACTTATATAATCGTAAGAAAGTCTTCACCCTGTTCTTAATTCCTTTAACTATCTGCAGCTCCTTCTTTCGTATAAAGGCATCTTTTTTCGTAAGTACAACATAATACCATGTAAAAAGATTCCTTCATATGAAAAAAATATGCGGAAAAAACCTAAGTCTAAATTCTCTTTCCGTATGAAGGAATCTTTTTCCGTGAGACTGTGTCATTCCCACGAAAAAGATTCTTTCATACGAAAAAAGAATTTGGACTTAGTTTTTCTCCACATTTCAACTTTGACAAGCCATACTTCCGTCAATATTTGCAGTTAAGGACAATCTACACATCAAAAAAAGGTCTTAATGAGTACTTCAAGACTAACGCATAAAATCCCCCCCAAAAATAATTTAGGGGACACATTAAAAAAAAAAAAAAAAAAAAAAAAACAACAACATAAAAATAAAAATAAAAACCAAAAAACAAATTTCCCATACAGTAACACTGCAACTTTAACAATAATTGGAGTTATGGGTCAAGGTATATATCAAAAAAATTTGTCAATGAGTACTACAACACTAACACATAATTGCCCCCTAAACACTGATGGGGTATGCACTGCACCCCAAAATTACCTCAAATCTTCACCATGGTGCCAAATCCACAATGAAAGTGCGATCATCACCAAAAAACGCACCAACAGTGTGTCTTACACTACAGTCATAATACATTTCAGAGCAAACCGACAAACATTTACAGACTTGGAAAAAAAAAAAAACAAGAAACACAGTTTTGCCCATATAGAATCAAGTGCTGGGAGTTAAGAGGCACACACAAGATATTTTTCCCTCTGAACTGAGCCCCACAAAAAACTCTTACAACCAAGCACATAAATTGCTTTTTTGGAGTGCATCTATGGAGGGATGAAAGCACATGGAGGAATGGAAGTACATGATCCACAGGACCCTGCACTCCCTATCTGAAAAAGTAAGGAAATTCTTTGGAAAAAAAACTTTTGTTAATGCACTAGTTAGGGTTCAGATTAAACCGACAGAAGTAAGGAAATGACCCCACCACCCTGCAGGCAGTAAAAAGAAAAAAACATTATAGTTCTGTCTGTCCTGGGTCTTTGCAAATCAGGCCTGGGGTCTTCCATGGGGTTATCAACCCTAATGCTCCCTGACTCGAGTTACTAAATCCAAGCTTTCCCAATTAGTCACACTGCTCCACAGATGTGCATGGTGCATTGTGATGGGATAAGCACGCTCCCGATCACCTGACTGACAGCTTGTCAAGCTGTTTTCCTGTAGCGAGGATTTTTAATGTAATTAGGCGGAACATTGTGAATGTTAGTTTATTTGTATGTTTGGTGATTCTGGTCAACACGAAAAAGAGATTATGCATTTGTTTTTGGTTTTCTTCATTCTTTTAGGCAAGAGAGCTGCTGAAAACCACGAGTGGGCATTGCTGACTGTGCACTGGAATCGGAGATCTCGAGCCAGAGATTTCAGGCTCACAGGAGTTGCAATAAACTCAGGGCTGTGTATTTTATACTTATATGTAGTCTGTAATTTACATTGGTTGTATTTTGTTATTGTAACCACATTATGCAAGACTGTCCTAGTTTCTGGAAGATGGATGCTCATCTGTGGTATCTACAAACTTGTTAAAGCCGTTGATTGGCTTTGTTCATAATGTATTACACTGTGCACTGATTGTGCGGTTAAAATGTTTAATAAATGTCACTGTCATTCAGTTAGATAAAAGTGTAGGAAATTGTGCAGCCATTTTTCTGTGTATTCTGTGTTTTTTCTGTGTTCTGATATTTTATGCACTTCTTTTTCTTCTTGTATCTGTGTCCTTAATCAACCTCAGCAATAAATAAAATATGCCATTAAGAAATTGTTTTGCAACTGAATTGTATTTTGATGTATTGATGCAGGTGCATAGGTGATGACTGATGTTCTGAACAGCTCTCTTCCTCGAGACGTAGTGTTGTTAATGTTAGCTCAAGGGAATTTTTTTTTTCTGTGTGGCATTTCAAGCAAGTCCGCGGTTGAGATGTCCTGACAGAAATTTTCTTTTTACGTTACTTATTACTAGAATCAGATACGAATTTCAGAGTTATTGCCAGGTAAATTATGAAGTAGTTGCTGCCAGATGGCAATATGTCAGTGTTTCAGTACTACTACTTAGTTTGCTACCCTCTTAGTATTAGCTTTTAGTCTTGTCAAATCCACATTTCCATTCAAACATTAAACGTCATCTGTAGTCCTATATATATATATATATATATATATATATATATATACACATACACACACATATATATATTTATACAACTTATGTGCTGGGATACATTCCAGTATAAAAGTAGTATCTGTAGAAGCCAGTGAAGATAACACTGTTATCTTCATGTTCCTATACGTCATCATGATATCTTCACACTCCTGTCGTCATCCTGTTATCTTTTAAATTCCTATCGTAATTTGTAAGACATCCTATTGGCCCCTCAAGAAACTCATCTGTTAGAGCGCTCTGCCTCTTAATTACCTGACCCCGTCCCCCTACCAGCGTGACTCTTACATCTGGTTGACCCTGCCATTAGTTTAAAACCATGATTGATAAAAAAAAAATGTATCTGGTTGATCCTGCCGTTTCTCCCTAGTCTCATCAAAACAGTTTAATTCCAGGCGTGCTTTATTTGTAGTGTGACCGGGCGGCTTCAGTACCTTACAGTGAGGACCTCCCGGTAGATGCCTGAGCTGGCTCAATCTGCAATAAAGCATGTCTAGCGAATTAAACTGTTTACAGGGAGAAATGACAGGATCAACCAGATAACGTTCTCAACACCTTAATAAATTTCTAAAAGCCACAGAGCTTTTTTATAATTTACAAAGAGAGTTTTTTCTTTTAAATGTCTGCCCTCCTCACTGAAAACCCTTTTGGTCAAGCTACACATTAATACTACAACTCCTCAGTGAGACCTGGAGAATAACAATCAACCAAATAACTGATTTTTAATAATCATATTTTACTAATTATAACAGGACCAGTGCAGGGAGGGGCTCCTATTCCTGCCTTATAATTTATTTGCAGTACTGTTGTAAGTGTCCGATGTGGTCAGTTCTGCGGGGTGGGGGCAAAACATATCTGGGGGTCATGTTGGGGCCAGCACATAAGTTGTATAAACCCGAACATGACATGGCCTGACTGAAGATATCATATTTATCTTCACGAGAGGCCAATGACATCAAGATATCTCTCACTCGTGGCTTCCGCCACTGGGAGATATCATTGGCCTCTCGTGAAGATAAATATGATATCTTCAGTCAGGCCATGTCATATCTATATATATATATATATATATATATATATATATATATATATACATAATATACACACACACACACACACACATGTACATTTTTGGATCATATCCATAATGGGAAACAAAGGTTGTTTTTTGGGGGGTTATTTTGCCATGCTATGTGGCAGAAAGTATTTCTTTTATTTTTCCCTTTTAGTTCAGTGTGTGCTTGACAGCAGTCATCAGAAATCTCATTCTAGGCAATGAGGAAATTCCCCTTGTATCAGTACCTATGTGAGCAGCGCAGAGGTCGCTATGCTGATGCAGCAAAACTGAGAGTCTGTGTCCATCATACATATTGAACTCTGTCCCCTGACAATGCCCCAAACTTGTTACTGGGATTTGGTTGTGATTGGCACACTGGTATAGGGTAGGCCGCAGGATGTTGGGCAAGCACCCTACCCTCCTTCTGCCATACAAATTAGGAATATATGTTGCTACCCCCCTCCCCCATACCCACTGAAGACGTCAGTAACCTGTGATGTTCCTCCCTGTGCCCTGATGTGTATAAGGATTTGCTATGTGGGCAAGGCATTCTGTTTCATTACATGGAGTTATCAATTAAATAAAAATAAAATAATAATGTAATGGTTTAGTGACATTGTGTATTTGGCCAGGCTGGGTCTATGAATGTGTGTGTTTAGATGCATTGTATATATGTGTGTGTGTGTGTATGTATGTATAAGGGAAAAATGCTAGTCAGTAGTGACACTTCTTGCATAGCCCACACACACACACACACACACACACACACACACACGTCAGTCATATGTGATAATTCATAATACTGCTTCTGATCTGTGCTGTATTATCTGTGGATCAGTGTGCAGTGCAGGACATTTCCTCATGTGGGATAAACAGTCCAATAAATTACTAAAAAAACAAAAGCTAAAATATTTCTTTATGGATTAAGTGATGGTGAGTGTAAGACAGGGTTGGGCCAGGAATGGTCCCTTGCTCACTGTGAGTGGCAGCAGTGCATACAGCAGGATTTCTTACTGTATATGGTGTGTGTAATGTGTGTAATTAAATACTGTGTGTGTGTGCGCGTGTATATGTATATACGTATATATGTATGTGTGTGCGTGTGAAACAAAATATTACCCCTAGTATCCAGTGTAATGTTTTTCATATTGTCCGTGTGACCCCCATGCATGCACCCCAACCTGGAAGTGAGTGTTCTGACTTACTCCTGCATGTGATTTGTGTGTGATATGCACTGGGAATGCGGGGATGGAATTCTGTCATTTGTAAAGAATAATAATGGTTGGTGCAATGGAGGCAGGGGTATGCAAACTGCACTGCCCGACATCCGAGGCTAACCTAGAATTACTGTCAAGCAGATCCTTTGATCTGCCAACTGCAGCCAGAGGACAAGTGTTTTATTTTTTTCATCCCTTTTTTTTTTCTTCATCTTTTTTTCCCCTGCTTTCCGCCAAGGATATGTCCTCTGCCATTCCAAGGTGCGCCCCCACCAAGCATCGCATTTGCACCTGATGCATACCATTCAGAGGTTCTGCCCCTCCAATTTGTTGCTGTGGGCTAGCAACCTTGGTGGCGGGCGTCCATTGGCTAAAATTAGACTGGAGGCGGAGAACCTTTGCCACACATGGGAAGGACCAGCTAGATGTGGGTGCCAGTATTTGGAGGACGATCACGTCGAGAAGGAAGAGTGCATCACCCGATGTGAGGATCGGACAACGAGACAACTCATAACCTACTCCTGTTCCCTATTAATAAAGCAGAATTATCAGATTGTTGCAAGTGAAGCCAGGGTTGAAGACGTAGGCTGTGTGGCTGTTCACTCATCATTGGCGACTGGCCAAGAACTGAACGGGAGCAGACAGTCAGAGGTGGGTGAAAAAGGTGTCACTTGATTTAGGGCACTCACACTGTCACACACACTGCTGTCTAATGCTTTAGTTTAGAGGATAAAGCAAGTGGTCGTTTGGGTGGATGAATTTATGTCACACACACTGCTGTCTAATGCTTTAGTTTACAGGATAAAGCAAGTGGTCGTTTGGGTGGATGAATTTATGTGTTTTGACAGAGGAGTGATTCACTGCCAGCTTCCCCTTTTCTAGTTGCCTTGCCGACTGTGACCGGCCCAAAAAAACAAGTGATGTGTGAGTTGCTCCATTTCTTTTTCATTTTTGTGTCAGAGATGGCATGAGAATACATTATGTATACCTAGATGGTACAGTTTGGACTGTGGTGTGGATGCGAACTGACGTGGACCAGGGCCGCTCTACAAAATACTGCTGTTTAGGTGAGTGTGCAGGAGTTCACTTTGCAGCTAGCTGGTTACTGTTTCCTCCAAGTTTTCAAGCATATGATGTGTGTTTTACATACTGAGCGCCAGACTGGTGGTTGTTCGGCATGTGTACTGTATGTGGGTAGTGGCCTGGTTAGTTAGTGCAGCTAGCAGTGTTTAACCTGGACCGGGGGGGGGGGGCTGTTCAAGCCTGGTGTTGTAGTCAGTGGCTTGCCGCTGCCTGAGTTGCAAACTGTCGCATCGTGATCTGTGATGCCCTCACCCGGCCCAGGGACTGCCGTTTGTTTGATCATGTTTCATTGCTGGCTGCTGTACTAATTTGCCCTGCTTAATTAGCCACTGCCCCTGGTCAGACTGGTACCCTGTTACCTTTCGGTGTGATTGCTAGACAGCTGCTGGGTGGCCATCGTGGTTATATCATATGGGTAAAGCATGATCACTGATGTGGACAAACTGGTCTGCGTAACGAATGCTAGAGTTAAGTCAGAGTCATGATCCCTTTTCCCTGGCCTACTGTGCTGCATCTTGCCTAAGTTTGTACCACTGTCTGCTGCTGGCCACACTAGACACCATAGGCCACTAATGGCTACTGTGTGCATACTCCCTGCACTCGTAAAATGAAACAGCTAAAGCACGGTCTGGTCACCACTTTTTTTTTTCCCCCATCTCAATCCCAACCGTCTTCCCACCCTTTTGTTTATTAGTATCCATTGTTACCACATAAACCCTTTTCATACAGATGTGTAAAGCTCAAAGGAGTCCCAATGGAAGAGCCCTGACTTGGAACCTGTCACACTTGTATGTATGTGCACAGGGAATCCTTGCATCATCTGTACTGTTAAAAAAAGATGTCATGTTTGTGTGTGGGGTGGGTGAATCCTACATTTTAAAGAGGAGGAGACTGGCCCAGAAAGAAAACTGTGCTCAGAAGGTTGTTGTTTGTGCACTGGGACTCCCTGCTTGCTACAGCTGTACTGTGGAAACGGATTTATTTGGTAGAGTGTGTGTGTGGAAGGGGGGGAATCTTACATTTTAAGAGAAGAAGAGTGGGAATTCTACTCAGAACCGAAGATGGTTGTTGTATGTGTACTGTGAATCATGAATCCCTGCTGCAGCTGTGTACTGTGAAAACAGATTTGGTAGTGTGTGCAGGGGTATGCAAACTGCACTTAAGATCCATACCCGACTTTCAGTGACGTCATGCCCGTGGAAGCCGCATAAATCCTCGGCTCCCGTTCCACCAGATTTAAAAAAAAAAAACAGCATTAAATTGCTAAAATAATTGAAATTGGGGCAATAATTAACTCACAAAGAAAAAAGATGCCTAAAAAGAAGCTAGAGTCTCATAGATTGGGGATGGACAGCACAGATCCCGATGGAATGTGCACCGATAGTGACTGCTCTCAGGTATCCAGCAAGGGCGACCTTCCAAGAGAAGAAACGAGCAAGGCGCCTAATATTGCAAGACAAATGAATGCTGTGCTGCAACAGCTGTGGGATTTTAGAAAAGAGACCCATAATACATTCTCCGCTCTCTGTACGGACCTCGGGAAGATGGAAAAATGCTTAGATTATATGGAAGAGCAGGCCACAAGCACCGACTCCCGAATGGACTGTGCGGAGCGTGCCATAGTTTACATGCATCGCGTGGTTCAGGGCCTACAGGAGAGGGCGGACGACTCAAAGGCTTGGAGCAGGAGAAATAATCTAAGGATCAATGGGTTTCCTGAAGGTGCCGAAGGCAACAACCCTACTCAGTTTACACAACAAATTTTTAAATCCAAACTGGATATACCTGATGGTAGCTCTTTGGAAATGGATCATGTGCACCGTGCCCTGGGTCCACGGCTTGGCAATCGCCTACGCGCCATTCTGGTCCATTTTCTCCGATATCAGGAAAAGGAAATGATCCTACACAAGTCCTGGCAGCAGGGAGGCCTGACATATTAAGACTGGAGAATATATATAGATAATGACTATCCAACTGCAATTGCATCGAGGCACAGAGCGTATGCACCGATTCTTAAAAAGCTCAAGGAAGTTAAGATTAAGTTCCGCACCCCCTACCCCACGAAGTTGGTGGTTCAATTACCGGATGGGCCCAGGACTTTTGAACTGGCAGAGGAAGCTGCTCGGGAATTGCTTAAAATTGGAATAGAGGTGGTCCTCCCTCAGAAGCAACAAGGCATGACTCTCAGCCAAATTGGCGCAGAAACTGTGGACTAAAGAAACCACCAGGGAGCAACGCCGACATGAAGGCGCTGTGGCTGTTCAACAGATAGCCGAGGGCTTGAGAAAGCAGGCCATGGCACAATCTGAGGAACCTTCAAACATCCAAGAAGTCAAGTGATTGGACTATAGGGCTATATCCTTTTATACGTTATTGATGGGCTAATCTGTTTCTCCCCTTCCCCGACCAAACATATAGTGGAGGCCTCGCACTCCCCTGGGGCACCCTTCCCCCGTAGGTTTGCACATGCTGTGATTCTATCTCCCCTATGCTATTTTTGTAAGACCCTCGGCAGGTGTTCCAGGGGCCAATAGATCTGGAGTCTCACAGAGAACAGCTATGCACTGGGTCCTGGAACCTAACAGGGAAGAGGGTGAGGTTGGGGACATGCCTAGGCCGCATTCGGGGAGGGAGGAGGGCAACTGGGGCATTTGCTGACTGTCCCTGGGCCCAAGCTCACTGTGTTTATAGAGCTGGATTTTTGGGGGGGGTATATGCTGAGACAAGTTAATTTCTTGTCTTGTCTTTGGTCCCCATTTCGATAAAGAGTGTGTCTGGCATGGCTGGCGTGTGGATGTAATCCTTCCCCTGACTACCGGGGCAGCCGAATTTTTGTATCAGAGCGCTACAGATGTGACTGCTGGTAAGACAGGCTTGCTCCTTCCTCGGCTCCTCACCCCCCAAACGCTGTAACGGTGGGTATTGGGGAGGGGTGTGGCCCTTCTCTGGTCAGATGCAAACGGCTGGTGATGGGGTCTGGGGGAGGTACAGGAGGACTCTCCTATTAATAAGGCTGTCATGCTAGGATGCAGACTAACCACTTGAGAATGTGGATTTTTTTTTTAATTTTGATATCTTGTGGAACACGAGGCATGGCTATTTGATCTCCCCGCCCAACAAGCGGCGTATACGTCTGGTCTAATTTATATTAGACCCTGCCAAAAGTTTTGGCACATTAAGGTGGTCGGTTACCCGCTTAGTTCGGGACCTTCATCCCCATGGAAGTTCGCAGTTACTTTGCAACCCCTGCCCAGTTGGCAGGTGACTGCATGATTAAATTTAATCAGTTAGAGTTTGTTAGGTTTTTTCAAAGTTTTTTCCAGTTTGAGGAGAGTTCTCCTCGCTACAAATTAGTAAAGCATTCACATTACTCCTTAATTGTGATAATATGTAATGGTGTCTACAAGCTGAAATTAAGAGAAGGGCACAGTAACATTTCCTCCTTACTGGAAATCTAACAATATGGCTGATTCACCGTTAAAGGTTTACTCATTGACTGTTAATGGGCTAGGAAGCCCAATCAAAAGAACTAGAACGATTTCATTATTCAGGAAAACACATGCAGGGATAACATATATTCACGAAACACATATGAGCAAGTAGGAACATGGGAAACTGGCCAGAGGAGGCTTCTCACATGTCTTTTCCTCCTCCTTTACTAACGGGAGGAGGGTCGCCATACTGGTCTCCAACCTCATCCCATTTGAAGCCACATATGAATGGACAGATTCGGAGGGCCGTTTGGTGGTGGTTCAGGGTTCACTACAAGGCGAGGAGATTACCCTTGCTAATGCATATTTTCCTCCTGGTTCCACAGTGTAAACCCTTAGGTTTCTTCTGAATAAAGTGCTCCAGTTAACCAAGGGCACTTTGGTCCTGGCAGGAGATTTTAATATTTCTCCTAATCCTAATCTGGATACCATGGGGGCGACTAGGGGCAGGCAATCAGCTCAGTCCAGATTTTTTTTTAAATTTATTCAGGAAGTGGGATGGGTTGATGTGTGGCGCACCGTCTACCCTAGGGATAGGAGATACACTTTTTATTCAGCAGTACATGGCTCTTATTCTAGAATTGATCATTGCTATACACAGAAGGAGTATTTAGAGACCATTAGGGAGGTAACTATTGGGGATATTGTCCATACTGACCATGCCCCAGTAATACCTACATGGGACATGGGTCTTGAGAAATGAAATATGCTGTGGAGATTCAACCCGATTCTCCTTAAAAGTGCCCCATTCCGAGAATTTCTCGAAGAAAATATACAGGAAATTCTAAGTGACAACTCAGACCCAGAAATTTCCATGGCTATTAGGTGGGACACGCTAAAGATGGTTCTTCGAGGTCACTTTATACAATATTTCTCTACTCAAGTGAAGCAGCGGAAAGAAAAACAAATCCATCTCGAGCAAACCCTTCATTTTCTCCAATCTGCACATCAGCAGAGAGACAAATCGGTTACTGCCCAGCTTAAGAGGGTCAAGCAGGAGTTGGATTCTCTAGCCAGGCAGAATACGGAAATCGCATTAGCCTTTTTAAAGCAAAGATATGGTGAAGTAGGGCCTAGGGCCTCTCGCCTATTCACCTATCGGCTACGTAGACAATACAGTCTCGTGACTATATCACTATTAGGGACCCTAATTCAGGTAATACCTATTCCAGGTTGGGGCAGGTCTCTCAGGTTTTTGTGACTATTTTAAAAAACTACATACACCAGACCATGAATCAGATCAGGGGGACACTGGGGCTTTTCTCTCCTCGCTGAACCTATCCCGGCTGAGCAAGGACCAGCGGAGCACACTGATTGCCCCCCTGTCATACCCTGAACTAAAAGCAGTTACCTCTCGGTCAAAAACTATGAAGGCCCCAGGCCCAGACAGATATGGTACGGAATTTTATAAACACCTAGAGCAAATACTTGTACCAATCCTACTCCAGGTATGTAATGACATAATGCGAAATCAGTCAAATCCTCCACCTAGTTGGTCATACACTGTGATATCCCTTATTCCAAAACCTGGAAAAGACCCACAATACTGCTCATCCTACCAACCAATATTGGTCCTGAATGTGGATTATAAATACTTGATATCTAACTTGGCTAAACGCCTAGATGGAATACTCCCCTCAATAATTAACCTAGACCAAGCGGGATGTGTTAGTGGCAGATCCACTACTGACAATACAAGAAGGGCCCTCTATCTGGTACAGGAAATGCAATCCAGTGCAGCACCCTTTGTCCTTCTCGGCCTTGATGCTAAGAACACATTCGACAGGGTCTCCTGGTCTTTTTTGACTACCGCCATGCTAAAAATGGGCTTTCCCCTCCCTTTTATTTCCCTAATTAAAACACTTTATACTTCATCATGGACCTGTGTGAAGGTCTCTGGACACCATACCCCTTTTTTCACTTTGTCCAGGGGTGCCTGTCAGGGTTGTCCCTTATCCCCTGGTTTATTTGCCATTTTTATCGAACCCCTGGCACAAGCTATTAGAGATTCCTCCCGGATAGAAGGAATACAAACGGAAGGGACGGAGCACCGCATAGCACTCTATGCAGATGATGTCTTACTTTTTTTTAATAAACCCAACCCAGTCCGTCCCAGCTGTCTTTGAAGTACTGGATCAGTATGGTAAATGCTCAGGTTATAAACTTAACACTACTAAAATGGAAGCCCTAACTTTTAATTTTGCCCTAATACCAGAATTTAAACAGAACTACCCCTTTCAATAGGACTTAGATAAACTTAAATACTTAGGTATTTATCTGTCTCGTCAGGCGACTGAAACATCAAAAAATAATTATGATATTTTTTCAGCCCAACTCCATGAGGACCTGGCAAGATGGGACATTCTCCCACTGAATATGCTTAAGAGAGTTGATGTTATCAGAATGGTGGTACTCCCTCGAGCTCTCTACCTGTTCCGAAATGTCCTAATATATATCCCAAATAAAACATTCCAGACCTGGAACAAATCTATTAGTAGATTTACTTATATGGTCTGGAAAATGCCCCAGAATAAAGTTGTCCATTCAACAGCTCCCTAGGAGATAGGGTGGGCTGGCTCTTCCCAACCTTAGGCTTTATAACTGGGCCTCACATTTGTCTTTCCTGGTAGATCGTCTGGCTGGTACTAGCCAGAGTTGATGGAGGGAGATTAAAGAGGGTCTTATGCCCTTTGAGAACCTAATCAAAAACCTGATGTATCGAACATCTGTCACTCACCCCCAGGATTTGGTGCAGATGAATCCTTGGACCATACACCAGATGAGAACCCGGAGGGTGATAAGGTGACAGCTATCTCTTTCTCCATTCCTACCACTTATTTGTCCTATAGCCCTTCTGGAAGACTCCTACCCAGCGGTTAATGACCACACATTTACCTCCTGGGAACACCTGGGGATTCACTTCCTTACCCAGTTTTTAATTGGAGGAGAATTTAAATCTTTCTCAGAGCTATGTCAGCCTAGAGGCCTTAGACACCAGGATTTCTTTCGTTACCTACAATTAAGACACTACTACTACTCCTCCTCCCTCCCAGCCCAGATATGAAATCCTGAACATTTCCTCCCATTAATCTCCTGTCTTCAGCAACTTATTAAAAATGCTAGCACATCTCATATCATCTCTATACTATATAAGGCATTTGGGGATACACTGGGTACGAGTACTGAAAATATATGTGAAAAGTGGAACAGGGTATTTGGTTTTGAGGTACCCATGCACAGTTGGTACCGGGGTTGCCTCTCAACAGCTAAACTTACTTACTCACATAGTTGGATATTATTTTCCTGGCAGATTATAATCAGGTACTTTCGTGGCCCTGTAATAACAGCACATTTTGTGCCATCACGGTCAGAGGCCTGTTGGCGTCAATGTGATGAACTTAATGCACATCATACCCACATTTTCTGGACATGTCCCCAGATAAGACCCTTTTTGGACTCATTACAATCTGAATAAAATGCTTTGTTTGATTGTTCGATTGTGCTTACGGTGGATTTGTTTGTATTCCATGTTTTCCCTCCAGAGTTTAAGGATCCGAATATACGCTGTCTCTGGGGAGTATTGATGATGGCAGCCAACAAGACATTAACCAGACATTGGCTTACCCCCAAGCCCCCCACAATGTTAGAATGGACGGAGATAGTGATTAGGACCTATAGATCAGAAAGTATTTCTTACCATCTAAATGATAAATCCGAGTTATGCACCTCAAAATGGCCTAAATGGGTGCTATATACTATGTCAAAAGACCCCTCCTTTGTTCCTTAGGGGAGTGGGCCAGCTGGAGACCACCCTTGAAGGAGGAGAGATATTTGGTCATATGGGGCCATGATGGTCAAACCTGGGTCTTTCATTCATTTTATAAATCCATTAAACCCTAGAAATTGGATAAATTATGAATATATGTGTCTATGGCTTTCCTAGCCTATCAGCAATATAAGTTAAACCTATAATTTATAGATATAAGGGACAACCCATAACTTATAGTCATTATCATATCTGTGCAATGCTTACTTACCTATTGAGTGTAGACACTGAATGAAATCGGATTGTTAAAATGTTTTGACTAAATGTAATTTTTATTACCAAATATGGTGTATTTAATTAAATGTGACTGTCTTTTTGCCCCCTCCCTTTTGTTTTTTGTACCCCTTCACCACCCCACCACCCCCAAAAGTTGGAAAATGAATAAAAATTATAGTAACAAAAAAAAAAAGAAGATTCCATACCCAAGGTAAGAAGATTTTTTTTTTTTTTTACTACAGTGGCATTATGTGTCGATTTACCAATTGTCTCTTTCACGGTAGGGCAAGTACAAGATTTCGTGGGCAAGTAATTTTTAGACCACCATTTGCCCTGGGGCAAGTATTTAAAAATTTGATTTGCAGATCCCTGCATGGAGGGCTATGCTAAGTAGGTTTCCTGAATCTCTGTGAGTAGCATTTGTGCTTGCACCATCATTCCCTTTGCTTAGTTGGTGTGTGTTAGTGTAAGAAAATCTGTCAGTCACCAGTTACACTTTTTGCACGTTGTCTGAGTGACCCCCTACCCATCAAGTCTGTCATCTGACATCTTCCTCCTTGATCTGCCTGGGTGTGTATAAGTGTTGTCTCAGAGGTAGTCCATTTCACTAGCAGGTGTGTGAAAAGCAATACTGTGTGTTTATGTGTGAAATAAAATATGTCAGTCAGTCAGTATGCAATTTATTGTGTTTCCTGTATATCCATGGCACTCCCACTTTTTACCTTAGGATTATGTACACCTGTTAGGCTGCTGGTGCACACATGACCTTAAAGTCGGATTTCATTGTAGTACCAAGCCCTCTCTGTATCCCATAATCCTCAGTTTTTCAACGTGTGCATCTGTAGGCTACAGTACTTCGCCAAGCTCCACTGCCACAGGCAACAAACAAGGTATTTATATGAATAATTTAAGCACAGACTGTACTATTAAGGAGGCATTAGCTATAAGAACATTCTCAGCTGCAAGAACAGGATAGGTCCACAGGGAGCCACGGCAGGGCAGCTGAGAATGATAAATTAAGTAGTGGAGACAAACTGGGCCACATAATGCTAAGTAATAAAACCAGATACAAACTGTACAGATAAATTGTGTCAATCAGCGTCGGTCATACTACATGAGAGATCTAGGCATGATACAGCTAGCCTCTTGCATTGGTTGCTAGATCATAGGGTTCAGAGGCAGAACTTTCCTGCCGTATGAGGTATTACAGCCTGGTATCCGTAATTCAAAAGTGGCGCCACACTAGTAAAAATATCTCTACTGCCGCGCCCCTTACGTAGCGTTGGCAGAGAGCACCCAAAGATACAGGAAACAAAGTTACATTAACTCGCGGTGCGCTTCCCTTACGTAGCGGAGCACACCGGCGAACAGCCAGCACCACAACCTGTTCTGGTACACTCCCCTTACGCAGCACAGCTACCTGCAGGTGGAAGGAAGACAGACAAGAAAAGGCTAAAGTGAATGGCCCACATACCCAGAGCACCCCCTACGTCCCAAAATCATAGCGCTAGCACTCCGATGCAATCCCCACTCACCAGAGCCGATCCTCAGCTCCGGATCACCCGGTAGATGATCCCAGGGGATACATACTCCAAAATGGTTGCTCCTGCCCGCATTGCCACGCTCCTCTACCTCCCCATCTTCCCCAGATAGGCTCCTCGCTCTCCGCCATTTTAGCCATGGCTAGCAGAGTTTCGCGCATGCGCATTGAGGGCGTTCAACCACACATGCGCACTACAGGCGATCACACCAGGACAGCAGAAGAGAGGAGCAATAATGACATGGAGACAAGCTGGGCATTTCACAGCAGATACAGCAAATCTTGCTCGCTCAGCGTCCGGGGGGGGGTGGTAAACTCATATTTAAAGGCATACAGTCCCAACCCCATCAACAACTACAGTCCCCTAATCTTAGACCCATTACTACATAGGCTCTTAAAGGGGCAGTAACCCATTTCATGTAGTGGTGTTCTGCAGTCCCAACAGACACTTAGTCAAGGGTAAATGTCACAATATGAACAGGACAGAATTAGGACACTATTGTGATAAATAAAGAAGGGTACAGTACAAGAAATACTAAGGACATCCCTTTGTCATTCACAGATGTCCAACTCAAGAAACTGCCTATCATGCAAGTCACCTCTCCTCTCACACCAAAAAGGGGTTTTCTGCCCAGAATGCAAACAGGATTCCCCGGAACTGGGAATGGAAACACAGGAGGTAGATGGGCCAGGCACCAGTCTGCAGAGACAGACCTGGCAGGTTGACCCGGCCAAGATCACTCTCCAGAAGGCTACAGCGGCCATGATGTAGAGCCAGCAGTCATTCATGCTAAAGGTCCAACAACAAATGACTGCCATGAACAAAAAAAAACCCAATCCTGGCTCCAACAAGCCATCAAGAGCAAACAATATATCACGTGCCCATCAGGCACAAGCACAATCCCCTCAATACATAAACCAAGAAGGCTATGACGATTGCCAGGAGGAGTCCAACCACCAGGAGGAAGGGGAGGCAGATTCCCCTATTGAGAGTGAGCATGAGCCTGATAGGGAAAAACCCCCGGAAGATCCATCACCTCCCCTATAGGAGGGTACGTTCTTTAAATCTAAACTGTTTCCAATTTAAAGCATTACAGAACTGATTAAGTGGACACGTACCGCTCTAGGACTTAAAATGACCCAGCCAGCCCCGGAGAGCGACCCAGACCCTATGCTACTCCCCCTACCCAAACAGGAAAACTAATTTCTGATATGTCCAACCCTACATTACTTAGTAACCAAAGAATGGGAATCCTCCGACCCCACTAGACTACCAGAGAAGAGGGCCCTAGACAGAATGTAACCCCTGCAGGAAGACATGGTCAAGATCTGGTGCTCGGCACTTAAGACAGACTCCAAAATCGCTGAATTAAATAAGAGAACCGTACTCCCAGCAGAAGGGACTGCGCTCTGAAGAACCCAGTGGACAAAAGAATGGAGGAGCTGCTCAAAAAAATATACAAATTTTCTGGACAGGCAATCAGGGCAGCAACAGCGGCATTCTATACCTCCAGAGCCCAAATAAGATGGCTGGAGAAGATAGGCAAGAACCCAACGCCCAAATCTCACAAGGCCGAACTATTACAGTACTCAATAATGGTGGCCAAGTACCTGGGGGATATGTCCACAGACTCTCTAAAAATAAATACCAGATTCGCAACTGCAGCAAACAGGGCCAGGCGTGCCTTATGGCTCAAGCTCTGGGATGTGGATAACGAATCTAAAGCCCGACTACACAAACTACCTTTCCAGGGGGAACAGGTATTCGGTAATGGACTACAGGAGTTCCTAAGACGAAGATGACAGGGTAGAGGGACTGACAGAGACAGTGACTCAGGCTATCTACCATCTCACAGAACAGAAACAGAGGAGATAGACACCATAGTGGTACACTTTGTGACAGAAAGAGTGCCACCCAAACTAAGACAAACTACCAAAATAGGGGAGGAAACCAATACCGACCCGAGGGGGGGGTACACAGGAGGAAGACAACAACCAGAGAGGTAGGAATTTTAAAAGATGTAACCCATGACTACCCGAGGAACACATCACAACAGCAGTCAGCACCACAGCAAACATTAGCCATAGGTGGACGCCTACAACAGTTTAGCAACTTATGGACCAGAACATCATCGGACAAGTTGGTGACCAAGGCCATCACCAAGGGCTACACTATCGAGTTCAGCGAGAGACTAGACAAGGAAAGGTGCATAGTCTCACCGCTAGCAAAAAGAAGGTGGTCAGCACAACAGGTGCAGATCATCCTAAACAAGTTACTAGAATCAAGGGCAATTCAACCAGTACCACTAGAGGAAAGGTCCAAGGGAATATACTCAATATTCTTTTTGGTCCCAAAGAAGACAGGTGATCTACGACCGGTACTAGATATCAAACTAGTGAACAGATACATCACTACATGGAGGTTCAAGATGCAAACCATTTGATCAACACTCAGAGCAATCAGAACAAATGACTACTTAACATCAACAGATCTCAAGGACGCGTACTCCCACATCCCAATGTGCCAAGTGCACAGAAAGTACCTCCGAGTCCACATACTGGGACAACATTTCCAGTACAGGTCACTATCATTCAGACTGTCCTCCACACTCCAAGTCTTCACAAAAATCTCAGCCATACTAGCGGCAAGACTACGTGAACAGGGTGTTCACATCATACTATATCTAGATGACTAGCTGGTAAGGACAAGGTCCCTACCAGATTCTGAGAAAGCCACCAGGCTAACACTACAAACTCTGTCAGACCTCGGTTGGGTAGTAAACCACGAAAAGAGCTGCCTGTCGCCTTCCTAACAGATAGAGCATCTGGGGGCGTACATAGACACAGGACACGGACTAGTCAGACCAACTCAGACGAGGATAGACAACCTGGTGTCTGCAACACAGACACTAATACGGACATCTCGACCAACCATAGCCCAAATATCCATGGTCCTGGGAAAGACGTCCTCCTGCACAGACCTGATCCCATGGGCAAAATGGTACATGCCCTTCCAATCATTCCTACTAAAGTACAGTTCACCCTCTGAGGAAAACTTGAGACAGAAGGTCCAAATGTCTCCCAGCACCACCAAATCACTCATATGGTGGACAGACAGGGAGCACTTGAGTAGGGGCAAACCCCTGGAACCTTCACATGACACAATCATAGACACAGACACCAGTCTATGGGGATGGGGGGCATCGACGGGCAACAAATCAGCACAGGGCAGATGGTCCCCAGCAGAGAAGAAAATCCAAATCAATATACTGGAAATGAGAGCGATACGCAATGCACTATGAGCATTCAAGACCCAAATCTGAGGGAAGATGGTCCTAATAAGATCCGACAACAGGGCAGCGGTGGCATACATAACCAATCAGGGAGGCACTAGGAGCAAGGGTCTACAGATGGAGACAGCATCAATTATGACATGGTCACAGAAGTACCTATAACACATCACAACAGCGGATTGGCTCAGCAGAGAGCAGATCCACCCAGGGGAGTGGCAACTCAATCCACAAGTATTTCTGATGATCCAACACAAATGGGGGAAAATGACTATTGCTCTAATAGCTACCAACAAGAACAAGCAATCGGACAGGTTCTTCTCAAGGTTCAGGGAACATCAATCCATGGGGATAGATGCCCTGTCAATACCATGGACACACGAATATTCCTATGTCTTTCCCCCATTCCCACTCATATCACAGGTACTGACGAAGGTCAGACAGTCCAGAAGAAAAATAATATTGATCGTACCTCACTGGCCACGAAGGGCATGGTTCGCCATGATAATAGCGATGACCATGGACAGCCTTAGCTTACCAAAGAGACCAGACATACTAATGCAAGGACCAGTCACACACCCATGCCCAGACAATTTACACCTCACGGCCTGGCTCCTGACAGGGAGAGACTGTTAAATGCCGGGTACCACAACTTAATCATAGACACCATGCTGCAATCACAGCGTAAAACTACAACGATGACCTACGCCAAACAATGGAACATATTTGTCAGGTAATGTAAAGACAAGGCAATAGACCCAGAAGGAATATCCATTTCTAATGTACTATTATACCTGCAGCAGGGTCTAGACAAAGGGCTAGCACTAGCATCCCTTTACGTGCAACTCTCAGCAATCGGGGTGGCACTAGGCCACATTGAAGGGATACAACCTGGTTCCCATCCTGATATCATTCATTTCCTGAAGGCAACAACCAACATTAGGCCCCGTAACAAGTCAAGGGTACAACCTTGGGACCTAACATTAGTTCTCAACACCCTCGCAAGGTCACCATTTGAACCAATAGCAGACATCAGCATCTACTGGCTAGGCCTAAAGACGGCCTTCTTAGTGGCGATATACTCAGCATGCAGAGTCGGAGAACTCACAGCGCTATCCTGTCAAGAATCCTTTACAACATTAAACTCAGATGGAGCGACTCTATACACAGTTCCATCATTCATTCCCAAGACAGACTCACAGTTTCACCAAAGCCAACCAATAGAGCTGCCCTCACTCTACGATGAGCATACACAAAGCAAGGAGAAGACCCTCCACACACATCCACTTCCTCCCTGATCTGCCTGAGTGTGTATAAGTGTTGTCTCAGAGGTAATCCATGTCACTAGTAGGTATGTGAAAAGCAACACTGTGTGTGTGTATGTGTGTGTGTGTGTGTGTGTGTGTGTGTGTATGTATGTGTGTGAAATAAAATGTGCCAGTCAGTCAGTAGTGCGATTCATTGCATCCCCCCCAAAAACACACAGAGAAAGTCAGACATCTGACATCTTCCTCCCTTCTCTGCTTCATTGGTTGTATGAGTTTTACCTAAGTGGTCCCGGGCATTCTGTTACGGGTTAAAAAAATAATAGATAAATAAGCAAATATTTACTGATGGGGGTAAAACTGTGTGTCTCCGATATGGCTAGGACATGCATGATCAATGAATGTATGTGTCGCAGCAGTGACTGCAACACCATCCCTCACCTTTGACTATGTGTGAAATGTAATAGAATGGGTATATGTGTGAATTAAAATGTGGCAGTAAGTAATTAATGCCAATGCTTACGCACTGTGTGTCAGCCCCTCCACCCCCTCCCCATGCAACAACCCACTCACCATGGGGGAATAAGATTTGTCTCATAGAAACATGTATATATAGAAACATAGAATTTGACGGCTGGGGCCAGCCTGTTGGATTTCCGCTTGTGACACTGGTGACCCGGGTTCAGGAGTGGACTCCGGTCGCTGGAGGGCCGGCCGGGGGAGAAGGCTTGAGCGTCCCAGGATTGTTCACCTTCTCCGGGGAGAGGGAGGGGATTAAGGCCCGTAGCTTGTCTAAACCCAGGTGGAGGCCTGAGGTATAGTAAGTCCTTCAGCTGTAGGGGTGGGGTGGGGGAAGCTGTGTGGTGGACATTGGCACCTAGCACCTTGATGTCAAAGTGCAACACCATGCAGGAATATAAATGGAAAAACACTGCCTGAGCAACGGGTAGACAAGAGTACCAGTGCTGACCCTGACTGTGGCTGCCTGCCTGACAACCGGGGAAGCCAACGAAATTCAAGAGACATCGGGGTGTATGGGTTGTGCCCCATACTCACCTGGGGGTTCTAACCACGGCTCCACAGAGGAACCTCCAGGAATTCAGCTAGGTAAGTCACAGGGTAGCACCAGGTGTCTCCCAAAGAAGCGGAGCTCCGGCTTGGGTAGGAGGGCAAAAATAGAAAGTGAAAAAAAAAAAGAATTTGACGGCAGATAAGGATTGCTTGGCCCACCCAGTCCACCCATTTCCCTACATAATGGATAAAATGCAGACTCAAGTTCACCAAAAGCCTACTTCCTCCTACCCCGCCACTAGAATTAGTGGGCACAATGTGAAAATGGTGGTGGGTGGCCTCAGGGCCAACGTTAGTTATTGGTTTTTTCACAAACAGCATAGTGGACGCATGGAATGGCATTCCAGATGAGGTTGTGAGGTGAAAACCAGTGGGGGAGTCAATACTACATGGGACAGGCATAGGGAAATTCTAGTAGGGGAAGTAGGAGGAAGTAGGCTGTTGGTTAACTAGAATCTGCATTTTAGCCATTAGGTAGGGAAATGGGTGGACTGGGTGGGCCAAGCGGTCCTTATCTGTCATAAAAGTATGTGTTTCTGTGTTTCTATGTAAACATTCCATGAGCTACTCTATTAAAGAAAGATGGGGTATGGAGGAATGGTGGAGTGGTTACCATCTATGATGTTTGCACAGACATAGGTGTGGAAACATTTCGAAAGAGGTCAAGTGTCCAAAACAGCACTGACACTGTTTTTGTTATGTTTGGAAAAATCTAGGAAGCGATAACAGGAAAACTCAAAGCAGGCATTGAGAAGCTGTGGACAAACACAAGAATACCATATCGAAGACAACAAAGTTCATCAAACTGAGGAGTTAGGGTAAAAAAAGAAGAAAACCATTATGGTGTAGAAGGCAGGTAGCCATCAAAATGAGGGGAAAAAAGAGCTTCAGTAGGCATAAGAATATGCAGAGGGAGGAGAAGAGAGAGAGAACTGTTCTTCGAAAGTTAAAGTCATGCCGGTAGGGCTCTAGGGATGGCCAGAGTAACGCCAAAAGAAAGATCATCTCATATATTAAAAAAATGGGCAAATGCTTTTATACGTAAGTTATTAAAAGGAATAAGCCTAGGGGGTATTGTAAGCGTAAGAGGGGGAGGAAGGGGAAACTGTGGATTAAAGGGGAATGTACTATGTGTAAGAACCTGGAGCAGCTAAGGGCTGAAATAAGGCTGCTCAGATTGGAGCTGGGTGGATGATGTGGGAAGTCAGAGGAAACAAGCAGTGGAGGAAAAGGCATATGGGTAATGCCCAGGGGAGTGAGGGCATCAGACGGGATGGGAGTGGGGTGGAACACCCAGTATACAGGAGTATCTCCTCCTCTGAGGACTAGGGAGGTCAGGGTGGTTGAATGGCAATTAGTAAGGGGAGGGTAGGAATGAGAGAGTAGCATCAGGTGTGGGAAATTCTAAAGAGGTGCCTTTATTGAATATATTTGCGCCATTGTCTGGAAGGAGAGAGGTGGTAGAAGGAGGTGAGGTAGGATGTCAGGTTGAGCCAGGGCTGAGAGTAGAAGTACAGGGAAGGGGAGAGGGAACTTATAAGGGTAGGCAGGGAAGAGGAGGCAGGCAAAACGTAGTGGGGGGAGAGAAAATGAAGGGAAGAGGGGAGGGAAAACTGAAAGCAGACAGTAAGAATGAGAGGATAGGGTGTGAGATGGAAAAATTGTTAAGGGGATAAATTGTGGATCTGGAGATAAGTTCATCAGGGTTCAGACGGAGCAGGTGGGTGGGGAAGCAGCTAATACCGAAGGTAGGAAAGGAAGGACGGGGAGCACGGGTGCTGGGGATGGAAGGGTAGCAGTCGTAGGGGTCTCCATAATTGGGGGTATTCATTGGGGAAGGAAAGGGGATCCAAATGCAAGCAGGATGGAGGTTTGTATGGCAGGGATGACAGCAGGGAAGGTGGGCCCAATAATAAGGGAAATGCAGTTCAAGAAAGCAGCAGCAGAGACAAACAATATGCTGGGATGTGTGTGTGTGTGTGGGTGTGTGTGTGCATATATACACACACACACACACACATACACACATATATATACATACACATATATATATACACACACACACACAAGCATATGTAGGATAGAGAAGGTCACACTGTTCTTGTACAGGTCACTGGTAAGACAGCATCTAGAGTATGGAGTTCAGTACTGGTGCCTACACCTCAAAAAAAAGACATTAACCTGTTGGAAACGGTCCACAGGAGGGCTACAAAGATGATAGAGAGTCAGCAGGGTAAGGCATACGAGGAGAGGTTAAGGGCACTGAACATGTACTCCCTGAAAGACAGAAGAGAGAGATGGGACATGACTGAGACAGGGCAAATACATTAGCTCAAGCTATGGACCCTGTGATACGAACAGACTTGATAGACCAGTGTTAGCATCACCATCCCTTATCCCATGTGATGCGAGTTTCTTAATAATGTGTGTGTTTGGTCCAGCCATACTTCCATCCTCCTTCCATGCAGGCATGTTAGCTCTAAAACGTACCGCACAGGTCTCCTTGGCTTGCACTGGATAGACACAAGGGAGCCCTGACTAAAAATGGCAACCAGAGTGTCAAAATAGGTCTAAAACAAATAGGCAGACTAGATGGACATAGCGGTGTCCTTCTGCCGTCAACTTGTTTCTATGTTACCGAATATTTCCAGAATGGACACCACGGTAGAGTCATTTGACTGAATGGAGTTATGTTATTTCATGAAATTGTGTTCCTTCACAGACTGTTCTTACGGTGTTTGTCATTTTATTTTAGGCAAGACTTATTTGTGGCTTGGATGTACTGTAATTGATAAAAAAAAAAAAAGGAGAGCTCGACCATCTTTTCTTAACCCGGATGAGGTCAAAAGAAGGAAATTAGAATGTGCTAGACAGTTCCGTAAGGCACAGGTCTGTCTTGGGAAGACGTATCAGAGTTGGTGTGAGCGTAGAGATCATCTGAAGTATGAGAAAGATGAAGATTTTGCGTCTTTTCTTTTAGCACATTTCAGGTCTGTGTCCTCTGGTTAGGACTACTTGATGTTTTTGAAAACTGTATTTTATTTTTAAATGAACCGAGTATCACAATGTTGTACCTGTACCTATATGGCACAGCAGTTAGTCGATAAGGCACAGCAGTGCATTATTTTTACTTCTTGTTTATGACATCCTGGGTCATTGTTAGCCACAAGTTGGTTCCCAGTCCCTTCAGTCCATGACAGTGGCATAAACATAGTACAGTCGGTTCCATGTATTGCCTAATTGATCAACTAGAAATTGCTGAAATGTATCTTACAGTACTTAGAACTGAAATTTATGGTGTTTATTAGCTGACTATGATAAATCTCCTTCCTATCCTGACCTGCTTACTATGGAAATCTGTGTTGTTTAAGATGTTACAGTTAAAACAAATGCCCTGGTTCCACCTGAGGCCTTCTGTTGTGTGCTAATCGGAGTAAACATTCAGCCAACAGAACTGACTGGAGGTTTGAAATCTTGCTGCCTTTTTGCCGTTGGTGCTCAGGCCGGGCACAGACCCTTCTGCTCCCACTCACACATTAGCCACAGCTCCCCGATACCCCCTTGTTTACCCCCCCCAGGGTAGGGTTGCGGCACCAACCATATAGTGCTGCAAGCAACGGGATAGGTCAGGGAGCAAGCATGGGAGCTGATCAGAGTGGAGTGCGGGCCATTGAGGCGGCTGGCAGCTGTTTTCTCCATGATGTACGATGGCAGAGACATGCAATGACAACCAGCGTCCACCCTCGAACGTGTTGGCGTCGGCGTATGCGGTACACCTAGCCTCCTCTCAGTGTCTGCATAACGCCACACACTCTACCTCCCCCCCAGAGAAGGAGTGCAGTTGTTGGATGCTTGATCCTTCTCCCCCCGGCCGGCCCTCTGACGTCCCCTGTCTGTTCCCGAACCCGGGTCGCCAGTGTCACAGGTCAGCTCCCTGCCCCTGCGACAGCGGGCCAGCTACCTACTCCTCTCTTAAGACAATGGCTGGAATCCAGTCTATTTGATGTTAGAGACATGGATGTACAGGTCCATTTCATATATGTCTGCATAATTTCTCTGTTTCAGAGCACACAGCAGAGACATGTACAGCGGGTCATTCTAGTCTTCATATGATGACCAAGGTGATTAGAATGTTCTGATGTTCCTTTGAAAATGAAAGGTGACTGCCATTTGAATTGTAAGTGCAGTCCTGGTACATTTTCAGACACTGAATTGTGACTGTTCTGACCTTTTTAGGCTCCTCAACTGACTCTTTTTTATCATCGAGTGATGTCAGCAGTCCTGTATCGCCATTTCCACACCTACCTTGGCATCTGATGTCTACCCCAAAACATTTCCAGTACTTCCATGGCTGTAAACTCAGTGAGAAGTAATACATCCTAATCAAAGTCATCATTGTATAACCATGATATTAATATTTTGCATAAGTTTTTATGCTAGATTTAGGTTTGACTATAAGTGTGTTTCCATTTCTGTAGTATAAGTGACGATGACGATCTCAGTAGTAATGGAAATAGCATTAAGTGTGTTGACGATGATGATGATGATACGTATTACCCATGCAGTGAGAGGTATGGTATGCAGATATTGGATTTTCTACGTGTTTTATGCATGTAATGCTGGTTAGAGATATTTGGCATTCACTACAGAGTACAATTGTTTTGCTTAATTTAGGTACTGAAGTGCCACATGTGCAGTAATGAAAGATGGTTGCTACACAAATGGTCTATTGTGAATGACTGATTTGAATTATGTGATTCAAAACCATTGGTTTCATGTAATAACTAATGTATGTCAGTGTCTGAAAATGGCACAATGTGTAACCAATTTTTTTTTTTTTTTTTAATATTCTTTTTATCCCTCCTGGACGCCCTCTTAGTTCCACTCCTTCAGGCCCTGCTCATTGTCACCCAACCCTCACAAAGTCTGCCCCTAGAGTGCTCCGGTGTCCCCTACCTCCTTTCTCTTCCTCCACGGAGCACCACCTTTGCACAGCGGGGTCTGCCTGTGATTACAGGCTGGGTGGCTGGAGCGGCCGTCATCCGGAACGCCGAGGGAGGTTTTCTAGTTTTCTTGTCCTTCCCTTCCATCCCACAGAGGACACCTGGCTCGGGCAGAACGTGCGTACGCACGCCTGCCAAGTGCCTGGTGGCGTCCTCCCCTCTCCGGCTTCCCCCAATGGAAGCCGCCGTTGCCCCGAGAGTCGGTGCTTCCACCGGCTCTCCTGAGCGTCGGGTGCATTAAACACCCCTGGTGTCCCTCCCTGAAGGAGGAGAGCATCCGTGGGGACGCTCAATCCTCCTTCCCCCTGCCGACCCCCAGCAACCCGAGTCCGTATCCGAACCCGGGTCGCCGGCGTGGTGCGAGATGTGGCGTCCATAGCCTCAACCCTCAGCGCCACTGGGCCGGCCATGTAACCAACTTTCTTCCCCTCCCTTTCAAATTGCAAATATGTAAATGTCTAAATATGTGAACAGCTATGCTAAAAGCGATTCCCAGGGCACACCAGTTGACGTTGAGGAGTTTGTTGCTGATATGGGACACATAAAAGAACAGGATGAAGTCAGTTTTGAACTCAGTCATGATTATGCAAGTTTGGATAATCAGATGATCACAACTGGGCAAACTCGTATCGCATATGTAGACTGTATTTTGGGACTGTGCAGCATTTCAAGGTGTTCATGGAAAAGATGCAACAAGGATGTTTCACTTGAAACTAGGACAGTTGGGTCTTCTCTGCAAGTGATCGCTATATGTACAGATGAGCATGTGATGAAATGGTGGTCACAGCCACTGCTACGCCAGGATGCCTGCAGGAAACTTTCTCTTATCTGCTGCTTTTATTCTGTCAGGGAACAATTATGCAAAGATTGCTCTTCTGTTAAAATTCCTGAACATGCATCATGTAGCTAAAATGGCCTTCTGTGCCATTCAGGAGAACTACGTATGTCCGTCCATAAGGCAAAACTGGTCTCAAATGCACCACAATATTGTGACAAATATAACAGAACCAGTTGTTTTATTGGGGGACAGAAGAAATGACAATCCTGGTCATAAAGCTCGTTTGCAGACATACACTTTCATGGACAATAACACCAAAGAAATACTGGATATTCAAATTGTGGACGTCAGAGAGACAAATGGAAAAATCAACAAATATGGAGGCAATAGGTTTCGAGCGAGGTCTCAAAGCAATATGTGACAGTGGCGTGAAAGTAATGGAGGTGACAACTGACATCCATGTTCAAACTGTATCATTAATGAGTTTACTTTACTAGCCCTTGTGCTTTATTTGATTGGCCTGCTGTATGGACTGCTCAGTTATAAGTTTTCATTCACCTCCTTTACAATACTGTTCTTTAGCTGTTTGCTAATAAGTATTTTCATGACATATCAATAATTGTAATTAAGCAATACCATGGTTTAGATTAACAGTCTGTTAATCAACACCTAGGGGTGTAATGTGTCACGAAGCGCATTCGATATAGTTATTCCACAAACACTAAGACGGCTGATTCAATCAGAATGCATTATTCCAGATGTTCAGCAATGATAAGGGATGGAATGGTGACAGGAAGAAGCCATGCGCCATGGTGATCAGACTGTACATGACAATGTAACAGGGATTAATGTCAGGCTGGTAGAATCATAACAGCCAATAACACTGCAATGTTTCTGAGACCCTTTTTATAATATTCTTTCACAGGAAAGAAATATCCCAACATTTGCCATCAGTTGGTTGTCTGGCATGGGAGCAAGGCTGTAAACAAATGCCTCTGCAGGGTAAGGTTGACTGTAGATTTCTATGAGAATAAAGGTTATATTACTATTACGCCATTAATGTAGCTTTGCCTTCCAATTTCCTTCAATTCCCATTATTTATAGAAAAGGTTCTGATTTTTTGCACAAAGGAAGTGCTGTTGGTTAGTTTGATATGCCGGCTGATTACATGTAATAAAGAGTTATGCTTATTAGTCTGAGTTACAAAATGCGGCTTGATTGTGCAGATGTTAAGAACCAAACATGAATTTGGAGACTGTCATTACAGATTAGTGAGTAGTATATTTATGTGACTATACATTGTGAAGAGGGTCAATTATTGTAAACTGTGACATTTGTTTATTAGCTTGCCACTGTAATTTCAAAATACAAGAAAAGCTATATTGCGTGTGACATCTTGTGGCATGTGTCGTACATTTTGAAACATTTTTAGTATGTGTTTACTCCAGTTGGCAGCATATAGACAAAATCTACGGTTGAAGGAATGGATTCGGGATGTGGTGAATCATTTCTGGTTCAGCTGCGTGAATTGTGAACGGAAAATTGAGAAACTGTGGGTAATGTACAAATGACATATTGTTCACATATAACTGTTAGCGATGTCTTTCTAAATCCACTGTATTGAGGTTAAATCATTATGTGCCATTAGTTTCATATACTGAAAATCACTGTTGCTAATTATTTATTTATATCACTCAACTGACATAAGTAGGCCATATCTTATAAATGATATTCTATGTAATATTTTTGTTGTGAAATATGTGCATTGCTTCACCTGTACATGCCTAGGTTTAGTACAATACCATGAATTGAAATCTTGTCCATTCTGCAGTCAATGTGGAGAGGTGTACTTTACCACACTGTCGATCAACATTCCTGGGACATTGTTTACCTAGGTGAAGTGGGAGGTTGCAGTCATGAGCCAACAGAAGAAGCAAGAGGCAAGAGTTGGTTATAATTAAATTCACCAGCACACCAGGCATTAAGAAAGGTTGTATATGATCCTTGGATCATGGGAAAACTGTCGTACTTCACTCATGCCAGGTATGCGTGGCTGAATTGTAAGGCCTATTGACAGGAGTTGTTTAAATCATTAATGTCTAACTTGCACATGTACGACTTATGATGGCAATGGTTTTCCCTTAAGCGGACTAATTGCGTAAGAAAAAAAAAAAAAAAATATATATATATATACACAAAACCCATGTTACTATGCCTGCAGATGTTGACTTTAAGAACTGGAAATTTGCACTACGTTGATAGTCTTCCACAGACAATCTGGAATCTTGAGCAATACCCACCCTTTATCCACAGCCAAATCAATCTCAATAAAACCTTGAAACAGGACCATCTGATATCGCTATACTGTCAAGCACTGAATGTACAAAGTTACCCTCTCATTAATAACATCTGCATACAATGGACCCAGGAATCGGGCTATCAAATAACACCCGAAGAATGGCGCCGAGCCTGCGGCTATTCGGCCCGAGTGACCAGCTCGCACCAGTGGCACGAGTTTGAGTGGAAGAACCTGGTTCAATACTTCAGAACCCCTGCAGTCACAAGCCACTTTTCCCCAACCCGTTCAGCAACATGCTGGCGCTTGTGCGGAGAGGCCAAGGCAAACCATACCCACATCATGTGAAATTGCCTGACCCTTGGGCCATTCCTCACACTCCTCCAGACCATCTACAAGAAATACTAGATCCACAACTCCGTTTGACATCAGAGATGTTTCTATTCCTTATTTTCCCTAAAACTCTAAGGGGCCCCAACACCAGATATTTGCTCCTCCTCCTCCTCATTTCTGCGGCTAAGAAAGCAATCACGAAACTATGGTTGACCTCTAAAATCTCTACGATACAAGATTGATGGACTATCACAAGACAGATATATACCATGGGAAAAATAACGCACAGTCCAAATGATCAAGAAGAGAAGTTCACCACTAGATGGGCCAGACTGCAAACATACTACATGCTAAAAGACCCTACTTTCACCCCCTAGGAAAATAAAATTCAAACCAATTGAACCCCCTCCTGTGCAGACACAAATGAAACAGTCGCCCTGGGCCCCTCCATCAGGCCCCCACCCACCCTTTGGTCGAGGGAAAACTCACACAGTACTGTAGGGAGGTCGTGGCGGAATGATCTGGGGAGTGGATAAAGGGAGATCTGGGGCTGCAGATAGTCAAAAAATATTCAGTCCCATCATTTGAGATTGTAACCCGAAATGGGAGCTGCGGACTGAAAATTCACTGACTGTAGAATGCTAAGACTTGATTACAGATTAACCTTAGGCGTTATATACAAATCAGCAAGAACCACAATATGGACCTCTTTCTCTGGTGCTGTCTAACAAGGTCCTAGGACCTGGGGAACAACTTTCATTCACAGTCAAGATGGACAAGGCTACTAGTAGCCTAACCCCCATAAGTACAACCAGAAACTTTTTGTACCATTTTCCTTTTTATAAAGCTACAGTTTTATGTATTCTTGCTGAGACTTTAAGAACTGTATAAATGAAATAAGCTATCTAGATCCTGATTACATGTATGTATATATGTTGGAAAATCTAATAAAGAAGACATTAAAAAAAAAAAACTAGAAATTTGCATCAATGAGTGAGCTGTATACTTCTTGATTTTAGGCCCACTTACAGATCAACAAATGAGCTATAGAATTTTCATAATCAGATACTAATGTATGCATCAAAGAGTTTCTCTTACTCATATGTATTATGTAAAGTATGGTTCAAATCCGACTTTTTTTTTTTTTTTTTTTAACCCTTACGTGCTCCGGATCCGCCATTCTTTTGGTCAGCCATGGTCTATGACATCCCCCTACTATCCCCCTCGAGCCTTCTTACCTCATATTGCAGCCGACCCCAGGGCAGCCCGATGTAACCCTTCGCCGAGTGGGTCCCTCTCCTCCGAGGAGGAAGGCACCAGTGGGGACACCCAGCACACTTTTTCTCTTGGCCCCAGGGCGTTGCTGAGGCGGACTGGCTCTCAGGAGGTCTTCAGAGGTGTCGGCACACCGGCTGCCGTCACCCGGCCAATCCAGAGCGGTTTTCCGTTTTTCTGGTACTTCCTCTATTGCGACGCTCATGCAGTGCTCCTGGTCTCCATCGGGGGCCACTGCAAAGCGGTGCAGCCCTGCTACCAACCCCAGGAGAGGAGAGCAGTCCTACGGATGCTCAATTTTCTCCTCCCCTGCCAACCCCCGGCACCCCGAGTCCATTCCCAAACCCGGGTCGCCGGTGTGGTGTGAGGAAAGGCGCCAGTGCCTTAGCCCTCTACGCCCCTGGGCCGGCAAATCTGACTTTCTAAATATACTGAGTATGTCATGTAAATCTAAATGAATTGTACAGATGAAATGCTGACAATGTTGCAACTAAATCACATGCATGACATGCATGATATGACCTTTCCAAAAAGATGTGGAGAAACTATGTTCCATACATATGTGACACATGGAACACACCGTGCATGCGCACAGTCAATGCAATCGCTCCTTTGGAGTGTTGGGGGGTATCCAATTAACAAGTATAAGTAAGCAGCGCATATAATCAACATAATGCCGCATGGCAAAAAGATAGAAAAACTGTACAGTCTCTGATAAAGGGGCAAGTGTGCTCCGAAATGTAAACACGCACAATGTGGACACAGGTGGCATGATTATGAATGCGTTTCACCAGTTACAGTACTGCTACATTTTTAGCTTGTTACTTTGATCTCTAGTGAGTTTGGTGTCCTAAAAACATTATTTTGTATTTGTAGTTACGAAGCATAAAAGAAAAATTACTCAC
Organism: Neoceratodus forsteri; assembly: GCA_016271365.2. Lineage (NCBI taxonomy): Eukaryota > Metazoa > Chordata > Ceratodontiformes > Ceratodontidae > Neoceratodus > Neoceratodus forsteri. The sequence continues at coordinate 1,549,201,254 of CM057450.1, forward strand.
CTTAGTAATGTTGTTTCTTCTAATGGAGTCTTGCTGTATTCTGACTATATGCAGTTAGCCCCAGCACTTGAACTGCCCCGGAGAGTAAAGAGTTGATTCTATGCAGAAGCATAGAACGTTGAGCTCGAGCTCTGTTCTCAAACCTCTGTCTCTAGCACTCTGCAATGTAACCGTCAGTTTATTACGAGCACTAACTAATCAAAAATAACAGGTGGAAATTGTTTCAACTTCTGTAAGCCAAATGGCCACTACAAATTGGTTTTAGGGTCAAAAAGACTCAAGTCAAGAACACCAAAAAGAAAGCTAAAGATAAGACAAAGACAAAGTCCAAGTAGGTAGTGAAATTAAAACGTTAATAAACCCATAAGATAGGGCAAGCCAAGTACACCTCTGGGGTGCAGCACTATGCCTGCCCACCCACATCCCAAAACTACTAGGTTCCAGAAGGGGAGACAGGGAGGGAGGGAGGTCGGAATACAGCAAGACTCCATTAGAAGAAACAACATTACTAAGGTAATTTTTTTCTTCAAACAACATGAAGTCTTGCTGTATTCTGACTATATGTAGACTACCATGCAGTACCCCCCAGGAGGAGGGAGTCACAGAACCTGTTTTGGGAACAAGCTCTGCAGCACAGCTGTGCCAAACCTAGCATCACTTCTAGACTGAATGTCCAGAGAGTAATGTTTAGTAAATGTGTGAACAGTTTTCCAGGTGGCTGCTTTACAGATTTCCACTAAAGGTATATCTCTAGCTGCTGCGAGCGAAGCAGCTGTACCTCTGGTAGAATGAGCCCTCAAGCCTAAGGGAGGTTCCTTCCCAAGCTTTGAATAGCAGAACTGGATACAGGAGACAATCCACCCAGCAACAGTTCTCTTGGTGGCTGGTTTGCCCTTTCCCACCTCACCATAGGTGAGAAATAACAGATAAAAGCCATTCCTATATGCCTTAGTATGCTCTACATAGTAGCTAAGGGCCCGCTTCATGTCAAGACTGTGTAATCTTCTCTCCCCAGAGAGGAAGAATGGTCAGTGAAAAACAAAGGCAATGCCATAGATTGGTTCAGATGAAAGTTTGACACTACTTTGGGAAGAAACTTTCTGTTAGTTCGGAGGACCACCTTATCTCTGCGAAAAGACATGAAATCACGTTCCACAGATAATGCCTGTAACTCACTGATTCTCCTGGCAGAGGTAATAGCTACCAGGAATACAGTTTTCCATGTCAAGTATTTCAGCTCTGCTGAAGATAGAGGCTCAAAGGGAGGCTGCATAAACTGTGCTAAACAGACGTTCAGAACCCAAGGAGGAGTAGGGTCTCAAAAGGGAGAATTAACATGCATCAGACCTTTGAAAAACTTCTTGAAGACTGGATGAGAGGCTAGAGAAGAGCCCTTACCAGCCGAAGGCAGGCAGACACAGCTGCCAAATGTGCCATGAGAGTAGTAGGCCTGAGGTTGAAGCTATTAAGATGCACCAGATAGTCCAATACAGTAGCAATGTCAGCCAACTCTGGCTGAACAGATTTCTGGGAATACCAAAAACCAAATCTTTTCCACTTGGAATTGTGAGTCTTTCTAGTAGCAGGTTTCCTGCTAACCTTTAGAATGTCCAAGACTGACTGAGAAAGGTTTAGATTTGCATATTCTAACTCTTCAAGAGGCAGGCCTTGAGCCTGAGAGCCTGAAGATTGGGGTAGAGGAGCCTCCCCTGGGAGAATGCCAGAAGATTGAACTGTCTTGGAAGACATGGAGGCATTGTCACTAACAATGACAGTAGTAGAGGGTACCAAGGCTGTCTGGCCCAGTCTGGTGCCACTAGGCTGAGATCTGATTTTGATCAGGACCCTGAATATCAAAGGGAAAGGAGGAAATGCACACAGCAACCTGCTTTTCCAAACCAACAGTAGAGCCTCCCGGTGTATAGTGCCTAGGAGAGGAGGCCTGCAACAAAAGAGAGGGAGCTGATGATTGTCTGGGGCTGCAAAGAGATCTATCTCTGGAGTACCCCACCTCTTGAAGATAATGTGAAGGACCAGGGGATTCAGAGTCCATTCGTGATGACCCTGAGAAATTCTGCTGGGAGCATCTGCTAAAATGTTGTCCTTCCCTGGGAGATACATAGCCACCAGGGAAGCCTGAAGGGAATAAGCCAGAGACCATATCTTCATGGCCTCTGCGCACAAGGCCGAGGACCAAGTGCCTCCCTGCTTGGAACTGTGTTTTGGACTTTGAGTCTGGACTTGCCTTTTCCCTCCCAGTGTCTGCTACCCTCCCTGTGGGCTGCCACTCACTAGCCCCCCTAACTGGCTGAAGCACACAGCATGAGAGGCCATGTTGAATTCGATCGTTTCCAGCTGGAGCTGGAGGAGTGAGTGGGAGGAGTAAATGCTGTCGTAGAGGGGGCGGGGAGGATTTTACATAAATGCAAGCGCAAGCGTTGTGAGACTCGGTGTTGGAATTTCCCCCGTTTGGGATGAGAGGATGGAAGTGGACTAGTTCACTGAAGGTTTTAACTGTGTTAGTTAGGCTGTTTAAGATAGGAATATTTTAAATTGTTTGAGTTTTGTATCAATTCATTTGTTGTTTGTTAGCTTATTTAATTAGAAATATGTAGGGGGTCTGTAGGGCGACTTGTAGGGGCTAGGACCATCTATGGGAACTCGCAGCTGCACGCTCTGCGTCCCTTTGTCCCTCTCCCTGTGTCTGATACTATTATCAGGCGTTGCAGGGAAGTGGGGATTGCAAGGGATTGCTCTGCTTGTGGGCTGTGGGATGACCAGGAGCGGGTTCATCGAAGGATAGAGGTGGTTAGGTCCAGGAGACGCCCTGGAGTATGTAGGGCATCTAGGAGAAGCCAGACGTGGTTGGTGCCCATTTCAAGGGAGACCACCAGACCGAGTGGTTAGGTAACCCGTGGGGCTGCACCACCCTCTACTTTTCTGACGGCAGTGCTGTGCAATGCCAGGTCGATCAGAAACAAGACGGCAATGATTGCCGCCTTGATTTCATCGGTTGACCTGGCTTGCATTATGGAGACCTGGGTGGGAGATGATGCTGGCCCTGTTTTTGAGGCTGCAGTCCCCCCAGGGTATACCGTGGTGCACTGCCCAAGAGAAAATCGCTGGGGTGGCGGTGTAGCCATCTGCTTTAGATCTAACCTGACCTTCACCGTGCACCCGGCGGGAATCCCAGGTTCATTTGAGTGTGTGGCCATTCGTGGAGGACTCAGCATTGGCTGAAGGATCCTCCTCATCTATCGCCCTCCTGGCCCGATGGGGGGGGGGGTTCCTGCAGGAATTTGCCGAGTTTGTTGTCGGCGAAGCATTGGATTCCCCCAGATGTATTTTTCTGGGGGATTTCAAAGTTTTGGCCAATGATAAAGTTCAAAAGTGCACCAGCGAATTTCTGCAGAGTATGTCCTTGCTGGGGCTGATGCAGTTTGTTGATGCACCTACTCATCGGGATGGCCACACACTGGACCTGGTGTTCTCACTGGGGCTTGAGATTGTAGATCTTGCGATTGATCAGGTATTTTGCTCTGATCATTGCATGGTGAAGTTCACGCTTGCGGCTCCCGCCATAAGTTCTTCCCCTGCTGAGATGATTCGCTGCCGCCCTTTACGTGATCTTACCCCTGAGGGTTTTATGGCGGCAGTTGATTTATCTAGTATGGGTGATGCATGCGTCGGAGCTGTTGATGTCGGGGTAGACACCTATAATAAGGTGTTACCTGACACCATCAACTCCCTCGCACCTATCCGTGTACGACCCAGAACTTCGTACCTGAGGTCTCCCTGGTACGATGGAGATCTTAAGGAAATGAAGAAGATGGGTCAGAGATTAGAGCGCCGCTGGAGGAAGTCCCGTCTGGAGACGGACAAACTGGTCCTCGTGCGCATTATACGCATATCAGAGGCAATCAACCAAAAGAAGACAGTATTTTTGTCTCGGGAGATTGCTGCCGGGAGAAACCGACCAGCCTCACTCTTCCGGACTGTTGATAGACTTCTCCATCCTGTCTGTCTCCAGCCCGGAAGAGTTTCCTCAAATGAGGATTGTGAGGATTTTGCTCGGTTTTTCTCGGACAGGGAGTCTTTGATCCGGCGGGAGGTTTCTTCAGCCAGCAATACCATTGCTGACAGTGGTCGCCAGTTGTGTTCTGAGTGCACTCCGCCTACTTGGGAAGAGTTTAGGCCAGTGGAGGTCCATGAGGTTACTGAGGTGGCAGCCAATCTGAAGCATACCTTTTGTGAACTGGACCCAGTGCCAACGCGTTTCTTAATGAGATGCATTGACTCTGTTGGCCCGGTGTTTGCCCTGATTGTTCGGTGCTCTTTGAGTCAGGGTGTCTTTCCAGATGCCTTGAAGGAGGCTCTGGTACGACCTCTTTTAAAGAAATCTTCTTTGGAACCGGAGATCAGGGCAAATTACCGTCCCATCTCCAATCTCCCATTTTTGGGAAAGATTGTTGAGAAGGTGGTATCACTTCAGTTGGAGGAACATCTCATGACTCACGAGTTGTACGATCCCTTCCAGTCGACTTTTCGGGCCAGACATAGCACTGAAACTGCGTTAGTTTGGGTGCAGAATGACCTCCTCAGGGCTAGAGACCGAGAGGACAGGACAATTCTTGTTCTCCTCGATCTCTCTTCAGCATTTGATACTGTGGACCATTGTGTGTTACTTCTCCGCCTAAGGGAGTTATGTGGACTCACCAGTATTGTCATCAAGTGGTTTGAGTCCTTTCTCACCAATAGGAGGCAACGGGTTGTAATGGAAATTTCTCATCTACCCTGCCTCCTTTGTGGAGTCCTCAGGTTCGTATTGGTCCCAATGTTGTTCACAGTATATATGCTGCCCTTGGGGGGGGTCATTAGGAAGTATGGTCTGAGTTTTCATTGCTATGCTGATGACACTCAGCTATACTTATCCTTTGCCCCAGGAACATCAAACGCAGTGGATGTGTTAAATATCTGTCTGGCTGAGATTAATGACTTGATGGCCTCCAGCTGGCTACGACTGAACCCTGACAAGACTGAGGTATTGGTAGTGGAGTCGAACAGAGTTCGTGATGGGATGGCCTCTGACTCTGCAACTGGACTTGTGCTAGGAGCTGCGTCATTGACGGCCTCCCCTTGGGTGCGAAATCTTGGTGTGATTCTTGACAGGAACCAGTCCATGGAGGTTCAAATATCTTCCGTGGTTCGTTCCTGTTTTTTCCATCTTAGAAACATTGCCAAGATTAAGCCCCTTGTTCCGTCTCTGGACCTCCCTACCTTGATACATGCCTTAGTCACTTCTAGGCTTGACTACTGTAATGCCCTCTATCTCGGGGTCTCTGGAGGTTCTCTTCGCAGACTGCAGCTAGTGCAAAACGCTGCTGCCCGGCTTTTGACCGGGCAAGTAAATTTTGTCATATTTCACCTGTACTGCGCGAATTGCACTGGCTGCCTGTCAGATGGAGAGTACTCTTCAAGGTGGGTTTTCTCACCTATAAGGCCCTACACGGGCAGGGCCCTGGTTACCTGTCAGTTCTCCTGGTACCTTCTTCCTCTACCCGTAATCTCCACTCCTCTAGTGGTGGCCTCCTAACTGTTCCAAGAGCGAGATTAAAATCTGCAGGCGACTGAGCTTTTAATGTTGCCGCTCCCACTCTTTGGAACTCCTTACCAACTGTAGTTAGGGAGGCCCCCACTATAACTGCCTTTAAGGCTCGCCTGAAGACTTTCCTATTTTTGCAAGCTTTTGGGGTGTAATGTCGATTATTTATATGTATTCATTTTAATCTATATATTTATGTGGTATGAAATGCTGCAAAGTTTTTGTGCGGCGCCCAGAGCCTTTGGGATTGGGCGTCTTTTTAAATAAACTTGCCTTTGCCACTTGCCTTGTTGATGTACCACATGGTTGTAGTATTGTCTTTCCTGATTTGTACTACTTTCCCCTGAACCACAGCTGAGAATGTCTGCAGAGCTAGAAAGACAGCCCTCAGCTCTAGAAGATTTATGTGAAGGAGAGACTCCTGGTGAGACCAGGTTCCCTGAGCTGTAAGCTGATCCAGGTGAGCCCCCCAGCCTAGGAGAGAGGCGTCGGTGGTGAGAATCACTGAAGGAGCATGATTGATGAATGGAACACTTTGCCAAAGGTTGTCCTCCTCCAGCCACTACTGGAGTGCCTGAACTAGAGTTTGAGACACTGGAACCAATTTGGAGAGAGGGTCCTTTTTCTGAGACCAGTAAGATCTGAGATGAAATTGAATATCTCTCATCTGAAACCTTGATCCCTGGACCACAGCTGTAGAAAATGTCTGGCTGGACGAGAAACTAGATGATGAAAAGAGGAAGCCAGCATGACTAGAGACTGGACTCTTAAAAGAGGAAGAAATGCTCTTGCCTGGGTAGTGTCTATGTCCACCCCTATGAAGGTGAGCAGCTCAGTTGGTTCCAAAACCGACTTTTCTAGGTTTAGAATGAAACCCAAGGACTCCAGCAGCCTTTGGGTGACCTCTAAGGCTGACCTGACTTGGTCCGAGGACTGACCTACTAGGAGCCAGTCGTCGAGATACGGGAACAGAAGGATACCTTGTCTCCTGAGGAATGCCACTACTACTGCCAGGCACTTGGTGAACACCCTTGGAGCAGATGTTAGGCCAAAAGGCATGGCTCTAAACTGCTAATGGCCTGAGGGCAACTCGAACCTGAGGTACTTTCTGTGGGAATGTCTGATGGGTATGTGGAAATAGGCATCCTTGAGATATAGGCAGGCTAGCCAGTCTTCTGGTCTCAGAGAGGGAAGAATTATTCCCAAAGTCACCACTTTGAACTTTGGTTTGGTTAAATGCTTGTTGAGGTACCTTAAATCTAGGATGGGTCGCCACTCCCCTGTCTTTTTTGGGGTAAGGAAGTATCTGGAATAAAGTCCTTTTCCCCTGTGAAAAAGAGGTACCTTCTCTACTGCTTGCATGAGCAGGAGAGAGGAGACTTCTGCCTCTATGGCCTTTGTCTCCAAGGGGGAGAGGGGGCTGAAAGATCTTGCTCTCATTTTTGGGAACCTGTTGAAACTGAGAACAAGTCCCTGGCTCACTAGTTCCAGGATCCATTTGTCTGAAGTAATGGACTCCCAAGCCTGGGAGTTGTGAGCCAGTCTGCCCCCTACAGGAACTGGGGAGGTGACCCTGACTGACACCTCAGGGTGTCTGTTTGGCAGGGGGCTTGGACTGAGTGAATGCTGGGGTCCTGGTCATCCCTCATCTGCCTCTTCCCCTGAAGAACCCCTTCTGCTGGAATGAAGAGGAAGCCTGGGCTTGGTAAAAAGGCCTGTGAAAAGGCCTGCCCCTGCCAGCCCTAAACTGCTGCTTCTCAGGAGTGGCCTGCTACTTTTTTGCTGCAGCACTCCTGTAGGTGGTCCTGTACTCGTCCATCTTCTTCATGTAAGCCTCTGTCTGATCACCAAACAGAGAATTACCAGCAACAGGAAAATCCATGGCCTTAGTCTGGGTATGCTGTGACAAACTGGTACATCTAAGCCAAGCTAATCTCCTCATGGAGACAGATGTAGCTATGACCCTGGAATGTACATCATTCGACTCAACAGCAGTGTGAAACTGGACCTTGGATGCCTCTATACCATCTGCAGCTGCAGCTCCTTGGCTAGCTGGGGAGGGGCACTCTTAGCCAGTTCCAGAACTGTATCCCACCTCAATTTCTGGTACCTGGCTGTATATGCCATATAATTAGCTTGTCTGAGTCCCAAACAGGACGCCAAGTACTGCTTCTTGGCCATGGCATCCACTTTCCTAGAATCCTTATCTGGGGGGTGGGATGCCAAGGGAATATTTGCCTTGTCACAGGCTGCAGCCTGCACTACCCCAACATGGCTGCATTGAGTAGTAAGAAATTCTGTTCCAGGACCTGAAAACGTATATCTCCTGACCATCTTTTTATCCACAGGAGGTATAGAAGTTGGAAACTGCAAGATTTTTTGTGTCTGTTTCCCAAGGGATTTATGCAAAGGGATAGACACTCTCTTCGACTCTGGGACACCCATCATTTCTATGAAGTCAAGTTCCTCCTGATCCTGTTCAGCTTCCTCGACTGGGAACTGAAGAGTATCAGCCACTTTCTGTAAAACAAGAAATGGGAGGGGGACTCAGAAAGTCTGGGAAGAGACACACTGGAAGGCCTGTCTGGGAAGATGTCAGGCTCTACTGGCTCATCTAGGCCTTCATCTTCCTCTTCATCATACTCTTCTTCTCCATCCTGATCGCCTTCATAGAAATGGATCAATGTCAGAAGCGACTATGTCCAACCGAACACCTCTGTGAACCACTGCCGGTTGGGTCGGAACCGGGCAAAGCGACTGTACTATAGTGATCGCTTTTGCAATCTCCTTAGCGGTCGGACCATGGGAAGTCGGATCCGAACTGGCTGATTTACATTTCCTTTTACTAGGAACTGATTCCGCAGAATCAGCTCTCCTTTTGCCTGAGGAGGTATCACCCAGGTCAGTGGGCACCTCCTTAGGTTCGGTCGCAACTGAATCGGGCTGGCCAACCGGGTCAGCGGACTTCTCGGCCTCCCTCCCTCTCCCTCAACCTACTCAAACATTTTTTCCAGAGTGGCTTTAGGAAAGTTTTTACAAATCTGGCAGTCTTCTTTGAGGTGGTCAAACCCCAGACAGTAAACACAGATGAGGTGAGGGTCGGCCTTAGCAAATGCCTCCTTACACTCGGTACAGTGCTGAAACCCAGTGGGACCGGTTTTCTTTTTGGGTTTGTCAGACATGCTGAAAACTGAAACAGTTACCCTTACCAGCTTTTACGCCAGGCAACTAAACACTGATCGGTTCCAACCGTGCACGGGTCGGTTAAAAAAATCCAGAAAATTGAATTTTTTTTTTTTTTTTTTTAAGGAACCAATGAGTACCGGAAACCACAGCAATATTTTTTTAATAAACTCAAATAGAATGGGATTCAGTTCTAAACCGGACCGACCGGAGAAGAACCTAAGGCAAAAAACAATTTCCACAATAATACCAAAATCACAACCACTACCTACTACTACCACCACTTATTGTTACCAAGACAGAGATAAGAAGACCGAAAATAAAGAAGTGGTTAGATAAAACCGACCGATTTGAACTATACCGAACCGAAGTGCAGGAGGGATCTCCGGAGCAACTTCACAGTTAGGCGGAGTAAAAAATCTGACGGTTACACTGCAGAGTGCTAGAGACAGAGGTTTGAAAACCGAGCTCGAGCTCAACGTTCTATGCTTCTGCATAGAGTTAACTCTTTACTCTCCGGGGCAGTTCAAGTGCTGGGGCTAACTGCATATAGTCAGAATACAGCAAGACTTCATGTTGTTTGAATGCTAGAAATAAACTTGCTGCAATAGACTACAATAAGCATGTTGTAAGAGAATTCAAAAGAAATGATGATGGAGAAGTCCAGTAAGTGTTATAAATTAAGAATCACTGTAAAAAATCAAGTACGTAATAATATCCGGCATGGTGAGCTTCACTGTGAAATTCCTTACAGCATATGAAATGCCCGGTACTTGGCAATAAAGTCCACCCTGGAGGTTATTATTGCTCTTAGAAATTGGGGAATGTTGCATTTGTATATGTGAATCACTAAGTTTATTACAAAAGTTAATAGAAAAAAAATATGAAAATGACATTTAAGTATTTCTGTTGTACAGTACACTCCCTGTGCTGTTTCGTGACCTGGTCTCCCATCAACACTTAGCCTTCTGTTTCAGTTAACCACACACAACACCCACACATCACGACGTCAATAACAAGAAATACTTTTCCATGAGAAACCTTTTAACATCCTTTTTAGATTAAAAAAAAAAAAAAAAAAAAGGAAAGGAGAAACACAGATCTTTGACCTTGGTATTGTGACATTGTTCTTTGTTTCCGAGTGTAGTGGTCAGAAAAGTAACTAATCTGTATTTGCTCAATAGATGTACCCATCACCATTCAAAAAAGTCGAAGCAATGGTCCGCAACTCCCCTGAAGGAGGTAAAGGACTACAGTTACGTGACAGAAATAATCAAAGACATCGTTCAGAGAAGAAAAGAAGACACATTGCCGTTATTGAAATATCATCATTCAGAGTTATTCAATCCAAAAACAATCAAAAAATAACTGCAAAGCAGTCCCCTCCACCTGTCGAAGAACTTGTCGTATTACATAAAAAAAGAGGGAGAATGAGTGTCAGTTGATAAACTGTAGTATAACTAATGCAAAGCAGTACTCATCATTTGTATTATAACTGACATTTTGATGAGTAAATATTTCTCTATTTTTATGATTTGAATTCCAGTAAAGTTATGCACCCTCCTGTGCTGCAGTGGGTACATTTATGGCATGCTGTATTAGACAGGAATTTCAATTCTTGCACATGGATTGCAAAATGTTTCCTAAAACGAATACAATTTGCTAATCTAACAATCAGCCCTAGACATCGCAGTGACACTTCAGACTGATCTCTTTAATCTTGAAGATATGAAAATGGGTCCAAAAATTAAAATTCCTTATGACTTCTAATGAAGAGACTCATTACATAATAATATTTAAAACAACATTCTACTGTTGGGCATTAAATGTTCACACCGTAACAATTTGGATACTGATTTTTAAATGTTTTTCACACTGCAGGTATATTTTTAAATTATTCTACAAGTCTTTAGAAAATGCAGAGGATCACAATGTACGAGTCAACATGCATATATTTATATATAGTATTTGCAAGTGAATTATTGGTGATATCAGTAAACTTACTGTATGTATTAAATGTTCCTTATTTGAGAACTGCATCCTCATTTTTTGTTTAATTTAGACACTGTCATTCACATATGATTTATTAAGCAGCGTCATCAGAAGACAGATTGTTTTTACCTTTTACCTGGCACATATGTGTACAGTTTTTAGTATGCTAACTTCAAGACCCGAGTAATTTCATAGCACAAAGCAAAGTGAAGTGTAACCTGATCCAAAAAGGAAAGATGTTTAAGATAGGGCAGGGCTTGCACTGGGTCACTGTAGATTGGGGAAGAGTAGCATACCTCTCAACTGTACCACATTATGAGGAACATTTCTCATTTCACTTCACAAAAGCGCCCTGTTCCACATTGTAAGGACTTGTTCCACATTCAGTATTAACATTTTAAAGCAAAAATCTATAGTAAGTAATGCAAAAAATATATTATTCAATTAATAACAGACTTTCTGAACTAAATGCAACCATTTTAACAGTGTGCTGAGCCTCCTAGGTAAAGATTTGATTAAGTGTTCTACATTTTACTCATTTGTTCCACATTTTGAGAGGCAATGTTATACATTTAGGAGACAAAAGGTTGAGAGGTATGAAGGGTAAGGTCGTGGTGATGGGGGACCTAAATATGCCAGGAATAGACTGGGGGACTATAACATCCCCAGTGGCCAAGGAGCAGAGGTTGCTGGATGTCTTCCAGGACGCGTTCCTGAACCAGCAGGTGGGGGAACCAACTCGGGAGGACAGGACATTGGATGTAGTCCTGGCAGATAGTTACCAGATTAGGGGGTCTAGAGGTGAGGGACCCGCTGGCAGGAGTAATCATGCCACTGTCTGGTTTTTCTGGACCTGGCAGGGGAGGGAGCTGCTCAAGGATGGTGGTGACTGACTTCAGGTGGTGCGGATTTCCAGGAGATGGGAAGGATCCTTAAGGGGCATTTGGATGGGACCAGAAATGGATGCCGATAGTAGGTGGGAGATCATTAGAAGGGGGGGTACAGGAGGCTACCAGGTCCTGTGTAAGACATAGGCGCAAGTTTGGTAAGGCCAGAAAACCCTGCTGGACGGTTTGTACTGGGGACAAAGAAACCCAAGGGGGTGGGAGGGACAACAGAGTCCATGCCCAGCATGGGTGCTGACTATCGAGCAGACATGAAAGACCATTGGGCCTCCTCTGCTGGCATTTTTAGTATGTTAGAATTGAAAACATATGAGGATAGAATACAGAACCTCAACATGTACTGGAAAAAGAGGAGGGATGTGTAGGGGTTTGTTCAATTGCTATAAGGCACAACAAACTCCATGAGAAATAGTGAATACTGTACATAAAGTGGATATTTCGTAAATATTTATAACATGGGGCATGAGAAAACAGGTACCTGATTGGTACAGAGCCATCAGCTGACCGCTGATATGCACAGCTGGTGTGATGGGGCAACAGACAGGATCACTGAGCTGAACAGGAGAGGGAAAGAGAGAGAGAGAGAGAGACAGTGTATGTGTGACATTTCTATGTCCATAACACCAAGGCAAAGTGCATTAGTTGTAAGGTGGCAGGATACAGTACCTTTTTTGCTGTTTACACAGCAATAAAAACACCTGTTTTTTTTTTTGTTTGTTTGTTTACATATACCCCATGTTATAAGCAAAATAACCCACAACAGGGTGTGCAGTTACTGTGGATTAATCAACACCCCAGGTGCTGTGAGGACACTCGACCTGCGGCCTCGTGCCTCACAACGTACCCAGGGTGTTGATTAATCCACAATAACCACACACCTTGTCGTGGGTTATTGCTTCCTTGCCACTTAATTGCCTCAAAAATATTACTGTTTACAAAAACTATGCCACTATATAGGAAGGAAGTACCTTTACGGCTATGTAAAACTACATTTTTGTTCATATAGCAATACAAGCACTAAAATCAATCACGATCACTCTACCTATGTTAAACATTATAATATGGCTATAAAAAAAATCCAGTAATCGTACTGACTGAGGATCTTGGAACCCAGTGCCGATATCACATGACGACAGCACTGAACGAAGGTCTTCTCTTATTTTTTATAGGCATATCATAATCACAAGAAATAATTACTCATCTTAGTAATCTTTTTTCTTCTAAGGGAATCTTACTGTATTCTGACTTATGCAGTATGGTCTCATCATAGCACTGCCCCGGAGCCGAAATGGTTAACAGAACCTATATGCAAATGATGGAATGCTAGGCTCGAGTTCGGTTTTCAAATCACTGTTCCTGGTAAACAACTTCTAAACCGTCAGATTCTTACAAAGCCTGCCCTAAGCAGTTTCCTATTACTATAACATTAACAATAATAAAATAATAAAACCTAGCGCTCCCTTCCCAATTAAAAAAAGAAAACAATATAGGGTATACCCCCCTTTTTCACAGAAATTATTTTTTACTAAATGACATCACTAAGACTCAAGTCACAGGTGTCCAAAAAACAAGAACCAAAGATACCCCCAGGTTTGCACCAACTCTACCACAGTAGTAGTGCAGTGACCTTAGGTTTTAGTAGGGGAGGTAGGGTGGGAGCTCAAAATACAGTAAGATTCCCTTAGGAGAAACAAGATTACTAAAGTGAGTAATTTTTTCTTCAAACCCCAGGAAATCTTACTGTATTCTGACTCATGCAGATTACCAAGCAGTGCCTTTGGAGGTGGGCTAGAACCTACTTAGGAAACAGGCTCTGCAGGACTGCTGTGCCAAACCTGGCATTACCTCTGGCCTGAACATCCAAACAGTAGTGTTTGGTGAATGTGTGGACTGTTTTCCAAATTGCAGCTTTACAGATGTCCACTAGAGGAATCTCTCTGGCAGCCACCAGAGAGGCTGCAGTACCCCTGGAAGAGTGGGCTCTGAGACACATAGGTGGTTGCTTTCCCACCTTACCATAGCAGAACTGTATACAGGTAACTATCCACCTGGCAATGGATCGTTTGGTGACAAGTCTACCTTTTCCCACCTCTCCATAAGTGAGGAAGAGCTGGGTCTGATTCTGCCTGTGACTCCTTGTACAGTCCAGAAAGTAGCTGACTGCCCTTTCACATCCAGGCTGTGCAGCCTACGCTCACCTGAGGTGGAGTGGTCAGTAAAGAACACTGGTAAGGTATTAAACTGATTAAGGTGAAAATCTGATACCACCTTGGGCAGGAATTTTCTGTTAGTCCTGAGAACCATTTTGTCCCTATGGACAGCAATATAACCTTGCTCCATGAACAATGCCTGGAGCTCACTGATCCTTCTTGCAGAGGTAATAGCTACCAGGAATTCAAGTGCAACAACCCTTTAAAAAACTTTTTAAACACTGGCTTAGAAGCTAGTGAAGAAGGCTTACCTGCTGAAAGGTAAGCTGAAACAACTGCCAGATGTACTCTCAAAGTGGCAATGGTTAGATCTGTGGAGTGCAAGTGAGCCATATAGTCCAGGACTATAGAGAGATCTGCCTGGGTATGTTCCAGACCCCTACCCTGGCACCAGAAAGAAAACCTCTTCCATTTTGAGACACAAGTTTTCTTAGTAGAGGGTTTTCTGGAAACTCTCAGGATGCCCATAACTCCTCCTGAGAGAAGCAATCCTGCATACTTGAAGTCCTCAAGAGCCATGCCTTGAGTCTGAAGGATAGAAGGTTGGGATACATGATCCTCCCCTGGGAGGATGTGAGCAGGCTGTACCCCCTGGGAAGGCTGACTGGCTTGGCTACCGACAATGATAGGAGCATGGAGTACCAAGGCTGCCTGGCCCAATCTGAGGCAATGAGAATCACTGATGCTGGCTGGAGCCAGAGTTTGTTTAATACTCTCAGTAACGGGGAAAAGGAGGAAAGGCATACAGAAACCTCCCTGTCCAATCCAGCAGGAGCGTATCCAGAGGGATTGTGCCACTGACAGGGGGGCCTGCAACAGTATTGTGGGAGCTGGTGATTGTCTGGAGCTGCAAACAGCTCTACCTCTGGGGTGCCCCATCTCCTGAATATGGTCTGTAAGACCTGCTTGTTCAGTGACCACTCATGGTGGTTCTGATTTATTCTGAGGGCATCCGCCAGGACATTGTCCTTACCTGGAAGGTGGACGGCTGTGAGGAAGACGTTGAGGGAATAGACCAAGGCCCAAACTTTCATTGCCTCTGTGCATAGAGGAGCTGACCTTGTTCTCCCTTGCTTGTTTATATAATACATGGTGGTTGTGTTGTCTGTTCTGACCTGAACCACCTTCCCCCTGACTTGGTTGGAAAAGAACTGAAGAGCTAATAGAACTGCCCTGAGCTCTAGAAGATTTATATGCAGGAGGGATCCCTGCTGGCTCCATGTTCCATGAGTTGTGAGATCTCCCAGATATGCACCCCAACCCAGGAGGGATGCATCTGTTGCGAGCACCAGAGAAGGGGATTGCTGTAGGAAAGGAACCCCCTGCCTGAGGTTGTCTCTTTGCAGCCACCACTGCAGGGCTTGCAGGAAAGTGACTGACTGATACTAGTTTTGACAGAGAATCCTTTCTTTGAGACCAGTATTCTCTCAAGTAAAACTGTATGTCTCATCTGGAACCTTGCTCCCAGCACAGTTCCTGTGGAAGTTGCCATATGTCCCAGCAACTGAAGGAAGTGCCTTGCTGGCCTTGAGACATGGAGTTTGAAGGATTCGGCTGCCTGGATGAGGCTGTCCACTCTGTCCTGAGGCAGGTAAGCCATCCCTCTCTTTGTGTCTAGTTCTGCCCCCATAAATTTGAGGAGCTGAACTGGCTCCAGAATAGACTTTTTGTGGTTCACCAGGATATGCCTCCCTGACTTGCTGAGGGGACTGTCCTACTATCAACCAATCACCTAGGTAGGTAAAAACTGACACTCTTTGTCGTCTTAGATGGGCCACAACCACTGCCAGACACTTTGTGAACACTCTTGGGGCAGATGTGATTCCGAAAGGCATTGCCATGAACTGGTAATGGCCTGAGGGTAGCCTGAACCTGAGATACTTTCTGTTCGACTTTCTGATTGGGATATGTAAATATGCATCCTTGAGGTCTAAGGATGCCAGCCAGTCTCCCAGTCACAGGCAAGGTAGTATTGTGGCCAGAGTGACCATCCTGAATTTTGGTTTTGTCAGATGCTTGTTTAAGTATCTGAGATCCGGAATGGGTCACCACTCCCCTGTTTTTTTCACTGTAAGGAAGTATCTGGAATACAGCCCCTTGCCCAGGTGCCTGGGAGGTACTGGTTCTACGGCCTTGAGCACCAGGCAGTCTGAAACCTCCGATTTCAGCAAGGTTGTTTCTAATGGGGAAGATGGTTTGAAAGCTCTTGATCTGAGCCTTGGCAAAGCCTTGAAGCTGATGGCAAGACCCTGGGCCACTACCTCCAGGACCCACTTGTCTGTGGTGAAGGTTTTTCCATTCCTGGAAGTAGTGGGTCAACCTGCCCCCTACTGGGCATGAGGAGGTAACCCAAACAATTCCCTCAGGGCTTCGGTTGAGCTACTGACTGAACAGTGGGGCTGGTGCTGGAGGATGGGAGGCCAGAGGGATGCTAGCTTTGTCACAAGCTGCAGTCTGTACCACACCTTCACGGCTGGGGTGTCCAAAAAGGAACTCAGCCCCAGTTTTTTCCACCCAGTACTTCCTATCCACCTTTTTATTTGTAGGAGGAACAGAGGTGGGTGCCTGCAGTACCTTCATCATCTACTTTCTCATAATGCAATCCATGTACCATTTTTGTTGTCCTCTTCTGAACCTTCTCTACCCTGTCTATGTCCTTACGTAAGTAAGGTCTCCAGAACTGTACACTGTACTCCAGGTGGGGCCTCACTAGTGCCTTGTATAGTGGAATTATGACCTCCTTTTTCCTGCTGGTGATGCCCCTGCCTATGCATCCCAGCATCCTATTTGCTTTACCTGCTGCCTTGTCACACTGTTTCCCCTACCCTGAGGTCATCAGAGATGATAACCCCAAGGTTCCTTTCCTCCTTGGTGCATGCTATATCCTCACCCCCCCAACTGATATGCTACTGCAGGGTTTTTTTGTCTCATATGCATTATCTTGTACTTCTTTGCATTGCATTTCAACTGCCAAACCCCTGATCATTCGTCAAGTTTCTGCAGGTCCCTCCTCATTCTATCTACACCCTCTGCTGTGTCCACTCTGCTACAGAGCTTTGTGTCATCAGCGAACAGGGAAATTCTGCCTTCTAGGTCATGCGCAATGTCAGTGATGAAGACGTTGACTAGGACCGGTCCCAGCACGGATCCCTGTGGTATCTCACTGGTCACTCTTCCCTCTGTGGAGCGACAGCCAGTTACCACCACCCTCTTTGTCCTGCCGCCCAACCAGTTACCTACCCACTGCACTACTGTCCTGCCAACTCCTATATTCCCCAGT
The DNA here is from genome assembly GCA_016271365.2 of Neoceratodus forsteri. Classification (NCBI taxonomy): domain Eukaryota; kingdom Metazoa; phylum Chordata; order Ceratodontiformes; family Ceratodontidae; genus Neoceratodus; species Neoceratodus forsteri. The sequence continues at coordinate 1,549,218,426 of CM057450.1, forward strand.
TTGTTTAATAGACTTTTATGAGGCACAGTGTCAAAGGGATTGCTGAAGTCCAGATAGGCCACGTCCACTGCCCTCTCTTTATCCACCTCCCTTGTCACCCAGTCGAAAAATTCAATGATGTCGGTCTGAAATTACCTCCCCCTGGTGAAACCATGCTGCCTTGAGTTCTGTAGTCTGTTGGCAACCAAATGTTCCACCAATCTGCAATAGGATATCAAGGACTCCGTAGACTTCACCACTGGACAGACACACCTTGAAATTAAAGGCTAGAAGTAAAATATTTAAATTGACTGCAGCTTTAAAAGCAAAAACTTGTCAACTGCATCTGTATGCATCCAACTATCTAGTACTCTGACTCAAAATAGGCAAGTTTTTATCACTTGAGAGTGGCCAGCAATTTCATAACTCATTCGTGCATCTAACACGTGAGCTATGGTCTTCACCCCTCACATTTGACGTGAAATTACACATTCTAAGTCACTCCAAGGTAAACCTCATATATAAAAATACATTTGAATAATTTTATAATTAAAAAAATGCTATACATGAAATATGGAATAGCAGAATTTACACAGTAATTGTGAGGTAACCGTAAGTCAGCTGCACCTCATGACACACCACAACAGCTGAGATTAAATCAGACAACTACAAACACACTCTGACATTCATAACTACTTAAAAAAATAATTAAACCTAGTATAGACCAGTTAGTTTGACCTCAGTGGTAGGGAAAATGATGGAATCACTTCTGAAGGAAAGAACTGTTGAGTACCTAGAGGCCAGTGGGGCACAGGACCCAAGGCAGCATGGATTCACAATGGGAAGGTCATGTCAGACGAATCTAACAGATTTCTTTGACTGGGTGACCAAAGTAGTAGACCAGGGAGGGGCTGTGGACATGGCCTACCAAGATTTTAGCAAGGCATTTGATTCAGTCCCACACAAAAGATTAATTCACAAGATAGCCAGCCTTGGAGTGGGTCCCCAGGTGGTAGCCTGGATAAAAAATTGGCAAGACAACAGGATGCAAAGGGTAGTAGTAAACGGAGTACACAGTGAAGAAAGGAGGGTTACTAGCGGAGTACCACAGGGTTCAGTACTGGGACCTGTCCTTTTTAATGTCTTTATAAGTGACATTGCAGAGGAACTGGAAGGAAAAGTATGTCTCTTTGCAGATGACACAAAGATCTGCAACAGGGTTGATACACAAGATGGAGTGGAAAGGATGAGAAGGAACTTGGCAAGGTTGGAGGAATGGTCAAATGTATGGCAGCTCAGATTCAATGCAAAGAAGTGGAAGGTAATGCAAATGGGAAACAAAAACCCAGGGGAAGCATACATAATGGGGGGTGAGATACTGACAACAGTAAAAATAGAAAGGGACCTGGGGGTAATTATATCAGATGACCTAAAGGTGGGCAAGCAATGTGAGAAGGCAGTAAGGAAGGCCGGGGATACTGGGATGCATGGAAGAGGCATCAATAGTAGAAAACAGGAAGTTGTTATCCTCTGTACAGACAGTTGGTGAGACCCCATCTGGAGTACTGTGTGCAGTTCTGGAGACCCCATCTCCGCAAAGACATAGACAGAGTGGAGGCTGTCCAGAGGAGGCCAACCAAAATGGTGCAGGGTCTGCACCAGAAGACATACGAAGAAAGACTAAAGGAGCTTAATATGTATACCCTTGAGGAAAGAAGTGAGAGAGGGGACATGATAGAAACTTTCAAGTACCTCAAGGGAATTAACAAAGTCCAAGAGGGTAGCATCTTCCAGAAAAAGAGATGTGCAAGAACAAGGGGGCACAATTTGAAGATAGAGGGGGGATGGCTCAGAGGTAATGTGAGGAAGTATTTTTTCACTGAGAGGGTTGTGGATGCATGGAACAGCCTCCCTGAGGAGGTCGTGGAGTCAAGAACAGTGGGGGACTTCAAAAATGCATGGGACAGGCATAAGGCAGTCCTAGTGGGGGTAGGAGGAAGTAAGCTGTTGGTTAACTAGGATCTGCAGCTCATCTGTTAGGTAGGAAAATGGGCAGACTAGGTGGGCCAAGCGGTCCTTATCTGCCGTCAAATTCTATGTTTCTATAAGCATCACTGGGTCACAGTAGACATCTGCATTGTACATAACATAATTACATGTATGTCTGTTTATGTGATGTTATGTTAAATGTGGATTCAATTGCAAAAGAGAATTTAATCTCAATTTGAAATCCAATAAAGTTTGAAGTAACATTATATTACGTTCATTAAAAAAACGAAATAACCTAAAAAGCAAAATCCACTGCAACTTCAGCTGCCTGATCAGAAGGATCAATGCTGGCATGTCCTGTTGAACTGAAACCTGACATGAAAAGCCTGCCACGTGACTGGCCAATTCTGCTTGAGCTTCTCCTGCATATTGATCTAGTAGCCCACGTCACTTGGTTGTTTCTTATTCTTGGTCTGGACCTGTTCCCTCTAGGTAATCCTGACAGACTTGTGTCTAATGCATCAATCCTCGGTATAGAGTTATCATGCAATTCTATGACGAAGATGACTCCGATATAATCCTATGAAGCAATGTAACATACAGTTTCCATTACTTACATACATGGAATACTTATGGATAATCCATTCATGACAATATATAACCAGGATATTGTGGATTGGTAAACTGTGAGCCATATTTGGGGTGCAAACATTCAATAATATTCTATATTCCAGATAAGTAGCAACTGTAGAAATAATAGGGGTGGGGTGCAAACAGGTAGAAGAAATACATCAATAATTCTGCTCAGTACTTACAAAGTAGAAAACAGGGACTACACCCAAAGTAAGTGGTAGGGCAGGCATAGTGTTTCGGGAAGGAAGGGAAGATTGTTTAACCAGGAGTAACACACTAAGCCGAAGCTTGTTTCCAGATGCGACCTGGGAGCACATGGAAGTTAAGTGACTTGCTCAGGATCACACAGTATTCACCTAGGCGGCTGTGGGATTCAAACTCAGGTCTCCAGAGCTGCAGCTCAGAGCCTTAACCCACTGCGCTATACTGCCTCTATGACAGACTGATTAATAACAGTGGGCAGAAAGCTGGAGGGCATGATGCTACTGAGGGTGTATGAGGCACCAGAGTTAGATGTCATACACCGTAAAAAGGTGGAAATAGTATTGGGAGATCTGGCAATAATCCGTCCAAATATGGATAGTTACCAGAGGTGCAAGGTAATCAAAGAAAAAATTACTCACCTTAGTAATGTTGTTTCTTCTAATGGAGTCTTGCTATATTATGACATATGCAGTGAGTTCCAACCTTCGAACTGCTCCGGAGGTGAAAGAGTTAACTTTCCATGCCAGGCATGGAATTTTGAGCGCGAGCTCGGTTGAAAACTCTGTCTGTTGTTAATCAAACTCAAACTGTCAGATCTTTACGAGCAAAACTCACTAAGGTTCTGTGTGGAAGCTGTAAACCTACACTAGCCAACTGGCTACTAACTATAAGAACACATTTTTCTTGGTCCCAAAACAAAGACTCAAGTCAGGGGATCCAAAAAAATTAAAAACATAACACCGAAACACCCCAAAAAGGAGGGGTGAACAAATAAGGTGGGCATCTACTAAGTGCCAACACTGCACTGCCCACCCACATCCCAAAAGTAGAGGTTCTGAGAGGGGCAGGCGGAGGTCATAATATAGCAAGACTCCATTAGAAGAAACAACATTACTAAGGTGAGTAATTTTTTCTTCAAACAACATGAAGTCTTGCTATATTATGACATATGCAGACTACACAGCAGTACCTCCATGGAGGAGGGACAGAACCTACTTAGGAAATAGGCTCTGAAGCACAGCTGTGCCAAACCGAGCATCACTCCTAGCCTGGATGTCCAGGGAGTAATGCTTGGTAAAAGTGTGAACTGTTTTCCAGGTAGCTGCTTGACATATCTCTAGGATAGGGATGTCCCTGTCAGCAGCCAGAGATGCAGCTGTACCTCTGGTAGAGTGAGCCCTCAGGCCTGAGGGAGGAACCTTACCCAATTTTTCATAGTAAAATTGGATACAAGAGACAATCCACCTGACAATGGATCTTTTAGTGGCAGGTTTCCCTTTACCAACCTCACCATAAGTGAGAAACAGTTGGAGGGAGTCAAACCTGTGACCCTTGGTACGTTCTATGTAGTAACTAAGGGCTCTTTTGACGTCTAAACTGTGCAATCTCCTCTCGCCAGAGGAGGAATGCTCAGTGAAGTACACAGGAAGAGACAGATTGATTAAGGTGGAAGTCTGAAACCACCTTAGGCAAGAACTTTCTGTTAGTCCTGAGGACCACTTTATCTCTATGGAAAGGAGATAAAATCAGGTTCCACTGACAATGCTTGTAATTCACTTATGCCCCTGGCAGAAGTGATGGCTACAAAAACACAGTTTTCCAAGTCAAGTACTTCAGCTCTGCTGAAGACAAGGGCTCAAAATGGGATTGCATAAGCTGAGCAATGCAAATATTAAGATCCCAGGCAGGGGCAGGGTCCCTGAATGGAGGGTTGGTGTGAAGCAACCCCTTGAAAAACTTGGAGAATACAGGATGAGCCAAAAGAGAAGAGGGTTTACCTGCTGATAAGAAAGCAGACACGGCTGCCAGGTGCACTTTTAGGGTAGCTGGCCTCAGCCCCAAAGTATTCAAATGCACCATATAATCCAGGACTGTGGGTAAGTCAGCAGATTCTGGGGAAATATGTTTGCCAGAGCACCAAATGGAAAATCTCTTCCATTTGGAATTATAAGTAGCCCTGGTGGATGGCTTCCTAGAAGCCTTCAATATATCCAGTACACCTTGGGAGAGGTGTAGGTCAGCAAACTCTAACTCTTCAAGAGCCAGGCCTTGAGATTGAGAGATTTGAGATTCGGGTACCAAACCCTCCCCTGAGCACAGGTTAACAGGTTGTGAATCCTGGGAAGACACAGGGGAAGGTGGACTGCTAAGGACATAAGGAGTGGGTACCAGGGCTGTCTGGCCCAATCTGGAGCAATCAGGATCATCTTGCAGGGTTGAGATCTGATTTTGACTAGCACCTTGAACAGAAGAGGGAAAGGGGGAAAGCATAGAGAAACTTCCCTTCCCAACTGAGAAGGAAGGCACCCAGAGGGACTGAGCCCAACACTGGGGGCCTGCAGCAAAAAAGGGGAAGTTGGTGATTGTCTGGGGCTGCAAAAAGATCTATCTGTGGGGTGCCCCATCTGGCAAATACTACCTCCAATACTAGGGGATCCAGTGACCATTCGTGATGGCCCCGGGAAATCCTGCTCAGAGCATCTGCCAGGACATTGTCCTTGCTGGGAGGTGAACTGCCGTAAGGGAGGTGTTCAGGGAATACTCCAGAGACCATAACTTCATTGCTTTGGTGCACAAGGTCGTAGACTGAGTGCCTCCTTGCTTGTTGATGTACCACATTGTAGTGGTGTTGTCTGTTCTGAGCTGTACAACTTTGTTCTGAACAGAGGTGGAAAAAACTTGAAGTGCTAGAAAAACTGCTCTGAGTTCCGACAGATTGATGTGAAGCAGAGATTCCTGAGGGGACCACAATCCCTGGGTAGTGAGATCGCCCATGTGAGCTCCCCACCCCAAGAGGGATGCATCTGTAGCAAGGATTAAGGAGTGAGACTGAGGGGTGAAGGGAACCCCCTGTCTCAGATTGCTCTGGTCCTGCCACCACTGAAGGGCTTGGATCAGGGTTCGAGTCACTGGGATGGATAATTTGAATTGCTTTAGCTATTTCCTCAGCGGTTGGAGAAAGAGAACCTTTGGCTCCACACCAGCTGACTTTCTAGTCCTTTTAGTTGGAACCGGCTCCTCAGAGCTGGCTCTTCGCTTGCCCGAGGAAGTATCGCCCTGGTCAGAGGGCACTCCCTCCGGTTCGGCTGGAACCGAACCGGCTGGCCATCCGTCAGCAGACTTTTTGGCTCCTTTCCTGAGCCTACCAACTCTCTTTTCTATGGTGGCAGCAGGGAATTTACAAATCTGGCAGTCTGCATTGAGGTGGTCAAATCCCAGACAATACACACAGGTGTGTGTGGGTCAGCCTAGCAAAGGCTTCCCCACAAACACTACAGTGCTGAAACCCAGTGGGCCCGGTTTTCCTTTTGGGTTTCTCAGACACAGTGCCAGCCTAACCAAACTTGCCTGTTTATGGCAATCCGCCAAGCAAGACTCTCTTATCGGTTCCCAACCGTGTCATGGGTCGTGGAAAAAAACGTAATGAAATCCGTTTTTTTTAGAACTGATAAGAACCGGGAACCGCACTCTAAATAAGGACTAGTAATTTCTGAAAATAACTTGATCGGTTCAAACCAAACCGAAAAGCATTTACAAGTTCCACACAGAATAATTATAAATGTAAGCCTATCTATTACTTACAATACCACAGACAGAGCTTGAACCGACCGGTTGCGGCTTAATTTCAGTCAAAAAACTGATAAAATAATACTTTAACCGACAAAACAAACCGAGCAGAAGGAGAAATCTCCGGAGCGACTGTTCAGTGAGGCGGAGTAAAGAATCTGACAGTTTGAGTTTGATTAACAACAGACAGCGTTTTCAACCGAGCTCACACTCAAAGTTCCATGCCTGGCATAGAAAGTTAACTCTTTCACCTCCGGAGCAGTTTGAAGGTTGGGACTCACTGCATATGTCATAATATAGCAAGACTTCATGTTGTTTGAACTGAGGATTAAGGGAAAACCAGAACCTGTACCAGGGCACAGGGTAACAGGGACGGCGACAAGAAAACCAGCTAGGTGAGGAAAAGGATCATAGAAACACAATGAAGAAAATATTAACATTTAGGAGTTTAAAAAGGAAAAAGAAAAAAAGGGAGTGACAGAGAGGAGTAGCTGTTGCCTATCTGGAAGCAAGGGGTTTTTCCTTGTTGTTGGTGCCTAGGCGCGGATGTGCAATGGCATCCTGCTCACACCAGGCACGTTCCCACACCTAGGTGAAAGACACCTGCTGCCACCCAATCCCCTGCTACGATCCCACATAGCCTGCAGCTCTCCACAGCTCACCAGGGGGTCACCAGAGCTGTGCGAGGAGAAACCCACCCACCCCAGGAGAAGAGAGCTGTCCTTCGGACGCTCGATCCTACTCCTCATCTGCCGACCCCCAGCTACCCAAGTCCATTCCCGAACCCGGGCTGCCAGTGTGGCACAAGGTGTGGCATCCACCACCTCAACCCACAGCACCACCGGGCCAGATGGGATGAACTTTATAGGATGAGTACTGAACTGGCGGCAGGCGAGACAGCAGATGTGGTGGTGGGAGGGGAGCTCTAATATTGTAGGGCAGTTGCAGGCAGGATTTCACAGGGCACTGATCTGCAGCCAGAGTTCTTTGGAATATTCATATCAAACAACTTGCTAGCCATCAAAATGAATACACCTCTCGTGCAGATGACATCACGCCATGAACATTAAAGTCTGACTTAAGAGGGAGCAGGGGATGCAAGCTGATCTGTCAAAATTGGAGACCTACTAGGACAATTTACATCTGGGGGTCAATGCCAAAATGTACATGGTGCGACATTTCTGCTCAAAAAAACAGAACACACAAGGAGAATCTGACAGTTTTTTTTTTGGGGATTTCCACAATAGAGGATGAGAAGGCTCGGGGAAGTGACCACAACATTTTCAATGAGTAACACATCACAATGCAGTAAGACAGCTGCAAAGGCTAACAGGATGTTGGGTTGTGCTGCAGGGATACAGCCTCCAGGAGGAGAGAGGTGATACTGCCACTATACAGGTTAATGATTAGGCCACACCAGGAGTACTGCTTGCAGTACTGCCGCCCGTACCTCAGGAAGGGCATTAAGTTACCGGAGGAGTTGCATCTCCAGTCAACAAAAAAGCTCCCAGGTCTAAGGAACAGACCATAACAATTCAGGAAAAGGTTATTCAACATGTACACTCTGCAGATGAGAAGAGAAAAGGGTATATGATTGAAACCTGTAAATACATGAACGGAATAAACAGGACCAGCTCACAGGGATTTTACACATTAATGGGGTAAGGGTTTGGGGAGATGGACACTCCAGGCCATAATCTGGGACTGCAGTGGGGAAGGCACATAATGTAAATGAAAGGACATTATTTTTCCGATGGGGTGTTGTCTAACTTGAACCCACTGCCTATGAAAGTGGTATCCTGTAAAAGAGTGTTCTGCTTCAAGACAGAATGGAACAGGGAAAAGGTGAGAGTCAGAAGGCTATAGAGGAAAAGGCACAGAAGAAAAAATTACTCACCTTAGTAATGTTGTTTCTTCTAATGGAGTCTTGCTATATTATGACATATGCAGTATAACCCCAGGTTAGAACTGCTCCGGAGGTGAAAGAGTTAACTTCCATGCAGGGCATGGAATCTTGAGCGCGAGCTCGGTTGTACACTCTGTCTGTTGAAGCTCAAACTTAAACTGTCAGATCTTTACGAGCAAAAACTCACTAAGGTTCTGTGGAAGCCAGAACCTACACTCAGCCACTGGCTACTAACTACAGAAACACTCTTTTGTTCTTGATCCCAAAACAAAGACTCAAGTCGGGGATTCAAGAAGGAAAATTTAAGATAACACCTAAGCACCCTAGAAGGGTGAAATAAAGTGGGCATCAAAGAAGTGCCAATATTGCACTGCCCACCCACATCCCAAAAACAGAGGTTCTGAGAGGGGCAGGCTGGGGAGGTCATAAATAGCAAGACTCAGTATAAGAAACAACATTACTAAGGTGAGTAATTTTTCTTCAAACAACATGAAGTCTTGCTATATTACGACATATGCAGACTACACAGCAGTACCTCCATGGAGGAGGGACAGAACCTACTTCGAAATAGGCTCTGAAGCACAGCTGTGTTAATCGAGCATCACTCCTAGCCTGGATATCCAAGGAGTAATGCTTAGTAAAAGTGTGAACTGTTTTCCAGGTAGCTGCTTGACATATCTCTAGGATAGGAATGTCCCTGGCAGCAGCCAGAGACGCAGCTGTACCTCTGGTAGAGTGAGCCCTCAGGCGTAAGGGAGGAACCTTACCCAGTTTTTCGTAACAAAATTGGACACAAGAGACAATCCACCTGGCAATGGATCTTTTAGTGGCAGGTTTCCCTTTACCAACCTCACCATAAGTGAGGAACAATTGGAGGGATTCAAACCTGTGACCCTTGGTACATTCTATATAGTAACTAAGGGCTCTTTTGACATCTAAACTGTGCAATCTCCTCTCACAAGAGAAGGAATGGTCAGTGAAGTACACAGGAAGAGACATGGATTGATTAAGGTGAAAGTCTGAAACCACCTTAGGCAAAAACTTCCTGTTAGTCCTTATCTCTATGAAAGGAGATAAAATCAGGCTCCACTGACAAGGCTTGTAGCTCACTTATGCGCCTGGCAGAGGTGATGGCTACCAGAAACACAGTTTTCCAAGTCAAGTACTTCAGCTGTGCTGAAGACAATGGCTCAGAAGGGGGTTGCATAAGCTGAGCGATGCAAATATTAAGATCCCAAGCAGGGGCAGGATCCCTGAACGGGGGATTGGTGTGAAGCAACCCTTTAAAAAACTTGGAGAACACAGGGCGAGCTGATAAAGAAGAGGGCTTACCTGCTGACAAGAAGACAGACACAGCTGCCAAGTGCACTTTTAGGGTAGCTGGTCTCAGCCCCAAGGAATTCAATTGCACCAAATAATCCAGGATCGTGGGCACACCAGCAGATTCTGGGGAAATATGTTTACCAGCACACCATATGGAAAATCTCTTCCATTTTGAATTATAGGTAGTCCTGGTGGAAGGCTTCCTAGAGGCCCTCAAGATATCCAATACACCTTGAGAAAGGTGTAGGTCAGCAAACTCTAACTCTTCAAGAGCCAAGCCTTGAGATTGAGAGATTTGAGGTTCGGATACCAAACTCTCCCCTGGGCACAGGTTAACAGGTTGTGATTCCTGGGAAGACACAGGGGAGGGTGGACTGCTAAGGACATGAGGAGGGGTACCAGGGCTGCCTGGCCCAATCTGGAGCAATCAGGATCATCTTGCAGGATTGAGATCTGATTCTGACTAGCACTTTGAAAAGAAGGGGAAGGGGAAAAGCATAGAGAAACTTCCCTTCCCATCTGAGAAGGAAGGCATCCAGAGGACTGGAGCCCAACACTGGGGCCTGCAGCAAAAAGGAAGTTGGTGATTGTCTGGGGCTGCAAAGAGATCTATTTACGGAGTGCCCCATCTGGCAAATATTACCTCCAGTACTAGGGGATCCAGTGCCCATTTGTGATGGCCCTGGGAAAACCTGCTGAGAGAATCCACTAGGACATTGTCCTTGCCTGGGAGGTGAACTGCCGTAAGGGAGGCGTTCAGAGAAAAAGCCAGAGACCACAACTTCATTGCTTCGGTGCACAAGGCCGTAGACTGAGTGCCCCCTTGCTTGTTGATGTACCACATTGTAGTGGTATTGTCTGTTCTGACCTGAACTAACTTGTTCTGGACAGATGTGGAAAACCCGAGTGCTAGAAAACTGCTCTGAGCTCCAGCAAATTGATGTAGAGCAGAGATTCCTGAGGGGACCACAGCCCTTGGGTGGAAAGGTCGCCCATGTGAGCTCCCCACCCCAAGAGGGATGCATCTGTAGTAAGGGTCAAGGAATGAGACTGGGAGGAAGGGAACCCCTGTCTCAGATTGCTCTGATCCTGCAACCACTGAAGGCCTGGATCAGGGTTCGAGTCACTGGAATCAATTTGGTTAGGGGATCCGTCCTTTGAGACTAAAAGGCTCTCAAATGGAACTGAATGTCCCTCATCTGAAATCTCGCTCCCTGCACCACTGCTGTAGAAGCAGCCATGTGCCCCAGGAGCTGTAGAAAATGCCTTGCTGGTCGAGAGACCTGCAGGATGAAAGAGGAGGCCAGAGACACCAGGGTCCTTGCTCTTTCCAGAGGAAGGAAGGCTCTGGCTTCTTTTGTGTTCAGTTCTGCGCCTATAAAGGTGAGAAGCTGGACAGGCTCCAGAACTGACTTTGGAATACTGAGAAGGAAACCTAGAGATGTAAGCAGCTGCTGGGTTACTTGTAAATGCAGTTTGACCTGTTCTAGAGACTGGCCTACAATGAGCCAGTCGTCCAGATAAGGAAAGATGGCAATCTTTTGCTTTCTTAAATGAGCAACTGCTACTGTCAGGCATTTTGTGAACACCCTTGGAGCCGAGGAGAGGCCGAAGGGCATTGCTCTGAACTGGTAATGGCCTGAGGGCAGTTCGAATCTGAGGTACTTTCGATGGGAGCTTCTGATGAGAACATGGAAGTAGGCATCCTTGAGGTCCAGAGAAGCTAGCCAGTCCCCTGGCCTTAGAGAGGGTAAAATAATCCCCAGGGTCACCATTTTGAACTTTGGTTTTAAAAGGTGCTTGTTTAGATACCCGAGATCCAGAATAGGCCGCCATTCTCCTGTCTTTTTTGGGGTAAGGAAGTACCTGGAGTACAACCCTTTGCCCTGGTGTATGGGTAGAACCCTTTCCACGGCTCTGAGAGCCAGGAGGGAAGAAACTTCTGCTTCCAGGGCAAGTGCCTCTGACAGTTTTGCAGGTGGAAAAGACTTGGCTCTCATCTTCGGAAATTTTTTGAAGCTGAGAACCAGTCCCTGGCTTACTACTTCCAGGACCCACTTGTCTGATGTTAAAGACTTCCAGTCCTGGACAAAGTAAGCCAGCCTGCCCCCAACCGGTAGTGGCGAATCAGCCCTGGCCACCCCATCAGGAGCCTGTTTTGCAGGGCTTTGGTTGAGTGGTAGAAGCAGGCTTACTAGAGCCCTTCTGCCCTTCCTCTAAAGAACCCCTCTGGGCATAAGCAGAAGAGGAGGCCTGGGCTTGGTAAATGGCCTATGAAAAGGCCTGCCCTGCCCCTGACATGCTGCCTTTGAGGAGTGACTTGCCTTTCTTTGGCCTGTGCACTCCTATAGGTGGTCCTATACTCATCCATTTTCTTCATATAATTCTCTGTCTGCTCCCCAAACAGAGAATTTCCCACAACAGGAAAATCCATAGCCTTAGACTGGGTATCCTGTGACAAGGCAGTACATCTGAGCCAGGCCATTCTGCGAGGAGACACAGATGTAGCCATAACTCTAGATGAAACATCATTTGAGTCTACAGCAGCATGAAATTGCACCTTGGATGCCTCAATACGATCCGCAGCCACCTGCTCCAGCTCCCTGGCAAGCTGTTCAGGGGCCTGTTTTGCTACGGCCAGGACAGTATCCCACCTGGATTTCTGGTACCTAGCTGCGTAAGCCATATAATTTGCCTGTCTGAGTCCCAAAGATGCTGCCATGTACTGCTTTTTTGCCATGGCATTCATCCTCCTGGAATCCTTTTCAGGAGGGTGAGAGGCTAGAGGAATATTAGCCTTGTCACAGGCTGCAGCCTGCACTACCCCCACATGGCTGCACTGCTGGGATAGGAACTCCGTATCAGAGCCTGATAAAACATACCTCTTGTCCATCCTTTTATCCACAGGGAGGCTAGAATGAGGAGTTTTCAGAATTTTTACTGTCTGTTTCCTAAAAGATTTATGCAAGGGAATAGACAGTCTCCTAGACTCTGGAATATCCATCGTTTCCACAGAATCAGGCTCTTCTTGATCATCAACAGCTTCCTCAACAGGGAGTTGCAAAGTGTCAGCAACTTTCTTGTAAAACAAAAAATGAGAAGGGGACTCAGATAGCCTGGGAGTGGATACTCCTGAGGGTCTGTCTGGAGAGATGTCCGGTTCAATGGGCACATTCATAGAAACATAGACTTTGACGGCAGATAAGGACCGCTTGGCCCACCTAGTCTGCCCATTTCCCTACCTACAGGATAAAGCTGCAGATCCTAGTTAACCAACAGCCTATTTCTTCCTACCCCCCACAAAAATTGCCTTATGTCTGTCCCATGTAGTCTCGAATTCTCCCACAGTTTTAGACCCCACAACCTCCTCAGGAAGGCTGTTCCATGCATCCACCACCCTTTCTGTGAAAAAATACTTCCTCACATTGCCCCTGAACCGTCCCCCCCATCTTCAGACTTTCAAAATCACACTCACTCTCCTCGTATCTCTCCTCTCCTTCCCCTGGTTCATAAAAATCTTCAAAATCATAATTATGAACCAAGGGAACCGACCGAACCGGGCGCTTGCCCAATGGTGCCGGTTCGGATGGAACTGGGGAAAGAGACTGGACAATTTGAATAGCTTTGGCTATTTCCTAGCGTTGGAGAAAGAACTTTGGCCCCAAACTAGCTGACCTTCTAGCCCTTTTTAGTTGGAACCGCCCTCAGAGCTGGCTCTCCGCTTGCCCGAGGAAGCATCGCCTGGTCAGAGGGCACTCCCTCAGGTTCGGCTGGAACCGAACCGGGCTGGCCATCCAGGTCAGCGGACATTTTGGCCTCCCTTTCCCTGAGCCTACCAACTCTTTTTCCACGGTGGCAGCAGGAAAATTCTTACAAATCTGGCAGTCTGCATTGAGGTGGTCAAACCTCAGACAATATACATAATGATGGTGTGGGTCAGCCTTGGCAAGGCTTCCCCACAGAGGCCACAGTGCTGAAACCCAGTGGGTCCGGTTTCTCTTTGGGTTTCTCAGACATAGTGCCAGCTCTAACCAAAACTTGCCTGCTAATGGCAATCCACCAAGAAGACTCACTTATCGGTTCCCAACCGTGTCACATGGTCGTGGAAAAACGTATTAAAATCCGGATTTTTAGAACCGATAAGAACCGGAACCGCACTCTAAAGGGCTAGAAAGTAATTTTAAAACCTCTGATCGGTTCAACCGAACCGAAAAAGACGCTTTATAAGTTCCACACAGAAGAAAAATAATAAATAAGCCTATCTATTACTTACAATACCACACAGAGCTTGAACCGACGATCATGTGTTAAATTTCGTAAAATAAACCGAGAATTACACTTTAAACCGACAAACAAACCGAACAGCAGGAGGAATCTCGGAGCGACTGTTCAGTGAGGCGGAGTAAAGAATCTGACAGTTTAAGTTTGAGCTTCAACAGACAGAGTGTACAACCGTGCTCGCGCTCAAGATTCCATGCCCTGCATGGAAGTTAACTCTTTCACCTCCGGAGCAGTTCTAACCTGGGGTTATACTGCATATGTCATAATATAGCAAGACTTCGTGTTGTTTGAATAATAACTGCTAGCTTAGCAACCAAGCTGACATCATAGACCCTAATACCTACATCAGCTGGCATTTTCATATGTTCATATGTGAGAAATTAATCATGAAGTACTCACTGCTGCAGCGGTATGACATCAAATCAAACAAATTGTGACAATTCTACAAACAATATCTGAATATTTATATTGAAATAAATAATTACGACTTTAACTACATATAGGCCCCGTCCACTAAGGCCCTACGACATGATCAGGAGGACAAATTACAAAACACAATGTATTTCACCTCTTCCAATATTACTACGTATTCCCATCATCAGTAAACAATGATGGACAGACTTACATACTACAAAGTCAGTACATAAACAATGCTACAATTGCAAACATACTATGAAGTCAGCAGATTAGGCCCTATACTCTGTCGAGTCTGCTCGATGGTCATTGCCTTCTCAGGCCACCATTTCCAGCCCCCCCCTCCTCAGCGGGGCTCCTGGATGCACTCTCCCCCTATACCTATCCCAGCCCTTCTTGAACTCCTCCACAGTACTAGCAGCCACCAGCTCCCAGTGCAGCACATTCCAGGGCTCCACCATCCTCTCATTCAAGTAGCGCCTCCTTGTTTCCCCCCTCAGCCTTCCCCCATTCAACTTCATTAAATGTCCCTGATGGCCCCAACTCCCTCAGCTGAAAGACCCCCTCAATGCTTACCATATTCATTCCCTTGTTTCCCCCCTTAGAACCCCCTCCATCATCTTCTTCAGGATGACCTCCACCACCTTGCCCACTACTGATGTCAGGCTAACCGACCTATAGTTACCCAGCTCCTCATGCGAGCAAATGATGGAATCACTTCTGAAAGAAAGAACTGTTGAGTACCTAGGGGCCAGCGGGGCACAGGACCCAAGGCAGCATGGATTCACAGCAGGAAGGTCATGTCAGACAAATCTAATAGATTTCTATGACTGGGGGGAACAAAGTAGTAGACCAGGGAGGGGCTGTGGATATGGCCTACCTAGACTTTAGCAAGGCATTTGACACAGTCACACACAAAAATTACTAAAACAAGTCAGCCAGCCTGGGAGTGGGTACCAGGATGGTAGCCTGGGTAACAAATTGGCTGCACAACAGGACACAGAAGGTAATAGTAAATTGAACTCACTCCGAAGAAAGGGGGGGTTACTAGTGGGGTACTACAGGGTTCAGTACTGGGCCTAGTCCTCTCTAATGTCTTTATAGGAGATACTGAAGAGGATCTGGAAGGAACCGTATGCCGCTTTGCAGATGACATAAAGATCTGCAACAGAGTTGCTATACAATGGGGGCGTGGAAAGGACAAAAAGGGACTTGGCAAGGTTGGAGGAATGGTTAAAAGTATGGCAGCTTAGATTCAATGCAAAGAAGTGCAAAATAATGCACCTGGGAAACAAAAACCCAGGTGAAGAGTACACAATGGGAAGGGGAGGTAGTAACAACAACAAACATGGAAAGGGACCTGGGGGTAGTCACATCAGATGACATTAAGGTAGGCAAGCAATATGAGAAGGCAGTAAGGAGGGCTGAGGGATACTGGGACGCATAGGGAGAGGCATCACCAGCAGAAAACAGGAAGTTGTCATCCCTCTGTACAGACAGTTGGTGAAACCCCATCTGGAGCACTGTGTACAGTTCTGAAGACCCCTTCTCCTCAAGGATATAGACAGGATGGAGGCGGTCCAGAGGAGGGCAACTAAAATGATGCAGGCTCTGCATCAGAAGCCATATGAAGAGAGACTAAAGGAGCTAATATGTATACCCTTGAGGAAAAGAGGGAGAGGGGGGACATGATAGAAACTTTCACGTACCTCAAAGGAATCAACAAAGTCCAAGAAGGTAGTATCTTTCAGAAAAAGAGATGTGCAAGAACAAGGAGACACAACTTGAAGATAAAGGAAGGAAAGCTCAGAGGTAATGTGAGGAAGTATTTTTTCACGGAGAGGGTTGTGAATACATGGGACAGCCTTCCTGAGGAGGCTGTAGGGTCAAAAACAGTAGGGAATTCAAGAATGCATGGGACAGCCATAAGGCAATTATAGTGGGGGGTAGGAGGAAGTAGGCTGTTGGTAAACTAGAAGCTGCAGTTTATCCAATTGGTAGGGTAATGGGCAGACTAGGTGGGCAAAGCGGTCCTTATCTGCCATCAAATTCTATGTTTCTATACATAGACTGAAACACAAATATACAGACAGACCTCATGGACAATGCCACCTTAATCAAACTCAAAATATATATATATATATATATATATATATATATATATATATATATATATATATATATATATACATACACACACACACACACACACACACACACACACACACACACACACACACACACACACATATATATAATATATAAAGGCCATGACTATCTGAACCACCCACCCCACCTAAGAACACACCCATCTGCCTTTAAACAAAATGTTTAACAATGTCACATCCGTTTTTTTATGCAACAATACAAGCTTCATTTACAAACTTAGAATATTCAAAATGGTGCATTTTAATTGAATTTCTGAAATGTGTTCACCTACTCCCTCCTTTCTCACAATCAATATATATAAAGCACACTACAAACGCATACAAAATCAACAGCAGGAAGTACAGACTGCAGGATACAGAAACGAGATGTGAAATAGCTTGTTACAAGGAATCTGTGAATGAGAGTGTAACAAGGGGACCAGAGTATGATGACTACAACCTCCTTCAGCATACTGTGTGACACTGGGCGACTCACCTAACCAGCCCACCTTATCCCTGAATGTCCACAGAATCAGGCACTTGTGCCTAATTATCCTACTCCATTCGAAGACAAAAACAATTCATGATTTGTGTAAGGAAAAATCACATCAGGGCACTCTAAGCAGATATGACATTTTTAAAAATATAACTGACAGATGACAGGCAACAGAAACTGAAAAAAAGTCCTAAAACCTGAACCCTTCACATGTGCCTCAATAAAAATGTATTCAATCACCCTGAAAGAGAAAAGTCACTGTCACTTGAAACTACACTTTGTGTCATATCCAGGTCTCGCTTTCTTGACAGGTGGATACCACAAAAGCTGCACTTGAGGTGCGTTTCTCTACACTTACCGACTCTGAAATGGCACGCTCTGCTTTGATTGACAGCAGCATAAAGAATGCGCAGCGCGCTCACCTTAGAGGTCGAGAACTAGCACGTACATCGACTGCCACATTCTTTGCATGAATTCAGATTGGGCAGTTCATTGCAGGGCTATAGCGTACTCATCACGATGGGAAGCACGCAAGGAATGCAAGATGCCGATCCTGATCGAGATCTGTGTGAATCCAGCAGGAAATAAAACATGCGACTCCAAACAAGATGGGGAACAGTAAGTAAACTGGGCAATATCATGCTTTACACAACTACACTAATGTATGTGTGTGCAACTTGTGGGAAAATCTGTGATGCACTGTTGCTTTAATAATTTTTATTGATCAGTTGTGACACTTATAATTATACAACCTTGTAAGATTTGATAGACATATAACATTTTTAACATGAAAGATAAAAATCAGAAATGAATCACTATATGGTTCAAGGAGTGTCTTACAATCTTGTTTACACTCCTATATATGTGTTCTTTTCTAGATCCAAGTTATCTATTCAGTCCACATCCTCAATTGTCCAAGAATTTCTCAGAAGCTGGACGCTCGAAGATGCACCAAAGATCCACGTTATCCTAGATAATTCCATTAAAAACAGAAAAAGATGCACCGCAACATTGATTTAAGAATAAAACAGAAATTAAGTTAACAATTCTTGTGTCTGGTTATCATGTGTGTGTCCCTTTTACTGTATTTTGTATCCACTCTCACCCTTGATAAATTGGGTCTCACATAATTATTACAAACATTTATTCTGTAAAATAAAGAAAACAAAGGAAATTATGCTGTGCCCACACCAAGCTCCCCCATCTCTATAAATTATCTCTCTATTAAATACTAGTTCATTTATCTGGTGCAATTCCATCACCTTGTTTCCTCGCCTCCTTGATGTCTAGGCCTGGAGTAACTGATCCAATACTGGGATACCCTTTTTTCTTCTATATGGTTAAAGAAAGGTAGCCATTTGGAGTTAAATTTCTCCGCTGGCAACCTTAAATCGAGCTGTAATGGCTTCCATGCTTCTAATTTGATGAAAATTACTGTACCAATTAGTGGTGGATAGAGAGTCCCGGCACAACCAATGCTGCATGATAACCTTTAAGTGCTGCTGCTATTAAGATATAAAATAGATATTTCCCTGTTTGACATGTTGTCCCCTCCGGGGGGAACCCCAATATCAAATTCTCAAATTTCAGTGGAGATTCCAGATTCAGTATAGATGTAATTATCTTTGCTACTTCCTCCCAGTAAGGTTTCAGTATTGGACATTCCCCAAAAATAGGATAGTGGGAACCTTTGGAACCACAGTTTCTTCAACATTTATTTGAAGGGTGGGTAGCATAATGCTGGGACATAACTGGAGTTCTAAAATATCTGATTATTACTTTCCATCGGAATTCCGGCCATGATGGGGAATTAGTCATTTTGTGGATTCCGCACCAAATCCTTTGCTAGTTCTCCTCTGAAATCTCTACCCCCAATTCAGTGTGCCAATGATCCTCCATCTGTTTTATCGCCAGTACCCCCCATCCTCCTGAAGTGCTTTATATATAAGATATATAGTTTTTGGTATCTCTTAGATAGATTTTCTGATGTATTAATAAAATGGGAGTCGACGGCTCCAGTAAGAGTGCTGTGAGACCTATATTTACTTTTATATAATAGAAGCATTGGCAATATCGGAAGAAATCTGTGCTAGGTAAATTAAATTCTAGTTGCAACTGAGAGAAAGTACTGATTCTGTCCTCGTTCAGGAATTGGTTAGGGTATTTCAGACACCGAAGGGCCCATCTAGAGAAGCAGGGGTCTCCTTTGGGTGCCCGAAATTCTGGTAAAAAGGACAGAGATAGATACTGCCAAACTGGTTGAACTACTTCCCACTCCTGTCTTACCTTTAACCACATTGCCATTGTGTGTTTTGTCCAACCATTTTGTATTTTCTTCATATCCACTGGTAATACCCTCCAGGAGAGGACATGCAGTGGGGCTAAGTGACATGCCCTATCTTCTATCTATAACCATCCCTCTCCCTTTCCTGGTGTCAACATTTTGATAACAGACAATAATTGTCTGATATGTAATATTTTTGTAGACTACGAAGGCCTAGCCCCTTCCCCTTTTTCTTAACCTCTACCAGGATCTCCCATCACATCCTTGGACATTTTCCTGCCCGTACAAAGTCTGATACATTTATTTATTTTTTTAGGTCTTTCCAATCTTTATTTGGAATTGGCAGAGGCAGTGTTGCAAACAGAAACAAACAGTGGGGTAATATGTTCATCTTAATTGTTTCAATTCTATTAAAGTATGTTACAGGTAGAACCTTCCATCTGTGTAAATCTGCAGAAATTTGTTGTTTAAGAGCATCATAATTATATTGATAAAGGTTAGCTAGATGCGTTGGTATTTGTATTCCAACATATCTAACTTTATTTTTGACCCATTGGAATGGGACCATTCTCCTATGCTCTGCATCTGGTGTTCCCCTTATTAGAAGTGCTTCTGTTTTTGTTTTGTTTACTTGAAAACCTGAAATTTTACTATACTCCTCCAGAAGGTTCAAGAGAAAGTGGAGAGAGGTGTGGGGCTTCCCCAGATACACCAGGGTGTCATCCGCATAAAGTGAAAACTTATGAATTGCATGCTGAACCTCAATTCCCTCAGTATTTTCATTTTGCCTTATAGCTTGAGCTAGAGGCTCCACACTGATGGCGAAGAGCAGTGGAGAAAGGGGGCACCCCTGCCTAGTTCCCCTCCCGATATTAAAAGATGATGAAACTGTGCCATTAACTTGAACACAAGCTCCAGGCCTCTGGTAGCAGAGTGCAATCCATTTTAAAAAGTTACCCCAACCCCCATCTTCTCCAAGACCAGAAATAGGCATGTCCAATTTAAACGATCGAAAGCATCTTCAGCATCTAAAAAAAAAGTAGCTAATCTGGGGGAGTTGTTGGGGGAAGGGGGTTTAGTATTCAGAACATTAAGTAATCTCCTAATGTAATCACCCAGATGACGACGTGGGATGAACCCTGTCTGGTCCAGGTGAATCAAAAGCTCTACATATGGAATGAAAGTATCTTTGTAAAGATTTTAAAATCTTGATTAAGTAAAGTTATGGGGCGAAAAGGTTCACATCTTCTTGTGTCTTTACTGGGTTTAGGTATAACTGTTATTAAGGAGTTCAACCAAGTATCTGGTGTTTTTTCTTCCTCCGGGCACTGATTAAACACCTCAGCCAGAAGGGAAGCAACCGTGGAACACATTCCTTTATAAGATTCCGTGCTAAGCCCATCCGGGCCTGGAGATTTGGCCGTGTGTAACTGTTTGATAAGTGCCTGTACCTCTGCCACTGTTATGGGATTATTTAGTCTAGCCCTCACTGTCTCTGGTAAGGTCACTAATTCAAGGGAACTCAGAAACTTAACCGTTTTGGCTTGAACTATCTCCGGGTCCTTGTCTTCCAAATACTTGATAAAATTGCTGAAACTGAGCAGCAATGTCTCAGGGTCTCTCCCATTTTTCCCCCCGGAGACCCCCATTTCTGAAGGTATGGAATATATCTGTCCGCTTGGGCTTTTCTGAGGCAGAATGCTAATAACCTTGAAGCCTTGCCTCCCTCCTCATGATACCCTTGATTAGCAAATCTTGGAAGTCCTTCCGCTCTCTTGTTTTCGAATGAGTGCAGCGCTTCTCTGGCTTGCTTCAGGTCTTTAAAGATTTGTTTATTGGTAGGAGATAGTCCGATTGGAGAAGCAGCACAAACTAAGTCATTTATCAGTCTGTCATGGGTTAATTTAGAGAGGTTTTATTTGGCCAAGGCAAAACTTATCTCCCCTCTTTAAACTGCTTTAAGCGTGTCCCACCAGAGTAGCAAAGAACTGCCTGATGACTGAAGGGTTAATGAGAAATCCTTAATGCATTGTGTCAGCTTTTTAACAAAAGCTTTGTTATTAAGCAAAGAAATATTTAATCTCCACAAAGATTGTATGTCTTGTGGTGTAATGGACAGCTGGAGTGAAATCAGGGAATGATCAGACAGGGTAATATTCTGGACGTAAGACCTGGAAATATAGTGTAGGTCCGAAGTAGGAGTGTAAAAAAGGTTTATAGGGGAGTAAGATTGTTGGGGGTTGGAGAAGAATGTATAATCTTCCTCTTTCAGGTGTTGTGCCCTCCATACATCTATCAAACCCATTTCCCTAGTTAAAGAGGTCAAATATTTAGATACAGCTCTGTTTACAGAGGTGGCTCCAGTGGATCTATCTGTGTCTGGATGGGGTGAGGTATTAAAGTCACCTCCAAGCACCAGTTGGCCCTGGGGTAAATCCACTAACTTGGAAAAGACTATTTCAAAGAACTTTTCAGGGTGTTTATTGGGTGCATAAATGTTAATAAAGTGCACCATTTTACCCTGTAATAGCCCTGAGACACTTGCATATTTGCCCTGTAATCCCATTTCCGAGGATTCCAATGTCAGGTTTAAACCTTTCTTAAGCACGATCGCCACTCTGGCTTTCTTTGCTTTGGGGTGTGATGCCGCCAGCACCTGACCAACCCAGGCGTAACATAATTTTAGGTGTTCACGCACCGATAATGAGTTTCTTGTAAATAAGCCACATCGCTGCTTAGTTTTTTTTTTTTTTTTTTTAACTCCTGCAGCACTCTAGTCCGTTTGATAGGGGAATTAATTCCCTTTACGTTATACGAACAGATAGTTAGGTGGTCCATGACTGGGATGATTTTGGCAACAGAAAAACTGGGGCATCATCTACCCTTCCAGCCACCCCCTTTGCGTTGCCCAAAAACTAAGTGTTGAGATGGAGGTAGGTCCCTCGGTGCGAGCACAGCACAAACAGCAGCAGAAATTGAACTTTTAAACCAGAACCACAAACAATGAACTGCCCTAAATATACAGGGCAAAATCCACATATTTAGTGAAACAGTGAGTCACCTATATGGGGACTCTATGCTAAACCAATTTAACAGTTACACTTCCTAGGTGGGTCTTAAAAAATAAATAATGTCCCGCCTAGATTCACTTATAGTGTAAAGTGTGAAAACACACTGTATGTCTTGACGTGATTGAGACCAAGAGCAGATACACTTTAATGCTGCCCTTTTTGATGCGGTTATAATCACATCACCAAGTATGAGAAACCCGTGCACCTTCCAAGCCCCACCCTCTTTAGGTATAATGCTTCCAAATATTCAGTTGTACCTCCCTCTTCTATTGGTCTAGAGTCTGGCTTTTGTATTTCCCCAAAATATCATTTAAGTGTTCATTACTGTGACTCTTACCTTATATGTTTACTTTCTTCCACTTCTCCCTCCCCCCCAAAACTTTCCCCTCTTCCCCAATTATCTTCTCCCACCCCCTCGTCATTCGTATTCTTTATAAAATCACTCATGTATATTTTCAGGCAATTGTTAGGGGGTTATTTCCTTCCTCCCACACCACCGAGGTCCTAATTTGGAGGGTAAAGAGGAAGCCCCCTTCCACTCCCTTTGGCTGTGCTCAAGCACTTTAAGATTCTAGTTTAACCAGTTATTCAGCATACTGAATGTTATTTGAACAGCTCTGTTTAAGAATTCTCTCAGGGGCTCCCATGCATATATATATATATATATATATATATATATATATATATAATCAGGCAGGAGTGATTAGTTAACCCTCTCCAACTAGTAATGCAGGCCTGCACTCCTTATATTCCCGTGCCACTTCTCAGATGTACAAAACAGAAAATGGCATTCTCTCCCTTAAAAAAAAAAAAAAAAAGGGGGGAAATCGCAAGTGTCTACTTCTCAAGAGGCCAAGCCATTGGGAGGGTCCATCGTGAAGGCCTAACCCTTTCCCTTGTACTCCCTCTCATGGCTCGGGTGGTGCTCCTCCAAATATCTCCTTTAAATATTAACTATTTATAATTTAAACTTATTGAGATGGGGGAAATAGGCACCTGCCCTGTGTCATCAGATCTGCTCCATGTAGCATTCTAGACACTCATTCCCCACATTAGTCCTGGGGTCATGTCTTTCTGGAATTGTACCATCTTTAAAAACATTGCTTGTATTATTCACTATACATCTTTCTGGTATTCATAACCTGCATTTGGATCCAACCTTCTTTCATCCCTCCCCCTTTGATTAGATGACAAGCCCCAGCATTTTTACTATCTAACCTAGAACCGAGATTGAAATATGCCCAGACTGGGACCATCTTTTAGGTCTAACGCTAGTGTTCAGTCTTACAGTAACACGAGTTCTCCCACAGTATAAGGAGATGTGGGGTCTTTTCCCCCTGCTCACCAGTTCTAATACAGCCATTTCAGCATTTTTGGGATGTCTGCAATGCTATTTCTGGATCCTTTTCCCTCTTTTTGTTTGTGGTACGCTGCATGATCTGTAATACATCATTGGCCAAAGTTTTTGGGAGTGCCCTAGAGAGCTTCTTTTTTGCCCCAGTTTACCATTTGCCACGCATTTTTCATCAATGTGTGTTCGAGCACCTCCACTTCAAGGTTGGGTAAAGTAAGGCCCCATTCCTTCAGCAATGGTAAAGCTTCAACCAGGTTGAGAAAGACTTTAGGTCCTGAGTCCAAGTTTAGCTGAAGCCAGGCTGGGAACAGAAGCTGGGTTTTAATGTTCTTTTTTTCTTTGATGTATTTAATGATTGCCCTCACTTTTTGACGTTTGGCTTGGAACGATGGAGAAAAGTCCTGTTCAAACAATATATTGTCACTCTGGTATTTTAATTCGCAATGCCTCCACACTTCCGAGGATCCATTCCTTGCTCTGAAAGAGGACCATATGAATCACCCATGATCTTGGTCTTGCTGTAGCCCTTGTGTGCTTCGTTACTAGGAATCAATGGGCCCAATCCATGGTGAGATCCAGGTCAGAGGGAATGGAGAGCACAGATCGCAGCAGTTGTTGGATAAAGTCTACGGGGTAACGAACCCCTCCTACGACGAGCACTGTTCTCGATGTCCTGCAGCCTGCCTTGCATCTCTCTATCGTGCTGGAGTAAGTAAAGCAGTATACATTCTTCCATGTCTTGTGCTTCCGAGACTTGCTAGTTTGACTGTTTTAGTCGTAATTTTTTTGTCCAAGTTCTTGACTTCTTGGCGAAAGTCTGCCAAGAAAGATTCGATTTTTTTGAACCAAGTATAACATTTTTTGTAATGGTCTTTCTGATTTTCTAGAGAGAAGCATATCATCTTCTTCCAAGTCTAGCGAGGATTGTGAAGGCGATCTATCACTGTGGGAATGGGCGTCGAAGACCTCCATCTCATTATCTATGGTAAGCTGTTTTAATTTTGCTTGCGACACTGTCGCCTTCGAGTTTTTAGGTTTGTTATTCTTTGTTGCCATCTTGTATCGTTATTTCCTTGCTTAAATCCTCATTTGGGGGAGAACAGAAGGATGATTATAAAGGAATGTACGAGCGGTTCTCGGAGCTCTGGAGATCAAGCTCCCATCACATTGGTGACGTCACCGGAAGTCCCTGCCTGGGTTTTATTAATACTGAGAACAAGCTTACTGTTGGAGAGCTAGGAATGACTATGAAGGAAGTCAGATGAGAGGGTGGCGCTGATGTCAGAGATGTTCCTGGCGCTGAGATAAAGAAATGAGTCATCTGCATAGAGCAGGGATGAGTAGGTGGAGGTATTCAGAGAGATATCATTAATGAAAGCAGAAAAGAGGAGGGGACCAAGTGTGGAGCCCTGAAGAACTCCAATATTTAATGTAAAAGGATTAGAGATTTTTTTTTTTGGTTTAATTCTTTGGTAACCGGGTAAGGCCCACTAGGCACAGGTGCCTGTTTTCAGGGGCAACCTGGGAGCACTGGGCGGTTAAGTGACTTGCTTAGAGTCACACACTATGCAAGTGAAGGTTGTGAGGATCAAACCCAGGTCTGGTCTGCTGGATGTACCAAGCTCATTCACAGCTCGTTATTCTAACTTCTAGGGCCTAGGCTATACTGCCAGCCCTGGCAGAGATGAATTTGACCACTTGTTTCCTGTTAGTTAGGTAGCCATTGTACCAGGCCATGACGTCCGGGGAGAGACCAAGTGATTGTGGTTTGGTAAGGAGAAGGGCGCGGTCGACCAGCTAAAATGCCTTTGTTAGATCTATAAAGACCGCGCCCGTCAGAAGGCTGTTGATTGCGATTTTGGCATCATTAGCAAATTTGAGGAGAGCTGTGGCTGTGCTGTGGCCTTTGTGAAATTTGTACTGGGAGTCAGAGAGAAGGCTGCGGTCAAGGAGAAAGGCAATAGTTTGCCGAGCAACCAGTTTCTCTAGGATTTTACTAAGAACCGAGAGCATAGCGATGGGCTGATAATTTGAAATGGACTGGCCACCCTTTTTGAAGACAACGGTTATTCTGGCAACCTTCCAGATGATGGGAACTGTGCCATTGCAGAGGGACAGGTTGAATATTTTAGCAAGGGGAGAGGCTACAATAGGAGCAGCCAGTTTCAGAAGTCTAGGCTCAAGCCCACCAGAGCCAACACTAATACTATCAGAGATGGTATTGAACAATTTAAGTACTTCTGTGCTGGTTATGACATGGAACCTGAACGGAGGGAGGGAGGGGTTTCAGCATCAGAGTGAGAAATGGAAGAAGGTGTGGAAAAGAAAAGAGACGTATAATTGGATAGGTCCAAGAAGTGAAGCTTAAAGGAGTTAGCAATTGTGACAGGGTTGTTACAGTGAACACCATTAAGAACCATATAATTTGCTATTTGGGAATGTATGGCTCCAAGGAAGACCTTTATGTGGGACCAAAATTTTCTTGAGTCCCCTGCAGCATCAATCAGCAGACCTTTGCAAAGGAGCCCTTAGCCAGGTGAAGAGTTCTTTTACAGGCATTCTCCTAGTTCTATAGTCACAGAAGTCAGATAAGAGACCAGAGGCCTCAGCATGCCCAGCTTTTATCTCTGGCTCCGATTTGAGCAAGATCTTTTTTGAGCAATCTAGTTGGTGTGCCATAGATCTGACATGAGATTAAGGAGGTGTACAGGTCCTGGAGTGCACTAAGCTTAGTAAAAAAATGATCAAGCTGGGCATTGTTGGATGTAAAGATGCAGGACAAGTCAATCATAGAGAGTTCATGCTGGAATGCCATTAGATTTAAGTTAGCAAAGTTGTAAAAGGAGATGTATTTAGGAGGAGGGAAGGGATTTGTACTGGCACACCAAATGCAGTACATATGGGTGAGTGGTTGGCTATTTTATTTTTTTATTTAAACATTTGTTAGCACACTGGGCCAAGGCTCTGTTCAGGTGCGACTCTGGGAAGGTTTGCAGGAGTACATAAAATATAATACAAAACTGTAGTTACAGGCAGTAGTTCAACAAGATTCAGCAGAGTATGACAACATTACAGGTCTTAAGAGACAAAAGACCTCAGATACAGCAGCTAGGTCAGAATTAAACAGAGAAAATGGAAAACTTTATAACATTTCCAGGACATGAGACATGAGACACTGGGAAACCAGAGTCGCAAACATAAGCGCACCAGCACAGGCTTGGACTTGTAAGTTCTGTGGTTTTAATTCTAGATCACCTGGGACAGCGGCAGAGGGGGGATAGTAGGAGACGTGGTTGAGTCTGGCAGGTAAGGTAAGAGGAAGCGCTTCTAATGGAGGGGGTAAGCTTGTTCCGTAAGCTGGCAAGCAGATAGGAGAAAGCAGCTTTGCCAGATGACGAGGATGGGTGCGGTATAAGAAAAGATCTTTCATTTCTGTGCCTCAGTACATAAAGGGTGTCTAGGGACAAGGAGAAACTGTCTGCCAAGTTGGAGGGTAGCATATTAAACCAGAATTTAGCTATGAGGTTGAGAGAGTGGATGTAGTGCCACTGAGACATCGGGGTATTGTCTAGGAGGGAGTATAGATTGCAGTGATGAGTTCTAAGGGGTGAGTTGGTAGCGAAACGGCAAAAAGAGTTTAGGAGGGTGTCTAGCTTGGATAGGGTGGTTTCTGTGGCTGTGCCGTAGACCACATCTGCATAATCAAAAATGGGGAGGATCATTTTTGTTAAGATTTGACGTCTGGCAGGAAGTGGGAGGGAGTCTTTGTGCCGGTAGAGCATACCTAGTTTGGGGTGCAGTTTAGAGATAGCTGCATCTATGTGAAATGAGAAATACAAATGGGGGTCGAGCCAAACACCCAGATGAAAAAATTACTCACCTTAGTAATGTTGTTTCTTCTAATGGAGTCTTGATGTATTCTGACTATTGCAGTGATCTCCAACTTTTGAACTGCCCCAGAGAACAAAGAGTTAACTTTCCATGAAAGGCATGGAACGCTGAGCTCAAGCTCGGTGGAAGCCTCTGTCTGCTGTTGTTTGAACCCCAACCGTCAGATCTTTACGAGCTATACTCACTGGGAGTTCTGTGTGGAAACTGTAAACTCACACTAGCCAACTGGCAACTAAAATTTGATAAAAGGTTTTTTTTCGGTTTCAAAGCAAAGACTCAAGTCAGGAAACCCAAAAAACAAAACACAACACACACCCAAAATAAAGGAGGGTGAGAAAAAAGGGGCACCTCTAGGTGCCACCACTGCTCCTGCCCACCTACATCCCAAAAACCAGGTTCTGAGAGGGGAGGCAGGGGGGAGGTCAGAATACATCAAGACTCCATTAGAAGAAACAACATTACTAAGGTGAGTAATTTTTTCTTCAAACAACATGAAGTCTTGATGTATTCTGACTATTGCAGACTACCAAGCAGTACCTCCATGGAGGAGAGACAGAACCTACTTTGGGAATAGGCTCTGAAGTACTGTTGTGCCAAACCGAGCATCACTCCTAGCCTGGATATCCAGAGAGTAATGCTTGGTGAATGTATGGACTGTTTTCCAGATGGCTGCTTGACAAATTTCTAAGATAGGAATATCCCTGGCAGCAGCCAGGGAAGCAGCTGTACCTCTAGTAGAGTGAGCCCTCAGGCCTGAGGGTGGATTCTACCCAATTTTGTAGCAGAATTGTATACAAGAGACAATCCACCTGGCAAAAGATCTTTAGTGGCAGGTTTCCCTCACCAGTTCTCCATAAGTGAGGAACAACTGAGGGAGTCAAACCTGTGACCTCGCAGCGCTCTATGTAGTAGCTAAAGGCCCTTTTACGCCCAGGCTGTGCAGCCTCTTCTCCAGAGGAGGAATGGTCAGTGAAGAAAACAGGAAGAGACATAGACTGATTAAGGTGGAAATCTGAAATCACCTTAGGCAAAAACTTCCTGTTAGTTCTTAGGACCACTTTATCTCTATGGAAAGAGATGAAATCAGGCTCCACTGACAGGGCTTGCAATTCACTGATGCGCCTGGCAGAGGTAATGGCTACCAAAAACACAGTTTTCCAAGTCAAGTACTTAAGCTCTGCAGAGGACAAAGGCTCAAAAGGGGGTTACATAAGCTGAGCAATGCAAACATTAAGGTCCCAAGCAGGAGCAGGGTCCCTGAAGGGAGGATTGGTGTGCAACAATCCTTTGAAGAATTTGCAAAATACAGGATGGGCTGAAAGAGAAGAGGGCTTGCCTACTGACAAAAAGGCAGAAACAGCTGCCAAACGCACTTTGAGTGTAGCTGGTCTGAGTCCCAAGCCATTGAGATGAACCATATAGTCCAGGACTGTAGGCAACCCAGCATATTCTGGAGAAATATGCTTACCAGAGCACCAAATAGTGAAACTTTTCCATTTGGAGTTGCAAGTCTTTCTGGTGGAAGGCTTTTGAGAAGCCTTTAGAATATCCAGGACACCTCGAGAGAGGTGCAGATCAGCAAACTCTAACTCTTCAAGAGCCAGGCCTTGAGATTGAGAGATCTGAGATTCGGATACCAAACCCTCCCCTGAGAGGATGTCAACAGGCTGTAATTCCTGGGAAGAGACAGGGGAAGGTGGATTGCTAAGGACAGCAACAGTGGGTACCAGGGCTGTCTGGCCCAGTCTGGAGCGATCAGAATCACTCTGCAGGGTTGAGACCTGATCTTGACTAGTACCTTGAACAGGAAAGGGAAGGGGGGAAACCATACAGGAACTTCCCTTCCCAACTGAGTACCAGAGCATCCGGGGGACTGAGCCCAATACTGGGGGTCTGCAGCAAAAAAGAGGAAGTTGGTTATTGTCTGGGACTGCAAAAAGATCTATCTGAGGAGTGCCCCATCTGGAGAAAATCACTTTCAAAACTAGGGGATCTAGGGACCATTCGTGGTGGCCCTGAGATATCCTGCTGAGGGCATCTGCCAGGACATTGTCCTTCCCTGGGAGGTGAACTGCTGTGAGAGAAGTTTGCAGGGAATAGGCCAGAGACCACAACTTCATTGCTTCTGTGCACAAGGCCATAGACTGAGTGCCCCCTTGCTTGTTGATGTACCACATTGTGGTGGTATTGTCTGTTCTGATCTGGACTACTTTGTTCTGAACAGACTTGGAAAAAGCTTGTACTGCCAGACACACTGCTCTGAGTTCCAAGAGACTGATGTGAAGCAAAGATTCTTGAGGTGACCACAGCCCTTGGGTGGCAAGATCCCCCCAAGTGGGCTCCCCAGCACAAGAGGGAGGTGTCTGTGGTGAGGATTAGAGAATGAGACCGAGTGACAAAAGGAACTCCTTGCCTTAAATTATCCTGACCCTGCCACCATTGTAAAGCCTGGATCAGGGTTCGAGTCACTGGGACTAGTTTGGTCAGGGAATCCTTTCTCTGGGACCAGAAGGTTCTCAAGTGGAACTGAATGTCCCTCATCTGAAATCTTGCCCCATGGACCACTGCTGTAGAGGCTGCCATGTGGCCCAGGAGCTGCAAGAAGTGCCTTGCTGGTCGAGACACCTGAAGGGTGAAAGAAGAGGCCAGATCCATTAGTGTCCTTGCCCTGTCCAGGGGAAGGAAGGCCTTTGCTCTTATTGTATCCAGCTCTGCCCCTATAAAGGTGAGGAGCTGCACTGGCTCTAGAACTGACTTTGGAAGGTTTAGGAGGAACCCTAAGGAAGTGAGCAGTTGCTGAGTTATCTGAAGATGTGACTTGACTTGGTCTGGAGACTGACCTACTATGAGCCAGTCGTCCAGGTATGGAAAGATGGAGATCTTTTTTTCCTTGGAAAGCAACCACTACTGCCAGACACTTTGTGAACACCCTTGGTGCTGATCTTAGACCAAAGGGCATTGCTCTGAATTGATAGTGGCCTGAGGGCAACTCGAACCTGAGGTACTTTCTGTGGGAGCACCTGATGGGAATGTGAAAATAGGCATCCTTGAGGTCCAGGGAGGCTAGCCAGTCCCCTGGCCTTAGAGAGGGCAGAATTATTCCCAGAGTCACCATTTTGAATTTTGGCTTTAAAAGGTGCTTGTTTAAGTATCTCAGATCCAGGATGGGCCACCATTCTCCTGTCTTTTTGGGGGTTAGGAAGTACCTGGAGTACAATCCTTTGCCCCTGTGTAGGGTAGGAACCCTTTCTATGGCTCTGAGAGCCAAGAGGGAAGAAACCTCTGCCTCTAGGGCAAGGGCCTCTGAAGGATTTGCAGGTGGAAAGGATCTGGTTCTCATCTTGGGAATTTTTGAAGCCGAGAACCAGTCCCTGGCTTACTACTTCCAGGACCCACTTGTCTGATGTTAAAGACTTCCAGTCCTGGACAAAGTAAACCAGCCTGACCCCTACAGGAAGTGGAGAATCGGCCCGGGCAGACCCATCAGGGTGTCCGCTTGGCAGGGGCTTTAGGCTGAGGGGTGGAAACAGGCCTGCACATACCCCGTCTGCCTCTCCCTCTAAAGAACCCCCTCTGAGCAAAAGCTGAAGAGGAGGCCTGGGCTTGGTAAAAAGGCCTATGAAAAGGCCTGCCCCTGCCCCTGGAATGCTGCCTCTGAGGAGTGGCTTGCCTTTCTTTGGCCTGAGCACTCCTGTAGGTGGTCCTGTACTCGTCCATTTTCTTCGTGTAATTCTGTGTCTGCTCCCCAAACAGAGAATTACCAATGACAGGAAAATCCATGGCCTTAGCCTGGGTATCCTGTGATAGGCTAGTATATCTGAGCCAAGCCATCTCAAGGGCCACAGATGTAGCCATGACTCTAGATGAAACATCATTGGAGTCCACAGCAGCATGAAACTGCACCTTGGATGCCTCAATACCATCCGCAGCCACCTGCTCCAGCTCTTGGCAAGCTGGTCAGGGCCTGTTTAGCTAGACCCATCACAGTGTCCCACCTGGACTTCTGGTATCTAGCCATGAGGCCATATAGTTAGCCTGCCTGAGTTCCAAAAATGCTGCCATGTACTGTTTCTTTGCCATGGCATCAATCTTCCTGGAGTCCTTGTCTGAGGGGCGTGAAGCCAAGGGAATATTTGCCTTATCACAGGCAGCAGCCTGCACTACCCCAACATGGCTGCATTGCTGGGAAAGGAACTCCGTGTCTGAGCCTGAAAGAGTATACCTCTTGTCCATTCTTCTGTCCACAGGAGGTATGGAATTAGGAGTTTTTAGAATTTTAAATGTCTGTTTCCCAAAAGATTTATGGAGGGAAACAGACAATCTCCTGGACTCTGGGATGTCCATCATCTCAACAAAATCAGGCTCCTCCTGATCCTCTACTGCTTCTTCCATAGGAAGCTGGAGGGTTTCAGCCATTTTCTTGTAAAACATAAAGTGGGAAGGGGACTCAGAAAGCCTAGGAGGAGAAACGCATGAAGTTCTGTCTGGGGAGATGTCTGGGTCAATAGGCACATCCAGACTTTCATAATCACCATCATTATCAATATCTTCATACTCTCCCTCCTCCTCCTCTGGTTCATAAAATTCTTCTAAAGTATAATCCGGAACCGGTGGTACCAACCGAACTGAGCCCCTGACCGATGGTGCCGGTTCAGCCGGAACCGAAGTTAACGATTGAACTATCCTTATCGCTTTGGCTATCTCATCAGCGGTCGGAGAAAGAACTTGTGGATCCGAACCGGATGATTTATCCCTTCTTTTTCTTTTAACCGGAACTGACTCCTTAGAATCGGTTCTCCTTTTGCCTGAAGAAGTTTCGCCCTGGTCAGAGGGCACTCCTTCTGGTTCGGTCGGAACCGAACCGGCTGGCCATCCGGGTCAGTGGACTCCTCAGCCTCCCTTTCCCTCAGTCTACCTACTCTCTTATCCAGGGTAGCTTTGGAAAAACTTTTACAAATTTGGCAGTCTGAATTGAGGTGGTCAAACCCCAGACAATAAGCACAGGTGGTGTGGGGGTCAGCCTTAGCAAAGGCTTCCCCACATACACTACAGTGTTGAAACCCAGTGGACCGGGTTTTTTTCTTGGGTTTCTCAGACAGTGCCAATCCTAACCAAAACTTACCTTTTTCGGTAACTACCAGGCAAGACACCCCTATCGGTTCCTGGACCGTGTTACGGGTCTTGGAAAAAAAACATAATGAAATCCATTTTTTTTTTTTTTTTTTTAAACTGATACGGACCAGTTACCACACTCTAATAAAGACAGAAGTTTTTATACACAAACCTGGTCGGTTCAAACCGAACCAATCCAATGTTTACAAGCTCCACACAGAAAACTAATATAGAAAACCTATCTAGTACTCACGGTACCACAGACAGAGACTTAAACTGACAGGTTAGAAGCAGAAATTCAGTTGAAACCAAGCGAAAAAACGACACTTTAACCAAGCGAAGGAGAAATCCCCGGAGCGACTGTTCAGTGAGGCGGAGTAAAGAATCTGACGGTTGGGGTTCAAATAACAGCAGACAGAGGCTTCAACCGAGCTCGAGCTCAGCGTTCCATGCCTTGCATGGAAAGTTAACTCTTTGTTCTCCGGGGCAGTTCAAAGGTTGGAGATCACTGCAATAGTCAGAATACATCAAGACTTCATGTTGTTTGAAACTTGTATTACTGACCTAGTCTAGCAGAGTACCATCTAGGGAACTGATGGGAGAGGGTTGGGAGGATCTGCAGATTTTCTTCGCTGTACCAAATAGGCAAGGCAAGGCAAATTTTATTTAAAAAGATGCCCATCCTGGAGGCTCTGGGTGCTGAACATATTAAAATTTCATAAAAACTCAATCAATTATAAATACACAAAAAGCACAATATAAAACATAGACAATACAACAACAATTATAATAAAAAAATTATAAATACTACCCTCGATGACTGCTAAATAGCATGGATAGAGTTTTGTACGTGTTTAATTTTAGTTGGTTTTGTCTAAACCAGTGTTGAATATTGCTGAAGTCATTTTGGAGGGTAGCTTGGACTCCATTTATAGAAGGGCCTGAGGTAAAGAGGAAAGTGTCATCCTCATACATGTGTATGCTACATTTAGAGCAGGTGGAGAGGAGGTCATTAATGAAGAGGGGAAAAGAAGATGGGACCAAGGACAGAACTTTGTGGAATGCCTGCTAGAATAGGAAGGGGTGGGGATGAGACGTCAGCAATTCTGACAGACTGTGACCTATTAGAGAGGTAGGAATTAAACCACTGTATGGTGATGGGGCAAGTCCTGCAGCTTCAAGTTTAGACAGGAGGATGGGGTGAGAAACGGAATCAAAGGCCTTTGCCAGGTCGACAAAAACAGCAGCAGTAAGAAAGCCTTGGTCAGTGGCAGCGTGGATATTGTTTGTGATGTGCAAGAGAGAGGAGATAGTGGAATGCTGTATCCTGAAGCCTGACTGATGTGGAGATAGGAGGTTGTTTGTGTTGAGATATTCTGCCAGCCTGGAGTGTGCCAGGGATTCCTGTAGCATTGTGAGAGCCAGGAGGAGGGAGATCAGCCTATAGTTCCCAGGATTTGTGGGGTCCCCGCTTTTATGGAAAGGGATAACTGAGGCTGATTTCCAGGCCTGAGTGACTGAGCCAGAGGAAAGGAGAGGTTGAGGAGATGGGTGAGGGACTCTGTAATTGCAGGTGAAGAGATTTGTAGGAGTTTGGGGTGGATCCCATCTGGGCTGGATTTGGTGGTATTTAATGAGCGGAAGGCTGTAAGGACTTCATGTTCTGAAACGGGTGAGAAGTTGAAATTGTTAAGACAGAGAGGTTGGTGGGGTGCAGAGGCATTTGGAGGGGGGACCGTGGGGCATGGCGCAAGATGTAAAACATTTGTTGAGGGAATCAGCAATGCTGATAGGGTCGGTTATAGGCTGACCATTTCTCTTGATGGCAGGGGAACAGGGTTGTGATGAGGGGGTCGAGGAGTAAGTATACGACATTCCAGAAGCTTCATGGATGGGCGTGGGTCAGCTGTGATTTGAAGAAGTCCGCTTTTGCCTGTCTTATGGCCTTAGTGCAGGCATTACGGAGGATGTTGTACGCTTGCCTATTTTTTGGATTAGGGAGGCATTTGAAAACGGACCATGTTTTGTCTCTGGCCTTGGATAAGGTGAGAATGGGAGCAGCGATCCATTTGTGGTGACGCTTTTCTACCTCGAGCTTTTTCTAGGGGGCATGGTAGTCCCAGATACTTGTAAGTGTGTGCAGGAAGCTGGAGAGGGCAACATCGACGTTTGAGGCTCAGTACATCTGGTGCCAGTCAGCTTGACTAAGGTTGGTTTGCAGGGCTTCAGTATCCAAGGTGTTCAGGGAGCGAGCA
Organism: Neoceratodus forsteri; assembly: GCA_016271365.2. Taxonomy (NCBI): domain Eukaryota; kingdom Metazoa; phylum Chordata; order Ceratodontiformes; family Ceratodontidae; genus Neoceratodus; species Neoceratodus forsteri. Next base: position 1,549,253,332 of record CM057450.1, read on the forward strand.
TAAATATACTTTGGAGCAGACTTGGGTAGGCGAGATTTTCTGATGCAGTAAGTAATGCAGTGATCACTTAGTGCATTTGCGAGAATGCCAGATGAAGTTACCCTGTGGGGATGGGATGTTAGGATCCAATCAGAGAATGGTTTTATGAGTGGGGGTTATAGCGAGTGGGTTCGTTGAGCAGTTGCATTAGGTTAAGGGACTCTATTATGGAAATGTGGGTCATTCAGGCAGGTTCGAGCCAGTCCACATTGAGAATCACCTAGCAGAATCAGTTCCCCATTTGCTGTCAGGTCAGGGAGGGTGGCTAGGGTGGAGACTAGGGATTCATGTGCGAGACAGGGCGAGGCATAAAGCATCCCAATGTATAAAGGGGAGAGGCAGGTAGGATAAGTTGGGCCAGCAGGACTTCGTGGGAACCTGGGCATGATTCCTTAAAGTGGACTAAACACAAGAGGGTTATTTTGTATTTATGGTACATAACCTGGTTACCATGGTCCTGCCTGAGCAGGTGTAGTTAGGGAGAGTAAGGAGGTGTCTGGGGTCTCTTACGGAGAGCCAGGTTTCAGTCAGGCAAAGGGTATCAGGGGAGTGCTCTGCTAGCCAACAGGTTAGTTGGTCAATTTTAGGCAGGAGGCTTCCGACACTAACATGGGCAATAGAGAGGCCTTTATGGGAGCTTAGTGGTGGGGACTGGCCTGGAGACGCGGGTCTGGTTCTACATCTCCAGCGAGGAGTAAGATGAGGAGGAGGAAGGAGTACGCAGCTGAGAGTTTAAATGTTCTGGTGTGCAGGAAAGCATTTGGGGCGGACCTGACGGCTCTGAGAAGTGCTGCACAGGTTTTCATCTGGGGAAGCAGGATGCTGGGACCAAAAAAGGTGGGGTGGTAGCCGAAAGAGTTAGAGGGTGTGGGCTCCAAAGCGGATTTGCAGAGCTAGATTGTGTGACATGTGAAGCAAGAGGGAGTTTGGCTCTCCCATCCCTCCTTCCCATCGGGAACCCCCAATGTGAGGAGATATGAGGCAAGGAGGAAGTATAAGGTGGGCATGTGTTAGGCTATTTTGTGACGTGGAAATTTCTAGGGCTCCAAACAAGTTTGGGAGGCAAGAGAGTTAGAGTAGTAGGCAGATCATTTTACTTTGCGCATAGAAGAGCAGAAGAGGAAATTACCAAGTTGGGGGGTGGATAGGAGCAAACTGAAAGTTAGTTAGATAAAAAGATGACACACAGGATTGTATACAAAACCTCAAAAGAGGGAAGTAGCTAATGACTTATTCTCCTAGGCATTCTCCTAGTTCTACAGTCACAAAAGTCAGATAAGCATCAGATATAGCATCAGAGAGTGCGCCAGCACTAGCTATTCTATCAGTTCGATTGGTCAGAGCCCAGTCAATTAGGGTACTAGATCCAGAAGCAGTTGTGACCCTAGTGGGGTCAGTGATGAGTTGGTGCAGATTGTGTCCATGGACTGCAGTGTGAAGAGTTTTGTTAGATTTGCCAAGCCAGCTGAGGTTAAGATCACCTAGGATGAGAACTTTGTTTCGTCCCACAGTCGATGCAGTCTGGGAGAGGAGTTCGGAAAGACCAGTGGGGCCTCCTACAGGATGTTGTAGGCACACACAATTTGTAGTTTCTTAGTTCCTAGAAGAAGGATCAAGTGGAGAGATTCCTAATGAGAGAGAGCAGGTGTTGGGAGAGCAGAGATGTTAAGGTGGGACCTATATAGCTACACCGCCTCCATGCTTGGCAAAGGATCTGTCACATCTTATTAGGATACAGTTAGGTAATAAGCAAACTGTATCAGGAGTGGAGGGCTTCAGCCACGTCTCAGATAAACACAGGACATCTGGATGAGACAGAGCCATCCAGGCCTCAAGTTCGATTAGATTACAAAGGAGACTTCTAATATTTAGGTGTACAATCCGAAGTACTCTTTCAGCCTTCCAGTGGGCATCCATGTGAGAGAGATGGGCTGGTTGCCCAGGGTTGGGCTCTACATCACCTGCTAGGATGAAAGCAAGAAGGAGGAGGTATCAGAGTTTACAACAGACGAAGGGAGGGGAGCAGGTCTGGGGGACAGAGGAAGGATTTTTTTGACACATATGCAGCAAGGTGGATAAAGCGGTTTGAAGAGAGAAGAGGGGTGAAATTAGGATAATTATTAAGTGAGGCAAGCAGGTTTGAGAAAGAGAAATCATTAAGGTCAAATGTGGAAGCTACAGAAGATTGGTAGCAAGGGGCTGGTGAGAGACACAAGATGAGATATAGAGATAGCAGTATGCAGGACCCCAGGGTTAAATTATTAAGGAGGGCCATAATAACAGTAAGTGGGAGAGATATTACAGAGAGGGCAGCTTAGAAGCAAGAGATAACGGACACGGCAGAAAGAAGGACTAGAAATACTGTACAGTGGCTTTATGTGCAGTTTGACTGAAATCATGTAAGTGATTTAGATAGTGTGTTCAATTCTGAGGGCAAGTGCTGCCCACAAGCAACACACACTCTGTCACCTCACAAACCTGAATCGCTCCAAGCTCACTCTCCAGTTTCCTGTGTTTACTAGACTGTCAAGATTTAAAATAAAGATAGATTGCAGTATAGAAGTAGACCTATAATAGAAGCAGCACTGACAATTACAGCTCGAACTGAGGAGGGTAAAATGAGGATGGGATCAACCAAGCAGGATTTAGGGGAGAATAGGAACAAACCAAGTGTGCACACTGGGAGGGGGGGCTAAACTTGCCTGATTGGTTCAGTAGCAAAATAAAAGGAGAACCACCTTTGGGTGGGGGGAGTGGCAGAGGAGGGAGGGTGGGAAGAAGAGAGCAGTGCCATGCGTAGGGTGCCACCAGTGTCCTCGGAGTAGCACAGCAGGTTAGTACCTGTGAGCTTGTAGTGGGATCCAGCAGCCGAGCAGGGGAGCGGTAATCACGTCCTGCCCTCAGAGACCTGCAAGGTCCAGTAGTGCTCCACGGGGAGTCCAGGGAAAGCAGAGAAGTAGCAGAGGGAAATCCAGCACCGAACAGGGGGGCAGGGATGGCCTGGGTTCAAGTCTTGCTCTTAGGGACCTGAGCGGTCCAGCAGCGCTCGACATGGAATCCAGGGTGGGCTAGGGAGAGAAGCAGAGGCAGCAGGTTAAGTAGGTCAGTAGGTGGGAGAAACAGTTTCTACGAGGAGAACGTTGAGGGGGAGGGAGAGCAGAGAAAGGGAAAGACAGGTAGAGCAGCAGAGGCAAAACGGAAAGGAGGGATTACAGATAGCTCAGCAACACTGTACTAGCACAGCACGAATTAAAGTAATATAGATAAAAAAGCAATTAGATCACTACAGAATCTCCAAATTAAAGCCAGAGACAAAAATCGGGTGAAAACTACAAGCTATCCCTCCTTGGGAAGCTTGGTCTGTTCAAAATCACTATTTACAACAATCTATTTTTAGTTTCACCTGTTCACATTTTCAAAAATGTCAGTGTAATCCTAGCTCATGAATAATCATGAGTTTATTTGCATACTTTTTTCAACTGAGGGAATTAGAAAAACTGGCTAGATATTTCTGTACTCACTACAGAAATAGGAGGCTACATCTCTCAGTAAAGAAACTGTGTCAGTTCTAAACTGTATACACAATGCCTCATTCTGTAAATAAACATCTGAGATCTAATACTGTTGTAACCACTACAAAAATAGGAGACTGTGCCTCCAAGTAAGGAAAATAGTGACTGCCCTACAAATGGCAGGCAGGATCAGTTCTAGCAAGGGTAAGTGCATAATTTATAATGGAACTCGTGTGTAATTTAGCAATTACCTACAGATGGCAGGAGGAATCAGTTCTAGCCAGGGTAAGTGCATAATTTATACTGGAACTCATGTAATTATGCAACTGCCTTACAGATGGCAGTAGTGAATGTTAAAGAGCAGCTAATGCCTTCAGGAGAACTTTAACAAAACATTGTATTTAGATACAGTTCCGCTTGTATTTCACATTAGTTCTATATTTTCCTCCCAATTATTTATTACTGAGGTCATTTGCATGAAAACAGAATCTTTGCTCCGTAAGAGTTCATCCACTTCCATTTCTTATTCCCTACCTCAGGTCATAATGTACTGCTTGTGACAGCTCAGTTACTCCCATGGCAACAGATTGTGATGTTATAACAGAGGATTGGGACTTGAAGTAGGGAGTAAGCTATCAAGGCAGATGAGATCCAAGGGAACTCTATAGGACAAGGATCATATATTAATGCACATGTACTCAGTAATAAATAATGGAGAGGAGAAATATATAGAATATATATGGAATGCAAACAGAATAGTGCCAAATTATTATGTTTTTCAAAGTTTTCTTTGAGGTGTCAGTAGCTCTTTAAATTTTGCACTTTAATACCTTTGCAACCATTCAAACCGATTTACTCGAACTTTTGCATGCGCGGTCTTGTGGGGGTAGATCTCTTGATGTGCCAAGTTTTGTTCTGGTCGGATGTGTGGATTCTGAAATACGTATAGCGAAAAAACATTGCTGTTTTTTTGTCATCACCTTGCACCCAGTTTGAAATTGTGTTCCGAAATTTTCAAGTGGAAAGGGCTTGGCCCACAGAGTTGCCTTTCGCTGGTTTGGTGAAAAAATATTAACCCGCTCCAAAGTTATTACATTTTAAAATGTATTCTGAGCACGCTTAGTAAGTACTTCAAAATAGCTGTATAAAGAAGCGTGGCTTGGACGCCCAGACTCACCTCATGGCTCATGAATAATTATGAGCTTATTTGCATACCTTTTTTTTTTAATTGAGGGGATTAGAAAAATCAGGTGAAAACTACAAGCTACACTGTCCTTTGGGAAGCTTGGTCTGTTCAAAATCACTGTTTACAATTTCTTTTTGTGTCACCTGTTCACATTGCAACAACAACAGTTCCTTATGTACCCACATCTTCAAAAATGTCACTGTAACTGTAGCTCAAGAATAATAATGAACTTATTTGCATACCTGTTTTTTAAAATTGAAGGAATTCGAAAAATCAGGTGAAAATTACACGCTAATCCCTCTTTGGGAAGTGTGAATTTTGTTTTGAAACACGGTCTACAAATCAGTATGTTAAACATTAGGGCTATAGAAGGAAAGCAATGATTTTTTAACTTGTGTTAAAATAGAGTATTGATTTTGTGTTCATGTGAACTGAACATGTTTCAGACAATTCAACGGCTTAGAAATATGCAAAGTTTAAAAGAAAAAAGACTTTTGGCACTACAGAGAAACAGTAAAGTATTACTGGCTGCTTTAGTTTGGATCTGTCTTGACCTGGGATAACAGAACATTGACAGAGTGATATTCAAGGAGGCAGTGAAGTGTAGTGGCTAAGGCTCTGGGCTATGATTCTAAAGACCAGGGTTCTGAATCCCACAGCCCCCAATGAATATGGTCAAAAGGGTTTTTTTTGTCTTTTTTTTTTTTCTTTTTAATAGTAACGCATGCATTTATAAAAACTAATTATAAAAAAAACACTCATGCGTTTATGAAAACCAGTTAAGAAAAAGTACTACCTCAAAAAGTAAGGAATTTAATTGCAATAAACTTTGTTAATGCACTAGTTAGGGTTAAAGCAACAAAAGCAGGGTAATGTGGCATTAGTGTTTCCAACCTTAACACCCCACCCCACCCTGCTGGCAGCAACAGGCGTGGGGTGTGCCTTGGGGTTGTCAACCCTAACGCTCACCCCATTCTCATATACTGTACCCATCTCAGCTTACTTACTCATGGAATGGGGTGAGCATTAGTGTTGACAATCCCAAGGCACAGCCCATGCCTGTTGCTGCCTGCAGGGTGAGGGTGGGCTGTTAGGGTTGGAAACCCTAACGCCACATTTCCCTACTTTTGTTGCTTTTATCTTAACTAGTGCATTAATAATGTTTTTTTGCAATGAAAAAAAAAGAAAAAATGATTCACCTTAGTAATTATGTTTCTTCTAGTGGAGTCTTGCTGTATTCTGACAAGTGCAGTTAGTCCCAGCCTTTAAACTGCCCCGGAGAACAATGGGTTAACTTTTCTCTGCAGGGCATAGAATGTTGATCTCGAGCTTGGTTGATGTCTCTGCCTGTTGTATTTTGAACTGTAACCGTCAGATCTTTACGAGCAAAACTCACTAGGTGTTCTGTGTGGAAACTGTAAAATTTTTACTAGTCAACTGGCAGAAGAATAATCTTTTGGGTTCCCAAAGGAAGACTCAAGTCAGGAAACCTAAAAACCAAAAACCAATAAAATTGAAATAACGTATCACCCCATGAGTAACAGAGGGTGTAAGGGGGCACCCCCGGGGTGCCAACACTGCTCCTGCCCACCCACATCCCAAAATATCCAGGTTCTGAGAGGAGGCGGGAGGTCAGAATACAGCAAGACTCCACTAGAAGAAACATAATTACTAAGGTGAGTAATGTTTTCTTCAAACAACATGAAGTCTTGATGTATTCTGACAAATGCACACTACCAAGCAGTACCTCCATGGAGGAGGGACAGAACCTACTTTGGGAATAGGCTCTGAAGTACTGCTGTGCCAAACCGAGCATCACTCAGCCTGGATATCCAGAGAGTAATGACTGGTAAAGGTATGTACTGTTTTCCAGGTGGCTGCTTGACAGATTTCTAAGAGAGGGATATCCCTGGCAGCAGCCAGGGAAGCAGCTGTACCTTTTGTAGAGTGAGCCCTCAGGCCTGAGGGTGGAATCTTTCCCAGTTTCTCATAACAGAATTGTATACAAGACACAATCCACCTGGCAATAGTTCTCTGGTGGCAGGTTTGCCCTTCCTACCTCTCCATAAGTGAGGAACAACTGGAGGAATCAAACCTTTGACCCTTGGTACGCCTATGTAGTAGCTAAGGGCTCTTTAACATCCAAACTGTGTATCCTCCTCTCCCCTGAAGAAGAATGATCAGTGAAGTAAACGGGGAGAGACATAGACTGACTCAGGTGGAAATCTGAAACCACTTTAGGCAAGAACTTTCTGTTAGTTCTATGGACCACTTTATCTCTGTGAAAAGAGATGAAATCAGGCTCCACTGACAGGGCTTGCAATTCACTGATACGTCTAGCAGAAGTAATGGCTACCAAAAACACAGTTTTCCAAGTGAAGTACTTAAGCTCTGCTGAGGACAAAGGCTCAAAAGGGGGTTGCATAAGCTGAGCAATGCAAACATTAAGATCCCAAGCAGGAGCAGGCTCCCTAAAGGGGGGATTGGTATGAAGCAATCCCTTGAAAAACTTACAGAATACAGGGTGAGATGACAGTGAGGAAGACTTGCCTACTGACAGGAAAGCAGAAACAGCAGACAAGTGCACCCTGAGAGTAGCTGTTCTGTGGCCCAGGCTATTAAGATGGACCATATAATCCAGAACTGTAGGCAATTCAGCAGTATCTGGGGAGATATGCCTCTTGGAACACCAAATGCTGAATCTCTTCCATTTGGAGTTATAAGTCTTTCTGGTGGAAGGCCTTCAAGAAGCTTTGAGAATATCCAGAACTCCCTGAGACAGTTGCAAATCTGCAAACTCCAACTCTTCAAGAGCCATGCCTTGAGACTTGAAGATTGGGGTATCAAATCCTCCCCTGAGAGGAGGTTAACAGGTTGTAATTTCTGGGAAGAGACAGGGGAAGATGGACTGCTAGGGACAGCAACAAGGGGTACCAAGGCTACCTGGCCCAGTCTGGAGCAATCAGAATCACTTTGCAAGGTTGTGACCTTATCTTGACTAGAACTTTAAACAGGAGAGGGAAGGGGGGGAAGCATACAGAAATTTCCCTTCCCAGTTCAGAATCAGAGCATCCAGGGGGACTGAGCCCAAGACTGGGGGGTCTGCAACAAAAGAAAGGAAGTTGGTGACTGTCTGGGGCTGCAAAAAGATCCATCTCTGGAGTGCCCCATGTTGAAAAAAATCACCTTCAACACCAGAGGATCCAGGGCCCATTCGTGATGGCCCTGAGATATTCTGCTCAGTGCATCTGCTAGGACATTGTCCTTCCCTGTAAGGTAAACTGCTATCAGAGAGGTTTGCAGGGAATAAGCCAGGGACCACAACTTCACTGCTTCTGTGCAGAAGGCCGTAGACCAAGTGTCTCCTTGCTTGTTGATGTACCACATGGTGGTAGTGTTGTCTGTTCTGACCTGAACCACCTTGTTCTGTACTGACTGGGAAAAAGCTTGCAGTGCCAGAAACACTGCCCTGAGTTCCAAGAGACTGATGTGTAGAAGAGATTCCTGAGGAGACCACAGTCCCTGGGTGGTGAGGTCCCCCAAATTGGCTCCCCAGTCCAGCAGGGAAGCATCTGTGGTAAGGACCACTGAATGAGACTGAATGGCAAATGGAACCCCTTGCCTCAAATTGTCCTGATCCTGCCACCATTGCAGGGCTTGGATCAGAGTTCGAGTCACTGGGTTTAGTTTGGTAACGGAATCCCTTCTTTTGGACCAAAAAGCTCTCAAGTGGAACTGAATGTCCCTCATCTGGAATCTTGCGCCTTGGACCACTGCTGTAGAAGCTGCCACGTGGCCCAAGAGCTGAAGGAAATGCCTTGCTGGTCGAGACACCTGAAGGCTGAATGAAGAAGCCAGCTCCATGAGAGCTTTTGCCCTTTCCAGGGGAAGGAAGGCTCTTGCTTTTACCGTATCCAGCTCTGCCCCTATGAAGGTGAGGAGCTGCACTGGTTCGAGAACTGACTTTTGATAGGTTGAGAAGAAATCCTAAAGAAGTGAGCACTTGCTGGGTCACTTGCAGGTCTGACTTGACTTGGTCTGGAGACTGGCCCACTATGAGCCAGTCGTCCAAATATGGAAAAATGGAAATCTTTTGTCTTCTTAGGAAGGCAACAACTACTGCCAGGCACTTTGTGAAAACCCTTGGAGCTGAGGTTAGGCCAAAGAGCATTGCTCTGAACTGATAGTGGCCTGAGGGCAACTCAAACCTGAGGTACTTTCTGTGGGAGCACCTCATGGGAATGTGAAAGTAGGCATATTTGAGGTCCAGCGAGGCTAGCCAGTCCCCTGGCCTTAGAGAGGGAAGGATAATTCCCAGAGTTATCATCTTGAACTTTGGCTTTAAAAGATGTTTGTTCAGATATCTTAAGTCCAGGATGGGTCGCCACTCTCATGTCTTTTTGGGGGTCAGGAAGTACCTGGTGTACAGTCCTTTGCCCCAGTGTAGGGTAGGTACTCTCTCTCTATAGCTCTTAAAGCTAGAAGAGAAGAAACCTCTGCCTCTAGGGCAAGGCTTTCCGAAAGATTTGCAGGTGGAAAAGATCTGGCCCTCATCTTTGGAAATTTTTTGAAGCTGAGAACCAGTCCCTGGCTTACTACTTCCAGGATCCACTTGTCTGATGTGATAGACATCCAGTCCTGGACAAAGTAAGCCAGCCTGCCCCCTACTGGGATACGAGAGACGACCCGTGCAGACCCATCAGGGTGTCTGCTTGGCAGGGGCTTTAGGCTGAGGGGTGGATGCAGGCCTGCTCATCCCCCTTCTGCCTCTCCCACTGAAGAACCCCCTCTGCGAAAAGGAAGAAGAGGCCTGTGCTTGGTAAAAAGGCCTTTGAAAAGGCCTGCCCCTGCCCCTAGACTGCTGCCTTTGAGGAGCTGCCTGCCTTTCCTTGGCCTAAGCACTCCTGTAAGTGGTCCTGTACGCTGCCTATTTTCTTCATGTAATTCTCTGTCTGCTCCCAAACAGAGAATTACCCACTACAGGAAAATCCATGGCCTTAGCCTGGGTATCCCAAGCAGAGGCTAGTACATCTTGAGCCAAGCCATTCTCTCAAGAGTCACAGATGTAGCCATGACTTTGATGACACATCACTGGAGTCCACAGCAGCATGAAACTGAACTTTTGATGCCTCAATCCCATCTGCAGCCACCTCCTCCAGCTCCTTGGCAAGCTGGGGGGAAGCCTGTTTAGCCAGTGCCAGTACAGTGTCCCACCTGGACTTCTGGTATCTGGCTGTACAGGCCATATAATTCGCCTGGCTGAGTCCCAAGGAAGATGCTATGTACTGCTTTTTTGCCATGGCATCAATCTTCCTGGAGTCCTTGTCTGGGGGGTGTGATACCAAGGGAATGTTTGCCTTATCGCAGGCAGCAGCCTGTACAACCCCAATATGGCTGCATTGCTGATAAAGGAACTCTATCTGAGCCTGAAAGAGTACACCTCTTGTCCATTCTAATATCCACAGGAGGTATGGAATTGGGAGACTTCAGAATTTTTTGTGTCTGTTTCCCAAAAGATTTGTGGAGGAAAATAGACAGTCTCCTGGACTCTGGGATGTCCATCATCTCTACATAGTCAGGCTCCTCCTGATCCTCTACTGCCTCCTCCACAGGAAGCTAGAGGGTCTCAGCCACCTTTCTGTAAAACATGAAGTGGAAAGGGGACTCAGAAAGCCTAGGAGGAGAAACACCTGAAGGTCTGTCTGGGGAGATGTCCGGATCAATAAGCACATCCAGGCTTTCACCATCACCATATTCATCTTCCAACTCTCCTTCCTCCTCAAACTCCAGTTCATAAAATTCTTCCAGGGTATAATCGTGAACCGGGGGAACCGAACGAACCGAGCCCCTGCCAAAAGGTGCAGGATCAGTCGGAACCGGGCGAAGCGATTCCACAATACGAATTGCTTTGGCTATTTCTTCGGCGGTCGGAGTATGAGATTCTGGATCCGAACCGGATGATTTTTCTTTGCGTTTCTTTTTTGCCGGAACTGACCCCTCGGGATCGGATCTCCTTTTGCCCAAAGAAGTATCGCCCTGGTCAGAGGGCACTCCTACTGGTTCGGTCGGAACCGAACCGGCTGGCCATCTGGGTCAGCGGACTTCTCAGCCTTCCTTTCCCTCAGTCTACCTAATCTCTTTTCAAGGGTAGATTTGGGAAAAGTTTACAAATTTGGCAGTCTGAATCGAGGTGGTCAAACCCCAGACAATAAACACAGGTGGTGTGGGGATCAGCCTTAGCAAAGACCTCCCCACACTCACTGCAGTGTTGAGACCCAGTGGGCCCGGTTTTTTTCTTGGGTTTCTCAGACATGGCCAACCTAACCAAACTTACCCTTTTCTCAGCAACCGCCAGGCAAGACTTCCCTATCGGTTCATGACCATGTCCCGGGTCTTGGAAAAAAACGTACTAAAACCCGTTTTTTTTAGAACCGATACGGACCGGTAACCACACACTAAAGTAAAACACAAAATTTACCTGAACAATCGGTTCAGCCGAACCGATCCACACTTTTTACAAGTTCCACACAGAAAACAGAACAAAACCTATCTAGTACTCACGGTACCACAGACAGAGACTTGAACCGACTATGTGGAAACTAAATTTTGGTAGAAACTGACCAAAAACCGACACTTCAACCGACTTCGAACCGAGCTGCAGGAGAAATCTCCGGAGCGACTGTTCAGTGAGGCGGAGTAAAGAATCTGAAGTTGCAGTTCAAAATACAACAGGAAGAGACATCAACCGAGCTCGAGATCAACATTCTATGCCCTGCATAGAAAAGTTAACCCATTGTTCTCCGGGGCAGTTTAAAGGCTGGGGCTAGCTGCACTTGCCAGAATACAGCAAGACTTCATGTTGTTTGAAAAATATATATATATATATATATATATATATATATATATATAATGCACATACATATATATGCTCAATAGGGGTGGAGATGAACAGAGTGTGATAAATCCATTTATCTGAGTAACTGTGTGTATAAATTATTTATCCACACAGTTACTACATCACACTCCGTTTATCTATACAGTTTGTACGTCACCCCACCTACCGCCACCACTACTTCTTCCGCCCATAATCACTTTCCTTCCATCCCACAACACTCTTTACACACATTCCTTATGTTTAAAGGAAAAATTGCTGATAACTATGGGATCCACAGTTGAAAGAGTGTTGTGAGGTTTACAGGGTGATAGGAAGAATTGGGCAGAATACTGCAAAGGAAAAACTGCTGATAACAAAAGGCACTTCTGTAGGCAGTCACTAAAACTAGGATTTTGGATCCTTTTTCCTGAATATCACATTCTTTTTTCCATTCCAGAAAGCTATCCAAAAGACTGTACTGAGCATGCTCAGAAACAGAAATTTTAAAATTTAATAACTTTGGAACAAATTAATTTGTTCGCCATACCAGTGAAAAGGCACTTCTGTGGGCCTAGCCAACACTCACCCCATTCTCATAAAGCCTTCACAACTGACCTTATTTACAGATGGAATGGGATGAGCATGGGCTTGAGAGGGCAAAGACACACCCCACACCTGCTCTCCTGCATGGTTTGGGAGGGTGGGGTGTTAGGGTTGGAAACCCTAATGCCTCATTTCCCAACTTTTGCCACTTTAACCCTAACTGGAGCATTGAGTTTTTTGCAACATGTATATGACACACACACACACACACAATATATTAAGACCAAAGGTGGGACTATTTTGCAATCGGGGGCACCTGTGCAGAATACGTGGTGGAAGCATATGGGACACCTCTAGATGTGTCACCATGTGCCCATCAACAGAAGTATGGACCAGAGCACCATCACTCTGTATTTAGTCCTGTATCCACTGGAAAAACCTTCCCTCTTTTGCCTTCCTCCCTTACCTTTGGGTTCATGCCCATTTCCCCCTTCCCCTACCCTGTAATCTTGTCACTTTTTGGATCCCTTTCATAAAATGTTCTATTTCTCAGTTACCACTTGTCTTACATTATTCCTCCATATTGTTTGGGGTTTTTCTTAATTCCTTTGTTCTTGCATCCCTGCATACTAATGCACTTAATATTGCAAACTACAACTAGCCTGTCTCTTTCGCATACTTGGCAGCAATTGCTGGGCTATATAGTGATCTCACCTTACCTATTTGCTAACATTAAGCATGGTAATTATTCGTTTGACTGTTCATACATTTTTTCACTCCTTCCACCTGCTTCTATGTCAAACACACTTTTTTCACCATAACACCCTTCATTTTTACTTTCTTTAGCATATAAATATTTTTATGTTGGTTTCTACTTAAAGGGGCCAAAAAGGTGTTTATATTGAATTATGCATGTTGTGTTCAACCGTACTGTTGATACTGCTTTCTGATGCGCTGTTACACAGATTCTGCAGCTTTAAGCAAGTATCATAAATTCATCATCATCTAGGGAACATCATCATGATTTTACTGTTCATCCAGTATAAAATAGTGGACATTACAATCATTATACATAAATATGAATACTAGGACAAGAATTATAAAAACAGAGGAATTACATAAAGTGCAGTGTGGTCAACAGAATCATTTCCTACATTATAAAAAATAATCAGGGATAAGTTCATGGAGGAACCTAGTAACCATTATAAAGTGCCGTAACTTGAATCATCACCAGGGTCCCTTATTACCATATTTCTTCTTACAAATGGGGGAATGGACTGGTGGTGCTGAGGGATGAGGCACTGGACACCACACCTCGCACCACACCGGTGACCTGTGTTCGGGAACGAGCACAGGCTGCTGGGGGTCGGCCAGGGAGGATAAAGCTTGAGCATCCACCGATAGCTCACTTACTCCTGGGAGGGAGGGCTGCAGGGCTCGGTACTGGAGTGCCTCCCGGAGGGGAGGCAACGCGCTGCAGCCTGCACACAAGTGGGGAGGTGGCGCATGGCAGACGCTGGCAGGAGCAAGCAAGATCCCCCCCCCCCCAAGCGTCACTGCACGCTCATGCAAACTTGGGGAGGGGGGTGAACCACCAAGAACAAGGAAACACCCCAGAGATGTGGCAGGCAACGGCACGCCTTGGCACCACGCCCACCTGGGTCCCGATCCTCTGCATGCCTCCTCAGCCTGGATGATACCGGATGTCTTGGGCGCTGGAAGGAGTGGCGGTCCTGCCCTGGGGGATAAGCCAGGGAGGTCTCTCGCCAGACGGAGGTAGGCATCAGCGGAGCCCCGGGAGGGGACTCTGAGTGGGGAGGGGGGTTTCAGGCTGGCCGGGAGAACCGGGACGACGCCTGAGAGAGGCCACATCTCCGGTGACCAGAGGGAAAAAGAATCAGAAAAACAAACAAAAAAAAAAATGGGGGGGATGCTTGCTTTTGATCTTTACTACTACCTCTAGAAATTTCGCAATTAGTAAGGCTTCAGGGATAGTTTTAGGGTGCAAAACGATGTACAGGGCATCATAATCCAGGTTAGCATATTTTGTTAAGAATGGATTTTAGTAATTGTTCTCAAGCAGAATTATAAAGGGGGCAATGTATTATCATATGATAAACAGTTTCCTGGAAACTTCTATTACACTTACATAAATCTGGGGAAGAAAGGACTGGTCAAAAATGATCTATTACGAGAAGATTATCTGGACAATAAAATGCCCAATCTTGCCCAGGTAATTAATTTTCTAACCCGAGGGTTAAGAGATAGTAACAGATAATGCATATTGCATCACCTTACAGCATCCCCTCATCCATTACTTCTGCGTTACGTCCACCTCATAGGCTGCAAATGCTCATGTGACCAGAATTACACCTGGAGTACAGTGTACAGTTCTGGAGACCATACCTACGTAAGGACATAGACAGGGTAGAGAAGGTTCAGAGGAGGGCAACAAAGATGGTGCATGGATTGCATCACAAGTCCTATGAAGACAGGTTGAAGGAACTGAACATGTACTCCCTGGAGAACAGGAGGGAGAGAGGGGATATGATAGAGACATACAAGTATCTTACAGGGAGGAACAGGGTGCAGGAAAACACTATTTTTAAGCGAAAAAGATGTTCCAGGACTAGAGGGCATGGGATGAAGTTGGAGGGAGGACGATTCAGAGGAAACATGAGAAAGAACTTCTTCACAGAACGGGTGGTGGGCAAGTGGAACACCCTGCCAGAGGAAGTGGTGGGGGCTGAAACAATCACAGGATTTAAGAATGCATGGGATAGACATAAAGGAATTCTGGAGGTCAGGGGTAAGGTGCAACAGACTTCTAGGAAACCAAACTGAACTTACAAGCTCAAATGGGCAGACTGGGTGGGCCATAGGCCCTTATCTGCCGACACTGTCTATGTATCTTTGTATCTATGTAATTGAAATCTGATCTGCCTAGGCTCCGTCCCTTACCATGGGTCTCCAGTTCATTCATGTGCATCGCAGAGGTTGCAAGCATATTGCCTAGCTCCACAGACCTACAAATAAGGTAAGAATTATACTACTCTCCATGGCTAAGAGTTCAATAACAGGGTACTTACTATTAGTGACTACTCTGCAATGCAATGTTTAAGATAAGATTATTAAGCAAAGATGCTACCTAGACAATAATGAACAGGGATAGCTAGTGAAGCATTGCTAGGATTATTATACTGCTGTTTTTGCCACAAGCTGGTATCACAACATTCTGACTCTAGCTATCTATTAGTATATTTCGGTTTTCATAAGGGTCTTATTCCCTTTTGACCTGGTTAGCACTATGCCAGATTAAGTTTATAATCGAAGTTAATCTACAGAGTCCTTGTAGTAACGACACAGGCGTTTGGCTAATTCATTGGTGCTTGTGTCATCTCAGGTAGATTTGAACAGTTAACCAGTCTATTTCATGATTGATTCAGGCATTTGGCTAATGCACTGGTGGTAGCTGTGCATTCTCAGGTACACAATGAACAGTTAACCAGCAATTGGGATAAGGTGAATCTGCTGCCCACTACTATAGACAATAAACCTTAAGGAATGTTCTTGCTGTATGATCAAAACGATACTGTTAGTTCAAGCTCCCATCGCTAAGCAAAAGTACAGTTGTTCACCATTATTACCTAAGCCCCATTCTCCAAACATTCGATCTCTGCACAGCCTGCTTCAGCCTGCAACAGTTGGTGTGCTCCTGATACCAGAGCCCCTTGCGAGCAGCTCTAGTATCCCTAACATGGGTCGAGCCCCCTTACAAGCGGGCCCGATTGAAATGTAAGGAAATCGTGCTCCTACTTCCCCAGGAGAGATAGCGACCTCGGATATCAAGTCTCCCTCACATCGCAGCCCTTGCGGTTCATGCAGCAGTCATCAGATGGACTCCTCTCCCGAATGCCACCCCAGTAGCCGTTACCCTACCGACATTTAGGTGCTCCTCTTCAGCATACGACTCCCAATATGTCTACAGACCCCACGCCATCCTAAAACTGTGCCACGAGGAACAAAGAGGTTCCGAGATGACTATGGACCCCATTGCCATCTTACCATGGCATGGGGTCTACGGTGCATAGATACCCACACATGCGCACTCCCCAAGCCTGCTAACGCATTCGCACTACAAACGCCCATTTAAAGCCATAACGCAGCAATCCCTCTTGATCACTATGATAACTGGCAATACAGGATGTTTTTCCTGCTACCTCGCACCACTCCAGGTAGATAAGCCTATGTCAAACACCAGATAAGTGGGGCATTAATTGGCACAAGCTCCTCTCTGTGCAAGCCTCACATAAAGCCGAAAGTATAAGCACCCCCCCCCCAAAAAACAAACAGCAGGGCAAGCAGGCAATATCTGATCCAAATAGATAAATAAATAAATAGTAAATAAATAAACGACTGCATTGACTATAGATAAATAAGCACAGCATATCTGTACTGCATCCAACATCTATTACCAGTCTCCACAGAATAAAGAAAGATGGGCAAAACAAAAAAATGCCACTCTTGCCACATAGCCCTACTGGGTAGTCAATCAGGATCCCTATGCCCAACCTGCTCACATTCAGACCCAGGTATGGCAAGCGATGCAGATATGGAAATGGCGCAGGAATTGGAAGCACCCAGCACCCATACAAACGAACTACCCTCCACAGCAGAAGAATTTTTCAAAACCCAGCAAACCGTTATGCTGAAGATTCTGGAAAGAATGGAAGAACTTTTGCAGGCCCAAAAAGGGAACAACACTAAACCAAATAATCCAAACAACAAGGAGAAAACACCCCCATCCAACGCCCCGGATGAGACAGAACCAGGCAATCCAGACAATGCTGACAATGGGGAAGATGGTGAAGAAGACAACCAAAGGGAAGACGAGGATGACCTTGTCCTAACAAAAAAGCTCACCTCTGTTGAGACCCTCCCTGAGCTCCTTAGGGCCATCAAGGAGACTATGGGGTTCAAAGTACCTGAAGCCCTTCAACAACAACAACTAAAACTAAACCCCCTTATCAGAGAGAAACAAAAGGAGGATGAAACTTTCCCCATCTGTGAGGCTCTAACAGAGGTCATCGACATAGAATGGCAGTCCGCTGACCCATCCAGGATATCTGAGAAACGCACGTTTGACAGATTCTACCTGATACAAGAGGACAAAAGACATGGTGCACACCACCAACAGTCGACCACCGGGTCACTGGTTTATGCAGAAAGAGAGTCCTCCCTTCGGAAACCACAACCCCACTTCGCGACCCATCTGACAAAAAAAAAGGAAGAGCTCCTGAAAAAAGGCTTTGAAATCCCAGGTATGGCCTGCAGAGCCAATACGGCAGCAACATATACCTCAATGGTGCTAGTCACATGACTTGAGGAGCTGGCATCCTCCCTAGACCCCAACTCAAAACAGGCAGTCTTAGCCGAATATGCTATCCAAGCTGCTAAGTACACTGCCGACGTGTCCATCGATGCACTAAAGATGTCTGCCAGGTTAGTAGCCCTAACCAACAGAAAAAGATGCCACATATGGCTCAAACTTTGGAATGTGGACTCAGAGTCCAAATCTATGCTGGGTAAACTACCCTTCAAAGGTAACTTGTTATTCGGAGAGGGCTTGGAAAAATACGTTAAACACAAAGGAGACGGGAAAAGCCTAGGTAAGGACAAACCATCCAGGAATACCTACCTCTTTACTTTTCGGGGCAGATTTCGCCCATTTCGGGGAAGACAGGACAGGAGGCAAACATCGAATTACACACAGAACAGATCATTCTCCTTCAAGCCTTCTTATTTCACCAACACCTCAAGAGGCAGGACCCGGGGGCAGTATCAAAGAGGAAGATACAACCCCAACTTCAGGAGAGGTAGGTCCAACACCAATTGACCACCAACCACAACATGGCCCACATTTACAGCCCCCCCGGTAGAAGCAAGACTGAGTCAGTTCTCAAACATATGGCAACGGTCAACTTCAGACAGATGGGTACTAGAAGTAATTTCCCTAGGTTACTCTATCGAATTTACACAGAAGCCCATCTCAAACAGACCTGTGATCGCCCCAGTATCACGTCAACCACACAAGATACAGGCGGTAAAAGCGACACTCAACACACTCCTCGCCAACAAGGCAATAGCGGAGGTACCACACAGCCAAATAAATCAAGGCATCTACTCCATTTTCTTCCTAGTACCCAAGTAAACAGTAGATATAAGATCGGTACTAGACCTAAAATTCATCAACAGCTTTGTACGCTACAAGCGATTCAAAATGGAAACACTAAGAACAACTTTATGGGCGATAAGACCACAGGATTATCTCACATCCATCGACATGAAAGATGCCTACCTGCACATTCCCATACACCCAGCCCACTACAAGTACCTCAGGTTCCAGATACTAGGCCAACATTACCAATACCAGACCCTACCTTTTGGACTAGCCTCAGTCCCACGAGTGTTCACCAAAGTGTCTATTACACTTGCAGCAAAGCTACGACAACAAGGAATACACATCATACCATACCTGGACGACTGGCTCCTCAGAGCCAGAAACCCCAATATCTACAACAGCACACACAAACAGTGGTGGACACCCTACAGTCACATGGATGGGTGAGCAACTGGGACAAAGGCAGCATGAATCCCAGTCAAACCATAGAACACCTAGGAGCAACCATAGACACGACAATGGGGAAGGCAAGACCCTCACAAAAAAGGACAGAAAAAATACTAACACAAGCCAGCACACTAATGACCGAGGAAAACCCCACACTATACGCCATCCTTCAAGTCCTGGGATCCATGGCATCCTGCATTGCTCTCACTCCCTGGGCCCTATGAAACATGTGCCCCATTCAGGCCCTAGCTATACGGGAAGGCCACAGGGTGCAACACAACCTATCCAGAATACGGTTAGACAGCGAAATGAAGAGATCACTGAAATGGTGGACCAGCAGACACAATATAACAAAGGGAACAGACCTACAGAACCAACAAGACGCAGTAATAGAAACAGACGCAAGCCTAAAAGGATGGGGGTCGACCCTCAACCAAATGCTGGCTCAAGGAAAATGGTTACAGATAGGGTCACGCATGCAGATAAACTTACTAGAGATGAGAGCGGTTTATCATGCATTACATAATTTCCAATGACACATTCTGCACAAGCGAGTACTCATCAGATCGGACAACAGGGCGACAGTGGCATACATTTCAAAATCAGGATGGAAAAAGAAGCCCATGTTTACTACAGGAGACAAGGAGGGTAATGGACTGGGCACAGGCACACCTCAGGTCGATCACAGCGGTTCACCTAGTGGTAAAGCTGAACATAAAAGCAGATTGGTTAAGCCGCCAGGACACAGCCCCAGGGGAGTGGGCCCTGCACCCACACATCTTCCAGCAGTTAAACCACACATGGGGACCACTGAAAATAGACCTAATGGCCACAGTAAAAAACACCAAACTACTGACATACCACTCCAGATACAAAGAGTCTGGAGTCCTAGGGGTAGACGCCCTATCACAGAACTGGAAATTCCACAGAGCGTACATATTTTCCCCCAATACCGCTCATTCAACAAGTCCTGAACAAAATTCAGCAATCACAAGCTACAGTGGTGAAAATCACACCGCTGTGGCCCAGACGGCACTGGTTTGCAACGCTGGTGGCAATGTCCATAACCACACCATGGACACTTCCTTTACGGGCGGACCTACTGACACAAGGCCCCATCTCCTATTCGGACCTAACACCACTCCATCTCATGGCTTGGCTACTGAAAGGCGAAGACTGCTAGACAAAGGCTACAGTCAATCAGTGGTTAACACCATGCTCCACTCAAGGCACATATCCACCAACACCTCCTACAATAGACACTGGAACATATTTGAGAGATGGTGCGACGCTAACGGTATCCGAACACAGTCCATCACCATCACACATGTACTGTCATTTCTGCAGCAGGGAGTAGACAAAGGATTGGCAACTTCGTCCCTCAGAGTCCAGACTGAGGCCATAGCAGCAGGCACAGGCCTTATAGAAGGATACACACCGGGGTCACACCCCGACATACTCAGATTCCTGAAGGCAGTATCCAACATACGTCCCAGGGGAAAACAAGCAATGGCACCCTGGGATCTGAATGCAGTACTCAGGGCCCTAGCCCAATCGCCATTCGAACCTATGGCCACAGACCTCAAATGGGTCTCACTCAAAACCATACTCCTACTAGCCATCTGTTCTGCCAGAAGAGTAGGGGAAATGCGGGCCCTCTCTTGCAGGCCCCCCTTCCTAATATCACACAATGATGGAATCACCCTACGAACAAACTCCTCCTTCATACCAAAGATACATTCCACCTTCCATACCACGCAGACAGTGGAACTTCCAGCGTGGCCACATCGAGGAGCGACCAAACACTGGGACATGAAACAAGTACTATCTATCTGCTTAAACAGAACAAGAGACTTCAGACAATCAGACAGACTGTTTGTGATTTATAGTGGAGCCAGAAAGGGCCATACAGCAGCCACATCTACTATAGCCAGCTGGATTAAACAAGCCATTGCGGAAGCCTACAAAACACTAGGCCTTCCACCACCCCAAGGAGTCAGGGCACACTCCACCAGGGCAGTAGCTACCTCCTGGGCAGAACGGAACGAAGCATCAATACAGGACATTTGTGCTGCAGCCACTTGGGCATCAGTACACACTTTCACAAGACACTATAAACTATACATAGAAAATTTTGAAAGAGCAAACTTCGCAAGAAAAGTACTTCTCAATGTCACAAGCCCTTACCTGAGCAGTCATCTGTCCCACCCTATTCAATGATACTCTATACTGCTTCTTACAACCCAGAGGTAATGGGTGTGGGGATGTTGTAAGGTGATGCTCATGCAATTACCTGTACCAGGTGAGTAAACTACCATTCTTCTATATAGGGATCAATCTTGTTCGTTTGAAAACACATAGCTTGTTTCTGTAATCTGATTAGAGTCATCTGGTGGTTCCAGGCTTCCTGATAGAGCCTTTGTTTCAATGTGAAATTAAAAAGAAGGGACATTTTTATCCCTTTCCATGAATACTCCCATAAATGAGATAAAGACTGTGACAGAAATGGGAAGGAAAGAGTTAATGGTTTAGATTCTCTAGCTGGTGTTTTTTTAGCAGTTTGGAAAAAACACACACAGACTAAAATCCACTGCCCAGCAGCATCCAGAAGCTGGAATTCTCAGTCCTCCCTAGCTGCTAGATAAGACCTGGGTCATAAATCTCGAGTGGACATGTCCACACACACAGGCCAGTTTGAAATGATTGGTTCACTCAAATATAAACTCAAGGTTAAAAGGGAATATAATTAGTCACTGATAGGTGTTCAGTCTGACTGGGACAATTAAATACATACATGTTAGATGGTTGGTGCATTCAAAGGGGGAATAAGCATTACCTATCCCCAGGAGAATATATAAGACGCTGAAAGACAATGAAGTGTTTTCTTCTTACTTTTGAAGATGGAGGAAGAATCTAAACTTGGGTGCCTACCCTTTTAGCTATGTCCGTGGGAGTTGGCAGTTAGCACAGGATCCAGTGTCTCTTGTAAGGACAGGGAAGGGTAAGTTTAGTACTAGCATATTGCAGTAATAGAATTTTTCTTGTGCCATCTGTTGTTTAAAAACATTTATTTACTTTTCCTGTATCAGTGTTATTCTCGTGTTGTAAATATATATCCTGTAAATGCTCAGTGCACTTTCTGTTAAGTAAAAAGTTATTTATTTGCTCAACAGTTGTGACTGTGATATCATTTTTCTAAGGTAATATTTGGTTTCCACTGGCTGAGGTAAACTCTGTGCAGCATCCGCCACCCGAGAGAGACACACTACCAGACTTTAACTTGTGCAATTGCACGTTTAATTATTCAAGTTTGTAAGCTTGAAGATTGGCGCTGGACGACTCCAGCTGGTGGCAGCAAATACCCGAGGACAGACACCTCTCTAAAAGCTGCTTCAGCCCAGAGGGAGAAGAGGGTTGTCACAAGGACGCTTTTGATACTATTTGGAGTTGTTTCAGCCAAGGAAATGGAAGGCCCTTCTCATCCCAACTGCGCTTTTCTTTGAGACAGAGATCTGGCAAGCTATTACACTGATTGTTAATTAATTTTAGCCAGTATGAGGCTAGTCTTATATTAACGGAGATTGCTATGGGGAGCCTACCTAGTTCTGTTATTACCACTGCTTTAGCAGTTGAAAGGGGAACTTGAAGAAGGGCTTTAAAGTAAAATAATAAGGGTCGCTCAATGCTCTCAAAAAAGAGTTAGTACCCCATACCTCGGAACCATAAAGTACGATCGAATTTATTTTAGCATCACCTGCAACCAGTGCTGGGGCGAGAGTATGTCCCCATATCTGTAATTAAACCGTAATAAAGCCTAGGTGGCAAGTTGTGCTTTAGAAGTCTGTTCTTTGAAGTGCTCCATCCACTGACAAGTGGAAGAAAATTTTATCCCAGGATATGTACAAGATGAGATTACTTCAATTAGTTTGTCATAAAGATAAATTTTAGGTTCGGAAGCACGGGGGAATGATGGTCCAAATGTTATAATTTTGGTTTTATGTTGGTTAATATTGAGAGCCAATAAATCACTTTTTGTTTTCAGAATATTTAGCTTGCGCTGAAGACCGACTACCGAAAGAGAAAGAAGATCATCATCGGTATAGGCCAACATATGAATGTTCTGATAAATTCAGCTTTCTCGTTGGAGCAGTCATGCCCCCTGACAAAGGGACCTACTACAATCCTGAAGTGCTGGGGTTCTGAGCTGTGCCCTCCATATTTTACTTCTGCTAAATAAACCGGGAGTGTTCTGCATTCATATTGCCTCTTGTTTTCTTTTCCGATCGAGTGCTATTCATGTGCTCTTTTCTCTGTAACTTTGTCATACAGCACGGGCTGAGCTTTTTCAGAGCATGTTGCACCTGATGTTTGTTTTCCTTGTAACAGGAGGCCCACCGTATGGCAACGTGCTTAAGAAGGAGTGGCGAGTTGAAGGTTCTCCTGTTGCAAGCAAGACATCAGTTGCCAGGGTTTTTTCTGTGTCTTTAGGAGCCATGCATATAGATGCAGGGATCATAGGTCCAGACAGACAAGAGACCACTGGGCTTGTGATAGAAGATTCATACAAAAAGAAGCCTAACAAGAGGCTCCACAACTAGGTGCAGTAGAAGTGGGAACCAGATCTAGAAAGGCCAGAAGAGGACCACTAGTATGAGGGTGGCATGCTCTGCCTTCAGCTTGACCAGAACCTTCTGAATGAGAGGAATCAGAAGAAATGTGTAAAGGAACCTCCTAGTCCAACAGATGGACAACGAGTCTCGCAAAAACACTTCTGGCCCTGGAGTGAGTGAGCAGATGTGTGGCAATTTTGCATTGTATGGGGATGCAAAAAGATCCACCTCTGCACAACCCCATTTTCTGAAGCAGTCACTCATCATGGAAGTCAGCAGTTCTCAATCATGCTCCTGAGACAGGGACCAACTTGGTTGATCTATGAACTTATGGGATACCGAGGAGAAGCACAGCCGATAGTTAAAGGGTACGAGACATTACCCAATGTGATACTCTCATAGCTTCCCTGCAAACGGGGTAAGACTGGGTGTCCTTCCCATTGATGCAATGCATTACACTGACATTATCTGTTTTTATTAACAAGGGACCTGGACTGAAGTGTTCTTCAGTGGTTTCAAGACCAAGCAGAACAGCTCTCATTTCTAGACTATTAATATGTAGAACCAAGCCCAGTTCACGCCATAATCCCTGGGTCTGGACATGAACCATGTGGGCACCCCATCCTGACAGAGAGGCAGCCATTCTTAGGCTCTGTACTGGGTCAGGGAGAAGAAGGGAACACCCACAATAGGTGCAGATGGCCCATCCACCATCTCAGGTTATGGCAAAGAGGAGATGTGATGAGAAATCATATGTTCTAGGTCATCTGTCTGTTGATCCCACTGTAGCTGCAGTGTCCAGTAAGGGATTCACATACAGTACACAGTTGGGCAAATGGGACAGTCATGATAGCAGCTGCCATGAGTCCCAGGAGAAGGAGCATAGTCCGGGCTGATACAGAAGAACTGTCATGTACTAGCTGGGCTTTGGCAACCAAGTCCTCTGCTCTGTCTGGAGGCAAGAAAGCACTGTCCACGGTCATGTTTAGTACTGTACCAATGAAATGGAGGTACTGTACTGACAGAGAATCAGTACTGATTTTGGTATGCCGACCATAATACCTAAGCCCAAGAACAAGGATAATGTTCTGGAGAATGCATACTGAACCACTTCCCTGGACTGGGCATTCAGTAACTAGTCATCTAAATAAGGGAAGACTTACAGCCCTTCTCTCTGAAGGGCTGCAGCCACAACCCTGAGCCATTCAGTAAATATCCGTGGTGTCATGGACAGGCCAAAGGGCAAAACCCAGAATTGATAACATTTATCCTCCAGCATAAAGTGGAGGTATTGTCTAAGTCAATTTCTGATCTTGACATGAAGGGAAGTATCTTTCATGTCCACTGCACAAAGCCAAACCCTTTTTGCAGCATGGGGATGAGAGTCTGAAGTGACACCATGTGGAACTTTTTGCTGTCGATGAATTTGTTCAGGTATCATAGGTCTAGTACAGGCTGCAGGTCACCTGTCCACTTGGGAATCGGGAAAACCTGTTATTAAAATCCACTGTTCCTTTCCTCAATAGGGACACATTCAATAGTCTTCTTTATGAAAAGTAATTGTACTTTTTCTTTTAAAAGGGACAAGTTGTCCGGAGAAAATGAAGAAGGTGGGGGATGGACTGGAGGAGTAGACTGCAACTCCAGAGAATATCCCTTCTCTACTATTTGCAGGACCCATTTGTCAGTGGTTATCTCTTTCCACTTTAACAGATACAGAGAGATCTTTCCCCCCTACTTGTACTCCTGGGGGTAAAAATGGAGTAGAAGAAAGAGGATTTGGGGATTGAGGAATCTCAAATGAGGCTACTTCTTTGGTCTCGGGACTACCGGGAACTGCTGTCTGTTGTCCTCTATGTGACGAGGTACCTTTGTAAATGAGCCTCTGGCTCAAAGGTTATTAAACTGATGTTTAAATAAATAAATAAATAAAATAAATAAAACAAATTGCTGAAGCAATGACAGCTTTTTTTTTTTTTTTATTATTATTTTAGTCTTTGGTAACCGGGTAATGCCCACTAGGCACAAGTGCCTGCTTTCAGGGGCGACCTGGGAGCACTGGGCAGTTAAGTGACTTGCTCAGAGTCACACAGTATGCAAGTGGAGGTTGTGAGAATCAAATTCAGGTCTGGTCTGCTGGATGTATCAAGCTCATTCACACATTATTCCTCTAACCTCTAGGCTATACTGCCAGCCTTTCAGGAGGATTACTAGCCTGAAAATCAGTAATGGCAGAATGCCATAGGTTATCAAGACATTTTACCTTATATGCCAGAGAAGTTGCAAGTTCAAGGTCCAAGGATGCAGGGGATAAATTTTAGTGCCTACAACATCTAGCTGTACTAATTCTTTATCAGGAGGTCAAATACCCCGGATTCTAAAGTCTCCAAAGAGATTATGATCAGCTGGGTCAAGTACAGAAGTAGTGTTCTGGAATCCATGCACTGTACTGCATATCAGTCCTTCTAGGGACTGTAGGCAAAGTGTGAGGATTCAGCCAGGTATTAAAGGCATCTACCTGCCATGTATGGTATACCGGAGATACCACCATAGAAGATGCAGGCTCAATCTCCAAAAAAAATGCAAAAAAGGTATTGGTAGTCCTCTCCTTCATCCTCAAGATTCATCATTTCTTGGAGTTGTCTATAAGTGCGAGGAGAAGACCTGGAGTCGTAGACCACAATGCAATTTGCTTTGTAAGAGGATAGAGATGGGTCAGACAGTAGATCTACTTCATAGAGATCTCCTTCTCCTTCAGAATCTTCAAAGTCCTTCTCCACGTTTAGGAAATTAGGATTATAATACACCTTGTCGTTGTCTTGAGTGACAATGGTGGTAGTTGACAGAGCTGTCAATGGAAGCAGCAGCAGCTGCGGAGGAATGTTAGAAGTGCTTCTGTGTTCTGTTGACGATGACTGTACTAACATGGAAGGTCCTGTGCAGGGGACCGTAACCACCATACAGCGATGAAAACAGGCAAAGTAAGATGTCTTGAAATTATTCCAGCACAGCCTGGGAGTCAACGCCACCAGTTAAAGGGCTCCTGATTACCACTGTTGACAGGACGCAGCCTGCTGATGGAGGCGGCATACCATCCATAGAAGGTATGGCCGCAACAGAACCATGCCCCAACCCTGGTGTCTCAAGGATGATCAATGGGAGCAGTAGTCGATGCCGCTGGAGTAGTCAACAATGAGGACTGACCCTCCTTCAATGGAAATTTCAAGTGTCTTTCCAACCGTGAAGCATGTAAATCCCAATGCTTACAGTGATGGTTAGAGTAGGATAGTATTAATTAACAATGCAGCATTAATGTTCTTTAATTTAGTTTGCCCTGACAGTCCCGCAAGCAAGACATCAGTTACCAGTTTTTTTTTTCTATGTCTTTAGGAGCCATCCATGCAGATATAGGGACTGTAGATCCAGATGGACAAGGGACCCCTGGGCCTGTGTGACAGCAGATTCCTACAAAGCAAAAGCCCAACAGAAGGCTCCACCGCTAGGTGCAGTAGAAGTGGGAACCAGATCTGGCAAGGCCAGAAGAGGACCACTAGTAAGAGGGTGGCATGCTCTGCCTTCAGCTTGAGTAGAACCTTCTGAATGAGAAGAATCAGAAGAAATGCATGATAGAACCTCCCAGTTCAAGAGATGGACAATGCATCTCGCAAAATGTCTCCAACATTAAGGGCCAGTCCTCCCCTCAGTACCACCAGGATCCAGTGGCAAGCAACTGGGCAACATGGCATTGGACCCGAGTGTACTGGAATCTGTCATTCAAACCAGAAGTCCCCCATTTATTTTCTTCTTCAACCCCACCCCCCGGCACACTACATGCAGTATTTTTTGCATGTGTATTGCCTGTCCTCACGAGGGATCAAGCTCCTTGTCCCACTGCAGGTGTCACTGTGGTGCCAGAACCCACTGCCAACCCTTCATGGCTGAGAAGCACTGCCAACAGCATGTGCTTCAGCCTAGACCCTGCTTCCCGATGCACATCCCTCCCGAGTTCACTTCCAAAACCCAGGTTGCCTGCACAGTAGCACACCTGGGCCATCAGGGAGACACTTGTAATGGCATCTGTAACTTCCATTTAGACAGCCATCAGAAACAGGCAGAAGGGACCTCAGTTTAATGTCTCATCTGAAGGAAAGCCCCACAAGAGTGCAGCACCCTCCTAGTACTGCACTGGTGTGTCAGTACTGAGTACAAGTTCCTGGAGTGAGACTAGAACCAGCAATCCTCCCATTTTCTGTTCCAAAAGGTGAACATGCAACCTACTGAGCCACTAATTTGGTCTCCAATAGTCGGTTGTTATATACATTCACCACCATTTGAGAAAAAAAGTGCTTCCTAATAGTATCCCCAGATTTACAACCCCTGAGCTGAAGAGCATTCCCCTATTTTCTGCTGGAGCACACCAGAATAAATATCTTTGCCTGTATGATCGTGTTCATATCCTTGAGTATGAAAAGGCACGAGCTCATGTCCCCATCTGCCTCCCTGCCTCCAGGGGGAACATGTTAACAAAAGTCAGTAAACGAAGGTCACGTTTGCAGTTTAGGTTTGTGGGATCCAGAGGGAAGGTTAACCACGCACAGATATAGACAGAACAGAAAGAAATGGCCACACTCAAATAAAGACAAGGAAAACAGTACTTACAGCTTCAGATCCATTTTTTTTGAAAGGATCAGTGGCTCACATAAGCAGCACAAAAGCACTGGAGGTACACGGAGTGCTATAAAAACAAACACTGCCATATGGTTTCAGCTGACTGCCCCGGTGTTTCGCTCTGCACTAAAGCGTTAACCTCTGATGAAGCCTCACTGCAGACTGCAGTGCTGGGGCCGTCAGCCCACGCCATACGGCAATGTTCATTTCCTAGCACTTCCTTCCTGCACTCCAGTTCTTCTGCTTCTTGGGTGAGCCACCGAACCTTTCAAATAAAATGAATCTGTAGCTGTAAGCACTGTTTTCTTCATCCTCTATTGAGTGTGGCCACTTTTTTCTGTTTTGTAAACATGTTAAGAGCCTCAAGCCTCTCCTCCTACCTTTTGTCCTCCATACCATGGACCATTTTAATGGCTGTACACTGCACCCTCTCTACTGCCTTCACAACCCAGGAGGAAGGGGAGAAAATGTGGCTGCCACTAGGTGCACAGGAAGATTCAAGGAGTACAGAGATAGAATACAGACAGATTACACATAGGTTAAGCATGTGGAAATCAAGTGACTTGCTCAGGGTCACACAGTGGGTAAGTGCTGGCTGTGGGATTCAGAGCCAGGTCTCCAGTTTTACAGCTTTCTTACCACTAGGCCAAACTGTAACTAAATACCGCACGCAGGATAGCTGACCTGAAGTGCAATATCCCATGTTACTGGGGTCCTGCCACTTTTTGAGTGTTACAGCTAGGAGGGCTACAGTATAGGAAGGCCAACTCAAGGTCACACAGTGACTAGGTGACCGATGGGATCTGAGCCCATTCCCTCCTGGCTCACACTACTGTGTTCTAACTACTCAGAGGCCAGTGCACTGGCTCAGTATGCGAGTGTAGAAACAGGGTGTCACTCCAAAGTCCCACATCTAATTTGGTCTGCCGTCAGTCCATTTGGAATTCAGGTTCCCAGATCTGCAGTAAATTTTCAGATTCTGCCAAGTAATAAAGGAATTCAACAGCAGTGTGTGTGTGTGTGTGCGTGGTTGGGAAGAGATACCCAAAGCCAAACAAAAGGGTATTCATCTCAGGTTAATTTAGTCTAACAGTATCCTGTGTAGGTCAAAGGGCAGTGAGTAAACAAAACAATGGGCATACACTTCATATACTTCTGTCAGATGTACTGCTTACATCAACAAATGATGTTATTACTGGTGTATCATTTATTTTAAAATACATGGTACGAAAACAAGTTACATAAATATGAAGGGATATTGGGTTTATGCAAGTTTTTCTGCTACTTAGTTATGGTAATATAAACAATGCACCCTTTCCAGCTTAATTTATTTGTGAGTTCCATCATTTTGGAGACAGTTGCACATGACCATCATGCCATTGGATCCTGACTAACACTGGACTTATGTTACGAGAGAGTTTTCAGTGTTGCCGTGCCCCCAGTGCCAGTAGTGGGAGATACTTCACCCATTGCAGGAAACATAGAAACATAGAGTTTGACGGCAGATAAGACCCTCTTGACCCACCCAGTCTGCCCATTTCCCTACCTAATGGATAAGTTGCAGATCCTAGCTAACCAACAGCCTACTTCTTCCAACCTCCACCCCCGAGAATTGCCTTATGTCTGTCCCATGCATTCTTGAATTCCACCAATGTTTTTGACTCCACAACCTCCTCAAGAAGGCTGTTCCATGTATCCACAACCCTCTCCGTGAAAAAATACTTCCTCACATTACCTTTGAGCCGTCCCCCCTCTAGCTTCATATTGTGCCCCCTTGTTCTTGCACATCTCTTTTTCTGAAAGATGCTACCCTCTTGAACTTTGTTGATTCCCTTGAGGTATTTGAAAGTTTCAATCATGTCCCCCCTCTCCCTCCTCTCCTCAAGACTATACATATGAAGATCTTTAAGTCTCTCTTGATATGTCTTCTGGTGCAGACCCTGCACCATTTTTAGTTGCCCTCCTCTGGACTGCCTCCATCCTGTCTATGTCTTTGCGGAGATTGGGTCTCCAGAACTGCATGCAGGAGGGCAGTCACAGTGGAAAAGAGAAAATGGGGGGGGACACCAGGCTACTCAAAAGGTAGACTATCTCTGCATATGTAAATTCGAGGAAAAAAAAAATGCAGCACTCAAACACACCAGCAAGAATAAACAACGGATGCAAAGTATACCAGCTGTCCCAGCAAGATTTTATTGCACAAATGCAGAACAACTGCAGATCACAGTGAATGCAGCTACCCCCACTCAACACCCCAATGTTTTGCACCTTACTCTGTGCTTTTTTCACACTTCACAAAGCACTGAGTAAGGTGTGAAACAGGTTGAGTAGTGGACGGGAGGGGTTAAGCTGAGCACTACTTCTGAGGAAAGGGACCTTGAAGTCATCATAGTGTAAGTGACTCCCTTAAAAAAATCTAGCCAATATAACAAAGCCTACAGTAACGCAACCAGGATGTTGGGGCGTACTGGGAGGGGTTTTGATAGCAGGAGGAAAGCGGTATTAGTCTTATCTGTAAATCACTGGTGAGGCCCCATCTGGAGTACTGTGCCCAGCTTTGGAGTCCTCACCTAAGGAAAGACAAAGACGGGCTGGAACAGGCCCAGTGGCGCTGAAGGCTGAGGCTGGATGCCACCTCAAGCCACGCCCGACCCGGGTTCGGGGCGAGCTCGGGTGCGGGGTTGGCAGGGCAGGATCAGATTGGCGCCACGAGTGCTCTCTATCCAGGGGAGAGTTTTGGGGTGTCTGGTGCACAAAGCCCTGGTGAAGACCAGGGGCACTGTTGAGAACCAGGCAACACATAATTGGCATGGCCCAACATCGGCAGGGTTGTCGTGTTCCGCTCGGGGTGTGCACCACGCAAGTGGGGGGAGCACACTAGGGGGAAAATGCCCCTCCTGCCGGATAGGTGACGGCTCCTCCAGTGCCATCACCGCCACATGTCCAACGCTGGTTCTCCGCCACTGCCCCTTCGATCTCCCAAGGGCTGTAGCCCCCGTGGAGTCATAATGTCTCTGAAAATGGCTGGGAACACAGCGGGCAGTAGAGCGACTTCAGCGAGTGAGGTAGCCAGAGAAAGTTCTGGTTGGAGAGGAGAGAAACAGAATTGGAAAAAAAAGGACAGGTTGGAGATAGTGCAACACAGAGTACCCAGAATGACTCAGGGCCAGCTGGACAGATCAAACAGGGATCAGCTTAGGGTACTAAACATATACTCGCTGGAGGCCAGAAGCTGGGGGGAGATTCAGAAGAGACACAAGTTTTATTTCACATTGAGAGTGGCACGGCTGTGGAACAGCCTGCCAGCTGAGGTGGTGGGCATGGCTGGGACAGAGTTAAGGACTTAATAGTTACTTAGGTGGTAGCAGTAAGGCAGGGAATATAGCTGCAGGTAGTGTGGACAAAAAGTATAATGATAGGTTATTACAAGCAGATTGGAGGGACCAACGGTCTTTTTTCTATTGTCATCATCCATGTTTCTGTGTTTCTCTCTTTGCTGGTGTGTGCGTGTGCTTCTGCTTTTTGTCAACCCCCCCAAAAAAAATTCAGATTATAAACTTGTCATGCTACCATATGCACAAACATATAAGCACATTTTGACAGAAACAAGTTGTAATCTGTTGTCCCCAATTGCAAATGTTATCTCGTCTTCAGTGAATCTCAACTTTCTTCGTTAAATCCCTACAAAAAAAGTTCTGAACTCCGAAAACTTTTTTTTCCAGGGGCACACTGTCACAAAGCCAGAAACTCTGCTAGCTGGCAAGCTACATCCCCTTAATCTGTAAATCAGTCCCAAAACCAGCTGCACACCAAGTAACCAGAGAAGAGTGTCAACATTCTGTCAAGTCAAATAGTATGTAAATCTGCTAGCAATCAGAATAGCAACAACGTCTGAAAAGGTCATCTCTGAAAGGCGCTAGGTGTTTATGCTTAGTTTTGGCAAGCGTCACTATGGGCCTTTCCCTTGAGCTTATAAAAGCATACCATGTGTGGAGGTTTCCATCAAAGTCTCCCGTAGCAATGTATCTCTGCTGCAGAGAGGTGGCGCCAAAGGTTCCACATTTGATGGGTTTTGCCTTTTCGATCTGTGAAAACAAAGGTGGGACAGGTTAATGCAGACTGGTGATAATCAGCTGAAAGCAGACATAGATCGACTGGGTTTATGTTTTCTCAGGTGTGTGGCCAGAACAGAGACACCTGAGCAAACTTACAAGAGCTTTAAATGTGTAGGATGCCATTTTGAATCTATCTACAAATAAAAAACAGTTTAAGTGCCTAAGTGATTCTTGTGCCAGTAGATCTGCAAATTCTAGTCACGTCTTGCATTTTTGCACACTCCTTTAATGTGTTTTGACGTGTCATGCATGGAAGATGATATACAAAATAAAGCTGTAGTTTGTCAGTCTGTATGAGCCTTGAACATTAGAAGTTGTTTGTGAGGAGGAGGCAAATATCAGGAGAAAACCTACAATCGCAAGAATAGTTGATATGTCCCAGAAGAATGGTAGCTGCCAAGAGAGTAATATGCTCTAGACACTATTCTAGCAGGAGACTTTCAAATGTAGGAATGAGGCAATACCCTAAAGGCAGAAGGCCATGATGGCTAGAAAAATAAATAAGAAAAAAAAAATCAAAACAGCAGTGAAAACACACGCTCAGTGGTTCAGTACTAGAGACTAACTATACACAATTTGTTAAATGGAACAACATTGTAATTATAGGGGATCAGGTCACCAGTAACAACAACAAAAATTACAGTTAACACCAGCCAAACTTAGCTGCACAACCATTCAAAAAATTGGGCATGTTCCCCCCAAATCAGAAAAACTCAGATAAAAAAAAAACAGAATTTACCATTTTTAAATACCACTTCGAGTCAATTTTTCATATAAAAACAAGTCTGCACTATATTTACAACCACATTTGGCACCAAACTGGTGTAAACCCCTCATTTTGTGTCGCATTTTTAGTGCCAGACATGCTGATTTGCACTCCACTGTGGGGAAATACAGAAAAATTGATTTTATGATTTTCTAAAACAGAACCGCTCACTTCGGAAACAGAAAATTTGTGGTCCTACAAAATACATTTTGTTTCATGTCAGTCTATTCCTGATTACTAATGGTACTGATATGAACTCTGGATTTGCTTCTTATATAGGAAACATTGCCAGACTCTGCTTGCTGGGGTCGCAAGGGGGCTCTACAGCTTTCACCTACCTCCCCCCATCGATCACCATGGGACACATCCGCAGCTCCATTTGGGAGCCCTGCCTGATGAACCTCCTCCTGCTGTTCTTTCATCAATCTGCGATCAGCACAGACGGACCAAGAAGCCCTTTGTTTCTGGGCTATTTGTTGAGGGACTCCATCAGCCACACTGCAATGCCACCATATTCTGCTTGCCTGGGGTCGCGAGGGGGATCTGCAGCCTTTACCTACTCCCTCTCTGCTACCGATTGCAAAGGAAAACCTTTGCAGCTCCGTTTGGGAGCCCTGCCTAATGTCCTCCTCCTGCTGCTCTTTTTAACACTTCGCAGGCAGCACAAACAGAAAAGGAAACCCTTTGTTTCTGGGCTATTTGTTGAGGGACTGTATCGGCCATGTGGCAAATGCTGCCAGACTCTGCTAGACTGGGATTGCGAGGGGGCTCTGCAGCCTTCATATACCCCCTCCTCCCCACTGATCACTGCGGGACACCTCTGCAGCTCCATTTGAGAGCCATGCCCCATGATCTTCCTCCTGCTGCTCTTTCCACCAATCCCCAGGCATCTACGTGTCTTTTTCCACTTGCCATTCAAGCGGCCCTCCCACGAAGGACCCACAAAAAGGACATCAGGAGTCTGCCAGAGTCAGCCTAAACAGAAGGAAGTCCCAGGGACAATGGCAGGACATATTGCTGGTGACTGCATAAAGCCCAGTACGAGTACCGAGCTATGCCCATATACAGAGGCTAATGAGTATTAAGCATGTACCACTGTCTTAAAACTCGAAAACAAAACTGCTCCGTTGGAAAAATGTGTGTGCGAGATATAAAAATCAAACAAGCAAAACAAATATCCGCACCACACGACACTGAACAAACATAGCAGCTTTATTTTATATTAAAAAGAGCGCCAAGCGCCAACACCAGCATCAGCCCTACTAAACCTCTACCAGTTTCACAACATATGCGTCATCAGGAGGCTCTGTCTTAAAGCCTAGTAAGGAGTAGCTGCACACTAACGTGAACAAGGCTATTTATTATTTAGCTCATGTTCAAACAGTGGCAGAGTGCACTGCTATACTAAAGCTATCTTGTACCAGAGCTACATCTGGGCTCTGCGTACTGAATTGTTTGCACTGCTCTAAGTTGTTTTTTCAGGGTATCTACTGCCAACAGGTGATTACTTACTCCCTCTGGGTACCCGTTTAGCTGTAGAGCAGCTTTAACTGAATACACCCTGGGGAAAAAGGTGTACAATTACTCCCAAATTTCACAGTTCCTAGTACCTGCCACTACTGCCTGGTTCTTGCTACCTCTGTGTACTTATTACCTGTAGGGCTGCTAAACTTTAACTGAATACACCCTGCAACAAAGTGTGTACTAAACCCCTAATAATATCCGTTTCATGACCACCAGCAACTACCCTCCAGTCGGCTTATTTTCTTAGCACTAGAAGTCCCTTAAAGAGCAACTGTTATAATAAAAAGCTTGCAAACATGAGATTTACACCAATTATGTTTTCACTTTGTTTTTTTTGTGTTGTTTTTTTTTTTTAAACTTTCCACTGCTGTTGGTCTACTAAATATTGTCAATAATACAGCAATTATTTCAGGGAGTCTTTCAAAATGTATCCGACTCTCCCCTGCTAGCCACACAGCTGGTATTTGTGACATCACAGTCTGTTGTCATGGTGAGCACTATGATGTCATAAACAAAGGCATTGTGAGCTAAATAGGGTAGAGGCAAGTGTTTTCAAATGTTTTCTATACAAACTTTTTAGATGGACTATCTAGATGTGTTGCAAATCTTGGAAATGAATATAAAAATGAAG
This sequence comes from Neoceratodus forsteri, assembly GCA_016271365.2. NCBI lineage: Eukaryota > Metazoa > Chordata > Ceratodontiformes > Ceratodontidae > Neoceratodus > Neoceratodus forsteri. The sequence continues at coordinate 1,549,288,428 of CM057450.1, forward strand.
AAAATGTATTCTTTAGTAAATTACTACAGCTGAAACATCTTATTTGTAAAAGAACATGCTGAAGTGCAGAGTTGCTCTTTAACTCCGGGATGAGTTAGGAAATCCCCCTTCGGATTTACTACTTCAACCCGAGGTTTTACTTACTAGTTTTAATGACCTCTGTCCCACTAATAGGGTCACAGCCTCCTAGTATACTCTTCACATCCCTCCACTAATCACAGAGTCTCCACTGCTTCCTGCCCTGGCCTGCCCACCAGGCAAAATGAAACCACTAGTAGCAAACCTGCTAATGAGTTTCCTCATCCAGGACTCTTTTTAGTGCCCACACAGACACCAAGCCACTCTTACTCAACTCTCACCCACAAAAACCCGGCCTCCCTCCTGCCCCCTACTGAGTGCTGGGAGCCCCAATCTAACCACCATTTCTTCTAACCCTCCTTAACGAGAGAGTGTCACCTCCTTTGTCCCTTCATTTTCTCACTGACTCACTTGAGGTTCCCACTCCCTGCCTCCTGCAGTACCAAGCATCTCATTCCTATCCTATTGTTACTATTAGCAAGGGATGTTAAAAGCAACCTAGGCCCAATAATCCCCCCCACCCACAATTACCCCATATAGCTGACCAAGCATGGGCTAAGAAGTGTACATCTCAGTGTTTCCAGCCTCTTGTCCAAGTTCCCTGAACTAGAGGCATGGGTCTCTCTATACAACCCCAACATCCTGGGCGTCACCGAAACCTGGCTGAAACCTGCTATTCCTGATACTAGTTGCTGCCTGAATGGTTACATCCTGCTAAGAAAAGCCTGGACAAGAATCAGGAAGAGAGGTAGAATGCTCCTATATGTCAAGGACCCATTTAGCACCACCCTAGCCCCTTGCAGCTCACCTGATAACTGTAACAGTGAGTGACTCATTACTGAAATGTCTCTTGGGTCTGCCATAATCCCCAAGAGTGGCATAATGGGCCCAATCCACCTACTAAATGGCACTGGTCTCCCCTTTCCCTCTAGGGAGATGATAATTGTGGGCGATTTTAACCTGAACTGGCTAAGCAACTTCCAAACGGAGTGCTGTGACCAATTAAAACAACAAAATCTCATCCAGCTGATTACCACGTCAACCACTGTTCCTTGAACCACTCACTGCTGGACTGGATACTGACCAATCGTGAAAATGGGGTCATGTATGCCAGAGTCCTATCTGACTCCCATCAGTGACCACTCCTCTACTTTCTGCATCTGGTCCTCCAAACCCCCCTCCCCGCACCCAAATACTTGACTTTCAGAGATTTCTCCAAAAATCCCCGCCTACTCTCAGACATTAGAGTAGTCAATTGACTGTCCCATGCAATGACGGATGTTAATTCAGCCCTGGGCTTCTTTACCACAGCCTTGACTGCAATCCAGGATAAGCACTTCCCCTGACTACCCAAAGAGTACATGGAGGCAATTCAAGATGGCTCTCCAAGGACCTCAGAATGATGAAGGAGAGAGAGATGTCAAATGTGAAGCACATAAAGCCACACTCTCCCCCTCCCACTGGAATGACTACAGACACCTGCAAAATCTGTGCAAAAAAGGCAATAAAACTGCACAAAGCTGAGTACTTTTATAACCTCCAACCCCGCAACCTTGTCAGCCCCCAAAACTTCTGTTCAGTGGTAAACTCCCTGATAGCACCCGGGGCCAGACAGACTGCCATTCATCTCACAACTGAGACAGGATCCCAAACCAACCCATCCAAAGTTGCAGCTACCCTCAATGCCAAATTTACGGACCTGTCTGACCACCTTGCCAAACTACCACTGTGCAACCCGACCAGCTGCCTTTTTGCCTGCTCTAGGAAAACTCAAGTATCTCTCCCTTTTACTTTAAAGCCATCTCCCCTCAAGAAACCCACAAGCTCTTACGAGCCCCCAAACCAGGGAGCGCTGGTAGTGATGACCCCCGATTCCTGAAGCTTCATGCTAGCACGCCATTGCCAAACACGATTACAGTCTTTAACCTTTCCCTTACCACAGCAACAGTACCTCCTGTATGAAAACAAGCCAAAGTCGTCTCCATCATCAAATCTGGTGATTCCCAATTAGCACACAACTACTGCTCCATATCTGTCTTCTCCCGCCTAAGCAAAATTCTGGAAAAAAGTCATGCAACAGAAGATATCTGACCATGTGGAGAAGTACAACCTCCTCTGCCCACAATAACATGGTTTTAGGAAGGACCACAGTCCTGGCTTGCTCCACTAACCACGTTTTCTGCAACATAGATGAAGGTAAACTCACTTATGCCATTTTTGTGAACCTTACCAAGACCTTCAACCTGGTGGACCACAACATCCTCCTAAGTAAACTCAGTAGCTTTGGTTGTTCCCCCTCATCCACCACCTAGTTCCAAGACAACCTCTCTCGTCTAACCTAAGTATTCTGCACTGAGGGTACAGCCTCCACCGCCCAGGAGGTTCTTACTGGGGTCCCCTCAAGGATCTAATCTCAGACCCATCCTGTTCTCCCTATTTGTAAACTCCCTTCCAAAGGACAGCATCACGTGCAACTCTCTACTGTATGCTGATGACCTTATCCTATACCATAGTGACAAGACCCCAGCAGACCTCTCCACCACACTTACAAACAATTATGGTGCCACCCATCAATGGTTCTGAACCAACAGACTCCTGATCAATGCCAAGAAGACTAAGGTCATGCTCTTCGGACCAAATCCAGGCTAACAAGTCTAGCCGGGGACACCTCCCCTCTCAATATCCTATCTCCTGACAGCTCATCCCTGAAAACTTTGACCTCCTTCAAATATCTCAGAGTCACGCTTACTGACTTTCATATAGGTCTTACTATCTGGCGCATAAACCAGGAAGTAGAAGTCTGATACAGGCGTAAAGATGAACCCCTAAAGCTAGATTTGTCACCGCCCAGGGCACCTTACTCCCCTAATGGACTACTGTTCTCACATCTACACATAAACATACATCTGCTAGGTTTTCCAGACTAAACGCAACCTACAATAACATCTGTATATTTGTGCTAATGGTCCCTTACTGTACTCATCACTGCTTCCTCTACCAGGCACTAGGATGCCCCCCCCCCCAAATGAATATCTCCTGCGCTGTAGATAAATCTATTAGGGAAAATGATGCGTCCCCTCACCCCCCTACTCAAGCCAAAGTTTTGCCATCATGCCCTCTGGAAATCTTCTAGCCTCATGTCAAACTGCCCACGTCTCCACATGTATGGGCCGAAAGGCCTTCTCTTCCATCACCCCAAACCTGTAGAACAGCCTATCTGCTCCCTTAAGGACTCTAGGTCCCCCCTCACTTTTTTATTTTATTTTTAATTACTTTTTAGCTTTGATATCAATTACAGCATCTCACATAGGAGCTTATATCTCATTGAATTATCAAAGAAAAAAAGAACTAATAATATATATTCCCTATAAATTAATCTAGATAATTATGTGATCTATATGATGCCTATAAAATTAAGATAAAATCCACAAGTGGAGGGATCCAAGTTATATTACTAAAGGTTCATACTATGATCTAGTTATAAGACTAACTGAATTTTACAGTTATAAGAAATCATATTTAGTATGAGCCTAAAATATATAATGAACTCAAACCTAGAACATTTACGGGGTATATAAACCACAAGCATACAGATTTAATCCCAGAAAGGTTTTAATATTCTGTTCCCCTTAAGGCAATTCACCAGTGTCAAAATTATAATAGACTGTAGGTACTGTTGGGGATAAGCCCAGACCAGAAAAAAAGGCAAAAATCAGTCATTATTGTCTTCTCCAAAGGAGGGATCTCGTCTTCCGAGTCATTTCCTCTTTGAAACTCCTCTTCACTGCTTAATACTTTTCTCTGTATAATATATGTCTTAAGTTGCTCAGACTCAAAAAATAGGCATTTGTCTTCTCCACACGTAATCCAGCATTTTGTAGGAAACAGGATTTTAAAGTTGGCTCCAATTTCCGTCAACTCCTCTTTATATTGCAAAAACTGTTTCCTTCGCTTAAGTGTTTCTGGTGCTATATTGGGAAAAATATGACAAGTAATTTCTTTAATGTGCAGGGCCCCCTTTTTTCCAGTAGTATTAAGTATAAGGTCCCGCTCTGTGTCAAACGCTAAGGTAAAAATAAATGTACTCTTTGGACCTGCTGTATATTTTAAGACATTGGCCGATGTCTGTGCTTGTTTTAAAACTGTAGCTGTATCTGGTGAAAGGATGACAAAACTCGCATCCTGATTTTCAGACATTGTTTGAGAAGTGGTGTAGGGCTTTCTTATAGGAACTCGAAATGCCCTAGTAACAAACGGTAAGTTAGTCTCTGGTAGCTTAAGCACAGAAATAAACAAATCTTAGCGAACTGTGTTCTCCATAGCTTCACTTTTTTTCTGTAATGCTACTATAGCTTTTAAGTTTGTAGTTGAAAGTGCTTTATTATTCAGAGCCTTTTGTTGGGTCACCGCCACTTCCTTTTGCATTTCATTTTGAGTTTCTCGGATTTTCTCCACCTCAGTTTTTATGGTATTCATTTCTTGGCCCAAGATGTCAGATCAATTTATCAACAAGTCCAGTTTCTTATCAAAAGAGGTCAAAAATGTGAAAACATTTTAAAAAGAAGCAAAAGCTTCCTTTAGTGATTTAAATTCCACTTTGGCTAGTAAGGTTACTGTTGATAAACTCTCCCGTAAATCTTTTTTCATCACCTTATCAGTGGAAGTTCGCAACACACCTGTAGTGGGCGATTCTAGCCGTTGCTACATCTTGGTCTCCGTTGGTAATAAGTCTGCTGGAATGGGTATCTCTCCCATAGCTCGAGCGTCCATCAAAGCTTGTAATCCAGGGTCAGTAAAATTAGGATACAACGTTGTCTCTGAGTCGGTGCTTGCAGAACACTCCCAAGGCTACGGGTGAGCTCCTAGCGCCAGTCATCGCTTGCTTTCTCCCAGAGGCAGAAGAACCGGCAAGAAAGCATTCCGTCGGCTCGTTTCTAATCAGCATTTCTACATCTGAAGAGGAGGAATCCTTCTTCCTCTTCTGTTGCTCCATGGCAAGAAATGTGTCTGTTTTTTTGAGAGATATGTAGTGAAGCTGATTTCTTCATACTCAAATAAATAATAAAAGCTTTAGAGAAATGGCCGTAAGCAGCTATTTAGCATGACTGCATACCCGACACCATCTTGGATCCTTTGTCCCTTTCTAGGCTCTCGCCCCTGTTTAAGTCCCACTATGAAAGTTTCACCTTACAGTGACAGTCACCTGTTCCAGTCCCCCAGGTTGAGTGCCATACCCTGTCCTAGGGCAGCCAGACTGTCCAGATTTTTCAACCCTGAAACTGCTGTATTGTATGCTTAAGTTGCTGGTACTGGATTGTTTCATGTGGGCCCTGCACTGCCACTGTACTGCTGGCGTTTTACTTATTGTATAGTATTCACATGTGTGCACTGTAGTCAGTTTATGCTCAGTTTTCCGCAAAACAGTATAGCTTTACTTAAATGTTACTTGTGCACTTTACTCATTGTACTGAATTCACGTTTGTACTGTGTACACTAGCTGCTCAATTTTGCACAAAACTGTATCGTATTACGGAAACAGGTGACACAATTAAGTAACTACCTGCAATCACTTTACCTACTGTACCAGTTTCTGTAGCTACTCTGTACCGTGTTACTGCGCCATCTTCATGGCCAGTCATGCCCGAAAATGGTCCCTTGGATCAGTGCACCCACCCAATTAACAAATACATAAATAAAATATAGGTGAAAGGATGGTGCTGCATCCAGATTTGTAATGCCATATCCCCCTTAACACAATCCACAAACAGGTGTAGATTAGAGCTGGAGTGTGATGTGGACGCAGTCGGCAGACCACAAAAAGATAGCCTAGGCACGCTAGCCAATACCTTCACTGAGAGAAACCAGCACAGCATACAGCCTGGTGGCAGAGCTCAGCATGCAAAAGGAGGAGGAGGAGATCCCACTCCCAAATGATAATGCCCAACGTGGGCCTGCAAAAGTAGCACATGCAAAAGTTTACTCCAGTATGGAAAAAAGAAGTGTACGAGCACACCTTCAGTTGTTTAAAGCTAAATTAGCGTATTTCATTGACAGAATATCCACGGCCAGTGACCCTGCGCTTCGGCTAAAATGCCTTCAAGGGTTTTTTTTACTCCAATATGCACTGCCATGCTGCTCTGCCAGAAACATGCCAAATGGGCCCTGTTGTGCCACACACTACCTCCACTGATCCTTCAGGGGAGGTTGGTAATTGAGACACCCAGTGCCATACAGACATCAAATAAGGGTGTAGTACTTTACCACATGATACGTTGCAAGGTGTTGACCATCCCCATACCTACAGTACTAACATTTGCACCTCTATGAGCATCTGCATAGCTTAAATTTTTGTACATGCATTTTTGCATATGCTTGTTTACTTTGATTTTCTGTAAATATTTGATGGCATGTTACACATTTTATTGCTCTGTACGTGTACTTGCTGTCTCAGAATGTTTTTGTTATTTTACTCCCTCTCATAACCCACCCACTGGATGCACTTGGAAACGAGCTCTCCTGTGGTCACCAAATTTTAGACAAGTAAAATAAATACCTGAACCACCCCATAAGTGAAGTACACCAGGCACACTTGTAAATAAGCCACCATATGAGCTACTAATGCATGAGAACACTGACTGCTAGTGCACCTCTTCCTGCATCCACTTTGCCTTCTTTTGGAAGCAGCTACATTTTGTATTGTTACATCCACCGTTCTGGATGTAGTTTTGAATATGACGGAAGTATCAGAGACTAAGTCCCATTATGGAGGCAGCAATTCTTGCTTGTATCTTTTTTTGTGAATCCTGCCCTTGTCTGCCCCCGTGTACATAGTCTTTTTTTTTTTTTTTTATACTTTATATTTTTATTTTCATTTGTTATGATACACATAACAGTTTCATATTCGAAACATACCAATTATATTACATAAGACTTTTAGACATTACAACGTGGAGACGTTAATGGTCCCCTTAATGAAAGGATTTATGTATCTCAAATACTGCGATACCTCATTGGAGGAGCAGTACTAGAATAAATCAATAAAATTAATAAACAATAACTCCAGCTGTGTGAGAGACCATGAGCAGTGTGTCTAAGACAGATACTTAAGTCCATGATAAAGTACAACATTGCACGTCCCCAAAAAGGACTAAGGGTGTCACACTAAGCCTCCTATAAGCTAAATTGCTATAACGTACCAACACAAGCTGCAGCACAAAACATTAAAGCTTTAACTTTCTCTTAACTATAAATATAATCTAAGCAAAGACCCTTTTAATTAGCATGTTACACCACATGCATTTCCCCTTTTACTGCCTCTCCCAGCTTAAAACCAGTAGGTGGTCAGAGATGATTGATTAAACTTAGGTATTACCCGAAACCAGTATTATTTAGCAATATGATTACGCTCCAAAATCATGTTAAAGCTAGCAATAGGCTACCATGGCTCTACTCATCTTAACCCACAAATACCTAATACTTATCTAGCCCATAATAGAGCAAAATAATCTCACATTTTAAGTGAAAGAGAGGAAATAAAGTCTGCACTTATATAAAGATCAGTCTCTTCTTGATCGCTATCCTCAGGCATCGCATTAGCGTTACAGCGCTTACTTGCAAATCGGGCAGCCCATTTTCCTGCCTCAGTCGGATCGCCAAACACCCACACCTTGCCAGCATGCACCACACGAAACCTCTCCGGGAACACCACTGCATGAGAAATTGAAGCTTCTCATAGCTTCCTACGAACCCCATCAAATTTCTTGCGTCGCATATAGGTTGCATAGCTCAAATCCGGAAAAAGATAAACACAGTGTTCATCCTGGGTTAACTGGCCCTCTTGTCTCGCCAACCTGAGCAATTGATCTCGTGTCCCAATGCCATCGGTCACTACCAGTAGGGTACGAGGGGTTTCAGTATCCTCTCTGTAGCCCCGCAGGGTGATTCTATATGCTTTTTGAAGTCCAAAGTGGATACTTTGACCCACTGGTACTAGTTTTTCGGTCATCCAATCCTGCAGGAACATAAGAGGGTGATCCCCCTCGATCCCCTCTGGCATCCCAAGAATCCGCACATTAGATGAACGAGCCCGATTTTCCAATGTCTCCAATCTGGCCCTAAGGTGTGCATTTTCCTTCACTATAAGCGTAGTGGTCGTAGAAGTAGAGTCAGAGGTTTTTTTCACATCTACCATCTCCGTCTGCAGAATTTCCACCGTTTTCTCCACTACAGTGACTCGATTACCAAAAACATCTATTTTTGCGTTCAAGTCTGCTACTGAGGTGATGATACACTCTAATTTTAATCCAATGGTTTCCATTGTTTCTTCCGAGTCAGGCCGAGATATGGCCTGCAGATCCTGGCCTACTCTCGTGGGCTGGGATGAGCTGTAAGTTTTCCCACCTGTAGCTCCTGAGCGATCTTTGCGTGGACTGCCCATTTTATATTTCAAAACCTGCTCTTTTGATTAGAAAGCAAGGATTTTGTAAATTCCTGCTCAAAAAAGGCAAACTTTTATATTTTATAGTGGTAGATAGGAGAGCTCTCGGTTACTGCTGCTTGCTAGCTCAGGCTCCACAGCGCCCCCACCCCCCACCTCCCTGTGTACATAGTCTTAAACGTCTTATTCCTTCACGTGGGACTAGACTGAGCCCCTCTTTAAGCTCGCAGAGTATGCCAGTGCTTTGTTCAGACCCCGATATCTTTTAGATTCCTGGTGGGCAATGGCATGGAAGGGCTGAACAGACCATCCCTGCCCAGCTCTCACTGGCACTTGCGACAAAAGGGCATGAAGTTGAAGGGTAGCAGACAGAAAAGAGAAAAAAATGTTTGTGGTCATAATTAAAGGTAATCACATCTACAGGTCTTAAAAAAATGTAAAAGATAAGTTAATGATGTTTTCATCTTGAATGTATTTTTTTAAGGTAATATCCTCCTTCCTGGACCTCCGTCCACCTACCCAGATTGCGACTGGCAGCTAATTGTACCACTAAAGGGGTCACGTCTTGTCACACCCTTCTCCCTGTCCAGGCTGTGTCCTCCGATCCCTGATCAGAAAGAGTCTCCTGCAGGGCCAGCTTTCCTACCTTGCCATGCCTCTTTAGGAAGAGTAAGGGATCAGAATCCTTCAGAGAAGACATTCAGCCAAGATCCTTTCTGCGCATCTATTTATTTATTTATTGAAATAGTTTCACCAGGAAAGGCACACTGAGCAACAAGATGCTCGTCTCCCGGTGCGCTGGATAACACGCATGTAATCAACTGAGCAAATAACAGAAGCAAATAGCAGCATATGGATACAATTGCATTAAACTACAAGCAACAACACATGGAGTACACTGGGTATTGTATGGAGCATATAACAATTACCTGACATATAGCAGTAATACAAGGGAAAATTTAGCACACAGTAATATGCAGGTATAAACACAGGAGACTTAGAACACATGATGGTGCAGGACAAAAAGGCACAGGACAAAAGTGCCTAGGTTGGGGCTATATGCCAGCATTTGTAGTAAAGCTAAGGCCTCTGGTCGGGCAGTGGGGAGGGGAGCAACTGGCGCATGGCCGAATCAGGTACAGGAGCAATTAGTGGTGAGGAAGTTAGCTAGGGTGGTAGAAAGAGTGGGCAGAGGAAGAATGCTGAATTTGAGGTGGGAGATCATTCCATAGTTTGGGTATCCGATTGTGAGAAGGCGGCTTGCCAGGCAGTAGTCTTCTGTCTAGGGATTGATAGTTGGCGGTAGTCGCAGGATCCAAGATAATGGGTGGGAGAGGGGGCAGCTGAGAGCAGGGAGGAGAGGTAGGAAGGGATGATGCTAAGCCATAGGTTAGATACATATTTAGCACAGTGTGAAATGCGGCGGTTTCCGAGGAATGGTAGTGCCAGGGAACGGTAGAGGTCGCAGTGGTGGGTTAGGGGTGAGGCATCGAGAGCAAAACGTCAGAAGGCATTAAAAGGTGTGTCCAGCTTAGACAGGGTAGACTTAGGGGCTGCACCGTAAACAATGTCACAGTAATCAAAGGAGGGAAGTATCATCTTCTGGACCAGTTGACGTCGGACGGGGGGAGGGAGGCTACTGCGGTTCCTATAAAGTGCACCGAGCATGGGGCGTAGTTTTTTTGAAATAGCACCGATGTGGTCTGAGAAGGAAAGATGGCAGTCGAACCATACACCCAAGTAGCGAAATGAGGAGACAACTTCGAGTTTTTGACCATCCAGGGTGTGGAAATAGGGAAGGGATGGGAGTCTGGACAGGCTTGGTCGTGTGCCAAAAGTCATCATGACAGTTTTTTTTTTTTTTACATTTAGGGAGAGCTGGTGAGAGCTGAACCATTGCTGTACTTTGTTGAAGTCGGCTTGGAGGTTAGTTTGTATCACTTCAGTGTCGGAGCCTGAGGAGAAGAGTACAGTGTCATCTGCATACATGTGGATTGAGGTAGTACAGCAGATGAGCGGTAAGTCGTTTATGAATATACAGAGCAGTATGGGTCCCAGAACCGACCCTGGGGACACCGGTAGTTAAGGGAAGGGGGGAGGAGATAGCATTTGTGACTCCAACGGACTGGGTTCTGCCAGAGAGGTAAGATCTGAACCAGTTGGTGGCAGCAACAGAGAGGCCTGATTTAGCGAGACAAGAGAGCAATATGGGGTGGGAGATGGTGCTGAAGGCTTTCTCAAGGCCGACAAAGATGGCTGAGGTGATCAGCCCACTGTCCATATCAGTCAGGATGGAGTCAGTAAGCCTTATCAGGGAGGATGCAGTGGAGTGTCCCTTTCTGAAACCCGACTGGTAGGGTGTGAAGAAATTAGAGTTGTTGAGGAAGGAAGTAAGTTGGGTGAGCACAAGGTGCTCTTGTAGTTTTGCTAGTACTGGGAGGAGGAAAATAGGGTGGTAGTTGGAGGGGAAGGTGGGGGTACCTCCTTTTGGGAGGGGGATGACAGTGGCGTGCTTCCATGCTTGGGGGACGGCAGCGGCGGCAAAGGATTGGTTTAAGAGTTTGGCAAGCGGAGTTGCTATGGCGGTGGTGGAGAGGTAGAGGGGATTAGGGTCCAAGCCATCTGGGGATTTGCCTTTTTTTTTTTTGCATTATATTTTTACTGATTTTGCAAGCAAAACTTACATCTCACATACACACAGGAGGACAGCATTATTTATGGTAAGACGATACTGAACTCTTACAAAGGACTTATGCCAGAACCCCCCTCCGGAGATACATCATAGGGGGAAGCAGACATCAGGTATTAAACAATATATAAGATTCCATGCAGCCAAGAAGACCCAAGGGGATTCATATAAAGGATAAGTAGTAAGTCAAGTACCTTAATATCGTGGTGACTATAACAGTCTGAGTGAATCCCCCAATACTACAGTAGGCAAAACGAGCTAAGGAAATCTAGTAACGCGACCTCCCAGGAGTAAACTACTCAAAATAACATCCCTTTCTTAAAAGAGAGTAGGCAAGCACTTTGGTATAATTAAATTAAATCCGTAATCAAGCATAGCATTAGAAAATATAGCACAATGCAACAGAAGAGCTTTACATCATGTCAGCTGAGGAAGAAAAACTAGTTGGGCCAGTAACCTGTTAAAAGGACGGAAATAATAATTCAAATATTTACAGTCCCAATGTTAAAGGCTGTAAAATTGCAGCAAGTTCCATCTGTCCATGAAAAGAAGCTACAGATGGTGGCCAGAGTCTGTTGTTTCAGTCTCTACTTAGTAGTGGGCGATCAAGCACCCAAGTCCCATGGCCTAACCCCACAAAACCACAGTGTACATTACTAAACCTGCCCTGCAGCTCAGTCTGCATCCGAGGAATCAGCTTCAACATCCTCCGCCAGCTCTGATTCGATTTTAGCGACCATTCTCTCTGCATCTCTTGCTTCATTGAAAAGATATTGTTTCCTGCCAGGCGACGCGGAGTTTAGCCAGTAGCAGTAGCTGACGTGAAATTTTTAAGCTCCATAGGTGACCTCGGAGTCCATTGAAGGACTTACGCCGTTGTCTGGTACTATAAGAGAGGTCCGGGAACATCTGGAGGGTATCCTCTCCATATTTCAATAATCTATGACATCTCACTGCATTTAGGGCCCGATCCCTATCCCCAATGCCAGTACACACTATCAGGAGAGTTCGTGGAGGTGCATGATGTACTGTTGCACGGCGGGGAGTAATTCTGTAAACTTTTTCAAGATGGAAAGGGGGATCTGACTCTTCAAAGCCCAGGATGTTTGGCACCATTGTCCTGGTAAAAGATAGATGGTCTTCGCCCTCGGCACCCTCAGACAGCCAAGGATCCGCAAGTTCTTTTCCCTCGCTTGATTTTCTACCACCTCCAGGCGCTGATGGAGAAGCGAGTTTTCTTTTATTAGTTTTGTAGTGGCATCAACTGTTTTCAAGACAGAAGCCTCTGAGTGTTGTGTAGTAACCTCACACTGGTCCATGCGGGTTTCTAAGGCTGACACCCGGGGTGTGAGAGAATCGAACTTCTTATCGGGTTCCTGTACAGATTTAACCAGCTGGTGCAGGGTAGAAAGTATATTAGTCAGGGAGGCCTTCTCCGTTGACTCTGGCACTAAATCCGCTGCTGCTCCATGCTGCATAGGCCTCTCCTCCCGGTTATGTCTCTTCGGATTGAAGAAATCACCTGCTACAGCCACCGCTCCCTTGTTTTTGCCCATTGCAGCACTCTTCAGGGACAGTTGGCTAGAATTAACTCTCCGATCACGTTTGAGCAATAAAATTTGGAGTTTAAAAGGCTTAGTTTTAAATTTTAAAACAAATTTCTCTTGGGAGCTCGGTCTGATTGCTGCTTCCTGCTAGGCTGCTCAGCAGCGCCCCCCGGATTTGCCTTTTGAAGGGTTGAGAGAAAGTAGTGCATCTAGGGCATCCGCTGCTGAGATGTCATTGAAGGAAAAGGAGCGAGGCCTAGTCAGGTTCGTTACGTCTGTAGAGGGTGCAATAGGTGCAGGGTTTGGCAGGTTAGAGAGGAGAGTGGCAGCACAAGTGGAGAAATATATATGTTGAACTCAGTAGCGACTGCTGTTGGCTCAGCGAGAATGGAGTTGTTAATATTTAGAATTGGAGTGGAATTGGCAGCTGGTGGGGTGAAGAGGGAGTGAATGACCTTTCAGAATTTTGAGGGGTTATTTAGGTTGGACTGTAGGGAGCTGCTGAAGTACTCGGCTTTAGCTAGGCGAGTGGCTCTGGTACACTTGTTTCGGAGCATGCGGTATGCAGAGAGATGTTGCGAGAGGCATGAGGATTTATGCGTTTTCCAGGCTTTGTCACTGGCGGTTTGACATGCAATCAGTTCTTGGGTGATCCACGGTAGGTGGTTGCCTCGTACCCTTGTACATCGAGCGGGGCAGGTTTGTCCCAGACTCTGAGGAAAGTGTCTTTAAAGTGGAGAAAGGCATCGTCAATGGAGTCCATAATAGGGGCGGGGGCCTAGTTTGCTAATGCAAGGTTGTCTAACTCGAGATTGAGGGATTTGAAGGAGCACTGGACTAGAAATTTAGGGGGGGGATTTTCAGCGGTGGATTTTGCGCACTAAGAAAGTAACGTGGTGGTCACTGAGGGAGTCACGAAGAATACCGGCGTTTATGACCCGGTGAAGGTGTGTGGTAAGAGCCCAATCGAGGGGTGAGTGGTTACCAGATTTTAGGTTAAGCCGGGTGGGCTCAGTAATGATTTGAGAGAGGTTTAGTGCAGCAATTTCAGTCCTGGTTTTGTTGAGGGCAGGAGCTAGCCAGTTGTGGTTTAGATCGTCCATAATATAAAGTTTTCCTGTCGGGGTTAGGCAGGAGGTTTGCTTGAGGAGGTTGGTGACAGCAGAGGATGGTGTGCCAGGTCGGCAGTATATTCTTGCAATGTAGATTGGTAGCGAGAAGGGGAGTGTCAGCTGGAGTAAAATTAATTCATAGATTTTAGGTTCAGACTTGGCTAGGATAACCGAATAGTGCAAGTCCGAGTTGACGTAGTTGGCAACTCCGCCGCCTCTTGTGGCTTTGTCCTGGCGGGCCAAAGTGTAGCCTGGGATGGCGACAGAGGAGGCGCTAATGTTTTTTGTGAGCCAGGTTTCGAACAAGGTGAGGATATCTGGAGCATAGTGGGCAGCAAGTACCTGGAGAGTCAAGTTTATGGACTAAGCTTCTTCTATTTAGGTGCAGGGCGCAGCCATGTGGAAGGGTCTCCAGGAGAAATGAGGTGTCACACTGGGAGGGGGGCTTGCAGCGATTGAGAGTGGGTGTGTGGTTTGGGGGCCGGAGTTTGGGTGGATGTCACCTGTGGCAAGGAGCAGGAGCACAAGAGATAGGTAGTGGGCGAATAGCTGTATGTGACCGACGGTGAGCGGACGTCTCTTAGCATCTCTGGTGAAAGGTAAACATTCCATGGTACAAGAGTAGGCGTTACCTGCGGTGTCCTAGCCAACAGTCCCTCTCTCACAAGCACAAGTTCTAGTGCAATACAATTATGTGGGTGGTATAAGCTCCAATTCATGTTATAGCTTTTTTGCATATGCTGCTGTGCCTATTCACTTTTATACTCAGGAGCTGAATGACGTGTATCTGCTCCAGTCTCTGGTTTGCTAGCCCCTTGCAATTTAATCACTCCCCAGCCTATCGTGAGCCCGTATATTGCTACTGTTATTACATATTGACTCTTTTATAGTCTACTGCTGACATTTTTCTTTATTTGTATCTCCCTCTTCCCCTTCCCTCAGGACACACCTAGAAAGAAGCCTCTCCCCCAGTGTGTCCTTCTGGCCAACTGTTTTCAATAAAAATTAGCATGCTTTATGGCTGCTACAAATATACTACACAAAGTACATAAACTACCAGTATCTGCTTTGGGATCCAGTGTGCATGAAAGATGCTATAAAACCACATTCTATTTTGTTACAGGAATAAAGAGAGAGTAAGAAGCCCATGGTCTGAGTGCCCCAAATGGGTCACTGAGGTATCAACATCGCAGTGAGATGTCGTGCTTAGTCTTTCTGGAGAAGATCATCCTCTGGGACGCTTGATCATCCTCTTGCCAACCCTCCAGATATACTGGGCCCAGGACCTGAACCCAGGCTGCGGAGATCACGAGCAACAATGCTGCAACTACATCCAAGGGCCAGCACATCAAATTTTCTAAATAAAAAAGTGACACCAGTGCTGCTGACAAGGTCTGACATATTGCAATTGCCAAAAGAATCGATATGCCAAAAACCCACATGCCGAGGAAGAGTTGCAGATATTGATGCTTTGAACTCCTACGATACTGTGTGTCCTACTAGATATAAACAAGTACAGGTAAAGTGCATAACAAGATACAGTAGGTATCGCTTGCCAGATTACCAGATTATTGTTAATGCAAGAGTTAAAGTGCTCAAAAGAATGCTGTAGCAGCAGACCTGCAGATACACAGGAGTCCATGTGCCTAAGGCCTTGTTATCACAGATGTGCTAATGCTATTTTTCATGTACCGTAGACAGTGATGCCACAGGGAATATGAAGATGCTGGAAGGCCTTAAGTAAATGAGCTGCTACTTTCCCAGCAGGGCTACACATGCAACTGACTGCTTCATAATCATAATCCCATTTGTAATGCAAATCTTCAGAGAGAAGCATTTTACTGTTGTACCACATGTGGATGCAGAACCATCAAAATACTAGTTAAAGGGGAACATTCATCCACCTAGCCCCATAACTGTTATTTGGGACTTGGTCCACTACGGTACATTAGCCATCTACAAAATGTCTGTAACCTTTACTATAAAAATGGAGTCCTCTACGAGATTGGTGATATCCTTTCCTTTCATTTGGTGTTTACTAAGTAGTAAAAGCACAGCAGGGGGAGAGTTATCATCATGCATTCCCACACACCAGCGTGCCAAACAAAGTGACTGCGGTTTGTCGTGGGGGTGGGACTTCAAATCAGTAAACCACTCAACCCCCAGAGGTATGAAGCATGGTAAGGTACTTCAGCTTTAAGTTTAGGAGGCCCTGGAGCAACAATGCTGCAGTCTTGCATTGTGTGAGGATGCAACAAGGTCCAACTCTGGATGCCCCCACTGAATGAACAGACATTTTTCTTTTTGCCACACTCCCTCAAAAATCTCATTCATGAGATTGTGCCATGGAGCGGCTGAGAGCTTCTACCAGCACACTCTGTGCTTGCCAGACAGATAGTAACAAGATGTTCACATTGCGCTCCACTGTCAAGTCCCATAAATCTTCCCGACACTCGAGACAGGAATGTGTTTCTTCTTGTTTGAAAAGTACGTGACACATTGGTTGTCTGTCTGTACCAGCAAGGTCACCCCCTGAACCAGAGGGGCCAGTGTCTGTAGCCCATACAGGGCCACCTACATCTCCAATACATTTACACTGGAGATTGCACTCCACCGGTGACCAGATCCCGGAGTCTGAAGGAAACCTAGTCTGGCACCCCAACCAAGGCTGGAGGCATCTGAAGTGTGGGTAACCTGAGGAAGGGAGTTCCCACCAGCTGATGCTGTTTTGCCACCACTGGAGTGCTTTCCACAAAGGAGCACAGACCAAGATTGGATACTCGAGAGACCAGTGCTCTTATTGTGAGATTTCAGGATCAGCTGAGGAATCCGCATATGCAGACAGAACACAGAACTAGGACTATGGATGCTACCAGGAAGCCCAAAATAGAGCATGGTTTTGGTTGAGACCAGATTTCTTCTGGCCACCACAACAGTCTGAGCGATCAGGGCAACTGCTTGATCCTCTGGCAACAAAGCTTGTGCCTAATGTGTCCAGAACAGCTCCACTGTATTGTAACCTCTGTCACAGGGTGAGAATGGACTTCAGTACGTCAACCAGGACACTCAACAGGTCCAGCAAGTCTTATTCTGTTCACTGTGTGACATGTTAGGTCTACAGAGGACCCTATTAAAAGCCAATCGTCCAGACTGGAGAACATATGCAAGTTCTCCCAATGAAGGGTTATAGTTAACACTGCAAAGTATTTGGTTAATAAATACAGTGAAGAGGATTAGCAAAAGGGCACCGCTTGAAAATGAAAATGCTGTCCCTTTACACAAAAAGAATATTTACCTACCGTAACAGCAGATTTTTCAAAAGAATCTCCTCCATTAAGCCACATCATGGAACTCTAAGCTGTATGCATCAGTACTACCCAGAAATATTTGCTGCCTCATTGGTGCTTATATAAACGTGGACATCCCCATGCCCAGTTTCAAAACCGGTGAGCCCACCATCCTGGGGGCAAAAGCTGTAAATGGGAGGATTTTCTACAAACTTTTGTAGGATACAGGTACCAACACAGCATTCTGCAGACATCCAGCATATGTAAAGGATGTTCCCCACTATCTATGTGAGGCAAAAAATAAACAAGAACATCAACTGTCTGATTCAGTGTTCTCTCAGACAAAACTTTTGGAAGGAATCAAGGATTATTATGTAATGTAACCCTATTCTTGTGGAAAATAATAAGAGGGTCCACAACCAGAGGCTGCAACTCTGGAATACATCTTACCGACATCAACAGCCACTAGGAACAGTGTCTTCCAAGAGAAGAAGCGCAGTTCACAAGAAGCAGCAGGCTGAAAGACAGGCACAGTCAGAGTTTCTAGGATCAAATTAAAGTTCACACCGGAACTGGATCATGGACCAAGGGGTGCAACAATAGAATACCTCTTAGGAATCTAAGAGAAATCTCCATCTGGGCCACTGTCTTGCCTTCTGCGAGGGTATGAGAAGTCGACAACGTGGCCAAGTGGACCTTAATAGAGGAATACCTCAGCCCCGAATTCTTAAGGGATGAGATGTAGTCCAGCACAGTAGGAACTGGACACGTAAAGGCATCAAGGGCATGTCAAGTACACCAAACTGTAACATGTTTCCATTTTAGCAAGTAGGTGTATTGTGTAGATAGTTTTCTAGTCATCAGTAGACCAACCATAACTGCCATGCCAGGGAAACACTGAAGCAGGAAAGCTTTATGTCTTCAGGAGTCAGATGTAGAGACACAGGGATCAGAGATCTAGGTGCACAAGAGGACCCTGCTCTTGTGTCAGCAGTCCAGCCTGCAGGGGGAGTGGGGTTTCCACTGTCAGCTGCTGGAACAGAGGGAACCAAATCTGTCTTGGCCAGTATGGGGCCACCAGAATCAGTGTGGCCAATTCAGTTCATAGCTTGTCCAGAACCTTCTGTATTAGAGGGAATGCAGGAAACGCATACAGAAACCTCCCTTCCCTGGAGAGGGACAATGCGTCTCATCAGAAAACTCCAGGCCTTGTAGCGTGCTAGCAGAAACGCAGCTGCTTTGCACTGCATGGAGATGTAAACAGGTCTATGTCTGGACAACCCCCCTTTCCAAAAAAGTCATTCACAATGGAATTTGAGGGTTCCCATTTGGGTCAGAGCGCACAGAATCGACTCAGACTCTCTGTCAGAGCGTTCAGGGTACCAGGCAGGAATACTGCTGACAGAAACAAGTTGCATTCCACTGCTCAATGCCAAATCATCACATCTCTGCAAAGAGGATACAAATGTACTCCGTCTTGTCGATTAATTCAGTACATCAGTGAAATACTGTTTGTACTGATCAGCAGCTGATTCCCCGGAAGGAGGGCAGTGAAGGCCTGTAGGCCATGCAGAACAGCCCTCATCTCCACAGTGTTGCTGTGTAGAGCCATATCCAGAGGGGTCCCAGGGCTCTCAGTAGGATTTTTTGATTGGGGGTCCAGGACAGTCCACACACAAAAAAGGGGAGGGGTCCACAACGGAAAAGTGGGAGTCCTCGGAAAATTTCTAGGGGTCCCCATTCAAATACATGGGAGCCGGGCCCCTGCGCCAGCACAGCTTTTACTGTAGTATTCTGCAGAAAGCTCCATTAGTTTCTGTTGGGGCATTTTAATCTACATTATTTTATGTTTCAGAGGTATAGCCAAACAATTATGTCCACTGCTCAACTCCAAGAGGTTTCAGTTGAGCAGTGGCCTATTATTATAATTTCCCTCTGTAACATATAAAATATCTAAAGTGACTCCGGGCTTGGCTGCTGAGAGTCTCTGGGGCTCTCGTGGAAAAGTCAGGCGTCCGACACTCAAATTGTGTGTAAAAGATCACGGGCGCCGTCCCGAGCCCTGGGTCCACTGTTTAGAGTTCTTAAGGCTCAGATGGGTGCCCCAACCCGAACTTGAAGCATCTGTGGTCATCAGGAGGTGGGACAGCTGGAGCAATGGGGATCCCATCTCTAGGTTGGAGCGGTCCAACCACCACAGCAGGGAGCGACGAAGAGAAGGAGTCACTTGTATGAAACACTCCAATTCATCTGAATGCTGAGGAACCACTGAGGGATCATCATGTGTAGACGAGCTAAGGGGATGGTTAGTATGACAGCTGCCATCGGGCGGATTCGCCTTAGAAAGCATATGGCCAAGACACAGTCATTGGATGAGACCAGATGGGCCTGGGCCACTAGTGCTGTAGCATGGCCAGAGGACAAAAATACCCATTCCAGCCCTGTGTCCAAAGCAGCCACTATGTATCAAGAGTGTCTGGCAAGAGGGAAGGACTGACTTTGGTTCACTGACAAGTACACACAGTTGGTTAAACTACTGTCGGGTATGGAATAGTTTGTACACTCTGGTATCCCAAGACAGAAATTTCAATAGCTAGTCATCTATATAATGGAAGACATAGAGGCCCTCTCTGCAGAGGGCAGCAGCCAACGCAGTACACACTTTGGTAAATACATGTGGTGCAGAACATAAACCAAAGGGCAACACACAAAATTGGTAGTGTGAACCCTGGAGCATGAAACGCAGGTATAATCTGTGTGATCAATTCAAAAAAAGTCCAGCACTCTCCACCACAATCAAAACGCTGCTCGCTTATATTCCAAAAAAGTGTAAAGTTTATTTAAAGTGCCAGTACTGTGCACATCTTAACTAGTTTTGGACCTCCGTCCTTTTCCAAAAGACATGTTTTTTCTTTGTATTTGTAACTGCCCTGGGCACTATTGTTTGGTATTACACCCAAGATTGGTTGGTTTATTAACATATGTGATATCACATTCTGCCATCACTTGTTTATCATGAAAGATTCTGAACAACAATAAAAGGTTTCCCCTCTGACGTCTTGCTTCTAATTCAAATAAGTTAAGTTCCCTACATCTATCTTGATATGAGAGTTTATGCAGCCTGAGGATGATCTCTGTAGTCTTTCTCTGGACCTAGTCCAGGAGTTTCTTGTCCTTGGTTAAAAACAGGACCCAGAAGGATGCTCCATAATCAAGATGTGGTGTTATATAGAATGTATATAGAGGTAGGATACAATCTTCTTGTCTAGATGTAAATGCCCGCTTTGTGGATGCCAGTGTCCTATTTGCCCTAAGTGCTATGTGTCTACAGTGTTCCCCTGGTAAAAGAAGGTTATTTATTATTATACCTAGATCTGTTTCAGATTTGACTTGTTTTAAAGGTTTATTATTCAAATAATATTGTGTCTGCTGGTTTCTAGCCCCAAGGTGCATTATGACATATTTCTCTTCATTGAATGTCATTTTATTCAGATTGGCCCAATTCTCAAGTAGTGCGATATCCTTTTGGAATGTCTCAATTTTGCTGACAAAATCAACTTCGCTATAAAGTTTAGTTTCATTAGCGAATCTGCTGATATGTCCTGTCCCCATGATGTAAGACAGATATAAAAATCCCAAAAAGAGCAAGTCCCAGGACAGAGCCCTGTGGCACCCTACTAGTAACATCTATCAGGTTGAAATAGGTGTCAGATATCTTAACCACCTGGGTTCTGTTGGACAACCAAGCCCTAATCCAGTTTATTACATAAGAATCCAATTTCTTTCTTTTTTTTTTTTTTTTTTTTTTTATACTCTGTTTCTACTCCTGTTGCCATGTTCCCCTCTGAAGGGAGCTCCCAGCCCCGTCCCCCAGCGTCCACCAGCCGGCGCTGACCTCCACCCCCTGGGCTTACCCCCCCCAGTGGGGCTGGCAGGATTCCCCAACCCCCGCCTGGAGACCAGATCCAGTGAAGCCAGCGCTGTGGCTAGCCAAGAGCAGGGCCTGCGAGGCACCCTCTGTCATCCTCCGTGGCAGCGCTCCTTCTCCTCCATTTTCCCCAGAGATGAGGCATGCAATGACGCCAGTGGAGGAAGCACGCACGTGTCTGCACGTGCTCCTTCAGACAACTTGCCCCATCTCCACCCCTATTTTCTGCAGTGTCGGTGCACTGCCCCCCCAAGCCACCGCTAGGGGCCAGTTAAGCGCCGAACACTGGCATCTCCCCTCCCCAGTGAAGAACAGCAGTTCCACGGATGCTCGATCCTTCTCCTCCCCTGTCAACCCCCAGCTTGTTCCTGAACTCGGGTCACCGGCGTGGCACGAGGTGTGGCATCCAGCGCCTCAACCCTCAGCGCCACCAGGCCAGCAGTAAGGATCTCATTTCAGTCTAGACATTTTGTCAACAAGTATCCTGTGAGAGATCTTGTCGAAGGCTTTTTGGAAGTCTAGGAATATTATGTCTACTGGTTTACCTTGGTCCAGGGATTTACTGGCTTTCTCATAAAAACTAATCAGGTTTGTAGTACACGATCTGCCCGCAGTGAAGTCATGTTGTTTTAGATCTTTCATACCACTGGAATCCAGTGCCCCCTCTATTGTTTTTTTTAAGTATTCTTTCCATAACCTTGGAAATATTAGAGGTTAAACTGATGGGGCGGTAGTTGCCTGCATCTTTCTTATTCCCTTTTTTATAAACAGGGATAACTGTTCCTTGTTTCCATTCCTCAGGCATGTTACCATTAAGTAGTGTAGCATTGTATATTAATCTTAGGGGTATGGAGACTGATGGAGTTGTGTTTTTCAAGAAATTAGGATTGATTCCATCTGGCCCTGGTGCAGTATTAAGTGTGATTAATTTTAATGCCTCAATTACCTCCTCAGTGCTGATCTCATTCACTACGGATAGGAGGCTTGTACTAACCTTCGAATTCTCTTTGTTGTTAAAAACTGACCCAAATAAAATAGTGGTTAATGTATTGGCAATACCCAAATTGTTTGTTATATCCCTACTGACATCCATCAGTTTATTAACGCTACTATTCTTATTTTTACTACCGTTAATACATGAGAAGAAGGCTTTAGGGTTTTTTGTAACTGAAAGTTTGAGTTCAATTTTCCTTCTTTCCTTCTTAATTAAGTGATTGGTTTTCTTAAGCTCTAATTTATATTGCATACTGTTTGTAGAACTTGGAAATCTTTTCATTTTTTTAAAGGCCTTTTCCTTTTTATGGATCTGGAGACTAACAGGGTGCATTAACTAGGGTGGAATTTTACCTTTTTTATTATTTTATTTTTTTTTATAGGGATGCAGAGTTGTTCTAATTCTGAAATGACAGAGTTGAATAATTCCCAGGATTGTTCAATACTTAGGTCAATGAAAAGAGTGTCCCAGTTATATTCTTCTAAAGCTTCTCTAATTTTGATGTAGCTGCCTTTATTATAATTATACTTATGGTTAGTCCACCCATTAGTAGTTTTTCCCCCTATTAATTTCAAATAGGACTAGTCTCGTAGTCACTGTTACCTACTGGACCCATTATGCTGACATTATTAATATCGGTGGACATATTAGTAAGGGCAAGATCCAGGATGTTATTCCCCCTTGTTGGCTCAGCCGCCATTTGTTCTAGCCCTGTCATGATAAAGGAGTCAAGAAACAGTCCTTCTAGGGATGTTTTAGATGTTAGTTCTTCCCAGTGAACACCTGGGAGATTAAAGTCTCCAACCACTACCACATCAGAGATAGATACTGAATGTTTAATTTCTGAAATTAGTTGTTGGTCATTATTTATATCTGTAGAGGGGGGTCTGTAGAACTTCTCAGCTATTCAAGACTAAGAAGAGTATGGCCTCCAATTACTTTCTGACAATCACTCTGCCTTTCCTAAAGCAGCTTTTGGGGAAAGAACGAAAAAGTCATTCTGGTGTTTTAATAACTCTCTTCTCAAAGGATGAACAGTTTTGTACTTTAATTACTGACCATATCCCTCAGACTACTAGTGACATTTTGAACCAGGATGTAACAGCTCCGATACTTTGAGGTAACTTTAAGACAGTCATAAGAGGTGAGATCATTTCCTAAGCCATTAATAAATAAAAAAAAGGAAAACAACAAACAGAAAATTGTAACTCTCTTCTAACTGAACTGTAGACTTACCAGATGCCTTACTTGAGAGGTGAGAGAGCCACTGCTGAAAAAAATATGTCTCCAAACAGGGATCTTCAGGCCATAATGGACCTCCAGGTCCACCAGACATTAACTTATCTGAAACTGTCCCACTACGAAGGTGACGCCAGAGGCTTGTGCTTTCTGGCATGTAAACCCCAGGCAAGATGACATACTGTTTGTGTCCTACAACTCTGGGGCCACCAGTTAGGGAACTGGTCTCATAGAATACTCAGATTACAGCCATATTCTGGGACTACTACCAGAAGCTTTATGCTGACCTCACTCCCACTACCCCAGAAAGAACAGTTACATAAGAACTTACTATAAATGTAGATCTTTGAGAATCTCTTTTATCAGGCCACACCTTTGGAACTATAACTGCACCAGCACTAGGACCACCGGAAACTTCTCCAAGCAGTCAGCCGGGGTCACCACGATGATGTCAGGCATCTGTGTGTGTATTATATATATATATATATATATATATATATATATATATATATATATATATATATACGTGAGCAACCTACTCTTCTCAGTTCCCTGCAGGAGATCATACTTAGAGGACCTCCCTGTAGGGAACCTAGAGAGACCCCCGGCTCTCTACATACCAGGTGAGACAGTGCTGGAAAGACAGTAATGGAGACAGCAGTACAAAAATCCTTTGTCACAAACCCAAAAGGGGGAAGGAGGGTGGGATGGCATGGCCTGAAGAAAGAGATTCTCTCGAAGATCTACTGTTACGGTAAGTTCTAACATTACTGTTCTACCTTCTTCCAGAATATTCTCTTTCATCAGGCCACATCTTTGGAATGAGTCCCAAGCAGCACCAAAAGCTAACAGTCTGGGTAGCTGGAGCCTACAGGCCTATGACAACAGGCCTTGTAGCACAGCTAGGCCAAACCCAGCTCCTCTACGAGAGACAATGTCCAGACTGCAGTGCTTAGTGAAGGTGTGGACGGTACTCCATGTGGCAGCTGCACAGATCTCTGTTGCAGAAACATTCCAAAAACAAGCTACAGAAGTGGCCATGCCCCTTGTGGAATGACCACAAACCACGCCAGGAAGTTCCTTACCATACTTCCTGTAACAGAATGCAATACAATGCGCTAGCCATTTGAACAAGCACTGCTTAGAACCTGGGGCACGCTCTTTCCCTGAGGCGAACAAAACAAAAAGCTGCAAGGACTTTCTGCTGTCCTTTGTACGGTGTGTCTAGTACCCAAGTATTCTATGCACATCTAAAATGTGGAACAATGCTTCCCCTGGATTGGCACACTCTGGATAATACATTGGCAGGCCCAGACCGAGTACATCCAAGGGTACTAAAGGAACCGGTTGAGGAGCTGGGAGAGCCACTGGCAGACCAATTTAATAGTTCATTAGAGTCAGGCATGGTACCGCAAGACTGGAAAACAGCACATTAGAGCTGGGCAAGCCTTGATTTTTTGAAGAAGAGCCAAGCCAGAGCTGAGCCAAGGCTCTGGCTTGGCTTAGAGCCAATCACGAGCTGAGCCAAATAGTATCGGAAATTCAAAAACTGATCTGTTTTTTCGATTCTCAAACTGCAGTAAAATTCCACAATGTGTTTTGCATAGACAGGCAAAGAGAATAGCAGCAGGAGGGCAAGCTAACAAGAGCAGTACCAATTATGGCCAGGCAGTGACAGCACATGGCAGGCTGTGAGCTCTAAGTGGGGAAGGAAATATAAGAGCAAGGACAGGAGCCTGGGCTTATGAAGGAGCACCCCACCAACCACAGCACTAACGGGAAGACACACTGAATGGAGCTTCATCTGTATGTGTGACCAACGGGAAAGGAATGGTTTTACAGAGGAATAGGGAAGGAAAACTTTGATCCATCCAGCAAAATGACAATATAGACCATGCACCAGCAAGAAGCATGTGAAAATGGATTATGCAATGAATGCAAGCATGCCCAATAACTTATACAGTGGCAACATGTAATGTAAGCATGCCCAATACTATATACAGTGGCAGAAATGTAAAATACTATATTTAACTGTGATGCTTACTGTCTTGATTTTTGCTTCTTGAAAGGAAGCAGCCCTAGCTGCATAACTCAACCTGTCAGAATTAAAATGAATTACCACTGTTCTTCAAAATTCAGATCAAATGGGCAGAATGTGTAACAATTTCTTATTTTAAGTTTTACTATCAAGTTAGTTCAATGTTATAATAATCTGTGCATCAAAATAGCTCTGACAGTATAAGGAAGATCAGTAAACCTTTGCTGACCAAGGCCAGGGTAACTTTTCCGTAGAACTCACAATGCTACGCACAGCAGTTGAGATGTGTGCCTAGCTGAAAATTAAGTTCTGAATGTCACCGTTATATTCAACGAGCATGCAGGATTCTAAGGACTTATGCATAAACTCGCAGTCATTCACATACATTGCATGTAGTGTAATGCTCTGTAGTCATCAGAACCCATGCCCCAAGCTCAACAGGACACTGGTGGTCAGCGCTGCTTTTTGGAGGGGGTGGGCATATAAAGACATCGTCAGCAGTAATACCTTGAAAGTGAGCCCCAGTGTCTGCAATTTAAGGCCAAATTATCTGCAATTTAAGCAACAGCCTACCATCATTTACAGTACTTGACAGAAGTGGGGGTAAAAGATGAAGCACAATGTTAAACACAGAAGGAGAATTGCCTCCTCGCGCAACGCAGTCCTATTTGAACACAAAATCCCAGTTTAAGCAGCAATTCAGCCTGAGTGGAGGCACAGTAGGGTCATCAACCTGTGGCTCCAGCATTGTCCATTGAGAATGGCAGATCACGAGTTCTGGGTAGCACAGGGCATCACCAAAAAATGTGTTACTGGGAATTTTAAACCCACTTCACTTCTGCTTTTCCCCCCTCACATAAACACTTAAAACTTTCACAGTACATGTATGTGAAAGGAAAGAAAAGGCTTTAGCTGGTAATTTTTAGCACTTTTCTTGCAAATGAACAAATCCTGAGCAAGATTACCGCTGTTGATGCTGAGGAAGGAAAGACCACTTGTACATTTTCTGACAGTAACAAGCCTTTTTTTTTTTTTTTTCCTAAATCGGTTCTGTAGACTCTCCAAACCAAATCCCTTATTTTTGTGTTTCTCTCTAGAAGCTAGCTAGTGGCTAAAGACTCTATACTATACATCCTATCATGATGTGGTAAGGCATGAATGAAACAAATTGCTGAACAGAAATAAATAATTAATTAAAAGTAAATATATAACTTACTTTAATGGCAATAACTACGGGAGTGAAACCCTTTAATTTGCAGTATAATTTTTGATTTCACACTGACAACCTGCCGTGCTTCGTCAAGACTTCTGAGGCCTGAGAGGGAATGTACCACACAACACACAGCTTTGCGACATGGTTGCACTTCACATCTAGAGCCTGTGGTCACAGGCAGTATTAAATTTTTTTGTTAATTTACTTGGCATTTTTTTTTTATCATTTTATACTGCCTGGTGAACCGTGCCACTAACTTAACTTGTCCAGAACGAAAAAACACATAGTACACTGCTTCTGTAGGACTTTTAATGATCGACCCTATAGCTAACCGATAACGACGCTGACTGCAACACACCATTCTCATACTCCTCCCACTAAACATATATTAGATCAGATATAGAAAAACTCATACTAGCCAATAATACGGCAAAACCAAGCCATGACTGATATACTTGTTTGGTGCTGATAGAGACGCTGTTTCCTGTATTTTGTGCCATTTTATACAATCTTTTTCTTTTTTTTTTTTATTAAATGATCCATCAGCTCGGCTCGTGGCTCGTAATTTAACAATATAGTCGAGCCAAGCCGAGCCACGTCTATAGCTCGAGCCTGTACAGGCTCGCCCAGGTTTACAGCACATGTAGTGCCCCTCCACAAATGCAGTCTCAAGGATGACCCAGGGAATTACAGACCAGCCAGCCTGACTTCCATCGTGGGCAAGCTCATGGAGACCATACTAAAGGAAAGGTTGGTGGAATACCTAGAGGAGCATGGTCTCCAGGATGATAGGCAGCATGGGTTAACAGGGGAAAGATCATGTCAAACAAATCTGATTGACTTCTTTGATTGTGTCACTAAGACAGTAGACAGAGGTCAAGCGGTAGACATCTTCTATCTTGATTTCAGCAAGGCCTTTGACTCTGTGCCCCACAAAAGGCTGATCAGGAAGTTGGTGGATCTTGGGGTTGGAGAAAAGATGGTCAGATGGGTAGAAAACTGGCTGAGAGACAGAACCCGGGGGTGATTGTGGGGAAGTTATCTGGCACCAGAGAGGTAACCAGTGGGGTCCAGCAGGGCTCAGTGCTGGGGCCAGTGTTGTTCAATGTCTTCATCAATGACACTGGAGATGGCATTAAGGGCAAAATGTGCCTATTCACGGATGACACCAAGCTCCGTGGGAGAATGGACACAGCTGATGGGATACAGAACCTACAGAAAGATCTGGAAAAGCTAGGGAGGTGGTCCAGGATCGGGCAGCTTGGCTTCAATGCCAAGAAATGCAAAGTTATGCATACTGGAGCCAGGAATCCCAGGACAGAGTACTACCTGGGTGGAGGCCGAGTATCTGCATCAGAGGAGGAGAAGGACCTGGGGGTGATGATCACTAGTGACCTGAAGCACTCCACAGAGTGCAAGAAAGCAACAGCAAAGGCAAACAAGATGCTGGGATGCATATCTAGGGGGATCATAAGTAGGAGAGAGGAGGTTATACTGCCATTGTACAGGTCACTGGTAAGGCTGCATCTAGAGTATGGAGTTCAGTACTGGTACCCACACCTCAAAAAGGACATTAACCTGCTGGAGAAGGTCCAGAGGAGGGCTACAAAGATGACAGCTGGTCATTAGAGTAAGGCATACGAGGAGAGGTTGAGGGCACTGAACATGTACTCCCTGGAAGACAGGAGAGAGAGGGGACATGATTGGGACATTAAAGTACTTGAAAGGGATAAATAAGGTTGATAAGGAGAGTCTCTTTAAGATGAGTGGCAACCATAACACGAGGGGGCACTGTCTTAAGCTGGAGGGTGGAAGGTTTAGGAGGGAGGTCAGGGAGCACTTCTTCACAGAGAGGGTGGTGGAAACTTGGAATGCGCTACCAGAAGAGGTCATCTCGTTGAAGACAGTGGGTAGCTCTAAGAGAGGATGGGATAGGCATAGGGGGAAGGTAAGGATCAGGGGTAGGGAAGATGGGAGGAATGATGAGGGAGGGCAGGGAGATTAGCTCAAGCTGTGGACCCTGCAATACGAGCAGATTTGATAGACCAAATGGCCTTCTTCTGCTGGCTTCTTCGTATGTTTGTATGTTTGATTTAAAGTAAACTCAGACACCACCTTTGGTAGAAATTTAGGATTAGTATGCAAAGACACCCTGCCTTTGTCGAAAGTCAAATAAAGGAGGCTCACACATTAGTGCCTGTAGCTCTGAAATCCTTGGAAAAGAAGTGACTGCAACTAAAAATAATGCTTTCCAAGATAGAATGCATAACCCAAGCTGGGACTGTATTTTAAATAGGAGGCTTTATGTGTAAAATGCCTCTTTAAGAACATATGGGCTACCTCCAGCTGAGCAACTGTACAGCCATCCACAGGCACATGGAAAGCCGATACAGCAGTCATGTGCACTTTGAAGGAGGAATACTGCAGGCCCGAATCCGATACGGATAGCAGGTACTCTAGAACCTGACTGACTAGGCAGGTAAACAGATCCAGGTTATATGACACGACCCATAAAGCAAACTGCTTCCACTTCATGAAGTAAGTATATCCGGTGAACAGTTTTCTAGCAGCCACCAGAACATCTGTTACTTTCTGCGATACCAAAGTGAGCTATGGTTCCGTCTTCTGGAGCCATGCATGCAGATGTAGGGACTTCAAGTCCGAGTGGACTAGGATTCCCTGTTCTTGTGACAGCAGACCCTTGCACAGGGGCAGAGGTACTGAGGGTTCCACTGCCAGCTACTGCAGTAGAGGATACTATAACTACCAAGGCCATAGGGGGCAATGAGAATTAAGAGTTGGTTCCTCCATCTTCAGCTTGAATGGTACCCTCTGAATTAGTGGGAAGGGAGGGAAGGCATACAGAAACCTCCCTTTCCAAAACAGGGACAATGTATCTCAACAAAAAACTCCAGGCCCTGGAGCGAGTGAGCAGAAAAGCAGCAGTTTTGAGTTGTAAGGGGATGCAAAAAGGTCCAACTCTGGATGACCCCATCTTTCAAATAGGTCACTGACCACAGAGGTCAGCAGTTCCCACTCATGCATTCTGGACTGTGACCTGCTTAGTTTGCCTGCCAAGATGTTTTAACAATGACTGCCGCCATGAGTCCCAGAAGGTGTAAAAACATACTTGCTGAGACATAATGGTTGTTGTGCACCAACTGCACTTGAGCAATCATGTGGTCCACACTGTCCAGAGGCAGGAACGCCAAGTCCTGGGCCGTATCCAGAACTGCCCCTATGCACTGCAGTCATTGGCAGGGTGTCAGAACAGACTTTGGTATGCTGACCGTCACCCACAGAGCATCGGACATCTGTCTGGTTTGAGATAAAGTCTGCAGCTGTTGTTCCCTGGAGTGGGCTTTAAATAACAAGACGTCCAGATAAAGAAAAATGTACAGGCCTTCTCTGCAAAGGGCTACTGCAATGCATTTGCAAAGACTCGTGGCACAGAGGATAAGCCAAAGGGCAACACTCTAAATTGGTAATGCTCCTCCTGAAACAGGAACTTCAGCTATTTCCTGTGAGGTTTCCATATCTTTATATGGAGATATGTATCCTTTGATATCCAAAGAGCAAATCCAGTCCCCTGTTTGCAATAGGGAAAGGAGACCCTGCAGACTGAATATCCGGAACTTCTTATATTCTATGAAAAAGTTTAGATCCCTTAGATCCAGAATAGACCTCAGATCCCCTGTCCACTTTGGGATGAGGGAGTATCTGGAGTAAAAACCTGTGTTCCTCCGTGCTGGAGGTATGCATTCCATAGCCCATTTTTGAAGCATAGTCTGTACCTCCTCTAGCAACAGGGGCATGTGCCCTTGTTGGTAGAAATATTTCTTTTTCTTTTAAGAGAGTAAAATCCTGTTATATTCACCCACTGCCCATGATGATGTATCAAACAGAAATGGGTATGTAATACAAAGCATATTATACGTTTTTTTGAAAATATACAGATAGTTTTTGTGTGTCCAATTCTGGATACAAATACAGATTTTGGCCCTGATGTTGATCACAAAACAGGTGTTTCCATTCAATTTGGGCAGCAAAATAATATCTGTAATTTTGAAAACAATTTTACAAGAGGGTCAACCCTACATGTGAAATTGACTTATAGGCAAGTATATAACGTATCTAATGCCAGAAAGAAAACTGTGACTCGAATCAGTGCCTACACTGGAATTAGGTAATGTTCATTACAACTGCAAATTCTGTTGAAAAATGAGGTCCCAATTTACCGTCAGATTGTGACGTTTGTAAGTGTTCTTACAATACCTTCAAGTGCAACTTGCTAAGACTTGATTGATTATCACTTGCATCACAACATAAACTAAACTGGTTAAAAGTGGTACACAACCACTGCATAATCGAACAGCACCATATTTATTTATTTCAAAAACTGGTGACCGGGAAAGACACATAGAGCAGAAGCTCGATTCCAGGTGCAACCCATGGGAAGTGGATACAAAATACAGAGCACACAGTTCGCAGCTGCATTAAGAATAATATGATGAGTACAGGTATAAATGCAGCATGAATAAGCAAGGCAAAAATCAACAATTAAACTCCTCAGCCACACATACACCAGGGAAGGATAGCAATTGCACGTAAAATGTCATGGAAAAAGAAAACAGGAGCCACACATACGCCAGGGTAGGATAGCAATTGCAGGCAAATGCCAGGGAGAGAGAAAACAGAAGCGGGAGAGAAGGAAGGAGTTTCAGCTGATACCTGAGGAAGCCAGGGGAACCCAGCCACCGACTCCATGCAGCTATGCTCATCAACTGAAGGACATACGGTACAGACCACTGGTTGTACCAAAAGTTAAGAACGTATGGGGGGGGGGGCTACTTTTATCTTTGTAGCTGTTTCTTCCTGGAGTGTGTTATCTCAATCATTATATAATGTACATTTCTTTGGTGTGTTCATGTCAATGTTGTAAATGTTTTAAAAAAATGTATGTACAATAATTGCTAAGACTGGATTTACAGGGGTTGACTTTAGCAGTTGCCCGGTGGCCCAAGGCCACGAGAAACAAGTTTGGGCCACAGAAATTCACTGTTTGCTGGCCCGATTGGCCAGCACCTTTATGAAAGGCACTGTAACTTTAAGACTGACCTGACACTCTTCCATATTGCTGTCTGAGCATCAGTCAGTCAGGTGCACATGTGTGTGCTTGTGGACCGACAAAGAGTGTCAAGCTGGATGTGGAACAGACGACAAGGGACATGCAAGGTGCATAGTGGAAGTCCAGCACAATGTGGAAGGCTCCCACTTGCATCACCTGCCAGAGTGTGTGTCATGTGTCCTCTGTCACCAGACTGATGTACAGCACCAATGTGGGGTCCAGTCAGGTGGCAGACTGGCGACAAGTGGGAGAGGCAATGAGAGTTAGCCTGTGGTAAGTACTGTCCCTTCTCTATGCTTGTCACAAGAATAAATTTGTCTCCATGCTGACAGGTTGCTAGTAGACTGTGCCCACAGACTGATACAAAACGAGCACAGAAAGGATATTTAAGCTGAGGAGAGGAAGGGACACCAGAGGGCATGGTCTCAGGTTGGAGAGTGGAAGATATCGGAGAGAGATAAGGAGGCATTTTTTCACAAGAGAGGGTGGTGGAGAAATGGAACACTCTACCCGAGGTGGTTTCCTGTAGCACAGTGGGCAGTTTTAAAAGAGCATGGGACAGGGTGCGAGGGGGTGGTAAAGGTGAGGAGTGGGGGCAGCTGCAATATAAGGGTGCTAGCTGCGCATTTGATCAGACTACCTTGATAGACCGTAAGGCCCATTTCTGCTGCCAGATTTGTATGTTCATATGTTTTCTCCAGTTGGGATCAATTTATTAATGAGCTAGTAGAACAAAAAAATAGCAAACAGGAAAATGATACAAATTTTAAGTAGCAGTCAGTTTTAACTTTTTATTTCTAAAGTACTTTGTATTTTCCTTTTTACTCATTAGAAAGTTGTCTCCGTGATAGTATTATACTGCATGTGTGGACTAGCACTCTGCCTGGCAGCTGACATGTCTAGTTGTAGTCCTCTCACTGACAGTGGAATCACTGATCACTGACCTGGAGCTGCTGAGTGGTTCTTCCTGAGCAGCTGTGATGTCACAGTCAGTGAAGTCACAGTGCTGATGATGTAATGGAAAAAACGGAGCTAGATATGTCAATTGTCAGACGGAGTGCTGTTCCACACATCACACCAATTAACATCAGGTAAATCATTTTCTAATTAACCAAAGGGAAAAGAAAAAGCACCTCAGATACAAAAGCTAATAGTTGACTGCTTTCAAAATATAATATTAGCTCTTCAAACAAAAAAAGAAAGCAAAAATGTTTATGCTCACAGTAGCTTCTAACTTCAGAATATTATCAAAAGGAGATCATGCAGGCTGCTTCAGTGGTGAAAGTGGGGGCAGGCTGCTAGAAGTGCTAAAGAAATATTAAAACCATGTTGACATCTTGTTTCAAGGAATTTTCAAAAATGGTTGGGAGCCACCATAAATTATTGCAGGCCACCAACTTAGTGGCAGTCACTGGCCTGATGGCCAGTAGTCCCCCCCCCGAAGTAATCCTTGATTTACCTATGTTGACAGTGTTTGGTGGAATGTTGCTATAGATAGATAAAAATTCATAAGTAGAATACAGCTGTTATGCTGCAGTAGCTAAGTCATCGTAGCTGTTATGCTGCACTAGCTACTGCAGTATAACAACAAGGAATGGCTCTCATGCATGCGCGTCATAATACCACCGCCGATCTAGAAGCAGCCACGGCGGTGAGAGTGATAGCGGAGAGAGCAGCTCAGAAAAAAAAATAAATAAATAATAAAAGTACGTACCAAAACACTATTCTTTTAACTCCAAATTTATTTTATTTATTTATTTTAACGTCAGTTTAACAACCTTTGAGCCAGAGGCTCATTTACAAAGGTACCTCGTCACATAGAGGACAAAAACAGCGGTACAATAGACAACAGATAGGCAGCAATACAAGTACACAATATGTGTCGGTCAGGTTACAGGCATTTCTAGGCATAAATAATGCATACAGGTCAGTTAGGCATAAAAGACAGTGGATAAAGGAAGATCAATTAAGAAGACGGATAGCGGAGGATGAGAGGAGGACACCAGTGAGAGGAGAGTAGACAAGTGAAGGTGGCCTAGTAAGGAGGAAGAGAGCAGCTCAGCAAGCATTGTCAGGGAGAGGAGAAGGTTAAGGGCAGCAACAGCTGCGTGAGGTGAGCAGGTGATTTCTGAGGTTGTATTTAAAGCACGATAACGAGGGGGCTTCAGAGATTCCGGCAGGGAGGGTGTTATACCAGGATGGGGCTCTGTAGGGGTAAGCCCTTTGACCTTGTGAGGTTCTCGCCCTCGGTATAACCAGTGTGGTTTTGCAGGAGCTTCGGGTGTGCACTGTGGGGGTAGCCCGGTGGATTGAGTCAGACAGGCCGGGGGATTGGCCATGGAGAGCTTTATAGGTAAGTTGGCAGGTTTGGTACATGAGGCGCTCAACCAGGTTGAGTAGACTGGCCATGGAATAAAGAAGGCAGGTATGGGTAAGTCTATGAGCACCGGTTATAAGTCCACAGGCTTTGTTAAGAGTAAGGCATATCTTGCAAATAGTGGACCATACACTATAAAAGACAGTGTATGGTCCACTATCTATGACAAGCATATGTAAACAACTCGAGGTTGCCATGGCGATGGATCCCTCAAGCTTCGCTCGCAAGGTTCAAACTGTCGTCACGGCAACCTCTCAATGAACACATACTTATTACAGATCGTACACTATACATTATCCTCTATACAGCATATGGTTAGCCTTTGTTCCGTACAAAATCAGCCTGCTCAAAATCCTTGTTGTGCACAGTCTAAACCATTGTGCACATCCCGAAGTGTTTTTGTACACATTCTGAATAGTTGTTCTGCATAGTTCAAATGTCATAAATTTTAAATTTCTTATTTATTCCACATCTAGCTACTCATCAACTACACAGTGCCCAAAGTTGCACCTTTTAACTTTCAAAAATCTGTAAATTTGATTTTGCTAATTGAACAGAACAAAGAAATGGCAAGATTTTTTGTTTTCACTTCAGCAAAGGTATGTCACTCCGGCATAAAAACCATATGTTATATAAAATAAAATATGTGCAACCACACAACTCGGCATGTGTTTCCATCTCGGGGTTGAGATGACAGCATGGACCTCTCGAGCATCGCTTTCGAGGTTCATATGCTGTCATCTCAATCCCTCGATGGAAACACAGCTTTGTTGTGTATGGATGCCCATACATTATTCTCTACGTTGTCCTTGCTACTGGCATCTCCAAGATGGCACTATAAACAAGGTTCTCTCACCTCAGTGGGACTATCCTAGAAATGCTGAAAGGTGTCAGCAGAAAAAAAAAGTGTTTTTCAGGGGGGTGCACATCCAGAAAGGGGCACAGCCCACATTTGCGGGAAAAATTAAGTGCCGCACTCGCAGGCAGCGCCAAAATTGTAACCCTCCTGGTCCTCAGCCCCGAACCCCGCACCTGCTCAGCCAGAGCTAGCCACCCTCTCCATACCACAGGGCTAGTTCAGCTGGAGTGGGCACAGCAGTCCCCTATGGACCCTTCCCCTTCCTGTTGCTCTCCTTACAGTCGCTTTCGCTGTAGGGTTGCTACCCTTGCAGAGTAACCCATGATGATATCGCTGAAAATGAGTTGCTATCATCACAGGATACCCCTCGTCACCCCCACTCTCCACCCCCTTTCTTGCTTTACTTCTCACCCACCCCTTATAACTGTCCCATGCTGTCTTAAAATTTGTCACAGTTTTGGTGTTTATCACCTGTTCTGGCAAACTAATACATCTATCCACCACCCTTTCTGTGATAAAATATTTCTTCATATCCTTCCTGAACCTACCCCCGCCTCACTTAAACTTGCATCTCCTAGTTGCTGATCCCTCAGTATGCTTAAACAGGCTGAGGCACTCTTGTTTATCTCCCTCAGATAAAGATTTCCATCATGTATCTTCTCATCTGGACTTCAGCGAGTACATGTTCAGACTGGCTAGACAGGCCTCAGATGATTTACCCTGCTGATCCCTTATCATCTTTGTAGCAGGCCTCTGGACAGATTCTATACAGTCCTTATTCTTGTTCAGGTGTGGGTTCCAGAATTGGACACAGTACTCCAGGTGAAGCCTTTCCTGTGACCCTCAGAGGGGAAAAAAATCACCTTTTTCTTCTACTGGAGAACCCCCTCCCTGAGTCCCTATATATCCCAACATCCTGTTTACCTGCCTGAGTGCCTTGTGATACTGGTTCGTTAACCTGAGGCTATCCCTAATGACTCCCAAATTCCTTTCTTTATTGGGCAGACTGATTTATTTTCGCCCACACAGCCAATAACCTGATTTCAGGTTTCTCTTGCCTATGTACATAACTTTGCACTTCACGGCATTCATCTTCTGCTGCCATAATTTGAAACATCCATCCAACTAATTATAGGTCCCAAAACTGGGTTACTTGCCAAAGTACACACAGTGTGCATTTTTATTTTTTATTTGGGGGCTCTAGCAAGGTTTGAGCCTACTATTTCTTGGTTTCCATGCTGGTACTCTAACTATTGAGCCATGCTGCCACCTAATGTTGTGTTTCTACTGTAATTTGAACCCCTGCTCCCTTGCTTGTTAACCCAAGAAGACTCATTCAGTATGCCACCCTATCATTTCAGACATTAAAAAAAAACAACTTTTTTTAAATGTCACGAAAAACTCCATCAAAGACTGGGAGTATTATACAGACTCAAAAATTGCTTAACAGCCGAGTCTAGGAAAATTCTATCCATCGGACTGTCATTTCCATTGATTGACTATGGATCATTAGTATATTCCTCAGCTAGTAAGTCTGTCTTGTCCAGGATAAGGGCACTCTACAACTCCATCTGCAGATTTCAAAGCAACCTTCCGAGCTGCACACATCATTGCCTTCTCTCCGTCACCTCGCATCTCTCACTGGACAATCGCATAAAATTCCTGGCACTGTTTTTTCTACAGAAAGTGGTTCTAGGTTTGCCTCGCCTCCAAAGTATTTGGGATATTTTTCCAGAATCAGGTAATAGTAGGACCACAAGGTCATCCAAGGGCTGTGCTTTTCACACCCCAAGAATGAACAATAACCTGGGTCGACACCCACAGAGCTCTGGTCCACAAGGTCACGAGTTGGTACAACAAGTTGAATATATCTATAACTGCTCAGAAATCTATTTACAGTTTTAAAATGGCATGTGCACAATATTTATCATCACAGTCTATTTGTAACTACTAAGTAACTCATCATCAGTGCATTTATATTGTTATTTATTTCTACTGTTGTTGCTCACTGGGCACTTATGAATAAGGGTATTGGCCCATTAAGGTCTTTCCAGTATAATAAATAAAAATGAACTAAAAAGTGCCACAATTTTTTTTTTATTGGAACAGCAAATGTGTGCTAGGTTTACAGCTGATTTTACTGTTCCCATTTTCATATCTGATTAAACAATGCTTGGTTTGCTGTGTCATCATCCCAAGGGTGACAACTCCCTTAGACAGTGTTGGAATTGCAGCGGGGCTTGCCAGCGCCCCCCCCCCCGGCAGAGCCGTGACTTGGGGAGGTGCAAGAGATGCGGCTGCAGTAGGGCATGCACTCTCAGGGGGCCCAGTACCTCAGAGGTCAGCATTAAAAAATATAAAAGACAAGGAACCTCTGTGTGCAAGTACTGAGGCAACGGTTACCCCAAAGGGCATTTGGCCGGGAAGCCAAGTTTCAAAGAAATACAAAATCACACATGTCCCCACAATGCAAATCACCACCGAATATTATGCTGGTTCAACTTTAAGCAGAAATGCATGGTGCCGAAAGGCCTCTCACACAGTTTGCAAAGGGTACCAACAGAAGACATAGACACGCGTTTCATCCACAATTGGGTTCACCACAACATAACCCAGACTGACCATTTTACAGTAGCTGGTTCATTCCACTGGGGTGTCAAACAGACAAGGCATACTGATGAGTCCTGGTAGTATGAAACAGGTGTCTATGTTTTCTGTTGGCACCATGCATTTCTGCTTAAATTGAACCAGCATATTATTCTGTGGTGATTTGCATATGCAGCCCATGATGCTTTGCATTGTGGGGGCATATGTGATTTTGTATTTAAAATATATATATATATATATATATATATATATATGTATTAGTGTCACCATCAAACTTTCAACTTACTTTTTCTTCATTGCTTATCCATTTGATATTGTAGTGGTGACGGTCAACAGTGGCAGCAGAGGGGTCTGTGCGGCAGATTCCAACTCCAGTTTCTTGGAGTGGGGTTGGAGTGGCAGTGGTTAGATTGCAAATGTTTAGGAGGCAGAACTGTAATCTGCATTTGTAGGAGGTAGAACTATTATCCCTATGAGGTGGAACTCTCCAACAGTATTCAATGGAGAAATTTGTCAGAAGAGGTGGAACCGAGTTACTGTCATTTCCTGCCCAATGTAACCGGTGTGGGGGATGGAGCACAGAACAAAAAAGCAATAGTGGCCATTACTCAAAACATCTTAAGTTGATACTGGTGTTCCTTGTAAAATTTAAATAAAGACTGCAAAGAAAAAAAAAGTTGATACTGGTATCTCAAGGAGGAGCAGGGTCGCTTTAAATTGTTTAACTCCTTGATCATGGGGCCAGCGGGGGGGGGGCGCCTTACAGTCAATGGCACAGCCCTCCCTCCCCAGCTCTGACGTGAGCCCCGGTAGCTCACGCACCACTGCCACCGACTTATAATGGGGGACACTCAATTTAAGTCTAGGACTTCTGTGGTCCCCTCTAGCTCCCAAAACTCATAACGTTTAATCCCAACACTAACTACAGTATACCGATCATCAGAACTATACTGTAGGTTATGAACGCAGATCCGCGGTGTGACAACAACTAAGCCCACGAGACATGCGGTGACACAGAGGTGTGCGTGCTAACAGCCGAGCAAAACCAATTCTTTTAAAGTTCTGTACGCAGAACACAGATCTCAGAAATGAACTGAAATGCCCCCACGGTTATTAACAACTGCCAACCACGACGTTAAAACAGTTAAATTCCCTCAACAGTAGTACAGTACATCAGAATATTGCAAATATTACTTATGTGTACTGCAAGCCACTGTCAGCATTGCCATGGCAACTACATACAAAACCCCCAGCCTAACTGGTACAGAGGCGCTGCCCAACTTTTTTTGAGTGTCATTTGTCTAAAAAAAAAAAGAATTCCAGAGAATTCCGGAACGCCTTCTTTAATAAATGATACGATTTTCTTTGGTGGTTTTCACGACGTTTGTTTTCATTAAAACCGTGAGTGCCGAGCCGACTGTATTGAAATAGAAATGTATGACCCCCAAATACATCCATTTCCTTCCCACCAACAACTCTTAAAAGAAGACTCGCCTCTTTCACCAGGTGCAGCTCCCCGTGTTGCACCTCGTACACCTGCATCACCCCGCTGCCCCTTGCGAAGTTCCCCATGCATACGAACTTAGCGCTGCACGGGATCCATTTACAGTCGAACAGCGTGTAGTTGAGTCCTTTTTGAATGTGAACGATAATCTGCGGCTTATCCATGGTCGGCCGTTAAATGTTACACAGGTAGAGGTTGGACTTTCCACGTGAATATGGACAGCCTGACAACTCGGAGCACGTAACAGCCCACAGTTCCGTCGCGTTTCTGGCGGCTTGTGTTTGCGACCAACGGCTTTCCGTAGTCGCCGCTATCCCTCGGCCCGCAACACTCAGCTCGGAATTAGCTGCCCAACTGGTGCCTGTAGTGCGAGCTAAGCACTGGCCCCAAAATCGGCTACTGTAGGATTGTTTTATTCTGCGTGTCGATCAGAATCTCAGAACAGTGTCTTGTATCGCCGGAACCCACCATTTCTTCCATGACCTTCTACTCTATTTCCACATTTGGAGGATGAACCTCAAACTCTATGGTCCTCGCTGCCCCGTGACGTCATCAGGAAAGAAGTCTATGGTTTCTCCGAACCGGTACGAGGGTCCTTTAACTCAACATGGTGCCTTGGCCACATGGTGCTGGGATTCGTAGCATGTATGTTAAGTAATAGTTCATTCGAGCCGGGTATTGATTAGGGTGTTGCGAGCTGTGAATGAAAAGCATGGAGATTGACAACACGGTTATCATTGAGAAAGCAGACGGGGCGACTGCGGAGGAGCAGGATGCCACCGAGGGGTTCACCAACGTGTCGTCTAAAAAGAGCAGCAAACGGAAGCGAAAGCTAGAGGACGGGCAGATGGATACAGACGGACTCGTTGCCAGCAAGAGACCCGAATTCCCACCGATCTCTGGGGACAAGTTGTTGGTATGGAGCCTCTGCCAGGATCCCAGTTTTCATTATTTTAAGCTCACTTGTTGGTAACTGCGAGAAGGACACAGTCAGGAGTATCGTTTGGGAGAATGTGGGGATGCTGTTATTTTGCTAGAGCAGATTTAGATGAGACAGCAGAATATATGTTGTTTGCAAGGCGGAACAATGTGAAAAGTATACTTTCCTTTTAAAGCGCCAAAGTTTTGGGATAAATAACCGCGTGGACACCTGATGAGACACTGAGAAACGGACATTTCCCACTGATAACTACATAAATTGACGTGTGTTACAGTGTGGAAAATGCTGAAAATACAGGGTGATCAGCCACTGTACTGTGAGTTAGCAACTATAATAGATGATGTAATAGTTATTAATGGTTGGCTTGTGGTAAGAATGCCAGTTTGGAAACCACAAGATTGTGGGCTGAAACCACACTAGAGCCAAATGCTCATTGTGTGATCTTGTGCAAGTCACTTAACCTCCCAGTGCACATCCAGCCAGCTGCAGAAATGGGTAGAAGCAGTAGCCCACGAGATGTTACGGTGTTACATTTTTAGTGGTATGACTAGTTGTACCACGGTTATTTTCAATATTGTGGGATGATAGAAGTCATCATTTTTGTACAAAAAAGTTTTCAAACCCCTGTGTCAGAGGTAGTTGGTGCAAAAGCAGCAGTTGTTCTAAAAGACCCCCAAATTTAATTGAAAGGCCTAAAAACCGCAGTACATCATGAACTACTGTTATCACAGTATCAGAAATTGGCCCGGGCTATCCACGCCGTGATGTGATACCGATATATGTTGTACAGCCTTGATACTGTGATGTCCCTAGACCCCACTGAAAACGCGATGTTGCATCTCAGCTGGGATATCCTAGATAAATTGTAAAAAAAAAAAAATGAAGCAACAACATAGAAGTTCCCAATTGTTTTAACCAGGAGTAGCACACTAAGCTGAAGGCTTGTTTACAGATGCGACCTGGGAGCACTGGGAAGTTAAGTGACTTGCTCAGGGTCACACAGTATGCAAGTGGGGGCTGTGGGATTCAAACCCAGGTCTCCAGATTTGTAACTTAGAGCCTTAAACCACTGCGCTATACTGCTTCCCAGAGTTGGCAGATAAAGACCCCTTTGTCTTATCCAGTCTGCCCATTTTCCCTGCCTACACACAGAGAACCATGAATGGGAAGTCAGCATACCAGGATACACAGTCTACAGGAGGGACAGGGTGGGTAAAAGAGGAGGAGGAGTAGCTCTCTAT
This sequence comes from Neoceratodus forsteri, assembly GCA_016271365.2. Classification (NCBI taxonomy): domain Eukaryota; kingdom Metazoa; phylum Chordata; order Ceratodontiformes; family Ceratodontidae; genus Neoceratodus; species Neoceratodus forsteri. The sequence continues at coordinate 1,549,329,646 of CM057450.1, forward strand.
ATAAGGGAAGGGATTAAAGCCAACAGAACTAAAGAGTAAACAGGAATTTGATGAGTCGCTATGGGTCACCCTGGAGACAGGAAATGGCACCACAATCCGCATGGGGGTTGTGTACAGACCCCCATCTCAGGGGGAGGAAATGGACAAGGAAATGATAGAAGGCATCCTTAAAATGGCAGAAAAAGGGGAGATATTGTTGATGGGGGACCTGAATATGCCAGATGTTAACTGGAGCACCTTTGCTGCAGGCACATCCAAGAGCAGGGTCATTCTTGATGCCCTACAGGGAGCATGCCTCAGACAGCTAGTGTTGGAACCCTCTCCGGAGGGAGCAGTCTTAGACCTGGTACTCTCAAATGGGGAAGGAGAAAGAATCTCAGATTTAGAAGTGGGTAGCCATCTGGGAACAAGTGACCACCAAACAGTGTGGTTCACAATAAACACAGCCATAGAGTCAAGCCATACAAAAACAAGAGTATTGGACTTTAGGAAGGCTGACTTTGGGAAAATGAGAGAGTACCGTAGAAAAGCACTAGCAAATGGGCAAGAAGGAGGGATGGAGGAACAATGGGGAATAATCAAAACAGTCATCGCAAAGGCAACAAGCTTTTGTGTGAAGCAAATCAATAAAACAAAACGAAGGAAAAAAACGCTATGGTTCTTAAAAGAGGTGGCAGGGACAGTTAAGGAGAAAAGGATAGCATTCAGGAAATATAAGGAAACACAGAAGGAGCAGGACAGAGAACTTTATCAGTTAAAGCAAAAGGAGGCAAGCAAGGCAGTCAGAATAGCAAAGGCACAAACTGAGGAAAAGATAGCCAACTCTGTTAAGAAGGGGGATAAAACTTTTTATAGGTACATTAGGGAGCGAAGAAAGACCAAGGGAGGGATACAGAGACTTAATAAAGGGGAGGGAATGTGGGCAGAGGGTGACAGTGAAAAAGCAGGGATACTGAACGAATATTTCTGCTCAGTATTCACAACAAATGAGATGGGGAAGGTGCCTAAACCAAACAAGGGAGAACCTCTGAATAGGGGGGTCGATACCAGTCCATTCACAGAAAAAAAGGTTTTGAAAGAACTCTTGAAACTGAGGGTGGACAAAGCAATGGGGCCTGATGGGATTCACCCAAGAATACTAAAAGAACTAAGGGTAGAACTAGTAACACCACTGACTACTCTCTTTAACAAATCATGGGAGGATGGAGTGGTACCTGAGGACTGGAGGAGGGCAAATGTGATTCCACTTCACAAAAGTGGGAGCAGGGCAGAGGCAGGAAACTACAGACCAGTTAGTTTGACTTCAGTGGTAGGGAAAATGATGGAATCACTTCTGAAGGAAAGAATTGTTGAGTACCTAGAGGCCAGTGGGGCTCAGGACCCAAGGCAGCATGGTTTCACAGCAGGAAGGTCATGTCAGACGAACTTAATAGATTTCTTTGACTGGGTGACCAAAGTAGTAGACCAGGGAGCGGCTGTGGATATGGCCTACCTAGGTTTTAGCAAGGCATTCGACACAGTCTCACACAAAAGATTAATATACAAGTTAGCCAGCCTTGGAGTGGGTCCCAAGGTGATGTCCAGCCAGTTTTTTATCCAGGCTAACAGGACTCAAAAGGTAATAGTAAACGGAGTCCACAGTGAAGAAAGGAGGGTAACTAGCGGGGTACCGCAGGGTTCGGTACTGGGACTGGTCCTCTTTAATATCTTTATAAGTGACATTGGAGAGCACCTGGAAGGAAAGGTATGCCTCTTTGCAGATGACGCAAAGATCTGCAACAGGGTTGATACACAAGGTGGGGTGGAAAGAATGAAAAGGGACTTGGCAAGGTTGGAGGAATGGTCAACTACGTGGCAGCTCAGATTCAATGCAAAGAAGTGCAAGGTAATGCATCTGGGGAAACAAAAACCCAGGGGAAGAGTACACAATGGGGGCTGAGGTAATAACAAAAATCGAAAGATCTAGGAGTAATTATATCAGATGACCTAAAGGTGGGCAAGCAATGTGAGAAGGCAGTAAGGAGGGCTGGGGGGATACTGGGATGCATAGGGAGAGGCATCAACAGTAGAAAACGGGAAGTTGTTATCCCTCTCTACAGACAGTTAGTGAGACCCCATCTGGAGTACTGCATGCAATTCTGGAGACCCCATCTCCGCAAAGACATAGACAGAGTGGAGGCTGTTCAGAGGAGGGCAGCCAAAATGGTGCAAGGTCTGCACCAGAAGACATACGAGGAGAGACTAAAGCAGCTTAATATGTATACCCTTGAGGAAAGGAGGGAGAGGGGGACATGATAGAAACTTTCAAGTATCTCAAGGGAATTAACAAGGTACAAGAGGGTAGTATCTTTCAGAAGAAGAGATGTGCAAGAACAAGGGGGCACAATTTGAAGATAGAGGGGGGACGGCTCAGAGGTAATGTTAGAAAGTATTTTTTCAGAGAGAGTTGTGGATGCATGGAACAGCCTTCCTGAGGAGGTTGTGGAGTCAGGAACAGTGGGTGAGTTCACAAATGCATGGGACAGGCATAAGACAGTTCTAGTGGGGGGCAGGAGGAAGTAAGCTGTTGATTAACTAGAATCTGCAGCTTATCCATCAGGTAGGGAAATGGGCAGACTGGGTGGGCCATGCGGTCCTTATCTGCTGTCAAATTCTCTGTTTCTATGTTACTGTTCCACTGTAGCCCTTGTACAGTCTCCACCTCTTGTGTTCCTTCTAAGGTCCCCTTGTATGTGTCCTGTGCATGCTTGAATCGTGCGACTGTTTTGGCACCAACCTCCTCTGCTAGGAGGCTGTTCCAGGATTCCACCACCTTCTCTGTGAAGAAATATTTCCTCACATTCCCTCTGAGCACCCCCATCCCCGCTTTATAGCAGGACTCCTTGTCCTTGAGTCTCTTTCTGCGGAAAATGCTACCTTCATTTACCTTATAATGCTTGTTATGTATTTGAATGTTTCTATCATACCCCCCTTTCCTCCAGCGAGTACATGTCCAGTTCTCTTAGTGTCTTCTCATAGGGATTTTGATGCAGTCCCTGCACCATTTTGGTTGCCCACCACTGTACTGGGCCTCCACCCTATCCCTGTCCTTCCGGTCATGGGGGCTTCAGCATTGGACACAGTACTCGAGGTGTGGTCTTAAGAGTCACCTGCACAGGGGCAACGCTTCTTCCTTCTTCCTACTGGTAATACACCTCCCTATGCACCCCAGCATTCTGCTAGCCTTTCCCATTGCCTTTTCACTCTGTTTGGCTACCTTCAGGTCATCAGAAATGATTACCCCCCAGATCTCTTTCCTGATTGGTGGTTGCCAGTACCTCTGCTGCCAATTGGTATGTAGCCCCTGGGTTTCTGTGCCCCAGGTGCATGATTTTGCACTTTTTAGCATTGAAACCCAGCTGCCAAACACTTGACTATTTTTCTAACTTCCACAACTCATTCATTTTTTCCACACTCTTGTGTGTCCACCCTGTTGCAGATTTCTGTGTCATTTGCGAACAGGCAGACTTTCCCTTCTAGCCCTTTCTGCAGTGTCGCTGATAAAGACATTAAAGAGGACTGGGCCTAGCACTGACCCCTGAGGCACCCCGCTTGTCACCCTACCTTCTTCCGAGTGGGCTTCATTTACCACCACCCTCATGATTCCTGCTGCTCAACCAACTTCTTACCCAGTTTACTACTTTCTGGCCCAGTCCTAGACAGGCCAGCTTGTTCACCAGTCTTCTATGTGGAACGGTGTCGACGGCCTTCCTGAATCCAGGCATGCCACATCTACCGCTCCACCTTGATCCACTTACCTGGTCACCCAGTCGAAGAACTCAATCAGGTTTGCCTAGCAAGATCTCCCCGCTGTGAAACCATATTGCCTTTAATCCTGCAGTACACTTGTTTCAAGGTATTCCACTATCCTTTCCTTCAATAGTGATTACATAACTTTGCCCACTACCAAAGTCAGGCTAGCAGGTATGTAATTTCCTGCCTCCTCCCTCTTCCCACTTTTGTGAAGTGGGACCACTTCTACCCTTCAACAGTCCTTCGGAACCACCCCTGTAGCCAGCGATAAGTTGAACAAAACTACCAGTGGTGCCACCGGCACTTCTCTGAGCTCCTTCAGTATCTTAAGGTAAACCCCATCTGGTCCCATTGCCTTGTCAACTGTTGATTTTGCTAGTACTCTGAGGATTTCCTCCTCTGTGAAAGGACTAGTGTCCACCTCCCTACCAGTTCTGCCTCTGTTCATTATCTTTAGTCTGTCACCTACCCATTTTATTAAGTTTGCCGGGCGTACATGCACAGCAAACTACATAGATACATAGACAGTGTCGGCAGATAAGGACCTATGGCCCACCAAGTCTGCCCATTTGAGCTTGTAAATTCAGTTTATGTTTTCCTAGAAGTCTGTTGCCCCTTACCCCTGACCTCCAGAATTCCTTTATGTCTATCCCATGCATTCTTAAATCCCATGATTGTCTCAGCCCCCACCACTTCCTCTGGCAAGGTGTTCCACTTGTCCACCACCAGTTCTGTGAAGAAATTCTTCCTCATGTTTTCTCTGAAGTGCCTCCTCCAACTTCATCCCATGCCCTCTAGTCCTGGAACATCTTTTTGCTTAAAATAGTGTATTCCTGCACCCTGTTCCTCCCTGTGAGATACTTGTATGTCTCTATCATATCCCTCTCCCTCCTCTCCTCCAGGGAGTACATGTTCAGTTCCTTCAACCTGTCTTCATAAGACTTGTGATGCAATCCATGCACCATCTTTGTTGCCCTCCTCTGAACCTTCTCTACCCTGTCTATGTCCTTATGTAGGTACGGTCTCCAGAACTGTACTCCAGGTGGGGCCTCACTAGTGTCTTGTATAGCGGAATTTTGACCTCCCTTTTCCTGCTGGTGATGCCCCTGCCTATACATCCCAGCATCCTATTTGCTTTACCTGCTGCCTTGTCACACTGTTTCCCTGCCTTGAGGTCATCAGAGATGATAACCCCAAGATCCCTTTCCTGCTTGGTGCATGCTATATCCTCACCCCCAACTGATATATTGTGCCAGGGTTTTTGTGCCCCATATGCATTATCTTGCATTTTTGCATTGAATTTCAACTGCCAAACCCTGACCATTCTTCAAGTTTCTGCAGGTCCCTTCTCATTCTGTCTACACCCTCTGGTGTGTCTACTCTGTTACAGAGCTTTGTGTCATCAGCGAACAGTGAAATTTTGCCTTCTAGGTCCTGGCAATGTCACTGATAAAGATGTTGAATAGGACTGGTCCCAGCACTGATCCCTGTGGTACCCACTGGTCACTCTTCCCTCTGTGGAGGACGCGGCCATTACCACCACCCTCTGTGTCCTGCCACCCAGCCAGTTACCTACCCACCACACTACTGTCCTGCCCACACCCATATTCCCCAGTTTGTGTAATAGTCTTCTATGTGGCACAGTGTCAAAGGCCATGCTGAGTCCAGATAGGCCATGTCCACTGCCTCCCGATCCACCTCTCTAGTCACCCAGTCAAAAATTCAACGAGGTTGTTCTGACATGACCTCCCCTGGTGAAACCATGCTGCCTTGGGTCCTGTAGTCCATTGACAACCAGATGTTCCACCAATCTCTCCTTCAGTAGTGCTTCCATGATCTTCCCCACTACCGAAGTGAGGCTGACTGGTCTGTAGTTCCCTGCTTCCTCTTTGTTCCCGCTTTTGTATAAGGGGACCACAGCTGCAGTCCTCCAGTCTTTGGGTACCTCCCCTGTTTCCAGTGATCGGCTAAACAGGATAGCCAGAGGTTCAGCCACCACCTCTCTTAGTTCTTTAAGGACCCTGGGTTGCACCCCATCTGGCTCCATTGCTTTATCAACTCTTATTACTTCCAGTTCCTTCAGGACTCTTTCTTGTGTAAAGGGACTTGTGTCCATTTCTGCACCATTCTCACCCCTTGTACTCCCTTCAGACCCATTACCCTCCTCTTCCTCAGTAAAGACTGAGCAGAAATACCTGTTCAATATGTCAGCTTTACTGTTGTCATCCTCCACGCGGCCCCCATCCTCCCCCTTCTACTTGCTAGAACTGCTTTTTGAGGGGCGTGACACTCTGTCCAGTGCAGAGTGCTCTGCAAGGGGCTTGACAGTGCCACACCAATCATCAGGCAGGCTAATTGTGATTATTTTTTTTTTTTTTTTTTTTTTTTTTTTCCATGGGTCAGAAACGTCCTCTACTTGTGAAGAAAAAGCTGCACCAATCATATGGTGGCTTTTTTTTTTTTTTTGATGTGTGGGACAAACATGCCCCAGCAAACAGCTGATCGGTGATGTCCAAATGATCTCTTTGCTTGCTTTTATGCTCCCCCCACCCACCCATTATTATACAGCCCATCAGGGCTCATCTGTAGCCGCTGTGTGACTCCACAGTCATTTCTCCCCTCAGGGAATGCACTGCCCTTGCCTGCGAATTAAACCCGACAACGGGGGGCCCAGTCCCATGTCAGTGCTAGGAGACCCCCCTTCCCAGCACTGTGGGGCACTGGGTGCCCACTCCCAGTGTCCCAAAATGTTCCCCTCTCTCCTTGCCTGCAAATTCAAATCGACAATGGAGGGGCCCAATCCCTGTGTCAGTCCCGGGAGCCCCTTCTTCTCAGTACCATGGGACACTGGGGAGCTCACTCCCAGTGTCCCAGAATGTTCCAGTAATCCATCTCTGTTTAAAAAAAAAACAAAAAAAAAAAACTGTCCCCCATCGTCTCTTCCTGCAAAAAAAAAAACTGTCCTCATTGTCTTCCCCCATTCATCCCGACCATCCCATTGAGCAACCCACCACACCGCCCTTCCCCCCCCTTGCCCTGTACTTACCATCCTAGGTCGGCGGCTGTCATCTTCTGTGAACCGGGACATGTCTGCATTCTTCAAAGCCAAACCGCAAACTGAAGAATCTAGGTTAAGTGCCGTATAATGGATGTCAATGGCATTTTCAACTTATGTTGATATCTCAGCCATTTTTCAATATTTATGCACCAAATTTTCAACATGGGGATTTTGGGACCCCACATCATGGACACTGACATTGTCATTTCGTTACTCTGTCTCAAAAGGTGATTTTCACAGTCACTGCGCAGAATCATCTTTTGGGACAGAGTAATGAAATGACAGTACCAGTGTTTATGAGGTGGGGTCCCAAAAAGCCCATGGTTTTTTTTTTTTTGTTTTTTTTTTTATTCAAGTTTATCGTTAATAAATAGATTCATCATTATATATACTCTGTTAATATCCATATTTCTCAGGTTACACATACATTTTTATTTATTCCTTTTTTTTTTTTTTTTTTAAATCATGGAAACAGGAGCTTCCATCCATTTCATTTAGTCTTATCTGAGCAATAGCATATATATTGCGTTGTTGTTTCCTTTAACACAGTGAATTCATTTATTTTTAGAGGCTTTAGGAAGTTAGTCACCATCACCCCTCAACCCAGGTCAGAACACTGGTCTTCCTTCTGTTTTTGTGTCTATTGTGGTTTTGTGTTTTTTTTTAATTTTAAATGTCGCCCTCTCAGGTCCATCCCTAGTAGTGGGTCTCCTCCTCTCGCCTCACAAACCGATTGGCGCATATGTGTAGATTCATGGCAGAGCACCAGTTCTCCCACCTAGTCCATCTTCTCAGGTAGGTATGGGTTCAATTGTTGATTTTAAAAGTGAGTTCTTCCAATTGTGCTATTGTACCCACTATCTTTATCCATTCTTGTGTAGTAGGGGGTGTCAGGGATCGCCATCTCTTCGTAATGGCTTTATGTGCTGCTGTTATCAGTATGGACGAGAGATATATTGCGTCCGTATCTTTTATTTCTTCAGGGGGGAGCCCCAGGATCATTCTGGACCCGTCTAGCGGGGTCTGTACCTGAAAAATAGTTTTAAGTGCCTCTGTTATTTCACCCCAAAAATTCGACAGGCCAGGGCAAGACCAAAAAATGTGTGTGTGGTTTACTTCAGCTAACCCACACTTCCTCCAACATTGTGGCATGTAATTTGGATTTCTTTTATTTATTATATGGGGAGTCAGGAAATAGCGGACTTTTACTCGCCATGAGAATTCTTGCCAGTGTGGTGATTGAGATGTTTTTTTAGTTAAGACAAAAATTTGTTCCCAGTTAAGTTCTCCTGTCTCTTTTGATGTTTCATCTCTCCATCTAGCTTTGCTTTTACTCAGTGGGTCTCCTTTCAGTGTCGATAGGGCTTTATAGAGGAAAGATATTAACCTTCTTTGTTTGTTAGCCTTACAGCTATCTCGGATAGCCTCAAGAATTTGTTGGGCCCTGTCTGCTTCTGAGTCTTTTTTCTTAAACGTGAGGATATAATTTCTAGCTTGCAAATATCTAAAATGATCTGCGTTTTGCAATCCAAATTTATTTTTGAGGGAATTGAAGTCTAAAAAGCCTTCTCCCAGCCAAAATTGTGCAAGAAATCTTAGGCCTTTCTCCTCCCATATGCGGAATCCTTTATCTAGGCATCCTGGTTGAAACTCCGGGTCCCACGCTAATCTTTTTAGAGGCCAGATGGAGTTTCTAAGTTTATATTTCTGCCATATTCTGTGGACCGATTTTTATTGTTTCTCTGACTGAAGTTAATTGGGGGTGGGGACATTTGCTCATATTGGAGAACAGTAATCTAGTTTCTAGGGTTTGTACTCCGGTCTCTCTCTCCTCTTCTTTTTCCATAAGCTGCCAGCCCATTGTGGTATTGGGGTTGGACCACATAATGGTATTTTTTAATTGGGCAGCCAGGAAGTAGTCTTCAAGATCAGGAAGGGATTGTCCACCCTTCTCTCGATGTGTTTGGAGAATTTTTAGATTTATTCTGGGCTTTTTGGAGCTCCAGATGAATTTAGAGACTATCTTGTTCCATGTTTGAAAGATTGATCTATGTATGTTTAGTGGAATACATTGAAATAGGTACAGGAACCTGGGAAGCACGTTCATTCGTACCGCATTAACCTTAGCATACGTTGGAAATTTCAGCAGGGACCACCTCTCAAAATCCTTTTGCAGGGTATCTACCAAGGGGGTATAGTTCCCTGCAAACAACTGAGTGTATTGCATTGTGATATAAGTGCCCAGATATTTCATTTTAGTCGTCTTCCAGTTCACTGGAAAGAGATTGCACAGTTCTGGGTTTGGTTTGTAGAAAAACGTAAGCACTTCAGTTTTACTTTTGTTAAGTGAATATCCTGAGTGTTTGCCATATTCAGATAAGATTGACCAGACTTGTTTTATAGAGCGTTGGGGTTGTGAAAGGGACAGGAGTACATCATCCGCATAAAGCGATATTTTTTTTGTGTATATCTCCCACCATCACCCCCTTGACTCCCTCCTGTCTGCGGACTGCCTCTGCAAGCGGCTTGTTATATAGAGCAAAGAGCAGTGGGGACAAGGGACATCCCTGACGGGTTCCCCTGCCTAAATCGAACCTCTCTGATATGCCACCATTCACCCGAACATATGCCTGCGGGTCGGAGTATAGTTGTTGAATCACGTTGATAAACGATTGCGGGAAGCCTCTATGTTCTAGTGCTGCAAACAAGAAATGCCAGTATACTTTATCAAAGGCCCTTTCAGCATCTAAGCCCATCAGGCATGCCGGAGTACCAGACCTTTGAACGGTATCTATTAAGTTCATCGCTGATCTGACACTATCAGGGGCCTGTCGACCGGTAATGAAACCCGTTTGGTCTAGGTGTATTAGTCTAGGTAGTATCTGGTTTAGTCTGGAGGCTATGATCGCTGTAAAGATTTTGTAATCTACGTTTAGTAGTGAGATGGGACGATAAGATTCACAAAGTGTTGGGTCTTTCCCCTCTTTATGGATGACTGAGATAGTGGCCTATCTCCAGGAGGGGGGTATAGGGTCATTCCCTGTCCACACCTCTGTGAAGACCTCTAAGAGGATGGGGGAGATCTCTGTCTCAAAGGATTTATAGAATTCTGCGCTGAATCCGTCTGGTCCTGGGCATTTTGTTGTTTTTAAGTTTTTTATAACGGTCTCAATCTCTTGCTGGGTAATGGGTCTAATAAGGGCCTGTGCGTCAGGCTGAGGTAGAGGAGGGAGAGGAAGAGAATCCAGATATTTCTTTTTTTCTTGTATAGAGGTCTGCTCTTGAGAGGAGTACAGGTTAGAATAATAGGTTACAAAGGCCTTTGCTATTTGGGCCGTTTGAGTGACTTTCTGATTATTGACGGGAGAAGTTATCTTAGTAATTGTCGCCTTGGCCATGTTTTGTCTAAGTCTGTACGCTAGTAGTCTGGTTCCTCTAGGTCCCCCTTCGTAATATCTTTGCTTTAGGTAGAACAGAGTTTTCTCTATTTCTGTTTTTTGTATTTTTTGTAATTTATTCCTAGCTTCAGTGAGTTTCTTTTCTCTCTCTGAATCCCATTTATTTTTTTGATCTTTTTCCCAGTCTTTAATTTGGGTGGTTAGTTCTAGCTGCTTCTGAGTCGCCAGCTTTTTCTTATGAGTAGCTATTTGAATTAATTTCCCTCTAACTAGTGTCTTGAGTGTATCCCAAAGAATCTGAGGTGACGTGCCCGGGGTATTGTTATCTTCTATGGATCCCCTGATGAATTGTTTGAGTTTTTTAATTACCTCTTTATCCTGTAGTAAAGATGTGTTCAATCTCCAAAGTGTTTTTCTTTTAGGTATCCCTAGATCTACCTCCAGGAAGAGCGGATTATGGTCTGATAGAACACTGGTTCCCACCCACATTGAGGTGAAAGAGGAGAGATCCCTCGAGGAAAGCGAAGAACATGTCAAGCCTCGAGTAAATATGAAACCTTGGGGAGTGACATGTGAATTCCTTACTGGTGGGGTACTTTTCCCTCCAGATGTCAACCACGCCTAGTTGTTGAACTAACATTTTAAACGCTTTAGCTTTATTGTGTTCCGGCCTTGGTATTTGGGATGTGGTATCCATCTCCCTGTTAAGAATTATGTTCCAATCACCCCCCATTATAAGTGTCCCCTTCGCCTTCTCCGCCACCAGCCTCAATATAGTCGCACAGAGGGCAATTGGTGACCCTGGGGGAACATACACATTGACCAATGTGATCCACTGGTCCTGCCACGAGTAGGTACCTTGCACCCGGGTCCTCTATCACTTCATGAGACTGGAAGGGGAAGTTGGCCAAGAGCATGATAGCCACCCCTCTCTTCCTGCCACCCTCTAGTGAGGAGTGGTAAAGCTGTGGCATTGCCCTGCTTTTCAGTTTTTGAACCTCTCCAGGTGTGAGGTGTGTGTCCTGCAGAAATACCATATCACATCTTTGGGCATTCAGGTATCTTTGCAACCTCTTTCTTTTAACAGGGCTTGTACAGCCATTTATGTTAAAGGAAACCACCTTTGACGTTTGACCAGCCATTTATGCACATGTACATCTCAGCTACTGCTCTCAAGCTCTTTACATTCCTGAGACAAGAATTTTGATACAGGTATGTACCTTGAAACATTATAAACCAAGTAACTTTATAACCTTTTAATTTTTGTGTTAACTTTAGTAGTAAGTATATTAAACTAATGAACCAACTTTTTGGCCTCATCCAACATCGGGCCTTAAAGAAAATTGTTGATCTTGTATCGACAGCCAGGGAAACTCTTAGCCGTGAGATCTCGGTTCTTTCTGGTGGACTTACTAAGTGTGACTGAGTGGTGTGATTCAGTGAGGGAGGAAACGTCCTTGATGGACTTATCAGGGTGCTCGAGAGTGCAATGAGCTCCCCTTTTGACCACATCTGAAAAGTTTTGGTGTGGTCATCCTCCTTCGTGTCACCTCTTTGGCACAGCATCCAGTTAGGTCCTGCCTCTCCCCCCAAAAAAACTATTCATCCCCTCCTCGACACTCTCGTATCCAACATTTGGGTGTGGAGGAGGAGGGGGGGGATGAGTTTCTCATCGCTCCCCATTTAAGTGTTCCTGCCTTTAATGGTGCTAAATGTCCCATCATGGCTTCTCGCCTTATTTCCAAAACCCCCTCTTTTTCAAGTTTAATGAGCTTATCCTCTTGACCTGCATTACCGCTTCCCGTATCTTTTCCCCAGTAGCCCCCCGGGTCTCCCAGGTCCATGCTCCGTCCTCCATCACTCCACCATATCAGTCGCCATCCGTCCCTCCCTGTGGTGTCTCTAACCTCTTCCGGTTGCAGCCAATTCTTGTATTTTGATCTTAGGTTTCTGATTTCTCTGTTTAAGGGCCTCCTGTTCCTTAATGAAGTGGTTGTGTCTTTCTTCGACCACTCGGTTTGTGAGATTCCTATCTTCCCAGTCTGTTCAGACAGCCCATCTATTTATCTAGCTCGCCCTAGTTCCAGTCCTGCTTCCCCCTTCCCTCCCTATTCCGATTCGTTAACTACGTAGTCATATGCTTTGATTATAATTAGTAAGGGTTCGGCTGTTATTCCCTCGCTTTAATCGAGAGTCCAACCTAAAGCCAAGCCAGGTCCCCTGACTGGTCTTTTCATAAAGGTTTAACCGCCCCCCATCCATAGTCAAGACCCATGAAGTGCCCCGCGGTCTCTGGGGGCAGCACAATAAACCTCTATCTCACCCAGAGAAAAGCAGGTCCCCTCCTGAATGCCCAGGAGTCTTCTAGCTCACCCAGGAGCTGCCGTCTCCGTACCTAATTGTCTGGGGGAGTGTGGGGCCTACAACCCCAGGTCTGTAGGACTAAATCCTTTCTTTGGTTTCCCAGGTTACAGAGTCCTCCATCTCTGTCCCAACAATCCAGAATCTGCCCTCCGCACTACATGTTAGGTCGAGTGCTTTTTATAAAGAGTGGGGATCCCGTTCGGGATAGGCTGAGTCTACAATCACCCAGGTCCAAGGTGGCAACACAAGGCTCTGCCTTCCTCTCCTTCCAGTTCAAGCAGCCACATCTCCAGGTCCGAATGTCTATAGTCGTCCCCTCGACGCTTAGTTAACTCAGTATTTCTCTCCCCCTCATCCCTCGCCTCCACTCCTCCTTCCTCCCCCCAGTCTTCATGGTTACAGATGATATTATCCGGGCTTATAAGGAGTGTTCCAAATAGGTTAAGTTTGATAATGATGTCTTGTAAACCTGAGTAGTCTCCGATCTCAGTTACTACTGGTTCTCGGGGGGGGAAACAAGTCGGGCTGCTCAGTAATTGATTTTCCGTGGGCCGGGCCCAGCATCAAGTTGAAATAGACAGAGGTAAACTCACTCAGGAGTTCGCAGGCCCAGCAAACACTGCAGTAGGTCTCTATTGCAGGTCTCCGTTTCTTCAAGGGGGGGCGCGAGTCCCCGTCCACTTGCCCAGGTCCCACTTAAATCACCTGAGAGGAGAGCTCTCCCCTCTCTGCCGCTCAGTAAGTTATGCAGGTGGCGGGGAGGGGGGTCCACAGTCCCGAAGGCCTCCATCTCAGCCCGATCCAACAAGGCCCCACCTCCAGCACTCCACATTAGGTCGCCGTAAGGAGTAGGGGTCCCGCTCGGTCCGCCATAAGCGGGGGCCACCCAGACCCAGCTCCAAAAACACAGAGCCGGGTTACAGAGTTCAACTTTTTCCCATTCCTTTTCCCAAATCAAATGCCCCAACAGGCTCAGCAAACTTATCTTACAAAACGTAGGCACTACTTTGATTCTCAAGCACAGAGAAGAGAAAAACTTAGAGAGTCTTATCAGTTCCTCTCTGGCCTGTCTAGTGTAGTTCATTACAGATGAGGACTCCGCGTGATCGGTTGTAGCGTTAGTCTGAGCCCGAGTTCATCATCTATAGCTCTTTAGATGTTTATTTTTGTCTCCCCTCCTCCCTCCTCCCCCCTCCCCCCTTCATATGTTTAGGTTATATTTTATAGGCCTATTGAACAACATTCCGGGCAGACTGTATTAATCGAGAGGGCCCCTCGGTGTCCGCTGATCTCAGTTCCCTCTTGCCCTTACACTTCTTAAAGAAGACCGCCGGGCAAATCAGTGCTTCGTTATCTCGAGATCAGTCTTGGCCTCAGGCTGAAATGGTCGAGAGTCGGGAGTAGAGATCGAGCGCCGCAACAGCAAAGGACGGCCCGGAGCCAAGGCCAGGAGTCAGGGATTCTCCAAACGAGCAATTCGGATATAATGCAGGTAACCTCAAGAGGACTTCGGATTCTTTAAGTGCACACAGCTCATTTGGGGCTCTGTTGTTCCTTGTCTGGTCGTTCTTCTACTTGCAGGGAATCCTCTTCTTCATCCAGTCGTTCCGTTTGGAGAAGGTGCCTCGCTGCTTTGTTCACGGTTGCTGAGTCGCCGTATCTTCGTACCATCGAGGCGACATCTTCTCGGAGGGTTGTGCTTGGATTTCTTTGTGTGGAGCCTTTTTTCGCTGTCCCCCGTTGGGCTATCGTCCAGGCCGAGGACAGAAGGTCTCTCTCCAGTTTCTCTTTAGCCATTTGTGGGGTGGTGATGCCCAGGCCCTCAAGGTATGGAGCTGCGGCCAGAAGATCCTTGTGTATCTTGCTGCCTTGCTGGGTGGTGATTTTGAGTCTGGCAGGATGTAGGATTTGTGCTTTTAGGCCTTTGGCTCGTAGCTGCTTGATCACTGGCCAGATAGTCTTCCTTGCCTCTTGTACTTCGGCCGTATGGTCATTATCTAGGGCTATTCTGTGACCCTTGTATAAGAGAGTGCTTTGCTGCCAAACCTTTTTCAGGATTTCTTCTTTTTGTCTGTATGATGTTAGTCTGACGATAAATGAACGAGGCCTCGCATCCACGTCTCTGGGGCGCAGGACCAGGGAGCGGTGGGCTCTATCTATTTCGATTTCCAGCTCTTTAGGCAGCTTTAGCGACTCTCGGAGGAGGTCCTGTATGAAAGTGATTGTGTCCGGCTCTTTTCCCTCTAGACCCTCTGGGACTCCATAAATTCGGATGTTCTGCTGCCGACTTCGGCCTTCCTAGTCATCTAGTTTTCTATTTAGCTCCCGGTTGCGGGCCAACAGATAAAGAATAAGTCTATCTTGTCTGTCAGTTTGTTCTATGGTCTGCGTAAGCCCGACTTCCAACTGTTCTGTTTTGTGATCTATCTGGTTTAGATCCGATCGGAGAACTGTGAGGGTATGCTCTATCTTTGCAACCGTTCGTGCTGTCTGCTTTATCATTTCAACTATATCATCTGGTGGCGGATCTCGTTGCGGGGAGGCCTGCTGAGGATCAGAGTGCTCTCCTCAAGGTTCCGGTAATCTATCTATTTCGGCTTGAAGCATCTCTCTCAGCTTCTGCATAGGGGTCGAATGAGGTTTTCCAGGCTTATTTCTCTCTTGTTTCGCCGGAGATGCCGTCTTTTTGGAGCAATTAAAGCAGATTGCTATCGTTGGGGTCGAGGAGCTCTTCTCTCAAAGCACCATACCAGTCGGTGACGTCACCAGAAGTCCACTCCCAAAAAGCCCATGTTGATGTCACTTGCGGCAGTTGAAATTTTTCTATACCGCTCGTAACCCGGCAATTTTAATATTTTCACTCCAAATTCACAACATTAGCATTTTCCACCCCATTAACAGTACAGCTATCATTCTTCACATCCTGCCTGAAATGTGTTTTCACACCTGTGGTGCAGAATGGCGTGGTCACTGTGCAAAACCACCTTTTGGGACCAGTGAACAAAATGACAGCAAGATGGGGTCCTAAAAAGGCCATGTTGAAAATTTGGTGAAAAAATTCCTAAAAATCTGAGTTACACATGGGTGTTCAAAATTAAATTTTTTACGCACGTGCATAACGTTGGTCATTTTCAATATTTTCACTCCAAATTTTCAGCATAGCCATTTTATCACACAATGTCATGAACAGTACAACTGTCATTTTTCACATCCTACCCCAAACGTGTTTTCGCACCTATGGGGCAGAATGCAGTTTTCCCAGGGATTTGGAATTTTTCACCTACAGGGTTCATGAGGTGGGGTGACAAGAAAACTGTGTTCAACATTTGGGGTCAAAATATGAAAAAATGACAGTTATGCCTGTGCGTTGCAATTTCAGTAGACACTCTCGTAACTGCAGAAATCTTAAATATTTTCACCCCAGATTTTCAACATAGCCTTCTTATTACCCAAGCTGCTGTATGTCACAGCTGTCATTTTTCAAATGCTGTCGCAAATCTGTGTTTGCACCTGTGGTACAGAATGGCATTGTACTTTGCATGACAAATTTAACAGTCCCAGAAATCCCAAATAAGTTTCTTTTTTCCTAGCTTCAGTGTGGCTGTGTGTACAGGGCAAGGGCAGGCTGGCAAAATAAATCTTTGACTTGTGCCATCCAGAGGGGGAGAGAGAGATTGCTTTAACCGTCCCAGAAATCCCAAATAAAAGTTGATTTTTTTTTTTCCTTGCTTCAGTGTGCCTGTGGGTACAGGCAAGCTGGCAAAATCTTTCACTTGTAACATCCCAGAGGGGAGAGTGAGAGACACTGCCGGGGGGGGGGGTGTCACAAGACATTTAACAGTCCCAGAATTCCCAAATAAAAGTTTATTTTTTTTTTTTTATCCTTGCTTCAGTGTGGCCTTGTCAGCAGGGCAAGAGCAGGCTGGCAAAGTAAACCTTTGATTTCTTTACTTCTGCCATCCAGAGGAGGCTGAGAGAGATGGGTTTGGGGGACTTTATCTGCTAACAGTTAGTTCCATTATATTTTCGTTCCTGTGTGTAAGAGAGAGTAGCACAACAGGAGAGAAATGCTGTCTCGTCTACCTTTTTTAGCATTAACCCCTCGCTCCTCTTTCTCTAGCTCAAAGTCTGCCAGTTAGGTTGGCTGTCAGTTGTGATCTTCCTCGAGACAGTCTCTTGCAGCAGGTCATAACACACAGGATATCAGCCGCAGGCATCATTTTCTCTGGATGACTTCTCAGCAGTTGGCCCTGGGACCTCCCCCTAACATTACCACGTGGTGTCAGTATGGCACGTATAAAAGGGGGAGGTCCTAGCTACTCTTCAGTTCTTTTCAACTGCGACCTGCATGCAACAAGTCCTCCTTTGGAGCTCTGCTTACCAGTCGTCGATGAAGAGTTCTACCAATCAAACGTTCATTCTAAACGGGTTAATTTACTGATGTCTTTGGATCCCTTATTCCAAAAGTGTACCTGTGGCCACAGAATCGCTACAGAGAACCTCCACGACATCTGTGTTCTGTGCCTTGGTCCTGAACACAACACCAGGGATTGCACCCTCTGTAACCGGTTCAACAAGGCCACAAAACGTCTAAGGCTTCAACAGCTTCATGAGTTCTCTATGGAGCAAAAAAGGTTGCTCTTCTGGAGCAGCAGCAACGCTCCAAACCCAGGGAGTCTTCGACGTCGTCATCGGGGTCTCAGCACTCTGCAGGTGAGCCCTCCTCGTCAACAGAACAGGGTCCCGGTAAGACACATGCCAGCAAAACGAGGCACATTTCTGCTGCACCCTCGTCGTCAACAAGTACCCCGATCATTACCAAAAAGGTAAGTACTGAGAAGTGCCATCGTAACATAGTCTTCTACATCATCGACGATTGTGGGCTCCTCTCTCCCCTCGTCGATGGCTCATCCATCGACAGTGGGCTCCAGTGTGATTTTGCAGCTTACATCGCTGCCTCCCCTCTACGGTTTCTAGCCATTGTCCGATGATTCTCTCATTGATAACCGGCCTTACTTCACAGGGCTCTATGCTAGCGCCCTCGTTGATGATCCTAGGGTCTTATACACATCCCACGTCGACGGCTGCTTGCTTGGTTCCACTGCCGTCTTCAGTCCTGTTAGTGGTTCCTATTCATTCAGTCCATTCTAACCCGGTTACTTTGGCTGGGCAGATGGCCATGATTGATGTCCAGGTTCTAGTAAATATATCCTGGACCTTACGAAGACCCTCGTCTCCCCCAGTGGAGGGTCGGCTCCGGTCTCTGCTCCCTCTCGGCCTTCCTCGACCCAGAGGACGGCTAGCTGTTCCCCGGTCTCCCTGGATTTTCAACCTCTGGATATTGACGTGAATGACCCTTTCCTGCAGGACTGGGATTTGGCTGACCTGTATGCGGATTATGATACGGACCGGGAGGAGTCCCCACAGTCCTCAGCTGCTTTGTCGGTGCAGGGTGAACCCACCCCTGAACTACCATGTTCTCTGCCTGATGATCCCATGTTTTCTGACATCATGATACATTTCCAGAAATTGGGTTCCAGGGTACTGAGCAAGATGCTTCAAGAAGGCAGTTGACAAAGTATTTTCGTGTACCAGAATGCCCCACTCTGGTCATCCCTTCCCTACAGTTGACGCCTTTGAAAAGGCTATCTGGGCTGCTTGGAAGCAACCCTTTAAAATTCCCTCTAGTCCTCGTAAGGCTGATAGGCTTTGTCAAGCC
Organism: Neoceratodus forsteri; assembly: GCA_016271365.2. Taxonomy (NCBI): domain Eukaryota; kingdom Metazoa; phylum Chordata; order Ceratodontiformes; family Ceratodontidae; genus Neoceratodus; species Neoceratodus forsteri. The sequence continues at coordinate 1,549,347,977 of CM057450.1, forward strand.
CCGGTTGGCCACCCCTACTTTATTTTTCTGCCTCGGGCAGATTCTGTGGTGATCAATGCCACTCATGATAGGTCCTCTAGACCGCAACACATTAGTGCACAGCCTCCAGATAATGAATCCAAGAAATTGGATGTTATGGGGGAAAGGGATTATGCCTCGGCTACTATGTCTCTTCGTATACTCCATTACATGGGACACTTCCTGAAATATCAGGAGGACATCTTATAAAAGCCTCCCAAGCAACAATTCAGTCCCTCCTTGCGGGTTCTACCCAGGATAATCTGTCCGCCAAGATGTCTACTGCGGCTGTATGCCTCCACATGCTCAGGGCCATCTATGATGCCGTTGATACTGCGTCCAGTACGTCCTCTGCCGGAGTTTGTCTAAGATGTCATGCCTGGTTGAGAGTGTCAGGATTTTCACAGGACATGCAGCAGTCTATCCTTAACCCTCCTTTTAAGGGTGATCAGCTTTTTGGTCCACAAACACAAGAAATGTTGAAGGATTTACAAGACTCAGAAGACTGTACCCTTCAGTCGGTCTGTACCCTGCATCATCCAAAAGCAAAACCGGACTACGGGGGATACTCTAGGGGCCGCCCCTACAGGTCGCATCACAACGCTCAAAGACCACCTGACAACAAGCATAAGCCTCAATTGACATTGTCTGGTCCTAGAAATGCTCCAAAAATGTCCCGTTATGTCTCTGCTGCTCCCCAGCAGTGCCAGCCGGCTTCTTCCGGTCGTGGGACCAGAGACCCTTCCCACGGATGTCCGGGGGGGGGGGCAGGTTTTCCCTGCACCTACAAGGGTGGCAAGCCATCTCCGATGACCAGTGGCTCCTGCAACTGATTGAATCAGGACACACACTGCAGTTCACAGAGATACCCGCTGCCCTGCCACCAAGGGTGTCTCATTAACCCCCGGGCAAGCATTGGTCTTACAGATCAAAATCAATGCTTTGCTCACAAAACATGCCATCGAACCAGTTCCCCTTCCACAGAAGGGTGTGGAATTTTACTCCCATTTCTTCCTGGTTCCCAAATGGATGGGGGATTTATGCCCCATTGTGGATCTGAGGGGTCTCAATCTCTATATCAAATACCAAAAGTTCAAGATGGTGTCTCTCCCGACACTTCTCCCCTTGTTGAACAGAGGAGATTTGTTCTGCTCTCTCGATATGAAGGACGCGTACCTCCATATCCAGATGCACCCTGCTTACAGACGGTTTCTCCATTTCTTGTTCCAGGGTCATCATTACCAGTTCAGAGCCCTCCCATTCGGCCTTTCCTTGGCCCCGAGGGTGTTCACAAAATGCCTAGTGGTGGTCGCAGCAGCCATCCACAGGGATGGGCTGTATGTCTTTCCTTACCTGGACAACTGGCTCCTGAAAGCGCCTTCTTGCCGCAGGCTGCTGTTCATGCTTTCTCGAACCCTTCAGTTGTTCGCCCAGGTGGGGATAGCGGTAAACTGTCAGAAATCTAAAATGGATCCCACGCAACACCTCCTCTACATCGGAGCCGTATTAGACACCTCCTTGGGGATGGCATTTTTGTCCAAGGCTAGGGCAGACTCCCTGATTGCTTTGGTGCGCAGACTAGATTCCGGCAGATTGGTCTCTGCACGTGACTACCTGCACCTCCTGGGTCATTTGGCGGCCTCGATTCCGACAGTCCCCCATGCCAGGCTGAATATAAGGGTCCTTCAGTGGTCCCTGAGAGTCCAGTGGGACCAAGGGAAGGACGATTTCAGTGCCCCATTCCTGATGTCTTCCCTGGCTCTTTGAGCCCTACAATGGTGGAAGTCCATGGCCAACTTAATACGATGCATGCCATTTCGTTCTCCTGTCCCATGTGTAATTTTGACTAGAGACGCCTCCTTTACAAGGTGGGTGGGTTGGTCATCTCCTGCACGTCTGATCCCAAGGATCCTGGACATATGTAGTGACCTGTCTCCACATCAGCGTCTTGGAGATGAGGGCAGACCTCTTACGCCTTACAGGCATTTGAGACTCTCCTTCCCTCTGGTTGTCTTCAGGTGCAGTCAGACAATTCTGCAGTTGTTCACTACCTATACAAGCAAGGAGGCACCCGTTCATACCCTCTTTGCAGAGAATCGATGAGGGTCTGGTACTGGACGATCCAGAGAAGTATCCATCTTCTGGCGGTCCACATCCCCGGAGGGTCCGATGCCCTGAGCAGATCCACTGCCCTGGCTCACGTGTGGGAAATCCTACTGGACGTCCTAAGCAATGTCTTCCACCAATGGGGCCGACCGTAGTTGGACCTATTTGCCTCTCCACAAAACATAAAACTGCCCCTTTACTGCTCTCTCGAGCGAGGTCCTGGAACTGTGTGGTGGGCTGCGTTATCTCTTTCCTAGACAGGAAGATTTCTTTACGCCTTGCCACCCTTTCCTCTCATTCAGAGAGTACTACTCAAATTGGTCCAGGACAGAGCGTCTATGAATCTGATAGCACCGTTCCGGCCAAGACAGGTTTGGTTCCCTCTGCTTCTACAGCTGTCGAAACCAGATAACCTACCCCAGCCGATTTGCCAGGCGCAAGTCTCCCCTGCTACACTTGGACCTTTAGTCCCTCCATCTGCATGCCTGGCTCCTGAAGACATAGTCCTCTCTTTCTTCAGGGTGTCCCCAAAGGTAGTGGAAGTCCTCTGGGCTGCCAGGAAATCATCTACACGGTCTGCCTATTCCATGAAGTGGAAACGCTTCTCCATTTGGGCATCTACAAAGGACCTAGATCCTTATGAGTGCTTCCCTCAGAGCAGTCTAGACTATTTGCTCTTCTTGTCGGAGGGTGGACTGAAATATTCTTCTGCAGAAGTCCACCTTTCGGCCACTGCTGCATTTCCTTTACCTGTGGACAACAAACCATTGTCCCAGTTGCCTTTGATTCAAACCTTCTTAAAAGGTATTCTGCATCTTCATCCACCTATCTGGGACCTGGTCCCTGTGTGGGATTTCAATTTTGTGCTTGAAAAATTTACTACGAGTCCTTTTCAGCCTGCTGACTCCAGCGAACTGTTATCTTTCTTGGAAAACTCAGGGTTTTAAATAATTGATTAGCAGTTTTTTTTTCTTGGGACAATGCTAACTGTACAGAAAGTTTATATAGGTTTTCTAGAAGTGTTATGTTTGTTAAACACAGTGAGGCAAAATCTATGCATTTTCACAATGTTTTAGCACTTTTATGAGCAAAACGCTAATCAGTTTTTGGAGTTAAATAAAACCCTGAAACTATATTTTTAGTTGCTATTACGTCAGGAAGACATTTCAGAGTTACAGGCACTAATGTGCAAACCTTCCTACCTGCAATTTCATAACGATAGGATAGCTTTATGCACAAACCTGTTGTTTTTGCCAAAGGTTGTTTCTGAGTGTACTTTAAATCAGGCTATCCATTTACCAGTGTACTATGCAGAGCCTGCGAATCTAGGGGAATCCCTGCTTCATACTCTCGATGTGCATAGAACATTGAGAATGTATTTTCTCTGCACTTCACAGTTGAGAAAAACTGAGCAACGTTTTGTCTCTTTCGCCCCTGAAAACCAGGGCGTTCCAGTTTCAAGGCAGTGCCTGTCCACATGGTTGGCCAACTGCATTTCATTTATCTATACAAAATACGACAAACCTGTCACAGGGGTTGTGAAACCCCATTTCACCAGAGGCATGGCAAGCCACCACGTGGCCTACTATACATACATTCACAAAACATTACAGTCTAGACATCACTTCCAGGAAGCGGGCCACTTTTAGATGGTCCGTTCTACAAGGCCTCCTGTCCGAAGTACTAATGTTTCGCTTCCTCCTCCCCTTGGCATAATAACTGCTTGGGAATCTTCCCATCTGTTATGACCTGCTGCAAGAGGTTGTCTCGAAGAAGAGAGTACAGCTGTGTAAGAACTTACTGCAACAATAGATCTTCGAGAGTATCTCTTGCAGCAGGTCATGCTACCCTCCATCTCCCCGCTGTTACTTCAGAGAGGTGCCTCGCTCCTGCCTTTCTATGACTCCACAAGCTGCTGCCTTATTTCCCTCCTTGGTTCCCATCGGAGGCCTGAGAAATGGTTTTTCATTCGGTTGCTAGGATGGAAAAGAACTGAGGAGTAGCTGGGACCTCCTCGTTTTTATACATGCCATACTGACACCACGTGGTAACATTAGGGGAGGTCCCAGGGTCGACTGCTGAGAAGTCATCCGGAGGAAATGACACCTGCGGCTGGTATCCCATGGTTTATGACTTGCTGCAAGAGATACTCTCGAAGATCTACTGTTATAGTAAGTTATTTCGCAATTGTACTTTGGTATTATTATGTGTACTGAGGACTGAGCAGTGTTGTGGTGCAGGGATTTAGTCAAGCTGAGCAGTGATGTAGCGGAGCGGGCCTTTCTTGGGCTCTAAACGTGGTTGTGGGATTCAGAATCCTGATGACGGTAACCAGTGCTGGGAGAACATAAGAAATGCTGCATGTTCAACAGCAAAACACAGCATGTACAACTGCAATACCAACGGTGAGCTTTCGGCATTGGCAAATGCTTGTTGTAAATACCGAACAAAAGTATCTGTTCAATATGTCTGCCTTCCCTTGGTCTCTTTCCTCAAAGACTCCCCTTCATCCTTTATCCTTGTTATCCCCTTGTTGATTTTTCTCTTATCAGTAATATATTTAAAGAAGGTTTTATCCTTTTTTTTTTTTTTAATTGACTGGGCAATATACTGTGCTTTTGCTTTCCTCACTTCCATCCCTGCCTCCCTTTGTTTCTCCTAGTAAATTAACCTGTTCTCCTCTTTCTGTGACTTTTTGTATTTTTTAAATGCTAGTTTTTGGTTTTTTTTTCACTCTTACTGTTTCCGCTGTTTCTCTAGAGAACTATAATGGTCTTTTCCTCCTGCCCTAGCAGATCTGCCTGACACGGAGGTTCATAGTTCTTTCGATGCCCTCTTTAATTTTTGCTCACTGGTCCTTGACTCCACCTAGCATCCCTATCCCTGCCAGGGATACAGACAGACTTGTATGAAACGGTAGATGAGATTTCGTAGTAACTTTCATCAGGTACTCTTTTGAAGAAGGACTCTGTGTAGGCCTGAAAGTTTGTGTACTGAAACTTTGGTTTTGTTGGTGTATGAAAAGCTATTATAAGCCGGCCCGGTGGCGCTGAGGGTTGAGGCGCTGGATGTCACACCTCGCGCCACACCGGCGACCCGGGTTCGGGAACGAGCCTGGATCGCAGGGGAGGGGAAGGATTGAGCGTCCAGAGGACAGCTCTCCTTCCTCGAGGGGAGCCAGGGATGATGCCGGGCACCACAGTGACCTCTGGTGGAGACCGGAGGTACCACAACGCTACAGGGCCCGAGAAGAGGGTTGCGGAGCCACGGCAAGACGTTCCCTGGCGTCATACGTCGGGGCTCCGTCGGGGAGGAGGGGAGTACTAAGAGGGGGGGAAAAGACCTCCGTAGCTGATAGGCGATGGCGCCTTCCCCGCAGTCCACACTCCTGTAGTCGGGCTTGGTCCTCTCCGCTTCCCCTGCCCTCTCCGGCCCAGGTAGCTCAATACTGGAAGAAAGAGTGCCCTGAGCGGGGAGACCCTTCCCTGGAGGGCAGACCCGGGGGATGCCCGGTGCCAGAGAGTAGCGGAGGAGGACACAGTGCCACGCAGGGAGGTAGAGATGGCAGAAAGGAAGGTCGTCGGAGAGAGTTCAGCTGTGGGGGATGAAAAATAGAGTTTGAAGGGAAAAAAAAAAAGCTATTATAGAAAGAATTCCCTCTTGGCCAATTGAAATGCAGTTACTGTCCTATTATCATGTGATAACTGGACTGTAGACTGAATAATGGGACAATGGCTGTGCATTCTGATAGGCTCGGTACAATAATGAGACAGTAGCTCAGCATTTTGATTGGCTGCTATGTGCTTAGCCAATCAGATAGCAAGATCAGTCTGCCCTTCCCACTTCAGCACACAGCAGCTAATCGGAGACATCCAGCAACACTACAGCACATCTGTGAGAAACGGCTCCTGGTCTCTCACAGACACCCTTTAGAATCACAAACACAGATTTTGGCTTTTTTATTTTTCAGTATAGCTGTAACACCAATTGGGGTCTGGGTTTCCTCGGTAATAATCTGACTGGAGGTAAATCAACACCTCAGTCTCCGGCATCAGTGTTTATTATCCCATATCCAGTTATTACCTTGTACACCCAGACCACTATGGTATTATTGCTATATTAAATCGCATACTTTGATCCTCTGGATAATTGGTTGGCTGACACCTGGAGTGGAGAGATGGTGGTGCAAGGCTCTTTGAAGGCAGTTAAGGTTCTGGATGCCTTAATAGTGTCTGGAAATAAGTTCCAAGTGGTCAGGGCTACAGTGGTAAATGGCTTCTCTCCAAAGGTTTTATTCACTCTCGGGACTTGGAGGAGATTTCTTGTCTGGGATCTTAATGTGGAAGAGCTGGATGGCGCTGGTTGGGCTACATGTCATCTTTTCTCTCCCCCCCCCCGGAAAATGGATTCACTGAATTTGTCCTTTCCCCAATGACACTTAGTCAAGTTTTCATATAAAAAAAAAAAAAAAAAACTTGTCTGCATCACATACGGAACTACACTTGGCCCCATATCTGTGTATGCCCCCCATTTTGTGCCACATTTATTGAGCAAAAGATGCTGTTATGCATTCAGTGTTGGGGAAGGGGGATATAGAAATGGAGACTTTTTTGGGGCAGAAAAAGACTGCATGGCCCACCTGGTGTGCCCAAATGTTCCCTGCCTAATCTGCCTCTGCATACCTTTTCCGGTCTCCTGCGGCCCTCCCGCCTCTCTGTCTCTTTCTTAATATAGCCGTATGTCTATCCCATGCATGCTTGAAGCTCTTGTTTCAGCCTACACCACTTCCGCTGTCTGTTCCAAATGTCTGTCACACTTTCAGTGCAGAATTATTTCCTCTCAGCTCTCTTGAACCCCCAGCTTCATCACATGCCCCTGGTCCTGGTGCTCTTTCTTATGTGAATAACGGCCTTATTACACTGGCTTGATTGTTTTATGGAGCCACTGATGATGACCCTAGGTCTCTTTCCTCAGAGGTTGTTCCCAGATTTACTCTCCTATCTCTCCCCGATACTCTGCCTTAGGGTTCTTGTTCCCCATGTGCATCACCTTGCACTTTCTGGCATTTAATTTCAACTGCCAAACCTTTGACCACCTCTCTAACCTTTGCAAGTCTCTTTGCATCTACAAAGAGCCAAACTATACAGATGCCAGGGCCTGATATTCAAATGTTTGTGCAGGCGCTAACAGGTCTTTGCCCGCGCAAACCGGGGTTTTCACTGAAGCCCTATATTCAGAAGTGGCTTGCTCCTGCACAAAGCATAAAGCATGTGTGCAGGCAAGGGAGGATGTGGCCATGAATATGCACGCTACCCCATATTCTGCGGCATTGTGCTGCACAAAAGAGTTTAGCGCAGTCCTTTTGCGCAGCGCAAATATCACCTAACAAAACCCTGACTTAACTGCAGATAACCCTGTCGGCTGCCAGAGATAATGAGGCAACCAAGTTGGTTGTCTGCTGGGGGAGCACAACCGTCCCTGTGATCTTTGTCACCCCCCCAGCCGATCCCCATCTCCATAGGTAGATGTACATGCCCTGGTGCTAGTGGTGTTCTTCCCCCACCCCATCCCCAGCCCGTAAGTAGACATAAATGCCCTCGTTGTGATGATGTTCTCTCTCTCTCTCTCTCTCCCCCCATCCCAGCCCTGATGTAATGGTGTATATCCCTGGTGGTAGTGGTGCCCTACCTCCCTCTGATTCTAGCCCCAGTTGACACGTCCTGTCCTATAAATAAAGGTCGCTCCCTGCCTGTACATCGGCAGCTGGCCAAGGAGGTGTGAGGGGGGCTGTGTCGTCACCGTATGCACCTGTGGCACCACCAGTGAGGTACAGTGAGTGGGGGTGCCTTGAGGGGGCCACTGGATGCCAGGTATGGTTTGTTTCTACATCCAAGCTGGTGATCAGGGGGACCACTGCCACATCAGGGCTATGATGGGAGGGAGGGCACCACTACCACCAGGGATATACACTGTTATATCGGGGCTGGGATCGGGAGGGAGGAGACACCACTACCACAAGGGCATTTACATCTACCTACGGGGCTGAGTAGTGGGGGAACACCACTAGTACCAGAGAATATATTTACAGGACTGGGGTCGGGGGCACCAGGGCATTTCATTCTACTTACAGGACTGGGGATCGGGGTGGGGGGACACCACTAGCACGAGGAAATACATTTCTACTTACAGGGTTGGGGGGGGGTGCACCTGGGCATTTCATTTTACTTACAGGGCTGGGGATCGGGGATGGGAACACTACTAGCACCAGGGAGTATACTTCTACTTGCAGGGCTGAGGATTAGGTGGGGGGCCATTAGCTCCAGGGTTATTTACACGTCTGGGACCCTGCCATGCAAAACTGCCTTGCTACCCATGCAGATGAGCCCATAATGGGCATGCAGATGGGCTCTTAATACCTTGCATGCCCAATGGGCTCATCTTTTGAATATTACAAATAGCGCTCTGGCGCTGTCCATTCTGGCAGTATACTTCGGAAGCCCTGTCATGCTAAGTGGCTTTTTGCTGGGCTGACATGGCCCTATATTCAGTCGAACAACGCCAGTGTGCTATTCAACTGAATATTGCATCTTCAAGCAAGTGCAAGGTGCAGCGCACATTTTGTGCTGTGCGTTGCACGTATTTGACTATCTGGTCCCAGTAGTTTAGCACCAGCTACTGTGGCGTTCTGAGGCACACACCAGGTCAGTGTGTCCACTCAGTGGAAGAAATCTATAAGGCTAAAGAAAACTGAACATTTTATTTAAATGTTGGTGAGAATGAAAATTGCTAAGTATGAGAAATTCCTTGATTGGGGGGGGGGGGGGAGACAATGACAGTTTCTATGTGTGTTTACATTGATTAGTATGCTAGCTGGTGCAGCATGTCTTTCCGCTACACACACAATGGCAGAAGACTACGTTAATGCTCATTAGGGTTGCTACCACACAAAGGTTGGAAATAAAATATTATGGTTGCAAACACGATGCCCAAAAAGTTTAGAAATGTCGTATGAGGGAATGCCCACCCACCTTATCATGTCCCCTGCCCTCATGACCCAAAGACAGTCTACAGGTACAAGGCCATAGCTCAGTGGTATGGTACCTCATACATGGTCCACGTATTAAAATCATCCCATAAGCCCTCACCAAGTCCTCCACGTGAGCAGTAACCCACGACATGGTGTGTGGTTACTGGGGATTAATCAACACCCTGCGTGCATTGTCAGGCACGAGGGCAAAGCCAGAGTGTCCTCACAGCACACAGGGTATTGATTAATCCCAGTAACCACACACCCTGGAGTGGGTTATTGCGCTTATAACATGGGCTACAGAAAGTTTGAAAATACTATGTTATTTATTTGTAAAACAAAATGTTGTCTGGCACTTCAGTATCCTGTCACAAAGTAAAATAGTCCCTCTGTAACAAATGCCACATTTTCTGTTTTCTTTGTAACTTTTACCATGATTTACACTGTTCTGTGGTACTATAATCAAGCCAAACTCTGCTACCGCTCCCCCCCAAACTGCCTCTCCCGGCTGTATCATCCCACCTGACTGGTTGCTGCTCTTGCACCTAGGGAAATGCAGCAACTCGACAGCCATGGAATTACTCCTGCAGTCCTGGTCCTCGCTCGGGTCACTCTCTGCACTGCTGCCCACTCCCCTGTCCCCCAGTCCGGGGCCCGCTACTCATGGCTTTCCAGAAACCGCCACTATCTCTCAGCCTCTCTCTCTCTCCCCCTCCCCGCTCTGTGTCGAGCACTGGATCCGCACCTGTTGCCACTGCCGCTCCCGTTCTGTGACTGCTCCCGCCTCCACGATCCATCTGGGTGGGTGGGGCCTGGGCTCCGCAGTGACCGCAGCAGCATGCTGGAAGCCATGGCAGGGGACAGAGCAACCCACAATTGTTGCTATTGAGAAGAGCCTCCGACTCTGTTCAAGAGGGGACGGAGTTCAGCTACACAGTGGAGGGACTCCCCGCATGTGAAAAAGTTCTGACTACCCGATCCATATACCTTATAGCTAGACGTGAGTAGGGATTTCGGCTAAGACCTACTCACTCTAGCTGTTGGTATAACAGAGATTAATGTATGGCGCCACACAGTCAGTCCACCAGTGGTCTTACATGTTTTAAGGTGCCCATGTTATAAATAGTAATATCCCTCCTCCTGACACCATCCCTTTAACTGCCCATGAAACTCCTCAGCCTCTTCCTTCCTTTGTTATTCCCATTCCACGTGGGGGGAACCTCAGAAAAAGCCAGGGAAGCAGAGTATGCCTTCACTCTGTCCCCCAGCCTCTTAAAGTTGCGCTTCACTCCCTCCATAGGCTGACTCGCCAAATCGTTTTTACCCAAGTGTACCAGCACACCCAGCTCCCCCTTCTCCACCATTCTACCTATCGTAGAAACGTAGAATCTGTTGGCAGAAAAGGACCGGTAGGCCTATGCAGTCTGTCCTGTTTTTTCCCGTGCCTGTTCCAACACCTCGGACCCTATTTGGTCACCGGTGTCCCTCCCGCCTCCCTTTCCTCTTCTTACTATACCTGTGTGCCTATCTCGCATGTGCTTGAAGCTCCCCACTATTTTCACCCCCAGCACCTCTTCTGGCAGGCTGTTCCAGGCATCCTTCACCCTTTCTGTGAAGAAGTATTTCCTTACATCCCTCTTAAACTTCACCCCTTAAACTTCATTGAATGCTTTCGTGTTCTGGTGCTTTTTGTCTTGTGGAAGAGACTCCCTACCAGCACCTTGTTCACCCCTGTGAGGTTACTTATAGGTCTCAGTCATGTCCCCTCATTCTCTTCTTCTCCAGAGTGTACATGTTGAGATCCCACAGCCACTCCTATGGTTTCTCGTGCAGTGTTTTCGTCTCCTGTCCTAAACGTTCTCATATCCTATCTATATCCTGGATGGCTGATGCACCATTAAGGCATCTGATCATTTAATCCTGCTTCCCTCCCTTGCCCACCACCCTCCCTGGTTCCCTAATCACAGAGTCCCCAATCACTAAGACTCTTCCTGCTGACGTCCTGTTGCTCCCCTCTCAGGTGCCACCAAATCATCTTGTTCATTTCCCAGGCTGATTCAGAGTCTCCCATGGTGGAGTCGGTAACTGAGCCTCCTTCAGGGGTGCAAAGCGGTTTGCCTTCTGGATGTTGTGGGATTAGTTGAACCCTTGTGGCTGCTCCTGCCACCCTCCCCGCCCCTTCTCTACCACTCCCCAGCCCCTTGGGCCTCTAGGGGAGTAGTAGTGGGGGTGGACTCCAGCTGAGCCAGTGCCACAGCTAAGATATCTCATCTCTTGCTGCTACCAGCTGAGTGTGGATCTCCACAAATGTCCTGCAGATGGGGCAGTGCCCACTCCACCAGAGCACAACCCTAGAGAGAGCATCCCACAGTTCCTACAACTGACTACCTCTGTACTGTACCTCATCTCCATACTGAATCTATGATAATCTTAGACTGTTAATAGCTTGTTTTCTGGGTCTCCCTATGGGGAAGGGGGGGGGCAGCTGGAAAATATACGTAAACATCTTTTATGGAAGTGTTAGTGGCTAAAAAAGTAACAGCCCAGGGCTGGTTTCAAGAGGGAGCTCCAGCAGTAGCCCATTGGGTTAACACACTTCTAGCATGTATGAAGTTAGAGAACACAATATTCTAGTCTACACAACGTCCAGAAATATCAGTATGGGCTCCCTCGAGCAAACACTGGGGAGGATTGATTTCCTAACTATTACGACAGTGAAGGTCATCAGGAAAGGCGTGAATGTGGATAGAGACCCTAGCAGTAACTCTTGTATTACTGATATGTGCCCTATAACGTTTCAAAGTATATGTTGTTTTGAACAACGGTATACTTGAATATTTCCCCTGTGGATCCCTCTGTCAACCCTGATCCATATATTTCAGCGTAAATGTTATATATCTACACTGTGCTATGTGTTGCTTTGTAAGCCTGCTGATAAAGTTTTCAAAAAACCTTGCCTTCCTGTATCTGCCTAGTATCCTCTTCTTGTTGACATCCACCGAGACTAGGACACCCGCCTGCAGCTCCTTGGAAGCTGCCTGCCCTTGAACGGGGCTGCTTCAGTTCCTCCACGGTCGGCCGGCACCCAGACAGCCACCGACCGAGACTAAGACACCCGCCTGCAGCTCCTTGGAAGGTACGGCAACAGCGCCTCCAACAAACCCGCTCTGATTGGCCAGGACTTTTCCCCTGCTTTGCCACCTGCTTTGTCACTTTTTACAAATAGATTTTAGATAGAACTACGCACATTTCAAGTGTGTAATGGAAGGTTTTTTTTGTTTTTTTTTTTAAGGTGGCTAGTTTTCCATTAGCAGGCTACACAGACCTGCCACTAGAGGGATTCTTGTTCTTTCATTTGGAAGAAAAAAAAAAAGTCTACCCTCTGAAAGACACAGTTTCTTTACTTGCTATATACCTTCCTTCCACCCTCGAGATCCTCTCCGAACGGTAGGATTTCCTGAACCCGAATCATACTTTAATCATGCGCCTCCACCGTTCTGCCCCTCATTCTATTTCTTCTTGCCTGTCTTCTCCCCTACTGCACTCCCAAAAGCCTGCTTTCCCTCCCTCCCTCCCCCACAGCTTCCACATTCCTATCCTTCCTCCACATAGGCACGCTGCACACTGGTCACTGCCCCTTGCCCATGGTCCATCCTACCACCATGAAACTGTCCTACACCCACACTGGTCCTAGCCCTCACTCCCCTGGTCCCCCTGTCTATGCTTACCCTCACCCACTGTAGTCGATGCTCGGCAACTTCCCGAGATGCCAGCAGGCTTAAAAACATTCCCTTAAAGAAATAATGCGCTCACAGCTCCTTGAGGCTAGTCCTCCTCCTTCTCCTAATGCTGTCAGGCAACATGCACCCAAACCCTGGCCCATTCTGCTCTAAAGCCACTAATCTGAGCAAGCCTTCGGGTGCCCTCTCATTCATATCAATCAGCATCTGCAGCCTCCTTCCTAAAATGGATGCCCTACAGGCCTTCACCAGCCAACACTGCCCTGACATCCTGGCAGTTGTCGAAACCTGGCTCACACCATCGGTACCGGACCATGTAATCAGCCTTCCTGGCTACAACGTCTTTAGGCTGGATCGCCTCTCCAAAAGAGGCAGGGGGCTGCGCTGTCTACCTAAAAGACTCCATACAAGGCACCACATCATTACCTCAGTCCAACCCACAACTGCTCAGATACTGCCAGTGAGAATCCTCTTCGGTGCCCAAAACAAAACCTTCACTGTTGCCACCATTTACATCCCTCCCAAAGAACAGGGAACTGGTGTAACAGCTGTTCTTGACTTAGTAAAGTCACTCCCACCAGACACCGAATCCATCCTCCTAGGCAACTAAAACATCAGCTGGCCTGCAGCTGATGCTGGTGCACACAGGGATACCATTGCTGCGGCGAACCCTCACACAAATGGTTGACTCACCAACCAGGAAAAATTACAGGACCGGCACCAGCACACTCTTGGACTGGATCCTTACCAGTCACCCATCGCGGATATCTAACACTAATGTCCTCCCTGACTCTCTCAGCGATCATTCCCCTGTTAGCTGCACCTGGTCAAATAAATTCATCAAACAATCACCAGCAGGGTTCTACCCAGTGGTCACCTTCCTCGACTCAAATCCCACCTCCTCCACCAAGACTGGTCCCTATCTTCCAATGCAACCAGCGTAAACACCCCTTGACCACTTCATAAACATCTTCACTGTGGCCTGTGACACGTATGCTCTATTAAGCGCAAAGTCAAATCACTGTATAACCCTTGGCTCACAGGTGACCTCCTCAGGATGCTAAAAACAAGAGACCACCTATGGAGCTGGCCAGAAACTCTGGAAGGCAAGACATCCAAAACTACAAACGTGCCGCAATGACTGCACCAAAACCATCCGGCAAATGAAGTCCGCCTACTATAAGCATGCCCTCACAAACTCCTGGGGCAATGGTGGGAATTCTGGAAGAACATAAAGGAACTCACTGAGATCCACCCAAACCCCCCAAATCAATACTCAACATCAATGGAACTACAACTCAACCCAAAACCATTGCGGATAACTTTAACAAAGCCTTTATTGACCTCAGCGCTGTCCTACCTCAGGACTACTTCAAAGATGGTGTAGACCCTCTGTCTGCAGTGAACACTACTCCCACCAGCTCCCCCTGCTTCTACTTCAAAGCAGTCAAGGCTCACCAAGTACACAAATACGTTACCATAGCCCTTGGTAAATCAAGATTCAGTAATGACTCCCTCGATCTCAAAATCCTGTCTCTAACACTTGATGAAGTGTTTAGTCCTCTGACCAGAATTTTCAATCTCTCCCTCATCCTTAGCCAGTTCCCGGACAGATGGAAATTTGCCACTGTCACCCCAGTCCATAAAAGTGGTGACAAAACTGCCGATAACTACAGACCTATCTCCCTACTACCCCCACTCTCCAAGGCACTAGAACGCATCGTCTCGGACCAGCTCACAGAATACCTGGATACGTACAATATCCTGTGCAAGCAACAACACGGGTTCCTCAAAGGTCACAGCACCTCCACAGCCCTACTTGAATTGACCGGCGCAATCCACAACGCACTTGATTCTGGTGAACTACTAGGCTCAATCTACATTGACTTAACTAAAGCCTTCGACACTGTCAATCACTGCCTCCTCCTTGTCCAGCTTCAGAACACTGGGCTGTCAACCGACACCATTGGCTGGTTTAAGAGCTACCTTGAAGAACAGTCCCAAACAGTAAGAATCACTGATACACTCTCGGACCCTAGACCGGTCCGCTCGGGAGTCCCCCAGGGCTTCATTCTGGGACCCCTCCTCTTCAGCCTATTCTAAAACTCACTACCGGACAGCTGCCCAGAACAAATAATTCTCTACGCCGACGATGCTGTGGTCCTCACCTCGGACCCTGATCCAAACCAATTACAAAATAAACTTCAGTGGGCCTTCTTCTCCATCGAATCCTGGTTCCTAAATCATAAACTGCTTCTCGATCAGAAAAAAAACAAGTCTATGGTCTTTTGCAGCCCCCACAACAAAAACAAACAACTCCACCTCTCCATTGCAACCGAACAAGGAGCCATCCTAGAGCAAACACAATCGTTCAAGTACCTTGGCATCACCCTTGATCCCCCACCTCTCATCGCTGTCCATATTAGCAATGTGGCAAAGTCTGCCAATGCGAGGTTAGGCATATTATTCTGGCACGGAAACACCTAACCCCAGAAGCACTGTCAGTGGCGTCCAAAGCTCCATTGTCAGCAGTAGACTATGGTGTTGTCATATATGGGTCTGCAACTACCACTGCTCTCAAACGTATCGCGACCTCCCTGAATAAGGCCTGTCGTCTCATCACTGGCTCACATCGCCATACCCACACATGTGACCTTTATTCCCAATCTGGATGGCTTCAACTGGACAAACGCATAAAATACCAAACCTGCATCACGGCCAAGAAAATCATAATGAGACTTGCCCCACCTGGTGTCTGTGCCCTCCTTAAGCCTAGACATAGGAAAGTCACTACAAGGAGATCCAATTCCCATCTACTACATATCCCACGATGTCGCACGACCCAAGGACAAAGATCATTTGCCTGTCGGGCATCCAGCTGGCTCATCTCTCTTGGCAGCGACATAGCAACTGCTCCAACACTCGGCCTTTTCAAGTCCAAGCTGCGCCTCTCACTGCTTGTATCCTGTGATTGCCCATCTTAACATTTCCACTGTTCCAGCTGCACATGCCCCAGCACTTATAATCAGTCTTTGCACCCCTGACACCTTACCTGGCATATTCCTAAACAAGGCCCCCTATGGCTGCACTGTCTCCCACCCTGCCCACCTCCTTCTCGTGATCTCCACCTGCCCTCACCCACCTCCATGACTCCCCTTACCCCTTGCACCTCCTACCCCTCAATCTCCTACCCTCACTTCTCCCCACGACCCCCTTGTCTTGCTCATAGCTCAAGTCTTTGTAATGGTTATTACATGTCTGTAAGTCAGTGACGTTATGTTTGTAACTAAAAATGATGACTGTTGCACACACTAACATACATGCATACTAAAATGCCAGCAGAATAGGCCTAACGGTCTTTCGTGTCTGCTCGTTTGGTCAGCCTCCACCCTGCGTGCTGACCTTGCTGCCCCCCTCGCCTCCTCTGGCTTCTCCCTTCCCAGTTCCGGATATTCTTGCTGCATTGGATTTTGCTTCCAGAACCCTTCCCCTGTACCTGTCCCACCCCCTCTTGAACCCCTCCACCGTCTCTGCCTCCACCAGCCTCCTAAGCAGCGCATTCCATGGCTCCACCACCCTCTCAGTGAAGTAGCACCTCCTCCTTTCTCCCCTGAATCTTCCCCCCTCCAGCTTCCACCCATGCCCTCTAGTGGCCCCCTCCTGCTTCCTTCGAAGCACCCTGACTGTTCCTCCCCTATTTACCCTCTTCATATACTTGAAGACCTCTATCATGTCCCCGGTCCCTTCTCTCTTCCAATGTGTACATATTTAGCTCTTCGAGCCTCTCCTCTTAGGTCCTGTCCCCCAAGCCCCAAATCATTTTGGTTGCCTCCTCTGGACCCTCTCCAGGAGGGTAATGTCCCTCTTTAAGTGTGGCCTCCAAAACTGCCCAGTACTCAAAGTGCGGCCTCACCAAGCAGTTATACAGAGGAGTATCACTTCCTCCTTCAGGTGATCCCCCAGCGATGCATCCCAGCATCCTGTTGGCCTTGGCTGCTGCCCTCTACAAGTCTCAGAGTTGTTCATTTTGACATCCACCACCACCCCCAGGTTCTTCTCAGCCATCGAGACCTGTAGCATTCCCCAGGGTGTACAGTTGGCCAGGGTTTCTGGCCCCCAGGTGGAGTACCTTGCATTTCCCTGCATTGAACCTCAGCTTCCACTTTCTAGACCATCTTTCCAGAGCCTCCAGGTCCCCCTGTAGGGCCTCCCTCCCCTCCTCCCCATCCACCACCGCTCCCAGTTTTGAGTCATCATAGGAGACTCATCTTACCCTGATTCCTGTCCTTATGTGTCAGAGGCGTAGGCATTGAAGAGGAGGGCCCAGGACTGGTCCCTGTGGGACCCACTAATGACCCTCCTTGGGATGAGACTATCCCGCCAACTCGACCCTCTGGGTCCGGTCCTGGAGCCAATTGCCTATCCATCTGATTATCTGGTTCCCACCCCATTTCTCCCAGCTTATCCAACAGGCCCTCGTGAGGAACAGAGTCAAATGCCTTGCTGAAGTCTAGAAAGAGGACGTCCACTGGTCTACCCAGGTCCAAGGCACTCGTCGCCCAGTCATAGAACTCCACAAGGTTTGTCTGACACAATTTCCCCGGGATGAATCCATGCTGTCTATCGTCCAGGCACCCTGACTTTTCCAGGTCCCCCCCCAGCCTCTCCTTGACAATGCTCTCCATCACCTTGCCCACCACCAATATCAGGCTGCGGGCCTGTAGTTCCCTGCCACCTTCCTTGATCCACCCTTGTGGATAGGCACTATATGCGCCACCTTCCAGTCCTGGGGCACCCACCCTGTTCTCAGAGAGATGCTAAAAAGCTCCGCTAGGGGTTTCGCCAGGACATCTTCCAGTTCCTTCAGCACTCTAGAATGTAATTTATCCAGCCCCGGTGCTTTCTCCATCTTAAGGGACCTGAGGGCTTCCCTCATTCTCTCTGCCGTGACTTCGACCTCCACTACCTTGTCCCCCTGCTTTGCCTCCCACCCCCCGCCAGTGACGCCCCCACCTCCCCAGACCCGCCGATCGGTAAGGGTTCCCGCCCTCCTCAGTTTCACAGTCTTCTTCTATGTATGATGTAGCCCCCATTTTCCTTGGTGAAAACTGAGGCGAAGGTCTCATTTAGTACCTCAGCCTGCTCCCCAGGTCTTGTGCCCATCCCTCCCCTGTTTTAATCCTGCTAATCTGCCCCTTGACCCTTTATTTTTCCCCAGTGCATCTAAAGAACCCCTTGTTCCCTCTCCTAATTTCCTTGGCCAGGTTCTGCTCCTTCCTTGCCTTAGCCGCCCTCACCACCCTAGTGGCCCTTCTGGCCATCAGCTCGTACTCCTCTCTATCCCTTTCACTCCTTGAGCACTTGAAATGCCTATAGGCCGGCTTCTTTCCCCCTCACCACTTCCTGAACTTCCGGGTCCACCAGCAGGGTTTTTGGGCCCTACCGCATTTGCGTCTCACTCTTGCACAGGTGCTGGTAGCATCCTGCACCCCCCTCCTGATGATTTCCCACCTGCTGTCAATGTCCATGTCTGGCCCAATCCCATTCAAATGCTCCTTAAGGATCCTTCCCATTTCCTTGATATATTTTTTTTTTTGGGGGGGGGTTTACATTTTTCTTTTACAGAAATATAGCAATATTTTGTGAAATATTCTTACGCTGAAAAAAAAATAGTTCTGGTTTCTGTGCCGGCGTCTGATGGGGCTGCTGAGATTTCGAGAGTTATGCTGCTCAGAGACTGAGACTCTTCTTGTATTACTATGTGAGGTGAGAAATTGGTGTCAGAAGGTTTGTTTTCGTGAGAAAAAGTACTTTCTAACTTACTGAGGTCATACAGTTCAAAAGAGGATGTCATTTTTTTTAAATTTACTGCAGTGTCTTGGCGAAGCAGTGACAGGAAAAATGGCGGCGGTTTCGTTTGAAGTGAAAGCATCATTTTGATGCATTGGTTGGCAGGAGGTAAAGTTGTCTGGTACCTTTTCCAGTGGGTACACTGGAGTATTTACAATGCTGGGAAAGGTACCAGCCAGCTAGTCAGGTTGCAGGATTTGGCTTATTCAGTTTACCATATTGTATAAAGGCTAGTTATGGCCTGATCAAGGTACAATCTCCCTGGCCTCAACCAGGATAATCTGGTCAGTTTAAGACTTATAAAGTCTGTTCTGTACATCATTGCAGGCATCATTTACTCACATAGGTTAGTTGAGCAATTTACTACGCCAAGGGGTGTGGGTTACCGTAGGATTTACAATACCTGGTGTGTTGTTTGGTCACTAGGCCGATAGGCTGAGTGAGCAAAACACACCAGGCTTTGTAAATCCTAGGGTGACCCATACCCTTGGCATAGTAAATTGCTATTATACAATGCCACCTATACTTTTTGTGTAGTGTGTTTATATATAAAAAAAAAAAAAAGTCAAAATATGGATGTTCCCCATTTTTTATCATTTTTATTAAATTTATTATTCCACTAGGAAAAACAGTTTCCTGTGTTTGCGTGGAAAGTCAGATAAAGCCGGGGATGGAGCATGTTGAAAGCAGTAATGGGTTGCCGTGTATTAGCATGGTTACTTCTGGGTTGATGAAACAGGAATTTGTGTAACTCGGAGGAGTTTTTAATTTTATAATGTAGGGAAGATTGGGGAGGCAGTGGCGAAAGGAGGCGAGTTGAGAGGGAATCAGTTTGGTGCTTGATATCAGTGGAGCGAATAGTTATGCTAGAACAGAGAGGCGAGGTAGCGATAACTGAGCAGTTTACATGAAGTGCGAAGAGTAGCGATGTGGACAGGAAGGTTGAAAACTGCAAGCAGCAGTCGCTATGACAGCCGAAATATGATGAGCTTTCATCTCACATGAAGACAATGATTTAGAAGTAGAGAGTGTGTGTGTTGAAAAAGATGTAAGTGATGGGACAGTTTTTTTTTTTTTCTTTTTTCTTAAATCAATGCTCTTTACTTGGGGGTGGGGGCTGTGGGAGTCGTTAAGAGATTCTCCACTGTGTGTTCGCTGTTCACCAGTCTTGAGTTTGTGGAAGTCGAGTGATTTCAGGGGTGTCAATGATGCGGCATACTGGCAACTGGCACCTCTTCCCGTTGGTACTGTGGAGGATTTACAACGGGCATGAGGTGCCAGTTGACCAATCGGAAGGTTGTATTTTTGGTGCCCATTGTATAATTAAGCAATAAGGCACGACAGGGTGTGGTATATCATAGAATATTGTCACACCTCGGGTGGATGGGCTCAAGGCTGCAGGCTGAGTGCGTCCAACCACCCGAGAAGTGATGATATCCCATGATATACCACACCCTTGAGTGACTTATTGCTATTATGAACTGAGTTTCAAGTTTTTTATAAATAAAAAAATTAAAAGAAACAGGTTTTAAAATGTTTTATGAATGAGTTTTTGGGTGGTGTAGGAGTACATTTTGAAAAAAAAAAAAAGTTCTCAGACAGTAGAAAGCAAGGAGGCTGGTGGCGCTGGAACTTTTTTGAAGCCATGATGATGTAGCCCGATTTCATCACGGCTTCAGAGAGCTCTGGGCCCATCGGAGTCCTCTATTTACGATCCTCTGTTCATAATTAAGCAATATATCATGAGATGGTGTGGGTGATGGCAGGATTTACCCATGCCTGGTTTGGTGGTTTGCTCACAAGGCTGCTGGCGGTGGAAACCATACCGGTGGGTAAATCCTGCACTCCTACCCCGCTCATGCTATATTGTGATTATACAATGTAATAAAGTAGGAGAGAGGTTTTTATTTATTTTTTAATTATTTTGTTGCGTGTTGGTTACCTGATAAAACAATATGGCAGCCGGTGGCTTTGATGTCTGTTGCCGATGATTGGGTGGCACTTCTTCCCATGGAGTGATGGCACGATTTACACATTGTAAATCATGCCAGCCAATCAGGGCATAGTATTTTACAGTAATTGTATAATTTTTAGTTTTACGTGGAAGAGCTGTAATTGTTCAGAGCAGGATCCGGGGGCCGCAGCGGAGGAGCAGGGGTGATTGCTGGCCGCATCAGTGGCGGAAGGAGCCGGAACCCTACTGGGGAGATTTGCTGGCTGTATCAGCAGCAGGAGAGGGCACCAATGCAAGCTTTTCCTGGAGGCTGCAACGGTGGCAGGCCAGGGCTGGAGCGAGCGGGGCTTCTGTGGAGAAATTGGCTAGCGTGGTCGGAGGACTAATCAGAGTGCAGGCGCCAAAATTGAACTCGCGGCTGGGCTATAAAGGGGCATGCCCAGCCTCCTTCATCTGTCCTTTGTCACCGGAGGAGCTGTAATTGGAGCAGGATCCGGAGGCCGCATCCGCGGCGGAGGAGCAGGAGCGATTGCTGGCCGTATTGGCGACGAGGAGAGCGCCCCAGAGGCCGCATCGGTGGCAGGAGGAGCTGGACCCCTCACCAGGAGATTGCTGGCTGCATCAGCAGCAGGAGGTTCAGGGGCGTTTTTCCTGGCGGCTACAACAGCGGCGGGCCAGGGCTGGAGCGAGCGGGGCTTCTGTAGAGAAATCAGCTAGTGTGGACGGAGGACCACTCTGAGCGTAGGGCACCAAAATTGAACTCGCGACTGGGCTATAAAGGGGCAAGCCCAGCTGCCTTCATCTGTTGTCACCGGAGGAGCTGTAATTGTTATCCGCTCCGACCTCTATTAAATAGTCTGTTTGGGAGGAGTCTGGATAGGAGTGGGCTGGACTAGTAGTGAGCCTGTGGCCTTAGTTCCTGAGAAATTCAGTTTTTGGACTGACACTTTGCATGCTGTGTGAGGCATTGTTTAAGTACAACCACTGGGAGTTACAAAAATTGTGTAACCACTGTAGCTCTGATCACTGGGAAACCCAGTGGGATTGTTTTGCATTACTTTGGGGGGTTGTCCAAAAAAAATCTGCTATGATAAACTGGGAAAGGACCCACACGTCACTAAGCGGGCATCTTTGGGAGGGTGGTTGGGTGCACAGGGTGTAGGGCGGCCATGGTACTTGACTGGGCTTGGAAGTTTGGTGGTTGCCCAGGTGCTGCCAGCTGGCACAGCTTAGAGAGGAGGTTAAGGGTATTAGAAGGGATTTATGTGGGGGGGGGATATGGAGGGGTCACCTACATAGCTGTACCAGATGCTGAAGCCTCCAGCATAGGGAGAGGAATGAAGGTGGATACTCGGGGCACATGGGGACCCTGGCAGAGGTGGCCAAAAAGGTGGAAACTTCCAAAGAAGCAGGCAGGCATCTGGAGTTGTCCAGAGGGAACTGAGATGGGGGGTGGGACAGGAGGGGAAGTCTTGGGGTCTGGTCTTAGGCTCAGCAATCGTTTCGACCCTCTACGTCTGGTGGTAGAGGAGAGAGTGTTTGGGGAGAATGCAGCTAGGGCAGGGGCAGATAGGGTGGGGAAGGGAGGAGGGGCAAGAGGCAGGAACCGAAATCGGGAAGAATGGGGGACATGGTGGGTGAGAAAGGGGAGACTTGGGGGGGCTCGGACAGGCAGATGGGATGGAGGTGGGGAGCAGGGCAAGGAGGAGGAGGATCACGTGAACAAGGAAGAGGCTGCGGTAATTGGGGTGGGGCTCAGGAGTGCAGGACAGGGGGTGCTGAATGTGGGCCGGGACGGAAGGGATTAGAACCAAGCTAGGCCAACAGATAGGGCGTTTTGCTCGGGCAAGGGTGGGGACGGGGGGATAGCGATGCAAAAAAGGATACTCTGGTGGGGGGGGTGGCCAGAGACAATAGGGAGAGGGCTACTTTTGACACACAAATTGTGGGAGGTGCGAGGAGCCGGCTGGGAGGAGAGGCCAGAAGAAAGGACGAGGATGGGCGTGGAAGGAGGGGAAACCTGGGGAGTGAGCATGGAGGCAAGGAGGTTAGAGTGCTCCTGTTGGAGGATTCCATGATCAGGGGTATCCAGGGGGAGGATAAAACCTGTCTGGTAACAACCAAATGTCATCCTGGCCTGACGGTGCACAAGGCCAAGCACGAGGTATATTCACTGGCAAAGGAAATGTGGAGGGTCCCTGGACATACTGGTTCACCTGGGTATGAACGACAAAGATGGGAATAGTGAATTAGAGATACAGGCAAGGTTTCGGGAGCTAGCCAGGGTTTGCCGTACCATAGGATGCTCAGTCTGCTTCTCGGAAATCCTGCTGGTGCCGAGGGCTAGTGGGGAGAACAAGCAAAAAATTAGGGTGGTAAATCAGTGGCTCAAGGAGTGGTGTGAGGCTAGGGGGTATGGCCTTGTGGAGGACTGGGGTGCAACCTGGGAGGATAGGGGGCTGTACGCTAGGGACATGCTCCACCTCAGTTTGGAGGGGAAGGAAGTCCTAAAGCTGGAAGTAGCTGGATTAATCGGTGAAAGGTGGGGTTTAAACTTAAGAAGGGGGAGGGATCGAAGAAGGGGCTATTGCAGGGGGTACTATAAAAGAGGGACTCTGTCTCCATTCCCCTAAGGGGCAGTAGGGATATGGAAAAAGGCCAGCGGGTAGGGTGCGGGGGGCATGCAGCTAAACGGAGCACAAGGGTGGGGAGTGGGAGGAGGGAAAGGGTGGAGGTGGTCCTGATAAATGCCAGGAGCTTAGGAAATAAGATGCCTGTGCTCTAGGTGCTGCCAGTTGAGGGAGCAGTAGATGTGGCAGTGGCCGGTGAGACCTGGGCCACCCAAGGGCATGAATAGGACCTAAACCTGGAGGGCTACACTATGTTCAGGAAAGATGGAGGAGAGTGTAGCACTGATGGTCAAAAATTGCATAGGAGGGGTGGAGGAGGCGGAGGGGAGCGTGGAGGCAATTTGGGTCACCCTGCAAACGTAGGGGGTAAGAGAGTAAAAATAGGGGTGGTATGCAGACCTCCTGTGCTGGCAGAGGATCTGGAAGAGAGCCTGGTGGCAAATGTTATGGGCCACTGTAGATTGGGTAAGGGAAGGATAGTGGTGATGGGGGACCTAAACAAGCCAGGAACAGACTGGGGGACTATGACGTCCCCAGTGGCCAAGGAGCAGAGGTTGGTGGATGTCTTCCAGGACGCGTTCCTGACCCAGCAGGTGGAGGAGCCGACTAGGGAGGCCAGGATACTGGACGTAGTCCTGGCGGGCAGTGACCAGATTAAGGGCCTAGAGGTGAGGGACCGTGATCATACCACAGTCTGTTTTTTCCTTGGGCGGGGGGGGGCCACACAAAGATGGTGGTAATTGACTTTAGGGGTGAGGATTTCAGGGGGATGGGAATGGTCATTTGGACACGATAAGGCCAGACAGGGATGCTGACAGTACTAACATACTAAAATGCCAGCAGAATAGGCCTAACGGTCTTTCGTGTCTGCTCGTTTGGTCAGTCCCAACCTGGGTGCTGACCTTGCTGTCCTCTCCGCCTTCTGGCTTCTCCCTCCCAGTTCCGGATATTCTTGCTGCATTGGATTTTGCTTCCAGAACCCTTCCGTACCTGTCCCACCCCTCTTGAACCTCTCCACTGTCTCTGCCTCCACCAGCCCCCTAGGTAGTGCATTCCATGGCTCCACCACCCTCTCAGTGAAGTAGCACCTCCTCCTTTCTCCCTGAATCTTCCCCTCCAGCTTCCAGCCATGCCCTCTAGTGGCCTTCCTCCTTCCTTGAACACCCGACTGTTCCTCCCCTATTTACCCTCTTCATGTACCTAAGACCTCTATCATGTCTCTCCCCCGGTCCCTTCTCTTCCAGTGTGTACATATTTAGCTCTTGAGCCTCTCCTCATAGGTCCTGTCCCCAAGCCCCAAATCATTTGGTTGCCCTCCTCTGGACCCTCTCCAGGAGGTTAATGTCCGCTTTAAGTGTGGCCTCCAAAACTGCACGCAGTACTCAAGGTGCGGCCTCACCAAGCAGTTATACAGAGGAGTATCACTTCCCTCCTTCTGGAGGTGATCCCCCTAGCGATGCATCCCAGCATCCTGTTGGCCTTGGCTGCTGCCCTCCTACAAGTCTCAGAGTTGTTCATCTTGACATCCACCACCACTCCCAGGTCCCTCTCAGTCATCGAGACTTGTAGCATTTCCCCCCCACAGGGTGTACACTTGACCTGGGTTTCTGGCCCCCAGGTGGAGTACCTTGCATTTCCCTGCATTGAACCTCAGCTTCCACTTTCTAGACCATCTTTCCAGAGCCTCCAGGTCCACCTGTAGGGCCACCCTCCCCTCCTCCCCATCCACCACCACCCCCAGTTTCGAGTCATCTGCGAAGAGACTCATCTCACTTCTGATTCCTGTCCTTATGTCAGAGACGTAGGCATTGAACAGAAGGGGCCCAAGGACTGATCCCTGTGGGACCCCACTAATGACCCTCCTTGGGGATGAGACTGTCCCACCAACTACGACCCTCTGGGTCGGGTCCTGGAGCCAATTGCCTATCCATCTGATCATCTGGTTCCCCACCCCCATTTCTCCCAGCTTATCCAACAGGCCCACGTGAGGAACAGAGTCAAATGCCTTGCTGAAGTCTAGAAAGAGGACATCCACTGGTCTACCCAGGTCCAAGGCACTTGTCACCCAGTCATAGAACTCCACCAGGTTTGTCTGACACGATTTCCCCAGGATGAATCCATGCTGTCTATCGTCCAGGCACCCTGACTTATCCAGGTCCCCCCCTAGCCTCTCCTTGACAATGCCCTCCATCACCTTGCCCACCACCGAGGTCAGGCTGACAGGCCTGTAGTTCCCTGCCACCTCCCTTGATCCCCCCTTGTGGATAGGCACTATATGCGCCACCTTCCAGTCTTGGGGCACCTACCCTGTCCTCAGAGAGATGGTGAAAAGCTCTGCCAGGGGTTTTGCCAGGACATCTGCAAGTTCCTTCAGCACTCTGGGATGTAATTTATCCGGCCTCGGTGCTTTCTCCGTCTTAAGGGAGCTGAGGGCTTCCCTCACTCTCTCTGCTGTGATTTCCACTTCCGGTACCCCTTCTCCCTGCTTAGCCCTCCCCCACCTGCCAGTGATGCCTCCCCCTCTCCCCAGACCTGCCGATCGGTAGGGGTCCCCCCCTCCTCAGTATCTCTGTCTCCTCCCATGTATGATGCAGCACCCCCATTTTCCCTGGTGAAAACTGAGGTGAAGTACTCATTTAGTACCTCAGCCTGCTCCCCCGGGTCTTGTGCCCATCTCTCCCCTGATTTAATCCTGCTAATCTGCCCCTTCACCCTTCGTTTTTCCCCAGTGTATCTAAAGAACCCCTTGTTCCCTCTCCTAATTTCCCTGGCCAGGTTCTGCTCCTTCCTTGCCTTAGCCGCCCTCACCACTCTAGTGGCCCTTCTAGCCATCAGCTCGTACTCCCTCGATCCCTTTCACTCCTTGAGCACTTGGATTGCTTATAGGCTGCTTTCTTTCCCAGCGCCCTCCTGGACCTCCCTGGTCCACCAACAGGGTTTTGGGCCTACCGCATTCGTCTTACTCTTGCACAGGTGCTGGTAGCATCCTGCACCCTCTCCTGATGATTTCCACCTACTGTCAGCGTCCATGTCTGACCCAATCCCATCAAATGCTCCTAAGGATCCTTCCCATTTCCTTAAAATCCGCCCCTGAAGTCAGTTACTTCCGTCTTTGTGCAGCCTTCTACCCTCCTAGGTCCAGGCAGAACCAGACCGTGGCATGGTCACTCCGCCAATGGGTCCCTTCACCTCCAGGCCCCAATCTGGTCACTGTCTGCCAGGACCCATCCAGTACCTGTGCCTCCCTGGTGGTTCCCTCACCTGCTGAGTTAGGAGCAGCGTCTTGAAAGACATCCAACAACCTCTGTTCCTGGTCACAGAAGATGTCATAGTCTCCCAGTCTGTTCCTGGCATGTTTAAGTCCCCAACACCACCACCGTTCCTCTGCCCAGTCTGCAGTGTCTCTAACATCTGCCACCAGACTGTCCTCCATCTCCTCCACAGGGCAGGGGTCTATACACCACTCCTATTTTTACTCTCTTGCCCCCTTGTTATCATGGTGACCCAAATCACCTCCACGGTTCCCTCCGCCTCTACTCCCCTATGCCAATGCAGTTTTTACTATCATTGCTACCCTCCTCCCTTCCTCCCTGTCCTTCCTGAGCGTGGTGTATCCTCCAGGTTCAGGTCCCAGTCATGTCTTGCAGTGGCCCAAGTCTCAGTGACCTGCCACATCCACTGCTCCCTCAGTTAGCATCGCCTGGAGCTCAGGCATTTTATTGCCCAAGCTCCTGGCATTTAGCAGGACTACCTTCCACCCTTTCCCTATAGTTCCATTTCCCCTGCTCATGTTCCCATGGGGATTCCGTTTTCCCCTGGTCTGCACTTTGCCAGTTGGCCTTTTCCTGCAATCCTCCTGGTCCCCAGTAGGTGGGAGATCATTAGGAGGGGGGTGCAAGAGGCTACCAGGTCCTGTGCAAGAGCGAGGTGCAAATTCGGTAAGGCCAGAAAACCCTGTTGGTGGACCTGGGAGGTTCAGGAGGCGGTGAGGGAAAAGAAGGCTACCTATAGGCTTTTCAAACTCTCAAGGAGCGAAAGGAATCGGAGGAGTATGAACTGATGGCCAGGAGGCAGGGGTCGTGTTAAGCCCATGCTCCATGCTCGGAGCACAAATTGCCTCAACAGGAGCACATTTTTAAACTGCTTCCCCGTGCTAGCTGTGCTCCTGCTGTATTCTAGGAACACAGAGGGGGAAGGGCATGGCAAATTTTCTGCAGTTCGTTCCTTCATCTCTGTACTGTGTACAAAATATGAGAGCAGTGCAAAAAGGGGACCGTGTGCATTTTATGTAGCAAGCAAGTCTGGAAGAATGCAGTCGTTGGTGTCCGTCCGTCTCTCCCCGTTTACTTTCAGCGAGAATAATGCTATAAAACAGTTGATGGCAATTTCTGTCTATCGTGTTGGTGTGGGGACGGGCTACCTCTGTTCCTGTCACCGATTGGATTGCAGCACTAGGTATTAAAGCCGCAGAGCCGCAAGCACGAGGAGAGAAGAGAAGAGACTGGAGTGGAGACAGTGAATTTGAGTTCTGTGGAGCTGCATTCTTGAGGCGTCAAAATGAACCTGCCAGCAAAGCTCAGCTTTCATTAAAGAAGCCAGCGTAAAATGGTATGTTGATAGTCCCTGTCCCAGCCTAGCCTGTGTGTGTGTGTATTAGTATTTCATGTTTTGGGACTGGGTTAGGTCGGAGTGCCACAGTGCACTTTTTTAGTTTCCTGGCGATTGCAAAGTCGACTGTGTTGTGAGTTGAATTTCAAAACTATTGGGCAGGTCTTTTTATTTAATTGTGGCACTACATTTTGGGATGCATTGGATTAACCTTTGAGGCTTCGGTGGTGGTGGTGGTATGGTATTTGAGAATGGACTGCATCATGTGCGGATTGATTTGGGGCCAGGGGTGTTGCCTGGTCAAGTAGCACTATATTGTGTGAGCCAGGTTTGTGGTGTAAAACAAAAAAACTAGGTTTTATTTTAAATTTTGCTTAACCTGCTTGTGATCATCATCAGACTCTTACAGGCCCAGTGTCTAACTGCTAAATGGACTGTTCACAGATGAAAAGGCTGGTTCCATGGTGGTGTTTTCTGTATTTTAATTTTTTTTCAAATAGACTGCAGGTGCCGAATGCCAATCTGCTAGATCAAGGTTGGGTTTGGGGGTGTGCCGGTGGGGGGTTCTGTGCTGCCACCTGGAGACATGTTGCCCTGGTCAGGTCGAGAGTGCTCAGTCTCTGAGTGGTCACTGTCACATGTATCAAATACGGATATTGCCATATTGTGGTGTATGGTTTTAAAAAACAGTGATCAGCCACCTCGTATACTACTGGCGCCCGCCTGACTCTTCTTGTTGCGATGTATTTTATGGTGGTGAGTTGCTGTGTGGTCATCTTGTGCCTGGGCGGGAGGGGTGGCCTGGGGGTGCACAAATGAATGAATTATAAAGTCTGCTAATATGGGTGAATTTGATTTGAAAGGAATTGAAGTGGGAAGAGATGCGGGGAAGGGGTTGCAATGTGCTTACTTGCTCTGGGCTGCCACTTAATAAAAAGAAAAGCAGTTTTTTTTTTTTTGGCTTGTGTGTGTGTTTAAACACTTGTGGCATTTCATTACATGAAACCCACAAGTGTTTAAACATTATTGCCTGCTGTGGAGTCAGCTCCGTTGTCTTGTTTAGTAGTGGAGGGACTACTTTACTGCTATTTAGAGGGCAATAGTACCTTCCAGTATGGGCTATTCCAGACCTTCCAGGTACTATAAGGCCATCCACCTCCAGCATCGAGCCTCATTACGCTCCTAGCTGTCCTATATATTCCAGTACTGCCCACCATGTCGTGTATTATTGGTTGCATAATCAGTACAGTGTGCAGATTCACTACTGAATTTATAACAATTTCAAGAAACCAGGACTGCAAAGTGCTGATGCTATGGAACGTTGGAGGACATGGGGAAACAACTGAGATAAAATACCAAATGCTAGTAGGTCAGATCCCTAACACAGGCCTTCAAAATCAAAGCATTTCTGATACAGTGTGATAATTTGGCATGTTAAACCTACAAGCTAGGTAGGCAAACTAGCATACAGTCGGCACTGCTGGAGAGCAAAACACATCGTGTAGTTTCACAGCATCAATATTATACCCCCTGGTGCCTTGCCATTTTTATGATCAGTAGTGAATCTGCACACTGTATTGATTATATCCCACTCACAGCCACGTGACAATTCTTCTTGTTTCTGCCCCCACAAAAAATTACAAACTATTATACTGTGGGCTTAAATAAACGCGCATCTGATTGGCTGGCTGGCACCTTTTCCCTATTGTAAAATCTAGTATTACCCCATGGGAAAAGGTGCCAGCCACCAGTCAGCCTCATTAGGAACTCCCCCGAAGATTACTCCGACCATCACCACTGGGACCGGCAAAGATGGCAATCCCCACTAAACGGCTGTCTCGCAGAACTGCTGCTGTGGAGATATAACAGGCAGAATAATATGCCTTTACAAATTAATTTTTTAGGGCCGTCCCTGTGGCGGACCTTTGTACCCACCTTCCTTAGAGCTCTCTGTACATCCACTCCCATCTCACTCTCTGTCTCCGCAATGCTCCATTCCCACTTTGTTTCTTTGCTTCGGTCCCCACTCTGTTTCCTAAACGGCAGTCTGCAGCACTTCTCGATACACTCCTCCAGCCATCCCCGTTCACCTGAAGGCACATTTAAAAAGTATAACAAACACTGAAGAAAGGAAATTGTTTTAAATTAGAAACCGAGGGCTAAAAAATGTTAGAATTCACTGCCGAAAAGCCGAACGGTATTAGGCATGCGCGCATGACCAGTATAGCAGTTTGGCTTTTTGGTATTCTTCTGAATGTTTGCCCCTTGCTTTTTAATATAAAACACTTTCCTCACTTCAAGGTTTGTTACAGGCCTTACATATGCCTTCAGTTAAACAAGGATAGTTCCAGCATCAAGACCTAGTCTCTCCCCCAAAAAAAATTATATGGAGTGATCATAATCTTTTAGCCTCAACTATAAGCACTAAGATTATTATCTTGCAGTTACGTAATTGATACACATGTGTACCTGAAGAGTACACACGTGGTGTGCTGGGGGAAAAAACTAGAGCATATGTACTTGAAGTACAGTACTGTATATGTGTATGTAAAAAGGCTGTAGTAGAAAGGCACTGAATACTCCCACAATTAGTCTGTTTTATATGATTAAGTCTCTGTATTTCAGCCAGTAAGCTGAGGCACAGAAGGAGCTGCAGACAGCTGAAGGAATTGAGAAGTGGGAGAAGGCCTTCTTTCACTATATAAGCAAGAATAGGGACAAGAAGAACTGGATTGTTAGGCTTAAGAAAGGAGAGAAGTGGGTGAAGGATAATGGGGGCAGAGATACTAAATGAATACTTCCATTCTGTCTTCACCTGGGAGAAGGACAGACCAGTGCCTTCAGGAGGGAGAACAGGAGCAGGGGGGAGGGGAACACATGTAGTGACAGAGGAGGAAAGAGTCAGGAAGGGGCTGGTAGCAATGAAGATGGGCAAATCACCAGGCCCAGACAGAGTACATCCAAGGGTACTCGGGGAACTGGCGGTGGAGCTTGCAGGGCCACTGGCTGGCCTGTTTAATAGTTCACTGGAGGGTATAGTACCGCAGGACTGAAGAACGCCACATGTGGTGCCCCTCCACAAAAGTGGTCTCAAATATGACCCAGGGGATTATAGAACGTCAGACCTCAGTCGTGTGCAAGCTGAAAGAGACCACACTTGAGGGAAAGGTTGCTAGAATATCTAGAAGGAGCAGGTCTCCAGGATGCGAGGCAGCATAGGTTCGGGGGATTGTGTCAAACGAATCTGACTTTTTGACTGGGACACTAATACAGTAGACAGGCCAAGCGGTAGACATCCTCTGTCTGGATTTCAGCACAGCCTTTGATTTTGTGCCCCACAAAAGGTTGATCATTTCATTTTTCATTTTTGTTAGGGTTAACCCATTGAGCAAGCTTATTAGAAATGGTGATCCAGAACACACAGTTTACAAACAATAAAGACTTGTTACAACACATTTAACAATACATTATAAGGTACAACAATCATACACAATAAAACCATTCACAAAAATAACCACAGCAACATTTAATCTGACTAATAATATTATCTAAAAACCATTGTTCAAACCCCAGGAAATCTTACTGTATTCTGACTTATGCAACATGGTCTCACCATTGGACTGCCCCAGAGCCAAAATGTTTAATAGAACCTATGCAAATGATGGAATGCTAGGCTCGAGCTCGGTTTTCAATCACTGCCCCTGGTAAACCGTTTCTAAACCGTCAGATTCTTTACTCCGCTTGCCTCAGTAAGATGTTTCTGGAGAGCTGTCCTTCATCGCTTGAAGAAACTTTAATTTCTCGGTTATTTTATCAGTAAATTTATTTTATTTGGTATTCTTTTCACTGTCCTTGGTTTTCGGGTAGTAATTGTTTAGATTTTAGTTTTAGAGGGGTAAGTAGTAGTTTTCCTCCCCGGTTTCTTAACTGAGAGGAAACCGACAGTCTCCCTAATTATTTTTTTTGTCTTTTAGTATTTTAGTTTAAATTCTGTTCCGACTCGGTATAGTCTGTTGTTTTAGTGAATTTTACTGGGGTAACTCCTGGTCAGTGGGTCTCTCTTTTTCCAACCGGGGTAACTCTTGGGCTGTTGTTATTATTTAAAAAATTCCAGGTTTACTTTGTGTGTTATCTGGGTTATGTCACAGAAATCAAAAAAAGACAACTGGTTTCCAGCACTGTACTGAGTGCGGGGAACTGTTTGCAAAAGCAGATCCTCATCTAATTTGCTTGTTCTGTCTGGGGTCAGACCACTTACAGACATACTGTGGGATCTGTGCTGTACTTTGGACAGGAGATTAAAAAGACTGAAGGAGAAAATGACTGAAAAGGCTCCTAACCCAGCCGGTGAGCCACTGGATTATCTGGAGGGGCTGCCCTGTGGCAGGGGCGATAGAACTACAAAGAAACGTATTGCGGATAAGGCTGCTGTACTGGCCATTGCCATTAAAAAGAAGAGAAAGGAGAAGCACCAGGAACCTCAACCAAAGCAAACCACGGTTCCTTCTGAGGAAATCGCTAACGCGATTAAAATTACTCAGTCTCTTCAATCTCGGGTTCCGGTTGGGAAGCAACCGGTTACCCTTACTCCCGGTTCGCAGGATATCCCCGGTTTAACAGACCCTAGTGGGGTTCCTTTTGGGGACACTGAGTTTGGCATTGAACCTGATGAGGCGAAGATGAGGACTATGGGAGCCTGTTGACCCAGATATCTTCTCCCCCAATCCTCACAGACCAGATTTCTCTGACAAGGGAACAGAAGATTTTACCTCATACTTTGCTTTTATGAAGCAAGCGCTCGACCTCTTATCCCAAGAAGATATAGAAGATGAGGAGGAAGAGGATTATAAAGAAATGATGAATCCTCCCTCTTCACTAATCATTAAGGAAGCAGACCTTGAAGATGCTACAAACCCCTACTTCTGTCCCACCCACAGACAGGAAAACAGACAGTATTGGGTAGCCAAGGCTGGGCCTGACTTTCTTTTTGGGCATCCCAGCCATGAAGGTGTGGTACAGGCTGCAGCTTGTGACAAAGCTGGCATCCCTCTGGCCTCCCACCCTCCAGAAAAAGATTCTAGGAGGGTGGATTCCATTGCAAAGAACATTTATTTGGGATCCTCCCTGGCTATTAGGCAGGCATCTTACATGGCCTATATAGCCAGGTATCAAAAAAAATATGTGGTCTGCAGTTTTAGAGATTCCCAAGGCAGCCCCTCCTCCCATGGCTGCTGATGTGGAGGAAACTGCAAAAAGAGGCATTGAAGCCTCTAAAACACAATTTAGGAAGGCAGTGGATGCTAGTGACATTGCATCCAGACAAATGGCATCTTCTGCATCACTGAGGAGCTTTGCCTGGCTCAGGACTACCAACCTGACACAGGATACTCAGAACAAAGCCATGGATTTTCCTTGTGACCCTGTGTCTCTGGGGAACAAATAGAGGCATACATGAAAAAATGGGTGTGTACAAGGCTGCCTATAAAAGTGCAGCTGCTAAAGAAAGGGCTGCTAATCCCCAGAAGCACCATGCAAGGGGTGGCAGAGGTAGGACTTCTTATAGACCCCTTTTCCAGCCTCAAGTTTTTCCCCAGTACTAGCCTAGGGGATACTTCAGGGGCAGGTGCAGGAGGGGCAGTGGCCGCACTAGCCCCAGTGTCCAGCCAGTAGCACAGTCCAAACAGACTCCCTGAGGGGATTGATCAGGTCACCTCCCCACTTCCGGTAGGGGGCAGGTCGGCCCACTACTTCCAGGAGTGGGAAAATATCACCACAGACAAATGGGTCCTGGAAGTGGTGGGCCAAGGACTTGTCCTCAGTTTCAAGGCTATGCCAAAGCTGAGGTCAAGGGCCTTCAGACCCTCTTCCCCATCAGAAACGGCTCTGCTGGAAAATGAGATTCTAGGGACGTGAATATGTTGTTCAATCCACACTGTTTGGCAGTTCCTTGCCGCTTTAAATCTTGCCAGAAAGTTTTCAAGCTGGCTCCTCCCACCCACCCGGGTGGTAAAACCCTTGGCTCCGCCCCATGATGCCAGTTCTTCCTTACTGCTTGGAAGCTCAGGTTCCCTCCTTAGCGCTCTGCATTTTAGGCCTGGATCCACAGTCTTCGGAATTTCCAAAACTTATTTTAAAATTTACATGACTTCGGTCTTCGTCTTCCCTCGTGGCTGCGATGGACAAAGCGACTCCCGGCATCCGTTGATGCCCATGTGGGCAGATGATGTCCTGGACCAATCCGCACTCCACGTGCATCTACTGCCTGGGGCTTGGCTACAACTCGCAGGCTTGCAAATTGTGCAAGTCCTTTTCGGCTTCGGTCTTGGAGGACTGCGCTGCCAGACTTCTTCTCGGATGACCCGAAAAATGGTATCCGCCAGTCAAGTCTAAGGAGGCCCGTTGGGCGGTGTCCGCAGCGGTGGGCTTCGCGGAACAGTTGGAGCAATTGATTGCCCTCAAGGAGGAGGCAGCCCAGGCTGCTGCTTCTTCCTCCTCGGCTGCAGTATTTATCCCGCTCCCTTTGGGCTCCTCCTACATGGCTTCGTTTAAGGAGCTTTGCCAGTCTCTCTCCACCAATGGAGATGGGCCATCGGGACATTCCAGTCGGTCCAAGAAGGAGGACTCTAAGGGTAAGTCCCACCATCGACGTTCGTGGGAGAAGGAGAGATCCCCCTTCACCAGACCATCGACTTCGGTCGAGGTTGCGGCTGTGGCCGCTGGCTTCACAGTGCCCCCATCAGGTCAGCCGGCTGAGACATCCGTCGACGCGGTCGAGATTTTTCTCTACCCGTCGGACGGTTTGTCGACTGGAGAAGTAGACAACCCTTCATCACCGGTTCCCCCGGTGGAAACCGAGGACTTGCCTGTGCTTTCTGTGCCGGAGTCCCCGGTTAAGGGCCCTGCACTGAGGTAGGAGCGGGTTTCCCCCATCCCCTCTCTGACCCATCCTCGGAACCCCCGAAGGTCTCTGTCCTCTTCCAGGTCCAGCCGGTCCCGCCGACATCGGCGGTCTCTGTCTCAGCACCATGGAAAACGACGTCGCCGCTCATCCTCGTCATCCTCTTCGGAGGATAGGCTCTGGCGCAAGTTGAGTTGGCACTACGAGGATCTAATATGGCAACAGCTGTTATTGTCCAAGAATAAGCAGACACCGTTGCCTTCTCCGGCCATTAAGTGGTTGTCACGGAAGCGGCCGAAACAACCCCTCATAGTGGTAGAGGAGCCGACCCTGGCACCGGTTGTTCGGCCGAAGCCAGCTGCTCCAGCCATTGTGGTGGAACCTCTGCCTCCACAACCGAAGACTGGGGCCCCGACCAAGGATTCTCGGTCGGGTCAGGGCTTGCCCCACAGGTTGTCGGTCACTCTCACTCCCGATCAACCTCGGCAGGTGGAGGGTGGCTCAGGAGCCCGGCAGCTGTTTGCAGACTCCTCTGAGTCTGACGACGACTCCTCCCTGTTCTCCAGGCCACTTGACCTGGAGTCTGCAGGGGGGTCAGTCGGTGGATGAGAGCCCATCCTCGTTTTTAGGTTTGCTTTGGCTCATCTCTGAGTCCACCGGGATGCAGCTCGAACCCATTTCAAAATGGGTCAAGTATTCCCTCATGGAGATACTGGACCGAAGGGATTCCCCTACGGACGCCTTTCCTGTGGCCAAAGCCATTGTTGGCCCGGCCTTGGAGTTATGGCAGCGGCCAGCATCTTGTCCCACGCCTTCAGCCAGGATGGCTCGAAAGTACGCAGTCCTCACTGGCTCACTCTCCGGTTTCTCGGAGCACCCCTCTGCAGAGGGGTTAGTGATCAATACGTTTTCCAGCGCTTTGGGAAAGCTCAGGATGTGGACAAACCACCCGATAAGGAATCCAAAAAGCTGGATTACGTGGGGCAGAAGGTTTACACTGCTTCCTCCCTAGGTCTTCGTCAGGCTAGCTTGGCCGT
This sequence comes from Neoceratodus forsteri, assembly GCA_016271365.2. Taxonomy (NCBI): domain Eukaryota; kingdom Metazoa; phylum Chordata; order Ceratodontiformes; family Ceratodontidae; genus Neoceratodus; species Neoceratodus forsteri. Next base: position 1,549,383,845 of record CM057450.1, read on the forward strand.
TCTGATGGCACATTTCTCAGACGCCCTTATGGGTTCCCTGGATGAGGTGATTCCCCATCTCCCGACTGACCTTCAGACAACGGTCAAGCAGGTGCGGGATCAGGGAAGGGCAGTGGCAAAACAGCAGCTCCAAACTTCGTTGGACATAGGTGATTCTTGTGCTCGATCAGTAGCGGCCGCAGTGGCCATGCACCGCAGAGCTTGGCTGCGGATCTCCACCTTCAGAGCGGACACCCAGCACAAGCTGGCAGATGTTCCCTTCCTGGGCACCGACTTGTTCGGGCCAGGGGTGGAATGCCATCTCCAGAGGATTGAGAAGTCCATTGCCACCTTGGACTCGGTCACGTCTGCCCAGAAGGACAAAGGCAGCCAGCAACAGCGTAAACCCTTCCGCCCCTGCGGCATGACCGGCCCAGCAGCACCAGGGCCAGTAGGTGCACATTTGGCACCCTAAGGCCAAATCTGCCACTTCCTCCAGTAAGAAGCCAGGAGGCAAGGGTCCAGGAGGTCCCTCAGCGGGCTCTTCCTCCAAGCCTGCCCAGTGACTGGTTGAGGTGTCTCCCCAACCTTGTCCTCCTCCCAGGTCTTCCCAGTGGGGGACTCCGCCACTTCTTTCCGCCTGGTCCGCTATCACCACGGACTGCTGGGTGCTAGAGTGGTAGGCAGGGTCTGCCTCTGGAATTCATGCAGTTCCCTCCCTATCGAGCCGTCACTCCACGGGGGGCAACTGGTTCTGCAGCACCTCTCTCGGCTCGTCAAGCCGACATTGCCCTGCTTCTCCAGAAGAAAGTGATCAGTGAAGTGGCGGACCCTCCTCCAGACCCAGGGTTTGCATCCAGGTACTTCCTGGTCCCAAAACGGACAGGGGGCTGGCGCCCCATTCTCGACCTGCGTGACCTGAACAAGTTCCTAAGTCAGCGCACCTTCAGGATGGTCACTCTGGCTCAGATCATTCCATCCTTGGAACTAGGTGTGTGGTTTTGTTCTCTGGACCTTCAGGACGCATTCTTTCACGTCCCAATCCGTCAGTCTCATCAGCGATTCCTCCGCTTCTGAGCAGAGGGATCTCTTTACGAGTTCCGGGCCATGCCTTTCGGCCTCTCTCCTGCTCCCAGGGTCTTCACCAAATGCATGGCAGTGGTGACAGCATTCTGCGGCGCTGAGGGTCTGGGTCTTCCTTACTCTGGACGACTGGCTGATTGCAGCCCCCTCCAGGTTGGAGGTGGAGCGGTCCAGGGATCTGGCCCTCCAGGTCTGCTCTCAGATTGGCCTCCTCATCAACGAGGCCAAGTCGGAACTCGTGCCATTGCAGGTGATTCAGTTCATCGGGGCAGAGCTCGACTCTCTTTGAGCCAGAGCCCGGCTCCTGGTGGATAGGGCCGAGGTCCTTTCCTCCTTTGCCCATTCATTTCTGGTTGGGAAATTGCACCCTGCTCGGGACTTCCTGCGTCTTGTGGGTCTCATGGCGGCCTGCACCAGCGTGGTCCGTTGGGCCCGCTGGCGTATGCGTCCCCTGCAATGGGGGCTGGCCCGCCAATGGTCACAGAGCTCCGGTCCTCTGGACCAGCCAGTGACAGTGACCCAGGAGATGTGGGACGGCATACAGTGGTGGCTCATTCCAGCTCATCTGCAGGAGGGTGTCCCGTTTGTCCGCCCCCAGCCGACGGTCACTCTGCCGATTGCGCCTCTGATGAGTTGGTGTGCCCATCTGGGGGAGCTCAGGGCCCATGGCCTCTGGTCCCCTCAGGAGTCTTGATGCCACATCAACCTGCTGGAGCTCCGAGCGGTGCGTCTAGCCCTCACCGCCTTCGCTCCGTTTGTACAGGGTCAAGTCGTTCAGGTCCAGACAGACAACACCACGACCATGTACTACCTCAACTGACAGGGCGGGACGCACTCCCTTGCCTCTGTGCAAGGAGGCTCTTCGCACTTGGTCTGTCGTGATCAGCCTGGAGGCGGCTCTCCTAGCCATCCATATGGCAGGAGCCTCCAACAGTCTGGCCGATGCCCTCAGCCGGATAGGCGCTGCATCACACGAGTGGTTTCTCCTGCCGGAGGTAGTACAAGATCTGTTCTCCCATTGGGGCAACCCTCAGGTGGACCTGTTCGCCTCCAGGGAGAATGTGAAGCTGAAGCTATTTCATGCCGGCCCCCCTCACAGGGCTTGCTGCAGGGGGATGCCTTCTCGAGGCCGTGGACCCCGGGCCTCTTCTACGTCTTCCCTCCTTTTCCCTTGATCCACAAGGTGCTTCTCAAGGCAAAGAGGGACGAGGCGCAGGTGATTCTGGTAGCCGCAGTCTGGCCCCGCCAGTTCTGGTACCCAGATCTCCTCAGCCTCAGCTCCAGGCTCCCGAGGCGGCTTCCAGCCCACCCAGACCTGATCTCGGTCAACAAGGGGAAGGTTCTCCATCCGGACCTTCAGTCCCTGCACCTGACAGCCTGGTTCCTGAGCAGCTAGAGTTCCAGGCCTTGGGTCTTTCTGACGAGGTCCTCAACGTCGTTGAGGCGTCCCGTAAGGAGTCGACCAGAAAATGCTATACCTTCAAATGGAAGAGATCCTCCATTTGGCGTCAGGACAAGGGGTTGGACCCTTCCAGGATGCTAGTCTGTGCCTTGGCTAACATCCTGGACTACCTGTGGTCCCTTTCTCAGCTAGGGCTTCGGTCGACGACCCTTAAGATGCACCTGACAGCAATCTCTGCTTACTGGGCATGGGCCAGCAAGCAGTTGGTGGCGCAGGAGAAGGTGGTCGGGTGCTTTTTCAAAGGCCTTGATTACGTATCCCCTCCCGTGTAAGAACCTCCACCTCCATGGGATCTACTGCTGGTATTGGCTAAGCTCATGGGCAAGCCATTCGAACCGATGCACAGGTGCGATATCTCCCACCTGTCGTGGAAGACTGCCTTCTTGGTGGCTATTACGTCAGCCAGAAGGATGGGAGAGCTCTAGGCACATTCCATCGAGTCTCCTTATCTGGTCTTCCACAGGGACAAGGTTGTCCTGCGCCCCCACCCGAAATTCCTTCCGAAGATGGTGTCGTAGTTTCACCTTAACAAGGTGTTAACTCTGCCGGTGTTTTACCCCAATCACACCTCATATGCTGAATATAGGCTCCATACTCTGGACCCTAGAAGAGTGCTCGCTTATTATAAGGCGCAGATGGCTGAAGTTCGGGGAGAGGTTCGCCAGCTGTTTGTCACCTATGCTGAAGCCGCACCTGGCAGACCTGCAGTCAAGCAGACGATAAGCAGGTGGGTCACCTCCTGCATAGATCTCTGCTATAGGTTGGCGGGCATGGAGCCTCCCAAAGGGATAAGAGCTCATTCTACCTGCCATACCGCATCTTTGGTGGCTGCTTCTAGGAACGTCCCTATCCAGGAAATCTGCAGGGCTGCTACCTGGAAGTCGGCACCACACCTTTATTTCCCATTACTACATTGACCTTGAGTCACGCCGGGGTGCTGGTTTTGGGACCTCTGTTCTCCAGTCCTTATTCCCTAAGTAGGGGGTGCGCGCCTTGCCTCCCTCCTCCCAGAGAACTGCTAGGAGTCTGCCAGACACTGTGGATTGAACAGCATAGCCACGTCCCTAGAAATATAGGTTACTCACCTGTAACAGGACTTCTAGGAGTGGTATATGTTGTTCATCCACACGACCCACCCGACTTCGATGCGCAATCTGGCTTCCAGCGGGCTAGATCTGGCGTTATGGGGCGGAGCCGAGGGTTTTACCACCCGGGTGGGTGGGAGGAGCCAGCTTGAAGACCTTCCGGCAAGATTTAAAGCAGCAAGAAGCCTGCCAGTCAGTGTGGACGAACAACATATACCACTCCTTGAACTCCTGTTACAGGTGAGTAACCTGTATTTTCAAGCCTTCTGCTGCTGAAAGCAATGGAACCAGTCCCTTCCACCCAGATAGGAAAAGGACTGTATTCAATGTACTTCCTCACAATAAAAAAAAAAACGGGGGAGTGGCAACCCATTCTGGATCTCAGATACTTAAACATGCATCTGACAAAACCAGAATTCAAAATGGTCAACCTGGCTACCATACTACCAACCCTAAGACAAGGAGACTGGCTAGCATCCTTGGATCTGAAGGATGCCTACTTTCACATCCCAGTTAGGTCACACAGAAAGTACCTCAGGTTCAGGTTGCCATCAGGTCATTACTAATTCAGGGCAATGCCCTTTGGACTGACATTTGCTCCAAGGGTGTTCACAAAATGTCTAGCAGTGGTGTGGCACACCTAAGATGACAAGGGGTGTCAGTGTTCCCCTACCTAGACGACTGGCTCATAGTGGGCCAGTCATGCCAGCAGGCAAGGGAGGCTTTGTCAGTAACACAAGACACTCTCTCATCCCTGGGGTTCTTGGTGAACCACAAAAAGTCTGTCCTAAAACCAGTCCAACCACTAAGATTGATAGGAGCAGAACTGGATACACAAAAAGGGATGGTTTACTTTCCTCAAGACAGGGTGGACAACCTTATCCAGGTAGCAGATTTCTGTGGATCCACTTCTGCTGGATTGGAAAGGGAGCGGTTCCTGTATGCTTTTCCTCCTTTTCCTCTGTTACTCAAAGTACTAAACAAACTCGGGCTTCAGCCAGCCTCAGTGATCCTCATTGTTCCAGATTGGGCCAGACAGCCTTGGTACTCCACGCTCCTATCATTGTAGGTAGCCAAGCCAGTCAGTCTCCCCAGGTGGAGCATCCTACTCTCATCCTTACAGGGCAGGATCATGTATCCCAACCTATCGCTCCGACTCAAGGTATGGCTCTTGAAAACTTAAGAGTACGCAGATTTGCATCTCTCAGAAGGAGTCATGGATATACTGAGAGTTTCCAGAAAGCCTTCTACCAAGAAAACCTACGCCTCCAAATGGAAAAGATTTTACTTTTGGTGTCAGGGTAGGGGCTTGGACCATGCCGAAGCTAGTCTCTCTCTAGTCCTGGACTATATGGCCCATTTGCCTTCCACAGGTTTAAGTATTTCCACCTTGAGAGTGCATCTGGCAGCTGTCTCAGCTAATTTATCAGCAGGTAAGGCATCTTCCTTGGCTTCAAAGCCAGTGTTCAAGAAATGTTTTAAGTGGTTACGACATTTACATCCACCACACAAGGAGTCTACTCCCATGTGGGATCTGAATATTTGCATTGCTCAGCTTATGCAGTCCCCGTTTGAGCCCATGTCCACAGCAGACCTCAAATATGTCACTTGGAAAACAGTGTTTTTGGTAGCCATTACCTCTTCCAGAAGAATCTGCAAGCTTCAGGCACCATCTACAGAGCCTGGCTATATTGCTGTCCATAGAGACAAAGTAGTTTTGAGAACTAATAAAACATTTTTGCCCAAGGTGGAATCAGAGTTACACCTCAACCAGTCTTTCTTTGCCAGTCTTTTTCACAGACCATTCCACCTCAGGTGAGCGTGCGCTGCACAGCCTCGATGTAAAAAGGGCAGTCAACTACTATCTTGACCACACAAAGAGTCACAGACTGAATCAAACCCAGTTTTTCCTCACTTATGGAGAGGTGGGAAAAGGAAAACCTGCCACAAAACGACCCATTGCACTACGGATTGTGGCCTGTATTCAGTTTTGCTATAGCAAGGTGGGTAAGAAACCACCTGCAGGCCACAGGGCCCATTCAACTTGGGGTACTGTAGCTTCTTTAGCAGCTGCTAGAGCTATCCCCCTAGTGGACATTTGCAAAGCTGCAACTTGGAAGACAGTTCACACATTCAGCAAACATTATTGTTTGGCTGTTCAGGCCAGAGGTGATGCCAGGTTTGGCACAGCAGTCCTGAAAAACCTGTTTCTTAACTAGGTTATAGGTCCACCTCCAAAGGCGCTGCTTGGTAATCTGCATAAGTCAGAATACAGTAAGATTTCCTGGGAGTTTGAAGGAAAAATTACTCACCTTAGTAATCTTGTTTCTTCTAAGGGAATCTTACTGTATTCTGAGCTCCCTCCCTTCCTCCCCTGCACTAACCTGTGGTCACTGCACTACAGCTGTGTTATGGTTATTGAAGTTCTTGTTTTGGGGCATCTGTGACTTGAGTCTTAGTGATGCCACTTTGGAAGTTTTTTTCTAAAGAAGGGGTAATTCCCTTAAATCTTTCCTTACTATTGCCTGGGAGGGTGGTGGTTGTTATTATTAATATTACTGTTATCATCATTATAGTAGTAGGAAACTGTTTAGTGCATGCTTAGTTAAGAATGTGACTGTTTAGAAGCTGTTTACCAGGGACAGTGATTTGAAAACCGAGCTCGAGCCAAGCATGCCATCATTTGCATAGGTTCTGTTAACCATTTTGGCTCCGGGGCAGTCCTATGGCCCCTCCTAAAACTGGCATTCCTGATACTAAAGTGTAGTGATTTACAGCATAAAGTAATGGCAGATATGTGTTGCACTCCAGTTCTCTATTAGCAAATGCTTGTTATATTAAACACATTGTAGGAGGCTTCTTGAGCTGAACTACCATTTTGTAACATTGGTCCCTTAATTATTTATTTATTTTTTTTTTTTAAGGCCCTGTCCTTGATTGATTTGCACTGCAGAAGATTGAACGTTATTGTAGGGTAAAGCGAGCTCACACAGCAGTTGCCATTTGCAGACTGGGGGAAAAAGAATTAAGTTGTTCGTTCCATAGCAGCTCCGTTGCATATACTGGGAGGAGGTGCGTAACGGAGCTGAACAGCGTGAGTGATTCAGACAGCTGAAATCGGAGCCGATTAGTAAAGTGAAAGGGCATGAAGTGTGTAATTCGCATACTTCACACCCTTCCTCTCCTGCTCTTGGCTCCAATTTCAGCTGTCTGAATCACTCATGCTGTTCAGTTCCATTACACCCCTCCTCCCAGCATGTACAAGATAGCTGCTAGAATGGACTCCTGAGCTGTGTAATGTGAGCATCTCGGGGGACTTGCTGCCGAACTTTAGGAACGTCCCAAGGGTGAAAGTGTGCTTAAATGACGTGGGTACCCACATCCCCGAGAGCCCTGAATATGGACTTTTTCACATCTCGATTACAGTCATGCTGCTCTTGGGCACCATATCAGTGAAATATTGTTACTTTAGTGTGTGTTGAAGTTAGAAGGTTTCTCCCCTGTGTTGTACCAAATATGGTGAATGCATCTTACCCTTTGACTAAAGAGCCTTTGTGTTTCCAGAGGTACAGCACTGTATTTGAACTGCTTACCGTATTTGAATGTATCAATTGTTGTTACAGTTGTGATATTTTATAAGAATAAAGTTTAAAAAGAAAAGACATTTCTAAATTGCAATATCTAAGTGGATTATAAAATTATACGCTACTTTTCGATTTGTTTTGCTCCAAACATTTTAGGGTACGCACGTTGTAAACAGTATAGCAAGGACTGTGGTTAAAGTATTTTTACTTAACCACAAGTTGATGCTGTTGTCTTCATTTATTTACATGGTTGGGGGGCAGTTGCAGGGTGGGGGAGTATCCAACTGCAGGAGGGCTGGAGATAACAAGCGCTGAACATTGTGGCAACTTTTGCAAGTTAAATTTATGTAATTTTTCCCTGGAGTCAGGAGTAGGGAAAACGTAACAAAAGTGTTTTTTTTCTTCAATAAAAGCTGCAAAACTCACCACAGAGCATCCCAAACCCCCAACCTTCATATGAAAATCTTTCACACTGCATTACAGTAATGTGTATGGGGTGGGTGGGTTGATGGCATTGTTGGTCAGCCATATGCTTACCCCTGTTGCAGCTGCAGACTCTTAAGGCCAGACCAGAGTCTCCCACACTGCTGACTGGGGGGTAGGGAAGACAACAAAAAAGTGTGTTATCTTCAATAAAAGCCCCAAAACTCACCAGAGCGCATCTAAACCCCCAGAGCTTCTGGGGGCCTAGTGGTTCCCAGACCCCTGGCCTTCATATGTCCCAGTTGAAAGGGTTTTCAGCACCCCCACTATAAAAACTGTTCCAGCCACTGGGGTCAGTAGTGTCTTATAGAAGACTGTAGCTTTAAAGACTTCACTCCCTGGGTCTTGTGGATGTTACTGTACCCCAAGCCATGGGTGGTAATTGGGTTTCTGGGAGAATTGGATTTACTACTTTTTTTAGCGTAATGCGCTCACAGTGTTATAACAGCGGTGTCTGGATGCTGTTGTGTTCCTAATTTGAAACCCTAGTTCCTGTTCAGGCGTGTGCATCTCTTCCTTATAGTGTTTTTTTTTTTTCCCAAGAAAAAGCTAGAATGTTTGAGTAGATGATGCTTATAGTAAAAAAATGACTAGAAAATATTTAAAAAGTCTTTTTAAAAGGTAAATTCACCAGATTATCTTGGTCGAGGCCAGGGAAAGAGATTAATTGATCAGACCAATAATTAGCTTGTCAGCAATATCTGATGAATGAAGGTGTCAGAGCTGCATACTGTGTGCTGACAGTTCAGTTGAGTAGACATTCATTTTTCCCATCCCTTGTTGCATTGCATGAGAGTTCCTGCACCTCTGTCATATTTATTCATAAAATATTATAGGAAAGTTCCACCACCTAGGGAGGACCGTAGTCCCACACCTACACATCTCTTAATTTAACCACTGTGTGTGGAGAGGGGAAGACATAAATTAAACCACACACACACAGGCAAACGAGGTCAGCAATAGGAATCCTGAGGATCTGAAATCCCCCAAAAGAACCAAATAACAAAAGAATCCAAGGGTAAAAAAAAAAAAAATAGTGGAGGTAATGTGGGGGGCAGTACAATCTGAAGAGCCACGTGTGCTAGTCCTCAAAACCTGGGCAGTGAGATTGCAGACTGAGGCCACCACGGCAGATGCGGACCTGGACATGGTATCAATTATGGAGTCCTGGTACAATGAAAACTAGGATTGGGAGGTAGCCGTACCAGGGTATACTCTGGTCACAAAAGACAGGCTAGGTAAAAAAGGGGGAGGTGTGGCTCTTTTTGTCAGGTTGTAACTGACTCGATAACATGCTTGGAAACTCTGTTCGTGTTAACTCTATAACGATGTATAAATGTAACTCAGTACTCTGTATCACCTGACTTGAATTGGTGTATGATACTAACATACTAAAATGCCAGCAGAATAGGCCTAACGGTCTTTCGAGTCTGCTCGATTGGTCAGCCCCAACCCTGGGTGTTGACCTTGCTGCCCCCCTCGCCTTCTCTGGCTTCTCCCTTCCCAGTTCCGGATATTCTTGCTGCATTGGATTTTGCTTCCAGAACCCTTCCCCTGTACCTGTCCCAGCCCCTCTTGAACCCCTCCACCGTCTCTGCCTCCACCAGCCCCTAGGCAGTGCATTCCATGGCTTCACCACCCTCTCCAGTGAAGTAGCACCTCCTCCTTTCTCCCTGATCTTCCCCCCTCCAGCTTCCCACCCATGCCTTCTAGTGGCCCCTCCTCCTTCCTTCGAAGCACCCTGACTGTTCCTCCCCTATTTACCCTCTTCATATACTTGAAGACCTCTATCATGTCCCCCCGGTCCCTTCTCTCTTCCAATGTGTACATATTTAGCTCTTCGAGCCTCTCCTCATAGGTGCTGTCCCCCAAGCCCCAAATCATTTTGGTTGCCCTCCTCTGGACCCTCTCCAGGAGTTTAATGTCCCTCTTTAAGTGTGGCCTCCAAAACTGCATGCAGTACTCAAGGTGTGGCCTCACCAAGCAGTTATACAGAGGGAGCATCACTTCCCTCCTTCTGGAGGTGATCCCCCTAGCGATGCATCCCAGCATCCTGTTGGCCTTGGCTGCTGCCCTCCTACAAGTCTCCGAATTGTTCATTTTGACATCCACCACCACCCCCAGGTCCCTCTCAGCCATCGAGACTTGTAGCATCCCCCAGGGTGTACACTTGGCCCGGGTTTCTGGCCCCCAGGTGGAGTACCTTGCATTTCCCTGCATTGAACCTCAGCTTCCACTTTCTAGACCATCTTTCCAGAGCCTCCAGGTCCCCTGTAGGGCCACCCTCCCTCCTCCCATCCACCACGGCCCCAGTTTTGAGTCATCCGCAAAGAGACTCATCTCACTCCTGATTCCTGTCCTTATGTCAGAGATGTAGGCGTTGAACAGGAGGGGCCCAAGGACTGATCCCTGTGGGACCCCACTAATGACCCTCTTTGGGGATGAGACTATCCCGCCAACTACGACCCTCTGGGTCCGGTCCTGGAGCCAATTGCCTATCCATCTGGTTCCCCACCCCCATTTCTCCCAGCTTATCCAACAGGCCCACGTGAGGAACAGAGTCAAATGCCTTGCTGAAGTCTAGAAAGAGGACGTCCACTGGTCTCACCAAGGTCCAAGGCACTCGTCACCCAGTCATAGAACTCCACAAGGTTTGTCTGACCCGATTTCCTGGGGCAGATCCATGCTGTCTATCGTCCAGGCACCCTGACTTTTCAGGTCTCTCTCCCCCCAGCCTCTTGACAATGCCCTCCATCACCTTGCCCACCACCGATGTCAGGCTGACAGGCCTGTAGTTCTCTGCCACCTCCCTTGATGCCCCCCTTGTGGATGGGCACAATGTGCCTACCTTCCAGTCCTGGGGCACCCACCTGTCCTCAGAGAAATGGTGAAAAGCTCCACTAGGGGGTTCGCCAGGACATCCGAAGTTCCTTCAGCACTCTGGGATGTAATTTATCCGACCCCGTGCTTCTCTGCCTTAAGGGGCTGAGGGCTTCCTCACTCTCTCTGCTGTGATTTCCACTTCCAGTACCTCTTCTCCTGCTTAGCCCTCCCCTCTTGCCAGTGATGCCTCCTCTCCCCAGACCGCCCTGATGGTAGGGTCCCCCTCCTCAGTATCTCCGCCTCCTCCCATGTATGATGCAGCACCCCATTTTCCTTGGTGAAACTGAGGTGAAGTACTCATTTAGTACCTCAGCCTGCTCCCCGGTCTTGTGCCCATCTCTTCCCTGATTTAATCCTGCTAATCTGCCCTTCACCCTTCGTTTTTCCCCAATGTATCTAAAGAACCCTTGTTCCTCTCCTGATTTCCCTGGCCAGGTTCTGCTCCTTCCTTGCCTTAGCCGCCTCACCACCCTAGTGGCCCTTCTAGCCATCAGCTCCTTACTCCCTCGATCCCTTTCACCCTTGAGCACTTGAATTGCCTATAGGCTGCCTTCTTTCCTGCACCACCTCCTGGACCTCCCTGGTCCACCAGCAGGTTTTCAGGCCCTACTGCATTTTCGTCTTACTCTTGCACAGGTGCTGGTAGCATCTTGCACCCCTTTCTGATGATTTCCCACCTATTATCAGCGTCCATGTCTGACCCAGTCCCATCAAATGCTCATGAGGATCCTTCCATTTCCTTAAAATCCGTTCCCTGAAGTCAGTTACCTCCGTCTTTGGTAGCTTTCCTAGCCCTCCGAGGTCCAGGCAGAACCAGACACGGTGGCATGGTGGCTCCCGCCAACGGGTCCCTTCCTCCAGGCCCTAATCTGGTCACTGTCTGCCAGGACCACATCCAGTACCCGCCTCCTGGTTGGTTCCCCACCTGCTGAGTTAGGAAGCGTCTTGAAAGACATCCAACAACCTCTGTTCCCTGGTCACAGAAGATGTCATAGTCTCCCAGTCTGTTCCTGGCATGTTTAAGTCCCCCAACACCACCACCGTTCTTCTGCCCAGTCTGCAGTGTCTCCCAACATCTGCCACCAGACTCTCCTCCAGCTCCTCCGCCAGGGCAGGGGGTCTATACACCACTCCTATTTTTACTCTCTTGCCCCCCCTTGTTATCAAGGTGACCCAAATCGTTTCCACGGTTCCCTCCACCTCCTCTACTCCCCCTATGCCAATGCAGTTTTTGACTATCATTGCTACCCCTCCTCCCCTTCCTTCCCCCCTGTCCTTCCTGAACATAGTGTAACCCTCCAGGTTCAGGTCCCAGTCGTGTCCTGCAGTGGCCCAGGTCTCTGTGACTGCTGCCACATCCACTGCTCCCTCAGTTAGCATCGCCTGGAGCTCAGGCATTTTATTTCCCAAGCTCCGGGCATTTAGCAGGACTACCCTCCACCCTTTCCCTATACTTCCATTTCCCCTGCTCGTGTTCCCATGGGGATTCTGTTTTCCCCTAGTCTGCACTTTACCAGTCGGCCTTTTCCCACAATCCTCCAGCTCCCAAGGGGGGTGGAGACAGAGTCCCTCCTTTATCGGCACCCCTTGACAGCCTTTCCTCCCATCCCTCCCCTTCACAAGTTTAAACCCCACTTTTCACCAAGAACCCCTCTATTTTCAACAGAGGATTCCTCCCTCAAATTGAGATGGAGTCTGTCTCTAAGCATACAGCTCTTTATCCTCCCAGGTCTCCCCCAATCCCCCACCAGCCCATACCCTCTGGCCTCACACTACTCCCTGAGACATGGTTTATCTCCTAATCTTCCTTTTGTGCTCCCCACTAGCCCTTAGCACCGGCAGAATTTCTGAGAAAAACTGTGCATCCCTATGTCATGACAGACCCTGGCAAGCTCCTGAATCTTGCCTGTATCTCTAGCTTTCGCTATTTCCCTCAGTGTCATTTGTACCCAGGTGGACCAGTATGTCCTGGAACCCCACAGTCCTTTGCCAGCTGATATACCTCGTGCTTAGCCCTGTGCACCGTTAGTCCAGGAAGCATTTTGTTCTAACTATTGGCTTCTCCCTCCTATCCATTTGATACCCTGATCATAGAATCCCCCAACAGGAGCACTCTGACCGCTCCTTTTCCTCCATTCCCCCTTCCATGTCCCTCATCCTTCCCTACCGGCCCCTCCACCCAGCCGGCTCCTTGTTCCTCCCCTATCTGGGTGCCACATGCCACCCCTCCTTATTACCCTGACCACCTCCCCTCAATCCTATGCCTCTCCCTCCTCCTGAGTATCCGTCTGTACCTTCTAACTCCCCTCACTGCTATCAGTGGTCCTCTCCCCATCTGCTAAACTAGCCTGGCTCGTCCTCCCTTACTTGTGTCTCCATTTAGTCCCTCCTTGCTTGTTGTGCTCCCCTGGCCTAAACCCTCAGCTCCCTTTACTGAATCCTCCTTGTACTTCTGGTCCTTCTCCTTTACCTTTCCTCCCAACTGGTCCTTCTCCTTGTGCTTTCTTCCCTCTTCCCCCTGCCCCTCCTGCTCTGATTCACTGCTCCCCCAATTTTCCTGCATTCCAGGTTCCCCCCTGTTCTTCCTGCTATCTGGCCCCTGCCTCCTGCCCCCCACTTCCTTTCCATCTCTAACCACCCTGTCATGGCTACATCACCCCCTCATCCTCGAGCAGAAGAAGAGGAATGCGGTTACTGAGTATAAGATCTGATCCACCTCCCGCCTTGCTTCCTTCTGTCCAGCCCTGGCCATCTGCCTACTTCCTTGAGAATGTTGTCCCTCTGTCCCTCCTTGAGGGTCCCCAGTTACCTGCCTGCTTCCTTGGTAGTGTCCTTTTGGACCCCCTCTGCCAGGGTCCCTATGTGACCCCTGAGTATTCTCCTGCACTTCTTTCCCTGTGCCGCTGCCCCCAGTGCTTGTTGCAACCCTGTGGGAGATCCCCTGCCCCCTTCCCCCAGCTGTCTCCTAATCCCCGCAACCTCCTCCCTAAGCTGTGCCAGCTGGTAGCACACTGGGCAACCACCAAACTTCCAGGCCCAGTCCAGTATCATGGCTGCTCCACACCCTGTGCACCCCACCACCCTCCCAAAGATGCGCGCCCTAATGCCATGTGGTTCCATCCCCTTCAAGTAGGTTTCCTTGGGTGAGCCACCAGGTTCCCCCAGTCCAGATACACCCTACTGCCTAATCAGGTCACCCACTAATCTTAGATACAGTCCCACAGTACACGTAACCCTGTTACTAGGTGCAGTACAACACAGTAAACTTATAGGAAATGAACAACTCCCTAGCTCCTTTCTCCTGGCCTTCAACAACCCCAGCGGCTAGAACTACATGAGCTGCACCTGCAGCCTTTCCTCCCAATTGCAGGGCAGGTGTTCCCCTATAAATTAGCAGAACTCGGGGGGTTTGGGCAGACACCGACTTGACAGAGAGAGAGAATCAGCTCTGTGTCTCCCTCCAAGCCCAGCAGCCAAACACCCAGGGCCAGCCAATCCCACCAAATAGGTTTTAAATCGAAGAAATAGGCCTCCACCAGCGCAGCCTGTTACACAGTGAAACATCCAACAAATGAGCCCACTTACAGCCACCAAACCAGTTTTCAAACTTCCAACAGCCCCCACAACAATACCCTGCTAGCCCCTTAGAAGTAAGAAAGCAAAGAAATAACCTTCTACCAAGTAAAATCCACAAGAACCCTGTAAAAACAAGCAGCAGCTTCTGTCCTAGAACACAACTGATCCTGTCCCCTTCCAGTTCCTTCTGATGTTTTATGAATTATTGCATGATAATGTAGTATCTGTTTGTCCCTCTACACTCTTGACGTGGAACCTTCGTAAATGAGTCTCTGGTTCAAAGGTACTGTAATTCCAAGACTTAAATAAATAAAAGCTATGGAAATACAGGGAGAGCAGGGAGGAGCTGAGGTACCGTGGGTCACCCTGGAGACACGGAGGGAGTCCACTGTTCGCACAGGAGTGATCTACAGACCTCCCGCACAGGAGGGAGAGGTGGATAAATATATGATGGAAGCAATCCAAAGGATGGTACACAAAGGGGAGGTGTTGCTGGTAGGGGACTTAAGTATACCGGACGTGGATTGGAGCCTACCAGTGGCAGCAGCAGTCAGGAGTAGGAACATCCTGGACTCCCTGCAAGGGGCATTCCTCAGGCAAATAATTTAAGGATCCCATCCGGGGGGTACTGGACCTAGTATTGACAAACTGGGACAGTGTTGCTGACTTCACAGTGGGTGGCCACCTGGGAATCGGTGATCACCGTACGGTGTGGCTCAATATTAGAACTGGGTCAGAATCAAGTTGCACTAAGACTAAGGTCTTGGACTGCAGGAGGGCCGATTTTAAGAAAATGGGAGAATGCCTCCAGGACACCCTAACAGGGATGGGAAAACTGGGGGTCGAGAAACAATGGGCAAAATAAAGGGTATTGAAAAGACAACAAAGCTCTATGTAAGGCAGGTAAACAAGAGCAAGAGAAAGAAGACAGCTATGGTTCTCTAGAGAAGTAGTGGAGAGAGGACAAAAAAAATAGCATTTTTAGAAGGGTCAAGAGGACACAGGAGGAGGAGGATAGGGAAAGTTACTAGTAGAAACAAAAAGAGGCATGGAGGGCAGTTAGGAGTGCAAAGGTGCAAACGGAGGAGAATATTGTCCAGGCAGTAAAAAAAAAGGGAGGGGAGGGTGAAACATTCTTTAGATATATAAACGAGAGGAGAAAGTCCAAAGAATGGATAGTAAGGCTAAAAGGGGAAAGATGGGGGGGGTTGTGAAGAAGAGGACCAAAAAAAAAGCAGACGTATTGAACAAATACTTTTGTTCAGTATTTACAGAGGAAGGGGTAGGTGAAGGGCCACAGATAAGGGACAAGGACATTAAAGGAAGGGAAGTGGACACTAGTCCTTTTACAGAGGAGAGAGTCCTCAAGGAACTAGTCCAGGCAAAGGGACCTAACTGGGTGCACCCTAGGATACTACGGGAGCTCAAAGAGGTGCTGGCTGCACCTCTTGATAGCTCTGTTCAGTCTGTCCGTAGAAATGGGAGTTTCCGGAGGACTGGAAGAGGGCAGATGTGGTCCCATCCCATTACACAAAAGTGGAAATAGGTCTGTAACTTCCTGTCTCCTCCCTGTTGGCCTGATTTCAGTAGTGGGGAAAAGTAATGGAATCGCTACTGAAGGAAAGAATTGGGGAATACCTTGTAACCAGTGGATTACAGGATCCGAGACAGGATGGTTTCACAGGGGGGAGGTCTTGCCAGACAAACCTGATCGAGTTCTTTGACTGGGTGACCAGGCAAATGGATCAGGGAGGAGCGGTCGATGTGCGCTACCTGGATTTCAGTAAAGCCTTCAACACCAGTCCTCATAGAAGACTGGTGAGCAAGCTGGGCAACCTAGGAGTGGGTTCCAAAAGTAGTAAAATGGATAAGAAGTTGTCTAAGCAATAGGCATCAGAGGGTGGTGGTAAATGAGGTCCACTCTGGAGAAGGCAAGGTGACTAACGGGGTGCCACCGGGGTTGGTACTAGACCTGGTCCTTTACAGTGTCTTTATTAGCGACATTGCAGAAGGGCTGGTAGGGAAAGTATGCCTGTTTGTGGATGACACGAAGATCCACAACAGAGTGGACACACCGGGTGGAAGGGATGGTGGAAAGAATGAGGGACGATCTAAAAAAGAAAAAAAAGGATGAATGGTCAAGGGATTGGCAGCTCGGTTTCAGTGCGCAAAAAAAAAAGGCAAAATCATGCACTTGGGGCACAGAAACCCAGGGGCAATGTACCAGCTGAGCGGGGAGGTATTAGCGTCCACCTGCCACTGCTTTTCCTAGTCCCCCCGTCCTCCCTTGGTATGTCATCTCTCCAGTCCACCATTACTACAGCCCTCCTTCCCTTCCTCTCTTTCGCCACCCGCACCAACCTTCCAGTACTCTATCCTCAGGTATTCTCACTGCAACCGGTTGGTCTCTAGCCTGCTCTCTACTCCCACCAGGCTCTGCTTTTTTAGCTTAGTTGGATTTGTTACTAATATCTACTGTATACATTGTGATTTACCTGCTTCCTGCTATTGTTTCCTAGGTTTGCCATCTGTATATTCAGTTGTATTAGTGTAACCTTTCAAATTTCAATGCGTTTCCTGCTCTTGCTTGCTTGCTTGATGTATGCTTTCAACTCTGCACCACAGTATGTGGCCCGGGTTATGCCTGAAAACGGTCCCTGGGATCAGGGTACCCACCTGGTTACCAAAGTTATAAATAAATAAAACAGGAGAGGGACCTGGGATAATTATTTCTGATGACCTGAAGGTAGCCAAGCAAGTGTGATAAGGCAGTGGGGAAGGCTAGCAGGATGCTCGGGTGCATAGGGAGGGGCATCACCAGTAGAGAGAGAGAGGTAGTATTACCCCTGTATAGATCACTGTTAAGGCCCCACCTTGAATACTGTGTACAGTGTGGAGGTGATACAAAGGAGGGCTACCAAAATGGTGCAGGGCCTGCATCAAAAACCCATGAGGAAAGACTCGAGGAACTAAATATGTACTCTAGAGAAAAGGGGGATATGATAGAAACATTCAGATACCTTACAGGTATTAATAATGTACAAGAAAGTAGTATTTTCTGTAGAAAAAGATGCTCAAGGACAAGGGATCACGCTATGAAAGGTGGAGGTGGAAGGCTCGTCGGAGATGTGAGGAAATACTTCTTCACGGAGAGGGTGGTGGACGCCTGGAACAGCTTCCCAGCAGAGATGGTGGGTATTAAAATGGTAACCGGATTCAAGCATGCATGGGATAGACACAAGGGGACCTTAGAAGTAAGGCGGGGGGGAGAAGATTGGAGAAAGAGTAGGGTCTGCGGTGGCACAGTAGGTAGGGAATATAGGGCAGACTAGGTGAGCCAAGAGATCCTCATCTGCTGACAGCTTCTGTGCTTCTAGTTTTTGTCCAGCCATGTAATTTCGTCAAGGACATCAGATGTTGAGTGTGTGTGGCGTTGGGGGGGCGCAAACCAAGAGAAGGAAGAGGCATGAATTTATTGATGATTGATAATATTAAGATATGATCTGGCACTGTAAGCCTGGAGGTTAAGATAATGAGCTGTGGATGAGCGTGTTTATAACCAGCAGATCTGGGTTTGATTCCCACAACCTCCACTTGCATACTGTGTAAATCTGAGCAAGTCACTTAACCGCCCCAGTGCTCCTAGGTCACCCCTGAAAACAGGCACTTCTGCCTAGTGGGATTACCAGGTTACCAAAGGAATTGAAAATACATAATCACAAATTTGTGAATTTATTATCATCCGAGTTCCTCTTCAGGATGCCAGTTTTGCAGCCACAGAACCGTGATATTTAAGGAGCCCTCACACACACACACACACTTTTTATTTTTGTATGTTGAGGACTGAAGTTACTAGGTAAAATAATGAGTGGAGTGTTTATTCTGAAACTGATGTTGAGTCTTTCAGCAGTACTGTATGCTGTATCTTTGGTTGTAGGATGGGAAGGATGAAGTTGGAAAAGTGCCTGTGCCTGCTAACAGATACACTCCACTGAAAGAGAACTGGATGAAAATCTTCACACCCATAGTGGAACATTTACTTCTTCAAGTTCGATTCAATCTGAAAACAAGAAATGTTGAAATCAAGGTAACTGTAACCATGCTGAGACTTGAGAGCTTGTCTGGACTTTATATAACCCTAGTGCTTGCTTCTCTGTCACTGATGTGTAAAGCATTTGTATATTTTGTTATACTTTGTACAAAGGACTACAGTACAATTGTAAATGGGGCCTGGAGTCCTAACAAGCATATTCCTGTACAAAGATAACATTTTACCGTACCATACCATACCATCTTTACTAATTCATGAGTCTTTCAGATATCTTATTACTTACAGCCAAAACTCCAAAATGCAAGCAGGCTTTACCTTACTAACATTTTAAAATGCCAGCAGAATAGGCCTAACGGTCTCTCGACTCTGCTTGATTTTCAGCACCTGCACTGATGGTCGATTTTGGTGTCTTCCCCCCCTCCCCCTTTGGGTTATACTGTCCCCAGTCCCAGATGTTCCACCTGTACTGGGCCTGGTCAGATTTACCCTTCCCCTGTACCTGTCCTATCCCCATTTAAACCCGTCCACAGTCTCCACCTCTACCAGCTCCCTGGGCAGTGCATTCCATGGCTCCCCCACCCTTTCAGTGAAATAACATCTACTCCTCTCCCCTCTGAGCCTGCCCCCTTCCAGCTTACACCTGTGACCTCTCGTTGCCCCACCCTCCTTCCTTTAGAGCACCCTGACTGGGCCTCCTTTATTGATCCCTTTCATGTACTTAAAGACCTCTATCATGTCCCCCCTGTCCCGCGTCTCCTCCAGGGTGTACATGTCGAGCTCCCTGAGCCTGTCCTCATAGGTCCTCTCCCCCAGGCCCCATATCATTTTAGTTGCCCTCCTTTGGACCCGCTCAAGGAGTGTAATGTCCCTTTTTAAATGTGGTCTCCAAAACTGCACACAATACTCGAGGTGTGGCCTAACCAAGCAGTTGTACAGTGGAAGGATCACTTCCACCTTTCTGGAGGTAATCCCCCTAGCGATGCATCCCAGCATCCTATTTGCCCTTGCCGCTGCCCTCCTACAGGTCTCTTTAGTTGTTCATTTTGACATCTACCACTACTTCCAGGTCCCGCTCCCCCTCCGTGACTTGAATTGTGTCTTCTCACAAGGTATACCCTGGCCTGGATTTCTGACTCCCAGGTGCAGAACCTCACACTTCCCCACATTGGATTTTAGTTTCCATTTTCCTGACCTTAAATGAAGCTCCTCGGTTATGTTTTTATCAAAGGGACATTGTCAGTCTCTATATTCATTTCTGAGTGGGGATTGTGACAAATTTCGCGCAGTTTTTAATTGTGACCCACCTTTTTTTTCTCCCTTGTGGACAATCTGGCTTTCTGTTCTGTTTTACACGGCTGCTTTGTGAAAATGGGCATGGTTGAGCAATATGACCTAAAGATACTCAGGGAGGCTGTGGTATGGGTAAACGGTGTCTTTGAGATGTCTTTTGGCTGATCAAGAGTGTTATCTCGAGAGAACTTTGCATTCGAGAACTGCAAAGCGAGGCTGAGTAGTTCTGGAAAGCAAAGGTGTCTCGAGGTGATGCTCTCAATTAGGCGAGAGACGTCTTGAAGATACCAATAATGCATTACCAAACATTTCTTTTGCCCCCCCCCCCACACTCACACACACACACATCTTTTTGCCTTTCACATTAGTAGCAAAGTTTTGAGTTGCCAGGGCTGTAAAGAGTGGTGAACAGCAAACGGGATAGTGGTGAGAGAACGAGGGCGACAGATGGCCCTCAGTCAGCATCATTAAGGCTGGTGCTCGGCTTACTGCAAATGACAAAGCAAATATAGTTACACTTTTAAAATAAATTAACAGAGTACCAGAAACACTTTTAAAATAAATTAACAGAGTACCAGAAATACCGCATATACCCGAATGTAGGAGGTCATCCAAAACTAACCTCTGCTATGCCGGGCCTCAGTAAATGAAATCTGTGATACGATTAGGTAACGCAATGCCAGTCATGCCCAGACTCTCACCTCATTGGCCGTACTACAAGTCAATTACAACAGGTTCACAGAAGGAGAAAGTTGGCCTTGCAAGGAGGCAGAATAATATACGTTATTACAACAACAAAATCAGCAAAGAAGATACAGTCGTCTTTTCTCAGCACAAGCTTTATTTTGTATAAATGATTGTCCTGCAGGTGAGAATGGCAGGGACAGGCAACTGGAGCGGCTGGCAGGTACAAGTCAGATTTCCAGCAAGAGGCTGGAATAAATCTTCTTTGGAAAAAAAGGATAAATGAATGAAGTGAGACAAGCCAGGAATCTGTGTTTTTCAGTAGCTTTTAATGCCCCACAGACAGTAAGTTTTGTATGTACACTTCACACTTGAGTGCTGTCATTTTGTTTAACGCTAAAAAAAAATTCTAACTCTGAACACAGCTGTTACTACAGGCTGTAGTGCGTGAAGATCTCTTGGCTGTATAAGAGGTCTTCACAAGCAGAGATGGCGTTAAGGTTTTGTCATTTTGTGCTCTTTCGGAAATTTAAGAGCACACATAGGCAAAATAAGGGCTCAAAATATGTGCTCCTGCCTAGCGAATCTGTGGTCCTACTCACTGAATGTTGTTTTTTTCAAGGTAAGAGAATTAAAATCATTTTTCCATGTTTAGGAGTGCCCTACACCCTGCCAGACACCCACGCCTGTCACCTACCCACAAAGGCACCTCATATCAAACTATGAGACTTGGGAGGACTATAAATAATTATGGGCCACAGAAGAACTGGTCGGTCATGGTACTATCCTGTTTAGATCCCTGTGAGTCCCACTTATATCACCTTTCGGGACCTGTGTGGGCTGTCTTCTGGGCGGGGCTGTATCAGCACAGTGCAAAGTCTGTGCTACTCCTTCAGAACCCGGCCATATTCAAACGAAAGCAGTTAGTGTAGTGAGAACTGTCACTGTTGTGTCATGGATTTTCAACCCTCCCCGGCACCGACTGCACTGCATGCATGGGATAGGACTGCCTGGCAGTGAAGTGGTCAGTGAGGCCACAAAAACAAACAAAAGTCCAGGCTTTACTTTACTTGTGGGAACAGACTGGGATTAAGACAGAGTCCTCTCCTCTATACAAATAGGAAAAGCAGGGGGTTGAAATTGGCACCATCCCACTAACCAAAAGCTGGTAGATTTGGTATCGAGCTAGTAGGATTTTCCCTCAGCTAGCCCTGGCCTGTGGGCTTGTACTAGAGAAGGCAACATTTCAGTAAATACATTCAGATGGGCCAGAGGAAAAGATGGTAGGGAGGGCTAGTGATTTTTCCTAGTCACTAGCCCTGCTCTCTAGTGGCTGCAAAACTTAATTTCAACCCCTGGAAAAGCTCTTTATCTGCAATACAGAAGGAGGACAGCACTCATGGCACAACTTTCCTGTTTGGAATGAGAAGGTACACTTAAAAACTAGCCTCCCTGACTCCTCCCTGTAAAAGCCTTCTACTGACAGAAACTAGCCACGTTTTAATTAAATACTGTAGTAGAACAGCAATGTCAGCCATGCACAGATACATCTTCAATCTCACTGCAGTCTCTCTGTGCAGCCGCAGTATTCGTTCATGACCAACGACCTATTAGGGGAAAGGCAAAGGTTAAATGTGTGGGGTTTACAGGGGGAAAAATACTTTGAGGGCACAATTGTGGCCGCAGTGCAGTGCAGAGTAGGTGAGTTGGGGGGGATCTGAAGCAAATCACATCACCAGCAAACTCAGGACAGATTGTTCCATCTTTCGGCAGAGAGATTAAAGACACCCAGCTTGCCATGCAACCACCATATCAGCTTGATATAAGTCAAGTCCGATGTGGGAAATGACAGTTTCACAAAATAAATTTGTTTAAGGTACAGTGCAGTCCGTTCATATCCATGAGGGGTACAATAAATGGAATGGAGCAAAGCAGCACCCCCTTCAAGTAACAAGGTCCCCTGTCTCCTTTGACCAGCGCCAAGAACAGAAATTTAAATAGGGCATATTCACAAATCCTGACTCCCTCCATTACCAAACATGAATATAAAACATGACCAGTGCCAGTAATTACACACACATTGGGGGGGGGATCATCTCCTGCATGCTATGCAGTCTGCCACGTCAACTCCCGATGGGTCGCTCAGACTGCCGCCAGCCTCTTCTCAACCTACACTCAGTAGTTTGCTGCCTTGCTGTGAGTGTGGTGGAAGGAATCAAAGTAAATGATGTCCCAGACCCATGCCATGTCCACAAACAGCCTGTGACCACCATCTCCATGCTTCCTGTTCTGGCACCGACCAACCAAACAGCTCATGACCCAATGCCTCGAGTTACTACTACTTGATCATGCCACCTGTCCTCGATGCTGCACTGCCAAAAATTACATAGGCCGCCAATATTCATAGTTAGACCCACTCACAGGCAGTGCAACGAGATAGCAGAGGATGGGAGCTTTAGAGAGGTCCCAATCAATAGGTGAGGCACTTAAACAGTAAATAAAATGGAGTGCTGTGCAGGACAAGCCAGGGTGTAATTAGTGACCCACCCAGACAGTCCCAGGCACCAATCCCCCCACCCCCCGAGCCAGTTCACCACCTCCAGATGGGACTCAAGTTCAACACAAGATTGCTGAGCGTAAGTCACACAGTAGAAGGTTAAAACAATTTTTTTTTTTTTAAACTGCTTTTTTTTCAAGCTGTCCAGAACAAGGAATGAGGAGTAGGAATGGAGAACATGTGACTAACCCCCCTCCCCTCCCGCTTCAGTACCTTCGCAATTGCAAAAGGAACATTATAGCAAGCCCAATTTCATTTCGATGTCACTGTTACTTCAAATATGACAGTACAGGAGGTCACATCAAGTAATGAAGCAGCAGCATAAAAAGTTGAGTTCACCCACCCTCAGTCAGCACCCGCCACGATGCGAGCATATTCAAATTAACATGCTAGCAACTAGGGCACCACATAAACATAAATTAAATAAAATCCTCCATCAATTGTTTTTTTTTTTTTTTCCAGACCAGAACAGAAGACAATGAGTATGAATGGAGAACCAAAATTGCAACTTCCACAACTTTTAGGGGAAAAAAAACTTCTTTTTACGCACATCAACGAGGTATAGCCTTCACTAAGAAAATCAACCTACGGTTGGTTTGTTGTTGAAACTGGAGTGAAAGATCGAATGCTGGCTGAATCAAATCTTCTCTTCATGCTCTGTTCTCTGCTTCCCCTCGTGCTTGCCGTGCTCACTCAAGTATTACTATGAGTTTACAGCCAATGAACAGAGATTGTCCAACCCACACTAGTCTGACATGGAAGAAAGCCAGTTGGATTTCTGTAAAACTCCCGCCTGTAAAACTCATGCTGTAAAAATGCAGACTTCCCTCTTCATTTTGCACTCAGTACTAATAAAAAAAAAAATGCATAAGACTCTTATTTTTGCACTCCATACTTGCACTCCGTCCTAAAAAAAAAAAAAAAAAGAACCAGGAACCAGTTGCGATGCCCTTCACCCTCTGTGCTCCTAGTTTACAGTAGGAGCACAGATAGAAGCGGAAAGGGCTTTGAAAATGTGCTCCTCAAAGTGAAATCTGTGCTCTGAGAACAGTGCACACCCTTAATGCGACCCCTGTTCACAAGATGCAGCCACTTACATTGATTCCTATATTTAAAAAAAAAAAAAAAAATGTTCTATAAAAATTATAGAGCCACTTGCAGATATATTATCACTGTGCAGGGCATTGGTGAGACCACATCTGGAGTACTGTGCAAGGTACTGGAATCCACACCTGAGTAAAGACTGACAAAATGGAAGCACCCCAGGGGCAAGTGTTACAGGAGAAGCGGTAGACGTTCTGCACACCCTCAAGAGAGAAAGGAAAGGGGTAACATGATAGAAACGTACAAGTATTTCACTCTCTGCCTCCCTGATGCAGCCTGCCCTGACTGCATCGCCTCGTACTCTACTGTCTCCCTTGACTCAGCTCACTCTGACCTCACCCTACCCATTCTCTTCTCTTCTCTCTGACTGATTACTTCTTTCTTTCAACTCATCCCCTAGGACTCCAGTCACACTTAATGCCTCTATTTTCCTGGTCTCTCCCTCAGCCCCTTTTTTACCTGCCCCCCTGCCGAACCCTAAAGAAAGCCTCCTTTGGCAGCTAAAACTTGCTCCATTGCTACCTAGAAACTTGCTTGCCTCTAGATGCATCATGTAACTACTTAAACACTGTGCCGCACCTCCGAGTGCAGATGTCATCTTCTCCTTAGCACTTATAGGACCAAAATCACCTGTGTATCTTTGTCTACTTTAATTGTAGAACACCCTTTTATACATTTGTAGCCTATGTAACCTCACCCTGTACATAACCTGACATGTATATGCTGCCATATATGAAACTACTTGTATTATATGTTCTGTGTACTCTGACTTGGAACCTTTGTAAACGAGCCAATTTTGGCTCAAAGGTATTAATCTAAATCTGAAATAAAGTACCTGCATGGGATAAACAGGGTGGGCACCATGGGACTCTTCTCCTTGAGCTCAAATACAGGGATCCAGGGAAGAGATTAAAGAAAGACATCTGCAAGCACCTTTTCAAAGAAAGAATGGACGGCAAGTGGAACAAGGTGCCAGAAGAAGTGAAGGCCAAATCAATGAGCAGTAGATCAGGAACCTCCAAGGAGCTCCTCCTGTTGGCTCTTCTTTTCTTTTCTCCCTTCCCATTTTCATCAGCAGCATCTGTTCCTTCCCCAAAGCTAAGCTGAACTCCCTTCCTGAGAGTGTCATCCCTTTTCTCCCTCTCTGCTTCAGGTGATGATCTGGTCGTTAAGGGCCATAATGTAATTTGGTCCCCCCAAACAAAACAAAAAGTAGTGTCCACTCAGTTGAATCCTTAAACCTCATACAGCTCACCACCATACCCACCCATCTCAGCTCTCACTTGTATTATTCCCTTATCGGCTGAGTCCTACCCATCCTCTCCGCATTCTCTCTGCTGGCATCCTTCCAGATGCTTTCACATCCAGCGTGTAGTCTGCTGTGTCTGAGCCTTCCCCAGATTTGTCTGGTCTAGGTCGGCCAGGTCCCTGGACCTCTCTTCCTTGCCAGATAATCTTTTGAATACGGATTAGTCACAGTTCTGTGCGTCGACAAATGTAGACGATGCCTTGGCCTATTTTCAAGCCAGATTCATCACTACATGACACATACAGAGAGCCCTCAGGAAATTTTGGGTCAGTAGGTCTCACCTTCCCTGGAACAGGACAAATGGATCCACTATCCATGGCTAACATTTTCAGAGAAATTTTTTACACAGACTTTAGCAATTTCACAGGGGATGACTAAGGTCACAAATGCTGCTCACACAACACAGGGATATAAGCAGGATTAACAACATATCCTGGAAACCACTTCAATTGGTCACAGTGCACAGTTAGCGAGGTACAGAATTACTTAGTAAGTAAGTAAAGAATTTATTGTTCGACCATTATAGTCATTACAGTTTTACACACAAAATAAAAAGCATCAAATATACATATCAATCCACATGTATAAAACAGAGCAGCTCAAAGTTTTTAAAGGAGTCTTATCTTTCTAATACATCAGTTCTTATTAAAATATGAAATAGAATAAATAATATTCAAATGTAAAATTCTCCCTGAGCCTCAAAAATAGATTGCCTAATCCTTTTTTTTGGGGGGGGGAGACACTTAAAGCACCCCTGGGTCTCTCTAATAAACTTCTAGACCCCATGCTTGGTGCAGGTCCAGACTGCTCAGCCACCACCCACCGTCCTCCGGATTCTCTGCTCCGTCTTGCATATAGGCAATACTTTAGGACATATTTCAGTCAGGGCTGGGAGGTCTGTCCACAGGGATCCCTCATATTGACAAACCACGCTTGGCCGAAATGAAGCCTGCTTACTTAACGCCGTACGTTCTGTGTTGGCATAATGCTGACCACCATACTTGTGCAGCATTTCTCTACATTCACTGCATCCGGCACCTGGAGGTTTTAGTCACTTAGAAGGGCTCCAAGTAGGACAGTATTCTCCTAGCCACTAACCTATCACATCTCTCCATTTCTTACCAATGCAGACAGTGCTTATTATCCACTAGGGCAGTAATGATTAGCCGCACTACCAAGCAACAAAAATCAAAGGTCCAGTATGTCGATCTTTTGTTTACCCTTTTCTGAGATTATAGTCCCCTGGCTCTTTAACCATGAATTACCTTATCCTTAGAGAAAAATGTACAGCTAGGAAGGGATGTTTTAGTCACTCCTAGTCCCCAGGCGTATTGCAAGTCCATGATGCATCTCACCCCTGCTCCCCAGATCTTTTGCTCTGTCATTGATGTAGGCAGTACTGTGGTACATGTTTCAGTTGGGGTCAAAGGATCTGTCCACAAGGATCCCTCAGGTTGACAAACGAGACGTGGCCGAAATAAAGCCTGTGTACTTCACACTGCACTTTCTGTGTCAGCATAATGCTGACAAAGTATGCGCAGCATTTTTCTACATCTGGCACCTGGCAGTTTCAGTCGCTTAGAAAGGATCCAGTTAGAACAGTGTTCTTACAGCCACTGACCTATCACACATCTACATTTCTTACCAAATCAGACCGTGCTTTTCATCCTCTAGGGCAGAAGTGATAATCTGCACTACCAAGCAACACAATTCAGGGTCCAGTGTGTCGATCATTTATAATCCCTCCCCCTTATAAATTATTATTATACTTGTGAAAAAAGCGAGCACTTTCAACCTAATGTACATTAGCATTTTAATGAGATCAATTGTCAAGTAACAAATCCCAAACTGATTTAATCTGTGTAATTTGTAATTACTGCTACAGACTTAAAGTACTAGTTTTATATTTAACCCATTGTTTCTCAGTTCAAAGCATCAATACTTAACCCTTCTTTAGTTCACTTTCATCTGATTATTTGATAACATATTGACATAGATTTGCTAAGCTCCTGGGGATATGTTATTAAACTAAATCACTTCCAAAAACTTGCTCATTCTAAGCAAGCATTAGTAACACCACTGAAAAGGGGAAGGGGGGACTACTCCAATAAGGTACACGCTCAAATCCAGTCAAATGATACCACTTTGTTTAAATTAACTTGCTTGCTCATTGAAATGTATTCGTTCTCCTTAAAAAATAAATAAACCCATCACCAGGTTATAAAATATAAATACATGCATAAATTCATCTTTCGAGCTTCATAGATGGATGCTAGAAGAGCACTTTTTTTTTTTTTTAAATCATTGTAGCGCCTTCTATGGGCTCCATGGGGCTATGAGGGAGGGGTATCCGCCCGACTCCCCAGTTTGTCTCCTCCCCGAGGTTTCCTCCAAGGCAGGGCCAAGTGAGGCGCTGGCAGTCCCCTGCCACCCAGTAAGGTAAATCTGGTGGCGGGGGGCAGACTTCGCCGGAGGGATCGGGCCATCACAGGTCCGTGGAGGCCCAGCCTTTTTTTGTTTTCTCCCTCCTTCCCCTCTGACAGAAGCACGTTGGCATCTGAGCCTCCCGACCTGTACTGCTCACCAGCCACCGATAGAGGGCAATTAGCAGGTGGGACGACTAGTTCTCTTCCCCGGAGAGAGGAGAGCAGTCCTCCCGATGCTCAATCCTCTCTCCCTCCTGCCGAACCCGGGTCGCTGACGTGGCACAAGGTGTGGCATCTAGCGCCACCGGACTGTCTGAGAGCACCTTTTTTAAGGCAAGTGAGATTGTTCTCCATTCAGTCTACTTCAGT
Organism: Neoceratodus forsteri; assembly: GCA_016271365.2. Taxonomy (NCBI): domain Eukaryota; kingdom Metazoa; phylum Chordata; order Ceratodontiformes; family Ceratodontidae; genus Neoceratodus; species Neoceratodus forsteri. The sequence continues at coordinate 1,549,411,770 of CM057450.1, forward strand.
ACAGTCTATTGCTAAGGCCAGGTAAAACATTTTCTTGCCGTATTTATTAGACCATTAAATCTGCCTCCACAAGCATTCTTTGGCCATTTATCTTTTAATATGGTCCAGCAAAGCCATTTTATTTAGGTAGGTTTAAAATACTCCTTTAAAAGGGAAATCTCAATTTTTCTGTCGGGGATTGCAGATCTACGATACACCAGCAACCATTCAGTGAGATGCCTGCTTCCAAACTGCAGTCTTCCCCCTCAAAAGAACAGCTCTCCTCTCCCGGGGGGGGGATGGAGAATGGAATTTGCTTCTTGACTGGCCACTAGTGGTGGCTGGGGGCCGGCGCAATGGGCCCACACAAGGGGGTCGGAGCCGGGCAAGATGCCCGTCGTGCCGCTTACAGAAGCGTGCATGGTGCGGCCATTGGTGCCATTGCACACCTTGGCTCTGTGCTTCAGGCAGGGACAAAACTGAGGAGAAAATGCTGACCGCAGGATGAGCTGTCTCCCCGCCGCTCCAGGTCTGGTGGCGTGATGTTGGGGGGCAAAGAAAAAAAAAAAAAAAAAAAAAAAAAAATACCTTTCTCTCTCACCTGTAAGTGAACAAGAAACTCTCTGCTGCAGTAAACAACGTCGAGTACAAATCTCCGCTTCCAAGTCCCCTAGGCAAAGTTATCATACCTGTTCAATTTTGTGAATTCGCCCAGCAGCACTGTATAGTGCAAAACACTCCAGGTTCCTTTCCTGGCTTGAACACGTTTCTAGCTTCAGTTCTGAGTTTTGTCTGTTGTACTCAGAATGCCATCCTCATGGTGAGCTACTGGACTTCGAGCAAACTCTTCTCAGGTAACATAAGTCCACAGCCCCTTAGTATAAAGGGACACCACAAAGTTTAGCCAAATCAGGACAGCTTTACTTAATAAAAGCCAAAAGAAGCACAAACTATCGCCGAGAGCAAAATGGGAGAGAAGAGAACGCAGAGCAGCATTGCGGCCATCTTGCTGCTCCTCGTGCCCCCACCACCAATCCAGAATTACCTAATTGAAATTAAATGAGGGATGTCATCTGATTTGATGGTCTTGAGCTTAAGCTGCTCAATTGGCCACCCATGGTAAAGTCCTTGATGCATGGAAAACTGTCCTAGTGGTCCCAATACTCAAGGGAAGACCTAATAATCTGCCTGCAATTTACAGGCCTATATCGCTTCTCTCCACCCTAAGATTCAGGAAAGGATAGCTTTATAATTATAACCAACTGCAAACCTATGCTGACATGGGTGGCCTCCTCCCTGTAGCACAGCATGGTTTTAGGAGAAACCCCTACACTGCTACAGCACTGGGCAACTCACAAATGAGATTTTCTTAGCATCTGATGCAGGACTGATGACTGGAGCAGTATTTGTGAACTTAACCAAGGCCTTTTACCTGGTTAATTATGCAAAACTGAGGGAAATTTGAAAACCTGGGGCTAGACAGCCTAACCTTGTTTTGAATCGCAAGCTACATGACAGAGACCAAACAGCAGATGATAAAGCTAAGTGAGATGCTGTCCCCCTCCAGAGAGGTGCAAGTCTGAGTCCCCCAGGGCTCTATCCTGGGCTCTCTACTGTTTTCATTGTTCATAAATGACCAACCGGCAGACTATGAATTAGAGGACATGTAAACAGGCAAAATGTACCAACCACCCCTGAAAAATCTGAATACATGGTGCCTTAGACTACAAGCTCACCTTCCGAATGCTGTGCTTCATTTGACAGAAATTGCAGATTTAATCCTGTTTTGTCAAGTGTTTTTAAAAAAGAAAACGGAGTCTCCTGTTTAAATCCACGCTCTGGCATGTACCCAAGATGGCTGCGACGTCTTTGCGGAATGACGTCGGAGCGACTGTGTTCTGGAGTGAACATACAGTGTCTGTGGGAATCTATTAAATATAGTTGCTTAATGAGATGGTGGGGAGGGGGAGAGCCGTGTGTGGGTGAGCAGCATCAGTGCCCGACACTGAGAGCTGCAGACTCAATAGACCGTTGGGCCTCTGCTGGCTTCATCGTATGTTGGTATTAGCTTTATGTTGCTTCTGTCAGCCTAATCATTTACTGTACATGAGTGTAGAGGTGATCACATGGTTGAGTACAGTCTTTGGCAGTGACAGTCACAGTCTCTAAGGAAGAGACAAACCTGAGGGATAGCAGTTACAAGCAATCTGAAGCCGTCCTTGCAATGCGAAAAAGGTGGCAGGGAAGGCAAACAGAATGTTGTGTTGCATGTCATGGGGATTCTCCAGTAGAAGGATAGAGGTCATTCTGACCCTGATAAGTCCATTGTGCATCCACATCTGTAGTACCGTTTGCAGTACTGGAGCCCCTACCTTAAAAATGACATAAACCAGATGAAAGCAGTACAGAGAAGAGCTACTAAGATGATTCGGTGGCAGCAAGATACCCATATGAACAGAGGCTGGTGAACCTGAACATACACTCATTGGAGGAGATGAGAGAGAGAGAGAGGACAAGCTTAAGACCTCCAAATACCTTAAAGACATTAACAGTGTCGACATAGGGATTCTTTTTGCAAAAGTGAGAACAAAAACATCAGAGGGCACGACAACAAGTTGGCAGGAGGGAGGTACAGGAATGATGCCAGAAGGTGGTACTTCACTGAAGGGGTGGCAGAAGGATTGGAATGTACTGTCAGAGGGGGTAGTAAATAACAGCAGTACAGATGGGGGGATTGAAAAGAGGGTGGGATAGATTCAAAGAGAAGGTTAGGGTGACATGGGAGGGGGTGGAGCAACGTGTAGCATATGCGCATGAGCTCTGCATCAAGCAGACTCGGTAGACCTTTGGACCTTCTGCTGGACTTGTGGATTGTTTTATGTACAGTAAGGTTGGTACCTCCACTGGATCTCAGTGGAGTTGCTGGCCTGTCACTGAGCGTGTAACCTTGCCTGGCGGATTTACAGGTCTACTGGCTCTCCTACTGACCTTACTAGTTACTGGGCCCTCTGTAATGCCTGTACCAGAGCTACTAGGCTTACGAAGGCTGATTACTTTGCATCCACACTCCAGAGCAACCTTAACCACCTTTCTAAGTTCTGGAAAGTCATTCACGCTCTCTTTTCTTCTCCATCCCACTTCCCTAGTCCTCAAGGTGGATGACTGTGCTGTCACATGCCCTTCTGCAGTTGCCTCATCATTTAGCTCCTTTTTTACCTTGTGTGCCCACTTCCTACATTCCTCACCTCCCCTTCCCTTTTTCTTCAACCTCTTGTCCCCTTCTTTTCCCAGACCTCCCCAGCCACTTTCATCAAAGCCCACCTGCCTCTAAACTCACACAAAGGTGGAAGCCTTGATGGCCTTGACCCCAGACTATTGTTAGTCTCTCTGCCCTTCCATTGCTCTACCTGTCGCCCTCTTTTTCTGTCCTTCTCCTTAGCCTCTGTCCCATACATATGTAAACTGACTGTGGTTATCCTCCTCCCTTAAGGGGGTGACCCTTCCTCCCCTGGCAACTACCACCCTATCTCCCTCCTACCCACTTTGGCTAAACTCCGGGCATTATAATTCATAATTTAATTAGGCCATATTGCACATGTTTTAGAGATATGTACCAGGTGCCCCCGCTGATTAATCCACTATGGTCTATGAAAAATTTCTGAAAAGCATAAATGTTTTATTTTTATTTTTATTTAGTTTTTGTTGACCGGGTAAGTGCACTAGACAAATCCTGCCTATTTTCAGGCACGACCCGGGGGAGGGGGATACAGATGAATGCCAACTGACCTTGAACCAGATTAAGCTGTTGGTGGTATTTATAGTGAATGAGGGAAATTTGGCCAGGACACTGGGGAAATTCCCCTACTCTTTTCGATAAGTGCCATGGGATCTTTAACATCCACCAGAACTACCACCAATCCAGGCAGATGGGACCTCGGTTTAATGTCTCATCCTGGAGAGGAACAGTAGAAATAATAGGAAGGTCTAGTACAGCGACCTCCTCACATGAAATATATTGGCAAATTGTGTTTACCACAGAACTACAAATTTGTAAACGCGTTATTTTCAGAGGTACAGTAACTCAGAAGAAGCAGATAATGTTCCACGAAATGTCTGTGTGATACATTCCAGACTGACAGTAGAAACTGGTTAAATAATGAAGAGAGAATTAGAAACGAATTTGTGGTGAGTGAGCCATTCTTCCAACATACTGTCCGTGTATTGCACCGGTGTTGGAAAAGGCTCCTCCCACTAATATTTTTAATTTTGCAGGTACAGGAACCACATTGGCTGAAAGGGGTAAACTCCAGAAACACCCAGGGCTAGATATACAGAGAGCAGAAAATTCTGCACATGCAGGGGAAAAAAGGCTTGCAAAAATGCAGAAACAGAAGTGCTGCATATTCACAGTCAAAAGTTCTACAGGTGTGGAAAATAACAGAGAAAAAAAAAAAAAAGGCGAGTTACAAATTTTACATGTGCGGAATATGCACACGTGTGGATCCATAGCTGCAGAAATAATATAAAAGGCCCAGTAGATAGAACAACAGATGATCCATGTTAATTGGAGCAGGAAACCGTGACAGTCTTGCAAAAGGTGCAGCAGAAACCAGTACTCCCAGCAAGGCCAGCAGCTCGTCCCACAGCAGGGACCACAGCAGCATCAGCTGTACCAGCAGAACCTTGCACCACAGCAGCAGCCCGGCCTGCCTGTCTCTGCACAACAGCAGCACATGCAACAATATGCACTGTTGGGCAACTTCAACCAGCCAAGAGTAGCACACATGTGGCAGCTGTGGTGCTTCTTGGTGTTGGCTGTGCCCTACACTCCAAATGTAGTAGGCCCATGCACCCAGTGGCATTTTGTAACTGTTGGTTGTATCTCTCCCCGGTTTTTATTTTTCCTGCTTCTGTAGGACACACTTCTCGATGTTACCACCTCTGCCTCTACTGCCTTTGGGGCTCCTTTTTGGGCTGCACTGGATCATATGGTTGTGGTTTGTTGCATTTCAACTGAAATATGTGCTGTTTGTGGTCTAATGTCTGACACTACTAGAAGGCCCACAGGTTTGCTGTTGCTTGGTGCTTGAACCCCCCCAAATAATTGTTTCTCAGTTAATAGTACACTGCCGTTAGCGCAGAATGATTTATGCCTCACTCTCTTAGGTGCAGCATGTGCGTAACATTTTTTTCCGCAACTGTGGGAAATTAGCCTTTAAGGGGATATGCCATATTTTTCAGTCCTATTTTGTGCAAGAACTTCCGCAGCTACGTGTTTTTTTTTTTTTTTTTTTTTTTTTTTCCCCACAATCCATGGTGTGTATTTTCCACAGCTGCAGACGTTTTGTGAATATAACGCAGTGCATTTACCTTTTTTGTTTCTGCAACCTTGCATTTTTTGCACCTTCAAAGTGTTTTAAAAATCCAGCCCCTGGTTTTCTCCCAACTCCCCCCTTTTCTCCCTACCAGTGTATTTTTTGTTTCCTAACTCTTTAAGTGGGTAAGACCCACTAGGCACAAGTGCATGTTTTTAGGGACAACCTAGGAGCTTTGGGGTGGTTGTGGCTTGCTCATAGTCACGCAGTATGCAAGTGGAGGCTGTGGGAATCAAATCCAGGTCTGCTGGATGTACCAACTGCATTCTTAGCTCATTACTCTAACATCTAAGCTATATTGCCAGCCTAGTTTTAGGAAGACCCATTCCACCACCACCTCCCTCCTGTGGATCAGTGACTCCATTCTGTCAGGCATGGATTGTGGGCTAGTCATCGCTGCCATTTTAGTCGACTTGGCCAAAGCCTTCAGCACTTGTTATCCATCCCATCCTTCTGGACAAGCTTAAGGCAGCAGGGCTCTCATCAGTTGAATGGTTCTGCTTCTAGCTTGAGGCGTGTCTTAAGCTGCCATATTGGCGATGCCATACCCCCCCCCCAGTCTGCTCTGGGGTACCCCAAGGGTCTGTTCTTGGCCCTATCTTATTCTACATTTTCCTGAACGACTTTCCCTTTGCCTGCTCTTCTGCTTCTGTTCACACGTATGCAGGTGACATGGTTCTCTGTGCCCCTGGCTCCTCTGCTCTGAACTTATGGCCTAGCTCCAGCTGGACTTCAGCAACATCTAGCACTGGTTTTGGGTTAATCAGGTGTCCCTCAGTGCCACAAAACTGTCTGCATTACTCCTGGTACAAGACCGAGACTTGCTAGACTCCCCCAACCTAACCCTTGATGGTGCTGCATCTGAGGACATCTCCTCCTCCTTTCAATACCTTGTGGTCTTGTTAGACTGTCGTCTTGATTTCTCGGTTCATGGGGATACCATCCACCAGAAGCTACTTCCCAAACTAGTTGTACTTTACAGGAATAGTGTGTGTATACTACTTCCTACGTGCAGAAAGAGATAATTTTGAAGATGATTCTTTCTCTGTCTCTCTTCAAGGAGACACCATTTACAGTGCTGTTCCCAGGCCACCTTGGCCAGAGTGGACCCCGTTTTTCACCCCTTCTGCCACTTTGCCCTTGATTGTCCCCCTAGAACCTACCACTGCTTACTATATTTCTCCCTCTCTCCTTACCATTGCTTGACGCCAAGTGCCGTGCTCATTGCACTACCTTCATCTCTAAATTGTGGTTCAGGACCTTTCATTTCCTACCTCCTATTCCATTCACAGCTCTGGCCTTCACTCCTTGCATTCCCCTCAATAAAGTCCTCTGCAGGCCAAGTTGCTTTCTCCTTTCACTTCCTTTAAACTGTGGTGTAGAAAACAAACTCCCACACTAGGCTGATGGTGCTCCATGACACAGTAGTAACTACTCAAGCCATGCAAATCAGGCACTGGTTCATTACCTGAAATAGTATGGACAATAGGTACTTAGAAAGGCGGGTCTTTGTGTTGCAAGATTATCTTTTAATAAATGACTACGTAGCATTTCTAAGTGCCTGGTGTCTGTACTATTTGAGATGATGAGTGCCTGACATGCATGGCCTAAACGGTGTTTCGTGCGTGCTCTCGCTCTCTCTCTCTCTCCTCTCTCCTCCTCCCAATTCACACTACTTCTACCACTCATTCAAATCCTCTTTGTGAATTCTCTTCTCACTCCTGCAGTTGCCCCTGACTCTGGCTTGGGCTTATTTATTTTTCCTGTCCCCCAACTCCACATCCCATCTTCAGGATGGCAGATAAGAGGGATGTACTGATAGCTGGGGACTTCAGTCTGCCAGATGTGGATTGGAGCCTTCCATATGCAGCTTCGGCAAGGAGCAAGGCCATTCCTGACTCCCTTCAAGGGGCTTTTCTCCAGCAGCTAGTCAAGGAACCAATTAGGGACAGGGCAGTGCTGACCTGGTGCTTACAAACAGGGACAGCATTGCAGGCATCACAGTGAGTAGTCCCCTAGGTACCAGTGATCACCATACAGTGTGGTTTAACAGTAAGATGGGAACAGAGCCAAACCACACAAGGACAAGTGTCTTGGACTGTAGGAGGGCAGATTTTAAAGAAATGGGAGGATGCCTCAGAAACTGCCTCATGGGGAGGGGTAGAGGCACAGTGAGGAAAAATAAATGAGGGCATCATAGGCAACCAACCTCTGCTGAAGGAAGTGAGTAAAAGTATAAGGAAAAAGAGACTGTTGTGGTTCTGTAGGGAAGGGGCCAAAGTGGTGAGAAGAAAGAGGTGGCATTCAGAAGGTACAGTATAAGGAACCCCAGAGTGAGGAAGACAGGTGTACCAAGTAAAGCAGAGGGAAGCAGAAAGGCAGTGAGGGGAGCAAAGATGCAGACAGATGAAATAATAGCCAAAGGAGTAGCTAAAGAGGATAAGACTTTCTCCAGGTACATAAGTGAGGAGAGGAAAGCAAGGAGAGGGATAGTGAGGGGGAGACTGCACAAGAGAGATTCAAGAAAAAGCAGACATCCTGAATAGATGCTTCTGCTTAGTCTTCACGGGGGGGACCATGAGGGAGCAGTAGGAACAAGGGGGAGGGGTGAAGTGGACACAAGTCCACTTTCAAAGGAAAGAGTCCTGAAGGGACTTGCAGCTCTGAAGGTGGACAAGGCTATAGGACCAGGTGAAATGCGCCCCATGGCACTAAAGGAGCTGCTAGCTGCCCCACTGATGGCCTTATTCAACAGCTGTCTGGAAACGGGCATGATTTCGGAGGACTGGAAGGGAGCAGACATGACTCCCCTCCATAAGAGTAGTAGCGAAAAGATTGCTAACAACTATGGGCTGGGCTAGTCAGTTTAACATCTGTGGTAAGGAAATTAGTGGGGAAATGAATGGAAACCCTGTTAAATGAAAGGTTGATAGAGTATCTTGAATCCAGTGGGCTTCAGGACCGAAGGCAGCATGGACGTACGGCAGAGGCGGGGTCCTGCGAGACAGATTTGTTTTCTTTCTCAGTGACCAGGGAAATAGATCACAGGAAGGCAGAGGACGTGGCATATCTGGACTTTAGCAAAGACTCTGACACTGTGCCACACAGTAGACTGATACAGAAATTGGGCAGCTTAGGGGTGGGATCCAGTGTGGTGAATTGGGTAAGGAACTGGTTAATGAATGGGCAACAGAGGGTGGTGGTGGTGAACGGCACTCACTCTGAGGGGAGAGTGACCAGCCAGGTGCCGCAGCACTCAGTACTGGGACCGGTCCTCTTCGGTGTCTTCAGAAGTGACATTGCATAGAAAGTGGAAAGGAAGGTAGGTCTTTTTGCAGATGACACCAATGTGCTAATAAGTGTGTACCCCTTGTTACCCCCAGTGTAGGTTACTAGTGTTCAGGCTGTAGAGGCAGCCAAGGGTGAATCTGCTTCCCCTGGTGCTCCTGTCATGAACTGTGACTCTGTTGCCAGGTGGGTGGGGTCTGCTGCAGCAGCATAAGCCACAGTGGAATACTGCTGACAGATAGGCTGATTGAGAGTTCAGTTCCAGAGAGCGAGTTACAGCCAGGGAGAAGGATTATATTCACTTCTCCTGAGAGGAAAAGACACCCAGACCACAACTGAAGTGTCTGAGTCCATCCCAGATGCAGCCCCCAGTTGGGGTACTGCTATATACAGCATCTGGCTTCTAGTCTGTGAGAGATGGGATGTTTTTGTACCGCCAGAACTTCAGGGAATTTGCTGTGCAGCCGTTAAGGCAATTTCTCCAGAATGACGTGTGACTGAATGACTGGCGAGTAACTTTAAGAAATGTAGCACTCTGTTCAACTAGGAAGACTGCCTACTGGATCTTCAACATCCAAATCCTTTGGCCAAGCACTGAGACATTTTACCTGCAGATCTATGGGAGGAGGAGGAGGAGGTGGTAGTGCCCTATAGAAGTAGCCAACAAGTGGAAAGGGGGTTGAGGAGAAATCTTCCAGCAAGCCGTTGAGTTTTGCCAGTTGGAGGATCACACATCTGTGCCCAACTTTTCTAATAGTGCTATTTCTTTTGCCTGTGGAGGTCCAAGAAAGTTTGCCCTGCTGCGAGCTGGGACGGAGGATAGAGTAAAGGGGACATGGCATGGAGTATCATCATTGTTTTGCTATGGTTACACCAGAAGGCACGTTTGGATATGCATAGCCGTGAAATGCCAGATGTTCTGAGTGGGATAAAGGACAGAGAGTTGTAATGCTGATGTTTGAAATTTAAATGCGACATTCCTGCAAGGAAACGCATGAGAGAAGATGCTGTCTGAAATGTCCTGAGGAGATTTGAATAAACACCCTACTAATATTGTATAGACACTGGGTTATGACAGAGTGATTTTTGGGTGTCCTTCATAGACCTTTGCCGTATGGTCCCCCACACCAAAATCTTAACAGTTGTGGATGTCCCTCTCCCTTGGTGGAGGTTCCCATAGAACCTGACCACTGGAGGGTAGTTACAGGTTTTTGTTTTTTCCCCCATGTTTTAATAAGGTTGTAATATGGTTGTTGTGTGATGCCTTAATAAGGTGTTTCATAATGTGTTCATCAAGTGTGTTTTTTGTGTGTGTGTGTGAGAGAATTCTTTGGTAACCGGCTAAGGCTCATTAGGTACAAGTGCCTATTTTCAGGGACAGCCTGGGAGCACTGGGGAAATTAAGTGACTTGCTTATAGTCGCACAGTGTACAAGGTTGTGGGACTCAGTCCCAGGTCTGCTGGATGTATCAAGCTGATTCACAGCTCGTTACTGTAACCTCTAGACCATACTACCTGTATTCTTCTGATGGTAATTAAAGTAGTGGTTAAATGAATGGGTATATAGCTATGAAGTACCATTCAGTATGGGGAAACATTGCTCGGTATAGTGGTAGCACCACCACTTGTAACAGCAGCTAACAGGATTTGGGAACGTGCCTGGTGCATCAGAGGGTCGGCCAACAGGGGAGGTGATTCGAGCGTCCAAAAGACAGCTGTCCAGAGAGGGAGGGTCACACGCCCCCTGCAGTAGTCTGACCTCTAGCGATGGTTGCGGTTCAGTACACCGGGGGACCAGAGCTGCTACGGGATTGGTGGAGTGGCAGACATAGGCACTTCAAGCATGGGAGCATGCCTGTCATTGCCTAGATGTCATTGTGTGTCCACTCCACCTGGGAGAATCACAAGCAGAAAATTCCTTATGGCTGTACTACATGACACCGACTCCCCTCAGCCCTGCTCCCGCCGGCCCATGACAAGCCAGATGTACCCAGATTAGCATATTCCTTCCTCCCCTCCTGGGGGGGGACCACTGTGACAGGTCACTTGTGATCTCCTAGGGTAACAACTGGCAGGTAAGTCTATGAGTGGCTTGTAAGGTCACCGCGGGCTGACTGTGAAGCACGTCCCTGCCAACCAAGGAACAGAAACAGAATTTTTGTTTTGGGGTGTTTGACTTTTTCAGTGGGGAAGTGGCTCATTTATTTTAATATGTCACGAAACGTGAATTTATTTTTTGTCCATTACCCTGTTTGCTTTAAAAAAAAAAAAAGTAGGGTGTGCCTCGTGGAAACAGTGTCACTGTCTTTAAGACCTCATCAGCTCTGGCTGTCTTTCTAAACATGACATCACAGTCCTGCTGCTGCATCCAGGAGAAAAGGAACAAAGAGGATGGGATAATTAAACTCGGTGAAGGAGGCAAAATCATCAAGGATGACTGGCAGAAAGCCTACTGTCCTCAACTTCTTCTGCTCAGTGTTCACTAAAGAACACTACAGACTATTGCCTGAAAGCGGCATTTAAGCAACCCGATATAGAGAACCCACGGATGGAAACTTCAAAAATCACCACAGACAGAGTCAAAGAAGCACTCCTGCATCTTAAGACTGACAAAGCACCAGGGCCAGATCGGTTGCATCCTAGGGTTCTAAGGGAACTTGCTGAGGAGCTAGTGGACCCCTTTGCACATTTGTTCAACCGCTCACTTCTGACTGGAGTAGTGCCCAAGGGCTGGAAAAGAGCGGAGGTAGTACATCTCCATGGGGGGGGGGGGCTAGAGAGGAGGCAGCTACAGGTCAGTCAGCCTCATCTGTCATGGGGAAATTTGGAAACCTTAGTTAAGCAGGATGTAGTAGAATACCTAGAAAAGTACTAGAAAAGACCAGGTGGGCCAAGCGGTCCTTATCTGCCGTCAGTCTGTGTTCTGTGTTTCTCTGTTTCTATGTACATTCTCCTGGGTGTCGGGCAACTTGGGTTTGTGATGGGCAGGTCACGCAAGATGAACCTTATTACATTTTTTGACTGGATAACGAGAGAATTGGATAAGGGGCACCCAGTGGATCTCCTCTACTTTGATTTCAGCAAGGCTTTCGACTCTTTGCCTCACAATCACCTGTTGAAAAAGTTAGAAGACCTGGACACTGCTGAAAACGTTGTCCGATGGGTAAGGAACTGGCTTGGAGACGGAAGGCAGGGGGTGGTAGTCAATGGGGTAAGGTCAAACGAAGGGTAAAATCACTAGTGGAGTACCCCAGGGCTCGTTCTTGGGCCTGGTTCTGTTCAGCATATTTATCAGCGATATAGGGATAGGCATTCAGGGTAAACTGGAACTCTTTGCAGATGACACAAAAATGGGTGGCAGGGTCGACAGCGTGGAGGTGATTAGGGAACTTCAGAAGGATTTACAAAAGATGGTCCAACGTCTGGCAGCTGAAGTTCAATGCTAGGAAGTGCAAGGTGTTGCACCTCGGAAAAGGACACCCAAAGATGGAATACTGGCTCAACGGGGTCAAATTCAGCACCTTGCAGGAAGAAAGGGACCTTGGGATCATCATATTTGACATCCTTAAGCAATCAAGCCAATACAACAAAGCTTACAGCAAGGCTAACAGAATGATGGGATGCATAAGGAGGGATTTCGATAGTAGAAACAGGGAGGTGATCCTCCCATTGTACAGATCCCTGGTGAGACCCCACCTGAAGTACTGCATCCATTTTTGGAGTCTGCGCCTAAAAAGACGATAGGGATAGGCTGGCGATCATGCGAAGAAGAGTGACTAAGATGATACAGGGCCTCTAAGGACTCTCATACGAGGAACGTCTGGCAAAGCTAAACTTGTTCTCGCTGGAAACGAGAAGGGAGAGTGGGGACATGATTGAGACATTCAAGTTCTTGAAAGGCATAAATAGGGTGCCATACACAGAACTTTTCCAGAGGGTCACCAACTTGACCACTAGGGGACACAAATGGAAGCTGCATAGTGGGAGCTTCAGAAGAGATTTGAGAAAGCATTACTTCACGAAAAGAGTGGTGGAGCCCTGGAACAGTCTGCCGGTGGAGGTGGTAAATGCAAGGGTTGTATCTTTTCTTTCTTTTCAATTGTTTAACCGGTAGTGACACACTAAGCTGAAAGCTTGTTTACAGGTGCGGCCTGGGAGCACAGGGAAGTTTAAGTGACTTGCTCAGGGTCATACAGTATGCAAGTGGGGGCTGTGGGATTCAAACCCAGGTCTCCAGATTTGCAGCTCAGAGCCTTAAACCACTGTGCTATACTGCCTGCTTTCAAGTGGGTGGGACAGAGCAAGGGCTCAAGTGGGAATGGCAGGACAAGGAAATGGTAAAATTCAGTACGGGTGCTAGATCCCAGGACCTGCAATACGCCTTGGAAACTCTTGGACAGACTAGATGGACTTACGGTCTCCTTCGTTCGTCTTTTTCTATGTTTCTGTGCTTGTGACGTCCCAATCTGTTGCTGTGGAAACAATTAATATGTCATACACTGAGGATTATAATGTCGGGTGTAGACATGCAGCCAGAGCAGAGGAAGTCTGGTGGATAATTACCTTGTTTTTCATGTTAATTTATGTAGTGGTTATGGAAAGAGAAAGCTACATACAGAAAATATGTGGAATGTATTTATTTAGTTATTGATTGAGTGGGTAGCTGCACTGGCTGAAGAATTAGCCTGGTTTCAGATACTACCCAAGCCATAAGGTAGGACATTGCTACAGACAATGTAGAGACATGATGTATAAAGTTACAGTAGCTGCAAATAGTGGAAGGTAAAGATTCAGTGTTGAGCAAGATCCCAGTGTTGAGTATGTGCCAAGATTCAAGTAAGCAGCATTAAAGCAGGAGTTTGGACAAAATTTCTAGCACCAATAAATTCAGAATTTGGATTGGTATATCCCCAGTTACCCTCATGCCAAAAATTAGATTTCTGAGTTATTTTGTTTAAAAGTTATATGTAAGTCATTCTGTAACCATAGTGTCACAGCTTGACTAAAAAAGCCAGTTTCAGTGAAAAGCTACTGATAATGTCATAACCTGAACTCATAGCCTACAGTCACCCTGAAAACTACCTTATAGGTCTGACTATTTCCCCCACTTTACATACAACTGGAGTTGCAGTAAACATCTGAAAAAGGGAAAGCTGACACTGGTTGGGTATAGGGCATGCATTTCCATAATGTGCAGATGCAGGGTACTTAAAGGGGAACTGTCAGCTTCCCTAAAACGCACTGTAGGAGCATTTTTTTATTTTTTTTTTTTTAATAACTAATGACTGTAATTTCTAATGTTTATCTGATTGATCCTGCAACCCTCCCCTCGCCATTATTTTACTGCAGTCCCCTGCTGCTAGCCCTCTGATGACACGCCTGATGGGCTATGCCGCAGGGGACTCCTGTGTGCCACTGTAATGTCTGAAAAGATTAACTCTTTAACAGCTCATGTTTGCCCTTCTAACGCCAGTCGACCGAGGAAAGCGTTTTCCTCAGTCTGTCAGTACCGTCGTTAGAAGTGCAAACATGCACTGTGTAAGTGTTAATCTTTTCAAACACTGTAGTGGCACACAGGAGTCCTCCGCGGCATAGCCCATCAGGTGCGTCAGAGGGCTGGTCATGGGGGACTGTGGCAGAATAATGGTGCGCAGAGGGTCGCAGGATTAACCAGATAAACATTCAAATGGTAGCGCTGTAAGTTAACAAACTGCCATTACAGTGCGTTCCAGCTCTGAAGCTGGCAGTTCCCCTTTAAGAATGTGATTGGGGGGGGGGGTTAGAATTCAGTTGGCAAACATGGCTTTAGAATGCTAAAGTTGTGTGCAGTTTTTAGAATACTGCAGGAATTAGATTTCAGAATAACGGGTTGCAGTTGTGGAATACATTAATGACACAATCTGAGTACCTGGGACACCCAGTTTTGGAATTTGGCAGGAATGCTGAAATTCAAAATGTGGCAGTGTCATAAATTTTTAGAATGTGGCAGAGATATGCAGTTTCAAAATGCAAGAGACACATAGTTAAGGAATGTGACGGGGATATGCAATTTCGTAATGTGTCATTGATGCATAATTTCAGAATGTGATGGCGATGCTTGATGTCCCATTGTGCTGGCAACATGCAGTTTCGCAATGTGACATTGACATAGAATCTCAGAATGTGGTGGGGATGCGCATGTTTGGGATGTGGTGGGATGCATAATTTGGAAGCATGGCAGGAAAAGCATTTTTGTAATATGACTGGCACGCACAGTTTGAGAAAGTGGCAGGGGCTGTACAGTTTTGGAATTTGTCAAGGATGCACAGTTTTAGAATGTGACTTGAACAGGCAATTTTGGAATGCGGCAGGGACACTCATTTTCAGAATGTGGTGGGGATGGGCAGTTTTAGAATAGGTTGCAAATGCTCATTGTCAGAATGTGATGAGGACTGGCAATTTTGAAATGTGGCAGTGACACACAATTTTAAAACGTGGTGGGAAGGTACAATTTTAAAAGGTGGCTAGACAGTTTTAGAATGTGGTTGGGACACAGTTTTGGATGTGTGACGGGGACGCACAGTTTTGGATGTGGCTGGGAAACAACTTCAAAATGTGGTAGAAACGCATCGTTTTGTAATGTAGTGAGGATGAGCATTTTTGGAATATATTTGGGATGCGCAGTTTTGGAATGCAGTGGTGACAATTTTAGAATGCAGCAGTGGTGCAGAATTTCAGACTGGCTGGGACACACCATTTCAGAATGTGGCAAGGGCATACTGTTTCAGAAATTGGTGGTGACGCACAATTTTTGAATGTGGCAGACAAAATTTTGGGATTAGGTTGTTGCACGATTTCAGAATATGGCATTCACTCAACTTCAGGAATGTGGCAGGGACATGCAATTTTGGAAGGTGGGACTTGCAGATTTAGAATGTGGCAGGGACGACCATTGTGGGAGTGTGGTGGGAATGCAGTGCACAGTTCTGAATGTGGCAGGGACAACAATTTCAGAATAAAATGATAGTCCTGTCACATTCTGAAAGTGTGCATCCTCACTGTATTCCGAAATTGTTAGTCCCCCACTTAATTCCTTGACGTGTATCCCTGACCTGTCACATTCTGAGATCGTGTCTCCCCCTCCCCATTTCAATATCCCACATTCTGAGATTGCATGTTCCACTACCTCAACATTCTGAAATTGTGTACCAATTTGACATTCCATAGCTTTGTCCAGCACTGCATTCCAAAACCACCTCCTGCTGCATTCTAAATTACAGCACTGTGCATCTGAACATTCTGGCAACGCATGCACTAAACCCAACACAATCAGATTTTTTTTTTTTTTTTTTTTTTTCCAAATGATAGTAGAGTTTCTTAAGCTTTGGAAAATAAGTCCTATATGGTTGCTGAATGGGAGGACTAGGCTGTGAGTTCTGGGTGTTCATCAGTAGCTCTTTACCAGAATTGGCTTTTTTTTTTAACAAGGAGTGAAATCAGGGTTACACAATGACTCGTAACTTTTAAACAAATTAACTTACAGATATAATTTTTGGTATGGGGCTTATTGGGGATATGCTGATTCTAATACAACAATGAAGCAGTTTTAGCCAGACTCCCTCTTTAACCTACATAGAAGACATGCTAAAAATTATATGCAGGAATCCATAAATAAATAGTTACCAGTCATAGGATGCAATACAGTAGGGAGTTGAAGTAAGGCCAAGGAGACGGTGTAGCCATTCAGTAGGGAAGCAGTGGCACACAGACTGGGATGTTAGGTACTTCCTTGGGCCCCATTTAAAATTCAGAAGGCTGTGGGCCCGACTCAGTTCACAGTGTAGGCTGTTCCATAGTTCAGGGGGCAGATACTGAGAGAGCTTGCTGGCCTATGGTGCTAGATGTGCGGGGTTCAGAGAGCAGTAGCTTGGAGGACGACCTTCGGTCTGTGCCATTTCTTTTGGGCTTGAGCATGCCCAGTAAGGGATGATGCTGGGTGTCCCCTAAACGCTTAGCAGTGAAACAGCCTTTTGCATAGATTCGGCGTGCTTGTGGTGTCAGTCAGGAGTCCGCCGTTCATAGTCTTCATATAGTTTACAGTGTTGGGTGTGACAGCAGCTAGTGCTAATTGGACAAACACTATCAACTCTTAAACCGAAACATGCAACATTTTTTTTTTTAAGGTGTGCTCTGTGACGTAAAGGACTCTTTGAGGAAACCGTTCTACAGACCACTGTATTATAGTAAAGAATTAGTGAAGTGGCAGTAAATTAGATTACTGATAGGATAGTCTCATCCCCAAGGAGGTTCATTAGTGGGGTCCCTCAGGGATCAGTCCTTGGGCCCCTCCTGTTCAATGCCTATGTCTCTGACATAAGGAGTGGTATCAGGAGTGAGATGAGTCTCTTTGCGGATTACTCAAAACTGAGGGCAGTGGTGGATGGGGAAGAGGGGCGGGTGGCCCTACAGGGGGACTTGGAGGCTCTGGAAAGGTGGTCTAGAAAGTGAAAGGTGAGGTTTAATGCAGGGAAATGCAAGGTACTGCATCTGGGAGCCAGAAACCCGGGCCAAGAGTACACCCGGGATGCTGCAAGTCTCAGTGACTGAGAGGGACCTGGGGGTGGTGGTGGTTGTCAAGATGAACAACTCTGAGACTTGTAGGAGGGCAGCGGCCAAGGCCAACAGGATGCTGGGATGCATCGCTAAGGGGATCACCTCCAGAAAGAGGGAAGTGATACTCCCCCTGTATAACTACTTGGTGAGGCCGCACCTCAAGTAGTGTGTGCAGTTTTGGAGGCCACACTTAAAGAGGGACATTGAACTCCTGGAGAGGGTCCAGAGGAGGGCAACCAGAATGATTTGGGGCTTGGGGGACAGGACCTATGGGGAGAGGCTTGAAGAGCTAACTAAATATGTACACATTGGAAGAGAGAAGGGACCGGGGGGACATGATAGAGGTCTTAAGGTACATGAAGGGGTTAAATAGGGGAGGAGAAGTCAAGGTGCTCCGAAGGAAGGAGAGGGGGCAACTAGAGGGCATTGGTGGAAGTTGGAGGGGGAGATTCAGGAGAGAAAGGAGGAGGTGCTACTTCACTGAGAGGGTAGTGGAGCCATGGAATGCGCTACCAAGGGGGCTGTTGGAGGCAGACGGTGGAGGGGTTCAAGAGGGCGTGGGACAGGTATAGGGGAAGGGTTCTGGACGCAAAGTCCTGTGCAGTGGGAATATACGGGACTGAGAAGGGAGAAGCCAGAGAGGACAAGGGGGGCAGCAGGATCAGCTCCCAGGGTGGGGGCTGACCAAACGAGCAGACCC
Source organism: Neoceratodus forsteri (assembly GCA_016271365.2). Lineage (NCBI taxonomy): Eukaryota > Metazoa > Chordata > Ceratodontiformes > Ceratodontidae > Neoceratodus > Neoceratodus forsteri. The sequence continues at coordinate 1,549,429,704 of CM057450.1, forward strand.
GAAAGACCGTTAGGCCTATTCTGCTGGCGTTTTAGTATGTTAGTAGGATTAAGAGAGTGTAACAGACAAATTGGTGTTTGTGGGTTTAAATGTAGCTCTCTGGCCTGTAAGTGCAGGCATCATATTTCAGGGACTAGTGCTGTTAGAGGTGTGGTGAACTGCCATCTGAGTCGGTCTGCAGCTAGAGAAGTGGGAGAAAGGGCTTGTAGCTGCTGAGTGTGTTTGTAAGTTGATTTAAAGTAGTTTTCTAGCTTCCATTTCAGTGTGTTGGACATTGTAGTTGAGGTCTGTCTTAACTGCCTTTTTTTTTTTTTTTTGTGCTTTTAAATTTGTTTTGGCAGGAGGGGCAGACACAGGGCTGATACTCTCTCTCGAGTCGGGTGTAGACCCTAATCCCATCCTCCCTCCCCAGAGCTCTACTCATTTATAGGGGAACACCTGCCCTGCAATTGGAGGAAAAGGCTTCAGGTGCAGCTCATGTAGTTCTAGCCACTGGGGGTTGGATTTAAAGGCTGGGAGAGAGGAGCTTAGGGAGTTGTTCACTTCCCTTATAAAGTTTACTGTGTCGTACTGCACCTAGTAACAGGGTTACCGGTTTACTGTGGGACTGTATCTAGGATTAGTGGGTGACCCGATTAGTCAGTAGGGGTGTATCTTGGACTAGTGGGGGACCTGGTGGCTCACCCAAGGAAACCTACTTGGAGGGGGATGGGACCACACATCATTAGGGCCGGCATCTTTGGGAGGGTGGTGGGGTGCACAGGGTGTCAGGCAGCCATAATACTGGACTGGGCTTGGAAGTTTGGTGGTTGCCCAGTGTGCTACCAGCTGGCACAGCTTAGGGAGGAGGTTGCGGGGATTAGGAGTCAGCTGGGGGAAGGGGGGGAGGTATGGTTGGGGAAGAGGGCAGGGGCTCTCCCACGGGGTTGCACCAAGCACTAGGGGCAGGGGCATAGGGAAAGGAGTGCAGGAGAGTACTCTGGGGTCACATAGGGACCCTGGCAGAGGGGGCCCAAAAAGAGAACACTACCAAGGAAGCAGACAGGTAACTGGGGACCCTCACAGAGAGGGGCCAGAGGGACAACATTCTCAGGGATGTAGGCAGATGGCTGGGGCTGGACAGAAGGAAACAAGGTGGGGAGGTGGATCGGACCTTAAGCTCAGTAACCTTCAGTTCTCCTCTCTGCTTGAGGATGAGGGGGTGTTGTAGCCATGACAGGGGTGGTTAGAGATGGAAAAGAGTGGGGGCAGGAGGCAGAGGCCAGATAGGGGGAACGGGGGGAACCTGGAATGCGGGAAAATGGGGGAAGCAGGGGGAAGAGGGAGGAAAGCGCAAGAAGAAGAACCAGTTGGGAGGAAAGGGCAAGAAGGACCAGAAGTACAAGGAGGATACAGTAAAGGGAGCTGGGGGTTTAGGCCCGGGGAGCACAACAAGCAGGGAGGGGCTGAACGGAGACGGGAAGGAAGGGAGGACTTGCCAGGCTAGTTTAACAGATGGAGGAGAAGGACCAGTTGCGAGCAGTGAGGGGGAGAGGAGCAAGGTACAGAAGGATACTCTGGAGGAGGAGAGGCATAGGATCGGGAGGAGGGGTGGCGGGGTAAATAAGGAGGCGGCAGGTGGCACCCAGATGGGGGAGGGGAGGAGCCACAGGTGGAGGGCCAGAAAGTATGGGGGACATGGAAGGGAGGGATGGAGGAAAAGGAGCGGTCAGAGTGCTCCTGTTGGGGTATTCTATGATCAGGGGTATCAAATGGGATAGGGAGGGGGAAGCCTGGCCAGTTAGAACAAAATGCTTCCCTGGACTAATGGTGCACAGGGCCAAGTACAAGGTATATCAGCTGGCAAAGGATTGTGGGGGTTCCCCGGACATACTGGTCCACCTGGGTACAAATGACATTGAGGGAAGTAGTGAGCTAGAGATACAGGCAAGGTTCAGGGAGCTTGCCAGGGTCTGTCATGACATAAGATGCGCAGTTTCCTTCTCGGAAATCCTGCCGGTGCCAAGGGCTAGTGGGGAACACAAAAGGAAAATTAGGGAGATAAACCAGTGGCTCAGGGAGTATTGTGAGGCCAGAGGGTATGGGTTGATGGGGGATTGGGGGGAGACCTGGGAGGATAAGGGGCTGTATGCTAGAGATAGGCTCCATCTCAATTTGAAGGGGAGGAGAATCCTTAAGTTGAAAATAGAGGGGTTCGTTGGTGAAAGGTGGGGTTTAAACTTGTGAAGGGGGGAGGGATGGGAGAAAAGGCTGTCGAGGGGGGTCCAGTAAAGGAAGGACTCTGTCTCCACCCCGCTGGGGAGTTGGAGGAATGCGGGAAAAGGCTGACTGGTAAGGTACAGACCAGGGGAAGATGGAATCCCCATGGGAACACGAGCAGGGGAAATGGAAGTATAGGGAAAGGGTGGAAGGTAGTCCTGCTAAATGCCAGGAGCTTGGGCAATAAAATGCCTGAGCTCCAGGCAATGATAACTGAGGGAGGGGTGGATATGGCAGCATTCACTGAGACCTGGGCCACCGCAGGACACGACTGGGACCTGAACCTGAAGGGTTACACTATGTTCAGGAAGGACGTGGGGAGGGGAGGGAAGGGAAGGGGAGGAGGGGTAGCAATAATATTCAAAAACTGCATTGACATGGGAGTAGAGGAGGCGGAGGGAACCGTGGAGGCAGTTAGGGTCACCTTGATAACAAGGGGGGTCAAGAGAGTAAAAATAGGGCGGTATAGACTGCCCACGCTGGCGAAGGAGCTGGAGGAGAGTCTGGTGGCAGATGTGGGGAGACACTGCAGTTTGGGCAGGGGAAGGGTGGTGGTGTTGGGGGCTTAAACATGCCAGGAACAGACTGGGAGACTATGACATCCTCGGTGGCCAGGGAACAGAGGTTGTTGGATGTCTTTCAGGACGTGTTCCTAACTCAGCAGGTGGGGGAACCGACCAGGGAGGTGCGGGTACTGGATGTGGTCCTGGCAGACAGTGACCAGATAGGGGGGCCTGGAGATAAGGGACCCGTTGGCGGAGAGCGACCATGCCACAGTCTGGTTCTGCCTGGACCTAGGAGGGGTAGAAGGCTGCACAAAGACTGAGGTAACTGACTTCAGGGGGGTGGATTTTAAGGAAATAGGAAGGATCCTTAAGGAGCATTTGGATGTGATTGTTCCAGACATGGATGCTGACAGTAGGTGGGAAATCATCAGGAGAGGGGTGCAGCATGCTACCAGCACCTGTACAAGAGTAAGACGAAAATGTGGTAGGGCCCAAAAACCCTGCTGGTGGACCAGGGAGGTCCAGGAGGTGGTGAGGGGAAAGAAGGCAGCCTATAGGCAATTCAAATGCTCAAGGAGTGAAAGGGATCGAGGGGAGTACGAGCTGATGGCTAGAAGGGCCACTAGGGTGGTGAGGGCGGCTAAGGCAAGGAAGGAAGGAGCAGAACCTGGCCAGGGAAATTAGGAGAGGGAACAAGGGGTTCTTTAGATACATTGGGGAAAAACGAAGGGTGAAGGGGCAGACTGGCAGGATTAAAACAGGGTAGAGATGGGCACAAGACCCAGGGGAGCAGGCTGAGGTACTAAATGAGTACTTCACCTCAGTTTTCACCAAGGAAAATTGGGGGGGCTGCATCATACATGGGAGGAGACAGTGATACTGGGGGGAGCCTACCGATCGGCAGGTCTGGGGAGAGGGGGAGGCATCACTGTCAGGAGAGGGGGGGAAGGCTAAGCAGGGGGACCAGGTAGCGGAGGTGGAAATTACAGCAGAGAGAGAGTGAGGGAAGCCCTCAGGTCCCTTAAGACGGAGAAAGCACCGGGGCCGGATAAATTACATCCCAGAGTGCTGAAGGAACTGGCGGATGTCCTGGCGAAACCCCTGGCAGAGCTTTTCACCTTCTGTCTGAGGACAGGGTAGATGCCTCAGGACTCTCCCTGTATAACTGCTTGATGAGGCCGCACCTCGAGTACTGCGTGCAGTTTTGGAGGCCACACTTAAAGAGGGACATTGAAGTCCTGGAGAGGGTCCAGAGGAGGACAACCAAAATGATTTGGGGCTTGGGGGACAGGACCTATGGGGAGAGGCTCGAAGAGCTAAATATGTACGCATTGGAAGAGAGAAGGGATCGGGGGGGGACATGATAGAGGTCTTCAGGTACATGAAGGGTAAATAGGGAGGAGCAGTCAGGGTGCTTCGAAGGAAGGAGGGGCAACTAGAGGGCATGGGTGGAAGCTGGAGTGGGGGGAGATTCAGGAGAGAGAGAGAGAGGAGGAGGTGCTACTTCACTGAGAGGGTGGTGGAGCCATGGAATGCGCTGCCCAGGGGGCTGGTGGAGGCAGAGACAGTGGAGGGGTAAAAGGGGGTGGGACAGGTACAGGGGAAGGGTTCTAGAAGCAAAATGCAGTGCAGTGAGAATATCCAGAACTGGGAAGGGAGAAGCCAGAGAGGGAGAGGGGGGCAGCAAGGTCAGCTCCCAGGGTGGGGGCTGACCAAACGAGCAGACACGAAAGACCGTTAGACCTATTCTGCTGGCATTTTAGTATGTTAGTTGTGATACCACAACTTGATACTGTAGTACTGCTACATCGCAGCCCAATGAAGAGTCACTGATGGTGGAGTGAAGACTTCTGTACTAATAGTACATCCTGATTGTGCATAGTGTATCCTGAAGTATGGATATTGACATTGCTACTGTAGTTTTAGACTTGAAAATTCTTGTGCATGTACTCCATCTTGATACTGACAGTATATACATTTTTTACAGACTTGTAAGGAAACAAAAGATATCGGTGCTCTTACAAAAGCTGCTGACTTTGTCAAGGCATTTGTCTTAGGATTCCAGGTGGAGGTGAGTTTTTCATAATATGCCTTTAAAAAAATTGGTAAGTCTTAAACTTGCAGGAAGGACTTGGTAAATAATATGAAGTACTATGTATGCTCTGCTGTGAAGTAAGATAAATATTTATACAGTGTAGGTGAGAGTCAGACTTTACAGATAATTGATTTTAGCCACTGACAGATTCATAATGAAGCTATATCCCAACTGTGGGTGCATCATCAACATTTATTTTCACTTTGGATTGGTCAAAAAGGAACCCTTAACCAGTGGATGTGCAGCTTGCACTCTACATGATGACATCACAAGGGCTTCTGCTGCACTTAAAGCAGTGAAATCAAACAGTGTAATCTTATTTTCAAGAAGTAATTTTAAAAGCTTTACAATATAAAATACATTCTTTAACTTTGACACACAATGACCTGACTCTGGATATGCCACTTGTCATCACTTATGGTGGGGCAGAACTTAAACAACTCACTCGTGTCTCTGCCGCTCGTGAGTTAATGTCCTGCACCCTCCATCATGACTATAAATGGCATATTCTAAGCTAGGCCATTGTGTATCCCATTTAATTCCTTCTGTGGCAGAGTGGCCGACAGCAGCCCTGTTCTGTCGGCCACCACCATCTCCAGCCTCCTCCAACTTCCAGGGCTTGTATACCCTGTGGATTACCATCCCTGCCCCACTTCCCTGGCAGGTCCGGATGAGCACCCATTGCACATCCAGATAGGCCAATTGGAGTGGTGGAGTGGGTCGCAGCACACCTGACAGGAGGACTTCATGAAGCCCTTCCACTACCTTTTTTCCATTTTTCTTCCATGACTCCATGAACCTGCAATGAGCACATTGTGCAAGCTCCACTTCCGTAGAGACGTCCCCAGCACTTTGGATGTGGAGCCTCCCCACTCCATGTGCCACGCACAAGTCTCCACCATGATTCCTCCAGGTGATAGTGGAGCGGCGGGTCACAGACCCCCGAGGGAAGAGCTGTCTTCTGAATGCTCAATCCTCCCTCCCACCCGTGTCCATTCCTGAACATGGATCACCATCGAGGAAGGAGGTAAGAGACTTACAGTGCCTAAGCCCTCCCTGCCACCGGACTGAGATTTTTTTTTTTTTTAAATACATTTGTTGCCCAAGGATATAACCTGCCCCAATATCAAAAACAGTGTTAATTTTATATGTATTTACTTCAAAATAGGTAACCAGGAAAGGCATGCAATATTCCCAAGTGAGGGTGAACTCTGCACCTATACCTTCTCCTTCTGCTAGTGATCCCTCACATACAAGCATCCAGTTGCCCACAGCCCTAGTGCTGATGCCTTCATTGTTCTCCATTATTAACACCCCAAGGTCCCTTTGCTCTGATGTGCTTTCCACTACCACCCTGTTCATCGTGTACTCTGTTCTTGGCCCCATGAGTATTACCTTGACTTTTTTTTTATGTTAAATTTCAGTTGCCACCCTCAACCGCACTTTATAGCCCTAGTCACTTCCTCTGTGTTCATTCTTCCACCAGTCCTTGAGTTGTCTGCAAAGAAGCATTTCTTTTCCTGAACTTTCTCCTTGTATCGCAACAGGTTAAAGAAAATGGCCCGAACACTGATTTCTGGGGCACCCTTTACATGACTTCCCTTTCACCTGAGGGCTCTCCATTTAGGATTATTCTATGGGCCCTCTCAGTTTTTACCCACCCCATAATCTTGTCCCTCACTCCCAAGTCATCCAACATCTTTTATCAGTTTCCCATGTAAGATGGAGTTGAAAGCTCTCCTGAAATCTAGGTACAAGGCATCGACTGCCTGACCCCAATCCACGGCCATTGTGTCACAATCAAGAGATCAGTCGGATTCATTTAGCAGTGGCAAATCTGTGCTCTGTGAAATTCTGTCAACCATTCACCTCCAGGAACTCCACAATACTTTTCCCTAATCATAGACTCCAGTAGTTTCTCCAGAGGTCAGACTGACTGGCCTGCAGGTGCTGGCTCCTCCGTACGTACTCTTAGTTTTATGTAGGGGGCACAAGTTGGCTGTACCCCAGTTCTCTCATACTTCTCCAGTCTCTAAAGAACAGCTGAAGTGATTGGTTAGTGAACCTGTCAGGATATGCCCTATCTCTCTTAACACCCTTGAGTGCAACTCCTCTGGGCCCACTGATTTATTTGTGTTTGGTGCTTGCAGTCCCTTCGGCACTCTGTCCTCCATTATGGGCTCCTTCTTGACACCATCATCTCACAGGTCTTTGTTTCGTCGTTGTCTTTTTTTTAAAAATGGTCCCAACTGTAAATTACAAGGCTTGAAATTCATCTCTGGTTTTGGTGACCTTTACAAACCACACTCAAGCTTTGCTCTTGTTGTTTGATGTTACCAGAACTCCTCAGTGGTACAGCAGCCTTGTAATTCATAGTTGCTTATCGTTTTTTTTTGTTTGTTTTTATTAGTCTGTGGTTGTTTGTCCAGGCACAGACAGCATAAATGTCACAATCAAAAACAAGAGATTAATGCCATAATTTTTAACATGATAAATAATGGTAGAAGAGGATAGTAAAGCAAATAATTCCATGCAAACTGATATCACGTTTAGACAAAAAGTGTGGGGGGGGGGATGTAATCCTGAAACAACATGTTGGGTCATAAGGATCAATCTAAAATGAGCTATACATATCGTTTAATCCTAACCCATGTGATGACCCACAGAGGAGGCTTGGTATAACATCTAAACAAGAAGAGAGGTAATCAGGGTAATTATCAAGAGAAGAACCGGGGCTTTAGTACCACACCCTTTTATCAAAGGGGAGTAGATACTGCCTTTAATCTCCAATTTCCATCACAATCTCCTGTGGAACACCGATAGGTCCACACCCCAGAAATTCCAACCTTTTCCCTTTCTAGGGCACAAAATCGGAAACATGTTCTAATTGGTATAGTACCCATTTATGCCAACAAATACTGAATACCTGTTCCTCGTTCTGGAGCCTGGCCGACAATCATTCCAGGGCGTAAATCTCCCTCATCAGGCCACACCAAACCTCCTTGGTCGGGACTGTTTTTGAGCACCACAGACATGTTATAACCTTTTTGGCCATAAGGACCAACAGCATGACCTGCTAAGCATTCTGGTCTACCCTAACCCCCTCCAGGGGCACAGCTGTCAAGATACAGGAAGGGGTTAACAGCTCTGGGCAATCAAATATACTGATTAAAGGGACACTGTCAACCCCCTTAGGTCTCAAAGTGTCCCTAGTTTAAAAAACACATTTTATGACTGCCAGCATTCTGAAAGATTGCTGATGTAGCTGGTAGTTTGATTCTGACTCTTATTTTCTTTAAAAAAGTGAAAAACTGCCCACTATACTGGTGTTACCACACAAACACAGATTTGTTTACATTCCTTGATCAGCTCCAGCTGCATCTTTCCTGGAATTGGGGACACCCACAACACAATCTAGGCCCTCATGATGCAGTGTGGGTTTAGGAGGCTACTGCCTCGTGAGTGACTGCACTGTTTGGGTGTGTTTCTAATGCTCGGGAAGTATGCAGTAAGAACAGACCCAGGATTGTAAAAAAAAAACAAGGTTGTTTATAAAAATACATTGGCATGCATTTCAGATCTACTAAATAAAGAGACAGACAAAACAAACAGCAACATTTATTGAATTTTAGAGAAGGTAAGCAATCATAAAATGTAGATTTACAACTAGAAATAATATGATGAAAAACAGGTTGACAGTGTCCCTTTAATTCCTGTATAACTTCCCCCAAGTAGGAAGCAAGGAGGAGGCAGCCCCATAGAATATGCGACTGATCCGCATACAGACTCCCACACTCTCTCCAACATCTCCCCAGAGAGGAATCAGAGAATTTTGCCACAATGGATGGAGTACGTAAAAAAACATACTCACAGTTTCCAAGAGTATTCCCTCTAGTATGACAAACTTGAAACTTTAAAAGCCGGGAGAGCTAAGGCCATCCAGCTATGAGCAGGAATATCAATCTGACGTTCCTGGACCCATTTATTCCTAATAGGGTCGGTCAGGTCCTTCATATGGTCCCTAAGGGCTTTATACAAAGAACTGATTTAAATGTTCCTGCGACGTTCCACCAATACAGGTTTTAACTAAAGAAACCAACGGTGAGAGCTTTCCTGCTGTAGCCGAAAGAACTTCCTCGTGGTGCCTGAGGCTGATTTTAAGCAGGAGACACGCCGTAGAAGCTTGTCTGTGGGAGCTGATAAACACACTGTATGGCAGCAAATGGGAGTAACCCATTAGAACCAACGACCTGAAAAACGTGTATGCAGGGTATTGAGCCAACATCAAAATGGTTCTCTAGTATAACAGGGACATTTAGAAAGGGGGTACAGTGTGGGGGATGACCAAACAAGTAAGCTGTAAGGTCGGGTAAATCACTCTAGTGGATTTCAAACTGCTTCCAATGAACATTGTAAAAAGGGTTCAGCCATGCTAACAGGGTGCGAAGTTGTGACTCCACCATATAATAACTGAAATTAGGCAGATTCAAACACACACACATCCCGATTCCCAGCTCCTTGGGTAGCTGCAACAGAGTATTTTACCCTCAGCCTTCGCCTCCTCCAAATGAAACGAGAAATTAGTTTATCCCATGCCTGGAAGTATGTTTTGTCTGGGGGAGGGTCTGTAAAAAAAAAAATAAATAAATAAATAAATAAAATAATACAAGGGGGCACATTCTGCTCAACCTGAATAATGCATTGTCAGACTATGCCACCGAAAAGGGAATCACGCTTTCAACTGGTCAGAAGGAACAAAATTGTATGACAGAACTTCTGTTTTTTTGTTCATTTATCCTGTAGCCTGATAAGCAGATTTATCAGTTATTCTATATATATAATTACTGGTGAGCCTGTTTATTGAGTTGACACCACTTTAGAAATCGGTGATAATCTGCCGGTTATTATGAAATGGAACACAGTTATTACGCAGTTGTCAGACAGTCAGATTGAAAGTTACTTCCATGTTGCGTGCACAGAAATGACACCTGCTGTTTGTTTTTTTGTTTTTGCTTTTGTTTTAACCATAAAGCACGAAACTGACTAGCAATTATATAAAGTATGGAGTGTTGCATTATTCTTTTTTTTTTTTTTTACATGCCCTAACCATGTAATACCATCACTTACGTGTGCTTCACTTTTGTGGTTTATGTGTTATTACAGACCTCTAGTTCAAACAGAAAACTACCAATGTACAGCACCCCGTCCATTATTCTCTGTAACACATGAATGGCCATTTTTCTCCATAGGGAAATGGCTCAAAACCTCCTGTAAAACTATCATTGTGACATGATCTTTTCCATATACTATTCCAAGAGCAACCATTCAGGAAAAACCTTGTGCTTAGCCCAAGTCTGGCTCCTGTTGAGTTACAGAACAAAAACAATGACTCTACTCACTTATAGACTACAGTAAAGGTGGAAGTTTCTGTCCGCAAGAGGTAGCTTTAAAAAAAAAAAAAAAGTTACATCGGTGGCTGCTCAAGCTATAGGAATTGATGCATGGGAGTTGCAAGGGGAGCTACTGGACCGAGACTTGACAGAAGTGGAAGTTCAGATGGGGTTCGTAAACAAGCTCAGATCAATATATTACAAAAAAATAACAAATAGATAACTACAGTATACATTACTTGGCTTTGTACCATGGCTGGGGGAAAAAAAAAATGAGCAGTCATTCGTTGAAACAGATCAGCTGACCATGAATTAATTAAGCAACAAACCACGACAGGGTGTGGGTTATGCTGGGATTTACCACACCTGGTGTGGATTAGCCACGAGGCTGCAGGCTTTTGGGTCTCTGCGTCTGTGAAATCCCTGTAAGGACTGTACAAGGTGCCGCCCAATGTGGCGAAGTACGGGCAGGTGTTCGTTAAAGTCGCAGGAGGGTTAGCAGGAGTAAAGGAGATAGATTCGCAGCGGTGTAGGTGACTGAGAATGTATAGCATGAGGTGGTACAGGGTTTTAAATAACTGCAAAATTGATTAGCACTTTTATTGTAATCAATTGCAGCAAAGTATGTCTTTGCATTTTCTGGCAGTCTACGTTGCCAAACAAATTGAGACACAAGCTATTCATTATCCCAACTGATTAGCAGTTTTACTCATGAAAATGCTAATCAGTTTTGCAGTTATTTAAAACCCTATGTATTGTGGAGAGGGCTGGGAGGTGTAATGAGTGTGGAGCACGAGGTGTTTCAGACTAAAATTTAATTTTGCAGGCTGGTTGTTTGGAGGGAGCGAGTTCCCCTTCTCTACTTTTGAAACTCCCACTTTACCGTCATGCTTGGCGGGGAGATAATATGGCAGTTGTACGAGTTTTTTCAGGGGTCAAATGAGTTTCAAAATGGGAGATTCTAAATGAGACTGACTGGCACCTTTTCCGTGGGTATATCGGAGGATTTACCACAGGTAAAGGGTGCCAGTCAGTCAATCAGAAGGCAGGAATTTCTGTGCCCATTGTATAATTCTCAAATAATCCACGGTTGCTGGAATTAGTCCATGGTTGCTGTCTGTGAAGGATCGCATATGACTGCCTGTGTGCTAGGGGCATGGATTTCGGGAGGGGCCGTGCACCTGAAACAGGGTGTGTTCACCATGGGATGGGAGAGACAGAGAAACACATCAGGAGCGGTCGTGCAGCGGAGCTTCCTGCACTGTCCTGTGTGTGTGTGTGTGTGTTTCGGGGGAGCATTTGTCACGGTGGGAACTGCATGTGAGCTTACTTCACTCTCCGGTCTCCATGTATTTCTCTCGGGGCGTTCACACAAGGAGATTCGGCACCACATCTTTGGTGTGTCTTGACTGGTTTCAGTGCGACAAAGCGGTACATGGCGGACGAGGAGGGGAGCAAAGAGAGACAGAAAGGCACACGGAATCTGAGAGGGATTCCTGTACTCCACTCCCTCTCTCTTCACTTGCCGTCTCTCCGTTGCTTAGTGCCAGTCCTCTCAAGTGATATATGATGAACGGGACAGATCGAGAATTTGGCACTGCATAGTGGATTTGTGCGCCTAGTTTCTGTGTGGCACGTGGCAAATCGCAGAGCGAGACAAACCAAGAGACCAAAAAGGCAACATCGATTCGGAGACGATTCCTGCATTCTCCACTTGCCATCTCTGTGTTGTTTTATGCCACTGCCCTCAACCATCACTTGGATTCCTGCACCATATTTGATAGCCATGGTACAAGCCCATAACCCACAAGACAGCATGGGTCTACTTGAGAATTAATTCACGCCTGGTTGGTTGGAATCCCCTACTCCACCCAACCCCCGACGTTGATTAATTCTCTGGTAGACCCATGCCGTTTCATGGGTTGATGCTTACAAATGCTGCTCATCTGCTGGTATCCACATGTACGCAGATGGCACCGCCAGCGCTGATTTAGTGCTGACCAACTCTCTATGAATGTCAACAAAATGGTCTTGAAGACCTTTGGCACCAGACAAAAGCTGTCCAGATTGGACTCCACCCCCACCTTTCATACCCTGTCTGGATTTATTCTGGGCGACGTCCACTCATTTAAGTACCTTGGGTTGTGGCTAGACAAGAATCTAGACTTGGGGAGTACACGTTGATGCCATACACAAAAAAAAAAACTACCCCCAAAGCTTGGTGCTTTGTATAGACACCGCAGTTGCCTGCCTATGCAAGCCAGGCGTGAAATTGTCCAAAAGATGATTCTCCCAGTCTTCGACTTAGGGGCAGAATTGTAGACAATGTTCCCAAAGACTCACACTATCCAGACTGGTCACTCTCTTCAATTCCTTCTGCCGCTGTGTACTTGGCTGCCTTCCTGTCACCCACCACTGCAATCTCTATACCTCGTTCTCCTTCCCATCCCTCTCTGCCAGACGCCTGTCTCACACCGCAAATCTAGTAGGGAAGTACTGTCTCTGTTCTCTGCCACCTTACTTGTCCTCCCTCTTGTCTATCCTGCCCCTTCCTGCTATTCCCTCCGGTCTTCCACACACAGAACGCTTGCCCTCCCACCTCGGTGTACTTCATCTGGTTCCGCCGCCTTCTCGTACAAATTCCCTAACATCTGGAACCCCCCCGATATTCACGCTGCCCAATCTCACTATTCCCTTGCTCTCCTCCTTTGCGCAAACACTATTCACTGCTGCAGCTGCAATTAATCCCTTTCAAACCTTGCCACACTCAGCCCACCCTACCTATCGACCTCCCAGTCGTCCTCCCTACTCTTCCCTTCCTCGCTATTCCCTTGCTCAACTCCTTCGCTGACACATTGTTCACTGGTGCAACTGTAGTTAATCCCTTGTAATCCCTCCTCGCTATCTCCCAGCCCACCTTGCCTATCGACTCCCCACCCTGCCCTTCCTCAGCCCACCTCTACCTAATGACCCCCCATTGGCCTTCCTACTTTGCCCTTCCCTCCACCTTCTGTCTCACTCTTGCAACTTCTCCCCTTCACTCCCTTTCTCCCACTAACATGCCAGCTCCCAGTCCCCTCGCAGGGTTCTCAGCATCCTGGAGGGGAGCAGGTTTTGGCTGCCTTTTCTCCCATTCTCCACACTTCCTCCACCCCCCTCTCCCGCCTTGCTGGTTTTACCATCTTATTTTGTCTCAATATAGCACTTAGTTTCCTTTCTCTCCTTCTCTTCAATACTCTCTAGCACTTATGAGGTATTTGCTATTTACCTGGCTACCTGTCTACGTTATGTTGTCAGATTGCATTTGTACTGGCTTGTCTTGCATTGTTTGATTGCACAGTATGTCCTATGTTGATTTTTGGCTACCTGTTCACATTATCATGTTGTTAACATTGTATTTGTACTGGCTTGTTTTGCACTGTATTTGATTTACACACTATGACCTTTGTTGATTTTTGCTCTTCCCTTTATGTAACCCCCTCCTCCAGGACGCTTCTGGACACAAGCTGTTTACAGTTCATGTTGTCTTTCCTGGTGAAACTTTTCTAAATGAATAAAAATAAATGAAATGCCATCTTGAGGTTCTGATGACATGTTAGAAGCTTGCAAGCTTCTCTCTTGATGTTCTCATGCCATCAGAAACTCTTGATGGTGTTATAGACTCATAATACATAGTTCCCCGTCTATTATTCTATTTTGTATTTTGTTTGTCATATCTTACTGCAGCTTTGTGAGCAGTTTTTAGCAGATCGCTACTGTAAATAAGAATCTGTTCTTCAAGGTTATACCTGATTAAAAAAAACGGGAGTGATTGATTTCAAGAGACTGACCAGCTTCTAAGCTGATGGCCCTGCCCACATTATCTTTGCAGTGAGGAATTAGCAAATTATTGGTGCATGAAAGTAGTAAAACTATAGCTGTGAATGGTGTTTTACCATGTGTATAAAATAAAACATACAAATGCTGAACTTTGCTTCCCAGTGAGAAGACTAGTGCCACTTCTGTGCACCTGTGATGGAGTAGGATCTTTTTTTGTAATGAATATTTTTATTATCCTTGCTCACATACAAAATTTGCCAGCAGATAAAGGCCTAGAGGTCTATCAGGTCTGCTCGAATGTGCAGCTAGCACCCCTTATTCTGCAGCTGCCCCTCCCTTCCACCCTTCCTCTTCATTAACCCTTCCCCTTGTCCTGTCCTATCCCCTTTTGAAGCAGTCCACTGTTCCACTGGATACCACTTCAGCAGGTAACGCATTCCACCCAGCCACCACCCTCTCTGTAAAAAAGTGTCTCCTCATCTCCCTCCTGAACCTTCCTCGCTCCAGTCTCATATCATGGCCCCTGGTGTCCCTCCCTCCCTCCCTTACTTTGAACAGCCCCTCTGTACCTGTCTTGTTTATTCCTTTCATGTACTTAAAGGTTTCAATCATGTTCCCTCTCTCCTCTCCTCCAGTGAGTACATGTTCAACTCCCTCAGCCTCCTCTCGTATGATATGTCCCCCAGCCCCTTGATCGTCTTTGTCACCCTGCTCTGCACCCCCTCCAGTAACTTAATGTCCCTCTTCAGAAACGGGCGCCAGTACTGCACGCAGTACTCCAGGTGCGGTCCAACTAATGACCTATACAGTGGCAGAATCACCTTCTCCCTCCTCGAGGATATACCCCTTGCAATACAACCCAGCATTTTGTTGGCCTTTGCAGCTGCCTTCCTACATTGTGCCGAGTTGTTCATTGACCCTGTAATGAGCACCCCAGATCCTTCTCCTCCTCTGTCTGGGCTAGCTGTACTCCTCCCCACCCCACCCCCCAGCTGGTAACTCCTCCTTGGGTTCTTCATCCCAAAATGCAGCACCGTACTTTTGGCATTAAACCCCAGTTGCCAGGTGTCTGACCAGGTTTCAAGCTTTGCCAGATCATCCTGCAACCTCTGCCCCCCCTAGGTCATCCACCACCGCTCCTACCTTGGTATCATCAGCAAACAGACTGATCTTGCTCTTGATGTCCCATGATATGTCTGCAATGAATATCCCAAACACTGGTCCCAACACCGAGCCCTGTGGAACACCGCTCATCACTGCCCTTGGGTGTGAGAGCTCCCCGCCAACCACCACGCTCTAATGCCTTCCCTGAAGCCAGTTTCCTACCCATCTCACCAGCTTTGTACCCGCCCCTGTGCCTACTAACTTACTTCCCAGCCTTCCATGTGGCACAGAGTCGAATGCCTTACTGAAGTCCAGATACAGGACATCCACTGCATGGCCCTTGTCCAGTTGCCTAGTTACCCAGTTATAGAACTCCACCGGTTGGTTTGGCAGGATCTGCCCTGTATGAAGCCGTGCTGTCTGCTGTTCTGTAGTCCTTCGTCCTCTAGGAGGGCCACCAGCCGCTCCTTCAGGATAGTCTGCATTAGATTACCCACGATGGATGTGAGGCTCACTGGTCTGTAGTTTCCCGGTTCATCCTTGGGGCCACTCTAGCGGAGGGGCACCACATGAGCCATCCTCCAGTCCTGAGGTACACACCCCAAATGTAGTGAGGCACTAAATAGGTCTGCCAAAGGTCCTGCAAGGACCTCTGCCAGCTCCTTCAGTACCCTGGGGTGGATGCCATCTGGGCCTGGTGCCTTGTCCACCCTCAGTGCCTTCAAACCCTCCCGAACTCTACCCTCCATGATTTCCCCATCTGTCACTCCTTTCCCCCCTGTTTCTGCCATTTCTCCCCCCTTGGGTGTCACCCCCTTCTCTTTAGTAAATACTAAGCAGAAGTACTCATTTAGTGCTTCTGCCTTATCACACCCTGCATCCACCGACCACCCCCCCTTCCTTCCCAGTTCTTACTATGTGGTCCTTACAGCTCCCTTTCTCCCTGATGTACCTAAAGAAGTCCTTCTCCCCCTTCTTAATGTCTTGTGCCAGCCTGAGTTCCGTAGATGCTTTGGCTCCCATTACTGCCCTTGTCACCTTCCTCGATTCTGTCAAGTACTCCTCCCTGTCCTCCCCCCTCCCTGTTTTCTTGTACTTCCTAAAGGCAGCTGTTTTCCTCCTTACCTTTTCCATGACCTCCTTGCTCAACCAGCTCGGTTTCTTAGCCCTAGCCTTCTTGCTCTGGGTCTTGAAGCAGGTTTTGGTTGCCTCCACTATCCCCAGCTTTTTGAGCTCCCACCTCTGGTTAGTGTCCATACTAGATTGAATTCTGGCCAGGTACCCTTTTACCACTTCCCCCATCCTCCCAAAGTCGGCCCTCCTGAAGTCCAGCACTCTTCTGCCAGATTCCACTCCTTTCTTGCCCATATCCAATGTGAGCCATACTGAGTGGTGGTCACTCCCTGACAGCGGCTCCTCCACTGTAAGTTCTCTCACAAAGTCCCCATTTGCTAGCACAAGGTCAAGGCTATTCCCTAACCTGGTTGGTTCACTGACCATTTGCAGCAGGAAGCTGTCCTGGAAGGCATCCAGCAGTACCTGCTCCCTTCTGTTCCTGGTTGTTGGGGTGCTCCAGTCCACTCCTGGCATGTTAAGAGTCCCCACAATCACCACAACTACCCTTCTCGCAGATCCTCCTGATCTGTCCCGCTAGTTCCCTGTCTAACTCCTCCGTCTGAGATGGCGGCCTGTACACCACTCCCATTCTAAGAATCCTATTCTTGGAATCCTGGATTTGCATCCAAAGTGACTCCATACTACCCTTCTCCCCTTCCTCCCTTACACACTTCAGTCCTTCCTTCACATATAGTGCCACACCCCCTCCTTTCCCAAGCACCCTGTCCCTACGAAATAACCTGTACCCTGGTACAGACGGGTCTCAGTCATTGTATTGGGTGGCCCATGTTTCTGTGATGGCTGCAATGTCCACCTCTCCGTCTGCCATGAGCACATGTAACTCTGCAGTTTTCCTCCCAAGGCTCCTAGCATTAAAGGTAACCACCTTCCACCCTTCTCCCCTTCCCATCCTGCCCTCCTTTCCTAGCATCACCAAAAGTACTTGCCATCTGTCCTTTGTCACTGTTATGGAGGTAGCTCATATGGTTTCCCAACCTGTGGTCTCTGCATATCTCTTGCCCAATTGCCACCCCCGCTCCTAGTTTAAATTCCCAACTTCCTCTGTGTACTTCTCCATCCTCTGTTTCAACACTTTCTTTCCCTCCTCGCTCAAGTGTAGTCTGTCCTTGGCATAGAGACTACTGTCCTCCCAGGTCCCTCCCACCCTCCCAACAGCCCATACCCTTTAGCACAACACCAGGTTCTTAGTCATCCATTAAATTCCTCTATTCTCAGCTTTCTTGTTGTGCTTGCCTTGGGCACTGGAAGTATCTATGAAAAAGTTACTGTTCTAGGAGCGTGGATATGTTGTTCATCCACACTCTTTGGCATGTCCCTTTCCCCTTTAAATCTGGCCGGAAGTCTTCAAGCTGGCTCCTCCCACCCACCCGGGTGGTAAATACCTTGGCTGCACCCCATGACGCCAGATCTTCCTTTCCACTGGAAGATTCAGGTTCCCTCGTGCTACTTCTGCAGTATCGTAGGCCCTGGGTACTAAACAGCAGTTTTCACGCGAGTCGCTTTCTTTGGAAACTCATCACGAGTTTCCGATTCCGATCCGAGCACGCCGGACATGGAGGACAAGTCGTCCCCGGGTTTCGCGGTGTCCCTGCGGACAGAAAATGCCGCTACCGATTCCCACCTCGTGTGTCTATTGTTTGGGTGTAGGTGCGCGGCACCTCTTCACTGCGCCATCTGTGGCCTTCCATCCCAACATTCTGGGACGACCGCCGTGCACTTAAGCTGGGGAGACCGGAGCTTCGAAATCCACCGGTGAAATCGAAGGAGGCAAGGTGGGCGGTTTCCTCGGCCGCAGGATCCGCCGAGCAGCTTGACCAGATGGTGGCATCTGAAGAAGAAGCTGCCCAAGCCTCTGACAGCCGAGATTTTTTCGTGCCGCTAAACCTTGGTTCTACCTTCACAGTATCCTTTCGGGAGCTGTGCCAGTCTCTCCCCACCAGGGGTGAGGCGCCCTCGGGCATGCACTCCTCCCGCCCTAGAAAATGGGACGTGAACCCTAAGTCTTCTTCTCGGGAGAAGACGTTCCTGGGACCGAGAGAGGTCCGAATCCCAGGACCTTGCGGTCTCTGCCTTGGTCGAGATCGCCTCCTTGGCTGCCGGCTTCTCGGACCTTCCGTCAGGCCAAGGCACCGAGGCCGAGGAAATGGCCGAACTGGCCGAGATATCTCACGACTCGATCGAGCCCTTGTCGCCGACCCCAGTCGACGACTCATTGGAGAGGACACCTATCCTTTCCTTCCCCAACGAGGAGACCCAGCCCTTGGGTATCCCGATCGAGGGACAGCAGCCGGAAACCTCAGTTTTCACCAACTCCGGCCTCTCCTGATTGAACAAGCTGACCCCGTCGGTCTCGATCGAAGACCAGTACCCCTTCGGTCGAAAAACCGAAAAAAGGTCACAGACCCTCTCAGAAGAGGCGTCGTCACCAATCCTCATTCTCCTCGGACGAGGAGAGACTTCGACGGAAGCTCCATCGGTGTTATGAGGACCTTATGTGGCAACAGCTAATTCTGACCGGTCATAAGCCAGCTTCGCTTGCCATTACTTGGCCCCAACCTCTTAGGCCGACGCCGACCTCTCCGGAACCGAAGACTCCAGTTCTTCTTCCGGTAGGACCAGCACGCATTCCTGTTTGGCCTGTTCCAGTCTCCCCACCAATTTTGGTGGAGCCACCGCCTAAGCATCCTCAGGAAGGGGCTCCCTTGAAAGAGGACCGGACAGATACCGGCCTGCCCCGTCGTCTGTCCATCACTGTTGTCCCCGATCGCCCTCGGCGTATTGAAGGGGACATAGGCAGGAGACCCTTGTATCCCGACTCTTCGGACTCTGATACCACTGGTCTACACTCACACCCCGATGATGAGTTGTCAGTGACAGGCTTGGAAGAAGGTCCTTCCTCTTTCCAGGGCATCCTCCACCTTATTTCAGAGTCAACCGGTATGCCCTTGGAACCTATCCAAAAGAAGGCGGAATATCCTCTCACGGATATCGTTAAGAGGGGGGTACCCCGACGGAGGCCTTCCCAGTGGCCAAAGCCATTGTTGGCCCGGCTCCATCTGCCCGCATGGCTCACAAGGACACTGTACCCATGGGGTCCATGGCTGGCTTCACAGAGCATCCCTCAGCCGAGAGCCTTGTGACTGCCTTTGTGTTTAGACGCACGGGTAGCTCAGCAGATACTGACCGCCCTCCGGACAAGGTGTCCAAGAATATGGACCATTCTGCCTGGAAGGTGTATGCGGCCTCATCCTTGGGCCTTCGTCAGGCCAGCTCGGCAGTGATCATGGCACACTTCTTTCACGCCCTCATGGGGTCACTAGATGAAGTCCTCCATCATCTCCCAGCAGACATGCAGACCACGGTTAAGCAGGTCCGTGACCAGGGCTGTGCTGTTGCAAAACAGCAGCTCCAGACGGCTTTGGATATTGGAGATTCCTGTGCCCGCTCACTAGCAGCCGCAGTGGCCACTCGCCGCAGGGCCTGGCTGAGGTTATCATCTTTCCCGGCGGATACTCAGCACAAGTTAGCTGACGTGCCCTTCCTTTGGCACCGATTTCTTCGGTCCGGGAGTGGCAAGTTGCCTCCAGCGCATAGAGCAGTCCAGTGCCACCCTGGATGCCACTCCTGCAAAGGGTTCTTCAGGCAAGAACCAGCAGAAGCACAAGAAGAAGCCTTTTCGGCACTCTTCTCCTGCGGTTAGACAGCCCTCCTTCCAGGGAGGGCAGCGGCACCAGCAGGCTCAAGCTTGACGCCCCAGGCCCAAGCAGAGTCCCCAACAGCCCTGCAAAGGAGGTCGAGGTGCCGGTCCAGGAGCCTCCTCCTCCTCTAAGCCTGCTCAGTGACGGGTCAGGGGTGGCCACCCCTACACCCATCACGCCAGTTCTGGATCCTCCCGTGGGGGGCCAGCTCTGCCACTTTCTTTCCGCCTGGTCCGGTATCACTTCGGACAGGTGGGTCCTGGAAGTAGTCGGTCAGGGACTGCCTCTGGAATTCGAGCAGTACCCTCCCTGCAGAGCCCGTGCCCCTTGGGAGGAAAGGATCTCAGTTTGCACTCAGGCGGCCCTTCGGGACAACATTGCTCAGCTCCTCCGCAAGGAGGCGGTAGCTCCAGTGCCGGATCCTCCTACAGACCCAGGCTTCATGTCCAGGTACTTCCTGGTGCCCAAGCGGATGGGGGGTTGGCGCCCCATCCTAGATCTCCACGATCTGAATCAATATCTCAGGTCTTGCACCTTCTGGATGGTAACTCTGAATCAGATCATACCATCTCTGGAGCGAAACATGTGGTTCTGTTCACTGGATCTACAGGACGCGTTTTTCCACGTCCCAGTCCGTCCCACCAGCGGTTCCTCTGCTTCAGGGTGGAAGGGACCCTGTACGAGTTCCAAGTCATGCTGTTCGGCCTATCATCAGCCCCTCAGGTCTTCACCAAGTGCATCACAGTGGTGGTGGCCCATCTGCGGCATCAAGGAGTTCGGATATACCCCTACCTCAACTATTGGCTCCTGATAGGTTCCTCCCTGCAGGAGGTGGAGAGGTCCAGGGACCTGGCCTTCCGAACCTGTTCCCAGTTAGGCCTCCTGATCAACGAGGCCAAGTTGGAACTCGTGCCCTCTCAGGTGATGGGCTTTATCGGGGCAGAGCTCGACCCTCATCAAGCCAGAGCTTGGCTCCCAGTGGACAGGGCGGAGGTTCTTTACTCCTTTGCCCAATCATTTCTGGTTGGGCACTTGCGCCCTGCCCAGAACTTCCTGCGCCTTCTGGGTTACATGGCAGCGTGCCTCAGTGGTCCATTGGGCCGGGTGTGCATACTTCCCTCCAGTGAGAGAGCGGGCGCTCAGTGGACTCCAGCGTCAGGGTCATTTCGACCAGCTGGTCACTGTCACCCAGAAGATGTGGGACGCCTTCCAATGGTGGACCGTCCCAGGTCGTCGCAGGAAGGGATCCGGTTTGTCCGCCCCGAACTGATGGTCATTCTTATGACTGATGCCTCTCTCATGGGCTGGGGAGCCCACATGGGGGACAACAGAGCCCACGGGTTCTGGACCCTCGGGGAGTCCCGATGCCACATCAACCTGCTGGAGCTCAAAGCAGTCAGACTGGCACTGTCAGCTTTTGCTCCTCAGCTCTGGGGTCAAGTTGTTCAAGTCCAGACGGACAATACCACGACCATGTACTACCTCAACAAACAGGGCGGCACGCACTCCCGTCTGCTGTGCAAGGAGGTGCTCCAGACCTGGACCCTCGTGAGCCAGTTGGAGGCGGATCTCTTTGCCATCCATGTGGCAGGAGTCTCAAACCAACTGGCTGATGCTCTCAGCTGCATAGGCCGGACATCCCACGAGTGGTCTCTCCTTCCAGAGGTAGCTTACAATCTGTTCTCCCGTTAAGACAAACCGTTAGTGGTCTGTTGCCTCCAGAGAACACCAAGCTGAGGCTGTATGCCGCCCCCTCAGCAGGGCTCGCTGTGGGGATGCCTCTCGAGGCCGTGGACCCCAGGCCTCCTCACGCCTTCCTCCATTTCCCTTGATCCACAAGGTGTTTCTCAAGGTGAGGAGGACAGGCGCAGGTGATCCTGTAGCCCCAGATTGGCCCCGCCAGTTCTGGTATCCAGATCTCTCAACGCCTCAGCTGCAGGGCTCCCCAGTACGATTTGCACACGGGACCTGATATCATAGAACCAGGGAAGCTATTCCATCCGGACCTTCAATCCTTGCCCTCACAGCCTGGTACCTGGCTGCTAGAGTTCCAGCTCTGGGTCTTTCGAGGATGTCTGCACAGTTGTGCAGGCATCTCGTATGAGAATCAACCAGAAATGTATGCCTTCAAATGGAAAAGGTTTTCCATTTGGTGTTAAGATAAGAGTCTGGACCCCTTATCCTGCTCTGTGGCTAACATTTTAGACTACTGGTCTCTCAAAGGGGTCTACAGTCAATCGACCCTTAGAGATTGCACCTGGCAGCCATTTCCACCACAGGCATGAGCGGTCAATCAACTTGATAAGCACAGGAGACAGTGGTCGTGCTTGCTTTTTCAAAGGCCTGGATCATATACGGGTGCATGAACCTCCACCTCCACTGGGATCTTTTGCTAGTTTTAGCAAGCTCATGGGCAGCCATTCGAACCCACACAAGTGTGAGCTCACACAGCAAGTGAAAGACTCCTTCCTGGTGGCTATCACGACAGCCAGAAGAACAGGGGAGCTCCAGGCGCTTCCGGTGGACTCCCCTTATCTGGTCTTTCACAGGGACAAAGTTGTCCTGCGCCCCGGTGGTGTCGGAGTTTCACCTTAACTAGGTGTTGACTCTGCCGGTATATTACCCTAACTACACCTTGGACACTGAGTGTAGGCTCCATACCCTGGACCTTAGACGTGCTCTCTCCTACTACAAGGAGAGGACGGCGGAAATTCGAGGAGAGGTTCGCCAGCTGTTTGTCGCCTACGCTGAAGCCGCTTCTGGCAGACCTGCAGCCAAACGGACCATTGCAAGATGAATAACATCATGCATAGGTCTGTGCTATGAGTTGGTGGGCAAGGAGCCTCCCAGAGGGATAAGAGCTCATTCTACCCGCCATACTGCTGCATCGGTGGCTGCTTCCAGGGACATCCCTATCCAGGAAATCTGTCTGGCTGCTACCTGGAAGTCAGCAAACACCTTCATTATCCATTACCACATCGACCTTGAGTCACGCCGGGATGCTGGTTTTGGGGCCTCGGTTCTCCAATCTGTTTCCTAAGTAGGGGGTGTGCACCTTGCCTCCCTCCTCCCGGAGAACTGCTAGGAGTCTGCCAAAGAGTGTGGATGAACAACATATCCACGCTCCTAGAAAAACAGGTTACTCACCTGTAACAGTAGTTCTAGGAGTGGTATATGTTGTTCATCCACACGCACCCACCTGACCTCCCCGGCTTTAGGTGCATCACCTTGCTTCCAGCTGGCTAAGATCCAGCGTCATGGAGCGGAGCCGAGGTGTTTACCACCCGAGTGGGTGGGAGAAGCCAGCTTGAAGACTTCCGGCCAGATTTAAAGGGGAAAGGGACATGCCAAAGAGTGTGGATGAACAACATATACCACTTCTAGAACTACTGTTACAGTTGAGTAACCTGTTTATCTTCCTGCCCCCTCACATAATTGTGCTAGTTCCTCAAACCTCCTCTGGACTATATCTACTGTCTTGTCAGCCAGGTTGTTCATCCCAAGATGTATAATTAAATGAGGCTTGTCCCTACCCCTTCTAGCATATTTCAGAACAGATTGCCCCACCCCTTCTGCTGTCATTCCTGGCATGGCCTCCCCCCAAATGCGACTATGCTTCTCCCCCTTGCTACCCCACCTGACTCCTCTTAGTATTGAGTCCCCCAGCACTAAGATTCCACCATTCTTACTCCCTGCTTGCTTCCGTTCATCTCCCTCTCTCATTTCCGGCTCCTCTTCTTCCTCCTGTACATTATTTCCCCCTTTTGCCCCTGTTGCAGTTCTCCCAGCAGAACTTCCCTGCTCCGGTTTGGTCCAGGCATTTATCAGTTACTCCTCTAATTTCATCATTTCCTTCCTCCACCTTCTTCCTCTCTAGCAGTGCAAAACTATTTTCTGAAGACCCTTCACAAATGCCCGCTCCCTCTCTCTTCATAGTAACCTGTTCTCTCCTTTCCACTCCATGACTTTTGCCACTTCTTCGCCTCCCCTCATAAGTCCCTATCTCCTCCTTCCATTTGTCTTTTGTCTCCTGACCTGGTTTTCCCAGCAGTCATTCTTCCTGGCCTGGGCCCCTTTGTCTCTGCTTCCATTCTTCTGACCCTCTCCTCACCACTGTTGGCTTAAATCACTCTCCCTTCTTCCTCCCTCCAGTATTGGGCTAAACCCACCCCCAATCTGCCTTGCCTGTCTTAGTTCCTCCTGCAGACCCTTGATCTCCTTTCTAGGTTTCTCTATGCGGCTGCACACTAAACATCCTCCCACACTCCAGGCAATTTTTAGAAAGATTGGTGCACTGCAGTTGTTGCAACCTACCACCCTACCCGTTGCTGTTGTTGCCCACCAGCAACCCCCCCACCTTTCTAGATGCAGGATACCAAACACTCCCCCAAGTCTCCCCTCTATCAGTGCAAAACATTTTTTTCTTAATTTCCCTTATCCCCTTTGTTGTACACATTTAGACAGATTGAGCAACTGCTTTTCATATTCATATCCTTCCTATCCACACTCAAAAAGAGACTTTAAGTAGCTATTGCACAACCTTCTTCAAACTCCTACTCCTCCTTTCCCCAATGCAATAGCAATGCAAAGAAGTAACAATGAAAGCTCCTAGATTTGCAGTTACTTCCCTTCCACTGAGATAGCAGTCACATCTTCACTTGCTGCTGTTCCTTTCCTGGATGTCTGCTTCTGCTATGACAGGTGCATATCCTTTGCCTGTTTGAGGAAGTAATGTCAGAACCCCTGGTATAAAGGAAATAATGGACCAGGGGGGTGGGTGAGGGGTTGGGGTGGGACCAGCCCAAGTCTTCCAGAAGCAATCAGGTAGCTGAGGCCCCCTGGTCAGACCATTAGCACCCTTCCCCCACTCTGCACTAAACTTTGCAGCTAGTGAAGCCAGCAAAAATGAATCACAATTCTACTCAAAGCCCCCAAAATAGGTTTGCTGCCAAAAGAAACAGGACTCCAATTCAAACAGCTTCACCAACAACACATCAAAAATAGGCTTGAAATTAGAAGATATGGGTCTCCAATTCAAAGAAACAGCCCCAGTTAAATCACACCAAATAGGTTTTAAATCATAAGAAATAGGCCTCTACAAATGCAGCATGCTACACAGTGAAACATCAAACAAATGAGCCCACTTATAGCTACCAAAACAGGTTTCAAAATTCCAACAGCCCCAGACAGTACCCTGCTAGCCCCTTAAAAGTAGTAAGAAAGAAAAGAAATAACCTTCTACCAAGTAGAATCCACAAGAAACAATGTAAAAACAAGAAGGATCTGATCCTGTCCCCTTCTAGTTCCTTCTGCAACAATGCTCAGAACTTTGACTGTGCTGATCTCATGAAGTGAGCTGCTGGGTTATTTCTGATCGTTGTATGAGATTGTTGACTGATCCCCTTACTAGTGAGGACTCCATATTGTTCTGTGTTTAACAGAAGCTGTCTTTTCTGCAGGATGCTCTTGCTCTCATTAGGTTGGAAGACCTGTTTCTGGAATCCTTTGATGTCACAGATGGTAAGTACACCATGAAATCTCTGGACACTGAGGAGGGAGTTAGAGAAATGAAGGGACCTGGGAAAACTGTAAAAGTGGTCCAGATTATGGCAACTAATGCTCAATGCAAAAAAGGTCCTGCACACTGGAAGAAAGAACGCTAAAACAGACTGCTAGATTTGAGGGTGGGGTGGGGTAAAGGTGGTGTAGTCAACTAAAGAGAAAGAGAGAGAGAGACCTGGGAGGGTCATCATTAATGACAGCCTCAGGTCCCCTGTTCATTGCAAGAAAGCAGTCTAGATAGGCAGACACGATGCTGGGATGTACAGGAAGTAGGAATGTCATGGTATGATTGTTTCATGGTATGCTGCAGTATCTAAGTTATGGTGGGGCTACATGGGCAATTTCTGATACTAGGATAACCATAGTTCAGTGAGTACCATGTTTTTTAAGTCTTTCAAGTAATTATTTTGTGTGTAGGGACAACTGTCCCACGAGTTTGAGGAGACTTTTTTTTTTTTTTGTACAAAAATGACTGCTTCTATATATGTTACTGTTATCATTACATCAAAATTTCATACTGTGGCATCCCTAATAGCAAAAAGGGACTTGACAGTAGGCAGAAGGACATAATAGTTCCCTGTATAGGTCGCTGGTACGGTTGTACCTGGAGTATTGTGTGCAGTTCTGTAGTGTACATTTAAAGAAAAGCAGGGATCTCCTAGAGACCATACAGAGGAGGTTGATGGTGGTGGTGGTGGTGGTGGTGATGATGATGATGATGATGATGATGATGATGATGATGATGATGATTGAGGGGCAGTATGGGAGGTCGTATGAGGATAGTTTTGCAGACCTTAACATGTATACATTGAAGGCCAGGAGGAAAAGGGGGCTGTGACTGAGACATAAGTTCTTGAGAGGAATCAGTAGGGTTGATTGTACGGACTTGCACAGGTGGAGGCTGGTGGTGGTGGGGGATTCAGGGTGGATGTAAGTAAGTTCTTCACAGAGCGGACAATGGGTGAATGGAATAGGTTGCCCAGAGAAGTGGTTGAAGCCAAAACTCTGTGGGGGAGTTAAACTTGGGCGGGGACAGATTGAAGTGAATAGTGGGACCCATAAGCAACAGAAGGGAAGGGGATGACAAGCTACTAGGGCTATCTGATCTTTAAATCCAGCCCAGTGATAAGTCGAACATGGAGCTAGGCATGGAGCGTGGAGCTAGGCAAGAAAATAAGCAGTCTAGAATGACCTCGGGGTCTTTTTCTGACAACACAGTCTGTGTGTCTGTTTCATCCAGTGTCACTCCAAGGCCTGTTTTGATTATTAATCAGATTTAAAATTGGACTGTGAGATTGTAATGGCTAAAACATTGTTTTTATGGAAGTACACACAGAAGTGCATTGCAGTTTCTTAAAGTGATTTTCCAGTTGTCTGCAAAACAGGGACAGCTATTACCAGGACTCAAATCTCATAACATTCCACTGAGTTTCAGGGCATTCCAGTCTTTTTTTTTTTTTTTTACTAAATACACTTGCAGGGAATTGGATTCTTTGCCCCTTAGGACTTTTTTTTTTTTTTTTTGTCTTGCTGCTTTTCTTGCTTTGAATTCATAATCCTCTTTCGTGACATCACAGCCTGTTGCCATGGAAATTAATCTGATGCCAAAAGCAGAGGACTGTGACTTCAGGGCAGGTAAAGCAGCCAGAACATATACAAAAATGCAGAATCTCAGCTTCACGGAGAACTCCGGGAATTCCAGCTGCCCCATGTTCTGATCACTGATGAGGTCAGGGCACAGATTAATAATAAAAAAAAAAAAAAAAAGAAAAGCTGATCTACAGAAGATATTGGATGAAAAAACACAACAGGCATTATTCTATCTGAAGTCTTACAGATATGAGGGAGGCCCAAAAGGGGCACGGAATTTAGCCCAAAGGTTGAGAGGACAGAATACAGCATCATATATTTCATACCTTACCATCCCAACAGTTAATCACCGAATTACGAACAATGGGCGGATTATGGAATGCTTTAAGAAATATGGACAGTTGTATGTGTCCCCCTCGCCCCAGGACCCTCTTAAAATGGAGGAATTTTTTAACCCACTGGCTCTCCCACAGCTTTCTGTGGAGATGTCTGAGAGACTGAAGACCCAAATCAGGCAAGATGAACTCAAAAGGGTGGTCTTAGATAGTAAGACATTAAAAACACCTGCCCTGATGGGCTGCTTGCTGAGTGGTATAAAACTTTGTTTAAGCAGCTTGCTCCGATATTAGTAAAAGCATTTCATGAGATACAAGAGGGGGGCGCTACCCCACCTTCATGGGACTACACAAATATTTCTCCTATACTGAAGTAAGGAAAAACCCCAGACTTGGTGACATCATATAGACCCATATCCATATTAAATATGGATTCTAAGCTGTTTGTCTATATGGGCTCACAGAATAGAAGATACGATGCCTTATTTAGTAAATTCTGATCAGTCGGGATTTATTCAGTCTCGACAGACATCTGACAATATTCGAACAATACACCTGCTCAATAATGTTAATCAGAGACAGATACTGGCAGCCTTTGTCAGCCTTGCCGCAGACGAGGCTTTTGACCAGGTCAGTTGGAATTTCCTTTGGAGAACATTGACCAAATGTGGGTTTCCGGAAGAGTTTGTTTATTTACTCTGGTGGGTATATGCTTCCCTGAAGACACATATTAAGATGAATGGTCAGCTCTCAGCCAGGATCCCTCTTGGCAGGGGGACGGGGCAGGGCTGTCCATTATCGCCAACCTTATTTGCTCTATATATCGAGCCTTTAGCAGATGCAGTCAGACAAAATACAGATATGCAGGGCATTCCTTTAGGGGGGAGAGAATTTGCATTTTCATTATATGCAGACAACATATTATTAACCTTACTGGAACCAGAGATGTCAATACCTGCCATGTTAAAAGTAGTAGAGATGTTCTTGGATATCGCAGGATATAAAATTAATATTCAAAAGACATAGTTATTGCCCTTAAATTTTGCCCCCTCGCACAACCTGAAAATACAACTTCCCTCGAGATGGAGAAATAACAAAATTAAATATTTGGGAGTCTTGATCCCTCAAAACTCGGAGCTTCTGGAACTTCTTAACCTTAAACCCCTGACTCAGGGCATAGAAAAGCTGTTTGGGAAATGGGCACATCTCTCCTTGTCATTCTATCAGCATATACAGACCATCAGAATGACAGTGTTCTCAAAGATTTTGTATTTCTTTCAAACTTTACCTTTTATCCCTTCAAGATTTTATTTTTGTTCATGGGACAGAATGTTTTCTAGATTTGTTTGGGCAGGGAAACATCCGAGGGTAAGGCGGTCACTGATGCAATTACCTATTGCCAAAGATGGTTTAAACCTTCCAAACATGAAAGAATACCATAGGGCAGTTGCGTGCAAGGCAGTTTTGCTGTGGCTCAATACACAATCAATGCCACCATGGAAGTTTATAGAGTTTATATTGAATGATCTTTTTGATATACTCCCAGTTTTATTTTCTCCACTGAATTCCATGCCCTGCCTTAAAGATTTTACCTTGGAGACTCGTAGCACTTTAAAAGTTTGGTACAAAGTAAGGTCCACGAAGGAACTTGTGGAGATTTTTTGCTATTTTAGGCCTTTAATCAAAGAAGGTGAATTTGTGGCCCTTAGAACAGACCATATATATAGGGAATGGCACAGAGCCAGTTTATCTATGATCTACCAATTCCTAGATGCACAAGGGGGTGACTCCCTTTGCTGCCTTGCAGTCTGAATTTGACCTTCCTTCACATCATTTTAGATGTTTACAAGTAAGGTCATTTTTATTGAGAGCTGGCTCCACCCGAAACGCATTGCCCAATCAGACACCAGTATTAATAAGTTTGATTATCGAGGCTATAAATGGGACGCAACATATACATTTAATAGGCTTACTTTACAGATCCCTTAGAGAATATTGGAAAGAATCAACTAGAGGTATTTTAGATAGGTGTAATAAAGAATTAAAGATACAAATTACATATGAAAAATGGCTTGAGACAATCACTTATTCCATGAAGGCTTCCCAAGCCCCATATTGGTTGGAGTATATCTGGAAGTGCCGTATGCACTTTTTTATCACTCCAGATAAGTAAATTAAATTTCTCCCTGAGCGCTGTGGTAAGTGCTGGAAGGACTGTAGTCAGGCCAGGGAAGATATTTCTCATATTTTTTTGTATTTGCCTGAAAATATCTCAATATTGATTGGCATGATATTACAAGAAGTTTGCAAACACTAATAGATCCAGATCTTACTTTAACAGACCAAATGATTCTCTTATATATTGGCGAGGATGGATTGGTCCTACAGAAAAGGAACAAACTATATATCTGTTTAGCTGCAGCAAAAAAATAATAACCCGCCTATGGCGGACTACTACTGTCCCTACTTCGACTCATTGGCATTCCTTGATGGCTGAAATCTATTATATAGAACAATCCATTGCTGTTATAATGAATCGCTCCACTCAATTTGAATTGGCATGGAGACCCTGGGTCCTATATATTTCTCCTTTAGACAACTCCTTTATCCCCTGAATGGGCCTTTGGGGAGTGATATACAAAGTATAGTTATCAGTAGATTTTTAATGATTACTCCTAAGATGTAGTTACAATGAAGAATGACGTCTCTGTATGTATTCTAATCAAATATTATCATATGTGATATGAAAAATGTACAAGTGTATTCCTGCTGTAATGAACTGGAAAAAATTAAGAATATAAAAAAATGCAGAATCTCACATATCACAATAATGCAAAGCATCATGGGAAGTATACGCAGATCACCGCAAAGCAGTTTAGACTGGTTCTGCTTTAAGCAGGAGTGTATGGTGCCAGATAACCTCTCACTCATTCTGGGTAGCCCTTGCTTCATTGCTTTTGTGCTGAGGTTCTTTGTATTTTAGACAGACCATACACAATCTGAAGGGCTAAGAGCTTGTTTTCATGCAAAATCTTTTCATCAGTAAAAAAAACTAAATGTCCATAGTTTCATATTTGAGGAAGATTTTCTGTAAGTGACTTGTCCTCGTGCCAGCTGTGGATTTCTGGCTGAAAATTAGAAAATATCTAAATAAAAAAAAAAAGAGTTTGATACAAAAATTGTGCACCAGATAAAAGCTAATTAGATTTGACAACTATTTTCACAAAAGGTGCATTTAGGTAAGTGCCATTTTTTTTCTTTATCTTAACAAAAGAAGAGACAGAGCCTTATCTTGGTCTTGGCACAATCACTATCAGTTCCATGTTAGGGGGAACCAGTGTAGGAAAGTTACTTTCTGCCCTTTGAGGTTCAGAACTGTGACACTTCAAATTGTAAACCAGCAGTAGCGAACATGCCTGGTCTGATTTAGACTTAGACTTAAATTGGATTAGATGTAACTCACTTTTGTTACTAAGCCACCCACTGGTGGTATAAGTCACAGTGGGTGATTCTCTTGGGGCACTCTAAAATAGTGCATCACAAAACTGGACACGTCGTCCATACGGCAGAAATAAAAATGTTTTAGTCTGACTTCTTTGTGTGGAAAACATTTTATTGAAGCTTACAGCAACCATGCATCATTGTGGACCCAAGGCACACCTGACGTTTCTTTCCTTGACTGGCATATTGACGATTTGTCCAGTTTTGTGGTGAACAACTGAGTTTGGTTGCTGTGAGCACCGCCCAGGTTTCCTGGAGGGACCCTGTTTGCTGGTTCAGGTGCACTCAAAAATAGAACAAGCTAGTCTCTTGACATCTATTTTAGTCAACAGTCTTGACTCTAGCATAGCAATACACTAGACCATCATACTGTGACTAGCAAAAATAATGGCATTTAGAACTTTAATAGTGTTTCCTGAGATAAAGAGCAGCACCTGTATATTTTATAGGGAATATCTCATATGGTAATCCCACCTAAAGTTGGAATGTATGAGGCGACTAATTTTACTATGTACGTCAAACTATCAGAAGGGCCTGACACTGAATGTAATCTTTTCTGTCCCAAAGCATCACCTGCTTGTTTGTTTGTTTTTTAACAATAAGAACCCACATTTGGGAGGGATCCTAAAGGGTAACAAAACCTGGTTGTAATGCTGCTTGTCCCTCATGGACCTGACCTCTAGAACAGTACAATACAGCGTCATCGGCATACAGGTGGATATCTGCCACTTGCAGCCAGCGATAAATTTTGTTCATGAAGAGGGCAAACACTGGTCCCAAAACTGTTCCTTGTAGGGTGCCATTCAAGACCTGACCCCAACATGATCAAAAACCATTTGCTTACAGGTTGATAAGTAACCTTTAAACCCCTGTCTAGCTAAATAGTCAAAACCTAATTTTGACAAATTACCATAATTCCAGTCGTGATCTTGTTGAAAACCCTAGAGGGATCAACAGTCACTGTACCTTTTCCATCACCATCTGTATGTCATTAATTACTTTTATGATAGCTATAGGCATGCTGTGATGGTTCCTAAATCCCAGTTGTTTGTCAATCAGAATGTTTTTATCATGCAAGTATGTTCTTATTGTCTGGCAGCTGATCTCTCTGGGACCACCTTTTGCACCACAAAGAGGTTGTAGTTATTTAACGGACTCCTACTAGAACCTCTTCCAGCTGTCCGGAAACACTCCCGTACTCCGTGACCAGTTAAACAGATCTTCAAGAAGTTTAAAAATTACTGGGACTGTATATCTTAGGAGCTTGCAGAGTACCCCATCTAATCCTCATGCCTTCCACACATTTTGCAAATCAAATGCTGATTTGATTAGCAGCAGTTGCCAATCAATTGATTTTCTGCATTGCACTAAAAATCACTAAAATTGCGGTAATTATTTTCACTACTGTAATTTTTCCTGCACTGTAATAAAAAGAACAAAATGTTGGCAGTTTTTCTTGCAGTGCTGCACATTTTCATGCAGTTGCACTCTTCAAACCCCAGGAGTCCCTCACTTGTGCTTAACAAATGCAGGCATTCCCCTGGGATCAGCCACCCCATAGCTAATTATGAAATTTAGAATGAAATTGAAACTCTGATGTGTTGTCACACCCCGCCCCCGCATTCTAACATCAGATTTATTTCTCCACATGAAGAAAGTCTTCTCTTTACTTCTGACTGACTTATGGTTTATTTTATAGCATTTTGTTTTTACCAAACTGTTTGATACTCTGCATTAGTTAAGATTTTTTTTTTTTTGGTCTGGTTCCCAGGAACGGGAAAAGACCTTTTTTGGCGGAGTTTCTGATGTCAGGGAACCGCTATTTATTTCACTTCAAAAATGAATAAAAACATATTTTTACTTAAGCTGCTTTTCTGTTTTACTTTAGATTATTTTTGGCTCCTTGTTTTTGGGGAACTGTAATGAGAATTGACTAATTTTACCAAGAAACCTCTTTTGAAGTATATTTACATTGCAGTTTCAACTTTTGAGGAACCAACCTGCATTTTTGTTCTTTAAAGTCGTTTGTTAGCATTTGTCAGGCTTTTTATAATTCCGACTTTTTTTTTTTTATTGGGAACCGCAAATGTTTTCCCATGGT
The DNA here is from genome assembly GCA_016271365.2 of Neoceratodus forsteri. Lineage (NCBI taxonomy): Eukaryota > Metazoa > Chordata > Ceratodontiformes > Ceratodontidae > Neoceratodus > Neoceratodus forsteri. The sequence goes on from CM057450.1 coordinate 1,549,462,801, forward strand.
CATCCTCAGTGTTTGTCTGACAGACCCAAAAAGAAGATAGGACCTACAGGTTTTAAAAATGTTAAAGTTTGTTTTCAACTCCTGGCAAAGGCAGACTGCCATGAGTTGTTTTTAAGGTACCTGGGTCCAGACCACTGTTTTGCCAGTTGTGAGCTCTGTATTAAGTTTTGCCCTAAAATGCAAAAAAAAAAAAGGCTAAAAATTAAAAGCTAGTATGGCTTCTCAATCTGTCTCCACGTCACCTAAAGGCTCACAGGAAGGTTCAGTCCCTCAAAGTAAGCAGCAGTCTCTGTCAAAGGGGACAGAAAGGAAAGATAAAGCTGCTAAAGATGGTTCAGAACTCGAGGTGTCTGAAAGGGGGAACCTGGAATCTAGTAAAAAAAAAAAAAATTAAGAGCGAACATTGGAGATGGTGCCTGCCAAGAAAAACCAAAAAGAAAAACATGCTGGTGTCCCTCCTACTGAAGAAGTAAAGGAGCCGTCAGTGGACACAAGTAAAATGCCCTCATTAGAAGACATGACATAGGCATGGCAATTCCTCCAGGCATTCCAGGCTATGGGAAAGTTCATGAATATGCCTCTCCCCTTCCCCAGGCTGCAGTTCCATTTCCAATGCATATAAAAGAGGAGGCTGAAATTTACTATGAAGGTGAGGAAAAAAAGAGAACCCATAGAACCAGATGGCTCTCTTGAACAAGAATTTGGCTCTCCTACTAAGACTTCAGATGATTATCTCACTGTACCTTTGTAAGGCATATGGTAGATACCCTCAACATCCCCTCACAGGAATCTGATAAGTATGAGGTAGAATTCATGGATATGATGGGCTTAGCTCCCACAAAGAGGCTGCTGCTGCCCCATACATAAATCCCACAGGAAAGCCACTTGTAAAATCATGTCGGCACCCACCTCCGCTACTGGCATAGATTAAAAAAAATATTCAGAAAAAATATTAGGTGGACAAACGGGGCTTAGAGTTACCTGTATTCCCACCCTGTTCATGAAGGAGTGGTCCAGACTGCTGCCTGTGACAAGGCCAAGGTGCCCCTTTCCTCCCAGCCACCTGAGGAAGATTCCAGAAAACTGGATAGCATGGTCCAGAAAGTTTATACATCGGCTTCTCTGCTCCTAGGGCAGGCAGCTTATCTGGTCTACACAGCACAGTATTAGAATGCCCTGTGGAATCTCATACTGGCACTGAGCAAAACGGCTACTGGAGACTTGGCACAGGACATGGCTGACCCAGCAAGATCAGCCATAGATGCCACAAAGTACCAGTTACATGTGCTAATGGACACAAATTACACTGCATCTAGTGCTGTGGCTCATGCAGTGTCCTTAAGGAGGTTTGCCTGACTTAGAACTACCAGTCTGTCCCAGGACACTCTTAATAAAAGTGGTGGATTTCACCTGCAAGGGAAATTCCCTATTTGGTGACAAGACAGAGGCTTGCATGAAAAAGATGGATGAATACAAAAATCGCCTACAAGAGCAACGCTGATGAAGAAAAGGCCTCCACTTCCTGTAGGCCTCTGAAAGGGGTGGTAGTGTATACTTCCCTCATGGTTGTCTCCCCTGTGAGTACCCTCCACAAAGGGGCTACAATAGAGGCAGAGGTAGAAGGGGCACTAGGCATACATCGGCAATGCCAGCTCCCAAAACCCCTGACAAGTCTGTGCAGGTTGCCCATCCATTGTCAGGCTGACTCACAATTTCCAGGACAGAAATCACCACAGACAAAGTAGGCGGTGGAAGTAGTGAGTCCAGGTTTGTCCCTGCTATTCAGAAGCTTCCAAAGCTGCAGAACCAAAAGATTTTCCACCCTCACACCCCAGCAGGAAGAATTGTGTTGGAAATGGAGGTGAAGAAATTGTAGCAAGCAAATGCAGTGGAAAAAGTACCTCCCTCATAGTGGGGCAAGGGACTTTATTCCATGTACTTCCTGACCCAGAAGAGAAATGAGGAGTGGCAATCCATTTTAGACCTGAGGTATCTGAACAAAAAAGAGAAGTGAAAGATGGTCACACTGAGCTCAGTAATTCCATCCCCACAAGAAGGAGAGTGGCTAGGGTCACTGGATCTGAAGGATGCCTACTTTCACATACCTGTCAGGCCCAGCCATAGAAAGTACATACGAACATACAGAAATTGGCAACAGAAAAAGACCTTGGTGGTCTGTCGAGTCTGCTCAAGTGGGCAGCTCAGTTTAACTTACTAGAGATGCCTCACCTTCTACATGCCCCCCCCCCCCAAGAGCTATCATCCTTCTCCCCTCCTGCTACCATCTCTAATTTTACCTTGCCCCCTTTAAAACCTCCCACTGTTTTCAATATTGCCTCCTCAGGCAGATCATTCCACTTTGACACCACCCTTTCCGTAAAACAATGCCTTCTCATTTCCTTTGTAAATCTACCCCCCCACACACACACACAGGTTTCAGACTGTGGCCCCTAGTGGTCCCCTCCCTTTTTAAATTGAAAATGCCCTACACCCCAACGCTGTTTATACCCTTTAGGTATTTGAAGGTTTCTATCATGTCCCCATTTCTCTTCTGTATTCCAAGGGATACATATTAAGCTCCCTTAATCTCCCATCATAAAGTGTGTCCCCATGCCCTAGATCATCTTGGTCGCCCTACGCTGGACCCCTTCCAGTAGTTTAATGTCCTTCCTCAAATAAGCACCAGGACCACACACAATACTCCCTAGTGTGATCTAACCAATGACTTGTACAGGGGCAGAATGACTTCTTCCCTCCTAGAGGTGATTTTTTCATCAATATATCCTACCATTTATTTGCTTTGGCTGCCGCTTTAGAAGACTGCACAGTGTGTTTCATGTCACCCCTAGATCTTTTCCTCATTTGAGCTGGACACCTGTACACCATCCAGCCAGTAGCTGGCCCCCGGGTTCCTAGCTCTCAGGTACATGACCTTGTACTTCTTGGCATTGAACCCCATCTGCAAGATGCCAGACCATTTCTCTAGTCTGGCCAGAACCTCCCAGAGTTCCTGTCCACCCTTCCACAAAGCTTAGTATCATCTGCGAAAAGGCAGACTTTACTTTTGACCCCCTACCGGTGTGTCTCCAATGAAGATGTTGGATAGCACTGGACCAAATACTGATCCTTGTGGCACCCTGCTGGTTACAGTTTTAGGCTTTTATAGTTCACCCTCTACTGTCACACTGTTTCCTTTTATGCAGCTAGCTCCTGACACATCCCAATAGCTTAACCCCGACTCCCAGGTTGCTCAGTTTGCTAATCAACCTTCCATCCGGCACAGAGTCAAAGGCCTTACTGAAGTCCATGTATAGCACATCCACTGCCTGGCCCTTGTCAAGTGACCTTGTGACCCAGTCGAAAAATTCTGTCATGTTCATCTGTCAGGATCTCCCCATAATAAACTCATGCTGCTTATCATCCTGGTGACCGTGAACCTCCAGAAAATTTACCAGCCTTTCTTTTAGAATGGTCTCCATTAATTTGCCTATAATGAATGTTATACTGACCAATTTATAGTTACCAGGTTCACCTCTGGAACCACTGATGTGCAGTGACACCATATGAGCCATTCTCCAGTCCTGAGGCACACATCCCTTCTCTAGTGAGTTGCTAAACAGATCCGCCAGGTTCAATCTAGGGAACTGCCAGTTCACAGCCCTTTCCTTTGGCCTTCCCTCAGCTTCAAGAGCGTTTACAAAGTGCCTAGTCGTGGTAGCACGTTTAAGAAGGCAAGGGATGGTGTGTTTTGCCTACCTGGACAAATGGCTAGTCTCAGGGAAAACAGAGCAGGAAGCAAAATCCTCCCAGTTTCTGACACAAAGAACATTGGAGGACCTGGGCTTCCTCATAAATTGTCAGACGTCCCAGACAGAACCCGTTCAGGTTACATACGAACATACAAAATTGCCAGCAAAAAACAAGGCCACATGGTCTATCAAGTCTGCTCGAGTGTGCAGCTAGCCCCTTATCTTGCAGCTGCCTCCCCCAAAATCACAGTATCCCTTCCCTGCCCCAACCTATCTTGAAACTACCCACAGTCTTACAGGACACCAGCTCTTCTGGTAAGGTGTTCTGCTTGCCCACCACCCATTCTGTGAAAAAATGTTTCCTTACCTGCCTCCTAAACCTTTCCCTCTTCAATCTCAGTCCATGCCCTGTCATGTCCCTTCTCTTTCTCAGTTAGAGAATCCCCTCTATGTTCCCTCCAGATCCCATGTGAGATATCAGCAATAAATATCCCAAACAGCACTGGTCCCAGTACAGATCCCTGTGGTACCATGCTCATCACCGCTCTTGGTGAAGAGAGTTCCCCTTCCACTACCACCCTTTGCTGCCTTCCCCTCAGCCAGTTCGTGATCCATTTCACCAATTTTAGTTCTGCCTCCACATATTCCAGGCCCCCCCCCCAAACCTCCTATGATAGGACATGATAGAAACTTTCAAGTACCTCAAGGGAATCAACAAAGTCCAAGAGGGTAGCATCTTTCAAAAAAAGAGGTATGCAAGAACAAGGGGCACAATTTGAAGATGGGCGGCTCAAAATAATTTAAGGAGTATTTTCACAGAGAGGGTTGTGGATGCATGGGACGGCCTTCCGGAGGAGGTTGTGGAGTCAGAAACAGTGGTGGAATTCAAGCATGCATGGGACAGTCATAAGGCAATTGTAGTGGGTGGGGGCAGGAAGAAGTAGACTGCTGGTTAACTAGGATCTGCAGCTTATCCATTAGGTAGGGAAATGGGCAGACTGGGTGGGCCAAGCGGTCCTTATCTGCCGTCAAATTCTATGTTTCTATGTTCTTGTTTATCCCCCTTAGGCACTTAAAGGTGTCTATCATATTCCCCCCATCCCTCTTCTCCTCTAGTGAATACATCTTTAACTGTCTCAATATGTCCTCATAGGGCTTGTCCCCCAATCCCTGGATCATCTTTGTGGCCCTGCGTTGCATCCCCCAGTAACCTGATGTCCTTCAGGAACGGGTGCCAGAACTGCACGCAGTACTCCAGGTGGGGCCTGACCAATGATCTGTACAGGGGCAGTATAACCTCCCTCTTTCTGGATGAGATCCCCCCTAGCTATACACCCCAGCATTTTGTTGACTTATGCTGCCGCCTTCCTGCACTGAGCAGATCTGTTCATGCTCCCCGTTATGATTACCCCAGATCCGTTTCCTTTATAGTGTGTCCCAACTGTACTCCATTCAAGTGATAGTCCCTGCCCTGGTTTTTTGCTCCAAAGTGTATAACCTTGCACTTCTTGGCATTGAACCCTAACTGCCATGTTTCCGCTCATTCCTGCAGCCCCTTTCATTACCTCAGTGTCCTGTACAACAGCTCCCATTTTGGTATGGTCTGCGAACAGACTGATCTTGCTCCAGATCCCATGTGAGAGATCAGCAATAAATATCCCAAACAGCACTGGTCCCAGTAGAGATCCCTGTGGTACCATGCTCATCACTGCTCTTGGTGAAGAGAGTTCCCCCTCCACTACCACCCTTTGCTGCCTTCCCCATAGCCAGATTGTGATCCATTTCACCAATTTTAGTTCTGCCTCCACATATTCCAGGCCCCCCAACCTCCCATGCGGTACTGAATGAAAGGCCTTGCTAAAGTCCAAATACTGAACATCCACTGCATGGCCCTTGTCCAGTTCCCGTGTCACCCAGTCATAGTACTCTACAAGGTTGGTCTGGCATGATCTTCCCGCGACAAACCTGTGCTGCTGACTATCCTGGAGACCGTTTTCTTCCAAGAAGTTCACCAGTCGCTCTTTAAGGATGGTTTCCATGAGCTTTCCCATGATTGATGCGAGGCTCACTGGCCTATAGTTCTGTGGTTCATCCTTTGTGCCACTTTTGTGGATGGGTACCACATGGGCCATCCTCCAGCCCTTTGGTACACATCCAGTGTCCAGGGAGGTATTGAACAGGTCAGCCAGTGGCCTCACCAGGACCTCTGCTAACTCCCATAGAACCCTAGGATGAATGCCATCCAGTCCAGGTGCTTTGTCCACCCTTAATGCCCTTAACCCTTACAGTACCCTGTCCTCTGTGATTGCCACATGTTTTCTCCTCTCCCCTCTTACCCACCCACCCCATCGCCTGAAGTATCTCTCCCCCCCACCCCCCGAGTGAATAGAGAGCAGAAATACTCATTCAGGGCCTCTGCCTGCTCCGCCCCTTTCTCCACCCACCCCCTGTCCGTCTTAATCCTCACCACCTGGTCCTTGCTCATTCTTCTCTCTCCAGTATAACGGAAGAAGTATTTTTCTCTAGTTTTGATGCCCTGCGCCAGCCTTAGCTTCTTGGAAGCCTTGGCCGCCCTGACCATTCTGTCAACTTCCTCAATTTCCTGTATTTTTGAAACGCTGCCCTCTTGGCCTTCACTCCTTCGATTACCTCCTGTGTCAGTCATCTCGGGTTTCTTTACCCTACACTTCTTACTTTTCTTCCTAGTGCATGTTTCCATAGCCTTTTCCAACCCTTCCTTTATGATGTCCCATTTCTGGTCTGCATCCATGTGCAGTTGCATGCCTGCCAGATATCTACCCAAAATTTCCCCCATTTTCTTAAAGTCCACCCCCTTAAACTCATCACCCTTGTGTCCGATCCCCCGTTTCCTGCCCCATGTTGAGCGTGAACCACACTGAATAGTGGTCACTCCTAGCCAGTTGTTCCTTCACCTCCAGATTTCTTGCTGACTCCCCATTCTCTAGTTCAAGGTCCAGAGTCCTCTCTAACCGAGTTGGCCCCTGGACCAGCTGTGTAAGAAAGCTTTCCTGAAATGCAGGTCTTTCCCCTGATCTGGTGGCCTGTACACAACCCAAGTCCTCAGTGCCCTATTCTTTGCATCCTGAAACTGCATCCATAGGGCTTCTGTCCTCCCCTACGCACTTTACATAAATCGCCACACACACCATCTCCCCTTAGTCCTATCCTTTCTGTATATCCTAAACCCCGGGATCATCATGTCCTGGTACTGGGTGGCCCACGTTTCTGTGATCACCACAATGTCTACCCTCTCCACTGCCAGGAGAGCCTATATCTCTGCTGCCTTATTCCCAATGCTTCTTGCAGGTTCTGAACTTTATAGGTGCAGAGCTAGATACCCTGAAAGGGAAGGCATTTCTCACTTAAGCAAAGGTAGCAAATCTGATTTTTAAACTGCAGAATCCTTCAATGTAGGTCAGCCAGTACCTGCACGAGATTTTCTGTTTACTGGGGCATATGACCTCATCCACTGCAGTGGTACCAGGGCCCAGGTTCCAAATGAGAGATGTTCAGTATCACCTAGGGGACCATTGGCCTCTGGTGGGATCCACCATCCAAATTGGTGTGTGTCACAAAGTCTTTGCTAAGGGCACTGGCATGGTAAAAGGAAGAGTGCAAGCTCAGAGAGGGAATTCCCTTCTTTCTCCAGTAGCCCAAGGGCTGTACTCACAACAGATGCTTCCTCCTAGGCTGGGACACCCACCAGGGAGACTTTGCTGTAAATGGTACTTAGAATACAGAGGAGAGTCAGGAGCACTTAAATCTTCTGGAACTCGGGGCAGTATATCTGGCAACACAGGCTTTTTCCTCCCATATCAGGAGTCAGTCTTGTCTAGGTCAGAACAGACAACAACACAACAATGTGTTACATAAACAAGCAGAGAGGAACAAGATCTTCAAAGCTGTGCACAGAAGCAGTGAAGATCTGGAATCAAGCATACTCCGAGCTTTCAGCAGTTCACCTGCTAGGGAAAGACAGTGTGCTGGCAGATTCCCTGAGCAGAATTATCGAGGGAAATCACAAATGGATCCTGAACCAGCAGTTGCTGGCAGCAGTGTTTAGATGGTGGAGCACACCATGGATAGACATGTGTTTTTTCTTCCTGGGAGAACAACCAGCTTCCACTGTTTTGTTGCAGACCTCTATCAGTGTGTGTAACCCAAGAGGATCCTCTAGTACTGTACTGAACTGGTCAGGTTAGTTTCTGTATGCCTCCCCACCTTTCCCACTTTTTCTGAGGAGGGAGTCTGCAACAATGATTTTCTTGCTCCAGACTGGGCCAGGCAGATCTGGTACTCCATGCTTGTGTCCCTCTCCACCAAGCCTCCTATCAACCTTCCCCTGAGATGGTCTGCTGACACTGTCCTAGTGCAGGATAACATTCCCAGAACCAAGAACTGTGCGTCTCAGAGCATGGTTCTTGAAGAGCTAGACTTTTCTGGACTAAGTCTGAGAAAGTGATGGAAGTGCTGAAGTTTTCCAGGAAACCAGCAACTAGGAAAACTTGGCTTCAAAATGGAAACTATTTTCCTTTTGGTATTCCTCTAGACAGCTCAACCCACTCTGGACAAGTTTGTCTACAAGCCTGGACTGCCTAGTCCATCTCCAGTTCTTGGGTCTCAGGCCCTCAACCCTGAAGGTTAATTTGATAGTAGTGTCTGCTTACCCATCAGCTAACATAGACAGGTCGGTGGCCTCACAGCCCATTTTCATAAGATTTTTCAAATGCCTTAATTGCCTGCATCCTCCAATAAGGGATCCTGTCCCTTCATGGAACCTGAGCCTGAATTTGTGCATTGCCCAGCCGATGGAAGCTCATTTTGAGCCTATGACAACTGCTGCACTGAAGTATGTCGCCTGAAAAGCAGTTTTCCTGGTGACAGTGACATCTGTCAGAAGGATGAGCAAGCTGCAATCTCTGCACAGATCCCAACTACGTATTTCATAGGGACAAGGTAGTCCTAACAACTAACAGAAAATTCATCCTCAGAGTGGTGTCTGAATTCCATCTAATCATTTACGCTTCCAGTTTTCTTTATAGCAAAATCTTGCAAGGGTGAACAGAAGCTCCACAGTCTGGATGTGAAGAGGGCACTGAGCTACTACTTGGACCACAAAAAAAGGATGTCAGGTCCACTAAAACTCAGTTGTCACCTGTGTAAGTGGGGGAAGGTAAACCAGCATCCAAGAGAGTCCTTTCTCATTGGATAGTTTCCTTCATTCAGTTCTGTAATGACAAAGTTGGCAAATTGCCTTAGGTTGAACTTCACAAGGGGCATCTCTGCCTCTGTGGCATCAAGAGATGCTTCTCTACTGGAAATCTGTAAAGCAGCTACCTGGAAGACAGTACCCACTTTCACAGAGCTACTCTATTGACTGTCCAGAATGAACACCAGTTTTGGCACTGCTGTCTTGCAGGACCCTTAAGTAGGTTCTGTACCCAGCCTCTCAAGGTACTGCTGTGGAGTTTGCATTTGTTAAGCATATGTGAGGGGTTCCAGGGGTTTGAAGAAAAACTTGGCTCGCCACAGTTATAGTGCTTTTTCCAGAGGGATCTGTCACTATGCTCAACAATACGTAATCCCTACCTCCCCTTCCAGAACCTGGTAAAAGGTTCAGACGAATCATTTTTTGTTTTCTGTTTGCTTGAGCAGTACTTAATACAGTGTCTTTCTGATTGTTGCTCAGTGGTCTGCGCTCTCTATTTTTTCATAACAACTATGTTTGTTCTGCCTTGTTTAAACTAGTTTCAAAATTTTGAAACTGTTTTAGTATTTTTAGTAGCCATTTAACTGCTTCTAATGGTCACTGCTCACCCTACCTTTAGAAATAAATCTGACATTAGAGTGCAGGGGTGAGCGTGACCACACAGCAGAGTTTGATTTTCATTATGAATTCCATAATTAGCACAACATTCATAAAGCTCCATGGCAGCTCGTTCCAGGGGAATGATTGAATTTGTTAAAGAGAAACTCCTATCAGCTCACAAAATGCAGTAGCTGCTGCATAAATGCCCGATTAGGGCTTTTAGTATTAAAACAAAGTTTTATTAACCCGCTGGGCTGTAAACTTTAGTTTTAAAGATCTACGCTGTCCATAATGTCGCAGGAGTCGTCCATTGCTCGTCTTGTGCAGAAGCCGGGCTGCCTTCCACTGACAAGAAATATGCTAATGAGGGACACCAACCAGTGCCAGAGTTGATGGCCCTCATTAGCATAACCCATGCGGCGGAAGCCAGATGGATGCAGGCAGCACTAGCGACAACATGGACAACGCGGATCTTGTAAACTAAAGTTTACAGCCCAGCAGGTAAATAAAGCTAAAAGCCCTAATTGGGCATTTTTGCAGCAGCTACTGCATTTTGTGAGCTGATGCAAGTTTCCCTTTAAGCTTAGTGAAGGATCTCTTTGAATAAACATTATTACTATGAGGGGTATTTTTTTTTCCTCCCTCTAGGCTGTACATTACAACAACCATTTTATAAAATTGTTTTTCAAACCTAGCTGTTTGCAAAATTGACATTTTTGGATTAGTGATTACTGCTAATCAAGTTTCCAAAACAAATCTATGCCTTGGATCCAAACCTGGGTCTCCAGGTTCACAGCTATATGCTGTAACCATTAGGACTTTAGAAAAACCTACATAAGGTGTTTTCTTTGCAGAATGTGCACTTCTGATTGCTAGTATTGGTTAGTGAATGTTGGGAAAGACATTCGAGTTTGGTGTATTACAGTCTGATCTTGTGAACATTCTCTTTTACTTTTTAGTTAAACCCCTTAAAGGAGATCATCTCTCTAGAGCAATAGGAAGAATAGCAGGCAAAGGAGGAAAAACGAAATTCACAATAGAAAATGTAACGAGGACGCGAATAGTTCTTGCTGATACGTAAGTACTCCATGTCTTAACTTGTTAATAGCTCCTGTATATTAGGGTTTGCACAGTGATTATGTGCTGAAATGGGATTTTACAACTTTTAATACCTCATAGTCGTTTGGTCGAATGGCTTTAAATTTGAAAGAAATTTGACAAGTATCAACTAATTTTAGAGATGCACAATGCATGAAACAACCTATGACTGACTTGCTCCTTTCTGTCAAAAGTTCGCATGCTTTTAATATTTTTAAAAACACATTAAACAATGTTGGTAGTTGAGGTTGAAAATGTCACAAGACAACATACCACATGCACAGAAATAAGAAGGTAACGTAATGCATTATAGTGTATAGTAGAGTGTTGTTCTGTATAGAATTCCATCCCTTTCAAAATGCTGTTCTGCCAGAGTTCCAAGGTCATTGAATGCTGTTCAAACAACATGAAGTCTTGCTATATTATGACATATGCAGTTTGTCCCAGCCTTAGAACTGCTCCGGAGGTGAAAGAGTTAACTTCCATGCCAGGCATGGAATCTTGAGCGCGAGCTCGGTTGAAAAAAAACTCTGTCTGTTGATCTTCAAATTGAAACTGTCAGATTCTTTACTCCGCCTCACTGAACAGTCGCTACGGAGATTCCTCCTACTGCTCGTTCATTTGTCGGTTAAAAAAGTGTTATTTCTCGGTTTTCTAAACCGCATTTGTATATTTTAACCGCAACCGGTCGGTTCATGCTCTGTCTGTGGTATTGTAAGTAATAGATAGTGTCTGTGGGGAAGCCTTTGCCAAGGCTGACCCACACACCACATGTGTTTTGTCTGGGGTTTGACCACCTCAATGCAGACTGCCAGATTTGCAAGAATTTCCCTGCAGCTACCCTGGATAAGAGAGTTGGTAGGCTCGGGGACCGAGAGGCCAAAAAGTCCGTTGACCCGGATGGCCAGCCCGGTTCGGTGCCGAACCGGAGGGAGTGCCCTCTGACCAGGGCGATACTTCCTCGGACAAACGAAGAGCTGACTCGGAGGAGCCAGTTCCAGCAAAGAGGACTAGAAAATCAGCAGGTGTGGAGCCAAAATTTCCTTCTCCAACCGCTGCAGAGATAGCCAAAGCGATCCAAATTGTCCAGTTGCTTTCCCCGGTTCCGTCCGAACTGGCACCATCAGGTAAACGGTCGGTTCCACCGGTTCAAAAATATGATATAGAAGACTTTTATGAACCGGAGCAGGGGGAGGAGGATTATGAAGAGAGTGAATGTGATTTTGAAAGTCTGGATGTGCCCATTGAACTGGACATCTCCCCAGGCAGACCTTCAGGAGTGTCTCCCCCTAGGCTTTCTGAGTCCCCTTATCATTTTCTGTTTTATAAAAAAGTTGCTGAAACCCTCCAGCTTCCTTTGGAAGAAGCTGTGGATGAACAAGAGGAGCCTGACTATGTGGAAATGATGGATATCCCAGAGTCCAGGAGATTGTCTATTCCTTTACATAAATCCTTTAGGAAACAGACAATAAAGATTTTAAGAGCTCCTAATTCTTTACCTCCTGTGGATAAAAAAATGGACAGGAGGTACACATTGTCAGGCTCTGATATGGAGTTCCTTTCACAACAATGCAGCCATGTTGGGGTAGTGCAGACTGCAGCCTGTGATAAGGCAAATATTCCCTTGGCTTCACACCCCCCTGACAAGGACTCAGGAGGATTGATGCCATGGCAAAGAAACAATACATGGCAGCATCCTTGGGACTCAGACAGGCAAATTATATGGCCTATGTTGCAAGATACCAGAACCAGATGGGATACTGTTATGGCTTTAGTGAAACAGGTCCCTGGCCAGCTTGCCAAGGAGTTGGAACAGGTGGCTGCTGATGGTATTGAGGCATCCAAGGTGCAATTCCATGCTGCAGTGGATTCTAATGATGTATCTTCAAGAGTCATGGCTACATCTGTGGCTTTTCGTAGAATGGCTTGGCTCAGGTGTACTAGCCTGTCACAGGATACCCAGGCTAAGGCCATGGATTTCCCTGTTGTGGGTAATTCTCTGTTTGGGGAGCAGACAGAGAATTGCATGAAGAAAATGGATGAGTATAGGGCCACTTATAGGAGTGCACAGGCCAAAGAGAGGCAAGCAACTCCTCAGAGGCAGCTTTCCAGGGGCAGGCCTTTTCACAGGCCTTTTTACCAAGCCCAGGCCTCCTCTTCAGCTTATGCCCAGAGGGGGTTCTTCAGAGGGAGAGGCAGACGGGCTACGAGCAGGCCTGCTCCCACCCCTCAGCCTAAAGTCCCTGCCAAACAGGCACCCTGATGGGATACCCAGGGCCGATTCTCCATTACCTGTAGGGGGCAGGCTGGCTTACTTCATCCAGGACTGGGAGTCTTTAACATCAGACAAGTGGGTCCTGGAAGTGGTAAGCCAGGGACTGGTTCTCAGCTCCAAAAAATTTCCAAAGATGAGAACCAGGTCCTTTCCACCTGCAAATCCATCAGAGGCTCTTGCTTTGAAACAGAAGTCTCAACCCTCCTGGCTCTCAGAGCTGTAGAAAGGGTTCCTCCCCTACACCAGGGCAAAGGACTGTACTCCAGGTACTTCCTTACCCCAAAAAAGACAGGAGAATGGCGGCCCATCCTGGATCTAAGATACCTAAACAAGCACCTTTTAAAACCAAAATTCAAAATGGTGACTCTGGGAATTATTTTACCCTCCCTAAGGCCAGGGGACTGTCTGGCGTCCCTGGACCTCAAGGATGCCTACTTCCATGTTCTCATCAGAAGCTCCCACCGAAAGCACCTCAGATTCGAACTGCCCTCAGGCCATTACCAGTTCAGAGCAATGCCCTTCGGCCTCACCTCTGCCCCAAGGGTATTCACCAAATGCCTGACAGTAGCAGTTGCTCACTTAAGAAGGCAAAAGATTGCCATCTTTCCTTACCTGGACGACTGGCTCATAGTGGGTCAGTCTCCAGAGCAAGTCAAATCACACCTTCAGGTTACCCAACAGCTGCTTACATCTCTAGGTTTTCTTCTCAATCTTCCAAAGTCGGTTCTAGAGCCTGTTCAGCTACTCACCTTCATAGGCGCAGAACTGGACACAAAGCAGGCCAGAGCTTTCCTTCCTCTAGAAAGAGTAAAGACCCTGGTGGCTCTGGCCTCCTCCTTCACTCTGCAGGTCTCTCAACCAGCAAGGCACTTTCTACAGCTCCTTGGCCACATGGCTGCTTCCATAGCTGTAGTGCAAGGAGCAAGATTTCAGATGAGGGACATCCAGTTCCATTTGAGAGCCTTCTGGTCTCAAAGGAGAGATCCTCTAACCAAATTGATCCCAGTAACTCGAACCCTGATCCAGGCCCTGCAGTGGTGGCAGGATCAGAGCAATCTGAGACAGGGAGTTCCTTTCATCCCTCAATCTCACTCCTTGACCCTTACTACAGATACGTCCCTCTTGGGATGGGGAGCTCACATGGGTGACCTCACCACCCAGGGATTGTGGTCCCCTCAGGAATCTCTGCTCCACATTAATCTGTTGGAACTCAGAGCTGTTTTTCTAGCACTTCAGATTTTTTCTGCATCTGTTCAGAACAAAGTGGTATAGGTCAGAACAGACAGCACCACTACAATGTGGTACATCAACAAGCAAGGGGGCACTCTGTCTTCGGCCTTGTGCACCGAGGCAATGAAGTTGTGGTCTCTGGCTTATTCCCTGAACACCTCCCTCATGGCAGTTCACCTCCCAGGCAAGGACAATGTCCTGGCAGATGCTCTCAGCAGGATTTCCCAGGGCCATCACGAATGGTCACTGGATCCCCTAGTACTGGGGTTAGTATTTGCCAGGTGGGGCACCCCTCAGATAGATCTTTTTGCAGCCCCAGACAATCACCAACTTCCGCTTTTTTGTTGCAGGCCCCCAGTGTTGGGCTCAGTCCCTCTGGATGCCTTCCTCCTAGATTGGGAAGGGAAGTTCCTCTATGCCTTCCCCCTTTCCTCTCTCTTGTTCAAGGTGCTAGTCAAAATCAGATCTCAACCTTGCAAGATGATTCTGATTGCTCCAGATTGGGCCAGACAGCCCTGGTATCCACTCTTTCTGTCCTTAGCAGTCCACCTTCCCCTGTGTCTCCCAGGAATCACAATCTGTTAACCTGTGCCCAGGGGAGAGTTTGGTATCCGAATCTCAAATCCCTCAACCTCAAGGCCTGGCTCTTGAGGAGTTAGTTTGCTGACCTACACCTTTCTCAAGGTGTACTCGATATCTTGAAAGCTTCTAGGAAGCCTTCCACCAGGGCTACTTATAATTCTAAATGGAAAAGGTTTTCCATATGGTGCTCTGGAAAGCATATTTCCCCAGAATCTGCTGACTTGCCCACAGTCCTGAATTATATGGTCCACTAAAATACCTTGGGGCTGAGACCAGCTACCCTGAAAGTGCATTTGGCAGCTGTCTCTGCTTTTATTTCAGCAGGAAAGCCCTCTTCTCTTTCTGCGCACCCTGTATTCTACAAGTTTTTCAAGGGATTGCTTCACACCAACCCTCCATTCAGGGACCCTGCTCCTGCCTGGGATCTTAATGTTTGCATTGCTCAGCTAATGCAACCCCCCCCTTTGAGCCTTTGTCTTCAGCAGAGCTTAAGTACTTGACTTGGAAAACTGTGTTTCTAGTAGCCATCACTTCTGCTAGGCGCATAAGTGAATTACAAGCTTTGTCAATGGAGCCTGATTTTATCTCCTTTCACAGAGATAAGGTAGTCCTCAGGACTAACAGGAAATTCTTGTCTAAGATGGTTTCAGATTTCCACCTTAATCAATCTATATCTCTTCCAGTGTACTTCACTGACCATTCCTCCTCTGGCGAGAGGAGGCTGCACAGTTTAGATGTAAAGAGAGCCCTTAGTTACTACATAGAGCGTACCAAGGGTCACAGGTTTGACTCCCTCCAACTGTTCCTCACTTATGGTGAGGTTGGAAAAGGGAAACCTGCCACTAAAAGATCCATTGCCAGGTGGATTGTCTCTTGTATCCAATTTTGCTATCAAAACCTGGGTAAGGTTCCCCCTTCAGGCCTGAGGGCCCACTCTACCAGAGGTACAGCTGCGTCCCTAGCTGCGGCCAGGGACATCCCTATCTTAGAGATATGTCAAGCAGCTACCTGGAAAACAGTTCACACTTTCACCAAGCATTACTCCCTGGACATCCAGGCTAGGAGTGATGCTCGGTTTGGCACAGCTGTGCTTCAGAGCCTATTCCCTAAGTAGGTTCTGTCCCTCCTCCATGGAGGTACTGCTGTGTAGTCTGCATATGTCATAATATAGCAAGACTTCATGTTGTTTGAAGAAAAATTACTAACCTTAGTAATGTTGTTTCTTCTAATGGAGTCTTGCTATATATGACCTCCCTGCCTGCCCCTCTCAGAACCTCGGCTCTTGGGATGTGGGTGGCAGTGCAGTGTTGGCACTTAATGATGCCCACTTTGTGTTTTCACCCTCTTTTGGGGTGTTTGGGTGTTGTATTTTATTTTATTTTATTTTTTTGGATCCCCTGACTTGAGTCTTGGTTTTGGGACCAGAAAAATGTGTTAATATTTTAGTAGCCAGTTGGCTAGTGTAGGTTTACAGCTTCCACACAGAACCTTAGTGAGTTTTGCTCGTAAAGATCTGACAGTTTCAGTTTGAAGATCAACAGACAGAGTTTTTTTCAACCGAGCTTGCGCTCAAGATTCCATGCCTGGCATGGAAGTTAACTCTTTCACCTCCGGAGCAGTTCTAAGGCTGGGACAAACTGCACCTGTCATAATATAGCAAGACTCCATTAGAAGAAACAACATTACTAAGGTGAGTAATTTTTTCTTCTACCCTACTGTGGTAGAACAGCATTCTAAAACCTCTAGAGACAGCACAAGTCAGTTTCATTTTGAAAGTAAAAGAACTTACAAAACCCATTTTTCACACAGTACTATACACTATAAAAAATACAGGATGAGCAACTCTATGCACAACCAGTGTGTTTTGCCACCTCGGGGTTCTGATTTCCATGGGCCTGTTGAGCTTCGCTCTCGAGGTCAGAGGGAATCAGAATTCCTCTGTGGCAGAACACACTGGTTCTGCATAGTTGCCCATCCAGTATTCTCTATGTTAACATTAAATAATCAATATTTGTCATAGGCAAAAAAATGTCATTATAGTGTTTAATCAGTAAAGTATTTCTGCCAGAAACATCAGCATAATTCTGTTTTTATTTTAATTTTTTCATTCACAAATTGAGATGCATGGTTTTGAAGTTTTTTTAAAATTTCTGCTCTCTTGCCACGCCTACCATGAACAACTAAAACATCTTGGTGTATTGTGCTGTTATCAGAATCGTGTGCTAACACACATTCTGACATACCCACAGTATAAATCTTATATAAAATCAAAAGGTAACCTCAAAAGAAAAATATTTTAAAACTGCTGGGACTGGCCATGTGTATATATATTCTTTGCAAAAAAACTACATTAATGCATCAGTTAGGGCTGATATCAAATTGTAAAGGAGGGAAATATGATGTTAGGGATCTTATCTGTGTCAGTCTTCACCATTCATCAGTACTGGGTATATGGCCGGAGGTCATGACCCCGCGGGAGACTTTTTTTTTTTTCCTATGGGCAGAATAGTCATAGGGCTGGCACCACCCTCAAGGCCAATGTTCCACGTGGCGCTCGCAGGTTGGCCATTACCCGACGACAAATCAGCCCTAGCCTCAGTTCTTCTCCCAACATCTAGTACAGACCTTGTGAGGAGACTTCAAGCAAGTGCATGTCAGTCGTTTCGCAGCCTAGTTTTTGCAACCAGCCCTTGGTTCTGTTTTATTTATTTATTTGTTTTTGTTAACCGGGTAGGGCACACTAGACAACCAAGTGCCTATTTTCAGGTGCGACCCGGGAGGGTTACATAGGTAGTAGCAGACAGGAGACAATTACATACAGTTGAGCAACAACAGGATTAATAGTTTACATACAGTTGAGCAAAAACAGGATTAATAGGTAATGGATAGGCAGCTAGCAGTAAAGTGCAACAGTAGCAAGCAATAAAACAACAGACATAACCAGATGGAAAGAGGAAGCAAGGTAGCAATTGGAGTAAAGGTTGAGGGACACAGGTGCGCTCTACTATGGAGTAGAGCTTAAGGGAAAAAAAGGCAAAATTTGGTACACATTAATGAGCTAAGTTAGTGCTATCAGAGTAAGTGCATGGGAGGGGAAAAAGCAGGTGGGGATGAGGGAGGGGCTGGGTGGAGAAAACGGGAGAGGCCAAGTGGGGGAGGGAGGAGTGAGGAGAGAGGATGGAGAGGGGGTGAAGGGTCTGAACTGAGTTCGGAGGGGATAGGGAGCAGTGGGACCCTGGGAGCTAAGGTAGGGTGAAGCTAGGGGATACAGGAGCAGGCGGAGGAGGGGTACAGGAAGTGCCAGAGTGAGGATTTGAAGCGGGAATGTGAGGGGGTGGACCGGGTAAGGACTGGGAACGAGTTCCATAGTTTTGGGGCGAAAGAGGAGAAGGCTTGGTCCCCCATGAGGGAGCAAGTTCTCGGGACAATCCGATTGAGGGCCTCTTTTGATCTCGGCTAATAGGATGGGGGGCGGGGGACGAGTGCGGAGGGAGTGGCCAATCTAATAATGTTGTCAATGAAATTACCAAGAATGAAGGTACAATGCCTTTCAGGAGGGAACCACTCCAGTTGGGAGTAGAGATCACATCGGTGAGTGAGGGGCGGAGCAGAAAGGGTAAAGCGGCAGATGTTATTGTAGGCGGTGTCCCATTTCTGAAGGCTGGATGGGGGTACGGGGGCAAAGGAAACCAGTCCGTAGCAGAGAATAGGGAGGAGGACCCCTCTGGCAAGCGCCAAACGAGCTGCCGGGGTTAGGCAGTTTTTGGCTTTGTAGGCAAGGCCAAGCTTATAATTTGTAGCCCTGCAGACGTTACGAATTTGCAGGGTGAGATCGAGCTGCGGGTCCAGAGTGACGCCCAGGTACTTGATTGAGGCCGCGGTCTGTAGGGGAGAGCCGTCAGTATCAAGAATTCGGAGGCTGGGAGGAGCAGGACTTTACCTTATGCTGTGAGCCAAACAGCATAGCTTGTTTTTTTTTTTGAGGTTAATGGTGAGTCTGTGATCCACTAGCCAGGATTGAATGCGATGGAAGTCCGTGTTCAGCTGGGAGTTTATGATGGCAATATCACGGGCACAGGTCAAAATGACCAGGTCATCTGCGTATAGAGTGGTGTGCCCATGGATGGTGGTGGATGGAAGTTCATTGATAAAGAGGGAGAAGAGGGTAGGCCTGAGGACGGAACCCTGGGGAACCCCTCAGTAGACCGGGGGAGTGGGTACAATTGAAGTTGGTGTACTGCTGTCTGCCAGAGAGATAGTTGAGGAACCACACGAGGGCAGGGGGGGAGAAACCAAAGGATCGGAGGGTGGAGCAGAGAAGAGAGTGGTCAACTTTGTCGAACGCTTTGGAGAGATCCACGAAGATGGCACCAGTGAGGTTCCCCTGGTCAGCAGCAGCTCTGATAGTCGAGGTGACAACAGCGAGGGCAGTGGACGTGCTGTGCCCTTTTCTGAATCCGTGTTGAGCCGGTGAGAGGAGATTATGGTTCTGAATGTAGAGGGATAGCTGGGAGGCCACGATTTTCTCAAGGATCTTGGAGGCAGCAGACAGTATCGCAATAGGACGATAGTTTTGGGGGTCCTTGGGGTTGCCTTGCTTTAGGACTGGGACCACCTTGGCAACCTTCCAGATATCCGGGATTAGCCCAGACCTAAGGGAGGAATTGAAAATGTGCGTGAGAGGCCTAGCAAGAAGATGGGCCCCTAGTCTGAGCAGTTTAGGCTCGAGGCAGTCATGACCTGCCCTACTGTGAGGGGATAGGCTGGCAAGGAGCTTCTGGGTCTCGTGAGCAGACACTTGTTGGAGGAAGAGTGGGGGACGGGAGTTAGAACCAGGAGGTAGGGGGTCAGGGGGGCTTATGAGCAGTGCACCGGGAGGGGGGCCAGAGGTTCGAGAACAGGAGCTAAAGGTATTAGAGATGGTGAGGGGGTTGTTACAGCTGACCCCATTAATAAGTAGGTCTGAGACTTGCACTCTGGCAGACCCACCAACAGCGCTTCTGATATTTTGCCAGAAGCTCCTCGGGTTAGTGCCTAAGGAGGAGAGCAAGGCGGATTGGCAGTATTCGCTTTTAGCAGAGCGGATGGCTTTTTTGCAGATGTTCCTTGAGGTCCTGTAGGCCAGGAGATCAGAACTGCTTTGGGTGGCCTTGTAGGTCGCCCAGCATTTGTCCCTAGTTTTCATTAGGGAGAAGAGGCCACCGTGAAGCCATTTGGTGATGGCACCTTTTACTCGCCTCCTAGTGAGAGGGGCGTGTTTGTTCTGCACAGGGATGAATTTGGTAAGGAATTTATCTAGGGCCCGTGCTGGGTCATCTAGTGTGGTGACCCCTGATCAGTCAACAAGTGAGAGGTCAGAGAGGAAGTGTTGAGTATTTAGCTTAGAGTAGTCCCTCATCGTGATCACTTTGCTGGGAGTTTTAGTCCGTGAAAAGCCCCACGTGCAGAAAGTGGGTGAGTGGTCGGAGATGGCATCCGGGAGGACCCCTGAGGAAGTGACCCTGTCAGGTCGGTTAGTCAGGATCCAATCGATTAGCGACCCTTTATTACCCCAGGTAGAGGGCCTGGTAGGCTCAGTGATGACCTGGCTCATGGCATGGCCCGAGAGCAGAGGTTCATACAACTTGTGGTTGGGCCCCAGCCAGTCAGGATTGAAATCGCCTATGACTAGGACGTCATTTGACCCCACTAGGCCACTGGCACTGTGGAGAAGGGAGGAGAGCCCTTGCAGACCACCCTTGGGAGGGTTGTAGGTACATATCAAGTGCAATTTCTTCGCATGCCCAAGTAGGAGGAGGGCATGTAGGTACTCACTTGGTGGGGGTTAGGAGGGAGATCAAGGGAGGACACATCAAGGTGCGCTTTGTGGTAGAGTAGCACACCACCGCCCCGTTTGCGACCTGCGCGGTCACGCCTGATGTGGCTATACCCCGGGAGGGAGATCACTGCGTCCGGGATCTGGGGTTTCAACCAAGTTTTGGATATACCTAAGATGTCAGGGTGGTAGTGGGCTACCCAGGCAGTCAGTTCAGCCAGGTTGGCTAATAGACTGCGAACATTTAAGTGGACAATTTTTAGCCCCTTTGTGGAGAGCCAAGTAGGGGGAGAGTGGCGGGGGGTGAATTAACCAGCTGGCTAGAGAGATTGACCATACCACCGGGAGAACAGGGGAAGGGGGGATGAGAAGTCATGGGGAGATGAGCAGAGGAAGAGGAGAGAAAAATAAAAGTAGTAAAATAACAATGATGGGCCCTGCCTGGTAAGAGGAAGTGGGGCTGGGGTCGGCCGGGGAGGCATAGGCATAGGAAGATAGGTGGGCTAAGCAAGGGGAGGGAGGACGAGCAGAGTAGGAGGGCAGGGGAAGAGAGAGAAAGGATGGGTCACAGGGCAGGAGAAGTGAGAGGGGTCAGAGAGAGTGGCAGCAGAAAAAAGACCGAGGAGGAGGATATAAACAAGTTGAGCCACTGGGTGGCAGCAGTGATAAAGGGAGGAAGATTAGTTGGCCTAGGAGGGAGGAAAACACTACAGAGCATAACAGGTGAGAAAGGCAGCTGAGGGGGAAAAAAGTATGGGTAAGGTGAGAGTGCGGCCACTAGTGGTAGAGAATGATAACCTGCAGATGGAGAAGTGGGCTGATAGGTTATTGCCAGACCCATGTGATCACCATCTGCCTATAAAAGGGAGAGCCAACCAAGGGTGGTGGTGGGGGCGGTGGGGAGCCGAACGTAGCGTTCGGCGGGGCAAGAGCTCCTACACCGACTGGAAACAGCCGCAGCACGCTGAGGGCACAGGTAGGAGGCTTTACTTGGCTTGCAGGCACCTTTAATAATAAAGCCCTGAGGAGAGGACTGAAGCTTTGAGGGTCCGAGATAGCAGCTGGTTTAACTGCCGAAGGAGGCCAGGCAGGATCTGGGAGGGTGGAATATCTTTTCAAAGATGGCGCCAAAATGTGGCCTTTACCTGTTGCGATCCGCGGGGGACACCTGGCTGATGTGGGGGAGGGCTGTGGGAAGCCCTCACGACCTCCGTTCCTCGGGGGTCCAGGCGTTTTGCCCTGCTCGACGTCGCTTCTGGTGCCAGAAAGACCGTCTCATGTATTACTAAGTGATGTCGAGTACTGTTTTTGTTTACTGTGTAGTCATGTCTTGTCCGGGGGGGCAAGAAGTCGGCGAAGGCGGGGCGGCCACCAATGCGTCGGTGCTCCTGTGGCCACCTTTATTCCATGATGGACCAGCATGACCGTTGTCTCTTCTGCCTGGGCCCGGCCCACGACATGGACAACTGCAGCACCTGCTTCTTGATGGACCGTCGAGTTCTTGAGATCTGCGCATTCAAAATCGGACGTGTGCCGCTGACTTTCGAGGACGGGGTTCGCAGTCGGCGGGCCAAGGTCAGGACTCTCAACCCTTCCTCCAGGTCCCCTCCCGGTCCTATACGGCCCATGGAGGAGGGGGCCTCCGCCTCTTTCAGCTTTGCCACGGTGAGGCTCCTTCCGCTTGTGCAGGAGGCCCAGTCTGCCCTTCTCAGGGGGGCAGGCGGGAAGGCACCGCTATGGCAGTCAGCTCTTTGGAGGTGAGACTACCCCAGTGTCGTGTTCTGGGCTGCCCAGGCAGGCACTGTCCTCGGCACATGGGGGTGGCACCACTGTCAGTGGCAGCCTTGGCTCTGTGGCCGTTCGCGGCGCCAGGGTGGAGTGCGGTGCTGCACTCTGTCATTCCTGATTCAAGCGCTGTTTGTGGCACCTAGGAGGGACACGGCATCGGGCGCTATGCCGCACTTGGCTCCTGTACCAACTTCAGTGTCTGGGCTGAAGCTGGTCTGGCTCGTGGTCTAGGAACTGGTAGGGATCGAGGGGTGATCTGGCATCGGGCTTCTGCGTCTACCTCCTCAGAGGGCGACTCTGAGTCTGATCTGGATTGGATCCCGGATTCTTCGGAATCCTCTGATCCCTCGGTGTCCAGCACCTCGGCCCCCACCTGGCCTCTTTCTGGGGGTCGGCCATTGCCAGTAGGTTCTGGGGTCAGTGGAACTGACCAGCCAGCAGTGGTCCAAGTGGCCGCTGCCATGCAGCCCGGTGCTACTGGCACATCTGCTCCTTCAGCTGGGGCACCCTCTTCTCTGGTGTGTTTGGACAGTCCGAGTTTGGGACAGCCCAGGGCACCCCAGGAAGGGGAGGGTACTGTTCCCTGGGTGGATTCTTTGGAGTCTGCCAAGAGTTGTCAGTTAGCTAGGCTAGTGGCTATGAGGACGAGGTCCCTCTCTGACTCTGAAGGGTTGAAGGGTCAGGGTTTGGCGCAGCGTGCCCTCACCAGGACCTGGCCGGGTTGTGGGAGGAGCCGCAGTGCAGACCCTCGCTCTTCCCTGGTATGCTCCTTAAGAAGTACTTCAACTTTGGAGGTCGGGGCCATCCGTCTGGACTGGCACTGTCCCGGTCACCTCACAAAGGGATTTCTTCCCATGGGTACAGCTCTGACCGTTCTGATCCGGTTGACGGCTGTTTAGCTGCTGGGACCTTCGGGTTTCCCTCGCTGTGGGGAGTTTCCTCTAGGTCCCCCTGCTTGTCCCTGTGCTTCTGCCTCCATCCCCAGCTATCCTAGGGCATTCCTGGTCCTAGGGGACCTTTCACCTGGGAACAATTCAGAGGTTCAGCTACACATTTCCCTACCTGCCTTAATGCCCTGGACCAGCAGGTGTTCCACCATGCTCCCATGCAACTGGACCCTGAATCTCTGAGCTCGTCTGCATCTTCATCCTCCTCTCCTCTGAGGGAGAGGAATTGTCTGTCCAAATCTCCCCAGCGTCTGATCTTTCATCATATCGGCGCTTCCTCACGAGGATGCTGGACGAGCTCCATCTCACTCTGGCCCCTGTGAGCAGTCCCGAGCATGTGATGCGTGCCTTCTTAGGCAAATACAGTGCAGTCAACCTGGTGGTTCCTGCCTGGCCTGTCCCCTACCAGGAAGCATCACATCGGCTTTGGCTACATCCCTTCTCCACTGTTCAAGCCCCAAGGGATTTGCGCCAACAGTATTGCACACCCTCCTCAGGTTTCCAGGTACTTTGCCTCATCCCTCTTCGGGTTTGACTTGCCTGGACACCCCCTCTGGGCCTCGCACCCTGCACTGTGGCCAACCCCAGACTCTGACTCTGCGGATTTCTATTTTTGGGGGAGAAGGACTTTCTATTCAGCATGGATCCTTCTTTCCATTACTTCACATAAGGTCCACTTTGCTTCCTATGATAGATTCTTGTGGTCCAGGCTAGGACATCTCCTAGCCTCAATGCCTGATACGGAGGAAACCAGGAAAGCCATTACCTCTCTGCCCAGGGCCTGGAGCTAGCAAGGTACCAAGCAAGGGCATCTTATGACGCCAATGAGGTAGCCTCCAGAGTTATAGGGACAGTGATCTGCATTAGGCGGATGGCATGGTTTCGCTTATCCTGGTTGTCACCCCTGGCCCGGCGTAGGGTGATTTCCTCCGCCTACCGGAGAACCCACCTTTTCTCCCCGCAGGGTGAAGCAGCGGCTTTCGGGGCGTTTTTCCCTCCCCCACTGGGGGCTCCCCATCTCACCCAGACCAGTCTCAGGCCTCCCCTGGCCTGTAAGGGTTCTCCCCTCCAGTGTCTCCCCCACTAGAGGCTAAGGGACTTAGTCCCTTAGGGAAGTATTGGGCCCCCTTTGGGGGGCTCGGTACTCACCCAGTAGTGATGAATGGTGAATATTGACACAGCACAGATAAGATATGAAAATGACGTGCCGACTGTAATTATTGATCTTTCTGTCTATCTTCACCATTCATCACTTAATCCTGCCCACCTTCCCCCTGGGGCCTCAGTCTCTAGGAACCCCCTCCCCCTGTGTGTCTCCCTGTTATTGTTCTCCTCTCCCTTGCGGTCAGGAGGGAGGGGACTCTGGAGGCACGCAGGGAGGAGTTTCTCCTGTAGGTTTTTTTTGTTTTGGGTTGGGGGGTCCTCCTCCCCCTTCATTCGCCTTGTCTTCTTCCCACCTCCTTTTTCTGAAGCGAGGTGAGGGATTGGGGGGAGGACCCCCCCCCATTTTTCCCCTTGGCCTTAAAACCCCTTATTTTTCCTTATTTCCTTGTCCCATGTTGGATATCCTTTTGACTATCCCTCCTTAACATTTTTAAGGTTCTCCCTTTATTTTTTTGGGGGGGAGAGAGGCACCCTTATTTCCTGACCCACTCTCCTTTAGGTTTTGGTCCATCTCAGGCTACTGCTGCTCTTTCAAACTCAGGCTTCGCCTCCTTGGCAGCTACTTTAAATAAGTTCAGATGGTCCAAACGATTCTTGTCTGCCATCAGTTTGTTCAAAACCTTGGGGTCCGGGACCGGCTTTAGTGGTGCAGTCCTCTCTTCTCCCTTTCCTCTTCCATATCCCTCTACTTTTCCTCATCTTTCCCTTCCTCCTTTCCAGAGATTGGGGCCCCTCCCCCTTTTCTCCAATCCCTCGAATCTAATTTCTCCTTCCTGTCTCCTCTGTCATTTATTTTTCTTTTGGTCTTTATATCCATTCCTTTTGTCTATCCCTTGGGCACCCTTGCCCCACCCCTCCAACCCCCTTTTTTCTTACACTCTCCGGCATCTCAGAACTGAGGCTAGGGTGGAGTCATCATTGGATAACTGCCAACCCGCGAGCACCATATGGCCGCGTCCGCCTGCGGCGGCGCCAGCTCTATGACGATTCCGCCAGAGGGAAAGAAAGTCTCCCATGGGGTCATGACCTCGCCATATACCCAGTAGTGATGAATGGTGAAGATACACAGAAAGATCAATAATTACAGTGGGGGACGTAATTTTCATTTTCAGCCCGGACACTTCCACTTCATCTTGCACAATTAGGTGTGTGGTGTGCCTTGTGGTATCGGCCATAACGCACACCCCATTCCATAAGTAAGCAAGCTGAGATGGGTACAGTATAGGAGAATGGGTGAACGTTATAGCTGATAACTCCAAGGCACACCCCTGATGCCTGTTGGTGTGTTCAGGGGTGGGATGTTAGAGTTAGAAACCGTAACATCGTATTGTCCTCCTTTTTACAGTTTGGTATCATCCCTAACTGATGCATTAACATAGTTTTTCTGCAAAGAATTTCCTTATTTATTTTGAGATAGTGTAATCATATCCTTATTTGCCTTTGGAAACACAGGGCTACAGGACTCTATCTCAAAAACTATAGATGGGTGGGAGTGCAGAGCCCTGTGTTTCCAAAGGCAAATAAGGATACGATTACACTATCTCAAAAACTATAGATGGGTGGGAGCGCAGAGTGATCATATCCTTATTTGCCTTTGGGCCCTGCGCTCCCATCCCTCTATAGATGCATATATGTATGTCACTGCGGAAGGGCCCTGTGCTTCCATTTGTAGGACAGCAGTGACGAAATTGCCAGCAAAGCTGTCTTATTATCCCACCTCATGTACCTGGTACAGAAAATTTTAGAATCCCCACCAAAACATAATTCTGTGCAACTGCAATACCATTCTGTGCCACAGGTGTGAAAACACATTTTGGCCAAGATTTAAAAAATGACATATGTGACATACATGAGGGGTGGTAATAAGAAGTCTTTTGTTGAAAATTTGGGGTCATAGTCTTTAAAATTTCCAGACTTACGAGTGTGCATAGCAAAATTGCAATGAATGGTCATAACTTTGCCATTTTTACATATTTTGACCCCAAAGTTTCAACAGAGCCTACTTATGACCCCACCTCATGAACAGTATGACTGTCATTACGCAAATCCTGCCCAAAATGTGAATTCGCCAAGCGACTGCAAAATCATCTTTTGGGCAGGAGTTGTGTAATGACAGTTATATTGTTCATGAGGTGGGGTCCCCAAAAGGCCGTGTTGAAAATGTGGGGTCTAAATGTCAAAAAATGGCTGTTATGCATAAAAGTTGAAACCCCCCTTGAAATACACTGAACCGCATTTAACTCGGTTTCTCATATTGCAGTCACCAGTTCCAGCAGCAAGACGTGACTTTGATCGGAGAGTGGATCTTAAACCTGGGACCTGTTCAGGTGAGTGAGGGTGTGTGGGGTGTGGTGGGTGCTGAATGGGAGGTGGAGTTGGGGGGTGTCAGCTCAGTAAGGGACCGTTTCATTAAAAAAAAAAAAAAACATCGAGGACGGTTTTCTTTTCTTCAAATACTGGGGCACCATTGACGGGTGGGAGGTGCCACTAGACACTAGGGAAACAAAAAATAAGACTGGGAGTGAGGATCGAGGGTGGAGATGCCACTAGACACCAGGGAAACAAAAGAAGACCAGGGGTGGGGATCATAGGGTGGGGGGGTGTACCACTAAATACCAGGGAATATTATGGCTTTTTGCTCTACTAAGCACAGCATTTTGTTTAGTTTTTTTTAAATATGTTTCTCTCACTAACTGTCAAAATGGCGGCAGCTCAAAAAAGGATTTCCCCATCTATGACACAGGATGATCCATCTGCGAAAAAAGGGTTACACGCCTGTGACAAAGGATCCTGTTTCGAGCTGAACATCTATAATTTCCCATTGAAAATAATGGGAACTTCAACATTTGATAACTTTGGAACAGATTAATATTTTTTCACCAAACCAACAAAAGGCACATCTGCGAGGCAACGCGTACCTACCCTGCAAATGTCAGACCACAGTTTGAAACGGTTTCAGACATACCGGGGGACAAAGAAACCGCAAAAAAAAACACGGAAATTACAGTTTTTCATACTCTTGTCTCCGAAACCACATAACTGATTGGAATAAAATTTGCTACATCAAGACTTCTACTCCACGAGATTATGCATGCAAAATGTCCTGCAAATCTGTTGAACTGTTGCTGAGTTTTTAAAGTACAAAAATTGGGCTTTAACATTAAACTGTGCACTCAACCCTAACTATACTGGCGCTACTGCACCAGTATAACCTATCTCTCTCTCTATATATATATATATATATATATATATATATATATATATATATATATATATATATATATATATATATATTTTTACTTTAGTGATTAATTATGAAGCTCATGATACAAGCTTTAAATATGAATGAGGGAATTAAAAAAAAAATACACCAGTAATAATCTAAAGATGTTACATAGACTATAATGAAGATGGTGCTGCTTTAACAAAGGCAACATTAATTTGCATCAGAAATCTTAACTAGTCGATACTATTAATGAAACGATCAAACACAATAGGAGTGGTAACTGTTACTTCATCAGTAACGTTGCACGCAGATCATTTACATCGATGCTTCAGTTAAACAGGTTAGTAAGCTTATTAGATTGGAAACATTTACAGATTGTATCAGTAATATGAACAGCACAGTTCAGAATTTGGGTTGCTGTTACATAGAGAATAATGGATAGGCAAGTGTGTGTTATGGATTTTTTTTTTTTTACACACCTGAGGTGTGTGATGATCCATAAAGCTTGAGAGGTTTATATGGTCATCACACACCAAAGGTGTGGTTAAAAAAAAAATAAATAAAAAGTCCATAGGCACGCACTTGCCTATCCTTTTTTTATAATTGCTGGTACATGGACTTGCTATGCAGAACTACAAGAGAGAGAGGGGGGAAAAGTGCTTGCAGTTGAAGTAATGCTATCTAATTTTTTTGAAGCGGTATACAGATTGCACTGTAAGAAAGAGCAGTGTTTCTTATCAAATTGATATCAGCTGTGTTAAATTTTCTTACTTTTAACTGAGAGGAGCCACCAAGTGTAGAGGGAGTGACTCCGCGGGTCAGTCAGTGAAGGATGACCAAACAGTGTTCGTCTGGAAACAGAATATGCCTCAGAATGTATACAAACGCATGTTTTGTATAAAAATGTCATCTGTAGGTTTTAACATTCTGTTTTTTTCAGCTTTCAATAACGAAGGCCGCCAAGCGAAGATTGAGGAGAGTCAGTGACTCTGCAGCATCAGAAGACTAGATACAAGCGCTCACGCTTGTACGTAGTCTTCTGAAGCTGCTGTCACTGTCTCTTCTCAGTCTACACTTGTCAGCTTCTGTTATTGAAAACTGAAAAAAACAGATCCTAAAACCTACAGATGGCATGATTTTTTACTAAACATAACTCTTTCTTTACATTCCATGACATGTTCTGCATCAGGACAAATACCGCTGGGTCGTGTTACAGAAAGGGAAAACTGAAAGTCATTGCAGTCTCACGCTGGCACTACCACACAAGCAGCCTGGCAGTTAGTGTCACTTTGTCAAACGCCCTTAATAACCCGAAATCCAGTTATTACTGCATTTGACTACTACTAATCTGGTTGATAAATAGGGTTGCTAGTAATTATATGTATATTATATTGGTAATATTAATGACTCAAACATTAAAACTTATTATATTAGTGATCTAATAAACAGATTCCACTATACCATTTTTTTAAAAAGTATGACAATTCTAACCAAAAAATGACATTAAGGCAGGGAATTGCGTCTCGAATTACACTTCACTCCTGACCAAACTCAAAAAGTATGTAAACGAGGAGTTGGGCGAGTGATTTACCAAGCTTTTGATGGAGGATTGCCAAGGTAATTGATATAAGTAAAATACTTACAATATCGCTTACTTTATGCAAGAGGCCCTCCTTGAGCCCAGCAGAGAGATAAAATCAAGTTTTAGGTCTGCTAGGACGTCACTGCTGATGTCGGGCCAGAAGGAGAGTGGAGAGTTCACTTCAGTAGCACTGCCGCCACTAACAGCTCCAGCTGGCATTTGAAAAGTAGGTTAACTTGGAGGTTGCGGTATTGTGGTTAGAATATCCCATCTGTTGCCACCAGAACCGTCATGGGCCATAGCAGTCCCTCCCACCCCATTCCTGTAGCTCACAGATCTTCTGAGGTGATGGCGCGGGGTCATGGGGGTGGAAGTACTTCCAGCAGATGACTCGGCTGCTGCCTCTATGATTACGTGGTAGGTATTTATTTTAAGTACATAAAGGCCTCAGAAAAACCTAATTAAACCCCAGGGGGGCCTAAATTACTCTCTGAGGACCTCTCTGTCTTGGAGCAAAACTACCTTTAAGGTCTAGTTTCCATTTTTGTTGTAACTGTATTTTATTAACGTTCTCATGTATGAAAAGATACAAACACAGGAAAGAAGGACTTGCAGCATAATAGTTGATGATACATACTCTGTAATAGTTTCACCTGTAAGTTCTGGGGGAAGAGTATATGTAGATCATTGTCCACCTTGTTGCTGGTCCGGTTGTAAATACCACCAACAGCTTAATGTGGTTCAAGGTCAGTTGGTATTCGTCTGTATCCCCCTCCTCTGGGTCGTGCCTGAAAATAGGCAGGATTTGTCTAGTGTACTTACCTGGTCAACAAAAACTAAAATAAAAAAATAACAAAATAAAATAAATTTAGCTTCCATACGTTGGTTGTCAAGAGCAAACTTTAATATACTTTCTGGAAAGTAAACTATGTAGATCAATGTATGTATTTTCATTTGCTGTATTAGTGGTTTATCATTTCACTTCCAGTCTGCATATCCATCCTGTTAAAGGCAGGGACTGTTGGCAATGATCTACCCATTATTTTGCCTTTAGACCTTTAACATACAGCATGTTTTGTTAATTCCATTTGGTGTTCCATCTAATTATAAACCTGATATTTGAATAACTTAATGTTCTTTTGGAAACCATAAATAGTAACCAATCTCACAAGTGCAATCTGTTTTTGTAGGAAAGTTCACATCCTTGGATCGTTTCAGAATATTAAGATGGCAAGAACAGCTATCTGCAACCTCATATTGGGTAAGTGCAGACATGCGTTTTTGTTTTGTGTGTGTATCACAGATAAATTATTGTGGCAGTATTGGTCCTTGTAGAAAGAAATTGGGTAATTTTGATAATCTTTTAATGGACCAATAAAGTTTCATTACAGTAGCATTCTGTTCTAGACAGGGCCATTCTTCAAGTGATGGCAGTTTCTACAAAGAGTATTTCTTATATGTATACCTTTGCGATCTTACAGCAGTTGGAGTTCTATCCAATGTATATAAGAAATGCTTTTTGTGAAAACTACCATCACCTAAAGGAAGGGCCAAGTGTAGGCCTGAACTCGGGTTCTAAAAATTGCTTGTTGGTCCAGTAAAAACTATGAAATCACATAGTTTGTGTGTGTTTATGTACAACTCCAGTCCAGTTTATTTAGTTTGGGAGGCAGTATAGTGTAGTGGTTAAGAGCACTGAGCTGCAAACCTGGAGAACTGGGTTTGAATCCCACAGCCACCATTTGCATACTGTGTGACTATGAGCAAGTCACTTAGCTTCCCTGTGCTCTCAGGGTGCACCTGGAAACAAGCCTCTGCTTAGTATGTCTTCCTGGTCATAAATTGTAAAAATAAAAAATAATTATCAACTAAATGTAACCCACTGTGTACTCATTTGGAAACACTTTTTGTTTGTGCCGTGAAGAAGCTAAATGGGCAAAAATTCCAGCTGCTTTTATATCTCTGCAAAAATCTTATTTTATATTGCAGCCTGATTGGAGTCTTCTCTTTTTCCAATAGTCATTTATTCAGCATTTTCAAAGAATGGGGGCTGACCCTGTGACTTAACATGATAGTGCCCCAGGCAAAGGGATTGTTGCATAGTTCATGAGTTCTCTTGGGGAAACTGCAGTACCACAAGTTACAGCTGGCGTTGTGCTAGGGATCTGTTTCATGAGGTTAGAGAGGAAAAGATTCTTCAAATTGTATTGTTTGGTGCAAATAAGATGTTTCACAGTTACAAGAGGGAGACTGTGTGGCACCAAATTATGTTTGACCAGTGTTTAAGCAAACAAAGCAGTTCAGTTACAGCTGGAAATAGCACGATAAAAAGTTACGAATCACAAATAGGTGTACTTACTTCTGATTGTTCTTTCCCACAGGAAGCCCACCATCGAAAGTGTATGGCAACATTAGAGCAGTGGCCAGCAGAGCAGCAGAGCGATTCTGATTGTAGACTTGTGTGGACTGTTCCAATGAACTGTACTCTGTCTCTGCACTGAACTGAAGCAAAGACCATGTGGCTGGAGATGTAGCCCGATTAACTACACAAGTGTGAGACGAGTGGCATAGCATCACTGTCAGAGTACCTCATTCTGTTAGGGAACTCCACTTCAGTTGCATTAAATGAAGACTACAAGGAAAATCTTCTTTTCAGCAGTATGGTCATCATGCCACAGGACTTATAACCTTTTACACATTTAAAGACATTAAAGGAAATTTGAACATGATTTGGCAGTGTTAATAAAGATATTTATAGATTGTACACTTTGTATAATTTGGTACATTACTGAGCTTGTCTGCTTAAGAACATCATGTTAATATTTTTCTCACAATTGAAGTCTTACGAAGGAGATGGCGAAACATAGCAGAATGATTGAACAGATTAGATAAATGGTAAAACACTTGTAGAAAAAACTTTGTACGAAGTGCATGGAGTAAATCGCAGTTCAGACACGAGCTTAATAGTGCTCTGCGGTGTCAACTGGAAGAACAGGGTTAGTGAGCAAACTGGTCGCACCTGGGGATCTGAGTTGGGCTTGGTGCATCATGGAGGTGAGACATATAATATCAAACCACGTTCCTTGCGCACGCAAGCCAAAAGTCAGGACGCCAAAAATTCTAAAACATATTTTATTAATGAAAAGCTGCTGACTAGCAGCCTGACATGTTTCGGAGTTTCCTCCTTTTTCAAAGGCCTTTGAACGTGGTTTGATATTATTTGAGTTAAGTTCCTTTGGCACCGCAGTTCCGAGTGTACGCACTCTTTGTACAAATATGGAGGCGAGACACTTGTCTCTTTGTGGGGGGGGGGTCTCTGCAGGAGCAGACTTGGATCTAGTAACTTTCTGCTTTCAGAAAAAATGTAGTCTTTGAGTAAATTTTAATCTTTCTGTTACAGTTGCGCATGTGTCATGGGATGTCAGTAATTATAAAGTGGTCAGTTTTCTTATTTAGTGGGGTTGGTCAGAGGCAGATTACCCATGGTGGTATCTCACAGCATCACACCTGTGATGTCACTGTGCAGCTCAGTGTCATTGTGCATCTCGCAGCCATCTGCAGTAACAGTTAAAGCTGTTTTGTACTGTCTTGGGGGCAGGGAAAATAACTATAGTGCCATCTGAACCAGAAAGACCGCTATTGCATATAGAAATGTTTCTTTATAAATCAACTGTCCTATAAAAGTCATTTGTCACCTTAATGAGAGCTTTTGCTAATTCCCATAGTAAGGCTTAATGGGCCCCTTAATATTGCTTGAGACTTGGATCAGGCAACCGGGGGTCCAAAATGCACCATTATTTTTATACCGAAAATATTTTTACATTAATGCATTAATTTCTTTGAGTAAACTGCCTGAAAATCCTCAAAGCAAGGATCCCCCAGATTCTTCAAAACAATCATACAGCCATTTACCTTTAATCCCTTTCACAAACAGGAGCTCTTCTTGCTGTGCAGTGTTTTCAGCTCCTTATTATCCCTTATAAAGGTGGTTTATAAAGAAAACAATAAAAAGAAATGTCACCAACAGAGATCATAGTTTTTACGAGGCTCTGTAGACCAAAGCGCCAAGGCAGTTGGTGTAGTGTGTTACGGGTTTGTCTGGTAGCCACTGCCTGCTCTGTCCCTAGTCTGGATGGGCTTGAAGTTAGCCAGTCATCCAGATATGGGAAGGCTTGGGACTCCTACCTTGCTGAGGTGCGCTGCAAGTACTGCAGAGCGCCTTGTAAAAACTTGCGGTACCAAGGATAGCCCAATGGGTAGGATTCTGCACTAGTAGTGTTGCCCTTCCGCACAGAAGCAGAGGTACTTCTGGTGGGTGCATCAGTATTTGCTGATATGCATCCTGCATATCTGGCAATGCTAGTTAGTCCTGATGCTTCAGTTAAGGTAGCCAAGATCCCAGAAAAATAATTTTGAAATTTTCTTGATCCATGTATTTGTTCAGTTTCCTGAAGTCAAGAATGGGGTGCATGCCCCCTAATTTCTTCATTACTAGGAAGTTGTGGCACTATTTCCACTGTCCTGTTTCTTAGAAAGCACGCAGTCTCCTGTATTAGAAGCTCTGACAGGAGCAGACAAGCAGAGTTGCCTTCTGGGAGGATTGTTCTGTGGGGGTCCAAAAATTCTTCTAGAGAGTACTTCTCTCGGATGATCCTTAGAACCCACTTGCTCATCAAGATGGATTCCCACTGACTAAAACTGCGTGAGGCATCCCCTTAGTGGGGAGGAGTGGTCTGCCTCGGACAGCTCAGGTAGACCTGGGGCCAGAGTTTCACGTGGTGGTAATGAGTGCTTTTGGCACTTGTACCTTCAGCTGCATTTTCATCTGGGCCTGGGAAGGCTGGGCCTTATTGTTTTGAGCTCCTGTGCTCCTACCATTAAAGGACTGCTTGTGTAAAAAAGAAAACAAAAAATGTAGTCGCTCCACTACAGGAGATTCAGGCTGTGCTTAAAATATATCACAAAATGCTACATCCAAGAAAAAATGCACTAGCCAACTCCACAAGGCTACCGAGCACTGTATACTCTGGTCCCTTAAAGACTATACCAGCAGTAACCATTTTGATCATGGTTCACAAATTTTATTTCATTCCCACTTTAAACATTTTTTTTTTTTTTTTTTTTTAACATACTATTCCCAGCTGGTACAGATGACACCCATGTATTGGAAGAAGAACCTTTAGCTGGTCACACAGTCCATAAATGAGAGCAACATGCCGAAGGATCAGCAAACCGAACTGACGTTTTACCTAGTCTAAAGCAAGGCTTCCTCAGAGTTATTTACAATTGGCAACATCCCTTGTTTTATACACCTCTAATTTACATACGTTGCCTTGACAACATTAAACAAAAGTACATACTAAATTATATCCATGTGCAATTAGTTCATGTTCTAAAGTGCATAGAATATCTAATGTTAAAAAAGAAAGTGCTCAGATCAGAAAAGAAGTTCCTTACTACTGTCAAACCCAATGCTCCAATAATATATGTAACACCTTAAATCCACAGAACACTAGACAAACCACCTGGCCACCCAGTAATATTAGGCATCGACTGGTCAGCCGAGCCTTTGTCAGTATGCATGGATTCTTACAGTATTTAAGATCTGTTGTCCAATCTGTACTCTACCATATCAAAGACACTGCACAATGAGGGAAGTAGAAATGCAGTCTGAATGGATGTACGCTGTGCTAGATATAGAATCTTTGTATTCATGCATCACTCATAACCAAAGTCTTGAAGCATTATACTATTTCCTAGAACAACGTCAAGATCTACATGGCCCCCAACAGAGATGTTGGTTAGCCTGACTGAAATTATTTTTCATTTCAACGTTTTTATTCATGGAAAATGTTGTGTGTATCATCTGTACCAGCTGCAAATTGTATTCATAAAACTTTTTTTACTCCTTTTTGTAAATAGGAATGAAATAGAATATGTGAACGTTACTCAAATGTGGTTACTGATGTATATTCAAGGTACCAGAGTACATGGTACTCTGTAGCCTTGTGGGGTTGGCAGGTGCTTCATTTTTTCTTGGATGTAGCAAGTTGTTGTGAAAAGAGCAATGTCCTGTGCTCCTTTGTGAGTTATTGGGAGCCAGCCTGAGAGTCTTATTATTCACATTTCATTATACTCTAAGAGACTGTTCCACCTGCTGTCCAAACAGATAAGTGCCATCGAAGGGCAAATTCGTGATTTGTTGTTGGACGTCTGAGGTGAAACCAGCAGTCTGAAGTGCCATCTGATGCAGATACCTGCAGCCACAGAGCAAACTGTTGCATCAAAGTCTTTAAACCTGTGGCTGTAAGATTCAGTACCTTGTTTAACAGCAAGCAGCATATCTTGTTTTGCCTCTGTCTCTTTAACTTGCCCCAGAGGGCACATCTGTACTTAGAGAAGTGGCCCTGATAGCTAGCTATCCTTATGCCAAGGGTAACTGAAGCATAGACCCACTTGCCCATGGTGTCTGCCTTGTGCAACTCCTTGTTAGTGGAGTGCATAGTGACCTTCTTGGGCACAATGGCTTTGAAATTCTGAGCCACAATAACAAACAATGTCCTCCACTTTTGGCTGAGTGAAATATATGGGCTTGGTTTTAGGCACCGCGTATTTCTTGTCCCCCTGTTTGGAGACAGCTGCCACAATAGCAGGCCTCCCTCAAGCCACCTCAGATAAAGCCTGCCACCATAGCAGGCCTCCTCCAAGC
Source organism: Neoceratodus forsteri (assembly GCA_016271365.2). Lineage (NCBI taxonomy): Eukaryota > Metazoa > Chordata > Ceratodontiformes > Ceratodontidae > Neoceratodus > Neoceratodus forsteri. The sequence continues at coordinate 1,549,498,796 of CM057450.1, forward strand.
CACCTCCGAGAGTGTCTCCAGGGTCAGCTGGATGGGAGGAACTAGAGAAACCAGGATAGTAGGCATGTGTGTAGAAACTTGAGTTGTTGGCATGTAGCCTGGTTTATGGCTGCTGGCTTGAAATTCAGTGCAGTGTGCATATTTCTGAGCAGCGCCTGAAAGGTGATATCTTTCTAAGGTAGTGACAGAAACCAGTTTCTGGTTCTCTGGACCATGGTATGAGTCAAAGTCATCATCACCATAGATCTTCAGTTTAGGATCTGACTAGTCTCCTACTCCTTCCACATGGAGGGTAGTAAAGTGGAAGGGTTTGAAAGGGCAACAGTGCTGGCCTTTGTAACACCGGAGACAGCGAGCTCGAGCCTGACCCCGGGTTGAGCCTTGGGAATGGCGCCGTCAGTGGTGCCATGGATGGCTCAGGAAACAGTCCTGGCAGCAAAAGCCTGTGTGGCACCATCGGCAGTGCTGGCATGAGCACCAAGATAGGCTCCAAAGGGAAAACCCCAGTGCCAGACATGGCATCGCTAACGGTTTCAACCCTGCCGTCCGCGAAGGAACCAGCAGCAACACCATGGCTGCTCTGTCCCTGGAGCAGTCAGAGGCAACACCACCTGTCTCAAAGGCCCCAGCATATGAGCACTCGGCCACTGGACCAGGAATCCAAGCAATTGGATGCCCTGGGGAGGCGCACGTACGCGGCTGCTACATGTGCCATCAGGTCTCTGAACTACCTTACCCATATGATACAGTTTCAGAATGCCTTGTTGGAACAGGAACAGGGCCAGGACCTAGTTGAAAAGCTTCCCGATGGCGACCAGAAAGAGGAGCTCCTTAACCTACTCCGCACCGGGGTCAGATGTGGGGACCCAAGTACTTAGAGCCGCATTCGATTCTGCGGACTCTTCTGCCAGAGCTGCAGCTTCAGGCGTTTGTCTCCGGCGACACTCCTGGCTCCGTGTCTGATCTTCACCCTGGACGTACAGTAGAATATTCTAGACGTCCCATACAATGGCGAGGTACTCTTTGGTGAATCCACAGAGAAGGCCATCACCAAACTCCAGGACGCAAGGAAGGCAGTCCGATCCGTACAGGCCATGTACGGATCCAGGCCTAGTTCCTTTTATAGGAACCAGAGCCGCTTTCATGGCTGGCAACAAAGGCAGCAGCCACGTTCCAGCCAGCAGCAAAGGGGCACTTTTTTGCGTAAGGCCCAGGCCAAATCGTCCCCAGGCAGAGGCCAACGTTACACAAAGCCGGCCCAGCCCGCAGGGACCAGTGCTGCCACAGCATGACTCCTTCCTGGCCCCCGCCCCTCCTCTGGAACAACAGGCAAGAAAGGTCGGGGGTCGCATCGCTCGCCACTTTTTAGGGTGGTAATCTATCACCACCAACAGGTGGGTTCTCCAGTTGGTCAAGAAAGGCCATTTCATAGAATTTCCATACTACCCACCTACAAGACCTCCCCTGCTCTCCCGTTACTCGGGTCAGCATGCCCTGCTCATACAGCAGGAGGTGCTCACGCTTCTGGGAAAAGAATCCATAGAGCACGTACCAAGGAACCAGAGGGGACTAGAATATTATTCTCACTTCTTTCTGGTTCCAAAGACGACAGGGGACCTCCATCCGATACTGGACCTCAGCAACCTCAACGTCTCGGTCCTGTACAAACGCTTCCACATGGTGACCCTCCCAGGTCTGATGCCCATGCTGAAACAGCGTGCTTTTCTAGCGTATTCCTATTGCTCAGGTGCACAGGAGGTTCCTGCGCTTAGAGTTTCAGGGTTGCCATTATCAGTTCCGAGCTCTCCCCTTCGGGCTGTCATCGGCACCTCGGGTGTTCACGAAGTGCATGGCGGTCGTAGCCGCATCTGAGGAGACAGGGCCACTACGTGTTCCCCTACCTAGACGATTGGCTTCTCATGGCGCCCTCCCGGGAGGTCCTGATGTCTGCCATTCACTGCACTCAGTCTCTGTTCGAGACATTGGGCATTATCATCAATTACGAGAAATCACGCCTGGTTCCATCCCAGACTCTGCAATTCAAAGGTGCAGTTCTGGACACTGTCCAAGGGAAAGCTTTCCTTCCCCCAGACAGAGCGGAACACATAAGATCCCTAATCAAGGACTTTTCAGCGAAGAAGGTCATTCCTGACAGACTGGTACTCTGCCTGCTCGGACACATGGCTGCGGCCATTGCAACAGTCCCGCTAGCCCGTCTCCACATGCGGGTAACTCAGTGGATGTTACGGGTACAATGGGGCCAAAGGTAAGACCATCTGCAGCATCCAATCCAGATCACAATGGTGGCTAGATTCGAGGAATGTCTCGGCGGGAGTCCCCTTCATAGCGCCGTCCCCAACTGTGACACTCTCCACAGACGCCTCAGGGCTCTGTTGGGGAGCACACCTCGACGGTGTCCGGTCTCGGAGCCTGTAGACAGACTGAGTCTCATCTCCATATAAACATTCTGGAGATAAGGGCAATTCTTTATGCCCTGCAGGCCTTCCAGTCGGAGATTCCACCGGGTACACTTCTGTTACAAACAGACAATTCCGCGGTGATGTATTGCCTCAACAAACAAGGAGGCATCCATTCCTACCCACTTTGCAGGGAGGCCATGAGAGTGTGGGATTGGGTCTTGCAACACGGCGCAAACCTTATTGACGTTCATGTTCCGGGAGTGGACAACGTCATCGCAGACAGCCTGAGCTGCTCTCAGGCCAGAGTCCACGAATGGGTACTACTTCTGGAGGTAGCAGAGGATCTGTTTCACAGATGGGGTACTCCAGAACTAGACCTTTTCGCGTCCCCATCCAACGCAAAACTGCCCAATTTTTGCTCGCTAGGTCCAGGGCCTGGTGTTTTCTGGCGAGACGAGTTGTCCCTCTCCTGGGCGGGCAGATTAATCTACGCTTTTCCCGTTGATCCAGAGAGTTTTAATAAAACTTCTCGGGGAGCAAGCGACACTTGTACTGATCGCGCCCTTTTGGCCCAGACAGATCTGGTTCCCTCTCTTGCATCGGCTATCCCGGGAACATCCGGTACCATTACCAATCGACTCCCATTTGCTGTCTCAGGAGGCGGGTTGTTTGGTCCATCTGGTCCTACGTTCCCTGAACCTGCATGCTTGGCTCCTAGAGACATAGCCATGATGCCACACGGGGTCTCGCAAGAGGTGGCAGACATTCTCACTGCCACCAGGAAATTGGCTACCCATGTGACCTATGCCATGAAGTGGCGCAGGTTTTGCTTATGGGTTCAAGCGCGTGGTTTTTCTTTGGACTGCCCAGAAAAGCTGGTATTGGATTACCTGCTGTCCCTTTTCCACTCTGGTTTGGCTTACTCCTCGATTAAGGTACACCTCTCTGCCATTTCAGTCTATCACGTCCCTATAGGCCAACGCACTATAGCTCAATTGGATATGACACGTGCCTTCCTCCACCTTAGGCCCCCGATTAAGGATCCGATTCCACCATGGGATCTACCCTTCATCTTGGAGCAGGTCACGCTGCCACCTTTTGAACCAGCCACGGATTGCGAGCTACATTTTCTCTCTTGGAAAACGTTATTTTTAGTTGCCGTTACCTTGGCCAGAAGAATTTCTGAACTACACGCACGTGCAAAGAACCTTATTTGGTTTTCCACCAAGACAGGGTATCCCTAAGGACTAATCCTAAATTTCTGCCTAAGGTGGTCTCAGCACTCGCCCTTAATCAGGATATCGATTTACTAGTGTATTTCCCAAAACACACTAATCGAGGAGAAGCCTTCCTACACACACTAGATGTGCACAGGTGTCTCAGATACTACCTGACCAGAACCAATCACCACTGAAAATCGGACCAGCTTTTTGTCTGCTTTGCCCACAGAATGATGGGAGCTCCCATTTCAAAACAGTCGCTGTCTAGATGGCTCATTCAGTGTATTACGTTCTGTTACCAGAAGCGCAATAAACCCCTACTGGGCACGGTTAAGGGTCATTCCACCAGAGGGGTGGTTACCTCTTTCGCAGCTTTGAAGAACATATCCACTTCAGCTATTTGTGCTGCAGCTACCTGGAGCTCCGTCCACACTTTCATCAGGCATTATAGGCTGGCTATCGCATCGAGGTGAAGAGCAGGTTTTGGTCTAGCAGTCCTTCAGGGACTTATGTCCTAGGCTCGATGTAATTTGAGGATTTTTACCTTTCCGCCTCCCGATGGTGTGTGATTTCCAGTATTGCTTGGGAATCAGTCCTAATGGTGTAACCTGCTGCAAGAGCTGTTTCTCAAAGTAAGATAGTACAGTTACATAAGAACTTACCGTAACAGTAGATCTTCGAGAACAGCTCTTGCAACAGGTTCTTTCCCTCCCACCATCCCCGCTGGAGGTAGGTTATAGTCGCAACATCCTTCTCCTAGGATAAGGCATTTACAGCCTCTTTGCCATTTGATGGCGGATCCTCGGTCTCCTCTTCTGATGTCATCCAGCAGCCGGGAGTCTCCAGCGGGAGAACTGAGGATTATGGGGGACCGCCTCTTTATGTACTACGCCTGACGCTGGGGGTGGGACCGACGTCGGAGGCGGTCCCCACTGAATACTGCTAGCTAGAACATTTCTGTGGGGTCCTGCCGCCTTCAGTGCTAATGGTGTAACCTGCTGCAAGAGTTGTTCTAGAAGATCTACTGTTACGGTAAGTTCTTACGTAACTGTACTTTAGTATTGATTTTAGTGTGAAGAGGCTGCTGGATCTTTATCCAGTGTTGTTGTGCTGAGATAACAGCACTGATAAAGATGGCCCTCAGCCAATCAGGTTTCATGATTTTTAAAACCCATTTTATAATCAGACACCCACTGTGATAACCAAAAAGGCTATAGCTTGAACAATAACAATTTGAAACGGTACTTAAAAATAGCTTCTACTGGAATAAAAAGTTTCATGTTAAGTGCAGATCTCCTTTAATAGCTGTGGGCCACAAAATGTAAGACAGTTTGTTCCTGAGGTAGATATGAAAATAAAACATTTGTGTGACATAAGATTGTGTTAACCAAATTACAGATCCAAAAAGACAGGAAGGCTATTTTTCAGGTTCAGGTGAGTGACAAAACCATCTGCAGAGCTATTAAAAAGGTCTATGTTTAGCATGAGAATCTGCACCAGATTATGCCTTATTTATATATAGGGGTTTTCCGTTGGATCTATCCCTCAAATTCTCCAGTTGCCTACCCTGCCACAGATCTCAAAATCATCCATGAACAGACACATCCTACCCTATATGTCCTCTCTAATATCGCAGATAACTGAGTCTAGGATCAACCTCTGAGGTACACCGCTAGTCACTTTCCATAACCCCTGAGTTGGCCCAATTCAAGACCACCCTCTTGGTCCTGTTAACCCATCTCAGTAATGGGCCTGCATAAATTAATGGTGACATAGTTTGCTCCCAGTAAAATCTGCTTGACTGAAAATTTAGCCAATCAGGTTTTACTAGAAGTAAAGATGTCACCATTCATTCGTGCACTAGCACCATTACTGAGATGGGCACTGAACAAAGCAGAAGCTCTGCACTGGTGTCCCATTTTCTTTATTACAGGTCACATTTTTTTTCTGGGTGCTGGTGGGAGGAAGAGGGTGGTGATGGGGGTGTTATGACTAATGAACCTGATGAAGGGACTTGGGTAGGGGGACGGCAGGGGCAGTGTGCTTGACTCTAGGTGGGGTTATATTATATTTCTCTGCTTGTAGTACTTTTAGCTGAAATTCGCCAGGGAAGGGAGGAGGGTGCTAGTGCAATATTGGGGGGGTGGTACTACAGCACAGTGGGTGGGTAGACTTTTTTATTACATGTAGAGACGTAAGTGGCATAGTTTTTTGCTGGTGAATTGCACAAATTTACATGTTAAATTATGCAAATTGCTTAATTCACCCATGAATTGGAAATTTGTGTGGATTCGCACCATGAATTCCCCAGAGCTGGAGGAGGAGGAGTTACTGCCTTACCTTGACTTTCTGTGAGCCTTACCCTGACTTTGGCCCTGTCCACACTACGCCTCTGTAACGTTACAGAGTGCCCAAACAGTTACCACAACGGTTTTCGTTTACACCACATATGAAGTGGTTTCAACAATGGTTATGAAACCGGTCCCGCCATGGTAACGTTACCGGAGGTAGTGTGGACAGGCGGTAACGGTCCCCTGCAGGGACCGGAGCGCACGCGAGCTGCATTGTGGGATCGGGTGCCACCGTAACGGTTGCCTGGCTCCCGATGTGTGGACCGGCAGTGCTGGTCCGCTAACGGACATCACCGAGGTGCGGACTCACTTCACCGCTCCCCGGCAGTAACGGATTGCATCTGTTACTGGGCCAGAGTGGTGTAGTGTGGACGGGGCCTTTCTGTGAAGCTGAACTCGTTTGGTACTCCACCCTGCACTTTCCAACTGTGGTACCTGAGGACAGCGTGTGCCTGAGCGCTAGTCCTTTCCTCATTGCATTCCCGCTGGTTCTGCAGAGTGGAGCAGTAGCCCCGCCGGCTTCGCCGCTGCCCCACTGCCCCCGCCACCACCCTTGGTTGTCACTCGCTTTTATAGCGTTGGTCACGTGGTGCTGAAAAACCCATCAGTCCACTTCTCCATAAGCAGGCTATACCATTATGCCACTAGGGCCTTTTTACTATAACTTGCATTAGTCACTCCCCTAATACCAGTAGATCTCACAGCTGCACACTCCTGCTGTTCCTGTAGGAGATTCCTCCACATTCCAGACTCTCACTCCCTCTGCCCTTTACCCACGGTCTCTAGCTACCCAGCTCAAGGCGCCCCACCAGTCTTGCTCCTGCTCACCCCCTCCTTCCACACCCTACCTGACACTCTGTACTGGGTCTGCTGTCCCTGTGAAGTGCGCTGCATCAGGGCTGCACACCCTCTGAGACATGCCCCCCGCTCAGGCTGGCCTGTCAGCCCACAGCCAGGGTCCCCCGGTGCACCCAGTCTCCTACTGCCCCCCCTTTCCTGGGGGGCGGCTAAGGGGTTAAAGATAGCCCACTTGGACAGCCGCAGCCTCCTCCAGAATCATGTGGAGCTAACTGCTTGGGCAGCCTACTACAAGCCTGACGTCCTGTGCATTACTAAAACATGGCTTAAACCTCGCACCCCTGATTCGGCCTGCTCCCTCTCGGACTACGGCATGGCTAGACTTGACAGGGTTGGCAACAAAAGAGGTGTGGGTGTACTTATATACTAAAAGGTACACCTAAACATTTCCATAGTGTCGGACCAAACCCAGGGACCCTCACCCTGAGAGTTTCTCCACTCACTTCTCCTACTTGCTAACACCAAGAAGGTGCACATAGTGTGCGCATACAACCCTCCCTAGGGAGGATTGCAGGGCCTCTCGTTACTCCTGGAGCTACTCCGGGAGAAGGTGGGCTCCAGTGAGCTCCTCATACTTGGTGACCTTAACCTTAACTGGCTGGGACCAGATGCCAAGCTGTGCAAACCAATACTCTCCGGCCTCTCAGTCAGGTCATCGTGGAACCCACCAGGCTCTCCTATCGTGGGGACAAGGGGACGCTCATCGACTGGGTCCTGAGCAACCAGCTTGACAAAATTAAGTCGGGACTCCTTCCTAACTCCATCTCGGACCACTCACCGGTTTACTGCATATGGGGCTCAAACCTGCCCAAGGTCCCCAGCAGAGTGGTAATTATGAGGGACTACTCAAAACATAATCCCGAACTACCTCAAGGACCTGCAGGGAGTTACTTGGACCCATGTCATGGCTACGCATGACCCCGTTGCAGCCCTCGACCTCTTCCTTATGGCATATGCCCCGCTTCAGAATAGGCATGCTCCCCTATCCAAGAGGCAAGTCAGAGGCTCGGTCACGAAATGGCTTCACAGCGAGCTCCTATCTCTTATGAAGCGGCGCGACAAGTCCTGGAAAAAATACAGGGCATCACGCAACCAAAAAGACCTCCAGGAGTACCGTCAGCTTAGAAACTCCTGCAAGCGGGCGATACGTACTGCAAAAAGCCAATACTGCAGTTCAGCGTTGATTGCCACCGCACGTGACCCAAGACATTTCTGGATGAACATAAAAAAATCTAGTCAGTGGCTCGACCAAAGCTCAAGTTACTAACATGACAATTGGTGAGGCCAATTGCAATAACTCCCAAACCATTGCCTCCTCTTTTAACCGCCTCTTCACGGTCCTGCCGGCTGCCACCCCTCCACAGTCTGCTGTCCCAGCTCACGCTTGTGGCTCCCCGCTTCCCCGTCCACCCTTCTACCTCAAGAAGATCACTGTGAGTGAGACCCAGGCTCTCCTTGCCGGTCTTTCTTACCACGCGGGGCGGGTCACGATGGCCTGGAACCCAGGCTTCTCAGCCTGGGAGCCCCATACATTGCCAGACCACTTGCCCACATATTCAACTACCGCTTATTACAGGGTCATCCTCTACATATGGAAAGCTGCCAGGTTGTCCCCATCCTGAAAAGCGCGCACCCTAAGGACATCAACAATTATTGTCCTATCGCCATACTATCAGCTGCCTGTAAACTCTGGAAAAGCTATAGTGGCTAACTTGCCCATCACTCCTCCAGGAATACAGTGTCCTTTCCCCATGTCAGCATGGCTTCCAAAAGCCAGCACTCATCGGCGCTTTTGCTGGAGTCACAACCAGAATCAGGACTGCAACCGATCAGGCAAGTTGACGGGGGCTATATTTGTGGATCTATCCAAAGCCTTTGACCGTGTAGATCATCTCCTTCTCTCCACACTCCAGTCCCTTGGCTTCTCCCCCTGTTCCCTTGACTGGTTCACCAGCTACCTTGGGGACAGGAAACGACTCACCTGCTTTAACCGTACCCTATCACCCCCCCTACCTGTTTACAGTGGGGTACCACAGGGATCTGTCCTCGGACCAATCCTGTTCTCCCTGTTTGTCAATGATTTACCCTTCGTTGCCACAGATGGGCACCTTACCATGTATGCGGATGACCTTGTCTTATTAGTCAGTGCCCCTGATGTTACCAGCATCAATACCCAACTCAACTCGGACTTCTCTCGTATCAGAGCATGGCTGGATGGGCACAAACTCGCAGTCAACCTTAAGAAAACACAGGCCATGCTCTTTGGCACCGTGACAGAAATCTCCTCCTGCATAACGCCCCTCAAAATTCATGGTACCTGCAACTCCCTCCTGCCGACAATAGACTCTGCTAAGTACCTTGGAGTCACCCTCGACCCCCAATTGGACCTCTCCGGGCACATCAGAAGCATATGCAATGCTACCAATGGCAAACTTGGCCTAGCATGCAGGGCTAAGACTGCCTCACCCCAGCCGCCTGGCTGGCCCCTAGTCAGGGGGATACTACCACCTTCTCCTATGGTCGTTACTTGTGCATCAGTCCCTTCCTCAAGCCTAGCTAATGGGACACCACGACAACAACAAATATGCTTGCACTCACGGCCCCTGTCTCACTCACCGATACACGCCTCACTCGACTGGAATGGCCCCCGGAAAACACCAGATCTACACCATGGTAACTTAATTGACAACATAACTAACGCCGCTCCTGCCTCACTCGCCCTCCCCCTGAAACATGCCTCCCCCATCTACCACCTTAGGTCCTGTGCATCCCAGACCCTCCTGGTCCCCAAGACCCGCACCCTCACAGGGGATAGGGCATTTACCTCCCACACACCCAAGCTGTGGAACTCCCTTCCCCAACAAGTTTGTGCTTCCCCCTCCAAAACCTCCCTTTGGAGCTTCCTGAAATCTGCTGCGACCTACCTGTGTGCCACCTAGTGCCCAGTCCACACAGCCCACCAACTTACCTGCTTTGGTACCCCAGCTAGGCTCTGTCCCCCTCGCCACCGCGATGTTGCACTTCACTAGTAGGCATATGATTTATTGTTTCTTATTCACCCAGGGGAGGTCTTATTCCACCTTATTGCCCCCAGGACTGTATGTTGGAAATCTGTGATTGTTGATATGTAATTCCGTTGCTTTGTTCTACCACCTCAATAATCCCTGATGTCTTATCCCACTGTTGGAGTATGCTGCTCCAGATTGTAATGCTGACTATGTATTTCTCCTATGTAATACCTTGTAATTCTCCCGGGTCGCACCTGAAAATAGGCACTTGCTGTCTAGCATGCTTACCCGGTTATCAAAAGCAAATAAATAAATTTGGCCAATTCTCGCAGTGAATAACTGCACAAATTGTGGTCTGAGAAGTGAATTTGCCAAATTTGGGAATTATTTCACAGAGGGAATTTTAGCAACTTAGCACACTTTTTGAAACACTCTCCCAATATTGCTGCTAAGAACTGAATACCAAATAAGAAAATAAGCTTGCCAAGTATGAAATTAAAGTAAAAGAACGCAAGACATGTAAATTAGTCAGAAAAGTCTGATTGTGCAAATGAGTATGTTTTTTAACAGGCCGAAATCAGAAAGAAGAAATAAAAGCTGTGGAAGGTCACATGGTAGATCAAGAAGTAGGAAATCAACCTGCCAAAGATCTAAGATGAATGTGAATGTTGATACTACATCTGAAAACCACTAGTCTGTAACCTTTGCTAATGATCGGAGTACCAGCCAAAACCAACCATGAAGTGAAACATAAACTCACAGAAAGTCCCAAGAACAAAAAATGGAAGAACAACCTCAGGCAAGAAATCTGTGGAACATGAATAAACCACTGCATGAAGCAACCAGGTACTTAACCTTACTAATACTACTATCACTGCTGCGCAATGCAAAGTCCTAAATCAAGGTTTGAACTTTGTTCCCACCCCACCAGTCAGTAGATTTCAGATACGATACAATATTACAGCAGAAGAATTGATTGGATGAAGTAATATCCATCTTAACTAAAAATAAAATTATAGGCTGTCAATGACATTTGCAAATCCCTGTTCAGGCCTCAATCCACCTTTGTAGCTAATCAACACAAGAGCACCACAATCTACATATTTGAAGGAACTGAAAGCTGAAATTGATTAACATTTTAACTCTAGGTGGCCTAAACATCCTATTACATGAGAAGAAAGAATGGCAATTGATGAAATCAAGAACTGGACTGATGTAATAGTGAAAATGTGATAAGGGGCCAACATTGTGTTACAAAAGAAATGTATGTGATAGAGGTGGGGAGATGACTCCGCAACAGGGAGTTTTTTTGTGAGGGTTTACAATAATTTTACAACTGTATTTAACTGAAAATTGAATGTTTCTCAATACAGCATTTGATAAGTGGATAAACCAAGATGAAAGAAAATGTTTATGTACCCTTTTCCCCACTGTTCCGACATTTTGTGTGCTTCCCAATATATATTAATATAAAGAGCCCCCTCACTCCGATGTCCTGTTGTCTCTATCATTGGTTGTATCACTAAGAAGCCTTCCAGATTTATTTCTAAAAGATTTTGCAAGGCAGCTTCCAACATCAGAGACACCATGGATGTCCTTGGGAAGTTGAAGAGCAATCAAATGGAACAGTGTTTTTGTGTGGCTAACAGTTGACATTGAGCATTTAGATATCTATCCAACTTTGCTCCTCCTCTTCGGGCCGTTCTTTGTAACACAGGATTAATGAGGAATAAGACCACTGTGATTGAGGGCTTCATCACTGATTCCTCAACTGATCTTGTTTGTGTTGCCGAGACCAGACTGGGTGACAACTGTGGACCAGTACTGGAGTTGTCGATGGCAGCTAGATACTCCATGGTGCATTGACTGAGGCAGGATTGCAGACGAGCGGGGTGGCTATCTGTTTTAGATGCAGTCTGGGACTCGTGCACCCCACAGAACTTACCAGTCTTTCAAGTGTGTGACTTGTAGGGGTGGGTCAAGTGTGGACTGTAGGATCATCCTCATATACTAGCCTCCAGGGTATTGGGTGATTTCCTTCAGAAGCTGGCAGATTTCATGGTCAGGTGTTTGGTGCCCACAGACAAATGTTGGGGGACCTCAGTACCTGGGTCGATGATGAAACCTTGCCCTTTGATCACTGGCTCCTCCAGTTGATGTCATCGGCCTCGCACAGGCAGTTGCCTTTGTTACTCACCTGCATAGTCACAAACTAGACCTGGTCTTCTCATCAGGGCTTGACATAAATGCAGTCAAGGCAAATCCAGTTGTTTGGTCTGATTATCACATAATGTTGTTCCTTTGTGAGGCCCCCTGTTCTAATACCCCTCCTGTGGAGATGGTTTGGTACCACCCAAAATAGAGTTTGGAGGCTCACAAACTCCAGGCAGTGCTGGACATCTTGGGCATGATGATTGCATTTTCTCATTGAGCCAAGAAGGCCAGGGAGCACTATAATACAGTTCTTGCAAATGTCTTGGACTTCCTAGCACTCTACCATGTCTGTCCCTTGACCTTCCACTATTGCTATCCATGGTATGGTGAAGAAATGTGGTGGTTGAAGATCAAGGGACCGGTTGGGGGGTTTGGTGAAGGTCTATTTCTGTGGAGGACAAATTTGCTCTGACAACTCACTATGGTGAATATCAGAGACCAATCACCCTGAAAAAGACAAGAGTTCCTGTGAAGGGTGCTTGCTGGAAGTAAAAATCATCCAGCTCAGCTTTTTCACACCTTAGACAAAGTGATTAATCCTCCCTGTCTGCCATATGACTGAGTTTGTTCACCAGATAAATGTTGAGTAATTTTTACCCTTGACAGTGTGTCCACCATTCAGATTTGGATCTCCTCCAGCGGTCTGTTATGTGCCAGCAGTATCCAGAAAGGGAAGGACAATGATGGGCCAAACTGGGCTGAGTTCCATCCAGTTGTGGAAGAGGAGGCGATTCGAGTGAACTTGGGTTTGCGTCCTGCTTACTGTGCACTGGATCCCAGGCCTACTTGTTTGCTTACTGGCAGCCTTGAAATGCTGGGGCCAGTATACACTGAGATTGCTGGGTGTTCCTCGAGGCAAGAAGGGTGTCTTTCTGTCAGCTCTGAAAAGGGTGGTGAAACCCGTCCTGAACAAACCATTTTTGGACCACAACGGTCTGCTTACCTACAGGCCTGTCTCAAACCTTCCCTTTTCTGAAAGGTGTGGCGCAGCTTGAGGCTCACCTGGAACAAATGAATACCTATGAGCTTCTCCAGTCAGGATTTAGGCCTTGTCACAGTACTGAAACTGCTTTAGTCAGTGTGCTCCATGATGATCTCATTGCAAGAGACCAGGGGCTTTATTCCATCTTGGTATTTTTGGATCCCGCATCAGTATTTGACATGGTGGACCACGGTGTGCTGAGAGATCACCTGAAGAACAATGTGGGATTCGCTGGCATAGTTTTACGCTGGTTTGAGTCCTAGATTATTGGGAGGTTGCAGCAGGTTGCTGTAGGTAAATTAATCTCTGGAATGACTGCAGTCACCTGTGGGGCTCCACAAGGTTCAGTCCTGGTACCTGTGTTGCTCACCATGTATATGCTGCCTTTGGGTGAGATCATCAGGCAGTACAGAGTTCAGTTTTACTCCTGTGAAGAAGATACTCAGCTCTATCTGTCTCACACTCTTGATGGTTCGAACGCAGCCTTGGTGCTAGGGCAGTGTCTGCAGGAGATCAACAACTTGATGGCCTCCAACTCATGTCTCAACCTAGGTAAGACGAAGGTTTTGATTGTCGATCCAGGATGACATGGGTTTGCAATGACAAGTGGTGACCACTTTTTCTCATCTTTGAATGGTCGGGCACCTTGAACAATGGATGTGGTGAAGGATCTGGGAGTCGTTTTGGACTGTAAGCTGACACTAAACAACAGGGGCCAGATATTCAAAAGTTAGTGTGGGCACGCACTGCCGGCACTCCCTGCACCGGACTGAGTGTGCCTGCCATTAGGGTACCAATTTCCAGGGTTCATCACCCTTTCCCCAAGGTCCGCCCTCCCTGGAGTTGGTATTTTTAGTTGGGGGATGCGCAGCTCCCTGCAGTACAGTGGGAATTCACTGTGAATTCCCTGGTGCCCTGATGGCAAGCGCACTCAGGCTGGGGTTATTATCACCCAGAACCATGGGCACGAAGAGGTGTTTGCCCACACAAACTGGGTTTTGGGCCTGGTTCATGGGCGGGGTCTATATTCAGAGACCCCTGTAGCACAGGCAAAACCTGTTAGCACCCAAGTACTAACATATCATTGTGCCTATGCAAATGAGGGTGCCCTCCCCACATACGGTCACAGCAACAATTTCAGAGATTTGTGTCAGCAGTAAATGGCACCCACAGGGGTGCTATTTACCACCTTTTCAAACCTAGTCTTAACTGGGTGCAAAGCCCTGGTGGCAGGACAGCTCTACTGCAGTTACCCAACCTCTGAACCCTTGTCCCAATGAACCAAAGGATGCCCTGGCATCTAGTGGCACCCCACATCCTCCTATCCCCATCCTGATACTGTGCACATCCTCCCTGGTGTCTAGTGGCAACCCCCCCAACACCCATCCTAGTGATCTCACTATAGTCCCTGGTGTTCAGCGCCCCCCCTGCACACCCATCCCGGTGACAAGACATCCCTGGTGTCTAGTGGCACCCATCCCGGTGCCTGCATTATAGTCCTAGCTGTGTAGTGGCGCCCTCCAATTCCTCATTTTGTACATAATCCCATGTTCCTGGTGTCAAGTGGCAACCCACCCCCCTCCAATTACCAATCCTGGTGCCTGCTATGTAGTCCCTTACATCTAGCAGCACATCCCTCCCAGACACCTGTCCCCTAAATGCTGATGTATGCAATGTTGTCTAGTGGTACCCCCCCTGCAGAACAACCATCCCGATACCCTGGTGGCTAGCAAACCCCCATTCCAGCCTCCCAGGCCATATAGTTCCCTGCCTCCCAGGTGTCCAGTACCATCCCCACATCTCCTGGCCCATGTACCCGAGCCTATGCCTGGTGTCTAGTGGTACCGTCCGGACTGCCAGTCGCTACACACCACTGAACAGTGGTGGGTCCATGGCCCCCAACCCACTCTGCCCACAAACAGCACCCTCCCCAGTCCCTCTTACTGGGCAGGATGGGACTGTGGGGTGCATCCCTCTATAGTGATTGACGCAGCCCTCCTCTCACCTTTTCGGCCAGCTACTGTATGTGCTGCAGTGTGCGCGCATACATACTGTACATGAGCTCATGCTCACTGCAGCACATACAGCGGCTGGCCAAGGAGGTGAGAGGAGGGATGTGTTGCATGGTCCAGTTCTGCCCGTTGATGGGTGTGGGGTGATGAAATGAGAGGGGGGCCATGTAACTGCCACCGTTTGACAGTCCATATGGCAACAGGTGGTTCGAGGTGTACCAATGGATGCCAGGGATAGAGGATATCCCACAGAACACCCAAGGGGCAGGAAGGCTGGAACGGGGGGTGTGCAGTAGCCAGCAGGGTATCAGTGGTAGCACCAGGATGGGTGCTCGGTAGATGGGGGTTGCCACTGGCCACCAGGGTGTACATCAGCATATAGGGGATGGGCATTCGGGGGGTGCCACTGGACATGAGGGACATGGGATTGTGTACCGAACAGGGAATAGGAGAGTGAGGGTGCCATTACACACCAGGAACTACAATGCAGGCACTGGAATGGGTGCTCAGAGGGTGGGACAGTGCCACTAGACATCAGGGACATCTTGCCATCAGAACAGGGGTGTGTGAGGAGGGGTGCTGGACACCAGGTTATATATTGTGCAATCACAGGGATGAGTCTTGGTGGGGGGGAGCCAATGGATATCAGGGCATACATGCATCATATCAGGCTGAGTGAGCAGATGGTGGGGGGTTCCACTAGACACCAGGGCACCATTTACACAAACTGGGAAGGGGGTTCGGTGGGTCAAGGTGCCACTGGAAAACAGGGTATACTTGAGATATCCTTGGATGGGTGATCAGTAGGTGGGGGGTGCCTCTGGACACCAGGGCATTAGGCTGTACATTAGTGGGACCAGTGTTCAGGGAGTGAGGGTGCTGCTAGCCACCAGGGATGAGGTCAGGTGCAGCCAAGCTGCCATCTCCAGTGTAATTGAGACCATGATGGGCATGTAGATTGCCCCTTAGCACCTTGCATACCCAGTGGACTCATTTGCATTTTGCAGCTGAATATGCACCATGGCTCCTGACACTGTCTGATCTGGGTTGCAGTTCCCTATGGTCTGGATACAGCCCAGGTCCATGTCAGGGCAGCACAACTTGACTTAGCGCTGCCCCAACATGTGCCAATATTCAGTCGGAAAGCACCGGTGCACTTTCCTACAAAATATATCAACCTCCAGGTCTGGCACAAATGCAGTGCAAACCTTTGTGCTCCGCTTGTGTGCCTTTTTGAATATCTAGCCCCAGGTGTTAGTGGTGGTCTGAAATGGCTTTTATCATTTTCATAATATTGCTCACATTAAGCCACATCTACCACTAGCTGACTTGGAGACAGTAGCGCAAGCCTTTCTCAGTTCCACACTGGATTATTAAAATGCTTTGGAGGCTTGATGTGTCGCCTGCTGCTGATTCAAAATGCTACAGCCTGGCTGGTGGCAGAAACCTCTCAGAAGGACCACATCACGTCGGTTTTGCACAATCTGCACTGGCTGCCTATGTGGTGGCATATCACATTCAAGATCTGCTTGCTAACATTCAAGGCCCTACATGGTTTGGGCCCTAGCTACCCAAAAGATCTTTTAATGTCCTACACACATCTACTCACCACCTCTGTTCCAGAGATGTGGGCTTGCTCCAAGTTCCTCATTCTTACCTCAAGCCGTTGGGGGATAGGACCTTTGGGGTTGCTGCTCCTTTGCTCTGTAATTCTCTTCCAGAGGATATATGGTCTGCCTGAATTGTGGGGTGCTTTTAAGAACTTGTTTAAAGACTTTTTTATTTGCACAGGCCTACCCCAATTAGGTCAGTTTTAGTGATCACCTGTTTTATATTTATCACATGCTGTATTTATTACTTTGTATAGTTTTATTTATTTATTTATTTTTGTACAGTGCCTCGAGTCTTCTGGACAGGGTGCCAGACAAACGTTGCTTTGCCTTGTCTGTACCTAGATCAACCATGATTTGGGGCTTCATGCTCAATCAATCAAAATGTTTATTTTACCAGGCGAACATCGTGGAGCAAAGCTCATTGTCAAGATGGACCTGAACAGGATACATAGTCATAATCTACATTGGGCAATAAATCAGGAGTAAAATAGCATAGGATTACAGAGACTAAGTGATACAATCAGTAAAAACTAGACATTGTATTTACAGTGTATAATCGTTTCAGTGTTTAATGCACTTGGCTAAGACAACTGTACCCAAGTAAAGGTATAAAAGCTTAAAGCTAACAGATATGGGAAAATAGTACATCACCGAATCATAGTATGGTGACCAGTGGAGGAAAATAGAGCAGCAAAAATGGATGGCGAGGAAGTGCCAGGAAGTAAGGAAGTGGATATGCCTAGACAGTAGTGGAGCAGTTTGTAGAGCATGAATTAGGTGTGGGTAATCAGGGGAAGAGGAAGTGGAGAAGCCTAAGAAGTACTGATGCAGAGGAGCAGATTTTCAGAGCATATACTTGATAGCCAGGGGGGTCAGGAGGTAATCTGGTTTTAGAGAAAGATTCGGTGTTAAGCACGTAAGCCAAGTCCATAAATCAACTAGAGTAAGATTCACTGTTAAGCACGTAAGCCAAGTTTGGGAAGAGGATATTCACAGAGTAAATAATGGCAAGTGCTAGAGATGTAGGAAGGGGAGATAGAAGAACGTGTAACCAGCATTTTGACCCTATTTGTCCATAACAGGATCAGGACAGGTTCAATGATAACAATTACAGGATTCCTTGAAAAAGTAAGGATAGATTTTTTTGAAAGCAGCCGCGGTGAAAGGGCGGACCAGTTTCAAAGATTTGTGTATCTTATTCCATAGTAGGGGGAGCATGTAACTTATTGAGGCCCTACCTAATCGAGATCTCACCTTAGGTATAAGAGGTGCTACTTAAAGAGTACTTGCCTACTATACATAATGGCAGACAATATGAAATATATTGAGGAAGCCTACTAGAAATGGCTCTGAACATCCAAATGGCTGCATTTCTCTGTCGTCTGTACTTAAGAGATGACCATCCCACCGCTGTATGTAAGGAACGATGATGGGTTGAGTAGGGAAGACTAGTGATAAATCTTAGGGCTCTGTGGTAAAGGGTATCCAGCTTTGAGAGTGCAGCAGTTGGGCCCTGACAGTACAAGAAATCTGCATAGTCAAGAAGGGAAAGAAAAGTGGACTGAACCAGTCTCATCTTGGCCTTTCTTGTCAGTTACTGTTGAACAAATGCTTAATAGCAATCTGAAATGTGTAATTGGTCCAGAATCTGAAAGGTATAATTGATCCAAAATTCCTGGTGTTAAGATTAGAATGTGTCCTGAAGCACAGTTATTTTGTTTTTGATAATAAATCTCATCAACATAGTTGTACTGCAATGGGAATGGCCTTAGCACCTTCCTACATGAATGGTGTGCTAGGTTGGATAGAACAGCAGTTTACAACTTCAGTATTACTTTGCCTTCAGCACCACATCTCAAAGGATGGGAGGACTTCCTCTAGTGGTCTACCAAGCTTAATGTACAAGGGAAATATATCTCTGTGGTCTGTAAACTGCTGGTAACCTCTACCTTCCCAGGACTGATTGGGGTCAGGGGAGACAGAAATAGGAGATACTTTTTCAGATCAGGAACAGGAAAAAAATCTTAAAAAAAGGCTGGAGGGTGATAGCTCCCCCCCCCCCCATGTGGAAGGAATACAGGTGGAAACTGTTGAGTAGGTTCTTCCTCACTCCCACCGTCATGGCACATTTTGGAGGTGGCAACACAGACTGATACTGACAGGGAGACCACTACCACATCTTTTGGGGCTGCCCCAGGATCCAGTAGTTTGTTCGCAGGTCAAAAGGGAGCTGTGCTGGACCTGAGGCCAGGAATTCCTGCAAGATTGTAAAACGTTTGTATTGGGTCTTCCCCCAAGGGGAGTGGGAAAAAGAGGTCTGAGAAATGTCTTTCAAAGCAAATGTCCCTTGGCCCTCAAGGGCATCTCTTCCCACTGACTAACTCCAACTTTGCCTACTCTGTCAGAGTTGCAGGAAAAACTAAATGCATCAGTGGTGATAGAACAAATTACAGTTACACTGATAAATTTTTGACAAAGGGGAGCAAGTGGGAAGCAGCTCAGAACCCATAGGTGCCCCACGGGGAAGCCTCAGACCCCCCCCCCCCAGGTGAGCAGGGTGAGTTGGCCTGGGGCACTGGATGTTTTTTGTGACTTTAGCCTTGCCTGGTGCCCACATTAGGTTCAGTGTTAATTCAGGCACAACCAAACCAGATAGTGTGTGATTAAACAATTAAAAAAGGTCGAAATAAGTAACACAGACAATGGTCTAGTTTAACAGTTGTGGTTTTATCTGTTGTTTTTATAACAATCTGTTTTCTTCTGTATTAAAAACAGATATTTTACCCATTTGGATAAAGTTAAGGGAAGTGCTGTACTATATGCTTGTATGGTAAACAGATCTATGGGTCATTGGTATGCATTTCACTTGACAGTACTGTATTCTGTACTAATGTGTCAGATACTGTATTGCATGATGCCTGCTTTTGTAAGATGCTTCCTTTCATGCTTAATAAACTTTGTTTTTTTCTTCAAAAAAAAGAACAGGAGTTATATACTGTCCACCATGAACCCATTCAGAGAAAAATATTTACCTGCTATCATTGTATAGACAATATTTTGTCTATATGAAATGGGAGCATGGTGGAAGCATTGCAGTTTGCCATATGGCTAAATTAAAATACATAGAAACATAGAATGTTGACTGGCTAAATTAAAATACGTAGAAACACAGACTGTTGATGGCAGATAAGGGCTGCTGGGACCACTTAGTCTGCCCATTTTTGATAACCTTCATTTCTAGGGATGTGGATATGATGTTCTATCTACACTTTCTGGCAGTGCTTTTCCCTTTAAGACTTTGCCGGAACATTTTCAAGCTAGCTCCTCCCACCCACCTGGGTGGTAACTCCCTCAGCTCTGCCCCATGATGCCAGATCTTTTTTTCCACTGGAAGAAGCAGGTTCCCTCCTTACTGCTGTCGCGCTGAGTAGGCTCTTTGCTACTAACTCTCCAGATTTACTTCCAAAACGTTTTCAAAACTGTCTTCAGGCTCGATCATCGATCGCGACCATGATGGACGATGAGAAGTCTGCTCCCGAGTTCCATCGGTGCCTTTGCGGGCAGAAGATGTCCCAAATGGATCCGCACACCATGTGCGTCTACTGCATGGGACACGAGCACGATCCCCAAGCCTGCCACACTTGTTGAACTTTCCACCCTTCCGTTCTGGAGGACCAACAAGCCCAACTCACTTTAGGCCGACCGAGTGAATGGAACCCTCTGGTCATATCTAAAGATGCCCATCGGGTGGTCTCTGTGGCTGCAGGGTCCACAGAACAGCTAGCAGCGTTTGAGGAGGCGGAGGCCCAGCCGCAGCTCACACCTCCTTGGTTTTGGCCTTTATTCCGCTTTCGCTGGACGCCTCTTTTTTGGAGTCATTTAAAGAATTGTGCCAGGCTGTACCAACCCTCAGTCAAGGCCACTCTAGGTACAAATCAAAGTAGAAAAAAAGAGACCAAGAAATGGTCTTGCTGTTGCTCGTGGGATCGGGAGCACTCTCGGTTGAGGGCTTTGGATTCCCATGCTTCTCCTGATCCGACTTCAGTCAAATCTTTATCCCAGGCTCCCGGCTCCACGGTAACCCCATCAGGCCAGTTGGCTGAGATGCTGGTTGATCTTCCAGCTGAGATTTTTCTCGAGCTCGTCGACCAGTTGTCAACTGAAGAGGCCGACACTTCTCTCTCCAGGACTCCGGTCCTGACCCAGACCATTGCAGGGACAGATCACTCCGCTGACCTGCCACCTCTGGTCACCAACCAAGATCCGGAGGAGCCTCAGTGCTCACCAACCCCTCCGAGCCCCACCTCTAGTCCCCCTGGCAGTCGCAGTCAAGGTCTCAGTCCTATTCCTGAGGGTCGAGCGGTTCCTGCAGATGTTGGCATTCCTGCTCTCAACATTCTGGGAAGCAGCATCATCACTACTCTTCATCCTTGGGTGAGGAGAGGTTTCAGTACAAGCTGCATCGATGCTACGAGGATCTCATGTGGCAGCAGCTGGTGTTCACCGGTATGAAGCCGGTCCCGACTACCATGCCAGCCATCACCTGGCTCTTGCCTCAAAGGTAGACGCTTTCTCCACCTCAGGAGCCACCCAAGACGGTTCCAGCTTGGCCAATCCCGGCGTCTCCACTGATTCCCATGAAGCCGTCACCCAAACAGCCAAAAACCAATGCTCCGATCAAGGAGTCTCAGCCGGCCTCAGGGCTTCCCCATTGGCTGTCGGTCACTTCACTCCTGACTGTCCACAGAGGGTCAGTGAGAACTCTGGTGGTTGACCACTCTTTCACGACTCCTCAAAGTTGGAGAGTTCCTCCTTGCTCTCCCGTCCTGTTGATGTGGAGTCGGCAGGGGCTATCTCGATGGATGAAGGCCCCATTTCCTTCACGGGCCTTCTCCGCCTGATCTCTGAGACCATGGGTATGCAAATGGAGCCTGTCCAGAAACAGGCTTGATACCCATTGACAGAGATCCTAGACCAGGGAGATACCCCTGGGGGAGGCCTTCCTGGTGGCAGAGGCAAACCTTGGCCCTGTCTTGGAGCTTTGACACCTTCCTGCCCAGCACCGTCTGCTAGGATGGTCCGCAAATACGTGGTCCCTACCTGTTCCCTATCGGGATTCACAGAGCACCCCTCGGCCAAGGGCTTGGTGGCCGACTGTGTGTTCAGGCATTCTGGCAGCACGGGGGATGTAGACAAGCCACCTGATAAGGAGTCCAAAAAGCTGGACTATGCAGCTAAGAAGGTCTTTGCTGCCTCTTCGCTCGGCCTTTGCCAGGCAAGCTCAGCCCTTCTCATGGCCCACTTCTCCCATACCTGGATGGATGAGATGCTTCCTCATTTTCCAGCAGACCTCCAGACCATGGTCAAACAGGTCCAGGACCAGGGCTGGGCTGTAGCTAAGCAACAGCTTTAGACAGCCATGGACATTGGGGACTCCTGTGCCTGCTCCATGGTGGCTGCAGTGGCCATGCACTGCAGAGCTTGGCTGTGGATCTCTACCTTCATGGCAGATACTAGCACAAGCTGGCAGATGTCCCTTTTCTGGGCAGTGACTCATTTGGGCCCAATGTTGAGGTCCACCTCACCCGCATTGAGAAGTCAGTGCCACCTTGGACTTGGTGACATCAACTCAGAGGGACCCCAAGGGCTCCAAGCAATAGAAAAAGAAGCCCTTTTGGTCAACCTCCACTCCTGCGGCCAAACCTGCCGAGCCCCAAGCTGGGCAACAGGCTCAAACTTGGTGACCCCAGCCCAAGCTGGTGATCTCAGTTGTCCGCAAGCCTGGAGGGAGAGGCTCCAGTGGTGCCTCAGCCAGGCCCTCCTCCAAGCCTGCCCAGTGATGGGATGAGGGGTGCCTCCCTCATGCTCATCACACCTTCCCTGGGTCTTCCCGTGGGGGTCTGGCTCTGCCACTTCCTTTCCACTAGGTCTGCTGTCACCACAGACAGGTGGGTTCTTGGGGTTGTTGGTCAGGGTCTGCCTCTGGAGTTTGAGCAGTACCCTCCTTGCCAAGCCCTGCCCCACAGGAGGACTTGGTATCCACAGACATTCTGTTGGCTCATCAAGATGACATTGCCCAGCTCCTCTGCAAGGAGGTCGTAGTTCCAGTTGCGGATCCTCCAGAACACTTAGAGTTTGTCTCCAGGTACTTCCTGGTGCCAAAACGGATGGGGGGCTGGCACCCCATTCTAGATCTGCATGACCTGAACAACTTTCTCAAGTCATGCACCTTCAGGATGGTAACTCTGTCTCAGATCATGCCATCTGTAGAGCAAAACATGTGGATTTGCTGCCTGGGTCTTCAGGATGCATTTCTTTCATGTCCTAATATATCCGTTTCACAGAAGGTTCCTCCACTTCCAAGCAGAGGGAGTCCTCTACGAGCTCCAGACCATGCCATTCGGCCTCTCCTCGGCCCCCAGGGTCTTCACCAAGTGCATTGCAGTGGTGGCAACTTATCTGAGGTGCCAAGGAGTCCAGGTTTACCTCTTCCTGGATGACTGGTTGAATGCAGATCCCACCAGGCAGGAGGTGGAGTGATCTAGGGACCTGGCCCTCCAGACCTGCATCTCCCTTGGCCTCCTAGTCAGCACTCATGCCTTCGCAGGTGATCAGCTTCATTGGGGCAGAGCTTGACTCTTGCAGAGCCAGAGCCCGGCTCCTGACAGACAGGGCAAAGGCTCTCTCCTCCTTTTCCCAATCATTTCAGGTTGGGCAATTGTGCCCTGCCCATGACTTCCTGCTCCTGCAAGTTACATGGTGGCCTGCACCAACGTGGTCCATTGGGCCTGCTGGAGAATGCAGGAGCTGGCCAGCCAGTGGTCTCAGCGCAGGGGTCACTTCAACCAGCTGGTCACTGTGACCCAGTGGAAATGGGATGTGCTCCAGTGGTGGTTAGTCCCAGAGCACCTGCAGGAAGGGATCCCATTTGTCCGCCCAGAACCAATGGTCATCTTGATGACCAGTGCTTCTCTCATGGGCTGGGGTGCCCACCTGGAGGAACACAGAGTCCATGGGCTCTGGACGCCTGAGGAGTCCTGATGCCACATCAACCTGCTGGAGTTCCAAGCAGTTCTGCTGGTGCTGATTGCCTTTGTTCCTCACATTCGAGGTCAGGTGGTCCAGACAGTCAACACTATGACCATGTACTACCTCAACAAAAAGGGTGGGATGCACTCCCTGCACCTGTGCAAGGAAGCTCTCCGTGTATGGACCCTTGTGCGCAGCCTGGGGCCCGATCTCCTACCCATCCATGTGGCAGGAGCCTCCAACCAGCTGACGGACACTCTCAGCTGTGTAAGCAAAGCGTCTCATGAGTGGTCTCTCCATCCAGAGGTAGTACACAGTCTGTTCTCCTAGAGGGGCACCCCTCAGGTGGACCTGTTTGCCTCCAGGGAGAATGCATAGCTGAGGCTGTTTTGTGCCCACCCCCCTCAGCAGGGAACGCTGCAGGGGGATGCCTTCTCAAGGCCCTGAACCCCAGGCCTCTTCTATGCCTTTGTTCCACTTCCCTTGATCCACAAGATGCTCCTCAAGGCCAGGAGGTGCAAGGCACAGGTAATTCGGGTGGCTCCAGACTGGCCACACCAGTTTTGGTACCCCGATCTCCTCAGCCTCAACAGCAGGCTCCCGAGGCATCCTCCTCTCCCCCGGACCTGCACTTCATCAATCAGCTAGTGATCAAACAGGAGTTCAGCATGTTTGTAGTTCATTTGCACCACCAGGTAAGGAAAAAGGTCCGGCTCCCCATACAACGCACAGGGGAAACGCCCAACAACTAACACACCAAAATCTGGCCAATGGAAAATCATGTACACAAATGCTCACAGTCTGGAAAACAAGATCCCAGACCTGCAGATAACAATGATAGAGGCTAAACTGGACATAGTAGCCATTAGCGAGACATGGTTCACCAGTAACCACACTTGGGAGACTTCAGTACCCAGCTATGTGCTGTTCAAAAGAGGCCGAGGTTCAAAAAGGGGTGGTGGAGTGGCCCTTTATGTCAATGAAAATATCAAAGCTACAGAAATTCAGAGTATACATAAGAAGCCAGAAGAACTGTGGGTCACCCTGGAAACAGGAAATGGGACTGCCATACGAACTGAGGTTGTCTGCAGGCCTCCAGACCAGGGGGAGGACATAGACACATTACTGTTAGAAGATATACAAAACATGACTGCTAAAGGGGAGGTTCTGGTAATGGGAGACTTCAACATGCCAGATACAGATTGGTCAATACCAGCAGGAACATCTGCCAGAACTAGACATATAGTGTATTCCCTGCAGGGGGAGGGCCTCAAACAACTGGTAGAACAACCCATAAGAGACAGGGCTATCCTAGATCTAGCACTGACTAACAGGGAAATGATCACAGATCTCCAGGTAGACAGTCACCGGGGGGACAGTGACCATCACATGGTATGGTTCAATTTGGCCACTAGAACTAAATCATCCCATTCCAAGGCAAAAATATAGGACTTCAGAGGAGCTGACTTTGATAAGATGGCCAACAGAGTTAAGCTAGCCCTGGCAAGAAGAAATACAGGTGAGGGGGTACAGGCAAAGTGGGCAAGCAATAAGGGTGTAATACTTGAAGCAACATCCCATTGTGTTAGAGAGAAAAGCAAGAGCAAAAGATGAAGGAAACCACTTTGATTCTCAAGAACAGTAGCAGAAAAGGTCAGAACCAAAAGGCTGGCCTTCAGGAAATATAAGGAAATGCAGCGGGACAAAGATAGGGAGGCATACCAAACTTCCCGAAGGGAAGCAGGAAGGCAGTAAGGCAGGCAAAGGCCCAAACCGAGGCAACACTAGCACGAATAGTAAAAGAAGGTGACAAGACTTTCTATAGATAACACTAGTGAAATGAGAAAGTCCAGAGGAGGTATTGCTAAGATCAAAGGGGATAAGGGGGAGTGTGAAGAGGAGGACCAAGGAAAAGCATCTTTCCTAAATAGATACTTCTGATCAGTATTTACTGAGG
Organism: Neoceratodus forsteri; assembly: GCA_016271365.2. Classification (NCBI taxonomy): domain Eukaryota; kingdom Metazoa; phylum Chordata; order Ceratodontiformes; family Ceratodontidae; genus Neoceratodus; species Neoceratodus forsteri. The sequence goes on from CM057450.1 coordinate 1,549,524,460, forward strand.
AAAAGGAAGGGCAGAGCCCACAGCTCCAGCACCATGGACACAGGGGAGGGAGGGAGGGAGGTATGTACTAGTCCCTTCACAAAAGAAAGGGTCCTACAAAAGCTTGCTATCTTCAGGGTGGACAAGGCAATGGGACCTGATGGCATACATCCCAGGGTACTAAAGGAGCTAAGGATGGAACTAGCAGAGCCATTATCAGAACTGTTTAGTGAGTCTCTGAGCACAGAAGAGGTCCCAGAAGACTGGAGAAGAGCTCATGTGATCCCGTTCCACAAGAGTGGTAGCAGGGAGGAGGCAGGGAACTACATACCAGTCAGTCTTACCTCAGTAGTGGGCAAGATTACAGAGGCACTCCTTAAGGAAAGGATAGTGGAGCACCTAGAATCCATAGGAGCACAGGATCCAAGACAGCATGGGTTTACAACAGGAAGGTCCTGTCAAACTAATCTCATAGATTTCTTTGACTGGGTACCAGAGTGGTGGACCAAGGGGGAGCAGTTGATGTCGCCTACCTTGACTTCAGCAAAGCTTTCAATACTGTTCCACATAGAAGATTAATTAATAAGCTGGGTAGGCTCGGGCTGGGTCAGAGGTTGGTCAACTGGGTGGCAAACTGGTTGGCGGGCAGAAAACAGAGAGTGGTGGTAAATGGTATACAGTCAGAAGAGATGCAAGTTACAAGTGGGGTACCTCGGATCAGTCCTGGGGCCAGTCCTCTCCAATATCTTCATCAGTGACATTGCAGATGGACTGGAGGATAAGGTTTGTCTGTTTGCAGATGACACCAAGATCTGCAACAGAGTAGATGATCCAGATGGGGTGGGCAGAATGAGAAGAAATCTGGATAAACTGCCAAAATGGTTGAAGAGTAGCAACTGGGGTTTAACGCAAAGAAGTGCAAGATCATCCACATAGAGAAGAGAAACCCTGAAGCTACCTATAGGTTGGGAGGGGAGTTGCTGGCAATCACAAGGGAAGAAAGAGACTTAGGCATCGTCATCACAGATGACCTGAAATCATCCAAGCAGACCATTAATGCAGAAGGTAAGGCTAGAGGGATGTTGGGGTGTATTAGTAGGGGTATTACAAGTCGTAAGAGGGAGGTAATAATCCCTCTTTACAAGACACTGGTTAGGCCCCATCTGAAGTACTGTGTGCAGTACTGGAGACAGCACCTGCATAAGGACATTAACAAAATGGAGGCAGTCCAAAGAAGGGCAACCAAAATGGTGCAGGGACTGCATCAGAAAACATATGAGGACAGATTAACAGAGCTCAATATGTATACCCTAGAGCAAAGGAGGGAGAGAGGTGATATGATCGAAACATTCAAACATCTTAAGGGAATTAACAAGGTGAAAGAGTCTAACATGTTTCAATACAAGAAAAGTAGCAGGACAAGAGGACACAGCATGAGATTAGAGGGAGGCCGATTAAGGGGTAATGTGAGGAAGTTCTTTTTCATAGAAAGGGTGGTGGATGCATGGAATGGCCTACCTCATGAAGTGGTGGATATGAATACAGTGCAGGGCTTCAAACGGGCATGGGATAGGCATAAGGGATCAATACAGATGAGTATGAATAGCTAGGCCATTGACAGAGTACAGGGCTATGGCACATTCATAAGGTAGAAAAAATGGGCAGACTGGATGGGCCTTGCGGTCCTTATCTGCGGTCAACTTCTATGTTTCTGTGTTTCTAAAGTACTCCATCTGGACCTTCAATCCCTGCACCTGACAGCCTGGTACCTGAGCGGCTGGAGTTCCAGGCTTTGGGTTTCTCTGACGATGTCCTCACTGTTGTGAAGGCAACTCAGAATGAGTCAACCAGGAAGTGCTACACCTTCAAATGGAAGAAGTTCTCCATTTGGTGTCAGAGCAAGGGGTTGGACCCTTTGTGCTGTCCAGTGGCTAGCATTCTTGACTACCTGTGGTCCCTCTCTCAGTCGGGCCTTTGGTTGATGATCCTCAAGGTGCACCTGGTAGCCATCTCTGCTTACCGGGTGCAGGTCAGTCAGCAGTTGGTGGTGCAGGAGAAGGTGGTCTGGTGCTTTTTTAAAGGTCTTGACCACATTTCCCCTCCGGTGCATGAACCACCACCACCTTGGGTTCTGTTGCTTATTTTGGCAAAGCTCATGGGCATGCCATGTGAACTGATGTACAGGTGTGACATGTCTCACCTGTCGTGGAAGACCAACTTCCTGGTGGCTATCACGTCAGCCAGAAGGATCAGTGAGCTGCAAGCACTTTCTGTGGAGTCTCCTTATCTGGTCTTCCACAGGGACAAGGTTGTCCTGTGCCCCAACCCGAAGTTCCTCCCGAAGGTTGTATCTGATTTTCACCTTAACCAGGTGATCAATCTCCTGGTGTATTTCACCAACCATACTTCAGAGGCTGAACACAGGCTCCATACTCTGAACCTGAGGCAAGCACTCGCTTATTACAAAAAGCGCACAGCTGGAGTTCAGGGACGGGTTCATCAGCTGTTTGTTTACTTTGTTGCCTACACTGAAGCCACACCTGGCAGACCGGCAACCAAGCGGACGATTGGCAGGTGGATTGTATACTGCATTGATCTCTGCTGTAGGTTGGCGGGTAGGGAGCCTACCGTAGGGCTCAGGGCTCATTCCACCTGCCATACCGCTGCCTCGGTGGCTGCTTCCAGGGAAGTTCCTATCCAGGAAATTTGTAGGGCAGCTACCAAAAGGTCAGCATGCCCCTTTATTTCCCATTACCACATCGAACATGAGTCATGCCGGGATGCTGGTTTTGGGGCTTCAGTTCTCCAATCCTTATTTCCTAAGTAGGGGGTGTGCGCCTTGCCTTCTTCCTCCCAGAGAACTGCTAGGAGTCTGCCAGAAAGTGTGGCTAGAACATCATATCTATGTCCCCAGAAAAACAGCTTACTCACCTGTAACAGTAGTTCTAGGAGTGGTATATGATGTTCATCCACTTGTACTCACCCAACCTCCCTAGCTAGGGCACACACAACTGCTTCCAGCGGGCAAGATCTAGCGTCATGGGGCAGAGCCAAGGAGTTGCCATCTGGGTGGGTGGGAGGAGGAGCCAGCTTGAAGACATTCCGGCAAAGTCTTAAAGGGAAAGACACTGCCAGAAAGTGTGGATGAACATCATATACCACTCCTAGAACTACTGTTACAGGTGAGTAACCTGTTTTTATTTTCTGCAGACCCTACTTGATCTACAGCACAATCCCCCCCATTCATAGTGGCTTATATTTACTTTCAATATCAGTCATTTTTCAATCCATGTCCTCATTTTATGCCTCATCAGTCATCAAAATGGAGATATTTAAACACATGGGTTTAGAAAACCAGCAGCCAGAACACATTATTATTAGCTGGCAGTACACATCCAGCGAAAATGAAGAACAATATTCTTTCAGCCAGAGCAATCTGTGTTATGGGAGTGCTCGGTATACTTATATAAGGAGCTGCAGGGACCAGGTGCAACATAGCAGGGAAAATACAATACTGGAATTTTACCACCCTAGAGCAATACGTTCTATGTGCGCTCTGTTAAATAAACACAGGTAAAAATGCCTTAAATAAATGTCATCACAGCTAATTTATTCTGAGATCTTTCAAACATTTTCTTCTCGAATTAATATTCACAGAAATGTAATAGATGACTGCAACAGTTATATGGACAGGCTTTGCCAAATGTCATACAGTAAATTATATCCTGCTTGAACACTACTTAAACCATGACTCCAGGAAAAATAGCAATGAAACTTGCAAAATACTTACCTGGGCTAGGCAGCCCTCACAGAGTTCCATCGTTTTCCCGGCTCACTTGCCTAAATCCACAGCCACTCAATGCACTGCGTGATTTGGTGCATAACATGAAGCTACCAGGCTTTTCCATTCTTTGCTGTGTGTTGCTAGGTACAGCTGCATTCAACTATTTGTAGAAGGGTCGTAAAAAATTATTGAAATGCTCATTAGGCAGCCATTCTCCACGCACTTTGAAATGCTTCACTGCTAGTGCTATGTCCGACCTGTCCCCACCTTGCTTCAGGTGTGGGAGCGTACTGAACATGCTGACGTTTCAGAATTAGAACTCCATCCTCAGAGCTCTGAGGAAGTATTTCAAAGTGCATGGAGAATGGCCGCCTGACGAGCTTTTCAAGAATTTTTTGCGCCGCATCCAAACCATACAGATGAACATTTTACCAAGGCTCTTATATTGCTTCAGAGTGCTCCCTATCCCTATCCCAGCTGGGGTATGAAAACAACTACAGAATGGCACCCATAAGTTTATCTGGGGTCCAGCCATCTGAGAATATAGCTATCGTTGCTCAAGCAACATAAATACAAGGGAGGCTTAGGACTCCCTAACTTTATATATTACTGTTGGGCTGCTCAAGCTGCACCAGTTATGCAGTGGATAACTAAGCAGAAACAGAATGGATGGAGCTAGAAACATCCGGTCTTCCTGAAGGATGGTGGTCTACCTTGCCACTGTCACACCCCACCGCAGCCATATTTAAACATTTGCATAATCCCTGGACAAGGCGCACCCTGCAGTGTTGGGATACAGTTAAAAAGCACACAGAAATGGCAAACACAATAAGCCTACTGGTGAGCCTCAGAAAGGCTCCAGACTGTACCATTGCCTTCAATAACCTGGGGCTTCCAGGATGGGAAAAGAAGTATTAGGTCCCTGCAGCATATAAAGACCACTGACATGACCTAATTAAAACCATTTACACAACTGCAGGTGGAATATAGCTTAAACCATGGAGAATTCTTTAGATACTTATAGATATTTCTTGATGCACCCAGACATAAAAAAAAACAGGCCCTGTGACTATTGATATCACTAGAAACCCTGACAGGATTTATACAGGAGGTTGGAGATATTATAAAGCCTGTGACAGGCATTGCCAGGGTACTCCAAGGTGCGGAACAGTGGTTGTCAAGTGTAGCCAAGGATGCATGCCAGCGAGAGGCTGGTGAGCCAGTTGATTATAGGACTGGGAAAGGACTATACAGGTGGGTACTAAAACAACTACATCTGCAAGCTTTAAGGAATTCAAATGGAAAATGCTTTTGTGTATTTTCTTTACCCCCACTTGCACTAAGCACTATACCAATGACAGATTTGACTGGTGTTGGATGGTCTGTACTGGCCAAGAAGACAATCCATACCATATTTTGGGGTGTTGCCCACACTTAAAGCAGCAGTACTGGATATTCAGGAAGTGGTTAGCAAAATTCTGCTTTTTGGCTGGAAGAATCCAGCCATAGTTTCGGTTTATATATCTGTAAAAAAAAAAAAATTTCTAGTGATCTTTAGTTTTTTAGATATTTCAAATTTATTTCATTTTGTTGTGGATCCAGGAAAATATGTCTGGTCCCTAATGTGCAGCCAAACTCCCCCCTCAGATTGCATCATGTTTTTTATTTACTTCAGTGGGACCCTGTGCTGCATTTTCCTGCTGTCCCTTTGTAGAAACTGTGAGTCACGCGCATGCGTGGTTGGCAACAGAGGGTTCTAATTCAACATGGCAGGTGGGAGAAATGTTTTATTTATTTGTTTGTTTGTTAACTGGGTAGGTGCTCTGATCCCAGGGGCCATTTTCAGACACAACCTGGGCCACTTAGATGGCACAACAAGTACAATTCACAGATATTTTACAGGTACAGTGTATAGGAGAAAGAAACATTGCAGTACAGGTGATGACAATACTGTAGCAGTGTAGCAGATATGACAATCAGTTGATCAACTGTTTCCAGGACAATTTGACTTAGTAAGAATCAAGCTTATTGTAATAAGTGCATCTGAACTCACTGGGCTAGCCTTAACTATACTGGGAGTCAACAGGTCTGACCATCATTTAGTATGGCATATGCATATGGATCTGCCTTACATAAGTGCCTGGAGGTTTCGTTTGAATGTGTGAGGTGCAGCCGGAGACTGTAGTTCCTTAGGGAGGGAGTTCCATAGTTTGGGTGCTGCATAGGAGAAGGCTGACCTCCCCCAGCACAGTGATTCGCCTTGGGTATTCCAGAAGCCGGCAGCCAGCGGACCTCAGTTCACGTCTGTTACTTTTTAGCATTAACAGCCCCGCCAAAGGTGATCCTACCCCTTCTTGCAAGATTTTAGTTATGAACACTCCGAGCAGGAGGTCTCTCCGCTCAGAGGGGGGGAGCCAACCCAGAGATTAGTAGAGGTGACAGTGGTGAGTACGGTATGGGGCTTGAGTTACAAATCTGCATATGTTGTTATAGGTTGTATCCAAGTGATTGCGCAGAGAAAGGGGTGCAAGGGCCATTACTGGAGAGCAGTATTCGAGTATGGGGAGGAGGTGACCCTTCCCAATCGCTAGTCAAGCCTCAGGGGACAGGAGGTGCCTAAGTTTGTAACACATTCCTATATGCTGGTTAACCCTCTTTATAGCTGAGCTGATGTGGTGCTCAAACGTAAGGGCGGGGGTCGAGCTAGATCCCCAGGTATTTGAAATCTCTTACCTGCTCGAGGTTTGAGCCATCGGGGTTTAGTATGTTGAGGACTTTGGTGTTGTTGAGGGTGCACTTTGCAAGCCTAGGCTTAGAGATGAACAGCATACACTTTGTTTTCTTGGTATTTACTAGAAGCCTGTGCTGTGTGAACCAGAGTACTGTTGCCGAAAAGGCTGCATTTAGATTGAGGTTTAACCCAGGGAGGCTGTTACCATTTATGAAGAGAATGAGGTCATCTCCGTACATTATTCTGTTACCGTTTTAAGGGTTCAGTAAGTAAGGGGGTTAACAAAAAGAGAGAACAGTAAGGGACCAAGTACGGAACCCTGTGGAACACCAATCCGCACTTGGAGTGGTGTAGATAGGATAGGGCCTAATTTCACCAGCTGGGTCCTGCCGGCTAAGTAGCTCTGTACCCAGTTTCTGACACTGGTGGGGAAGCCCAGTGAAGATAGGGGCCCGGATATTCAGAAGGGTTGTGCATGGTGCACCACTGTTGCACCATGCGCAACCCATTGATGCGCCCCGGTATGATTTTTAAATGGGGATTGTGCCCCGGCACAAATCCCGATGCGCCGGAGTGCATCAGTAATGTATGCGGCACAGGTGTGGGGGGTGTGCTCATGCATACTCCACACATCCCGATATTCAGCCCGGAATGTGCTGAGCCCATGCATGCGCAACCCCTACTTGCGCTGCACACAGGTGAGCCAAAAAAAAAACGAACAATGGCTGGCCACCCACAGGTGAGCTGCCGTATTGCAGGGCGCAACACGGCAGCTGCCACCTGTGCTCTGGCTGCACCTCCGTGGTGGCGCCCCCCCCCATGCCTGATTGCGGGCATATGTAGTAATACAAATGTCCAATATCCCTGGTGGTCCAGTGGACCGCTCGTAGCCCGATCGCGGGCATATGTAGAAATACAAAACGTCCAATATCCCTGGTGGTCCAGTGGACCGCTTGCAGCCCGATCACGGGCATATGTTTAACTAATCATCTAATATTCTGGTGGTTCAGTCGGACGCTCACAGCCTTATCGCGGCTTGTATTAAACACATTCGTCTATCTTGTGGTCCGCAGTCCTCACGCTTCCACCGAGCCCCACCGTTCGCTTCGTCACGGCGGTGGTGGCAATTTCACCCATTTTGCCACCCTCGCCGGTCGCCGACCGACAGCATACGGGTGGGGTGCAGGCCATTGGTCCGCTACGCGAGCCACTGGGCGGCAGCCTGCACATTACCACACTGTGTCCAGATATGTGAATGGATCCATTCACATATCTGGACTGTGTAGGCGGTAGGGCTGCACGCCCATTGGCTCATGCTGTGGACCACGGGCGACAGCCCTACCGTACGCTGCCAGTCGGTGGGGCGGCGGGCGCAGGCGGTGGGTGCTCCCGCCGCTGACCTGGGGAGGATCGCGGTGGGGCCAGTGGGCGGTGGGAGGGGTACCACTGACCACCAGGGATATTGGATGAATGTGTTTATCACTTAAGCCCGTCGATTGGCTGCGAAGCGTCCACTGACCACCAGGGATATTGGAAAATTAGTTAATTCAACATATGCCCGTGATCGGGCAGTGAGGGCACATCGCTACTGTGCAGGGGGCATCGGTCCCTGACGGCTGCTGTCTGGCAGGGCACCAGGTGCAAGTTGCCGGGGATCAGCACACATGCATGCAAATGGGGCCATAATGACATGCAAATGGCCCCATTTGCGCCTTGCATGCATTATGGCTCCATTTGCATATGCAGTTTTGAATATCGCGGTTGTTGCACATAGCGCAACGGAACTTGCACTAGCGCATCCCCCTGCTCCACTTTGGCCACTTGCACTGGTGCAATGCCATTGCACCATGGCACTGCGGGTGGCCAGGGTGCGATATTCAATGATGCTGTGCCATGGTGCAGCTCCATTGAATATCACCCTGTCAACGCTCCTGCGCAGTCAAGTTGCGCTGCGCCCAGGCTTGCACCACAGCCTGGCACAGTCTGAATATCCAGGTCTCGGTGTTTAGTAGCATTGCATGGTTAACTTTATCAAAGGCTTTTGATAGGTCAACAAATATAGCCCCTGTGAGATTCCCTTTGTCTGCCTCGCTGAGCACATGATCTGTGAATTTGGTGACTGCAGTGGTGGTGCTGAAGCCTTTGCGGAACCCATGTTGGTCAGCTGATAGCAAGCAGTTTTTATCAATGTGCTCCAATAACTGGTGGTGGACCACCTTTTCAAGAATTTTACCCACGTGGGACAGAATAGACATGGGTTTGTAGTTGTCAGAAAGGTGTGGGTCACCAGCCTTGAATATGGGGACTATTCTGGCTTCTTTCCAGAGTGCTGGCACCCAGGAGGTGATCAAGAAAAGGTTGATTATGTGCGAGAGTGGTTTTGTTACAGCTGCCGACACTAGCTTGAGGAATTGTGGTGTGAACCCGTCACTTCCCACATTGCCAGTGTTGGGTGGAGACTTTAGGAGGTGATATATCTCCGACTGAGATGTTACTTTAAAGTAAAATGGTGGAGTGCCAGTGGTTTTACCCTGCTCAACAGAGCTCTGAGACACAGTGGGAAGCTATGTTAGGTAGGAGTCTAGGTTCGAGAAATTGCTGTTCAGGAGGTTAGCGACAGTTTCAGGATCCGTTTGTAGGCCAGAGTCGCTCTCAAGGGAGATAGTTCCTTGTTGTTTTGTTGGGTTAAGGACAGAGTTCACAGCCGCCCAGAACCTACGGGGATCACCAAGAGTCCTAGATTGTTGGGCCTTGAAATACGAGGCTTTTAAGAATTTGGTTTCCCGCTTACAGCGGTTGCGCAGTTGCCTATACCCAGCCCAATTTCCTGGGGAGGGTAAGATCTTGTGAGAAACCCATGCCTTGTCCCTCTCTTTCATCGGAGCAACTAGTTCCCTAGTGACCCATTTTGTGTTACCTCCCCTTATTCGTCGATTAGTCATAGGGCAGTGTTTGTCTTGAACCGAAGTTAAGGTGGCAGTGCGGAATCCAAGTGCTGTGTCCACATCCTTCAGTGAGACGAAGGTGGGCCAGTTTATGCCAGCCAGGTCACTATTCAGCGTGTCCATGTCAACCTTAGCAAAGTTTCTGGAAGAAATGATCTTAGAGGGGGGCTTGTTTCTACAGCATGACCAGGTGCAGAAAGAAGGGGAGTGGTCGCTGATGGAGTCTAACAAGACTCCCGCTGCATTGACCCTATCTGCACGGTTTGTCAGGATCCAGTCGAGTGCTGTGTGATTGCCTGTTCGAGAGTTATGTCACGTGGGCAATTCAATGATCTGAATAAGGTTCATTTCCTTGAGCAGTTCGGCGTAACTGTGTTGCTTGTTGTCTAGCCAATTTAGGTTGAAGTCGCCTAGGACAATAGTGTCCCTTGCTGGTGAGAGACCAGCAACTTCCATAGTAATTTTTCTTAGTCTATCGATCCCACCCAGAGTAGGGTTATATACACATCCCAGGTATAATTTTAACGCTGAGCCAATGGTAATTTCCATTAGAAGCCATTCCGGGGTTCCCTCTTGGGCCAAGCTGGAGGCAATGATGGACCCGGTTATGTGTACTTCAGGTAGATCAAGATCCCTCCTTCTCTCTTAGGGCCTGGTCTGTCATTTCTAAACATGTTATAGCCCTGTATGTGGCATAGAGTGTCAGGGGAAGCAGGTTTCAGCCACAATTCACTGATGCCAAGAACGTCAGGTTTGTGTAGCTGCACCCAGTCTTCCAGTTCATGGATCTTTGGTAAAATGCTTCCAGCATTAATATGGGCTATTCTGAGGCCACGTGTAGTGGGCCATTGTGAGAAGGAGTGCGGGGGGCCAGGGTTACTCTCCACGTCCCCACATCTTAGGAACAGGAGGCCTCAGAGTAATAGACAGCACCTGTCATCACCTGGTATGCCCAGTGCTGCAGCCGGTGATACAATCAGTAGAGCACCTCGTATGTGAGTTGCCTTACAACTGAGGCAAGCTAAAGCTGTGGTGGGGTGCCTTAAGAGCAATAGCGGAGCCCCAAGGGGGGCCTTACATTATAGCCTTCAGGGGAGTGATTTTTAGATGGTGAACAATCTAAGACAAGGAGACAGCTGGTCACATCGCATAGGATTAATAGAGATAGCAATGTAGTAGCCATAAGACAGTGTACTGTTAAATGTTTTAGATTTTTTGACACCATGATACTGCTTTATGAATTTCTTAGTTTGTTTTTTAATTCCCAGAAGCTACAACCTGGCTACCCACTTGTGCTGTAGAGTGGCTTTTTTTTAGAATTTCCTTGCTAGTTCCCAAACTCCCTTGTATTTGAGTGTTGATAGACCCTTCAGCTGAAAAGATGCCTCAGTGCCAAACTGAAAACAGACATCCTGTATAGGTGTCTTGCTATAAGATGCAGATGAGAAAGTGAGGAGATAGTCACATGAGACTACCACCCCTATAAATTTACTGCCACAAAAGGGTGGATGTGGTGGGGAGCAGCCACATAGCAGCTGCGGGAAGGGATGATTTTGTCCCTGCTAGCTAAGTCCTCAGTAATTGAGCCTATCAGCAGTGAGTCGGGCAGCACTGAAAGTTCAAAAAATAAGTTTAAATTCAGGACTTCCACAGCGATTAGAGAGCTGTAAACAAAAACAAAGAAAAACTGAGCAAATTACGGATGATAGTACAGTGAAATCAAGAAAGATTACCAGGAAAGTGCTCAACAAAGCACACGGAACAAAATGTTGCAAAATATTTTTTTATCTAGTACTGCTGCTTGAATTATCTAGTGGTCTGAGGTGCATGACTTTCTGAACTGGGCCCTCCCCATCCCTGTGCTAAGATCTTTTAAGGCCATTTTTTTGGGAATATACATGCATAGAGGGCCCTGTGCATTAAGGGTATTCCAGCCCTACATGCCTTGTAAGTGCTGTGTAGGGCTGGGATACGCACATCCTGAGTGTCTTGCGGATGCACTACAGGCACTCACCCATTCTGCACCACTGCCCAGGATCATGCACGAGGGATCCTGTGCAACTACATGGGCCATTCAGGGCAGGGGGCCGGGAGAGGGCGTACCTGCAAAGGGCAGGTGGAATGTGGCATGCACGATGTCATTGGCACCCCACTGGGTCAGTGTTGGGGGGCTTACCATTACACCAGTCTGAGGGCTGCTGCAACAGCTACATATCCTCCCAACCTACCAACACAGGACACAATAGCACCCCAAAATCACAGACCCCAGAAGACTAGGGGGGTGGCAGGCTGTGGGATGCCAACTTTAGAAATGCTTACTTTTTTTACCAGCTGTTGGGGACATGGCAGCCCATACATAGGCTGCCATGTCCCATGATCTCCTACTCCCACAGAGCAGGGAGTCCACTGTGCGGCCCTGTCAGGACTTCCAGTTGGAAGCTCCATCCAGCCCATGTCTGTCCCCCCTGCCGTCCCTGTCTGTGGCATGGAGCTACATGGCCACACGCAGGCATCCCAGGCCCTGCCCAGGAGGATGTGCATACTGGACCCACACATCCCACAGGGTCCAGGTATGTGGCGTGCAATTGCACGGCCTGGTACGTACCCCTGCCAGTACATACCGGGCATATTTGTAAATATGATGACTAATCACTGCAGTGGTATGGCCATCAACAGCAAATAGTTAAACCAGTGCCACCATTGCTGAGGTGCTTTTTTAATACACTTCAAGAGATGAAATGTATGGAAAAATTAACTGCCATGTTAGATTTGCAGACACATGAATTCCACATGAGGTGGTTGAAAGTAGAAGAACTGTTTGAAGAAATGGACTCTCAGTCAAACAATGGGCACTGATAGGACTTTTCTAAAGGTTTTTATTCATATAGGGTGATGCATTGCATTTATATCAGTTTACTATTTTGTGTTATTGAGACAGCACAAACTGTTTATGTCTGTATGGTTTTTAAATGTTTGTCTGAAAAACCCTAATAAAAAGAAAGTTAAAAAAATAGTTTATGATTAAAATATAGACATTCTTTCGGAGTTCTCGCTATGCATCTCATTTAGCATATCCGTAGTAATTTAAAGTCTACCTCATACATGTGAATATGGGCTTTTTAATTTTCTGCATTAGCCCAGTCAGATTACCGTTGTGATATTTATTTATTTATTACAGTATCAGAATTACAGCCCTTTGAGTCAGAGACTCATTTACAAAGGCTCATTGTCATACACAGAATAGGACAGGGAGGCGAAAAACATACGGTGAGTGGGGAGCAGACAGTAGTGTAGGATGCCTCCCTGTAGAAAAAATCATGCAATACAGTGTGGTTCAGAAATGCAAGGCACAGTAACAGCATTTAAAACAAGCACTGTCCAATGGCAATCATGTTTACTTGCTTATATTTTTTTTATTTTATTTATTTATTACAGTATCAAAATTACAACCCTTTGAGTCAGAGACTCATTTACAAAGGCTCATCCGTATTCCATGTCTCTGTGGATTTAAACTTTTTTTTTAAGATTACCAGTTGAGTTTTTCACCTTTATTCTGAACTAGTTCCTTTATTTTTGAGATATTATGCTTTAATTTTTATTTACTGACTTGTTCGCCATTTTTGTGATTTTGAAGCGATTCTCCATTAAAAAATAAAATGAAGTATTTGGAGGTCTGTTACCCATTTTACTCATTATAGGAAATTCATTCATTTTTCTAAGCAGGAGATTACCAGCAGACCCAGTTAATACATAATAAATAATCCTTTATTTTTATTTTATTTTTTTGCTGTATACTTTATTTCCTCCGTGGCTGGAGGGGTGTTACCTATGGTTCCCCCCAGTCCGGCCTGACCTCCCAGCCCCTGCTCTGTCCCCACATCCCAAGCTCTACCCCTTACCTAAGGTCCTGCACAGTGATCCACTATGGTGGGTACGTAACCACCACCACGGGATCTGGGGGGGTCCAGATCAGGGGGAGCATTCAAGGTTGAAGCAGGCGGCGCCACTTGGCTGGCCATCAGGTAGCATGCTGAGGTTTCTTCCCCTTTTCCCCATACATCTGTGGCATGCAATGACGCCAAGGGACAGGAGCGCGCAGATACTGCACTACGCACCAAGGCTCTGCCACATGTCCCTCCAAGTCTGCCCATGGCATACCATCACCTCTCCCCAGAGAAGGAGAGCAGTCCTTGATGCTCAACCTTCTCCTCCCTGCACCCCCGATGACCCAGGCTCATTCCTGAACCTGGGTCGCCGGCATGGTGCGAGGTGTGGTGTCCAGCACCACAACCCTCAGCACCACAGAGCCAATAAATAACCCTCTAAAAAATGGAGCTCATTCTGAAATGTAAATTGAACAACCAATAACAGGCCACTAGCCGATATTTAATGAGCCATTCAAGCAGGTGTCGTCACCTCCGACGAAGTGATTTATTCATGAAGCACCAGGTCATCCTTCCTACCACCTCAGCATCTCAACTAATTCCATTCAGTTGCTGGCAAAGCTGGCTAAGTATTTACTTTTGAGCCTTCATTGTTGTACTGTAGTGGCCAGGCAGACTGGATGGGCCACATGGCCCTTATCTGCCGACAACCTCTCTGTATCTGTGTATCTATGTATTGCACTTGAGCACTATTTAAAACATTCCAGCAACCTTATTAAAACAAAAAAATTCTGATGCTAACAGTGCTTCTATTTTTGGAGGTTTGTGGTGTCCTGGCCATGTCCCTGAAGGCAACCATGTGACTGACAGTCAAGGTGATCTGGTCTCACAGCCAGGATCCATCGACAGATGTGATGTGTGATGTCCTTGCCACCTCAAGGCAGAGTCTAAGGTAGAGGTGTCAAGGTGATTTGGTCCCTCAGTTTGGATTTTTTTTGTTACACAGCCCTCAGCTAAGAGTGCAGGAGTTGGCATCTCTAATCATAATTTTCACAAATTTTGTAAGCCAGAATTCTGCATAGAACAGTGTAATGGGACAACAGGAAAAATACTTAGCCTTACATTTGCTCCAGAATAGGAGCCTTAGCTCATCATGGGAAACCCACTCACTTCCACATGTGATGAATGCTTTTATAGGTCTTGTGGACAAAGTGGTGTTGGCCACAAAACACAGGCAATTTGTTACTGACGTAGATATGAAAATGAAGGATTTGTGTGACATACTTAAGATTGTGTTAAAGAACCATAATATCTCTAGGAGGCAGTATAGCACTGTGGTTTAGGGCACTGAGCTGCAAAACTGGAGACCTGGGTTTGAATCCCACAGCCCCCACTTGCACACTGTGTGACCTTGAGCAAGTTACTTAACTTCCTTGTGTTCCCAGGTCACACCTAGAAACAAGCTTTGGCTTAGTGTGCCTTTCCTGATTAAACAATTTCCCCTTTCCCTCTTATCTCTAATAACCCTTTTGATTTCTCCTTTAACTAATATAGCTAATAACATTAATTTAGAGACGTGTTATTGGTCACTTTCCTTTGGTAAAAATGTGTCCTTTAATTAAATCAACTCTATTTACCTTCTAGCGGTGGTGGCAAGAACCATTATTCTGAAACACTGGGCAATCTGAGTGTAATTCTGGACAGCAGACTGATGCTCGACGATCAGGTATCATCTGTTGTCAGAAGTGTTTTTTACCACTTAAGGAACATTGCCAGGATCAAGTCCCTCGTTCCGTCTGAAGACCTGCCGACTCTAGTGCATGCCTTTGTTACCTCTAGGCTCGACTACTGTAACTCTCTATACTTCTAGCTGTCCCGGTGGTGCAAAGGGCTGAGGTGCTGGATGCCTTACCTTGCGTCACACCAGCAACCTGGGTTCAGGAACAGACTCGGGTCATCAGGGAGCCGGCACTGGGGAGGGGGGGGTGAGAACAGGATTGAGCAGCCGTAGGGCAGCTCTCCTCTCTCAGGGTGGTTTTCACCCCCCCTGTAGTTCTGCTGCCACCTGGTGGAGGTCCAGTGGCTAGTGTAGGTGGGAGGGGGTGGCAAGTTGTGGAAGGGCGTCTTGAGCCACGGCATGCGCATGCCTCCACATGTGTGCACTCAGCCAAGAATGGGGATGGGTGAAAAATGGGGAGAAAAATGCAAAAAATGTATATAGAAAAAAAACACTATACTTTGGTGTCACGGGAGGGACCCTCCGCAGACTGCAGCTGGTGTAGAATGCTGCAGCCTGGTTCCTGACGGGCCTGTCCAGGTCCAGTCATGTGACCCCAGTTCTGTGTGCTCTGCACTGGCTGCCGGTCAGGTGGAGGTTCGTTTTCAGGGTTGGCTTGCTCACCTTTCAGGCTCTATATGGACTGGGTCCTGGCTACCTGACTGAGCTCCTGACACCTGCAACTTCTGTCTGCTCCCTCCGCTCCTCTTTGAGGGGCCTCCTGGATGTTTCCAGGGTTTGGCTCAAAACATCTGGTGATTGGGCCTTTAGTGTCACCAGGCCAACCGTGGGGAACTCGCTACCATCTGCAGTCCAGGAGGCTCCCTCGATTGGGGTGTTCAAGCAGAGGCTAAAGGCCACCTCTTCTGCCTGGCCTACCCAGACTAACTTCCCCACATGACTGTAAGAATTACCCTGATATTTATATTTTAAAGCTGAGATTATTTATATTTTCTTCTTTTAAAGTTCTGAGTGTGAATTTTAGCAATTATTTAATTTCTGTTACTACTATCTGTATTGTCTTATTGTTAGGCACCTAGAGCCTCTGGGAGTGGGCGCCATACAAATAAAACCTGCATTGCCTTTGGGCAGAAAATACACATCCTACCCTTACTGAGTGGAAACATAACTTGACAGAAACTTTAAGACTTGAAAAACTGTCTCATAGCTTTTACTCTAAAGCAAAAGTGTTTGAAAAAATGGGCTATCTTACTAGAATTTTTCGCTGCACAGAACACACAGATTGGGGAAGATGGATCTGAATAATGCATTTTGTGTGGTGAGCATGGATAATTCCACGAATGGCAAGTACAGGGGGCTCATTCTCTCTATATCTTTACCTCTTCTTTTTAAATGTTCTTGTATAGCCTCTTATCGCTGTTTCTTTCTTTAATTTCTTACCTTTTAATATCTCTTTTTGAACTTTCTGAGCTAAGACATTTTCTGATAGATTCATGGCTTTTACGATTTATATTTTTAGCAGTATTTGCTGTGAACTCTTTTTGCCGTTTAAAATGTTTTTAGTTTGGTAGTGACTGATATAGGCTAGTTGTAGATTGGATTGTTTTGTTTCTAATTTAAACTTTGATCTAAGCTATTAGAAAATAGTTACCTGATTGCACAAATTTAATTATTTATTTCAGTTTGTTGACTGGGTAGGCCCACGGAGTCCAATACAAATGTATTTTCGTTATATGTAGTAGTAAAAGTTTATTTTTAAACAGGTAGAAAATAGTAATGCATCACTGGGAAAAAAAAAAACATTTTCAAGATGGACCTGTGTATATTTTATATATATCTTTTATTTAAATTTTACTGTTTTGTTATGGTGTTATATTTATATGCAATAAAAATGTTATTGACAAAAAAAGAACCATAATACACACAGGAATCATATCAGAAATTTTAGAAGCTCAGAAGGCCTACACTCATGAGTAGCTTCTTATGGTACACAACTAACCCTAATCGTTTGCCATTATGTACCTAGCCAGTATTTCCAGTATTTTCTTGAATTCTTTTTTTTTTTTTTGTAATACTCGTAATTACATATTCTGGTTGCTGATTCCACAAATCAATCACCCTTTGGGTAAAAAAAAAAATGCTTCTGGCTGTGTTCTTAAAAAATGACCTTTGAACTGTAATGGATGCCCTCTTGTTTGTATATTAAAGGTAAGCTTCAGCTCTGACATAAGGTATGCATCATGAATGTTGTCATATAGTACAAGCAGGTCTCCTCTTAATCGCCTTACATATAACGGCATTAGCTTGAGAGAATCCAGCCTTTCTGAGTCAGTGAAGTTATCAAATTCCTTTATGCTTTTGGTTATCCTACACTGAATTAATACAGTTCCAAAAAGACAGGAAGGCTATTTTCACATTTTGGTAAGTGATAAAACCATCTACAAAGCCATTAGAAAGCTTTGTAATGGTGCATGTGTGTGTGTGATTGGCAGAAAAGATCAGACAGAATCTATACCTGTTTATGCTCTCGCTTTACATACAATCTTTAATGTCCCATTAGGTATTATACAAACATATATACAGACAATTATGACAGAAAAAGACCCAAGATCAAGGTGACAGAGTGGCGTGGAGGGCTGAGGTGCTGGACGCCTTACTTCTACCCATGCCAGCGACCCTGGTTCAGTAATGGACCAGGGTCACTTGGGGGCTGAGTTGGGGAGGGAGGATTGAGCATCCCACAGACAGTTTTCCTGCCTTGGGGAGAGGGGACACCAAGTCCTACCTCTTGCCTGCCAACCAGTAGAGGCTGGGCGGCAGCACCGACAGGGCCAGCAGACATGGGCAGGAGGCGTGATGATACAGCCTGCATGTGGGTCAATACTCATGCACATGGTCGCATCACATGCAGTTCCTGGTGGGACAACAATGGAGAAAACCACTCCAGCTTGGCTCGCTTAGCATCCCCTGCAGGCCCCACATGACCCTACATGGCAGTTCACGTGCCAAAATAGGGGGAGAGAGAGCACATATAAAAGGGAGCGTGTGCTGCCTGCAGTTCAGTTCCAAGTGAAGTGTAATACTAGCTCTGTGTGAATGCAACAGTCCACAGGCAAGGCCCCCTGTTTTCTGCAGTTCTGCAGCACACAGCAGTTGCTGCAGAAAACATGGTCAGCCACTGAATTTGGGTCTGGCTGTGGAATTTGAGATTGACTGCAGAAACTACACAGAAACTTCCCCAGAAAGTTAGATAGTGACTGTCCCCACTCCCTTCTGCCCATTATTCTACCTGCTTGTAGCTTTATTTATATATTTTTTTTACTTGCAGTTTATGCCCCCTTTTCTCACCACTTCCATCCCTTCCCTCGGGGACACCCTAGGTCACCCCATGGGGACTTTGCCAGATATTCTGGGAGTGCTATGACAGACCTAGCCCCCATCACACCTCAGATAGCCCCACTTGGTGGGGTAGGAGGGACACCCCCCCATCTCTCCCCAGCCATTGTCCAAAGTCAGGTGGTCCTGATCAAGCGTCTCCTTTGATTCTGGTTGTGTCCTACATGGGAGACAGGGCCTGTCTCTAGGAATGGAAGTATGGTATTTTTCCACTTTTTTCATCCTCCCTTCCCCTATAGATGACAACACACTGGGAGGTCCAGGAGACATGGGCACGTCAAGACGTGCCTCTGCTCAGATCTCAGCTGACATCTACCCCTGCCTTGTGTTCCACGGTCATGATCTGCACCTCCACCTGTGGTCACCCAAGTGGCAGTATAGCAGCGGAACTTGCAGCTCACCCTCCCCAGAGAAGGAGAGAAACCCATGAGGTGCTCAATCCTTCTCCCTCTGGCCAGCCCAGCAACTGAACCCTGGTTGCTGGCATCACAAGCAGTAGCACTACCCTTGCACCGGTGGGCTGGCCATATAAGAACTAAAATTCACCCCCAACCATCTTTGCCCCTCAAACATTCCCCACCCAGCCCTGAAAGCTCCCTTGAATCATTGAATCATGAGAGGGAAAAGTGCTGGTTGGGGGGGGGGCAATTTCCAATCCTTATGGGGTTAAACAGAAGTGGTGGCTGTGGATAGGGCTGGAGATCATCAACTCAGGTTGCTGGGGGAGGAAAATGTGAATTATGAAAAAAGAAAGCAAAGAAACAGCTAAGTAAACAAAACTGTTGGTGTAGGGAAAGAATGAGAGAATGTTGGGTAGACAGAAGAAATTTAAAAGATGAAGCCAAGGTAAGAAAAGAAAAAAACTAAAGCTAAAGATTATTTATGCAAAATGTGGAAACTAAATGAGGGGAGAGAGAAACAATGGCAGATGATACATTTTTAAATTTCTTAATATTTATATATTGCTTCAGGACAACATTATATTGGTATTGGTACAAAATGCAAGGGTGGATGAGCTCACTGCATCTCAATTAAAAATGTCACTGAGGGACAGGTAGATTTACTCAAAGAGCACCAAAGCAACTTCAAGGTTTTATAAATAGCACAAACAGCTTGACCTTTCAGTACAGTAGGACCTTTCCATACAATAGTCAAAGTAATCAAATAATAATTTGAGGCTGGGACTTACTTAAGTGAATGAATAAAATGTTGACTCCTGTCTCTTATACTTCTCTAGTCTGAAGGCCAGTCCCAGTGTGTCGATGTTCTGTAATGAAGTTGTTTGGAGAGCATTGCAAATACCATCCCTTTCCTTCCTGGGATGGTGTGACAGGGTTGAATAAGGGCCTGTCCCATTTGTTATGCAGAAAGAGTTATATGCAAGGATATGGTCTATCCTCTCCTTTTCTCTCTCTTGTCTGTCTGGTTGTGCAACCAAATATTTTTGTGAGACCTAGGAACTGATCACTTTGACGGTCTTGCGATCTCCACCTCTCGCTGTCTTTCAGCCTTCACTTGCTGTTTCTGTCTTTTCTTCTCATTTGCATATCTGCAGTTATAAAATATATGTGACTCTTTAAGTGAAACTGGGATCCCTTTATTTGAAAATGTATATGGTTATACTATTGAAATGATTGCAAAACGCTATCTGGAACTCAAGGGGTTAACCTTGAGATGCAGCACAAACTTTTGCAAAGCTGTCAACAGGAGGTTAGTTCTGGGACACCATGTTCTATTTTGTTGCATCTGAAAGGAAACTGACAAAATTCTAATACATTTTATAAGAAACAGGATGTCTGTTGATGAGCAGAGGTTGCAGAAGTTAATTACCAGGCAAAAACTTCTTATAAAAAGAGCAGCAATCTTTTGCTGGAGAGAGACTGAAACTTGGATATAGAGATTCCCTTAGACGAAAGACATAGAAACATGGAAGTTGAAGGCAGAAGGAAACCGCTAGATCCATCTAATTTGCCTATTTGTTTTAGATCTATTTTGACACTCTAGTTGCCCTTTGTAGTTAGGGCTCCCTTGTGTCTATCCCATGCATTCTTGAATCCCCCCACAGTGTTGACCCCTACAACCCCTTGGGACAGGCTGTTCCAGGTGTCCACCACTATTTCTGTGAAGAAAAACTTCCTGGTGTTGGTAGAAAACCTCCCTTCTTGCAGCCTGAGGTCATGTCCCCTCGTCCTGGAGCCCTTCTTGAAGTGAGTAAGTTCCTGTGCCTGTACCTCGTTAATGCCTTTTATGTACTTGAATGTTTCAGTCATGTCCCCACTCTCTCTCTTCTCTGCTCCAGGGAGTACATATTCAGTTCCCTAATTTTGTCCTTGTAGGACATGTACTGCAGACCCTGATTCAGTTTTGTCACCTTTCTCTATACTGTTTCTATGTGGTCAGGCCTCCAGAATTGGACTCCGTATTCCTGGTGGGGCATGACCAGCGATCTATACAGTGGCAGAGCCACCTCTCTTCTCCTGCTCGTGATTCCCCTCCCAATGCAGCCCAGCATTCTGTTGGCCTTCAATGTTGCCTTCTCACACTGCTTACTAACCTTCAAGTCATCTGAGATTATGATTCCCAGATCTCGTTCCTGGTGTGAGGCAGCCAGTCTTTCGCCTCCTAGGTAGTACTCCTTTCTTGGATGCTTCTTTCCTATTTGCATGACCTTGCACTTTTTGGCATTAAATCTTAGCTGACACACTCCAGACCATTCTTCTTCATTTTCTCTGTTTGTATAGCCTTTGTAAATAGTTATACTGAACAATTTCTATTTTTTTATTTTACTGTTATTGTTAATAATAAAACACTACTTGCAAATTTTATAACTGCTCCTGGTTTTCCTATGCTTCCTGACCTGTGACTTGATGACAAGTAGGTGGTGGGGCTGAGATGGGCAGTGGTGCGGTACACTGGATTTTAAAAACTGGAATCAGACTAAGCTATTTGTGGGGGGGGGCAGAGGCAAGGTCATATAAAGGAGAAGAGAGAGAGGAGAGGAGAGAGAATCTTGCTGTCATTAGGTCTGGAGTGGAGTAGGAGGGAGGATGCAGAGGGTGGATCTAGGGGTGGCGAAGGGTGTAGCTGCACCCCCCATTGTAATTTACTTGCTTGTTGCTGCTGCATTTCACTTTGTTTAAGTAGTCTGATTTATTGATTGTTCAAAAGTTTATATTCAAAACTATATGTTACATTTGTATTTTCTGTCAAAAATGTAATGAAAAGGATAATAGCAAACGATATAAAGGATTAAAACAAAATTACAAAAAACTGCATTTCACATATGCATACCAGCCCAGCACCTCCCACTGTAAAATCCTGGCTCTGTCACAGAGAGCATAACTTCCATTAATACGGGAAGAGGGTGAGAGCATTTGGCAGACAACAGCAGAGGAAGGAGGTGCTGTTAGAACTTTACTACTCTACTGGCACTTAAGAACTAGAATTCTACTACTGGGACCTTCAATTTAGGTTAAAAACAAAAAAAAAACAACAAGAGTTATTGTTTGTCTGAATTGGGTGAAGGGAACTGTTATCTGTGCAATTAGCTAGATGAAGAAGGGAACTATGAATTAGGGGGAGTGGCTTAGGCACCAGGAAACCAGGCATTTGGATTTAAAACTGCCCTAGATAGGTTTTGGCAGAGAACAGCAAGAGGAAGGTGGTGTTGTTAGAACTTTACTACTCTACCGGGCCTAAATAGTGCTCCCTCCCCTTAGCTAGTTCCTCTTTTATAGGCACAGGATTTGACTGACAACAGGAACATCCTGTTTGGGAGCAGGAAGGGAATGATCACAGAGGCACAAAAGACTCACCATCCTAGAAGGAAAAGAGTAGCTCTCAATCCCCTCCAGCTGCTGGAGATCTGACTCTGAGCAAATAAGAAGGAGGCTACTGAGAAATACAGGAACTACCTGTCCCAGAACAGGAAGAGCAGGATCTATAAGGGCACAGAGGCAGTAGGAAAGTAGGGAGAAACAAATAATTAAAAAAATGTCCTGTATAAAAATAAACAGAGAGGAAAGAGTAAGCATACAAAACAACAATTGAGGGGCCACAAATAAGACATGATGAGAGTGGTGCAGTGCAGTGACTGTGGAATGGCAGTCTTCCGGGAGACATTCTGGAGGATGCGGTGTTGTCCCATCTGCAAGCACCTCTCTGGACTGAGGGAGGAGGTTGCTCATCTTTGGGCTGAGTTGGCTAGGATTCAGGGGACCTCATCTCCCAACCAGGGACCACCAGGGCTGCTGCCTCAGAGGTTGCCAAGAAAGAGGAGTGGTTGGACCACAGTGGGCTCAGGGAGGGTGAGGGTGGTGGAACAGAGGCACATCCCTCCAGTTGTATCTCTCCACAATTCGTACACCATTCTGGCAGAGTGTGGTTCCTCTATGGAGGCACCTGCAGTGGAGACCAAGGAGGATGCTGGGAACCTCCACAAAGGAGACCCACAGTAGGGTGGCACGGGACACCACAGGGGAAGGAAACAACTCCTGGTGGGGGACTCCATTGTTAGGAGGGTAGAACTGGGAGAGGGGGGGAGGTAAGGTGCCTGCCTGGTGCCATGGCTTAGAGAGACAGGGAGCGAATTCTCAGAACCGCAGGAGCAGCTGCATGGGGGAGGGAGCTGGATGTCATTGCCCACCTATGGACAAATGACCTACTGGGAAAGGGATCAGAGCAGTGCAGGAAGAGTTTGTGGAATTGGGGTGGGACCTTAGACAAGTAGCATGCATGGTAACCTTCTCGGAGGTGCTGCCTGTCTATGGCATGGGTGAGGCTAGGGTGCTCTGCACCATGGGATTCAATCAATGGTTGAAAAAGTGCAGAGCTCAGGGTTTTGGCTTCAGTGGGGACTGAGGGTCCACCTGGAGGGATACAGGCCTATACTGACACGATGGTCTGCATCTGTCCAGGAGGGGAACCATGATGCTAGCTGATAGGTTTAAATGCTTCATTGGCAAGCATTTAAACTAGCCAAGGGGGGAGGCACTGAAAAGGAGCAGGGAAATCCTAGTCCTCCCCCAAAAAAATCAGGGTAGTTGGTGAGATAAACACTAAGACAGAGAAGTCGATAGGGAGAAGGGCAGGGGTACATGGAGAAAAAGGCAGTAAGCTCAGGGATGGGGCAAAAAGAGGTAAGGCCACCAAAAAATGGAGGGTAATGAATACCAATGCCCATAGTCTAGGTAACAAGCTCCCTGAACTAGTGGCCTTGATGAAAGAGGGATGCCTGGGTATTGTGGCAGTCACAGAAACATGGTACACAGAGAACCATGACTGGGATGTCAACATACCAGGGTACACAATATACAGGAGGGACAGGGAGGGTAGAAGAGGAGGAGGAGTAGCTCTCTACGTAAGGGAAGGGATCAAAGCAATGGGACTAAAAGGTAAACAGGGAGGAGAGGTGGCACTGTGGGTCACCCTGGAGACTGGAAATGGCACCACAATCTGCACGGGGGTTGTATACAGACCCCTGTCTTAGGGGGAGGAAATGGACAAGGAAATGATAGAAGGCATCCTTAGGATGGCAGAAAAAGGAGAGATATTTTTGATGGGGGACCTGAATATGCCAGATGTTAACTGGAGCACCTTTGCTGCAACCACATCCAAGAGCAGGGTCATTCTCGATGTCCTACAGGGGGCATGCCTCAGCCAGCTAGTGTTGGAACCCACTCAGGAGGGAGCAATCTTAGCCCTAGTACTCTCAAATGGGGATGGAGAAAGGATCTCAAATCTAGAGGTGGGTAGCCATCTGGGAACAAGTGACCACCAAACTGTGGTTCATGATAAACACAGCCATAGAGTCAAGCCATAAAAAAGTGAGGGTACTGGACTTTAGGAGGTCTGAGTTTGTTAAAATGGGAGAGTGCCTCAGAAATGCATTAGTAAACAGGCAAGAATGAGGGGTGGAGAAACAATGGGGAAACATCAAAACTGCCATCAAAGAGGCAACAAGCCTTTGTGTGAAGCAAATAAACGAATCAAAATGAAAGAAAAACCACTATGATTCTCAGAAGAGGTGGCGGGGAAGATTAGGGAGAAAAAGATAGCATTGAGGAAGTATAAGGAAACACAGAAGAAGCAGGACAGAGAACTGTACCAGTTAAAGCAGAAGGAAGCAGGGAAGGCTGTCAGAATAGCAAAGGCCCAAACTGAGGAAAAGATAGCCAACTCAGTTAAGAAGGCAGATAAAACCTTTTATAGGTACATTATGGAGTGAAGAAAGACCAAGGGAGGGATAGTGAGGCTTAATAAAGGGGAGGGTGAGTTGGCAGAGAGGGACAGTGAAAAAGCAGGGATAGTGAACAAATACTTAACTGCTCAGTATTCACAAAAGAAGAGGAGAGGGAGGTACATAATCCAATCAATATAAGCACTCTGGATATGGGGGTCAATACAAGTCCTTTCACAGAAGAAACGGTTCTGAAAAAACTCCTAAAACAGGACACAGAAGGTAATAGTAAATGGAGTCCACTCTGAAGAAAGGGGGGTTACTAGTGGGGTATTGCCGGATTCAGTACTGGGTCTGGTCCTTTTTAATCTCTTTATAAGTGACATTGCAGAGGGACTGGAAGGAAAAGTATGCCTCTTAGCAGATAACACAAAGATCTGCAACAGGGTTGATACACAAAGGGGGGTGGGGGGTGGAAGGGATGAGAAAGGACTTGGCAAGGTTGGAGGAATGGTCAAAAGTATGGCAAGTAGATTCAATGCAAAAAAATGCAAAGTAATGCACTTTGGAAACAAAAACCCAAGGGAAGAATATAGGGCTTCTACATCCATGGTAACCATATAGCTGGTAGAATCTAATGTCACATTTTTAACAAATTTAAAACATCTTTTGTGTCTTGTAAAAAAGAAGGTAAACCACTAACAAATGGACGCATACATACATCTAGAAATTGTGAAAGACTTTCAGTTAATGCTCCTATAACACTAATAATGGGGCGGTCTGGAGGATTAATTAAAGATTTATGAACTTTAGGTATCAAATAGAACGTGGCCCTAACTGGATCCTCAGTAATTAAAAATTTCATGGATGCATAGTCAATTTCTTCATTTTTAACCCCCTCTTTGATAAAACTATCGATAGCAGTCTTAAATTCGAAAGTAGGGTCAGGATTTTATTTGATCATTTTTTGTATGTCCCTGTTCTTAGCTTCTGTAGCTTTTGTGGGGGTTTTGCCTCCCCCCCCTTTTCCTTAGCCATTATGGTCTATATTGAAGTAGATGTTTTACACAACTGTTCCCTCTCCCCCCCCATTTCACTTTAACTATGTATCTATTTTTTTATGGTAATAGGTTCTTTGCATTCATAATAAATAATTGGGTATACACTGAATATGTGCATTTCCTCATATTTTAGTCTTGCTTCTATATATTGCATTGTGTAAACTGTATATAGTGGAATTTCATGTTTATGAATTAAGTAATGCTGTGTGATGTGCTGTGTTTGTTATTTTAATCAATGAGCTTCTGCAATTAAATAATTCAGCATGTATTTGTAATGCTTGTTAATAGGATGACAATCATGATGAGATTTGGTTTTAGTATTTTTTAGGAGTTTAGTGGTATAAGAGCATTAACTGAAAGTCACAATTAATAGATGTATGTATGCGTCCATTTGTTAGTGGTTTACCTTCTTTTTTACGAGACACAAAAGATGTGTTAAATTTGTTAAAAATGTGACATTAGATTCTATCAGCCATATAGTTACCACGGATATAGAAGCCCTATATTCTAACATCCCTTGCGATGGTGCGCTTGATGCACTAGCTGTTTTTTTAAATAAAAGGGATGGAACCACAAAACCAAGTACGGATTTTTGGGTAAAAATGTTGGATATTGCACTGAAAGACAATGTTTTTTTATTTAACAAGCAGGTGTATCTCCAAATTAAGGGGACTGCAATGGGGGCAGCCTGTGCTCTGTCCGTTGCTAATTTATATATGGGAGCTTGGGAATTGAAATATGTGTTGGATGAAATACAGAACCCGTTTTTTTCTAAGATTCGGTTATGGAGACATTACATTGATGATTTGTTTTTTATTTGGAAAGGTGATAGTAGTGAATCAGTGGAGTTTAAACTGTATTTGGAAAGTACTGATTAGAACCTTAAGTTCACTTATCAAGCCTCCAAAGAAGAAATACAGTTTCTAGATCTGAAGATCCATAGAAAAAATTATGGCAGGGTACCCACCAGTGTGTTTAGGAAACCTACTGACGGAAATACACTGTTAAGGCCCGAAAGTTGTCATCCTGTACATATGACCAAGAGTTTACCAAAGGAGCAATATTATAGAATTAAAAGAAATTGTGGGGATGATATTAGTTATAGGCAAGGGACAGCAGAACTTAGTAACAGACTGGGAAAGCGAGGCTACAGCCATAGAGGCATAGAAGAAGGCTTGCAAGCAGCTGGAGTAAAAGACAGGGAAGATTTGTTACAGAATAGTACAGCACAACTAAGAAACAATAAAGATGGTGCTAGATTTAATTTTGTTATGCCATTTTCAGCACATTCTAAGAAAATAGAACATAGTTTGAAAGCACATTGGCATATGCTGCAAAGTGACCCTGGTTTAGGAGACA
The DNA here is from genome assembly GCA_016271365.2 of Neoceratodus forsteri. Taxonomy (NCBI): domain Eukaryota; kingdom Metazoa; phylum Chordata; order Ceratodontiformes; family Ceratodontidae; genus Neoceratodus; species Neoceratodus forsteri. The sequence continues at coordinate 1,549,551,515 of CM057450.1, forward strand.
TTGTTCGAGTCCTACAACGGATGGCCTGTAGAAGAGCACCTACAATAGGGGATAGACTCTGCCACAGTCATTTTGGAGAAAAAAGAAGTGTTACCGAGGTACAGAGAAGTGTGGGTTGTTTTCCCTGTAGGAATTGTAATTGTTTCACTAATATTAAGATGGCCAAAGAGTTTAACAATAGTAATACAGGACCTGTTTTTGAAATTAGGCAGCTAATTACATGCGATATGGCAGGAATTATTTATTTGGCAATATGTAGTTGCAATACATTTTACATTGGGAAAACAGGAGTTTAAAAATTAGAGTTATGGAACATGTTAGGGCCATTGATAGAAAAGATGTTAGCTGTGCCACAGCTTTGCATATAATGAGAACAGGAGATCAAAAAACAGATAAGTTTCAGTTTATGGGCATCGACAGAGTCTGTCAGAAACCAAGAGGGGGACATTTTAATGATTTATTATTGAAAAGGGAAGTGTTAAAAGCTGGCATGGTGGCATATAGGACTGAGGCACTGGACATCTCACCTCACAGCACGCTGGCGACCCAGGTTCGGGAGCGAGCCCGGGGCATTGGAGGTCGGCATGGGGGGAGAGGGCAGAGCTGGATAGAGTGGCCGTCAAGGCAGCTCTCCTCTCCGGGGAGGTGGGAAGGCATCCCTCGCTCATGGCTGCCCCTTGGTGGAGGCCAGTGGGTCACTCGAGCAAGGGGGTGCTGGCGTTAGGCCAAAAATGGGGCTGGTAGGAGGAGGGCCGTTTCTGGGGCTGTAAGGCGCATGCATGCCTCCACACTCATGCGTCCTTCTCCTGGGGCCCTCGGGTGATCGGGGAGAAAATGGAAAAACAGCTGGCAGTAGGATGGCGACTGACTCTCCGCAGGCTCCCAGGACCAGGCGTAAGATAAGCCCTCCCTGCATTCCTGGTGACGGAGCTGGGGAGTCAGGTCAGACGGGGGCCGCACAGTGATAGGAGAAATAAGGAAGTGATAAAAAAGAAAAGGGAAGTGTTTTGGATTATTAATTTGGATGGCACTAAAAATGAGGTTTAAATAGTGAGTTTGAATTAAAACCTTTTTTAAAACAATGAAGGAAATAATAGTATTTTAATGTGATGCTGTGTAAGTACTTCATTATTTTATTTGGTCATTTTTTTTGTATGTCCCTGCTCTTAGCTTTTGTAGGGTTTTTGCCCCCCCCCTTTTCCTTAGCCATTATGGTCCCTATTAGCTGCTTACACAACTGTTCCTCTCCCCGCCCACCCATTTCACTTTAACTATGTATCCATTTGTTATGGTAATAGATCCTTTGTGTTCATAGTAAATACTGTGTATATATTGAATATGTGCATTTCCTCATATTTTAGTCTTGCTTCTATATATTGCATTGTGCAAATTGTATATAGCGGACTTTCATGTTTATGGATTAAGTAATACTGTGTGATGTGCTGTGTTTGTTATTTTAATCAATGAGCTTTTGCAATTAGGTAATTCAGCACGTGTTTGTAATGCTTGTTAACAGGATGACATCATCATGAAGAGATTTGGTTTTAGTATTTGAGGGCCACTGTTTCAGATGTTGTTTGCCTTTGAAAAAGGATACATTATCTGAAACGTGTCAGGCTCATGCCGCCTAGCATGTAAATAAATGTTATTTCTTTACAGACTGATGTCCCTATTAATTATTTGGGGTTTTGTGTGCTGTGCTTTTAGAGATGATGTGTTTGCTTTTTTGAGCATTTAAGCATTGTATTCCATGTGTTTGCACTGTGAGTATTCATTTTTAATTTTCTATTAATAGGGGAAGAGGGTGAGAGTGCATTGCTGCCATTAGGTAGGTGGGGGTAGGAGAGGAGAAAGCTTTTCTCTTACTAGACTGGGAAGGGGAGAAGAGAGCGTTGCAGCCTTTTAGTCTGGAATGGAGAAGAGAATTTTGCTGCCAATATTTCTGGTTGGGGTGCCACAGGCGTTGCCTGATATACGGTACAAACAGACAATGAGACTACAGAGGCAGAAGAAAAAAATGAAAATAAAACAAGCTAGCTGAGCCACCATTAAAGATCAAATGCAATTCTATAAAAATGTACTGTTTGCTTACCATGAGGACAATTGTGCCTCATTTGTTAGAAACAAAGTTCAGAAATTGCAGTTACTCATGTATAAATGTTGTTTTGTTTGCCTGTCTTATTTGATGGTTTACAAAAAAATCCGTCAGACTTTTTCAAACCAGTCAGTGGAATCTTGATTGAGTGCTGGTGTCATTCAAGCAACAATTACATCATTTTCCTCCGGGTCCTGTAAGCTTAGTGCACACAGTACATCAAATTGTGAAATGGCAAGAATCAGTCTTTGCTACTAGTTTTCTGATGGAGGCTTTTATTAATGGATTTATACCAGTAGAACAAAATGGTAAATAATCTGGCAAGTACCCTAGGGTGATCACCAACCATATGAGCACTGCATCAAGCCCCTTAAAAAACTCCTATATGTACAAACTTTGGTTTCCCGTGTTCCCGTTCCAGCACTGAATGCAGCCACCACAACTCCCTCCTTATTTATTCTTTTCAGATTCACTCCCTTTTCTGAGGTTCCGCAGCCCTCACAAAAAGTGTACTACTACACCAGTACCTCTCCCCAAATGTATGATCCCTCAGCAGTGCACACCTTTGCCCTACCCCCTTGTATTTTTCCAAAGTATGCCCACACACTTCTACAACTTTTCTAACTCTACCTTGTACCACTCGTATAATCTATACCCCTTCTCCTACATACCTCCTGAAATGTAAAAAACAAAAACAAGGTGCTGCGTCAGCATGTGGTCTAAAAGCAAAACAAAATTTTTATATTAAATGCATGCTGAAAATAGAGTTAAAAATCTACATTTCGACCTTAGCTCTTCTTCAGGAAATATCTAAAAGAGAAAAAAAAAAAACAAAGATAGTGAACTATACACTTACAACTACACCCTTCCTAAAATGTGTACCTCTGTGCTTCTCAACAATTCCTGTATGCCTCCCTAAATCTGTTCCCTCCACCTTGATATTTCGTAACCTTGATACCTTGATCTACCCTCGACAGACTGGACCCCCTGTTTTACTCCTTCTGCCACTTTCCTTTGGACTGTCCACCCCACACCCACCATTGCTCCCTTTATTCCTCCCTCTCCTTCCCCTCCCTTGAGGCCAGATGCCTTGCTCACTGTCCCTCCTTTATCTTTAAATACCGGCTAGGCTACTTCTCCTTTCTCCTCTACACCCTCCCCAACCCCCTCTTACACCCTTAGTAACTCTGGTTATCAATCCCTTGCTCTCCCTTCAAGAAAATCATCAGGTAGCCAGGTTGCTTTCTCTTACCATTTCCCTAAACTCTGGAATTCTCTACCCCTAAACATCTACTCTGCCTCTTCCAAGTGCTCTCTCTCTTCTCTACTCCACGACTTCACAACCCACACCTGCAGCTGTGCCTAAACTCTGTCACTGTTCCCTACTCTGTACCTCTCCACTGCTACCACCATCTCCTCCTGATCTTCTCTTCACCCCTCCCTTCTGCTACCACTGTTCTTCTCGTACCTTGTTGCTTTCTCTGCCTATTTAGCACTTCACACTTTTTGTACCATTGCAATCTCCTCCTCATCCATGTAATATTGCACTACTTTGCATTGAATTTCTTTTTTTGGTTAGCTGATTGTTTGTTGCGTAGGCTCTCTACTAGTCATTGTGCTCATTGCTTGATTGTTGTACTTTATCCTTCTCTTCCCCCTTCCCCCAGGACACATCTGGAAACAAGCTGTTATCAGCTCAGTATGTCTTTCTTGGTGACACTTTTGAAATAAATAAATAAATAAATTTTACTCCTGCCCTTCACCCATTCCAATATTTGCACACTCACCCCTCACACCCCTCCCAGAATTTGTACTCCCACCATACTCAAGCAACATTTGTACCCCATCCCCACTCATTCAACATGTGTGCCCATTTGTGCTTGTCCCAAATTTATACCATACATATTTCCAAAAATTTGTACTCCAAACCCCATGACTCCTGACACTGTGCAAGTTCCAATTCCAGAAGGAGTGCAGGGGTGCAAGTGCAAATTTTGGGAGAGGTGTAAAGATATTTATGCAAATTTTGAGAGGGGTGCAGAGGTACAAATGAAAATTGTGGGAGGGATGCAAGTACAAATTTTGGAAGGGGTGCAGTGGTACAAATACAGATTTTGCCAGAAGTGCAGGGGTGCAAGTACAAATTTTAGGAGAGGTTGAATGGGTGCAAGTACAATTTTGGGAAGGGATGCAGTGGTTTAAATACAAATTTTAGACCAGCCCGGTGGTGCTGAGGGTTGAGGCGCTGGACGCCACGCCGGCAACCCAGGTTCGGGAATGAGCCTGGGTCATTGGGGGTTGGCAGGGGAGGACTAGGATTGAGCATCCGTAGACTGCTCTCCTAGTCCTGGGGAGGGTTGGGGAGAACACACTGCACTGTAGCGGCCCCTGGGGACACCCAAGGGCACTACTACCACCGGTGTACGTGGGGGAGGAGCACGGTGGACGTTGGCACGTAGTGCCATGACATCATTGCACGTCTGCACTCCCATGGGAGAACAAGGAAAAAGGCTGGGCACGACCATGCAGCTTGATGGCCATGCCCTGCACTGCCCAGAGGACTCGTGAGGAGTCCTGTTGGGGAGGGTCCAGGGCCATCCTGGCTGGGAGTGGCATAGGGGGGTCCTCCAGTGAAATTCAATTTCAATTGTATTTAGGGAGTTACTCATTGAGACAAGCTTATTTGCAATGGTGTCCCTACAGATTGTGCAATACTGTTTGAAGTGACAGCTGTTTTTTCACCATTTCATAATCTGATGTACTGTGTTTACTATGCGTCCAGGACTTTGAGGAAAATTAAATAATTATTGCTTAAATGACATCACCACCCACTCAAGATTCCACCAGCTGGTCTGAAAAAGTCTGAGGGCCTTACTGTGAAGTAATCAGATAAGATAGGCAATAAAATAGGATTTATGCATAAGAATTTGCAATTGTCAGAGGAAGAGTCCCCGGAAAATAACGCACAGACAACTTGTTAGTGGGTGCTCGACTGGCAATTAATTTATTTAATGCATCACATCATCACCTTTACTTTTCCACTTTAAAATTTACATATTTACAAACATTCCTTCATCTTTCCCCACGTTATCCATCATAAAGTCCAACAGTTAATATTCTGTTCAATCACATAGTTCAATTGTCTTTTGTAAATGTCTCTGGTTCTCCTTTCGTCTTCTCGCGGTCCAGGCGTTTGTAAAGCCCGATACCCCTTCATCCACTTCTCCTTGAACAGTCTGTTGTCCGTTGTCTTCTCGGGATCTGGATGCTTGGAAAGGCCAATACCCCTTCTCCTATTCCTATTGCTGTCCTCTCTTTGGGTCCGGTTGTAATGGCATCCGCCCCCATATAGTTACTTATGTCGTCAATTCATAGAAACATAGAATTTGATGGCAGATAAGGACTGTTGGCCCACCCAGTCTGCCCATTTCCCTACCTAATGGATAAGCTGCAGATCCTAGTTGACCAGCAGCCTACTTCTTCCTACCCCAACCCCCTAGAATTGCCTTATGACTGTCCCATGCATGCTTGAATTCCACCACTGTTTTTGACTCCACAACCTCCTCCGGAAGGCCATTCCATGCATCCACAACCCTCTCTGCCTCCATGTCCGGGTGTCTGCGCCCGGCCCGTGGATCTTACCTGCCCCCCCTTTCCACCCCCCATTTTATTTTTCCCCAAAAATGTATTTTTCCCCCCAAATTTTCCCTCTTACACAAACCCTCCGGAGAACCTTTCTTTCTTCTCCGGCCTGTTGCCCTCCTTCAGCAACCCATTCCTTGCAAAACCTGCCCTTTCTTTTTCTCCGACCTGTTGTCCTCTTTCAGCAACCCATTCCTTGCAAATCCTGCCTTCCCTTGAGAGGCGTCTCTTTTCTCTTTTTCTTGTTGGTCCATTCTGCCAACCCATGTCAACCGGGGCTTCATCCCCTTCTCTTGTCACCCTCTTTCGGAAACCCAGTATCCCTTTTCCTTCCACTTACCCATGGGTCCTTACCCCCCAGTAACCAATTCCATTGGCGGGTGAGTGGTGGGTGCTAAATCTGATCCTAGCAGAAAGAGTGAGACCCCTCCTTCTGGCTCCTGAATACCCCCATAGGCCACCCCTTCCCCCATCCAGTCCTTACCTGACCTGTCATATGTGTCATTGAGGGATGACATCATGACCCCCTCCCTTTGCCTGGGCCATCCTTCCTACCATCCCCCACCTCACCCTGAGCCTACCTAACATGCCCACCCCCCAGCCAGTCCTGTCCACCTGTGCCTTTTTTCCTAAGGAATCCCCCTGAAAATTTAGGTTGTTCTTTAGGGGCAACCGCATTTGTCAGAGGGAGATTTCCCCCGGAAAATACTGCACAGACAACTTCTTAGTGGGTGCTCGATTGGCAATTTATTTTATGCATCACATCATCACCTTTACTTTGCCACTTTAAAATTTACATATTTACAAACATTCCTTCGTCTTTCCCCACGTTATCCATCATAAAGTCCAACAGTTAATATTCTGTTCAATCACATAGTTCAATTGTGATTTATAAATGTCTCTGGTTCTCCTGTCATCTTCTCGGGGTCCAGACATTTGTAAAGCCCGATACACCTTCATCCACTTTTCCTTGAACAGTCTGTTGTCCATTGCCTTCTCCGGGGTCTGGACACTTGGAAAGCCCAATACCCCTTCTCCTATTCCCATTGCTGCCCTCTCTTTGGGTCAGGTTGCCAACAGTAACCTGCCACCCCATATGGTTACTTCCTTAATCGTATGCCTCCTTTTTCATCTGCCTCCATGTCTGAGCATCTGTGCCCGGCTCATGGATCTTACCTGCCCCCCCATTTTATTTTTCCCAAAAAATTTCCACTAGCCCATCTACAACTTAGGCGATGGAATGATGGGCTTCCCCCCACCCCACCCTTCTTTTTCCCAAATTTCTACACTATCTTCCAATTGTAGCACATATGCTGACATCACCACTGTCGAAAGGTGTACCCCATCCGGTCTGTACCTCTCTTGGGTTGGTAAATGAAATGTCTTTATGGGCTATGTATGTTTCCCCTACCCACCTTAACTATGCTGCCACCTGCCTGTTAATCCTCTTCCTAGCCTGTTCTACCTTTTTTTATGTCCCTGGCCTGCTACCAAACCACCCTAGGTGCCATTTCTGGCCATGCTGTCTTCACCTGCAGCCAACACTGCTGAATTGCCCCTAGGTCCCTTAGCATTTCCTTGCAAAACAATCCCCATAGTCGATCTCCCAAATCATTACCCCCCAAATGTATTATCAGCAGGTCTGGCTGTGGTCACTTTTGTGTCAGCTCCTCCAAGGTTGGCATGATCTGTGCCCACCTCATGCCCCAGACCCCTTTCCAATAAACCATCACTTTTGTCGGGGGTCCTGCCCTAGCTGTTTTCTCCCCGATCGATGGCGGCCCACATCTCTGACCAATAAATGTAATAATGCCCGAGGATCGAGACCTGCCTGCTCCTTCCCTGCCCTGTGGAAGACAGAAATACACGTTATATCAGTTTTCTCACATATCTCTATATAGCAATTAGCCCACCACCTTCCACATTCTTAGTATGTCCCCAGTACATTGGCAGACCAGGAACTCCTATATAGCATTCAGGCTCCAATTGACATGTTTAGTCTTAGCCCCCCACAGCACCAGTTGTCTCAAAACCCTGTTTGCTGACACAGAGTGTCCTCCATGCCGATTGATGACCTCCACTTCTGCTCTATTGTCACTAAAACATTATCTTCCTGTTCCTTAAGAACTTTCCCCATGTCAGCACCGCCACCCATATGGGAAAGTCTCCTGCAGCGTTACGTTCTTGAATAGCCCACTCTCTCTCCAAGACTCTTCTGACCATGCTTCTGCAGTCCATCTCCCCCTAAAATATGCCTCTATTCCAATAGAACCGGATGCATCCATGTATAGGTCCAGATCGTTATTCCCTAGCCACTCTTTCTGCCAGAATGTGACCCCATTGTAGTCTACTAAGAATTGCTGCCACACCTCCAGATCCTGCCTTATCCCCTGTGAAATGTCCACCCAGTGGCAAGGCAGTTTGGCCCCCCCCCCCGGTTGCCCTGGCTAATCTTCTGGTGAAACACTCTCCCAGGAGCCACTGCCCTGCATGCAAAATTCAAGTACCCCAACAGCTGTTGTACCTGACCCAGTGGGACTCTCCTCCTCTTCTTGACCTCCTGTATTGGTTCCTTGAGTCTGGTAACTTTCTGCTGGGGTAACCTGAAAACCTGCTTTTCTGCATCCACCTCAATTCCCAGGAATTCCAGCTTCCTAGCTGGACCTTTCATCTTCCCTTCTGCAATTGGTACCCCTATCTTCTTGCACATATGCTCAAAATCCTGGAGCATTGACTTCATCTCCTTCCAGTTGTCCCCCACCAGCAGGAAATCATCTAACTAATGTACCACTGCACTGTGCCCGTATCTTTTCCCAAACACTCATTGCATCCAAGTGCTAAATGCCTTGAACTTCGCACAGCTGTGGAACAGCCCATGGGCATTGCCTTGTCAAAAAAGAAGAACACCTGGAAGCCAAATCCAACAGGTCCCAGTCTTTCTTCCTGACTGGTAGTAGCCGAAAAGCCGACTCAATGTCGGTCTTTGTGAGCCATGCCCCTTCCTTTGCTCTAATCACCCCCACCACCTGTTCCAATTTTGCATATGAAACTGTGCTACATTGTCCAGGGATGTGATCATTCACCAATGCCCCCTCCGGATATGACAGGTGATGGATAAGCCTAAACTCCCCATGTTGCTTCTTCGGCACCGGCTCCAATGGTGGAACCCGCAGATTGAGTAAAGGTAGGGTCTGAAATGGACCCTCTATCCTCCCGGCCTCCGCTTCCTTCCTTATTTTCCTTTCTGCTATATCCTCTTTCCCTTTAATGAGGCCAAGTTCTTGGATCTCCTGTTCCTTCTCGCCCCCTGATATTCTAGACTAAAGCCCCTTTCAAACCCCTCCATTAGCATCTTCCCTGCCCTCACATCTGGATATCCTTTTTTTCCATTCTTTCATCACCTCCAGCTTGATTGGGATCCTGGCTAACCCAAACCTCCCTTCCCCAGTGCCAGACCCTCCCTCATTGGCTCTCCGTGCCACCAGACCCATACTCTTGTCCTTACCACTCGTGCCTCCCTTGGCCTCAAGTTCCTCAGCCTGTTCCTATGATGTTCATATCATACCTCACCGGAAGATCTCAGAGGGTGGTGTCAGGGTTTCTTTCCTCTGATCCCTTCTCTCTTTTTTGTGGGGTCCCTCAGGGCTCTATATTGTCCCCCATGTTGTTTGCGGTGTACATGCTTCCCCTTGGAGACATTGAGAGATGGTACGGGTTGGGTTTTCACTGTTATGCAGATGATACCCAACTGTACCTGTCCTTTGCACCTGACCAGGAAGGAGCTGTCTCGGTATTTTAATAGCTGTCTGGAGGAAATCCAGGATTGGATAAGGTCCAGTTGGTTGAAGTTGAATTCTGGGAAGACCAAGGTGTTGGTTTTGGATCCGGATCGCCGGATAGGGGGACCTGTGGCCGGCTCCCCCTCTGGGGTGTTTTGTGGGGATGTCGAGTTACTGGTCTCTGAACGGGTGCGAGATCTGGGGGTGATCTTAGACATTGGGCTGACTTTATGATCTCAAGTGTCAGCAGTGGTAAAATCTTCATTTTATCATCTGAGAAACATCTCCAGAATCAAGCACCTCGTTCCGTCCGGCGATCTGTCAATTTTGATCCATGCCTTCGTGACCTCACGCCTGGACTATTGCAACTCACTTTACCTTGGGCTTCCGGGGGTTGATATCCGCCACCTTCAGCTGGTGCAGAATTCTGCAGCCTCGAGTACTACAGGTACCCTAGAACATCCTTACATTACTCCGGTGCTGCGGGATCTGCACTGGCTACCAGTTCGGTGGCGGATCACCTTCAAAGTTGGATTACTGACTTTTAAAGCCCTACATGATATGGGCTCTGACTACCTGAAAGATCTCCTGACTCCTTACCTCCCTGTGAGGTTGCTCAGCTCAGCCGACGAGGGGTTGCTAGAGATTCCTAGGGTTACATTGAAATCAGCTGATGCCCGGGCTTTTATGTTTGTTGCACCAACCCTTTGGAATTCTCTACCATGTCAGATAAGGGAGTGTTCGACCGTGGGGAGCTTTAAACAGGCTCTTAAATCCTTTTTATGGAATAAGGCATATGGTGTCCTTGATTAATGTTTTGTATTTGTTTTTAACCATTTTTATATTACTGTTCGTTTGTTTTGTTTGTATTTAATCTTTTTGGAATGCGCCTTGGTTTTTGAAAGGCGCAATATAAATAAAGTTTATTATTATTATTATTCCTGGTCTGGCACCTCCCGTGGCATCCTTTTCTCCACTGGGCTCTTCCCAGAACCCCCCACTGGTGTTTTCCATGTTCATGAAGTTTCCGCCCCTTCTTTCTGCTTCGCTTCTGCCAAACAAACCCTTACTGACACAGCATACCCTTCTCCATCAGGCTTTTTCCCTGTCACCTCCTTTCTTTGTTGTTCTTGTGACCTTGTCTTCGAGGTCCTCCCAGTCCTCCACCTCATTCACACTGTCCCCCTACCCCACTCTGACTCTGGCTTTATATATTGCTTCTCCCTTTTTCCTACCTGTCTATGGCATGTGTAAATATATGTATACTTATAAACACACTTTAAATATACATATAATATATATATATCCATATACACTTTTCTTTTTTTTTTTTCAAACCTTTCCTCCGTGATTCCCTTGTAAATGCCTTTTTATTTCATGCTCCCGGGCCCCGGGCTACCCGCCTGCAGGTCCCGAGTTCTGATTTTATTTTTGTTTCCCAGTTGAAGTGCTGAGCTGCTCTTTTGCTGCCCATAATTACCTCAAGCCTCTATTGCCGCATGGGCTTCTTTGTAAGTAATCCTTGATAGGCGGATTTTTTTTTTAATATATCTTACACATTTAAACCTCCCAGCCAGCCTGTGCCTCACAGTAGTTTAGTATTTTTGCTTTCCCTTGTAATCCCAAAGTGCAGCAATTGCCCCTCAACCTGTTTAGTATAAGCGCTTTATTACCTTCCGTGCTGACTTTATAACAGAAACCATTGGGAGCAATTGAGATTCAAACCCTGCCTTTTAACCCGTTGGCCCCCTATTGGCTGTACCTTTAATATATTGTTTCTCCTGTCCCTTACCCTTGAAAACACCGCTGGTACCAGGCAGCACAATGCTATTGCCCCCTCTTGCATTTTTACCCTTTCTCTTTTATTCATTCAGTCATTTATTTGTATATTCATTTATTTATTATTATTTTGTTTACCTTTCAAATTTGTTCCCTTATATGCCACACTTCCAGTGCGATTGCATGCAGCCGTCACCCTTTTCTGTGCCTGGGACTACAAACATGGTACCTGCCAGCTGGCCCGCGCATGCGCACCCGCTTTTCTCAGTATTGCACATGTGTGGCCTGTTGCTGGTGCTGAATGCCAAGCCTGCGGCCTCCCCGGCCTAAGAACACTGTCCCAAGCCTCTCCATGGCTGTTCCTCAGTCAGTCATCCTCTACTGCGCCCCCCACTTCCCAGCCCAGGATTTGCTCCCAAGAAACCCACTGAAAAATGCCCTCGCTCTTCTTCCTTAGGCCGTGGTGCCAGCCTAACGCCCCCCCACAACAAGATCCCTGCTCCACCAGGCCACTTCCCCTTCCTCCGGTAGCAGGCTGCCCGAATTGGAGAACGAGACCACCCAGCATGGCGGATCGCCTGCCGGACGGCTTCCTGCAGGAGCCCCATCACACTACAACTCACTCGGACAGCATAGAGGAGCTGGCCTCGCACCAATAACCCCATGCAAAACCCCAGTGAACACCCGCACAACTCTCCAGCTCCCATCAGCGCGATGCCTCTTCTATTCTTTGGGTACCACAACCAATACTCGGTTCTGTAAACAAGCGAGCCCCACCACTCTGGAAAAAAACCTTCACAAAAAAACAATCTGCAGCCCATGAAGCATTAACTATCTGACTCCCGACATCAACAAAATGGGCCCTGCTGCCTTTTGAACACTTAACCCCTCCTGTTTGTGCACCTTATGTAGTTTCTCGTGTTCCCATGCCTGTGGAAAACACCCAGTATCATACAGTGCAATTTATTTATTTCTCTATTCATTCATTTATTGTTTAATCACTTATTTTGTCCTGCTTTTCCGATTGTCGCAAGGCAATTTCATTTCCCTGGTGTCCCACAGCCCTTGGAACTACATACAGGGTGTGGGGGCTGCTGGCCGCACATGCACAACATTTCTTCCTCTCTTCACGCATGCCTACAGGGCTTGTATTCCCCCACCAAATGCCAGGAAGGATCTCCCCTTTTTTTTTTCTCCCTGCAGGAGCCACCACTGCCTTCAGCTTCTCTGGTGGTGAGAAGAGCGGCACACGCCCACCGCATGGGCCCAGGTCCCATTTGCCCACACAACGCCAGCACCAACCATGCAGTGAAGCGCCTGCTGTCCCCTTCCCCGAGCTCTTCCATACCCCCTTCTCTCCACGTGGACCACTCACCAAGGGAAAAGCTGGCCCCCACTTCTTCAGGGGTGGTCCCCTTTTGCCCGACACCCCGACGGCGAAACACAGAAAATTACCGCTACAGCGACAGTCGCTGTAATGGTCCGTTTCCGTGTTTCACAGTCCCCCAGTGTCCTGCCCCTCCCGGACCAACTCCGACCTGAGTTAAGAATCTTAAAGACCAGGGGTGGGGCACAGCCCCCACAGAAAATCAGTTGGGGCGCACAATACCTGCCGGTATTGTGTCACGCTTGCAGGTGATCAAATACTGTCAACCAAACTTGGTGCTTCCCTTCTTCAGCCAGCCAGGCGCTGCTGCCCACCCTCGTATTCACAACCGACCAACCCCCACAGCAAGAGAACCCCCATGGCCGTAAACAGTGGGCCCTGCCATTCCAGACACACATCCAAACTGCGACCAGTGAAGAAATAAATGCCCAACTCCCTCCCATGACCGACATCAACAAAATGGACCTTGCCACCTCGGAGCCCCCTCACAGCAGGAATAGCCCGGAGCACCACAGCGAGCGTCGCCCGAGGAGGATCAGGACTACAGGGGCCATCCGCGATGCCTTTCAATCCCAGATACTCTTTTTTTTTTTTTTATGATTATTTATTTTTATTTATTTTTTCTTTTTTCTAAAATGCCTTCAAATCCCCTTTTTCCAACTTCTTGGGGCCCCCTTTTTCCAGAGACCTCTGAATAAACGTGCCTTCTGTCCCAATGCTCCTACCCCCACCTCCCATATGGTCCCCAGTGCACAAGCCTGCTGGTTACCTCTTTCTTTCCTGCTACTAGAAATACCTGGAGGTTGACAAGGAAGGGCATAAAGCTGGATGGTTACTAATCAGGACTACAGGGGCCATCTGCTATGCCTTTCCATCTGGTACTCTTACTTTCTTTTTTTCTTTTTATTTATATATTTTATGCAAGTACATAACATTAAAACTTCCTGTACAATGCAGTACATCATTAGGTAAGCAGCCAAAAAAAAAAAGGATATGCAGATATATAATCCATTGTAGCAAGTGGTACACGAGTAGGGGGAATTCCAGCTCTCAACGGCTTACTAAATACAAAAAGGTAGTCAAATTGGCTATGCGCCATCGATGCTAAGTATGGAAATTCGAAATAATTCCTCACTTATGTAAAATACAAACAGAGCAGCAGTGCCCTATAACTATTATCTAGTCGGTTATTTAGTACAACTCCTATATATCTCTCCCAAAATGCTCCCTCAGCGTCTAATTCATGAGGGAACCTAGTACAAGGTTATTAAATCAGCTCTCCAAATTTGTCATATGGTCACAGTTGCCCACAGCTCCTGCCCAAAAACAATCCTCTGCATAGAACAATACAGAAAGGAAGAACAGAAGCCAAAGACACGTTCCCCAGTGGTACTCTTACTTTCTAAATGGCCTAAAAATGCATCTGCTGTTTTTCTGTTTACTAATTTATATTATTTTTTTTCCCTGCCAAGCCTGCTAACATTGTATTTCTACCCCATAACAGACCTTGCCTCACATGGCTCTAAAACTCCTCTGCTACTTGCTGTAATTCCTGCAATTGTTAGGCAAATTGAACTGTTTCCTTAATTGCAGGTTATGTGCTGACTGTAAAGCACCTCTAGGAAAAATCTCAGCCCAAAAGGCCTGCCCCTAGCAAGCTGAAAGCTAACTCCCTAGCCTAGTTGCTGCTCAGGCCATGTGGCCAGGCCTACCCCACCTGAAAATGCCCTACCTCAAGTACTTGAATGGGCAGTTGAAGTGCTGAGCTCTGGTCTAAATTCAGATCCCAGCAAAAAGAGGGAGACACCCTCCTGTTCTGGCTCCTAACTACCCCCCATAGGCCACCCCCTCCCCCCATCCAATCCTTACCTGACCTGTCATATTTGTCATCAAGGGATGACATTATGACCCCTCCCCTGCCTGGGCCTTCCTTCCTACCATCCCCCACCTCACCCTGAGCCTACCTAACATCCCTCACCCCCCCGCGTCCTGTCCACCTGTGCCTTTTTCCTAAGGAATCCCCTGACAATTTAGGTTGTCCTTTAGGGGCAAACGCATTTCCTGCAGTTTAGTTGTAATACACAAGACCTGGTTGTTCTTGTGTAACCCATAGGTGGTGCTACTCCTAGTGTTACACTCCTGTCTACTATCTAGGAGCTAGGCTGAGAGGTTTGGGTTTGTCTAAACAATGCACAGTGCCTCCACTCAGAGTATACTTTTACGTAGGCTAGCTGTTACCTGGTATAACCCCCTGAGATGTTATACCACCAACAAATATCATTTACCACCCCCAGACATGACCCGATAGACATTTCCCCACATTTCAACAATTTCATAATTAATGACTCTCTCTAATAATATGCTCACGCACAATGACTTTCAAAAACAGTAACAGCAAGATTTATTTAGGGGATATAGGAATTAGGAAGGGGGAACAGGATGAACAGAGGTTATGCTGATTGCTGTATACAAAGGCCCGGATATTCAAACTGCGCCAGGCTGTGGCGCAAGCCTGGGCGCAGCTCAACTTTGTTGCGCAGGGATGTGGCCTGGGCGATATTCGACGGAGCTGTGCTATGGCACAGCAGCTTTGAATATCGCACCCTGGCCACCCCCACTGTGCATGGCGCAGTGGCACTGCACCAGCGCAAGTGGCCAGAGTGGAGCATGGAGATGCGCTAGCTCAAGTGCCATTGCGCCATGCACAGCAACTGCGATATTCAAAAGGGATATGCAAATGGAGCCATAATTTATGCAAGGTGCACATGGGTCCATTTGCATGTCATTATCTTCATTTGCATGCCATTAGCATGCAGGTGCTCGATCCCCGACGACTGCTCCTGGCACATATCTGGACTGGTAATGCGGTATGGGCTGCCCATTGGCCTCCGTGCTGTGATCCATCGGGGAGTGCAGCCTCTATCGTAGCTGTCAGTCACGGGCGCGGGCGGCAGGTGGTTGGGTGCTGCCGCCCGCCGCTGACCGGGGAGCTGGGCGGTGGGGCTCAGGGCGCAGGAGGGGAGGGGAGTACACTAGACCACCAGGGTAATAGGAATATTTTATGCTTTACAGATGCCCGCGATTGGGCACCGATCAGTCCACTGAACCACCAGGGATATTGGACGTGGGGGGGTGATAATACCGATGCCCGTGATCGGGCACATAGCGGTCCACTGGACCATCAGGGATGTTGGAGGGGGGGTTATTCTTATGGACAAATGCCCGTGATCGGGCACATAGCAGTCCACTGGACCACCAGGGATATAGGAGGGGGGGATTCAGCTACACGGATGCCTGCGATGGGGCATGGGGGGGCATCGCCAGGTGCGGCAGGAACTTGGATGGCCACCCACAGGTGGCAGCTGCCGTGTTGCACCCTGCAATGTGGCAGCTCACCTGTGGGTGGCCATCACTTGTTCCATTTTTCTTTTGGCTTAACTTTGTGCAGGCACAGGTAGGGGTTGCGCATGCATGACTCTGCACATCCCTGGCTGAATATCGGGCTGTGCAGGTTATGCATGGGCACGCCCCCCCCACCTGTGCCTGCATACATTACTGATGCGCTCCGGTGCATCGGGATTTGTGTGGCGCACTTTTCCCTTTTGAATATCGCTCCAGGGCGCATCAGTGAGTTGTGCATGGTGCAACACTGTTGCACCATGCGCAACCCTTTTGAATATCTGGGCCAAAATGTACAAAGTGTTGGTTTGGTTTTGCTGGTGAACCCTCCAGCTGGGTGTCTACTAGATTAATAGAAAAGACAATCGCAATTCAAACCAACATTGATACCCAGAGCCCTAGCTATCTAAGCTGCTGACTAAATCAGGTGTTACACAATAACTATCCCACTGGTACCAGTCCCAGATATAGCTGAAACCCCGCAATCTCACACTATACACTGGGTACCCAGATTCCAAAGTCCTGAATGTTGCAGGCCTGGTGGATGTTACAGCTGGTTGAGTTGGCTGGCTTTGATTAGAAGGGAGGGGCAAACTGGAACAGCGAACTAACAACGACTGTTGATTTGGTAACAGAAGTGCAGGGGTTGCCCTGCTTGTTGCAGATGGGCAGGGATTGCCCTGCTTGTTGCAGAACTGAACATTTCAGAAAAGGCAACTGATCATGGTTACCTTGACCAGATCTTGGATTCACAAATCCTGAACATTCAGCACAATGAAAATTGTAGTCACATCCAGTACACTCACATACCAATACTTTTTTTCAAGCATCTTTACTATCAGACGAAATCAAGCAATGCAGAAATATGTCATTTCCAGACGTATAATTCAGACACAGCAAACTCTAGGGTCTCATGTCCTCATTGAAGTGGCAACGCGACTATGGCTGGCAGCTCCAACAGGGCAGTCTTGACCCACAGATGGTAAAGATAGATATCAGCACATTTATATGATTTAACTACACAGAACTCAATACACCTGCACTGGGCCATCTGGACAGCAGGCAAGGTGCAAACAGGACACACACTAGCGGAAGCAGTTTCTTTGGGCAAAGCGGCCCATACTAGTTATTTTCGCAGATACTCTCAACTTAGAAGATTGGGGCATAGCAGTCCCAAGGTAACGTATTTCATTTATCTGGCATAAACAATTGCAAGGGCCAGCAGACCCATAGATTAACTTGCAGAACTTCTCCCTTGCACCGGGGGGTACAAGGGTACTTGCGCAGGTCCTCCACGGTTAGTCTCCGCTATAGAAGACATCCTAGCATTTTCAGTCCTCTCACAACTGAGGTTTTGGTCAGTGCTCTCACCACTGCATGATGTCATTTGGTCTTCAATCCACATCTTCCTCAGACGTGGGAGGGAGGGCTTGCCCCTGGAGGACAAATTGGCAACCTCCAGGCTAGCAGTTGCAAACTTAACTAAATTACTTTTAACTCAAACTTAAATAAAACAACCACAACCCCTCCTGGATAGAGGGGCATAGAGGGACTGCCCAGGTCCAGAAACATGGCAGGGGCCTGAGCCCCCACCCATGGGGGCTTCCTGCAGGTTGGAATCTGCTCTCACTCTCCTTCAATTTGCTAAGATGCTTGCTTACACTATCTCTTATAGGGCCTTCCTAAGGCTCCTGATTGGCTGCAGTGATGGGGTGATTGGCCTCCGATTGGCTGGAGGACCTGTCAATCACAGAAATGAATAATTTATTTTATTTATTTATTTATTGAAAAGTTTCACCAGGTAAGGTACACTGAACAACAAGTTGCTCGTCTCCCGGTATGACCTGGGGGAGCGTGTAGGGGAGTTACATAGTAATATAGAGTACACACAGTAGCACAAAAGCAGTTTAAACAAGAAGCATTAAGGCATGGATTATAAGCATGCAATGGCATGGAGTACAATAGTACACACAATAGCACAGAAGCAGTTTACACAAAGGCATATAAAGCAAGGCTTAACAAGCATAAAGTTATGGGTAGTTACAAGGTAGACAAGGATTCAGCCTAATCTATAATCTAGAGGGTGAGGCAGAATAGTGGCTAAGGTATTCCAAACTTGTCTAGAGGCTTAAAATATGAGGGCTATTATAAAACAAGATGAAAACAATGAGAGGGAAACTAAAAATGTGGCAGACAAAGGAGCTAGAGACCAGTGCGAGTCCTGCAAGCTGAGGAGAAAGTACCATAGAGAGAGATTAATAGGGTATACTATCAAAGACAAGAAGGAGGAAAAAAGTCTAGTTGGGGCATCGATGAGGGTATGATACGACTAATAGGGAGAAAGGTGAGGGACTAGAAAGGGGGGAGCTAGGGGCAGGTGCAGTTTACAGAGAGGAAATTATATAGTGCTTTGTTTAGAGAGCCTGGGAAGGAGGAGGAGGAACAGATTTGTGTAGGAAGAGCATTCCACAGTTTAGGGAGCCGGTAAGAGAAGGAGGATTGGCCAATTGAGGTGGATCTCCGGGGGACTGACAGAGTTCTGTGGTCATGGGATCTTAAAAGGCGAAGTGGTGTGGGGGGGGGGGGTGAGCAAGTGAGATAAGGAGGGACTGTGCAAAGCCAGAACTTGGAGATGAAATTTGAAAGTCACCTATTTGCTAGGGAGGGGAAGGTTAAAGCACGATACAGGTGACAGTGATGGGTCAGGGGAGGAGCATCCAGGGCAAACCAACAGAAGGAGTTGAAAAGTGTATCCAGGTTTGCTAAGGAGGTGGCAGGAGCAAAGCAGTAGACGACATCACAGTAATCAGTGATAGGGAGGATCATTTTTTGGATCAGTTCATGCCTTGCCTGAGTCGGGAGGCAGGAGCGGTTTCTGAATAAGGCACCAAGTTTGGGGTGAAGTTTTTTCATTATAGCATCTATATGGTCAGAGAAAGTGAGATGTTGGTCCAGCCATATGCCCAGATACCTGAAGGATGTTGTGGTATCTAAAATTGCACCGTCAAGAGTAGTGAAGACAGAGAAAGATGGGAGCCTTGGCAGTTTCTGTCTCATGCCAAATGTCATGGTCACTGTTTTTTTTTGCATTTAGGAAGAGTTGGTGAGAGTGAAGCCATTTCTGGACATTATTGAAGTCACTTTGAAGCCTGGAGGCAACATCCAAGGGCAATGGCCCTGAGGAGAAAAGAACCATATCATCAGCATACATATGTATGGAAAATGAAGTACAGACAGAAGGAAGATCATTTAGGAAGATGGAGAAGAGGATCGGGCCTAGTATGGACCCCTGGGGGATGCCAGTACGTATGGGTAGAGGAGGAGAGATGTAGTCGAATATTTTTACTGATTGAGAATGCTCGTTTAGGTATGCATTGAACCATTTTATGGCGTGATCAGACAACCCCACTGCTGACAGGAAGCAGAGAAGGAGGGAGTGGGAAACAGTGTCAAAAGCTTTAGCAAGATCAATAAAAATGGCTGTAGTTATGTGACTGCAATCCATGCCTGTCAGGATCGTCTCAGTAATCTGGAGTAGTGAGGAAGTAGTAGAGTGATATTTTCTAATCCGGATTGGTATTGGGTGAAGAAGTTGATGTCAGATAGATATGAGGACAGCTGGGCTAGGACTAGTTGTTCCTGTAGTTTGGCTAACGTTGGGAGGAGAGATATTGGGTGGTAATTCCCAGGGGAGGAGGTGTCACCTCCCTGTGGGAGTAGGAGGACGATTGCATGTTTCCACCCTAGAGGAATGTCAGCTAGTTGAAATGATAGATTAAGAAGAGCAGACAGTGGGGGAGCAATAACAGTAGCGGACAGGTTTAGTAATTTGGGGTCCAGTCCATCAGGGGAGCTACCTTTGTTCGGGTTTAAAGCTTCCAAGGCCATCAGCATATCAGATGGCAGGATTTTAGAGAAGGAAAAACTGTGTGGAGGGGCAGGTGGACTTCCGGTAGAGGTGGTTGGCAACTGATTTGTGTTTGGAAGGGAGCCTAGAAGAGCATCAGCGCATGAGGTAAAGTGGGAGTTAAAAGCTGCAGCAACGCTTGGGTGGTCAGTGATGACATTATTGTTTATTTTGAGGAGGGGGGAGGGAGGTGGAGCCTGTGGGGAGAAAAGTGAGTGAATTACTTTCCAAAATTTAGATGGATTGTTTATATTAGAGTTGAAGGTAGATCTGAAGTACTCGGCCTTAGCCAAGCGAGTGGCTTTCATGCACTTGTTTCTGAGGACTCGGTAGGCCTTGTAATCTTTAAGAAGCTTTGTGCTTTTATAGAACTTCCAGGCTGCATCACACACTCTTTGGACAGCGATGAGTTCTGGAGAGATCTGGGGAGGTGGTTACCTCGGACACGGTGTGTGGTGATTCCAGACTTCAAGGAAACGGTCTCTGAAGTAGTTTGCTGCGTCATCTAGGTTACTGGCATTGGATATAGGTGTCCAGTTAATGTAGGACAGATCATATAGCAGGGGGGCGATGTTTAGGGATTTGTACGAATGGATTTGTAGAGTTTTGCAGGGGGCTTTGACTTTGTGAGCTCTACGCACCAGGAAGGTCATACAATGGTCACTGAAAGCATCTGCTAGAGTACCGGATTTTATGATCCTATGGGTGTGAGAGGTGAGGGCCCAGTCAATGAAGGAGTGGTTACCTGTCTTATGGTTAAACCTAGTTGGGTCTTGGATAAGTTGGGTTAAGTTGAGAGCATGGATAGCATTCTGCGCTTTGTTAGTTATGGTAGACCAGTTTATGTTGAAATCACCCATAATATATAATTCTCCAGCTGTGGAGAGGTTAGCTAGGGTGGCTAAGAGGTCAGTAGCAATTTTGGGTTGGAAGCCAGGATGGCAGTAGACTCCTGCTACAGAGATAGGTTTGGAGAAGGGGAGAGAGATTTGTAACATCAGGACCTCATATACTTTTAGTACAGCGCTAGAAAAGACAGAGGTGAATTGGATGGAAGAGGCAACGTAGACTGCTACCCCTCCACCTCTCCCTAGCCGGTCCTGGCATGATAATATGAAACCAGGGAGAGTGAGAGACGAGTTGCAGATTTTGTTATTTACCATGTTTCTGATATTATAATTAGATCAGGGTTTAGTGAAGCCACCAGGGGCTGTAGCAAGTCCACTTTAGGGAGGAGGCTATGTATGTTTATATGTATTATTATTTTTAGGCCATTAGGGAGAGCTGTGAGTCGTGGTTTGGTGCTGGCTACTGGAGGTGATTGGGCTGGCCCAGGGTTAAGGTTTACGTCACCAGCCGATAAGAGTAGGAGGGCAATAATAAAATAGTGCAGCTTAGCACTCTTGAAACAAGAGAGTTTTCGTAACAGTCGAGGGCACTGGCATTTAATAATATCTGGGGGTGTCCAGGAGCTAAGTAAGCGTATTAGTGTAAAGTACATCGGCGTAAGGGCAAGAGAGGTGCAGGAGCGAATGGGCGAGTGAGACCAGGATAAAGGTATAGGTGAGTAGGAATATAACTGATTTACAATGGGAAGAGGGACGGAATTTTGTTTCTGTAGAGGAAGTGAGGGCTTAGGGGACAGAGGGGGGAGGGCGAGAACAGCGAACATCATAAGGATGAGGTTTAGAGTAAAGGGCAACATTTTAGTATTTAATTAACCGAAGTAAGTAACGTGTCAAAAGTAAGCAGATTTGTGTGAAAGGCTCTACAGAGCATGAGAAGTGCTAAGAGGCAAAGGGGTGTGTCAGTGGGAGGACAGTGGTGGCTATACAGAATTATCTTAGCTGTATTGACACTCTAGGTCAGTTAAACAGTAGAGTTTCGAGAGAGCCAATAGCGGAGGGGCAGTTAGAGGAAGAAGGGGCACATGAGTATTTAAAGGAGGCATGGGAGGGGGGGGGCAGGAGAAAAAAACAGCAGTAGATTAGAATCACAGGCATTTCAAAGTAAGGCAAAAGCTGGTAAAGCAGAATGAGAAAAGGCGCACCAATTGGGCGAGCCGAGCTGACCGGGTGTTCAATCAGGAGCGGTTGCAAGGAGCTGCAGCCAATTGGAGCACCACCGGAGTGAGCTTGAATTCAGCGGTGGTACCTGAGGAGCTGGTCCGGGTGGGTTCCACGAGGGCGGTGGGAGCCAGAGGCTGGGGTCAGCAGCTGGCCGCGGAAGGCGCCACTTTGTTGTCAGAAGGCACCGCTTTGGGGCTCAGAGGAGAGATCTAGGGAAGGAAAGAGAGGGAGAGGGAAAGGGTAAATAAAGGTTAGCAGAGGTGTAATTTAGTCCAAAGAAGGGGAGGGAGACTGGCGGCAGACTGGCAGAGGAGGGGTGGAGATGAGAACTAGTGACAAAAGAAAAAGTGAATAGACTAGACAGGGGTGGGCAGTGATGAGACAAAGGAGGGGGAAGGTGTTAGCAGAGAAACAATTTGAAGAAATGAAGGAGCTGGGGCAGGGGTGAGGTTGAGTTTGAGCTGATGTTAATGGTTTGCACGGAGTGGAGGGGATGAAACAAATTAGAGAGGTGGGGGAATAATCAAAAATGGAAAGAAAACAGAGAAAAGCAGGTAGAGAATTAGCAAGGATTTCTATACACAAGCAAGTGGATGGGTAGACTGAGGGTCTCAGTGTTATGGCTAATGTGGGCTAAGCTAGACAGTATTGCAGGCATGCACATTAGAGAACAATTTGAAATATTTGTAGGGTCTAACATGTAGCTAAGCTTCTATCTAGTACACAGAGTAAGCAAACTGCAGTGCTATGAATAATGGCAAGTGGGCAAAAAGACAAAATGTAAAATGTTAAAAACCAGCAGTAGATTAGAATCACAGGCGTTTCAAAGTAAGGCAAAAGTTGGTAGAGCAGAATGAGAAAAAGCGCACCAATCGGGTGAGCCGAGCTGACTGGGCGTCCAATCAGGAGCTGCTTCCAAGGAGCTGCAGCCAATCGGAGTGCCACCGGAGTGAGCTTAAATTCAGTGGTGGTACCTGAGGAGCTGGTGGGTTCCACGAGGGTGGTGGGAGTTTGTGAGGTCAGTCGGCGGCGGCCGAGAAGGCGCCACCTTGCCGTTTAGAAGAGCCATTCGGGTCTCACAGGAGAGATCTACATAGAAACATAGAAACATAGAATTTGACGGCAGATAAGGACCGCTTGGCCCACCCAGTCTGCCCATTTCCCTACCTACTGGATAAGCTGCAGATCCTAGTTAACCAGCAGCCTACTTCTTCCTACCCCCACCCCCCAGAATTGCCTTATGACTATCCCATGCATGCTTGAATTCCACCATTGATTTTGACTCCACAACCTCCTCCAGAAGGTCGTTCCATGCATCCACAACCCTCTCTGTGAAAAAATACTTAAATTACCTCTGAGCCGCCCCCATCTTCAAATTGTCCTCTTGTTCTTCTGCACACCCTTTTTGAAAGATGCTACCTCTTGACTTTGTTGATTCCCTTAAGGTACTTGAAAGTTTCTATCATGTCCCCTCTCCCTCCTTTCCTCAAGTCTATACATATTAAGCTCCTTAAGTCTCTCTTCATATGTCTTCCGTGCAGACCCTGCACCATTTGAATTCCCTCCTCTGGACAGCTTTCATCCTGTCTATGTCTCTCTGGAGATTGGGTCTCCAGTACTGCACACAGTACTCCAGATGGGGTCTCACCAGCTGTCTGTACAGAGGGATAATAACTTCCTGTTTTCTACTGGTGATGCCTATCCCTATGCATCCCAGTATCCCCCCAGCCCTCCTTGCTGCCCTCTCACATTGCTTGCCCACCTTTAGGTCATCTGATATGACTACCCCTAGGTCCCTTTCCATTTTTGTTGTTGTTAGTATCTCACCCCCCATTGTGTACTCTTCCCCTGGGTTTTTGTTTCCCAGGTGCATTACCTTGCACTTCTTAGCATTGAATCTAAGCTGCCATACATTTGACCATTCCTCTAACCTTTACCAAGTCCCTTCTCATTCTTTCCACCCCACCCTGTGCATCAACTCTGTTGCAGATCTTAGTGTCATCTGCAAAGAGACATACTTTTCCTTCCAGTCCTTCTGCAATGTCGCTTATAAAGACATTGAAGAGGACCGGTCCTAATACCTGAACTCATGTACCCCACTATGTAACCCTTCTTTCTTCTTCTGAGTGACTCCATTTACTATTACTCTGTGTCCCATTCTCCAGCCAATTCTTACCCAGGCTGTCATCTTGGGACCCACTCCCAGGCTGGCTAACTTGTATATTAATCTTTGTGTGGGACTGTGTAACGTTTTTCGGATGAGACGTTAAACTGAGGTCCCATCTGCCTGGATTGGTGGTAGTTCAGGTGGATGTCAAAGATCCCATGGCACTTATCGAAAAGAGTAGGGGAAATTCCCTGGTGTCCAGGCCAAATTTCCCTCATTCACTAAAAATACCACCAACAGCTTAATCTGGTTCAAGGTCAGTTGGCATTCATCTGTATTCCCCCTCCCGGGTCGTGCCTGAAAATAGGCAGGATTTGTCTAGTGCACTTACCCGGTAAACAAAAGCTAAATAAATAAAATAAATTAATAAAATAAATGCCTTACTAAAGTCTAGGTATGCCATGTCCACAGCCCCTCCCTGATCTACTACTTTGGTCACCCAGTCAAAGAAATCTATCAGATTAGTCTGGCATGACCTTCCGCTGTGAATCCATGCTGCCTAGGGTCCTGTGCCTCTGGCCTCTAGATACTGACAATTCTTTCCTTCAGAAGTGATTCCATCATTTTCCTATCACTGAGGTTAAACTAACAGGTCTGTAGTTTCCTGCTTCTGCCTTGCTCCCACTTTTGTGAAGGGGAATCACATCTGCCCTCCTCAGTCCTCGGGTACCACCCATCCTCCCATGATTTGTTAAAAAGGGTAGTCAGTGGTGTCACTAGTTCTACCCTTAGCTCTTTAAATTCTGGGATGAATCCCATCAGGCCCCATTGTTTTTTCCACTTTCAGTTTCAAGAGTTCTTTCAGAACCCTTTCTTCTGTAAATGGGCTGGTATCAACTTCTGTATCCAGAGTGTTACTACTGTTTGTTTTATGTACCTCCCCTCTTCATTTGTAAATACTGAGCAAAAATATTTGTTTAGTATCTCTGCCTTTCACAGTCTCCCTCTCCCACCCTCCCTCCCTTTATTAAGCCTCACTATCCCTCCCTTGGTCTTCCTTTGCTCTCTGATGTACCTATAAAGGTTTTATCCCCTTCTTAACTGAGTAGGCTATCTTTTCCTCAGTTTGGGCCTTTGCTGTTCTGATTGCCTTCCCAGCCTCCTTTTGCTTTAACTGATACAGTTCTCTATCCTGCTCCTTCTGCGATTCCTTGTACTTCCTGAATGCTTTTTCTCTTTGAACCTTCACTGCCACTTCCTTTGAGAACCATAGTGGTTTCTTACATCGTCTTGTTTTGTTTATTTGCTTCACACAAAGGCTCGTTACCTCTGTGATGGCAGTTTTATTATTCCCATTGTTCTTCCACCCCTCCTTCCTGCCCATTTGCTAGTGCATTCCTTAGGCTCTCACCTTTTGGCAAAGTCAGCCCTCCTAAAGTCCAGTACTTTTGTCTTTGTATGGCTTGACTCTATTGCTGTGTTTATTGTGAACCATACTGTTCGATGGTCACTAGTTCCCAGATGGCTACCTACTTCTACATCTGTGATCCTCTCTCCATCTCCATTTGAGAGAATCAAGTCTAATATTGCTCCCTCTCGAGTGGGCTCCAGTACTAGTTGTCTAAGGCATGCCCCCTGTAGGGCATCTAGAATAACTGCACTCTTCGAAGTGGCAGCTGCAACTGCGCTCCAGTTAACATCTGGCATATTCAGATCACCCATCAGCAATATCTCCCCTTTTTCTGCCATTCTAAGTATACTTTCTATCATTTCCTTGTCCATTTCCTCCCCCTGAGAAGGGGGTCTATATACAACCCCTGTGCGGATTGTGGTGCCATTGCCTGTCTCCAAATTTACCCACAGTGCTTCTTCTCATCCCTGTTTACCCTTTTGTTCTGTTGCTTTTATTCCTTCCCTTATGTAAAGAACTACTACTCCTCCTCTTTTACCCTCCCTGTCCCTCCTGTAGATAGTGTATCCTGGTAAGAGAGGGAAAGGGTAAATAAAGATTAGCAGAGGTGTAATTTAGTCCAAAGAAGGGGAGGGAGACTGGTAGCAGACTGGCAGAGGAGGGGTGGAGGCGAGAACTAGAGACAAAAAGAAAAGTGAATAGACTAGACAGGGGTGGGCTGTGACGAGACAAAGGAGGGGGAAGGTGTTGGCAGAGAAACAATTTGAAGAAATTAAGGAACTCACTTGATGCTCTGTTGGTCTGCTGTTTTGGTGCCTAGAATTAGGTCCCTGTAAGTCCCAATGAGCACTTGGTGCTTACCCATGAGTTTTAGTGAAAACCCCACAAGTCCTGGCTTTGTTTTCCTAGCTGTCCAATTGGCTGTGGCTGCTTGCTATGGCTGCTTAACCCACTATCCCTTAAACAGAACGAGTGTACAGTCCTGAATTAAAGTCCTGGAGCAGCCAGAGGTAGAAAGATATTTGTCCCAATGCCCCACAGTTCTTTAGCCCAGAGGGTGTACTTGCTGTCACTGCACAGAGAAACCGAATTGCCCAGTTTGTCTTCCTGTTACTACTGCAGAATGTTTAAGCTCCCTTGCAGCAGCAGACAGGCTGACAATTTGAGTCCCAATAAAGTTCTGGTTCTGCCAGGAAGAATCATTTATTTTAAATAAACACGTTTCCCCTTTTGCACATTTTCCCCAAACACACAGCAGCAAGTTAAAATATAAAAAACATTTCTTTTTTCTGTTTCTCGGCCGTAGCCGAGAACAGCTGCCCTGGGGGCAGACAGACACTGATGCATATTTAAATAAGATCAGGCCTCAGCTCATGCATATTTAAATGAGCCCTGGTCTAACACCTCATGTAACTCCCTTTATTTTCATGGGAGCAGCCTCTCAGTGGCCTGTCTGTGGTCACCAGGTCCCAATTAGGTAAGGGGGATCCCGGGACCGATGGAACTCTCCCTGAACAACTGCAAAATTGAGGCGGTTTAAAGATCAAAGGTGCCTTTCATGCCTACATGATTCCCGCTGCCCTAGGGGCAGACGCTGCAGTGGGAGATCACGATTGAACTATTCTGAGCCCCGAAGGGCTGGATTAGAACTTGGGCTGCAGGCTTGGGCACCAGAGGGCAAAAAAGGACCTGGGGAGACAGAAAAAAATCGCTGGGAGGATCGGGAGAAACTTGGGAAGAGCAGAAAGAGAACAGAGTGACATGGTGGCAGGTAAGCCAAAGCAGGCTGTCTAGGAACCCCCATTTGCAGGGGGCTTACACTTTTATTAAGAAAAAGGGTTGGTTTTAAAAATTTATTTGCATTTGATCTTTAAGCTAATGGTAGCGCATCAAGGTTTCATGAGGGCAACCCTTGTTCAGGTGCAATCCTGGTATCACCTGTTATAGACAGACCATATTCAGAGAGCATTGCAGATGGGTATATGGTCAAAATAGCGTGACCGTAATAGCGTAAGCCAAAATAACGTGTACATTACAGTGCTTTGTAATTATAGCGTGTTACATATAAGCACAATGTAGAAATAGCACTGCAATGCAAAAACATAGACAGCTTAATGCCATTCTCACCAATAGCTGCCACTGCTACCACTGCCATTGGTTGTGAGTGCTCCCCTGGGAATCCTACCCTCCCCTGAGCTAGAGCTGCTGATTCCTGGCCCGCCACATCAGCTGCTACTGCCGTTGGTCGTGAGCCTAGATGTAGAATGTTGTATGATGGCAGAGGAAATGGCTTAAACCTCATGGACAGTTATAGCATATGTGATGGGTCTGGTATGATTGCCCAACCGCAACTTCCCAACTCTGCTTGCCCGACTTCCAAAATACCGACTGCATTAATTTCCCCAAGTTTGAAATCCCAACATGTCATAGCAAGCGGAGTCAGGAAGTTGGCAGCAATGGTATCAGACCCCTCTGACTCACCAAAAATGAATAAATACATTTTATGCAGGGTTTTCTCTCCTTCTGCAGTTACAAAAGTTGCCTTTCTGCAATCTAAAATCAAGGATGAGGACTGCAGCACTTATAATATGCAAACCTGGACTTCTGCATTTATGAAAAATGTCTATTGCATTTTTATCTGCATCAGGACTACATAGTGACTGCAGGGTCAGGTGCAAAATTCTCATAAAAGCATCAGCCTTTATGGAAAGTGGGTTGCTTTTGCAGCAGTGAGACCTTGAAGCTCTGTGCTATGGATGGCAGAGATAGTGGTTTCTTACCTGGGGAATGGCTAGCGGTTCACTGCAAACTGCCTGCTCTCTGCCTGCCGTGCAGCAGCACTTGTTCTCCTCCTGCTGTTGCTGCCAGTGCTCTGAACGTGTCTCCCTGATGTCTCACCACCACTCTAAGTCGCAAGTAAGTTTCTTTTTAAACTAACAAAAGAGTCTCTGCCTGAAAAATACAGAAACTTGGCAAATTTTTAAATTTTTTTTTTACAATTTTGGGGCTCTGGATCTGTCTCGGCAAGTCACCTTTCTGAGGAAGCAGCACAGAGGAGCTGTGCACCTGATTGATAACAGAGACAGCATGTAGAAATAGTGCTGCGAGCTGTGCCATCTATTCAATCGCGGTATTGCCTGACGCTGTAATGATAGCACACTTTTATTCTGTAAGCGCTAATATGTATGCGCTTAAATGACTAGCGTTAATATTGTTGCGTGATATTGACACTAACTCTTGTAGATGCCAGGGCTTTCAGGCTAGAGGAAGGAGGTGCACATGAAAGAAAATGAAGACAAGAGGTGCCAAGGTAAGAAAGATGACAACCAAGTGAAACATTATTTATTCAAAATGTGAAAATGAAACAAAGAAAGAATGATGCAAACAGAGAAAAAAAAGAGGAACAATCACACTGACACTGCATATGTTTAGTGTTTTATATTTTTAATGTATGGCAGTTTTTGGGGTGGCAGCCTCTATGTGTCCCCAAAGCCCGCCACACCCACATGTGACTGTTTATGTTGCACTGACAGATGTTCACAGAGGACAACAGTCTTGGGTGCCCCATAGCTAGGCTGTTTCAGGCTCTCCCTTGGGGAACGATTATTCAGCTGTGTATTTGCTGCCAGCAGCTTGGAGGGTGCCTGCCAATAGCCTTTAATGTTGTATGACATGACACTAAGCCTTAAATAGATTTAGATAAATAATTAAATACAGAGAGACAGAACAGCTGCAGGAAAGCATGAAGCTGGAGGTTAAAGGGTAATTATGTAACTTACATTTATACGTTGGGATTTGGGGGTCCTCCTCCAAAACCATCCTTGTTGGGTCCCATAAAACTGTTAAGCTGACTCTGCATTAGTTATTTGTTTATCTGTTTATTCAACTTAGCTTTATTCAAAAAGAACATGCAAATAACCATTTATAACATCTGTTCCATACTTGTATGCAAACATTAAATGGATGTGACAAGAGCAGCATACTTCTTACAGAAAAACAACAGTGCATCAGTATAAGCAAATTGCAGAGAATGTACTGTACATAATTAAATAAAATGTAAGGTTATACTGGAACAGGAGAGGACAGAAAAAATATAATTCTTCATCCTTCACAAGAACAAGTACAACATTTAACAAACCAGTGAGGCTGTGCACCTTGAGAAAACCAATCTGGCAGTCTAATCTTATGTGGAACACCTTATCCATGAAGAAAAAGGGGAGAAATCAAATCTAGTAAGTGTCAGAAAACTTGCTAAGGTTTAAGGCAGGGGATCTCAAGATGGCAGGGAATGGGAGGTGGGGAGTACCACCTCCAATGGTTCCCAACCCACTGAGAGACATCCCAAGTGGGCAATCGAGGTCACTAAGTCTATACCCCTCCCCTGAGCAGATTATTTAGGTGTCACTCTGAGGGACCAGGTCACTCCTGTCCTGCTGACCCTCCTCCCACTGTATCCAAGGGGCACCACCTATCTAGGTCTTTATCCTCCCTAACACAAAGTTTTGCCTTGAGCTCTTCCATTTCACAGACCTGCCACATTCTTTTATGCTGCTCTGCAATCCCATGGAGGGTTCCTTTGGAGCCAACAGGCCATAATGCATTTCAGTGCCACAGCTAAAATGTTAGTGCCACCTTGTGTTTAGCCAAAGGCATGGGACTACTGTGGGAAACCATAGTACCCAATCCATAAAAGTGTGTAGGGTATCGTGTTGTAGGATTTTGTTGGACCTTTTCCTGGACATCTGTCCAGAAGCTACTGAACTTGTGGCAGTCTCAAAAGATGTGCCCGTGGGAGCCCGTTCCCCTGCAGGCCTTCCAACAGGTGGCAGTGTTCACGGGGTGAAAGTGCTGTGTAACCGTGGGTGTCCTAAAATAGCGTACAAGTATTGTATTATTTATTAATGTGCCACAGAAATTTAAACCTTGCTGCAGAAGTTGACCTGTTCTGCAGAAGTTCAGAGTCCCTGCCACATAAGTTATGTTTACAGTGCCATGGAGAACAGGGGACCTTGTCCACAGAACATAACTCCCCAGACCTGGCCCAGGGAAGGGCATCACAGCTTGGGAGCATCACCTGATGGCAGGAGCCAGCCAGACACCTCTTGAGAGAGGTGCTGGCTGGAGGTATTGCTCAATAGTACCTGGACCTGGTGGCAGAATGCATGAGTTACTCATCATGTTCCCAAGAGGGCGGGCAAGGAGGCAGCCCATTCAACTGGCTGGGCTCAGTAACAGGGTTCCAGACATGGCAGTTCCCTTACAGGTTCTTATCTGGGGCTGAAGGGTTGGCTCAAGCCAAGTTTGGCATTTGGTCCATACCTCATAGTCATAGCGGGGGTGGTCAGGAACAGGAACTGATACTCAGATGCCCAACCCACCAAAGTACGAGAAGCACAATGGAGAAAAGTTCTGCCCTAGGGGACTTGAGTGGGTTTCCTAGGAATGGCAGGGATCCCAGGTGGCACACTGTTAAGATGTGTGGCCTGATGGCCCTCGGGGCCTGAGTGGGATGCCTGAGAAGAGGGGTGCTGAGATGTGGAGCTGGGCAAGAGAAAGGACAGAGGGCCATGAAGCTGATGAAATGATGCCCAAAGCACGTAGGAACTGTACAGATAGAGGTGGTCAAGTAAAGTCGTACATGCTAGGATTCGGGTTGGAGAGTTTTATTCTCTTATGTGAGGAAGAGTCCCAAAAAATGCTAGTCTGCTGGGTAATTGAGGCTACTTGTGCAACCCCCCCCGTCAGAACTGTATTTGTGTGTGCCGTGGCAGTAAGTGGTGCTTTCGCAAATGTGGGTGCCATGTGAGTATGGGGTCTCAGAATCTGCTGCAAGAGACTAGTATAGAGGCCATAGTTACCTGAAATAACTTTGGGCACCTTGTTGGTTGCATCAGTTTACATGCATAATATTAGCATGGCACTATTATTTCCAAAGAATCCATTGCAGAGATTTAAGAATCCAGTACAGTGGTTAAGGTGGGATGAGCAGTGTCCTGCTTGGCAGCTACAGTTGGGAGTCATTTCAGGGACCAGAAAAGTCTAGGAAACAAGTTACAGGTTAAGCTGCAGCCGCAGTAGTGCGTGATGGTATATGGTGGAAATGCTGTGCTGCATGGAAATCCATGCCTAGAACAGCATTGTTGTGTTGCAGTAATGATGCCAAAAAGTTGCACTGCACAGGGGACATCACTACTACAGCAGAACCTAGTAGAATGTGCCCGAGTGGCTGTCAAGCTGGAGCCGTGGCTGTCGTCTGTAGGGTTAGTAGCGAATCCGATTAAGGAAAGGCTCTCCCACTCACTCTCTACACATCTTGTTCCCCCCTCCTGGTTGTGGCTGTAACTGTGAGCATGTCTCTAAAGTACGTCTTTTCATCCTTTTTAACCCACAGCTCCATAATCAGATCATCGATTATGAGATAGGAGAAAACGTCGAGTAAGACTTTTTTTTGTTTGGGTTATTCTTCAGAGCAACACTGGTAAATTCCAGTAGCTCAGCGCTACTTTGACTGTTAAAAATGAGCCAAAACTGAAAGTTCTCTGTTTGGTAAACTGGTACCGCCTATTTGGTGACTCAGCACTGCATTGTTTAATACAAATAATACTGAAACCAAGAGTAAAACTTAGGTTTTCTGTGTATTGGAGTACCATACACTATAAAAGATTGAATATAGTCAGCAATACAGACAAGCCTGTGTCTGAATCTTGAAGCTGCTGTGGCAACCAGGGGATCTCTCGAGCTGCGCTCTTGAGGTAACTGGTTGCTACGGCAACCTTTCAGTTCAGACACAGGCTTGTTGTGTATGGATGACCATACACAATCCTGTTTATTGAATACTCCTGGGAGTTAATGCACCTTATTGGAAACTGTTCTGATGTGGGTCTCTGTGGTCTGCAAAATGCATTCAACTGTTGTACCCCCTGTATCATCTGCGCTTCAGTGAAGGGAGCATCAAGAACAATAATAGTGGCAGTGTGGTTATTTATGCCACTGACATTTATACCATTTCAGTAGTTCCTTAGGAAGGAACAGAAACCAAATTGTATGATGGCTTTCAATTAACTCCTGGAAAGCACAAGTTACCATAAGAAACAGACACAGGAATACCCCAGGCCATGCCCCATCCCTATCGGGCACACACAGGTTGGAAATGAGTGAAAGGATAGTTTGCACTACAGATGAACAGTAAATTATCACAACTATGTAAATATCACAGAGACATGAATCTACACTGAGGGAAGTGAAAAGGTGTTTGGTTTCTGTTATGGGGAGAGGGTGTTTTTGAACAACAGAGCACATTGTTATTTCAGGAACACCTCACAGGCATAATCATTAACATCTCAGAGGAGGCCTTGTTTGCTTAGATCACTATCAGTCTCCCCAGCATACTTTGACTGCATTTTATATGAAACACCGAACACCAGATCTTCACTGCACATCAGGTTTGCTCTGCAACAGCTCTATACTGTGACATTTTTAATGCAGCCTTGCACAGTCAGGGCAGACTTCTTGCAATTACTATAAATGAGGCTATGGAATCTGGAAGAGGCATTTACCCATGTTACTACACAGTTACTCTGTGAGGACTACTTTCACACCTCACACAGTAACCATAGTAGCCAACAGCAACAACAGTCACCCCAGCCACCTCTGGGTTACAAACACAGCACATCCCCAACCAAAAAATCAATTTCATTTATGCAAATTGTTCACTGTTAAATGAATTCTTGCAGACTGACTTCGGTGCTAATTCCAGAAATTGTCTGAGCCACGCATCATGTTGGGTCATGTCACAAACACCTCCTGCTCTTTCTTTCCCTCTGCCAGCTCTGCCACCCACCAAACCTCCATTCCCTGTTTTGCTGCGCTGCATTCCCCAACCGTGTGTCCCACTGGCCCACTGCCTGCCCGGCTTCAGCACTGCAATCCCTGAAGTTGCAGGGAGCTACCTCGCTCTTCCCAGGCTACCACCCCCTTCCAATACCATAGAACCAATTAGAAGTTGAGCTTCCATTTACAAGAGAAAACAAAAATCTGCCCCCTGTTGGAGCTACCATGCTGCTCCATCATTGCTCAGCCCTGGTGCTGCTGCTGCTATACATATACATGTCCAACTTCCTTGCATGCCTCCAGCTCCTTCGTGTTTTTACTGGGGGCCCTTAGGATCATGTCCCAGCTAGGGCTTAGAGACTCATCAGCGTGACTGCTGTCAGGACTCACTGCTCCCACCACATCTTCAGCAGTCACTCCACTGCTGCTCCCTGCCTCGTACTACCCAGCTATTGAGTGTCAACCAGCAGTGGTGCAGAACAGTCTGCCTCTTGCTTGTGCATGAATGGCTAGTTGGAAGGAGTTCACCCGGAGAGGGTCCCACTGCCAAACTGCTGCTGCTACATGGTTTGCCCTCATTCTTTTAGGGCCTTGCACAGTCTGAGACTGTTTATGAACAGATGACTTGAGCAAGAGAAATGGATGCAATTCAGCTACAAAGAAAAAAAAACACCCCATCAGATCTGAACTACAGCTAAACCTAGACAACATCCCCCACCTCCATTTAAGGCTGTAGTTCAAAGGGCACCCCTTTCCAACCTAGCCACAACTGGCAATGCCATCTTCTTGCCTGCTATTTGGACAGCTGTAATTTTTTTATGCAAATGCCTCCTTTTAAATAGCTAGTTTAACAAGCATTTGTCAATGCAGAATGTTTGCTTGCTGGCATTGGCATTGGTAGTGTAGAAGTTACAGAGCTGCATAATAGGAATGGCAGCAAAGTATTGAACTGAAGCCAACCCCACCACCACCTTGCAGAGAGTGACAGGCATTGGGGTGTGCCTTTGGGTCGTCAGGCATAACGACCACACCATTTCACTGCACCCTACCCTGCAGACACTGACAAGTGTCACAGTGTGCCTTGGGGTCTTTGGCCCTTATGCGCACCCCATTCCATCAGGAAATATGGTGAGATGGGTGCGGTATAGGAGAATGGGGTGAAGTTTGGGACCGAAGAGTCCGAGGCACACCTTGATGCCTCTCACTGGCTGCAGGGTGTGGGTGGGGGTGGAATGGTATGAGCATTACAGGCAAGAATCCCAAGTCATACCCCTGATGCCTGTCATTCTCTACAAGGTGGGGCGTTATGGTCAGAAACCGTAACACCTCAGGCATTCATTGGTATTTTCACTCCAAATTTTCAGCATGTTTTTTTTGTGACCTCCACCTCATGAACAGTGGCAATATCAGTTTGTTAGCCGAAAACTGCTTTTGCACAGCGACTACGGCATTTGGCACCACAGGTGCAAAAACACATTCCGAACAGGATGTGAAAAATGACAGCGGTACTGTGCATGGGGAGGTGTAAAAAATGTCAATGTTGAAAATCTGCTGTGAAAATCTTAAAAAAACTGGTGAAGTCACGAGCATGCATAGAAACTGTGCAACGAGCACCCGTAATGTAACTAATTTGGGGATTTTTTTACAGCAGATTGTTAACACAGACATTTTGGGACCTCCGATCATGAACAGTGTCAGTGTGATTTTCTTTATCTGTCCCGAACAATGATTTCCACAGCGAATACCACGCATTTCGCGCTGAAAGTGTGAAACACATTTCGCCATGTTTGGAAAATGACAGCTGTACTGTTCATAAGGAGGTGTGGAAATGCCACTGGTGAAAATCTGGACTGAAAATATTACAAATTCATGAACTTACGAGGTGCGTGGAAACTGCGCAATGCTCACTCATAACACAGTCATTTTATGGAGTTTTGCCACCAAATTTTCAACATAGCCATTTTAAGACCTCTGCTCATGACCAGTGTCACTGTGATTTTCTTAATCTGTCCCAAACATTGTTTTCGCACACCGACTGTACCATTGTGCGCTACATGTACGGAAACACAATTTGGGCGAGATGTGGAAAATGGTAGCTGTACTGCTCATAAGGAAGTGTGGTAAAATGGCACTGTTGAAAATCTGGTGTGCAAATATTACAAATTCTCAAACTTGCCAGCGTGTTTAGGAACTGCGCAACGCACACTCGTAAAACAGTCATTTTTTGGAATTTTTTTCACCAAATTTTCAACATAGCAATTTTAAGACCTCTGCTCATGAACAGTATCACTGTGATTTTCTTAATGTGTCCCGTACATTGATTTCGCACACCGACTGCGCCATTGTGCGCTACATGGGCGGAAACACATTTTGGGTGAGATGTGAAAAATGACAGCTGTACCGCTCATAAGAAGGTGTGGTAAAATGGCAATGTTGAAAATCTGGAGAGAAAATATTGAAAATTCGCAAACTTATGAGCGTGCGTAGGAACTGCGCAACGCACGCTCGTAAAACAGTCATTTTTAGGAATTTTTCCACCAATTTTTCAAAATAGGCTTTTTGAGAGCCCACCTTATGAACACTGGCAGTGTCATTTCGATAATCAGTCCCAAAAGGTGATTTCGCACAGTGACTGCGAAATCACCCTTCGGGCCCGATTAACGC
Organism: Neoceratodus forsteri; assembly: GCA_016271365.2. NCBI lineage: Eukaryota > Metazoa > Chordata > Ceratodontiformes > Ceratodontidae > Neoceratodus > Neoceratodus forsteri. The sequence goes on from CM057450.1 coordinate 1,549,587,584, forward strand.
CATGACAGTGACAGCATTCATGAGAAAGGGTCCCAAAAACCCCATGTTGAAAATTTGGTACAAAAATTCCAATAATTGCCTGAGATATGCAACAAAGTTGAAAAAACCCTATCTATTACATTATACAGCTTACTGGCATTTCCTCAGTTCGCGGTCGGCTTTGAAGAGTGCAGGCGTGTTCCCGGTCCACTGAAGATCATTGCGCCGGACTCCGGAAGTAAGTATGGGGTGAGGGGTGTGGGGAGGCAGGGTGCGCAGTGGGTGGGTGCGGGTAGGGGCAGGGAGACTGCGAGGGACCGTTTTTTAATTTACAGGTTTTTGTTTTTTTTTTTTATTATTAAGACGACGCGGGACGTTTGCTACACTGGGTGGGCTCTCAGCATGGCAGCTGGAAAGGCTGTTTGGGGGCTTGAGCCGACGGGATTGGGCACCCCGTCGGCCATACTGGCTTGTGGCACGCTGGGGTGGGTTCCAGCGTGGCAGCTGTAAGGCTGTTTGGGGGCTGGAGCCGACAGGGATTGGGCACCCCGTCAGCCATCTGGGACATGTGCCACGCTGGGTGGGCTCCAGCATGGCACCAGAAGCTTTTGGGGGGCGGTGTGGAGCCGGCCAGGGCATTGGGTACCCGTCAGCTATTACAATATGCGCGTGAGGGGAGCTGGCCAGCGCTTAATATGCGGCGCAGTTGGGGAGCTTCCTTTCAACTGTATGCCACTGCATTTTCAACTGCTGTCATAGACAGCTGGAACACTGATTGGTGCACTGCGACCGTGCCTGCAAACACACTGACTGAATTGGAAGAGGCTGACACACCTCTGGAAAACTCGGATGATGGCACTATGTTTCTTGTACATGCGTGCAAGCAAACATAAAAAGCATCTTCAGAAGGTTTGTAGTGGGAGAGGGATGCAATGCCTGTTTTACTGATGCAGTTCCTTGGAGATTCCAATGTAAAGTGGGACTGTACTGTTGCATCCACTCGGGGATGGTTAACTCTACCGAGGGCATGCTGCCTGTACATTCAAGGTCAGCCACAAGGGTATGTCCCTGCTGTTAGGGTTCACTGTACACTGTTTATTACAAAGAAAAATCACCATTTCTCCTCACCACTCCTGGCTCCTGCCAACAAGTGAAGGATTCCAAACAACCTGCCTGCTGATCGATCTGAAAACCTGAACTAAATGTTCAGCTTTTATACAATGCAGGGGTCAGGTGACTTCATAACCCCACCCCTATACTTTGTTTTAAACAGTACTCCTTTATCTACAACATTTTTATTTTATAGAACATATCTAAACATCATGGCCCAGATATTCAAAAGGGTTGCGCCATGCACAACCCACTGATGCGCCCCGGTGCGATATTTAAAAGGGGAAAGTGTGCCGCACAAATCCCAATGCGCCGGGGCACATCAGTCAGATGTATGCAGGCACAGGTAGGGGCGTGCCCATATAAACCGTACAGCCCGATATTCAGCCTGGGCCAGGCAGAGTTATGCAGGCGCAACCCCTACCTGCGCCTGCACAAAGTTACGCCTAAAGAAAAAGGAACAAGTCGAGGGCCACCCACAGGTGAGCTGCCGCATTGCAGGGTGCAACACAGCAGCTGCCACCTGTGGGTGGCCATCACCTGTTCCCGCCGCACCTGGTGGCGCCCCCCCATGCCCCAATCGTGGGCATCAGACATCCCCCCAAAGTCCAATATCCCTGGTGGTCCAGTGGACCGCGACTAGCCCAATCGCGGGCATAACTGTATCCCCCAAAGTCCAATATCCTGGTGGTCCAGTGGACTGCACGGAGCCCAATCGTGGCAGCATTCCTCACCCCCAAGTCCGAAATCCCTGGTGATCTAGTGGACCCCCCCACCTGGTCCACTGAAGCCCGACCACCCTGCTCCACCCCGTCAGCCGGCGGGCAGCAGCACCCCACCAGCCTGCTGCCCTCGCTGCCCACCGACTGACAGTTGTAGTGGCTGCACGCCCATTGGTTCAGAGCATGAGCCAATGGGCTGCAGCCCATACCATACTAGTCAGTCCAGATATGTGAATGAATTCCCAATTGGGCTCTGTGCGGTCCACTGAACCACCAGGGATATTGGACTTCGGGGGGGGATACAGTTATGCCCGTGATTGGGCTAATCGTGGTCCACTGGACCACCAGGGATAGGAGACGTTCTTTGTCCCTTATGGGACATCCGGCGATCGGGCTGCAGGGGGCGTCAGTCCCCGACGTGGCTGGCCTGGCAGGTGCCAGGTGCAAGTTATTGGGGATCGCGACCTGCATGCTAATCAGATGCAAATGGCCCTATACGCCTTTGCAGATAAATTATGGCGCCCATTTGCATGTCACCCTTTGAATATCGTGAGGTGCTGTGCATGCGCATCGGCACTTGGCGCCACCGTATCTCAATGCTCCACTCTGACCACTTGCGCTGGTGCAGTTCCTTCGCTTACGCACAGTGGGGGGGTAGGTGCAATATTCAAAGCAGTTGTGCCATAGCGCAACTCCATTGAATATCACCCTGGCCACACCCCTGTGCAACAAATTTGAGCAGCGCACAGGCTTGCGCCACAGCCTGGTGCAGTTTGAGTATCTGGGCCCAAATAATTAACATAACAACCTAATATTATGCACAGAAGTGAATTACACTCTTTCAGTGAGGTTTTTAATCCGCTTTCTAGCCCCAGGAAGCAACACCGCTTTTACACAGCATAAAAGGATTGAATAGACTGCCGGCCAGCTCTTAAGAGCAAGCTGCAGCCACAAGTGAAGGAACTCTAGGCTTTTAAAATGCCCAAAGACACCGTAAACCCCTTGTTTTGTGACAGGCTCAGGACAGCACTAAAGCAGAGAAATTCATCTTTAGAGGGTATGTAAAGCTATCCTTAATGTTGTCCAAAAGATAATATTGCATTTTTTATAGACCTGGAAGGCTAAATGCCTTCACGACTGTGTGCACTAACGAGCAGGAACAGCTGCTCGTATACGCACAATCGCACTGGAGCTCAGCGACAATTATATATAGAAAAAAACACTTTACCTTAGAGCTCTTTTTAAGAAGAAAAAAACAAGGAACAGGAGGGGATCCCAGAGGTCCTCTAATGTCTAATGCACAAGGCATAAACACGCCCTCGGAAATACAACAAAATTAGGAACAGGGCTTAGACTAAATGATTACACGGCACCCTGTAACTACTTTCACAGAGAGCTGTTTCCCCTCATAAAAACATACAAACAGGCTTGTAACAAAAGGGGTGAAGAAAAGCCTGAAATTGGAAACAGCTCTACATCTTTTTTTATTTTTTTTAGAAATAGGAGCAGAACTTAAGCTCTAAGCACCATTACAAAGTGAATAGAACAGAAGAGGTTCTGATCCTTGTACTGCCTAAGCAAGCCCAACTCCTGACGGCTGATATTTCAGCCCGACAATATATATTTCATTTGTAGCCTCTTAGCTTTTTAATTATCCCCCTCCCAGACCATTTACCCCTTTCAAAGCGACAAGCATTAACTTTTAATCCCATACTCGGTTCTCAGCTGTAACTAAGAGGGTAAAACAAGAAGGAGCAGATATGCTCCCACTTTAACATAATCTCTCTTAGTCTTCTTATTTTCTCTAAAACTGAAAACTCCACAGAGAGCATGGAGTAGAGCAATCTAAACAACTTAAATACAGCTCTGCTCTTCTCGGGAGACTAACTCGCCCTTGTGGATTCATTCTAAATTATGTTTTTCATACAACAAGCTATTTTACTTAAAGTCAACCATCAATGTACTTTTTAATCCAAGAAGAAGGGGTGGGGGGATTCTAAGAATTGGAAAATCAACAGGGAATGCCATTTATTTATAACACAATCCTTGCTTAATTTTACATATTTAAAGCAACGGATCAAGGCACAAAAGCATTTTTAATTTGTGAATCATTTTTAACAATAAATCCTTCACCCATTTATTTAATTTTGGAGATTATCCATATTTTTTATAATTAAAGGCAAGGAGAAAATAAATGTCTAAACCATTATTCTGAAGCCCCTAACTCTCACTGAGCCACTCTGTGACATTCCTCCCTGCCTAAGAGGGCAACCATTTATTTGGTTGTCCTACTCCTCTATATTTTCCTTTATGTTCAGGGAGGGGCTTTGTGGAGCTCCGGCCCACCCTCACCTAAGAGCTCCACCCCGGGGTCCCATTTAATACTGCTCTGATCAAATAACATACTTCAAACTTTTACCCTGGGGTTTATAACCAAAATCAAAGGGGAATAACCTCTGTCATACTTCATGCTAACAGCCTCCCTCCTAAACAATATAAGTCTTTAAGGTATATTGTACTGACTTTCCATATAATCAGAATGCATCTAACTTAAGACAAAACATAATTATAAAAACTAGAAATATGAAAGAGAGAAAAAGAATAGACACAGCTGCAGGTGGCCAACCCCTGTTATAAAGAAAAAAAAAAACAAATTAAGGAGAACACTACAGAAATATGCATTCAGTTACCAGTCTATCACTATACTAATACCCTTAATCAAATTAATCCTACTTTACTGTGGTGAGACTGATAGTAATCCCATTTTACCCATACCATATTTTAGTTTACAGGATTGTTCCATGTTTCAATGCTCCTGTTCTAACTGTCCTATTTCTACTCAGTCAGCTTTCTTAACATGACAGTACGAAATCTCAAACAATTCACATCCTAATATCCCCATGTTGTACCCCTTTAACTAGTAACCCCCTCATTACTCTCAACAATTAATAATTACCCAAAATATACTGGGGTTTGAGTCCTTGATGGGAAGCCCCATGTTGGGTGCCACTTACGTACACAATATGCACAGGGCTATTCCTCTAGTCCCCTCACCAACTGTATTACCCTTTATGAAACATATAGTAACAGCAGTACCCATTGTGTACATTTACCATTCTATTATTATTAAAGGCACCTAAATTAGCATACCCCTTTCCTACTGTGTAATAATAAACTATGAGCTTCTACCATCTACAGCTCATGTCCTTTTGAATCACCCTCCCCTTTTTCCAAGGGAGCCAATTATTACGTTCTTTTCCCTTCTGAGCTATACTCATTTCAGTTTGCCATATCCGTCTGTTCTGAGTGGCTACCAACTTCCTTAAATAAAGAGCCACTTGACTATACATCCCAGGCCAATGAAAAGAAGGAATGAGATGCCCCAATAGTTCCTCTTGATTCATGTGCTTAGTATTTATACATAATACATCTAAGACATCCTTTCTATATCTACGAGGTACCACCACCCTAGAATCCACTTGCTTAGTACGGGGAGTTGGCCTCATATGGTACAATATCTCATCCTTCACTTCATACCACCATAACTGCCCTTTTACCCCATCCATACCTGTTCTATCCTTATTCAGGGTAACAGACCTACTTCTCTGTTGAATTTCAGGATCCTCAGCCTGTATAGTTTTCCAGCAAGCAGCAGAGAAATTAACAATTTTTTTTCAGAATTGTGACATGTCAATAAACAAGTCCCTTCGGCAACTACCGCCTCTTCTGTTTTGCTTGTATCCTTCACCCCAGATACCAAAACAGTCTCACCTAGGGACTTGTCTGACATTGGTCTTCCATCATCTCAATCATCTCCAACCCAATACATTCCCTGGAACATGGGTAGAACAGGAAGCTGGTCCTCAACACAGTCCACACAATCCACACAGGACATCTTTTCTGCCATCTTCACAGGCCTTTGAAACACAGAATTGTCCCTTATTACCATCAATTGGCTCCACACCTCCTGATACCTTCGTTCTGCTACTTTCCACTGGCTCTCCACCTCCATCCAGCAGTTAAATAGCCATCGTATGGCATCCATCCAATCACTCTGGTCACTTTTCTGGACAGTCAGGATTTCATTGTGACTCCTCATTTGTAACTTGACTTGGTCAAGCAAGGCCTCATCATTATCCCAGAACTATTGCTCAGCTGGCTCCATCACCAGAAAGGTCCGGAAAAGTTCTTCTTGCCAACAGTCTATAAAGAATATCCAGTCCGATGTACTGTCCTGTTATGCTCACTGCCCACCAGACCTTATGCAGGTCACAGATATCCCACTTCAGACACCATATGTAGTAGGGCGTAGGTGCACATGGGCAAACAGGTACCGTGACACATCAGCAGTTCTTTTTAAAGTTCCACTTTTATTTCCTTTTCTTCTATAGTTGTTTCCAGCAGGACAGATTCAATACAATGAACTAAGTTCTACAGCTTATTCTTAATTTTAGCACAGAAAATAAACACTGTCTCACTCCTTAGAGCGCTTTAACACAGTTCCCTGGAGTTCACCTCCAGACCCAGAATCGATCTGAATACCTGAACTAAATGTTCAGCTTTTATACAATGCAGGGGTCAGGTGACTTCATAACCCCACCCCTATACTTTGTTTTAAACAGTACTTCTTTATCTACAACATTTCTATTTTATAGAACATATCTAAACATCATATAATTAACATAACAACCTAATTTTACGCACAGAAGTGAATTACACTCTTTCAGTGAGGTTTTTAATCCGCTTTCTAGCCCCAGAAAGCAATACCCCTTTTACACAGCATAAAAGGATTGAATAGACCACTGGCTGGCTCTTAAGAGCAAGCTGCAGCCACAAGTGAAGGAACTCTAGGCTTTTAAAATGCTCAAAGACACCGTAAACCCCTCGTTTTGTGACAGGCTCAGGACAGCACTAAAGCAGAGAAATTCATCTTTAGAGGGTATGTAAAGCTATCCTTAATGTTGTCCAAAAGATAATATTGCATTTTTATAGAACTGGAAGGCTAAATGCCTTCATGACTGTGTGCACTAACGAGCAGGAACAGCCACTCATATACGCACAATCACACTGGAGCTCAGCGGCAATTATATATAGAAAAAGCTGCTTTACCTTAGGGCTCTTTTTAAGAAGAAAAAACGAGGAACAGGAGAGAAAACCCAGAGGTCCTCTATTGTCTAATGTACAGGGCATAAACACGCCCTCAGAAATACAACAAAATTAGGAACAGGGCTTAGACTAAATGACTACACAGCGCCCTGTAAGGACTTTCACAGAGAGCTGTTTCCCCTCATAAAAACATACAAACAGGCTTGTAAACAAAAGGGGGTGGGGTGGGGAGAAAAGCCTGAAATTGGAAACAGCTTTACATCTTTTTTAATTTTTTAGAAATAGGAGCAGAACTTAAGCTTTAAGCACCATTGCAAAGTGAATAGAACAGAAGAGGTTCTGATCCTTGCACTGCCTAAGCAAGCTCAACTCCCGACGGCTGATATTTCAGAATCAGCCCGACAATATATATTTCATTTGTAGCCTCTTAGCTTTTTAATTATCCCCTTCCAGACTATTTACACCTTTTTCATTAAGCTACTTCAAACATTCAGCATTAAACAAAGCGCTCGCTGTTTCAAAGTGCAAGCGCTAACTTTTAATCCCATACTCAGTTCCCAGCTGTAAACTAAAAGGGTAAAACAAGAAGGAGCAGACACGCTCCTGCTTTAACATAATCTCTCTTAGTCTTCCTACTTTCTCTAAAACTGAAAACTCGACAGAGAGCATGGAGTAGAGCAATCCAAACAACTTAAATACAGCTCTGCTCTTCTCAGGAGAGTAACTCGCCCTTGTGGATTAATTCTAAATTATGTTTTTCATACAACAAGCTATTTTACTTAAAGTCAACCATCAATGTACTTTTTAATCCAAGAAGGGGGGGGAGGGATTCTAAGAATTGGCAAATCAACAGGGAATGCCGTTTATTTATAACACAATCCTTGCTTAATTTTACATATTTAAAGCAACGGATCAAGGCACAAAAGCATTTTTAATTTGTGAATCATTTTTAATAATAAATCCTTCACCCATTTATTTAATTTTGGAGATTATCCATATTTTTTCTAATTAAAGGCAAGGAGAAAATAAATGTCTAAACCATTATTCTGAAGCCCCCAACTCTCACAGAGCCACTCTGTGACATGCATGAAAGGCTAGTTGGAAGGAACTCACCCGGAGAGGGTCCCACTTCCAAACTGCTGCTGCTACATGGTTTGCCCTCATTCTTTTAGGGTCTTGCACAGTCTGAGATTGTTTATGGACAGATGACTTGAGCAAGAGGAATGGATGCAATTCAGCTACAAAGAAAAAAAACACACCCCATCAGATCTGAACTGCAGCTAAACCTAGACAACATCCCCACCCCCATTTAAGGCTGTAGTTCAAAGGGCACCCCTTTCCAACCTAGCCACAACTGGCAATGCCATCTTCCTGCCTGCTATTTGGACAGCTGCAATTTTTTATGCAAATGCTTCCTTTAAATAGCTAGTTTAAAAAGCATCTTCAGAAGGTTTGTAGTGGGAGAGGGATACAATGCCTGTTTTATTGCTGCAGTTCCCTGGAGATTCCAATGTAAAGTGGGACTGTACTGTTGCATCCACTCGGGGATGGTTAGCTTTACCGAGGGCATGCTGCCTGTACATTCAAGGTCAGCCACAAGGGTATGCCCCTGCTGTCAGAGTTCCCTGTACACTGTTTATTACAAAGAAAAATCACAATTTCTCCTCACCACTCCTGGCTCCTGCCAACAAGTGAAGGATTCCAAGCAACCCGCCTGCTGACAAACATTCCACCAATCTCCCTAATCACTTCCACATTGTTCCCACACAGTCCCACCCATGCCATATATCCTCTCCAATTTCCCGATCCCTGCTAGGTGTTCCCACACAGTCCCACCCATGTCATATATCCTCCCCACTTTCCCGATCCCTGCTAGGTGTTCCCACACAGTCCCACCCATGTCATATATCCTCCCCACTTTCCCGATCCCTGCTAGGTGTTCCCACACAGTCCCACCCATGCCATATATCCTCCCCACTTTCCCGATCCCTGCTAGTGTTCCACACAGTCCCACCCATGCCATATATCCTCCCCACTTTCCCGATCCCTGCTAGGTGTTCCCACACAGTCCCACCCATGCCATATATCCTCCCCACTTTCCCGATCCCTGCTAGGCGTTCCCACACAGTCCCACCCATGCCATATATCCTCCCCACTTTCCCGATCCCTGCTAGGCGTTCCCACACAGTCCCACCCATGCCATATATCCTCCCCACTTTCCCGATCCCTGCTAGGCGTTCCCACACAGTCCCACCCATGCCATATATCCTCCCCACTTTCCCGATCCCTGCTAGGCGTTCCCACACAGTCTCACCCATGCCATATATCCTCCCCGCTTTCCCGATCCCTGCTAGGCGTTCCCACACAGTCTCACCCATGCCATATATCCTCCCCACTTTCCCGATCCCTGCTAGGCATTCCCACACAGTCCCACCCATGCCATATATCCTCCCCACTTTCCGATCCCTGCTAGGCTCCCACACAGTCCCACCCATGCCATATATCCTCCCACTTTCCCGATCCCTGCTAGGTGTTCCCACACAGTCTCACCCTGCCATACATCCGCCCACCCCCACCTCCTTGATCACTTCCTCAGTGTGTCCTTACAGTCCCACACGTGCTATGCATCCTGCCCACCTCTCTGATCACTTCTACGGTGTGTCCACACAGCCCTGCCCATACAATACATCCTGCCCCCATCTCCAACTGCTTTCCTGGTGTGTCTGCACAGTCCCACCCCGCTATATATCCCATCCACCTCTCTAATTGCATCCCAGGTTTTCCTATACAGCCTCACTCCTGCCATACATCCTGGCCAACTCTCTGATCGCTTCCCCCGTGTCCAGCACAGGGAGGTCAAAGAGTCAAATTCACACAGGTTTCTGGTATGTTTACTGAGTCTTAGTTGCACTCACACCAGTAACTGCTTCAAGGGTATTTCATTTGAACCTTTGACCTCCCAGTTAAAAACCTACTTAAACTCTAATTAGGTTAATTTTGGATATTAAGTCTTTTTGCTCCGTCTTCTTCACCTAAACAAGTGTAAAGCAAAATCACATTTTCCTAATCTGGGATTTCCCAAACAACCCGCCTGCTAACATACATTTCGACCATTCCACAATCCCTTCCCTGGTGTGCCCACTTAGTCCCACCACTACCATACATCCTGCCCTCCTCCCTGATTGCTGCCCCAATGTGCCTGCACAGCCACTCCCTTTCCACATATCCCGCCCACTTCCCTGATGTGCCCACACAGTCTCATCCCTGCCATACATCCCCCACCTCCCATATAGCTTCCCTTGTGTGCACACACAGTCTTACCTCTCCCATACATCCCACCCACCTCCTGATCACTTCCCCAGTGTTCCTGCACAGTCTCACCCCTGCCATACATCCGGCCCACCTCCCTGATTTCTTCCTTGGTGTGCTCGCAGTCCCACCTGTGCCATACATTCTGCACCCCTCCCCAATTGCTTCCCTGGTGTTCCCAAGCAGTCCCTGCCCTGCCATATATTTTGCCCCCTCACGGATTACATTTATGCTTACACAGGTTCATGCATGTTTCCTATATTTACTGAGTCTTAGTTGTATTCACACCAGAAATTTCTTCAAGTGCATATTATTTGCTCTTTTTTAATGTATTATGTTCTTTATGCCTCCATCTGAACTCTGGCATCTGATTTTCCCTCCAGAGCCCTAGTGTGCTAGCCCTAACAGTCCTACCTTGCTGCCATCCTTCATGCTTCTGTGGCTTACCCCCAAGGTGGGACAGGGTGGAGGGGATATACCCCTGAGCTGTATTCTTTCATCAGGAGACAAGCTGGGCATCAGCAGGTCCATCAGTGGGTGCACCGATGCTCCTTTGTCATCGGACGGCAGGGCTGTTCGTTTTCCGTTTTCTCCCTGATCCCATAGACACTCAAAGGCCACCGAGATGTCCTGTGCATACAACCATGCCTGTGCGTTGGTCCCTGGCCTGGCATCTGACCCACCCACAATGCCCTTGGCTGCACTGTCATCTGTGGTTACTCTCCTTCTCAGGAGAAAAATGACCTTTGGGATTCACAATCTTCTGCTTCCCAGCTGGCCCCTGATAACTTGAGCTCATTGCCAAACCCAGTTCACTAGTGTCACAACTGGTATCCCTAACCTTGCACTGACAGGCTGATCATTTGACCCTTTGATTTCCCTGTTAGAAAGCTGTTTAAACTCTAGTTAGTGTACTTTTGTATATTAAAACTTTTTGCTCCATTTTCTTCATCTAATTGGGTGTAAAGATTTTTTTTTTCCTAAGCTGGGATTCTCCAGACAACCCGCCTGCTGCCATACATTCTGCCCATCTCCTCGATTGCTTCCCTGGTGTGTTGGCATGGTTCCACCCCTGCTGTACATCCTGCCCCCCTCCCCAGTCTCTTCCTCGATGTGCTCACACAGTCCCACTCCTGCCATATATCCCACCCACCCACCTCCTGATTGCTTCACTGATGTGCCCACACAATCCCACCCCTGCCACACATCCCACCACCTCCCGATTGCTTCCCTGGTGTGTGTTGTGGTCCCACCCTGCCATACATCCTGCCCTCCCCAGTCTCTTCCTCGATGTGCTTGCACAGTCCCACTCCTGCCATATATCCCACTCACCCACCTCTCTGATTGCTTCACTGATGTGCCCACGCAATCCCACCCCTGCCACTCCTGCCATACATCCCACCCACCTCACTGATTGCTTCACTGATGTGCCCACACATCCCACCCCTGCCACACATCCCACCCACCTCCCCGATTGCTTCACTGATGTGCCCACACAATCCCACCAGTGCCACACATCCCACCCACCTCCCCGATTGCTTACCTGGTGTGCTTACACAGAGAGGTCAAAAGGACAAATTCACGTAGGTTTCCTATATTTTTTATTGATTCTTAGTTGTAGTCATACCACAAATTGCTTCAAGTACATACCATTTGACCACCCTATAAAAACCTGTTCAAACTCTAGCTAGTGTCATTTTGGATATTAAGTCTTTGCGTTCAGTTCTTTGGCTGCTTTTACTAGCATCCTTCTTCCACTTTGTGTGTTGTAATGTTGGATTTTTGATTATTTAGACTTGAATTTCTTGTTCGTATCAGAGGCATTGTCTTTGTTGCTATAGAACAGCGCAGGTTTGTGAGACATAGAATGTGTCAGCAGGAAAGGACTGGTAGGCCCATCTAGTCTGCCCTATGTTCCATGCCTGTTACTACACCCTGGACCCTATTTGGTCACAGGTGTCCCTCTGTCCTCCCTTACCTCTACTTATTATGACCATGTGCCTATCCCATGCATGTGTGAAGCGCCACATTGTCTTCACCCTACTGTCATGGGGATTCCATTTGTCTGGTATGACTTTAACCATTTGGGACGATCATGGCTGTCATGAGGGTCATCCAGGAGTTAAGGCCCACCTACTGTAGTTTGGATCCAGGTCCAATGCGACTTCTTGTAGGGTGTGTTGAATCCATCAGCCTGGTCCTGGCTAGGATATTCCAGTGTTCTTTAGTGAGGGGGGTCTTTCTGAAGCATCTGAAGGAGGTGGTGGAGAGGCCCCTCTTGAAAAAACATCACTAGACCCAGACTGTAAACAACCAGTCAGAAGCTGCTCTACTCATACGTCTGTGCTCAGCTATAAATAACAGTTAGAATAAGCAAAAAATGCCAGCACAAGACTCACACTTACTTTTTGTAGGTTTTATTCCATAATATTCATAGTGCAAAACAAACACAGACTCCAGACCGGTTTCACCTATCAAGGCTTTTTCAGAGGGATACTGGCATCAAGGGGTAGTATCTCTTAAATATACAGTACAACCAATCACACTCCAGTGACATCGTAGTCTCTAGTGATGTCATATTTTAAAGTGACACATGGAAATAAAGTACAAGATACAAAAAGTGACAAAAGTTGCTAAAGTGCTACAATTTCATAGACAAACATTTATACAATGTCCAGTTTTTTAAAACCTACAGTAAATAAATTCTATGTTTCCTAAAACACCATTTTGCTTTGTATGTGTTATTTATATATATAAAAGACCATTATAGTCACAATATTTCTTTTAGCATTTAGACTGTGGTACCTATGGTCATTTTTATATTGGTGCTTAAAGGAACAACTTTGCTAGTTTTTCTTGTCAGTAAATAGCAAGTTTTTAGCCAGGAACAGTTTGTTTTGCTCTAAGTGGTATCAGTCCTAGAGATCCCTGGGCCATCACTTGAAACTTGAGGTGGGTCTATAACACCTACCTCTGATCATCTTGTACCTCCAGCTCTGTGTCAGTGAGAAATAAGCCTCCCTGGGGACCTAAAAGAACATAGTGGGAGAGAAAATAGAGGAAAAGAAGACATAAGTATCCTATGTATGTATATAAGGAATTGGTTAACACGTAATGAACAGTAATACCTGGTAATCAAAAGGGTGAGTAACCTATATACATCTGCTTATCAAACATGCACTAACATTTTCTATATTTCTTTTTCTTCAATAGTGGCATAATGTCTAGTCTATCATTTAGACCAGGATGAAAATGGCCACCAAGCTAAAAAATTCATAACGCTTCTCTGTACAACAGTAAATCATTCAAACATCCTCCTTTTTTACTCAAATAAATTTTTTCTATGCCTTGAAAACTAAAAGTATGATACTTATTGTTTGCATTTTCTAATACATGAACCACGAACCACTAGTGCATTTCTAAGGTAAGCATTCTCTATTGCTCTCATATGTGCACCGACCCTAACTTTTAGTTATCTAGATGTTTTCCCATACACCTACTCTTTCCATAACTCTGTCCACCAGACCCTAGCCCTCCCAGCCCAATCTTCCACTGCAGGTCTGGCTGCCTTTGCCTACCACTTCCCCCAAATTTGGAACTCCCTCCCATTAGATATCCGCTCTGCCTAGTTCACTCATTTGTTATCCTCTCTGCTTCACAAATACATTTCTCCATCCTACCACTGCACCTGACCCCACTCCCAATAGCCCCCTACTTCCCCTTTTTCTCTCCCAATGTTGTGCCTCGCCTACTCCGCCCTGTGTTCCCTCTTCTTTCCCTTCTCCAGGTAAGCCGATATCCCATGACGCTGGCTGGGTGTGTATCGAGCAGTGTTCAAACCCTTGTGGGGTGCCGCTCCAGAGGGTAAGGCTTACCTCTCTCCCTTCTACCCTCTTTTCACAGGAAGCTGATACCCCACAACATTTTCTGTGCGAGCATCAGGCAGTTTTGGACTCTTGTTGACTTTCTACTCCACAGGGTGAAAAAGGGCTCATCTTCCTCCCTACTACACGATCTCTCTTCCTGCAGACCTGGGTAACCATTACCTCCGGCTTCGGGTTGTTTCCAGCAGAGACCTACCCATGCATGGTCTGCATCCCAGTGGGTTGAAGGTCTGCCCCCCCTTACCTTACCCCTCCTCCTTCTCCCCATCCTTCAGTCAGCCTCGCTGTTTTCTCCTTCTCTCCCCACCTATTCTGTCTCTGCAAAGGATCCCTCAAACCTCAAGTGCTGAGTCTGCAATATTTTATTTTTACTGCTTAAACATTTTCACATAATAAGCTGGACTTAGCTTTTCTTCCTTCAGATGCATATGATAGTATATGATTTTTTATCCTGGTTTATGCTATATTTATTTGGCACAAATTTGTGTCATAGTATGTTATCTTACTCTGTTTTATTTTTGTATTGAATTTTGTATACAAATTGACCTCTCGGACACATCTGGAAATGAGTTATTATATTTTAGTATGCCTTTCCTGGTGAAATATTTTCAAATAAATAAACTTTTTTTCTCCCTTCCCGAGTCCCTTCATCACCCTTCTCTTTTCCTTGCGTCTCCCATGAAATGTGGGCGACCCCAGTTTGAATTCTACCCTTTATATATACTGCATGACTCTGAGCAAGTCACTTAACCTCTCAAAGCTTAAAGTGGAAATAAGGCCAACATTTTTGGCAATAATATATTCAGAATTTGGATCAGCATATCCCCAATCAGTCTCATGCCAAAAATCAGATCTGTAAGTTATTTTGTTTAAAAATTACAAGTCATTTTGTAACCCTTAAGTCACTGCCTGTTCAAAAAAGCCAGTTTCACTGAAGAGCTGATGATGATGTAATCTCCTGAACTCACAAGCTAGTCCTCTCTGCAAGCTACCTTATATGACTTATTTCTCCTATGTTACTTAAAACTGCAGGTACAGTAAACATCTGAAAAAGCAAAACCGACACTGGGGAGTCAGCAGATGCACTTCCATAATGTGTAGATGCAAAGTACAGTACTTTAGAATGTGACGGGGGGTGGAATGCTGTGGCTAACATGGCTTTAGAATGTCAAAGTTGAGTGCAATTTTTAAAATACTGTAGGTATGAGATTTTGAAATGTCACTAGGTTGCAATTATGGAATGCAGCAATGACACAGTCTCAGAAAGTAGATGGAACACATAACTTCAGAATGTGGCAGTGACGCATGATTTCGGAATGTGGTGGTGATGCACAATTGCAGAATGTGTCAGTGATGGACAATTTTGGAATGCGGTGGTTACACACAGTTTCAGAATGTGGTGGCAAAGAGCAATTTCAGAATACAGTTATGATGCACAGTTTTAGAATGTGGCAGTGATACACAGGTTCGGAATGTAGCAGTGAAGTACAGGTTCGGAATGCGGCAGTTATGTACAGGTTTGGAATGCAGAGGTGTTGCACAATTTCAGAATGTGTTGGTAACGCACAATTTCAGAATGCGGTGGTGATGCACAGGTTTGGAATGTGGCAGTGATGCACAATTTAGGAATGCAGCGGTGACAGTTTTGGATTGCAGCAGTGACACAGTTTTGGAATGGGGTGGTGACACAATTTCAGAATGCAGCAGTGATGCACAATTTTGGAATGCAGCAGTGATGCACAATTTCAGAATGTAGCAGCGATGCACAATTTTGGAATGCAGTGGTGATGCACAATTTCGGAATGCAGCAGTCATGCATTATTTTGGAATGCAGCAGTGATGCACAATTTCAGAATTCGGTGGTGACGCACAATTTTGGAATGCAGTGGTGATGCACAATTTCAGAAGGCAGCAGTGATGCACAATTTCAGAATGCCGCGGTAACACACAATTTCAGAATGCAGCAGTGATGAACAGTTTCAGAATGTGGCAGTGATGCATAATTTCAGAATGCGGTGGTGATACACAGGTTCGGAATGTGGTGGTGATGCACAATTTAGGAATGTAGTGGTGATGCACAGTTTCAGAATGTGGCAGTGATGCACAGTTTCAGAAAGTGGCAGTGATGTACAGTATAATAGTCGTTCATGCGTTCCATCAAGACAGTAGTCAACATTGGAGGTGAGTGGAGGGGAAATAGCTACCACCATCTCAGGGCCAATTGGCAAATCCTCATTTCCCATCTGACAATCGCTGCAGGGAGGGTGCAGTGAGTGAGAGACAAGTGGATGTGGTGAGCACTGCAGGGCAGAGAGGAACAAGCCTGAGGGAGCAGACCACATGTAGGAATGTGAGTCGACATGGGAGTCAACTTAGATGCTGATGGCAAGTTGTAGGGAGATGTGAGTCCTGTCCAGATGCCACCAGCCACACAGGAGGGGAATGAGGAGGAGGAAGAGAAGACAAACAGAGCAGCAGGCACTGTACTGCCAGTGTGCCACTGTAGGCCTAGACAAGAACCATCACACAAGGTTTTAAAGTAAAATAAAACAGAAATTGACCAGATTGTTTCAGTCAATAGTGCAAAACTAGAGCCCCCTCGGGTTCATCTTCAAGCAATATAACAACTGACAATCAATAGGACTTTCCTCGGGGTTCTGGTTTTACCATGCTGCCTTAGCTCTGTCACTCAAAAGGTTCATGTGTGACCCCCTGGGGTCTGCCATGTCTGTCAGCATGCCACTCTGAGGGTCCACTAGTGTCACACTGTGTGTTGGGCGTCCCTGTCTCATGTATCCCTGATGTATTTCACAGTGTGTCTGTTTTATAGGAGTACAGGCGAAAAATAGACACTGCTTTACTGTTGAGATGGCTGTACTTATCAATAATTCATTTTTTACCAGAATTATATCACAGTAATACAATAAAGAAAATAAAACCATCAATGGTTCAACTGGAATCCAAAAACCCAATAGCATTTTGGCTGTCTTCTGAACTGTATCACTAAATGACAAAACTATAGCCAAACTTTGCAATTGCAGCCTGTGGAGCAATAGTAGCAATTTGATTATACTTTTTATAGCTAAATACAGTAAACCTAATCAAAACACAATTTGACGCGTGACAGCCGGAACTTACACATCAAGCTACGGCACAGGCTGCCGTTGCTGGCTCTAGACAACTCTTGTTGTTTACAGTGGTGCCTGGTTAAGTCAAACTAGTAACTGTTTCTACCTAAAAAGAATGCCTCATTGAATATTAAGTTGGAGATGTACTTTACGTTGAATGTACAAATGTAATATTTAACCACGTACACAGATGTGCATAAGTCATCTCCATAACTGGAGAAATACTTTAAAGAGAGTTCTAATTTTCTGTACGGGGAAAAAAGCACACAATTTGACTTTGATCTGTTTAGAATGGATTCTACTGCACAATATCTTAAAGCATATTTTCAATCTCCAAGAAAGAGTTTTTAAATACAATATTCAGACACAATTCAGCATACTGTATATTTAATTAATTCTCTGTATTCATGTCCCCTCAGTCTTTACTGCTGAAGACACTTGCTTTGAAACCATCTGTTCCTCCTGTTGTAGCCTCTGACAGTCACAGTCCTTTGTTTATGGCATCACAATATGTTGCAATGGAAATGATTACAATGTCCCAAACAGATGACTGTGTCTTCATTGGATATTAAAGCAGGAGGACCTTGGAACATAAATAAAGAATAAGGCAAGATAAAGGCAGAAAGGTAATGAAATATAAGCTGATATATATCTGAATATCACAATTTAAAAATTTTTCCTGGATACTGGAAAATTACTCTATATACAGGAGCGTGACAGAGTAGGTCTGCTCTTTGCCCTCCCTCATCATATTCAGGACCAGAAGAGGTTTTGTCAAGAGCTCTGGTGGGAAACAAGCCAGGATTTGGCAAGTTGGCCTTTAGGAATACAGTGCAGGGAGAGCTGCAAACATGTAGTCAGCCCTTAATTGGATAACTGGGAGCTACTGATAATGGGGAACAGCTTAGGAGCTGAGTAAAATGAGCATACCTCGGTGTGAACGTTTTTTTTTTCTTTAATTTTGGCTGGAATCTTCAAGAATGAAGAGGTAGACCATGCAGAAAACAAAGCTGAAGTGGATCTCTGAAGAAATTGTGGCTGAATGTATAGGCCAAAAAACCTAAGGAAAGTCCTGAGAATAAGCATTCTGAATGTTCCCAACTAGCCCAGGCCACACGCTACCTGTCACATGTCGACGTTGTTGGTTGATGTAGTGGGATTTGGATGCCCCTAGCAGTTTGGGGAACTTAGTTAAGGAACATTTTTGGGCTTGTCCCTGATGTTAGGAGTGTAGGTTCTAGTTGGCAAGTACTCAGTGGGAAGAAACTGAGCTGTGAAGACTGTGAGCAGTGGGACCTGGGCTTGAGTGGAAGACCAGGACTTCTGTTTGGCCATAAAACTTCAGGAGCCAGTAAGGGTATCTAGATGAGGTTGAAACCTAAAGATGTCTTTGTTATACATGCTGTCTCCCTGCATTTGTGAAAGTACCTGGGCAAGGGGCATTTTCTTTGTGGTTGGGGGAAACAGTCTGCGCCATGTGGTGTGCTTTGTTTTCTTTTTAGAGTTACTCTCCTGACCTGAGGGGGTAGAGCCACACCATGAAGATTATAAATCTTGTAGCCCTTTTGGAGGATGTGAAGCAGGAGCAGCTGGTGAAGTCCAGAGCAGAGAAAGAAGAATGGCTGAGATGGTTTTAGTCCACTGCCCAGAAAAAAAAACTGCATTGACCACCAGTGCTGCAAGCTGTAGTGGAAGTACTCCCTGTAGTCCAAGGACTTGTACAGAAGTCGGTCCAAGCTGAGAAGCCACTGAAGGAAGTGATGAAGGGACATTGGGAGGCTAACCAAATGACTATGAGTATGTTGTCTACATGTGGGGAAACTGTTAAAACTATTTGTTTCCGATGTGGGAAATCAGAGTAGATCCACAGTCTTTATCCCATTCGGGAAAGTGACCATGCGGAATGCAACACTGTTACCTACAAAACTGGACCCCAAGTTAGTAACCAAAAAACTGTCTTTGAATCTCCCAAGTGGGTATCAAAAGTGAAGTTAATGTATGTTAAAGGGAGAAGACAGATGAAAATATTTCCCTGGTACTCCCCGGTGTGGAAAGCAGAAGAGAAATGTAGGTAATTTACACTGTAATGTTTGTGGTAAAAGCAGCATTGATGAACATGATTGCACAGAAAGTGGTTATGACACGAAGGCTGATACTGAAAGGTATTCCTGAAATTGAAATATAGTTACTAACGTGGACTATGGGAATAATACCTAAATGCAGCTGAGGATCAAACAATTGGAAATCTGCTCAATTTCAGAGACTGGAGACTTTGATGAAAGGATCACTTATAGGCTCACATGTCTGCTCAGAGGAGGAAACAAGGGATTCATGTATTCAGGGGAACCTTAAAGAATACCTTATAGTGTATCGTGGAACCCTATTATGCATGAAATTCCATGCCTGGAATAAAGTGAATACTGGATGGGCAACCATGCACAACTAGTGTGTTCTGCCATGAAGGGGTCCTGATTCCCTCTGACCTTGAGGGCAAAGCTGAAGAGGTCCATCGGAATCAGAACCCCAAGATGGCAGAACACACTACTCATGCATAAGTTGCTCATCCTGTATTTTTATAGTATTATATGAAATGTGTGCATTGTGTTTTTTTTTTTTTTTCACCATGAAACTGACCTGTGAGGTCTCTAGAGATTCTAGAATGCTGTTCTTCCACAGAAGGGTACAATAACATTCCATGACCTTTGAACTAAGGTACACCAACATTTTTAAAAGAATGGAATTCTATACAGAACAAAGCTCTACTACACACTATATGCTTGTGCTGCAGTAGTGACATCATTATGTTACTGTGCTGCAGCAGTGATGTCACTACTGCAGCACAACTTAGAATGCTGGCTGACATCTGGTTTCTTCTATCCAGCTGAGCTATAATCTGTTTTTTTTAAACCTGAAATTACATAAACAGCTGCAGTATACTAAATCAGTAATTTGAGCCCGCTACCAACCCTCGAGTGTCTCACCACCCAGTCACTAGTTCACTAAAAGGAAGCAGAGTGTCTGAAATGGGCATGGATGCCCATATACTATAAAAGATAATGTATAGCCATCCATACACAGACAAGCTTGTGTCTTCATCTCAAGTTTTCTATGGCAACCAGGAATCTCTCGAGCTTCGTTCTCAAGGTTCCTGGCTGCCATAGAAAACTCTCGATGCAGACATGGGCATGTTGTGTATGGCTGCCCATACATTATCCTCTATATTGCCCCTGCAGTAAAAACATATAATGAAGAATGTATGAAAGTGACTGTAAGTTTCACAGGGTGGTTGCCTTGAGAGCTGTGAAGTGAAAGACCTGCAGGCAGATGGGTCTAATCAAGTGACAATTGGAAATCAGGTAGAAGTACCATGGTGGGAAGTGCCTTTTGATGGGGATGGATTTCAAAACCTAAATATTATTTGTGAGTGTGTCCTCAGACATGCAAGGAGTGACCCAGATATCAAGAAGAAACCAGGCCCAGGAGAAGTCAATCATAGAATAAAGGGTTTCCCCAAGGTAAAGATATTCCCAGAGACCAAAGTGTTGAGATAGAGAGAGAGATCGAGATCGAGAGAGAGAGAGAGAGAGACTTTGAAATGTCTGAAAAATCCTTTTGGGAGGTTTGTACTGAAGAGGAGGGACTAGAACAAATGTTCCCAAAGTTGGACCCTGAACTGTTTGGTACCAAGTGTAAGACACAAAAATCTCATAGGCAGAATAGGCAAGAGAACAGGGTGGGAGCCTCACTCTGAGATAATAGAAGCTGAGGATCGTTAGGATCTGGGTTCAAATACCAGCTGCATGGTTCCAATACAGATGCCCAGGCAGATACAAATTTATATGGTCAGGTTAGTAACAGAAATTCATACTCTCAGGTTAGTCAAAGAGGAAATAAGTGAGGACCTTCTGCAAAAACAAGAGTTCAGAGACATTCAGATGTCGTGTTTGAGGGAGGGTATAGGAACAAACAGAAAAGTGGAAGCCTGCAATGGTAGTCCCCAAATGGGAAACCCTGCAAGTGGAAATTGAAACAGTCTGTGTTGACATAGATGAGCTATGTGAGAAAGTGCAATGAAAATGAGAAGAGATAGCTGAATTTAAAAAAATTAATATTCCAGGGCAATACAGGAAGAGGCGCGGTTATCTCAGGAACTTTTTCTGTTAGAAGTAGAAGTGGTTGCCAGCTCGGTGGCATAGAGGGTTGAGGCGCTGGCATCTTACCTGGGCCCACACTGGTGACCCGGGTTTGGGAACGGACTTGGGATGCCAGGGGCTGGCAGGGGTCGGAGAGGATTGAGCATCTGTAGGGACTGCTATTCTCTCCCGGGGGTGGGTTAGGGAGTCATCAGTCAGCAGCAGCCTCTGGTGGAGACCAGGAGCACTGCACGGGATGAAGGAGGGATGTACACATAAACGTGAAAATGCTCCATGTCACGCCGGATAATGGCTGCCTGGCTCTCTGAGCCCGTCAATGCCTCCAAAACCTTCTGCCTCAGCAGCACCTCCCTGGACCAAGATGTTGCACTGGTCTGCAGCCCCCTGGTTGGTGCTTTCCCCTCAGAGAAGGGGGACTCATCTGGTGAAAGGTTATGCCGGGTTACCCAGGGAGATGGCTATCATTTGAGAGTGGAGGCTCGGGGGACAGAACGGGTCAGTAGAAGCATTTGCTCACCTGAAGGAGAGGCTGGTGTGGATGCAAGCTGGGGAGAAAAGAAATAACACACACAAAAAAAAAAGAAGTAAAAGTGGTTGAGAGAAAAGTGGAGTCTCAGTGGGGCATAGGAAAAGGTTAGAAAATCTAGCAGAAGTTATACAGCCAATGCAGAATGCCAAGGCGGAGGCAGAAAGGAAAAAACACTGAGCAGATAGAGGGTTCTGGAAAGATTGGAGGTCACAGGATCTGTGGAAAGGTAAAAACCAGACCTTGTTAGGAACCATGCTCAGAACAGTGCCACAGATAAGG
Organism: Neoceratodus forsteri; assembly: GCA_016271365.2. Classification (NCBI taxonomy): domain Eukaryota; kingdom Metazoa; phylum Chordata; order Ceratodontiformes; family Ceratodontidae; genus Neoceratodus; species Neoceratodus forsteri. The sequence goes on from CM057450.1 coordinate 1,549,609,784, forward strand.
AGGCACAGATCACCTCTGCAGAAGGCACTGCAACAAACACTCAAAAAGGGTTCCCCTCTTCCAAAGGTCAAGCAACCTTCCTGGAGGTCAGAGCAGGTAGGTTTAAAAATACAGCTGTTAGGCAAAAAGCTGATAAACCAGTAGACAAGACATCACAGCAAGTGCCAATATCAGGGAGGCATGTAACAAACAAGCCTCAGACAAGTGGTCTCCCCAGAGCTGAATGAAAAGTGGTACACTGGTTACAGTGGTACCTGAAAACCAGAGGTTTTACAATGCCTGAAAATTTTTAATTTTTTTTTTTATTTTAGTTGACTGGGTAAGTGCACTAGACAAACTCTGCCCATTTTCAGGCATGACCCGTGGGAGGGTGTTACAGATGAATGCCAACTGACGTTGAACCAGATTAAGCTGGACTTCTGGTGCGGCTCTGGAACAAAGGGCAGCATAAGATCGGAGCTCCACTCAGACCTCCCTCCAAAAGCAATTAAAAAGCCAAAATTCAGCTTAAAAACTTGGTAGATGGAGAAATTCTTACAGATGGCATCAATTACACAAAAGGGAACCATGAACAGATACGAAGTATTACCAATAGAAGAAGAGAAATCAGGAGCTGAAAAATCAGACTCGGAGACCTCAGAATTATCGCAGGCCCAGACAGTATCATCAGGAAAGAAACCTAAACGCAAAAGAACAAAAACCAAGGTCTTAGTCTTAAATGACAAATTAGACAGAATACTAACAGACTTACAAGAAATCAAAAAGGACTTTCAGGACTTTCGCTCAGAACATGATCTTCTACGCACAGACGTATCAAATCTACAAAACCAAGCAAAGTAGATAGAGCAAAAAATAACTCTGACCAGGCCTCAGAGATCACGTACATTCAAACAACTATAACCCAGTTTCTAGATATAACTAAAGCCCTGGGAGAGCGACAGGAAGATGCAGAGAACAGACAGAGATGCCAGAATATACGAATCTATGGAATACCAGAGAATAGTGAGGGCAGAGACATGAGGGGCTACATAGAGAATTTGCTAAGAGAAGAACTAGACCTTGAGCAGGACTTTCCCTTGGAAATAGAGAGGGCTCACAGGGCACTCAGCCCTAAACCTGTGGATCCGGAGATACGTCCGTGCTCCATAATAGTGCAATTTCTGAGTTACCACACTAAAGAAAAAATACTCCAGAAAGTGTGGGCAAAGGGGGAAAATATTCAAGGGCAAACAGAGACTGTTTTTTGACAATGATTATGCGAGAGTAACAATGCAGAGAAGAAGGGAATATGTACCTTTGCTTCTGATTTTGAGACAGCTGCAGTTGAAATTTCATACACTTTATCCAACCTGACTCCTAATCCAATATCCCAACGGACAGGCCATATACGATACCGTAGCGAGTGCGATGGAAGACCTGAGACAGAAAGGATTTGAGCTACCCACCAAGCTACCAGGGAAACCATACAACTTAAACTCAGGACTGAACAAAGAAAATAGACCAGGAAGGGAATCACAGCAAGTAGTACTAGATGAGATAAAGAGACTATTGGGTCAATTTGCAAATAAAATATAATGATTATCCTCTCAAAATGAGTAGACTGTTGAGCTAGAGCACAGCATCTAGGTGAGATGGAAAAACAGCCCACGAGAAGGTAGGCCCTCAGCTTAGACTGTGGTGATTAACTGGGGGGAGTGCAGATCTAGGCCTGGTCTGTGGTGATTAAGCCCTCAGGGGAAGTACACGAATGACTCCATTGTGGGAGAGGAGATCCCGGCAAGCTGGATGGGGGTTCTCTGGGGATTGTCTCCACTAAAGGGCACCAAAATGGTTTGGTGAGAGAGATCGCTTGTGGGATAGCGCAAATGAGCCCCGAATCAAATACTATAGAATGCTTAATAGTTTAAGAGGAGTGACCAGGGAGCTGGTCACTATTTCTTGCTTAATGATAAGCATTTAAAAATCTCTTAAAAAAGGAGATAAATTGAGGGGGCGGGTTCACTTGAAGCAATAGATACAGAAACAAGGTAATAATTGGGGCACTCTTGGTGGGGAGAAGGGTGGAGAATAAGACAGGACCAGCTAAACTGGGGATTTGCTAGTGGAATCCCAGGGGGAGACATCCGGACAAGGCATGGAGAGCTCTGCAGGGACCAAGCAGTCGAGGGGGGGGGCTTGCTGGACTCGAATAAAGGGCTGGATGTGAAGGCCAAGGGCTTCCTAGTGGGAGCTCAAGGCATATAGCAAAAACAAAATCTACCAGAGGGCGCACTCTGCTTAAGGCTGAGAATCAAGGGGATTTTCTAACATAATAAATGTTAGGGAGGAAAACGGGGGAAAAAAAATAAAACAAAACAATATTGGATAAAACCAACAAGAAGAATAAAGAGTAAAGAAAACTGATAATCAGGACAATTAAATGTAAAGGACATGGACTAATTGAATAAAGAAGATGGACTACCTGAGGATTATGTTGGGGGGGAGAGAAAGAGCGATGAAGCGACCAGAGCCTGGCACCTGTATTAATTATCTTATTTTTTTTATATTTTAAGTTGGAAATTACACTTATTGTTTAGAAATTTCTTTAAAGAGACTGGATAGCCATATAGGAAACCCAGTTAAGCCCCAGTTTAATATAAGTTTACATTATGGGGGATATGTACAACCCCCAGGGCAGGCCTACAGAGTAAGACAAATAGCTCACATTAGATGGATTATTCCATCCTTGTCAGGGAAGAATCTGACATTGGAAGTCACTATTGATATAGGTTATACTCAGAGAGGGAGAGTTAGTTATCTGGGAAGGGGGACGAAAAAAAGGAGAAGATACAGAGACATCGGAGAATATAAATGGATGAGATATGAATCAAAAAAAAGGAAAGCAAGAATTGAGAATACTCGGGGAGCAAGCAATATAAAAGAGAGGCAATGTAATAGATATAAGAGAATGTCAATAGGGGAACATTATCAAAAGTATTTAGATGTCTCAGATTAAGAAAACCCTGAAAGTGGTGTCCCAGAATGTCAATGGGTTAAGTAACCCTATAAACAGATCTAAAATAATCTCCCATCTCAGAAAAATGCACCCCTAAATTATTCTATTACAAGAGACACATCTATCAAAAGATGAACATCAGAAATTATTAAAATATGGAATGTCGAGTATTGTGGCTAGTACATACACAAGAGGGCGTAGGAGAGGTTCGGCCATACTTATATCATGATTCTCGACATTTCAAATGCTTGAATCATATCAAGATGGAGAGGGCAGGTTAAGCTTAATTAAGGGAAACTGGGAAGGTCAGATTTACACAGTGGGAAGCATATATATACACCACCAGGATCAGAGAACATGGTATATCAAGCAGTCTTTGTTAAAATTATAGCCTTTAAACAAGGGAAACTAATATTAGGAGGGGACTTGAACCTTTTAATGAACCCTGCAAAGGATAGCTCAAACCTTAATACCCCCAAAGCTACAAGTGATCAGAAACATGGCAGGAGACTTATAAAAGACCTTGCTTTAATAGATACTTCGAGACATTCTTACCTAACTTCCCGGTGATATACACATTTTTCAGGGGTCCACAATACATATTCACGTATAGACTATTTTCTAGTGGAAGCAGAATCTTTAGATATAATACATAAGGCAAAGATTTCCCCAATTTATCTATCAGACCACACAATTATTACTGTAGAACTAGAAGCAGAACAGGAAGTAATAATGAAACAATGGAGGTTCAATAATATGTTTATTAAAGATAAACTATTTAAATAAAAAGTGCAGCAATGGATCCTCAGAATAATACAAGAGAACACAATAGAAGAGGTGCAGGATGGAACATTATGGCATACATTAAAATCAGTTCTAAGGGGAGAAATTATAGCATATGCAACCTATCAAATGAAAATGAGAGCTAGGAAACAAAAGGAGTTCGAATTGGAACTAGAAAGATTACAACAAGTACATGCAGAGGAAAGGAGAGATACGATTACACAGATTAACCAGGTAAAGACAAAACTACAAGATATACTAAATCAAAAAACTGAACAAGCCTTGATGTATGTGAAACAAAGATACAATGAAGGGGGAAGTAGGGAGGCCAAAATACTAGCCTATAGATTAAGAAAACAACAGGCAATATCAACAATATCTAAAATAAAACACCCAACACGAGCCAAAATACTAAATAAAACAAAGGATATATTAGAGGGCTTCAAAACATTCTACTCAAAATTATACTATCAACAACAAGAACCAGAACAAGACAAATACAAAACATTTTTTACAAATATGAAATTACCCCAAATCACAGAGGAACAAAGTAAGGCACTAACTTGTCCAGTAACTTCCCAAGAGATAGGTAATAGCTTTAGTAACTCCAACTCAAATAAGAGCCCAGGCCCAGATAGATACACTGCAGAATTTTATAAAAGATTAAAGAAAACTCTACTTCCAATACTAACTAAATTATTTAATGATATACAAGATGACAATTCCCCATCCCAAACAGTTGGCAATATGCTAGCATATCCACAATACTTAAACCAGATAAAGACCCAATAATCTGTGAATTGGCCTATTTCAGTTTTAAATCAGGATTACAAATACTTCACAAGCATTATGGCTAAAAGACTAGAAAGCATACTACCCCATATTATAAACAAAGATCAAGCAGGGTTCATCATAAAACGCCAAACAGCAGATAATGTTAAACAAACAGTATATCTACTAGAAGAAATACAAAAGGAAAAAAAAAACCTTCATACTTTTAAGTATGGATGCCCAGAAAGCATTTGACAGAGTTTCTTGGAGATTTCTAAGATACACGATGGAAACATTTAATTTCCCAATAGCCTTTTTAAATATAATACAACGAATATATACATCTCCACAAGCAATGATAAAAGTGAATGGATCATTTTCAACTCGTTTCCCCCTAAATAGAGGTACCCACCAGGGCTGCCCTCTGTCTTCTTCCCTATTTGCCATATATGCAGAACTGCTAGTCCAGGCTATTACAGAGAATGAATTAATCACAGGGATAAAATTTCTTAACACTACCCACAAAACAGCTTTTTTCGCTGATGACTTACTAATATACTTAACAGAACCAGAAACATCCATACCAAAATTATTCTCTCTTCTTGAGGAGATGGAGTCTATATCAGGCTATAAATCAAACACAAGTAAAAGAGAAGTATTATGTCTAAACTACAACCCAAGTGAGACAATTCTGGCAAGATACCCATTGAGATGGAAAAGTAATAAATTTCGGTATCTGGGGATAAATCTTACAAAGGAAACACACAATTTATATGAAGCCAATTACAACCCACTTATACAATCCATCAGGGATGATTTTCTGAGATGGGATCCTTTACCTCTGTCATTGAATAAAAGAATTGAGGTAATAAGAATGAATATACTTCCAAGATTCCTATACCTCTTCCACACCCTCCCGATCTACCCACAACAGACAGACTTTAAAAAATGGAATAGTATGATATCAAGAGTTCTATGGCAGGGGAAAAAACCAAGAATACAATATAAAACCCTTCAACTACCAAAAAACAAAGGGGGTCTTGCCTTACCTAACTTAGAACAATACGCACAGGCAGCAGTAGTCTCACATGTATTATACTGGTTGGATGAAGGAATGAACCCACACTGGAAAGAGACAGAGAGAGGAATCCAACTAGAGAGGATAGAGAAATATCTATTTGGTCAAACAGTACCAAAATTAACCATGAAAAAAGAGATCAGACTAAAACAAACCAGACAATTACTGAACATTTGGAGATCAATTATTAAAAAAAACTAATGACCCCAAAATATACTTAATACAAAAAATCACAGCAGATCCCAGGTTTAAACTGACCAAACAGGATTATAATTTTACAAGGTGGCACCATCAGGGCCTTACCAGATTCGATCAACTATATAAACAAGGGGTCTTTTGTCAATTCCAGACACTAAAAGAAAAGTACCACTTAGGGAAACAAGACTTTTTCAGATTTCTCCAGATAAGGCATTATTGCAAGAACTGATTAATTAAAGACTGGGTCCCAGGAGAGATGCACCCACTTATGAGAATAATAATCAATACAATAAAGACAGCAATACCAGAACATATAATATCCAAAATATATCAAGCTCTAATGAGCAACCAGAAAGAGATTAAGATGCACTCCCAACAACATTGGCAAGAAGAATTAGGCATAAGTCTGGAGGAAGAGAATTGGGAGGGATATACACAACAGTACACAGAATTACAAGATCTCCAACTTGGAGAGTATTTGGCTGGAAATGTCTGATAAGATTTTTTAGAACCCCACAAATAGTGAGGAAGTATGATTTCAATTGGGAATGACATGCTGGAGAAGGTGTGGGGAACCTGTAGCTAATCATAAACTTATATTTTGGAGCTGCCCAACTCTGGAAACATTTTGGAGAGAGGTGGGGGAAGCATTAAGAGAGTTATTTCCTGAAATAGTTACCTTAACACCAGAAATAGCACTTATTTTAAATTTCACTAGTGAATTAGGAAGAGGCAACACAAGGCTCTTACTAACCATATTGCTCATGGCTGCCAATAAAGCAGTAATGGGGAAATGACTACAGAAAGACCCGCCTACCTCTCAAGAATGGGAAGATATCATCTATCAAATATATAGAATGGAACTTATGACAGCCCAGATCAATTTAAAAACCCAGCGCTGTACAGCTTTTTGGGCTAAATGGTGGCTCTGGCTCTCCAGGCATAGACCTGATCTGATACCATAAGTAAAAGATACCCACTGACAGACCTGGGACTACCACAAGGGAACCTATGAATAAAGTACTAAATGTATTACTGAGAAAATATTTAGTAAGATAAACTCCTGAGACCATTATGAATGACATATCTATTCAGAATCTATGATAAATATGTATGAACAAAAGATGTATACTGTACTTCTCCAGAAAATAATAGAACAATAAAAAAATATAAAAAAAAAAAGAACCAGATTAAGCTGTTGGTGGTATTTTTAGTGAATGGGGGGAAATTTTGGCCGGGGCACCGTGGAAATTCTCCTACTCTTTTCGAGAAATGCCATGGGATCTTTACCATCCACCTGAACTACCACCAAAACAGGCAGATGGGACCTCGGTTTAACATCTCATCCGAAAGACGGCACCTCAGGAGTACAGCACCCCCCTCATGCTGCACTACAGTGTCAGTATTAGGATATTAACCCAAGTGCCTGGTGTGGGGACAGAACCCACAGCCTTCGGCTAAGGTTGGCTTTTGTGGTTCCTGGTTCAGAATTTCAGAAAGGAAGGAAACACTGGAGCAAATGCAGGAAACCCTGGAGCAAATACCCACTCAAGGTTATTGGCCAGGACTAGTTAATGAGATAGCTTACTACTGTGCCTCTTGTCCTGAATGCCATGCTGGTAACCTAAAGATTGGAAAGATGACCCCTTGTGTTCAGAGGACCAAACGGTTGCCCCAAACATTATAAAAAGGACCCCATTAAAAAATATGCTGAAAACCCTCTCCCTTGCAAAGAATGAAACTGAGTATGGCAGGGATGCCCAAACAAACTGTGATTGATACTCAAATGTACACATGTATGCTGATGATACCATTATTTTCATCTCCGGGCCCTCTGCCATCAGTGTACAGTCCCCACTCCAGGAAGACTTCAATAGAGTTCAGTACTGGTTCTAGAAAGACAAACTTAAGCTTAACACCAAAAAAAAACAAAAAACTAGCCACCCTCCAGTCCTCTCCTGTCTTCACAACCCTGGATGGCTCTCCACTAGAGAATGTTTCTGCTTTCAAATATCTAGCGGTTTGGTTGGATCACCATCTGTACTTCTCTAATCATGTTAATGCCATCCGCACTAAATTATGCCCCAAACTGGCTGTCCTCTCTTGACACAAGGCCAGCCTCCCTCTCCCCGTCCACCGTGAGTTGGTTACCAAAATGATCTTTCCTGTCTTCAGTTATGCTAATGTGGTTTATGGTACTGCTTCTCAATCTTTACTTACCAGACTAGACACCCTCCTGAATTATTTCTGCTGGTTCGCCATGCCCCCCCCCCCACCACTGTCTCCTGTACTCCGCCCTCACGCCCCTGCCCCGCAGAAGAATGGTTCACTGTGCCTTCTTTGTTGCAAAATTCTGGTTTGAAACCCTCCCTACCTACCTCTCTGCCCACCTCTCCCAAGCTTCTCCCTCTACCTACTCCCTTCATCACCGGGATCCGTGTACTTTTGCCGTTCAATGCTCCCTTTCTGCATCTGGCCAATCTGCTTTCTCCTTTCATTTCCCTTCTCTCTGGAATAAACTCCCCTCTGACCTTAGACTATCCTCCTCCCCCTTCACACTCAAAGGGCTACTCAGACTTCTGCCTCACCCACAGTGCTCCCTGTGTACCCTAGCTCTGCCTCCTAAGCATTGGTTAACCAATCATCTACAGTTGCAAACCCTTGTCCAATAGGAACCCCATTGTTGTAATTTGTGTCTTGCTGTCTGTATTTCTTTTTGCCCTGACCCATTGTTTATTATTTGGTGCAACAGCCTGTCCTGCAACTGGACTGTGGTGCTATCTGTGGATAAACTGTTTTTTTTTTTGCTTTAATGTTGTACTCCAGTACCTTGATGTTACCTACTGTTATGGAAATTGTAACCACGACCCTTGTTTCTTGTTACTGATGTGTTTTTTTGTCATATGTAAACGTACTATTTTCCCATGTTGCCTTTCCCTGGGTCGTACCTGGAAACAAGTCTCGGCACATTGATGCTATTCCTGGTTATCAACTTTGAAATAAATAAATAAAATTGATAGGACGTGGATGGGTATCCCGTGAAATCGGCAACCACAAAACCAGCGACGGTAAAACAGCGCAGTAAAAAAGAACAATGATTGCTGAAACAGTGACCTGTGGCTTTCTCCTCCTCCCCAAGTTGCATCTCCCTCGGATATAGTAAGCAGGGGTGCAGGGGCAATGCCCCTAACAAAGCTCATTTCACAAGGAACCCATGGATGTTATGAAGGAAATGTGTGCCTTGGTAAATTGTAAGATTGATGGCCCAGTGAAACAAGGTCCAAAACATGTAAAGAACAAGCTGTGCAAATTTATGACAGATGTAAATATTTGGGACAATGTAATACTGTACTGGATGTGGATGGTGTGGGAGGTGCCTCCAACATCCAGAGGGTTCTCACCACATAAAATACTGTATGGACAACCATCCCACAGAATAGTAAATCTCATTATGGACAGTTCAGGCATGTAGATCACGTAAGATGCTGCAGTTTATTTTAAGGAGGAGAGATGGGCTGGACACAGCTGGCAGAGTTGCCAAAATAAAATGCAAAGTGCACTCCTTTGCTCTGTATACCGAAGGTGTTAGGGTTCAGAAGTTATGGGGATTGCAGTACAGTATCCCATGGTCCAGGCAAAGTATATAGCAAATACCCTTTTTCTTCCCAGGAGGGGACAGTGCTGGTGGTAATTTCTGAGCCTTCCATGGGCGTGGCTCTGAGGGTACGGGTATGTGACAGGGTAGGTCTGCCCTTTGCCCTCCCCCATCACTTTTAGGACCAGAGATGGCTTCTCAGGAGCTCTGGTGGGAGCCAAACCAGGATTTGGCAAGTTGACCTTTAAGAATACTGTGCAAGGAGGGAGACCTACAAACTTGCAGTCAGCATTAACTGGATACTTGGGAGCAGCTGAGGAGCTGAATAAAATGAGCATACCTCAGTGTGAAATTATTATTATTATTATTTTGGCTGGAATCTGCAGGAATGAAGAGGTAAACCCTGCAGAGCACAGAGCTGAAGTGGAGTTCTGAAGAACTTGTGGCTGAATGCATAGGAGGAGGTTAGCCATGGAAGCCAGAAATAGGCAAAGTTGGGGAAGTGTGCCTGGAAGCCTACCTGAAAGCAGGGTGAGCTGATGAAAAGTGAGAGAGGATGAGTTCAGTATAGGCTGAACTGGTGCCACAGAGTTAGTAGCCAGAAAACCTAAGGAAAGTCCTGAGAAAGAGAATCAGTTCAGTGTAGTCTAAGTTGGGACCGTAGAGTCAGTGGCCGGAGAGGATCACAGAGAGGCAGTTTATACCTGCTGTATCAAAAAGGGCCTACCAGGTTAGAATCTCGCAGCTAGAAGAACGTGGTCTAAACTGCGCTTTCTAAACTACGTTTGCCTTTCACAACAACAGAGGTAGAATAGCGAAAGCTAGTAACCACTACTCTGTGGCTGTAAAGGAAAGGCAGGAAGTGAAGAAGTGGGAGAAAAGTGCAAAGGCTGGCTGAGCTGCTTCTGTGGTGGAGAGGTCTAAGGCACAAGCAACTTGCCCAGTACTGCTTGGAAGACCAGGGTTCTGTTCTGGCTCTCACAGCTTTACTTCCCCCAAGTGTATTTTTTTTTATTTTACATGCCGAAACACATATCCCCCCAATGTTCTGTAACCCCCTTTGAGTTAGATATTTTAGTTATGGTAGAGTGTGGGGGGAGGAGCCCCCCCGCCAAACTAAAGTGTTTATTTGTGTTTTATTTTTTTTATTTTACGTGAAAAACATATCCCCACCCAAGGTTCTACCCCACCCCATGTTCTGCCCCTTGGAGTTAGGTATTTTAGTTATGGGCTGTAAGGGAAGAGACCCCCCCATTGGGAGGTGTGGGGGGCATAGTCCCTCGCAAAACTAAAGTGTTTGTGTTTTTTTAGCCATGGTAGAGGTCTTTGGTATGGATTTGGACTGCTACCATTGGCGCTGTTGTTATCTGGCGATGTTTTGTCCTGGCGCTATTCCTGACGGCGCTTTTGTGGCTGGTGCTCTTCTGACCTAGTGCCCAAAAAGGATAATCACAGATGAGATATATATTTTATTTAAACTGGAAAAGAAATCCTTTAATTTTGTACTATTCAAATAAAGGTAAGAGTTTAGGTGTTTGAACTTTGAAGCCTGTCTAATCTATTGTCAATGTCAGTGGCTCAGTAGGTAGCACACTTGCTGCTGAGGCTGGGAGATTAGAGGGCTGTGGGTTCAGTTCCCACATCTGGCACTTGGGTTAATATCCCAGTACTGACACTGTAGTGCAGCATGAGAGGGGTGCTGCACTTCTGAGGTGCCATCTTTCGGATGAGACCTTAAACTGAGATCCGATTCTGTCTGGATTAGTGGATGTTAAATATCCCATGACACCTCTTGAAAAGAGTAGGGCTGTCTTAGCCAAATTTCCCTCATTCACTAAAAGTACCACCAACAGCTTCATCTGGTTCAAGGTCAGTTGGCATTCATCTGTATCCCTATCCCCTTCCCCTGGGTTGTGCCTGAAAATAGGCAGGATTTGTCTAGTGCACTTACCTGGTCAACAATAAATAAATATTGTTTTAAATGTTCCTGAATAGCATTGACCACGTGGTTACACACTACCTGTTGCAGAGGGTTTTTTTTGTCTTGAAGTACAGGGCTTCTTCTTGATGTTCTCTGAATGAAACTGAAAAGAATATGTTTTTGGTTTGAAATAACTTTCATACTGGTAATCTCAGAAGCTCTACAAACTGATGAAGTTCCGAAAAGCTCTTTACAAAGTTGTACAGATAAGTTAGATCTTAGTGCAGTAACAACTGACTAAACTTAGTGCAGTGACAATTGACTGAACTGAGGTTTACACCTTGTCTGTGGTTTATACACTATGTACACCTCAACTGCACCTAATACACACCTCCAAAAATACTGTACACCTCAACTGTACCTTAAAACCCTTTACTTCTACTAATATACACTTCATCTACACCTTACAAACTTAGCATTATGCACCTCAATTACACCTCAGAAACTTAACATTTAGCAGTGTACACCTCAACTGTACCTCAAACTCAACTTACAGCTGTATAGACCTCAGCCACATCTTGACTTCTGCCTTGTGTTACTGAGTGGATCTTGGTGGCCCTGTAAGGACACCTTTGGCAGTTTTGATTTCTGAACTCCCTTGCAGTACCTTTGGTTAGTGGCAGCTTGATCTCAGGAAGCATTTACTTTTATGTTTATCTGGGCTCTGCCTGCAAAATAACCACTCTCTTAACGATGCACTGAAGAATAGGCTATGCAAAGAAGAATGCCTCTTAACAAGATTTGAGGGGTTGAAGTAAAGTCAGACAGAGAAATTCCTTCTCAATAATAGGTATGCAGTTGAAATCCTAGTTTTGCAATTGATAAATCAATTATGTAACTACCCACAGGTGTTGCCTATGCATAGCATTTATCCTGAGTGGAGATATTGAAGCTAATCCAAGTCCTGCTGAGTAGAAATATCATATAAAAATAAAACATAACAATGTAAGAAGCATAAAAAACAAAACTGATTTATTTAGATCCTGGGTAAATTCGGAATTGCCTGAGATCATTTCTCTCCCCAAGACCTGGTTAACGAGTAAAGTATCTGATAATGGAATTTGAACTGGAGAACTACTGTATGCATAGATTAGACAGAGGTAAGAGGAGAGGTGGGGGTGTGTTATTCACCAAATGGGATTTGGGCCCTACAAAAATACTGTATTAGGGACAAGTTGAGAGCACTGAATGCTTATTACTCAAATTGCAGTCTCTCAACCTGGTCATAGACGTGATCTGTTCTCTGCTTAGGACCAGGCTGAAAGAATTTGATCAATTAGCTCAAAATCATGCATAATCACTCAGAACATTATGAATTAGTGTTAACAGGAGATTTTAATGCTGCATGGGGGTACCCAAGGGGTAAAAGTCTTGAAAATAGCTTCAGGTTGTTAGACTTGAAGCAAGTTATAAATGCTAAAACTAGAAAGGTAGACTGAATAGTCCTGGAAATATACTCGATCTTCTGTTTGTTTCCTCTAAAACTGGTATTAAAAATGCTGACAAAATGCCCCAGTCTCAGGTGATCATGATACCATCAGCTGTAATATACATATGTTAGGGAAATCAAAAAAACTGGCAGAATCAGCAGAAATTCAACAGAGATGTTTTAAAACATATACTAAAGAGTTGTTTTTAAAGATCAAATGTCATATACTTGAGAAAAGCTTGAATTCACTTGAATTCAAGTCCCTGTGTCATGATTAGTGTTTCCTGAAAATATCATGCTGTTTTGTTTTGTGTTTTTTTAAAGCAGCATCTGTTAATGTGCTCTGCAGTAACTGAAAACAGTGAAGATTTTTCTGCTCCTATCAGTGAGCGATGACATCATTTTGGTCTAGCCTGCTACAGCAGTTAAGTCCCTGATTGACCGAAGAAGCTGTTGCAGTTCCCAGTCAGAGAAGTCTGTAGAGTTAATTGTTTTCACTCAGAGTTTGTTATTAACCCATCTGGTTTGTGTTTAGATAGATTAGCTTAAAATCTATCATTCTGTTCTCATAAAAAGTTGATCATTTGAGTTTCAGTGCTGAACTGAAATGATATGAATGCATGTCTGTGAGAAATTACCTTGTCTGTATCACAGCTGTTAGTTCCTTCTCATCAAAACTCTACATTGTTTTCTGGATATATATAACACGGGGCTGTTTAATGTATATAAAATAAATCTAAATTTTGTTAATTCATAGAAGCAGTGTGTCTTTGATGTAGCATCCATAAACAGGTTCATGTGAGAACAATTTTGTTTTTATGTCAGATTGACAAACAGATATCTGCCACACTCTATTTCAGGAACATGTACTGTATGAACTCATAAAATTCCATTCTTTGAGGGTTTCTGTTTGAAAATACATCATGTATGTATATAACAAGAAATACTAAATGGCATCCTGATGCCTCTGTCTCCTGCCCAACAGTTGAGGCAGCAGTGCTCTGCTGCCCCCTTTCCCCTGCCCCACAAGCTCCATCTCCTGCCCTCATTTGAGGCTGCTGCACCCAACTGCCCACTGTCTTCTCCAAACAGTCAGAGCTGCTGCACTCTGCTGCCTCCTGCACAAACAGTTGAGGCTGCTGCACCCTGCTTCCCTCTGTCCCCCATCCCCACAGTCAGGGACAATGCACCCTGTTGCCCTCGGTTCCTGTTTCCACAGACAGTGCTTTTGTGCTCTGCTAAGTCCTAGAATCACAGGGCCTATGCCTCCACAGTTGGAGCTGTTGCACAATGCTGCCCCAGGCTTTTGCTGCACCCTCCTACCCACTTCCATTTCCCTACATAGCCAGGGCCACTGCACCACATCTCACAGTCAGGGCTGTTGTACCCTGATGTCCCACTGTGTCCTACACCACAGTCAGGGCTTCTACACTATACTTTCCCCAGTCCCATTCCACCACTGTGCCATGCTGCACCATAGAGCCTCTTGCCTTCACAGTTAGGGTTGTTCCGCCATGCTTCTTTCTGCCACCAGAGTCAGACCCTTTAGTACACTGCCCAAACTGCTCAAAAGAAAGAAAGAAAAAATACTTTCATCTTGTGTTGTAGGGTGGGAGGCAAAGGGTAACAGGATGCAGCAGCCCTAACTATTTAAGCAGGAGAGAGGGGAGGCATCAGGGTACAACAGTTCAAACTGTGGAACAGGGTGCAGCAGACACGCCTGTGTGGGATAAGGGGCATGGGCAGCAAGGTGTAGCAAATGATCTGACTGGTGGCAGGGGGCAACAGGGAGAAACTGCCCCAACTGTGGTGGCAGGGGACAGGGTGCAGCAGGTGCCCTGTCTTGTCTTCTGGCAAGTGACAGCATGGAGCAGCAACCCTCACTGTGGAGGCATGGGGCTCTAGGGCACAGCAGCCTTGACTGTGTAGACAGGTGCAGGATGCAGCAGCTTGGATGTGGTGGCAACCGCAATGACAGAGGACAGCATGATGCAGATGCCTCAACTGTGTGGCAGGACATGGGAGCATCAAGGTACGGCAGCCCTGACTGTGGGACAGGGTGCATGTGGTGCAGCAGCCTTGCCCAGTGGGAGCAATGGAAGTGGGTAGCAGGTGCAGCAAATACCCCACATCTGGTGGCCTGGGGAAGCATTGTGCAACATCCCCAACTGTGAAGGCAGGGGATATGGGATTCTAAGGCTTAGCAGAGTACAGCAGCCCCGACTGTGGAGACAGGAACAGGGGTCAACAGGGTGCACTGGCCCTGACTGTGGGAGTGGGGACAGAGGGAGGCAGCTGGGTGCAGTAGCCCTGACTGTGTGGAAGACAGTGGGCAGTGGGGTGCAGCAGCCTCAAATGGGGGCAGGAGACAGGGGGCTTATGGGGCAGGGGAAAGGGGGTAACAGAGTGCTGCTGCCTCAACTGTCAGGCAGGAGACAGAGGCATCAGGATACCATTTAGTATTTCCAGTTATACATATACAGTACATGATGTATTTTCACACAGAAACACCCAAAGAACTGAATTTTATGAGTTCATACAGTGCATGTTCCTGAAACAGAGTGTGGCAGACACCTGTTTGTCAATCTGACATAAAGACAAAATTGTTCTCACATTTATGGAGGCTACATCAAAGACAATGCTTCTATGAATTAACACAATTTAGATTTATTTTATATACATTAAACAGCCCCGTGTTATATAGCCAGAAAACAATGCAGAGTTTTGATAAGGAACTGACAACTGTGATACAGACAAGGTAATTTCTCACAGACATTCATTTATACCACTTCAGTTCAGCACTGAAACTCAAATGATCAACTTTTCATGAGAACAGAATGATAGATTTTAAGCTAATCTATCTAAACACAAACCAGATGGGTTAGTAACAAACTCTGAGTGAAAACAGTTAGCTCTGCAGACTGCTCTGATTGGGAACTGCAACAGCTTCTTCAGTCAATCAGGGACTTAATTGCTGAAGCAGCAGGCTAGACCAAAATTATGTCATTGCTCACTGATAGGGACAAAACAATCTTCACTGTTTTCAGTTACTGCAGAGCACATTAACAGATGCTGGGTTTTTTTTTTTTCCAATTCTTTTTCCCTCCAGTCATGACCTGTGGAGCCTCTCTCAGGCATCCTGCCTGTTCCTGCCCACTTGAGGTCCTCTTGCCTCAAAGCCTCCTCTCTCCCCACCCTCCAGCTACAGCCAGTACCCCCAGCTTAACCCCTCCGGGGTGCAGTCACCCCTCCTCTTGGGCACACTTGAAGTCAGACCCTGGCTGTAGTGGAGGGGTCTGGGTGGAGGAACTGAGAGGCTGGACAAGCTGAATCTGGCAGTGGGCATGGGGGTCAGGTGCTGTCGCCTACTCCGCAGAGCCAGTATTTTCTTTATTCTCCCTTGTTGCTTCTCCCCCTTTATGTGGGCACCCCTGATGTCAAGCACATGGCAACCCTGCTGATGCCAGCCATGCCAGTTTGTGCTGTCTGCATACTGCAGCACCCTGATCTCCACTGGGAGCCACTGGAACACTGGACAATCACCAGCCCTTCCCCTCGGGAGAGGAAAGCATTCCATTGGACACTCAATCCTCTCCCTCCCCTGCTGACAATGGCAGTCCAGGCTCATTCCCAAACCCAAGTCACCAGCATGGCACGAGGTGTGGCATTCAGTGCCTCAACCCTCAGCACCACCGGGCCAGCCCCAGATGCTGTTTTAAAGAAAAACCACAAAACCAAACAGCATGATATTTTCAGGAAACACTAACCATGACACAGGGACTTGAATTCAAGTGAATTCAAGCTTTTCTTAAATATACAGCATTTGATCTTTAAATAGATCAGCCTAAGTAAATTGGCTAATGCTGTTCCTTATTCCAGCATTGGATATGGCTGTAAATGAATTTACTATACTATTTTTAGAAATTTGTAATGAATTGATAGCTATTAAAAAATTAAACAAAGGAAAAAAATCATGTCCCTTGGATAACAAAAAATTAAGAAGGAGATAAGAGTAAAAATAGATTATGGAAAAAAGCAAACAGAACTCTAAAAACTGAAGAGTGGGAAAACTTTAAAAAAGCCCAGAATTATTTCAATCAAAAGATCAAAAGAGTAAAAAGAAACTACTACAGTGCAAAAGTTAAAGACACTACAGAGCCAAGACAGTAGTGGGAATTCATTAAATCCTTTGAAACACCAGTAAAAATGATTTTCCTATTCAAACAGAACAATGAGGCAGTATAGCGCAGTGGTTTAAGGCTCTGAACTGCAAACCTGGAGACCTAGGTTTGAATTCCACAGCCCCCACTTGCATACTGTGTGACCCTGAACAAGTCACTTAACTTCCTGTGCTCCCAAGTTGCACCTGTAAACAAGCTATCAGCTTAGTGCGTCTCTCCTGGTAAAACAAAGGCAAACAAAAAAAATGTGGTTCTCCAACATTCATTACGTTCTGCAGATATATTAAATGGCTGTTTCACGTATTTGTCTTGATACTGAACTTCCAAAAATATTTTCATTTCATTTATTTTATACTGAAAAAATCTGTGAGTAAAAAATGCCCATTTTCACAGATGTCCAGTGATAAATAAAAAGACAATATAAAAAACAAAATTACATAAATACATCAATAAACATTTTGTTGCAAATACATTAGAAACAATTACAAACAGTCTCTGACAAAAACTTTTGTTCAAGCAAACATTTAAAATTTGACACAGTACAACAAACAATTACATTAGATAATTGATTATATTGAATCAACAATTCAAAATGAATCAAGTTCTTCATAAAATTTGATCTAATCAATGGTAGCTTAAACTTCCTACTTAAACTGTTTCTAGTCATAACGGTGTACACAGAGATGGGGAACATACTAGCAACACTATCAGGTAAAAAACCTAATTGAATCTTATGCAAAAAGGTTAAAGACCTATGTTTAAAGAAAATACTAAGAGGTAAGCAACCAGATTCTTCGTAAAGTGTACAATGATGAGTCATCCTAGGTAGGCCAGTAATAAAACGTAGAATACTGTGATCAGTACTGTTAAGTTTGTTTAACATTTTAACATACCTAACTAAAGAAAACAAAAAACAGTTTGCCAATAAATTCCTAGACTCATTATCAAGAAATTTTTTGACACGAAACAACATACCAAGTCACTGATGTAGGCGAGCTATCAAAAAATCAATATGTTGATCAAAATTTAAGTACTGATCCAATATTATACCCAAATACTTAAAGGTACAAACCCTTTCTATTATATTACCAAAATTATCTTTAAGCACAAAATTATGATCCGTATGAAATAAGATATAAACTTAAAAGAGCTAAATAACAGTCTCAACATAAAATAAGTAACAATATCACAATATTAAGATTTAAAATAATTTCTAGAAGTGATGTACTAAAAATATTAAGAAAATTAAAAACTTAAAAACCTGGTGATGTAGATGGGGTAGAGACTAGGCTCCTAAGATAGATAGACAGACAGGCAGAAAGACCGATATAAATTGCAAAAATCTTTGTTAATGCTCCAGTTAGGGTCAAAGCAACAAAAGCTGGGAAATGAGACGTCAGGGTTTCCAACCCTAATAACACCCCACCCTCCCAAACCAGGCAGGACAGCAGGTGTGGAGTGTGTCTTGAGATTCTCAAGCCTAACGCTCACCCCATTCCATCTGCAAATAAGGTCAGATGTGTAGACTTTATGAGAATGGGGTGAGTGTTAGGCTTGAGAAGCCCAAGGCACACCCCACACCTGCTCTCCTGACTGGTTTGGGAGGGAGGGGTGTTAGGGTTGGAAACCCTAACACCTCATTTCCCAACTTTTGTTACTTTGACCCTAACCAGAGCATTAACAAATATTTTTGCAACTTATTTCCTCACTTTTTAAGATAGTATAATATTATCCTTTTTTTACTGTGAGAGTGCAGGGTCCTTTGGACCCTGCGTTCCCATCCCTCTGTAGATGCGTGTATATATATCTACATATATAGATATATATGTAGCTGTGGAAGCACAGGGCCCTCTGAGCCCTGCACTTCCATTTGTAGGACAACAGTGACCAAATTGTCAGCATAGCCATCTTATTACCTCATCTCATGTACCCGGCACAGAAATTTTTGAATCCCTGCTAAAATGTAATTCTGCGCAACTGCAACACCATTCCACACCACAGGTACAAGAGATTTTCCTTGGCCGTAACCAAAACACCCTTTATTTCAAGTTTGTTACTACTATGAAATGTTGTTGTTTAACTGTACAATCCTTCTGTATATAAATCCTAGCTGTACCATGTAATTCTGTTTCTCTGTCTTAACTGTAACTCCTGAATGTTCTTGTACTTGTACTAGTCAACTCCTAAAGTTTCACTACATGCAACTAATCCTGGGTTGCCCCTGAAAAAGGGACCTTTGGGGCTCAGTAGGCCTACCCAGTTATCAAAATTTAATAAATAAATAAATAGGTGCGAAAACACATTTTGGGCAGGATTTGAAAAATGACAGCTGTGACATACATGAGGTGGGGTAATAAGAAGGCTATGTTGAAAATCTAGGGTCAAAATATTTTTAATTTCCAAAGTTATGAGCGTGCATAGCGAAATTACAATGAATGGTCATAACTTTGGCATTTTTTCATGTTCTGATCCCAGATTTTCAACATAGCCTTCTTATGACCCCACTTCCTGAACAAGGGCAGAATAAATTTCCAAATCCCAAAAGGTGAATTTGCCAAGTGACTGTGAAATCACCTTTTGGGCTGAGTTGCATAATGCCAGTCCTATTGTTCGTGAGGTGGAGTCCACAAAAGGCCATGTTGAACATTTGGGGTCAAAATCTCAAAAAATAGCTAAGTTATGCATAAAGGTTGAAACCCCCATTGAAATATACTGCCAAGGAGGCAGTATAGCACAGCGGCTTAAGGCTCTGAGCTACAAGTCTGGTGACATACAGCAGACCAGACCTGGGTTTGAATCTCACAGCTTCCATTTGCATACTGTGTGACCCTGAGCAAGTCACTTAACTTCCCTGTGCTCCCAGGTCATTCTTGTAAAAAAGCTTTCAGCTTAGTGTGCTACTACTGGTTAAACAACTAAAAAAAATATATATATTGAACCACATTTATCTTCGTTCCTCATATTGCAGTCACTGGCTCCAGCAGCAAGACATGGCTACCATCAGAGAGTGGGTCTTGAACCTGCGACCTGTTCAGGTGAGTGGGTGTGTGTGAGCTGGTCAGTGATGAGTGGGAGGTGGGTCGGGGGCTGATCATCAAGGGACTTTTTTTTTTTTTACATTTAAAAATAATTGAGGGACCATTTTCTTATTTACAGGTTTTGCCTGCAATAGGAGGGTGGGGGGTACCACTAGACACCAGGGAATATAAAACAGGACAAAGGGGATGGCAATCAGCGGGTGGGGGCCATCACTAGACACCAGGGAAATGGGGGATAAAGGTGATCGGAGGATGGGAGAGTGCCACTAGACACCAGGGAAGCTCAGATACAGACATTGCAGCCACAGAAGGGTAGCAGTGATTACACTGGACCACACTGGTTTATGAAAAGTGGGAACTGTTACTGCGTGTGGCTGGAGTCATTCATGGAAGCCCACGGTGCTCATTTTTGCCATTAAACCCTGCAAGAGGATTCAAACATATTCACAGCATCAGGAACTTACTGTCAAAGTCACACACAGGAACCCACGCCTTTTTGGCAACTGGTTGCAGGTTGCAATTCAATGCCAAGCACAAGCTCTTGGTTCCCTTATCACATTTTCTTTCAGGAACTGTAGCTAAATCCTAGGTCTGTTGCCTGCATCCTCTACTTTTTATTCTCAATTGCTAACTTGGTTTCATTCAGATTGGAGTAAAATGCAAAAATGTAGTTTGCTGCAGCACTTCCTTATATTGGGAACTGAGGTACTTTCAAAAACTTTCCATAATGTTCTGCCGGGTACTATTAACAAATGATTGCTCAGCATCAAAAAATTTATTGTACCTTTCAACACACTTAACTTGTTCTTCAATTTCTTAAGTTGTAATCTGTAAAGCAGAAAACCGTCCATCGATGTCTTTATTTTATTTTTGAAACCTGGTAAAAAGAAGTCCACCGCCATTTTCACAAAGCTTAACCGCCACCTGACCTCTCACTGTACCACCTCCCTCAGCACCTTTCACAGTCTCACACACCATCACTCACCTGATGGGCTCTACAGTGAAGATCCACTCTCCAATTGAAAACAAGTTTGCTGCTGGAACTGGCGACAGCTATACGGACAAAGGTGAAGGCACTGTAACTGCAGTTGAATTGAACCATGCAGTTACCTTACCTGTCATACAGCAGTCATCGGTTCCAGCAGCAAGACTATATCTTTGATAGGAAGTGGATCTTCACACTGTGAGCACCTCAGTGAGTAAGGTGTGTGGAGGGTAGTGAAGGGTGCGGGGAGGTGAGTGCACAGTGGGAGGTCAGATGGGGGTTGCGGCTGTGAGCAGCATTGGAGTTTTTTTTTTACAGGTTAAAAAATAGACACATTGATGGACAATTTTCTAACTCACAACTTAACATGGACATGAGAGGATGGGGATGGGTACCACTTATCACCAACAGAGAGTAACAAAGAGGGACATGGGAATGTGGGGGGTACCACTGACCACCAACAAGATATGACTAGATAAGACAAGATAAGATTAACTATGGGAATCAAAAGGTGGGGGTACCACTGGACACCAGTGTTTAAAGAAAAAAAAATATGTGGGGATCGGAGGGTGGAGGAAGCCATTAGACATCAACGGAAATTAAATCCTTTTTCATCAGCTGATTTCCTTTTTTGTGAGGAAAAAAAGGACTCATAAAAATGAAGTTAGCAAGTTTTGAAAAAGGATTTAAATAGTTAAAAAATGTTCAGGGGCCATGGGAGCAATTAAAAAATACACAGTGAAGCTCATCAGCTCCCAATGAGCAAGATACATGTTTGGATGTATGTAGAAGACATCCCTAGGCAGAGTTATGACAGTTTGTTGTGTGAAGAAAAAGAAGGGTGGCTCACAAAAAATTAATTTTTTTTCTGGTGACAAGGGATTGGCCCCTCGAGAAAAGGATCCTTTTTCGTGAGGCCAAATCCTATTTTGAACTTTACCCCTCTATCCTGGAGAGTGATCTTTCCATTAAAAATAATGGGAACTTAAGAACTGAATAACTTTGCAACAGATTGATATTTTTTCACCAAACAAATGCATGGCAGTTCTGTTACCCAAGCTGTTTCTACCATAAAACAAATCACACCATCTAGGTGCAAGATGATGAGGAAGAAACTGCAAAAAGTGGTGACTTCTAAGGTTTTTGCACTATCCAGGTCTCAGAATCCACACATCCAATCGAAATGCAACTTGCCATGTCAAAAGATGTACCCCACAGGACAGCGCATGCCAAACTTTGTACAACTACTGATCGGTTGCAAAGTTATTAAAGTGCAAAATTTGAGGTTTGACATTAAACATGCTACCCAACCCTAACTTTAGTGGATCTACCATTATCAATGGTGATCTGCATATACATCCCATGATGCTTTGCATTATGGGGTATGTGCGATTTTGTGTATGTATGTGTGTGTGTGTGTGTGTGTTATATATATATATATATATATATACTGTATATATGAAGATGCCAAGATAAAACTTATATTTAAAAATGGCGAACAAACTGTACCATCTGACTTTCGACTGATTGCTCTCCTGCCAGTAGTATCCAAGGTTTTTGAAAGATTGGTTCATATGTAATTGTATGATTACTTGGAAAAATAATAATCTTATTACCATATATCAATCAGGTTTCAGAAAGGGGTACTTCACAAGCACCATGCTCTCCGACTTTTTAGACTTAGTTGTCTCTCCTTTAAATAAAGGAAAGGTGGTGGGTGCAATGTTCGTGGACTCGTCAAAAAGCCTTTGATTTGGTAAATCACCAAATATTAATAGAAAGATTGGGTAAATTAGGTATTTCAGAGGAGTCCCAATGTGGTTTACATCTTACATTACAAATAGGACTCAACGAGTTAGTGTAGTGGGTAAGTTATCGAATTTAGATAGAGTGTCTAAAGAAGTACCACAGGATTCTATATCGGGCAGTTTATTATTTCTGATCTACATAAATGGGTTACCAAATTACATCAAAATACAGAGATTCATCTTTATGCAGATGATATGGTTTTAATTGCATCTGGTGATGACTATAAGCAAGTAGAAGAAAAATTACAGTCACATTATATGACTTGCATTCTTGGTTTGAAGATTCAGGTTTGGTATTACATAGCAAGAAGTCCAAAGTAATGGTCTTCCTTCTTGGTACCACTGGCAGGAGAGAAAACAATTCAAAGTTAAAATTAGTTACAAAGCATGGTTCGGAATTAATACAAGTATCTGAATATAAGCATCTGTGTATACAACATCCTAAATTTTGACCATCATAGCAATATTATACCAAAGAAGTCAACTGTAAACCTGGGCTATTTTAATGAACAGCATTCTCTATTAATAAAAATTTGAGACAAACAATAGTAATGCAGCTTTTAATTCCAATCCTAGACGATGGGTGCCATGTCCATGGTAATGCAGATGCAACAAGCCTGAGAAAAGTAGAAGTCATATATAACAGGTTAGATAGATTTATATTACTTTGTGACTGCAAGACTCACATTGTGTAATGTATGAAAAACTGGCTTGTAATAATAATAATGTTTATTTATATAGCGCAATTCAAAGCTTATCAATGCGCTGTACAATAAGACAATAAAAACAGGATAAAATACAATAAAACATACATTAATAGAGTATACATTCAACAATAATTCTTACACTTAATCCCCAAAACCATGATAAAACAAGTCAGTTTTTAAAGCTGTCTTAAAGCTCTCCATGGTCTGGCACTCTCGAATTCGACAAGGTAGAGAGTTCCACAGGGTCGGGGCTGCATACATAAATGCTCGAGCACCAGAAGTTTTCAGTCTAACCCTGGGAACTTCTAGCAATCCCTCGTTGGCTGAGCGGAGAGGGCAGTAAGGAACCAGGAGCTCTTGTAGGTAGCCCGGACCCTGTCCGTGGAGGGCCTTGTAGGTCAGTACACCAACCCTGAAGATGATCAACCACTGTTTAGTTTATTGTTCTAGGAATTATTACCTTTGAGCCATGTCTCTTTTACAAAGGTTCCACATCATTTGTGTACAAACAAGTTAAAGTTACATAGGATGACAAACAAGTTATGAGGTGGCATAAGCCAGTATAATGCAGTACAGTAATGTCAAACTTCGAACAAAAAATACTTAAGCATACACAGTACAAGCAGATTAGAGGAATACGTTAGAGAAAGAACAATGGAAGGGGTAAGAGGAAAAGGGGCAGCTACAGGCAGCTAGCTGTTCTACAAGAGCACAGGGGTGACATGACTGGCCCAGGAACCCCTGTCATTAGCCTGGCTGCAGCATTCTGCACCAGCTGCAAGCAGCGGATATCAACCCCACAGAAGCCCTAGGTAGAGGGAATTACAGTAGACAAGGCGCAAAGTCACAAAGGCATGGATCAACGTTGGAAGGTCGCGAGATGGAACAAGGTGCTTAATCCGGGAAATGTTCCTCAGATGGTAAAAGAGGATTTGACTACAGCCGACACCTGCGTATGCAGTGTCAGCCTCTCGTCAAAAATCACCCCCAGATTCTGCACCTGAACAGAGAGAATGAGCTGGTTACCTCTAAGCCAAAGCCCAGAGGCAGACCATGCCCCCGCCCTCTCTATCCCGCGATCTGGATCCACCACCAACACCTCAGTCTTATCGAGATTCAACCTTAACCAGCTGGCCAGCATCCAGCCCTGGATTTCTATGAAACAGTTATTAAAGACAGAGACTGCACTATCTTGATCGGGTGCAAAAGACAGGTAGAGCTGGGTGTAATCTGCATAAGTGAAACCTCAGCCCATACCATCTCACAGTGTCTCCCAATGGCAGCAAATACACCACGAACAACACAGAGGACAGCACAGAGCCCTGAGGAGCCCCACATGGCAGACAGAATGAGGCCAAGGAATAAATCCCAGACACCACTCTCTGAGTTCTGCCAGTGAGGAAGGCTCTAAACCAACTGAGGACCATACCTGACAGGCTGCAGATGTCCCTCAGGCATTCCAGCAGCACCCCATGGTCCACAGTGGTGAAGGCTGATAAGAGATCAAGAAGGACCAAGACTGAATGGCACTTCTGATCTCTTGCAATCAGGAGATCATTGAGCACCCAAACCAGAGTTGTCTCAGTACTATGTCTCTTCCAAAAACCGGACTGGAGGGGATCATAGATGTCATGGATGGTCAAATGGTTCTCCAACTGTAGGGCAACTATTTTCTCCATCTCCTTCCCAGCAAAGGGACAGTTAGAGACTGGCCTGTAGTTAGCATGGCAGTTTGGGTCCAGAGAAGATTTTTTAAGGAGAGATGTAACCACCGCCTCCTTCAGGGAGTTCAAAAATTCACCTAACTCTAAAGAGCACCAAACTATCTCTTCCAGGACAGGGCCAATGGTATCTACACACCCCAAAATGAGGCATGCAGGGCCCGGGTCCAAACTACAGCACATAGGCCACATACTCTGGACAATCCACACCACATCGGAGATCGTCGGCCAGTCAAAGTGAACCCAAGAAAACTGAGGCAAGGAAACCATATACCGACCACTGCTGTAAACCCCCACAGAATGGGCTAAATGGATCTCCGCCCTAATGACGGACACTTTATTAGCAAAGAATTGAGTGAACTTGTAACACTTATCCTGTGAATATGCTCTATGAAGTTGTAGACAGGTTGGATTGCACAACCTGTCCACAGTTCGAAAGAGCTGAGCCGGTTGAGTCTCAGCCACAGCAATCTCCCTGGACAGGAACTCTGCCTTCTTATGGGAGATTGCTGATTGATAGACTCAATAATGTTCCATCAATCTAAGGTGGTCGGCATCCAGGGCAGATCTCCACCAGCAATGCTCTAGCCTTCGTCCCACTTGCCTCAACTCCATCAAGGTCCCATCAAACTGGGGAACCAAGGGTGAAGAATGAGGGGGTGAATTCGGGCAGGAGCGATGGAATCCAGAGTATCCACCACCGCCTTATTATAGGCTTGTACTAAAGTCTCTGGACCCTCACTAGCATCCAGAAGTCCCAATAGGTCTAACACCACCAAAAGACCGACTGGAATAACATCCCTCAAAGGGCGGTATCTGACCATCTCCACAGGGTCAGGCCTATAGGGGGGAGCCCAGAAATTGAACCTTACAGTGTGATGGTCAGACCATCCAACCGGTTCCACCACCAGCTCAGAGGCTTCCATCCCCAGGAGGAAAACCAGGTCGAGTAAGTGACCCTGATCATGGGTTGCAGAGACAGCTACCTGTGTGAAGTCCAACATGTTCATAAGTTGGAGGAAGTCCTGACCAAACTGGCTTACAATAGAAAATTGATTAAGGTAGGTTTACTTAGTAATATATTAAACCAAAACAAACCAGTAAGTTTAATAGAGAGACTGGAAAAAATCGAACATAAACCCAATCTAAGATTCAACAAATACAGAAAATATACTAAGTTCATTCCAAAAATAGATATGGGGGTACGGTTTTTGCACAAGCAGTTGCAAAGTTTTGGAATGATATTGATCTAAATACCAAACAACTGGCGTCTAAACCAAAGGCATGTAACACAGCTATGAAACAGGAGTACACACTGCAATTGTATAAAAGTAAATATCTAAAAGCTGCTACATTGCACATGATCTTATATTACTTGTATTTCTGTTACATGTTTATGGATGTACTGTATGTAACAAATTGTTAATTTTTCTGTATAAAATCAAAAATGTATGTGCAAACAGAACTACCTTGTAAATAGGGCATTTTAGTCCTAATGGTGTTATTTGTACCAACACTTTACCTGTATAAAAAAATAAAATATTCTACTACTACTACTACTATGTTTCAGAGTAAGACAATTTCTTATCTATAATAACAGTTTGTTCATGTTGCAGAAAGTGGCAAGCTCTTACTAAGGTGTACAAGTCTTTTTATGTATGTGTCTCTTCTGTTTACTTAATGAGGGTAGGGATAGGGGACTGAAACTTAACAGTGCTTTTTGTAAGGTTCACTATTTCCAGTGCGAAATATATAAAAGAAATACAGTGCTCCCTCGCTATAACGAATTCTCGCATATAATGAATGCGGGTTGTGGCTCCCCCGGCACTCGAGATTGAAACTGACAGATCAGCTGATGCATTTCAGTCGCATCTGTTAATTTCAATCTTGAAATGTCAATGCCAATTAACTTAATCAAGGTATCTTTGTCAGCTGTTCCCCAGACTTCAATATGACTGTCATTTGTCAGCTTTCATAAGATTGTGTCAGAACTACAGTAGAGAATGAAACGGTCTAGTTGCAGCGAAGCATTCAGAGAAAACTATT
The DNA here is from genome assembly GCA_016271365.2 of Neoceratodus forsteri. Classification (NCBI taxonomy): domain Eukaryota; kingdom Metazoa; phylum Chordata; order Ceratodontiformes; family Ceratodontidae; genus Neoceratodus; species Neoceratodus forsteri. The sequence continues at coordinate 1,549,637,100 of CM057450.1, forward strand.
TTAGAAGGAAGAGAATGCCTTGTGTGGTAATGCTGGAGAGTGCTTTGACTCGCAAGGAATGACTTGCAAAAATCTAAGAAAGCCTGGTGAAGGGGAGATTGACCAAGCTACTCAGCTGTGGTTTGAGCAGCAGCAGTCAATTGGTGTGTCAGTTTCAGGGGGTTATCATAAAACAGAAAGCTGAGCAGTTCTTAAAAGAGGTCCATGGTGCGGATTCCAAGTTTAAAAGCTCCTTAGGCTGGATGTGGCGGTTTCGATGTGGGTATGGGATCCGGCATGTCAGCATAACAAGCAAATATCATGCAATGACAAAGCTGCCATGGAGTTTTGACCTAAGTTGTGGGGAAGTCTATCTGCTGGGGGGTACCTGCCAGAGCAAGTTTACAATGCTGATGAAACCAGCTTGTTCTGGTGGTGCTTTCTAGACCAAACACTGGCAAGTAAACATGAGGAGAACGCCTCAAAAGGGTTCAAAGTCTCAAAAGACAGAGTCACCTTGGTTTTTTGCACTAACACCAGTGGGTTACACAAGATTCAGCCCTTTTGCATTGGGAAGTTTGCAAATCCAAGGTGTTTTCATTATGTGAACATGCCATCTCTCCCCATAACTTACAATCACAGTTGAAATGCTTAGATGACATCTGAGATTTTCAAACAGTGGTTCACAGTCATTCATTCCCTTGGTGAGAACCCACCTAAGGGAAATGAAACTTCCCACAAAAGCTCTCCTTCTGCTTGATCAATGCCCCACACACCCACCTGAGTCCAAACTTCGGACCAGAGATGGAAGAATAAAAACTTTGTTCCTGTCTGAAAACACAACCTCCCAGATCTAACCTCTGGACAGTGGTATCATGGCCACATTCAAAAAACACTACAGGAAGAGGTTGCTAAATGACTTTGTTGTGGCAGAAGGAGTGTAAGTGGTCAACTTGCTAAAAACTCAACCTTAAAAACGTGATCATGGCAGGTGAAGCTTGGGAAATGTCAGTGCTGCAATTGTCAACCATTGCTGGCTATCCACCCTTGGTCCTGCATTCTCCGATGCACTGACTGCCGATGCGTAGGAAGACATGGACAACATATGAGAGATCATGACCTTTGTTGCTGACCTCAACTTGCTGATAGAAACAGCTGACAAGGATACCATCATTGAAGACTGACTGACAATTTAAGTACCTGGGTCTATTGATGGATGAGAATCTTTCCTATGAACCTCATATTCTTCATATGGTAAAGGTGACTCACCAGCGACTAGGAGGCTATCCTCCTTTACTCACTGATACTACACGTCGTCTGTTGGCTCTCAAGTTTTTTACTACCATTAATTGTTTTGGGGGTTTTGTTTTACTATTCTGCAAGGGAGGGATTGTTATCCAAGGTAAAAGTGTTACTAAATTCAGCTGCTAGATTTGTAGTGAAATCTCCATTAAGGGTTCATCATTGTAATCTCTTGGAGCAAGTGGGTTGGCTTCCTTTGGATGGTAGATATAAACTTCAACTGGGTATTTTGGCAAAAAAGGTGATACTTGGTAGAGTTCCTGATTGTTTCTCTCTAATTTTTAAAAAGCAGAATTCTCGGGTTAATACTCGGTCAACAGTTAAATTTCTCTTTGCATCCCAAAAATGCGTACTTCCCTTGGACAAAGGGCTATATCCTGTATGTTACCTATTTTTCTTAATACGATACAATTATCGCTTGACTGTATGAATCTTTCCCTTTGTTCTTTTAAGCGTAAGTTGAAAGAGTACCTTTTTACAGAATGTAAGTGTAAATGTTATTGAATGATAATGCTTTGATATACCAACTTGTACCTGTCTCTATTTAAGTTGTATGTATTTATATTGTATGTAATTGTTATTTGTACACTGATCACCCATGAAAACGGTCTTTTTTGGCCCATGGTCCTATCAGTATAAATAAATAAAACAAAACAAAACCAGCAAACAATGGATGACAAGATACAGACTGTGGATCAGCTCACTGCTTCAGGTATTTTTAACACCATCATTCATGCTGTGCAGGAGGGGGAGAAGCAAGAGGATGTAGGAGCAGAATCAGAGGAGTTCGTAGCACCAACATACAGTGAGGCGATATAAGGACTACAGTGTGGTCTGGACTGGCTGCAATCACAAGAATCCGACCCTATTAAAGGAGTACTACACCCTCATGTCTTGTAAACGTTATTTGTTTCCTTGTCAACAGACAACTCTTTTTGTGTAGCTGTTGTGGATATACAGTATATGTTTTCTCAAGTGTTTTTTTCACTGTTCACACCAGCCCCTGTAACCAGCCATTTTCTGGTTGTTGAAATCCCACTGTCCCCTGAGAGCTGTGTTAGCATATGAGAACATGATGCCACAGCACCCATTTACACCATGTATCTCTATGCTGAAAGTACACATAACCTGCAAAAATCTCTCTGGAGACACACACAGTGAATGCAATTTTCTTTTCTGCTCTTTTTATCTCCCAGCCCTCCTGGCCAACCACTCCTTCAGGTGGCCAAGGCCCCTCCACTGCCATCCCCCATTGCCATCTCGACATCCCCATTACTGCCACAGCCCCGGTCGACCCGACATACCCCTTCATTGGGGGGCCCCCCTCCTGGGGCAGGAACCAGGAGGGGAGACTTGCCCAGTAGGCGTCCCTTTCCTCACTGGGCAAGGCAGGGCAGGGGAACAGCGCAGACACCTCTGGGCTTAGCGGCACATGGGGGGGCTGGTTTCCATTATCCGGTAGGCCAGGCAGCCATTTTTTCAGATGTTATGTCCCTGCTCTCCCCAGTACAGCTGCATACTTCATGGCATCCAGTTTCATTGCGGCACCACTCCAATAACTGGTGCCTTCTCTGCATGTAGCTCTGAATGTAAGCCCTTCCACAAGTCTCATACCTTACTTAATCCTGTTCCCTTCTCCCTCTCCTTTGTCCACAGCTGGGCCGCTTGAGGTTGCGAGGGTCTCGGAGCTGCCCTCCCCCCCCACACCGAACTTGCACAGGTACGACATGGGGCAAACAAGCCTTGGAGGAGCCTGCCAGAATCACTGCTCGCTCACTGCCTTGCAGCTTTCTGTACTGTTTTCCCAACCACCACCCTTGGTCGACATTGGGCTATATACCTATGATCACATGATCATTTGAAACCAATCAGCCCACTTTGCTATCTGCAGCCTATACTAGCTCGCCACTAGAGTCCATCATCTCAGTTAATTTGCCTTTAAAAACGCAATTTCAAATACAACATGAATAGCTACTTTAGTGCCCTTATCCAAACCATCACAATACTGACTTTTTTTTTCTTCCTCCCCTCCCACTCTCCCTGTGGAAAAGCCTCACCTATGGGATCCCCAAGTCTGCTTCCCTCATTGCCACCACAGAATTAACCCCCGACCACCAAAATTCCTTCTCCCCAGTTCTACTCAGCAGCAATTATACCCCCAACCTAAGCTACATTGCAATCAGGACCTTGTTGGAACTACTTCCCCTCTTCCCACAAAGTCACCCATGATGTAGCCCCCATCACTCTTTGTCTCCAGCCTGTTAGCTCAACTTGTCTGCACTCTCCCTATACCAGTCGGGCACACCAAAATCCCCACTAATCCATGCTTCCACCACTCCATACCCAAATTGCTCCAGAAAGCTCTTCTCTGGCATGCTCTCCTCCTCCTCCTCCTTCTCTCAGGGAATGTACATTCTAATCCACGACCACCTTCAACTAGAGTTACCAAGGAGGGCAGGCATGGTGGCCTACTACTGGCCTTCCTTAACATTCTGCAGCCTACCTAGGAAGTTCACTCCACTCCAGGGTTGGTTTGCCCAACACAACCCTGACATCCTGGCCTTATCTGAGACCTGGCTCTCTAAAAACATCCCAGATGCCTCTGTCACCCTCAGTGACTACTCCATCTTCCAAGCAGACAGGACAGGCAAGAGGGGAGGTGGTTGTGTCATCTATGTAAAAACATCCCTGCAAGCCCTCACAGTTGCCCTTCCCCCACCAGCACATGGAGCCCAAGCCCTAACCATCAAAGTCACCCTCGGCACTCCCGGTAAACCGCTTTGCATAATGGCGGTTTACATCCCCCCCCCTCGAATCAAAAGCACACCTTTGATTCTATATTTCCAAGCATCACCCAGCTCCCTCCCAAGAGTGAAGTGATTATTATGGGAGATTTTAATGTGAATTGGCTATCCACCACATCAGTCACCTACAAAGATGCTGTCCCAGCTAATGACCTCACCCAGGTTGTCCAGTCCCCCACCATGCATGACCCCAGAACAGGGTTCTCCACTCTGATTGACCTCATCTTTACTAACCTTCCCAATCACCTCTCCAAGGTTAAAGTGCTCCCTGACGTGATAAGTGACCACTCCCTGTCTCCTGCTGGTGGTCAAATAAAATCCCTCCTAGTCACCCTAAAGTTGCTGTCCAAAGGCAGCTCAAAAAGGAAGCCCTCTCATGCCTCAAAATGTACCTCTCTTCCTGTGACTGGTCACCCCTCCACACTGCCCAGACTGTAGACGCTGCCCTCATCTCCTTTATTACCACCTTCAACACAGCCTATGACATCTTCGCCCCCTACACAAAGCAGGTTATAAAAATAGAGATATGCCATGGATCTCGCACACCCTCCTAGACCAGATGCACCACAGAGATAACCTCTGGCAGAGGGCCCTGAATGCCCAGCTACCCTAGGACAGACAACTCTATAGAGAGGTGAGAAACAAATGCACCTAGGCCATCCAGCTAGCTAAGGCAACCTACTATAAGCAAGCACTCACCTCCACATGGGGCACAGGGAAAAACTTCTGGAACAATATTAAGGAACTATGCGGGAAAACCGTTTCCCCTGCCCCAACGCAGCTTCAAGTCAAGGGAGCCCTATTCCAGGACCCCACTAGTATATCCAATGCCCTAAACACCACCTTCTCAGACCTCAGTCACATTCTCCTGCAAAACTTCTTTGACCCAATCACTAGTCGCCCCTCGGACACCTCTGCCTCAACAACCCCCCTCCCTTCCGGCTGTGAATCATCTCCTGCAGGGAAGCTAAATGCTACCTCTTCAAAGCCTTGCACAACTCACGCTACAGCAGTGACTCCCTTGCCCTCAAAATTCTCTGACTAACAATAGATGAGACCCTGCCACACCTCACCAAATTACTAAACTGGTCGCTGCGCCTAGGTCAATTCCCCTCTCTTTGGAAAAGAGGAATTATCACTCCGATCCTAAAGAATGGTGATCCCACCTCCCCCATTAACTACAGACCCATTTCTATCCCCCCCCTCAAAAGCTCTTGAAAAAATTGTGTCGGACCAGCTCACCAATTACCTGACCAAACACAGTCTGCTCTGCCACGCACAACATGGCTTCAGGAAGGGACACAGCACAACCACAGCCCTACTCGAATTTACATCATACATATATGAGGCACTGGAACAGGGGTCAATAGCAGGAGCTATCTATGTTGATCTGACCAAAGCATTCGACACCGTCAGTCACGCACTACTTCTCCACTCCTTCCCCTCCTCTCCTACCATTTCGCCCCTAAGGCTATCTCCTGGTTCAAGACTATCTCACTGGCCGGACGCAACAAGTCAAAATTAACTCCACCCTCTCCTCCAAGCGACCAGTACTAACAGGTGTCCCACAAGGGTCAATTCTAGGGCCACTACTTTTCACTCTCTTCCTAAACTCCCTCCCACAGTCCTGCAGTGGAAAGCTCTTACTCTAGGCAGATGATGCCATAGTTTTCTGGAAACACCCCAATCCTTACTCCCTCCAAAATGTCCTACAATACTTTTTTAGAGAATTAGAATCCTGGTTCACTGACCATCGCTTAATACTAAACTACAACAAGATGAAATCTATGATCTTTGCCCACCGCCAAGGCCCATTCAGTAATGCTCTGCTATCCATCTCAAACTCACAGGGCATCCACATTGAACAGGTCTCAAACTTCAAATATCTGGGTGTCACACTGGCCACATCCCTCACCTACCACACACACATTAAACCCCTTTCCTCCTCTGTTAACACCCGGCTAGGGATTCTATACAGACATAAACACTGCCTATCCCCCCAGGCCTCACATCTAGCTGTAACCTGCTCAGTCCTTTCATTGGTTGACTACGGTATTGTAATTTATGGCACCACAGACCAAACAGCCCTACATTGCATTAGCCTAGCTCTCAACAAAGCTTGCCGACTGGTCACCGGCTGTGATAGATTAACCCACATGTGTGAGCTCTACAAGCTTGCAGACTGGCTGACCTTCGAAGGGAGACTTAAGTACCACAATTGCCTCCAAGCCAAAAAAATACTTATGAATCTTACACCCAAGGGCATCCACCCCCTCATCCAGCCAGCCCCTCACAGGAGGGTCCCTAGGCATCCTGTAAGCACCTCCCTCCTAGTCCCCCACTGTAGGACCTCATTAGGGCAAAGGTTTTTCCGTTATCATGCTCCCTTCTGGCTTAACAATCTACCACCCTCCATCTCCCTGGCCCCTAGTCTTGGGCAATTTAAAACTGGTATCAAGAACCTTCGTCTTGACTCGGAGGCCTGAGGCTGTAACCAACATTCCTCCCCCTTGTCCGAATATGATAAATGACTAACTTATCCCCTAACTACATCCCCAGGCCTCAGCCTATCTGTATATAAACTTCAACTCAGGGCTCTGTAAATGACCCTCCGAATCTGTAACCTGACTTGTCTCACTACAATGGCCCAGGGTCCTCTATGATCCTACAGATGGTAACCAACCAATGTAAATACACTGTACTGTGACCTATGTATAATATGTTTAAATGTAATGTTTGTGATTTTGTACTGACGTGGAGCCTTTGCAAAGGAGTCTATGACTCAAAGGATTGTAATTCTGATTTTCAATAAATAAAATAAATAAATCCTAACTGGATGCACCTGTGGTGCATGGTCACCCACACTGCAAATGTGTGCCGCTGCTCAAGAGTCAAGAGTGGTGCCAGCTCAGACACCCCCCCCCCCCCGGGGAGGAGAGCATCCTATGGATGCTCCAAACCCTCCCTGCTAGACTCCACTCCTGTTGTTCTGGGCTCGGGCGTGAGCCCAGGCCATCAGCATGCCAAGCAAACCCCCATCACTTGGCGCCATGGAGCCGGATGAATGCAATTTGAAGGAAAAAAACCCTGCATTACATCTAAGACAGTTTGCAAAGCTAAAGGTAAATGTGGTATTTCACACCTTGCTGCAACTTGTTTGTTGAATTCTCGGTAAGCAGACAAGCATACTGTGGAGTCTAAACGGTGCTGCGGTATCATGTTATCATGAATTAGCATTTTTTAGATGCATATTAACTACATCTCCTGACTACACCTCAGGTTGAGGTGTACACCTCACTGAGGTGTACGTAATTAGCATATTTTAGATGCACATCAATTATACCTTCTGACTACACCTCAGGTTGAAGTGTACACCTCCCTGAGTCATATGTAATTAGCATTTTTGGACACACACCAACTACATATAAATTACACTGTAAGATCACTGCTGCTGAATCTCATTTACATCTCTCCGACAGTATTGCAGTTGAGGTGCACACCTTGAGGTGTACTGAGGTTTACACCTTATTTAAACCTTAGCTACACATCGAATACACCTCAGTTGGGTCAGGCAATGTACTAGCAAATAAAGCAGCCATTGGGTGTTGATTAAAAGAGAACAGTCAGCACTAACAGCCCTACACCCATATGTGGGTCTGCTACCAATTTGCACTTTATGTACAAAAACATTTAGTATCAGGCTGAATTTGCTGACTTCCAAACTGGGTTTGCTGTAACCAGAAATCACAGAATCCCCTGCAGCTGGCATCAGAGTAGGGTTGAAGCAGTGGGAGATTCAATATCACATTCAATATTCACATCCAAGAGCAGGGTTCTTCTCGATGCCCTACAGGGGTCATGCCTCAGACAGCTAGTGTTGGAACCCACTCAGGAGGGAGCAATCTTAGATCTGGTACTCTCAAACAGGGATGAAGAGAGGATCTCAGATTTAGAAGTGGGTAGCCATCTGGGAACAAGCAGCCACCAAACAGTGTGGTTCACTGTAAACACAGCGGTAGAGTCAAGCCATACAAAAGCGAGGGTACTGGACTTTAGGAGGGCTGACTTTGTCAAAATGGGAGAATGCATAAGGAATGCACTGCAAATGGGCAGGAAGGAGGGGTGGAGGAACAATTGGGAAAAAACAAAACTTCCTCCCATCACAGAGGCAACAAGCCTTTGTGTGAAACAAATTAAACAAAATGAAGGAAAAAAAACACTATAGTTCTCAAAAGAGGAGAAAAAGGTAGCATTCAGGAAGTGTAAGGAATCACAGAAGGAGCAGGACAGGGAACTGTATCAGTTAAAGCAGAAGGAAGAAGGGAAAGCAGTCAGAATAGCAAAGGCCCAAACAGAGGAAAAGGTAGCCAACTCGGTTAAGAAGGGGATAAAACCTTTCATAGGTACATTAGGGAGCGAAGAATGACCAAGGGAGGGATAGTGAGGCTTAATAATGGGGAGGGGATGTGGGCAGAGGATGACAGTGAAAAGGCAGAGATACTGAATGAATACTTTTGCTCATTGTTCACAAAGGAAGAGGAGGGGGAGGTATCTAAACCAAACAATAGAAGCACTCTGGATAGAGGGGTCGATACCAGTCCATTTACAGAAGAAAGGGTCCTGAAAGAACTCCTAAAACTCAAGGTGGACAAAGCAATGGGGCCTGATGGGATTCACCCCAGAAGTCTAAAAGAACTAAGGGGAGAACTAGTGACACCACTGACCACCCTTTTTAACAAATCATGGGAGGATGGTGTGGTATCTGAGGACTGGAGGAAGGCAGATGTTATTCCCCTCCACAAAAGTGGGAGCAAGGCAGAGGCAGGAAACTACAGACCTGTTAGTTTGACCTTAGTGGTAGGAAAAATTATGGAATCACTTCTGAAAGAAAGAATTGTTGAGTACCTAGAGGTCAGTGGGACACAGGACCCACAGCAGCATGGATTCACAGAGGGAAGGTCATGTCAGACGAATCTAATAGATTTCTTTAACTGAGTGACCAAAGTAGTAGACCGGGGGGGGGGGGGGCTGTGGATGTGGTCTACCTAGACTTTAACAAGGCATTTGACACAGTCCCACACAAAAGATTAATAAACAAGTTAGCCAGCCTGGGAGTGGGTCATAGGGTGGTGGCCTGGGTAAAACATTGGCTGGACAACAGGACACAGAGGGTAATAGTAAACGGAGTCCACTCCAAGGAAAGGGGGGTTACTAGTGGGGTTCAGTACTGAGACAGGTTCTCTTTAATGTCTTCATAGGTAACATTGCAGAGGGGCTAGAAGGAAAAGTATGCCTATTTGCAGACTACACAAAGATCTGTAGTGGGGTTGATACACAAGGGGAGGTGGAAAGGATGAGAAGGGACTTGACAAGGTTGGAAGAATGGTCGAAAGTATGGCAGCTTAGATTCAATGCAAAGAAGTGCAAAGTAATGCACCTGGGAAACAAAAACCCAGGGGAAGAGTACACAATAGGGGGGTACTAACAACAACAAAAATGGAATGGGACCTGAGAGTAGTCATATCAGATGACCTAAAGGTAGGTAAGCAAAGTGAGAAGGCAGTAAGGAAGGCTGAGAGGATACTGGGATGCATAGGGAGAGGCATCACCAGTAGAAAAAAAACCGGTTACTCATCTGTAACAGTAGTTCTAGGAGTAGTATATGTCATTCATCCACACTTCTTGGCATGTCCCTTTCCCCTTTAATTCTTGCCGGAAGGTCTTTGGTATAACTCTCGGCTCCACCCCATGATGCTAGATCTTAGCCAGCTGGAAGCCAGGTTTGTGTGATGTAGCCGGGGAGGTTGGGTGGGTCAGCATGGATGAACAACATATACCACTCCTAGAACTACTGTTACAGGTGAGTAACCTGCTTTTCTAGGGATGTGGATATGCTATTCATCCACACTTCTTGGCAAACTCCAAGCAGTTCTCCAGGAGGAGGGAGGCAAGGCGCACACCCCCTTCTTGAGAAACAGAGATTGGAGAACTGAGGCCCCAAAACCAGCATCCCAGCGTGACTCAAGATCGATGAGGTAGTGGGTGATGAAGGTATTTGCTGTCTTCCAGGTAGCAGCCTGACAGATTTCCTGGATAGGGATGTCCCTGGAAGCAGCCACCGACACAGTGGTATGGTGGGTGGAATGAGCCCTTAGTCCTACGGGAGGCTCCCTACCCACCAATCTATAGCAGAGATCAATGCAAGAAGTGATCAACCTGCCAGTCATCCATTTTGCTGCAGTTCTGCCAGATGCGGCTTCAGCATAGGTGACAAACAGCTGGCGAACCTCTTCCCAAATGTCCGCCGTTCTCTCCTTGTAATAGGAGAGAGCTCATCTCAGGTCCAGAGTATGAAGCCTGTACTTGGCATCCGAGGTGTAGTTCGGGTAGAACACAGGCAGAGTCAACACCTGATTAAGGTGGAACTCCGACACCACCTTCGGAAGGAACTTCGGGTGGGGGCGCAGGACAACCTTGTCCCTGTGGAAGACCAGGTAAGGAGACTCCACTGAGAGCGCCTGGAGTTCCCCAGTCCTTCTGGCTGACATGATAGCCACCAGGAAGGCAGTCTTCCACAACAACTGTGACATCTCACACTTGTGCATTGGTTCGAATGGCTGGCCCATGAGTTTTGCCAAAACCAGCAGTAAATCCCACGGAGGTAGAGGTTCATGCACCGGTGGGGATATGTGATCTAGGCCCCTGAAAAAGTGCCAGACCACCTTTTCCTGTGCCACCCTCTGCTGACCGGCTCACGCCCGGTAAGCAGTGATGGCTGCCAGGTGCACCTTAAGGGTCGTAGACCGAAGACCCCCTTTGGACAGAGACCAAAGGTAGTCTAAGATGCTAGCCACTGGACAGGACAGAGGGTCCAGACCCTTGCCCTGACACCAAATGGTAAACCTTTTCCATTTGAAAGCATAACACCTTCTGGTTGTCTCTCTTCTGGATGCTTCCACTACTGTGAGTACATCCTCAGAGAGACCCAAAGTCTGGAACTCTAGCTACTCAGGTACCAGGCTGTTAGGTGCAGGGATTGAAGGTCCGGATGGAATACCTTCCCCTGATTGACTGAGATCAGGTCCAGGCATGCTGGAAGACGCCTCGGGAGCCTGTTGCTGAGGCTGAGGAGCTCTGGATACCAGAACTGGCGTGGCCAGTCTGGGGCTACCAGGATCACCTGCGCCTTGTCCCTCCTCACCTTGAGAAGTACCCTGTGCATCAAGGGAATTGGAGAGAAGGCAAAGAAGAGGCCTGGGGTACACTGCCTTGAGAAGGCATCCCCCTGCAGCGAGCCCCACTGAGGGGAGCGGGCATGAAACAGCCTCAGCCTGGTGTTTTCCCTGAAGGCAAACAGGTCTCCCATCAGTTTGCCCCAGTGGGAGAACAGGCTGTGAGCTATCTCTGGGTAGAGAGACCACTCATGGGATGCCTCACCTATGCAGCTGAGGGCATCCGCCAGTTGATTTGAGGCTCCTGCCACATGGATGGCTAGGAGATCTGCCTCCAGTCAGCTCATGAGTGTCCAAATGCAGAGCACTTCCCTGCACAGTAGTTGGGACTGCATGCCACCCTGTTTGTTGAGGTTGTACATGGTCATGGTGTTGTCTGTCTGGACTTGAACCACTTGAGCCCCGAAGCTGCTAAATGAATGCTGACAGCACCAGTCTGACTGCTCTGAGCTCCAGCAGGTTAACATGTTATCGGGATTCCTCAGGGGTCCAGAACTCGTGGGCCCTGTTGTCGTGGGCTCCCCAGCCTGTGAGAGAGGCATCGGTCATGAAGATGACCATCGGCTCGGGGTGGACAAACAGGATCCCTTCCTGCAGATGATTCAGGATGGTCCATCACTGGAGGGTGTCCCACATCTTCTGGGTCACAGTGATCAGCTGGCTGAAATGACCACGGCACTGAGTCCACTGGGTGGCCAGCTCCCATTGAAGTGGGGGCATATGCCACCAGGCCCATCAGACCATGGTGGTGCAGGCCGCCATGTACCCCAGAAGGCACAGAAAGTCCTGGGCAAGGGCGCGCAAGTGCCCAACCAGAAATGATTGGGCAAAGTAGCAGAGAACCTCTACCCTGTCCACTGAGAGCCGGGCTCTGGCTTGGCAGGAGTCGAGCTCTGCCCCGATGAAGCATTTCACCTGTGAGGGCATGCGCTCTGACTTGGCCTCATTGATCAGGATCAGGAGCAGGTTTGGAGGGCCAGGTCCCTGGACCTCCACACCTCTTGCTGGGTGGAACCCGCTAAGAGCCAATCATTGAGGTAGGGGGTATATTCTGACCCCTCGATGCCTGAGGTGGGCTGCCACCACTGCAATGCATTTGGTGAAGACCCGTGGGGCCGATGACAGGCCGAATGGCATGGCTCAGAACTCGTAAAGGGTTCCCTCTGCTTGAAAGTGGAGGAACCTCTGATGAGATGAACAAATTGGGACATGGAAAAACTCATCCTGGAGATCCAGTGAGCAGAACCACATGTTCTGCTCCAGGGATGGTATGATCTGGGACAGAGTTATCATCCTGAAGGTGCGTGGCCTGAGAAACTGGTTCAGGTCGTGCAGATCTAAAATGGGATGTCAGTGCCCTGTCCGCTTAGGGACCAGGAAGTACCTGGAAATGAACCCTGGGTCAACTGGGGGATCTGTCACTCGAGCCACTGCCTCCTTGAGGAGGAGTTGGGCTATGTCGTCTCTCAGAGCTGACCGAGTGTGGACTGATACCCTTTCCTCCCGTGAGGCACGGGCTCAGCTGGGATGGTACTGCTTGAATTCCAGAGGCAGACCCTGGCAAACCACTTCTAGAACCTATCTGTCCATGGTAACAGAGGACCAGGTGGCAAGAAAGTGGCGGAGCTGGCCCCCCATGGGAAGACCCAGAGCTGGGGTGACAGGAATAGGGGTGGCAGCCCCTATCACATCACTGGGCAGACTTGAAGGAAGAGGGTCCAGATTGGAAACCGCCTGAACCTCGACCTCTTCTGCAGGCTGCTGGAGGCCCGGACTTGAGCCAAGGGTGCCAAGCCTGTGCCTCCTGTTGCTGCCCATCCTGGAAGGAGGGCTGCTTGGCCACAGGAGCAGGGTGCCAAAATGGTTTCTTCTTCTGCTGTTTCTTGGCACCAGGGGCATCTTTCAAGCAGGAGTAGCTGAATCCAAGGTGGCCATTGGACTGCTTGATTCTCTGAAGGTGACCATCCACATCTGAGCTGAAGAGATTGGTGCCCAGGAAAGGAAAATCTGTGAGTTTGTGCTGGGTATCCACCGTGAAGGTGGAAAGTCTCAGCCAAGCCCTGCAGCGCATGGCAACTGCGGCGGCCACTGAATGGGCGCATAAATTCCCGAGGTCCAGAGCCATCTGAAGTTGCTGCTTGGCAATGGCCCGGCCTGATCCCGGACCTGCTTGACCGAAGTCGGAAGATCCGTGGGGAGGTGCGGGAGAACCTCATCCAAAGAGCCCAACAGGGCATGAGAGAAGTGCGCCATGATGACGGCCGAGCTTGCCTGATGGAGGCCTAGTGAGGAGGCGGCATAAACCTTCCTGGCAGAGTGGTCCAATTTTTTGGACTCCTTGTCTGGAGGTCTATTGGTGTTGGCACCAGCCCCTCCGCTGAGGGGTGTTCCGTGAACCCCGAGCGGGACCCAATGGGCACCGCATACTTGTGGGCCATCCAGGCAGATGGCACTGGGCAGGAGTCAGGGTGCTGCCAAAGCTCCAAAGCCAGACCAACAATGGCCTCGTCCACTGGGAAAGCTTCCATAGGGGTATCCCCTCTCTTAAGAATACCTGTAAGAGGGTACTCCACCTGTTTCTGGACAGGCTCAAGAGGCATCCCCGTGGATTCGGAAGATGAGGCAGAGAATCCCCAAAAAAGGACGAAGGACCTTCCTCCGTCGACAGACTGCCCATCCACTCATTGTCAAAAGGACGAGAGTGTAGGTCGGAGTCATAAGAATCTGAAGTATCTGGATAAATTGGCCAGCCACCAGGGTCCCCTTCTACATGCCTGGGTGGTCAGGCTTAAGGGTGACTGAAATCCTGCTGGGAAGACCCGGAATAGTCCGAGCTTCCTTTGAAGGAGCCCATGGACTGTTTAGATGGTGGGTCCATCACTATAGGTGGAGGTGTTAATTTTTGCCGAATCGGGGCAGGTTCTACCGGCTCTGCAGGTAGAGGAACCAAGATGATCAGTTTCGATGGAGCCGGTTTTGGCCAAGAAGGCAAAAAGTCAGGTAATGGCCATTAAGGAAACCGAAGCCGGTTTCTGGCCAGACAAAATCAGCTGTTGCCACATGACATCTTTGTAGTGTCGACAGAGTTTTCTATTGAAGCCTCTCCTCATCTGGGGAGGATGAAGATGAATGTTGGCATTGTCTTTTCTTTGAGCGTTTATGTGCCTTCCTCAGCCTATCAGTTGAGTGGGTCCGAGATCTCGACCTCAATTGGACTGGCCGACTGGGTCACTCGGGAGACACCGGGGGAACCGGTGATTTTCCTGGATCGGGGACTGGTTCCTCAATGGGAATGCCAGCAAGCTGGGTCTCCTCATCGGGAAGAAACAGAACAGGGGTCCAGTTAAGAAAACTGTCGGCCTCGTTGGGTGACAATAGATTGACAGGGTCGAGAGTGATCTCAACTGCGTCATCGATCGAGACTTTCGTTGGCTGACCAGATGGTGGGACTGAGAAGCCGGTGGCCGAAGTCGCAATCTCAACCAAGGTCGAGACTGGAGATTCCTGGGACAGAGATCACTCTCGATCCCAAGAATGTCTTCACTGAGTCAAAGAATCTCTCGGTTCCTTGTCCTTTTTACGGGACCAGGAGACATGCGCCCCTTGCCCTTAGTGGGGAGAGACTGGCACATCTCCCGAAAGGAGCCAGAGAAGGTGGAGCCCAGATTGAGTGGAACAAAAAAATCAGCCTAGAGGAGAGTTCTGCAGCTTGTGCTGCTTCTGCCTCGAAGGCCTGCATTTGCTCTAACTGCTCGTCGGACCCCATAGCCGTGGAGACCGCCCACTGGGCCTCCCTCGATTTCACCGGTGGTTTCCGTTTTTCGGGCCTGTCCAGCTTGAGTCGTGTGAGATGATCATCGAGGACGTAGAGGTGGAACGTGAGACAAATTTTGCAGGCCTGGGTGTCATGGTCGACACCTAAACAGTAGATACACACGGTATGTGGATCTGTGCGTGACATTTTCTGGCCACACAGGCACCGGTGGAAATCGGGGGAAGATTTATCTTCCATGATCGAGAAACAAAGATCACAATCACTAGCTCAAATGAGGCTAATCTTCAAAAAGTCCAAAGGAAACGAAGCCAGGGCCTACAGAACGCGGGAGCGAAGAGGAGGCAACCAGTATCTTCCAGTGGAAAGGAAGATCTGACATCATGGGGCGGAGCCGAGGGTTATACCACCCAGGTGGGTGGGAGGAGCCAGCTTTAAGACCTTCCGGCAAGAATTAAAGGGGAAAGGGACATGTCAAGAAGTGTGAATGAACAACATATCCACGTCCCTAGAACAGGAAGTTGTTATCCCTCTGTACAGACCGCTGGTGAGACCCCATCTGGAGTACTTGCATGCAGTCCTGGAGACCCCATCTCCACAAGGACACAGACAGGATGGAAGCAGTCCAGAGGAGGTCAACTAAAATAGTGCAGGGTCTGCATCAGAAGCCATATGAAGACAGACTAAAGGAGCTTTATATGTATACCCTAGAGGAAAGGAAGGACATGATAGAAACATTCAAGTACCTCAAGGGAATCAAAGTCCAAGAGGGTAGCATCTTTCAGAAAAATATGTGCAAGAACAAGGGGTCACAATTTGAAGATAGAGGGGGGATAGCTCAGGGACAACATGAGGAAGTATTTTTTCACAGAAAGGGTGGTGGATGCATGGAACAGCCTTCCAGAGGAGGTAGTGGGGTCAAAAACAGTGGAGGAATTCAAGAATGCATGGGACAGACATAAGGCAATTCTAGTGGGGGGGTAGGAGGAAGTAGACTGTTGGTTAATTAGGATCTGCAGCTTATCCGAAAGGTAGGGAAATGGGCAGACTGGGTGGGCCAAGAGGTCCTTATCTGCCATCAAAGTCTGTGTTTCTCTGTTTCTAATAACCGGCATTGCATGCTAGAGATTTTATAAGCTCAGATCAGATGTTTGCTGGTCTCGCTGTTCTCACAGAACTAAGTACAGTTCTCTGTAAATGTAAGGTGGGAAGGGGCTCACCAGATCTTACCCGTGTACAAAACAGGTGGAAGATGTCAGCTTTGAATACCTAAAACAGCAGTTAGGCCTATTAAATAGTGAATTTATGTGATATTTATAGATACGCCACTTCCTCCAGTTAGACTGTGTCTTAACTAAAGTTACCAGAGCAAATACAGGTCTGGAGGATCATTTCTACTATGTGGTAGTTCTTAAAAACAATTTAAATACATCTTGAGTGTCGATGCCTTAGAACCAAATCCCTCATCTGTTTGACAAAATAACAGCTAGATGGGGTAATCATAACACTGGAATTTTGGGAAAAGAGGCTTAAAGGGACACCGTTAATCCTTTTTGCAACATACTATTTCTCATTGAAAACCCACATTTTATGATTGCTTACCTTCTATAAAACTCAGTGAGGTTGCAGGTTGTTTGATCTGCTTCCTTTCTTAGTAGAACTGTAATGCATGGGAATGGTGCAATTATACCCAGCCTTGTTTTGTCTAAAATCCTTCATCTACTCTTATTGCATACATCCTAAATGTTAGGAACACCCCCAAACAGCGCAACCACTCATGATTCCTCCCACAGCATGATGAGTGGCTCGATTGTGTTAGGGTTGTTGTCAAGTCAGGAAAGATGCAGTGGAAGTTGATCAAAGAATATAAACAAATATGTTTTTGTGTGATAACACCAGTATGGAGAACAGTCTGTTTTTTACTTAAAAAAAGGAATCAGAATCAAACGACCAGGTATATTAGCAGTCCCTGCAGAATGTGAGCAATCATAAATGCAAATTACATATTCACCATAGTTCTTGTTCTTCTAGAAATATCTTCACCATTGGTTCATGCTAGTGGGTCTGAGCTGGAGGCTCTAGGGTTTGCAGGAGCCAGAACTTTTCAGAGGGTTGGCACTGATATTAAGCTACATGCGTGCACAGCTCTGCAAGACCAAGCTTGTGAGCTTAGGCTTGCCTTGACACCGGTCCTCAACTGCCTCAGTACCTTTTTTTTTTTTTTTTTTTTTAGCTATTATTTTCTCTCCTGCAGTGTGGTGCCCATCTGGAGGGTGCCCCCAGGCCCGTCCACCAGCGGGCGCTGGCACTCACCCCCAGGGCTTGCCCTGGCAGGGTTCCCCAAACCCTGCCGGAGACCAGATCCAGTGTGGCCAGCACCGTGGCTAGCCAGAAGCAGGGCCTGCAAGGTGTCCTCCTTCATCCGCTGCACTGATCCTTTATCCTGTTTCTCCTGCCCCTTTGCGGGCACGTGGTGTGCAATGACACCTGTGATGGGGTCGTGCACGCTCCCATGTGCACCCATGTCAAGCATCTGCCGTGCTCCTGCCCCCACATTGTTGCGGCTCCATGTCGTCGAGCCCCAGCCTCCGCTAGGGGTCAGGCATGCACTGGCCGCTACCCCCCTCCACGGAGATGGAGAGCAGTCCATCAGATGCTTGATCCATCTCCACCCCTGCCGACCCACGGCGGCCCTTGCTTGTTCCCGAACACGGGTCACCAGCACGGTGCGAGGTGTGGTGTCCAGTGCATCAACACTCAACGTCACGTTTTTTACCAAGAAAGCACAGTATAATCTAACAAATACCTATGCAATCAACCTAAGGACATAAGATAGCCCTGTGTAGGAAGGGTCACCAAACCAATAACACAGTGTCTTCACAGTCCAAACCACACATAAAGGATTGAAGACCAACACAACATACTGGAATGAGTCCAGGACACAGTGGGCGGACACGTGAAACACTGGTGAAGATATTCCTAAAAGATAAAGAATTATGGTGAGTATGTAATTTGCATATATTCCAGGAATCAGTCTTCACCATTGATTCTCATAAGTGGGTCAGAGTACCGGGCTCAGACGAAGTCCCCTGGACTAGGGCAGTAGGAGCCAAGGGCTTACTCAGGATAATAATCCATTTAGGATTGTCCTGCTGAAGGTGGCATGCTTCCTGACATGGACATCCAGGACATAGTACTTCGTAAAAGTGTGCACTGTGCTCCAGGTTGCAGCCCTGGAAATATCTCCAATAGGTAAAGAGTGGATCTCTGCAAGGAACATGGCAACAGCTCTGGTGGAGCAGGCGCATACGCTGCCCTTCAATTTAATCTGAGGCATGACATAGCAGTGGGGAAGGCAATTCACAATCTAAGCAGAACTGCACTTGATTGTAACAGACTGTCCCTTCCTATTAGGCTTGAAAGAGACAAAGCGTTGTTTGGACTATCTGAAGTCCTTAGTTCTATCCAGATAAAATCTAAGGACCCTCAACATCCAGTGAGTGAAGTGTGCATTTTCCCTCATACTGTAAGTTGGCAATGTAAGTAGACAGCACTAGAGGCTGATTAAGAAGGAACTCCAACACCACCTTCTGTAAACTTGGGTTGTGTAGGAAGAACTATGTTATCCTTATGGAAAACTGTGTACAGAGGATCTGTGACCAGGTCATGGATTTCAGACACTCTGCGAACAGAGGTGATGGTCACTAGAAATGCTGCTTTCCAAGTAAAAAACTTCAAGTCACACATCACAAGAGGCTCAAAAGGCTTGCAAGTGAGCATATCCAGCACAATGGTGATATCCCAGGCGACCACTGGCTTCCTGACGGGAGGCCTTGTGTGTAGAATGCTCTTAAGGAACCTCTTGGACAGTGGCAGCTGTGTTAGGTAGAGGGTACCTATGGGTTCATGGTATGCAGATATTGTACACAGGTGGAACTTTACTGTGAAATACTGTAGGCCAGCATCAGAAAGGTCTAGCAGGTATTCCACAACCTTGTCAGGTAGGCACCAAAAAGGGTACATGTGGGTTTTGGGGCACCAGATGGATAATCTTTTCCATTTGGCTGGGTATGTATTCCTAGTGGAAGGTTACATGCAACCAAAAGTATTTCAGAGGTCCTCTGAGATACCTTGTACCTGTTCACTTCTGCCTCCTCAGGAGCCAGGCCTGAAGATGAAGGGAGTGCAGACTGGGATGGACCAGGTGACCCTGAGGCCACTGGCATCATCTTGCCCCATTGTTCCTCCAATTTGCATTAATACCCTCTGCATGAGAGGGACTGGAGGGAATACATACAAAAACAGATGTTGCCATTGCAGTCTGAATGCATCCTGAGAGAAAATGCTATGTCCTGGATTTCTGAAGCAGAATTGAGGCACACTGGCGTTGAGTGTTGACACAAAAAGGTCCACATCTGAGGTACCCCACTTGTCGAACACTGATCCCAAGACATCTGGAACTAGTGACCACTTGTGAGGATCAGCCTCTATTCAACAGCTCCTCTGCCAGAGTGTTTGGGACTCCAGGCAAATAAATTGCTTGGAGTAAGATCCCCTGCTCCAGGTACCATTCCCACACTCCCATCGCCTTCTTGCAGAAAGAGTAAGAGTGTGCTGTCCTCCCTGTTTGTTGATGTAGTACATGACAGACTTGTTTGTCTGTCTGGAGGAGGACTGGCTTATGGCTGAACAAGTCCAGAACACGGTGCGCACACTAAAGGAGCACAGAAGCATAGTAGTGTGTTCAAAAGGTTTTTTACTGCTTCAAAATGTAACAGCAAATGCAAAGTAATGTACACAGTACAAACTTTACTGATGAGCACTGTCCTCTAGTGCCTCGACCCAAACGAGTCTTCAGAGGGGGTATGAAGACTTGTTTGGGTTGAGGAGCTAGGGGACAGTGCTCATCAGTAAAGTTTCTATTTGTTACTTTGCATTTGCTGTTACATTTTGAAGCAGTAAAAAAACTTTTGAACACACTATTCTGCTTCTGTGCTCCTTTATTGTGTGCACCAGATTCTGGACTTGTTCGTTTGTGTGGGAGGTTGGCCGCCTCCTGTCTGGTGCAGCGCCGGCTGGGTCTGCTGAATCGTGGCTAATTTCACTTGGAACTGGTCCGGTTTATGGCTGACTAGGTCCACTAGGGCTCTCATGCTGTGCAAAATGGCTCACATCTCCAACACACTGATGTGGAGATGAGTTTCTGATGGGTCCCAGCCACCTTGTGTTTGGAGGCCCTGACAGCGGGCTCCCCATCAACAGGGAGACATCTGTGGTTACGGTCACCTGAGGCTCCAGCTGCCAGAAGGAGAAAGCCCTGGAGAAGACTGTCCTTCACTTACCACCATGTGAGTGACCGAACCAGGGTCTTGGTCACCTGAGTGGGGTAAGTCTGAGGGTGCAATGCCTGTGACCACTGTGCATTGAGTATCCACTGAGTTGTTCTCATGTGCAATCATGCCAGGGGTACTATGAACATAGAGGATGCTATTGGACCCAGCATACGTTGCATAGAGTGGGCTTGTGCAGTCTTCCACTCCATGGTGTAGCATGCCCTCTGCAGAACTGCTTGCAGCCTGCCCCCTGGAAGACAGGCCCAGGCCTTGGTTGTATCCAGAAGAGCTCCTATGAACAGCAGCTGCTGAGAGGGTTGTATCAGAGACTTCCCAAGGTTCAAAAAGGCCCTGATTAAGGTGAGAGGCAGTGGCCACTGTCTGTTCCATCTCCTACCTGGATGGACTGGCAATCAGCCACTCATCCACATATGGAAAGATTTGGAGTCCTGACTTTCATTGGTGTGCCGCAAGTACTGCAAAGCACCTTGTAAAGGCTTGTGGCACTGAGAAAAGCCCAAAGGGCAGGATTCTGAACTGATTATACTGTTGCAGCACAATGAAACCGAGGTATCCGTGGTGGCTGGTGTGCACCAATATGTGTTGGTAGGCATCCTGCTTATCCAGGGATGCTAGCCAGTCCTGAGGTTTCAGAAAAGGTAGCAGGGGACCTAGAGAAATCAATTTGAATTATTCTTGATCCATTAACTTGTTCAGATTTCTGAAGTCAAGAATGGGGTGCATGCCTCCTGATTTCTTTGGAACTAGGAAGCAGTGGAAGTAGAACCCTATGTTCCATTCTGACTCTGACACGTCTTCCACTGCCCGGCAGCTCAAAGGGCCCACAATCTCCTGCACTGGAAGCTCTGACATATTGTGGTGCCCCGAAGGTGGTAAGAAGGATGTTAATGTGCTGGGTTTCCACATCAATAAAAAGGGGTAATAAAGCAATTGTGTCGATGACACCAGTAACTTGCACACAAATTACTAACACAGGTCCAAAAAGTGGTGGATGTTGGCACCAAACAAAGAGAGCCGAGAGTCCAGAAATAGATTCCAAATACTTCACAAGGTTTTATTTATACCAAACCAAGGGGAAACACAGTTACGGGGGGACACTTACACTTACTCTCCTGTACGAGGAGGAATCTAAATAAATGGCTGTAACAGCTCCACTCTATGAGTGGTCTACACTCTATAATCAGCAAATCACTATATAATCCTTTCAATACTACCCTGAGGTGCACCTCTGCCTAGGGCCTATTATCTGGAGTACTCCACTTTAAAGAACTAACTCTACAGCATAATACTGTAAAACTCTACTTCGGTCATAAGAGGCAGTTCATGCATGGATAAAGCTTTCTCTGTCATTGGGAAGAAATTGGGTTGCAGGATAACACACAAGGGGAACACCTGGCTGACTGGGCTAACAACTAAGGGACTGCAGAGAGGATTTTGTACAGGCCATGAGTCTCTTGGCCACACCCCACCTCTCTAGGGTTGCCAGACTTGTTAAGAACAAAGCAACGATTCTCTCGGTTCAGAACCCACTGAGGGCCGCCAGAACTGACAGACACTAAACCCAGCCACAACCCTCTTCCAGACTGCTGGGGTAAGATGAAGAAGAAGAAGATGCTGACCAACCAGCCCAAAGTCCTCTTCTGGGCTTGCCGGGACAAGAGGAATAAGAAGAAAGTGCTGACCAACCGGCCCAAAGTCCTCTTCTGGACTGCCAGAACATGAGGAAGAAGAATAAAGTGCTGACCAACTGGCCCAAAGTCCTCTTCTGGACTACTGGGACACGAGGAAGAAGAAGAAAGTGCTGACCAACCGGTCCAAAGTCCTCTTCTGGACTGCCGGGACACGAGGAAGAAGAAGAAAGGAAGTCTGTGAATCGGAAGCACCAACGAGGTTCTGGGCACCAAGGCCGGACAAGCCAAGGACTACGTAAAATAAGAAACAGGACGATGGTGCAAAACACCGTGGCAGAATATCTGGATAGCACTTCGATATGGACGACAAAACAAGAAAACGGATGGTAGCTTTGTACCAGGCCAGGCCGTCCTTTGGGGAAACTTTGAAGAGTGGAAAAGAATAAACAGGACGTCGCAAATGACTGCGACACGGTTCTTTGAAGATCCGCTGCTGGCTGCTTCAAAGACGCACTGAAGATGACTTCTGGAGTACTTTGAAGAAGATTTATCTGGATACCAATGGTGAACAGATTCTGGAAAACTCTGGAAGACTGATTCAAACACCTTGCAACTTGGAAGGCTGGCAACAAAGCAATACTTTTTGGCACATTCAGTGCTTGTAACAATAGTTGCATGCAAAATAAAGTATCAGTTCTTGTTGCAGTGGTCTCTTATTCAGTTAATGTTCAAATCACAGTGAATATACAGGCAATTCACTTTTCTGATAGAACCCTAGCACTGGTGGACCTAACTAACAGGGGTCCCTCTGACTAAATCGGGTTCTTTCTGTTAATGCAACTCTGTATGGCTAGCTAGACTCCTTAAACATCCAGGGTCACTAATGCTGCTGGGCCCCTATAACACCTGGGGAATCTAAATGGCTAGCAGTGGGCCGAACTTGCCGCTTTAAGTGGCAGAGCACGTGGCAGTGGGCCTAACTTGCCCCTTTTAAGAACTGGCAGGCCTGACTTGCCCCTTTAAGAACTGGTGGGCCTGACTTGCCCTCTTTAACTAGCATGGGCCTGACTTGCCCTCTTTAACCGGCGTGGGTCTAACATGCCCCTTTAAGAACTGGTGGGCCTGACTTGCCCCTTGGGTCATAAACTACCCTTGCCCCTTTAAATACACATGAGGACCTGAATTGCCCCTTTAACACTCCGGGCTTTTCTGTACTAAGCCCTATTAAATCACTGGGCTTTCCTAGGATCAGCCCCTTCACATACACTGGGCCTCTCTTCTTGACAGGGCCCCTTTAAATTGCTGGGCTGGCTTGGGCTAAACTGTCACTCTGCACTGCCCAGCCACGCCTCCTTAGTGAATATTCATGCCCTTCCTGAGGCTTTCCTTTTGCTGTCCGTTCCTCTGTGGGCGTTGCTATGCCCCGAAGGCTTAAATTATTTAAATGAGGAGCCCCTGGCCCGCCCCTTCACGGCACTCAGACGTTTTTCCTTTGCGCCTGGCGCAAACTATTTAAAATACTTTTCTTTCTATTTCAGGGCAGTCAGCACATTGCAGTGTGCTGCCACTGACTCACCCAACCACTGGGAAGAAGGAGCTGAAGATGGGAGGTGGGAGGTGCAGTCTGGAGAGGGAGGGAGCTTTCAGGCAGTTGTAGGATGATTGGGGACCTCACGAAAGATCCTGAGGCAGCATGAATGATGCAGCTGTGTGATCGCCACCTCTGTGGGACCGAAACATTAACTTTTAAATATAAATCAACAAAATGGGCACCAAGGCCTCGCGGGGACACAACGGGACGTTTCTGGACTTCACCAGCAGCTCAAACTGGCACCGCGGACCGAACAAGCTTGCAGGTACATTTTCTTCAGTGACTGAAGGCACACAGCAAAGCCCTCAGGGACAGCTTCAGCCCTCCTGGCAAGCCCTTCTCATCCCTCCTCGCTTTCTGTGTCCTCACTCCTCCACAGTCACCACAATTCTCCCTAAGAGTAACTTATTTTTTAAACTGCAGCACTCTGTATTCTGGTTCTGGAAGGCATTGCAGGTGCCACACAGTGAGCATTCCATTAGCTCAGCATGGCAGAAAGGCTTATTTTGTGCATTATTTCTAAGCTATTTACAATATTTTTGACAGGCTTTGTAACAGGGATTTGTGTTGGTATTTTAAACTGGGCACCTGGGCATTTTTTGGGCACCTGTTTACTGTACTGAGGCACCTATAACGGGAATTTTTCTATTCTTTTTCTGTGATGCCCCCAACTCTGGGGCACTACAATATGAGTTAAGATAGGCTAACTTCTGTGTGGATAGTCCAGAGGGATTTCTGTGGAATCTAGGGAGTATCCCGCGCGGATGATCCTGAGAACCCACTTGTCTATTGTGATGCATTCCCACTGATGGTAAACTGGGTCAAGCACCCTCCCTACTGGGGAGGAGAGGTCTGCTTTGGGCAGCTGAGGCAGGACTGAGGCTGGAACTTCAGATGGTGTCACTATATACTTTGGCTGCATCTTTTTCTGAGGCCAGGGAGGCTGAGTTTTGCTTTGGGCTCCCCTGTCCTTGCCACAAAAAGGCTGCTTATTCTGAAAGGTATCATGCCCTTCGCCCCTCTCAGGGTTGAAAGGAGCCGACCTGGAAGTCTTAAAGCTTGTTCTAGTTTTGTTAGACACCAGAGACTTCTCCATCGTCTGTCCGAACAGGCAAGTTCCATCAGCGGGAACATTCATAACCTGTTGCTGAAAATCTGGGGTGAAGCCAGAAGTCCACAGCCAGGAATGCTGCCTGATGCAAATGCCTGCAGAAGCTGAGCGATATGCAGTATCAAAGGCATCCATAGAGGTTTTAAAGAGCACCTATCATGGTATTTTATCATCCCCTCTAGTCCAAGTGGTAGACTTACCTCATGCTAGCTAAATGGGCATATTGTTATATTTTTATTTGCTGTCCTCTATGTAGGGGAAGGGATCGTACATCGCTGCGAAGAAGTCCTGCACTGCACCATCCCTACCCTTTCCTGTATGGCGTTCACCCCAGCGCTTCACATTTATGATATCACTGTTTGGAGAGTCTTGGGGGTTATAAGTAATAACCACTTTTTTTTAACATTTTTAGTATGTTAGCGGTTCATTTGCTTCACGTCAGAGCCACCACTTGACTAAGGAGGACCATATTAGTCGAGTGGTGGCTCTGACTTGAATCAAATGGACTGCTAACATACTAAAAATAGTATGTTAAAAGACACAGTTATTACTTTCTATGGAGCACACCCCCGCACTCTCCAAACAGTGACATCATAAAACATGAAGAGCAGGGGCAGACTGCTCATGCAAGAAGGGGAAGTGATGGTGCAGTACAACTCCTCTGCACTGATTTTCGATCACTTCCCCTATGTACAGGATAGCAAATAAAAATATAACAACATGCCCATTTAGCTATCGTGAGGTAAGTCTACCACTGAGCTTGGGGGAAAGTTATGAAAAAGGTGCTCTTTAAGCTGCTGACTACTCATCTCAATACCTTGCTTGACAATCAGCAGAATATGTATCCTGTTTAGTCTCTGATTCTGACAGAGATTCTGCCAGAGACTTTAGTTTGCTTCAAACAGTATACTCATATTTCAGAAAATGCCCTTGGCAGCAGGTAATTCTCATACCAGGGGTAGCTGAAGCACAGGTACACTTGTCCATAGTGTCAGTCTTGCATGATGCGTGGTTAATAGGTTGTGCAGAAACCTCCTGAGGGATAATGGCCTTGTCATTCTCAAGTGCCCTGATGAAAGTCTGAATTGGGGGTATTTTCTGTTGAACTCTCTTATGGGGACGTGGAAGTATGCATCTTTTAGGTCCAGGGAAGCCAGCCAATCTCCTTTCTGAATGACTGGCAGAATCGCTGGCAATGTGACCATTTTGAACTTTGGCTTTACTAAATACTTGATCTGCTTCAAGTTAATCTCTTGCAGCAGGCCATAACACATGGGTTATCCAGCCGTAGGCATCACTTCCTCCAGATGATTTCCCAGCAGTCTCTCCCAGGGGCCTCCCATTCCTGTCACCTGATGTGCTCTTGCACACATATAAAGGGGAGGCCCCTGATACTCCTTAGTTCTTTTCCAACCGCGACCGAGTTCACATCAAGTTCTCCTTCAAGAGTACCAGCTTTGTCCAGTACTGTCGATGACGAGTTCTACAAGTCACCTAAGAAGCTTCATCCACTGATGTCTTTGGAACCCTTATTACTGAAGTGTTCCTGTGTCTGGAGAATCACACTGGAGGACCTCCACAATGTGTGCGTTCTGTGCCTGGGTCCAGAACACAACTTATGGGAGTGCATCCTCTGTGGATGGTTCAACAAGGCCACCAAGCACCAAAGGCTCCAGCAGGTAAGGCAGTACCTCATGGAGCAGAAGGTAGCCCTTCTGGAGCAGCAGCAGCAATGCTTCTCTGCAGGGGAGTCTTCAACTGCCTCTTCAAGGCTTCAGAGGGGTGAACCGTCATCGTCGACGGAGAATGGGGCCAGGCGGAAACATTCTTCCAAAACCAAACATGTTTCCCCTGCACCACCATCTTCATCGTCAAAGGCATTGAGCTCCTCAAAGGTAAGTACGAGGGCTCCCACTGATCATCCACCATCTTCTCCACTGTCGACGGTAGTGGGCCCCTCTAAGTCATTGATGGCTCCTCCATCGAGGACTGCAGTTGTGCTGCAGCTTCCTCCACTAGCCTGCATTGTCAGCCATCGTCCGTTGACGATGGCTGCATCTGCTCCAATGGTCCTTCCGTTGATGGAGTGTTCCCTGGTCCTCCCATTGACAGGGCACTCAGGCTGCTCCTTGGCTGCTCTGTTGATATGTTCTGGCTGTCCCACGTCGACGGTGGACCATGTGGCTTCTGTTCCATTCTCGTTGATGGTTCTCCTGTTGACAGGACTTTCTTGTCTGCCTTCCTCGTAGATGGATTCCCCGTTGACGATCATGGCACCGCCTCAAATGGCTTGGGGGACATCTTATTTGAGTGCTCCCCATCCTCTATTTTGGGGTCTTGTGTTCACCCCATGATACCATCGAGCCAGCCGGGTCCTTTACCCTCAGCTGTCTCCTCTGTGGTGCCCATCCAGTCCATAGCCCCTCCCTCTTTGGGGGGGGGTTGCCTGGCCGTGGTGGACATCCAGGCTCTAGTTCACTCCATCATGGGCCTTACTAGACCCTCCCCTCCTCCTTTGGGGGAGGCAGTGCTCCCTGCCTCAGTCCCCTCCAGGCCTTCTTCGACCTCTTGGATGAGGAGTTTCTCTCCTTCCTCCCCTGGGTTCCATCCCACACCTGAGGACCCATTCATCCCAGACTGTGATCTGGAGGATGAGGAGGATGAGGAAATTGAACAGGATTATGGCTCACAAGTCTCTTCCTCAGAGACATCTTCCATGCCTGGGGATGCCCCAGAAGTGCTCCCGTGCTCTCCTCCATAATGACCCATCTTTTTTGGATATTATGGTGCATCTGCAGAAAAGAAAAAATTACTCACCATAGTAATGTTGTTTCTTCCCAGTGGTACTTGGGTATTCAGAACTCTATGCAGTGACCCTTTAAGACAGAACTGCCTGGAGAGAATTAGGAACATATGCAATGATGGAATCTTTGCGTGTGCTATTTATTAAATGCTGCCTTTAACTAACTGCCTTAGTTCTAAACCTCTCTGATTTCCTAAAAGCCTGGAAAGACAGGCCTAAAAGGACTAAACATATATAGATTAATAATAGTAATAATAGATAACAATGGCAATAACACCCTAAATGCCCAAAAAGGGGACCTCCAAGTGGAGGTCATAACATATAACATTACCCCTGAAAGTCAGAATCACCTGAAAGGGGAAAAACCAACAATTGTGAACACAGATATCAAATTATAGTGCACAATTGTGGCACCTATACCACAGGACACACAATGTTTTCAGGAGTGCAGAGGCTAGTAGTTCTACAAGAGGAGGCAGGGTGTGGAGTTCTGAATACCTGAGTATCACTGGGAAGAAACAACATTACTATGGTAATTTTTTCTTCTAACCCCAGTAATACTCAGGTATTCATAACTCTATGCAGACTAAGAAGCAGAACTTACTTTGGAAACAGACTCTGCAGGACTGCTGTGCCAAACCTGGCATCACCTCTGGACTGGATATCCAAGCTGTAATGCTATGTAAAGGTGTGTATAGCTTTCCAGGTAGCTGCTTTACAGATGTCCACTAATGGGACATCCCTGGCAGTTGCTATGGTAGCAGCTGTGCCCCTTGTGGAATGGGCCCTCAATCCTGTTGGGGGTTCCCTTCCCGACTTAGTGTAACAAAACTGGATACACTGTATTACCCAGCAAGAAATTGAACTTTTAGATACTGGGTTATCCTTTCCCATATCCCCATAGGTCAAGAACAGCTGTTTTCTGTCCTGTCTATGCCCCTTAGTGGCTGTCATGTAGTAGCTAAGAGCTCTCTTGACATTCAGACTGTGGAGTCTCCTTTCACCAGAAGTAGAGTGCTCAGTGAATCAGACAGGTAGGGTAATGGTTTGGTTCAAGTGAAAATCGGAAACCACTTTAGGGAGAAATTTCCTGTTCATTCTCAGGATTACTTTGTCCTTGTGGAAGGAAATGTAGTCCTGTTCAATGCAGAGAGCCTGGAGCTCGCTGATCCTTCTGGCAGAAGTCATTGCCACTAGGAAAACTGTTTTCCATGTGACATACTTTAGATGAGCTGAGGACATGGGCTCAAAAGGGGCCCCCATGAGCTTGGCTATACATATATTGAGATCCTATACTGGCACTAGCTCCCGGGGGGTGCAAATGGGCAAGGCCTTTAAAGAACCTCTTGAAAGTAGGATCTGAGGCAACAGAAACCCTTTGCCCGGCTGAAATGTAAACAGATGCTGCAGCCAGGTGGACCTTTAGGGTACTTGGTTGTAGACCCAATGAATGCAAATAGGTAAGATAATCCAGCATGGCTGGGATCCCAGCCTGTGTTGACACCACCTCTCAGGTGGAACACCAAATAGAAAACCTTTTCCATTTTACAGCATAGGTTTTCTTGGTAGAAAGCTTCTTGTAACCTCTCAAAATGTCCAGGACACTTTCAGAAAGATTTAGACCTGCATATTCTAGGTCCTCAAGAGCCAGGCCTGGAGCCTGAGGGACCTGAGGTTCGGATACAGGAGCCTCCTCTGACTGGAAGTTAGCAAGCTGTGGCTCCTGGGAAGGTGTATTGGCTTGGTCACAGACATGCAGAGCAGCAGAGAGTACTATGGCTGTCTGGTGCTATCAAGATCATGGATGCTGAGTGGGATCTGAGCTTGAGTAGTACTCTGTATACCAGAGGGGAGGGAAGGGAGGGAAAGCATACAGGTGCCTCCCCGACCAGTTCAGTGCCATAGCATCCAGGGGGATTGTTCCCTGAACTGGAGGTCTGCAACAATATTGTGGCAGGTGGTGGTTCTGGTGGGATGCGAATAAGTCTACCTCCAGAGTGCCCCACCTCCTGAAAAGCACTTGCACCACCTGACTGTTCAGAGTCCATTCATGACTGGCCTGGTTGATTCAGCTCCGGGTGTCTGCCAAGGTATTGTCTTTGCCAGGCAGATGGATGCCCTGTAGAGAAACTCCAAAGGAGTATGTCAGACTCCATATTTTCATGGTTTCTGTACAGAGGGGGTTTTATCTTGTCCCTCCTTGCTTGTTTATGTAGTACATTGTGGTAGTATTGTCTGTTCTGATTTGAACCACCTTCCCCTACAGCAGTGGTGTGAAGGCCTTTAGTGCCGACAATACCGCTCTCAGTTCCAGCAGATTTATGTGCAGAAGTGACTCTGCACTTGACCATGTATTTTGGGTGGTGTGATCTCCCAGATGGGCACCCCACCCCAGTAGTGATGCGTCTTTTGTGAGAACAACTGATGGGGACTCCTTTTGAAAAAGAACCTCTTCCCTTAGGTCGGTTTCCTCTTTCCACCACTGGAGGGCCTGTAACAACGTTTTTGTTACTGGAATCAGTTTTGAGGGAGGATCTCTTCTTTGACACCAGTGTGCCCTGAGGTGAAACAATGTCTCTCATCTGGAATCTGGATCCCAGTACTGTGCCTGTGGCAGCAGCCATGCGGCCTAGTAGTTGAAGAAACTGTCTCGCAGTTTTTGGTTTGTTCAGGCTGAGTGAACCTGCTATCTGAAGGATACTCCTTGCCCGGTCCAGAGGCAGGTAGGCCCTGCCCTGCAGGGTATTTAGCTCATCACCTATGAACTGCAGTACCTGAGCAGGCTGAAGGACCGAATTTTTTAGACTGATCAGGAATCCTAGAGACTCCAGGAGCCCCTGGGTGAGTTACAGATGCTCTCTCCCTCACTTGCTGGGGGGATTTCCCCACCACCAGCCAGTCATCTAGATATGGGAAGACTGTGACCCCTTGTCTTCAAAGGTGTGCCACGACCACTGCCAAGCACTCTGTGAACACCCTTGGTGCTGAAGTGAGACCGAATGGCAGGGTTGAGATATGATAATGACCTGAAGGGAGTCTGAACCTGAGGTATTTTCTGTGAGTCTCCCTTATGGGGATGTGGAAATAAGCATCTTTTAGGTCCAGTGAAGCCAACCAGTCTCCTGTTTGGAGGGTTGGCAGAATCAGTGCCAGGGTTGCCATTTTGAACTTTGGCTGTGTTAAATATCTGTTTAAGACCTTTAGGTCTAAGATGGGCTGCCACTCCCCATTTTTCTTTGTGGTAAGGAAGTATCTTGAGTAAAATCCCTTTCCCTTTAGATGCACCGGCACTGGTCCCACTGCTCGTGATAGCAGATTTTGAACCTCTGCTTCCAGGAGTTTTCTTTCTGCATTTGTGGATGGCTTGAAAACTCAGGTTCTTAAAGGTGGAAGGGATTTGAAGCTTAGAGACAACCCTTGGCTCACTACTTCCAGGACCCACTTGCCTGTGGTGATTTCTTGCCAAGCCTGAAAGTAGTGAGCCAGTCTCCCACCTACAGGTGGTAAGGAGGCGGCCTGTACAGACACATCAAGGTCCCTGTTTTGCTTGAGGCTGGGCCTGGGATTGAGAACCACGCCTGGAACCCCTTCTACACCTGCTCCTGAAGTACCCCTGCTGTGGGTACTGCAGGTACTGAGATGTAGCCATGGCCCAGAAAAAGGGCCTGCTTTGGAACGACCTGCCCCTGCCTCCCCCTTCCATAAGGTCCGGTGGATGGGGAAGCTTTTACCTTTGCAGAATTGCTTCTGTAGGTGACTTTGTATTTGTCCACCTTCTTCATGTAAGCCTCTGTCTTTTCTCCAAAGAGGGAGTTTTCCTCCAGTGGAAAATCCAATGCCTTGGTTTGTGTATCCTGGGTAAGGTTTGTGGCTCTCAACCAAGCAAACCTCCTCTGTGCCACAGTGTTTGCCATCCACCTGGCAGCAGTGTCGTTAGAATCAGCAGCCATTTGGAATTGATATTTGGCTGCTTCAGCTAGATCAGCTGAAATGGGAGCCTGTGCTTTGTCTGCCCTGGTAAGAACAGACTGCCAAAGAGATTTCTGATATTGAGCAGCATAGGCTTGGACATTTGCCTGTCTGATAGCCAAGGAAGCAGACAAATATCCTTTCTTGGCCATGCTGTCAATCTTTCTAGAGTCCTTGCCCGGGAGGTGAGATGCTAGTTGCCTTGTCACAGGCTGCCACTTGTACCACCCCCTGGTGGTCAGGGTGGGAGAATAGGAATTGGGCACCCTCCTTTTCCAACTTGTACTTTTTATCAAGCCTCTTATCAAGAGGGGGGACAGTATTCGGGGTTTACAAAATCTTTAAGGCATCCTTCTTAAAGAACTTATTTACAGGAAGGAGAAGCTTTCTAGTGGGTGTCAGCCCCATCATTTCTAAGTATTCGGCTTCTTCTTCATCCTCAGTCACTTCACTAGTGGGGATGTCTAAGGCATCCACCATCCTTTTCACAAATGTGAAGTGTGAGGAAAAGTCCTCTGATGCCCTGGGAGGAGAATCAAAATCTTGTTCAAGAGAAATCTCAAGTTCAGTGGGTTCCCCTTCATCCTCCTCCTCATCATCACCATATTCCTCCTGCTCAAGATAGGAAGATTGAGTACAGGAGCCAGTCTGCTTGGCAGGAGTCTGTGGCTGAGGAGCAGTCAGCCCCTGTAAAGCCTGGATAACCCAAAAAGCCTGTGCAATCTCTTCAGCAGTTGGCAGTTTTATTGCAGGCACAGAAGTCCCCAAGTGCTGCTCAGCAGGGGGTTCTGTGTGCTTGGTTTTCCTGGATTTTTTTAGAGGGAACCAGAGAGTCAGCTGGTTCAGCAAGCCTCTTTGGAATTGCTTATGTACCCGTATCAGGGGTGGCAGTTACAGTTGTTGTTGTGGTTGTGGTTTCACCCACAGAAGCAGAGGGTGTCGGCTGGCCAGAGCTCGAAGGACCCTTGGGTGGTTAAGTTTTTTCTTAAGCTTTTCAAGGCGTATCTCAATAGTTTTCTCTGGAAAAGTTTTGCAGATTTCACAGTCTGCTTTTAAAAGATCATAACCAAGGCAGACAACACATAAATTATGTTTGTCTGCCTTGGCAACCTCAATCAGAACAAGATTTGAAACCTGGTTCACAGGTTTTTTCTTTTCAATTTTTCTGACATTCTAAAAGAAAACTGAACAAAAATAAGAACCACTAAATAATAAAAGAATTTAAAGTTTATTTAGCACTTGCGGTCGGTTACGGAACTGATGAGAAACCGATCGAACCAGGAACTGAGATAAAAATGAACCGAGACTAGCAGTTTAGGAACCAGTATTAGCGGTTCCTAAAATAAGTAAAGTAAAATAAATTTAAACAAAACTGATAGAGTTTTTAGTCAGAAAACTCTGAAAAGTACAAAATAAACCTCGGTTCCCCACTGGTTATATCAAACCAGGAGAAACCGAGAAAAAACACAATTTAAATAACAAAACTAAATGGTTTAGCTAAAATTAACAAGAAGTAAAAGGCAGCAAATGAAAAGAAGAAAATACTTGTGTATTTTTAAAGTTTTGTCATGTCAGGATGAGTAGATAAGGAGAGGATCTCTGAGCTTCTGGTCTTGACAGGCGGAGAGTGAAATCTGAAAGGTTTAGAACTAAGGCAGTTAGTTGAAGGCAGCATTTGAAAAATAGCACCCGCAGATTCCATCATTTGCATATGTTCCAAATTCTCTCTGGGCAGTTCTGTCTTAAAGGGTCACTGCACAGAGTTATGAATACCTGAGTATTACTAGGGTTAGAACCTTTGGTTTCCAGACTACGGAACAGGATGCCTCAAGAAGCAAATTGGCCCGGTACCTAGGCCTTCCTGATGTCCCCTCACTGGTCGTCCTTCCCCTGGTGGATGCTTTTGAGAAGGCCATGTTGCTTGCCTGGCAACAGCCCTCCCAAGTCCTCTCTCTTCCCCTCAAGGTGGACTGGTTTTATAGGGCCCCTGTGAATCACCCTTATCTTTCTATACCTTCACAGGCAGACTATGTGGTTAAGAATGCGGCTCATGATAAATCTGCTAGACCGCAACACGAGTGCTCATCCCCCAGATAAAGAATCCAAGAAATTGGATATCATGGGGAAGAGGGTCTATGCTTCGACCACTTTGTCCCTTTGTATTTTGAATTATATGGGCCACGTCCTCAAATATTAGAAGGAGATCCTTAAGGCTGCTCAACCATCAGTCCAATCCCTTCTGCCAGGCCATCCTCAGGAGGATCTTGATGCCAAATTTTCTGTCACTGGGGCTGTCTGTCACCACCTGCTTAGGGCCACCTATGGTGCCATTGATACTTCGGCCCGGGCCTCCTCGGTGGCTGTTTGCCTCAGATGCCATGCATGGCTGAGGATTTCAGGATTTTTGCAAGATGTCCAACAATCCATTCAAAGGAGACAAACATTTTGTACTACAGACCCGAGACATTCTAAAAGACCTGCAAGACTCAGGTCGTACCCTTCAGTCTGTTTGGACCCTATATCGCCCCAGGCAAAGCCTGCCTACAAGGGTACCTTTCAGAACTGTTCTTCTAAAGATAAACCTACTACTCAGCAACAGCCTGTTCACAAACACTAGGCTCAGTTAGCTCTACCGGATAGGTCTGCCCCAAAGAAGTCCCGCTATGTCCCTGCTGTCCCTCAGCAGGGTCAGCCTTCAGCCTGAAGGTGTGTCTCTGGCTGTGGAGGCAGAGACCCCCTCCTCGCCCGTCGGGGGCAGTTTCTTCCAGCACCTCAGAGGTTGGCAAAGGATCATGTCAGACCGGTGGATCCTTCAATTGATCCAGTATGGTCATACAATGGACTTGATAAGTCTTCCTCCTCCTTTACCTCCCCGGGTCTCACACTATCCTCCGGACCATACTCTAGTACTACAAGCAAAAATAAATGCATTGTTACAAAAACATGCCATAGAACCAGTTCCCACCCATCAAAGAGGCTCGGGGTTTTACTCACATTTTTTTCTGGTTCCCAAATGGACATGAGACTTGCATCCCATTCTGGATCTCAGAGGCCTCAACTGCTATATAAGGTACCAGAAATTCAGGATGGTGACGTTGCCCACCCTTCTTCCCCTGCTAAACACAGGCGATTGGCTTTGTTCCCTGGACATGAAGGACACATACCTTCATATCTTGATCCACCCCGCTCACAGGCAGTTCTTACGATTCCAGTTTCAAAGCTATCATTTTCAATTTCGGTCCCTCCCTTTTGGCCTTACCTCGGCCCCCAGGGTGTTCACGAAATGCCTGGCAGCAGTGGCAGAAGCTCTTTGCCAGAAGGGACTGTACGTCTTTCCATACCTAGATGGCTGGCTCCTAAAGGCATCTACTTGCCCCATGCTGGAATACACCCTGGCCTGCACCATGGCGATGTTCTTCATGGTGGGCATCACAGTCAACTATCCAAAGTCTATGCTGACCCCATCACAGACTCTCCAGTATATCGGAGTGGTATTAGACACCTACCGAGGCATGGCGTTTCTCCCCAAATCCAGGGCGGATGCCATCCTGACCCTCATTCTCCGATTGGAACCTTGTTGGTATGTCTCTGCAAAGGACTACCTTCGACTCCTGAAACATTTGGCAGCTACCATCCCCGTTGTCCCTCATGCCAGACTTCATATGAGAATCCTTCAGTGAAATCTCAGGTCCAGTGGGATCAAAAATGGGACGACTTTGATGCCCCAGTCCTTCTGTCCTCCCGGCACTTCGTACACTACAATGGTGGAAGTCCAGGGACAATCTCATGCAGGGCATGTCATTCCATCCTCGGGTCCTGGACCTTATTCTAACAATGGATGCCTCCTTGATGGGCTGGGGTGCCCATCTTCAAGGGGTTCAGTCCCAGGGCTCTTGGACGGTGATGGAATCTCATCTTCACATCAACGTCCTGGAACTGAGGGCTGTTCTCTATGCCTTACAGGCATTTGAGACATTACTCCCTCAGGGTTGCCTTCAAGTGCAATCGGACAGTTCCACAGTTGTTCACTATCTGAACAAACAAGGTGGCACCCATTCATACCCTATCTGCTGGGAGTCCATGAGGGTGTGGCATTGATCAATCCAGAGAGGCATTCACCTTCTGGTGGTTCACATTCAAGGGGTTTCAAATACCCTGGTGGATGCCCTGAGCAGAACTCATGCTCAGGCTCAGACATGGGAGCTCCACCCAGACATCTTAGCAGACATCTGCCTTCAGTGGGGTTGCCCAGAATTAGGCCTGTTTGCTTCTCCACAAAACTGCCTCTCTACTGCGCTCTAGAGCGAAGTCCTGGAACTTTATGGCTGGACACCTTATCTCATTCCTGGACAGGAAAATTTCGTTATGCTTTCCCGCCTGTTCCTCTCACACAGAGAGTACTCCTAAAACTGGTGAGAGATGGGGCATCATTGATTCTCATAACCCCCTACGGGCCAAGGCAGATTTGATTTCCCCTGCTGTTGCAAATCTTGGCTTGGGAACCTCTTCTTCTATCTAATTGTCCAGCCCTCCTGTCACAGGAGGAAGGCTACCTACCTACTACACCCAAACCTGCGCCTGTATGCGTGACTCCTGAGGACGTAGTCCTCTCTCGTTATCAGGTGTCCCCAGGGGTGGCAGAGATTCTGAGGGCAGCACGGAAGCCCTCTACTAGGGCCTCCTACTCTATGAAATGGAAGTGCTTCTCCATTTGGGCCTCTTTCCGGGAACTGGAACAAGGCCATTTTTCTGTGGAAAATTCTGTTTGACCAACAAACTGAGGCCTATATGAAGAAGGTGGATGAGTACAAGGCCACCTGTAAGAGTAATTCAGCAAAGGAGAAACTCTCTTCCTCCTGTAGGCCATATGGAAGGGGGGCAGAGTCAGAGTAGCTTACAGCAGGCCTTTTTACCAGGACAAAGCTATTCCTCAATATCAGCAATACCCTCAACAAACAGGGTATTTCAGAGGTAGAGGAAGGGGGTCTAGTAGTGGATCCCAGACCACCCAGGCCCAGCCCCAAGCAAAACAGAACCTCTGACTCAGTGGTCAAGGCCACCTCCCCTATCCCAGTAGGGGCAGGCTGGCTCACTATTTCCAGGCTTGGAAATCCATTACTACAGACAAGTGAGTCCTGGAAGTAGTGAGTCAGGGTCTCTCCCAGAGTTTCAAGTCCTTCCCTCCCTTAAGAAAAAGAGTGTTCAAACCAGCTTCCCTTTTGGAAAGGAAACTCCTGTAGAAGGAGGTGCAAAGCCTCCTTCTGCTAAAAGCAGTGGAACATGTTCCACCTCAGCAAAAAGGAAGTGGATTTTATTCAAGATACTTCCTCACCAAAAAGAAAAATGGAGAGTGGCAGCCTATCCTAGACCTCAGACTACTGAAAGTATAGTTGCGTAAGAACTTACCGTAACAGTAGATCTTCAAGAGTATCTCTTGCAGCAGGCCATAACACATGGGATATCCAGCCATAGGCATTACTTCCTCCGGATGATTTCCCAGCAGTCTTTCCCAGAGGCATCCCTTTCCTGTCACCTGATGTGCTCTTGCACATATATAAAGGGGAGGCCCCTGATACTCCTCATTTCTGTTTTCCATCTTAGCGACCGATATGAAAAGTGAATCATAGGTCTCCGATGGGAACTGAGGAGAGTAACAAAAGGCTTCCATGTGAGGATGGAGCAAGGTACCCTTCTGAAGCAGGAGCAAGGGGGATGGTGGGAGGAGCAGCATGGCCTGTTGCAAGAGATACTCTCAAAGATCTACTGTTATGGTAGTTCTTACGCATCTGTACTGTCTTCTTCGAGTCAGTCTCTTGCAGCAGGCCATAATATGTGGGAAGAATCCCAAGCAGTTATGATGCCCATAAGAGGAGTTAGCAAACCGCAGTAAATTAGGACAGGAGGCCGTTGAGGACAGCCTGCCCAAAAGCGTCACGCTTCTTAGAAGCAATGTCTAGACTAATGTTTTGTGAATATATGTACAGTAGACCAGGTGGTGGCCTTGCAAATCTCTGAAGCAGAGACACCACGAAAACACGCTGTGGAGATAGCCATGCCTCTAGAGGAGTGGGGTTTCACATATCCTGTGAGAGGTTTATCGTATTTGTTATATACGAACGTAATGCAGTTGGCCAACCATGTGGACAAGCAGTGCTTAGAACCCTGATTGCCCAGTCGTCCTGGGGCGAAAGAAACAGAGTTGCTCAGTTTTATGCAACTGTTCAGTGCGGAGGAGATAAATTCTCAATGTTCTTTTCATATCGAGAGCATGATTCAGGGCTGCCCCTGGATTCTCAGGCTCTGCAAAATATACTGGCAAGTGAATGGACTGATTCAGAGTAAATTCAGAAACAACTTAAGGTAGAAAGGATGGGTTAGTATGTAAGGACACCCGATCTTTATGAAACTGTAAATAAGGTGGCTTGCACATAAGCGTCTGTAACTCAGAGATACATCTACCTGACGTAATCGCGACCAAAAACATTGTTTTCCATGACAGAAACTGGAGCTCACATGTTTCCATAGGCTGAAAAGGACCTTCAGTCAGTTTTTCAAGTACAAAATTTAAATCCCACACTGGGACAGGGTACCGAACAGGGGAATGCAAATGTAGGATACCTTTCAGGAAGGTTCTAATGAAGTAACTGGGACAATGGTTTGTTGTCCATAAGTAAATGGAAAGCAGAAATAGCCGATAGGTGTACTGTTATTGATGAATATTTTAGACCAGCCTCTGACAGAGAGAGGAGGTAGTCCAGTATGCTCGATGGGGAACAGTCATAGGGTTCCAGTTCCCGGAAAGAGGCCCAAATGGAGAAGCACTTCCATTTCATAGAGTTGGAGGCCCTAGTAGAGGGCTTCCGTGCTGCCCTCAGAATCTCTGCCACCCCTGGGGACACCTGATAACGAGAGAGGACTACGTCCTCAGGAGTCACGCATACAGGCGCAGGTTTGGGTGTAGTAGGTAGGTAGCCTTCCTCCTGTGACAGGAGGGCTGGACAATTAGATAGAAGAAGAGGTTCCCAAGCCAAGATTTGCAACAGCAGGGGAAATCAAATCTGCCTTGGCCCATAGGGGGTTATGAGAATCAATGATGCCCCATCTCTCACCAGTTTTAGGAGTACTCTCTGTATGAGAGGAACAGGAGGGAAAGCATAAAGAATATGGCCTTGTTCTGGGTATCTGGTGTAAGGTTTGTGGCCCGGAGTCATGCAAACTTCCTGAGGGCTATGGTGAGAGCCATCCATCTGGCAGCAGTATCATTAGCGTCTGCTGACATCTGAATCTGATATTTGGCTGCTTCTAGTCCAAACCTGGCTGTTTCAGCCAAATCATCAGTTTACCTATAGCGCTTCAACAGCGCTAGTGCTGACATCCCCTACAGCGACAGCTACAATGCCGACTGTCGGCATTGAGGATATCCAGCTCACAATCGAGGGGCTGCACCCTGAACCCCCTTGTGGAGGCTCCACCCCAACACACCCCAGTCTCTAGGATTTTAACTCCGAGTCGGAGTTGGACCGGGGAGGGGAGGGCAATCACCCAGCGAGGCAGTTCCGATCGGCACACCGACCACCACAGCAATGGGCAGATTTTGCCCGATTCCTGCTGCTGTGGTGGTGTTTGCCGTCGGGGTTTCGCTGTGGTGACGGTACACCCAAATCATCCAACAGGCCGGAAGGAGCCTTCTCAGACATGGCCAGTACTGACTGCCACAGTGACTTTTGGTACTCTGCAGCATAGGCTTGGTAATTGGCCTGCCTGACTCCTAATGAGGCTGCAAGGTAGCCCTTCTTGGCCAAACTGTCTATTTTACGTGAGTCCTTTTCAGGTGGGTGAGATGCCAATGGCATCCTCACCTTTACATAGGCTGCTTGTTGAACTATTCCTTGATGATCAGGATACAGGGAAAAGGAGTTCAGCCCCTTGTCTGTCAAGCTGATACTTCTTGTCCGCCTTCTTATCCGGAGGGGAAACAGAGTTAGGGGCCTGTGCAATCTGTAACAAGTCTTTCTTGAAAAACCTGACAGGGAGTAGCAACTTTTTTGTGGGTGTTAGCCCCATCATCTCCATATATTCGGCCTCATCCTCTATAACTTCAGTGGCAGCCAGATCAAGAGCTTTAACAATCTTTATTACGAAGGAAAAATGTGAGGAAAAATCCTCAGCCCTAGGAGAAGATCCAAATTCCTGCTCAGGGGAAATCTCAGGCGTAATAGGTTCACTTTCATCCTCTTCAGGTACCTCGTATTACTCGAACTCCATCTGCTCCTGGAATGGAGTAGGGGCTGAGGAAGGCCTAACAGGGGCTTGAACCGGTGTTTGAGGAGTTGGAGAGGGCATGGCACCCTGCAGAGCCTGTATTACCTTGAAAGCCTGAGCAATTTTTTCTGAGGATGGCAGGCTATGAGACAGGTGAAAGCCCCTTTAGTTTCTCAGCCTAGGGTTCAACGTGCTTGGTTTTCTTTGCTTTTTGGGCAGGAACTGGGGAGTCAGCTGGTTCTCCAGTCCTTTTACTGGATGATGCTTCACCCTTGTCAGGGGTGTTTCATTTAGATTGTGCGGTTTCACCCGCATGCTTAGAGGGTGTGAACTGGTCAGAGCCTGAAGCACCCTTCTCAAGTTTCCTTTGAAGCCTTTCCAATTGTTTATCAATAGTCTTTTGTGGAAAGGACTTCCAGATTTCACAGTCTGCTGAAAAATGTTCAAGTCCATGGAAGACAACGCACAAGTCATGCTTGTCTGCCTTGTCAAAGACATCACCACACTTAAGGCAATTTTTAAACCCTGGGGGTCCTGTCTTCTTTTTAGGTTTTTCTGACATTTATCAAATCAGGAATGAAAAACTACAACCACAATAACCCTTTTTTTTTTTTTGTAGCGGTTATGATCCGTACAGGAACTGATGAAAGTTCTGATATGGAACCGAGGACCGGGGCAACAATAACCGGGTTAGCAGTTCACTAAACCGGATTAGCGGTTAACAAAACAGAAATTTTTATTAAAATAAAGGCTAAAAATAACAAAACTGAACTGGAGTTGAAAAATAAAAGCTCCAGAATAAACAACTAGGGCTCGGTTCCTCAGCGGTTATCCCGAACCGTGAGGAACCGAGAAAATTAACTTAAAACACGAAACTAACGGTAAAGGAATTTTAACAAATAAAGGCAGCAGTAAGAATAATTAAAAG
The DNA here is from genome assembly GCA_016271365.2 of Neoceratodus forsteri. NCBI lineage: Eukaryota > Metazoa > Chordata > Ceratodontiformes > Ceratodontidae > Neoceratodus > Neoceratodus forsteri. Next base: position 1,549,677,838 of record CM057450.1, read on the forward strand.
AAAATACTTAAATGCAGTGAAGAATCACACTCAGGAATGACAGAGAAGGAAAGTCTCCAAGGTGTCTTGACTTGTCAGGCAGAGAAAGAAATCTGATACGTTATTGGAATGTGGCAGCTGAAAAGGGCAGCAGTTTGAATAAGTGTCACGAGCCAATGATAGGTTCCATCATTTGCATACATTCTAATTCTCCGAGCAGTTCTACTTAGGAGGCTGACTGCATAGAGTTAGGAATATAGAACAATACCTGGGGGTGAGAAAGAGGCAGTTTTGCGTTGAGTGGAGACGCAAAAAGGTCCAGGTCTTGACTGCCCCACTCATCGACTAGCGATTGCACGATGTCTGGAGCGAGCGACCATTCATGTGGATCTGCCTCTGTCCTGCTGAGGTGAACCACTAGGTCATTTTGAATTCCTGGCAGGTAGACTACCTGAATCAAGGCATCATATTCGAGGCACCACTCCCACACCCTCATGGCTTCCCAGCACAGAGAGTATGAGTGCACTCCCCCTTGCTTGTTAATGTAATACATCACAGCCTTGTTGTCTGTCTGAAGGAGAATTACTTTGCAACAGAGGATGTCCTTCAGGGTTCTGACAGCATACAGGACAGCTCTCATCTCCAAGACATTTATTTATGTGTAGATGAGACTCCTCCTGGCTCCACAGTCCCCGAGTGTGAAGGTCTTGACAGTTGGCCCCCCATCTGCTCAGAGATGCATCTGAGGTGATGGTGATCTGAGACTCCAGTGGAGCAAAGGGTAGACCTTGGAGAAGCTTGTCTTCCTGTGTCCACCATGTCAGCGATCTCGACAGGGGCTCCGTCACTTTTATGTGGAAGGACTACTGGTATGTGGTTGGTGACCACTGAGTGCTGAGCATCAACTGCATGGTCCTCATGTGTAGCCGGGCTAAAGCACCGTGAAGACGGACGATGCCATAAAGTCCAACATCCGCTGCATCGAGAGTGCTCGAACCGAGCTGTTCTCCCTGATGTAGCGAGCCATCTGGAGAATGTCAATTCTCCTGTCCTCTGGAAGGAAAGCCCTTGCCCTGGAGGTGTCCAGAAGGGCTCCTATGAAGAGGAGCTGCTGGGAGGGCTGAAGCTGTGATTTCTCCAGATTCAGCAACACCCCCATGGAAGTGAGGAACTGCAAAGCTGCAGTGACTGCTTCTTGCGTATCCTGCCTGGATGGGCTTGCTAGGAGCCAATCATCCAGGTACGGGTACAATTGAACACTGAGTTTTCTGAGGTGCACCACGAGAACTGCAAAGCACTTTGTAAAGACTTGAGGTGCCAAGGAAAGCCCAAAGGACAGGACTCTTAACTGCTAGTGTTGACCCAGAGCCACAAAACAGAGGTACTTGTGGTGACTTGGGTGCACTGGGATATGCTGGTAGGTGTCCTGCATGTCCAGGGACGCCAGCCAGTAGTATTGATGAATCACTGGAAGTAAAGCTCCTAGGGAGATCATCTTGAACTTCTCCCTAAACAGGAATTTGTTCAACTTCCTGAGGCCAAGAATTGGGCGCATGCCGCCTGTCTTCTTTGGAACTAGCAAGAAATGGGAATAGAGCCCCGTGTTCCATTCTGCCTGCGGAATCACTTCTACTGCCCAGTTTTTCAGAAGGCCCTGTATCTCAGAAGTAAGGAGATCTGACTGAGCAGTAGACAGACTATGCTGCCTCTTGGGTGGAAGATCTGGGGGGGGGGATCTCTGCAAAACAGAGAGTATTCCTCTCGTATGATCCTGAGGACCCATTTGTCCATTGTGATGAATTTCCATGGATTATAAAACTGTGTCAGAAGGCCTCCCATTGCCAAAGTGGTATCCACCTCGGGGCAGCTGAAGTGGGACCTGGGCAGGGTTTTCAGAGAGTGGCACTGGGCGCTTTCGGGTCCTGTGCCTTTTGCTGCATTTTCTTTTGTGGCTCAGGAGTTTGGTTCCTATTAAAAGCTCCTCGGCCTTTACCTCAAAAGGACTGTCTGTTACAAAATTGTCAATAGTTACCACCCCTTTGAGGGACCGCTGGAGCCAGTCTGTCTGTTTTAATGGCAGTCTTGGTTTTCTGAGCAGCCTCCAGTGCTTGTTGCACTTGAGGGCCAAACAAATAAGCCCCGAAGGGGACAGTCATCACCTGTCACTGAGCCTCGGGTGAAAAGCAAGATGTTCTGAGCCAGGAGTGCTGCCTGATACAGATACCCGCAGCCGCTGCCCATGCTGCAGCATCATAGGTGTCCATAGCAGCTTTCAACTGATGGTTACTGGATTCTAGGCCCCTGGTAATCATTTGGAGGAGCTCACATTGACCTCCAACTCTGGGAGGCCCTCAACCACCTCCTTAAGGGAATTCCACAGGGTGTACTCGTATTGAGAGAAATGACCCTGATAGCTAGCAATACGCATCCCTAAGGTTCCGGCTGCAAAAACACGCTTCCCTAAAGTGTCAACCTTGTGAGACTCTTTATTGATGGGTCGTGCCGAGGTCTCCTGAGGGTGGACAACCTTATTATTCTCTGCAAGCACTACCAAGGCATCTGCAAAGGGCTGCGATGCCAGGAAGGATCTGTCCTTAGGTGAAGCATATTTCTTGTTTGCGGCCTTAGACACAGTTGAGAAAATTGCCGGCTTGGCCCACACCATCTCTGATATGGTTTCGAAGGATGGGGGAGGAGAGGGGGCATGAAGTTCATAGGAATGATAGGAATGTGAAGATAATCGAGACCGAAGTTTCCCTGGGTCCATCTCAGAGGTCTGAAGAGCCAGGGCTGATCCAACATTCCTGAGGAGAAACTGGAGAGAAAGATCCTCCACTATGGACTCAGCTGAGACAGAAGGCTTGCTTTCCAGGTTGTTGCCCGAGTCATCTCTGTCGTCATCCGATAGAACCAGATCAGGATTGGACTCATAGCCGTCCTCCAGCCCTGAGATATCAGGGGCACATCCTGCTAGACTGAGGCCTGAGCCAGGTGAGGGACATGCGGGAGTCACTGGAACCTGCACCGGCGTCGAGCAAATCGTCACCACATGTGGCACTGCATGGTACTGAGGCTGGCGTCGCACATGGTGCCAACAGATTCCTCTGCACTGAAACCAGCACTGAGAAGGCAGACACCGCATGTTGCACCGAAGGACATGACACCACACGCGGCACCAATGATCCCAAACCCATGTCAGACCTGGAAGAAAAGGGGGAGGAAAATGGTACCTGTGCCAGCCCCGTGTAGAAACTTGGTGAGGAAGGTAGGCAAGTGGAACCAGCACCAATGTCGTTGGCACTAAAGAAGGAGAAATCTCCAATGCCGGCACCAAACAAACATTCTGTCCCAATTGCCCTGTCCCTGGCCCAGCAGCCCCAAGACCTGAAGGCTCTGGAACTGGGTCCACAGGCAAGGGCAGATGAGACAGACACTGTACCCACTGCTCCATAAGAGCGGCCCAGTGGTGAAACTGCCCACCGGAAATACCATCAGAGGACAGAGAGGGGCTCCAGTGTTGAGACTCTCGGCAGCTAAAAACGGAGACCACTGGGGACCCTGGAGGGGTTGGGTTGGTTCTGCCCTCCATAACTGAAGGCCTCTTAGCAGACATACCAGAGGGCGACCTCAGACAGTACCGTCTCTTCTTCCTCCTATGGGAAGAAGAAGAGCTCAAAGTCGAGTGGTGCCGGGTCCCTGACAGAGATCTGGAATGGGCCCACTTCTTTTTGTGGTTTCGAGAGGACTGTCCTCCCTCCCTCCCGAGCACCAGACTGCCTGTGGTCAGAACCCCCCTCCGCAAAGGGCAGTGGACCAGACACAGTGCCATTTCCAGAAGAACTTTCTAGCGAAGTCTCCCTACCGTCACCGATACCGTCCATGGTTGACTCAGTCGATGGCAGGCCGAGAGAGGTCTTCTTCAGAAAACAGTAGAATATATATAATCTTTTTTTTTTACTAAAATAAATAAAACTAATTATGAAAGTATAGTACCAAATGATTGAACAACTACATGCTGCTGTTGTATAGACGAGAAATTTTACTCCCGGCGGGCGAGTGATGTCGTCACTCAGACTGCAGGGAAAAAGGGAACGGAAGCAGTTGGAGGGTCGACACCACAATATCCTATATGGGTGCGTAGCAGTCTTGCGGCATCACACATGAGCGGTCCTACCACGGCGCCAGCCCTCAAGATTTTTGGCTTCCGCTGGGGTCCTAGCACCTCTGGCGTAGTCGCATTAGTGTGAATGAGTGGTGGAGACTTTTAGTCCAGCAAGATTACGAAGGCACTTGGGGCGCAAAAGCCTACCTGGGTCAACAGAGGAGGTCTGTAGAGCCAGGGTTGTCCCCATGTTTTGAGAAGAGACTAGAAGGAAAGATCTTCAACTAGGGGTTCAGCTGGGACAGAGGGCTTCTTGTCCAAGCCGAAGGAGAAGTCATCCTTGCCCTCATCAGATAAAATAAGGTCAGGGTCAGACTCATCATTCTCCACCTCCACCCCAGAGAAATCAGGCCCTGCAAGGTCAAAGTCTGGCCTGGGCGAGGGGTAGACATGAGACAGCGGAACCACCATAGGCAAAGACCTCTGCGCTGCCTGGCACTGAAGGCACAGACACCAAGCCCCGCACTGAAGAACCCATCGCCGGTCACAGAACCAATGTCTGAGAACCACCGCCAGACCTGGAAAAGGAGGGGGAGGGAAGTGGTACCTGTAACAGCCACTGAGAGGAGTTAGAGTGAGGGGGGAAGGCACATGAATGGGCGTCAATGGAGCTGGTACCATCAAGGTTGGAATATCCATCACTGACACTGAATGCACGTCCTGTCTTGAAGGCCCCGACCATGGCCAAGCGGCTCCCAGACCCGGGGGCCCCAGAACCGGGTCCACTGGAAGGGCCAAACAAGACAGATGCTGCACCCACTGCTTCAGAAGAGTGGCTCAGCATGAGGACCGAGAGCAGCTCCATTGTCGAGAGCACCGCCTGTTTAGAGCGGAGGTCACCAGGGACCCTAGAGGGGTCGGGATGGGCCTACCCATCTCCACTATCGAAGACTCCCTCACAGACAAACCAAGGGTGACCTCAAGTGGTACTATTTCTTCTTCTTCCTCTGGAAAAAAGAAGAAGAACTCGAGGTCAAGCAGTGCTGGGTCCCCGACCGAGACTGGGAACGGGCCCGTTTCTTTTTGTGCTTACGGGAGGACTGTCCTTCCTCCCAAGCACCGGACTGCCCGTGGTCAGGACCCCCCCTCCAAAAAGAGCAGTGGACCGGACACAGACCCACTGCCAGAACAGCAGTCCAGCAAAGTCTCCCTACCATCACCAAGACCGTCTATGGCTGGCTCAGTCGATGGCAGGACTGAGAGAAAAAACGCTTTTTTTTTTTTTTTAAATAAAAAAGAATAATAATACCAAAACTAACTGAACGACTATAGGTTTCTGTCATACGGATGTGAAGATCTGACTCCCGGCGGTCAAGCGACATCACTGAAGCACACTCTATGGTGGGAAAAAAGGAATTGAGGCAGTTGGAGAGTCGATGCCGAGGTAGCCTACACAGGTGCGAGCTAATTTTGCTGTGCTGCGCATGCGAGGTCCTACGACGATGACAGCCCTCCTGAAGATTTCTGGCTCCCACAGGGTCCTAGCACCTCCGGCTAGAACCCAAAAGTATGCATAAAGGGTGAGGACTAAGTCCAGGAACATTGTGGAATAGAAGAAAATGTTACTTACCATAGTAACCTTGTTTCTCCCAGGGGATACTCCGATATTCATAACTCTTCTGCAGTATACCTTTAAGGTCAGATCTGCCCGGAGATGGAATGCTATGCAAATGATAGAATCATTAGCATGAGCCACTTTTCAAATGCTACCACCTATCAACTGTCTACATTCTAACCCTCAGATTTCATGGACGTCTTCAAGACAGGGCCCAAAAATTTAAACACAGCAAATTCTAATTTTAAAATTCCCTACCCAAAAAAACTCCAACTGGAGGAAAACATAAAGACAAAAAACTTATCAAGAAAAATACCCACAAACTCCTTATGTCAGAATCACCTGAAAAAGGAGAAAAAAGGCAAACAAGTTTTAATAAAAGTAAAAGTGTGGCATGCAAATACTATGGTACAGCATGGAATACAGAGGCCACTGGTTCTTAAAACGGGGAGGCAGGTAGGGAGAGTTATGAATATTGGAGTATCCCCTGGGAAAAACAAGATTACTATGGTAAGTAACTTTTTCTTCTCGCCCCTGGAATACTCCAATATTACTAACTCTTCTGCAGACTGAAAAGCAGTACCTTAGGAGGCGGGAAGAACCTGTTTTGGAAATAGACTCTGCAGTACAGCTGTACCAAACCTGGCATCAGCCCTTGCCTGCATATCCAAGCTGTAATGCTTGACAAATGTGTGTACTGTTCACCAGGTTGCTGCTTTACAAATATCCACCAAGGGTACATCCCTTGCAGCTGCCAGTGTTGCAGCTGTACCCCTTGTGGAGTGGGCTCTAAGCCCTGCTGCAGCTTCCTTGCCCACCTTAGAATAACAAAATTGGATGCACTGAACAATCCAGCGAGAAATGGACCTTTTAGATGCTGGGTTACCCTTTCCGACATCCCCATAAGTGAGGAAAAGCTGTGTTCTATCCTGCCTATGGGGCTTAATGGCTGTCATGTAGTAGCTCAAAGCTCTCTTGACATCCAGGCTATGTAGCCTACGCTCACCAGAAGAACAGTGGTCAGTGAAAAACACTGGCAAAATAATGGACTGGTTCAAATGGAAGTCTGAAACCACTTTGGAAAGAAATGTCCTATTTGTTTGAAGGACTACCTTATCCCTGTGGAAAGCAATGTAGTCCTTTTCAATACATAAGGTCTAAAGCTCACTAATTCTTCTAGCTGAGGTGATGGCCACTAGAAATGCTGTTTTCCAACTGACATACTTCAAAGGTGCTAAAAACATAGGCTCAAGGGGGGGAGCCATGAGCTGGAGCAATGCAAATATTGAGGTCTCAAGCTGGCACCGGTTCTCTAACCGGTGGGTACATATGTGAGCAGCCTTTGAAAACCTTTTTAAAATTTGGGTTTGATGCTAAGGAAACAGGCTTGCCTGCCGAAGCATAGGCAGAGACTGAAGCTAAATGAACTTTCAGTGTAGAAGGCTGTAAACCTAAGGAATGTAAATAGACTAGGTAGTCAAGCAACTCTGGCACTCCTATCTGGGCTGGCACTATACTCCTATTAGAGCACCAAATAGAAAATCTTTTCCGTTTTGCAGCATAGGTTTTCTTAGTAGAGGATTTTCTATATCCTCTTAAAACATCCATAACTGACTCCGAAAGATGTAAACCAGCATACTCTAGGTCCTCAAGAGCCAAGCTTTGAGCCTGAGTGACCTGAGGTTCGGATACAGGAGCCTCCCCTGATTGGAAGTCAGAAGATTGTGCCTCCTGGGAAGGTGTATTGGTTCTTCCACTGACATGGACAGCAACAGGGAATACCATAGCTGCCTGGCCCATTCTGGGGCTATGAGGATCATTGTTGCTGGCTGAGACCTGAGTTTCAACAGCACCCTGTATACCAGGGGAAATGCATACAGGAATTTCCCTGACCAATCCAGGACAAGAGCATCTAGAGGAATTGTGCCCACTACTGGAGGTCTGCAACAGAACTGAGGTAAGTGGTGTCTCTGATGAGAAGCAAAGAGATCTATTTCCGGGGTGCCCCACCTCCTGAATAAGGTCTGTACCACTTGCCTGTTAAAGGACCATTCGTGATGGTCTTGGCTGATTTGACTCAGGGTATCTACCAGAACACTGTCTTTGCCTAGCAGATGAATGGCCTGTAGTGAGGAGCCCAGTGAGTAAGCTAGGGTCCAGATTTTCATAGCCTCTGTGCAAAGGAGGCTTAATCTTATTCCCCCTTGCTCGTTTATGTAGTACATGGTGGTAGTGTTGTCTGTCCTGACTTGCACTATCTTTCCCTGTATCAGTGGTTTGAGATCTTGCATTGCCAGAAACACTGCCCTGAGCTTCAACAAATTTATGTGTAGAAGAGTCTCTGCACTTGACCAAGTACCCTGGGTAGTGTGCTCTGTTAGATGAGCCCCCCAGCCCAGGAGGGATGCATCTGTTGTGAGGATCACTGGAGGAAGCTCTTTTTGGAAAGGAACCCCTTCTCTGAGGTTGGCGTCCTCTTTCCACCACTGAAGAGCTTGGATAAATGTTTTTGTTACAGGAACAAGCTTTGACAGGGAGTCCTTCCATTGGCACCAATGAGTTCTCAAATGAAATTGGATGTCTCTCATCTGAAAACTGGATCCCAGCACTGTACCTGTTGCAGCTGCCATGTGACCCAAGAGTTGAAGAAACTGCCTTGCTGGCCTTGGGACATTGAGTCTGAAAGAGGCTGCCAACTGCAGGATGCATTTTGCCCTGTCTCTGGGCAGGAATGCTCTGCCCACTTCGGCATTCAATTCTGCTCCTATGAACTGCAGAATTTGTGAAGGAATTAGAACTGATTTTTCCCAAGTTTAAAATGAACCCCAGATACTCCAGCAGCTGTTGAGTGAGTTGGAGGTGCTCTGTTAGCTGTTGTGGTGAGTCCCCCACCACCAACCAGTAGTCTAGGTAAGGGAATACTGAGACACCTTGCCTTCGCAAGTGTGCCACTACCACAGCCAGACACTTTGTGAACATCCTTGGTGCTGAAGTGAGACCAAAGGGAAGAGCTGAGAACTGAAAGTGTCCTGATCGGAGTCTGAACCAGAGAAACTTTCTGTGAGACTCCCTTATGGGGATGTGGAAATAGGCATCTTTTAGGTCCAATGATGCCAGCCAATCCCCTTTTCGGATTGCTGGCAGAATCAGAGACAAAGTTACCATTTTGAACTTTGGTTTTGTTAGGAGCTTGTTGAGGACCCTGAGATCCAAGATAGGCCGCAGCTCTCCATTTTTCTTTGGTGTGAGAAAATACCTTGAATAAAGTAATTTTCCCCTTTGATGCAGAGGCACTGGTTCCACTACCTTTAGTGAAAGAAGGTGTTTCACCTCTTCTTCCAGCCTTTTGCTTTCTAGGTGGGAAGCTGGTTTGAAAGCTCTGTTTCTTTGAACAGTGGAGGACTTGAAGTTTAGAGACAGACCATGACCTGCTATCTCCAGAACCCACTTATCTGTGGTGATGGTTTTCCAGTTGTGGAGAAAATGAGTCAGCCTGCCCCCTACTGGTAAAGGAGAGGCAGCCTGAACGATGAAGTCAGGGATCCTGCTTAGCTTGGAGCTGAGACTGGGTACCACGCCTGGCACTGCTTCTGCCCCTACCCCTAAAGTACCCCTGCTGTGGGTATTGGGGTGCTTGAGGGAGTACCATGGTCTGGTATGAAATTGTCTGCCCCTGCCTCCCCTACTGAAAGGTCTAGAGGAGCTGGAGGGTCTTTTTGTAGAATTACAACGGAAGGTGGCCTTATACTCATCCACCTTCTTCATGTAGGCCTTTGTATAGCTGCCAAATAGTGAAGTGCCCTCCATAGGAAAATCCAGAGTCTTATTCTGGGTGTCCTGTGTGAGGTCTGTGGCTCTTAACCAAGTAAACCTTCTCTGTGCAGTGGTATTTGCCATCCACCTTGCAGCAGTCTCATTGCTGTCTGCCTTCATCTGGAATTTGTATTTGGCAGCTTCCAGGCCAAACCTAGCTGTTTCAGCTAGGTCTGCCGAAAGAGGAGGAGGTACTTTTTCAGCCATGTCCAGGATAGACTGCCAAAGAGCCTTCTGGTACTGTGCTGCATAGGCCTGATAATTTGCTTGCCTAATGGCCAGAGAGGCTGACAGATAACCTTTCTTGGCCATGCTTTCAATTTTTCTAGAGTCCTTCTCTGGAGGGTGAGAGGCCAGAGGGACTTTAGCCTTATCACAAGCTGCAGCTTGCATCACCCCCTGGTGGTCAGGGTGTAAAAACAAGAATTCAGTCCCTGTTCTGTCAAGCTGATACTTTTTGTCCACTCTCTTGTCCAAAGGATGGACAGACCCAGGAGCCTGGAGAAGTTTTAAGATATCCCTTTTGAAGAATTTATTGATGGGGAGTGAGAGCTTTTTAGTAGGAGTCAGCCCCATCATGTCTATATATTCAGCCTCCTCCTCATCCTCTACAGCTTCAGCAATTTTCCTAATGAAGGAAAAATGGGAAGAATAATCTTCAGTGGTCCTGGGTGGAGAGCTAAACTCCTGTTCAGGGGAGACCTCAGGCTCTATAGGCTCACCTTCTTCTTCCTCCTCCTCCTCCCCCTTACGCTGTTCAGGGAAACAGAGTGGGTTGGAGAAGGAACAGTGGCAGGCACCACAGAAGTCCCCTTTTCCACAGGCAGTTCAGTGTGCTTTGTCTTTCTCTGTTTTTTAACAGGAACCAGAGAGCTAGCCAGTTCAGAGGGTCTCTTTTTACCCATATCAGGGGTAGGAATGGCAGAAATTGTGGTGTCACCCTCAGACCCTGAGGGTTTCGGTTGGTCAGAGCCAGAGGGACCCTTAAATCTTTTATTCAGTCTGTCCAGACGTTTTTCTAAAGTCTTGTCTGGAAAAGATTTACAAATAGCACAATCAGACTTCAAATGGTCAAAACCCAAGCAGAAAACACAAGCAGAAGAATGTTTATCTGCTTTGGCAAAGACCTCACCGGTTCTCTTTTTTAGGTTTTTCTGACATTTTGGAGAAAAAATACAACTGCAAGTACTACAACCTTTTAAAATTCAAAAAATAACAATTTTTATCGGTTGCAGTTGGTTCAGAAACCGATCGGAGAAACCGAGCGGAACCGAGAACCAATAAAAAGTTGAACCGGGATTAGCGGTTCAGAACCAGAGTTATCGGTTCTGAAAAAACAATATTAAAACACACAAAATATACACAAATGAAGGGAAAAAACCCAAAACTAACTAGAAATACCTCGGTTCCTCAGCGGTTATTCCGAACCGAGAGGAACCGAGAAACAATACAAAACTAACTAAGTAAACTAACGGTTATTGAAAAAAACACTGATAAGAGGCAGCAATTGAAAATAAACAAGAAATACTTAAGTATTTACGAATAATCAAGGCTTCTTTGACTAGATGTTGAGTAGGAAATCTCTAGGGTCTAGACAGGCGGAGAGAGAAATATGAAGGTTAGAATGTAGGCAGTTGATAAGTGTCAGCATTTGAAAAGTGGCTCATGCTAATGATTCCATCATTTGCATAGCATTCCATCTCTGGGCAGATCTGACCTTAAAGTTATACTGCAGAAGAGTTAGGAATATTGGAGTATTCCTGGGGTGAGAACCCTGTGTTCTGCTGACCCCGCAGGACAAGCTCTATGGCTTGCTTGCGGAACAGGGAAAGGACTTTGTCCTGGAGCAAAGGAATGTGGTCTGGAGGGTACAAGGTTGGAACAGGTGGAAAGTCTGGCAGCTGTTCCAGAAGCTCTGGAGTGTGGCCCTGCTCTGTTATTTGCAGAATCCAAGCATCTATGGTAACGATCCTCCACAGGATCTCGGCAGCCTTACAGGAGTCAGAAGTGGACGTCCAGAGAAGGAACAGCAGCAAGTGAAGAGGCGGCTGCTATCTTCGGGGAAGGGAAGTAACTGCAACACAAAGTGCTTCCATTTTTACCTGTTTGCACTGGTGTTTGTTCTAGGCCCTGGGGGGCTGCGTGTACAGATGGGGAATTTTACTTTGGATGCCCGATTGTTTTTTGTGGGAGCAGGGGGCAGCATCGTAACTCCTACCCACTGCTGTGCTCATCCTACCTTTATAGGTACCTCAGTTACACAACTTCCTGCATTTTCTTAAGGTAGTACACCAGAGTCATACAACTTCCTGCTCTTTCTTAAGGTGGTACCAGAGTCATACAATTTCCTGCATTTTCTTGAGGGGAACCAGCCCACTCGTCTACATAACACTGCACAACCCAGCTACTCCACATTTATTATGGAGGGGCCACGTTGCAATAGGTGGATAGTGCAGCCAGGTACAGACACTAGCTGACCCTGGTCTTCCCTGTAATTCACGGGTAGATGAAAGAAGAAACCAAAACTGGAAATAGAGACAGGTGATGTAATTGTGTTGGATTAGAGCCAAGGGACTCATCTGTACTATACAAGGCATTGCAGTGTAGCGGAATCCAGCACAGAAATTAGGAGTACCAGTACGGGGACTAGAAGACTAACAATGTGGCACACCAGCAAAGGTTACAATAGGGGGGGATTACGGCTGCAGGAGAGGGGTTGGCGGCAGGGGAAAGGGGACTTGTTCTGGGGGCAGGAGGTCCGCAGACAATCCAGGATGGGAAGAACAGGGGGTTGCAATGGATGTGGGGTGGCTATCTGGATGGGCACATTATGGAAGCTAGGGAGGTGTCCAATTTGTCACAGGCTGAGGAGTCTGGAAGCAGAAGTACAGTGGCTAGGAAGGGAGTTAGCGAGGACTGTGGGAAGGAGAGAGGAGACTGGTACAGGATGACCACCCCCTCGGGTAATCAGGAGCACAGAATCAGTGGAAACAAAGTGGACAGAGAACAGGGTAAACAATTTCAGAAGCAGCAAAGGGGAATCTAGGGATAGCACAAGGGGAGAAGCAAACAGTAGAAGCACTGGGTTCAGCAATAGGTTCGCTTTGCTGGCCTCAATAGTGGATGATGAGGGAGGAGCTCTCCGAGCGGAAGCGGGAGGAAGAGGGGGTAGTGTAAGCCCAGGGGGCAACACTCAGACAGACAATAGAGATGGGGAAGGGGGAAAGGGATAAGGGTAAAAGGGAAGGCAAGGGGGATAAAGCAGAGGAGGGAGAAGGGGAAATGAGGCCCTGCGAGCTAGGGAAGGAGGATAAAGTAGGGAGGGCATTGGGGTGGGGGCAAGTCAGATGAGGGGAGCAACAGGGAGGGGCAGGAATAGGGTAGAGGCTGGGGCAAAGCAGAGGGACAAATCGGCCAGTAGGTGCGGGGGGTATAGCAGAGGGGCCGGGACAAGCCATGAATATGCAGGACTGTGTGGGTTCTGAAAGCAGCAAGGAAGGTAGGATGGTGCAGTGGCAAAAAGGTGAGGGGGGGCATGGTCTTAGTGTTGGGTGACTCAATCCTGAAAGGAGTCAGCTGGGGAAGCAAAGGGGAACGGCTTACTTGAATATGGGTGGAATCAGTACCTGGACTGACAGTCTATTCTCAAGTGTGCAAAATGAGGAAGGGAGAAACCGCATGTAGTGGTGCACTTGGGTACAAATGACTTGGTGGGTAGCACGGTCGGGTTGGTAAGGAAGAGGTTTGAGGAACTGGGGAAGTTGTGTGAGGAGGCAGGGAGATCAATGGCCTTTTCGGAAGTGCTCCCAGTACCAAGGACAAGCACAGAGAGGAAAGTAAGGATGAAAAAATTACTCATCGTAGTAATCTTCTTTCTTCCAAGGTGTCCTTTAGCATCAGTAACTTAAAGCAGCTAGCTGACCAGATAATACTGCCCCGGAGGTGTGGTTTATGCTAATTAATTAGCATCAGCCAATCAGAGGAGACTTTGGGGGTGTGCTGAGGAGAGACTGCCTGAGAAGGCACCAGAATGTTTTCGAAGATAGACGGGCACATGCCCAGAGAAGTGAACCAACAGGTATAAAAACTATACAAAAGCATAACTACTATGAAAAACTTTGCTTAAAATGAAGTTCCAAGTTAAAAGTTTAATTCGGTAGAAGACAATGGCAGAAACCTCTGTAGTCAGGTTGTCAGGGGAGGAAGGGTGGGAGCTTACAGATGCTAAAGAACACCTTGGAAGAAAGAAGATTACTACGTTGAGTAATTTTTTCTTCTTACCCCAGGGGTCCTTTAGCATCAGCAACTTAAAGCAGACTACAAGTAGTGTAGTTGGGAGGAGGGCAGAGAACCTACTTAGGAAAGAGTCTCTACAGCACCACCCTTACAAATTTGGCATCTGATCTAGACTGCACATCCAGACAATAATGTTTGGTGAATGTGTGTACAGTCTTCCAAGTAGCTCCTTTACAGACATCTAACAATGGGATGTCCATAGCAGCTGCCACTGAGGCAGCAGTGCCCTGGGAGAGTGGGCTCTGAGGCCTTCTGGAGGCCATTTGCCAGCTTTGCCATAACAGAAACAGATGCAGGAGACTATCAAATGAGAAACAGTTCTCTTGGTAGCAGGTTTACCTCTACCTACCTCCCTCCCTGTGAGGAATAGTTGGGTGGAGGAACCCCTAACCTGCTTAGTGTGCTCCAAATAGTGGAACAGAGCCCTTTTGACATCCAGGCTATGAAGCGTCTGTTCCTCAGTAGTGGACTTTTCGGTAAAGAACACTGGTAGGGTAATGGACTTGTTAAGGTGGAACTCAGAGACCACCTTGGGCAAATATTTTCAATTTATCCTGAACTCAACCTTATCCCTGTGGGGAATAATATAGTTGGGCTCTGTACAGAGAGCTCGTAACTCTGAAATCCTTCTTGCAGAAGTAATGGCTACTAGGAAAATGGTGTTCCAGGCAACATACTTAAGACGGGCTCCATGAGCTTGGCAATACACAAATTTAGGCTCCAAGGGGGAACAGGTTCCCTAACAGGAGGCTGAAGGTGTGACATGCCTTTAAAGAACCAACTGGGAGTAAACAAACTTCGGTTTTCCTGCTGAGAGGTAGGCCAAAATTGCAGCCAAATGCAGTTTCAGTGAAGAGGGTCTCAAGCCCGAGACCTGGAGATGAACTATGTAGTCCAACAGGGTAGAATCAGTGGCAGAGAAGGGACTAATTCCCTTGCCCTTACACCAAATAGAAAATCTCTTCCATTTGGCTGCATAGGTCTTTTTTGTGTTAGATTTTTTTACCATCCTTAAAACCTTAAGGACCTGTTCCGAGTACTGAGAAGTGGGGTATTCCAACTCCACAAGAGTCAACCCTTGAGGTGAAGAGACTACAGGTCTGGATAAGTCACCCCTGTGTGGGGAAGAGTCAGGAGTGAGTGGCTGAGATGAAGGTGAATGGGCCTGCTGTGCGAAAGTGTTAGCAGCAGGGGTTACCAAACCTGTCTTGGCCAATCTGGTGCCACCAGAATCATTAGTGCTGGTTGGAGCCTGAGTTTCAGGAGAACCTTGAAAATGAGAGGAAATGGAGGGAAGGCATATAGGAACTTCCCTGTCCAATCCAGTACCAGTGCATCTGCTGGAACAGTGCCCAGAACTGGTGGCCTGCAGCAGAAGCGAGGAAGCTGGTGATAGAGGGGGGAGGCAAATAGATCTATTTCTGGGGTCCCCCATCTCCTGAACACTGTGGCTAGCACCTGCTTGTTGAGGTACCACTTGCTGTGTCCCTGACTTATGCGGCTGAGGGCATCCGCCAGGGTATTGTCCTTTCCAGGGAGGTGAATTGCTGAGAGAGACACCTCTAGAGAATATGTCAAGGTCCAAATCCTCATGGCCACTGTGCAGAGGACTCCCAACCTTGTGCCACCATGTTTGTTTATGTAAAAGATGGCTGTGGTGTTGTTCGTCTGGACCTGCACCGAGTGGCCTGAAATTAGAGGAGCAAAATACTTTAGTGCCAGATAAATGGCCTGGAGTTCCATAAGATTGATGTGTGACCTTGACTCCTTCAGAGTCCAGGTGCCACTGACAGAGGAATTGTCCAGATGAGTCCCCCCTCCTAGCAGGGAAGCATCTGTAGTGATGATTTTTGTAGGGGGGAGATCTGGAAGGGGACACCTACTGACAGGTTGGCAGTGTCCTTCCACCAGTGCAAGACCTGAAGAAAAGTCTGTGTTACTGGAATTAGTTTTGACAGAGCATTGCTCTATTGACACCAATGGGAGCGTAAATGAAACTGTATGTCTCTCATCCTGTACCTGACCCCTGGGACTACTGCAGTCATGGATGCCATGTGTCCCAGGAGTCTTAGAAAGTGTCTGGCTGGCCTTTGCTGGCCCAGGGCGAAGGAGTTTGCTACTACTAGGACATTTTGTATTCTCTCTGGAGGCAGAAATGCCCTGCTCTGCTTTGTGTCCAACTATGTCCCTATAAATGTTAGGAGCTTGGTTGGTTCTAAGTGGGATTTCCTTACATTTATGAGAAATCCCAGAGAGAACAGAGTGCTTTTTGTGACTGACAGGAACTCTGGGAGCTGAGATGGGGTTTTCCCTACTATCAGCCAATCGTCTAGGTAGGGATACACGGACACCTCATTTCCTGAGATGTGCTGCCACGACAGACAGACATTTGGTAAATACCCTTGGTGCAGATGTTAGACCGAAGGGCATGGCTGTGAATTGGTAATGCCCTGGGGGAAGCCTGAACCTCAGGAAATGAAAATTACGTACCTACTGTAATTCTTGATCTTCTCTTATATCTTCACCATTCATTACATTTGGGTTTAGCCGGAGGTGTGCACCCACTACAGGAATTTGTTTTTTGAGGGAGGGGTCCGCGCTGATGGGGCCGCCCACGTGTCCGACGTGCTGCGTGGAGCATGAGGGTTGGCCTTTAGGTCCTGCAAACTACTCCTCCATCCCAGTTCTGTTTAGCTGGAGAGGATGAAAAACAGGTTTTAGAAAAGAGGAGGCAAGAGGCTGGGGATAGAAAAGAAAAGGATATAAACTGAAAAGGCATAAAGCGAATAAGGGACAGAGAGAAAGACCCTACCCTAAGTGGCCATGGGGTCCCAAACCTAGGTCGGTCTCGAGAGAGAGATGGCAAAGGATAGAAAGAAGGAGAAAGAAAGAGAAAGCTAGTTGGTAAAACGGGGGAGAGGACAAGGAAGGCTCTCCACCACATTAATTTGGAAGACCACTGGCTTGAAATAGATTCAAAATCCCTTCGGAATGAAGACAAGGGAGTAAGGATCCGTGTCACTGTAGGGATTAAAGGACCAAGGTTTGAGGGGATTTAGCTGGTCGTGCAGCCATGGTGGAGGCCGATCTCTCTTCCCTCCTTTTACTCATTCTTGTGCCAAGAATGATGGAGTCTAGGCCTCACAGACCGTCCCCTGAAGGGAAGAGGGGCAGTCCTGCCCAGAAGAGGAGGGAGTCCAGACTTGTAAGAAGCAAGAAACTGGAACAACCTAGCTAGAATTTCCCACAGTGTACAGGCATAGTTCCCACTTCAGCAGAAGAGGACCACGGGACATTAGAGCCACACGAGGAGAAGAAGAGGAGGAGGAGGAAGCAGGGAGGAAAATTCCATGAAGTCTCCCAGGAATGCGCTGAAGCAGTTTAACAGCTAGGGGGTAACCTAAGCCAGAGGTTACCCATGCCAGAGGGGGACATCCTAGTGCATCCTGAAGAGAATCCCAAGGAGTTCCCTCAGAGGTTAGGGTGAAGACCCTACTCGCCGTCCTCCAGGTTGAACGCTGTGACTTTTTAGAGAAGGAAACGTGTTTTTTTCCCCCCTTCCCACTATATCCTATGTGTCACCACCACCGTCTTATGCCTTGCTCACCTACTGTCCCCAAACACTCTATTACGAAGTAATTATATATGTACACAACCTTTGCTATCTGAGAAGTGTTCCCAATATCACCTACACGGTAATGTTATTTTCATTTATTTTGTTCTCTTACATGATATGTTTCGATATGCTGTCATAAACTGTAATTGGAATTTGTTCTGTGTGTCCAGGACCATCTTGCAAATAAGCTCGCTCAACGATGTAACTGCCTGGTTAAATAAAGTTTGATTGATTGATTGAAACAGAGAGCTCTGAGGTACCAGGGGGACTCAGCCCCCAACTGGCCTCTAGGAGGGTGGAGGCGATGCCCAAAAACTGAGGCCCACGAGTGGAAGGTGGGAGGGAATCAGTAATGAATGGTAAAGATACAAGAGAAGATCAAGAATTACAGTAAGTACATAATTTTTATATCTTCCCTTGTCAGTCTTCACCATTCATTACTGTTGGGTGAGTACCAAGCCCCCCAAGAGTGGACCCTGCACAACCCTGAGGGAACAGATCCCTCAGCCTCCTGTGAGAGAGGTACAGGAGGGGGATACCCTAAAGCCCTGCTAGACCAGCAAGATCTAAGGCTGTTCAGGAAGAGGAGGTGTCCTCCATGGCCAGGGAGGGGGCGGGATATGGGAGGCGCCCCAGTAAGGTCTTCCTTGCCCTGCGGGAAAAAAGGCGGGTCCCCCAGAAGGCAGAGATCAACCTATGCTGGGCAACGGGTGACAATCTGGATAGATGAAGCCATGCCGTCCGCCTAATGCAGATCGCTGTGCCTGCAAGTCTGGATGCCACCTCATTGGCATTGTATGACGCCCTTGCTTGGTGCCTTGCAAGCTCCAGACTCTGTGCAGAGAGTGCGATGGCCTGCCTAGATTGCTCAGTACCAGGCAAAGATGCCAGGACTTGTGCCAGCATCGACCACAGGTGCCTGTTATAGGCAGCATGGTGAGCCTGATGAGATCTTATACACAGTAATGCCTGAACCGAAGAGAAAACTCTTCGTCCCCACTGGTCGAACTCTGCAGAATCCGGATCCGGGGGTTGGTCATGCGTCAGGCGCTGAAGCCCAGAAGGAGTATCTAGGGACGTCAGCCCCGAAGGCAGGTGACGTAGAGAACCAAGAGACTCCTGGAGGGTATAATACCATCTCTTGCGGTCCTCTGGGGCTAGGGAAGAGGTGGCTGGAGACTGCCAGGTGTGGACAGACGCTTCCTGGAAAGGGATATGCTAGGAGGGCACCACCACGTTGTGAGCGCTGAATTCACTCAGGAATGAGTGCATCTCCCACTTGGTATTGCTTCTCACTACATGAGAGATGCAAAGCTCCTGGACCAGCCTTGAAAGGAACCGCTGATATTCAGTGAAATCAGCGTTGAAGGACAGGTGGATGGAGTGTTCCTCTTCCCCAGAGGAGGGAGATGAAGAAAAGGAGCCCGAATGCTCAGGGTCCTCCTGCGGTGGGGGAGACAGGCAAAAGACCTGCTCATCCATGGCTCTCACATAGGTGGGGAAGGCCACCACAGTGGCCCTGAACATCTCCCAGGTTAAAGAACCCATGGGACCCACATGGCCAGGGAGAGAGGGAAGTGTCTACAGAGGAATGGGAGATGGGCACCTAACAGATAGTGCCCGGCCTCTGCCAGGGCTCAGAGACCCAGGAACTGGTCCCGCCATACGGGGTCACAGGAAGAGACCCAGGGGTCAATCCGGGCAGGGAAGGCTGTAGCTGAGAAGACAAACCTCGGATGAGCCCTGAGGGAGAATCTCCCCTGTGGTGCTACTGGGGTTGCATGGGTCCAGAAGGGCAACCCTATGCGCTGCCAACTAAGGAAGTCTCCGAGACCTCGTGGGAAAGTCGGGGTTCGGCATTTCGACTCCTCCCCACTCCCTGCAGGGTAGTGGAGGGGGGTACCCGTGTCTCGCCCCAGCCCCTCAACCTTTCAGACTCCAAAGCTGCCCTCTTCCTTGTTCTTCCCAGCGGGTCGGGTCCCCCAATCCCACAGAGCCTCTTGAGGGGAGTCATAGAAGAGGGGCCCCGGCCCGGTCCCCACCGAGGGTCATGGCAGCGTCCAAGCAGCAGCAGCTGCCATGCCCACCCAGAAGAGGACACCCCACACTGAGCCCCCAGGCTGCTGTCCCGAACGAACCCCCCACGGCCGGCCTCATCAGTGGGAACCGCTGGAGCTACAGACTCTGGGAAGGGAACGCTAGGCCGCCTGGTGCCATGTCCCAAAGGGCTCTCCGACTCAGAGGAGTTGGGGTACCAGTCTGAGTTGGCCTGCAAATCATCCTCCTCTGAAGAGGAGAGACCAGGCAGACCTTCAGACTGGCAACCCCCGGAAGGCATTTGGTGACGGCGCTGCAAGCAGCACCACCACGGGATACAGCACCACCTGCGGCGCTGCCCCGATCACCAGCACCACGAACAATGCCGGGATCCAGGACGGTGCCAGAAGGCAGCGCCGAGGGTCCACCAGTGCCAGGTCCAACAGCCGTGGGCCACGACAGTGGGGGAGCCTGCACCCGAGGAGGTGACTGCTGAGGCGGTGTCAGCAACATGGCTCTGCAGGGAACCGTGTCGCTCCTCCGGCACCGCAGAAATGACCTCCTCCTCAGCAAGGCTAGAATCAGAGAAGGCCTCCTCCTCCTCGCTGGGCCGTATAGACCCGGGAGGGGACCCAGAGGAGGGGTCAAGTGTTCTGGCCTTGGTGACCCATGAGGGACACTGTTCTGCCAACTTTAAATGTGCAAACTTCGAGAACATGGCGGTCCATGGAGAAGCAGGCATTGCAATGGTCCATATCATGATTGGGTTCCAGGCATCGCAAGCAGACATCATGCCGGCCACAGGGGCACTGACACATGGGGGCACGGCCCACTTTGGATTTTTTACTAGCCCCCAGATGTGACATGATGCGAAACACTAACGAAAACTAAGAAGATTTGGCACTGTTTAATAAAAGATAAATGGAAAGATCTTACCCGGATCCCAATAAACGGCGCTGAGTGAACTTCAATGAGAACGGGATGGAGATTGAGTTGGTGGTTAGGCCCGATGGGGCAGGGAAAAAAACGACTCGCATAGCAGGTGCTACCTCGATGGTGGAAGAAACAAAACTGGGATGGAGGAGGAGTCTGCAGCGCTTAACGGCCAACCCTCGTGCTCCACACAGCACGTCGGACACGTGGGTGGCGCCCTTGGCGCAGACTCCTCCCTCCAAAAAAAAAAAAACAAGCTCCCGTAGCAGGTGCACACCTCCAGCTACGCCCAGTAGTAATGAATGGTGAAGACTGACAAGGGAAGATCTTTCTGTGGGACTGCCTTACAGAGACGTGAAAGTAGGCATCCTTGAGATCTAGAGACTAGCCAGTCTCCCTGTTATAGAGACTGAATGACCATTTTTAGTCACCATTCTGAACTTTGGTTTCAGGAGGTGCCTGCTGAGGTACCCGAGGTCTAGGATAGGTCGTCACTCCATATTTTTTTTCTGGGTGAGGAAGCACCTGGAATAAAGGCCCTTGTTTTTCTGTAAGGCTGGAACCTTTTCCACCACCTTTGATGCCAGGAGGTTTCAGACCTCTAGTTCTAGTAGTTGTTAAGGGTTTTGAAAACAGAGAACCCCTTAGAAGTGGCATCTTTTGAAATGAAGAGGCAGGCCCTTTTCCTCTACCTCCAGGACCCACCTGTCTGAAGTTGTATGGATCCAGGCTTGGAGGTAGTGGGAGAGCCTGCTCCCTACTGGTGGAGGGGAGGTGACCAAGGCACTGAAGTCAGGGCTTCGACTGAGACGCAGGAGCCTGGGGGACAGGCGGTTTCTCTGGCCTCTCCTGCCCCTTCCCCGCAGTACTCTCTAGACTTAGAGTAATCCTACTGAGGGGGAGGACAGGGGAACTAGGGATTTGGGAAGTAACCCTATCTGCCTTAGGCTGAGACTTTAAGGTGGTAGCCCTTTGCTTGGATGTACTGCTCTGGCAAGTGGATTTGTACTCGTCCACTGTTTTCATGTATTATTCTGTTCTGGATTCGAACTGAAGATTTTTTATCACGGGGAAAGTCTAGAGCTTTAGACTGGGTGTCCTGTGTGAGGTCGGTTGTCCTTAGTCAGGCAAATCTTCTGAGAGATATGTATATGGCCCAGGTCATAACTCTAGATGCAGCATCATTGTAATCTGCCATATGGAACTGGTACTTTGTTGCTTCCAGGGCAGTCTTAGCAGTCAAAGTCTTGGGCCATGGACTCTGACTCTGACTGAGTAATGGCCAGAACAGAATTCCATAAAGCCTTCTGATACTTTGCTGTATAGGTCAAGTAGGAAGACAGGCAAAGAAGCAGTAAAGCAGAAGTGTAAGTTTTCTTCGCAATGTAATCTATTTTTCTGGAGTCCTTGTCCGGAGGTAAAGAAGGCAAAGGTACTCCAGCTTTATCACATGCAACTTGCTGCACAGCTCCCTCATGACCAGGATGGACAGACAGAAAGTCAGTGTCTGCTCTGGAGAATTTTTTGTTAATTCTTTTATCAACCCTGGGAAGAGAAGATGGGGTCTATAAAAGTTTCACAGCGTTTCTCCTGAAAGCCTTGTAAATAGGGAGAATCATCTTTTTGGGAGGAGGTAGACCTTACATTTCCCTGTAGTCATCAACCTCCTGGTTGGACTCCTGACAGGGAATGTTGAGGGTATCCACCATATGCTGGAGGAAAGTTTGCATGAATGTTTTTCCTTCTGATTTGGGGAGGCACCAAAGTGAGGATCAGGAGAAACATTAGGCTCAAGGGGGTTAATCTATGAAAGATTGTCTGGAGCATCAAAATAGTCATCTTCATCATCACCCCCATAGGCCCCTGCCTCAGAGGGGGCTGCAGAAGGGTGTTTGTTTGACAGGGCCGAAAAAAAAAAATTACTCACCTTAGTAATTGTGTTTCCTCTAATGGAGTCTTGCTATATTCTGACTTTATGCAGTTAACCCAAGCACTTGAGCTGCTCCAGAGAGGAAAGAGTTAACTCTACGCCAAGGCATAGAACACTGAGCTTGAGCTCGGTTTTCAAACCTCTGTCACAGGTACTCTGCAGTGTAACCGTCAGATTCTTACGAGCCCTATACTATCAGACTAACAATCCAGAAATTGTTTTTAAAACTTTTTTGCTAAAAGGCAAAAGACATAAATATAAGGTCCAAAGACTCAAGTCGAGACCCTCAAAAAGAATCCAAGTAGGTAATAAGCAAACTATAATAAAACATAGGAACAAGAAAAAACCTCAATTAACAAGAGGCACCCAGTTACACCCCTGGGGTGCAACACTGCGCCTGCCCACCCACATCCCAAAACAACTAGGTTCCAGGAGGGGAGGCAGGAAGGGAAGTCAGAATACAGCAAGACTCCATTAGAAGAAACACAATTACTAAGGTGAGTAATTTTTTCTTCAAACAACATGAAGTCTTGCTGTATTCTGACTATATGCAGTCTACCAAGCAGGACCCCCAAGGAGGCGAGAACTACAGAACCTATTTTGGGAACAAGATCTGCAGTACTGCAGTACCAAACCTAGCATCACTTCTTGCCTGAATGTCCAGGGAGTAATGCTTGGTAAATGTGTGAAAAGTCTTCCAGGTGGTTGCTTTACAGATTTCCACTAAGGCTATGTCTCTAGCTGCTGCGACCGAAGCAGCTGTACCTCTGGTAGAATGAGCCCTCAGGCCTGAGGGGGGCTCTTTCCTAACTTTGAGTAGCAGAACTGAATGCAAGAGACAATCCACCTAGCAATAGTTCTATTGGTGGCAGGCTTACCTTTACCCCCCCCATAAGTGAGAAACAGCTGGGAGCAGTCGTTTCTATGGGGCTTAGTGGATTCTAAGTAGTAACTCAGAACCCTCTTTACATCAAGACTGTGTAGTCTTCTCTCTCCAGAAGAGGAGTGCTCAGTTAAAAATGCAGGCAGTGTCATAAACTGGTTTAGATGGAAGTCTGATACCACTTTAGGGAGGAATTTCCTATTTGTACAAAGGACCACCTTATCCCTATGGAATGAGATGAAATCAGGTTCCACTGATAGAGCCTGTAACTCACGGATTCTCCTGGCAGAAGTGATAGCAACCAGGAATACAGTTTTCCAAGTCAGGTATTTGAGCTCAGCTGAGCAAAGAGGTTCAAAGGGAGGCTGCCTCAGCTGTGCAATACAGATATTCAGGTCCCATAGAGGAGTAGGATCCCTGAAGGGAGGGTTGATGTGGACCAAACCTTTAAAGAATTTCTTGAAAACTGGGTGGGAGGCTAGAGAAGAGCCCTTCCCAGCCGAGAAAAAAGCAGAAATAGCTGCCAAATGCACCTTGAGAGTGGTAGGCCGAAGGCCTAAACTGTTAAGATATACCAAATAATCTAAGGCAGTGGCAATATCAGCTGAATCTGGCTGGTTGTGCCTCTGGGAACACCAGAACCCAAACCTCTTCCATTTAGAATCATAGATTTTCCTAGTGGAAGGTTTCCTACTGGCCTTAAGGATATCCAGAGCTGATTGTGAGAGATGCAGGTCTGCATATTCTAGCTCCTCAAGAACCAGGCCTTGAGCCTGAGTGTGTGAAGACTGGGGTACAATATCCTCCCCTGAGATGAGGTGAGGAGGTTGAACTGTCTGGGAAGGCAAAGGGGAATTGTCACTGATAGTGACAATAGTAGAGGATACCAAGGCTGTCTGGCCCAATCCGGGGCTATCAGAATCACAGTGCAGGGTTGAGACCTGATCTTGACTAGAACTCTGAATATCAGAGGAAAGGGAGGAAAAGCATAGAAAGACCTGTTGGTTCAGTCCAACAGGAGGGCATCTAGAGGAAGAGACCCCCGCAGAGGGGGCTTGCAGCAGAACAGAGGGAGCTGATGGTTGTCCGGGACTGCAAAGAGATCTATATCTGGAGTGCCCCATCTCTTGAAAATGATCCGAAGAATGACAGGATTCAAGGCCCATTCGTGGTGACCTTGAGAAATCCTGCTGAGAGCATCTGCAAGTACATTGTCCTTCCCTGGGAGATGCACAGCAATCAGGGAAGCCTGCAGGGAATAAGCTAGTGACCATATTTTCATGGCCTCGGTGCACAAGGTCGAGGACCGAGTGCCCCTCTGCTTGTTGATGTACCACATGGTTGTGGTGTTGTCTGTCCTGATCTGCACCACTTTCCCTTGAATTAAACTCGAAAATGTCTGAAGAGCCAGAAAGACAGCCCTGAGTTCGAGAATATTTATGTGTAGAAGAGATTCCTGATGGGACCAAGTCCCTTGAGCAGTATGCTAATCCAGGTGGGCACCCATCCCAGCAGAGAAGCATCTGTGGTGAGAGTCACTGTGGGAACCTGACTGAGGAAAGGAACCCCTTGCCTCAAGTTGTCCTCTTCCAGCCACCACTGGAGAGCCTGAACCAAAGTTAGAGACACTGGAACCAACTTGGAGAGGGGATCATTTTTCTGAGACCAAAAAGCTCTTGGATGAAATTGAATATCCCTCATCTGAAACCTTGCCCCTTGCACTACTGCAGTGCAGGCTGCCATTTGGCCTAGCAACTGCAAGAAGTGTCTGACTGGCCGAGACACAAGTGGACAAAAAAAGGAAGCCAGAGAGATGAGGGATTGGACCCTTAAGAGAGGAAGGAAGGCCCTGGCCTGAACAGTGTCCAGCTCCACCTCTATACATGTGAGAAGCTGAACTGGCTCCAGAACAGACTTTTCCAGATTTAGGATGAATCCTAGGGAGTGTAGAAGATTTTGAGTGACCCCTAGAGCTGACCTGACTTGGTCTGGGGACTGACCTACTATGAGCCAGTCATCCAGGTAAGGGAACAGTAAGATGCCTTGTCTTCTGAGGAAGGCCACCACTACTGCTAGGCATTTGGTGAATACTCTTGGGGCAGATGTTAGGCGGAAAGGCATTGCTCTGAACTGATAATGGCCTGAGGGCAGT
The DNA here is from genome assembly GCA_016271365.2 of Neoceratodus forsteri. NCBI lineage: Eukaryota > Metazoa > Chordata > Ceratodontiformes > Ceratodontidae > Neoceratodus > Neoceratodus forsteri. Next base: position 1,549,703,194 of record CM057450.1, read on the forward strand.
TCAAACCGGAGGTACTTTCTGTGGGACTGCCTAATAGTTATGTGGAAGTAGGCATCCTTGAGATCCAGGGAGGCCAGCCAGTCTCCTGGTCTCAGAGAGGGAAGAATAATTCCCAGAGTCACCATCTTGAACTTTGGCTTTAGTATTTGTTTGTTTAGGTACCATAGATCAAGGATGGGTCGCCACTCTCCTGTCCTTTTTAGGGTAAGGACGTACCTGGAGTACAATCCTTTTCCCCTGTGAATGAGAGGTACCCTCTCCACTGCCTGCAGAAGCAGTAGAGAAGAAATACAGGTTACTCACCTGCAACAGGAGTTCTAGGAATGGTATATGTTGTTCATCCACACTTATTGGCAGGTATCCTTGCCGCTTTAAATCTTGCCGGAAGGTCTTCAAGCTGGCTCCTCCCACCCACCCGGGTGGTAAAACTCACGGCTCCGCCCCATGACGCCAGATCTGGCCCGCTGGAAGCTCAGGTTGTGCGTCGAAGCCGGGGAGGTCGGGTGGGTCGTGTGGATGAACAACATATACCATTCCTAGAACTCCTGTTACAGGTGGTAACCTGTATTTCTAGGGACATGGATATGTTGTTCATCCACTCTTATTGGCAGACTCTAGCAGTTCTCCCGGGAGGGAGGCAAGGCGCACACCCGATACTTACTTGGGAAAGAGACTGGAGACACGAGCCCCAAAACCAGCATCCGGCGTGACTCAAGGTCGATGTGGTAGTGGGTGATGAAGGTGTGTGCTGACTTCCAGATAGCAGCCCTGCAGATTTCCTGGATAGGGACGTCCCTGGAAGCAGCCACCGATGCAGCAGTATGGCGGGTAGAATGAGCTCTTATCCCTCTGGGAGGCTCCATGCCCGCCAACTTATAGCAGAGATCTATGCAGGAGGTGACCCACCTGCTTATCGTCTGCTTGGCTGCAGGTCTGCCAGGTGCGGCTTCAGCGTAGGTGACAAACAGCTGGCGAACCTCTCCCCGAATTTCAGCTGTGTGCTCCTCATAGTAAGCGAGCGCCCTTCTAGGGTCCAGAGTATGGAGCCTATATTCGGCCTCCGAGGTGTGATTGGGGTAGAGCACCCGCAGAGTCAACACTTAGTTAAGGTGAAACTCCGACACCACCTTCGGAAGGAATTTTGGGTGGGGGGCGCAGGACAACCTTGTCCCTGTGGAAGACCAGGTAAGGAGAGTCGATGGAAAGTGTCTGGAGCTCTCCCATCCTTCTGGCTGACGTGATAGCCACCAAGAAGGCGGTCTTCCACGACAGGTGAGAGAGATCACACCTGTGCATTGGTTCGAATGGCTTGCCCATGAGCTTTGCCAGTACCAGCAGTAGATCCACGGAGGTGGAGGTTCTCACACGGAGAGGAAATGTGGTCAAGGCCTTTGAAAAGCACCAGACCACCTTCTCCTCCTGCACACCGACTGCTCCCAGCCCCGCGATAAGCAGAGATGGCTGCCAGGTGCACCTAAGGGTCGTCGACCTAAGCCCTTGCTGAGAAAGGGACCACAGGTAGTCCAATATGCTCGCCAGGGAACAGGAGGAAGGGTCAAGGCCCTTACCCTGACACCAAATGGAAAATCTCTTCCATTTGAAGGCGTAGCATTTCCTGGTCGACTCCTTACGGGACGCCTCAACTACATTGAGGACCTCATCGGAAAGACCCAAGGCCTGGAACTCTAGCCACTCAGGAACCAGGCCGTCAGGTGCAGGGATTGAAGGTCCGGATGGAACACCTTTCCCTGATTGACTGAGAGCAGGTCTGGGCGAGCTGGAAGCTGCCTCGGGAGCCTGGAGCTGAGGCTGAGGAGATCTGGGTACCAGAACTGGCGGGGCCAGTTTGGGGCTATCAGAATCACCTGTGCCTTGTCCCTCCTTGCTTTGAGAAGCACCTTGTGTATCAAGGAAATGGGGAGAAGAAGCGTGAGAAAGACCCGGGGTCCACTGCCTCGAGAGGCACACCGACAGCGAGCCCTGCTGAGGGGTGGGCATGGAACAACCTCAGCCGCATTCTCCTTGATTCAAACATGTCCACCTGGCGTGTGCCCCAATGGGAGAACAGATCTTGTACTACCTCCGGCAGGAGAGACCACTCGTGGGGACGCAGCCCTATCCGGCTTAGGGCATCGGCCAGGGTGTTGGAGGCTCCTGCCACGTGAATGGCTAGGAGATCCGCCTCCAGGCTGCGCACGAGTGACCAGATACGGAGAGCTTCCTTGCATAGAAGCATGGAGCGCGTCCCGCCCTGGCGGTTTAGATAGTACATGGTCGTGGTATTGTCCGTCTGGACTCGGACCACTTGACCCCGGAGAAACGGAGCAAAGGCGGTGAGAGCTAGGCGGACCGCTCGGGAGCTCCAGCAGGTTGATGTGACATCGGGACTCCCACGGGGACCAGAGGCCGTCGTTCGGTGTTCCCCAGATGGGCACCCAACCCATCAGAGGGCATCGGTCGATGAGAGACCGTCGGCTAGGCGGACAAGCGGGATGCCCTTCTGCAGATGAACTGGAGCGGTCACCACTGGAGGCGTTCCAAATCCCTGGGTCACCGTCACTAGCTGGTCCAATGGATCAGCAGTGTTGAGACCACTGGCTGGTCAGCCCCATTGAAGGCGCACATGTTCCAACGGGCCCAGCTGGTACAGGCCGCCATGAGACCCAGGGGCGCCCAGGAAGTCCCGGGCAGGCGCGATTGCCCAACCAGAATGATTGGGCAAAGGAGGAAAGAACCTCGCCCTGTCCTTGGGGAGCTGTGCTCTGGCTCGAAGAGAGTTGAGCTCTGCCCGATGAAAAGAATCACCTGCTTGGCTCGAGTTCGACTTGGCCTCGTTGATGAGAAGGCCGACTTGAGAGCAAACCTGGAGGCCAGATCTCTGGACCGCTCCACCTCCTGCCTGGAGGGCCCTTATCAACCAGTCGTCCAGGTAAGGGTACACCAGACCCCTCGGCGCTGCAGGAATGCTGTCACCACTGCCATGCATTTGGTGAAGACCCTGGGAGCTGGAGACAAGCCGAAGGGCATGGCTCGGAACTCGAAAAGGGATCCCTCCGCTCGAAAGCGAAGGAATCTCTGATGAGGCGGACGGATAGGGACGTGAAAGAAACGTCCTGCAGGTCCAGAGAGCAGAACCACGCCGCATTCCAAGGATGGTACTATCTGAGCCAGGTGACCATCCTGAAGGTCAGACCTTAGGAACTTGTTTAGATCGTGCAGGTCGAGAATGGGCGTCAGTCCCCGTCCGTTCAGAACCAGGAAGTACCTGGACACAAACCCGGTTCTGAGGAGGGTCCGCTACCTCTCTGATCACCTCCTTCTCGAGGAGGAGGCGATTATAGCTCAGCGAGCTGACAGTGAGGCTGCGGACCCGAGGCCCCAGTGCGGCAGCTCTGAAGGCGGGGCCTGCTCGAACTCCAGAGGCAGGCCCTTTTAGGCCACTTCAACACCCACTGGTCTGTGGTAATAACGGACCAGGCGGAAATAAAGTGACGGGCCGCGGGAACCTGGGGTGGTGGCGGGGTTGGGGCGACACCTCAATCCGTCACTGGGCAGGCTTGGAGGAAGGACACGGCAGGGGACCTCCAGGGCCTTACCTCCCTGCTTCTGGAGGAGGAAGCCGAGGCTTAGGTTTGGGATGCCAAGCTCGTGCCTGCTGGCCCTGGCGTTACTGGGCAGACGTGCAGCAGCGCAGAGGGACGAAAGGGCTTAGGCTGTGGTCTGTGGCCTTTGTCCTTCTGTGCGGATGAGACCGAGTCCAAGGTAGCATTGGACTTCTCGATCCTCTGCAGGTGACCTTCCACCCCAGGGCCGAAGAGGTCGGTCCCCAGGAAGGGGACATCCGCCAACTTGTGCTGGGTATCCGAAGTGAAGGTGGATATCCTCAGCCATGCCCGACGGTGCATAGCCACTGCGGCCGCTACTGACCTGGCACATGAGTCTCCAATGTCCAGAGCAGTCTGAAGCTGCTGTTTGGCCACTGCCCTGGTCCCGCATCTGCCTAACCGTGGTCTGCAGGTCCGCCGGAAGATGAAGAACTACCTCGTCCAGGGAGCCCAACAGGGCATGAGAGAAATGTGCCATGAGTACGGCCGAACTGGCCTGATGAAGGCCGAGGGAGGGCCAGCGAGAACTTCGCCCGGCATGAGTCAATTTCTTGGACTCCTTGTCGGGAGGTTTGTCACGTCCTAAGCGTTCCGCGCGACCGGAAAACGCTGTCGGTAACTAGCCCCTCGGCTGAGGGTGTTCAACAACGGACAAGGAACGGTAGGACCCGCACTTCCTGGCCATCCTGGCCGGGGCAGGGCAGGAAGCAGGCGCTGACAGGCTCAAGGCCGGGCCCACTATGGCCTCTGCCACGGAAAGGCCTCCGTAGGGGAATCCCCTCTGTCCAGTATCTCCATGAAGGGATACCTGGCCCGCTTAGACACAGGTTCGAGCTTCATCCCGGTGGACTCTGAGATGAGCTGAAGCAATCCCAGATAGGACGAAGGGCTATCGTCCATCGACTGACCTCCAGAGGACTCCAAGTCTACTGGCCTGGAGAAAAGGGAGGAATCGTCGCCGGACTCGGAAGAGTCCGCAAAAAGCTGCCTCAGGCCTGGCCACCCTCCACCTGCTGAGGTTGATCAGGAGTGAGGGTAACAGACAGCCTATGGGGCAGGCCCTGAGCCGACCGAGAATTCTTGGTCGGAGCCCCAACTAATGGTTGTGGAGGCGGAGGTTCCACCGGAATCGGTGGAGCAGCTGGTTTTGGCCGAACAACCGGCCTGGGAACAGGCTCCTCGGGTAAGTCGAGGGGTTGTTTGCCGCTCCGGTGACAACCACTTAATGGCGGGGAAGGCAGCGGCGTCGGCTTGTTCGGTCAGAAGAGCTGTTGCCCATGGGAATCTCGTGTCGTCGGCGTAACTTACGTTGAAGCCTCCTTGTCCGAGGAGGAGGAGGAGGAGGACGGCGGCGCCGCTTACCGCGTGCCGAGACCGCTCTATGACATCGGGATCGGCTGGACCGTGAAGAAGTCTGAGACCGAGAACCTCGGCTTTTCCGAGGACAGTGCAGGGAGGGGATGGGTGGAACCGGCTCTCCCTCAGCTCGGAGGGTTCACCCAAGGGCTCCGGAACCGGAGGCACTGGCAAGCCACCAGGATCCTCAACTCCCACTGGGGAACCGGGAGAGGATTCTCGGCCGCCTGGCGACAACCGTCCAGCGGGTGAGAAAATCTCGAATGCGTCGTCGGGAGTCTTGGTCAACTGACCTGATGGGGACACCGTGAGACCAGTGGCGAAGCGAATGATCGACCGAAGTCGATGGCCGACAACTCAGGGAGAGGGACCTTTCCCGCTCCCAAGAGCATCGGCGGAGGGACTTACCCTTGTCTTTCTTTTTGAACCAAGAAGAAGGTCCAGCAGATGTTGGTCTCTCTCCCTTAGTGGAGAGGGATAGACAAAGCTCCTTAAAGGAAGCTGTATAAGAGGAACCCAGGGAGAGCGGGATAAATGCCGTGGCCGAGGAAGATGCGGCCTGTGCCGCCTCCTCTGAGGCGATCATCTGCTCTAGCTGATCCACTGAGCCACGCCCGTGGAAACCGCTGACCGGGCCTCTTTTGACTTCACTGGAGGAAGCGTTTCTCGGGGCCCCCAGTTGTAAGCGACAGCACGGTCTTCAGGGCGTGGGCAGGAAGAAGAACACCGGTCGAAGCCTGTGGGTCGTGCTCAAGGCCTAAACAGTAGACACACGTGGAGTGCGGATCCGTCGAGACATCTTCTGCCCGCAAGGGCATCTCCAAAACCGAGGTCGATTTGTCCATCGCGGCCTGAGGGATAGAAGACCGAATCTGGAAATGCAAAAACTTTTAAATTGCAAAACCGAAGAATTAGGAACCAGTCTTATACGCAGAGCGTTAAGGAGGGAACCTGAGCTTCCAAGCGGTAAGGAAGATCTGGCGTCATGGGGCGGAGATGAGAGTTTTACCACCTGGGTGGGTGGGAGGAGCCAGCTTGAAGACCTTCCGGCAAGATTTAAAGTGGCAAGGATACCTGCCAATAAGTGTGGATGAACAACATATCCATGTCCCTAGAAACCTCTATTTCTAAGGCCTGTGTTTCCTCTTCCGAGGAAGGACAGAAAGCCTTTGCTTTCAACTTTGGGAACCTGCTGAAGCTGAGAGCAAGACCCTGGCTCACCACTTCCAGGACTCACCTGTCTGAAGTGACAGACTTCCAGGCCTGGAAAAAGTGAGCCAGTTTGCCCCCTACAGGAATTGGGGAGGTGACCCTGGCTGACACATCAGGGTGTCTGTTTGGCAGGGGGCTTAGACTGAGAGGAGGATGCAACTCGTCATCACCCTTCTGCCACTTCCCCTAAAGAACTCCCTCTGCTGAAAAGAAGAGGAGGCCTGGGCCTGGTAGAAAGGCCTGTGAAAAGGCCTGCCCCTGCCAGCCCTGGATTGCTGCCTCCGAGGAATGGTCTGCTTTTCTTTGGCTGCAGCACTCCTGTATGTGGTCCTGTACTTGTCCATCTTTTTCATGTACATCTCTGTTTGCACCCCAAACAGAGAGTTACCAGTGACAGGAAAATCCATGGCCTTGGTCTGGGTATCCTGAGATAAACTGGTACACCTGAGCCAGGCAAACCTCCTCATGGAAACAGATGTAGCCATGACCCTAGAATGAACATCACTTAAGTCTACAGCAGCATGAAATTGGACCTTTGAAGCTTCGATGCCATCCACAGCCACCTGCTCCAGCTCCTTGGCCAGCTGGGGAGAGGCATTCTTAGCCAGTTCCAGAACCGTATCCCACCTAGACTTTTGGCATCTGGCTGTATATGCCATATAATTGGATTGCCTGAGTCCCAAAGAGGATGCCAAGTGCTGCTTCTTTGCCATGGCATCCACTTTCCTGGAATCCTTATCTAGGGGGTGAGATGCCAAAGGAATATTAGCCTTGTCACAGGCTGCAGCTTGCACTACCCCAACATGGCTGCAATGGTTTATCCAGATCTCTTCTCATTCTGCCCACCCCATCTGGATCATCTACTCTGTTGCAGACCTTGGTGTCATCTGCAAACAGAAACCTTACCCTCTGGTCCATCTGCAATGTCACTGATGAAGATATTGAAGAGGACTGATTCCCAAGGTACCCCACTTGTGACCTGCATCTCTTCTGACTGTATACCATTTACCACCACTCTCTGTTTTCTGCCTGTCAACCAGTTTGCCACCCAATTGACCAACTTCTGACCCACCTTGAGCCTACCCAGCTTATTAATCAATCTTCTATGTAGAACAGTATCAAAAGCTTTGCTGAAGTCAAGGTAGGCTGACATCAACTGCTCTCTTAGTCCACCACTCTGGTTACTCAGTCAAAGAAATCTATGAGATTAGTTTGACAGGACCTTCCTTTTGTAAACCCATGCTGTCTTGGATCCTGTGCTCCTATGGATTCCAGGTGTTGCACTATCCTTTCCTTAAGGAGTGCCTCCATAATCTTTCCCACTACTGAGGTAAGACTGACTGGTTTGTCATTCCCTGCCTCCTCCCTGCTACCACTCTTGTGGAGCGGGATCACATGGGCCCTTCTCCAGTCTTCTGGGACCTCTTCTGTGCTCAGAGACGCACTAAACAGTTCTGATAATGGCTCTGCTAGTTCCACCCTTAGCTCCTTTAGTACCCAACCTCCTGCCTGATTGCCCTTACCATTACTGGGAGTAACAGGAGGCAATATTTCTTTGCACACTTTTTATGGTGGCACTTCATCAGTGCCCCTATTATTTTGGTTTTTTGAAGGAACTTCATCAGCCCCTTTGGAAGCTTTTGATTTTAGACACTTCATCAGCACACGATTTATTATTTTTTCTCTTGAAGACACTTCATCAGTGCCTCTTCTAGGCTTAGATCTGGTATGTGCTTCATCAGCAACTCTATTTGAATTTTTTGAAGGCTCCTCATGGTAAGCCTGGGTCTTTTGGGACTGCAGAGGACCCTTCCTCAACCATCTCTCTAAGCCTTTTGCTCTGTTACTCAAGGTTTTGGAACAAAATTAGAGCAAAGTGTATGATAATGGTCTGGTCCCAAACATTTAAGCACAGATTGTGGGTGTCAGCTTTGGCCACAATCCTGTGACAATTTAGACAATTTTTAAAACCTGAGGGTCTAGTTCTCTTTTTGGGGATTTCTGACATGCCAATTGACAGAAACTGTTTTAAATTCAAAGATTCCACTACTGTTAGTAATGGAATGCAGTCGGTTCCCTCACGGTAGGGAAATTCAAATTACGTACTTACCGTAATTATGATCTTTCTGTGTATCTTCACCATTCATCACAGATGGGTACTGGCCAGAGATCAGGACCCCGCAGGAGCCTTTTTTTTTTAAAGATGGCGAGCCGATGCAACATCTCGCGCCGTCCTCGAGGAGCCGACGTGACTGTGGCTCGAGGATTAGCAGTTAGGCTGCATCGACTCCGCCTCCTACCAGTTCTGAGTCACCGGAGAGGTAAGAGGAAGGGATGGAGGGTGGGACAAGAGAGTCCAAGGGACAGAAAAGGAGAGAAAACTGAACTAAAGGAGAAATAACGACTGAGAGGACAGCATATAAGAAATAAGACTAAGGGGATTGAGTAGGGGCCCCAATCTCTGGAAGCGGAAGAAGGGAGGGAAGGGAGAGATTTTAAGAGAGAGAGTGAGAGTAACAGGGATCCAGGACCCTTGTCCGTCACCAGATTGTATAGGAACTGCAAGGAGTTAAAAGCTGTTTGCCAGGATTCAAGGCACGGAATGACTGGCAATACCCCAAAGCAGAGTCGGCTATTCTGGAGAAGGATAGGGTACAGGGATTCAGTACTCTCTCTCTAAAGAGATATTTGGTGAAAAAAAGAAAATAATTTTTTTTTTTAGATGGATAACAAAAGGAGGGCAACCAGCAGCTCCTACCCCATAGGGAGAAGATATGTAGAAGAGAGGAGTGCCACTCAAACTATACCCCTAGGGAAGACTGCCCCCCCTGTGTGTCCCAACTAATCTCACTCAAGCAAGGGTGCGGAAGATGGCAACAGTTGAGGGGCTAAGGAAGAAAGGCACTTTCCCAATACTGGTTTTAACCATACAGGAACAACAAGTGGAGGGCTACCGCCCCTTTACCTCAGAGGTTCGGCACCTATGCAGTGAAGATAGGGAAGGCACAGAGGAGGAGGATTCCAGAGACTGAAGCCCAAGGGGAAGGTGGGAGGGATTGTGATGAATGCTGAAGATACACAGAAAGATCATAATTACGGTAAGTACGTGAATTTGAATATCTTATCTGTGTCAATCTTCACCATTCATCACAGATGATGATGCCAAGCCCCCGAGAATTGACTGATGCACCCTAAGGGACAGAGTCCCTTAGCCCTCAGTGGGTGACACACTAAGGGGGGGAACCTTCTGGGCCTGAGGAGGCCCTAGAGAGGGGAGAGCGAGATGGGGTTCCCCTGGAGGGGGAAGGAATTTGCCCCGACAAATGCTGTCTCGCCCTACGGGAAAAGAGGTAGGTTCCCTGGTGGCAGAGCAAATCACCTCGCCCGGGCCAAGGGTGACAACGGGAAAAGCGAAGCCATGCCGATCTTCTGGTGCAGATCATTGTCCCTACGACCCTGGTAGCTACCTCATTGACGTCGTAAGATGCCCTTGCTTGGTGCCTTGCTAGCTCCAGGCCACATGCAGAGAGAGCAATGGCTTGCCTGGTTTGCTCCAAGTCAGGCAGAGCGGCTAGGAACTGACCTAGCGCTGACCACAAGTACCTGTTATAGGCAGCGTAGTGGGCCTGATGCACAGAGATGGAGAGAAGCAGCCGTGCCGAGTAAAAAGTCCTCCTTCCCCAGAAATCAAAATCCGAGGAGTCCTGATCTGGGGGCCGGTCACGGTGGAGGGCGCGAAGCCATCAGGAGTGTCCAGATCGTCAATCCAGACTGCGGATGAGGCAAGGAACCTGGAGACTCGGGAGGCGCAATCCCTCGGCAGAGGTCCCTAGGGGCAGGAACTCGGAGAAGAGCCTCTGCCAGAGCATGGGCGCCTCCCGAAGGGAGGCGGGCCAAGAAGCAGTACCACAGTGGCTGTCCCAAAATCGCCTAGGAAGGCGTCGCCGCATGCTCCGGATTGCTCACAGAAGAAGGAGAAAGGTGAAGGTCCTCCATCATCCTCACGAGGAAATGCTGATACTCAGAGAGATCAGCAGCAGGAGAGATGTGGACAGAAGGTTCCTCTCCTCAGAAGAAGGGATGAGGAGCTGGAGGTCACCATAGGCTCGGAGGTGGCTGCTCAGGGAGGTTGAAAACCTGGCTGTCCAAAGCCCTAACGTAAGCAGGAACCGAGCAGCCACTGCTCTGAACTGTTCCCAGGTGAGAGGCCGCTGGGACCAAAAATACCTGGGAGGCGCAGGAGAAGGCGGCAGGGGAGTGGACAGAGCCGAGAGAAGAAGTCGGCTGACCTCTGCCAGGGCTAAGGAGGCGGACCCACGGACTCCAGCAGGAGTCCTGGAAGACTCTGCAGTCAACAGCTGCTGGCAGCCGGTACTGCCTAGAGCTCGCCAAAAGAATCCCCAAGTGAGGCGACCCGGGGCCGTGAAGGTCAGAAGGACGGTTCCTGCCTCGAAAGAATGGGACCCTCTCAAGGAACCTGAAGGGGAAGGGCGAAGTCCGCACTCGGCTCCATCCAGGACCAGGTGAGGTCCCAGAGAAGGGCGTGGCCGAACCTATACCCTCGACCCTTGAGTCCGAAGGTCTAGCCCTCAAAGTGGCCAGTCAGGCTCTCCACGTGCCCAGGGCCGCGGAAGGGGCAATTCAGAGGCACCTTCCCCTCCGTGGCCCCTCGACAGGCCCCAAAGTTGGATGACGAGAGATGCCACAGTAGGGGGTACCATGGCAGAGGGTCAAGGAACCCCCAAGGCTAGGCTGCAAGCCGATGGTGGCATAGCACCATAGCCATGGTCAGCACCACTGACCCCTAGCCCTAGAGAAACCCGACTCACCTCGGAGGGACTGGCCATGACCGAAGAGAAACCACCAGCTCGTCCTCCCTTGTAGACAACCCCAAATGGTGTGACTGCCCATTCGACTCTGAGCTGGACTCCGACTCCAAGAGAAGAGTCGAGGCCCTAAGCCAAACAGTAGGGGTCGAGAAGGACACCTTCCGAGGGGCCCAGGAGCCAAGGCAATCCCACCGGTCCACAGCACATGACCGGTGCCAGCAGAAGAGTGGCAGGCAGCTTGGGCCAGAAGACCTAGGCCAGGGCCAGCTGCGGCACCATCAGGTCCACCGGTGTCAGAGGAGGCACCCGGGACAGAGACGGCGCCAACAGCAACCCTAGTCTCGGAGCCAACACCACCGCCAGGCCGCTCGACGCCGTGTGTGGCAGCGAGGACCAAGGCGGCGTCGACGACCCCGAAGGACTTGGCTCCGACCACGGCGCTGACATCAGCGCTGTGAAGACCGCTTCGGTGCCACGAACAGCATCGGAAATCCCAGCGGCGCCCTAGTCGTGCCGATGGGCGACACCGAAAGCCCTCTGACGCCCGTGCTCAACCTCGGCGCCAAGGGCAGCGCCAGGTGAGACATGGTGAAGGGCGATGCGAAGGCGGTTTCATGGCACCGTGAGCAGTGTCAGCGCTGCGGGCGGCGCCGGCAAGCACATTACCGACAGTCAGGTCGACACCGACGGGCGCTCCGGCACTCGCGAGCGGCACGAAGGCAGCGGCACGGACGGCGGCAGCCGAGGACCAGGCCTAGCGGACTGCGGGCGCACTGAGAACCTTCACCCGAAGGAGTGATTGCGGGCGGGCGCCTCCGCCCCACTCCTGGGGGAGGGATGGGCCTCCGTGCAGCGGAAGGAGCCTCGGCCCAGGCTGGGCTAGAAGAGGCTGAGGCTCCCTCCTCCTTGATCCGTGTAGAACTGGGAGGGACCTGGAGGAGGCCGAGGCAGTAGCTTGGCCCGACGAGTGCGCAGCCTACCCCAAAATCGGCGGAGCTCGCCCGACCTAAGCAGCTGTTCAAAACTCGGCGGTCCGCCGAGCTTAGTAGTCGCATGAAACCATGTCGTGCTCATGGGCCAAAACCGCGAAAACTGCAGTCATGTTAGTCGATGGCGAGTACTTCCAGCAGCCATACGAGGCACTGACTTCATATAGGGAGCACCCATCTTCTGCGATTTTTGCCCTCCGACGCGACACAACCTCGTGGAAAAAACACAACAAAACAGACTCGAGCATCTCAAAATGTAACAAAGGAAAGATCTACCGCGACGCCGGTGGAGGCAAACACAGAACTAGTAGACCCGGCGACTAAAGACGCAGGCTTCAAGGCCTAAAATTTTGAATAAGGCTTCTTCAGGCTTCCCACGAGGCGACCTCGATGGCGGGAGATGAAGAACTGGTAGGCAGGCTGAGTCGATGCAGCCTAATGGCTAATCCTCGAGCTGCATCGGCTCCGCCTATCTTTTTAAAAAAAAAAAAAAAAAGGCTCCCGCGGGGTCCTGATCTCCGGCCAGTACCCATCTGTGATGAATGGTGAAGATTGACACAGATAAGAATTGCTATTTCTGAGGTAAAAACTACCTAAAATCGCGGTTCCCAAAGAAAAATGGGGACCGCATTGAAAGACTTAGAAGGAACAGTCGAAAAACCACAAATGCGATAAAAATAAAGAAATACATAGGAGGAAACCATGAAGGAACCATGGAACTGACGATAAATGGGGTTCCGAGGGAACAGAGGGAACCAGATAAAACAACTAAAACTATTCAGCACAATACAAAGAAATAAAATGAAAAGATTTTACACAAAGTTCAAGAAAACTTGTTTTCTTGGCTAATTGAGTGGACCATCTCAGAGGCAGTGTTGTTGAGTCAGCGGAGAAAAAATTCTGGTGCCTTCTCAGGCAGTCTCTCCTCAGCACACCCCCAAAGTCTCCTTTGATTGGCTGATGCTAATTAATTAGCATAAACCACACCTCCAGGGCAGTACTATCTGGTCAGCTAGCTGCTTTAAGTTACTGATGCTAAAGGACCCCTGGGGTAAGAAAGAAGAGTTCAACACTTGGCTGGGAGAGTGGTGTTGATTTTGAACCAAAGGGTATGGGCTAGTGGGAGGCTGGGGTAACATCTGGGACAACAGTGACCTGTTTGCAGAGAACAGGTTACATTTGAGTAAGGTGGGGCAGGAGGTATTAAAGCAGAGGCTGGGGGAATACATAGCAACTAAGGTGGATTTAAACTAGGTGTGGAGGGAGGCGAGAGTGCAGCAGGAATGCAGAGCCATCAGAGAGAGGAGCTGAATGAGCTGACCCCCCAAGCTAACAAGGATGGTACCAGGGAGGGATCGCGATGGGGGGTTAAGAATGAAGAGAAATGGGTTAAGGAAGGGTGGGAACAAGTTGGAGGGTCGTCTCTCTCTGAATGCAAGAAGCCTGGGGAACAAAGCAGCTGAGTTAGAGGCTCTCTTGCCAGTGGGGGTGGTGGACATTGTGTCCATCACAGAGACTTTGGCCACCCAATACCAGGATTGGGGGATCTGATGATTCCAGGGTATAGGATGTACAATAAGGATAGGAGCAAGGAGAAAGAGGGTGGGGTGGCAATTTACGTAAGGGAGGGGATAAGATGTGTAAGAAAAGAGAAGGAGGGTAGGACTGAGGCATTATGGATGTAGTTCCAGGATTCAAAAAGTTGGACACTTAGGATGGGAGTGGTGTACAGGCCACCAGCTCAGGCTGAGGACTTGGATAGGGATTAGTGGAGCAGATCTGGAGTGTCTGTGGGAAGGGGAACACAGTGATCGAGGGGGACTTCAATCTACCAGGAGTGGACTGGAGCACCCCAGCCACCTTGGCCATGAGGAACAGGTCCTACTGGATGCATTCCAGGACAGCTTCCTGGCACAGAAGGTTAACGAGCCAACTCAGTTGGGAAAACTCAAGACCTAGTACTGTCTAACAGGGAGGCTGTAAGAGAGCTGGAGGTGGAAGACCCATTGGCTGGGAGTGACCACAACTCGATGTGGTTCACATGCAACATGGGCAAGGATGCTGTAGATACAGGAACCAGGGTGGTTGACTACAGAAAGGCTGACTTTGTTAAGATGGGGGAAATTTTTGAGAGGCACCTGGCAGAAATTCATACACACATGGATACATGCCAAAATGGGAAATCATCAAGCCAGGGCTGGTGGAGGCTACTTAAGACACAGAGCAAGAAGGGTTGGTACAAGAAACCAAGCTGGTTGAATTGGGAGGTCTTGGAACGGGTGAGGCAAAAAGCAGCATTGGAGGTTCCACGAAATTTGGGAGGGAGGACAGGTAAGTGTATGTGAAGAAGTCCAAGGAGGTAACCAGACTAGTCAGAGGGCCAAGGATTCCAGAGAGCTGAGGCTGGCAAAAGCATCTAGAATGGGGAAAAGGACTTCTTCAGGTACGTAGGGAGAGAAGGACCTGCAAGGACCAGATAGTGAGGATTAGGAAGGATGCGGGTGGGTGGAGAAAAAAATTACTCACCATAGTAATGTTGTTTCTTCTAATGGAGTCTTGCTATATTCAGACATAATGCAGTTAGCCCCAGCACTTGAACTGCCACGGAGAGGAAAGAGTTAACTCTATGCAGAGCACATAGAACGTTGAGCTGAGCTCGGTTTTCAAACCTCTGTCTGTGGTACTTCTTAGTGTAACGATCAGATTTCTTATGAGCAGCTAACTAACATACTATAGTATGGAAACTGTTCAACATATAGCCAAAGGGCAAAAATTCTTTTGGGCCCAAAGACTCAAGTCGAGAACCAAGAAGGAAAGGTGTGACAATATTTAAGTATAAAACACCAGAAAATAACATCCACCCCACAAGAGGGCGGGTACAAGGTACACCTGAGGTGCAACACTGTACCTGCCAGCCCACCTCCCAAAACCCAGGTTCCTGAGAGGGGAGGCGGGAAGTCTAAATACAGCAAGACTCCATTAGAAGAAACAACATTACTATGGTGAGTAATTTTCTTCAAACAACATGAAGTCTTGCTGTATTCAAACATAATACAGACTACCAAGCAGTTCCCTATGGAGGAGGAATGCAGAACCTACTTTGGAAAAGCTCTGCAGTACTGCTGTGCAAATCTAGCATCACTCCCTATCCTGGATGTCCAGGGGTAATGCTTGGTAAAGTATGTACTGTTTTCTAGGTGGCTGCTTACAGGTCTCTAACAAGGGTATATCTCTGGCACAGCTAGAGAAGCAGCTATAGCCCTAGTCGAATGAGCCCTCAGGCCTGAAGGGGGCGTTCTACCCAACTTGTCATAACAGACTTGTATACAAGAAACAATCCACCTGGCAATAGTTCTTTTAGTGGCAGGCTTACCTTTCCCCACTTCACCATAAGTGAGAAACAATTGAAGACAGTCATTTCTATGTGCTTTAGTACGCTCAATGTAGTAGCTAAGGGCCCTCTTAACGTCTAGACTGTAACCTTCTTTTACCTGAAGAAGAATGATCAGTGAAAACACAGGGACAGATATAGACTGGTTCAGATGAAAATCTGATACCACTTTAGCAAGAACCTCCTATTGGTTCTTAGGACCACTTTGTCCCTATGGAAGGAGATGAAGTCAGGTTCAACTGACAGAGCCTGTAACTCACTAATACGCCTGGCAGAAGTAATAGCTACCACAGATTTCCAGGTCAACTACTTCAATTCGGCCGAAGCCAGAGGTTCAAAGGGTGGCTGCATAAGCTGAGCTATGCAGACATTAAGACCCCAAGGTGGAGTGGGCTCCCTAAAGGGAGGGTTAATGTGAACCATTCCTTTGAAAAAAACTTTCTGAAAACAGGATGAGATGCCAGGGAAGAGCCCTTCCCTGCTGAGAGGAATGCAGAGACAGCTGCTAGATGAACCTTCAGAGTGGCAGGCCTAAGGCCTAGACCATTCAGATGAACTAGATAGTCTAAGGTTGTGGAAATGTCTGCAGAATCAGGCAGGATGCCTTTCTGAGAGCACCAAATACTGAACCTTTTCCATTTGGAGTTGTAAGTTTTTCTAGTGGAAGGTTTCCTGGAGACCTTCAGAATATCCAGAACTCCCTGAGAAAGATGTAGTGCTGCATATTCTAACTCTTCAAGAGCCAGGCCTTGAGATTGTAGTACCAGATCCGCCCCTGGGAGGAGGACAGGAGATTGTATGTCCTGGACAGAGACAGGGGACATGACACTGACAAGGACAGCAGTAGAGGACACCACGGCTGTCTGGCCCAATCTGGAGCCACCAGTATCACTGTGCAGGGTTGAGTCCTGATCTTGATCAGAACTCTGAACAGCAGAGGAAGGAGGGAAGGCATAGAAAACCTGCCTTCCAGTCTGAATGATAGCATCCTGGGGAACCGTCCCCAGGACTGGAGGTCTGCAACAAAACAGAGGAAGTTGATGATTGTCCAGTGCTGCAAGAGATCTATCTCTGGGTGCCCCACCTGGAGAAGATGACCTTTAGTATGTGAGGATCCAGGGACCATTCGTGGTGTCCCTGTGATGTTCTGCTCAGAGCATCTGGTAGTATGTTGTCCTTCCCAGGAAGGTGAACTGCTACCAGAGAAATCTGAAGAGAATAGGCCAGAGACCACAGCTTCATGGCTTCTGTGCACAAGGCCGAGGACCGAGTGCCTCCCTGCTTGTTGTGTTGTCCATTCTGACTTGGACCACTGTGCACTTGACTGAATCCGAGAAGCTCTGCAGGGCTAGGAAAACTGCCCTGAGTTCCAGGAGATTGATATGAAGGAGAGACTCTTGTGGGGACCAGACTCCTTGAGCTGTCAGGGCTCCCAGGTGGGCTCCCCACCCTAGGAGAGAAGCATCCGTAGTTAGAACTACTGATGGGACTTGAGGGAGAAATGGAACCCCTTGTCTGAGGTTGTCCTGGTCCAGCCACCACTGGAGAGCTTGGATCAGAGTCCGAGTCACTGGGATCAGTTTGGTAAGTGAATCCTTCTTTTGAGACCAAAAAGACCTTAGATGAAACTGAATGTCCCTCATCTGGAACCTTGCTCCCTGCACCACTGTTGTGGAAGCTGCCATGTGGCCCAGGAGCTGGAGGAACTGTCTTGCTGGGCGGGAGACCTGAGGTCGAAAGAAGGAAGCAAGATCCACTAGGGCCTTCACCCTTGCCAGGGGAAGGAAGACTTTTGCTTGTACAGTGTCCAGCTCTATGCCTGTAAAGGTGAGAAGCTGAACTGGTTCGAGGACAGACTTTGGAAGATTGAGAAGAAACCCCTAGGAGCTGAGTAGGTCCTGGGTAGTTTGAAGAGCTGACTTGACCTGTTAAGGTGACTGACCCACTAAGAGCCAGTCGTCCAGATATGGGAAGATGGTGATACCCTGTCTTCTGAGGTAAGCCACCACTACTGCAAGGCACTTTGTGAACACCCTTGGAGCTGATGTTAGGCCAAATGGCATAGCTCTGAATTGCTAATGGCTGGAAGGCAACTCGAACCTGAGGTTTTTTTGTGGGAGAACCTGATAGTAATATGGAAGTAGGCATCCTTGAGGTCCAGAGATGCCAGCCAATCCCCTGGCCTTAGAGAGGGAAGGATTATTCCCAGAGTTAACATTTTGAATTTGGGCTTTGAAATGTGTTTGTTCAAATATCTTAGGTCTAGGATGGGTCGCCACTGCCCTGTTTTCTTTGGGGTAAGGAAGTACCTGGAGTACAGTCCTTTTCCCCTGTGCTGAGTAGGAACCTTCTCTATAGCTCTGAGAGCTAGAACAGAGGAAACCTCTGCCTCTAGGGCAATGGTTTCTGAGAGTGATGCAGGTGGAAAAGACTTGGCCCTCTTTTTTGGAAATTTTTTGGTGCCGAGGCAGTCCTTGCTTACTACTTCCAGGACCCACTTGTCTGAGGTCACAGACTTCCAGGCCTGGAAGTAATAAGCCAGCCTGCCTCCTACTGGAAATGGGGAGTCAACCCAGGCTGACACATCAGGGTGTCTGCTTGGCAGAAGCCTTAGACTGAGAAGAGGAAGGAGCAGCTCTGCTCATCCCCCTCCTGCCCCTCCGTCTAAAGAACCCCCTCTGTGGGAAGGGAGAGGAGGCCTGGGCTTGGTAAAAAGGCCTTTGAAAGGCCCGCCCCTGCCCCTAGACTGCTGCTTGTGCGGAGTGGCTTGCCTTTCTTTGGCCTGTGCACTCCTGTATGTGGTCCTATATTCATCCATTTTCTTCATATAAGCCTCTGTCTGCTCCCCAAACAGAGAGTTACCTACTACAGGAAAATCCATAGCCTTAGTCTGGGTATCCTGTGAAAGGCTAGTACATCTGAGCCAAGTATGTCTTCTGAGAGACAGATGTAGCCATAACTCTAGATGCCACATCATTGGAGTCCACAGTAGCATGAAATTTCATTTTGGATGCCTCAATTCCATCAGCAGTCACCTCCTCCAGCTCCTTGGCTAGCTGGGGAGAGGTCTGTTTAGCCAGTTCCAGAACCGTATCCCATCTGGATTTCTGGTACCTGGCTGTGTGGAGTCATATAAGTAGCCTGCCTGAGTCCCAAAGAGGATGCCAAATACTGTTTTTTGGAAATGGCATCCACTTTCCTGGAGTCCTTATCCCGGGGGGGGTGAAGCCAAAGGAATATTAGCCCTGTTACAGGCTGCAGCCTGCACTACCTCAACATGGCTGCAATGACTATAAAGGAGCTCCACAGCTGAGCCTGATAACAAATACCTCCTGTCCATTCTCTTATCCACAGGAGGTATTGAATTAGGGGTTTGTAAAATTTTGTGTGTCTGTTTCCCCAAGGATTTATGAAGAGGGATAGACAGTCTTTTGGACTCTGGGATGTCCATCATTTCCACAAAATCAGGCTCATCCTCCTCCTCTGCAGCTTCAACCAAGGGAAGCTGCAGGGTTTCTGCCACCTTTTTGTAGAACAAAAAATGTGAAGGGGACTAAGATAGCCTGGGAGGAGAGACACCTGAGGGCCTGTCTGGGGAGATGTCCGGTTCAATGGGCACATCCAGACCACCCCCTGGTCGTCATCATCATCATCATCCTCGGGATAGTCTTCGTCTCCCTCCCACTCCTTATTAAAAGCGCCTGGATCATAATCCGGAGGAGGCGGATCCAACAGAACCGACTGCCTAACCGGCGGTATCGGTTTGGACGGAACCGGTCAAGCGATTGAACAATGCTAATCACTTTGGTTATTTCGTCCGCGGTTGGAGAGTGCGATACTGGATCCGAACCGGCAGACTTGCGCTTCTTTTTTGATGGAACCGACCACTCGGAATCGGTTCTCCTTTTGCCCGAGGAGGTATCGCCTAGGTCAGTAGGCAACTCCTCAGGTTCGGCCGCAACCGAACCAGGCTGGCCATCCGGATCTGCGGACTTCTCGGCCTCCCTTTCCTTCAGCCTACTCAGTCTTTTATCTAGAGTGGATTTAGGAAAGTTTTTAAAGATTTGGCAGTCTGACTTGAGGTGGTCAAACCCCAGACAATAAACACAGATGAGGTGGGGGTCAGCCTTAGCAAAGGCCTCCCCACATTCAGTACAGTGTTGAAACCCAGTGGGACCGGTTTTCTTCTTGGGTTTCTCAGACATGGCCAACCTAACAAATTACCCTATTGCAACTTTCAAGCCAGGTAATACAATAACCGATCGGTTACAAACAGTGTCACAGGCTTTTTAAAAGAACCAGCCAAAAACCTTGGTTCTTTTGAAATCGATCGGTACCAGAACACCACTCTAATCCCAGAAATAAATTTAAATAGAATGGATCGGTTCCAAACAGGACCGACCGGAAAAAAGACGAAGAAAAGAACAATTTCCACTTTTTGACAGAATAAAACAGTGTCACTACCTGTACCATAGACAGAGGCTGGAAATCCGAAAATAACAAAAAAATTATATGGTTTAAACCAAATGCTTTACTTTTACCGAACCGAGCAGAAGAAATCTCTGGAGCGACTTCACTGTTAGGCGGAATAAAGAATAGTACAGTTACGTAAGAACTTACCGTAACAGTAGTTCTTCGAGAGAGGCTCTTGCAGTAGGTAATTACATATAGGACTGACGCCGGCAGGCAGCAGGACCATGGAAAAATTTCTAGCTAGCAGTCCCTGCAGGGACACCACGCCAGGAGACGTCGGTATAAAGGGTGATCCCTGATGCCCGCCTTCAGTTCTTTCCCACCACAGGCCAAGAGAGGCCGGACGAGAGGGAGCGGATATTCCTCCTGGAAGAAGCTGAAAAGCTGGGGGATGGAGGCGGAGAAGGTGTACCTGCAAAGAGCCTCTCTGAAGATCTACTGTTATGGTAAGTTCTTAACGTGTGTACCATCTTACTTGGAGAGGGCTCTTGCAGTAGGTAATTACATATAGGACTGAGTCCCAAGCAGTCTGGAACAAGGAGAAGTACACGGGAGGAGGAAATCTACTCCAAGTAGAACCTCTAGCTGTGCAAGCCTTAAGAGAGAGGCCTTGCAGAACAGCCAGCCTGAAGTCTGCTCTACAGCGAGAGGCAATATCCAAACTGTAATGTTTGTAAAGGTATGGGCCGGAGGTCCAAGTGGCGGCAACACAGATGTCCGCTGCTGACACATTCCTTGAAACAAGCAGCTGGGCGGCAACTCTCCTGGTGGAGTGGCTCTTACTTGACCGGGAGGGTCTTGTTGTACTGTGTTATAACAGAAAGTGATACAATGAGCCAACCATTTAGATAGGCATTGCTTAGAAACAGCATTGCCTTCCCTTTTGGATGCAAAAGACAAAGCGGTTTATCAGTCTTCCTGAGATCCTTTGTCCTGTTAGTGTAGTATCTCAGAATCGATTGACGTCCATAGTATGGAGTAAATACTCCCTTGATTGGAGTACTGCATAAAAGGTGGGTAACTCTATGGACTGGTTCAGAGCAGACTCCGCTACCTTAGGAAGAAACTTAGGGTTAGTCACGCTGAGCCACCCGTTCCTTGTGAAAAATCAAGTATGGAATTTACACATCCAAGGCCTGGAGCTAGGAAATTCTCCGAGTGGAGTAATATGTAGCCACCAGGAGGCGAGTCTTCCATGAAGAACTTCAAGTCTCTGGAGGCTGCCGGTTCAAAAGGAGGCAGAGTAAGTTTCTCAAGAACAAAGTTCAAATCCCAAGGAGGGGCAGGAGTGCGTATAGGAGGTCTCAGATGGAGAACCCCTCTGAGGAAAGTCTTAGAGACCTCCAGCTGAGCAGAATGTCTTGTCTGGAAAGGAGACATGATAGGCCGAGATGGCCACCATGTGAACTTTCAGAGAAAGAGTGACTAAGACCCAGGTCAAAAAGATGGCGTAGGTACTCCAGCAGTAGCCGAGCCAAACAGGAAGAAGGGTTCCGTCTTCGAAGCAGCCCAGATAGTGAACCTTTTCCACTTCATGGCGTATGTAGATCTAGTGGAGGGTTTTCTAGACTCCACCAGAATCTCCGCCACTTGGGGAGAAAACCCAAAGCGACTTTGAGCTATGTCTGTAGGAGCCATGCATGAAGCTGAAGTGACTTGAGACCTGGATGGACCAGAGTCCCTGATACTGGGTCAGCAAACCTCGTGATAGAGGAAGAGGATGGTTCTCTGAGCATTGTTGTAGAAGACAGAACCAAACTTGCCTGGGCCAGAAAGGAGGGATCAGAATCATTCGTGCTCCTTCTGACACTAGTTTCTGCAAGACTCGTGGGATCAGAGGATTGGGGGAAAAGGCATGAGAATCTGTCCTTCCAGTCTAGAGACAGGCGTCTCTCAGAAAACGCCTCACTCTGGAGCAGGCAAGCAGAAGTCGGGAAACTTGCGTTTGAGGAGAAGCGAACAGGTCAGCCTGTGGTGTTCTCCAGTGTCGGAAGATACCATCTAGAACCCCTTGGTCCAGTTCCCACTCGTGAGCCAGGCGGACGGCGACTTAACTGTCTGCCAAGGTGTTGTCGATTCCGAACATGAACTGCCATGAGGTGAAGGTGCGTGTTGTGCTGCCAACCCAAACCCTCACTGCTTCCCTGCAAAGAGGGTAGGACTGAGTCCCCCCGTTTGTTGATGTACCAAACCATGCACATATTGTCCATCTGGACAGCTAGGTGGCCGGGAAGAATGTACAGGTGAAGGGCTTGGAGAGCGTACAGAACTGCCTGAAGCTCGAGCACATTGATGTGGAGTGTCTGTTCGAGCTTGGACCAAGAGCCCTGGGTCGATGGGGACCGAGATGGGCTCCAGGCGTCTGTGGTTAGAGTCTGGGAGGGAGGAAGGAAGGAAGAAAGGAACTCCCGAGCAGGTTCTCTCAATCATCCACCATTGCAAGTCTCGGGAGTATCGGTGAGGAGACTAGAACGGGTGATCTAAGTCGTCCCCAACTGATCCCATTGGGAGCGAGTGTCCACTGAAACTCTCATGTGGAGCTGAGCACAAGGACTGTCGGGATAGCAGCCGCCATGAGCCCGAGCAGAAGGACCGATCTTGCACTGACCGCCTGCAGCTGGACAAGAGACTTAGTTGAGTCTGGAAAGTGGGCGCCCTGTCTGGTGGCAGGAAGGCCCTGCCAATGAAGTCGTGTCTAAAATCGCCTTATAAACTGTAGTCTCTGAGATGGGATCAAGTGAGACTTGGAATGGTTGATGGTAATACCCGGCAGGCAAAACCCGCTGGGTAAGGGCGAGGCAGTGCAGGAGTTCCTCGCTGGATGAGGGCCGCCAGAGCCAATCGTCCAGTGCAGGAAAACTTGCACCCTCAGAAATGCATGAGGTAGGCGCCACCACCGCAAGGCATTTGGTAAATACTCAGGGGAGCCGAGGATGGCGAAAAGGAAGTGTCTTGAACTGGTAGTGGTCCCCTGGAGCGCAAAGCGAAGATATTGCGATGAGGGCGGGCAAATGGAAATGTGCAGGTAAGCATCCTGCATATCAAGAAGCGCTGTCCCATTGGCCGAGCGGAGGAGGAGGGCGAAGGCTCTGCAAGGAGAGCATTCTGAACCTTTGTACTCCACAAAAGATTCAGGAGACTGAGATCTAGAATGGGTCTTAGATCTCCTGTCTTCTTGAGTACCAGGAAGAAGTGGGAATAGTAACCGTCCCTGAAGATGAAGAGGAGCGGGTTCTATTGCTTCTTTCAACAGAGCTGAAATCTCTTCCTGGACAAGAAGATATTCCCAAGAATAAGGCGACCCGGGGGCTGGCGAGTGGTTTCTGTAGAAACTCTATTGGTGTCCTTCTGCGATCAGCTGGAGCACCAAGAATCTGATGTTATCTCTCTCCCAGACCATAAGGTGGAGGAGAACCTCCCTCCACCGTTTCTTCCGGAGAGTCCGGAGGCTGTGGGAGAGGAAAGAGTCAGGTGGTGTGGGGCAAGGCCGCAACCTCAGCTGCTTTTTTGGCTGGGGGCTTAGCAGCTGTGGGAGCCCGGCCGTTTAGTGGCCAGCTTTCGCCTTAGCGATTCCCTTGAAGGATGGCGCTGCGGCTGGTGGGGATGGTACATGAGTCAACGGACTTTAGTCCCATCCCCTTCTTCCTGCAAATCAGTGATGATGTCCTTGACATCGCCACTGAAAACACCACCCGAAGGCGCTTCCTGAATAGTGGACTGCACTTCTGGGACCAACCCCTGACACACAGACCAAGGCGTGGCGGCCGTAAGCCCTACGGCAGCTGAGCTCAGTCAGCAGTGTCCACTGCATCGTGGGTCGCCTGAAGCATGTGTCGACTGGCCGGAACGTGCAGAGCGGACATGGTCAGCCAACTCCTGCTTGACCTGAGGTCCATCAGGAGTCAATTTGGCTTCCACCTGAGTAAGAATTGCCTTCTGGTAATCCCCATATGACCGACATAGTTCAGGGCCCTAATCCCCAGCGTGGAAGAAGCAAAAATCTTCTTACCATACTGGTCCAGTAGGCGGGATTCTTTGTCAGGTGGCGATGAGCTAAGGTGTTTTGGGTTAGCCGACCAGCAGTGAGTGGCGCTAATCACTACCGAGTCAGCACGAGGGTGAGAATCTAAAAAGTCAACACCCTCGGAAGCCTGGTATAGCCTGTTCGACTTCCAAGGAAGTGGGGCTAGAGCCGACGGCTGTTTCCAAATGGTGGTAATGAGGTCGGCATGAGGCTCAATCCAGGGTGGCACCAAGGTAGGAGCTGTCACAGGCAGATCCAGATGCTCGTGAGTTTCATCCACTGAGGTCTGGTTCAAAGATTGCCACTATGTACCTCCTAGATTTTGCGTAGCAACTCCGTAAAGGAAGGACCTTCTGGAGGCGACTTCGGAGGAGTCCTTGGCCTGGGCTTTGGCGGACAGGCGTGGCTAGTTGTCCCTTTCAGGCAGCCGTTGGAAGAGTCCGGCAGTCAGGGAAGAGGAAGAAGAAAAAGACTCCCTTTCCGTCCGAGAGAGACAGACCTTAGGAAGCCCCGAGAGCGTGTCCTGCTCCTCTCTGGACCCAGAGGATTAGCCCTGGTGTCCGGAGGTGGTGAGGAGTGTGTCGCCGTGGGCGTCTGGAGACAGGACCGCACCATCATCGGTGAGCGACTCTCCACCTCTCTGGTGAGCTGAGCCTTGACCTCAGCCCACCAGGAGGCCAGAGTCTCCTGCAAATCCACCAGCGGCTGAAGGGGCGGTGGAGGAGGAGGGGGATAAGGGTATGGACTATATCCATAAGGAGAGTATCCGAAACCGGGGAAGAAAACCAGGCATCGGGTATTGTGGCGTTGGGTACGGCGCGGGTACTGTGGTCCCAATGCACGACGGCATCGGATACGACGGAGGGTACCGGGGCGGAGGAGCTGCGGAGCAGATGGCCCGGCGGAGGCCTCACAGGCGGGTCCAGGTTGGAAGGCCCTGAGGTCCAGCATCGAGGCGACATCTGGGAGGCGGGATATCGGCAGGAGTCGGTAAGCGGGCATCCGAGGAACGGCGTCAGATCTGGTGGACCCGCAGGTGGGCAGTCAGACAGAGGTGGAACCCAGCGTCGCCTGGGGATGGAGGAAATCCTGGGGTTGGGCTGGGGAGACTCAAGGTCCCGGAGGGCAGCGAAGGCTGCGGGGAGCTGGGGGCAGCCAGGCGATGGGAGGTCTGGCGTCGGCTCTTCCGCTGCACGGACATCGGGCGAACCGGCGTGCGGTTTCTCAGTGGGATCCGGCGGGTGCGGGGAGGCGGCGTCCAACTACCGGGACCTATCGCTGGAGGCAGACCGCAGCGAAGGAGGCGGCCTGGTCCGACGGAAGAGGGGCTGCGCACGCGCCCGAAGGGTCGTGCGACTTACCAGCACTTCTCCGGCGGGCATCGGAGGAGCCGGCGTCCGACTTACTGCAGGCTGCCCGCACCAGTAGGGCTGCGAGCTACGATATACCGGGGCGAGGCCTCCAATAGCCGGGGCGCCCAGAAGAATGCGCAAACCAGGCAGGTGGGCCAACACCGCCTCAGAAGCTCCTGAAGTGGCCGTCGAGAGGCGGTCCCCGGAGGGCGTTACCTGTAACCTGGCGACTCCCGAGGAGTCAGTGGAGAAACCCTTGTGCCGTGCTTCTCTTTGTCTTTCTTGTTCGATGGTCTTGGAAGTGGGCGCCTGCTGCCAGTTTTTTAGTTCCTTCTCCATGGAGCTCATCTTTTCTTTGAGAATGTGGGCTTCCAGGGATTGCTGCCGCCTTTTCTGGGTAGCCGCGTTAAAACTGAGGCAGTGCTGGCACTTCTCTACCGGGTGATCGGGGCCTAGACAAAACAGGCACAGGGAATGGCCGTCCTTGTGCAGGAGTTGGGCACCGCATGGGGCAGCACTTGTTTTGTGCTCGGGAGGGTGTGAGGGGCGACATACACCAGCGGATGTCACTGGGATTATAGCAAGAAAGCGAAATGCTTGGTAAAACACAGGCAGAAGGGAGTCTGGCGGGCAAGAACTTTCTCGTGGCTGCTGTACGAGCTAATGGTGGGAAAGAACTGGAAGGCGGGCGTCAGGGACCGCTCCTTTATACCGTCTCCTGTCGCCGGTCACCTGACGTGGGGGTGGTCCCTCGCCAGGGACTGCTAGCTAGAAATTTTTCCGTGGGGTCCTGCCGCCATCTGTTCTATATGTAATTACCTACTGCAAGAGCCCTCTCGAAGTAAGATCTGACGGTTACACTGAGAAGTACCACAGACAGAAGTTTGAAAACAGAGCTCGAGCTCAACGTTCTATGCTTCTGCATAGAGTTAACTCTTTCCTCTCCGGGGCAGTTCAAGTGCTGGGGCTAACTGCATTATGTATGAATACAGCAAGACTTCATGTTGTTTGAAATGGGTGAAGGAGGCAGAAGCACTAAATGAGTACTTCTGTAATCACAAAAGAGAAGGGCGGCCAGCTATCTAAGGGGATAGGGAAGGTGGACGGGGGGGTGACAGATGAGGTAATTACAAAGACCAGGGTGCTGAAGGTTCTGAAGGCTCTGAGGGTGGATAAGGCACCAGGACTGGACGGCATTCATCCTAGGGTGCTGAAAAAACTGGTGGAGGTCGTGGTGGGGCTGCTGACAGATCAGTTCAATACCTCCCTGGACAGAGGATGCATACCACAGGACTGGAGGATGGCTCACGTGGTGCCCCTCCACAAAGGTGGCCTAAAGGATGAACCAGGCAACTACAATCCAGTAAGCCTCACATCCATTGTAGAGAAACTAATGGAGACAATCCTGAAGGAGAGGCTGGTGACCTTTTTGGAAGACAATGGACTCCAGGACAGTCAGCAACATGGGTTCATCTCAGGGAGCTCCTGCCAGACCAACTTAGTTGAATATTATGACTGGGTGATGAGGGAACTGGACAAGGGCCATGCAGTGGATGTCCTGTATTTGGATTTCAGCAAGGCCTTTGATTCGGTGCCTCATGGGCGGCTGGGGGGAAGTTGGAATATGTGGGGGCGGGGACAAAGATGGTGAACTGGATTGTGAACTGGCTGAAGGAGAGGCAGCAAAGGGTGATGGTGGTGGTAAGGGGGACTCACCCCCAAGGGCTGTGACAAGGAGGGTTGCACAGGGCTTGGTACTGGTCCCGGTGCTGTTTGGGATTTTCATATCTGATATCTCACATGGAATCAGGAGTAAGCTCAGTCTGTTCACTGATGATACCAAGATGGGGAGGTGGTGGATGACACAGTAGGGTGGCAAGGGCTACAGGACGAGCTAACTAAACTGGAGGGTGGTCGGAAATGTGACAGTTGGGGTTCAATGTTAAGTAGTGCATGGTACTGCACTTCAGAGCAAGGAGCCCTGGGAGGAGCTACCAGCTGGGAGGGGTTCAGTTAGGTACCACTGAGGTAGAAAAGGATCTTAGGGTGGTTATAACAGGGAATATGAACAACTCAGCTCAGTGCAGGAAGGCGGCAGCTAAAGCCAACAAGATGCTGGGGTATATTGCGAGAGGAATCTCCTCCAGAAGGGGGGAGGTGATCCCGCATTTGTACAGGTCACTGGTCAGACCACACCTGGAGTACTGTGTGCAGTTCTGGTGCCCGTTTCTGAAGAAGGATGTCAGATTACTGGAGGGTGTAGTGCAGGGCAACAAAAGATGATCCAGGGTTTGGAGGACAGACCATACAAGGACAGGCTGAGGGAGCTGAATAAGTACTCTCACTTGAGGAGAGAATGGATCAGGGGATATGATTGAGACCTTTAAATACATGATGGGGATAAACAAGACAGGTACACAGAAGGGGTATTTAAGTTGAGGAGGTGGGAGGGACACAAGAGGGATTGGTCTCAGATTGGAGGGGGGAAGATATAGGAGACAGCTGAGGAGAGATTTTTCATAGAGAGGTGGTGACTAAGTGGAGCGCTCTGCCCAAGGAAGTGGTATCCTGTGGGGCCGGTGGGCAGTTTTAAAGGATGGAACAGTGTTGGGGGGTAAACGTGAGGGGGGGCAGCTGCAATGTAGGGGGCTAGCTGCACATTCGAGCAGACTTGATAGACCACGAGGCTTGTTTCTACTGGCAGATTTGCATGTTCATATGTACTAGAGATGGAGGAAAGAACAACCCCCTACCACTGCCTCCTGGCTTGGAACATGAAGAGGGGGGCTGGGCAAGGAGCCAGGCAGAGGTAGGGCCAGGGGCAGAGGAAGCACCACTGGCTCTGGGGCTTCTGGCTGAGGGGCCAGTGGTTGAGGAAAGGATAGGCAAAGAGGAGGTAGCTCTTTGTTTCCCCTGAAGATGGGTGCCCGACCCTGGTTTCTGAGAGACCTTGCGAAAGGAAGTTCTCGAGCAACTTCTGGGTCAAGTACGAGAAAGGGAGTGAACAGACCTGATGGCCTTCCCCGAGGCCTGCAACTCATTAATAATGTCCTCCACATCAGGGCCAAAGAGTTTGGAGTCCACAAAGGGGACATCCAGGACTTTCTGTTGCACATCTGCAGCAAACCCAGAAACACGGAGCCAGGAGTGCCTCCTTAGGCAAATGCCTGTGGCAGCTGTCCTGGCTGTGGTATCTGATATGTCATAGTTCAAGATTTGCAGAAAAACTCCATTAAGCATGCTCATTTACAAGGAGGTCCTGGTAGGACACCTTGGTACAAAGTATACATAATATTACAATACAGTGTAGTACAATTGTGATGCATCAAGTTCGAACAGTGTTGAGACAGGTAAACAATGCACAGTAATACAATATAATACAATTGCAATACATCAAGTTCAAACAGTGTTGAGACAGGTGAACAATGCACAGTAGGAGGGGAATTATCTCTAAATTATATACATTTCAGGAACCAAGCTAACAGGCAGAAAAGGAGAAAAGGGGGAAATAGATGGCTCGTCGGAGGTGTTTACTGATGTCCTCTGCTGCCTGAAGAACCTCGAGAAGCTCCTGCTTCTGAGATCCTTCTGGGAAGGCCTGGGCGGTGGCCCTGCCCTTCTTCCACAGAGTGTTCGTGTTCTGGTACTTAACCAGATGAGACAGGTAGTTTGAAATCCGAAAGCCCAAAGCAGCTGAAGCAAAGGTCCCCTTACGCCAGAAATCAAGCCTCCTGGACTCCTTATCAGAAGGGAGGGAGCAAAGATGTTCGAGCACCTTAGACTGGTCATGGGCAGCCTTTATGACCACCAAGTCTGTCTCAGGATGGGCAGAATAGAAGGGCTTCCCAAGGGGCGTGGTACAGTATATCCACCTTTTAGGCATGGCAGGGACTGAGTTAGGTCTGTGGCAAACAGACAGCATCATCCAGAGCTGGAAGCAAAGGAGGAATGACCTTGAGGGGTGACTCAGGATTTCCAGAAAATCCACAGATTTCTCCTGGTGATGTGATCCTCTTCAATCTGAAACCCCACAGTGAACTGAAGCTGCTTCATAATATAGAAGCTGGGGTCCTGGGGGTATTTTTCTCCGAGTCCCCACTCCTGGAAGAGGCAGTGGACCTGTCAGAGGAGTAGGCTCCAACAACCTCCGCTCCCTCTGGGAGGATGAGATCAGGGAGATATTCCTCCTCTATGTCTACCTGCTCTGAGACAGAAACCAATGGAGCAGACACCGATGATGCCTGTGGGAGCACAGAGCAAGAAAGCCGGATTGGCGAGGGAGTGGAAAGAGGCCCTGAGGGAGGTGTCGACAGTGGGGCAGGCATAGGGGCGAACTGCCTGACCAGAGCCGATGTAACAGAAATTAGAATAGAGTTAAGGCCGATGACTGGTTAAGGGATGGCAGTTATGACTGGGAGCAACGGTGAAGGCACGAAGCCCACTGCCGGCGGTCCCACTGGGCTGAGCGGCGTGCTGGGGAAAAAAAACAGCCGTCGACAGCCCAGCAGTAGAAGGATGTGATGGGGCGAAGCAAGGCCAGAGCTGACGACCTGCTCTCCACGATGGGAGAAGTTGGGCCCGGCACCATGGAACCCTCTGAAGAAGCAAGCAGGGTTGGCGGGTGGGGACCCGGCACCCGTGGGTCGATAGCCTAGCATCCTCAGACATGGGAGAAGGACCCCTGCCTGGATGAAACCAAGGCTGAGGCGGTGGAGGAAGCTGACCACCAGGGCACCGACAATGGAGTCCTGGAGGACTAGCAAGCCATCGGGGTCCTGGACTGATGACCTGGGGAGTGGTCCCTTTGATGGTCCTTGTCCTTATGCTTTCCCTGAGGATGTTTACCGGGCCTTGGATGCCAGCGAGCATAAGGAACATGCCAGAGAGGGGAAGAAGAAGCGTCTGAGACCCCTGTTCCATAATGGCTAACTTTTGCTTCATGCAAAATACCTTGAGGGCCTGTTTTCGCCACCACAGAGTAGTGAAGTTAGTTTCTGGCAGAACTCACAGGCAAGGGCATTATGAGAAGGCCCAAGACAGGAGACACAGAGTTCGTGCCCCTCCTCACATTAAATCTTCTTTCCGTAGTGATGGAAGAGAGCGGACAACTGTTCTAGGCATAAAAAGAACTAAAACAAAAACTTACAACGGAGTCCGGGCAAGAATGGTACATGGCGGGAAAAGAACAGAGGAAGTGGGTCCGCCTACGCCTATATATGGACAGTGACATCAGCGCAGGCAGATCCTGATAGACTGCTTCAGAAAAAGCTTCTGTGGGATCCTAGTGCTGGACGACTTAAGTTCCATAGGTGTGACCTGATAAAAAATATCCCAGAAGATCTGAGGTACTTCTTGTGAGGAGGGCAGACCCTGATGTGCAGGTAAGCATCCTGCATCTCTATGGAACCTATTCAGCCCCCCTTTTGCAGAAGGGACAGCAGGCCTTGCAGATTTACCATCCTGAAAGCACAGTTATGTAAGAAATGGAAATTACTTACCTACCGTAATTCTGATCTTTCTGTGTATCTTCACCACTCATCACCTTTGGGTACTTGGCCGGAGGTTATGACCCTTGAGACTCTTTTTTTTGAAATGTGCAGTCGATGCACCTTGGTGCCACCCTTGAGACTGATGCACTGTGGTGCTCGTGGGTTGGCCGTTAGGCGCTGAGTGACTCCACCTCCTGCCAGTTCTGAGTTGTCAGAGAGGTGAGAAAAGGGTCTGGGAGGGTGGGACAAGAAGTCAAGGGACAGACAAAGGAAAGATATATAAACTAAAAGGAGAAATAAACGACAGAGGACAGAAGAAGTTGAAGACTAAGGGATTGGGTAGGGGCCCCAATCTCTGGAAGTAGAAAGGGAGGGGGAAGGGAGGGAGAGTGGATTAGGGATTCTAAAAATAAGGATAAGAGTGAGAGAGGGGAAAAGGAAAAACCATACCCTGGAACCCTGACCTGTCTCCAGATTGTATAGGACCTGCGAAGGAGTAGCCAAGAGGCTAACTGCCAGAATTCAAGGCACAGAATCACTGGCAATAACTCCAATTAAAGCAGAATCGGCTATTCTGGAAGAATGACAGGATACAGGGAAATCTTCCCCTTCTCAAAGCAAATTTTTGGTGTAAGAAATGTAGTTTCTTAAATTAATGAGATATGTCCAAGGACAAGGAACCGAGGTTGACAGGAAGAAGAGGAAGAGGAGGAGGAGGAGCGAAGGAGGACAACTGCCAAAGCACTGGAAAGAGTGCCTCCTCCTGACCATTCTGCCCTCAAGAAAATTATCCCCATGTGCCCCAGATTACCCCATTCCTGACTAACAGAAAGGAGGGGGCAAGGACGGGCACAGAGACACAGGGACCCAGAGACTGAGGTCCCAGGGGGAAGGAGGGTGGGATTGTGATGAATGGTGAAGATACGCAGAAAGATCAGAATTATGGTAGGTACGTAATTTCCATATCTTAACTGTGTCAGTCTTCACCATTCATCACCTGGTGAGTGGATGAACCCCGAACAGGTTTTTTAACCCTAAGGGACTGAGTCCCTTAGCTCTCAGTGGGTGACACTCTAAGAGGGAGAACCTTCAGGGCCTGGAGAGGCCTGAGTGTGGGGAGGCGAGATGGGGACCCCCGGAGGAGAAGTGCCCGACAGACGCCGCCTCACTCTATGGGAGAAGAGATAGATTCTCTGGTGGCGCGGTTAATCACCCTACGCCGGGCCAAGGGTGACAACCGGGAAAGACGCAGCCATGATGTCCGCGTAGTGCAGATCGCTGTCCCTACGACCCTGGTAGCTACCTCACTGGCATCATACAATGCCCTTGCTTGGTGCCTTGCTAGCTTGTCTGGTTTGTTCTGTAATATACATGGAGGCTAGGAGCTGACACAGCATGGACCACAGGAACCCATCATAGGTTGCATAATGGGCCTGATGTGCTGCAACAGAGAGCAGCAACCGTGCTGAGTAGAATGTCCTCCTCCCCCAGAAGTCAAAATCCGAGGAATCTTGATCTGGGGGCCGGTCACGGTGAAGGGCGTGAAGCCCATCAGGAGTGTTCAGTTGCATCAATCCTGACTGAGGATGAGGCATGGCACCTGGAGACTCCGGTGGGGCACAATACTGCTGGCAGAGATCCCTAAGGGCAGGAACTCCGGAAAAGGGTCTCTGCCAGGAACGGAACGACGCCTCCCAAAAGGGAGCAGGTCAGGGGGGCACCACAAGGGTGTCCTCACTGAAATCGCCTAGAAAGGTGTGCGCCGAGTGCTCTGGATTGTGTTGAGTGGGAGGGGTGATGTGCAGGTCCTCTAACATCCTCACAAGGAATCGCTGATACTCAGCGAGATCAGCAGCTGGAGAGATGTGGACAGACGGCTCCTCTCCCCCAGAAGAGGGGGTGAAGAGTCAGAGGACCTCGAAGGTTCAGAAGCTGGCTGCTCAGAGGGAGGTTGAAAAACCTGTCTGTCCATAGCCCTAACGTAAAAGGGAAACTGAGCAACCAATGCTCTGAACTGCTCCCAGGAGATAGGCCCGCTAGGACCAAGAATGCCTGGGAGAGCAGGAGAATGTGGCAGAGAACTGGGGCAGAGCCGACAACAGGAATGGCTGACCTCCGCCTGGGCTAGAGGCGCACCAGGAGCCCTGGGAAGAAGGAGCTCGGAAGACTCTGCAGCCAACGCTGAACAACCAAACTGGAACTGCCTAGGCTGTGCCTGAAGAATTCCCGTGAGGTGACCGGGGCCATGTAGGTCCAGAAGGACGGTCCCCCACCTCCAAAGAACGAGGCCCTCTCGAGAAACTGAAAGGGAAGGAGAGATCCACACTATGGCTTCTCCCAGAGCCCGGGTGGGTTCAGAAAAGCCGCCACACAGACCCCATGCCCCTTGGACCCCTCGGAACCGAGTGCCCTCCTCCCCCTCGAGAGAGCCAGCCTAGGCAGCTGGCAGCCCTGGTCAGCCCCCCGGAAGGCCATCCAGGAGCAGCACCCTCCCTCCCATGGGCATCCACTGCCCCCAAAGCTGGGCGATCCAGGCACACCACCTAAGGGGGTACCACCACTGAGGGATCAGAGAACCCTTTAAGGCCAGGTTGCAGAGCAATGGTGGCCTGCACCACTGCCTGCTGGTCAGTGTCCTGACCCTGGCCCTGGCAGTCACTGTCCACCCCTCAGAGGGGGGCTGTCGAGGACACTACCAGGCTGTCCACATGAGCAGCCAAATCCAGAGAACCAGACTGCTTGTCTGACCCAGAGTCAGACTCCTCCTCCGAAGAGGTGGAGACCAAGTCCTGTGCCAAACTGCGTGGACACCCGCTGTCATCCCAACTGAAAAGGGCACCAGAACCAGAGACTGCACCAGAGTTAGCGCCGACGTCCCCTGCCACACCGCGAACGGTGCCAGAAGAGGACACGGCTCCAACAAGGGCAGCAGCCTCGGGGCCGGAGCCTGTCAGAGCGCTGTCTCGACCCACAGTGCCGTAAGTGGCACTGAAACCATAAACGGCGCAGACGGCTCTGACTGCGCTCGGGGCGCTAAGGCCTGGAACCCCACAGCACTGGACCCGCCCCTGGCACCGTGATGCGCAGAGGATGAGATGGTGCTGACGACGGCCTCGGCAGCGCCCTCAGCTCGGAACTGGACATGGTGCCGTGCTCAATCACGGCCCGTGAATGGTGCCAGGACGAGAAACAGTCAGGGGCGGCGCCGTAGAGCCTCCCACGGCACCACTAGCACCACTGAAGCCGCGAACGGCGCCGACAGCAGCAATGGTGCCAAGCAACAGACCGGCACCGACGATGGCGACATCAGGGCCCACGGCTTCACAAATGGTGCCGGGTCCTGAGACGGCACCAACGTTGAGGATGTCGCCGACCCAGGCCTTCCAAGCCACGGGTATGACACCGGGGGAGCCTTCGCCCCCGAAGGGGCAATTGCCAAAGTGATGCCTCCTGCCTGTCCCTCGGGGAGAACAGACTGGCCCTCCTGCACCACGGAAGGGGCCTCTGCCACAGCTAGGCTACAAAAGGCAGAGGCCCCCTCCTCCTTGGTCCGTATAGAACTGGGAGGGGACCTGGAGGAAAGGATGAGAGAATGCGGCAGCGGCATTGCACGACGCCCCTGAAAGTCTGCAGAGCTACCCCCACTTTCCATGCGCGTTGGTCGATGACCTGGTGGTCCATGGAGAAGCAGGTGTCGCACGAATCCATGTCGTGAAACGGGCCAAGACACGTGAGGCAACGGTTGTGCTGGTTGGTGATGGAGTGCTTACGGCCGCATGGGCACCGTCGCATGGGGGGGCCGTCCCGTCTTAGAAGTTTTCTTGCCCTCTGACCGAGACATGACCTATGAGAAAAAGAACACCAAAAATGAAAATTACGTACCTACCGTAATTCTTGATCTCTTGTATCTTCACCATTCATTACTGCTTGGGTGTCAGCTGGAGGCGCGCACCCGCCATGGGAGATTTTTTTTTTTGAGTCGGCTTTAATGGCGCAGCCCACGTGAGCAACGCGCTGCGTCATGCGCGACGGGCAGCCGGTAGGCGCCGCAGACTCCTCCTCCTTCATCTCAGTTCTGGTAGCCGAGGCCAGAAAAGGTTAAAGGAAAAAAGGGAAGAGTGAGGCAAGAGAGTCGAGGATAGAAAAGGAAAGGATATAAACTGAAAAAGGAATAAGCCGGTAGAAGACAGATGGAAGAGAATAATACCTACCCTAGGGGACCTCAGGGCCTCCCATCTGGGGCAGCTCTAAGGGAGGAACAGATAGAGAGAAAAGGAAGAGTAAGCAGAAGAAAGAGAAGAGAAAAGGGATGTTGAGAGGGGAGAACACTGCCCATAGGTATATTGGTTGAGAGGGTTATAAGCTCGGAACCAAAAACCAAGGGAGCAAGAATCCCTTCAAATAGGATTGAGGAAGGTTCAACTGAACTGCTTGTAGGATTGGACACAAAGGACAGGTTCTCTAATATCTCATCATCCTAACCCCCTACACTCTAGCTGAGAGCTTACAGACTGCCCGGACAGAGAACTGTTCCAGAAAAAGAGCACCCAACTATGAGAAGGGGGTAAACCCCTTAACACCTCGTTAAGTGCTAACACCGAAGTGTGTGAGTAGGGATTAGGCCCTACAAGAAGCAACTTTGTATGAAGGATAGAGTGGGAACTCGATTGGGCTGCCAGAAGGCAAGGCTAGGGCAGCAGCCTAGATCAACTCATTGCCTCCACAGGAGCTCTCTGAAGTTGCAGCACTTGTCTCCTGTATACTGTTAACAGTTAATCCTGGGCCCTTCTAAGCAAAATCAAGCCATAATTGGCATGCCGCAAACAGATGCCAATAGCACAAAAACCATAAGTGCTAGACACAAAGTATGAGTGGCAAAATTGTTCAGCATAAAATTACCTTTCCAACAGTGGTATGCAAGGAATAGCAGGTAATTTAGTTTTATTTCTGTGCTGGTCGAAACAGCAAAACAAAATATTTTTCCACTAAAAATGCACCATAAACCTTTTTTTGTTGGGAAATATGTAACATATCAACACCAAGTTAAGCAACCAGACATTAGATGTAATTTTAATAATTTGTTTGTAAAACAAACAGCTATTTCTGTAGTATTAAACATAATTTTTCCCCATTTGAGTCAAGGTGTATTGGTGAGATTTGAGGGACAAATCTGAACCATACACACCATAGCATAAACAAATGCATATAACTCCTAAATTATACATGACACACACAATGTATCAGTGGCAAAGTTGTTCCACACAAAATTGCCTTTCCAACGGTTCTACGCAATCAGCTGTACTCAGTTTGGTTTTTGTTTTATACTGGCTAAGATACCCAGAATGTGTGTTTTCTTCAAAGTGCTTAGGTGGTTCTAGATTGACAAAATGTCAAACAAATGTGAATAACTCTAAAGTGAACATGATACACAGCAAGTGTAGTGGCAAGGCTGTTCAGCACAACTTTACCTTTCTAATGGTACTCATGAGTCAATTCTAATCAATTCTGGCTGGCAAGTAATATTAAAATATGGTGACTTCTCCAGACGTTTCTATGGCACACAGGAAGTCTGTAGGTGACTTCGTTCTGGGACACACTGTAGTTAGATTTGCCGCCTACAGACGTTTCTAGGAGGCAATGCAAGTGCAGAAGCACCAGCTAAAATGAGCTGACAATTAATAATGCCTGCCAGGGGGAACCTTAATTTTGAGGCCGAGCCAACGGGATGGTCTCTTGAGCTGTGAGCTGAGCATCATGGTTAAGGAGCCCAGAGGTCACCCCTAGTGACAGTCAGAAAGAGTTCCCTCAGAATAGGTGAAAAAAAACCAAAAAAAAAACATTTTCCTCTTTACCTTGAGGAAAAAAGATCCGTTCAAGAAGAACAGAAACCAGAATGTTTTTTTTTTTTTGGCATAAAGGCCAAAGGAAGGGAGAGGAACGAGACGGAAGGGGGAGACATCACAGTAGGAGGCCACTGAGGGGAAGGTGGGTGGGTATCAGTAATGAATGGTGAAGATACAAGAGAAGATCAAGAATTACGGTAGGTACGTAATTTTCATATCTTCCCTTGTCAATCTTCACCATTCATTACTGCTTGGGTGAGTACCAAGCTCTCCCCCCGGGGGGGGGATAAGAAACCCTGAGGGAGCAAGACCCCCAGCCACCTGTTGGTGAGAAACAGAATGGGAAGACCCTGGGCCAATCAAGTGAGAAGCCTATGGTGGAGGCTAGGAGGTGTCCCCGAGGGCGGGAGACGGAGGAAGCCCAGAAGTCTCCTAGCTCTGGAGAAAAGGGCAGGTCCCCAAGCGGCGGATCACCCCTACGCCAGGCCAGGGGTGACAACCTTGATAGATGAAGCCATGCCGTCCAAAGTCTATGTCTGGATTGCTGTCCTGCAAGCCTGGAAGCCACCTCATTGGCGTCATAAGATGCCCTTGCTTGGTGTCTTGCCAGCTCCAGGCCTACAGCAGAGAGGCAATAGCTTGTCTGGTTTGTTCCGTATCAGGCATTGATGCTAAGATCTGGAAAAGCATCACCACAAATGCCTACTGTAGGCAGCATGGTGAGCCTGATGTGATGCAATGCATAACACTGCAGAGAGGAAGAAAACACTCCGCCTCACCCGTCAATTTGTAGAGCATCTGAGTCGGTGGATGGTTGTGCGCCAAGCGGCGGTGCCGGAAGGAGTCTCTAGGTATACCAATCCCGAGGGTGGGTTGGGGGAGAGTACCTAGAGATTCCGATGGAGCACAATACCGCCGTTCGCAGTCTGCTGGGGCTGGAGAAAGGCGGCTGGCGACTGTAAGGAGCGGATAGATGCCTCCTGGAAGATAGGCAGGATAGTACCACCAAATGCTGGGCACTGAATTCACCCAGGAATTCACGCGTCTCCTGTTCGCTATTGTCTCGCCTAACATAGGAGATACAAAGATCCCTCACCATCCTTGAAAGGAATCGCTGATATTCAGTGAAATCAGCATCGGAGGAGAGATGAGCAGTGGGTTCCTCTCCCTCAGAGGAGGGAGACTAGGATGATGGGGGCTCAGATATCCAGAGGACTCCTGCGGCAGTGGGGATAGGCCAAAAACCCGCTCATGCCGTAACTAACATACGAGGGAAGGCCGCTGGCAGAGCTTGAGCGTCTCTCAGGATATGGGCCCATGGGACCCGACATGGCCTGGGAGAGAGGGGGGTGGCTGCACAGGAATGGGAGATGGCACCTCACGGGCGAGGCAACTGTCCTCTGCTGAGGCTCTGAAATCCGGGGAACAGAGCCCGAGCTGGCGGATCCCGGACAACAAACCAGGTCGCAGAGCGGAACTCTGGGGATGTGAAGCCTGGAAGAGCCTGAGAAGGGATCCTCCCTGTGACGAACCTGGGGCTGCATGGATCCAGAAGGGCAGCCTCACAGCAATGCCACCAGAGGGGTCCCTGGGGCTTGAGAGGGAAAGACGGGCCCAGCGCCACGGCTCCCACCCGCCCCGAGGGTGGCAGGTGAAGACCGAGGCGCCTGAACCCCTGTCCCCCCGACCCCCGGACTCCAAGAATGCCCTCCTCCTCGACTCCCAACCATCTCACCTCGAGGCAGCAGCACACAGGATCGGCAGCTGCCATGACCCCTCAGGAGGGAGAGCCCCTCCTCCCCTCCGTTCCACCCCCCCCTGGATCCCAGACCACCACAAGCCTGGGAGGCCTCAGGGGAGGACAGCAGCAGAGACAGAGGAATAGGCACGCTGGGCCACCTAGCACCTCATCTCCCCGGAGACCCTGACTCCGAAGAGTCAGGGTGCCAGG
This sequence comes from Neoceratodus forsteri, assembly GCA_016271365.2. Lineage (NCBI taxonomy): Eukaryota > Metazoa > Chordata > Ceratodontiformes > Ceratodontidae > Neoceratodus > Neoceratodus forsteri. Next base: position 1,549,741,708 of record CM057450.1, read on the forward strand.
ACGGGTCCACATCTGAATCCTCCTCCTCTGAGGAGGAACAGACCAGCTGGACCACAATACTGGCAACCCTGGGGTCTCAGTGAAATGGCGCTACGGACAATGCCAGAGGCGGGCGCAGACGACCCGGACCCCTGCAACACCTAGATCCGGCCCGACTCCTCACGGCGCAGCCCGGGCCCCTGGCACCGCCCTCGGTGCCAGGACCTGACTCGGCATCAGCAAATGGTGCCGTCTCGATCCACCGGGCACTGTGAATGGCGCGGGATCTGAAACCGCGCCGGAAGGTGGCGCCGAGTCCACCGATGCCGGGCCCAACAGACCTGGGCCTCGACACTAGAGGAACCTGCACCTCCGAGGAGGTGACTGCCGAGGCGGTGTCCCCACCGCGGCCCCGGGAGGGACCTCTGCGTTCCTCCGACACTGCAAAAGAAGCTTCCTCTTTGGCAAGAGAAGATGAGGAAGCCTCTAGAGACCTTACCAGGGAATCCCTGGAGCGGCGCCGTCCCTCGAAAGTCAGCAGGGCTTTGCCGATCTTAAACGCGTGGACTTCCAGGATGCGATGGTCCATCGAGAAAAAGGCGTCGCACGCATCCATATTGTGGTTGGGTCCCAGGCAACGGAGATAAACATCATGCCGGGTCCGTGACGGAAAAAAATGCCGCCACAGCAGCACCGACGCACAGGGGCGGCCCACCTTCTCGACTTCACGCTTTTGCCCCCAAACCCGACATGATGCGACAATATTAAGACAGCAAAGCTCTCGGTGCCAAGAAAGTGAGAAAAGAACGGTCTTACGGTGACGGCGTCGAGAAAAAGCAGGAAAAGGAGTCTGGAATATCGATGACGCAGTTAGGCCTAAAACTGAATTTGACCACGCGGCAGGTGTAGCCTCGGCAGGAGGAGAAATAGAACTGAGATGGAGGAGGTCTGCGGCGCCTAGCGACTCTACCCTCTCGCATGGCCCTAGCGCATCACTCTTGTGGCGGCGCCGTTAGAGCCGACAAAAAAAAAAATCTCCTGTGGCGGGTGCGCACCTCCGACTGACACCTAAGCAGTAATGAATGGTGAAGATTGACAAGGGACGATCAAGACCCGCCATCGCAAAATAAAATAAGGAACAGTCTTACCAGGCGACGTTGACTGGAGTGAACAGAACCGGCAGGATACTTGGAGTCAACGGACTACGAAGCAACATAGGGTCGATGAAATGCGTAGTTGAAGGCTTCAACGGTAGAGATAGCCTCTAAAATTCTTCTCAGAGCTTGCCACGAGGTGACCTCAACAGCGGATACAAAGAACTGGAAGGAGGGTGGAGTCAACAGCGCCTAACAGCCAACCCGTGAGCGCTACGCAGTGTGTCGGTGTCGAGGGTGGCGCCGAGGGTCGTTCAGACTCCACCCATCCCCCAAAAGAGCTCCCGAAGCTATGACCCTGGACAAGTACCCAAAGGTGATTAATGGTGAAGACTGACACAGATAAGATCTTACCGCGAACAGTAGATCTCGAGGGATCTCAGTCATCAGGTCACACCAAGGTGAAGCAGGATCCACACAGAAGATTTTACAGCAGTATAACTGGGGTCGCCCACACTAACGCCACCTGCTGATGTCACCAACCTTATAAAGGCATGAGCGATGGGGAAGACAGAGAGAGGAGCCCAGGCCAAAATAAGTCTGGATACACCAGATAGCCAGTTCTGAGAACAAAGGACCCCCAAGAAGGGGATGGTGGGGAGGCTGACCTGATGACCGAGATCCTCAAAGATCCATTGTTATGGTTTCTTTCAGTAACTGTTCTATCTTCTTCGGGGTATCTTGGTCAAGGTCACACCACAGGAATGAATCCCAAGCAGTTATAAGTACAGCAGGACAGTCTGGGAGGTAGGCAAACCGAGGCCTAAGACAGAAGGACAAAGCCTGCTTGGGCCCTGGAAGCAATGTCCAGACTAGTGCTTGGCGAAAGTATGGATGGTACTTCAGGTGGCAGCAGCACAAATGCCAGCTGCTGAGACCCCTTTGAAGCAAGCTACAGAGGTAGCCATGCCCATCATGAAGTGGGCTTTCACCGGCCCTGGCAACTCTTTGCCATGTTTGTTGTAGCAACTGGCCAACCATTTGGACAAACATTGTTTGGAAGCCTGAACACCCTCTTCCTTGGGTGAAACAAAAACCGCTTTGACTTTCTGCAGTCCTTGGTTCACAGCAGATAATACTTCAGAATTCTGCGCAAATCTAAAGTATGGAGCAGTGCTTCCCCTGGATTGGCATGCTCAGGGAAATGCACAGGAAGATGGATAGACTGGCTCAGGGTAATCTCAAGACACCATCTTAGGGAGAAACTTAGGATTTGTGCACAAAGACGCCCCGTCTGTCAAAAATCAAATAAGACTCCTCACACTAGAGAGCCTGAAGCTCAGAAATCCTTCAAGCAGAAGTAACAGTAACTAAAGACGCTTTCTGGCTCAAATGGAGACAGGGTCCATTTCTCAAAAACAAAATTTAAATCCCAAACCGGGGCAGCAGTACAGATTGGAGGTTTCAGGTGCAAGATGCCCTTGAGAAAAATACGGGTCACATCTAGCTGAGCCACATTATGGCTATCCACAGGCTCGTGAAAAGCAGAGATAGCTGAAAGGTGCATCTTGAGGGAGTAATACTGGAGGCCTGAGTCTGACAGAGATTATCAGATAATCCAGAATCTGATTCACCGGAGAGGTGACAGGGTCCAGATGGTGCTTGACAGCCCAGATGGAAGACCTCTTCGACTTCATGGCATAGGTGTCCCTAGTGGAGGGCTTCCTAGCTGCCACTAAGATATCAGATACGTTCTGGGAAACTCCAAATAAGGCAATAGCTATGTCCTCAGATGCCAGGCATGCAGACGAGGACTTGAGGTATGGATGGACCAGAGTCCCTGAACCTCGCGTCAGCAGATCCTGCAGAGTGGCAGAGGCACTGGAGGTTCTGCTGCTAACTGATGCAGTAATGGAAACCATATCTGGCATGGCCAATAGTGTGTGACCAGGATCATGCTGGTCCCTCCATCTGAAGCTTTGATTAGCACCCTCTGAATCAGAGTTAATGGAGGAAAGGCACAGAGAACCTCCCACTCCAAGAGAGGACAACACTTCTCACCAGAAACTATAGGCCCTGGATCTAGCGCGCAGAAACAGGGCAGTTTGCATGAGCAGAGATGCAAAAGGTCCAACTCTGGATGACCCCATCTGTCAAACAGATCTTCAGCGACGGACAACAGGAGCTCCCATTCATGCATCCTGGACTGAGTCTGGCTGAGGCTGTTCGCCAGAGTGTTCAGCACGCCTGGGACATGGACTGCTTAGAGTGCCCAGTACCAAACTCTCATTGCTTCCCTGCAAAGAGGGTATGAATCGTCCCCATTTGCTGATATATATGAAAATTCGTTACCTACGTAATTTTGATCTTCTGAGACGAGTCTCCTGCTCCATTCACACTAGTGGGATTAGCGCCCGGAGGCACTAGGACTATCGGAACAAACTCTTTGCTGGAGGGTCGGCGCGAGAGATGGCGCCCGCGAGGCACGCGCCGCGAGCAGCTGCTCGAGAGGGTAATGACTATCTCAAGCACGACTCCTCCAACCGCCTCAGTACCTTTTTTACCAAGGAGGTGCAGCGCAACTAACGTGAAGAGTAAATCTAACTCTAAAAACGGACATAAGATAGTCCGATTCACCCGTGTAAGAAGGGTCAACAAAGAAGTCTTCACGGCCTAAAGATTTGAGGGAGTGAAGACCAACACAGTGAGCTCGGGGATGGAGGGTGGGCATGTGAATGAGTGGTGGAGACTCGTCCAAGAAGATCAAGAATTACAGTAGAGTACGTAATTTTCCATATCTTCCTGGACATAAGTCTCCACCACTCATTCACACTAGTGGGAGAGTACCAAGCTGATAATCCCCCAAAAGGGTGGCAGGAGAGCCAGAGCTCATGCGACTAAGACAGAAGTCCATTAAGGATAGTTCTGCCGAATGCGGAATGACGCCTGGCATGAACATCCAGTGCATAATGCTTAACGAAGGTATGCACTGAGCTCCAGGTGGCAGCGTTGCAGATATCTGCAATTGGAACATTGCAAATTTCCGCTAGGGATGCCGCGACCGCCCTAGTAGAGTGAGCGTACACTCTACCTTCTAATTTAACTTGAGCCATGGAATAGCAATGCCGAAGGCATGCCACTAACCATGATGAGATGCATCTGATAGCGACAGGTTGACCCAGCCGGGTGTCGCTGAAAGAAACAAACAGTTGCTGAGTCTTGCGAACATCCTTGGTTCTATCTAAATAGAACGCAAGGCTCTCTTAACATCCAAGGAATGAAGAGCTCGTTCCCTCGTTTTGGAAATTAGCTAGAAGCGAAGCTACCAGAGGTTGGTTTAGATGGAATTCTGACACAACCTTGGGAAGAAATTTAGGATGAGTACGGAGAACTACCTTGTCTTTATGGAATACAGTATACGGAGGGTCCGTAACCAGGGCATGTATCTCAGAGACCCTGCGGGCTGAGGTAATAGGCCACCAGAGAAGCAGTCTTCCAGGTAAGAAATTTTAGCTCACAGGTAGCTAGGGGTTGAAAGGCTTCGAGTGAGCATGTCCAGCACCAGGTTAATGTCCCAGGCTGCAACTGGGCGCTAACAGGGGGTCTGGTATAAAGAATCCCCTTAAGAAATCTCTTCACCATAGGTAACTGAGCCAGAGTCAAGGAAGAAACCGGCTCATGGAACGCTGAGATGGCACTAAGGTGAATTTTAACTGTGGAGTACTGGAGACCTGAGTTTGATAGGTCCAAAAGATACTCCAGAACCTTGTCAGGAGGACAGGAAAAGGGATTCCAAGAGGACTTTGCACACCAGAGAGAAAACGTTCCCATTTGGAAGCGTGACGCTGGTGGCTGGCTTATGAAGCAGCCAGAAGGATGTCTGAGACCTACGAGAGACGTTGAACCCATTCACTTCCACTCTTCAGGAGCCAAGCATGAAGGTGAAGTGATTTCAGGTTGGGATGGACCAACGAACCCTGAGTCAAAAGATTGATTTGCAAAGGAAGTGGTCTGGAGGGCTGCCAACATACTGTTGAGTAGAGGAAACCATAGTTGCCGAGGCCAGGAGGAGCAATGAGAATCATTTTGGTCCCCTGAGACTCGAACTTGAGGAGTACTCTCTGGATTAGAGGAGTGGTGGAAAGGCGAAGAAAGCGCTTTGTCCACCGCAGCCTGAACGCATCCTGACAGAAAATGCCAGGCCCTGGATTTCTGGAGCAGAAGAGAGGCAATTTTGCGTTAGTGGGGATGCAAAAGGTCCAGGTCTGGAGTCCCCACTCTTTGAACAGAGACCGAGCTACGGCTGAATCGAGAGACCACTCGTGAGGGTCTGCCTCCGTTCTGCTGAGGTGATCTGCTAGGTCGTTTTGTATACCTGGCAGATAAACCGCTTGAATCAGAGTCTTGTGCTCCAAGCACCACTCCCACACCCTCATTGCTTCCCTGCAAAGGGGATAAGAATGAGCACTGCCTTGCTTGTTGATGTAATACATCACAGCTTTGTTGGCCGTTTGAAGGAGAATGTTCTTGTGACAAAGGACATCCTTCAGAGCTCGGATCGCATAGAGGACCGCTCTCATCTCCAGGACATTTATGTGGAGATGAGTTTCGAACTGAGTCCATACACCTTGAGTGTGGAGGGAGTGACAGTGAGCTCCCCATCCCATTAGTGATGCGTCTGTGGTGATGGAGATCTGATGATCCGGGGGAGCAAAGGGGAATCCTTCCAGGAGATTGCTCTCGAGACCACCAGGTGAGAGACCTTCAAAGGGGCTCAGTCACCTTGATGGGATAAGACTGGGGGTGAGAGGTCGGAGACCACTGAGTGGAGAGCATCCATTGGGTGGTTCTCATGTGCAACGGGCCGGGTACAGTGAACACCGAGGCCATGAGACCCAACATCGTTGCATCGAGAGAGCTGTAACCGATTGGTTCTCCCGATGTAACGGCCATCCGAAGGATGTCAGCGTCTTCTGTCCTCTGGAAGGAAAGCCTTCGCGGAAGAGGTGTCTAGAAGCGTCCCTATGAAAAGGAGCCTCTGGGAGGGCTGCAGTTGAGATTTTTTCAAATTCAGCAGAACTCCCATGGACGAGAAGACGAGAAGTCGTTTGCACGGCTTCCAAAGTCCCTTGGCTGGAAGGGCTTGCTAGAAGCCAATCGTCCAGGTAGGGAAACACCCGGAGTCCGATCTTCCTGAGATGCGCTGCGAGAACTGCACAACACTTTGTAAAAACTTGTGGCGCCGAGGATAGCCCAAAGGGCAGGACTCTGAACTGATAATGCTGACCCAAAGCTACAAACCTGAGGAACTTGCGGTGGGTCGGGTGGCAGAGTGGATGGAACTTGGGCCAGCAATTCATAAGGTGGCGCTGGGGGCTTTAGGCCCCTGCGCTTTCTGCTGCGTCTTCTTTTGAGGTTGGACAGGTTGGCTTTTATGGAAGCTTCCCCTGCCTCTGCCTCGAAAGGACTGACGACTATGAAACTGACGTCTGTTCACATGCCCCCGAGAGGGGGCAGGCGGAGGTCTGGCCAATTTAATGGCCGATCTAGTCTTCTGAGTGGCCTCTAAGGCTTGCTCCACCTGATGGCCAAAAAGATAGGAGCCATCAAAAGGCAGCGCCATTACCTGCTGCTGAGCATCATTCGTGAAGCCAGAAGAACGCAGCCAGGAATGGCGCCGAGTACAAATCCCTGCGGCTGCTGAGCGAGAAGCAGTGTCGAAAGCGTCCATAGCGGCTTTGACCTGTTGGTTATTGGACTCAATACCTCTAATAACGGTCAGAAGAAGCTCTGACTTGGAGTCCGAATCTGGAAGAGCTTCAACCATTCTTTTCATAGAGTGCCACAGGATATACTCATACTGAGAAAAATAGCCTTGATAACTGTGCATCGCATACTTAGAGTGGAGGCAGCAAAGACTCTCTTACCTAATGTATCAATCTACGAGACTCTTTGTTAATAGGTCGAGCTGAAGTAGTTGAGGAAAACGACCTTGTCATTCTCTGCCAGGACTACAATAGGATCTGCAAAGGCTTGGGATGCCAAAAAGGGACGATCCTTGGGAGCTGAATACTTCTTATCAATGGATTTAGCCACTGAGGGAATAAGAGCAGGATTATTCCATACCATTTGAGACAGCGTTTCAAAGGAAGGCTGGATCGGAGGAGTCAAATCCGTAGGGATCTCCGAAGCATGAAGATACTGGAGTCTTAATATCTTCCCAGGATCGATGTCTGTAGTCTGGAGAGAAAGAGTGGATCTCAGGTTCTTCAACAGAGACTTAAAGGACAGGTCTCGACCACAGGCTCTGTAGCAAAGAAAGATCCTGTTTCCTCCACTTCATCACCCAACAAGGTCTGGGTCAGGCTCAACATCATCTCCTGATGGTCCAGGAAGGACTGTTTGGACAGGAAAGGAGTGAAAATTAGGAGAGGAGGAAATAGCAGAAAAACAAGGAGAGTCCCCGAGGGCCCCGGCGCCGAGACGGCAAAACAGGTTGAAAACGGCACCGAGGAGGTGCACGGCGCTGAAGAGGCACGCGGAACCGCAAGCGCCCGCGGCGGCGCCGCAGACGGCGCCGCCGAAGCCAACGGGGCGTCACAGACCAGACGGCACTGCCGGCAGTGCCGCGAGACCATGCGGCGCCGCGGATGGCGCCGCAAGACCCAGCGGCACCAAAAACGGCGCCGACAAGCCAACAGACCCTGCTGAAGGCGCCAGAAAAGCCCCAGGAACCTGGAAAGCTAGAGGAGGAAAAAAAACCAGGAGATAAGGGCATCGGTGTGGCCCCCTGCGCCGCAGCCATGTGAGGGGGGGAAACACCTAAGCACGGAGTCACTGGCACCGAAGAAGGCACCGCGCGACTAGGAAGGTCCAACCGCCTCTACTCTGATCGCAGGAGGAGCCCAAGGCTCTGAGGCAACCGCCAGGCAGAAGAACCAACCTCCGAGCCTATCGCTCCATAAGAGCGGCCCACTGATGAAACTGCTCATCTGGAGCCCTACCTATAGGCGGGAGGGCTCCGATGTAGGAGCGGCGATTACGGAAGTTGGTGACTCCGAAGAAAGGAGACCGGCAACTAGCAACGATAACCCGACTGTCGGCCAGCGCAGAACGCCTGAAGGCGACCTGGTGATGCCTTCTCTTTTTGACCTGTGGGCCAAAGAAGAGCTCGAGGCCGAGCGGTGCCGAGAATGCGACCGTTTATTTTATGCCGACGGGGACCTCCCCCTGGCATCGGACTGACCGCTGTCGGAACCCCGCTGAGGAGAAGAAGGCTGACCGGACCTGCCGCTGACTGAACAGCTTTCATATGAAGTCTCCTACCGTCACCTGACCTGCTCATAGTGGCGCTCCGTCAATGAGGCGAGAGACTTCTTCAAGTAATTAAATTAAAAATATTAGAAAAATTTAACAAAATAAATAAAATTAAGCGATACTACTATCGTGATGTTACAAAAAACAAACTGAAAACTATGCTGGTTTGAGGTTTGACTCCCGACAAGACGGCATCATCACTGAGCGCACTCGTGGCGGGAAAAAGGGAACTGAGGCGTGTTGGAGGGTCGCTGCCGAGATAGTCATTACCGCCGAGCCGTGCTCGCTGGCGCCACCATCTACGCCGACCCTCCAGCAAAAAATTTGCTCCCGATAGGGTCCTAGTGCCTCCGCGCCAATCCCACTAGTGTGAATGAGTGGTGGAGACTTATGTCCAGGAAGATTAAACTGCACTGAGACTGTCTGACTTAATCAACAACTGGCCTGGAGGAGGTGGCTCTGAAAGGCTTGCATGGCATACAGAACTGCCCTCATCTCAAGGACATTTATGTGGCAGGATGTCTTCCTCTGGGATCGGTACCCAGAGTCTGGAAGAGACCCAGTGTGCCCCAGCCAAAACAGGAGGCATCCATAGTGAGGATCTGCTGGGGTACAAAATCAGGAATGGGACCCTCTTAAGTAATTTTGGGAACCATCCACCACTGGAGCACTTTGCAGACCAGAGGGAGACCAGCACTAGCTGTTCCAGGTCATCTGTGCACTGGTTCCACTGCACCCGGAGGGTCCACTGGAGCACCACATGTGTAATCCATCCAGTGTGACAGATATAACAGCCACAGCCATAAGGCCCAGGAGCTCAAGTAAACCCTCAGTGGAACATGACTGCTCTAAGCCACCACCTGAACCTGTGATATAAGGCACTCAGCTCTGTCCACAGGCAGGAAGGCCTTGCTCTGCACCAAGTCCAGAACACCCAATATACTGTAGCCTCTGGGATGGGATCAAACCGAACTGGGCAGGCTGACAAGTGATGCCCAGGGAGTGGAACTGGAGGGTTCTCTCCAGATTTCGGAGGAGCAGATCCCTGGATAGGGGTTTGATAAGCCAGTCATCCAGATAGGGGAAGATGTACAGGCCTTCTCGCTGAAGGGCCGCAGCCACCACTGCTAAGCATTTTGTAAAAACCCGCGGCACAGAGGATAAGCCAAAGGGCAAGCCTCTGAATCAGTAGTGTTTGCCCTGAAAAACAAACTGTAGAAACTGCCTGTGCGGTGGGCACACCAAAATATGCAGGTAAGTGTCCTGCATATCGAAGGGAAGGAGCACACCCAGTTGCCCTGTTTGAGCAGGGGCAACACGCCTGGGAGAGTGACCATGCAGAACTTTTTGTATTGCCTGTAAAGGCTGAGGTCTTTGAGATCTAGAATAGGCCTCAGGTTCTTTTGCGGACCATGAAGAACCTGAAATAGAAACCTTTGTTCTTCTGCCTCCTGGGCATTGGCTCGATTGCCCTTTTCCACAGAAGGGAGTGTACCTCCTCCTGAAGGACTGCTGCGCAGTCTGGTAGGCAGGTGGAGGGCACAGGAGTCTCCGGGGGGGGGGTTGTTGCAAAAGCTCCAGAGTATGACCCATTCCTATAATCTGAAGGATCCAATTATCTGAGGTTATGGTTCATTGACCGAGATGGAGGAAGAACTGACTTCCAATTACCACCTCTTGGTTGGGGACCGTAAGACGGAGGTCTGTCAAGGAGTCAGGCAGAGGCAGATCCAGCTACTGGGGCCTATCTGTTGCCTCTGGGCTGTTTCATGACAGGACCAGAAGAGGATGAGGGGGTAGGCAAGGCAGAGCTGGCCTTACATTTACTCTGGAGATGGGAGCCCACACCGGACCTGTGAGGCACCTTGCGAAAGGACGGCCGCTGTCTGTCTGCTCCTGGGCTGGGTATGGTAGAGTACATGGACAGATTTTATAGTCCTAACAAAGTCCTGCAACTCATTATCGATGCCCTGGATATAAGGCCCGAACAGCGTTGAGTCACTGAATAGGGTATTAAGCACCTTTTGTTGGACATCTGCCGCAAACCCAGAGACTGTCAGCCAGGCATGCCTATGAAGGCAAATGCCTGTGGCAGCAGGCCTGGCACCAGTGTCAGACATGTTGTACAAGGTCCTGAGGATGTGTTTGCTAATATTTTTGGCAGCCTGGAGGGACTTCAGGACCGCCTTTTCCTGGGAGCATTCTGAAAGAGCCTGAGCAGCCACCTGCCCTTCTTCCATATGGTATTCTGGTGCTTGACCATATGGGATAAATAATTAGCAATCTGGAGTCCCAGAGTAGAAGGCATAAACCCTTTTACCCCAAAGGTCGATCCTTCTGGATTCCCTGTCGGGGAGGGAGCTAAGGTGTTTGGCACCTTGAACCTGTCATGCGCCACTTTAATGACCACAGAGTCGGTCTCAGGTTGGGCAGCATAAAGGGCAGGCCTGGGGCATGACAGTTTGTCTACCCCTTGGCATAGCAGGAAACATTTCAGGGTGGCACCATGTGGCACTGGTGGCATTCCTCAGAGCTGGCAAAATAGGAGGAATGCCTATAGAAGGAGATTCTGGGATCTCCAAGAAGTCCACCAGGTTTCTTCTGGTGGCATCCTCTTCCTCAGTATGGAAGCCCATAGCTGTAGACAGCTGCTGCATAATGTTAAAGGTAGGGTCTTCAGGAGGGAACCTGGGAGTATGCTTAACCGAGTCCTCACTTACTGAAGCAGTAGATCTGTCAGAGGTAAAAGGTTCCTCCTCCTCCTCTTCAGGGAGGATGAGGTCAAGGGTGGTACTCCTCATCGAGCCATTCCAACTCAAGGTCCAATGAATGAGCAACCAATGGCACCCTGAAGGGCATATGCTGATAAGGCCAAACTGGAGTTGAGAATGGAGCAGCCGATGGCACCAGGGACACTGGTCTAAGTGTACCCAGCTGGTGCACTAGAGCCATGGTCAATTGGGTCAAAATGGTATTAAGATCGACAGCAGTAAGGGGCTGTGAAGGTAGAGGAGCTGTCAGGAACCATCTGTTGGGTCTTGAGAAGCCAAAGGTCCTGCCGGCTGGGGACCAAGAGAAGCATCAGGCCTCGATGGAGGGGCAAGAGTCGATGATCCATGGGTTGACTCAGAGACAGACTTCCTGTGGGTCGACAGCTGACCTCCCCAAGAAGCAGGAGGCGGCGCTGTCAATATGAGCCTGGTAGGAGCAGAGGACGGTGGTGCAGCCGCAGCTGATGGAGTACCCCGAGGACGAAGAAACTGCCGGGAGGAATGGGCCCAGCCGTGGTCTTTCTTGTGACTTTTTCTTGAGAACTAGTCTCAGGCCTTCGAGGCCTGAGAGCTTGATGAACCAACCGGTGACTGGGAAGAAGGGACCCCATAGGACCCCTGCCCAGAACTGGCTACCTGTTGTTCCATGAGGAATTTCTTCAAAGCCTTTTTGTATCCCCTGAGGGTTGTAAGATTGAATTTTTGGCAGAGCTCACAGTGTGAGACGTCATGGTCAGACCCAAGACAGCAGACGCAGAGGTTGTGGTCATCTAAAGAGGCAATCTTCTTTCCGCAGCAGCAGTGATGGAAGAGAGATGTGGAAGGAGTAACTGTCGACATAAATGTGGTAAAAGAATCTCTTTCTTAAAAAAGAGATTCCCAAAAGTAAATACTGAAGAAAAGTGTAGGCAAAAATGGCACAAACTGCGACGGACCTTCCCTGGAGACCCATGTGAGAGGAGTCGACGGTGGGAAAGAACTGAGTAGGAAGCAGGGCCACCTCATGCCTTTATAGGGTTGACTATGTTGGCAGTGACACTGGCGTGGTGCCCGAGTTGCACTGCTGAACATCTTCCATGTGGATCCTGCTCACAGACAGTGAAGTTTCTATGGTGTGACGTTATGACTGAGATACCCTCAAATAAGATCTTGTACTGAATATGGAAGTTCAGACTTCTCAAATCCCGAATGGGCCTCCAGTCCCCTGTGGATCTGGGGACTAGGAGGAAGTGAGACAAGAACCCCATGTTCCTCTGTTCTCCTGGAACTGGTTCTATAGCTCTCTTCCACTGTAATGTGCTAACTTCCTCCAGTAGCACAGGTATGTGGTCTGGAGGAAGGTCTGGAGGTTAACTCCAGAAATTCTACAGTGTGACCTTGTTAAAGGAGCTGCAGAACCCACACTTCTGTTGTAATCTCTCTCCACCTGTGCAGATGAAGGGAGAAATGACCCCCTACCACCACCTCCTGAAGTACTGGAAGGTGGGGTTCTAGTAAGGAGTCATGCTGAAGCAGAACCTGTGGCTGCGGCCGCACCTCCACCCCTGTGGGATTTTCCTGTGGTAGAAGTAGGGGCAGGCAAAGCTGCTCCTGCTCTGCACTTGCCCTGCTGTTTGGTTCCCGACTTGGATCTGTGGGTGGCACGACGAAAGGGCACTCTCTGCCCACTTCTTGGTTGGGTGTGGTAAAGGAAGTGGACTGACCATGAAGTCCTCCCTGAGGCTTGGAGGTCAAAAGGATATCATGCATATCTTCCCCCAAAAGTCTGTAACCTCTGAAAGGGGCATTCAGAATGGACTGCTGGACATCACTAGCAAATCCTGACACGCTGAGCCAAGAATGCCTTCTGATACAGATGACAACTGCAGGTGCTCTGGCTAAGCATTTGAAATATTGTTTACCTACATCAGCCCCAGGGCCTTGAGCATCTCCGTTTCTGAGGACCTCTGGAAGGGCCTGAGCTGCCGCTTTTGCCTTTTCAGAGGGTATTCTGGAATTTGGCCATATGGGCTTGATAGCTATTCTGAGGCCCAGTGTGGCAGAGAAAGGGTCTCTTTCCACGAGGTCCAGCTTTCTCAACTCTCTATCTGGTGGCAGAGAGCTGGGGTGTTCAGGCACCTTGAACCTTTCATGGGCTGCTTTAATCATCACCGAATCTGCCTCAGGTTGCCTGTGAAAAAGGGCTTTCCTGATGGAGCCTGGTATAGCTTGTCTGGGTATGGCAGGGATCAAGCTGGACCTGTACTAGGCAGCCAGGTTGGCATCCTCTAGTGCAGCCAGTAGAGGATACCAGGCAGCCAGGGTAGCATCCTCTAGTGCAGCCAGCAGAGGACAGATGACCAAAGGTGGAGAATATGGCAGTTCTAGAAATTCCACCAAGTTTCTCCAAGTAATGTCCTGCTCCTAGGCATCAAACCTCATGGTAGTTTGGAGCTGCCTCATCATCCCAATGAAGGAGAGGACTTCAGAAGGGGACCTAGGGGTATATAAGGTAGAGTCCTCAACTCCTGGTAGAAATAGTGGCGCCAGATTTATCCATGCTCCAATCCATATCTTCCTCCTGTGGCATTAGGTCAGGTATGTATTCTTGATCCTCGTAAATGGGCTCTGAATGCTGCATGGAGGGGAGTAAGGAAGTCAACACCTTGAAGCGAGCAGGGTGCATCGATGTGGGGGTTGGTTTGATAGGCCCTGGTGGTGTTGGGCCTGGAGGAACCACAAGGTGCTGCATTAACTCCACAAATGAGGAGAGCACCGTCTGGACGTCAACATAGCCTGCATTGCAGGAGTGCCTTAGGGACATCGATGGGAAGCCAGAAGCCCCAACGTCGACAAAGTGCCTTTGGTGATGGGGTGGTTGAGCCCTGTCAAAAGGCCATTGCCGGCTGTGGGAGGTCCAGCGAACCCGCTGCCAGCCGACCTTGAAGAAGCTGAGGTCAGGGCTGCAGGGCCTGCAATGTCAGAGGAGTCAACAGTCCTGATGTTGAAAAGCCTTAGCCAGCCATGAGAGGTCTGGCAGAACTCACTTGCCACAGCTGACCATGTGAGAGTGAGGGTTTAGGCAGCAGGAGTTGTCACCGATGAAGTGGACAAGGTGGGGGTGGGGATTTATCCTTACTCCGCTCCCTCTCCTAGTGTTTTTATTTCCCTGATGACTTGTCCCAGGCCTTCGAGGAGTGGGAGCCTGTGGACGGAGCCGGCGACATGGAGGAGCTTCTCGCCTGGAGCTCTCTCTCCATTCTGGATACTTTCTGCTCAAGGAGGAAAGACTGCAGGGCCTTCTGATAGCGTTGCTGGGTAGCCCGGTTGAAGCTGAGGCAAATCTTGCAGGCTTTAATGTTGTGGGCTTCTCCGAGACAGCAGATGCAGGCGTCATGGTTGTCACTGTAGATTTTACCACCACACTCGCAATATTAGAGGAGTTGACATACACAACGATGTTAATCACTTTAAAATAAAGTGATAACTACTAGGGTGAGAAAAATATTAAAATAAAATAAAAGATCTGGTGGTTGACTTAAGCGGTGGTGTCTCCATGGAGTCTGGAGAGTATGGTCGACAGTGGGAAAAGAACGGAGGAGGCGCTGGGCCACCCACATTTACATAGTGAGGACGTTGTCATGGGCAGCCCCCAGACTGCTAGTAAAAAAGTTTCCATGTAGTCCTAGCACCTGTCGGCTATAGTTCCACGGGTGGCCTGATGAAAGAGAGATTCTCTACGAGGATCTGTAGTTCCAGCAGTGGCATACAATTCACATCCACACTCTTGCAGTTCCGCTGGAACAGTCCGATTTGTTGGATGTCTTCAAGCTAAGCGCCTCCCACCACCTGGGCAGTATATCCTCCAGCTCCGCTGGTGACATCAGATCTTTGTGTAACCGACCAGTTCCTGGGGTTACTACAATCCCATCAGTTTTAGATCAGGCAGATAGCCTGGGCAGCCAGAGTTTAAAAGCTCTCTGTAAAACATTACATCACCATCTGCTCAGCCCTACTGAGGCAGAGGATGTTGTCATGAAATTCAGAACCCTCGCAGCACCATAAGCCACACTATGCCTGCAGTGGTTTTGAGCAGAGTCAGTTTGAAGTCCGAGTTTGGAGTAATTCTAACAGCCAAGTGGTGCTCTGCCCATAGATCACTTGCTAGACTGAAGGATCCTCATTTGTTATTTTCTGCCATAGTTCAGTAACCAATGGCTGGTTTCCTGGAAAGTGGTGGCTACCAGATCCTGTGAAGCCCGAGAGTGAATATTTTTTCACAAAAAAAGGAATGGGACTTAAGTGTCAGTGAGTACTTTGGGGCAACCCCAAAAGACTAAGAGCTATCAGAACTGACCAGAATGCAGAGACTGTGTGTGTACAAACTAGAGATATGAATTTTGTGCGAGATCTGCAGATTTCAAGTGTTCTTTCCAAGTGTGCCGAAGGGTACAAGATGTAGCAAGTACAATGTTCGAATGGGGTTGGCTGGTGCATTGTCAGATACAGGTACTCAGGACCCTGGCACAAAGTTTGTGCAGTAGGATGTCTCTTGTAGTCCCTGTGTGGCTAGAAATCCTGTTTTCCTAAAAGTAATAGCAGAGAGAGTCTAGCTTTGGTCAGAGTGAGCTATCCCCTTATTCCAGCTCCCAAGGAGACTGAACTGGTTACAACACGAATGGTCTAAGGTGTCAACTTAAGTCACCTAGTGGTGCTAGAAATAGTCTAGGTACCCTTGAAACAGGGCTGGACATTTGTGGAAGCTGTTCTTTTCGTAAGTCCATGATTCCCTGCATAGGGCTGGACGTCTGAGGGAAATGTTCGTGTAAAAAGTAAGTACTGACTGCAAGAGGTAGGAAATGTTTTTGCCTGCTACAAAATGTGTCATCTGTCTGCACAGCTTCAGGCCCTGGGGGCACCACCATTTCTGTTAACACTGTCAGGAATAAAAGCCATAACATCCCAAATTTCTGGTTGTGGACAATCCGAGTGACTTGTGTGATGTTTTCGGGGGCCCCACAGATAGGAGACACACCAAGCCCTGGCACCTCTCTCCCCGACCTGGGTAAAACAGAAATGTTTTGTGCTCTACTCCCCCCCCCCGACCTCTGAGATGCCCAAGCCAGGCGTTTCCCTAATGACAGGGGTGATACCAATTTTCTGCCACTTGTGGTTTGTTGCCTTGTCTGAGTCACAAAGGGGGTTGGGTTATATTTGCAAGCTGGAAACAGGGATCCTTGTGCTACTTGCCAGGGGAGGCGGGTGGGCTGAGTGGGTGTGAAAGTACAGTTACCTAAGAACTTACTATAACAGTAGATCTTGAGAACAGCTCTTGCAGCAGGTTACACCATTAGGACTGAAACAGTCAGGCGACAGGACCCCGCAGGAAATTTTCTAGCTAGCAGTCTTCAGCGGGGGACACCCTCAGGCGTCGGTTCCGTCCCGGCGTCAGGTGTAGTACATAAGGAGGCGGTCCACAATCCCCAGTTCTCCGCCGGAGACTCCGGCCGCTGGATGACATCAGAAGAGGAGACAGAGGATCCGCCATCAGATGGCCAAGACTAAAAAACAATTTGTTCCATCCCGAAAGATGGATGTTAGGCTATAACCTACCTTCTCCAAGGGAGAATAGTGGGCGGGAAGGTACCTGCTGCAAGAGCTGTTCTCGAAGATCTACCGTTCATGTAAGTTCTTATGTAACTTTACTATCTTCTTGAGATACAGCTCTTGCAGCAGGTTACACCATTAGGATTGATTCCCAACCAATATCGACAATCTTACACGCCATCGGAGGAGGAAAGGCAGAGATTACAACCTAACTCGAGCCTAGGACAGAAGTCCCTGGAGACTGACTAGGCGAGAAACCTGCCCTTCGCCTTGAGCGATATCCAGGCTGTAATGCCTAATAAAGGTATGCACCGAGCTCCAGGTAGCTGCAGCACAAATAGCTGAAGTGGAAACATTCTTCAGCGCTGCAAAGGAGGTGGCCACTCCTCTGGTAGAATGACCCTTGACCGCGCCTGGAAAGGGTTTGCTGCGCTTGTTATAACAGAAAGAGATACACTGGATGAGCCAACGTGAAAGGGACTGTTTAGAAACAGGAGCTTCTTTCATCCTTTCCGCAAAGGAGACAAACAGCTGATCCACTTTCCAGTACTGTTTGGTTCTGGTCAGATAATATCTGAGACACCTGTGAACATCCAGACTGTGAAGCAGTGTTTCTCCTCGATTAGTGTACTAGGAAAGTACACTGGTAGAATCAATATTCTGATTAAGGGTAAAAGCTGAAACCACCTTAGGCAGAAACTTAGGATTTGTCCTCAGGGATAACCTATCCTGGTGGAAAATTAAATAGGGCTCTTTGCAATGAGTGCATGTAATTCAGAATTCTTCTGTTGAAGTAACTGCAACTAAAAGCGTTTTCCATGACAGAAAGCGTAGCTCGTAATCATGGCTGGTTTGAAAGGTGGCGGCATAAGCTGCTCCAGAACAGAGGGCAAGTCCCAAGGAACGGGTCCTTGATAGGTAGCCTAAGGTGGAGGACCCCCCTTAAAAAGGCACGAGTAGTGTCCAATTGAGCCACCAAACGATGGCCGATGGGGGCATGATAAGCCAAAATTGCACACAAGTGCACCTTAATCGAGGAGTAAGCTAGTTCCGGATTGAAAAAGCAAAAAGCAGGTACTCCAAGAACCAGGCTTCTCGGGACAGTCCAAGGGCGAGAAACCACGCATTTGAGCCCGCAAGCAAAACGTGCGCCACTTCATGGCGTATGTTGCGTGTGTTGCCAGCTTTCTAGCAGCAGAAAGTACTTTCGCCACTTCCTGTGAGACCCGTGTCGCATCATGGCTATGTCTCTAGGAGCCAGGCATGTAGGTTCAATAAGCGTAAGTCCGGATGGACTAGTGAACCTTCCTCCTGAGACAACAGATGGGAGCGATCGGCAAAGGGCGGGAGGTTTATGGGATAGCTGATGCAGGAGCGGGAACCAGATTTGCCTGGGCCAGAAAGGCGCTATTAAGATAAACGTCGCATGCTCCCTCCGAAGTTTGAGGAGAACTCTCTGGATCAACGGGAAAGGAAGGAAAGCGTAGAGGAATCTGCCCGCCCAGGAGAGGGACAACGCGCCTCACCAGAAAGCACCAGGCCCTGTATCTAGCGAGCAAAAATTGGACAGTTTTGCGTTGGATGGGGACACGAAAAGGTCCAATTCTGGAGTGCCCCATCTGTGGAACAGATCCTCTGCCACCTCCTGTAGAAGCTCCCACTTGTGGACTCTGGCCTGAGAGCGACTCAGGCCATCTGCAACGGTGTTGTCCACTCCGGGAACGTGAACTGCAACAAGGTTTGTGCCGTGCCGTATTACCCACTCCCACGGCTTCCCTACAAAGGGGTTAAAAGTGTGTGCCTCCTTGCTTGTTGAGGTAATACATCACACAGTATTGTCTGTTTGTAACAGGAGAATACTTGGTAGTATCTCTGACTGAAAGGCTTGCAGGGCATAGAGGACCACCCTCATCTCCAGTATGTTGATGTGGAGATGAGATTCCTGGATGTCCATGGACCCAGAGACCTCACCCGTTCAGTGCGCTCCCCACCCGAGCCTTGAGGCGTCTGTGGAGAGTGTCACCGTCTGAGATGGCGCTGTGAAGGAACCCCCACAGAGAGGTTTCCGTTCTAGCCACCACTGCCAGTCCCGAATCACGGCCTTCGTGATTCGGACCAACTGCTGAGATGTCTTGCCTTTGGTCCCACTGCACCTTAACATCCACCGCGTTACCGCATGTGGAGTCTTGCCATCGGGACTGTTGGAATGGCCACAACCATGTGTCCGAGCAGGCGGAGGACCAGTCTGGCCGGACGGTCTTCTTCGCTGACAGGTCCCTGATGAAGGACTGCATGCATTCCACTCTGTCCTCGGGAAGAAGGCTCTTCCTTGGCGGTGTCAGAACTGCCCTATGAACTGCAGTTTCTGAGGCGGTACCAGGAGGGACTTCTCGTAGTTGATGAGAATGCCCAGGGACTGAAAAAGGGCCTGGGTACACTGAATGGCCATCAACAATGCTTCCTTGGAGGGAGCCATGAGAAGCCAGTCGTCCAGGTACGGGAACACGTAGTGGCCCTGTCTTCTCAGAGACGCCGCCACGACTGCCATGCACTTGGTAAATACCCAGGGTGCCGATGACAGCCCGAAGGGGAGTGCTCAGAACTGATAATGACGGCCCTGGAACTTGAAGCACAGGAACCTCCTATGCGCTTGAGCAATAGGGATGTGCAGGTAGCGTCCTGCATGTCCAGGGATGCCAGGAAGGGCCCTCTTCAGCATGGGATTAGACCCGGTAGGGTCACCATGCGAAGCGCTTTGTAGTCGACCGACAGATTGAGGTCTCTGAGGTCCAAAATTGGACAGAGGTCCCCTGTTTTCTTTGGAACCAGGAAGAAGTGTGAATAGTATCCTAACCTCTCTGGTTCCCTGGAGCGTGCTCCAAAACTTCCTTTTCTAGAAGCGTGAGCACTTCGCTGTATAAACAGGGCATGCCGACCCAAGTAGCGGGAAAGCAGAGGAGACCTTGTGGGTGGGTTGCAGTAGGTCCCAAGGTGGCGGTGGTTCAAGCACCAGTGGGGACAAATGGTCAAGACCTTTAAAAAAGCACCCAACCACCTTCTCCTGGACCACCAGCTTACTAGCCTGCACCCAATAAGCAGAGATGGCTGCCAGGTGTACCTTAAGGGCTGTCGTTTGCAGGCCTGACTTAGAGACAGACCAGAGATAATCAAAGTTGATAGCCATAAGGCAGGCAAGAGAATCAAGCTCCTTGCCCTGGCACTATATTGAGAACCTCTTCTCCTTAAATGCACAGCATTTGCGGGTAGACTCCTTTACAAAAGCCTCCATAATGTGGAGCACATCTTCAAGAGACCCAAGGCCTGGAACTGTAGCTGCTCAGGAATCAGGCCAAGATGTGCAGGACTGGAGGGTTGGGTCCAGGACCTTCCCGTTGTCTGGTCAGCAGGTCCGGCGAAGAGGTAACTGCCATGGAGGCATCCTGCTGAGGAGATCACGGTACCAGAATGAACTGGGCCAGTCTGGAGCAATCAGGATCATCCGTGCCTTGTCCTTCCAGGCCTTGACCACATTATGGATGAAGGGGAAGGGAAGGAAGGCGCACATGATGCCTGGGACCCAGAGCCTTGCGAAGGCATCCCCTAACAGTGTACCAGGGTGGGACCAAATAGCCTCAGCTTTCTGTTCTCCCAGGAGGGGAACAGGTCCACCAGAGAGGTGACCCACTGGGAGAACAGCTGGCTTACTATCTCCTGATGCAGGGACCATTTGTGCAACATCTCTTCCACCCGGCAGAGTGCGTCTACCAATTGATTGTGAACTCCCGTGACATGAGTGTCCAGGTGCTGAGAGCCTCTGGACACAAGGGAAGGAGTGTGTTCCACCCTGTCTGTTCAGGCAGAACATGGCTATAGTATGATCTGTTTGGACCTGCATGACCCAACCCCTGATTTGTGAGCAAATTCTGTGAGAGACAGCTGCACTGCATGGAGTTCCAGCAGGTTGATGCAGTGACAGAACTCCCAAGTTGATCAGAACCCGTAAGTTCTGTGGTCTCCCAGGTGTGCTCCCCATCTGATCAGAGACATGTCCGTTGTGTGACGGCAGGCTCTGGGCTGACAAACAGGATTGCTTCCTCCAAATTTTGTGGGACTAACCACCACTGGATGGCATTCCACACTGGCCGAGTCACAAGGACCAGCTGGTGCAGATGGCCCATCCATAACATGCCCAATGGACCACACTGGTGGTACAAGCCATGTTCCTAGTAACCTCAAGAAATCCTGGGCAGGGTGCAAGAGCTCAACCTGAAATGATCGGGCAAAGGTGGTAATGTCCTGAACACCATCTGCAGGGAGACAGGTCTTGGCCCGGAGAAAGTGCAACTCTTTCCCGATTAACTTTATCGCCTGTGAGGGGATCAGTTCGGATTTGTCCAGGTTGACCAACAGGCCCAAGTTGCTGCAGGTCTGGAAAGCCAGATCACTGGAATGCTCAATGACATCCTTGGATGGCCCAGCTATCAGCCAGTCGTCCAGGCAGGAATACAGCCTGAGGCACTTGCACCTCAGGAAGGCTGACACCACTGTCATGCAACTGGTGAAGACCCTGGTCGTAGTAGAGAGGCTGAAGGGCAAAACCTGGAACTGATACAGGACCCCTTCTGTGTGGAACACAGGTACCGGCAGTGGAATGGACAGACTGAGATGTGGAAGAATGCATCCTGAAGAACCAGGGACCACATGCCCTGCTCCAGGGATGGTATAATCTGGCTAACAGAGACCATCCAGAACTTGAGCTTTTGCATGAATTGGTTCAGGTCATACAGATCCAGTATGAGGCACCAGCCACTGGACTCTTTCAGGACCAGGAAGTACCTGGACATGTACCTGTAACTTGTTAAGGTGTCTGGGACACTGGCTATGGCAAGAAGCTGAGTGATGTCCTCCCTGAGGGTGGACAGCATATCCTGCAAGATGCTGCAGTCCTGATAAGCGTGGAGTCAGTAAGGCGGCAAAGCCTTGAAATCTAGAGGCAACCCTCTGCCAACCACCTCTGATACCCACTTTGCCCAGAGTAATAACAGACCAATGTGGTCAGAACTGGTGCCGTTGACCCAACTGAGAGATGGGTCAGAGACTGGACAGGCAGGAGGATGACACCCCTCCAACCCATCACTGAGCAGCTTGGGAGGGGGGCACTGGCTGCTGGGGCTGGAGGGGGGGCAAGACTTCCCTACCCTCACCTCTTTTAAGCCCTTGCCACTGAACTTGGGCTTCAGCACCAGGCCTGGTATTGCCCCTGCAGAGGCTGCTGTGGCGGAAAAGACCAATACTGAAAGGTCTACTCCTCAGGCTTCTGAGCTTCTGGGTTCTTCTAGGATGATGCCACAGAAATTAGGGTGGCACTGGACTTCTCGATCCTAGTGAGATGTCCCTCCAACCCAGGAATAAAAAGGTCGGTGGCTAGTCTATGCTGGGCATCCGCCGTGAAGGTGGAAAGTCACAGCCAGGACCTACGACGCATCGCAATGGCTGTGCATGAGCACAAGAGTTGCCCATGTCCAAAGCCAACTAGAGCTGGTGTTTAGCCAGTGACTGATCCTGGTCTCTGACACACTTCACTGGCAGATGATGATCAACTGGGAGGTGAGGGAAGACATGGACATCATACAGTACTCCCAACAGGGAGTGGCCAAAGCTGGCCATCATAATGGCACAGCCTGCCTGAAGACAACCCAATGGCCTTGGCAGCGTGGACCTTCTTAGCCACATGGTCAATGTTTTGGACTCTTCTGGAGACTTCCCACATCATCTTGGTTACCAGATTTCTGGAAGGCTGAGTTAGAGACAACCCCTCCGCTCAGTGGTGGTCCGAGAACCCCGAAAAGAACCCGGTAGGAACTGCGTACTTATGGACCATCATGAATGGAGGGTGACTGGCAGGATGCTGGATGCTGCCAAAGCTCCAGGGCCGGTCCCAAGATGGCCTTAGCCACAGGAAAGGCAACCCCAGGGAATGGTCCTGTTCAAGGATATCAATAAAGGGGTATTTAGCCCTCTTCTGGACTGGCTCCAAAGGCAGACTCATTGACTCCCACATGAGGTGGAGTAAAGCACCGAAAGACACCGGCCCATGGACAGTGGTCACTTCCTTGACCGAACCCAGGTCAAAACTGTGGGTCTTCGAGGAAAGCACAGATGATCTCTCAGAGTCATCCAAGGATGCTTCAAAAATGGCTTTCCACCATTTACCACTGTTGACCACTCTGGTGTCCTCAGACTGGGTGATCTCCACTGATATGTAAATTGTTGTATACATTCATTTCTTGCCATTTTATTGTTATTTATGCTATTCTTGTCTATGTAATAATATTTGTATCCACATTTGTATGACCACTCAGGTCCATCTTGTAAATGAGCTTTGCTCAATGATGTTCGCCTGAATAAATAAAGATTTTGATTGATTGATTGAACAACCAGCCTGGCAAGCCAGCAGAAGTTTGGAAGCCTTTCTTGGAATCTCCCACCAAAGGCTGCAGCAGTGGTGGTTCCACCTGCAGGTACAGAGCAGCAGACGCCAGGGACATCTGCCTCAGGTGACCCGGCGTGGACACGCCTGACTAATGTTTCACGGTTACTAGGTGAATGAAGGTCCAGAGGGTAGAGCCTTACCCCACCATGCAATGGTCCACTGCTGGAAGAGGAGCTTCTTATAGCACTGCTGCATCTTGTGGCAGTGCCACATCTCCAAGGAGGTAGAGGAGTGTTGACGGCAGGGCCTCCTTGTCAAGCATGGTCAAAAGCGTGAACGGCTCCTTGACTGTGGGTGGACGTCAAGAAAGGTCATCCAGAGGGTCATGATAGACCACATGCTGGGCTACATTCACCAGCACTGATTTTGGAAGCATGACCACCAGATGAGCCTGGACCTGGAGAGAACCCAGACAGGGACACCCACTCATCATACAGCTCCTCCAATAACCGGTTAAAAGTCTCGAGAAAAATCTCGACCACCTGGTCTACCAAAGTCTGGGTCGACAAGCCCGACAGGGGTACCGAGGAGCACTTGATCTGGCCCTCGACTGAAGGCAACTTGACCGAAGTTGAGCACTTAACCAATGTCAAGCAGTCAGGGGAGTCAAGGGAGCGGGAGGAAGATCTCATTCCCTCCCAATCCCACAACTTGCACCGTGTGGTGCTTGTGCACCTACTTAAAAGGGCTCTCCTAGAGGTCTGAAGGGGCCCCTGACATACCCAGAAATCTTCCATGAAGGACCCTCTGATGTTGGCCCCAGCCAGAGCAGCACCGAGATCAATGAGGAACTCACAGCAGCTGCAGCTGCCTTCTCTTCAAGGGCATAAGCTGGGAATCTGACCCTGTAGCTGCTGAGGCCTTCTTGCAGCCCTTAGGTCAATCCTTGGGATCCCTGTCAGAGGACTGACTGAGGGGAGTCCAGTTCTACCCATCTTCCAGCAATGCTGGTAGAACTGCCTGGAAAGGCTGCAATCCACCACATAATGCAGCCCTCCCAAAGTGTAGAGGCAGGACACGTGAGGTCGGTGACACCTTCTGCTAGTAGTGGATGAAAAATTTGAATCCCCATGGCTTCTTCTCTTCCATGCTGAAGACAGAAGGCAGAGCCAGAATGAGCAGAATAAGCAGTAACACCTGTAAAATAACATGCATGAGCTGTTCGCCAAAAAGTGCTAAACTACTACAACATCCTCGAATGCTGCAGAGCTACTATGGAGACCAGTCCTTCCAGTGGAAAAAGCTCTGACAACACATGGCGGAGCTGGAGGATATACTGTCCGGGTGGTGGGAGGGTTAAGCTTGAAGGCGTCCAACAAATCAGCCTGTTCCAGTGGAACTGCCAAAGTGTGGATACTGAACTGTATCTATGCCCTTAGCGCAGTGATTATTGATTTTATTGTGAACAGGTTGTTTGATATTTACCCATACTGTTGCACTGAGATAACAGCATAGATAATATCTATGCTATATGAATACGATACATTCTTTTGCAAATGAAACAGACTAGAGTTTTGGAGTTCAAACACAGCAGACTCCACAATAACAAGTTTAAAATGTTTTATTTTGATTTACTCATACAGTTTGAGGTTCCTATAGTTCCCACAGCATATGATGCAGCATGCAGAAGAAAAAACTAAACATTCAACATTAACCATTTTCCCACACAAACTGAAGAACTCATTCCCCTTCAAAAAGGAAATAATGCTTGCACTACTGTCTACGACGCCAGCCAAAATATGCACAAGCAACAAGAAGAAAGCATTTACTAAAATATATGTAACAAATACTTATGTACAAAATAAATTCACAAGAAGACTAATTTCCCCTTGAAGCAGAGCACATGGCAGTTGACACTGGAACAGATACGACCACTTGCTGGGATCATTCAAGCCACGTTCTGATCCAGAGGAAGACAAGAGTTACATGTAGTGGAGTTTTTTTTTTTTAACTTAACATTTATCTAAGTTTGGCAACAATTTTTTGTCTTTTTATTTTAAATATGAACATTGCAATTTATGTAAACAAGAGGAACATTTCAAATCGTTCTACATGCAAAAACTCCATGTCATGCAAGGACACCAAGCACCTGGATTTCTCTCTCACAGACAGAGCCCATGGACGTGCAGCACTCGGCTGAAGGAACAGCTATGGCAGATAGGTGCTTGAGTTAACAGATTCTGTGTACGTCTAACCTGCCTTTTCAGCAACTGGTCAATTTAAGCCAAAACTGCTCTAGAGAAGTTCAGCTGTAGAATGAATGCAGAATGAAGGTGTGTTTTTTTCCCCTAAAAATCTGCTAAATGTATTTAATTTTTCCACCCAAAAGTACCATTACAGAAAAGGGAAGGGATGATGGAAATTTGTGTAACGTAGCGTACTACAATGAGCTCACTCAAATAAAGTAGTATACCATCAAATGCAACTCAAAACATGAACTTAAAAGACAAATATAATTTCATATATAAGGGATTGGAGAAGGTAACTAGGACGTATAAATTTAGCTAGCGATTTTACGTTTGTTTCCCCATCAATGTAATAGGTCACCAGAACAAAATCCCCACCCACCAGCATACCTAATATACATATATTCAAACATCATCAGTAATTTATGCTGCCTGCAGTAGGTTGTAAAGGGGATAACATCACATGGTAAAAACATTAAAACATTTCTCATAATCTTAAATTTTCTACTTGAGTATGCACTGCTGAAAACAAATACATGGGCATTCTTAGCAGTTTATGAGATCAACCAGAAGTTTCTAGATTACATTCAGTACTGTTTAAGCAAAGAAATGACAGAACCAACTTCTTCAGCTGACCTTTACAGATGAAAACATAATTAATCGGGAAGAAAATTATTATGGGTATGCTTACTAGGTACAAACTGCTAGATTACAAAGATAACACAGAACACATTTCTACCCAAGCATTCAGCAGTTAATATATGCAGAGAGGATTCAACTCTTGGCATCTGCATTTAACTATATATTTAGAATTTTATTAAAAGACCTAGTAGTTAAGAGACACAGTCCCTGACAATATATCAACAGGTATAAATAAAACATATAGTCCCCTGTGTTACAAAAATGCAAAAATATTCAATTCAGGTAAATCAACAGGAAGCAAAGATGTTTTGTCAAACCAGTCAATATACAGACATCTGTGAAGGGTCACAGGAAATTAAAAACAGCTTGAAGTTGAACAGAGATGTTTCACATTCACACTACATATAAAAGCGTCGTGAAACCAAAGTTTTTACATGTATATATTGTACTGGTTTAAGTTCTGCTTGGCACTTTGTACTCTACCTTTTGTTGCTGAAATCAAGTATATTAATTCAAGCCCATCTAGCTACCGTTTTGTATAGAAAGCTATAGATATACTTCCTTGTTATAAAAGACAGAACAAAATAAATTAAAAAAAAGAAAAAAGCCAGTCCCCTTCCCTTTCTCCACCACACTGATATGCTCTTTCCATTATGCCGTCCTTCAGACTTTAAAGTGCTACACTGAGTTATTGAGATAATTGAAGTTCAATAACACTTAGTTGGCTTCATGAGGCTCGTGTTGGAAAAAGTGGCTTCACAGAGAAAAATACTTCCATTTAAATACACAGAGAGCATTGCTGGACATCTTGAGCAGATCTTCAGAGATGGAGAAGAAAGCAAAAGTGTTGAATGGTGCTCTGAAAAAGGTCACACATCTACCACCATCTTTTTGTGGATGTCTAGGCCTCCTACAACCTGCACGAGAGATAAAATACAACAGAGACCATTTATAATCATTACGGTTCAAAGAACTCCAACTTCTATTATAAACCTACAGTTTGTCATACAAAACTGTGATGCCACTATATAGTTATTTGCATCAATAATTTACTAATTGGGGGAACTCAAATAAACTGGTAGAATCTATTGTATAAATCTTCAGTAGTTTCGGTCCAAAAAGATACTCTCCCTCCTCAAAATCCTCTATCATTGCTGTGCTATGTATCATCCCCAGCATCTCCATCTTAACTGAAAACATGACATCATCCTTAACAGACAAATAAAAGTTACATACTTGTGTTAACTGTTCATCTTCCAGAACATCTTCACCAATGATTATCACTTACTGTCTGGGCCAGAGGCACTAGGATCTCACGGGAGCAAAGTCTTTGTCATGGGGCCAGCCAATAACCACTGCCAGCTCCCTCACTGAGAAAACATTACTCACAGCAGTAATCTTCCAAGGGGTCCTTCAGCATTAGTAACTATACCAGTTAGCTGGCTAGGTGCAACTGCTCAGGAGGTATGCCTTTAAGAGAATGTTATTTAAATGAGCTTTGGGCATTAGCCAATCAAAAAACAGTACGGGAGTGAACTGAGTGAGAGCAGCCTGAAGGGCTTCAGAATTTTTTCGAAGGAAAAACGGGGCGCATGACCCGAAAATAAATCAACAGGATTTATAAAACATGCAAATGTCCCAAAAAGTGGAAACGGAAAAACAACAACACGAGTAAGAAACTTATCAATGAAAAACTACAAATTTTGTTACGAGATCTGATAACAGAGCCCTTGTCCTGACAAGCGAACCGGGGAGGAAGGTGGGAACTTACTGATGCTAAAGGACCCCTAGGAAGAAAGAAGATTACTGTGGTGAGTAATTTTTCTTCTTATCCCAGGAGTCCTTTAGCATCAGAAACTATAGCAGACTACCAAGCAGTACCAACTGGGAGGTGGGAAGAGAACCTATTTTGGGGAAGAGGCTCTGCAGAACCGCCCTACCAAATTTGGTGTCAGATCTGGTCTGCACATCCAAACTGTAGTGTTTCACAAAGGTGTGCACAGATTTCCATGTAGCTGCTTTGCAGACATCCAGAAGGGTATGTCCTTGCTGCTGCTGCCACCGAGGCTGCAGTGCCACTAGTGGAGTGGGCACTGAGCCCCACAGGAGGTTGATGACCAGCCTTTTTGTAGCAGAATCTAATACAAGAGACCAACCAGTGGGAGATGGCTCTCTTGGCAGCTGGTCTTCCTCTATCTACATCCCCGCAGGTGAGGAACACCTGAGTGGAAGAGCATCTGGACTGCCTAGTATGTTCTATGTAGTAAAACAGGTCTCTTTTGACATCCAGGCTGTAGAGCTTTTGCTCTCTGGGAGTGGATTTCTCAGTAAAGAAGACATGCAAAGAAATGGACTGGTTTAGGTGGAACTCCGAAACCACCTTCGGTAGAAATGTCCTATTTGTCCTGAGCTCAATTTTATCGTTGTGAGGAATGATATAATTTGGCTCGGTGCACAGGGCCTGTAGCTCTGAAATCCTGACAGGGGTAATGGCCACCAAGAAGACTGTCTTCCAAGTCACGAACTCGATATGAACAGTGGACACAGGCTCAAAGGGTGGTTTCATGAGCCTGTCTATGCAGAGGTTCAGGCTCCAAGGGGGAACCGGCTCCCTGACTGAAGGTGCAATAGACCTTTGAAAAACTGTTTAAATATGGAGTGGGAAATAATTTACTTTCTTTCCCACGGAAAGGTAGGATGAAATTGCAGCCAGGTGTAGCTTGCGGGAGGATGGTTTCAAGCCTGACACCTGCAAGTGTACCAGGTAATCCATCAGCTGAGGGTATGAAGCTGAAAGAGGATCGACCTTTTTGCTCTTGCACCAGAGGGAAAACTTTTCCATCTGGCTGCATAAGTCTTCTTAGTGTTTTTTTTTTTTGCCATCCTCAGGATCTTAAGGACCTGTTCAGAGTACTGAGAGGATGGAAGCTCTAACTCCTCAGGAATCAGGCCTTGAGGTGAAGACAGTATGTCTGGATAATGCACTCCTGTCTGGGGAAGGATCAGCAGAGAGTGAGTTGGTGGCAGGCGAACTGTCCTGCTGCAGGACAAAGAGAAGGAGAGGGTACCAGGTTTGCCTGAGCCAATCCAGAGCCACCAGGATCATCGATGCAGGCTGTTGTCTGAGTTTCAGCAATACCCTGAGTATCATGGGAAAAGGAGGGAATGCGTACAGGAACTTCCCTGACCAGTCCAGCATCATGGCATCCAGATAAAGCGTTCCCAGGACTGGGGGCCTGCAACAGTACTGAGGAAGCTGAAAGTTGAGGGGAGAGGCAAACAGATCCACTTCTGGTGTACCCCACTGCCTGAACACCATGGCTAGTACTTGCTTGTTCAGAGTCCATTCGCTCTGGCCTTGACTGATGTGACTTAGACCATCAGCCAGGGTATTGTGTTTGCCTGGGAGGTGAATAGCTAAAAGGCTGACTCCTAGGGAGAAGGCTAGAGCCCAGAGCTTCAGAGATTCTGAACAGTGTGTTCCTGATCAGATACCACCCTGCTTGTTTATGTAAAACACTGCAGTGGTGTTGTCTGTTAATTTCAACCACCTGTCGTTTTACGCTGGGAGAGAATGCTTTGAGAGCTAGAAAAGATTTACATGTAACTGACTCTTCGAGAGTCCAGGTGCCGCTTCTTGAGGCACTGTCCAGATGTGCTCCTCACCCCAGGAGAGAGGCGTCTGTGGTGATCACCTTTGTGGGTAGCGGAGCTTGGAAGCGTACCCATGCTTGCAAATTTGCAGGAACTGCTCCGTCACAGGTATCAGCTTTGAAAAACTGTTGCTTTTCTGAGACCAGCGAGCTCTGAGGTAGGCCTGTAAGAGTTGCATCCTGTACCAGACTCCTGGGACCACTACAGTCACTGAAGCCATCTGTCCCAGAGTCTGAGAAAATGTCTGGCTTGTCTTGGCTGTCCCGGACAAAGCATCTGCCACCGAAAGGAACACTGAATTCTTTCCTGCGGAAGGAAGGCATATCCTTTCTGAGTGTCCAACTGGGCTGTTAGGAAGGTTAGCAGCTGAGTGGGTTCTTGGTGAAACTTCTTTAGATTTACCAGGAATCCCAGAGACTCCAAAGTGCATTCTGCAAGGGAAAGGGACTCCTTAACCTGGCAAGGAGACTCTGCCACTACAATCCAGTCATCCAGAAAGGGCCAGAGTGTGACATCCAGTCTCCTGAGATGTGCTGCTACCACTGCGAGGCACTTGTCAAGACTCTTGGGGCCGAGGACAGGCTGAAGGGCATTGTGGCGAACTGATAGTGGCCTGAAGGGAGTTTGAATCTGAGAAACTTCCTGTGAGACCTACTTATAGGTGCGTGGAAGTACACATCCTTTAAGTCCAAGGAGGCTAGCCAGTCTCCCTGCTGTAAGGACTGTATGACTAGTGACAGAGTGACCATTTGAATTTTTTTCCAGATGTTTGTTTAAATATCTGAGATCTAAGGTTGCCATTCCCAGTTTTCTTGTGCATCAGAAAGTACCTGGAATAGAGGCCCTTGCCCTTCTCGTGGGCGGGACCCTCTCCATAGCTAAGTAGACCTAGAAGGTTTTGTACCTCCAATTCCAGCAGTAGGACCTGTGCTGGGGACAGAGGTGTTGATACCTGGGTACGCTTGAGAGCTGGCATCTGCTTTAACTGTAGTGGCAGACCCTTCTCCATTATCTCCAGAACCCACTTGTTTGATGTAATGAGGGACCAGTTCTGAAGATAGTGGGAGAAGTCTGCCTCCCGCCAGCTGTTGGGAGGCGACCTGGACACTTACATCAGGACTTAAGACTGTGAGGCTGCAGGCTGGGTAGAGGTGGCCCTTTGGCCCCTTCTGCCCTGCCTCTGAAACACCCCTGTACTGAACAAAGTCAGACTGGGGATAAGGATTAAGGCCTGGAGAAAACTTCTGCCCTACTGGGCAGTAGGCTTAGGGTTAGAGGAGTGACTCTGCCAGGAGGCCTTGTACTCATCAACCTTTTCATGTAGCCATTCATTCTGGAATCAAACATATTTTGATCACAGTGAAAATCCACGGCCTTAGTCTGGGTGTCAGGGGTCAGACTGGTAGTTCTAAGCCAGGCGAAGCATCTCAGAGAGACGGCATGGGCCAATGCCCTTGAGGCGGCATCACTGTTGTCACCTGCCATGTGGAATTGGTATTTGGTAGCTTTGTATCCATCAGCTCCTGCACCACAGAAGCTGACCCATTGCAGGCAATGGCCAGGACAGACTTCCATAGGGCTTTTGATATCTGGCTGTGAAAGCCATATATGAAGAAAGTCTGATAAGCAGGGAAGCTGTGGCATACATTTTCTTTGCTACAAAGTCAATTTTCTTGGAGTCCTTGTCCGGAGGCAAGGGGGACAGGGAGATCCCAGCTCTCTCACAAGCTGCCTGCTGCACTATACTTTCGTGGCTAGGGTGTGCAGATAGGGTTACCACCTTTTAAGAATCCCAAAGTGGGACATTTCTTACTGAAGCATGATTTTTCACAGGACAATATGTAACCATGACCAGTGCAACAGACTTGTTTTCTCTAAATAATCAAAATTAAGAGTAAATGTTGTAGCTTTTTAGTTGTTTCTAGTATTTCTTATTTTAATGTATTTTAGTTAAGATATTATAGTTTTTTTGCAACATTTAGAGGAAAGTCAAATTTTTTTTTTACTACAATGTCAGGACATGTAGTATTTTCCATGTTTTTTTGCAGGACACAGCAGCCCAAATCAGGACTGTCCTTGAAAATCAGGACTAGTGGTAACCCTATGTGCAGACAGGAACTTGGTACCAGTTCTAGACAAGCTATTTTTTCTCAACCCACTTGTCAACCCCCGCAACAGAAGTAGGGGTTTGAAGCAGCTTCATGGTATTTTTTCTGAATGCATTACAGATGGGGACGACCAGGGTCTTGGGGATGAAAGACCTCTCATCTCCCTACAATCTTCATCCTCATCGATGTCCTGGATGGGCTCCTGCGTAGGGAGATCCAGGGTGTCTAGCATATTTTGTAAAAATGTAAACATAGAAGAGGAATTCTCCTGATCACCCGGGAGAAGGGGGGGCTCTGAATGGAGGGTCCGAGGACTCATGGTCCTCAAAATCCATGTCAGGGGCATCATAAAAATGTTCGTCATCTGCATCACCCTCACAGTCTCCAGAGGAGAGAACTGTGGAAGAGTGCTTGCCAGCCCCAGTAAAAATACAGACCCTATCTTTTGTAGGGTCTGAAAAAATACCATGCTTTTGCCATGTCTTGCACAGATGGGAGATCCTGCAGACCCGTGGCTGTATGTGTTTTGTTTTTCTTTATGCTTTAAGCTGCCTATTGTCTCACTGTGACAGGGTAGAATAGAACCCTGTCCCATTTATTGGAGAAAAGTGTTTAAATGCAAGGCTCTTTGCTTTTCTGTCTCTGTCTGGTTGCGCAACAAATTTTTTCTGAGACTTGGGACAACCAGACAGGCTCGCAGTTCTTTGCCTCTCACTGTCTCAGTTTTCTCTTGCTGTCTGTTTTCTCCTTCCATATCTAGATCTGCTGATATAAAATATGTGCAAATCATTGTATGGAAATGTAACTATTGGATCCCTTGTGTTTCAAAACATGTAGCATTACTATTGAAATGTATACAATTGTAATTTGAGATGACTGTAAAAGCTGTTGGAAGCTAGAGGTTACCAGAGTTCAATTTTAAGCCTTTTGCAAAAGCTGTGCAAATGGGACCTCAACTCAAGAAGCACACTGTGTTCTAGCAGCTCCTGACTGATATTTACAAAAACAGGATGCTTGCTAAGGATGGGGGTTGAAAGGACTTATAAGAGCTAAGCTGCAACTGCAAGAAAGATTAGAAGAAAAGTGACACAGAGACTGAAAACAAAAACTATTTCATTTCTCCTCTGTACATAGTTATTATGAACAAGTATATTTTTTATGTTACTGCTACTGTAAATAAATATTTTTGGTGAATTCTACAACTGCTCCTGGTTTTCCTCGTTTCCTGACCTGTGCCTCAATGACATTCACTATTGGCTTTCCCAGGAGGAACAGGAGCATTTTTTTGACAGTTTCTTTTTAGCCACTTCATCAGCAGCCTAATCAAGCTTTCTTTTTCATCACTTCTATTATTTTTTAATTTGTGAGGAACTTCATCAGCCCTTTGGAAGCTTTATTTTGGGCTGGGATCTGGAAGCTTCATCAGTACCCTGGTTACATTTTGTTATTACTCTTAGATGGCCCCTCATGGTAACCTTTGATTTATCCTCAGCCATAATACTTATTAGGTTTCTTTGTTATGTGCCAATTTAATAAAGAGAACCCAAGATCTGGACCACAACCAACTGAGTACAGGTTTCTGTGACATGCTGCGAGGCCAGTCCTGCCCCCATTTAATAAACTCTATTTTATAATACTTTTTTTTTTTGTAGTACTGGGATCTATACCAGTGCCAATCTAATAGAAAACCCAGTAATACCAGTCAACTACGCACAGGTTTCTGTTGATGCTGTGAAGCCAGTCCCGTGACAGATTACATCTTCAGGTCCAGTTTTATTTAAATATGGGTTTCTCTGATAATGCCAGTCCTCAGAGAACCCAGAGGCAACTGCCAAAGTTTGAAATCCAATTGGTTGCCTCGCGGTAAAGCCCGCGAGGTCTGAGGTAAAAACAAAGTAACAGACAAAAATTTGACTGTTTCTTCACGAATTATGCTAAAAAAGTGAAGAACCGTTGATATTAAGCATCTGCAGTAAGCGAATATCATTTAAGCAGATGTGGTAAAATAAATGTAGTTAGCTAAAATTACTACAATAGCTAACAAAAACATAAAACTTTCACTCAGCACAATAAAGAAATAAATTTATGAGGAAACTTTACCAAGAGAAGCGATCAGGAGGCTGTCAAGGCAAGTTGAGAGGCACCTCAGGGGCAATGTTCTTCAGTCAGTGGAGAAAAAATTCTGAAGCCCTTTAGGCTGCTCCCACTCAGCTCACTCCCCTCCTGTTTTGACTGGCTAATGCCCAAAGCTCATTTAAATAAAATTCTCTTAAAAGCATACCTCTGGAGCAGTTGCGCCTAGCCAACTAACTGCTACAGTTACTGATGCTAAAGGACTCCTGGGGTAAAAACCTCAGTTCTGTTCACCAAGAGAGAAACAAAGTGGGAAAAAAAACTAAGAAAGCAAAGAATTTTTCTAGCACAAAGAGACAGAGAAAGAATATAGGAATAAAAAAAACAAAATTAACCCGACTACAAACCTTTGGATAGAAAGACAGGGCACACTAGGTGACACAAAGTGTAGCTGGGTATGGAACCAGAGTCTCACACCACTAGCCAGACAGGAGATGGATAGTGATCTTACAGGCTGTAGCCCTGAAGCATATGGCTCTGGCAGGAAAGGCAAAAGAGGGATGCTCAGAACTGGGACACACTTTCAATCGAGATAGCATAATGTGTTACAAAAGGAATGAATCACATACTCCTTGAAAAACAAACCCCATGCCACCAGACAGAGGGTTGACAGGACAGTCAGTCAAAATATGTTGCTTCTCCCATCAGGGAAAAAAAAAAAAGGGAATCTCATGCGCATAAGAAGTTGAACTAAATAGCCAAAAGAATCGTGATGTGCTCAATCTCCCCAGGCACCCATAAGGGCAGTGGGCCAACAACCCAGCTGGCATAAGGGAAGAAAAAGAAGACATTTCTTCCGGCCCGCCGGCGCAGCGGTGGGATTTCCGCATGCGACGCCGCACCCGGGTTCGGGAACGGACCCGGATCGCTGGAGGGCGGCCGGGGAGAAGGATAAGGCGCCCATGGACTGCTCTCCTTCTCCGGGGAGGGACGGGATGTGATCGAGCCTGCATGACCTCTGGCGGAGGCGGAAGTCGCCGGCTGCTGGCATCAACAGTTCGTACTGAGGCGGGGCAGGACGTCACATTGCATGTCCCCACCTCCCAGAAAAAGGAAAATGGGGAAGCCGCCGAGAGCCATTAATGAAGCCTATCATAGCTTCAATTAGCCCCCCCAGGTCAGCCCCCCCGACCTAATCCGACGTCTGCGGCATGTGGCCCCAGTGCCGCAGCCCCACCGTGGGGGGTAAGCCACGGGGTATCAGAAGGGGGGCCCGAGGCCAATGTGGGTGGGTGGAAGCATGAGTAGGCTGAGGTTGCAGGCTACCGACGGCTAGAAGGCGTAAAAAAAAAAAAAGAAGACATTTCTTCATATTTACCATAATTTCCTTTTCTGTTAGCTCCTACATTGTCTATGGGTAGTCATTACAACTGTGTTTTGTGCACTCCTACTAAGAGAAATGGCATAGCCCAAAGGCTGAATCAGCCTAGAATGTTGGGCACATGAGCATTATGGACAGCTGAAAAACTCCAGTTACTACTGTCCATGTAGTGCCTCTAAATATAGAAATAAATATACTGGTCAACTTGACACGAAAAACGCACAAATCCCCTGTCCACACAGGACTCTAGCCAGAATAAAATACAGTTAACAGTGGCCTATCATCAGATGATGAAAAGTGAGTGATCGAGGCTCGTTTTCCAAAAGTCTATGTCTTAGAAGGTCCTGTAGAACTGAATCAACTGAAAACAGACTTATTAAAAGGCAAACAAATGCATGCAGTGTACTCACCTGCAACAAAGGAGGCTCCCTTGGTCAACACCAAATTCAAACCTGTTAAATCTATGCACTATCAACCAATATTCTACTGTGAAACTGCTCTTTTGTGTTTTTTTTTTTTCTCTCATATCTATATAAACACAAGTGCAGACGGTAAACTATAGAGGGATGTCCAGACAGGCTTACAATCAGAGTTTTTAACAGGACAACAGACATCTCCATGCTGGCATACCAGAGAGCATTCTTCACAGGAACGAGGCTCCTGGGTGGGCCACAATGACAATGTAGGAGCTAACAGAAGAAAAAATTACTCACCGTAGTAATCTTCTTTCTTCCAAGATGTCCTTTAGCATTAGTAACTATTGCAGTGAGCTGACTAGACAGCACTGCCCTAGAGGCGGAATGTATGGTAATGAGTTTATGAATTAGCCGATTAGATTGAAGCTTGAGGATGTGCTGAGCAGGCAGAGTGAGGAAGGCTCAATAATTTTTTTGAAGCTAGAATGGGCACAAGCCCACATAGGTATGACCCAACAGGATTCAAAAATATGTACCAACAACCACCAGACTCATAACATGAAACTTTGCTCAAAATGCAATCCAAAGTTTAGTACTATATTAAAAGAAAGCAAGAAGCAGAGCCTTCTTCTGAACGTTATCTTGGTGGGACCTTAGTGATGCTAATGGACACCTTGGAAGAAAGAAGATTACTATGGTGAGTAATTTTTTCTTCTTACCCCAGGGATCCTTTAGTATCAGTAACTACTGCAGACTACAAAGCAGTACAGTTGAGAGGTGGGTAGAGAACCTACTTAGGAAAGGGGTTCTGCAGAACCACCTTGCCAAATCTGGCATCACCTCTAGACTGTACATCTAAGCAATAGTGTTTAATGAAGGTGTGCACAGTCTTCCAAGTAGCTACTTTACAGACATCCAAAAGGGGAATGTCCCTAGCAGCTGCCACAGAGGCAGCAGTGCCCCTAGTGGAGTGGGCCTTGAGGCCCTCAGGGGCCTGTGTACCAGCCTTGTCATAGCAGAATCGAATACATGAGACTATCCAGCAAGAGACAGTTCTCTTAGTAGCTGTTTTTCCTCTATCTACCTCCCCACAGGTGAGGAATAACTATGTGGATGGACCCCTGAACTGCTTGGTGTGATCTAAATAGTAAAACAGGGCCCTTTTGACATCCAGACTGTGGAGTGTTTGCTCCTCTGAAGTGGATTTATCAGTAAAGAACACAGGTAATATGATGAATTAGTTAAGGTGAATCTCTGAGACCCCCTTGGGCAAAAACGTTCTGTTTGTCCTGAGCTCAATCTTATCCCTATGAGGAATAATGTAGTTGGGCACAGTGCAGAGGACCTGTAACTCTGAAATCCTTCTTGGAGAGGTAATGGGCACTAGAAATACAGTTTTCCAAGTGACATACTTGAGGTGAGCCGAAACCATGGGTTCAAAGGGCGGCTCCATGAGCCTGGCAATACAGAGCTTCACACTCCAGGGTGGGACAGGTTTCCTGACTGGAGGCTGGACATGGAGGAGACCTCTGAAAAAATGTTTAAAAACAGATTGCGTCTTTCCAATAGAAAGATAAGCTGAAAGAGCAGCAGGTGAAGCTTCAGGAAGAATGCCTCAACCCTGAAACCTGTAAGTGCAGTGGGTAATCCAAAAGGTTAGGAATCAAAGCCTTAAGAGGATTACTGTGCTTTTCTTGCACCACAGGAAAACCTTTTCCATTTGGTTGCATAGGTATTTTGTACTAGGCTTTTTGCCATCCTCAGGATCTTGAGAACTTGTTCAGAATACTGAGTGGAAGGAAACTAACTCCTCAACAGCCAAGCTTTGAGGAAGAGATTTCAGATATGGGTGAGGTCACCCCTGTCTGAAGGAGAATCAGGATGCAGCGACAGAAGGGAGACTAATGGGTTTGCTGCAAGACAGGGTTAACAACAGGGATACCAGGCTTGCCTCGCCAATCTGGTGCCATCAGAATCAGTGTTGCAGGCTGAGCTTTGAGCTTTAACAAAACTCTGAAAATTACAGAAAGGGAGGAAAGGCATAAAGGAACTTTCCTGTCCAATCCAGGACTAAGGCATCTGTTGGGAGAGTTCCCAGGGCTGGAGGCCTGCAGCAATACAGTGGAAGATGGTTTAGGTGAGAGGCAAAAAGATCTACTTCTGGTGTGCCCCACCTTCTAAACACTGTGGCTAGCACCTGTTTGTTCAGACACCGTTCGCTGTGTCCCTGGTTGATGAGCCTGAGAGCGTCTACCAGGGTACGGTCCTTGCCTGGAAGATGTATGGCTGATAGATAGACTCCCAGGGAGTAGGCTAGGCCCCAAATCCTCATGGCTTCCAGGCATAAGATGCTAGACCTTGTGCCACCCTGCTTGTTTATGTAAAACATTGCAGCGGTGTTGCCTGTTCTGATCTGGACTGTGTGACCCTTTATCTGTGAGGCAAATGCATTGACAGCCAGATAAATGGCCCAGAGTTCCAGCAAGTTAATGTGAGTGTGTGACTATCTGGAGCCCAGGAGTCACTGATGGAAGTACTGTCCATGTGAGCTCCCCATCCAAGCAGAGAAGCATCTGTAGTAATGATTCCTGAAGGGGAGAGAGCCTGGAAGAAAATTCCAACTGAGAGATTAGTAGCTTCTTCCATCAGGCCAGAGACTGAAGGAGTTTGTGACTGGGACCAGTCTGGACAGTGAATTTTTGCTTTGGGACCAGTGAGACCTTAGGTGCTGCCAAATGTCCCTCATTCTGAATCTGACCCCTGGAACCACAGCTGTCATTGATACCATGTGTCCCAGGAATCTTAGGAAGTGCCTGTCTGGCCCAGGATGAAAGAATTTGCCATTGACAAAAAAGTCTGAATTCTTTCCAAAGGAAGGAAAGCTCTGCTCTGTAAGGTATCCAACTGTGCTCCTATGAACATAAGGAGCTGTGTTGGCTCAGATGAGATTTCTTTTGATTTATAAGAAACCCCAAGGAGTGCAGAGTGTCCCTTGCTGAGGAAGCGGCCTCCTCCACTTGTAATGGTGTTTTCCCCACTTGAGCCAGTCGTCCAGATAAGGACAAACTGAAATCCCTTTTTTCTGAAATGGGCTGCCACTACAGCCAGGCATTTTGTGAATACCCTGGGGCAGATGTCAGGCGAAGGCATGGCTGAAAACTGGTAGTGTCCTGAAGGAAGTTTGAGCGTCAGAAACTTTCTGTGAGACTGCCTTATTGGGATGTGAAAGTAGGCATCTAAGGTCTAGGGAGGCTAGCCAGTCTCCCTGCTACAGAACTGAATCACCATTTTAAGGGTGACCATTTTGAATTTGGGCTTCAGAAGATGCTTGTTCAAATATCTGAGGTCTAAAATAGGTTGCCATTCTCAGTTTTTCTTTTGTGTCAGGAAGTATCTGGAGTACAGATCTTTGTCCCTTTGATGGAAAGATACTCTATCACCCTTCCTTCCAAAAGGTGCTTTACCTCCGTTTCCAATAAAAATCTTTCTGCTGGAGTTAAGAGATTTGGAAGGCTGGGTGCCCTTGAGGCTGGTATCTTTTGAACTGAAGGAACAGGCCTTTTTCCACTACCTCCAGGACCCACATGTCTGTTGTAATAAGGGTCCAGGACTGGAACTAGTGGGAGACTGCCCCACAGGTAGAGTGGAGGCAACCTGTACTGAGGAGTCAGTGCTTTTGCTGGGTAGCAGGAACAGGGGTAGAATGTACTATTTGATTCCAGAACTGAGGAATACATGGAAAAGTTTAATGAATACAAATCAACCTATCAGAGCAATACTTGGAAAACGAAGTCTTCTGTTCCTCAAAAGACTCACCAGAGGGGTAATAGAGGCAGGGGTACTTCCCTAGGTCCTATTATCCCCTTCCTCCTCAGTTTGACCTCTCTCAGTTTAGAGATTATTTCAGAGGAAGAGGCAATAAAGGTCAGAGAAGAGTGACTTCCTGTTGCAGGAAAAGTCCATCGCTTTGGGCTGAGTGTCCTGTGTCAAATGTGTTGTTCTTAGCCAAGCAAACAGTCTTAGGGCGATAGCCTGGGCCATAACCCTATAGGCTGCATCATTACTGTCATCTGCCACATAGAACTGGTATTTTGTAGCTTCTGAGGCAGTTTAGCTGTTTCCACCACATCCTTTGCCATAGAGTCGAGCCCTGTTTAACTATAGCTGGACTGAGTTCTAAGAAAAAATTTTTCACCTTAGTAATGTTGTTTCTTCTAATGAGTCTTGCTGTATTCTGACATATTGCAGTGATGTCCAACCTTTGAACTGCCCGGAGATGAAAGAGTTAACTTTCCATGCCAGGCATGGAACGCTGAGCTCGACTCGGTTGAGACTCTGTCTGCTGCTGTTTGAAATTAAACCGTCAGATCTTTATGAGCTAAACTCACTGGGTGCCCTGTGTGGAAACTGTAAACTTACACTAGCCAACTGGCTACTAAATATAATAGAGAGATTTTTTGGTCCCAAAGCAAAGACTCAAGTCAGGAAACCCAAAAAATAAAACAAAAACACAACACCCACACACCCAAACCAAAGGGATGAGAAAGAAGGGTGGGGGCACCTCCCGAGTGCCAACACTGCTACTGCCCACCCACATCCCAAAAACCAAGGTTCTGAGAGGGGCGGGAATCAGAATACAGCAAGACTCCATTAAAAGAAACAACATTACTAAGGTGAGTAATTTTTCTTCAAACAACATGAAGTCTTGCTGTATTCTGACATATTGCAGACTACCAAGCAGTACCTCCATGGAGGAGGGACAGAACCTACTTAGGAAATAGGTTCTGAAGCACTGCTGTGCCAAACCTAGCATCACTCCTAGCCTGGATGTCCAGAGAGTAATGCTTGGTAAAAGTGTGCACTGTTTTGCAGGTGGCTGCTTGACAAATCTCTAAGATAGGAATATCCCTGGTAGCAGCCAGAGAAGCAGCTGTACCTCTGGTAGAGTGAGCCCTCAAGCCTGAGGGTGGGATCCTACCTAGTTTTTCATAGCAAAATTGAATGCAAGAGACAATCCACCTGGCAATAGATCTCTTAGTGACAGGTTTTCCCTTACCAACCTCACCATAAGTAAGGAACAGTTGGAGGGAGTCAAACCTGTGACCCTTGATGCGCTCTATGTAGTAGCTAAGGGCCCTTTTCACATCCAAACTGTGCAGCCTCCTCTCCCCAGAGGAAGAATGGTCAGTGACGAAAACAGGAAGGGACATAGACTGGTTAAGGTGGAAATCTGAAACCACCTTGGGCAAAACTTCCTATTAGTCCTGAGGACCACCTCATCTCTATGGAAAGAGATAAAATCAGGCTCCACTGACAAGGCCTGTAACTCACTTATCGTCTGGCAGAAGTGATGGCCACCAAAAACAGTTTTCCGTCAAGTACTTAAGCTCTGCTGAGGACAAAGGCTCAAAGGGGTTGCATAAGCTGAGCAATGCAAACATTAAGGTCCCAAGCAGGGGCAGGGTCCCTAAAGAGAGGATTGTATGAAGCAATCCCTTGAAAAATTTAGAAAATACAGGATGAGCAGAAAGGGAAGAGTGTTTGCCTGCTGAAAGGAAGGCAGAGACAGCTACCAGATGCACTCTCAGTGTAGCCGGTCTGAGTCCCAAGCTATTAAGATGAACCATATAGTCAAGGACTGTGGGAAGGCCAGCAGACTCTGGAGAAATGTGCTTGCCAGAGCACCATATAGAAAATCTTTTCCACTTAGAGTTGTGTTTCTGGTGGAAGGTTTACGAGAAGTCTTCAAGATACCCAGAACACCTTGAGAGAGGTGTAAGTCAGCAAACTCTAATTCTTCAACAGCCAGGCCTTGAGGTTGAGAGATTTGAGATTCGGATACCAAACTGTCCCTGAGCACGTTAACAGGCTGTAATTCCTGGGAAGAGACAGGGAAGGTGGACTACTAAGGACAACAAGAGGGTACCAGGGCTGTCTGGCCCAGTCTGGAGCAATCAGAATCACCTTGCAGGGTTGAGACCCGATTTTGACTAACACCTTGAACAGGAGAAGGAAGGGGGGAAAAGCATACAGGAACTTCCCCTCCCAATTGAGAACTAGGGCATCCAGGGGGACTAAGCCCAACACTGGGGGCCTGTAGCAATAGAGAGGGAGTTGGTGATTGTCTGGGGCTGCAAAAAGATCTATCTGTGGAGTGCCCCATCTGGAGAGAATCACCTTCAAAACTACAGGATCTAGGGACCATTCGTGATGGCCTTGAGATATCCTGCTGAGAGCATCTGCCAGGACATTGTCTTTGCCTGGGAGGTGCACTGCTGTAAGAGAGGTGTTCAGGGAATAGGCCAGAGACCACAACTTCATTGCCTCTGTGCACAAGGCCGTAGACCGAGTGCCCCCTTGCTTGTTGATATACCACATTGTGGTGGTATTGTCTGTTCTGATCTGAACTACTTGTTCTGAACAGACTTGGAAAAAGCTCGAAGTGCAAGAAACACTGCTCTGAGTTCTAATAGATTGATGTGAAGCAGAGATTCCTGAGGAGACCACAACCCTTGGGTGGTGAGGTCCCGCAAGTGGGCTCCCCAGCCCAAGAGGGAGGCATCTGTAGTAAGGATTAGAGAATGAGACTGAGTGACAAAAGGAACTCCTTGTCTTAGATTGTCCTGATCCTGCCACCACTGTAATGCCTGGATCAGGGTTCGAGTCACTGGAATCAGTTTGGTCAGAGGGTCCTTTTTCTGAGACCAAAAGGCTCTCAAGTGGAACTGAATGTCCCTCATCTGAAATCTTGCTCCTGCACCACTGCTGTAGAAGAAGCCATGTGCCCCAGGAGCTGCAGAAAATGCCTTGCTGGTCGAGACACCTGGAGGGTGAATGAAGAGGCCAGTGAAATAGGGTCCTTGCCCTGTCCAGGGAAGAAGGCTCTGCCCTTACTGTATCTAGCTCTGCGCCTATGAAGGTGAGGAGCTGTACAGGCTCTAGAACTGACTTTGAAAGATTCAGAAGGAAACCTAGAGAAGTGAGCAGTTGCTGAGTTATCTGTAGGTGTAACTTGACTTGGTCTGGAGACTGGCCTACTATGAGCCAGTCGTCCAGGTATGGAAAGATGGAGATCCTTTTTCTTCTTAGGAAGGCAACTACTACTGCCAGGCATTTTGTGAACACCCTTGGAGCAGAGGTTAGGCCGAAGGGCATTGCTCTGAATTGGTAATGGCCTGAGGGCAGCTCGAACCTGAGATATTTTCGGTGGGAGCTTCTGATGAGAATATGGAAATAGGCATCCTTGAGGTACAGGAGACTAGCCAGTCCCTGGCCTTAGAGAGGTAGAATTATTCCCAGAGTCACCATTTTGAACTTTGGCTTTAAAATGTGCTTGTTTAAATATCTGAGGTCAGGATGGGCTGCCATTCTCCTGTCTTTTTGGGGGTTAGGAAGTACCTGGAGTACAATCCTTTCCCTTTGTGTGAGGGTGGAACCCTCTCTATAGCTCTCAGAGCCAAGAGGAAAGACCTCTGCCTCTAGGGCCAGTGCCTCTGGGAATTTGCAGGTGGAAAGGATCTGGTTCTCATCTTTGGAAATTTTTGAAGCTGAGAACCAGTCCCTGGCTTACTACTTCCAGGACCCATTTGTCTGATGTTAAAGACATCCAGTCCTGGACAAAGTAAGCCAGCCTGCCCCCTACAGGTGGTGGAGAATCGGCCCTGGCAATCCCATCAGGGTGCCTGTTTGGCAGGGGCTTTAGGCTGGGGGTGGAAGCAGGCCTGCTTGTACCCAGTCTGCCTCTCCCTCTGAAGAACCCCCTATGAGCATAAGCAGAAGAGGAGGCCTGGGCTTGGTAGAATGGCCTATGAAAAGGCCTGCCCCTGCCCCTGGAATGCTGCCTCTGGGGAGTGGCTTGCATTTCCTTGGCCTGAGTCCTCCTATAGG
The DNA here is from genome assembly GCA_016271365.2 of Neoceratodus forsteri. Taxonomy (NCBI): domain Eukaryota; kingdom Metazoa; phylum Chordata; order Ceratodontiformes; family Ceratodontidae; genus Neoceratodus; species Neoceratodus forsteri. The sequence continues at coordinate 1,549,785,295 of CM057450.1, forward strand.
TGGTCCTGTATTCATCCATTTTCTTCATGTAGTTCTCTGTTTGCTCCCCAAACAGAGAATTACCCACAACAGGAAAATCCATGGCCTTAGTCTGGGTATCCTGAGACAGGCTAGTACATCTGAGCCAAGCCATCCTACGAAGGGCCACAGATGTAGCCATGACTCTAGACAAAACATCACTGGAGTCCACTGCACCATGGAACTGCACCTTCGATGCCTCAATACAATCTGCAGCCACCTGCTCCAGCTCCTTGGCAAGCTGTCCACGGACCTGTTTAGCTAAAGCCATTACAGTGTCCCATCTAGATTTCTGATATCTAGCTATATAGGCCATATAATTAGCCTGCCTGAGTCCCAAGAATGCTGCCATGTTCTGCTTTTCTACCATGGCATCAATCCTCCTGGAGTCCTTATCTGGGGGGTGTGAAGCCAAGGGTATATTTGCCTTATCACAGGCAGCAGCCTGCACTACCCCAACATGGCTGCATTGCTGGGTAAGGAACTCCATATCTGAGCCTGAGAGAGTATACCTCTTGTCCATTCTCTTGTCCACAGGAGGTATAGAATTAGGAGTCTTTAAAATTTTCATTGTCTGTTTCCCAAAGGACTTATGAAGGGGAATAGACAGCCTCCTGGACTCTGGGATATCCATCATTTCAACATAGTCAGGCTCCTCCTGGTGCGTCTACAGCTTCTTCCATAGGAAGCTGCAGAGTTTCAGCCACTTTTGTAGAACATAAAATGGGAAGGGGACTCAAAGCCTAGGAGGAGAAACCCCTGAAGGTCTGTCTGGGGAGATGTCCGGGTCAATAGGCACATCCAGACTTTCGTAATCACCATCACTATTCTCATACTCTCCTTCCTCCTCCTCCGGTTCATAAAAATCTTCTAAATTATAATCTGGAACCAGGGGAACCGACCGAACCGAGCCCCTTCCCGATGGTGCCGGTTCGGTCGGAACCGGGGTTAGCGACTGAACAATCCTTATCGCTTTGGCTATTTCATCAGCGGTCGGAGAAAGAATATGTGGATCCGCACCGGCTGATTTATCCCTTCTTTTTCTTTTAACTGGAACCGACTCCTTGGAGTCGGTTTTCCTTGCCGAAGAAGTTTCGCCCTGGTCAGAGGGCACTCCTTCTGGTTCGGTTGGAACCGAACCAGGCTGGCCATCCGGGTCAGCGGACTTCTTGGCCTCTCTTTCCCTGAGCCTACCAACTCTCTTTTCCAGGGTAGCTGCAGGAAAATTCTTGCAAATCTGGCAGTCTGAATTGAGGTGGTCAAACCCCAGACAATAAACACAGGTGGTGTGGGGATCAGCCTTAGCAAAGACTTCCCCACACACACTACAGTGTTGAAACACACTGGGCCCGGTTTTTCTTTTGGGTTTCTCAGACATGGCCAGTCCTAACAAAAACTTACCCTTTTTTCGGCAATCTGCCAGGCAAGACACCCTTATCGGTTCCTGACCGTGTTACGGGTCGTGGAAAAAAATGTAATGAAATCCGTTTTTTTTTTAGAACCAATAAGGACCGGTTACCACACTCTAAAAGTAGAATAAGCTTTTTTTGAACAACCTGATCGGTTCAAACCGAACCGATCCGACGTTTACAAGTTCCACACAGAAGAACAAGAAAAATAAACCTATCTAGTACTCGTTTTTCACACTCATCACAAAATGGTACTATATGCTCTGAACCTGCTGCTGTTACTGTATTATTATGCACGTCTTACTCATATTGTAAGAAATTTTTGCTCACACTATGTAATTGTGTAATTCTTCCATTCTATTACACCAATGTCTGAACTACTCTGCATATTGTATGAACCACCTTTCATCTCAGCTACTGCACCCTTCCTACTGGACCACTGTCTTATCTTCAAATTATGTATGGACTGTTTTGTCTTATTTTCTGCAATATTGTACCCCCTACCCCAGGGCGCATCTGGAATCGAGCGGTACTCCGCTCAGTATGCCTTTCCTGGTAAATCTCTTAAATAAATAAATAAATGATACCACAGACAGAGTCTGAACTGACAGGTAAATGGTTAAATTCAGTCGAAAACCGAGAAAAACAATACTTTAACTGACAACTTGAACCGAGCAAAGAAGAAATCTCCGGAGCGACTGTTCAGTGAGGCGGAGTAAAAAATCTGACGGTTTAATTTCAAACAGCAGCAGACAGAGTCTCAACCGAGCTCGAGCTCAGCGTTCCATGCCTGGCATGGAAAGTTAACTCATCTCCGGGGCAGTTCAAAGGTTGGACATCACCGCAATATGTCAGAATACAGCAAGACTTAATGTTGTTTGAAATGGCTTTCTGATACTTGACTTGTGTAAGACATGTATGAAGCGAGGTGGAGGAGAAGGGAAGCAGAGGTATATGTCTTTCTAGACAAAGTCTAGCCTTTTCAGGAGGCTGGGAAGAAAGAGGAATCCCTGCTTTGTCATGTGCTGCTTATTGCAAAACTCCCTCATGACTAGGGTGCACAAACAGAAACACTATCCGTTTTAGACAATTGGTATTTCTTATCCAATCTCTTCTCCACCAGACACAGATGTGGGAGTCTGGAGAAGCTTCATAGTGTTCTTTGTGAAAGGTTTATAAATAAGAAGAACTAACTTCTTGAGAAAGAGAAGACGGAAAAAATTACTCACCATAGTACTCTTCTTTTTTCCAAGGGGTCCTTTAGCATCAGTATCTATAGCAGTTAGCTGGCTAGGTGCAACTTCCCCCGGATAATTGCCTTTAAGATAATTAGCATGATGAGCTTGGGCATTGGCCATTCGGAAATAAGGAGGGGAGTGTGCTGAGAGGGAGCAGTCTAAACAGCTTCACAATTTTTTCAAAGATAATGGGCACATGCCCCCAAAAGTGAACCGACAGGACTCAAAAGGCATGCAAATGTCCAAAACCGGAACAGATATCAACAACTTGAGCTCAAAAGGGGAGGAGCTGAAAGGGGCCTGGGGAACTGTGGATTTAAAACAGGAGTTGTCTGTGCACTCTGTCTGCTGAAAGAGAGAGAGAGAAAGCAGCCAAACGCTTCCTTAAATCAAGGAGGTAATTTAATAGACTACACTGAATTGAATTATTAATTTTTGGGCCTGTGTAAGTAAGTAGTTTTGATTCTCTGTTTTTGAGGCGGAGGTTGACTTTTCCTAGTTTAACTTTTATTTGCCAAGGAGGAACTCTAGCTGGGAGAGATTTGCAGTCATTTGTGACTAGACCTGTTACTTAACCTCTGTAATATAGGTGTCTGAAAGGAAGGAAGGCACTCCCTGGGGTGGAGGGTCAGAGTCGTAGTTGATTGTTTCTGGAGGTACCTGCAGTGGCGAACAAGGAGGATGCCGAGAACCTCCACAAAAGGAGATCCAGAGGAGGGTAGCATAGGACCACATAGAAGAAGGAAACAACTCCTGGTGGGGGACTCAATTGTTATGTGGGTAGAACTGGGGGAGGGAGAGAAGGTGCCTGCCCGGCACCATGGCTTGGAGGGACAGGAAATGAATCCTCAGGATCGTGGGAGCAGCTGCAAGGGGGAGTGAGCTGGATGTCATTATCCACCTAGGAAAAAATTACCTGGCTGAGAATGACATCACAGCAGTGCAACAGGAGTTTGTGGAGTTGGGGAGGAGCCTTAGACAAGTGGCACACATGGTAACTTTCTCGGAAGTGCTACCTGTCTATGGCATGGATGAGGCTAGGACAACTCCGCACCATGGGATTCAATGACTGGTTGAAAAACTGGTGCAGAGCTCAGGGAACTGGAGCTCTACCTGGAGGGATGCAGGCCTATACTGGTGTGATGGTCTGCATCTGTCCAGGAGGGAACCAGGATCCTAGGCGATAGGTTTAAATGCTTCAATGGCAAGCATTTAAACTAGCCAAGGGGAAGGCACTGAAAAGAGAGAGAATCTACCCCGCCCCCACCCAAAAAAAAAAAAAAAAAAAATTTCAGGGTAGTTACTGAGGTAAACACCAAGATAGGTCAGTCGATAGGGAGAAGGGCTGGGGTAAATAGAGAAAAAGACAAAGGCAGTAAGGACATGGATGGGGCAAAAAGAAATAAGGCCATATAAAAATGGACGGTAAGGAGTACCAGTGTGCATAGTCTAGGTAAAAAGCTCCTCAAAATGGCGGCCTTGATGGAGGAGGGATGCCTGGATAGCATGGCAGTCAAAGAAACATGGTACACAGAGAGCCATGACTGGGATGTCAACATACCAGGGTACACAATCTACAGGAGGGACAGGGAGGGTAGAAGAGGAGGAGGAGTACCTCTTTATGTAAGGGAAGGGATCAAAGCAACAGAACTAAAGGATAAACAGGGAGAAAAGGAGGCACTGTGGGTCACCCTGGAGACTGGAAATGGCACCACAATCAGCAGAAGGGTTGTATACAGACCCCCGTCTCAGGGGGAGGAAATGGACAAGAAAGGGGAGATATTGCTGATGGGGGACCTGAATATGCCAGATGTTAACTGGAGCACCTTTGCTGTAGCCACATCCAAGAGCAGGGCCATTCTCAATGCCCTACAGGGGCATGCCTCAGACAGCTAGTTTTGGAACCCACTCGGGAGGAAGCAATCTTAGACCTGGTACTATCAAATGGGAACAAAGAGGATCTCAGATCTAGAAGTGGGTAGCCATCTCGGAACAAGCGATCACCAAACAGTGTGGTTCAAGACAAACTTAGCTGTGGAGTCAAGCCATACAAAAGTGAAGGTACTGGACTTCAGGAGAGCAGATTTTGTCAAAATGGGAGAGTGCCTCAGAAAAGCACTAGCAAACAGGCAAGAAGGTGAGATGGGGTAGAGCAACAATGGGGACACATCAAAACCGCCATCACAGAGGCAACAAGCCTTTGTGTGAAGCAAATAAATCAAAATGAAAGAAAAAAACACTATGGTTCTCAAAAGAAGTGGCAGGGAAGGTTATGGAGAAAAAGATAGCATTTAGGATGTACTAGGAAACACAGAAGAAGCAGGACAGAGACCTGTACCAGTTAAAGCAGAAGGAACCGGGGAAGGCAGTCAGAATAGCAAAGGCCCAAACCAAGGAAAGGATAGCCAACTTGGTTAAGAATGGGGATAAAACCTTTTATAGGTACATCAGGGAGCAAAGAAAGACTAAGGCAGGGATACTGAGGCTGAATAAAGAGGAAGGTGGTTGGGCAGAGAGTGACAGTGAAAAAACAGGGATACTGATTGAATACTTCTGCTCAATATTCACAAAGGAAGAGCAGGGGTAGATACCTAATCCAGTCAACAGAAGTACTCTGGATAGGGGGTTGATATTAGTGCTTTCACAGAAGAAAAGGATTCTGAAAGAGCTCCTAAAACTGAAGGTGGATAAAGCAATGAGGCCTGATGGGATTCACCCCAAGATTCTAAAAGAAATAAGGGAAGAACTAGTAACACCACTGACTATTCTTTTTAATAAATCATGGGAGGATGGTGTGGTACCCAAGGACTGGAGGAGGGCAGATCCGAGTCCCTTTCACAAAAGTGGGAGTAAGACAGAGGCAGGAAACTACAGAGCTGTCAGTTTGACCTCAGTGGTAGGGAAAATGATGCAATCATTTCTGAAGGAAAAAACTGTTGAGTACCTAGAGGCCAGTGGGACACAGGACCCAAGACAGCATGGTTTCGCAGCAGGAAGGTCACGTCAGACAAACTGAATTGATTTCTTTGACTGGGTGACCAAAGCAGTAGACCAGGGAAGGGCTGTGGACATGGCCTACCTACACTTTAGCAAGGCATTTGACACAGTCCCACACAAAAGATTAATAAACAAATTAGCCAGCCTGGGAGTGGGTCCCAGGGTGGTAGCCTGAGTAAAACACTGGCTGGACAACAGAAAACAGAGGGTAATAGTAAATGGAGTCCACAGTGAAGAAAGGTGGGTTACTAGTGGGGTACCGCAGGGTTCAGTACTGGGACCGGACCTTCTTAATGTCTTTATAAGTGACATTGCAGAAGGACTGGAAGGAAAAGTATGTCTCTTTGCAGATGACAAAGATCTGCAACAGGGTTGATACGCAAGGTGGGGCGAAAAGGATGAAAAGGGACTTGGCAAGGTTGGAGGAATGGTCAAATGTATGGCAGCTTAGATTCAACGCAAAGAAGTGTACAGTAATGCACCTGGGAAACAAAACCCAGGGAAGAGTACACAATGGGGGTGAGATACTGACAACAAAAATGGAGAGGGACCTGGGGGTAGTCATATCACATGACCTAAAGGGGGGCCAGCAATGTGAGAAGGCAGTAAGGAGGGCTGGGGGGATACTGGGATGCACAGGGAGTGGCATCACCAGTAGAAAACAGGAAGTTGTAGTCCCTCTGTACAGATGGTTGGTAAGACCACATCTGGAGTACTGTGTACAGTTATGGAGACACCATCTCCGCAGAGACAGAGAGGGTGGAGGCTGTCCAGAGGAGGGCAATGAAAATGGTGCAGGCTCTGCACCAGAAGACATATGGAGAAAGACTAAAGGAGCTTAAGATGTATAGCCTCGTGGAAAGGGGGGGGGAGGACATGATGGAAACTTTCAAATACCTCAAGGGAATCAACAAAGTCCAAGAAGGTAGCATCTTTCAGAAAAAGAGATGTGCAAGAACAAGGGGGCACAATTTGAAGATAGAGAGGGCCGGCTTAGAGATAATGTGAGGAAGTATTTCTTCACAGAGAGGGCTGTAGATGCATGGAACAGCCTTTCTGAGGAGGTCATAGAGTCAAAAACAGCGGGGGAATTCAAGAATGCATGGGACAAACATAAAGCAATTCTTGTTGGGAGTAGGCTGTTGGTTAACTAGGATCTGCAGCTTATCCGCTAGGTAGGGAAATGGGCAGACTAGGTGGGCCAAGCGGTCCTTATCTGCCATCAGATTCTATGTTTCTATGACAACTCTAATAAAAGACCAGTTTTGGTGATAAAACTACTAACAGAGCCTTTCACCTAAAAGGTGAACCGGGGAGGGGTGGAGCTTACTGATGGTAAAGGACTCCTTGAAGAAAGAAGATTACTACAGTAAGTAATTTTTATTCTTACCCTAGGAGTCCTTTAGCATCAGTAACTATAGCAGACTACCGAGCAGTACCAAGTGGGAGGTGGGCAGGAACCTACTTAGGAAAGAGGATTTGCAGACCCGCCTTGCCAAATTTTGCCACCAGATCTGGACTACAAGTCTAAGCTGCGGTGCTTAAGAAAAAATTACTCACCTTAGTAATTATGTTTCTTCTAATGGAGTTTTGCTGTATTCTGACAAGTGCAGTTAGCCCCAGCCTTTAAACTGCCCTGGAGAAGAAAGAGTTAACTTTCTATGCCAGGCATAGAATGTTGAGCTCGAGCTCGGTTGAGATCTCCGTCTAGAGTCATTTGAACTGCAACCGTCAGATTCTTATGAGCAAAAACTCACTAACTATTCTATGTGGAAATTGTACAATTTTTACTAGCCAACTGGCAACAAAAGTTTTGGATTCCCAAAGGAAGACTCAAGTCAGGAAACCCAAAACCTAGTAGAATAATAATAAAAAACACCCAAAGAAGAGGAGGGTGTAAAAAGGAGCACCCCTGAGGTGCAACACTGCACCTGCCCACCCACTTCCAAAAACAGGTTCTGAGAGGGGAGGCAGGGAGGGAGGTCAGAATACAGCAAGACTCCATTAGAAGAAACATAACTACTAAGGTGAGTAATTTTTTCTTTAAACAACAAGAAGTCTTGCTGTATTCTGACAAGTGCAGACTACCAAGCAGTACCTTCATGGAGGAGGGACAGAACCTACTTTGGGAATAGGCTCTTTAGTACTGCTGTGCCAAACCGAGCATCACTCGTAGCCTGGATATCCAGAGAGTAATGCTTGGCAAAAGTATGGACTGTTTTCCAGGTGGCTGCTTGACAAACTTCTAAGAGAGGAATATCCCTGGCAGCAGCCAGAGAAGCAGCTGTACCTCTTGTAGAGTGAGCCCTCAGGCCTGAGGGTGAAATCTTTCCCAGTTTCTCATAGCAGAAATGTATGCAAGAAACAATCCACCTGGCAATAGTTCTCTTGGTGGCAGGTTCGCCCTTTCCCACCTCCCCATAAGTGAGGAACAACTGGCGGGAATCAAACCTGTGACCCTTGGTATGCTCTATGTAGTAGCTAAGGGCTCTTTTAACATCTAAACTGTGTAGCCTCCTCTCTCCTGAGGAAGAATGATCAGTGAAGAAAACAGGAAGAGAGAGACTGATTCAAGTGGAAGTCTAAAACCACTTTGGGCAAGAACCTTCTATTGGTTCTAAGGACCACTTTATACCTATGAAAGGAGGTAAGAAAAAATTACTCACCTTAGTAATGTTGTTTCTTCTAATGGAGTCTTGCTATATTATGACAATTGCAGTTTGTCCCACCATTAGAACTGCTCCGGAGGTGAAAGAGTTAACTCCCATTCTAAGAATGGAACTTGGAGCGCGAGCTCGGTTAGAGAAGCTCTGTCTGGGTTATTTCAAACTTAAACTGTCAGATCTTTACGAGCAAAACTCACTAAGCTCTGTGTGGAAGCTGTAACCTACACTAGCCAACTGGCTACCTGACTATTAACACATATTCCTGGTCCCAACACAAAGACTCAAGTCAGGGGACCAGAAGTAATAATATAATATAAGCAATAATATGAGATAAAATAAAAACACCACACCCAAAACCCCAAGAAGGGGTGGAAAACATATAATGGGCATAACTAGCGCCCACACTAGGCTGCCCACCCCATACCCAAGTAGAAGTTCTGAGAGGGGCAGGCTGGGAGGAGGTCATAATATAGCAAGACTCCATTAGAAGAAACAACATTACTAAGGTGAGTAATTTTTTCTTCAAAAATCATGAAGTCTTGCTATATTATGACAATTGCAGACTACACAGCAGTACCTCCATGGAGGAGGGACAGAACCTACTTAGGGAATAGGCTCTGAAGCACAGCTGTGCCAAACCGAGCATCTCTCCTGGCCTGGACATCCAGGGAGTAATGCTTGGTGAAAGTGTGTACCGTTTTCCAGGTAGCTGCTTGACATATCTCTAAGATAGGGATGTCTCTGGCAGCAGCTAGAGACGCGGCTGTACCTCTGGTAGAATGAGCCCTCAGGCCAGAGGGGAACTTTCCCCAGTTTCTGATAACAAAATTGGATACAAGAGACAATCCACCTGGCAATTGATCTCTTAGTGGCAGGTCTCCCTTTTCCGACCTCACTATAAGTGAGAAAAAGTTGGAGGGATTCGAACCTGTGACCCTTGAGTACGTTCTATATAGTAACTTAGGGCCCTCTTAACATCTAAACTGTGCAATCTCCTCGCCAGAGGAGGAATGTTCAGTGCAAAACACTGGAAGGAGATAGATTGATTAAGATGGAAATCTGAAACCACCTTAGGCAAAACTTCCTGTTAGTCCTGAGGACTACCTTATCCCTGTGGAAAGAAATAAAGTCAGTTTCTACTGACAAGGCTTGCAACTCACTTATGCGCCTGGCAGAAGTGATAGCCACTAGAAAACAGTTTCCAAGTTAAATACTTAAGCTCTGCAGAAGACAGAGGTTCAAAGGGGTTGCATTAACTGGGCTAATGCAAACATTAGTCCCAGGCAGGGCGGATCCCTAAAAGGTGGATTAGTATGAAGTAATCCTTTAAAAACTTGGAAAATACAGGGTGAGCGGAAAGAGAGGAGGGCTTTCCTGCTGAAACAAAAGCAGAGACAGCTGCTAAATGTACTTTCAGGGTAGCTGGTCTCAGGCCCAAAGAATTAAGATGGACCATATAGTCCAAAACAATGGGCAAATCAGCAGATTCTGGGGAAATACGTTTCCCAGAACACCAAATGGAAAACCTTTTCCACTTAGAATAATAAGTAGCCCTAGTGGAAGGCTTCCTAGAAGCCTTTAGGATTTCAAGAACACCCTGAGAAAGGTGTAGGTCAGCAAATTCTAACTCCTCAAGAGCCAGGCCTTGAGGTTGAGGGATTTGAGGTTCGGATACCAAACTCTCCCCTGGGCACAGATTAACAGGTTGTGATTCCTGGGGAGACAGAGGGGAAGATGGACTGCTAGGGACAGAAGGAGTGGGTACCAGGGCTGCCTGGCCCAATCTGGGGTAATCAGAATCACCCTGCAAGGCTGGGATCTGATTTTGACTAGCACCTTGAATAGGAGAGGGAAGGGGGGAAAGGCATAAAGAAACTTCCCTTCCCAATCTAGGAGAAAGGCATCCAGGGGGACTGAGCCCAACACTGGGGGCCTGCAACAGAACAGTGGAAGTTGGTGATTGTCTGGGGCTGCAAAAAGATCTATCTGAGGGGTGCCCCATCTGGCAAAAACTATCCCCAGTACTTGAGGACCCAGAGACCATTCGTGATGGCCCTGGGAAATCCTGCTGAGGCATCTGCTAGGACATTGTCCTTTCCTGGAAGGTGGAATTGCTATGAGGGAAGTGTTCAGGAATAGGCCAGAGACCACAACTTCATTGCCTCGGTGCACAAGGCCGAAGACCGAGTGCCCCCCTGCTTGCTGATGTACCACATTGTTGTGGTGTTGTCTGTTCTGACTTGTACCACTTTGTTCTGAACAGACGCAGAAAACACTTGAAGTGCTAAAAAGACAGCTCTGAGTTCCAGCAAATTGATGTGGAACAGAGATTCCTGAGGGGACCACACTCCCTGAGTGGAGAGGTCGCCCATGTGGGCTCCCCAACCCAGGAGGGACGCATCCGTAGTGAAGGTCAAGGAATGAGACAGAGGAATGAAGGGGACCCCCAGTCTTAAATTGCTCTGATCCTGCCACCACTGGAGGGCCTGGATCAGGGTCCGGGTCACTGGGACCAACTTGGAAAGGGGGTCTCTTCTCTGAGACCAAAGGCTCTCAAGTGAAACTGAATGTCCCTCATCTGAAATCTTGCTCCTTGCACTACAGCTGTGGACGCAGCCATGTGCCCCAGGAGCTGCAAAAAGTGTCTTGCCGGTCGAGACCTGCAGAGTGAAGGAGGAGGCCAGAGCCACCAAGTTCCTTACCCTCTCTAAGGGTAGGAAAGCTCTGGCCTGCTTTGTGTCCAATTCTGCACCTATGAAGGTGAGCATCTGAACTGGTTCCAGAACTGACTTTGGAAGATTGAGCAAGAAGCCCAGGGAGGTGAGCAGCTGCTGGGTAACTTGCAGGTGAGATTTTACCTGTTCTGGGGACTGGCCTACAATGAGCCAGTCGTCCAGATAGGGAAAGACAGCAATCCTTTGCCTTCTTAAATGAAGAACTGCTACTGCCAGACATTTTGTGAATACCCTTGGGGCAGAGGTGAGGCTGAAGGGCATTGCTCTGAACTGGTAATGGCCTGAGGGCAGTTCGAATCTGAGGTACTTTCGGTGGGAGCTTCTGATGAGAACATGGAAGTAGGCATCCTCGAGGTCCAGGGACGCTAGCCAGTCCCCTGGCCTTAGGGAGGGTAAAATAATTCCCAGGGTCACCATTTTGAATTTTGGTTTTAAAAGGTGCTTGTTTAGGTATCTTAGATCCAGGATGGGCCGCCATTCTCCTGTCTTTTTTGGGGTAAGGAAGTACCTGGAGTACAGACCTTTGCCCTGGTGTAGGGGAGGAACCCTTTCTACAGCTCTGAGAGCCCAGAGGGTTGAGACTTCTATTTCCAAAGCAAGAGCCTCTGATGGATTTGCAGGTGGAAAGGATCTGGTTCTCGTCTTTGGAAATTTTTTGAAGCTGAGAACCAGTCCCTGGCTTACTACTTTCAGGACCCACTTGTCTGATGTTAAAGACTCCCAGTCCTGAATAAGTAAGCCAGCCTGCCCCAGGTAATGGAGAATCGGCCCTGGGCATCCCATCAGGGTGCCTGTTTGGCAGGAGCTTTAGGCTGAGGGGTGGGAGCAGGCCTGCTCGCACTCAGTCTGCCTCTCCTCTGAAGAACCCCTCTGGGCAAAAGCTGAAGAGGAGGCCTGGGCTTGGTAAAAGGCCTGTGAAAGGCCTGCCCTGCCCCTGGAAGCTGCCTCTGAGGAGTGGCTTGCCTCCTTGGCCTGTGCACTCCTATAAGTGGTCCTATACTCATCCATTTTCTTCATGTAATTCTCTGTCTGCTCCCCAAACAGAGAATTACCCACAACAGGAAAATCCATGGCCTTAGCCTGGGTATCCTGTGACAGGCTAGTACACCTGAGCCAAGCCATTCTACGAAAAGCCACAGATGAAGCCATGACTCTTGAAGATACATCATTAGAGTCCACTGCAGCATGGAATTGCACCTTGGATGCCTCAATACCACCAGCAGCCACCTGTTCCAGCTCCTTGGCAAGCTGGCCAGAGACCTGTTTCGCTAACGCCATAACAGTATCCCATCTGGATTTCTGGTATCTTGCAACATAGGCCATATAATTTGCCTGCCTGAGTCCCAAGGATGCTGCCATGTATTGTTTCTTTGCCATGGCATCAATCCTCCTGGAGTCCTTGTCAGGGGTGTGAAGCCAAGGGAATATTTGCCTTATCACAGGCTGCAGCCTGCACTACCCCAACATGGCTGCATTGTTGTGAAAGGAACTCCGTGATCAGAGCTCGACAATGTATACCTCCTGTCCATCTTTTATCCACAGGAGGTAAAGAATTAGGAGCTTTTAAAATCTTTATTGTCTGTTTCTAAAAGATTTATGTAAAGGAATAGACAATCTCCTAGACTCTGGGATATCCATCATTTCCACATAGTCAGGCTCCTCCTGTTCATCCACAGCTTCTTCCAAAGGGAGCTGGAGGGTTTCAGCAACTTATTTATAAAACAGAAAATGAGAAGGGGACTCAGAAAGCCTAGGGGGGGATACTCCTGAAGGTCTGTCTGGGGAGATGTCCGGTTCAATGGGCACGTCCAGACTTTCAAAATCACATTCACTCTCTTCATAATCCTCCTCCCCCTCCTCCGGTTCAATAAATTCTTCTATATCATATTCTTGAACCGATGGAACCGGCCGAACCGACCATTTACCTGCTGGTGTCGGTTCGGATGGAACCGGGGAAAGCGACTGGACAATTTGGATCGCTTTGGCTATCTCTGCAGCGGTTGGAGAAGGAAATTTTGGCTCCACACCTGCTGACTTTCTAGTTCTCTTTGCTGGAACTGGCTCCTCCGAGTCAGCTCTTCGTTTGCCAGAGGAAGTATCGCCCTGGTCAGAGGGCACTCCCTCCGGTTCGGTTGGCACCGAACCGGGCTGGCCATCCGGGTCAGCGGACTTTTTGGCCTCTCGTTCCCTGAGCCTACCAACTCTCTTATCCAGGGTAGCTGCAAGGAAATTCTTGCAAATCTGGCAGTCTGCATTGAGGTGGTCAAACCCCAAACAATAAACATATGTGGTGTGTGGGTCAGCCTTGGCAAAGGCTTCACCACAGACACTACAGTGCTGAAACCCAGTGGGCCCGGTTTTTCTTTTGGGTTTCTCAAGACATAATGCCAGCCTAACCAAAAACTTGCCCTTTTCCGGCAAATCGCCAAGCAAGACACCTTATCGGTTCCCAACCGTGTCACGGGTCGTGGAAAAAACATAATGAAATCCATTTTTTTAGAACCGATAAGAACTGGGAACCGCACTCTAAAAGAAATTTAATAAATTTTAACAACAACCTGATCGGTTCAAACCGAACCGATAACACGCTTGCAAGTTCCACACAGAGAAAAGTAAAACCTATCTATTACTTACGATACCACAGACAGAACTTGAACCGACCGGTTGCGGTTAAAAATATATACTTACGGTTTAGAAAACCGAGAAATAACACTTTTTTAACCGACAAATGAACTCAGCAGTAGGAGGAATCTCCGGAGCAACTGTTCAGTGAGGCGGAGTAAAGAATCTGACAGTTTCAGTTTGAAGATCAACAGACAGAGTTTTTTCAACCGAGCTCGCGCTCAAGATTCCATGCCTGGCATGGAAGTTAACTCTTTCACCTCCGGAGCAGTTCTAAGGCTGGGACAAACTGCATGTGTCATAATATAGCAAGACTTCATGTTGTTTGAAATATGTTTTTCAAATTTCTGGAAAAAGTACTTTTGCAAATTGCGACAGTAGTTTTCCATCTGTGGGAAAGTGACAGCGATTCTTTGGCACTGCACTGCAAAAGAACCGTTGGGACTTTTGGGCTGAAATTTGAAGGGAATGGAGCCGACATCTCACAGATGTGCCTCTCAGTGTTGTATTGAAAAATATTACACGGCGGCAAAGTTACGGCAGTCCAAAGTTGACGGTTTTCCCATAGGATAACATTACGGCGCCAGCTGATACAGAAATCCTTTGGATCCCTGCTGCAAAATAACGGTTTGGTCTTTTTTCCTGAAATTTGAGGAAGACAGCCAACAGCCCACATATGTGCCTTTCAGTGGTTTGGTGAAAAAATATTACACAGCGGCGAAGTTACGGCACTCCAAAGTTGACGATTATTCCCATAGGATAACATTACGGCGCCCAACGCATTACAGAAATCCTTTGGATCCCTGCTGCAAAATTACGGTTTGGTCTTTTTTCCTGAAGTTTGAAGGGAAGACAGCCAACAGCCCACAGATCTGCCTTTCAGTGGTTTGGTGAAAAAATATTTCAGGGAGGCAAAGTTATGGCGCTCCAAACTTCTCTTTTTTTCCCATAGGATAACATTACGGTGTTCGCCGTATTAGGCCCGTATCTCGGAACGGAGTGAGATAATGGACTTTCATACGGAAAAATTAAGAATGGGGGCTAAGTACCAAATTAGCCAGGACAGCTGTAAATAATATGACTTTAAAATTTTTTTTCTACATCGTACGGTTCCTGAGATATAATGTATTTAGTATTCCAAGTTCTCATTTTCTGCGCCGATACTCATTATTATGCATACATTATTTGTACTCACTGTCTTTCTCTATGCAGGTTTTGGGGAAAACCAGCCTGTGCGCTTACATTACTGTTGCCCTTCCGCTATGTTCCGCACTGCTTCACTTACCGCTGATGTCTGCCACCACATGCGCATTCCATGCTTTCATCTGCGCTTGTGTTTCTGTTTTTTGCCATTTCTGTCTACAGTACTGTTTATCTTTCTGTTTCACTTTACGTCACCATGCCCATTGACATTTCTGTTTGCAGGCACCATGTTACTCTGTGACAACACATCACGTGGCAGACCGATTACCCTTTCTGTTCTCATTGCGCTTGTGTTACCATAATGTGCCCACTGTTAGCATTTCTGTTACGTTGTTGTTCCTGTTAGTATGCCACAAGACATCATGTGCGGGAGCGCGGCCCTTTCTCGTTATCATTCTCAAAAGAAGGAAATTAGAGGCAAAACTCCGTTTAATGCATTAGTTAGGTTGTTCCAGCGACAAAAGTGAGGAAATTCGCTGTTAGAAACCCCCTTGGACCCCCGCCCACCCCCAACCGGCACTGGGGTGTGCATTGGGATTGTGGAGTTACTTCTGCTGCTTTACACATGTCATGGGGTGAGAGTTAGGCTGACAATCCCAATGCGACACTGCTGCCGGGTTGGGCATGAAAAAGGGGTTTTCAACCCTAACAGCGAATTTCCTCACTTTGTCGCTGTGGAACAACCCTAACTAATGCATTAAACTGAGTTTTTGCCTCTAATATATATATATATATAGAGAAAATACAAAATCACACATGCCCCCACAATGCAAAGCATCATGGGCTGCATATGCAAATCACCACAGAATGTTATGCTGGTCCAACTTTAAGCAGAATTGCATGGTGCCGAAAGGCCTCTCACACAGCTTGCAAAGGGTGCTAACAGAAAACATAGACACGTGTTTCGTCCTACCAGGACTCATCAGTATGCCTCATCTGTTTGACACCCCAGTGGAATGGACCAGCTACCCTTAAGGCAGTGTGCCTTGGATATATTATGGTGAACCCATTAAAATAAAAAACTATTTAAAAGACAAAGAACCTCTGTGCACAAACACTGAGGCAAGGGTTACCCCAAAGGGCATTTGGCTGGGAAGCCAAGTTTCAAGAAAATACAAAAATCACACATGCCCCCACAATGCAAAGCATCATGGGCTGCATATGCAAATCACCACAGAATGTTATACTGGTCCAAACTTTAAATAGTTTTTTATTTTAATGGGTTCACCACAATATATCCAAGGCACACTGCCTTAAGGGTAGCTGGTCCATTCCACTGGGGTGTCAAACAGATGAGGCATACTGATGAGTCCTGGTAGGACGAAACACGTGTCTATGTCTTCTGTTAGCACCCTTTGCAAACTGTGTGAGAGGCCTTTCGCACCATGCAATTCTGCTTAAAGTTGGACCAGCATAACATTCTGTGGTGATTTGCATATGCAGCCCATGATGCTTTGCATTGTGGGGCATGTGTGATTTTTTATTTTCTTGAAACTTGGCTTCCCAGCCAAATGCCCTTTGGAATCCCTTGCTCTCAGTGTTTGTGCACAGAGGTTCTTTGTCTTTATATATAGAGGCATGCCCGCGTTAGTCAAGAGAAGGAACCAGCGCTGCTGGGTCCAGTGTCGGATAGGCAGGCGCCGGGATCCGGCAAAGGGGATCTGATGGAGGGATTTGGTGGTGCAGGCAGACGTGAGGGCCCCGGTAAGGAGACAGTCAAAGGGTCCGGCGTGGGTGAAGGTCTTGCCAGCTCCGACGGAGGAAGGGTATCTGGCGTGGGAACCATCACTGGGTCAGGAACAATCCTCCCTGAAGGGATAGGGGGCGCCTCTGGTGTTGGGCCAGACGACTGAGGAGGGACCTCCATCTCTGAGACCCCAGAGGGTGAGCGGGGATTCAACTCTGATGAGTGTTCCATGTCCAGGGGTCAGAAACGGTGCAACCGTTGGAGAACCTGTGATCAACTACCCGTGGCGAAGGGTTGGGCCTGTGTCCCACCAGAGTCCCCAGTCGCTGGCTGGGCCTTGCAGGAAGTGGCGGGAAGAGGCCCTACTGGTGGAAGGCCTACTGATTCGGCCCGAGAACCACCCGAAGAGCACGGAGAAGAAGACGACGACTCTCTGATGCACCCCTTCTGCTTCTCTAGGGACACCAACTGGGACTTTAGAAGGTGGGCCTCCAGAGCTTGCTGCCTACGCTTGCGGATAGCATGGTTAAAGGGCTGGCAGTCCGGGCAAGTCGTGGTCAGATAGTCCGGGCCTGGGCAAATGACGCACTTGATATAACAACTATCCTTGTTGGGAATCTGGGTGCCACACGACTGACACTTCTTTGGAGAAAACAGGATGACAAGGAAAAAGGTAGGATTAAACTACGAATGAAAACTTTCAACGATGATCGCTGAGGAAGTCTACCACGAGGTAACCAACATGAGGAGACCTCGGGAAACAACTGGAGGGCGGGTGTGGGGATCGCCCACTATATAGGGTCACGGTGATGTCTGTCACGTGACGTCCGGTGGGCGATCCCCTGTCAGGTATTGATAGAAAAGTCTGCTGTGCAGTCCAGACACCAGATAGCGCTAGTCCTACGTGTTATGACCTACTGAAGGAGCCCACTCGAAGTAAATGTACAGTTACATAAAATCTTATCGTGAATGGTCTCTTGCAGTAGGTAATTACTTCTGAGAGAATCCCCAGCAGTTATGTCCATGTGGGAGGACAATATAATAGGAGACACTGTAGAACTGCATGGCCGAAGGCCGCCCTATGTCGTGAGGCAATATCCAGATTATAATGCCTTGTGGAAGTACGGATTGTGGCCCATGTAGCTGCATTGCAGATATCTGAAATGGAGGCTCCTTTAAAGCAAGCCACAGTAGTGGCCATAGCTCTAGTGGAATGAGCTTGGACAGGTCCAGGTAAATTTTTGTTACACTTTTAGTAACAAAAGGTAATACAATCCATCAACCAGGAAGAAAGGGTTGGTTTAGCAACAGGAAGCCCTTCTCTGCCAGAGGCAAAGGTAACGAATAATAGAAACGTTTTCCTAATCGAATGGGTACGATTAGTGTAATAGCGTAGTATACGCTGGACATCTAAGGTATGTAAGAGATGCTCACCTTGATTGGAGTAATCAGGGTAGTAGACCGAAAGTTCCAAGGACTGATTCAGAGTATGTTCGGAGACTACTTTAGGAAGGAAGGATGGGTTGGTATGAAGGACCACCCTGTCCTTGTGGAAAATCAAGTAAGGTTCCCTGCACGAGGGCATGAAGCTCGGAAATGCGGTGAGCTGAAGTGATGGGCACCAGAAATAATGTTTTCCATGAAAGGAAACGGAGGTCACAAGTGGCTGCTGGTTCAAAAGGCTAGAGGGTCAATTTTTCTATAATGAAACTGAGATCCCACGGAGGAGTGGGTCTTCTGATAGGAGTTTTAATATGCATCATTCCTCTCAAAAACATCTTGGCTAAATAATGTTGATACAGTAGTTTGCCATCTAAAGGTTCATGAAAAGCCAAGATGGCAGCCAGGTAGACTTTGATGAAGTAACTTAAGTCTGACTCAGATAGTGAGGCCAGGTAGTCAAACTTTCATCAGTGGACAAGAGTAAGGGTCCAGTGAGCGAGAGGCAGACCATATGGAAAAGTGTTTCCATTTGGAATTATATGTTTCTCTGGCTGCTGGTTTACGAGAAGCCAGGAGAATACTGGCAACAGGAAAGGACTCTTGAAGTCTATTTATGAATGCGTCCCCAGGAGCCAAGCGTGAAGATGAAAGGTATTCAGGCCGGGGTGCAGGAGGGATCCATGATACTGAGTCAGGAGGTCCGGTCTGACTGGCAACGGAACGGGTTCCCTTACTGACAGTTGATGGAGCAGAGGGTACCATGGTTGACGTGGCCACACTGGTGCTAAGCGAATCATGGTGGCCGGTTCCATTTGAAGTTTCAATAGAGTCTGTTGCAAGAGAGGGACAGGTGGGGAAGGCATATAAGTAGAGTCCAGTCCAAGGTTGGGACAGGGCATCTATAGTTCGTCCTTTTTTGCTCAGGATAATAAAGGAGTAACTGGGGAGCCGGTGACTGACTGAGAAGGCTAACAGATCCAGCTGTGGAGTTCCCCATAGGTCAAAGATTTCTTGGAGAACTTCTTTGTGAAGTGTCCATTCATGAGCGGATGACTGGCTACTTAGCATTGTTGTCTGATAGTTTCCTGCCAGACTGCAAGGGTTTCCATGCAGAGGGTGCACAATTTTGTGCCCCCTTGCTTGCTGAGGTAAAACACCACTGCAGTGTTGTCTGACTGAATCAGCAACGATCCTGGCTTGAGGTAGGACTGGAATGCCTGAAGGGCTAGACAGACTGCTTTCATCTCGAGAAGATTGATATGAGGGTGATGGGAAGAGGTGGTCCACTGGCCTTGAGTCTGATAAGGACCTAAGTGTGCACCCCATCCTTCCAGGGAAGCATCCGTTAACATCTGCATGGGAGGAAGGGACAGGAAAGGCAATCCTTGGCGCAAAATGGTTTTAGTTGTCCACCATGTCAGGACAGACTTCAGAGAAGAAGTTACCCTGATTTTGTCTTCGAACTACCCTGTTCTTTGAGACCAATTATTCTGAAAGGTCCACTGGATAGGTCTCATGTGAAGACAGGCAAATGCTACCGTCGAGATGGCAGCGGACATGTGACCCAGAAGGCTCAGCATTTGTCTGGCCGTGACTATTTTCTGAGTCTGTATTCGCGAAGCTAAAGATATAAGAGTGTCCTGACGAGCAGGCAGAAGGTAAGCTCTGGCTGTGACTGTGTCTAGAACAGCTCCAATGTATTGGAGAGAATGTCAGGTTTGGACTTCGGCCAGCTGACTGTTATCCCTAGATCGCTGAACATGTTCAGAGTAGCGGCCAGGGAGGCAAGCAGAGCTTCCCTGGAGTAAGCTTTGATTAGCCAATCATCTAGGTATGGAAAGACAAAGTGCTCTTTTTTCTGTAAGGCTGCTGCCACCACTGCTAGGCATTTGAACACTCTTGGGGCCGATGAGAGGCCAAAAGGGAGTGCTCGAAACTGACAGTTTTGACCCAGAAGGTGGACGAGCAGAAATTTGTGATGAGCGGGATGAATGGGGATATGTAAGTAGGCATCCTTCATATCCAGGACACACAGCCAGTCTCCTTGTTTTAGGACAAGCATGATGGCAGTTAAGAGTTATCATGCGGAAATGTTAGAATTGAATGTATTGATTCAGGTGTCTCAGGTCCAGTACTGGTCTGAGATCTCCAGTTCGCTTGGGTATCAGACAGAAGTGGGAGTAAACTCCCATTTGATGTTCTGAAGGGGCACTGGTAAGATGGCCTGTTTGGCCAGCAGGCCTTAAATTCTTCTTGAAGGACAGGTACATGATCTGGAGGATACTGAATCATCTGGTTGGGGGTGGGGGTGGCGGTAAACTCCAGAGTGCGTCCCTTTTGAATGACATGAAGTACCCATTTGTCCAAAGTGATACTTTTCCAGGCCTCCAGATGGAGGGCAAAACGACCCCCTACAGCCTCCGAGGCCTGGTTGAGGAGAAAGCCCTGATAGGTCACTGGGTTGCCTGTCCCCTCCCAAGGGACGGGCACAGGAGCCACAGACAGCAGAGGCGTTGCCTCTTGTGGATTGGGTGCGACCTCGAAAGCCACCTCTATTAGTGACCTTATATTTTCCGCGTCTTTTGGAATAGGAGGAGTATTCAGTATGATAGGTTGGCTGTGGAGTACGAAGGGTTCTGCCAGATGCCTGCAGGTCATCCAATAACATTTGGGTACCTGACCGAATAGTTTGGACCCGTTGAAGGGTGCATTTGCTACTTTATGTTGTATATGACGAGCAAAACCTGAAATCCGAAACCAACATGGCGATGCGCAAAAAAAAAAAAATGCCAGTAGTTGAGAGTCAGGCTGAGGTACCTATGGCATCATATCCCAATCGGAGTAGACTGTTGCCAACAACTTGTCCTTTTCCTGGGAAGGAGGAAGTTTATTGATGATTTAGATGGCCAAAGCGCCAAGGGTACGTTGGTACTTAACCGTATGTCCCGTATAGTTTAAAATTCAAATATTCATGGTGCCTGAGGCAAAAATACAGGTTACTCACCTGTAGCAGGAGTTCTAGAAATGGTATATGTTGTTCATCCACACTTTCTGGCAGGTATCCTTGCCGCTTTAAATCTTGCCGGAAGGTTTTCAAGCTGGCTCCTCTCACCCACCCAGGTGGTAAAACTCTCTGCTCTGCCCCATGATGCCAGATCTGGCCCGCTGGAAGCTCAGGTTGTGCGTCGAAGCCGGGGAGGTCGGGTGGGTCGTGTGGATGAACAACATATACCATTCCTAGAACTCCTGTTACAGGTGAGTAACCTGTATTCTAGGGACATGGGTATGTTGTTCATCCACACTTTCTGGCAGACTCCTAGCAGTTCTCCGGGAGGAGGGAGGCAAGGCGACACCTCGATACTTACTTGGGAAAAAGAGACTGGAGAACCGAGGTCCCAAAACCAGCATCCCGGTGTGACTCAAGGTTGATGTGGTAGTGGGTAATAAAGGTATGTGCCGACTTCCAGGTAGCAGCCCTGCAGATATCCTGGATAGAGACATACCTGGAAGCAGCTACCGATGCAGCGGTATGACGGGTAGAATGAGCTCTTATCCCTCTGGGAGGCTCCATGCCTGCCAACCTATAGCAGAGCTCTATGCAGGAGGTGACCCACCTGCTTATCGTCCGCTTAGCTGCAGGTCTGCCAGGTGCGGCTTCAGCGTAGGTCACAAACAGCTGGTGAACCTCTCTCTGAACTTCAGCCGTCCGCTCCTTATAATAAGTGAGCGCTCGTCTAGGGTCCAAAGTATGGAGCCTATATTCAGCCTCCGAGGTGTGATTAGGGTAGAACACCGGCAGAGTCAACACCTGGTTAAAGTGAAACTCTGACACCACCTTCGGAAGGAATTTCAGGTGGGGGTGCAGGACAACCTTGTCCCTGTGGAAGACCAGATAAGGAGACTCGATGGAAGTGCCTGGAGCTCTCCCATCCTTCTGGCTGACGTGATAGCCACCAAGAAAGGCGGTCTTCCGACAGGTGTGAAATATCGCACCTGTGCATCGGATTCGAATAAACTGCCCATGAGCTAGCCATACCAGCAGTAGATCCCACGGAGGTGGAGGTTCTCGCACTGGAGGGAAATGTGGTCAAGGCCTTTGAAAAAGCCCGACCACCTTCTCCTACCACCGACTGCTTCCCGGCCTGCCCGTAAGCAGAGATGGCTGCCAGGTGCACCTTAAGGGTCGTCGACCGAAGCCCTTGCTGAGAAAGGGACCACAGGTAGTCCAGAATGCTTGCCAAGGGACAGGCGGAAGGGTCCAAGCCCTTCCCCTGACACCAAATTGAGAATCTCTTCCATTTGAAGGCGTAGCATTTCCTGGTCGACTCCTTACGGGACGCCTCAACGACGTTGAGGACCTCGTCGGAAAGACCCAAGGCCTGTAACTCTAGCCGCTCAGGAACCAGGCCGTCAGGTGCAGGGATTGAAGGTCCGGATGGAATACCTTCCCCTGGTTGACTGAGAGCAGGTCTGGGCGGGCTGGAAGCCGCCTTGGGAGCATGGAGCTGAGGCTGAGGAGATCTGGATACCAGAACTGGCGGGGCCAGTCTGGGGCTACCAGAATCACCTGCGCCTTGTAACTCCTAGCCTTGAGAAGCACCTTGTGGATCAAGGGAAATGGGGAAAAAGGCGTAGAAAAGGCCCGGGGTCCACGGCCTCGAGAAGGCATCCCCCTGCAGCGAGCCCTGCTGAGGGGGGCGGGCATGGAACAGACTCAGCTTCGCATTCTCCCTGGAGGCAAACAGGTCCACCTGAGGCGTGCCTCAGTGGGAGAACAGGTCTTGTGCTACCTCTGGCAGGAGAGACCACTCGTGAGACGCAGCCTCTATCTGGCTTAGGGCATCGGCCAGGGTGTTGGAGGCTCCTGCCACGTGAATGGCTAGGAGATCCGCCTCCAGGCTGCTCACGAGGGACCATATGCGGAGAGCTTCCTTGCATAACAGCATGGAGCGCGTCCCGCCCTGGCGGTTCAGATAGTACATGGTCGTGGTATTGTCCGTCTGGACCTGAACCACTTGACCCCGTAGAAATGGAGCAAAGGCAGTGAGAGCTAGACGGACCGCTTGGAGCTCCAGCAGGTTGATATGGCATCGGGACTCCCGAGGGGACCAGAGGCCGTGCGCTCGGTGTTCCCCCAGATGGGTACCCCAACCCATCAGAAATGCATCGGTCGATCAAGAGACCGTTGGCTCGGGGCGGACGAATGGGATGCCCTCCTGCAGATGAGCCGGAACGATCCACCATTGGAGAGCGTTCCACATCTCCTGGGTCACTGTCACGGGCTGGTCCAATGGATCGGCAGCGTTGTGACCACTGGCTGGCCAGTCCCCACTGAAGGGGACGCATGTACCAACGGGCCCAATGGACCAATGGACCACGCTGGTGCAGGCCGGCATGAGGCCCAGGAGGTGCAGGAAGTCCTGGGCAGGGTGCAATTGCCCAACCAGAAATGATTGAGCAAAGGAGGAAAGAACCTTGGCCCTGTCCGCCGGGAGCCATGCTCTGGCTCGTAGAGAGTCGAGCTCTGCCCCGATGAATAGTATCACCTGCTTTGGCACGAGTTCCGACTTGGCCTCGTTGATGAGGAGGCCAACCTGAGAGCAAACCTGGAGAGCCAGATCTCTGGACCGCTCCGCCTCCGCTCTGGAGGGCGCTGCAATCAGCCAGTCGTCCAGGTAGGGGTACACCGGACCCTTCGGCGCCCGCGGGAATGCTGTCACCACTGCCATGCATTTGGTGAAGACCCTGGGAGCTAGAGGGAGGCCGAAGGGCATGGCCCAGAACGTGAGGGATCCCTCCGCTCTGAAGTGGAGGAATCTCTGATGGACGGATGGATTGGGACATGAAAGAACGCATCCTGGAGGTCCAGGGAACAGAACCACACACCTCGTTCCAAGGATGGGATTATCTGAGCCAGAGTGACCATCCTGAAGGTCCGAGACCTTAGGAACTTGCTCAGGTCGTGCAGATCGAGAATGGGGCACCAGCCCCCCGTCCGTTTTGGGACCAGGAAGTACCTGGACACAAACCCCGGGTCTGGAGGAGGATCCGCCACCTTCCTGATCACCTCTTTTTAGGATCAGGGCAATATCGGCTCGGCGGGCGACAGCGAGGCTCTTGGACCCCGTGGCCACCCGAGGCTGGACTCGAGAAAGGGTGGAGCCTGCTCGAACTCTGAGGCAGGCCTTTTCCTACCACCTCAACACCCAGCGGTCCGTAGTGATAGCGGACCAGGCGGAAAGGAAGTGGCGGAGGCCGTCCCCACAGGGGAACCCAGGGAGAGTGCCGAGGCTGGGGTGGCACCCCTCAACCCGTCACTGGGCAGGCTTGGAGGAAGAACCGGCCGAGGGACCTCCTGGGCCTTTACTTCCTTGCTTCCTGTTGGAGGAAGCCGCCGGCTTGGGTTTGGGACACCAAGTGCGAGCCTGCTTGCCCTGTTGCTGGTGCTGCTGGGCCGGTCGAGATGCAGGGGCCGAAGGACGAAAGGACTTCTGCTGCTGACGGCGGCCTTTGTCCCTCTGGGCAGAGGTGACCGAGTCCAGGGTGGCAGTGGACTTCTCGATCCGCTGGAGGTGTCCCTCCACTCCAGGGCCGAAGAGGTCAGTCCCCAAGAAGGGGACATCCGCCAACTTGTGCTGGGTATCCGCCGTGAAGGTGGATATCCTCAGCCACGCCCTGCGGTGCATGGCCACCACGGCCGCTACTGACCTGGCACAGGAATCACCTATGTCCAGAGCAGTCTGAAGCTGCTGCTTCGCCACCGCCCTACCCTGGTCCCGCACCTGGTGGACCGTGGTCTGCAGGTCAGTTGGGAGATGAGGAACAACCTCATCCAGTGAGCCCAAGAGGGCGTGGGAGAAGTGTGCCATCAGCACGGCCGAGCTGGCCTGTCGGAGGCAGAGGGAGGACGCAGCATACACCTTGCGCCCGGCAAAGTCCAGCTTTATGGACTCTTTGTCGGGGGGCTTATCCACATCCTGAGCGTTACCGGAACGCCG
Source organism: Neoceratodus forsteri (assembly GCA_016271365.2). Classification (NCBI taxonomy): domain Eukaryota; kingdom Metazoa; phylum Chordata; order Ceratodontiformes; family Ceratodontidae; genus Neoceratodus; species Neoceratodus forsteri. The sequence goes on from CM057450.1 coordinate 1,549,810,311, forward strand.
GAAAACACTGTCGGTGACTAACCCCTCGGCAGAGGGATGCTCCAAGAAACCGGGCAAAGAGCCGGTAGGGACCGCATACTTCCTGGCCGGTGCAGGACAGGAAGCAGGCCGCTGCCAAAGCTCCAAGGCTGTGCCGACAATGGCCTCAGCCACCGGAAAGGCCTCCGTGGGGGAATCCCCTCGGTCCAGTATCTCCGTCAGGGATACTTGGCCCGTTTGGACACGGGCTCGAGCTGCATCCCGGTGGACTCTGAGATGAGTCGAAGCAGACCCAAGAAGGATGATGGGCTATCGTCCACTGACTGGCCCCGGAGAACTCCAGGTCAACCTGCCTGGAGAACAGGGAGGAGTCGTCATCGGATTCCGAAGAGTCTGCGAAGAACTGCCTCGGCCCTGAGCCACCCTTCACCTGCCGAGGACGGTCGGGAGTGAGGGTGACCGACAACCTGTGGGGCAGACTGTGACCCGACCAAGAATCCTTGGTTGGTGCCCCCGACTTCGGTTGTGGAGGCGGAGGTTCCACCACAATTGGTGGAGCAGCTGGTTTTGGCCGAGCAACCGGCCTTGGAGCGGGCAACTTGACTGGGGCGAGTGGTTGCTTCGGTCGTTCAGGCGACAGCCACTTGATGGCCGGGGGCTGAATCGGGGTCGGCTTAGGCCCGGACAACAGCAACTGCTGCCACATAAGCTCCTCGTAGCGCTGGCGTAATTTACGCTGAAGCCTCCCCTCATCCGAGGAAGAGGAGGAGCGGTGTCGCCGCTTACCTCGGTATCGAGACCGAGACCGCCTGGTCGGCGGAAACAGCTAGACTCAGAAGAGTAATCTGAGACCGTGACCTCGGGGGACCAAGGGTGGTATGGGAAGGGCGGGGACACCCGCCTTCCCTCTGCTCGGGCACTTTAACCGGGGACTGCAGCCCAGAAGACACAGGCAGATCCTCGGTATCCACCGGGGGGGGGACAGGTGAAGGAGGGTTGTCGGCTTCTCCAGTCGACAGCCCGTCTAACGGATCGAGAAAAATCTCGACTTCGTCGACGGGAGTCTCGGCAGGCTGGCCTGACGGGGGCAACGTGAAGCCAGCGGCCACAGCTGCAACCTCGACCGAAGTCGACGGTCGGCTGTCTGAGGAAGGGGACCTCTCCCGCTCCCACGAACGCCGATGGTGGGACTTACCTTTCGACTCCTTCTTGGGCCAAGGAGAATGTCCCGATGGCCCCTCTCCCTTCGTGGAAAGGGACTGACAAAGTTCCTTGAACGAAGCCGTATACGAGGAACTCAGAGAGCGGGATAAATGCCGCAGCAGAGGAGGAGGAAGATGCGGCCTGAGCCGCCTCCTCCTCGAGGGCGATCATCTGCTCGAGCTGCTCAGCCAAGCCAGCCACCGCGGAAACCGCCCAACGAGCCTCTTTTGATTTTACCGTCGGGAAACGTTTCTCAGGGCGCCAGAGCTTCAATCGGGCAGCGCGATCGTCCAGGATGTTGGCCCAGAAAGAGCGGCACAACCGCAGGGCCTGGGTGGTCGTGATCTAGGCGTAGGCTGTAGACGCAAGTGGAGTGCGGATCTGTCCTGGACATTTTCTGCCCGCAAGGGCACCTCCGAAAGCCGGGAATAGATTTGTCCATCGCAGCCGCGAGGGAAGATGAAGACCGAAGTTTAGAAAACTTCAAAACCAATTTCGGATGAACCGAAGAGTTAGGATCCAGTCTAAAGCGCAGAGCGCTAAGGAGGGAACCTGAGCTTCCAAGCGGTAAGGAAGATCTGGCGTCATGGGGCGGAGCCGAGAGTTTTACCACCCGGGTGGGTGGGAGGAGCCAGCTTGAGGACCTTCCGGCAAGATTTAAAGCGGCAAGGATACCTGCCAGAAAGTGTGGATGAACAACATATCCATGTCCCTAGAACCCTTTTTCTCTAGGTAGTCCATTCTTCGGGATTCTTTATCACGTGGTAAGGAACTCACGTGTTTAGGTTTTTCAGAACGATCATGCGCGGCAGTAATGACCACCGAATCCGCTTCTTGGATGGTGGACGAAAAAGGGTGGTCAAGGGGAGCCTGATATAAGCGGTCTGCTTTACAGGGAACAGCTGTAACAGCCGAAGGCTGATGCCAGGCTGCAAGAATGGCATTCTGGTAAGTCTGAATCAGTGGGGGCACCACTAAGGCTGGCTCCTCTGCCAACTCAAGATATTCTGCCATATTCTTACGTTGTGTCATGTTCTGTGGTTGAGAATCCCATTACCTTTTGTATTTGAACCACCATCTCATTAAAGGTCGGGTCATCTGGAGGAGAGGTTGCGAGTGGAATAGGCAGGTCCTCATCCAGGGAGAAGATTTCTGAGTAGGGGGGACTCTGGAGTCAGGAAATCCAGATCTTGGAACTCTTCTTTGTTTATGTCATCTGGGAAAATCCTCCGGTATATCAGGTTCATCTGACAAATAATCCTCCATATTAGGAAGAGGAGATCAGGGAGGCTGTATATCCCTGTCACCGTGAAAATGTTTAGGTGGAGGAGATTGAGACCTAAAAGTGTCATCTAGTGCTCCTGGGTCGGAGGGCTGGTGATGTCCCATTCTTGAGGAAAAGGGGGTTAAGTAGCGGGGCAGGGCGAGAAGAAAAAATTACTCACCTTAGTAATGTTGGTTCTTCTAATGGAGTCTTGCTGTATTCTGACTATTGCAGTTAGGTCCTCCCTTTCAACTGCCCCAGAGAACAGAGAGTTAATTTTCCATGGCTAGCATGGAACGTTCAGCGCAAGCTCGGTTGAAGCCTCTGTCTGCTACTGTTTAAACTCCAACCGTCCGATCTTTATGAGCAACACTCACTAGAAGTTGTGTGTGGAAACTAAGACTCACACTAGCCAACTGGCAACTAAATTTATTAAGAAAGGGTTTTTTGGTTTCAAAGCAAAGACTCAAGTCAGGAAACCCAAAAAACAAAACACAACACATACCCAAAATAAAGGAGGGTGAAAAAGGGCACCTCTAGGGTGCCAGCACTGCTCCTGCCCACCCACATCCCAAAAACCAGGTTCTGAGAGGGGAGGCGGTCAGAATACAGCAAGACTCCATTAGAAGAAACATTACTAAGGTGAGTAATTTTTTCTTCAAACAACATGAAGTCTTGCTGTATTCTGACTATTACAGACTACCAAGCAGTACCTCCATGGAGGAGGGACAGAACCTACTTTGGGAATAGGCTCTGAAGTACTGCTGTTGCAAACTAAGCATCACTCCTAGCCTGGATATCCAGAGAGTAATGCTTGGTGAATGTATGGACTGTTTTCCAGGTGGCTGCTTGACAAATTTCTAAGATAGGAATATCCCTGGCAGCAGCCAGGGAAGCAGCTGCACCTCTAGTAGAGTGAGCCCTCAGGCCTGAGGGTGGTGTTCTACCCAGTTTTTCATAGCAGAATTGTATACAAGAGAATCCACCTGGCAACAGATCTTTTAGTGGCGGGTTTTCCCTTACCGACCTCTCCACATGTGAGGAACAACTGGAGGGAGTCAAACCTGTGACCCTTGGTGCGCTCTATGTAGTAGCTGAGGACCCTTTTAACATCCAAGCTGTGCAGCCCCCTCTCTCCAGAGAAGGAATGGTCAGTGAAGAAAACAGGGAGACATAGACTGATTAAGGTGGAAATCTGAAACCACCTTAGGCAAAAACTTCCTGTTAGTTCTTAGGACCACTTTATCTCTATGGAAAGATGAAATCAGGCTCCACTGACAGGGCTTGCAATTCACTGATACGCCTGGCAGAGGTAATGGCTACCAAAAACACAGTTTTCCAAGTCAAGTACTTAAGCTCTGCAGAGGACAAAGGCTCAAAGGGTGGTTGCATAAGCTGGGCAATACAAACATTAAGGTCCCAAGCAGGAGCAGGGTCCCTAAAGGGGGGATTGGTGTGCAGCAATTCCTTGAAGAACTTAAAGAACACAGGATGGGCTGACAGAGGAGGGCTTGCCTACTGACAAGAAGGCAGAAACAGCTGCCAGATGCACTTTAAGTGTAGCTAGCCTAAGTCCCAAGCCATTAAGATGAACCATATAGTCCAGGACTGTAGGCAACCCAGCAGATTCTGGAGAAATATGCTTATTAGAGCACCAAATAGTGAACCTTTTCCATTTGGATTTGTAAGCCTTTCTGGTGGAAGGCTTTCGAGAAGCCTTAAGGATATCCAGAACCCCTTGAGAAAGGTGTAAATCAGCAAACTCTAACTCTTCAAGAGCCATGCCTTGAGATTGCGAGATTTGAGGTTTGGATACCAAATCCTCCCCTGAGAGGATGTCAACAGGTTGTAATTCCTGGGAAGAGACAGGGGAAGGTGGACTGCTAAGGACAGCAACAGTGGGTACCAGGGCTGTCTGGCCCAGTCTGGATCCATCAGAATCACTTTGCATGGTTGAGACCTGTTGACCCCTGTTCCCTATCTATTTTTGTTGGCAGTTATGCCTCTCCCAGTAGAAACACTGTTGCACTATCAAGCCCGATTCAAGATGGCGGCCACGCTGGGCTGACCGTCCACATAGTTTTCTTTTGTGTTTTCTTTTTATTTCGTGTTCGTTTTTGCTGAGTTTGAATCCAGTTTTATATTTTTTGGCAGTCAGTTGGAATCCTGTTTTATTTATTTCGCAGTCCGCGTTTATCTGCAGTGCAGTTTAGCAGTTTGCATTTATTTGCTGATTCCTAGTCCTGGACATTGGACCTATACTGAAACTGAAGCTGTTATTGAAATTGTTATTGAGCCCCGTTTCGGATCATCATCGAGTCTGGGGGCTGCTGTGGTCCTGTCGGCGGATCGGGAGACCGGGGAGAGCAGTGCCGGTTGTTTGGACTTGGAGGGCAGGCGTGACTGGATCTGCATTCCCGCTTGGGTGTTTGGTGTGTCGGGCGGGCGTGTGTTGCAGTTTCTGCTCCATATTGGACTGTGCGCCGTATTTGGGGTGCTGCTGTTGTCTCGCTGATGGACTGGTGGGACCGAGGAGGAGACTATCGGTTTTTTGGACCTGGACATTTGTGTTTAGCCCAGAAAGTGAACCGGGAAGACATTCCATCGGAGGAGGATAAGTACTGAGGAGTCACACTGGGAGATAAGTACTTTGTAGTTGTTGGACAGTAGTTTTTGTGAGCTGCTTCAAGGTACTGCTGGCATGCTATGTTGGCAAATTTATTTTATATGTTCACCACGCTGCTTTTAATTGGCGGACCTGTAATGCTTCATTGAAGTGAGGACGATCTGGGCACTTAGTATTCCGCTTCCTACTCGTCCTTTGAGGGGTGCCTGTTTGTGCATTGGGGCCGCTACGGGGGGTGCCGATGCACGTCTAATGAAGAGTGGATGTGCTATCGGCGGCCTCTAGGTCTCTCGGGGGAGCCTTCTTTTTAGCGGGCTTCAGCTGGGGACCATAGTCGTGGCTCCTTAGCGCGGGGTATTTGCCTCGTGGGGTGAGTGGTGGAGTTTTTTTTTCTTCATGCCCTGACATTCCGAAAGCAAGATTCGATCTCCAAATAACTTATTGGGAATTTATTTGCTGCATATGAATTGAATTTTTACTTCACAGGCAGTGACAGAACCTCTGTGGTTTTAATGACTGTTGAAAGATCTTCCTATTGGCAGTGAGAGTGCCATTCCGGATATTCATCTGCGGATTGCTTTTTGGGAATAGGGCCCCCATGGAATTATTGACTGGGGGGGCCTAAGAAATTTCTGTGATCTTTCTAGAGGTCCCAGCGGCTGGTGAGAGCGGTGCCGGGGCTTCTTGAGGACTATATTTTGGACTTTATCTTGGGAACTGACTGCCAAAAGACTTTGGAAATTTTGAATATAAAGTGACTGTGCCATTCTGAGTATTGGCATTTTTATTCGATTTGCAGTTTGTTTCTTGAATTCCTTTTGAAGATTTTATCTAGAGTTTTGTTTTAGGGGTTTATTTTGGGGGGGGTTTATTGGTGATTTGATTTGTGTGTACGTGTGTTTTGAGTGTGTGTGTGTTTTTTGTGTTTGATTGAGTTGTTTTGTTTTTGGGATTATGTAGTTGGGGAGGATGTGTCTGGGAATGCATGCAAACCTGGGTCGGGCCAGGATAGTGTATGGGGCATCCCGGCTGTTTGATCTTCGGCCCTTTTTCAGTCCTCCAGTATCAGATACTACAGCTAGGTGCTGTAGGGAGGTTGGAATTGGGAGAAGTCATAGGATTCGATCAGGGCTGGGTGCCTCGTGCACTATCGGTGGTAGGATCAAGGTGGTGGGGTGTAGAAGGCGCCCTAGGATTAGACCGGACTTGGGGAGAGGCCCGACGTGTTTAGTTCCTGTCACCAGGGTTCCCACCAGATCAAGTGGGCAGGTAGCCAGTAGGGCTGCATTGTCCACTAATCCCCTGAGGGCGGTGCTTTGCAATGCCAGATCGGTCAGAAACAAGACTGCAATTACAGCGGACTTGGTTTCGCTGGCCGATCTGGCTTGCATTACGGAGACCTGGATTGGTGATGATGCTGGCCCAGTTTTAGAGGCTGCCATCCCATCCAGGTATACTGTAGTGCACTGCCCCAGAGTGGAACGGAAGAGGGGGGGGGTAGCCATCTGTTTTAGATCTGAGCTGGGCTTCACCATGCCCAGTGAGAACACCACATCTTTGAGTGTGTAGCCATCCGTGGGGACCAGGTGCAGGTTGCTTGGTCCTCCTGATTTAATCGCCACTGTCGAGGCGGATTCCTGCAGGAAGTGGCCGATTTCATTGTCTGTGAAACATTTGGAGGCCCCAGATGTTTAGTGCTGGGGGACTTCAATGTTTGGGCCGAGGATGAATCTTCTCGGCTGGGTCATAATTTCTTCCAGATGATGTCTTCTCTGGGCTTCGTGCAGGGAGTATCTTCCGCGACTCATCAGGGTGGCCACATGCTGGATTTGGTGTTCTCGCTGGGGCCTGAGATAAATAGACTCAGTGTTGACAGGGTCGTTTGGTCCGATCATTGCATGATGAAGTTCCGGTTCGGGGCCCCCCTTGGTAGCCCTCCCCCTGCAGAGATGATCAGCTACCGACCTTGAGGGGCTTACCCCTGAGGCTTTTGGCGGTGGCTGACCTATCTAGTGTGGACAATGCATGCCTGGGGTGGGGGGTGTCTGCAGTAGTGGGCGCCTATAATAGGGCGCTTTCTGGTGCGCGTGACTCCCTCGCACCAGTCATGTACGACCCAGGTCTTCTCACTTGCGGTCCCCTTGGTTTGATGGGGAGCTCAAGGAGATGAAGACATTGGGTCAGAGATCAGAGCACTGCTGGTGGAAGTCTGGCCTGGGGGCGGACAAACTGGCCCTGCGTATGCACTATGGAGCATACCAGGGGGCAGTCAACCGTAAGAAGGCAGAATTCCTGTCCAGGAAGATTGCTGCTGGGAGGAACCGACCAACTGTGCTCTTTCGGACTGTGGACAGGCTTCTTCACCCTGCCTGTCTACAGCCGAAGTTAGCTTTTTCGAATGCACTGTGCGATGGATTTGCTCGGTTCTTCTCAGACAGGGTGTCTGCCATCAGGCAGGGGGTTCCGCCAGTGGACCAGAATCTGAGTGCGACAGTGGTCTCATGGGCTTCGAAGAGCACTCCGCCTGTTTGGGGTAAGTTTAGACTGGCGGAGGTGGCTGAGGTCACTGAGATTGCCTCTAGGCTTCAGCACACCTTTTGTGAACTGGACCCGGTACCAACTCATTTCTTAATGAGATGTGTTGGCTCTGTTGGCCCAGTGTTTGCCTTGATTGTCCGGTGTTCCTTGTCGTAGGGGGTCTTTCCTGATGTCTTGAAGGAGGCATTGGTGAGGCCCCTTCTGAAAAAAACCATCGTTGGACCCTGGCGTCAAGGCAAATTGCGTCCTATCTCCAATCTTCCATTTTAGGTAAGATTGTTGAGAAGGTGGTGGCGCTTCAGCTTGAGGAGCATCTCGTGGTCCACAATCTTTATGAACCGTTCCAGTCTGGGTTTCGTGCAGGCATAGCACCAGAAACTGCACTAGTTCGGTGCACAATGACACTCCCTTAGGGCTAGAGATGGGGAGGGGACAATTCTTGTTCTCCTCGATCTCTCCTCAGCATTTGACATGGTGGACCACTGAGTGTTACTTGACCGCCTAAGGGAATTCTGTGGACTTGCCGGCTCTGTCATCCGCTGGTTTGAGTCTTTTCTATCCAACAGGAGGCAGAGGGTAGTGATAAGGAATTTCTCCTCCTCCCCTGACCACCTGCTGTGCGGAGTTCCCTAGGGTTCGGTCTTGTCACCAATGTCGTTTGCCGTGTACATGCTACCTCGGAGAATCTCATTAGGAAGTACAGCTTGGGTTTCACTGCTACTGATGATACCAGCTGTACTTTCCTTTTGCCCTGAAACATCTTGTACAGTAGAAGTGCTTAACAGCTGCCTTTGCTGAAATCAATGACAGGATGGCCTCAGTTGGTTCGACTTAACCCCGAGTAAGACGGAGGTACTGGTGGTGGAGTCGAACAGAGACAGTGACAGGTTGGCCTCTGGTGCAGAGACAGGACTTTGCCTTGGCTCTGTACCACTGAAAGCCTCCTCTAGGGTGCGTGATCTGGGTGTTATTCTTGACAGCGGTTTGACACTTGAATCTCAGGTGTCTTCCGTTGTACGTACTAGTTTTTATCATCTGAGGAATATCGCCAGGATCAAGCCCTTAGTTCCGCCTCTGGACCTCCCCACTTTGGTACATGCCTTTGTGACATCCAGGCTTGACTACTATAATGCACTCTATCTCTGGGTCTCTGGGGCTACCCTGCGCCGACTGTAGTTGGTGCAGAATGCGGGGGCGAAGTTGTTGACAGGACAATCTAAATACTGTCACATTACCCCGGTGCTAAGTCATCTGCACTGGCTGCCGGTTAGGTGGAGGGTCCTCTTTAAGGTGGGTTTGCTCACCTTTAAGGCCCTACACGGCCTGGGCCCTGGCTACCTGAATGACCTTCTTACACCTGCTGTCTCGGTCCATTCCCTGCGTTCCTCTTCACGGGGCCTCCTTACGATTCCCAGGACGAGGTTAAGAACTGCAGGCGACAGAGCATTTAGTGTCGCCACTCCTGTCCTGTGGAATTTGCTTCCTTTAGTTGTCAGGGAGGCCCCATCTGTTGAGGTTTTTAAGGCCCGACTCAAGACATTTTTATTCGATCAGGCATTCCCTGACTACGTTTTATAGTTTACATTGTTTAATTTTTTTAAGGTTTATTTAAGTTTTAAAAAATGAAACAAATTGTGTAGTAAATTATGTTTTGTTTGGAGTTGTATATTTTATTGATTGTATTGTGTTGTTTTTATTTGATTGATGTACGGCACCCAGAGCCTCCGGGATGGGCGTCTTTTTAAATAAAATTTGCCTTGCCTTGCCATCTTGACTAGCGCTTTGAACAGGAGAGGGAAGGGGGGAAAAGCATACAGGAACTTCCCTTCCCAATTCAGAATCCGAGCATCCAGGAGGACTGAGCCCAAAACTGGGGGTCTGCAACAAAAGAGAGGAAGGTGGTGATTTTCTGGGGCTGCAAAAAGATCAATCTGTGGAGTGCCTCATCTCGAGAAAATCACTTTCAACACTAGGGGATCTAGGGTCCATTCGTGATGGCCCTGGGATGTCCTGCTGAGAGCATCTGTTAGGACATTGTCCTTCCCTGGGAGGTGAACTGCTATCAGAGAGGTTTGGAGGGAATAGGCCAAAGACCATAACCGACCACACAAAGGGTCACAGACAATCAAACCCAGCTCTTCCTTACCTCTGGAGAGGTAGGGAAAGGCAAACCTGCCACAAAGCGATCCATTGCCAAATGGACTGTAACCTGTATCCAGTTCTGTAGGGAACCACCTGCAGGCCTCGGGGAACATTCAGCTAGGGGGTACTGCAGCCTCTTTAGCGGCTGTTAGGGACTTTCCCCTAGTAGATATCTGCAAAGCTGCAACTTGGAAAACAGTCCACACATTTACAAAACATTACTGTTTGGATGTCCAAGCCAGAGGTGATGCTAGTCCTGCAGAGCCTGTTTCAAACAACATGAAGTTTTGCTGTATTCAGACATAATGCAGTTAGCCCCAGCACTTGAACTGCCCCAGAGAGGAAAGAGTTAACTCCATGCAGAAGCATGGAACGTTGAGCTTGAGCTCTGTTTTCAAACCTGTCTGTGGTACTTCCCAGTGTAACCGTCAGATTCTTTACTCCATCTAACAGTGAAGTCGCTCCGGAGATTTCCTCTGCTCGGTTCAGTATAGTAAAGCATTCGGTTTTAAAAACCATGTCTTTATTGTTTTTTCGGATTTCCAGCCTCTGTCTACAGTACAGATAGTGTTGTAGATCGGTAGTGACTGTGTTTTAATTTTATTTAACTGTGGAAATTGTTTGTCTTTTCGGTTTCTTTTCGGTCGATCCGGTTAGGAACCGACCTTGTGAATTCTCTAATTTTAAATATCACCTTTCTGGGATTAGTGTGGTGTTCTGGTACCGATTGGTTTCAAAAGAACAGTGCTTTTTCTCTGTTCTTTTCCAAATTCGTGACATGGTTGTTACCAATCGGTTGGTATTACCTGGCTTGAAAGCTTCTATAGGGTAATTTTGGTAGGTTGGCCATGTCTGAGAAACCCAAAAAGAAAACCGGTCCCACTGGGTTTCAACACTGTACTGAGTGTGGGGAGGCCTTTGCCAAGGCGACCCCCACCTCATCTGTGTTTACTGTCTGGGGTTTGACCACCTCCAGTCAGACTGCCAAATCTGCAAAAACTTTCCCAATACCACTCTAGAAAAAAGACTGAGTAGGTTGAGGGAAAGGGAGGCCGAGAAGTCCGAGGTTCCGGATGGCTAGCCCCGTTCGGTTGCGGCCAAACCTGAGAAGGTGCCTACTAACCTGGGCAATACCCCCTCGGGCAAAAGGAGAGCAGACTCTGAGGGGTCGGTTCTATCAAAAAAGAAACAAAAGTCTGCCGGTTTTGATCCAGTATCGCATACTCCAACCGTGGATGAGATAGCCAAAGCGGTTAGTATTTTCCAATCGCTTCGCCCAGTTCCGTCCGAACCGGCACCGTCAGTTAGACGGTTGGTTCAGTCGGAACTGGCTGCTTCAGATTACGATCCGGATGCTTTCTATGAGGAGTGGGAGGGAGACGAAGATTATCCCAAGGTGCACAGGGTGGGGTGCAAAGGATGAAAAGGGACTTGGCAAGGTTAGAGGACCGGTCAAATGTATGGCAGCTTAGATTCAGTGCTAAGAAGTGCAAGGTAATGCACCTGGGAAACAAAAACCCAGGGAAAGAGTACACAATGGGGGGTGAGATACTAACAACAACAAAAATGGAAAGGGAGCTGGTAGTAGTCATATCGGATGACTTAAAGGTGGGCAAGCAATGTGAGAGGGCAGTAAGGAGGGCTGGGGGGATACTGGGATGCACAGGGAGAGGCATCACCAGTAGAAAACAGGAAGTTATCTCTCTGTACAGACAGCTAGTGAGACCCCACCTGGAGTACTGTGTGTAGTTCTGGAGACCCAATCTCCGCAATGATATAGACAGGATGGAAGCTGTCCAGAGGAGGGCAACTAAAATGATGCAGGGTCTGCACTGAAAGACATACGAGGAGAGACTAAAGGAGCTTAATATGTATAGCCTCAAGGAAATGAGGGAGAGGGGGGACACGATAGAAACTTTCAAGTACCTCAAGGGAATCAACAAAGTCCAAGAGGGTAGCATCTTTCAGAAAAAGAGGTGTGCAAGAACAAGGGCACAATTTGAAGATTGGGGGCGCTTCAGTTCAGAGGTAATGTAGAAGTATTTTTCACAGAGAGGTTGTGGATACATGGAGCGGCCTTCCGGAGGAGCTGTGGAGTCAAAACAGTGGTTGAATTCAAACATGCATGGGACAGTCATAAGGCAGTTCTAGGGGGTGGGGTAGAAAGAAGTAGGCTGCTGGTTAACTAGGATCTGCAGTTTATCCATTAGGTAGGGAAATGGGCAGACTGGGTGGGCCAAGCGGTCCTTATCTGCCATCAAATTCTATGTTTCTATGTTTCATTGCTTCTGTGCACAAGGCCGTAGACCGAGTGCCTCCTTGCTTGTTGATGTACCACATTGTGGTGGTATTGTCTGTTCTGATCTGGACTACCTTGTTCTGTATAGATTTGGAAAAGGCTTGCAGTGCCAGAAACACTGCTCTGAGTTCCAATACATTGATGAGAAGCAGAGATTCTTGAGGTGACCACAGTCCTTGGGTGGTAAGATCCCTCAAATGGGATCCCCAGCCCAGCAGGGAGGCATCTGTGGTGAGTATCACTGAATGAGACTGAGGGACAAAAGGAACTCCCTGTCTCAAATTGTCCTGATCCTGCCACCATTGCAGAGCCTGGATCAGGGTTCGAGTCACTGGGACTAGTTTGGCAAGGGAATCCTTTCTTTGGGACCAGAAGGCTCTTAAGTGGAACTGAATGTCCCTCATCTAGAATCTTGTCCCCTGGACCACTGCTGTAGAGGCTGCCATGTAGCCCAGGAGCTGCAAGAAATGTCTTGCTGGTCGAGACACCTGAAGGGTGAAAGAAGAGGCCAGTTCTATAAGGGTCCTTGCTCTGTCCAGGGGAAGGAAGGCTTTTGCTCTTATTGTATCCAGCTCTGCCCCTATAAAGGTGAGGAGATGTACTGGCTCGAGAACTGACTTTGGAAGATTGAGGAGGAATCCTAAGGAAGTGAGCACTTGCTGAGTTATTTCCAGATGTGACTTGACTTGGTCTGGAGACTGACCCACTATGAGCCAGTCGTCCAAGTATGGAAAGATGGAGATCTTTTTTCTCCTTAGGAAAGCAACCACTACTGCCAGGCACTTTGTTAACACCCTTAGGCCAAAGGGCATTGCTCTGACTTGATAGTGGCCTGAGGGCAACTCGAACCTGAGGTACTTTCTGTGGGAGCACCTGATGGGAATGTGAAAATAGGCATCTTTGAGGTTCAGGGAGGCTAGCCAGTCTCGTGGCCTTAGAGAGGGCAGAATTATTCCCAGAGTCACCATTTTGAATTTTGGTTTTAAAAGGTGCTTGTTCAGATATCTTAAATCCAGGATGGGGCGCCATTCTCCTGTCTTTTGGGGGGGTTAGGAAGTACCTGGAGTATAATCCCTTGCCCCTGTGTAGGGTAGGAACCCTTTCTATGGCTCTGAGAGCCAGAAGGGAAGAAACCTCTGCCTCTAGGGCAAGGGTCTCTGAAGGATTTGCAGGTGGAAAGGATCTGGTTCTCATCTTGGGAAATTTTCTGAAGCTGAGAAACAGTCCCTGGCTTACTACTTCCAGGACCCACTTGTCTGATGTCAAAGACTTCCAGTCCTGGACAAAGTAAGCCAGCCTGCCCCCTACAGGTAGCTGAGAATCGGCCCTGGCAACCCCATCAGGGTGCCTGTTTGGCAGGAGCTTTGGGCTGAGGAGTGAAAGCTGGCCTGCTAGTACCCCGTCTGCCTCTCCCTCTAAAGAAACCCCTCTGGGCATAAGCAGAAGAGGAGACCTGGGCTTCGTAAAAAGGCCTATGAAAAGGCCTGCCCCTGCCCCTGGGAAGCTGCCTTTGAGGAGTGGCCTGACTTTCCTTGGCCTGTGCACTCCTATAGGTGGTCCTATACTCATCCATTTTCTTCATGTAATTCTCTGTCTGCTCCCCAAACAGAGAATTACCCACAACAGGAAAATCCATGGCCTTAGTCTGGGTATCCTGTGATAGGCTAGTACATCTGAGCCAAGCCATTCTTCGAAGTGCCACAAATGTAGCCATGACTCTAGATGACACATCATTGGAGTCTACTGCAGCATGGAATTGCACCTTGGATGCCTCAATACCATCAGCAGCCACCTGCTCCAGCTCCTTGGCAAGCTGGCCAGGGACCTGTTTTGCTAAAGCCATAACAGTGTCCCATCTGGATTTTTGATACCTAGCAGTATAGGCCATATAATTGGCCTGTCTGAGTCCCAAGGATGCTGCCATGTACTGTTTCTTTGCCATGGCATCAATCCTCCTGGAGTCCTTGTCTGGGGGGTGTGAAGCCAAGGGAATGTTTGCCTTATCACAGGCTGCAGCCTGCACTACTAACATGGCTGCATTGTTGTGTAAGAACTCTGTGTCTGAGCCTGACAATGTATACCTCTTGTCCATTCTTTTATCCACAGGAGGTATAGTGTTAGAGTCTTTAAAATCTTAAATGTCTGTTTCTCAAAAGATTTGTGCAAGGGAATAGACAGCCTCCTAGACTCTGGGATAGCCATCATTTCTACATAGTCAGGCTCCTCCTGATCATCCACAGCTTCTTCTATAGGAAGCTGAAGGGTTTCAGCCACTTTTTTATAAAACATGAAATGGGAAGGGGACTCAGAAAGCCTAGGAGGAGACATTCCAGAAGGTCTGTCTGGGGAGATGTCCGGGTCAATGGGCACATCCAGACTTTCAAATCCACATTCACTTTCCTCATACTCCTCTTCCTCCTCCTCCGGTTCATAAAATTCCTCTAAATCATACTCTTGAACCGGTGGAACCGGCAGAACGAGCGCCTGCCTGATGGTGCTGGTTCGGTGGAATGGGAAGCGACTGGACAATTTTGATCGCTTTGGCTATTTCTTCAGTGGTTGGAGAGGAAAGTTTGGCTCCACACAGCTGATTTTTCTTTTCTAGTTCTTTAGCTAGAACCGACTCCTCAGAATCGGCTCTCCTTTTGCCGAAGAAGTCTCGCCCTGGTCAGAGGGCACTCCTTCTCGTTCGGTTTGAACCGAACCGGGCTAGCCATCCGGTTCAGTGGACTTTTGGCCTCCGCTCTCTTTTCTAGGGTAGCTGCAGGAAAGTTTTGCAAATCTGGCAGTCTGCATTGAGGTGGTCAAACCCCAGACAAACACAGGTGGTGTGGGGGTCAGCCTTGCCAAAGACTTCCCAACACACACACTGCAGTGTTGAAACCCAGTGGGTCCGGTTTTTCTTTTGGGTTTCTCAGACATAGTGCCAGTCCTAACCAAACTTACCTTTTATGGCAATCCATGAGCAAGACCCTCTTATCGGTTCCCAACTGTGTCACGGGTCGTGGAAAAAAACGTAATAAAATCCGGGTTTTTTAGAACCGATAAGAACCGGTAACCACACCCTAAAAGCACAATTTAAGATTTTTTAAGCAACTTGATTGGTTCAAACCAAACTGATAAACCGTTTACAAGTTCCACACAGAATAGAATAAAATAAAACCTATCTAGTACTCACAAATACCACAGACAGAGACTGAACCGATAGGTTACGGTTTAAATTCAGTTGAAAACCGAGAAAAGCGGTACTTTAACCGACAAACTGAACCAAGCAGAAGGAGAAATCTCTGGAGCGACTGTTCAGTGAGGCGGAGTAAAGAATCTGACGGTTTGAGTTTGAAGAACAACAGACAGAGTCTCAACTGAGCTCGAGCTCAGCGTTCCATGCCTGGCATGGAAAGTTAACTCTTTCATCTCCGGGGCAGTTCAAAGGTTGGGACTCACTGCTACTGTTAGAATATAGCAAGACTTCATGTTGTTTGAATAAGGCTTTGTAGTACGGGCTGACTATTGTTTATTAGCCTTTCTGGGAACTGCAAGCAATTGAGAATGCCTTTTCTAGGGTGCCAAAATTGCGTCCTTGGGTGCAGAATGCACAGGAGGAATAATCACTGTTGGAGAGGCAAAAACCTCTAAGGAAGTACAGTTATGTAAGAACTTACCGTAACAGTAGATCTTCAAGAGGAGCTCTTGCAGCAGACAATAGCCCTTAGGACTAAGCTGCCAGCACCCCACAGAAACCTTCCAGCTAGCAGTCCTCAGCGGGAGACCGCCCCCGACGTCAGCTAGTGGTATAAAGGGGGTGGTACTCGGACCCACCTCAATTCTCCCGCAGGAGACCCCAAGTCTGAAGCAGAAGGAGAACCGGGCAGGTTCTCGCCAAAAGTAAAGACAGAGCACAAGCCAGAGGGAAAGGAGGGAGGAAGAGCAGCACCTGCTGCAAAAGCTCCTCTCGAAGATCTAATGTTACGGTAAGTTCTTACGTAACTGTACTATCTTACTTCGAGTGTGAGCTCTTGCAAGAGGCAACAACCATTAGGACGGAGTCCCAAGCAGTAAGGAGACAAGGCACGGGAAAAGTCCAGGAGAAGGCTAGAGACTAGACTGCCAACTAAGGGTCTAGGATACGAGGCCCTTAAAGACTGCCAGTCCGAACCTGGCTCTGCGCCTAGAAGCAATGTCCAAGCTGTAGTACTTGATAAAGGTGTGAACAGAGCTCCCAGTAGCTGCTGCACAGATGTCTGTTGCGGAACCCCTTACTGGTCCCGGTAGGGGCTTCCTGTACTTGTAGCAAAACAAAACAAAAAAACAAACAAAAAAAAAAGGTTACTCACCTGCAACAGTAGTTCTAGGAGTGGTATATGTTGTTCATCCACACTCTTTGGCACATCCTCTTCCGCTTTAAATCTCACTGGAAGTCTTCAAGCTGGCTCCTCCCACCCACCCGGGTGTTATATACCTCGGCTCCGCCCCATGACACTAGATCTTAGCCCACTGGAAGCCAGGTTGTGTGCGTCCGCAGTCGGGTGGGTCCATGTGGATGAACATATACCACTCCTAGAACTACTGTTACAGGTGAGTAACCTGTTTTTTCTAGGAGTGTGGATATGTTTTGGGAGGCAGTTTAGCGCAGTGGTTTAAGGCTCTGAGCTGCAAATCTGGTGACATCCAGCAGACCAGACCTGGGTTTGAATCCCACAGCTTCCACTTGGAGACCGTGTGACCCTGAGCAAGTCACTTAACTTCCCCTGTGCTCCCAGGTTGCACCTGTAAAAAAGCTTTCATCTTAGTGTGCTAGTCCTGGTTAAACAACAACAACAAAAAAAAAGTTATTCATCCACACTCTTCGGCAGACTCCTAGCAGTTCTCTGGGAGGAGGGAGGCAAGACGCACACCCCCTACTTAGGGAACAGAGATTGGAGAACTGAGGCCCCAAAACCAGCATCCTGGCATGACTCAAGGTCGATGTGGTAGTGGGTGATGAAGGTATTTGCGGACTTCCAGGTAGCAGTCCGACAGATTTCCTAGATAGGGATGTCCCTGGAAGCAGCCACCAATGCAGCAGTATGGCGGGTAGAATGAGCTCTTATCCCTCTGGGAGAGTCCTTGCCCACCTACTCGTAGACAGACCTATGCATGATGTGATCCATCCTGTAATGGTCTGTTTGGCTGCAGGTCTGTCAGAAGCGGCTTCAGCATAGGTGACAAACAGCTGGCGAATCTCTCGTCGAATTTCCGCAGTCTTCTCCTTGTAATAGGAGAAGGCTCGTCTCAGGTCCAAGGTAATCAGGGTAGTATACTGGCAGAGTTAAAATCTGGTTAAGGTGAAACTCTGACACCATCTTCGGAAGGAATTTTGGGTGGGGGCATAGGACAACCTTGTCCCTGTGGAAAACCAGATAAGGGGAGTTCACTGAAAGCACCTGGAGCTCCCCTGTCCTTCTGGCAGACACGATAGCCACCAGGAAGGCTGTCTTTCACAAGTGTGACAACTCACATTTGTGTATTGGTTCGAATGGCTTGCCCATGAGCTTTACCAGTACCAGCAGTAGATCACATGGAGGTGGAGGTTCATGCACTGGAGGGGATATGTGATCCAGACCTTTGAAAAAGCACTCTACCACTGTCTCCTGTGCCTGGTAAGCAGAGATGGCTGCCAGGTGCACCCTAAGGGTCGATGACCACAGACCCCCTTTGGAGAGAGACCTAAGGTAGTCAAGAATGTTAGCCACTGAACAGGACAAAGGGTCCAGGCCCTTGCCCAGACACCAAATGGAAAACCTTTTCCATTTGAAAGCATAACATTTTCTGGTCGATTTCTTTCTGGATGCCTCCACCACAGTGTAGACATCTTCGGAAAGACCCAAAGCCTGGAACTCTAGCTGCTCCAATACCAGGCTGTGAGGTGCAGGGATTGAAGGTTTGGATGGAATACCTTCTCCTGGTTGAGTGATATCAGGTCCGGGCGCGCTGGAAGTCGCATGGGGTGCCTGCAGCTGAGGCTGAGGAGATGTGGATACCAGAACTGGCACGGCCAGTCCGGGGCTACCAGGATCACCTTCGCCTTGTCCCTCCTCACCCTGAGGAGCACCTTGTGAATCAAGGGAAATGGAGGGAAGGCGTAAAAGAGGTCTGGGGTCCACGGCCTCGAGAAGGCATCCCCCTGCAGCGAGCCCTGCTGAGGGAGGCGGGCATGAAACAGCCTCAGCTTGGTGTTTTCCTTGGAGGCAAACAGGTCCACCATCGGTTTGCCCCAGTGGGAGAACAGGCAGTAAGCTACCTTTGGATAGAGAGACCACTCATGGGATGTCTGGCCTAAGCGGCTGAGAGCATCCGCCAGATGGTTTGAGGCTCCTGCCACATGGATGGCTAGGAGATCTGCCTCTAATCGGCTCATGAGAGTCCTGGTGTGGAGCGCCTCCCTGCACAGCAGACGGGAGTGCCTGCCACACTGTTTGTTGAGGTAGTACATGGTCGTGGTATTGTCCGTCTGGACTTGAACCACTTGACCCCGGAGCTGAGGAGCAAAAGCTGACAGTGCCAGTCTGACTGCTCTGAGCTCCAACAGGTTGATGTGGCATTGGGACTCCTCGGGGGGTCCAGAGCCCGTGGGCTCTTTCGTCCCCATGTGGGCTCCCCAGCCCATGAGAGGCTTCGGTCGTGAGGAGGACTGTCGGCTCAGGGCAGACAAACTGGATCCCTTCCTGCAACCAGTCTGGGGTGGTCCACCACTGGAGAATGTCCCACATCTTCTGGGTTACAGTGATCAATTGGTCGAAATGACCATGGCACTGAGTCCACTGGGCGGCCAGCTCTCATTGGAGGGTGCGCATGTGCAACAGGGCCCAATGGACCACTGAGGTGCACGCTGCCATGCAACCCAGAAGGCGCAGAAAGTCCTGGGTAGGGCGCAATTGCCCAACCAGAAATGATTGGGCAAAGGAGGAAAGAACCTCCGCCCTGTCCGCCGGAAGCTGAGCTCTGGCTCGACAAGAGTCGAGCTCTGCCCCGATGAAGCTCATCACCTGAGAAGGCACGAGTTCTGACTTGGCCTCGTTGATAAGGAGTCAAGAGTTGAGAGCAGGTCTGGAGGACCAGGTCCCTGAACCTCTCCACCTCCTGTTAGGTGGATCCTGCTAGGAGCCAATCATCGAGGTTAGGATAAATCACCCCCCCCCCCCGATGCCTGAGATGGGCTGCCACCACTGCAATGCATTTGGTGAAGACCCGTGGGGCTGATGACGGGCCGAACGGCATGGCTCGGAACTCACACAGGGTCCCTTCAACCCTGAAGTGAAGTAACTGCTGATGGGACGGAAGGATTGGAATGTGTAATGCAGATCCAGTGAACGGAACCACATGTTTCGCTCCAAGGATGGTATGATCTGGGACCAGAGTGACCATCCGAAAGATGCGTGACCTGAGATACTGATTCAGGTCGTGCAGATCTAGAATGGGGCGCCAGCCCCCTCGTCCGCTTGGGCACCAGGAAGAACCTGGAAACAAAGCCTGGGTCTACTGGAGGATCTGCCACTGGAGCTGCTGCCTCCTTGAGGGAGGAGCTGGCGATGTCGTTCGAGGAGGCCGACTGGGTCTGGCCGGATACTCTTTCCTCCCGAGGGCACAGGTTCAGCTTGGAGGGTGCACTCAACTCAGAGGCAGTCCCTGACCGACCACGCCGAGAACCCACCTGTCTGAAGTGACCACGGACCAGGCAGAAAGGAAGTGGTGGAGTCGGCTCTCCAACTGGAGGACCCAGAACTGAGGTGACGGGAAAAGGGTTGACAGCCCCCGCCCCATCACTGAGCAGGCTTGTAGGAGGAGGAGGCTCCAGGACCGGAACCTCAGTCTCCATTACGGGCCTGTTGGGGTCTGGGGTTGGGCCGGGGGCGCCAAGCTTGAGCCTGCTGCTGATGCTGCTGTCCACCTTGAAAGGAGGACTGCTGAGCTGCAGGGGAAGAATGCCGAAAAGGCTTCTTTTTCTTCTGCTGGTTCTTGCCTGAAGAACCTTTGGCAGAAGTAGCGCCCAAGGTGGCACTGGACTGCTCAATGCGCTGAAGGTGACTGGCCACCCTGGTCCTAAGAAGTCCTGGCCCAGAGGAAGGGCACGGTCAACTTAGTTTGTGCTGGGTATCCGTCGGAAAGGAGGAGAGCTCTCAGCCAAGCCCTGCGATGAGAGGCAACTGCGGCAGCCATCCGGGCGGCACAAGAATCCCTCTGTCCAGGACCACCTGAAGCTGCTGTTTGGTGACAGCTCGGGCACCTGATCCCAGACCTGCTTGACAGCCGGGTCTGCATGTCCGCTGGTAGATGTGGGAGGACTTCATCCAGCGACGCTAAAAGAGCGTGAGAGAAGTGTGCCATGATGATGGCCGAACTTACCTGACGAAGGCACAAGGAGGAAGCCGCATAGACCTTATTGGCTGAATGTCCAGAAGCTTGGACTCAGGTCGGTCGGTCAGTGTCGGCAGAACTGCCAGTACACTTGAACACAGAGGCGGTAACCAGGCTCTTGGACGAAGGGTGCCCTATGAACCCTGCAAGGGACCCCATGTATATTGTGTACTTACGGGCCATGTGAGCAGACAGAGCTGGACAAGAGGCAGGGCACTGCCAAAGTTTGAGGACCGGGCCGACGACGGCCTCAGCCACAGGAAAGGCTTCCGTTGGGGCATCTGGTCTCTTAAGGATGTCCGTAAAAGGATATTCCGCCTTTGTCTGGATTGGCTCCAGAGGCATCCCTGTAGATTCAGAGATGAGGTGAAGGATCCCTTGGAAAGACGAGGGACCTTCCTCAGTCTCTAGGCCAACAGTTGATTCATCATCACCTGGATGTGAATGCAAGCCAGTGATGTCCGAATTCGAGGAATCTGGATATAACGGCCAACCGCCCAGGTCATCTTCGACTCGTCGAGGGCGGTCTGGGGGGACCGTAACTGACAATCACCGGGGAATCCCGGTGTCTGGTCTGTCTTTCTTGGAAGGAGCCCCTCCCACAGGCTGTTTGGGCAGTGGTTCCACCACAATCTATGTAGAGATTGTTTTGGGCCGAACTGGTGGTTCTGCCAGCTCCGCGGGCTGAGGAACCGATTTAATTGGCTCCGAAGGAGTTGGCTTCATCCCAGGAGGCAGAAGCTTGTGTAATGGCCGGGTCGGCGTGTTCGATTAAAATCAGCTGCCACGAGGTCCCTTGCAGCATCTGAGTTTAAGCCGAGCCTCCCTCATCCGAGGAGGATGAGAACGACTGATGGCGTCGCCTGTTTTTAGAGCGTTTATGGCTCTTCCACGGCCTGTCGGTCAAGGGGGTCAGAGACCTTGATCGAGATCGGTTGCGCTGACTCGGTCGCTCGGGAGACACCAGTGGGACCAGTGATTTCCCAGGATCAGAGACCACTTCTTCGACCAGAGACCCAGCAGGCTGGGTCTCGTCATCTGGAAAGACCAGACTAGGGGTTTGATCGAGGGAATCGTCGACTGGAGTTGGTGATATTGGATTGATAGGATCGATCATGATTTCAACCTCATCAATAGATAATTCGGTTGACTGACCAGACGGCAAAGCCGAAAAGTCATGACGGCGATCTTGAGCCGAGAAGTCGAGACCGCGTGCTCCTGGGACCGAGATGTCTCCCGCTCCTGGATCCTTCTCTCGCTTACGGGATTGAGAGGAGTGTGAGCCCGCAGGTGCCTCTCCCTGGGTTGGAAGAGACTGGCACAACTCTCGGAAGGAACCTGAGAAGGCGGAGCCCAGGTTGAGCAGAACGAAGAAGCTCCGAGACTGGGCAGCACGAGCCGCTTCCTCCCCAAACGCTTGCATGCGTTCCAATTGCTCGTCGGATCCCGCAGCTGCGAAACCGCCCACCAAGCCTCCTTGATTTTCACCAGATTCCTCTTCTCTGGCCTCCCCAGCTGCAGGCGTGAGATAGTCGCCGAGGACATTGGGATGAAAGACGAGACACAGGTCACATTTCGAGGTGTCATGGTCGAAGCAAAGGAAGTAGAAGCACGGTGTGGGATTGGTAGAATATTTTCTGGCCAGAAGGGCACCGAATTTAAACCTGAGTAAGACTTGTCTTCCATTATCTAAGTCAAGAACTTGCAATTGCTAACGCAAACAATGTGAATTTTCGGAATAACCGAAGGTTTGAAAACCAGGGCTTACAAGATGTGTGAACACAAGGGAGGCAACCTGAATCTTCCAGTGGGGCTAAGCAGAGGTATATACCACCCGCGGGTGGGAGGAGCCAGCTTGAAGACTTCCGATGAGATTTAAAGCGAAGGAGACATGCCAAAGAGTGTGGATAAACAACATATCCATGCTCCTAGAACAATACAGTCCACCAACCATTTAGAGAGCGTTTGCTTGGTGACTGGGGTGCCCCGAGATTTGGGGGCAAACGAAACAAACAATTGATCCGTAGATCGAAAAGGAGCAGTGTGGGTCAAGTAATAAAGCGTTCTGTGCACAACAAAGGTATGCAACAACGCTAACCCCCCCCCCACAATGGAATACTCAGGATAATAAACTGGGAGGTTGATGTCCTGGTTAAGAGTGAACTTAGACACCACCTTAGGTAAGAACTAAGGATTTGAGTGTAAGGACACCCTGTCCTTATGAAAAACCAAATAAGGCTCTTTACACATTACAGCCTGGAGTTTTGAAATTCTTTGAGCGCAAGTAATGGCAACTAAAAATACCACTTTCCAACACATAGCAGAGCTTGCAATCCGTGGCTGGTTCAAACTGGGGGGGGGTGTGTGTGTGTGAGCTTTTCTAACATAAAAAAAAGAGATCCCGAGAGGGAACGGGATCTCTTATGGGAGGTCTTAAGTGCAGAAAGGCACGAGTCACGTCCAGCTGAGTGATGGTTTTTCCCTCTATTGGAGCAGGATATGCCCAAACGGCAGATAAACGCACCTTGATAGAGGAATAGTTCAGGCCCTGTCAGACAGAGAGGGAGATACTACACTGAGTTCAGAGGGCAGAAAGGGATTAAATCATGGTGAAACCACAAGCAAAATCTCTTCCACTTATAGCATAAGTAAATCTTGTAGAGGGCTTTCTGGCTGCCACTAGACATCCACCACCGCTTGAGAAACCCTCACCTATCCATAGCTAACTTTGCAGGAGCCACGCATGAAGATGCAGGGACCAGAGTTCAAGAATACCCTGATCCTGGGAGAGCAAGTGTGAGCTGAGAGGCAGAGGAAGCAGAGGCTTCACTGCCAACTGCTGCAGTAGTGGAAACCAAATCTGCCAAGGCCAAAGAGGAACAATGAGAATCATCTCTGCCTCCTCCCCCTGAAGCTTCAGAAGAACCCTCTGCAGAAGAGGAAAGGGAGGGAAGGCATAAAGGAACCTTCCTGTCCAGCAGAGGGACAATGCATCTCACCAGTAAACTTCAGGCCCTGGATCTAGAGAGCAAAAATTGGGCAGTTTGGCATTGAGTGGGGATGCAAAAAGGTCCAACTCTGGATAGCCCCATCTGTCGAAGAGCTGGTCTGCTACTGACTGAAGGAGCTCCCACTCATGAGCCCTGGACCGAGACTGGCTTAGGCTGTTGGCCAAAATGTTTTGGATGCTTGGAACATGAATTGTGGTGATATCTAGGCGGTGTTCCAGTACCCAGTACCAGACCCTCATTGCCTCCCTGCAGAGGGGGACGAATGAGTTTCCTCTCTGCTTGCTGATGTAAAATACTACCAACATATTGTCCAATTGGATCAAAAGAGGTTCACTTGAAAAGCCTGCAAGGCATTCAAGACTGCCCGCATCTCCAGGACACTGATATGGAGTGACTGCTCTTCTGTAGACCAGACCCCCTGGGTCTGCCTGTTCTCCAGATGAGCTCCCTATCCTAAACCAGAGGCGTCCGTAGTGAGAACCCATCTCGGGGGCTCCTGTTGGAAATTAACCCTTGCCAATAAACTGGAGGGGTTGAACCACCAGGAAAGAGTCCTGCGAACTGGGTCTGACACTCGAACTAGCCGGTCGAGGTCATTGGACCTCTGGTCCCATTGTACCTTGAGTGTCCACTGAGGGACCCTCATGTGCAGGCGAGCCATGGGAACCATAGGGATGGCTGCCGCCATGTGGCCAAGGAGTCTCAAAAAGATCTGAGCTGGAACCTGACGAGCTGAAGACACCAGACGGCCTGAACCTCAAGGCAATCCGCCTCTGTCTGAGGGTAGGAAGACCTTGTCCTAAACGGTATCCAGGACCACTCCTATGAACTGAAGTCTCTGGACTGGGCTCTGGGGATGATTTGGGAAAGTTCAGGGTAATCCTCAGCTCATGGAAGAGTATAAGGTGTCTCAGAGAGTGCAAACCAGCTGATCCCTTATGAAAGCCATCAAAGCCAGTTGTCTAGGTAGAGAAAGACATAATGGCCTGCAGTCATAGAGCTGCAGCCATCACTGCGAGGCACTTGGTGAAGACCCTGGGAGCTGCACAGGTCGAAGGCAGGAATTCAAAAGTACAGTTAATAAGAACTCACCGTAACAGCAGATTTTAGAGAGGAGCTCTTGCAGCAGGCTACACCATAAGGACTATGCTGCCAGGCACTGGGACTCCATGGAAAACTTCTAGCTAGCAGTTCCCATCGGGACTGCCCCTGACATTGGACCGCCTCAGACATCAGCCAATGGTATAAATGGGGCAGCCCAGCCACTCCCAAGTTCTCCCGCCAGAGACCGGCTGACAAATCATAGAGAACTAAGGCTAGTGGAAAACACAGCCATGGTAAGTAAGGAAAGGAGAAAAAGGACCAGGGGAAGGAGGGTGGAATAATGTGCTGTAAGAGCTCCTCTTGAAGATCTACTGTTACGGGTAAGTTCTTGCGTAACTATACCATCTTACTGAGTGGGAACTCTTGCAGCAGGCTACACTATAGGGACCGAGTACCAAGCAGTACCAAAATGATCCCAAGTGGATTGGGAGGTGGAAAACTGGAAAGCGGAAGGAAGCTTTAAGACAACAGGCCCTGAAGTACCGCTAGACCAAATCCAGCTCTCCGCCTGGAAGCAATGTCTAAACTGTAGTGCCTCACAAAAGTGTGCACTGAACTCCAAGTAGCTGCTGTGCAGATGTCAGCTGCCGAGACATTACGGAATGCTGCAAAGGAAGCTGAAACGCTCCTGGTGGAGTGACCCTTAATCGAGCCCGGTAAGGGTTTGTTGTAACAGAAAGTGATGCAATGGACTAGCCATCTGGACAAAGTCTGTTTTGCCACTGGCGATCCCAGGGTTCTCTGGGCAAATGAACCGAACAACTGGTCAGATTTCCCAAGTGTCTGAGTATAGTTGATGTAGTATCTGAGTACTCTGTGAACATCCAGAGTGCGATGTAGGGCCTCCCCTCGATTACAATGCTCCAAGTAGTAAACCTAAAGGCTGACGTCCTGATTAAGGGTAAATTGTGACACCACCTTAGGCAGAAAGTTAGGATTTGTCCACAAGGACACCCTGTCCTTGTGGAAAACTAAATATGGCTCTTTTGCTATCAGAGCCTAAAGCTCGGAAATCCTCTGGGCATAAGTAACTGCAAATAAAAACAACGCTTTCCACGACAGAAAGCGTAGCTCGTAATCTGCAGCTGGTTTGAAGGGAGGCAATGCAAGTTTTTCTAACAAAAACAAAAGGTCGCAAGAGGGGGAATAGGGTCCCTAATGGGAGGTTTCAGATGAAGAATTCCCCTCAAAAATGTCCGGGCCAGATCCATCTGGGCAACATATCTGCCATCCACTGGTATATGATAGGCTGAAATCGCAGAGAGGTGTACCTTAATGGATGAGTAACAAGGGCCCGAATCCGACAGAGAGAGAAGATATTCAAGAACAGCGTTAAGAGGGCACAGGACGGGGTCCAGACCCCGACTGGCAGCCCACAAGCAAAAATGTTTCCACTTCATAGAGTATGTGGCTCTAGTGGAAGGTTTTCTAGCTACGACCAAGACCTTGGCCACCCGAGGAGATACCCCATAGCATACTGTGGCTACGTCTGCAGGTGCCAGGCATGCAGGTGTAGGGACCGGTGGTGGGTGAACCAATCTGCCCTGCTCTTGTGACCATAAGTGGGAGGACAAGGCAGGGGGATCAGAGGTTCCACTGCCAGCTGCTGCAGTAACAGGAACCATATCTGAGAAGGCCAAAGCGGAGCCACAAGAATCATTTCTGCTCGGAGTTTGAGCAGAGCCCTCTGCAGAAGAGGAAAGGGGGGGGTGCAGAAACCTTCCTGTCCAGCAAAGTGACAGTGCGTCTCGCCAGAAAACAACCGGCCCTTGATCTACCGAGCAGAAACTGGGCAGTTTTGCATTGCACGGGGACGCAAAGAGGTCCAGTTCTGGATGGCCCCACCTTTGGAAGAGGTCGTCTGCTACAGACTGCAGGAGTTCCCATTCGTGTGTCTTTGACCAAGACCGACAGAGAGTTGGTCAAGACATTTTGGACCCCTGAAACGTGCACTGCGGTGAGCGAGAGGTCGTGTTCCAGAGCCCAAAACCACACTCGTAGCCTCTCGACAAAGAGGGTAGGAGTGAGTCCCCCTTGTTTGTTGATATAGTGGACGACTGACCTGCTGTCCGTCTGCACCAACAGGGGACCTGGATGAAGATCCAGGCGAAACACCTGCAGGGCATATAGAACTACTCATCTCCAGAATGCTGATATATACAGTAGTGTCAATTCTACAGAGGACCATGTTCCTTGAGTCTGATGGCTCTGAAAATGAGCGCCCCAACCCATGTCTGAAACATCGGTTGTAAGAACCTGCAATGGAAGGTCCCTCTTAAAGGGAATTCTCGGTTCCAGATTCTGCGGCGAAAGCCACCAGGAGAGAGTCTGAACCATGGCCTTGGAGATCAAGATTGGTTGGTCAAAGTTGTCCTTCCTTTGATCCCACTGCACCCTGAGGGTCCACTGAGGGACTCTCATGAAGAGACATGCGGAGGGTATGGTCACGATGGCCGTGGCCATGTAGCCTAAGAGTTGGAGTATGGATTGAGCTGGTACATGGTGAGCAGCTGATACTTTGTGGGCCAATGATCAAGGCGTGATGCCTGTCTGTGGAGGAAGACCTTCCCTTGCTATGTGTCTAGGATTGCCCCTATGTATTGAAGCCTCTGACAGGGTGTCAGAAGCGACTTGGCTATGTTCAGGGTGACTCCTAGGGAGCTGAACAGGGTGAAGGTCTCCTCTAGGGTTGTCAGAAGCCGATCCCTGGATGAGGCAGCCAGAAGTCAATCATCGAGATATGGGTACACAATGTGACCCTGCCTCCTTAAGGCTACTGCCACTACTGCTAGGCACTTTGTGAACACGCGAGGTGCCGAGGAAAGGCCGAAGGGCAAGGGCCGAAACTGGTAATGCCTTCCCTGAAAGTAAAACCTCAGGAATCTCCTGTGAGCTGGAAGCACCAGGATATGGAAGTAGGCATCCTGCATATCTAGGGAGCAGAGCCAGCCCCCTTGATGCAGCATGGGAAGACTGCTCGGCAGGGTGACCCTCCTGAACCTCTTGTATTCTATATAGTTGTTCAAGAGGCTCAGGTCCAGGATCAGGCTAAGATCCCCTGTCTCCATGGGTACCAGGAAGAAGCAAGAGTAGAACCCTTTACCCCACTGAGGGGATGGAATTGGTTCTGCTGCCTTGTCGTCCAACAGAAACTGTACCTTCTCTACGATGAATTCGGCATGTGAGAGGGAGTAAGATGCTTGGACTGGGGGACTGTCTAAGGGCATCTAAAGAAATTCTAGCACATGATCCCTCTCTATCAACTGGAGGACCCATGCATCATTGGTGATGGAGGTCCACCCATCGAGGTAAAGTGAGAACTTACCCCCTACCACCTCTGCCCTGGACTCAACAGGTGGTATGGGGCCGGACCGGGAGTCAGGCATTTGAGCCCGGGGTGGGCAAGGAGACCTGGGACGGTTTGTTCCTTGATCCCTGTGCTCCACCGGAGCGAGAGGTATCTTTACGACGAACGTTGCCTCTGCTGCTGTCCCTTAGGCTTCTGCCCTCCCTGGCGACATTTGCCAGGGGTGTGCTCAGACCTGTACAACTGATGTACCAACTGAACGGCCTTACCAGAGTCCTGGAGGTCCGCGATCATTTGCTCGATGTCCTGACCGAAAAGCACGGATCCATGGAATGGCGAATCGATGATGGCATCCTAAAGATCCTGCTTAAACCCAGAGACTTGGAGCAAAGAATACCTCCTCATACAAACCCCTGTGGCTACTGCCCTGGCCGCCGATCAGCACAGTCATATGAAGATCTGAGGACGTGTTTCCTATGTCCAAGTCGGACTGTAGTACATCCGAGAGCTCAGTCTTGAGGTCAGAATCATGCTGCTTTTGGCAAGCTCGATTGCCTTGTTCCAGAGTGATTTCTAGTACCGCACTATGTGGGCCAAGAAGTTTAGCGAATGAATGGCGATGAGCGATGAATAAACCTTTCTGCTGAACTAATCCAGGTGTTTGGATTCTTTGTCCTGTCACTGAGAGCTCATGTGCGGGGCTGCTTGGTTCTGTCGTGGGCAGCAGTCAACACAACCAGTGTCGGCTTGGCTGCTCTCCGAGGAATGGCTCATCTGTCGCAGTACAGTACAGCCATCCGCTTTTTGGGGAATAGTGAGAACTGTTGCAGGATGCCTCCAGAGCTCCGGCAGGGTTGTGACCTCCGGCCACATACCCAACTGTGATGAATGGTGAAGACTGACACAGATAAAATCGGGAGTGCCTTCTCCTGTGATGCCTGGAGGCAGACCTGGAGTGGCACCTACTCCGGTCAGAAGACCCATCATCCAGTGGAACTGGCAATTTGTCTTTGGGTAGAGGTGGAAGAGGCGGTGGTTCCTTAGGCAAGGTGTCTTTCTGAACAGTATCCCACAAGGAACTAAAAGGTCTTTACCTCGGTCAAAGAGACCATAGCTAGTGCTGATGGGCCTTTTGTACTGGCCCTAGCCAGGTTCCGGGCGCGGTTCTGATGGTTTGTTGGGGGCTAGAGTATGCACTGGTGACTTTGGCTTCTCTGGCGTCAGGTCTTTAGGCGGTGTTGGATCTGATGGCAGGTCCACCGGTGTCTCACCATCCATCTGTGTTGGGTGAGGCATTAGGTGTGGCCTTGCCTCAGCCGGTGGTTGGTCTGATGGCCGCTTATGAGGCGCCAGTGGCGCAGAAGACCATGACGTCGAGGAAGACGACTGGGTGGTACTTCTGGAGTCTGATGCCTGATGCTCTGGGGAGCTGGCATCAGGGTGAGACCCAGTTTCCAGAAGCATCTTTCTGTAGTCTGGTCCAGACGGACGATCAGACAATGAAGAGGCCTTCGCCGGAGTGCGGGTAGCAGACAGGGTGTCCCCCGCCTCCTTGACGGTGGAATCCCTGGCCTTAGATCCAGAAGTATAGCTGTAGGGTCTGAGACTAAGGCAGGCGGCGAAGACCCTTGCCCTGAAGAAACACTGGCAGGCGGTGACGGGGTAGAGTGTCCAAGCCCGGACTTGTAGTTGGCTGACTTCCGATGCAGAGACCTGGATCAGGAGTGAGAGCAGTCCGTCTCTAGTGATGGTGCTTTTTCCTTCTTATGGGAACTCCTGGCCTCGAAGAAAAGGAACCTATGCCTGATGCGAGTCTTCTGCATGGTAGCCAGCTGTTGCTCCAGCAAGAAAGTCTTCATGCCTTCAGGCGTCGGATATGCGTTAGTTGGTTGAAGTTCTTGCAGTGCGGGTAGGATTCGGTATTGTCACTGGGCCCCAGGCAGAAGAGGCAGGCCGAATGGCCATCGTGTGCCGGTATCTGCTTCCCACACGCGCACTTCAACTTAGGGCGGTGAGTAGGCAATGACGATGAAGACATGCACTGATGAAATTTCAAAAACTGCGAAAAATTATTTTCGAAAATGGCAATTGACTGTTAAGCATGCAGGCGTCCATGTAGCCGATGTGAACGGGTCGACAGTGGGAAAAGAACTGGGAATAGCTGGGGACCGCCCCCTCATAACACGGGCGGACATCGGAGGTGGTTTGGTGTCGCAGTGGTCCCCGCTGGGTACTGCTACCTAGAAAGTTTTCTTTGGGGTCCTAGTGCCTGTCGGCACAGTCCTTACAGTGTAGCCTACTGCAAGAGCTCCCATTCGAAGTAAGATCTGGTAGTAATGACCCTGAAAGAGGAAATGAAGGAACCTCCTGTGGGGTAGAAAGACTAGAATGTGTAGGTATGCATCCTGCATGTCTAGGGAACGGAGCCAGTCCCCTCGATGCAGGAGAGGATGAGACCTGGAGGTATCATCACTGAACCTCTTGCATTCTATAAACTGGTTCAGAAAGCCGAGGTCAGGGCAGGACAAAGATCTCCTGTCTTTTGGCACTAGGAAAAAGTGCAAGTGTACCCTCTTCATGCTGGGCCGGGGGTATTGGCTCAATAGCCCGCTTTTGAAGGATTTGCCTGAATTTCCCCTTCGCTCAGGGGAATGTGAGGAGGAGGATAATGGGAGGACACTGGTGGAGTTTCCAGAAGTATCTGCACAAGCTCCAGCGTATGGCCCATCTCTATGAGCTGTAACACCCAAAGGTCTGATGTTATGCGTCCCCAGCCCTCTAGGTAGAGGGAGACGTGACCCCCTACTGACTCCCCCACCGACTCCGTCAGAGGAGGAGATCGGGCAAGGAGTCATTAAGCTGATCCGGGAGTGGGCAGTGGGGCTTGGGAGGACTTAGTGGCACGAGAGGCAGAGCTACCAGGAGACTGGGAAGTTGCCTTTCTTTTATAGCCTCCCCTCTGCTGAGGCTGATTTCAGGGATGCTGACTTGATGTCTTGTGAAAGGGCTGTTTCCTAAAGGGTTTTTGGTCTCCTTTATACATTTTCTGGATGGATCAAATGGACTTCCTGGATTCTTGGAGACAAGTAATGAGCTTTTCAATCTCGTCTCCGAGAAGCCGAACCCTTAAAGAGAGGTCAAGAATGCCTGACTGCAGATCCCAGGAGAATCCTGAGACTGTAAGCCAGACGTGGCACCTAAGGCAACGCCGGAAGCTGCTGCTCAGCCTGCTGTATCTGCAGTGTCATATGAGGCCCTCAAACATCTTGTGCCTATATCTGACCACGATTTCAAAGATCCAGAAACTGGACTTCTGTGTAGAGTCTGAAAGGGCTTGGCTATTTCCTTTCTCCCACAAGGCGTTCTGCTACTGAACCATATGTGTGAGAAAGTTGAGTGACTGGATTGAGCAAGCAGACGAAGAACAGACTTTCTTGCCCATCTGGCCAATGTATCTGGACTCCTGATCGGGAGGCTGTCTACTAAGGTGTTTCGGCTTCTTCGAACTATCATGAGCTGCCGTTTTTTTTTTTTTTTCTTCCCCAGTTAGTCTTTTTTCCTTCACGGTCCCTGATGGCTGTTCCTCCCATTGGTCTCCCAGCCTCGTCCCCCGCTCGCAGCTCAACCTCCGGCTACCCCACGGCTTACCCTCCATGGTGGGGTGGCGGGGATCCTCAACTCACCTCACACTAGCATATGGTGCTGGTGTGTTGCTGCTGCATGAGGCGGCGCCTGCGAGGACCGACCACCATGAAGCATGCCAGGACCATTTTCCACCTAATTTTATAGATCCTTCAAGCCGGGGGCGTGCAATGGCGTCCATGGGTGACAGCGGCATGCTTCCGTACTCTCCAAGCGTCTGCCTTGGCTTCCCTACTGTAGTCTTCCACGCCTAGCTCCCAGCCACCGCTAGGAGCCAGTAGTGCACCGAGAGCCGCATCCCTCCTCCCTGAGGAGAGCAGTCCAAAGGACGCCGGATCCTTCTCCTCCCTGCCAACCTCAGCGGCCCGTGGCTCATTTCCCGAACATGGGTTGCCAGCGTGGTGAGGTGGCAAGTCCAGCGCCTCAGCCCTCAGTGCCACTGGGCGCGCCATGAGCTGTCAGAATGATCATAAAGTCCACGGTAGGGTGTTCCGCCATAAAACGACTCCTCCCTAGGAGCCCTGTATAGCCCTGATTTCTTGAGATGGCAGAGAATGGATGATTCCAGGTGATCCCTGTCAGGTCCTGGAACATGTCCAAAGGAGGGACCACTAGAGGCTTGGGCTCCTTTTGCCTCACGTATTTAGCCAGCCTCCACCACTCAGGATCCTGGTCCTCCTTCTCCCATCAGTTGGAGGCCTGGATGTGCATCATGATGTCCATGAACATAGGATAGTCAGGCGGTGACCTGGGAGTGTTCCTATTGTCAGGAGACAAAGGGCGACCCTTGGGGTCAGAACTATCCAAGCCCGAGGACTCCGAGCTCTCACTAGAGTCCACTGAAGAGGCTAATGAGGAAGAGCTAGAGTGACGTTGGTCACGGGACCGGCGATGGCAAAGTGACTGACGACCCTTAGACCGATGTCTGCTACAGGACTGACAGCAGTGGCTCGAGGAGCGCGAAGACCTGTGGCGACGCCAGCCTCGGTGAGGGGGTATGTCGTGGGTATCCTCAGGGATGGGCGTATGATCTTTTGGTGGTGGAGTCTGTGACCTGGGCTCCAGATTCCCCTCCTCATAGGGTTCTAGGGTTAGACTTGGCACCACCGTAACCGGCTCTTTCGGTGGGAGTAGATTCTGTTTGGCCAGACTCCACCAGAATGAGAACAGCTCCTGTATTTTGTCTTTGGGAAACTGCAGAGTCGATGGACCAGCCGGGGGCTCAGGATCCAGCGCCAGCTTACCTGGCGTCGGAGTAGCCATGATTAGGTGACCGCCGACCTGGGTGGTGGAACAGTAGGAGACCGGGCCAGATGAGAGGGGTCACCTGATGTCCACGGCTGGTCGGCAGAGATCTCCCATGAGGGAAGTCCACCTCTAAAGAGGATGCGGAATGAGTCTGTGATGAGGAGGGCGACTCCCGGGCAGACGTCTGAGCAGGCGTCCCTGCGGCCTACGGTGGCCTCGAGGAGGAGGAGGCCATGAGCCTGAGGTGTCTGGGGCAATGCAGCCGTAGATTGGGGCGGACGTGTTACGCGTTCGAACGGGTCTGATGCCTGCCCCTGACGGACTGGTCCAAGTCTTTGGACATCACAGACGTCTGGACCGAACGGAAGCCGAAGCGTCGCTGCCCTGCTTGTGACAGTCCCTGTCCCTGAGCTGGAGGACAATGCATTAGGGTTTACCTGCACCTCCAGGAACACCGGGGAGGCCAGCCCAGACCCGACATACTGTACCTCCGCCCGAAACAGAGGGAAGGGCGGAGGGTTTAGCTGGAGCCTGCCCCGAAGGAGGGAGGGTAGGCCTGGAAAGATGGTCTGATCCCCCGTGAGAAGAAGCGCTGGAGGAGGACTTTCTCTGCAGCTGGAATCGGAAGCGGGAGCATCCCCGGGACTTTTCTCTATCCTTGTCCTGAGGTCGATGCTTCCCAGAGTCCTTCTTGTGCTTGTGGGTCTTCAAGGTGGAAGCGGTGGAGACCGTCGAGGAGCTTTTCCCCACTGGCTGGGCCTGCATGGCGGAAAGCTGCTGCTCGATGAGGTATGCCTTAAGTACCATCTGGCGGTAGATCAGAGTCCAGAAGTTGAATGCCCGACAATGCTCACAGGTGGCGGAGTCGTTGTTCAGGCCTAGGCAAAAAAGGCAAGCCTTGTGGCCATCTTTTGACTGCAGCTGTTTGCAGCAGGCACACTTAGATTTTCTCCTTTCCATTGAAGAAACGGATGAAAAAGGAGAAGATGACATGCAAAAAAATTTTTTTTAAAGGAAAATAAAGAATAAATGCTATCAACACGAAACTGGCGGTCGAACTGAAGCTAGCTGGTGTCCGAGTTGCTGATGCTTGGAGGTCGATGGCGGGAAAATAACTGACATGGGGCCGGGGACCGCCGCTTTATATCACTGGCTGACGGGGCGGGCTGATGTCAGGGGCGGTCCCCCGCTGAAGACTGCTAGCTAGAAGGTTTCCATGGTGTCCTGGCACTTTAGTCCTAATGGTTACTGCCTGCTGTAAGGTCACATTCTAAGTAAGATCTCAGATTTTTTCTTGGAGGAATCCTAGTCTCCTGTTTGAAACCCTAAATTAGCCTGAACCCGTTTCAGTTTCAGGAAGGCTCAAAATCGGGCATCTTCAGGGGGAAGACCTTGGTGTGTTCATCACTCTGTCCTCTGAGCAAGAGGACAGAATGAAGAGTTATCCCACTACCATCTATCACCTTTTCTTCTTCGTCCATGGCCGCCTCCTTCTCCCTGTATTTTGGATTATACTCCAGTTCATTGTCAATGTCCACCATCTCGATGGGACGAGGATACAAATGATGAAGAGCAGACGACAGGAAATCTAGTTGATGGCAGTTCACAACTGGAGCATCAACAGAAATGTCAACAACGTACCAGCCAGAAGTGCTGACGGGAGCAGAAGTCAACAGCGGCAGCAGATGTTGAAAAGAACAGTTATGTAAGAACTTACTGTAACAGTAGATCTTCAAGGGGATCTCAGTCATCAGGTCACACATATGGAACTTAACTAACGGTGAAGCAGGATCCACACGGAAGATTTTTAGCAGTATAACTGGGGCCGCCCATGCCACCATCGTCACCAGCCCTAGAATGGCATGAGTGGCCTCGCTCCCTCCGCAGTTCTTTCCCTCAGAGACTAAGGAAGCAAAGCTCATGCCATGGAGGACTGGGGTGGGGGGAGAGAGACACCAAGTCTAAATAAAAGGCTGGACACAGCAGACAGCCTGTTTTAAGAAAGAGCCCCATAAAGGGGGATGGAGGGACGGAAGGTAGACTTGATGACGGAGATTGCCTCAAAGATCTACTGTTACGATAAATTCTTACGTAACTATTGTATTTTCAACAGGGGTACCTCACTCATCAGGTCACACATATGGAACAAGTCCCAAGCAGTTGCAGGTGCACATAAAACAGTGTGGGAGGGAGGCCAACCCTAAACTTAAGACAGCAGGCCCTGCAGACAGGCTCTAGCAGCAATGTCCAGACTGTAGTGCTTGGTAAAAGTATGGATTGTACTCCAGGTGGCAGCAGCGCAAATGTCAGTGGCTGAGACCCCTTAGAAACAAGCCACAGAGGTAGCCATGCCCCTTGTGGAATGGGTTTCACTGCCCCGGCAACTCTCTGCCATGCCTGCTGTAGCAGAACACAATACAGTGAGCCAACCATTTGGACACTGTTTAGAAACCTGATCGCCATTCTCTACCTGGGGCGAAAGAAACAAAAACCTGATTCGACTTTCTGCATTCCTTGGTTCGGAGCAGATAATACTTCAAAATTCTGTGCATGTCTAACGTATGGAGCAGTGCTTCCCCTGGACTGGCACACTCAGGGACATAAACACGTAGGTGGATAGATTGATTCAGGATAAACTCAGACACCACCTTAGGAAGAAGCTTAGGATTTGTGCGCAAAGACACCCTGTCTTTGTGAAAAATCAAGTAAGTTTCCTAGCACCAAAGGGCCCGAAGCCCCGAAATCATTCAAGCAGGAGTAATAGCAACCAAAAGTAACTCTTTCCAGGAAAGAAAGCATAGCTGGCAAGTCACGATTGGCTCAAAAGGAGACAGAGTCAACTTCTCCAAAACAAAAATAAAATTCAAAGCCAGGACATGGGAACAGCTTGGAGGTTTCAGATGCAGGATGCCCCTGAGAATGGTATGGGAGACATCCAATTGGGCCACGGTGCAGCCGTCCACAGACTCATGAAAGGCTGAGACAGCTGCAAGGTGTACCTTTAGGGAATAGTACTGGAGACCAGAGTCTGACAGAGATATTAGGTAATCCAGGATCTGGCTCACCGGACAAGTGAAAGGGTCCACATGATGCTTAGGAGCCCATATGGCAAACCTCTTCCACCTCATGGCATATGTGGCTTGAGTGGAGGGCTTGCAAGCAGCCACAAGGACATCTGCCATCCTCTAGAATACCCCAAACCGTGCTATGGCAGCTGCAGCTTGATTAGCACTCTCTGAATCAGAGGAAATGGAGGAAAGGCACATAGGAACCTCTCACTCCAGGAAAGTGACAATGTGTCTCGCCAGAAAACTCCAGGCCCTGTATCTACCAAGCAGAAACTGGGCAGTTTTGCATTGAGTGGCGACGCAGAAAGATCCAACTCTGGATGACCCCATCTGGTGAACAGATCTTCTGCAACGGATGACAGAAGTTCACGTTCGTGCATGCCGGACAGAGTCTCAGGCTGTCCACCAGGGTGTTTAGCATGCCTGGGGCATGGACTGTCGACAGAATTAAACTGTGGTCTAGTGCCCAATACCAAACTCTCATGGCCTCCCTGCATAGGGTTACAAATGTGTTCCCTGTTTGTTGATGTAGTAAACACTACTGAGGTTGTCGGACTGGATCAACAGCAACCCAAGAAGAGATGATTCTGGAAGGCCTGCATGGCATACAGGACCGCTTCCATC
The DNA here is from genome assembly GCA_016271365.2 of Neoceratodus forsteri. Classification (NCBI taxonomy): domain Eukaryota; kingdom Metazoa; phylum Chordata; order Ceratodontiformes; family Ceratodontidae; genus Neoceratodus; species Neoceratodus forsteri. The sequence continues at coordinate 1,549,846,760 of CM057450.1, forward strand.
TCCAGGACATTGATATGCAGGGAGGTTTCAATCTGGGACCAACAGGCCCAAGTCTGAAAGGGACCCAGATGCGCTCCTCATCCATGGTGAGGATCTGCTGGGGGTGGGGTGGGTGGGATACCTGGAATGGAATCCCTTGCAACAGGTTCAGGGTGTCCATCCACCATTGGAGCACCTTGCGGACTGGGGAGGAGACCAGTACTAACTGTTGTAACATGTCCGTGCATGGGTCACATTGCACCCAGAGTGTCCACTGAAGGACTCACATGTGCAGCCTGGCCAGTGGAACCATGGGAATGGCCGCAGCCATCAGCCCAACAGCCTCAAGTACACTCTTGCAGGAGCACAATGGCTGACCTCCTAAGCTTGGGCAATAAGGCACTTTGCTCTGTTCTGAGGCAGGAAGGCCTTTCCCTACACAAGTCCAGAACCGCCCCTATATCTTGCAGTCTGTGGGACGCTGTTAGGATCCCCTGGTCAAGGTGATGGTGATGCCCAGGGAAAGAAACAGCTGAAGGGTTCTCCCCAGAGTCCGAAGAAGCTGTTCTCTGAACGGGGCTTTTAGGAGCCAATCGTCCAGATAAGGGAAAACGTACAGTCCCTCCCTTCTGAGAGCTGCAGTGGGTAAAGACCCACGGTGCAGAGGATAAGCCAAAGGGCAATACTTTGAATTGGTAGTGCTCGCCCTGCAAAAGAAATCAGAGGAATTTCCTGCGTGGAGGAAACAGAGATATGCAGGTAAGTATCCTGCATGTCCAGGGAGCACAGCCAGTCACCCTGCTTGAGAAGAGGCAGCAGGCCTGACAGGGTTACCATGCAAAATTTTTTGTACTGGACATGCAGACTGAGGTCCTCGGGATCAAATATGGGCCTCAGATCTCCGATCTTCTTAGGGACCAGGCAGAACCTGGAATAAAATCCCCCGCTTCTTTGGCACCAGGAAACTGGCTCGATGGCCTTTTTGCACAGAAGGGACTGTCTGTTCTCCTAGAGAACAGACAGATGGACCGGGGGATAGGTGGAAGGTACTGGGGGAGTCTCTGGGAGCATCTCGATGAGTTCCAGAGTGTAACACCTCTCTATGATCAGAAGAATCTGGGCATCTTAAGTAATGGTTCTCCACTGACTGAGATGGGGGAGAACCCACCTCTACCTCTTGGTCAGGGACTGGCAAGGAGTCAAGTGGAGGCAGATCCAGCCACTGGGGCCGATCCATTACCCCTAAGGTGTTTTGCTGTGGTGCCAGAGGATGAGGGGTTTGGCAAGGTGGAGGAGGCTCTTTTCTTGCCTTGGGGCCGGGAGGTTGCTTCGGATTTGTGGAACACCTTGCAGAAAGGAGGCTGCTGCCTACTCTTAGACGGAGTATGTAGAACGAATGGACAGACTTGACTTAGCCCTACCAGATGCATGTGTAGCTCATCAATGATGTCCTGCACATCTGGTTCAAACAGCTTGGAGCCATTAAAAGGGGCACTGCACACCTTTTCCTGGACATGAGCTGGGAAACCTGAGACCCTCAGCCAGGAGTGCCTACAAAGGCAGATGCCTGTGGCAGCAGCCCTGGCACCAGTATCTGAAATAACACAGAGGGCCTGCAGGAGGCGCTTGCTAATATTGCCAGCACTCTGCAAGTATTTGAGAACTTTCTGTTTCTGGGAACAATCAGGAAGTGCCTGGGCTGCGGCCTTGCCCTTCTTCCAGATATTATTCTGGTACTTGACCATGTGGGAGAGGTAACTGGCAATCCTCAGCCCAAGGGTGGAGGAAGCATAGACCTGCTTGCCACAGAGATCAATCCTATGGGATTCTCTGTCAGGGTGGAGGCAACTAAGGTGCTTGGGCACCTTCAATCAATCAACCACTTTATTTAACAAGGCATAAACACCATTGAGCAAGCTCAATTTCAAGGTGATCCTGGGCATAAATACAATACAGTACACTTCATAAGACTACAATTACGGTGGACAACGGTGCAAAAAAAGAAAAATCATTGTGAAGGTGCTGGTCAATATGGGCCTATACATACTGGTCAACATAATTAACATGCAAAGGTACATAATGATAAGCTTTACTGAAATGAGAAGCGACAACAATCCCACATAGTCTCCGCTGAGTAAGAGCTCATACCTAAATGATAAAAAAATAAGGCGGTATTAAGGAATAGGGTAGAAATTGGGGTGAAAGAGTAGGCAGCCAAAAGGGAGGCCAGAATAGGTAAAAGGTAGAGAATAGGCAGACCTTCAACCTATTATGAGCTGCCATAATAACCACAGATTTGGTTTCCGGCTAGGCAGCATGATGTGGCAGAGATTGAGGGGCATGATACAACTTAGCCCTGAGAGGCATGGCTGGCACCATGTCACGCCTGTGCCAGGCTGCAGTAGCGGCATTCCTCAGAGCTGGAAAGATGGGAGGAATGACCTGGGGGGGGGAGGGAGAGACTCTGGGATCTCCAGGAAGTCCACCCAATCTCTTCTGGTGGCATCCTCCTCCTTTGTATAGAAGCCCATAGCTGAGCACAGCTGCTTCATGACACCGAAAAAGGTAGGGTCCTCTGTAGGAGTCCAAGGAGTATATTATAACATAGTGATACTGCTGCTGGAGTGGGAGGAAAAGTATCCCTGTTAGCTGGCAATGCTAAACTAAGTAACGGTGGGGGGGGGGGTTTAGATAGGATGCGGGAGACTTGAGGAACTTAGAGGATGGTCCATAAAGTGGAAACTGGGGTTCAATGCAGAATCATACATGTGGGGATAGGAACCTAGGGGTAGAATACATGCTTTGGGCGGGGGGTGCTACAGGTCACAGGGAGGAGAGAGAGATGAAAATTCATTACCTAATGTAATTATGATCTTTCTGTGTATCTTCACTATTCATCACATATGGGTACTGGCGGGAGATCAGGACCCTTGAACTTTTTTTTTTTTATTTTAAAAGGATGGTGAGCCGACACAGCACTCGGCTGCCCTCGAGGCAGCACTACTCGCGTGAGCCAAGGGTTGGCTGCTAGGGTTGTGTCGACTCTGCCCACCAGTTCTGAGAGCTCGGAGAGGTAAGGAGGAAGGGATGGAGGGTGGGACAAGAGAGTCCAAGGGACAGAAAAAGGAAAGGAAAAACTGAACTAAAAGGAGAAATAACAACTGAGAGGACAGCAAAGAAGAGAAGAGACTAAGGGGATTGGGTAGGGGCCCCAATCTCTGGAAGCAGAAGAAGGGAGGGGAGAAAATTTAGGAGCGAGTGAGAGGTAACAAGGTATCCGAGACCCTTGTCCGTCACCAGATTACATAGGAACTGCAAGGAGTAGCAAAGCTCTGCCAGAATTCAAGGCACAGAATAACTGGCAACTACCCCAGAAGCAGAGTCGGCTATTCTGGAGAAGGACAGGGTACAGGGACTTAATACTCTCTCAGGAAAAATGTTTGGTGAAAAATGGGAATTTCCCTTTTTTTTTTGACAGCTGGATGGAAACCAGAAAGAAAACAGGAGGAGGGCAACCACCAACTCCCACCCCATCGGGGTGGAGACACGTAGTAGAGAATGAGTGCCGCTAGAGCTGTACTCCTTAAAGGAGAATACCCCCCTGTGTGTCCCTACTTTACCCCGCTCCAAAAAGAGAGGGGGGCCACAGAGGGAGGGGGGCCCAGAGACTGAGGCCCCAGGGGGATGGCGGGCGGGGTTGTGATGAATGGTGAAGATACACAGAAAGATCATAATTACGGTAGGTATGTAATTTTCATATATCTTATCTGGGTCAGTCTTCACCATTCATCACATATGGGTGAGTACCGCCCCCCGAAGGGGGTTGATTCATTATACCCTAAGGGACAGAGTCCCTTAGCCCCTCAGTGGTGACACACCATGGGAACCTTCCGGCCTGAGGAGGCCCAGAGTGGGGAGAGCGAGAGTGGGTCCTCCTGAGGGGGGAAGGAAGCTGCCCCGACAAACGCCATCTCGCCTCACGGGAGAAGAGGTAAGTTCCCTGGTGGGCGGAGCGAATCACCCTACGCCGGGCCAAGGGTGACAACCGGGAAAGACGAAGCCACGCCGATGATCTAGTGCAGATCGCTGTCCCTACGACCCTGGTAGCTACCTCGCTGGCGTCATAAGATGCCCTCACTTGGTGCCTTGCTAGCTCCAGGCCACGTGCAGAGAGCGCAATGGCTTGTCTGGTTTGCTCCGAGTCAGGCAAAGCAGCTAGGATCTGACCTAGCGCGGACCACAAGAATCTGTTGTAGGCTGCATAGTGGGCCTGGTGAGCAGAAATGGAGAGGAGCAACCATGCCGAGTAGAAGGTCCTCCTCCCCTAGAAATCAAAATCCGAGGAGTCTTGATCTGGGGGCCGGTCACGGTGGAGGGCGCGGCCCATCAGGGGTGTCCAGGTGCGCCAAGCCGGACTGCAGGTGAGGCATAGAACCTGGAGACTCGAGGGAGCGCAATACCTCTGGCTGAGGTCCCTAGGGCAGGAACTCCGAGAAGGCCTGCCAGAAACGCAAGGACGCCCGAAAGGGAGCAGGCCAGGACGGCACCACAAGGGTGACCCTCACAAATCGCCTAGAAAGGCGGTGCCGTACACTCAGGATTGCTAACAGACAGGGTGAAAGGTGAAGGTCCTCCATCATCCTCACGAGGAAGCTGCTGTACTCTGAGAGATCAGCGGCCGGAGAGATATGGACAGAAGGTTCCTCTCCTCCAGAAGAGGGGGATGAGGAGCTGGAGGTCACCATACGCTCCGAGGATAGCTGCACGAGGGGAGGTTGAAAAACCTGGCTGTCCATAGCCCTAACGTAGGCAGGGAACTGAGCAGCCACCGCTTTGAACTGCTCCCAGGTGAGAGGGCCGCTAGGACCAAGAATGCCCGGGAGCGCTGGAGAATGCAGCAGAGCCGAGAAAAGAAGTCGGCTGACCTCTGCCAGGGCTAGGGAGCGGACCATGAGCACCCGAGGAGGGTGCCCCGGAAGACTCCACAGCCGACAGCTGTACAACCACGTTGGAACTGCCCAGGCTGCGCCCAGAAGAATCCCCCCAGTGAGGCGACCGGGGCTGTAAAAGTCCAGAAGGACGGTCCCCTGCCTCAAAAGAATGGGACCCGCTCAAGGAACTGGAAGGGGAAGGGTGGAAATCCGCACTTTGGCTTCGCCCAGGTGGACCCCAGAGAAAGGCCGACGCGCTGACCCCACACCCCTCGACCCCTCAGAGTCCGAGAGAGTCCTCCTCCTCGAGAGGGCCAGCCTAGGTAGCTGGCAGCTCTGGGCTGCCCCTGAAGGGGAGACCCAGGGAACAGCACCCTCCCCTCCTGTAGGCTTCTTGATGGGCCCCAAAGTTGGGCGATCAAGACACACTACTGGAGGGGGTACCACCACCGAGGGTTCGAAGAAACCCCCAAGGCCAGGTTGCAGAGCAATGGTGGCACGCACCACTGCCTGCTGGTCAGCACCACTGACACTTACCTCGGGGACTACATTGGTCTGAAGTGATGGAATGCCAAGCCTGGAGATAGTAGGTCAGCCTGCCCCCAACAGGGTAAAGGGAGGTGGCCCGAACAGCGCTTTCAGGGTGTCTGTTTCACTGGGATAGCAGACTGGGGAGTGGAGGTGGCCCTGCCAGCATCCCTCCTGCCCCCCCTTCTAAAGAACCCCCTGGGTTGCTGGTAAGAGGGAAAAGTTTGGGCCTGGTGGAAAGGCCTGGAATAAGGTCTGCCACTGCCCCGCTGCTTCTGAGGAGCGGCAGCCTTCTCTTTTGCTGAAGCACTCCTGTATGCCACTCCGTATTCATTAATTTTCTTCATATATGCCTCAGTCTGTTCCCCAAACAAGAGTTCTGGACAAGGGGAAAATCCATGGCATTATTCTGCATGTCCTGGGACAGGTTACTACACCTGAGCCAGGAAAACACCCTGAGGGATACAGCAGAAGCCATAGCCCTGGAAGCTGCATCATTGGAGTCCACAGCCATGTGAAACTAGGACTTAGATGCTTGTACCCCCTTGCTGACCAGCTCCTGAAGGTCAGCAGAAAGCTCAGGAGGGGGTCTTTAGCCAGTTGATCCAACAGTTTCCCAAAGGGACTTTTGATACCTGGAGGCAAAAGCCATATAGGAGGCTTGCCTGATGCCCTTTCTTGGCAAGAGAATCCACCTTCCTGGAATCCTTGTCAGGGGGTGAGAGGCCAGAGGAATGCCAGCCTTCTCGCAGGCTGCAGTTTGAACTACCCCTACATGGCTACAATGGCTAGTTAAAAAGTCAGTACCATTGCCAACCAGAAAGTACTTCCTGTCCATCTTCTTATCTAAAGGAGGGACAGAACTAGGGGTTTGGAGGATCTTTAAAGTCTGCTTCTTAAGGGACTTATGAATGGGAATCGAAAGTCCCTGGGATACAGGAAGATCCATCATCTCCCATAATCCTCTTCCTCATCATCCTCTTGCCTGGCCTCTTGTACAGAGAGCTGCAGGGTCTCTGCCACCTGCCTCATAAAAGCAAAATGGGAGGTAGCCTCAGAGACAGGCCTAGGAGGGGATTCGTACTGAGGATGGTCAGGAGAGACCACAGTGCCAATGAGTTCCCCTTCATCCTGTTCCTCTTCCTCCTTCTCATATTCAGGAAAGTAATACTCCTCAGGATCAATGTGTCCTGAAGGAGTTGAACCGATATCCGGAACCGTTGGCTGCCCAGATGGTACCTGCGACAGTTCACCAAACCCAGACTGCAAAGACTGCACTATACGAATGGCTTTTATAATTTCATCCGTGGTTGGAACTGAAACAGACTGTTTACATGGTTCCGAACTGGAGCGTTTGGCTTTCTTTGATGGTACGGGTTCAGAAGCAGACTCCAAAGATCGTTTACCTGTCGACGGTTTACCCTGGCTTGAAAGGTCGGTTGTCGGATCCGAAGGCTCGGTTGAACCGGAACCGGCCTCAGCAGTCTTGTCCATTTTTTCCTTCAGTTTACTGAGGTGCCTGTCTAATACAAAGAGAAATTCTTACAGACATCACAGTCTGTCTGTAAGTGGTTAAAACCAAAACAGTACAGACAAATCAAATGTGGATCAGCTTTTGCAAATTACTCCCCACACTCAGTACAACGCTGAAACCCAGTGGGACCGTTTTCTCTCTTGGTTTCTGTGACACAACCCTAAAATTTGGGGCTTAACCCCGCGGCTTAGTTAGGCCGGTTAAGCAAGAATCAAATATCTACTTTATCCGTAGTGGCTCAGTTAGGCCAGGATAAAGAATTGAAGAAATAAGAAAATTACCCCTGAAGGCTTAGTAAGGCCGAGTAATAGAGAAGACAAAATTCAAACCGGACAACGGTTTAGCACTAGCCAAAAATGAACTGAGTTTCCCTGGTTCTGCTCAGAATTTTGCACCGGTATCCCAATACAGTGAAAATTTTAGAGAAAGAAATTTAGAAGTTCGTTCCCTCATGGTCACGGAATTGATCGGAAACCGAACACTTACCCAACCTAGGAATGCACACTATATTGAAGACAGTGGTTTGAGGACGTACTAAAATTAAAACAAAGTGATTTGAAATAAACCGACGAAACTCAGCTAGACTGAAGGCAGCAAGGAGAACTCTCTGAGGCATCTTCACTGGTGAGCGGAGTAAAGAATCTGATCAGTTACTAGAACGTACCGAGGACAGTGGTTTGAAAACAGGGCTCGAGCTCAACGTTCTATGCATTTGCATGGAGTTTAAATACAGGTTACTCACCTGTAACAGGAGTTCTAGAAATGGTATATGTTGTTCGTCCACACTGTCTGGCAGGTTCCTTGCCGCTTTAAATCTTGCCGGAAGGTCTTCAAGCTGGCTCCTCCCACCCACCCGGGTGGTAAAACTCGGCCCGGCTACATGATGCTGAAGATCTAGCCCACTGAAGCCAGGTTCTCATGTCAAGCCGAGAATGTAGGAAATGTGGATGAACAACATATACCATTCCACAACTCCTGTTACAGGTGAGCAACCTGTATTTCTACGGACATGGATATGTTGTTCATCCACACTGTCTGGCAGACTCTAGCAGTTCTCCGGGAGGAGGAGGCAAAGCACACCCCTACTTGGGAAATAAAGACTGGAGAACAGAGGCCCAAAACCAGCATCCCGCATGACTCAAGGTCAATGTGGTAGTGGGTGATGAAGGTGTGTGCTGACTTCAGGTAGCAGCCCTGCAGATTTCCTGGATAGGGACGTCCCTGGAAGCAGCCATCGATGCAGTGGTATGGCGGGTAGAATGAGCTCTTATCCCTCTGGGAGGCTCCATGCCCGCCAACCTATAGCAGAGATCTATGCAGGAGGTGACCCACCTGCCTATCGTCTGCTTGGCTGCAGGTCTGCCAGGTGCGGCTTCAGCGTAGGTGACAAACAGCTGGCAAACCTCTCCCCGAACTTCAGCTATCTGCTCCTTGTAATAAGCGAGCACTCTTCTAGGTTACAAAGTATGGAGCCTATATTCGGCCTCCGAGGTGTGATTGGGGTAGAACATTGGCAGAGTCAACACCTGGTTAAGGTGAAACTCCGACACCACCTTCGGAAAGAATTTCGGGAGGGGGCGCAGGACAACCTTGTCCCTGTGGAAGACCAGATAAGGAGACTCAATGGAAAGTGTCTGGAGCTCTCCCATCCTTCTGGCTGATGTGATAGCCACCAAGAAGGCGGTCTTCCACGACAGGTGAGAGATGTCACAACTGTGCATCGGTTCGAATGGCCTGCCCATGAGCTTAGCCAATACCAGCAGTAGATCCCACAGAGGTGGAGGTTCTTTGACTGAGGGGATGTGATCAAGGCCTTGAAAAGTGCTCTACCACCTTCTCCTGCACTCACTGACTGCTTCCCGGCCCGTGCCCGGTAAGCAGAGATGGCTGCCAGGTGCACCTTAAGGGTCATCGACCGAAGCCCTTGCTGAGAAAGGGACCACAGGTAGTCCAGAATGCTTGCCAAGGAACAGGAGGAAGGGTCCAGGTCCTTGCCCTGACACCAAATGGAGAATCTCTTCCATTTGCAGGCGTAGTATTTGCTGGTCGACTCCTTACGGGACGCCTCAACGACGTTGAGGACCTCGTCGGAAAGACCCAAGGCCTGGAACTCTAGTCGCTCAGAAACCAGGCCGTCAGGTGCAGGGATTGAAGGTCCGGATGGAATACCTTCCCCTGATTGACTGAGATCAGGTCCGGGCGGGCTGGAAGCCGCCTTGGGAGCCTGGAGCCGAGACTGAGGAGATCTGATTACTAGAACTGGAGGGGCCAGTCTGGGCCACCAGAATCACCTGCACCTTGTCCCTCCTCGCTTGAGAAGCCACCTTGTGGATCAAGGGAAATGGGGAAAGGTGTAGAAGAGGCCCGGGTCCACGGCTCAAGAAGACATCCTCTGCAGCGAGCCCTGCTGAGGGCACGGCATGAAACAGTCTCAGCTTCCGATTCTCCCTGGAGGCAAAACAGGTCTGCTTGAGGCGATCCTAGTGGGTGAAGAGATCTTTGCTACCTCCGGTAGAGAGACCACTGGAGAGATGCAGCCTTATCCGGATTAGGCATCGGCCTAGGGTATTGGAGGCTCCTGCGGCGCGAATGGTGAGGAGATCCACCTAGGCTAGGCAAGACGAGAGACCATATGCGGAGAGCTTCCCTGCACAAAGGCATGGAGTGCGGCCCCGCCCCTGGCGGTTTAGGTAGTACTATGGTCGGGTATTGTCTGTCTGACCTGAAACCACTTGACCTCAGAAACGGAGCGGCAGGTGGAGGGCTAGACGAACCGGCCAAGCTCCAGGAGGTTGATATGGCATCGACTCCCTGAGGGACCAGAGGCCGTGCGCCTGTGCTCCCCACATGGGCACCCCAACCCATCAGAGAGGGCATCAGTCGATCCAGAGACTGCCGGCTCGGGCGGACAAACGGGATACCCTCCTGCAGATGTGCTGGAACGGTCCACTACTTGAGACCATTCCACATCCCCTGGGTCACTGTCACTAGCTGATCCAGTGGATCGAAGTGCTGTGACCATTGGCTGGCCAGTCCCCATTGAAGGGGACTCATGTACCAGCGGGTCCAACGGACCACGCTGGTGCAGGCCGCCATGAGGCCCAGGAAGTCCCAGGCAGGGCGCGATTGCCCAACCTGAAATGAATGGGGAAAGGAGGAAAGAACCTCGGCCCTGTCCGCCGGGAGACGTGCTCTGGCTCGAAGAGAGTCGAGCTCTGCCCCAATGAAATGTATCACCTGCTTTGGCATGAGTTCCGACTTGGCCTCGTTGGAGAGGAGGCCAATCTGAGCAAACCTGAAGGGCCAGATCTCTGGACCGCTCCACCTCCGCTCTGGAAGGGGCGGCAATCAGCCAGTCGTCCAGGTAGGGGTACACCCGGACCCTTCGGCACCGCAGGAATGCTGTCACCACTGCCATGCATTTGGTGAAGACCCTGGGAGCTAGGGAGAGGCTGAAAGGCATGGCCCAGAATTCGTAAAGGGATCCCTCTGCTCTGAAGCGGAGGAATCTCTGATGGGACAGATGGATTGGGACGTGAAAGAACGCATCCTGAAGGTCCAGAGAACAGAACCACATGCCTCGTTCCAAGGATGGGATTATCTGAGCCAGAGTGACCATCCTGAAGGTCCGAGACCTTAGGAACCTGTTCAGGTCGTGCAGGTCGAGAATGGGGCACCAGCCCCCATCCGTTTTGGGACCAGGAAATACCTGGACACAAACCCCGGGTCTGGAGGAGGATCCGCCACCTTCCTGATCACCTCTTTTTCGAGGAGCAGGGCAATATCGGCTCGGCAGGCCGACAGCGAGGCTGCAGACCCCGTGGCCTCCCGAGGGGCGACGGCTCAGAAGGGTGGGGCCTGCTCGAACTCCAGAGGCAGGCCTTTCCTCACCACCTCCAACACCCAGCGTCCATGGTGATAGCGGACCAGACGGAAAGGAAGTGGCGGAGCCGCCACGCGGGCACTCCAGGGGAGTGACGAGGCTGGGGTGGCATCAACCCATCACTGGGCAGGCTTGGAGGAGGGACCGGCCGAGGACTCCTAGGCCTTTTACTTCTCCCTGCTTCCTGTTAGAGGAAGCCGCGGCTTGGGTTTGGGATGCTAAGCACTAGGCCAGCTGGCCCTGGTGCTGGTGGGCGCGTTAAAAGTCGCAGAGCAGAGACTTACGAAAGGACTTGTGTTGCTGTTGTCGGCGGCCTTTGTCCTTCTGCGGAAGTGACAAGAGTCCAGAGTGGCACTGACTTCTCGATCCGCTGAGGTGACCTTCCACCCAGGGATGAAGAGGTCGGGTCCTCAAGAAGGGATGTCCGCTAATTTGTGCTGGGTATCCGCGTAGGAAGGTGGATATCTCAGCCATGTTCTGCGGCACACTGCCACCGCTTGCCGCAACCGATCTGGGTACAGGAGTCTCCTATGTCCAGAGCTGTTTGGGAGCTGTTGCTCGCCACCGCCTCTTCCTGGTCCCGAACCTGCTGGACTGTGGTCTGCAGGGTCGGCCGAGATGAGGGATCACCATCCAGGGAGCCCATGAGGGCGTGGGAGAAGTGTGCCATCAACACGGTCGAGCTGGCCTGGTGGAGGCCAATGAGGACGAGCGCACACCTTGCGCCTGGCGTAGTCCAGCTTTTTGACTCCTTGTCGGGGCTTGTCCACGCCCCAGCGCTCCCCGGAATGCCGAAAACGCTTGTCGGTGACCAACCCCTCAGCAGAGGGGTGTTCCGAAACCTGGCAAAGAGTCGGTAGGGACCGTGACTTCTGGCCATCCTGGCCGAGGGCGCAGGGCAGGAAGCAGGCCGCTACCAAAGCTCCTAGGCTGGGCCAACAATGGCCTCAGCCACTGGAAAGGCCTCTGTGGGGGAATCCCCTTGGTCCAGTATCTCCGTCAGGAGATACTTGGCCCATCTGGATACGGGCTCGAGCTACATCCCGGTGTATTCCGAGATGAGCCAAAGCAAACCCATGGAGGATGATGGGATTTCGTCCAACGACTGACCCCCAGAGGACTCCAGGTCAACCGGCCTGGAGAACAGGGAGGAGTCATCATTGACCTCGAGGAGTCTGCCAGAGCTGCCTGGGCTCTGGAGCCACCCTCCACTCTGCCGAGGATGGTCGGAATGAGGCTTTGACCGGATAACCTGTGGGCAAGCCTTTGACCCGACCGAGAGTATTTGGTCGGCGCTCTGATTTCGTTGTGGAGTATGGAGGTTCCACCACAATCGGTGGGGCAGGTTCGGCGAACAACCGCCCAGGCTTGGGTATCTCTGGACTATGAGGGGTTGTTTCGGCCACTGGGGTGACAGCCACTTGATGGCCGGGGAAGGCGTTGGCGTAGACTTGTTCCCGGACAGAAGTAACTGCTGCCACATCAGGTCCCCGCACTGTTGACGCAATTTGCGCCAAAGCCTCTCCTCTTCCGAGGAGGAAGACGAGGACGAGTGGCGGCGCCGCTTACCTCGGTGCCCAGACAGAGACTGCCGATGGCGGGATTGGCTGGACCGAGAACAAGTCCGAGACCAAGATCCTCGGTGTTTCCGAGAACGGGTCTGGGAAGGGCCGGGGGACACCCACTCTTCCCTCAGCTCGGATACCTTAACCGGGGACTGCTGCACCGGTGGCACAGGCAGATCCTCAGATTCCACCGGGGGAACCGGTGAAGAAGGGTTGTTGGCTTCACCAGTCGACAGCCCGTCCGACGGGGACGCCGTGAAGCCAGCGACCTTGGCCGCAACCTCAACCGAAGTCGACAGTCGGCTGTCCGGGGAAGGAGACCTCTCCCGCTCCCACGAACGCCGACGATGGGACTTGCCCTTAGAATCCTTCTTTTTGGACCGAGAGGAATGTCTCGATGGCCCCTCTCCTTTTGTGGAAAGGGATTGGCAACGCTCCTTGCACGAAGCTGAATATGAGGTACCCAAAGAGAGCGGGATAAATGCCACGACCGAGGAGGAGGAAGATGCGGCCTGGGCCGCCCCTCCTCGAGGGCTTATCATCTGCTTGAGCTGCTCAGCCGAGCCAGTCGTCGGGGTAACCGCCCAGCGGGCTCTGACTTAACCGGGCGGTAGCGCTCGGGCTCCTTAGTTTAACTGGGCAGCGATCCTCCAGGACATTGGCCGAGAACGAACAGCATGACTCGCAGGCCTGAGGGTCATGTTCTAGGCCGACGGAGTAGACGCACGTGGAGTGCAGGTCCGTCCTGGATATCTTCTGCCTGCAAGGGCACTGCTGAAATCCGGGAGTCGATGTGTCCATCGCAGCCGCGAGGGAGGAAGATGACCGAAGTCTTGAAAATTTTCAAATGAGTTTCGTGAACCAAGAATTAGGATCCAGTCTATCATGCAGAGCGTTGAGAGGGAACCGGAGCTCGAGCGGTAAGGAAGATATGGCGTCATGGGGCGGAGTCGAGAGTTTTACCACCGGTGGTTGGAGAGCCAGCTTGAAGACCTTCCGGCAAGATTTAAAGCGGCAAGAAACCTGCCAGACAGTGTGGATGAATAACATATCCATGTCCCTAGAACTCTTTGTTCTTCGGGGCAGTTGAACCCGGTCTACTGCATTTTGTCAGAATACAGCAAGACTTCATGTTGTTTGAAAAATAGGTTACTCACCTGTAAGAAAAAATTACTCACCTTAGTAATGTTGTTTCTCCTAATGGAGTCTTGCTGTATTCTGACTATTTGCAGTGATCTCCAACCTTTGGACTGCCCTGGAGAGGAGAGAGTTAACTTTCCATGCAAGGCATGGAATGCTGAGCTCGAGCTTAGTTGAAGCCTCTGTCTGCTGTTGTTTGAACCCCAACCACCAGATCTTTATGAGCTATACTCACTGGGCGTTCTGTGTGGAAACTGTAAACTAACACTAGCCAACTGGCAACTAAATTTAATAAAGAGGGTTTTTTTGTTTCTAAGCAAAGACTCAAGTCAGGAAACCCAAAAAACAAAACACAACACACACCCAAAATAACGAGGGTGAGAAAAATGGGGCACCTCTAGGTGCCAACACTGCTCCTGTCCACCCACATCCCAAAAAACAGGTTCTGAGAAGGGAGGCGGGGGGAGGTCAGAATACAGCAAGACTCCATTAGAAGAAACAACATTACTAAGGTGAGTAATTTTTTTCTTCAAACAACATGAAGTCTTGCTGTATTCTGACTATTTGCAGACTACCAAGCAGTACCTCCATGGAGGAGGGATAGAACCTACTTAGAACAGGCTCTGCAGTACTGTTGTGTTAAACCGAGCATCACTCCTAGCCTGGATATCCAGAGAGTAATGCTTGGTAAAAGTATGGACCATTTTCCAGGTGGCTGCTTGACATATCTCTAAGATAGGAATATCCCTGGCTGCTGCCAGGGAAGCAGCTGTACCTCTAGTAGAGTGAGCCCTCAGGCTTGAGGGTGGAGTCCTACCCAATTTTTCATAGCAGAACTGTATACAAGAGACAATCCACCTGGCAACAGATCTTTTAGTGGCAGATTTTTCCCTTACTGACCTCACCATAACTGAGGAACAATTGGAGGGAGTCAAACCTATGACCCTTGGTGCGCTTTATGTAGTAGCTAAGAGCACTTTTCACGTCCAGGCTGAGCAGCCTCCTCTCCCCAGAGGAGGAATGGTCAGTGAAGAAAACAGGAAGAGATGTAGACTGGTTAAGGTGGAAATCTGAGACCACCTTAGGCAAAAACGTCCTATTAGTTCTTAGGACCAATTTATCTCTATGAAGAGAGATAAAATCAGGCTCCACTGACAGGGCCTGTAACTCACTGATGCGTCTGGCAGAGTTAATGGCTACCAAAAACACAGTTTTCCAAGTTAAGTACTTAAGTTCTACAGAGGACCAAGGCTCAAAAGGGGGTTGCATAAGCTAAGCAATGCAAACATTTAGGTCCCAAGCAGGAGCAGGATCGCTATGCAACAATCCCTTGAAGGATTTACAAAATACAGGATGAGCTGAAAGAGAAGAGGGCTTACCTACTCACAAAAAAGCAGAAACAGCTGCTAAATGTACTTTGAGTGTAGCTGGTCCGAGTCCCAAGCTATTGAGATGAACCATATAGTCCAGGACTGTAGGCAACCCAGCAGACTCTGGAGAAATATGCTTACCAGAGCACCAAATAGTGAACCTTTTCCATTTGGAGTTGTAAGTCTTTCTGGTGGAAGGCTTTCGAGAAGCCTTTAGAATATCCAGAACACCTTGAGAGAGATGGAGATCAGCAAACTCTAACTCTTCAAGAGCCAAGCCTTGAGATTGAGAGATTTGAGATTCGGATACCAAACTCTCCCCTGAGAGGATGTCAACAGGTTGTAATTCCTGGGAAGAAACAGGGGGAGGTGGACTGCTAAGGACAGAAACAGTGGGTACCAGGGCTGTCTGGCCCAGTCTGGAGCAATCAGAATCACTTTGCAGGGTTGAGACCTGATTTTGACTAGTACCTTTAACAGGAGAGGGAAGGGGGGAAGCACACAAAAACTTCCCTTCCCAATTGAGAACTAGAGCATCCACGGGGACTGAGCCCAATACTGGGGGTCTGCAGCAAAAAAGGGGGAGTTGGTGATTGTCTGGAGCTGCAAAAAGATCTATCTGTGGAGTGCCCCATCTGGAGAAAATCACCTTCAAAACTAGGGGATCTAGGGACCATTCGTGATGGCCCTGAGATATCCTGCTGAGAGCATCTGCCAGGACATTGTCCTTCCCTGGGAGGTGCACTGCTGTCAGAGAAGTTTGCAGGGAATAGGGCAGAGACCACAACTTCATTGCTTCTGTGCAGAAGGCCATAGACAGAGTGCCCCCATGCTTGTTGATGTACCACATTGTGGTGGTATTGTCTGTTCTGATCTGGACTACTTTGTTCTGAACAGACTTGGAAAAAGCTTGCAGTACCAGAAACACTGCTCTAAGTTCCAAGAGATTGATGTGAAGCAGAGATTCTTGAGGTGACCACAGTCCTTGAGTAGTCAGATCCCCCAGGTGGGCTCCCCAGCCCAAGAGGGAGGCATCTGTTGTAAGGATTAGAGAATGAGGTTCAGTGACAAAAGGAACTCCTTGCCTTACATTGTCCTGATCCTGCCACCACTGGACACCCTGGATCAGGGTTCGAGTCACTGGGACTAGTTTGGTCAGGGGATCCTTTCTCTGGGACCAGAAGGTTCTCAAGTGGAACTGGATGTCCCTCATCTGAAACCTTGCCCCCTGGACCACTGCTGTAGAGGCTGCCATGTGGCCCAGGAGCTGCAAGAAGTGCCTTGCTGGTTGAGACACCTGAAGGGTGAAAGAAGAGGCCAGTTTTACTAGTGTTCTTGCCCTGTCCAGGGGAAGGAAGGCCCTTGCTCTTATTGTATCGAGCTCCGCCCCTATAAAGGTGAGGAGCTGCACTGGTTCCAGAACTGACTTTAGAAGATTTAGGAGGAATCCTAAGGAAGTGAGCAGTTGCTGAGTTATCTGCAAATGTGGCTTGACTTGGTCTGGGGACTGACCTACTATGAGCCAGTCGTCCAGGTATGGGAAGATGGGTTTTTTTTTCCTTAGGGAAGCAACAACTACTGCCAGGCACTTTGTGAACACCCTTGGGGCTGATGTGGGACCAAAGGGCATTGCTCTGAATTTGACAGTGGCCTGAGGACAACTCGAACCTGAGGTACTTTCTGTGGGAGCACCTGATGGGAATGTGAAAATAGGCATCCTTGAGGTCCAGGGAGGCTAGCCAGTCCCCTGGCCTTAGAGAGGGCAGAATTATTCCCAGAGTCACCATTTTGAATTTTGGCTTTAAAAGGTGCTTGTTTAAATATCTCAGATCCAGGATGGGCCGCCATTCTCCTGTCTTTTTGGGGGTTAGGAAGTACCTGGAGTACAAACATTTTCCCCTGTGTACGGCTGGAACCCTTTGTATGGCTCTGAGAGCCAAGAGGGAAGAGACCTCTGCCTCTAGGGCAAGGGCCTCTGAAGGATTTGTAGGTGGAAAGGATCTGGTTCTCATCTTGGGAAATTTTTTGAAGCTGAGAACCAGTCCCTGGCTTACTACTTCCAGGACCCACTTGTCTGATGTTAAAGACTTCCAGTCCTGGACAAAGTAAGCCAGCCTGCCCCCTACAGGTAGTGGAGAATCGGCCCGGGCAGACCCATCAGGGTGTCTGCTTGGCAAGGGCTTTAGGCTGAGGGGTGGAAGCAGGCCTGCTCATACCCCGTCTGCCTCTCCCTCTAAAGAACCCCCTCTGAGCAAAGGCAGAAGAGGAGGCCTGGGCTTGGTAAAAAGGCCTATGAAAGAGCCTGCCCCGCCCCTGGAATGCTGCCTCTGAGGAGTGGCTTGCCTTTCTTTGGCCTGAGCACTCCTGTAGATGGTCCTGTACTCATCCATTTTTTCATGTAATTCTCATCTCCCCAAACAGAGAGTTACCAATGACTGAAATTCCATGGCCTTAGCCTGGGTATCCTGTGACAGGCTAGTACATCTGAGCCTGCTTATCCTCAAGGGCCACAGATGTAGCCATGACTCTAGATGAAACATCACTGGAGTCCACAGCAGCATGAAATTGCACCTTGGATGCCTCAATCCCATCTGCAGCCACCCGCTCCAGCTCCTTGGCAAGCTGGTCAGAGGCCTGTTTAGCTAGAGCCATAACAGTGTCCCACCTGGACTTCTGGTATCTAGCTGTGTAGGCCATATAATTAGCCTGCCTGAGTCCCAGGGATGCCGCCATGTACTGTTTCTTTGCCATGGCATCAATCCTCCTGGAGTCCTTATCTGGGGGTGTGTGAAGCCAAGGGTATATTTGCCTTATCACAGGCAGCAGCCTGCACTACCCCAACATGGCTGCATTGCTGGGAAAGGAACTCCGTGTCTGAGCCTGAAAGAGTATACCTCTTGTCCATTCTTCTGTCCACAGGAGGTATGGAATTAGGAGTTTTTAAAATTTTAAATGTCTGTTTCCCAAAAGACTTATGGAGGGGAACAGACAATCTCCTGGACTCTGGGATGTCCATCATTTCAACGAAATCAGGCTCCTCCTGATCCTCTACTGCTTCTTCCATAGGAAGCTGGAGGGTTTCAGCCACCTTTTTGTAAAACATAAAATGGGAAGAGGACTCAGACAGCCTAGGAGGAGAAACACCTGAAGGTCTGTCTGGGGAGATGTCCGGGTTAATGGGCACATCCAGACTTTCATAATCACCATCACTATCTTCATACTCTCCCTCCTCCTCCTCCGGTTCATAAAATTCTTCTAAAGTATAATCCGGAACCGGGGAAACCAACCGAACCGAGCCCCTGACCAATGGTGCCGGTTCGGTCGGAACCGAAGTTAGCGACTGAACTATCCTTAGCGCTTTGGCTATTTCATCAGCTGTCGGAGAGAGAACCTGTGGATCCGAACCAGCTGACTTATCCCTTCTTTTTCTTTTAACCAGAACAGACGCCTCAGAATCGGTTCTCCTTTTGCCGGAAGAAGTTTCGCCCTGGTCAGAGGGCACTCCTTCTGGTTCGGTCGGAACCGAACCGGGCTGGCCATCCGGGTCAGTGGACTTCTCGGCCTCCCTTTCTCTCAGTCTACCTACTCTCTTATCCAGGGTAGTTTTGGTAAAACTTTTACAAATTTGGCAGTCTGAATGGAGGTGGTCAAACCCCAGACAATAAACACAGGTGGTGTGGGGATCAGCCTTAGCAAAGGCTTCCCCCACACACACTACAGTGTTGAAACCCAGTGGGCCCGTTTTTTTTCTTGGGTTTCTCAGACATGGCTAATCCTAACCAAAACTTACCCTTTTTTCGGCAATCCGCCAGGCAAGACAACCCTATCGGTTCCTGACAGTGTTACGGGTCTTGGAAAAAAACATAATAAAATCCGTTTTTTTTTTTTTAGAACCGATACGGACCGGTTACCACACTCTAATAAGAACAGAAAACGTTTTCACAAACCTGATCGGTTCAAACTGAACCGATCCAATGTTTACAAGTTACACAGAGAAAACTGATATGGAAACCTATCTAGTACTCACGGTACCACAGACAGAGACTTAACAGACAGGTTAGATTGCAGAAATTCGGTTGAAACCGAGAGAAAGAATGACACTTTGACTTTTTTGAACCGAGCGAAGGAGAAATCTCCGGAACGACTGTTCAGTGAGGCGGAGTAAAGAATCTGGCGGTTGGGGTTCAAACAGCAGCAGACAGAGACTTCAACCGAGCTCGAGCTCAGCGTTCCATGCCTTGCATGGAAAGTTAACTCTTTCCTCTCTGGGGCAGTTCAAAGGTTGGAGATCACTGCAAATAGTCAGAATACAGCAAGACTTCATGTTGTTTGAACAGTAGTTCTAGGAATGGTGTATATGTTGTTCATCCACACTTACTGGCATGTCCTTTCCCTTGAAGAATCCTGCTGGAAGGTCTTCAAGCTGGCTCCTCCCACCCACCCGGGTGGTATAACCCTTAGCCCCGCCCCATGATGCCAGATCTTGACCGCTGGAAGCTAGGTTGTGTGTCGAAGCTGGGGAGGGAGAGTGGGTCAATGTGGATGAAAAACATACCACTCCAAGAAAGTTCGTTACGCAAGAACTTACCGTAACAGTAGATCTTCGAGGTACGGTCTCTTGCAGTAGGCTATTACCCTTGGGAGTCCACTAGGTGGAGCAGTCACATGGTAACTTCTTCCAGCAGTCATCTATAGGGCCACCCCCCCATACATCACTTCCTCTGGCTGTGTATAAAAGGGGGCGGCCCCAGGTACACACTGTTCCCCGCTGGCTGCAGCGCGCAAAAGGCAGAGGACAGAGGAAAACTGAGGGACCAAGGGAAACATCCATCCCAATGTCCTGAGATCCAAGGACCCTGAGCAAAAACGGCAGGGGGACCGAGGGTAGGACTGTTCCTACTGCAAGAGACCATACCTCGAAGCTCTACTGTTACTGTAAGTTCTTACATAACAAACTATCTTCTACAGACAGGTCTCTTGCAGTACGTTATTACTCTTGGGAGAGTTCCAAGCAGTTATACAAAAGGGAGGACAGGGAGAGCAAGAAGCTGGGTTACAGGCCACGGCAACAAGCAAAGCCAAGAAGACACATCCATGACAATGGAAAAAGAGGTGGCAAACAGGAACCAGGCAGAAGTTATGGAGGAGCTGCAGAACAAGCCAAGAGATGGTCGTGTGATCCCGGAAAGGGACGATGTCACACAAAGGCCAAGTCATCATCTCAAACGCCACCTGGTCAGGTGGACAAGCCAAAGATGTGTGAGGAAGACAGTACTCCATGAAGGGAGAGGAGGAACAGGGCCATGCCAATGATTCTACCTGCCCAGCAGGGGTGCAAAAGGCAATGGCGTACAGCAAGTCCAGCAGGGCATCCAAAGCACAGTCAGAGAATGGCAGAGACATGTCGATGCGGAACACAGAGATGCAACAGGCCATGCACAGTGATGCAACCTGATGAGGCAGGGGTCGAAAGGCCATGGCAAGAAAACATCAAATCCAGGAGAGCACGCCAAGTGCGCAGCTCGCGTGCAAGAAGTGGAGAGTACCGGGGCAAGGAGCACTGGGAAGGCCAAAGCAAAGAACAACTGAGGGGACTCCAAGAGGGAGAACAGCAGAGTTCCAAAAGGACTACAGAGAGGAGGGAAGCGACCAGGAGGAGGAAGCAGGCCTCTGAAGAAAAGGGTGAAGAGACACCCGGCTGCCTCTGAGGCATGCAGGAGGCGGCGGGGAGCAAGCCCAGCAGAGCGGTCAAGGAGGAGGGGCAGGCCCAGGTCCATCAGGAGGACGGGCGTGGAATGGGGCAGACGCACCTGCTCCATGAGAGGCCCCACCAGAGACCCTAGTAGTACCCCAGGGAGGGTGGACAGGAACGGGACACCCTGGCAGTCGAGGAAGATGGGAACCGGGGGCAAGGGAGAGGTCCTGCACTGACCGGACACGATCGGATGGCGGGCAGCAAACCAGCAAGGCCTGGGGACCATGATCAAAAACGCAGTACCACAAAAGGGGCGTTGGCTGCTGACAGGCGGACGTTGGGTGACAAACCAGACACCCGACGCCAGGTGGGGCACTGCAAGATGACTGTCGTGGCAGACAGACTGGCGGATGCAGCCATGGCATTGGAGCACGCAGGAAGCTGGTGTTGGGAAGGCACGGAAAGGGCGTACAGGGGTACTGCCGACAGAACCGACCCCGGGCAGGGAGACAGTAGCGGGAGAAGGCGCCAAAGACGAAGCACACTAGTCGCGGTGGCACCGGACCACGCAGCCCAAATAGGAAAGGCTACATGAAGCAGCAGGGCACGGGAAAGCAAACTCGCATGCCAAAGCAAACAGCGAGGTGGCACCGGAGAGGCGAGACCCAGGAACCCCGTCCAAGGGCACAAAGGAAGGGGCGCCCGAGGGGTGCAGGACTGGCGATGGAGGGGTACCCCCTGAGACTCAAACAGGGTGCTGGTGCCAGGACAGGCAGGGAGGGCAGGGAAGGGGACTCCCAGACTGGGGATGCCAGAGGTGCAGAGCCCCTGCAGGTGATGGGGGAACCAGCCTCGCCAAAAGGGATGAAGGCAGGGACGTCCCGTTGATGGGGAAGCAGCCCCATCGACAAGGAATGCAAATGGGGATGCCCTGTCGACGAGGGAAGCAGCCCCGTCGATGAGAAACACAAAACAAGATGTCCCTTCAATGGGGGAAGCATCCCCGTTAACGAGAGAGAGAGAGAGAGAGAGAGAGAGAGAGAGCAGTATGCCCCGTCAATGAGGGAAGGAGAATTATGCGTCCGATGGGGAAGAGCCTGGCTGACGTAGAGAGAGAGAGTAAATGCATGCTCCATCAACGTAGGGAAGAGCTCCCTCACGATGAGGGAGAGATAGCAACATGCCCGGGTCAACGGGAAAATGGTGATGAGCCGGCGATGATAAGGAGCAACGGGCGTCTGCTTACAGAGGAGCGCCCTGTCGACGGGGGGGTGTGTTGCCCCCATCAAGGTAGAAAAGAAAGAGTGCTCAGTCAACGGGGATCACCCACTGATGAGGATGCGAGCAACGAGGCCTCCTGCTGACGGGGAAGCAGTCCCCACAGATGGAGCCACCATCGCAAGTAGACTGGAGGAAGGACAGGAGGCGAGTCCTGCTGCCTCTGATGCAGCAGAAGAGCCTTGGGCTGGGGACCCTTAACATGGGTCTACGAGGTCTGTTCCAGAAGGCTGCCCTGACAGCCATGGACGGAGTCCCTGACCCAGCAAGAGAGCCTGGGTCAAGGAGCAGCAGGGATGCTGTGAGTGAACACAGGCACGCTGAAACAAGGAGAGCCGGGGGTACTATGAGAGGATTACAGGCCCGGATCTAGTAGAAGCAGAACAGCCAGGGCCTAGGAGTGTGTCACAGGCCTGGCACAAAGAATAAAATCGGGTTCAAGTTCACGTCGAAGACTGCAACACCGAAGACTGAGCTAGCTGCCGTGCGGGCTGAAGCTGGCGGGAAAATGAACAGTGTGTACCTGGGCTGCCCCCTTTTATACACAGCCAGAGGAAGTGAAGTATGGGGGTGGCCCTATAGAAGTCTGCTGGAAGAAGCTACCGTGTGACAGCTCCACCTAGTGGACTCCCAAGAGTAATAACCTACTGCAAGAGACCTGTCCGTAGAAGATCAATTGTTACAGATGAGTAACCTGTTTTTCTAGGATCGTGGATATGTTGTTCTATCCACACCTGTTGGCAGACTACTAGCAGTTCTCCAGGAGGAGGGAGGCAAGGCATACACCCCTTTATACTTACTGGGAAAAAGACTGGATAACTGAGGTCCCAAAACCAGCATCCCGGCGTGACTCAAGGTCGATGTGGCAATGGATAATGAAGGTGTTTGCTGACTTCCAAGTAGCAGCCCTGCAGATATCCTGGATAGGGACGTCCCTAGAAACGGCCACCGATGCAGCGGTATGGCAGGTGGAATGAACCCTTAGCCCTATGGGAGGCTCCCTACCTGCCAACCTATAGCAGAGATCAATGCAAGATGTAATCCATCTGCCAATCATCTGCTTCACTGCAGGTCTGCCAGGTGCAGCTTCAGCGTAGGTGATAAACAGCTGGCGAACTTCTCCCCAAACTTCAGCCATCCGCTCTTTGTAGTAAGAAAGTGCTCGAGTATGGAGCCTGTACTCTTCCTCAGAGGTGTAATTTGGGTAGAACACAGGCAGAGTTAACACCTGGTTAAGGTGAAACTCAGACACCACCTTCGGAAGGAACTTCAGGTTGGGGCGCAGGACAACCATGACCCTGTGGAAGACCAA
Source organism: Neoceratodus forsteri (assembly GCA_016271365.2). Classification (NCBI taxonomy): domain Eukaryota; kingdom Metazoa; phylum Chordata; order Ceratodontiformes; family Ceratodontidae; genus Neoceratodus; species Neoceratodus forsteri. Next base: position 1,549,869,975 of record CM057450.1, read on the forward strand.
ATAAGGAAACTCCACTGAGAGCATCTGGAGCTCCCCAGTCCTTCTGACTGACGTGACAGCCACCAGGAAGGCGGTCTTTCACAACAGATGTGACATCTCACACCTGTGCATCGGTTCAAATTGCTTCCCCATGAGTTTAGCCAGTACCAGCAGCAGATCCCACAGAGGTGGAGGTTCACATACTGGAGGGGGATATGTGATCAAGGCCATTGAAAAACCGCCAGACCACTGTCTCCTGTGCCACCGTCCGCTAACCGGCCCACGCCCAGTAAGCGGAGATGGCTGCCAGGTGCACCTTAAGGATAGTTGTCCGGAGACTGCCTATGGACAGGAACCAAAGGTAGTCGAGGATACTGGCCATAGCACAGGAACTAGGGTCTAGGCCCTTGCCCTGACACCAAATGGAAAACCTTTTCCATTTGAAGGCATAGCACCTCCTGGTCGAATCCTTCCTAGATGCCTCAACTACGCTGAGGACATCGTGGGAAAGACCCAAAGCCTGGAATGCTAGCCGCTCAGCTACCAGGATGTCAGGTGCAGGGACTGAAGGTCCGGGTGAAATACCTTACCCTGATTTACTGATATCAGGTCCGGGCGTGCTCGGAGATGCCTCTGGAGCCTAGTGCTAAGGCTGAGGAGATCTGGATACCAGAACTGGCATGGCCAGTCTGGGGCTACCAGGATCACCTTCGCCTTGTCCCTCCTCGTCTTGAGAAGCACCTTGTGGATCAAGGGAAATGGAGGAAAGGTGTGGAAGAGGCCTGGGGTCCATGACCTCGAGAAGGCATCCTCCTGCAGCGAGCCCTGCTGAGGGTAGGTGGGCATGAAACAGCTTCAACTTTGTATTCTCCCTGGAGGCAAACAGGTCCACCTGAGGGGTTACCCACAGGAACAACAGGCTGCAAACTACCTCTGGGTGAAGAGACCACTTGTGGGACGCCTCGCCTACACAGCTGAGGGCATCCGCCAGTTGGTTTGAGGCTCCTGCTACATGGATAGCTAGGAGATCCGCCTCCAGTCGGCTCACGAAGGTCCAGATGTGGAGTGCTTCCCTGCACAGAGGCCAGGAGTGTGTTACGCCCTGCTTGTTGGGATAGTGCATGGTTGTGGTGTTGTCAGTCTGGACCTGGACCACTTAACCCCGCAAAAACGGAGCTAATGCAGTCAGCGCCAGCCGGACTGCTCGGAGCTTCAGCAGGTTGATGTGACATCGAGATTCCTCAGGGTTCCAGAGCCCATGGACCCTGTGGTTCCCCATGTGGGCTCCCCAGCCCATGAGAGCGGCACTGGTGATAAGGATGACCGTTGGCTTGGGGTGGACAAACGGGATCCCTCACTGCAGATGTTCCGGGACAGTCCACCATTAGAGAGCATCCAAAAGCCTCTGAGTTACTGTGATCAACTGGTCGAAATGACAGATGCTGGGACCACCGGCTGGCCAAGCCCCACTGAATGGGGCGCATATGCCACCGGGCCCAACGGACCATGCTGGTGCAGGCTGCCATGTAACCCAGAAGACACAGGAAGTCCCGGGCAGGGCGTAATTGCCCAACCAGAAATGACTGGGTAAAGGAGGAGAGAACCTCCTCACTGTTCACCAGGAGCCAGGCTCTGGCTCGGCAAGAGTCATGCTCTGCCCTGATGAAGCAGATCAACTGCGAGGGCACGAGTTATGACTTGGCTTTGTTGACCAGGAGGCCACGTTCGAGACAGGGTTGGAGGGCTAGATCCCTGGACCTCTCCACTTCCAACCTGGAGGGACCCATTATGAGCCAATCGTTGAGGTAAAGGTACACTCTGACCCTCGATGCTGATAGACTGCCACCACTGCAATGCATTTGGTGAAGACTTGAAAGGGCGACAGGCAAAATGGCATGGCTTGAACTCGAGAGGGTTCACTCTGCCCGAAAGCGGAGGAACTGGTGTGATGGACGGATTGGGATGTGGAAGAATGTGTACTGAAGATCCAGGGAGCAAAACCACATTTCGCTCAAGAGATGGTATGATCTGTGACAGAGTTACCATCCGAAAGGTACACGACCCGAGATACTGATTCAGGTTGTGCAGATGCAGAATGGGGTGGGCCCCCCCCCCACCGGCCGTTTCGGGACCAAGAAGTACCTGGAAACGAACCCTGGGTTGACTGGGGAATCTGTGACTTGAGCCACCACCTCCTTGAGGAGGAGTTGGGCCATGTCGTCTCTCAGAGCCAACTGAATGTGAACCGATATTTCCTTGCGCAGGCTTGGTTTGGCGGGTACTGCTTGAATTCCAGAGGCAGTCCCTGACCGACCACTTCCAACACCCACGTGTCCATGGTAACAGCGGACCCGGCGGAAAAGTGGCGGAGCTGGCGACCCACGGGAGGACACAAAGCAGGCGTGACGAGTATAGGGCTGTACACCCCCATCCCATCACTGAACAGGCCTGGAAGAGGAGGATCCAGATGCGGGACCACCTGGACCCTTCCCTCCCGGTCTGCATGCACACTGCGTGCCTGACTTGGGCTGAAGGCACCAAGACTGGGCCTGCTGCTGCTGTTCCCCAGATTGAAAATGGGGCTGTTTAGCCACAGGGGCAGAAGGGTGAAAAGACTTCTTCCATTTCTTTTTTTTTTCTGTTTTGTCTTTTTTCCCCTGACAGGACCCCGTCTTTGTTCATCCGCCCTGGTCACGGCCCCCGGAGACCTCCACCACCGTCTATGGCTGCCGAGGTCCCTCTGTCACCCCCAGCTTACCCCCCGGAGGGTGGGGCCGCGACCACCTCTACGGTGACCACGGAACCAATGTCTGTCGGGGACCCGCAGCGACGGTGGTGCGGTGAGGTCCTCCGGGGAGGGCTTCATGAGCACAGTGGTCCTTACCTGCCTTCGCTTTTCCTCCATGTTTTGTTATGGAGGCGGGGACGTGCAATGACGCCAGCGTCCGCCCTGCCTCCCTGACCTGCACCTGGACGCCCGAGATCCCCCGGCCTCCGCCAGGAGTCCTCAGTGCGCTGAACGCTTCCCTCATCCACCCCCTGGAGAAGGACAGCAGTCCATAGGACGCTCCATCCTTCTCCCCCCGGCCGGCCCTCCGACGATCCGGGTCGCCGGCATCGCAAGCGGAAATCCCACTGCTGCACCAGCGGGCCTGCATACTTCTTCCATTTCTTGGAACCCTGGGATTCCTCCTGGGCAGAAGTAGTGGAGTCCAACGTAGTACTGGACTTCTCGATACGTTCCGAGGTGACCGTCGACTCCTGGACTGAACAAGTCCGTATCCAGGAATGGGACATCTGCCAACTTGTGCTGGGTGTTGGCCGTAAAAGTCGAGACCCGCAACTAAGTCCTGCGGCGCATGGTGACTGCAGCTGCTACTGAATGGGCACAGGAATCCCAAATGTCCAAGGCCGTTTGGAGTTGTTGCCTGGCAACAGCCCAGCCCTGGTCCGGAACCTGTTTTACCGTGGTCTGAAAGTCCACGGGAAAGTGAGGAAGCACCTCATCTAAGGAGCCCAAAAGGGCGTGACAGAAGTGTGCCATAATTACAGCTGAACTTGCCTGACGGAGGCCGAGCGATGAGGCCACATGGAGCTTTCGGGCGGAGTGATCCAGCTTCTTGGATTCTTTGTCCAGTGGTCTATCGGAGTCTCCAGAGTTCCCTACCCATCTGAACACAGACTCTGTTACCACTCCCTCAGTCGAGGGATGCTGTGTAAATCCTGAAAGACAGCCAGAAGGTACCGTGTACTTGCAGGCTGTCCTGGTGGACGGAGTGGGGCAGGAGTCCGGTGCTGCCAGAGCTCCAGGGCTGGGCCGACAATGGCTTCAGCTACTGGAAAGGCCTCAGTCAGAGAATCCCCTCTTCTGAAGATGTCAGTTAAGGGGTATTCTACCAGTTTCTCAATGGGCTCCAGCTTCATCCCCATAGACTCGGAGATGAGGCGGAGGATGCCCATAAAGGAGGTACGTCACTCCTTGGCAGAAAGTCTCAAGGCATCGTCACCCCGAGCATGAGATACCAATACCGAATCCTCTGACTCCAGGTACAGCTGTCTGCCACCAGAGTCACTGAGAACCTGCCGCGGGCGGTCGGGAGTAAGAGTGACAGACAGCCTGTGCAGGAGGAGCCCCTGAAGGAGGCTGTTTCGGTGGTAGCTCCACCAGGACAGGTGGAGACCCCAGCTTTGGCAGAGTTGGAAGTGACATCCCCGGGAGGCGATGACTGACTCTGGAGTGATCAACGACGGCCGAGAAGGCGACAGCCAGGTAATGGCTGGGGCAGAAGGGGACCGACTTCGGCCCAGCCAGAACTAGCTGCTACCACAACATGTCCTTGTAGCGCCGACGCAACTTGCGTCGGAGTCTCCCCTCATCCAAGGTGGACGAGGACGAATGGTGGTGGCGCCGCTTTTTGGTGTGCCACTTATGTGACTTGCTCGAACTTTTGGTCAAGGATGTCCCAGACGTGAACGCCCGGGAGAAGTCGGGGAGAAAATACAGGTTACTCACCTGTAACAGGAGTTCTAGGAATGGTATATGTTGTTCATCCACACTTTCTGGCAGGTATCCTTGCCGCTTTAAATCTTGCCGGAAGGTCTTCAAGCTGGCTCGCTCCTCCCACCCACCCGGGTGGTAAAACTCTCGGCTCCGCCCCATGACGCCAGATCTGGCCCGCTGGAAGCTCAGGTTGTGCGTCGAAGCCGGGGAGGTCGGATGGGTCATGTGGATGAACAACATACAGTATACCATTCCTAGAACTCCTGTTACGGTGAGTAACCTGTATTTCTAGGGACATGGATATGTTGTTCATCCACACTTTCTGGCAGACTCCTAGCAGTTCTCCGGGAGGAGGGAGGCAAGGCGCACACCCCCTACTTAGGAAATAGGGACTGGAGAAGCGAGGCCCCAAAACCAGCATCCCGGCGTGACTCAAGGTCGATGTGGTAGTGGGTTATAAAGGTATGTGCCGACTTCCAGGTAGCAGCCCTGCAGATATCCTGGATAGGGACGTCCCTGGAAGCAGCTACTGATTCAGCGGTATGGCGGGTAGAATGAGCTCTTATCCCTCTGGGAGGCTCCATGCCCGCCAACCTATAGCAGAGATCTATGCAGGAGGTGACCCACCTGCTTATTGTCCACTTGGCTGCAGGTCTGCCAGGTGCGGCTTCAGCGTAGGTGACAAACAGCTGGCGAACCTCTCCCCGAACTTCAGCCGTGCGCTCCTTATAGTAAGCGAGCACCCTTCTAGGGTCCAGAGTATGGAGCCTATATTCGGCCTCCGAGGTGTGATTGGGGTAGAACACCGGCAGAGTCAACACCTGGTTAAGGCGAAACTCCAACACCACCTTCGGAAGGAATTTCGGGTGGGGGCGCAGGACAACCTTGTCCCTGTGGAAGACCAGGTAAGAAGACTCTATGGAAAGCGCCTGGAGCTCTCCCATCCTTCTGGCTGACGTGATAGCCACCAAGAAGGCGGTCTTCCATGACAGGTGAGAGATGTCACCTGTGCATTGGTTCGAATGGCTTGCCCATGAGCTTAGCCAATACCAGCAGTAGATCCCACGGAGGTGGAGGTTCACACACCGGAGGGGATATGTGATCCAGGCCTTGGAAAAAGCGCCTGACCACTTTCTCCTGCGCCACCGACTGCTTCCCGGCCCGCGCCTGGTAAGCAGAGATGGCTGCCAGGTGCACCTTTAGGGTCGTCGACCTAAGCCCTTGCTGAGAAAGGGACCATAGGTAGTCCAAGATGCTTGCCAAGGAACAGGAGGAAGGGTCCGGGCCCTTGCCCTGACACCAAATGGAGACTCTCTTCCATTTGAAGGCACAGCATTTTCTGGTCGACTCCTTACGGGACGCCTCAACTACATTGAGGACCTCGTCGGAAAGACCCAAGGCCTGGAACTCTAGCCGCTCAGGAACCAGGCCGTCAGGTGCAGGGACTGAAGGTCCGAATGGAACACCTTCCCCTGACTGATAACAGGTCCGGGTGAGCTGGAAGCTGTCTCGGGAGCCTGTAGCTGAGGCTGAGGAGATCTGGATACCCTGGGGCTACCAGAATCACCTGCACCTTGTGGATCAAGGGAAATGGGGGAAAGGCATAGAAGAGGCCTGGGGTCCACGGCCTCGAGAAAGCATCCCCCTGCAGCGAACCCTGCTGAGGGGGGGCGGGCATGAAACAGCCTCAGCTTCGCATTCTCCCTGGAGGCAAACAGGTCCACCTGAGGTGTGCCCCAGTGGGAGAACAGATCTTGTACTACCTCTGGCAGGAGAGACCACTCGTGGGACACAGCCCCTATCCGGCTTAGGGCATCGGCCAGGGTGTTGGAGGCTCCTGCCACATGGATGGCTAGGAGATCCGCCTCCAGGCTGCGCACGAGTGACCAAATGCGGAGAGCTTCCTTGCACAGAGGCATGGAGCGCGTCCTGCCCTGGCGGTTTAGGTAGTACATGGACGTGGTATTGTCCGTCTGGACCTGAACCACTTGACCCCGTAGAAACGGAGCAAAGGCGGTGAGGGCTAGATGAACCGCCCGAAGCTCCAGCAGGTTGATATGGCATCGGGACTCCCAAGGGGACCAGAGGCCGTGCGCTCCGTGCTCTCCCAGATGGGCACCCCAACCCATCAGAGAGGCATCGGTCGATAGACAGACCGTCGGCTCGGGGGGGACAAACGGGATGCCCTCCTGCAAATGGGCTGAAACGGTCCACCACTGGAGAGCGTTCCACATCCCCTGGGTCACTGTCACTAGCTGGTCCAATGGATCGCAGCGCTGTGACCACTGGCTGGCCAATCCCCACTGAAGGGGACGCATGTGCCAGCGGGCCCAACGGACCACGCTGGTGCAGGCCGCCATGAGACCCAGGAGGCGCAGGAAGTCCCGGGCAGGGCGCGATTGCCCAATCAGAAATGACTGGGCAAAGGAGGAAAGAACCTCGGCCCTGTCCGCCGGGAGCCGTGCTCTGGCTCGAAGAGAGTTGAGCTCTGCCCCGATGAAAAGAATCACCTGCTTCGGTCCGAGTTCCGACTTGGCCTCGTTGATGAGGAGGCCGATCTGAGAGCAAACCTGGAGGGCCAGATCTCATGACTGCTCCACCTCTTGTCTGAAGGGGGCTGCTATCAGCCAATCGTCCAGGTAAGGGTACACCCGAACCCCTCGGCGCTGCAGGAATGCTGTCACCAGTGCCATGCATTTGGTGAAGACCCTGGGAGCAAGAGAAAGGTTGAAGGGCATGGCTCGGAACTCGTAAAGGGATCCCTCCGCTCGAAAGTGAAGGAATCTCTGGTGAGACGGATGGATAGGGACGTGAAAGAACGCGTCCTGTAGGTCCAGGGAACAGAACCACACACCTCGTTCCAGGGATGGTATTATCTGAGCCAGAGTGACCATCCTGAAGGTCTGAGATCTTAGGAACTTGTTTAGGTCGTGCAGGTCGAGAATGGGGCGCTAGCCCCTCGTCCGTTTTGGGACCAGGAAGTACTTGGACACAAACCCCGGGTCTGAGGGAGGGTCCACCACCTCTTTCTCGAGGAGCAGAGTGATGTCAGCTCGAGGCTGCGGACCCTGAGGCCCCCCGGGGGGCGACAGCTCGGAAAGACGGGCCTGCTCGAACTCCAGAGGCAGGTTTTTCCTACCACTTCCAGCACCCACCGTCTGTGGTGATAGCGGACCAGGCGGAAAGGAAGTGGCGGAACCGCCTCCACGGGGAACCTGGGTGGAGGACGAGGTTGGGGACACCCTCAACCCGTCACTGAGCAGGCTTGGAGGAGGAACCGGCCGCGGGACCTCCTGGGCCTTTGCCTCCCTGTTTCCTGGAAGAGGAAGCCGCAGGCTTGGCTTTGGGATGCCAAGTGCGAGCCTGCTGGTCCTGATGCTGCTGGCCGGACGTGCCATGGGCGCAGAGACACGAAAGGGCTTGGGCTGCGGTCTGCAGCCCTTGTCCCTCTGGGCGGAGGAGACCGAGTCCAGAGTGGCACTGGACTTTTCGATCCTCTGGAGGTGACCCACCACTCCAGGGCTGAAGAGGTCGGTCCCCAAGAAGGGGACATCCGCCAACTTGTGCTGGGTATACGCTGTGAAGGTGGATAACCTCAGCCATGCCCGACGGCGCATGGCCACTGTGGCCGCAACTGACCTGGCACATGAGTTGCCGATGTCCAGAGCCGTCTGAAGTTGCTGCTTGGCCACTGCCCTGCCCTGGTCCCGCACCTGCTTGACCATGGTCTGCAGGTCAGCCGGGAGATGAGGGACTACCTCCTCCAGGGAGCCCAACAGGGTGTGAGAGAAGTGTGCCATCAGCACGGCTGAGCTGGCCTGACGGCGAAAGAGGACGAAGCGAGAACTTTGGCGCCGTGCAGTCCAACTTCTTGGACCTCCTTGTCGGGAGGCTCATCCACGCCCCGGCGCCCGCACACCGAAGATGCTGTCGGTAACCAACCCTCGGCTATGGGTGTTCGAAAACGGACAGGGAACCGGTAGGGGCTGCGTACTTCCTCGCCATCATGGCCGAAGGCGCAGGGCAGGACGCTGCCAGAGCTCCAAGGCCGGCCAACAATGGCCTCGGTCACCGGAAAGGCCTCCATGGGAGAATCCCCTCGGTCCAATATCTCCGTTAGGGGATACTTGGCCCGCTTGGATACGGGCTCGAGCTGCATCCCGGTGGACTCCGAGATGAGCCTAAGCAAACCCATAAAGGACGATGGGCTATCGTACAGTGACTGACCTCCGGAGGACTCCAGGTCGACCTGCCTGGAGAACACGGAGGAACAGTCGTCGGACTCGGACGAGTCCGCAAAGAGCTGCCTTGGGCCTGAGCCACCCTCCACCTGCTGAGGGTGGTCAGAGTGAGGGTGACAGACAGCCTATGGGGCAGGCCCTGGCTTGGTCAGGGCCCCAAATTTCGGCTGTGGAGACGGAGGTTCCACCAGAATTGGTGGGGCAGCCGGTTTCGGCCGAGCAACAGGCCCGGGGGCAGGCGCCTCGGCTAGGGCGAGGGGTTGCTTTGGCCGCTCTGGTGACAGCCACTTGATGGCCGGGGAAGGCGATGACATCGGCTTGCTCCCGGACAGAAGGAGCTGTTGCCACATGAGGTCCTCGTAGCGCTGACGCAACTTGCGTCGAAGCCTCTCCTCGTCAGAGGAGGAAGACGAGGACGAGCGGCGACGCCGCTTACTACGGTACCGAGACTGCCTATGTCGACGGGATCGGCTGGACCGTGAAGATGTCAGAGACAGATAACCTCGGCGTTTCTGAGGAGGGTTCTGGGGCAGACCCGCTCTCCCCTCGGCTCGGCAGTTTCGACCATGGACTCCGGAACCGGAGGCACAGGCAAGCCCACGGTAACCTTGATCTCCGCCGGGGGAACCGGGGAGTGAAGGTTTTTGGCTTCACCGGTCGACAACCCGTCCGACGGGTCGAGAAAAATCTCGACTGCGTCGACAGGTGTCTCGGTCAACTGACCTGACGGGGACGCCGTGAGGCCAGTGGCCGAAGCATCGACCGAAGTCGATGGTCGACAACTCGGGGAAAGGGACCTCTCCCGCTCCCAAGAGCGTCGACGGAGGGACTTACCTTTTGAGTCCTTCTTCTTGGACCAAGAGGAAAGTCCTGATGGCCCCTCTCCCTTGGTGGAAAGGGACTGACAGAGCTCCTTAAAAGAAGCTGAATAGGAGGAGCCCAAGGAGAGCGGGATAAAGGCGCGGCTGAGGAAGACAAAGATGTGGCCTGCGCCGGCCTCCCGAGGGCTTATTATCTGCTCGAAGCTGGTCTACCGAATGGTCACAAGGACACCGCCAAACGGCCTTTGACTTCACCGTGGTAACGCTTGGGATGCCCAAGTTGTAACGGGCGGCGCGGGTCCTCCAGGACGCAGACTGAGAAGGAAGAGCACAGGTCGCAGGCCTGCGGGCGTGCTCAAGGCCTAAGCAGGGGACGACGCCGAAAGCGAATCCGTCCAAGACATCTTCTGCCTGCATGGGCACCTCCGAAAACCGGGAGTCGATTTGTCCATCGCAGCCACGAGGGAAATAAATAACCAAAGTCTTGAAAACCTTAAACTTTATTTCGGGTGAACCGAAGAATCAGGAACCAGTCTTATACGCAGAGCGTTAAGGAGGGAACCTGAGCTTCCAAGCGGTAAGGAAGATCTGCGTCATGGGGCGGAGCCGAGAGTTTTACCACCCGGGTGGGTGGGAGGAACCAGCTTGAAGACCTTCCGGCAAGATTTAAAGCGGCAAGGATACCTGCCAGAAAGTGTGGATGAACAACATATCCATGTCCCTAGAATGAAAATTACGTACCTATCGTAATTCATTATCTTTCTGCGCATCTTCACCATTCATCACTAGTGGGTTCGCTGCCAGAGCTAGGATACTACGGGAGACTTTTTCCCCCCCAGGGGCAGAGTCGATGCAGGGGCAGCAGCGCCCTCGAGGCAGACGTACTACGTGGCGCTCACGGGTTGGCCATTAACTGCTGTTGACTCCGCCCTCATCCCAGTTCAGTAACGCCAGAAAGAGAGGAAGGAAGGGATGGAGGGATGGGGTAAGGGAACCCAAGTGACAGACAAAAGGAAAGGATATAATAACTAAAAAGAGAAATAAATGACAGAGGTCAGGAAAGAGAGAGAGGAACGGCCTAAGGGATTAGGAGAAGGGGCCTCAATCTCCGGAAGATTGAAGTAGGGATCTGAAAGGGAGGGTAGAAGAGAGAAAGAAATGAGGGGAGGGAAGGTCCCCGCTACCTGCCCAAGCGGACCTGGACCTTGAGAGTAGAAGACTGTAACCACTTACGGGCTGCAGAGAGGCAGAAGTTATGGACTGCTAAAAACAGTCAGGTAGCCCACCAGGAGCTAGACCTTACGGGGGAAATTGAGGCCAACAGGAAGACGAGGCGTGGGTACATCCCTCCCACCAAAATTAAGAGAAAACTCCAAAAAGGGGAAAAACCCTAAAAACAAAAGAAAAGGAGTAGCAGTCCCAAAGGGACACTTAATGATTATAAGTGTTTAAGAGAGGAGTACTCAGGAGTCTCCTGCCTTCTCTTCCCATCCCGGACCCCAAAAGGGTGGGGACCGAGCCAAGAGCAAGGGAGGGAGATAACAGGCATGTCACGCTCGGGAGGGGGGTGAGAGCAGAGTTCCTGAAGATGAGGGCCACAATACACCTCTAGCGGAGGGTCCCTTGGGGCTAGTACAGAGGAAAAGGGAGCGCTGCCAGACCTGGTCGACGCCTCCTGGGAAGGAATAACCAGATGGGAACCATGGTTGGTTGCACTGAACTCGCCTAAAAAGGCGCAGGTCATTCGGTCTGGATTGCATTCTGAGAGGGGGGGTTATACTGAGTTTGTCTAACTTCCTCGAAAGGAAGCGCTTATACGCAGTGAGATCAGCTGCTGCGGAAAGGTGGACAAAGGGTTCCTCTCCCTCAGAGGAGGAACACGAGGATGCAGAGTCCAGAGATTCAGGGTCAGGCTGCACGGGAGCATGGTGGAACACCTGCTCGTCCATGGCTCTAAGGTAGGTAGGGAAATGTGCAGCTGAAGCCCTGAAATGCTCCCAGGTCAGGGGCCCCCTAGGAATGGGAACTCCTGGGAGAGGAGGAGGAGTAGGTAATGGCATGGGGGCCAAGCACCTTAAAGTAGCAGATGCTCCCAACAGTGAGGGAGACCCAGAGGTCCCAGCAGACAGAAGCTGTTCAACCGGGTCGGAACGGCTGGAGCTGTGCCCACGGGAAGAACCCCCGTGAGGTGACCGGGACTATGTGAGCCCAGAAAGACGGCCCCTGACCTCCAAAGTGGAGGTCCCTCTCAAGAAGTGTCCAGGGGAAGGGTTCCTGCTAGAACCAGGGTGGGTCTCAGGGAGAGGCCACTGCACTAGACCCTGACCCCTCGACCCATCAGACTCCAAAAGGGCCCTCTTCCTCATGACCACCAGCCTAGGCAGTTGGCAACCCTCAGCTGTTCCCTGGGAGTCAGCCAGAGGTACAGTGCCTTCCCCCTCCTGGGGTGCCCGGGACCGTCCCAAACTCCGACTATCCAGGCACACCAAGGAGGGGGGTACCCCAAAGGAGTGGACAGACGTATCCATGGTCCCGGGTAGCACAGTAGTAGCCACCTGGGCCACCACCAGCTGGTCAGTCCCACGGACCCCACAACCAACTGGACCTGTCTGACCCTCAGAGGGAGGCTGAGTGGGGCCCGAGGTGCTGGACACCGAGGGACTGGAGGATTCAGAAGAATCTGGAAGCCAGTCTGGATCAGATCTCGAATCCTCCTCCAAGGAACAGGACTTAAAGGCCCAAAGCCAAACTACTCCCTTGTCCCTCCCCGTCCCGGGGCCCCGCCACCTCCAGCCCCAGCACGGCACGGCGCTGACCTCTCACCCGGTGCCACAAACGGCAACAGAGTCTGAGGTGGCAGTGGGAATGGCCACGCCTTCCTGGGCCTACTGAATGGCACTTGGAAGCGACGTTGCACAGCCAAGATCCGCCCGCGAATACCACTGGAGACAGGTGTGGTGCCGACCCCCGTCCTGGTGCAGAAACCAGAGGCGGCCACAAAAAGAGGTCCTGCACTGCCCAGTCCCCCGGTGCCATAAGGGACACTGGAACCAAGGGCGGCACAGACTGCACCCTGGACAGTGCCAGCCCGGGCCTGGGCACCAAAGCTCGACACCAGGGGAGCCTTCACTTCCAAGGAAGCGACTGCCAGTATGGTGCCTCCCGCCCGGCCCCAGAGAGGGCCAGACTGGGCCTCCTGCACCGTGGGGAGGAGCACCCCTCCTCCGTGGCCATATAAGACTGGAAGGACCCAGAGTGAAGGGTCGAGAGTCCTGGCCTTGGCCCGCTGACTGTGAACCCGCCCTCTTGAAAGTAGGCGGCGCTTTCCTAGAACCCGGCGGTTCATCGAAAATCAGGCATTGCAGCTGTCCATATCATGAGCCGGGCTGAGGCAGGAGACACACAGGTTATGCTGGTTCGTAATGGAGTAAAGGCAGCTGCAGGAACACCAACGCATCTGAGCCTGCCCCGCCTTCCACTTTTTCTTGTTCCCAGGATGAGGCATGACCGGACAGAAAATAAACACAAAACAGTACTCAACATCACTTAAAAGAAAGGAACGACCTTACCAGAGTTGAAGAAGTGGTATCAAGTATGGCAAACAGAACTGAGAATAATCTACAACCGAACGATGGTCAAGGCTGCACTATGTAGAAAATTCTTGCTTAAAGCTCCACGAAGTCCTCTCTCTATGGCGGGAGAAGAAGAACTGGGGCGAGGGTGGAGTCTACGGCAGTTAATGGCCAACCTGCGAGCACCAAGTAGTATGTCGACTCCACCCCAGGGGGGAAAAAAAGTCTCCCACAAGGTCCTAGCTCTGGCAACGAACCCACTAGTGATGAATGGTGAAGATGGACACAGATAAGATTCCCGGTTCCTCCGGGTCAGGGATGACCACTGCCCGGGGCTTCCCAACTGCCTGGGTCACCTCATCAGCAAGGTCCGAAAGGACCAGAGTCCTATACCAGGAGTTGTCAGCCTTCTCAGTCAACAACGGGTCGAGGATAATCTTGACTGGATCATCGCCCTGTGTTTGGGCCGGTTGACCTGATGGGGGCACTGTGAGGTCGGCGGCCAAAGCCACAACTTTGACCAAAGTTGAAAGAGGAGTCTCCTGGGACCAAGATCATTTTCTGTCCCAAGAGTGACGTAGACGAGACGTAGTTTCTCAGTTCCTTGGATTCCTTTTTGCGGGATCTGGAGATGCGAGAGCCAGGGCCTTCCCCACGAATGGGAAGGGACTGGACCAACTCCTTAAAGGAACCAGAGAAAGAGTAGCGCAATTTGAGTGGAACGAATACAGAGGGCGAAGACGAGTGCTCAGCGGCCCGTGCCGTCTCTTCTTCAAAGGCCTTCATCTGTTCCATGGACCCTGTGGCCGTGGAGATCACACAGCGGGCATCCTTCCATTGGACCGGCGGATGCTGTTTTTCCAGAGATACGAGCTGGAGACGTGAGAGGTGATCATCCAAAACGTTTGGATGAAAGGAACATCATAAGTCACAGGCCTGAGTATCGTGACCCAGGCAGGACACACACGTGGCATGTGGGTCTGTCCAAGACATTTTCTCTCTGCAGGGACACCGGTGGAACCCGGGTGAGGACTTGTCCTCCACTACGGTCGCAAGAACAAATTTGTTAGGAGAGATCCGAAGAATCTTAATCAGTAAAACTGAGCTTTGGAGTGCCAGGGCCTACTACACGTGGGAGCAAGAAGGGAAGCTGTATCTTCCAGCAGAAAGAAGATCTGGCGTCATGGGGTGGAGCAGAGTGTTATACAACCCAGGTGGGAGGAGCCGGCTTGAAGACTATCCGGCAAGATTCTTAAAGGGAAAGGACATGTCAATAAGTGTGGACAGAACAACATATCCACGATCCGAGAAAGAAAGCGTCGACAGGTATCAACGGAGGGGGCACACAGCCCTGGTCTGATGACGACCTGCTAACTTAAGTGGTAGCGGGAGGGCCCTGCGCCGGTGGACCTCAGGGCTCGAAAGGTCTTGACAGCAAGGCCGATGGCTCCTGCGCAGCCCTATGATGGCTGGGAGAGGAATCCATCGTTGGGGGCCCTGGAAGTAGCAGAGGCCTGCATGGCAAGGTGCCGATGCCGAAGCAGTCAACGGAGCAATCCCAGGAGAGAAAGAAGAGGAGTCCAGCGGGGACCAGGATTGCTGGGGGAGAGAGTGGTCCTTAGGCTGTTCCATGTCCCACTGAGAATGTTTCCCTGAGGATCTGTCCCAGGCCATGGTGGCCCAAGTGCCCGAAGAAGACGCTGGTGACTGGGCAGGGAGGGTTCCAGAAAACCCCTGCTCTCTGCTGGCTGCCTGTTGCTCCATGGGGAACTTTCTGCAGGGCTTTCCTGCCTCAGCACCGGGTGGTGAAGTTGAATTTCTGGCAGGATTCACAGGCGAGGAAGTTGTGGCTAGGCCAAAGACAGCAGACACACAGCTTGTGCTCGTCTGTGGAGGAGATCTTTCTGCAGCAAAAGCGATGGAAAAGAGCTGACGAAGGAATTGTTCTCAACATACAAATGATAAAGAAATCACTCTAAGCTAAAGTGATTTGACAGTAAGTAAAAGAAAAAAGGCAAGTAAAAGTGGCGGACAAACTGAGCAACAAAGCTTCTGCTGAGTCCGTGCGTGAATGGTCGATGGCGGGAAAGAACTGAGGAGGAAGCGGGACTGCCCATGCTTATATAGGGTGTGTGACGTCTGAGCCTGACATTGGCGTGGACAGCCCCTACTAGACTGGTGCAGAAAAAGCTTCCATGGGATTCTGATGGCGAAGTTCCATAGGTGTGACCTAATGACAGAGATATCCCCAAAGAAGAGCCACTGTTCCTGATTATTTTATAATCATAGTATTAAGTTTTAAGACTTAGCTGAATGCACAAGACTACCACAAATATGCTGATCGTTGAGACGTACCGTTTTTCAATTAAAATAAAAAAACTTTCTAATCCTACACCCCCCACCCTCTCTACCACCCATATTTTTCTTCTCTGCCCCCTCCTGCTCGATGCAAGTTCTCCCTGGTGTCTAACAGTCTCCTCACCAGAACACCCTATAACACTCACCCAAGTCCTGCAACGGTAGCCTTCGCAAACCCCTTAGCTCACTCTCCTTAGCTAGACCCATATGATTCAAGCAACCTACTATATATCAGCAGGTATATCGATATGGTAGTTTGCGATAGTCAGATGGCCAAGGTGAGCAGAGAGCTTATGTTCACTGCTGTTGAGGGAATAGAGTAGAGGTCTGGGGTACCACTAGACAACACAGAACGTGTAGGGGACATGGAGAGGGAAAGGCTGACACTGGATGCCAGGGAGTACTTGGAAAGAGAAGGGGAGAGAGGGAACTGAACTCAGTACTTGGAAAGTGACAGGGAAGAGGCGTGTCACTGGACACCAGAGAGTACTTGAAAAAAGATGAGGAGCAAGAGGGGGTGGCGTGGGGAACAGAGTGCCACTAGACAACAGGAAGTACTGGTAAGGAGATACTGAGGATGTGACACTAAATACCATGGAGTGCTTGGGATGAGTAGAAAGAGCTATGGGGGAAATAAAATATAATTTGCTTGTGGTTCCAAGATTTTATGAAAAAAAAAACAAAAACTGAATGCTGCAATACCATTGCACATGCCTGGAATTATTTAACAATTCTGGTACTATGCTATCAAAAAAACAAAGAATACTTACTGCACAGAATTCTTCAAATGATATTCTGCCATCACCATCCTTATCTGCATTAATTATGGTTTTGTCTACTATCTGTTGTAACTGAGTGTCCTTGAGATTGTTCCCCACCATCATCTTCAGCACCTGGAAGAGTTCCCCATTGGAGATGTAACCATCTTTGTCCATATCATAAATCCGGAAGGCAACTGCAGAAGATGAGAAATACAACTTAAGCAGAGATGCAACAAATTTAACTTAGCTGGTGATGGTGGTGTGAAGACAAAGTACAGTTACGCAAGAACTTACCATAACAGTAGATCTTCGAAACAGGCTCTTGCAGTAGGTATTCACAAGAAGGACTAAGCCGCCAGGCATCAGGACCCCATGGAAAAATCTCTAGCTAGCAGTCCAGACGCCCTCCCTCCAATTCTTTCCTGCCAAGCGCTAAAGGGCTGACAGGAGAAGAGAGGATATGGTCCCATATCTGAAAAAGAAGAAAATGAGGGGACAGAGGGAAGGTAATACCTACTGCAAGAGCCTCTCTCGAAGATCTACTGTTACGGTAAGTTCTTACGTTACTATACTATCTGACTTTGAGACGACTCTTACAGTAGGTATTCACAAGTAGGATGGAGTCCCAAGCAGTCTGGAACAAAAAGAAAGCGGGAGGAGGGAAAAACCATCCACAAAGGCCGAGCTTCTAGACAGGTATCATGAAAGGATTCCCTGCAGAACAGCTAGCTCGAAGCCTGCTCTGCGGCGAGAGGCAATGTCCAAACTAATGTTTCATGAAGGTATGGACGGAAATCTATACTGTGGCTGCACAAATCTCAGCCACTGACATTCCTGAAGCAAGCGGCAGAGGCTGCGACCCCTCTAGTGGAGTGGCCTTTGACCCAACCCGGAAGGGTCTTGCGGTAAGGGAAAGAGGAAATTGTTTAACCAGGAAAGGCACACTAAGCTGGAGCTTGTTTCCAGGTGCGACCTGGGAGCACAAGGAAGTTAAGTGACTTACTCAGGGTCACACAGTATGCAAGTGGAAGCTGCGGGATTCAAACCCAGGTCTGATCTGCTGGATGTCACCAGATTTGCAGCTCAGAGCCTTAGACCACTACGCTATACTGCCTACTTGTCATAACAGAAAGTAATACAATTGGTCAACCATTTAGAAAGGCACTGCCTGGAAATAGGGTTGCCTTCTCTCCTGTGAGCAAAAGACACAGAGGTAGGTCTTTTTTCCTGAGATTCTTAGTCCTGTGAGTATAGTATCTCAGGATTATATGTACATCCAGGGTATGGAGGAGACACTCCTCCTGATTGGAGTGCTCTGTGAAGAAGGCTGGAAGCTCGATGGACTGATTCAGAGTAAATTCAGTCACCACTTTTGGAAGAAATTTAGGATTAGTACGCATGGCCATCCTATCCTTGTGGAAAGTCAAATAAGGGATTTTACACATCAAGGCTTGCAACTCAGAAATCCTCCGAGCTGAGGTGATAGCCACCAGAAAAAAGTTTTCCAAGAAAGAAACTTCAGCTCTGCCTCTGCTGCAGGTTCGAAGGGAGGCAGAGTAATCTTCTCCAGAACGAAGTTCAAGTCCCAAGGAGGAGCAGGGTTGCGGATCAGGGGTCTTAAGTGCAGGATCCCTCACAGAAAAGTCACTGAGACTTCTAGTTGTGCAAACGTCCTGCTCCCAAATCGGACGTGGTAAGCAGAAATGGCTGCCATATGTACTTGCACTGATAAGTAACTAAGGCCCAAGTCGTACAGGTGCCGAAGGTAGTCAAGAACCTTACTGGCTGGACACGAAAAAGGTTCTATGTTTTCAGAACCCACCCAGATGGTGAAGCGCTTCCACTTCATGGCGTAAGTGGACCTGGTGGAAGGCTTTCTGGCCTCCACCAGGATGTCAGCAACCTCGGGGGAAACTCCAAATCGAGCTTTAGCTACGTCTGAGGGAGCCACGCATGAAGGTGAAGAAACTTGAGGCCTGGATGAACCAGGGTTCCCTTCTCCTGGGTCAACAAATGTTGCGACAGTAGTAGAGGAAGAGGAGGTTCCTCAGAAAACTGTTGCAGAAGAGAGAACCAGGCATGCCTCGGCCAAAAGGAGCAATGAGGATCATTCTCGCTCCTTCCGACCTGAGCTTGTTGAGTACCCTTGGGATCAAAGGTATTGGAGGGAAGGCGTAGCTGAATCTGTCCTTCCAGCACAGAGGCAGCACATCGTGACAAAAAAAGTCTTGCCCTGGAGCGAGCGAGCAGAAGGTGGAAGTTTGGCGTTGTTGGGGGAGGCGAAGAGGTCCATTTGAGGAGTCCCCAAGTGCTGAAAGATGTTGTCTAGCACGACCTTGTAGAGTTCCGACTTGTGAGACTTGGGTGACGAGCGACTTAAGGTGTCCGTGAGAGTGTTCTCCATCCCTGGCATGTGAATGGCTGTCAGATGAAGGCTGTGCTGGGATGCGCAGTGCCAGACTCTCATGGTTTCTCCGAAGAGGGGATAGGAACGAGTTTCCCCATTTGTTGAGGTACCAGACAACACACGTCTGATTGTACGAGAAGGTGACTGGGAAGAACAACTGGGAGGAGAGCCTAGAGGGCATAGAGGACTGCCCTCAGCTCAAGGACGTTTATATGGAACCTTTGTTTGAACTGAGACCAGCTGCCCGGAGTCCGGTGGGGCCTGAGATGGGCACCCCAACCTGCCCGACACATCAGTTGTCAGGGTCTGGGTGGGAGGAGCGGTACAGAACAGGATCCCCATATTAAGATATTCTGGAACCATCCACCATTGCAAGTCCCTGACCATAGGGTCTGACACCAGGATTTCATGATCCAGGTCATCCTGAGAGTGGTCCCATCAAGACTGCAGGGTCCACCAAGAGATCCTCATGTGGAGACGAGCGAGTGGGACGGTCGGGATGGCAGCCGCCATCAGGCTGAGAAGATGAAGGACCTTCCTGGCTCCGAGCCTTCTGAGACTCGATAAGAGCCGAGCTTGATTTGACAGTGTCTCGGCTCTGTCCGGGGGTAAGAAAGCCTTGCCCAGAGTTGTGTCCAACACTGTCCCTATGAACTGTTGCTGTTGGCAGGGGATCAGATGGGACTTGGCAGGGTTGATTGTAATCCCCAGGTCAGAGAATACTTGAAGGGAGGGGGAAAGGGAGCCCAAAAGTTCCTCCCTGGACGGGGCTGCCAGAAGCCAGTCATCCAAGTAGGGGAAGACTTGGACCCTCTTGGTACGCAGAAGGCCACCAGCACCACCAGGTATCTGGTAATACTCGGGGGTTTGGGGGGGGCTGAGGATAGACCAAAGGGAAGGGCCTTGAACTGGTAATGGGACCCCTGGAAAAAAAAACCAAAGGTATTTGTGGTGGGAGTGCCAAATGGGGATATGGAGGTAGGCATCCTGCATATCCAGGGCGCACAGCCACAGTCCCGGCCGAAGCATGGGGAGATGGCTCTGGAGGGGTAGAGCCTTCAAAACCGTTTGTACTCCACAAACTGATTGAGGGAGCAGAGGCTGAGAATGGGCCTCAGGTCCCATTTTCTTTGCAACTAGAAAGAAGTGAGAATAGTAACCTGTCCCTTGAAGGTGGGAGGAAAACGTGTTCTATTGCCTCTTTTAGCAGAAGAGTGTGGATTTCTTTCAGTACCAACTGCAGATGAGTGTGGGAGTACGAGGGAGGGAGGGGGTGGTCTACGAGTTTTTTTTGGATGAACTCTATCGAGTGTCCTATTGCAATCAGCTGGAGCACACATGCATCTGCCGTTATCGTCTCCCAACCCGGTAGATGGGAGGAGAATCTCCCCCTTACTGGTTCCTCTGAACTGGGCAGAGACAGTGAGAGTCAGGAGGTGGGGGGTAGAGTAGTGGCAGAGGCCCTGGGAGCTTTCTTGCTGGTGGGGGCCTTGGCAGCTGATGCCTCTTTGTGTTTGTTGGGATGTCGCGGTTGCGTCTGCTTAGGCCTTTGGTGATTGGGGTGCCGAAAGAAAAAATTACTCACCTTAGTAATGTTGTTTCTTCTAATGGAGTCTTGCTATATTATGACATATGCAGTATAACCCCAGGTTAGAACTGCTCCGGAGGTGAAAGAGTTAACTTTCCATGCAGTGCATGGAATCTTGAGTGCGAGCTCGGTTGAACACTCTTCTGTTGTAGCTCAAACTTAAACTGTCAGATCTTTACGAGCAAAAACTCACTAAGGTTCTGTGTGGAAGCCGTAAACCTACACTAGCCCACTGGCTACTAACTACAAAAACACATTTTTGTTCTTGATCCCAAAACAAAGACTCAAGTCAGGGGATTCAAGAAAGAAAAAATAAGCATAACAATCAAGCACCCTAAGAAAGGGTGAAAATAAAGTGGCATCTATGAAGTGCCAACATTGCACTGCCACCCACATCCCAAAAATAGAGGTTCTGAGAGGGCAGGTTGGGGGGGTCATAATATAGCAAGACTCCATTAGAAGAAACAACATTACTAAGGTGAGTAATTTTTCTTCAAACAACATGAAGTCTTGCTATATTATGACATATGCAGACTACACGCAGTACCTCCATGGAGGAGGGACAGAACCTACTTGGGAAATAGGCTCTGAAGCACAGCTGTGCCAAATCGAGCATCACTTCTAGCCTGGATATCCAGGGAGTAATGCTTAGTAAAAGTGTGAACTGTTTTCCAGGTAGCTGCTTGACATATCTCTAGGATAGGGATGTCCCTGGCAGCAGCCAGAGACGCAGCTGTACCTCTGGTAGAGTGAGCCCTCAGGCCTGAGGGAGGAACCTTACCCAGTTTTTCATAGAATTGGATACCAGAGACAATCCATCTGGCAATGGATCTTTTAGTGGCAGGTTTCCCTTTACCAACCTCACCATAAGTGAGGAACAATTGGAGGGATTCAAACCTGTGACCCTTGGTACGTTCTATATAGTAACTAAGGGCTCTTTTGACATATAAACTGTGCAATCTCCTCTCACCAGAGGAGGAATGGTCAGTGAAGTACACAGGAAGAGACATGGATTGATTAAGGTGGAAATCTGAAACCACCTTAGGCAAAAACTTCCTGTTAGTCCTGAGGACCACCTTATCTCTATGAAAGGAGATAAAATCAGGCTCCACTGACAATGCTTGTAGCTCACTTATGCGCCTGGCAGAGGTGATGGCTACCAGAAACACAGTTTTCCAAGTCAAGTACTTAAGCTCTGCTGAAGACAATGGCTCAAAAGGGGGTTGCATAAGCTGAGCAATGCAAACATTAAGATCCCAAGCAGGGGCAGGGTGCCTGAACGGAGGGTTGGTGTGAAGCAACCCTTTAAAAAACTTGGAGAACACAGGGTGAGCTGAAAAAGAAGAGGGCTTACCTGCTGATAAGAAGACAGACACAGCTGCCAAGTGCACTTTTAGGGTAGCTGGTCTCAGCCCCAAGGAATTCAAATGCACCAAATAATCCAGGATCGTGGGCACGCCAGCAGATTCTGGGAAATATGCTTACCAGCACACCATATGGAAAATCTCTTCCATTTTGAATTATAAGTAGCCCTGGTGGAAGGCTTCCTAGAAGCCTTCAATATATATCCAATACACCTTGGGAAAGGTGTAGGTCAGCAAACTAACTCTTCAAGAGCCATGCCTTGAGATTGAGAGATTTGAGGTTCGGATACCAAACTCTCCCCTGGGCACAGGTTAACAGGTTGTGATTCCTGGGAAGACACAGGGGAAGGTGGACTGCTAAGGACATGAGGAGTGGGTACCAGGGCTACCTGGCCCAATCTGGAGCAATCAGGATCATCTTGCAGGATTGAGATCTGATTATGACTAGCACCTTGAAAAGAAGGGGGAAGGGGGGAAAAGCATAGAGAAACTTCCCTTCCCAACTGAGGAGGAAGGCATCCAGAGGGACTGAGCCCAACACTGGGGGCCTGCAGCAAAAAAGGGGAAGTTGGTGATTGTCTGGGACTGCAAAGAGATCTATTTGCGGGGTGCCCCATCTGGCAAATACTACCTCCAGTACTAGGGGGTCCAGTGCCCATTCGTGATGGCCCTGGGAAATCCAGCTGAGAGCATCCGCTAGGACATTGTCCTTGCCTGGGAGGTGAACTGCCGTAAGGGAGGCGTTCAGAGAATAAGCCAGAGACCACAACTTCATTGCGTCGGTGCACAAGGCCGTAGACCGAGTGCCCCCTTGCTTGTTGATGTACCACATTGTAGTGGTATTGTTCGTTCTGATCTGAAACAACCTTGTTCTGAACAGATGTGGAAAAAACCTGGAGTGCTAGAAAACTGCTCTGAGTTCCAGCAAATTGATGTGGAGCAGATTCCTGAGGGGACCACAGCCCTTGGGTGGAAAGGTCGCCCATGTGAGCTCCCCACCCCAAGAGGGATGCATCTGTAGTAAGGGTCAAGGAATGAGACTGGGGAGTGAAGGGAACCCCCTGTCTCAGATTGTTCTGATCCTGCCACCACTGAAGGGCCTGGATCAGGGTTCGAGTCACTGGAATCAATTTGGTTAGAGGATCTGTCCTTTGAGACCAAAAGGCTCTCAAATGGAACTGGATGTCCCTCATCTGAAATCTTGCTCCCTGCACTACTGCTGTAGAAGCAGCCATGTGCCCCAGGAGCTGTAGAAAATGCCTTGCTGGTCGAGACCTGCAGGGTGAAAGAAGAGGCCAGAGAGACCAAGGTCCTTGCTCTTTCCAGAGGGAGGAAGGCTCTGGCTTCTTTTGTGTTCAGTTCTGCGCTTATGAAAGTGAGAAGCTGGACAGGCTCCAGAACTGACTTTGGAAGATTGAGAAGGAAGCCTAGAGATGTAAGCAGTTGCTGGGTTACTTGTAAGTGTAGTTTGACCTGTTCTGGAGACTGGCCTACAATGAGCCAGTTGTCCAGATAAGGAAAGATGGCAATCTTTTGCCTTCTTAAATGAGCAACTGCTACTGCCAGGCATTTTGTGAACACCCTCGGGGGCCGAGGTGAGGCCGAAGGGCATTGCTCTGAACTGGTAATGGCCTGAGGGCAGTTCGAATCTGAGGTACTTTCGATGGGAGCTTCTGATGAGAACATGGAAGTAGGCATCCTTGAGGTCCAGGGAGGCTAGCCAGTCCCCTGGCCTTAGAGAGGGTAAAATAATCCCCAGAGTCACCATTTTGAACTTTGGTTTTAAAAGGTGCTTGTTTAGATACCAGAGATCCAGGATGGGCCGCCATTCTCCTGTCTTTTTTGGGGTAAGGAAGTACCTGGAGTACAACCCCTTTGCCCTGGTGTATGGGTGGAACCCTTTCCACGGCTCTGAGAGCCAGGAGGGAAGAAACTTCTGCTTCCAGGGCAAGTGCCTCTGATGGGTTTGCAGGTGGAAAAGACCTGGCTCTCATCTTCGAAATTTTTGAAGCTGAGAACCAGTCCCTGGCTTACTACTTCCAGGACCCACTTGTCTGATGTTAAAGACTTCCAGTCCTGGACAAAGTAAGCCAGCCTGCCCCCTACTGGTAGTGGAGAATCGGCCCTGGCCACCCCATCAGGGAGCCTGTTTTGCAGGGCTTTGCTGAGGGTAGAAGCAGGCTTACTAGAACCCTTCTGCCCTTCCCTAAAGAACCCCTCTGGGCATAAGCAGAAGAGAGGCCTGGATTTGGTAAAGGCCTATGAAAAGGCCTGCCCCTGCCCCTGACATGCTGCCTTTGAGGAGTGGCTTGCTTTTCTTTGGCCTGTGCACTCCTATAGGTGGTCCTATACTCATCCATTTTCTTCATATAATTCTCTGTCTGCTCCTAAACAGAGAATTGCCCACAACAGGAAAATCCATAGCCTTAGACTGAGTATCCTGTGACAGGGCAGTACATCTGAGCCAGGCCATTCTGCTAAGAGACACAGATGTAGCCATGACTTTTGATGAAACATCATTAGTCTACTGCAGCATGAAATTGCACCTGGATGCCTCAATACTATCCCAGCCACCTGCTCCAGCCCCTGGCAAGCTGGTCAGGGCCTGTTTTGCTAGGGCCAGGACAGTATCCCACCTGGAATTCTGGTACCTAGCTGCATAAGCCATATAATTTGCCTGTCTGAGTCCCAAAGATGCTGCCATGTACTGTTTCTTTGCCATGGCATCCATCCTCCTGGAATCCTTTTCAGGAGGGTGAGAGGCTAGAGGAATATTAGCCTTATCACAGGCTGCAGCCTGCACTACCCCCACATGGCTGCATTGCTGGGAGAGGAACTCCGTATCAGAGCCTGATAAAGCATACCTCTTGTCCATCCTTTTATCCACAGGGAGGATAGAATGAGGAGTTTTCAGAATTTTACTGTTTCCTAAAAGATTTGTGCAAGGAATAGACAGTCTCCTAGACTCTGGAATATCCATCATTTCCACAAAATCAGGCTCTTCTTGATCATCAACAGCTTCCTCAACAGGGAGTTGTAGAGTCTCAGCAACTTTCTTGTAAAACAAAAAATGAGAAGGGGACTCAGAAAGCCTGAGAGGGGAAACCCCTGAAGGTCTGTCTGGAGAGATGTCCGGTTCAATGGGCACATCCAGACTTTCAAAATCACACTCACTCTCCTCATACCCCTCCTCCGGTTCATAAAAATCCTCAAAATCATAGTCTTGAACCGCAGGAACCGTCCGAACCAAGCGCTTCCCTAATGGTGTCGGTTCGGACGGAACCGGGGAAAGAGACTGGACAATTTGAATAGCTTTGGCTATTTCCTCAGCGGTTGGAGAAATAACTTTTGGCCCCAAACTAGCTGACTTTCTAGTCCTTTAGTTGAACCGCTCCTCAGAGCTGGCTCTTCGCTTGCCCGAGGAAGTATCGCCTGGTTAGAGGGCACTTCAGTCTGGTTGAACCGAACCGGCTGGCCATCCGGTCAGCCGGACTTTTGGCCTCCCTTTCCGAGCCTACCAACTCTCTTTTCCACGGTGGCAGCAGGAAAATTCTTACAAATCTGGCAGTCTGCATTGGGGTGGTCAAACCCCAGACAATAAACACAAGTGGTGTGTGGGTCAGCCTTAGCAAAGGCTTCCTCACAGAGGCCACAGTGCTGAAACCCAGTGGGTCCGGTTTTTCTTTTGGGTTTCTCAGACATAGTGCCAGCCTAACCAAAACTTGCCCGTTAATGGCAATCCGCCAAGCAAGACTCTCTTATCGGTTCCCAACCGTGTCACGGGTCGTGGAAAAACTTAATAAAATCCGCTTTTTTTAGAACCAATAAGAACCGGGAACCGCACTCTAAAGGACTAGAAAGTAATTTTAAACCCAATCTGATCGGTTCAAACCGAACCGAAAAGATGTTTACAAGTTCCACACAGAAGAAAATAAACAAAAGCCTATCTATTACTTACAATACCACAGACATAGCTTGAACCGACGATTGCGGTTAAATTTCAGTAAAATAAACCGAGAATTATACTTTTAAACCGACAAACGAACCGAGAAGCAGGAGGAATCTCTGGAGCGACTGTTCAGTGAGGCGGAGTAAAGAATCGGACAGTTTAAGTTTGAGCTACAACAGACAGAGTGTTCAACCGAGCTCGCACTCAAGATTCCATGCCCTGCATGGAAAGTTAACTCTTTCACCTCCGGAGCAGTTCTAACCTGGGGTTATACTGCATATGTCATAATATAGCAAGACTTCATGTTGTTTGAAGGACCGTTTCTGCCTCTGAGAGGGTTTGTACATTGTCTGAACAGACCTTAATGCCAAACCCTTCTCCTGTAGTTTGGTGATGATGTCCTTGACATCACTGCCAAACAGCACAGATCCTCTGAAGGGAGCATCATGGATGGTGACTGCACTTCAGGGGCCAAACCTGACACTCAACCAGGCATGACACCGTAAGGATACGGAGAAGGCCGAGCTCCTGCCTGCAGTGTCCACCACGTCATAGGTAGCACGAAGCATGTGTTTACAGGCTGAGCACGTGGAGCAGACAAGATCTTCCAGTTCCTGCTTTGTTTGTGAATCTGGGAGGGAGTCCAGTTTTGATTCCATCTGACTAAATATAGCCTTCTGGTAGTCCCCAATGTGGCCGATGTAACTGAGGGCCCTCATGCCCAGAGCGGAAGAAGTATAGACCTTCTTCCCATACTGGTCAAAAGACAGGACCCTTGTCGGGGTTTACATGAGCCAAGATGCTCAGGGTTGGTTGATCAGTCATGTGCGGCGTTAATCACGACTGAATCGGCCTTGGGGTGAAGGATGAGAAAATCCTTCCCCTCAGGAGCCTGGTATAGCCTGTCAACCTTCTGAGGAAGGGGGGCTAACGAGGAGGGTTGCTTCCAAATAGTGGAGACAAGATCCTGGTGAGGCACTATCCAGGGTGGAATCAGGGTGGGAAAAGTCTCTGGGATGTCCAGATGGGCCATGAGCTTCTTACGCTGGGGATCTGGCTCCACTGATTACCACTTGCAGGCGGCCTGGATTTTCTTCAGCAGCTCCAGAAAGGAAGGATCTTATGGAGGGAACTTTGGAGAACCTTGCGGCCCTGGGTCTATCTGGAGTGTAGATCTCATCCTCTAGGTCAGAGCGTCCGGAGTCCAGATTGGACCCGGAAAACTCCAATGAAGGAGAAGAAGAATCCTCCCTAGGAGGAGGAGGAGGATCGACCTCTCTTGGGGTTCCCTGAGGAAGTATGTCCTCCCTGGCCCAAGAACCAGATGGTTCAGCTCTGGTATCAGGCAGAGGTAAGGGAGTCTTCTCGCAGATGTAGTGGGGTTTGGCGTCGGGACCAGCGTCAGTAGACATTTCTCGACCTCTTGAGTGATCTGTGTTTTG
The DNA here is from genome assembly GCA_016271365.2 of Neoceratodus forsteri. Classification (NCBI taxonomy): domain Eukaryota; kingdom Metazoa; phylum Chordata; order Ceratodontiformes; family Ceratodontidae; genus Neoceratodus; species Neoceratodus forsteri. The sequence goes on from CM057450.1 coordinate 1,549,896,958, forward strand.
GCTTCAACCCACCAAGAGGCCAAGACCTCCCTCAGGTCCACCTGAGGCTGCGGGGTAGGTGGAGGTGGGGGCTTGGATACAGGTGACCTTTAAACCCATAATAGGAGTACCCATAACCTGACAGCGGGAGGCCCGGCACCGGGTAGTGCGGCGCCAGGTACTTAGGAGCCGGATACTGCAGCGTCTGGTATGCCGGTGTCGGGTATCCTGGTGCCGGGAGCTCCGACAGAGTTGAAGGTTCTGGCATCGGCCCTGGATGCGGACTGGACAGGTCAGACGTCAGCCCGGAGGGTGTAGGGTCCGAGGGGGGACCCGCCAGAGGGTCCGGGAGCCCGGATGGCTCTGACAGTGTATTGTCAGGAAGCAGAATGCCAGAGGTGACGTCAGGTTGTCTGTCGGCAAGTGCGGCATCGGGGGGGGCAACCCCGACGGCAACGTTCCAGACTCGACCCCAGCCGGGGAGGAAGGAGTGAGCTCCTTGAAGGGAGACACAAGAACCTCAGTGGGTAACGTAACAGGTGTGCGTTGTGCGACTCACCAGCATCTGGCGTGGAGGAAGAGCCTGTCGACAGGTCGCCGGCAAGGCGGAAGTCGGGAGTACTGACGACTGACTTATCAGCCGTGTCCTAGCGGACGTCAGTGGGACCGATGCCCGGCTTAGCGGACCAACTCTGACTGGTAGACCTGGGTTTAGAGGCCGTAGCAGGAGTGCGGGCCTCCTTTGCCCCATAGGCTCCTGTCGAGCCCAAGGGGGGGGGGTTGTCGACGCCAGCTTACAAACCACTAAGGTAGCCATCGAAGGACGATCCCCCAGAGGGCCCGACTCCAGCCGAAGTATATGGCGTGTCCCGGTGTTTCTCCTCGTCTCTCTTTCTTATGATGGCCCTCCGGAGAAGTAGACACCTGCCTCAATTTCTTCAGTTCCTTTTCCATGGATGCCATTTTCTTATTGAATAAATGGGCTTCCAGGGACTGCTGCCTTCGTTTTGGGTAGCAGGACTGAATGTTCAGCAGTGTTCCTACTCCTCCACGCGGTGGTCTGGGCCCAGACAGAAGAGGCAGAGGGAATGGCCGTCCTTATGAGGGAGCTGGGATCCACAGGTCAATTGTTTTTGCGATTCCGATGGCGTCGGGCGACATGCTGGCCAGTCGTATGCACAATAATCAGAATAATGTAGAAAAACGTCGAAAAGACATATACTTATCCAAAATGGCAAGATAAGCGATCGCTGTTCTTCCGCGAGGTACTATCACAAGCTGATGGCGGGAAAGAAATGAAAATTACGTACCTACTGTAACTGTTAATCTTCTCTTGTATCTTCACCATTAATTACTGCTGGTTGTAAGCCGGAGGCATGCACCCGCTACAGGAGGTTTTTTTTTTTCTTTTTTTGGAGGGAGGAGTTGATGCCAACGGCGCCGCCCATGAGAGCAACGCACTACGGGGTGTGCGAGGGGCTTCTGTTAGGCACCGCAGACTCCTCCTCCATCCTAGTTCTGTAAGCCGGAGAGGTGAAACAGAAGAATAGAAGAATAAGAGTGAGGCAAGGGAGCTGAGGGATAGGAAAAGGAAAGGAAACAAACTGAAAAAGGAATAAGTCGAAAGAGGACAGGAAAGAGAAGATCCAACCCTAAGGGACTGGAGGAGCTCCTTCCTTGGGTGGCTCTGAGGGAGGAACAGATAAGGGAAGGAAAGAGGAAAGGGAAGAAAAGGAAGAGAAGAGGATATTGGGAGGAGGGAACACAATCCAAAGTGAAATTGGCTTGAAGCTCATCAGCTCAGATCTTGAGCAGGGAGCAAGGAGGAAGTGGAGCTCGAAAGTTCAGAAGACTCCTGCGGCGGCAGGGAAGACATGTGGAAAACATGTTCGTCCATGGCCCCAACGTATGAAGGTAAGGCCGCCGCAGTAGCTCTGAACGTCTCCCAAGTTAACGGTCCTGTAGGACCAACATGGCCTGGGGGGGTGGGTGGCTGCAAAGGGATGGGCGAGGGGCACCTAAGGGCAAGTGCCTGGCCTCTACCAGGGCTCTGAGATCCAGGGAACGACGCTACCAAGACTGGGGACCCTGAGATCATGCCGGGTTGCGAAGAGGTAATGTGTGAAGGCAAACTCTGGAAGAGCCCAGAAGGGGAATCTCCCCTGTGATGTGACTGAGGTTGCATGTGTCCAGAACAGCAACCCTCAGTACCGCCACTAGAAGGCACTCTGGAGACTGAGAAAGATGGTATTCAGCGCTACGACTCCTCCCCACAGGGCAGTGAGAATGCGTCGCTTCTCCTCACCCTGACCTCTCAATCCCTCAGACTCGGAAGCAGCCCTCTTCCTCAACACCAGTGTAGGAGGTCCCCGTTGTGAGAGCCTCTGGAGGGAGATCACAGAAGCAGGGCTCTCTACCCCCTCCCGAAGAGCCTCACCAGCATCAGAGATGGCAGCTGCCTGGGCCCTCTCAGGAGGGGGCATCCTCTCCCGAATCCCGGAAGGATGGGCCGCAGAAGGTCCCAGGCCACCCTTAGCCATGGGACCCTCAAAACGAACCTGCTCTGGGGACTCAGGGAAAGGAACACTGGGCCGCTTGACACAGTGGCCTACAGAGAGTTCCAAATCAGAAGACTCAGGCTGCCAGTCTGGGTCCACCTCTAAGTCATCCTCCCCCGAAGGGGAGTCGAGTAGAGTGACATCCAGGGAGGCAACCCCAGGAACCTCTCCTGCGACGGCACCGGGAGCAGTACCGACATAGACCGCGATGATGTTAACGGCGCCGGAAACCACAACGGCACTGCACATGGTGCTGGAACTCAAAGCAGCACCGCCAGTGGCACCACCCGAGTTCCCAGCACCGTGAGCGGCGACTGAACCCAAAGCGGCATTACCAGTGGCACTGCTCGAGCCCCCAGCGCCAGAACATAATGCGGCATCGCTAGGCGGCACCGCAGATTCACCAGTGCCGGGCCCCACAACCGGAGGCAGCGACACTGGGGAAGTCTGCACCTCCGAGGAGGTGACTGCTAGGACAGCGCCAACGATGCGACCCCGGGAGGGATCACACCGTTCCTCTGGTGCAGAAAAAGAAACCTCCTCCTTGGCAAGGCTGGAAGTGGAGGAGGTTCCCTCCTTGCTGGGCCGTATAGACCCGGGAGGGGACGCAGAGGAAGGGTTGAGAGATCTGGCCTGGGAAGCCCGCGGGCGATGTCATCCTCCAAAAGTCGTCGGAGCCCTGCCGACTTTAAACATGGATTTCCAAAACATGGCAGTCCATGGAAAAAACAGGCATCGCAGTGGTCCACATCATGGTTGGGTCCCAGGTATCGAAGACAAACCGGCCGCAAGGGCACTGATGCACAAGGGCAAGGCCCGCCTTGGATTTACTCTTGGCCCCCGAATCGGACATGATGTGAAATTAAATAATAAACAGAAAAGCTCCTGGCACCGTTGAAAATAAAATAAATGAAACGGTCTTCTCGGCTTCAGTGGCATCGGGATGTAGTACTGGGATGCAGGAGTCAACAAACGGCGTCGAAGACGAACTAGGCCTATTAGCGCACTAGAAAAACTTTCTCACACATGCAGCAAGTGCAGCCTCGATGATGGGAGAAACAGAACTGGGATGGAGGAGGAGTCTGCGGAGCCTAACGGCTGCCCCTCGCACACCATGTTGTGCATCGCTCTCATGGGCGGCGCCAACTCCTCCCTCCCAAAAAAATTAAATAAAAATAAAAACTCTTGTAATGGGTGTGTGCCTCTGGCTTACACCCAGCAGTAATGAATAATTAAGGCTGACAAGGGAAGATCTGTAGGGCGGGCGTCGGGATCGTCCCCTTTATACTGACATCGGCTGATGCCGGTCACCTGACATGGGGGTGGTCCCCGCCAAAGACTGCTAGCTAGAGATTTTTCCGTGGGGTCCTGATGCCTGGCGGCTTAGTCTTACTTCTGAATACCTACTCTAAGAGCCCTCTCGAAGTAAGATCTTCGCACTACATGTAGCAGGGGAAAGGTACCCCAACTTTGTGCAGTGAAGTTCTTAATTTCTGCACAAAAACCCCAACCATCAGCCACTGCAGCACACTGTTCTCACCTCCATCCCACCACCCTGACCCTTTAGAATGACATACCCCCCCCCCGTGGTCCCGACAAGGTTTTGTAAACTATATATGTGCTACTACAAAAGGAATAGCTCCTCCAGCAGGACAATCAATCATTACCACCACCTGCCTTTTCCAAGTCCCTAACAGTAATGAGCATAATTCCAACCCAAACATCCTCTGGCTGCACCCAACCTCCTGCCCTCCCAAGCCTCAAAGAATATCCTTTGTAAAAGCAAACAGTTCCACACTGGAGCAGGTGCCCTTACCCTCCAGAGTCTATCACAATAATCAATGATTAGATAATGTGCTGCCCTGTAACACAGGATTAGCAGCCAAGAAACACTTATCATAGCAAAGCTATTTCTTTCAAAGGGACCCCTCACTATGCTAGACAATTGCATCACTCCCCTGGAATGAGCTGCCCCAGAGCCTAGAATTTCATGTAATTAGAGAACTTAGAATGAAATTTGAAACTCTGCCATGGTCAAGTTCTCCCCTGCCCTCCAACAGCAGATTTCTCAAAAATAAATAGGCAACAGGCAAGGGAGGTGACGGAAGGACAGTAAGAACAGCAGAAGTCACCAAAGAGATCAGGCTGGCACAAGGCATTAAGGAGGGGAGATGAGCTTTTTCAGGTGCATCAGGGAGAAAAGGAGCCATAAAGAACAGATAGTAACGATTAAGAAGGCCGGGCGATGGGTGGGGGGAGAGAGAAAAGGCAGAAGCACTCAAAGACTACTTCTGCTCCGTATTTGCGAAAGAGAGGGGGGAGTGCTACTCAAGGGGTGGGAAGGGGGCAGTAAAGGCTGGTGAGGGAGTAACGGATGAGGTGATCACAGAAGATAGAGTGCTGGAGGGCTTGAGAGCACTGAGAGTGGACAAGGCACCAGGGCCAGATGGCATTCACTCCAGGGTACTGAAGGAGCTAGCAGAGATTCTGGCGGGGTCCTCGGCAGGCCTATTCAATGCCTCACTGATTTCAGGATGCGTACCCAAGGATTGGAGGTTGGCTTGCGTGGTTCCCCTGCATAAAAGTGACCCCAAAGATGAACCAGGAAACTATAGACCAGTGAGCCTCATGTCCATTGTGGAGAAGCTAATGGAAACAATCCTGAAGGAGAGGCTGGTGTCCCTGCTGGAGTTCAATGGGCTGCAGGACAGAAGGCAGCACGGCTTCGTCACGGGCAGATCCTGCCAAACCAACCTGGTAGATTACTATGACTGGGTAACTAGGCAGATGGACAAGGGCCATGCAGTGGATGTCCTGTACCTGGACTTCAGCAAGGCATTCGATTTGGTGCCGCATGGGAGACTTGGAATAAAACTTGAAGGCACAGGGGCGGGAGCAAAAATGGTGGGATGGGTGACAAACTGTCTGCAGGGAAGGCAGAAGAGGGTGGTGGAGGAAGGGGAACTCTCATCCCCAAGGGCAGTAAGAAAAAATTACTCACCTTAGTAATGTTGTTTCTTCTAATGGAGTCTTGCTATATTATGACAATTGCAGTTTGTCCCAGCCTTAGAACTGCTCCGGAGGTGAAAGAGTTAACTTCCATGCCATGCATGGAACTTAGAGCGCGAGCTCAGTTAGAAAAGCTCTGTCTGGATCATTTCAAACTGAAGCTGTCAGATCTTTACGAGCAAAACTCACTAAGGTTCTGTGTGGAAGCTGTAACCTACACTAGCCAACTGGCTACTTAAGTATTAACACATTTTCCTGGTCCCAACACCAAGACTCAAGTCAGGGGACCAGAAAATAAGATAAAATAAAACACAACACCCAAACACCCCAAAAAGAAGGGGTGGAAAACACAAGATGGGCATCAATAAGTGCCAACACTGGACTGCCCACCCCATCCCTAAAGTAGAAGTTCTGAGAGGGGCAGGCTGGGGGGGAGGTCATAATATAGCAAGACTCCATTAGAAGAAACAACATTACTAAGGTGAGTAATTTTTTCTTCAAACAACATGAAGTCTTGCTATATTATGACAATTGCAGACTACACAGCAGTACCTCCATGGAGGAGGGACAGAACCTACTTAGGAAATAGGCTCTGAAGCACAGCTGTGTCAAATCGAGCATCCCTCCTGGCCTGAATGACCAAGGAGTAATGCTTAGTGAAAGTATGTACTGTTTTCCAAGTAGCTGCTTGACATATCTCTAAGATAGGGATGTCCCTGGCCGCAGCTAGGGACGCAGCTGTACCTCTGGTAGAGTGAGCCCTCAGGCCTGAAGGGGGAACCTTACCCAGTTTTTGATAGCAAAATTGGATACAAGAGACAATCCACCTGGCAATGGATCTCTTAGTGGCAGGTTTCCCTTTCCCAACCTCACCATAAGTGAGAAAGAGTTGGAGGGAGTCAAACCTGTGACCCTTGGTACGCTCTATGTAGTAACTAAGGGCCCTCTTAACATCTAAGCTGTGCAGCCTCCTCTCACCAGAGGAGGAATGGTCAGTGAAGAACACTGGAAGAGAAATAGATTGATTAAGGTGGAAATCTGAAACCACCTTAGGCAAAAACTTCCTGTTAGTCCTGAGGACTACCTTATCCCTTTGAAAGGAAATAAAGTCAGTCTCCACTGACAAAGCTTGCAACTCACTTATGCGCCTGGCAGAAGTGATGGCTACTAGAAACAGTTTTCCAAGTCAAGTACTTAAGCTCTGCCGAAGACAGAGGTTCAAAGGGAGGTTGCATCAGCTGAGCAATGCAAACATTAAGATCCCAGGCAGGGGCAGGGTCCCTGAATGGTGGATTGGTAAGAAGCAATCCCCTGAAAAACTTGGAAAATACAGGGTGAGCAGAGAGAGAAGAGGGCTTCCTGCTGAAATAAAAGCAGAGACAGCTGCCAAATGCACTTACAGGGTAGCTGGTCTCAGTCCCAAAGAATTAAGATGGACCATATAGTCCAAAACAGTGGGCAAATCAGCAGATTCCGGGGAAATATGCTTCCCAGAGCACCACATGGAAAAGCTTTTCCATTTAGAGTTATAAGTAGCTCTAGTGGAAGGCTTCCTAGAAGCTTTAAATTTTGAGAACACCTTGAGAAAGGTGTAGGTCAAGAACTAACTCCTCAAGAGCCAGGCCTTGAGGTTGAGGGATTTGAGATTGGATACCAAACTCTCCCTGGGCACAGGTTAAAAATTGTGGTTCCTGGGGAGACACAGGGAAGATGGACTGCTAAGGACAGAAGGAGAGGGTACCAGGGCTGTCTGGCCCAATCTGGAGCAATCAGAATCATCCTGCAGGGCTGAGATCTGATTTTGACTAGCACCTTGAACAGGAGAGGGAAGGGGGGGAAGGCATAGAGAAACTTCCTTCCCAATCGAGGAGGAAGGCATCCAGGGGACTGAGCCCAACACTGGGGCCTGCAACAAAAAGTGGAAGTTGATGATTATCTGGGGCTGCAAAAGATCTATCTGAGGGTGCCCACCTGGCAAAACTATCCCAGTACTCGAGGATCCAATGACCATTCGTGATGGCCCTGGGAAATCCTGCTGAGAGCATCTGCCAGGACACTGTCCTTGCCTGGGAGGTGAACTGCTATGAGGGAGGTGTTCAGGGAATAAGCCAGAGACCACAACTTCATTGCCTCGTGCATAAGGCTCAAGACCGAGTGCCCCTTGTTTGTTGATGTACCACATTGTAGTGGTGTTGTCTGTTCTGACCTGTACCACTTTGTTCTGAACAGATGCAGAAAAAACCTGAAGTGCCAGAAAAACAGCTCTGAGTTCCAACAGATTGATGTGGAGCAGAGATTCCTGAGGGGACCACAATCCCTGGGTGGAGAGGTCACCCATGTGAGCTCCCCATCCCAAAAGGGACGCATCTGTAGTAAGGGTCAAGGAGTGAGATAGAGGGATGAAAGGAACCCCTTGTCTCAGACTGCTCTGATCCTGCCACCACTGAAGGGCCTGGATCAGGGTTTGAGTCACTGGGATCAACTTGGATAGGGGATCTCTTCTTTGAGACCAAAAGGCTCTCAAATGGAACTGAATGTCCCTCATCTGAAATCTTGCTCCTTGCACTATGGCTGTGGAAGCAACCATGTGTCCTAGGAGCTGTAGAAAATGCCTTCCTGGTTGAGAAACCTGCAGGGTGAAGGAGGAGGCCAGGCCCACCAGGGTCCTTACCCTTTCTAGGGGAAGGAAGGCTCTGGCCTGCTTTGTGTCCAGTTCTGCGCCTATGAAGGTGAGTACCTGGACAGGTTCTAAAACTGACTTTGGAAGATTGAGAAGAAAGCCTAGAGAAGTAAGCAGCTGCTGGGTAACCTGCAGGTGTGATTTGACCTGGTCTGCAGACTGACCCACAATAAGCCAGTCGTCTAGGTAGGGAAAGATGGCACTTTGCCTTCTTAAATGAGCAACTGCTACTGCCAGGCATTTTGTGAATACCCTTGGGGCAGAGGTAAGGTCGAAGGGCATTGCTCTGAACTGATAATGGCCTGAGGGCAGTTCGAATCTGAGGTACTTTCGGTGGGAGCTTCTGATAAGAACATGGAAGTAGGCACCCTTGAGGTCCAGGGAAGCTAGCCAGTGCCCTGGCCTTAGGGAGGGTAAAATCATTCCCAGAGTCACCATTTTGAGTTTTGGTTTTAAAAGGTGCTTGTTCAGATATCTTAGGTCCAGGATGGGCCACCATTCTCCTGTCTTTTTTGGGGTAAGTAAGTACCTGGAGTACAGTCCCTTGCCCTGGTGTAGGGGAGAAACCCTTTCTACCGCTCTGAGAGCCAGGAGGGTTGAGACTTCTGTTTCCAAAGCAAGAGTCTCTAGAGGATTTGCAGGTGGAAAAGATCTGATTCTCATCTTTGGAAATTTTTGAAGCTGAGAATCAGACCCTGGCTTACTACTTCCAGGACCCACTTGTCTGAAGTTAAAGACTTCAGTCCTGGACGAGTAAGCCAGCCTTCCCTACAGGTAATGGAGAATCGGCCCTGGGCATCCCATCAGGGTGCCTGTTTGGCAGGGGCTTTAGGCTGAGGGGTGGGAGCAGGCCTGCTCATACCCCGTCTGCCTCTCCCTCTGAAGAACCCCCTCTGAACGCAAGCTGAAGAGGAGGCCTGGGTTTGGTAAAAAGGTCTGTCTCTCACCCTGGGGACTGCCTCTGAGGAGTGGCTTGCCGTTCCTTGGCTTGTGCACTCCTATAAGTGGTTCTATATTCATCCATTTTGTTCATATAATTCTCTGTCTGCTCCCCAAACAGAGAATTTCCCACCACAGGAAAATCCATGGCCTTAGCCTGGGTATCCTGTGACAGACTAGTACACCTGAGCCAAGCCAATCTACGAAAAGCCACAGATGTAGCCATGACTCTAGAGGATACATCATTAGAATCCACTGCAGGATGGAACTGCACCTTAGATGCCTCAGTACCGTCAGCAGCCACCTGTTCCAGCTCCTTGGCAAGCTGGCCAGGGGCCTGTTTGGCTAAAGCCATGACAGTATCCCATCTGGATTTCTGGTATCTTGCAACATAGGCCATATAATTTGCCTGTCTGAGTCCCAAGGACGCTGCCATGTATTGTTTTTTAGCCATGGCATCAATCTTCCTGGAGTCCTTGTCAGGAGGATGTGAAGCCAGGGGAATATTAGCTTTATCACAGGCTGCAGCCTGAACTACTAACATGGCTGCATTGCTGTGAAAGAAATTCTGTATCAGGATCCGACAAGGTGTACCTCCTGTCCATCTTTTTATCCACAGGAGGCACAGAATTAGGAGCTTTTAAAATTTTTATTGTTTGTTTCCTGAAGGATTTATGTAAAGGAATAGACAATCTCCTGGACTCTGGGATATCCATCATCTCCACAAAGTCAGGCTCCTCTTGCTCATCCACAGCTTCCTCCAAAGGGAGCTGGAGGGTTTCAGCAACTTTTTTATAAAACAGAAAATGAGAAGGGGACTCAGAAAGCCTAGGGGGAGACTCTCCTAAAGGTCTGTCTGGGGAGATGTCCGGTTCAATGGGCACATCCAGACTTTCAAAATCACATTCACACTGTTCATAATCATCCTCCCTCCTCTGGTTCATAAATCCTCTATATCATATTCTTGAACCGGTGGAACCGCCAACCGACCTTTTGCCAGATAGTGGCGGTTCGGACGGAACCGGGAAAGCGACTGACAATTTGGATCGCTTTGGTTATCTCTGCAGCAGTTGGAGAAGGAATTTTGGACTCCACACCTGCTGATTTTCTAGTTCTCTTTGCTGGAACTGGCTCCTCTGAGTCAGCTTTTCATTTGCCCGAGGAAGTCTCGCCCTGGTCAGAGGGCACTTCCGGGTTTGGCTGGCACCGAACCGGCTGGCCATCCGGTCAGCGGACTTTTGGCCTCTCTCGCCCTGAGCCTACCAACCTCTTATCTAGGGTAGCTGCAGGGAATTTTGCAAATCTGGCAGTCTGCACTGAGGTGGTCAAACCCAGACAGTAAACACATGTGGTGTGTGGGTCAGCCTTGGCAAAGGCTTCCCACAGACACTACAGTGTTGAAACTCAGTGGGCCGGTTTTTCTTTTGGGTTTCTCAGACATAATGCCAGCCTAACCAAAACTTGCCCTTTTCGGCAAATGCCAGGCAAGACACCCTTATTGGTTCCCAACCGTGTCAGGGGTCGTGAAAACAGTAATGAAACTGCTTTTTTTTTTTTAGAACCGATAAGAACTGGGAACCACACTTAAATAGCTTTAAATGAATTTAGAAAAGTTTTAAAATAACCTGATCGGTTCAAACCGAACCGATAAACATTTACAAGTTCCACACAGAAATAAACCTGTCTATTACTTACAATACCACAGACAGAGCTTGAACAGATCGGTTTGCGGTTAAAATAATTATAATCGCGGTTGAATTTAACCGAGAAAAACACTTTTAAACCGAGAAAAGAACCGAGCAGTAGGAGGAATCTCCGGAGCGACTGTTCAGTGAGGCGGAGTAAAGAAATACAGGTTACTCACCTGTAACAGGAGTTCTAGGAATGGTATATGTTGTTCATCCACACTCATTGGCAGTATCCTTGCCGCTTTAAATCTTGCCGGAAGGTCTTCAAGCTTGCTCCTCCCACCCACCCGGGTGGTATAACTCTCGGCTCCGCCCCATGACGCCAGATCTGGCCGCTGGAAGCTCAGGTTGTGCGTCGAAGTTGGGAGGTTGGAGAATGTGGATGAACAACATATACCATTCCTAGAACTCCTGTTACAGGTGAGTAACCTGTATTTCTAGGGACATGGATATGTTGTTCATCCACACTCATTGGCAGACTCTAGCAGTTCTCCGGGAGGAGGAGGCAAGACGCACACCCCAATACTTACTTGGGAAAGAGAGACTGGAGAACCGAGGCCCCAAACCAGCATCCCGGCGTGACTCAAGGTCGATGTGGTAGTGGGTAATGAAGGTGTTTCTGACTTCAGGTAGCAGCCCTGCAGATTTCCTGGATAGGGACGTCCCTGGAAGCAGCCACCGTTGCAGCAGTATGGCGGTAGAATGAGCTCTTATCCTCTGGGAGGCTCCATGCCCGCCAACTTATAGCAGAGATCTATGCAGGAGGTTACCCACCTGCTTATCGTCCGCTTGGCTGCAGGTCTGCCAGATGCGGCTTCAGCGTGGTGACAAACAGCTGGCGAACCTCTCCCGATTTCAGCTGCAGCTCCTTATAATAAGCGAGCCCTTCTAGGGTCCAGAGTATGGAGCCTATATTCGGCCTCCGAGGTGTGATTGGGGTAGAACACCGCAGAGTCAACACCTGGTTAAGGTGAAACTCCGACACCACCTTCGGAAGGAATTTCGGGCGGGGGCGCAGGACAACCTTGTCCCTGTGGAAGACCAGGTAAGGAGACTCGATGGAGCGCCTGGAGCTCTCCCATCCTTCTGGCTGACGTGATAGCCACCAAGAAGGCGGTCTTCCACGACAGGTGAGAGAGCACACCTGTGCATAGGTTCGAATGGATTGCCCACAGCTTTGCCAGTACCAGCAGTAGATCCCACGGAGGTGGGGGTTCCCGCACTGGAGGAAATGTGATCAAGGCCTTTGAAAAAGCGCCAGACCACCTTCTCCTGCACCACCGACTGCTTCCCGGCCCGCGCCCGGTAAGCAGAGATGGCTGCCAGGTGCACCCTTAGGGTCGTCGACCTAAGCCCTTGACTAGAAAGGGACCATAAATAGTCCAAGATACTTGCCAAGGAACAGGAGGAAGGGTCCAAGCCCTTGCCCTGACACCAAATGGAAAACCTTTTCCATTTGAAGGCATAGCATTTTCTGGTCGACTCCTTACGGGACGCCTCAACTACATTGAGGACCTCGTCGGAAAGACCCAAGGCCTGGAACTCTAGCCGCTCAGGAACCAGGCGTCAGGTGCAGGGATTGAAGGTCCGGATGGAACACCTTCCTGATTGACTGAGAGCAGGTCCGGCGAGCTGGAAGCTGCCCGAGTCCTGGAGCTGAGACTGAGGAGATCTGGGTACCAGAACTGGCGAGGCCAGTCTGGGGCTATCAGATCACCTCGCCTTGTCCCTCCTCGCCTTGAGAAGCACCTTGTGGATCAAGGAAATGGGGAAAGGCGTAAAGAGGCCGGGGTCCATTGCCTCGAGAAGGCATCCCCTGCAGCGAGCCCCGCTGAGGGGGCGGCATGGAACAGACTCAGCGCTGCTCCATGGAGGCAAACAGGTCCACCTGGTGTGCCCCAAAGGAGAACAGATGCTGTACTACCTCCGCAGGAGAGACCACCGTGGGATGCAGCCCCATCCGCTCAGGGCATCGGCCAGGGTGTTGGAGGCTCCTGCCACGTGAATGGCTAGGAGATCCGCCTCCAGGCTGCGCCACGAGTGACCAAATGCGGAGAGCTTCCCTTGCATAGAAGCATGGAGCGCCGCCCCCCTGGCGGTTCAGATAGTACATGGTCGTGGTATTGTCCGTCCTGACTCGGACCACTTGACCCGGAGGAACGGAGCAAAGGCGGTGAGAGCTAGGCGGACCGCCGAGCTCCAGCAGGTTGATGTGGCATCGGGACTCCCGCGGACCAGAGGCCATGAGCCCGTGTTCCCCAGATGGGCACCCCAACCCATCAGAGAGGCATCGGTCGAGAGAGAGACCGCTGCTCGGGCGGACGAACGGGATGCCCTCCTGCAAATGATCTGGAACGGTCCACCACTGGAGAGCGCTCCACATCCCCTGGTCACCGCACAAGCTGGTCCAAGGGATCGCAGCTGTAGACCACTGGCTGGCCAGTCCCCACTGAAGGGACGATGTTCCAGCGGCCCAACGACCACGCTGGTGCAGGCCGCCATGAGACCCAGGAGGCGCAGGGAAGTCCCGGCAGGGCGCAGTGCCCAACCAGAAATGATCGGGCAAAGGAGGAAAGAACCTCGGCCCTGTCCGGGAGCCGCTCTGGCTCAAGAGAGTCGAGCTGCCCGATGAATAGAATCACCTGCTTCGCTCGAGTTCTGACTTGGCCTCGCTGATAAGGAGGCCCAGTTGAGAGCAGACCTGGAGGTCCAGATCTCTGACCACTCCGCCTCCTTCCTGGAGGGAGCTTCTATCAGCCAGTCGTCCAGGTAAGGGTACACTCGACCTCGGGCCGCAAGAGGAATGCTGTCACCACTGCCATGCATTTGGTGAAGACCCTGGGAGCTGGAGACAAGCCGAAGGGCATGGCTTGGAACTCAAGAGGGATCCTTCCGCTCAGAGCGAAGGAATCACTGGTGAGACAGACGGATAGGGACGTGAAAAACGCTGCCCTGCAAGTCCAGAGAGCAGAACCACACGCGCGCTCCAAGGATGGTATTATCTGAGCCAGAGTGACCATCCTGAAGGTTCGAGACCTTAGGAACTTGTTTAGGTCGTGTAGGTGAGAATGGGGCGCCAGCCCCGTCTGCTTCGAACCAGGAAGTACCTGGACACAAACCCTGGGTCTGAAGGAGGGTCCACCACCTCTTACCACCTCCTTCTGGAGGAGGAGGGCGATGTCGGCTCGACGAGCCGCCAGTGAGGCTGGGATCCCGGCCCCGAGGGCGACGGCTCTGAAGGGTGGTGCCTGCTCGAATTCCAGAGGCAGGCCTCTTCCCACCACCTCCAAGACCCACCTGTCCGTGGTAACAGCGGACCAGGCGGAACGGAAGTGCTGGGCCGTCCCCACGGGGACCCAGGGGGTAGGTGACGGGATGGGGGCGACACCCCTCAGCCCGTCACTGGGCAGGCTTGGAGGAGGGACCGGCCGAGGGACCTCCTGGGCCCTTTCCTCCCTGCCTCCTGTTAGAGGAAGCCGGCGGCTTTGGTTTGGGATACCAAGGCCGAGCCTGCTGGCCCTGACGTTGCTGGGCCGGGCGCCCCGGGGGCACAGAAGGACGAAAGGGCTTAGGGCTGTGGTTTGCGTGCCTTTGTCCTTCTGAGCGGAAGAGACCGAGTCCAAGGTGGCATTGGACTCTCGATCCTCTGCAGGTGACCTTCCACCCCAGGGTCAAGAGGTCAGTCCCCAAAAGGAACATCCGCCAACTTGTGCTGGGTATCCGGTAAAGGTGGATATCCTCAGCCAAGCCCGCCGACGATAGCCACCGCGCCGCCACGATCTGGCAACATGAGTCCCTATATCCAAAGCAGTCTGGAGCTGCTGTTTGGCCACTGCCCTGCCCCTGGTCCCGCACCTGCTTAACCGTAGTCTGCAGATCGGCGGAAGATGAGGATGACCTCATCCAGGAGCCCAACAGGGCATGAGAAAATGTGCCATGAGGACGGCCGAACTGGCCTGGACGAAGGCCGAGAGAGGACTAGCGTAGACTTTTCACCCGACATAGTCCATTTCTTGGACTCCTTGTCAGGAGGTTTGTCCACATCCTTGGCGCCAGCCGGGCGCTACCGGAAAACGCCTGTCGGCAACCAACCCCTGAGCAGAGGGGTGTCTCAAAACCGGACAAGGAACTGGTGGACCGCATACTTCCTGGGCCATCCTGGCCGGGCGAGGGCAGGAAGCAGGGCGCTGCCAAAGTTCCAGTGCCGGACCCACTATGGCCTCCGCCACCGGAAAGGCCTGCCGGAGAATCCCTCGTCCAGAATCTCCGTGAGGGGATACCTGGCCTGCTTGGAACGGGTTCGAGCCCATCCCGTAGACTCGAGATGAGCCAAGCAGTCCTAGGAAGGACGACGGGCTATCGCCCATTGACTGACCTCCTGAAGACTCCAAGTCCAGTCGCTTGGAGAAAAGGAGGAATCATCTTCGGACTCGGAAGAGTCCTCAAGAGCTGCCTCTGGCCTGAGCCACCCTTCACCTGCCGAGTCGGTCGGGAGTGAGGGTAACTGACAGCCGATGGGGTAGACCCTCAGCCGACCGAGAATCTTTGGTCGGAGCCCCAATTGGTGGCTGTGGAGGCGGAGGTTCCACCGAATCGTGGAGCAGCTGGTTTTGGCCAACAACCGCCTGCGTATAGGCCTCGGATAAGTCGAGGGGTTGTGTCGGCTGCCCGTGACAGTCACTTAATGGCCGGGAAGGCGAATGGAGTCGGCTTATTCCCCCGCCAGGAGGAGTTGTTATAAACATAAGGTCTCGCAGACCGCCGACGACCTACGCCAAGCCTCCTCATCCGAGGAGGAGGACGAGGACGACGGCGACGTCACTTTACTGCGTGCCGACCGAGACCGCCATGACGGGATCGGCTGGACCGCCGAAGAGGTCCGAGACCGAGACCGAGAGTCCCGAATTTCCGAGGTCGGTGCGGGAGGTGTCGGCCGGAACCGCACCTTCCGCTCGGATGGTCCATCCGAGGGCTGCGGAACCGAGGCACAGGCGAGCCCACGGATCCTCAACTCCTCCCGGGAACCGGGAGAGGGAATCTCGGCTGCTAAAGGCGACAGCTCGTTCCAATGGGTCGAGAAAATCTCGACTTCATCGGTGGGAGTCTCGTCAACTGACCTGACGTGGGGACACCGTGAGGCCAGTGGTCAAGCCGAGCGGTTTAATCGGGTTTTGGTCGACGCCCGGGAGAGGGACCTTTCCCGCTCCCAAGAGCGTCGACGGAGGGACTTACCCCTGTCCCTCTTTTTGGACCGAGAATAAGGTCCAGCAGACGCAGGCCCTTCTCCTTTAGTGGAGAGGGACAGACAAAGCTCCTTAAAAGAAGCCGTGTAGGAAGAACCCAGAGAGAGCGGGATAAATGCCGCGGCCGAGGAAGATACGGCCCGCGCCTCCTCCTCTTCGAGGGCGACCATCCGCTCGAGCTGATCCGCCGAGCCCGCCGCCGCGGACACCGCCAACCGGGCCTCCTTGGACTTCACCGGAGGGAAACGCTTCGGACGGCCCAGCGGTAATCGGGCAGCACGGTTCGAGGACGAGGCCGAGAAAGATGAGCACAGGTCGCAAGCCTGCGGGTCGTGCTCAAGGCCTAAGCAGTAGACACACGTGGAGTGTGGATCCGTCCGAGACATCTTCGGCCCGCATGGGCATCTCCGAAATCCGGGAGTCGATTTGTCCATCGCAGCCGCGAGGGATAGAAGACTGAAGTCTTTTTGCAAAATTTTATTTTTAAATCCGCAAACGGAGAAATAGGAACCAGTCTCAAACGCAGAGCGTTATGAGGGAACCTGAGCTTCAAGCGGTAAGGAAGATCTACGCCATGGGGCGGAGCCGAGTTATACCACCCGGTGGGTGGGAGGAGCAAGCTTGAAGACCTTCCGCAAGATTTAAAGGCAAGGATACTGCCAATGAGTGTGGATGAACAACATATCCATGTCCCTAGAATCTGACAGTTTCAGTTTGAAATGATCCAGACAGAGCTTTTCTAACCGAGCTCGCACTCTAAGTTCCATGCATGGCATGGAAGTTAACTCTTTCACCTCCGGAGCAGTTCTAAGGCTGGGACAAACTGCAATTGTCATAATATAGCAAGACTTCATGTTGTTTGAACAAGCGGGGTTCTACAGGGCTTGGTGCTGGGTTCAGTGTTATTTGGGATAGTTACTGCAGACACTTCCATGGGCATCAAGAGCAGGATCAGCCCATTTGCCGATGACACCAAGATGGGGGGGGGTGGTGGTGGATGACAGAGAGGTGGCAGAGTTTGCAGGATGATCTGAAAAAGCTGGAGACCTGGTCAGACACTTGGCAGCTGGGGTTCAATGTCAAAGAGAGAAAAAAATGACTCACCACAGTAACCTTTCTTCCAAGAAGTCCTTTAGCATCAGTAACTTTAGCAGTTAGCTGGTAGGTGCAACTGCCCCGGAGGTATGCCTTTAAGAGAATTTTATTTAAATGAGCTTTGGGCAATAGCCAATCAAAAATCAGGAGGGGAGTGAGCTGAGTGAGAGTAGCCTGAAGGCTTCAGAATTTTTTCGAAGGAAAAGGAGGGCACATGCCCCGAAAATGAATCAACAGGATTAAAAAAAAAACATGCAAATGTCCAAAAAGTGGAAACGGAAAAACAACATGAGGAAGAAACTCATCAGTGAGACAATCCCAAATTTGGTAAGGGATCCGACAACAGAGCCTTTCTCCTGACGGTGAACCAGGTAGGAAGGGTGGGAGCTTACTGATGCTGAAGGACCCCTTGGAAGAAAGAGTATTACTGTGGTAAGTATTTTTTTCTTCTTACCCCAGGAATCCTTTAGCATCAGTAATTTTATCAGACTACTGAGCAGTACCAAGTGAGAGGTGGGCAGAGAACCTACTTGAGGAAGAGGCTCTGCAAAACCGTCCTGCCAAATTTGGCATCAGATCTGGTCTGCACATCCAAACTGTAGTGTTTCACAATGGTGTGCACAGATTTCCAAGTAACTGCTATGTAGACATCCAGAAGGGGTATGCCCCTTTCTGCTGCCACTGAGGCTGCAGTGCCCCTAGTGGAGTGGGCTCTGAGCCCCACAGGAGGTTGATGACCAGCCTTTTCTTAGCAGAATCTAATACAAGAAACCAACCAGCAGGAGATGGTTCTCTTGGCAGCTGGTCTTCCTCTCTACCTACATCCCCGTAGGTGAGAAACAACTGACTGGAAGAGCCTCTGGACTGCCTAGTATGCTCTATGTAATAAAGGAGTGCTTTTTTGACATTCAAACTGTGGAGCTTTTGCTCCCCAGGAGTGGATTTCTCAGTGAAGAAGACAGGCAGAGAAATGGACTGGTTTAGGTGCAACTCTGAAACCACCTTTGGAAGAAATTTCCTATTCGTCCTGAGCTCAATTTTATCGTTGTGAGCAATGATGTAATTTGGCTCACTGCACAGGGCCTGAAGTTCTGAAATCCTCCTGGCAGAGGTAATGGCCACCAAGAAAACTGTCTTCCAAGTCACGAACTTGATATGAACAGTGGACGTAGGCTCAAAGGGTGGTTTCATGAGCCTGTCTATGCAGAAGTTCAGGTTCCAAGGGGGGACCGGCTCCCTGACTGGAGGCTGAAGGTGCAAGAGGCCTTTGAAAACCTGTTTAAATATGGCATGGGGAAAAAACTGACTTTCTTTCCCACCAAAAGGTAGGCCGAAACTGCGGCCGGGTGTATCATGAGGGTAGATGGTTTCAAGCTAGACGCCTGTAAGTGTACCAGGTAATCCAGCAGCTGAGGGTCTGAAGCTGAAAGGGGGTTGGCCTTTCTGCTCTTGCACCTGGGGGAAAACCTTTTCCGTTTGGCTGCATAAGCCTTCTTTGTGTTCGTTTTTTTAGCTATCCTCAGGATCTTAAGGACCTGTTCAGAGTACTGTGAGGATGGAAACCAACTCCTCAAGAACCAGGGCTTGAGGTGACGAGAGTGTATGTCTGGATAATGCACTCCTGTCTGAGGAAGGGTCAGAAGGGAGCGAGTTATGGCAGGCGAATGGGCCTGCTGCAGGACAGTGAGAGAAGGAGAGGGTACCAGGCTTGCCTGGGCCAATCCAGAGTCACCAGAATCATTGATGCAGGCTGTTGTCCGAGTTTCAGCAATACCCTGAGCAACAGGGGAAAGGGAAAGAAAAAATTACTCCACCTCAGTAATTACATTTCTTCTAATGGAGTCTTGCTGTATTCTGACAATCTGCAGTTAGCTCCAGCCTCTGAAATGCCCCAGAGTGTAGAGGGTTAATTTTCTATGCAGTGCATAGAACGTTGAGCTCAAGCTCGGTTGAGGTCTCTGTCTGCAGCACCTTGAAACCCAACCGCCAGATTCTTACGAGCAACCACTCAATGACTAACTATGGAAATTGTAAAATTTTTAACTAGCCAAATGGCAACAGAAAGACTTGGATTCCCAAAGGAAGACTCAAGTCAGGAAACCCAAAACTAAAACCTATCCAAAATAAAAGCTTATAATACAAAGCACCCAGATAAAGCAGAGGGTGTGCTTGAAGCACCTCTGGTGTGCAACACTGCGCCTGCCCATCCACTTCCCAAAAACAGGTTCCGAGAGGGGAGGCAGGGAGGGTGGTCAGAATACAGCAAGACTCCATTAGAAGAAATATAATTACTAAGGTGAGTAATTTTTTCTCCAAATAACATGAAGTCTTGCTGTACTCGGACAATCTGCAGACTACCAAGCAGTACCTCCATGGAGGAGGGACAGAACCTACTTTGGGAATAGGGTTTGAAGTACTGCTGTGCCAAACCGAGCATCACTCCTAGCCTGGATATCCAGAGAGTAATGCTTGGTAAAGGTATGGACTGTTTTCCCGGTGGCTGCTTGACAAATTTCTAACAGAGGGATATCCCTGGCAGCAGCCAGAGAAGCAGCTGTACCTCTTGTGGAATGAGCCCTCAGGGTGGAATTTTTCCCAGTTTCTCATAGTAGAACTGTATACAAGAAACAATCCACCTGGCAATAGTTGTCTTGGTGGCAGGTTTGCCCTTTCCTACTTCCCCATGAGTGAGAAACAACTGGAGGGAATCAAACCTGTGACCATTGGTACGCTCTATGTAGTAGCTAAGGGCTCTTTTAACATTTAAACTGTGTAGCCTCCTCTCCCCTGAGGAAGAATGATCAGCGAAGAAAACAGGGTGAGACACAGACTGAGTCAAATGAAGTCCGAAACTACTTTGGGCAAGAACCTCTTATTGGTTCTAAGGACCACTTTAACTCCTGCCCCTGACCCCACAGACAAACACACGGAGGAGCAGCAGCAGCTGAGCTACACAAGCTCCAACGGGCGCGGGGGCCCAATCCTGCCCCTGGCCCCACAGACAAACACCTCCCACCCACCCCAGAGAAGCGGTCGCTAGAGACTCACTCAATAATGGCACTGAAATACAATTGAAAACCCCAGAAAAGCAGTCGCTTGCAACCCCCCCCCCGCAAACACAATAAAATCAGGTTCCACTGACAGGGCTTGCAATTCACTGATACGTCTAGCAGAGGTAATAGCAACCAAAAACACAGTTTCCCAAGTCAAGTACTTAAGCTCTGCTGAGGACATAGGCTCAAAAGGGGGTTGCATAAGTTGAGCAATGCAAACATTTAAGTCCCAGGCAGGGGCAGGATCCCTAAAGGGAGGATTGGTATGACGCAATCCCTTGAAAAATTTACAGAATACAGGGCGAGATGACAGTGAGGAAGGCTTTCCCACTGACAGCAAAGCAGAGACAGCTGACAAGTGCACCCTGAGAGTAACTGGTCTGAGGCCTAGGCCATTAAGATGGACCATATAGTCCAGAACTGTAGGCAATTCAGCAGTGTCTGGAAATATATGCTTCTTGGAACACCAAATGCTGAATCTTTTCCATTTGGAGTTATAAGTCTTTCTGGTGGCAGGCTTTGAGAATATCCAGAACCCCTTGGGACAGATGCCAATCTGCATACTCTAACTCTTCAAGAGCCATGCCTTGAGATTGAGAGACCGAAGACTGGGGTACCAGATCCTCCCCTGAGAGGTGGTATCAGGTTGTAATTCCTGGGAAGAGACAGGGGAAGATGGACTGCTAGGGACAGTAAGAAAAAATTACTCACCTTAGTAATGTTGTTTCTTCTAATGGAGTGTTGCTGTATTCTGACTATTGCAGTGATTGCCAACCTTTGAACTGCCCCGGAGAACAAAGAGTTAACTTTCCACGCAGGGCATGGAACGCTCAGCTCGAGCTCGGTTGAAGACTCTGTCTGCTGTTGTTTAAACTCCAACCATCAGATCTTTATGAGCAATACTCACTAGAAGTTCTGTGTGGAAACTCTAAGACTCACACTAGCCAATTGGCAACTAAATTTACTAAAAGGGGTTTTTTGGTTTCAAAGCAAAGACTCAAGTCAGGAAACCCAAAAAACAAAACACAACACACACCCAAAATAAAGGAGGGTGAGAAAGGGGCACCTCTAGGGTGCCAACACTGCTCCTGCCCACCCACATCCCAAAAAAACAGGTTCTGAGAGGGGAGGCGGGGAGGTCAGAATACAGCAAGACTCCATTAGAAGAAACAACATTACTAAGCTGAGTCATTTTTTCTTCAAACAACGTGAAGTCTTGCTGTATTCTGACTATTGCAGACTACTAAGCAGTACCTCCATGGAGGAGGGACAGAACCTACTTTGGGAATAGGCTCTGAAGTACTGCTGTGCCAAACCGAGCATCACTCCTAGCTTGGATATCCAGAGAGTAATGCTTGGTGAATGTATGGACTGTTTTCCAGGTGGCTGCTTGACAGATTTCTAAGATAGGAATATCCCTGGCAGCAGCCAGGGAAGCAGCTGTACCTCTAGTAGAGTGAGCCCTCAGGCCTGAGGGTGGTGTTCTACCCAGTTTTTCATAGCAGAATTGTATACAAGAGACAATCCACCTGGCAATAGATCTTTCAGTGGCATGTTTGCCCTTACCAACCTCTCCATAAGTGAGGGACAACTGGAGGGACTTGAACCTGTGACCCTTGGTGCACTCTATGCAGTAGCTAAGGGCCCTTTTTACGTCCAGGCTGTGCAACCTCCTCTCTCCAGAGGAGGAATGGTCAGTGAAGAAAACAGGTAGAGACAGACTGATTAAGGTGGAAATCTGAAACCACCTTAGGCAAAAACTTCCGGTTAGTTCTTAGGACCACTTTATCTCTATGGAAAGAGATGAAATCCGGCTCCACTGACAGGGCTTGCAATTCACTGATACACCTGGCAGAGGTAATGGCTACTAAAAACACAGTTTTCCAAGTCAAATACTTAAGCTCTGCAGAGGACAAAGGCTCAAAGGGTGGTTGCATAAGCTGAGCAATGCAAACATTAAGGTCCCAAGCAGGAGCAGGGTCCCTAAAGGGGGGGACTGGTGTGCAGCAATCCCTTGAAGAACTTACAAAACACAGGATGGGCTGACAGCGGAGAGGGCTTGCCTACTGACAAGAAGGCAGAAACAGCTGCCAGATGCACTTTAAGTGTTGCTGGTCTAAGTCCCAAGCCATTACGATAAACCATATAGTCCAGGACTGTAGGCAACCCAGCGGATTCAGGAGAAATATGCTTATTAGAGCACCAAATAGTGAACCTTTTCCATTTGGAGTTGTAAGTCTTTCTGGTGGAAGGCTTTTGAGAAGCCTTAAGGATATCCAGAACCCATCGAGAGAGGTGCAGATCAGCAAACTAACTCTTCAAGAGCCAGGCCTTGAGATTGAGAGATTTGAGGTTTGGATACCAAATCCTTCCCTGAGAGGATGTCAACAGGTTGTATTTCCTGGGAAGAGACAGGGGAAGGTGGACTGCTAAGGACAGCAAAAGTGGGTACCAGGGCTGTCTGGCCCAGTCTGGAGCAATCAGAATCACTTTGCATGGTTGAGACCTGATCTTGACTAGCACTTTGAACAGGAGAGGGAAGTGGGGGGGAAAGCATACAGGAACTTCCCTTCACAATTCAGAATCAGAGCATCCAGGAGGACTGAGCCCAAGACTGGGGGTCTGCAACAAAAGAGAGGAAGTTGGTGATTGTCTGGAGCTGCAAAAAGATCCATCTGTGGAGTGCCCCATCTGGAGAAAATCACTTCCAAAATTAGGGGATCTAGGGTCCATTCATGATGGCCCTGAGATATCCTGCTGAGAGCATCTGCTAGGACACTGTCCTTCCCTGGGAGGTGAACTATCATCAGAGAGGTCTGCAGGGAATAGGCCAGAGACCACAACTTCATTGCTTCTGTGCACAAGGCCGTAGACAGAGTGCCTCCTTGCTTGTCGATGTACCACATTGTGGTGGTGTCTGTTCTGATCTGGACCACCTTGTTCTGTAAAGATTTGGAAAAGGCTTGCAGTGCCAGCAACACTGCTCTGAGTTCCAAGAGACTGATGTGAGGCAGAGATTCTTGAGGTGACCACAGCCCTTGGGTGGTAAGATCCCCCAAGTGGGCTCCCCAACCCAGCAGGGAGGCATCTGTGGTATTACTGAATGAGACTGAAGTGCCTAAAGGAACTCCCTGTCTTAAATTGTCCTGATCCCGCCACCACTGCAAAGCCTGGATCAGGGTTCGAGTCACTGGAACTAGTTTGGTAAGGGAATCCTTTCTTTGGGACCAGAAGGTTCTTAAGTGGAACTGAATGCCCCTCATCTGGAATCTTGCCCCCTGGACCACCGCTGTAGAGGCTGCCATGTGGCCCAGGAGCTGCAAGAAGTGCCTTGCTGGTCGAGACACCTGAAGGGTGAATGAAGTGGCCAGTTCTATAAGGGTCCTTGCCCTGTCCAGGGGAAGAAAGGCTTTTGCTCCTATTGTATCCAGCTCTGCCCCTATAAAGGTGAGGAGCTGTACTGGCTCAAGAACTGACTGTGGAAGGCTGAGGAGGAATCCTAAGGAAGTGAGCACTTGCTGAACTATCTTAAGATGTGACTTGACTTGGTCTGGAGACTGACCCACTATGAGCTAGTCGTCCAAGTATGGAAAGATGGAGATCTTTTTTCTCCTTAGGAAAGCAACCACTACTGCCAGGCACTTTGTGAACACCCTTGGGGCTGATGTTAGGCCAAAGGGCATTGCTCTGAATTGATAGTGGCCTGAGGGCAACTCGAACCTGAGGAACTTTTTGTGGGAGCACCTGATGGGAATGTGAAAAGAGGCATCTTTGAGGCCCAGGGAGGCTAGCCAGTCCCCTGGCCTTAGAGAGGGCAGAATTATTCCCAGAGTCACCATTTTGAATTTCGGTTTTAAAAAGTGCTTGTTCAGATATCTTAGATCCAGGATGGGCTGCCATTCTCCTCCTGTCTTTTTAGGGGTTAGGAAGTACCTGGAGTACAATCCTTTGCCCCTGTGTAGGGTAGGAACCCTTTCTATGGCTCCGAGAGCCAGGAGGGAATAAACCTCTGACTCTAGGGCAAGGGTCACTGATGGATTTGCAGGTGGAAAGGATCTGGTTCTCATCTTGGGAAATTTT
Source organism: Neoceratodus forsteri (assembly GCA_016271365.2). Taxonomy (NCBI): domain Eukaryota; kingdom Metazoa; phylum Chordata; order Ceratodontiformes; family Ceratodontidae; genus Neoceratodus; species Neoceratodus forsteri. The sequence continues at coordinate 1,549,921,282 of CM057450.1, forward strand.
TTGAAGCTGAGAACCAGTCCCTGGCTTACTACTTCCAGGACCCACTTGTCTGATGTTAAAGACTTCCAGTCCTGGACAAAGTAAGCCAGCCTGCCCCCTACAGGTACTGGAGAATCGGCCCGGGCAGACCCATCAGGGTGTCTGCTTGGCAGGGGCTTTAGGCTGAGGGGTGGAAGCAGGCCTGCTCATTCCCCGTCTGCCTCTCCCTCTGAAGAACCCCCCTCTGAGCATAAGCAGAAGAGGCAGCCTGGGCTTGGTAAAAGGGCCTGCCCCTGCCCCTGGAATGCTGTCTCTGAGAAGTGGCTTGCCTTTCTTTGGCCTGAGCACTCCTGTAAGTGGTCCTGTACTCGTCCATCTTCTTCATGTAGTTCTCTGTCTGCTCCCCAAACAGAGAATTACCAGTGAAAGGGAAATCCATGGCCTTAGCCTGGGTATCCTGTGATAGGCTAGTACATCTGAGCCAAGCCATCCTCTGAAGGGCCACAGATGTAGCTATGACTCTAGATGAAACATCACTGGAGTCCACAGCAGCATGAAATTGCACCTTAGATTCCTCAATCCCATCTGCAGCCACCTGCTCCAGCTCCCTGGCAAGCTGGTCAGGGGCCTGTTTAGCCAGAGCCAGCACAGTGTCCCACCTGGACTTCTGGTATCTAGCTGTGTAGGCCATATAGTTAGCCTGCCTGAGTCCTAAAGATGCTGCCATGTACTGTTTCTTTGCCATAGCATCAATCCTCCTGGAGTCCTTATCTGGGGGGCGTGAAGCCAAGGGAATATTTGCCTTATCTCAGGCAGCAGCCTGCACTACCCCAACATGGCTGCATTGCTGACAGAAAAACTCTGTGTCTAAGCCTGATAAGGTATACCTCTTGTCCATTCTTTTATCAACAGGAGGTACAGAATTTGGAGACTTTAAAATGTTTTGTGTCTGTTTCCCAAAAGATTTGTGTAGGGGAAGAGACAGCCTCCTACACTCTGGGATGTCCATCATTTCAACAAAATCAGGCTTCTCTTACATAGAAACATAGAATTTGACAGCAGATAAGGACCGCTTGGCCCACCCAGTCTGCCCATTTCCCTACCTAATGGATAAGCTGCAGATCCTAGTTAACCAGCAGCCTACTTCTTCCTACCCTCACCCCCTAGAATTGCCTTATGACTGTCCCATGCATGCTTGAATTCCACCACTGTTTTTGACTCCACAACCTCCTCTGGAAGGCCGTTCCATGCATCCACAACCTCTCTCAAAAAATACTTCTTAAATTACCTCTGAGCCGCCCCATCTTCAAATTGTGCCCTCTTGTTCTTGCACACCTCTTTTTGAAAGATGCTACCCTCTTGGACTGTGATTCCTTGAGGTACTTGAAGTTTCTATCATGTCCCCCCTCTCCCTCCTTTCCTCGAGGGCTATACATATTAAGCTCCTTAAGTCTCTCTTCATATGTCTTCCGGTGCAGACCCTGCACCATTTTAGTTGCCCTCCTCTGGACAGCTTCCATCCTGTCTATGTCTTTGCGGAGATTGGGTCTCCAGAACTGCACGCAGTACTCCAGATGGGGTCTGACCAGCTGTCTGTACAGAGGGATGATAACTTCCTGTTTTCTACTGGTGATGCCTCTCCCTATGCATCCCAGTATCCCCCCAGCCCTCCTTGCTGCCCTCTCACATTGTTTGCCCACCTTTAGGCCATCTGATATGACTACCTCCAGGTCCCTTTCCATTTTTGTTGTTGTTAGTATCTCACCCCCCATTGTGTACTCTTCCCAGGGTTTTTGTTTCCCAGGTGCATTACCTTGCACTTCTTAGCATTGAATCTAAGCTGCCATACATTTGACCATTCCTCTAACCTTGCCAAGTCCCTTCTCATCCTTTCCACCCCACCTTATGCATCAACTCTGTTGCAGATCTTTGTGTCATCTGCAAAGAGACATACTTTTCCTTCCAGTCCCTCCGTAATGTCACTTATAAAGACATTAAAGAGGACCGGTCCTAATACTGAACCCTGCGGTACCCCACTAGTAACCCCCCTTTCTTCAGAGTGGACTCCATTTGCTATTACTCTCTGTGTCCTATTCTCCAGCCAATTCTTTACCCAGGCTGTCATCTTGGGACCCACTCCCAGGCTGGCTAACTTGTATATTAATCTTTTGTGTGGGACTGTGTCAAATGCCTTGCTAAAGTCTAGGTAGGCCATGACCACAGCCCCTCCCTGATCTACTACTTTGGTCACCCAGTCAAAGAAATCCATCAGATTTGTCTGGCATGACCTTCCCGCTGTGAATCCATGTTGCCTTGGGTCCTGTGCCCCTCTAGCCTCTAGATACTCTACCAATCTTTCCTTCAGAAGTGATTCCATCATTTTCCCTACCACTGAGGTTAAACTAACAGGTCTGTAGTTTCCTGCTTCTGCCTTGCTCCCACTTTTGTGAAGGGGAATCACATCTGCCCTCCTCCAGTCCTCGGGTACCACCCCATCCTCCCATGATTTGTTAAAGAGGGTAGTCAGTGGTGTCACTAGTTCTACCCTTAATTCTTTTAGAATTCTGGGATGAATCCCATCAGGCCCCACTGCTTTGTCCACCTTCAGTTTTAAGAGTTCTTTCAGAACCCTTTATTCTGTAAATGGGCTGGTATCAACTTCTGTATCCAGAGTGTCTCTACTGTTTGTTTTAGGTACCTCCCCTCTTCCTTTGCAAATACTGAGCAAAATATTTGTTTAGTATCGCTGCCTTTTCACAGTCACCCTCTGCCCACCCTCCCTCCCTTTATTAAGCCTCACTATCCTCCCTTGGTCTTCCTTCGTCTCCCTGATGTACCTATAAAAGGTTTATCCCTTCTTAACTGAGTTGGCTATCTTTTCCTCGGTTTGGGCCTTTGCTGTTCTGACTGCCTTCCCAGCTTCCTTTTGCTTTAACTGATACAGTTCTCTGTCCTGCTCCTTCTGTGATTCCTTGTACTTCCTGAATGCTTTCTTTTTCTCTTGAACCTTCACTGCTACTTCCTTTGAGAACCATAGTGGTTTCTCACATCGTTTCGTTTTACTTGCTTCACACAAAGGCTTGTTACCTCTGTGATGGCAGATTTTATTATTCCCCATTGTTCTTCCACCCCTCCTTCCTGCCCACTTGCTAGTGCATTCCTTAGGCACTCACCCATTTTGGCAAAGTCAGCCTTCCTAAAGTCCAGTACTTTTGCCTTTGTATGGCTTGACTCCATTGCTGTGTTTATTATGAACCATACTGTTCGATGGTCGCTAGTTCCCAGATGGCTACCCACTTCTACATCTGTGATCCTCTCTTCCATCTCCATTTGAGAGAACCAGGTCTAAGATTGCTTCCTCTCGAGTGGGCTCTGATCCTCTGTAGCCTCCTCCATAGGGAGCTGGAGGGCTTCAGACACTTTTCTGTAGAACAGATAGTGGGGAAGGGACTCAGAGAGCCTAGGAGGGGAAACACCAGAAGGTCTGTCTGGGGAGATGTTCGGTTCAATAGGCACATCCAGACTTTCTGTTCCATCATACTCATCATCTTGCTCATAATCCCCCTCCTCCTCAAATTCCGGTTCATAAAAATCTTCAGGGGCATAATCCTGAACCAGAGGAACTGACTTGAACCGAACCCCTAGCTAACGGAGCCGGATCGGACGGAACCGGGTGAAGCGATTCAGCAATCTCATCAGCAGTCAGAATATGAAACTCCGGATCCGAACCAGCTGATTTTTCTTTACGTTTTCTCTTTGCAGGAACCAATCCCTCAGGATCGGCTCTCCTCTTGCCCAAAGAAGTATCGCCCTGGTCAGACGGCACTCCTTCTGGTTTGGTCAGAACCGAACCGGGCTGGCCATCCGGGTCAGCGGACGTTTCGGCCTCCTTTTCCTGAAGTCTACCTAATCTTTTTTCCAGGGTAGACTTAGGAAAGTTTTCACATATTTGGCAATCTGTATCGAGGTGGTCAAGCCCCAGACAATAAACACACGTGGTGTGGGGATCGGCCTTAGCAAAGACCTCCCCACACTCACTGCAGTGTTGAAACCCAGTGGGCCCGTTTTTTTTCTTGGTTATCTCAGACATGGCCAACCTAACCAAATTTACCTTTTTGGCAACTGCCAGGCAAGACTCCCTTATCGGTTTCTAACCGTGTCACGAGTATTGGAAAAAAACATTTTTTTTTTTTTTTTTTAAACCGATAAGGACCGGTAACCACACACTAAAGTAAAACACACAGAATTCAAATATGTTGGATCGGTTCAGCCGAACCGATCGAGAAAAGTTGTTTACAATTTCCACAAATAACCCAGAACTACTACCTGAAGTACTTACTGTACCGCAGACATAGCCCTGAACCGTAATACTATGGGAGTTAAGCGGAAAAACCGACACTTTAACAGACTTTGAACTGAGCAGAAGGAGAAATCTCCGGAGCGACTGTTCACTGAGGCGGAGTAAAGAATCTGGCGGTTGGGTTTCAAAGTGCTGCAGACAGAGACTTCAACAGAGCTCGAGCTCAACGTTCTATGCACTGCATAGAAAATTAACCCTCCACACTACGGGGCAGTTCAAAGGCTGGAGCTAACTGCAGATCGTCAGAATACAGTAAGATTTCATGTTGTTTGAATGCACGTACTGTAGGAACCTTCCTGACCAGTCCAGGATCAAGGCATCCAGAGGAAGCATTCCCGGGACTGGGGGCCTGCAACAGTATTGAGGAAGCTGGAAGCTATGGGGAGAGGCAAACAGATCCACTTCTGGTGTGCCCCACTGCCCGAACACTGTGGCTAGTACTTGCTTGTTCAGAGTCCATTTGATCTGGCCTTGGCCGATACGACTCTGAGCATCTGCCAGGATACTGTGTTTGCCTGGGAGGTGAATAGCTGAAAGGCTGACTCCCAGGGAAAAGGCTAGAGACCAGAGCTTCCGAACAGAGTATTCCTGATCTGGTACCACCCTGCTTGTTTATGTAAAACACTGCAGTGGTGTCTGTTCGAATTTGAACCGCCTGCCCTTTTATGCTGGGAGTGAATGCTTCGAGAGCTAAAAAGACTGCTCTGAGTTCCAAGATATTTACATGTAACTGTGACTCTTCGAGAGTCCAGGTGCCACTTACTGAGGAACTGTCCAGATGTGCTCCCCACCCCAGGATGGTGATCACCTTTGTTGGTAGTGGAGCTTTGATGGGTACCCATGCTTGCAAATTAGCAGGGTTCTTCCACCAAAGCAGGTTCTGGAGGAACTGCTCCATCACAGGTATCAGCTCTGAAAAGTTGTTACTTTTCTGAGACCAGCGAGCTCTGAGGTAGGCTTGCAGGAGTCTCATCTCGTACCTGACTTCTGGGACCACTGCAGTCATTGAAGCCATTTGTCCCAGGAGTCTGAGACAATTGTCTGGCTGGTCTTGGCTGTCCCCAGGTGAAAGAATCTGCCACTGAAAGGAAACTCTGAATTATTTCCTGTGGGAGAAAGGCATATCCTTTTGAGTGTCCAGCTGGGCCCCTATGAAGGTGAGCAGCTGAGTGAGTCCCGGGTGAGATTTCTTTAGATTTATCAGGAAACCCAGAGACTCCAGAGTGCATTCTGTAAGGGAAAGGGACTCCTTGACCTAGCAAGGAGACTTTGCTACTTTGAACCGGTTGTCGGGATAGGGACAGAGAGCTACACTCAGTCTCCTGAGGTGTGCTGCTACTACTGTGAGGCACTTGGTGAAGACTCCTGGAGCCGAAGACAGGGTGAAGGGCATTGCGGCAAACTGATAGTGGCCTGAAGGAGGTTTGAATCTGAGAAACTTCCTGCGAGAGCTCCTTACGGGTATGTCTAAGTAAGCGTCCTTTAAGTCCAGGGAGGCTAGCCAATCTCCCTGTTGTAAGGACTGTACGACTAGGGACCATTTTGAATTTGTTTTTTTTCAGATGTTTGTTTAAATTTCTAAGATCTAAGATAGGTCGCCATTCCCTATTTTTCTTTTGCGTCAGAAAGTACCTGGAGTAGAGGCCCTTGCCCTTCTTGTGGGCCGGGACACTCTCCACTGCTCGTAGAGCTAGAAGGTTTTGTACCTCCAGTTCCAACAGTGGAACCTGTGTTGGGAAAGAAGTCTTGACACCTGGGTACACTTGAGATCTGGCATCTGCTTGAAATGTAGTGGCAGACCTTTCTCCACTACCTCCAGAACCCACTTGTCTGACGTAATAAGGGATCAGTTCTGAAGATAGTGTGAGAGTCTGCCTCCAACCGGAAGCGGGGAGGTGACCTGGACACTCACATCAGGACTTGAGGCTGCCGGCTGGGTAGAGGTAGCTCTTCTCTGGCCCTTCTGCCTCGGCCTCTGAAAGACACCCTGTACTGAACTAAGTCAGATTGGGGATAAGGATTGTAAAGTCTGGGGAAAAAAACTCTGCCCCTGGGTTGGGATCTCTGAGGGGCAGTAGGCTTAGGTTTACAGGAGTGACTCTGCCAGGAGGCCTTGTACTCATCCACCTTTTTCATGTAGTCAGTCGCTCTGTAATCAAACAACATATTTTGATCACAGGGAAAATCCATGGCCTTAGTCTGAGGTTAGACTGGTAGTTCTAAGCCAGGTGAAGTGTCTCAGAGAGACGGCATCGGCCATTGCCCTAGAGGCGGCATCACTGTTGTCTGCCAAGTGGAATTGGTATTTAGTAGCTTCTAGGACAGTTTCTGTCATATCCACCAGCTCCTGCACCATAGAATCTGACCCACTGTGGGCAATGCACAGGACAGACTTCCATAGGGATTTCTGATGTTTGGTTGTGAAAGCCATATACAAAGAAAGTCTGATAAGTAGGGAGGCTGGGCATACATTTTCTTTGCTATAAAGTCAATTTTCTTGGAGTCCTTGTCTGGAGGTAAGGGGGACAAGGAGACCCCAGCTTTCTCACAAACTGCCTGCTGCACTATACTCTCGTGGCTAGGGTGTGCAGACTAACTGTACCAGTTCTAGGCAATCTATTTTTTCTCAACCCGCTTGTCAACCCCTGCAATCAAAGCGGGGGTCTGAAGCACTTTCATGGTACTTTTTTCTGAATGCATTATAGACAGGGACGACCAGCGTCTTGGGGGTTGAAAAACCTCTCATCTCCCTATAATCTTCATCCTCACAGACATCTTGGATGCGCTCCTGTATAGGGGAGGTCCAGTATGGCTAGCATATTTTGTAAAAATGTAAACATAGAGGAATCCTCCTAGTCACCGGGGGCAGCTCCGAATGGAGGGTCTGGGGACTCGTGGGGCTCAAGGCCCTCAAAATTCATGTCAGGGGCATCATAAAAATGTTCTTCGTCATCTGTGTAACCCTCACAGCCTTCAGAGGAGAAAACTGCGGAAGAGTGCTTGCCAGCCCCAGTAAATATACAGTCGTGGCCAAAAATACTGGCACCCTTGCAGTTTTTTCTAATAATGCACCATTCCTTCCAGAAAATTGTTGAAATTAAAAAATATTTTGGTATCCACATATGTATTTCTTTGGTTTGCAGTGGAATAAAACACAAAAAGCAGAAACATTTACTAAGTCTTAGCTTATTCCAAACAGAAATCCTTAAATGGCCCGGACAAAATTATTGGCACCTTTTAGAAGTAGTTAGAAATAATTAGATTCCAAGCAGGTGATTCTCCTTCACTTTGGAACTGAACTCACCTGTGGTGAGTTGCAGGTGCCTGCAATATAAAAATCACTCATTCAACCAGTTTGAATAGAGAAAAGGACTAATTCTCCTCTTTTGTGTCACTGTGTGTACCGCGCAATGAGCATGGAGAAAAGAAAGACAGCCAGAGAACTGTCTGAGGAGGTCAGACAGAAGATTGTAGCCAAGCATGGACAATCTCAAGGCTACAAATCAATCTCCAGAGACCTTGATGTTCCTGTTTCCACCGTACGCAATGTTATCAGGATGTTTAAGGCCCATGGCACTGTAGCCAACCTCCCTGGACATGGCCGCAAGAGAAGACTTGATCTAAGATTGCAGTGCAGGATTGTTTGAATGGTGGAGAAAGCACCTCGATCAACTGCCAAACAGATTCAAGCTGACCTTCAGACACAAGGTACGACAGTTTCAACTCGCACCATCCGTCGCCAACTCAATGAAGGGGGGTTATATGGTAGGAGGCCCAGGAGGACCCCACTGCTGAGAGAGAGACATAAGAAAGCCTGACTAAGGTTTGCCAAAACACACCTGAACAAGCCAAAATCCTTCTGGAAGAATGTCCTGTGGACAGATGAGACCAAATTAGAGCTTTTTGGGTAAAGCACATCATCTCTATGTTTACAGAAAACAAAATGAAGCCTTCAAAGAAAAGAACACCTTCCCTACAGTCAAACATGGAGGAGGTTCAGTGATGTTTTGGGGTTGCTGTGCTGCCTCTGGCACTGGGTGCCTTGAACGTGTGCATGGCATCATGAAATCTGGAGATTACCAGGCCATTTTGGAGCGCAATGTTGAACCCAGTGTCAGAAAGCTGGGTCTCCGTCAAGGTCATGGGTCTTCCAGCAGGACAATGACCCCAAACACACTTCAAAAGCACCCAGGAATGGTTCAAGACAAGACACTGGACTGTTCTGAAGTGGCCAGCAATGAGTCAGATCTAAATCCCATTGAAAACCTGTGGAGAGATCTGAAAACAGCAGTTGGGAGAAGGCATCCTTCAAATCTGGGAGAACTGGAGCAGTCTGCACAAGAAGAGTGGGCCAAACTGCCAGTAGAGAGGTGCAGGAAGCTCATCATCCATGGCTGTAGGAAGCGGTTGATTGCAGTTACTTTGACCAATGTGCTACCAAATATTTAGTCTAGGGTGTTGATTTTGTCAATGCCATTCCTTTTCATTTTCTGATTTAAAAGGATACATTAAATTCTGAATCAAAAACAAAGGTTCTGTAATATTAACAGAAAAATAAAGAATTGTGGAGACCAAATACTGTACTGTTAATTTCAACTTATTTTAGAGGAAATAGTGAGTTATTTGAAAGAGTGCAAGGACGCCAATATTTTTGGCCACGACTGTAGGCCCCATCTTTTGTAAGGTCTGAAAAGGTTGCCATGTCTTGCCCAGATGGGAAATCCTACGTAGACTTTGGTTGTGTATGTTTTGTTTTTTCTTTATGCTTTAAGCTGCCTGCTGTCTCCCTATTGACTTTCCCAGGAGGAACAGGAGCATTTTTTTCTTGACAGAGTTTCTTGTTAGCCACTTCATCAGCAGCTTAATCAAGCTTCCTTTTTTCATCACACTTACAATTTTTTAATTTGTGAGGAACTTCATCAGTTCCTTTGGAAGCTTTATTTTTTTGGCTGGGATCTGGAGGCTTCATTAGCACTCCTGCTTACATTTTTATTATTACTTTTAGGTGGCACCTCATCGTAGCCTTTGATTTATCCTCAGCCATAATATTTAATGGGTTTCTTTGCTACGTACCAATCTAACAAAGTGAACCCAAGATCTGGACCACAACAGAGTGCAGGTTTCTGTAAAATGCTGTGAGGCCAGCCCTGCCCCAGTTTAAAAACTCTATCAATTACTTATGCTTTTTTTTTTTTGTAGTACTGGGATCTATACCAGTGCCAGTCTAATAGACAATCCAGTAATACCAGTCAACTGCGCACAGGTTTCTGTTGATGCTGTGAAGCCAGTACCTTGAAAGAGGATACCTTAGGTCCATTTTTTTATATAATTCTTGGTTTCTCTGATAATGCCAATCCTCAGAGAACCCAGAGGCAACTGTCAAAGTTTGAAATCCAAATGGTTGCCTCGCAGTAAAGCCCGTGAGGTCTGAGAGGGGGAAAAAAAAAAAAACAAGGCAATAGACAAAAACTTGATAGTTCCTTCTCGAATTATGCCAGAAAAGTGAAGAACCGTCAAAATTAAACATTTATGGTAAAAAACAAATAACTTTTAAGCAGATACAGTCAAAAGTGAGTAAAAAGTAGCGTTGATGCACTAAAAATAGCACAAAAGCGCAGCGCTAACAAAGACTTAAAACTTTCACTTAGCATACTAAAGAAAATAATTTATGACGAAAACTTTACCCAGATAAGTGCTAGGAGGCTGTCAACAAGGCAAGATCAGAGGCACCTCAAGGGGTAATGTTGCTCAGTTGGTGGAGAAAAAATTCTGAAGCCTTCAGGCTGCTCTCACTCAGCTCACTCCCCTCCTGATTTTTGACTGGCTATTGCCCAAAGCTCATTTAAATATAATTCTCTTTAAGGCGACTCTCGAGGCAGTTGCACCTAGCCAGCTAACTGCTAAAGTTACTGATGCTAAGAGACTCCTGGGGTAAGCAGTGTAAGGTACTGCATTTTGGGGAAAAAATCCAAGGAGAAACTTTCTACTAGGGGGAGTGCAGCTGGTGGAGACTGAGGGGGAGAAGGATCTGGGGGTGGTCATCACGGGATCAATGAACAACTCAGCACGGTGTAGGAAGGCAGCAGCAAGGGCCAACAAAATAAACAGGTTACCCACCTGTAAATGAAAATTACGTACCTACTGTAATTCCTGATCTTTCTGTGCATCTTCACCGTTCATCTGTGGGTTCTGGTCGGAGGTCACGACCCTGCGGGAGTTTTTTTTTTTGGATGGGCGGAGTTGATGCACTGTGTGTGCCGCCCTCGAGGCCGACGCACTGTGTGGTGCTCACAGGTTGGCCGCTAGGTGTTGTCGACTCTGCCCTCCCGCCAGTTCTGAGTCGCCGCAGAGTAAGAAGGGGTTGGAAGGGAGGGACAAGGAAGTCCAAGGGACAAAGAAAGGAAAAGATAAACTAAAAAGAGAAGTAAACGACAGAGGACAGGAGGAGAGTTAGAAATCTAGTGCGACTGGGAGAGGCCCCAATCTCTGGAAGCAGAAAGAGGAGGGAAGGAGGGACGGAAAAATTAGAGACAGGGAGGGGGAGGACATGCCCCGATCCTTTGACCTGTCTCCAGATTGTATAGGAACTGCAAAGGAGTAGCCAGAAGGCTGAACTGCCAGAATTCAAGGCACAGAATCACTGGCAATAAACTCCGACATGAGCAGAAGTGGCTATTGTGGAGAAGACAGGATACAGGGGTATACTCCCCCCCCCCCCCAAAAAACCCATATATCTGGAGGTGAGAAACAAAGTTTCTTAAATTAATTAGCAGGAAAAGTCCCTAAGGACAAAAAGCGTAGTAGGATATGAGGAGAAGTAAAGAATGAGGGCAACCGCAACTCCACCCAAAGGGTGAGTCGAAACATTGAAGAGAAAATGCCCTCCCCGATTCCTCTCCCTTCCTGACCGGGGAAGGGATTCCCCTGTGTGCCCACGGGTCACCCCGCTCTCCTGACTGCTGGAAAGGAAGGGGGGCAGAGGGAGGGGGTCCCAGAGACTGAGGCCCCAGGGGAATGGAGGGTGAGATTGTGATGAATGGCGAAGATACACAGAAAGATCAGGAATTACGGTAGGTACGTAATTTTCACATCTTATCTGTGTCAATCTTCATCATTCATCACCTGTGGGTGAGTACCGAGCTCCCCCCAAAGGGGGCCCTAAACCCTAAAGGACAAAGTCCCTTAGCCCTCAGTGGGTGAGATACCGAGAGGGAGAACCTTCACGGGCCTGGCGAGGCCAGAGAGTGAGACGGGAACCCCCCCGGAGGGGGTAGGAAGTTGCCCTGACAGACGCCGCCTCACCTCATGGGAGAAAAGATGGGTTCTCTGGTAAGGGGAGGAAATCACCCTACGCCGGGCCAAGGGTGACAACCAGGAAAGATGCAGCCATGCCGATCGCCTAGTGCAGATCACTGTCCCTATGACCCTGGTAGCTACCTCGTTGGCGTCGTAAGATGCTCTCGCCTGGTGCCTTGCTAGCACCAGGCCACGTGCAGAGAGAGAGCAATGGCTTGTCTGGTTCCTCCGTATCAGGCAGAGAGGCTAGGAGCTGACCTAGCCAGGATCACAGAAACCCATCATAGGTATCGTAGTAGGCTTGATATGCAGCAATTGAAAGAAGCAACCATGCCGAATAGAAGGTCCTCCTCCCCCAGAAGCCAAAATCCATAAATTCTTGATCTGGGGGCCTGTCACGGTGGGGGGCGTGAGGCCCATTGGGAGTGTCCAGCAGCGTCAGTCCTGATTGAGGATGAAGAATATGATCTGAGACCTGGGTGCACAATACCTCTGGCTCAGATCCCTAGGGGCTGGGACTCCGGAAAACAGTCTTTGCCAAAATCGCAACAATGCCTCCTGAAAAGGAGCAGGCCAGGCGGGCACCACAAGGGTATCTACACTTAAATCGCCTAGAAAGGTGCGTCGAGTGCTCCGGATTGTGCTGAGTGGGTGGGGTGACGTGCAGGTCCTCCATCATCCTTGCAAGGAAATTCTGACACTCCGCGAGATCAGCAGCAGGGGAGATGTGGACAGAGGGCTCCTCTTCCCCCTGAAGAGGGGGATGAAGAAGCGGAGGATCTCGGAGATTCAGGGGTTGGCTGCTCAGGATGATGGTGAAACACCTGTCTGTCCATGGCCCTGACTTACGAAGGGAAGTGAGCAGCTACATCCCTAAATTGCTCCCAGGAGAAAGGTCTTCTAGGACCAAGAATGCCTGGGAGCGCAGGCGAAGGTGACAGAGGAGTGGGGATGAGGCCAACAGCAGAAGGGGCGGTCCTCTGTCCGGGCAAGAGAGCGCACCAGGGGCCCCAAGGGTAGAAGGGGCTCTGGAAAACCCTACAGCTGACAGCTGATCAACCATACCGGAACTGCCTAGGCTGTGCCCTGAAGATTGCCCCTTGTGAGGTGACCGGGACCGTGGAATTCCAAAAGGACGGTCCCTACCCTTCAAAGACCAGGGCCCTCTCGAGAAGACAGAGAGAAGGACGAGGGTCCGCGTTACGATTCCTTCCTGAACCCGGGTGGGTCCCGGAAAAGGGTTGCTGCATCGAACTGTGACTCCTCTGAGTTCAAAAGAGCCTTCCTTCTTGCATAGACCAGCCTAGGCAGCAGACAACCCTGGTCAGTTTCCGAAGGGATCACCCAGAGAGTAGCACCCTCCCCTCCTGTGGGTAATCCGATCAGCCCAAAAGTTGGGCGATCCAAGCACACCACCTGAGGGGGTACCACAACTGAGGGGGCAGAAAACCCTCCGAGCCCAGGCTGCAGAGCAATAGTGGCCTGCACCACTGCCTGCTAGTCAGCACCCCTGACCCTGGACACAGGGGCAACTGCTCGCCCCTCACAGGGGGTCTGGCTCTGGCCAGTCGAGGAAATTACCAGGGTGCCCACGTGGGCTGCCAACTCCAAAGAATCGGACAGCCTGTCCGAATCAGACTCTGTCTCTGAGGAGGTAGAGACCGAAGCGCGATGCCAGACAGTACGCAGGCGCCCGCTGCCATCCCGACTGAAGGGGGTTCCAGTCCGAGTGTCTGCACCAGAGCCGGTGCCGATGTCTCCAACTGCACTGCGACTGGAGCCCGAAGAAGACACAGTGCCAAGGGCGGTATCAGAAGCGGAGTTAATGCCTGCCATGGCGCTGACAGCTCTCTCGGCGCAGAGGACGACACCCCCATGGCGCAGTGTTGTCGCTCGGTGCCGCAAGCGGCACCAGAGCTAGACAAGGCACCATTTTCAGCCTTGGCGCTAAGGAGAGAAGCAGTCAAAGACGGCACCACAGAACCTCCCACGGCGCCGTAAGCACCACTGGCGCCGTGAACAGCATCGAAAGCAGAGACAGTGCCGAGCGACAGACCGGTGCAGACAACGGCGCCATCAGGGCCTAAGGTGCTGTGAACGGTGCCGACCCAGGCTTCCAGCCCAAGGAAACGCGCATACCCAGGGTTGCCTTCACCCCTCAGTGGGCGATTGCCAGTGCGGTGCCTCACCCCTCGGGGGCAGATGGCCTTCTGCACTGAGGAAGGGACTTCTGTAATGGCGAGGCTACCAGCAGCAGAAGTCCCCTCCTCCATGGTCCATACAGAACCGGGAGGGGACCTGGAGGAAAGGCCATGGGTCCGTGGATTGGCCCGATAAGTGCGCGCCCATCCCCTGAAAGTCGGTGGAGTTCCTCCAACATTCAACGCTCGTTGCTCGATTACACAACGGTTCATGGAGAAGCAGGCATCGCACGAATCCGTGTCGTGAAGCAGGCCAAGACACGCAAGGCAACGGGTCATGCTGGTCGATGACTGAGTATTTACGGCCGCACGGGCACAGATGCATATGGGACCACCCCATCTTCAATGATTTCTTGCCCCCCCGACCAAGACATGACCTTCGGTAAAACAAGCTAAACAAAGACTCGATGTCACTGACAAAATAAAGAAAGGAACAGTCTTACCACAGCAGCATGGAGTGGAGGCGAAAACGGAACCGGTAGGATAAATAGATGGCATCGAGAGACTTTTTCGGCGTCAATGCGCAGGAAAAACTAGGCCTCTTGTAGAGTAGCTCTTCATGAGGTGCGACCTCTATGGCGGAAGACGAAGAACTGGTGGGAGGGCGGAGTTGACAACACCTAACGGCCAACCTGCCACACAGTGCGTCGGCCTAAAGGGCGGCACCGACAATGCGTCGACTCTGCCCAAAAAAAAAAACAAAAAAAAAAAATCCAGACAGAACCCACAGGTGATGAATGGTGAAGATCGACACAGATAAGATCAGTATTTCTAGGAGTGGTATGTGTTCATTCACACTGGTTGGCATTTCCCTTTCCCCTTTAAATCTTGCCAGATGGTCTGAAAGCTGGCTCCTCCCACCCACCCGGGTGTCATTTCCCTTGGCTTTGCCCCTTGATGTCAGATCTTGCCCTGGAAGCAGAGGGTTGTGCGTCTAAGCCGGGGAGGTTGGGTGGGTTTCTGTGGATGAACAACACATACCTCTCCTAGAACTAGTGTTACAGGCGAGTAACCTGTTTTTCTAGGATCATGGATATGTTGTTCTATCCACACTGGTTGGTAGACTCCTAGCAGTTCTCCGGGAGGAGGGAGGCAAGGCGCACACCCCCTACTTGGGAAACAGAGATTGGAGAACAGAGGCCCCAGAACCAGCATCCCGGCGTGACTCTAGGTCGATGTGGTAATGGGAAATGAAGGTTTTTTTTCTTGACTTCCACACAGCAGCCCTGCAGAGATCCTGGATAGGGACGTCCCTAGAAGCAGTCACCGACGCAGCAGTATGGCGGGTGGAATGAGCTCTTATCCCAACAGGAGGCTCCTTGTCCACCAACCAATAGCAGAGATCAATGCAAGAGGTAATCCATCTGCCAATTTGTCCACTTTGCTGCAGGTCTGCTAGGTGCGGTTTCAGCGTGAATGTCAAACAGCTGGTGAATCTCTCCCCAAACTTCAGCTGTATGCTCCTTATAATAAGAGCGCTGGTCTCCGGCCCAAAGTATGGAGCCTGTACTCTGCCTCCGAAGTGTAACTAGGATAAGTACACCGGCAGAGTCATCACCTGGCTCAGGTGAATCTCCGATACCACCTTTGGAAGGAACTTCGGGTTGGGGCACAGGACAACTTTGTCCCTGTGGAAGGCCAAATAGGGAGACTCGACAGAGCACCTGGAGCTCCCCAGTCCTTCTGGCTGACGTAATAGCCACCAGGAAGGCGGTCTTCCATGACAGATGCGACATCTCACTCATGAGTTTTGCCAATACCAGCAGTAGATCCCACAGTGTTGGTGATTCATGCAGCACTGGAGGGGAAATGTGGTCAAGGCCCTTAAAAAAGCACCAGACCACCTACTCCTGTGCCACCATCTGCTGACCAGCTGCGCCCAATAAGCAGAGATGGCTGCCAGGTGCACCTTAAGGGTCACAGACCCAAGATCTCCTTTGGAGAGAGACCAAAGGTAGTCGAGGATGCTAGCCACCAGGCCCTTGCCCTGACACCAAATGGAGAATCTCTTCCACTTGAAGGCATAGCACCTCCTGGTCGAGTCCTTCCTAGATGCCTCAACTACACTGAGTACACTGTCTGAGAGACCAAAAGCTTGCAACTCTAGCTGCTCAGGAACCAGGCTGTCAGGTGCAGGGATTGAAGGTGTGGGTGGAATACCTTCCCCTGATTGATGGAGAGCAGGTCCAGGCATGCTGGAAGACTCCTTGGAAGCCTGATGCTGAGGCAAAGGAGATCTGGATACTAAAACTGGCGAGGCCAGTCTGGGGTGACCAGGATCACCTGTGCCTTGTCCCTCCTGACCTTGAGAAGCACCTTGTGGACCAAGTGAAGTGGAGGGAAGGCAGAGAAGAGGCCTGGGGTCAATGGCCTCGAGAAGATATCCCCCTGCAACAAGTTCTGCTGGGGGGAAGGGGGGGCGGGCATGGAAAAGCTTTAACTTTGCGTTTTCCCTGGAGGCAAACAGGTCCACCTGAGGGGTGCCCCACTGGGAGAACAGACTGTGCACGATCTCTGAATGGAGAGACCACTTGTGGGACACCTCGCCCACACGGCTGAAGGCATTTACCAGCTGATTCGAAGCTCCTGCCACAAGAATGGCTAGGAGATCCTCCTCCAGTCAGCTCACGTGGGTTCAGATGCAGACAGCTTCACTGCACAAAGGCCGGGAGTGCCTGCCGCTCTGTTTGTTGAGCTAGTACATGATTGTGGTGTTGTCTGTCTGGACTTGAACCACTTGACCCCAAAGAAACGGAGCGAATGCAGTCAGCACCAGCTGGCTGCTCGGAGCTCCAGCAGGCTGATGTGGCATTGGGATTTCTCGGGGGTCCAGAGCCTGTGGACTCTGTGGTCCACCATGTGGGCATCCCAGCCCATGAGAGAGGTGTCGATCATCAAGATGACTGTCAGCTCAGGGCGGACAAACTGAATCCCTTCCTGCAGATGTTCTAGGACAGTCCACCACTGGAGAGCATCCCACATCTTCAGGGTCACAGTGACCAGCTGGTTGAAATGACCCAGTTGCTGCGTCCACTGACTTGCCGGCTCCCACTGTAGTGGGTGCATATGCCACTGGGCCCATCGCATCATGGAGGTGCAGGTGCCATGTAATCCAGAAGCTGCAGGAAGTATCAGGCAGGGTGCAAGTGTCCAACCAGAAATGACTGGCAAAGGAGGACAGAACCTCAGCCCTGTCCGCTGGGAGCCTGGCTCTGGCTTAACAAGAGTCAAGCTCTGCCCCGATGAAGCACATCACCTGCGAGGGCACGAGTTTCGACTTGGCTTTGTTGATCAGGAGGCCAAGGTTGAGGCAGGTTTGGAGGGCCAGATCCCTGGACCTCTCTACCTCCAATCTGGAGGGACCTATTATGAGCCCATGGTCGAGATAAGGGTAAACTCTGACCAGACGCTGAAGATGGGCCGCCACCACTGCTATGCATTTGGTGAAGATCCTGGGCTGATGACCGGCTTAATGGCATGGCT
The DNA here is from genome assembly GCA_016271365.2 of Neoceratodus forsteri. Classification (NCBI taxonomy): domain Eukaryota; kingdom Metazoa; phylum Chordata; order Ceratodontiformes; family Ceratodontidae; genus Neoceratodus; species Neoceratodus forsteri. The sequence continues at coordinate 1,549,938,601 of CM057450.1, forward strand.
TAGAACTTGTAGAGGGTTCTCTCCACCCTGAAGCGGAGGGAACTTCGGTGAGACGGACGGATCGGGACGTGAAAGAACGTGTCCTGCAGATCCAGGGAGTAGAACCACATGATCAGCTCTAGGGATGGTATGATCTGGGACAGAGTTACCATCCTGAAGGTGCGAGACCTGAGAAATTTATTCAGGTCGTGCAGATCTAGAATGGAGCGGCAGACCCCCATCTGTTTTGGGACCAGAAAGTACCTGGAAACGAACCCTGGGTCGACAGGGGGATCCGCAACTCTGACCGTGTGCATGGAAACCATTTCCTCCCGTGGGGCACGGGCTCGGCTTGGAGGGTACTGCTCGAACTACAGAGGCAGTCCCTGGCTGACCACTTTCAAGATCCACCTGTCCACTGTGACAGCGGACCAAGCGGAAATGAAGTGGAGGAGCTGGCCCCCCACGGGAGGACCCAGAGCGGGCGTGATGGGTATGGGGTTGGCAACCCCCATCCCATCACTGTGCAAGCTTGGAGGAGGAGGAAATGGCCTGGGGACCACGGGGACCTTTCCCTCCGGGCTTACGAGATGCTGGGGCTCCTGGCTTGGGCCAACGGCACCAAGACTGAGCCTGCTGCTGCCCCTAGTACTGGGGCTGCCTGGCTGCAGGGGCAGAAGGCCGAAAGGGCTTTCTCGTCTGCTTTTTGGAACCCTGGGATTCCTTCTGGGCAGAAGTAATGGAGTCCAAGGTGGCACTGAAGTTTTCTATGCACTGGAGGTGACCGTCCACTCCAGGACCGAAAAAATTGGTGTCTAGGAAGGGAGCATTGCTCAATTTGTGCTGCACGTCCACCACGAAGGTTGAGACCTTCAGCCAAGCCCTGCGGAGCATGGCGACTGCGGCCGCCACCAAGCGGGTGCAAGAATCCCTGATGTCCAGAGCCATCTGGAGTTGCTGTTTGCCAACCGCCCAACCCTAGTCGTGGACCTGCTTGACCATGGTCTGGAGGTCCACGGAGAAATGAGGAAGAACCTCCTCCAGAGAGTCCAAGAGGGGATGAGAAAAATGCGCCATGACGACAGCTGAGCTTGCCTGACGAAGGCCAAGGAAAGAGGCAGCATAGACTTTCCTGGCAGTATGGTCCAGTTTCCTGGACACTCTGTCTGGGGGTCTATCAGTGTCTCCCAAATTACCAGAGTGTCGAAACACAGACACTGTAACCAACTCCTTGGCCAGGAGGTGTTCTGTGAAACCTGAAAGGGAGCCGATGGGAACCGTGTAGTTGCGGGCCATCTGGGCTGAAGGCGCAGGGCAGGAGGCTGGGTACTGCCGCAGCTCCAATGCCGGGCCAACAATGGCTTTGGCCACAGGGAAGACCTCTGTCGGAGAAGCCCATCTTTTGAGGATATCAGTGAGGGATATTCGGCCTGCTTTTGAATGGGCTCCAAGGGCATCCCCGTGGATTCGGAGAGGAGACAGAGGATGCCCATGAAGGATGTGGGACCTTCTTCCGTCGAGACTCCCTATGGATTCCTTGTCCAAGGGACAGGAATGCAAGTTGGAGTCCTCAAGGAGTCCAGATAGATCAGCTGAGCACCCATGTCCCCCTCTGACCCATTGGGGAGGTTGAGAGTGAGAGTGACAGCCTATGTGGAAGGCCCTTGATAGGAGCCCCAGAGGGATGCTGCTTAAGTAGCGGCTCCACCCAGATCGGTGGAGAGGCCGGTTTTGGCCAAGCTGGGATGGTCTGCACCGGCTCCGCAGGCAGAGGAACAGTGTCTACTGGCTCCGGAGGGGGTCGACGTTGGCCTGGAGGGCGACAGCCAAGTGACTGCTGGCATGGAACCCGGGGTCGACTTTGAACCTACCATCATCTGCTGTTACCACATTTAGACCTCGTAGCATCAACGCGGTTTGCGTCGAAGCCTCTTTTTAGAACGCTCTGAGTGTTTGAGAGTTCTTTGGCCTGTCGGTTGAAGTTGTCCAAGACCTTGATCGTCAGAGGGACCGACGGGGGGTGTTCGGAAGGAGCCTGGGAGAAACGCGGCTCTTCCAAGTCAGAGACAGGGACCATGAGGAGGTTCCCAGCAAGCTGGATCTCCTCATTGAGTGACAAGGGGTTGACTGGGTTGATAATCTCGACCGTGTCGTCCTGCGTCTTGGCTGGCCTGATGGGGGTACCGTGAAGCCAGCAGCCAAAGCCACAATCTCAAATGAAGTCAAGAGAGCAGATTCCTGGGTCTCAGACCTCTCTCGATCCCAAGAACGTTGTCGACGAGATGAATCTTCTTTCGACTCCTTGCCCTTCTTACAGGCATGGGAGATGTGTGCGCCCGAAGGGGTCTCTCCCCTAGTCGGGAGAGAAGAAAAAATTACTCACCTTAGTAACTGTGTTTATTCTATTAGAGTCTTGCTGTATTCTGACATATACAGTGATCCCCAACCGTTGAACTGCCCCGGAGAACAAAGAGTTAACTTTCTATGCAGAGCATAGAATGCTGAGCTAGAGCTTGGTTAGAGTGTCTGGAGTGTTTCAAACTCAAACCGTCAGATTCTTACGAGCCCACTAACTAAAAATTCCATGAGGAAATTGTAAAATTCCTACTAGCCAACTGGCAGTAAAAAGTTTTGGATTCCCAAGGAAGACTCAAGTCAAGAAACCCAAAAACCATTATATTACAAATAACAGTAATAAACACCCAAACAAAAGAAGAGGGTATAAAAAGAGTACCCTTGAGGTGCAACACTGCACCTGCCCACCCACTTCCCAAAACCAGGTTCTGAGAGGGGAGGCAGGGAGGGAGGTCAGAATACAGCAAGACTCCAATAGAAGAAACACAATTACTAAGGTGAGGAATTTTTTTTTTCAAACAACATGAAGTCTTGCTGTATTCTGACATACGCAGACTACCAAGCAGTACCTCCATGGAGGAGGGACAGAAATACAGGTTACTCACCTGTAACAGGAGTTCTACGAATGGTATATGTTGTTCATCCACACTTATTGGCAGGTTCCTTGCCGCTTTAAATCTTGCCGGAAGGTCTTCAAGCTGGCTCCTCCCACCCACCGGGTGGTAAACTCCCTGCCCGCCCATGACGCCAGATCTGGCCTGCTGGAAGCTCTGTACAAAGGGCCGAAGCCGGGAGGTCGGAGGGAATGTAGGGATGAACAATATACCATTCCTAGAACCTGTTACAGGTGAGTAACCTGTATTTCTAGGGACATGGATATGTTGTTCATCCACACTTATTGGCAGACTCCTAGCAGTTCTCCGGGAGGAGGGAGGCAAGGCGCACACCCCCTACTTAGGGAATAAAGACTGGAGAACAGAGGCCCCAAAACCAGCATCCCGGCGTGACTCAAGGTCGATGTGGTAATTGGTAATAAAGGTGTGTGCTGACTTCCAGGTAGCAGCCCTGCAGATTTCCTGGATAGGGACGTCCCTGGAAGCAGCCACCGATGCAGCAGTATGACGGGTAGAATGAGCTCTTATCCCTCTGGGAGGCTCCATGCCCGCCAACTTATAGCAGCGATCTATGCAGGAGGTGACCCACCTGCCTATCGTCCGCTTGGCTGCAGGTCTGCCAGGTGCGGCTTCAGCGTAGGTGACAACCAGCTGGCGAACCTCTCCCGGAATTTCAGCCGTGCGCTCCTTATAATAGGCGAGCGCCCTTCTAAGGTCCAGAGTATGGAGCCTATATTCGGCCTCCGAGGTGTGATTGGGGTAGAACACCGGCAGAGTCAGCACCTGGTTAAGGTGAAACGCCGACACCACCTTCGGAAGGAATTTCGGTGGAAGAGGACAACTTTGTCCCTGTGGGAGACCAGGTAAGGAGACCTCGATGCAAAGCGCCTGGAGCTCTCCCATCCTTCTGGCTGACGTGATAGCCACCAAGAAGGCGGTCTTCCACGACAGGTGAGAGATCACACCTGTGCATTGGTTGAATGGCTTGCCCATGAGCTTTGCCAGTACCAGCAGTAAATCCCACGGAGGTGGAGGTTCTCGCACTGGAGGAAATGTGATCAAGGCCTTGAAAAGCGCCCGACCACCTTTCCTGCGCACACGACTGCTCCCCGCCCGCGCCCGTAAGCAGAGATGGCTGCCAGGTGCACCTTAGGGTCGCCGACCCAAGCCCCTGACTAGAAAGGACCACAAATAGTCCAAATGCTTGCCACAGAACAGGAGGAAGGGTCCAAGCCCTGCCTGACACCAAATGGAGAATCTCTTCCATTTGAAGGCGAGCATTTTCTGGTCGACTCACGGGACGCCTCAACAACATTGAGGACCTCGTCGGAAAGACCCAAGGCCTGGAACTCTAGCCGCTCAGGAACCAGGCCGTCAGGTGCAGGGATTGAAGGTCCGGATGGAACACCTTCCCCTGATTGACTGAGAGCAGGTCCGGTGAGCTGGAAGCTGCCTCGGGAGCCTGGAGCTGAGGCTGAGGAGATCTGGGTACCAGAACTGGCGGGGCCAGTCTGGGGCTATCAGAATCACCTGCGCCTTGTCCCTCCTTGCCTTGAGAAGCACCTTGTGAATCAAGGGAAATGGGGGAAAGGCGTAAAAGAGGCCCGGGGTCCAGAGCCTCGAGAAGGCATCCCCCTGCAGCGAGCCCTGCTGAGGGGGGCGGGCATGAAACAGCCTCAGCTTCGCGTTCTCCCTGGAGGCAAACAGGTCCACCTGAGGTGTGCCCCAGTGGGAGAACAGATCTTGTACTACCTCCGGCAGGAGAGACCACTCGTGAGATGCAGCCCCTATCCGGCTCAGGGCATCGGCCAGGGTGTTGGAGGCTCCTACCACATGAATGGCTAGGAGATCCACCTCCAGGCTGTGCACGAGTGACCAAATGTGGAGAGCTTCCTTGCATAGAAGCATGGAGTGTGTCCCGCCCTGGCGGTTCAGGTAGTACATGGTCGTGGTATTGTCCGTCTGGACTCGGACCACTAGACCCCGGAGAAATGGAGCAAAGGCGGTGAGAGCTAGGCGGACCGCTCGGAGCTCCAGCAGGTTGATGTGGCATCGGGACTCCCGCGGGGACCAGAGGCCGTGAACTTGGTGTTCCCCCAGATGGGCACCCCAACCCATCAGAGAGGCATCAGTCGATAGAGAGACCGTCGGCTCGGGGCGGACAAACGGGATGCCCTCCTGCAGATGAGATGGAACGGTCCACCACCGGAGAGCGTTCCACATCTCCTGGGTCACCATCACTAGCTGGTCCAATGGATCGCAGCGTTGTGACCACTGGCTGGCCAGTCCCCACTGAAGGGGGCGCATGTGCCAGCGTGCCCAATGGACCACGCTGGTACAGGCCGCCATGAGACCCAGGAGGCGCAGGAAGTCCCGGGCAGGGTGCGATTGCCCAACCAGAAATGATCGGGCAAAGGAGGTAAGAACCTCGGCCCTGTCCGCCGGGAGCCGAGCTCTGCCCCGATAAACAGAATCACCTGCTTCGGCTCGAGTTCCGACTTGGCCTCGTTGATGAGAAGGCAGACTTGAGAGCAAACCTGGAGGGCCAGATCTCTGGACCGCTCCACCTCCTGTCTGGAGGGGGCTGCTATCAGCCAATCGTCCAGGTAAGGGTACACCCGGACCCCTCGGCGCCGCAGGAAAACTGTCACCACTGCAATGCATTTGGTGAAGATCCTGGGAGCTGGAGACAGGTCGAAGGGCATGGCTCGAACTCGAAGAGGGATCCCTCCGCCGAGCGAAGGAATCTCCGGCGTAGGACGGATAGGGACGTGAAAGAACGCGTCCTGCAGGTCCAGAGAGCAGAACCACACGCCGTGTTCCAGAGATGGTATTATCTGCGCCAGAGTGACCATCCTGAAGGTTCGAGACCCTAGGAACTTGTTCAGGTCGTGTAGGTCGAGAATGGGGCGCCAGCCCCGTCCGTTTCGGAACCAGGAAGTACCTGGACACGAACCCCGGGTCTGAAGGGGGGTCCTCTACCTCCCTGATCACCTCCTTTTGGAGGAGGAGAGCGATGTCGGCTCGGCGAGCCGACAGTGAGGCTTCGGACCCCGAGGCGTCTCGAGGTGCGATTGCTTCAAGGGCGGGCCTGCTTGAATTTCAGAGGTAGGCTTTTCCCACTACCTTCAGAACCCACCTGTCCGTGGTAATAGCGGACCAGGCGAAAGGAAGTGTTGGAGCCATCTCCAATGGGAAATCTGGGGCAAGGTGATGGAGATGGGGGCGACACCACAGCCCGCTACTGGGCACGCTTGAGGAGGGACCGCCCAGGACCTCCTGGCCTTTTCCCTCCCTGCTCCTGTTGGAGGAAGCCACGGCTTGGGTTTGGGATGCCAAGCTCGAGCCTGCTGGCCCCGGACCAAGCAGTTGGGTTTGGAGGCCATGATGCAGAAGGCGACGAAAGGGGCTTAGGCTGTGGCTTGCGTTTTTGTCCTTTGAGTGAAGAGACAGAGTCCAAGGTAGCATTGACCCCCGATCCTCTGCAGGTGACCTTCCACCCCAGGGGTCAAGAGGTCAGTCCTCAAAAGGGAACATCCGCCAACTTGTGCTGGGTAGTCCGAGGTGCGTGGATATCCTCAGCCAAGCTCGACGACGCGATGGCCATTGTGCCGCCACCGACCTGGCACATGAGTCCCCAAAGTCCAGCAGTCTGAGTTGCTGTTTGGCCACTGTTCTGCCCTGGTCCCACACCTGCCTGACCGTAGTCTGCAGATCCGCGGGAAGATGAGGGACGACCTCATCCAGGGAGCCCAACAGGGCATGTGAAAAATGCTGTGAGGACGCCGAACTGGCCTGGCGGCCGAGAGGAGGACAGTGATAGACTTTTCGCCCGGCATAATCCAATTTCTTGGATTCCTTGTCGGGAGGTTTGTCCACATCCCTGGCGTTCGCATCGAAAAGCTAGTCGGTAACCAATCCCTCCGCAGAGGGGTGTTCGAAAACCGACAGGGAACCAGTAGGGACCTAGACACTCCTGGCCATCCTGGCTGAAGGCACAGGGCAGGGAAGCAGGGCGCTGCCAAACCTCCAAGGCCGGACCACTATGGCTTCGCCACGGAAAGGCCTCCAGAGAATCCCCGGTCCAGAATCTCCTGAGGGATACCTGGCCCGCTTAGAACGTGGATCCAGCTTCATCCGTGGACTCGGAGATGAGCTGAAGCAACCCTAAGAAGGACGAAGGGCTATCGCCCACTGACTGTCCTCCCGAGGACTCCAAGTCAAATCGCTTGGAGAAAAGGGGTAATCATCCTCAGACTCGAAGAGTCCCTCAAGAGCTGCCTCGGGCCTCAGCCACCCTCCACCTGCTGGGGAGGTTTATCGGGAGTGAGGGTGACAGACAGCCTCATGGGTAAACCCAAAGCCGACCGAGAATTCTTGGTCGGAGCCCCAACTAATGGCTGTGAGGCGGAGGTCCACCAGAATCGTGGGGCAGCTGGAATTGGCAGAACAACCGGCCTGGGAACAGGCTCTCGGCTAGCGAGGGGTTGTTTGGCCGCTCGGTGACAACCACTTAATGGCTGGGGAAGGCGACTGGTCGGCTTATTCCCGGTCAAAGGAGCTGTTGCTACATGAGTTCCTCATACCTCCGGCGCAACTTGCGCGAAGCCTCCCTCGCCGAGGAGGAGCGGGGCGCCGCTGCTGGTGCGCAGGACCGCCTATGACGGGCGGGATCGGCTGGACCTGAGGATGTCCGAGACCGAGAGTCTCGACTCAGGCCGAGGAAGGCGAGGAGAAGTGTCGGAATCGGCACTCCTCGGCTCGGACGATCCCACCGGCTCCGGAACCGAGGCACAGACAAGCCGACGGATCCTCAACTCCCACCGGGGAACCGGGAGAGGGATTTCAGCTTCTCAGCCGACAACCAGTCTAACGGATCGAGAAAAATCTCGATCATGTCGCGGGAGTCTCGGTCAACTGGCCTGGAGGGGACACCGTGAAGCCAGTGGCCGAAGCTGAGGGGTCGACCGAAGTTGACTGTCGACAAGAAGGGGAGGGGGATCTTTCCCGCTCCCAAGAGCGTCGACGGTGAGACTTACTTTTGCTCTTTTTGGACCTGGAAAAGGGTCCAGAAGAAGTTGGACCCTCACCTTTCGTCGAGAGGGTCAGACAAAGCTCCTTGAAAGAAGCCGAGTACGAGGCACCGAGAGAGAGCGGGACAAATGCCGCAGCCGAGGTAGAAGCGGCCCGCGCCGCCTCCTCTTCGAGGGCGATCATCTGCTCGAGCTGATCCGCCGAGCCCGCCACGACACCGCCAACCGGCCTCTTTAGATTTAACCGTGAATTTTTTCTCGGGCGCCCAGTTGTAACCGGGCAGCACGGCTCTTCAAGGACGAGGGTCGAAAGAACGAGCACAAGTCGGAGGCCCGCGGGTCGTGCTCCAGGCCCAAGCAGTAGACGCACGTGGAGTGCGGATCCGTCCTAGACATCTTCTGCCCGCAGGGGCACCTCCGGAAACCGGGAGTCGATTTGTCCATCGGCTGCGAGGAAAAGAAGACTGAAGTCTTTTAGCAAAAACTTTTGATTTTCTCTATCAAGAATTAGGAACCAGTCTTATACGCAGAGCGTTAAGGAGGAACCTGAGCTTCCAAGCGGTAAGGAAGATCTGGCGTCATGGGGCGCAGCCGAGAGTTTTACCACCCGGGTGGGTGGGAGGAGCCAGCTTGAAGACCTTCCGGCAAGATTTAAAGTGGCAAGGAACCTGCCAATAAGTGTGGATGAACAACATATCCATGTCCCTAGAACAGGTTTTTTTTTTTTTTTACACCTTGGTAATGAAGAACTACAGTTCCAGATATGTGAATGCATCACGTGTGATACCCCTTTTGTAGTGTATGCCCTCTGGTGCCCAGATAATCTGTTATATATTGGTATACTGTTCACAGCCTCAAAATCAGAATACAGGAACATTTCAGGTCAATCTCTAACGTGAAAATGGATACTCCCATGGGTATTCACTTTCTGCTGCACCAAGCCTCTAATCCTGAGGGTCTGAAATCAACTAGACTGGAAGCAATACCAGTACCGAAGTTTGGGGAGGACAGAACTAACCGATGAGGAACGCTGAAGTGAGCGAGGGGAAGATCGGCTGCGGCGGTCACGGAAAGTCTGCATTTCGGACTCGATTTTGAAGTGGAATATTTTTCCATGTGGAGTACCTGGCCTCCTGACTTCTGAAACTAGGCGTTCAACCTGATGTGGTGAGTATGCTCCTTTTATTTGGGCCTTGATGCTGGTATTGTGAGGGAGTTTGGCTGCCTGGTCCCTGAAGCAGCCTGTCTAAGATCCAGTCGAAGAACCGGGGATTCATCAGGCTGTGGGCTGGTTGAAGGTGGTCTACTGGAGAGTGTTCTCCTCTCGGTCGGGCCAGGGATTATTTGGGTTAGCATCTTCCCTGTGCAGGCATCGGGTGTATTCTCGAAGAGGGTTGTGGCTTAAATTGCGAGTTGTGGTCTTGGAATAGTAAGGAGGGGGAGATGGATTTGGAGACACAGATTTGAAGACTGCTATTGTTATTTGTGCAATCGGTCTATGGAACTTGGTATTGGGTCCCCTACTGTAGTTCTCCCACTTCTGGGAAGGTGCTGAACAATGATGGAGACAATAACACTGGATTCATTTTTGCTTTAAAAGACAGTGAAGTGAGTGTCTAAAAATCATGACAGTTTGGTTCAGCCCATAGAACTCTAGTCAGAGCAGGACTTTTCATGGGTTTTAATACAGTCCTGGGGATGTGAGAGATCTCTAGGACATTTACACCTTTCATAACTCAAAGTGGCAAAACTTTTAAGAATTCCTGTTAGTTTTATAATTACATTAATAATCTATTTTCTGCTGCTACTTATTTATTTGGGTATTTGTGGGTTTTTAAGGGGTGGTTTAAGTTAATTTATGGGATCTGTGGGGTGACTGTGAGGGGTATGTGAATTAGTGTGTTGACTTGAAGTGAATTCAAACGGGTGTGTCTGGATCCCCAAAAGAGTCTGTGGGAGAGGCAACCCTTAGGGAGGTGTAGGTAATCTTAGAGGCGTTGGGAGATCCTCAGGTATAGTTTCCAGACTGTTGCACTTATCCATTGTCTTCACAGATCATTTGTATTTTTGTAGGTGGGGTGTGTATGGGTGTGGTGAGATAGTGAATGTGTGTGAGTTGTGGAATTTGGGGGTTTATTGAAATTCTGCTGTGAAGTTGGAATGTATTGGGAGGGTTTAAAGATGGTGAGGCATTATTCCCCCACCAGGCTTAGAGATTTACGCCCCTTTGACTGTCCCCCTTTGTCATCAGAGATGTAGAAGACGTGTCGAGCTTTGGGGATGGTCAGGAGTAGAGGGAGAAAGGCGAGAGGTAGGCCTGGTGGGCGTGGGAGAGCAGTGGATGGATAGAGGAGGTGGGGACTAGGAGACGCCCTGGGGCAAAATGGGTCTGGGAAAGGGGTGTTCCCTATCTGATTCCCATACCCAAGGGCTCCACAATAAGAGGACAGGCTTCATTATCTTCCTCAACAACCCATCCGACCTGGGCAGTGTTGTGCAATGCCAGATCGATTAAGAACAAGACAGCTATTATAGCTGATCTGGTTGGGACATTAGATCTGGCATGCATCACCGAGACCTGCCTGGATGAGAAAGCAGGTCCCATACTGGCATTCTGCTGTTCCAGCTGGGTTCTTGGTGATACACCACCCAAGGTTGGATCATAGGGGGGCATGGGTGTAGCCATTATTTTTAAGATGGAACTGGGCCTTGTGGATGTGCCAGTGGGGTTCACCAGACCTTTTAAGCGTATCCTGGGAGTGGCTGTAGGGCTCAGGATACACCTCATCTACTATCCACCCGGTGATGGTGGAGGATTCCTGAGGGAGCTTGCGGACTTCACTGTTGACATGGCACTGGAGTCCCCTAGATGGTTAATTCTCGGGGACTTCAATGCCTGGGTCGACAATGAACTCTTGCAATTTGGTCAAAATCTTCTCCAGGTTATGACTATGCCAGGCCTTACAAAGGTGGTTACCTCCGCTACCCATATAGGAGGTCACTCATTCGATCTCGTGTTCTCCCTAGGGATGGAGATCATGGACTTGGGGATGGAACCAGTCAGTTGGTCAGACCATCACACCATAAGGCTTAGTTTAGGGCTCCCCCCAATGGGTCTTCCCCTAACGGAGATGGTCCAATGCCGCCCTTTAGGGGGAGTTGCTAAGGGTCTATCGACTGTTCTGGACCCATCAGGTTTGTCAAGTGAATGCCTGAGTCCAGGGGATCTGGTACTTACCCATAAGGTGGTGGGAGATGCCCTGGACCAAATTGCTCCTGTTTGTGTTCAACCACTCACCCTTCGCCCAAGGACCCCTTGGTTTGATGGGTCCTTGAAGGAGTTGAGGAGAGTTGGTTGAAGGCTAGTCCAGCCTGGAGGCTGACAGACTTAAAATTGCTGGAACATTATAAGGGCTATCAGTCAGCAATCACCCGTAAGAAGGCAGAATTCCTGTACAGGAAGATTGCTGCTGTGCAGAATCAATCTGCTCAGTTCTTCCGGACCCTAGACAGATTGTGCAATCCAATTTGTCTCTGGTCTGGAGGAGATTTTTCCCAGATGAAATGTGATGAGCTTGCTCGACTGTTCGCAGATAAGGTTGCCAACATCAGGTCAGGTATCGGTTTGATTCTCCCTAAGAGGGACTGTGGAGATCGGCGGGAGGTGCTCTCTTTCTGGACTAGCTTTAGTCGGCTGGAATTCGTGGACATTGTGAGGATTGTCCAGACTTTGTGCCCAACCAGCTGTAGTTTGGATCCGGGCCCTACGCACCTCTTGGTAGGTTGCACAGAGGTCATCTGCCCGATTCTTGCTGAAACGGTTTGGAGTTCCTTGGAGAAGAGGGTCTTTCCTGATCCCTTCAAGGAGGTGGTTGTATGACCACTCCTTATAAAACCCTCCTTGGATCCAGACTGTCTAGCTAACTACAGGCCTGTCTCTAACCTACCCTTTGTGAGCAAGGTTATTGAGAAGGTGGTTGCATTTTAGCTGGATGACCACCTTGTAACCCACAATGTCTACGATTCTCTCCAGTCTGGGTTTAGGAAGAGACAGAGCACTGAGACTGCCCTTGTCTGGGTATTAAATGATCTTCTAATTGCGAGCGATTGAAAGGCTCATACTAGCTTAGTCCTTCTTGATCTCTCGGCGACATCTGACACTGTGGACCATGGTGTGCTTTTGGAGTGCCTGCGGTTTCTCTGTGGATTGTCTGGAACAGTCTTAAGTTAGTTTTCAATCATTCCTTGTGGACAGGTCTCAGAGGGTTGTCACTGGAATTTATTCCTCTGATGCCCTCCCCCTGTCCTTCGGGGGTGCCACAGGACTCCATACTGTCACCCATGTTGTTCGCAGTGTATATGCTGCCATTAGGAGATATCATTAGGCAATACAGTGAGTTTTCACTGCAATGCAGATGATATTCAACTGTATATATCCTTTATGCCCGGATGGGATGATGCAGTCTCTGTGCTTAACAACTGTCTCGCTGAGATCAAAGACCGGATGAGCACCAGCTGGCCGAAGTTGAATTCGTACAAGACTGAGCTGTTGGTTGTGGACTTGGGCTGCCCAGAGGCGGGTATGGGAGCTGGACAGGCCTCAGGTTTATGGCATCCAGCTCACTACCTCAGACCGGGTGCATAACCTGGGAGTAATTTTTGATAGCGGGTTGACCTGAAATCTCAGGTGTCTGCTGTTGTCAATTCCTCGTTCTATCATCTGAGGAATTTTGCCCGGGTGAAACACTTTGTTCCTCCAGGTGACCTTCCTGCATTGGACCATGCCTTCATGACCACCCACCTTGATTACTGCAATGCCCTCGACCTAGGGGTTCCTTGGGTTGATATCCATCGCTTGCAGCTAGTGCAGAACGTGGCAGCCAGGCTTCTGACTGGTACATCCAGGACTAGTCATATTACGCATGTGCTGCGCGAACTGCACTGGCTGCCTCTCGAGTGGCAGATCACCTTTAAGGTCAGTTTACTGACCTATAAAGCCCTGCATGAACACAGACCCCGTTACCTGTAAGATTTTTGGACTCCCTTCTGCTCCTCCCGCCCACTCTGATCCGCTGGCGAGGGATTGCTAGAGATTCCCAGGGTTCAGTTAAAAACATCGGGTGCACGTGCTTTTTCGTTTACTGCCCCAACACTGTGAAATTCTCTACCTCGTCAGTTAAGGTAATGCCTAACCATAGAGTTTCAAATCTGAGTTTACAACCCACCTTTTTCATTTAGCATTCCCTGATGGTTTTTAAGGTCTGCTGCTGTCTATGGATGTTATGATTTTTTAAACCATTCTAAAGTGATGTGATTTTATGATTGTAAAGCGCCTTGATTTTGGAAAGGCGCTTAATAAGAACAGGTTACTCACCAGTAAAGTACAGTTACGCAAGAACTTACCGTAACAGTAGATCTTCGAGAACAGCTCTTGCAGCAGGTTACACCATTAGGACTGAAGCCGGCCGGCGTCAGGACCCCACAGAAAATTTTCTAGCTAGCAGTCTTCAGCGGGGACCGCCTCCAACGTCGGTCCCGCCCCCGACATCAGGCATAGTACACAAGGAGGCAGTCCCGCCAGAATCCCCAGTTCTCCTGCCGGAGACTTCCGGTCGCTGGATGACATCAGAAGAGGAGAAAGAGGACCCGCCATCAGATGGCCACAATTAAGAACAGACCTTTCCGATCCTAAGGATAGTGTTAAGCTGGAACCTACTTCCTCCAAGGGGGAATGGTGGGCGGGAAAGTACCTGCTGCAAGAGCTGTTCTCGAAGATCTACTGTTACGGTAAGTTCTTACGTAACTGTACTATCTTCTTCGAGGTACAGCTCTTGCAGCAGGTTACACCATTAGGACTGATTCCCAAGCAACGGTGCCTTGAAAAGCCCTCGGGAGGAGGCACTACGGAGATCCAGACCCGTCCTGAGCCTAGGACAGGAGGCCCTGAAGAACAGCAAGGTCGAAACCCGCTCTTCGCCTTGAGGCGATATCCAGGCTATAATGCCTGATGAAAGTGTGCACCAAACTCCAGGTGGCTGCAGCACAAATGGCTGATGTAGAGATGTTCTTCAGTGCCGCAAAGGAGGTAGCCACTCCTCTTGTCGAATGGCCCTTGACCACTCCAGGTAAGGGTTTCTGACGCTTGTCATAGCAAAAGAAAATGCACTGGATGAGCCAGCATGAAAGGGTTTGTTTTGAGATGGGGCCCCTTTCATCCTCTCAGCGAATGAAATGAACAGCTGCTCCGCTTTCCGGTGCTGTTTGGTTCTGGTCAAATAGTATCTGAGGCACCTGTACATCCAGGGTGTGAAGCAGTGCTTCTCTCGACTGTAATTTGTGGGAAGTAGACTGGTAAATCGATGTCCTGTTGAGGAGTAAGGGCTGAAACCACCTTAGGCAGGAACTTAGGATTCGGCCCTCAGGGACAACCTGTCCTGATGAAAATTAAATAAGGCTCCTTGCACATAGAGCATGTAATCTGAGATTCTTCTCGCTGAAGTAACTGCAACTGAAAACAACGCTTTCCACAACAGAAAACGAGCTTGCAATCCGCGTAGGCTCAAAGGGTGGCAGCGAAGCTGCTCCAAGACGAAGGGTAAATCCCAAGGAGGGACGGGATCCTTGATTGGCGGCCTAAGGTGGAGGACCCCTCTTAAAAAGGCACGGGTAGTGTCCAGCTGGGCCACCATGTGTTGGCCTATAGGGGCACGATAAGCTGAGATTGCACACAGGTGCACTTTAAATCGAGGAGTAAGCTAACCCGGATTGAAATAGGAAAAGCAGGTACTCCAGAACCAGCTTTTTGGGACAGTCTAAGGGTGAGAAACCGCGAGTCTGAGACCACAGGCAAAATCTGTGCCATTTCATGGCGTATGTTACGTGTGTCGCCGGTTTTGTGGCAGCAGAAAGCACGTCCGCCACCTCTTGCGAGACCCCGTGTCGCAACATGGCTATGTCTCTAGGAGCCAAGCATGCAGGTTCAGTGAACGTAAGTCCGGGTGGACTAGTGAACCCTCCTCCTGAGACAACAGGTGGGAGCTGATTGGTAAAGCAAGCGGAGGTTCCCAGGACAACTGATTCAGCAGTGGGAACCAAATTTGTCTGGGCCAAAAGGATGCTATCAAAATAAGCGTAGTGTGCTCCCTGCGAAGTTTGAGAAGGACTCTCGGGATCAAAGGGAAAGGAGGGAAGGCGTAGAGGAATCTGCCCGCCCAGGAGAGGGACAACGCGTCTCGCCAGAAAACACCAGGCCCTGGATCTAGCTAGCAAAAATTGGGCAGTTTTGCATTGGATGGGGAGGCGAATAGATCCAATTCTGGAATACCCCATCTGTGGAACAGATCCTCTGCCACTTCTTGTAGTAGTTCCCACTGTGGACTCTGGCCTGGGAACGACTCAGGCCGCTCATGCACCATGTTGTCCACCCCGGAACGTGAACTGTGATGAGGTTTGCGCTGTCAGATACCATTCCTACACCCTCATTGCCTCCCTGCAAAGGGGGTAGGAGTGTGCGTCTCCTTGTTTGTTGAGGTAATGCATCACCGCAGTATTGTCTGTTTGCAACAGAAGAGTACTGGGTGGAATCTCTGACTGGAAGGTCTGCAGGGCATAAAGGACTGCCCTCATCTCCAAAATGTTGATATGGAGATGAGATTCTTGGGTAGTCCATGTTCCCTGAGACCTCACCCCGTTCAAGTGCGCTCCCCACCCCAACCCTGAGGTGTCTGTGGAGAGTGTTATCCCCGGGGATGGCGCTGTGAAGGGAACCCTCACTGAGAGGGTTCCCGGATCTAGCCACCATTGCCAGTCCCGAACCACGGTCTTCGTGATTCTGACTGGCTGCTGCGGATGGTCTTGCCTTTGGTCCCACTGCACCCTTAACATCCACTGGGTTACCCGCATGTGGAGTCTTGCCATCGGAACCGTTGGAATGGCCGCAGCCATGTGTCCAAGCAGGTGAAGGACCAGCCTGGCCGGGACGGTTTTCTTTGCTGACATGTCCCTTATGAGGGATCATATGCGTTTCGCTCAGTCTTCGGGAAGGAAGGCTTTCCTTTTGACTGTGTCCAGAACTGCGCCTATAAACTGCAGCTTTTGGGATGGTACCAGGAGAGACTTCTGGTAATTGATTAAGATGCCCAGAGACTGGAAAAGAGCCTGGGTGTGCTGAATGACCATCAGCAATGTCTCCTTGGAGGAGGCCATGAGAAGCCAGTCGTCCAGGTACGGGAACACGTAGTGACCCTGTCTCCTCAGAGACGCTGCCACGACTGCCATGCACTTGGTGAATACCCTTGGTGCTGATGACAGCCCGAAAGGAAGTGCTCGGAACTGGTAGTGGTGACCGAGAAACTCGAAGCGCAGGAACCTCCTGTGCGCCCGAACGATGGGGATGTGCAGGTAGGCCTCCTGCATATCCAGGGACGCCAAGAAAGCCTCCTTCTTCAGCATGGGGATTAGTCCCAGGAGGGTCACCACGCGGAAGTGCTTGTAGACGACCGATAAGTTGAGGTCGCTGAGGTCCAAAATTGGACGGAGGTCCCCTGTCTTCTTTGGAACCAGGAAGAAGTGTGAATAGTAGCCTGCTCCTATCTGGTTCCCTGGAACGTGCTCCATGGCTTCTTTCTGCAGAAGCGTGAGCACTTCCTGCTTGATGAGCAGGGCGTGCTGACCCGAGTAACGGGAGAGCAGAGAAGGCCTCGTGGGGGGCTTGTCTAAGAATTCTATAAAGTGGTCTCCTTCGACCAGTTGTAGCGCCCACCTGTTGGTGGTGATTGAGCGCGACCCTGGCAGGTGGTCCGCAATGCACCCCCCGACCTTTGTTTCCCGTTGATCCTGAGGAGGGGCGGGGGCCGGGAAGGAGTCATGCTGTGGCAGCAGAGGGTCCTGCAGGCTGGGCCAACTTGGAAGCACATTGGCCCCTAACTGAGGACGTTTTGGCCTGGGCTTTCCGGGAAAAGGAGCCCCTCTGATGCTGGCCGGAACGGGGTTGTTGCCTCTGAGTCCGTCTGCGAAAACGACTCTGGTTCCTATGAAAGGAACCGAGTCTAGATCTGTACATGGCCTGGACAGACCCAACGGCCTTCCTGGCTTCCTGTAACTTGGTGATGACCTTCTCCAATGCTTTACCAAACAAAACTTCGCCATGAAAGGGGGCATCCAAAATGTTTTTCTGGACGTCCGGGGTAAACCCGGAGACACGGAGCCATGAGTGTCTCCGGAGACATACGCCTGAGGCTGCCGCTCTGGCCGAAGAGTCCGCGGAGTCATACGCGGCTCGGAGCACCTGGGTCTCCACGTCTGAACCAGTGTGGAGGAGCTGAAGCAGTTCCTCCTTTGGGCCACTGTCTGGCAATTTCTCTGCCAGATCCTGCCCCTATTCCCACAGCGCATTCTGAAACTGAACCATGTGGGTCAGGTAATTCAGGGATCTGATGGCGCAAGTCGCGGCTGAGTAAGAGCGCTTACCCAGCACGTCCAGTTGCTTGGACTCTGGATCCGGTGGCTGCGTGCTCAGATGTTACGGTTTCTGAGACCGGTCATGAGAGGCTGTGATGATCAGGGAGTCGGCCAGAGGATGATTAGAGAGGTACTGGTCCTCCCTAGGGGCCTTGTACAGGCGGTCAGCCTCCGGCATAGCCGGAGCCGAATGTGGACGCTTCCACGCTGCCTTGGTGACGTCCACGAAGGTGTCCACCAAGGGTGGTACTACCACAGGCTTAGGGTCTTTGCCGAGGGTAATGGCAAGTAATCTTCGGTTCTAGTTCCTCCAAGATCCCATCCATGTTCTTTGGATGTCATTATCTCAGAGAACGAGGGGTCATCCGGAGGAGACCTAGGGAGGTCGTGGGTCCGGAGAAGGGATGCTGATCGGTGAAGGAGACCTGGAGCATTTGGAGATGTCAGATCTGGAGTCCTCCGTCGACGGCGAATACCGACGTCTTCTGGGTCTCTTGGGGCTGGGTGACCCTGAAGAAGATTTAGACGGAGGCCTTCTCTTCTCTGTAAATCTGCCCCTAGGAGGTGTTACTGGCTCCTGGGGGAAGGTGCTCGGCCCGCTGCCCCTTTGGGCGGAGGAGGGGGCGCAGGTGTCGGTGGTGCCATGGGTGCGGGAGGAGGGTGCGTGATGACCACATCCTTTTTGATGGTGTCCCATCAGAAAGTGAAGAGCTCCTTCACCTCTGCCAAGTTGAGTCCCGACGACGGGCCGGGCGCCGGTGGTCTGTCATCGGGGCCAGTGTCGGCTCCCCGTGGGAGCTCGACGGGTCCGGAGTCGCCCGCCTGGTCTTCGGGCTGAGTGGACTCCTCCTCCGATAATGCCTTCTGACCGACGTCGGTAGGCGGTGTGGCTCTTCTGTCTGTGGCCGCAGGCGCCGTTCCCCCGGCCGGCGTTCTGGGGGGAGAATGCCTGACCGGCGACGGTTGACGAACTGCCACCGGCTCACGGGAGTGCCTATGGGCCTTGGCCGACGTCCGCCTAAGGGAAGTCAGCTCCTTGGTCTTGCGTTGGAGAGGCGGAGGCAAGGAGACAGACCAGACGTCGGAGGCAGAGAGCCGGGACGAAGACTTGAGATGCTCCCCTGACCTAGACGAGGCCTTAGCAGATGAAGAGGGCCTGGAGGTCTTGGCAGGCGGCAGGGTCGAAGAACCGCTGGCAGATTTGACCACTACCGTCGGAGACTCAGAGTGAGCCCTCGACGGAGAGCGGTCAGACCTGGAGCCGGAGCTGCGGGAGTCCGAGGCCCTGGAGGAGGATCTAGGTCTCACCTTCTCCCGATGTTTCTCGTGGTGCCTGTGGGACTTTCCCGAAGATTCCCCCCTGGAGGAAGGTTCCATAGCCTTGAGCTTTTCTTCCAGAAGGAAAGCCTGGAGAGCCTTCTGTCGGCAGATTCTGGTCCAGCTATTAAAGCCCTGGCAGAAGGAGCAAGCCTGGGTGTCGTGGTCCGGGCCCAGGCACCAAACGCAGGCCGAATGGGGGTCTTTAAAGGGGATCTGCTTCCCACAAGCACAGTTTGAAGGATGGCCCTCCACTGAAGTAGGGGAGGACATCAGACGAAGAAAAGTAGTCTTGAAGAAGAATTTCTTCCACAGTTTCTGATTTGGAAAGGATTTCCTGGACGTCGCATGCTAGTATTAACCGAAGGGGTCGAGACATGCAAGTCGACGGCGGGAAAGAACTGGGGATTCTGGCGGGACTGCCTCCTTATGTACTACGCCTGACGTCGGGGCCGGGACCGACGTTGGAGGCGGTCCCCGCTGAAGACTGCTAGCTAGAAAATTTTCCGTGGGGTCCTGACGCCGACCAGCTTCAGTCCTAATGGTGTAACCTGCTGCAAGAGCTGTACCTCGAAGAAGATCAATAGTTCTAGGAGTGGTATATGTTGTTCATTCACACTTCTTGGCATGTCCCCTTCCACTTTAAATCTTGCCGGAAGTCTTCAAACTGGCTCCTCCCACCCACCCGGGTGGTATTCACCTCGGCTCCACCCCATGACGCCAGATCTTAGCCCGCTGGAAGCAAGGTTGTGTGCCCAAAGCTGGGAGGTCGGGTGTGTAGGTGTGGATGAACAACATATACCACTCCTAGAACTACTGTTACAGGTGAGTAACTTGTTCTTCTAGGAGCGTGGATATGTTGTTAATCCACACTTCTTGGTAGACTCCAAGCAGTTCTCCGGGAGGAGGGAGGCAAGGCGCACACCCCCTACTTAGGGAATAAAGACTGGAGAACCGAGGCCCCAAAACCAGCATCCCAGCGTGACTCAAGGTCCATGTGGTTGTGGGTACTGAAGTTGTTTGCTGACTTTCAGGTAGCAGCCCAACAGATTTCCTGGATAGAGAAGAGCATGAGGGAACCTGTATCTTCCAGTGAAAAGGAAGATCTGGCATCATGGGCTGAAGTATATACCACCCGGGTAGGTAGGAGGAGCCAGCTTGAAGACTTCAGGCAATATTTAAAGTGGAAGGGGACATGTCAAGCAGTGTGGATGAACAACATATCCACGCTCTCAGAAATAAAGTTTTACTTAACCTCCTTCTGAGGAAAGAAAGTGAATAGATTTTTAGACTTCAGAGTACTAAACTGACTGGTTTGAATGAACAGAGATTTAACACCATTTCTTAAAAAATGATATAGTTCTATTGTTTCATGTATTTTTTTTTTGGTCTCCATTTTCTAGGAGATGACGTTACAGCCTGAGGAATCAGGGTCGGAGCCTCAGATAGTGGCACCAGGAGCATTTGGTGCCTGTGTCTTCAGCTGTACCTTCTTCTGGTGTCAGGAAGGCCAACTTGTTTTGGGCTTCCCTGCCTTTGCCACAAAAGGACGACTTGTTATGGAAAGACCCTCGTCCCTTGCCCCTCTGAGGATTAAAAAAGGGAGCTGGTCTGAAAGTCTTAAGGGTCGTTCTAGTTTCATTTGAAGTCTTAAGAGACTGCTCCACCTGCTGTCCCAACAGGTAAGTTCCATCAAAAGGAACATTTGTAACCTACTGCTTGACGTCTTAGGTGATGCCAGAAGTCCACAGTCAGGAATGATGCATGATGCAAATGCCTACTGCAGCAGAGCATGGTGCGTATCAAAGTCATCCATAGAGGCTTTACGCTGATGAGTCTTGCACTTAGTGCCTTGCTCGACAGTCTGCAGAAAACCTCCAATTTCAGCAGAGACTTCAGCCTGCTCCTTAGGGAATACTTGTATTGGAAAAATGCTCATAGTAGCTGGCAAGCCTCATGCCCAGAGTAGCCGAAGTATAAGCTCACTTACCCGAAGTGTCCATCTTGCATGACTCCCAGTTGATGAAATGCTCAGAGACCTCCTTATAGATAATGGCCTTATCCTTCTCTAGGAGAATGCCAAAAGCATCAACTATGGGGTTCTGGGTAGAGAGACACACTGGTTTGTCCTTAGGGGCAATGTATTTCTTATCAGTCTGCTTGGGGACAGCTACCAGCCAAAGTAGGTCTGTGCCAGATCGCATCAGGCAGGGTCTCCAATGTGGGAGGAACTGACTAAATTGACTGGAATACTGGACACATTTAGGAACTCCAGTTGGAGGCATTTGCCCTGGTCAGTGGCTGGCGGCTCAAAACTCAGTGCTGAATGCATGTTTCTGAGCAGAGCCTAAAAGGAAAGATCCTCCTGAGGCACAGACACAGGAACTGTGTCCGAGGCATCTAGACTACAGAAAGTCATCATCACCACCTTAAGAAATGATAAGACCGGGCGGGGTAAGACACATTCCCCTCTATACCCTCATCAGAAGGGGAGTAAATCTAGAATGTGGCTGCGTCACTACCAGCGACACCAGTTCCGGTCCCGAAGGATAAGGAAGCAGTGCCAGAGACAGCATCGTAACCAGATCCAGTGCTGGGGATATCCCAGGCACTGAGGGCGGCACCGAACCAGGCACTGGTCCTGGTCCCGAAGAGCCCAACCACAGGACCAAACCTGCTGCAGAAGACCCAGCCAGCACCAAAGTGACCATTAATTGCACCGTGGCTGGTCCCGTCCCTACCAGGGGTGGGGAAGCAGCCAGTGGGTAAGGACCCTGAGGCTGTTGCCAGACAAAAGCACACTATCTGACCCAAAAGCACCACCTTCAGTACTGGTTCCAACAGCCCCAAAGGGCCAGGGACTAGCTCCATTAGTGATGTAACAATGTTAAATGTTGCACCCACTGCCGCATAAGAGCTGCCCACTGGAGTTCCCGCTTACAGACAAAGAGGACACCGATGGTGCCTCCGAGAAACCAAGTATTAAGCAGCAGACCTTGTAGAGAGTGACCTCAACCGGTGTCATTATTTCCCTTCCAAGAAAGAAGCCAAGGCCAAGTGGCATGCGTGAAACAGGGACTGCATCTTTTTGTGCTTGTGAGAGGAGAGTCCTTCCTCCCAGGCACTGGACCGCCTGTGGTATAAACCTTTCCCCAACAGGAAAGGTGGACAGGACATAGCCTCGCTGCCAGAACAGCCTGCCTGTACAGGCTCCCTGCTGCCCTCTTCAGTGGTCAACCGCTGACAATCAGCAGAGGTGAGAAGAAAACTAAGATCATTTTGCGACAAAATACACTAAACTGGCACATAAATAAACTCTAGTTTTAAACACTAAAATTGAAAGAAGTGAACCCGTTGTATAGATGTGAAGTTCTGAATCCCGGCAGCAAGTGATGAATTTGATGCGCACTCAACGGTGTGGAAAAAAGGAACTGAGGCAGTTGGGGTTGGCACCAATGTAAACCAGCGGCTGCGTGTGCTGGCTCATGGGTGTTGCGCTGCTTACCTTGGCACTGCTGCTCCTTTGAAAAGTTCTGTCCCACTGGGACTTCGCATCTTCAGCTCAGTCTATTATCGGGAATCAAGGTGAAGACTGGATTCCTGAAGATAAGCAAGCCCTAGTGGTCTACTGTGTCCCCCACCTCGGAGCATATTTTAACATACCCTGGTGGTCTAGTGTAACAGCCACCCCCAATAATCGCTCCTCTGAGAATCCTGTAACACACCCTGGTGGTCCCAATGTCTCTCTCCCCCCCTCCTGAACACTTCTCTGGGCATCTTGTAAGATACAATGGTGGTCTTGTGTGGGCCCCAATCACTCGAGTGTACTGCACCATACCCTGGTGTCCAGGGATCCCAGGCAGATTGGCCATTTTAAATAATTAACCATGTCCTGGTGTCTAGTGGTTCCCCCCACCCCAACCCCGATCACCTGTTTCAAGTATCTAATCATGCCCTGGTGTCTACCGCCCCCCATGCTCTGATCGCCAGTGGTGTGGTGGGGTGCAGGGAAGCAGGATGTGAGTGAGGAGGTCGAGTGGGGTGTGTGGATACTGGATCACCAAGTGCTTAGTTGTAATACTGTGAACAGGCAATCGGGGGTAGGGTAGGGGAACCACTGGATACCAAGGTATGGTGCAATATGCTCAAAGGAGCAACCAAGGGGTGGGGGACACATTTTAACATAACCCTAGTGTGGTCTAAGACATTTAGAGGCATGATTGGGGAATGGGGGAGGTCACAGTAAACTACCAGGGAATATTTCAGTGCTCAAACAGCTGCCCTGCCGGGGGGGGGCAGCTGAGGCTTACCGCCCAGTTAAGAAGTGATTTGCAGCGGTGGTCAATAGCACCACTTGGTGGTGGTGGGGGGAGATACAGGTTTAGAAGTGGTATATGTTGTTCATCCACGCTGTCTGGCAGGTTCCTGGCCGCTTAATTTTTGCTGGAAGGTCTCTTGTGGCCCTCCCACCCACCAAGGCAGTGTAAACCCTTGGCCCGCCCCCATGACGC
This sequence comes from Neoceratodus forsteri, assembly GCA_016271365.2. Lineage (NCBI taxonomy): Eukaryota > Metazoa > Chordata > Ceratodontiformes > Ceratodontidae > Neoceratodus > Neoceratodus forsteri. The sequence goes on from CM057450.1 coordinate 1,549,961,869, forward strand.
CAGATCTAGCCCACTGGAAGCCAGGTTCTGTGTCGAAGCCATGGAGGTTGGGTGGGTCGTATGGATGAACAACATATACTACTCCTAGAACTCCTGTTACAGGTGATTAACCTGTATTTCTAGGGACGTGGATATGTTGTTCAATACACACTGTCTGGCAGACTCCTAGCAGTTCTCCGGAAGGAGGGAGGCAAGGCGTGCACCCCCTACTTAGGGAATAAGGACTGGAGAACCGAGATCCCAAAACCAGCATCCCGGCGTGATTCTAGGTCAATGGGGTAATGGGAAATAAAGGTGTGTGCTGACTTCCAGGTAGCAGCCCTGCAGATTTCCTGGATAGGGACGTCCCTAGAAGCAGCCACCGAAGCAGCGGTAAGGTGGGTAGAATAAGCTCTTATCCCTTTGGGAGGCTCCATGCCCACCAACCTATAGCAGAGATCTATGCAGTAGGTGACCCACCTGCTTATCGTCCACTTGGGCTGCAGATCTGCCAGGTGTGGCTTCAGCGCAGGTGACAAACAGCTGGTGAACATCTCCCTGAACTTCAGCCATTCGCTCCTTATAATAAGCGAGCCCTCTTCTAGGGTCCAAAGTATGGAGCATGTATTCGGCCTCCGAGGTGTGATTGGGGTAGAACACCAGCAGAGTCAACACCTGATTCAGGTGAAACTCTGACACCACCTTCGGAAGGAATTTCGGGTGGGGGCGAAGGACAACCTTGTCCCTGTGGAAGACCAGATAAGGAGACTCGATGGAAAGCGCCTGGAGCTCTCCCATCCTTCTGGCTGATGTGATAGCCACCAAGAAGGCGGTCTTCCATGACAGGTGAGATATTGCACCTGTGCATCGGTTTGAATGGCTTGCCCATGAGCTTAGCCAACACCAGCAGTAGATCCCACATAGGTGGAGGTTCTCGCACCGGAGGGGATATGTGATCAAGGCCTTTGAAAAACCACCTGACCACCTTCTCCTGCACCACCGACTGCTTGCCGGAACACGTCCGGTAAGCAGAGATGGCTGCCAGGTGCACCTTAAGGGTCGCCGACCAAAGCCCTAGCTGAGAAAGGGACCACAGATAGTCCAAAATACTAGCCAAGGGACAGGAAGAGGGGTCCAACCCCTTGTCCTGACACCAAACGGAGAATCTCTTCCATTTGAAGGCGTAGCATTTTCTGGTTGACTCCTTACGGGATGCCTCAACGATGTTGAGGACCTCGTCGAAAAGATCCAAGGCCTGGAAATCTAGCTGCTCAGGAACCAGGCCGTCAAGGGCAGGGATTGAAGGTCCGGATGGAGAACCTTCCCCTTGTCGACTGAGATCAGGTCCGGTTGGGCTGGAAGCCCCCTCGGGAGCCTGGAGCTGAGGCTAAAGAGATCTAGGTACCAGAACTGGCGAGGCGAGTCTGGGGCTACCAGAATCACCTGCGCCTTGTCCCTCTTCGCCTTGAGAAGCACCTTGTGGATCAAGGGAAATGGATGGAAGGCATAGAAGAGGCCTGGGGTCCACGGCCCCGAGAAAGCATCCCCCAGAAGCGAGCCCTGCTGAGGGGGGCGGGCATGAAACAACCTCAGCTTCACATTTTCCCTGGAGGTGAACAGGTCCACCTGAGGGGTGTCCCATTGGGAGAACAGTTCTTGCACTACCTCCGACAGGAGTGACCACTCGTGAGATGCAGCACCTATCTGACTGAGGGCATCAGCCAGACTGCTGGAGGCTCCTAGCTGATCACGAGAGACCAGATGCAGAGAGCCTCCCGCCCTGACGGTTGAGGTAGTACATGGTCATGGTGTTGCCCGTCTGGAGCTGAACCACCTGACCCCATACAAACGGAGCGAAGGTGGTGAGGGCTAGCCGAACCGCTCAAAGCTCCAGCAGGTTGATGTTGCATCGAGACTCCTGAGGGGACCACAGGCCGTGGGCCTGGAATTCCCCCAGACAGGCACCCCAAATCAGAGAGGCATCGGTCGTACGAGTGACCGTCTGTTTGGGGAGAACAAACGGGATACCCTCCTGCAGATGAGCTGGGACGAGCCACCACTGCTGGCCGTCCCACATCTTCTGGGTCACTGTCACTGGTTGGTCCAGAGGACCGGAGCGCTGTGACCACTGGCTGGTCAGCCCTCATTGCAGAGGACGCATATGCCAACGGGCCCAACAGACCACGCTGGTGCAGGCCGCCATGAGGTCCAGAAGGCACAGGAAGTCCCGGGCAGGGTGCAAGCACCCAACCAGAAATGACTGGACACAGGAGGAAAGGACCCCGGCCCTCTCCACCAGAAGCTGAGCTCTGCCCTGATGAACTGGATCACCTGCGATGGCATGAGTTCCAATTTGGCCTCGTTGACGAGGAGGCCAATCTGAGAGCAGACCTGGAGGGCCAGATTCCTGGTCCGCTCCACCTCCAACCTGGAGGGGGCTGCTATCGGCCAGTCGTCCAGGTAAGGGTACACCTGGATCCCTCGGCACCACAGGAATGCTGTCACCACTGCCATGCATTTGGTGAAGACCCTGGGAGCTGGAGAAAGGCCTAAGGGCATGGCACAGAACTCAAAGAGATCCCTCTGCTCTGAAGCAGAGGAATCGCTGATGAGACGGATGGATTGGGACGTGAAAGAACGCGTCCTAGAGGTCCAGAGAGCAAAACCACATGCCTAGTTCCAAGGATGGAATGATCTGAGCCAGAGTGACCATCCTGAAGGTGTGCGGCCTTCGGAACTTGTTCAGGTCGTGCAGATCGAGAATGGGGCGCCAGCCCCCCGTCCGTTTTGGGACCAGGAAGTACCTGGACACAAACCCTGGGTCTGGAGGAGGGTCCGCCACTTCCCTGATAACCTCCTTTTGGAGAAGCAGGGCAATGTTGGCTCAACAAGCAGACAAAGAGGCCGCGGAACCCATTGCCCCTGGTGGGGCAATGGCTCGATACGGAGGGCACTGCTCGAACTCCAGAGGTAGACCCCTGCCGCCACTTCTAGCACCCAGCGGTCCGTGGTGATAGTGGACCAGGCGGAAAGGAAGTGGCGGAGCTGCCTCCACGGGGAACTGGGGAGGAGGACAGGCTGGGGCGACACCCTCAACCTGTCACTTGGCAGGCTTGGAGGAAGGACCGGCCAAGGGGCCTCCTGGGTCTTTCCCTCCAGGCCTCCTATTGGAGGAAGTGGCAGACTTGGCTTTAGGGTGCCAATTGTGAGCCTGCTAGTCCTGTTGCTGGTGCTGCTGGGCCGGACATACCGCAGGAGCGGAAGGGTGAAAGGGCTTACGCTGCTGCTGGCGGCCTCTGTCCTTCTAAGCAGATGTGACAGAGTCCAAGGTGGCACTGGACTTCTCGATCCTCTGGAGATGGCCTTCCACCCCGGGCTCGAACAAGTTGGTGCCCAGGAAGGGAATGTCTGCCGGCTTGTGCTGGTTGTCCGCCGTGAAGGTGGAGATCCACAGCCAAGCTCTGTGGCGCATAGCTACTGCGGCTGCTGCTGACTGGGCACAAGAGTCACCCATGTCCAAAGAGGTCTGGAGCTGCTGTTTAGCCACCGCGCTTCCCTGATCCCGAACTTGCTTGACCATCGTCTGAAGGTCAGCCGGGAAATGGGGAATCACCACATTCAGGGAACCCATAAGGGCGTGTGAGAAATGTGCCATCAGTACAGCCGAGCTAGCCTATCGAAGGCCTAGGGAGGAAGCAGCGTAAACCTTCCGCCCCGAGTAATCCAGCTTCTTGGATTCCTTATTGGGCGGTTTGTCCACAACCCTAGCGTTCCTGGAACGCCGGGAAAACACTGTCACCAGCCCCTCTGCAGAGGGGTGCTCCGAGGAACCAGAGAGTGAATCGATGGGGACTGCGTACTTGCGGGCCATCCTGGCTAAAGGTGCGGGACAAGAAGCAGGCCACTGCCACAACTCCAGGGCCGGGCCAACAATGGCTTTGGCCACCGGGAAGGCCTCCATAGGAGAATCTCATCAGTCCAGTATCTCCGTGAGGGGATACCTGGCCCGTTTCTGGATGGGTTCGAGCTGCATCCCAGTAGACTCTGAGATGAATTGAAGAATACCCAAGAACGAGGATGGGCTCTTGTTCACCGACTGACTCCCAGCGGATTCCGGGTCAATGGGCCTGGAGTACAGGGAGAAGTCATCGTCAGACTCCCGAGGAGTCTGCAAACAGCTGCCGAGTGCCTGAGTCACCCTCCACCTGCCAAGATCAACTGGGAGTGAGGGTGACAGACAACCTGTGGGGCAAGCCCTGACCCGACCAAGAATCCTTGGCCGGGGCCCCTGTCTTCGGTTGAGGAGGCAGTGGTTCCACCACAATTGGCTAAGCAGCCTGTTTCGGCTGAACAACCAGTGCCAGGGTCGACTCCTCGATGACTATGAGGGGTTGTTTCCGTCGCTCCAGTGACAGACACTTAATTGCCAGAGAAGGCGATGGAGCCGGCTTGTTACCGGTCAATAAAAGTTGCTGCCACATCATGTCCTCGTAGCACCGATGTAACTTACATTGGAGCCTATCCTCCAAAGAGGACAAGGAGGATGAGCGGTGGCGCCACTTTCCATGGTGTTGAGACTGAGACTGCCAACATCAGCGGGATCTACTCGACTTGGAAGAGGACAGAGACCTTCGGGGTCGATGAGAGTGGGTCAAAGAGGGGACGGGGAAACCTGCTCATCCCCTGGTTCAGGGTCCTTTACCGGGGACTTCGGCACGGGCAAGTCCTTGGTTACCACCGGGGGAAGCGGTGAAGAAGGGTTGTCAGCTTCTCCAGTCGACAATCCATCTAACGGGTCGATAAAAATCTTGACCGCGCCGACGGATGTCTCGGCCGGCCGACCTGACTGGGACACCGTGAAGCCAGTGGCCTTAGCTGCAACCTCGACTGAAGTCAAGAGCCGACGGTCCGTTGAAGGGGATCTCTCCCGCTCCCACGAACGTCGGCGTTGGGACTTACCTTTTGGTTCTTTTTTGTTAGACCGACTGGAATGTCCCGGTGGCCCTTCTCCTTTGGTGGAGAAGGACTGGCAAAGCTCCTTAAAAGAAGCAGTATAGGAGGAGCCCAAGGAGAGCGGGATAAATGCCACAACCGAGGAGGAAGATGAAGCGACTTGGGCGCCTCCTCCTCGAGGGCGATCAACTGCTCCAGCGAGCCTCAGCCACGGGATACCGGGCCTCCTTTGACTTCACACCGTGGGTACCGGACGCCCAAGTTGCAGTCTGGCAGCGCGGTCCCCTAGAACTGCCGAGAAGGATTTGCACAGATCATGAGCAAGACCCAGGCAGTAAACGCACGTGGAGTGCAGATCGGTCCGGGACATCTGCCCGCAAGGGCACCGACGGAAGCCGGGAGTGGATTTGTCCATCGCAGCCGCGAGGTAAGAAGACTGAAGTCTTGTAAATTTCAAAACAATTTTCAGTAAACCCGAAGAGGTAGGTTCCGGGCCTAAAACGAAGAGCACTAAGGAGGGAACCCGAGCTTCAGAGCGGTAAGGAAGATCTGGTGTCATGGGGGGAAGCCGAGGGTTTTACCACCCGGGTGGGTGGGAGGAGCCAGCTTGAAGACCTCCCAGCAAGAATTAAAGCGGCAAGGAACCTGCCAGAGAGTGTGGATTGAATATAGCCACATCCCTAGAAAGGTTGTCTACCGCAGCTTCAAACCTTTGAATATACTAATATACTGCTGTGTCGGTATGCATGAGGGAACCGCCTCATTTGCACAGGCGAAGGGGTATTTTAGCTCTTTAGCGCTGCCTGGTTTGTTGGCCACTCCCAGGGCTTCTCAATATAAACTGGCTATCGACCCCTTATGTTTTACATTCTATAATGCAAATATTTTCACCTCTCATTTAATACATCTCACATGCTAGTCTAAAGTCAGACGTGAATATGTCTTTGAAGTAATGTTCCATCACATCAGCATGTGATGTATACCACCCAACCCTTGAAACACCCCATAACCTTGGGAGGCTCTGTATGCAATGACCTGATGACCGCCCTCTGAAAGTTATCGGAACAGGCAAGCTGAAATTCATTCACTTTGTCACATCCCTAACTGCAGGTATAGCTGCTTCTCCATTAGTTGTTCGGAACCTGACCGCCTCAGCAATTCTAACTTGCATGGCAGCAGGACTTTAGAACTGCTTAGGACTCAAGAAGCAGCAGACATTAGATTTTGATGTTAAATGCCATTTATAAGTCAATACTTCTTACAATGCTAACTGCCATCTGAGTTGGAGCTCAAATGAGTAAAATTGGACATTAAAGAGTAACAAGTAACTCAAACGGACACAAATAAGGAGGCTGCAGTCAGTCAACAAAAAATGATTACTTTTAAAAACCCTTCTGACCATTAATATTTCTGCATCGCTTACTCTACAAAGAAGAGTACAGATGATTGAAAACACTTTGCACTTTGAAAACTTGACATTAGTTGGTGTTCCAAACATGTATGGAGTCTATTTTTCAGTAAGGGACATGTTAAAAGATTTATTTCTGCTCTGCAGTTGCCTCCAGATAATTTACTATTTCTCACAACGGCATGCAGGATTCCAACACATGAAATATCAGATGTGGTTGATGCTGGAAAGAGACTATATCTAAAGATGAGCTAGGATCTTCACAAATCACATTATTTCTTCCTTAAAAGTCATGAACAAACTCAAATGAAGCAGACTCAAACCTACCTGTAAGCATCGGAGTCAATTTCGGCACATAAAAATGATTTAAAAAAGACAAGCACACACAGGAGGCATATTTTTGAAGAAACGACACAATTTGCATTACACTGGCAACAAACAAATTAAAAACGCAGAGAAATTTACTAAAACATTACCAATTTTTTTTTTGTAGACTATCTATTCGCCGGATCCAAGGAACTCTCTCTCCAGCTACCTCCCATGCTCACGACTTTACCTCCCTATCTGAAGCTCTCTTGGAACCAGGCCGACCCAGCCCAGCGCATCGCCCGGCTCTGAGCCCCCCAAGGTGGGACCGCCTTACGCCCTGGCGCTCTATCTATGATCTAATGTGCCGGGCTGGAGTCGGAGGTGTGCCCTGGAAAGAGCCTGACTATGGAAGGTGGCGGGACACAAGTGCCTTCAACTATCCCTGAGTCAGGAATTTTCTTGTGCATTTCCCCTCGGAGCGCAACCGTGCAATGACGTCAGCACGGCAACCCACAGACGTCATCCAGGCTTCTCCCTTGTAGTTGCTTCTGCGTGAGTAATACTCTCGGTCTCCACCGGGGGTCTCTACTATGCCGGAGAAGCCTAGGATCCCTCCCAAGGGACAGGAGAGCAGTCCTCCAGACGCTCGATCCTCTCTCTCCCCTGCCGACCCCCGGGCTCGTTCCCGAACCTGGGTCGCCGGCATGGCGCGAGGTGCGGCGTCCAGTGCCTCAGTTGTTGACTGTTCTGTACTGTACTCTCCCGGGTCATACCTGAAAATAGGCAGGATTGTTGCCTAGCGTACTTACCCGGTTACCAAAAGCTAATAAATAAAAAAAAAACTCAGTGCCACCAAAAACATTACCAACTGACGTTAAAAGGTTATTTCATTAGAGTTCTGCATGGAGTACACTTTATTTTCTGATCTCTTGCACAGAGCGTTACAATGGGTGTAGACACAATCTGGCTACAGAGACTGCCTGTGAATAATTTGTGGCCAACATGACAGTCTAGAAATGGGCACATATCTGCTGTGTTCTGCCTACTCACCCCCTCCCCCAGACTGAAGATTTAGGCATACTGAAGATATGTCTGCTACCTGCTATAGCAATCAGTGTAGACACGAGGCACTGTAGCGTACACTGACTAGAACCCACCAAAAAAAAAAAAAAAAAAAAAAAAACAGGGAGAAACGTCCTGGGCACAGGCACCAGATTATATGGAACCACTGTCAAGGGGGTGGGATTATTCATTTGGAAGCAGAATACTACAGTTATGTGCACTTTCCATTATTGGAGCCAAAGCACTACAATTTAATTTTGTGCAGTAAGGCTTATAGGATACAAGACACAGACAGTGGTATATTAAAATGACAAGGAAAGATACTTACACCTCAGTTTTTGTTCCTTGTCTCCTTTGACACTGAACTGTGAGACTCCTTCAATAAATTCTATGGAACAGTAAACAAAAGAGAAATCCTAATGTAATGGAAACTAAATAAACGTTCAAATAACTTTTTTCAAGCAAGTAGTTTAAAAGAATCAGTGCTCATCTATAAATTCTTCAGATGAATTCTATAGGCAAAGAGAAAAAATTACTTACCTTAGTAATGTTGTTTCTTCTAACGGAGTCTTGCTGTATTCTGACTAATGCAGTTATCCCAGCACTTGAACTGTTCCGGAGAGGAAAGCGTTAACTCCATGCAGAAGCACAGAACGTTGACGCTGGAGCTCGGTTTTCAAACCTCTGTCTCTGGTACTCTGCAGTGTAACCGTCAGACTCTTATGAGCACTAAACTAACTCAAAAGTTAGAAGTTGTTTCTAAGATTTTTTTTTGTGCCAAATGGCAATAACAGATTTTAGGGTTAAAAGACTCAAGTCGAGAACCCCAAAAAGAATATAAGCAGGTAGTGAAACAACCAAAAACATTCATAACAAAAACCAGAAAACCCTTAATAAATAAAGGCATGCCAAGTACACCTCTGCGGTGCAGCACTGTGCCTGCCAAACCACATCCCAAAACTACTAGGTTCCAGGAGGGAAGGCAGAGAGGTAGGTCAGAATACAGCAAGACTCCATTAGAAGAAACAACATTACTAAGGTAATTTTTTCTTTAAACAACATGAAGTCTTGCTGTATTCAGACTATATGCAGACTACCAAACAGTACCCCCTTGAAGGAGGGAGTCACAGAACCTATTTGGGGAACAGGCTCTGCAGCACAGCTGTGCCAAACCTAGCATCACTTCTTGACTGAATGTCCAGAGAGTAATGCTTGGTAAATGTGTGAACAGTTTTCCAGGTGGCTGCTTTACAGATTTCCACTAAGGGTATATCTCTAAGCTGCTGCGACCGAAGCAGCTGTACCTCTGGTAGAATGAGCCCCCAGGCCTGAGGGAGGCTCTTTCCCAAGCTTTAAATAGCAGAACTGGATACAGGAGACAATCCACCTGGCAACTGTTCTCTTGGTAGCAGGTTTGCCCATTCCCACTTCTCCATACTGTAAGTGAGAAACAACTGAGAACAGTCATTCCTGTGGGCCTTAGTATGTTCCACATAGTAACTAAGAGCCCTCTCTACATCAAGACTGTGTAATCTTCTCTCCTCCAGAGGAAGAATGATCAGTAAAAAATACAGGCAATGACATTGACTGGTTCAAATGAAAGTCTGATACCACCTTAGGAAGAAACTTTTCTGTTGGTGCGAAGGATCACCTTATCCCTGTTAAATGAAATGAAATTAGGTTCCACTGATAAAGCCTGTAATACACAGACTCTCCTGGCAGAGCTAATGGCTACCAGAAATACAGTTTTTTAAGTCAAATATTTCAGCTCAGCTGAGGATAAAGGCTCAAAGGGGGACTGCATAAGCTGTGCTATACAGATATTCAGATCCCAAGAAGGGGTAGGCTCCCTAAAAGGAGTATTAACATGTACTAAACCCTTGAAAACTGGATATGAAGCTAAGGAAGAGCCCTTACCAGCAGAAAGGAAGGCAGACAGCTGCCAAATGTACCTTGAGAGTAGTATGCCTGAGGCCTAAACTATTAAGATGCACCGAATAGTCCAGTACAGAGGTAATATGTTCCTAGGAACACCAAAACCCAAATCTTCCATTTGGAATTGTAAGTCTTTCTGGTAGCAGGTTTCCTGCTAACCTTTAAAATGTCCAAGACCGATTGAGAAAGGTGTAGGCTTGCATATTCTAGCTCTTCAAGAGCCAGGCCTTGAGCCTGAGAGTCTGAAGATTGGGGTACAGGATCCTCCCCTGTGAGAAGGTAAGACGATTGAACTGTCTGGGAAGACACAGAAGCAGTGCTACTGACAGTGACAAGAGAAAGGGGTACCAAGGCTGCCTGGCCCAGTCTGGAGGCACTAGAATCACCCTGCAGGGCTGAGACCTGATCTTGATCAGGACCCTGAATATCAGTGGAAAAGGAGGGAATACATACAGAAACATGTTTGTCCAATTCAACAAGAGAGCATCCTGATGGACAGAGCCCAGAAGAGACAGTCTGCAGCAAAAGAGAGGAAGTTGGTGATTGTCCGGGGCTGCAAAGAGATCCATCTCTGGAGTGCCACAGCTCTTGAAAATGACCTGAAGAATTAGAGGATTCAGGGTCCATTCGTGATGACCCTGAGAAATCCTGCCGAGAGCATCTGCTAAAATGTTGTCCTTCCCTGGGAGGTGCACAGCCACCAGAGAAGGCTGAAGGCAATAAGCTAGAGACCATATCTTCATAACCTCTGTGCACAAGGCCGAGGACCAAGTGCCTCCCTGCTTGTTGATGTACCACATGGTTGTGGTATTGTCTGTTCTGATCTGCACCACTTTCCCTTGAACAACAGTTGAGAATATCTGAAGTGCTAGAAAGACAGCTCTCGATTCAAGAAGGTTTATGTGCAGAAGGGACTCCTGGTGTGACCAGGTTCCTTGAGCTGTGAGCTAATCTAGGTGAGCCCCCCCAACCTAGCAGGGAGGCATCTGTGGTGAGAATCACTGAAGGAGCCTGACTGATAAATGGTACACCCTGTCGAAGACTGTCCTCCCCCAGCCACCACTGGAGGGCCTGAACTAAAGTTTGAGACACTGGAACCAATTTGGAGAGAGAATCTCTTTTCTGAGACCAATAAGATCTGAACTGAAACTGAATCTCTCTCATCTGAAACCTTGCTCCCCGGACTACAGCTGTGGAAGCTGCCATGTGGCCCAGCAACTGTAGAAAGTGGCTGGCTGGATGAGAAAGTAGAGGATGAAAAGAGGAAGCCAGAGTGACTAGGGATTGAACCCTTGAGAGAGGGAGAAATGCTCTTGCCTGAATAGTGTCTATTTATACCCCCTATGAAAGTGAGAAGCTGGGCTGGCTCCAGAACAGACTTTTCTTGATTCAGAATGAAGCCCAAGGATTCTAGAAGTCTGAGTGACCTCTAAAGCTGACTTGATTTGGTCAGAGGACTGGCCCACCAGGAGCCACTCATCCAGGTATGGGAACAGGATACCCAATCTCCTGAGGAATGCCACCACTACTGCAAGACACCTGATGAACACCCTTGGAGCAGATGTTAGGCAGAAAGGCATAGCCCTGAATTGGTAATGGCCTGAGGGCAACTCGAACCTGAGGTACTTTCTGTGGGAATGTTTGATAGGTATGTGGAAGTAGGCATCCTTGAGATCCAGAGAAGTTAGCCAGTCTCCTGGTCTCAGAGAGGGAAGAATTACTCCCAGAGTCACCATCTTGAAATTTGGTTTTGTTAGATGTTTGCTCAGGTACCTTAAATCTAGGATGGGTCGCCACTCTCCTATCCTTTTTAGGGTAAGGAAGTACCTGGAATACAACAGTCTTTCTCCTGTGATGAAGAGGTACCTTCTCTAATGCTTGCAGAAGCAGAAGAGAAAAGAGTTCTGCCTCTAGTGGTTTTGTCTCCAAGGGAGAGGGAGGACTGAAGGACCTTTATCTCATTTTTGGGAACCTTTTGAAACTGAGAACAAGTCCCTGGCTCACTACTTCCAGGACCCATTAGTCTGAAGTAATAGACTCCCAAGCCTGGAAGTAGTGAGCCAGCCTGCCCCCTACTGGGAATGGGGAGGTGACCCTGACTGACACCTCAGGGTGTTTGTTTGGCAGGGGGCTTAGACTGCGTGGATGATGGGGTCCTGGTCATCCCATGCCTGCCTCTTATCCTAAAGAACCCCCTCTGTTGGAAAGAAGAGGAGGAGGCTTTAGCTTGGTAGAAAGGTCTATGAAAAGGCCTACCCCTGCCCCAAAATTGCTGCCTCTGAGGAGTGGTCTGCTTTTCCTTGGCTGCAGCACTCCTGTAGGTGGTCCTATATTTGTCCATTTTCTTCATGTAGTTCTCGGTTTGCTCACTAAACAGAGAATTACCAATTACAGGAAAATCCATGGCCTTAGTCTGGGTATCCTGTGAAAGATTGCTACATATAAGCCAAGCCTGCTGTTTTTGACAGAGAACTTTGCTGTCAGAGCAAGTAACAGCAGTCTAGAACTACAGCTCCTTTATTGATAAATCACTTCTATCTCAGCATTGCCTGTTTGTATTAAGCAAACAGATACTTTATTAGAAGAAGGGGGTCTCATTTAAGTAAAAAAAAAAAAAAAGAAAGTCACTGTGTCACTGTTTCTCTGAGGAAGGGAGCTGTATCAGCTGAATTTACTGAGTCAGGAGCAGAAGCTGAGGCTAATTGAGGGTGTGGCTTAGGCGTACAAAAGCAGGTGTCTCCAATTACAGCTTTCTGCTGTTTTTGACAGAGAACTTTTCTGTCACAGCAAGTAACAGCAGTCTAGAACTACAGTTCTTTTACTAATTGCCCTCCTTCCTACCCCCCCCCCACAGCCAGTTCTACTTTTATAGCTACTGGATTTGTCTGACAACAGGAACTTCCTGTTTGGCAGTAGGAAGGGAAGGATGACTGAGACACATTAGTTTCATCAGCCTTGAAGGAACCTAAAATAGCATCCCCACCCCCAGCTGCTGGAGGTCTGAATCCAAGCACAGAAGATGACTACAGGCGAGAACTGCAAGGGCACACAGGCAGTAGGAAAGTAAGTCTAAAAATACATAGAGGGAGGAGACAGTAAGCATACAAAGCAACAGGAGAGGGGACACAAAATAAGTCAAGATGGGAGTGGTGCAGTGCAATGGCTGTGGGGCAGCAGTGTTCCGGGAGACATTTTGGAGGCTGCGATGCTGCCCTGTTTGCAGGCACCTCTTTGATCTGAGGGAGGAGGTTGCCCATCTCCAGGCTGATCTGGCTAGGATTCGTGAAACCTCTTCCCCCACCCAGGGACTACCAGGGCCACCACTGCTACCTCAGAGGCTGCCAAGAAAGAGGAGCGGTTGGACCAAGGTGGGCTCAGGGAGGGAGAGGGTGGTGGAACAGAGGTGCATCCCTCTAGTTGTACCTCTCCACAATTCATATGCTGTTCTGGCGAAGAGGGATTCCTCCATGGAGGCACCTGTAGTGGAGACAAAGGAGGATGCTGGGAACCTCCACAAAGGAGATCCACAGGAGGGTGGCACGAGACCCCACGGGGAAGGAAATAACTCCTGGTGGGGGACTCGATCATTAGGGGGGTGGAAGGGGATAGGAAGGCAAGGTGCCTGCCTGGCAAAATGGCTCGGAGGGACAGGAAATGAATCCTCAGGATCACGGGAGCAGCTGCACGAGGGAGGGAGCTGGATGACATTGTCCACTTAGGGACAAATGACCTGGCTGTGAATGGGATCAAAGTGGTGCCAGAGGAGTTTGTAGAGTTGGGAAGGGGCCTTAGACAAGTAGCATCTACGGTAGCCTTCTCGGAGGTGCTGCCTGTCTATGCTAAGGATGATGCTAGGGTATTCTGCACCATGGGATTCAATGAATGGTTGAAACACTGGCGTGGAGCTCAGGGTTTTGGCTTCATTGGGGACTGGGGAGCCACCTGGAGGGATGCAGACCTATACTGGCACGATGGTCTGCATCTGTCCGGGGGGAGGGAACCAGGATCCTAGGTGACAGGTTTAAATGCTTCATTGGCAATCATTTAAACTAGCCAAGGGGGGAGGCACTGAAAAGGAGCAGGGAAATCCCAGCCTCCCCCCAAAAAAACACAGTAGTTAGTGAGGTAAACACCTAGGCAGAGAAGTCAGTAGGGAGCAGAACAGCTGTAAATGCAGAAAAAGGCAGCAAGGACAGGGTTAGGGCTAAAAGGAGTAAGGCCATTTTAAAAAAAAAAAAAAAAAAAAAAGGAAGGTGATGAGTACCAAGGCTCGCAGTCTGTGTAACAAGCTCCCTGAACTGGTGGCCTTGATGGAAAGAGGGCTGCTGGATATTGTGGCAGTCAATGAAAATGAAAATTACGTACCTACCGTAATTTTGATCTTTCTGTGCATCTTCACCATTCAACACTGTTGGGTACTCTGCCAGAGGTCAGGACCCCACAGGAGCTTTTTTTTTTTTTAGGTAGGTGGAGCCGACGCACTGCATGGTGCTCGCGGGTTGGCCGTTAGGCTACGTCAACTCCACCTGCCTGCCAGTTCTGAGTCGCTGCAGAGGTAAGAGGAAGGGAGTGGAGTGTGGGACAAGGAAGTCCAAGGGACAGAAAAAGGAAAAGATATATAAACCAAAAGGAGAAATAATGACTGAGAGGACAGAAAGGGAGTAGAAGTCGGAAACTAAAGGGATTGGGAGCGGCCCCAATCTCTGGAAATGGAAGAGGGAGGTAGGGTGGGTAAAGAATTTAGGAGGAGAGGGGGCAGTTAAACATCCCAGACTCTGGTCTGTCTCCAGATTACACAGGAACTGCAAGGAGTAACCAAAGGCTTTCTGCCAGAATTCAAGGCACAGAATGACTGGCAAACACTCCAGATAAGCAGAGTCGGCTATTCTGGAAAAAGGACAGGGTACAGAGAATTAACACCGTCTCAAGGAAAGATTATGGGTGCAAACAAGGAGAAGTTAAGTTGGATGGAAACAGGGAGGAGGAGAGAATGGAGGGCAACTGTCAATTCCCACCTCACAGGGGTGGAGCCAAAGCACTGGAGAAGGAGTGCCCCTACCCCCCCCCCGCTGTCCTCTCTCCCTGGAACATTATCCCCCTGTGTGCCCCTGTACTACCTCACTCCTGAAAAGAAAGGAGAGGGGTAAGGGATGGGCACAGAGAGGAAGGGGGACCCAGAGACTGAGGCCCCAGGGGTATGGAGGGTGGGATCGTGATGAATAGTGAAGATGCACAGAAAGATCATAATTACGGTAGGCATGTAATTTTCATATCCAACTGCGTCAATCCGGACTGCGGATGAGGCATGGAACCTGGAGACTCCGGGGGTGCGCAATACCTCTGGCTGAGATCCCTAGGGGCAGCAACTCCAGAGAAGGGCCTCTGCCAGGAAAGCAATGACGCCTCCGGAAAGGGAGCAGGCCAGGGCGGCACCACAAGGGTGGCCTCACCAAAATCGCCTAGAAAGGCGTGCGCAGAGTGCTCAGGATTGCTAACAGTGGCAGGTGTGAGGTGCAAGTCCTCCAACATCCTCACGAGGAAGCGCTGATACTCAGCGAGATCAGCAGCTGCAGAGATGTGGATAGAAGGTTCCACTCCCCCACAAGAGGGGGATGAGGAGCTGGAGGGCACCGGCAGTTCAGAGGGCAGCTGCTCGGGGGGGGGGGGGCAGTTGAGAAACCTGACTGTCCATCGCTCTAACGTAAACTGGGAACCGAGCAGCCACCGCTTTGAACTGCTCCCAGGAGAGAGGCCCGCTAGGACCAAGGATGCCTGGCAGCGCAGGACAATGTGGCAGAGGAATGGGGACAGAGTCAAGAAGAGATGTTGGCTGACCTCTGCCTGGGCTAAGGAGCGGACCGGGAGCATCCGCGGATGAAGGTGCCCCGGAAGACCCCACAGCGGACAGCTGAACAACCATTTCGGTGCTGCCTTGGCTGCGCCTGGAAGAATGCCCCCTGTGAGGTGACCGGGGCTGTATAGGTCCAGAAGGACGGTCCCCTACCTCAAAAGAATGGGGCTCTCTTAAAGAGACTGAGGAGGAAGAGCGGAGATCCACACTATGGCATCTCCCAGATCCCGGGTGGACCCCGGAAAAAGGCCGCCATGCCGACCCCACGCCCCTCGACCCCTCGGAGTCCGAAAGAGCACTCCTCCTCAAGAGGACCAGCCTAGGTAGCTGACAGCTCTGGGCAGCACCCGAAGGAGCTATCCAGGGCACAGCATCCTCCCCTCCCGTAGGTGCTCTGATCAGCCCCAAAGTTGGGCGATCAAGGCACACCACAGGTGGGGGTACCACTGCTGAGGGGTCAGTGAACCCACCAAGACTGGGCTGCAGAGCAATGGTGGCCTGCACTACTGCCCGCTGGTCAGCACCCCTGACCCCAGTCTCGGTAGCCACCGAACCCACCTCAGAAGGGGGCTGACTCCAGCTTGTCAAGGAAGAAAAAAATTACTCACCTTAGTAATTATATTTCTTCTAATGGAGTCTTGCTGTATTCTGACAATTGCAGTGATTCCCAACCTTTGAACTGCCCCGGAAAACTAACGGTTAACTTTCCATGCAGGGCATGGAACGCTGAGCTCGAGCTCGGTTGAAGTCTCCATCTGGAGTGTTTTGAACTCAAACAGTCAGATTCTTATGAGCCCAACTAAACTAAAAATTCTATTTGGAAATTGTAAAAATTCTACTAGACAACTGGCTGAAAAGTTTTGGATTCCCAAGGAAGACTCAAGTCAGGAAACCCAAAAACTAAACCCAATGTACTTAAAAAAATAACAAAAATAAGCACCCAAACAAAGGGAGGAGGGTGCCAGCAAATACACCCCGGGGTGTAATACTGCACCTGCCCACCCACTTCCCAAAAGCAGGTTCTGAGAGGGGAGGCAGGAAGGGAGGTCAGAATACAGCAAGACTCCATTAGAAGAAATACAATTACTAAGGTGAATAATTTTTTCTTGAAACAACATGAAGTCTTGCTGTATTCTGACAGTAGCAGACTACCACGCAGTACCTCCAAGGAGGCGGGACAGAACTTACTTCGGGAATAGGCTCTGAAATACTGCTGTGCCAAACTGAGCATCATTCCTAGCCTGGATATCCAGAGAGTAATGCTTGGTAAAGGTATGGACCGTTTTCCAGGTGGCTGCTTGACAAATTTCTAGGAGAGGAATATCCCAGGCCGCAGCCATGGAAGCAGCTGTACCTCTTGTGGAATGAGTCCTCAGGCCTGAGGGTGGACTTTTCCCAGTTTTTCATAGCAGAATTGTATACAAGACACAATCCACCTGGCAACAGATCTTTTGGTGGCAGGTTTGCCCTTTCCCACTTCTCCAAAAGTGAGGAACAACTGGAGAGAGTCAAACCTGTGACCCTTGGTATGCTCTATGTAGTAACTAAAGGCTCTTTTGACATCTAAACTGTGTAGCCTCCTCTCTCCTGAGGAAGAAGGATCAGTGAAGAAAACAGGGAGAGACACAGACTGGTTTAAATGGAAGTCTGAAACCACCTTGGGCAAGAACCTTCTATTGGTTCTAAGGATCACTTTATCCCTATGAAAGGAGATAAAATCAGGTTCCACTGACAGGGCTTGCAATTCACTGATACGCCTGGCAGAGGTAATGGCTACCAAGAACACAGTTTTCCAAGTCAAGTACTTAAGCTCTGCTGAAGACATAGGCTCAAAGGGGGTTGCATAAGCTGAGCAATGCAAACATTCAAATCCCAGGCAGGGGCAGGGTCTCTAAAGGGGGGATTGGTGTGAAACAAGCCTTTAAAAAATTTACACAACACAGGATGGGAAAACAGTGAGGAAGACTTCCCCACAGACAAAAATGCAGAAACAGCTGACAAGTGTACCTTGAGAGTAGCTGGTCTGAGGCCTAGGCCATTAAGATGGACCATATAATCCAGAACCGTAGGCAATTCAGCAGTGTCTGGAGAAATATTCCTCTTAGAACACCAAATGCTGAATCTTTTCCATTTGGAGTTGTAAGTGTTTCTGGTGGAGGGCTTTCGAGAAGCCTTGAGGATGTCCAGAACCCCTTGGGAAAGATGCAGATCTGCAAACTAACTCTTCAAGAGCCATGCCTTGAGATTGAGGAACTGAAGACTGGGGTATCAAATCCTTCCCTGAGAGAATGTTAACATGTTGCAATTCCTGGGAAGAGACAGGGGGAGATGGACTGCTAGGAACAGCAACAGGGGGTACCAGAGCTGTCTGGCCCAATCTGGAGCAACCAGAATCACCTTGCAAGGTTAAGGCCTTATTTTGACTAAAACTTTGAACAGGAGTGGGAAAAAAAAAATACTCACCTTAGTAATGTTGTTTCTTCTAATGGAGTCTTGTTGTATTCTGACAAATTGCAGTGAGGTCCAACCTTCGAACTGCCCCGGAGATGAGAGTTAACTTTCCATGCCAGGCATGGAACGCTGAGCTCGAGCTCGGTTGAGACTGTCTGTTGCTGTTTGAACTCAAACCGTCAGATCTTTACGAGCTAAACTCACTGAGTGTCCTGTGTGGAAGCTGTAAACCATACTAGCCAACTGGCTACTAAATATATTAAACAAATTTTTGGTCCCAAAACAAAGACTCAAGTCAGGAAACCCAAAATGAAATAACACAACACCCACTCACCCAAAGAAAAAGGGTGATAATAAAAGGTGGGGCACCTCCTGAGTGCCAACACTGCTACTGCCCACCCACATCCCAAAAACAAGGTTCTGAGAGGGGAGGGAGGTCAGAATACAGCAAGACTCCATTAGAAGAAACAACATTACTAAGGTGAGTAATTTTTTCTTCAAACAACATGAAGTCTTGCTGTATTCTGACAAATTGCAGACTATCAAGCAGTACCTCCATGGAGGAGGGACAGAACCTACTTAGGAAACAGGCTCTGAAGCACTGCTGTGCTAAACCGAGCATCACTCCTAGCCTGGATATCCAGAGAGTAATGCTTGGTAAAAGTGTGAACTGTTTTCCAGGTAGCTGCTTGACATATCTCTAAGATAGGAATATCCCTGGCAGCAGCCAGGGAAGCAGCTGTACCTATGGTAGAGTGAGCCCTCAGGCCTGAGGGTGGAATCCTACCTAGTTTTTCATAGCAAAACTGAATGCAAGAGACAATCCACCTGGCAATAGATCTTTTAGTGGCAGGTTTTCCTACCAACCTCACCATAAGTGAGGAACAGTTGGAGGATTCAAACCTGTGACCCTTGGTATGCTCTATGTAGTAGCTAAGGGCTCTTTTCACATCCAAACTGTGCAGCCTCCTCTCACCAGAGGAGGAATGGTCAGTGAAGAACACAGGAAGAGACACAGATTGGTTAAGGTGGAAGTCTGAAACCACCTTAGGTAAAAACTTCCCGTTAGTCCCGAGGACCACCTTATCACTATGGAAAGAGATAAAATCAGGCTCCACTGACAGGGCTTGTAACTCGCTTATGCGCCTGGCAGAAGTGATGGCCACCAAGAAAACAGTTTTCCAAGTCAAGTACTTAAGCTCTGCTGAGGACAAAGGCTCAAAAGGGGGTTGCATAAGCTGAGCAATGCAAACATTAAGGTCCCAAGCAGGGGCAGGGTCCCTGAATGGCAGACTGGTATGAAGCAATCCCTTGAAAAACTTGGAGAATACAGGATGAGCTGAAAGGGAAGAAGGCTTATCTGCTGAAAGAAAAGCAGAGACAGCTGCCAGATGCACTTTTAGTGTAGCTGGTCTGAGTCTCAAGCTATTCAGATGAACCATATAGTCAAGGACTGTGGGCAGGTCAGCAGACTCTGGGGAAATATGCTTCCCATAGCACCATATGGAGAATCTTTTCCATTTAGAATTATAAGTGGTTCTGGTGGAACGCTTCCTAGAAGCCTTTAGGATATCCATAACACCCTGAGAGAGGTGTAAATCAGCAAACTAACTCTTCAAGAGCCAGGCCTTGAGATTGAGAGATTTGAGATTCGGGTACCAAACCCTCCCCTGAGCACAGGTTAACAGGTTGTAATTCCTGGGAAGAGATAAGGGAAGGTGGACTGCTAAGGACAACAGGAGAGGGTACCAGGGCTGTCTGGCCCAGTCTGGAGCAATCAGAATCACCTTGCAGGGTTGAGACCTGATTTTGACTAGCACCTTGAACAGGAGAGGGGGGAAAGCATACAGGAACTTCCCTTCCCAATTGAGAACTAGGGCATCCAGGGGGACTGAGCCCAACACTGGGGGCCTGCAGCAAAAGAGGGGAAGTTGGTGATTGTCTGGGGCTGCAAAAAGATCTATCTGCGGGGTGCCCCATCTGGAGAAGATCACCTCCAAAACCGGACGATCCAGTGACCATTCGTGATGGCCCTGAGATATCCTGCTGAGGGCATCTGCCAGGACATTGTCCTTGCCTGGGAGGTGTACTGCTGTAAGGGAGGTGCATACCTCTCAACCTCCGTCATCACAAATCAGGGACAAGGCTTAAAATGATCAGGGACAAATTACCAAAATCAGGGACACATCTAAAAAAATAGTAACATTAGTTCCAGAAGCTGTGTACAGCATGCTTCTTAGCGTGAAAAGCATTTACTTAATGAGAACTAGACTGTAACACCAATGGCTGGCATTATTTTGTGATTCAAATCCGTACTCGCCAGTGACAAAAAGGGCCAAATTTAGGAGGGACAGAAGAAATTTCTGAGGCAAAATCAGGGACATCCCTGAAAATCAGGGACAGTTGAGAGATATGGGGAGGTGTTCAGGGAATAGGCCAGAGACCACAACTTCATTGCTTCTGTGCACAAGACCCTAGACCGAGTGCCCCCTTGCTTGTTGATATACCACATAGTGGTGGTATTGTCTGTCCTGAGCTGAACAACTTTGTTCTGAACAGACTTGGAAAAAGCTTGAAGTGCTAGAAACACTGCTCTGAGTTCCAACAGATTGATGTGAAGCAGAGATTCCTGAGGACACCACAACCCTTGGGTGGTCAGGTCTCCCAAGTGGGCCCCCCACCCCAAGAGGGAGGCATCTGTAATAAGGATTAAAGAGTGAGACTAAGTGACAAAAGGAACTCCCTGTCTTAGATTGTCCTGATCCTGCCACCACTGCAAAGCCTGGATCAGGGTTCGAGTCACTGGGATCAGTTTGGTCAGAGGGTCCTTTTTCTGAGACCAAAAGGCTCTCAAGTGGAACTGAATGTCCCTCATCTGAAATCTTGCTCCCTGCACCACTGCTGTAGAAGCAGTCATGTGCCCCAGGAGCTGCAGAAAATGCCTTGCTGGCCGAGACACCTGTAGGGTGAATGAAGAGGCCAGTGTGATAAGGGTCCTTGCCCTGTCCAGGGGAGGGAAGGCTCTTGCCTTTTCTGCATCTAGCTCTGCGCCTATGAAGGTGAGGAGCTGAACAGGCTCTAGAACGGACTTTGAAAGATTCAGAAGGAAACCTAGAGAAGTGAGCAGTTGCTGAGTTATCTGTAGGTGTAACTTGACTTGGTCTGGGGACTGGCCTACTATGAGCCAGTCGTCCAGGTATGGGAAGATAGCAATCCTTTGCCTTCTTAGGGAAGCAACTACTACTGCCAGGCATTTTGTGAACACCCTTGGAGCAGAGGTTAGGCCAAAGGGCATTGCTCTGAATTGGTAATGGCCTGAGGGCAGCTCGAACCTGAGGTATTTTCGATGGCAGCTTCTGATGAGAATGTGGAAATAGGCACCCTTGAAGTCCAGGGAGACTAGCCAGTCCCCTGGCCTTAGAGAGGGTAGAATTATTCCCAAAGTCATCATTTTGAACTTTGGCTTTAAAAGGTGCTTGTTTAAATATCTGAGATCCAGGACGGGCCGCCATTCTCCTGTCTTTTTGGGGGTGAGGAAGTACCTGGAGTACAATCCTTTCCCTTTGAGTAGGGGTGGAACCTCTCTACAGCTCTGAGAGCCAAGAGGGAAGAGACCTCTGCCTCTAGGGCAAGTGCCTCTGAAGGATTTGCAGGTGGAAAGGATATGGTTCTCATCTTTGGAAATTTTTTGAAGCTGAGAACCAGCCCCTGGCTTACTACTTCCAGGACCCACTAGTCTGATGTTAAAGACCTCCAGTCCTGGACAAAGTAAGCCAGCCTGCCCCCTACAGGTGGCGGAGAATCGGCCCTGGCAAACCCAGACTTGAGCATCCTGCCAGAGGCTTGCAGATTATTGATAACTATTCCCCTATGTGCTCCAGTTTGCCCCACTCCTGACCACAGAAAGGAGAGGGGGGCAAGAGAGGGGGCACAGAGAGGAAGGGGGACCCAGAAACTGAGGCCCCAGGGGGATGAAGGGTGGGACTGTGATTAATGGTGAAGATACATAGAAAGATCAGAATTACGGTAGGTACGTAATTTCCATATCTTATCTGTCAATCTTCACCATTCATCACCTTTGGGTGAGTGCCGAGCTCCTCCGAAGGGGGTTTTAAACCCTAAGGGACTGAGTACCTTAGCTCCCAGTGGGTGACACACTAAGGAGGAGAACCTTCAGGGCCTGGAGAGGTCCGAGTGTGGGGAAAGTGAGACAGGGACCCCCCGGAGGGGGTAGGAAGCTGCCCCAACAGACACTGTCTTGCTCTATGGGAGCGGAATTAATCACACTACGCCAGGCCAAGGGTGACAACCGGGAAAGATGCAGCCATGCCGTCCGCCTAGTGCAGTCTCTACGACCCTGGTAGCTACCTCAATGGCATCATAGGATGCCCTCGCTAGGTGCCTTGCTAGCTCCAGGCCACGCGCAAAGAGTGCAATGGCTTGTCTGGTTTGCTCTGTGTCAGGCATGGAGGCTAGGAGCTGACCCAGCCTGGACCACAAGAACCTGTCATAGGTTGCACAGTGGGCCTGATGTGCTGCAACAGAGAGCAGCAACTGTGCCAAGCAGAAGGTCCTCCTCCGACATAAGTCAAAATCCGAAGATTCTTGATCTGGTGGCTGGTCACGGTGCAGGGCGCAAAGCCCATCAGGAGTGTCCAGTTGCGTCAATCCTTACAGAGTTCGAGGCATGGAACCTGGAGACTCCAGCAGGGCACACTACCGCTTCCAGAGATCCCTAGGGGCAGGAACTCTGGAAAAGGGTCTCTGCTAGGAACATAACGCCGCCTACCGAAAGGGAGTAGGCCAGGGGGGCACCACAAGGGTATCCTCATTGAGATCGCCTAGAAAGGCGTGCGCTAAGTGCTCTAGATTGTGTTGAGTGGGAGGGGTAACGTGCAGGTCCTCTAACATCCTCATGAGGAATCGCTGATACTTAGCAAGATCAGCAGCTGGAGAGATGTGGACAGATGGTTCCTTTCCCTCAGAAGAGGGGGATGAGGAGTCGGAAGACCTCAAAGGTTCAGAAGCTGTCTGCTCAGGGGGAGGCTGAAAAACCTGTCTGTCCATTGCCCTAATGCAAGAGGGAAACTGAGCAGCCTGAGCTCTGAACTGCTCCCAGGAGAGAGGCCTGCTAGGGCCATGAATGCCTGGGACCGCAGGAGAAGGTGGCAGAGGAATAGGGGCAGAACCAACAGGGATCGGTTGACCTCCGCCTAGGCTAGGGAGCGCACTGGGAGCCCTAGGAAAAGAAGGCGCTTTGGAAGACTCCACAGCTGACAGCTGAACAACCAAACTGGTACTGCCTAGGCTGTGCCCTGAAGAATCCTCCTGTGAGGTGACCGGGGCCATGTAGGTCCAGAAGGACGGTCCCCTACCTCCAAAGAACGGGGCCCTCTCAAGGAAACCGAGGAGGAAGAGCAGAGATCCGCACTACGCTCTCCCCAGAGCCTGGGTTCGGTTGAAAAGGTCGCCGACAGACCCCCACATGCCCCCTCGACCCTCAGAATCTGAGGAGCCGCCCTCCCCGAGAGAGCCAGCCTAGGGCAACTGACAGCCCTGGTCGGCCCCCAGAGAGGCTATCCAGGGAGCAGCACCCTCCCCTCCCGTGCGTGCTCCGATCGACCCCAAAGCTGGGCGATCCAGGCACACCACCTGAGGGGATACCACAGCTGAGGGGTCAGAAAACCCTCTGAGGCCAGGCTGCAGGGCAATGGTGGCCTGTACCACTGCCTGCTGGTCAGAACCCCTGACCCAAGCCCCGGCAGTCACCGTTTGCTCCTCAGAGGGGGGCCAACTCCGGCCTGTCGAGGACACTACCAGGGTGTCCACGCCAGCAGCTAACTCCAGGGAGCTAGACTGCCCATCTAACTCAGACTCCTCCTCCGAAGAGGTGGAGACCGAAGTCCTGTGCCAAACAGTGCATGGACATCCGCTGCCATCCCTAGTGAGCAGGGCACCATGACCAGAGACTGCACCAGAGTCGACGCCGGTGCCCCCCTCTGCACCGCAAGCAGTGCCAGAGGAGGACATGGCCCCAACAAGGGCGGCAGCCTCGGAGCCTGTCATGGCACCATCCCAACCCACGGCGCCGCTTGACCAGCAATGGCACCGACTGCTCCAACCGTGCTCTCGGCACTGAGGCCTGAGACCCCAATGGCTCCAACTGCCCCACGGCGCCGAGGACAGAGGCAGGCGCGATGACGCCCGACAGCGCTCTCGGTGCTGCACGGCGCCGAGGTCAAAACCCCAGTGCCGCTGTCCATGTTCAGAGCCGCGAGAGAGAGACCGATAGGGACGACGCCGTAGAGCCTCCCTTGGCGCCATGAACAGCGCCAACAGCAGCAATGGCGCAGAGGACAGACTGTCACCGATGACGCGCCATCAGGGATTATGGCGCAGCCCAAGACGGCACCGATATGCTGCCGAGACAGCACTGACCCAGACCTTCCGAGCCATGGGTGCGACACTGGGAGCCCGCCTCAAAGGGCGACTTGTGGAGCGGTGCCTCCTGACTGTCCCCGGGGACTGGGCCTCCTGCACCGGAGGGGCTTCTGCCATGGCTAGGCTACAAGAGGCAGATATCCCCTCCTCCTTGGTCCGTATAGAACCGGGAGGGGTCCCGGAGGAGAGACTGGAGAGACTGCTGCTTGGCCCGACGACTGCGCACCCGACTCTTGAAAGTCGGCAGAGCTTGCCCCACTTTCCACATGCGTTGCTCAATGACCTGGTGGTCCATGGAGAAACAGGCATCGCACGAATCCATGTTGTGAAGTGGGCCAAGACACTCGAGGCAACAGTAGTGCTGGTCGGTGACTTGAGTACTTACGGCCACAAGGGCACTGTCGCATGGGGGGCCGTCCAGTCTTGGAAGTCTTCTTGCCCTCTGACCTAGACATGACCTATGATAAAGAAACACCAAAACAGACTAGACGTCACAAAGACAAAATAAAATAATGGAAAGATCTTACCGGGAGACGTCGAGTAGGCGAACAGAACCGTCAGGAGAAAAGGAGCCAACAGACTGCGGCACAGAGTCGATAAATAAATGAGATGGAGTCAAGAATCAACTGCACACAAGGTAGGCCTTAAACTTCTTCTCTGCAAGCGTCCCATGAGGTGACCGTGACTGTGGGAGACTAAGAACTGGCGGAAGGGCGGATTCGACAACACCTAACGGTCAACCCGCAAGCGCCATGCAGTGCGTCGGCCTCGAGGACAGCTCCGATGGTGCATCGACTCTGCCCATCAAAAAAAAAAAAAAAAAAAAAAAAAAGCTCCCGCGGGGTCATGACCTCCGGCCAATAACCCAAAAGTAATGAATGGTGAAGACTGACACAGATAAGACCTGACTTGGGCAGACTGACAGTGATTCCCAGGGAGTGAAACAGCTGGTGAGTTCTCCCCAGAGTCAGCAGAAGCTGTTCTCTGGACAGGGCCTTTAGGAGTCAATCATCGAGATAAGGGAAAAATGAAAATTACTTACCTACCGTAATTCCTGATCTTTCTGTGCATCTTCACCACTCATCACTGGTGGGTTCTGGCTGGAGGATCAGGACCCAGTGGGAGCATTTTTTTTCCCCAAAGGAGAGGAGCTGACATTGGGGTGGTGCCACCCTCAAGGCAAATGCATTGCGTGACGGCCAGTAATTGACGCCAACCCCTCCCTAGTCCTAGTTCTGCACGCCAGAGAGTGACAGAAAGAAGAGAGGGCGGGCAAGCGAGCTCCGAGGGATAGGAAGAGGAAAGGATAAAAAAACAAAACAAAGGAGGAATAAAACCGAGGAGAGGATAGAAACAGAAGAAAGCCTAAGGGTTTGGGACAGGGAGGCCCCAACCTCTGGGCGAGTAGGGAAGGAATAAATAAGGGAGGAAAGAGAAGGTAGAAGGGGGGGGGGGGGAGAGAGCGAGAAGAAAAGGGAGACACCTGAGTCACAGGGGCCCAGAGGACTGCTCAAGGCTGGAGGATGACACCACTGCCTTTAGCCATATATCTCTTCTCCAAAGGCGGAGAAGAAGCCTTGAACCAAGGTCATGAAGAGGAAGGCTGACCCGAAGCCCAGGAGAGGGTCAGCAGAGTGCAGATTCCGAGGAGTCCTTAGTGGACTAAGGGTAGCAGGACAATGTTTCCCCCTCTTATCTAAGGGAATCAGGAAGTGGGGACAAGACCCACCCTGCAAACGTATCCTCCTGATGAAAAAACATTCTCCCAGGAGGGTTCTAGAGAATTTTAGAGTAGTGTCACCTCCGAAGGAGAACAAGATAATGGAGGAACTTTCATCTTTTTTGAATAAGAGGTGGAAGAGATTCTCGCAGGGAACCTCCCAGGGGAGAACGCTTAAAGCAGCGGTTAGAAAGAATTATAGGAAGGGGTGACCAGGTCCCCCAACACCACTTCAAGAAACCACGGGTTTGGCATAAAGCAGAGCAAGAATCCAAGGAAGTCCCAAAAGAGAGTGGTTCCAACAGGACAGTGAGGAGACCCCGGTGACCCCAACAGAGGGTTACCTCCCTGCTTGCCTTCCTCAAGATACCTCCAACACCCTCAGGCGAAAGCGGAGCCATAAGGTACCGGAGAAAGACCACATGGTCCCCTTGTTGTGAAAACAAACAGGGAGGAGGATCACCCAGAGACTGAGGCCTAAGGGGGAAGATGGGTGGGAAGCAGGGATGCATGGTGAATATGCACAGAAAGATCAAGAATTATGGTAGGTGCGTAATTTTCATATCTTATCTGTGTAAGTCTTCACCATTCATCACTGGTGGGTGATTACCGAGACCCCCGAAGGGGACCCGGTACCTCCCTAAGGGACCAAAGTCTCTCAGCCTCCAGTTGGGGAAGACACCAGAGGAGGAAACCCTTCCAGGACTGGTTAGGTCTGAGACTGGCCTGGGTGAGGCGGGGTTCTCAGAGTAGGACAGGGAAAATCCCCCCTGCAGTTCCAGCCTCACCCTGTGGGAGAAAAGGTGCGTTCCCCAGAATGAGGAGGCAGTCATCCTGTGCTGGCTATGGGAGATAACCGAGAAAGACAAAGCCGCGCCATCTGCCTAATGCAGATCGCTGTCCATGCCAGCCTGAAAACACCTCATTGGCATCGTAAGATGCCTTTGCTTGGTGCCTTGCAAGCTCCAGGCCCCGTGCGGAGAGGGCAACGGCTTGTCTGGTCGCCTCTGAATCAGGCAGAGAGACTAGGATCTGTCCTAGCAGAGACTATAAGTGCCTGCTGTAGGCAGCATGATGGGCCAAGAGAGACAAGTGGAGGCGTGCCCAAGAGAAAGCTGTCCTCATCCAAAAATCAAATTCAGCAGAACATGATTACGCAGGTTGGACATGCCTTGGGTGTCTATGCCTAGAGGGTGTGTCCAGGAGAGTCATGCCCTCTCTGACAGAGGTCCCTCGAGGCTGGAGCAACGATTGAGGGACTTCACCAGGCACGGTTCGTTGCTTCCCTGAAGGGAAAAAGCCAGGCAGGAACCCTCAGGTTAGCCACACTGAATTCGCCGAGAAAGACACGCATCGCCCGGTCAGGACTGCGACTGCCTAAAGTGGTGATGTGGAACTTGTTGAGCAAACCCCAAAAGGAAGCACCGATAACTAGACAAATCCGAAGCGGGGGATAGGTAGACGGGTAGACTCCTTTCCCTCTGAGGAGGAAGACGAGGGAGCCGATGAGTCTGGAGAGTCAGGCACAGGCTGCACCAGGGAATGGTGGAACACTTCCTCTTCCATGGACCTGTAGTAGGTGGGGAAAAGTGCAGCCGTAGATCTGAACTGCTCCCAGGTGAGGTTCCGTAGGACCAGCATGGCCTGGGAGGGAGGTGTCGGCAGAGACAAGGGGACCAGACACCTCCGAGGAGGAGCGCAACCTCTGCCAGGGCTGGTAGACCGAATGGGAGATCTCAAGGGAGAAGACCCGCTGGTCGCAGCAGTCAGAGGCCACTCAACCGAGCTGGAATGGTCAGGACAAAGCCCGAAAAGATAATTCCCCCTGCGAGGCAAACAGGGCAGCATGAGCCCAGAAGGGCTATCCCTAGTCCCTAAAGATGAAGGCCCTCCTGGAGAGACCTCAGGGGAGAAAACAGGACCAGCACCGAGACTCCTTCCTGAGCCCCTGTGGGCTCCCAGGGAAGGGTGCTACCCCCGAGCCTGTCCCCTCAACCCCTCCGACTCAGAGACAGCCCTCTTCCTCAGGATCAGCTTTGGTAGCTTGATCCCTGTGGCCGACTCCTGAGACACAGCCACTGGGTGAGCACCTTCCCCTGCATGAGATGCTCCAGTCGGCCTAAAAGTGGGGCCAACCTGAGCAGCCCGGGGGGGGGGTACACCTCTCAAGGGAGCAGGTGAACCACCGTCTCTGGTCTGTCCCCTGGTGCCCCCCAGAGCACCAGAGGACTGGTCAGGACCACCGACACCAGATCCAGTAGTAGCTGCCGACTCCACAGGAGGGGGCTGAACCAAAGCCAAAGTGCTGGGCGAGGAGGAACCGGAGGATTCCGAGGAATCCAGAGCCAGTCTGGGTCGGCCTATGAATCATCCTCCTCTGAGCAGGCCCGGATCCAAACCACTCCCCGATCTCTTCCACCCGTGGCACCGCAAGGTGGCCCCGTGCTGCCCACAGCACCACCTCCCTCCCTGATGCCCCAAACGGCACTGGTGGCCAGCGCTGCGCCACCCAGATCCCTGGCATCGCTGGGATCAGAGGTGGCACCGGCAGATGGCACCGAGGACAACGCTGGGCCGCGACGCTGGAGGAGCCCTCGGCTCCGAGGAGGTGACTGCCAGAACGGTGCCTACCACCTGACACCCACAGAAGTCAGGCCAGGCCTCCTGCACCGTGGAAGGTGTTCCCACCTAGGCATGGCTAAGAGAAACCCCCTCCTTCACGGGCTGTATACGACTGGAAGGGGACCCGGAGGAAGGGCCAAGAACCCTGCATTTGGAGTCCGGAGTACGAGCCTGTCAGCTGAAAGTCGGCAGTGCATGTCCAACTTCGAGAGAGCACAATTCCAAAACTCGACAGTCCATGAAAAAACAGGCATTGCAACGATCCATGTTATGGTTAGGGCCCAAACAGGTCAAGCTGGTCCGAGACAGAATTCAGTCTGCCGCAGGGACACCGTTGCATAGGAGGCTGGCCTGTCTTGGGAAGTTTCTTTTTGTCCCCTCAAATGAGACACGACCGGATAGAAAACACAACAAACAATAGCACTAGGCATCGCCAAAAATAAAAGGAAAGGTCATACTGGTTGAAGGCGCTGAAGAACGCAGCAGTACAGAACTAGGACAAGTCTGAGCCGATGGACTAGGCCTCTGATGCAGTATGGAAAAAAAACGCTTCACAAACAAGGTCCTCACTTGACGCCGGGAGAAGCAGAACTGAGACTAGGGAGGGGTCAGCGTTGGTTACTGGCCAACCTGCGACCACCACACGGGGTCCTGATCTTCCGGTCAGAACCCACTAGTGATGAATGGACAAGATTGACACAGATAACATCATACAGTCCCTCTCTTCTGGGAACTGCTGCCACTGATGCTAAGCACTTGGTAAAGAGCCACAGCCCAGAAGACAAGCCAAAGGACAGCACTTTGAACAGATAATGCTTGCCCTGAAACACAATTCGGAGAAACTTCCTGTCAGGAGGAAAGACAGATATGTGCAGGTAAGCATGTCTAGTGAGCAGAGCCAATCCCCTGCCTTGAAAAGAGGCATCAGGCCTGGCAAAGTTATCATTCAGAAAGTACAGTTACGTAAGAACTTACCGTAACAGTAGATCTTCGAGAACAGCTCTTGCAGCAGGTAACACCATTAGGACTGAAGCCGCCAGGCGTCAGGACCCCACGGAAATCTTCTAGCTAGCAATCTTCAGCGGGGACCGTCCCGATGTCAGACGTAGTAGATAAGGAAGTGGTCCCGCCAGATTCCCCAGTTCTCCCGCCGGAGACTCCCGGCCGCAGGATGACATCAGAAGGGGAGACCGAGGATCCGCCATCAGAAGAAAAGAGCTAAAGCTCCTGCCAAGGCCTGGTAGGCCATACCTCCTCCAAGGGGGAATGGTGGGCAGGAAGGTACCTGTTGCAAGAGCTGTTCTCGAAGATCTACTGTTACGGTAAGTTCTTTCGTAACTGTATTATTCTTATCAGATACAGCTCTGCAGGTAACACCACTAGGACTGATTCCCAAGCAACAGCGCCTGTAAGCATTCTGGGAGGAGGAAACTAGAGAGATCTTGAACAAGACCTGACTCTAGACAGGAGACCCTCAGAACTGCCAGGCCGAACCGCTCTCCAATCGATGTAATTTCCAAGCTATAGTGCCTAATAAATGTGTGCACAGAGCTCCAAGTACGCTGCAGCACAAATGGCCGAGGTGGAGGCGTTACGCGGTGCTGCAAGGAGGTAGCCACCCCCTTGTCGAGTGGCCCCAGACTGTACCAGGAGGGGCTTATGCTGTAGCAAATGAAATACACTGGACAAGCCAGCGAGAAAGGGTCTGTTTGAGACTGGTTGGCCCAGCATCCTCTCAGCGAAGGAACAAATAGTTGTCTGACTTCAGGAAGCTGTTTAGCTCTATTCAGGTAGACCCTCAAGGAGCGGTGAACATCCAGGGTGTGAAGCAGCGTCCTCCTCTATTAGAGTACTTGGGAAATACACAGGCAAATCATGTCCTAGTTGAGGAGAGGGCAGAGACCACCTAGGCAGGAATTTAGGATTCGGCCCTCAGAGACACTCTGTCCTGGTGAAAAATTAAATAAGGCCCCTGCACATGAGGGCGTGAGCTCAGAACTCTCCTTGCTGATGTGACAGCAACTAAAAATAACGTTTTCCACGACAGAAAACGCAGCTCGCAATCTGCGGCAGGTTCAAAGGGGGGGAAGCGTGAGTTGTTCCAGGACAAAGAGTAGGTCCCAAGGAGGAACGGGATCCTTTGATGGGTGGCCTAAGGTGTAAAACCCCTCTCAGGAAGTCTCGAGAGGCATCAAGCTGTGCCACTGTGCGCTGTCCCACCGGGACGTGATATGCAGAGATCGCGCAGAGGTGCACTTAATGGAGGTAGAGGCGAGACCCGATGGAATAGGGAAAGAAGGTATTTCAGCACCCCTTTCACCGGCATTCTAAAGGGGAAGGAGCGTGCACTCCATGACCATAGCAAAACGGGCGCCATTTCATGGCATACGCCGACAAGTGCTGTCAGCTTTCTGGTCATGAAAGGACTTCCGCCACCTCTGCGAGACCCAGACGCATAATGGCGTCTAGGAGCCATGCATGCAGGTTCAGTGAGCGTAAGTCCGGGTGGACTAGTGAACCCTCCTCCTGAGACAATAGGTGGGAGCTGAAAGGCAACGGAACTGGAGGGTCCCGGGACAATTGCGTCAGCATGGGGAACCAGATCTGCCTGGACCAGAAAGGCGCTACCAGGATCATTGTTGCGTGCTCCTTGCGCAGTCTGAGAAGAACTCTCTGGATCAACGGGAAGAAAAAAATTACTCACCTTAGTAATGTTGTTTCTTCTAATGGAGTCTTGCTATATTATGACAATTGCAGTTTGTCCCACCATTAGAACTGCTCCGGAGGTGAAAGAGTTAACTCCATTCCATGAATGGAACTTAGAGCACGAGCTCTAAAGAGAAGCTCTGTCTGTGTAGTTCCAAACCTAAACTGTCAGATCTTTACGAGCAAAAACTCACTAAGGTCTGTGTGGAAGCTGTAACCTCACACTAGCCAACTGGCTACCTAAATATTACACCCATTGCTGGTCCCAACACAAAAGACTCAAGTCAGAGGACCAGAACTAATAGTATAATTTAACAATATGAGAGAAATATAAGGAAAAAATGAAAAACACCACACCCCCAAACCTCCAAGAAGGGATGAAAACACATAAAAAGGGGCATAAAATAGTGCCCACACTAGGCTGCCCACCCCATACCCAAGTAGAAGTTCTGAGAGGGGCAGGCTGGGGGGGGAGTTCATAATATAGCAAGACTCCATTAGAAGAAACAACATTACTAAGGCGAGTAATTTTTCTTCAAACAACACGAAGTCTTGCTATATTATGACAATTGCAGACTACACAGCAGTACCTCCATGGAGAAGGACAGAACCTCACTTAGGAAATAGGCTCGAAGCACAGCTGTAGCAAACCGAGCATCTCTCTAGCCTGGACATCCAGGGAGTAATGCTTGGTGAAAGTGTGTACCGTTTTCCAAGTAGCAGCTTGATATATCTCCAATATAGGGATGTCTCTGGCAGCAGCTACAGACGCGGCTGTACCTCTGGTAGAATGAGCCCTCAAGCCAGAGGGGAGATCTCTGCCCAGTTTCTGATAACAAAATTGGATACAAGAGACAATCCACCTGGCAATTGATCTCTTAGTGGCAGGTTTCCCTTTCCCAACCTCACCATAAGTGAGAAAAGTTGGAGGATTCGAACCTGTGACCTTGGTACGCTCTATATAGTAACTAAGGCGCCTCTTAACGTCCAAACTGTGCAATCTCCTCTCACCAGAAGAGGAATGTTCAGTGAAAAACACTGGAAGGGAGATAGATTGTTAAGATGGAAATCTGAAACCACCTTAGGCAAAACTTCCTGTTAGTCCTGAGGACTACCTTATCCCTGTGGAAAGAAATAAAGTCAGTTTCTACTGACAAGGCTTGCAGCTCACTTATGCGCCTAGCAGAAGTGATAGCCACTAGGAAAACAGTTTTCCAAGTTAGATACTTAAGCTCTGCAGAAAACAGAGGTTCAAAAGGGGGTTGCATTAACTGGGCAATGCAAACATTAAGGTCCCAGGCAGTGGCCGGATCCCGAAAAGGTGGATTAGTATGAAGTAATCCCTGAACAAACTTGGAAAATACAGGGTGAGCAGAAAGAGAGGATGGCTTTCCTGCTGAAACAAAAGCAGAGACAGCTGCCAAATGAACTCTCAGGGTAGCTGGTCTCAGGCCCAAAGAATTAAGATGGACCATGTAACCTAACACAATGGGCAAATCAGCAGATTCTGGGGAAATATGTTTCCCGAACACCAAATGGAGAACCTTTCCACTTAGAATTATAAGTAGCTCTAGTGGAAGGCTTCCTAGAAGCCTTTAGGATTTCAAGAACACCTGAGAGAGGTGTAGGTCAGCAAATTCTAACTCCTCAAGAGCCAGGCCTTGAGGCTGAGGGATTGAGGTTCGATACCAAACTCTCCTGGGCACAGGTTAATAGGTTGTGATTCCTGGGAGACACAGGGGAGATGGACTGACAGGGACAGAAGAAGTGGGTACCAGGGCTGCCTGGCCCAATCTGGGGCAATCAGAATCACCCTGCAAGGCTGGGATCTGATTTTTACTAACACCTTGAATAGGAGAGGAAAGGGGGGAAAAGCATAAAGAAACTTCCCTTCCCAATCCAGGAGAAGGACGTCAGGGGACTGAGCCCAACACTGGGGCCTGCAACAGAACAGTGGAAGTTGGTGATTGTCTGGGGCTGCAAAA
Organism: Neoceratodus forsteri; assembly: GCA_016271365.2. Taxonomy (NCBI): domain Eukaryota; kingdom Metazoa; phylum Chordata; order Ceratodontiformes; family Ceratodontidae; genus Neoceratodus; species Neoceratodus forsteri. Next base: position 1,549,995,291 of record CM057450.1, read on the forward strand.
GGTCTATCTGAGGGTGCCCCATCTGGCAAAGACTATCCCAGTACTTGAGGATCCAGAGACCATTCGTGATGGCCCTGAGAAATCCTGCTGAGAGCATCTGCTAGGACATTGTCCTTTCCTGGAAGGTGAACTGCTATGAGTGAAGTGTTCAGGGAATAGGCCAGAGACCACAACTTCATTGCCTCGGTGCACAAGGCCGAAGACCGAGTGCCCCCCTGCTTGTTGATGTACCACATTGTTGTGGTATTGTCTGTTCTGACTTGTACCACTTTGTTCTGGACAGAAGCAGAAAATGCTTGAAGTGCTAAAAAGACAGCTCTGAGTTCCAGCAAATTGATGTGGAGCAGAGATTCCTGGGGATCACACTCCTGAGTGGAAAGGTCGCCATGGGCTCCCACCCCAGGAGGGAAGCATCCGTGAGTGAGGGTCAAAGTGTGAGAAAGGGGAATGAAGGAGACCCCAGTCTTAAATTTCTCTGATCCTGCCACCACTGGAGGGCCTGGATCAAGGTTCGGGTCAGTGGGACCAACTTGGAAGGGGTCTCTTCTCTGAGACCAATAGGCTCTCAAGTGAAACTGAATGTCTCATCTGAAATCTTGCCCCTGCACTACAGCTGTGGACGCAGCCATGTGCCCCAGGAGCTGCAAAAGTGTCTTGCTGGTCGAGAGACCTGCAGAGTGAAGGAGGAAGCCAGAGCCACCAAGTTCCTTACCCTTTCTAAGGAAGAAAGCTCTGGCCAGATTTGTGTCCAATTCTGCACCTATGAAGGTGAGTACCTGAACTGGTTCCAGAACCCGACTTTGGTAGATTTAGAGAAAGCCCAGGGAGGTGAGAAGCTGCTGGGTGACTTGCAGGTGAGATTTACCTGTTCTGGGACTGGCCTACAATGAGCCAGTCGTCCAGATAGGGAAAACAACAATCCTTTGCCTCCTTAAGTGAGCCACTGCTACTGCCAGATATTTTGTGAATACCTTGGGGCAGAGGTAAGGCCGAAGGGCATTGCTCTGAACTGGTAGTGACCTGAGGGCAGTTCGAATCTGAGGTACTGGTGGGAGCTTCTGATTAGGACGGAAAATAGGCATCCTTGAGGTCCAGGGAAGCTAGCCAGTCCCCTGGCCTTAGAGAGGTAAAATCATTGCCAGAGTTACCATTCTGAACTTTGGTTTCAAAAGATGCTTGTTCAGATATCTGAGGTCTAAAATGGGCCGCCATTCTCCTGTCTTTTGGGGTAAGGAAGTATCTGGAGTACAGACCCTTGCCCTGGTGTAGGGAGAACCCTTTCTACCGCTCTGAGAGTTGAACAGGTTGAGACCTCTGCTTCTAGAGTAAAGGTCTCTAAAGAGCTTGCAGGTGAAAAGACCCGATTCTCATCTTTGGGAACTTTTTGAAGCTGAGAACCAGACCCTGGCTTACTACTTCAGAACCCATTTGTCTGAAGTTAAAGACACCCAGTTCTGACTGAAGTAAGCCAACCTGCCCCACTGGTAAAGGAGAATCGCCTGGGCACCCCATCAGGGTGCCTGCTTGGCAGGTGCTTAGGCTGAGGGGTGGGGCATTCTGCCCACGCCTGCCTGCCTCGCTTCTGAAGAACCCTCCTGAGCATAAGCAGAGGAGGCCTGGGCTTGGTAAAGGTTTTGTGGAAAGGCTCCACCTCACCCTGGGGTGTGCCTCTGAGGAGTGGCTTGCCGCCTCCTTGGCTTGGGCACTTTATAGGTAGTCCTATATTCATCCATTTTCTTCATATAATTCTCTGTCTGCTCCCCAAACAGAGAATTTCCCACCAAGGAAAATCCATAGCCTTAGTCTGGGTATCCCTGTGACAAGCTGTACACCTGAGCCAGGCCAACCTACTAAAAGCTACAGATGTGGCCATGACTCTAGAGGAAACATCATTAAAATCCACAGCAGCATGAAACTGCACCTTAGAAGCCTCAATGCCATCGGCAGCCACCTGCTCCAGCTCACTAGCAAGCTGGCCAGGGCTTGTTTGCTAATTCCATAACAGTATCCCATCTAGATTTCTGATACCTTGCTACATAAGCCATATAATTTGCTTGCCTGAGTCCCAAGGACGCTGCCATGTACTGTTTTTTTGCCATGGCATCAATCTTCCTGGAACTTTGTCAGGAGGATGTGGCCAGGGAATATTAGCTTTATCACAGGCTGCAGTCTGAACTACCCAACATGACTGCATTGCTGAGAAAGGAATTCTGTATCAGGACCTGACAGTGTGTACCTTCTGTCCATCTTTTTATCTACAAGAGGCACAGAATTAGGAGTTTTTAAGATTTTTATTGTTTGTTTCCTAAATGACTTATGTAAAGGAATAGACAATCTCCTAGACTCTGGTATATCCATAATTTCTACAAAATCAGGCTCCTCTTGCTCATTCACAGCTTCCTCCAAAGGAAGCTGGAGGGTTTCAGCAACTTTTTTGTAAAATATAAAATGAGAGGGGGACTCAGAAAGCATAGGGGGAGATTCTAAAGGTCTGTCTGGGGAGATGTCCGGTTCAATGGGCACACCCAGACCCTTCAAGTCACATTCATACTGTTCATAATCATCCTCCCCCTCCTCTGGTTCATAAAACTCCTCAACATCATAATCCTGAACCGATGGAACCGACCTTTTACCAGATAGTGGCAGTTCGGACGGAACCGGAGAAAGTGACTGGACAATCTGAATAGCTCTTGCTATCTCTGCAGCAGTTGGAGTAAGAATTGTGGGCTCCAAACCTGCTGACTTTCTTGTTCTCTTTACTGGAACTGGTTCATCCGAGCCAGCTTTTCGCTTGCCGAGGAAGTCTCGCCCCTGGTCAGAGGGCACTCTCCGCTTCGTTGGCACCAAACCGGCTGGCCATCCGGTCAGCGGACTTTCTGCCTCTCATTCCCTGAGCCTGCCCAATCTCTTTCCAGGGTGGCTGCAGGGAAATTCTCCCAATCTGGCAGTCTGACTGGAGGTGGTCAAACCCCAGACAATAAACATGTGGTGTGTGGGTCAGCCATGGCAAATACTTCCCACAGACATCAGTGTTGTAGACCCAGTGGGCCCGTTTTTTTGGGGTTTTCAGACATAATGCCAGCCTAACCAGAAAACTTGCCCTTTAAACGGCAGCGCCAGGCAGACACCTTTATCGGTTCCTAACCGTGTCACGGGTATTGGAAAACCGAATGAAACTGCTTTTTAGAACCGATAAGAACTGGGAACCGGACTCTAAAAATCTCAAGTTTAAAAACTTTAAGTTTTAACTCAAGTTGATCGGGTTCAAAACCGAACCGATAAACTTACAAGTTCCACACAGAATTAAAATATGAATTACTTACGATACCACGGACAGAGCTTGAACCGATTGGTTTTGCGGTTAAAATAAAACTATTCTCGGTTGAATCGAACCGAAACACTGTTTAAACCGAGAAATGAACCGAGCAGTAGGAGAAATCTCCGGAGCGACCGTTCAGTGAGGCGGAGTAAAGAATCTGACAGTTTAGGTTTGAAACTACACAGACAGAGCTTCTCTTTAGAGCTCGTACTCTAAGTTCCATTCATGGAATGGAGTTAACTCTTTCACCTCCGGAGCAGTTCTAATGGTGGGACAAACTGCAATTGTCATAATATAGCAAGACTTCATGTTGTTTGAAGGGAGGGAAAGCGTAGAGGAATCTGTCAGCCCAGGAGAGGGACAACGCGTCTCGCCAGAAAACACCAGGCCCTGGATCTAGCGAGCAAAAATTATGCAGTTTTGCGTTGGATGGGGAAGCGAATAAGTCCAACTCTGGAGTGCCCCATTGAAGGAACAGATCCTCTGCTACCTCCTGAAGAAGTTCCCACTCGTGGACTCTGGCCTGGGAACGACTCAGGCCATCCGCGATTGTATTGTCCACTCCGGGAACGTGAAATGCAATTGGGCTCGCACCGTGTCGGATTACCCAATCCCACACCCTCATAGCTTCCCTGCAGAGACGGTAAGAGTGTGCGCCTCCTTGTTTGTTGAGGTAATACATCACGGCCGTGTTGTCTGTCTGAAGCAGAAGGGTACTCAACGGTATTTCTGACTGAAAGGCCTGCAGGGCGTAAAGGACCGCCCTCATCTCCAGCACACTGATGTGGAGGTGAGCTTCCTGAGGGGTCCACGTTCCCTGGGACCTCACCCCATTCAGGTGCGCTCCCCATCCCAGCCCTGAGGAGTCTGTGGAGAGGATTGCCTTCTGGGATGGCGCGGTAAACAGGACACCCGCAGAAAGTGTCCCTGGGTCTAGCCACCATTGCCAGTCTCGAATCACAGCGTTCGTGATTCTGACCGGATGCTGCATGTGGTCTTGCCTTTGGTCCCACTGCACCTTGAGCATCCACTGAGTTACCTGCATGTGGAGCCTTGCCAAGGACGGTTGGAATGGCCGCAGCCATGTGTCCGGTAGTGGCGAAGGACCAACCTGGCGGGACGGTCTTTCGTGAAAGATCCCTGATGAGGGATCTGATGTGTTCCGTTCCTTTGGGAAGAAAGGCTTTTCCTTGACGGTGTCCAGAACTGCGCCATGAACTGCACCTTCTGGGACGGTACTAGGAGAGACTGCTCGTAGTTGATAAGAATCCCCAGAGACTGGAACAGATCCTGGGTGCACTGAATAGCTATCAACAGTGCCTCTTTGGAGGCGGCCATGAGAAGCCAGTCGTCCAGGTATGGGAACACGTAGTGGCCCTGTCTCCTCAGAGACGCTGCCACGACAGCCATACACTTGGTAAAGACCCTGGGGGCCGAAGACAGTCCGAACGGAAGGGCCCGGAACTGAAAGTGGTGGCCGAGACACTCGAATCGCAGGAACTTCCTGTGCGCTTGAGCTACTGGGATGTGCAGGTAGGTGTCCTGCATGTCCAGGGACGCTAAGAAAGTGTCCTTTTTCAGCATGGGAATGAGTCCTGGGAGGGTCACCATGCGAAAACGTTTGTAGGCGACAGACATGTTGAGGTCGCTGAGGTCCAGGACTGGACGGAGGACTCCTGTTTTCTTCGGAACCAGAAAGAAGTGGGAATAGTATCCGGATCCTATCTGGCTCTCTGGGACATACTCCACCGCTCCCTTTTGCAGGAGCGCGGTACCTCTTTGCTTGATGAGTGATCTGTGCTGACCCGAGTAGGGGAGTAAGGAGGAGGCCTTTGGGTGGCTTGTCTACTAATTCTATAAAGTGGCCTCTTTCTATCAACTGAGACCCACCTGTCAGTGGTTATGGACTGGCACCCTGGCAGGTGGTCCGCAATGCAGTCCCCGACCTTGGTGTCCCGTTGATTCTGAGGGGCGGGGGCCGGGAAGGAGTCATGCTGTGGCGGCTGAGGGTTCAGCAGGCTGGGTCGACTTAGCTGGTCATTGACCTCGGCCCGCTGACGACTTCCCCTGGGCTCTGCGGGAGAAGGAGCCCCTCTGTTGAGGACCGGCGCGGGACTGCTGTCTCTGCATCTGGCCTCGAAAACAGCTTTGGTTCCTACGAAGCGAACTAAGCTTGGGTCTGTACATGGCCTGGACAGACCGTACCGCCTTCCCGGCCTCTTGAAGTTTGGTGAGGACCTTCTCCAAGGACTCACCAAAAAGAACTTTGCCATGAAAAGAGGCGTCCAGGATGTTCTTCTGAACGTCCAGGTGAGATCGAGAACACGGAGCCACGAAGTGTCTCCGGAGGCATACGCCTGAAGCTGCCGCTCTGGCCGAGGAGTCAGCGGAATCATACGCGGCCCGCAGCACCTGGGTTCCCACGTCCGAACCCGTATGGAGGAGCTGAAGCAACTCCTCCTTCTGCTCACCTTCTGGCATCTTTTCCGCCAGATCCAGTCCCTACTCCCACAAGGCGTTTTGAAACTGTACCCGTGTGGGTCAAGTAGTTGAGGGATCTGATGGGCGAGGGCAGTGAGGCATGCGTCGCCTGCCCATAGCGTCCAGCTGTTTGGACTCCGGGTCCGGTGGTAGGATGCTCAAATGTTGCAGCCCCTGGGACCGGTCATAAGGCTGTAATGACCAGAGAATCGGCCAGAGGATGTGATGCCAAGTACTGGTCCTCCCTAGGGGCCTTGTACAGGCGGTCAGCTTTCTTTGGCATCGCCGGAAGCAAGTGTGGACGTTTCCACGCTGCCTTGGTGACGTCCACGAAAGTGTCCACCAAGGGTGGCACCACCACAGGTTTAGGATCTTTTTGCCGAAGATATCTGGCAAGACGTGAATCTCTCGGGGGTCTAGTTCCTCTTAGGTCCCAGCCCATGTTCTCCTGGATATGCCTCATAATCTCTGAGAACGATGGGTCATCCGGAGGAGATCTTGGGAGCTCACGTGGGTCTGGAGAAGGGACGTTGATCGGAGAGGGGGATCTGGATCCGTCCGAGAAGTCCGATCCCGTGTCCTCCGTCGAAGGCGAACGGCGGCGTCTTCTGGGTCTCTTGGGGCTGGGTGACCCTGAAGAAGATCTGGACGGAGGTCTCCTATTTCGTGATCTACCCCTAGGAGGGTCCGTAGGCTCCTGGGGGGAAGGTACTCGGCCCGCATCCCTGGGTGAAGTAGGGGCGGGGCCGCGGAGTAGCAGGAGGAGGAGGAGGAGGAGGTGGTGTGGGAACCACATCGCTTTTTATGGTGTCCCACCAGGAAGAAAACAACTCCTTGACCTCGGATATGCTGAGGCCCGACGACGGACCGGGCGCCGATGGCTGGTCGTCGGGTTCCGGTTGTCGGCTCCTCAGGGACTTCGGGTTCTGGCGAGGGTTCCCTGGGGGGTATGACAGGACCGGGTTCGCCCGTCTGGTCCTCGGGCTGGGTCAGTCTCCTCCGGCGTCGCCTCTTGACCCGGCGTCGGTGCTGGGAGGCGGTCCTCTTCTCGGTAGATGGGGATGTGGGTCCCTGGCCAGCGTCCGTGGGGCGTAAGCCTGACCGGGCGCGGGTGTCTGGGCAGTCACAGCAGCTCGGGACCATGGTGTTTGGGCCGACGAGTCTCTTGAGAGGAGTCCGTTTTTGGTCTTCCGCTGGGGAGGAGGAGGCAAAGAGACTGACCTGGTGTCAGGTTCAATGGCGGAACCGGACTTGTGATGGTGGTGACGGGTCCCCTGACCTAGGCCAGGGCCTTGTGGATGGTATGAAGAGAAGGTCTGAGGTCCTATCGCGAAGAGAAGAGGAACCCGAGAGGTCTCACCGCTGCAGGGGGAGGCTGACAGCGGGCCCGGGAGGGGGAGCGGTCGGACTGGGAGCCGGAGCTACGGGAGTCAAAGGCCCTAGACAGGGACCTGGATCTCACTCTCTCCCTGTGCTTCTCTAGGTGTCTCCGGGCCTTGTTGGAAGATTCCCCCTTGGAGGTTGCGTCCATGGCTTTAATCTTCTCCTCGAGTAGGAAAGCCTGAAGGGCCTTCTGGCGATGGATCCGGGTCCGGCTGTTTAATCCCTGGCAGAAGGAACAGGCCCGGGTGTCGAAGTCTGGGCTCTAGCCCGAATGCGGGTCTTGAATGGGACGGCTTCCCGTTGACGCACTTCAAGGATGGCCTTCAACGGAGGTTGGAGAGACATCAGATAGAAACTGAGCCGAAAACAAACTTTTTCCGAAGGAAGAACTTAACCAGGCGCTATGCGCCAGAAATGAACCAAAGGGTCGAGACATGTGTCGCAGTCGCGGAAAGAACTGGGGAATCTGGTGGACCGCCTCCTTATGTGTACTACGGCCTGACGCCGGGGCAGGACCGACGCCGGAGGTGGTCCCCGCTGAAGACTGCTCGCTAGAAGATTTTCGTGGGGTCCTGACGCCTGCCGGCTTCAGTCCTAATGGTGTTACCTGCTGCAAGAGCTGTATCTCGAAGTAAGATCTTTTTGTACCAGACATACAGTTTGAGGTCCTTTAGATCTAGAATGGGTCTCAAATCTCTGGTCTTTTTGGGGATCAGAAAAAACCTGGAATAAAACCCCTGGTTATTCTGGCGCCTGGGTACTGGCTCGATGACCTGCCTGCCCAGAAGGGACTGTACCTCCTCCTGCTACAGAACAGACAGGTGAGCTGGGGGGCTAATGGGCGGGGAGGGGTTGGAGGCTGTTAGATGAGCTCCAGGGTGTCACCTCCTGTGATCTGCAAAATCCATGCATCCAAAAATACAGGTTACTCACCTGTAACAAGAGTTCTAGGAATGGTATCGTTGTTCATCCACACTGTCTAGCAGGTTCCTTTACCTTTAATCTTGCCACAAGGTCTTCAAGCTGGCTCGTCACCCACCCGGGTGGTAAAACCTCGGCTCCGCCCCATGACGCCAGAGATCTAGCCCCACTGAAGCCAGGTTGTGCATCGGGCTAGGAGGTCAGGGTCATGTGGGATGAACATATACCACTCCTAGAATTCCTGTTACAGGTGAGTAACCTGTATTTCTGAGACATGGATATGTTGTTCATCACACTGTCGGCAGACTCCTAGGATTCTCCGGCAGAAGGGAGGCAAGGCGCACACCCCCTACTAAGGAAATAAAGAATGGAGAACCGAGGCCCCAAAACCAGCATCCCGGCGTGACTCAAGGTCGATGTGGTAGTGGGTGATGAAGGTATGTGCCGACTTCCAGGTAGCAGCCCTATAGATTTCCTGGATAGGGATGTCCCTGGAAGCAGCCACCGATGCAGTGGTATGGCAGGTACAATGAGCTCTTATCCCTCTGGGAGGCTCCATGCCTGCCAACCTACAGCAGAGATCTATGCAGGAGGCGACCCACCTGCCTATTGTCCACTTGACTGCAGGTCTGCCAGGTGCAGCTTCAGCGTAGGTGACAAACAGATGGCGAAACTCTCCCGAACTTCAGCCATCCGCTTCTTTATAGCAAGCGAGCGCTCTTGTGGGGTCCAAAGTATGGAGCCTATACTTGCCTCAGAGGTGTGACTGAGGGCAGAACACCAGCAAGTCAACACCTGGTTAAGGTGAAACTCCGACACCACCTTCGGAAGGAATTTCGGATTGGGCGCAGGACAACCTGTCTCTGTGGAAGACCAGATAAGGAGACTCGATGCGCGCCTGGAGCTCTCCCATCCTTCTGGCTGACGGATAGCCACCAAGAAGGCGGTCTTCCACGACAGGTAAGAGTGTCACACCTGTGCATGGATTCAGATGGCTTGCCCATGAGCTTAGCCAATATCAGCAGTAGATCACGGTGGAGGTTCTCGCACCAGAGGGATATGTGATCAAGGCCTTTGAAATAGCGCCCGACCACCTTCTCCTGCACCACCGACTGCTTCCCGGCCCGCACCTGGTAAGCAGAGATGGCTGCCAGGTGCACCTTAAGGGTCCTCGACCGAAGCACTTGCTGAGAAAGGGATCACAGGTAGTCCAGAATGCTTGCCAAGGAGCAGGAGGAAGGGTCCAGGTCCAGGCCCTTGCCCTGACACCAAATGGAGAATCTCTTCCATTTGAAGGCATAGCATTTCCTGGTCGACTCCTTATGGGACGCCTCAACAACGTTGAGAACCTCGTCGGAAAGACCCAAGGCCTGGAACTCTAGCCGCTCAGGAACCAGGCCGTCAGGTGCAGGGATTGAAGGTCCGGATGGAATACCTTCCCCTGATTGACTGAGATCAGGTCCGGGCAGGCTGGAAGCGCTTGGAGCCTGGAGCTGAGACTATGGAGATCTGACACCAGAACTGGCGGGCCAGTCTGGGGCTACCAGAATCACCTGCTCTGTCCTCCTCGCCTTGAGAAGCACTTGTGGATCAAGGGAAACGGGGAAAGGCGAGAAAAGGCCCGGGTCCACAGGCCCCGAGAAGGCATCCCTGCAGTGAGCCCTGCGGGCATGAAACAGTCTCAGTTTCACATTCTCCCTGGAGGCAAACAGGTCCCCCGAGCCATGCCCAGGTGGGAGAACAGATCTTGTACTACCTACGGCAGGAGAGACCACTCGTGGGACGCAGCCCCTATCCGGCTTAGGGCATCGGGCAGAGTGTTGGAGGCTCCTGCCACATGGATGGCAAGGAGATCCTCCTCCTCCAGGCTGCGCACGAGTGACCAAATGCGGAGAGCTTCCCTGCACAGAGGCATGGAGCACGTCCCGCCCTGGCGGTTTAGGTAATACATGGTCGTGGTATTGTCCATCTGGACCTGGAACCACTGGACCCTGTAGAAACGGGAGCGAAGGCGGTGAGGGCTAGATGAACTGCTCAGCTCCAGCAGGTTGATGTGGCATCGACTTCGATGGGACCAGAGGCCGCGCTCTTGTCTCCCCCAGATGGGCACCCAATCCATCAGAGAGGCATCGGCGTATAGAGAGACGCCGGCTTTGTGGGCGTGATGAACGGATGCTCTCCTGCAGATGTGCTGGAACGGTCCACCACTGGAGAGCGTTCCACATCCCCTGGGTCACTGTCACTAGCTGATCCAGACGATCGAAGTGCTGTGACCATTGGCTGGACAGCCCCCACTGAAGGGGACGCATGTACCAACGGGCCCAACAGACCACGCTTGTGCAGGCCGCCATGAGGCCCAGGAGGCACAGGAAGTCCCAGGCAGGGCGCAATTGCCCAATCTGAAATGACTGGGCAAAGGAGGAAAGAACCTCGGCCCTGTCCGCCGGGAGTCATGCTCTGGCTCGAGAGAGTCGAGCTCTGCTCGTGAATTGCATCACCTGCTTTGGCACGAGTTCCGACTTGGCCTCGTGGGAGGAGGCCAACCCAGAGCAAACCTGGAAGGCAGATCTCTGGACTGCTCCACCTCCGTTTGAGGCGGCTGTAATCAGCCAGTCGCTCCAGGTAGGTACACCTGGACCCTTTAGGCGCTGCAAGAGGAATGCTGTCACCAATCCCATGCATTTGGTGAAGACTCTGGGAGCTAGGGAAAGGCAAAGGGCATGGCCGAACTCAGAGAGGATCCTTCTGCCCTGAAGCGGAGGAATTCTCTGGTGGGACGGACGGATTGACGTGAAAGAACGCCGGGAGTGTCCGAGAGAACAGAACCACACGCCTGCTCTAAGGATGGGATTATCTGAGCCAGAGTGACCATCCTGAAGGTCCAAGAACTTAGGAACCTGTTCAGGTCGTGGCAGTTCGAGAATGGGGCGCCAGCCCCCGGGTCCGCTTTGGGATTGTGGGAAGCACCCGGGACAGCAAATCCCGGTCTAAGTAATTACATGGGACTAACGCCGGCCGTCGGCAGGACCCCACGGAAAATTTCTAGCTAGCAGTCCCTGGCGAGGGACCCCACGCCAGGTGACCAGCGCCAGACCGATGTCGGATAAGGGGTGGTCCCGGACGCCCGCTTTCCAGTTTTTCCCGCCACAGGCCCGGATGAAAGAAGTAGATATTTCTCAATGGAAAAGGAGCTGAAAAAGCCTAGCGGATGGAGGGCAGGGAGTAGACACTATTACAACAGCCTCTCTCGAAGATCTACTGTTACGCTGCAAGTTCACGTAACTGTACTATCTTACTTTGAGAGGGCTCTGTAGGTAATTACACAAGACAGAATCCCCAGCAGTCTGGAACAAAGGAAAGGCACCGGGAGGAGGTACTACCCAAGAAGTAGAAAAGAGAGACCTTGCAAGCCTCAAGAAAGGAGGCCTTGCAAGACTGCTAACCTGAAGCCTGCTCTACGGCGAGAGGCAATGTCCAAACTGTAGTGTTTAGTGAAGGTGTGGACGAAGTCCAAGTGGCGGCAGCACAGATGTCTCGCCGCAGACACGTTTGAAACAAGCTGCAGAGGCTGCTACTCCACGAGAGTGAGTGACTTGACTTGACCCGTAGGGTCTTGTTGTACTTGTCATAACAGAAAGTGATGCAATGTGCCAACCATTTTGATAGGCATTGCTTAGAAACAGCATTGCCTTCTCTTTTGTGAGCAAAAGAGACGAACAACTGATCGGTCTTTCTGACATCCTTCGTCCTATCGGTTTAGTATCTCAGAATCCTGTGAACATCCATGTTGTGGAGCAAGTATTCTCCTTGGTTGGAGTACTGCGTGAAAAAGCCCGGTAATTCAATTGACTGATTTAAGGTAGATTCCGCTACCACCTTCGGGAGGAACTTATGATTCGTGCAAAGAGCAACTCGTTCTTTGTGAAAAATCAGATAAGGGATTTTGCACATCAGGGCCTGAAGCTCAGAAATTCTGCGAGCGGAAGTAATGGCCACCAAGAAGAGTGTCTTCCACGATAAACACTTCAAGTTTGCGGAAGCCGCAGGCTCAAAGGGAGGAAGAGTAAGTTTCTCGAGGACAAAGTTTAAGTCCCAAGGGAGAGCTGGAGTCCGGACAGGGGGCCTAAGATGAAGGACCCTCTGAGAAAGGTTTTGGATACCTCCAGTTGGGCAAAGCTCTTATCAGTGAAAGGGATATGGTAGGCTGAAATAGGCCATATGGACTTTCAAAGAGGAGTGACTGAGACCCACGCTTCTAAAAGATGATGGCTACAGTCAAGGAGAATGGTCACAGGACAGGAAAAGGGCTCCACATTCCTGGACGAGCCCAGATGGAAAATCTTTTCCATTTCATGGTGTAGGTGGACCTAGTGGAGGGTTTTCTAGCCTCCACTAGATCTCGCCACCTCAGGAGAAACGCAAAGTTTAGATTGAGCTAGGTCTGCAGGAGCTATGCATGAAGTTGAGGGACTCGATCCCTGATGGACCAGGGTCCCTGATCCTGGGTCAGCAACTTGAGATAAAGGAAAGAGGAACTCTGAGTATTGTTGTAGAAGAGAGAATAAGATTTGCCTGGGCCAGAAAGCAGCTATCAGAATCATTCTCGCCTTCCAATGCCAGTTTCTGCAGCACACGAGGGACCAGGAGAATTTGGGAAAAGCATAGACGAATATGTCCTTCCAACTTAGAGATAGAGCCCGCCCTCTAGCGGCCTTTGCTCTGGAGCGAAAGCAGCAAAAAGACTGGAAGCTTTGCATTTGGGAGGAGGCTAACAGATCTGTCTGAGGAGTCCCCAAACCTGGAAGATGCTTTTAGAACTTTTTCTGTCCAGTTCCCACGTGGTGGCAGAGCCGACGAGCGACTTAGCCTGTCTGCCAGGACATTGTCGACTCCCGGAACATGGATCGCCGTGAGGTGAAGGTTGTGAAGAGTTGCCCATTCCCAAACCCTCATCACTTCCCTGCACAGCGGGTAGGACCGCGTCCCTCCCTGCTTGTTGATGTACCACACCATGCACATGTTGTCTGTTTGGACAGCAAGGTGGCCGGGAAGGATGTATTGGTGAAGGGCCTGGAGAGCATACGGCACTGCTCGAAGCTCGAGCACGCTGATGTGGAGAATTAACTCCGATTTTGACCCTAGGCCCTGGGTCTGGGTGAGGACCCAGATGGGCTCCCAACCTTCACTCTGAAGTGTCTGTGGTCAGAGTCTGATCGTGGGAGGATGAAAAGGGGACCTCTGGAATAGGTCTCTCTAACCATCCACTCATTGCAAGTCTCACCATCGTGAGGAGATCAGAACCAGATGATCTAGGTCGCCTACTCGCTGATCCCACTGAGAGCTGAGAGTCCACTGAGAGATTCTCATGTGGAGGCGCGGCTGCGGAACCGTCGGGATGGCCACTGCCAAGAGCCCCAGTAGACGGAGCACCGACCTCGCCGGAACCCTTCTGTATTCCGATAGAAGGGAAATCTGGGACTGGAGGGAGGCCCACCTGTCCGGAGGCAGGAAGGCCTTGCTCACTGTCGTATCGAGGATTGCCCTGATGAACTGGAGTCTCTGAGAAGGATCCAGGTGAGACTTGGAATGGTTGATGGTGATGCCCAGGCCAGAGAAAACCTGCTGGGTGAGGGAGAGGAAATGTAGGAGTCTTCTTCCTGGACGGGGCCGCCAGGAGCCAGTCAGTCCAGGTAGGGAAAACCTGAACTCCCAAAGTACATAGGTGGGCCGCTACCACCGCCAGGCATTTGGTAGAGACTCGGGGAGCCGAGGAAAGACCAAAAGGGAGAGTCCGGAATTGGTAGTGGTCCCCCTGAAATGCAAACTTGAGATACTTTCGGTGCGAAGGGCGAATGGGGATGTGCAGGTACGCATCCTGCATGTCCAGTGCACAAAGCCATTGGCCCGGCCAAAGCAGGGGCAAGAGGGTATGAAGGGAGAGCATCCTGAACCTCTTGTATTCCACATATAGGTTCAGGGAGCTGAGATCGAGAATGGGTCGGAGATCTCCAGTCTTCTTTGGTACAAGGAAGAAATGGGAATAGTAACCCGTCCCGTGGAGGTGAGGGGGGACTGGCTCTATAGCCTGCTTCGCAAGGAGAGCAGAAATTTATTCCCTGACCAAAAAAAGATGGTCCCTTGAGTAAGAGGAGTCCAGGAGGGGGTGATGTGGAGGTTTCTGTAGAAACCTATGGAGTGCCCTCTCCAGATCTGAAGCACCCATGAACTGATGTTATCCTCTCCAACCCGGAAGGTGGAGGGAGAATCTCCTCCCACCAGTTCCTCCGGGGTGTCTGGAGGCGGTGGGAGAGGGAAGGAGTCAGGTGGTGTGAGGCAGCGCCGCAGCTGGGGCACCCGTTGCTTTTTTGGGCAGCGGGGGCCTGGCAGCTGTGGGGGCCCAACGTTTAGTGGCCCGCCTTCCCTGAGGTTTCGCTTGAGGCCAGCTGCGTCTGCGAAAGGGACGGCGCTGTGGGGGATGGGGACGGTACATTGAATCAACAGATTTAAAGGTCCGCCCCTTCTCCTGCAAGTCAGTGATGATGTCCTTGACATCATCACCGAAAAGCACAGAACCCCTGAAAGGTGCTTCTTGGATTGCTGACTGCACCTCCGGGACCAGACCTGACACACGGAGCCATGCATGATGCCGAAGACTTACGGCGAACGCAGAGCTCCATCCTGCGGTGTCCACTGCATCGTAGGCCGTCCTCAGAATATGACGACTGGCCGAATGAGCAGAACGGACCAGGTTGGCTAACTCTTGCTTGACTTGGGAGTCAGGCAAGGAGTCAATCTTAGATTCCGCCTGGGTAAGGACTGCCTACTGGTAATCCCCCATATGTGCTACATAATTTAGGGCCCTAATCCCCAGTGTGGAAGAAGCATAGATCTTCCTTCCATACTGATCCAGAAGGTGGGACTCCTTATCCGGGGGAGTCTAGCTCAAATGTTTCGGGTGTGCTGACCGGCACGAATCACAACCGAGTCCGCACGGGGGTGAGAGTCTAAAAAGTCTACACCCTCCGGAGCCTGGTATAGCCTGTTGGACTTCCGAGGAAGTGGGGCTAAAGCTGACGGTTGTTTCCAAATAGTGGAAACAAGGTGGCACTAGAGTAGGAGCCGTAACGGGCAAGTCCAGATGTTCGGCGAGTTTAACCCGTTGAGGATCTAGCTCTAAGGAACGTCACTGATAGACTTCCTGGATCTTCCTGAGCAACTCTGTGAAGGAAGGATCCTCTGGAGGAGACTTCGGAGGAGTCTTCGGCCGGGGCTTGGACGGAGAGCGCAGCTTGTTGTTCCTTCGAACACCCATCGGAGGCCTCCGAGGAGTCCGAGAGAGAAGAAGAGGAAGAATTCGAAGCAGAGTAGGACTCCCTGACTCGTCTGGGGGAGGAACGGGTTCCTTAGGGGAGATCCCTGAACGCGTGTCCTGCCCCTCTCTGGATCCCGAGGGCAGAGCCCGAGAATCCGGAGGCGGAGAGGGAGTGTGCCGTCTGGGGCGTATGGGAGCCGGGGATGGCACCGTCGCTGTAAGGCGGCTCTCTACTTCCTTGGTGAGCTGAGCTTTGGCCTCAGCCCACCAGGAGGCCAGGGTCTCCTGGAGATCCACCAGCGGCCTAGGGGGCGGTGGAGGAGGAGGAGGAGGGGGATAGTTGTATGGATGAAATCTGTAAGGAGAGTATCTGTAACCCGCCTGCGGGAATACCGGAGCAGGGTACTGTGGAGTCGGGTACTGCGGCGTCTGTGGAGTCTGCGCCGGGTACTGCGGCGCAGGATACTGTGGACCTGGGAAAACCAGCGTCGGATAGGACGGCGGATACCCAGGCGCCGGAGAAGCTGCCGGAGCAGACAGCCCAGCCGGGAACTCCATGGGCAGATCAACCGTGATAGGCCCGTGGGGCGGAGGGCCCGATGGAAGAGGAATATCCCCCGCCGGCATCGGAGGGGCTGTGTCGAACCGCGCCGCGGGCTGGTGTCGGAGCCAGCGCCAGGGGAGCAGACGCCAGATCCGCTCTGTAGGAAGAGGATCGGACGGTAGCCCAGGATCCCAACTCATCTGGGGACGGAGGAGAAAAACTCTCGGTCGGGTGGGGAACTCGGCTCCTGGACGGGCAGCGAAGGCTGTGGGGAGCCTTGGTACGCAGACGGAACAGGGTCTGCTGTGAAGCTCCGAGGCCTGGCGACGGCCGGAGGAGCCATGTGTGACTTAGCAGAGGGACCGTCTGACGGGACACTGCCGCGGTGCTGCCCCGGGGGTCGGGCGCCTTAGCGCCTTTCTCCTGGCGGACATCGGAGGAGCCGACATCCGCTTATGGGAGGCACCCACCAGTAGGGCCGCAGAAGCCTGCGAGCGTACTGGGGGCTGAAGCCCTTTGCCTCGAAGCACCCGCGGCGAGCTCAACGCCGAACCCGACAGGGCGGGTCGACGCCCTCCAAAGCCTTGGAGGCTGCTGCCGGGCTTATCCCCGGAGGGATGTTACCTTGCTCGAGCTCCGCCAGAGTCGCTGGAGGAGAAGCCTCCCGGTGCCTTTCCTTGTCCTGCTTTTGTGCCCTTCAGGGGAGGTTGACGCCTGCCAAAGTTTCTTCAACTCCTTCTCCATCGCAGACATCTTCTTCTTGAGGAGATGGGCTTCGAGAGACTGCTGGCGTAGTCTGCGGGTGGCCGCGTTGAAATGAAGGCAGTGCGGACACTTGTCGACCGCGTGGTCGGGGCCTAAACAGAAAAGGCAGAGGGAGTGACTGTCTTTGTGAGGCAGTTGGGCGCAGCACGAGTCGCACTTATTTTTTGAAGGGGACGACATATACAGACGTTCACCTGATGATAGAAAATGCAAAATACAAAACACTTTTCGGAAACACCGACGAAGTAACAGGACTGGCGATAGGAACTTCACCGCGAGGCGCTGCACGAGCTGACGGTGGGAAAGAACTGGGAGACGGGCATCCGGGACTGCCCCTTTATACCGACATTGTCTGACGCCGGTCACCTGACGTGGGGTCGGTCCCTCGCCAGGGACTGCTAGCTAGAAATTTTTCCGTGGGGTCCTGCCGCTGGCTGGCGTCAGTCCTTAGAGTGTATACTTACTGCAAGAGCCCTCTCGAAGTAAGATGTACAGTTACGTAAGAACTTACCGTAACAGTAGATCTTCGAGAACAGCTCTTGCAGCAGGTTACACCATTAGGACTGAAGTCGGCAGGCGTCAGAACCCCACGGAAATCTTCTAGCTAGCAGTCTTCAGCGGGGACCGCCTCCGACGTTGGTCCCGCCCCCGACGTCAGGCGTAGTACATAAGGAGGCGGTCCCGCCAGAATCCCCAGTTCTCCCGCCGGAGACTCACGGCCGCTGGATGACATCAGAAAGGGAGACCGAGGACCCATCAGATGGCCGAGACGAAAACGATCTTGCAAAGTGAAGGCTGGAACTTACCTCCTCCAAGGGGGAATGGTGGGCAGGAAGGTACCTGCTGCAAGAGCTGTTCTCGAAGATCTACTGTTACGGTAAGTTCTTACGTAACTGTACTATCTTCTTCGAGGTACAGTACTTGCAGCAGGTTACACCATTAGGACTGATTCCCAAGCAATGGCACCTTGAAAAGCCATCGAGAGGAGGCAATACTGATACACCAACATATCCTGAGCCTAGGACAGGAGGCCCTGCAGGACAGCAAGTCCGAAACCCGCTATTCGCCATGAGGCGATATCCAGGCTGTAATGCCTGATAAAAGTGTGCACTGAGCTCCAGGTGGCTGCAGCACAAATGGCTGATGTGGATACGTTTTTCAGTGCTGCAAAAGAGGTAGCCACTCCCCTTGTCGAATGGCCCTTAACCACCCCTGGTAAACGTTTCTGTCTATTGTTGTAGCAAAGGGAAATGCACTGGATTAGCCAGCGAGAAAGGGTCTGTTTTGAGACTGGATCTCCCAACATCCTCTCAGTGAAAGAGACAAACAGCTGTTCCGTTTTGCAGTGCTGTTTGGTCCTGGTCAAGTAATATCGAAGGCACCGGTGAACATCCAGGGTGTGAAGCAGTGCTTCTCCTCGATTAGCATACTTAGGGAAGTACACTGGTAAATCAATGTCCTGGTTAATCGTGAGGGCCGAGACCACCTTAGGCAGGAACTTGGGATTCGTCCTCAGGGACACCCTGTCCTGGTGAAAAATTAAATAAGGCTCCTTACACATTAGAGCGTGTAGTTCGGAGATTCTTCTCGCCTAAGTAACAGCAACCAAAAATAGCGTTTTCCACGACAGAAAATGCAGCTCGCAATCTGCGGCAGGTTCAAAAGGCGGCAGCGTAAGCTGCTCCAGGACGAAAGGTAGGTCCCAAGGAGGGACAGGATCCCTAATGGGTGGCCTAAGGTGGAGTACCCCTCTTAAGAAGGCCCGGGACGTATCCAACTGTGCTACCGTGCGTTGGCCTACTGGGGCGTGGTAGGCTGAGATTGCACAAAGGAGCACCTTGATCGAGGAGTAAGCCAACCCCGATTGAAAAAGGGAGAGCAGGTATTCCAGAACTAATTTCTCTGGATAGTCTACAGGGGAGAAGCCGCATGCTTGAGACCACAGGCAAAACCTACGCCATTTCATGGCATATGTAGCATGTGTTGCCGGTTTTCTGGCGGCCAAAAGTACTTCCGCCACCTCTTGCGAGATCCGGTGACGCAAAATGGCTATGTCTCTAGGAGCCAAGCGTACAGGTTCAGTGAATGTAAGTCCGGGTGGACTAGTGAACCCTCCTCCTGAGACAGTAGATGGAGCTGATTGGCAAGGAAGCTGAGGTTCCCGGACAGGGGACTCAGAAGGGAACCAAATCTGTCTGGGCCAAAAGGCGCTATCAAAATCAGCGCTATGTGCTCCTGCTAAGTTTTGAGAAGGACTCTGGATCAATGGGAAGGGAGGAAAGGCATAGAGGAATCTGCCCTGCCCCAGGAGAGGGACAGCGCGTCTCGCCAGAAAACACCAGGCCCTGGATCTAGCGAGCAAAAATTGGGCAGTTTTGCGTTGGATGGGGACGCGAACAAATCCAATCTGGAGTGCCCCATCTGTGAAACAGATCCTCTGCCACCTCCTGTAGAAGTTCCCACTCCTGGACCCTGGCCTGGGAACGACTCAGGCTGTCTGCGACGGTATTGTCCACTCCGGGAACGTGAACTGCAATGAGGTTTGCGCCGTGTCGTACTACCCAATCCTACATTCTCACGGCCTCCCTGCAGAGGGGGTAGGAGTGTGTGCCTCCTTGTTTGTTGAGGTAATACATCACCGCTGTATTGTCCGTTTGTAACAGAAGAGTACTCGGTGGAAGGTCTGACTGGAAGGCTTGCAGGGCATAAAGGACCACTCTCGTCTCTAATATGTTGATATGGAGATGAGCCTCCTGAGTAGTCCATGTTCCCTGAGACTTCACCCCGTTCAAGTGTGCTCCCCACCCCAGCCCTGAGGCGTCTGTGGAGAGTGTTATCACTGGGGACGGCGCTGAGAACGGAACCCCCACAGAGAGGGTTCCTGGATCTAGCCACCATTGCCAGTCCCGAACCACGGCCTTCGTGATTCTGACTGGCTGCTGCAGATGGTCTTGCCTTTGGTCCCATTGCACTCTGAGCATCCACTGGGTTACCCGCATGTGCAGCCTTGCCATCGGGACTGTTGGAATGGCCGCAGCCATGTGTCCGAGCAAGCGAAGGACCAATCTGGCTGGGACGGTCTTCTTCGCTGATAGGTCCCTTATGAGGGACCAGATGCATTCGCCCTGTCTTCGGAAGAAAAAGCTTCCTTGGTGGTGTCCAGAACTGCCCTATGAATTGCAGTTCTGGGACGGTACCAGGAGAGACTTCAGGTAGTTGATTAGGATGCCCAGAGACTGAAAAAGGATCTGGGTGTGCTGGATAGCTATCAACAGTGCCTCTTCGGAGGAGGCCATGAGAAGCCAATCGTCGAGGTACGGGAACACACAGTGGCCCTGTCTCCTCAAAGATGCTGCCACGACTGCCATGCACTTGGTAAAGACCCTGGGGGCCAATGACAGCCTGAAAGGAAGCGCTCGGAACTGATAGTGGTGGCCGAGAAACTCGAAGCGCAGGAACCTCCTGTGCGCCTGAGCGACGGGGATGTGCAGAAAGCGTCCTGCATGTCCAGGGATGCCAGGAATGCATCCTTCTTCAGCTTGGGAATTAGGCCCGGAAGGGTCACCATGCGGAAGCGTTTGTAGGAGACGCACATACTGAGGTCGCTTAGGTCCAAGACTGGATGGAGGTCCCCTGTTTTCTTTGGAACCAGGAAGAAGTGGGAATAATATCCTGCTCCTCTCTGGTTCACTGGGAAGTGCTCCAAAGCTTCTTTCTGCAGCAGCGTGAGCACTTCTTGCTTGATGAGCAGGGCGTGCTGACCCGAATAACGGAAGAGCAGAGGAGGCCTTGTGGGTGGCTTGTCTAAAAATTCTATAAAGTGGCCTTTTTTGACCAATTGTAGCACCCACCTGTCGGTGGTGATAGACTGCCACCCTGGCAGGTGGTCTGCGATGCGACCCCCGACCTTTATTTCCCATTGATCCTGAGGGCCGGGGGCCACGAAGGAGTCATGCTGTGGTAGCGGAGGGTCCCGCAGGTTGTACCGACTTGGTAGGACGTTGGCCTGTACCTGAGGACGACTTGCCCTGGGCTCTGTTGCAGGCCGGAATGAGGCTGCTGTTTCTGAGTCTGGCTACGAAAGCGACTCTGGTTCCTACGAAAGGAACTGAGTCTAGATCTGTACATGGCCTGGACAGATCTGACGGCCTTCCCAGCTTCCTGCAGTTTGGTGATGACCTTCTCAGATGCCTCACCAAACAAGACTTCGCCGTGAAAGGGGGCGTCCAGAATGTTCTTCTGGACATCCGGGGTAAATCCGGAGACACGGAGCCATGAGTGTCTCTGGAGGGATACGCCTGAGGCTGCCGATCTGGCCGAGGAGTCCACGGAATCGTACGCGGCTCAGAGCACCTGGGTCCCCATGTCTGAACCCGTGCGGAGGAGCTGGAGAAGTTCCTCCTTTTGCCCACTGTCTGGCAATTTCTCTACCAGGTCTTGTCCCTGTTCCCACAGAGCGTTCTGAAATTGAACCATGTGGGTAAGGTAGTTCAGGGACCTGATTGTGCAGGTCGCAGCCGCATAAGTGTGCCTACCCATCGCGTCCAGTTGCTCGGACTCCGGGTCCGGTGGCTGTGTGCTCAGATGTTGTGGTCTCTGGGACCGGTCTTGAGAGGCTGTGATGACCAGGGAGTCAGCCAGAGGATGATTAGCTAAGTACTGGTCCTCCCTTGGGGCCTTGTACAGGCGGTCAGCCTTCTTTGGCATCGCTGGGAGCGAATGTGGACATTTCCACGTTGCCTTGGTGACGTCCACAAAGGTGTCCACCAAGGGTGGTACCACCACAGGCTTAGGATCTTTCTGCCGAAGATAACGAGCTAGGTGTAGCCTTTCGGGGTCGAGTTCTTCTGCGTCCCACCCCATGTTCTCTTGGATATGTCTCATGATCTCAGAGAACGAGGGGTCGTCCAGAGGAGACCTAGGAAGTTCACGTGGGTCCGGAGAGGGGACGCTGATGGGAGAAAGAGATCTGGAGCCATCAGAGATGTCCTCCGTAGACTGTGAGTAGCGGCGTCTTCTGGATCTCTTGGGGGCTGGGTGACCCAGAAGAGGATCTGGACGGAGGCCTGCTCTTGACTGTAGGTCTGCCCCTAGGAGGTCCGGCTGGCTCCTGGGGGGAAAGGTACTCAGCCTGCTGCCCCATTGGGTGAAGGAGGGGGCACTGGGGCCGGTGGTGCCGCAGGTGTGGGAGAAGGGTGCGTAGTGACCACATCCTTTTTGATGGTGTCCCACCAGAAGGTGAATAACTCCTTCACTTCCGAGATGTTAAGGCCCGACGACGGGCCGGGCGCCGGTGGCCTGTCGTTGGGTCCAGGCGTCGGCTCCCCTGGGGTCTCCGGTTCTGGGGAGGGCTCCTGTGGGAGCTCGACAGGTCCGGGGTCGCCCGCCTGGTCCTCGGGCTGAGTGGATTCCTGCTCCGTCAACGCCGCCTGGCCGACGTCGGTAGCGAGGGGTTCTTCTCACTGCTGTGTCGGATGTCGGTCCCCCAGCCGGCGTTCGGGTAGGTGAGTGCCTGACTGGCGACGGGTGTCGGACTGTTGTCGGTTCCCGGGATCTATGGTGTTTGGCCGACATCAGGTGAGCAGACGTCGGGTCCGACATCCTCTTCAGGGAGGCCAGCTCCTTAGTCTTTCATTGAGGGGGAGGCGGCAGGGAAACTGACCGAACGTTGGGGGCCCGAGTGACGCTTGTGGTGATCCCCTGACCTAGACGAGGCCTTGGAGGAAGAAGAAGGCCTAGAGGTCTTAGCAGGTCGCAGGCTGGAAGAACCGCTGGCAGACTTGACCACGACCAGGGGAGGCTGAGAGCGGGCCTGAGACGGAGAGTGGTCGGACCTGGAGCTAGAGCTGCGGGAGTCCGAGGCCCTAGAAGGGGATCTAGGTCTCACCTTCTCTCTGCTTCTCATGGTGCCTGCGGGGTTTTTCCGAAGATTCCCCCTTGAAGGAAGGTTCCATGGCCTTGAGCTTCTCTTCTAAAAGGTAAGCCTGGAGAGCCTTCTGTCGGCGGATCCGGGTCCGGCTGTTGAAGCCTTGACAAAAGGAACAAGTCTGGGTGTCGTGGTCTGGGCCCAGGCACCGGACGCAGGCCGAATGTGGGTCTTTGAATGGAATCTGTTTCCCACAGATGCACTTGGACGAATGGCCCTCCATGGAAGTTGGGGAGGACATCAGACAGAGGAATAAATCTGGAAGAAGAGATTCTGAAGAAAATTCTCAGTGAAGTAACGGTTGAACGAATTTCCTGATCGTCACGCGCTAGATACTGACCGAAGGGTTGAGACATGCAAGTCGACAGCAGGAAAGAACCGAAGATTCTGGTCGGGACCGCCTCCTTATATTCACGCCTGACGCCGGGTGGGATCACGCCGGATACGTGGCCCCGCTGAAGACTGCTAGCTAGAAGATTTCCATGGGGTCCTGATGCCTGCCGTCTTCAGTCCTAATGGTGTAACCTGCTACAAGAGCTGTACCTCGAAGAATATCAACTGCTTCATCACACTGAAAAATGTGGGGTCCTCAGGAGGAGACCTAGGAGGATGCTTAACCAAATCCTCACTGACAAGAGGAAACTGTGGACCTGTCAGAGATCAGGATCTCTTCCTCTTTCTCCTCATCAGGAAGAATGAGGTCTGGATGGTACTCCTCCTCAACGTCAACCTCTTCCAAATCTGGGTCTGGTGTTGGATGCGCCGATGGCTTGCGGTGAGCTTCCCGTGGTCAATGCATATTCATCGACGATGAAGCTGCCATCAACAGTGTTGGTGAGGTGGGCCTGATCGCGCCTGGCTGCTGCACAATCACAGAAGTAAAAATGTCATTTAGATTGATGACATTTGTCGACCGGGGTGGGGGTGGGGGCACGTACAGCACAGGTACATATTGCCTGCCTGATGGGCCCTGCGATCCCGAAGAGCCTGTAGCCCTGGAGGGAAAAGGGTCAGGCCTCAACAGGTTGGGGGGGCCTTCAACAAAAAGCAAATCAGGTGAGGACACTGTCAGTATGGGCCTGGAGGACACAGAGACCTGGACAGTGGTTTTGCACATTGGTGCAGTCGACGAGGATCCCCTAGAGGAAGGAGAAGAGTCCGCTGGGGAACAAGATTGCCATTGGGGGGAGCAGTTGTAATCTCAGCCTTTTCTGTGCCCCCTCCCCCGAAGATCTGTCTGGGGCCTTGGAGCTTTTACGACCCCATCGGTGACGGAGAGGCTGGGACCCTGGAGGACCTCTGCCCAGAACTAGCTGCTTGTTGATCCATCAGGAAATTTTATTAGAGCCTTTCTGCATTGTCTGAGGGTTGTTTGGTTAAACATCTGGCAGAGCTCACAGTTGGAAACTTCGTGATCAGGCCTAAGGCAGCAGACACAGAGGGAGTGTTAAGTCTGTGGAGGCAATCTTCTTTCCACAGCACCAGTGACGGAAAAGAGAAGTTGAAAGATCAACTCTCGACAAACAAGTTAAAGGAATCTCTAATAAGAGATTCTGAAAAATATCAAGAAAAAAGGCCATAAGTGAACAAGGCACAAATACCACATCTGAGCTTCTGCGGAGACCCATGCGAGTGAGTCGACGGAGGGAAATAACTGAGGAGGGAGTGGGGCAACTTGCACCTTTATAGGGTTGATGATGTTGACGGACTGGGTGGCCCCAGTTGTACTGCTGAAAATCTTCCATGTGGATCCTATGGTGTGACCTGATGACAGATACCCCAAAGATGATCAAATATTACCACACGGCCAAGGGCTGGAGTCGCTTGTGTCTCACCATGCCCCTGGGCATGTGATATCTGTTCAATGCGCACTCCGTCATGTCTTACTGCTTACACTGAGGTCAACAGCAGGGAAGGGTAGCATCGACACTGGCGTCGGAGGGGGTGTGAGGCCCTGGTCCGTCGACAAACTGCTAGCTATGAAAGTAGTGAGAAGGCCCAGTGCTGACGGACCTAGAGTCTTAAGAGGTCTCTAACTATGACTGCCCTTACTCCATAGGGTATTTTGGTACTTAACGCGAGCCAAGTAATTGACAATCTGAAGACCAAGTGTGCCAGAGGTGAAAGTCCTTTTTGCCCCACAAATCCAACCTTCTAGACTCCCGGTCAGGGTGCAGGGAAGGGCTCTGAAATTGAGACTGCACACTTATGACTGTAGTTGCTGTATGTTGCCTGTAAACCTCTGTAGTATAATTTACTTTGCCTCTAAAAGGCTCAAATTGTGACTACACTATCTAGTTTGTGTTTCTTAGCATATACTGCTCTAGTTTGCAGTGTGTTTAACGTTGTAGTCGCTTAGCTCCTTAGCTTATACTGCTCTAGTTTGCAGTGTGTTTAGCTTTTAGTCACTTAGTTCCTTAGATCAAAATATTCTAGTCACCAGATTACTGAAGAGGATGAATGCTGAAGAATAGCGACTGGTAAAAAAAAGAAAATAAGCATATGAAGACAAATATAGATGTCAGACCGTGCGAATGTGCACTTTAACTAATGTTTTTAGTAAATGAAATAAATGGAAACAAACTATAATGTGTTTGTAAAAATTTACTAGTTCCAGGGTACATCTTGTCAAAATGTACTAGGTCTGATGAATGTTGTGGCTCTCTGGTTAATGCTAACTGCTAATGTGGCTCCTGTGCCAGTCAGGACTGAGTATCACTGCTCTAGTGCATCAACTGTTTAACTTTTAGTCACTTAGTTCCTTAGATAAGAATGCTCCAGTAAATCAACTGTGTAACTTTTAGTTGCTTAGTTTGTATTTCTATAGCCAAATCTGCATCAGGCAGTGTGTTCCTTTTGTTTCACAAAAGGGACTGTTTAAAAGCCGGCGGCGTGGCGTCCTGGAGGCAGTCTCAGTATTCAGTCTGGTTCAGACCTGTCTACTGTGCTTTATTCTGCCTACCAAGTTTTCTTCTTCAGTCCCAGTGCTTGCCTGAATCTCTCAGGTCTCCTGTTTCTTTCTGTATGGTCATGAGGCTTCGCACTCCTCAGCTCCAGGTGACCCCCCATGTAGCAGAACCACAGACCCAGAAACAAAAGGAGCACTAAGTACTACTAGTTTTGGAACCAAAACAGATTACTTCACCTGCTACTCCTTATGGCTGGTGATGTTGAGCCTAACCCTGGCTCTATACATTCCCTTTCTTCTGATCTGCCTAAAGGGCTCCAGGTGGCCCACATACACATCTGCAGCCTCCTACCCAAAATCAATCATCTACAACCCCTTGTAGTTTCTCTCCATCCTGATGTTTGGATAGTATCAGAATCTTGGCTCTCCCAATCCCTGGGGTACACCCCCACTCACCAAGATCGTACCACAAAGGGTGGCGGCATCGCCATCTACCTCTCTTCCCCTATATAGTCGTCCATGGTATTGTCAGTCACCTCTCCCGCTGCCTATGAAATCCTCATCTTCAAACTCTCCTTTCGCATCTATGTGGCGGGTGTCTACTGCTGCCCTGGCCTATCCACCTCTCTTGACTCAGAACTCCTCACATGCCCCCCCCCCCCCGGTGAGCTTCACATTCTGGGTGACTTCAACATAAACTGCTATACCACCCAACTCCAAACTTTCTCACAATGCAAGGTCCCTACACCTTACTCAACTCATCTCAGTCCCTACTCGACTAAATTCTAAATCCCATAACTACATTCTCTTGGACTGGGTCCTCACCAACCACCCATATTGTATCACTGATGCTGGCACCCTCCCTGACACACTCAGTGACCACAATATGGTATACTGCATGCGCAAAATCCACTGCATCACCAGTGTCCCCCCAAAATTATCCAAATCCACTCCTTCCATTGATCAGACCTTCACTGCATACAGATCTTCAGTCAACTGACTGCTACCTATCTCCAAAGTCACAAACAAATCAAGCCCTCGACTACTTCCTCCCCAAATTTCTATAATTCCGGGATCAACAGGCTCCCCTATGGAAAACCAGGGTCAGAGGTTCAAACTTCCCCTGGATCTCAGATGAACTTCTGTCTTGCCACTGAGCACGTGACCTGGCTTGGAAATTGTACAAGTCCTCTGGCACACCTGAACAGGTACTGCACCCTGAGGAATTCAAGCCACCAGGCTAGCGAAGGCTGAGTTCTTTTCCTCCTCTTTCCAGAAGAGCCTAAGATACCCCTAAAAGTTCTAGAAAGATATTCATGCCCTCTTCTCCCCTCCTACCCAGTCCACCCAATCTGTCTTAAAGCTAGGTAACTCCACCATTTGTGACCCTCCCTCTGTTGCCTTAGCCTTCAACACATACTTAACCACCTGTGCTTCTGCTCTCCTATCCTCTTCCCCCCTTAGACCTTCCTCCCCCCCATCCCCCCACACTCCTGCACATCCCTTCTTCTCATCGGTTACCACGTCCACCTCTCTGAAAACCCTTTTACCTCTCAACCCCATACAAGGCAGAAGCCCTGACAGGCTAGACCCTATGCTCCTTCAACTGTCTGGCCCTGCCATTGCCTCCCTCCTAAACCTATATTTCTCTCTTGCCTCTGTCCCAGACTCCTGGAAGCATGCTACAGTTGTCCCCCTGCCAAAAGGAGGTGACTCCTCCTCTCCAAGTAATTTCCATCCTATCTCCCTCCTCCCAACCCTTTCCAAACTTCAAGAACACATAGTTCTATCCCAAATCTCCCCCTTCCTAGACTCTTCTTCATTATTCACACCTTTCCATTCTGGCTTTCACAAACACCAATAAACCACTTCCTCCCTCCTCCGACTCACCGATGCCATTCACACAGCAATGGACCAGGGCCTTCTCATTGCCACCATCTTTAATCGACCTAGCGAAAGCTTTTGACACCGTTTCCCGCCCCCTTTCTCTTGCACAAACTAAGGTTTGCTGGCCTCTCATCTGGTTCTGCTCTTACCTCACAGGTAGATCATAATCAGTGAAACTTGGAAATTCCTGATCTCCACCCTTCCCCCATTAACACCAGCATCCCCCAATGCTCAGTCTTTGGCCATTTACTTTTCTCCATCTTTCTAAATTATCTTCCCTCTGCCTGTTCACCTTCACACGTACACAGATGACACAGCCCTGTTTGTCTCTGGATCTTCTCCAACACAGCTAAGATCCAAACTCCAACCAGATTTCAACTTGGTCCAGAAATGGTTCGGATCAAATCAACTATCACTAAATGCCACCCCCTCAAAAAAAAAAAAAAAAAAAAAAAGCGGTCTTTATGTGCTTTGGCACCAGGCCAAGGATTTCTAATTTCCCATCCCTCCCCTCCTTGCACAACCTAGATGGGTCACAACTGATGATGTGCCCTCATTCAAGTACCTTGATATCTGGCTGGACCGTCACCCTAACTTCTCTCAGCACATAGATGCCATATACAATAAACACCACCCCAAGCTTGGTGCCCTCTACAGGAACAAAAGTTGCATCCCTCTTCCCACCCACCGGGACATCCTTACAAAGATGATTCTCCCCATCTTTGATTATGGTGATATAATCTATGGTGCTGCCCCCAAGGTTCACCCTGGCCAGACTGGACCTCCTCTTCCACTCCTGCTGTTTTGCTCGAACTGTTCTCCACGCACCCACCAGTGTTCTCTTTACTCTGCTCTCTCCCTCCCTTCCCCAGAAAATCACTGCCTAACTCACTGTGTCACCTTCACTTCCAAGTTCTGGCTGTCCTCCCTCCCTATCTGAACCGTCTTCTCTCGCCTAACCCCCCCAAAAAAAACTCCCTCCACAATCCTGGCTATCGCTCCCTCTTGCTTCCCTTTTGTAAATCTCTAGCTGGTCAAGCCACTTTTTCATTCAGTTTTCCTAAACTCTGGAACTCTCTCCCCCTTCCCATTCGCTCTACTTCCTCTAAACACTCACTAACCTCACAACTTTGTACCCATACCATCCCCTCCTGTTACTGTCCCTAGTTACCAGGCCCATTTGTTACACTCAACTCCTTCCCCGTCACTGCCCCCCACCCTCACTGTCCTTCCTATCCTCCTCAGTCTCTATCCTCTCCCCCCTTCCTCACTTTCCTCTCTCCGCCTCATTCCCCTCCCCTATCTCCTCTCACCCTTATCCCTCTCCTTCCTCCCCTCCCTCCACTTCCCCCTCCCTTACCCCAATCCTCCCCATTCCCTGCTCCTCCTCCCCATGTCCTTCCTCCTTACCAGCCCCCCAATCCACCCCTCCGCCACTGACCCCGAAAAATCCTTGCATCAAGCACCCTGCACTGGGCCTCTACTTCAACTATCCATGAGAATTCAGCTGCACTATTACCTTGCATCTTACTTGTATAAAATTATAAATGCTATAAATAACTTTAGTGTAACAAACGATACTACTGTTCACAGTACTGTATATACACTTATTCTTCTATCAATCCCCTTCCCGCCTCCCCCGGATATTTCTGGAAATGAGCCAATTCAAAGCTCTGCATGTCTTTTCTGGTGAAATGCTTTAATAATAATAAGTTTATTTATAAAGCGTCTTATCTAATGCCAAGGCGCCCAACAATATAAGAACAAATCAAAATCATACAAACATCAGTTCAATTAAAATCAAATAATAAATCAGAATAACAGATCAGTCAAGTAGCTGAGAAGGCTTGGTGCCACAAAAAGGTTTTTAAGCCCTGCTTAAATCCCTCCACAGTTGCGCACTCCCACAACCGACCGGGTAGAGAATTTTAAAGGGTGGGGGCTGCATACACAAAGGTTCTTGCACTGGATAATTTCAAATTCACCCTTGGGATCTCTAGCAACCCCTAGTTGGCCGAGCGGAGTGATCGACCAGGGCAGTAAGGAACCAGAAGCTCTTTCAGATAGTCTGGGCCCTGTCCACGTAGGGCTTTGAAAGTCAGTAAACCGACATTAAAGGTGATCCGCCACTGTACTGGCAGCCAGTGCAGTTCGCGCAGCACTGGTGAAATAAGACAGGATCGAGCAGATCCTGTCAAAACCCGAGCCACCGTGTTCTGCACCAGCTGCAAGCAACGGATTTCTACCCCAGAAAGCCCTAGGAAGTTGCAATAATCCAAACGCGAGGACACAAAAGTGTGTACCAGAGTAGGGAGGTCATCAGACGGAACCAGATGCTTAATCCTGGTGATATTCCTAAAATGATACAAGGACGTTTTGATGACAGCCGACACCTGTGAATGCAGGGTCAGTCCTAATCAAAAATTACCCCCAGGCTATGCACCCGTTCAGAGGTCGGAAGCGAGACACTGCCAAGAAAAATTCCAGAGGGCGCACCAACTCCCAACCCCCCTATCCAACTACTGGGTCCACAACCAATACCTCAGTTTTTTTCGAGTTCAACTTCAGCCATCGGAATCCATCCACTCCTGGATTTCTCTCAGACAGTTATTAAAGACCGAGAGAGCTCCATCCTGGTCAGGTGCAAAGGAAAGGTACAGCTGGGTATCTGCATAGCAGGGAAACCTCAGCACATACCTTCTTACGATGTCTCCGAGGGGTAGCATGTACACTGCGAACAACATGGGTGACAACACTGAACCCTGAGGCACCCCACATGACAGAGGAGTTGGGGCTGAAGAATAAACCCCAGACACCACTCTGTGTTCTACCCGTGAGGAAAGATTTAAATCACCTGAGGACTGTTCCTGACAGTCTACAGGTATGCCTCAGGCGTCCTATCAACACCCCATGGTCCACAGTGTCAAAAGCTGAAGAGAGATCCAGAAGGATGAAGATGGTACGGTTCTTCCGATCTCTTGCCATCAGGAGATCATTGAGCACCCGAACCAGCGCTGTCTCGGTGCTATGCCTCTTACGAAAACCGGACTGGAGCGGGTCATGGATGGTCAAATGGTTTTCCAGCTGAGCTGCCACTACTTTCGAGATTCCCTTAAAAAGGGAAGGTTAGAGATAGGTCTGTAGTTTGCAAGGCAGTCTGGGTCCAAGGTAGCTTTCTTCATGAGTGGTGTTGCCACCGCCTCTTTCAGGGAGCTAGGAAACACCAGACTATCTGCGCAAGGACTGGACTGATGACATCAATACAACCCAAAATTAGGGAGGTTGGTCCAGGGTCCAAACTACAGCACGTAGGGCGCACACCTTGGATACTCCGCATGACATCCATGCACTCCAGTCGACTGTAGGTACTCCAGGAAGGCCGAGGTACTGTGACCCCGTACTGATCAAAAGCACCACCCAAAGAGTGTGCTGGCTGGAGTACCGCCCTGATGTCAGCCACCTTATTTGCAAAGAATTGAGCAAGCTCATTGCACTCTAATTGTGAAAATCTTTCCGAACATGTAGACAGGCTGGGTTGCACAGTCGATCCACAGTTTGGAAAGGCTGAGCTGGTCGATTCTGAGCAACCGCAATCTTCCCGGACAGGAATTCTGCCTTCTTACATGTGATTGCAGATTGATAGACTTGATAATGGTCCATCAATCTAAGGTGGTCGGCATCAAGGGCAGACTTGCGCCAGCAACGCTCTAACCTTCGTCCTAGTCTCCGCATCTCCCTCAAAGTCCCATCAAACCAAGGGGACCTGGGGCGAAGGGAGAGAGGGCGAACACGCACCTGAGCGATGGAATCCAGAGCCGCCGAGACGGCTGAGTTGCAAGCCATCACGAGGGTCTCCAGGTCATTGCTTGCCAAGGAGAGGGATGAGAGATCAAGTACCACCGCTAGGCCATGAGAATTTATATCCCATAAAGGGCAGTACCTAACCATCTCCACAGGGGTAGGCCTACGAGAAGGGGTGTTAAAACCAAACCCCACGGTGTAATGATCAGACCATCCAACTGGCTCCACCACCAAGTCAGATGCTTCGATCCCTAGGAGGAAGATTAAGTCAAGGGAGTGTCCGTGTTTATGAGTAGCAGTGGAAACCACCTGTGTAAGGCCCAGAGATGTCGTCAACTGGAGGAAGTGTTGACCAAATTGTGAGTTTGTCGTCGACCCAGGTGTTGAAGTCACCCAGAACCATCAGTCTGGGCGACTCAAACACTATGTCGACGACAAAGTCTGCCACTTCCTGAAGGACTCGCTTCTCATCACTGGGTGGACAATAAATGAGGGCGATTCAATAACCTACACCTGCTACAATAGCACACTCGAATGACTCAACCTCCTCAACTAATACTCTCGTGAGGTTAAGTTCGGTCTTGAAACAGACTGCTACCTTCCCCTGCGATCCAATCTCGGGCGGTGTGTCACAGAGTACCCAGCCAGAGTTACAGCCTCCAAAATGGGGCCAGAATTTAATCCAGCCAGGTCTCGGTGATGCATGCCAGGTCCACTGTTTTAACATGCTCCGCAATAATCGCAGCCTTGTTCTTAATGGACCTGGCATTGCACAACACTGCCAGAGTTGGACGAACCTCCCAGGCAGCCCGAACCATCTGCCTGCCACAATCAGTAGTGCCCTTGGGTATGGGCACCAGACACGGCGAACCACGATCTGGATTCCATTTTGCCCCAGGGAGTCTCCTGGATCCTACCATTTTAATACGATGACCCCCTCTCGTTCATCCTCCACTCTTCGCGACCCCCCCTGCCCCCCTCCTTCTTCTACGCATAATATCCAGTGCTCTACAGCGCTGGTAAGTTATAAACTGGAGAGGAGGAGTGGAGAAAGGGCAGAGGGCACGGAGAGCAGAGAATGAATAGCGCACAACTGTGGAGGCTGGCATCAAACACATTCTTCACACAAATGAAGAAAAAACAAGCCTAGCTAAAATCTAAGAAATACCTCCCAATCCAACCCCAACCAAAACAATTACCCCTACACTTAAACTATAAATCACAATAACAAAATAATGAATAAACTAAGAATAAATCTCAAAATGATTCAAATAACCCACCCTAACACAAAATAAAATGCCACTTACAAATAACAGTATTCCACATATGCTGGATCAGTCACCGCTACACTTATTTTTAGAAAACACTGCAATCCTCCCACAAAATACAATTAGTAACAACTCCCCCAAAGTCCTCTCACAGCCCGGAGATAGGTGAACTTCAGGCACTCTAACTGCCCAATTTGGTCCAAGTCCACAAAAGAGTTCTGAAATTGTTTCAATCCCTCTTATAGCTATACAAAATAATATTATGGGTAATGAGATTTACCCCCAGTCCTCTCACGACCAGGAAGGCAGGTAAGTTAAGGCACTCTCACTGCCTAAACTAAAAGTCACAATCCACAAAAGAAAATAAAAACACAACACACACACTCAACACAGAAAAGAAAAGAACTAAAATAAGTCAAAGAAAATATGTGGACACCCAGGTCCTCTCACCACCAGGGAACCACCATAAAAACCAATGTAAATCTAAGGGAAGATGCAGCTAATTCTTGATGTCGTCGTCCTTAAAGTGCAGTAATTCCATAATCCAGCACAAGAGAAAGGCCAAAATATTATATCCAAACAGAATTCTGTCCATAAGAACATAAGACAGCAGAAAATCAAAAAAGAAAGTTGGGTCACCACTGGTCCTGAGCTGCAACTTGGGCTAAGGAAAGCCAGTCAAAATTCAAGTAAATCCAGTATTTTTCAAGGCTCCCCCGTCTGCCAGGATACAGCCAGTCACTTTCCGAGCAGAAATCCATGAGCCCAGAGATAAATTCACATAATACCAGCTCGAACCAAAGATCAGTACGAGGGTCCAGATGTAAAAACCAGGAGCAGGTCAAAAGAATGCCCCCCAACAGGCTCCGACTCCAACCCATGACCCGCAGCTACAGACACCTCAAAACTAGGCCATCAGGACCAATCTTGGGGTTTCTTAGGAGAGCCCATTGATAGTGCCTCCAGCTTCTTGGAGCCAAATCCAGCCAACTCCCGTTCGGTCTCGGGGGTCAGGTATATCCCTAAGATATGAAAATTACGTACCTACCGTAATTCTTGATCTTCTTGGACGAGTCTCCACCACTCATTCACACTATTGGGATCTGCGCTGGAGGCACTAGGACCCATCGGGAGCAAACTTTTTGCTGGAGGGTCGGTGCCGCGAGGAATGGCGCCGCGAGCCCTAGCTCGTGCGGTAACAACTATCTCGACGTCGACCCTCCAACCGCCTCAGTACCTTTTTTACCAAGGAGGTGCAGCGTAACTAACCTAGAAGGGTAGCCTAACCTAAAAACCAGACATAAGATAGTCCGGGCGACCGTGTGAAAGGTCAATAAAAAGAATCTTCGCGCCTAAAGATTTGAGGAGTGAAGAGCGAACAAAAAAATAGCTCGGGGATGGAGGGTGGGCGTGGAATGAGTGGTGAACCGCTCAAGAAGATCAAGAATTATGGTAGGTACGTAATTTTCATATCTTTCTGGACATAAGTCTCCACCATTCATTCACACTATTGGGAGAGTACCGAGCTAATAATCCCGAGAGGGCGGCAGGAAAGACCAAGAGCTCAAGTTTCTAGGACAGAAGTCCATTGAGGATGGCTCTGCCAAAGGAAGAATGTCGTCTGGCATGGACATCTAGTGCATAATGTTTAAGAAGTATGCACTGAGCTCCAGGTGACCGCGTTGCAGAATGTCTGCAATGGGCACATTCTTGATTTCAGCTAGGGATGCTGCACTCTTTGATAGAGTGAGCGTAAACTGTACCCTCCAACTCTAACTCCGCGCCATGGAACAGCAGTGACGAAGGCACGCCACTAGCCATGACAAGATACATCTGATAGCGACAGGTTGACCCAGCCGGGTCTCACTGAAGGAAACGAACAGTTGCTGAGCTTTGCGAAAATCCTTGGTTCTATCTAGATAGAAACGCATGGCCCTCTTGACATCCAAAGAATGAAGAGAACGTTCCCCTTCATTTTGGAAGTCCGCAAAATAAGAGGGAAGAACCAAAGGTTGGTTTAGATGAAATTCTGACACAACCTTAGGAAGAAATTTAGGATGAGTACGAAGAACTACTTTGTCTTTATGGAACACAGTATATGGAGGGTCTGTGACCAGGGCATGTATCTCAG
Organism: Neoceratodus forsteri; assembly: GCA_016271365.2. Classification (NCBI taxonomy): domain Eukaryota; kingdom Metazoa; phylum Chordata; order Ceratodontiformes; family Ceratodontidae; genus Neoceratodus; species Neoceratodus forsteri. The sequence goes on from CM057450.1 coordinate 1,550,029,937, forward strand.
AGACCCTGCGGGCTGAGGTAATGGTCACTAGGAAGGCAGTCTTCCAAGCAGAGACAGCGCTAGATAGGGCAAAAAGGGAAAAAGTTGCAGCTTGCCCAGAAATGACCCACTTTCCACAGGACAGTGGGTCCAAAGTGGTGCATCTGTCTCTAACAATAGCTGAAAGATGGAAAATTAAACAATAGAAAAGTATTTTCACTCAACAAATTTAAGCTACTGTACTAGTGAAATTTCTACTTACGATTAGGTTTGGACCCAGTTGTTTCTCATTTTGACCCACATATTTTACACCTATGGGTCTAATTTGACCCATGTTTTAAAACCCCTAGTGCTGTCACTGCTTCCAAGTGAGAAATTTTAGCTCACAGGTAGCCAGAGGTTCGAAAGGTTTCCGAGTGAGCATGTCTAGCACAAGATTAATGTCCCAGGCTGCGACTGGACGTCTTGTAGGAGGTCTGGTATGCAGAATCCCCTTAAGAAATCTCAACCATAGGTAACTGAGCCAGAGTTAAGGAAATAACGGGCTCATGATACACTGAAATGGCACTAAGATGAACTTTGACTGTAGAGTACTGCAGACCCGAATTTGAGAGGGTCAATAAGGTGCTCCAACAACATATCTGGTGGACAGGAAAGGATTCAAAGAGGACTTTGCACACCAGGTCGAAACGCCCACTTGGCTGTGTAGTTCTCCAAGTGGCTGGCTTCCGAGCAGCCAGAAGATTATCTGAAACTCTTAGAGAGACATTGAACCGGTTTACTTCGACCTCTTCAGGAGCCAAGCATTAAGGTGAAGTGATCTCAGGTTGGGATGGACCACCGGTCCCTGAGTCAAACGGTTCATCTGCAGGGGAAGTGGTCTCAGAGGAACTGCCAACATATTGTTGAGCAGTGGAAACCACAGTTGCCGAGGCCAAAAGGGAGCAATGAGAATCATTTTGTCTCCCTGGGATTCGAACTTGAGGAGTACCCTCTGAATTAGAGGAAGAGGCGGAAAGGCGTAAAGAAAGCGTTTTGTCCACCGCAGCCTGAACGCATCCTGACAGAAAATGCCAGGCCCTGGATTTCTGGAGCAGAAGAGAGGCAGTTTTGCGTTGAGTGGGGATGCAAAAAGGTCCAGGTCTGGAGTTCCCCACTCTTCGAATAGTGACTGAACTATGGCTGAGTCGAGGGACCACTCGTGAGGCTCTGTCTCTGTTCTGCTGAGACGGTCTGCCAGTTCGTTCTGAACACCTGGCAGGTAGACTGCTTGAATTAGAGCCGCGTGCTCCAAGCACCATTCCCATACCCTCACTGCTTCCCTGCATAAGGGGTAAGAATGAGCACCGCCCTGCTTGTTGATGTAATACATCACTGCTTTGTTGTCCGTTTGAAGGAGAATGTTCTTGTGACACAGAATGTCCTTCAAAGCTCGGACCGCATGAAAAAATTACTCACCTTAGTAATTGCTTTTCTTCTCATGGAGTCTTGCTATATTATGACTAATGCAGTTAGCCACTGCACTTGAACTGCCCCGGAGAGGAAAGAGTTAACTCCAGGGAGTCTGGAGTTTTACAGTGCGAGAGCGCTTATGCCAAAGCTCTATCTGGGCAGTTTCAAATGAAACTGTCAGATCTTTATGAAGCTAATACTAAGCAACAAGTCTGTGTGGAAAGCTCTACACTAGCCAAATGGCTACCTACTAGTAGAAATAACAATATAAACAACAATAACAATAATAACAATGAATAATAGTATTATTAGTTACCCCCCTGACAAGTACCATTAGGACCCCCCCTTCCCCCAAAGACTCAAGTCCAGGAAGGGGGCCAATATATACCTAAATAAAATAACCTAGTTCCCTAACCCTAAATAAAAGAAGGTAAGGAAAAAAACTACAATGGCATGACAGTGTCTTGCACTAATTTGCCACCCCTACCCAAGTAGAAGTTCTGAGAGGGCAGAAGGAGGGTGGTCTTATATAAGACTCCATGAGAAGAAAAGCAATTACTAAGGTGAGTAATTTTTCTTCAAACACCATGAAGTCTTGCTATATTATGACTAATGCAGATTACACAGCAGTACCTCATGGAGGAGGGTCAGAACCTACTTAGGAAATAGGCTCTAAAGCACAGCTGTGCCAAAACGAGCATCTCTCCTGACTGAATATCCAGGGAATAATGCTTGGTAAAAGTGTGAACTGTTTTCCAAGTAGCAGCTTGACAGATTTCCAGAATGGAATATCTCTAGCAGCCGCTAGAGATGCAGCTGTACCCCTGGTGGAGTGAGCCTCAGTCCTGAGGGGGTTCTCTACCTAGTTTTGATAAAATTGGATACAAGAGACAATCCACCTTGTAATTGTCCTCTTAGTGGCAGGTTCCCTTGCCAACCTCGCCATAAGGTAAGGAAGAGTTGGAGGATTCGAACCAGGACCCTTGGTGCTGTTCAAATAGTAGCTTAAGGCTCTTTTGGCGCCAAGTTGTGCAGTCTCCTCTCACCTGAGGAAGAATGTCAGTGAAAAATACTGGAAGAGATATGGATTGGTTCAGGTGGAAATCTGAAACCACTTCAGGCAAAACTTCTGTTAGTCCTGAGGACTACCTATCTCTGTGGAAAGAGATAAAATCTTCTTCCACTGACAGGGCCTGTAGTTCACTTATGCTGCTGGCAGAAGTGATAGCCACTAGGAAAACAGTTTTCAAGTTAGAAACTTGAGTTCTGCTGAGGACAGAGGCTCAAGGAGGTTGCATTAACTGAGCAATGCAAACATTCAGGTCCCAGGCGGAGCTGGTTCTCGAAAAAGGAGGTTAGTGTGAAGTAACCCTTAAAAACTTGAAAACACAGGGTGAGAAGAAGGGAAGCAGGCTTCCCTGCTGACACAAAACCAGAGACAGCTGCCAGATGAACCTTTAAGGTAGCTGGCCTAAGGCCTATGGAATTTAAATGGACCAAATAGTCCAGTAAAATGGGCAGATCAGCAGATTCTGGGACAATCTGCTTCTCAGAGCACCAGATGGAAAACCTTTTCCCACTTAGAATTGTAAGTGGCCCTAGTGGAAGGTTTCCTTGAAGCCTTTAAAATATCCAGAACACCTTGAGAAAGGTGTAAGTCAGCAATTCTAACTCCTCAAGAGCCATGCCTTGAGATGGAGGATTTGAGGTCCGGATACACACTCTCCCTGTGCACAGGCCAGCAAGTCGTGGACTCTGGGCAAGCTCAGGGCAGGGGTGGACTGTCAAGGACAGAAGCAGGGGTACCAGGGCTGTCTGGCCCAATCTGGGGCAATCAGAATCACTTTGCAGGGCTGAGATCTGATTTTACTAGTACCCTGAAAAGAAGAGGAAAGGGGGAAAGGCATACAGGAACTTCCTTTCAATCCAACTGAAAGGCGCCCAGGGGACTGAGCCCAGCACTGGAGGCCTGCAACAAAACAGAGGAAGTTGGTGGTTGTCTGGGGCTGCAAAAGATCTATCTGAGGGTGCCCCATCTGGCAAAGACCCACCACAGCACCTGAGGATTCAGAGCCCATTCGTGATGGCCCTGAGAAATCCTGCTGAGGGCACCGCCAGGACATTGTCCTTCCTGGAAGGTGAACTGCTATCAGGGAGGTGTTCAGAGGTAGGCCAGAGACCACAACTTCATTGCTTCGTGCACAAGGCTGATGACCGAGTGCCCTTGCTTGTTGATGTACCACATTGTTGTGGTGTTGTCTGTCCTGACTTGAACTACTTTGTTCTGGACAGAAGCTGAAAACGCCTGAAGAGCTAGAAAGACAGCTCTGAGTTCCAAAAGGTTGATGTGGAGCAGAGATTCCTGAGGAGACCACACTCCTGAGTGGACAGGTCGCTCAGTGAGCTCCCACCTAACAGGGAGGCATCCGTGGTGAGGGTGAGGGAGTGGGACACGGGAATGAAAGGAACCCCTTGTTTTAGATTGCTTTGATCCTGCCACCAGTGTAGAGCCAGGATCAGAGTTTGGGTCACTGGAACCAATTTGGAAAGGGGGTCCCTCCTTTGAGACCAATAGGCCCTCAAATGGAACTGAATGTCCCTCATCTGGAATCTTGCTCCTTGCACTACCGCTGTGGAAGCAGCCATGTGCCCTAGGAGTTGCAGAAAATGCCTTGCTGGTCGAGAAACCCGTGAGGGTAAAGGAGGATGCCAGGCAATGAGCCTGTCTACCCTTTCCGAGGGAAGAAATGCCCTGGCTAACTTTGTGTTCAATTCTGCACCTATGAAAGTTAGTACCTGAACTGGTTCCAGGACTGACTTTGGTAAATTCAGCAGGAATCCCAGGGAAGTGAGAAGCTGTTGGGTGACTTACAAGTGGTATTTTACCTGATCTGGGGACTGACCCACTATGAGCCAGTCGTCCAGGTAGGGAAACACAGCAATCCCTTGCCTTCTTAAATGAGCCACTACCACAGCTAGACATTTTGTGAATACCCTTGGCGAGAGTAAGGTCAAGGGCATTGCCCTGAACTGGTAGTGGCCTGAGGGCAGTTCGAACCTGAGGTACTTTCGGTGAGAAGGCCTGATCAGAACATGAAAATAGGCATCCTTGAGGTCCAGGGAAGCCAGCCAGTCCCCTGGCTCAGGGAAGGCAAAATCATTGCCAGAGTTAACATTTTGAACTTTGGTTTCAAAGATGCTTGTTCAGGTACCTTAAATCTAGGATGGGCCGCCATTCTCCTGTCTTTTGGGGTAAGAAAGTATCTTGAGTACAGCCTCATGCCCTGATGTGAGGAGGGACCCTTTCTACTGCTTTGCAGTCCAGAAGAGAAGAAACCTCTGCTTCCAAAGCAAGGGCTTCTGTAGGATTTGCAGGTGGAAAATGTCTGGCTCTCATCTTTGGAAACTGTCTGAAGCTGAGAACCAGACCCTGGCTTATTACCTCCAGAACCCATCTGTCTGAAGTTAGGGACACCCAGTTCTGGCTGAAATAAACCAACCTGCCCCCCACTGGTACAGGAGAATCGGCCCTGGGCACCCCATTAGGGTGCCTGCTTGGCAGTAGCCTTAGGCTGAGGGGAGGGGGACGGTTTACTTGTGCCCCGTCTACCTCTGCCTCTGAAGAAACCCTCTGTGCAAACGCAGAGGAGGCCTGAGATTGGTAAAAGGCCTGTGGGAAAGGCCTGCCTCACCTCTGGGAGCGTGCCTCTGTGGAGTGGCATGCCTCCTTAGCCTGGGCACTTTTGTAGGTAGTTCTGTATTCATCCATCTTTTTCATATAGTTTTCTGTTTGTTCCTCAAACAGAGAATTACCCACTACAGGAAAATCCATAGCCTTTGACTAAGTATCTTGGGACAGATTAGTGCATCTGAGCCATGCCAACCTACGGAAAGCTACAGAAGTGGCCATGACCCTAGAGGAAACATCATTAACATCAACAGCAGTATGAAATTGAACTTTAGAGGCTTCAATGCCATCAGCAGCCACCTGTTCCAACTCACTAGCCAGCTGGCCATGTGCCTGCTTGGCTAACTGCAATACTGTGTCCCATCTAGATTTCTGATATCTAGCCACATAGCTTTATAATTTGCCTGCCTGAGTCCCAAAGAAGCTGCCACATACTGTTTTCACATGGCATCAATCCTCCTGGAATCCTTATCAGGAGGATGTGAGGCCAGGGGAATATTAGCCTTGTCACAGGCTGCAGCTTGAACCACACCACATGACTACACTGCTCAGTGAGGAAGTCTGTATCAGAGCCTGACAAAGTATACCTTCTGTCCATTTTTTATCTACAGGAGGGACAGAATGAGGATTTTTAAATCTTTGTTGTTTGCTTCCTAAATGACTTATGCAAAGGAATAGACAACCTCCTAGACTCTGGTATATCCATCATTTCTACGTAATCAGGCTCCTCTTGCTCATCCACAGCCTCCTCTAAAGGAAGCTGGAGGTTTCTGCAACCTTTTGTAAAACATAAAATGAGAAGGGACTCTGACAGAATAGGAGGAGATTCTAAAGGTCTGTCTGGAGAAATGTCCGTTCAATGGGCACGCCAGACCCTCCCAGCCACATATATATGATCAAATTCTCCTCCCTCCTGTGGTTCATAAAATTCCTCAACATCATACTCCTGAACCACTGGAACTGAACGAACCAACCCTTACCAACTGTTGGTGGTTGACAGGACCCTGAGACAGTGACTGGACATGTATGGCTTTAGCTATTTCTGCAGCAGTTGGAGAGACAATTTTGGACTCCAAACCTACTGATTTCTTGGTCTTTTCACTGGGACTGGTTCCTCTGAACCAGCCTTCCTTTGCCCGAGGAAGTCTCGCCTGGTCAGAGGGCACCCTCTGGTCCAGTGGGTGCTGGACCGGGCTGGCCATCGGGTCAGCGGACTTTGGTTCTCTCGCCCTGAGCCGGCCCAATCTCTTTCCAGGGTGGCTGCAGGGAAATTTTACACACCTGGCAGTCTGACAGGAGTGGTCAGCCCCAGACAATAAACACAGTGGTGTGTGGTCAGCCTTGGCAAAGGCTTCCCACAGACATCACAGTGTTGAAACCCAGTGGGCCTGGTTTTCTTTGGGTTTCTCAGACATAATGCCAGCCTAACCAAAAACTTGCCTTTTGATGGCAGTGCAGGCAAGACACCCTTATCGGTTCCTAACCGTGTCACGGTATTTGAAAAACCTAATTTTAAAGCAAGGTTTTTTAGAACCGAGAAGAACTGGGAACCGTGACTTAAAAGCTCAACCAACACTTTAAACGTTAATTTCAGCAAACCGATCGTTCAAAACCGAACCAATAATTGAATTTCCACACAGACTTTAATTTTTGTACTTACGGTTTACCAGATAGAGCTTTTAACCGAAATGCGGTAAAATAAATACTTTTTGCCGGTTCAAATGAACCGAAAATACTCGCTTGAACCGAGAAATGAACCGAGCTGAAGGAGCTGATCTCCGGAGCGACTGTTCAGTGAAGCGGAGTAAAGAATCTGACAGTTTCATTTGAAACTGCCCAGATAGAGCTTTGGCATAAGCGCTCTGGCACTGTAGAACTCCAGACTCCCTGGAGTTAACTCTTTCCTCCCCGGGGCAGTTCAAGTGCAGTGGCTAACTGCATTAGTCATAATATAGCAAGACTTCATGGTGTTTGAAAAAGGACGGCTCTCATTTCTAGGACATTTATGTGGAGCTGGGACTCTACTTGAGTCCACGCACCTTGAGTGTGGAGAGCCGGACAGTGAGCTCCCCACCCCATTAGGGATGCGTCCGTGGTAATGGAGATCTGATGGTCCAGAAGAGCAAAGGGATACCCCTCCAGGAGATTGCTCTCCTGAGACCACCAGGTGAGTGACCTCCTTAAAGGTTCTGTCACCTTGATGAGATAGGACTGCGGGTGAGTGGTTTGGGACCACTGAGTACTGAGCATCCACTGGGTGGTTCTCACGCAGACGTGTTAGGGGTACAGTGAACACTGAGGATGCCATGAGGCCCAGCATCCGCTGCATCGAGAGAGCTGTGACTGAGCTGTTTTCCGATGTGACGGGCCATCTGAAGGATATCGCCCTCCTGTCTTCTGGAAGAAAAGCCTCGCACCGGAGGTGTCCAGAAGAGTCCTATAAAAGGAGCCTCTGGGAGGGCTGCAGTTCGATTTCTTGAGGTTGAGCAGAACTCCCATGGATGTAAGGAAGCGCGAGGCCGTCTCCACGGCGTCCAGAGCCCCTTGCTTGGAAGGGCTTGCTAGAAGCCAATTGTCCAGATAAGGAAACACCTGAATTCCGACCTTTCTGAGGTGCGCTGCGAGAACTGCACAACATTTTGTAAAAACTCGCGGCGCAGAGGACAGCCCAAATGGCAGGACTCTGAACTGATAGTGCTGTCCCAGAGCACAAACCCCAGGAATTTGTGATGCCTCGGTGAACAGGAATGTGCTGGTAAGCATCCTGCATATCTAGGGAGGCTAACCAGTCATGTTGGTGGAGCAGAGGTAACAGGGTTCCCAGAGAAATCATTTGTATTTCTCCTTGGGGAGAAATTTGTTTAGCTTTCTGAGATCTAGAATGGGCGATTCCGCGGACTCTTTGGAATCAGAAAGTAATGGAGATAGAACCCGTGTTTAGATTGGTGCAGTGGCACCACTTCTACTGCCCTGTTGTTCAGAAGGCCCTGAATCTCGGTGGCGAGAAGGTCTGACTGAAGGGTTGACAGCCTGGGCTGCCGTTTGGGGAGACGATCCGGAGGGGTCTCCACAAGATTGAGTGAATACCCCTCGCGAATTATCCGAAGGACCCATTTGTCTGAGGTTATGGACTTCCACTGGTTGTAGAAGTGCATCAGACGACCTCCCACCGGAAAGGAAAAGTCCACCTCGGGCAGCTGAGATGGAACTTGGGCCAGCAATTCATAAGGTAGCGCTGGGCGCTTTGGGCCCTTGCGCTTTCTGTTGCACCTTCTTTTGAGGTTGGGCAGGTTGGTTCTTATGGAAACTTCCTCTGCCTCGAAAGGACTGGCAATTATGAAACTGTCGTTTACTGGCATGCCCTCGAGAGGGGGCAGGAGAGGGTCGAGCCAACTTAATGGCTGACCTAATCTTGTGTGGCTTCTAGAGCTTGTTCTACCTGAGGACCAAAAGATATGCACTGTCAGGGCAATGCCATCACCTGCTGCCAGGCGCCATTCGTAGAGTTCGGGCGCGCAGCCAGGAATGACGCCAGGTGCAAATACCAGCAGCCGCTGAACGGAAGCAGTGTCAAAAGCATCCATGGCTGCTTTAACCTGCTGGTTATTAGATCAATACCTCTGGTAATGGTTTGAAGAAGCTCTGGCTTTGAATCCGACTCCGGTAGGGCTTCAACCATCTGTTTAATAGAATGTCACAGGATATACTCATACTGAGAAAAATAGCCTTGGTAACTGGCAACACGCATAGTTAGGGTAGAAGCAGCAAAGACTCTCTTACCTAAGGTGTCTATCTTACGAGATTCTTTAATAGGTCGAGCTGTAGTAGCTTGAGGAAGAACGACTATCATTCTCTGCCAGGACTACAATAGGATCTGCAAAGGCTTGAGATGCCAAAATGGGACAATCCTTGGGGGCTGAAGATTTCCTATCAATGGATTTAGCCACTGAAGGGGTAAGAGCAGGATTATTCCATACCATTTGAGACAGCGCCTCGAAGGAAGGCTGAATCGGAGGAGTCAAATCCGTAGGGATCTCTGAGGCATGAAGATATTGGAGTCTCAACAATTTCCCAGGATCGATGTCTGTAGTCTGGAGAGAAAGTGTGGAACTCAGATTTTTCAACAGAGACTTAAAGGATAGGTCCTCAACCACAGGCTCTGTAGCAGTAATAGATCCTGCTTCGTCCACTTCATCACCCAACCGAAGGTCTGGGGCAGGCTCAACGTCATCTCCTGACAGTCCAGGAAGGACTGTATGGACAGGAAAGGAATGAAATTCAGAAGAGGAGGAAGAAGGAAACAAGTGAAAAGAGGAGTCCCCGAGAGCTGCCGGTGCCGAGGAGGCACACGGCACCGAGAACGATGACACGAGGCGCCGAAAACGGCGCCGAGAAGCCGCACAGCACCGAGGACGGCGCCGAGCACAGCATCGACGCCGACGATGGCGCCGAGAGGACACACGATGCCAAGGGTGCCGAAAACACTCCCAGACCCCGAAAAACAGGTTTTGAAGAAGGAGGAAGAGCAGGAGATAAGGGCATCGGTGTGACCCCCTGTGCCGCAGCCATGTGGGGGGGGGGGACACCTAAGCGCGGAGTCGACTGCACCGAAGAAGGTGCCACGACCAGGAAGGTCCAACGCCTACCCAGTCGCCCAGGAGAGCCCGGGCGCTCACGAGCGCAACGAGCCAGGTAGCCGAACCAACCTCCGAGCCCACTGCTCCATAAGAGCGCCCACTGATGAAACTGCTCATCTGAAGACCTACCTGCGGGCGGGTAGGGCTCGACGTCAAGCCGCCGGCTACCAGAAGCAGAGGTTGGCGACTCGAAGGAGGAGACCGCAACCAGCCCCGATAACCGAGCGCCTACACGCAGACATATCAGAGGGCGACTCGAGTGATGCCTTCTTTAGACCTGTGGGTCGAAGAAGAGTCGAGGTCTAACGCAGCCGAGAGTGCGACCGTTATTTTACAAGCCTGGGATCACCATCCTCCGGGCATTGGACTGACCGTTGTCAGACCCTCCCTCCGGAGAAGGCGGCGGACCGTACCCAGCCCGACTGACTGAAAAGCTTTCATACGAAGTCTCCCTACCGTCACCTGACCTGCTCATGGCCGACTCCATCAAGGTAGGCTGAGACTTCTTTATTGTATTTTATTTTAAAAAATAAGAATAAATTTAAGCAATACTGTATCGAGATAATATTACAAAATAATAAAAACTGAAAACTATGCTGCTAGTTTGAAGTTCGACTCCCGACAGGCGAGCGACGTCGTCACTGAAGTGCACTCGATGGCGGGAAAAAGGAACTGAGGCGGTTGGAGGGTCGACGCCGAGATAGTCGTTACCGCACGAGCTAGGGCTTGCGGCGCGACCCTCCAGCAAAAAGTTTGCTCCCGATGGGTCCTAGTGCCTCCGGCGCAGATCCCAATAGTGTGAATGAGTGGTGGAGACTTATGTCCAGGAAGATCAGTGGAATTCAAGGAGCTCCCCCGCCCATCACTGCCCACTGGAAATCACTACCCTTGGTCTCTGAGTAGCAGTCCTGGGTCGAATCTCCAAGTATTAATCCAATCTCTAAAAAGTGTTTCGGCATAAACACCAAACCACAAACACCTTCCACATGTAAGAAGGACAGTCTGGGCAATAAAACTGGCAACAGACAGTCGTTAAAGACGCTGACTGCACCAAAGTGGCTCTATTCTACAATCGCCTTCCAAATGTTAGCAGATAGCCTCAACAATAAAAATTTGCAGCAGACTGCTGCTACACAAGTTCTTTATGATGGCTACATGGATTCTTGCTGCAACTACAAATGGAAACATCAAGAAAAGAATAAAATAAAACTATAACTAAAACTTAAAACATGAAGACGAACGTTAAAAGAATGTCAAAATTCAGCAAACGGGAGCTATTGTGAAGGCTGGCTCAGCGTGGCCACCATCTTGTAACTGTAACAAGTCTGCCCTAACCTTAAAAATAAATAAATAAATAAAGCACCAAATAAAATAAGGGGTCCCAACCCGTGGGGGGCCTAGAGAATACAGAGGCCTGCACAGGGCAAGCTGCCGAAGCTGTTGACGGGGCGATCCCTGGAGAAGAAGAGGATGAATCCAGAAGGGAACAGAATCCGATTTGGGGGATGTCCTTGGCCGCCTTGTTCTGTCAACTGTGTTTCCCCGAGGATTTGCCCTGGGCCTTGGTGGCCTGCGAGCCCATGGAGGAAACCAGCGATTGGGCGGAGGGGGCTGTGAAAGATCCCTGCTCTCTGCTGGCTACCTGTTGATCCATGGGGAAATCCTGCAGGGCTTTCTTTCGACAGCACTGGGTTGCAAGGTTGAATTTCTAGCAGGACTCACAGACTGAGACGCTGTGGCTAGGCCCATGACAACAGACAGCTGGTGTTCGTCGGAAGAAGAAATCCTCTTTCTGCAATGGCAACAACACAAAAGAGCCGACAAAGAAGTAGTTCTCGGCATACAAAAGAAAAATGAATCTCTTTTAATAAAAGTAATTCAACGGTAAAAGAAAAGAGTAGAAAATGTTGGCGGTCAAACTGCGCGACAGAGCTTCCGCAGAGTCCGTGCACGAATGGTTGACGGCAGAAGAAAGCTGCTGAGGGAGCAGGGCTACCCTGTGCTTTTATAGGGTAAGTGATGGAGCCAGACGTCGGCATGGGCAGCCCCTAGCAGACTGCTACAGAAAAACTTTTATGGGATCCTCGTGCCTGATAGCCAAGTTCAATAGGTGTGACCTGATGACAGGGATATCCCCAAAGAAGATAGGAAAATTACATATTTACCATAACTGCTGATCTTCCGGAGTATCTTCACCATTGATTGTCATTTAAGGGGCTAGAACAGGAGGCACTAGGACCCCGTGTGAACACGTTTTTTGAAGGAGGCAGCCAAAAAAAAAAAAAAAAAAAAAAAAGGGAGGAAAGAACCAGACAGACTCCTAGAAAAAGGGGCAACTCTATGCTACAAGGTAGGGAATTAACTGATGTGAGTTGATCACATCCCTTACATCAGGGAAGAAAAAAAAAGGTGGAATCTAGGTGCACCTGGAGTTGCAGGACTGGACAGTCCAGAAGAAGTTTAATCTACCCAGGCACTCCTAAGAGTAGTGGGCTTAAGGCCACGATACACAAGGAAGAAAGGAGCAAAAGATATAGTAAGAGAAAGGATTACACTAATGTGACCTGCTTCTTACGCAACCACAAGGATGTACCTACCCAGTGTGAAAGCTAGTGTATCTGATCCAAAAGGGTGGGTAGCAACCTCTCACCCCTGTGTTGAGCAGCTGCCCAATGGAGTTAGATTGGACAGTGTCCAGACACACAGGCTGCATTCAGCAACTGATAAGGATATACCCCGGGCAGGGAGAAGGAAGACAAGAAAGAAAAAGTGAGGAAGGAGATTTCTTACACAGCAAAACCTTTTTTTTTTTTTAAATGTTGCTTTTGCTGATACGAGAGCAAGGACCTTACCCCTGTTTTGTAATTTTTTTTCTGCTCAGGGTGAGCACCCAGGGAGTGCCCAACTCCCATCCCTCCCAAGAAAAAATGGGGAGCCCACCCAGAAGGGGTGTGAAAGGGAAGATGACCTGTTAGTATGCTCATGGTGCTGTCAGCACCAGAAAGGTGAGCATACCCAGAGAACATGGCTCTGTCTGAATGGGGGATGGTGGGTGGGGTGTGGTAATCAATAGTGAAGAAAATGAACAATTACATTAAGTATATAATTTCCGTTATCTTCCAGGAATCAAATCTTCACCACTGATTCTCACTTATGGGTCAGAGTACCAAGCTTCCCCTCTTCCTGAGGGAGAAACTGGCTCACCCTTAGGGTAACAACTTCCCTTGGCCCGCTGCATGGGGGAAGAACACCTGACGGCAAAGGCTCCTTATAGGTCTGGTGGGACCAGAGGCTGGTCCACGCCAGAAAGGGGCTCCTGTGACAGAAGCGGGACGGTGCCCCATCAGCTCTCACCTGTCCCTGCGGGAGAAGAAGTCAGCCCCCAGTACTGAAAGCACCCAACACCGGGCCAAAGGTGCCAGTCTGGAGAGGAGAAGCCACGCCACCGGCCTGAGGCAGACTGCAGTTTCTGCAAGCCTGGAGATGACCTCATTAGCACTGTACGATGCCCTTGACTTTTGGCATGCTACCTCCAGGCCTTGCGCAGAAAGGCAAATGGCTTTCCTGACTATCTCACATAGAGGCACTGCAGCTAGCAGCTGACCTAACTGTAACCAGACACAGATTCAAAGCTGCCTGATGAGCCTGGCGTGCGACAATGCACATAAGGGTGGGTGTCAAGGTGAAACCTTCCTCTCCAGGGCATCTGACTGAGCAGAATCCACTTCTGGAGGTCAGTCATGTGGGGAGTCTTTGCCTCAACATGTCCTGCAAAACTTGCTAATTTTTTTTTCCAGTTTGAACTGGCCCCACACCTATATTTATTTTTTAAGGGGCGTGTGGGGGGCAAAGCCCCCAACTCAAATAAACCAATACAAAATAACCGAAAGGTAGTTTTGAGAGAGTAGCGTAACGAACTCTACACTAATAACGTAGGTCCAGCAGTGGTCTGGTATTCTCCACCATCATCCAATAATACAGCTGGCCAACCATTTGGACAGGCACTGTTTAGTCACAGGTGTGCCTCCTTATTGGGGACAAACAAAATAAACAGAGGACTTTCTGCAGTCCTTGGTGCAGTCAAGATGGAAATAGACAGTTCTATGTACCTCTAGTGCATGCAGCAATGCATCCTCTTTGTCATCATGTTCAACGTAATAGGAAGGTGAATGGTCTGATTCTGTGTGAAATCAGAAACCAATCTGGCAGAAATCTATCCTTGTGAAAAAAATCAAATAAGAAGGCTCACCATGAGAGCCTGGAGCTCAGAAATTCTACCAGAAGTAGTGGTACTGAGCTGTGTAGGCCATGTATGCAACTAGAAAAATCACACACACCCCCATAATGCAAAGCACCATGTGCTGTATATGCAACTCACCACAAAATATTATGCTGGTTCAACTTTAAGCAGAAATGCATAGTGCCAAAAGGCCTCTCACACAGTCTGCAAAGGGTGCCAACAGAAGACACAGACACATGTTTCATCCTACCAGGACTCATCAGTGTGCCTCGTCTGTATGAAACCCCAGTGGAATGAACCAGCTACACTAAGTTTGTCTATCTGGGTTGGGTTGTGTATGCAAGTGCCTTAAAAGTGGGGAAGCTGAGGTATAAACTTCTTCCCCCATACTATCCAGCTTCCTGGAATCCTTTTCCAAAGGCTGGGCAGAAATTGTCCTCATCACAGGCGGCAGTTTGTACTCCCACCCTGATCATGAAAGAATGTCAAAGTATCCAGTGCCAGTTTTTCCACCTGGTATTTCTTGTTTGTTTTCTTGTCAATGCCAGCAGCTGAAGTGGATGCTGACAACACTCTGAAGTGGCCTTCTTGAGAGATTTATGGATGGGTAAAAGCAGCCTTTTTGTGGGTGTTATGCACACCATATCTAAAACACCCACCTCATCTTCAGCAGTCTCCTGCAATGAGAGATTGAGAGTGTTGACCATCTGCCTCACGAAGGTGTAATCATCTGAGGGATGAAGAGGTAGATCAAACCCTTGTTCAGGAGAACCATCAAGCTCCATCGGTTCTCCTTCCTCTTCTTCATAGCAAAAAAAAAAAAAAAAATCAGCCTTCTCTATAGGCACCAAAACTAGTACTGAGCGCGGGGGTTGGGGTGGGGGTCCAGGCATGCTCATGAAGCTCCCCATAGCCTGGAAGAACTGCCATGACTTAGTCATGTGCCCTACTGAGGGCATCTTATTTCTGTCCAATGGCATCTCCTTCCCATCTTTACAAGGAACATCAACATGCTTTTCTGTTTGGTTTTTCTCAGCAGGCACTGAACCAGATGCCTGCTCAGAGGATCTTTTTTTTTTTTATATTTTATTTTTTAATTACTCAAAAAGAAAAGATCAGGTATAATTACAATTGAAAGAAAAATCATTTTGCAATACTCTGTAATTATGTAACTAAATAAAGCACACAAGACTGTTTTAATTTTAGAGAGGTTATAAGTGAAAAAATAAAAAGCTTAATATTAGAGCTGTGCTATAGTCAAATAGACAAGAAATAAATGTGTTTGTGCTCAAAGCTTTAACATCCCATCAAAAGACAAATTAGAAACTAGAATTTAAGCAACAAGCACCCTCTTTAAGTTACAGACTAATTAAAAAGGAAAAAAATCCATTACAGAAACATTTCCACAAAGCAAGAGTGCACAGTTCCAAAAATAATTATTCTATTCATACTGGATGGTATTCAGTCAGTTCTGCTTCTTCATCTTCTTCTTCCTCCTCTAAGTCAGAACCAATGTCCTCAGGTATTCTATTATCATCAAAAAAATTTCGAACAGCATCTGGATCCTCAAAATGGTGAAATTTACTCTGGAATTGAATCCTCAGTCGTGCCGGTGCGAGTAGGACATGGACTGGTTCAGACGAAAATCTGAAACCACTTTGGGTAAGAACCTCCTGTTAGTTCTAAGGACCACCTTATCTCTATGGAATGAGAAAAATCAGGCTCCACTGACAGAGCTTGTAATTCACTGATACGCCTAGCAGAGGGAATAGCTACCAGGAACACAGCTTTCCAAGTCAAATACTTAAGTTATGCTGAGGCCAAAGGCTCAAAAGGGGGTTGCATAAGCTGAGCAATGCAAACATTAAGATCCCAAACAGGAGTAGGATCCTTAAAACAAGGATTGGTATCGATCAATCCTTTAAAGAATTTACAGAACACAGGATGAGATGCCAGTGAGGAAGCCTTCCCCACCGACAGAAATGCAGAAACAGCTGACAAGTGTACTTTCAGAGTAGCTGGTCCGAGGCCTAAGCCATTAAGATGAACCATATAATCCAGAACTGTAGCCAAATCAGCATTATCCAGAGATATATTCTTACTGGAACACCAAATGCTGAATCTTTTCCATTTGGAATTATAAGTTTTTCTGGTGGCAGGTTTTCGAGAGGCTTTGAGTATATCCAGAACCCCCCCGAGACAGATGCAGGCTTGCATATTCTAACTCTTCAAGAGCCATGCCTTGAGGTTGAGAGACCGAAGGTGGGGGTACCAAATCCTCCCCTGAGAGGAGGTCAACGGATTGTGATTCTTGGGAAGAGATAGGGGAAGATGGACTGCTACGGACAACAGTAGAGGATACCAAGGCTGCCTGGCCCAGTCTGGAGCAGTCATGATCACTTTGCAAGACTGTGACCTTATCTTGACCAGAACTTTGTATAATAGAGGAAAGGGAGAAAGGCATACAGAAATGTCCCCTCCCAATCCAGAAATAGAGCCTCCAAGGGGACTGAGCCCAAGACCCGGGGTCTGCAACAGAAGAGAGGAAGTTGGTTATCGTCTGGGGCTGCAAAGAGGTCTAGTTCTGGAGTGTCCCACCTTGAAAAAAATCACTTTTAAACACTAGAGGATCCAGGGACCATTCGTGATGGCCCTGAGAAATCCTGCTCAGGGCATCTGCTAGCACACTGTCCTTCCTTGGAAGGTGGATTGCTACCAGATAGGTCTGTAGGGAATAAGCCAGGGACCATAACTTTATGGCTTCCGCACACAAGGCAGTAGACAGAGTGCCTCCTTGTTTGTTGATGTACCACACAGTGGTGGTGGTGGTGGTGTCTGTCCTGAACTGAACCACCTTGTTTTGTACCGAGTCCGAGAAAGTTTGTAGAGCCAGGTACACTGCTCTGAGCTCTAGAAGACTGATATGAAGTAGAGACTCCTGAGGGGACCACACTCCTAGTGCTGTGAGGAATCCCAAGTGAGCTCCCCACCCTAGGAGAGAAGCATCTGTGGTTAGTACCACAGAATGAGACTGGGTGATGAATGGGACTCCTTGTCTGAGGTTGCCCTGATCCAACCACCACTGGAGAGCCTGGATCAGAGTCTGAGTCACTGGAATTAGTTTGGTTAGAGGATCTTTTTTCTGAGACCAAAAAGCCCTTGAGTGGAACTGGATGTCCCTCATCCAGGGCATGAAATTCGTGAAAAAAAGTACATGCCCACTGGGGCATGTAAGCAGTAAAAGTGCATGCCCTAGAAACTTTTTACATGCTGCCCCCCCCCCCTTTTTTTTTTTTTACATAATTTCAGTTTTGTCATTACTGAACCAAGCTTTCTCATTTTCATCATAACTAGTAGTGGTACTGGCAGCAGCCACATGCACTGTTCTGGTACCATAAGAGTAGCTTGTTTAAAAAAAAAAACAAAAAAAAACTTTCACATTATTTCAGATCTCCGCCTTGTATTTAGGTCTTAGATAATCAGCACAGAGTAGCTTGTAATAAAACATTTAAGATGAGATTTTTTTAAACCACTCTCCCCTTGTATTTAGGTTTTAAGTAGTCATCCACAGAGTAGCTTAGACTTTAAGAGACAGCTCCTTGTTTTATTGGTTCTTGTATTTATTTAGATTCCTCAGATTCAAGGTAGTTTAGAATAAACATCTTTAAGATTGACTCCAATCGCCAAACCTCCTCAGCACAAAGCAGATAAACTTTTTTTTCTGAGGATGTTTGACTTTGCTTATCTTTAGTTAGGTAACTTAGGCATCAGTTCTTTAGGCAGATTTTCTTTTTAAATTCACTCCCCTACTCAGTAACTTCTATAGTGCTGCAGGCAGCCTTCAAACTCTGACAATGGCAGCCAGCACCCCCTTAACCTTTAGTTATGTACTTGACTGAGTTTTTTTATATATACTGTACTTATTAATTTAGAAGAGACTCTCAGACAATAGCTGTAGCCTGTAGCTCCAAGTACAGTAAAGGAAGCTGTTTTTGCTGCCTGACAGTTAGCTAGTTACATAACTTCCAGCAGGTCAGTAAAAGTAACACACAGCGCTTATAGGAGGCCACTTAATTGTCCTTAGAATTTTGAATGTTTCCAATAATTTCTGTAAGCAACTGAATACTGGAAAAAAACAAAAAACTGTTGCAGCCTGAAAATGAACTTAGAATGGCCCTGAGGCTCTCTCTGCAGCTAGCTGATTTTCAGTAGCACAGTCGGTCTGACTGTTGCTATTACACAGAACTAGGTGACAGAGTTGGTTGGGCTGGGTAGCTACCCCCAAGGTCTGATCCTGCTCCTGGGAGACTTCTTTCCTCCTGCTGCGAGAGACCTTGCTGTCTCACCTGCCATCACCCTCCTCTTTCCCGTCTAAGTCCCACACTCCCCTTACGTACACACCGCCTCTAAATAAGGACTAGCTCTTAAAAAAGCTTTTTGTTTTAAATTAAAGTTGGATCGTGACCAGCGATGCCAATTGCACTCCCAGGCAAAAAAAGTATGTGAAAGCGTGGCACAACTTACCCATTAAGGCAACTGGATAAAATGCCGCACTTTGCAGGGTCATACTCGCATCACATTGATCAAAGGGGGCGGTCGAACTTGTAATGCCGACACCAACTGGTGTGTTAGCCAGTAACCCCGCTTCCAGAAGCGATGAATGGAACACTTTCAACGCGCGGTTGGCTCTTTGCAGTGGCAATCAATAGTGGGGGTTTTCCTCAAGGACAGTCAGCTGACACCGGGGAGAATGGTTCTGTGCATCTCGTGATCATGTCCCGTGCCAGTCTGCAGCACCCGCGCTCGCCTGTCACAGCTCCTGATGAGTAAAAAAGCCGCCCAGTGGCACTGAGGGTTGAGGTGCTGGACGCCACACCTCGCGCCACACCGCACCCAGGTTCGAACGGATTTGGGTTGTCGGAGGATTGAGCTGCCCCAACGGATGCCTCTCCCTCGGAGGAGAGAATGCCAACCTGAAAATGCCAGTGGGAGCACTGGCACTGAGGGGCTTGTGGCTCCGTCATGGAGTCCGGGAGGGGGACGTTGAAGGCGCTTTTGAGAGAGACGCAGAGTGCATCGCCGCTTCTCTGGCCGCTTCTGCGCCCTTGAGCCGACGCCCCAGGGGCGGGGCTATGGGGAGGACAGAAAACGGAAAAAACCCTTCGCGCCCCTAGATGAAGACGGCTCCATCTAATAGGGACCACTGATCCCCAGGACAGACCCCGCTGTGCAGGAGAGGAGGGAAGAGGCACTCTAGGGGCAGATCGGGGGGGGGGTCCAAGAAAGAACTGAGTGGTCTGAAGGAGGGGACCAAGGCAGAGGAGGAGGATAAATAAAGAAAAAAAAAAAGAGAAGTAATAAAGAAAAAATATGAGCAGCACTGAAAAAATGAAAAAAAAAAACAAAAACATGGAGCTCTGCAGGAATACCTCAGGTGCCCCACTGGGCAGGCAGTAACCAGCAGTAGGTATCCTGAGACAATATTGCCTACCCTGGGGCACCTAAGGTACAGGAATTTCGCGCTCTGCCCTCATCTGAAATCTGGCCCCTTGCACCACTGCAGTGGAAGCTGCCATGTGGCCCAGGAGTTGAAGAAAATGCCTTGCTGGTTGAGACACCAGAGGGCGAAAGGAAGAAGCCAGGTCTGTAAGGGTCTTTACCCTTGCCGGAGGAAGAAAGGCTCTTATTTGGACAGTGACCAACTCTACCACATGAAGGTCAGGAGTTGCACTAGTTCGAGAACTGACTTTGGAAGACTGAGAAGGAATCCTAGAGAAGTGAGCAATTGCTGGGTCACTTGCAGGTTTGACTTGACTTGGTCTGGAGACTGCCCCACAATGAGCCAGTTATCCAGGTATGGAAATATGGAAATATTTTGTCTCCTTAGAAAGGCCACTACTACTGTTAGGCATTTTGTGAATACCCTTGGTGCTGATGTTAGTATGAAGAGCATTGCCCTGAACTGATAATGGCCTGAAGGCAGTTCGAACCTGAGGTACTTTCTGTGGGGGCACCTGATGGGAATGTGAAAATAGGCATCCTTGAGGTCCAGGGAGGCTAATCAATCCCCTGGCCTTAGAGAGGGAAGAATTATTCCCAGAGTCACCATTTTGAATTTTGGCTTCTAGGTGCTTGTTTAAGTATCTTAGATCTAGGATGGGCCGCAACTCCCCTGTCTTTTTTTGGGGTAAGAAAGTATCTGGAATACAGACCTTTGCCCCGTGTCTAGTAGGAACTCTCTATAGCTCTGAGAGTCATCAAGAGAAGAAACCTCTGCCTCTAGTGCAATGGTTTCGGAGATGTTTGCAGTGGAAAAGACCTGACCCTCAGCTTTGGAAATGTTTTGAAGCAGAGAGCCAGTCCCTGGCTTACTACCTCCAGGACCCACTTGTCTGAGGTAACAGACTTCCAAGCCTGGAACTAGTAAGCCAGACTGCCTCCTACTGGAAAGGGGGAGTCGATCCGGGCTGACACATCAGGGTGTCTGCTTGGCAGGAGCCTTGGACTGAGAGGAGGATGAATCCCTGCTCATCCACCTTCTGCCTCTCCCTCTGAAGAACCCCCTGTGAGGAAAAGGAGAGGAGGCCTGTGTCTGGTAGAAAGGCCTGTGAAAAGGCCTGCTCCTAGATTGCTGCTTCTGAGGAGTTGCCTGCATTTCCTTGGCCTGTATACTCCTGTAGGTGGTCCTATAGTCGTCCATCTTTTTCATGTAATTTTCAGTCTGCTTCTCAAACAGAGAATTACATACCACAGGGAAATCCATGGCATTAGCCTGGGTGTCCTGTGAGAGGCTAGTACATCTGAGCCAAGCAAATCTAAGAGACACAGATGTAGCTATGACTCGTGATGAAACAGAGTCCACAGCAGCATGAAATTGGACTTTGGATGCCTCAATCGCATCAGCAGCCACCTGCTCCAGCTCTTTGGCTAGATGGGGGGAAGCCTGTTTAACCAGCTCCAGAACAGTATCCCACCTGGACTTTTGGTATCTGGCTGTGTAGGCCCTGCAGTTTGCCTGCCTGAGTCCCAAGGAGGATGCCAAGTACTGTTTCTTGGCCACTGCATCCACCTTCCAAGAGTCTTTATCTGGGAGGTGTGAAGCCAAAGGTATATTAGCCTTGTCACAGGCCGCAGCCTGCACGACCCCAACATGGCTGCATTGTTGGAACAAGTACTCTGTACCTGAGCCTGACAGCATATACCTCCTGTCCATTCTCTTGTCCAAGGAGGTAGCGAATTTGGTGTCTGAAGTATTTTTTTGTATCTGTTTCCCAAAAGATTTATAGAGGGGACTAGACAGCCTTTGGACTCTGGGATGTCCATCTCTACAGTCAGGCTCTTCTTGTTCCTCTACAGCTCCGACCAGAGGGAGCTGGAGGGTCTCTGACACTTTTTTGTAAAACAAATAGTGGGAAGGGGACTCAAAGCCTAGGAGGGGAAACACTGGAAGGCCTGTCTGGGGAAATGTCTGGTTCAATGGGCTCATCCAGGCCTTCCACACCATCATGTTCATCATCAACCATTTTTCCCCCTTCAAAATCCAGTTCATAGTAATCATCCGGACAATATTCCTGAACCAGAGGAACAGACCAAACAGAGCGCCTACCCAGAGGCGCCGGATCAGCCGGAACAGAACGGAGTGATTCCACTATATTAATCGCCCTGGCAATTTCTTCAGCGGTTGGTCGTGACGGTTCTGTATCTGAACCGGATGATTTCTTTTTCCTTTTTGACGGAACCGACCCCTTGGGATGGGCGCTCCTTTTGCCCGAGGAAGTATCACCCAGGTCAGTGAGCACTCCCTCAGGTTCGGTCGGAACCGTACCAGGTTGGCCATCCGGATCAGCGGACTTCTCAGCCTCCTTTTCCCTAAGCCTACCCAATCTCTTGTCCAGGGTGGCCTTCGGGAAATTCTTACAAATTTGGCAGTCTGAATGGAGGTGGTCAAACCCCAGACAATACACACAGGTGGTGTGAGGGTCTGCCTTGGCAAAGGCATCCCCACACTCACTACAGTGCTGAAACCCAGTGGGCCTGGTTTTTCTTTTGGGTTTCTCGGATGCGGCCATCCTATCCACTTACCCTTTAGCTTTAAAGCCAGGCAAGACCCCTTTATCGGTTACCAACCATGTTATGGGCTGTGGGGAAAAAAACGTTTAAAATCACGTTTTTTTGAAACCAATAAGGACCGGTACCTCACACTAATACAAATAAACCAGAGATTTTACAAATACAGAAAGAAAAAAATAAATCGGTTCCACCCGGACCGACTGAAAAGTTTTACAATTTCCACTCACAGAAAAATAAACTAATGTCGACTACCTACAACTCTTACTATACCGCAGACAGGGATCTGAACCGAAAAATAATAAAATTTATGGTTTAAAATCGACGTTTTACTGATACCGAACCGACAAGCAAAGGAGATTTCTCTGGAGCGACTGTTCAGTTAGGCGGCGTAAAGAATCTGACGGTTACACTTGAAAGTGCAGCAGACAGAGGTCTGAACCAAGCTCAATTTCAACGTTCTATGCTCTGCCATAGAGTTAACTCTTTCCTCTCCGGAGCAGTTCAAGTGCTGTGGATAACTGCATATTGTCAGAATACAGCAAGACTTCATGTTGTTTGAAGCTCCAACTGTGGATCACCCCACGTTCTGAAGAGGTCGCCTGCCATGAGGTCAACAGTTCTTATTCGTGAGTCAGGGATGGAGACCTGCTTAGAATGTTTGCCAAGAAGTTTTGGCGTCTGACAGCTAAATGGCATGAGTTTATGGCCCAGTACCACACTCACACTGCCCTCCTACACAGCGGATAAGCGTGCGTGCCCCCCTTGTTTGTTAATGTAGTGTATTACGCAGACACTGGGTCCAAATCAGCAAGGGACCAGGGCCAAGATGGGCATAAAATACCTGCATGCCAAATAGAACGGCCCTAATCTCCAGAATATTTATATGGAAATTGGATTTCAGACTGGACCAACTGCCCTGAGTCTGGAAGGACCACAGATAAGCACCCCAGCCAGACCCTGAGGCATCAACAGTCAATCTGCAGGGGAGCCGGGTGAAAAAATGAGATGCCCTGCAGCAAGTGTGGGAAATCCATCCACCACAGTACAGCATGACAGAGGAGACGTGACCAGAACCATCTGGTCCAGGTTGTCTGTCAGCTTGTCCCATTGAATCCCTGAGTGTCCACTGCACAACGTGCATATGGAGGTGGGCATAAGAGATGGTTATGATGGCTGCAACCAACAAACCCAGGAGACACAGCACGGACCTGGCCAACACATAATCATTGATGTGCATCATCGAGCTGGGGCAATTAGGGCATCTACCTTGTTTGCAGGCAGGAAAGCACTTCCAAAAGTAAAATAAGGCGTCTAGAAGCACATGTGTGTAGAGCTTAGGTGTATCAGACAATACTGCAAAATTCTTTGGAGCCCAGCTTCATATACAGGAAGAACAGTTAAAAAAAATCACTCTGGATACGGTTTATGTTCAAAAAGCTTTACTTACATATTTCACGCCAAACACGAAAACGCCGCCCCGTTGGAGGCCGGTGGGGCATTTTAGTGTCTGGCACATAATTTAAGTAAAGTTTTTTTTAAACAAAACCGCATCCACAGTGATTTTATTGTTGTTGTTAACCATTCTCACTGTATATGAAGCTGGACTCCAAAGAATTTTGCAGAAAAGCACTTACTCCTGCCATACCCAGAACCATTCTTTTAAGGCAAACTTTATGAGTTTTTCACTGTACCACAATAAACAACAGTGAACCATTACAAGAATGTCAGCAGAGGAGCATACAGACATATGTTCCAAAGATGAAATAAAAAGTCAGTAGTACATTCACCAAATTCAACATAGAGCTTTAGACAGGCCAGCAAGGTATACTCTGCCCTTCAAAACAGGATACCAAGCCAGGAACCTGCCTCTAAGGTCAAATGGGAAAAAGCTATGCAGTTCATAACAGATCGCCTGTGGAGCTGGTTCTGGAAATTTGGGCGCATGGCCTTCACAAATACCAAGAGCAGACTG
The DNA here is from genome assembly GCA_016271365.2 of Neoceratodus forsteri. Lineage (NCBI taxonomy): Eukaryota > Metazoa > Chordata > Ceratodontiformes > Ceratodontidae > Neoceratodus > Neoceratodus forsteri. Next base: position 1,550,053,975 of record CM057450.1, read on the forward strand.
ATTCTAAAGAAGATACTCCACTTCTGGTACAGTCCTGTATTCCTAGATGTGACTAAAGCTCCTTAATACAGACAGCTACGGGCCTCATACTGCCTCATACTGCAGTCATTTTGCAGACAACTACAGTGTGTCATCTAGGTACTCAAATGCTCCACAGATAACCCAATCAGCAGCCCTGTGAATCCTGGGCATCACATCAGAGGCCCCACATCTGACACAAGAACATAGGTGGTTGGCCTTACAAGCCATGCAGGCCAAATGACTTCTCTTATGCAAGTGGCGAATTACTAATGTTCCTAGCATACACAAAGTTCTCACTTCACTAATACAACTTGCTTGAATTGGATAGACTATCTCATGTGTTGGTTAATAATCTTCCAAAGTACCACAGTTGCTGGTAGCCATTTACAATGTATACAAAACCAGAGACTGCAATAGGGTGAATATCCAAATATATCTCTCTACCCCACGTTACATAAGAGGGATGAACTGATACTGTAGACAAATGTTTTAGAATGTATTTCTCCTGAATATCTCTGCACTGTACATAGTTTTGTTAGTACCAAGTTCTTTGTGGTTCCGACTCTTTCCTTTTTTAGGCCAGGAGGTAATTCCTCTTTTTGGATTTTAAACATCCTTAAGGTACCTTATGTCCGAGCATGACAAGAATTTAAGAAGTCAAAATGATCAGAGGTGAGAACTTATAAATATCATACAATGACTGTACCATTGTCAGCAGTATGTATATCTTGGCTATCAATTGTGTGACATCACTGCTTGCTGTACATCCAGTATACTACTGTGTATAACCGGTAACCTGAAAATATAAAAATGAATAAAAAGTTTAACTGCAAAAAAAGACATACAGCCTTAGTCTCAATAACTAGAACCGCTCTTGAATACTGGAGACACTGACAAAGGACAAGGACTGATTTGGGATGGTTCACAATCACCGAGTTCCTTAAAGGGACAGGGTCAACCACCTTAGGCCTCAAAGTGTCCTTAGTTTAAAAAAAAAAAAAAAAATTTTATGATTGCTCAAAGTCTGTAAAGACTGCTGATGTAGCTGGATGCTTGATTCTGATTCTGTTTTTCTTTTTAAAAGTGAAAAGCAGACTACCCACCATACTGGTGATACCACACCAAAACATGTTTGTTTACATTCACTGATCAACTTCCACTGCATCTTTCTTGGACTTGGGAACACCCAGACACAATCTAGCCACTCATGATGCAGCGAGAGGAGAGCAGACTATTACATCATGAGTGGCTACTCTGTTTTGGGGTGTTCATACTGCTCATTAAGTATGCAATAAAAGCTGATCAAGGATTTTAAACAAAACAAGGTTGTTTATATTACAACAGTACCACGCATTTCAGTTCTACTAAGAAAGGAAGCAGAAAACAAACAGCAACATCAGTGAATTCTAGAGAAGGTAAGCAATCGTAAAATGTGGGTTCTCGTATAGAAATATTATGATGCAAAAATGGTTGCCAGTGTCCCTTTAAACAGCTGTCTCTGTAGGATTCTAGGAATGGACCACATGACAGCGCAGTTACGATTGCAACAAGACAAATTTCGAGGTCACTGGCTCCCCTTCTTTCATTTTCTCGCAGGCAATGAAGGTCGGAATGTATGTCGAGACAACTGGCGGGCAAGCTCCCATTGCAGACTGTGCATTCTCCACTGGGCCCAAAGGACCACGCTGGTGCATGCCACCATAGAAACAGACTTTGATGGCAGATAAGGACCACTTGGCCCACCCAGTCTGCCCACTTCCCTATCTACTGTATAAGCTGCAGCTCCTAGTTAACCAACAGCCTACTTCCTCCTACTCCCCCACTAGAACTGCCTTATGTCTGTTCCATGCATTCTTGAATTCCCCCACTGTTTTTGACCCCACTACCTCCTCAGGAAGGCCATTCCATGTGTCCACCAACCTATCTGTGAAAAAATACTTCTTAACATTGCCTGAGCTGTCTCCCCCCATCTTCAAATTGTGCCCCTTGTTCTTGCACACTCTCTTTTCTGAAAGATGCTACCCTAGACTCTGTTGATTCCCTTGAGGTACTTGAAAGTTTCTATCATGTTCCTCCCCCACTTTTCCTCGGCGGGTATACATATTAAGCTCCTTTAGTCTCTCTTCGTATGGCTTCTGGTGCAGACCCTGCACCATTCTGGTTGCACTCCTCTGGACCGCCTCCATCCTGTCTATGTCCTTGCGGAGATGGGGTCACCAGAACTGCACACAGTACTCCAGGTGGAGTCTCACCAACTGCCTGTACAAAGGGATAACTTCCTGTTTTTTTTTTTTTTTACTGGTGATGCCTCTCTCTAGGCATCCCAGTATCCCCCCAACCCTCCTTACTGCCTTCTCACACTGCTTGCCTACCTTTTGGTCGTCTGATACGACTACTCCCAGGTCCCTTTCCATTTTTATTTATTTATTAGTTCTCGGATTACTTTACCTTTGCACAAGAACAGCTCATTTACAAAGGTTCCACGTCAAAATGGAGGGTAACAAACATACAATCAAAATAACACATATAGGGCAGATGAAATTACTATTAACAATGTTTTAAAAGGAGCGAACAGCTTATTACAGTAGAGCTAGGTAAAGTTCTAAGGTAACTTTTCCGTAGGTAGTGAGAGAACCAGTACGGGGAAGACTCAGGGGGTGTAGGCAGGCTGGAGGGCCACTGTCAGAGCGTGAGGAGGGAGGGAGAAGTGCTAGGTAGAGAAACGTAGACAGGTGTCAGAGAGAACCAGGGTGGGGGTGCAGGTAAGCGTGGTGGGGGGAGGAGGGGAAAAAGGGGAGAGGGAGGAAGGGGTGGAAGAACACTGTGAGCCAACTTAAGCTGGGGAACAAAGGGAGGATGTCCTATTAGGGGAAACAGTCACAACTACTGGTAGAGGTAAGGGAAAGGGAACATTGTTTAGCCAGGAGTAGCACACTAATCCGAAGCTTGTTTCCAGATGCGACCTGGGAGCACAAGGAAGTTAAGTGACTTGCTCAGGATCACACAGTATGAAACTAGGCAGCTGTGGGATTCAAACCCAGGTCTTCAGATCTGCAGCTCAGAGCCTTAACCCACTGCGCTATACTGCCTCCTACAAGGTGCTGCCGAAGCAAGCCATTTTTGTTGTTAGCCCCCCCCCCCAATGTACTCTTCCGCTGGGTTTTGTTCCCAGGTGCATTACTTTGCACTGAATCTAAGCTGCCATACATTTGACCATTCATCCAACCTTGCCAAGTCCTTCCTCATCCTTTCCACCCCCACCCCTTGTGTATCAACCCTGTTGCAGATCTCTTGGTCATCTGCAGAGAGGCATACTTTTCCTTCCAGCCCCTCCGCAATGTCACCTATAAAGACATTAAAGAGGACCGGTCCCAGTACTGAACCCTGCTAGTAACCCCCCTTTCTCCAGAGTGGACTCAGTTTACTATTACCCTCTGTGTCCTGCTGTCCAGCCAATTTTTTACCCAGGCAGGCTACCACCCTGGGACCCACTCCCAGACTGGCTAACTTGTTTATTAATCTTTTGTGCGGGACTGTGTCAAATGCCTTGCTAAAGTCTAGGTAGGCCATATCCACAGCCCATCCCTGGTCTATTACTTTGGTCACCCAGTCAAAGAAATATATCAGATTCGTCTGACATGACCTTCCCGCTGTGGATCCATGCTGCCTTGGGTCCTGTGCCCCGCTGGCCTCCAGGTATTCAACAATTCTTTCAGAAGAGATTCCATCGCTTTCCCTACCATGGAGGTCAAACTAACAGGTTTGTAGTTTCCTGCCTTTGCCTTGCTCCCACTTTTGTTAAGGGGAATCACATCCGCCCTCCTTCAATCCTCAGGTACCACACCACCCTCCCATGATTTGTTAAAAAAGGTAGTCAGTGGAGTCAAAAGGTCTCCCCTTAGTTCTTTTAGAATTCTGGGGTGAATCCAGTCAGGCCCCATTGCTCTGTCCACCTTCAATTTTAGGAGTTCTTGCAGGATCCTTTCTTTTGTGAATGGACTGGTATCGACCTCCCCCCATCCAGAGTGCTTCCACTGTTTGGTTTAGGTACCTCCCCCTCCTCTTCTTTTGTGAATACTGAGCAAAAGTATTTTTCAGTATCTCCACCTTTTCACTGTTACCATCTGCCCCCATCCCCCTTCATTAAGCCTCACTATCCCTTCCTTGGCCTCTCTTCGCTCCCTAATGTACCTATAAAAGTTTTATCTCCCTTAACAGAGTTGGCTATCTTTTCCTCATTTTGAGCCTTTTTGCTGTTCTGATTGCGTTCCCCGCTTCCTTTTGCTTTAACTGATACAGTTCTTTGTACTGCTGCTTCTGTGATTCCTTATATTTCCTTAATGCTGTCTTTCTCCCTAACCATCACCACCACCTCTTGAGATCTGTAGTGGTTTTCTCCTTAGTTTTGTTTTGTTTTGTTTATTCGCTTCACACAATGGCTTGCTGCATCTGTGATGGCAGTTTTGATTTTCCCCACTGTTCCTCCACCCCCGCTTCCTGCCCGTTTGCTAGTGCGTGCCTTATGCACTCCCCATTTTGCCAAAGTCAGCCCTCCTAAAGTCAAATACCCTCGTTTTTGTATGGCTTGACTATGGCTGTGTTTATCGTGAATCATACTGTCTGGTGATCGCTTGTTCCCAGACGAATACCCACTTCTAAATCAGAGATCCTCTCTCCATCCCCGTTTGAAAGTACCAGGTCTAAGATTGCTCCCTCCTGAGTGGCTTCCAACACTAGCTGTCTGAGGCATGTCCCCTGTAGGGCATCGAGAATGACCCTGCTCTTGGATGTGGCTGCAGTTAACATCTGGCATATTCAGGTCCCTCATCCACTATATCTCCCCATTTTCTGCCATTCTAAAAATGCCTTCTATCATTTCCTTGTCCATCTCCTCCCTGTATACCATGTATCCCAGGAGGCGCAGAAGTCCTGAGCAGGGTGCAACTGTGAAACCTGAGATGATCGGTCAAAGGAGGAGAGAGCATCCACCTGGTACTCTGGAAGCCAAGCCCTGGCTCTGCACAGTCAAGCTATGCCCTGATGAAGTGTATAACCTGTAAGGGCACAAGTTTCAATTTGGCCTGGTTGACCAGAAGGGCAAGAGACAAGCAGGACTGGAGGGCTATGTCCCTGGAGCTCTCCACCTCCTCCATGCAGTGACCTGCTATAAGCTGGTCTTCCAGGTAAGGGAACAGCCAGACCCCTTGGCGCCTCAGGTAGGCTGCCACCACTGCAATACATTTGGGAAGACCCTGGGAGCCGAGGATAGGTGGCATATGGCCTGGAATTCGTTTTGGCACCAGAAGTACCTGGAGACAAACCCTGGGTATACTGGAGGGTCAGAAAAAGGAGCCACTAGCTCCTTCTGGAGAAGTTGGGCAATGTCTCCCTGACGGGCTGACAGTATGTTGGCGGACACCATGTCCTCAACAAGGTGGGTAAAGCGCCGAACTCTGGAGGCAGACCTTAACCGACCACTTCAAGGACCCATCGGTCTGTGGTGACAGTGGATCAGGCAGAAAGGAAGTGGCAAAGCCGCTGTACCCACCACAGGAGGACCCAAGGGAGTCAGGACGAGCATAGGGGAGGCACCCCTCATCCTGTCACTGGGCGGACTTGGAGATGGAAGAGGGACCAACTGAAGAAGCAGCAGGACCTTGACCACCTGGTGTTCAGATGACCAAAGCAACAGACTTTGGTCAACAGCACCAAGCCTGGTCCTGCTGTCCAGCTGGGGGCTGGGACAGCTTGGTGACAGTGGGCAGAGAAGGGCCTAAAGGGCTTCTTCCTTTGAAGTTTGGGGCCTCTGGGATCCCTCTGGGCAGAACTTGACAGAGTCCAGCGTGGCACTGGACTTCTCAATGTGAGAAGGGTGTCCTTCCACCCCCAACTTGAGCAGGTCGGTGCCCAAGAAGGGGGCATCTGCCAACTTGTGCTGGGTATCTGTCGTGAAGGTCGAGATAATCAGCCAAGCCCTGTGGTGCATGGCCACTGCGGCAGCCACAGACTGGGTGCATGAGTCACTGATGTCCATGGCCGTATGGAGCTGCCGCTTAGTCACCGCTCGGCCCTGGTCCCAGACCTGCTTGACCATGGTCTGTAAGTCAGCCAGGAGCTGAGGAAGCACCTCATCAAGGGTGCCTAAAACGGCATGAGCAAAGTGGGCCATTAAAAGGGCCAAACTTGCTTGCCGAAGGAAGAGGCCGCATAGATCTTCTTGGCCATATGATCCAATTTCTTGGATTCCTTGTGGAAATATCCATCCCCACTGCTGAGTACGCGAAAGACAGAGTTGGCCACCAGACCCTCAGATGTGGCATGTTCTGCGAAGCCCAGCAGAGAACTGGTAGGGACCGCATACTTGCGGGCCATCCATGCCAATGACGAAGGGCAAGAGGCAGTGTGCTGCCAAAGCTCCAGAGTGGGGCCAAGAATGGCCTCAGTGACTAGGAAGGCCTCCCCAAGGGGAGTCACCCCAGTCAAGAATCTCGGTCAAGGGGTACTTAGCCAGTTTCTGGACTGGCTCCATCTGAAGACCCATAGATTCCAAGATTAAGAGGAGCAGGCACGTGAAAGAAGTGAGACCATGCTAAGTGGACAAATCCTCTCCCGACTCGGCGTCCACCAGATGGGAGTGAAGGGAGGAGCCCTCAGACTCCAAGGATTCGTCGAATAGTGGTCGACCACCAGAGATATGGAAATTACGTATCTATCGTAATTCTTTATCTTCTTGGATGGAGTCTCCATCATTCATTCACACTGATGGGACTACGCCGGAGGCGCTAGGACACAGAAGGAGCCAAAACTTTCCAGGAGAGCCGGCGCCGAGGTAGAGCCATGAGGAGCGACACTGTGAGCCAGGCTCGCGCTGTATAGACTATCTCGGCGTTGACCCTCCAACTGCCTCAGTACCTTTTTTCCGAGGAAGTGCAGCATAACTAACCTAGTGAAAGACTAACCTAATATCGGACAGAAGATAGTCTGAATGACCAGTGTAAGAAGGGTCAACAAAACAGAATCTTCACAGCCCGGCCACTAAGGGAGTGAAGACCAAACAGAGAAGTGAGTTCGGGGGATGGTGGGTGGGCATGTGAATGAGTTGTGGAGACTCTATCCAAGAAGATCAAGAATTACGGTAGGTACGCAATTTCCATATCTTCCTGGACGTGAAGTCTCCACCACTCATTCACACTGATGGGAAGAGTACAGAGGTAAAATAATCCCTCGAGATGGGCAGCAGGAGAAGATAGGGGCTCGCCTAAGACAGGAGTCCATTAAGGATTGCCCTGCCAAAGGACTGATGCTGTCTGGCATGGACATCCAAGGTGTAGTGCTTGACAAAAGTATGCACGGAGCGCCAAGTGGGTGCATTACAGATGTCCACGATGGGCACATTACGGATTTCAGCCAGAGATGATGCGACTGCTCTGGTAGAAAGAGCGTATACTCTGCCTTCTAGCTTGACCTGCGCCATGGAGTAGCAGTGGCGGAGGCATGCTACTAGCCATGCTGAAATATACCTGATAGCAACAGGTTGACCCAGCCGGGCCGTGCTGAAGGAGACGAACGGGCATTTACGTAAGAACTGACTGTAACAGTAGATCTTCGAGAGAGGCTCTTGCAGGAGGTATTCACAGATGGGACTAAGCCACCAGGCGCCAGGACCCCATGTAAAAACATCTAGCTAGCAGTCTCTGTGGGGACCGCCTCTATCAGCCAGGGTGACCCGCCGCCAGACGACGTCCCCTATGCCCGCCTTCCAGTTCTTTCCCGCCAAAGGCATAAAGAGGTGAGACGAGAGAGAAGAGGATATGCCCCCATGGAAGATAAACAGAAGAAACCTAGGGGGACGGAGGGCTGGAAGGCAATACCTACTGCAACAGCCTCTCTCAAAGATCTACTGCTATAGTAAGTTATTACGTAACTACTATCTTACTTCGCGAGGGCTCTTGCAGTAGGTATTCACAACTAGGAATGAGGCCCAAGCAGTCTGGAACAAAGAAGAAAACTCGGGAAGATTATCATCCACAACATAAACCTCAAGGCTGGACAGGTGTCATGAATGGAGACCCTGCAGAACAGACAAACCGAAGCCTGCTCTATGGCGAGAGGCAATGTCCAAACTAGTGTTTCGTGAAGGTATGGACAGATGTCCAAGTTGCGGCTGCGCAGATATCTGCCGCTGACATTCTTGAAACAAGCCGCAGAGGCAGCTACTCCTCTACTGGAGTGACCTCTGACCTGATCCTGTTGTACTTGTCGTAACAGAAAGTAATATAATTCGCCAACCACTTAGACAGGCATTGTTTGGAAACAGCATTGCCTTCCCGTTTATGAGCGAAAGAAACGAAAAGCTGATCAGTTTTCCTGAGATCCTCAGTTCGATGGGTGTAGTATCTCAGGATTCTGTGAACATCCACAGTATGCAAGAGGTACTCCCCATGATTGGAGTGTTGCGTAAAGAAAGCTGGCAACTCAATGGATTGATTCAGCGTAGACTCAGCCACCACCTTAGGAAGAAACTTAGGACTGGTGCGCATGGCCACCCGTTCCTTGTGGAAAATCAAATACGGGATTTTACACATCAAGGCTTAGAGCTCGGAAATACGTCAGGCAGAGGTAATGGCCACTGTCACAAACCCACTCAGCAGGTCAGGCCCTCTGCTCCCACAGTGCCAACCTCCGAGCTCAGTCTTGTGAACATTTAACAGAAACAGGGTAACCCTCCTGTCTGTTTTGTGGGTTTGACTCAAACTTTGGTCTCAAGTCTTGGAGGGAGTCAAACTGTGAACCTCTTGCTAGCGTACCCAATGTACAAGCTCAGATAATTCTGCTCTTTGGGGGGCCAGATATCTTTTGCCTAAGGGCACCTAACCAGGCGTACAAAATGAACCCTTAAAACTCTATTAAAGACCTCAGAATAAATTCTTACCTTTTCCCAGTTTGGTAAAATCAGTAAGCTTTGTACCGTGTCAACTTGTATGCTGCACTTGTCAAGAAAAAGAATTTCAAAGGCACACCAAGTAGTCTCTAAAGTAAAGGTTTACTTCAAAATAAATAAAAAAAAATGTAACATGTAAATACAGAACCATACATCACAAAACATACAAATCACTTAAAAGAATAAGGTTTTAAAAAGTGCAGATTCCTACCACTAATACACTTAGACGTGTCTGTTCTAAGGTATTCTTATCTCAGTGCTGTAGATGTTTCTTTTTCAGAGTCCAAACATTTGTGCGTAAATGAAAAACAGAATACTGTTTAAAAACTGGCTTTGCCAACCGCTTTGCGTGAGGTTAGCTCCTTGTCAGAATATAAAAAAATATATTTATGCAAAACAGGATGTCTTATCAAAGTATTAAATTCTGTGACCTCAGCACAACTCATTTTCTCATATGACTTTCTTTGATCTTATGAGCAGCTTCCCCTTTCCAGGACATCAAAGAACTTGTTGTGTCTCTCTGCCAGATCTCACGAAGGTGCAACATGCTTTGTATCACCATGTGAATATTAACTGTGTTTCCTCTGAACGTCATAAAAGTTTAAGACCTATCTTGGCAGTTAACAAGCTGCAATTAGTCACAAACAGGAGATGCTTAATTTAGTCTCTTCTAACCTGTAATCATCTCTTGGCCTTCCAGGTAACACGTTATAGCCAAAACCTGGGAAGTGGGTGTCATTCTACAGGCTGTCAGCATCTCTCATGAGAGACATTCAATAACACATTTTTATATTACAAAAATCATAGATTATTCAGAACCAGCTGGCTGAGTGTCACAGCCACTAGGAAGAGAGTCTTCCAGGAAAGGAACTTGAAGTTTGCTTCTGCTGCTGGTTCGAAGGGGGGCAGTGTGAGCTTTTCCAGGAGAAAATTCAAGTCCCATGGAGGGGCGGGATTGCAGATGGGGGACCTCAGGTGGAGAACACCTTTAAGGAAGGTCTTAGAGACTTTCAGTTGGGAAAAAGGCTGGTCTCCGAAAGGGATGTGGTAGACTAAGATAGCTGCCATATGGACTTTCAAAGAAGAATGGCTGAGACCCAGGTCGAAGAGGTGATGCATGTAATCCAGGACTTTGTTAGCAGGGCATGAGAAAGGCTCCAAGTCTTTACAGCTCACCCAGATGGAAAACCGTTTCCACTTCATGGCGTAGGTGGATCTGGTGTAAGGTTTTCTCGCCTCCTCCAAAATGTCCACTACTAAGGGAGAAACTCCGAAACGTGCCTTAGCTACGTCTGAAGGAGCCACGCATGGGGATGAAGGGATTTGAAGCCCGGGTGAACTAGAGTCCCCTGATCCTGGGTCAAAAATTGCTGCGACAGAGAAAGAGGAAGAGGAAGTTCCTCGGAAAACTGTTGCAGAAGAGAGAACCAAACTTGTCTGGGCCAGAAGGGGGTGATGAGAATCATTTGAGCCCCTTCTGTTCTGAGTTTGTTCAAGACTCTCGGAATTAAGGGAATGGGAAGGAAGGCATAAACAAATCTGTCCCTCCAGCAGAGAGACAGAGCGTCCCTCCAGAAAACGTCTCACTCTGGAGTGAGCGAGCAAAAGGCGGGAAGTTTGATGCTATGGGGGGAGGCAAAAAGATCCACTGGAGGCATCCCCCACTGCCGAGAAATGTCATTTACGACTTGTTAGTCTACTTCCCATTCGTGAGCCCTGGCTGAAGGGCGACTGAGCTCGTCTGCCAGGGTATTTTCCACCCCTGGAACGTGAACCGCGGTAAGGTGAAGGTTGTGCCGAGCTGCCCAATACCAGATTCTCATTGCCTCCCAGCAGAGGGGATAGGAATGTGTTCCTCCCTGTTTGTTGAGGTACCAGACTAAACACATTGTTTGACTGGATCAGAAGATGACCGGGAAGAATGAAGGGAAGAAGAGCCTGTAGGGTATACAGGACTGCTCTCAGTTCGAACACGTTTATGTGCAGTTTCTGCTCGAAAAGGGACCAGCTGCCCTGAGTCCTGTGAGACCCTAGGTGGTCACCCCAGCCCTCCCCATAAGCATCTGTTGTCAGCGTTTAGGATGGAGGGGCGATGCAAAACGGAACTCCCAGACACAGGTTCTCCTGAACCATCCACCAGTGCAAGTCCCTGATCATGGGATCAGACACTAGCACCTCTTGGTCTAGTTCGTCTAGAGTTTGGTCCCACTGCGACTGAAGCATCCACTGAGAGATCCTCATATGGAGCCGAGTGAACTGAACTGTCTGAATGGCGGCCGCCATAAGCCCGAGAATACGCAGGACTGACCTGGCTCCAACCCGTCTGCGATTGGACAGAAGACGAGCTTGAATCTGAAAGGTCTCGACCCTGTCCGGAGGCAAAAAGGCTTTGCCTAGGGTCGTGTCCAGTATCACCCCTATAAATTGAAGGCATTGGCAAGGGACCAGGTGGGACTTGGCCTAGTTGCCGGTAATACCCAGGCTGGTAAAAACCTGCAGGGTAAGGGAAAGGGAGTGCAGAAGTTCCTCCCTGGAAGGGGCCGCCAGGAGCCAATCATCCAGGCACGGGAAGACCTGCACACTCTGAGTACGAAGGTGGGCTGCTACCATTGACAGGCATTTGGTAAATACTGGGGCGCTGAGGAAAGACCAAATGAAGGGCCTTGAAGTGGTAGTGGTCCCCTGAAAGCAAAATCGGAGGTATTTGCGGTGGGAAGGGCATATGGGGATATGCAGGTATGCATTCTGCATATCTAGAGCACATAGCCACTGTCCTGGCCGAAGTAAGGGAAGAAGACTCTGCAAGGAGAGCATTCTGAAGTGTTTGTACTCCATGAACATGTTCAGGGAGCAGAGGACTAGTATAGGCCTCAAGTCTCCCATCTTTTTTGGAACTAGAAAGAAATGGTAATAGTAACCCGTCCCCCAAAGATGAGTGGGATGGGCTCCATCACTGCCTTCGATAGAAGGGATAGGATTTCTTCTAGAACCAGAGGAAGATGTTGCAGGGAGTAAGACGACTGAGGAGGGGGTTTTCGAGGAGGTTTTTGCATAAACTCTGTCGAGTGCCCGGCAGATATTAGCTGGAGCACCCAAGCATCGGATGTTATCCTATCCCAACCTGGTAGATGGGAGGAAAATCCACCCCCCCCCGTTCCTCTGGAATGGCCAGAGGGAGAGGCAAGGGAGTCAGGAGGTGGACGGCAGCGCAGCAGCCGAAGCTCCCGCTGTTTTTTTCCTGGGGGGAGTCTTGGTTGATGGAGGGGCCCGACATTTGTTGGCACGCTTTCCTTGGTTAGGTTTTGTTTTTTGTCAGTTTAGGCGATGAAAAAGGACGTCACTGCCTATAAGGGGGCCTGTACAAAGTCTGGACTGACTTATGTGCAGTGCCCTTCTACTGCAGTTCGGTTATGATGTCCTTGACATCACCCCCGAACAGCACCGAACCCCTGAAGGAAGCATCCTGTATGACAGTCTGCACTTCAGGGACCAATCCTGACACACGGAGCCAGGCATGATGCCGTAAGCCTACCGTGAAAGCTGAGCTTCTGCCAGCTGTGTCCACCGCACAGTAGGTGGCATGGAGCATGTGCCTACAAGCCGAACAAGCGGATTGGACCAGGTCTCCCAGTTCCTGTTTGGTCTGTGAATCAGGAAGGGAGTCCTGCTTGGATTCTACCTGGCTAAGAACGGACTTCTGGAAGTCCCCCATGTGACCGACGTAGTTGAGGGCCCTGATGCCTAGGATCGAAGATGAGTAAATCTTCTTCCCGTACTGATCCAGAAGTCTGGATTATTTGTCAGGTAGGGATAAGCTCAGGTGTTTTGGATTGGTGGAGCAGCCATGGGCGGCGCTGATCACAACCGAGTCCGCCTTGGGGTGGAGACTGAGGAAGTCTCTACCCTCCGGAGCCTGATATAGCCTATCCGCCTTCCTCGGAAGGGGGGGCTAGCATGGATGGTTGCTTCCAAATAGTGGAGACAAGATCCGCGTGAGGCTCTTTCCAGGGTGAAATCAATGTGGGAGCAGTCTCTGGCAGATCCAAATGTGCAGCGAGCTTCTTCTTATGCTGTGGGTCTGGCTCCACTGATTGACATTGACATATCTTCTGGATCTTTCTCAAGAGCTCTAGAAAAGAAGGATCCTCTGGAAGGGACTTCGGAGGGTTCCTTGGCCCTGGGTTTTCTGGAGTATGAGGCTCGTCTCCAGGTTCAGAGTGATCGGAGTCAGAATCTGAGTCCGATGGCTCTGAAATAGAAGAAAACTCCTCCGGGGGGGGGAAGAGGAATGACCCCTCTGGGGACCACCCAGGGGCGCGTATCCTCTCTGCCCCAGGAGCCAGATGGATCTTCTCCGGCGCTGGGTAGAGGGGGAGGGGTCTCTGAAGTAGGGGGTCCGGTGTGGGGGCCGGAGTCGGAAGATGACTCTCGACCTCCCTGGTGAGCTGAGCCTTGGCCTACCAGGAAGCCAAGACCTCCTTCAAGTCCGCTGATGGCTGCAGAGATGGAGGAGGAAGAGGAGGGGGGCTCAGGCACAGGTAGTTGGGGTACCCGAAATAGGAGCATCCGTAACCTAACGGTGGGAAACCTGGCGTCTGGTACTGTGGCGCCAGATAATGCGGCGTCTGGTGTGACACGTGGAGAGCCAGTTCTGAGTACACTATGATTTTTTTTATAATATAAAAATGTGTTATGGACTGTCTCTCATGAGAGATGCTGAGGCAACATGTGAGATCACACAAACACACACAGGTTTTAGATACACAGTGCTACCTGGAAGGCCAGAAGCCAATTACAGACTAGAACAGGCCTTAATCAAAAATCTCCTGTTTTTTTCTAAGTTAAATATAGCTTTAACTGCTAAGAGGGAAATCAGTATCCCTTTTAGGATGTTTCAAGGATGAAACCAGGTTTAGCACACTGCTTCGAGATCATAAATGCTTTGATGTGTGTGAGAGGGGATACTGTTCATAGATGAAACGAAATTTGCAGACTTGATTGGGGAAGTCACATGGGGAAAGGAGTTTCTGCTGATGTACAGTGCCTTCAGAAAGTATTCATCCCCTCTTGGATTTTGTCACATTTTGTGATGTTGCAAACTCAAATTAAAATACATTTATATGGGATTTTTTTGTCACGTATCTACACAAATTACTCTTTAATGTCAAAGTGGAATGAAACTTCTGGAATTTTTTGTACATGTAATTTAAAATAAAAACCTGAAATGTCTTGATTTGATAAGTATTCACCCCCTTTGCTATGCCACTCCAAATTGAGCTCAGGTGCATTCAATTTCCTTGTGAGATCACTCTAAAACTTGAATGGAGTCCACCTGTGGTCAGTTCAAATGGTTGACATAATTTCAGAGGAAATACACCTGTCTATACAAGGTCCCACTGTTGACAGTGCATGTCAGAGCAGAAACTCTACCATGAAGATGAAGGAGCTGTCCGTAGAACTCAGTGATAGAACTGTGAGGAGGCATAGATCTGGGGAGGGGCATAAAAACATTTCTATGGTGTTGAAAGTTCCCAGGAGCACAGTCAAGTCCATCATTAGGAAATGGAAAGATTACGGAACCACCCAGACTCTTCCTAGAGCAGGCCGCCCTCCCAAACTGAGCAACTGGCAAGAAGGACCTTGGTCAGGAAGTGACCAAGAACCCAATGACCACCCTGACAGAACTACAGAGTTCCATGGCTGAGATGGGAGAACCTGTCCAGAGGACAACAATCTCTGCAGCACTTCACAGATGCAGCCTCTATGGGAGTGTGGCTGAGCGGAGCCACTCTGAGAAAAGGCCACATAATAGCATGCCTGGAGTTTGCAAGAAGGCACGTGGCAGACTCAGACCATGTGGCAAAAGATTCTCTGGTCTGATGAAACAAAATTGAACTCTTTGGCCTGAATGCAAAGCGCTATGCCTGGCGCAAACCGACGCAGCTCATCACCGTGTAACACCCATCCCTACCGTGGAAGCATGGTGGTGGCAGCATCATGTTATGGGGATGCTTTTCAGCAGCAGGACTGGGGCACTTATCAGGATAGAGAGGAACAATGAATGGAGCCAAATACAGGTACATCCTTGAGAGGAGAACCTGCATCAGTCTACAATAGACCTTGGACTGGGGCGAAGATTACGTTCCCAACAGGACGACGACACCAAGCATACAGCCAAAGCAACACTGGAGTGGCTTCAGAACAAGAAGGTGAATGTCCGTGAGGGCTCAGCCAAAGCCCAGACCTGAATCCCACTGAGAATTTGTGAAAGATTTAATGATTGCAGTTCACCGACACTCCCATCCAACTTGACAGAGCTTGAGCAAATCTGCAAGGAAGAATGGGCAAAATTCCCAAATCCAGATGTGCAAAGCTGATACAGACATACCCAAGAAGACTCAAAGCTGTAATTGCTGCCAAAGGCGCTTCTACAAAGTATTGACTCAGGGGGGTGAATACTTAAGTAAATAAGATATTTCAGTTTTTAATGTTTCATAAATTTTTGTTATACAATAAAAATATTTTGGCCCCTTTAAATTGTTGAGTATGCTGTGTGAATCAAGGGGGAACAAACTAATTTCAATGTATTAAAAATTCTGGTGGTAACGCAACAAAATGTGACAAAATCCAAGGGGGGTGAATACTTTCTGAAGGCACTGTAACCTTAATTAACTTTCCTTCTAAAATGATAAAACTTCCTGGGTGTATGCTTTTTAATAAACAGAGGAGGAGCTAGGTGACCTCACACAAAGGGGTTGTCGAAGACCGTTTTTTTTTTTTAAAACAATATTCTGTTTTTCTTCAGGGACACTTATCTACACTCTGACAAAGAAACATCTTTGAGCACTTTAAACAGGTATTTAGAGGGAGATGCACATCGAAATACTGTAGTAGGAACTGCACTGTTAAAACCTTGTTCTTTTAAAAGACTGTATTGTTCTTGTGATATATGGTTCTGTATTTTATGTGTTACATATCTATTTTAGTAAAACTCTATTTTGAGAGCCTACTTGGGTCGGTCTTTGAATTTCTTTTAACAAGTGGAGTATATGTGGTTAAAGCAGACACTGTGCATAAGCTTGAACGGTGATACCAAACTGGAAAAAGGTGAGAGTTTAATCTGAGGTCTTTATTAGAGTTTTAAGGGTTCATTTTGTACACCTGGTTAGGTGCCCGCAGGCAAAGATATCTGGCCCCCCGAAAACAGAATTATCTAAGCCTGTGCATTGGGTACGCTAGCAAGAGGTTCACAGTTTGAATCCCTCCAGAACAGAGACCAAAGGTTGATTCTAACCCACAAAACAGACAGGAGGGTTACCCTATTTCTGTTAACTGTCCACAAGCCTGCGCTCGGAGGCTGGCACTTTGGGAGTAGAGGGCTGACCTGCTGAGTGGGTTTGTGACAGATTGGTTGACAGCAGTGTGGATAATTTTGGTATTACAAGCTTTTATTGTTCAGTGTGTCAGCTTGAGACGGTCAGCTCACCTGCAAAGAAAGAAAAAGGCAGTGATTTATTTTAAAAAGGAAACAGAACTATATCACTTGGCGTACAGTCAAGTTCCTACCCGTTTTATTTTTTTTTTTTCCTAAAGTGCAAGTCAGAATAGCAGCAGTTAGGGAAGATGGCTTCCAACTACAGTAGGCACACTGTAGACTACTTAAGGTAGTTGTGCAGGGACAGAGGAGCCCTGTTCGAGGCGAAAGCCAGCAAACAGAACCTAGTGGATGCCCTAATGGTAGCAGATACCCACAGCACAGAGTCACAGACTGTGACTGGAAAGGACCAAACTTCGAGTGTGGCAGGGCTAGTGGCCAGTGCAGTGTCCACATCCGATGAGAAGGGCAACAGGGTCACTGTCAGTGAAGGGCCACAGCAGCAGGGGAAGGTCACCAGTATCCTAGATCCTGAAGTATTCAGGCTGCAAACTGAATTGCGCAGGATGCAGCTGGAGTTCCAGAGGGAGAGGGAGTGAGAGAAGAGCGGTGGACCATGAGGCAGAGTGAGAACGCCGAGAGGCAGAGCGAGAACAAAGAAAGGCTGAGCGTGAGGAGTGGGAGCGCCAGCGAGCTGCAGAGGAGAAGAGGGAGCGAGAACGCCGAGACGCGGACTGTGAGGAGCAGGAGCGCCAGAAGCAACACGAACTGGAGAAGCTACGACTCCAACCAGCAGCACCAGAGCAGGTAAGTAGCTTGGGTTTAACTAGGACTAAAGGACTGTTACAAACTGAATTCCAAATTAATAGCTGAATTTAAAGAGGGGAGGATATGGATGCCTTTTAAATTCTTTTTGAAAAGTTTGTATTCAGGCTAAAATTCCTAGAGTCCTGGAGCTTTCAGCTATCCCTTACATTACCGGGAAAGCTCGGGATGCATTGGTCAAATGGACAATGAGGACAGTGATGATTACAGCAAACTTAAAGCTGCACTGTAAAAAAAATTTGAATTAACTGCTGAATCATACAGAGCTAAATTCGGTAAGCTCAGGAGAAGCCCTGACATGAGCTACAAGGAGCTAGCCCCGAAACAACGTCAGTTTTTAAAACGGTGCGAAGGAATTGAGGAAAACTCTTGAGAAAAAACTGAAAATGTGATTTTGTTAGAACAGTTTTATTGGGCATGCCCAGCAGAGCTAAAAATCTGGCTGGAGGACCAAGATCCCAAAACAGTGCAAGAGGCTGCTGAATTCACGGACTGCTTTGCCAAGAGCAGACCTGCTCTGAGAGTGAATGGGGCAGGCGTGTCAGTGCAGAAAGGGAAAAGCGCACCTTCAGGGCAGCTAAAACCCTCACTGCCTTCACCAAAACCAGTTAGCCCCAGGTTTCAGAGAATATATTTCTCTGAAAAAAAAAAGTGAATGTTGGTTATGTAAAGAACCTGGGCATACTGCCAGACAGTGACCCAAAAGTATGACCAATAATACGCAGAATGGTACTAGAAAAGAAGTGGGTTGTTTGTGTGTCCCTGGAAGCATGCCAGTGAACATGAGAGAACACATGTACCCAGTCATGGTGAATGGTGTACGGACGCAAGGGTTAAGGGACACAGGGGCATCCTTGACCTTGGTAAAGGGAGATCTAGTAGAACCTGGTCAGCTTATACCCAATAACTACGCCACTGTACAGAACTTTACTGGTGAGGCGAAAACATTGCCCCTCGCTAGTGTTCTTCTAGACTGGGGTGAAACAGGGGGAACTGTGCAACAGGTGGCAGTAGCCAAAACGTTACCAGTGGATGTAATCCTGGGCAACAATCTCAAACAGGGAATGGTATGTGCAGTTACCCGTAGCCGCGGCAAGGGAAAATTGTACTTCCCTGAACCCCACAGAAGCCACTGAAACCACTGAGAGACTGGTTCCCCAGCCTGTGTCTCCAGATGGAAGACTAACGAAAGGGGTAGAGATTTCCCCAGTAGCAAGTAACCACACAGCTACAGAGAGTTACTCCAAAGAGGGAGGGGTGACCCATTGTCAGAGGGTTGGGATTGACAGTGATCCTGAGTGTCCTGATGCTAGTGCTAGGGACCCTAGTTTAGCGACTGAAGAGGACCTATCCCATGCCTTGGGAATGTGTGAGGGGTTTGCAGCTGCTCAGAGACGTGAACCTAGTTTAGAAAAGCTGAGGGCTTGGGCAGACTGACGGCGCACAGGGAGGTGATGGCAGACATAAGGTTTATTGGGAAAATGGACTTATGTATACTCAGGCTGTACAGACAGAGGGAGGGATGCTAGGCAGGCAGCTTGTCATTCCCCAGGGGTATCGTGAGCAGTTGCTCAAAACTGCACATAATGTTCCCTTGTCTGGTCATCTGGGAATCGCGCGCACTACGGAGCTGTTGGCCCAGAATTTCTACTGGCCTAACTCACCCAGCAGGTGAAGGAGTACTGCAGCTTTTGTCACCGGTGCCAAGAAATAGGGAAGGCGGGCAAGAAAACCCAAGCCGCCCTGATTCCATTGCCCATAGTGGAGGAGCCATTCCAGAGGGTGGGAATGGATATTGTGGGGCATTTAACTACCCGCAGCTCCTCACGGAAGAGATTCATCCTGACTGTGGTGGATTATGTCACCCAGTACCCAGAGGCAGTCGGCCCATCCTCACTGAGGACAGACAAAGTGGCAGATGCCATGCTTGGGATTTTCTCCCGTGTTGGGTTTTCACAGGAGGTTATCACCAATCGAGGGGGTTCCTTCATGTCGGACCTGATGAAATGATTATGGGAGAAGTGTGGGGTGGTGCAGAGATGCACAACACCATAACACCCACAAACCGAAGGGCTTGTGGAAAGATTCAATGGTACCCTGAAGTCAATGCTCTGGGTGTTGGCTGAACAGCATGGGAGGGACTGGGAGAAATACCTTCCCCACCTGTTGACTGCATACAGGGAGGTGCCCCAAGAGTCGATAGGATTTTCCCCCTTCGAACTCTTATATGGACGCCAGGTACGTGGGCCCCTAGACTTGATCCGGGAGGACTGGGAAGGCAAGCACGCCACCCAGGGAACTCCCATTGTGGATTACGTCCTTAGGTTTACGGAAAGGCTGAAGGAGCTTATGGGGACAGCCCAGAGCAACCTGGCAGCTGCCCAACAGAAACAAAAAAAGTGCGGTACGACCGCAGAGCCAGAGCTCGCTCGTACATGGTGGGTCAGGAAGTCATGGTCCTTATTCCGGTCCGGAAAGGACAAGCTGCAGGCTGAGTGAGCAGAACCACACAAAGTGGTTAGGACGGTAAATGACGTGAACTATATTGTGGAGTTACCTGACCGAAGACAGACAGAAAGGATGTACCATGTCAACATGATGAAGCCATGTGCATATAGGGCTGACATGGTGTTTGCAGTGTGTAGTCATGGGGAGGGGACGGACAAAGGAGACCCCCTTCTGAACTTGCTGGAAGAAAGTAAGCGGGGGTCCTCTGTGGAGGCAGTAAAATTGTCTCCCCAGCTGACCCCGGACAAGATCCAGGAAGTAAGGGAGGTTTCAGCAGACTTTGTCCCATTGTTTAGCTCCAAGCCTGGACTAACCCCCTTAGTGACTCACAATGTGGAGACAGGGACACAGACGACCATACGGCGGACAGCATATCGGGTGTCAGAGGCTGTCCAAAAGGACATTAGGAGGGAAGTGGAGGAGATGCTGGATTTAGGGGTAATCCAGAGATCCAACAGACCCTGGGCCTCACCCACAGTCCTTGTGCCCAAGTCAGACGGCTCTACTTGTTTCTGTGTAGACTATCGTGGACTGAATGCAGTCACGAAGTTAGACGCCCACCCAATGCCCTGGACGAACAAACTCCTGGACAAGCTGGGAGGGGTGACCTACCTAACGACTATTGATCTGACCAAGGGGTATTGGCAGGTAGAGTTGACAGACAGAGCTAGGGAGACGTCGGCCTTCATCACTCCGATAGCCTTATTTGAATTTAAAGTAGTGCCTTTCGGAATGAAGAACGCCCCAGCCACTTTCCAGAGGTTGGAAAATCAGGTGTTAAATGGTGCTGAGGAGTACACCGTGGCATATCTGGATGACACTGCCATCTTTAGTGCCAGCTGGGAGGAACACCTATCCCACCTCAGGGAAGTGCTGGACAGGATACAGGGGTCCGGGCTCACTGTCAAAGCCGAGAAGTGCCAGGTGGCCATGGGAGAAGTAGCATACCTCGGGCATTTGGTAGGCCAAGGACAGCTCCATCCTAACCAAATAAAGACAGAGGTAATCCAGGCGTGGCCCAGACCAGAAACGCAGAAGCAGGTCAGGAGTTTTCTAGGGACAGCAGGGTACTACAGAAAATTTGTACCCAATTATAGTGCCCTGGCTGCTCTATCTGACCTGACAAAGAAAAGGATGCCCAAGAAAATTACCTGGGGTCCAGCCTGTGAGGAAGCCTTTTCCAAACTAAAGGAGACACTGTGCAGTGCTCCTGTTTTGACAAGTCCTGACTATAGCAAAACCTTTATAGTTCAGACTGATGCCTCAGATGTGGGTATTGGGACAGTACTGAGTCAGACATCCAGCCAAGGGAGAGATCACCCAATAGCCTACCTAAGTAAAATGTTACTTCCCAGGGAGCAGGCATACTCCACGGTGGAAAAAGAGCGTCTTGCCATAGTGTGGGCCCTAAAGAAATTAGAGCCATACTTGTATGGGCAACATTTTGTAGTACAGACTGACCACAACCCCCTGGTTTGGCGGATGCAGATGGGAAAGAAATGAAAATTACGTACCTACCGTAATTCTTGATCTTCTCTTGTATCTTCACCATTCATTACTTACTGGGTGTAAGCCGGAGGCGCGCACCGGTCACGGGAGCTTTTTTTTTTTTTTTTAAACTTTGGCTAACGGCACCGGCTCTGAGGAAGTAGCGCCAAGCGTGATGCTTGACGTTAGTAGCGATCCGACCTCCTCCAACTCAGTTCTGTGAGCCGGAGAGGCAAAAGCGAAAGCAGAGTAGAGATAGCGAAAGCAAGATAGCCAAGGATAGCAAAGCAAGGAAGAATGAACTGAAAAGGAATAAGCCGATGGAGGAAGGACAGAGGAGATAAGAGTATCCTAACCTAGGGATTGCAGGTCCACCTTACCTGGTACTTAGAGGAGAGAAAAGGAAGGAAATGAGAAAGATGAAGAAAAGAAGAGAGAGAGATGGGATGTTGAAGAGACCAGAATGCCCAACGAAAGAGAGTTAGCTTATAGCTGAAGGCTCGACTAACAGGGAAGCAAGAATCCCCGGATATAGAGCTAAAGAGAAGGTTCACCAAACCCGCTAGACAGACTCAGGAGGGCATAGTCCTCATCTTCAACATGCCATTGTTGTTGATACCCCCTTCGGGCTCCTGGCCGCGAAGGCCTTTAACCGGAGGACACCCGAGGAGGGAAGAATAAACCCCAGGCAGCATGAGAGCGCTGCTCAGGGGTTTAGAAATGGAAAATGTAAGCCTTTCAGGCGTTTTTAAGCATAGAAGTGGGACTCAGACGGACTCGCCAAGGCAGGCCAGAGGCTTAGGCTGGCTGGGATTGGTTATGGTCAGCACTGCTCTTCTGTAAAACTGTCCAGGAGGACACTTGAAAGGAAAAACCAATCATCAAAATCTCACGAGAAGGGCTGCCTGCCCTCTCATCTCCCTTCTTGTTTGTTTTCCTTTTTTTTTTTTTTTTTTTTTACAGATAATCATTTGCAGTAGAGCATGACCCCTAATACCAAGAATGCCTATAGCAGTCGAGAGAGTTCCCTCAGCATTTTTTTTTTTTTTTTTAGAAAAAAAAGAAAACAGACGTGCAGTTCCTCCGCCTGCAAGGCAAGAATTAGAGAAGGGGAGGGGTTTCGATTCTAGGGTGCAACAGCTGGAGCACGGGATTGCAGGATCAAAACTGAATAGCCTGAGCCAGGCTAAAACCCCAGAGGTATCTCGCCCGAGGGATGGCAAGATATAGTTGTGCAGTTTGATCGCCAATGCAAATCCACGAGATGGCCCAAGAATCTTAGAGTAAATAATTTTTCTGGAGAAATAAGAACCCTCCCCCCCAAGATATAGATTTTTTTTGGAAAAATTGAGCAACTCTTCCTATCTTTTATTTTTTTTTTTTTTTTATATATATATTTTGCAGAGAGAGGAAGGAGACGGGAGGTGGAGAAGCCACAGGAAGAGGCCACTGAGGGGATGGTGGGCGGGTGTAAGTAATGAATGGTGAAGATACAAGAGAAGATCAAGAATTACGGTAGGTACGTAATTTTCATATCTTCCCTTGTCAATCTTCACCATTCATTACTTCCTGGGTGAGTACTGCTCTCTTCCGGGGAAGAGGCCAACCCGAGGGAACAAGACCCCAGCCTCTGCTGGTGAGAAACAGAAGGAGAAGACCCTGGCTTATTCAGAAAGCCTAAGTGGGGAAGAGCTAGAGGTGCCTCCCGAGGACGAGGAGACGGAGGGAGCCCTGTAAAAGTCTCCTAGCTCTAGAGGAGAAAGACGGGTCCCCCGAAGGGCGGAGCCAATCACCCACGCCGGGCCAGGGTGACAACCTGGAAAGACGGGCCATGCCGCCCGCTCTGATGTAGATCGCTGTCCTCGCAGCCTGGAAGCCACCCACTGGCGCCATAAGATGCCCTTGCTTGGTGTCTTGCCAGCTCCAGGCCTACCGCGGAGAGGGCAACGGCTTGTCTGGTTTGTTGCGTTCAGGCATTGATGCCAACAGCTGGGACATCATCGACCACAAATGCCGTTGTAGGCAGCGTGGTGAGCCTGATGAGATGCAATACAGGCACTCGCATCGAGAAGAAGAGAACACTCTCGCCTCAACGGTCGAACTCAGAGAGTCCGTGATCCGTGGGCGCGGCATGCCAGGCAGCAGCCCCAGGAGTATCTAGGTAAACCAAACCAGAGGGCGGGTTGGAAGGGAACCTAGAGACTCTGAGGGGCACAATATCTACGCTGACAGTCAGCCGGGCTGGAGAAGAAGCTGCTGGGGACTGCCAGGACCGGATAGACGCCCTGGAAGGGGATAGGCCAGAAGGTACCACCAAATGCTGGGCACTGAATTCACCAAGGAATTTTGCCTCCGCTGGGTATTGTCTCTCCTAACATAGGAACCAAGATCCTCACCATCTCGAGGAAACGCTTGATATTCTGTGAAATCAGCATTGGAGGAAAGATGAGTATAGGGTTCCTCTCCCTCAGAGGAGGGAGACGAGAGATGATGGGGAGCTGAATGTCCAGAGGATTCCTGCGGTGGGAGAGTCGAAAGACCCGCCATGCATGTATCTAACATATGAGGGAAGGCCAGAGAACCTCTGAACTGCTCCCAGGATAACGGACCAGAGGACCGATATGGCCTGGAAGCGGGGTGGTGAAGGCAGAGAGATGGGAGAGGCACCCGAGGAGGCAACTGCGCTTCATGAGGGCTCTGAATCTGGGAAAGGAGCCCCAGTAGGAGGGATCCCAGATATCAGACCAGGCCGCAGAACGGAACTCTGGGGAAGCGGAGCCTGGAAGAGCCCTGGGGAGAACCTCCCTGTGACGACACCGGACTGCATGGATCCAGAAGGGCAGTCCGCGACAAACGCCTCGCCGGAGGACACCCTAGGAACCCTGGAGGAGGGGCGAGGCTCTGCACCACGGCTCCCGCCACCCCCTTAGGTGGCCAAAGAAGACCGAGTGGCAGATCCCCTGCACCCTCAACCCTCGGACTCTGAGAGGGCCTCCTCCCGACCACAGTGTCCCCTGTCCCTCAGAGGGGGCAAAAGCACCCCAGGGGTAGCTGTCACTGGCCTCTAGAGAGGGAGCCCTCTGTCACCCCCACGCCTGCCCCCCGGCCCCGGCCACCCCCAGCCGGGGAACCCTCAGGAGACGACGGTAGGGGAGGAGGAGGAGGCCTGCTGCGCCCGCCTGGCACCCCTAGCCACCGGGACCCAGACCCCAAGAGTGGGGGTGCCAGGATGGTCCACGTCCGAGCCATCGCCCCCGAGGAGGACGCAGACCAGCTGGACTCGCATGCTGGCCACCCCAGGGGTCCTCGAGGCTGCCGGGCCGCCGAACGCCCCGGTATTAAGGGGTGACGCCACCCCCACGCCGGGTAGCAGCCAGGCCTAATTTACTCCTCCAACGGTGCGCGTGCCCGGCACCGCCTGAGGAAGGACAAGGCTACGGCGCCGCCGGGCCGGGAGGCGAGGCGGCATCAGCCGACGGCGCCGCCATGTCCATCGGGCGGCGCGAACGGGCGCCGAGGCCCAAAGCGGCACCGCCATCACCGGGCGCCGCTTAACGGCGCCGAACGGTGCCGCTGATACCGCACCGTGAACGGTGCCGGATCCAAAACGCGCCGAAGGCGGCGCCGAGGGTCCACCCGAGCTAGGCCCCAAAGTCGGTGGCCTCGCCAAGGAGGAGCCTGCACCAAGAGGTGACTGCCGAGGCGGTAACCACGCCGCTGCCCGGAGTGGACCACGACGCCCCAACACCGCAGAAGAGGCCTCCTCGGCAAGAATAGACGAGGGAGACCTCTCCTCGATCGTATAGGCCCGGAGGGGACCCGGGAAGGGCTTAACGACCTTGCCCGAGAATCCAAGAGCGACGCCTCCCAAGGTCGGCGGGCCTTGCTGAGCTTAACGCGCTGGATTTCGAGGACGGGCGTCCATCGAGAAACAGGCCGCGACGAATCCATTGGGTCTCAGGTAACAAAGGTAACGCTATGCCGGTCCGAGACGGACAAATGCCGCCACAGGAGCACCGACGATAGAGCGCGCCCGTTTGAAAAGCGCTAGCTCCCAAACCGACATAACGCTAAATTAACAAGACTAAAACACAGTAGGAAACACACCACAACACGTTAGATAGAAAAAGGAACAGTCTTACCGGATCGGTGCGAAAGTCAGAAGAAAACCAGGAGTCGGTACACTACCACGCAGTTAAGGACGCCTTCACACGCGAAAGCAGGTGCTGCCTCGACGGGCGGGAGAAACAGAACTGAGTTGGAGGAGGAGTCGGTCGCTACTAACGGCCACTGCCAGCATGACGATGACGCTCACTCGAGAGGGCGGTGCCATGCAAGCAAAGTTTAAAAAAAATGTTTCGTGGACGGTGAGCACACCGCTTACACCCAGGAAGTAATGAATGGTGAAGATTGACAAGGGAAGATCAATGGTAGATTGCTAAGATAGAGTCTTGCTTTGCAAGGGTAAGATATGATAATCGTCCATAGAGCTGGAGCCAGAAACCAGAACTCAAATGGTCTGTCTCGCGTGTATGAGGAGTGAACTGATTTGGGAAGCTCATCCCATGCCGGGAATAGAGCCCCCAAATTCAGTCTAGGTGGGGAGGATTGTGACAAGTGGAGAGCCAGTTCTGAGTACACTATGATTTTTTGTAATATAAAAATGTGTTACGGACTGTCTCTCATGAGCGATGCTGAGGCAGCATGTGAGATCTCACACACACACACACACACACACACACACACACACACACACACACACACCCCCAGGTTTTAGATACAAGGTGTTACCTGGAAGGCCAGAAGCTAATTACAGACTAGAACAGGCCTTAATCAAGAATCTCCTGTTTTTTTCTAAGTTAAATATAGCTTTAACTGCTAAGAGGGAAATCAGTACCCTTTTAGGATGTTTCAAGGAGGAAACCAGGTTTAGCACACTGCTGCGAGATCATAAATGCTTTGATGTCTGTGTGAGAGGGGATACTGCTCATAGATGAAAGGAAAGTTACAGACTTGATTGGGGAAGTCACATGGGGAAAGGAGTTTCTGCTGATGTAACCTTAATTAACTTTCCTTCTAAAATGATAAAACTTCCTGGGTGTATGATTTTTAATAAACAGAGGAGGAGCTAGGTGACCTCACACAAAGGGGTTGTCAAAGACAGTTTTTTTAAACAATATTCTGTTTTCCTTCAGGGACACTTATCTACACTCTGACTAAGAAACATCTTTGAGCACTTCAAGCAGGTATTTAGAGAGAGAAATCTAAGTACTGTAGTAGGAAATGCACTGTTAAAACCTTGTTCTTTTAAAAGACTGTATGGTTCGTGTGACATATGGTTCTGTATTTTATGTTTTACATATTTTTTATCTATTTTAGTAAAACTATTTTGAGAGCCTACTTGGTCTGTCTTTGAATTTCTTTTAACAAGTGGAGTATATGTGGTTAAAGCAGACACTGTGCATAAGCTTGAATGGTGATACCAAACTGGAAAAAGGTGAGAATTTAATCTGAGGTCTTTATTAGAGTTTTTAAGGGTTCATTTTGTACACCTGGTTAGGTGCCCATAAGCAAAGATATCTGCCCCCCAAGACAGAATTATCTGAGCCTGTGCACTGGGTACGCTAGCAAGAGGTTCACAGTTTAAATCCCTCCAGAACTGAGACCAAAGGTTGATTAGAATCCACAAAACAGAAAGGAGGTTTACCCTGTTTCTGTTAACTTTTCACAAGACTGCGCCCGGAGGTTGGCACTTTGGGAGTAGAGGGCTAACCTGCTGAGTGGGTTTGTGACATCTGGTACTGTGGCGTCGGATACTGTGGAGCGGGGTACTTCGGTCCCGGGTATTGCAGCATCTGGTACCCTGGCACCAGGGGCTCTGACTGAGCATCAGGTCCTGGTGTAGGCCCTGCTGGCGGACCAGACGGTGGGATCGCTGGTCCAGAGTGTGCCGGGCCTGGCGTGGGGAGACCTCCCGGAGGGTCCACCGGTCCTGGAGGAAGAGCAGGTCCTCTGTCAGGCAGAGGTATGCCAGAGGGCTACGTCAGGTCGGCCGGCATCGGGTCCGGCGTTGGGAGGCACCCCCTGACGGCAGCGTCCCTAGGTCCTCAGTCCCGGCTGGGGAAAGGATCAGAATCCCCAAGGGGTGGGGGCAAAGGGGACCTCATAGGGCAATGGGTCTATCCGTTGTGGGGAGCCTGGAGCATCAGGCACGACGACTGGGTCCGACGCAGGCAGATCTGCTGGGCAGTTGGAGGAGGAGCCGACGGCAGACTTATCAACAGCGTCCGGGCGGACGTTGGACGAGCCAGCGTCCGACTTATCGGACTCCCTGTCCATGGAAGGCCATGAAGGAGAGGCAGCCTTGGCGGAAGGGTGGCGAGTTGGGCGTTCACCTGAGGCGGTGAGCAGCTTATCAGTCCTGTCTGTGCAGACGTCTGTGGAACCGGCGTCTGGCTTACTGGACCCACTCGGACAGGAAGGCCGTGATGGAGGAGTGGCCTTGGCGGGTAGCGGAAGCCTCCTTTACTACGGAAGTTCCTGAGGGCGAGCCAGACAGGAGGGTTGACGCCTTCTTGGTAGTCACCAAGACGGCCGTCGAGCAATCCCCTGGAGGGGCAGATACCACGGCTGCTGTGGATGAGGAATCCCAGTCCTGGTGCTTCTCCTCCTCACGTTTCTTTCTATGGCCTTCTGGGGATGTTGACGCCTGCCTAAGTTTCTTCAACTCCTTCTCCATGGATGCCATTTTCTTTTTTAGGAGATGGGCTTCCAGAGACTGCTGCTTTTTTTTTTTTGTGGGTAGCAGAGTTTAATTTTTGGCAGTGCTGACAGTCCTCCACGCAGTGGTCTAGGCCTAGGCAGAAAAGGCACACGGAGTGCCTGTCCTTGTATGGAAGCAGAGAACCACACGGGTCACCTTGTTTTTATGCAATTTGGAGGGTGTCTGGGACGACATACACAGAAGGTGGTTTTGGAAAAAATCTGAAAAATCTAAATTAGCGAGAAAAGTCGAAGAAAACTTTTAGGCCGACGAAGACTGTGGCCGTTCACCTGCGAGGAACTTTTCACAAACGCGACGAGGGGAAAGAACTGGAAGGCTGGCGGGGGACCCACCCTTTATATGGACGCTGTCTGACGCCAGTCACCTGACATGGGGGGGGGTCCCCCGCCAGAGACTGCTAGCTAGAAGTTTTTCCGTGGGGTCTTGACGCCTGGCGGCTTAGTCCTGTCTGTGAATACCTACTGCAAAAGCCCTCTCGAAGAGAGATCAGTTGTTTAGACTTGTGGATTTCCTTTGTCCTGTCTAAGTAGAACCGCAAGGCTCTCTTCACACCCAGGGAATGAAGGGTATGCTCTCCCTCATTCTGGAAGGTTGCGAAGTAGGTAGGAAGGACCAAGGGCTGGTTCAGATGGAATTCTGAGACAACCTTAGGAAGAAACTTGGGGTGAGTCCTAAGAACTACCTTGTCTTTGTGAAATACAGTATATGGGGGGGATCAAAGCATGTATTTCCGATACTCTGTATGTGGAAGTGATGGCCACCAGGAAGGCAGTCTTCCAAGTCAGTAATTTCAAGTCACAAGTAGCTAGAGGCTCGAAAGGTTTACGGGCGAGCATGTCTAGCACAAGGTTAATGTCCCAGGCTGCTACTGGACGTCTTAATTAGTGGTCTGGTATGCAGAATGCCCTTAAGAAACCTAACCACGGGTAACTGAGCCAAAGACATGGAGAGTACTGGCTCATGGTACGCAGAAATTGTGCAAAGATGAACTCTGACAGTGGAGTATTGTAGACCTGTGTTAGAGAGGTCCAGAAGAAACTCTAGGACTTTGCTTGGTGGGCAGGAAAATTAGTTCCAGGAGGATTTCGCACACCAGATAGAAAAACACTTCCACTTAGCCATGCATGTCTTTCAAGTAGCTGGCTTGTGTGCAGCTAAAAGAATATCTGAAACTCTATGTGAAACATTAAATCTGTTCACCTCTATCTCTTCAGGAGGCAGGCATGAAGGTGAAGGGACCTCAGGTTGGGATGGACTAACAGGGCCCCGAGTCAGCAGGTTCATCTGAAGTGGAAGCGGTTTCAGGGAGGTTTCTGATAATCTGCTGATTAACGGAAACCAGATCTGATGAGGCCAGAATGGGGCGGTGAGAATCATTCTGCCCCCCCCCCGCCTCCAATTTGAGCAGCACTCTCTGAACAAAGAGAAGAGGAGGAAATGCATACAGAAAGCGTTTTGTCCACCGCAGTCTGAATGCATCCTGACAAAAAAATGCCAGGTCCTGGATTTCTGAAGCAGAAGAGAGGCAGTTTTGCACTGAGTGGGGATGCAAAAAGGTCAGGTCCGGAGTTTCCCATTCGTCGAAGGGTGACTGCACGACGGCTGCGTCGAGAGACCACTCATTGGGATCTGTCTCCGTTCTGCGGTCTGCCAGATCGTTCTGTACTCCCAGCAGGCAGACTGCCTGAATTAGAGCTTTGTGCTCTAGGCACCATTCCCACACCCTCATCGCTTCCCTGCATAAGGGGTAAGAGTGTGCCCTGCCCTGCTTGTTGATGTAGTACATCACTGCCTTGTTGTCCGTTTGAAGGAGAATGGTCTTGTGACAGAGAATGTCCTTCAAGGTTTGGATTGCGTAAAGGATGGCTCATTTCCAGAACATTTATGTGAAGTTAGGACTCGTCCCGACTCCATCTGCCCTGGGTGTGGAGATCCTGGCAGTGAGCTCCCCATCCTAGCAGGGACGCATCCGTGTTGGAGACTCGAGGATCCAGAGGGGCGAAGGATAACCCTCCTGAAGGCTGTCCTCATGAGATCACCAGGTGAGTGACCGCCTCAGTGGTTCTGTCACCTTGATGTAAAAGGACTGAGGATGTGTGGTTGGTGACCACTGAGTGCCAAGCATCCACTGGGAAGTTCTCATGTGAAGACGAGCCAGAGGCACAGTGAACACTGAGGATGCCATGAGACCCAGCATCCACTGCATCGAGAGAGCTTGGTCTGAGTTTTGTCTGATGAAGCAGGCTCCTTCTGTCTTCCAGAAGGAAGGTTTTCGCACAGGTGGTGTCCAGGAGGGCTCCTATGAAGAGGAGCCTCTGGGAGGGCTGTAACTGCGACTTTTTCAAGTTTAGCAGAACTCCCATGGATGTGAGGAAGTTTGAGGCCATAGTCACAGCCTCTAGAGTATCTTGTCTGGAAGAGCTTGCAAGGAGCCAGTCGTCCAGATATGGGAACACTTGGATTCCGATTTTCCTCAGATGCGTTGAGAGAACTATACAACACTTTGTAAAAACTCGAGGCGCCGAGGACAACCCAAAGGGCAGGACACTGAATTGGTAGTGCTCCTCTGAATACCGTTGCAGAAGACAGAACCAAACTTGCCTGGGACACAAAGGAGCGATTAGGATCATGCAAGCTCCTTCTGAGTTGAATTTGTGTAAGACCCTCGGAATTAAGGGAATTGGGGGTGGGAGTGGGGGGCGACAGACTAATCTGCTCTTCCAGTCTAGAGACAGAGCATCTCTCCAAAAAAATGCCTCGCCCTGGAGCGACCGAGCAGAAGGTGGGAAGTTTTGCATTGTGAGGGGACGTGAACAGGTCTATCTGAGGTGTACCCCAGTGCAGGAAGAAATCATCTACTACCCCCGATCTAGTTTCCATTTGTGAGCCTTTGCTGATGACCGGCTGAGGTGGTCTGCCAGCGTATCTTCGACCCCCGGAACATGAACCACCGTCAGGTGAGGGTTGTGTTGCACAGCCCAATCCCAAACTCTCATTGCCTCCCTGCATAGAGGGCAGGAATGTGTTCCTCCCTGCTTTTTGATGTACCAGACTATGCACATGTTGTCCTTCTGGACAGCCAGATGACCGGGAAGCACATACAAGTCCAGAGTTGGAGAGCATACAGAATGGCCCCGAGCTCGAGCACGTTTATATGAAAAGTCTGTTTGAGCCTGGACCAGGAGCCCTGGGTCCTGTGAGACCCTAGATGGGCTCCCCAACCCTCTTCCGAGGCGTCTTGTCAAGGTTTGGAAGGGAAGTTTGAGGCAGAAGGGAACTCCCCGGCAAAGTTTCTCTTGTACCATCCATCACTGCAAGTACCTAACCATGGGTTTGGAAACCAGGACCTCTTGGTCTAGGTCGTCCAACATCTGGTCCCACTGAGACCGAAGCGTCCACTGAGAGATCCTCATATGGAGCCGAGCGCGAGGGACTGTCGGAATAGCAGCTGCCATGAGCCCGAGGCGGCGAAGGACTGACCTGATGCTGACCCACCTGCAACCAGACAGCAAGCTTGCATGAGCCTGGAGGGTGTCCACCCTGTCCAGTGGCAGAAAGGCCACACCGGTGGTCTTGTCCAGGATCGCCCCAATGAACTGGAGCCTCTGAGAGGGGACCAGATGGGACCTGACCTGGTTAATGGTGATACCCAGGCTGGTAAAAACCTGCAGGGTAAGGGAAAGAGTGCAGGAGATCCTCCCTGGATGGGGCCACCAGGAGCTAATCGTCCAAGTACGGGAAAACCTGCACTCCCTGGGTAAGCAGGTGAGCCGCTACCACGAAAAGGCATTTGGTGAACACTTGGGGCGCCGAGGAAAGAACAAATGGGAGGGCCTTGAACTGGTAATGGTCCCCTGGAACGAAAACCAAAGGAATTTGCAGTGGGAAGGGCGTATAGGGATATGCAGGTAGGCATCCTGCAAGTCCAGAGCGCACAGCCGAAGTAAGGGAAGAAGGCTCTGCAGGGAGAGCATTCTGAACCATCTGCACTCCACAAACATGTTCAGGGAGCTGAGGTCTAAAATAGGCCTCATGTCTCCCGATTTCTTTGGAACCAAGAAGAAATGGGAGTAGTAACTAGCCCCTGAAGGTGGGTTGGGACAGGCTCAATCGCTACCTTCAGAAAAAGAGAGGATATTTCTTCCCGAACCAGAGGGAGATGTTCCGGGGAGTAAGACGACCTGGGGGTGGTTTTCTGGGTGGTTTCTGTAGAAATTCGATTGAGTGTCCTGCTGCTATCAGTTGGAGCACCCAAGCATCTGATGTAATCCTTTCCCAGCCCGGTAGATGGAAGGAGAACCTCTTTCTTACTGGTTCCTCTGGTAGGACCAGAAGCTGTGGGAGAGGAGAGGAGTCAGGAGGTGTGAGGCAATGCTGTGGCTGAAGCTCCCGCTGCTTTTTTGGGCAGGGGGGCTTGGCAGCTGGAGGGGCCCGACGTTTGTTGGCCCGCTTGCCCTGAGGTTTCGCTTTGGGCCGAGAACGTCTGTGAAAAGGGTGGAGCTGTCCCTTAGGGGGGCCTGTACATAGAGTCACCAGACTTAAGCGCAGTGCCCTTCTCTTGCAGGTCGGTGATGATGTCCTTGATATCCCCATCGAACAGCACAGAACCCCTGAAGAGCATGTCCTGAATAGAGTGTGTGGCTCGTCAGGATCGGAGCACCCATCTGAATTGTATTCTGAGGTCTACGAAGAGGAAGATGAAGACCCCTCCAGGTGCAGGGGAGGAACAGACCCCTTGGGCAACGCTCGGGGAAGCGTGTCCTCCCCGGTCCTGGCACCAGAGGGCTCACCACTAGTGTCGGGTAAGGGGGAGGGAGTCTCTCGCCTCTGGCGACGGGCATCCGGAACCAGGTCCAGCATCGGCTCTCCACCTCCCTAGTAAGCTGAGCCTTGGCATCAGCCCACCAGGAAGCCAGAGTCTCCTTCAGATCCACTGGCGGCTGGGGAGGTGGCGGAGAAGGAGGGGGGGGATATGGATATTGAGGATATCCGTAATGCGAGTATCCGTAGCCAGACGGCAGGAAGCCTGGCATCGGGTACTGAGGCACCAGGTACTGCGGCGCAGGATACTGCGGTCCCGGGTAGGACGGCATCGGACAAGACGGGGTTGGATACCCAGGAACCAGGGGCTCAGACGGAGCAGAAGACCCTGGGAGAGGCCCAGCAGGCGGGCCAGGAACACATGGCCTGGTGGGCGCTGGGTCGGCGCCCAGCAAGGGGATGTCACCCGGCACTGGAGCCGGCGTCCGAGGGTCCAATGTCAAGTCATCTGGTCCAGTGGGAGGGAGACCTGATGGGAACGTCCCCGTCCTCTGCGTCGCCCAGGGAAGGAGGGCTAAAATCCTCGGGGTCCAACAGGGAAGACGCTGGGACCTCGGTCAGCAGTGGAGAGCCGGGGACGGCGGACTGGTCGATCGGGTCCGCCGTTGGCTCTAACGACGTGCATCCATTGGAGGGGTTGATGTCCGCATTACCGGCAGGGTCCGGGCAGGTGTCGGAGGAGCTGGCATCCGACGAAGGCCGTGATGGAGGAGCGGTCTTGGCGGGCATTTTCAAGGCCGTGCGCTGCCCTGGAGGGTCGGGCGTCTTAGTAGCCTTGTCCATGCGGGTGTCAGTGGCACCGATGTCCGGCTTACTGGACCCACTCGACCCGGGAGGCCGCACAGTAGTGGTCTTCCCGGAAGCGGCTGCCTCCTTTATCCCAGAGGCTCCCGATGGGCCTGAGTGAGAGCCTGACAGGAGGGATGACGCCGCCTTGGAAACCTCCATACCTTCAACACGGCTACTCCGGCTGGAGTCGCGGTGGCCGCGGAAGTGGAGTCCCGGTCCTGGTGCTTCTTCTTACGGCAACCCTCAGGGGAAGCTGAGGCCTGCCGAAGCTTCTTCAGCTCCTTCTCCATGGAGAACATCTTCTTCTTCAAGGTATGGGCCTCCAAGGACTGCTGCCTCCGTCTGCGGGTGGCAGCATTAAACAGTTGGTAGTGCTGGCACTTCTCCACAGGGTGTTCCGGGCCTGGACAGAAGAGACACAGGGAGTGTCCGTCCTTATGTGGGAGCTGGGCGCCGTACGAATCGCACTTGTTCTTATGCGAATCAGATGGAGTAGGGGCGACATACATGGCAGATATTAAAGTTGTTTGTAAGAAATCGAGAAAAAAGGTGGTAATAAAACAGACAGACTGACGAACCAGTGAACTTAACTGTGAGGCGCTTTCACAAGCTAACAGCGGGAAAGAACTGGAAGGCAGGCTTGGGGGACCACCCCTTTATACTGACGTCACCAGACGTGGGGGCAGTCCCCCGCCAGAGACTGCTAGCTAGAAATTTTTCCTTGGGGTCCTGACGCCTGCCGGCTTCAGTCCTATATGTAATTACCTACTGCAAGAGCCCTCTCAAAGTAAGATCTGAAGTTCCCACAAAAGCGGATTCCACATCAGTCCCAAACAGTTCAGAACCCCTAAATGGGGCACTAAGGACATACCGCTGCACATCGGCAGCAAAACCTGCCACACTAAGCCAAGACACTCCTAGGCCAAATGCCAGAGGCAGCAGCTGTGGCAAAAGCTTCAGAGGCATCATACACAGAACACAAAAGATGCCTACCACTGTCAAGACCTGCAGTAGCAGATTTTAATAATCAGCCTTGGCAGGGCTATCATGCAGTAGAGCAATGACAGTCATAAGTCTGGATTCCAGTTGTTAGAAAGACAACAAACTAGGCAAGACAACTATCTGAAGAACAAATTTCTTGTCCCCAACTAGGTGAGTTATGGGCTATGACAGCTGTGGAAAAAAAAAAAAAAGAACTGAGGTGGTTGGGGCCCGTGCCACTTTACATGATGTGGGCGTGCACATGGAGCTGTATGCTGCTGCTGCTGTCACCAGCATCACTGGCCCCAAATGTTCTGGTTCCAACAAGGACCACGTGCTTCCAGGCTAAAGACCAAAGAGTGTGGCTCAATGGTGGAGATTCCCATGACATGCTAGGAAATGAGTCATTGCAGCTCAGTGTGCTTTTCCTGGTCAAATTTTACAAATAACTTCAATCACTACTTTTAGCAACAGCATGTTTCATTTGATTTGCTTATATAATTTTTGCTCTAATTTTGTTTGTTTTTGGTAACTGAGTAGGCCCACTAGAACTGAAAGTCCCGTTTTCAGGGAAGATCCAGAATTAGTTATAAAATGACATACACACACAGTGATCAAAACAGTGCAAAATGCAGCTGTATAGGAACATTATGCAGAGGAATACAACAAATGACAAGTTTTAAGATTATCAAACCCAAACAAATTAGTTCAAAATTCACTAAGCAGGAACTGTCTCATGCAGTATTAAGAGTTGGCCGAACTTAATTTACCAATGGAGGCAGAAATGTACAAGTAAGTTCTTGGTGATTCAAGTACAGATGCCAATTCCTGTAATTTACTTCCACGTGTTATAGAAAAGCCCAGAGTACCACCTAACACTAACTCTGGCTTACTCTGAAGTTGTTTTAAATTATTAACACCAGCGGGACATGGAGTCTGTACATACATTTTTGGGTAGTGAAATAAAAAGTTAATTTGAGAACACGAAAAACTAAAATGTGCCATACATTAAAAGTCAGCCAAAATAATCACACAGATTCCGAGGAAAGGAAGAATAAAACACCTGGCTGCAGTTCTTTCACCAGACAGATGGCTAATTTTACTAGTCAGATTTAACTTCCCATCCCCTGAATAAGACAAATCTTGTAATCCAGTGGTAGTGCAAATTCGTCTGATTGTTTCGATTGAAAGTAATGAGCAGTTTCTTTGTACATAAACTGCAGTTTATGGAATATGTTAAAGGATTATTTCCTTGCATGTTCTAACCAGATGGCGAGAAGACTAATCCCATTTACAACCTGTACAAGTTGTTTATGCAACGTTATTAACCACAATTTAGTTGTCAAAGGATGAGGGCAAGTGATTAAAGATATAACAGAACTCTCCTACAATAGCAGAGAAAATCCTACCACTTGTTTTTAAAAACAGGATCAGGTTATGCCAACTGTTCTCAATATGCTAAGACTGCCAACTGAAGTATGCAAATACTCTAGACCTGCATATAGCCATATGATCCAGGAGTCAGTACACTGCTATTCAGTTCAATTGATCTTTAGCTCTAGGGACAGTAACTGAAGCAGACATTACAGTTTTAAGCTTTGAATATTAATACTGGAGTTAAAAAAATGCTACCACCAGAAGACTAAATGCACTACTGTAGTAGTTTTTCTTAATGTTAGAAATGTTTTATTAGTTAAAAGATACTTTCTGTAAATGCACAATGAAAATACTGCATTTGTGAGCAAGCTTACACTAGTTGCATGCTCTGTTCAAACCATAAAAAGCTAATACAAACCAATATATTTCAACCAATGCTTCGGATGTTGTGCAAAATGAAATATATTACATTATATTATGCATGTTACAAATCCGTAAGAAAAATTAAACTACTTTTATTTCAAGTGTGAATGTTCGGAGGCAGTAAGGAAATCTGGTGTATCATAGGATTTAGACAATACAAGGGCAAACTGGGGGTTTCTTCTAAAACAGATTAAAAGGTTATATACAGTCCAGTTTTTCTTGATGCTGAAACTCTTATTTAGCAGAAGTAAAAATTCTGAAAGTTACTTTCTCTTACCTTTGAAGTCAACTTCTCCATTCCCATCCGTGTCAAATATATCTATAACTCGCTGCACTAGTGGATTCTGTTGCAACTCTGGTAGAGACATGAACTCTTCAACACTCAGTGAGCCGGAATTGTCCAAATCAAGCTTTTTAAACCTCTTTCCTAACCTTTTAATCTCATCAGCATCAACTGAAAAGAGAAAGAAAAGTATAATTAGCTCAGGGGAAAAAGGTATATTGCTTCTGTACAATACAATAATAATATGCAAGTTAAACATCTTGCTTACTTCTCTGCCAGCCTTGACGAAACTGAAAAGGAAAATTTTAAAAACAAAGTACACTGTCCACAGTTTAATTACATTAACAAAAATGAATGCCAGCTTGCACTATAGTTCACTTAAAACTTAAAACTGACATTATCTAATTAAAAAGCACTTGATAAAAGTCTAATTACCCAGTTTCTTCCCTACACCAGCCATGACAGTCTCAATCAGCAAGTCACCAGTAGAATGCTGACTCTTAGGCTGCTAACACTAAGCTTATTCTCAGGATCACATGATGACCCTTCTGGTGCAGGCAAGCTAATTGGTCCCCACTGCACCTAGAAGCCTGGGAAGCCTATTAATTTTATACAGAGGCGTTTTTACCACATGGACATAGCTGCAGAATGGTGACACAAAAGCTGTGTTAAAAAACGTTAATAATTACCAGTGAACATTTTTAATGCTTGGATTAACGGATTGTTAAAACAAAGCTACAACAGCCCAGTTTTCATTATGCATTACAACCATCCAGTTGTAATTGCTCCCTGTCAATCAAGCATGTTAAAGAATAGCCAACTACATACAAACACAGCCAGTGACAGCAGAAAAATACCACTGGTCCATCCAGTCTACCCATAAACCCAAAAAACCCGGGACCTATTGCCATACAGCCTTTCACTCTGTCCCAGTCGTGTTTGAAATCACTGATGGTTCTGGCACCCAGCACATCAGTTGGCAGATTGTTCCACGGTTCATCACCCTTTCTGTAAAATAAAACTCTCACTTCACTCTTGCACCTCCCCCAAAAAAAACAAAAAACGAACAAACAAAAAAACAGTTCCTCGCAGTTTACCTTGTCCTTTCAGGAATGTGAAGGTCTCTGTCATATCTCCCTTCTCATTTCTGGCCTCCAGCAAGTACATGTTCAGTGCCCTGAGCCAATCCTCTTAAGAGCTGCCATGCTGGCCCCGAATCATTCTGGTCACCCTATGTTGCACTGTCTCCAGCCCATCCTTACCTTTCCTTAGGTGAGGTCTCCAAAACTGGGCACAGTACTCCAGGTGGGGCCTCACCAGCTATCTACACAGAGTTAGTAGTAACTCCTTCCTTCTGCTGTCAATACTCCTTCCTATACATCCCAGCCTCAACTCTGCCTTACTGCAGGCCTTGTTACACTGGTTTATTTCTTTCAGGGAGTCATTGATGATGACTCCGAGATCTATTTCCTCACAGGTCATGCACAGCTTTATATCCCCATCCAGTACTCCGTCCTCAGGCTCTTGTTTCCTATGTGCATCACCTTGCTCTTTTTGGCACTATATTTCAATTACCAAACCTTTGAACATCTCCCTAGTTTTTGCAAGTCTTCTGTATCTCCCTGAACCCCTCCTGTCTCTACCCTGCCACAGAGCTTAATGGTCACCTGCAAAAAGAAATATTGCCCTGGATTCCATCTCCTATGTTGCTAATGAACATATTGAAAAGGACTGGACCCAGGACTGATCCTTGTGGTACCCCACTGGCGACCTCCCTCTTTTCTGATTTGACTCAGTTACCACACTCTCTGACCTTCCAATCAGTTTCTCACACATCTAAGAAAAAATTACTCATACTAATAATCTTCTTTCTTCCAAGGGGTCCTTTAGCATCAGTAACAATAGTAGTTAGCTAGCTAGGTGCAACTGCCCCAGAGGTGTGTCTTTAGATAATGAGCTTTAGGGAATTAGACAATCAGAAAAGCGCAAGGGAGTGTACTGTGAGACAGCCGCCTGAAGGGCTTCAGAATTTTTTCGAACGTAAATGGGTACATGCCCATAGAGTGAACCAAAAGGATCCAAAAAAAACATGCTAATGTCCAAAACTACAAAAACAGATTTCAACAACCTCAGTAAAAAACATCTGAAATGTAGAGCCAAATTTGGTAATGGAACTGAGAACAGAGCCCCTCTCCTAAAAGATGAACAAGGAAGGAAGGGTGGGAGCTTACTGATACTAAAGGACACCTTGGAAGAAAGATTACTACGGTGTGGTGAGTAATTTTTTCTTCTCACCCCAGGAGTCCTTTAGCATCAGTAACAATAGCAGATTTCAAAGCAGTACAAATGTGGAAGGTGGGGAGAGAACCTACTTTGGAAAGAGGCTCTGCAGAACCACCCTGCCAAATCTGGCATCAGATCTGGACTGCATGTCCAGCCAATAATGCTTGATGAATATATGCACAGTTTTCCAGGTAACTGCCTTGCAGACGTCCAGAAGGGGTAGGTCTCTTGCAACTGCCACAGAGGCTGCAGTGCCCCTGGTAGAATGGGCTCCAATGCCTTGAGGAGGTTGTTGACCAGCTTTTTCATAGCAGAATCTGATGCAATAGACTAACCAGTGAGAAACAGTTCTCTTCGTTGCTGGTCTTCCTCTGCCTACTTCCCCATAGGTGAGGAACAGCTGAATGGTAGCACCTCTGAACTGCCTAGTGTGCTCAAGGTAGTAAGAGAGCTCTTTTGACATCCAGACTATGTAGTTTTTGCTCACCAGGGGTGGATTTCTCAGTAAAGAAAACAGGCAGAGTGATGGACTGGTTAAAGTGAAACTTTGAAACCACCTTAGGCAGGAATTTCTTATTTGTCCTGAGCTCAATTTTGTCTCTGTGAGGAATGATGTAATTGGTCTCAGTGCACAGGGCCTGTAACTCGGAGATCCTCCTGGCAGAGGTAATGGCCACTAAGAAAACAGTTTTCCAAGTCACAAACTTGAGATGGGCAGTGGCCATAGGCTCAAAGGGTGGTTTCATGAGCCTGGCAATGCAGAGGTTCAGGCTCCAAGGAAGAACAGGTTCCCTGACTGAAGGCTGAAGGTGCAAAAAGCCTTTGAAAAACTGCTTGAACACAATGCGAGAAAAACAGACTTTTCCCCACCGAAAGGCAGGCCGAAATTGCAGCCAGGTGCAGCTTGAGAGAGGAGGGCTTCAAGCCAGAGACCTGTAGGTGCCCCAGGTAATCCAGCAGCTGAGATTCTGGAGCTGTAAGAGGATTGATCTTTTTGCCCTTGCACCAGAGGGAAAACCTTTTCCATTTGGCTGCATAAGTCTTTTCTGTTTTAGGTTTTTTAGCCATTCTCAGGATCTTAAGGACCTGTTCAGAGTACTGAGAAGCTGGAAATTCTAGCTCCTCAAGAACCAAGCTTTGAGGTGAAGAGAACGTATGTCTGGATAAATCACTCCCGTCTAGGGAAGGGTCGGCAAGGAGTGAGTTGGTGACAGGCGTATGGGCCTGCTGCAGGACAGTGACAGGAGGAGAGGGTTCCAGGCTTGCCTGGGCCAATCCAGGGCCACCAGAATCATCGATGCAGGCTGTTGTCAGAGTTTCAGCAACACCCTGAGTATCAGAGGAAAGGGAGGAAATGCGTGTAGGAACCTCCCTGACCAATCCTGGATGAGGGCGTCCAATGGAAGTGTTCCCAGGACTGGAGGCCTGCAGCAGTACTGGGGAAGCTGGAAATTGAGGGGCTAAGCAAACAGATCCACTTCTGGTGTGCCCCACCTCTTGAAGGCTGTGGCTAGTACTTGCTTGTTCAGAGTCCATTCACTTTGGCCCTGACTGATGCGGCTGAGAGCATCTGCCATGGTGTTGTCCTTGCCTGGGAGGTGGATAGCTGAAAGGCTAACCCCTAGGGAGAAGGCGAGAGACCAAATCTTTACAGCCTCCAGAGCATCCCCGATCTGGTACCACCCTGCCTGTTTATACAAAACACTGCAATGGTGCTGTCTGTCCTTATCTGTACAGTCTGACCCCTTACAACAGAGGCAAAGGCCTTGACTGCAAGAAAAATGGCTCTGCGCTCCAGAAAGTTTATGTGCAGCTGTGACTCCTGAGGAGTCCAGGTACCACTTACTGAGGCACTGTCTAGATGAGCTCTCCAGCCTAGGAGGGAGGCATATGTTGTAATCACTTTTGTGGGAAGAACGGCATGGAAGGGGACTCAATGTCAGATTTGCAGGGTCCTTCCACCAAAGTAGAGCCTGTAGAAACTGTTCTATCACAAGTATCAGTTTTGAAAAGGCATTGATCTTTTGAGACCAATGAACTCGGAGATAGAATTGTAGGTCTCACATCCTGAACCTGACCCCTGGGATCACTGCAGTCATTAGTGCCATGTGTCACAAGAGCCTGAGAAAGTGTCTGGCTGGTCTTGGCTGTCCCTGGACAAAAGAATCTGCCACCGACAGGAAATTCTGAATCCCCTCTGGAGGCAGAAAGGCAGACCCTTTCAGGGTGTCCAGCTGAGCTCCAATGAAAGTGCGTACCCGAGTGGGCTCCAAGTGAGATTTCTTTAAGCTTACGAGGAAGTCCAGGGATTTCAGAGTATGCTCTGTGAGAGAAAGCGACTCCTTGATCTGATGAGGAGACTGCCACCACAAGCCAATCGTCCAAGTAGGGGCAGACTGAAAACACCCAGCTTTCTGAGGGGTGCTGCTACCACTGCTAAGCATTTGGCATACTCTCTTGGAGCTGAGGACAGGACAAAAGGCATGTCAGCGAACTAGTAATGACCTGAAGGAAGCTTGAATCTGAGATACTTTGTGGGAAACTTCTTTATGGGTATGTGAAAATAGGCATCCTTTAAGTCTAGGGAGGCTAGCCAGTCTCTCTGCTGTAAGGACTGAATGACCACTGACAGAGTGACCATTCTGAATTTTGGTTTTAGCAGATGTTTTTTCAGATATCTGAGATCTGAAATAGGTCACCACTCTCCAGTTTTCTTTTGTGTCAGGAAATACCTGGAGTAGAGACCCTTGCCCCTTTCCTGGGCAGGGACCCTCTCCACTGCTCTTAGAGCCAAAAGGTTTTTTACCTCCAGCTCTAACGGGATCATTTGTGATGGGGTTAAAGGCCTTGACACCTAGGTACATGTGAGGTCTGGCCTCTTTCTGAACTGAAGTGGCAGGCCCTTTTCCACCATCTCCAGGACCCACTTGTCTGTGGTAATAAGGGTCCAATTTTGGAAGTAGTGGGAGAGCCTGCCCCTCACAGGCAGAGGGGAGGTGACCTAGACACTCACATCAGGGCTCAGGCTGAGAGGCTGCTGGCTGGGCAGAGGTGGCTCTTCTTTGACTCCTTCTGCTCCTCCCCCTACAATATCACCTGTACTGATAGAAATCAAACTGAGGATAAGGCCTAGGAAAGTAGCCCCTGCCACCCCAGAGCTGGGTGTTCTGCGGAGCAGGAGGCTTAGGTTTAGTGGAGTGTCTCTGCCACAAAAGCTTGTACTCATCCACGTTTTCATGTAATCCACAGTTCTGGAATCAAACAACATATTTTGATCACAAGGGAAATCCATTGTTTTGACTGGGTGTCTTTGTGATAGGCTAGTAGCCCTGAGCCATGCAAAACGCCTCAAAGAAATGGCATGGGCCATGACACAGGAGGCTGCAGCACTGTTGTCATCTGTCATATGGAATTGGTACTTAGTAGCTTCCATGGCATATTTTGTGATGTCAGTAAGGTTCTGAACCATTGTATCAGAGTCACTTTGAGCAATGGCCAGGACTGAATTCCACAAAGCCTTCTTATACTTGGCTGTAAAAGCCATCTACGAGAAAAGGCAGATAAGCATAGAAGCTGTAGTATATATGTTCTTTGCAATAAAATCTATTTTTCTGGAATCTTTGTCTGGAGGAAGTGAGGACAAGGAGACCCCAGCTTCTTCACATTAAGCCTGCTGTACAATACTCTCATGGCTAGGGTCAGTCAGGAATTCTACGTCATCATGGCTTGATGATTGGTACTTTTTGTCAAAGCGCTTGTCAACCCCTTCCAGGGAAGTGGGGGTTTGAAGCAGCTTCATAGCATTTTTTTCTGAAAGCACTGTAAATAGGGAGGACCAGCTTTTAAGGGTGTGGAAGACCTTTCATTTCCCTTTAATCTCGGTCCTCATCATCAACATCCTGGTTGGTCTCCTGTGAAGGGAGGTCCAGGGTGTCTACCATGTTGTTAATGAAAGTGAGCATAGATGGAGAACCCTCCAGTTCAGAAGGGGATGCAGCCAAACGATGATCAG
This sequence comes from Neoceratodus forsteri, assembly GCA_016271365.2. Taxonomy (NCBI): domain Eukaryota; kingdom Metazoa; phylum Chordata; order Ceratodontiformes; family Ceratodontidae; genus Neoceratodus; species Neoceratodus forsteri. The sequence goes on from CM057450.1 coordinate 1,550,096,886, forward strand.
GGGACACATCGGGCTCTAGGCCCTCGGAATCCATGTCATGAGCAGTTAAATATTCTTCCTCCCCATCGTGAACCCCTGCCAGGGATGGTGCAGCAGAGGGAGGTTTACTAGAAAAGGCAGAAAAAAACAGACCCTATGCTTTGCAAGGTCTGAAATACATGCCATGCTTTTGCCATCTGTTCCACAGAAGGCAGCTCTGCACTGAAATCTGGTGGGCTGACAGTCTGTGGTTGTAAATGTTTTGTTTTTTTCTTTATGTTTTAAGCCACCTGTTGTCTCACTATTGGCTCTTTCAGGAGGAAAAGGAGCATTTTTGTCTTTACACAATTTTTTTGAAGCCACTTCATCAGCAGCTTTATCTTGCTTCCTTTTTAATGAAGACACTTCATCGGTGCCTTTTTTACCATTGTTATTTTTAGATTTTGAAGGAACTTCATTAGCCCCTTTGGAAGCTTTATTCTTTGGAACCTCACTGGCCTCAGATTTATTCTTTCTTTCTTTTTTTTTGGCACTTCATCAGCGCCTGGCTAGATTTTAAGGATACTTCATCGGCACCCATGTTTGAATTTTTATTTATTTTTTAAAGGCCTCTCATTGGTATCCTTGGGTCTATGCCCATCCCCAGCCATGATTTTCTTTAATCTTATAGCACTGTTTCTCAAATTTTAAACAGACAGAGCAGGAATGATCTGGTCCTAACATCTTAAGCACAGGTTGAGAAAATCTGCTTTAGCAAAATGCTGTGACATTTAATACAATTTTAAAAACCTGTAGGTCCAGTCTTTTATTTTAGGGACCTCTGACATGCCAATTAAAAAAGGAACCCAGTAGAAATAGTGTAAATATGAAGAAAAGGTTCGGTTCCCTCGCAGTAAGGAACCGTGTTTCTGAGGTAAAATTAGTGGTAAAAAATGTTGAAACTGTTGGTTCCCTTATGAAAAAGGGAACTGCGAATAAACAGAGGGGAACTGAGAAAAAACACTCAGTCGTGTTAAAATATACAGTTTAAAATAGCAACAGGAACCATGGGAACTGGCTGAAAAACTCGGTTCCCGGAAACCAAGAAAAGACAGTCAGAAGAGTACAGCACACTAAAATAAGAAGATTCTGAAGAAAACTTTACCAGGAAAAGTCAGAAGAGGGTTTTTTTTTTTTTTTTTTTTTACAAGGAAAGTAGACACCCCTCCTGAAGAAATGTCGCTCAGTAGCAGGAGAAAAAATTCTGAACCCCCTCAGGCTGCTCTCTCACAGAACACTCCCCTGCTCTTTTCTGATTGGCTAATTACCTAAATCTTATCTAAAGACATACCTCCAGGGCAGTTGCACCTAGCCAGCTAACTGCTATTGTTACTGATGCTAAAGGACTCTTGGGGTGAGAAGTGTCTCTTTTGTTATATCCAGATCCTCTAGCTTCTTCAGCAACCTTTTGTGAGGCACGGAATCAAAAGCCTTGCTGAAATCAAAGTAAACGAACAGCACCTTCCTTAACTACCCTCGTTACCTAGTCAAAGAATACCATCAGGTTGGTCTGACAAGACCTTCCTGCCTTGAACCCGTGCTGTTTACTATCTCGGAGTCTGCTGCTCTCCAAGTAATTTACGAGATCCTCTTTGACTAGTTTTTCCATCACTTTACCCACACCAGAGGCAAGACTGACAGGTCTGTAGTTACCCAGTTGCTCCTCGTCCCCCCATTTGCTGCCCTCCAGTCTTTTGGAACTAACCATCTGAACTGAACTACTAAATAACCCCACTAGGCGTTCAATTGGTTCCGCTGCCAGTTCCTTGAGCACCCTTGGATGCATCCCATCTGGCCCCAGGTCCTTATCTATTTTAAGGGCTTGTTGCCCTTTCCGAACCCTTTCACTGGAATATACTTGCTGCCTCATCTCACAGATACTCTGTACAGCTGCCTCAATGCCACTCTGTCAGAGCCCTCTGTCTCCCCTTGTGAATATAGAAAAGTAGTCATTAAGAACGGCTGCTTTCTGCCTGTCCCCCACTATTACACTAACAATTTCTCCTTCCTTCTTTTTTCTCCTAGTATATCTAAAGAACTTTTCCCCCCACCCTTGACCTCCTCCACAATACACAGTTCTGTGTTGGCCTTTGCTTCTCTGACTGCCATTTTGGTTTCCATTGTTCTCATTAGGTACTCTTCCCTATTCTACCTTCCCTTGTTTTACTTGCACCTGGGCAAAGGCCTTCCTTTCTGGCTCTCACTGCTTTCCTGACCTTTCCAGAGAACCATACTGCGCTCTCGTACCTTTTCCTTTTGATTACTGTTCTCATGTAATACTTTGTTGCCTCGAGAATGGCCGCCTGGATTGCCCATCTTTCCTCCACTTCCCTGACGCTGTCAATCTGACTAACATTTTCTGGTCCAGCTCCCTCATCCAGCTACTGCAACCAAGGGATTTCTCTTCTAATACTGGGAACTCCTGCAGCAACATACACCCATGCAAATATCTTGAAAATCTGGTTTGTGTACTTCAAGTTTTTTTGTAATTTCAGATGAAAATGAGGGATGATCTTGTGGGGCTTAAAATATCATGGAATAGTCATACAAGATGCATTTGCTGGTTTAGCACTGCTTTTTGGTCAATCTCCTTCCAGAGTTCTGTACTCTGCCTTCTTAAAGGATAAATAGTAAAGTGCTAGTGGGTGGCAGGGAGATGGTGCTGTCTCTGGCAGTACCTCCCAGCCCTGGGAAGCGATGGTGCCAGGCCCGTTACTTCTGCTGCTCCCTGTGGAGGTCCAAGGAGAATGCCCCCACCCACGTAATTATTGCGGTGTCAGAGGATATCAGCAGGCTGTGCGGCCATCATGTGTGTGTGGGTGTGGGGTGGCCTCGATGCCACCAAAATGTCATTCATGGTTGTTCCCAGGCCCAGAATCACCAAGAACTCCACAGGAGGGACTGTGGGTGTAGCAGAAATGGGACTGTGAGGTTGCCCAAGGTTAGCAGGCACTGACCCAAGGACTGGCAGGTGGCTTTAGAGGACAAATATATGAAAGATAAAAAAAAAAAATTGTGCAGGGCTAGAAATTAATAGCATTCTGCCCTGTTTTGCATACCGTTTTCAGTGTGCAATACCATTTTCTTCATAACGGTATTCTAGCTGGAGTACTGATCCTCATGCTGCAGCTCTGCAATTTAATTCTATGCACTGCAATTTTGTATTGGTGGATACTGGACCCATTGTCTGAATACCAAATCTGAGTTTTGGTATTCTGTCTCCCACACCAAACTGTTTTCTTAATTTCTAGCGAGTACATTTATGTTTGCCACAAATGCAGCAAAATGGTTGCCTGAAAGTTCAAGATGTTGTTAAACTGTGGCAAAGCAAAAGCGTACTACATTCAATGCCCTGTTTTATCTCTTTTAATAGGCAGCTGGAAAATAAATGCAGAGTGCACAACTGCTGTTGCATTACAGTATTATTAGCACACAGTACTAGCAGGTGCCAATGCACAAGAGAGACATACCTATTGGCCAGCATGCTGAACATGGCTGTGAAGCAACAAAGCAGCCAGAACAGGACATCTCCTGTGTTCCACGCTGCCATTTTCAAAAAGTTAAATATTAATGATGTCATAATAGATGCTGGCTGTAAACAACATTTGTATCCCATTATGGGACCATTAACCAGGCTGTACATGCCTCTGTGTTGTGAGCAGTAAAAGACATGATGCACCTAACTGACGGTCCTGTACACACCCAACAATGCCTGGACCCCCCCAATTCCCAGTTGCATACATACATTATTCCCCAGTGCCTAATGGTTCACCCCATGCCCCCAAACTGTAGCCGCATCTACCTCTGCTCGCTCTACTGGCAGCCATCTGTCCACACAAGTTCTGTATCACTATACACTGCTGTATACCAATACAGTACTAGAGGACTTAAACTTAAGTCAGACTGCATTTTTGGTGCAAGTTATGAGTCATCATTAAAGTGGTCTTAAGGAGGATGGACCCAAGGCTTTACCCCATGTTTGGTAAACAGCAATTTTTTTTTGACCCGGCCCCCCTTGTCCCATTCCGGGCTGAGGCTCAGCCCCTGCCTTGCACGCCACCCTCCCATACTAAGGCTTACCACCTTGGTTGGGGCTGCCAGGTGGGTGCCCCCTCCCCAGAGACCACGGTCTCATAGCCCTGACTTGCACCCCAGGGCGGGGCCATGACAGCAGGACCCTCCGGCAGACACAGGCAGCAGCAGGAGCGGCAGCTGAGGCAGGGCGTCACGGATGGGGGCTGAATTTTTTTTTAGTATGCTATTCCCCAGAGGCGAGACGTGCAATGACATCAGCGGGCATGCCAGATGTCTGTCCTGCCTCCTACAACGTCCAGTGCCGGTCCCTGCGGATCCCCAGGCTTCCGCCAGGGGCCACTAATGTGCCAGGCACTCACTCCCTCTCCCAGAGAAGGACAGCCACCTGGGTGCTTAATCGTCTCAGCCCAGCTGGCCCTCCGACTCCCGGATCGGTTCCCCGAACCTGGGATGTCAGCATCACAAGCGGACACCTTGCCACTGCACCGGCAGGCCAGCACATTGTAAATAATTTTTAAGTTGACCAAGTAAGAGATAAAATAATATATTAGGTGAAAATAAACTAAGTCGGCGTGCATACACTGTAGCACTTTACAACAGCGTAGTTTATTTTTTACACTGCAAGTACTTTCTATACAGCAAAGTATAGTGATACAGGACTTGCGGTGCAGATGGTAGATAGTCACAGGGGTAAGCGCTGGCCGTCGGATGGGGGGGTGAAGAAGGTTACCGGGAGGGGGAGGGACTACTAGACACCAGGGAATGATTTACTATGCAAAGAGGGATTGGGATGAAGGAGGGGGCACCACTGGACACCTGGGAATATCAGTGGTCCAGTTAAGGGGTGTATCAGCGTATTTTACGCCCATTTTTGCCCTTTTTACGCTCTGTGTAGAGTCCTGGGTAGTATCATTATGACCAGGTATTTCCATGGACTTCGCACATTCGCACTTCGGTCCACCAGAACAGTGTGACCATGTTGCAAAATACTACCTGGCATGCTGAAATACTACCAGCTTGGAAAACTAGTAAGTTTTTACTTCCTGGCCTAAAAAGTTATCTGGAGCACTGAATAATGTATCTCGACAAACAGGGATTTTTGGGGAGGGGGGGATGTATGTTTATTTTGTTACACAACACCATAGCATCAGTGTTGCTGGGGATAGGGGTTCACATACTATTGTGTGTAGCTCCAAAAGGTTTTGGAAGTGTGAAATAGCGCAGCCAAAGCAGCCTTTTAGTGCTTCCAAAACCCTTTCAATATACCACTGTATCCTGTATGCAACAGGTTCAACTCATTTGCATAGGTGCACAAGTGTATTTAGTGCAATTGTGCCAACCATTTAGCCTCTGAATACAGCAGCGGCCACACTAACAGGTTGTTGGCCATGCTATATTCAATTAATGCGGCACCTGGTCTATTAGCGTGGTGCTAAATGTCTAACTATGGGGGCTTAGATATGTTTATGTAACTGTCACTAAAGATTTATCTTATGTGCACAACATCCCAACTCCTAAACATCTGTTCCTCCAAAAGGTAACTGCTCAAAGAGCTAGTGTACTGCCTAAAACTAGTATTAGTTTTTAAAATCCATCAACCATTACCTTTCATATCTGAGGTACTTATTTTCTTTTTCCTTTGGTTAATTAGAAGATTGTTGACCTGCTATGTGGAACAGTACTCTACCAGGTAGCCAACCTATCTAGCTCTGTTCTACCCATTACATCATCAGCATTGTGACCTCACAGCTGCTTAGGAACAGCCACCCAGTAGCTGCCAGGTCAGTCATCTATGATGCCATTGTCTGAGAGACCACAATGCTGCTGATGTAGTTGGGGGGGCCCTGGAGATAGACAGATCAGCTGCCAGGCTGAGAGCTATTCTACACATCTGACACAAATCACACAAAAAACTACTGAGCAAAAGGAAAAAAAAAAAAAAAAATACTTCAGAAATAAAAAGTTACAACTGACTACTACCTAAAATTTATAATATGTTCCTTACTGTCTGTTTTGGTTCCACTAGCTATTTAATAACAGTGCTGCATGTATTCTGGCCACATAAATATGGGATATATGGTTACTCGTCATAACCCCGACGTCCTTTCTGTAGTGGAATCATGGCCATCACCCAAGATACTAGACGCTGCCATCACACTACCTGGGTACACTTTATTCAGGCAGGACCACCTCATGAAAAGAGGTGGTGGTTGTGTCGTATATACCAAGGACTCTCTTCACGGGCATGTCCTATCCTTCCCCAGTCGCAGCGACAACTTGCAATATCTGCCCAAACTACTACTGGGTGTACACAACAGGGCACTTGCACTACTCTCAGTCTACATCCTGCCCAAGTCAACCTTGGCTGGCACCAGAGACCTTATGGACTACATTAGTACCTCGAACCTAAATGCTGAATCAATTTTGCCAGGAGATTTCAACATCAACTGGCTCTCCCCTGCTGCCGCCTCTGTCACGGATGCCCTGTCAGCCATCCATTTCTCCCAAATGGTCACGACACCTGCAAAAGTCAATTACAAAACGGGTACCAGCACTCTCCTGGATTGGGATCTCTCAAACTGACCTGCACGTATCACCAACACCACTGTCTTACCCAATTCCTTGAGTGATCACTCCTCCGTTAAATGCAAACGGGCCAACAGTTTCTGCAAACCCCCTTCTAGAAATATAACCAACCGTGTGCTCCTAAAAGGACACCTGGCACAACTAAAAGTGGACCTGCAATGCCTAGATTGGTCTAACCTCTATGGAGCCAAGGATGTGGACGTAGCCCTTGATCTCTTCACAACAAAATTCAACACTGTGTGATAGACATGTCCCCATGAAAATGAGAAAAATGGACCCTGCAACTGCTGGATTACTCCAGAGATTACTTCAACAACAACTAAACGCAAGAGACCACCTATGGTAAAAGGCATGAGCACATGGTACACCCAACATCCAACAGTATATATAAAAAAAAGCCAGAAATGAGTTCATTGGGGGGTGGGAGCCTGAGCTTGGTGGAAGCAAGCAGTAAATAGCTCTGCAATCTTTCCACCTAAATACAGTAAAACTGGCTGGTTTGGACCGTTGGAACAGATTCCTGAATAGTAAATTGACTAAAATGGGGAATCCTAAAATGAGGTGATGGGAGGTGTAGAATGAGGAAAAGGTGCTGGCGGGGCCCAGATCTCACAGTCGGGCCTAGAAGATTCAGCTATGATTCCCTCAGGCACAGACGGATCCCTGGCGACGCTAGGATTAAAAATGCAGACACTGATCACCTTGGTGGCTAATCTTTCTCAGAAAATGGACATCTTCAATAGTCGAGTAGTATTGCTGGAGTCTTCGGTGGAAGGTCTAAAGACAGAGTTTGCTGAGGTATCTAAACAGGCTGATTCAGCCACGGGAGCTACTGCATCGATGGCTAAAGAAATGCAATTTTTCCATACAAGGCTCGAAACTACAGAAAATCAAATTAGAAGTGCAAATATTCGATTGTTGAGCTTACCTGAAGGCTTTGAAGGGGATCATCCAATTATGGCCATAGAGGAACTTTTAAATGAAAAGCTGGTTCCATTAGGTCAAGGCACAATTAGGGCTTATAGAAAGTCTACAGAGTCACGCTGCGTGGTCGACAGCAGTCGGAGGAGCCTCGTACAGTAATGCTGGTAACTTCAGGAATCGGGGAGAGAGAAAGAATTATGCTTTTGGCTTGTCGGGCAGCTCCATTGATGGCTGAAAGACCACCAAATTTACCTCTTCCTGGACTTAAGTTTCTCTACACGACATTGTCGTAAGAGGTTCGATGGGGTTAGGCACTCCTTAAGACAAGTGAGCACTGCGTATTCTATCATATTCCCCCCTTGCCTCTGCATCGTGTATGAGGGGAAAGTGTACGTATTCGGTGACCCGGTGGAAGCTGGAAAATGGGCAACCAGGTTTACTGCGAAGTCAGTGAGTACATCTAACGAACTGGGTTTGGACACTTGAATTGACCAAGTGTAACTCTGTGGCTTCCCACTTCTTTTATTTCATGACTGCTTAAATTGCCTATGTTAACAGTCCAATACATTAGCCATGAGGTGGTTTCAGCCACTGTGTTACAGATTCCAAAACTTATTTACATTTGTTCTTAAGTTTTACCTGTTCAGCAAACGCTTTAAGATGTAAATTTCTGGGGGGGGAATCTACTTTCTAGCTTATTTACTAACCCTTTATAGGGAATCTTGTTCCAAACATATCATTTGAAGTGTTTTCTTAAACCAATTGAGATATAATACATGGCGCCATATGCTCTTTTAGAGCAAGGTCTACATTGGGACTGAATGTTGGACATTTTCTAATTTTAGTTAATGCCATGCTGTTTTTGGACTCACTTACACAGCAATATCTAGAATGTGTAATACTTTAGTTTCAATAATTATAGTAATACCCCATATGAGGTATCTCAGTATAGCAAATTCATGTTTCCTTGTATTAAGGGACGCATTCCCAAATGGAAATAATACTGTGGTCTGTCTGCTATATTGTGTAGTTAATGATTTGACATTGGAAAATAAAGTATTAAAAAAAAAATAAGTTCACGAAAGCAATTCGGCTCACTAAAAAGCTCATACTATAAAGAAGCCCTTTCCAACTTCTGGAATAGCAGCAAATCATTCTGGGCCAACCTCAACGACGCAACTGGTAAGGACCCCAAAACTGCCCAACAATGCTCATGGTTGACGACGTACCATCCTTGGACCCTCTTCACATAGCTAACTCACAGAACAATGCTTTCTCAGATTTAAGTAGTGTCCTCCCAGCTGACTTTTTCAATCCCCACACCCCAAAAGACCTCAAAGGGAAACAAGTTCTATCTAATACCCACCTGTTCTGCTTCAAATAAGTTTCTAAAACTGAAGCCAAAAAATATCTGGAAAAGGCACTGGGGAAATCAAGACACAGCGGGGACACCCTGGACTTTAAATTTGTTACCCTGACCCTGGAGAAAGTCCTAAGCCCTTTGACTCAAATAATTAACCTGTCCCTCCGCTGCTCACAATTCCCTCAATGATGGAAATCCGCGACAGTAACCCCAGTGCACAAAGTGGGGATCGTGCTTTGCACAATAACTACATACCGATCTCCATACTCCCGCCACTCCTCAAAGTGCTTTAGCAGATTGTGGCAGATCAGCTTGTTGATTACCCGACCCTACACCAACTCCTATGCCCTGAACAACACGGGTTCCGGTCTAGGCATAGCACCGTCACGGCATTACTGGAGTTCATAGGCTTCATCCACCTCGCTGGTAGGGGCAGCATTTATCGACCTATCAAAAGCATTTGATACAGTGCATTATGCACTCCTCCTTGAGCAGCTGATACCGGGCTCTCTCCAGATACCGTGCAATGGTTCAGCAGCCATCTATATAACCGCTCCCAGCAGGTCAGGATTGGGGACATCATCTCCGAAAGCAGACCAGTTCGTTCAGGGGTCCCACAAGGGTCAATCCTGGGACCTCTACTGTTCAGTCTATTCCTAAACAAATTCCCAGACTCCAGTCCTTTTCATAAGCTCCTGTATGCAGATGATGTGGTCATATTCACCAGCAATCCTCACCCACAGCATCTACAGGCAGAGCTCCAAGGTGGCTTTTCATCCGCCGAAACATGGTTTAAGGAGCACAGACTAGTGCTGCACTATAAATAAAACAAAAACCACGATCTACTCCAGCTCTCTAAGCAAGCACAAGGCCTTCCCCCGTCTATCATGAATGACAGCAGTGACACACTGGAACTCATTCAGCACTTTAAGTATCTCTGCATCACAACTGACTCTGCCGTGTCCTATGCCCAACATATAAACAATACAGCAAGGGCGATCAATATCAGAATCAGGATACTCTACCGTCACAAGCACATCCTAACAAAGGAAGCCCTGAACCTGGCCCTCACTAGTTCAGTTGTCTCCCTCATTGATTATGGCCTGGCCATCTACGGATCGGCAACGGACACTGTCCTCCACCGCATCTCTCTAGCATTAAATAACGTTTGCCGCCTCCTCACAGGTGCTGCAAGACTCGCACACACCTGTGATCTCTATGCCTGAGCAGGACAGCACCAACTGAAGGGCAGAATTAAATACCAAGCCTGACCCCTTGACAAGAAAGTCTCACTAACCCTACTGCCAACAGAGGTTCAGAACCTACTAACCCTTCACACGAGTACTAGACAGACCAGAAGCTCCATCAGTCAAATCTTCAATGAACCTAGATACCGCATTGCCTTGGCCCAACATGCGTTCTCCTACAGTGCCCCACACTGAACCAACGTTTTTCCTCCTGATATCACCGGAGCTGCAACTATTGGTGCCTTCAAACGTAAACTTCATCAGCACCTTATTCCCGATGACAGCTGTGGCTGCTTCCTCCATCTCCCCCCCTCCTACTGTAGTCTCCTGCTTGCACTTAGGCGCACTACCAATCCCTGCTGGTGCTACCCAACCTCAGCACTTCACTTGATCCCCACCCTGCCCCTACCTAGTGCACCACCTCTACAGCGCCCCATCACAGGGCACACCCCCTCCTACTCCCCTCTCCCTCCCTCTAACCTCTCCTATGTCACCTTTGTCTGCTACCCACTTTGTGTCCATCTTTGCAGGGTGATCTAATTCTCTGATGCAGGTACACATTGTACAGTGCCTCCGCAGTGTCAATTTGTGTGAACTTTATTGTAATTTTCTGTACCAACTTTGTAAATGCCTATCTGTTGTAAGCTACTGTCTTCTGTTCAACCGACGTGGAACCTACAAAACAGTATCTGTTCACAGGTGTAATCCAAGATCCAAATTAAAAAAAAAAAAAAAAATGCCATCGGCTGCCAACAAAGATCAAATTTATTTTTAATCTGCAGATTTTGACCTCTATGACCCCACGAGTGGCAAAGCCACGTGGCTAGTAAATTAGTTCATCATAATCAGATTGGTTTTATACCCAACTGTAGTTCATGCAACAATGTTCACAGGTTCTTGAACATGATCTCCCACACAGTTAAGCTTAGGTTCACAACTTTGACGATAATCAACACCGAGACAGCCTTCAATAGGCTGCACTGGCAATACTTAGTTGTATTGCTTCAGAGGTTCGGATTTAGCTAGTTCTATGTGCAAAATCATATGGCTCTGTACCAAGGGTCAGTGGCTGGGTGGGGGTTAGCCAAGTCCTCCCAATTTGATTTAAAAAAGGGGCACCCACCAGAGCTGTCCAATGTCCCCACTTTGCTCTGGGTATGGATCTCCTGTTGGCTAGTATTAGGTAAGACCTGTCCGTACAGAGTATTAAAATAGGTCCAACAGACCATAAGATCACACTAAACGCAGCTGACATGCTTTAGTTTATAAGTTAATCGCAGACTTCTTTTCCCCCACCAAATTACAGCTCCTGAACCAATTTAGCAAACTGTCCGATTTTAGAACTAATTACACTAAGACAGAGGCTTGGGTTTGAGGGGGCAACACGGTTTCCATTTTGGTGGCTAGCAGATACCATCAGTTATCTGGGACTTAATGTCACCAAGAAGTTATCCAAACTATATGACCAGATTCAAAAGCTTATTTTACTAAGGGTCTAGAAAGACACGGAAAGCTGGTGGGTTCTGACACTGTCCCTTGGAGCTCAAACTGAATCCATCAGGCTGAATGTCCTGGCAAGGTTTATATACAGATAAAAAAATCTTCCCAGTTGGGGTTCCAAATGTTTTTTGGGGAAAGTCAAGACCGTGCCATCTCTTCATCGGTTTGGGATGGCAAACGTCTGAGGGTGAGGAGGACTTTGCTTCAGGCAAGTAAAGAAGAGGGGACTGGCATTTTATAACATGAAAAATTATTACCTAGCAGCACAGGCTACTCCAGTGATCCTGACCATGCTCAGAAGGAAAGGAGGCACGGGTTGGCTGGAGGGGAGCAAGCACAGGTGCCACTACACAATCTAGCAGCTGCTCCACTCTTAACTATCACTGGCCTCTGAGGTGTTAAGCCTGAAAATTGTTGGACAGCCCACATCTTCCATACAGTATGTTGGCAGCTTTTAAGAAACAATGTAGGTAATGCAGAGGGGATTGCACACTTACCCCCATCACAGACAACCAGGGGTTTCTGTCTGGTCTACTTGACCCAGAGTTTAAACCCTGGGAGTGAAGGGGCCTGCATTCTTTTGGGGATTTCCCTGACCAAGGTCAAATGCCAACATTTGATCACCTATGAAACAAATACCATTTGAGACAAGGAGAATTCTACAGATTTCTGCAACTAAAAAGCCATTTGCAAACACCAGAAGTACTGGCATAATGGTCCCAGTAGCTGACACTATCAGAGCAATTCCCTCCAACAGAGAGAGTCTGGAAGTTTGACTCACTAAATTTCCAGTCTATATGGGCTATTGCAGTCGGTTAACTGCCGGAACTGCTCAGACTCTAGCAACAACAGGAAACAGAATAGGGCTACTCGGTCCCTCCCCATATCCAAACATAATCTCACAAGAATATACAAAACATCCTACTGGGACCAATGGCAAGAATATAGGTGTAAAACTATTTTCAGATTTTTTTTCTGCCAACCAGTACCAAGCACTACACACCTGCAGGGTCAGACAGGTGCTAGAGAAGATGTGGGGAAAAAGAAGGATCCTTTTCACATCTTTTGGATTTGCCTACTAATGAACCTATACTGGACAGAGGTGGCCCAATGTTGTTTAGACATCTTAGACCATGAGATCCCAGAACATGGGACCCCAGTACACTTTTATGTAACCCTAGGTGGCGCTATCCCAAGGGCTACTACCCCTGCCTGCTTGGCTAGTAGCAGGTTAAGGGGCCTGGGTAATGAAACAGGGGCCTCCACCCGGCGGTCAGGGTTGTTAGTGATCAAGCTAACCTGGGCACAGCCCTCTGGGACACTGTAACCCCCCCCTCTTTCCCTTCTAGTGGCCTGAACAATATACAATAATTACTTTCACAATGACCCTTATTCACTAGGCGATTACCCACAATGTTTGCACTCACCACCAGGGCTGGTTCCTCTAGCTTGACCCTGGGGACCCCCCTGTAAAACAAGGTTACGCACAGCAAATAGCAACAGTACAATAGTTTTGGCACAAACTGGAACCACAGCCAGGTTAAATGCAAACAAAGTTAAATCTGATTTATTCAGGGGACTTGAACAAGGGAGGGACGTAATCAGGTTGATTGCTTAAAAGCTATATTAATCAGACGGTTATGCACGGAGTTCAGAGTCCCTACACAGTCACACATTCTGGGTACCCAGGTAGGAAAACGGTGGGCTAGCCAGGAACGCTGCAGCTGGTTGGGGCCCTGTGATGGAAGAAAGCAACATGCACACCACGCTATTTGTAATCCGGAGCCGGAGAGCTCAGTTCGTGAAAGAAAAGGCAACAAGACAATCAGATGACAACACTTTTAGATTTAGCTGTTCTTGTAGGGAGCTACCCTGAAGTTTACTCACGATACCCAATACTGGACACAGGCAGGATGAAATCGAGACTGCAGGCTGTTGAGATGGGAGTGTCCGGAGAAGCAGGGCCCATACGAATCACCGAGGTGTCGTTCCTGTTCAAGGCACTGAGCAGGGGGCTGATCCCCAGGTTGGTCTCTCGTCGATGACTTTCTCTGCGTAGCAGGTATTCTGGCTGGGCCAGTGTAGCAGTGCCCAGGCAAATGGAAATGGATCTAGATTCAGTCTGCGGAGCTGGATACACCCTCCAGCAAGCAAAACACAGTTCAGACACAGTGGGGAACCAAATCGCAACCCACTATAAACAAACAGCACATTCACATGTAAGGAAATTCCACTGTACCAGGCAAATGGCTCTCCGATCGCAATTACAGAGTCTCTGCACAATCCGGGAGTTCAGAGGTAGCTGGAAGTCCCAACAGGCCGATCGCATTCAGCAAATCTTCAGTCTTCTTCAGGTTAAAGCCTGGTCACAATTCAGTGGCTTAATTCGCTCTCCAAATTCAGATTCAGTCTGAGAAAAGCACAAGTTCCCTCTCAGGAACAGCAGGCGGGCATGCAGGCCAAACTCAGGCCTTTCCACAGTTCTCCCGCGCAAATCCACTATGGATTGCTGCTCGAACTATCTCGAGCTGTTACTTCTTCACTTCTCAACTCAGATCTAATTGAAACTGAAAGCAGTGTGGGACTTTCCCCAAGATCCAAAAGATTCGGTTGGCTGATCTGTCTGTCAGTCAGTCACAACAAGGGCTCCCCCTCCAGGTTATTTTAGGTGCCAAAAGCCCAAAACTACAATTCCTACAAGTTTTGGCCCCACCAAGCCCCTGTCGGCAGGCTCCACTTTAGAACCCAAAATGTACTGATTGGCCCATTCTGCAGTCCAGGACCAAGATGATGGAAACAAACAGAACTGTCCATGTTGTAAAGAAGGCAGGTTAGAACAAACTGCAATATTATTACTACTCTAACAAATGATCAGCAAACCAGTACATCTTCTAACAGGGCTCCCTCTCAGATTAAGTATAACTGCAATCCAGGCAGCTCTTAAAGAGACAGTACACAGAGGCTATACAGGCACTCTCTGGCAATACATTTAAATTGCTAAAACACAGGACACCAGCCTAGCAGTGAACATTTAGGCAAGCTCAAGGAAGACTTTTCGCTAACAACAACAAAAATGGAAAGGGACCTGGGGTAATCATATCAGAAGACCTTAAGGTTAGCAAGCAATGTGAGAAGGCAGTAGGGAGGGCTGGGGGATACTGGGATGTATAGGGAGAGGAATCACCAGCAGAAAGAAAAAATTACTCACCTTAGTAATTATGTTTCTTCTAATGAAGTCTTGCTGTATTCTGACAATTGCAGTTAGCTCCAGCACTTGAACTGCTCTGGAGAATGAAGGGTTAAAATTCCATGCCAGGTATAGAATGTTGGGCTCGAGCTCGGTTGAAAACTCTGTCTGTAATACTTTGAAACCAAACAGTCAGATTCTTACGAACTAAAACTCACCGACTAAATAATGTGGAAATTGTAAAATTCCTACTAGCCAACAGGCAACAAAGGCTTTAGATTCCTAAAAGACTCAAGTCAGGAAACCCAAAGACCAAAACCAATAAATAAAGCATAAAAACTCTTAACCAACCTAACACAAAGCACCCAATACAACAGAAAGTGGGCTGAAGACACCTCTGGGGTGCAACACTGCACCTGCCCACCCACTTCCCAAAACAGGTTCTGAGACGGGAGGCAGGGAGGGAGGTCAGAATACAGCAAGACTCCATTAGAAGAAACAATTACTAATGTGAGTAATTTTTTCTTCAAGCAACATGAAGTCTTGCTGTATTTTGACAATTGCAGACTACCTAGCAGTACCTCCGAGGAGGAGGGACAGAACCTACTTTGGAAATAGGCTCTGAAGTACTGCTGTGCCAAACCAAGCATCACTCCTAGCCTGGATATCCAGAGAGTAATGCTTGGTGAAGGTATGAACTGTTTTCCAGGTGGCTGCTTGGCAAATTTCTAGCAAAGGAATATCCCTGGCCACAGCCAAAGATGCAGCTGTACCTCTAATGGAATGAGCCCTCAGGCCTGAGGGTGAAATTTTTCCCAGCTTCTCATAGCAGAATTGGATACAGGACACAATCCACCTGGCAATGGTTCTCTTGGTGGCAGGTTTGCCCATACCTACTTCCCCATAAGAGAGGAACAACTAGAGGGAGTCAAATCTGAGACCCTTTGTACGTTCTATATAGTAACTAAGGACCCTTTCAACATCTAAACTGTGTAGCCTCCGCTCTCCTGAGGAGGTATGATCAGTGAAGAACACAGGAAGAGACGTAGATTGGTTTAAGTGGAAAATGCCTTGCTGGTCGAGAAACCAGAGGGAGGAAGGAAGAGGCCAGCTGAGAGATGGCTGCTGCCCTTTCCAGAGGAAGGAAAGCTCTTGCCTTGAGCGTGTCCGGCTCTGCTCCTATAAAAGTGAGGAGATGTACTGGCTCGAGAACTGACTTGGGAAGATTGAGAAGGAACACCAGGGAAGTGAGAACTTGCTGGGTAATCTGCAGATCTAACTTGGCTTTTCTGGGGATTGGCCCACAAGGAGCCAATCGTCCAGGTATGGAAAGATAGAAATCCTTTTCCTTCTTAAAAAAGCCACAACTGCTGCTAAGCACTTTGTGAACACCCCTGGAGCTGAAGTTAGGCCAAAGGGCATTGCTCTGAACTGGTAATGGCCTGAGGGCAATTCGAACCGGAGGTACTTTCTGTGGGGGCACCTGATGGGAATGTGAAAACAGGCATCCTTGAGGTCCAGGGAGGCTAGCCAGTCTCCTGGCCTCAGAGAGGGAAGAACTGTTCCCAGAGTCACCATTTTGAATTTTGACTTTAGTAGGTGCTTGTTTAGGTATCTTAGATCTAGGATGGGTCGCCACTCCTCTGTCTTTTTTCGGGTAAGGAAGTATCTGGAGTACAGACTTTTGCTCTGTATGGGGTAGGAACTCTCTCTGTGGCTCTTAAGGCCAGTAGAGAGGCAAGCTCTGCCTCTAGAGCAAGGGTTTCTGATGTGTTTGCAGGTGGAAAGGATCTGGGTCTCACGCTTCGGAAAATTTTTGAAACTGAGAACCAGCCCCTGGCTTACAACCTCCAGGACCCACTTGTCTGAGGTAACAGACATCCAGTCCTGGACAAAGTAAGCCAGACTATCGCCTACTGTAATGGGGGAGTCAACCCGGGCTGATATCAGGGTGTCTGCTTGGCAGAAGCCTTAGGCTGAGGGGTGGATGCAGCCCTGCTCATCCCCCTTCTGCCTCTCCCTCTGAAGAACCCCCTCTGAGAAGAGGAAGAAGAGGCCTGTGTTTGGTAGAAGGGCCTGTGAAAAGGCCTGCCCCTAGCTTGCTGCCTTTGAGGAGTTGCCTGCCTCTCCTTGGCCTGGGCACTCCTATACTGTACGTGGTCCTGTACTCATCCATTTTCTTCATGTAATTCTCTGTCTGCTCCCCAAACAGAGAATTACCAACCACAGGGAAATCCATAGCCTTAGCCAGGGTGTCCTCCGAAAGGCTAGTACATCTGAACCAAGCCATTCTCCGAAGAGCCACAGATGTAGCCATGACTCTTGATGACATCACTGGAGTCCACAGCAGCATGAAATTGCACCTTTGATGCCTCTATCCCATCAGCAGCCACCCCCTCCAGCTCCTTGGCTAGCTGGGGGGAAGCCTGTTTAGTCAGTGCCAGTACAGTGTCCCACATGGACTTCTGGTACCTGGCTGTATAGACCATATAGTTAGCCTGCCTGAGTCCCAAAGATGATGCCATGTACTGCTTCTTTGCCATGGCATCTATCTTCCTGGAGTCTTTGTCTGGGGGGGGGGTGTGAAGCCAAGGGAATGTTTGCCTTGTCACAGGCTGCAGCCTGCACTACTCCAACATGGCTGCACTGCTGATAGAATAACTCTGTATCTGAGCCTGATAAGGTGTACCTCTTGTCCATTCTCCTGTCAACAGGAGGTACAGAGTTAGGAGTCCTTAGAATTTTTTGTGTCCGTTTCCCAAAGGACTTATGGAGGGGAATAGACAGTCTCTCAGACTCTGGGATGTCCATCATGTCAACAAAATCAGGCTCTTCCTGATCCTCCGCAGCCTCCTCTATAGGTAGCTGGAGGGTTTGAGCCACTTTTCTGTAAAACAGAAAGTGGGGAGGGGACTCAGAAAGCCCAGGAGGGGAAACACCAGAAGGTCTGTCTGGGGAGATGTCCAGTTCCACAGGCACATCCAGACTTTCATCGTCATAATCATCCTCTTCAAAATCCCCCTCCTCATCAAACTCTGCTTCGTAAAAATCTTCAGAAGAATAATCCTGAACATGGGAAACCGACCGAACTCCTGCCAGAAGGTGCCGGATTGGTCGGAATCGGATGAAGCGATTCAACAATCCGAACTGCTCTGGCCATCTCTTCGGCGGTCGGAACATGAAGGTCTGGATCCGAACCGTCCGATTTATCCTTGCGCTTTCTTTTAGTAGGAACCGATCCCTCAGGATAGGCTCTCCTCTTGCCTGAAGAAGCATCACCCTGGTCAGAGGGCACTCCTTCGGGTTCGGTAGGAACCGAACCGGGCTGGCCTTCTGGGTCAGTGGACTCCTCTGCCTCCTCATCCCTAAGTCTACCTAACCTTTTCTCCAGGTAGACTTACGGAAATTCTTGCAAATTTGGCAGTCTGAATCGAGGTGGTCAAACCCCAGAGAGTAAACACAAGTGGTGTGGGGATGGGCCTTAGCAAAGACCTCCCCACACATACTGCAGTGTTGAAACCCAGTGGGCCCGGTTTTTTCCTTGGGTTTCTCAGACATGGCCAACCTAACAAAACTTACCCTTTATACGGCAACTGCCAGGAAAGACTCCCCTATTGGCTTCTCGCCGTGTTACGGGTGTTGGAAAAAAAATACAGGTTACTCACCTGTAACAGGAGTTCTAGGAATGGTATATGTTGTTCATCCACACTCATTGGCAGGTATCCTTGCCGCTTTAAATCTTGCCGGAAGGTCTTCAAGCTTGCTCCTCCCACCCACCCGGGTGGTATAACTCTCGGCTCCGCCCCATGACGCCAGATCTGGCCCGCTGAAGCTCAGTGTCTTCAGCGCGAGGTCGGAGTGGTAGTGGATGAACAACATATACCATTCCTAGAACTCCTGTTACAGGTGAGTAACCTGTATTTCTAGGGACATGGATATGTTGTTCATCCACACTCATTGGCAGACTCTAGCAGTTCTCCGGGAGGAGGAGGCAAGACGCACACCCCCAATACTTACTTGGGAAAGAGAGACTGGAGAACTGAGGCCCCAAACCAGCATCCCGCGTGACTCAAGGTCGATGTGGTAGTGGGTAATGAAGGTGTTTGCTGACTTCCAGGTAGCAGCCCTGCAGATTTCCTGGATAGGGACGCCCTGGAAGCAGCCACCGCTGCAGCAGTATGGCGGGTAGAATGAGCTCTATCCTCTGGGAGGCTCCATGCCCGCCAACTTATAGCAGAGATCTATGCAGGAGGTTACCCACCTGCTTATCGTCCGCTTGGCTGCAGGTCTGCCAGATGCGGCTTCAGCGTAGGGTGACAAACAGCCATGCGACCTCTCCTCGAATTTCAGCCGTATGCCCTTATAGTAAGCGAGGCCTTCTAGGGTCCAGAGTATGGAGCCTATATTCGGCCTCCGAGGTGTGATTGGGGTAGAACACCGCAGAGTCAACACCTGGTTAAGGTGAAACTCACACCACCTTCGGAAGGAATTTCGGTGGGGGCAGGACAACCTTGTCCCTGTGGAAGACCAGGTAGAGACTCGATGGAAGCGCCTGAGCTCTCCCATCCTTCTGGCTGACGGATAGCCACCAAGAAGGCGGTCTTCCACGACAGGTGAGAGAGAGCACACCTGTGCATAGGTTCGAATGGCTTGCCCATGAGCTTTGCCAGTACCAGCAGTAGATCCCACGGAGGTGGGGGTTCCCGTGACTGGAGGGAAATGTGATCAAGGCCTTTGAAAAGCGCCAGACCACCTTCTCCTGCGCATCGACTGCTTCCCGCCCGCGCTCGTAGCAGAGATGGCTGCCAGGTGCACCCTTAGGGTCGCCGACCTAAGCCCTTGACTAGAAAGGGACCATAATAGTCCAAGATGCTTGCCAAGGAACAGGAGGAAGGTCCAAGCCTTTGTTCTGACACCAAATGGAAAACCTTTTCCATTTGAAGGCATAGCATTTTCTGGTCGACTTCACGGGACGCCTAACTACATTGAGGACCTCGCTGGAAAGACCCAAGGCCTGGAACTCTAGCCGCCAGGAACCAGGCCGTCAGGTGCAGGGATTGAAGGTCCGGATGGAACACCTTCCCTGATTGACTGAGAGCAGGTCCGGGCGAGCTGGAAGCTGCCGAGTCCTGGAGCTGAGACTGAGGAGATCTGTACCAGAACTGGCGAGGCCAGTCTGGGGCTATCAGAATCACCTGCGCCTTGTCCCTCCTCGCCTTGAGAAGCACCTTGTGGATCAAGGAAATGGGGAAAGGCGAAAGAGGCCGGGGTCCATTGCCTCGAGAAGGCATCCCCTGCAGCGAGCCCTGCTGAGGGGGCAGGAACAGACTCAGCTTCGCTGTTTCCATGGAGGCAAACAGGTCCACCTGAGGTGTGCCCCAAAGGAGAACAGATGCTGTACTACTCCGCAGGAGAGACCACTGTGATGCAGCCCCTATCCGCCCAGGGCATCGCCAGGGTGTTGGAGGCCTGCCACGTGAATGGCTAGGAGATCCGCCTCCAGGCTGCAGACGAGTGACCAAATGCGGAGAGCCTTGCATAGAAGCATGGAGCGCGCCCCGCCCTGGCGGTTTAGATAGTACATGGTCGTGGTATTGTCCGTCTGGACCGGACCACTTGACCCCGAGGAACGGAGCAAAGGCGGTGAGAGCTAGGCGGACCGCCGGAGCTCCAGCAGGTTGATGTGGCATCGGACTCCTGCTGGGACCAGAGGCCATGAGCCCGTGTTCCCCAGATGGGCACCCCAACCCATCAGAGAGGCATCGGTCGATAGAGAGACAGTCGGCTCGGCGGACGAACGGATGCCCTCCTGCAAATGATCTGGAACGGTCCACCACTGGAGAGCTGCCCACATCCCTGTGTCACCGGCACAAGCTGGTCCAAGGATCGCAGCGCGTGACCACTGGCTGGCCAGTCCCCACCGAAGGGGACTGATGTTCCAGCGGCCCAACGGACCACGCTGGTGCAGGCCGCCATGAGACCCAGGAGGCGAGGAAGTCCCGGCGGCGCATTGCCCAACCAGAATGATCGGGCAAGGAGGAAAGAACCTCGCCCTGTCCCGGAGAGCCTGGCTCAAGAGAGTCGAGCTGCGCCCGATGAATAGAATCACCTGCTTCGCTCGAGTTCCGACTTGGCCTCGCTGATAAGGAGGCCCAGTTGAGAGCAGACCTGGAGGGCCAGATCTCTGGACCACTCCGCCTCCTTCCTGGAGGGAGCTGCTATCAGCCAGTCGTCCAGGTAAGGTACACCCGACCCGGCCGCAGGAATGCTGTCACCACTGCCATGCATTTGGTGAAGACCCTGGGAGCTGGAGATGCCAAGGGCATGGCTTGAACTCAAGAGGATCCTTCCGCCGGAAGCGAAGGAATCTCTGGTGAGACGGACGGATAGGACGTGAAAAACGCGGCCCTGCAAGTCCAAGAGAGCAGAACCACACGCGCTGCCCAAGGATGGTATTATCTGAGCCAGAGTGACCATCCTGAAGGTTCGAGACCCAGGAACTTGTTTAGGTCGTAGGTTGCATGGGGCGCCAGCCCTCTCTGCTTTCGAACCAGGAAGTACCTGGACACAAACCCTGGGTCTGAAGGAGGGTCCACCACCTTCTACCACCTCCTTCTGGAGGAGGAGAGCTGAGCTCGCCTCGACGAGCCGCCAGTGAGGCTGGGGATCCCGGAGCTCCCGAGGGCGACGGCCTGAAGGGTGGTGCCTGCTCGAATTCCAGAGGCAGGCCTTCCTCACCACCTTCCAAGACCCACCTGTCCGTGGTAACAGCGACCAGGCGGAACGGAAGTGCCGGAGCTGCCTCGCCTGGGGACCTAGGGTAAGGGACGGGATGGGGCGACACCCTCAGCCCGTCACTGGGCAGGCTTGGAGGAGGGACCGCCGAGGGACCTCCTGGGCCCTTCCTCCCTGCCTCCTGTTAGAGAAGCCGGCGGCTTGGGTTTGGGATGCCAAGGTTGAGCCTGCTGGCCCTGACGTTGTTGGGCCGAGCGCCGGGGCACAGAAGGACGAAAGGGCTTAGGCTGTGGTTTGCGGCCTTGTCCTTCTGAGCTGAAGAGACCGAGTCCAAGGTGGCATTGACTTCTCGATCCTCTGCAGGTGACCTTCCACCCCAGGGTCAAGAGGTCAGTCCCCAAAAAGGAACATCCGCCAACTTGTGCTGGGTATCCGGCAAAGGTGATATCCTCAGCCAAGCCCGCCGACGATAGCCACTGCGCCGCCACCGATCTGGCACATGAGTCCCCTCACATCCAAAGCAGTCTGGAGCTGCTGTTTGGCCACTGCTCTGCCCTGGTCCCGCACCTGCTTAACCGTAGTCTGCAGATCGGCGGAAGATGAGGGATGACCTCATCCAGGAGCCCAACAGGGCATGAGAAAATGTGCCATGAGGACGGCCGAACTGGCCTGGACGAAGGCCGAGAGGACGAGCGTAGATTCTTCGCCCGACATAGTCCAATTTCTTGACTCCTTGTCAGGAGGTTTGTCCACATCCTGGCGCGCGCAGCCGGGCGCGGAAAACGCTGTCGGTAACCAACCCCCAGCAGAGGGTGTTCCAAAACCGGACAAGGAACCGTAGGGACCGTGATACTTCCTGGCCATCCTGGCCAAGGCGAGGGCAGGAAGCAGGGCGCTCCAAAGTTCCAGTGCCGACCCACTATGGCCTCGCCACCGGAAAGGCCTCCGCTGGAGAATCTCGTCCAGAATCTCCTGAGGGGATACCTGGTCTGCTTTGGAACGGGTTCGAGCTCCATCCCGGTAGACTCCGAGATGAGCCGGTAGTCCTAGGAAGGACGACGGGCTATCGCCCATTGGCTGACCTCCGAAGACTCCAAGTCCAGTCGCTGGAGAAGAAGGAGGAATCGCTCGACTCGGAAGAGTCTCAAAGAGCTGCTCTGGCCTGAGCCACCCTTCACCTGCCGAGGTCGGCCGGGAGGAGGGTAACTGACAGCCGATGGGGTAAACCCTTAGCCGAATCGAGAATCTTGGTCGGAGCCCCAATTGGTGGCTGTGGAGGCGGAGGTTCCACCGAATCGTGGAGCAGCTGGTTTTGCCAACAACCGCCTGGTGTAGGCCTCGGACAAGTCGAGGGGTTGTGTCGGCTGCCCGTGACAGTTACTTAATGGCCGGGAAGGCGCCGGAGTCGGCTTATTCCCGCCAGGAGGAGCTGCTAGCAACATAAGGTCCTCGCACCGCCGACGACTTACGCCAAGCCCCTCATCCGAGGAGGAGGACGAGATGAGCGCGACGCCGCTTTACGCGCCGGGGTGCAGAGACCGCCTTATGACGGTGGGAACGGCTGGACCGGCGAAGAGGTCCGAGACCGAGTCCCGGAATTTCCGTCGGTGCGGGAGGTGCCGGCCGAACCGCACTCCTTCGCTCGAAGGTCCATCCGAGGGCTCCGGAACCGAGGCACAGGCGAGCCCACGGGATCTCAACTCCTCCCCGGGGAACCGGGAGAGGGGAATCTCGCTGCTAAAGGCGACAGCCTGTTCAATGGGTCGAGAAAAATCTCGACTTCATCAGTGGAGTCTCGGTCAACTGACCTGACGGGACACCGTGAGGCCAGTGGCCGAGCCGAGCGGTCGACCGCCGACGGTCGACGCCCGGGAGAGGGACCTTTCCCGCCTCCCAAGAGCGCCGACGGAGGGACTTCTACCCTTGTCCCTCTTTTGACCGAGAAAAGGTCCAGCAGACGCAGGCCTTCTCCTTTAGTGGAGAGGACAGACAAAGCTCCTTAAAGGAAGCCGTAGGAAGAACCCAGAGAGAGGATAAATGCCGCGTCGAGAAGATACGCTCAAGGGCCGCCTTCTTCGAGGGCTACCATCCGCTGAGCTGATCCGCCGAAACCGGGCCGCATGGACACCGCCAACCGGGCCTCCTGACTCCACCGAGGGAACGCTTCGGGACGCCCAGTTGTACTCGGGCAGCACGGTCTTCGAGGACGAGGGCCGAGAAAGATGAGCACAGGTCGCAAGCCCGCGGGTCGTGCTCAAGGCCTAAGCAGTAGACACACGGGAGTGTGGATCCGTCCGAGACATCTTCACCCGCATGGGCATCTCCGAACCGGGAGTCGATTTGTCCATCGCAGCCGCGGGATCAAAGACTGAAGTCTTTTGCAAAATATTATTTTTAAACATCAAACGGAGAAATAGGAACTAGTCGCAAACGCAGAGCGTTAAGGAGGAACCTGAGCTTCAAGCGGTAAGGAAGATCTACGCCATGGGCGGAGCCGAGTTATACCACCGGTGGGTGGGAGGAGCAAGCTTGAAGACCTTCCGCAAGATTTAAAGCGGCAAGGATACCTGCCAATGAGTGTGTGATGAACAACATATCCATGTCCTGAAGCATCATTCATCTTATGTTAAACCGATACAGACCGTAACCACACACTAAACTTTTCACAAAATTTTTTTCTAAAGATCGGTTCAGCCGAACTGACCAAAAAAATACAGATTTACAATTTCCACACAATAGCTATCCTAAGTTCTTACAGTACCACAGAGAGTCCTGAACTGACAAACGGAACTTTCTGCGGACTAAAACCGATGACTTTAACAGACTTTGAACCGAGCAGAAGGAGAAATCTCCGGAGCGACTGTTTACTGAGGCTGAGTAAAGAATCTGACGGTTTGATTTCAAAGTATTACAGACAGAGTTTTCAACCGAGCTCGAGCCCAATGTTCTATGCCTGGCATAGAATTTTAACCCTTCACTTTCCGGGGCAGTTCAAGTGCTGGAGCTAACTGCAATTGTCAGAATACAGCAAGACTTCATGTTATTTGAAACAGGAAGTTGCTATCCCTCTGTACAGAAAGTTGGAGAGACCCCATGTGGAGTACTGCGTCCAGTTCTGAAGACCCCATCTCCGCAAGGACATAGACATGATAGAGGCAGTCCAGAGGAGGGCAACTAAAATGGTACAGGGTCTGCAAGAGAGGTCATATGAGGAGAGACTAAAGGAGCTTAATATGTATACCCTTGAGGAAAGGAGGGAGAGGGGGGACATGATAGAAACTTTTAAGTACCTCAGTGGAATCAACAAATTCCAAGAGGGTACATCTTTCAGAAAAAGATTGCAAGAACAAGGGACACAATTTGAAGATGGGGGCGGTTCAGGGGCAATGTGAGGAAGTATTTTTTCACAGAGAGGGTGGTGGACACATGGAACAGCCTTCCTGAGGAGGTTGTGGGGTCTAAAACTGTGGGAGAATTCAAAAATGCATGGGACAGACATAAGAAAAAATTACTCACCTTAGTAATGTTGTTTCTTCTAATGGAGTCTTGCTATATTATGACAATTGCAGTTTGTCCCAGCCTTAGAACTGCTCCGGAGGTGAAAGAGTTAACTTCCATGCCAGGCATGGAACTTGGAGCGCGAGCTCGGTTAGAGAAGCTCTGTCAGTATAATTTCAAACTGAAACTGTCAGATCTTTACGAGCAAAACTCACTAAGGTTCTGTGTGGAGGCTGTAAACCTACACTAGCCAACTGGCTACTTAAATATTAACACATTTTCCTGGTCCCAACACCAAGACTCAAGTCAGGGGACCAGAAAATAAGATAAGATAAAACACAACACCCAAACACCCCAAAAAGAAGGGGTGGAAAACACAAGATGGGCATCAATAAGTGCCAACACTGGACTGCCCACCCCATCCCCAGAGTAGAGGTTCTGAGAGGGGCAGGCTGGGGGGGAGGTCATAATATAGCAAGACTCCATTAGAAGAAACAACATTATTAAGGTGAGTAATTTTTTCTTCAAACAACATGAAGTCTTGCTATATTATGACAATTGCAGACTACACAGCAATACCTCCATGGTGGAGGGACAGAACCTACTTAGGAAATAGGCTCTGAAGCACAGCTGTTCCAAATAAATCGAGCATCCCTCCTGGCCTGGATGTCCAGGGAGTAATGCTTATTGAAAGTATGTACTGTTTTCCAAGTAGCTGCTTGACATATCTCTAAGATAGGGATGTCCCTGGCCGCAGCTAGGGACGCAGCTGTACCTCTGGTAGAGTGAGCCCTCAGGCCTGAAGGGGGAACCCTACCCAGTTTTTGATAGTAAAATTGGATACAAGAGACAATCCACCTGGCAATGGATCTAATAATGGCAGGTTTCCCTTTCCCAACCTCACCATAAGTGAGAAAGAGTTGAAGGGAGTCAAACCTGTGACCCTTAGTCCGCTCTATGTAGTAACTAAGGGCCCTCTTAACATCTAAATTGTGTAGCCTCCTCTCAGAGGAGGAGTGGCAGTGAAGAACACTGGAAGAGAAACAGATTGATTAAGGTGGAAATCTGAAACCACCTTAGGCAAAAACTTCCTGTTAGTCCTGAGGACTACCTTATCCCTGTGAAAGGAGATAAAGTCAGTCTCCACTGACAACGCTTGTAACTCACTTATGCGCCTGGCAGAAGTGATAGCTACTAGAAACACAGTTTTCCAAGTCAAGTACTTAAGCTCTGCCGAAGACAGCGGTTCAATGGGGGGTTGCATCAGCTGAGCAATGCAAACATTAAGATCCCAGGCAGGGGCAGGGTCCCTGAATGGCGGATTGGTATGAAGCAATCCCTTGAAAAACTTGGAAAATACAGGGTGAGCAGAAAGAGAAGAGGGCTTCCTGCTGAAATAAAAGCAGAGACAGCTGCCAAATGCACTTTCAGGGTAGCTGGTCTCAGCCCCAAAGAATTTAGATGGACCATATAGTCCAAGACAGTGGGCAAATCAGCAGATTCTGGGAAATATGCTTCCTAGAGCACCATATGGAAAACCTTTTCCATTTAGAGTTATAAGTAGCCCTGGTGGAAGGCTTCCTAGAAGCTTAAAATTTCGAGAACACCTTGAGAAAGGTGTAGGTCAGCAACCTAACTCCTCAAAAGCCAGGCCTTGAGGTTGAGGGATTTGAGACTGGATACCAAACTCTCCCTGGGCACAGGTTAACAAATTGTGGTTCCTGGGGAGACACAGGGAAGATGGACTGCTAGGGACAGCAACAGGGGGTACCAGGGCTGTCTGGCCAATCTGGAGCAATCAGAATCATCTTGCAGGGTTGAGATCTGATTTTGACTAGCACCTTGAACAGGAGAGGAAGGGGAAGGCATAGAGAACTTCCTTCCAATCGAGAAGGAAGGCATCCAGGGGACTGAGCCCAACACTGGGGGCCTGCAACAAAAAAGCGGAAGTTGATGATTGTCTGGGGCTGCAGAAAGATCTATCTGAGGGGTGCCCCACCTGGTAAAAACTAACCCCAGTACTAGGGGATCCAGTGACCATTCGTGATGGCCCTGGGAAATCCTGCTGAGAGCATCTGCCAGGACATTGTCCTTGCCCGGGAGGTGAACTGCTATGAGGGAGATGTTCAGGGAATAAGCCAGAGACCACAACTTCATTGCCTTGGTGCACAAGGCCGAAGACAGAGTGCCCCCTTGTTTGTTGATGTACCACATTGTAGTGGTGATGTCTGTTCTGACCTGTACCACTTTGTTCTGAACAGATGCAGAAAAAACCTGAAGTGCTAGAAAAACAGCTCTGAGTTCCAACAGATTGATGTGGAGCAGAGATTCCTGAGGGGACCACAATCCCTGGGTGGAGAGGTCGCCATGTGAGCTCCCCATCCCAAAAGGGACGATCTGTAGTAAGGGTTAAGGAGTGAGATTGAGGATGAAAGGAACCCTTGTCTCAGGTTGCTCTGATCCTGCCACCACTGTAGGGCCTGGATCAGGGTTCGAGTTACTGGGATCAACTTGGATAGGGATCTCTTCTTTGAGACCAAAAAGGCTCTCAAATGGAAATGAATGTCCCTCGCCTGAAATCTTGCTCCCTGCACTACAGCTGTGGAAGCAGCCATGTGTCCTAGGAGCTGTAGAAAATGCCTTGCTGGTCGAGACCTGCAGGGTGAAGGAGGAGGCCAGGGCCACCAGGGTCCTTACCCTTTCTAGGGGAAGGAAGGCTCTGGCCTGCTTTGTGTCCAGTTCTGCGCCTATGAAGGTGAGTAGCTGGACAGGTTCTAGAACTGACTTTGGAAGATTGAGAAGAAAACCTAGAGAGGTAAGCAGCTGCTGGGTAACCTGAAGGTGTGATCTGACCTGGTCTGGAGACTGACCCACAATGAGCCAGTCGCCTAGGGTAGGGAAAGATGGCAATCTTTTGCCTTCTTATGAGCAACTGCTACCGCCAGGCATTTTGTGAATACCCTTGGGCAGAGGTAAGGCCAAGGGCATTGCTCTGAACTGATAATGGCCTGAGGGCATTTCAATCTGAGGTACTTTCGTGGGAGCTTCTGATAAGAACATGGAAGTAGGCATCCTTGAGGTCCAGGGAAGCTAGCCAGTCCCCTGGCCTTAGGGAGGGTAAAATCATTCCCAGAGTCACCATTTTGAATTTTGGTTTTAAAAGGTGCTTGTTCAGATATCTTAAGTCCAGGATGGGCCGCCATTCTCCTGTCTTTTTTGGGGTAAGAAAGTACCTGGAGTACAGTCCCTTGCCCTGGTGTAGGGGAGAAACCCTTTCTACAGCTCTGAGAGCAAGGAGGGTTGAGACTTCTGTTTCCAAAGCAAGAGTCTCTAGTGGATTTGCAGGTGGAAAAGATCTGATTCTCATCGTTGGAAATTTTTTGAAGCTGAGAACCAGTCCCTGGCTTACTACTTCCAGGACCCACTTGTCTGATGTTAAAGACTCCCAGTCCTGGACGAAGTAAGCCAGCCTGCCCCTACAGGTAATGGAGAATCGCCCTGGGCATCCCATCAGGGTGCCTGTTTGCAGGGGCTTTAGGCTGAGGGGTGAGCACGCCTGCTCGCATTCCCATCTGCCTCTCCTCTGAAGAACCCCTCTGAACATAAGCTGAAGAGGAGGCCTGTCTGGTAAAAGGCCTGTGAAAAGGCTCTGCACCTGCCCCTGGGGGCTGCTCTGAGGAGTGGCTTGCCTTTCCTTGGCCTGCACTCCTATAAGTGGTTCTATATTCATCCATTTTTCATATAATTCTCTGTCTGCTCCCAAACAGAGAATTTCCCACCACAGGAAAATCCATGGCCTTAGCCTGGGTATCCTGTGACAGACTAGTACACCTGAGCCAAGCCAATCTACAAAAGCCACAGATGTAGATGACTCTTGAAGATATGTCATTAGAATCCACTGCAGCATGGAATTGCACCTTAGATGCCTCAATACCATCAGCAGCCACCTGTTCCAGCTCTGGCAAGCTGGCCAGGGCCTGTTTGGCTAAAGCCATGACAGTATCCCATCTGGATTTCTGGTATCTTGCAACATAGGCCATATAATTTGCCTGTCTGAGTCCCAAGGACGTGCCATGTATTGTTTTTTAGCCATGGCATCAATCCTCCTGAGTCCTTGTCAGGAGGGTGTGAAGCCAGGGAATATTAGCCTTATCACAGGCTGCAGCCTGCACTACCCCAACGTGGCTGCATTGCTGTGAAAGAAACTCTGTATCAGGACTACGAAGTGTACCTCCTGTTCATCTTTTTATCCACAGGAGGCACAGAATTAGGAGCTTTTAAAATTTTTATTGTTTGTTTCCTAAAGGATTTATGTAAAGGAATAGACAATCTCCTGGACTCTGGGATATCCATCATCTCCATATAGTCAGGCTCCTCTTGCTCATCCACAGCTTCCTCCAAAGGGAGATGGAGGGTTTCAGCAACTTTTTTATAAAACAGAAAATGAGAAGGGGACTCAAAGCCTAGGGGGAGACTCTCCTAAAGGTTTGTCTGGGGAGATGTCCGGTTCAATGGGCACATCCAGACTTTCAAAATCACATTCACACTGTTCATAATCATCCTCCCCCTCCTCCGGTTCATAAAACTCCTCTATATCATATTCTTGAACCAGTGGAACCGGCCGAACCGACCTTTTACCAGATAGTGGTGGTTCGGACGGAACCGGGGAAAGCGACTGGAGAATTTGGATCGGTTTGGCTATCTCTGCAGCAGTTGGAGAAAGAATTTTTGACTCCACACCTGCTGATTTTCTAGTTCTCTTTGCTGGAACTGGCTCCTCTGAGTCAGCTTTTCGTTTGCCCGAAGAAGTCTTGCCCTGGTCAGAGGGCACTCCCTTCGGTTCGGTTGGCACCAAACCGGGCTGGCCATCCGGGTCAGCGGACTTTTTGGCCTCTCGTTCCCTGAGCCTACCAACTCTCTTATCCAGGGTAGCTGCAGGGAAATTCTTGCAAATCTGACAGTCTGCACTGAGGTGGTCAAACCCCAGACGATAAACACATGTGGTGTGGTGTGTGGGTCAGCCTTGGCAAAGGCTTCCCCACAGACACAACAGTGTTGAAACCCAGTGGGCCCGGTTTTTCTTTTGGGTTTCTCAGACATAATGCCAGCCTAACCAAAAACTTGCCCTTTTCCGGCAAATGCCAGGCAAGACACCCTTATCGGTTCCCAAATGTGTCACGGGTCGTGGAAAAAACCGTAATGAAATCCGTTTTTTTTAGAACCGATAAGAACCGGGAACCACACTCTAAATGACAAAATGATTTTTGAATAATGTTTTAAAACAACCTGATCGGTTCAAACCGAACCGATAACACATTTACAAGTTCCACACAGAAAGTAAAACCTGTCTATTACTTACAATACCACAGACAAAGCTTGAACCGACCGGTTTGTGGTTAAAATAAATATAATCGCGGTTGAATTAACCGAGAAAAAACACTTTTAACCGAGAAATGAACCGAGCAGTAGGAGGAATCTCCGGTGCGACTGTTCAGTGAGGCGGAGTAAAGAATCTGACAGTTTCAGTTTGAAATTATACAGACAGAGCTTCTCTAACCGAGCTCGCGCTCCAAGTTCCATGCCTGGCATGGAAGTTAACTCTTTCACCTCCAGAGCAGTTCTAAGGCTGGGACAAACTGCAACTGTCATAATATAGCAAGACTTCATGTTGTTTGAAGGCAATTTTTGTGGGGGTAGGAAGAAATAGGCTGTTAGTTAACTAGGATCTGAAGCTTATCCTGTAGGTAGGGAAATGGGCAGACTAAGTGGGACAAGCGGTCCTTATCTGCCGTCAAAGTCTATGTTTCTATGTAACCCCCATTTGTAGGGGGGTTACATTTAGTATTTAATTCAGAGTCTTTTTCCTCAAGGACCGCCCCCAACACACACACACACACACACACACACACACACACACACACACACATACACACAAAATATCTACTGCTTGCTGACAGTGGCAGCTCTGAAACACATTACCAGGCACTGGTTATCCCTCATCTGTCTTAACAAGAGAGAGTGGTTAGACCAAGTAAAAGAAATTAGAATAATGGATATGTTTGCCAGAATTAATTTCAATTATGATGGTGAATATTTTAACTCGTCTGCTCAAATGGGATGCAAATCTTGGTTAGGCTGTATTGGTAGACTGCTTGAGAGACCCAGAACCTGACAATGAAGTAGGCCCCATGCCCCCAAAAAAAAAAAAAAAAAAAAAAATCAGACAAGCTACAATGCGCTTGGTTACTATGCTGCAGTCACTCTGTATTTGGCTTATGTCTGTATTTAAAAAAAACAGCTGCATTTGTTTTTTTCCCTGGAGGTCTTTAACAATGGCTTTGTACACTTGTTTATCAAATGCATTTTTATGCAACCATGATATCATGAACTGTTCTATTTCTTCAGTAAAAAGTTTAATAAACTTGAAAATGTTAAAACCAACATTCCATTTTCATTAAAAAGTAACTCTGAGATGCATTCCAAAACATTTACAGCATTCTCTTCCAATTACTTATTAATTTGGATTCAATATTGCCATGCTAGCAAGTTTTTACTTGTATTAAGGATACTATTTAACTAGGATTACTAGGATACTCCAACACCCCTCCCCCCTCAGCTAGTGATCAAACAGGAGTTCAGCATGTGTATAGTTCATTTGCATCACCAGTTAAGAAAAAAGGTCTGGCTCCCCATACGACACACAAGGGAAACGCCGGACCTCGCCCAACACCACACACAAAGAAATCTGGCCAATGGAAAATCATGTACACAAATACCTGCAGTCTGGGAAACAAGATCCCAGACCTGCAGGCAACAATGACACAGGCTAAACTGGACATAGTAGCCATTAGCGAGACATGGTTCACCAGTAACCACACTTGAAAGACTTCAGTACCCAGCTATGTACTGTTCAGAAGAGACCGAGGTGCAAAAAAAGGTGTGTGTGGAGTGGCCCTTTATGTCAATGAAAATATCAAAGCTACAGAAATTCAGAATACACAAGGAGCCAGAAGAACTGTGGGTCACACTGGAAACAGGAAATGGGACAGCCATAAGAACAGGGGTTGTCTACAGGCCTCCAGACCAGGGGAGGACAGACACATTACTGTTAGGAGATATACAAAACATGACAGCTAAAGAGAAGGGTCTGATAATGGGAGACTTCAACATGCCAGATATACTGTAGAGAATGGTCAATACCAGCAGGAACAGCCGCCAGAACTAGACACATGGTGGATTCCATACAGGGGGAGGGCCTCAAACAACTGGTACAACAACCCACAAGAGACAGGCTATCCTAGATCTAGTACTGACTAATGGGGAAAAGATCACATGGTACGGTTCAATTTGGCCACTAGAAGTAAATCATCCCATTCCAAGGCAAAAATATGGGATCTTAGAGGAGCTGACTTTGATAAGATGGCCAACCGAGTTAAGTTAGCTCTGGCAAGAAGAAATACAGGTTGGTGGGGGGGGGGGATACAGGCAAAGTGGGCAAGCATTAAGGATGCAATACTTGAAGCAACATCTCACTGTGTTAGAGAGAAAAGCAAGAGCAAAAGGAGGAGGAAACCACTTGGTTCTCAAAAACAACAGCAGAAAAGTTCAGAGCCAAAAGGCTGGCCTTCCGGAAATATAAGGGAACGCAGCAGGATAAAGATAGGGAGGCATACCAAACTTCCCTAAAGGAAGCAGGGAAGGCAGGCAAAGACCCAAACCAAGGAAACACTAGCACGAACAGTAAAAGAAGGGCACAAGACTTTCTATAGATACATTGGTGAAAGGAGAAAGTCCAGAGGGGGTATTGCTAAGATCAAAGGAAATAAGGGGGAATGTGCGGATGAGGACCAAGGAAAAGTATCTATCCTAAACAGATACTTCTGCTCAGTATTTACTGAGGAGAGGGTAAGGAAGGGCCCACAGCTGAGCATCATGGACACAGGGGGGAGGGTGGTGTGCACTAGTCCCTTCACAGAAGATAGGGTCCAACAAGAGCTCGCTAAGCTCAGGGTGGACAAGGCAGTAGGACCTGATGGTATACATCCCAAGATACTAAAGGAGCTAAGGGCGGAACTAGCGGAGTCATTATCAGAACTGTTTAGTGAGTCTCTGAGCACAGGAGAGGTCCCAGAAGACTAGAGAAGGGCTCATGTGATCCCGCGCCACAAGAGTGGTGGCAGGGAACTACAGACCAGTCAGTCTTACCTCAGTAGTGGGCAAGAGTATGCAGGTACTCCTTAAGGAAAGGACAGTGCAACACCTGGAAACCATAGGAGCACAGGATCCAAGACAGCATGGGTTTACAACAGGAAGGTACTGTCAAACTAATCTCATAGATTTCTTTGACTGGGTTACCAGAATGGTGGACCGAGGGGGTGCAGTTGATGTCACCTACTTTGCCTTCAGCAAAGCTTTCAATACTGTTCCACACAGAAGATTGATTAATAAGCTGGGTAGGCTCGGGGTGGGTCAGAAGTTGGTCAACTGGGTCGCAAACTGGTTGGCGGGTGGAAAACAGAGTGGTGGTAAACGGTATACAGTCAGAAGAGATGCAAGTCACAAGTGGGGTACCTCAGGATCAGTCCTGGGGCCAGTCCTCTTCAATATCTTCATCAGTGACATTGCAGATGGACAGGAGGGTAAGGTTTGTCTGTTTGCAGATGACACCAAGATCTGCAACAGAGTACATGATCCAGATGAGTGGGCAAATGAGAAGAGATCTGGATAAACTGGCAAAATGGTCGGAAGAATGGCAACTGGGGTTTAATGTAAAGAAGTGAAAAATCATGCACATAGGGAAGAGAAACCCTGAAGCCACCAATAGGTTGTGAGGGGAGTTGCTGGCAATTACAAGGGAAGAAAGAGACTTGGGCATCATCATCACCACCGATGACCTGAAATCATCCAAACGAACCACTAAAGCAGTAGGTAAGGCTAGAGGGATGCTGGGGTGTATTAGTAGGGGTATCGCAAGTCGTAAGAGGGAGGTAATAATCCCTCTTTACAAGACACTGGTTAGGCCCCATCTGGAGTACTGCATGCAGTACTGGAGGCTGCACCTGCACAAGGACATTAACAAAATGGAGGCAGTCCAGAGAAGGGCAACCAAAATGGTGCAGGGACTGCATCAGAAAACATATGAGGACAGATTAATGGAGCTCAATATGTATACCCTAGAGCAAAGGAGGGAGAGAGGTGATATGATAAAAACATTCAAACACCTTAAGGGCATTAACAAGGTGAAAGAGTCTAACGTGTTTCAATATAAGAAAAATTGCAGGACAAGAGGACACAGCATGAGATTAGAGGGCAGCCAATTAAGGGGTAATGTGAGGAAGTTCTTTTTCACAGAAATTGTAGTGGATGCATGGAACGGCCTACCTCAGGAAGTGGCGGATATGAATATAGTGCAGGGCTTCAAACGGGCATGGGATAGGCATAAGGGAGCAATACAGATGAGTATGATTAGATAAGCCATTGACAGAGTAAAGGCCTATGGCACATTCATAAGGTAAAAAAAAATGGGCAGACTGGATGAACCTTGCGGTCCTTATCTGCCGTCAGCTTCTATGTTTCTATTAATTCATATGGAGTCTTAGGCGTGCTCAATGAATGAAACTGTTCAGCACAAGTAGGTTACTCACCTGTAACCATAGTTCTATGTGCATGGATATGGTTCACTTATCCACACGATGGCAGACTTCCAGCAGTTTTCTGGGAAGAGGGGCACACCCCTACTTGGCGAACAGAGATCCCAGAAGCAGCATCCCAAAGAGAATTCAGATTGATGCTGCAATGGGAGATGAAGGTGTGTGCTGACTTTCAGGTGGCAGCCCTGCACATCTCCTGGACAGGGATGTCCCTGGAAGCAGCCACTGAGGAAGCAGTATGTCTGGTAGACTGGGCCTTATGGAAGACTTGCTGTCTGCCAACCTATAGCAGATGTTGATGCAGGATGTAACCCACCTGCCAATCGTCTGCTTAGCTGCCTGTCTGCCAGGTGCGGCTTCAGCGTATGTGACAAACAGCTGGCAAGCCTCACCCTGAACTCCAACCATGCACTCTACATAAGAGTGCCTGCCACAGGTCCAGAATATGGAGACTGTAGTCATCCTCCTAAAATGGGCTTGTAAAACACACTAGAAGGTTCATCACCTGATTAGCGTAGAACTCCAATACAACCTTTGGGAGGAACTTCAGGTGGAGGCAAAGGACTACCTTGTCCCTGTGGAAGACCAGATATGGAGACTTCACTGAGAGTGCCTAGACCTCACTAATTCCTCTAGCTAACATGATAGCCACCAAGAAGGTCGTCTTCCATGACAGGTGTGACATCTCACACCTGCACAAGTGTTCAGAAGGCTTGCCCATAAGCATGGCTAATACCAGCAGTAAGTCCCAAGGTGGAGGCGGTTCCCACACAGGAGGGGCGAGATGGCCCAGCCCATAAAAAAAAAAAAAAAAAAAAAAAAGGAGCCTGACCACCTACATCTGGACCACTGTCAGCATACCAGGTGGCACCTGGTATGCAGAGATGGCAGCCATGCGCACCTTGAGGGTCGTCACTTGCAGCCCCAGCTGGGAAAGGGACCAAAGGTACTCAAGGACACTAGCCACAGAGCAGGCAATGGGATCAAGCTCCTTGCCCTGACAGCAAATGGAAAATCTTTACCATTTAAAGGCACAGCATCAGTGAGTCAACTTTTTCCGGGGTGGGGGGTCTCCACAATGTGGAGCACATTCTCTGAAAGACCAAAAGCCTGGAACTTTAGCCGCTCATGAACAAAGGCCGTCAGGTGTAGGACCTTCCCCCTCTGCTGCCTGGTCAGCAGAACCAGGCAGAGAGGCAACCGCCACAGAGGCTTGCTGGTGAAGCTAAGGACATCCGAGTACAAGAACTGGCAGGGCCAGTCCCAAGCTATCAGGAACATCCATGCCATGTCCTTCCGTGACTTGACCACCACCTTGTGGATCAGGTGGAAAGATGGAAAGGTGTACAGGAGTCCTGGGGTCCAGGGCCTCACAAAGACATCCTTCACCAGTGTCCGGGACTGTGGGGGCGGGCACAAAAAGCCTCAGTTTGGCATTCTCCCAGGACGCAAACTGATCCACCAGAGGTGTGCCTACAGGGAGAAAAAGTGGTACACCACCTTCTGATGCAGGGACCACTCGTGTGGCATATCATCCACCCAGCTGAAAGCATCTGCCAGCTGACTGTCCACTCCAGTGACATGGATTGCAAGGAGATCTGTACCTAGGCTGCACACGAGGGTCCAGATGTGAAGGGCTTCCCGACAAAAGGGAAGGGAGTGAGTGCCACCATGCCTGTTCATGCAGAACATGGTCGTGGTGTTGTCCATCTGGACTTGCATGACTTGCCTCCCAACTAAAGGAGCAAATTCTGTCAGAGCTAGCCACAATGCAAGGAGCTCCACACACATATGGTGATGGGGCTCCCTGGGCAACCAGAACCTGTGGGCCCTGTGGCCTCCCAGGTGCGCTCCCCACCCTGCTGCGAGACAGACAGTCTGTTCTGGGTGGACAAACAGGATGCCTTCCTCCAGATGCGCAGGAATCATCCACCATTGAATGCCGTCGCACATCGTCTGGGTCACTGTGAATGGCTAGTCCAAGTGTACCAAGCGCTGAGACCACTGACAGCCCAACTCCCACTGCAGGTGCTGCTTCCATCAGCAGGCTCGTCAGACCATGCTGGTGCAAGAAGCCATGTACCCCCAGCAGCTGTAGGAAGTCCCAGGCAAGGTGAAAGCACCCAACCTGAAATGATCGAGCAAAGGAGATAAGGTCTAGTATAGGTCTGCAGGGTGGTGGACCTTGGCCCTGAGGATTCTAGCTGTGACCCAATGAACAAAATCATCTGTAAGGGGATCAGTTTGGACTTGGCCGGGTGGACCAAAAAGCCCTAGTCCCTGCTAGGTCTGGACGGCCAGATCCATGGACTGCTCCATAGCTTCCTTGGATGGTCTGGCTATCAGTCAGTCATCCAGGTAAGGGTAAACCAATGCCATTCAACCACGGAAGGCTGACACCACTTCTATGCACTTGGTGACGATCCTGGGCATGGACGACAGGCCACAGACTGGGACGTGGAAGAACGCGTCCTACAGGTCCAGGGAGCAGAAACACATGCCCTGCTCCAGGGATGGTATAATCTGTTTCAGAGTGACCATCCAGAACTTGCACGTTCGCAGGAACTGACAGATGATGCAGATCCAGGGTAAGGCACCAGCCTCCTCCCCTGCCTGTTTCGGGACCAGGAAGTACCTGGACACGTACTCCTGACTTGCCAGGGCATCTGGGACACTGTCAATGGCTCCTTTCATAAGGAGCTGAGCAACGTCCTCCCTGACAGTGGACATGTCTTGTGACTCAGAGGACTCCCTCAGAGTGTTGGGTCTGTAAGGCAGGAGAGCTGGCCAAGTCACCCCCCCCCCCCAAAAAAAAAAGGTAGCTGGGGCAGGGACTGGACAAGCAGGAGGCAGACATCCTCCAACCCATCAATAGGTAGCTCTGGAGGGACACTAGCCACAGGGGGCCGGAGGGCACCAGTTTCACTACCACCAGCCTCTTTTTGGCCTCTGGCTAGAGAATATGGCCCTGGGGAACCAGGCTTGGTACTGCCCTTGCTGGAACTGCTACTGAGGCTGCTGTGTCTGAAAGGACCGAAACTAAAAAGCCCTTTTTTGGTTTCTGGGACTTCAGGTCCTTTTGAGACAAGGCCGGAGTCCAGGGTGGTGCTGGATTTCTCAATACAAGTAAGATGACAGTCTACCCCGGGCCAAAAAGGACAGTGCCCAAGAAAGGGACATTGGCCAGCTTATGTTGTGTGTCAGCTATAAAGGTGCAGACCCTCAGCCAGGCACTGCAAGGCATCGCCACGGGCACAGGAATCGCCCATTATCTAAGGCCACCTGGAGTTGGTGTTAAGCCAGCACTTGACCCTAGTCTCTGATCATTTTTATCAGCAACTGTTTGTCCGCAGGGAGCTGAGGGAGAACATGATCTAGCACTCCCAGTAGGAAGTGACCAAAACAGGCCATCATTAAGGTGTAGCTCACTTGTCGGAGACCGAATGAGGAAGTGGCATAGATCCTTCTTGGCCACATGGTCAAGCTTCTTCGACTCCTTGTCAGGTGGCCTGTCCATGGCCCCAGTGAGTCCGGAAGACCGAGTCTGAGACCACACCCTTCACCAAAGGGTAACATAGAAGTTTACAGCAGATAAGGACTGTGTGGCCCACCAAGTCTGCCCATTTCACCTACCTCTTACAAACCACAGATCCTACTTGATCTGCAGCTCACC
The DNA here is from genome assembly GCA_016271365.2 of Neoceratodus forsteri. Classification (NCBI taxonomy): domain Eukaryota; kingdom Metazoa; phylum Chordata; order Ceratodontiformes; family Ceratodontidae; genus Neoceratodus; species Neoceratodus forsteri. Next base: position 1,550,135,302 of record CM057450.1, read on the forward strand.
CTTTCTTTCCTGTCCCTGGGGTACCCTTATGTCTATCCCATGCATTCTTGAATTCCGCAACTGTTTTTGCCCTACCACCTCCTTTTTGAAGCCGTTCCAAACATCTAACACTCTTTCAGTGAAAAGGTACTTGCTCATAGTTCCCTTGAACCTCCCCATCTTCTAACTTCATTTCGTGCTCCCTTGTTCTTGCACATTTTTTTTTTTTTTTTTTTTTTTAACTTCCTCCTGGTCTCTGCCCAGAGGAATCCTTTCCTCTGGTCTTTTCAGCTGGGCCACTCGACATAGCGTGGACCCAGAGTCATTCTGCAGGAGACCGGGAGATTTTCTGCCTTTGGGTTTTTCTCCTGGTCCCTGCCCTCTGAGGGCGCCGACGCAGAGGACTTGCGTCCAGATGGATGGCGTGCGGCTGTCAAGCGTCCACAGCACCCCTCCATCCCCCAACTCCCCATAAGGAGCCGCTGTGTCTTACTACCAGTGCTTCCACAGGCGGCAATGCATGTGGGCATCGCTGCCCTGCAACCCCCACCATGGGAGGAGCAATCCTACCTCCCCCGGCCAACCCCTGGTGACCCGAGCCCATTCCCAAGCCCAGGTCGCTGGCATAGCGCGAGGTGTGACATTCAGCGCCTCAACCCTCAGTGCCATGGGGCCGGCTTGCATGTCTTTTTCGAAAGACGCTATCCTCCTGTACCTTGCTTATACCCCTGAGGTACCTGAACATGTCTATCATGTTCTCTCTCTCTCTCCCCTCCAGGGAATACATGTCGAGTACCCCATGCCTCTCCTTGTAGGCTTTTTCATGCAGACCCTGCACCATCTTTGTCGCCCTTCTCTGGATCGCCTCCACTCTGTCCATGTCCTTCCGGAGATGTGGTCTCCAGAACTGGACACAGTACTCCAGCTGATGTCTCACCAGTGGCATAACCACCTCCTTTCTGCTGGTGATACCTCTCCTATGCACCCCCAGCATCCCACTGGCTTTCCCAAACAGCCTTCTCACATTGTTTGGTTGCATTTAGGTTGTCCGATATGAGTACCCTCAGGTCCCATTCCTGCTTGGAGGCCACCAGTACCAACCCCCCATCTTGTACATCTCCCTTGAACTTCTGCTCCTGAAGTGCATGACTTTGCACTTTTTTTGCACTGAATCGTAGCTGCCACACTTCTGACCACTCCTCCAATCTGTTTAGGTCTTTTCTCATTTTTTCCTATTCCCTCAGGAGCGTCAACCCTGTTGCAGATCTTAGTGTCATCTGCAAAAAGGCATACTTTCCCCTCCAGAATGTCACTTATGAAGACGTTGAAGAGAACTGGTCCAAGGACTGATCCCTGTGGCACCCCGCTGGTCACCTCCCTCTCGTCTGATTGAACACCATTCACCAGCACCCTCTGTTCTGCTCAATTTCTGACCCAGTTTACCACCTTGGGGCCCATCCCATTCTGCCTAACTGTTCTGCCAACCTTCTATGTGGGACAGTATCAAAGGCTTTGCTGAAATCTATGTAGGCCACATCCACCGCCCTTCCCTAATCTACCTATGTGTCAACTCATTAGATGCATTTAGACAGTGTGACAGGGTTGAAGAAGGCCCTGTCCCAGCAGTTATGCAAGAAAGAGTTTAAATGAAAGGATCTGTTCTATCCTCTCCTTTCCTGGCTCTTGTCTGTTTGGTTGCGCAACCAAATTTTCTTGCGAGACCTAGGAACTGATCAGATGGTTTCGCAATTCTCCACCTCTCGCTCTCTGCCCTCCCTTGCTGTTCGGTCTTTTATTTTCTTCCCCTTTGCACATCTGTGGGTATAAAAATACATGTGAATCTTTATGTGGAAATGTCACTGAAACTGGGATCCCTTTGTCTGAAACCGTATAAGGTTACACTGTTGAAATGATTGTAAAAAGCTATTTGGAACTCAAGGGATTAACCTGAGATGCTGGTTTGAAAAATATTTCCAGAGCGGTCACAAGAGGTCAGTTCTGGATCACAATGTTCTTTCTGCTGCACCTGCTGAAAGTGACAAGAACACTGTGTGAGAAGCAGAACTTTTCTTACCGAGCGGTGGTTGCAAAGACTTATAAAAAGAGCAGCAATGGGGCAGGCCCGTCAGCACAGCATTTGGATTTCCGCTTGCGATGCCGGCAACCCGGGTTCGGAAGTGGACTCGATTAGCTGGAGGGTCGGCCGGGGAAGAAGGCTGGAGCGCCCCACTGCCGCCTTCTAGGGGAGTGAGGGATCAAGGCCTGCAGTTTGCCTGACTCCCCAGCGGAGGCCTGGGGTACGACAAGTCCTGCAGTTGTAGGAGGGCAGGTCGCACGCGTGGTGAACGCCAGCGCAGAAGCGCCATGACGCTGAGGCTCACACCACATCGAGAAATGGAGAAAATAGCCTGCCATCACCAGGGAGATGGAGTTCGGAGACGTATTTCGCAATGTGCCTTCGCCGCCTGGACGGCCCCGGACTGACGAAATGTGGTAACGGGCACTTTGGCCCTCACTGCCCCCGTCAGTAAGCCACAGCTCCATGGGGATCTGGAGGTTGTTTTGGGCAGGGCGAGAGGCAGAGGGATGTCTGCCTAGGATCTCCTGATGGGTCAGGGATGGCAGGCTGGGAAGGAGGAGAAATAGCAATTTCAAAAAAAAAAAAAAAAAAAGGGCAGCAATGCTTTTGTTAAAAGCAGAGAGAGACAGATTTCAAACTAAGCAAAAACACTTGGAAGGAGGACTCAGTTTTCTGTGTTTGTACTGCCTTTGTAAATAAATAGTTATACTGAATAATTTTATTTTTTATTTTACTGTCTGGAAAAAAAAGAAAAAATTACTTAGGAATTTTACAACTGCTCCTGGTTTTCTATGCCTCCTGATCTGTGCCTCGACGACAGATGGTGTCAGACTAAGTGGGATTTATGCAGTGCATACTCTAAGCCAAGAGATTTTTACGTGGGTACTAGACCTGGTACCAGGGAAGCATAGAAGAAAGGTATGGATTCTGCAACAGCAAGTCCAAGAGTGATTACCAGAAGAATGGCAGCCAAACTAGCAGAGAGAAAAAGTGATTTAACGTTAAGAGCCACAGAGGAAAGAAGAAATGCAACATCTTGAGAAGCAGAGAAAAGAAGAGATGCAGCGATAGATGGATGCCTTGCAAGTTATCAAAACTGGAGGATCTGGCACTGGTCAAGCAGAGCAACAAGACAACTTAAAAAATATTAAACTTACAAAGCTGTGTTCCTCAGATGATATCGAAGCATACCCGACAACTTTTGAAAGGGTTGCGGCAGCCTGTCAGTGGCCAAAGTACCTTTTGATAAAGTACATTACGTCTGAAACTAGTTAAGGTGTGCTTGAGCACTGGCACCTTAATAAAATATGCACTTTATTTGAAGGAAAGTGAGCAGCTTCTTTATTTGGTGGAACAGTGCGGGACTTTTTGCTTCACATTATTCAGGTTTGACACAGCACCCCAGCCTGGTGTATCCATCTTCACTGCGACTTTAATTCATTAACATCCTGCCTACAGATGTACAGCTTTGGGTAAAAGAACACTGACCAGAAAGTGGGAAAAAGGCTGTTTCTTTCGCGGAGGACTACCAAATGGCCAGACAGATGCTGCAGCGGCAAGGTAACAGCCAAGCAACTGTAAGACACTATCTTATTTAAACTCCAAGTCTGATAAGAACTCTGGAGGGGGTAACAAATCTGCATCCAAAGACTTTGCTATAACTGTAATAAGCCAGGTCATATTGCAAGAAATTAATGTAGTAAGAAGACTGTCACTGGATCAGACTTGTCCTTAGGAAATTGGGGCAAGTACTTAACAGATGTGAAGGTGGGAGATAAGACTGTGAAAGGACTTAAGAGATTCGGGAAGCAGACAGACCCTGGTACATACTGAAGTGCTAGGAAAACAATATCCAAAAGGACCAGGTACTGATATCATCTGCATCCAAAGGGACACTCCATACTATCCCACCACCCAAGTGACTGACTATTAATGGGGTGTCGCACCAAATGAAAGTGGGGGTAGTACCCAAGTTACCTATACCCATCATTATTGGAAATGACTTTCCAGGATTTACTGAGTTAATCTCAGGGGCAGTAAATCCTGTTGTTTCAGCAGCTGTGGTGACAAGAGCACAGGCAAAGAAAATCTCAGTTGGTGGAAACACTTTACCATTCGCTAATTTTATTTGAGCAGAGTTCCAAGATCCAGAAATCCAGGAAAGAAAGAAGACACTTGAAGAAACGGTAACAACAAAAGACTGATGGACATAAGGGGTTAACATATGAAAATGCTAAAACTAAACTGACCACTGATTGTGATTTTCTTTCAGAACAAGCTAACAAAGTTTTTCTCCAGAGTAATTTTAAGCAGCTTGGGGTGAAACCCAAAATGGAAATTATGTACTTACAGTAATTCTTGACCTTCTTGGACAAAGTCTCCACCACTCACACTAATGGAACTATGCCGGAGGTGCTAGGCCCCACGGAAGCCAAAAATCTTCAGGAGGAACGATGCCAGGACAGGACCGCACATGCGCGGTGCTGCAAGACTACCTCACGCCATATAGGCAATCTCGGCGTCGACCCTCAAACTGCCTCAGTACCTTTTCGATCAAGGAGGTGCAGCATAAACTAACGAAAGAAAACCTAACCCTAACTTCCAGGCATGTGAAGGCCTGGATGACCCATGTAAGAAGGGTCAATTCAACAATGTGTTCACAGCCTGAACAACAAGGAAGTGAAGACCAAAACAGAACGAGTGAGCTCGGGGGATGGTGGGTGGGCGTGTGAATGAATGGTGGAGACTTAGTCCAAGAAGATCCAAGAATTATGGTAAGTACGTAATTTCCATATCTGCCTGGACTAAAAGTCTCCACCACTCATTTACACTAATGGGAGAGTACCGAGCTAAAAATTAACCCCCCACCCCGAGTAGGGTGGCATGAGACAGAGCTCACTCAGGACAGAAGTCCATAAGGACTGTCCTGCCGAAGAAAGTTAACTGTCAGGGATGGATATCCAGAACATAGTGCTTTACCAAGGTACATATGGAGCTTCAACTCGCCGCCCTGTAGATGTCTGCAACAGGTACATTACGAATCTCACCCAGGAAAGCTGCAACCGCTCTGGTAGAGTGGTGAGAACCCGGCCTTCCAACTTAAGCTGTGCCATGGATTAGTAGTATCGAAGACATGCTACTAACCAAGCAGAAATACATCTCATGGCAACAGGCTGACCCAGCCAAGGCATTCGGAAAGATACAATAGTTACTCAGATGCTTATCTCTTCGTTCTGGTAGATGTAGAATCGCAGAACCCTCTTAACATTCAGAGAGAGATAAAGGGAGCGCTCTCTCTCCTTCATTCTTGAGTTAAAGTAAGTTGGAAGAAGCAAAACTTGACCAATGGTAACTGAGCCAGTGACATGTCTACTGACTCAAGATAGTCCGAAAACACAGAGAGGTGAACATTCTCTGTCAAGAAATGTAGACCTGCTTTCAACAGGTCCACGAGGCACCCCAAAATTTTACTTGGTGGGCAACCAAAAGGGTCCAGACGGAACCTTGCACACCAGAAGGTGAATCTGGCACCTTCCCTGAATCAGAAAACCCTTCCTGAAGAAAGCGATTGATAAGTTGTGGGAACTGCTTTCTGAGACTCAGACTCTGACCCAGATGGGCTGGCTCGGAGCCAAACATCCAGGAAGTGAAGGCTTGAATACAGAGGCTGTAGTGAACTCCTCCCTGAACAGGTACTTGTTTAACCTTTCAAGGTTGAGAAATGGGCACATGCAGCCTGTTATCTTGGAACCAAGCAAAGGAAGTAAAAACCTGTGTTCAGACGCTGTGGAACAACTACTGCTCTGTGGCCCCATCTCTCAGAGGAAGGAGGGTCTGACAGAGAGGCAAACAGACTGGGCTGCTGCCTGGGTCTAGGAAAAATCTCTATGAAACTGGGAGAGTATCCCTCTTGGACAATCCTGAATACCCATACGTCTGCTGGATTGGACTTCCACTAGCTATAAAACCAAACCAAGTGCCCCCCATTACCGCTGAGAGGCTTCCACCTCAGACAGCTGAGGTGGGACCTGGGCTGGCTGCAAGAGGATGGTACCGGCTGCTTTCGGGCCCTGTGCCCTCTGCTGCGATTTTTTACTTTTTTTTTTTTTGCAGTTGAGAAGTTGGTTCCTGATGAGGCTGCCAGGACTCTACCTTGAAAGGACTGCCTGTTACAAGAATGACAGTGCAGTCCCTCTGAGGGGCAGCAGGAGTCCGAATGCCCTCCAGAGCTCAATCTGAGGGCTGAACCAATAATCAATGCCAAGGAGATGTTAATCACGTTTTGCCAATGGTAGCCACCCCTGGGGCAGTGTCACAGGGGTCCATAAAAGCTTTTAGCTGATTACTGGGCTATATTCCCTATCAATGGAGTGGAAGAGTCCGGGAAGCTCTCGACCACTGAATTTAGTGTGTTCCACAGGGTGTACCTGTACTGAGGCCTGAAGGCACTCCAGATGCAGAAGTCTGCTATGGTCCACAGATGAAGTCCGAAATGTTATGGTGGACCCCATATCCCCGACGAAAAAACTGAAAAGAAGATCTTCCATCACAGGCTCTGCTGATACAGAAGGCTTGCATTTCAGCCTCTAAAATGAGTCATCCGCTGCGTCTCCGACAAAGCAGGACAGGGAGAGAGACTCATCCAGATCCACTTCTACCCCAGAAGAACCTCCAAAAGGCAGGTCGAGGACAGAATCACAAGAAACGCCACCACACAGAACAGTGTCGAGGAGTTTAGCGTCATTCACGGCGCAGGCACCACACGCGGTATCAGGCATACTGGCCCTAGACCTGAAGAAGAAAAAAAAAAAAGGGCGAGAAGGAAAGTGGTGTCCATGCCGGCCCCTGTAGAGGAAGAGATGAGGGGGGTAGGCATGAGAGGTTGGCGTCGATGGCGCTGGCACCGCGGACATACTGCCCACCCGACTCTGCCGTGGCCCAGTGGCTCCGAGGCTCGAAAGGCCTCAGGACTGAGACCACTGGCCAAATCAACTGGGCAGACGTCGTACCCCCTGCTTTAAAAGAGCAGCCCAGAGGTGAAACTGCTCACCGGAGCCCCATCAAGGACAGAGATGGGGCCCGGTGTCAAAGATCGTGGCCGTTAAGAACGGAGCCACAGAGGACCCCACCAAAGTCAGGTCAGGCCTACTGCTCGCCACCACCAACGATCCCTGTGCAGACATAACCAGAGGGCAACCTCTAGTGGTACCGTTTCTTCTTCCATTGACAGAAGGAGGAAGAGCTTGAGGTCGAGTGGAGCTGGGTTCCAGATCGAGATCGGGAACAGGCCCACTGCTTTTGTGCTTAGAGCATACTGTCCTCCCTCTCTGAGCGCTGGACTGCCAGTGGTCGGACCCCCCCCCCACAAAGGGCGGCGGATTGGACACAGCCCCACTGCCATTACAGCTTTCAAACGAAGTCTTCCTACCATCACCGTCACCGTCTAAGGTCGACTCCGTTGATGACAGGCTGAGAATTTCTTCCTCTTCTTTTTGTTCATCACCTCTCATTTAAAATAAAAAAAGAACACTAAAAGTAGTAAATTAATCAAATACTGAATGGCTATAGCTGCTGTCGTATTGGCAGAGACTTGACCCCGGCAGGCGGTAGCGTCATTCGCTTTCAGCGGCGGGAGAAAAGAAACTGAGGCAGTCTGAGGTGGCCTTGAGATAGCCTATACAGCAGGAGCTAATCTCATAGCGCCGCGCATGCGCAGTCGTATCCCGGTGCCGGCCCTCCTGAAGATTTTTGGCTCCCATGGGGTCCTAGCACCTCCAGCACAGTCCCATTACTGTGAATGAGTTTTGGAGACTTTTAGTCCAGAAAGATCAGGGTGAACCTACGTTTAAAAAATGTAATGGGCTACTGCACAGAGTTTGGGTTAAATCTCAGACACAGGACCAGATAGAACAATTGGTTATACCACAAAAGTATAGATCTGAGTTGTTACAGATAGCACATGACAGTCATATGACTGGTTACTCAGGGAGGGATCCCACCCGTGCCAGATTGCTGTACAGATTTTGACTGGCCTGGAATGCATGAAGATGTTGCCACCGATTGCAGTTCTTGTGCAGAGTGTCAGAAAGTAGCTGCAGTGACTAAAATAGACATGGTGCCCCTACCTTTGACAGACATGCCTTTTGAGAGAATTGCAATGGATGTGGTTGGCCTCAGGCAAAAGTAAAAAAGGCAAATCGACTAATTTTGGTAGTATGCGACTATGCTGCTCGATACCTAGAGGCAGTTCCAATGCATACTGTCACAGCCCCAAAAGTGGCAGCAGAGCTTGCCAAAATTTTCAGCAGAGTGGGCATACCCAAAGAGATTATTACTGATCAGGGTGGTAAGTCTGGTGCTGCATTACTGAAGAAGCTGTGCCAACTACTAGGTATCACTGCCAAAAGAACTTCCCCCTTATCACCCTCAGATGGTTTTGTTGAGCGTTTTAATCAAACCCTAAAATGCATGTTAAAAAGGGTTGTAAAAAGGGAAGAGAAAGACTGGGACCAATAGTTACCTTACCTGCTTTTTGCTTACAGAGAAGCGCCACAAGCCTCAACAGGTTTTTCACCAGTTGAAATGCTGTATGGTAGACAACCTAGAGGGCCACTAGATGTAATAAAAAGGAACATGGGAAGAAAACCCCAGTCGGAAACACTCCATTACATCTTATATGTGTGATGTGCCCCGAGAAAGAAGCTGACAAAAGATGCTGAAATCACCCATAGTAATCAGGAAGAGGCCCAAAACCAGCAGAAGGTGTATTATGACCATGGGGTAAAAGAAAAAATTACTCACCTTAGTAATGTTGTTTCTTCTAATGGAGTCTTGCTATATTATGACATACACAGTGAGTCCCAACCTTCGAACTGCTCCGGAGGTGAAAGAGTTAACTTTCCATGCCAGGCATGGAACGCTGAGCTCGAGCTTGGTTGAAAATTCTGTCTGTTGTTCTTCAAACTTAAACTGTCAGATCTTTACGAGCTAAACTCACTAAGGTCCTGTGTGGAAGCTGTAAACCTACACTAACCAACTGGCTACTAAATATAAGAACACATTTTTTGGTCCCAAAACAAAGACTCAAGTCAGGAGACCCAAAAAACGAAAAACACAACACCCAGTCACCCCAAAAAAGGGAGGGGTGAAAAAACAAGGTGGGCATCTACTAAGTGCCAACATTGCACTGAGACCTACATCCCAAAAACAAAGGTTCTGAGAAGGGCAGGCAGGGGGGGAGGTCATAATATAGCAAGACTCCATTAGAAGAAACAACATTACTAAGGTGAGTAATTTTTTCTTCAAACAACATGAAGTCTTGCTATATTATGACATATGCAGACTACACAGCAGTACCTCCATGGAGGAGGGACAGAACCTACTTAGGAAATAGGCTCTGAAGCACAGCTGTGCCAAACCGACCATCACTCCTAGCCTGGGTGTCCAGAGAGTAACGCTTAGTAAAAGTGTGAACTGTTTTCCAGGTAGCTGCTTGACAAATCTCTAGAATGGGGATCTCCCTGGCAGCAGCCAGGGAAGCAGCTGTACCTCTGGTAGAGTGAGCCCTCAGGCCTGAGGGAGGAACCTTACCCAGTTTTTCATAACAGAATTGGATACAAGAGACAATCCACCTGGCAATGGATCTTTTAGTGGCAGGTTTCTTTACCAACCTCACCCATAAGTGAGGAACAGTTGAGGAGTCAAACCTGTGACCCTTGGTACGCTCAATGTAGTAACTAAGGGCTCTCTTCACATCTAAGCTGTGCAGCCTCCTCTCACCAGAGGAGGAATGGTCAGTGAAGTACACTGGAAGAGAAATAGACTGATTAAGGTGGAAATCTGAAACCACCTTAGGCAAGAACTTCCTGTTAGTCCTGAGGACCACCTTATCTCTATGAAAGGAGATAAAATCAGGCTTCACTGACAAAGCTTGTAATTCACTTATGCGTCTGGCAGAAGTGATGGCTACCAGAAACACAGTCTTCCAAATCAAATACTTAAGCTCTGCTGAAGACAAAGGCTCAAAAGGAGGTTGCATAAGCTGAGCAATGCAAACATTAAGATCCCAGGCAGGGGCAGGGTCCCTGAATGGAGGGTTGGTGTGAAGCAATCCCTTAAAAAACTTAGAGAATACAGGATGAGCTGAAAGAGAAGAGGGTTTACCTGCTGAAATGAAAGCAGACAGCTGCCAAATGCACCTTTAGGGTCGCTGGTCTGAGCCCCAAAGTGTTTAAATGGACCATATAATCCAGGACTGTGAGTAAATCAGCAGATTCTGGGGAAATATGCTTCCCAGAGCACCATATGGAAAACCTCTTCCATTTGGAATTGTAAGTAGCCCTGGTGGAAGGCTTCCTAGAAGCCTTCAATATATCCATTACACCTTGGGAGAGGTGTAGATCAGCAAACTAACTCTTCAAGAGCCAGGCCTTGAGATTGAGAGATTTGAGGTTCAGGTACCAAACCCTTCCCTGAGCACAGGTTAACAGATTGTGATTCCTGGGAAGACACAGGGGAAGATGGACTGCTAAGGACAGTAGGAGTGGATACCAGGGTTGTCTGGCCCAATCTGAATCACTTTGCAGGACTGAGATCTGATTTTGACTAACACTTTGAACAGGAGAGGGAAGGGGGGAAAAGCATAGAGAAACTTCCCTTCCCAAATGAGAACGAAGGCATCCAGAGGGACTGAGCCCAACACTGGGGGCCTGCAGCCAAAAAGGGGAAGTTGGTGATTGTCTGGGGCTGCAAAAAGATCTATCTGCAGGGTGCCCCATCTGGCAAATATTACCTCCAGGACCAGGGGATCCAGTGACCATTCGTGGTGGCCCTGGGAAATCCTGCTGAGAGCATCTGCCAGGACATTGTCCTTGCCTGGGAGGTGAACTGCAATAAGGGAGGTGTTCAGGGAGTAAGCCAGAGACCACAACTTCATTGCTTCGTGCACAAGGCCGTAGACCAGTGCCTCCTTGCTTGTTGATGTACCACATTGTAGTGGTGTTGTCTGTTCTGACCTGTACAACTTTGTTCTGAACAGATTTGCAAAACTTGAAGTGCTAGAAAATTGCTCTGAGCTCCAACAGGTTGATGTGGAGCAGAGATTCCTGAGGGGACCACAGTCCCGGTGAGTGAGGTCGCCCATGTGAGCTCCCCACCCCAAGAGGGACGATCTGTAGTAAGGATTAAAGAGTGAGACTGAGTGACAAAGGAAACCCCCTGTCTCAGATTGCTCTGATCCTGCCACCACTGTAGGGCTTGGATCAGGGTTCAAGTCACTGGGATCAACTTGGTTAGAGGGTCCTTTCTTCGAGACCAAAAGGCTCTCAAATGGAATTGGATGTCCCTCATCTGAAATCTTGCTCCTTGCACTACTGCTGTAGAAGCAGCCATGTGCCCCAGGAACTGTAGAAAATGCCTTGCTGTTCGAGAGACCTGCAGGGTGAATGAGGAGGCCAGAGAGACCAGGGTCCTTGCCCTGTCCAAAGGAAGGAAGGCTCTGGCTTCCTCTGTGTTCAGTTCTGCGCCTATGAAGGTGAGGAGCTGGACAGGCTCTAGAACTGACTTTGGAAGATTCAGAAGGAAACCTAGAGAGGTAAGCAGTTGCTGAGTTATCTGAAGATGTAACTTGACTTGGTCTGGAGACTGGCCTACTATGAGTCAGTCGTCCAGGTAAGGGAAGATGGCAATTTTTTGTCTTCTTAAGTAGGCAACTGCTACTGCCAGGCATTTTGAGAATACCCTTGGAGCAGAGGTGAGGCCAAAGGGCACTGCTCTGAACTGGTAATGGCCTGAGGGCAGCTCGAACCTGAGGTACTTTCGATGGGAGCTTCTGATGAGAATATGGAGTAGGCATCCTTGAGGTCCAGGGGCGTAGCCAGTCCCCTTGCCTTAGAGAGGGTAGAATAATTCCAGAGTCACCATTTTGAATTTTGGTTTAAAAGGTGCTTGTTTAGGTATCTGAGATCCAGGATGGGCCGCCATTCTCCTGTCTTTTTGGGGTAAGGAAGTACCTGGAGTACAATCCTTTGCCCTGGTGTAGGGTGGAACCCTTTCCCGGCTCCGAAGCCAGGAGGTAGAGACTTCTGCCTCTGGGGCAAGTGCCTCTGATGGATTTGCAGGTGGAAAGGATCTGGTTCTCATCTTTGGAAATTTTTGGAAGCCGAGAACCAGTCCCTGGCTTACTACTTCTAGGACCCACTTGTCTGATGTCAGAGACTTCCAGTCCTGGACAAAGTAAGCCAGCCTGCCCCCAACAGGTAGTTGAGAATCGGCCCTGGCCACCCCATCAGGGTGCCTGCTTGGCAGGGGCTTTAGGCTGAGGGGTGTTAGCAGGCCTGCTTGTACCCCATCTGTCTCTCCCTCTAAAGAACCCCTGGGTGTAAGCGAAGAGGAGGCCTGGGCTTGGTAAAAGGCCTATGAAAAGGCCTGCCCCTGCCCCTGGAAGGCTGCCTTTGAGGAGTGGCCTGCCTTTCCTTGGCCTGTGCACTCCTATAGGTGGCCCTATACTCATCCATTTTCTTCATGTAATTCTCTGTCTGCTCCCCAAACAGAGAATTACCACAACAGGAAAATCCATGGCCTTAGTCTGGTTATCCTGTGACAGGCTAGTACATCTGAGCCAAGCCATTCTGCGAAGTGCCACAGATGTAGCCATGACTCTTGACACATCATTAGAGTCCACTGCAGCATGGAACTGCACCTTAGATGCCTCAATACCATCAGCAGCCACCTGCTCCAGCTCCTTGGCAAGCTGGCCAGGGACCTGTTTTGCTAGAGCCATAACAGTATCCCATCTGGATTTCTGGTATCTAGCAACATAAGCCATATAATTTGCCTGTCTGAGTCCCAAGGATGCTGCCATGTACTGTTTCTTTGCCATGGCATCAATCCTCCTGGAGTCCTTGTCAGGGGGGTGTGAAGCCAAGGGAATATTTGCCTTGTCACAGGCTGCAGCCTGCACTACTAACATGGCTGCATTGTTGTGTAAGGAACTCCGTATCAGAGCCTGACAATGTACCTCTTGTCCATTCTCTTATCAACAGGAGGTATAGTGTGAGGAGTTTTAGAATTTTTACTGTCTGTTTCAAAAGATTTATGTAAAGGAATAGACAGTCTCTAGACTCTGGGATATCCATCATTTCCACATAGTCAGGCTCCTCTTGATCATCCACAGCTTCCTCCATAGGGAGCTGGAGGGTTTCAGCCACTTTTTTATAAAACATAAAATGAGAAGGGGACTCAGAAAGCCTAGGAGGAGACACTCCTGAAGGTCTGTCTGGGGAGATGTTCGGTTCAATGGGCACATCCAGACTTTCAAATCCACATTCACTCTCCTCATACTCCTCTTCCCCCTCCTCCGGTTCATAAAATTCCTCTAAATCATACTCTTGAACCACTGGAACCAGCTGAACCGTACGCTTACCTGATGGTGCTGGTTCGTTCGGACCCGGGGAAAGCGACTGGACAATTTTAATCGCTTTGGCTATTTCTTCAGCAGTTGGAGAAGAAAGTTTTGGCTCCACACCAGCTGATTTCCTAGTCCTTTTTGCTGGAACCGACTCCTCCGAGTCGGCTCTCCTTTTGCCCGAGGAAGTTTCGCCCTGGTCAGAGGCCCTCGGTTCGGTTGGAACCGAACCGGCTGGCCATCCGGTCGCGGACTTCTTTGTCCTCCCTTTCCTGAGCCTACCAACTCTTTTCCAGGGTAGCTGCGGAAAATTTTACAAATCTGGCAGTCTGCATTGAGGTGGTCAAACCCAGACAATAAACACAGGTGGTGTGGGGTCAGCCTTGCTTGAACCCCACAGACACTGCAGTGTTGAAACCCAGTGGGCCCGGTTTTTCTTTTGGGTTTCTCAGACATAGTGCCAGTCCTAACCAAACTTGCCCGTTTATGGCAATCTGCCAAGCAAGACCCTCTTATCGGTTCCCAACCGTGTCACGGGTCGTGGAAAAAAACTTAATAAAATCCGTTTTCTTTAGAACCGATAAGAACCGGTAACCACACTCTAAAAGACAGATTAATGTATTTTAAAACAACCTGATCAGTTCAAACCAAACCGATAACCATTTACAAGTTCCACACAGAAGAAATAAATGTAAAACCTATCTAGTACTCACAATACCATAGACAGAGCTTGAACCGACCAGTTGCGGTTTAAATTCGGTCAAAAAAACGAGAAAATAATACTTTAACAGACAAAATGAACCGAGCAGAAGGAGAAAATCTCCGGAGCGACTGTTCAGTGAGGCGGAGTAAAGAATCTGACAGTTTGAGTTTGAAGAACAACAGACAGTTTTCAACCGAGCTCGAGCTCAGCGTTCCATGCCTGGCATGGAAAGTTAACTCTTTCACCTCTGGAGCAGTTCGAAGGTTGGGACTCACTGCATATGTCATAATATAGCAAGACTTCATGTTGTTTGAAGAAAAAGTTTCTGAGCCAGGTGAAAAGGTCTTGCTACTGTTACCCACTACAGAAAAACTGTTAATGAAGTGGTAAGGGCCTTCTAAGGTGCTTAGACATACTGGCAGTTAACTATGAGACTGAGACCCCTGATAGGAAAAATCCTACTAAGATATACCATATTTTTTATTTTACTGTTTGGGGAAAAAAATAAAACCTTACTTGGGAATTTTACAACTGCTCCTGGTTTTCCTACGCTTCCTGACCCGTGCCTCGATGACAGACAGCAGCCTAATGGACTGTATATCATTGATGTGGATCAGGCCCTGGATTTCCTTGTAAAGGAGATCACACTAGCAGCTGACAAATTTGCCCCCATTAAAAGACGCATGATCCGAGGTAGATCAGCAGTCTGGCTCACCCCAGAGCTACTAGAACTTATGCACCTCCGAGACAATGCCTGGTCCAGAACTAGACATTCGGGTAGCCCCGTGGACACTCAGATGTACAAGACTGCCCACCATAAATGTACCTGGGCTATTAGGGAGGCAAAAAGCTAGACACTTTAGGGAGAAGCAGAACAAACTTTAGGGAGATGGCAAGAAGTTCTAGGGGTCCCTAAAGGAACTCCTTGGAAGCTCTGACAAGGGTGCTCCGCAGCTGATAATTCAAGATGATTCCCACATTTCTGACCCTAAGGAAATCGCTGACATTCTGAACACCGCCTTTACAGACCTTCGCTCCTACATCAACACTACTGACTCCACCAACCAGTACACCTCCTTCAGTACCCCACTGCATGACACCATAAACAATGCCCCTACTAAAGTCACACATGCCGACTATCCCAAGTTTTACTTTAAGTCGGAAACCATGAAATATGTTTGACGGGGTACGAAATAAAACCAGAGTAGGTAGCGATACAATAGACATGAAACTCTCTGCCTTATCACTAGACATCCTGAAACAGCCCATCTCCAAACTGTTCAACCTCTCCCTCCAACTTTCTAAATTCCCCACCCTCTGGAAATCGGCAGTTGTCACCCTGGTACACAAAGGACGAGACAAAGCGTGCATTACTAACTACAGGTCAATTTCCATACTCTTCCCCCTTATCCAAGGCACTTGAACGAGTAGTTGCGGATCAGCTGGTGACCTACCTCAACAGCTACAACCTTCTGTGTCCCCAGCAGCACGGCATTAGATGGCAGCACACCACCATCTCAGCCCTTTTAGAATTCACAAACTCACTACATGAGTCCCTTGACAAGGGTGAAATGGTTGAGTCAATTTTCGTTGACCCGACCAAGCTATTCGACCTCGTGAACCACACCTTACTGTTGGACAAACTCACTGGGATCAGCATTTCTGGGGAAGCCGTTGGGTGGTTCGAGAACGACCTAGCTGACCGCATCTGAAAAGTAAAGATTAGTGGAATCCTCTCCGACTCAAGGGCGATCTCAGTAGGAGTTCCCCAGGGTTCAATCCTGGGCCCTCTACTGTTCAGCCGGTTTGTAAAATGACCTGCCCACATCCTGCTATATGCAGACAAGGCAGAAGTCTATACCAACGGCACTGATTAGTAAACTGCCAACCACAATTTACACCTCAACTTCCACTCCCTTGAGCACTGGTTCCTACGAAACAAGCTGCTCTTGAACCACAAAAATACGAAATCAATGATTCTTGTAAGCCATCAGAGGATGAGCAAACTCCTCTCCCTCTTCATCATAAACCAGAATGGAGAGGTACCTTAACAAGTGACCTTCAAATATCCTGGCATTCTATATACTGTTCCTAGTTATACATTATGTATTTTCACACAGAAACTATCAAATAACTGAAATGTGTGTGTTCACATAGCACATGTGCCTGAAATAGCAGAGTGTGGCAGACACCCGTTTGTCAATCTGAGAGGAAAAAAAATTTTCTTACACTAACCCATTTATTAACTACATCAAAGACAAACTACTCGTATCAATTAACGTACTTTAGATTGATTTTACATCTATTAAACAACCCAGTGTTATATAGCTAGAAAAAAACAGTTCTGATGAGAAAGAAATGAAAAGTATGTACCTACCGTAAATCTTGCTCTTTTCTTGCATCTTCACCATTCATTATTGTTGGGTGTAAGCCGGAGGCGCACACCCACCACAGGAGTCTTTTTTTGGAGGGAGGAGTTGGCACAGACAGTGCCACCCACGTGGCTCACGTACTGCGCAGCGCATGCGGGTTGGCCATTAGGTGCAGTAGACTTCACCTCCATCCCAGTTCTGTTGAGTTGGAGAGGAGGAACAGCTCTTAGAGAAAGAGTGAGGCAAGACAGCCGAGGGATAGACAAAGGAAAGGACATAAACTGAAAAAGGTATAAGCCGATTAGAGGACAGAAAGGAGAGAACCCTACCCTAAGTGGCCATGGGGCCCTCAATCCTTGGGCGGTCTCAGGAGAAGGAGAAGGCAAAGGATAGAAAGAAAAAGATAGAAGAGGTGGAAGTAAAGGAAAAAAGGGGGAGGGAGGAGGGCTCTCCACCACGCTAAAATGGAAGACAACTGGCTTGAGAGTTTCAAAACCCCTGTGGGAATGAAGACAAGGGAGCAAGGATCCCACTAGTCACAGAGGTTATAGAACCAAGGTCTGAAGGGGATTATTGGTCTTGTCAGTCTTGGCGTAGGCAGATCTCTCCTCCCACCCTTTATCCGTAATTGTTATGAAAATCCTAGAGCGTAGATCTCACAGACTGTCCCCTTGGAGGGCGATCAGTCCTGCTCAGAAGAGGAGTGAGTCCTAACTTAGGTGTAGGGAAAGAAATCTGGTAAAAAATTTCCCCACAGGAGTACTGGTGTAGTCCCCACTTCAGTTGAAGAGAACCACGGGACATCCGTGCCATAAAAAAAGAGGGAGGAAAATCCCACAAACTCTCCTAGGACTGCACTGATGTAAATGACAACCAGAGGGTGACTTAAACCAGAGGATTATGCAAGCCCCAAGAGGGGGACACCCCAGCGCATCATCAGAAGAATCTGAGGGAGTTCCCTCAGAGTTTAAGGCAAAGACCCTACTACCGTCATCTCCAGGTTGAACACTGACTTTTTAGAGAAGAAACAGAGCTCTGCATTACGGGGACGGGACTCTGCTCCCAACTGGCCTTTAGGAGGGAGGACGGGCAGGGTGGAGGCAACGCCCCAGAACTGAGGCCCATGAGGGTATTGACGGTGATATTCAATAATGAATGGTGAAGATCAAGAATTACAATAGGTACGTGATTTTCATATTTTCCCTTGTCAATCTTCACCATTCATTACTATTGGGTGAGTACCAAGCCCCCCGGAGGTGACCTGGCAGAGCCCTGAGAGACAGCAGATCTCTCAGCCCCCTGCGGGTGAGGTGCAGGAGGGGAGACCCTAAAGCCCTATTAGGCCAACAAGATCCAAGGATGTTCAGGATGAGGAGGTGTCCCCGTGGCTGGGGGAAGGGACGGGAGGCGCACCTGTAAAGTCCTCCTTGCCCTGCAGGAAAAAAGTTTAGTCCCTTGGAAGGCGGAGGAGATCACCCTATGCCAGGCAATAGGTGACAACCTTGATAGACGAAGCCATGCGGCCAGTCTAATGCAGATCGCTGTCCCCACTAGTCTGGATGACACCTCACTGGCGTTGTAAGACGCCCTTGCTTGGTGCCTTGCATGCTCCAGACCCTGAGCAGAGAGGGCAATGGCCTGTCTAGATTGGTCTGTATCAGGCAAACATGCCAGGACTTGCACCAGCACCGACCACAGATGTCTAATAGGTAGCGTGGTGAGCCTGATGAGAACCTACACACAGTAACGCACACGTAGAAGAGAAAACTCTTCGCCCTCACTGGGCGAATTCTGCGGAATCCAGATCCAGGGGTCAGTCATGCGCCAGGCGCTGAAGCCCGGAAGGAGTGTTTAGGGACGTCTGCCCTGAAGGCAGGTGAGGTAGGGAACCTAGAAACTCCTGGGGGATGCAATACCATCTTCTACAGTCGGCTGGGGAAGGGGCATCTGGAGACTGCCAGGTGCGGATAGACTCTTCCTGGAAAGGGATGGGCCAGGAGGGCACCACCAGGTGGTGGACACTAAATTTACTCAGGAATGAGCGTGTCTCCCGCTCGGTATTGCTTCTCAGCACGTGAGAGATGTCAACCTCCTGGACCAGCCTTGAAAGGAACCGCTGATATTTGGTGAAATCGGCGTCAGAGGACAGGTGGATGGAAGGTTCCTCTTACTCAGAAGAGGAGCTTGAAAGTCCAGAGTCCTCCTGCGCCGGGGGAGACAGGCAAAAAACGTGTTTGTCCATGGCCCTGACATAAGTGGGAAAGGCCACCGTGGTGGCCCTGAACATCTCCCCATAGGACCCACATGGGCTGGGAGAGGAGGAGGTGACTGCAGAGGGGTGAGAGATGGGCACCGAACTGATAGGGCCCGGCCTCTGCCAGGACTCGGCAACCCAGAGACTGGTCCCGCCGGACGGTAGGACCCTGGGGCCAAACCAGGCTGCGAAGGACGTGTCTGAGATGGCAAACTCGAAGAACCCAGAGGAAGAATCTCCCCTGTGACACGACTGGGGTTGCATGGGTCCAGAAGGGCAACACTCCATACTGCCAACTCAGGATGCCGCCGAGACCTTAAAGGAAAGGTGGGGTTCAGCACTTTGACTCCTCCCCACTCCCCGTAGGGCAGTGGAGGGGGGTACCTGCGCTTCGCCACAGCCCCACAACCCCTCAAACTCAGAGGCTGCCCTCTTCCCCGACCACAGCGAAGCTGGGCCCACCAATCCAGCAAGCCCTCAGAGAGAGAGAGAGACCGCAGAGGAAGGAGTCCCAGTCCCCACCTGGAGGGTCATGGTAGCACCAGGAGCAGCTGCTGCTACAGCCTCCCCAGGAGAGGACACCCCACCCTGAGCCTCCTGGCCGTTGCCCCCAATGGACCCACACTGGCTGGTCTCAGCCGTAGGATCTGCCGGAATTACGGACTCCAGGGGCTCTAGGATAGGGCCATTGGGCCACCTGGTACCGTGTCCCAAGGGGCTCTCTGACTCAGAGGAGTCAGGGTGCCAGTCTGGATTGGCCCGTGAGTCATCTTCCTCCGAAGAGGAAGTGACCAGACAGACCTCCAGGCTAGCAATCCTGGAAGGGGCCCTGGCGCCAGACATGGCATCGCCCTGATCACCAGCACCGCGAGTGGCATAGAGATCTGGGACGGCGCCGGGAGGTGCCGCCAAGGGTCCACCAGTACCAGGCCCAGCAGCCGTGAGCCATGACACTGGGAGAGCCTGCAGCTCCATGGAGATGACTGCCAGGGCGGTGCCAGCAAGACCAGAACTGAAGGAGGCCTCCTCCTCACCGGGCCGTATATACCCAGGAGAGGTCCCAGAGAAAGGGTCAAGTGTTCTGGCCTTGGCGACCCACAAGCGATGCTGTCCTCCAAAAGTCGACGGAGCCCTGCCGACTTTAAACGCACGGAGTTAGAGAACACAGCGGTCCATGGTGAAGCAGGTGTCACAATGATCCATATCATGATTGGGTTCCAGGCATCACAAGCAAACATCATGCCAATCCAGAACAGAAAAATGCCGGCCACAGGGGCACCGATGCATTGGGGGTACGGCCCGCTTTGGATTTTTCTCTTTGCCCCTGAGCAAGACATGCAAAACAATATAATCAAACTTTAACAAAAGAGCCCGGCACTGTCAGAAAAATTAAAAAGGAATGGGCTTACCAGATTATCAACGGCGTTGGGTGGTTCAGAACTGGGATGAAGGACTGGAGAGGTGGCGTCGAACAGCGAAGGTCTATGACACAGACTAAAGTCAGCTTACTCATGCAGCAGGTGCGACCTCGATGGCGGAAGAAACAGAACTGGGATGGAGGAGGAGTCTATGGCACCTAATGGCCAACCCGCACACACAGTGAGTCAGCCACGTGGGCGCCGTTGGCACAGACTCCTCCCTCCAAAAAAAACTACCGTGGCAGGTACATGCCTCTGACTTACACCCAACAGTAATGAATGGTGAAGATTGAAAAGGGAAGATCCGACAGCAACTGTGATACAGACTAGCCAATTTCGCAAATGCATACCACTTCAGTTCAGCTGTGACATTCAAATGATCAGCTTTTTAGAATAACAAAATGTGGATTTTCAGCTAATTCATCTGAACAAATACCAGAGACTCAGTTAGTGGACAGCAAAGAATTAACTCACAGATTGCTCTAACTGATAATGGGAGACTTCAACATGCCGGATACAGATTGGTCAATACCAGCAGGAACATCTGCCAGAACTAGACACATAGTGGATTCCCTGCAGGGGGAGGGCCTCAAACAACTGGTACAGCAACCCACAAGAGACAGGGCTATCCTAGATCTAGTACTGACTAACAAGGAAGGGATCACAGATCTCCAGGTGGAAGGTCACCTGGGGGCCAGTGACCATCACATGGTATGGTTCAATTTGGCTACTACATCTAAATCATCCTATTCCAAGGCAAAAATATGGGACTTCAGAGGAGCTGACTTTGATAAGATGGCCAACAGAGTTAAGCTAGCCCTGGCAAAAGAAACACAGGTGAGGGGTACAGGCAAAGTGGGAAGCATTAAGGATGCAATACTTGAAGCAACATCCCATTGTGTTAGACAGAAAAGAAGTGCAAAAGAAGAAGGAAACCACTGGTTCTCAAATACAGTAGCAGAAAAGGTCAGAGCCAAAAGGCTGGCCTTCAGGAAATATAAGGAACACAGCGGGATGAAGATAGGAAATACACCAAACTGCCCTAAGGGAAGCAGGGAAGGCAGTAAGGCAGGCAAAGTCCCAAACTGAGGAAACACTAGCACGAACAGTAAAAGAAGGCGACAAGACTTTCTATAGATATATTAGTGAAAGGAGAAAGTCCAGAGGGGTATTGCTAAGCTTAATGGAAAAGGCAGCATGTGAGGAGGAGGACCTGTAAAGGCATCTATCCTAAATAGATACTTTGCTCAGTATTTAATGAAGAGAAGGTAGGGCAGGGCTCACAGCTCAGCATCATGGACACAGGGGGGAGGGAGGTGAGCACTACTCCCTTCACAAAAGAAAGGGTCCTACAAGAGCTTACTAAGCTCAGGGTGGATAAGGCAATGGGACCTGATGGTATACATCCCAGGGTACTTAAGAAGCTAAAGGTGGAACTAGCAGAGCCATTAGCAGAACTGTTTAGTGAGTCTCTGAGCACAGGAGAGGTCCCAGAAGATTGGAGAAGGGCAGGCGGCAGGACCCCACGGAATTCTTCTAGCTAGCTAACTTCAGCGGGGACCGCCCCCGACGTCGGTCCCGCCTCCGACGTCAGGCGTAGTACATAAGGGGGCGGTCCCGCCAGGTTCCCCAGTTCTCCCGCCGGAGACTTCCGGCCACAGGACGACATCAGAATGGGAGACAGAGGATCCACCATCAGAAGACAAAAGGGCGTAAGCCCCTGCTCAAGGCTCGGTAAGCCATGCCTCCTCCAAGGGGGAAGGTGGGCGGGAAGGTACCTGCTGCAAGAGCTGTTCTCGAAGATCTACTGTTACGGTAAGTTCTTACGTAACTGTACTATCTTACTTCGAGATACAGCTCTTGCAGCAGGTAACACCATTAGGACTGATTTCCAAGCAATAACGCTTGTAAGCATTCTGGGAGGAGGAAACTAAGAAAATCCATCCAAGTCCTGACTCTAGGACAGGAGACCCTGTAGCACAGCCAGGCCGAAACCAGCTCTTCGCCGTGAAGCAATGTCCAGGCTGTAATGCCTGATAAAAGTATGCACAGAGCTCCAAGTGGCTGCAGCACAAATGGCAGAGGAGGAGACGTTGCAGTGCTGCAAAGGAGCCACCCCTAGTGGAATGGCCCCGGACTGTACCTGGAGGGACTTCTGCTTAGCATCATAGCAGTATGATATACACTGGACAAGCCAGTGAGAAAGGGACTGCTTCGATACTGGTTGGCCCATCATCCTCTCAGCGAAGGAAATGAAGAGTTGCTCCGACTTGCGAAGCTGTTTAGTCCTGCTCAGGTAATATCTAAGACAGCGGTGAACATCCAGGGTGTGGAGCAGCGCTTCTCCTCTATTAGCATATTTAGGGAAATATACAGGCAGGTCAATGTCCTGATTGAGAGTGAGTGCAGAGACCACCTTAGGCAAGAACTTAGGATTCATCCTCAGGGAGACACTGTCCTGGTGGAAAATCAAATAAGGTTCCTTACACATGAGAGCGTGAAGCTCAGAAATTCTCCTTGCTGACGTAACCTCAACTAAAAATAACGTTTTCCATGACAAGAAATGCAGCTCACAATCCGCGGCAGGTTCAAAAGGGGGAAATGTGAGTTGTTCCACGACAAAGAGTAAATCCCATGGAGGAACAAGGTTCTTAATGGGTGGCCTAAGGTGTAACACCCCTCTCAGAAAATCTCGAGAGGCGTCAAGTTGCGCCACTGTGTGCTGTCCCACTGGGAAGTGGTAAGCAGAAATAGCGCAGAGGTGCACCTTAATAGAGGAGTAGGCAAGACCCGAATGGAAAAGGGAGAGCAGGTATTCTAGTACCGCTTTCACCGGGCAACCTAAAGGGGAAAAGCTGCGTGCTTGCGACCATAGACAAAAACAGCGCCATTTCATGGCGTACGTCGCATGCGTTGCCGGCTTTCTGGCCGCGGAAAGGACTTCCCCCACCTCTTGTGAGACCCCGTGTCGCAAAATGGCTATGTCTCTAGGAGCCAAGAATGCAGGTTCAGTGAGCGTAAGTCCGGGTGGACTAGAGAACCTTCCTCCTGAGACAAGAGATGGGAGCTGAAAGGCAACGGAATTGGAGGTTCCCGGGACAGCTGCGTTAGCAAGGGGAACCAGATCTGTCTGGGCCAGAATGGGGCTACCAGGATCATTGTTGCATGCTCCCTGCGCAGTTTGAGAAGAACTCTCTGGATCAACGGGAAGGGAGGGAAAGCGTAGAGGAATCTGTCCGCCCAGGAGAGGGACAACGCGTCTCGCCAGAAAACACCAGGCCCTGGATCTAGCGAGCAAAAATTGGGCAGTTCTGTGTTGGATGGGGAAGCGAATAAGTCCAGTTCTGGAGTGCCCCATCGAAGAAACAGATCCTCTGCGACCCCTTGAAGAAGTTCCCACTCATGGACTCTGGCCTGGGAGCGACTCAGGCCGTCTGCGATTGTGTTGTCCACTCCGGGAACGTGAACTGCAATCAAGTTCGCGCCGTGTCGATTACCCAACCCCACACTCTCATGGCTTCCCTGCAAAGGGGTAAGAGGTGCGCCCTTGTTTGTTGAGGTATATACACCGCCGTTGTCTGTCTGAAGCAGAAAAGTGCACGACGGATTTCTGACTGAAAGGCCTGCAGGGTGTAGAGGACCGCCTCATCTCCAGCACGCTGATGTGGAGGTGGGCTTCCTGAGGGTCCATGTTCCCTGGGACCTCACCCTGTTCAAGTGCGCTCCCCACCCTAGCCCTGAGGCGTCTGTGGAGAGGATCATCTCCGGGGACGGCGCTGTAAACGGGACACCTGTAGAAAGTGTCCCTGGGTCTAGCCACCATTGCCAGTCTGGAATCACGGCATTTGTGATTCTGACCGGATGCTGCATGTGGTCTTGCCTTTGGTCCCACTGCACCTTGAGCATCCACTGAGTTACCCGCATGTGGAGCCTTGCCAAAAGGGACGGTCGGAATGGCCGCAGCCATGTGTCCGAGCAG
This sequence comes from Neoceratodus forsteri, assembly GCA_016271365.2. Lineage (NCBI taxonomy): Eukaryota > Metazoa > Chordata > Ceratodontiformes > Ceratodontidae > Neoceratodus > Neoceratodus forsteri. The sequence goes on from CM057450.1 coordinate 1,550,159,491, forward strand.
ACGAAGGACCAGCCTGGCAGGGACAATCTTCTTCGCCGAGAGATCCCTGATGAGGGATCTGATGCATTCCGCTCTGTCGTCTGGGAGAAATGCTTTCCCCTGAACGGTGTCCAGAACTGCGCCTATGAACTGCAGCTTCTGTGACGGTACGAGGAGAGACTTCTCGTAGTTGATTATAATGCCAAGAGACTGGAACAAGTCCTGAGTGCTCTGAATAGCCAGCAACAACGCCTCTCTGGAGGTGGCCATGAGAAGCCAATCGTCCAAGTACGGGAACACATAGTGGCCCTGTCTCCTTAAGGACACTGCCACGACTGCCATGCATTTGGTAAAGACCCTGGGGGCCGATGACAGTCCGAACGGAAGGGCCTGGAACTGAAAATGGTAGCCGAGGAACTCAAAGCGCAGGAACCTCCTGTGCGCTTGAGCCACAGGGACGTGCAGGTAGGCATCCTGCATGTCTAGGGACGCCATAAAGGCGTCCTGCTTCAGCATGGGAATGAGGCCCAGAAGGGTCACCATGCGAAACCATTTGTAGGCGACCAACGTATTTAGGTCGCTGAGGTCCAAGATTGGACGGAGGTCCCCTGTTTTCTTGGGAACCAGAAAGAAGTGGGAATAGTATCCGGAATCTATCTGGTTCTCTGAACATACTCCACCGCCTCCCTTCTGCAGGAGCGTGAGTATTTCTTGCCTGATAAGAATTTGTGCTGACCCGGTAACGGAGAGCAGAGAGGCCCCTGAGGGTATTTGTCTGCGTAATTCTATAAAGTGGCCTTTTTCACCAACTGAAGAACCCACCTGTCTGTGGTAATGGACTGCCATCCTGGCAGGTAATTCGCAATACGACCCCCGACCTTGATGTCCCGTTGATCCTGAGGGCCGGGGGCCGAGAAGGAGTCAGGCTGTGGCAGCGGAGGGAGCCACGGGCTGAGCCAGCTTAGCTGGGCGCTGACTTCTGCCCGCAGGCTGTCTTCCCTGGGCTCTGCGAGAACCGGAGCCCCTCTGTTGTGGACCGGTGCGGGACTGTTGTCTCTGTGTCCGTCCATGAAAACGGCTTTGGTTCCTATGAAAGGAACTAAGCTTTGGTCAGTACACTGCCTGGACCGACCTCACCGCCTTCCCGGCCTCTTGGAGCTTGGTGAGAACCTTCTCAGAGGGTGCACCAAAGAGAACTTCTCCTTCGAAAGAGGTGCCCATGATGTTCTTCTGGACGTCCGGGGTAAATCCGGAGACACGAAGCCATGAGTGTCTCCGGAGGCATACGTCTGAAGCTGCCGCTCTGGCCGAGGAGTCCGCGGAGTCATACGCGGCTTGCAGCACCTGGGTTTCCACGTCCAAACCCGTATGGAGGAGCTGCAACATCTCCTCCTTCTGCTCACCTTCTGGCAATTTCTCTGCCAGATCCAGTCCCTGTTCCCACAAAGCATTTTGGAACTGCACCATGTGGGTCAAGTAGTTCAGGGATCTGATGGCGCAGGTAGCGGAAGCATACGTGTGCCTGCCCATAGCATCCAGCTGTTTGGACTCCGGGTCCGGTGGCATGGTGCTCAAATGTTGCAGTCTCCGGGACTGGTCATGAGAGGCTGTTATGACCAGCGAGTCGGCCAGAGGATGTTGAGCCAAGTACTGGTCCTCCTTAGGAGCCTTGTACAGGTGGTCAGCTTTCTTCGGCATCGATGGAAGCGAGTGTGGACGCTTCCACGCTGCCTTGGTGACATCCACAAAAGTGTCCACCAAGGGTGGTACCACCACAGGCTTGGGATCCTTCTGCCGAAGATATCTAGCAAGGCGTAATCTCTCGGGGTCTAACTCTTCCGCATCCCAGCCCATGTTCTCTTGGATATGTCTCATGATTTCCAAGAACGATGAGTCATCTGGAGGAGATTTAGGAAGCTCACATGGGTCCGGAGAGGGGAGAGAGGGATCTGGATCTTGTCGAGGACTCGATCCTGTATCCTCCGTCGAGGCGACGCTAGTCTTCTGGGTCTCTAGGACTGGGACCCTGAAGAGGATCTAGACTGAGGTCTCCTATCTGGTCTTCCCTTGGAGGGTCCGGTGGGCCCTGGAGGTACTGCCCTGCCCTGGATGGGGAAGGGGCGAGAGGGGCCGGAGGGGTCGTGAGGTGGCGGAGGAGGAGGAGGAGGAGGAGGTAGTGTGGGAACCACATCCTTTTTAATGGTATCCCACCAATAGGTAAAGAGCTCCTTCACCTCAGAGAAAGAAAGGCCAGACGACGGACCAGGTGCCGGTGGTCGGTCGTCGGGTTCCGGCGTCGGCTCCTCAGGGGCCTCAGGTTGCGGGGAGGGTTCCCTTGGAGGCTCGACAGGACCGGGTTCTCCCGTCTGGTCCTCGGGCTGCGTCAGTTCCTCCTCCGTGATAGTCTCCTGACCAACGTCGGTAGGAGGCGTCAGGGTCCTCTTCTCGACTCGTGCGGACGTCGGCCCTCCTGCCGATGACCGAGAGAGCGAAGGCCTGACCGGCGACGGGCGTCTGGTCAGCGGCTCCTGGGACCTGTGATGAGTGGCCGACGTCGGATGGGCCGACGTAGGGTCCGACGGCTTCTTGAGCGAGGTAAGCTCCTTGGTCTTCCGCTGGGGAGGAGGAGGCAAGGAGGCAGACCTGACGTCGGGTTCGGAATGTCGGGAACCCGACTTGCGGTGAAGATGATGGTCCCCAGACCTAACCAGGGCTTTAGAAGAAGAGGACGAAGAGGGCCTGGAGGTCTTGGCCTGTGAGGAGGAAGAGGAGCCTGACGGTTTCTTCACCGCAGCGGAGGGAGGCTGAGAGCGGGCCCGGGATGGCGAACGGTCGGACCGAGAGCCGGAACTACGGGAGTCGGAGGCCCTAGACAGGGACCTGGATGGAGCCTTCTCCCTATGCTTCTCAGAATGTTTCCGGGCTTTCAGCAGAACTCCCTTGAGGTGTCCATGGCCTTAACATTCTCCTCGAGACGAACGCCTGCAGAGCCTTCCGCGCGGATCCGGTCCGCTGTTAAACCCCTGGCAGAAAATACAGGACCGGTGTCGGGTCTGGGCCTAGGCACCGACGCAGGCCGAATGGATCCTTGAACGGGATTGCTTCTCATAGGCGCATTTCTTTGAGGGATGGCCTTCAACGGAGGTTGAGAGGACATGAGACAGCAACTTAGCTGAAAAATGAACTTTCCTCAATGAAGAACTTGACAATGCGTCGCGCTAGAAGCGATCCGAAAGGTTTGAGACTTGCAAGTCGACGGCGGAAAAGAACTGGGAACCTGTGGGACCGTTATGTACTATGCCTGACGTTGGAGGCGGGACCCATGTCGGGGGTGGTCCCAGCTGAAGTTAGCTAGCTAGAAGAATTCCGTAGGGTCCTGCCGCCTGCAGTCCTAATGGTGTTACCTGCTGCAAGAGCTATATCTCGAAGTAAGATCCTCTTGTACTCCACAAATAAGTTCAGGGAACCGAGGTCCAGAATCGGCCTTACATCTCCTGTCTTCTTCAGGACCAGGAAGAAGTGGGAATAGTAACCCATTCCTGGAAGAGAAAGTGGGGCGGGCTCTATCGCCTCCTTCAGCAAAAGTGCTGAAATCTCTTCCTGGACCAGAAGAAGTTGCTCCCAAGAGTACGACGACCTTGGGGGAGGGTGATGAGGTGGTTTCTGGAGAAACTCTATTGAGTGCCCTTCTGCGATCAGCTGGAGCACCCAAGAATCTGAAGTTATCCCTCTCCCAACCCGGGAGGTAGAGGGGAAAACCTCCCTCCTACCGGTTCCTCCGGAAGGCCCAGAGGCTGTCAGAGAGGAAAGGAGTCAGGTGGTGTGGGGCGGCTGAAGCACCCGCTGCTTTTCTGGGCGAAGGGGGCTTGGCAGCTGGAGGGGCCCGGCATTTAGCGGCCCGCTTTCCCTGGGGGTTTCGCCTTTTGCCGATTCCGTCTGCGAAAGGGACGGTGCTGCATTTGACGGGGATGATACATGGAGTCCACAGACTTCAGTGCGGTCCCCTTCTCCTGCAGATCGGTGATAATGTCCTTGACATCACCACCGAACAGCACCAAACCCCGGAAGGGTGCTTCCTGAATAGCGGACTGCACTTCTGGGACCAACCCTGACACATGGAGCCAGGCATGACGCCATAAGCCTATGGCAAAAGCAGAGCTCCTACCAGCAGTGTCCACTGCATCGTAAGTAGCACAAAGCATGTGCCGACTGGCCGAACGTGCAGAGCGGACGAGGTCAGCCATTTCTTGTTTGACTTGAGAGTCCGGAAGGGAGTCCGATTTGGATTCCACCTTACTAAGAATCGCCTTCTGGTAATCCCCCATGTAACCGACATAATTTAGGGCCCTAATACCCAGAGTGAAAGAAGCATAGATCTTCCCGTAGTGGTCCAGAAGACGGGATTCTCTGTCAGGTGGAGACGAGCCCAGATATTTTGGGTTAGCTGTCCGGCCATGAGCAGCGCTAATCACGACTGAATCAGCTCGAGGGTGAGAATCTAAAAAGTCAGCACCCTCGAGAGCCTGATATAGCCTGTTCGACTTCCAAGGAAGTGGGGCTAAAGCCAACGGCTGCTTCTAAATAGTGGAAACAAGATCGGCATGAGGCTCAATCCAGGGAAGCACCAAGGTGGGAGCTGTTATGGGCAGATCCAGATGCTCAGCGAGTTTCTTATGCTGGGCATCCGGCTCCAACGAATGCCACTTATGAACCTCCTGGATTTTGCACAGCAACTCAGTAAAAGAAGGATCCTCTGAAGGGGACTTCGGAGGAGTCCTTGGCCTGGGCTGAAACGGAGAGTGTGGCTCGTCGTCCGGCTTGGAACAACTGTCGGAGTCATCCGAGGTGGAAGAGGAAGAGGAAGAAGAAGACTCCCTCTCCCGGCATGGGGGAGGAATGGACCCCTTGGGAAGCCCTCGGGGAAGCGTGTCCTGCCCCGCCCTGGAACCAGAGGGTTCGGCCCTGGTGTCTGGAGAGGAGGGAGTCTGTCGTCGTGGACATATGGGAACCGGCACAGTCATCGGGCAGACGACTCTCCACCTCTCTGGTGAGCTGAGCCTTGGCCTCAGCCCACCAGGAGGCCAGAGTCTCCTTCAAGTCCACCAGTGGCTGAGGGGGCGGTGGAGGTGGAGGAGGAGAGGGATACGGGTATGGATTATACCAGTAAGGCACGTGATTCATAACCCGACGCGGAAGCCCGCATCGGGTATTGAGGCACTGGGTACGCGCGCCGATAGGCTGGCGCCAGGTACTGGGGCATTGATATCATGGAGCACGTAAGATGGCATCAGAATGAAGGGGTCGGATACCTGGAACCGAGAGGGGTCTGCCGGAGCAGACGCCCAGCTGGAGGCCCACGGCAGGTCTGGAGCAGAAGGCCAGTGGGTGGAGGGCCCAGCGCTGGAGCCGGATGTCGCCAGGGTCGGCAAGACCGCGCTAGGCCGGGCAGCCAGCGTGCCAGGTCAGCCGTGCCCAGCAGGAGGACGGTCTGATGGGGCAGCAGGGACCGCACGCCTGGGATGAAGGAGAAAAACTGGGTCAGGCTGAGGAGGAAGACGACATGGATGAGTGGCGCCGCCGCTTCCCTCAGGGCCGAGACCACCGGTGTTGGCGGGATCAGCTGGACTGAGAGGAGGTCCGAGACCGGTGTTTCCGAGGGTGGGTCTGGGAGGGAGCGGGGGAAACCTGTTCCTCCCTTGGCTTGGGAACCTTAACCGGGGACTCCGGCACAGGAGGCGCAGGCAAGTCCTCTGTTTCCACCGGGGGAACCGGTGAAGAAGGGTTGTCTGCTTCTCCAGTTGGCAACCGTCTGACGGGTCGAGAAAAATCTCAACCACATTGACAGGCGTCTTGGCCGGCTGACCTGACGGGGACACTGTGAAGCCAGCGGCCTAAGCCGCAACCTCGACCGAAGTAGAGTGTAGACTGTCCAGGGAAGGGGACCTCTTCTGCTCCCACGAACGCAGATGTGGGACTTACCCTTTGAGTCCTTCTTGGACTGAAAGGAATGTCCCGATGGACCCTCACCTTTCGTGGAGAGGGACTGACAAAGCTCCTTAAAAGAAGCCGTGTAGGAGGAGCCCAAGGACAGCGGGATAAATGCCACGACCGAGGACGAAGATGCGTCCTGGGCCACCTCCTCTGCGAGGGCGATCATCTGCTCAAGTTGCTCAGCCGAGCCCGCCGCTGGACACCGCCCAACTGGCCTCCTTTGACTTCACCGGCAGAATTAGTCTCTCAGGGCGCCCATGTTGGAGTCTGGCAGCACGGTCTTCGAGGATATTGTCCGAGAAGGACTTGCACAAATTGCAGGCCTGCGGATCATGGTCAAGCCCGAGGCAATATACGCACATGGAATGCGGATCTGTCTGAGACATCTTCTGCCTGCATGGGCACCGCCGAAAACCGGGAATAGATTTATCCATTGCAGCCGAGAAGGAAAAAACAGACTGAAGTCTTGTAAACTTTAAAATTAGTTTCGGGTTAACCGAAGAGTTTGGATCCAGTCTAAATGCAGAGCGCTAAAGAGGGAACCTGAGCTTCCAAGCGGTAAGGAAGATCTGGCGTGATGGGGCGGAGCCGAGAGTTTTACCACCCCTGGGTGGAAGGAGCCAGCTTGAAGACCTTCCAGCAAGATTTAAAGCGGCAAGTAACCTGCCATGAAGTGTGGATTGAACAACATATCCATGTCCCTAGAAACTTCCTCCCCCCCCCCCAAAAAAAAACTGATGTGCTTTGCAACAGAGGCAGAAGGGGCCAGAGAGACAGTAAGAAAGATAGAAAAGCTGTCCAGATGCTTGGCCACTAGGGGGTGGGGATTGCAGTAATGAATGGTGAAGATATTCTGGAAGATCAAGAATTACAGTGAGTATGTAATTTTAGTATCTTTCAAGAATCAATCTTCACCATTCAGTACTCATGGGTCAGAGTGCCAAGCTTACCCTTTGTTGGCTCACCCTGAGGGAAATGGCTGTTCCCCTCAGCTTCCTGTGGGGGAAAAAACACAAAGAGGTGGGTACCTCTTATGGGACTGGCGAGGCCCAAGGCTGGTATGGGGCAGGTGGGGGCTCCCATGGCCTGGAAGCAGTAAGCTGCCCCACAAGCTCACGCCTGACACTGTGAGAGAAGAAATGGGCCCCTAGAACCATGAGGCAATCACTACACCGGCCCAAGGGTGACAATCTGGAGAGACAAAGCCACGCCGTTCACCTAATGCAGACTGCAGTTCCTACCAACCTGGAGGCCACCTCATTGGCATCGTAGGACGCCCTTGCCCAATGTCTCACCAGCTCCAGGCCCTGTGTAGGAAGGCATATGGCTTGTCTGGCTTGCTCACAGTCTGGCATGAACGCCATGAGCTGTTCCAGCGTCACCCACAGGTGCCTGCCACAGGACACCCGGTGCGCATGGTGTGCTGAGATGTACAACATGGTGCGTGCTGCCGAGAAAACTGTTTGACCCCAGGCATCAAACTCAACAGAGTCCAACTCCGGGGGATGGTCACGCACTGGGTACCTATGCCCAGAGTGGGTTTCCAGGAGCTGGACCCCAGAAGTGAGGTGTGGCATGGCTCCTGGAAACCCCATGGGTGAACAATACCTATGCTGGGTATGCCTCGGGGCTGGAAAGGGGGCAGACGGACAAAGCCATATGTCTCTAGACGCCTCTGCGAAACGCCTAGGCCATGGAGGTATGACTGAATAGTCATGACTGTACTCCCCAAGGAAAGACAGTGTCAGGCGAACAGGACTGCAGCCTTAAAAATGGTCTAGTTGCAGCTCCCTCATCATCTTCTCAAGGACCTACTGGTAAGGGTATTCGGTGTCTAAGGAGAGATGAAGGGAAGAGTCCCCTTCCTCTGAGGAGGAAGATGAGGACCTGGACTCGGGGTGGCGGTGCCAGGTTCTCAGGCTGGAAAACAGCCTGATCTAGTGCCAACAGGTAAGTTGGAAAGGTACTTGCTGATGCCTTGTACAGTTCCCAGGTCAAGGGCCCCTGTAGCACCCGAAATGCCCAGGACAGTGGAAGGGGAAGGCAGAGGAGGAGAGTCGTGGCTGGCTAGGCCAGATCTTCTGCCAGGCTACGAGATCGAACAGGGGACCTCGCCCGAGGGGAGGGCCTGACAAACTTGTTCACCTGAGAACACCCAACTGTGGAGGGGTGGTCTAAATGGTGCAGTGGGGGGGGACCCAGGCGGGTAGATTGGAGCCATAGAGGTTCCACAAGGCAGTCCCAATCGCCACCTATGACAGGCCCACATAGTTCTGGTGAGGCCAGAGGACCAGAGTCCGCACTATGACTCCTGTCAGAGCTACCTGTAGCTCTGGGCATGGAGTGAGGTACCGACCATGACCTACCAGCCCCCAACTCACCAGAATAGCCTCTGCCCCTTTAACTAGACCCAACATCAGAACCCGCATTGGAAACCTGCACTGAGGGAGAGCCAGCACTGCGAGCGACAGCAGACCTCCCCCTCCCCTGGTCACGGGTCGGCGGTTGGAACCCAACCCAGAATGAAGGGTGGTGCCGGGAGACAGAACAGGGTAAAGACATGACCAGCAGAAGGCTGGGAAACAGAGATCTACAGCTAGGCTCAGAAAGGCCTCCATCGCAAGAGCCCAGAAGCTGCTCATGATCATCCCGGTCCCCGTCCCCTGGGTCATCAGACTGCTCAGGGAACAAGATCCAGAAGATCTCTGCTGGGCTGCTGACTCCAGAAACCCTCTCTCTCCCCCTGTGCTGCAAGTGGCATCAGGAAGGAACCTGGTCAAGTGGGCTGCACCGTTCTGCTCAATGGCACAGGCTTCAGTGCCGGGAGCCAAATAGGCACTGGACCGCAACCCCAAGGAGCCCGCTGGTATAGGCCCATTGTATAGCTCCGACCTAGTCACCAGGGGCGTCTGGGTCCCCAAGGGGGCTCCAGACTGGGAGGACTGATCAACCTGCCCCTTGGAAGGAGCCAGACCCCCTCTCCCAGGCTCTCTGCCTTAGTGAGATGAGAACCAGAATAGGGCTGGTCTCCCTCAGTACATACAGTATTGGGCAGGGGCTCAGGGGAAGAGCCCAAGGGAGTCCCTTGGGTGAAGCCTGCCTCCTCTGCGTGTGTGATGCTTGCCTCAGATGACTCCACTTCATTGCATGGATCTCAAGTGTGAGGAAGTCAATGGAGAAACAGATGATGCAAAGGTCCAAGTCATTTTGCACTCCAAGGTAAGTCCAGCAATGGTCATGTTGGTCCCGGATGGACATCAATCTCACACAGGGGCACTGAGGGGGGAGGGGGTATAAGTCTTTTTTTTAAACTTCTGAGGCCTGAGACTTGGACATGACCGACTTCAGAAAATAACAAAAACCAGCAAAAACACAGAGCCCAGCACCATAAAAACGACAAGAGAAAAACAATATAGGGAAACAGTCAAAAGAAGAATTTACAACCTCGAGCCGGCAGCGAGCTGAGTTACACACTTAAAAATGGCGAACACTCCCATGGAATGCGAACTCAGTGGCAGGAAGAACAGAATTGAGAACAGGGGGCCGGCGTCTGTTACTAGCCAGCCTGCGAGCGCGTCATGCGCTCACCTTGTGGGTGGTGCCATTCCAGACGTCAGTCCTCTAGCTCAAGAATTTTAAAGCTATACACTCCCCCGTGGGGTCCTAGCGCCTCCAGCACAAGCCCATGAGCAATGTATAGTAAAGATCAATTCTTGGAAGATCTAGTTGACGGAGTGGGCAATGCGGATTTCTCAGTTTGGTTTCTTCTCCATGGTGGCCGCTAGAGTTTGAAGAATAAATGTCTCTAGCTCCTTTCTGCAATGTCGTCTTGTAGCCTGATTAAAGCTCTGGCAAATCTCTCGGGCCCACACGTTGTGAGAGGCGCCTACACCAAACACGCACTTTCAATGGGTGTTTCGATAAATCTTCTCTCCGCGCACTCAGTACTGAAAAGTGTAGAAGGCTTTGGCTGCATGCAGAGGCGGCCATGAATACTGAAAAAGATAAAGAATGACGCTGTAGTCAAATGTTCATTTCCGAAAAGAGTCTGACAAGGCTAATGGACAGTGGCAAAAGAACTAAGGAAAAATAGGGCCACCCACATTTATATACATGTTGATGTGTGATGTCGATGTGGGTGGCTCCAGCTAGCAAAAGTTTCTGTGTGGTCCTAGTGCCCGACGGCTGCTGTTACAAAGGTGTGGCCCAAGGGAAAAGACATTTTCTAAGAAGATCGGGACAATTTGCATTTGAGTTGCTGCTCTTACAATCTCCGTCCTCCTAATGGATGACTGCCTCACCTTGCTGTGATGTAGCAAAATGACCCTTGGTTGGACTAGCTGTGTGTCTCACTGTAAGACACTTGGAAGTGGCTCACAGTGTGGTACTGTCATGCACTGGGTTAGGATTTAAATATGGCAGCTGATATCTGTGCATGTACTCTAGACCTCACCCCACAATACCTTTTGAAGATTTTGGCACGGCTCAGAGTTGACTTCTTCTCTGTGTCCATACTGGGCCTTTTATAGCCCCCAGCCCCATTGTGCTCAACCGAGCCAGCAGTGAGGTAGGATATGCTTTGAGCCTCATGAAGATTAGAAGAGACATCAGAAGCCACCCACTGCTAACCAAAGCCTGAAGCCTTCGGTACTAGCTACTTACTGCTGGTACCAGATGGAATACATGAAGATCCTGTGTGGGGGTTTCCCTCTCTTTTCTTAAGTGGCCTGCACTATTCTGATGCGGCTGGAGTTAGACCAAACTCATCCTCATGGACAATGAATGATGTTGGGGAGAGAAACACAGGTTACTCACCTGTAACAGTAGTTTTAGAAGTGGTGTATATTGTTCATCCACACTTATTGGCATGTCCTTTTCCTTTAAATATCTTGCTAGATCTCAAAGTTGGCTCCTCCCACCCACCCCGGTGGTATAACCCTCAGCTCCGCCCCAAGACGCCAGATCTTGCCCACTGGAAGCAGAGGTAGTGTGTTGAAGCAGGGGAGATCGGTGGGTCAGTGTGGATGAACAACATATACCACTCCTTGAACTACCGTTACAGGTGAGTAACCAGTTTTTCTAGGGACGTGGATATGTTGTTCTATACACACTTATTGGCAGACTCCTAGCAGTTCTCTGGAAGGAGGGAGGCAAGGCACACAGCCCTACCTGGGGAAAAGAGAGATTGGAGAACTGAGGGTCCTAAACCAGCACCCCGGCGTGACTCAAGGTCGACGTGGTACTGGGTAATGAAGGTGTTTGCTGACTTCTAGGTAGCAGCCCTGCACATATTCTGGATAGGGATGTCCCTAGAAGCAGCCAACGACACAGCAGAATGGCGGGTGGAATGAGCCCTTAGCTCTACGGGAGGCTCCCTACCCGCCAACCTATAACAGAGATTAATACACACTGTAATCCATCTGACAATCATCTGCTTCGCTGCAAGTCTCCAAGGTGCGGCTTCAACGTAGGTGACAAACAGCTGGCGAACCTCTCCCCAAAATTCAGCCATCCACTCTTTATAATAAGAGAGAAATCATCTCAGGTCCAATGTATGGAGCCTGTACTCGGCCTCAGAGGTATAATTCGGATAGTACACCAACAGAGTTAGCACCTGGTTAAGGTGAAAATCCGACACAACCTTCGGAAGGAACTTCGGGTTGGGGTTCAGGACAACCTTGTACCTGTGGAAGACCAAGTAAGGAGACTACAGAGAGCGCCTGGAGCTCCCCAATCCTTCTGACTGACGTTATAGCCACCAGGAAGGTGTCTTCCATGACAGGTGTGAGATATCACACCTGTGCATCGGTTCAAATGGCCTGCCCATGAGATTTGTCAATACCAGCAGTAGATCCCACAGAGGTGGTGGTTCACGCACCAGAGGGGATATGTGATCAAGGCCCTTGAAAAGGCGCCAGACCACCTTATCCTGCGCCACCGTCTGCTGACTGTCCAGCGCCCAGTAGGCAGAGATGGCTGCCAGGTGCACCTTAAGAGAAGTCGTTCAGAGACCTCCTTTGGAGAGAGAGAGAGAGAGAGAGAGACCAAAGGTAGTCAAGGATACTGGCCACAGAGCAGGAATTAGGGTCTAAGCCCTTGCCCTGACACCAAATGGAAAACGGTTTCCATTTGAAGGCATAGCACCTCCTGGTCGACTTTTTCCTGGATGCCTCAACCACATTGAGTACATCGTCAGAAAGGCGCAAAGCCTGGAACTCTAGCCGCTCAGGTACCAGGCTGTCAGGTGTAGGGATTGAAGGTCCGGATGGAATACCTTCCCCTGATTGACTGAGATCAGGTCCGGGCATGCTGGAAGACACCTCGGGAGCCTGGCACTGAGGCTGAAGAGATCTGGATACCAGAACTGGCATGGCCAATTTGGGGCTACCTGTATCACCTTCGCCTTATCCCTCCTCACCTTGAAAAGCACCTTGTGGATCAAGGGAAATGGAGGGAAAGCACAGAAGAGGCCTGTGGTCCACAGCCTCGAGAAGGCATGCCTCTGCAGCGAGCCCTGCTGAGGGGGGCAGGCATGAAACAGCCTCAGCTTTGCATTTTCTCTGGAGGCGAACAGGTCCACCTGAGGGGTGCCCCAATGGAAGAATAGACTGCAAACTACCTCTGGATGGAGAGACCATCAGGGGATGCCTCGCCCACATGGCTGAGGGCATCCACCAGTCGATTCGAGGCTTCTGCCACATGAACGGCGAGGAGATTCACCTGCAGACGGCTCACGAGTGTCCGGATGCGGAGCACTTCCCTGCGCAGAGGCCGGGAGTGCGTGCTGTCCTGCTTGTTGAGGTAGTGCATGGTCGTAGTGTTCTCAGTCTGGACCTGAACCACTTGACCCTGCAGGAACAGAGATAATACAGTCAGCACCCGCCGGACTGCTTGGAGCTCCAGCAGGTTGTTGTGACATCAGGATTCCTCAGGGTTCCAGAGCCCATGGACCGTGTGGTTCCCAATGTGGGATCCCCAGCCCGTGAGAGAGGCATCGGTCGCAAGGACAACTGTCGGCTCGGGACGGACAAATGGGATACCTCCCTGCAGATATTCCAGGATGGTCTACCATTGGAGAGCGTCCCATAACTTCTGGGTTACCGTGACCAGCTGGGTCGAGACTAGTTTGACGCTGAGACCACTGGCTGGCCAGACCCCATGGAATGGGGCGCATATGCCACCGGGCCCAAAGGACCATGGAGGTGCCGGCTGCTATGTAACCCAGAAGGCGCAGGAAGTCCCGGACAGGGCGCAATTGCCCAACCTGAAATGATAGGGCAAAGGAGGAGAGAACCTCCACCCTATCCGCCAGAAGCCTGGTTCTGGCTCGGCAACAGTCAAGCTCTGCCCTGATAAAGCAAATCACCTGCGACAGCATGAGTTCTGACTTGGCCTCGCTGATGAGGAGGCTAAGTCTGATACAGGTCTGGAGGACCAGATCCCTGGACCTCTCCGTCTCCAACCTGGAGGAACCCACTATTAGCCAATCGTCGAGGTAAGGGTACAGTCTGACCCCTTGACGCTGAAGACGGGCTGCCACCACTGCAATGCATTTGGTGAAGACCCTGGGAGCCGATGAAAGGCCAAACAGCATGGCTTGAAACTCGTAAAGGGTTCCCTCCGCTCAGAAGCAGAGGAACCTCCAATGTGAAGGACAGATTGGGACATGAAAGAACACGTCCTGAAGATCTAGGGAGCAGAACTACATGTCCTGCTGGAGAGATGGCCTGATCTGGGAGAGAGTTACCATCCGAAAAGTGCGTGACCCAAGATACTGGTTTAGGTCGTGCAGATCCAGAATGGGGCGCCAGCCCCCAGTACATTTCGGGACCAGGAAGTACCTGGAAACAAACCCTGGGTTAACTGGGGAATCCTTGACTCTGGCCACCACCTCCGTGTGGAGGAGTCGGGCAATGCCGTCTCGAAGAGCCGACTGAGTGTACACTGATACCCTTTCCTCCTGTGGGGTGCGGGCTCGACTGGGAGGGTACTGCTCGAACTTCAGAGGCAGTCCCTGACCAACCACCTCCAGGACCCACCTGTCCATTGTAACAGCGGACCAGGCAGAAAGGAAGTGGTGGAGCCGCACCCCATGGGAGGACCCAGAGTGAGTCGTGACTTATGGGGCTGTACACACACCTCGATCCTGTCACTGAGCAGGCCTGGAAGAGGAGGGTCTGGTGTAAAGGGACCGCCTGACCCCCCGGTTTGGGGCTGACTGAGATCCTGGCTTGGGCAGAGGGAGCCAACACTGGGCCTGGCTACTGCCCAGACTGAAACTGGGGCTGCTTGGCCACAGGGGCAGAAAGCCAAAAAGGCTTCTTCGAACCCTGGGATTCCTTTTGGGCGGACACAGCGGAGTACAATGTGGTATTGGACTTCTCGATACGTTCGAGGTGACCGTCCACTCATGGGCCGAATAAGTTGGTACCCAGGAATGGAACATCCGCCAACTTGTGCTGGGTGTCAGCCGTGAAAGTAGAGACTCGCAAGGTCCCCTGCAGCATAGCAAGCATAACCGTTACTGAACGGTATAGGAGTCCTGACGCCCATGGCCATTTGGAGTTGCCTGGCAACAGCCCGACCCTGGTCCTGGACCTGTTTGGCCGTGGTCTGAAGATTCGTAGGGAGATGAGGGAGCACTTCATCCAAAGAGCCCAACAGGACACGGGAAAAATATGCAATGATCACAGCCGAGTTCGCCTGACTGAGACAGAGCAATGAGGCAGCATAGACTTTACGGGCAGAATGGTCCAGCTTTTTGGACACTCTGTCCGGTGGTCTATCCGTGTCCCCTGAATTCCCCAATCGCCTGAACACAGACTCAGTCACAACTTCCTCGACAAAGGGATGCTGTGTAAACCCTAATAGGGAGCCGGTGGGCATCGCATATTTGCGGGCCATCCTGGTGGAAGGCATGGGGCAGGAGGCCCGGGTGCTGCCAAAGCTCCAGCGCTGGGCCGACAACGGCTTCAGCCACCGGGAAGGCCTCTGTTGGAGAATCCCCTTTTCTGAGGATGTAAATTAAGGGGTATTCGACGGGTTCCAACCTCATCCCCGTGGACTCAGAGAAGGTGGAGGATACCCACAAAAAAGGTGGGCCCCTCCTCTGTAGAAAGACTCATGGCATCATCCTCACGAGGACGAGATGCCAGGTCAGAGTCCTCAGACTCCGAAGAGTCCGGGTAAAGCTGCCTACCACCACAGTCACTCTGGACCTGCAGTGGGCGGTCGGGAGTGAGGGTGACAGACAGCCTGTGTGGAGGCCTGAGCCAGGCAGAGACTCCTTGGGAGGAGCCCCCTAGGGAGGCTGCTTAGGTGGTGGCTCCACCAATATAGATGGAGAGACCAGCTTCAGCCAAGTCAAGAGGGCAGTCACCGGCTCTCCGCAGGCAGAGGGGTAGTGACAACTGACTCCAGGGTGGTCGAAGACAGCCTGGAGGGCAACAGCCAGGTAATGGCCAGGGTAGAAGGGACCGACTTTGACCCAGACATAACTAGCTGCTGCCACAAAAGGTCCTCGTAGCGCTGATGCAGCTTGCGTTGGAGCCTCCCATCATCCGAGGAGGAGTGGCAGCGGTGCCACTTCTTAGAACACCACTTATGCGACCTCCTCAGCCTTTCGGTCGAGGATGTCTCGGACCTGGACATGCACTGTCAGGGTGACACTCTGCTCCTTCAGGTCGGGGACGACCATCACCGGGGATTCCCCAGCAAGCTGGGTCGCCTCATTGGCGAGACCCTTTAGGACCGGAGTCCTGAACAAGGAGTTGTTGGCCTCATTGGGCAACAACGGGACGACGGGGTTGAGAACAATCTTGAAGAGATTGTCATCTTGTGTCTGGGCCGGATAACCTGATGGGATCACTGAGGTCGGCGGCTGAGGCCTCAACATCCACCAAAGTCGAAGCAGGAGACTCCTGGAACCGAGTTTGCTCTCTGTTCCAAGAGTGACATCTCGGAGACGTGGAATCATTCTTATCCTTCTTACGAGACATGAGAGCTGGGACCTTCCCCACGAGTGGGAAGGGATTGACAAAGCTCCTTGAAGGAAACGGAGAAAGACGAGCCCAGTCTAAGTGGAACGAAAACTGAGTGTGAAGATGAGTTCAGTGGGGCAAGCCACCTCTTCTTCAAAGGCCTTCATCTGTTCCAACTGTTCTGTGGACCCCGCGGCCGCGGAAATCGCATGGTGGGCATCCTTCGATTTGACCGGTGGGTGCCGTTTTTCAGGACGTCCGGGCTGGAGATGTGCAAACCAGTCATCCAAAACATTTGGAAGAGCGACAGATTACAGGCCCGAGTATCATGATCGTGACCCAAGCAATACACGCACATTACGTGCGGGTCAGTTAGAGAGATTTTCTGCCCGTAGGGGCACCGGCGGAACCTGTGCGACAACTTGCCCTCCATCGCGGTCACAATTTTAAATTCACTAGGAGAGATTTGAAGAATCTTAATCGGCAGTAAAACAGAGTATTGGAGCGCCAGGGCCTACTCAACATGGAAGCGGTAAGGAGGGAACCCGAATCTTCCAGTGGAAAGGAAGATCTGGCATCATGAGGCCGAGCGAGGGTTATACCACCCGGGTGGGTGGGAGGAGCCAGCTTTGAGACCTTCTGGCAAGATATTTATAGGGAAAGGACATGCCAGTAAGTGTGGCTAGAACATATCCACGTCCCTAGAAAGTACAGTTACGCAAGAACTTACCACAACAGTACATCTTCGAGAAGAGCTCCTGCAACAGGCTACACCTGAAGGACTACGCCGCTAGGCACTAGGACTCCACGGAAAAATTTCTAGCCAGCAGAACCCAGATGGGGCCCACCCCTTACGTCGGTCTGCCCACCGACATCACCCTTTGTATAAATGAGGGCGGTCCCCAGCCCCACCTCAGTTCACCTGCCAGAGACCCGGAAGTTGTTCAGCAGGAGGAATCTAAGGCAGGTGTCGAAAATTCCCAGAAGAAAACATAATAGTGGGATGGAGAGAGGGAAAATAGAGTCCCAAGCAGTGTGCCAGAAAGGGAGAAAAGAAACAGGGTGGTAGGACAAAACCCATGTAATTCTTATGACAGGAGGCCTTGGAGCACAGCTAGGCCAAATCCTGCTCTTTTTCTGGAGGCAATGTCCAGAGTGTAGTGATTGACGAAAGTATGCACAAAGTTCCAGGTTGCGGCAGTGCAGATGTCTGCCGTCGAAACATTTTTCATAGCTGCAAAGGATGCAGCCATTCCTCTTGTAGAACGTCCATTAACTGGCCCCTGCAAGGGTTTGTCATACTTGTAGATGAACACAATGCAATTGGCTAACCATTTTCACAGGGTTTATTTCGCAACAGGCTTCCCCAGAGCCCTGGGGGCAAAAGAAAAAAATGATCAGACCTGCGGACCAATTTCGTCCAGTCCAAGTGGTAATGAAGGATCCTGTGAACGTCTAGAGTGTGAAGGAGGGCCTCCCCCTAATTTGAATACTTGGGATATCCTGCTTCAGTGTCAGCTCAGATACTACCTTCAGTAGAAACTTAGGACACCTGGTCTCTGTGAAAACCTAAATAAGGTTCTTTGCATGAGTGCTTAAGCTCTGAAATTCCTTGAGTTGAAGTAATGACAACTAAAAATAACGCTTTCCATGAGAGAAAGCGAAGGTCACAATCTGCGGCCGGTTCAAAGGGAGGCAAGGTTAATTTCTCTAGAACAAATAAAAGATCCCACGGGGGGAATAGGATCCCTGATAGGAGGTTTTAAATGAAATATGCCCCGTAAAAAGGTACGAGGGAGATCCAACTGAGCAATGTTTCTACCCTCCACCGGTACATAAGCTGAGATGGCACAGAGCTGCACCTT
The DNA here is from genome assembly GCA_016271365.2 of Neoceratodus forsteri. Lineage (NCBI taxonomy): Eukaryota > Metazoa > Chordata > Ceratodontiformes > Ceratodontidae > Neoceratodus > Neoceratodus forsteri. The sequence continues at coordinate 1,550,177,306 of CM057450.1, forward strand.
AATGGATGAGTAGCACAGCCCCGTGTCCAAGAGCGAGAGAAGATACAAGATGGAGTTCACCGAGCAAGAAAAGGGGTCCAGGAAAAGTGCAGCTGCCCAGATGCAAAAGTGTTTCCACTTCATTGCGTACGTATCCTATGTAGATGGCTTTCTTGCCTCTACTAGGACTTCAACCACCAGCTGCGAAACTCCATGATAGGAGACAGCTAGGTCTGCAGGAGCCATGCATGAAGATGTAGAGACCGAAGAGCCAGGTGAACTAGTTTGCCCTGGTCTTGGGATACCAAGCTGGACGAAAGAGGTAGTAGGAAAGGAGGTTCCACTGCCAATCTCTGCAAGAAGGGGAACCATATCTGGCGTGGCCAGAACGGGGCTATCAAAATCATTGCCACTCCTTCGGCCTGCAGCTTAAGCAACACCCTCTGCAGAAGGGGAAATGGAGGGAATGCATAAAGAAACCTCCCTGTCCAGCAGAGACATGTGTCTTGCCAGAAAACACTAGGCCTGGGATCTAGCAAGCAAAAATTGGGCAGTTCGGTGTTGGATGGGGATGCGAAGAGGTCCAGCTCTGAACAGACCTATCTTTTGAAGAGGTTGTCCACCACTTCTTGAAGTAGCTCCCACTCGTGGTTCCTGTATCGAGAGCGGCTGAGGTAGTCTGCCAGGCCGTTCTGGACCCCTGGAACATGACCTGCTGTCAGCGTTAGTCCGTGTTCTAGGGCCGAGTACCACACTCTCATGGCTTCTCTGCATAGAGGGTAGGAGTGCGTCCCGTCCCGTCCCCCCGCTTGTTGATATAAAAGACCACTGACATGTCAGTCTGAACAAGCAGGGCACCCTGGGGAAGGTGCATCTGAAAGGCCTGCATGGCATACAGAATTGCCCTCACCTCCAAAATGTTGATGTGCAGGGGCACTGCTAGGTCTGACCATATGCCCAGAGTATGGAGATTCTGAAAGTGAGCACCCCATCCTAGACCCGATGCATCTGTGGTCAGGATCTGGCTCGGTACTCCCGATTCCAAATTTGGAGAAGTTAGCCACCATGACAGCGTTTACTAAACAGACCTTGATATATGTATTGGATGTTCGAGGTCGTCAGACCTCCGGTCCCACTAAACCCTTAGGGTCCATTGGGGAATGCTCATATGCAGGTATGGCAGCCGCCATATGTACCAGAAGTTGCAACATAATCCGGGCTGTGACTACATTGGCTGAAGCTATTCTGGACACCAGATCTCTCAGCCGAGCGGTCCTGTCAGGCAGGAGGAAAGCCCTTCCCTGCTCTGTATCCAGAATGGCCCTTACGTACTACAGACAATGGCAGGGCCAAGGACAGGACTTTGGGAGGCCGATTGTTATCCCCAGCTGCTGGAACATCTGGAATGTGTTAGAAAGGGTGTGTATTAACTGCAATCTGGAAGGAGCAGTTAGGAGCCAGACCTCTAGGCAGGGATAGACGAAGTGTCCCTGTCACCTGAGAGCTGCCGCAACTACTGAGACACATTTGGTAAACACCCTCAGTGCTGAGGAGAGGTAGAAAGGCAAAGCCCAGAATTGACAGAGGTTCCCCTGGAAGGTGAACCAAAGGTATTTCCAGTGAGCTGGAAACACCGGGATGTGCAAGTAGGTGTCTTACATGTCCAGGGAGCACAGCCAATCACCTTGATGTGACATGAGGACCAGGCCGGTTAAAGTCACCATTCTGAACCTTTTGTACTTGATAAATTGGTTCAGTTGACTCAGGACCAGTATGGGTCTTAAGTCCCCCATCTTCTTGGGAACCAAGAAGGGGTGGGAGTAATACCCGGTTACCTGTTGAGGAAGGGGAATGGGTTTGATGGCTTGTTTTAAGAGCAAGGCCTGGATCTCTTCCCTGATGACAGCTGTGTGAGCCGGAGAGTATTGAGAGGGGGCTGGAGGATCGCCAGGGGGAAGTTCGACAAACTCCAGTGTATAACCCTTTTTGATAATATCCCAAACCCATACATCTGTAGTAATGTGGGGCCACCCTTCTATGTAGAGGGAGAACAGACACACCACTGCCTCCCCTATCGACTCCACTGGAGGAACGGGGGCAGGCAGGGAGTCATGCATGGGTCACTGGGGTGGGCAGCTTGGGCTGGGAGGGTTTGGCACTCCTAGGCCCGCTGTTCCCAGCCAGCCGGGAGGGAGCCTTTCTCTTGAAAGGAACTGGGGGCTGTTGGCTTCTCTATTTTTGGGCAGCCAGGCGCCGAAAGGGCTTACACTTGGGCTGCTGGGGATCCGACCGGTACATATGATGAACGGACTGCACTGCCTTTCCTGACTCTTGCAGATCCGTTATGATTTTCTGTATCTCCTCCCTGAAGAGGACGGATACATGAAAGGGAGCATCCAGGATGGAATCCTGAAGGTGCTGTCTAAACCCTCATGACTATAGAACCCTGGTAGTCCCTCGACATTCCACCACTATAGGTCCGGCTGCTTTCTCGTACCGCTTCCCAAAACTGTGGAACTCGCTTCCGCAACAGATTCACCACTCATCCTCGCCCTCTTCATTAACTACAGCACTTCAAAACTACCGCTCTGTTAATTGCTCCTGTGCCCAATTCCTTTTGCGCTCGCCAAGTTACTATCTATTATCTGCACAAAAGTCTCTGATGTTACACTGCATCCTACTACCGCACTTAAGTGATGTATAATGATTTCTGTGATTTGTATTTTTTTTTTTTTTTTTACTATTCCTTGTGAACATGCTCTGATCACTGTGTATTTTGACAAATGTATGTTCATAATAACTTATTTTCCTTAAGTTCTCTTGCTACATGTCTGATTTTTTTCACTACTGTTTAGTACCTTATGGTCAGTTAATTGTATCTCTCTCATCACCCCCAGGACGCACTGTGAGATGAGCAACTTGTTCAGTGTGCTCTCCTGGTAGAAACATTTCAACAAATAAATAAACCCAGATACCCGCAACCAAGAGTGGTGGCGGACGCAGATCCCAGTGGCCGTGGCTCTAGCAGTTGTGTCTGCTGAATCATAGAATGCCCTCAACACATGCTTTCCTACATCCAGGCCAGACTGAAGGATGTCCAGAAGTTCCGTACGAGACAGACAGACTGGCTGTTTTTGGGCCAACTTGAGAGCTTTCTTCCACAGAAATTTTTTATACAGCACCACATGTGCAAGAAAATCTACGATCTTATGGAACAAATGGAAGATGCATAAACTCTTCTCCCGAACTGGTCTAGTTCCTTAAGATTCCTTGTCAGGAGGCTGCGAGCTCATGTGCTTGGGCTGCTTGGTCCTGCCATGTGCTGCAGTTAGGACCATGAAATCTGCCCTTGGATTCTCCCCCAAGAAGGGCTCCACTTTTGGGGGTTTGTACGCCTGTCCGACTTTTTGGGAACAGCCGAAAAGGAAGAAGGGCGCTCCCATGCCAGTTTGGTCAGGTCCTGGAAGGGAGGGACCAGAGGGGAAATGACCAAAGGTTTAGGGTCACTCATGTGAAGGAAGGTATGTAACCTTCTTCTCTCCAGGTCCAATTCCTCCGTATCCCACTGATTTAGGTATTGGATATGGTGCATCACGTCCATGAATGTCGGGTTACCTGGTGGGGACCTGGAAGAATTGCGGTGACCTTCTGGTTCTGGGGAATAGCCCCGGTCGAAGAGCTCGAGGGAAAAGAGCAACCTCTGGAGGAGGGAGAGAAAGCTGACCTCAACGTTTGCGCCTGTGCCGGCGTCTGGCTCCAGTCGGAGGAAGATGACCTAGAGGAGGAGGAGTGGCGACGCCTACCCCCTCTGTCTGGACCGCTCTGAATCTGAACCCTTAGGAGTGGGGCTCCTGGGGTGGGTGGAGGTGCAGGCTGAGTGTCTGGTATCGGGGCCTTGACCGGAACCAGGGTGGGAGGCTGTGGTGGAGGGGGAGTTGTGGGGGGTCATCCTTTTTAAGTAAGTGCCCTTTCATCATGTTACACCATGATGCAAAAAGTTGCCCGACATCCACCAGGGAAACCATCAGTACTTGAGGCAGTGGTACGCCGGTGGGCCCTGTTGTGGGAGTATCCAGAGGATTACTCGGTCCTGGTGTCAAATCTGGGCGTGCGTCAGGGCTAGGTAGGTTTGCAAGACCTGTCGTCTGGTCATCTGGTCTTCGGGTACCAGAGCAGTGGGTGTTTGGTCTGGCGTTTGATTGACAGGTGCCCTAGAGTCTGGCCACTGATCTGGAGACGACAGTCCTGATGCTAGCTTCTGAGGTGGTAGACCTGCAGGTGTTTGAGGTAGGGTAGCTGACCATGACGTCTGGTCAATGGCCGCCTTATCTTGTGACGTTTGCACCTGGTCCTTCCACATATCGGAAGGCCTGTCGTCCGAGGTGTACGTCAGGGTTTTCTGCTTAGCAGGATGACTTCCCTCAGTGGGAGCGTTCCCTGGAGCGGGAATTTTCCCGGCGTCTGCGTTGCTTGTCTGAAGTGGACAACTAACTAGAGACAGAAGACGCCTAAACTTGTCGGCAGATGTCCCAGCCTTAGACCCCTTAGACCCCAAGGAATGCTGAAAGGGCCTAAGGCTCAGGGAGATACCCGAAGATCCTTGCCCCAAAGAACTCCCACCCGCTGAAAGGCTAAGGGAGGAAGCCTTCATCAACGGCAGACTTGAAAGAAGCTAGGCCTGGCCTGCCGCCTCGGAGTCCGCCTTCACCGGAGGCGATCAAGAAGATTTCTCCTTCTGATGAGAAGATCTGGAGTGGGACTCTGACCTACTGTGCTCTTTTTCCCCAGTGACGGTGCTTCTCTCCCGCGTGTTTCCCCTTATGGGAAGTAGGCGACCGGAAGGCTGAGGAGCTGACCTTTGATGGCTGTTGCAGGGCAGCTAGCTGCTGCTCCACAAGGTAGGCCTGGAGTGTCTTGTGGCGAAGGGTCCTGGTCAGCTGGTTAAATTTACCACAGTCCGGGCAGGCGTTAACATTGGGGTCAGGCCCCAAGCAAAAGAGGCACCGAGCGTGGCCATCTTTTACCAGAATCTGCCGACCGCACGGACACTTGGATTTCTGTTGCTTGGTAGAGGAAGAAGACGACGATGACAGATGACAAACTATATCAGAAAAACTGAGTTTTTAGAGAAAAACCAGGTACGCCAACAAGAACCACAAAATGGCGGTCAACAGATGCAACAAGGCATCAGAGGAGCTGAAGCGCATGGGTCGACAGTGGGAAAAGAACTGAGGTGGGGCTAGGGACCACCCCCATTTATACAGAGGGTATTGTCGGTGGGCAGACCGACACAAAGAGCTGGGTACTGCTGGCTAGAACATTTTCCGTGGAGTCCTAGTGCCTGGTGGCATAGTCCTTAAGGTGTAGCTTGCTGCAGGAGCTCATACTCGAAGTAAGATGAAGAGATCTTGTGATTATGACAATACTTCATATGTGGGCTCCCAGGTGTGTCTCTACATCGCCGTACCCATGAAATAGCGGGAGTAATCTAAAGCTCTACCCCCGTTTACTGGAAGAAGCCTTGTCACAGGTTTGGGGCCATCCATGATCGACCAGAGCCTTGTCCCACTCTCAAGACTTGGGAGCCTTAGACATTGTCTCTTTGGCATGGATTCCAAGATGACAGCATGAAAACTGAAGATGGAGCTTATGTTTGTCCAAACAGTCATTCTAAGAAGTGATGGTAGCATGCTGACTGAAAATCATTAAATGTGTGAATAAAAACTGTAACAGATTTTACACTAAAAAGAAATGAAAATTACGTACCTACCGTAATTCTTGATCTTCTCTTGTATCTTCACCATTCATTACTTCCTGGGTGTAAGCGGGCGCATACCGTCACGGAACTTTTTTTTTTTTTTTTTTTTTTTAAACTTATTAACGGCACTCACTTTAGAGTACGCCATGTAGGGGCTGTAAGTAGCGACCACTCCTCCTCCAACTCAGTTCTTGAGTCGGAGAGGCAAAAGCGAAAGCAGAGAATAAAGATAGCTGAGGCAAGGAAGAATGAACTGAAAAAGGAATAAGTCGATGGAGGAAGGACAGAGGAGATAAGAGTATCCCTAACCTAGGGACTGCAGGGCCTCCTTACCTGGGCTAATTTAGGAGGAGAGAGAAGGAGGAAATGAGAAGAAGAAGAAGAAGAAAGAGAAGAGAGAGATGGGATGTTGAGGGGACCAGAATGCCCAAGGAGCCTAGTTAGCTTATGGCTGAAGGCTCACTTAACAGGGAAGCAAGAATCCCGGAGACAGAGCTGAAGAGAAGGTTCACCAAACCGCTAGACAGACTCAGGAGGGCATAGTCCTCATCCTCAACATGCCATTGTTTTGATAACCACTTGCCCTGGCCGCTGAAGGCCTTTAACTGGAGGACACCCGAGGAGGGGAAGAATAAAACCCCGGCAGTATGAGAGCATTGCTCAGGGGTTTGGAAATGGAAACTGTAAGCCTTTCAGGAGTTTATAAGTACAGAAGTGGGACTCAGTCGGACTCGCCAAGGCAGGCCAGAGGCTTAGGCTGGCTGGGATTGACTATATTCAGCACTGCTTGTCTGTAAACTGTCCGAGACACTAGAAAGAAAACACCAATTATCAAAATCTGGCAAGAAGGGTAGTCTGCCCTCTCATCTTACTTGTTTGTTTTTCTTTCTTTTTTTTTTTTTACTGATAATCACTTGCAGGCTAGGAGCGTGACCTGAATACCAAGAATGCCTATGGCAGTCAAGAGAGTTCCCTCAACTTTTTGCTCTTTTTTTTTTTTACAAAAACAGACGTGCCTGCCTCCTCTCTGCAAGGCAAGAATTAGGAAGGGGAGGGGTTTTTGATTCTAGGGCTTAACAGCTGGAGCACGGGATTGCAGGATCAAAACTGAATAGCCTGAGCCAGGCTAAAACCCCAGAGGTATCTCGCCCGAGGGATGGCAAGAGATAGTTTTGCAGTTTGATCGCCAAAGCAAATCCACTAGATGGCCCAAGAATCTCAGAGTAAATAATTTTTCTGGAGAATAAGAACCCTCCCAAGAAATAGATTTTTTTTTTTTGGAAAAATTGAGCAATTCTTCCCAATTTTTATAATTTTTTTTTTTTTTATATATATTGCAGAGAGAGGAAGGAGACGGAAGGTGGAGAAGCCACAGGAAGAGGCCACTGAGGGGATGGAGGAGGGGGTAGAATGAATGAGAAGATACAAGAGAAGATCAAGAATTACGGTAGGTACGTAATTTTCATATCTTCCCTTGTCAATCTTCACCATTCATTACTTCCTGGTGAGTATTAGCCTCTTCCCCAGGAAGGGGAAGAGGCTACCCCGCGGGAACAAGACTCTCAGCCTTCTGTTGGTGAGAAACAGAAGGAGAAGACCTGGCTCATTCAGAAAGCCTAAGTGGGAAGAGCTAGGAGGTGCCTCCCGAGGACGAGGAGACGGAGGGAGCCCTGTAAAGTCTCCCTAGCTCTACAGGAGAAAAGACGGTCCCGAAGGCGGAGCGAATCACCCTACGCCGGGCCAGGGTGACAACCTGGAAAGACGGCCATGCCGCCCGCCTGATGCAGATCACTGTCCCCTTCAAGCCTGGAAGTCACCTCACTGGCGTCAGAAGGTGTCTTGCCAGCCCAGGCCTACCGCGGGAGAGGGCAACGGCTTGTCTGGTTTGCTCCGTGTCAGGCATTGATGCCAACAGCTGGGACATCATCGCACTCACAAATGCCGTTGTAGGCAGCGCAGTGAGCCTGATGAGATGCAATACTGGCACTCGCATGAGAAGAAGAGAACACTTCGCCTCAACGGTCGAACTGAGAGTCCGATCTGTGGGCGGTCGCAGCCAGGGCAGCGGCGCGCCTGGAAGGAGTGTCTAGGTAACCAAACCAGAGGCGGGTTGGGAAGAGAACTAGAGACTCTGAGGGGCACAATACCACGCTGACAGTCAGCCGGGCTGGAGAAGAAGCGGCTGGGGACTGCCAGGACCGGATAGACGCCTCCTGGAAGGATAGCCAGGAAGGTACCACCAAATGCTGGGCACTGAATTACCAAGGAATTTCGCCTCCTGCTCGGGTATTGTCTCCCAACATAGGAAATCGAAGATCCCTCACCATCCTCGAGAGGAAACGCTGATATTCAGTGAAATCAGCATCGGAGGAAAGATGAGTAGGGGTCTTCCTCAGAGGAGGGAGACGAGGATGATGGGGAGCTGGAATGTCCAGAGGATTCCTGCAGTGTGGGGAGAGTCGAAGACCCGCCATGCATGTATCTAACGTATGAGGGAAGGCCACCGCGAGAACCCTTGAACTGCCCAGGATAACGGACTCTGTGGGACCCGACATGGCCTGGGAGCGGGGTGAGAAGGCAGAGATGGAGAGGGGCACCTCCGAGAGGGCAACTGCTTTCGCGAGGGCTCTGGATCCGGGAAAGGAGCCTAGTAGGAGGGATCCCGGATATCGACCAGGCCGCAGAACGGAACTCTGGGGAAGCGAACCTGAAGAGCCCTGGGGAGAACCTCCCTGTGACGACGCCGTGACCGTATGGATCCAGAAGGGCAGTCCGCACAAACGCCCGAGGACACCCTAGCACCCTGAGGGAGGGGCGAGGTTCCGTGACTACGCTCCTGGCCACCCCCTGAGGTGGCTAAGAAGACAGAGTGGCAGACCCTGCCCTCAACCCCGGACTCCGAGGGCCCTCCTCCCACCACACTGGCCCCCTGTCCCTAGAGGGGCACAGCACTGTGGGGTAGTGTCACCGGCCCTCCAGAGAGGGAGCCTCCCTCCGTCAACCCATGCCTGCCCCCTGAGGCTCCCGCCACCCCCAGCCGAGTGAAACCTCAGGAGACGACATGGAAGGGGACAGAGGGAGGGGCCTGGCGCCGCTCTGGTACCTGTAGCCACCAAGGGGACCCAGATTCCTCAAGAGTGGGGGCGCCAGGATGGGTCCACGCCCGAGTCATCGCCTTCTGAGGAGGACGAGACCAGCTGACCTCGATGCTGGCCACCCCAGGGGTCCTTGAGACCACGGAGCCGCGAACGCCCCAGTACCAGGGGTGACGCCGGCGTTTCCCCCACACCGTAGCAGCCAGGCCCAACTCCAAATCCCGACGGCGCGCAGGTCTGCACCGCTTAGGGAGGAAGGGAAGGCCCACGCGCCGCGCCAGGAGGCGAGGCTGGCACTACGACGGCGCTTAGGTCCATTGGCGCCTTTAACGCACCGATGCCCAAAGCGCGCTCTATCACTGGCTGATCCAAAGCGGCGCCAACAGCGCCGCCTCTGATCACCGGCGCTAAACGCGCTCGATCCAAACGCACCGGAAACTGCATCAAGATCGATCACCGCACCGCCAACGGTCCCGGATCCAAACGGCGCGAATGCGGCGTCCGAGGGTCCACCCAGCCAGGCCCAAAAGCCAAGGGCCTCGACATCGGGGAGCCTGCACCTCCAAAGAGGTGACTGCCGAGAGAGTCGGACGGTTGCCGCCGGAAGGGACTACGACGACTCCCCCAACACCGCGGAAGGGCCTCCTCCTCGCAAGAAAAGACGAGGAGACCCTCCTCCGGACCGTATAGGCCTGGGAGGGAACCCGGGAGGGCCCAACGACCTGCCCGAGAATCCCGAGAGCGCACGCCGCCCCCGAAGTCGGCGGGCCTTGCCGAGCTTAAACGCCGATTCTCGAGGACGCCGACGGTCCATCGAGAAACAGGCGTCGCATCTAATCCATATCGCGGTTGAGTCCCAGGCAACGGAAGGCAAACGCCATGCTGGTCCGGAGATGAGAAATGCCGGCCACAGGAGCACCGACGCATAGCGCTGCCCGCTTTGAAAAGCGCTTTAGCTCCAACCGACATAACGCCAAAATAACAAGGCTAAACACAGCAAGAAACACACCCGGCGCCGTAGATAGAAAAAGGAACAGTCTTACGGATCGCGCGAGTGTGAAGAAAACAGGAGTCGGCAAACACGCACTAAAATGACCGCTACTGCGAACAGGTGCTGCCTCGACGGCGGGAGAAACAGAACTGAGTTGGAGGAGGAGTCGGTCGCTACTAAGGCCGCCCCGCATGACGCCACTCGAGGGCGTGTCGAGCCAAGTTTAAAAGTTAAAAAAAAGTTTCCATGACGGGCAGGCCCGCTTACACCCAGGAAGTAATGAATGGTGAAGATTGACAAGGGAGCTTTTCAAATGGCTGCTATGCTCCAATGTGCATATGCAGCATGTACTAAGATAGCAGTGACTTAAATACATTTTAGGACTCCCAAGATGGCACCTGCTGTGCATGCAACTATCCATGCAGGAACCCACCTTACTGTGTGTACTCCTCGTGGTGCCCCATGGACACTCCATCACCATTAAAAAAAAAAAAAAATAAAACTACTACCTTCCAATCTTCTTTTAGGTCCTGGAGTTAGCGCGCATCAAAAAAAACTGTTCCACGCACTAGGGATCACAGTCAACCTGCCCAAGTCGGTCCTGGCTCCTTGCCAGCGACTCCAGTATATGGGAGCTATACTGGACACTGCTCAGGGCGCGGTCTTCCTACCCCAAGATAGAGCAATATGCTTGACTGCTCAGGCCCAGCTGCTTTGCGGCAACTGTTATGTCACAGCCAAGACATTCTGTTGCTGAGCCTGATGGCAGCAGCCACTGCCACGGTTCCTCTGGCCAGGCTGCACATGTGGATTCCTCAATGGACATTGAGGACCCAATGGGATCAGCGCACCAATCATCTAGAACAGAGGGCTCTAGTCACTTCACCAGTAAAGAAGGTGCTTCAGTGGTGGAGGGACCCCAGCAATTTACTCAAAGGGGTTGCCTTCATGATCCCTTCATCAGATCATCATCATCATGGATGCTTCAGCGGTGGGCTGGGTGGTGTATCTGGGGACACACCAGACCCAAGGTACCTGAACAGCGGTGGAAAGTTTCTTTCCGCATAAATGTCCTCAAAATGAGGGCTGTACTGTTCAGCCTGCAGGTTTCCAGTCTTACCTATCCCCAGGGTCTCTGCTGGTCCAGAGGAGCAACATCAGTCTAGTCCACTGCATAAACAAGCAAGGGGGGGCCTCATTCATATCCCCTGTGCAGGGACGCGATGAGGGTTTCGTACTGGACTCTAAAACACAGTCTTAAACTGTCAGCAGTACATGTTCCAGGCATTCAAAACGCCCTGGCAGACAGGTTAAGTAGGTCGCAGTCCAGAATACACGAGTGAGAGCTGCTGACCTTGGTGGCGGAAGATCTGCTCGACAGGTGGGATCATCCAGAGTTGGACCTTTATGCATCCCATTCAATGCATTCTAATGTGCGTCTCCCCTTATTTGGTTTTTCACAAACACATGATGTCTTTGTGTATCAGCCCTAAATTTTTACCAAAGGTGGTGTCTGAGTTTACACTGAATCATACGATCCATCTGCCTGTTATTTCACAGAGCATGCCAATTCAGAGGAAGCATTGCTCCATACTTTAGATGTACACAGAATACTCGCATTATGTTCATCGCACGAGGGGCTGCAGGAAGTCCTCGCAGCTGTTGGTTTCTTTTGCCCTGAGGGAGGAGGGTGTACCAGTTTCTAAACAGTGCCTGTCCAAATGGTTGGCTAACTGTATTATTTTTTGTTATAGGAAGTACGGTAAGAACTTCCTAGAATGGTGCAAAGCCACTCCACCAGAGGCATGGCCATTTCTGTTGCCCATTTCAGGAATGTGTCAGCCGCTGAAATCTGTGCCGTTGCAACTTGCGAGTACTTTCCACACTTTCACTGAACACTACAGTCTGGACACTACCTCTAGGAGAAGGGCAGGCTTTGGCCTGGTCTATGCTTCAAGGCCTCCTGTCTTAGGCCTATAGCCTCCAGTCACACAGACTGTCTGTCAGTACTGCTTGGGACTCGTTCCATAGGTGAGACCTGATACAAGAAATATCCTCGATAAAGACAGTACAGTTACGCAAGAACCTGCCATAACAGTAGATCTTTGAGAGAATCTCTCAGCAGGCCATGCCATCTTACCCTCCATCCCCCTTGGCCTCAGTGCTTCTCTCCCCTTCTTCCTCCTCCCTCCAGGACAGTTAAACTTCTGTTTCACCTTGCTTAGTAGTGGGAACCTCTGGCTCTCCCTCTGTTTCCCAGGAGGAGATCCTCTGTGTATGGTCTCCAGCGGTGGAACTGAAGAGGACGTGGGGCCGCCCACATTTATATGGGAGGGACGTCGTCGGCTGATGTCATGGGTGGCCCGTAGTAAACTACAACGATAGCTAGAAAAGTTTCCATGTGATTCTAGTGCCTGGCAGCTATAGTTCTACAGGTGTGGTCTGATGCAAGAGATTCTCTAGAAGATCTCTACTGTTACAGTAAGTTCTTATGTAACTGTACTTTTATGCTAGAAATTCATTTTCACAGTTTTGTTGAAAAAACTTAAACATGCTCAAATATTCCTTCTTATAACATGGTACAATGTTCCAGGCAAAACCAATGAATTTAGGAAGAGAGCAGGCTGAAACATGTCATTTAGACCCAGTGGGGTATTTGCTCTTGACCTTACTGCCACTGTGTTTTACATCTGAGCAGTTTGTTGTTCAGATGCCCCCACCATGGTCCAACAAAAACCCTCTCCAAGCTTCTGAACCTGAATATGTGTAGAGGCCAAACCAAAAGACCTGTTCTGAGACACTCTATCATTCCCTTAAAAAAGGCATGTTCTATTTTACACACACAATATGTTAGCCAACTATCATAACATGCCATATATGCAATAGGAAATCAGTGTTACAGTTAAAACGTTGTTTTATGATATTTTCCCCATTTTCAACAGGCATTTGAAAGCTGCTACCTGGTAAGAGAGAAGTGCAGAATTTGCAGTTTCTACATCTGTGGGTGCCACCAGATAGTGGTTGGCATGGATTGGGATCTGGTGGTTTGGTATGCAAACTCTACACCACTATATCAAATACGTTCTTACCTCTGTGTTCTACCACGCGGGGCTATTTTTTTTGTAGATATTTTTCAGTTTATCTTAAAGGAAAACTACACCTTTGTATCTTGCAAATGCTAGCTGCAGGAAGACAGTTGTCTGACATGGAAGCACATGTTGGCGGCACATGTGTTTGCTTTAGTTTGTTTTCACTGTTCATGCTAGTCCCCTGTAATGATCCTGGGGGTCTCCATTTTATGGCTGTTGAAATCGCATTGTCCATGAGAGCTGCATTAGCACGAGAACATGATGCCATAGCACCCATCTTTACCATGCATCTCTATGCTGAAATTACAAATATCGTGAAAAAAACTCTTTCGGAACACACAAATTGAATGCAATTTTCATTCATTTCACTCAAAATACAGGTTACTCACCTGTAACAGGAGTTCTAGGAATGATATATGTTGTTCATCCACACTGTCTGGCAGGTTCCTTGCCGCTTTAAATCTTGCCGGAAGGTCTTCAAGCTGGCTCCTCCCACCCACCCGGGTGGTAAACTCTCGGCTCCGCCCCATGATGCCAGATCTGGCCGCTGGAAAGCTCAGGTTGGCTCGTCGAGCCGGTGAGGTCGGTGGGTCGCAGATGAACAACATATACCATTCCCAGAACTCCTGTTACAGGTGAGTAACCTGTATTTCTAGGACATGGATATGTTGTTCATCCACACTGTCTGGCAGACTCAGCAGTTCTCCGGGAGGAGGGAGGCAAGGCGCACACCCTACTTAGGAAATAGAGACTGGAGAACCGAGGCCCCAAAACCAGCATCCGGGCAGGCCTCCAAGGTCGATGTGGTAATGGGTAATAAAGGTGTGTGCTGACTTCCAGGTAGCAGCCCTGCAGATTTCCTGGATAGGGACGTCCCTGGAAGCAGCCACCGATGCAGCAGTATGGACGGGTAGAATGAGCTCTTATCCCTCTGGGAGGCTCCATGCCCGCCAACTTATAGCAGAGATCTATGCAGGAGGTGACCCACCTGCCTATCGTCCGCTTGGCTGCAGGTCTGCCAGGTGCGGCTTCAGCGTAGGTGACAAACAGCTGGCGAACCTCTCCCCGAATTTCAGCCGTCTGCTCCTTATAATAAGCGAGCGCCCTTCTAGGGTCCAAAGTATGGAGCCTGTATTCGGCCAACGAGGTGTGACTGGGGTAGAACACCAGCAGAGTCAACACCTGGTTAAGGTGAAACTCCGACACCACCTTCGGAAGGAATTTCGGTGGGGCGCAGGACAACCTTGTCCCTGTGGAAGACCAGGTAAGAAGACTCAATGCAGAGCACCTGGAGTTCTCCCATCCTTCTGGCTGACGTGATAGCCACCAAGAAGGCGGTCTTCCACGACAGGTGAGAGAGTTCACACCTGTGCACTGGTTCGAATGGCTTGCCCATGAGCTTTGCCAGTACCAGCAGTAAATCCCACGGAGGTGGAGGTTCTCGACGAGGGGAAATGGATCAAGGCCTTTGAAAAGCGCCAGACCACCTCTCCTGCGCCCGACTGCTCTCGCCCGCACCTGGTAAGCAGAGATGGCTGCCAGGTGCACCTTTAGGTCACCGACCTAAGCCTTGACTAGAAAGGGACCATAAATAGTCCAAAATGCTTGCCAAAGAACAGAAGGAAGGGTCCAAGCCCTTGCCTCTGACACCAAATGGAAAATCTCTTCCATTTGAAGGCATAGCATTTCCTGGTCGACTTTACGGCGCCTTCAACAACATTGAGGACCTCGTCCGGAAAGACCCAAAGGCCTGGAACTCTAGCCGCCCAGGAACCAGGCAGTCAGGTGCAAGGATTGAAGGTCCGGATGGAACATTTCCTGATTGACTGAGAGCAGGTCCGGCGAGCTGGAAGCTGCTCGGATCCTGGAGCTGAGGCGGAGGAGATCTGGGTACCAGAACTGGCGGGGCCAGTCTGGGGCTATCAGAATCACCTGCGCCTTGTCCCTCCTTGCCTTGAGAAGCACCTTGTGAATCAAGGGAATGGGGAAAGGCGTAGAGGACCGGGGTCCACAGCCTCGAGAAGGCATCCCCCTGCAGCAAGCCCTGCTGAGGGGGGCGGGCATGAAACAGCCTCAGCTTCGCGTTCTCCCTGGAGGCAAACAGGTCCACCTGAGGTGTGCCCCAGTGGGAGAACAGATCTTGTACTACCTCTGGCAGGAGAGACCACTCGTGAGATGCAGCCCCTATCAGGCTCAGGGCATCGGCCAGGGTAGTTGGAGGCTCCTGCCACATGAATGGCTAGGAGATCCGCCTCCAGGCTGCACACGAGTGACCAAATGCGGAGAGCTTCCTTGCATAGAAGCATGGAACGCGTCCCGCCCTGGCGGTTTAGGTAGTACATGGTCGTGGTATTGTCCATCTGAACTCGGACCACTTGACCCCGGAGAAATGGAGCAAAGGCGGCGAGAGCTAGGCGGACCGCCCGGAGCTCCAGCAGGTTGATGTGGCATCGGGACTCCCGCGGGGACCAGAGGCCGTGCGCTCGGTGTTCCCCCAGATGGGCACCCCAACCCATCAGAGAGGCATCAGTCCATAGAGAGACCGTCGGCCCGGGGCGGACAAACGGGATACCCTCCTGCAGATAAGATGGAACGGTCCACCATCGGAGAGCGTTCCACATCTCCTGGGTCACCACCACTAGCTGGTCCAATGGATCGCAGCGTTGTGACCACTGGCTGGCCAGTCCCCACTGAAGGGGTCGCATGCGCCAGCGTGCCCAACGGACCACGCTGGTGCAGGCCGCCATGAGACCCAGGAAGTCCCGGGCAGGGCGCGATTGCCCAACCAGAAATGATTGGGCAAAGGAGGTAAGAACCTCGGCCCTGTCCGCCGGGAGCCGTGCTCTGGCTCGAAGAGAGTCGAGCTCTGTCCCGATAAACAGAATCACCTGCTTCGGCTCGAGTTCCGACTTGGCCTCGTTGATGAGAAGGCCGACTTCAGAGCAAACCTGGAGGGCCAGATCTGTCTGGAGGGGGCTGCTATCAGCCAATCGTCCAGGTAAGGGTACACCCGAACCCCTCGGAGCCGCAGGAAAGCTGTCACCACTGCAATGCATTTGGTGAAGACCCTGGGAGCTGGAGACAGGCCGAAGGGCATGGCTCGGAACTCGAAGAGGGATCCCTCCTCTCGAACGCGAAGGAATCTCCGATGTGACGGACGGATAGGGACGTGAAAGAACGCGTCCTGCAGGTCCAGAGAGCAGATCCACACGCCGTGTTCCACAGATGGTATCTGCGCCAGAGTGACCATCCTGAAGGTTCGAGACCTTAGGAACTTGTTCAGGTCGTGTAGGTCGAGAATGGGGCACCAGCCCCCTGTCCGTTTCGGAACCAGGAAGTACCTGGACACAAACCCCGGGTCTGAGGTGGGGTCCGCTATCTCCCTGATCACCTCCTTTTGGAGGAGGAGAGCGATGTCGGCTCGACGAGCCGACAGTGAGGCTGCGGGACCCGAGGCCCCCCGAGGTGCGACGGCTCTGAAGGGCGGGGCCTGCTCGATTTCTAGAGGCAGGCCTTTTCCCACCACCTCCAGTACCCACCTGTCCGTGGTAATAGCGGACCAAGTGGAAAGGAAGTGTCGGAGCCGTCCCCCCACGGGGGGAACCAGGGGTGAGGTGACGGGGATGGGGGCGACACCCCTCAGCCCGTCACTGGGCAGACCTGGAGGAGGGACCGGCCGAGGGACCTCCTGGGCCTTTACCTCCCTGCTTCCTGTTGGAGGAAGCCGACGGCTTGGGTTCGGGATGCCAAGCCCGAGCCTGCTGGCCCTGACGTTGCTGGGCTGGACGCGCCGCGGGCGCAGAAGGACGAAAGGGCTTAGGCTGTGGTCTATGCCTTTGTCCTTCTGAGCGGAAGAGACAGAGTCCAAGGTAGCATTGGACTCTCGAACCTCTGCAGGTGACCTTCCACCCAGGGTCAAGAGGTCAGTCCCCAAAAGGGAACATCCGCCAACTTGTGCTGGGTATCCGAGTAAAGGTGGATATCCTCAGCCAAGCCGACGACGAGATGGCCACTGCGCCGCCACAGACCTGGCACATGAGTCCCCAATGTCTAAAGCAGTCTGGAGCTGCTGTTTGGCCACTGCCCTGCCCTGGTCCCGCACCTGCCTGACCGTAGTCTGCAGATCCGCGGGAAGATGAGGGACGACCTCATCCAGGGAGCCCAACAGGGCATGAGAAAAATGTGCCATGAGGACGGCCGAACTGGCCTGACGAAGGCTGAGAGAGGACGCAGCATAGACTTTTCGGCCGGCATAATCCAATTTCTTGATTCCTTTGTCGGGAGGTTTGTCCACAACTTCATGTCGGCGCTCGGGCTAGAAAACACTGTCAGTAACCAACCCCTCAGCAGAGGGGTGTTCCTAAAAACCGGACAGGGAACCGGTAGGGACCGCATACTTCCTGGCCATCCTGGCCGAAGGCGCAGGGCAGGAAGCAGGGCGCTGCCAAAGCTCCAAGGCCGACCCACTATGGCCTCGCCACCGAAAGGCCTCCAGAGGGGAATCCCCGTCCAGAATCTCCGTGAGGGGATACCTGGCCCGTTCAGAAACGGGTTCGAGCTTCATCCCGGTGGACTCCGAGATGAGCCGAAGCAATCCTAGGAAGGACGAAGGGCTATCGTCCACTGACTGTCCTCCTGAGGACTCCAAGTCCATTCGCTTTGGGCCTGAGCTACCCTCCACCTGCCGAGGTCTATCAGGAGTGAGGGTGACAGACAGCCTATGGGGCAGTCCCCGAGCCAACCGAGAATTTTCGGTCGGAGCCCCAACTAACGGCTGTGGAGGCGGAGGTTCCACCAAAATCGGTGGGGCAGCTGGATTGGGCGAACAACCGGCCTGGGAACAGGCTCCTCGGCTACAACGAGGGGTTGTTTCGGCCGCTCCGGTGACAGCCACTTAATGGCCGGGGAAGACGACGGGGTCGGCTTATTCCCGGTCAGAAGGAGCTGTTGCCACATGAGTTCCTCATACCTCCGATGTAACTTGCGCCGAAGCCTCCCCTCGTCCGAGCAGGAGGAAGAGCGGCAGCACCGCTTGCTGCGATGCCGAGACCGAGACCGCCTATGACGGCGGGATCGGCTGGACCGCAAAGACGTCCGAGACCGAGACAGAGAACCTCGGCTAGGCCAAGGACGGCGCGGGAGGTGTCGGAAATCGCACTTCCTCAGTTCGGACGATTCCACCGGCGTTTGGAAACCGAGGCACAGACGAGCCGACGGGATCCTCAACTCCCACTGGGGAACCGGGAGGGATTCTCAGCTTCTCAGCCGACAACCGCCTAACAGGTCGAGAAAAATCTCGACTGGCCGACGGAGTCTCGGTCAACTGGCCTGACGGGGACACCGGAAGCCAGTGGTCGAAGCGAGTCGACCAGTCGCGCGACTGACAACTAGGGAGGGGGATCTTTCCCCTTCCCCAAGAGCATCGACGGTGAGACTTACTTTTGTCTCTTTGGACCAAGAAAAGGTCCAGAAGAAGTTGGACCCTCACCTTCATCGAGAGGGTCAGACAAAGCTCCTTAAAAGAAGCCGAATACAAGGCACCGAGAGAGAGCGGGACAAATGCCGCAGCCGAGGTAGAAGCGGCCAGCGCCGCCTCCTCTTCGAGGGCGATCATCTGCTCGAGCTGATCCGCCGAGCCTGCCGCCGCAGACACCGCCAACCGGGCCCTTTTAGATTTAACCGGAGGAAATCTTTTCTCGGGACGCCCCAGCTGTAAACGGGCAGCACGGTCTTCGAGGACGTAGGCCGAAAAAGAAGAGCACAGGTCGCAAGCCTGCGGGTCGTGCTCAAGGCCCAAGCAGTAGACGCACGTGGAGTGCGGATCCGTCCGAGACATCTTCTGCCCGCAAGGGCATCTCCGGAAACCGGGAGTCAATTTGTCCATCGCAGCCGCGAGGGAGAGAAGACCGAAGTCTTTTTAGCAAAAAAACTTTTTGATTTCTAAAATTCGAAGAATTAGGAACCAGTCTTATATGCAGAGTGATAAGGAGGGAACCTGAGCTTCCAAGCGGTAAGGAAGATCTGGCGTCATGGGGCGGAGCCGAGAGTTTTACCACCCGGGTGGGTGGGAGGAGCCAGCTTGAAGACCTTCCGGCAAGATTTAAAGCGGCAAGGAACCTGCCAGACAGTGTGGATGAACAACATATCCATGTCCCTAGAACTGCCGAGTACCTAGAGGCCAGTGGGGCACAGGACCCAAGGCAGCATGGATTCACAGCGGGAAGGTCATGCCAGACAAATGTAATAGATTTCTTTGACTGGGTGACCAAAGTAGTAGATCAGGGAGGAGCTGTGGACATGGCCTACCTAGACTTTAGCAAGGCATTTGACTCAGTCCCACACAAAAGACTAATATACAAGTTAGCCAGCCTGGGAGTGGGTCCCAAGATGATAGCCAGGGTAAAGAATTGGCTGGAGAATAGGACACAGAGGGTAATAGTAAATGGAGTCCACTCTGAAGAAATGGGGGTTACTAGTGGGGTACCGCAGGGTTCAGTATTAGGACCGGTCCTCTTCAATGTCTTTATAAGCGACTTTGCAGAAGGACTGGAAGGAAAAGTATGTCTCTTTGCAGATGACACAAAGATCTGCAACAGAGTTGATGCACAAGGTGGGGTAGAAAGGATGAGAAGGGACTTGGCAAGGTTAGGAATGGTCAAATGAATGGCAGCTTAGATTCAATGCTAATAAGTGCAAGGTAATGCACCTGGGAAACAAAAACTCAGGGGAAGAGTACACAATGGGGGATAAGATACTAACAACAACAAAAATGGAAAGGGACCTGGGAGTAGTCATATCAGATGACTTAAAGATGGGCAAGCAATGTGAGAGGGCAGTAAGGAGGGCTGGGGGATACTGGGATGCATAGGGAGAGGCAACACCAGTAGAAAACAGGAAGTTATCATCCCTCTGTACAGACAGCTGGTGACGCCCCATCTGGAGTACTGTGTGCAGTTCTGGAGACCCAATCTCCACAAGGACATAGACAAGACAGAAGCTGTCCAGAGGAGGGCAACTAAAATGGTGCAGGGTCTGCACCAGAAGATATATGAAGAGAGACTAAAGGAGCTTAATGTATATAGCCTTGAGGAAAGGAGGGACGGGGGACATGATAGAAACTTTCAAGTACCTCAAGGGAATCAACAAAGTCCAAGAGGGTAGCATCTTTCAAAAAGAGGTGTGCAAGAACAAGGGGGCACAATCTGAAGATGGGGGGGCGCAGCTCAGAGGTAATGTAAGGAAATATTTTTTCACAGAGAGGGTTGTGGATGCATGGAACGGTTGTCGAGTCAAAAACAGTGGCTGAATTCAAGCATGCATGAGACAGTCGTAAGGCAATTCTAGGGGTTGGGGGTAGAAAGAAGTAGGCTGCTGGTTAACTAGGATTTGCAGCTTATCCATTAGATAGGGAAATGGGCAGACTGGGTGGGCCAAGCGGCCCTTATCTGCCGTCAGATTCTATGTTTCTGCTTCCTTAAAGATTTGTGCAGCGGGAGGAGCAGTCTTTTTGATGGAGGAACGTCCATCATTTCTTTATTGTCCTCTTCCTCCTCATCTTACAGAGACTCGTGGGATGGGAGGTCAAGAGATTGGGCAACTTGCTTCATAAAAGCAAAGTATTAGGAAAAATCCTCGGTTCCCTTATTAGGGGAATCAGGCCTGTGGGGATCAGGAGAGATGTCTGGCTCTATAGGCTCATCATAATCAGTCTCCATAGTCCTCCTCTGGATCTTCAGCAAGACCAGTATCATCATACTGTTTCCCACCTTGGTCCATTAAACCGGGGACTTGTGAACTGGGAGTTCGTGGAACCGGCTGCTTATCAACCGGAACCAGTGACTGCAAAGACTGAATAATTCTGATCACGTTCGCGATCTCTTCAGCAAAAGGAACCACTGTTGGGGTTGGTTGCAGTTCCTGGTGCTTTTCTTTACGTTTTTTCTTAACCACGACAGGTTCAGCAGCCTTATCCGCGGTTCTCTTTTTTGTGGAACTACCGCTCCTGTCACAGGGCAGTCCCTCCAGTTCGGTAGTCTGTTCGGTAGCCGGGTTAGTGGCCTTATCAGACATCTTTTCTTTTAGTCTCTTTAACCTTCCATCAAGGGTAGACTGAGGAAAATTAGCACAGATCTCACAGTCTGTCTGAAGATGGTCAAACCCCAGACAGAACAAACAAATTAAGTGAGGATTAGCCTTGGCTAACAGTTCACCGCACTCTGAACAGTGCTGGAAACCTGTTGCTCCTGTTCTCTTTTTTGGTTTCTGTGACATAAGAAACAGTATTCAGAAAAGACTAAAACTGTCTTTTTTTGGTCAGGTGTTACACCAGAAAAAAAAAAAAAAAACAGGCTTCAGAAGTATGTATCCAGGAGTTACCCCAGTTGAAATAAGGGACCCACACACCGGGAAATTACTCCAGTATGAATTTGAAATAACTACCGACTATCCAGAGTCAGAAATACTAAACACTAACTAATAAAATGTAAAAAGAAAGCTTAAGGGAACTGTCGGTTTCCCCTCGGTTAAGGAACCAGGGAGAAAAATTACAACTTACCCTTTACAAACTAAAATCTAAACAATTACTACGCAAAAACCAAGGACAGTGATAAGAACATCAAATAAAATAAATTCACTGATATTAAACCCAGAAAAATAAACTTTCTTCAAGAGATGAAGGAGAGCTCTCCGGATAGGTCTTACTGAGGTAAGCGGAGTAAAGAATCTGATGGTTAGAGATTGTTTACCAGGGACAGTGGTTTGAAAACAGAGCTCAAGCCTAGCATTCCATCATTTGCATAGGTTCTATTAACCATTTCAGCTCCGGGGCAGTCCCATGGCAAGACCATACTACATTAGTCAGAATACAGTAAGATTTCCTGGGGTTTTAACTACTAGGTTCCAGGAGGGGAGGCAGGGAGGGAAGGCCAGAATGCAGCAAGACTCCATTAGAAGAAACAACATTACTATGGTGAGTAATATTTTCTTCAAACATGAACTCTTGCTGTAGTCTGACTAAATGCAGACCACCAAGCAGTACCTCCTCGGAGGGAATCACTGAACCTATTTTGGGAACGGCTCTGTAGCACAGCTGTGCCGAACCCAACATCACTTCTTGACTGAATGTCCAGAGAGTAATGCTTGGTAAATGTGTGAACAGTTTTCCAGGTGGCTGCTTTACAGATTTCCACTAAGGGTATATCTCTAAGCTGCTGCGACTGAAGCAGCTGTACCTCTGGTAGAATGAGCCCTCAGGCATGAGGGAGGCTCTTTCCCAAGCTTTAAATAGCAGAACTGGATACAGGAGACAATCCACCTGGCAACTGTTCTCTTAGTGGAAGGTTTGCCCTTTCCCACTTCTCCATAAGTGAGAAACAACTGAGAACAGTCATTCCTATGGGCCTTAATATGCCCCACATAGTAACTAAGAGCCCTCTTTACATCAAAAGACTGTGTAATCTTCTCTTCCCAGAGGAAGAATGTTCAGTGAAAAATACAGTCAATGACAGACTGATTCAAATGAAAGTCTGATACCACCTTAGGAAGAAACTTTCTGTTGGTTCGAAGGACCACCTTATCCCTGAGAAATGGAATTAAATTAGGTTTCACTGATAAAGCCTGTAATTCACTGATTCTCCTGGCAGAAGTAATGGCTACCAGGAATACAGTTTTCCAAGTTAAGCACTTCAGCTCAGCTGAGGATTAAGGCTCAAAAGGGGGCTACATAAGCTGTGCGATACAGATATTCAGGTCCCAAGAAGGAGTAGGCTCCCTAAAGGGAAGATTAACATGTACTAAACCCTTGAAAAATTTCTTGAAAACTGGACGAGAAGCTAGGGAAGAGCCCTTACCAGCAGAAAGAAAGGCAGACACAACTGCCAAATGTTCCTTGAGAGTAGTAGGCCAGAGGCCTAAACTGTTAAGATGCACCAAATAGTCCAATACAATGGCAAAATCAGCCAGCTCTGGCTGGACATGCCTCTGGGAACACCAAAGCCCAAACATTTTCTATTTGGAGTTGTAAGTCTTTCTAGTAGCAGGTTTCCTGCTAACCTTTAAAATGTCCAAGACTGATTGAGAAAGATGTAGGCTTGCACATTCTAGCTCTTCAAGGGCCAGGCTTTTGAGTCTGAGAGTCTAAAGGTTGGGGTAAAGTATCCTCCCCTCTGTGAGGAGGTAAGAAGATTGAACTGTCTGGGAAGACACAGAGGCAGTGGCGGAGCCAGAGGGGGAGCTGGGGGGCGGTCGCCCCTCTTGGCTGCCCAAGTGTGAGTAGTGGCACCCTGCCACCATCTTTACTCACTGTTTAGTGCACATTGTGGAGCCTGTCATTGACTGAATGGCCCTCCCTGGCTCCCAAATGATCACAAACCTGGCTCCGCTACTGCACAGAGGTATTGTTACTGACAGTGACAAGAGAAGGGGGTACCAAGGCCGTCTGGCCCAGTCTGGAGCCACTAGAATCACCTTGCAAGGCTGAGACCTGATCTTGATCAGGACCCTGAATATTAGAGGAAAAGGAGGAAATGCATACAGAAACCTGCTTGTCCAGTTCAACAAGAGAGCATCCTGAAGGACAGGGCCCAGAAGAGGCAGTCTGCAGCAAAAGAGATGGAGTTGGTGATTGTCCGGGGCTGCGAAGAGATCCATCTCTGGAGTGCCCCACCTTTTGAAAATGACCTGAAGAATTAGGGGATTCAGGGTCCATTCATGGTGACCCTGAGAAATCCTGCTGAGAGCATCTGCTAAAGTGTTGTCCTTCCCTGGGAGATGCACAGCCATCAGGGAAGCCTGAAGGCAACAGGCTAGAGACCGTATGTTCATGGCCTCTGTGCACAAGGCGAAGAACAGAGTGCCTCCCTGCTGGTTGATGTCCCAGATGATTGTGGTGTTGTCTGCCCTGATCTGCACCACTTTCAGCTGAACAGCAGTTGAGAATGTCTTAAGTGCTAGAAAGACAGCTCTTAGTTCGAGAAGGTTTATGTGTAGGAGAGACTCCTGGTGCGACCAGGTTCCCTGAGCTGTAAGCTGATCTAGATGAGGCCCCCAACCTAGTAGGGAGGCATATGTGGTGAGAATCACTGAAGGAGCCTGACTGATAAATGGGACACCTTGTCAAAGATTCTACTCCTCCAGCCACCAGCAGGAGGGCCTGAACTAGAGTTTGAGATACTGGAACCAATTTGGAGAGAGGGTCTTTTTTCTGAGACCATTAAGATCTGAGATAAAACTGATCATCTCATCTGAAACCTTGCTCCCTGGACCACAGCTGTGGATGCTGCCATGTGACCCAGCAACTGCAGAAAGTGTCTGGCTGGACGAGAAACTAGAGGACGAACAGAGGAAGCCAGAGTGACAAGAGACTGAACCCTTGAGGGGGAGAAATGTTCTTGCCAGAATGCTGTCTAGTTAAACTCCTATGAAAGTGAGAAGCTGGGCTGGTTCCAGAACAGACTTTTCTAGGTTCAGAATAAAGCCCAAGGAGTCTACAAGCTTTTGAGTGACCTCTAAGGCTGACTTGACTTGGTCTGAGGACTGGCCCACTAGGAGCCAGTCGTCCAGGTATGGGAACAGAAGGATACCCTGTCTCCTGAGGAATGCCACCACTACTGCAAGACACTTGGTGAACATCCTTGGAGCAGATGTTAGGCCGAAGAGCATAGCTTTTTTTTTTTTTAAACTTTATGTTTATTGCTTTAACTCATTGCCTCTACAGGAGCTCTCCGAAGTTGCACCACTTGTCTCATGTATACTGTTAACAGTAAATCCTGGGCCTTTCTAAGCAAAATCAAGTTATAGTCAGCATGCCACAAACAAATCCTAATAGCTCAAGAACCGTAAGTGCTAGACAAAGTATGAGTGGCAAAGTTATTCAGCACAAAATTACCTTTACAATGGTGGTATGCGAATAATAGTATGGAATTTTTTTTTATGCTGGTTGAAACAGCAAAAGAAAAATATTTTTTTCACTAAAACAGGTAACATAAGCCATACACACCTTACAATAAACAAATGCAAATAACTCCTAAAATATATATGATGTACACAAAATATCAGTGACAAAGTTGTACAACATAAAATTACCTTTCCAACGGTGCTATGCAGTTAAATATACATTATATTCTGTTACACTATCTATTTAAATATATAAGTGACTTCTCCAGACGTTGCAAGGGCACGCTGGGAGTCAGTAGCCGACTTCTGCAGACGTCCTTAGGACACACCAGTGTATTCTACTGACGACTACAGGTGTCTGCTAGGAGACAATGAGTTAAGTAATAAAACAATACATACATTTCCTCATACAAGACTTTCACATATTTGTATAGCACAACAGTTGATATACATAAATATGCCCCTGTAATCTGATACAACAGGAAGTGGGGGTTATCTAATATAGTGTCCATAAAAATAGTCCCATATTACGCCAGCCATCTCAATAGCTTCTGGAATATCCATCTTAGGTAGCATCAGCAGGAATAAACTACTGCAATCTTAGATGACTGCTATTTATCCATATAAGAAAAAATGGAATTTAAAGGTAAACTTGTGCTTTGCAGATCGGTTACTACATCTGAACATTAGGAAACCCCGTTCCATTATTACGACCTCCCAGAACAGTAGGCAAAAGAGACAAAACACCTTCTAAATATCAACAACAATTACCCTTAAGGAAACAGCATTTAAGCAGGGCCTGCAGGACTATTCTTGAAAAATTTTTTTTTTTTTTAAAGTCCAAATAAAGAAATGGCTCTCCAAAGGAGAGGAGGTCACTACACAGATAGCCCACTTAGCCCAGATCACAACACTGTAAGCCAGATCACCGTGTCTCACCAAGATGGATCAGTCATTATCCGACTCCTCAACTCTAATTCCAGCTGTGTTCGCTTGAAACTCTGTTTCTATTTTCTCCATCCAGCACCCTGTATCCTTGGGATCGTTGAACTGCCAGCTCTTTCCCCCATATATTATCCGCAATCGAGCTGGTAAAAGGAATGAGTGCACTATTCCAAGTGCCCGGAGTCTCAGACTCCATCGAACTGTTTGCGATGGGCTCTTGTTTGATAGGAAAGCTCAGGAAATATTTTTACATTATGTCCCTCAGTGTTTATTGGATACACCGATCTTGCTGCTGATAACAAGAGGTCCAGAATCTCCACTCCCACCGTACGCACTAGGACAGTGCGTGGTTGATCTGTGGCTGATGGCCTGATCCTAGGATTAACTCTGTACACCCTTTTAAGGGCAGCCCATTCAAAAGTTTCTGGGACCGGGATAGTTTCCAACATCCATTTTACCAAAAAGTTCATGAGATCAGCCCCTTCAGTCCCCTCCGGAACACCAACTAATCTTAAGCTACCAGCGCAGGTCTCATTCTCCAGGGCTTCTAATCGACCTCGCAATTGGGTGTTTTCCTTATTCAGGGATGTTACGGTTGCCAGCATGGAGATGGAGCATTTCTCTGTTTCAGCAACAACTCCAGTAAGATCTTTTATGGCCACTTCATGCATCTCAAGTTTGGCTAATGTGCGCTCCATTTTACTGTCCATAGATTTGACTGTTGTCAGAATTTGTTGCCAAGGTGGGGTCTGCAGTTCATCTATCTCGGGCCTAACCTCATGGGTTGCAGTTTCTTCTCAGGCGTGCCCCCATTTACCTCCGGGAAGTTTAGACGCTCCAGAACCTGTTGATTTGGGTTTCCCCATGGCAAGTCTAGGTTCGTTGGAAAGCTGAACGTCTGCTAAAGACGATCCATGAACTTTGATTTTACTCTTCCGCTTTTTAATAAAATAATTGGGTTTTCCTCTGTTCTGATGCAGAGCCGATCCAAAAGCGTCCTGCTGGGAGATTGGCTCTCTAGCACCCCAAAGCATAGCTTTGAATTGGCAATGACCTGAGGGCAACCTGAACCTGAGGTACTTTCTGTGGGAATGTCTGATAGGTATGTGGAACTAGGCATCCTTAAGATCCAGAGAGGCTAGCCAGTCGCTTGGTCTCAGAGAAGGAAGAATTACTCCCAGAGTCACCATCTTGAATTTTGGTTTTGTTAAATGTTTGTCCAGGTACCTTAAATCTAGGATCGGTCGCCACTCCTCTGTCTTTCTGGGGGTAAGGAAGAATCTGGAATACAGCCCCTTTTCCCCTGTGACAAAGAGTACCTTCTCTACTGCTTGCAGAAGAGAGGAGACTTCTGCCTCTAAGGCCCTTGTCTCCAAGAGAGAGGGAGGACTGAAGGACCTCACTCATTTTTGGGAACCTTTTGAAACCGAGAGCAAATCCCTGGCTCACTATTTCCAAGACCCATTTGTCTGAAGTAATAGACTCCCAGGATTGGGAGTAGTGAACCAACCTGCCCCCTACTGGAACTGGGAAGGTGACCCTGACCAACACCACAGGGTATCTGTTTGGCAGGGGGCTTAGACCGCATGGATGATGGGGTCCTGGACATCCAACGCCTGCCTCTTCCCCTAAAGAAACCCCTCTGCTGGAAAGACGAGGAGGAGGCCTGAGCTTGGTAGAAAGACCTTTGAAAAGGTCTGCCCCTGCCAGCCCTAAATTGCTGCCTCTGAGAAGTGGCCTGCTTTTCCTTGGCTGCAGCACTCCTACAGGTGGGTCCTACATTCATCCATCTTCTTCATGTAGTTCTCTGTTTGTTCCCCAGAGAATTACCAGTTACAGGAAAATCCATGGCCTTGGACTGGGTGTCCCACGAAAGATTGGTACATCTAAGCCAAGTAAACCTCCTCATGGAGATGGATGTAGCCATGACTCTAGAATGCACATCATTCGAGTCCACAGCAGCATGAAACTGCACTTTGGATGCCTCTATACCATTTACTGCCACCTGCTCCAGCTCCTTGGCTAGCTGGGGAGGGTCATTCTTAGCCAGCTCCAGAACCGTACCCCATAGAGACTTCTGGAACCTGGCTGTATATGCCATGTAATTTGATTGCTTGAGCCCCAAAGAGGATGCCAATTACTGCTTCTTAGCCATGGCATCCACTTTCCTGGAATCCTTATCTGGGGGGTGAGATGCCAAGGGAATATTAGCCTTGTCACAGGCTGCAGCATGTACTACCCCAACATGGCTGCAATGTGCTCAAAGGAATTCCGTGCCAGGACCGGATAAGCCATACCTCCTGTCCATTCTTTTATACACAGGAAGAATGGATGTGGGAAACTGCATGATTTTCTGTGTCTGTTTCCCCAGGGATTATTGCAAAGGGATAGACACTCTGACTCTGGAACACCCATAATTTCCACATAATCAGGTTCCTCCTGATCAGCCTCTTCTACAGCAAGCTGAAGAGTCTCAGCCACCTTCTTGTAAAACAAGAAGTGGGAGGGGGACTCAGAAAACCTGGGAGGAGAAACATTGGAAGGCCTGTCTGGGGAGATGTCAGGCTCTACTGGCTCATCTAAGTCTACAAACTCTCCATCATCATCTTCCTCCTCCCAATCGCCCTCATAGTATGCCTCTGCATCGATGTCTGAGGCAACAACTTCCAACCAAACCGATCGCATCTAAACCGATGTCTGTTTGGTCGGAACCGGGCAAAGCGACTGCACTACTGAAATCGCTTTCGCTATCTCCTCAGCTGTCGGAACATGGGGTTTCGGATCCGAACCGGCAGATTTTCTATTTCTCTTAGCCGGAACTAGCTCCGCAGAGTCAGCTCTCCTTTGGCCCGAAGAGGTATCACCCCGGTCAGTGGGCACCTCCTCAGGTTTGGTCGCAACCGAATCAGGCAGGTCATCCAGGTCAGTGGACTTCTCTGTCTCACTTTCCCTCAGCCTACTCAAATGTTTTTCAAGAGTGGCTTTGGGAAAGTTCTTACAAATTTGGCAGTCTTCCTTGAGGTGATCAAACCCCAGCCAATACACACATACGAGGTGGTGATCAGCCTCAGCAAAGGTCTCCCCACACTCGGAACAGTGCTGAAATGCCGTGGGACTGGTTTTCTTTTTGGGTTACTCAGACATGCCGAATACAAGAAAAGTCACCCTTATCACCGTTAAGCCAGATAACTAACTCTTATCGGTTCCAACCATGTCACAGGTCAGTTAAAAAAAATCCCACAGAAATCCGGATTTTTTTTTTTTTAGAACCGGTACGTACCAGAAAACCACAATAATGAACAGAAATACACAAATCACAATAGATTTCGGTTCTAAATTGGACCGGCTGGAAAAGAACTAAAGACAAAACAATTTCTAACAAAATTAACAAAAATTTATCATCACTACCTACTACTACCACTTACAGTTACCGAGACAGAGGTAAGAAAACCGACAAAATAAGAACTGCGGTTGAAAAAAACGACCAATTCAAACTATTACCGAACTGAAGTGCAGGAGGGATCTCCGGAGTGACTTCAGTTAGGCGGGGTAAGAAATTAAAAAAATTACTTACCATAGTAATCTTCTTTCTTCCCAATGATTCTCAGATATTCATAACTTTGTGCAGTCAGCCTGGTGGGTTGGACTGCCCGGAGAGATGGAACACATGCAAATGATGGAATTCTTTGCATGTGAACATCTTTCAAATACTGCCTCTACCAGCTGTAGTGTTCTAACCCCTTTAGATTTGTAAGAAGCCTGGAAGTCAGGCATTATGAAAAAATCCAACAGCTAATTTCTAATAATTTTTTTTTTTTGTAAGGGTTACCCTAATAAAGAGAATTTACCCCAAAAACCTCTTACGGAAGAACTACATCAAATGAACAATGGTGTCCACCAAACAGCATGCGAAAACTATTAAGAGAGAAAGAAAACTCTGTTTAAATCTATTCTGTATAGAGAAGTGTACCCAGAGGGGTATGGCTATGTGGCACGAGCATGCGAAGTGCAGAGGCTGAAGTTCTGGAAGGGGAGGATGGGAGGGAGTTATGAATATCTGAGCATCACTGGGAAGAAAAAAAGATTACTATGGTAAGTAATTTTTTCTTCTAACTCCAGTAATGCTCAGGGTATTCATAACTTTGTGCAGACTACCAAGCAGTACCCCTGGAGGTGGGCACAGAACTTATTTTGGAAACCGACTTTGCAGGACTGTTGTGCCAAACCTGGCATCACTTCTGGACAAAACATCCAAGTTGTAATGCTTTGTAAAGGTGTGTACTGGTTTCCAGGTAGCTGCTTTACAAATATCCAATAATGGAACCTCCCTAGCAGCTGTTCCTCTTGTTGAGTGTGCCCTCAGCCCAGCTGGGGACTCCCTACCTGCTCTAGTGTAGCAGAATTGAATACACTGGACAATCCATTGAGAAATGGATCTTTTTGAGGCTGGTTTGCCCATTCCGACATCCCCATATGTAAGGAAAAGTTTTTTTTTTGTCTTGCCTATGGCCCTTAGTAGCTGTCATGTAATAGCAGAGAGCTCTTTTCACATCCAGACTGTGGAGTCTTCTTTCACCAGAGCTTGTATGGTCTGTGAAAAAGACAGGCAGAGTGATTGACTGGTTCAGATGAAAGTCTGAAACGACCTTGGGAAGGAATTTTCTGTTTGTTCTGAGGACTACCTTATCTCTGTGAAAGGAGATATAGTCCTGATCAACACAGAGAGCCTGAAGCTCGCCGATTCTTCTTGCTGAGGTAACTGCTACCAGAAAAACTATTTTCCAGGCAACATACTTTAAATGGCCTGTAGCCATGGGCTCAAAAGGACCCCTCATTAATCTGGCTATATATATATTAAGATCCCAAGCGGGCACTGGTGCCCTGTGAGGAGGATGCAAATGTATCAGGCCTTTAAAAAATCTTTTGAAAATGGGATCTGATGCTACTGACACCTTTGTCCTAGCAGAAAGATATGCAGACACTGCTGCAAGATGAACCCTTAGAGAACTGGGTTGTAGACCTTGTGAACGTAAGTGAGTCAGATAATCCAACACCACTGAGACTCCTGCATCATTTGGGGTGAAATTCCTACCAGAGCACCAAAAAGAATATCTCTTCCACTTAGCAGAACACGTTTTCTTAGTGGAGGGCTTCCTATAACCTTACAAGATAGTTAATACAGCTTCAGAAAGGTTTAAGTCTGCATACTCTAATTCCTCAAGAGCCATGCCTTGAGGTGGAGGGACTTGAGATTTGGGTACAACAATGTTCCCTGATTGGAGGTCAGGAGATTGTGCCTGAGAGGCAAACTTATTGGTTTGCTCACTGACATGGAGAGTAGAAGCTATCAAGATCAGAGAAGCTGAGAGGGATTTGAGCTTCAGTAGTACTCTGAAAACCAGAGGAAAAGGTGGGGAAGGCATAGAGAAACTTGCCTGACCAGTCCAGTACCAGGGTATCCAGAGGGACTGTGCCCTGGGCTGGTGGTCTGCAGCAATACTGAGGCAATTGGTGGTTCTGATGGGATGCGAACAAGTCTATCTCTGGAATGCCCCACCACCTCAAAATTACCTGCACCACCTGCTTGCTCAGTGTCCATTTGTGATCGGACTGACTGATTCGATTCAGTGTGTCTGCCAAGGTATTGTCCTTTCCTGGTAGATGGATTGCTTGCAAGGACACCTTTAGGGAATACGCCAGAGTCCAAATTTTCATGGCTTCTGTGCACAGGGGACCTGATCTGGTGCCTCCCTGCTTGTTTATGTAGTACATAGTGGTGGTATTGTCTGTTCTGACCTGTACCACCGTGCCCATCACCAGAGAGAAAACTTTTAGTGACAGCCACACTGCTCTGAGTTCCAGCAAGTTTAAATGCTGAAGGGACTCTGCTTCTGTCCAGGTACCATGAGTTGTGTGCTCCCCCAGATGGGCACCCCAGCCCAGAAGGAATACATCTGTCGTGAGGACTAGTGAAGAATCCTCCTTCTGAAGAGGGACTCCTTGCCTTAGGTTGGATTCCTTTTTCCACCACAAAAGGGCTTGTAACAGTGTCCTTGTCACTGGAATTAGTTTTGAAAAGGGATCTTTTTTCTGACTCCAATAAATCCTGAGGTGAAACTGGATGTCTCATATGAAACCTGGAAC
This sequence comes from Neoceratodus forsteri, assembly GCA_016271365.2. NCBI lineage: Eukaryota > Metazoa > Chordata > Ceratodontiformes > Ceratodontidae > Neoceratodus > Neoceratodus forsteri. The sequence continues at coordinate 1,550,209,199 of CM057450.1, forward strand.
CTTGCACTGTGCCAGTGGATGCAGCCACACGACCCAAGAGCTGCAGGAATTGCCTGGCTGTTTTTTGCCTGTGCAACTTGAAGGACTTTGCTATGGACTGAAGGCTTTGCACCCTGTCCAGTGGCAAAAAGGCCCTGGCCTGTGGAGTACTGATCTCTGCCCCTATGAACTGTAAAGTCTGTGTAGGGGTGGTTAAGAAATATTTTTTCTGGTTTATTATGAGACCCAAGGACTCCAAAAGATCCTGTGTGAGCTTTACAGAGGTTCTGACATGTTCTGGTGATTTGCCCACCACCAGCCAGTCATCCAGATATGGGAAAACAGTCACTCCCTGTCTTCGAAGAGATGCCACCACAGCTGCTAGGCATTTTGTAAACACCCTTGGTGCCGAGGAAAGACCGAAGGGCAGGGTTGCAAACTGATAATGACCTGATGGGAGTCTGTATCCGAGATATTTCCTGAAAGATTATTTTATGAGGATGTGAAAATAGGCGTCTTGTATGTCCAGAGATGCCAGCCAATCCCCTTTTTAGACTGTTGGCAGAATCCGAGCCAAAGTTACCATTTTGAACTTTGGCTTTTTCAGGTGCTTGTTTAAAGCTCCGAGATCCAAAATTGGCCGCCACTCCCTATTTTTCTTTGTTGCTAGGAAGTATCAGGAGTAAAAACCTCTTCCTCTCAGGGTTATAGGAACTTGTTCCACTGCTCTGAGCTGTAGCAGCTTTGAACCTCTGCCTCTAGCAATGAAGCTTGTGCTAGGGGAGGAGAGATGAAAACCCTGGAATTTTTTAGAGGAAGAAATCTGAAGTCCAGAGACAAACCTTTGCCCACTACCTCCAACACACACTTGTCTGTGGTGATGGTTGACCAAAGGTGGAGGAAATGGGACAGTCTGCCTCCGACAGGTAGGGAGGAGGCCGCCTGCATCTCAGGGGTTCTGTTTAGGCCGGGGCTGAGGTTGTGCCAGAGACCCTCGCCTAGAGCCCCTTCTACCCCTAACCCTAGAGTAGCACTGTTGGGGGTACTGCTGGTATTGGGGCATGGCTACTGGCTTGAAAAAAGGTCTTGTCATGAAAGAGCGACCTGTGCCCCCCCTTCCACAGGGCCTAGTGCATGAAGGATGGGAGGCAGTATAGCGCAGTTGTTTAAGGCTCTGAGCTGCAAATCTGGAGACCTGGGTGTGAATCCAACAGCCCCGACTTGCATACTGTGTGACCCTGAGCAAGTCACTTAACTTCCCTGTGCTCCCAGGTTGCACCTGTAAACAAGCTTTCAGCTTAGTGCGTCTCACCTGGTTAAACAATTGGGGGGGGGGGGGAGAAGCTCTGTCTCTGGCAGAGTTGCTTCTATAAGTAGCCTTATATTCATCCAACTTCTTCATATAGGCCACCGTGGATTCCCCAAAAAGAGAATTTCCTTCCAATGGAAAATCCAGGGCCTTCGACTGGGTATCCTGAGTGAGGTCTGTAGCCCTAAGCCAAGCAAACCTCCTCCGAGCCACTGTGTTAGCCCTCCATCTGGCTGCAGCGTCATTCGAATCAGCAGCCATCTGGAACAGGTACTTAGCCGCCTCTAGCCCAAACCTGGCAGTTTCAGCCAGGTCATCTGACAAGGGTGAGGTGGGTTTCATGGACATTGCCAGTACCGACTGCCACAGTGATTTCTGATACTGGGCAGCATAAGCTTGGAAAGTAGCCTGTCTCATGGCCAGTGAGGCTGACAAATAGCCTTTTTTGGCCATACTGTCCAATTTTCTGGAGTCCTTGTCCGGTGGATGTGGGGACAGAGGGACCTCAGCTTTATCACAGGCTGCCTGTTGTATTACCCCTTAATGGTCAGGATGGGAGAAGAGGAAGTCAGCTCCTTCCCTATCCAACTAGTACTTTTTGTCTATTCTCCTGTCGATTGGAGGAATAGAATTAGGGGTCTGAAGGAGCTTCATAGCATCCTCCTTCAAAAATGTATATACTGGAAGGAGGAGGGCCTTTGTGGGTGTTAAACCCGGTCTGTTGTAGCGATATCTAAGGCATCTGCCATTTTCCTTACAAAGGAAAAGTGGGAGGAAAAATCCTCAGACACCCTGGGAGGTGAGCCAAAATCCTGCTCAAGGGACACCTCTGGAGGGATAGGTTTGTCCTCCTCATAAGGCTCATCATCCTCTTCAAAAAAATAGTTGCTCTGGTGCAGAGTGCAACATAGTACTAGCAACCTGGGGACCCTGTGAGGGGGCAGGAGGCTGAGGGATGATACTCTGCAGAGTCTGAATAATTTTGAATGCCTGAGCTATCTCTTGAGCTTAAGGCACTGCAGACACCTGCGCAGAAGTCCCTGGGTTAACAGGAGAGGGTTCTGCTTGTTTAAGTTTGTTTTCTTTGAGGGAACCGGAGAGTCAGCCGGTTCTTTTCCTCTTTTGGCCCCTTTTTCGCCTGTATCAGGGGTAGTAGCATTTGTGGGTTCAGCCACAACAGCTTGGGGTGTCAGCTGGTCAGAGACTGAGGGACCCCTAGGAAACTTTTTATTGAGTCGTTCCAAGGCGCTTTTCCACAGTTTTATCTGGAAAAGTTTAACATACCTCACATTCCTGGTCCAGATGTTCAAAACCCAAACAAGCTACATATAAGGTGTGCTTGTCTGCCTTGGCAAACACATCTCCACACTTTAAACAGTTTTTAAACCCACGCTCCCTGGTTCTCTTAGGTTTCTCTGCCATGGCGAGAAGCAAAGAGGAAAAACACCAACCGCTAAATAATAGATACTGTTTTGATTATTTAAACAGCTAATATATATATATTTTTTTGCGCGGTCGGTTCCGGAACAGATAAGGAACTGGAGGAACCGAGCAGGTAGATGAAATATGAACCGGTTCAGCGGTTCTGTAACCGATAAAAGACTGTTATAAATAAAGTTTGTAAGGACCAAAATTTAGCGAAAATAATATAGGTTCTTTAGTCAGAGAACCCAAATTAAACTAAACTAACTCTGATCCCTCACGGTTATGCCGAACCGTGAGGAACCGAGAAAAAACAACTACTTCAATAATAAACAAAATCTAAACTGACAATCAGTAGAGGCAGTAAAATAAATGAAGTATACTTATGGTTTTGATGATTTTTTTTTATCTTTCTTCACGCGAAAGAGGATGACAGAGACTTCGAGCGACCAGACTTTCACGCAGAGAGAAAAATCTAAAGGGGTTAGAACACTACAGTTGGTAGAGACAGTATTTGAAAGATGCTCATGTGCAAAGAATTCCATCATTTACATGTGTTCCATCTCTCCGGGCAGTCCAACCCACCAGGCTGACTGCACAAAGTTATGAATATCCTGAGCATTACTGGGGTTAGAACTGACAGTTACACTTAAGAGTACTACAGACAGAGGTTTGAAAATCGAGCTTGACTTTCTATGCCTTGGCACAGAGTTAACCCTTTACTCTCCAGAGCAGTTCAAGTGCTGGGGCTAACTGCATATAGTCAGAATACAGCAAGACTTCATGTTGTTTGAAAAGTACTCCAGCTTTATCACATGCAGCTTGCTGCACAACTCCCTCATGACCAGGGTGGACAGACAAAAAAGGAAAATTACGTACCTACCGTAATTCTTGATCTTCTTGGACGAGTCTCCACCACTCATTCACACTAGTGGGATTGGCGCCGGAGGCACTAAGACCATCGAAGCAAACTTTTGCTGGAGGGTGTGCTGAAGGCAGCGCCCTTGAACCGCGGCGCCCTTGAGCACGGCTTCAGCGTAATGACCATCTCGGCGAGCGACCCTCAGCACGCCTCAGTACCTTTTTACCAAGGAGGTGAGGCAGATTCAACGAAGGTAAACCAAGCATTAAAAAAGCGGACATAAGATAGTCCGTATGACCCGTGTAAGAAGGGTCAGCAAAGAAGTCCTCACGGCCTAAAGATTTGAGGAGTGAAGACCAATACAGCGGTGAGCTCGGGGGATGGAGGTGGGCATGTGAATGAGTGGTGGGGCTTCGTCCAAGAAGATCAAGAATTCACGGTAGTGCATGCAATTTCCTATCTTCCCTGGACATAAGTCTCCACCACTCATTCACACTAGTGGGAGAGTACCAGCTGATAATCCCCAAAAGGGCGGCAGGAAAGCCAGAGCTCACGCGTCTAAGATAGAAGCCCATAAGGATAGTTCTGCCGAATCCGAGAATGCCGCCTGGCATGAACATCAGTGCATAGTGCTTAGTACACTGCACTGAGCTCCAGGCTAAGCGGCGTTGCATATATCTGCAATTGGAACATTGCGAATTCCGCTAGGGATGCGCTGACCGCCCTAGTAGAGTGAGCGTACACTCTACCTTCTAATTTAACTTGAGCCATGGAATAGCAATGACGAAGGCATGCCACTAACCATGAAGAGATACATCTAATAGCGACAGGTTGACCCAGCCGGGTGTCGCTGAAAGAAACGAACAGTTGCTGAGTCTTGCGAACATCCTTGGTTCTATCTAAATAGAACCAAGAACTCTCTTAACATCCAAGGAATGAAGAGGCTCGTTCCCCTTCATTTTGGAAATTGCAAGCTGGCGGGGAAGTACCAGAGGTTGGTTCAGATGGAATTCTGACACAACCTTGGGAAGAAATTTAGGATGAGTCAGGAGAACTACCTTGTCCTTATGGAATACAGTATCACGGAGGTCCGTAACCAGTGCATGTATCTCAGAGACCCTGCGGGCTGAGGTAATGGCCACCAGGAAGGCAGTCTTCCAGGTAAGAAATTTTAACTCACAGGTAGCTAAGGGTTCGAAAGGCTTCCAGTGAGCATGTCCAGCACCAGGTTAATGTCCCAGGCTGCAACTGGGCCGCTTAACAGGGGTCTGGTATGGAGAATCCTTAAGAAATCTCTTCACCATAGGTAACTGAGCCAGAGTTAAGGAAGAAACCCGCTCATGGAGGCTGAGATGGCACTAGGTGAACTTTAACTGTGAGTATTGAAGACCTAAGTTTGAAAGGTCCAAAAGATACTCAGAACCTTGCCAGGAGGACAGGAAAGAGGATTCCAAGAGGATTTTGCACACCAGAGAGAAACGTTTCCATTTGGAAGCATACGTTTTCGGTGGCTGCCTTCGAGCAGCCAGAAGGATGTCTGAGACTCTAGAGGCGTTGAACCGATTCACTTCTATCTCTTCAGGAGCCAAGCATGAAGGTGAAGTGATTTCAGGTTGGGATGGACCAACGAACCCTGAGTCAGAAGACTGATTTGCAAAGGAAGTGGTCTCGGAGAGGCTGCCAACATACTGTTGAGTAGAAACCATAGTTGCCGAGGCCAGGAAGGAGCAATGAGAATCATCTTGGTCCCCTGAGACTCGAACTTGAGGAGTACTCTCTGGATTAGAGGAAGTGGTGGAAGAGGGCGTAAAAGCGTTTTGTCCACACTAGCCAACGCATCCTGACAGAAAATGCCAGGCCCTGATTTCTGGAGCAGAAGAGAGGCAGTTTTGCGTTGAGTGGGGATGCAAAAGGTCCAGGTCTGGAGTCCCCACTCTTTGAACAGGGACCGAGCTACGGCTGGATCGAGAGCCACTGCGTGAGGTCTGCCTCGTTCTGCTGAGGTGATCTGCTAGGTCGTTTGTATACCTGGCAGATAAACCGCTGAATCAGAGACTTGTGCTCCAAGCACCACTCCCACACCCTCATTGCTTCCTGCAAGGGGATAAGAATGAGCACCGCCTCTTGTTGATGTAATACATCACTGCTTTGTTGTCCGTTTGAAGGAGAATGTTCTTGTGACAAAGGACATCCTTCAGAGCTCGGATTGCATAGAGGACGCTCTCATCTCCAGGACATTTATGTGGAGATGAGTTTAGAACGAGTCCATACACCTTGAGTGTGGAGGGAGAGACAGTGAGCTCCCATCCCATTAGCGATGCATCTGTGGTGATGGAGATCTGATGATCCGGGGAGCAAAGGGAATCCTTCAGGAGATTGCTCTCTTGAGACCACCAGGTGAGAGACCTTGAAGGGCTCCCGTCACCTTGATGGGATAAGACTGGGGTGAGAGGTGGGGACCACTGAGTGGAGAGCATCCACTGGGTGGTTCTCATGTGCAGTCGGGCCAGAGGGACAGTGAAGACCGAGGCGCCATGAGACCCAACATCGTTGCATCGAGAGAGCTGTAACGATTGGTTCTCCCTGATGTAGCAGACCCATGAAGGATGTCAGTCTTCTGTCCTCTGGAAGGAAAGCCTTCGCTGAAGAGGTGTCTAGAAGAGTCCCTATGAAAAGGACCTCTGGGAGGGTTGCAGTTGGATTTTTCAAATTCAGCAGAACTCCCATGGACGTGAAGAAGACGAAGTCGCTTACACGGCTTCCAAAGTCCCTTAGCCGGAAGGGCTGCTAGAAGCCAATCGTCCAGGTAGGGAAACACTCGAGTCCGCACTTTCCTGAGATGCGCCATGAGAACTGCACAACACTTTGTAAAAACCCTGCTGGGCGCCGAGGATAGCCCAAAGGGCAGGACTTGAACTGATAATACTGACCCAAAGCTACAAACCTGAGGAATTTATGGTCGAGTGGAGCGGGATATGCTGGTAAGCATCCTGCATATCAGAGAGGCCAGCCAGTCGTGCTGATGCAGCAAGGGTAACAGGGTACCTAGAAATCATCTTGAATTTCTCCCTGGGGAGGAATTTGTTTAACTTTCTGAGGGTTAGAATGAAGCATCCCCAGATTTCTTTGGAACCAGAAATGTATGGAGTAGAACCCTGTGTTTCACTTGAATGCGGGGCGGCACCAGTTCTATACCTGTTGTTCAGAGAGCCCTGGATCTCATGGTGAGGAGATCTGACTGAGAGGCCGACAACCTGGGTTGTCGTATGGGAGGACAATTGGGGGGTTCCAAGAAATTGAGAGTAACCCTCATGAATTATCCGAAGAACCCATTGTCTGAGGTTATGGACTTCCACTGGTTGTAGAAGTACATCAGGCGACCTCCACCGGAGAGAAGTTCCACCTCGGGCAGAGTGGATGGAACTTGAGCAGCGACTCATAAGGTGGCGCTGGGAGCTTTAGGTCCCTGCGCTTTCTGCGTCTTCTTTTGAGGTTGGGCAGGTTGGCTTTATGGGCTTCCTGCCTCTGCCTCGAGAAGGACTGACCGACTATGAAACTGACGTCTGTTCATGCCCACGAGGAGGGGCAGGCGGAGGTCTGGCCAACAATGGCCGATCTAGTCTTCTGAGTGGCCTCAAGGCTTGCTCCACCTGAGGGCCAAAAGAAAGAGCCATCAAAAGCAGCGCCATCACCTGCTGCTGAGCATCATTCTGAAGCCAGAAGTGCAGCAACCAGGAATGGCGCCAGTACAAATCCCAGCGGCTGCTGGCGAAACAGTGTCGAAAGCATCCATGGCGGCTTTGACCTGTTGGTTGTGGACTCAATACCTCTAATAACGGTCAGAAGAAGCTCTGACTTGGAATCCGAATCTGGAAGAGCTAACCATTCTTTTCATGAGTGCCACAGGATATACTCATACTGAGAAAAATAGCCTTGATAACTAGCAATATCATACTTAGAGTGGAGGCAGCAAGACTCTCTTACCTAATGTATCAATCTTCGAGACTCTTTGTTAATAGAGTCGAGCTGTAGTGAGTTGAGGAAGAACGACCTTGTCATTCTCTGCCAGGACTACAATAGGATCATAAAGGCTTGGGATGCCAAAATGGGACGATCCTTGGGAGCTGAATACTTCTTATCAATGGTTTAGCCACTGGGGAATAAGAACAGGGTTATTCCATACCATTTGAGACAGCGTCTCGAAGGAAGAGCTGAATCGGAGGAGTCAAATCCGTAGGGATCTCCGAAGCATGAAGATACTGGAGTCTTAATATCTTCCCAGGATCGATGTCTGTAGTCTGGAGAGAAAGAGTGGATCCCAGGTTCTTCAACAGAGACTTAAAGGACAGGTCCTCGAGCCACAGGCTCTGTAGCAAAGAAAGATCCTGTTTCCTCCACTTCATCGCAACACGAAGGGTCTAGGTCAGGCTCAACATCATCTCCTGATGGTCCAGAAAGGACTGTTTGGACAGGAAAGGGTGAAAAGTGGGAGAGGAGGAAATGGCAGAAAAACAGGAGAGTCCCCAAGGGGCTGCGGCGGCGAGGCGGCAAAAGCAGACTGAAAGCCCGGCACGAGGAGGCACTGGCGCCAGTGCTGTGGCCCATAAGCATGGCCAGCCTTGAGCCCGGCGCCCAGCGCAGCCTTGACCTTGGCATACAGACCCGGCCTTGCCGGCCGGCGCCCTTGAGGGCAGCGCCCATGAAGCGGCATCGCAGGCAGCGCCTTGAGCGGCAGCCGATCCAACAGCACCACCGGCGCCCGAATGGAGAATGCCAGCCACCAGCGCCGAGACCCCATGGCGCCGCGCAGCAACCACGGCCCAGCAGGCGCCGTGACGACCACAGACCCTGCAGAAGGCGCGGAAAAGCCCGGGAACCTGGAAAACAAAGAAGAAAATACCAGGAGATAAGGGCATCGGTGAGGCCCCCGCGCCGCAGCCATGTGAGGGAAACACCTAAGCAGGTCAGCGCTGCACGAAGGCGCGCGCGACTGGGAAGGTCAACCGCCCTACCTGATCGCGGAGGCCCGAGGGCTCTGAGGTAACCGAGCCAGGCAGAAGAACCAACCTCCGAGCCCATCGCTCCATAAGAGCGGCCCACTGATGAAACTGCTCATCTGGAGCCCTACCTATAGGCAGGGAGGGGCTCCGATGTCGAGGACGACGATTATCGGAAGCTGGCGACTCCGAAGAAGGAGACCGGCAACTAGCAACGATAACCGACCGTCGACGCGCAGACATACCAGAGGGCGACCTAGAGTGATGCCTTCTCTTTTTTGACCTGTGGGCCGAAGAAGAGCTCGAGGCCGAACGGCGCCGAGAATGCGACCGTTTATTTTTATGCCGGCGGGGGGACCGCCCATCCCCCCGGGCATCGGACTGACCGTAGTCGGAACCCCGCTGAGGAGAAGGAGGCTGACCGGACCCAGCCCGGCTGACTGAACAGCTTTCATACGAAGTCTCCCTACCGTCACCTGACCTGCTCATGGTCGACTCCGTCCAGTAGGCAGAGACTTCTTCAAGTAAGTTAAATTTAAATATTAGAAAAATTTTACGAAAAATAGAATAAAACTAAGCGATACTACTATCGTGATAATGTTACAAAAAAACAAACTGAAAACTATGCGCTAGTTTGAAGTTTGACTCCCATTCAAGTGACGGCAGTCGTCACTGAAGCGCTACTCGGCGGCGGGAAAAAAAAGGAACTAGGCGGTTGGAGGGTCGCCGCCGAGATGGTCATTACGCTGCGAGCCGCTGCTCCGCTTGCCGGTCTCGCTGGGCTGCCTCACTCGACCCTCCAGCAAAAAGTTTGCTCCCGATGGGTCTTAGTGCCTCCGGCGCCAATCCCACTAGTGTGAATGAGTGGTGGAGACTTATGTCCAGGAAGATGTCAGTGTCTGCTCTGGAGAGCTGGTATATTTTGTCAATTCTCTTATCAACCCTGGGAAGAGAAGATGGGATCTGTAAAAGTTTCACAGTGTTCCTCCTGAAAGCCTTGTAAATAGGGAGAACCATCTTTTTGGGAGGAGGGAGACCTTTCATTTCCCTGTAGTCATCCTCCTCCTGGTTGGACTCCTGACAGGGAATATCAATGGTATCCACCATATTCTGGAAGAAAGTTAGCATGGACAAATTTTCCTCCCAATCTGGGGAGGCATCAAAGTGAGGATCAGGGGAAACATCAGGCTTCATGGGGTTAATCCATGAAAGGTTTGGAGCATCAAAGTAGTCATCTTTGTCATCATCCCCACAGGCCCCTGCCTCAGAGAGGGCTGCAGAAGGGTGCTTGCTTGACAGGGTCGAAAAGATAGACCCCATGCCTTGCTGAAACACATGCCAAGCTTTTGACATATCCTCAGCAGAGGGCAGCTCCTTCTGAAAATCAGGGAGACTGTCACTGTGTGTGCTTAGACTTATCCTTATGTTTTTTGCCTCTCGCCTGATCACCCTTGCCATTACCAGGAGTAACAGGAGGCAATTTTTCTTTGCACACTTTTTTTTTGGTGCCACTTCATCAGTGGCAGTATCTGGCTTCCTTTTAGATCCAGGCACTTCATCTGTGCCCCTATTATTTTTGTTCTTTGAAGGAACTTCATCAGCCCCTTTGGAAGCTTCTGATTTTAAAGGCCCTCCCTCAGCACCGGATTTATTTTTCTCTCCAGAAGGCACTTCATCAGTGCCTCTTCTAGGCTTAGAGCTGGACACTTCATCCGTGCCTCTTCTAGGCTTAGAGCTTGTAGATGCTTCACCAGCACCTCTATCTGAATTTTTTGAAGGCCCCTCATCAGTAGGCCTGGGTCTTTTTGGGACTGCAGAGGACCCTTCCTCAGCCATCTCTCTAAGTCTTTTTGCTCTGTTTCTCAAGGTTTTGGAACACAATTTAGAGCAAAGTGTACAATAAGAAAAAATGACTCACCTTAGTAATTGTGTTTCTTCTAATGGAGTCTTGCTGCATTCTGACTTATTGCCGTTAGCCCCAGCACTAGAACTGCTCCGGAGAGGGTAGAATTAAATTCTATGCAGAGCATAGAATGTTGAGCTCGGTTCAAACCTCTGTCTGCTGCATTTCAAACTGTAACCGTCAGATTCTTAGGAACTAACAATAACTAACTAAACCCACTATGTGGAAACTGCAAAAAAATTTTACTAGCCAAATGGCAACCAAATATTTTGGATCCCCCAAAAGACAAGTCGAGAAATCCAAAATGAAAAACCAGGTATTGAACACTTATGACTATTAAAATAACCAAACATAACCTACTCCTCCTCTCTAAAAAGGAGGAGTATCCAAATGCACCCCTGGGGTGCAACACTGCACCTGCCAGCACACTTCCCAAAAACCAGGTTCTGAGAAGAGAGGGAGGTCACAATACAGCAAGACTCCATTAGAAGAAACTCAGTTACTAAGATGAGTAATTTTTTCTTCAAACATGAAGTCTTGCTGTATTCTGACTTATTTCAGACTACCACGCAGTATCTCCATGGAGGAGGAAATCAAACCTACTTTGGGAATAGGCTCTGCAGTACTGCTGTACCAAACCGAGCATCATTCCTAGCCTGGATATCCAGAGAGTAATGCTTGGTGAATGCACGGACTGTTTTTCAAGTGGCTGCTTTACAAATCTCAAGCAAAGGAATATCCCTGGCAGCAGCCAGGGAAGCAGCTGTACCTCTAGTCAAATGAGCCCTCAGGCCTGAGGGTGGTATTTTACCCAGCTTTCATAGCATTGTATACAAGAGACAATCCATCTGGCAATAGTTCTCTTAGTGGCAGGTTTGTCCTTTCCCACTTTCCCATAAGTGAGGAACAACTGGAGGGAGTCAAACCTGTGTGCCTTAGTAAGCTCAATGTAGTAGCTAAGGGCCCTTTTAACATCTAAACTGTGTAATCTTCTCTCTCCTGAAGAAGAATGCTCAGTGAAGAACACTGGGAGACACGTGGATTGGCTCAGATAAAAATCTGAAACCACTTTAGGTAAAAACCTCCTATTGGTTCTAAGGACCACCTTATCTCTGTGAAATCAAATGAAATCAGGCTCCACTGACGGGGCTTGTAATTCACTGGTACATCTGGCACAGGAAATAGCTACCAGAAACAGTTTTCCAAGTCAAGTGCTTGAGCTCTGCTGAAGACAAGGGCTCAAAGGGAGGGTTGCATAAGCCGAGCAATGCAAACATTAAGATCCCAAGCAGGCGTAGGATCCCTAAAGGGGGGGACTGGTATGAACTAAACCCTTGAAAAATGTACAGAAAACAGGACGGGATGCCAGAGAGGAGGGCTTTCCCACTGACATATGAGCAGAAACAGCTGACAAGTTTACCTTGAGGGTAGCTGGTCTAAGGCCTAGGCAATTAAGATGAACCACGTAATCCAGAACTATAGATAATTCAGCAGCGTCTGGGGATATGTGCTCCTTGGAACACCAAATATTAAATCTCTTCCATTTGGAGTTATAAGTTTTTCTGGTGGCAGGTTTTTGAGAGGCTTTGAGAATGTCCAGAACCCCTTGAGACAAATGTTAATTTGCATACTCTAACTCTTCAAGAGCCATGCCTCGAGACTGAGAGACCAAAAGTTGGGATACCAAATCCTCCCCTAAGAGAAGGTTAGCAGATTATGATTCCTGGGAAAAGACAGGGGAAGATGGACTGTTAGGGACAGCGACAGGGGGTACCAAGGCTGCCTGGCCCAATCAGGATCACGTTGCAGGATTGTGACCTTACCTTGACCAGGACCTTGGAACAATAGAGGAACAGGAGGGAAGGCATATAGAAATTTCCCCTCCCAATCTAGAATCAGAGCTTCCAGAGGGACTGAGACCAAGACTGGGGGTCTGCAACAAAAAAGAGGAAGTTGGTGATTGTCTGGGTCTGCAAAGAGATCTCTGGAGTGCCCCACCTTGAAAAAAATCACTTTCAACACTAGGGGATCCAGGGACCATTCGTGATGGCCCTGGGAAATCCTGCTCAATGCATCTGCTAGCACATTGTCCTTTCCTGGAAGGTGGACTGCTACCAGAGAGGTCTGTAGAGAGTAAGCCAGGGACCATAACTTCATGGCTTCCGTGCACAAGGCCATAGACAGAGTGCCTCCCTGCTTGTTGATATACCACATGGTGGTGGTGTTCTCTGTCCTGACCTGAACCACCTTGTTCTGTACCGACTGAGAGAAGGCTTGCAGAGCCAGATAAACTGCCCTGAGTTCCAGAAGGTTTATGTGGAGAAGAGACTCCTGAGTGGACCACACTCCCTGGGCTGTGAGAGTCCCCAGGTGGGCTCCCCACCTCAGGAGAGAAGCATCTGTGATTAGAACCACAGAATGAGACTGAGTGATGAATGGGACTCATTGCCTGAGGTTGTCCTGATCCTGCCACCACTGAAGGGCCTGGATCAGGGTCTGAGTTACTGGAACAAGTTTGGTTAGAGAATCCTTTTTTTCTGAGACCCAAAAGACCTGAGATGAAACTGCAGGTCTCATCTGAAATCTGGCCCCTTGGACCACTGCAGTGGAAGCTGCCATGTGGCCCAGGAGCTGAAGGAAGTGCCTTGCTGGTCGAGAAACCAGACGGTGGAAGAAGGAAGCCAGCTCTATGATGGCCCTTACTCTTTCCAGGGAAAGAAAGGCTCTTGCTTTGACAGTACCAAGCTCTACCTCTATGAAAGTCAGAAGCTGTACTGGCTCGAGAACTGACTTGGGAAGATTGAGCAGAAATCCTAGAGAAGTGAGCACTTGTTGGGTCACCTGTAGAACTGACTTGACGTGGTCTGGAGACTGACCCACAACGAGTCAGTCGTCCAGGTATGAGAATATGGCGATATTTTTCCTCCTCAGAAAGGCCACTACTACTGCTAGGCATTTTGTAAATACCCTTGGAGCTGATGTTAGGCTGAAGGCACTGCTTTGAATTGATAATGGCCTGAAGGTAATTTGAACCTGAGGTTCTTTCTGTGGGAGCACCTGATGGGAATGTGAATGTAGGCATCTTTTAGGGCCAGGAAGGCTAGCCAGTCCCCTGGCCTTAGAGAGGGAAGGATTATTCCCACAGTCACCATTTTGAATTTTGGTTTTAAAAGATATTTGTTCAGGTATCTTAAGTCTAGGATGGGTTGCCACTCCCTGTCTTTTTCAGGGTAAGGAAGTACCTGGAGTACAGACATTTGCCCCTGTGTACTGTAGCAACTCTCTCTATGGCCCTTAATGCCAACAGAGATGAAACCTCTGCCTCTAGGGCAATGGTTTCGGAGATGCTTGCAGGTGGAAAGGATCTGGCTCTCAGCTTTTGGAACTTTTTGAAGCCGAGAGCCAGTCCCTGGCTTACTACCTCCAGGACCCACTTGTCTGAGGTAACAGACTTCCAGTCCTGGAAGCAGTAAGCCAGCCTGCCTCCTACGGGAATTGGGGAGTTGACCCGGGCTGACACATCAGGGTGTCTGCTGGCAGGAGTCTTAGGCTGAGGAGTGGATGCAGCCCTGCTCATCCCCCTTCTGCCTCTCCCTCTGAACAACCCCCTCTGAGAAAAGGGAGAGGAGGCCTGTGCCTGGTAAAAAGGCCTATGAAAAGGTCTGCCCCTGGCTTGCTACCTTTGAGGAGTTGCCTGCCTTTCCTTGGCTTGTGCACTCCTGTAGGTCTTATATTCATGCATCTTTTTCATGTAATTCTCTGTCTGCTCTCCAAACACAGAATTACTCACCACAGAGAAATCCATGGCCTTAGCCTGGGTGTCCTGTGAAAGGCTAGTACATCTGAGCCAAGCCACTCTCCGAAGAGCCAAAGATGTAGCTATGACTCGTGATGACACATCACTGGAGTCCACAGCAGTATGAAATTGGATTTTTGATGCTGCAATCCCATCAGCAGCCACCTCCTCCAGCTCCCTGGCCAGCTAGGGGGAGGACTTCTTAGCCAGTGCCAGTACAGTGTCCCACCTGGACTTCTGGTACCTGGCTGTATAGGCCATGTAATTAGCCTACCTGAGTCCCAAGGAGGATGCCATGTACTGTTTCTTTGCCATGGCATCCAGCTTCCTGGAGTCTTTATCCGGGGGTTGGGGGGGGTGTAATGCCAAGGGTATGTCAGCCTTATCACATGCTGCAGCCTGCACAACCCCAACACGGCTGCATTGCTGGTACAAGTACTCCGTACCTGAGCCTGACAACATGTACCTCTTGTCCATCCTTCTGTCAACAGGAGGTAAAGAATTAGGAGTTTTCAACAATTTTTGTGTCCATTTCCCAAAGGACTTATGAAGGAGAATAGACAACCTCTTGGACTCTGGGATGTCCATCATTTCAACGTAATCAGGCTCCTCTTGTTCCTCCACAGCTTCTTCCAAAGGGAGCTGGAGGGTTTCTGCCACTTTTCTGTAAAACAAAGTGGGAAGGGGAACACCAGAAGGCCTGTCTGGTTCAATGGGCTCATCCAGACCTTCCATCATCATCATCATCATCATCATCATCATCATCACCACCACCACCACCACCACCACCACCACCACCACCACCACCATCGTCATCCCCCTCCAAATCAGATTCCTAAAAATCTTCAGGGGCATAATCCTGAACCGGAGGAACCGACCGGACTGAATGCCTGCCAGAAGGCGCCAGTTCGGTCAGAACCATACAAAGCAATTCAACAATCCTAATCACGCGGGCAATCTCCTCAGTGGTCGGAACATGCAACTCTGGATCCAAACCGGTCAATTTGACTTTTCTTTTGATGGAACCGATCCCTTGGAATTGGCTCTCCTTTTGCCACGAAGTAGCATCGCCCTGGTCAGAGGGCACTCCTTGTAGTTTGGCCGAAATCTAACCTGGCTGGCCATCCGGGTCAGCGGACTTCTCGGCCTCCTCATCCCTAAGCCTGCCCAATCTCTGGTCTAGGATGGATTTAGGGAATTTCTTTGCATATTTGGCAGTATGAATCGAGGTGGTCAAACCCCAGACAATAAACACAGGTGGTGTGGGGAATCAGCCTTAGCCAAGACTTCCCCACACACACTGCAGTGTTGAAACCCAGTAGGCCTGGTTTTTCTTTTGGGTTTCTCAGACATAGCCATCCTATAACTCAAACTTACCCTTTACACGGCAAAAGCCAGGTAAGACCCCCTTATCGGTTTCTAACAGTGTTATGGGTATTGAAAAAAATGCAAGAAACACTTTTTTTTTTTTTAACCAATAAAGGACCGGTAACCACACACTAAACCTGAAGAAAAAAATACAAAGAATAACACACAAGATAACCGGTTTAGCCAAAGTGGTTAAAAGTTCAAATTTACAATTTCCACAAGTAACCTATAGCTAGTCCACTACCTAAGTACTTACTGTACCACAGACAGAGATCTGAACCGAAATATAAATGAAAGGATCGGTAAAACCGACGACTTTAACAGACTGATGAACCGTGAACGTAATCTTTTGTGTGGGACTGTGTCAAATGCCTACCTAGACTTTAGCAAGGCATTTGACACAGTCCCACACAAAAGATTAATATACAAGTTAGCCAGCCTGGGAGTGGGTCCCAAGATGACAGCATGGGTAAAGAATTGGCTGGAGAATAGGACACAGAGTAATAGTAAATGGAGTCCACTCTGAAAAAAGGGTTAGTAGTGGGCACCGAGTTCAGTATTAGACCGTCCTCTTCAATGTCTTTATAAGCTATACTGGCAGAAGGATTGGAAGGAAAGTATGTCTCTTTGCAGATGACACAAAGATCTGCAACAGAGTTGATGCACAGGGTGGGGTGGAAAGGATGAGAAGGGACTTGGCAAGGTTACAGGAATGGTCAAATGTATGGCAGCTTAGATTCAATGCTAAGAAGTGCAAGGTAATGCACCTGGGAAACAAAACTCAGGGAAGAGTACAGAATGGGGTGAGATACTAACAACAACAAAAATGGAAAGGGACCTGGGGGTAGTCATATCAGATGACCTAAAGGTGGGCAAGCAATGTGAGAGGGCAGCAAAGAGGGCTGGGGGGGATACTGGGATAGGAGAGGCATCACCAGTAGAAAACAGGAAGTTATTATCCCTCTGTACAGACAGCTGGTGAGACCCCATCTGGAGTACTGTGTGCAGTTCTGGAGACCCAATCTCTGCAAAGACATAGACAGGATGGAAGCTGTCCAGAGGAGGGCAACTAAAATGGTGCAGGGTCTGCACCGGAAGACATATGAAGAGAGATGAAAGGAGCTTAATATGTATAGCCTCGAGGAAAGGAGGGAGAGGGGGGACATGATAGAAACGTTCAAGTACCTCAAGGGAATCAACAAAGTCCAAGAGGGTAGCATCTTTCAAAAAAAGAGGTGTGCAAGAACAAGAGGGCACAATTTGAAGACAGAGGGGGGCGGCTCAGAGGTAATTTAAGGAAGTATTTTTTCACAGAGAGGGTTGTGGATGCATGGAACGGCCTTCCGGAGGAGGTTGTGGACTCAAAAATCAGTGGTGGAATTCAAGCATGCATGGGACAGTCATAAGGCAATTCTAGGGGGTGGTGGTAGGAAGAAGTAGGCTGCTGGTTAACTAGGATCTGCAGCTTATCCAGTAGGTAGGGAAATGGGCAGATTGGGTGGGCCAAGCGGTCCTTATCTGCCGTCAAATTCTATGTTTCTATGTAACAGAGGAGAAATCTCTGGAGTGGCTGTTCAGTTAGGCAGAGTAAAGAATCTGACAGTTACACTATGAAGTGCAGCAGACAGAGGTTTGAACCGAGCTTGACCTCAACGTTCTATGCTCTGCATAGAATTTAACTCTATCATCTCCGGAGCAGTTCAAGTTCTGGGGCTACCTGCAATATGTCAGAATACAGCAAGACTTCATGTTGTTTGAATGGTCTGGACTCAAACACTTTAAGCACATATTGTGGGTGTCAGCTTTGACCACAATCCTGTGACAATTTAAGCAATTATTTTTTAAAACCTGTGGTTCCAGTTCTCTTTTTGGGGATTTCTGACATGCCAATTGACAGAAAACATTTTAAATTCAAAGATTCCACTTCTGTTAGTAATGGAATGCGGTCAGTTCCCTCGCGGCATGGAACTGCTATTTCTGAAGTAAAAACTACCTAAAATAGCGGTTCCTGATGAAAAAAGGGAACCGCGATAAAATTAAAAGGAACTGTCGAAAAACCACAACCACGATAAAAATAAATAAGGAAATATATAGGAGGGAACCGCGGAACCAGCAAATAAATGCAGTTCCTAGGAACAGAGGGGAACTGTGATAAAACTAGTAAAATACACTCAGCACAGTAAAAGAAAAATAAACTGAAAAGATTTTACCACAGTTCAAGAAAACATTCTCTTAGCTAAATGAGTGGAACACCTCAGAGGCAGTGTCGTTCAGTCAGCAGAGAAAAAATTCTGGTGCTTTCTCAGGCAGTCTCTCCTCAGCACACCACCAATGTCTCGTCCGACTGGCTGATGCTAATTAATTAGTATAAACCACACCTCCAGGGCAGTACTACCTAGTCAGCTAGCTGCTTTAAGTTACTGATGCTATAGGACCCCTTGGGGTAAGTAAGAAGGAAAGAACGACTTTCCCAAGATACGGCTGACATGTGACCCAATGGATCTGGAGAAGGGTGCAGGTGGGAGCCCAAAGAAAATACTGACTACCTAAAGGAAGGCCCACATCAAAAGGCAGAAACCAAAAGGTGCCTGGTCCGCCAAGAGACGAACGGGCAACTCTCTATCAAGAGAAGACCCAATAAGCATTATAGCCATCAAGCATCAGCGGGAAATAGGAAGGAGGCAGTTGCTCCCCTCAGCCTGGGAACAGGCTAGAAGAGGAGAAGCAAACCCATGCCCCAAAGGAGGAGCCTCTGCAAACAACAGTTCTGGAGCTAGGGGGTGTAACGGGGGGGGAGGGGGGATCACTTCGAGAGAAGCACCTCCGAGGGGGAAAAGGGGGCTGCTAAGGAAGCAAGCCCGAAAGAATAAGGGAGAGCGCAGAAGAAAAAATTACTCACCATAGTAATCTTGTTTCTTCAAAGAGATCACTCATTATGATTAAACGTAATGCAGTCAGCCTCCTGTGTTGAACTGCCCGGAGAGATGGAATTTTATGTAAAATTATGGAACTCTCAGTTGGCTCATGCCACTTTCAAACTGCTGCCCTAGCAACTGCTGCACTCTGGGTGCTTCAGATTCTTACGGAGCCTAACTGGGTAAAAGACCCACTAGCTAAAAATTAACAAACTTTAAAAATATTATATTATTTGCCCTTTCGGGTCAAAACATCCTTAACCAACAAACCTAAGAAAACTGAGACCACATCGACACCAACTGGCTAAACAAAGTTAGTCTCTATCTTAACCTATATAGGAGAAAGAAAAACCCTACTGCAGGGATGCAGAGCAACTTCTATAGGTTCTAGTAGGGGAGGTAGGGAGTGTCTTTAATCATAACGAGTGATCCCTTTGAAGAAACAAGATTACAATGGTGAGTAATTTTTTCTTCTAACCCCAGGAATCACTCATTATGATTAAACGTAATGCAGACCACCAAGCAGTACCTTTGGAGGTTGGGCAGAGAACCTATTTTGGAAACAGGCTCTGCAGTACTGCTGTACCAAACCTAGCATCACCTCTGGATTGCAAGTCCAGGCTGTAATGCTTTGTGAATGTGTGTACTGTTTTCCATGTAGTTGCTTTACAGATTTCCAGTGGTGGAATTTCTCTTGAAGTTGCCAGTGAAGCAGCTGTGCCCCTAGTGGAGTGTGCTCTCAGGCCCAGAGATACCCGTTTACCCACCTTACTATAACAAAACTGTACACATGCCACTATCCAGCGAGCAATTGTATGTTTTGTTGCAGCTCTGCCCTTACCAACTTCACCTTATGTGAGAAGAAGAAATTACTCACCTTAGTAATGTTGTTTCTTCTAATGGAGTCTTGCTGTATTCTGACAATAGCAGTGAGTCCCAACCTTCAAACTGCCCCGGAGATGAAAGAGTTAACTTTCCATGCCAGGCATGGAACGCTGAGCTCGAGCTCGGTTGAGACTCTGTCTGTTGCTGTTTGAACTCAAACCATCAGATCTTTATGAGCTAAACTCACTGAGGTCCTGTGTGGAAGCTGTAAACCTACACTAGCCAACTGGCTACTAACATAACAACACATTTTTTGGTCCCAAAACAAAGATTCAAGTCAGGAGACCCAAAAAATGAAATAACACAACACCCACTCACCCAAAGAAAGGGTGATAAAAAAAAAGGTGGGGCACCTCCTGAGTGCCAGCACTGCCACTGCCCACCCACATCCCAAAAAACAAAGGTTCTGAGAGGGGAAGGCGGGGGGGGGGGAGGTCAGAGTACAGCAAGACTCCATCAGAAGAAACAACATTACTAAGGCGAGTAATTTTTTCTTCAAACAACATGAAGTCTTGCTGTATTCTGACAATAGCAGACTACCAAGCAGTACCTCCACGGAGGAGGGACAGAACCTACTTAGGAAATAGGCTCTGAAGCACAGCTGTTTCAAACAGAGCATCACTCCTAGCCTGGATATCCAGAGAGTAATGCTTGGTAAAAGTGTAAACTGTTTTCCAGGTAGCTGCTTGACATATCTCTAAGATAGGAATATCCCTGGCAGCAGCCAGGAAGCAGCTGTACCTCTGGTAGAGTGAGCCCTCAGGCCTGAGGGTGGAACCTTACCTAATTTTCATAGCAAAATTGGATGCAAGAGACAATCCACCTGGCAATGGATCTTTTAGTGGCAGGTTTTCCTTTGCCCACCTCGCCATAAGTGAGGAACAGTTGGAAGGAGTCAAACCTATGACCCTTGGTACGTTCTATATAGTAGCTAAGGGCTCTTTTCACATCTAGACTGTGCAGCCTCCTCTCACCAGAGGAGGAATGGTCAGTGAAGTACACAGGAAGAGACACAGATTGGTTAAGGTAGAAGTCTGAAACCACCTTAGGCAAAAACTTCCTGTTAGTCCTGAGGACCACCTTATCCCTATGGAAGGAAATAAAGTCAGGCTCCACTGACAGGGCTTGTAGCTCACTTATGCGCCTGGCAGAAGTGTTGGCCACCAGAAACACAGTTTTCCAAGTCAAGTACTTAAGCTCTGCTGAGGACAAAGGCTCAAACGGGGGTTGCATAAGCTGAACAATGCAAACGTTAAGATCCCAAGCAGGGGCAGGATCCCTGAATGGAGGATTGGTATGAAGCAATCCCTTGAAAAACTTGGAGAAAACAGGGTGAGCTGAAAGAGAAGAGGGCTTACCTGCTGAAATGAAATCAGAAACAGCTGCCAGATGCACCCTTAGTGTAGCTGGTCTGAGTCCCAAGCTATTGAGATGAGCCATATAGTCAAGTACTGTGGGGAGATCAGCAGACTCTGGGGAAATATGCTTCCCAGAGCACCATATGGAAAATCTTTTCCATTTGGAATTATAAGTAGGTCTGGTGGAAGGCTTCCTAGAAGCCTTCAGAATATCCATAACACCTTGGGAGAGGTGTAAATCAGCAAACTAACTCTTCAAGAGCCAGGCCTTGAGATTGAGAGAGATTTGAGATTCAGGTACCAAACTCTCCCCTGAGCACAGGTTAACAGGTTGTAATTCCTGGGAAGAGCCAGGGGAAGATGGACTGATAAGGACAACAGGAGAGGATACCAGGGCTGTCTGGCCCAGTCTGGAGCAATCAGGATCACTTTGCAGGGTTGAGACCTGATTTTGACTAGCACTTTGACTAGGAGAGGGAAGGGAGGGAAGCATACAGGAACTTCCCTTCCCAACTGAGAACTAAGGCATCCAGGGGGACTGAGCCCAACACTGGGGGCCTGAAGCAAAAAAGGGGAAGTTGGTGATTGTCTGGGGCTGCAAAAAGATCTATCTGTGGGGTGCCCCATCTGGAGAATATCACCTCCAAGACCAGGGGATCCAGTGACTATTCGTGATGGCCCTGAGATATCCTGCTGAGAGCATCTGCCAGGACATTGTCCTTGCCTGGGACGTGTACTGCTGTGAGGGAGGTGTTCAGGGAATAAGCCAGAGACCACAACTTCATTGCTTCTGTGTACAAGGCTGTAGACCGAGTGCCTCCTTGCTTGTTGATGTACCACATTGTGGTGGTATTGTCTGTTCTGATCTGAATAACTTTGTTCTGAACAGACATGGAAAAAACTTGAAGTGCTAGAAATACTGCTCTGAGTTCCAACAGATTGATGTGGAGCAGAGATTCCTGAGGGGACCACAACCCCTGGGTGGTCAGGTCAGCCAAGTAAGCCCCCTACCCCAAGAGGGAGGCATCTGTAGTAAGGATTAAAGAGTGAGACTGAGTGACAAGGGGAACTCCTTGTCTCACATTGTTCAGATCCTGCCACCAGTGCAAGGCCTGGATCAGGGTTCGAGTCACTGGGATCAGTTTGGTCAGAGGGTCCTTTTTCTGAGACCAAAAGGCTCTCTCATGGAACTGAATGTCCCTCATCTGAAATCTTGCTCCCTGCACCACTGCTGTAGAAGCAGCCATGTGCCCCAGGAGCTGCAGAAAATGTCTTGCTGGTCGAGACACCTGTAGGGTGAAAGAGGAGGCCAGAGTGATAAGGGTTCTTGCCCTGTCCAGGGGAAGGAAGGCTCTGGCCCTTTCTGTATCTAGCTCTGCACCTATGAAGGTGAGGAGCTGAACAGGCTCTAGAACGGACTTTGAAAGATTCAGAAGGAAACCTAGAGAGGTGAGCAGTTGCTGAGTTATCTGTAGGTGTAACTTGACTTGGTCTGGGGACTGACCTACTATGAGCCAGTCGTCCAAGTATGGGAAAATGGCAATCCTTTGCCTTCTTAGAAAAGCAACTACTACTGCCAGGCATTTTGTGAACACCCTTGGAGCAGAGGTTAGTCCGAAGGGCATTGCTCTGAACTGGTAATGGCCTGAGGGCAGCTCGAACCTAAGGTACTTTCGATGGGAGCTTCTGATGAGAATATGGAAATAGGCATCCTTGAGGTCCAGGGACACTAGCCAGTCCCCTGGCCTTAGAGAGGGTAGAATTATTCCCAGAGTCACCATTCTGAATTTTGGCTTTAAAAGGTGCTTGTTTAAATATCTGAGATCCAGGATGGGACGCCATTCTCCTGTCTTTTTTGGGGTAAGGAAGTACCTGGAATACAATCCTTTGCCCTGGTGTAGGGGTGGAACCCGTTCCACAGCTCTGAGAGCCAGAAGGGAAGAGACCTCTGCCTCTAGGGCAAGTGCCTCTGAGGGATTTGTAGGTGGAAAAGATCTGGTTCTCAGCTTTGGAAATTTTTTGAAGCTGAGAACCAGTCCCTGGCTTACTACTTCCAGGACCCACTTGTCTGATGTCAGAGACTCCAGTCCTGGATAAAGTAAGCCAGCCTGCCCCTACAGGTGGTGGAGAATCGCCCTGGCAAACCCATCAGGGTGCCTGTTTGGCAGGGGTTTTGGCGGAGGGGTGAAGCAGGTTTGCTTGTACCCCTTCTGCCTCTCCCCAAAGAACCCACTCTGAGCATAGGCAGAAGAGGAGGCCTGGGCTTGGTAGAAAGGCTCTATGAAAAGGCCTGCCCCTGCAAAGCTGCCTTTGAGGAGTGGCCTGCCTTTCCTTGGCCTGGGCACCCTATAGGTGGTCCCATATTAGTCCATTTTCTTCATGTAATTCTCTGTTTGCTCCCAAACAGAGAATTACCCACAACAGGAAAAATCCATGGCCTTAGTCTGGGTATCCTGTGACAGGCTAGCATCGGAGCCAAACCATTCTACAGTGCCACAGATGTAGCCATGACTCTAGATGACACATCATTGGAGTCCACTGCAGCATGGAATTGCACCTTGGATGCCTCAATACATCAGCAGCCACCTGCTCCAGCTCTTGGCAAGCTGGCCAGGGCCTGTTTTGCTAAAGCCATGACAGTGTCCCATCTGGATTTCTGATACCTAGCAGTATAGGCCATATAGTTGGCCTGTCTGAGTCCCAAGGATGCTGCCATGTACTGTTTCTTTGCCATGGCATCAATCCTCCTGGGGTCCTTGTCTGGGGGGTGTGAAGCCAAGGGAATATTTGCCTTATCACAGGCTGCAGCCTGCACTACCCCAACATGGCTGCATTGTTGTGTAAGGAACTCCGTATCTGAGCCTGCCAATGTATACCTCTTGTCCATTCTTTTATCCACAGGAGGTATGGTGTTAGGAGTCTTTAAAATCTTAAATGTCTGTTTCCCAAAAGATTTGTGTAAGGGAATAGACAGCCTCCTAGGACTCTGGGATATCCATCATTTCCACATAGTCAGGCTCCTCCTGGTCATCCACAGCTTCTTCCATAGGAAGCTGGAGGGTTTCAGCCACTTTTTTTTATAAAACATGAAATGGGAGGGACTCAGAAAGCCTAGGAGGACACTTTAGAAGGTCTGTCTGGGAGATGTCCGGGTCAATGGGCATCCAGACTTTCAAAACCACATTCACTTTCCTCATACTCCTCTTCCTCTCCTCCGGTTCATAATATTCCTCTAAATCATAATCTTGAACCGGTGGAACCGGCCAAACTGAGCGCCTCCCTGATGGTGCCGGTTCAGTCGGAACCGGGGAAAGCGACTGCACAATTTTTATCGCTTTGGCTATTTCTTCAGCGGTTGGAGAAGAAAGTTTTGGATCCACACCAGCTGATTTTTCCTTTCTTGTTCTCTTAGCTGGAACCGACTCCTCAGAATCGGATCTCCTTTTGACCAAAGAAGTCTCGCTCTGATCAGAGGGCACTCCTTCTGGTTCGGTCTGAACCAAACCGGGCTGGCCATCCGGTTCAGCGGACTTTTTGGCCTCCCTTTCCCTGAGCCTACCAACTCTTTTTTCTAGGGTAACTGCAGGAAAATTTTTACAAATCTGGCAGTCTGCATTGAGGTGGTCAAACCCCAGACAATAAACACAGGTGGTGTGGAGATCAGCCTTGGCAAAGACTACCCCACACACACTGCAGTGTTGAAACCTAGTGGGCCCGGTTTTTCTTTGGGTTTCTCAGACATTGTGCCAGTCCTAACCAAACTTACCCTTTAATGGCAACTGCCAGGCAAGACCCTCTTATTGGTTCCTGACCGTGTCACGGGAAAAAACGTAATAAACTGCGTTTTTAGAACCGACAAGAACCGTAACCACACTCTAAAAGTTCAAATAAAGACTTTTTAGCAACTTGATCGGTTCAAACCGAACCGATGAACCGTTTACAAGTTCCACACAGAATAGAAATAATATAAACCTATCTAGTACTCACGAATACCACAGACAGAGACTGAACCGACAGGTTGCGGTTTAAATTCGGTCGAAAACCGAGAAAAACGGTACTCTAACCAACAAATTGAACAGAGCAGAAGGAGAAATCTCCGGAGCGACTGTTCAGTGAGGCGGAGTAAAGAATCTGACAGTTTGAGTTCAAACAGCAACAGAGAGAGTCTCAACCGAGCTCGAGCTCAGCATTCCATGCCTGGCATGGAAAGTTAACTCTTTCATCTCCGGGGCAGTTCGAAGGTTGGGACTCACTGCTATTGTCAGAATACAGCAAGACTTCATGTTGTTTGAAAGAGCTGTGATTGACTTGTCCTGTAAGATGTGGTTCTGTCAATGCAGTGGCTGAGAGCCCTTTTGACATCAAGGGAGTGAAGTCTCCTTTCTGGAGAACTGGAGTTGTCTGTAAAGAAGACAGGTAGAGTGATAGACTGATTTAAGTGAAAATCAGATACCACCTTTAAAATATTTTCTAAATACTGGATGAGAAGCCACAAAACTCTCCTTACCAACTGACAGGTAAGCAGAGACTGAAGCCAACTGAACCTTGAGGGTAGAAGGCTTCAGGCCTATGGAATGTAAATGTGTAAGGTAATCTAGAAGAATAGCCAAATCAGCCTGGAAAGGGCTCAAGCCTTTACCTGTACACCATATTGTAAATCTTTTCCACTTAGAGGCATATGTCTTCTTAGTAGAAGGCTTCCTGGAACCCCTAAGCACTGTCAACACCTGTTCTGATATATTAAGGTTAGCAAACTAAGTCCTCAAGAGCCACGCCTTGAGCCTCAGTGATTTGAGATTGGGATACAGGATCCTGCTCTGAGAGGAGGTTAACAGGTTGTGCCTCCTGGGCAGATAGGATTGGGGAAACCACTGACAGAGACAGCAGAAGAGAGTACCAGTGCTGTATCGCCCAATCCGGAGCCACCAGTATCATTTTTGCTGGTTGGGACCTCAATTTCAGTAGGGTCCTGAATATCATGGGGAAAGGAGGGAATGCATACAGAAATTTCCCTGTCCAATCCAGGGCCAAGGCATCCAAGGGGATTGTGCCCCTTAGAGGAAGCCTGCAACAGTACATTGGAAGCTGGTGGTTTTCTGGGGAGGCGAAGAGATCCACCTCTGGAGTGCCCCATTTTCTGAAAATTGTACTGAGTACCTGAGTATTCAGGCACCACTCGGAGTGGTCCTGACTTAACTTGCTTAAAGAGTCTGCCAGCACATTGTCCTTCCCTGGAAGATGTATGGCTGACAGCGATACTCCCATGGAGTATACTAGGGACCACAGTCTCATTGCTTCTGTGCACAGTAGATGTAACACATGGATGTGGTGTTGTCTGTTCTGCCTTGCACCACCCTGTTTTGCAGGTAAGGAACAAATGTTTTTAAAGCCAGGTAAACAGCCCTGAGCTCCAAGAGATGTATGTGCAACAGAGACTCCTGGGGGGACCATGTGCCACTTGCTGTGTGCTCGAATATGTGTGCCCCCCAGCCTAGAAGAAAGGCAACTTTTGTGAGGATTACTGAAGATTGTTCCCGTATAAAAGGCACACCCACCCTGAGGTTGTGCTTGTCCAGCCACCATTGTAAGACCTGGACTAAACTTTCTGTGACTGGAACCAGTTTGGACATAGGATCCATCCTTTGAGACCAATACTGTCAGAGATGGAACTGAATATCTCTCATTTGAAATCTGGAGCCCATTACCACTGCCGTGGCAGATGCCATGTGGCCTAGTAACCCGAGAAATTCTCTGGCTGTTCTGGGTCTCTCAGGGACAAAGGATTTTGCAATCTGCAGAATGCTCACTGCCCTGTCCTGTGGCAGGAGGGCTCTGCCCTGTCTGGTATTTAGTTCTGCTCCAATAAACTCCAGCACCTGGAGTGGTACCCTGAGATTTTTCTTTGTTTATCAGAAATCCCAGGGACTCTAGTGTGGATTCTGTGAGCGCCAGTGACTGTACTGCATGTTGCAGACTGTCCTGCTATTAACCAGTCGTCCAGGTAGGGGAAGACTGTTATACCTTGTTTTCTCAAAAACTCTACCACCACTGATAGGCACTTTGTAAAAAAAACCTTGGCGCCGAAGTTAGCCCAAAGGGGGAGAGTTGCAAACTGATAATGGCCTGAAGCCAGTCTGAATCTCAAGAATTTTCTGTGAGAAGGTCTGATGAGAATATGGAAATAAGCATCCCTTAGATCTACGGAGGCTAGCCAGTCTCCCTTTTGCAAGGAAGGAATGATTATGGCAAGAGTGCCCATTTTGAACTTTGGTTTCAAAATGTGCTTATTCAGAAGTCTTAGATCCAAAACAGGCCGCCAATCCCCGTTTTTCTTCCTTATGAGGAAGTACCTGGAATAAAAACCTTTTCCCCTGTTTATTAGAGGCACTACCTCTACTGCTTTGATTGCTAGCAGATGTTTTACCTCTGCTTCCAACAAAACCCTGTGTGCAGCTGTTGCCGGAGCAAAGGTTCTTGTTCTCAGCTTTGGGAATGATTTGAAACAGAGTGCCAAGCCCTGGCTCACTACCTCCAACACCCACCTGTCTGTGGTGATAGACTGCCAAGTGTGAAGGTAATGAGCCAGTCTGCAACCTACTGGTGGATCTGTAATGGGGGATGCGACCTGCACTAACCCGTCAGGGATTCTGTGCAGGCTGTGCCTGAACCTGTGGTGCAGGAGCTGCTCTTCTCACGGCTCTCCTGTCCCTTCCTCTAAAATAACCTCTAGCCTGCTGCTGAGGCTGGGAGGCTTGTGCCTGAAAGAAAGGTCTGGGGTAAAAACCCGTGCCTCTACCCTCCCCTACTTTGGGATCTATAAAAGGTGAACAGCCTATTCTTGGAATTGCTCCGATAGGTGGATTTATATTCCTCCAGTTTTTTCATGTATGCCTCAGTTTTATCCCCAAACAAGGAGTTGTTCTCCAGGGGGAAATCCACTGCTTTGGCCTGGGTGTCTAAGGTTAGGTTGGTGGCTGTAAGGCATGCAAACCTTCTGAGTGAAACTGACAAAGCCACTAACCTGCATGCAGTATCATTGGCATCCACTGCCATATGAAATTGGTACCTAGTAGCACGAAGTGCAGCCCTTGCTGTATCTTGTAAGTCTACAGCCACTTCATCTGGGACCCTTTCAGCCAAAGCTAGAACAGTGTTCCATAGAGCTTTTTGGTACTGCACTGAATATGCCATGTAACTGGCCTGCCGAACTAATAAAGAGGCAGCCATGTACCTTTTCTTTCCCATAGCATCCATTTTTCTTGAATCTTTGTCTGGTGGATGGGTAGCCAATGGGATCCTGGCCTTGTCACAGGCAGCAGCTTGGACTACTCCCTCAGGATCAGGATATGCAAACAGAAAATCAGCTGTAGTTCTGTCCAGCTGTATTTCTTGTCAGCTTTCTTATCCACACCAGGAATAGAGATTGGAGTTTTAAAAATCTGCACTGCAGCCTCCTTTAAAGATTTATGCATGGGCAGAAGTAAACGTTTGATGGGGGTTAACCCCATCATTTCTAGAAAGTCTGCCTCCTCCATATCCTCCTCTGTTTTCTGAAGAGGAAGGTTCAGGGTTTCCACCATGTTCTTAACAAAAGTATAGTGGGAGGAGTATTCCTCAGGACCCCTGGGAGGAGAGCCAAACTCTTGATCAGGAGAAACGTCTGGATCTATAGGTTCCCCTTCAAAGTCATCCTCCTCCTCCCCAAACACTTCCAGCACTACTTGCCTTGCTGGCGCTGTAGGAGGAACTGGGGCAGTCGGTATAGGAACCAGGATTGCACCCAGTAGGGCTTGTAATACTTGTAATGCCTTAGCAACGTCCTCAGCCGAGGGCATAATATGCTTGTCTGCTGGGAGCTCCTTAGCCTTCTCGGCCAGAGGCGCAGCGACATGTTTTTCTTTACACTTTCTTTAATGGAACAGGTTCAGTGCTCATTTCCACAGCCCTTTTTGTTTTACCTTGTTCAGATTTACCTGAACTCCTGTCACGATCTTTGGCTTTACCTCCATCCTTTTTGTGGGAGGAAGAAGAAGAAGCAGAATCATCACTAGAAGCAGAAGCAGAAGCCATCTCTTCCAAAATTTTAGACCTTTTCTTTAATGTCTTTGGGCAAAAGGTCTTACAAATATCACAACTGGCAAATATGTGACTTACACCCAAACAAGAAATACAGAGAGATTGTCTGTCTGCTTTTGCTATAAGTTGCCCACAAGAGTCGCAACATTTAAAACCTGTGGGTCATGTGCATTTTTTAGGTTTATCCAAATGGACCTCCAACATTTAAGCTAGGCAAAAAAAGATTACTTCAAAACACCGTTATTTAAAGTAACGCGGAACCGGCCATTACTTTAAAATAATTACCTCTAGCGGTTCCTGGAACCGAGCACTATTCGGTTCCTGAAGAAAAAGTAACAGAGAAAATTACTAAATTTGGACAAAACTAAAGCGGTTCACGGAACCGATCACTAAATCACTCTAAATAATAATAAATTGAGATAGGAAACCTTTAAAATAGACGCGGAACCCTCGGTTCCAAGGAACCGTGAGGGAACCGTGAATACAAATAAAAAAACTACTAAAAACACTAATTCTACTATATTAAACAAAGTTTCTAAGGCAGCAACTTAAAATTAAACTCAAAATGAGTACTTATCTACAAATAAACTTTAGTTAGAGACAGTTCAAAGAGAGCTCTCCGGACGTCCTTAATAGGCAGGCGGAGTAAAGAATCTGAAGCACTCAGAGTGCAGCAGTTTGAAAGTGGCATGAGCCAACTGAGTTTTCCATAATTTACATAAAATTCCATCTCTCCGGGCAGTTCAACACAGGAGGCTGACTGCATTACGTTTAATCATAACGAGTGATTCCTGGGGTTAGAACAACAAGGGGCCTGTCCCAAAGTAAAGGAGAGGAATCATCGGCCAAGGAAGATCTCCTGGCAGACTGAAGTGCAAGGAACACCTCCCCCTTATCCAAAACCATGGGGGGGGGGTCTTACCCTAATTAGCAGCCCACCTAGGGGAAAAACCAGGGGAAACCCTGAAAGATAACGGAGGTTCCAGCCCAAGCAGGAACTTCTAGAGGACAGAGGGCTCCCCCAGACCACAGTATGTCCCTAGAGAGGGAGCAAGAGACAGCTAAAGGGGGATAAAGAGCAAAGACTGTATATTCCCCTTTCTACCACCACCCACCCCCCAAAAAAAGGGCTGCGAGGCACTAAGAGAAGGCTCTGACAGCCAAGGCACACCGAATCAGGCCACAACAAAGTAGGGAAAAGGGGGGACCCTCTAAGACCATCTTGCTCCTGCTCCACTGGGCTGCTTCCCTTCACTGAACAGCCCCAAAGAGAAGAAGGCCTAGGGGATATAACCCGAACCCTCTCTTCCACGGACTCTCCTCATATGAATGTCTTCCATGGCTTTAGCCCTTTTCTTCACCGCTAAACTTCAAAGATTTTTCTTTCTTGAAAACAGGCCCCGCCCGCTGCCACTGGCCTGAAGCATAATCAGAAAGGAGACCTGCCTCCTTCCACGCCAAGCCCCAAGAAGGATAGGGAGGAAATGGTCTCCCAGACTGGGGATGTAGGCCTGCAAAGAGCAGTTCAATGTGAGCCTGGTGCTCCCGAATGTGACACCAGTGACAGAAGAAGCCATCATAACTGGACAAGGCTAGAGTCCCTGCAACAAAGTGAAGAGCTTGTGGGGAAAGGCCAAGTGGAAGGAAAGGGCGAGAGACCAAAAAATGGAGAGAGGGAGGCGGGCTCGCTAACAAGGACTGAGGCCTCGCCGCCAACCAACATAAGGGTTGGGAGGAACCGCTCCCCCGGGAGTGGAAAGGGGAAGCCCACCTGGAAGGTGGAAGAGAGATGTCTGCCCCTGGGACCGTGGGCCGACTGAGAGGCCTCCTCCAGAAGAAAAGGCCCTCGGGGGGGGGGGGGCGCCTCTCCACACCTGGAGGGTTAAATAAAACCTAGGGGCAATTGAGGCTGGCAGCACCGGAGCATATGTCCGACCAGCAGGCTGGAAAAGCCAATAAGCCCCCAGCTGAGACAACTGTCAAGAACCCCAGCAGAGGGTCTCCTAAGGAAGGAAGGGGGGGGCACCCTCAAAAACTTGAAGGAGAACTGGGATGCCCCACCAGTGACAAATCCCCTGGGGCTACCGAGACGATAGCAAGGGAAGCTGCCCAATAAACTCCCTCACAGAAATCCCACAGGTATGCAGGGAGAGGAGGGCAGAGCCTGCTCAGGATGATGGAAGTGGTCCACAGGCCCACAATAAACCCGTTGAGAAGAACCAAGGAACAAAGAGAGAGCTGAAGACACTGACTGAAAGAAATGACTGAGAGGTCTCCCCTCCAAACGCCCCTCCCGACGCCAGGCTAGGAAGGATGGCAGAGAAGGGATGGGTGGAGGGGTCAAACCCTTATGAGGGGTCAGATGGTTCAGAAAATTCCATCGCCACCTCCTCTACCCTGCGGGATGGCACCAGTTCTCAAAACCCAGTGGAGGTTGCTCGGCCCTTGCTCCGGGATCCAGAGGAATTCTGGTGAAGAAAACTGCCATTTAAGGCTGTGAAAAGCAGAGTGTTGGGCCCTGCACCACATACCCGGAGTCTAAGAACAGAGGGCTACACCAAACACTTGTAAGGAGGCGAGCAGCTTGCATATGTCTTCCCCGAACAGGGAAAGATCCCCAAAATGAAGCGTACAGGATAGAGGCTTGGATGCTCGGTGAAAACAAACAGATGAGGCCAGGTATGGTGTCGGCGGCACACAGCAGCCGCCGTGCCCCGAGCTGAGGTGTCCACTGTATCACAGGAAGCACAGAGGACATGGACTCCCACTCTGGAGGAGGAAGACAGGATCCATTCCAGCTGGGACTTGACTGGGGACTCAGGCAGCGAACGAAGCAGATCCCCTACCTGGTCCAACACAGACTGCTGATGCATGACCATGGGCACCAGATAGTTCTGGGCATGCAAGGCCAAGGTAGATGAATCACAGAACCTCCTTCGCAGGGAATCCAGATGTTTGGACAACCTGTACAGAGGGACGTCACTCAATGCATGGACCCAGAGTCAACACCAGAGGTCTCCAATAAAATTGTGGGGTCAGCCTGGGGTGGGAGGCAAGTGGGGCTCATCATCCCGGGGGGGCTGTATAAGTGGTCGGCCTTCCTGGAAGTAGGAGGAACCGAAGGCGGTTGCTGCCACATCGTAGATGTAATGTCATCGTATGGACCCACCAAAGGAGGAATGACCAACAAAACCTCGGGGAGATGCAGATGCTCCGCCAACCTGCAACGTTGTGGGTCCTGCTCTTCAGTGCACTTGAGAGGTCTGCATTACCTTCATGACCTCTAGGAATAAAGGGTCCTCAGGAGGGGACTTGGGAACATCCCAGACCCACGCCTCCTCTTGGGGGACCTGGAGACTCTGGGAGTCAGAGGTAACATGCACCAAACAGGTGGACTCCGACGAACACCGCTGGGTCGACAAATAGTCTGGTCGCACGACTGACTCTGCAGCAGAAAGATTCCCTATATCCGGATGGGGAGCCCCTCGAGCTAACGAAGTGGGGTCCCTGGACAGTGAGGGTACAGACGTGAGGCTTGACACTGATTTGACACCCACCAGGCATTCAGAAGCAGGCTGTAGTTGGCCAGTGTCCAACCCAAGAAGGTCAGGCTACAGAGGCCGGAGAGTTCGAGAACTGAGACATATCCTGCATGGAGCCCAGGGCCAGACCCAACGAAGGGCCCGGAGGGCCGTCCAAGCTCCCGCCCGGAAGCAGAGGCTTAGCAGGCGAATGCCCCGAAAGGGCTGGGCCACCAGACCTGGTTGTGTGATCCAATGGAGCATCCTGAAGCGGCTGAGCTAGAGGTGCCGGGTCTGGGAAGAGGACAGGTGGGACCAGGCGCTGGATGATCCAGCGCCGGATGCCGGGAAGGAGAATCAGCGGAAGGCATCTGTACAGGCACCTGGAGGAAGGATCCCAGAACAGGGACCACTGGTAGCTGCTGGGGAGTCCGAGACACCCGGGAGGGGGACTCTATTAAGGACAGCTGTGGCCCAGAAGGAGCGGGCAACAGCGAAAGTCAGTCCAAAGGACCTGCGTCAGACCCCGGTCCAGGATCTGGCAATGACGCCAGGGCCGGGCAGGCACTAGAAGAGGAACTGGCATCCAGGAGACCAGCCATGCCGCCTGGCTGAGGACCTGAGGGGTGAAAGGGCCCAAGCATCGGGCGGCAGGAGGAAGGAATTCCCTGAACCTGAAGGCGCTGTCAGCCACAGAGATATGGACTGGGGGCACGGTCACCGAAGCCCTGAAGGAAGAAGAGCTGATGTGACCGTATGAACAGACACCAGGAGGGGGAAGGCTCAGGATGGACCATGGCTCCCAAAGGAGGCCACAGCTCCAAAGCACATCATTCACAGTCTCTGTTTTTTGTGCCTCTTCTTCGTTGAGCTGGAGGTCTCTAGAGAGGCTTCTAAAGCAGAACTCCACGCCTGCAGCCGTTTCTCCATGGCAGCCAATTTCATTAGGAGGAGATGGGAATATATTCGGCAGAAGGCAATACTGGAGCTTGTGCTCACAAACAGGGACAGTGTGATGGGGGTAAGAGTGGGGGAGCACCTGGGGAACAGTGACCACCAGTCACTGTGGTTTGAAATCACAGAAAGAGCAGAACCAAACCACACAAAAACATGTATCCTGGATTTTAGGGGGGCAAACTTTGAGAAAATGGGGAGATGCTTGAAAGAGGCATTAAGGGGAATGGGGCAGGAATCAGGGTTGAGGAACAGTGGGAAGTATTTAAAATGGGGATTACAAGAGCAACAGAATTATGTATTAAGCAGGTTAGCAAGAGGAAAAGGAAGAGGAGACCATTATGGTTTCCAAAGAGGTAGCAAAGAAAGTGAAAGCCAAAAAGATTGCATTCAGGCAATACAAAAGACACAGGCAGAAGGGGATAGGAGAAGTACCAGGAGAAGCAAAGGGAGGCAGGAGGTCAGTAAGGAAAGCCAAGCTCAGACAGAAGAACACATTGCAAAATCAGTGGGTAGGAGGACAAAACCTTTACAGGTACATAAGTGAAAAAAGAAAGGCAAAGGAGGGATAGTGAGACTGAAGGGGAGGATGGGGGCTGTGTGGAGGATGACAACAGTAAAGCTGACATATTGAACAGATATTTCCTGCTCAGTCTTTACTGAGGAAGAGGAGGTAATGGGTCTGAATGGAGTACAAGGGGTGAGAATGGTGCAGAATGGACACAAGTCCCTTTACATGAGAAAGGGTCCTGAAGGAACTGGAAGTAATAAGAGTTGATAAAGCAATGGGTCCAGATGGGGTGCACCAGGGTCCTAAAGAACTAAGAGAGGTGGTGGCTGAACCTCTTGCTATCCTGTTTAGCCGATCACTAGAAACAGGGGAGGTACCCAAAGACTGGAGAATAGCAGATGTAGTCCCCTTATACAAAAGTGAGAACAAAGAGGAAGCGGGGAACTACAGACCAGTCAGCCTCACATCGGTAGTGGGGAAGATCATGGAAGCACTACTGAAGGAGAGATTGGTGGAACATCTGGTTGTCAATGGACTACAGGACCCAAGGCAGATTGGTTTCACCAGGGAAGGTCATGTCAGACCAACTTCATTGAATTTTTGACTGGGTGACTAGGAGGGTGGATCAGGGAGGGCAGTGGACATGGCCTATCTGGACTCAGCAAGGCCTTTGACACTGTGCCACATAGAAGACTATTGCACAAACTGGGGAATATGGGTATGGGCAGGATGGTAGTGCGGTGGGTAGGTAACTGGCTGGGCAGCAGGACACAGAGGGTGGTGGAATAGCTGTCACTCCACAGAGGGAAGAGTGACCAGTGGGGTACCACAGGGATCAGTGCTGGGACCGTACTATTCAATATCTTCATCAGTGACATTGCAGGACCTAGAAGGCAGAATTTCACTGTTCGCTGATGACACAAAGCTCTAACAGAGTAGACAAACCAGAGGGTGTAGACAGAATGAGAAGGGACCTGCAGAAACTTGAAGAATGGTCAGGGATTTGGCAGTTGAAATTCAATGCAAGGAAGTGCAAGATAATGCATATGGGGCACAAAAACCCTGGCACAATATATCAGTTGGGGGTGAGGATATGGCATGCACCAAGCAGGAAAGGGATCTTGAGTTATCATCTCTGATGACCTCAAGGCAGGAAACAGTGTGAGAAGGCAGCAGGTAAAGCAAATAGGATGCTGGGATGCATAGGCAGGGGCATCACCAGCAGGAAAAGGAGGTCATAATTCCACTATACAAGACACTAGTGAGGCCGCACCTGGAGTACACTGTGCAGTTCTGAGACCTTACCTACGTAAGGACATAGACAGGGTAGAGAAGGTTCAGAGGAGGGCAACAAAGATGGTGCATGGATTGCATCACAAGTCCTATGAGGACAGGTTGAAGGCACTGAACATGTACTCCCGGAGGAGAGGAGGGAGACAGGGATATGATAGAGACATACAAGTATCTTACAGGGAGGAACAGGTGCAGGAATGCACTATTTTAGCGAAAAAGATGTTCCAGGACTAGAGGGCATGGGATGAAGTTGGAGGGGGGCGATTCAGAGGAAGCGTGAGGAAGAATTTCTTCACAGAATGGGTGGTGGACAAGTGGAACACCCTGCCAGAGGAAGTGGTGGGGGCTGAAACAATCACGGGATTTAAGAATGCATGGGATAGACATAAAGGAATTCTGGAGGTCAGGGGTAAGGGGCAACAGACTTCCTGGAAAACATAAACTAAACTTACAAACTTAAATGGGCAGACTGGGTGGGCCATAGGCCCTTATCTGCCGACACTGTCTATGTATCTATGGGCCTCCAAGACATTTTGGCATCGTCTTCTGGTAACTTGGTTGAAGTTTTGGCAGACCTAGCAAGCTTCTGTGTCGCGGTCCAGGCCTAAGCAAATGATACACGAGGAATGGCCATCCTTCTCAGGGATCTGCTTGTCGCAGGTGCATTTAGACTTGCAGGAATCCGCTGAAGAAGTCTGAGACGACATGCTGCCGACAAAAAAAAAAAAAAAAAAAAGGGAAGAACACAGAGCAATGGTGAATGACTGAAGCTACGAACTGCGAGGTCATGAGTGCACAAGTCGACGTCGGGAAGAGAACTGAGGTGGGTATGGGGGACCACCCCTTTTATACTAAGGGTGGACATCGGTGTGCGGACATTGGGGGGCGGTCCCCCTGTTATGGACCAGGGCTTGCCAAATCCGATAGCCAGACATCCCGGACAACCATTTCGTATGTGGGGACAAGCAGATGCCAGAGTTCTGCTTGTCCCACGGACTACCATGCTGCAGTTTAAAAATTGAAGGTTTTTACCCGATTTTCCCTCGCTAGCCACTAGATGTCCTTCCCATGTTCCAATGGAGGGAGCCAAGCTAGACTCCAGAATCACCTGATTTGCTTTGTGTGGTCACATGGCGCATCATTGTTGAATGCATGCGCCACAGCCGCACGCCACGTACCCCAGGCCCCGACTTGGATATTGGGCACCAGCAGACACTCAGAGAGGCGCCAAGAAGAAAAGTGCTCACGGCTCACGACTGGCCAAAAACAGCCAGACTGACAGGCTAGGCAGCCTATAGCTGATGGTACAGAGCTCGTCAGTCCTGGCTACTGGTGATCGCGCTTACACAGAAATATACAGAAACAAATAGAGAGGTTGATGGCAGATAAGGACCGCAAGGCCCATCCAGTCTGACCATTTCTTTTTCTACCTTATAAATGTGCCATCGGCCTTTGCTCTGTCAGTGGCCTATCTATTCATACTCATCTGTATTGCTCCCTTATGCCTATCCCATGCCTGTTTGAAGCCCCGCACTGTATTCATAGCCACCACTTCAAGAGGTAGGCCGTTCCATGCATCCACCACCCTTTCTGTGAAAAAGAATTTCCTCACACTCCCCCTTAATCTGCCTCCCTCTACTCTCATGCTGTGTCCTCTTGTCCTGCTATTTTTCCTATATTTAAACATGTTAGACTCTTTCACCTTGTTAATGCCCTTAAGGTGTTTGAATGTTTCAATCATATCACCTCTCTCCCTCCTTTGCTCAAGGGTATACATATTGAGCTCTGTTAATCTGTCCTCATACGTCTTCTGATGTAGTCCCTGCACCAATTTGGTTGCCCTTCTCTGGACTGCCTCAATTTGGTTAATGTCCTTGTGAAGGTATGGCCTCCAGTACTGCACGTAGTACTCCAGATGGGGCCTAACCAGTGTCTTGTAAAGAGGGATTATTACCTCCCTTTTACGACTTGTGATACCCCTACTAATATACCCTAACATCTCCCTAGCCTACCTACTGCTTTAGAGGTCTGCTTGGATGATTTCAGGTCATCGGTGATGATGATGCCCAAGTCTCTTTCTTCCTTTGTGACTGCCAGCAACTCCCCTCCCAGCCTATACGTGGCTTCAGGGTTTCTCTTCCTTATGTGCATGATCTTGCACTTCTTTGCAGTAATCCCAGTTGCCACTCTTCTGACTATTTTGCTAGTTTATCCAGATCTCTTCTCATTCTGCCCACCCCATCTGGATCATCTACTCTGTTGCAGATCTTGGTGTCATCTGCAAACAGACAAGCCTTACCCTCTAGTCCATCTGCAATGTCACTAATGAAGATACTGAAGAGGACTGGCCCCAGGACTGATCCCTGGGGTTCCCCACTTGTGACTCATCTCTTGTGACTGTAAACCATTTACCACCACTCTGTTTTCTGCCCGTCAACCAGTTTGCCACCCAGTTGACCAACTTCTGACCCATCCTGAGCCTACCCAGCTTATTTATCAATCTTCTATGTGGAACAGCGTCGAAAGCTTTGCTGAAGTCAAGGTAGGCGACATCAACTGCCCCCCCTTGGTCCACCACTCTGTTTACCCAGTCAAAGAAATCTATGAGATTAGTTTGATAGGACCTTCCTTTTGTAAACCCATGCTGTCTTGGATCCTGTGCCCCTATGGATTCCAGGTGTTGCACTATCCTTTCCTTAAAGAGTGCCTCCATAATCTTGTCCACTTCTGCGGTAAGACTGACTGGTCTGCAGTTCCCTGCTACCACTCTTGTGGAGCGGGATCACATGAGCACTTCTCCAGTCTTCTGGGACCTTTCCTGTGCTCTGAGACTCACTAAACAATTCTGCTAATGGCTCTGCTAGTTCCACCCTTAGCTCCTTAAGTACCCTGGGATGTATGCCATCAGGTCCCATTGCCTTGTCCACCCTGAGCTTAGCGAGCTCTTGTAGGACCCTTTCTTTTTTGAAGGGAGTAGTGCTCACCTCCCTCCCCTATGTGTCTATGGTGCTGAGATGTGGGCCCTGCCCTACCTTCTCTTCAGTAAATACTGAGCAAAAGTATCTATTTAGGATAGATGCTTTTATAGGGTCCTCCTCCTCACATGCCCCCTTTTCTCCTTTGAGCTTAGCAATACCCCCTCTGGACTTTCTCCTTTCACTAATGTATCTATAGAAAGTCTTGTCACCTTCTTTTACTATTCGTACTAGTGTTTCCTCAGTTTGGGACTTTGCCTGCCTTACTGCCTTCCCTGCTTCCCTTAGGGAAGTTTGGTATGCCTCCCTATCTTCATCCCACTGTGTTCCCTTATATTTCCTAAAGGCCAGCCTTTTGGCTCTGACCTTTTCTGCTACTGTATTTGAAAACCAAAGTGGTTTCCTTCTTCTTTTGCACTTCCTTTTCTGTCTAACACAATGGGATGTTGCTTCAAGTACTGCATCCTTAATGCTTGCCCACTTTGCCTGTAACCTCTCACCTGTGTTTCTTTTTGCCAGGGCTAGCTTAACTCTGTTGGCCATCTTATCAAAGTCAGCTCCTCTGAAGTCCCATATTTCTCCCTTGGAATGGGATGATTTAGATGTAGTGGCCAAACTGAACCATACCATGTGATGGTCACTGGCCCCCAGGTGACCTTCTACCTGGAGATGTGTGATCCCTTCCCTGTTAGTCAGTACTAGATCTAGGATATCCCTGTCTGTTGTGGGTTGTTGTACCAGTTGTTTGAGGCCCTCCCCCTGCAGGGAATCCACCATGTGTCTAGTTCTGGCAGATGTTCCTGCTGGTATTGACCAATCTGTATCCGGCATGTTGAAGTCTTACATTATCAGAACCTCCTCTTTAGCTGTCATGTTTTGTATATCTTCTAACAGTAATGTGTCTATGTCCTCTCCCTGGTCTGGAGGCCTGTAGACAACCCCAGTTCTTACGGCTGTCCCATTTCCTGTTTCCAGGGTGACCCACAGTTCTTCTGGCTCCTTATGTGCATTCCGAATTTCTGTAGCTTTGATATTTTCATTGATGTACAGGGCCACTCCACCCCCTTGCACCTCAGTCTCTTCTGAACAGTACACAGCCAGGTACCGAAGTCTCCTAAGTGTGGTACTGATAAACCACGTCTCACTAACTGCTACTATGTCCAGTTTAGCCTCTGACATTACTGCCTGCAGGTCTGGGATTTTATTTCCCAGGCTGTGAGCATTTGTGTACATGATTTTCCATTGGCCAGATTTCCGTGTGTTAGTAGTTGTGTGAGGTTTGGCATTTCCCCTGTGCGTCTTATGGGGAGACTGAACTTTTTTCTTACTTGGTGATGCAAATGAACTGCAAACATGCTGAATCCCTGTCTGACCACTAGCTGAGGGGGGATGGGTGTTCCTCCCATTTGACGTATGGGGTGCTGCACCCCTCTCCCCATTTGCTAGTTTAAATATTCTGCAAAGACATCAAACTTCTGCCCCAATGCACTGACTCCCTCCTTAGTGAGATGCAGTCCATCAAATTTAAAGTACTTTCGTTCCCAGAACTGTTGCCAGTTCCCTACAAATCTGTGTCCTTTTTCCTGGCACCAGCCCTTGAGCCACATGTTTAGCTCCCCTACTCTGACCTTCCGTCCATCTGCCCCCCTCTCCCAGACTGCCAGGATCTCAGAGAAGGAGATGTCAGACAAAATGGATGATAGTTTGTCACCCAGCCTGGTCAGGTGATCAGGCTTGGGGTGGAGTCTCAGAGTGGCAGTAGCTGGCGCCACGTTGGCAATTGCGTCATTTTGCTACAGACAGAGAGAGCACAGCATTTCTGTTCGCATTTGGTGGCAGTTCCTCACTGTTCACAGTCAAACTATGTATTTGGGGCCAGCGCCGTGAGTCACAATCACAACAAATATCTTGCTAGCAAATCAGTACAGTAGTATATATATTTTTTTTATTATTATTTTTTAGTTATTTAACCAGGTGAGACACACTAAGCTGAAAGCTTTTTCACAGGCGCAACCTGGGAGCACAGGGAAGTTAAGTGACTTGCTCAGGGTCACACAGTATGCAAGTGGAAGCTGTGGGATTCAAGCCCAGGTCTGGTCTGCTGGATGTCACCAGATTTGCAGCTCAGATCCTTAAAACACTGCGCTATACTGCCTCCAAAGTACCTGGAAGTAGTACCTGGAGAGAGAACACATAGAAATATATTGGAGTTTGGAGCGCCAAGCGAGAGAGAGAGTAGGAGGATCTGAAGTCTGGGGGGGGGGGATGTGAGAGATCGTTTTTGTAAAAAGGAGCACAAAGGCGTTTACTTACTGTGGAGAGAGCAGAGTCTGTCTAATAAAACAATCTGCTGATTATAAAGATATAAAAAAGGTTTATTTAGAGCAAAAAGGGAGAACTAAGCAAAAACACTGCACGCTGAATTCAGGGGGCTGTGTGTGTTGTGTCTGACTCCGAGGACTCATGTGAAGTGA
Source organism: Neoceratodus forsteri (assembly GCA_016271365.2). Classification (NCBI taxonomy): domain Eukaryota; kingdom Metazoa; phylum Chordata; order Ceratodontiformes; family Ceratodontidae; genus Neoceratodus; species Neoceratodus forsteri. Next base: position 1,550,249,797 of record CM057450.1, read on the forward strand.
AGAAAAAAGGATACAGCTTTTAAATAAATAAAAACAAACAAACAAAAAAAAACTTGATACTAAATGGGGGAAGTCACTGTGTGCTGAACTTGTGGGACTACCGAGCATTTCAATAATTAGATTAATCGTGTGATAAGTGTGGGGGGTGTGTGTGTGTGTGTGTGTGTGTGTGACCAAGCCTGCCCTCCCTCAGAGAGCAGAGATCAGGGAGCGGACTGATAATAATGGTGTGCCTGTGGGTGCAAGACCACTAGATAGAGCCTGCCCAGACTATAGAAAGTAACGTGTGATGTGAAGTACACAACAACTGAACTAAGAAAACTATAAACCTCCTTAACCCAGCCCTCCTTACCTATACAGCACACCTATTCCTAGCGAGCCTAGACCTGTCCCACTGTCCCTGAGAGTGACTGTCCCAGTGGTGGAAGGGGGACAGGGCGGGGGGTCTTGGCTGTAGTGAGACCCTGTAGACTGGGTAGGGTAGCGGAACCTGGGGAACAACTGAAATTATAAGAATAAAAGGTAAACTAAAGGGAAAAAACTAAAAGCATTTTTCTGAGCTACAGAAAAACCTGAATTAACCTAGCTGCTACTGCAGTCTGCTACATACACTGGTGGAGGAGGTGTGCTGTGTGTGGCATGGGCTGTCAGTGTGATACCACCGAACCTGCCCTGAGAGCCTGAGGGTAGAGCAGAGGAACTTGTGGAAGGGAACAACTGAATACTCAATAAATTAGGTAAACAGCTGCAGTATAAAAACTGAAAAAGCATTTTCAGAGATTGAATCTCCCCCCCCCACCCCAAAAAAAAGATAGCTACCTTCAAGTAAACCGCTCTTTTAGCTAGTCCTACCAAGTACTTGGTGGAGGTGTGTGGCAGCGAGCTGTGAGACCTAACCTGCCCTGAGACGAGAGGGTACTATAGGAACTTGGGAACTGTGGACTTCTTAGAAATAAACTATAGGAAGGGGAAAAACATTTTTTGTAGGACACTACACAGAAAAAAATAATAAACCCTAGCTACCCAGTACTTTGGTGGAGGTGTGTGCGGCTGTGAGGCCAAACCTGACCTGAGAAGGGAAAAGGCATTTTTGAGGACACCGAAAAAATAAAATAAACCTACCGGTACCTAGCTACACTGGTGGAGGTGTTTGTGTGGCTGTGAGACCGAACCTGCCCTGAGAAGGGGAAAAAGCATTTTCCTGTCGTACTACTGCCAGTACTCTGTCCGGCTCCGGATCCAGCCCCCTCCCACCTACTCTGTCCTGCTCTCTTGTAGTGCTGTATAAGCACAACAGCTTAAGGTAAAAAAATTACACAACACACACAAAGATAACACAAAATATAATTTTATTGTGTACAATAATACAACAACAATCTTTATTTCACAATTGCAGCATAGAAGACAGTTTAAAAAAAAATGCAACGAAATAAGCCAAAGCAAGCTACTCTATTTTCCCTTTGGACTGGGAAAAATCACCATGTTCTTCATCGGGAACTAAAAGTAAAGAGCCAGCCTGAGCCTACTTCACAGTCTGAAATCCAGCCCCAACCAGCCCCCGGCCCTACTCAGGAAAAAAACAACCAAGGTTCTCGGTCTGGATCTGTGTTTGTAGACATAACAGGCGATCAATCTAAGCCAACAGTTCTCAAACTCTGTCACAGTGAGCCTCACCTAAGCCATGGAAAAGATGTTGAGCCTCCACCAAAATACTGAAATATTTTGGGGCCCCCCCATACAATAATAGCCTATTTTTCACAGTACATCAGGGATAAATCGAAACCTCTTTGCATAGCTGGCTTTCATGTTATTACGCTTATTGTAAGGCCCCCCCAAAACACGACACCCTACTTGCTCCAATATTATGACTCTTGAACCACTGTTACCCATTACTGCCATACCTTCATGGGTCAGACTGCTTTTTCCGTTTCCCCTCTTACTGGAATAACCTTTCTGCCGACCTCTGTCTCTCCCTCTCTCACCCTGCTGTTAAGCAACTTCTCGGGGATCATTTTGCTCCCTCCTGCTCTTATTCTTAGTACCTGTATGGTTAACTCTTACATTTAGACAGTTCTGCTACCAGTCTAATTTATCAATTGTTCCTCGCATTGTTAGTTTATTGTTCTTAAGTTGTTTGCACTTTTATTCATTTTGTATTGTTTAAGTGTTTTGCAGTTACATTTTGAATTGTATTCTCTCACCACCCTTCCCTGGGCACCCCTGAAATAAGACATGGCTCAGTGCACAGTACCTTCCCTGGTCGTAGACTTGTGAATAAATACATAAATGCACCTACTAGTATCCTCCTCTTTCAGTTTGCCTTATCACCTCACACAAAATCTATAAAGTTCAAAATTGAAATATAAATACTTTTTCAAGACTTGCTTGAGCCTCCCCTGGAACAGGTTGGGGCCTCCCAAGGGAGGCTGGCCTCACCATTTGAGAACCCCATTCTAACTTGACCGTACCAGTTTCTGAAATGAGTGAGCATAACAGTAGCAGCAGTTTAGTGCCATCACATTCTGGTTCAGTACAGCTAAAGCGACCTTTTATTTTAGATGAGGAGGAAATAAACACTGAGAAAAGAAGCAAAGATAAAAAGTATGACATAGAAAAAAAAGGGCTCGAACATTTCAGCATCACTGGTTAAATCACTTAACCTGGTTAAGGTATGATGACAAAAAATGTGCCATGTACTGCTCTGTCTGTGAGAAATATCCCACTCTTGTGACTCCTGCTTGTTCAAAAAAACCTAACGTGTTTGCCACTGGTTCAAATAATTTCAGAACTGAGTCCGTGAGAGCCCATGAGAAATCAAATCCACATATAATTTGTGCAAACCAGCATACTCATGTAACTGGTCAACATGCAGTCAATTTTAACATATCTGAAACTGCAATATATCACGCATTTTCCCAGATGGAGGAAGTCACCAAAAATAAAATGAGGCGTTTATTTAACACCGCATATTCCTCTGCTAAAAATGTACGTCCTTTCTCAGATATGGAGTGGCTTTGCACATTGCAAGAAAATAATGGGGTTAAACTCGGCAGCAATTACGCAAATGGTAAGCGGGCCAGAGATTTCTGTAATGCAGTATCAGCTGTCATGTCTAAAACACAGATCCAGACGGTCAAAAATACAAAATTTGTTACCGTTCTTGCAGATGGCAGTACAGATGCAAGCATTACAGAGAGGGAAAATGTCTTCCTTCATTTTGTTGATGGCGCAGAAAAAAAAGTTACAACTGTGTTAAAGCTGTACCTCTTGAACATTCTCACGCAGATGGAGTTTTTAAAGCAATAAGCTCTGCACTTGAGTCTGTAGATCTTTCTTTTGCAGACCTTAATGTGAGCAGACCTGGACCCGTTCTCATATCTGTCAACTTTGATGGTGCCAGTGTGATCATGGGCCATACAAGTGGCACCACAGCAAAAATCAGATAACATGTCCCCACTGTTATACCCATGCATTGCGTAGCCCACAAACTGGAGTTAGCAGTTCTCGACATGAAAAAAAATATCTTTGTTCAAAGAGTAGAAAACACCTTGAAAGGAATTTTTACATTTAACCACTACAGCCCCAAGAAACTTAGGGAACTACAGGAAATAGCAGATGTCGTACACACCAAGTTGGCTCATTTCAGTGCAATAAAGCAAGTTCGTTGGCTTGCAAGTAAGACGCGTTCAGTTCATGCTGTTCAAGTCAACCTGCCCACAGTAGTTCAACATCTTGAACATGTCTCAAACTCTGCTGGTGATGATGGGGCCAAAGCAAAGGCACTTCTAAGAGATGCGCACTCAGTACAGTTTGTAAAATCACTGTTTATTCTTCAAGATTTTCTGCCAATATTGAAAAATTTATCACTTGAATTTCAAAAGGATGACCTACTAATATTAGAAGTCCCTCAACTCGTCGAGACATGCTTACTCAAGTTGACTGAGCTAAAAACAAGACCTAGAAAGTTTATATCATTTCTAAACCAATATTAATCCTGCAGAGAAATGCATGAACTATCTTGTTTCAAAACGTGGCAGTGAGGACAAGATTGTTCCTTTCACTTTCAAAGGGAACTGTCCAGAAGTAAATTTTACGACTGATACACAGCTGCACAGTTTAATAGATGCAGCAGTATCTTACATTGATCAGTGTTTTCGGAATTTCTCGGAGGAACCTCTAAAATGGTTCAGGTGCTTAGATTTCAAAAATTTCGATCCATCACGAGAAGAACTTGCACAATTTGGCACAACTGATTTAAGTAATTTATTAGACTACTTTCACAACTTTTTTTCTGAAGATCACGTAACCAGCATAAAAAGGGAGTATTCTGCATTAAAAGCAATGCTTAAGTCTGCAGTTGATAAGCCATATCTGCAAGTGTATTCACAACTACTACCAAAGAAACCGGTCCAGCTTGCTCACATCCTTGACCTAACAGAAATGTTACTGGCTATGAGTGTGTCTACAGCTAAATGTGAAAGAGTATTCTCCATTCAGAATCTTATAAAAACAAAAATAAGAACAAGTTTGGCTGATGACACACTCCAGTCACTTCTGCATATAGCAGCTGAAGGCCCTGCATTAGACAGCTTTGATCCGGATCAAGCTATCAACCACTGGCTACTATCTGGTCCTGGCACAGGCCGCGTTCATTGTCATCATCATGGTCATGCTAGTTCAACTACTAGTTCTGCTGATTCACGTGAAAAATGTCCCCGAGGCTGTCACTAGTCTTGATGATGACAGAATATATGTTGGAGCAAGCTGAGGCTTCCTGTAACTTTTCCTGATGCTGATGCTGTACTGTCTACTACTCTGCTTTAATGATGTTCTCACTGTACTGCTGGCGCTCTGCACTAGTCTGCTGCTGCAAGTACCTGGTGGCTTAGTCCTAACAGTGTTGCCTACTGCAAGAGCCCCCTCAAAGTAAGATCATGGGTTTGTAGCCGGAAGGTTGTCACAAACAAACCTTATCACTTTTTTTTGACTGGGTCACTAGGGAACTAGACAGAGGCCACCCAGTGGACCGCCTCTACCTTGATTTCAGAAAGGCCTTTGATTCAGTACCGCACAACCACCTACTGAAAAAGTTGGGGAACTTGTGTGCAGTCAAGTGCATAGTCAGTTGGGTAGGCAATTGGCTCAGGGACAAAAAACAGAGGGCAGTGGTCAATGGGGTGAAGTCTGATGAAGGCGCGGTCACTAGTGGTGTGCCCCAAGGCTCGGTGTTGGGGCCAGTCCTGTTTAATGCCTTTATCAGTGACATTGGCATAGGTATTCTAGGCAAAATTGCCTTATTCGTGGACGATACCAAGCTAGGAAGGAGGACTGACTGCAAAGAAGCAGTTAAGGATCTATAAAAAGACTGTGCTACAGAGGCTAGAAAGATGGTCTAACAGCTGGCAGCCGAGGTTCAATGCAAAAAAATGTAAGGTGATGCGTTTGGGTAAAGGGAACCCAAAGACAGTACCACCTCAACAGAGTCCAGCTCAGCGCCACACAGGAAGAACGGGGCCTGGATGTCATCATAAGCAGCACCCTTAAACAGACAAGCCAATACAACAAAGCTTATAGCAAGGACAACACAATGCTAGGGTGTATAGGGAGAGGATTCGACAGCAGGAGGAGGAGGCAATACTGCCATGCTACAGGTCCCTGTTAAGGCCCCATCTGGAGTGCTGGGTCCAGTTTCGGAGTCCACATCTGAAAAAAGGATATAAACCGGTTGGAGGCTGTCCAGAGAGGGGCAACCAAAATGATCCAGGGCCTTCAAAAGCACTCGTACGAGGAGCGTCTGGAAGCATTAAATATGTTCTCACTGGAGGCAAGGAGGGAAAGGGGGACATGACTGAAACATACAAGTTCCTTAGAGAAATAAATAAGGTGCCATCCTCGGACCGGTCCAGAGTCTCCGACTCGAACACTAGAGGGCACAAGTGGAAGTTGGCCGGGGGGGGGGTTATGAAACTATTTTACAGAAAGAGTTTGAAGCCGTGGAATAAACTGCCAGCTGAGATAGTGGAAGCAAAGACCATGACATCATTCAGTCTTGGGTGGGACAAGGCTAAAGCTCAAATAAAAGCAACAGGAGCAGGAGGCATTAGGCAGAAGAGGGGTTAGGTCCTGGAAACTGAGAAGGTCCAAGGAACACATGGGCAGACTAGATGGACCCTTGATCTTCTTCCAAGAATCTTTTTTTCTGTGTGTCTAAGAAAAAAAAAAAAAAACATGCAGCAGTGGCAAACAACTCATCCATATCTCCAAGACAGAAGCTGTAAATAAGAGAAGATAAAAAAGGCATGCAAATTTAAACTCCTTTAGAACAGACCCAGTTTAATTTGAGAATCTGCCCGTAGAAACAAACAGCCCCTACCTGCTAGAGTTACTTAACAGGGAGGAAAAGAAACAATAAACAAACATTTGTCAATGCCGAATGTTTGCTTGCTGATATTAGCATTGGACGTGCTGGAGTTATGACAGATGCAGAACAGGAATGACAGTGAAGTACTGAACTCACGCCAACCCCACCTGCACCCTGCAGAGATGGACAGGCATTGGGGTGTGCCTTCGGGTTGTTGCCCGTAATGCTCACGGCATTCCACCTCACCCTATCCTGTAGACACCAAGTATTGAGGTGTGCCTTGGGGTGTTCAAAGTCACAGTCACCCCATTTCATAAGGAAATATACTGAAGTGAGTGCAGTATAGTAGAATGGGGTGTAGTCTGGAGCTGAAGAGTCCAAGGCACACCTCGATGCCTATCACTGGCTTGGGGGGGGGGGGAATGGTGTGAGCATTACAGCCAGCAATCCAAAGGCACACCGCTGATGCCTGTCAGTTTATACAGGGTAGGAGGTTACAGTTAGAAACCCTAATGCCCCGGGCGTTTGTTGGTATTGCACTACAAATTTTCAACATGGCCTTTTTGTGACCCCCACCTCATGAAAGCATTTGGGACCTCTGCTCATGAACAGTGGCACTGTGATTTTGTTAATGTGTCCCAAACTTTGATTTCCCACAGCGACTGTGCCATTTTGCGCCAGATGTGCGAAAACACAGATCGGGCAGGATGTGAAGAATGATAGCTGTACCATCCATAGGGAGGGGTGAAGAGATAGCAATGTTGAAAATCTGATGTGAAAATATTAAAAATGCTCAAACTTTCGCACGTACATGGAAACTGCACAATGCACGCTCATAAGTCATTTACTGGAATTATTTCACCAAATTTTCAACACAGGCATTTTGTGACCTCTGCTCATGAACACTGTCATTATGATTTCTTTAACCTGTCCCGAACATTGATTTCCCACAGTGACCGCGCTTATCTGCACCGGAAGCACGAAATCGCATTTTGGCTAGGATATGAAAAATGACAGTTGTACTGTTCATAAGGAGATGTGAAAAAAATGGCAATGTTCAAAATCTAGAGTGAAAATATTACAAATTAGAAGTTTCAAGTGTGCGAAACTGTGCAATGCATGCTTCATGTGGTCATTTTTGGAATTTTCACACCAAATTTACTAACATAACCTTTGGGAACCCACCTCATTAACATTGACACTGTTTGATTTACTCGGTCCCGAGCGATTCCGATAGGGACCGCAAAATCACCTTCGAGACTAAATACGCCATAACAGTGACTGAATTCATGAGATGGGGTCCCAGAACCCTATGTTGAAAATGTGGTGCCAAAAGTGAAAAATGGCAGAGATATCCACATAAGTTCAAAAACCCATTTATGCCATTATATAGCTTACCGGCATTTCTTCAGTTAGCGGTTGGCTTTGAAGAGTGCAGAACATGTTCCCGGTCCACGAAGATAGTCGCATGAGCTCGGAAGTAAGTATGGGGTGTGGGGAGGGGTGCACAGATGGTGGAGTTTGGGTTGGGCAAGAGACTCAAAGACAGTTTTTTACAGGGTTTAAAACAAAAGACTATGGGACTTTTGCACGTGGAGATTGGCTCCCAGCGTGCCACCTGGATGTATGTTTGTTTGGGGGTGGAAGTGGAGCCGCCTGGGATTCGGCACCCCGGCCATACAGTGTGGGAGGGCGCGCATGACCGCTGGGATGGGCTCTCAGCGTGCTACCCGAGTGTTTGCTTTGGAAGGGGGGCTGGAGCTGACAGGGACTGGGCACCCCTGTCAGCACATAAAAAAGGATCTGTGTTTGGGGAGGGGACATGATGCCGAGAGGGACTGGGCATCCCTCTTGGCAAACTAAATGTACAGGACACTATGCCGACGGCACGTGGGCTCCCTCGTCGGCTAATGAACTGGGGAGAGGGGGGCATGCTGGCAGGGGATCTGGCACCCCAATGTCAGCTTTCATGGGGACTCTGTGCCATGGCCAGAGTCAGCCACATTAACTGAAATGCTGCACCAGGCAAGGCACAGACCTGCAATGACGGGTCGCTCTCATTGCAGCGGCGAATTCATTTCAACTTGGTGGCACACTGGCTGAACTAGTGTCAGCAGCAGCGTGCCACCACATTGGAGAAAGAGGGCCAAACCTCAAAATGCAGTGGGGGCACTGGCCGCCACAGTGCCACACCTATAAAACCCTGCTTCTCTCCTAAGCTGTCACATACTGTTTCTTGCGCATGCGCAAGCAAACATAAAAAATTAAGATTACAAGTCAGAGAGCTCAACCATGCTGCTACCCCTGACACACTGGTACAGAAGACTGAATAAAACAGAGATTCAGAATATTAAGGACACCAAACTTTCATGCTGCTCAGAACAGCTCATAAAGCTGCAGCTGTACTAGTGAGCCCCTGATCGGAAAGCACATTACTCATGCTGTAAGTAATTTCCCACTGAAAATGTGGCAGAACACAAAATAAAATAAACTAAAACTTGGCAGGCTCAAGCTCGCTACTGACCAAATAAGAAAGGTTTCCCTTATATGAATGTAGGCAAGTATCCAAATCTGGTATACGTCACTTGGAAAGCCCCCCCTCCCCCAAATACACATAGCTACTGTAGCATTCTGCTGACTAGATATTATTTATTTATTTGCTTTTATTAACCAGGTAAGCACACTAGACAACCAAGGGACTATTTTCAGGTGCTACCCAGGAGAGTTACAGAGCATACAGGTAACAACATACGCATCAAGGAAATAGAATAACGAGTAATAATAAAAGTCTTCTTAATGAACCACCTAATCACCTACTTAAAGTGGGCAATACCTAATCTAAATATCAGGCTGGAAAAGATTAGATTTTCTGACATGACTACATCTCAACAATTTAAAATGATCTTTCATGTTCCTGAAGTATGACAACATTGCCTTCCTGGCAGGTTGTGTCATGTTACTAGTTTCAGTCTATATGACAGTTCTTAAAACTCATCACTTGTTGTTCTACATGCCTACACAATTTTACAATAAGCCCTATGTGATACAAGACTATTCTCAATTTAAGCAGGTTGATAAACTTAATAAGTGGCTCGGTTTCTCAAAAATGGGACTGAAATACTGAATACTCCAAGGTAAACCATTAACTGAGTTAATTTTTTTTTTTTTTCTTTAACTATTCTTTGGTGACTGGATAAGGCCCACTGGCCACAAGGCTCGTTTACAGAGCTGACACAGGAGCACTGGGGACTTTGCAGAGTCATACATTATGCAAGTTCAGGTTGTGGAAACCAAGCCAGGTCTGCTGATCTTTGTACCAAGCTCATTCACAACTCGTTACTCTAACCGCTAGGCTATACTGCCAGCCCCTTATTTATAAAGCCAACGACCCATTTTTTGGAGGTATGCTATTTTAGTTACAACATTACGTTTCCATTCCTGTAGCATTACTGCCATCTATCTGCAAACAGTACATTTAGAAATGATGGCAGTGAGAAGAATATACAGTAATTGAAGATTGGAAGCACTAGGGTCCATCATATCTGCCCCTCCTGTTTTGTAAGCAAGGATGAAGAAAAGTATTCTCTGCATATATATGTGTGTGTGTGTGTGTGTGTGTGTGCTACGTCTAAATCCCGAATATACTGATGGTTTCCAAACACTCACCTACCCACCTTACTAATCAATCCTCTCAATTTCATGCAATTATTGTGCTTCACTAGTTTACAGAGGATTAAAACATGAGATTTATAACTAGAAACCTACTTAGCAGTACCACTGAGCTTTTCTCCCAGATTTCTAATTCCGAACGCATACACTTCCGGCATCCTGCAAGGTACCGGACTCCCTTGCAACTACTCAATAATTAACATCTGCACACAAGGGTAAAGTACTATACTGAAAATAACTAGATGTGAAAGTCAGCTAGCTACAAAGAAATCTGGAGTGCGCGGCTAACAAAAGCAAGTAAAATCCAAGATTTATTTAGTTTTTGTTTACCAGGTAAGTTCACTAGACTGTTTTGCCTATTTTCAGACACAACCTGGGAGATTACAATAAGGCAGACAGACATCAGAATAAAAGCAGTCAGTTCTAGCCAGCGAGTAACAGAAACAAGGGTGGTGGTGATGATGGTGGTGGTGGTGGGTGGGGGGAGGGGGACAAGTAAGCATTAAGCCACGAAGGTGGCATCTAATGCTGGATTAATGCATGGTTGGGAGGGTTGTGGCCCGAGGCCGGAGGTCGAGGGCGAACAACAGCCCAACCATGCATTAATCGCATTAGATGCCACTGTCAGAGTGGCTTAATGCGCTTGTAACAAGGGCCGCCCGAGCACAGAGTCGCGAGGACAGTATTTCCTATCTTAAGAACAACAATACACAGGGAGTCTGTGTGTTTCAGAAAGATTTTTAATGCACTTCCAAACCGTGTAACACAACAGCATTAACATGCTGATGCAGTGAAAACACTTACTAGCTCTACTTAAACAAAACAGTGCGGCTCACATGACAGTCCAAATAATGTACCTGTCTACGCAGATATTTCTGTCATACCGGCTGTTGGAGGTCTGCGGCGGACGGCTGCCTCGCCGTGGTGTGCACCTCGCTCAGAAATTACCATGTTGGCTAGGTCACTTCCCTTTGCTTAAGTGAGACTCCTCCGATGTCGGCCAGTGCGTCTACTGCTGCATGTCGTGCTACTGCCTCTCCGGTCTGCTTTCTCCCCCTCCCGTTTCAGATTCTGTCTAGCTAGTCTCCCTGTCCTACACGCACCTCTGTGACACTCAATCCCCACCTCTAGCCGGTGCTGCTAACCTACTTGTCTGGCTGCTACGTGTACTTCACTTTTGACCATGGCAGTTATGCTGGATTAATACCCACTCCGACTTTGCCCCCGTGATGCGCTTCACCCAATCGCAGGTCCCGATTTCGGCATTCCGGTTATTGCCATGCTACAAGAAGCAATTCAGTCACCCACAGCCAGACAGGATGCAACTAGAAATAAAAGTCCAAGGAGCAACCCACAAGAGACCAACTGCAACACTCCTGTTCAGAGGGAATTTGGGTAGTGAGGCTCAACACTCACCAGTAGGCCTTCATTCTGAAGGGGATGCCTCTTTCTTTTCCCACCCATCAGTGGTGCCCCAGCATGGGGTTGCCCAGTCTCTCTCCCAGCCAGTGGGCAAAAGCTTGCATGCACCCACCCCATCACACCTTTGCCTACAGAGCAGGATGTTCCAGACAAAGGAAAGAAGGAGGGTCTGACCTCAGCTGTCATGTTCTGAATTATGAGGGACAAAGGACCTTGGAGCTTACTCCAGGTAGCTGAAGAACACATTTTGGAAGTCAAAACACACTTGTAGCATGCCACAGAGGCTGCCATGCCCCAAGTGGAATGACCTGTAACTGTGCCATGAAACATTTTTCCAGCCCTCTAAAAACACAGGGAAATGCAGAACGATAGCCTCCTGGAAAGTCACTGCTTTGATACTGGCTAGCCCAGCAAATACAAAGTGAAGAATACAAACAGCGGAGGGACTGTTGTATATCCTCGGTGCCAACGCAAGTAATGTGTTCACTGACCCACAAACTGGTACTAAGGCAGAAATCGGGGAATTTATGGCACAATATTTGCAGTTTGTTTTATGGTGTCCCTGTAATCTAGTATATGCGGGAAGAATGATGAAGAATCCTACAACCTGAATTCAAGAACATATTAGATCCACTGTAAATGAGACACCCGACAGGTACTACACCAGGGGATTTAAAATTTACTGGACTAGAATCGGCAAGAGTTCTAAAGGGGGTAGGGGACAGACTATATCACCTCCTTAATAAAGTTAGTGGCTTCACAGATTTTTATTTAATTTTCAGAAATATACCTTTGAGCAGCAAGTGCTCTTTTTCAAAGGTTTCATGTCAGTTACATTACATTAAAGTAGGGGGTGGCATAGTCTAGTTCAGGGGAGCTTGGTCAAACGATAACATTCAGGAGAAGAGGACTGTTTCAGTGATGGCCCAGATAGGGCTTAGCCTGGTACACATGCTATTGCAGTTAATAGAAACCTTGACAACTGATACATTATGGGGGTACATTACTAGCCCAAGTGGGGCTTGGTGAATGGGGCAGCAGGGGGTTTAAGGCTTCACTGTTTTGGGGTAGCCCTCTGGGGGTGGCAGCAGGCAACTGACAGTTGCCACAGTTATCACGTGTAGAAGCATCATGCTGCCATCTTTATGAGTTAGTTTTTCAGGGACGACAAACTGTGAAATCAACAAACTGCGATTCAACAACATGAAATCAGGGGGCCACAATGAGCAGAGGGACCTCAAAATGTATCACCTCCTTAATAAAGTTAGTGCAGGCCTTGATGTAGGGACAGAAATCAGGGGGTCAGTCTGACCCCCCGCTTCCAAAGTAGGGTGTCAGAAGCCAAAAGTTGGGGGTCACTGCATCAAAATTATAAATGTCCATGAAAAACAAAAATGACTTATTTAAAAGGATTATATATCAGGTTGCCAGAAGGTATAAATACACTGTTTGTTTTACTGATAATTTAACCTGTATTGTCTCAGTATGTATTCTTTATTTTTAATAACTCTGAGCCCCCCTAATAACAGCTGAAGTAGATAATTATGTTTTAAAGTCAAAATGTAGAAGCAGTACACTAGGAATACATATATGGACCACCAGAGCCCCCAAAACAGCAAGCTGGGCTCTTAAGTGAGCAGAGACTAGAATACTGTGTAAATCAAAATGCAGTAATAATAGCAGAAAGATACCGACTGTTAGACCTGAGACCCCAGCAGCGAACTGAGCTCTTAATGAGAATTATTTAGAAGACTGAGCAAGCTGGTACAGCTAGTGCTGCCAAGATGAAGTTAGTAAAGAAAAAACTACTCACCTTAGTAATGTTGTTTCTTCTAATGGAGTCTTGCTATATTATGACATATGCAGCGAGTCCCAACCTTCAAACTGCTCCGGAGGTGAAAGAGTTAACTTTCCATGCCAGGCATGGAACGCTGAACTCGAGCTCGGTTGAGACTGTCTGTTCTTCAAACTCAAACCGTCAGATCTTTACGAGCTAAACTCATGGAGGTCCTGTGTGGAAGCTGTAAACCTACACTAGCCAACTGGCTACTAAACATAAGAACACATTTTTTGGTCCCAAAACAAAGACTCGAGTCAGGAGACCCAAGAATGAAAACAAAACACCAAGTCACCCCAAAAGGAGGGTGAAACAACAAGGTGGGCATCTCAAGTGCCAACACTGCACTGCCCACCCACATCCCAAAAACAAAGGTTCTGAGAGGGGCAGGCGGGGGGTCATAATATAGCAAGACTCCATTAGAAGAAACAACATTACTAGGTGAGTAATTTTTCTTCAAACAACATGAAGTCTTGCTATATTATGACATATGCAGACTACACAGCAGTACCTCCATGGGGAGGAGGGACAGAACCTACTTAGGAAATAGGCTCTGAAGCACAGCTGTGCTAAACCGAACATCACTCCTAGCCTGGATATCCAGGGAGTAATGCTTGGTAAAAGTGTGAACTGGTTTTCCAGGTAGCTGCTTGACATATCTCTAGGATAGGATGTCCCTGGCAGCAGCCAGGGAAGCAGCTGCCTCTGGTAGAGTGAGCCCTCAGGCCTGAGGGAGGAACTCACCCAGTTTTTCGTAACAGAATTGGATACAAGAGACAATCCACCTGGCAATGGATCTTTAGTGGCAGGTTTCTTTACCAACCTCACCATAAGTGAGAACAGTTGAGGGAGTCAAACCTGTGACCCTTGGTTCGGCCTCTGTAGTAACTAAGGGCTCTTCACATCTAGGCTGTGCAGCCTCCTCTCACCAGAGGAAGAATGGTCAGTGAAGTACACTGGAAGAGATATAGATTGATTAAGGTGGAAATCTGAAACCCTTAGGCAGAAACTTTCTATTAGTCCGGAGGACTACCTTATCTCTGTGAAAGGAGATAAAATCCGGCTCCACTGACAAAGCTTGTAATTCACTTATGGCGTCTGGCAGAGGTGATGGCTACTAGAAACAGTTTTCCAAGTCAAGTACTTAAGCTCAGCTGAAGACAAAGGCTCAAAGGGGGGTTGCATAAGCTGAGCAATACAAACATTAATATCCCAGTCAGGGGCAGGATCCCTGAATGAAGGGTTGGTGTGAAGCAATCCCTTAAAAAACTTGCCCACAACAGGAAAATCCATGGCCATGGACATCGCACTATACCTCCTGTAGATAAAAGGATGGACAAGAGGTACTTTCGATGGGAGCTTCTGATGAGAATATGGAAGTAGGCATCCTTGAGGTCCAGGGACACTAGCCAGTCCCCTGGCCTTAGAGAGGGTAGAATTATTCCCAGAGTCACCATTTTGAATTTTGGTTTTAAAAGGTGCTTGTTTAAGTATCTGAGATCCAGGATGGGCCACCATTCTCCTGTCTTTTTTTGGGGTAAGGAAGAACCTGGAGTACAACCCTTTGCCCTGGTGTAGGGGTGGAACCCTTTCCACAGCTCTGAGAGCTAGGAGGGAAGAGACCTCTGCCTCTAAGGCAAGTGCCTCTGATGGATTTGCAGGTGGAAAGTATCTGGTTCTCATCTTTGGAAACTTTTTGAAGCTGAGAACCAGTCCCTGGCTTACTACTTCCAGGACCCATTTGTCTGATGTCAGAGACTCCCAGTGCTGGACAAAGTAAGCCAGCCTGCCCCCTACAAGTAGCTGAGAATCGGCCCTGGCAACCCCATCAGGGTGCCTGCTTGGCAGGGGCTTTGGGCTGAGGGGTGGAAGCAGGCCTGCTTGTACCCCGTCTGCCTCTCCCTCTAAAGAACCCCCTCTGGGCATAAGCAGAAGAGGAGGACTGGGCTTGGTAGAAACGCTTATGAGAAGGCCTGCCCCTGCCCCTGGGAAGCTGCCTTTGAGGAGTGGCCTGCCTTTCCTTGGCCTGTGCACTCCTATAGGTGGTCCTATACTCATCCATTTTCTTCATGTAATTCTCTGTTTGCTCCCCAAACAGAGAATTACCCACAACAGGAAAATCCATGGCCTTAGTCTGGGTATCCTGTGACAGGCTAGTACATCTGAGCCAAGCCATTCTTCGAAGTGCCACAGATGTAGCCATGACTCTAGAAGACATCACTGGAGTCTATTGCAGCATGGAATTGCACCTTGGATGCCTCAATACCATCAGCAGCCACCTGCTCCAGCTCCTTGGCAAGCTGGCCAGGGACCTGTTTTGCTAGGGCCATAACAGTGTCCCATCTGGATTTTTGATACGTAGCAGTATAGGCCATATAATTGGCCTGTCTGAGTCCCAAGGATGCTGCCATGTACTGTTTCTTTGCCATGGCATCAATCCTCCTGGAGTCCATGTCCGGGGGGTGTGAAGCCAATGGAATGTTTGCCTTATCACAGGCTGCAGCCTGCACTACCCCAACATGGCTGCATTGTTGTGTAAGGAACTCCGTGTCTGAGCCTGACAATGTACACCTCTTGTCCATTCTTTTATCCACAGGAGGTATAGTGTTAGGAGTCTTTAAAATTTTAAATGTCTGTTTCCCAAAAGATTTGTGCAAGGAAAGACAGCCTCCTAGACTCTGGGATATCCATCATTTCCACACAGTCAGGCTCCTCCTGGTCATCCACAGCTTCTTCCATAGGAAGCTGGAGGGTTTCAGCCACTTTTTTATAAAACATGAAATGGGAGGGGGACTCAGAAGGCCCAGGAGGAGACACTCCTGAAGGTCTGTCTGGGGAGATGTCCGGGTCAATGGGCACATCCAGACTTTCAATTCCACATTCACTTTCCTCATACTCCTCTTCCTCCTCCTCCGGTTCATAAAATTCCTCTAATTCATACTCTTGAACCGGTGGAACCGGCCGAACCGAGCGCCTGCCTGATGGTGCCGGTTCAGTCGGAACCGGGGAAAGCAACTGAACAATTTTGATCGCTTTGGCTATTTCTTCAGCGGTTGGAGAGGAAAGTTTTGGCTCCACACCAGCTGATTTTTCTTTTCTAGTTCTTTTAGCCGGAACCGACTCCTCAGAATTGGTTCTCCTTTTGCCCTGGTCAGAGGGCACTCCTTCTGGTTTGATTTGAACCGAACCGGGCTGACCATCTAGTTCAGCGGACTTTTTGGCCTCCCTTTCCCTGAGCCTACCAGCTCTCTTTTCTAGGGTAGCTGCAGGGAAATTTTTGCAAATCTGGCAGTCTGCATTGAGGTGGTCAAACCCCAGACAAACACAGGTGGTGTGGGGATCAGCCTTGGCAAAGACTTCCCCACACACACTGCAGTGTTGAAACCCAGTGGGTCCGGTTTTTCTTTTGGGCTTCTCAGACATAGTGCCAGTCCTAACCAAACTTACTCTTTTATGGCAATGCCAGGCAAGACCCTGTTATCGGTTCCCAACCGTGGTTACTGGTCGCGGAAAAAACGTATTAAAACTGCTTTTTGTTTTTTAGAACCGATAAGAACCGGTAACCACACTCTAAATCACAAATTAAGATTTTTTAAACAACTTGATCGGTTCAAACCAAACAGATAAACCATTTACAAGTTCCACACAGAATAGAATTAATATAAAACCTATCTAGTACTCACGAATACCACAGACAGAGACTGAACCAACAGGTTGCGGTTTAAATTCGGTCAAAAACTGAGAAAAACGGTACTTTAACCGACAAAATGAACCGAGCAGAAGGAGAAATCTCCGGAGCAAATGTTCAGTGAGGTGGAGTAAAGAATCTGACGGTTTGATTTTGAAGAACAACAGACAGAGTCTCAACCGAGCTCGAGCCCAGCGTTCCATGCCTGGCATGGAAAGTTAACTCTTTCATCTCCGGGGCAGTTCGAAGGTTGGACTCACTGCATGTGTCAGAATATAGCAAGACTTCATGTTGTTTGAATAAACTATTTCTCTGAGCAAGAGTAGGTAGGAGATTTG
This sequence comes from Neoceratodus forsteri, assembly GCA_016271365.2. NCBI lineage: Eukaryota > Metazoa > Chordata > Ceratodontiformes > Ceratodontidae > Neoceratodus > Neoceratodus forsteri. The sequence goes on from CM057450.1 coordinate 1,550,267,112, forward strand.
TTTATCAAGTTTCACATACTAAGCTCACTCACTCAGAACACTTCCACCATGTCCCCCAAAAAACTGCAGCAGTTATGTAAGCATTAAGCCATGACGAAGGTGGCATCTAATGCTGGATTAATGCATGGTTGGGAAGGTTGTGGGCCGAGGGTGTACAACAGCCCAACCATGCATTAATCGCATTAGATGCCACCTTTGGAGTGGCGTAATGCGCTTGTAACATGACAAGTGCAAGGCAGGTACTAATTCCATACTGTTTTGCTTGCTATGAAACCCACATGAGCAGCACAAGTTATTTCAGTTACAAAATTATGGTTCACGTCTTCTACTTTCTAAGGCTGTGTCTAGCTGGAACCATGCGCGTGCTCGCTGCACTGTCCACATTGAGTAATATAGTGTGTACAAACTTATTAGATGTTACAACTCTGCTTAACATACAAAGCTAGACATAAAATACTGCTGACAGTTCCAAACTTGGTAGTTGCACTCAACTGTTCTATACCTGTGCGTCCGTTTCTACTTCAGAATCGTGGTGTGCAGCATTGTGGGGAATATGCATTACCTGCATAGTTTAATATCCGCGAGAAGTGACATGAATTCTGAGAGCTGACTATACAGCGCTGCTCTGCTTATTTCCACCAACAGGTGGCGCTTTCAGAACAGCACAGCAGTTCTGCTGTCTTTCTAAATGATTTGTTTGCTGGGATCGTATTTTTCAGATCACACTGTGGTCCAACTATTACTGTGTTCATGGGCTAGGGCGATCCATGGCAAACAGCACACTTTCAGGTTCCTTGACATTTTGTCTTTGCTCCCGATTGCTCTCCAGACTCCTGCAGATTTATAACACTGGCTGACCCACCGGCTTTTCTTGAAAGATTTATTATTATTATTCTGACCAATAGGTGGTGCTTTCAATATCACATAGGTCTTCTGTTCTATTTTCCACTACTATCGCTCCATGACTTCTACTTTTATTATACTATTACCACTATATGAGCCTAATAGCTCACTGCCTGCACATCGCCACACTTCTTAGTTGCATAACTTATGTCTGTCCTGCCCATTCGTGTGTGGAGTGCTTGACAATTACAGCACCAGACAACACAATGCATTTTGACACAGCGCTTGCTCATTTTTCCGACCAATAGGTGGTGCTTTCAAACACAGACGAAAGTTTTGGTCTTGTTTGATGTCCTGTGCTACTCACTGGTTGCCACTGCTCTATTTTACTCTGGTACCAGTGTTGCACTATCAACTGGGTGGGTGGGTGCGTGGGTGGGACACAGCACACTTTGCTCCTCAGTGCATTCTCCCGTGCATTACAGTTTAGGCACCAGAGAAATCAGCGGTCCACTGCCTCTGTCGAAGCTCCCACATCGGTTTCCCACTATCTGTTGCTTGCGCCACCTATAGGTCGACTTTCACGGAATACATACCATGCTGCTTTTTCAATTTATAAGCGCGTTAACGCGCTGAAGACGGCATTAGTACTGGATTAATACCCGCTTCACTTAGTATCACGGGTTCTGTTCTGACCAATGTCATTTCTCTATTCGAGTCTAGGTTTCATTGCCATGTTACAAATCTGGTAAGTCACTGTCCTGCTACAGCTGCAAAAGCAAGCAATGCTATTTAATTCAAATTCAGAAGAAAAATTAAAAGCAGTGTCCTATTTAGCCACTGGCCCACAGTAATACTGGGGTGCTGAGCTGAAACCAAATTTTCAAGGCAGGCTGAAGCTGAGAGCTCTCTCAGATATTCAAGATTTCTTGTATTCCCCTACCAAAAAAAATGGCCCGAGATAGGTTTTTGTTGGGTACTATCTGCTGCTTGCACTCTGCAATAATGACATTCAGGGCTGAAATCTGTAGCCACAAGTGTTTTTTCTAGTTTGCATTTTTTTAAATTGCAGCTAAGTTGAACACCAGATGGTCTCCGAGAGAAATACAGTCCTCTAGCCCCACAGACCATGTGGCCCTCTCAGGCTGTGTAGCTGGACAAACTAACTGCTCCTTTCTCCTTCAAAAGCTCACTCTGCCCCACCAGAAATTAGTAATAATGAAGCTACAACAGAGTTCTCCACAACTGAAGAATGTTTCATCAAATCAAAGTTTTTTTTAAATGGTCTATAAGTCGTGAACAAGTACAACACAAAACAGATCAGAGCCGCTCGACGATCCAAACTGTCTGACTGCCAGTAACCGACTGATATCCCGCGCTCTGAACGGCTGCATTAAGTTCTAGATCAATGTACCACGTGTGCAACATAAGAACACACCCTGTGGTACACTGATCCAAGTTGTAGGCAGGCTGAATTATGGGAGATTGAGGCGGAAGCTTAGACACCTCGTTTGTACTCCCGATACTGTTTGGAAGCCTTCCCCACCACCAAACTGCCTTTATAGTAACAAAGAAAAATATACTCACCTTAGTAATTATGTTTCTTCTAATGGAGTCTTCCTGTATTCTGACTATTGCAGTTAGCCCCAGCCTTTAAACTGCCCCTAAGAACAAAAGGTTAACTTTCTATGCAGAGCACAGAATGCTGAGCTCAAACTCAGTTGATGTCTGTCTGGAACACTTTGAAATCCAACCGTCAGATTCTTACGAGCAAAAACTCTCTAACTATTCTATGTGGAAATTGAACAATTTTTACTAGCCAGCTGGGAAACAAAAAGCTTTGGATCCCCAAAGGAAGACTCAAGTCAGGAAACCCCAAACCAAAAAACAATCCAAATAAGAATAAAAGATAACACAAATACCCAAACAAAAAGAAGAGGGTGTAAAAGGAGCACCCGAGATACAACACTGCACCTGCCCACCAACTTCCCAAAAACAGCTTCTGAGAGGGGAGGCAGGTCGGAATACAGCAAGACTCCATTAGAAGAAACATAATTACTAAGATGAGTAATTTTTTTCTTCAAACATGAAGTCTTGCTGTATTCTGACATATGCAGACTACCAAGCAGTACCTCCATGGAAGAGGGACAGAACCTACTTTGGGAATAGGCTCTGAAGTACTGCTGTGCCGAACCGAGCATCACTCCTAGCCTGGATATCCAGAGAGTAATGCTTGGTAAAGGTATGGACTGTTTTCCAGGTGGCTGCTTGACAAATTTCTAAGAGAGGAATATCCCTGGCAGCAGCCAGGGAAGCAGCTGTACCTCTGGTGGAATGAGCCCTCAGGCCTGAGGGTGGAATTTTTCCTAGTTTCTCATAGCAGAATTGTATACAAGATACAATCCACCTGGCAATAGTTCTCTTGGTGGCAGGTTTGCCCTTTCCCACTTCTCCGTAAGTGAAGAACAACTGGAGGGAATCAAACCTGTGACCCTTTGTACGCTCTATATAGTAGCCAAGGGCCCTTTTAACATGTCAACTGTGTAGCCTCCTCTCTCCTGAAGAGGAATGATCAGTGAAGAAAACAGGAAGAGACAGACTGGTTCAGGTGAAAATCTGAAACCACTCTGGGCAAAAACCTTCTATTGGTTCTAAGGACCACTTTATCCCTATGAAAAGAGATAAAATCAGGTTCCACTGACAGGGCTTGCAGTTCACTGATACGTCTGGCAGAGATAATGGCTACTAAAAACACAGTTTTCCAAGTCAAGTACTTAAGCTCTACTGAGGACACAGGCTCAAAGGGAGGTTGCTTCAATTGAGCAATACAAACATTTAAATTCCAGGCAGGGGCATGGTCTCTGAATGGAGGACTGGTATGAAGCAATCCTTTGAAAAATTTTACAGAACACAGGATGAGAAGATAGTGAGGAAGACTTCCCCACTGACAGAAAAGCAGAGACAGCTGACAAGCGTACCTTGAGAGTAGCTGGTCTGAGGCCTAGGCCATTAAGATGGACCCTATAATCCGGAACTGTAGGCAATTCAGCAGTGTCTGGGGAAATATGCTGCTTAGAACACCAAATGCTAAATCTCTTCCATTTGGAGTTATAGGTCTTTCTAGTGGCGGGCTTTCGAGAGGCTTTGAGGATGTCCAGAACCCCATGAGACGGATACAAATCTGCATACTCTAACTCTTCAAGAGCCATGCCTTGAGATTGAGAGACAGAAGATTGGGGTACCAAATCTCATCCGAGAGGAGGTTACCAGGTTGTAATTCCTGGGAAGAGACAGGGAAAGATGGACTACTAGGGACAGTAACAAGAAGTACCAAGGCTGTCTGGCCCAGTCTGGAGCAATCAGAATCACTTTGCAAGGTTGTGACTTTATCCTGACTAAAACTTTGAACAGTAGAGGAAAGGGAGGAAGGCATACAGAAATTTCTCTTCCCAGTTCAGAATCAGAGCATCCAGAGGGACTGAGCCCTGGGGGTCTGCAACAAAAGAGAGGAAGCTGGTGATTGTCTGGGGCTGCAAAGAGATCCATCTCTAGAGTGCCCCACCTTGAAAAAAATCACCTTAAAACCAGAGGGTCCAGGGACCATTCATGATGGCCCTGTGAAATCCTGCTCAGTGCATCTGCTAGCACATTGTCCTTCCCTGGGAGGTGAACTGCTATCAGAGAGGTTTGCAGGGAATAAGCCAGGGACCACAACTTCATGGCTTCTGTGCACAAGGCCATAGACCGCGTGCCTCCCTGCTTGCTGATGTACCACATGGTGGTGGTGGTGTCTGTTCTGACTTGAACCACCTTGTTCTGCACTGACTGAGAGAAGGCTTGCAGGGCCAGAAAAACTGCCCCAAGTTCCAGGAGATTGATATGGAAAGAGATTCCTGAGGGGACCACAGTCCCTGGGCAGTGAGGGCCCCCAGATGGGCTCAGCCCAGGAGGGAAGCATCCGTGGTAAGGACCACTGAATGAGACTGAGTGGCAAATGGGACCCCTTGCCTTAGATTGCCCTGATTCTGCCACCACTGAAGGGCTTGGATCAGGTCCGGGTCACTGGGATCAGTTTGGTAAGGGAGTCCTTCTTTTGGGGCCAAAAGGCCCTCAGATGGAACTGAATGTCCCTCATCTGGAATCTGGCCTCTTGGACCACTGCTGTAAAGGCTGCCATGTGGCCCAAAAGATGGAGGAAATGCCTTGCTGGTCGAGACACGTGAAGGCTGAAGGAAGAAGCCAGTTTTATAAGAACTCTTGCCCTTTCCAGGGGATGAAATGCCCTTGCTTTGACAGTATCCAGCTCTGCCCCTATAAAGGTAAGGAGCTGCACTGGCTGGAAAACTGACTTGGGAAGGTTGAGAAGAAATCCTAGAGAAGTAAGCACTTGCTGGGTCACTTGCAGGACTGACTTGACTTGGTCTGGGGACTGGCCCACTAAAAGCCAGTAGTCCAGATATGGAACAATGGAAATCTTTTGTCTCCTTAGAAAGGCAACTACTACTGCCAGGCACTTTGTGAAGACCATTGGGACTAAAGTTAGGCCAAAGGGCATTGCTTTGAACTGATAGTGGCCTGAGGGCAACTCAAACCTGAGGTACTTTCTGTGGGAGCACCCGATAGGGAATGTGAAAGTAGGCATCTTTGAGCTCCAGGGAGGCTAGCCAGTCCCCTGGCCTTAGAGAGGGAAGGATTATTCTCAGAGTTACCATCTTGAACTTTGATTTTAAAAGAGGTTTGTTTAGGTATCTTAGGTCTAGGATGGGTCGCCACTCCCCTGTCTTTTTTTGGGGTAAGGAAGTACCTGGAGTACAGACCTTTGCCCCAATGTAGGGTGGGTACTTTCTCTATGGCTCTTAAAGCCAGAAGAGATGAAACCTCTGCCTCTAGCACAAGGGTTTCTGAGAGACCTGCAGGTGGAAAAGATCTGGCTCTCATCTTCGGAAATTTTTTGGAGCTGAGAACCAGTCCCTGGCTTACTACTTCCAGGATCCACTTGTCTGACGTAATAGACATCTAGTCCCGGACGAAGACAGTCAGCCTGCCCCCTACTGGAATAGGAGAGTCGACCCGGGCAGGCCCATCAGGGTGTCTGCTTGGCAGGGGCCTTAGGCTGAGGAGTGGATGCAGCCCTGTTCATCCCCCTTCTGCCTCTCTCTCTGAAGAACCCCCTCTGTGAAAAGGAAGAAGAGGCCTGTGGCTGGTAGAAAGGCATATGAAAAGGAATGCCCCTGCCCCTAGACTGCTGCCTTTGAGGAGTTGCCTGCCTCTCTTTGGCCCGAGCACTCCTGTAAGTGGTCCTGTACTCATCCATTTTCTTCATGTAATTCTCTGTCTGCTCCCCAAACAGAGAATTACCCACTACAGGAAAATCCATGACCTTAGCCTGGGTATCCTGCAAAAGGCTAGTACATCTGAGCCAAGCCATTCTCTGAAGAGCCACAGATGTAGCCATGACTCTTGATGACATATCACTGGAGTCCACAGCACCATGAAACTGAACTTTTGATGCCTCAATCCCATCTGCAGCCACCTCCTCCAGCTCCTTGGCTAGCTGGGGGGAGGCCTGTTTAGCCAGTACCAGTACAGTGTCCCACCTGGACTTCTGGTACCTGTCTGTATAGGCCATATATTTCGCCTGCCTGCCCGAGTCCAAAGGAAGTTGCCATCTACTCTTTTTTGCCATGGCATCAATCTTCCTGGAGTCTTTATCTGGGGGGTGTGAAGCCAGGGGAATATTTGCCTTATCACAGGCAGCAGCCTGCACAACTCCAACATGGCTACATTGCTAGTACAAAAACTCCATATCTGAGCCTGACAGTGTGTACCTCATGTCCATCCTTCTGTCAACAGGGGGTACGGAATTGGGAGACTTCAGGATTTTCTGTGTCTGTTTCCCAAAGGATTTGTGAAGGGGGACAGACAGTCTTCTGGACTCTGGGATGTCAATGATTTCCATATAGTCAGGCTCCTCCTGATCCTCCATTGCCTCCTCCATGGGAGGCTGGAGGGTTTCAGCCACTTTTCTGTAAAACAAAAATGGAAGGGGACTCAGAAAGCCTAGGAGGGGATACACCAGAAGGTCTGTCTGGGGAAATGTCTGGTTTTATAGGCACATCCAGACTTTCATCATCATCACCATCATCTTCAAACTCCCCCTCCTCCACAAACTCTGGTTCATAAAAATCTTCAGGGGTATAATCTTGAACCGGGGGAACTGACCAAACTGAACCCCTGCGAAAAGGTGACGGGACGGTCAGAACCAGGCGAAGAGATTCCACAATTTGAATGGCTCTGGCTATTTCCTCGTCAGTCGGAACATGTACCTCTGGATCCGAACCGGTCGATTTTTCTTTGCGTTTCCTTTTTGTAGGAACCGACCCCTCAGGATCGGCTCTCCTCTTGCCCCAAGAAGTATCGCCCTGGTCAGAGGGCACTCCTTCTGGTTCGGTCGGAACCTAACCGGGCTGGCCAGCCGGGTCAGTGGACTTCTCGGCCTCCTTTTCCCTCAGTCTACCTAGTCTCTTTTCAAGGGTAGATTTAGGAAAATTTTACAAATTTGTCAGTCTGAATCAGGGTGTTCAAATCCCAGACAATAAACACAGGTGGTGTGAGGTCAGCCTTAGCAAAACATCCCCACACTCCTGCAATGTTGAAACCAGTGGCCCGTTTTTTTTTCTTGGGTTTCTCAGACATGGCCAACCTAACCAAACTTACCCTTTTTATGGCAACCGCCAGGCAAGACTCCCTTATCGGTTCCTAACCGTGTCACAGGTGTTGGAAAAAACGTTCAAAACACGGCTTTTTTTTTTTTTTTTTTAGAACCGACAAGAACCGGTAATCACACACTAAAGTAAAACACAAGGATTCAATACAAATGATCGGTTCAGCCGAACCGATCTAACACTTTACAATTTCCACACAGAAGGACAGAACAAAACCTATCTAGTACTCACGGTACCACAGAGAGACTGAACCAACTATGCGGAAATAAATTTGGTAAAAACAGAGACTTTAACAGACTTTCGAACTGACTGAAGGAGAAATCTCCGGAGCGACTGTTCAGTGAGGTGGAGTAAAGAATCTGACGGTTGGATTTCAAAGTGCTCCAGGCAGAGACCTCAATCAAGCCCGAGCTCAGCATTCTATGCTCTGCATAGAAAGTTAACCCTTTGTTCTCCAGGGCAGTTTAAAGGCTGGGGCTAACTAGAATAGTCAGAATACAGCAAGACTTCATGTTGTTTGAGACACAAGTTACTGCCATGCCTCACAAGTACAGTAGTACTCTGCCCTGCATGACATGGAAAAGAGAAGTGAGAGACCTCCCTGCATTTTCAGCTGTGTTTCAGGCTGTCAAGGAATAAAATAAATACAAGTTACCTGCTGTTAGACGTAAATGCAAGTGGCTGCCACATCATATTAGTAAATGTGAAGGTACAATCTGTTTGCCTTGGCCATCAGACTGCACCACAGACTGAATTAGATTCAGTGTGAGGCAGTCTGTGGAGCAGGCAACCAAAATAAAACGCTGTTTTTGGTTGTCAGGTCAAACAGAGAAAGCACCCCTGCTTTTCCAAATGATGAAGGGGCAGCCATAGGCATTCATCTAGCAGCCGTAAACTTTTTTTTTTTTTTTAATTCATCAGCAATAAAAAAACACAAGAAGTTGGTCTCTCGATCACCACTTTTCCGTCATGCAGAAGGGGAGGGTTGTATTACTGTAGGCACTGAGTAGAGTGACAGAATATACAGGTTCCTCACCTGTAACAGAAGTTCTAGGAGTGGTATATATTTTTTCATCCACACTGTCTGGCAGGTTCCTTGCCGCTTTAATTCTGGCCGGAAGGTCTTCAAGCTAGCTCCTCTCACCCACCCGGGTACTAAAACCCTCGGCTTCGCCCCATGATGCCAAATGTAACCCGCTGGAAGCCAGACTGCGAGTCGAAGCCGGGGAGGCTGGGTGGGTCGTGTGGATGAACAACATATACCACTCCTAGGACTCCTGTTACAGGTGAGTAACCTGTATTTCTAGGGACGTGGATATGTTGTTCAATCCACACTGTCTGGCAAACTCCTAGCTGTTCTCCAGGAGGAGAGAGGCAAGGCATGCACCCCCCTACTTAGGAAATAAAGACTGAAGAACCGAGGTCCCAAAACCAGCATCTGGCATGACTCTAGATCAATGTGGTAATTTTAATTTTATTTATTTGTATTTCGGATGACACCTTTGAGCCGAGGGCTCTTTTACAAAGGTTCCACGTCAAGGCAATAAGGACAATAAGGTACAAAACATAACATGCTCATTACAATGGAACTTAGAAAAAAAAACAAAAAAAAAACAAGTAAGGTTACAATAATAGCAGCCAAAGGCATTGTCAAGTAATTGTGCTGCGAGTTAATTATATAGTACAATTCACAGGCGGCTCAGTGAAGCTTTGTTAGCAGTAGGTTAGTGGGAAAAGAGAAAGAAGAGTGGTGGTGAGGGGTGGTATGGGGAGAGAGAGAGAGGAAGGAGGAGAAGTGGGAGGCGTTGCATTGGGTATTGGTAGATGGGAAACAGCAAGGGAGGAGGAAGGGGGTGAAAGGAGACAGATTCATCCTACACCCAGTAATGGGGTGGAGAGGAGGAAGAGCTGAGGCAGCGAGGAGGGATGCTTGAAGGTAGTATGCCTGGAGGGGATTATAAGAAGCAATCACAGAAGGCACTAGCCACAAGGTGCGGAGGCAGTTTACACTTAAAAGCACCAATTGTGGCAATGTTGGAGAGTTCTGTAGGTAGCAAGTTGAACCAAGTGGAGGCTCTGACAAGGTAAGAACGCTAAGCTTGAGAGGTCAGACAGCGAGGTACTGTAAAGGTAAGACTGTCCGATCTTCTAGTTAGGTGTCGGACACACTGTGGGGTCAATAATGATTGGACTCCAGGGGGCATAAGGCCCAGTGATGTCTTCTTAGCTAGGATGCAGGTCTGGTACTTTAGCCTGCCAGATAGCTGGAGCCAGTTAGCCTGCTTGTAAATGTCACACTTGCGACAAAGGCGGGCAGCTGAAATAAGGAGTCTACATGCCTTATTAAGGGCTACAGCTATGCGCCGGAGTGCAGCATCAGTAGCAGATCCATAGAGAACGAGCCCATTGTCAATAGTTGAGATAACAGAGCTCTGGATAGCGAGGTTCAAGGCTTCAGCCGTTAGGCAATGTTTATGCTTGTATAGTAGCCCTATACGGGAGTTCACAGTTTTAGCAATATTGTCAATGTATTTGGTATACTAGAGGAAGCAGACAAGGGTCAGGCCCAGATATTTAAACATATCCACCTGCTCAAGAAGCCGTATCGCCTTGAGTGAGTTAACTATGAGCTCATGGTCCTGTACTTGTGGGGTTCCATGAAACAACATTGTTTTAGTTTTTTGGGTTAAGGATGAGTTTATGAAAGCAAACTAGTCTTCCACTTCTGTGAAACTTTTCTGTAGTTGAGACCGAGAAGGAGGTGGGGTCGGCGTGGCAAGTGAAGATTACTGCATCATCTGCATACAGTAACATTCTGTCATGGCAGGAGGCAGGGAGAATGTTCAGGAATATGCTGAAAAACAAGGGACCCAGGATAGAACCTTGGGGTACTCCAGAGTGGGTTGGTAGGGATGGCGAGAGGAATTCACCAATCCTGACCTGTTGGGTCCGGTTACTGAGGTAGCTTTGAAACCAGAGAGTAGTTTCACTTGAAAGACCAAGGATGAACAACTCTGAGGAGAATGGAGTGATCGATAGTGTCAAATGCCTTAGTCAGGTCAATAAAAGAGGCGCCGACCAACTGGCCCTGATCAAGTGCATGATGGTTATGTGTGGTGGATTCGGGGTGCAGTGCCCTTTGCAGAAGCTATGCTGCTGGGAACATTGTAAGCTGTATTTTACAAGGTACTCCGTGAGCTGATCAGCCACTATCCGTTCCAATGCCTTGGATAGAGGAGGGAGGATGGATATAGGCCTGTAGTTGTTCATGAGAGTCTTGTCACCACTTTTATGGACTGGAGTCGCCACTGCCAGTTTCCACTTTTGGTGGAACTGGGAGAGCATGAGGGACTGGTTGAGGATTTTGGTTAGTGGGAGCAGGACTTTGTCAATGGCAAGGACGAGAAGTTTCATATCCAGTGAATCTCCACGGACAGCAGACTTTCCAAACGCTTTAAGAATGTGTTTTTTAGCTAGGCTTTCTGGGATTGCTTTGAAATGGAAAGGAGGGTGCCCTGGTGGCAAACCTGAACTAACAAGAGCTGGGTTGACTGTGGTGGGATCAAAAAAGTTGGGGGTAGCACACGACTAAGGTCAGCAAAAGTGGTGTTAAATGCGTTGGCAATGATTACTTGGTCAAGAGTGATGGTACCATCTATGTTCAACATTGTGGGTGTTTTGGGATCCTTTCCAGTCACTTCAGCAAGGTTACGCTAGAATTTACTCCCGTCATTCCAGGTGCTGGCTAAGGCATTCCTGTAACAGTTAGCCTTCTCATGGCGGATTGCTCTGGTACATGCATTCCTTGATGTTTTGTAGGCCTGGATATCAGTCTGGGTGCCAGCAGCCTTAGCACGATACCAGAGCTGGTCTCAAGATTTCATTTATGTAAGGAGGCCTAGTGTCATCCATGGGTTACTGACACTCTTGATCTTGCGTTTCTTGAAAGGAGCATGAACATCGCAGGCTGAGTTGAAACAGGTGATAAAGTATTCAAGTGCTGTGTCTACGTCGGGGGGCCATATCAATTGGTGACCAGTCATCTTCGCGAAGGAGTGTTTTAAGTGACTCAAGATGACCAGGGGTCAGCATTCTCCTATTAATAGTTTGGGGGGTGGGGGGACTTTGGTGTATTTGTTGGTCCAGATACACAAAATAGGGAATGATCACTTAGAGTCTGGGAGGACAGCTGCTTCGGAGATGTGCTCTGGATGATTAGTTAGCACCCAGTCTAGAAGTGTACAGGTCCCTGTTCTGTAGTTTACTCTAGCAGGTGATTTGGCCATTTGTGAGAAGACAGCAGCAGCTAGGGCATCCTTATAACTATTCGAGCCGGAAGCCAGCCAGTTGATGTAGAAATCGCCAAGCAGGATAACTTCTGTATTCTGATCCAGGGAGCTGATACAGTCAAGCAGAGAGTGAAAGCCCAGATTGCTCAACTTGGGTGGTATATAGACAGAGACAGTCAGGAACTTGTTATGAGTTCCGAGAAGTACTGCTGGCAAGGATTTAGATGTCATTTCTGGGGATGAGCACGGGCATGACACGGCCCATGAGGACTCTAAGGTAGAGGCACAGCCTCCTCCTTTCTTGGCAAGTCTCTCCTGTCCCCAAACCTCATATCCGGATAGTTGTGAGGTCAGGTATTTTCGGGGACAGCCATGTTTCCAGCACTGGCGGGATGTCTGGATTGTGCTGGGAAACCCAGGAAGAGAGGTATCAAGGTTGGAGGGAGGCTGCAGATGTTAACACTTGCCAAGGAGAGTGACCCTGCCCTGCTGGTAACCTTGTGGTCAAGCTGTGGTGGGCGGGGGTTAGGGTGAATGCTGCCCGAGAGGAACAACAGCAGCATTAGATGTTTTAAAAGGGGTTCAAACTTGCTTCTGTGGGGCAGCAGGGCCTTTTTTTTTTTTTTTTTTTTTTTTTTTTTTAACAGGTTCCTTTCCATAAGGATGATGCATGAGGTAGTGACCAGTTAGTAACAGCAAGGAGCTGTAAGGGCACAGTTGCAGTGGTTTTGAGAACAGACCAAAGTTTCATTTGTTCTTCAAAATGGTTGTTGGATAGATAGCCCTTGGAGACAAGTACATTAAGAGTTGATTTCAAATGAAAATGTTGATACCTGGTGGTTAAGTCAAAAGCTAAAAGAAATGATCAACAGCTGAGGTACACAGTCACAAAATGTGTTGGAATTCCTGAAAGGGATGAACTGTGCCTGCGCATATGCAGGATGTGAAATCCTTTTGTCTGTATGCGTCTTTGTCATTCAAAGAGGTCTTCAAAAGCCCAAATTCAGATCATGGGGCAGGTCAGATGAATTATGTGGATTCAAGCAGGACCCAGAGTCACTGAGTTTGTCAGACTTCGTTGCTTCACTTATGCTTTGCTTGGGATACCTTCCAAAAAGTGCATTTTAAAATGAAAAATGCAGATACCTGGTGATGATACTTTGTAGAAATCCAGTCCAGGAGACTTTCATGGATGAAGTGAGCAAGAATGGTGTAGTTAATCCAAGCAGAAAACCATGTAAATCCACAAAACCTAAGGTACAGACACAAACACAAGCAGCCACCAAATACACCCCCAGGAGGCGGAGTCACACCAGGTAGCAGCCCTGCAGATTTCCTGGATAGGAACATCCCTAGAAGCAACAGTATGGCAGGCAGAATGAGCTCTTATCCCTTTGGGAGGCTCCATGCCGGCCCACCTATAGCAGAGATCGATGCAGGAGGTGACTCACCTGCTTATCATCTGCTTGGCTGCAGGTCTGCCAGGTGCGGCTTCAGCGTAGGTGACAAGAAAAAATTACTCACCTTAGCAATGTTGTTTCTTCTAATGCAGTCTTGCTATACTCTGACATATGCATTGAGTCTCAACCTTCGAACTGCCCCAGAGATGAAAGAGTTAACTTTCCATGACAGGCATGGAACGCTGAGCTCGAGCTCGGTTGAGACTCTGTCTGTTCTTCAAACTCAAACCGTCAGATCTTTACAAGCTAAACTCACTAAGGTCCTGTGTGGAAGCTGTAAACCTACTCTAGCCAACTGGCGAATAAACATAACACATTTTTTGGTCCCAACACAAAGACTCAAGTCAGGAGACCCAAAAACAAAAACACAACACCCACTCACCCCAAGGAAAAGAAGGGGTGAAACAAAAAGGTGGGCACCTACTAAGCGCCAACACTGCACTGCCCACCCACATCCCAAAAACACAGGTTCTGAGAGGGGCAGGCAGGGGGGAGGTCAGAATATAGCAAGACTCCATTAGAAGAAACAACATTACTAAGGTGAGTAATTTTTCTTCAAACATGAAATCTTGCTATATTCTATTTATATCTGAACTAAGCAGTACCTCCATGGAGGAGGGACCCGAACCTACTTAGGAAATAGGCTCTGAAGCACAGCTGTGCCAAACCGAGCATCACTCCTAGGCGTGGTTGTCCAGGGATAATGCTTGGTAAAAGTGTGAACTGTTTTCCAGGTGGCTGCTTGACATATCTCTAGAATAGGGATATCCCTGGCAGCAGCCAAGGAAGCAGCTGTGCCTCTGGTAGGCGAGGCCCTCAGGCCTGGGGAGGAACTTTACCCAGTTTTTCATAGCAAAACTGGATACAAGAGACAATCCACCTGGCAATGGATCTTTAGTGGCAGGTTTCCCTTTACCAACCTCACCATAAGTGAGGAACAGTTGGAGGGAGTCAAACCTGTGACCCTTGATACACTCTATGTAGTAACTAAGGGCTCTCTTCACATCTAAGCTGTGCAGCCTCCTCTCGCCAGAGGAGGAATGGTCAGTGAAGTACACTGGAAGAGAAACAGATTGATTAAGGTGGAAATCTGAAACCACCTTAGGCAAGAACTTCCTGTCAGTCTTGAGGACCACCTTATCTCTATGAAAGGAGATAAAATCAGGCTCCACTGACAAAGCTTGTAATTCACTTATGCATCTGGCAGAAGTGATGGCTACCAGAAACACAGTCTTCCAAGTCAAGTACTTAAGCTCTGCTGAATATAAAGGCTCAAAAGGGGGTTGCATAAGCTGAGCAATGCAAACACTGAAGTCCCAGGCAGGGGCACGGTCCCCGAATGGAGGGTTGGTGTAAAGCAATCCCTTGAAAAACTTGGAGAAAACAGGGTGAGCTGAGAGAGAACAGGGCTTACCTGCTGAAATAAAAGCAGGCACAGCTGCCAGATGCACTTTCAGTGTAGCTGGTCTCAGCCACAAGCTATTTAAGTGAACCATATAATCAAGAACTGTGGGCAGATCAGCAGATTCTGGGGAAATATGCTTCCCAGAGCACCGTATGGAAAATCTTTTCCATTTAGAATTATAAGTAGCCCTGGTGGAAGGTTTTCTAAAACCTCCAGGATATCCAGTACACCCTGGGAGAGGGTGCAAGTCAGCAAACTCTTAACTCTTCAAGAGCCAGGCCTTGAGATTGAGAGATTTGAGGTTGGTGCCAAACCTCCCTGAGCACAGGTTAACAGGTTGTAATTCCTGGGAAGACACAGGGGAAGATGGACTGCTAAGGACAGTAGGAGTGGATACCAGGGCTGTCTGGCCCAGTCTGGAGCAATCAGGATCATCTTGCAGAGTTGAGATCTGATTTTGACTAGCACTTTGAACAGGAGAAGGAAAGGGGGAAAAGCACAGAGAAACTTCCCTTTCCAATTGAGAACTAAGGCATCCAGGGGGACTGAGCCCAACACTGGGGGCTTGCAGCAGAAAAGGAGAAGTTGGTGATTGTCTGGGGCTGCAAAAAGATCTATTTACGGGGTGCCCCATCTGGAAAACATCACCTCCAGGACCAGGGTATCCAGTGACCATTCGTGATGGCCCTGGGAAATCCTGCTGAGAGCATCTGACAGGACATTGTCCTTTCCTGGGAGGTGAACTGCCGTGAGGGAGGTGTTCAGGGAGTAAGCCAGAGACCACAACTTCATTGCTTCGGTGCACAAGGCCGTAGACCGAGTGCCTCCTTGCTTGCTGATGTACCACATTGTGGTGGTGTTGTCTGTTCTGATCTGCACAACTTTCTTCTGAACAGATTTGGAAAAAGCTTGAAGTGCTAGAAATACTGCTCTGAGTTCCAACAGACTGATATGAAGAAAAAATTACTCACCTTAGTAATGCTGTTTCTTCTAATGGAGTCTTGCTATATTATGACATATGCAGTTTGTCCCAGCCTTAGAACTGCTCCGGAGGTGAAAGAGTTAAAGTCCATGCCAGGCATGGAACTTAGAGCTCGAGCTCAGTTGAAAATTCTATCTGTTGCTCTTCAAACTTAAACTGTCAGATCTTTACGAGCAAAAACTCACTAAGACTCTGTGTGGAAGCTGTAAACCTACACTACTAACTGGCTACTTAATTAAATAAACACATTTTTAGTGCCACAAAGAGATTCAAGTCAGGAGACCCAAAAATGACAACACAACAAGATCACCCCAAAAGGAGGAAAAACAATTGGGCATCTAAAAAGTGCCGCGCCCTGCCACCCACATCCCAAGAGTAAGGTTCTGAGAGGGCAGGCAGGGAGAGGTCATATATATAGAACTCCATTAGAAGAAACAACATTACTAAGGTGGTAATTTTTCTACAAACAACATGAAGTCTTGCTATATTATGACATGTCTGAACTACACAGCAGTACCTCCATGGAGGGACAGAACCTACTTAGGAAATAGGCTCTGAAGCACAGCTGTGCCAAAGCAGGCATCACTCCTAGCCTGGATGTCCAGGAGTAATGCTTAGTAAAGTGTGCACCGTTTTCCAGGTAGCTGCTTGACATATCTCTAGGATAGAGATGTCCTGGCAGCAGCCAGAGCCAGCTGTACCTCTGGTGGAGTGAGCCCTCAGGCCTGAGGAGGAACTTTACAGTTTTCATAACAAATTGGACACAGAGGCGATCCAACTGGCAATGGATCTTTTAGTGGCAGGTTCCTTGCCAACCTCACCAAAGTGAGGAACAGTTGGAGGAGTTAAACCTGTGACCTTTAGTACGATCTATGTAGTAGCTAAGTGATCTTTTGACATCTAAACTGTGCAACCTCCTCTCACAGAAGAGAATGGCCAGTGAAGTACACAGGAGAATATAGATTGATTAAGGTGGAAATCTGAGGACCACCTTAGGCAAGAACTTTGGTTAGTCCTGAGGCTACCTTATCTCTGTGAAAGGAAATAAAATCAGGCTCCACTGACAATAGCTGTAACTCACTTATGCACCTGGCAGAAGTGATGGCTACAAAAACACAGTTTTCCAAGTCAAGTACTGAGCTCTGCTGAGGACAAGGGCTCAAAGGGTGTTGCATAAGTTGGGCAATGCAAATATTAAGATCCCAGGCAGGGAAGGATCCTAAATGGGGGTTGGTGTGAAACAACCCTTTGAAAAACTGGAGAATACAGGATGAGCTGAAAAGAAGGGCTTACCTGCTGACAAGAAAGCAGACACGGCTGCCAAGTGCACTTTAGGGTAGCTGGTCTCAGCCCTAAAATTTAAATGAACCATATAAACCAGGACTGGGGTAAGTCAGCAGAATCTGGGGAAATATGCTTCCCAGAGCACCATATGGAAAAATCTCTTCCATTTGGAATTATAATTAGCCCTGGTGGAAGGCTTCCTAGAAGCCTTCAGAATATCCAATACACCTTGGGAAGGTGTAGGTCAACAAACTCTAACTCTTCAAGAGCCAGGCCTTGAGATTGAGAGATCTGAGGTTCGGGTACCCAAACCCTCTCCTGAGCACAGGATAACAGATTGTGACTCCTGGGAGACACAGGGGATGGTGGACTGCTAAGGACATAAAGAGTGGTTACCAGGGCTGTCTGGCCCAGTCTGGAGCAATCAGAAACATCTTGTAGGATTGAGACCTGCTTTTAACTAGCACTTTGAGCAGGAGAGGGAAGGGTGGAAAGGCACAGAGAAACTTCCCTTCCCAACTGAGAAGGAAGGCACCCAGGGGGACTGAGCCCAACACTGGGGGCCTGCAACAAAAAAAGGAAGTTGGTGATTGTCTGGGGCTGCAAAAAATCTATCTGGGGTGTGCCCCATCTGTGTCTACCTCTCAGAACTAAGGATCCAGAGCCCATTCGTGATGGCCTTGGGAAATCCTGCTGAGGCATCTGCCAGGACATTGCCCTTGCCTGGGAGGTGAACTACTACAAGGGAGGTGTTCAGGGAGTAGCCAGAGACCACAACCCGTTGCTTGAGTGCACAAGGCCCATAGACCGAGTGCCCCTTGTGATGATACCACATTGTGGTGGTATTGTCTGTTCTGACTTGAATAACCTTGTTCTGAACAGATTTGGAAAAAACTTGAAGTGCTAGAAAAACTGCTCTGAGTTCCAACAGATTGATGTGGAGCAGAGATTCCTGGGGGACCTCAATCCCTGGGTGGTGAGGTCGCCCATGTAACTCCCACCCCAATAGGGATGCATCTGTAGTAAGGATTAGGGAGTGAGACTGAGGGTAAGAGGACCCCCTGTCTCAAGTGCCCTGGTCCTGCCCCACTGAAGGGCCTGGAGCAGGGTTGAGTAACTGGAATTAATTTGGTTAGAGGGTCCTTTCTCTGAGACCAAAAGGCTCTCAAATGGAACTGGATGTCCCTCATCTGAAATCTGGCTCCCTGCACTACTGCTGTCAAAGCAGCCATGTGTCCCAGGAGCTGTAGAAAGTGCCTTGCTGGTCAAGAGACCCGCAGGGTGAAGGAGGAAGCCAGAGAAATCAGGGTACTTGCCCTTTCCAGAGGAAGGAAGGCTCTGGCTTCTTTTGTGCTCAGTTCTGCACCTATGAAGGCGAGAAGCTGGACAGGCTCTAGGACTGACTTTGGAAGACTGAGAAGGAAACCTAGAGAAGTTAGCAGTTGCTGAATTACTTGAAGGTGTAACCTGACTTGGTCTGTGGACTGACCTACTATGAGCCAGTCGTCCAAGTAAAGAAAGATGGCAATTTTTTGCCTTAAGTGGGCAACTGCTACTGCCAGGCATTTTGTGACTACCCTTGGGGCAGATGTAAGGCCGAAGGGCATTGCTCTGAACTGGTAATGACCTGAGGGCAGTTCGAATCTGAGGTACTTTCAATGGGAGCTTCTGATGAGAACATGAAAATAGGCATCCTTGAGGTCCAGGAACAAAAGCCAGTCCCCTGGCCTTAAAGAGGGTAAAATAATTCCCAGAGTCACCATTTTGAATTTTGGTTTTAAAAGGTGTTTGTTTAGATACCTGAGATCCAGGATGGGCCGCCATTCTCCTGTCTTTTTTGGGGTAAGGAAGTACCTGGAGTACAACCCTTTGCCTTGGTGTAGGGGTGGAACCCTTTCCACAGCTCTGAGAGCCAGGAGGGTAGAGACTTCTGCCTCCAAGGCAAGAGCCTCTGAAGGATTTGCAGGTGGAGAGGATCCGATTCTCATCTTTGGAAATTTTTTGAAGCTGAGAACCAGTCCCTGGGTTACTACTTCCAGGACCCACTTGTCTGACGTTAGAAACTCCTAGTCCTGGACAAAGTAAGCCAGCCTGCCCCCTTCAGGTAGTGGAGAATCGGCCCTGGGCGCCCCATCAGGGTGCCTGTTTGGCAGGGGCTTTAGGCTGAAGGGTGGAAGCAGGCCTGCCTGCACCCCATCTGCCTCTCCCTCTAAAGAACCCCTTCTGTGCAAAAGCTGAAGAGGAAGCCTGGGCTTGGTAAAAAGGCCTATGAAAAGGCCTACTCCTGCCCCTGGGAGGCTGCCTTTGGAAAGTGACTTGCCTTTCCTTGGCCTGTGCACTCCTATAGGTGGTCCTATATTCATCCATTTTCTTCATGTAATTCTCTGTTTGCTCCCCAAACAGAGAGTTGCCTAACAAGGAAATCCATGGCCTTAGTCTGGGTATCCTGTGACAGGCTAATACATCTGAGCCAAACCATTCTAGGAGAGCCACAGATGTAGTCATGACTCTGGATGATACATCATGAGAGTCCACTGCAGCATGGATTGCACCTTGGATGCCTCAATACCATCGAGGCCACCTGCTCAGCTCTTCTGCCAGCTGGCCAGAAACCTGCTTGCTAGAGCTAAAACAGTATCCCATCTGGATTTTTGATGTCTACCCACATAAGCCATATAATTAGCCTGTCTGAGTCCTAAGGAAGCTGCCATGTACTGTTTCTTTGCCATGGCATCTATCTTTCTGGAGTCCTTGTCAGGGGGGTGAGAGGCTAAGGGAACATTTGCCTTGTCACAGGCTGCAGCCTGCACCACCCCCGTGGCTGCATTGTTGTGTAAGGAACTCCGTATCAGAACCTGATAATGCATACCTTTTGTCCATTCTTTTATCAACAGGAGGTATGGTGTGAGGAGCTTTAAAATCTTTACTGTCTGTTTCCAAAAGATTTATGCAGAGAACAGACAGTCTCCTAGACTCTGGGATATCCATCATTTCTACAAAATCAGGCTCCTTCTGATCATCACAGCTTCCTCCATAGGGAGCTGGAGGTTCAACCACTTTTTTTTTTTTTAAAACATGAAGTGAGAGGGGACTCAGAAAGCCTAGGGGAGACACTCCTGAAGGTCTGTCTGGAGATGTCGGTTCAATGGGCACATCCAGACTTCAAAACCACATTCACTCCCTCATATTCCTCTTCCCCTCCTCTGGTTCATAAAATTCCCTTAAATAATACTCCTGAACCGGAGGAACCTACCCGAACCGGCGCTTACCTGATGATGCGGTTCGGTGAACTAAGGAGACTGAACAATTTTTATTGCTTTAGCTATTTCTTCAGCGGTTGAAGAGGGAAGTTTTGACTCCACACCAGCTGATTTTCTAGATTTCTTTGTTGGAACCGACTCCTCAGAGTCGGCTCTCCTTTTGCCCGAGGAAGTATCGCCCTGGTCAGAGGGCACTCCCTCCGGTTCGGTTGAAACCGAACCGGGCTGGCCATCTGGGTCAGCGGACTTTATGGCCTCCTGTTCCCTAAGTCTACCAACTCTCTTATCCAGGGTAGCTGCAGGAAAACCCATGCAGATCTGGCAGTCTGAATGGAGGTGGTCAACTCCAGACAATAAACACATGTGGTGTGGGGGTCAGCCTTGGCAAAGGCTTCCCCACATACAACACAGTGCTGAAACCCAATGGGCCCGTTTTTTCTTTTGGGTTTCTCAGACATAGTGCCAGCCTAACCAAAAACTTGCCCTTTTACGGCAATCTGCCAAGCAAGACTCCCTTATCGGTTCCCAACCGTGTCACGGGTCGTGGAAAAAACCGTAATTAAATCCGTTTTTTTTAGGACCGATAAGAACCGGAAACCGCACTTCTAAAAGACTGTAATGTAATAGAAGTAACTTGATCGGTTCAAACCGAACCGATAAAAATGTTTACAAGTTCCACACAGAAAATAAATGTAAAACCTATCTAGTACTTATAATACCACAGATAGAGCTTGAACCGACCGGTTGCGGTTTAATTTTGGTTAAAAAAACGAAAACTTTTATACTTTAACAGACAAAATGAACTGTGCAGAAGGAGGAATCTCCGGAGTGACTGTTCAGTGAGGCAGAGTAAAGAATCTGACAGTTTAAGTTTGAAGAGCAACAGATAGAATTTTCAACCGAGCTCGAGCTCTAAGTTCCATGCCTGGCATGGACTTTAACTCTTTCACCTCCGGAGAAGTTCTAAGGTTGGGACAAACTGCATATGTCATAATATAGCAAGACTTCATGTTGTCTGAAGCAGAGATTCTTGATGGGACCACAACCCCTGGGTGTTGAGGTTGCCCATGTGAGCCCCTCCCCCCAAGAGGGAGGCATCTGTAGTAAGAATTAAAGAGCGAGACTGAGTGACAAAGGGAACCCCTTGTCTCAGATTGTTCTGATCCTGCCACCACTGTAGGGTCTGGATCAGGGTTCGATTACTGGGATCAGTTTGGTCAGAGGTCCTTCCTTTGAGACCAAAAGGCTCTCAAATGGAACTGAATGTCCCTCATCTGAAATCTTGCTCCCTGCACTACTGTTGTAGAAGCAGCCATGTGCCCCAGAGCTGTGAAAATGCCTTGCTGGTGAGACACCTGCAGGGTGAATGAGGAGGCCAGAGAGACCAGGGTCCTTGCCCTGTCCAGGGGAAGGAAGGCTCTGCTTCTCTGTGTCTAACTCTGCGCCTATGAAGGTGAGGAGCTGGACAGGCTCTAGAACTGACTTTGGAAGATTTAGAGAAACCCAAAGAGTGAGCAGTTGCTGAGTTATCTGTAAGTGTAACTTGACTTGGTCTGGGGACTGGCCTACTATGAGCCACTCATCCAGGTAAGGGAAGATGACAATTTTCTGCCTTCTTAGAGAAGCAACTACTGCCAGGCATTTTGTGAATACCCTTGGAGCAGAGGTGAGGCCAAATGGCATTGCTCTGAACTGGTAATGGCCTGAGGGCAGCTGGAACCTGAGGTACTTTGATGGGAGCTTCTGATGAGAATATGGAAGTAGGCATCCTTGAGGTCCAGAGACGCTAGCCAGTCCCCTGGCCTTAGAGAGGGTAGAATAATTCCCAGAGTCACCATTTTGAATTTTGGTTTTAAAGGTGCTTGTTTAAGTATCTGAGATCCAAGATGAGCGCCATTCTCCTGTCTTTTTTGGGGTAAGGAAGTACCTGGAATACAATCCTTTGCCTTGGTGTAGGGGTGGAACCCTTTCTACAGCTCTGAGAGCTAGGAGGGAAGAGACCTCTGCCTCTAAGGCAAGTGCCTCTGATGGATTTGCAGGTGGAAAGGATCTGGTTCTCATCTTTAGAAACTTCTGAAGCTGAGAACCAGTCCTAACCTACTTCAGAACCCATTTGTCTGATGTCAGAGACTCCAGTCCTGGACAAAGTAAGCCAGCCTGCCCCTTACAGGTAGCTGAGAATCGGCCTAGCAGCCCCATTAGGGTGCCTGCTTGGCAGGGCTTTGGGCTGAGGGGTGGAAGCAGGCCTGCTTGCCCGTCTGCCTCTCCCTCTAAAGAACCCCCTCTGGGCATAAGCAGAAGAGGAGGCCTGGGCTTGGAAGAGGCCGATGAAAGGCCTGCCCTGCCCTGGGAAGCTGCCTTTGAGGGTGGCCTGCCTTCCTTAGCCTGTGCACTCCTATAGGTGGTCCTATACTCATCCATTTCTTCATGTAATTCTCTGTCTGCTCCCCAAACGAAATTACCCACAAGGAAAATCCATGGCCTAGTCTGGGTATCCTGTGACAGGCTATACATCTGAGCCAAGCCATTCTTGAAGTGCCACAGATGTAGCCATGACTCTTGATGACACATCATTTGAGTCCACTGCAGCATGGAATTGCACCTTGGATGCCTCAATACCATCAGCAGCCACCTGCTCCAACTCCTTGGCAAGATGGCCAGGGACCTGTTTTGCTAAAGCCATGACAGTGTCCCATCTGGATTTCTGATATCTAGCCATATAATTGGCCTGTCTGAGTCCCAAGGATGCTGCCATGTACTGTTTCTTTGCCATGGCATCAATCCTCCTGGAGTCCCTGTCTGGGGGGTGTGAAGCCAAGGAAGTATTTGCCTTGTCACAGGCTGCAGCCTACACTACCCCAACATGGCTGCATTGTTCGGTAAGGAACTCCGTTTCAGAGCCTGACAATGTGTACCTCTTGTCCATTCTCTTATCCACAGGAGGTATAGTGTTAGGCGTTTACAATTTTAAATGTCTGTTTCCCAAAAGATTTATGCAAGGGAATAGACAGCCTCCTAGACTCTGGGATATCCATCATTTCTACAAAGTCAGGCTCCTCTTGATCATCACAGCTTCCTCCATAGAGAGCTGGAGGGTTTCAACCATTTTTTATAAAACATAAAATGAGAAGGGCTCGGAAAGCCTAGGAGGAGACACTCCTGAAAGGTCTGTCTGGGAGATGTCGGGTCAATGGGCACATCCAGACTTTCAAATCATTCACTCTCCTCATACTCCTCTTCCCCTCCTCCAGTTCATAATATTCCTCTAAATCATACTCTTCCAGCAGTGGAGACGGCAGACAGCGCCTACAGCTGTGCGGTTCGGTCGGAGACTCAAGAAAGCGACTGGACAATTCTGATCGCTTTGGCTATTTCTTCACGGTTGGAGAGGAAAGTTTCAGCTCCACCAGCTGATTTTCTAGTCCTTTTGCTGGAACCGACTCCTCAGAGTCGGATCTCCTTCTTGAAGAAGTTTAAGCCCTGGTCAGAGGCACTCCTTCTGGTTCAGTTTGAACCGAACCGGGCTGGCCATCTGGTTCAGCGGACTTTTTGGCCTCCCTTTCCCTGAGCCTACCAACTCTCTTTTCCAGGGTAGCTGCAGGAACATTTTTACAAATCTGGCAGTCTGCACTGAGGTGGTCAAACCCCAGACAGTAAACACAGGTGGTGTGGGTATCAGCCTTGGCAAAGACTTCCCCACACACACTACAGTGTTGAAACCCAGTGGGCCCGGTTTTTCTTTTGGGTTTCTCAGACATAGTGCCAGTCCTATCCAAACTTACCCTATTATGGCAATCCGCCAGGCAAGACCCTCTTATCGGTTCCTAACCGTGTCACGGGTCTTGGAAAAAACCGTAATAAAATCCGTTTTTTTTTTTTTTTTTAGAACCGGTAACCACACTCTAAAAGTACAATTTGAGATTTTTTAAACAACTGGATCGGTTCAAACCGAACCGATGAACCGTTTACAAGTTCCACACAGAATAGCGTAAAATATAACCTATCTAGTACTCGCAAATACCACAGACAGAGACTGAACCGACAGGTTACGGTTTAATTTCAGTCGAAAACCGAGAAAACGGCACTTTAACCGACAAAATGAACCGAGCAGAAGGAGAAATCTCCAGAGCGACTGTTTAGTGAGGCGGAGTAAAGAATCTGACGGGTTGAGTTTGAAGAACAACACACAGAGTCTCAACCGAGCTCGAGCTCAGCGTTCCATGCCTAGCATGGAAAGTTAACTCTCATCTCCGGGGCAGTTCGAAGGTTGGGACTCACTGCATGTGTCAGAATATAGCAAGACTTCATGTTGTTTGAAACAGCTGGCGAACCTCTCCCCGAACTTGAGTCGTCCGCTCCTTATAAATGAGAGCTCTCCAAGGGTCCAAAGTATGGAGTCTATATTCGGTCTCAAGAGGTGTGACTGGAGTAGAACACCGGCAGAGTCAACACCCGGTTGAGGTGAAACTCCAACACCACCTTCGGAAGGAACTTCAGGTGGGGACGAAGGACAACTCTGTCCCTGTGGAAGACCAGGTGGGGAGACTCAATGGAAAGCACCTGGAGCTCTCTCATCCTTCAGGCTGATGTAATAGCCACCAAGAAGGCGGTCTTCCATGACAGGTGAGAGATGTCACACCTGTGCATCCGTTCAAAAGGCTTGCCCATGAGCTTATCCAATACCAGCAGTAGATCCCAGAGAGGTGGAGGTTCTCGCACCAGAGGAGATATGTGGTCTAGGCCTTTGAAAAAGCGCCCGACTACCTTCTCCTGCATCACCAACTGCTTGCTGGCCAGTGCTCGGTAAGCAGAGATGGCTGCCAGCTGCACCTTAAGGGTCGTTGACCGAAGCCCTACTTGAGAAAGGGACCACAGGTAGTCCAAAATACTAGCTAATGGACAGGAAGAGGGGTCCAACCCTTTGTCCTGACACCAAATGGAGAGACTTCCATTTGAAGGCATAGCATTTTCTGGTCGACTCCTTATGGCACGCCTCAATGACGCTGAGGACCTCGTCAGAAAGACCCAAGGCCTGGAACTCTAACCGCTCAGGAACCAGGCTGTCAGGTGCAGGGATTAAAGTTCCGGATGAAGAACATTCCCCTGGTTGACAGAGACCAGGTCTGGGTGGGCTGGAAGCCGCCTCGGTAGCCTGGAGCTGAGGCTGAGGAGATCTGTGTACCAGAACTGGCGCAGACAATCTGGGGCTACCAGAATCACCTGCGCCTTGTTTCTCTTCACCTTGAGAAGCACCTTGTGGATCAAGGGAAATGGAGGGAAGGCGCAGAAGAGGCCCAGGTCTATGACCTTGAGAAGGCATCCCCCTGCAGCAAGCCCTGCTGAGGGAGGCAGGCATGAAATAGCTTCAGCTTTGCATTCTCTCTGAAGGCAAACAGGTCCACCTGAGGGGTGCACCAATGGGAGAACAGGTCTTGAACTGCCTCCGGCTGGAGAGACCACTCGTGAGATGCAGCGCCTATCCGACTGAGGGCATCTGCCAGACTGTTCGAGGCACCTGCCACATGGATGGCTAGGAGATCTGCCTCCAGGCTGATCACGAGAGACCAAAAGCGGAGAGCTTCCTTGCACAGAGGCAAGGAGTGCATCACACGCAGACGGTTGAGACAGTACATGGTTGTGGTGTTGTCCGTCTGGACCTGAACTATCTGACCCTGTACAAACTGAGCGAAGGTGGGGAGAGCTAGTCAAACTGCTCGAAGCTCCAGCAGGTTGATGTGGCATTGAGACTCCTGAGGGGACCAGAGGCCGTGGGCCTGGAGTTCCCCCAGATGGGCACCCTAACCCGTCGAAGAGGCATCGGTAGTAAGAGTGACCGTCAGCTCGGGACGAACAAACAGGATACCCTCCTGCAGATGAGCTGGGACGAGCCACCACGCAGGCCATCCCACATCTTCTGGGTCATGGTCACCAGCTGATTCAAAGGACTGGAACGCTGTGACCACTGGCGTGCCACCATTGCAGGGGGCACATATGCCAGCGAGCCCAACAGACCACACTGGTGCAGGCCTCCATGAGGCCCAGAAGGCACAGGAAGTCCCAGGCAGGGCGCAATTACCCAACCAGAAGAAAAATTACTCACCTTAGTAATTATGTTTCTTCTAATGGAGTCTTGCTTTATTCTGAATATTGCAGTTAGCCCCAGCCTTTAAACTGCCCCGGAAAACAAAGGGTTAACTTTCTATGCAGAGCACAGAATGCTGAGCTCGAGTTCGGTTGAAGTCTCTGTCTGGAGCCCTCTGAAATCCAACCGTCAGATTCTTATGAGCAAAAACTCACTAACAATCCTATGTGGAAATTGTAAAATTTTTACTAGCCAAGTGGCAACAAAAAGTTTTGGATTCCCAAAGGAAGACTCAAGTCAGGAAACCCAAACCAAAAACCAATCCAAACAAGAATAATAATAAAACAAACACCCAAACAAAAAGAAGAGGGTATAAAAGGAGCACCGCTGAGATGCAACACTGCACCTGCCAACCCACTTCCCAAAAACAGCTTCTGAGAGGGGAGGGAGGGAGGTCAGAATACAGCAAGACTCAATTAGAAGAAACATAATTACTAAGGTGAGACATTTTTTCTTCAAACATGAAGCCTTGCTGTATTCTGACTACTGCAGACTACCAAGCAGTACCTCCATGGAGGAGGGACAGAACCTACTTTGGGAATAAGCTCTGAAGTACTGCTATGCCGAACCGAGCATCACTCCTAGCCTGGATATCCAGAGAGTAATGCTTGGTAAAGGTATGGACTGTTTTCCAGGTGGCTGCTTGACAAATTTCTATGAGAGGAATATCCCTGGCAGCAGCCAGGGAAGCAGCTGTACCTCTTGTGGAATGAGCCCTCAGGCCTGAGGGTGGAATTTTTCCTAGTTTCTCATAGCAGAATTCTATACAAGACACAATCCACCTGGCAATCATTCGCTTGGTGGCAGGTTTGCCCTTTCCCACTTCTCCATTAGTGAGAAACAACTGAAGGGAATCAAACCTGTGACCCTTGGTACGCTCTATATAGTAGCTAAGGGCCCTTTTAACATCTAAACTGTGTAGCCTCCTCTGTCCTGAAGAGGAATGATCAGTGAAGAAAACAGGAAAAGACAGACTGATTCAGGTGGAAATCTGAAACCACTGTGGGCAAGAACCTTCTATTGGTTCTAAGGACCACTTTATCCCTATGAAAGGGAATAAAATCAGGTTCCACTGACAGGGCTTGCAGTTCACGGATACGTCTGGCAGAGGTAAGGGCTACTAAAAACACACTTTTCAAGTACTTAAGCTCTACTGAGGACATAGGCTCAAAGGGAGGCTGCATCAATTGAGCAATGCAAACATTTAAATCCTAGGCAGGGGCAGGGTCTCTAAATGGAGGATTGGTATGAAGCAATCCCTTGACAAATTTATAGAACACAAGATGAGATGATAGTGAGGTAGACTTCCTCACCGACAGAAAAGCAGAGACAGCTGACAAGTGTACCTTGAGAGTAGCTGGTCTGAGGCCTAGGCCATTAAGATGGACCATATAATCCAGAACTGTAGGCAATTCAGCAGTGTCTGGGGAAATATGCTGCTTGGAACACCAAATGCTGTATCTCTTCCATTTGGAGTTACAGGTCTTTCTAGTGGTGGGCTTTAGGAGGCCTTGAGGATATCAGAACCCCGAGACAGGTGCAAATCTGCATACTCTAATGCTTCAAGAGCCATGCCTTGAGATTAAGAGACTGAAGATTGGGGTACCAAATCCTCCCCTGAGAGGAGGTTACCAGGTTGAAATTCCTGGGAAGAGACAGGGGAAGATGGACTGCTAGGGAGAGCAACAGGGGGTACCAAGGCTGTCTGGCCCAATCTGGAGCAATCAGAATCACTTTGCAAGGTTGTGACCTTATCTTGACTAAAACTTTGAACAGTAGAGGAAAGCATACAGAAATTCCCCTTCCCAGTTCAGAATCGGAGCATCCAGGGGGACTGAGCCCTGGGGGTCTGCAACAAAAGTGAGGAAGCTGGTGATTGTCTGGGGCTGCAAAGAGATCCATCTCTGGAGTGCCCCACCTTGAAAAAAATCACCTTCAAGACCAGAGGGTCCAGGGACCATTCGTGATGGCCCTGTGAGATCCTGCTCAGTGCATCTGCTAGCACATTGTCCTTCCCTGGAAGGTGGACTGCTATCAGAGAGGTTTGCAGGGAATAAGCCAGGGACCACAACTTCATGGCTTCTGTGCACAAGGCCGTAGACCAAGTGCCTCCCTGCTTGTTGATGTACCACATGGTAGTGGTGTCTGTTCTGACTTGAACCACCTTGTTCTGCACTGACAGAGAAAGCTTGCAGAGCCATAAAAACTGCCCCGAGTTCTAGGAGATTGATATGGAGAAGGAATTCCTGAGGGGACCACAGTCCCTGGGCAGTAAGGGCCCCCAGATGGGCTCCTCAGCCCAGGAGGGAAGCATCCACGGTAAGGACCACTGAATGTGGCTGAGTGACAAACGGGACCCCTTGTCTTAAATTGTCCTGATCCTGCCACCATTGAAGGGCTTGGATCAGGGTCCAAGTCACTGGGATCAGTTTGATAAGGAAATCCTTCCTTTGGGACCAAAAGGCCCTCAGATGGAACTGAATGTCCCTCATCTGGAATCTTGCCCCTTCGACCACTGCTGTAGAAGCTGCCATGTGGCCCAAGAGCTGGAGGAAATGCCATGCTGGCCGAGACACCTGAAGGCTATAAGAACTCTTGCCCTTTCCAGGGGAAGAAAGGCTCCTGCTTTGACAGTATCCAGCTCTGCCCCTATAAAGGTAAGGAGCTGTACTGACTCGAGAAATGACTTGGGAAGGTTGAGAAGAAATCCGAGATAAGTGAGCACTTGATGGGTCACTATCAGGTCTGACTTGACTTGGTCTGGGGACTGGACCACTATAAGCCAGTCGTCCAGATATGGAAAATTGGAAATATTTTGCTTTCTTAGAAAGGCAACGACTTCTGCCAGGCACTTTGTGAAAACCCTTGGGGCTGATGTTAGACCAAAGGGTACTGCACTGAACTGATAGTGGCCTGAGGGCAATTCGAACCCGAGGTACTTTCTGTGGGAGCATCTGATGGGAACGTGAAAATGGCCATCCTTTAGGTCCAGAGAGGCTAGCCAGTCCCCTGGCCTTAGAGAGGGAAGTATTATTCCCAGAGTTACCATCTTGAACTTTGGTTTTAAAAGATGTTTGTTCAGGTATCTTAGGTCTAGGATGGGTTGCCACTCCCCTGTCTTTTTTGGGGTAAGGAAGTATCTGGAATATAGACCTTTGCCCCTGTGTAGGGTAGAAACTCTCTCTATGGCTCCTAAGGCCAGAAGAGATGAAACTTCTGCCTCTAGGGCAAGGGTTTCTGAGAGACCTGCAGGTGGAAAAAATTTCTTGAAGCTGAGAACCAGTTCCTGGCTTACTACTTCCAGGACCCACTTGTCTGAGGTAATAGACATCCAGTCCTGGACAAAGTAAACCAGCCTGCCCCCTTCTGGAACAGGATAGTCGACCTGGGCAGACCCATCAGGGTGTCTGCTTGGCAGGGGCCTTAAACTGAGGAGTGGATGCAGCCCTCCTCATCCCCCTTCTGCCTCTCCCTCTGAAGAACCCCCTCTGTGAAAAGGGAGAAGAGGTCTGTGCTTGGTAAAAAGACCTATGAAAAGGAATGCCCCTGCCCCTAGATTGCTACCTCTGAGGAGCTGCTTGCCTCTCCTTGGCCTGAGCACTCCTCTAAGTGGTCCTGTACTCGTCCATTTTCTTCATGTAATGCTCTGTCTGCTCCCCAAATGGAGAATTACCCACTGCAGGAAAATCCATGGCCTTAGCCTGGGTGTCCTGTGAGAGGCTAGCACATCTGAGCCAAGCCATTCTCCGAAGAGCCACAGATGTAACCATGACTCTTGATGACATATCACTGGCGTCCACAGCAGCAAGAAACTGTACTTTTGATGCCGCAATCCCATCTGCAGCCACCTCCTCCAGCTCCTTGGCTAGCTGGGGGGAGGCCTGTTTAGCCAGTGCCAGTACAGTGTCCCACCTGGACTTCTGGTACTTGGCTGTATAGGCCATATAATTCGCCTGCCTGAGTCCCAAGGAACATTCCATGTAATGTTTGTTTGCCATGGCATCAATCTTCCTGGAAACTTTGTCTGGGAAGTGTGAAGCCAAGGGAATGTTTGCCTTATCACAGGCAGCAGGCTGCACTACCCCAACATGGCTGCATTGCTGGTAAAAACTCCGTATCTGAGCCTGGCAGTGTGTACGTCTAGTCCATCCTTCTGTCAACAGGGGGTACAGAATTGGGAGACTTCAGGATTTTTTGTGTCTGTTTCCCAAAGGATTTGTGATGGGGAATAGACAGTCTCCTGGACTCTGGGATGTCCATCATTTCCACATAATCAGGCTCCTCCTGATCCGCCATTGCCTCCTCCATAGAAAGCTGGAGGGTTTCAGGAACTTTCCTGTAAAACAGAAAATGGGAAGGGGACTCAAAGCCTAGGAGGGTATACACCAGAAAGTCAGTCTGGAGAGATGTCCGGTTCCACAGGCACAACCAGACTTTCACCATCACCACCATCATCTTCAAACTCCCCCTCCTCCTCAAACTCCGGTTCATAAAAATCTTCAGGGGTATAATCTTGAACCGGGGGAACCGACCGAACCGAACCCCTGCGAAAAGGTGTCGGATCAGTTGGAACTGGGCGAAGAGATTCCACAATTTGAATCGCTCTGGCTATTTCCTCGGCGGTCGGAACATGAACCTCTGGATCTGAACCGGTCGATTTTTCTTTACATTTCCTTTTTGCAGGAACCGACCCCCCAGGATCAGCTCTCCTCTTGCCCGAAGTAGTAACGCCCTGGTCAGAGGGCACTCCTTCCGGTTTGGTCGAAACCGAACCGGGCTGGCCATCCGGATCAGTAGACGTCTCGGCCTCCTTTTCCCCTCAGTCTACCTAATCTCTTTTCAAGGGTAGATTTAGGAAAATTTTTACAAATTTGTCAGTCTGTATCAAGGTGTTCAAACCCCAGACAATAAACACAGGTGGTGTGGGGGTCGGCCTTAGTAAAGACCTCCCCACATTCACTGCAGTGTTGAAACCCAGTGGGCCCATTTTTTTTCTTAGGTTTCTCAGATATGGCCAACCTAACCAAACTTACCCATTTTATGGCAACCGCCAGGCAAGACTCCCTTATCGGTTCCTAACCGTGTCACGGGTGTTGGAAAAAAAAAAATGTTCAAAACACTTTTTTTTTTTTAGAACCGATAAGGACTGGTAAACACACTCTAAAGTAAAACACAAGGATTCAATAGAAATGACCGGTTTAGCCGAACCAATCTAACAATTTTACCATTTCCACACAGAAATCAGAAAAAAACCTATCCAGTACTCACGATACCACAGACAGAGACTGAACCGACTATGTGGAAATAAATTTGGTTTAAAAAACAGACAAGTTAACTGACACTTTAACCAACTTTCGAACCGAGCTGAAGGAGAAATCTCTGGAGTGACTGTTCAGTGAGGCGGAGTAAAGAATCTGATGGTTGAGTTTCAAAAGGATGCAGACAGAAACCTCAACCGACCTCGAGCTCAGCATTCTATGCACTGCATAGAAAGCTAACCACTTGTTCTCTGGGGCAGTTTAAAGGCTGGAGCTAACTGCAATAGTCAGAATACAGCAAGACTTCAAGTTTGAAAAGATGGAGTCAGTGATACACAGCGGGGAGGAGACAGTGGAATTGTGCTTCCGGAAACTAGACTGGAAAGCGGAGAGAAAGCAGGAGAGGGAGAAGTCAGAAAGTCTGTACTAGACCAGTTTCTCTTGCAGTCTGGGAAGGGAGAGGATGAGGGAGGCAGGATGGAAGTTAATCAGGGGAGGAAGGTCCCCCCAGCCCTTTGCGCAGCAGAACTTTTGGTAATCTTTCAGGGCTGAAGAGCAACACAGAGGGAGAAGAAATTGAGGGGAGTAAGGGACAGCTGTGATGGCAGGAGCTGATAGGTGGACGAGCCTAGGATCTAGCAAGTCAGGGCTGGATTTGGACAGGTTGAGGGAGGATAGGACAAGCAGAGTTTCCGTGGCAGTGATGGAGGGGCACGGAAACCCCAGGAGGGAGGGCACAAGTTGTGAAGAACCCCTGAGCTGCAACAGAGAGAGGGTCAGAAAAAGGTGAAACATTTACAATGAGGATTGGGGGAGCAGACTGGGTAGGAGGGTCAAAAAGGGTGTAAATTACCTTCCAGAATTTAGCAGTGACATTAAGGTTGCTCTGGAGATTGGCCATGAAATAGTTTGTTTTCGTAGCCTGGACAGCCTTAGTACAAGAGTTTCTAAGTGCCTTGTGAAAGAGGATGTCAGGGAGGGAGTGGGATGATTTTTTGCTGGCCCAGGCGAGATCACAGGACTTGAACTGGTTTAGGATTTCAGGGGCAGTCCAGGGGTTGTGCTGAGTTTTGACACTGGATTTTCTGAAGGGGATACAAGCGTCCCAAACGTAGTAAAACTGGAGGTGAAACAGGGAGAGGGGCACATCGCCATCAGGGGCAGAGAGGATGGCTGACCGATTTGCTGCAGCAAGGTCGCTCAAGACAGCGTCTATTTCACGTGATCGGAGGGACCTCAAACAAATATATTCTGGGGAAGAAGGACGACATAAGAGTTGCCTGAGACAAAATATTATACAGTGGTCAATTGTTTATTGAGCCCAATTACTGAGTATATTAGTTTACTGGGCTTATTGGTAATGAGCGT
This sequence comes from Neoceratodus forsteri, assembly GCA_016271365.2. NCBI lineage: Eukaryota > Metazoa > Chordata > Ceratodontiformes > Ceratodontidae > Neoceratodus > Neoceratodus forsteri. Next base: position 1,550,300,128 of record CM057450.1, read on the forward strand.
TCTAGCTCTGACCAAGTCCAAACCTGGCACTCATTAATTTTATTAACTATATTAATGGTATTAATTATACTAACCTGGTTAACCTATTTTTTTTCTTGACAGCGGAGTCCCTATTTGCCGCATATATTTTTATTAAGTGATCACCCGGATTTAGTGTTAATTAAAGCAAGATTGTTAATGCTCCTGCACATAGATTAAAGCTAAATAGCTCAAAATCTTGAATTATAGCAGGGACCCAGAGGGAAGTGTTACTGAATCACAGGTTTCATCTGGGATCAATTACATCTGAATAGTTATTTAATCACTATCAACATAACCATATATCAATTTGTAGGGCAAAGTAAATAAGACAAATATAACTACAATGCCGGTCCAAACTAGAAGCCAGTCGGAATCTGAGAATTTCAATATGTCACTATCAACGAAGCGAGCTAGAAGCACTAATATTATAAAAAATAAACCCAAGGAGGATAACATGGCTAAAAAGTGTAATGGAGAAGGAACTAAAAAAAGAAAAAAGCAATCATGCATAATGTCATTCATCAATAAAAATGAGGGAAAAGGGGAAGATGGCAAGCAGCCCATCTATTGAACAAAATAAATCATCTACACCCAAACCAGAATCAAGCCTTCAAAAAATTAAAGGAGAAAAGGGGGGAAACTAAAGAGAGAAGAATGTGGATAAACATATCACTAAAAGACAAACATAACATGGGATAAGAGGATGAAGTTGACCAGGAGATCTTTGAGATAGATAATAATAATAAAGAAACATTAGATGAAAGTGTAATTTCCAAATGGGACGATTCTATTAATTAATCGTCATGAAATTTACTCAGTTGGTGCTCATTACCAGATATAGCAACAAAAATAGATAGGGCTGTGATGATAACTGTTGCAGACAGAGACAATGAAGAGGCTACTAAAAGAAAACACAGCATCAGTAAGGCAGAGGAATTAAGCAAAGTCACTTCACATCTGCAACATACTATATCTGGATTGAAAGAAAGAAAAAATTACTCACCTTAGTAATGTTGTTTCTTCTAATGGAGTCTTGCTATATTATAGACATTAGCAGTTTGATCCAGCTCTAGAACTGCCCCGGAGTGAAATGGTTAAAACCATTCCAAAATAGAATTTTGGCACGAGAGCAGCTCTATCTGTGTCATTTCAAACTTGAACTGTCAGATCTTTACGAGCCAAACTCACTAAGGTCTGTGTGGAAGCTGTAACCTACACTAGCCAAATGGCTACCTAATAATAACAACCATTGATGGTCCCAACACCCAAGACTCAAGTCAGGGGACCAGAAATACTAACACCATTCTAATAATATGAAAATGGAACATAAGTATAATAAAACACACACGCGTACACATACACACCCCCAAAGTCCCAAAGGGACAAAATGCTAACAGGACATAAGTAGTGCCACACTAAGTTGCCCGCACCCACCAAGTAGAGGTTCTGAGAGGGGCAGGTTGGGGGAGGTCTATAATATAGCAAGACTCCATTAGAAGAAACAACATTACTAAGGTGAGTATTTTTTTCAAACAACATGAAGTCTTGCTATATTACAGACATTAGCAGAATACACAGCAGTACCTCCATGGAGGAGGGCAGAACCTACTTAGGGAATAGGCTCTGAAGAACAGCTGTCAAACGAGCATCTCTCCTGGCCTGGACATCCAGGGAATAATGCTTAGTAAAGTGTGTACCGTTTTCCAAGTAGCAGCCTGGCAAATCTCTAATAAGGGATATCTCTGGCAGCAGCTAGAGGCACAGCTGTACCCTGGTAGAATGAGCCCTCAAACCGGGGGCTCTGCCCACTCTGATAACAAAATTGGATACAGAGACAATCCACCTGGCTATTGATTCTCTTAGTGGCAGGTTGCCTTTCCCAACTCGCCATAGGTAAGGAAAAGTTGGAGGATTGAACCTGTGACCTTTAGTGCGCTCTATATAATAACTAAGAGCTCTCTTAACATCCAGGCTGTGCAACCTCCTCTCACCGAAGAGGTGATCAGTGAAAAATACTGGAAGGAGATAGATTGATTAAGATGGAAATCTGAAACCACCTTAGGCAAAAACTTCCTATTAGTCCTAAGGACTACCTTATCCCTGTGGAAAGAAATAAAGTCAGTCTCCACTGACAAGGCTTGCAATTCACTTATGCGTCTGGCAAAGTGATAGCCACTAGAAAACAGTTTTCAAGTTAGGTACTTAATTCTGCAGAAGACAGAGGTTCAAAGGGGTTGCATTAACTGGGCAATGCAAACATTAAGGTCCCAAGCAGGGGCCGGTTCCCGAAAGGAGGATTAGTATGGAGTAATCCCTTAAAAAACTTGGAAAACACAGGATGAGAGGAAAGAGGGGATGACTTTCCTGCTGACACAAAGGCAGACACAGCTGCCAAATGAACTCTCAGGGTAGCTGGTCTGAGACCCAAAGAATTAAGATGTACCATGTAATCTAACAAAATGGGCAATTCAGCAGATTCTGGGGAAATATTTTTCCCAGCACACCAAATGGAAAACCTTTTCCATTTAGAACTATAAGTAGCCCTAGTGGAAGGCTTTCTGGAAGCCTTTTGGATCTCAAGAACACCCTGAGAGAGGTGTAAATCAGCAGACTCTAACTCCTCAAGAGCCAGGCCTTGAGGTTGAGGGATTTGAGGTCCGGATACCAAACCCTTCCCTGGGCACATGTCAACAGATTGTGATTCCTGGGGAGGCACAGGGGAAGATGGACTGTCAGAGACAGAAGGAGTGGGTACCAGGGCTGCCTGGCCCAATCCGGGCAATCAGAATCACCCTGCAAGGCTGAGATCTGATTTTGACTAATACTTTGAATAGGAGAGGAAAGTGGGGGAAGCATGAGGAACTTCCTCCCAATCCAGAAGAAGGGCATCCAGGGAACTGAGCCCAGCACTGGAGGCCTGCAACAGAACAGAGGAAGTTTGTGATTGTCTGGGGCTGCAAAAGATCTATCTGAGGATGCCCCACCTGGCAAAAACTATCCCCAGCACTTGAGGATCCAGGGACCATTCGTGATGGCCCTGGGAAATCCTACTGAGGGCATCCGCTAGGACATTGTCCTTCCCTGGAAGATGAACTGCTATGAGGAAGTGTTCAGGGAATAGGCCAGGACCACAACTTCACTGCCTCGGTGCACAAGGCCTAAGACCGAGTGCCCCGTTTGTTGATGTACCACATTGTCGTGGTGTTGTCTGTTCTGACTTGTATCACCTTATGGTGGACAGATGCAGAAAAAGCTTGAAGAGCTAAAAGACAGCTCTGAGTTCCAGCAAATTGATGTGGAGCAGAGATTCCTGGGGACCAAACTCCCTGAGTGGAAAGGTCGCCCATGGGCTCCCAACCCAGAAGGGAAGCATCTGTAGTGAGAGTCAAGTCGTGAAAAGGGAAATGAAGGGACCCCGCTCTTAAGTGCTCTGATCCTGCCACCACTGGAAGCTAGGATCAAGGTTGAGTCACTGGGACCAACTTGGAAAGGGGTCTCTTCTCTGAGACCAAAAGGTTCTCAAGTGAAACTGAATGTCTCATCTGAAATCTGGCTCCCTGCACAACAGCTGTGGATGCAGCCATGTGCCCCAGGAGCTGCAGAAAGTGTCTTGCTGGTCGAGAGACCTGCAGAGTGAAGGAAGAGGCCAGAGCCACTAAATTCCTTACCCTTTCTGGGGAAGAAAGGCTCTGGCTAGCTTTGTGTCAATTCTGCCCCTATAAAGGTGAGTACCTGGACTGGTTCCAGAACCGACTTTGGTAGGTTTGAGAAAACCCAGGGAGGTGAGAAGCTGCTGGGTGACCTGCAGGTGAGATTTTACCTGTTCTGGGGACTGGCCTACAATGAGCCAGTCGTCTAGATAGGAAAAACAGCAATCTTCTGCCTCCTTAAGTGGGCCACTGCTAGACACTTTGTGAATACCCTTGGAGCAGAGGTAAGGCCGAAGGGCATTGCTCAGAACTGGTAATGACCTGAGGGCAGTTCGAATCTGAGGTACTTTCGATGGGATCTTCTGATTAGGACATGGAAATAGGCATCCTTGAAGTCCAGGGAGGCTAGCCAGTCCCCTGGCCTTAGGAAGAGTAAAATCATTGCCAGAGTTACCATTTTGAACTCTGGTTTCAAAAGATCTTGTTCAGATATCTGAGATCTAAAATGGGCGCCATTCTCCTGTCTTTTGGGGTAAGAGTATCTGGAATACAGACCCCTGCCCTGATGCAGGGGAGGAACCCTTTCTACTGCTCTGAGAGCTAACAGGGATGAGACCTCTGTTTCCAGAGCGAGGGTCTCTAAGACACTTGCAGGTAGAAAAAATCTGCTTCTCAACTTGGGAAACTTTTTGAAGCTGAGAACCAGACCCTGGCTTCTACTTCCAGAACCCACTTGTCTGAGCTTAAAGAAGCCCAATTCTGACTGAAGTAAGCCAGCCTGCCCCCCCACTGGTACAGGAGAATCGGCCCTGGGCACCCCATCAGGGTGCCTGTTTCGCAGGAGCTTTAGGCTGGTGGGTGGGAGCAGGTCTGCCCACCCCTCGTCTGCCCTGCCTCTGAAGAAGCCCCTCTGAGCATAGGCAGAGGCCTGAGTCTGGTAGAAAGGCCTGTGAAAGGCCTACCTCTACCCTGGGGGCATGCCTTTGAGGAGTGGCTTGCGCTCCTTAGCCTGGGCACTCTTGTAAGTAGTCCTATATTCATCCATCTTCTTCATGTAATTCTCTGTCTGCTCTCCAAACAGAGAATTTCCCACCACAGGAAAATCCATAGCCTTAGTCTGGGTATCCTGTGACAAACTAGTACACCTGAGCCAGGCCAACCTACCTAAAGCTACAGATGTGGCCATGACCCTAGAGGAAACATCATTAACATCCACAGCAGCATGAAACTGAACCTTAGAAGCTTCAATGCCATCAGCAGCCACCTGTTCTAGTTCACTAGCCAGCTGGTCATGGGCCTGCTTGGCCAATTGCATAACAGTATCCCATCTAGATTTCTGATACCTAGCTACATAAGCCATATAATTTGCTTGCCTGAGTCCCAGAGAGGCTGCCATATACTGTTTTTGCCATGGCATCAATCTTCCTGGAATCCTTGTCAGGAGGATGTGAAGCCAAGGGAATATTAGCTTTATCACAGGCAGCAGCCTAAAACTACAACATGACTGCATTGCTGAGAAAGGAATTCTGTCTCAGGGCCTGACAATGTATACCTTCTGTCCATCTTTTATCTACAGGAGGCACAGAATTAGGAGCTTTTAAAATTTTAATTGTTTGTTTCTAAAAGATTTATGTAAAGGAATAGACAATCTCCTAGACTCTGGAATATCCATCATTTCTACAAAATCAGGCTCCTCTTGCTCATCCACAGCCTCTTCTAAAAGGAAGCTGGAGGTTTCAGCAACTTTTTATAAAACATAAAATGAGATGGGGACTCAGACAGCATAGGGGAGATTCTAAAGGTCTGTCTGGGGAGATGTCGGTTCAATGGGCACACAGACCTTCCAGCCACATTCATACTGTTCATAATCCTCCTCCCCTCCTCTGGTTCATAAAATTCCTCAATATCATAATCCTGAACCACTGGGACGGACGAACCGACCTTTTACTAGATAGTGGTGGTTGGACGGACCCTGAACAATGACTGGACAATTTGTATGGCTTTTGCTATCTCTGCAGCAGTTGGAGAAGGAATTTTGGACTCCAGACCTGCTGATTTTCTTGTTTTCTTTACTGGAATTGGTTCCTCAGAACCAGCTTTTTTTTGCCGAGAAGTCTGGCCCTGGTCAGAGGCACTCCCTCTAGTTCAGTTGGCACCGAACCGGGCTGGCCATCGGGTCAGCGGACTTTTTGGCCTCTGTTCCTGAGCCTGCCCAATCTTTTTTCCAGGGTGGCTGCGGGAAATTCTTCATACCTGGCAGTCTGACTGGAGGTGGTCAAACCCCAGACAATAAACACATGTGGTGTGTGGGTCAGCCTTGGCAAAGACTTCCCCCACAAACATCACAGTGTTGAAACCCAGTGGGCCCAGTTTTTCTTTGGGTTTCTCAGACATAATGCCAGCCTAACCAGCACCACCCCTTTGCCGTGCCAGAAACTGCAGGCAAGACAACCTTATCGGTTCCCAACCGTGTCAATGGGTATTGGAAAACCGTAATAAATCCGCTTTTTAGAACCGATAAGAACCGGGAACCGCACTCAAATAGTAACTTTTAGTTTTAAATGAGTTTTAAACCCACCGATCGGTTCAAACCGAACCGATAACTACAAGTTCCACACAGACAAAACCTTAATTTACTTACGGTTACCACAGATAGAGCTTGAGCGAGCGGTTTTGCAGTTAAATAAAACCATTCTCGGTTAAATCCAACCAGAAAACACTTTTAAACGAGAAATGAACCGAGCAGAAGGAGAAATCACGGACGACTGTTCACTGAGTAGATGAAAGATCTGACAGTTCAAGTTTGAAATGACACAGATAGAGCTGCTCTCGTGCCAAAATTCTATTTTGGAATGGTTTTAACCATTTCACTCCGGGGCAGTTCTAGAGCTGGATCAAACTGCTAATGTCTATAATATAGCAAGACTTCATGTTGTTTGAAATATAAAAACAGAGAAAGGATGTATAAAAGAACGAACAATTGATTAGAACAAGTCTTGAAGTAAGACAAAAATCAGAAATATGGGAAGAAAGTTTCTCATACTACGAGCCAGGAAGATATGTCAGAATTAAACTACAAATCAATATCAAAAGACTTGGCTAAAGCATAAAGGGACCCGTATGTGGCCAATATTGTTTTTTTTTTGAAAAACTAACGTGTATTAAACAAGACTTTAGTTACATTAAAAGGATAACAATTGAAAAAAAACAAAACTGATATGATCAAATCTAAACAATTGAAAAAGCTAAAATAAGAATAAATGTGGGCAATGGATGTCAATGAAAAATGACTAGTTCTGACAAAAATATGGACAGCAATATAACTGGACATAACTCACAAGACAATGAAGACATGGAACTAATAATGCTGCCTCACAAAGAAGTATGGGATGACAGTGTAGGGAAAGAACTAAGGTTGACAAATCTAACCTTGTGGGAAAAGGGGGTAACAAGGGAACAGCAGTCCAGGAACACAATGATGGTGACCAGGCAAGAGAAAATTTAACTCGGGGAGAACACATGATATTAGCCTGTGCTATCACTTTACATAGGGGCAATACAAGTGGGAAAACTAGAAAAGGATGAAACCAAGAAGTGGAGAAAATAAAGCAGTAAAACAGGGCAAGCAAGATACACAGGGTAGTAATAAAAATACAGAAAAAAATAGTTAAAAAACTAAGAAGATACCAAACAATTACAAGGGCACTTCAAAAAAGGAACCAATTAAGAATATAGGAGCAAGAACCCAGGGAAAAACATCAAAGACAGATTTGGAGAGTACAAGCACTGAGTTGTTGAAAAAGGTTCCCAAGGGAGAAGAGGAAGGAAGTCAGGAGAACAAGAATGATATTCATAACCTAGAAAACTTTAGCAAGTTTTTTTGGGGGGGAAAAAAAACACAAACCTACAGATTCTGTAATACCACTTTACAAGGTGGGTATCCTCTCCGAAGAAATAGAATCATCCTTAAATGACAACACTAAGCTTCTACTGACTACAACAGTAGAGGGAGACTACCAGTTTAGCTATTACTTAAGCATCATGAGACTAACACAAGATAAGGAATGGTTTTTGGTAGTCTCCAACCAATTCTTCATCTTAAAGGGACACTGTCAACTTGTTTTGTATCATATTTTTAGGTTAAAACTCACAATTTATGATTGCTTACTTTCTCAAATTCACTGACGTTGCTGGTTGTTTCATCTGCTTTCTTGCTTATTAGAACCGAAATGCATGGTAATATATAGCTATGCCAAGCTTTGTTTTGCTTCAAATCACTGAACTACTTAGTGCATGCTTTCTGAACATTATAAAAACACTCTTGAACAGTGCAGCCACTCATAATACTATAGTATCATCTACTCCTCCCAACCGCCCCCTTTCATAATGAGTGGCTAGATTGTATTGGGAGTGTTCCTGAATCCAGGAAACACGTACTGGGAGCTGGTCAAGAAATGCAAACAAACATGTTTTGGTGTGGTAACACCAATATAGTGGGCAAGTCAGTTTTTCACTTTTTAAAAGAAAAAAAGGGATCCAAATCAAACTACCAGCTGCACCAACGGTCTCTATAGAACGTGAACAAATCATAAAATGTGTTTTTTAAACTATGGACACCAAGTACTAAGGGGGTCGACAGTGTCCCTTTAAAGGCCAGTGAAGGTAATAAACTCTCAAAAATAGTAATAATTGGTGATGAAATTTCAACACTTGGCCACCTGTTTCCAGAATACCATAAAACAAGGGAAACAAAGGGACAGACCATGATATTAGACCAATATCAGTACAGAGACACCAAACACAAAATGGGAGAAATTTCTGAAGCAACCTTAAAAAATACCCAGAGTGGGGAATCCATCTACAAGGCCACTAAGTGGGAAGTAGATGGTCAGATAACAATACAGATAGAAGGGGAGGATGCCTACTAAAAAAAAAATAAAAAAATAAAAAAAAAAATACGTAAATATAGGGAGTTTGATTCCTTGGGGATCTATTTATATGAGGAAGACAACAAAGGAAGGGAGTTTGTATATATTAAGAAGTACAGTCGTGGCCAAAAATATTGGCACCCTTGCACTTTTTCAAATAACTCACAATTCCTCTAAACATAAGCTGAAATTAACAACAGTACAGTATTTGGCCTCCACAATTCTTTATTTCTCTGTTAATATTACAGAACTTTTGTTTTTGATTCAGAATTTAATATATCCTTTTAAATCAGAAAATGAAAAGAAATGGCACTGACAAAATTATTGACACCCTAGACTTAATATTTGGTAGCACAGCCTTTGGTTAAAATAACTGCAATCAACTGCTTCCTGTAGCCATGGATGAGCTTCCTGCACCTCTCTACTGGCAGTTTGGCCCACTCCTCTTGTGCAAACTGCTCCAGTTCTCCTAGATTTGAAGGGTGCCTTCTTCCAACTGCTGTTTTCAGATCTCTCCACAGGTTTTCAACGGGATTTAGATCTGGACTCATTGCTGGCCGCTTCAGAACAGTCCAGTGTCTTGTCTTGAACCATTCCTGGGTGCTTTTTGAAGTGTGTTTGGGGTCATTGTCCTGCTGGAAGACCCATGACCTTCGATGGAAACCCAGTTTTCTAACACTGGGTTCAACATTGCTCTCCAAAATGGCCTGGTAATCTCTAGATTTCATGATACCATGCACACGCTCAAGGCACTAAAGCCAGAGCAGCACAGCAACCCAAAACATCACTGAACCTCCTCCATGTTTGACTGTAGGGAAGGTGTTCTTTTCTTTGAAGGCTTCATTTTGTTTTCTGTAAACACAGAGATGATGTGCTTTACCAAAAGCTCTAATTTGGTCTCATCTGTCCACAGGACATTCTCAGAGGGATTTTGGCTTGTTCAGGTGTGTTTTGGCAAACCCCAGTCGAGCTTTCTTATGTGTCTCTCTCTCTCAGCAGTGGGGTCCTCCTGGGCCTCCTACCATATAACCCCCTTTCATTGAGTTGGCGATGGATGGTGCGAGTTGAAACCGTCGTACCTTGTGTCTGAAGGTCAGCTTGAATCTGTTTGGCAGTTGATCGCGGCGCTTTCCCCACCATTCGAACAATCCTGCGCTCCCCTCCTGTACCCCATTTATTCCTCTAAGATATCTGAAAGCCTCTTATATCCCCTCTCCCCCTTCTCTCTTCCAGTGAATACATTATTAAGTTCATGGAGTCTTTCCTCATAAGGCTTGTAGTGCATGTGTCATTTTTGTTGCTCTTCCCTGGACTGCTTCCATTCCATTCTATGTCCTTCCTAAGATAAGGTCTCCAGAATTGGACACAGTATTCCAGATGATGCCTCACCAGTGATCTGTACAGTGGCATCACCACTTCGCTCCTTCTACTGGTTATGCCCCTTCCTATGCACCCCAGCATTTTGTTTGCTTTCCCCACTGCTTTTTCGCATTGTTTGGATTACCTCAGGTCATCTGCTATGATAACCCCCAGGTCTCTCTCCTGACTTGTGGTGGCTAGAACCTGCCCCCCCATTCTGTATTCCTCTCTTGGGTTTCTGTGTCACAAGTGCATTATCTTGCACTTGTTAGCAAAAAAATTAAGGAGAGATGTGAAACATTAACCCAGCTTAGACACTTTCTTGACGAGATGTTCTATAGTCTTGGGTGAGTTCAATGAGAGCATCTAGCATTACTGTACCATCTCTCATGAAGCAATCGAACTGTTGTCTAATTTTGAAACAGGCTGTATATGCAGTTCCAGAAATACAATGGACGTAATGACTAATGACAAAGGTAGAGAATTATGTAGGATGTTTACGGATAGAAATATCATATTGATGAATGGCCGAACACAGCTAGATGAAGGGGTAAACACACGTTTACAGGTATTAGAGCAGCCTCCGTCATAGACATGGTTTGGGTCAGTTTGTATTTAATTACTTAAAATTTTAATGCATTAGTGGGTGACAGAATGGACAGCGAACATCTGCCACTGGAGCTCAGAACTGGTATGGGACAGGTACCAAAACAGCATAAGGTAAATGGGACCCAACATATGATCAAATACAGAAAAGGAATTGGATGTGATCTGATAAAAAGTAAAAGATTTTTTTTAGAGGCTGTGATGGAAAAAGGGATATTACAAAAAAATGGAAGAGTTCCTGAACATGGGAGAAGAACATAACCAGACAGACAAATATGATATCATAACCCAAATATCAAATCTAGTAGGGGTGGACACAAAAATTTACGAAGGTAAGGGAGCACAGTAGTTAACTCATTGTATAAAGGCAAAACAAAGATTAAATTGTCAGTTTAGACTGACTAAAAAACATCATAGTAAAGAGAACAAAATATTAAATAAAGGAAAAACTATAAGATAATTGTCCCCCAGAAAGAGAAGCATAGAAAGCAAAAACTGGAAAAAAAATTATAAGAGGCCGCATATAATAAAGATAACAATTCTGGAAAATTGTGGCCAAAGGATGTGATGAATACTCAGCTAATGCAAAAATGCACATCGAATCCATAACTTGGGTTCAGCACTATAAAGAATTATTCTTGGACCCCAAGAAACTAGATGAAAATAATACAGGAATAAAGATTTGGATCCCATTGGAAAATAAAATAAGTATGAGGGAAATAGCAAATTCTATCCAAGCATTCAAGAGACACAAAGCACTGGGACCAGATGGTGTGCCTATCGATGCCATTCTTAACCCAATAGAATATTGCATACCTATTCTTTAAAAGTTGTCTGAATTTATTGCCACCTTTGGTATATATCCAAAATCTTGGTCCAAGGCAATAATTGTCCCATTGTTTAAAAATGGCAACAAGCAGGATCCTGCATGCTATAGACCGATTTCTAATTGATACTAACCAAAAATGTTTCGCTAGAGAGTATTAAATAGCCATATTTTAGACTGGATTTAGGATAATAACTTGATTGATAAAGCGCAGGCTGGTTTTCTACACTGGATTAATGCTATGTCCTGTCACATTTAATTTATAAACATACAAAAAAAAATTATTTTGTCGCTTCATCAACCTCAAGGCAGCTTCTGATACTATTAGTAGACATTTATTATGGGAAACATTGGAAGGAAATGGCATGGATAGGGCAGTACTAGGCATAGTGAGAGCACTATATAAAAATTCACAGATTCAAGTACAATATAATTCCAAAGGTGGCAAAAAACCCAAAAATTCCTAGGTAATAGAGTAAGGCAGGGGCCTGTCTTGTCCCCCATATTGTTTAATCTCTTTCTAAACCAAATATTAATAAAACAACCCAGAGTACAACATGCCAAAAATCGGAGAAAGATATTGTCCTTAACTAGGATTCGCAGACGATATTATTATCTCAGCTAGTCAACTAGCGATCAAAGGAATGCTAGCAGACTTCCATCAAGAATGTACTAAGGCCTCCCTCAACAAATGTCGAGTAAACTAAATTAATGATATATGGAAAACATAGCAAAGAGAGACATACACTGAGACTGGGGAATGCAAAAATAGAGCATATAAATGAGTTTCGATACTTGGGGATAATCATGACCAGTAATCTCTCTTGGGACAAGCATATTAAAGATAAAGAGATAAAATAAAAAATGTTACAAGCTTTGTTTAGTTTTGTTCACAAGTATGGAGAACGCTCAGTCAAAAGTATTTTAAAAGTAATTAATGCTAAAATTAGATCACAATTGCTATACAGTCCCGAAGTATGGGGGTTAAAATGCATTAATAATGTGGAAAAACTAAGGAATACATATTACAAACGATTACTGGAATTACAAGGTGCCCCCTCATCTTTAGTGAGGGCAGAACTGGGGAAGCTCCCCTTGAAATGCTTAATTCAAGAAAGAATAACCCTATAGACCCATATGGCCTACCCAGCATATGTAACCAGCTGAAATGCAACTATGTATTACCCTGTGTTATGTTGTTTCGATGCGTCTTCTGTAATGTACTCTTGCTGTATACAATACCATGCAAAATTCCATGTAATCCCTGGGTCGCCCCTGAAAAAGGGACCTTCGGGGCCCAGTGGGCTTACCCGGTGATCAAAATTTAATAAATATTGGTTGAAAGTCTATAGCATGCAGGGGACAAGATTACCATGGAACTGCCTGGAAGAAGAAGAACTAAAATATAAAGATAACTGCTTTACTTTCCTTATGATTAGAGTGGTGAAAACATGGATAAAACTGTATGACCTCCTACAATGCATATCTGATGTGTTGAGAAGACCATTTGATGAAATCCAACTAATAGTGAAAAACAGAATAAGAGATGTATTTCGTCAAAATGAGCTGGAAAAATGCTCAAAATATAAAATTAGCAAATGGATGGGTAAAAATAAACAATTTAAACTGGAACTGTACCTGTAAAATCATCAAGCATTCAGCCCGTAAGAAAATATTTACTAACTACAGGTTTGAGTACTACAAAAGTGAACACTTGAAATCATGAAGTAATATAAAGGAACTGAGCTCCAGTGGCAGATGTCGCTGAAGGAAAGGAGAGGATGACACTGTTGATTCCCTGATCAATTGTCCACTATATAACAACAAACACAGGGTAAGATTATTAAAGAATATAGCGAATCCAACCAAACAGGACCCATGTAAAATAACGGAGCAACTCTTAAAATGTAAATCTCTCAAAAAGCTTAAAAATATTGTGCCTTTTTAAAAATTATAGACGATGGGAACAATGTTGGAAAACAGACCCAATGATAATGTATGAGGGATGTTACGCCCAATATATATGGTGCACAATAAAGTTAAAAAACGCTGTACTGGTATTCCCTGCTCACAGTAGCAAAGGTCTTTACAAAAACAATGTTGGGATTTGTAACTACATTTTAGAAATTACCCTCAGGTGTGGTATCAACATATAGAGGCTTATCCATTCCTTACTGTTAAAATGATGTAATGCAGTAAATTAAATGCCTGTACTACTTCTGTAACCCTACCTATGAGGGTAGTGTACCATGTACTATATACAGATAAATGAATAAAAATCAAGTTGAAAAAAAATTACAGACATACAGAAATTGCATCTAGAAGACGATCATGGTAAATACTAGAAACCAATTGAACAACATTTATGAGACACAAAAAGAATAGGAGAAATGCACAATAACTGCAGTTCCAGTCACACTTATGTGTGTTATAAGGAACGAATATTAAACACCTTGATGAAATAAACCTATTGGAGATGGAAGATATTATGAAATATGAGGAAAAGACAGCAAAAAGTGCTAATATAGTGGGACAATGTTAAGTGACAATAGTTTTATGAAGCATACTTGAAAATATATTGTGCAATGATTTTAATGCTAAATACCGAGATGTTATTTTTATAACACTGTATTTTGGTATACTATGTAACTGTAACGACATAACTTGTCAAACAAGAAAGAAATACTACTACTACTTCTACAGTGGTCAGTGCATGCATCTGGCAGGATACCTGCTGCAACAATGCATTGGGGGTAGGAGAGGACCCAGTCCAGAACTGTGTGGCTGGGGGGAGTGTGGATTGAGCTGGGTGGGTTTGGTAATGATCTGACAGATGAAGGGACTCAATCCTGTTGGTGGTCGACTTTGAGGCCAGGAGAACCAACTGATATTGAAATTCCCAAGGAGGATGAGTTCAGAGGAATGTGAGTTAATGGCAGAGAGAATCAACCAGGGAGGAGTTGGAGATTTTGTGAGATGCACAGAAAACCCCAATGAGGATAGGGACAGCAGAGAAGAATGAAAGCCTGACAAGGAGAAACTCATGGAAGGAGGGTATGGCCTCCTGACTGGCACAGTACAGGAGAGGCTCTGGCAGACACAGATGTTAACACCCCCACCACATATTACTGTAATCATCAATATGTCACAACACCAGTTACGTACAATGTCATATAAATATATAATGGGATATTTATAATGTTAAAAACTATGTCTGTTGCCATTTTTATCTCCCTTGCCATAAAAATTCAACTTAAAATGTACCCTGCCAAATGCTCTCACCCAGTTGTGGCACCCAGGCCCACTGGTCGGGGTACCTTTGGTTTTTTCTGCACTCCCCCTTCCCCCAGCAATGTCACAGCACTTTTTATTGTGTGGGGTTCAACATGTCAAGCTTCACTGTTCTGTCTAACTGTGTACCAACATACTAAATGTACTGCATATCTAAACTGTGTACCAATCTACTCAATGCAGTGTATACCCATGCTACCCTTGTCTACAATTATTGTGTGCAACACTTTTTATCTTGTTGTTAAAGCCTGTGCTCCATGTAATTTGCTGCAAGTACTTTTGTGCCATCTTCATGACCCGGGTCGTGCCTGAAAATGGTCCCCTGGATCACTGCACCTACCCGATAACCAAAGACACAAATTGTGGCCTGTAAAAATTTTTATTTTGTAACAATTTTTTTTAAACACTGAAAATGTTTTCCAAGATTAAAAAAGTGTCACAAAAGCATAAAAATGTAACGATTTAAAAGACCATTATAAACAATGGGCATCTAAAAGGGCTTTGTAATACACACTGCTCTGTACCCCTTACATTATTCTATGTAGTATCTCCTATAGAATATCCTAGGTAAATACACGCTACAGAAAAAGGTACCAAGCATTATAAACTGTAAATTGAACATTAAGACTTACAGTGTGAGCACATTTCCAAAGGATAGCTTGCTTCATTCCCCTGAAATAAAAGAAAATAAGTCATGGTAAGTCACTCATATAAACACATACCCTGCAACCAAAAAAACATTATAAACCCCCCCCCCAAACATGTATTTTTCGATTCTAACAAAACATGAGTGCTTTTCAGATATTCAGTTCCAGATGCCTCCCAAACACTATTCTTTGTACTTCTTCCCTTAAGATAGACAGTCCATAAATGCTAACTGCTCACATCAAGGGCTTGCATCCCTTTTAAAAACGCTTTCAATTTCAAGAAGGGTTAATTTACAGACACGTGTAGCTCTCTTTAGTTTAGAACAGAGTCAATGTGATCAAAATACATGTGATTGTCACGGGTCTCATGCTCTCACGATAAGAACTCCTATCCAGTATAAATTTTCTCAGAATCCATTTACAGTATGTAAGTAAATGGTTGTGTCTGCTTATGTAATGACAATTCAATAACATCTGTAACTACAAAAAAACACTTTCAAGAACTGTTACTCCGATATTCTCTATATTTCCAAATAACTTCTGTGTTCAAGAAGACAAAATTACTCACCTTAGTAATGTTGTATCTTCTAATGGAGTCTTGCTATATTCTGACATATGCAGCGAGTCCCAACCTTCAAACTGCCCCGGAGATGAAAGAGTTAACTTTCCATGCCAGGCATGGAACGCTGAGCTCGAGCTCGGTTGAGACTATGTCTGTTGTTCTTCAAACTCAAACCGTCAGATCTTTTCGAGCTAAACTCACTAACGTCCTGTGTGGAAGCTGTAAACCTACACTAGCCAACTGGCTACTGAACATAAACACATTTCTTGGTCCCAACACAAAGACTCAAGTCAGGAGACCCAAAAATGAAAACGACACCCACTCACCCCAAAAAAAATAAAAAAAGGGGTGAAACAAAAAGGGTGGGCACCTACTAAGTGCCAACACTGCACTGCCCACCCACATCCCAAAAACAGAGGTTCTGAGAAAGGCAGGCTTGGGGGGTCAGAATACAGCCGGACTCCATTAGAAGAAACAACATTACTAAGGTGAGTAATTTTTTCTTCAAACATCATGAAGTATTGCTATATTCTGACATATGCAGACTACAAAGCAGTACCTCCATGGAGGAGGGACAGAACTTACTTAGGACATAGGCTCTGAAGCACAGCTGTGCCAAACTGAGCACTACTCCTAGCCTGGATGTCCAGGGAGTAATGCTTGGTAAAAGTGTGAACGGTTTTCCAGGTAGCTGCTTGACATATCTCTAGAATAGGGATGTCCATGGCAGCAGCTGTACCTCTGGTAGAGTGAGCCCTCAGGCCTGAGGGAGGAACCTTACCCAGTTTTCCATAGCAAAATTGGAACAGGAGACAATCCACCTGGTAATGGATCTTTTAGTGGCAGGTTTCCCTTTACCAACCTCACCATAAGTGAGGAACAGTTGGAAGGAGTCAAACCTGTGACCCTTGGTACGCTCTATGTAGTAACTAAGGGCTCTTTTCACATCTAACCTGTGCAGTCTCTTCTTGCCAGAGGAGGAATGGTCAGTGAAGTACACAGGAAGAGACAGATCGATTAAGGTGGAAATCTGAAACCACCTTAGGCAAGAGCTTTCTGTTAGTCCTGAGGACCACCTTATCTCTATGAAAGGAGATAAAATCAAGCTCCACTGACAAAGCTTGTAATTCACTTATGCGTCTGGCAGAACTGATGGCTACCAGAAACACAGTCTTCCAAGTCAAGTACTTAAGCTCTGCTGAAGATAAAGGCTCAAAAGGGGGTTGCATAAGCTGAGCAATGCAAACATTGAGGTCCCCGCAGAACAGGGTCCCTGAATGGAGGTTGGTGTGAAGCAATCCCTTGAAAAACTTGGAGAAAACAGGGTGAGCTGAGAGAGAACAGGAGCACCTGCTGAAATAAAAGCAGACAATGCTGCCAGATGCACTTTCAGTGTAGCTGGTCTCAGCCCCAAGCTATTTAAGTGAACCATATAATCAAGGACTGTGGGCAGATCAGCAGATTCTGGGGAAATATGCTTCCCAGAGCACCATATGGAAAATCTTTTCCATTTAGAATTATAAGTAGCCCTGGTGGAAGGTTTTCTAGAAGCCTTCACGATATCCATTACACCCTGGGAGAGGTGCAAGTCAGCAAACTCTTAACTCTTCAAGAGCCAGGCCTTGAGATTGAGAGATTTGAGGTTCGGGTACCAAACCCTCCCCTGAGCACAGGTTGTAATTCCTGGGAAGACACAGGGGAAGATGGACTGCTAGGGACAGTAGGAGTGGATACCAGGGCTGTCTGGCCCAGTCTGGAGCAATCAGGATCATCTTGCAGGGTTGAGATCTGATTTTGACTAGCACTTTGAACAGGAGAGGGAAGGGGGGAAAAGTATAGAGAAACTTCCCTTCCCAATTGAGAACTAAGGCATCCAGGGGGACTGAGCCCAACACTGGGGGTCTGCAGCAAAAAAGGGGAAGTTGGTGATTGCCTGGGGCTGCAAAAAGATCTATCTGCGGGGTGCCCCATCTGGAAAAATCACTTCCAAGACCAGGAGATCCAGTGACCATTCGTGATGGCCCTGGGAAATCCTGCTGAGAGCATCTGCCAGGACATTGTCCTTTCCTGGTAGGTGAACTGCCGTGAGGGAGGTGTTCAGGGAGTAAGCCAGAGACCACAACTTCATTGCTTCGGTGCACAAGGCCGCAGACTGAGTGCCTCCTTGCTTGTTGATGTACCACATTGTGGCATACCTCAACCTCCTGCCTCATAAATCAGGGACAAGGCTTAAAAAAATCAGGGACAAAGGACCAAAATCAGGGACACTTCTTCAAAATTGGAGATATCCCTTCAGGAAGCTGGTAGAATAAAGGGCCTGGTGTAACATGCATTATCTAAGGAAGAACAAGTCTGTAACTTTAATGTTTGACATTATTTTATGCTTATAACCCCCGCAGTTTGGTCATGGAAAGAAAATTTTTAGGAGGGACAGAGTACAATTTTGAGGTAAAATCAGGGACAGTTGAGAGGTATGCATTGTGGTGGTGTTGTCTGTTCTGACCTGTACAACTTTGTTCTGAACAGATTTGGAAAAAACCTGAAGTGCTAGAAATACTGCTCTGAGTTCCAACAGATTGATATGGAGCAGAGATTCCTGAGGGAACCACAACCCCCTGGGTGGTAAGGTCACCCATGTGAGCCCCCCACCCCAAGAGGGAGGCATCTGTAGTAAGGATTAAAGAGTGAGACTGGGTGACAAAGGGAACCCCTTGTCTCAAATTGTTCTGATCCTGCCACCACTGTAGGGCCTGGATCAGGGTTCGGGTTACTAGGATCAGTTTGGTCAGAGGTCCTTCCTTTGAGAACAAAGACTCTCAAATGGAACTGAATGTCCCTCATCTGAAATCTTGCTCCCTGCACTACTGCTGTAGAAGCAGCCATGTGCCCCAGGAGCTGTAGAAATGCCTTGCTGGTCGAGACACCTGCAGGGTGAATGAGGAGGCCAGAGAGACCAGGGTCCTTGCCCTGTCCAGGGAAGGAAGGCTCTGGCCTTCTCTGTGTCTAGCTCTGCGCCTATGAAGGTGAGGAGCTGGACAGGCTCTAGAACTGACTTTGAAAGATTTAGGAGGAAACCCAAAGAAGTGAGCAGTTGCTGAGTTATCTGTAAGTGTAACTTGACTTGGTGGGGGACTGGCCTACTATGAGTCAGTCGTCCAGGTAAGGGAAAAGAAAAAATTACTCACCTTAGTAATGTTGTTTCTTCTAATGGAGTCTTGTTATATTATGACATATGCAGTATAACCCCAGGTTAGAACTGCTCCGGAGGTGAAAGAGTTAACTTTCCATGCAGGGCATGGAATCGTGATCGCGAGCTCGGTTGAACACTCTGTCTGTTGTAGCTCAAACTTAAACTGTCAGATCTTTACGAGCAAAAACTCACTAAGGTTCTGTGTGGACGCCGTAAACCTACACTAGCCACTGGCTACTAACTACAAAACACATTTTTGATCTTGATCCCAAAACAAAGACTCAAGTCGGAGTTCAAGAAAGAAAAATAAGCAACACCTAAGCACCTAGAAAGGTGAAAATAAAGTGGGCATCAATGAAGTGCCAACATTGCACTGCCACCCACATCCCAAAAATAGAGGTTCTGAGAGGTGCAGGCTGGGGAGGGTCATAATATAGCAAGACTCCATTAGAAGAAACAACATTACTAAGGTGATAATTTTTCTTCAAACAACATCGAAGTCTTGCTATATTATGACCTGTCTGAACTTCAGCAGTACCTCCATGGAGGAGGACAGAACCTACTTGGGAAATAGGCTCTAAGTACAGCTGTGCCAAATCGAGCATCACTCCTAGCCTGGATATCCAGGGAGTAATGCTTAGTAAAAGTGTGAACTGTTTTCCAGGTAGCTGCTTGACATATCTCTAGGATAGGGATGTCCCTGGCAGCCAGAGACGCAGCTGCACCCTCTGGTAGAGTGAGCCCTCAGGCCTGAGGGAGGAACCTACCCAGTTTTTCATAGCAGAATTGAATACAAGAGACAATCCACCTGGTAATGGATCTTTTAGTTGCAGGTTCCTTTACCAACCTCACCATAAGTGAGGAACAATTGGAGGATTGAACCTGTGACCCTTGAGTACGTTCTATATAATGTGAAGGGGCTCTTTTGACATCTAAACTGTGCAATCTCCTCTCACCAGAGGAGGAATGGTCAGTAAAGTACACAGGAAGAGACATAGATTGATTAAGGTGAAAGTCTGAAACCACCTTAGGCAAAAACTTCCTGTTAGTCCTGAGGACCACCTTATCCCTATGAAAGGAGATAAAATCAGGCTCCACTGACAATGCTTGTAGCTCATTTATGCGCCTGGCAGAGGTGATGGCTACCAGAAACACAGTTTTCCAAGTCAAGTACTTAAGCTATGCTGAAGACAATGGCTCAAAAGGGGGTTGCATAAGCTGAGCGATGCAAATATTAAGATCCCAAGCAGGGGCAGGGTCCCTGAACGGAGGGTTGGTGTGAAGCAACCCTTTAAAAAACTTGGAGAACACAGGGTGAGCTGAAAAAGAAGAGGGCTTACCTGCTGATAAGAAGGCAGACACAGCTGCCAAGTGCACTTTTAAGGTAGCTGGTCTCAATCCCAAGGAATTCAAATGCACCAAATAATCCAGGATCGTGGGCACGCCAGCAGAGTCTGGGGAAATATGTTTACCAGCACACCATATGGAAAATCTCTTCCATTTTGAATTATAGGTAGCCCTGGTGGAAGGCTTCCTAGAGGCCTTCAATATATCCAATACACCTTGGGAAAGGTGTAGGTCAGCAAACTCTAACTCTTCAAGAGCCATGCCTTGAGATTGAGAGATTTGAGGTACGGATACCAAACTCTCCCCTGGGCACAGGTTAACAGGCTGTGATTCCTGGGAAGACACAGGGGAAGATGGACTGCTAAGGACATGAGGAGTGGGTACCAGGGCTGCCTGGCCCAATCTGGAGCAATCAGGATCATCTTGCAGGACTGAGATCTGATTATGACTAGCACTTTGAAAAGAAGGGGGAAGGGGGGAAAAGCATAGAGAAACTTCCCTTCCCAACTGAGGAGGAAGGCATCCAGAGGGACTGAGCCCAACACTGGGGGCCTGCAGCAAAAAAGGGGAAGTTGGTGATTGTCTGGGGCTGCAAAGAGATCAATTTGCGGGTGCCCATCTGGCAAATACTACCTCCAGTACTAGGGGTCCAGTGCCCATTCGTGATGGCCCTGGGAAGTCCTGCTGAGAGCATCCGCTAGGACATTGTCCTTGCCTGGGAGGTGAACTGCCGTAAGGGAGGCGTTCAGAGAATAAGCCAGAGACCACAACTTCACTGCTTCGGTGCACAAGGCCGTAGACAGAGTGCCCCCTTGCTTGTTGTTGTACCACACTGTAGTGGTATTGTCTGTTCTGACCTGAACAACCTTGTCCTGAACACATGTGGAAAAAACCTGGAGTGCTAGGAAAAACTGCTCTGAGTTCCAGCAAATTGATGTGGAGCAGAGATTCCTGAGGGGACCACAGCCCCTGGGTGGAAAGGTCCCCCATGTGAGCTCCCCACCCCAAGAGGGAAGCATCTGTAGTAAGGGTCAAGGAATGAGACTGGGGAGTGAAGGGAACCCCCTGTCTCAGATTGTTCTGATCCTGCCACCACTGAAGGGCCTGGATCAGGGTTCGAGTCACTGGAATCAATTTGGTTAGAGGATCTGTCCTTTGAGACCAAAAGGCTCTCAAATGGAACTGTATGTCCCTCATCTGAAATCCTGCTCCCTGCACTACTGCTGTAGAAGCAGCCATGTGCCCCAGGAGCTGCAGAAAATGCCTTGCTGGTCGAGAGACCTGCAGGGTGAAAGAAGAGGCCAGAGACACCAGGGTCCTTGCTCTTTCCAGAGGAAGGAAGGCTCTGGCTTCTTTTGTGTTCAGTTCTGCGCCTATGAAGGTGAGAAGCTGGACAGGCTCCAGAACTGACTTTGGAAGATTGAGAAGGAACCTAGAGATGTAAGCAGTTGCTGGGTTATTTGTAAGTTTAGTTTGACCTGTTCTGGAGACTGGCCTACAATGAGCCAGTCGTCCAGATAAGGAAAGATGGTAATCTTTTGCCTTCTTAAATGAGCAACTGCTACTGCCAGGCATTTTGTGAACACCCTCGGGGCCGAGGTGAGGCCGAAGGGCATTGCTCTGAACTGGTAATGGCCTGAGGGCAGTTCGAATCTGAGGTACTTTCGATGGGAGCTGCTGATGAGAACATGGAAGTAGGCATCCTTGAGGTCCAGGGAGGCTAGCCAGTCCCCTGGCCTTAGAGAGGGTAAAATAATCCCCAGGGTCACCATTTTGAACTCTGGTTTTAAAAGGTGCTTGTTTAGATACCTGAGATCCAGGATGGGCCACCATTCTCCTGTCTTTTTTGGGGTAAGGAAGTACCTGGAGTACAACCCTTTGCTCTGGTGTATGGGTGGAACCCTTTCCACGGCTCTGAGAGCCAGGAGGGAAGAAACTTCTGCTTCCAGGGCAA
Source organism: Neoceratodus forsteri (assembly GCA_016271365.2). Classification (NCBI taxonomy): domain Eukaryota; kingdom Metazoa; phylum Chordata; order Ceratodontiformes; family Ceratodontidae; genus Neoceratodus; species Neoceratodus forsteri. Next base: position 1,550,322,509 of record CM057450.1, read on the forward strand.
GTGCCTCTGATGGGTTTGCAGGTGGAAAAGACCTGGCTCTCATCTTCGGAAATTTTTTGAAGCTGAGAACCAGTCCCTGGCTTACTACTTCCAGGACCCACTTGTCTGTGTTACAGACTTCCAGTCCTGGACAAAGTAAGCCAGCCTGCCTCCTACCGGTAGTGGAGAATCGGCCATGGCCACCCCATCAGGAGCCTGTTTTGCAGGGGCTTTGGGTTGAGAGGTAGAAGCAGAAACACTAGAACCCCTTCTGCCTTCCTCTAAAGAACCCCTCTGGGCATAAACAGAAGGAGGCCTGGGCTTGGTAAAAGGCCTATGAAAAGGCCTGCCCCTGACATGCTGCCTTTGAGGAGTGACTTGCCTTTCTTTGGCCTGTGCACTCCTATAGGTGGTCCTATACTCATCCATTTTCTTCATATAATTCTCTGTCTGCTCCCCAAACAGAGAATTGCCCACAACAGGAAAATCCATAGCCTTAGACTGAGTATCCTGTGACAGGGCAGTACATCTGAGCCAGGCCATTCTGCGAAGAGACACAGATGTAGCCATGACTCTTGATGAAACATCATTAGAGTCTACTGCAGCATGAAATTGCACCTTGGATGTCTCAATACCATCCGCAGCCACCTGCTCCAGTTCCCTGGCAAGCTGGTCAGGGCCTGTTTTGCTAGGGCCAGGACAGTATCACCTGGATTTCTGGTACCTAGCTGCATATTATATAATTTGCCTGTCTGAGTCCCAAAGATGCTGCCATGTACTGTTTCTCTGCAATGGCATCCATCCTCCTGGAATCCTTTTCAGGAGGGTGAGAGGCTAGAGGAATATTAGCCTTGTCACAGGCTGCAGCCTGCACTACCCCCACATGGCTGCATTGCTGGGAGAGGAACTCCGTATCAAGAGCCTGATAAAGCATACCTCTTGTCCATCCTTTTATCCACAGGGAGGATAGAATGAGGAGTTTTCAGAAGTTTTACTGTTTCCTAAAAGATTTGTGCAAGGGAATACACAGTCTCCTAGACTCTGGAATATCCATCATTTCCACAAAATCAGGCTCTTCTTGATCATCAACAGCTTCCTCAACAGGGAGTTGCAGAGTCTCAGCAACTTTCTTGTAAAACAAAAAATGAGAGGGGGACTCAGATAGCCTGGGAGGGGACACTCCTGAGGGTCTGTCTGGAGAGATGTCCGGTTCAATGGGCACATCCAGACTTTCAAAATCACACTCACTCTCCTCATACCCCTCCTCCCCTTCCTCCGGTTCATAAAAATCCTCAAAATCATAATCTTGAATTAGGGAACCGTCTCAACCGAGCTTCACTAATGGTGTCTGTTCGGACGGAACTGGGGAAAGAGACTGGACAATTTGAATAGCTTTGGCTATTTCCTCAGCGGTTGGAGAAAGAACTTTTGGCCCCAAACTAGCTGACTTTCTAGTCCTTTTAGTTGGAACCGGCTCCTCAGAGCTGGCTCTTCATTTGCCCGAGGAAGTATCGCCCTGGTCAGAGGGCACTCCCTCAGGTTCGGTTGGAACCGAACCGGGCTGGCCATCCAGGTCAGCGGACTTTTGGCCTCCCTTTCCCTGAGCCTACCAACTCTCTTTTCCACGGTGGCAGCAGGAAAATTCTTACAAATCTGGCAGTCTGCACTGAGGTGGTCAAACCCCAGACAATATATACAAGTGGTGTGTGGGTCAGCCTTAGCAAAGGCTTCCTCACAGAGGCCACAGTGCTGAAACCCAGTGGGTCGGGTTTTTCTTTTGGGTTTCTCAGACATAGTGCCAGCCTAACCAAAACTTGCCGTTAATGGCAATCCGCCAAGCAAGACTCTCTTTTTCGGGTTCCCAAATCACACAATGGTCGTGTGGGAAAACGTAAATAAATCCGGGAACCGCACTCTAAAGGACTAGAAAGTAATTTTAAACCCAATCTGATCGTTCAAACCGAACGAAAAAGACGCTACAAGTTCCCACAGAAGAAAATAAACAAAAGCCTATCTATTACTTACAATACCACCAACAGAGCTTGAACCGACGATTGCGGTTAAATTTCGGTAAAATAAACCGAGAATTACACTTTAAAACTGACAAACGAACAGAGCAGCAGGAGGAATCTCCGGAGCGACTGTTCAGTGAGGCGGAGTAAAGAATCTGACAGTTTAAGTTTGAGCTACAACAGACAGTGTTCAACCGAGCTCGCGCTCAAGATTCCATGCCCTGCATGGAAAGTTAACTCTTTCACCTCCGGAGCAGTTCTAACCTGGGGTTATACTGCATATGTCATAATATAGCAAGACTTCATGTTGTTTGAATGGCAATTTTCTGCCTTCTCAGAGAAGCAACTACTACTGCCAGGCATTTTGTGAATACCCTTGGAGCAGAGGTGAGGCCAAAGGGCATTGCTCTGAACTGGTAATGGCCTGAGGGCAGCTCGAACCTGAGGTACTTTCGATGGGAGCTTCTAATGAGAATATGGAAGTAGGCATCCTTGAGGTCCAGGGACACTAGCCAGTCCCCTGGCCTTAGAGAGGCTAGAATAATTCCCCGAGTCACCATTCTGAATTTTAGTTTTAAAAGGTGCTTGTTTAAGTATCTGAGATCCAGGATGGGCCGCCATTCTCCTGTCTTTTTTGGGGTAAGGAAGTACCTGGAATACAATCCTTTGCCCTGGTGTAGGGGTGGAACCCTTTCCACAGCTCTGAGAGCTAGGAGGGAAGAGACCTCTGCCTCTAAGGCAAGTGCCTCTGATGGATTTGCAGGTGGGAAAGATCTGGTTCTCATCTTTGGAAACTTTTTGAAGCTGAGAACCAGTCCCTGGCTTACTACTTCCAGGACCCATTTGTCTGATGTCAGAGACTCCCAGTCCTGGACAAAGTAAGCCAGCCTGCCCCCTACAGCTAGTGAAGAATCGGCCCTGGCAACCCCATTAGGATGCCTGCTTGGCAGGGGCTTTGGGCTGAGGGGTGGAAGCAGGCCTGCTTGTACCCCATCTGCCTCTCCCTCTAAAGAACCCCCCTGGGCATATGCAGAAGAGGAGGCCTGGGCTTGTTAAAAAGGCCTAAGAAAAGGCCTGCCCCTGGGAAGGTGCCTTTGAGGAGTGGCCTGCCTTTCTTTGGCCTGTGCACTCCTACAGGTGGTCCTATACTCATCCATTTTCTTCATGTAATTCTCTGTCTGCTCCCCAAACAGGGAATTACCCACAACAGGAAAATCCATGGCCTTAGTCTGGGTATCCTATGACAGGCCTAGTACATCTGAGCCAAGCCATTCTTCGAAGTGCCACAGATGTAGCCATGACTCTTGACACATCATTTGAGTCCACTGCAGCATGGAATTGCACCTTGGATGCCTCAATACCATCAGCAGCCACCTGCTCCAGCTCCTGGGCAAGCTGGCCATGGACCTGTTTTGCTAGAGCCATAACAGTATCCCATCTGGATTTCTGATATCTAGCAACATAAGCCATATAATTTGCCTGTCTGAGTCCCAAGGATGCTGCCATGTACTGTTTCTTTGCCATGGCATCAATCCTCCTGGAGTCCTTGTCTGGGGGGTGTGAAGCCAAGGAAATATTTGCCTTGTCACAGGCTGCAGCCTGCACTACTCCAACATGGCTGCATTGTTGTGTAAGGAACTCTGTATCAGAGCCTGACAACATGTACCTCTTGTCCATTCTCTTATCCACAGGAGGTATAGTGTGAGGAGTTTTTAGAATTTTAAATGTCTGTTTCCCAAAAGATTTATGCAAGGGAATAGACAGTCTCCTAGACTCTGGGATATCCATCATTTCCACAAAGTCAGGCTCCTCTTGATCATCCACAGCTTCCTCCATAGGGAGCTGGAGGTTTCAGCCACTTTTTATAAAACATAAAATGAGAAGGGACTCAGAAAGCCTAGGAGAGACACTCCTGAAGGTCTGTCTGGGGAGGTCGGGTCAATGGCACATCAGACTTTCAAATCACATTCACTCTCCTCATACTCCTCTTCCCCTCCTCCGGTTCATAATATTCCTCTAAATCATACTCTTGAACTGGTGGAACCGGCCGAACCGAGTGCCTACCTGACGGTGCCGGTTCGGTCGGAACCAGGGAAAGCGACTGGACAATTTTGATCGCTTTGGCTGTTTCTTCAGCAGTTGGAGAGGTAAGTTTTGGCTCCACACCAGCTGATTTTCTAGTCCTTTTTGCTGGAACCGACTCCTCAGAGTCGGATCTCCTTTTGCCCGAAGAAGTCTCGCCCTGGTCAGAGGGCACTCCTTCTGGTTTGGTTTGAACCGAACCGGGCTGGCCATCCGGTTCAGAGGACTTTTTGGCCTCCCTTTCCCTGAGCCTACCAACTCTCTTCTCCAGGGTAGCTGCAGGAAAATTTTTACAAATCTGGCAGTCTGCATCAAGGTGGTCAAACCCCAGACAGTAAACACAGGTGGTGTGGGGATCAGCCTTGGCAAAGACTTCCCCACACACACTACAGTGTTGAAACCCAGTGGGCCCGGTTTTTCTTTTGGGTTTCTCAGACATAGTGCCAGTCCTATCCAAACTTACCAGTTTATGGCAATCCGCCAGGTAAGCCCCTCTTATCGGTTCCCAACCGTGTCACGGGTCGTGGAAAAAACCCTAATAAAATCCAGTTTTTTTAGAACCGATAAGAACCGGTAACCAAACTCTAAATCACAGATTAAGATTTTTTAAACAACTTGATAGGTTCAAACCGAACCGATAAACCGTTTACAAGTTCCACACAGAATAGAATTAATGTAAAACCTATCTAGTACTCACAAATACCACAGACAGAGACTGAACCGACAGGTTGCGGTTTAAATTCGGTTGAAAACCGAGAAAAACGGTACTTTAACCGACAAAATAAACCGAGCAGAAGGAGAAATCTCCAGAGCGACTGTTCAGTGAGGCGGAGTAAAGAATCTGACAGTTTGAGTTTGAACAACAACAGACAGAGTCTCAACCGAGCTCGAGCTCAGCATTCCATGCCTGGCATGGAAAGTTAACTCTTTCATCTCGGGGCAGTTCGAAGGCTGGGACTCACTGCATATGTCAGAATATAGCAAGACTTCATGTTGTTTGAAATACATTTTCTTGGAAGATTAGTAGATTAAACAAACAAGATTTCAAAGTACTCAGGGGCATTGGGACTGTCTGAAGGTAATATAAGTGGCCAACAGCTTCTGCTAGTACTATAAAACAAATTACTCCACTGAATAGTGTAGAGCCTGTGTTTTTACAAGAAAATAGACAAGGGAAATTAAACTAGCCGGGGGGGGTGGCGCTGAGCATTTTGCAATTTTTTTTTATTAAATCAGAGTTGTTATTTTATTGAAACGTTCTTGCTGTCAAGTGTTCAGACTGCTGCCAGTAACCCCTTAGTCAACCTACCTCGTGTTTTTTTTTTTTTATTTTATTTTATTTTAGGCTTTGGTAACTGGGTGAGGCCCACTAGACAACTGCCTGTTTTCAGGGGCGACCTGGGAGCACTGGGCGGTTAAGCGACTTGCTCAGAGTCACACAGTATATGCAAGTGGAGGCTGTCAGAATCAAACTCAGGTCTGGTCTGTTGGATGTACCAAACTTGTTCACACCTCGTTCCTCTAACCTCTAGGTTATACTGCCAGCCCATGGCATGCCTCTCACAGTGCACACACTCAAGTCTGAAAGGAGCATGTGGGGGGAGGTAAGACGGCAGTGGAGGCCAATGTCAGCCATGCATTTCTGGAGCTCCCGTTCTGTTGCATAAGGAGTGATTAGTTCCCTAGCACTCTGACACTCACCCAGCAGCATTATGTACAGTCAGAAGCAGATCATGCATGCACACAACAATGGGAGAGAGAGCCTGCCCATCGTGAGGGAGCTGCCTCCCCATACTGTTGCGGGGGGCCTGCTGTGGGGCTGGAGCATGGCGCCAACCCTCCCTGAGCTGGTATGTGCTGCCGTAAGAGCATTCTTCCCCATCCCACTGCATAAACCAAAGACTGCTCCTGAGCTCTGGTTGCCTGCCTGAAAAAGCCTCCAGGAGGCCTATTTAGATTTTATTTAACTACCGTACATCTTCGATCTAAAGCCGCGGCTTTTATTTCAATCAGTGCTGATGTACTAGCAGCTTATGTTTATGGGTATCTTGTATTACAATTTGACAATTTTTCAATAAGCTGGCTGATGAGATAAAAGTGGATATGGGGCTATACAAAAAAGGTGAGAGCCGTTGTGATTAGCTGCAGTGCAGTGCGATTGCTAGCTATTTATAAAGTGAGTTGGAGCCTGTGAAGGAAATGCCAAAAAAGAAAAGCATTTGATCTTGAATTCAAAGTCGCTGCTGCCAGGACAGCTGAGAAGGAGAGAAACTGTCCTGTTGCAGCAACCCTCCACACAGATGAAAAACAGATCAGAGAGCAGAGGAAGAAGTTGAGCACCCTTGTGGAAACTTATGTCTGTAATGGGATCAATGGGGACTAATAAAAAACGAAGGTGGTGGTAGAAAAGCACAATACCATGAGGTTGAGGCTGACCTGGCCAGCTGGATTATGCTACACAGAGATGTACACTATCGTGTCACACAAAAGGCTGTGGCACTCAAAGAAACTGCCCTTGCTCAGTACCCTTCATTTAGTGCTGGCAGAGGGTAGGCAGACACATTTTTATGGCAATGAGATTTTACAATTAGACAGCAAACAACTGTAGGTCAGCGGCTGCCAGAAGACTTTGCCCCCAAAATTGAGTTTCGCATGCTTCTGTGTTTGTCAGATACAAAACAGAAGCTTTTGCCAGCAACGATCGGAAATATGGATGGAACTGCAATTTGGCCAGACATGCCTGATACTAGAACAACTGACATTGTTGGCTGCAAAGTCTGTCCCCCTCCTCACTACAGGCCACAAAACACAGCAAGTGACAGCATGTCTAGCAGCGATGCCAGATGGTCATAAGTTGCCCCATTTTGCTGTGCTAAAAGGAAAGCAGATGCCTGAAGAAACCATAGGGGTATCAGGAGTGATAGTGGCTGTGTCACCCAATGGCTGGATGAGTGAGGAGCCGACTCTCCTCTGGCTTGAGAGAGGGTGGGGTTCAACAGCCTTCATCAAGCATATGCTGGTGTGGGATGCCTTTCGGTGTCACCTATCCCGTTGCTGTGAAAAAGGCTACAAAGAACAAAAAGACTGTGATTGGGGTTATACTTGGCAGCTGCACTAAGGTTTTGCAGCTTGTCGACATTAGCTGGAATGTTCCCTTCAAAGCTGTCTACAGAGAGTTTTACGACACCTGGCTGGCAATGGCGGAGCTGGACAGAACAGCAGCCGATAACCCCCGAGCACCCAAGCAAGGATCGGATCAAGCTTTCATGACAGGCAGTCACCAGAGACATGATTATTAAATCCTTTCAGGTACTGGCAAAATAGCAGTCACCCTAAAAACACAGTACAGCACCTACTGTATTTTTAATTTTTTTTTTTAATCAGGTGTGTGCCATAACAAGTACCGACCCTGATCAGCTGCATGAAAGAGGGTGGAATCGCAGAAGAAGTCTGGGTAGAGCTGATCACAAAGCTGGCAGCAATAAGATCAAGTGATAGCTCCACAAGCAGTGCTGACTGTTCTGAGACCGACACCAGTGAAACTGACACACAAGAGCCTCTGAGCTGTTCCGATTCCGATCTCAGCAGTGAATTGGAGGGCGAATGAATCAGAATCAGACACTCCTGTGTGTACGAGTATGTGTATGATCAGAGTATGAGAGTAAAAATATGTTTTATGTTTAATTTTAATGTCTGAAATAAAGAAATAAAATCCTTTTTAACCACTCACCCTCACTTCTGGTACCGTAAACACCCACACCAAACCAAGAACGCCAAGTAACACACCAAGTAACTCCTGTCATTTAAAAAGCAGTTACGACAGAAGGCCTTGCAGAACCACAAGACCAAAGCCAGTTCTGCATCTAGAGGCAATGTCCAGACTGTAATGCTTAGTGAAGGTGTGGAGAGACTACCACGTGGCCACTGCACAGATTTCTGCAGTGGACACATTCCTGAAAAAGGCAGTAGAAGTAGCAACACTCCTAGTGGAGTGACCCTTAACGGCCCCGGAAGGGATTTCACATGCTTTTGGTAGGTGAAGTGGATGCAGTTAGCCAACCACCTAGAAATGGTCAGTTTGGAAGTGGCCTTGCCCTGGCACTGGGAAGCAAAGGCCACCAAGAGCTGATTTGTCTTATGGACCTCTGTAGTCCGGTTAGTGTAATACCTCAGAATCCTGTGCACATCAAGAGTGTGCAGAAGGTATTCCCCCATTAGAATGCTGTGGATAATAGAGGGGCAGTTCGACACTCTGGTTGAGAATGGTTTCTGAGACTACCTTTGGAAGAAATGAAGGGTTTGTCCGAAGAACTACTCTGTTCCTATGGTAAACGCCTGAAGTTACGAAACCCTTCAGACGTAAGTGACTGCAACTAAACACACACACAGTCTTCCAGGAAAGGAAGCGCAAGTCACAGCCAGAGGCTGGTTCAAAAGGAGGCAAGGTCAGTTTTTCCAACATAAAATTCAGGTCCCAGGGGGAACATGGATTCCAGATCGGCAGTTTCAAGTGGAGGATCCCTTTTAAAAAAAGTCTTCGTAACCTCAAGTTGAGCCAAAGGTTTGCCCTCCACTGGGAGGTGGCAGGCAGACACCGCAGAGAGATGGACCTTATGGAAGAATAGCTAAGGCCCGACTGATAAATGTGTGGGCTACTCTAACACCTGGGCAGCTGAACACGAAAAGGGATCCCAGCTCCTGACTAAGGACCAGATCGAGAATCTTTTCCATTGCGTGGTAGAGGTGGATCTGGCTTCCACCACGATATGGGCGACCTGTGTAGAAATCCCATAGCGGGAGGCCACTATGTCCAAAGGTGCCACACCTGCAGGTGAAGAGACCGTAGGCTCTGGTGCACCAGGATGCCCTGCTCCTGAGTCAGAAGGTCATGGGATAATGGCAGGGGAACCAGAGGTTCTAGCGCCAGATGCTGTAAGAGAGAAAACCAAATCTGGCATGGCCAGAGAGGAGCAATCGGAATCAAATGTGCCCCTTCTTCCTGAAGTTTCACCAGAACCTTCTGAAGGGGAGGAAAAGTGTAAAGAAACCTCCATTTCCAAGAGAGAGAGACAGTGCGTCTCGCCAAAAAGCTCCATGCCAGGGAACGAGTGAGCAAAAGTTGGGTAGTTTTGCATTAAATGGGGAGGCGAACAGATCCATCTCTGGTCGACCCCATCGAAGAAAAAGATCTTCTACTACCTCTAGCTTTAATTCCCACTTATGAGCCCTGGCCACTGATCGAGAGACTGTCCGCCAGGATGTTGCTTACGCCTGGAATGTGGGCTGCTGTCAGGAAAAAGCTGTGTTGAATCGCTCAGTACCAAACCCTCACTGCTTCTCTGCAGAGAGGGTACGAGAGAGTTCCTCCCTGTTTGCTGATGTACCAGACAGTGGACATGTCAGTCTGGACAAGAAGTGATCCCGGTAATAGAAGGGACTGGAACTCCTGGAGGGCGTACAGAACTGCTCTGGTCTCCAGAACATTGATATGGAGCAGAAGCTCCTGGTCGGACCAAGCCCCTCGTGCCTTGTGAACCCCCAGATGGGTTCCCCAGCCCAGGTCTGAGGCGTCTGTGGTAAGAATCTGGATTGGGATAGGGGATTGAAAAGGGGCTCCCTGAACCAGGTTGGAAAGAGCTTGCCACCAGCGAAGATCTCTCTGTATGTTGTTGGAGATCATGACCATCTGAGTCATGTCGTCCGTCCTCTGATCCCACTGGACTCGAAGAGACCACTGGGTGATCCTCATGTGAAGTCTGGCCAAGGGGACTGTGAGAATGGTTGCTGCCATCAGTCCCAAAAGGCGAAGCACAGCATGTCCTGGGATCCACAAAGCCCGGGCCACAAGAGTGGCTTTAAAAACTAGGGTCTCGGCTCGATTCGATGGCAGAAATGCCTTGTTCTGAACTGTGTCTAGTACTGCTCCAATGAATTGGAGCCGTTGAGATGGTACTAGCTGGGACTTGGGCAAATTGACCGTGATACCCAGAACAGCAAACAAGCTCAGAGTGAAAGAAAGATTCTTTCAGGCTGTTCAGCGAGGGTGCTATGAGGAGCCAGTCATCCAGGTACGGGGAGCACGTAAAATGCCCCGACAGCCAAGAAAAGCCGCAACCACCGCTAAACACTTGGTGATCACCTGGGGGGGGGGCAGAGGAAAGGCCAAAGGGGAGTGCTCGGAACTGAAAATGGTTCTCCTGAAAAGTAAAACTGAGGAAGCGGTGGTGGGCCGGGAGGATAGGGATATGCAGGTTCCTGCATGTTCAAACAGCACAGTCAAGAATTTGTTTGGAGCAGGGGGAGAAGCCCCTGAATGGTCAACATGCGAAATATCTTGTACTCGACAAAGAGGCTGAGCATGCTGAGGTCCAGAATCGGTCTCAGATCGCCCATCTACTTTGGAACTAGGAAGAAGTGGGAGTAAAATCCCCCTTCCTAGCTGGTTTTGAGGGACGGGTTCTATGGCTGCATTTAACAGGAGAGCCTGTATCTCCTGGAAGACTATGGGGATCTGATCCCTTAGATAAAAAGACTGTCCCGGAGGACGAGGAGCAGGGATCTCGGAAACCTATCGAGTGACCTCGCTGGATGAGTTGAAGCACCCATGCTTCTGCGGTGACCAACCTCCACCCCTCAAGATGGAAGCCGAACCTCCCTCCTACCGGTTCCTCCATGACTGCAGGAGGTAGCGGAAGGAGGGGAAAGAAGTCAGGAAGCCGAGGGGAACTTTTGCCCCAGAGGCCGGCTTTGGCTCTCAACCAGGGCTCGCCGCTTGCCCTGGACGCTACTCCTGGTTTTTATTCCATCTCCTTGGCAACGAAAGACTGCTGCTGCTGTTTCTGCCCCGTCCGGTACACTGAGCGTACGTCCTGAAGGGAGCATCCACTCTCTTGCAGCCTGGTAATAATATCTTTGGTGTCACCGCCAAAAAGGACAGAACCCTTAAAAAGGGCGTCCAGAAGGGAGGACTGGACATCTTGTGCCAAACCTGCAATCTGAAAGCCAGGAAAGGCGATGGATGCAGATCCCCGTGGCTGCTGCCCTAGCCACTGAGTCAGAGTCATACGTTGCACGCAAACCATGACGACAAGAAGACTTGCCCATTCTTATTTTGTCCAGCAATTTATTACGGAGTGACTCATCCTGGACCTCCTGAAGATCCCTCTCTAGCTCAGAGAGAGAGAGGCATTCTGGAATGCCACCATGTGTGAAACATAACTGAGGGACCGGATGGCACAAGAGGAAAAGGAACAAACCTTCCGGCCAAACTGATCCAGCTGCAGAGTCTCCTTGTCGGGAGGCGATTAACTCAAATGCTTTGGTTGCGCTGACCGGTCGTGGGCAGCAGTGATTACCATAGAGTCAGCTTTGGGATGAGTCGTGAGATGTTGAATCCCTTCCGGGGATAGTAGGTATGATCTGCCTTTCTGGAGATAGCCGGGATGGATGACTGCTACTGCCAGATAGTAGTCACCATATCCTCATAAGGACCCATCGGGGGTAGAGGGTCCGTAGTGGTTAGATCCAAATGTTCTGCCAGCCTCTTACGCTGGGGGTCCACTTCTTTGGAAGGCCAGCCTTCTGCTGCCTAAATAGCGTGCAAAAGGTCCCCAAAGGAAGGATCCTCTGGAGGAGATTTTGGGGATTCTTTGGGTGGTACCTCGACTGGAGACCAAGGATCCGAAGGCTTGGAGTCTGAGTCCGTGTCAGAAGGCTCAGAATCACTGGGGATGAAAGGGTCTGCCCCAGATGAGCCTACAGGTAGAGCACTCGCTGCTCTGCCAGAGGGTATTGGTTGGGGAGAGGTCCTCAGAACAGGGATGTTTCCCCACAGACTGCCTAAGCTCCGTGATGAGCTGGGTCCTGGCATCCTGCCACCATGTGGGGATAGTCTCCCGATCTGGCACTGGAGGAGGAGAAAACTGGTAACCCGCGTAACCTGGATACTGCAGGTATTGCCAAGAAGGGTACTGAAAACCTGGCAATCCAGGGGAATATCCATAAGGGTTATACCCAGGGTATCCCAGCGTCGGAGGCATGTGTCCTGGCATCGGGTACTGAGGAGCTGACGGTGGGCCGCCCGGTTGCGGTGCCTGGGGGTCTGGCTGTGGAAGACCGCCAGGAGGTTCGACTGGACCTACAGGGGGAGGTGCCATAGCACCACTGGGTGGCGTGGGATTCAGGAGGGCCCCCGAAGGTCCTGAGGGGGGCTCCATATCAGCAGGGTTTTAAATATAGACGGTATCGCATCACACTTTGCGATGCAAACTGGTAGTTCATGCTATCCATTTTTACTTTTCCATCGCAAAAAGTTCTATGCATTTCAGCGTGCCGCCCAGCAACCGTGCTATTAAACATGACTAAAGGTAAAAACATTACAGGGTTTTTCTGTTTGGGTGCACTCCTGCCGATATGGAATTAGACATGCACTTTTTTTTTTTTTCCAAGCATGGCCCTTAAGTGACTGCTCAGTATCGGGTGGAAGGAAGCTAAAGAGCAGTGATTGGTGTGCCCAGCAGTACGGGTAGTTTTGGCGCCATGATTAATCTGCTGCTAGCAGCCTAGCTCAGGTCAGGACAGCACCAGGCAGCAATTAATTTTACTTGCCATCAACAATTACCAGAGAAGGACTCTGGTGGAGTAGAGCAGCAAAAGCAAGAGTTTGACTGGATCTGACCAGGACTGTCAGGATGTTCAGCAGAGGTCATTCACTTTGTATGGCAAGTGACTACGTTGTGCAGTGGCAAACATACAGTAGCCACCCTGCCTGGTAGCATAGTGGTAGGCCAGCTGCTACAACTTGGCTCAGTCTGAGGGAGAGCCGTTTTGACTACTTTTTGTCGCCCTGTCTCGTGTTGATCTTGGATGCCGTTATAGTGAAGTCCAGAGAGTGGAGACTGCTGCTGGTCTCTTGTACAGGTCAGCTGTCAGAAATGCATTTGCAAGTGTTTAGAGAAATACGGAGGAAAGTACCCACAAAGGGATTAAAAAAAAAAAAAAGAAAGCCAAGGTTTTAAAGGAACCTAAACGACAGTAGGTGTACTTTTCTTGGGATTTACTCCAGTGTGTATTTTAGGTCATTCTTTCTTTAAATTTCCAAAATGATGCAACTCTAGACAAAAACTCAGCCTCCTGTCTTGTAACTTGTTCTCTCTGAAGACTTATTCATTCATGCTGAGAATGCAGTTAAGAAATAGATACAGGGGTCAGTCTGCAATTCTAATCTGGCTGGATTGTTTGTTGTGTTGGGGAGGGGCTACATGTCACATGCAGAGGGAAATTAAATGACATCTTTTTTGTATGTTGACTGTGTGTGTAACCAGACTAGACTGTGTGGGGGATATTTTGACGAGTGGATGAGTCATTACACAAGGCAGGGAAACTTAAGTCCTGTATTTTAGAGGGCAGGGAACATGAGTGGTGACTAGGGTGGTGGTACAGAGATTACTGGGGGTTGCAATGGGATGGATGGTGTGTATGTGTGTTTAGGATACTGAAACAGATAAAGCAAAGACAGTGCTAATTTTAATAAAGGATGTTATTATCTCAGGTGTTAAAAAGTACATTTTTAGTATTTTTAATTTTGCTAATCAAATTGAGGCAAGTGCTATTCATTTTCACAGGTGATTAGCACTTTAACGTGCAAAACTGCTAATCAATTTTCTCAGCTTATTTAAAACCCTGATCAGGATCCTTAGCCGGCGGCGGACTCTTGTCCAAAGGCGGCAACAGACCTGGCGAAGGGGGAAGTTCCGGAAGAGACCCCAATGAAAGGTCGAACAACGATCCTGTCGACAGGGACAGAGCAGGATCAGGTGGCGAATCCCTGGGGTGCAGGACCCAGAGGGATGCAGGGTCTCTCAACAGCACACTCTAGCCAGTGTCGGGGGGCCTCATAGGAGCCCAACAGGTGAGAGGAATCCAGGCAGGCAACAGAGGATCCGTCGCCTGACTGATCAGACCTAACCAGGCTAGTGGCAGCAGGTGGGCTGCCACTAGGCTTATCGGTCAAAGCCGTGCTCTCGTCAGCAGGGTCCAGGGGAGACTTACCGGCAGTGCTAGGAGGAGACAAAACTGAAACCTCGAGAGAGAGGCTACCCCCAACTGGCCACTCACCTCAGCAAGAGGGGGAGAAGGTGCTCAACCAAGAGAGACAGACGGGGCACCAGGAGAAGTACTCTCAGTTTTTGGAGCAGGCCTCCCGCGTGGCGACAGACTCTTGTCCCGGCGCTTCTCCTTGCTCTTTTTTCTGTGGGATGATGGCCTTTCCTTCAATTCCTGGAGCTCCTTTTCCATCTACGCCAGCCGCCGGGTAAGGAGGTGGACCTCGAGGTCCACTTGCGCCTGGTCCTGGTGGCTTGATTGAAGGCTTGGCAGATGGCATACTCATCCGAGTTGTGCTTGGGGCCTAAGCACAAGAGACAGCGGGAATGGTCGTCCCCGTGCAGGATTTGGGCTCCGCACTTTGAGCACCACTTCTTGACACGAGTCAACATACAATCGGTCGAATAATAGAAGAAAAAATTTAAGGTATAAAGAAAAAAACTGACACCCGGGTGTTAGATCGCTGTTCTATCTCGTGAGCTGAACGAACTGAGGCGACATCGGGTAAGAATTGAAGGGCGGGCACGGGACCACCCCTTTTATAGTCTTGCTGACGTCACGTCACCTGACGTCAGGTGCAGTCCCCGCTGACTGCTGTCTACAAGTTTGCCGTTGGAACTGGACACCAGGGGGCACAGTCCTATATGTGAAGACCTACTGCAGGAACCCTCTCGAAGTAAGATCCCAAGTTCCCACATCTCTTACAAATTTCTGCACCTCAGTCATTTTTTGCCACTGACTAATAGAAAACAGAGTTCCACTACCAAGAAATTACAGTTCCCTCACCTACAAATCTAAAGGCAACAGTTCCACCACCTAAACAATTTAACCATTAGCCTAACTCAGAAAATTTCTTCACACATGTCGTCAGACCTGTCAGGAGTACTCCTGGGTGCTCAGTAGTGGCTGGGCACTTGCATGCCATCCAAGTGGCTGGCTGTTGGCTTAGCCCAGATAAGTTGAGGGCACTAGTCACACTTTGAGCACGATAGCAGTACAAGGCCCAGACACCACACTACAACATGGGTATAGAGATGCCACTGCATGAGACCTTGGAGGCTGCTTGGGACGGACCCCGGGTTCTGGGACATAGTCCATCCCCAAGGACTCACAGGTGGTACGGGGAAGGGGGTGCCCATTGTGCAACAATTTAGTTGGACCACCAGGTGGGTACAGCACTCTTGGAGGCATCTCCCCTCAACTTGGGTCTTCCTATAGCTTTCAGGCCCGCGGTGGGGTCCCCAAAGATCATCTGTGAGGAAGGGTACCCCAGAGACCTCCTTGGCTGATACCATCAAACACCTGAACCAAAAAAAAAAAAAAAGGTGAAACAGGTACTGTACTAAGAAACAAGAATCTTCATCTTCATGAACTGTATTGGAAGAGTCTCCCCAAATGAGTGAGAGGAGAACCCATGGACTGCACTGCTGAAATGCAAACCCAGGAAGGCAGGTCACAAGGTGCACCTTATGTGTAGAGGAACTGGTGTAGGTGGTGCCCAGCAAGCCATGCTGGCTGCCAATGTGAAGGAGAACCCATAGGCTTCGTAAATGGCAGCCTTGTACAGATTCCTCAGTCAGGAGTTCTCACTGAACTTACTGAGCACCTTGCCAGCATGCCATAATTTAAACATACAATGTACCATGTCTAAGCAGTGTCCACAGATTAAGTACAGAGGAGCAAGATTTGGGTCGGGATAAGGAAGTGGGAATCCCAAGGGAGTGTTACCAGAGAAGCAGGAATAGGCCGTAGCAGTCTGAAGACTACGTCAGGTAGGATGCTGAAACATAAGTGCGTGCTCTTAGCTGTGCTGCTAGGTTTGTTTGTTTTTTTCAGTACTTGTGTAAGGTGTTTGTTTGGATCCACACAAGTCTATATGGCTGCTTAGCGAATAGGCTTGTGTATCCTGAATATGACAGTGTTAGTGTGAGGCACCATTTGATGTCTGAGACCAGTGTGAAATTGCACTGTCCAGCTAACAAACGTATCCAGCACGCTCACCGGTATACTGGATGTGGAATGCCTTTTAATGACAAAGTTTAATGCATTTTTGCATAAGAGGCATTCTCAGCTAATGTGGGGCCACTTGTGTGGAACTCACTTAAAAAAACAAAAAAAAAACAAACATCCGAATTAGAGTATCGATGTAAGTCATTTGCAGCGACTACAGCCAATGATCAAATGTCAATCTGATGATAATTTTTCTTTTGCAGATATGGAATGCTTTAGTTCATGTTGGTCTTGTGTGTTATGCAGGTGATGTGTCCTTGCATGGACTTCCTTGAGAACTTTATTTCTTGTATGTTTAATTTTTTTCCCCTTCTCTGTAAACTGAAACCCAGCACATCACTTACTGCATCTCTGTGGTTTGCCATCTACCAATCTGTCCAGTGTAGGAGCTCCTATTCTGCATGTTATCTTAGATAGCAGAAAACAATCATAAGATAATAATGCGTTTATTAAAATGCTATAGAATTAAAAGATCATAGTATTACAATGCTACAGAATTAAAAAGCCAGTTAAATCCAAGAAAAAGTATTAAAAAGATGAAATGCTTGTGACAATTCATAAACGCACGTGATAATGACACAGTGAAAAAATTGCTTTAAAAAGGACAAATTTTACAGCGTAAAAAGGTTTTTTTGTAAAGATAACTTCCATCACGATGCAAACATTAGAAATGTGTGATTGTTTAGAAAAATTTCATCATTCATGCTTTCTGTTCTATATTAATAAACAGATATAGTACAGGATGTTACATCTTCAAAATTTCAGTAATAATGTCTGTCACATTTGAAATATTCCTTGTTAGCTTTAAAAAATCTAATGTAATGTACAAACTTTTTTAGTGTAAAATGTTAACTATTTTAATCTAAATGAGCTGCATGCAACTTTCAGTACATCAGCCAAGTAAAACAAACAAAAATAGCCGGCCTGTCGTGCGGCGGTTGGATTTCCGCTGGTGACTCAGGTTAGGAGGATCAAGCGTCCTTGGACAGCTCTCCTTCGTCGGGGGCAGTGTGTTTTCGGTGCCTTGGCGACCCAGCGGAGGCTGTCTGCCACATAGCACTGACCCCTTCTGACCCAGGGGCGGGGTACTGGTCATCACTGTATATCCCCACCCCTGCCTACAGGAGACAAACCATGTGCCTGGCACGTCTCCATGAAGCCCTGCCCTCGGCCTTCAATTAGCTTCCGAAGCCGTCTCTCCCAACCAGATACCAGTATTGCGGCGCTGGTAGGGAGGTGGTGCCAGAACCCCACCCTCTGGAGGGAAAGACAGGGGTGCCTGGGAAAGTGCAGGCATAGTCGGAGGTGGGAGAGCAGGGGTCCGTGACCAGGGCTGACATCAATGGTTAGGCACACAGCAAAAAGCATACTAAATAAATAAAAAAAAAAAAAAAAAAGCTTTATAATGATTTATCAGTCTACAAGTTCTTTTCAGTTTGTCCTGTGATTTTTCATGTCGGTGTCAACTGCGTTAATGTACTGTCATGTGCATTCATCCTGCTGAAAGCTTTGAATGGTTGTAATTTAGACTTTCTAATTACATTTTAATAAATAAAATCATTAAACTGCATTGTAACATACGTAGCAGAAGGGAGGGAGATGACAGGTGGAGTGCCGTCAGGTGACAGTGTATTAAAGAACATGATCGGCACAGCGTGAAGGGCTCTGAGGGAGATCCCTGGAGGCAGACCTGCACTTGTGTAGAGGAAAAATAATTTTGCAAAGGCAGCCATTTGCAATCCTTGCTAAGCGGTTCCCAGTATTAGTGTACAGCACAGAGATGCCTTTGGTAAATTACTGTCCCCTATAGAAGTAGTGCAGGAATCTGTCCTCTCCTGAAGTGTCAGTCACCCAGTATTTGTGTTGTCTTTCCCACCCACTCACCCAGCGGATCACCGGGTACCGCACTGCGAATGTGCAGCAGGAGAGAGACGCCCAGCAGAGAGACAGTGATGTCACTGAGAGTGAGAGAGAGAGAGAGAGAGAGAGAGAGACAGATACACACAACACCATATCTTGCCTGGGTTTGCACATAAAAACTGTCAGTACACTATGTGGCCACAACATTTCAGCCAGTGTACACTATGCAGCTACTGCCACCTTCCCAGTGCTGTCTTTGGCGTTGCTGTTGCTACAGTCCTGAAGCACTGCAGTCCCCCAGTGTCAGCTCATTTCTCTGCTCGTCACGGCAGTGGGTGGTTTGCTGTTGCTGCTGTCCTGCAGCATTGTCATTTCAGTACCCTCCGGTGCTTACTGGTAAGTGCCGTGCCATATTGATTGCCTCCACATGTAGTGAAGTTTTTTCCCCAGCCCATTCTCTCCCAAATAGCTTATCAAGTGAGGCGTGCAGCTACACATCCCAAGACAGCTGGTAACGAGACACAAAGAGAAACATCCCGAGAGAGATAGTGACGAGAGATGGAGAATGACACCTGTGCAGTCCTGCAGTGTTCTCAGCACACCGTGCGGGTAAAGAGCAGTCCCTGGAGTCACCGTCCATTTCAGAGGCATTGGCATTCAGGAACATACTGAATAACTTAGAGGAAAATATTTGAGGCATGTTGGGGAAGGGGTAGCGTGCCTGCAGTGGGAAGTGCTTGCCGAGTCTGACACAGTGGGGCGAAGGTTACATCTGATGCTCAAAGCTGAGCCGATTTATTTACGGTGCCTGCATCTGCCCCGTGCGTAAAATCTTTTTCAGATAGGTTAGGTATTATTCTATATGATAATTATGTTAGTACTGTACATTAAGAGTCCGCAACAGGGTACGTGCGAGAGCAAAACTCCCAGCGGTGGGGCATGAAAGTAACAACCTAAAGAAGACATCCCTGCTTAGTTGTAGTATTCGCTCACATGATGCATCCTCAGCACAGATCGGTGACAGAGAGAGCAGACCGTGAGAGAGGGACGGAGGGAGTGAGAGAGAGAGAGAGACGGGGAGAGAGAGAGAGAGAAAGAGAGAGAGGGAGACACACACACACACACACACACACACACACACACACAGCGACCTAGACATGCATACCAAAATTCCTTTTCTCTGTGTCTCTCTCAGTCTCGTTTTATTTTGTGTTGGATGTGATTGCCACTGTTGGGCAGTATAGTGTTTGTCCGAGTCACCCCGTAAGGATCGCACCCTACTGCTGCTGTAGTCCTAAGCCAGCAGGCACTGTTGTGTTGAAGTGCTGTCCTTCAGTAGTGATAGAGAGAGTCATCGGGAGAAAGTGTGTGAAAGAAGTTTGGGGGAGGCGCCGATGACAGAGAGAGAGAGAGAGAGAGAGAAAAGAGTGCGAGAGAGAAAGAGAGAGGGAGGGAGGGAGAGCGCGCGAGAGAGAACATTCGTGGCATGCTGCTCACAAGAGACATACCATGAACGGGCGAGTCCGCTATTATTTATTTATTGAAGATATCGGATAACATACCTTTGAGTCAAAGACTTCTTTACAAAGGTTCCACGTTATTATATACAGAGACATCAGATACAATGGCAACAAGTAAGACAGCAGTTACAAAGAAGCTTGTACATTAGCAAAAGTGGTTACAGAAAGTTGCAAAAACAGTTAAAGACAGTAACAGGGTACATAAACTGCAGGATGGTGGCACCAGCTATGCCCTGGTCTTTATTTAGTAGTCTAGGCTAGACTGCGGGTGTCCATTGTCCAGGTATAAGCACGCCTTGGGGAGGCAGGACCAGGCTGAGGTCCAAATACGAGGGGGGACAAGGGTAGAGCAAAAAAGCAAGGACAGCCGCAGGCTGAGCCTTGAGAGATTAGGTCACGTGTAGCTGGGACATGAACCGGCCAAGTCTGGGTTCTGAGAGGGGAGAGTTAGGGAGGGAGTTAAGACAGCTAGGGGCCTGGTGCCTAAATGTTCTTTGACCCGAGGAGGTCTTGCAGAGGGGTACCCGGAAGTGGGTTGTTGTAGATGCCCAGGTGTGGCGGGAGGACTAGGGTGCCTGGGGGGTAAGGGCAGGTGGGAGTAGACCTGCAGTTTTTGTTTTTTTTGCAAAGAGGCATGTCTGATATTTGAGCCCCGCTGAAGTGAAGCAAGTTGGTGGAGGTACACAGGGCGCAGGTGTGCGCCGCCTGGTGCAACCGAGGTTGGGCCCACAGCCTTATAAAGTGCCAGCCTGATTTTGTTTAATTGTGTGTTGTCAGCTGCCCCATAGATTATGATACTGTAATCTATGAGCGACAGTACTGAAGCTGAGACAGCTAGGTGGAGGGCTTCAGGTGGGAGGCGGTGCTTGTACCGGTGCAGTAAACCAATATGCACATTAACGGCGGTGCTCAGTTTTCGAATGTGGTCATGGTAGGTGAGCCTCGAGCCTAGGGTGATACCCAGGTACTTGAAAGAGGTAACCTGCTCAAGGGGGTCACTGAGGCAGTTCAGTATGCACAGGGGTAGCCCACTGTTCCTGCTTGGGAGTGGGAAAGAAAAAAAATACTCACCTTAGTAATGTTGTTTCTTCTAATGGAGTCTTGCTATATTATGACATATGCAGTGAGTCCCAACCTTCTAACTGCTCCGGAGGTGAAAGAGTTAACTTTCCATGCCAGGCAAGGAACGCTGAGCTCGAGCTCGGTTGAAAACTCTGTCTGTTCTTCAAACTCAAACTGTCAGATCTTTACGAGCTAAACTCACTAAGGTCCTGTGTGGAAGCTGTAAACCTACACTAGCCAACTGGCTTCTAAAATGAGAACACATTTTTTGGTCCCAAAACAAAGACTCAAGTCAGGAGACCCAAAAAATGAAAAACACAACACCCAGTCACCCCAAAAAAGGGGGTGAAAAACAAGGTGGGCATCTACTAAGTGCCAACACTGCACTGCCCACCCACATCCCAAAAACAGGTTCTGAGAGGGACAGGCGGAGGGGGGGAGGTCAGAATATAGCAAGACTCCATTAGAAGAAACAACATTACTAAGGTGAGTAATTTTTTCTTCAAACAACATGAAGTCTTGCTATATTATGACGTATGCAGACTACACAGCAGTACCTCCATGGAGGAGGGACAGAACCCACTTAGGAAATAGGCTCTGAAGCACAGCTGTGCCAAACCGAGCATCACTCCTAGCCTGGGTGTCCAGAGAGTAATGCTTGGTAAAAGTGTGAACTGTTTTCCAGGTAGCTACTTGACAAATCTCTAGAATGGATGTCCCGGCAGCAGCCAGGAAGCAGCTGTACCTCTGGTAGAGTGAGCCCTCAGGCCTGAGGGAGGAACCTTACCCAGCTTTCATAACAGAATTGGATACAAGAGACAACCACCTGGCAATGGATCTTTTAGTGGCAGGTTTCCCTTTACACCAACCTCACCATAAGTGACGAACAGTTGGAGGGAGTCAAACCTGTGACCCTTGGTACGCTCAATGTAGTAACTAAGGGCTCTCTTCACATCTAAGCTGTGCAGCCTCCTCTCACCAGAGGAGGAATGGTCAGTGAAGTACACTGGAAGAGAAAGAGACTGATTAAGGTGGAAATCTGAAACCACCTTAGGCAAGAACTTCCTGTTAGTCCTGAGGACCACCTTATCTCTATGAAAGGAGATAAAATCAGGCTCCACTGACAAAGCTTGTAATTCACTTATGCGTCTGGCAGAAGTGATGGCTACCAGAAACAGTCTTCCAAGTAAAATACTTGAGCTCTGCTGAAGACAAGGGCTCAAAGGGAAGTTGCATAAGCTGAGCAATGCAAACATTAAGATACCAGGCAGGGGCAGGGTCCCTGAATGGAGGGTTGGTGTGAAGCAATCCCTTAAAAAACTTGGAGAATACAGGATGAGCTGAAAGAGAAGAGGGTTTACCTGCAGAAATGAAAGCAGACAGCTGCCAAATGCACCTTTAGGGTAGCTAGTCTGAGCCCCAAAGTGTTCAAATGGACCATATAATCCAGGACTGTGGGTAAATCAGCAGATTCTGGGGAAATATGCTCCCAGAGCACCATATGGAAAACCTCTTCCATTTGGAATTGTAAGTAGCCCTGGTGGAAGGCTTCCTAGAAGCCTTCAATATATCCATTACACCTTGGGAGAGGTGTAGATCAGCAAACTAACTCTTCAAGAGCCAGGCCTTGAGATTGAGAGATTTGAGGTTCAGGTACTCAAACCCTTCCCTGAGCACAGGTTAACAGATTGTGATTCCTGGGAAGACACAGGGAAGGTGGACTGCTAAGGACAGAAGGAGTGGATACCAGGGTTGTCTGGCCCAATCTGGAGCAATCAGAATCACTTTGCAGGATTGAGATCTGATTTTGACTAACACTTTGAACAGGAGAGGGAAGGGGGGAAAAGCATAGTGAAACTTCCCTTCCCAAATGAGAACTAAGGCATCCAGAGGGACTGAGATCAACACTGGGGGCCTGCAGCAAAAAAGGGGAAGTTGGTGATTGTCTGGGGCTGCAAAAAGATCTATCTGCGGGGTGCCCCATCTGGCAAATATTACCTCCAGGACCAGGGGATCCAGTGACCATTCATGATGGCCCTGGGAAATCCTGCTGAGAGCATCTGCCAGGACACTGTCCTTGCCTGGGAGGTGAACTGCCGTAAGGGAGGTGTTCAGGAGAAGCCAAAGACCACAACTTCATTGCTTCGGTGCACAAGGCCGAGACCGAATGCCTCCTTGCTTGTTGATGTACCACATTGTAGTGGTGTTGTCTGTTCTGACCTGTACAACTTTGTTCTGGAACAGATTTGGAAAAAGCTTGAAGTGCTAGGAAAATCTGCTCTGAGCTCCAACAGGTTGATGTGGAGCAGAGATTCCTGAGGGGACCACAGTCCCTGGGTAGTGAGGTCGCCATGTGAGCTCCCACCCCAAGAGGGATGCATCTGTAGTAAGAATTAAAGAGTGAGACTGAGTGACAAAGGGAACCCCTTATCTCAGATTGCTCTGATCCTGCCACCACTGTAGGGCTTGGATCAGGGTTCGAGTCACTGGGATCAACTTGGTTAGAGGGTCCTTTCTTTGAGACCAAAAGGCTCTCAAATGGAACTGGATGTCCCTCATCTGAAATCTTGCTCCTTGCACTACTGCTGTAGAAGCAGCCATGTGCCCCAGGAGCAGTAGAAAATGCCTTGCTGGTCGAGAGACCTGCAGGGTGAATGAGAAGGCCAAAGAGACCAGGGTCCTTGCCCTGACCAAAGGAAGGAAGGCTCTGGCTTCCTCTGTGTTCAGTTCTGCGCCTATGAAGGTGAGGAGCTGGACAGGCTCTAGAACTGACTTTGGAAGAGTCAGAAGGAAACCTAGAGAGGTAAGCAGTTGCTGAGTTATCTGAAGATGTAACTTGACTTGGTCTGGAGACTGGCCTACTATGAGCCAGTCGTCCAGGTAAGGGAAGATGGCAATTTTCTGCCTTCTTAGGTGGGCAACTGCTACTGCCAGGCATTTTGTGAATACCCTTGGAGCAGAGGTGAGGCCAAAGGGCATTGCTCTGAACTGGTAATGGCCTGAGGGCAGCTTGAACCTGAGGTACTTTCGATGGGAGCTTCTGATGAGAATATGGAAGTAGGCATCCTTGAGGTCCAGGGACTCTAGCCAGTCCCCTGGCCTTAGAGGGCAGAATAATTCCCAGAGTCACCATTTTGAATTTTGGTTTTAAAAGGTGCTTGTTTAAGTATCTGAGATCCAGGATGGGCTGCCATTCTCCTGTCTTTTTTGGGGTAAGGAAGTACCTGGAGTACAATCCTTTGCCCTGGTGTAGGGGTAGAACCCTTTCCACAGCTCTGAGAGCCAGGAGGAAGAGACCTCTGCCTCTAGGGCAAGTGTCTCTGATGGATTTGCAGGTGGAAAGGATCTGGTTCTCATCTTTGGAAATTTTTTGAAGCTGAGAACCAGTCCCTGGCTTACTACTTCCAGGACCCACTTGTCTGATGTCAGAGACTTCCAGTCCTGGACAAAGTAAGCCAGCCTGCCCTCTACAGGTAGTCGAAAATGGGCCCTGGCCACCCCATCAGGGTGCCTGCTTGGCAGGGGCTTTAGGCTGAGGGGTGGAAGCTGGCCTGCTTGTACCCCGTCTGCCTCTCCCTCTAAAGAACCCCCTCTGGGCGTAAGCCGAAGAGGAGGCCTGGGCTTGGTAAAAAGGCCTGCCCCTGTCCCTGGAAGGCTGCCTTTGAGAAGTGGCCTGCCTTTCCTTGGCCTGTGCACTCCTATAGGTGGTCCTATACTCATCCATTTTCTTCATGTAATTCTCTGTCTGCCCCCAAACAGAGAATTACCCATAACAGGAAAATCCATGGCCTTAGTCTGGGTATCCTATGACAGGCTAGTACATCTGAGCCAAGCCATTTTTCGAAGTGCCACAGATGTAGCCATGACTCTTGATGACACATCATTTGAGTCCACTGCAGCATGGAATTGCACCTTGGATGCCTCAATACCATCAGCAGCCACCTGCTCCAGCTCCTTGGCAAGCTGGCCAGGAACCTGTTTTGCTAGAGCCATAACAGTATCCCATCTGGATTTCTGATATCTAGCCACATAAGCCATATAATTTGCCTGTGAGTCCCAAGGATGCTGCCATGTACTGTTTCTTTGCCATGGCATCAATCCTCCTGGAGTCCTTGTCAGGGGGGTGTGAAGCCAAGGGAATATTTGCCTTGTCACAGGCTGCAGCCTGCACTACCCCAACATGGCTGCATTGTTGTGTAAGAACTCCGTATCAGAGCCTGACAATGTGTACCTCTTGTCCATTCTCTTATCAACAGGAGGTATAGTGTGAGGAGTTTTTAGAATTTTAAATGTCTGTTTCCCAAAAGATTTATGCAAAGGAATAGACAGTCTCCTAGACTCCGGGATATCCATCATTTCCACATAGTCAGGCTCCTCTTGATCATCCACAGCTTCCTCCATAGGGAGCTGGAGGGTTTCAGCCACTTTTTTATAAAACAAAATGAGGAGACGACTCAGAAAGCCTAGGAGGAGACACTCCTGAAGGTCTGTCTGGGGAGATGTCCAGTTCAATGGGCACATCCAGACTTTCAAATCCACATTCACTCTCCTCATACTCCTCTTCCCCCTCCTCCGGTTCATAAAATTCCTCTAAATCATACTCATGAACCGGTGGAACCGGCCGAACCGTACGCTTATCTCATGGTGCCGGTTTGGTCGGAACCAGGGAAAGCGACTGGACAATTTTAATCGTTTTGGCTATTTCTTCAGTGGTTGGAGAGGAAAGTTTTGGCTCCACACCAGCTGATTTTCTAGTCCTTTTGCTGGGACCGACTCTCACGAGTCAGCTCTCCTTTGCCGAGGAAGTCTCGCCCTGGTCAGAGGGCACCTCCGTTCGGTTGGAACCGAACCGGCTGGCCATCCGGGTCAGCGGACTTCTTGCCTCCCTTTCCCTGAGCCTACCAACCTTTTCCAGGGTAGCTGCAGGAAAATTTTAGAAATCTGGCAGTCTGCATTGAGGTGGTCAAACCCCAGACAATAAACACAGGTGGTGTGGGGGTCAGCCTTGGCAAAGACTTCCCCAGACACTGCAGTGTTGAAACCCAGTGGGCCCGGTTTTTCTTTTGGGTTTCTCAGACATAGTGCCAGTCCTAACCAAACTTGCCCGTTTATGGCAATCTGCCAAGCAAGACCCTCTTATCGGTTCCCAACCATGTCACGGGTCGTGGAAAAAAACCGTAATAAAATCCGTTTTTTTTTTAGAACCGATAAGAACCGGTAACCACACTCTAAAAGACAGATTAATATATTTTAAAACAACCTGATCGGTTCAAACCGAACCGATAACCGTTTACAAGTTCCACACAGAAGAAATAAATGTAAATCCTATCTAGTACTCACAATACCACAGACAGAGCTTGAACCGACCGGTTGCGGTTTAAATTCGGTCAAAAAACCGAGAAAATAATACTTTAACCAACAAAATGAACAGAGCAGAAGGAGAAAACCTCCGGAGCGACTGTTCAGTGAGGCGGAGTAAAGAATCTGACAGTTTGAGTTTGAAGAACAACAGACAGAGTTTTCAACCGAGCGCGAGCTCAGCATTCCATGCCTGGCATGGAAAGTTAACTCTTTCACCTCCGGAGCAGTTCGAAGGTTGGGACTCACTGCATATGTCATAATATAGCAAGACTTCATGTTGTTTGAAACACCACAGACTTCGTTTTTTGTAGTTTAGAACTGGCCTATGCCGAACGAACCAGGATTCTGCTTCCGTAAAAGATTTCTGGAGTGTATTACAGAGAGTGGTGGGAGCTGTAGAGGACGGCATCATCTGCATACAGGAGTAGTTTCCCAGAGCAATCCTTGGGTAGGGAGTTGAGGAACAGGGAGAAAAGTAGGGGGCCAAGAATAGAGTCCTGAGGGACTCCCAACCTGACTTGGAGGGGGGAGGACTGGATTTGGGCAAGTCTGACTGAGTTCTCTCTGATAGATAGCTGGCAAACCAGCCAGTGGTCTCAGAGAACAGGCCAATTTGTGTGAGGGAATCCAGTAGTAGTGTGTGGTGCACCACATCATATGTCTTGGAAAGGTCTATAAAAATGGCACCAGCAATGTGGCCTGTGTCCAGAGATGTGTGGAGGGCATTAATGAACTCCAAAAGAGCTGTGTAGTACTGTGGTTGTGCCGGAAGCCATGCTGCTCAGGACACAGAAGGCTGTATTTGGAGAAGTAGTCCGTAAGCTGGGTGGCCACAATTTTCTCCAAACTCTGGAGAAAGGGGTCAGGATTGAGATGGGGCGGTAGTTCCCAGGCTCGGTGCAGTCACTGCTCCTAAGGATGGGTGTAATGAGAGTCTATTTCCATTTAGAGGGGAACTGGCCCAGCAATAGGGAGCGGTTCAGGAGCATGGTGAGTGGGAGAAGAACTTCATTAAAGGTGAGCCTAAGCAGCTTAAGATCTAGTGTGTCACTGCTGAATCGTGACTTGCTGAGGGCCTTGAGGAGAAGGGGGGCAGCTTCATGCTGCGATATTGTTTTAAAGCAGAACGGGGGGCGGAGGGAGAGGTGGAGGTGCTGGCGGGCCGGGGGAGAAGAAATTGGGGGGAGAACACTACTAAGGTCAGAGAAAGAGGTATTAAATGTATTTGCAATCAGGGCAGGGTCTATGGCGATACATCCATTTGCCCAGAGTTGGGAGGGAGGTGCAGAGGAGGCTTTACCCCTGAGCTCTTTGAGAGAGTCCCAGAACTTGCGCCCCAAGCCCCATGTAGCAGTGAATGAGGCTCGGTAGTACTCAGCTTTGGCCTTCCGAATATTCCAAGCACATTTATTACGCACCTCTTGGTAGCGCTGTCTATCAGAGGGTTTTCCAGTTTCCAAGGCAATATGCCATAGATGGTCACAATCACGCATTTGGTCTAATAGGGCTTGTGACATACAAGGTGTGTCAACCCCTTTGACGACCTGTTTCCTTAGGAGTGCATACTGGTCACAGATAGAATTGAAGGTGTCTATTTATTTTATTTATTTCAGTTTAGATTACTACCTTTGAGTCAAGGACTTGTTTTCAAAGGTTCCAAGTCAGTGGTAGACAAAAACATTAAAGATAGGACAAACAAATACAGAAGAACAGTGAAACAAATTACACAGGCAAGTATATAGCAATTGTATACATCTTAGTTACAATGGTGCCAGAGAAGGGATTAGGATAGGAGAGGAGTGGGGTACACCGTACTAGTGATAACTGGATGGTAAATAACCAAATGGCCAGAGAGGGTAGGGTGGTCAGCCTAGATAAGGCCTCATCAAGGAGTGGAAGGGGGAGTGATCAGCCAAGGGGGCACTGCCTGGGTGAAGCGACAGGGGAGCAGGGTGGTAGCGGTGATGGGGAGGGTGGATAGAGGAAAACAGGGCAGCTAGGGGGCACACTCAACTACGCAGGCAGGTACAGGTCTTGGATATGTCCAGATAGGATCTGAGTCCAGATCTGAAAGTTCCAATCTTCGTTGCATCAGTGAGGGCAGCTGGTAGTTCACTGTACCATTTTGGTCCATTGTACAAGATGGAATTCTATGCAAGTTTCATACATTTGAAAGGGATCGTCAGCCTGTGGGAGGACGCACTTCTAGTGCATTTAGTTGGTACTGCCAGTTTAAAGAAGCTGCCCAGAGTGGGGGACATTAAGTCCAAGAAGCACTTTTTTTTTTTTTTAATTTTAGGAGAAGACAGGTTTGATATTGTACTCTAAGCTGGAGAGGGAGCCACCCGGTTTCAGTGTAGAAGGAGCAGGTGTGGGTGTCAAGTGAGGCTCCCAGTGTTAGGCGGCAGGCCCTGTTGAGGAGTGTACTAACCCTGTTGAGGGCAATCTTTGTGCCGGCCCCATAGATAGGCAGCCCATAACTGATGGACAACAGAACTGAACTACAAGTAGCAAGTTTGAGCGCCTCGGGAGTCATCGAGTGCCTATGTCGGAAGAGGACCCCAAGCTTTATATTCGCTGACTTGACTACAGAGTCTATGTGGCTTGAGAATGTGAGTGTGTCGTCAGAGGTACTTGAAATTTGTTACTTGGTCTAGAACTTCGCCCTTGTGGTTGCGTATGAGCAGTGGCTGATATTTCATTTTGCTTTGGGTTGTAGAGAAAAGCATGCTCTTTGGTTTTTTTGTGGTTTAGGAGTAGTTTGTTTTGTGTGAACCAGGATTTGAGCTGGAGAAAGCTGCGCTGAAGTTCAGATATAATGGAGTAATAGTCTTTACCAGCAACCGATATAACTGCATCATCTGCATATAGTACAGTCCGTGTTGAGCAAACAGACGGGGCAGGGTTGATGAAGAAACTGAAGAGGAGATGTCCAAGAATGGATCCCTGTGTGACCCCAAGGGACACCCCTTTAGATGCTGACAGAGTATCCCCAATTTTGACACGTTGTAATCTGTTTGAGAGGTAGTGCCAAACCACGATACTGAGTCAGGAGATAGACCTGTTGACTGAAGGCAGCTCAAGAGAAGATTGTGGTTTACAGAGTCGAAGGCCTTCGTAAGATCAATGAAAACCGAACCCACAGCCTGCCCACTATCTAAGGCATTGCATAACTGGGAGGAGTAGTCAACAGCCGTAAGTGTAGAATGTTTTTTTTTACGGAAGCCATGCTGCTGCGGGCAGAGTAGTTTATAGTTATCAAGGTACTCTGTTAGCTGCTTAAAGACCATTCTTTCTAGTACTTTAGAGAGTGGGGGTAGGATGGATATTGGCCTGTAGCTGGATGCTAATCTTCTGTCCCCAGCTTTGAAAACAGGTGTGAAAGGCTGACTTCCATGCATTCGGAAACACCCCTGATTTTAGAGAGGCATTAAATACCATGGTTAGAGGATTGGAAAGTTTGTTCAGAAGCAGCCCAACAAGCTTCATGTCGACAAAATCCACTCCCATCCTGGTCTTGCCTAGGGCCCTTTTAAATGTGCTTTATTGTTTCACACTTGGTGACTCGTCTGAAATAGAAAGGTGGCAGGTCATTCCTTGGGGAATTTTGTGGGGCAGTATGGTGCTGGTGACCCATCAAATCTTTAATCCAGGGAGTACGCCGGAAAGGTCCACGAATGCATTATTAAGCTCACTGGTGATTTCAATAGGTTCCTGTAGTGTCCCATCCTCGGTGATTATTAGGTCAGAAGGTGTCTTAGGGGAATTTCCCATCAGCGCTTTAATGGCGTTCCAAAATTCTTTTCCAGAGCCCCAGGTTTTGCATAGTAGCTCCTTATAGTAAGTTGCTTTGGCCTGTCGTATGAGTTTGTTGCAGACGTTTCTGTCCGCCTTGTCAACGAAGTGGACAAGAGCGGTGTCAATGTCCAAAGCGGTTGTAATGGGGGACCAGTCACTGGTTGAGAGGTATCATCTAAGGGCCCGAAGTTTGCCAGGTTTGAGACGGCGTTGGAGGATAGTTTTTTGGGGGGCCTTTCTTGCAATATATGACCAGTGACCAAGAACCGGGAAGTGATCACTCAGGGCATCAAGTAAAACCCTGACCTGGGTAGCTTTATGGTGTGCATTGGAGACCACCAGATCAGGGAGAGTGGCAGTGCCAGACCTCTGGCAGACTGTCCAGGTGCGGGGCAGCAAGGACTCTGCTGGAAAACAGTTGCTGTGGCAAACAGCATGGAATGAGTGCTCTGTTAGGCCCCCAACGAGGAAGGTGGAGCAACTTCTTGGCAGTCATACAGGAGTGAGGTGCTGAAACAACCTGTTAAGTGTTGACGCACCGTGCGTTAGTAGTCCTAACAGTCTGCAGCCTGTCCTGTGTTTGGTCACGCTGTCCTCCACTATGATGTTTGACAGCGTGACCTGCACCGGTGGGAGACACTGTTTTTGCCCACCCCGTACGACAGTACGACCCACACTGAAGGGAGAGACGGAAAGAAAGTGGGGAAATGTCATTATGTCAGTGTGTGTATTCAGCCTTGCTGCACTGTAGAAGGCACCCAGGGTGTTCATTAAGAGGAAGCCCAGAACCAGTGTTCATTCTAGAAATCAAATTTGGTGGGTCAGCTGACCCACTGACCACTGAAAAGGTGGGTCAATTTATGAAAACCGTGGGTCATGCACCGATTTAATACATATTTTTTAAACAAGAATTAACAACTCCGGAATTAGATCTATAGTGAAAATTTGATGTCAGCATGCCATAAGTAGGAGGAAAAGCAAGAGTGAACTGTAACGTAAGTACAATAAGTGAAAGTCCTGTTGAAAACTGGGTATTTAACCTTGCAGTATTGTCAGATATGAGATTTACTGTTTCACTGACTTAAGCGGTTTAGTAAAATAAAAAACAAGTCTGTAAACTCCTGGGTCCGAGACTTTCTTTTTTCACACTACACCATCCGTGTGAGACGTAAAACAAGTCAGTATGGTAGCAGGGTTATGTCCTGGGGTGAGTCACAGCTCTGGGCCCTTAGTTCAGGGAATTGTGTACACAGTCACTCTGACTTCTGCCTGCTTGCTTTTAATGTATTTCTCTTTTCAGACCCACTCCGATATCTTTTTTTTCTTTTCGTAAAATTACTTTTATTAAATCTGCTGTGGCTTCACCTGCCTATATTGCCAATTCATGTTTTTTACAGTGCTGTGAAAGAAGAACAGTCCCCCAGTGAGTCACTTGCCCCGAAATGCGTTTTTGCACTTCCAGCGCAGAAATGGCACGGTCGCTGTGGGAAATCAATGTTCAGTACAGAGTAAGAAAATCACAGTGACACTGTGTATGAGCAGAAGTCCTAAAATGCCTATGTTGAAAATCTAGTGACAAAAGTCCATAAAATGACCATTACGCGCGTACACTGCACAGTTTCCAAGCACCCCCCGTAATTTTACAAATTTGTACTCCAGATTTTCAACACTGACATCTTTTCACTCTTCCTTATGAACAGTACAGCTGTCATTTTTCACATCCTGCCCAAATTCTGTGTTTGCACATCTGGCACACAATGGCATGGTCACTGTGGGAAATCAATGTTTGGGACAGATTACGAAAATCATACTGACAGTGTTCATGAGCAGAGGTGACAAAATGCTTATGTTGAAAATTTGGTGAAATAATTCCACTAAAATGACACAGTTACGAGCATTTCCACACAGGCTCGTAACTTTGAGAATGACCAGGGCGTTAGGGTTCCTAACACAGACACTTAAGAAGTATGAGGCTGAAAGGTAGATCAAATGCAAGAGGAGTTGCAGAGAGGTACTCTTTTCGGACATGGATGCTGAAGTGCCATGGATAAAACTAAAGGGGGGGGGCCCCGCATAAATGCCATACACCACTGAAAATACCTGCAAGCAAAAGTTCGGCATTGACAAATGCTTGTATTTATGTTCCGTTCACTTGTTCACTCTTCTGTGGCTTTCCCTGCCTTGCTTCAAACTATGTGAACAAGAGAGGGCCCACTCACACTGCCCCTACTCCTGAGTCCCCCGCATTAAACTTTATTCTTTGTTTTTCCTGCTCATTTTTCTTCTTTTCCTTTTACTTATCAATCTACTGTTGCTTTCTGTCTGCTGAGGTTGTCAACTATTGAATACAGAAGCCCCCCCCCACACACAAACACAAATCTGTTCCTTTTGTTCTTTCTTTCCACTAGTATTCACTTCCAGCAATTCAATATTTTCTGCGTCCTTCCCTGCTGCCTGTGTTCCTTGGTTAGATTATTGAGCTGCAGCCACCACTGCGCTTAGTCAGTTAGTTATTTTAATATTTTCAAACTGATCAGCTTTCCCCAAAATATTTTTGTGTTTTTTTTTTTTTTAATCACACTGCCGAGTCCGCCAACCTCCAATTTTTAGCAGGAGCCTGGAGATCATTGAGGGCAGAGGCCCCACAACTCAGCCCTTGTACTTGTACTCAGTATGTCCTGCTACCCTTAATGTAGTCACAGTTCTAATTATTTCACTTAAAAGAGATGTGTGACTCCAATAGCTTTTAATATTAAACAGAATTCCAAAGGACGTTGCGATCCAGCACCATCGGATAGGTGCTCACTGTGAGGGCAGCCAGCCCACAACTTTAATCCAGAAACAAAAGCACCGGCTCTGAGGAAGACTCATGAGGAGTCGAAGCACTGGATGGCTTATTTAGTGCGCTAGATTTATTTTCATTAAATTTTACTTGCAGTAATTTGCGTTGTGCTTCACTGCTTGAACATCTGAAAGCTGATTAAGAGTGAAACTGCTTTTGTTTCTGGCTTTCAGTATTAAAGCCGAAATTGCCTAAAATTATTTGGTTTTTAACATAAGAATCGTGATCTGACCGAACGCACTGTCACTAGTTCTGTGCTGCCAGCTAACATGATGGGTCTCCAGAACAAACTGCTCAATCTACACAGTGAAGAGAAGTGGTCTTGGTAGCTAATCTGTACCATGTGATGTGTCTCTGCATATCACGTGGCACAAAACAGAAGCACCCACCCACTGCAATCCATTTCAGCCATTCTGTGTCTGATATTGTCTAACTACCACCCCAAATGTGTCCATCAAGTTTAACAGACGTCCTCTCCCATGGATGTTCTATGCCGCCAGTGGCAAATATACTGCACAGTGCTGTCCTGTGACACGCCCCCAAAGGGCGTTCTTCAATGGCAGTCAGTCCTGTGTCTCAAATATGTCCCCGGGGACGAACTCTTCTGTTCTGCAGCCAGCACAGGTTTTACATTTACTGCTGTGTAACATGCCCCCAAGGGGTATTCTTCAGTCAGTCAGCGCAGAGTCCTGCTTCCCAAAAATGCCCCCTTGGGGACGAACTCGTCTTTTACATTACATTTTTGTGCTGCAGCCTGTGTGACATGCCCCCAAGGGGCATTCTTCAGTCAATGCTCAATCCTGCCTCACAGAAATGCCCTTGGGGACGAACCTGTCTGCTTTGCTGCTGCCCTATGTGCTACTGAAGCACGCGAGCACTCCGCACGTGCTCACGCTTCTTAAAGTAATAGGCGCATCTTAAACAGCAGCTGACAACTTTAGGAGAATTTTAACAAAACTTAATATTTAGATAAAGTTCCTCTCGAATTTCACATTAGTTCTTTATTCCTCCTCCTCCTCCTCATTATTTTATTGCTGAGGTAAACTGCATAAAAACAGAATTTTTGCTCCTGAAGAGTTCATCTATTTCTCCCTACCTGAGGTCATAATGCACTGCTCGTGGCATCACAGTTACTCATGGCAACAGATTGTGATGTCACAACAGAGCACTATGACTTGAAGTAGGGAGAAAGCTACAAAGGAAGATTAACTTTAAAGTAACTTTAAGGGATTAAAAGCATGTATTCATGCACATTTCCTCAGTAATAAATAACGGGAGGAGAAATCTAGAATACATTTGGAATACAAGCAGAATTTTACCAAAAACAAAAAAAAAAAAAGGTCTTAATCTGAGGTCAGCACAAAGCAGTGCAACACACCGCTATACATACAAAATTCATCTTTATTGCACAACACATATACAATACACATAAAAGCCAGTTCCTCATACACCCACTACTGTGGAAAAAGTGCAAATGCTAAAGGCAAAAAAGCACACAAGCAAATAATGCAAATACTTCAAAGTCAGAGTCCTTTGTGAATATACTTGTACTTTACGGTGCAGGCGTGGTGTCTTACCATGATAGTATGGAGCAGTGTAGGGAACTTGCCACAATGTAGAAAACGGACCGGCAAAAACATGCCATAAGCCAGCATCAAAGGCATACAACTGCTTGCTAAAAAAAAAAAATAAATAAAAATAAAAAACACCAAGCTCCATCAGAAGATGTATAGAGCCTTGCAGACACCGAAAAGCGCTAAAAAACGCTGAAAAGGCACGCCAAAAATACTCGTGGCACAGCAGGGACTTCAGCAGGAATCTACTTCCTGATGTGCTTATGTATCGACCGCGTAGTCGGTCATCAGAGCATAGCCAGTAGTGTTCGAGGAGCTGTTTAAATAGTACTTCCTCTGGAATATTTGCAGAATTAAAGTGCAGCCTGCCAGATCAATTAAAAAAAACATATACACACACATACAAGAAGAAATCGTAACAACCCCACCAACCAAATAAAGTGCCAGTGGACAGTAGCATATAAAAGATAAGAAAGCAGCATTTCATACTCGTATCTACAAACATGACCGTATTTACAGACAAAACTAATTTTTCTAAAAATCCCAACTGCATATCTTATATAAACATACCCCCAACACCACTACAAGCTTTATCTACATATTATAATTCATTGCCTTATTATAAAAAGACAGGGACCTTGAAGAAGCACAAAGAATGGAGGATAACAGGCGTTTTTTTATGACAAATTTCAGGACGTAGATACATTGGATTACAGAGAGCCATACGCATAAGTAGAGGAAGAGGCTCCAGAGGAGACAGAATTACAGAGGGAGGCAGAATTGGGGGGTGAGGAGATCACCAAGGCCACACAACCCGAATTGGAAGTCATCAACTTATCAGATGCAACACTGACGAACACTCAAAACCAGGCTTTGTCTAGAGGCCTTACATTTGTCCCTACAAACGAGGCAAATCCATTTCAAATAGAAACAGACATCTTTCAGTTTTATAGAAAGCTCTATTTGAAAGATTTATTTTTTCTGCACTCCCGAATTCTACTGCAGAGTACATATAGATAGAGAAACAGAGTTTAGAAAACCCTCGACATTTAACCCTCCCCATTCTAATCACACGATTAACACCTTCTGTAATTTGGTATCTAATAAGGTGTACGTATATACATACACACACACACACTTCTCAAAAAAGATGACTTTAGGCAGCAAGCCCACAATATTACTAATAGAGAGGAAAGCCATTCAGGAACTACAAGGTCTGAAGAATATAATAATTAAACAAGCAGACAAAGGGGGAACTGTAGTGATATGGACACTAGAAGCCTACAACAATGAGGCAGAACGACAAGTGGAAATTATGTACTTACCGTAATCATTGATCTTCTTGGACAGTCTCCATCACTCATTCACACTAGTGGGATTGCGCCGGGGGCGCTAGGACCAAGAGGGAGCCAACATTTTTCAGAAGGGTCAATGCCGAGACAGGACCACGCATGCGCAGCACCGCGAGACTAACTCGCACCTGTGTATGCTATCTCGGTGTCGACCCTCCAACCGCCTCAGTACCTCTTCGACAGAGGAGGTGCAGCGTAACTAATGAAAATAACTTATCCCGAGTTTCTGGGCCTGAGAGGGCCCAGATGGCCCTTGCTAGAAGGGTCTAAGAACAATGTCTTCACAGCCTGAACCACAGGATCATGAAGACCAAGAAAGAAAACGAGTGAACCCAGGGGATGGTGGGTGGGCGTGTGAATGAGTGATGGAGACTGTTCAAGAAGATCGATAATTACGCCAAGTACGTAATTTCCATATCTTCCTGGACTAAGTCTCCATCACTCATTCACATTAGTGAGAGAGTACCGCGTTAAAACAAACAACCCTGAGTAGGGTGGAGGAGATAGGGTTCACTCAGAAAGGACGGCCAAGGACTGTCCTGCTAATTGGGGAAGAAAGGAAAAGTGTACAGGAGGACATGTCCACTGCGGAAAAACATTCTGACAGACAAAAACAGGGGCTGGATTTCTAAGGCAAATAGAGGCAGATGTGAGTCGGGGAGACACACAGCAGGACCAAGTTAGGGCTAACCCATTCACTGAAAGTGACTGAATAGCGGCAGAAGAGACTCAATGCGATGAGGCACTACTCACTCTTGTCTCCCTGAAGGGAGCAGGAATGACTCTAGTTTGCTTTGCAGAAAAACAAACCTCACAGCTCCGTCACACACACTCGGAGAGGATAGCTTCATGAGCGACTGGTATGGAACCAGTGGGCAGGAACCGAAGGTGTAAATATTTGAGAAGCTATCTCAAAAGAAGACCTACCTGACCTATGGTCGGGCGAGCATGTCGCCTGTTAAGTTGAAGCAAGCAAGGAAGTAGGAACCAGAGTTCTGACTCGGAGAGAGTCGTCTTTGCTGTGGGAGGCTCTGATCAAGAGAAAGCCAGATTTAAAAAAAAAAAAAAAAAAAAAAGAAGGGGAATCAGACTGGACAGTCGCCTAGGTCTAGGAAATATTTGAATAAGAAATCTCTCTGGAGAAAAGAGATTACCCATACCTCCGCTCGATCGGACTCCCCTAGGGGTAGAAGAAATCAAGTACTCTTTACCGTAGTTTTAGAGATCGACCCCAGGGGTGAGGCAGAACCTGACCAGATCCAAAAGTGTGGTATCGGGTAATTTCGGCTAGGCCCTGGGCTGTGACATAATTTTTTTTTTTTTTTTTTTTTAAAACCATTAGTCCGAGCCCGACAAGGTTTCAGGCTGCTATCTTGCAAGGATTGCCTGATAAAAAAATGACAAAGATGCCATCCCTCTGAGGGGCAGGAGGAGCCTGAACATCCATAACTGAAATCGTGACCGGACTAATCACAGCCGAAGGGATGTTAACCACCTGTGCTGAAGAAGCCACCTAAGGGGCAGTATCAGAAGGGGGATATATACCCCTATCAAAGGAGCGGAAGAGTCTGTACAGCTCCTGACCATTGAATTAGAATGTTCCACAGAGTGTAATTGTCTTGACGACTGAAAGAGTCTAGACGCAGAGGTGTATGGTCCACGGATGCAGTCTGAATACTATGGTGGACCCCATTACTGAGGAACTACTGAAAAGATCTTCCATCACGGACTCTGATGATAGAGACGGTGTGCCCTTCAGTATATAAAATGAATCATCCGCTGTACCACTGACCAGAAGGACAGGGAGAGACTCATCTAGATGCACTTCTACCCCAGAAGGACCCCTAAGGGAGGTCTAGGTCCGAGCCACTAGAGACTGTCACCAGGAAGAATGTCGAGAAGCTTGGCACCACGTAGGGAGCTGAGAAAGTGTTGAGCGGAATGAGAGAGTCCACTGGCAGAACAGTACACAAGAGTTCCATCAGCGGAAAACCGCTGGATGTCACAAAATCCCATGCAGACCGCCACTCACTAAGATGTGTGGAAAAATAATTCACAGAACAGGACTTCCGCGGAAGAAGAGGTCTGCAGAAGGAAATCCGTCACTAGTTCTGCCAGACAGCACCAACTGGCACCAGCATCACTCAAGGCACAGGATGGCACCAAGCAGTGCCTATGCCAACTTGGGTGCCACTCGAGGGTATCCGCAGGTACCCCAGGCACCCATGGCAGCAATGGCACCCCCGACACCCATGGTACCCGAAGGCACCCATGATAATTGTGGCACCCATGATAACTGTGGCACCCATGACACCCATGGTATTCGTTGCACCCATGATACTTGTGGCACCAATAGTTGCCACACAGTGTCTAACTACGAACATTCCAAAAGACCAGTATATTAGAGCTAAACGAATCTGCTCGACTGAAGGTGAATACAGAGATGCCAGGAGATATCTCACACATCGATTTCTAGACAGAAGCTATGAGCCAGGACTACTTCTAGATACTCTCAATGAAGTAAATAGTTTGGATAGAGGACATTTGCTGGAACCTAGACACAGGAAGGAAGAAGGAAATCAGCTGATGTTTATTACGGAGTATAATCCCCTGGCCCCTAAGATTGGGAATATTATTAAAAAACACAAACACTGGCCCATTATACAGTCAGATCTGAGGCTTAAAGATGTAGGAGAAAAACAACCCATGATTACATATACAAGAGGGAGGAGTTTGAAAGACTTGTTAGTCCAGTCATATGTTCCTGTGCAAAGACAGGAGTCCAAAACTTGGTTACCCCCCCTTACCCAGCGGTAATTATAGATGCGGACATTGTGTACATTGCTCCAATATATCTGACCATAAAAACTTTTAGCCACCCGAGGTCAGGTCATAAGTATGACATTAACGCCTTCATAAATTGCAGCTCTACTGGATATATATATATATATATATATATATATATATTACACACACACACACACACACACACACACGTGGATATTTTACAAACAAAAAGACCTTTGAAATTAAGAATAAGTGAACATGGTGGGCACCATATTTGGAAAAGGGTAAGAGATTGATCGAGAGTCTACAAAGAAGAATGACAAAACTTACCCCTGAAATAAAACATCTTTCATATAAAGATAGAGTGATATCACTGGGTTTGTACGACCTTCAAGCGAGAAGAGACTGGCAATTTGCTGCAATTTTTTAATATTCTAAATGATAAACATTTGATGAAGTTATGTGGATTAACATATTTGGATAAGATCTATGGTCTATGGTGTAATAATAGACAAATCCAAATACATAAGGTATTTACAAATAAAAGGAAATACTTTTTTACTGTTAGAACTGCAGCTCTGTGGAACTCTCTGCCACAGTATATTGCTGATGAAACATCTCAAGATAATTTCAAGGCTCAAATTGATAGACTAATTTTGAGCAGTTAAGAAACTAAATTAAGGGAATTAGAAATGCTATTCCCCCCACATTTGTGGGGAAAGTGGTCCCGATGGGCCTAGTGCCTTCTTCCACTTTAATAAAACCGAGTAATACCGAGTAATGGTGGGGGGGGAGATAAGAAATGCTAATATGGAGTATGCAATGGCCTGCCACTACCAGGAGGCTAGGCATGGATCTCCAGCTTCCTTAAAGTTTGTAGGACTGGAAAAAATAGAGACTGGTTTACGCAGGGCACAAGGCTCCTCCAATGAGAAGCAATTTGGATTTTTGAACTGGACAGCTTAACACCATGTGGACTGAATGAGGAGATTCCCTTGTATAGCTACTTGCAAAATATGTTTCATACTAGGAACGCTTTATCTGGCTTAGACTTTCGTGTAACCAGTCGCCATGACTTGTGGTGCTCTAGCCACTGAAGGAGCATGACTTGCCAGCTCTAATCTCATTATTTATGAAAAACCCATGAAATATTAGGTCACATGTTATACCGGTGGCTATGAGTTGCCGTGCTTTAGCCACCGAGAGAGCATGACTTTTTGGCTCTGCTCTTTAAAATACAGCTAATGCTTCTGTTGCTAAACTTTTTGGCTGTAACTTGGTTGCGGTTTAGCCATAGAGAATATGATTTACTAACTCTGTGCTCCAAAAGATAATGCAGTTAATTAGTTTTGACATTGTGACTGTGCTATACTGGTGGCCATGACTTGCCATGCTCTAGGAACCAAGAGAGCATGACGTGCCGGCTCTGCTCTCAAAAATAAAAGTACAGCCAGTATATTTTTTTGATGTTCGATTATGTGAATGGGCTTTGCCTAAGGGAGAATAAGAATACCTTTTTATAATAAGGGAATGAACTGTAATATATAGATAAAAGTTTGTAATGGTG
Source organism: Neoceratodus forsteri (assembly GCA_016271365.2). Classification (NCBI taxonomy): domain Eukaryota; kingdom Metazoa; phylum Chordata; order Ceratodontiformes; family Ceratodontidae; genus Neoceratodus; species Neoceratodus forsteri. Next base: position 1,550,362,419 of record CM057450.1, read on the forward strand.
TTGGGGGTATGTTTATTAAGATCTGCAGTTGGGATTTTTAGAAAAATTAGTTTGGTCTATAAATATGGTGGCATGTTTGTAGATATACCAGTACGAAGCACTGCTTTCTTATCTTTTATATGCTACTGTCCACTGGCACTTTACTTGGATGGTGGGGTTATGATTTATTATTCTTGTATGTGTGTATTTTTTTTAATTGATCTGGCACGGTGCACTTTAATTCTATATATATTCCAGAGAAAGTGCGATTTAAACAGCTCCTCTGACACTACTGGCTATGCTCTAATGATGACAGATTATGCGGTCGATACATAAGCACATCAGGAAGTAGATTCCTGCTAGAGTCCCTGCTGTGCCACGAGTGTTTTCAGCATGCTTTTTCAGTGTTTTTTTTGTTTGTTTTTTTTTTTTTTAGAACTTTTCGGTGTCTACAAGGCTCTATGCATCTTCTGATGGAGCCTGCTGTGTTTTTTTAGACAAGCAGTTGTATTCCTTGGATGCGGGCTTATGGCGTATTTTTGTCGGTCTGTTTTCTACATTGTGGCAAGTTCCCTACACTGTTCCATATTATCATTGTAAGACACCACACCTGCACCATGAAATACAAGTATATTCACAAAGGACTCTGACTTTGAAGTATTTGCATTATTTGCTTGTGTGTGTTATTTTGCCTTTAGCTTTTGCACTTTTCCCAGAGTAGTGGGCGGATGAAGAACTGGCTTTTACGTGCACTGTATATGTGTTGTAACTTGTGCAATGAAAATGAATTTTGTATGTATAGTGGTGTGCTGCACTGCCTCATGCTGACCACAAATTACGACCGTTTGGTCTTTTTTTTCCGTTTTACAGTATTTTCAGCTCTGAGGTATTGTGTGCACTCCTGTTTAATGAGCCCCCTTCAGACCTGTGGGTCAGTTACAGTTTTTCTTTTGCAGAATTTTACCTACTTATGTTTTTCAAAGTTTTCTTTCAGGCGTCAGTAACTCTTTAAAGACCCATGCAGCACTTTCAAGATGGGTCAGGCTGGGCTTCAGCCACCACTGGCGTGATCCCACTGCCTAAAATGAACACTGCAAGAACTGCTGCTGCACAAAATGGTCCCCCTGCTGTTCCCACTGACGGCTGTTTGTGTACCGCAGTCCTGTGAAACACACTGTAATTCCCTAGGTCTTCTAATGTGCTGCAGTGCAATTTCTGTATGTGTTCTGCATGGTCCGTCTTGCTCCACCCCTGTGCTGCCTGGAGAGAGAGAGAGAGAGAGAGAGAGAGAGAGAGAGACTGTGGGGAGAGAGGAAAAAATTACTCACCATAGTAATGTTGTTTCTTCTAATGGAGTCTTGCTGTATTCAGACATAATGCAGTTAGCCCCAGCACTTGAACTGCCTCGGAGAGGAAAGAGTTAACTCCGTGCAGAACCATAGAACTTTGAGCTCGAGCTCGGTTTTCAAACCTCTGTCTGTGGTACTTCCCAGTGTAACTGTCAGATGCTTACGAGCAACTAAGTAGGCACTAAAATATGGAAATTGTTTGAAACATATAGCCAAAAGGCAAAAAATAGTTTTGGGGTCCAAAAGACTCAAGTCGAGAACCCAAGAAGAAACAAGGTAGTGACAATTTAGGTTATGAACATAAGAATAATAAACATAACAGCTACCCCACCAAAAGGGAGGGTACAAGGTACATCCCTGAGGTGCAACACTGTACCTGCCAGCCCACTTCTCAAAAACAGGTTCTAAAAGGGAGGCGGGGTTGAATAGAGCAAGACTCCATTAGAAGAAAAAACATTACTATGGTGAGTAATTTTTTCTTCAAACATGAAGTCTTGCTGTATTCAGACATAATGCAGACTACCAAGCTGTTCCCTATGGAAGAGGGAATGCAGAACCTACTTTGGGAACAGGCTCTGCAGTACTGCTATGCCAAACCTAGCATCACTCCTAGCCTGGATGTCCAGGGAGTAATGCATGGTGAATGTATGTACTGTTTTCCAGGTGGCTGCTTTACAGATCTCTAACAAGGGAATATCTCTGGCCGCAGCTAGAGAGGCAGCTGTACCCCTAGTGGAGTGAGCCCTCAGGCCTGAAGGAGGTGTTCTACCCAATTTGTCATAGCAGAATTGTATACAAGGAACAATCCACCTGGCAATAGATCTTTTAGTGGCAGGCCTACCTTTCCCCACTTCACCATAAGTGAGAAACAACTGAAGACAGTCATTTCTGTGCGCCTTAGTATGCTCTATGTAGTAGCCAAGAGCCATTTTAACATCCAAACTGTGTAATCTTCTTTCCCCTGAAGAAGAATGGTCAGTGAAAAACACAGGGAGCGATATGGACTGGTTTAGGTGGAAATCAGATACCACGTTAGGCAAGAACTTCTCTTTATTTCTTAGGACCACTTTATCCCTATGGAAGGATATGAAGTCAGGTTCAACTGACAGGGCCTGTAATTCACTAATCCGCCTGGCAGAAGTAATAGTTACCAGAAACAGTTTTCCAGGTCAAGTACTTCAATTCAGTTGAAGCCATAGGCTCAAAGGGTGGCAGCATGAGCTTAGCAATGCAGACATTAAGATCCCAAGGCGGAGTAGGCTCCCTAAAGGGAGGGTTAATGTGGAGCAGACCTTTGAAAAACTTTCTGAAAACAGAATGAGATGCCAGGGAAAAGCCCTTCCCTGCTGAGAAGAATGCAGAGACAGCTGCTAGATGAACCTTCAGAGTGGCAGGCCTACGGCCTAAACCATTCAGATGAACTAGATAGTCTAAGGTTGTGGAAATGTCTGCTGAATCAGGCAGGATGCCTTTCTGAGAGCACCAAATACTGAACCTCATCCATATGGAAATGTAAGTTGTAGGGTTTTTTTTTTTTTTTTTAAACCATCTTTATTGATTTTTCTTTTAGACATTTAAGACATACATTGACATACACAGACAAACCAAGAATTACTCTTGGTCCCCCAGCCCAAAACTGGCTGTGGAAACTTTATACATATACAGTTACCCAAAAGTAACATTGCCTCTAATAGGCCAACTGAGCCATGTCCAACCCCCATAATGGGGTGGGCTAGCGATTAACTCAAATATATAGAATCTGATAACTCTTTGCCCACCTGCCCGTATACTGGGATTATATTAACCCCTCCTACTCAGGTCAGACTAACAGCCGTAGCTGCATCCCTAGAAAAGAGAGAGAGTCCCCCAACCCCTACCTACTTCGCAGATCCTTATATTCCTACACAGTATCCCACCAGAGTTATTTCCCAACTAATGAGCAAATATGCAAGAAAAGGAAAGAACTTAGCAATTACACAAACTTTCGGACTATTATTCATTCGCTACTCTCACCCCAACAGACAGACCCCCGCTCCGAGCATCTATTAGCTGTATAGAGTAGACAGCTCCCAAAGACTGCCACCTTTTTTTTTTTTTTTTTATAGTCCCATCTTACCCCAGGGTTCTCAAGAGATCCCCTACCCACTGGTCATAAGTGTAGACAAGGCTGTCTTTCCAATGCTTTAAAACAAAAGATTTGACCAAGGCTGTAAGTAAGGAGATGTATTTAGATGTGTTCCCTGAAACTTGAGACAGGTCCCCAAGTACACAAACCTCGGGCAATATAAGCTCTGAATAGTCTAAGATGGGGTCCATATTCTGCTTAATTTTATGCCATAGGGGCCAAATCTTGGCACAATACCACATCACATGTAATATATCCCCTCCGTTTCTCATTACACCTGAAGTATAGGTCTGTCTGTATAAAGGTCCTTGCACATAGCTTTGCCGGAGTATAGTAAATATAAAAAAAAATGAATAACTGCATATTCTTCAGTTTAGGTATAGTTATATATTTGCAACTATTCCATACATCTTTCCAATTAGGTCTTAGGGGAGTCATAATTTTATCCCGATGTGGGTTGAGGAGCTTGACTCTAAGAAATTAAAGAGCACTCTGTAAATTTCGGAAATAGGCTTATTTACAAAATTCACCCCAGTTAGTTCTCCCCAATTAAACTCTTTCTTTTGAATTTCCACCATCCCCTTTTTCACCCTGCTTTGCAAATTGATAAGCTGGATCTTCTTAAAAAAGGGCAGTCCCTCACTTAGAGGCGGAAGAATGACCTTGTCCTCCTTTATACAATCGACCGACTTAATTCCCTCTAACTGTCTAGCCCATTGTTTTATAATAATTTGGCCCCCTAACTGGAAATTCGGATTACCCATTATCGGTTGTTCCCCTGCCTTCTCTTGTCCCCTCCTTTGTGCAGGCGTTAAAAAAAAAAAAAAAACATGCATTAATAGTTTTTGCTACTGGAGTCAGCTTTGCTTTTGTAGGTAGCTTGTCCGGATGAGAAAAAAAAAAAGCAGTGCATCTGGGGAACATCCCATTTCCCTTAAAATCCATCTCTCCATACGAAGTCAGACTGGTACACAGACCTCCCCCTCCTCCTGTCCACTCCACCTTCCCATTATTCCTAATTGCCCCACCACATAATATAATTGAAGATCTGGCATTTTAAAGCCCCCCACATTCTGTGGCAGACGCATAACCATATGTTACCTAAACCAAACAAGAGAAACACTCTGAAGATGGGGGTCAATACCAGTCCATTTACAGAAGAAAGGGTTCTGAAAGAACTAATAAAATTGAAGGTGGACAAAGCAATGGGGCCTGATGGGATTTACCCAAGAATTCTAAAAGAACTAAGGGTAGAACTAGTGACACCGCTGACTATTCTCAATCATGGGAGGATGGGGTGGTACTTGAGGACTGGAGGAGGGCAGATATGATTCCTCTTCACAAAAGTGGGAGCAGGACAGAGGTAGGAAACTACTGACCAGTTAGTTTGGCCTCAGTGGTAGGGAAAATGATGGAATCACTTCTGAAGGAAAGAATTGTTGAGTACCTAGAGGCCAGTGGGGCACAGGACACAAGGCAGCATGGATTCATGATAGGAAGGTCGTATCAGATAAATCTAATAGATTTCTTTGACTGGGTGGCCAAAGTAGTAGACCAGGGAGGGGCTGTGGACATGGCCTACCTAGATTTTAGCAAGGCATTTGATACAGTCCCACACAAAAGATTAATACAAGTTAGCCAGCCTTGGGTGGGCCCCAAGGTGGTAGCCTGGATAAAAAATTGGCTAGACAACAGGACGCAAAGGGAAGTAGTAAATGGAGTACACAGTGAAGAAAGGAGGGTTACTAGCAGGGTACCGCAGGGTTCAGTACTGGGACCGGTCCTTTTTAATGTCTTTATAAGTGACATTGCAGAGGAACTGGAAGGAAAAGTAGGTCTCTTTGTAGACGACACAACACAAAGATCTGCAACAGGGTTGATATACAAGATGGAGTGGAAAGGATGAGAAGGGACTTGGCAAGGTTGGAGAAAAGGTCAAATGTATGGCAGCTCAGATTCAATACAAAGGAGTGCAAGGTAATGCACATGGGAAACAAAAACCCAGGGAAGAGTACACAATGAGGGGTGAGATACTGACAACAGTAAAAATGGAAAGGGACCTGTAGGAAAATGGGCAGACTACGTGGGCCAAGCGGTCCTTATCTGCCATCAAATTCTATGTTTCTTCCTTGCGGGCTTTGAGCTCCATAGGAAGGCTGACGATAACTTTCTGATTTTTATGAACCAAGACTGAGGGAAGAGATACAGAGATAGGTGAATCTGGTACAACAGCCTAGGCAGCAGATTCATTTTGACCATTTCCTAACCTAGGTGTAAAATTTAATGGAAGTTTATTCCATCTGAGGATGCCTCCCCAGACTGTAGTTAGTAGTTTTTCCATATTAACCTCTGCTCCCACCTCAACATTGAGAGTAATCCAAATACCCAGGTACTTGATTACTTGAGGGGCCCAGTGTATCTGCAGGGGTTCAAAATCCGCCCTAAAAGTATGCAGTGTAAGGGATAATATTTGTGTCTTGTTTAAATTCAATTTATAGTTCGATACCGCAGAGTATCTTTGTATAATTTCCAACGCCTGTTTAAAACCCTCAGCTGGATCCTGCAAATGTAAAAGTATGTCGTCTGCGAACACAGACAGTTTGAGTTCCTCCCCCAGATTTTAGGCTCTAGGTTTATTGCCCTTAATAGGGGTTCTAAGTAAATATTAAACAAAACAGGAGAAAGGGGGCATCTCTGCCTGGTCCCATTCTCTAATTTTATTTCCTGAGACAGACACCCGTTACATAACACCCTAGCTGTGGGGGTTGCATATACATATTTAATTCCCCTGAGCAGGCCCTCAGGAAATCCCATTCTCTCCATGATGGCAAAAAGAAAGGAATAAGAAACCCCGTCGAAGGCCTTCTCCGCGTCTAAGGATATCAATGCCATAGATATCGGAGAATCCACTGCATAGTTAAGGATATGGTGTAGTTTCCTTAGTGCATCATGAGCCCCCCCTGCCCGGCATAAATCCTACCTGCTCTTGGCTAATTAAAGTTAGCCATATTCAAAAATTTGTTAATAATATTCTTGTCAGGATCTTGATATCCTGATTCATCAGTGCAATCGGTCGTAGTTCTCTCGGGAACTCTCTTGGTTTATCCGGTTTTGGGATAAGTGTAATGTATGCTTGATAAAGTGGGGAGTGGCATACCCCTTCCTGCATTATCCTAGTAAACAAGTCTTTGAGGACAGGGAGTATTTTTGAAATATGTGATTTATAAAACTTGGCTGTGAGGCCATCAGGCCCCGGACTTTTACCATTCAGCAATGATTTTACTATGTCTAAAATTTCCCCTTCACTTATTGGAGCTATTAGGCTTTGAGCCTGTGCCAGACTTAGAACTGGGAGAGGTGTATTCCTCAAAAAAGCATGCATTTCTTCCCTACTAACAATCCTCCCCCCTTGATAAATCCCCTTATAACAGACTGTGAAGGCATCAGCCATTTCTTGGGGGTCAGTTATAAGTTCCCCGTCTACTTTTATTAAGTTTACCATTCGTGCTGCTTCCCATTCCTTCACTCTAGTCGCTAAAAGGCGTCCAGGCACATCACCCTGCATTAGGTACTTAGCCTGAATTTTCTCCAACCAAAAATCCACCGTGGTATAAATCAGGTCCGCCATCTCATCCCTCAGTTCCTTAAGTTTAGCATCCACCTCTGCAGCTGACCCCTCTAAGGGCTCCAGAGAGTCTATGGCCCCTAGAATAAACTCCTCTCGAGCTTGTCTAACTTTGTTCCTTCTTGCTGCATATCTCTGAGCCATCCCTGCATAAAGAACCTTACAGGTTGGCCAGGCCATTTGCTTGTCCTGCAATGTCGGTAGCTGAACCCTAATAATCTCACTAAGAGCCTCCTCTAATTTTCCATATAGTGTAGTACCGACAATAATGATTCATCCAATCTCCACCTATATGGTTTGGGGGAGAGGGGCAGCTTTAGTTCCCATGTCATCTGTATCGGAGAGTGATCAGATAAAACTCTACTATGGGTAGTTATTTCCTTTATACCCACCAACGCTTCCTGATTAACCAGGAAAAAAATCTATCCTGGATTGCATTTTATGGGCCCTTGAAAAAAAGGTCATGTTCTTTGATCCCTTACCATGTAGCCAGACAGGGTCCACCAGTGCAGTAGCCTCCAAAACACGCCCCATAGCTTCCTGTGCTCTAGATGGGGGTTTCTTAGAGGGTGGATTCCCATCTTCCCAGTTATTTATACACAAGTTCCAATCTCCTGCCAATATGACCGGGTGTGTTGGCAACCCAACTACTTCTACCTCCAATAAGGCAAAAAATTCTGGGTTAGGTAGGGTTGGACCATAAACAGAGGCAACTGACAATTCTGACCCCAGGATAGATCCAGAGAGAAATATTCCCCTGTTGTCCCCTTTTATTACCACCCTCTTTACCATATATGGGCATGTCTTCCCCACTAAAATGGCTACTCCTCCCGAGGTTGTTGTATTCCCCACTCCAAACACTTGACCCACCCACATTCTTTTTAACTGATCCACTTCCTCTGTTAAAAGAGAAGTCTCCTGCAAAGCCACAATTTGTGCCCCCGGTGTTGAATGTGCCTCAGAATCACCATTCTTTTTCTCTTACCCCTAAGACCTTTTACATTCCAAGAAATAATTTCAATTTTTGACATTATACATATACACTCCTGTATTCATTACCTCACTACGATCTGTCAAAATCTTACTCCCAGTTGGTGGACTCTCTCTCTCTCTTTTCTTTTACCCCTCCCGCCCCCCTTCTCCGATTCTATGATCTCTCTCTACTAAAACACCGACGATCCATGACTGAGCCAGTTCCTGAGTGCCCCCAGACCCCTCTTCAAACTCCTACCAAGACTCCCAAGATAAACCAAAAGGAAATACCCCTCTTTCAGACTCTCTTATTCTCCCTCAATTTTGCTTCTCTTCACTCACCTTCTCTCCCAGTGACCAGAGGGATATACGTTCCTGATACTGATGATCCCCAGTTTATATCTGCATCAAGCTATTCTGCCTGGTGGTCTTTCACCACGCCCTAATCAATACTGGGGGGGGGGTTGCTGTCATAACACCCTTTGCTTGCAATTATCCATCTTATCCCTATACCAGCACCCCTCCCACCAAATAATCCTTGTTCCCCTGACCTACCAAGGAAGCCAACTCCTGCATTCGCTCCCATTAGTTATCCTAGAAAAAGCTTCCTCTTCCTTCGCCCCCTCCTCCCTACCACTGTTCGGGATGCGAAGGCTAGTCTGTTATACGAGAGCCCCACCTTCCCCAACAAGTGAAGTTACCTAAAAATTAGTCTCTGCTGCTCCCCCTGTGCCCCAAATGAATATTTAACCCCCCTGGGGTTCCATACCCCTACCATAAACCTTCCGCCTTCGCTTCTGAGATTCCCTGGTTTAGACCAACCCCCCCCCCCCATCGTGAACTCAATTATTTACTGAGATCAAATCACTTCTGCCCTCTGGTGGCTGCATCCTCAAATGGCTTCACTGAAGCTCGTATAAGCCCTGGAAAAGGAGGCCTACCTTACAGTTTACCAACCAAAACCCTGTCCCCACTGCCTCCCTTGAGTCTCATTACCTCTTTCTCCCATTCATTTCCCAGAGCTGTCTAAACTCAAAAATATAATCAACCATTTGTTTGCTTTAACCACCCTTAATAATTTCAGTCAGCGCATAACATTTCCAAATTTCCTGCATCTTGTCCAGATTAGTTAAATTTTCCCAGTACCACTACCAAGCCCATCAGGTCAGAGACTTGAATAGCGATGGGAGCTCAAATCTCAAGCCCTCCAGAGCATCCTGCGCTGTTAGGCATTTTGTCCCCCATTTTGAGCTTCACAATTAGGGTCACTGGATACTGCATCCAGAACCTGATCCCTGTGAGATAGAGCTTCTTTTTAATGTCCGAGTATTCTTTTTGTCGATCTCTTATGGAAGGAGTTTGGTCCTGGAACAGCCACAGAGCCGTCCCATTCCACTGTAGGTTTTTGGACTGCTTAGCTTTACTTAGAACAAAGGCTTTTTCTTTATAATTGAGAAACCTCATGATTAATACCCTCGGGCGAGCTCCTGGGGTCTCCAAGTGCCCAATGCGCTCTTTCCAAATTGTATGCCTCCCCATACGGAGTCAGGCCTAACAGCTTCATCTGCAGATCCTGCATAAAAAAGTTACACAGTCCACCCCCTCCGTTTTTTCAGGGAGCCCTGCCATTATTAAATTATTTCTTTTGCTGCGCGACTCTTGGTCCTCCATACGATCTTCCAGCTTTTTAACTTGCTTTCTAAGCACCACCACTTCTTGCTCTATCCCTGTAGATTTCTTCTCTTGCGACGAAACTCTGGCCTCCAAATCTCCCATTCTTCTCGCCAACGCATTCAAAGTCGGTTTTACAGTTGAAAATCCGCGACCAAACCCTGCAGCAACTGTTTGATCTCCAGGATGTCGTCCGCTTTCACTTTCTCTCCCCCTTCCACGCTCTCTTCGTCATCCTGATCCTTTGGCACAGGCGAAAGGGGTTTCTGGCGTTTCAATGCCAGAACCCGAGCCGACAAGGGCTCTGAAGCTCCACACTCCATCTCGGCCATTCTGCTAGGCCTCTTCCGATCACCGCCAAACCAGGCAAATTGCGTCCTATCTGCTCCTTTCTTTTTGTTCGAGAGGCAGAAAAGCTTAGGGAAACTTCCCCACTTAGCTGGATTACCCGGTTGAGCCCTTACTTTTAGTATAAAAGATAAAAGATAAATTAGGCTGGTGAGGGCCCAGAAGCTACACTCAGGACGCCCTCTCCTCTAGCTCATCACATGATCCCAAATTGTAAGTTTTAATAGTGGAAGGTTTCCTGGAGACCTTTAGAATATCCAGAACTCCCTGAAAGAAATGAAGTGCTGCATATTCTAACTCTTCAAGAGCCAGGCCTTGAGGTTGATGGACTGGAGATTGGGGAACCAGATCTGCCCCTGGGAGGAGGAGAAAGGATTATATCTCCTGGGAAGACACAGGGGACGTGACACAGCCAAGGACAATAGAAGATGATACCAGGGCTGTCTGGCCCAATCTGGAGCCACCAAAAATCACTGTGCAGATTTGAGTTCTTATCTTGATCAGAACTCTGAACAGGAGAGGGAAAGGAGGGAAGGCATAGAGAAACCTGCCCTTCCAGTCCAGAATGAGGGCATCCTAGGGAACTGTCCCCAGGACTGGAGGTCTACAACAAAACAAAGAAAGTTGAGGATTGTCTGGTGCTGCAAATAGATCTCTGGGATGCCCCACCTGGAGAAAATGATCCTCACAATGTGAGGATTCAGGGATCATTCATGATGTCCCTGTGAAATCCTGCTCAGGGCATCTGCTAACACATTGTCTTTCCCTGGAAGATAAACCACCACCAGGGAACTCTGAAGGGAATAGGCCAGAGACCAAATCTTCATGGCCTCCGTGCACAAGGCCGTGGACCAAGTGCCTCCCTGCTTGCTGATGTACCACAATGTGGTAGTGTTGTCCGTCCTGAATTGGACCACCTTGCCATTGACTGAATCTGAGAAGGTCTGAAGGGCTAGGAAAACTGCCCTGAGTTCCAGGAGACTGATATGTAGAAGAGACTCCTGCGGGGACCAGATTCTCTGAGCTGTTAGGCTGGGGAGCTCACTTGGGAGCACTAACAGAGAAGCATCTGTAATCAGTACTACTGATGGAACTTGAGGGAGAAATGGAACCCCTTGTCTGAGGCTGTCCTGGTCCAGCCACCACTGAAGAGCTTGTACCAGAGTTTGGGTCACTGGAATCAGTTTGGAGAGAGAGTGTCCCTTCTCTGTGACCAAACGAACCTTAGATGGAACTGAATGTCCCGCATCTGAAATCTGGCTCCTTGAACCACTGCAGTGGAGGCTGCCATGTGGCCCAGGAGCTGGAGGAACTGTCTTGCTGTAAGAGAAACCTGAGGCCAAAAGGAGGAAGCGAGGTTTACTAAGGCCTTCACCCTTGCCAGAGGAAGGAAAGCTTTTGCTTGGGTAGTATCCAATTCCACCCCTATGAAGGTGAGAAGCTGTACTGGTTCGAGGACAGATTTTGGCAGATTGAGAAGAAGCCCCAGGGAACTGAGCAAGTCCTGAGTGATTTGTAGAGCTGACCTGACCTGATCTGAAGACTGCCCTGCTAGGACACAGTCGTCCAGATATGGAAAAATGGTGATACCTTGTCTTCTGAGGTAAGCCACCACTACTGCAAGGCACTTTGTGAACACCCTTGGAGCTGATGTTAGGCCAAAAGGCATTGCCTTGAACCGATAATGACCTGAAGACAACTCGAACCTGAGGTATTTTCTGTGGGAGCACCTTATAGGGATATGGAAGTAGGCATCCTTGAGGTCCTGTGATACTAGCCAATCTCCTAGCCTTAAAGAGGGAAGGATTATTCCCAGAGTTAACATTTTGAATTTGGGTTTTGAAATGTGTTTGTTCAGATACCTTAGACCCAGGATGGGTTGCCACTCCCCTGTTTTCTGTAGGGTGAGGAAGTACCTGGAGTACAGGCCTTTTCCCCTGTGTTGAGTAGGAACCTTCTCTACGGCTCTGAGAGCCAGGAGAGAGGAAACCTCTGCCTCTAGGGCAAAGGTTTCTGAAACTGATGCAGGTGGAAAAGACTTGGCCCTCCTTTTTGGGTACCTTTTGAAGCCGAGGGCTAGTCCCTGGCTTACTACTTCCAGGACCCACTTGTCTGAGGCAACAGACTTCCAGGCCTGAAAGTAGTAAGCCAGCCTTCATCCTACTGGGATTGGAGAGTCGACCCGGGCTGACACCTCAGGGTGTCTGCTTGGCAAGAGCCTTAGATTGAGAGGAAGAAGCAGCCCTGCTCATCCCCCTTCTACCCCTCCCTCGGAAAAAAAACCCTTTGTGGGTAAGACTAGGAGGCCTGGGCTTGGTAAAAAGGCCTGCCCCTGCCCCGGGACTGCTGCTTCTGAGGAGTGGCTTGCCTTTCCTTGGCCTGTGCACTCCTGTAAGTGGTTCTATATTCATCCATTTTTTCTTCATGTAAGCCTCTGTCTACTCCCCAAACAGAATTACCAACTACAGGAAAATCCATAGCCTTAGACTGGGTGTCCTGTGATAGGCTAGTACATATGAGCCAAGCATGCCTTCTGAGAGACACAGATGTAGCCATGACTCTGGATGCCACACTGCTGGAGATGACAGCAGCATGAAATTGTACTTTGGATGCATCAATTCCATCCGCAGCCACCTCCTCCAGCTCTCTGACTAGCTGTGGGGGAGAGGGCCTTTTTAGCCAGTTTCAGAATCGTATCCCACCTGGACTTCTGGTACCTGGCAGTGTAGGCCATATAATTTGCCTGCCTGAGTCCCAAAGAGGATGCCAAGTATAGTTTCTTGACCATGGCACCGACTTTCCTGGAGTCGATGTCTGGGGAGTGTGAAGCCAAAGGAATGTTTGCCCTGTCACAGGCTGCAGCCTGCACTACCCGAACATGGCTGCTATGTGAATAAAGGAACTCCGCAGCTGAGCCCGATAACATGCATCTCCTGTCTTATCTACAGGAGATAAAGAGTTAGGAGTCTGTAGAATCATTTGTGTCTGTTTCCCTGAGGACTTGTGAAGGGAATAGACAACCTTTTGGACTCTGGGATGTCCATCATCTCCACAAAAATCGGGTTATTCCTCCTCCTCAGCAGCTTCAACCAAAGGGAGATGGAGGGTTTCCGCCACTTTCTTGTAAAACAAGAAGTGAGAAGGGGACTCAAAGCCTGGGAGGGGAGACAACAGAGGGTCTGTCTGGGGAGATGTCCGGTTCAGTGGGCACATCCAGACCCCCACCGTCGTAGTCATCATTGGGATAGTCTTAGTCTCCCTCCCACTCCTCATAGGAAGCATCCGGATCATAATCCGAAGGAGCCTGTTCCAACTGAACCAACCACCTAACCGGTGGCATCGGTTCGGACAGAACCAGACAAAGCGATTGGACAATAGTAATAGTCGCTTTGGCTATCTCGTCCACAGCTGGAGTAAGCAGTACTGGATCCGAACCAGCGGACTACAGTTTCTTTTTTGACGGAACCGACCCCTCAGAGTCAGCTCTCCTTTTGCCTGAGGAGGTATCGCCTAGGTCAGTAGGCACCTCCTCAGGTTTGGCCACAACTGAACCGGGCTGGCCATCCGGGTCTACGGACTTCTCGGCCTCCCTTTCCTTCAACCTACCCAGTCTTTTTTCTAGAGTGGTTTTAGGAAAGTTTTTGCAAATTTGGCAGTCTGACTGGAGGTGGTCAAACCCCAGACAATAAACACAGATGAGGTGGGGGTTGACCTTGGCAAAGGCCTCCCCACACTCAGTACAGTGTTGAAACCCAGTGGGACCGGTTTTCTTTGAGTTTCTCAGACATGGTCAACCTACCAAAATTACCCTATAGAAGCGTTCAAGCCAGGTATACCAACCGATCGGTAACAAACGTGTCACGGGTTTGGAAAAGAACCAAGAAAAAGCCCGGTTCTTCTGAAACCGATCGGTACCGGAACACCACTCTAAAATAACAAATTTAAAATTAGAAGGAATCATAAGGTCGGTTCCTAACCGGACCGACTGAAAGAAACCAAAGAAACCAACAATTTCCACAAGTTATTTTAAAATGAAATACAGTCACTACCTATCTACCACACTACCTGTACCGTAGACAGAGGCTTGAAATCCGAAAAAACAACTCAATAAAGAACAAGTTTTAAACCGAACGCTTTACTTTTGCCGAACCGAGCAGAGGAATCTCCGGAGCGACTTCACTGTTAGACAGAGTAAAGAATCTGACGGTTGTACTGGTAAGTACCACAGACAGAGGTTTGAAAACCGAGCTCGAGCTCAACGCTCCATGCATCTGCATGGAGTTAACTCTTCCCTCTCTGGGGCAGTCCAAGTGCTGGGGCTAACTGCATTATGTCTGAATACAGCAAGACTTCATGTTGTTTGAAAGAGGGAGAGTGTGCAGCTCAATGCTGTGTGCAGACAGACATATACAGCATGTGGGGGGGGTAAATCACATGTGCTACATGTGATAGCAGAGTGTGAAATGCACATAAATTTGAGATCATATCAGCAGTGTACCCATCACATGTCTTGGTGGATAACTACAAGCAGAGCTACAGATAAGGGGAGTACTGACCTATTTTACTCACTTAATTTTATGAAATACTGTTCAGAAATGTTTTTAATAAGTACCAGTACTCACCCAACATTCATAAATGCTCCACACTCCATAGAATAGTACTTTCATTACTCACTATATTTTAAAACTGGTGAGTAAATTACTCTTATCTGCCATCATTATCTGCATCACTGTTGGCACCTGATCAATTCTCATCTACAAAGAAACTACATTGTTTTAAAAAATTTACTCCACTCCATCCAGACATTTGTACACATCTGTATTTGGTTTTACTCACCTCACTTTCAAAATGAGGAGTACAGTACTCATACCCAAAATTTTTATCTGGAGTCCTGACTACAAGGATATGCTTTTTTCTTCTTAGGGACTATTATGCAAGGTGGCAGGATACAGTACCCTTTTTGCTGTTTAAACAGCAAAAAAAAAAAAAACACCTTTTTGGCTACTCTTCTGTTGTTTAAACATACCCCATGTTATAAGTGCATTAACATACTCCTGGGTGTGCTGTTAATGAGGATTAATGCACATCTCAGGTGCTGCGAGGGAAATCTGCCTGCGGCCTCGTGCCTCACAATGTACCCAAAGTATGTGTTAATAAAGGAATAATGCCTGACAGGGTGGGAGTTATGCTGGGATAACATCCCACCGGGTGGTCGTCCAACCCGAGAAGGATGTTATCCCAGCATAACTCCCACCCTGGAGGGCATTATTCCATTATACAATGGCTTGTTGTTTTATAATAAAAAAATAATTTTAAAGAATGTTTTTGTTAGTGTGTAAACATATTTTTGTTTCTTAAGAGAAAGAGGAGATGATCATGGAGGTGATGGGGATCGAAATCATCCAAACAATCAGCAGGGATGTTATGCCAGGATAACATCCCTGCTGTGACAGCCAACTGACCAATCAGAAACCAGGATTCTTTCTTGCCATTGTATAATCCCAGTTATTGGCACACCCTGTCATGCATAGATGTTTACTTATGGTTTAAAATGATCTAAGTTAATAATAAAATGCACAGTTTTTAATATCTACAATTATGACTATTACGTTATATTGCATTAAAATAAATACCACCATTAACATAATAAACTGCATGCAGGTTTCCACTAAGTTAACAATAAAATGCAAAACGAGTTCATACAGTGGACAATGTCATATGTGTTAATGATCGTCACGTTGCCAACTTTCTTAAAAATGTTGTCTGTAATTATGACTTTACATTTTAATAAACCATTAACAAAAACTGCACTGCAGTTCTTTTATTTATATGGTGCTTATAGCCAAGTTAATAAAAAGCGAGGTAAGAATTCAAACAGTGGACAATGTTAGGTGTACAAATAACTGAAAACTGTACGTGTAAAATATCACAGACAGAAGTAATGTGCAAGGTTACATTTTGCAGATGATACATTAAACACAAAGGTAATGCTGAGAAACACTGCAATATCCAATTTATACAGTGTGTGGCATTTCTCAACAAGGTTGGACACACCTTGTTTTTGGCTTCTCTCACCCTCTCAACTCCAGGGTTTTAAATAATTGATTAGCAGTTTTTTCCTTGGGACAATACTAACTGTACAGAAAGCATTTTTATAGGTTTTTTAGAAGTGTTATGTTTGTTAAACACAGTGAGGCAAGTGCTTTGCATTTTCACAATGTTTTATAACTTTTAAGAGCAAAATGCTAATCAATTTTTAGAGTTAAATAAAACCCTGCAACTCAATCAAGTTATATACCTCCCCTCATTTTACTTCTCTGCACTACATCTGTACATCCATTACACATCAGCACTGCGTCATTCCAGGTTTCTTTTTGTTGTTACAGATAATTGCATGAATTGACTTCTGGACATAATCACATTTCAGACAGAACTGAATTCAGAAATGAAGGTTAAATCAAAAATTTTGTATCAGTGTTTTAAGTTGTGGCTATTAAGCTACATATAAAAATGCCACAGTCTTAATTTCTCTGCTTCTTTAAAGGGCAATTCTGATCTTTTTATTGAAGGTAACAATTGACAAACACTATAATCTTCAATATAGTCTTTTCCATTAAAAAAAAATCCAAAACAGGGCCATATTAATGGTGTTAAACTGTGATAACATACACTAGTGCGTGCTCTTTTCAAGACCAAGTAAAAATGTGATTAGCACTATGCTTAAGTGTGAAATGCTTTCAGTGAATGACTGTGTCTGAATGTCACACACACAAAAAGACACCGCCTTTTTATCATTACTATTAATCTGCAAATTAATGCAACCCAGTACTCAAACTGTATAACATGTTTATACATGTTTATACTGCAGAAACAGTTGGGGCCTGGCAGAGGTTGTGTGAACCTGCTTTTACTGAGCAGTTGGGGAAAGGATTTTAGTTGCTAGATAAGCTTTAAATTGTTATTAGTCTGTGGACTTTAGGGCAGGAGTGCTGACTTGTTTAATAAGTGTTGTGTGGTGAGGGGGATATATAGATAGTGGAAGCTGGATATTTTATCTTTCCTACAGGTATTGTGAGCAGCTTTCTGGAAGTTGCTGTCCTCAGCCAGGATCAATTTACAGCTCATTGGGGCTTAAATACCAGGGCTTCTCACACAGCAGTACTACAGAAACAGCTGGGGCCTGGCAGAGGTTGTGTGAACCTGCTTTTGCTGAGGAGTTGGGGAAAGGATTTTAGTTGCTAGATAAGCTTTAAATTCTTATCAGTCTGTGGACTTTAGGGCAGGAGTGCCGACATGTTTAATACAGTGTTTGGGTGGGACCTTCCTCCGGAGGAGGTTGCAGTAAGGAGCTGATGCACTCTTGTGAGAGTCGGGTGTGGGCACTAATCCCACCCTCCCCCACCCCTCCTTCCCTAGGGGAGGGCTCATTTATATGGGAACACCTGCCCTGCAATTGGAGGAAGAGGCTTCAGGTGCTACTCATGTAGTTCTATCCAATAATGCAGCCCCGGGGCAGGGAAAAGGCATAGGTAGGTCTCAAATAGGAGTGCAGCATCCACAATGAATTGCTGATTAGTGTGATAGTTGGATATTGTTGAGGGCCTTCAACTGGAATAGATCAGGTAAACTTTCTGTTATAAGCTGGGCTAGGATTAGTTGATTCTTAAGTCTTCTTGCTGTGGGCAGAGGTAGCAGTGGAAGTGTGAAGATGTGGCGAGGTTCTGGAGAGCTAACTTATCTTTTTCATATGTTTTTGAAAGTTTTGCTGTTGTGTTTTAAATTTGGCCTAACTCCCTAAAATCTTTCTTGGGAAGCTCTCCCACCCGCCCCTTGTATAGCCTTTCTTAAATACGGAAGAGCCACTAGGAGTTGGGTTTAAAGGTTGGGAGGGAGGAGCTTAGGGAGTTGTAAACTTCTCGTATGAGCTAACTCTTAAGGCTAATAGTCAGGTGGAGAAAAGTTCAGCCACTCAAGCGCTGCAAGTTTAAAAGTCTGCATGCTGTATGGGGGGGGGTGGAGAATCGCCTGGGTATAGGTACTGGTAGCTCGAGAAACTGTAGAGCCACTGAGTTGGTAATTTGGCCTGGAAAAGACTGCTGTGATGATGGGGAAGGGACCGCATATCACTAGAGCAAGTATCTTTGGGCAGGTGGTTGGGTGCACAGGATGTGGTGCGGCCATGATACTGGACTGGGCTTGGAAGTTTGGGGGATGCCCAGTATGCTGCCAGCTGGCACAGCAGGAGGAGGAGGTAGGGGATCCAAGGCAGCTGGGGTGCTGGGGGGACTGAAGAGATAGGAGGCAAGCGTTACCTACATGGAAGCACTAGGTGCTGGGGCCTCCCAAACTGGGGAGGAGTGAAGAGAGTGTGCTCACACTAGGAGAGGAGGAAGGAGGGTACACAGGGGCTCGCTGGGGCCCAAAATGGAAATTTCCACAGCAGTACGAAGAGTCTGGGGGTGTCCAAAGGAAAACCGAGAGGGGCAGTAGGGACGGGAGGCGCACTGGGGGATGGGCTAAGGCTCACAAACTGTTTTAACCCTCTACACCCATTTGTAGAAAAGGGGCGTGTGGGGAGGAGGAGGATGATGATGCTGCTGCTGCTGCTGATGAAGCTGGGGCAGAGACAGAAAGAAAGGATGAAGGGGCAAGGGTGCAATAGAGGGGGTCCCAGACAGGATGGGAGAAGAGGGGTACAAGTGGAGAAGAAAAAGGAGGATCAGGGGAACAAGGAGGAGGCTGATGGTATGGAACAGGGGAGCACAACAGGCAGGAAGGCGCAGGACGTAAATGGGATGATAGCGAGCAGAAAGCCAAGTAGGCAGACAAACAGGATGGATGGATTAGTAAGGAGAGGGGAAAGATACAGAGAAAGATACTTGGGTAGGGGCGATAAAGAAGGCCAGGACACGGGTAGAGGAGGTGACCAGGGACAATACTGAAGGGGCTACCTTCGCCACCCAGATTGTGGGAGATGAGAGGAGCCAGTTGAGGGGAGAATCCGGATGAAGGGATGAGGAGGGGCATGGAAGGAGGGGGGAACCTAAGAGGTGGACAGGGGAGGCAAGGGGGAGGTCAGAGTACTGCTATTGGGGGACTCCATGATCAGAGGCATCCAGTGGGAGGGGCAGGAGGAGGGTAAAACCTGTCTGATCAGAACCAAATGCCACCCAGGCCTGACTGTGCACAAGGCGAAGCATGAGTTGTATTCACTGGCAAGGGAATGCGGGGAGACCCCAGACATTCTAGTGCACTTGGGGACAAACATAAATGGTAATAGTAAACTAGAAATTCAGGCAAGGTTCCGGGAGTTGGCCAGGGTATGCCTTTCCATAGGCTGTAAGATCTCCTTTTCGGAAATCCTGCCGGTGCCAAGGGCTAGTGGGGTAAACAAGATGAAAATTACGAAGATAAATCAGTGGCTTAAGGAGTGGTGTGCGGAATTGAGGTATGGCCAAGTGAGGGACTGGGGGGAGACCTGGAAGGATAAGGGGCTGTACGCTAGGGACAGGCTCCACCTTAATTTGGAGGGGAAGGAAATCCTAGGAAAAACTAGCTGGGTTCATCAGCGAAAGGTGGGGTTTAAACTTGTGAAGGGGGAGGGATCAAGAAGGGGGCAGTGCCAGCAGTTATGATAAATGAGGGACATGGTCTCCACTCCTCCAGGGGGCTAGGGAGATAGGGAACTGGGTCACCAGGTAGGGTGCAGGAGCTGAGAAATGGGAGCTCAAAGGGGAGAAAGGAGAGGAGGGAAAAGGGGTGGAGAGTGGTCCTGATAAATTCCAGGAGCTTAGGAAATAAAATGCCTGAGCTTCAGGTGATGCTAGCTGAGGGGGAGATAGATGTGGCAGCAGTCGCTGAGACCTCAGCCACTCAAGGGCACTAGTGGGACCTCAGCGTGCCTTTCCCGGTCATCAAAATTTTAAATAAAATAAATCTGGTGGGCTACACTATGTTCAGAAAAGATGGGAGGAGGGAAGGGGGTGGTATAGCACTGTTAGCCAGAAATGGCATGGGAACTGGAGGGGTAGAGGAGGCAGAGGGGAACATGGAGGTTATTTGTGTCACCTTGCTGACGTGGGGGGTAAGAGAGTAAAGGTCGGAGTGGTATACAGACCACCAGCACTGGCGAAGGTCCTGGAAGAAAGTTTGGTGGCAAATCTCGAGGGACACTGTGGAAAGGGAAGGGTAGTGGTAATGGGGGACCTCAACATGCCAGGAACAGACTGGGGGACTATGACGTCACCAGTGGCCAAAGAGCAGAGGCTGCAGGATGCGTTTCTGACACAACAGGTGGGTGAGCCAACTAGGGAGGCCCGGACACTGATCAGATTAGGGGCCTAGAGGTGAGGGACCAGTTGGTGGGGAGTGATCACGCCACAGTCTGGTTCTTCCTGGACCTAGGAGGGAGGAAAGCCAAACAAGGACGGTAGTAACCGACATTAGGGGTGCAGACTTCAGGGAGATGGAAAGGATCCTTAAAGATCGTCTGGATAGGATAAAGCCGGATATGGATGCTGACAGCAGGTGGGGGACCATTAGGAGGGGAATACAGGATGTTACCAGATCCTGCACAAGGGAAAGGTGTAAGTTCGGTAAGGCCAAAAAACCCTGCTGGTGGATCTGGGAGGTACAGAAGGTGGTGAGGGAAAAGAAGGTGGCCTATAGACGCTTCAAGTGCTCAAGGAGTGAAAGAGATCAGGAGGAATATGAGCTGACAGCCAAGGGAGTCACCAGGGTAGTGAGAGCGGCTAAGGCAAGAAAAGAGCAATCCTTGGCCAGTTGGATCCAGAGGGGGAACAAGGGGTTCTTTAGATAGGGGAAAAAAGGAAAGTTAGGGGGCAGATCACCAAGATAAGGTTAGGGGATAGTTGGGCACAGGAGGCAGGGGGACAGGCATAAGTCTTAAATGAGTACTTTACCTCAGTTTTTACCAGGAGAGATTGAAGGGCTGTCTTGCGAGGGGAGCGGGGGCAAACCGGAGCAAGAGGTGGGACCGGTAGAGACATGGGGTCCTGATGGATCTGGGGAAAGGGAGTGGCCACCACAGACAGCTGGGGGCCCAGCAGTGCAGGGTGAAAAGTGGGAGGACGTGGAGGCTGAAATCCCAGTAGACAGAATAAGGGAAGCCCTCAGGTCCATTCGGATGGAGAAAGCACCTAGGCCAGATGATACACATCCCAGGGTGCTGAGGGAACTGGCGGATGTATTGGCAGTCCCTCTAGCAGAGCTTTTCAACATCTCTCTGATGACTGTGTGGGTGCCCCAAGACTGGAGGGTGGCCCAAGTCATGCCGATCCACAAAGGGGGGATCAAGAGAGAAGGCGGGAAAGTACAGGCCCGTTAGCCTGACATCGGTGGTCAGCAAGGTGATGGAGGGTATTGTCAAGGAACGGGTTAGGGGGCCAGGCTAAACTGGATACTTGGACAATTGGCAGCATGGCTCTGTCACGGGAAGATCGTGCAGACAAACCTTTGTTGGAGTTCTATGACTGGGGATAAGGGCTCTGGACCAGGTAGCCAGTGGACATCCTCTTCTGGACTTTAGCAGCTTGCGATCTGCACTGGCAGTGGCCTGCTGGCTAAGCTGAAGGAAATGGGGGTAGGGAGACCGTTGTTAAGATGGATAGGAAATTGGCTCTCTGAGCATACTCAGAAGGTGGTGGTTGAAGGTTTAGCCTCATCCCCAAGCTGGGTTACTAGTGGGGCTCCCAAGGGGTCAGTGCTGGGGCCACTCCTATTCAACGACTGTATCTCAGACATCAGGAGGGGGATCAGGAGTGAGGCGAGTCTCTTTGCAGATGACAAAGCTGGGTGCAGTGTTGGATGGGGAGAAGGGGAGGGTGGCCTTGCAGGAGGACCTGGAGGCTCTGGAAAGGTGGTCGGGAAAATGGAAGCTAAAATTCAATGCGGAGAAGTGCAAGGTTCTGCACCTGGGAGTCAGAAATCCAGGCCAGGAGTATATCTTGGGAGGAGACATAATTCAAGTCACAGAGGGCAAGAGGGACCTAGGGGTAGTAGTAGATGTCAAAATGAACAACTCGGAGACCTGTAGGAGGGCAGTGGCAAGGGCAAATAGTATGCTGGGATGCCTCGCCAGGGGGGATTACCTCCAGGAAGGTGGAAGTAATCCTTCCGCTGTACAACTGCTTGGTTAGGCCACACCTCGAGTATTGTGTACAGTTTTGGAGACCACATTTCAAGGGGAGCATTACATTTCTAGAGAGGGTCCAAAGGAGGGCAACCAAAATGATCTGGGGCCTGGGGGAGAGGACCTATGAGGAGAGGCTCAAGGAGCTCAATATGTACACCCTGGAGGAGAGTAGGGACAGTGGGGATATGATAGAGGTCTTTAAGTACATGAAAGGGATCAATAAATAAGGCCCAGTCAGGGTGCTCCAAAGGAAGGAGAGTGGGGTAACAAGAGGTCACAGGTGTAAGCTGGAAGGGGGCAGGCTCAGAGGAGATGTTTCACTGAAAGGGTGGTGGAGCCATGGAATGCACGGCCCAGGGAGCTGGTAGAGCTGGAGACTGTGGACGGGTTTAAGAGGGGATGGGACAGGTACAGGGGGAGGGTAAATCTGACCAGGCCCAATACAGGTGGAACATCTGGGACTGGGGACAGTATAACCCAAGGGGAGACCAAAATTGCCCTCAGTACGGCTGCTGTAAATCGAGCAGACTCGAGATACCGTTAGGCCTATTCTGCTGGCATTTTAGTATGTTAGTAAATGAACATGATAATACTAACATACTAAAATGGCAGCAGAATAGGCCTAGCAGTCTTCGCGTTCGCTCGGCTTGGTCATCCCCACCCTGGCAGCTGACCTTGCTGGGACCTCCTCGGACTTCTCCTTCCCAGTCCAGGTATTCCTGCTGCATTGGACTTGGCTTCCAAAACCCTTCCCCTGTACTTGTCCCACCCCTCTCTTGAACCCTCCACAGTCTCTCTGCCTCAGCAGCCCCACGGGCAGCGCATTCCATGGTTCTACCCACCTCCCAGTGAAGTAGCACCTCATCCCTTCTCCCCAGAGTCCCCCAGCTTCCTCCCGCCTCTAGTTGCCTCCCTCCCTTCAGAGCACCCTGACTGCACCTCCCTATTTATCCACTTCATGTACTTGAAGACCTCTATCATGTCTCTCCCCGTCCCTTCCTCTTCCAATGTGTACATATTTAGGTCTTGAGCCTCTCCCCATAGGTCCGTTCCCCCAAGCCCAGATCATTTTGGTTGCCCTCCTCTGGACCCTCTCCAGGAGTGCAATGCCCCTCTTTAAGTGTGGCCTCCAAAATTGCATGCAGTACTTCAGATGCGGCCTCACCAAGCAGTTATAAAGTGATCCCCTAGCGATGCATCCCAGCTTCTTGCTGGCCTTGGCCGCTGCCCTCCTACAAGTCTTCAAGTTGTTCATCTTGACATCCACCCCAGATCCCTCTCAGACAGAGACTTGTAGCATTCCCCGGTGTACACTTGGCCCGGGTTTCTGGCTCCCAGGTGCAGTACCCTGCATTTTCCTGCCTTGAACCTCAGTTTCCACTTTCTAGACCCCCTTTCCAGAGCCTCCAGGTCCCCCATAGGGCCGCCCTCCAAATCCACCACCGCACCCAGCTTTGAGTCATCTCACTCCCGATACCCTTCCTTATGTCAGAGACGTATGTGTTGAACTACATATACACATATAACTATAATACATATATGCATTGGATTCAGCACCCTCCTTTTCACCTCCTTTCCTACCTTGGATGCGCTCTTATGACAACGCCTACTTATGGCCGCTCACCCACCTCCCCACAATTCCCCTGGCTACCCCAGCTGCGTACCCTCCCAGCCTGTTCCCCCCACTGCTCTCTTTAGTAGTGAAGCTGCCTGCATGCTGTGCTAGTAGTTGCAATGTTAAATCTCTATGCATTATTGATACCCCTAAATATGTGCAAACTCTATGTAATCTCATTTTGTAACCTAGTAATGTGAAATGTCTGTTTCTGTACGTTACCTGTTCATGTCTCTGTCTCTTGACTTGGAACCTTTGAAAACGAGTCTGACTCAAAGGTATTAATCCCAAACAGAAATAAATAAATATGCAGTATACATGCGATTGGTAGGAATGCAGCTTAATAACTGGACATCAAATGGTCTTATATTACTGGAAAATAACCCATAAACAAAATAACTGACAGCATTTGCAATACTGCAATTTACTGCACTGCCCTCTTCTTTCTGCTGCAACGCTGTATTTCGTGTTCCTATAAACACGGAGCCCAGGGTATTGTGCGCATCATTGTGTCTGAGTTGCTGGTGTGCGATTCACCGGTTAGGAATATGCTGTCTGTAGGAGCCTTGCACAACAAAGAGAAAATGACAATGCCAGAGCCCATGCTCTGAGGAAAAAGTACTGAGTGTTAAAGGAAAAGCAAGTGCTACAGCAGGTGGCTGCTACAAGGCTATATGACTTATAATCAGAGAAATTATTGTGCAATGGTTTACCCATGAAAATCCAAATTAACAAGCTGATGAACTAGGGTACCTTGTACCAGTGACTACAAATGTGTGCAGATAACCCCCCCCAAAAAAAAAAAAACAAACACAAAAGATCCAAATGCTTGCAGTCCAAAGTATTATGCTCAGCCATCAGAGGTGCCCACATCTCCAGCAGGCAGTCAAGCAACCTGTACTGCTAAATGCAAAGGGCTCCTGACGAGCAGCAACACCTAGGCATACAAGGTCCTTGGGCCATGCCCGCCCTCATTCAAGACAGCAATGCAGGTCACCACCCATGTCACCGTGTCTGTATTGCATCTATCCATTCTCAGCAAAATACTGCATTAATACACCAGTCAGGATTCAACTTCATGTCATGAAAGTAGGGAAATGTGGTGTTAGGGTTTCCAGTACCCTCCCCCACCCAAAAAGCAGAAAAAGGACAGGACCACACAAGCAACCACAGACAACCTCCATCAGGTAAGACAAATAACCCCAGTCTGCTCTGATGTAAGACCTATCATGCTAGGAAAGGGGTGGATGACCTGGAGTGGAGGGAAAAAGATCGTACAGGCTAACAGGGTGTGAACCCTAGTCCACTCAGATTAGATAAAATAAAGTAGCCATCAGTAGACAGAGATAAAGTAGATAGATGATGTAGCTAGATAAAGTAGATGGATAAAATAGATAAAATTGATAGACAAAGTAGACAGGTAGTTAGAAAGAAAGGGACAGCTCACCAGACTGGTTCGCCAGCTGTCTCACTGCTCCTACTCAAGCCAGCTGCACGACTCCAGCTGCACAAAATCAAGAAGAGTCTCACTGTTCTTAAACAGGGATGAAGAGGCCCCTCTTGCTAAGCTAGGCAAACAAGATTTTCAGGTACCCAGAACCCTTATTTCCAAGCCCATTTTCAAAAAACAAAAACACCAGAATCTAGTTAAACAGGCCATGTTTACCTAGGTTCAGGTGTTTGTTTTACTGAAAATATATAACATTTTTATGTATTTCTAATTTTTTTCCAGTGTACTAACAAAAAAAAATTATGTGGTTGTCGTGAACATTTTTTTCTCACAAACAATAAGTCACTAATTTTATCAATGATAAACCCTCACAAACAATGGTTTTTATTATTCATATCAGAGGCATATTCAGAAACCCTACTGAGCACATTCAGGAGGAAAACAACTTAAAATCCTTAGAACTCGGGAACCATTTAATATTTTTCATGAAAAGGTCACTTCTACCATGAAAGTTCTGTGAACAAATTCCGTACCATCTAGGCCACAAGTGAGAGCAAGCAAAAGAAAAAATTACTCACCATAGTAATGGTGTTTCTTCTAATGGAGTCTTGCTGTCTTCAGACATAATGCAGTTAGCCCCAGCACTTGAACTGCCCCCGAGAGGAAAGAGTTAACTGCATGCAGAAGCATGGAACGTTGAGCTCGAGCTCGAGCTCTGTTTTCAAATCTGTCTGTGGTACTTCCCAGTGTAACCATCAGATTCTTACGAGCAACTAACTAGGCACTAAAATATAGAAATTGTTTGAAACATATAGCCCAAAAGGCAAAAAATTGGTTTGGGGTCCAAAAGACTCAAGTCGAGAACCCAAGAAGAAACAAGGTAGTGACAATTTAGGCTATGAACACAAGAATAAACATAACAGCTACCCCACCAAAAGGGAGGGTACAAGGTACACCCCTGAGGTGCAACACTGTACCTGCCAGCCCACTTCCCAAAAACAGGTTCCGAGAGTGGAGGCGGGGGGTCTGAATACAACAAGACTCCATTAGAAGAAACAACATTACTATGGTAATTTTTCCTTCAAACAACATGAAGTCTTTCTGTATTCAGACATAATGCAGACTACCAAGCAGTTCCCTATGGAGGAGGGAATGCAGAACTCACTTTGGGAACAGGATCTGCAGTACTGCTGTGCCAAACCTAGCATCACTCCTAGCCTGGATGTCCAGGGAGTAATGCTTGGTGAATGTATGTACTCTTTTCTAGGTGGCTGCTTTACAGATCTCTAACAAGGGAATATCTCTGGTTGCAGAGCCCTCAGGCCTGAAGGGCGTGTTCTACCCAATTTGTCATAGCAGAATTGTATACAAGAAACAATCCACCTGGCAATAGATCTTTTAGTGTCAGGCTTACCTTTCCCCACTTCACCATAAGGGAGAAACAATTGAAGACAATCATTTCTGTGCTCCTTAGTATGCTCTATGTAGTAGCCAAGAGCCCTTTTAACATCCAAACTGTGTATTCTTCTTTCCCCTGAAGAAGAATGGTCAGTGAAAAACACAGGGAGCGATATGGACTGGTTTAGGTGGAAATCCGATACCACTTTAGGCAAGAACTTCCTATTAGTTCTTAGGACCACTTTATCCCTATGGAAGGATATGAAGACAGGTTCAACTGACAGGGCCTGTAATTCACTAATCCGCCTGGCAGAAGTAATAGCTACCAGAAACAGTTTTCCAGGTCAAGTGCTTCAATTCGGCCGAAGCCATAGGCTCAAAGGGTGGCTGCATGAGCTGAGCAATGCAGACATTAAGATTCCAAGGCAGAGTAGGCTCCCTAAAGGGAAGGTTAATGTGGAGCAGACCTTTGAAAAAACTTTCTGAAAACAGGATGAGATGCCAGGGAAGAGCCCCTCTCTGCTGAGAGGAATGCAGAGACAGCTGATAGATAAACCTTCAGAGTGGCAGACCTAAGGCCTAGACCATTCAGATGAACTAGATAGTCTAAGGTTATGGAAACATCTGCAGAATCAGGCAGGATGCCTTTCTGAGAGCATCAAATACTGAACCTTTTCCATATGGAATTGTAAGTTGCTTTAGTGGAAGGTTTCCTGGAGACCGTTAGAATATCCAGAACTCCCTGAGAGAGAGATGAAGTGCTGCATATTCTAACTCTTCAAGAGCGAGGCACTGAGGCTGAGGGACTGGAGACTGGGGAACCAGATCCGCCCCTGGGAGGAGGAAAAAAGATTGCATCTCCTGGGAAGACACAAGGGACGTGACACAGCCAAGGACAACAGAAGAGGATACCAGGGCTGTCTGGCCCAATCTGGAGCCACCAAAATCACTGTGCAGGGTTGAGTTCTTATCTTGATCAGAACTCTGAACAGGAGAGGGAAAGGAGGGAAGGCATAGAGAAACCTGCCCTTCCAGTCCAGAATGAGAGCATCCTGGGGAACTGTCCCCAGGACTGGAGGTCTGCAACAAAACAGAGGCAGCTGAGGATTGTCTGGTGCTGCAAACAGATCTATCTCTAGGATGCCCCACCTGGAGAAAATGATCCTCAGAATGTGAAGATTCAGGGACCATTAGTGATGTCCTTGTGAAATCCTGCTCAGGGCATCTGCTAACACATTGTCTTTCCCTAGAAGATGAACCGCTACCAGGGAAGTCTGAAGGGAATAGGCCAGAGACCAAATCTTCATGTCCTCCGTGCACAAGGTCGTGGACCGAGTGCCTCCCTGCTTGTTGATGTACCACATTGTGGTAGTGTTGTCCATCCTGATTTGGACCACCTTGCCATTGACTGAATCTGAGAAGGTCTGAAGGGCTAGGAAAACTGCCCTGAGTTCCAGGAGATTGATAAGAAGAAGAGACTCCTGTGGGGACCAGATTCCCTGAGCTGTTAGAGCTTTCAAGTGGGCTCCCCAGCCTAGAAGAGAAGCATCTGTAGTCAGTACTACTGATGGAACTTGAGAGAGAAATGGAACCCCTTGTCTGAGATTGTCCTGGTCCAGCCACCACTGGACAGCTTGTACCAGAGTTCGGGTCACTGGAATCAGTTTGGAGAGAGTGTCCCCTTCTCTGTGACTAAAAAGACCTTAGATGGAAATGAATGTACCGCATCTGAAATCTGGCTCCCTGAACCACTGCAGTGGAGGCTGCCATGTGGCCCAAGAGTTGAAGGAACTGTCTCACTGGAAGAGAAACCTGAGGCCGAAAGGAGGAAGCGAAGTCTACTAAGGCCTTCACCCTTGCCACAGGAAGAAAGGCTTTTTGCTTGGACAGTATCCAACTCCACCCCTATTAAGGTGAGAAGCTGTACTGGTTCGAGGACTGATTTTGGCAGATTTAGAAGAAACCCCAGAGAACTGAGCAAGTCCTGGGTGGTTTGCATAACTGCCCATACCTGATCTGATGACTGCCCTACCAGCAGCCAGTCGTCCAGATATGGAAAAATGGTGACACCCAGTCTTCTGAGGTAAGCCACCACTACTGCAAAGCACTTTGTGAACACCCCTGGAGCTGATGTTAGGCTAAAAGGCATGGCCTTGAACTGAGAGTTTCCTGAAGGCAACTTGAACCGGAGGTATTTTCTGTGGGAGCACCTTATAGGGATATGAAAGTAGGCATCCTTGAGGTCCAGTGATGCTAGCCAATCACCTGGCCTTAAAGAGGGAAGGATTATTCCCAGAATTACTATTTTGAATTTGGGTTTTGATATGTGTTGGATGTTCAAGTACCTTAGATCCAGGATGGGTCGCCACTCCCCTGTTTTCTTTGGGGTAAGGAAGTACCTGGAATACAGGTCTTTTCCCCTGTGTTGAGTAGGAATCTGCTCTACAGCCCTGAGAGCAAGGAGAGAGGAAACCTCTGCCTTCAGGGCAAGGGTTTCTGAAATTGATGCAGGTGGAAAAGACTTGGCCCTCCTTTTTTGGTGCCTTCTGAAACTGAGGGCCAGTCCCTGGCTTACTACTTCCAGGACCCACTTGTCTGAGGTAACAGATTTCCAGGCCTGAAAGTAGTAAGCCAGTCTGCCTCCTACTGGGATTGGGGAGTCGACCCGGGCTGACACCTCAGGGTGTCTGCTTGGCAGAAGCCCTAGACTTGGAGAAGGAAGCAGTCCTGCTCATCCCCCTCCTGCCCCTACCTCGGGGAAAAAAAACCTTTGTGGGTAAGAAGAGGAGGCCTGGGCTTGGTAAAAAGGCCTGCCCCTGGACTGCTGCTTTGGAGGAGTGGCTTGCCTTTCCTTGGCCTGTCCATTACTGTAAGTTGTCCTGTATGCGTCCATTTTTTTCGTGCAAGCCTCTGTCTGCTCCCCAAACAGAGAGTTACCAACTACAGGAAAATTCATAGCCTTAGACTGGGTGTCCTGTGATAGGCTAGTACATCTGAGCCAAGCATGCCTCCTGAGAGACACAGATGTAGCCATGACTCTGGATGCCACATCGTTGGAGTCCACAGCAGCATGAAATTGTACTCTGGATGCCTCAATTCCATCTGCAGCCACCTCCTCCAGCTCTTTGGCTAGCTGGGGGGAGGCCTGTTGAGCCAGTTTCAGAATCGTATCCCACCTGGACTTCTGGTACCTGGCTGTATAGGCCATATAATTTGTCTGCCTGAGTCCCAAAGAGGATGCCAGGTATAGTTTTTTGGCCATGGCATCAATTTTCCTGGACTCCTTGTCTGGGGGGTGTGAAGCCAAAGGAATGTTTGCCCTGTCACAGGCTGCAGCCTGCACTACCCCAACATGGCTGCAATGTGAATAAAGGAACTCCGCAGCTGAGCCTGATAACATATACCTCCTGTCCATTCTTTTATCTTCAGGAGATAAAGAGTTAGGAGTCTACAGAATCTTCTGTGTCTGTTTCCCCAAGGACTTATGAAGGGGAATAGACAACCTTTTGGATTCTGGGATGTCCATCTCCACAAAAATCAGGCTCTTCCTTCCTCCTCAGCAGCTTCAACCATAGGGAGCTGGAGGGTTTGGGCCACCTTCTTGTAAAACAAGAAGTGTGAAGGGGACTCAGAGCCTGGGAGGAGAGATATCAGAGGGCCTGTCTGGGGAGCTGTCCGGTTCAGTGGGCACATCCAGACCCCGGTCGTCATCATCATCAGGATAATCTTTGTCTCCCTCCCATTCCTCATAGAAAGCATCCAGATTGTAATCTGAAGGAGCTGGTTCCAACCAAACCGAACGCCTAACCGGCGGTGCCGGTTCGGACTGAACCGGGCGAAGCGATTGGACAATACTAATCGCTTTGGCTATCTCATCCATGGTTGGAGTATGCGGTACTGAATCCGAACCGGGAGACTTTCGTTTCCTTTTTGACAGAAACGACCCCTCAGAGTTGGCTCTCCTTTTGCCCGAGGAGGTATCGCCCAGGTTAGTAGGCACCTCCTCGGGTTCGGCCGCAACCAAACCGGGCTGGCCATCTGGATCCACGGACTTCTCGGCATCCCTTTCCCTCAACCTACTCAGTTTTTTTCCTAGAGTGGTTTTGGGAAAGTTTTAGCAAATTTGGCAGTCTGACTGGAGATGGTCAAACCCCAGACAAACACAGATGAGGTGGGGGTTGGCCCTGGCAAAGGCCTCCCCACACTCAGTACAGTGCTTAAACCCAGTGGGACTGGTTTTCTTTTTGGGTTTCTCAGACATGGCCAACCTACCAAAATTACCCTATAGAAGCTTTCAAGCCAGGTAATACCAACCGATCGGTAACAACCATGTCACGGGTTTGGAAAAGAACAGAGAAAAAGCCTGGTTCTTTTGAAACCGAGTGGTACCGGAACACTACACTAATTCCAGAAAGATATTATTTAAAATTAGGGAATTCACAAGGTTGGTTCCTAACCGGACCGACTGAAAAGAAACCGAAGAGACAAACGATTTCCACAGTTAAATAAAAAAACAAAAAACAACAAAAAAAACAAAAACAAAACAGTCACTACCTATCTACAACACTACCTGTACCGTAGACAGAGGCTGGAAATCCGAAAAAACAATAAAGAAATGTTTTTTAAACCGAACGCTTTACTATACCGAACCGAGCAGAGGAATCTCCGGAGAGACTTCACTGTTAGGCAGAGTAAAGAATCTGACGGTTACACTGGGAAGTACCACAGACAGAGGTTTGGAAACCGAGCTCAAGCTCAACGTTCCATGCTTCTGCATGGAGTTAACTCTTTCCTCTCCGGGGCAGTTCAAGTTCTGGAGCTAACTGCATTACGTCTGAATACAGCAAGACTTCATGTTGTTTGAACATGTAGTACGGGACGGGGGGCACAGTAATTCATTAAAAATCAAAACTCCATATATTAGAAATCGCACAAGATGCTATCACAAAACTTTTCACATTTTGAGACCCTGCCAGCTAGACCGTGCATGCACAATTTGGGGCCATTTCAAACACCACCAAAATTAAAGTGCAAATACACAGGTTACTCACCTGTAACAGTAGTTTTAGGAATGGTATATGTTGTTCATCCACAGTTCTTGCAGGTGTCTCGTTAAGCCCGTGCTCCATGCTCAAAGTACAAATTGCCTCAACAGGAGCACATTTTTAAACTGCTTTCCCACGCTATCTGTGCTCCTGCTGTATTCTAGGAGCACAGAGGGGGAAGGGCATGGCAAAATGGTCTATAGTTTGTTGCTTCATGTTTGTACAGGGTGCAAAATGATGAGAACAGAGTGCAAAAGAGAGGGGGCCCTATGCATTTTTATGTAAAGAAGCAAGTGCAAAAAGAATGCAGTCGTTAGTGTCCGCCCCCCATTTACTTTCAGCGGGAATAATGCTATAAAACAGTTGATGGCAATTTCTGTCCATCATGTTGGTGTGGGGATGGGCTACCTCTGTTCCTGTCACCGACTGGATTGCAGCACCAGGTATTAAAACAGCAGAGCCGCAAGCACGAGAAGAGAAGAGACTGGAGTGGAGACAGTGAATTTGAGTTCTGTGAAGCTGCGTTCTTGAGGCGACGCAATGAACCTACCAGCAAAGCCCAGCTTTCATTAAAGAAGCCAGCATAAAAAGGTACGTTGATAACCCCTGTCCCAGCCTAGCCTATGTCTGTGTGTGTATTAGTATTTTGTGTTTTGGGACTAGGTTAGGTCGGAGTGCCACAGTGCACTTTTTTAGTTTCCTGGCAACTGCAAAGTAGACTGTGGTGCGAGCTGAATTTCAAAACTATTAGGCAGGTCTTTTTATTTAATTGTGGTACTACATTTTGGGATGCACTGGATTAACCTTCGAGGCTTCGGTGGTGGTATGGTATTTGAGAATGGACTGCATCATGTGCGGATTGTTTTGGGGCATGGGGTGTTACCTGGTCAAGTAGCACTATATTGTGTAAACCAGGTTTGTGGTGTTAAAACAAACTAGGTTTTATTTTAAATTTTGCTTAACCTGCTTGCGATCATCATCAGACTCCTACAGGCCCAGTGTCTGTCTGCCAAATGGACTGTTCACAGATCAAAAGGCTGGTTCCATGGTGGTATTTTCAGTAATTTTTTTCGAATGGACTGCAAGTGCCGAATACCAATCTGATGGATCAAGGTTGGGTTTGGGAGTGTGCCCGAAGTGTCTGTGCTGCCACCTGGAGACATGTTGCCCTGGTCGGGTCAAGAGTGTTCAGTCTCTCAGAGTGGTCACTGTCACATGCATCAAAAATGGATATTGCCATATTGTGGTGTATGGTTTCAAAAAACAGTGATCAGCCACCTCGTATACTACTGGCGCCCCTCTGACTTCTTGTTGCGATGTATTTTATGGTGGTGAGTGGTTGTGGTCATCTTGTGCTTGGGCGGAAGGGATGGCCTGGGGGTGCACGAATTATAAAGTCTGCTTATACTAGTGAATTTGATTTTAAACAAATTGAAGTGGAAAGAGATGCGGGGGGGTCACAATGTGCTTACTTGTTCTGGGCTGCCGCTTAACAAAAAGCAATTCTAAGGTGTGTGTGTGTGTGTGTGTGTGTGTAGAAGAAACACTTGTGGCATTTCATTCCATGAAAACCACAAGTGTTTAAACATTATTGCCTGCTGCGAAGTCAACACCGTTGTCTTGTTTAGTAGTGGAGGATGATGATATGCCAGTCTGCTCTGCTAGTGATATACTGGCACTCCAACACATGTTAAACTGCTTTTAATTCACTTATACCCTTAACAAATATATCATTGTGCAGAAGCACATATTTCGGGTCTAACTTTTGCCAACGTGTACTCCTAATGTTCGAAGGTGCACATTGGCATGTCCTTTCCCTTTAAGTATCTTGCCAGAAGGTCTAAAAGCTGGCTCCTCCGACCCATCTGGGTGGAATATCCTCCGGCTCTGCCCCTTGATACCAGATCTTGCCTGCTGAAAGCAGAGGTTGTGTGTCGAAGCCGGGGAAGTCGGTTTGGTCAGTGTGGATGAACAACATATACCACTCCTAGAACTATTGTTACAGGCAAATAACCTGCATTTCTAGGGATGTGGATATGTTGTTCTTATCCACACTTCTTAGCAGATTCCTAGCAGTTCTCTAGGAGGAGGGAGGCAAAGTGCACACCCCCTACTTAGGGAACAGAGATTGGAGAACAGAGGCCCCAAAACCAGCATCTCGGTGTGACTCTAGGTCAATGTAGTAATGGGAAATGAAGGTGTTTGCTGACTTCCAGGTAGCAGCCCGACAGATTTCCTGGATAGGGATGTCCCTGGAAGCAGCCACCGATGCAGCAGTATGGCGGGTAGAATGAGCTCTTATCCCTCTGGGAGGCTCCTTGCCCGCCAACTCATAGCACAGACCTATGCATGATGTAAACCATCATGTTATGGTCCGTTTGGTTGCAGTCTGCCAGAAGTGGCTTCAGCATAGGTGACAAACAGCTGGCGAACCTCTTCCTGAATTTCCGCCGTCCTCTCTTTCTAATAGGAGAGAGCACGTCTCAGGTCCAAGGTATGGAGCCTGTACTCTGCCTCCGAGGTGTAATTAGGGTAGAATACCGGCAGTCAACACCAGGTTAAGGTGAAACTCTGACACCACCTTAGGAAGGAATTTCGGGTGGGGGCGCAGGACAACTTTGTCCCCGTGGAAGACCAGATAAGGGGATTCCACTGAAAGCACCTGGAGCTCCCTTGTCCTGCTGGCAGACGGGATAGCCACCAGAAAGGCGGTCTTCCACGACAAGTGTGACAGCTCACACTTGTGCATGGGTTCGAATGGCTTGCCCGTGAGCTCTGCCAAAACCAGTAGTAGATCCCACGGAGGTGGAGGTTCACGCACCGGAAGGGATATGTGATCCAGGCCTTTGAAAAAGCGCCCGACCACAGTCTCCTGTGCCAATGTCAGCTGACCAGCCCCCGCCCAGTAAGCAGAAATGGCTGGCAGGTGCACCCTAAGGATCGATGAGGGTAGACCCCCTTTGGAGAGAGACCAAAGGTAGTCGAGAATTTTAGCCACAGAACAGCATAAGGGGTCCAGACCCTTACCCTGACACCAAATGGAAAACCTTTTCCATTTGAAGGCATAACATTTCCTGGTCGATTCCTTTTGAGGTGCCTCCAACACGGTGTAGACATCTTCGGAAAGACCCAAAGCCTGGAACTCTAGCTACTCAGGTACCAGGCTGTGAGGTACAGGGATTGAAGGTCCGGATGGAAGACCTTCCCCTGGTTCAGAGATATCAGGTCCGAGCATGTACAAAGTCGCTCCGGGGGCCTGCAGCCGAGACTGAGATCATCTGGATACCAGAACTGGTGCAGCCAGTCTGGGGCTACTAGAATCACCTTCGCCTTGTCCCTCTTCACCTTGAGCAACACCTTATAGATCAAAGGAAATGGAGGGAAGGGGTAGAGGAGGCCTGGGGTCCACGGCCTCGAGAAGACATCCCCCTGCAGACAGCCCTGCTGAGGGGGGCGGGCAAGATACAGCCTCAGCTTGGTGTTTTCCCTCGAGGCAAACCGGTCCACCATTGGTTTGCCCCAACAGGAGAACAGGCTGTAAGCTACTTCTGGAGAGATCACTAGTGGGATGTCTGGCCTAAACGGCTGAGGACATCCGCCAGCTGGTTCGAGACTCCTGCCACATAGATGGCTAGAAGATCCACCTCCAGCCGGCTTACGAGGGTCCAGATACGGAGCGCCTCCTTGCACAGTAGACTGGAGTGCGTGCCGCCCTGTTTGTTCAGGTAGTACATGGTTGTGGTATTGTCTGTCGGGACTTGAACCACTTGACCCCAGAGCTGAGGAGTGAAAGCAGACAGTGCCAGTCTGACCGCTCTGAGCTCCAACAGGTTGAAGTGGCATCGGGACTCCTCGGGGTTCCAGAACCCGTGGGCCCTGCTGTCCCCCATGTGGGTTCCCCAGCACATAAGAGAGGCATCGGTCGGAAGGATGACAGTCAGTTCAGGGCAAACAAACTGGATTCCTTCCTGCAACCGGTCTGGGGCTGTCCACCACTGGACAGCATCCCACATATTCTGGTCAGCTGGTCGAAATGACCGTGGCGCTGAGTCCACTGGGTGGCCAGCTCCCATTGGAGGAGGCGCATGTGCAACTGGGCCCAACGTACCACTGAGGTGCACACCGCCATGTAGCCCAGATGGTGCAGAAAGTCCCGGGCAGGGCACAAGTGCCCAACCAGAAATGATTGGGCAAAGGAGGAAAGAACCTCCACCTTGTCTGCTGGGAGCCAAGCTCTGGCTTGACAAGAGTCGAGCTCTGCCTCGATGAAGCCCATCACCCGAGAAGGCACGAGTTCAGACTTGGCCTCACTGATCAGGGGGCAGAGTTGGGAGCAGGTTTGGAGTGCCAGATCCCTGGACCTCTCCACCTTCTGTCGGGTGGAACCTGTTAAGAACCAATCGAAGTAAGGGTAAATTCTGACCCCCCCCCTCAAACGCTGGAGATGGGCCACCACCACTGCAATGCATTTGGTGAAGACCCATGGGGCCGATGACAGGTTGAACGGCATGGCTCGGAACTCGTACAGGGTCCATTCAACCCTGAAGTGGAGGAACTGCTGATGGGACGGACGGATTGGGACGTGAAAGAACACGTCCTGCAGATCCAGTGAACAGAACCACATGTTTCGCTTCAAAGATGGCATGATCTGGGACAGAGTGACCATCTGAAAGGTGCGTGACCTGAGAAACTGATTCAGGTCGTGGAGATCTAGAATGAAGCGCCAGAGCCCCATCCGCTTGGGCACCAGGAAGTACCTGGAGACAAAGACTGGGTCTGTTAGAGGATCCGCCACTGCAGCTACTGCCTTCTTCAAGAGGAGCTGAGCAATGTCGTCTCTAAGAGCCGACTGAGTATGGACAGATACGCTTTCCTCCCAAGGGGCTCGGGCTCGGCTGGGAGGGTACTGCTCGAATTCCAGAGGCAGTCCCTGACCGACCACTTCGAGAACCCATCTGTCCGTGGTAATAGTGGACCAGGCAGAAAGGAAGTGACGGAGCCGGCCCCTCAAGGGAGGACCCAGAGCTGGCGTGACGGAGATAGGGGTAGCAGCCCCCATCCTGTCACTGAGCAGGCCTAGAGGAGGAGGAGGCGGCTCCAGGACCTGAGCCTCAGCCCCCTTTGCGGGCCTGTTGGGGTCCAGGCTTGCGCCGAGGGGCGCCAAGCTTGAGCCTGCTGCTCATACTGCTGACCTCCTTGGTAGGAGGACTGCTGGGCCACAGGGGAAGAGTGTCGAAAAGGCTTTCTTTTTCTTCCACTGGTTCTTGCCCGAACTCCTGGCAGAAGTGGCGTCCAAGGTGGCACTGGACTGTTCAATGTTCTAATGGTGACCGGCCACTCTTGGGCCGAATAAATCTGTCCCAAGGAAAGACATCAGCTAACTTATGCAGAGTATCCACTGGGAAGGAGGATAACCTCAGCCAAGCCCTGAGGCAAGAGGCCACTGCCATCGAGCAGGCAAAAGAATCCCCAATGTTCAGGGCGTCTAGAGCTGCTGTTTGGCAACAGCATGGCCCTGGTCCCGGACTTGCTTAACCAAGGTTTGCATGTCCGCTGGGAGATGTGGGAGGACTTCATCTAATGACCCGAGAAGTGTGCCATGATGACGGCCAAACTGGCCTGATGAAGGCCCAAGGAAGAAGCTGCA
The DNA here is from genome assembly GCA_016271365.2 of Neoceratodus forsteri. Taxonomy (NCBI): domain Eukaryota; kingdom Metazoa; phylum Chordata; order Ceratodontiformes; family Ceratodontidae; genus Neoceratodus; species Neoceratodus forsteri. The sequence continues at coordinate 1,550,399,797 of CM057450.1, forward strand.
TAGACTTTCCACGCCGAATGGTCCAAGAGCTTGGACTCCTTATCGGGGGGGGACGGTCAGTGTCAGCAGAACTGCCAGTACGCCAACACAGAGGTGGTCACCAGTCTCTCAGCCGAAGGGTGCTCAGTGAACCCTGCAAGGGACCCCATGGGAACAGAGCACTCTCGGGCCATGCAGGCAGACGGTGCTAGGCATAAGGCATGGCGCTGCCATAGTTCAAGTGATGGGCCAAAAATGGCCTGGTCACAGAAAAGGCCTCCGTCAGGATGTCCCCTCTCTTCTCATCCGTGAGAGGGTACTCCACCTTCTTCTGGATGGGCTCCAAGGGCATCCCTGTGGAATCAGAGATGAGACGGAGGATTCCTTGGAAGGAGGAAAGGCCTTCCTCCATCCCTGTGCCAAGAGACGACTCATCATCCCCTGGATGCGAGTGGAGTCCGGTGATGTCCCAGTCAGAGGAGTCGGGATGCAGCAGTTTGCCGCCCAAGTCACCCTCGACCCATCAAGGATGGTCTGGGGTGACCGTAACTGATAGACGACGGGGAAGCCCGGTATCTGGTTGGTCCTCTTTGGAAGAAGCCCCTCCCACAGGCTGCTTAGGAGACAGCTCCACCACTAATCGGTGGGGAGACCAGCAAAGGCCGAACCAGGAAGATGGGCCGATCCCGTGGGTGGGGGAACCAAGGGCTTTGGTTCTGAGGGGGTCGGTGTTTCGGCCTAGGAGGTGAAAGCCAAGTACTGGCTGTGGTAGGCGGCGGAGCTGGCTTCTGCCCGGTCAAAATCAGCAGTTGCCACACAAGGTCCTCATAGCGCCGGAGTTTCAGTCGGAGCCTCTCCTCATCCGAGGAGGACGAGGACGACCTGTGGCATCGCCTCTTCTTGGAGCGCTTATGGCTCTTCCTTGGCCTTTTGGCCAAGGGGTTCTGGACCTCGACAGAGATTGGGCGGGCCGACTCTGCTGCTCGGGAGACACCGAAGGGATCAGTCAAACCCGGGGCTCTGGAACCTAATTGGGGAACAGCAGGACCGGAGTCCTTTCCAAGGAGTCGGCGGCCATGGCCGTCGACAGTGGCTCGATCGGGTCGAGAATGAACTCTACTTCATCTGCCCCCTCCTCGTTCGCCTGGCCAGACAGAAGATCCATGAAGCCTGCGGCCGGGGCGATCTCTGACGAGGTAGAGACCGTGATGTTCCTGAGACCTCTTTCGGTCCTAAGAGCGCCTTTGTCGAAACGAAAACGGACCAGATTCCTTTTCTCTCTTCCGAGAGCGGGAGGAGTGCGAGCCCGCAGGTGCTTCACCCCTGGTGGGGAAGAGACTGGCACAACCCCTTAAAAGAACCTGTGAAGGTGGAGCCCAGGTTGAGAGGAATCTAAGAAGCTTTATTAGCCAAGCTACAGCTTCTTCAATGCCTTCATGCATTCCAACTGCTTGGGGGAGCCCGCGGCCATGGAAACCGCCCACCTAGCCTCCTTAGACTTCGCCAGAGGGTTCCTTTTTTCCGGTCTCTCCAACATCAAGCACACCAAGCGATCTTCCAGGATGCTGGGATGGAAGGCATGGCAAAAGCTGCAAGACGAGGTGTCATGGCAGACACCTAGGCAGTAGACGCACGCGAGATGGGGGATCGGTGCGAGACATCATCTGGCCGCAAGGACACCGGAAAAATCCCAGAGAAGATTTCTCTTCCATAATCAAAGACCCAAAAGCGCGATCGCTAATTCGAACAAGTTTTAGTTTCGGTAAAACCAAGGGTTTGAAAGCCAGGGTCTACGAAATGTGTTGGGCATGAGGGAGGCAACCTGCATCTTCCAGTGGAAAGGAAAATCTGGCATCATGGGGTGGAGCAGAGGTATATACCACCCGGGTGGGTGGGAGGAGCTAGCTTGAAGACTTACGGCTGATCTTAAAGGGGAAAGGGACATGCCAAAGAGTGTGGCTGAACAACATATCCACGATCCTAGAAAAAGCAGTTTAAAAGTTGGATTTCAAGTCTGTCACTTCTGTGGAGGTTGCAGAGGCTTAAAATATAAGGTATGAGATTTTTTTTTTTTTTTTTTTTTTTATTTGAACATTTGGTAACAGGAAAATGCACACTGAGCTAAGGCTCGTTTCCAGGTGCGACACGGGGACAAGGGTTACAGAAATTTATACACATGACACAGATGCACACACAGTACATGTAGAATACATATATACACAAATGGATACATACAATAACCACAGTAAGTTTGGCTAGATAGTCTAACATTTATACAGAACTGATACAGTGGCAATATTTTACATAACGTATAATGACAAGAAATACATAGAAAGAAACGGTTAACTGCTTCTGAGAAGACAAGCCAGGAATCCTACATAGTTTAACATTTTGAGGTGAGGATTGGATGACCCACAGGGGAGGCCCAGGGAAGTGAAAGGCAGGAGCATGTGAGGGAAGGTAGCTAGCGGAGTTCTTGTCTGAGTTGTGCAAGGGTGGGTTTTTTTAGGAGAAGAGGTAGTTGACCCCCATAGGAAAGGGAGCCTGTAGGGGAATGCAGATTTGCCAGCAGACGAGGATGGTTTGGGCAGCTAGAAAGAGCAGGTGTCCCTTGATCTTAAGCAGTTAAAAGATGGGTTCGGTGGAGAGAACCCCTCCGAGAGGTAGCAGGTTGAACCAAAATTTGGAGATTAGGGAGACTGAGTGGATGTAGCAGCAATGGGACAGGGGTGCAATACAGATTGTGAAGAGAAGAGAGCAATGGTGGGTTCTTTTGGGGAAGGGGGTGTTTGTGGCAAATCGGCAGGAAGGCATTAATGAGGAAGTCTAGCCTGGATAAAGATGATGTAGGAGCTGTGCAGTAGACTACATCCGCATAGTAGAAAATAGGTATAATCATTTTTGTCAGTATATCACGTCTCACTGGCAGTGGGAGGGAGTCTCTGTTGCAGTACAACATACTAAGCTTAGGGTGAAGCTTCGAGGTGATGGCTTCTATGTGGGTCGAGAAATGTAAGTGGAGGGGTAGAGCCATACTCCTAGATATTTGTAGGATGCGACACAGGAGGCGATGGCAGGGGTTGGGGGTACTTTGGCTCGTTTTTGAACCATCTCGAAAGTTATAAAAACTGTTTTGGAGGTGTGGATTTTAAGCTGGTTTGCCTGGAACCAGGACTGCATGTCATGGAAGTCCTGCTGTAGTACGGATTGGACATCATTTAGAACTGGCCCGGATGAGAACAGGATGGTATCATTCACATACATTTAATGCGGTACCTCGAACAAACAGTGGGGAGGTCATGGATAAATAAAGAAAACAGGATAGGACACAGTATGACCTTTGGGGAACGCCTGCAGTATGGGGGCGGGGGGAGTTTGCTACCTGACAGACTGAAGCCTTTACCAAGGTAGAACTTGAACCACTGAATTGCTGGGGGACCGAGTCCAGCAGCCTCCAGTTTAGTAAGCACAGGGGGGGAGAGACTGAATCAAAGGCCTTGGCCAGGTGTACAAAAACTGTTGCAGTTAAGTGGCCTTGGTCCAAGGCAGAATGGATGTGTCCGGTGACTCGTTAACAAGGAATATATTGTGGAGTGGTGCTTTCTGAAGCCTGACTAGTAAAGAGAAAGGAATTTGGATGCCATGAGGAACTCCGACAGCCTGGATTAGATAAGTGCTTCTTGTATTTTGGCAAAGGCATGGAGGAGGCAAATTGGCCAGTAGTTTCCCAGCACTGATGGGTCACCACACTTATGTAGGGGGATTACACAAGCAGTTTTCCAAGATTGAGGGACAGTTCCCGAGGAGGACGACAGGTTTAGTACGAATGCTAGTGGTGAAGTGATTTCAGGTGCTGATATGCCTAGAAGTTTAGGGTGGATCCAGTCAGGGGTAGATTTAGAGACGTTTAGGGAGTAGAGGGCATCTAGGAATTCCTGCATGGAGACAGAGCGAGCAGGAAGATATTGTGACATGTGTTTCGGGAGGCTCCAGGGGCTCCTTGAGAGGGGAGTGAAAGACAGTCGGGAAGGGCAGAGGTGGTGAATTTATTTATTTAGGGTGTCTGCTATTCTGACAAGGCCTGTGATTTGTAGGCCATTTTGCTTTAGGGTGGGAGTGTTGGTTTGAGTAGGGGTATCAATGAGGGAATGTACCAGCTTCCAAAAGGAGGAGGGCTGTGCGTTTTGCAGGTGTGATCTAAAGCAGCCTGCTTTGGCTCACCTTGTGGCCTTGGTACAAGCATTTTTGAGGGCGTTGCAGGCTTTTGGGGGGGGGGGGTCTGTATGGATTTGAAAGACGACCAGGCCTTGTCTCGGGCTTTGCACAGGGCAACAAATGGAGCAGAGATCCAGGAATGGTGGCATTTCTTGACTCTTGCTTTGACCAGAGGGGCATGAGTCCCAGACCCGGGTGAATATATTCATAAACCGGACTAAGGTTGTATCTATGTCCGGTGCAGAGTAGACTGGGTTCCAGTTTGCAAGTCTCGGGTCATACAGGAGGGTGCTGGTATAAAGTGAGTTTATCCGGTGGGTTTTTATGTATTTAGTGTTGATTTGGTAGCTGGGTTTTCCTGGTACAGTAAGTGATGCAGTGGTCACTTAGGGCATTAGCCATAACACCAGACGTGGATATTCTTGTGGATGGGGTTGGGGGGATCCAATCAAATAGGAGTGGTCTGTGAAATGGGAATTGTAATTTGGGACAAATACTGAAAAATGGGACATGCATTACGGTATGATTATGCTGGTACACCAGTAAAGTAACATTACACAAGAATTTATCGTAACAGTAGATCTTCGTGAGAATCTCTTGCAACAAGCCACACCTATGGAACTATAGCCATCATGTACTAAGACTACATGGAAAACTTTCCAGCTAGCAGTCTACTAAGGGCCGCCCACAATGACATTGTCAGCCAACGTCATCCCTCCCACCACGCCTTCCTCCAGTCCCCCGCGAGAGACCACAGGACCTCCTTCTGGGGAACCGATGGAGGGTCAGAGGTTCCTGCCACTGAGAAATGTGAAACAGAAGGTACACCATTCTGGAGAGATAGAGAGACAAGAACAGAGAGCAGAGTAGGATGGAGGGGAGTGGGACGGCATGGCTTGCTGCAAGACATTCTCTTGAAGATCTACTGTTATGGAAAGTTTTCACGCAACTGTACTATCTTCTTCGATGATATCTATTGCAGCAAGCCACACCTAGGAACAAGTCCCAAGCAGGAGAGAGAGAGAGAGAGCGCGTGTCTGGAAGCAATAGGCCTAGGAAAAAAGGCACTGAAGCACAGGTAGGCCGAAGCCTGCGCTTCTTCTAGAGACAATGTCCAGACTGCAGTGTTTGGGAAAGTGTAGACAGTACTCCAAATGGCAGAGGAACAGATGTCAGCGGCTGACACATTCCTGAAACAGGCAACAGAAGTGGCCATACCTCTGGTAAAGTGGCCATGGACAACGCCAGCAAGTTCTTTACCGTACTTCCTATAAACAGGAAATACAGTTGGCCAACCATTTGGACAGGCACTGTTTAGGAACCGGCACACCTTCTTTCCCAGGGGCAAAAGAAACAAACAGCTGCAAGGACTTCCTGACATCCCTCATGCAATGAACATATCTAAGTATTCTATGTACATCTAAAGTATGGAGCAATGCTTCCCCTGGACTGGCATGCTCTGGGTAATACACAAGCAAGTAGATGACTTGATTCAAGGTAAACTCAGACACCACCTTTGGTAAAAACTCAGGACTGGTTCAAAAGACTCCCTATCTTTGTGGAACACCAAATAAGGAGACTCGCACATCACAGCCTGAAGCTCAGAAATCCAACAAGCAGAAGTAATAGCAACTAAAAATAATGCTTTCCACAACAGAAAGTGTAGCTCGCATGTCGCGGGTGACTCAAAAGGAGCCAATGTAAGTTTCTCAACACGAAATTCAAGTCCCAAGGCGGGACTGAATCGTAGATGGGAGGCTTCAGGTTTAGAATGCCTCTCAAAAATGTACGGGGCACTTCCATTAGAGCTACCATACGGCCATCAACAGGCATGTGGTAGACTGAGATAGCGGTCAGGTGCACCTTAATGGAACAGTATTGCAGACCAGAATCTGAGAGGGACAGCAAGTACTCCAGAATCTGATTCACTGAATAAGTGAATGAATCCAGATGATGGGAAGTCGCTCAAAGAGCAAAGTGCTTCCACTTCATGGACTTCATGGAATTAAGTGGCCCTGGTAAAGGGCTTCCTAGCAGCCATCAGCCACCTTTTGGGATACCCTGAACCTAGCCATGTCTACCTCTTCAGGAGCCAGTCATAGAGGTGTAAGGATTTGAGGTCTGGATGGACTAGTGTACCCTGTTCCTGGGACAGCAAACCCTTGCACAGGGGCAAGGGTACTGGGAGGTTCTACCACCAACTGCTGCAGCAAGGGGAAACAGAACTGATGAAAGCAAAAGGAAGCCACAAGGATTATCGTCACTCCTTCCACCTGAAGCTTGACTGGCACCCTCTGAAGTTGTGGGAAGGGAGAGAAGGCATACAGGAACCTACCTTTCCAAGAGAGGGACAACCCGTCTTGCCAGAAAACTCCAGGCCCACGAGCAAGCAGAAAAGCAGCAGTTTTGCATTGAGTGGGGACGCAAAAAGGTTCAACACTGGACAACCCCACCTGTCGAACAGGTCTTCTACGACTGAGGTCAGCAGCTCCCACTCGTGCATCCTGGACTGCGACCTGCTTAATTTGTCTGCCAAGATGTTTTGGTTGCCTGGAACATGGATTGCTGACAATTCTAGACTGTGTTCTAGAGCCCAGTACCATACCCACATTGCTTTCCTGCACAGGGGATATGAGTGAGTTCCCCCTTGCTTGTCGATGTAGTGCACAATGCTGATTTTGTCCATCTGCACTAGCAGAGAGCCCGGGGACAGGTAGTCCTGGAAGGTTAGCAGGCCGTACAAGACGGTCCTCATCTCTAGGATGTTTATGTGGAGGGAATTCTCCACTGCAGTTCAAGATCTCTGGGTCTGCTAAGGACCTAGGTGTGTGCCCCAGCCCATGCCAAAGCATCCGTGGTGAGGATTTGATGAGGGGAGGCAATCAGGAAAGGAACCCCCCTGAGAAGAACTGCTGGGTTCCAACCAGCACTGAAGCACTTTCCTTACTGGCAAAGTGAGTAGAACCTTCTGTTCTAGATCGTCCGTGCGCCGAGCCCACTGGACTCAAAGTTCACTGGGGAATCCGCATGCGCAACCTCGCCAGAGGAACCATGACAATGGCTGCAGCCATGAAACCCAGCAGCCGCAGAAATGTCCGCACTGTGACATACTTGTTACTGTAAAGAAAACCGGGCCTGTTCTATGAGGCGTTCTGCCCTGTCCTGGGGTAGGAAGGCCACACCCTGGACCATATCCAGCATGGCCCCTATGTACCGGAGACATTGACAGGGGGTCAAAACAGACGGACAAGTTCACTGTAATCCCCAGGGCGTGGATCAGCTGTCTGGTAAATGTTAGGGTGTGAGCGAGATGCTCCTCGGACTGAGCTTTGAGCAGCCAGTCGTCTCGGTAAGGGAAGCCGTACAGTCCCTCTCTCCCGAGGGCTGCCATCACCACCGCTAAGCATTTGGTAAAGACTCATGGTGCAGAAGACAATCCAAAGGGCAATCCCCTGAACTAGCAGTGCTCCCCCTGGAAGAGGAACTGGAGGTACTGCCTGTAGGGAAGACAAATCTTTATGTGCAGGTATGCATGTTCAGAGAGCGTATCCAGTCTCCTTTGTGCAGTTGAGGCAGCAGGCCTTGGAGGGTTACCATCCTGAACTTCTTGTACTGGATGTAGAAATTCAGGTTCCGTCGGTCCAGGATAGGCTGCAAACCCCTGTGGATTTGAAATTAGAAAAAAGTGGGAACAGAACCCTTTGTTCCTCTGATCCTCTGGAACTGGTTCTATAGCACTCTTCTGCAGCAGCATGTGCATTTCATCCAGCAACACTGGAACATGATCTGGAGGGTAACTTGAATGAAATGAAAGAAAAAATTACTCACCTTAGTAATGTTGTTTCTTCTAATGGAGTCTTGCTGTATTCTGACATATGCAGTTAGGTCCTGCCTTTCAACTGCCCCGGAGAGCAAAGAGTTGAACTTTCCATGGCCAGCATGGAATGTTCACCGTGAGCTTGGTTGACGCCCCTGTCTGCTGTTGTTTGAACTCCAACAGTCAGATCTTTACAAGCAATACTCACTAGAAGTTCTGTGTGGAAACTGTAAGACTCAAAACTAGCCAACTGGCAACTATATCTATACAAAAGGGTTTTTTAGTTTCAAAGCAAAGACTCAGGTCAGGAAACCCAAAAAAAACAAAACACAACACTCACCCAAAATAAAGGAGGGTGAAAAGGGGACACCCCTAGGGTGCCAACACTGCTCCTGCCCACCCACATCCCAAAAACTAAATTTTTGAGAGGCAGGTGAGGTCAGAATACAGCAAGACTCCATTAGAAAAACATTACTAAGGTGAGTAATTTTTTCTTCAAACAACAAGTCTTGCTGTATTCTGACATATGCAGACTACCAAGCAGTACCTCCATGGAGGAGGGACAGAACCTACTTTGGAAACAGGCTCTGAAGTACTGCTGTGCCAAACCAAGCATCACTCCTAGCCTGGATATCCAGACAGTAATGCTTGGTGAATGTATGGACTGTTTTCTAGGTGGCTGCTTGACAAATTTCTAAGACAGGAATATCCCTGGCAGCAGCTGTACCTCTAGCAGAGTGAGCCCTCAGGCCTGGGGGTGGAGTTCTAACCAGTTTCTCTTAGCAGAATTGTATACAAGAAACAATCCACCTGGCAACAAATCTCTTAGTGGAAGGTTTGCCCCTACCAACCTCTCCATATGTGAGGAACAACTGGAGGGACTCAAACCTGTGACCCTTGGTGCGCTCTATGTAGTAGCCGAGGGCCCTTTTAACATCTAAGCTGTGCAGCCTTCTCTCTCCAGAGGAGGAATGGTCAGTGAAGAAAACAGGGAGAGACACAGACTGGTTGAGGTGGAAATCTGAAACCACTTTAGGCAAAAACTCCCTGTTAGTTCTTAGGACCGCTTTATCTCTATGGAAAGAGATGAACTCAGGTTCCACTGACAGGGCTTGCAATTCACTGATACACCTGGCAGAGGTAATGGCCACCAAAAACACAGTTTTCCAAGTCAAGTACTTAAGCTCTGCAGAGGACAAAGGCTCAAAGGGGGGTTGCATAAGCTGAACAATACAAACATCAAGGTCCAAAGCAGGAGCAGGGTCCCTAAAGGGGGGACTGGTGTGCAGCAATCCCTTGAAGAACTTACAAAACACAGGATGGGCTGATAGAGGGGAAGGCTTGCCTACTGACAGGAAAGCAGAAACACCTGCCAAATGCACTTTAAATGTAGCTGGCCTAAGGCCTAGGCCAATGAGATGGACCATATAGTCCAGAACCGTAGGCAACCCAGCAGAATCTGGAGAAATATTCTTCTTAGAACACCAAATAGTGAACCTTTTCCACTTGGAATTGTAAGTCTTTCTGGTGGAAGGCTTTCGAGAAGCCTTAAGGATATCCAGAACCCCTTGGGAAAGATGCAGGTCAACAAACTAACTCTTCAAGAGCCATGCCTTGAGATTGAGAGACCGAAGGTTCGGTACCAAATCCTCCCCGAGAGGATGTCAACAGGTTGTAATTCCTGGGAAGAGACAGGGGAAGGTGGACTGCTAGGACAGCAACAGGGGGTACCAGGGCTGTCTGGCCCAGTCTGGAGCAATCAGAATCACTTTGCATAGTTGTGACCTTATCTTGACTAACACCTTGAACAGGAGAGGGAAGGGGGGGGAAGCATATAGAAATGTCCCTTCCCAATTCAGGATCAGAGCATCCAGGGGGACTGAGCCCAAGACTGGGGGTCTGCAACAAAAGAGAGGAAGTTGGTGATTGTCTGGTGCTGCAAAAAGATCCATCTGTGGAGTGCCCCATCTTGAGAAAATCACTTTCAAAACTAGGGGATCTAGGGTCCATTCGTAATGGCCCTGGGATATTCTGCTCAGAGCATCTACTAGGGCATTGTCCTCCCCTGGGAGGTGAACTGCTATCAGAGGTTTGCAGGGAATAGGCCAGGGACCACAACTTCATTGCTTCTGTGCACAAGGCCGTAGACAGAGTGCCTCCCTGCTTGTTGCTGTACCACATGGTGGTGGTGGTGTCTGTTCTGACCTGGACCACCTTGTTCTGTACAGATTTGGAAAAGGCTTGCAGTGCCAGAAACACTGCTCTGAGTTCCAAGAGACTGGTGTGAAGCAGAGATTCCTGAGGTGACCACAGCCCTTGGGTGGTAAGATCCCCCAGATTGGCTCCCCAGCCCAACAGGGAAGCATCTGTGGTGAGGATCACTGAATGAGACTGAGTGACAAAAGGAACTCCTTGTCTCAAATTGTCCTGATCCTGCCACCACTGCAAGGCCTGGATCAGGGTTCGAGTCACTGAGACTAGTTTGGTAAGGGAATCCTTTCTTTGGGAACAGAAGACTTTTGTGGAACTGAATGTCCCTCTTCTAGAATCCTGCTCCCTGGACCACTGCTGTGGAAGCTGCCATGTGGCCCAGAACCTGAAGGAAATGCCCTGCTGGTCGAGACACCAGTAGGGTGAAAGAAGAGGCCAGTTCCATAAGGGTCCTTGCCCTGTCCAGGGGAAGGAAGGCTCTTGCTCTGATTGTATCCAGCTCCGCCCCTATGAAGGTGAGGAGCTGTACTGGTTCAAGAACCGACTTTGGAAGATTGAGAAGGAATCCTAAGGAAGTGAACACTTGCAGAGTTATTTGCAAATGTGACTTGACTTGGTCTGGAGACTGACCTATTATGAGCCAGTCGTCCAAGTATGGGAAGATAGAGATCTTTTTTCTCCTTAGGAAAGCAACCACTACTGCCAGGCACTTTGTGAAAACCCTTGGGGCTGATGTTAGGCCAAAGAGCACTGCTCTGAATTGATAGTGGCCTGAGGGCAACTCGAACCTGAGGTACTTTCTGTGGGAGCACCTGATGGGAATGTGAAAATAGGCATCTTTGAGGTCCAGGGAGGCTAGCCAGTCCCCTGGCCTTAGAGAGGGCAAAATTATTCCCAGAGTCACCATTTTGAACTTTGGTTTTAAAAGGTGTTTGTTCAGATATCTTAGGTCCAGGATGGGCCGCCATTCTCCTGTCCTTTGGAGGTTAGGAAGTACCTGGAGTACAATCCTTTGCCCTTGTGTAGGGTGGGAACCCTCTCTATAGCTCTGAGAGCTAGGAGGGAAGAAACATCTGCCTCTAAGGCAAGGGTCTCTGATGGATTTGCAGGTGGAAAGGATCTGGTTCTCATCTTGGGAAATTTTTTTGAAGCTGAGAACCAGTCCCTGGCTTACTACTTCCAGGACCCACTTGTCTGATGTCAGAGTCTTCCAGTCCTGGACAAAGTCAGCCAGCCTGCCCCCTACTGGTATTGGAGAATCGGCCCGGGCAGACCCATCAGGGTGTCTGCTTGGCAAGGGCTTTAGGCTGAGGGGTGGATGCAGGCCTGCTCATCCCCTTCTGCCTCTCCCTCTAAAGAACCCTCTCTGAGAATAAGAGGAGGAGGCCTGAGCTAGGTAAAAAGGCCTTTGGAAAGGCCTGCCCCAGCCCCTGGACTGCTGCTTTTGAGGAGTTGCTTGTCCTTCTTTGGCCTGAGCACTCCTGTAAGTGGTCCTGTATTCGTCCATTTTCTTCATGTAATTATCTGTCTGCTCCCCAAACAGAGAATTACCAACTACAGGAAAATCCATGGCCTTAGCCTGGGTATCCTGTGAGAGGCTAGTACATCTGAGCCAAGCCATTCTCCGAAGAGCCACAGATGTAGCCATGACTCTTGATGATACATCATTGGAGTCTACAGCAGCATGAAACTGTACTTTCGATGCCTCAATCCCATCTGCAGCCACCTGCTCCAGCTCCTTGGCAAGCTGGGCAGGAGCCTGTTTAGCCAGTGCCAGTACAGTGTCCCACCTGGACTTCTGGTATCTAGCTGTGTAGGCCATATAGTTAGCCTGCCTGAGTCCCAAAGATGCTGCCACGTACTGCTTCTTTGCCATGGCAATAATCTTCCTGGAGTCCTTGTCTGGGGGGTGTGATGCCAAGGGAATGTTTGCCTTATCACAGGCAGTAGCCTGTACAACCCCAACATGGCTGCACTGCTGAAAAAGGAACTCCGTGTCTGAGCCTGAAAGAGTGTACCTCTTGTCCATTCTTCTGTCCAGGGGAGGTACAGAATTGGGAGACTTAAGAATTTTTTGTGTCCGTTTCCCAAAAGATTTGTGGAGAATAGACAGTCTCCTGGACTCTGGGATGTCCATCGTCTCAACATAATCAGGCTCTTCCTGATCCTCTACTGCCTCCTCCACAGGAAGCTGGATGGTATCAGCCACCTTTCTGTAGAACATGTAGTGTGAAGGGGACTCAGAAAGCCTAGGAGGAGAAACACCTGAAGGTCTGTCTGGGGAGATGTCCAGGTCAACAGGCACATTCAGACTTTCACCATCACCATAATCATCCTCATACTCTCCCTCCTCCTCAAACTCCGGTTCATAAAATTCTTCCAAGGTATAATCCGGAACCGGGGGAACTAACCGAACCGAGCTCCTGTCAGATGGTGCCAGTTCGGTCGGAACCGATCGAAGCGATTCCATAATCCTAATCGCTTTAGCTATCTCATCTGCGGTCGGAGTATGAGATTCTGGATCTGAACCAGTCGATTTGGTTTTTTTTCTTTTTGTCGGAACCAATTCCTCGGAATCGGCTCTCCTTTTGCCCGAAGAAGTATTGCCCTGGTCAGAGGGCACTCCTTCTGGTTCGGTCAGAACTGAACCGGCTGGCCATCCTGGTCAGCGGACTTCTGCCTCCCTTTCCTCAGTCTACCTAATCTTTCCAGGGTAGATCTGGGAAAATTCTTGCAAATTTGGCAGTCTGAATCGGGTGGTCAAACCCCATACCATAAACACAGGTGGTGGGGATCAGCCTTAGCAAAGACCTCCCCACACACACACACTGCAGTGTTGAAACAGTGGCCGTTTTTTTCCTGGGTTTCTCAGACATGGCCAACCTAACCAACTTACCTTTTTCAGCAAACCGCCAGGCAAGACTCCCCTATCGGTTCCTGACCGTACACGGGTCTTGGGGAAAAAGTACTCAAACCCCTTTTTTTTTTTTAGAACCGATACGGACCGCTAACCATCACCCAAAGTACAGTGTTTTACCTCAAAATGATCGGTTCAGCCGAACCGATCCACAGTTTACAAGTTCCACAGAGAAAACAGAACAAAAACCTATCTAGTACTCATGGTACCACAGACAGAGACTTGAACCGACTATGCAGAAACAATTCGGAAGAAACCAACCGAAAACAGACACTTCAACCGACTTTTGAACCGAGCAGCAGGAGAAATCTCTGGAGCGACTGTTCAGTGAGGCGGAGTAAAGAATCTGATGGTTGCAGTTCGAACAACAACAGGCAGAGGCTTCAACCGAGTTTGTGATGAACATTCTATGTAAGGCATAGAAAAGTTAACCCTTTGTTCTCCGGGGCAATTGAAAGGCAGAACCTAACTGCAATAGTTAGAATACAGCAAAACTTCATGTTGTTTGAATTGGAGATCACACCAAGACAAGGAATATTATAGTTAAGGGGTGAGGGCACAGAGAAAGTTTGAGATGTGGACATAACAGCAGCCCCCAGAGCAGCACTAGGGTGGTTTACGGTCACTAGTGTTCCCTGTGGGACAGTTACAGGTGTGCTCCATTAGGAGCCAGGCTCTTAGGGTTGATTTAAAGGACTGGTGAGTGGGGGATGAGCAAATAGCTAGCGGGAGTCTGTTCCACAGAGTGGGGGCAGAGACAGAGAAGACTCTGCTACCCATTACAGAAGATATGAGGAACTTCCAAAGGTTGAGTAGAGGAAACCCTGAGGTTCCGAGAAGCCACCCTGTGAGCATTGAGGAGTAGGGGGGTTGTCTGTGATTCCTAAGAGAGTTGTCTACTAGGCAGCCTGTGGCATAGTTGCAGCACCCCTGTAGTGAGAGCCACCCTAGGGACTGGTAGAACTTGCAGTGGTGGGTGGAGAAAGGGGCTTGCAGAACAAAGCGGCAGATGGAATTATATGTAGTAGTTAGATGAGAGAGTATTGAAGAGGACACGGATGAGCAGACAGGAAAGCAGTAGTCTAGAAGCGGCAGTAAGTTTCCTTGTGCGATTGTTAGGCGAGCCTCGGTGACAGGTACTGATCGAGTCGATAGGCTGCACCTAACCTTTGATGGATTTTCTTTACTGTAATGTTTACGTGCTCACTGAAAGAGAGGGAGGGGTCAAGTGTCATACCTAGATACCTGAAGGAGACAGTTTCTAGAGCAGGCCACCTGTAGTGCCAACAGGAAGGATTGTAATTCTGATACTCAATAAATAAAGAGGGAGGATTCCGATTTGGACATCTTTGCAAGGAATGGCTTAGAACCGAAGAGCATGGCTTTCATCGTCTTCTCATTTATGAGGAGTTTTCTGGGGAGAAACCATTTCTGCACAGCATTATAGTTTAGGAAGAGTATGGAGGAGATACGATCCAGAGACTTATCACTATGGTAGATGACAAGGTCAGCCGCATAAAGGAGTGCCTTACAGTTGATGCTTTCTGCAGATAGAGCATTTGTGAACAAGGAGAAAAGTAGTGGTCCAAGTATGGAGCCTTGGGGTACTCCAGTGTGGATAGGTAGGGAGGCTGATGTGACATTGCTTGTCACAACGGACTGAGACCTGTTGGAGAGGTAGCTCCAGAACCATGCAGCAGTATCAGAGGAGCAGTCAAAGTTCATCAGGGTTGAGTGGAGAAAGTGGTGGTCTACAAGGTTGAAGGCCTTCGACAGATCCACAAATACAGCACCTGTGGCTTTGCCCTCATCCATATTTCTAAGGACATGATTGGAGAAGAGGGCCAAGGCGGAGGAGGTGTTATGGTGTTTGCAGAAACCATGTTGTAGGGGACTCAGGAGGTTATATTTTTCTAAATGTTCATACAGTTGATGGTGGCCTATTTTTTCGAGTAATTTACTCGAACGTGGGAGAAGGGAGATAGGTCTATAGTTCGGGCGCTGGGGGTCACCAGATTTAAAATAGGTATCACAAGAGCATGCTTCCAAGAGATGGACACAGTGGATGTTGAAAGAGCAAGGTTGAAAATGTAAGTTACGGGTTTAACGACAACAGGATAGTAGCTCCAGGAAGGCAGGGTACAGTCTATCTCTGCCAGGACTGCCTCTGGCCGGAAGTGTCCTTAAGAGTTTTGTGGTAATGCTCTGACCAACGATCCTAAAATACAATCTAGCGTAGTGGTTGCATTGGTGTAGGGAGGGGAGCAGTGTGGTTTGCTATTCTGGCCAGTGGGAGGCTGAGTGGGGAGCTTACTGAGGTAGGACGCAAGATCAGTAAACGTAGTATTGAAGGTATCTGCAATCATAGCAGGGTCCGTGATCTGGCCCAAGGTCGATGTAAGTTGCATTATTTGTTTGCTAGCCTTGGTACTTAGCAGGGACCCAATACAGGCCCAGAAACTGCGAGGATTACCAAGTGTGTCTTTCTGTTGATTAATGTAAAATTTATGCCTAAGCGATTTAGCCGCCTGCTTGCAGGAATTTCTGAGACGTCTATAGGCGTCCCAAAGTCGGGGGGGAGGGGGATGCCTTGTAAGCTCTCCATGGTTTTGTCCCTGGTTTTCATTTGAGCCAGAAGCTAGACAGCCGTTAATTCCTGATCTTCTTGGACAGTCTTCACCATTTAGTCATACTACTGAGGTTCTCAGCCAGAGGCACAAGGACCCTGCAGGTGCCAAAACTCTTCAGGGGGCAGGTGCCAAGGTAGGTCGTGCGCACCTCGGCAACAGCCCCCCAACCGCCTTAGTACCTTTACCGAGGAGGTGCAGCATTAACTTAAGTAAGCAAATACTAAACCCAACAAGGGCATAAAATAGCCCTTTGGACCCTTATAAGAAGGGTCAACAACCACCGTGTCTCCACAGCCCAGCCGAAACAAGGGAGGTGAATACCAAGATACAGGCAGAGTGCGCTCAGGAGATGGCGGGTAGGCATGCGAATAAAGGGTGAAAACTGTCCAAAATCAAGAATTACAGTGAGTACATAATTTCCATATCTTCCTGGACATAGTCTTCATTTATTCACACTATTGGGTAGAGTACCAAGCTCGGCCCAAAAATCCCCAGAGCAGGATGGTAGGACATGGAGCTCACTCAGGCCAAGAGTCCATTAAGGACTGTCCTAGCGAAAGAGATGTGTTGCCTGGCACGGACATCCAGGGTATATTGCTTAATGAAAGTGTGTACTGTGCTCCAAGCTGCTGATTTGCAAATTTCCGAAATGGGGACAAAGCGGGTTTCTGCCAAGGAGGTCACAACCACTCTGGTGGAGTGGGCACGAACTTGGGCCTTCCAATTTGATCTGAGCCATGGAGTAACAGTGGCAAAGGCAAGCCACTATCCAAGCAGAAATGCATTTAATCATAACTGGCTGACCAAGGGGGACAAAGAGTTTCTTAGAATGACATGTGTCCTCGGTTCCATCGATGTAGAAACCGAGGACCTTCTCTACATCCAGGGAGTGGAAAGTTCTTTCTCCCTCATTCTGGAAGTTAGGAAAGTAAGTGGCTAACACTAAAGGCTGGTTCAAATGGAACTCCAAAACCACTCTGAGCAAGAACTTAGGGTGTGTGCGGAGAACCACCTTAAGGGCTCTCGGTAGGATATTTTGATTGGGGGTCTGGGACTGGCTATGAAAAAGAAAAGGTGTCCACAGCTGAAGTGGGAGTCCTCGGAAAATTTCCAGGGGTCCCCATTCAAATACATGGGATCTTGCGCCAGCACTGCTTTTACTGCAGTATTCTGCAGAAAGCTCCATTAGTTTCTGTTGGGGCATTTTAATCTACATTTTGTATGTTTCAGAAGGTGTATTCAAACAAATTATGGCCACTGCTCAACTAACAAGGGCTTTGTTAGTTGAGCAGTGGCTGTAATTTGTTATTAATTCCCCCTCTGTAACATAAACAAATGCCCTAAAGTGTCTTGGTGACTTTCACGAAAAAAATCTGAGCGTCGCAAAATGTGCGTAAAAGATGCGGGCACCCGCGTCCCCTGCACCTTGTCTCTGTGGAAAACCATATATGGAGAGTCTGTTACCAAAGCATGTATTTCAGACACCCTTTGGGCTGAGCCGACAGCCACCAGGAAAGCTACTTTCCAAGTTAGAAATTTGAGATAACACGTAGCCAGGGGTTCTAAGGGCTTGCAAGTGAGCATATTCATTACAAGGCTGATATCCCAGAGAGCGACAGGCTTCCTAACTGGGGCCTTGAGTGTAGAATGCCTTTTACGAACCTCTTGGAGAGGTAGCTGAGCCACAGTAAGGTTCTAGACTGGTACGTAGTAGGCCGAAAAGAGCACAAAGGTGAACCTTTACAGACGAGTACTGCAGTCCCACATCAGAAAGATCCAACAAATACTCCAAGACCTTGTCCAGACAGACACCGAAATGGGTCCAAACGAGATATGGCACACCATTCAGAGAAACATTTCCATTTGACTGTGTATGTCTTCTGGGTAGAAGGTTTGCATGCAGCCAGGAGGATCTCCCAAGACCCTCTTGGAGATCCTAAACCTACCCACCTCTATCTCTTCAGAAGCAAAGCATGAAGATAAAGGGAGTGCAGGTTGGGATGGACAAGGGACCCCTGTGTCAACAGGTCCGTCCACAGGGGTAGAGGCGTTGGAGGAGCCACAGACAACTTGTTGATCAATGGAAACCAGATCTGTCATGGCCAGAATGGGGCAATTAGAATCATTTTCCCACCGTAGGTCTCTAGCTTGAGCAGCACACTCTGAACTAGTGGAAGAGGAGGAAATGTGTACAGAAAGCGATTGGGGGAAGGGGATTGCAAAAAGGTCCGGGTCTGGAGTACCCCACTTGTCTAAGAGAAACTGCACAACATCTGATGCCAACGACCACTCGTGAGGATCTGCTTCTGTCCAACTGAATTGGCCCACTAGATCGTTCTGCTCTCCTGTCCGGTTATACTGCCAGAATCACAGCATTTAGCTCCATACCTTGGTCGATAGCTTTGTTCTAAATGCCATAAACAATTTTTTTAGTTTAAACAACCTCAGGTTTGACTAACACATCAACACTACTGTGAAAAATGAACATCTCAGACATAAAAAGCTTTCCTTTCCCTTATAAACCACAACAAAAAAAAACCCTATGAAATATAAATTCGTAAAATGATGAAGTTTTCTGTATCCTGATTGACCAAGAGGTTCTGAAGCCATGTAGTTTAGGAGGCACAGGATCATTATGTCGTGGATGAAACCGCACAAATACAAAGCCACAGACATTAAGGCATGCGGCAAAAGGTCAGTAGAAAACGTCAACCACAACACAAAAGCACACACCAGTGGGACACAACAAAATCTGTTTTTGCGGGGGGCTCCACCCCCCAGCACCCACAGACGTGGGGGGCTTTGCCCACCACACACCCCCAATCCCCCCAAATAAAGTAACTTACTCCAACAGGGGGTGCAGACCAAAGGGAAAAGGGGAAACTCTGAGCGGGGAACTGAGGTTTTTTTTTTGGGGGGAGGGGGAAGAGACCAACCATGTTGGGAGACAGGGAATCAAACCCCAATCCCCAGGCCTCCACTGGGCCAGGTACGTGTGCCTTAGCCAGTCCACCACAGGAGCAGCTCTAACAGGCATAGCACCTGTGGCATCTTCAGCCCTTCCTCCAGTTCCTAGTCAGCAACGGGGTAGCAGTAATCTAATGCCACTATCATGCCCCCGTCGCTGTATTTCATTTCGCACTTTACACCGCACGGTTATGTCCGCAACATACTGACCCGGTACTGGTTTAGGAAAAGAAACCCATGGCTTTTCGCTTCTTCCTGCAACCAGGACACAGCACGCTTTGGCATCAGTACCTTCAAAAAAAAAAAAAAAAAAAATTGTTATGCAAAACATTATAGCAGTCACCTACACCTCCCTATTTGACATTCATTTTAAAAACAACAAATTTGCTTCTTTTGTCAAACACCTACCTACCAAACCCACAGACCCCGCCCCCAACCAAACTATTAGAAATAAACAAAGAAAACATTTATCCCACTTTCTTCTCTGTGTCTGCTGCATTTTGATAAAGGCTTCAAAACATCCCACCGCTTTCTTCTCTGTGCAGCACTACTTCACATAATTCCCTCCCATTCTCAGTCAGTAACGGCTGTGCTACCCTCACAAACTACAAAAAATCGAATACAAATCTAAAATATACTTGCACAGTACTGTATATTTATTTATAGAGTTATGTTGACCAAGCAGGGTGGGACAAATCAGTTTGTGAGCTGGTGGTCAGTTTGGCCACTAGCTTTCAAAATCTGGTAGCCAAACCAATATTTGTAATCACCATCCCTTTTTAAGGGCTCAAGAATCACATTGTAGGCAAGCAGACATGTTGGCCAGTAACTTAAAATATAGTGGCCAAAGCAGTTTTTTTTTTTTTTTTTCTTCAAGTAGCCTCTGGCCACCTGGCTACCCAATTTACTCTCAGTGGGTCTACCTGGTCACAGGGTGGGACAAAAGTCCTTTTGCCAGGGTCGACCTGGAATTGTGTGGATGGAAACATAACAAAAACACGAAGTCAGTAAGCTTTAACAATGACATAGGGTCACATGGTTAGAAAACATTGCATCACATACAACTAGGAACTAACACACAGACAGGTCTCAGATTATAGTACAGCAGGTACTTACAGACTAGCACTGAGGAATGCTAGATTTGTAGAGATGCAACTGCCAATGAGTTGAAGGCAGGAACCAGTCTGGGAGAGGGGGAAGTGCAAACTGAGCAGTGATATATGGGGTTCCAGTGGTTCCCTCAATGGGAGAAAGCTCTGGTAACAGCTGAAGGAGGTCCTGACCAATAAGTCAAAGCACAAGGACTAACAAAATTAACCAAAACACTAGTTTTTTTTTTTTGAACCAGTCTTTCATATATGGACTCCCAAGTGTGCATAGTCAGAACTTCTCACACATTCCAGGTGGGAGACGCAACATACCCATCATGTGACACCCTCTTATGGGTTATTAGTTACTAAGAATTCCTCATTTCTCCCCAGTCACGGAAACATGGGCAATGAAAACCATGACTGGGACCTCACTATCCCTGGATATGCCATTTTCAGAAAAGACAAAGCTATGGGAAGAGGAAGAGGGTGGCACTATCAGAGACAACATGAAGGAGACAGAAAAAGAGGATCTGGGAAGGGAGAGGGAGTAGAAACAGTATGTGTGCAGCTAGTACAGTATAATCCACTTTATCAGGACGTGCTTAATACAGACGTTCATTTAAAATGGGACATCTGATAGGGAACAGATTTCAGGCTATTGGTTTTAATGCACTGCAATCCTGTTTAATCGGAATTATGGATGCCACGATAACTGCCACTGACGATAACTTATCGTTGTAAAAGTACATTATCGCGATTATAGTGCAGCACGATATACCATGATATACAGTGGTAAAGCAACCCAGCTTGCTTTACCAGAAGCACATCCCTTTCTAGTTGCAACCATGATTCCTGATTCCCCACCATCCTATCAGATTTTTAGTATTTTCTTTAAAATATGAAATGCAGTGCTGGCCATGTGGCGTGGAGTTTTGGCCGGCCTGAGCTCCTCACCGGTCTATGCTAGTAAACCAGGTTCAGGGATAGACCTGGGTCGCTTGAGTGCAGACTGCATGAATGAGGACTGAGCATCCACTGACTTCTCCCCTTTTTCATTCAGATTTTTCTTAATCCCTCTGGGGAGCTCCTGGCTGGAGGTGCAGCCTCTCCTCATGAGGAGATTCACCCCTCCGGCTCCTGATGCCCCTGCATCGCTGGCCCTGGCCAGTCCCCCACAGACTACCCCCGCCACGGGGCCAGAAGAGAGGGGGCTGGTACTCCCTTCCCACTAGAGACCCAATCCCGATCACCAAGGCAGACTGCCACAGAGACTGGGAGCCTGCCAGGGTTCCATTTTTCCTGTTTTCTCCCATACACCCACCCCCAAGATGTCATGACATAGGCGTGTGCCTCCTGACCCATACTGCCCTCCAGCCATCGCCAGAGGGCACTCAATGAGCTGGATGACATGTCCTCTCTCTCCCCCGAGAGAGGAGAGCAGTCCTCTGGACGCTCGATCCTGTCTTGCCCCTGCCGACCCCCAGTGACCCAAGCTCATTCCTAAATCTGTATCACTGGTGTGACGTTCAGCGCCTCAACCCTCTGCTCCACCAGGCCAGCAAAGGCTCTCCTTTGAGGAAAGGGGACAGAGCAAGCCACTGCTTGATCGCAGTATATCGAAGGCTGGCTGTTGCAGCAATAACAGCCTTTTGACTGGGTTCAGGGGCCGAGTACATACGTCAACATACTCGCACCATCACATGTGTGCCAGCCCGAGGAATGGGAAAAAGAAATGGGGAGGGGAAGAGATATGTGCAGCAGTAGACTTAGTACACAAGGACTGCTTGGTCCAACTAGTCTGCCCATTTTCCCTACCTAATATGATATTGCAGACCCTACTTGATCTTCGTTTTTACCCTCCCTTTCCTAACCAGTAAGGTTCCCTTATGCATGACCCATAAGTTCTTTAATCCCGTTATAGTTTTTGCCCCAGCCACCTCCACTGGGAGGCTTTTCCAGGTATTCACCACTCTTTCTGTGAAGAAGTACGTCTTCACATTTCCCCTGAATCTAACCCCCAAGCATCTGAGCATGACCCCTTTTATTCTGAAAAATGTTTCCTGTGTACCCTATTTATATCCATGAGGCATTTGAATTTATCTGTCATCCCCCCACCCTTCTCAAGGGTGTACATATTGAGGTCCTTAGCCTCCCTCATAGAGCTTTTTTTTTTGCCCCCACCCACACTGGTTGGTCTCACCTTCGGGCCCCGTCATGGACCAGATTCCCTCCCCGGTAGTCCCCCGACTGCACCATATCACAGTCAGCCCCAGAGTACCTCGATGTATCCCTTCATTTGGCGGGTCCTCTATCTTCACAGGAATTAGCCTTCTTTCTGGTGCTGGGTGCTGCTGAGGTGACTGAAGAGGGCTCGGGTACTCTGGTGGCAAGGATTCGGGGGGGGGGGGCTGCCACCCGATGGACCAGCACACGTTCTCTTTTTCTCCAGCAGGTGTGTGACATCCATGATGCAAAGCCAATGCCAGCACCAGTTACAGTCCTTGGCTAGTGGCACCAGGTGTGCTGCTGTACCTCTGGCTCCATCTGGGGTCAGTAGACACTGGTCCTCTACCCCACCCTCCCCCAAGAGAAGGCGAGCTGTCGGCGGATGCTCCAGCCTTTTCTCCATGGCCAGCTGTCCGATGCCCAAGTCCATTCCTGAACCAGAGTCTCTGGCGTAGCTGCGGTAAATCTTTTCACTGTGCTGGCAGGCTGTGATAGGACTTCTGCTGCAGGCCCTGCATCATTTTAGTTCCCTTCCTCTTGACTGCCTCTACTGTATGTCCTTCTGTAGATGTAGTCTCCAGAACTGGACACAATGTTCTAGGCGAGGTCTCACCAATGATTTATATGGCGGTATCACCACCTCGCTCTTCCTGCTGGAGATACCCCTCCATATGCACTCGAGCATCCCACTAGCTCCCCCACTGCCTTGTCACACTGTTTGGCCACCTTTAGGTTGTCATATACTGTATGATTACCCCAGGTCTCTTTCCTGATTGTGATTGGTAGTTATCAGTATCACTACCTCGCCCCCATCTTGTATTCTGCCCTGGGTTTCTGTGCCCAAATTGCATGATTCTGCACTTCTTAGCACAGAATGTAGTTGCCAAACTTCTGACCACTCCTCAAGCTTTCTTCAATCTTTTTTTTTTTTTTTTTAAACACACACACACACACGCACCAGATTGTCTACCTTACTGCAGATCTTTGTGTCATCGGCAAAAAGTCATACCTTCCCTTCTAGCCCCTCTGAAATGTTGCCAAGAAAAACATTAAAAACACAGGACCAGTCCCAATACGGATCCTTATTACACCCCGCTGGTCTTCCTCGGAGTGAGCTCTGTTTACCCGTCGTCTATTCCCCAACCAATTTCTTACCCAGTTTACAACCTTTGGAACTACTCCCAAGCTATCCAGCTTTCTGAAATCTTGGCAGGCTACATCCAAGGCACCACCCTGATCTAACAAAAGTAACAAGGCTTATGTTACTTGAACACGGACTCTGATTTGTACTACAAATCAGGTTAAAAATCATAAAAATAAGTTTTAAAATGCCACACTGTAGACTTGTATTGAGCATGCGCATCCCCCGCACTAGACAAAAAGTGACCTCACAAAACAAGGAAGCAGAGGGCTGGCACTGGCGAGCAGGAAGTGGAAGGGATAGAGTGGCTAACCCCCAAAAGGGGCAAATACAATCCCTTACCTTCCTTAGGGGGATAAGGAGAAAGATTTTCAATTAATATGGAGGAATTTCCAGCCAAGTAAGGGAGTCCCCTGATTTTGCAGGCAAAGACAAAAATCTAGGAAAGGCGCTCTTTAAATAATCAAGTTAGAATACTTGATTATTCACACTTTACAATGCATTGTACTCTGTATAACATATGTATTAACTGTGTATTTGAATTTTAATGTGAAAAAATGCAAGCAATTTTATAGAAACAGACTGACGGCCAGATAAGTACCGCTTGGCCCACCCAGTCAGCCCATTTCCCTACCTATTGGATAAGCTGTAGATCCATCCTAGTTAACCAACAGCTTATTTCTTCCTACCCCCACCAGAATTGCCTTATGTCTGTCCTATGCATTCTTGAATGCCACCACTGTTTCTGACCCCACAACCTCCTCAGGAAGGCTGCTACATGCTTCCACCACCCTCCCCATATAAAGTTCAGTGATTTTATTGTGAAAAAAATAAATAATTTTTTTTTTTTTTTTAATTTACTCTCTGCATTATTTTACAACAGACTTCAAAATAATGTGCATAAATGCATAGCACTGCTTGAAAAAATCAAATACATAAATTATGCAAAAAAACAGAATTTAAATAGTTTTATTAACATTGCTGTACAAGTAGCAAAATCACTGTGATAACAAGGTTACTGCGATAATTTCATCATGGTTATCATATCGTCAAATTTTGTTATCGTGGCACCCTAATCGGAATGACTCTGCTCTAGCATTCCACATTGCTGGGAGGGCTGCCACTTCATTAGTACCTAATCAGTCTTTTTTTTTTTTACTTTATTTTTCTCCGAGACCTGAGGAACTCTCTCCAGCTACCTACCAGCCCGGCTCTACCTCCCGGTCTGAAGCTCAGCGTTCCAGGCCGACCTGCCCAGCAGATCCCCCGGCTCCAAGCCCTCCCCCCAAGGCAAGGCCGCCTGCCCTGGCTCTATCTACAATTTGTCGTTGGTCAGGTGTCAGAGAACCCCCAGAATCAGAGCCCCATAGTGGGAGTGTGGCTCGAAACTGGAGCGCCCCATCCTCGGCCCAGGATTTAACTGTATGTTCCTCCAGGAGCCGGACGCAGCAACGCTGCACGGAGAAGTCAGGCGATCTGCCGCGGGCCCTCCTTGTGTTCCAGGCACAGCAGTACACCTGGTCTCCACCGGTGTCACTACTGGGCGCCCAAGGAGCCCCCGAGCAACCCCAGGTAGGAGAGCTGTCCTCCGGACGCTTGATCCTCTCCCTCCCCTGCCGACCCCCAACAACCTGGGCTCGTTCACGAACCCAGGTCGCCAGCATTGCGTGAGGTGTGGTGTGGTGTCCAGCGCCTCAACCCTCAGGGCCACCGGCCCCACTCAGTACCTAATCAGTCTTAATGTTCCACTTCTCCAGAGTCTCCCACTCACCCAATTTTCCCAAAATAGTTCATTAGTTAAATTACAGCCCATATGAATAAAGGGTGCCCTGTTAAGCTGATGTTTTCATGAGCACCACGGCATCCAAAAGAAATGGTCTCTCTCTGTCAGTGTGTCAAGGTGATCGGAGCCCCCTCGTCTAACCCCACTAGCTCCTTATCCTCTGTTGCGGCACAGTTCTCAATTTCTAAAAACCAGGCAGGTCGCACAAGTCAAAATCGCAAGCAGATCCTTAGCGAGTGGAGAGCAAATGTAAACCCCCACAGAAAAAGGAAACGCGAGGAGAAAGGTAGCGAGATGGAGGATGCTCTGCTCATGTGGTTTCAGCAGGCACTGGCTAAAGGAGCCAGGATCTCTGGGCCTATGCTGAAACAGAAGGCCCTTGAACTAACCACACAGCTTGGGCATGTGGGGTTCAATGCCACTGACAGGTGGCTATCCCGATGTAAGGCAAAACACCAAATCATTTTCAAGTGTGAACACAGTGAAAAACAAGACATTAACAGTGCTGCAGGTGAATCCTGGATTTGGGATGGTTAACACACACACACACACACACACACACACAATTACAGACCAGAAGACATATGAAATGCAGATGAAAACAGACTATTTTACCGTGGGTACTCTGATAGTGGCTGGTGATCTCCATACCCTGAATGGCCTGGCTGATGTTCGACAACCTGCATTTCTGAATGAGGAGGAATTCCAGGCATTTGTGCAAATCGATGACGGGAAGCCAATAGACGGCAAGCTGTGTGTGTGTGTGTGTGTGTGTGTGTGTGTGTGTGTGTGAGTGTCCTGGCAGCCGCAAAGACCAATAAGCCCGACAGTGAAGAAAAAATGACTCACCTTAGTAATGTTGTCTCTTCTAATGGAGTCTTGCTATATTATGACATATGCAGTGAGTCCCAACCTTCAAACTGCTCAGGAGGTGAAAGAGTTAACTTTCCATGCCAGGCATGGAACGCTGAGCTAGAGCTCGGTTGAAAACTCTGTCTGTTCTTCAAACTCAAACTGTCAGATCTTTTCGAGCTAAACTCACTAAGGTCCTGTGTGGAAGCTGTAAACCTAAACTAGCCAACTGGCTACTAAATATAAGAACACATTTTTTTGGTCCCAAAACAAAGACTCAAGTCAGGAGACCCAAAAAATGAAAAACACAACACCCAGTCACCCCAAAAAAGGGAGGGGTGAAAAAACAAGGTGGGCATCTACAAAGTGCCAACACTGCACTGCCCATCCACATCCCAAAAACAGAGGTTCTGAGAGGGGCAGGCAGGGGGGGAGGTCATAATATAGCAAGACTCCATTAGAAGAAACAACATTACTAAGGTGAGTAATTTTTTCTTCACCAGTACCTCCATGGAGGAGGGACAGAACCTACTTAGGAAATAGGCTCTGAAGCACAGCTGTGCCAAACCGAGCATCACTCGTAGCCTGGGTGTCCAGAGAGTAATGCTTGGTAAAAGTGTGAACTGTTTTCCAGGTAGCTGCTTGACAAATCTCTTGAATGGGGATGTCCCTTGCAGCAGCCAGGGAAGCAGCTGTACCTCTGGTAGAGTGAGCCCTCAGGCCCGAGGGAGGAACCTTACCCAGCTTTTCATAACAGAGTTGGATACAAGAGACAATCCACCTGGCAATGGATCTTTTAGTGGCAGGTTTCCCTTTACCCACCCCACCATAAGTGAGGAACAGTTGAAGGGAGTCAAACCTGTGACCCTTGGTACGCCAATGTAGTAACTAAGGGCCTTTCACATCTGTTGTGCAGCCTCCTCGCCAGAGGAGGAATGGTCAGTGAAGTACACTGGAAGAGAAATAGACTGATTAAGGTGGAAATCTGAAACCACCTTAGGCAAGAACTTCCTGTTAGTCCTGAGGACCACCTTATCTCTATGAAAGGAGATAAAATCAGGCTCCACTGACAAAGCTTGTAATTCACTTATCGTCTGGCAGAAGTGATGGCTACCAGAAACACAGTCTTCAAGTCAAATACTTAAGCTCTGCTGAAGACAAAGGCTCAAAGGAGGTTACATAAGCTGAGCAATGCAAACATTAAGATCCCAGGCAGGGGCAGGGTCCCTGAATGGAGGGTTGGTGTGAAGCAATCCCTTAAAAAACTTAGAGAATACAGGATGAGCTGAAAGAGAAGAGGGTTTACCTGCTGAAATGAAAGCAGACAGCTGCCAAATGCACCTTTAGGGTAGCTGGTCTGAGCCCCAAAGTGTTCAAATGGACCATATAATCCAGGACTGTGGGTAAATCAGCAGATTCTGGGGAAATATGCTTCCCAGAGCACCATATGGAAAACCTCTTCCATTTGGAATTGTAAGTAGCCCTGGTGGAAGACTTCCTAGAAGCCTTCAATATATCCATTACACCTTGGGAGAGGTGTAGATCAGCAAACTAACTCTTCAAGAGCCAGGCCTTGAGATTGAGAGATTTGAGGTTCGGGTACCAAACCCTTCCCTGAGCACAGGTTAACAGACTGATTCCTGGGAAGGCACAGGGTAAGATGGACTGCTAAGGACAGTAGGAATGGATACCAGGGTTGTCTGGCCCAATCTGGAGCAATCAGAATCACTTTGCAGGATTGAGATCTGATTTTGACTAACACTTTGAACAGGAGAGGGAAGGGGGGAAAAGCATAGAGAAACTTCCCTTCCCAATTGAGAACTAAGGCATCCAGAGGGACTGAGCCCAACACTGGGGGCCTGCAGCAAAAAAGGGGAAGTTGGTGATTGTCTGGGGCTACAAAAAGATCTATCTGCGGGGTGCCCCATCTGGCAAATATTACCTCCAGGACCAGGGGATCCAGTGACCATCCGTGATGGCCCTGGGAAATCCTGCTGAGAGCATCTGCCAGGACATTGTCCTTGCCTGGGAGGTGAACTGCCATAAGGGAGGTGTTCAGGGAGTAAGCCAGAGACCACAACTTCATTGCTTCAGTGCACAAGGCCGTAGACCGAGTGCCTCCTTGCTTGTTGATGTACCACATAGTAGTGGTGTTGTCTGTTCTGACCTGCACAACTTTGTTCTGAACAGATTTGGAAAAAGCTTGAAGTGCTAGAAAAACTGCTCTGAGCTCCAACAGGTTGATATGGAGCAGAGATTCCTGAGGGGACCACAGTCCCTGGGTAGTGAGGTCGCCCATGTGAGCTCCCCACCCCAAGAGGGATGCATCTGTAGTAAGGATTAAAGAGTGAGACTGAGTGACAAAGGGAACCCCTTGTCTCAGATTGCTCTGATCCTGCCACCACTGTGGGGCTTGGATCAGGGTTCGAGTCACTGGGATCAACTTGGTTAGAGGGTCCTTTCTTTGAGACCAAAAGGCTCTCAAATGGAACTGGATGTCCCTCATCTGATATCTTGCTCCTTGCACTACTGCTGTAGAAGCAGCCATGTGCCCCAGGAGCTGTAGAAAATGCCTTGCTGGTCGAGAGACCTGCAGGGTGAATGAGGAGGCCAGAGAGACCAGGGTCCTTGCCCTGTCCAAAGGAAGGAAGAAAGGCTCTGGCTTCCTGTGTTCAGTTCTGCGCCTATGAAGGTGAGGAGCCGGACAGGCTCTAGAACTGACTTTGGAAGATTCAGAAGGAAACCTAGAGAGGTAAGCAGTTGCTGAGTTATCTGAAGATGTAACTTGACTTGGTCTGGAGACTGGCCTACTATGAGCCAGTCGTCCAGGTAAGGGAAGATGGCAATTTTTTGCCTTCTTAAGTAGGCAACTGCTACTGCCAGGCATTTTGTGAATACCCTTGGAGCAGAGGTGAGGCCAAAGGGCATTGCTCTGAACTGGTAATGGCCTGAGGGCAGCTCGAACCTGAGGTACTTTCGATGGGAGCTTCTGATGAGAATATGGAAGTAGGCATCCTTGAGGTCCAGGGACACTAGCCAGTCCCCTGGCCTTAGAGAGGGTAGAATAATTCCCAGAGTCACCATTTTGAACTTTGGTTTTAAAAAGGTGCTTAAGTATCTGAGACCCAGGATGGGCCGCCATTCTCCTGTCTTTTTTGGGGTAAGGAAGTACCTGGAGTACAACCCTTTGCCCTGGTGTAGGGGTGGAACCCTTTCCACGGCTCTGAGAGCCAGGAGGGTAGAGACTTCTGCCTCTAGGGCAAGTGCCTCTGATGGATTTGCAGGTGGAAAGGATCTGGTTCTCATCTTTGGAAATTTTTTGAAGCTGAGAACCAGTCCCTGGCTTACTACTTCCAGGACCCACTTGTCTGATGTCAGAGACTTCCAGTCCTGGACAAAGTAAGCCAGCCTGCCCCCTACAGGTAGTTGAGAATCGGCCCTGGCCACCCCATCAGGGTGCCTGCTTGGCAGGGCTTTAGGCTGAGGGGTGGAAGCAGGCCTGCTTGTACCCGTCTGCCTCTCCTCTAAAGAACCTCTGGGCGTGAAGCGAAGGAGGCCTGGGCTTGGTAAAAGGCCTATGAAAATTTCTTACTGCCCTGGAAGGCTGCTTTTGAGGTGGCCTGCCTTTCCTTGGCCTGTGCACTCCTATAGGTGGTCCTATACTCATCCATTTTCTTCATGTAATTCTCTGTCTGCTCCCCAAACAGAGAATTATCCACAACAGGAAAATCCATGGCCTTAGTCTGGGTATCCTGTGACAGCCTAGTACATCTGAGCCAAGCCATTCTGCGAAGTGCCACAGATGTAGCCATGACTCTTGATGACACATCATTAGAGTCCACTGCAGCATGGAACTGCACCTTAGATGCCTCAATACCATCAGCAGCCACCTGCTCCAGCCTCAAAGCTGGCCAGGGACCTGTTTTGCTAGAGGCATAACAGTATCCCATCTGGATTTCTGGTATCTAGCAACATAAGCCATATAATTTCCCTGTCTGAGTCCCAAGGATGCTGCCATGTACTGTTTCTTTGCCATGGCATCAATCCTCCTAGAGTCCTTGTCAGGGGTGTGTGAGGCCAAGGGAATATTTGCCTTGTCATAGGCTGCAGCCTGCACTACCCCAACATGGCTGCATTGTTGTGTAAGGAACTCCGTATCACAGCCTGACAATGTGTACCTCTTGTCCATTCTCTTATCAACAGGAGATATAGTGTGAAGAGTTTTTAGAATTTTTACTGTCTGTTTCCCAAAAGATTTATGCAAAGGAATAGACAGTCTCCTAGACTCTGGGATATCCATCATTTCCACATAGTCAGGCTCCTCTTGATCATCCACAGCTTCCTCCATAGGGAGCTGGAGGTTTCACACTTTTTATAAAACATAAAATGAGAAGGGAAACAGAAAGCCTAGGAGGAGACACTCCTGAAGGTCTGTCTGGGGAGATGTCCGGTTCAATGGGCACATCCAGACGTTCAAATCCACATTCACTCTCCTCATACTCCTCTTCCCCCTCCTCCGGTTCATAAATTTCCTCTAAATCATACTCTTGAACCAGTGGAACCGGCTGAACCGTACGCTTACCTGATGGTGCCGGTTCGGTCGGAACCGGGGAAAGCGAATGGACAATTTTAATCGTTTTGGCTATTTCTTCAGCGGTTGGAGAGGAAAGTTTTGGCTCCACACCAGCTGATTTCCTAGTCCTTTTTGCTGGAACCGACTCCTCCGAGTTGGCTCTCCTTTTGCCCGAGGAAGTCTCGCCCTGGTCAGAGGGCACTCCCTCCGGTTCGGTTGGAACCGAACCGGGCTGGCCATCCGGGTCAGCGGACTTTTGGCCTCCCTTTCCCTGAGCCTACCAACTCTCTTTTCCAGGGTAGCTGCAGGAAAATTTTGCAAATCTGGCAGTCTGCATTGAGGTGGTCAAACCCCAGACAATAAACACAGGTGGTGTGGGGGTCAGCCTGGCAAAGACTTCCCCACAGACACTGCAGTGTTGAAACCCAGTGGGCCCGGTTTTTCTTTTGGGTTTCTCAGACATAGTGCCAGTCCTAACCAAACTTGCCCATTTATGGCAATCTGCCAAGCAAGACCCTCTTATCGGTTCCCAACCGTGACACGGGTCGTGGAAAAAAACTTAATAAAATCCGTTTTTTTTTTTAGAACCGATAAGAACCGGTAACCACACTCTAAAAGACAGATTAATATATTTTAAAACAACCTGATCGGTTCAAACCGAACCGATAACCGTTTACAAGTTCCACACAGAAGAAATACATGTAAAACCTATCTAGTACTTACAATACCACAGACAGAGCTTGAACCGACCGGTTGCGGTTTAAATTCGGTCAAAAAACCGAGAAAATACTTTAACCAACAAAATGAACCGAGCAGAAGGAGAAAATCTCCGGAGCGACTGTTCAGTGAGGCGGAGTAAAGAATCTAACAGTTTGAGTTTGAAGAACAACAGACAGAGTTTTCAACCAAGCTCGAGCTCAGCGTTCCATGCCTGGCATGGAAAGTTAACTCTTTCGCCTCCGGAGCAGTTCGGAAGGTTGGGACTCACTGCATATGTCAAAATATAGCAAGACTTCATGTTGTTTGAAAGTGATGAACCAGACCAGGAAGAAACATGAGGAGACCCATTACTCCACACAGCTGAAGCCCTAACAACAACCATGCAGTGGTGTCAGCAAAGAGAAATGTAATCACTTGGGAAAAGTTGCTGGAAGTTGAATCCGCTATCAAGGTTGCGGCTATCAATAAGGCAAAGTAAAGCCACATTACGGACTACTTTAGCTGCTGCTCATCTACTTGTTCAGATCCTGCACTTTAAGTCTTCACATAGCACTTCCGTATACTGTACTGCACCATAATGCCGTATGTCATTTAATTTAGTTGCTGCCCAAGTAGTTAAGACAATGCACTTCGATGCCCTTTTAAAAAAAAAAAAAAAAAAAAAAATCAGCACTACCTGTACTTGCACTTTAAAACTTCTGTAACCTGATGTAAACTGCTAACCGGTACTGCTACCCATGTAGTCGAGACCCTGTGCTATAATCCCATATGTCATTCATTCAGCTGCTGTCCACGTTGTTGTTAATATTCTGCACCTTAAATGTTCACTACTTGCACTTTAAAACTGATGTGCTCTGATGTAAACTTCAACACTGCATGCAAAGAAATAAGCAGAAGTTTTAAGTAACCACTAAACAGTCCACGTTCTTTTCTTTCAGTTTACATTTAAAAATCGAAATTTAAATACCTGTACATTTTCTTTCTCCGACAGCTAGTCTCTGGGCTTCCTTACTCCTGGGCTGCACCTCCTGACACTAACAGGCAGGCAGGAATCAGACCTCTGCAGCAGGGGACATCCAGCCCTCCACTTTGTCTCCCTCAGTTCTTCCTAAAGCAGTCCAATGTGGTAATACTACAAGAACTTGGAAACAGAAATCAAGAATTTTAAGGCATATATGACCGTGCGGCCAGCCAACTATATACATTCAGGAAGGGAATCCGAAGACCGGAGAAAGAAAATTTACAGGTATTTAAATTTCGATTTCTCTCTCCTAAGCTGGTCTCCGGGCTTCCTTACTCCTGGGATATACAAAAGCAGTACGTCCCCAGATGTCCCAGGTGGGAAGAATGTCAGGAGCCCTTAAGGATCCACCACCGCTTGAAGCACTCTGCGGCCAAAGGGATGGCTCATCCGAGGGCATCTCTTCCAGCAAATAAAATATTGAAAATGTGTGAACGAATTATCAAGTGGCCACCCTGCATAAGTGTGCTGTCAATGCTTCTCTGAAGTACGCCCATGAAGGGGCCATAGCTCTGGTGGAATGGACTCTGCCTGGGCCAGGCAAGCTACTCCGTCCTGATGGTAAGCCCTAGAAGTGGCTGCTAGAATCCGTCTGGCTATAGAGCCTATTGAATCCTTGTTACCTATAATTTGGGCCCATAGCTGACATGAACAAACTTGAAGTTTTGCGAATAGCTTCCTCTCTCTTAATATACATTTTTGTCAAGGGCAGACTGGATGGGCCTCGAGGTCCCCATCCTCAACCTACATGTCTCTATGTTTCTATCACACCTCCCAGGACTAGAGGATGCAATTTCCTTTCCTTATTGCTTCTGGAGAGTGGACAGAAGGAAGGAAGAATGAACTCTTGATTGTAAAGTCAGGGAAGCATAACTTTGGCGAAAACCGTGGAACTGTTCGAGCCTGAAAACAGTGTATGGCTCTTGGGTAAGGAATGCTTTTAGTTTGCTGATCCTCCTGGCTGAAGCAATAGCTATGAGAAAAAAAGGTGACCTTTATTTCGAAACATTTGATGGATATCTCCTTGACAGGCCCTAAGGGGGGGGGGGGGCCTTGGCCACAGCCTTGAGAACCGGCAGCTTTGGTGGGATGGAAGACATCTTAATGTTGCTGTCTTCAGAAACCTATAGACATGGGTATATGAATTCAATGATTCAGGGGAATCAGACAACAAGAGTGCCCCCAGTGTAAAAATGTAAACTTGTAAGGTGGTTGGCTGCAGTCCTTTGTCCATACATCTAAAAGAAACTGCAGCAGAACAGGCAATTATATTGGATAGTTCTATGTGTGTTTTGAATGAAGTCAGAACCAAAGTTTTCTCCAGATTCAATAATACACTTTGGAGGAAAAAGAGAGACGAGTTTCCCATCACGTCAATAACAGGAGACGTGTAGTCAAGCTCCTTTGAAGTTTTTCCCTCTCAATCTCCAGGCCTAGAGAGAGACAAGTTGTTTAAACAGGATGCAAAGTCGGACCTCGATGGAGAATGCCCAGGCTGAACGTGAATGTTAGACATGGTCACCTTGACAGACGAATGATAACTGGGAACTATGTGCGGAAAAGCCATAAGGGGCAGACTACAATCATGACTGTTCTGCCCCGAACCACTATGTGAAGGACTCTTGATAGAAGCGGTATTGGAGGAAAAGCGTACAGGAGACCGAACTCACCCCAATTTAAGGGAAAAGGTGTCCTGAGCCACCGCTGGTTCCTCTTTGGCCAAGGAGCAGACCTGTTTTACCTTGGAGTACCGCCAGCAAGCGAAAAAATCTGTCTGAGGATTGCCCCATGTCAAGATGTAGGAGGTACTATCCTTCGGCTCCCATTCCCCTGGTCGACCAACCTTGCAACTAAGCTAGTCTGCCATGTTGTTTACCCATCCTGGTATATACATCACTCAGTGGTGCTCAGCCCACTGAAAGAGAAGGGGTTTCCCCTTAGCCTTTTTGAGCTTCTTGTGCCGCCTTGACGGTAGATGTATGCCAACATTAACGGACTGTCGGCTAGAACCAGACTACCCTGATTGGGTAACTGCCGTTCAGATTGCCTCAGGGCATGGCCTACTGTTCACGTCGGGAACATTTATGCTGTATCTTGTGCCTCTGACAGTGACCACCTGCCTGGTGCCAACAGCTGATGCAGGTGAGCTGTCCCCAGCTCCCGTGGCTTGTGTCGGTCGCGATTCGGATTTGGTGAGGATGGCCAAACTTGCGACCCTTAATGACCTCTGTCCTGCAAGAGGGTCACTGAGGGAGGGTTTACTTTGTCTCAAAGAGCTGTATGAAAAAAAAATAAGCAGGCAGCTGAGGAGTTAAACTCCTTGATGAGCTTTAGCTGAATCCAAAATTTAGTTTTCGGGGTGGGGGGGGATCCTTGGGACATGCTGCCTGCCCCCAGAAGGATCAAGGCCTGGTTTGGAATTAGGGAACTCTTTCTCCAGTTGATGAGAAAACTGTGTGCCGGCAGGTACTAGACCATCTCTATCACTGCTTGAAATGTTTGTTTGAGCTGTGAGGCCTTTATGTGGACTATGACTGGTACTAGCACCTTCAATTCCGTCCGTGGGTCTGAGGAAGACCCCAATGGCAGAGTCTGAATTGAAGTACTGCTCTGCCACTCTGAACTTGCGATCATGCGTGTGACGTTACTGAGTGGGAAGGTAAACAGGCCTCTTGGGATTCCCTGAATTGATAACAAGATTTCCACCCTGTAGGGTTTGCTGCGAACAAACCTATTCAAGAATTCGAGAACTAGGATAGGCCTGAATCCCCAGTGTGTTTTGGCACGATGAGAAATGGGAACTAGCCCATTTGCAGTAATCCCATAATGGCCTGTAGCGCTGCCGGTCTTTCAGATGAGTTGCCAGTGATGGTGGAGGGCACGACATAAGGTAGTGGGGCCTTTTATTAGTTGCTGAGAGGGTCTATGATCCCTCTGTCCGACTTAGTTTGGGCCCATTCCTCGAGAATTTGTAGAAACCTGCCCCTTATTGTAACTTAGGTAATGCAAAAAGCATCTGGGGCCTGAGGATGAAGACTGGCCCCTGCCTCTTGATTTGGGATGTGCACCTTGGCCTCTCCTCGTAATCCCTCAGTACCTCCTTGAGGTCTGAGCCAAATAGGAGATCACCTACACTGGGTTAGTTAACCGACTGGCTCTTGTAGAGGCGGTTGCTTGCCAGACCCCAAGTCAGGGGCTACATCGAGCCGAGATTGGATACGTGGTTCGCACCTGACCACCTGCCCAGGAACAGTAGCTGATGAAGAATAGGTCTGTTCCTCTCTGGATCACATACAGGTAAATAAAAGGCTAAAACTGGGATCCCAGCAGAGCTTTCTCTGGTTGTCGGCCTGAGACGTTGTTGATGCTTGCAGGACCCAGTTTAGAGAGGCATCCACATCCTTATGCACTGGGTCTCTGAGAGAAGCCCCTCCTTCGGCTGGGATGACAAACTTCTTGATCAGGTTTGAAATTGGAGGGTCGATGCTGGTGCAGTCTAACCACTTTTTAGATTGCTTCTTGTCAGACTTGAGACTCTTAGAAATCTGCTAGGCCACTGGATAGGTGTATTCTGGACTTTGCCATTCCTCCATAGCAAGTCCCCAATGGCTGGGGGAATATGGAAGATTGAGGCTGGTTTTGTTGTAGCTGTAAGGTGAAAGTCTGTTTCGGACGGGTGGGAGCCTCCGAGGAAGGTCTGAGGTGAATCCCGGCTATAACTTTAAACATATTACGAAAAATACTGAGGGCCTACAGTCTGAAAATAAGCACCATGAACTGAAGACTGAGGAATCCGTGGTGGGCGTTCCCTGCAACGCTAATGAGAGGACTACTGCTCCTCTTCGAATGAGGATGGGGCTTTAGTTTGCCTTCTTGTGCGTTCTCCCATCGGGTAACCCCAGAGGTTGCCCGTGAGGAAATGCTGGGTCCAGGGCAAAGGTCCTGATTTTACCTGTCAAAGAGGGCTAGAGCCAGAGAGGATCAGTCTGAGTCGAGAAAGGAACCACCTTCTTTGAGCCCTTGGCATTCACAGATACTGCCTTCTTACTTCTTAGGCAAGGCAACCCATCAAAAGGATTAGAAGGGGGGGGGACAAATCCTCACTGGCATGTTTTTGCCCCTGCAAGGATGTACGGAGCTGTTCCCCGTTTAACCAGCAACCCCCTCCCTCTGGAGGTTAAAGTGGCATGAAATGCTGCTGGCCCTTTAAGGGCAAAACTCTAAGCTGCATGGATTGCTGCGAACCAGTACTTATAATGACACAGATCCATCTTTCCCCTTGATGTTGTATGGGGGGGTGGCCTGAGCTCCGTTGGTCCCTTTAAGGGAGGGGGGGGGATCCCCAAGTGCTGTGCCCTTCATTCAGTAGGGATACCTGCTCATTTTGTAGCCCCATCGCTGTGCTCTGCAAATCTGCAGGAATACCCCTACAGTGCTACTGGCTATCCTAAGCGCTCCTCTATGAGGGAATCCTTCGAGCGTTGCAGCCCAGTCGGCGACTGGGACCACTGCTGAACGTCGAGGAGCAGCCTGGCGCTCCCCTCAGCGCCCTGGCACTCCTCTCAGTGCCCTTCGTCGTGCTACAGCCTGGTGCTCTCCTCGGCGCTTGTTGACGAGAGGCCATGTGCTGCCCTCCACACTCGAGAGAGCTGACATTCCAGGAGTCACTCGACATGCTGCCCAAATCCGCGTGGAGGAGCTGCGCATCAACGAGTGGCAGATATTTTCGCCAAGCTGCTAAATGCTAGACAGGCCCTTGTCCTCAGGAAGCACTCCAGTGCTTAACTTTGTGGTCCCACTAGCC
Organism: Neoceratodus forsteri; assembly: GCA_016271365.2. Taxonomy (NCBI): domain Eukaryota; kingdom Metazoa; phylum Chordata; order Ceratodontiformes; family Ceratodontidae; genus Neoceratodus; species Neoceratodus forsteri. The sequence continues at coordinate 1,550,436,744 of CM057450.1, forward strand.
TTGCGACTCACTGCCTGAATCTGTGTCGCGGAGCTGCACATAGACAAGCGGCTGAAAATTTCCCTGAGCCACTCGTCGGTAAACAGGCAGTCGACCCCAGAAAAATCTAAATTTAATTGTGCACCTGCCTGCTAGTAGCGTTGCCAGCTGCTGGGAGCCTGGGGGGCCTCGATACTGCCACCGAATGTGCTGCCGTGCCCTAGATTCAATCGTGGCTACTGTGCCCTGGTTTCCACTGCAGGCAGCACTCCCACTGTAGCATCCTCTCCGCTGCTGCAAGCCCCCTTTTTGGGCAGCACTCCAAGCGTAGCATCCTCTCCGCTGCTGCGAGACCCCCTTTTTTTTGGCAAATTATGCCGTTTTATCCTCTGACCCAACATATGTGTCGTGGGGGTGCACTGCTAAGTCCGTTAGCGCAGGAGTTTTTTTTGCGCAGGAGAAAGAAAATGGCATGCCAGTTTGCTCAGAATGCATGCTGAGCCTGTGGCAGCACGGCAGAAACGCTAAGAGGGACCAGTCTGTTCAGCAAGCACGGCTGAGACCAGTACCCCCTAGGGAGGCAGTATAGCGCAGTGGTTTAAGGCTCTGAGCTGCAAATCTGGTGACATCCAGCAGACCAGACCAGGGTTTGAATCCCACAGCCCCCTCTTGCATACTGTGTGACCCTGAGCAAGTCACAACTTCCTTGTGCTCCCAGGTTGCACCTGGAAACAAGCTTCGGCTTAGTGTGCCTTTCCTGGTTAAACAATTTCCCCTTTCCCTTTCCCTAAATGCAGAGACAGCATTAATATGGGCAACTGACATTAAGTTCTTAGAGAAGAAAAGAGAGAGAGAGCGGTAATATGAGCAAATGAGAGGGGTCAGTCTGTCCAGCATGCACGGCTGAGACTGGGACCCAATAAGAGCATAAAAAGAGCTTTGCCTCTTGATCCACCCTTTCCAGCTCTCTGTGGATGATCAGTAAGAAAAAATATCCAAACTTACAGTCCTGAAGTCTTCAACCCTGTTACCACAGTGACAGAGCTCTGCTGCAGAGTACCTGCTCTTTGCAAGGCAGGAAGTAAACTGAGGGAGACAGGAAGTGGAGGGCTGGATGTCCCCTGCTGCAGAGGTCTGATTCCTGCCTGCCTGTTGGTGTCAGAAGGTGCAGCCCAGGAGTAAGGAAGCCCGGAGTCCAGCTTAGGAGAGAGAACAGTGAACTCCGGTTTTAAGAGACAGACTTTTTTTTTTTTTTTTAAACTTTGGGACACCTTTTTGCCCCATTTATACCCCCTCCGGTACTCCCCTCAGCGCTCCACTTCTTCAGGCATTGCTCATGTCCCTCCTAGGTCCACTACCACAGTATCTGTTCCCTACAGTGCCCAGTAACTCCTCCTCCTACTCGTGGAAAAGCTACACAGCGGAGATCTGCCCATGGGTTCTGGACCTGGATGGCTGTTAGAGTGGCCATCATCTAGGCTCACTGAGACATTTTCTGTTTTCTGTGGTCCCCCCAGCCCTCCCCTGGGACACCGGCTGACGAGGGCGTACGTCCAGAGAGAAGACATGCTGATGCCGCCTTCTCCCAAGCGCCCGACAGCGTCCCCCTCCCAGACTCCAGTGAGCGAGCCGTCAGAACCGGGAGAGCCTGTGCTTCCACGGTTCTCCTCGGGAAGCGTGTGCAAGGCATCCCTGGTAACCCTCCCAAAGGAGAGAGCATCCATTGGGACGCTCAATCCCCCCGCCGACCGAGTCCGTTCCCGAACCCGGGTCGCCAGTTCAGCGTGAGGTGTGGCTTCTAGCGCCTCAACCCTCAGCGCCACTGGGCCGGCAGAGAGACGGACGTTTAATCAGGATGATCAACAATCCACCAAGGTGTCCCAATTAAACGGCTTCTACTGTAGTCGAAAATATGGGGAACCTTGGAGTGGGAGTGGCCTACAAGCCAATCTGAGGAAGGGGACAGGGAGCTACGGAAGCAAATCAAAAGCCTAAAGTAGGCATGGTACTAATGGGGGATTACTGAACAGATATGATTGGGAAACGGGACAGGAATCCATGAGCAAAGCTCTCCTAGACTAAATGCAACTGAGCTTCTTTGTACAGTAGGTCAAGGAACACACCAGGGATGAAGCCATCCTCTCCTGGTACTGCTGAACCAGGATATGGCAGTGAGGCCAGGATAAAGAAGTCCACTGGAACAAGTGTGACCACAACTTGGTAAAGTTCAACTTAGCCCTAGAGGAACAGAGATCAAAGACAAGGACAATGGTTTCAGATTTAAGGAGGCCAGATTTTAGAATGATGGCGAGAACTTCCAGGACAAACTGAGGTGGGGTGTGGAGGTGATTGAGGTGGTGGACAAAGCGGGAACTCAGAAAGTCTGTTAGCGGTTACTAAAACCTGCCTGAAGCAGGTTAGAAAGGACAAAAAAATATAATAAAATCTAGTTTTCCGTGGTAGTGGGAGAAGCAGTCAGGGCAAAGAGGACTAGATTCAAAAAATGCAAGAGAAATCAAACTGAGGGTAATACGGAAATATATTTACTGAAACTAAATAAAGCAATGTCATAACAAGGAACAAAAGTAGAGACTGACCCGAGGATATCTGAGGGAGTAAAGAACAAGCATTTGTCAATGCCAAATGTTTGCTTGCTGGTATTGGCATTTGTAGTGCAGGAGTTGGAGAGATTCATAATAGGAACGGCAGTGAAATACTGAAGTAATGCCAACCCCAACCCTGCACAGACTGACAGGTGTTGGGGGTGTGCCTTTGGGTCACTGGTCACAACACTCACGTCATTCCACTCACCACACCCGGCAGACACTGACAGGTGTTGCAGTGTGCCTTGAGGTCTTCGGCCCTTAAGTTCACCCCATTCCATAAGGAAATACGCTGAAATGGGTGAAGTATAGGAGAATGAGATGAACGTTAGGGCCGACGACCCAGAGGCACACCTCGATGCCTGGCGGTGGCTGCAAGGTGGGGGTGGTGGTGGAATGGGGTGAGCATCACGGCCGACAACCCCAAGTCACACCCCCGACGCCTGTCAGTCTGTACAGGGTGGATGTTACAGTTAGAACCCCTAAGGCCCCGGGCGTGCATTTGTATTTTTGCTCCAAATTTTCAACATGGGCTTTTTGGGACCCCACCTCATGAACAGTGGCAGTATCATTTCGTTACTTAATCCCAAAAGGTGATTTAGCACAGCGAGTGTGCCATTTGGCGGCACAAGTGCGGAAACACATTTCCGGCAGGATGTGAAAAATGACAGCCGTACTGTTCATGAGGAGGTGTGAAGAAATGGCAATGTTGAAAATCTGGAGTGAAAATATGAAAATGTGGTGAAGTTACAAGTGCGCGTAGAAACTATGCAATGTACACTCGTAACGCAGCCATTTTTTGGAATGTTTTCACCAAATTTTCAACATGGCCTTTTTGGGACCTCCCCTCATGAACAGTGGCACTCTGATTTTGTTAATTTGTCTCGAAAGTTGATTTCGCACAGCGACTGCGCCATTCTGCTCCACAGGTGCAAACACACATTTTGGGAAGGATGTGAAAGATTACAGCTGTACTGTTCATAAGAGGGTGTAAAAAAATGGCAATGCTAGAAATTTACAGTAAAAATATAAAAAAATCTATGAAGTTACGAGCGTATGTAGAAACTGCACAATGGATACTCGTAACGCAATCACATTTGGGAGTTTTTCACCAAATATGCAACAAAGGCTTTCTGGGACCCCCACCTCATGAACAGTGGCACTGTCATTTCGTTAACTGGTCCCAAAAGGTGATTCCGCGCAGCAACTGTGAAATCACCTTTCTGGACAGAGAAAAGAAATAACAGTGCCAGTGTTCATGAGGTGGGGGTCCCAAGAACCCCATGTTGAAAATTTGGGACCAAAACTCCAAAAACTGGCTGAGATAGCAACCTAAATTGAAAACCCCTATTCACTACTATTATAGGACTTATTTCTTCAGTTCCCCACTGGTCTTTGAAGAGTGCAGACATGTTCCGGTCCACAGAAGTTTGCTGTTCCCAATCTCCGGAGGTAAATATGGGTGGGGGGCACGGGAGGTGGGGTGCACAGAGGAGGAGTGCGGGTTGGAGAGGGGCCAGCGAAGCCTGACGAGGATAGTTTTTTTTAGGTTAAACAAATAAACGTCGTAGGACTTTTTTTTTTTTATTTTTTGTTAAAACAGGTGAAATATTACAAAACAGATTTTTGGCACACAGGGATGGCTGGGATCAATGCTGACCCAGGGACTGGGCACCCGAGTCGGCTGAGAACAAGGCGTGGCGTGCATCCAATATCGGGTTGGGCATCCTGGTGTCAGAAACAGCAAGAAGTATTTTATAGCCGCTGGAGTGGGCTCCCAGTGTGCCACATTAATGGGGGTGGGGGGGGTACATGCTGACATGGGACTGAGCACCCAGATGTCGGCAGAGGACAGAGAACGGAGGATGCGTGGCGGGCAGCAGCAGTGGGAGGGAGCTAATTTGTTGTCCTGCTGTGTGACTGGTTGGGGATGCCCTACAATGACGAAACTGCCCAAATGCAGCGGCAGACTTCTTTCAAGTGCAGCGCTCACTTTGAAACTGCCGTCATGGACAGTATCAGCATTAATTGGTGGCCAAAAGACATACCCATTAAAGCGACTGCTGGATTTGCCACAACACTGCAATGCCCTACTACCTCAATATGTTTCTGGTGTATTGCGTGCGCAAGCAAACATAAAAACAACACGGCCTTGTTTAGATATATCAGGAGAAAGAGGGAAACTAAAGAGGTTAGGTGCAGGTAAGAATCAGAACAGGACTGGTAGAGGATGATGGAAAGAGGGCTGCCATTCTCAACAAGTATTTTTGCCAAGTCTTTGAGATGGAGAAAGTTGTCAACTCCAACCGTGGAGTGCAGGCTAAAAAAGGGGCAAGGAAGAGGACCAAGAAGGAACTGGAACCTATACTAGAGTAGAGAGTACGAATGGTTCTAAGGAAGTTCAAGTAAGCATTAAGCCACGACGAAGGTGGCATCTAATGCTGGACCAATACATGGTTGGGAGGGTTGTGGCCTGAGGCCGAGGGCGAACAACGGCCCAACCATGCATTAATCGCATTTGATGCCACCGCCAGAGTGGCTTAATGCGCTTGTAACATGGGCCATGCGACGACTGCGTCGCCAGGAGCCTATTTCGTGTGTGTTGAACAACATAACACAGGGAGTCGGAGTTGTGAAAAAACATTTGTACTGCACTTTCAAATCTTGTTACAAAACAGCATTAAGATGCTGATGCGGTTAAAATATTCGGAGCGTGTAATTAAAGCAAATAGTGCAGCTCACATGCCAGTCCAGAAAATGTGCCGATCTGCATGGGTATTTCTTTCATACCAGGCATTGGAGGTCTCCGGTGCACTGCTCACTCGCCGCGGTGTGCGATCGCTCCCAAATTTACATGCAGGCCGGGTCACTTCCCCATGCCTCTCGCAGACTCGTCCGACGTCGGCTACTGCATCTTGTGCTGCGTGTGCTGCTAATGCCTCTCCAGTGTGCTGCCTTCCGGTGTCCTGCGGTCTGCATCTAGCTGGTCTCCCTCTCCCTGTGCCACACTTGCCTCTGTAAAACTCACTCCCCACCTGTGCCCAGTGCTGCTAAGCTAGCTGTCACTAGTAGTACAATTTTCAACACGGCATGTATCGTGGATTAATACCCCCTCAGACTTCACCCCTGTGATGCTATTTGACCAATCGCGGGTCCCCATTCCACCATTCACATTATTGCCATGTTATAAGATGGATTAGTCTCCCAGACCATGTAGGCTGCACCCCAGAGTGCTGTAGGAGTTTGAGCAAGAACCTGCAGGGCCCTCTGGCAGTCTTGTTCCTACTGCTCCTTGGAGACTGGCATAGTCCCAGTGCACTGCAGAGTATGGATGTGACCCCCCTGCACAAAAATGGAGCAGGGAAGGTCCAGGAAACTGTAGGTCCATTAACTTGACCTCTATAATGTGAAGCTTCTGAAGACAATCATTAAGAAGCAACTGGAAGACTTTCAAGAAGTGAATGGGCACCAAAACAGAAGACTAACAGCTTTGCGAAGAACAGTTATGTCAGGCCAACCCGATAAGAGTTCACAGATTCAGTTATACTAACATACTAAAATGCCAGCAGAATAGGTCTAACGGTCTTTAGTGTCTACTCGTTTGGTTAGCCCCAACCCTGGGAGATGAACTTGCTGCCCCCCTCACCCTCTCTGGCTTCTCCCTTCTCAGTTCCAGATATTCTCGCTGCACTGGATTTTGCTTCCAGAACCCTTTCCCTGTACCTGTACCACCCCCTCTTGAACCCCTCCACTGTCTCTGCCTCCACCAGCCCCCTGGGAAGTGCATTCCATGGCTCCACCACCCTCTCAGTGAAGTAGCACCTCCTCCTTTTTCCCCTGAATCTCCCCCTTCAGCTTCCACCCATGCCCTCTAGTTGCCCCCTCCTTCCTTGAAGCAACCCGCTGCTCTACCCATTTACCCCCTTCATGTACCTGAAGACCTCTATCATGTCCCCCCCAGTCCCTTCTCTCTTCCAATGTGTACATATTTAAGTCTTCGAGCCTCTCCCCATAGGTCCTGTCCCCCAAGCCCCAAATCATTTTTGTTGCCTCCTCTTAACCCTCTCCAGGAGTTCAATGTCCCTCTTTAAGTGTGGCCTCCAAAACTGCACACAGTACTCGAGGTGCGGCCTCACCAAGCAGTTGTACAGAGGGAGCATCACTTCTCTCCTTCTGGAGGTGATCCCCTTAGTGATGCATCCCAGCATCCTGTTGGCCTTAGCCGCTGCCCTCCTACAAGTCTCAGAGTTGTTCATCTTGACATCCACCACCACCCCAGGTCCCCTCAGCCATTGAGACTTGTAGCATCCCCGGTGTACACTTTCTGGCCCCCAGGTGCAGTACCTTGCATTTCTCTGCATTGAACCTCAGCTTCCACTTTCTAGTCCATCTTTCCAGAGCCTTCAGGAACCCCTGTAGGGCCACCCTCCCCTCCTCCCCATCCACCACCGACCCAGTTTTGAGTCATTCGCAAAGAGACTCATCTCACTCCCGATACCTGTCCTTATGTCAGAGATGTAGGCATTGAACAGGAGGGGCCCAATGGCTGATCCCTGCAGGACCCCACTAATGACCCTCCTCGGGAATGAGACTATCCCGCCAACTACGACCCTCTGGGTCCGGTCCTGGAGCAAACTGGCTATCCATCTGATCATCTGGTTCCCCACTCCCATTTCTCCCAGTTTATCCAACAGGCCCCGTGAGGAACAGAGTCAAATACCTTGCTGAAATCTAGAAAGAGGATGTCCACCGGTCTACCCACATCCAAGACACACGTCGCCCAGTCACAGAACTTCACAAGGTTTGTCTGACATGATTTCCCAGGGACGAATCCATGCTGTCTATCGTCCAGGCACCCTGACTTTTCCAGGTCCCCCCTTGCCTCTCCTTGACAATGCCCTCCATCACCTTGCCCACCACCGATGTCAGGCTGATGGGCCTGTAGTTCCCTGCCACCTCCCTTGTAGATAGGCACTATATGCACCACCTTCCAGTCCTGGGGCACCCACCCTATCCTCAGAGAGATGGTGAAAAGCTCCACCAGGGGTTTCGCCAGGACATCCGCCAGTTCCTTCAGCACTGTGGGATGTAATTTATCCGGCCCCGGTGTTTTCTCCATCTTAAGGGACCTGACGTCTTCCCTCACTCTCTCTGCTGTGATTTCCACCTCCGCTACCTCGTCCCCCTGCTCAGTCTTCCCCCTCCTGACAGTGATGCCTTCTCCTCTCCCAGACCCTTCGATCGGTAAGGGTCCCCCCAGTATCACTGTCTCCTCCCACGTATGATGCAGCCCCCCATCTTCCTTGGTGAAAACTGAGGTGAAGTACTCATTCAGTACCTCAGCCTGCTCCCTAGGGTCTTGTGCCCATCTCTCCCATTTTAATCCTGCCAATCTTCCCCTTCACCCTCCGTTTTACCCCAATGTATCTAAAGAACCCCTTGTTCCCTCTCCTAATTTCCCTGGCGACATTCTGCTCCTTCCTTACCTTAGCCACCCTCACCACCCTAGTGGCCCTTCCAGCCATCAGCTCGTACTCCACTCGATCCCTTTCACTCCTTGAGCACTTGAATTGCCTATAGGCTGCCTTCCTTCCCCTCATCACCTCCTGAACCTCCCTGGTCCATCAGCAGGGTTTTCGGGCCCTACCACATTTTCATCTTACTCTTGCACAGGTGCTGGTAGCATCCTGCACCCCTCTCCTGATGATTTCCCACCTACTGTCAGCATCCATGTCTGGCCCAATTACATCCAAATGCTCTTAAGGATCCTTCCTATTTCCTTAAAATCCACCCCCCGAAATCACTTTCCTCCATCTTTGTGCAGCCTTCTACCCCTCCTAGGTCCAGGCAGAACCAGACCATGGCATGGTCGCTCTCCAGCAACTGGTCCCTTACCTCCAGGCCCCCAAGCTGGTCACTGTCTGCCAGGACCACATCCAGTACACGCGCCTCCCTGGTCGGTTCCCCCACCTGCTGAGTTAGGAACGTGTCCTGAAAGACATCCAACAACCTCTGTTCCCTGGCCACCGAGGATGTTATAGTCTCCCAGTCTGTTTCTGGCATGTTTAAGCCCCCCAACACCACCACCCTTCCCCTATCCAATCTGCAGTGTTTCCCAACATCTGCCACCAAACTCTCCTCCAGCTCCTCTGCCAGCGCAGGGGGTCTATATATCACTCCTATTTTTACTCTCTTGCCCCCCCCGTTATCAAGGTGACCAAATCACCTCACGGTTCCTCCACCTCCTCTACTCCCCATGCCAATGCAGTTTTTGACCATTACTGCTACCCCTCCTCCCCCCGTCCTTCCTGAACATAGTGTAACCCTCCAGGTTCAGGTCCCAGTCGTGTCTTGCGGTGGCCCAGGTCTCAGTGACCGCTGCCACATCCACCTCTCCGTCAGTTAGCATTGCATGGAGCTCAGGCATTTTTATTGCCCAAGTTCCTGGCATTTAGCAGGACTACCTTCCACCCTTTCCCTATATTTCCATTTCCCCTGCTCGTGTTACCATGGGGATTCAGTCTTCCCCTGGTCTGCATCTTACCAGTCAGCCTTTTCCCGCATTCCTCCAGCTCCCCAGGGGGTGGAGACAGTCCCTCCTTTATTGGACCCCCCTCGTCAGCCTTTTCTCCCATCCATCCCCCCATCACAAGATTAAACCCCACCTTTCACCAATTAACTCCTCTATTTTCTTTTTTTTGTTAATATAGTCTTTATTGAAAAATTTTTCTATTTACCAGTCACAATTTACATTGCTGTTCTTAATTACCTTAGACACGGTTACAGTTTCTATATTGGAGCAATTTCATTCATCTTGCATGCAACTTCAGGTTCATTTACAAATATGGCTTTGTGCCCTGAGGAAGAGCCCTTACTCAAGGTACCATTAATCCATACTTCATTAACACAGTGACTTTATTTTCAGAACTCCCTTCGCAGAAACCCCATGGTTCCTTGTCTACTGGAATACAACCTCCAGCAAAATCCTAAGTGAAAAGGAATGAGTGTTCAGGGAACAAAAGACGGGTCCTTGGACATAATGTATAAAATCCATCTATTCCATTTAATGGAACAGGCCTCTACTTTATCATTTAAGGAGTATGTGAGCTTCTCAGATCTGTATATGTGGTTGACTATTTCTCTCCACTCCAGGACTGAAGGAATCACTGCAGTGAACCAGCATTTAGTAATTGCCTTTTTCGCTGCGAGCAGAAAAGCTCCCAATAAATACTGGTGGTGGGGGTTTCGTAAGTCCTGGGGCAGCACATGCAGGACAAAGAACTCCCCCGTAAAGGGGGCAACAAACCAAATAGCTCCTCAAACTCCTCCCACAGACCCTGGAGGGAGGGTTGTAATCTTGGACAAAACCAGAGAATGTGGGAAAGGGGGGGAACCCCCTCTCCACACTGCCTCCAGCAGACCGCAGCTCCCAAATTATTATAGTGGGCTGTTACTACTGGGGTCCGGAAGAATCGTATTAATATTTGCCATGAAAACAAACGCCAAGAATGGGAACTAGTAGTTCTCGCTGAAAGTTGGCACACTGTGTCCCACTGTTGTGGAGTTATATGGGAACCAAGCTCCCCATTCCACTTCTCTCTCTTATAGTATCTATGTTTCCTCCTGACATTTCCAGCAGGGATTTACACAGTACTGAAATGAAGTGGAATATGTTCTTGGTTTTAATAACTTGCTGGAGAGTTTGGATCAAGTGAGGACATTCCTCAGGGGCCCAGACATTTCGAGGAAGAGCCTCGTAGTAATGTCTTTGTTGCAAGAACCGGAAAAAGTCAGATTGGCGCAAGTGAAATTCCCGCTGCAGTGACGCTAACTCTTTGAAAAAGGGCCCATCCAAAAGCTGAAAAAAACCTGTGAGATGGTACGCCTCCAAGCTCGAAAGGTGTGATCCTGTAAAGCTGGGAGAAATTCTCTAGCAGGGCTATTGGGCAGATCAGCACTAGAAAAGAGAGCTTAAATGTTCTGCATGCTGAGTACCAAACTTTAAGTTGCTGTATAATCCACGGTTCTGGGTCAGATGCCCCAGCGAAAGGGGGGTGAATAATAAACCTTTGGTAATCATGTTGTGGGAGAGCGGTTTCTTCAATTTCATCCCAGCGGGAGCAGAGCACTCCACCAGGCGCTGCATTATAAAGGACAGATGTGAGCCCAGTAGTATTGTTTAAGGTTGGGGTGCAAGGCCTCCCTGTGTTCTGGGGAGGAACAGAGTGCTCAATTTAATCCTGGGCGCCTGCCTGCAAACAAATCTAAAATAACTTTATTCCAAACATGAAATAGTTTATTAGGTAATTTAAGTGGGACATTCTGAAATAAGTAGAGGGCCCTGGGAGGATCACCATTCTCACCACATCTATTCTCTGAAACATGTTCAGAGGAGGACATTCCATCTCTCAAGATCATGCTTCAGCTGGGCTGTAAAGGTTGGAAGTTATTATTCAGAGCATCATCAACTCTGTGGGAGAGATAAATGCCGAGGTATTTTAATTTGGGAAGGGCCCACCGGAAAGGGTATCGCTTCTTGAGCGCCTTGGAAGGTGTAAAATGAAAAGTAAGGGCATCAGTCTTACTGGTGTTAAGCCGATACCCTGAATGCACCCCAAATTCCTGCAGAATTTGGAAAACTGAGGGTATAGACTGAGTGGGGTTGGTGAGATATAATAGGACATCATCCGCATAGAGAGCTACGCGGTGCTCTGATTCCTCTATTTGGACTCCCGAGATCTCGGGTGACAATCTAATTGCCTGAGCTAAGGGCTCAATAAAGATGGCAAACAAACCGGGGGATAAGGGACAACCCTGACGTGTTCCCCTGTGCAGTGGAAAATAATCAGAGTGATGACCTGAGACCTTCACACATGCCTGAGGGGAGGAATATACTGCCCTGAGTGTAGCCACAAAGGAGGCCGGAAACCCCATCACAGCAAGGGTGGAGAAAAGAAAGGCAAGCGACCCTGTCAAAAGCCTTCTCAGCATCAAGGCTGAGAAGGACTGCTAACTGCCGATGAGTTTGCATGCATTCACTAAATACAGGGCTCTTCGGGTATTGTCTGAGGTAGATCTGGACCTCACAAACCCTGTCTGATCCAGGTTTATCAGTGTCGGGAGAATTACATCCATCCTAGGCCAAAATGGACATAAAGTACTTATAGTCCATGTTAAGTACAGAGATTGGCCTATAAGAGCCACATTGTAAGGGATCCTTATCTGGCTTGGGAATGAGTGAAATTGTTGCATAAGACCAACTGGGTGGTGGGGCCTCTCCCAAAAGGATTTCATTAAAGGTGCTTCGCAGCAGCCGGCAGATTGACTGTGCTGACCCCTTGTAAAATTCTGCCCTGAATCCGTCAGGGCCCGGTGCCTTCTGTGTTTTAGATTTAGAAATGGCCAGCATCAGTTCCTCGAGGCTAATCGGGCTCATCAAACTGCTCCGTTGATCCCGGCTCAGCCTAGGAAGTTTTAGGGCTGACAGGAAAGCATCAGAGCGAGACGGATCGGGTGAATGATCTATAGTATAGAGAGACTTATAATATTGGCAAAATGCTTGGGTTATATTTTTAAGTCTGGTGTGATGCTGACCTGTATTAGGGTCTTTTACTGCAGTGATAGTGAACATCTTACGCTGCTGCCGTAGACGGTAAGCTAAAAGGCGCGAAGCTCTGGGGCCTATCTCACCGTATCGTTGCCGCAGATATGCCAAGGCTACCTCAGTTTGCTGGATACACAGATTATCCAAATCCTTCTTAGTCTGTTTAATCTGGGCCAGGACTGACCAAAGAAGATGTATATTTAATCAAGTGGCCCCTCAGGACAGCCTTCAAGGTGTCCCATTGGATTGCAGACGAAATTCCCAGGGTGGCATTATCTTGGGTAATTTCCTGGATTTTCTCTTTGAGGAAGTTTTTAAATTGATCACTCTTCATGTGTGTGGGGTTAAATCTCCATCTGGTGTTGCGCCTCTCCAGGCCCAGCTTCCAGGTGGTTATTAGTGGAGCATGATCTGTGTGAGCTATTGTGCCCAGTGTGGAGCTGATCAGGGAGTCCTGACATTCCTTCTGCGTGTAGCAGTGGTCAGTCCTCGTATATGTCCCATGAACCGCTGAATAATAGGAATACCCTCTGTCCCTGGGGTGTAGGGATCGCCACACATCGAGCCACCCACCCAACCTCCCCGATGAATTGTTTAAAGAATCTATGTGGGGTCGGCTGCCTTCCCCTTGTAACCCTGGTAGAGTCCAGAGATGTATTGGGGGCGATATTGAAATCCCCCGCAAGAATCAGGGTCCCCCTGGTTAAATCAATGACCTTACCAAACAGATATTGAATCGTTGGGATATTTGAGGCCGGTGGGAGGTAAATGTTAGCTAAGGTTACCTCTTGCTCCAACAGGATCCCCTGGACCACCACTAAACGACCCTCAGGATCAGCCCATTCTTTTACCATCTGAAAGGGAGTGTGGCCCGAAACTAGTATGGTGACCCCCCTTTTCCTGCCACCCTCCCTCGCTGAGGAGAAGACCTGTGAGAAACCCCTCCCTTTTAATTTCTTGTGTTCCACAGGTGACATGTGCGTTTCCTGCAAGTACAGAATGTCAGGTGTGGACCTCTTAACCAGCGATATAATTCTTGATCTTTTAATCGGGCTACTCAGTCCATTCACATTCAATGACTATACTTTCAAATGTTTATCTGCCATTTAAGATGTAAAAACATGTCTACGCAGATTAACCTTCTGTCGCATAACTTTGAGACTGCAACCTCTGTCTGATATAATAAACCTATGTGACTATTACCTAAGTTAGGGTCCCTCTGTATGGGGCTCCAAATTAGTCTAATAACAATGACTCTCAACCATTCTCGAAGCCTTACAAGGCCCTTAACAAAAAACTGTAGGCTGAGAAATCCAGCCTGCCCAGAAACAAATACTAAACCACTAAACTTGATGGGAGAAAAATCCCTATTACCCACCCGTAGCCCAGAATAGAAACCTATGGGCTGAAACAGCTGACTTTTCTGTAGCTGTAGGGAGTTCATGCCTCCCATGTCTCGGAGGATCATTGGGAACTCTTGGGCTAACAGGGCCAACACTATCAGTCTTAACTTCCACACCACTGTGGCACTTCCAACATGCTGGTCATTTTCCATGACCTGAAGGAGGCTCAGGGCCTACCTTCTATGTCCCCCATACTGTAAAGGGACCTTTGACACTGTCGGTGTCTGTGATGGGATGGGGGAAGGGGAGGAATCAGGAATGTGGCACAAGAGGCAAAAGAGGGAGAGGGGGGGAAAAAAACAGGGAGGGATAGAAAATAGAATCAATCAGGAAAAGGGAAGGGGGTGATGTGCTGAAGGTTTTGGGACGTCCGCGGCAACCATCCTCACCCTTCATATCTGATTCATGCTGTGAGGAAAGGGCGGGTGAATGCAGTCATATATGGAGCGAGAAATCAAAAGCAGTTTGGAGCGAGAATCCCTTATCTGAAAGTATATGGTTATCAATCACCTGTATAAGGCGGAGGGGGGGAGGTCCAGTCCTGGGCAACAGGACCCGCACACTTCCTCCCTGTACGGAAGGGAGAGGGCCAAAAAACGACACCTCCCCCGACCTTCCTGACACTTGGGGAGGAGGGGGCCCAGGTGCCATCCCCAGCTCGCATATATTCTAGTGTACCTTTTACATAGACTACAATGAAAGCTCCCTCCAAATATCATTCCCCTCATTAAACCTTTCACCCACCCCAACCCCCAGCAGTCACCAAACAAGAGTAAGATGATAGCAGAGTTAGTTGGGGAAGGGGGGGGAAGAAGGGAGTCCCAGTCAGATACGGAGGAAAAGAAAAGGGTGAGAAAATCTTAAGATCTCATCTTGCCCAGGGCAACGCCCTCCGTCAGCTCTCCATTCGCACCTAAGCCCTCCTTGTACTGAGGATCTCAGAGAATTCTTAGAGTCCTCTTCCCCAAGGAGGGGGGGGGCAAGGCTGTTAGAGCGAGGAAAAAAGGAGGAGGAGATATGCAACAAGGATTAATAGCAGTCTAGACACTAGGAGGAAATAGAATTGTTAAAAAGCATATGAAACCAAGATTATTATTTTTTTGACTGGGACTTATCTGTCTTAGCAGCGTCATTCAGTCTCTCTGCAAGGAGTCTCTGGTTAGCATGAACCGTATGGCTAGGGAAAACCATCTAGCGGTCGAGAGCGTTCCCCTCACGCAAACAGGCAGCTCTCACCAACTGAGTTCTCACTGTAACTTTGGGTAAGACCCCCGAGCAAGAAAAATGGCTCAGCAAGGAGATCTGGAGTTAGAGTTCTTCGGGGAATGCTGAGTGGATCCGGGCTGCTGGTCCTGGGCACTAAGTATGTTAGTTATCCTCTGGATGGCATCTCTGCCTTTCTTCTCCTCGATTAGCTGACTACTGCTCCACAGCTGCTGTGCTAATTTGGAAGCAATTGAGGCTTTCTGGGGTCTCTGCTCTGATGGCACCTCAATGTTGCGTCTTTTCAGCTCACCAGTCGCCTCCGCTACACTGCTGAAGGTTTGAGACCCCTCCGGAAAGAGAACCGTTAGCTTTGCTGGATAGGGGGTCCTAAAACGGATTCCTGCAGCTTTCATTAGGGGGATATACTGCCTACGGTGGAGCATTACTTCAGAGGCATAGTCATTTTCAAAAAAGAGCCTGTTTGTGTGATAAGTGACTGAGCCTTGTCTCCAGGCCGTCTGTAGAACAGACTTTCTCCTGAAATTTTAAAAAAACGGACCAGAATCGCTCGCAGGCACGCTCCTTCGGCGGGTCTTGGGCCTAGAGTTTGGTGAGCCCTCTCTAACTCCAGCATAAGATTCTCTGGAACCATGATGACTTCTCTCAAAAGCTCCCGAATAAACTGCAGCATATTTGAGCTCTCAGCACCTTCTGGGACCCCGGAGATACGTATATTATTTCTCCTATTCTGGCTTTCGGCATCCTCTGCCCTTGCCTGCAGCCCCTGGATACTATCGTGAAGGTGTATGATTGCTTGTTCCGCACTGTCGACCAGCCGATCCACGTTCGTTGTTTGCTGCTCCAGCGATTCCTGCTGTTTCTCTAACTTGGATATATCCGTGCGTAGTGCCGTGGTTGTTGACCTCATCTCTTTCCTAAAGTCCCTTAATTCGCTTAGGACTAGGGACATCTGCCTTTGAATCGTGGATAGAGATAATTGCTGCGCCCGAGAGCTGCCCTGGCGCAAGGAGGACAAGGCATGCGAGCCCTCACTGCCCGAATCTCCCTCTGATAATCCTCCCGACATCTCACTCTGTTTGCGGTTTTTTAACAGGTTGGTCACCCTTCCTAGGCATAATAATCATCCTCGGTGTGTAAAACAATAAGATGCTCGACGTAAAAGTGTTATAAATACGAGGATTTAGAAGGGTTAGATGGAGGCTCGAGAAATTAAGCGGCCATTAGACGCGTGACGTCACCGGAAGTCCAGAACTCCTCTATTTTCAACTTAAGGATTCCCCTCCCGTCCAAACTGAGATGGAGCCTATCTCTAGCATACAGCCTCTTATCCTCCCAGGTCTCCCCCCAATCCCCCATCAACTCATACCCTCTAGCCTCACACCACTCCCTGAGCCACTGGTTTATCTCCCTAATCTTCCTTTTGTGTTCCCCACTAGCCCTTGGCATCGGCAGTATTTCCGAGAAGGAAATCGCACATCCTCTGTCATGATAGACCCTGGCAAACTCCCTGAACCTTGCCTGTATCTCTAGCTCGCTATTTCCCTCCATGTCATTTTATACCCAGGTGAACCAGTATGTCCGGGGAACCCCCATAATCCTTTGCCAGCTGATATATCTCATGCTTGGCCCTGTGCACAGTTAGTCCAGGAAAGCATTTTGTTCCAACTGGCCAGGCTTCCCCTTCCCTATCCCATTTGATACCCTTGATCATAGAATCCCCCAAGAGGAGCACTCTGACCGCTCCTTTTCCTCCATTTCCCCCCCTTCCATGTCCCTCATCCTTTCTACCGGCCCCTCCACCCTGTCGGCTTCTTGCTCCTCCCCTATCTAGGTGCCACCTGCTGCCCCTCCTTAGTTACCCTGGCCACCCCTCCCTCTGATCCTATGACTCTCCTCCTCCCAGAGTGTCCTACTGTACCTGCTCCTCTCCCCTCACTGCTCGCGACTGGTCCTTCTCCCCATCTGCTAAACTAGCCTGTCTCGTCCTCCCTTCCTTCCCCGTCTCAGTTCAGCCCCTCCTTGCTTGTCGTGCTCCCCTGGCCTAATTCCCCAGCTCCCTTTACTGTATCCTCCTTGTACTTCTGGTCCTTCTCCTTGCCCTTTACTCCCAAATGGTCCTTTTCCTTACGCTTTCCTCCCTCTTCCCCCTGCTCCTCCTGCTGTGATCCACTGCTCCCCACATTTTCCCGCATTCCAAGTTCCCCCCTGTTCCTCCTGCTATCCGGCCCCGCCTCCTGCTCCCCACTCCTTTTCCATCTCTAACCACCCCTGTTATGGCTACATCACCCCCCTCATCCTCAAGCAGAAGAAGAGGATTGAAGCCGTTACTGAGCTTAAGGTCCGATCCACCTCCCCACCTCACTTCCTTCTGTCCAGCCCCAGCCATCTGCTTACATCCCTGACAATGTTGTCCCTCTGGCCCCCCTCTGTGAGGTCCCCAGTTACCTACCTGCCTGCTTCCTTGGTAGTGTCCTCCTTTTGAGCCCCCTCTGCCAGGGTCCCTATGTGACCCCAGAGTACTCTCCTGCACTCCTTTCCCTATGCCCCGGCCCCTAGTGCTTGGTGCAACCCCGTGGGAGAGCCCCTGCCCTCTTCCCCAACCATACCTCACCCCTTCCCCCCCAGCTGTCTCCTAATCCCCGCAACCTCCTCCTTAAGCTGTGCCAACTGGTAGCACACTGGGCAACCACCAAATTTCCAAGCCCAGTGCAGTATCATGGCTGCCCCACACCCTGTGCACCCCACCACCCTCCCAAAGATGCCGGCCCTAATGACGTGTGGTCCCATCCCCCTCCAAGTAGGTTTCCTTGGGTGAGCCACCAGGTTCCCCACTAGTCCAAGATTACACCCCTAGCGACTAAATCAGGTCACCCCCTAATCCTACATACAGTCCCACAGTAAACTGGTAACCCTGTTACTAGGTGAAGTATAACACAGTAAACTTAAGAGAAGTGAACACCCCCCTAAGCTCCTCTCTCCCAGCCTTTAGATCCAACCCCCAGTTGTTAGAACTACATGAGCTGCACCTGAAGCCTTTTCCTCCAATTGTAGAGCAGGTGTTCCCCTATAAATGAGCAGAGCTCTGGGGAAGGAGAGGTGGGATTAGGGCCTACACCAGACTAGAGAGAGTGCATCAGCCCTGTGTCTGCCCCTCCTGCCCAAACAAATTTAAAAGCACACACAAAAAAAAAAAAAAAAAAAAAAAAACACCAGACCTCAACTACAATGTCCAAGACACCGAAATGGAAGCTAAAAAAAATACTTTAAATCAACTTACATATACACTCAGCAGCTACAAGCCCTTTCTCCTACTTGTCCCTTAAGAACCGCACATGCAAGCATGCATGCAAATGTCACGTCACCGCAGCCAGCCTGGTTACTCTCGCCCCTAGTCTTGCCTCTCCCTACCACCCCCTGCATTCAGAGTGCAGTAAGCTATCGGCAGACAGGACACTCCTTACCAGGGTTCATTTCAGATATTTATCAATGTGGGACACTGGGCATAAAAAGTAAGAGTCAGATAAAGAAAATAATGGGGCAGATTGTTCAACTGAGTCCAGATCCACATCAGTTTAAAACCACAGTGAGCAGGTTGTCCCCAAGGTGGAAGACAAGGCGGGTCAAAATTAAAAACTGTGTCAATTGGGTGGGGGGAGACTGAACATGAGAAGCAAGGGCTCAAAATAAGGAAGGGCATAAGGTCAGGATGGCAAAGAGCCATGAGGAGGAAAAGGCAGACTAGATGGGCCACGTGGTCCTTTTCTGCTGACAAATCTCTCTGTTTCTATGTCCCTATCCCCACTCAAAAATGAACTCTGCCCTGCCCAGGGAAGGAAAGCACCCCTCCCCAGGATGCCGCCCACCCGATGACCAGGCTCATTCCCAAACTTACGACTCTGGAGTCGGCAGTAGTGCTACTGCTGTGCTGACAAGCCGAGGACAACAGAATTTAATGCTAAGGCATACTATGTTCCTCCAGCTGTGGTGATGATGCCACCCCACCGTTCCTGAGCACTGGTGCCTCCATAGCGACTCCCATTGCCCACCATTGGTCCCTTGCAGTCACCTCTTTAGCCCGTAAATGTAAAAATGCGACAATTATCCCAATTCAAAAAGGCAGCTCTGTGGAAGCACCTTCAAACTTCTGCATGACATCCCTCCCAAAGTCGAGAGGCTGGTGAGCAGGCAGCTCTCCAACTTCTACTCCAGCTCAGGATTTCTGACCCCGTATCAGTCTGGATTCCATTCTAACCACTCCACTTTCACCTCCCTCCCTCCTCTGTCTCACCAACCATATCCATTCAAGCATGGATAAGGGCATGGGCACAGAGACCACCTTCACTGACCTAGCCAAGGCCTTCAACACTGCAGACTATGATCTAGTCCTTGGATAAGCTTACAGCCTCCGGCGTCTCATCACCATCTCTAGCCTAGTTCCATTCCTACCTAACCAACCAGTCCCAGTCCAGCTAGCTGGAACCACACCTCCCCAATACAGATCACCCTTGGGGTCCCCCCTAGGCTCCGTCCTGGGCCCTCTGTTATACACAGTTTTCATAAATAATCTACCCCAGCTGTCTGCTTCTGTGCCATACACATGTATGCCGATGACAGTCACCTACGCATCCAGCCCTACGGTCTCCTCCACTAAGGAACCTCTGCAAAATAACTTCACAGTACAAACATGATTTCAGAACTATCAGTCATTAACCAAAAAAAAACAGTATCTATGCTGTTCAGATCCTGCCACTGGTTAAGCACCACTCATTAGTCACTAAAGCTACACTCCCCCCAGGACATACTGACTCAGTGTCCCCATACAATTACCTAAGCATGCACCTGGAAGAACATCTCAACTACTCTGGCAACATCTCCCAAGTAACAGCGAAATGCTACACAAAGCCTGGAGTCCTCCACAGGGTGAAAAGCGCTTTCAGCCTCACATCAAGAAATTGGTGGTTGAGCACTCCATCTTCCCCCTGTTGGATTATGGAGACATTGTTTATGCTGGTGCCAGCTCCTCTGCCCTGTCAAAACTGTCAACTCTAATGCCTTATGCAGATTTTTACTGGCCTGTCCCCCACAGAACATACCACTGTGCCATGTACAATGATTTTGGGTGGATACCACCCTCAAAGAGGCCCTCACTGCATACTGCTCTAGTGTGGGCTAGGTACCGGACAGGTCAATTCCCCAAGATATCTTGTGGATCTTTTCACACAAACAACGAATTGCACATACTCCCCAAGATTGAGGAAGACTGCTATTTCCAGATCCCACATTCCAGGAGAAACCCAAGGCAAACCTCAATCACATACAGGCTACCCTTCATTTGGAACAGTCCATCTCCCAAAAAAAAAAAAATCACCACATTCAATTCCTATTCCTCGTGTTAGAAAATAATTAAGGTGCATCGCACTTCTTTGATTTCAGCTCCAGCTGCCCTAGTCATGCCTCCTCTGGCTGTAACCCACATTGGCCTGCTAGTACATAGATTGTCTGCTATTATACAATGGGACCACTAGGCCTACAATTACACTAGGCTTCCTATTTCGATTTCCACCGTCCCTACTACAGTTGTCCCTCACTATAACAAGAAGGGAACCATAACCTGTGTTCATTATCTCCTTGTTCGTTATGTTGAGACACACTAAAATACAGCTACTGTCTGCTTAGTGCAACTCCCCCCTCCCCGTCCATGCACAGTTCCCTCCAACAACGCATTCTGCCCCCCCCTTCTTGCTCGCCATTACTCCTTTTACCCCTTTGTCAATTACAACAGAAATGTTTTGCTTGTTGCATCTTCTCGCTGGGAACCTCGGCTGATGCTAAACCTCACATTCTGTCCCCTGCCTTGCACGCTCGTTATTCCTTCTTGCCAGTGACAACAGTATTATACATAATTATTTTTTAAACAAAACTGCAGCTTGTTGAGAAGGTTCAAGTATTCTGATCATGTACTCTAACCTTCCAATGATTCAATCTCTCTTTTCTGCTGTGAACAAACAGTAATGGGCTGTACTAAACAGTTTATGGCCGAGTTTTTCAACATCTCTCTGAAAACAGGGTGGGTACCCCAGGACTGAAGGGTAGCCCATATCGTGCCTATCCACAAAGGAGGATCAAGAGAGGAGGCGGAGAACTACAGGCCCATTAGCCTGACGTCAGTGGTGGGCAAGGTGATGGAGGATATCACGAAGGAAAGGCTGGGGGGGGGGGTACTGGAGCAAATGGGGTTCCTGGACGACAGACAGCTGGCTTCATCCTGGGAAGATCGTGTCAGACAAACCTTATAGAGTTCTACAATTGGGTGATGAGTACCCTGGACCAGGGTAGGCTGGTGGACATCATCTTTCCATATTTAAGCAAGGCGTTTGATTCGGTACCTCATGGTGGCCTGCTGGTTAAACTGGGGGAAATGGGGTTGGGGAAGCAGATGATCAGATGGATAGTTAATTGGCTCTCTGAGTGTACTCAGAGGGTGGTGGTTGGGGGGGGGGCTAGTCTCATCTCCAAGGAGGATCATTAGTGGGGTCCCCAAGGGATTGGTCCCAGGGCCCCTCCTGTTCAACACCTATGTCTCTGATATATAGAAGGGTATCAGGAGTGAAATGCGTCTCTTTGTGGATGACACGAAGCTGGGAGCAGTGGTGGATGGGGAGGAGGGGAGAGTGACCCTGCAGAAGGACCTGGAGAGGTGGTCGAGGAAGTGGAAACTGAAGTTCAATGTAGGGAAATGCAGGGCCCTGCACCTGGGGGCCAGAAACCCTGGCCAAGTGTATACCCTGGGGGGAGAGACACTACAAGTCTCTAAGGGCGAGAGGGACCTAGGGGTGGTGGTGGATGTCAAAATGAACAACTCTGAGACTTGTAGGAGGGCAGCGGCCAAAGCCAATAGGATGCTGGGGTGCATCGCTAGGGAGATCACCTCCAGAAGGAGGGAAGTGATCCTCCCTCTGTATAACTGCTTGGTTAGGCCACATCTCGAGTACTGTGTGCAGTTTTGAAGACCACACTTAAAAAGGGACATTGCACTCCTGGAGAGGGTGTAGAGGAGGGCAACCAAAATGATCTGGGGCTTGGGAGAAACAATATACGGGGAGAGGCTCGAGGAGCTCAACATGTACACCCTGGAGAAGAGGAGGGACAGGGGGTACATGATAGAGATCTTTAAGTACATAAAGGGGATTAATAAGGGAGGCCCAGTCGGGGTGCTCCAAAGGAAAGGGGGGTGCAACTAGAGGACACAGGTGTAAGCTAGAGGGGGAGAGGAGGAGGAGGTGTTACTTCACTGAGAGGGTGGTGGAACCACAGAATGCGCTGCCCAAGGAACTGGTGGAGGCAGAGACTGTAGAGAGGTTCAAGAGTGTCTGTCACAGGTATAGAGGGAAAGTGAAGCTGAGGAAGTCAAGCGAGCTCCTCGTCCTTGGTGACCTAAACCTTAATTGGCTGGGGCCCAGTGCCAAATTGTTTGAGCCCATGCGCTCAGGCCTCTCCCTCAGTCAGGTTATCATGGAACCCACCAGGCTCTCCTATCGCGGTGACAAGGGGACGCTCATTGACTGGGTCAATGTCCTGAGCAACCGACCTGACAAAATCATCAACTCGGGGCTCCTTCCTGACTCTATCTCTGACCACTCACCAATCTACTGCATTTGGGGCTCAAACCCGGCCAAAGCTCCCTGCAGAGTGATACAAATGAGGGACTACTCAAAACTAATAGTCCCAAACTACCTGGAAGACCTTAAGCGAGCTGACTGGTCCCACGTCATGGCAACGCGGAACCCCCGTCGAAGCCCTCGACCTGTTCATTGCGGCATTTGCCCCGCTTCAAAATAGGCATGCTCCCCTTTCTAAGAGGAGGATCAGGGGCTCGGTCACAAAATGGCTTCACAGTGAGCTCCTCTCACTTATGAAGCAGCGAGACAAGTCCTGGGCTAAATACAGGGCATCCCGCAACCAGAAAGACCTCCAGGAGTACCGACAGCTAAGGAACTCCTGCAAGCAGACCATACGAGCAGAAAAGTAGTACTGTAGTGCAGCACTGGTTGCTGCTGCAAATGACCATAGCGTTTCTGGAAGAAAGTAAAAAATCTGGTCGGTGGTTCTACCAAAGTACAAGTCACCGACATGAACATTGGTAAGGCCAACTGCAATAACCCCCATACCATTGCCTCCGCATTTAACCGCCTCTTCACTGACCTGCCGGCTGCCACCCCCTCACAGTCCTCTGCCCCAGCTCACTCTTACGGGTCCCCACCCTCTCGCCCGCCTTTCTACCTCAAAAAGATCACTGTGGGTGAGACCCAGGCTCTCCTTGCTGGTCTTTCTCACCACACAGGAGCGGGTCAGGACGGCCTGGAACCAAGACTACTCAGCCTGGGTGCCCCCTTCATCGCCCGTCCCCTTGCCCACATATTCAACGCATCGCTTATCTCAGGGTCATCCCACATATGGAAAGCTGCCAGGGTTGTCCCGTTTTAAAAGTGGTGACCCTAAGGATATAAACAACTATCGCCCTATCGCAATACTATCAACTGCCTGCAAGCTGTTGGAAAAGCCGCTGCATCACAAATATCCCACTACCTACAGAGATATGGAGTCCTCTCTCATCTCAACATGGCTTCCGTGAGGCCACAGCACCTCAACGGCACTTGCTGAGGTCACCACTAGGATCAGGACTGCAATAGATCAGGGCAAGCTGATGGGGGCTATATTTGTTGACCTATCCAAAGCCTTTGACCGGGTGGACCATCCCCTCCTCCTCTCCACACTTCAGACCCTTGGCTTCTCCCTCCGTGCCCTTGACTGGTTCTCGAACTACCTCGGGGGCAGGAAGCAACTAACCTGTTTCAATCGGACCCTCTCACCCCTCTTACCCGTGAACAGTGGGGTACCACAAGGATCTGTCCTTGGACCTATCCTGTTCTCCATGTTCATCAATGAGTTACCCTCGGTTGCCACAAAAGGGCACCTAACCCTGTATGCTGATGACCTGGTCATCCTAGCAGTGCCCCTGATGCGCCAGCATCAATAACCAGCTCAACTCGGACTTCTCGTATCAGAGCATGGCTGGATGGTCAAACTCACAGTCAACATGAAAACCCAGGCCATGCTATTTGGCAGAGCGGCCAAAATCTCCGCCTGCACCACGCCCCTCGAAATCCATGGGTCCAGTAACTCCCTCTTGCCGACAGTCAACTCAGCTAAGAACCTGGGGGTCACCCTCGACCCTCTCCTTGACCTCTATGGACATGTCAGAAACACTTGTAATGCTACTAATGGCAAACTCGGCCTAGCTTATAGGGCAAAAACATAGAAACATAGAATTTGACGGCAGATAAGGACCGCTTGGCCCACCCAGTCTGCCCATTTCCCTACCTACTGGATAAGCTGCAGATCCTAGTTAACCAGCAGCCTACTTCTTCCTACTCCCACCCCAGAATTGCCTTATGACTATCCCATGCATGCTTGAATTCCACCACTGATTTTGACTCCACAACCTCCTCCGAAGGCCATTCCATGCATCCACAACCCTCTCAGTGAAAAATACTTCCTTAAATTACCTCGGAGCCCCCTCTATCTTCAAATTGTGCCCTCTTGTTCTTGCACACCTCTTTTTTGAAAGATGCTACCCTCTTGGACTTTGTTGATTCCCTTGAGATACTTGAAAGTTTCTATCATGTCCCCCCTCTCCCTCCTTTCCTCGAGGCTATACATATTAAGCTCCTTAAGTCTCTCTTCATATGTCCTCCGGTGCAGACCCTGCACCATTTTAGTTGCCTCCTCTGGACAGCTTCCATCCTGTCTATGTCTTCTGGAGATTGGGTCTCCAGAACTGCACACAGTACTCCAGATGGGGTCTCACCAGCTGTCTGTACAGAGGGATAACTTCCTGTTTTCTACTGGTGATGCCTTTCCCTATGCATCCCAGTATCCCCTCAGCCCTCCTTGCTGCCTTCTCACATTGCTTGCCCACCTTTAGGTCATCTGATATGACTACCCCCAGGTCCCTTTCCATTTTTGTTGTTGTTCGTATCTCACCCCCCATTGTGTACTCTTCCCCTGGGTTTTTGTTTCCCAGGTGCATTACCTTGCACTTCTTAGCATTGAATCTAAGCTACCATACATCTGACCATTCCTCTAACCTTGCCAAGTCCCTTCTCATCCTTTCCACCCCACCCTGTGAATCAACTCTGTTGCAGATCTTAGTGTCATCTGCAAAGAGACATACTTTTCCTTCCAGTCCTTCTGCAATGTAACATAAAAAACATTGAAGAGGACTGGTCCTAATACTGAACCCTGCACCCGCTAGTAACCCTCCTTTCTTCTGAGTGGACTCACTTTACTACTACTCTCTGTGTCCTATTCTCCAGCCAATTCTTTACCGAGGCTGTCATCTTGGGACCCACTCCCAGGCTGGCTAACTTGTATATTAATCTTTGTGTGGGACTGTGTCAAATGCCTTGCTAAAGTCTAGGTAGGCCATGTCCACAGCCCCTCCCTGATCTACTACTTTGGTCACCCAGTCAAAGAAATCTATCAGATTCGTCTGGCATGACCTTCCCGCTGTGAATCCATGCTGCCTAGGGTCCTGTGCCCCTCTGGCCTCTAGATACTCGACAATTCTTTCCTTTAGAAGTGATTCCATCATTTTCCCTGTCACTGAGGTTAAACTAACAGGTCTATAGTTTCCTGCTTCTGCCTTGCTCCCACTTTTGTGAAGGGAAATCACATCTGCCCTCCTCCAGTCCTCGGGTACCACCCCATCCTCCCATGATTTGTTAAGAGGGTAGTCAGTGGTGTCACTAGTTCTACCCTTAGTTCTTTTAGAATTCTGGGATGAATCCATCAGGCCCCATTGCTTTGTCCACCTTCAGTTTTAAGAGTTCTTTCAGAACCCTTTCTTCTGTAAATGGGCTGGTATCAACTTCTGTATCCAGAGTGTTACTACTGTTTGTTTTATGTACCTCCTCCTCTTCCCTTGTAAATACTGAGCAAAAATATTTGTTTAGTATCTCTGCCTTTTCACAGTCTCCCTCTGCCCACCCTCCCTCCCCTTTATTAAGCCTCACTATCCCTCCCTTGGTCTTCCTTTGCTCCCTGATGTACCTATAAAAGGTTTTATCCCCCTTCTTAACTGAGTTGGCTATCTTTTCCTCGGTTTGGGCCTTTGCTGTTCTGACTGCCTTCCCAGCCTCCTTTTGCTTTAACTGATACAGTTCTCTGTCCTGCTCCTGCTGCGATTCCTTGTACTTCCTGAATGCTTTCTTCTTCTCTTGAACCTTCACTGCCACTTCCTTTGAGAACCATAGTGGTTTCTTACATAGTCTTGTTTTGTTTATTTGCTTCACACAAAGGCTCGTTACCTCTGTGATGGCAGTTTTTATTATTCCCCGTTGTTCTTCCACCCCTCCTTCCCACCCATTTGCTAGTGCATTCCTTAGGCACTCACCCATTTTGGCAAAGTCAGCCCTCCTAAAGTCCAGTACTTTTGTCTTCGTATGGCTTGACTCTATTGCTGTGTGTACTGTGAACCATACTGTTCGATGGTCGCTAGTTCCCAGATGGCTACCCACTTCTACATCTGTGATCCTCTCTCCATCTCCATTTGAGAGTATCAAGTCTAATATTGCTCCCTCTCGAGTGGGCTCCAGTACTAGTAGTCTAAGGCATGCCCCCTGTAGGGCATCTAGAATAACTGCACTCTTGGAAGTGGCAGCTGCAACTGCACTCCAGTTAACATCTGGCATATTCAGATCACCCATCAGCAATATCTCCCTTTTTCTGCCATTCTAAGTATACTTTCCATCATTTCCTTGTCCATTTCCTCCCCTGAGAAGAGGTCTTTCTCTAACCCTTGCGGATTGTGGTGCCATTGCCTGTCTCCAAATTTACCCACAGTGCTTCTTCTCCTCCCTGTTTACCCTTTTGTTCTGTTGCTTTTATTCCTTCCCTTATGTAAAGAACTACTCCTCCTCCTCTTTTACCCTCCCTGTCCCTCCTGTAGATAGTGTATCCTGGTATGTTTAAGTCCCAGTCATGGTTTTGTGTGTACCATGTATCTGTGACTGCCACGATATCCAGATGTTCCTCCTCCATCAAGGCCACTAATTCAGGAAGCTTGTTACCTAGACTACGGGCATTGTTACTCATTGCTCTCCATTTTTTGATGGCCTTACCTTCTGTTGCAGCATCCCCCACTGACCGTTCTACCTTGGTCTTTTTCTCATTTAGTACCCTGTTTTGTAGGGAGAGGCTGGGATTTTCTGCTGCTTGTCAGTGCCTCCCCCATTGACTAGTTTAAAAGCTTGCCAATGAAGCATTTAAACCGATTGCTCAAAGACTTGTTCCTTCCTGGACAGATGAGACCATCCTGCCAGTATAGGCTGGTGTCCCTCCAGGTGGAACCCCAGTCCCCAATGAAGCTAAACCCCTGTGCTCCGCACCATTTTTCAACCATTCATTAAACTGCATGGTGCCAATTACCCTCGCCTCCCCCATGCCTTTGACAGGCAGCACCTCTGAGAATGATACTGTGTGCTACTTGTCTTAGGCCCCTCCCCAACTCTGCAATGTCCTCCTGCACTGCTCTAACCTCATGATAAGCCAAGTCATTTGTCCCTAGGTGGACAATTACATCCAGCTCAGAATCCCTTGCAGCTGTTGTCGTGATCCTGAGGTTGCGCTTCCTGTCCTTCCAAGCCATGGCACCAGGCAGGCACCTTACTTCATATTTCCCAGCTCCTCCCAGTTCTATCCCCCTAATAACTGAGTCCCCCACCAGGAGCTGCTTCCTTTCCTTGTGGTGTCCTCTGCCTCCTTCCTGTGGGCCTCCCTTGTGACAGTTGTCCTCAGCCTCCTTAGTCTCCTCTGAGGGTGTATCCATAGGGGAGCTATGCTCCCCCAGAATGGTGTATGGATTGTGGTGTGTAACATCTGACTGGGTGTGCCTCTGTTCCACCATCTTCATCCTCCCTGAGCCCACTGTGGTCCAACTGCTGTGCTTTCTTTGCAACCTCTGAGGTAGTGGTGGTGGTTCTGGTGCTCCCTGGATGGGGAAGGTTCCCTTCCTACTGTCCATTGTGGCCTGGGGGAAGGTCCCCGTACTACTGTCCAGTGTGGCCTGAGGACGGGCAACTTCCTCCCTCAGGGCAGACAGTTGTCTGCAAATAGGGCAGCATCTCAGCCTCCAGAAAGACTCCCGGAAGACTGCTGCCCCACAGCCATTACATTGCACTACTCCCCACATTTTTTTTTTTTTTTTTTGTGGTTGGTATGTAATGTAGAAATATATATTTATATTATACAATGTTTATGCTTATATTGTCAATGCAGTGTGCTAGAGGAGGATATGACAGTGACATGCACCTTGCACTCTTGAGGAAATGATGTCAGAACCCCAGGTATAAAGGAACTATTTCCAGGGGTGGGAAGGGGTTGGGCCTAAACTGTGCCCTGGCAAAACAATCAGCTAGAAGCTCTGACCCACTGCTGCAATGAGTGCCTTACTGTCAGCAAGATGCCCTACACAACAATTTGATAGAGAAATACCCTGCTAATCAATCAGAGAAAAATCCACACATCCAAGTCAGACACAGGTAAACCTTCCCAGACCCAAAACAGGCCTGGTGGTTTGTGCTCTGAGAGCTGTCCGCCCCAAAATAAGTCAGCTGTGCTTTAAACTCTTCCTGCACTGAAAATCTTAAGAATTGTAACAAACAAACGTAAACCTTAATCCACCACCCTCTGTTGCTTAAAAAACTGTCTTTTCCTGTTTCACATTGCAGGTTTTTCTGTGACCACTCCTTAACCCCAGTAACTCTGTTTAAAAAGAGTTTAACTATCACAAACTCCTACGCACTAGTAAATTATTTAAAAATAGTTTCAGTCCCAAAAGCCTAGTAGTCAATCCAGCTACCCCCAAGGGACAACCAGAACGCAGTATTCAAACACTTACGAGGTTACTTCCAAGATAAGCAGAGTTTGCAAGTTTCTTTTTCAACTCCTCAGCCACCTGAAATTTAAAAATAGTTTAACTGTCAGCAAATCCTAGTAGACAATCTAGCTACCTCCAAGGACCTACCCAAATGCAGTATTTAAATCCTTCTGAAGTTACTAACAAGATAAACAGAGTTTACAAGCCCCTTTTTGGTTAAACACTAAATAAACATGTGAATAAAAAGCAATTACCAAGGGTAGTTAGTTTCACCTCCCACAGAATTAAGCAAAAGTGCACGTTTGTTGCAGATATCAAGTGCAATATAGAATTTCTCACACAGCTCGCAGTTGAAGAAAGCAGTATCCTTCCAGCTCCAGCAAATGTGCTTTACTGCCTTACCCCCCCGCCGCCCGGTTGGCTATAGCCAAGGGGATATTACTTCCCACCCGCTCATATGGTCTTGTTGCCTTTGCCGCCATCCCATCCTCAAGCCTCACTAAGTGGGACACCACGTACAACAATATCTGCCGCTTTGCCCTCTCGCCCCCCGGTCTCACACACCGTTGTACACTCTACTCGCGACTGGAATGGCTCCCCCCCTGAAAACATCGGACCTATATCATGGGAAACTTCACTGACAACATAATTCATGTACAGCCACTCCTGCCTCTCTTGCCTCCCCTTAAACATGCCTCCCCGTCTACCACCTCAGGTCTTGCGTGTCCCAGACCGCCTGGTCCCCAAGACCCGTACCCTCAGGTGATCAGGCGTTCACCACCATGCCCCCAAGCTGTGGAACTCCCTTCCCTACAAGTTTGTGCATCCCTCCCATTCCACCTTCAAACCTCCCTCTGGAACTTCCTGAAACCTGCTGCACCCTGCCTGTGTGCTACTTAGAACGCCAGTCTGACAGCCCTCCCTCCCACAATGGTACCCCAGCTAGGCTCTTTCTGCCCCGCCACCTTGGTGAGGCACCTTACCTGAGGTTATGCTATGTATTGTCTATTATCAACCTAGGGGGGGTCCTATACCTTTGCTGCCCCTAGGCCTGTATGTACCCTATGATATATGACCCACTAGTGTCGCATATATGCTTATCTCTATACTATGTACTACTGCTTTAATAACCATTGTTGTTTCACTCCTGTGTTGGAGCATGCCACTCCAGGTTTGTACTGTGACTATGTATTTCATTCATGCATACCTTGTAACTATGTATTTTTCTCATGTATACCTTGTAACTATGTATTACTATCATGTATACCTTGTAACTCTCCCGGGTCGCACCTGAAAATAGGCACCAGCTGTCTAGTGTGCTTACCCGGTCACCAAAAGCAAATAAATAAATAAATAAAGTAAGTCCAATACAAGGGGAACATCTTGGACCGGGGATAGAGAAACCCAAGGGGTTGGGGGGGACAGCAAAGTTGGCGCTCTTTATGGTGCTGACCGAGCAGACACGAAAGACCATTAGGCCTCCTCTGCTGGCATTTTAGTATGTTACTTCAGTACACTATGGTGAAAGATCGTGCAGTACTCTACTGCTTGCACATCTCAGCTGCTTCACCCCTGATACAAACTGTGTAGTACTGTACTTGAGAGAGAGGGGTGGAGATTGTATAGAGTGGAAGAGATCGCCTTCACGTCCTTACCAGTGATCTGCGTCTTTTTGTCCCCTCTGACCTCCAAATTCAGTCAGTACAGCAGAACTGTTTTAAAGGCTTTTTTTTTTTTAATAAATAAATTGCAACTTAGGAGACAATAGGGTGGGTTAGCATAAGAGGGAGGACGATGGGTTGAGTGGGACGCGGATCAGCTGTACGGTGCTCCCTTGCTATAATAGCAAAAAATAAAAGTCACAAGAAATGGGAGTCATTCGTTATACCCAAAGTTTCAATCACTATGGAGAGATTATCAGTTCACTATAGTGAAGGAGCACTATTATTATGATTTGCATTTTGTTTTCTAACTCAAGTCAACTGGCACATTGCCTGTTGCATGCAACATATGTAAAATACCCTGTATATAAACAAAAAACATTATTATAACGACACAAATTGCACCTTCATTATTTGCACCATGCATGCATTTGCAATATCTTCATCTTGCATTTTGTAATATGTCCCAGACCAGTTTAAGTAGTACTCTCTGAACAAAAGGAAAGGCTTAAAGAAATCTTCCTGTCCAGGAAAGAGATAACACGTCCTGCCACACAGTTTCAGGACCTCGCTCAAGAAAGTAGTAAAGAGGCAGTTTTGCAGACAGGCAAATGGGCCAACCGGAATTGGAACTCACTGGTGGAAGATATCATTTAGGGCGTCTGGTAAGATTTCCCACTCATGGGTCCGTGCAGTGGATCTATTCAGGGCATCCACCAGGGTGCTGGACACGCCGGGGATGTGGACCACCAGAAGATGGATATGTCTCTAGATAGCCCAGTACCAGACCCTCATTGATTCTCTGAAGAGAGGGTATGAATGCATGTCTCCTTACTTATTTAGGTAGTGAACTACAGCAGAATTGTCTGATTGCACCTGAAGGCAACTGGGGAAAGGAGAGTCTCGAACACCTGTAAGGCATAGAGGACTGCCCTCATCTTGTGCAGGAGATGAGCACCCAACCCTGTCAAGGAGGCATCTAGTCAGAATGAGAACCGGAACAGGAGAATGAAACGGCATGCCTCGCATTAAGTTGTCCCTGGACTTCCACCATTGTAGAGCTTGAAGAGCTGGGGAAGACAACAGAACCAGGACATCGAAATAGTCCTTCTGGTCCCACTGGACTCTCAGGGACCACTGAAGGACCCTCATATTCAACCTGGCACTGGGGACCGTTGGAATTGTGGCCGCCAAATGTCCCAGGAGGCACAGGTAGTCTAGTGTCAAGACCAATCTGCTGGACTGTAGTCTGCATGCCAAACCAATCAGGGCATCCGTCTGAGCCACTGGCAAATATGTCATCCCAAGGAGGAGGCAGCTAACATGGCTCCGATAGAGAGAGGTGTTGCACTGGGTCCATTTTGGACTTCGGATACTTTACAGCTATCCCCACCTGGGCAAACAACTGCACGCGGTTCGAGAAAGCGTGAACAGCCGCCTCTGGTGGGAAGACGCTTTCAGAAGCCAGTCATCCAGGTAAGGAAAGACATGCAGGTCTTCCCTGCGGAGGGCTGCTGCAACTGCCACTAGGCATTTCGTGACCCTCAGGGCCAAGGAAAGGCCGAATGGGAGGGCCCTGAACTGATGACCCCGAGAAAAAAAAAAACAAAAAAAAAAAAAACAGAGAAACAGTCTGTGAGCAGGGTGCATCAGGACATGGAGGTACAGGTCCGTCATATCGAGAGAGCAGAGCCAATCTCCCTTGTTCAGCAAGGAGAGAAGTGTCAGGAAAGACACCATCCTGAACTTTTGGCATCTGATATAGAGATTGAGACACCTTAGATCCAAAATGGGGCCCAAGTCCCCCATCCATTTGGGAACCAGAAAAAACAGGAGTACAATCCTGTACCCATCTGTGGAAGGGGGACTGGTATGATGGCACGTTTTTTGAGCAAAGCATCGATTTCATTCTGTAAGACCAATGCTTGGTCGGGGGGGGGGTAAATGAAACCCTTGGTGGCAAAGCAAGGGGGATCTCTGTGAACTCCAGTGTGTGTCCAGATTCGATCAACTGCAGGAGCCACAGGTTTTCAGAGACAGCCTGCCATCCTTGTAGGTGGAGGGAAAACTTGCCCCTGATGTTCGTGAGAAGGGTCTCCAGTCCCATCCGTGGGAAGGGTATCTGGTCCCATGATCTGAGGAAGATCTTCAGGCCTAAGGCTGACCCTGCTGGGGAGCAGCAAGGAGGTAAAGGGATGTTTTCTGAGCATTTCTAGGACCAGCCAATGTCAATTGAGGCTTTCGCTTATTGGCAGGTAGTCTTTGAGCACTGGGACGTGCCCTGTAGTGGTGGCCCCTGGGAGGACCTCCTGAAGGCCAGTTATGGGTCCGGACCAATTGAAGGGCACGACCAGAGTCCTGCAAGTCCTTCAACGTTTCTTGGGTCTGTGGACCAAACAGCTGATCACCCTTAAAAGAAAACGTTAAGGATAGATTGCTGCACGTCTTGTGAAAATCCTGACTCTCTGAACCAGGCGTTGACATCCGAGACAAACACCTGATGAGGACGTACGGGCCGCAGTATCAACCGCATCAAAGGTGGCCTTGAGCCGGTGGTGGCAAACTGCTGCTGCCGTAGACATCTTGGCAGTCAGATCCTAGTGGGCAGAACCTGCAGGGAGGGACTAGACCGTTGTCTGGAAAGCTTTCAGGATTTCCTCCCGATATTTCAGGAGATGGCCCATGTAATTAAGTATACAGAGAAAGACAGACATAGTAGCCGAGGCATAAACCCTTTTCCCTATTACATCTAATTTCTTGGATTCCTTCCCAGGGGGTTGAGCACTCATGTGCTGAGGTTTAGAGGACCTATCATGAATGCCATTGATCACCACAGAGTCCGCCTGAGGTGGAGACATAAAGCAGGGGGTGGTCCACCGGGGCCTGATCAATTCTATCAGTCTTACAAGGATTGGAAGGAATTTTGTAAGGTTGCTTCCAAGCAGCCCTACTAGCCTCTTCAAAAGGCGTCCACCAAAGGGGGGGGGACTACCAGAGTGGGCATTCCAGTGCACCTAAATACTGTGCCGACTTCTTTCTTGAAGCATCCTGCTCAGTGTTCTGGAACCCAAATGTTTTCTGGAGGTGTATCAATGTCTAAAAATGTGGGATCATCTGGTGGAGAACATGGGAGTTCAGGGGTAGGTTCACCCTGAACTGACTGAGGGGAACCTCCTGGCCCATACTGTTCTCATCCTCCAGGTCAGCCAAATCCCAATCCTGCAGGAAAGAGTCATCCATGTTTACATCCTGAGGGTGCAAACCCGGGGAGACAGGGGAAGAACTGGCCATCATCTGGGCCGAAGACCAAGAGGGAGCAGAGACCGGAATCGATCCTTCACTGGGGAGGGGGGCAAGGTCCTGGATAGTATTTGCTAGAGCCAGGACATCAATCATGGCCATCTGCCCAGCGGAAGTAGCTAGGGTAGAACAGATTGAGTGAATAGGGACCACTGATGTCAATGAAGAAGGCAGTGGAACTAAGCGAGTAGCCAACGATGAGGGGTGTGTATAGGACCCCAGAATCATCGGCGAGGGCACCAACATAGAGCCCTTTATGGTGAGGCTTGTTGTCGAAAGGATCGTCGATGGGCCAGAAGCCATCGTCAACAGAGGATGGCTAGAAACCACAGAGGCGGGAGGCAGCAATGGAAGCTGCAATATCACCCCAGAACCCACAGTCAGTGGAGGAGCCGTCGAGAAGGGGAGAGAGGAGCCAACAGTCAGACAGTGCAGAAGACGATGTTACAGTGACAACCTTCTCAATACTTACCTTTTTGGTAGTGATCGGGGTACTCCTCATCGACAGCGAGGGCGCAATAGAAACGTGCTTTGTTTTGCTGGCATGTTTCTTACCAAGACCCTGTCCCGTCAACAAGGGGGGCTCACCAGCAGAGCAGTAAGACCCCAAGGAGGACGTTGACTCCTGGCTTGGAGCACTGCTGCTGCTCCAAAACGGTAACCTTTTGCTCCATGAGGAACTCACGAAACTGCAGAAGCCTTCGACGTTTTGGTGGCCTTGCTGAACCGCTTATACAATCCCAAGTGTCATGTTCAGGACCAAGGCACTGAACACAGACATTGTGGAGGTCCCTCTGTAGCGATTGTGACCATGGGTACAGTTTCTGAAAAAAGATCCGAAGATATCAGTATATGTACCTGTTTGGTTAGTAGAACTCTTTGGTCAGTGGAACTCTGTCAACGACTGGTAACTACAGCTCCGAAGGAGGACTTGTTGCATGCAGCTCACGGCTGAAAAGAACTGAGCAGTAGCTGGGACCTCCCCCTTTTATACGTGCAATACAGACACCACGTGGTAAAGCTGGGGGTCCCAGGGTCGACTGCTGATAAGTCATCTGGAGAAAATGACTCCTGCGGCCGACATCCCTTGTGTTATGACCTGCTGCAACAGATGGTCTCAAAGAAGATCTTTACTAACTATGAGCCTCTCCAGTTTGGTTTCCTTTCACTCCATAGCACAGAGACTGTCTCGAAGAAGATCTATACTAACTATAAGCATCTCCAGTTTGATTTCCTTCATTCCACAGCACAGCACAGAGACTGCCCAGTTCCAAGTCATGATCTCCTCCAAGCAAAGGATCAGGGAGTGCCATAAGTTTCAGTTCTCGTCGATGTATCATCAACATTTAATAATGTGGACCATGGGGAGTCGATTGAGTGCTTGAGGAGCCTCTGTGGTTTGTTGGGAACTGTTCTTAAATGATTTACATCTTTCCTAGAAGATAGTCATCAGACCAAGGTTTTATGCAACTGTCTGCACCTTCCATGGTATGAAGCATCCCACAGGGATCTATCATCTCCCCATTCTTGTTCTCGGTTGATAAACTACCATTGGGAGATGTGATTCAAAGGTATGACTCCAGTTTAGACAGACACAGATGACACAGTGCACTACACTTCATTTAGAACTAGGCAGGGAAATCCGATACAGGTGGTTGACAATGCTATCTCACACATCAGAGACTGGGTGAATGCTAACTGACTGAGATTCAATCCTAACCAAGTGGCTTATGGTGGGCCCAGATCACTTGGCGTATGTTGCTAAAGACAGTTTTCAGCTTCCTATTATCAACAGGTTTAAACTTCAGATAAGGTAGGAGGTCGTAACCCAGAAATCATCTTTAATGGTGAGCTGACCATGTCCTCTCAAAAAGCGGCCATCATCCAAGGTGGGTTTTTGACATCTAAAAAATTGTAACCAGGTTGCGTCCTTCCTTGACCTAGACAATCTGCGCATATAAATGCAAACTTTTGTTGCCTCTCAAACTGACTACTGTACCGCACTCCACTACTGTCTCAAAGTTGTTCAGCTTCACTAACTCCAGCTCATTCAGAATGTAGCAGCCAGATTGTTAACTAGTGTATCAATGTTCAACATTATTACTCCTGCTCTTCCAGTGAGCTACACTGGCTGATGGTGAAATGCTAAGCCGACTTTAAAATCTTCCTGTTGGGTGTTTATGGCCATAAACGGACTGGGCCCCCTCTACATTTGAGAGCTACAAGCAATCTGCCAGGAAGATTTTGCAGTGGCAGAGTCCTTAATTCAGATACTCGGGAGCTTTTAAAGGTTCCCCCATCAAGACTGAAATCTGCCAGGGACCGACCTTTTGTGAGTACAGCCCAGAGGCTCTGGAATGCTGTCTCAAGGTCTATTCATGCTACCTCCTTGACAAACATTTTCAAACCCAGATTAAAGACCTGCCATTTGGCTCAACATTTTCAGGTGATGATTACTTATTGATAAGTCTGAAAACAGTTTCATAATTAATACCAGTACAATGCAAACAAAATTGATATGGTGACCTTCCATATGGTTTTATTGTGTCAATACAGAAGGAAAGAGGTAATATTACCTCACTGTAGATCACTGGTGAGGACCCATTTGGAATACTGTACCCAGTTCCTGAGTCACCACCGAAGGAAAGGTAAAGAGGCTGGAGACGGTACAGCATAGTGTAACCAAGACAATTCAGGGCCAACAGGGCAGATCCTACAAGGATCGGCTTAGGGTACCAAACATGTACTCGATGGAGGCCAAAATGGAGAGTGGCGATATAATACAAGACATTCAAGTTCCTTAAAGGAATAAGCAATTTAAACTGTGAGGAACTATTCAGCAGGAATGGCCAAAAAAACACAGGGATATGAGTGGAAGTTGGTGGGAGGAGATTTAGAGAGATGATGAAAATTTCATTGGGGGGAGGGGCAGGCTAAGCCACGGAACAGGCTACCGGAAGAGGTGGTGTGTGCAAAAAAATAAATAATTAAATGGTGTCAAGCACAGCTGGTACAGAGTGAAGGGTTTAACAGTTACGGGAGTGGGGGAGAACAGACACTAAGGAAGGGAAGAGAGGGCAAAAACCCTGTCTAAACAATAGGTCTCTGGGTAGGCTAGGGTATAACTGGGCAGACTGGATTGACCAGTAGTCTTTTTTTCTACTGACACCAATTATTTTGTATCAGTTTATTTTTATTGTATTCAATTGTGAATCACTTTGGGCTTAGTAAAGGCCTGTAACTGTCCTTCACTGCAATGTGCACCCTTAATTTTTAGGGCCCAGTAATCACTGACCTGCAGCTTACCCTGGGGTTTTTGCACCTTGTTTCTTGTGCTGAATCTGTGAATCTATTTATCTGTTCCATTTTATAATGACTACTGTACGTTTATTCTGTATGTAAACGTGCCTCTTTGCACAACAATAACTTTTTATTTATTTTAATGCACCTCACCGTCACAGTTAAGTTGTACTGTACTCATCCCCCGGATACATCTGGAAACAAGATATTACCAGCGCAGTATATCTTTCCTCGTAAAAAATGCTGAAGTAATAAACACATGGAATTTTGTTTATGTTTAAATAGCTGTTCATCTATCAGTTTGTGTTCTTTTTAATTGTCATTTGCGATCCCACCTGGCCTGACCCAAGTGTGTACCATGTACCAGCCATAAAATAACATTTGAAAAAAAAAAAAAAAAAATGTATTTGCCTGTCTGGCATGCCCTATGTCCTTAATATGACCAACTGCTAGCCTCAGACATAAAGGCCCCCCCCCCTTTTTTCTGGTAAACAAATATTTGCCTGACCTAGCCAACTGATGCTACCAACCCTTACAAGTCATACTACTTGCCTGCCTGTGTCTGGGCTGTCTTAAGTCCTTAAATGGGAATAACTACCATCCCTAAACCTTTGAAATGGCTCGGAAAAACAATTTGCCAGCCTGACCCAAGTTGTTAAAGAATCTAGCCCAAAACCCTTAAATGTTTTTATATAAACACATTTGCTTGTGCACTGTCCAAGTCTTTCAAAGGACTATTATTTTTCTGCTAATTTAAACCCTTCAAAAGAACCATATCAGTTACCGTCCAACATGCTACCTGTCCTTTCTTACAGCTGCAGTCTCCAACTCGCAAAGTATTCTGGTGGGATGCATCCTGCACTACCAGCAGCCAATCCAGTTCCGCAAGTCTGCGTCTTGTGATTGCTGCTGCACACTCCATCAAGTAGTGCAATTTTGTGCTTGTGTCAGCTCATCAAATGATATTGCTCTCAATTAAGCTCCTCATTGGGTCAGGTGAAGGTTGAGAGACCACGAAGGCACTTGGATATCCTCCGGCACATAAGGTATAGGAATTTTGCACTCAGAGTCTGAATCCAGTCTACAGAAGGGTGAAGAATCTGCGGTGTACAGCCTGTGATCATCAAGCCCCTTCCTGCAGAACAGATGGGATTTCCCCTGTTACAAGTGTCTCTTCCTAGAATGACAGCTCAATCTGCGCACACAATGGGCATGTATGGAGGCTGTCTGAGCATTCCTCCCCAAGTTGCTAGTGGCTATGCCTACGCAGGGACATGCCGAGGTGTAAGCACAGCGAGTACTGGACTCCCACTCCCTTACAGGATTGAGAGTCTTCTGGAACACTCACCCATCCTCACCTTATCAGTTGACGGATGACTCTGGTTGTTCTTAAACCCAGGTCACCAGATTGCACGCAGTAGCGCTGCCACTGCGTCAACCCACATGACCGGAAATCTGAATTTTGAGCCCACCTAGCAAATAACCCAAGGGGTTTCTTAAACTCATTTCACACCCTGCCCAATTACATTTTAAGAATCAAGATGTAAATAAAATATAATTTAAAAACTGCAACTATTTTATAGTTTCTCCGGGACTGGAACCCTCTTGCCAGTAGAGATGTGTGAAGCTGAGAAAACTTCTCCAACTGAACTTGGCGAAGTTGGCACAACTTTGCAAAGTTTTTGGCCAAGCAAAGTGGCACCCTGTCGCAAACTGACCTAACTTTGCTCGAACTTTTATGGAAAAAGTGCCACTTCACCTGAAAAAAAGTTGCAAAGTTGAAGTTGGTGATGCAGTAGGAGCTTTACAAAGTTGAAGTTTAGCAACTTTACTGCATCTCTACTTGCCAGATGTGTGCTGCGCCCGAGTTTATCCTACTTCAGAAACACTACAGTTACAAGCCAGACAGAACCTGCTGCTTTACATGGGAGCTCATTTTTTGTTAAATAAATTGGAATCACATGCCTAAAATCCTATTTAATACTTTTACCAAGTACCAGTCAGCATCAGGACAATACATGAAGTTTGCATCACCTTCTTAAAAATAAAAACATTGCCCTTACATCGGCAAATTAATAAACGACTTTTCCACTTTCCCCGCAGAATTGAAAATTAGTTTATATAAAAAAAAAAAAAAGGCATACTGCCACAGACTGTGCATCATAATCTGTTGATTGGAAGGCTAGCTCTGGCTCTTTTTTGGGGGGTTGGTTAGTGCCAACATTTTCGCCAAAACATATTGTTTCACTGTACAATGGGTGAAACCTATTTTCAAACACGTTATCATCACCAAACAGCATTAAAGATAGCCATTTAAAATGCTTAGACTCAATGTAGTGGCAGAAGCAGCCCTGGATATCTGACATTTTACATGGTACCTGGCTGTTCTGTTGTGGATCTCAAATGCTTGTAAGTGACCGTGGGAGAGAACACGGCAGCAGTGCACTAAAAAGCCAAAATAAGGGTCAGCAGCCATAAACCAAGCTCAAATTAACTTACATTCAAAGTAAATCCAAGGTACTGGTGCAGTAATCAGAGAGCACGGCACCAAATGCAGGGTATTAAATAAGACAAACTGATTCGCAGTTTTACGCATGAAAGTGCTAATAGGCTGTAAAAATGCATAGCACGTGGCATAAAATGGTTAGCGAATTTTAAATATATACATACACACACACAGGGGTTTTTTTTTTTTTTTTTTTTTTTACACTAATTTTGTCTACTGTGACACAGCACAGACTCGCTGAAAGAAATTCTACTGCTACACATTTCTGGAAATGGTTAGCATCACCCCTTGTTTTGCGTAGCATTCTGCTATGCTATACCTACCCTGGAATGGGTTGCAATTTATTGCCATGCTCTCCTATTACTGCACCAGAACTTTGCATTTATTTTGAATATAAAGTTGATCTAAGCTTGGCCTACTGCCCCGTGCCTTCTTCTGGATCTTTAGCACGCTGCTGCTGCATTTTCTCCAAAGTCTCGTTACCAACTTCTGCACTACCATCACGGCGTGAACGCATTCCCATTCCACACTTGTGATGACTAGTTCTGTAAAGTATAAAAATTACTTGACATTACCTCCCTCCACTGTGAGATATTGAAATGGGAGGGCTTAATTCATATTACAGCAGTCTTCTAAAATCCAACAACAATCTCATGAACAACTCAGCATGGAGCTATACAAACTACCAACAACATAACTTGAAAAGGTGCTCTTGGGGTAGGAAGTAAGCTCACAAGTGGGTGTGATCAGGTTACGTTGACTACCTAAAAAAAAAAAAAAAAAAAAAAGATTTGATAAAGAAAGAAACTCAGCAGAAAATAACTTTTGTAATACTTCCATACAAAAGTGCACAGCAGGTGATTTTTGCACTATACTCGAAACATAGAATTTGACGGCAGATAAGGACCGCTTGGCCCACCCAGTCTGCCCATTTCCCTACCTACTGGATAAGCTGGAGATCCTAGTTAACCAGCAGCCTACTTCTTCCTACCCCCACCCCCTAGAATGGCCTTAGGACTGTCCCATGCATGCTTGAATTCCACCACTGTTTTTGACTCCACAACCTCCTCCGGAAGGCCGTTCCATGCATCCACAACCCTCTCTGTGAAAAAATACTTCCTTAAAATTACCTCTGAGCCACCCCACCATCTTCAAATTGTGCCCCCTTGTTCTTGCACACCTCTTTTTTTGAAAGATGCTACCCCTCTTGGACTTTGTTGAGTCCCTTGAGGTACTTGAACATTTCTATCATGTCCCCCCTCTCTCTTCTTTCCTCGAGGCTATACATATTAAGCTCCTTTAGTTTCTCTCTTCATATGTCTTCTGGTGCAGACCCTGCACCATTTTAGTTGCCCTCCTCTGGACAGCTTCCATCCTGTCTATGTCTTTGCGGAGACTGGGTCTCTAGAACTGCACGCAGTACTCCAGATGGGGTCTGACCAGCTGTCTGTACAGAGGGATAACAACTTCCTGTTTTCTACTGGTGATGCCTCTCCCTATGCATCCCAGTATCCCCCCAGCCCTCCTTGCTGCCCTCTCACATTGCTTGCCCACCTTTAGGTCATCTGATACGACTACCCCAGGTCCCTTTCCATTGCTGCTGTTGTTAGTATCTCACCCCCATTGTGTACTCTTCCGCTGGGTTTTGTTTCCCAGGTGCATTACCTTGCACTTCTTAGCACGAATCTAAGCTGCCATACATTTGACCATTCCTCTAACCTTGCCAAGTCCCTTCTCATCCTTTCCACCCCACCTTGTGCATCAACTCTGTTGCAGATCTTTGGGTCATCTGCAAAGAGACATAGTTTTCCTTCAGTCCCTCTGCAATGTCACTTATAAACATTGAAGAGGACCGTCTAATACTGAACCCTCGCGGTACCCACTAGTAACCCCCTTTCTTCAGAGTGGACTCATTTACTATTACTCTGTGTTCTATTCTCCAGCCAATTCTTTACCCAGGCTGTCATCTTGGGACCCACTCCCAGGCTGACTAACTTGTATATTAATCTTTTGTGTGGGACTGTGTCAAATGCCTTGCTAAAGTCTAGGTAGGCCATGTCCACAGCCCCTCCCTGATCTACTACTTTGGTCACCCAGTCAAAGAAATCCATCAGATTTGTCTGGCATGACCTTCCCGCTGTGAATCCATGCTGCCTAGGGTCCTGTGCCCCTCTGGCCTCTAGATACTCGACAAGTGAATTG
Organism: Neoceratodus forsteri; assembly: GCA_016271365.2. Classification (NCBI taxonomy): domain Eukaryota; kingdom Metazoa; phylum Chordata; order Ceratodontiformes; family Ceratodontidae; genus Neoceratodus; species Neoceratodus forsteri. The sequence continues at coordinate 1,550,478,468 of CM057450.1, forward strand.
GTGGAAAAAATTTTGGGGAGGCCGTAAGTCCAGGACTTATGTTATTTTTGGTCCATAAGTACGTGGCAGGCATTAGTAAGTCACAGGTCCCCCCCCCCCCATTACATTTTTACTAAAGCAAATTTTTCGTCATTTCTTACAGGAAGCAACAGGCAGCCCTCTACAAGCCAAATTATTCACAGCTCGAAGGCTGGATTCAAGACTATATGCTTGGCTCTAAATTAAGTTTCACAATCCAGCATGCACCAGTGACCCCCACTTTTTTTATACTGAGATCACTGAAGCAGTGCTGTAAGGCAGACACACATGGTCTCTGGGTCCACTCCAATACTTTGTACATCTTTGTTTTTTTGTTGTTTAACTAAAAAGCCTTAAGTCTCCCATTTTTTATAAGCACACTCCTTGAGAAGTTGACTGGAAACAGTGGAATGCTTCAAAAGAGCATGAAATAGACACAAGGGATTGTTGAGGGTGGGGCGGGTGAGGGCGAAGGGCATGTCCTAGCAGAGAACTAGACAAGTGGGCAGACTAGGTGGGCCTGGTGGTCCTTTTCTGCCATCACATTTCTATGTATCTATGTATGTAACACTAATGACATCTCCCTGGTAGCTAGTGGTCTCCATCCCTGATCCACTGGTTGTAAGAGACTAAACTGTCCCTGGTGGTGGTCTAGTGGACCCTCCCAGCCTGACAGGCAGAGCCACACCACCCCACTTCCCCCATCCCCAATCTGAGCCAGAAACCAGTACAACCCATCTCTCACCATCATGGCTAGCCACCAGCTGAGCTCTAAATAAGCATACTGTGTATAGTATGCGCTTATTGACACTGATTGACAGCTCAGAGTGAACTGTCATTCGATGACTGCATACTGTATACAGTGCATGCTCATTGAGAGCTCAGTCAGCAGCCACCCATGGTGGAGAGATGAGGGCTGTGCTGGTCACTGGCTCGGTTCCGGGATGGGGGGAGCAGGGTGGTGGGGTATAACCTGCCAGGGTGGGTGGGGGGAGGGGGGACACTAGACCACCAGACGCAGTTCAGTCTCATACAACCGGCAGAGGTCTGGTCAGCAGAACTACGGAGAGAGCTGAAATACATTTTATCCCTACTCCCTCTCCTTCACATGAATGCACTCACAGTTCACACACTCCTCAACAACACAACAGGGACTTTGGTTATTTTTTTAACAAGTCAGATTTAATTTTTAAATAATGGGGGGCTCCAATTATTTAATGGTGTTATCTAAGCACCCAGTCTGCCCAGCGCCACCCCCCCCCCATGTCAAACTCCTTACCTCCAGGCTCCTGTCAGATGACTGACAAGATGGATCCTCCTTCTAAATAAATGGGCTGTTGCTGCTAACAATTCTTGGGGGGAGACACCCTTACCCAACGAATCCCGATTCCCTCTCTTAGTTCTCCACGAGTCATCACACTGTCTCACTGCTCTCCTCTACTAGCTCTAGTCTCTCCTCCCCTCCTCAGGACCGGCACCAATTCGCGAGGGAGTACCTAGTTATTATGGGCTTAGGGCTCCGACCGCTCTACCATTTCTCTAGACCAGCAACTCTGAGTGGCGACCTCCAACGGACTCCTGGCTCCTTTTTTCACAGATCCCCGCTCTGCAGTCTGCTCGACAAATATAACTGTTCTGCAAGTTACTAACATACTAAAATGCCAGCAGAATAGGCCTAACGATCTTTCGTGTCTGCTCGTTTGGTCAGCCCCCACCCTGGTTGCTGATCTTGCTGCCCCCCTCTCCTTCTCTGGCTTCTCCCTTCTCAGTTCCGGATATTCTTGCTGCATTGGATTTTGCTTCCAGAACCCTTCCCCTGTACCTGTCCCACCCCCTCTTGAACCCCTCTACCCCTCTAGTTAGGCTACCACCGTCCACACAACTCTGGTATTGACTCTTCTTTCCCTCTCTCTCTGTGCGGTGCGTGCAGTTGTGCGCCAAACTGCCAATTCCATGTCGCACTTCTTAATTGGCTGCTGTGAAAGAGAGGAGGCGTGGAAGAGGAGCACAGGAGCCTCAGACTACCAGCAGGGTGCCACAGATTCACAACCCCACCCCCGAGCAGGCTAGAAGCAGGCTGCTGCCACACCAGCCAGCCAGGCAGCAGTCTACAGTACACAGCAGCACCTTGGATCACGCAGAACACAGAGGGAAGCATTCACTTAAAGGGTCAGTGCGTACCTCGCTTGTCATTTATTTAAAACTTTCAAAGGTCGTTTCGGGGGCAGTAAATACAGCTAAGTCCATTGGGCTTAAAAGGGCTGTAGTGTGCAAGTTCCAAGCTGCTTTTTGTGCGTCCCGGACCTCGGACTTGGGGATTTTTCAACCCCTGAATTCTTTCCTTCAGAAATGATTCCATCATTTTCCCTATCACTGAGGTTAAACTAACAGGTCTGTAGTTTCCTGTTTCTGCCTTGCTCCCACTTTTGTGAAGGGGAATCACATCTGCCCTCCTCCAGTCCTCTGGTACCACCCCATCCTCCCATGACTTGTTAAAGAGGGTAGTCAGTGGTGTCACTAGTTCTACCCTTAGTTCTTTTAGAATTCTGGGATGAATCCCATCAGGCCCCACTGCTTTGTCCATCTTCAGGTTTAAGAGTTCTTTCATAACCCTTTCTTCTGTAAATGGGCTGGTATCAACTTCTGTATCCAGAATGTTTCTACTGTGTCAAAACCTGCCCAAATCGGACACCACTTGTACGGGTCATCGTATGTGGGCTCCATATCAGTGGAAGTCTGGCTCACGATATCAGAAATGCTAAATCATTATTGGAGGTCAAACAACTTGTAACGTTTAGATACAGCCTGGGTTTACTGTTTACATTTATTACAGTTGTACTGCATGCTCAATGTGTATAACAACGCCCAAGTCAATGCTGCCATCCCTTCAGAATCCCCATTTAAATTAGAAGCATCTCTCAAAGATCTTAGCCAGGTTACACAGATAAAACTGAACAGACTGTCCTTACAAACCTTTTTCTAGAATCTCAAAAGTAGTTACAACTGCACTGAAGCAACATGTGGGAAAAGCGGAGCTCCAGGGTTTCTGTAGGACTAACTGCCAGACAGCTGTACAGGCATAAGTGAAGCACAGCTAGTGTTACTATCACTGGGTGAAAATGCATGGTCCACTGAGACTTACACACCTGGGTTAACGGGTAAACATTTGCAAATTACATGTGCCTCTTAATAACAGCCCCTCTAAAAGTGTTTTTTTGTTAAGCACAGTGCATTCCACTTAAAACACATAATCCGTATGAACGCACAGAATTTCCAAGTCCTGATTTTTACCTATACTTCCTGTGTAAAACAGCCATAGAACTTATACACACACACACACACACACACACACACACACACGTGTGTGTGTGTGTAACCTCCACTATTAGTGCAATGCTGAAGTTATGCTAGTTGCCCACTTATTAACATCTCGGATTAAGACCTGTGAACCAAAAGCTAGGTTTACAAAGGTTCCACATCATCAGAGAGCAAATACAGATACAGAAGAGTTAACAACGCTCCAAAAATACTGTACAGAAGGATAACATAATCCAAATTCACATCCGATTAACAGACAGGTAGAACTAGGTAATTATAGCAACCGAATAACTTGGGTAGGGGAGGTAGGGAGGAGAATAATGGCGGGAGGGTAAGAAAACGGTAGAGTGGTTGAGGGGGTATCAGAATGAAAGGGTGCGGGGACAAGGAAGTTATAGAGTAGGCAGAAATGTAAGAAGCGGGGGAATAGGTCGGGCAACCTAAGTGGGCCTTGTCGGTTTTAGTGGAGAACAGTAAGAAGTATCCAGAAGAGGTAAGTAGGGAAGGGGCATACCTCTCAACTGCTATGAATTTCACATAGCACTATGATTGTCAAACTCTAATTTACTCTTGCTCCACATAGGTTTACTGATGTTCCTCATGTTAGAGTTATTTCTGCACACATAAATTATTAAATCATTTAACAAAGTTGATAGTAACATTCTTTATCACTAACTACATGGGGCCCACTATCCGTAGACATATTACTGTTTGAAATAAAAAAATGCTACGCATTTTGGCCCTTTGCTATGATTTTTAATTCTGAGAGGCTAAGAGGTATGGGAAGGGATAAAAGGGGGATTAAAAGATTGGGCACATGGGGATGGTGGTAGGCTATTAGCAGAGAGGGGGGGTGTGGAGAGAGGGGTGGGAGGAAACAGTAGGGGAAAAGTGAGAGCGAGACAATGAGTAAATGCTGCTGCTGTTAGGGAGGCAGCTCCAGGAAGAGAGTAGGCATGTTAGGTGTTACAGTCGCATGTACTGGTAGCAGCAAGATGTGCACAAAGTTGGGATTTGAAGAGGCCCAGTTCAGCTATAAATTGCAAGTCAGCATTAAGAGAGTTAAGCCATTTAGGGGCCCTGAAGGCAAACAATCATTGACCTAGTGACATCTGATGGAAAGGGATTAGTAGTGTGTTACTGCAGGTTCCCCTGGTTTGCCTTTGGCAAGAGAATAAGGCGAGGAGGTTCTCCAACTCTGGTGGAGTAAGGGCAAGGGTCGTTTTCTTGCCAAGCAGACAGACTTGGTATTAGATCCCGTTTTCCAGATTAAGCCAGCCTGAAAAGGCAGAGCTCGGTGTGAGTTAATCGATGTGTCCCTAGAACTAGCCTATAAGCTTTATTTGGAGCAGTCTTGATCCTCTTTAGGGGTGTGCTTGCACCTGCCCTGTAAACTACAAGCCCATAGTCAATGACTGATAGAACAGAGCTAGTAAAGGCAAGCTTTAGGGCTTCATCATTAAGACAATACATGTGCCTGTACAATTGGCCAATCTGTGAGTTAGCAGACTTGACTACCTGATTGATGTGCTGAGTAAATGAGAAAGAGCTGTTGAGCATTACACCAAGATATCTAAAGCTGTGCAAATAGTTTGAGGTCAAGATTGTGGTTACTGGATCTGAATTTCCCAAAGTACTTGGTTGAGATATTTCTTGGCCTCAATTCTTGGCACGATCTTGAGGTAGAAGGGGGCACGCTCTATGCCACGTCAGCCTGTCAGTTGTTTATTAGTTTGAGTTGGGGGGCTTTGTCCCACACATCCCTGTGCTAAAAAAAAAAAAAAAAAAAAAAGGTGTGGAAGTCAGAGCCTCAACTCAAATAAACTGACAAAACCTCACTTTTTTATTAGCTTATTTGAGTTGGGGGGGGCTTTGCCCCCACACCCCATGTTGAAGGGGGAAAAAAAAGGGAGGTGAGGGGGCAGAGCCTCTCAACTCAAACTGAGACAAAACTGAAATCAACAGCCAGCACACGATGAAGGTAGCCTAGTGCCGCTACAGTATGGCGGAGCAAGCATACAACGAAATTGCACTGTATTCTCTGTAGTTTTATGCTAAACTAACAGTGGTGGTCCGATAAGCTACACAATCGCCATCTGCTTATACTGCAGAGTCCTAAGCTTAACCCCCTGGACCCCTCCCAGGTTGTATTCAGTACTGGGGCCCTTGGCTCCAATGTGCATAACTTTGCACTGAAGTCAAGCTGTCAAATCCCAAACTATCTCTCTAGTTTTTCCAGATCCTCCTTTAAGCCTTGTACCCCTTCTGCTGTGTCTGCCCTCCTACAGAACATGGTGCTATCCGCAAATAGGCAAATTTTGCCCTCAATGCCATCCCCAGTATCTCTGACGAAGACACTGAACAGCACTAGTCTGAGCACAGAGCTCTGTGGGACCCCACTGGTGCTAGATAGCTCACCACCACCACTCCCCGGGTCCTGCACCTCAGCCAGTTTTCCGCCCATCAGGTCAACTTTCCTCCAACCCCGAGATTCGCCAACATTAAGGATCCCATTTCAAAGTATACGTCGTCCCTTCAGTTTGGCTGTTCAAGTGTGGACTCACCGACCTTGTTTTACTGACACTGCCTGTAGCTGCCTTACTAATTAGCTCTTAATTGTCCGTTAATGGGCTGCCCTATTTAAACTGAAGTATTAATCATCTATTTCAACATTTTAACCATCAAACCCATGTCACAAAAGCCCCCCCTCACTGAAATCAAACCAAAGAATATCACAGAAGCAGTTTATCAACATCACAGGAGCACCCTCCTTCACAGACATCAAACAAAGAATGACACAAAGCACTTTATCCTAGAGAAGCACCCAAGTGCTATTGCCATTACTTTTACCAACCCAGACCACTGGCACATACTGCAAGATGTACTCACCATTAAAAGAATGCGACTGGATAAGCGCACAGCCCACTTAAACACATACTTTTTGGCATTCCCAAGGGTACGTGTTTAAGGGGGCTACACTGTACTACCAAAATTAAGTTTAACAAAATTAACTTACTATAACATAAGGTAACTCTGTGATAAATAAAGGCAAGTCATCTAGCAGTAGCCCTCTGACCCAGTCCATCCTGTCACTTGTAACAGATGCTTTTGCCAGTTATCCTCATTAGTCAACCTTATTCTACATAACCTTGTATGCTGTTGAGGGGCCTCAAAATGAATCAGACTTATCCCATTATAGTTATTGAAATATCAAAGGTGCAGCATTCTTACATGCTGTTTGAGGTCGCCAAGACTTTTAAGTACTGTAAAAATACACGACCCTGTGGTGTATATACAGTAATATTCTGAATTATAATTAACCCAAAATATGGTCGAGCCCTGCACTCTCGGTTCAAGCTGCAGACAGTCTCCTTAGAATGTCCCCGATATTGTGAGCCCCTAGACTGACAGAATCGGTTTGGGAAATGTATTGTGATTACAAAGCACAGTGAGATTAGGGGGCTGGTTGAACATCTAGTGTCGACCCGCAATAGTACAGACCCGCACAGCATACAATGAGATCTGCAAACCATGCAGCAGCAGCCCGGAACGTAAACGACAACAAGCCGCAGGGATAGCCCGGGATTCAATCGGCCGCCAGCCTGCCACATTGACACAGGCAGCACAAAAATAAACTCAGCATTACAATAAATATATGTAAAAAGTACCACGACAAGGGAGAACTTGCTTGTATCTGAGTGTTCCGCACTACTAACTCCTCGGTTTATATGAACTAAAAGATAATCAGGTCGGACCTTCACTCTTGTTTACGTCGCCCTGCCCAACAAAATCCACCTTATTTTGGGACATCTGCGGGTCTCTACTCCTAACACCCCACCAACGCCATGTTACATGCAAAAAATATATAAATATATCTCGATCTGAACCATTTCCTCGCCCTGAGAAGGCTAAGAATATCCCCAATGATCGCGGGCTCGCTCTACTCGTGTTTCTGACAGCTTGCTTTTGGCTGAGTGGTGGTGTCTCGCCGCTCTGGGGTGATGGGGGGGTGTTAGCCCCGCCGCGGACAGCCCAGCCCCGGCTGACATGTTATTCGCCTTGCCGACTCCCAGCCGCTCGCACTCGCTCTACCTGCCCGCCAGCAGCTGCGACTGCCTCTCGAAATTTCGACAACGCAATCTCTCTGCTGCTGCCAACCCTGAGTCTGCCTTCCTCTTTAGCCCCAGCTCACTCACCATGTTGCCGCCGCTTCGGTGGTGCTGTTGAACGTCCCCGTGTGTGTGTGTGTGTGTTCCCAGAAGAGATCAACTCGACTTCCCTGCCTCCTCCGCAGCCCTCGTCAGTTTCTCGACTCCGGAGTGATGATGACGGTTTCACTGCAGTGGCTCGCGCTGACCTGCAACCTTGGTGGGAGGGGGGAAAGGAGGGGCGAGGAAGCTCTGAAACATCCGGGAACTGCCATGACGCTTTCCTCATTTACATACGCCGTGCGTCCTGCGGAGCGTCTCTAGCGCTGTGTCCGACGCTGAGCGTGTTTGTGGTTTTACTTTCCTGCAGACGGTGGTTATGTAGGAGTGGTGAACATAGAAGTCATAGGTGCTTCAGATTTCTGTGGTGCAGAACAGAGGATGATGAACACCGCCCTGAGCATTACAAGACAAATTATGGTCGCATTGGCTTCTGCAGGTGGATAGAACATACGTGGCCAAATATACAGATTTGATGTTTAATTGTGAGGAACATGATTGGTTTTGTTTACCCTTCGGTAATTGGATAAGGCCCTCTAGGCACAAGTACCTGTTTTCAGGGGCGACACTGGAGCACTGCTTGGTGAGGCCGCAGCTCGCGTACTGTGTCCAGTTCTGGAGGCCAGACTTAAAGAGGGACATTGAACTGCTGGAGAGGGTCCAGAGGAGGGCAACGAAAATGATCTGGTGCTTGGGGGGACAGGACCTACGGGGAAAGGCTCGAGGAGCTAAATATGTACACATTGGAAGAGAGAAGTGGGGCGGGCATAATAGAGGTCTTCAGGTACATGAGGGGGTTAATAGGGAGGCCTAATCGGGGGTGCTCTGAAGGAGGAGGGGCAACTAGAAGGCATGGGTGGAAGCTGGAGGGGGGAGATTCAGGGAAGAAAAGAGGAGGTGCCATGGAATGCGCTGCCCGGGGAGCTGACGGAGGCACAGACGGTGGAGGGGTTTAAAAGGGGGTGTGACAGGTACAGGGGAAGGGTTCTGGAAGCAAAGTCCAGTGCAGAAAGAATATCCAGGACTGGGAAGGGAGAGGCCTGCGAGGGGGGCAGCAAGGTCAGTTCCCAGGGTGGGGGCTGATCAAACGAGCAGAAGCGAAAGACCGGTAGGCCTATTCTGCTGGCATTTTAGTATGTTAGTACTGTTCATAAGGAGGTGTGGAAAAATGCCAGTGTTGAAAATCTGGAGTGAAAGTATTACAAATTCACGAAGTTACGAGTGTACGTGGAAACTGCACAACGTACACTCGTAAAAGTCATTTTTTGGGATTTTTTCACCAAATTTGCAACATAGGCTTTTTGAGAGCCCACTTTCTGAACAGTGGCACTGTTGTTTCATTAATCAGTCCCGAAAGGTGAGTCTGCAGCCTGACCGCGAAATCAGCTTTTGGTGGCCGGCCCGGTGGTGCTGAGGGTTGAGGTGCTGAACGCGACACCTCGCGCCATGCTGGCGACCCAGGGTCGGCAGGGGTGCTAGGGGATCGAGCATCTGGAGGACTGCTCTCCTCTCTTGGGGAGTGTTCCAGGGGTAGCCCGGCAGCGGCCCCCAGTGGTGCTGCGGCACACTTGGGCTCTCAATCAGGGGAAGATGTTGGGTAGCTGCCTTCCCAATGTGGGTGGGAGCACCCATGTCGCGGGCTGGGCAGCATTGCATGTCCCACGTTGGGGGCATACCTAAGAGAAAGAAAAAAAAACACCCTCCCAGCCCAGATAGGTGGTGGCCCTCACGCCCAATGCTGGTTCCCTGCCACTGCCCCTTCGATCTCCTGGGTCATTTCCTTTCAGCCCGGGAGGCAACGAATGCGTCCTTGAAGATGGCAGGGAACACAGCGGCGCAGAAAGGGAGTTGGTGTGAAGTGTCCTGAGAGAGTTCCGAGCTGGGGGGGGGGGTGATAAATAGAATTGAAAAAATAAATAAAAAATCACCTTTTGTGACCAGATAACACCATGACAGTGACTGAATTCATGAGGAGGGGTCTCAATAACCCCATGTTGAAAATTTGGAACCAAAAGTCGAAAAATGGCCGCGATATGCACACGAGTTGAAAAAAACATATTTATGCCATTATACAGCTTACCGGCATTTTTTCAGTTCGCGGTCGGATTTGGAGAGTGCAGATGTGTTCCCGGTCCACCGAAGATCATCGCACTGGGCACTGGAGGTAAGTATGGGGTGAGGTGGGTTGAGGGGGAGCAGGGTGCGTCAGAGGGTAAGGGCTGGGAGAGGGGCACAGGACACCGCAAGGGACCTTTTTTTTGGTTTCAGGGAGAACAAAAAAAAAAGACATCACAGGAATGTTTTTGTGTTTCAGGCTTGCTTTGGTCACACTGGGGTGGGCTCTCAGTGTGCCACCTGCATTTTGGGGGAAGGGGAACTGGAGCCAATGGGGATTAGGCCCCCATTGGCAAAGAAAGACTGTTTGGGGGGGCATGATGCTGAGGGGGATTGGGCACCCCCTTGGCACACAACAAATGGAAATTATGCCAACAGGGAGTGGACTTCCCCGTCGGCAAGTGAACTGGGTCGGGGGCATTCCGACAGTGGGATTGGGCACCCCCGTCAGCTTTCATGGGGCTCCAAGGTGGACGACAGTTTCCGCCACTATGTTCATGAAATTGTTATGCCAGGCAAGGTACCGCCCTGCAATGATAGGTCGCTCCCTCATTGCAGCGGAATGGTTGATGCTGCAGTGATGAGGCGGACCCTGATTGTAGACGGCCAAATCGTTTCAAGTTGGTGGCACTTTTGCAGGACCAGTGTCATCAGAACAGAGGGCCTGCATTGGTGAACACTGTCAAGCCCTCAAATCCAGTGTTGCCACAGTGCCACACCTCCACAACCCGCTTCTTTCCTAAGCTGCCACATAATGTTTCTTGCACATGCACACAAGCAAACATAAAAAATTAAGTTTTTAATCCCATCCCACTCCTGCTTCTCTCCCTGTGCTCAAAGCCGTTATCAGTAAATGTGATTTTTTTTTTTTTTAGATAGCATAGTTTAAAACATATTTGACCTGCCCCACCATTGCTTACATTCCCTGCTGTCCCACTGTGGTTACCTGACTTGCTGTCTGTCTTCACTTCTGGAATTTATTGAAATGTAATTTTATTGAAACCAAATTAGGCATTTTCGCAAAAAAAAAAAAGCTGCAGCTACTGTTGTGTCAGTTGTGTGAACATGCAGTCTCTAGAGGGTTCAGAATGCTGTTGTACCACAGAAGGGTGCAGTCATATTCTGTGGCCTTTGAACTGTGGTACAACAGCATTTTGAAACAGTTGGAAATCTACACAGAACAAGTGTCTACTATTTATGCTATCAGTAGAATAGCAGATGGCCGTTCATGGACAACAAGCTCAGGATTCCATTGAGGGTTCCTAATGACATTGATGACGGTCTCCAATTTCATCAGGAGCCCTTTTTGGAATCCAGAGGTTATTGTACATGAACATGATCTGCTGTTTTAATTTTTTTTTTAAATAGCAAATGGTGAGCATCTGTTTCCCCCACACATTTTTTAAAAATAAAAGCAAACGGGTACTTACAGGTTTTTGGGGTTTTTTTGTGTTCGAAGTTAAACATTTTTATTGTTTGAGAAAAGAAAGGTGCATACATGTAGATATAGATACATCAGCTATAACCTTTAATTATGGAGTAGTTGTCCTACATTTCATAATAAACAGGATACCAGGTAAACATTTCATAAAGCGACCCTTCCCAAAGTTGGATAAAAAACAGCCAGCATGCTGTTGGTTAAATTAGACTTTTATTTTCTATTTTTTTTTCCTTATCATTATGTGTTATTTCATCAAATAAGTCATTTTCTCTATTTTAAATGGCAAAACTGCATTTGTATGTTGTGTTATGGCTGAACACCTGTAATTCATTTTTATGTGCACATATATAAATATGCTAGCCTTACTGCGATAATGATCAGTAACAATAAAATGTCACCCTGATATCTGTCCTGTGTCTTTATTCTTGTTTAAGGTGTTTTCTTTTGGGTATAAGGTGTTGGGCAGTAAGCGTTCTTTTAAGTTCAACTTAGTTGGAGCCAGAACAACACCTTTATGCATAACGTGCATCTTCTACAACATTTACTCTTTAATTGAGCGAAGTTGTGTGATCTGAACTTTGTCTTATAGGTGATCAGGATATCCACTGTAAGTAGCACCTGTCAAAGGCCAGACGTCAAAAACGGCCAAACAGCTAACATTCTACTGATGAGTAATACAAACTATTTACACAGGATGCAAGTGGTTAAGTGAGAGGCTAGTCGCCTCGTTTTGTGACTATTATAGCTGTGGTGTGTGGCCTGTAAAGGTATTTTATTGTGGTTGAGGTATGCTGGGGGGTGGGGGCAGGAGTGTCAGTGGTTGACCCTGTGCTCTGCACTCTGCAGGTAACAAAGTGGATCATGTGTGGTTTATGGCTAGCCTATGCCTTTTCTTGGTTGTTTAATCAAGGAATCCCAGGAGGTTCGAGCTGGAGGATGTTTATGTTGTATAGATTGGAAAAAAGGTGCCCGGGTCTTATGACATTTTGCTAGGGTATCTGAGGAGATGTGGGACACACTCTCATAATTTACTAGTATAGTAATGTTATCAAGTAATTCCTTAAGGGTGGGAATCATTGTGGATCTCCATTTACATACTATGAGTCGTTTGATTTGTACACTAACAAGGATCAGAAAATCCCACTGACTTTTTGAGAGATGGAGGCTTTTGAGCCTAATAGATACAGTGGCGTGAAAAAGTATTTGCCCCAGTCCCGATTTTCTCTATTATTGCATATTTGTCACACTGGATGTTTTCAGGTCTCTTAGACAAAATGTAACATTAGATAAAGGAACCTGAGTGAACAAATAACACTTGTTTTTTTACTTATTTCATTTATTTAATGAAAAAGTTAACCAACACCAACTGGCACTGTGTGATAAAGTAATTGCCCCTAGTTAAATCAACCAATTAAAGGGATAATTAGACTCAGCTGATTGAACACAGTCAGGTTTGATTACAGCCAGCCCTGCTCAATATAAACCTCACTTATTTTGACCCTTACCATCAGAGTCACGTTGCCAGCACAAAGATTCAACAAGCATATTATGCCACGATCAAAGGAAGTTCCTGAAAAGATCAGAAAAAATGTTGTTGCTATCTATCAGTCTGGAAAGGGTTACAAAGCTATTTCTAAGGCTCTGGGACTCCATTGCACCACAGCGAGAGCCATAATCTTCAAATGGAGAATGCTTGGAACAGTAGTGATTCTTCCCAGGAGTGGTCGGCCTGCCAAAATTACTCCAAGGGTGCAGCGTAAAATCATCCAGGATGTCTCAAAGGATCCTAAAACAACATCCAAAGAACTGCAGGCTTCTCTTGCCTCAGCTAAGGTCAGTGTTCATGACTCCACAATCAGAAAAAGACTGGGCAAAAATGGGCTTCATGGGAGAGTAGCAAGGCGGAAACCACTGCTAACCAAGAAGAACATAAATGCTCATCTCTCATTTGCCAAGAAGCACCTGGATGATCCACAAGCCTTTTGGGAAAATGTTCCATGGACAGATGAGTCCAAAGTGGAACTTTTTGGACGACATGGATCCCATTATGTCTGGCATAAAGCAAACACAGCATTCCACAGTAAGAACATCATACCAACAGTCAAACGTGGTGGTAGTGTGATGGTGTGGGGATGCTTTGCTGCCTCAGGACCTGGACGACTTGCCATAATTGAAGGAACCATGAGTTCTGCTCTGTACCAGAAAATTCTTAAGGAGAATGTCCGGTCATCCGTCCGTAAGCTGAAGCGTAGTTGGGTCATGCAGCAAGACAATGATCCGAAACACAAAAGCAAGTCCACATCAGAATGGCTGAAAAGAAGTAAAATTAAAGTTTTGGAGTGGCCTAGTCAAAGTCCAGACCTAAACCCAATAGAGATGCTGTGGCAGGACCTGAACAAAGGCAGTTCATGCTCGAAAACCTACCAATGTTACTGAATTAAAGCAGTTCTGTGAGGAAAGTGGGCTAAAATTCCTCCCACAGTGATGTGAAAGACTGATATTGAATTATAGGAAGCGTTTGGTTGCAGTCATTGCAGCTAAAGGTGGCGTAACCAGTTATTAAGTGTAAGGGGGCAATTACTTTTTCACACAGTGCCAGTTGGTGTTGGTTAACTGTTTTCATTAAATAAATGAAATAAGTAAAAAAAAAAAAAGACAAGTGTTATTTGTTCACTCAGGTTCCCTTTATCTAATATTACATTTTGTCTAAAGACCTGAAAACATCCAGTGTGACAAATATGCAATTATAGAGAAAATCAGGAAGGGGGCAAATACTTTTTCATGCCACTGTATGTCTGCCGCTAGTGGAAGCTTAGAATTTAACATTTGTTGTAAATTGTGGACTTGATTCCATATATCTATGATCTTGGGGCAAGACCATAAAATGTGGAAAATATCTCCATGTGGTTCACCACATCTCCAACATTCATCTGAGTGTATTATGAATATGAAGCTACTGGAGTTCTATACCACCAGTGTAGTATTTTATTTTGGACCAGTCTACTGCTGTTGTCTGTAATAGTTTATGTGCAGCCATCCTGCAAGAGTCTCATTCACTCTCTGATATGTCTCTACCTAAAGCTAGCTCCCATTTTCTTTTTGCCTTTTCGGTTTGATCAGGAATGTTATCTTGTATAATTGAATATATAAGGCTAATTCTACCTTTTGTTTTCGTTACTAAGATATGGAGTGGGTGTGGGGTGGGCAAGCTCTCTAGTTGTTTAATCTTTTTAATCAGGAGAGTTGTAGAATCTCTGATCTGCTGAAACCGCCAGAAATCTTCTTTTGGTAATTTGTGTCTTTTTTGTAGTCCTTAAAAGGAGTCCATATCTGATTAGCCTGGTATTAGTAAGTCCTGTATTGTATTGATCCCTTTCTTTCCCCAGGATTTCCAATGTATTGATTTCCTCTCTGTCTTGATGATGTTGGCACACCATAAGGGGTTATATTTGGGGCGTGCAAGGTCTGTTTTAATTGTCTTCCCTAGTTTTTTCCAGGCGGTTATGGATGGTGTTGCAGCAGCTAATGAGGTGTGGGGTTTGAGGGGACTCCCATAAATGTATGTGGTAGGCTGAAAGCCCTTTATTAGGGCTGATTCTGTTGTGGACCATAGAGGTGGGCATGGTTCGGATACCTCAAACCATCTCAAAGTTTGAGTGGCTTTAAATGCCAGGTAGTATCCCTTTATCCAAGGTAGTCCCCATCCTCCTCTGGTCCAGTGCATTCTAAGTTTGTTCCTGCTGAATCTAGGCAGCTTCCCCTCCCAGATGTAGCTTCCCAGAAGTTTGTCTATCCTAGTGAAGCATAAATCGGGTATAGTCAAAGGTATATGAGTGATTAGATACAAGATCTTTGGTGCGACAGTCATTTTTAGTGCCTCTATTTTCCGCACTAGAAAGAGTTTCAGTTGTTTCCATATTTCTTGAGATCTGTTTTAATCTTAGTAATAAGTGGTTCTAGGTTATTGTCTATAAGTTTTGTTAGTTTAGCTGTGATTTAATTCCTAGATAAATGATGTGGTCCTTTGCCCATCTCAGGTTTAGGGCCATAAAGCGTGATTCTAGGCATGATTTTTTGAGTGGTAAAACTTCAGTTTTACTTTGCTTTATCTCTAGTCCTGATAGGCTGGATAATTTTTCTAGCAGTTGGAGTAGTGGCTGCACCGAATTGTGTGCATCTTGCTGTATGACTAGGAAATCCATCTGCGTACACTGGTGATATGATCTCAGTATCCCCTGTCCTAACCCTTATTATGCTCTGATGTTCCCTAATGGCCTCTGCTAATGGTTCTATGGCCAGGATAAAAAGGAGTGGTGATAGTGGGCACCCTTGGTGAGTTCCTGTCCCCAGGGTGAAAGATGTTGATAGAGTGTTGTTTGTTAGGGTATGCGCCTTAGGGTTGGCGTAAATAGCTCTGATCATATTGACAAAATTTGCTTTAAAACGCATTGTTTGCAATACTATATATAGATAGTGCCATTCCACAGAGTTGAAGGCTTTTCCGAAGTCAATAGCCAGTGCAGCAGCCAGAGTGGGAGAGGAGGTTGATAACTGCATTACATCTAGTAGGGTTCTAATATGATCAGAGCTGTATCTTCCTTTGACAAACCCCACCTGGGAGGGGTGTACTAGAGAGGGAATGAGTTTTTCTAGTCTAGTCGCAAGTATCTTAGCATAAATTTTGCTGTCCACTGTTATAAGCGATATAGGCCTGTAGCTAGATCAAAACTTCACAAGTGACGAAATAAAAACTGCCATTATGTGTCAAAAAAAAAAAAAAAAAGGCACCAGGGGAGATGGGCTACCAACAGAATTTGACCAAACTCTAACCCAAATAATTTCACCAATTATGCAGAGACTCTTCTTAGAAATACAAGAAACAGGTACTTCCCCCTGCCCCACAGTATTGAGAACAGCCATAACAGATTCTCCTAAACCAGGGAAAGACATGGTTTAGGAGAATTGTTAATGCTCCCCACGAAATGAAAACCTAAGTATTTCTGAAAATCTCTATGAATGATGAAGTGATTAAGTTAAGAAGTCTGTTGGTAGCCATCTCCCCGGTATTCTTTTTTTTTGTTATAACAATTTTATTCGTCACTTGGACCTGATCTATAACTGTAGCTTGAGCTGGGGTTATCTTTGGAAGGTTTAGCTTTGCTAGGAATGCTGTAAGGGCCTCCGGAATATTATTTACAGATGAGGAGTATAGTCAAGCATAGAACTCTTTCATTGTCATTTATTTCTTTTTCTGAGGTGAGTGTTTTACCGCTCACATCTCTGAGGGAACTCATGTGTCTTTTTAGTCTGTAAGCTAGTAGTGTCCCACACCCCACACCCCCCAAAAAATTTGTGTTTAATACGCATAATCACCAATTCTGCTTTCCTTGCTGTCAGAGAGCTAATTTCACTTCTTATTTTTAACATTTCTTTGTACAGATAGGATTTTGGTGAGGCATTTGGGTTTGATCTATATTGTAGTTCTAAGGCTTTCAGCTTGTTTTCTTTATCTTTTAGTTCTTGATCTCTCTTCTTTCGTCATTTCTTTATCTCCTTCTCTCCACCCCTTCCCCTCCCTCATGTATTTCCTTCTCCAATTACAAAAGTCCTAAACTTCCCTATTTCATCCTTGCCCCCCTCCTTCTTTCATCAGGGAACATCCACCCAAACCCTGGCCCTATTTCTTCTCCTACCCTGGCTCCTTACCCAAATAACATGTTTCCAAACCCCACTCCCACTACGACCCTCCCTAATGGGTTGAAGCTCCTCCACCTGAACATCTGCAGCCTGCTACCTAAAATCAACCTCCTACAAACTTACAATTATACACACCCCCCTGACATCCTAATTATTGCCGAGGCATGGCTCAGAAAAGCACCCCTGACAGTGCCATTGCCATCCCTGGGTATTCCCTCTCCAGACAAAATCGATCGGGTCATGGAGGGGGAGTGGCCATGTATATCCTGTCCTCACTACAGTTTACTACCACCCTATCTACATCCATCCCAGCTATCTATGAAGCCCTTGTCACCTGCATTACCCTTCCTTTCTCAATCCCAATCTTTGTTGCTGGCATCTGTTGCCGCCCAAGCATTCAACCCTCGGTCAGGACTGAACTCTTTGCAAATATCACCTCCCTCTCATAGTCTGGTGAACTTTTCATAATGGGTGACGTAAATCTAAATTGGTTGTCTCCCAGGTTAAACAAGATATGCAGTTATGTCGCTGTTCTAAACTTCACTCAACTTATACTTGAGCCCACACGCCCTAATCCCAAAACACAAAATCACACCCTGCTTGACTGGGCACTCACAACCCACCCACACCGTGTCATCAAATCTGGTCTCCTCCACGATGCCCTTAGTGACCACAACCCCATTTTCATTGTACGTAAGGTTCATCGCCCCAATCCTCCCCCTAAAATCGTACAGCTCTGGTTCTTTAAATCCTTAGACCTTACCCCAATCAGCTGTGCACTCGCTTCCACTGACTGGGCCCCCTCTCCACTGCCATTTCTGTTGACCAAGCACTTGACTATTTTAAGGATAAATTCATTGACTCCTGGAATGTCTTTTCTCCTTTCAGACGGACCAGAGTCCATGGGCTTTACCTCTCCTGAATCACCCACGAACTACTGGCCTGCTTCAGGGAGCGTGATCGGGCCTGGAGAAAACACAAATCTACTAAACATTCAAACGATTACGCCAAGTACAGAATGCTACACAATTCATGTACTAAAGCTACCAGACTGGCTAAGTCTGATTATTTCAACTTTTCATTCCTGACTAACATTAACTCTCCATCTCAGTTCTGGAGGGTAGTTCATGCTCTGTTCTCTTCCCCGTCACCCCTCCCCCTCTGGTTCTCAAAATAAATAACTCCCTAGTTTCTTACCCTGGCTCCGTGGCCAATGAATTTAATGCCTACTACGACTCATGCGCCACGTCTCTTCTAAATTCCCTGTCCCCATTGCCACCTACTAACTTCAGCCCTTCGCCTCAGCCAGTGCCTACCCCTCCCCCATTTTCCTTTTCTACTGTCTCTCCTGATGAAGCTCTTAATGCTCTCCTATCCACAACCCCTCTAAATGCTCCTCACCAGATGAGCTCAATCCTAAGCTTCTCTACCTTTCTGCTCCTGCAATTGCTTATTCTATCTCCTTAATCCTTAACCTGTCCTTTATTTCTGCCCAAGTACTATCATTCTGGAAACATGCTGTAGTCCTTCCTCTCCCCAAGGGTGGTGATACATCAACTCCTGGCAACTATCGCCCCATTTTCCTCCTTCCTACCCTTGCCAAACTTCAAGAACATTTAATTCTCTCTCCACTGTCACTATTCCTCTCTGATTCCTCCTTCACCCGCTTCCAATCTGGTTTTCGGAAGAACCACTCAACAACCACCTCCCTCCTCAGGCTTGCTGACTCCATCCTTTCAGGGATGGATGATGGCCTGATTACCTCGGCCATCTTTGTCGACCTAGCTAAAGCTTTCAACACTGTTTCCCATCCCTTGCTTCTTGATTTCACTCTTCTCGGCTGGCCTTGCTCCATCAGCCACCAACTGATTTAAATCCTACCTCATTGGCAGGACCCAGCCTGTGAGAATCCTTGATTCCATCTCCCTTCCACTCCCCATCAACACTGGTGTCCTTCAGGGCTCAGTGCTTGGTCCCCTACTCTTCTCCATTTTCCTTAATGATCTTTCCACAGCCTGCTCATCCTCTTCTATCCACATGTACGCTGATGATACTGTTTTGTACAGTTCCGGCAAAAACCCTGCTGCCATGCAAACCAGCTTACAGCATGACTTCAACCAAGTTCAGCTCTGGTTTGCTTCTCACCAGCTTTTTCTAAATGCCAAGAAGACAGTCTCAACGACCTTTGGCACCAGGCAGAGACTCTCTAGGCTCCCTCCCCTACCCACCTTCCACACCCTTGATGAGACCATCTTGGAGGACACCTTCTCATTTCAATATCTGGGAGTTTGGCTGGACCAGCACCTCAGCTTCTCTGTGCATATCGATGCTATCCTGAAGAAGCTGTGCCCCAAGCTTAGTGCTCTGTACAGGAATCGTAGTTGCATCCCGCTGACTGCGAGGCACAGTATTGTCCAGAAGATGATACTCCCCATCTTTGACTACTGCGACGTAGTCTATGGTGCTGCTCCCAAATCTTCCCTGACCAAGTTGGACACTCTCTTTAACGCCTTCTGCCACTTTGCTGTCGACTCCCCTTCCCGATCCCACCACTGTGAACTCTATCGCTCTCTAACCTTCATTCCACTGCCTCACAGATGCATCTCTCACTGTGCCAAACTAACCTCCAAATTATGGTTCGGGGGGCTCCCCTCCTATCTCTCATCCTTTCTGTCCACTCCACCTCCCCCCCCCACCCACTCTCTCCGATCAAATGATGCCTGCACCTTGACGGTCCATCGCCGCTCCACCCTCATCGGTCAGACTGGTTTCGCCCATCATTTCCCTAAAATTTGGAATTCCCTCCCCGAAATATGACACTCCTCCAACTACTCCCTTACCTCTGCCCTACACAATTACCTTTCCCTCAGCTGTTCCTGCTTTAACCCACCTTAATACCTGTCCCCAGTTTCTGCCTTCCTACCTTGACCCCCCCCCGGCAGGGTTCTCAACATCCTGAAGGGGGGGAATCAGGAAATGGCTACCCCTTTCCCCTCATTTTCAGTTCTTGCCTCTCCCCCCCTTCTCCACCTGCCCTTCTGGGTCACCAGTGTGCACAACCTAACCCCATCCTTTTTATTCCAACAGCACTTGCATACTACCTCGAGCCTGCTCCTGGTACACTCATGCACTATAAATTGTTCTATAGGTTTGTACGTTCATATGTTCTTTTGTATGATTTTGGACATGTATTGTAATTTACCCAATGTTCCTCTACTGTTTATTTTACAATACCTTGTGTTCCAACTGTTGCACAATCTTACAATGTTGTATTGTTTGTACTACCCACATACTAGTGTAACTGATCCTCCTTCACAACCCTGTGTAACCCCTTCCCCCAGGTCACACCGTGAGACGAGCAACTTGTTGTTCAGTGTACCCTCCTGGTGAAACATTTCAATAAATAAAAGTATGCAGCAAAGGAGATGATGATCCCTCTCATGGTAGCCTTGAATGCTTCCCATAAGGTGGCCGTTGATGCATCCCCCTGTGTCATTTAATTTAAAAAAATCTTCAGCGGTTCTGCTGAGCCAGGGACTGAATTCTGGATCCATTATAAGTAGGGGATCCTTCCTCCAGTTAGTCGATCTGTGGCTTACTGATCCATGTAGTAAATTTAGTTGAAGCGGGGCATGGTCCGATATGATGAGAGGTTTGATGAATGATGCAGTGATCATATTAGTGATTTTTGGGGAGGTAAGCCACATATCAATCCGGCTATATCATATCAATTTTATTTATAAAAGGCGCCTTTCTAAAACCAAGGTGTCTGTACAATAAAATACATAAAATAAAGTAAATTATTAGACACAGACGTATAAATTCCAGCAGAAAACAATATACTAGCAGCATATCAAGCTAAAATAACCACATCAATCAACAAAAGCCAGGTTAAAAAGATAAGTTTTTAAAGCAATTTTAAAACTCTGGACGGTTAGGCAATCTTATACCAGATGAGGTAGAGAGTTCCACAGGGACGGAGCAACAAAGCTAAATGACCTTGCTCCCGGTGTCTGCAAACGTACCCTGGGAACCTCTAGCAATCCCTCATTGGTGGATCGTAGAGGACGGAAGGGACAGTAGGGACAAAGGAGATCTTTCTGGTAACTCTGTCTCTGGTCATGTAGGGCCTTAAAGGTTAACAAAGCAATCTTAAAGGTGATCCGCCACTGTATCGGCAGCCAGTGCAGACCGCAGAGCACAGGCATCATATGACTGGCTCTTGAAGCACCAGTCAAAAGCCTGGCTGCCGTGTTTTGCGCCAGCTGCAAGCGGTGGATATCAACCCCCGGCAGCCCTAGGTAAAGGGCATTGTAGTAGTCAAGGCGGGAGGTAACGAAGGTGTGAACCAACGTTGGAAGATCATCGGGAGGAACCAGATGTTTCACCCGGGCGATATTTCTCAGATGGTAAAAATAAGTTTTAACAACTGCTGACACCTGTGATTTTAGGCTCAGACAGTCATCAAACATAACACCCAGGTTCCGCACCCGGTCTGAGGTAGCTAGATTGACACCTCCAAGCCACAAACCCGAAGGTGAACCTGCAAACACACCCGCCTCCCGACGGCCCGGGTTCCCAACCAACACCTCAGTTTTTTCAGGGTTCAACCTTAGCCAGCTCACATTCTTCCAGGCCTGAATTTCAGTCAGATAGCTGTTGAGCACCAAGACAGCATCATCTTGTTCAGGGACAAAAGACATGTATAGCTGAGTATCCTCTGCATAGCAGTGAAAACTCAAGCCATAACATCTAATAATCGTTCCCAACGGCAGCATATACACTGCAAACAACATGAGCTCTAGAATGGATCCCTGCGGAACCCCTCATGGTAGGGAGAAGCTGAGGTACAAACCCCAGACACCACTCTCTGAGTCCTACCCATGAGGTAAGATCGAAACCATATGAGGGCAGTCCCCGACAGTCCACAGTTAACCCGCAGGTGATCCAACAGCACATCATGGTCCACAGTATCAAATGCAGAAAGATCAAGAAGGACCAAGATGGAACGAGTCTTTCGATCTCTCGCTATCAGGAGGTCATTTAGTACCCGAACTAGAGCCGTCTCAGTACTATGTCTCTTCCTGAAACTGGACTGGAGAGAATCATAGATGTTGTGGCTGGTCAAATGGTCCTCCAGCTGTAAAGCCACCACCTTCTCAATAACCTTGCCTGGCCAAATTTCCCTCATTCACTAAAAATACCACCAACAGCGTAATCTGGTTCAAGGTCAGTTGGCATTCATCTGTATCCCCCTTCCCCAGGTCATGGCTGAAAATAGGCAGGATTTGTCTAGCGCACTTACCCGGTCAACAAAAGCTAACTAAATAAATAAATCTTACCCAAAAAGGGAAGGTTAGAGACCGGCATGTAGTTTGTAAGACCGTCTGGATCCAAGGAGGGCTTCTTAGGAAGAAGCCGAATCACTGCCTTCTTAAGGGAAGCTGGGAAAAATTCACCTCTTCAAGGATAACCAGACTATCTAACATACTAACTTACTAAAAAGCCAGCAGAATAGGCCAAATGGTCTGTCTTGTCTGCTCAAAAGCCACCAACCTAATGGCTGCCTGCCTCACCACCCCCCAAGAGTGTCTTCTCTAGATTCAGTTTCCCCTTGAACCTATCCCACCCTTTCTTGAAGCCCTCCATCATCATGGTGTCCTAACCTTTCCAACTGTCTCCCAAGCCTCTCCTTGATGAAGCCCTCCATTATTTTGCCAACTAAGTAATCTATCTAGTAATCGAAGTTATCTAGTCATGGTGCATTAACACTACCTCCAGCTACTGTGCATGTTACTGGTTTTTACCAGTAAAATGGATAGAATACAGTGAGGAAAAACTGGACCAAATCATTGGCATCACAGAAAGATCTTAGTTTTGCTAAAAATACCAGAATCCCATGTTTTAAAAATGGATTTTAACCTTTTTCAAAAACTGTAAACCCATGTCCCAAAGTATAAAGGCAAACGGCTACCGAGGCAGCGTGGTCTAGTTCAGCAGCCAGAGCACAGGCCACTGAACCATCAGACACTAGTTCACTTCCCACCACAGCCACCTGCTCAATGTAGCAAATCCCTTTAATTTTCCTTTACATCAGTCCTTCCACCAATGAAACCATGAAGAAGCAAACAAGACCCCACTGATGTGTTAAAATGAGAATTCAGACATCAGTTGGGCTGAGAGTGGAACGATACACTTCATGGGCTGGTGGCCATTTGGCTGCTAGCTTTCAAAACACAGTAGCCAAAATCGAAATTTAAATACCTGTAAATTTTCTTTCTCAGACGGCTGGTCTCCGGGCTTCCTTACTCCTGGGTTGTACCTCCTGATGCTGATCCACAGGCAGGAATCAGACCTCTGCAGCAGGTGACATCAAGCCCTCCACTTTCTGTTCTCCTCAGTTCTTCCTAAAGCAATCCAATGTGGTAATACTACAAGAACTTGGGAACAAAAAACAAGAATTTTAAGGCATATATGGCCGTGAGACCAGCCAACTATATACATTCTGGGAGGGAATCTGAAGCCCGGAGACCAGCCGTCGGAGAAAGAAAATTTAAAGGTATTTAAATTTCGATTTCTCTCTCCTAAGTTGGTCTCTGGGCTTCCCTACTCCTGGGATATACAAAAGCAGTACGTCCCCAGAAATCCTGGGTGGGAAGAATGTCAAAAGCCCATAAGGGTTCACCACCGCTTGAAACACTCTGCGGCCAAAGGATGCCTCTGCCGAGGACATCACCTCCAGTGAGAACTTTTTTTGTTTTTTTGCGCTAGAGTGTGTGAATGGATGATCAAAAGGCCACTCAGTGTGTGTGCGCTGTCGTTGCTTCTCTGAATTACGCCCACGAAGGAGGCCCACTGGGCCAGGCAAGTTAGTCTGGCCTGATCATAAGCAGTAGAGGTGATGGATAGAACCGTTTGGCTATAGAGCCTATTGAATCCTTGCTGCCCCAAATTTTTTTCCCTTTAGCTGACAAGAACACAGTTGAAGTTTTGTGAATAGCTTCCTCTCTCTTAATGTACATTTTTCTCCCTCTTCCCAGGTCTAATGTATGAAATTTTCCATCCTTGTTGCTTTTAGAGAGTGGGCAGAAGGAGGGAAGAATGAACCCTTGATTGTAATAGAGGGGAAACATAACTCAGCAAGGACCAGGCCGATGATATCAACACAGCCAACAAGCAAGTGCGTAGGGCCTGGGTCCGGGTCCAAACTATAGTTGGTGGGACGTAAAGTCTGTATAACCATCACAATATCACTGATTGTAGGCTGGCCAAAGTCGCACCACTCAAACCGGGAGTCCGACATCTCCTGCCGACCACTGCTACTCCCTAGAGAAAGGGTCGGGTGGATATCAGACCTGATGGCTCAATTCTTCGTGGATAAGGTTGCCGCAATCTTCTCACACTGCTCTTGTGAAAAAGCATTTCTGGGCTGACGACAGAGTGGATTGCACAGTCTGTCCACAGTCCGGAAAAGCTGAGCTGGTCGACTCTGCACAGCAGCACAGGAATTCTGCCTTCTTATGAGAAATTGTTGATTGATGGACCAAATAATGGTTCATCAAACTAAGCCTGTCACACACCAGGCCAGACCTCCGCCATTGCCTCTCTAGCCTTCGTCCAACTCTCCTCAACTCCCTCAAGGCCTCATCAAACCATGGAGACCTAGGGCGAAGAGAGAGTGGACGAACACGAACAGGAGCAATGGAATCCAGGGCCTCTGTCACCACCTTATTATAGGCGAGTACAGGATCCCCTGGATCCACGCATGCCCGATAAGTCCAGCACCGCCATCTGGGGATACACCCCTTAAAGTGCGGTACTGGACCATCTCCCTAGGGGCAGACCTTTTAGGAGGGGCCTCAAAACTGAAGCTGATGGTATGATGGTCCGACCACCCGACTGGTTCCACCACCAAGTCGGATATCTCCATCCCCAGGAGAAACACCAAGTCCAATGAATGACCACCAATGTGGGTCGAGGAGGAAACAACCTGTGTGAGGCCCAGTAAACTCATTAACTGGAGGAAGTCTTGTCCAAACTACGAGAGTTCATCGTCGACCCAAGTACTGAAATCCCCAAGGATCAGCTATCTATGGGGTCCCAATGTTAGGTTGACGATGAAGTCTGTGACTTCCCGCAGGAAAACATTTCCATCTCCTGGTGGACGGTAGACGAGAAGAATCCTGCACCCCACACCCTTGCCCACGATACATTCAAAGGAGTTGGTGGTTCCCACTGGAATTTTCCTCAGGTTCAGTTCTGATTTAAAACAAATGGCCACACCCCTGCCCCTACGATCGACCCTCGGGCGGTGTATCACAGAGTACCTGGGTGGAACCACTGAAACCAAAACAGGGCCAGCATTTCCATCCAACCAGGTCTCGGTGATGCAAGCCAGGTCAGCTGAATTTACAAGCTCACCAATTATGGCGGTCTTGTTTTTAATTGACCTGGCATTGCATAACACCGCCCAAGTTCGATGAGCAGCCGGTGAAGACCGAATTTCCTGTCTGCAATGAGCAGAACCCTTGGGTATGGGAACCAGACAGGGAGAACCCCTTTCCTGGACCCATTTTTCCCCAGGGCATCTCCTTGTCCCCACAATCCCAATCTGCCAACTCCTCTCCATTACCTCAACAGGCCAAGTCCCCGCCCTAACCCTCCTTGCTATTCTCAATCCCCTACACCATCTATACACCTCTGGGGATAAAGGGGGGAGCAACAAAAAGGACGAAGATCCCTCAGCCTGGAGGGGGAACAGTGCCTAACCATCGACCCTGGCTAACACATTTTCTAAAAACAAATAACCCAAACCAAATAATATATAACCATACAAAATACAACCCCTCCGCCCCAAAAATAAAACATAATAGTAAATGAATAACCCTCAAACACCCTTCCCCTATAATAAATGTCCTAAAATAAACAACTCTGAGTCTTGGGCAGGTGTAGACCTACAATACTTGAAGTAAGTTCAGTCATAGAAGTGTGAATCAACAGAAGTGGCAAATATCTTTGGCTTCCCAGGCCCTCTCACTGCCTCGGGAGATTAACAGAGCACAGGCACTCTCACTGTCTGTCCTGAACCAAAGGCTATGTTCCGTGCTTGACTGAGTGGCATGTATAATCCCTGACTCCCGGGTTTAGTACCCTCCAGGCGTCTGTAAGTGCAGTGTCTGACATCCATAGTTTGACTGCTCTAGTGGCCCTGGCATGGGGTTCCCTGGGGCCTTTACTCCTGTCCATCTCTGCCTCTAATACCAAATTGAAGTCACCCCCTAGCAGAATTGGGGCATTTTTTATCATTGAATAAGGATGTTCGTGCCGCTAGGTTATGAAAGAACTGAGGGGAGTCTGTGTTAGGGGCATACAAGTTCTCAGTCACAAGTGGTCCCTGAAGTGTCTGGAAATGAGCCAAAATCCAACAACCTTCTTCATCGTGTTTAGATTCTGTTATCTTCCAAGATAAAGATTTATGAATAAGGATCGATTACCCCCCCCCCACGTCCTTTGATTGGGCTGGGCTATGAACTTCTAGCCCCACCCATTCTCTGACTAGTTTGGTGGATTCATCATGAGAAAGTTTTGTCTCCTACAGTAGTGCTACTTGTGAATGTAGTTTTTTAGGGTGGGTCAGTACCTGCTTACGTTTTATTGGTGAATTCAAACCCCTTACGTTCCAACTGCGGAGTTTCAAATCACTAATTTGTTGTTATTAACGTGGATATAATGAACATGTGGAATGGAAGGGGTAGAATGTAGCAGGTTTTGACTCTGGCCACCCCCCCAACTGTGCCTAAGAATGGTACACCTCATAGTCTGTATTTCTAGGATTTTGTTTTCATAGTCTCTTTTAGCCACTTGCATATCAAAGTTTACTTTTCTTTTTTTGAACGCACCTGCCTTGAGAAGGAAGGGTGGTGTTTGTGATTTGTGTCTTTGTGTTTCAGGTAGGGTGTCTCTTGACAGAGTATCTCTTGAGTTAAGATCCGGTTCCCTAAGCTCTATTTTTATTCTACTGAGGTTCTCATGGATTTTGGGCTGGGTGAGGGAATTCATCTAAAGCCCTCCATGAGGACCGGCATGGTCTAATATGATTTATACGTGTCTAAATCTTATAGGTATGAAAGAAAAGTGTGTGTGTGTGTGTGCGTGTGCGTGTGTGTGTGTGTGTGTGTGTGCGCGCGCGCGTGCAGTGAGATATACACTGTCTAGTTCCTTGTACTATGGACTCTGTCGGTTCTACTCTCTGTTCACCTGTTTTTCTGGGTAAACTTTGGATCAAAGGGCAGCTCTCTATCCCCCCACCCTTGAGTATTTTTAGCCTATACTATCTGGGCCTTTTAACTTCTTTCTCCCTATGCTTTTATGGCAAGAGAAAAATACAGTATAGACATTTATAATGAGGAGTAGCTTCTTCACCAAATCCTGGTTGGATAGGTCTGGTATTGCATTTGGGTTTACTTACCTAGGCATACCTAATCGACGAACAACCTACATTTAAATGTTCCTGATGTTAAGTGTGTTGGTCTATGAGGAATCTACTGAGGAGGGATTACCCCTTTTGCTAATTAACCAGCATAACCCAAAGTCCATAACATATTGTAAAATTGTTCAAACATCCTAGCATCACATCAACACATTGTCATATCGGTGTGTCATTGTAACTGTATACCACTAAAGCAGTGCTAACTATGTATAGGTATATTGATATCTAGTTGGCAATTCCTCGTAAAGTTGGATTGTAGTTATAGCAAAAAGCAGTTTGGAATCCCATTAACATTGCCCTTTGAGTTTCAATAACTTGGTGCCATTAAAGGAATGAAACGATGGTTGGACTTGTAGGGTTACTAAAACCCCCCCCACTCCCTCCCCCCGAGTGTAGAATCCCACTCTTCTTTCTGTTTACACATTGATGGAACTAAGACAGCAGAGGTCTGTATCTGCACGGATAAAGCCCTCCTGGGTTTACTAGGCATATGTTTATTCCGAAAATGGCACAATGTGGAAGTAGCAGGGCTGTGAGGAAGTTCCATTTTTCATTTTATTAATTACACGTTAATTGTTTTAGGCTGTTATAATTTTCGTATTCTATATCTATCACTGCTGTTTGTACTTCTTGTCTGATTTACTTCCATTTACCAGAAAAAAGATAAAGCAGAAAGAGCCAGTGGAATCACGAATTATATAATTTTTTCCATTCCCCCTTCCCTCCTCTCTGGTGTACCTGGAGCAATCAAGAGTGTTCATGTCTTGTAGTTGAGTCTATGGAATTTTTAGGTTAGGCAGGGACTTTCAAAACACTTAGCTTATAACATACCCAATATTTTATCTTTAATACACTTATAAAAGAAAGTACCATATTTTATAAACATTGCCCAAGCAGACTAAGCTAGCATGCCCCCTCCCCTTTTTTCAGCTTTATGTTTGACGGCATAATAGATGTACATGGTTCCTTTATATTTATTTTTTAATACAGAGTCCACATCAAGGGTATCATGTAATCAAGCGGATGAGGCGTCTCCTCGAAGCAGCCAACAGTAAAGTTATTTGTGTACCAGCATTGTGCAGCAGTCGCGAGATAAGCACCAACGTCCGCTTGAAATATCACACCAACAGCCATCAAGCAAAGCAGAATCGAATTTGTAGTTATTTGCAAAATTTTGTGAACGCTTCTTTGCAGGAATAGCCTTCAGAATTGTACAATACTTTTATTTTAAAGAGACATGTTTAAAGTAATTCACTCATTTGATTCAGATGGCTGAGCAGATCACTCAGTGTTACTCAATTTGACTGAGATTTTCTTTCTCTTTTTTTTTTTTAAAAAGGCATTTCAGAAAAGCATTTCTGGTTGGTAACTAATCAGGACTTATGTTCCTCATTTATTAAATCATTACAACAGTTAAAATGTAGTGGTTTTAAGACGATGGCTCTCTGTAGTAATGTGCAGAGCTGCAAGAACTAAACCTCTGATAATGTAAACATGAGGGGTCATCATGCTGATCAGCAGTTCACAGTTGCTCTGCGATTACAGTAAGATCCCTTGAGTACATCAAGAAAAAGAGAAGTTACCTTATCTTCATTCAGCACAATGAAACAGGAGCTTTAATAGTGTTTTAAGGGAGTCCTCAAGTCTTCTCTGTGGACGACAAGCTACATGGGTCTCCTATGGAGTTTGGTAGAGTTTTGCAGACAGGCCTAGGTGGGACCTCGGGATCCATTTGTAGCGCTGCTCTCTGGTGTGCCTTCATTCCATTGATTTTTGGCAAAGGCTCTGTTTGGGTGCAATCGCCAGATTGCATCGTTGTATTGGTAATTCCAGGCAATGTAGTGTCAGTGTTTGATATCTCTTTCTCACATGTGGGGTGGGTTACTCTTAGACTACAGCTGTTGTTTTCTAATTTGGACAAAACTGTTGTTAACCGGGAAGGCCTTATCAATTTCCACCTCGGGTTCCTCCTTGGTCTCCATCTCTGGTTCAGGATCTTGATTGGAGTTTTGGCCCATACTCTGTTCTTCTGTGCCTTCCGCAATGGTGTGCTTATCGAACAGGTTCCTTTTCCTCTGCTTCCTTCTGTTTTTAGGACGGAGATCCCAGGGATCATCTGACGGATTTTGAGGAACACTGGGACTTTGTGTTTGGATAATTGCAGCAGGCGACTCCTCGCCTTCTCTTGGTCGGATTCTGGGGTTGGATCTTTTAGGTGTGCTGCTCAGGTTTTTGTTTATGACATCCATG
Source organism: Neoceratodus forsteri (assembly GCA_016271365.2). Taxonomy (NCBI): domain Eukaryota; kingdom Metazoa; phylum Chordata; order Ceratodontiformes; family Ceratodontidae; genus Neoceratodus; species Neoceratodus forsteri. Next base: position 1,550,508,004 of record CM057450.1, read on the forward strand.
GCTGAAGCAGGAATGCTGAACGTTATAGCCTTTCCATTCACAGTGATTTTTAGCTGTGCAGGATACCAGAGGGTGAAAGGAATCCTTAGATTGTGTAGTGCGTGCCTTACTTGGGTAAACTGTTTTCTGCAGGTATTTAGGTCTCTAGAGTAGTCTGGGAAGATCATTATCGGATGCCTCTGCCAGTTTAGCTGTTTAAGTTCTCGTGCTCTTCTGAGTATACTTTCTTTTATTGGGAAGCGCAGGAACTTTGCCAGAATCGGTCTCGGACGTTCATCTGTTTTTGGCAAAGGGGTTAAGGATTGATGAGCCCTTTCAGTATCGAAGCGGGGATCTCCTGGTAGTTTTAATACCTGAGGTAATATATGAGTTAAAAAGGCTACACAGTCCCCCAGTTCTGCTTCTTCAGGGAAACCAATAAACCTTAACTTGTTCCTCCTACCTCTGTTTTTGAGGACGTCGATTTTGTCTATCAGGGAACAAATCAAGCTGTCTTGTTGCCGAAGTCTGACTGAGTTTTCTTGGCAGGCCTGGGTGTTTGATTCTACTTTCTTTTCTACGACTGCTAATTTTACCTCCAGGTTTTTTATTTGTTCAGTGTTTTAATCCATTTTGAATTTTGATATCCTGTAGTTCCAATAGAAGTTGGACGAACATTGTCTCTACCCGATCGATTGAGATATCTGGCATTGCTGGTTCGGAGGCAGACGCTTCCATGAGGCCTGTAGGAGGACACTGTCTAATCTGTTTAGGAGTGTCGATTTTGACTTAACTGTCCCTTTTTTCTATGAATTGAAGCAATATTAATGTTCACTAGTAAGGTTCAACTTCTTAATTCAGAGGATTTTGAAGGATGAGGGTTTTGAGATAGAGAGCTGACAGAAAGATGCTGCTCATTCCATGCACGCTAGCCATGGCCCCTCAGGTACTTACAGTTAGTGGAGAGTTGGGAAGGCGTAGGGCATCAGGCAGTAAGATCACAAAACAAAATGAAGCAAAAGCAGTAAAATTCAGTGACAAAAAAACTCAAACAGAAAGCTGCAACACATCACTGTGGGTGTCACCGTTGTTGAGAGATGCCCTTTCATTCATTTTGACAGTTGTAATTGCTCAGGTTTAAACGTCGTTGGGCGAACTTTTTTTTTTTAGATTGTGGCTCGCACTGCTGGCGACGTCTTGCTGTTGTACCATTAGTCTGAGGTTTGATCAGTGGTACAACAGCAGTCTGACATCAGATCGATGGTACAACATTGCAGCAGTCACCAAAATTCCATATAGAACAAATGCTCACTATGTACTATAAGCTGATTCTCATGCGAGGAGAGTTGGTGACATCATAAAGTACGAGAGCAAAGCTCAAGTGCTCTATGACAGCAGTAACTCACCAAGGTGTGTGAACCAGCTTGTTCTGCACACTAAACTCATTTCAAGTAAACATCAAGCTCTTTAAATTCTTAAGAAAAATTAAACTTAGATACTTTTTCAACAAAAAATCGAGGCCTTATACAGGGTGGCACTATGGGGGTTGCTGAAGAATCAGTGACTACTGGGGAGGATTTGAACCTTACCTTGAGTGAAATCAGTTATACTGGGACTGCCAGCCCGTGAACTGACACATTAGAGGCTAGCACTACAGAATTTGATAATATATTGGAGGACTTGAACATCCAGGAACTGCAGAATTTACCCCAGTAGGATATTAAGACATGCAAGGAACATCAAGCATGAACTATGAGGGAGATCTATGGACTGAAAGAAAAAGAACATTCAAGCCAGACTCCGTTTTTATGCTTGCTATTCATAGAAACATAGAAGCATAGAATTTGATGGCAGATAAGGACCGCTTGGCCCACCTAGTCTGCCCATTTCCCTACCTAATGGATAAGCTGCAGCTCCTAGTTAACCAACAGCCTACTTCCTCCTACCCCCCCACTAGAATTACCTTATGTCTGTCCCATGCATTCTTGAATTCCCCCACTGCTTTTGACTCCACGAGCTCCTCAGGAAAGCCATTCCATGTATCTACATCCTCTCTGTGAAAAAATACTTCCTCACATTACCTCTGAGCCATCCCCCCCTCTATCTTCAAATTGTGCCCCCTTGTTCTTGCACATATCTTTTTCTGAAAGGTGCTACCCTCTTGGACTTTGTTTATTCACTTGAGGTACTTGAAAGTTTCTATCATGTCCCTTCCCCCCGTTCCTCGAGGGTATACATATTAAGTTCCTTTAGTCTGTCTTCGTATGTCTTCTGGTGCAGACCCTGCACCATTTTAGTTGCCCTCCTCTAGACAGCCTTCATCCTGTCTGTTTCCTTGCGGAGATGGGGTCTCCAGAACTGCACACAGTACTCCAGATGGGGTCTCACCAACTGTCTGTATAGAGGGATAACAACTGCCTGTTTTCTACTGGTGATGCCTCTCCCTATGCATCCCAGTATCCCGCCAGCCCTCCTTATTGCCTTCACACATTGCTTGCCCACCTTTAGGTCATCTGATATGACTACCCCTAGGTCCCTTTCCATTTTTGTTGTTGTTAATATCTCACCCCACATTGTGTACTCTTCCCCTGGGTTTTTGTTTCCCAGATGCATTACTTTGCACTTCTTTGCATTGAATCTAAGCCTCCATACATTTGACCATTCCTCCAACCTTGCCAAGTCCTTTATCATCCTTTCCACCCCACCTTCTGTATCGACTCTGTTGCAGATTTTTGTGTCTTCTGCAAAGAGGCATACTTTTCCTTACTTATAGATACTTGGGATTGGTATTAGATGCCCAATTGACATATAGACAACATATAGAGTTTATTTCTAATAAACTGAAACGGTTAGTGGGTTTTCTTCATAAGAACAAATCTTTTTTTAACTTATCTTTAAGGAAATTGCTTGTTAATTCATTGTTTCTTTCAATTGTAGACTATGGGGATTGTATTTATAAAAATACTACCAGATCTATACTGGACACTTTAGATACACTGTATCATTTAGCTTTGAGATTTTTAACTGGTCTCCCATGGTCAACACATCATTGTGTTTTGTAGTCTACTGTGGGGTGGGAATCTTTGAATGATAGAAGGTTACAACATTGGTATTTATTTACATATAATTTTGTTATTGGTAAACTGCCTAAATTCCTTTTGAACCAGTTAGAATTTAAACAGGAAAGTAAGTATAGTTTAAGATCTAGAATACTTCTGAACAATAGGATATCTAGAAAATAGCTGAAAATGGGGGATTATACCCTCTCAGCTTCAATTGCCCAGAACTGGGAATCATTGAAATCTAAACTCAAGTTGGAGGTATTAGTATCAATTTCACGTTTTAAGACCTCATTTAAGAAGCACTTTAACAATCCGTGTGAATGTTATGGTTAGTCCCCAGCTTTTTAGACTGATGTCATTTGTTTGAAGTTATGTAACATATGTAACGTGTAATATGCGTGTATGCACTAGCTGTGTGTGGATGTTGAATCCCTATACACGTGTGATGGACATGTGACCAGAGTAATGTATTCATTTCTTTTGTTAATGTATTTTGTAATGTAAGTATGCTTCTGCTATTTGCAAAGGGGACACAAAAAATATGGCTTACAGGGTCACCTGTCCAAACTAGTCTTAAGGGAAATACTGAGAACTGATGAGCTAATCCAGGGCGCACATCTTGGCAGATGTGAAAGTATAACTTCTAACATCTCAGACATTGAAGCCAGAGATTGTGTAAGGCAGATGGGAGAGTGCCAGACTGAACGCCTCAGCCAGCTTAAAAGGCACGAAGTATGGGCAACACACCTAGACTATCTTCAAGGCAGAATCATAAAGTGGACAGAGCACATTTGGGTGAATGAGGTCATTCCTCCATACATCCACCCATCTGGGGGGTGGGCAGGGATAGCCTGTCACTCAAAGTAGAGACATCACCTCCCACAATCAGAGAAAGAATATAATAGAGAAATGAGATTAATTTCTCTCTCTTGGACTGGAACATCAAGACGAGAGCCCTGCTGTACAAAGACTAGCTGACAGGTAAGATAGCACAGTGAGGGTCAGTGCTTCTGTAGCTAGGGCAAGTAAAGGATTCTAGATAAGGATAGTTCAGAACTTTGCTGTATACCAACTATCTGTTAACTTGCTTTATTTTCTGTTTCTTAGTAAATGTGCAACCCTTTTCTTTTCTTGTAAATACATCCCGATGTAAATACTTGTAGTATTTTAGTAAAGATTCTATTTTTATAGAATCTGTGACTGCTTGTTTCATTTAAAAGGGTAATTATACTATTTCTGCTGGACTCTGTTTGCAATCCGTCTCTGAAGGGGCACTCTACCCACAGTTACTGTGTTGACCTTCTTGACCTTGTGCAAAGCAGGAGGTAAAAAATAGGTTTACTGGTTCCTGTTGGTGAAAAAGATGTGGTGTCAGTGAGCAGGAACTCCCTGGTGAGCGGGAGTTTCATTACAACATGTATTAAGCACTCTGAGGGGGTGGAAGCATGGAAAACAGTTGTGAAAGGGATAATATACCTATTGATTTCATTCTGAATTCTCCTGGTTTTATCTTAAAACACAACTACTTTGAATTTAATGGGGCCCACTGCCTCCAAACCTGTGGCACCACAGTGGGGGTTTCCATGGCACCCTCGTTTGCCAATCTTTTCCTGGGCAAATGGGAGGAAATGTGTGTTTTCAACCCTGTATTAAATCCATTTCTGCCCAGGATCAGATTCTGGCAATGTTTTATTGATGACCTTTTGTGTATTTGGCATGGGAACCCAGAAGAAATAGAAGTATTTGTTAAGTGGATGAATATTAATACCAAAAATGTATGCTTTACACATCAAACTAATGCACACGGTATAGACTTCTTGGATGTTTCCCTGTTAAAACCTGTCGAAAAAATGGTAACATCGTGTCAAAAGGCTACAGAAAGGTGACTGCTACTAACTCAGTACTTAGGGCAGAGAGTGTCCACCCCCATAGACTTTTTAATTCTGTCCCTTACGGGTAGTTCCTCTGCTTGAGGAGGAACTGTTCTGAGGATAGTACCTTTTTGAAAATAGCAGATGAACTTAAGAGCAGATTCATAGCCAGGGGATATGACATAGGTGTTCTTAATGTTCTAGAGCACAAGCTAAATCAAGAGATGATTTGCTGAAAAAAAGAACACCTAGGGAACAGAGGGGCTCACCCACCTGTTACCTTTGTTACAGAACATAATAGGTCAGGTCAGATTGATATCGTTCATAGGAATTGGTGGATACTTTTGGGAGATTACAACAGTGGAAGAAGCAGTTGGGGAAAGGCCTAGGGTGACATTCAGTAGATCACCTAATATTCAAGATAAACTAATACCCATAGCAGGCTTCTGCCGGAAATAATCAAGGAGCAATGTGGCTACCTATCGGACCAAAGGGTTGCTTTAAATGTCTGAAGTGTAATATCTGTAATCATTGCAACACAGGCAGTAAATGTAAACACCCTGCAAACCCCACAAAAGAATTTGAGGTCAAATAGTTTATCATCTGCAGTACCACTTCTGTGGTATACATCCTTTGGTGCCCCTGCAGCATGGTATATATTGGCAGAACTACTAGGTTACTTAAAACTAGGATACAGGAACATTGCAAATGTTAAAATTGATACCCCAGTTGGTTTACATTTTGCCATGCACCACAGCTGCTCACCAAATGGACTGAAGTATATGGGGATTGAATGGGTTCCATCAATGAAATATGGTGATGACAGAGTGAACTTGCTTTGAATGAAAGAAAGTGAGTAGATCTTCAGACTACAATGTGTGAAACCTGATGGGTTAAATGACCAGTGGGACCTGACGCCATTTTTATAGAAATAATAAAGAAAAAATGGGATTGTTAGCATTTGACCTTTTGCATTTGTGATGACCTTTCATCGAAATCTTACTGGGAGCTTTAGCCATTCCGTTAGAGATTTAATAAATTGAAGATAGTAAGTAAGTAATTATTTTTGAATCTATATTTCTGACCTTATGCAATAGTCTTGACCTCACACGTATTTGTGTTTGCTTTTTTACAGGAGCATTTCTCCACCTGCCGTCTTCATCCCTGCATCTCTCCTTCTTGCAAGCTTGGTATATTTTTTGTGGATCCCCAGTCACTGAATGAAAGCCTCGCCTTCTTGATAATTGGGTGATCACTTGTTTACTCTGCTATGCACTTTCCTTTGTAACTTAAGCTAGTGTGGCTCTTCTATCACATAGTCCCTTGTTATTTGGTTATTGTTTACTGTAATACAGTTTGTGGTCTTCTTTTGTGATGGTCACATCATTTTGCATTTCTTTGTACTTTTTTTGATAGAATTTCTTTTTAGTGCCATATATTTGTATGTAATAGAAAATTGACTTCAAGTGATCCTTATGCTGTATGGCTATTGAAGATGTGATGTAACCTCTGTAGCCACACCCTCTGACTAAAGCTATTGCTGAAGCGCTGGGGTCTGGGTTGAGAGCCCTGGTTGATTAAATGCATTTTTGCTGAGATATCTTTTTTGTGGACATTGTTGATTTTTGCTATAGAGTGCTGTGTGCATTAATTTCTCTTCATGCATTTTGACAGTTGCAATTGCTCGGGTTTAAACGCTGATGGCCAAACTTTTTTTGTTTTGTTAGATTGTGTCTCTCACTGCTGCCAACGTCTTGCTGTTGTACCATTAATCTGAGGCCCGATCAATGGTAAAACAGTAGTCTGACATCAGATAGATTGTACAGCAATATTGCAGCAGTCACCGAATTCCATATAGAACAGACGCTCACTATATACTATAAGCTGATTCTCACACGAGGAAGGTTGGTAACATCATAAAGTACGAAAGCAAAGCTCAAGTGCTATATGGCAGCAGTGACCCACCAAGATGTGTGAACCAGATTGTTCTGCACACTGGGGGGGGGGAGTTGTATATAATACATGGCGAGTCTTTTTTTTTTTTCTTTTCAAATAAAAAAACATTAATCAGAGCTGGACAGTCAATATTTCATCTAGACTAAATCTCTCTATTTCATCTAAGTGGCATATTGGTTGTTGTGTTTGGTTTTACTTTAAGGAGCTCCCGCTTGCCAGTGCTACTGATTAAGTGTTCAGCTTTAAAAGGTAATCAGCAGCACCTGTGAAATGCTCTGACGTTTAGAACAACGTTTCAGAGTAGACTACCGGTGATGTCATGCAGGGAGCAACAGCCTGCTAACTGAGCTCCCACTCGATACAGACCATCAACCCTCTAAAATAACCAAATTTGACTGAAACCAGCTCACCAAACCTACAGAAGGACAGCAGTGCAGTCATGGAGATCTACCCGCACCCAGTCGCTACTTGAATCACTGGATGGTGACGGATTGCTGGATGGAGGGACTGACAGTGATGAATCCCAGGCTGCAACCTCTACCATGCAAGGCCACACCAAAATCAACCTAATGGCCAATACCACACTGGGGTGACAGATTGCAGTCGTGATTAAAGAACGTTGTACATGTTTGAACAAAATGAAGCTCACCACTGTGGCCCTCCGCACTGATATTGAGAAATTAGAAAAGCGGCAGGACTCCACTGAGACGCAGCTGACCACCACAAACCGCCACCTGGATATGGCTGAGCTGGCCATTGTTCAGCATCATAGAGAGGTTCAGCAACTACAAGACCTCAGAGGATGCGGAAGAATCGTAACAGCCAGAATAACCTCCAGTTGTACGGCTTACTGGGGGGTTGGAAGGCTTCAATCTGATCCCCTTCATTCAGTGATTCTCCACTCTGAACTTTCACTCCTGTACCCTGGAAATTTAATGCTGCACGCATTGTACACTGGGAACCAAATCCTCCAAAAAAGGAGCTCAGCCAAGGTCAGTTGTCCTGAAGTTTCTTGTTTTCAGGAAAAAGAGCTGGTGTTCCGCTCAGCGTGGAAAAAAAACAAAAAACGGTACACTTCAAGGAGACCAGGTTGTACCTAGAAAATGACTACCTCTGGACAATTATGACTTGTCACAGAGCTTCCTGTAATGAAGGCTCTCCACCAGCACCAACTTAAGTTTCATCAGTGACACTGGGGATGGTATTAAGGGGAAAAGTGTGCCTATTCATGGATGACACTAAGCTCTGCAGAAGAGTGGACACAGCTGAAGGGATACAGGACCTACAGGAAGATCTGGAAAAGTTGGGGAGGTGGAACAGGATCTGGCAGCTGGACTTCAATGCCAAGAAATGCAAAGTTATCTATACTGGAGCCAAGAATCCCAGGACAGAATACTATCTGAGTGGAGTCCGAGTATCTGCATCAGAAGAGGAGAAGGACCTGGGAGTGATGATCACTAGTGACCTGAAGCACTCCACGCAGTGCAAGAAAGCAGCAGCAAAGGCAAACAAGATGCTGGGGTGCTTATCTAGGAGGATCAGTAGTAGGAGAGAGGAGATTATACTGCCCTTGTACAGGTAATTGGTAAGGCCGCATCTGGAGTATGGAGTTCAGTACTGGTGCTAACACTTCAAAAAGGACATTAACCTGCTGGAGAAGGTCCAGAAGAGAGCTATAAAGATGATGGGTCAGTAGGGTAAGGCAAACGAGAGGCTGAGGGCATTGAACATATACTCCCTGGAAGACAGGAGGGGGGGGAGAGAGAGAGAAAGAGGGGACATGATTGAGACCTTCAGGTACTTGAAAGGGATAAATAAGGATGATAAGGAGAGTCTCTTTAAGCTGAGTGGCAACCATAACACGAAAGGGCACAGTCTTAAGTTGGAGGGAGGGAGGTCAAGAAGCTCTTCTTCACAGAGAGGGTAGTGGACACTTGGAATGTGCAGCCGGAAGAGGTCATCTCGTTGAAGACAGTGGGCAGCCCTAAGAAAGGCTGGGATAGATATAGGGGAAAGGTAAGGATCATGGGTAGGGAGGATGGGGGAGGGCAGGGACAGTAGCTCAGGCTGTGGCCCCTGCAATATGAGCAGACTTGATAGACCAAATGGCCTCCTTCTGCTGGCTTCTTCGTATGTGTGTTCGTATTTCTCTTCTAAAATAACTATTTTTCCTAGAGGGGATCCTTACATTTGAAACAGCAGAGTTCACAATTGCAGAGCTGAAGAAACGCAACCTCGAAGTTCCCCACACTCAAGACAGTCATCCAGCAAGTCCCTCTCTGCTAAACTAGCCCAACAACTGCGGGCACAACAGAAAAAGCAGTGGAGACAGCATAGAGCTGCGGCCGTCGAACAGATTGTCTTAGAGCCTCCAACAAAGGCAGGACCCAGCCACTTCACAGGAGAGCAGCTATGGAGCAGTGCCCTGGTCATCAACTACACCATTTTGCTTATGAGTACTCATCTTCCCTCACAAAGCACCCCCCTCCCCACATCTGGTAGCCCCCACTGGTCCCCTACTACTCCCCAGTTCCCACTCTGGAGCTAAGCTTGCTGACAAGTATGTGCTGTGACGTATCAGCCACTGTGACTGTTTGGGTGATGTCCCCTCCTCCAAGACCTCCTCTCGGTTTGTGTCAGGCCCTGGTAGATACTCCCACTTCAAGTAGCCCCCCCCCCCGCCACTGTGCAGCACTTGCGTCCTGGCTGGCAGAGGATGTATTATTCAGCACACAGCAGCACTGAAAAAGAAGTGCCAGGAACAACAGCATACACTGGAAGACACACTACAATTTTTACAAACTGTTCACCAACAAGGAGATGAATGTGTACTCTGACAACTGAAACTGGTGAAGTTTGACCTGGACTCAAATTTGCTTCTAGCAAACCAGAATTGTGTTGGCCTTACTCCAGCAGCACTGTTATGAAATAGGAGCTAGAGCTTCCAGTTTCCTGGTATATCCACTCCCTAAACAGCAAGTAGCTGCCACTGTATCATCCCTCCTCCACCTAGTCATGGGGAACAGGCTAACTAAGCTTAATGATATAGCTCAGGCATTCTGACCATATTACCAGCCTCTCTATACTCTAGAACAGGAGGCTAATCTGAGGAGGTAACTGCATTTCTCACCCCACTCGCACTGCCCTTACTATTCCAGGACTTGGGGGAACAACTTCTGCTCCCTCCATCACAGTAGAGAAGCTTGATGCAATTATCAGGAAGGCCAAAACTATGAAAGCCCTGATGGGTTACAGGGCAGAGTTCTATAAAGCTACAAAGGAACAATCCCTGCCGATTCTGCTGTGAGCCATGAACCTTGTCATGAAGGGGATTTCACTCCCTCCAATATGGTCTTATGAAGCCCCATTGGTTATTCTTAAATCCGACAAGAACCCCCATCCACTCTCCCTCATATTGCCCGCTATCCATACTTAATGCTGGTTATAAATTCTTTATGTCCCTTTTATCCCACCAACAAGATAAAATGCTCCCCTCTCTTATAGGATTCGACTAAATAGGCTTTGTCCGCTCCAGGACCACCACAAATAACACAAGACATACCCTAAATAAAGTCCACAAGATGCAGCACTCAGCCTCTCCCTCCATCTTGTTGAGTCTCGGTGCTGAAAAACCATATGACCGGATCTCCTGGCCATTCCTATATGCTGTACTGGGGCGACTGGGATTCCCAGTCCCTTTCGTACACCTTTTGCAGTGTATCTATCACTCCAACTTGCCTGTGTCCAAAAAATATTATTTTTTTTTTGCACCATGCTCCTCATGGCTCTTGGCCCCACCACATCCCAGCCCTCTCACCTTACTTTCTCCTGGGATTACCTTACTCCTGTGCTGCGCCCCCCCCCAGTTTGCCCTCCATGGCAGATCTCTCAGGATGAGGCCAGGTCCCTTGGGTACACCATATGTAGCCATCAGGAGAGTGTCCAGGTCTGTGGGCGCAGAGCCTGCGAATGCTGTGAGGCTGTCATACTGTGCGGGAGGGGTATTTCCACTTTCCGCTCGTTCCATCCCTTGAGACACAGATGACTGTGTGCACATACACGTGCATGTGAACATGCATAGTGTTCCACCAGGTGGCTCTGCGTGCACACACAAGTGAACATGTATAGTGTGGCACCAGTCTGCATCTCCCCTCCCCTGAAACACTCCATTGCACTGTCACCTGTGGTCACCCAGGTGGCAGTATAGCAGTGGAGCTGGCTGCCTTCCCTCCCTGTAAGAGAGCATCCTCTGGGATGTTCAGTGCTCCTCCCCCCATCTGGCACTTAACTAGCCGTTCTCATTCCCAAATGCCGGTCATCGGCATTGCAAGCGGTTGCCTTACTGCTGCACTGATGGGCTGGCACCTATGTCAAGGTTACTAGCACTCAGAGGATTTTCCTCTCTGCAAGAGCACTCGGTAGGGATACCTGCTGTCGTCTCTGCTCTTTGCCTTCTATATAGAGCCCTTGATTCAGTCAAGAAGAGAGGCAAACACCTTCTATGGAATCCGCATGGAAGGGGACGAGCAACAAATTGTTCTTTATGCAGATAACATGCTGCTGTACCTCAGACACCCAGAAACTTCTCTTCCAGCAGTTTTTGAGATTCTGCAGGTGTATGGCCATGCATTTGGCTACAAACTTAACATCACGAAAACCAAACCCCTCAATTTTCCCCACCCCTGCTACTAAGGGAGTCTTTCCCCTTCTGATGGGATTTAAAATATTTGGGTAATATATTACCTAAAAATCTGACAGCATTTATACCAGTTACCATGAGCCCTTTACCCACCAGATGATAAAATATTTCACAAGTTGAAATGCACTTCCACGAACTGTCTTCCGAAGGATTGAAGTAAGAATGGTAGCTATGCTCAGGACTCTTATCTCTTCCAAAATGTCCCTGTATCACTCTCACTGTATTCAGGCACTTGAAACAGGAAATCTCCTGTTTCACTTGGACTGGACAGAGGCCCCAAGTTAAACTACAGACCCTATTCCTGCCTAGGAATGCGGGAGTGGGGTGCCTCTCGCTTCCACACTTAAAGATTTACTTTTGGGCTGCCCATTTCCATTGTATTTTCCACCGTCCTCTAGGTAACATACAGTATGTACCTCCTGGTTGAATATTGAAGGTAAGATATTCCCAAATAATTTTTTCATTAAAGCCCTTTATCATAACTAGGGCTATCCTGAATTTATAGCAACATTACCCCCTTGGCTTAAATACCAAGTTAAGATCAGGATCTCCACCAGGAAGAGTCTTTTGCGGGGGAGTGGTCTGACTGCTGGCGTGAGCAGATGCAGAGAACTAGTGCTCCGCTAGAAACAAACTCTAATCCATTTAAAATAACTTAGTGCAAATTTTGTGTTGATACCTGAACCTACTAATACAGGTAAACTCTTAAAGTCTTCCAGACAACTTGTGGCATTTACAATGATGGAGAAGTCAGAGAATCAGCTGCCAACCGACCAGACAAGATGTAAGGCCCAGAGCATGTGGGCTGTAGTAGGAGACACTGTTGCACCAACTTCCAGTGGGGAACCCACTTTGACTTTGCTCCTTGCCACAGTACAGGGGCTGTATAGAAAGATAGAGGACTTCAATAACAGAACAGCCCTGCTTGAGCAAAAAGCTGAAACCATGACAGCCAAGGCATCAGTGGCAGGAGAAGCGGTGAAAAAAAGCTATTGTTACCTGTATGGGGCTGGTTTGGGAGAATGCTACCCTACGAGCATGTCTAGATCAGTTGGAGACCTTCTCCAGAGCTGCTGATATTCGTATTATTCGCTTGCCTGAGAAGACAGAAGGAGATGATCTGAAATGTTTCCTGGCTGGATGGCTACCGGAAGCCCTGTCTCTTGATATGGATGTCACTATTAAGCGGGCTTACCCCCTTGGAGACCACTGCATGATGATTCATCTCCATGCACTGTCCTTATGGTAACTGAAGGCCCAGAAGAAACAGACAAGCTACTTACGAACATATGAGCATACGAAATTTGCCAGCAGATAAAGGCCTAGAGGTCTATCAAGTCTGCTCGAATGTGCAGCTAGCACCCCTTATTTTGCAGCTACCCCTCTCTTCCACCCTTCCCCTCCATTGACCCTCCTCCTTGTCCTGTTGCATCCTCTTGCAGCGAAGCGATCCAAAGGAGCCAACATGAGAGAAGTAAATGTTTAAGTTTTTCCCGGACTTAAGTTTTAGAAAAAGAACACGCCGGAAGAACTCCGATGGTGTTCGATCAACCTTACGAATTGGGGGTGAATCATTACCTTCTGCTGCCTGCTGGTCTGAAGATATATTATGAGGGCAGATTTCTTTATTTTCCAACCCTGCGGAAGCCGGTAGGCTGACGAGAAGATTAGAAAAGAGTTTACCGCCCAAGTGGATGCAGCTCTGTCCGAGGCTGAGTCGGACACTGAACTCTGACTGTTCTTAAATGACTAGTCATACACAGGTTAAAAATGTACTTTTTATTTCATTATTCTGTTTGAACTATATGACATTCCTGCAAGATGCGAGTTTTAACCAGTGCATGTGTGAGAGAAGAGTTATATTGGAGTGAGGATCCCAAAAAATCTAAGTGGGCATCCATAGCCTTTCTGTTACAAAATGTGTTATAGCCTGATCACATGAGCAAGATGGCGCTGTCAGTGCTTTTAGATTCTCTCCCTGAGGTATCTCCTTCATGCGCCTGTCTCATTTAGTAACAGCCTCTGCGCATGTTGGGTATATTTGTCCTGTTTCATTTCAGTCAGGCTAAATCTTTATCTAAGCCATGTTTGGCTTATAGGAGAGTTATGCTTGTAATGCATGATGTTCAGAAACTGCACAATAAGTTATTTAAATGTTACGGACTGCCTAACCTGTTATTGCCGAGTCTAGTTCCAAACTGTAGTGTTCTACTTACCATGGATGTTTGTATGTTTTAGAACTTCCCTGCAGTACTTCTGTACTAATGTTTTTAGGATTTTGGGCACTACACCAGTGTTAATATGGCAGGAGCCTTTTGTTGTAATATTCAACTTAATTTGAACCCAGTTATAAATGAATGTACTCATCTCTACATGTATTGTGATGGTTGTTTTTTACTGCTAAAATGCAATAAAGAAAGTTTAAAAAAAAAAAAGTATTTTGCTTACCTCCTTTCTACCCCTGTTTTGCCCAGTAGCCCTGTTCCAGAGAATTTTCAACCTATATTCATTGATCCAGAATTCCACAACTGGGAGCACTCATTTCTAATGTATATGTACAGTATATATGTGTGTGTGTGTGTGTGTATGTATGTATGTATGTGTATATATATAGATAAACCACTCTGAGGTGTGTGGTCACGCTCTGATATACGCACGAGGCCACAGGCCGAGTGTGTCAACCACCCAAGGCGTGCGTATATCAGAACACGACCACACACCTCAGAGTGGTTGATCTATCTTATAAAATGTCAAAATTGTTTTGAAGGGGGGGTAAAAGTGCAGATGTGTGGTCGCGCTCTGATATACGCACGGTCATGTGGTGGTGCTCATCCAATAAAAGAGCAACAATTTCCCTACCCATTTTATAAATATATATAAAATATAGTGTGTATATAAGCTGGTCATGTCAAGGGATTAATGACCGGTTCGGAAGATGGGTAGCCCGAGGCGCAAATCCAGGGAAATTTCCAGCTTCGATGTTATTGCGATTATGAGTCCAGTTGCAATAACAGCTTTTCATTATTGCCATTTTTCTTTAGTTTTTAGCTGTCTGGCATGAGCTGTGCATGCCACACAGCATCAGTTAGCAGCTGGATCGGTCATTTCCAAGACATTAATGACTGATCCAGGAGCCTAGCTAGGCTCATGAATAATTGATTAGATTGATTTATAGCAACTAATGGCTGATTCAACACTTAAACCATTTGTGGAGTTGCAGACCACCTATGGTCTCCGCCCCACAGATTTCTTTTGTTAGCTACAGCTCCGGCATTACAGTGCATCCTACTTAAATGCATACCTGATAAATGCATAGCCTGCGTAAATGCATTAAATGTCCAAATCCTGATTTTTTTTTATTCCTCCCATACTTTCTTTGTAAAATAGACATTTTAAATGCATGCAGGATCCCTTACAAATGCATACTTTTTCCTTCAGTTTTGCTGTCCCAAGTGTAGACTGACTGGCCCAGTTTACTGACACTGCCTGCAGCTGTCGTAATTAACTCTTAACTGTCTATTAATGGGATGCCCTATTCAAAACGAGGTGTTAATCACCTACGTCAGCCTTTTACCCATTGAACCCAAGTCACAAAAGCACTCATACTGAAATCAAAGCAAAAAACCCAAAATAATTTCACAGAAGCACTTTCCTTTACACAGAAATCAAATCAAAGAATGTTACAAATCACTTTACATGAACCTGAGAAGCAACCTCCGTCACACAGCATTTGGACCAAAGAATGCCACAGCATGTCACAATCATTATCCCAATGAAAGAAGCACTTAAGTGCTATTGGCATTACTTTTTTCCTACTTAACCCACTGGCAAATACTGCAGGTTGCACTTACCATTAAAAGGATTCTTTGCAAAAAAACTTTTTTAATGCACCAGTTAGGGTTCACATTAAAGTGACAAATGTAGGGAAATGTACTGTTAGGGTTCCCAGTCCTAACAGCCTATGCCCACCTTACAGGCAGCAAAAGGAAAAGCCATTACTGTTTAACCTCTCCTTAGTCTTTGCAAATCAGACCTGGGGTGTTCCTTGGGGTTGTCAACCCTAATGCTCACCCCATTTAATCGGTAAAGAAGCTGAGATGTGCAGAGTGTGTATATGTTAAATTTGACAACACCAAGGAACACCCCAGGCCTGATTTGCGAAGACTCTGGAGAGATGGAACTGTAATGGTTTTCCCTTTTGCTGCCTGCAGTGTGGGGGTGGGGTGTTAGGGTTGGGAACCCTAACACCACATTTCCCTACTTTTGTCGCTTTATTACCCTAACTAGTGCATTAATGAAGTTTTTCACAAAGAATTTCCTTACTTTTTGAGATAGAATAATCGTATCCTCATTTACGCATCCTCATTCATGCAGATCCCTTCAAGATCTGTGTGAATACATCTATTTGCCTATGGAAGCGCAGGACCCTCTGGGCCCTGCACTACCATCCCTCCTTAGGCACATACATCCATGTTGTGGAAGTGCAGAGCCCAGAGGAAGCTGAAATAGTTTTCTGGTGGCTCTCTGTGTAGTCCTGTTGCATGTTTTCGGATGTTTGCTAACAAAATAATTTTTTAAGTGTTTAAAATGGTGCCGCTGAAGTGCGTTCATGTGGCTGCTGCCAGCAGTGCTCCCACTTACATAGCATCTTGATGTCATGTAGGAAAAGGCATTTGCAAGCAGGAGCACTGGTGACTATCATGGTTCATTGTAGGAGCATTGTGGGGAAATGGAGGAGGGTGAGTCTTGCTGTTGATTTGGAATTAGTTTAAATCTTTAACTCTGTAACTGATTTTATGTGAGTTTGCTGTGGGTTTGGATTAGCTTAAATCTTTATTTAACTCTAACAGATTTTTTTGTGAGTTTGCTGTTAGCTTGGGAGCAGCTTAAAGCTTTCTTTAAACTCTGTAACTGATTTTCAGGACTGTTGCTGGCTGGCAGGGGGGAAGGGATTCTTTGCCCAGAGACAGAGCAGCTAATCAGGTTTGTTTGGAATTCAGTTTGAACCTCTATTTAAATATTGACAGGGCCATTTGCCTGCTCATTCTGCTTGTTGTGGGGAAATGGAGGAAGGTGAGTCTTTTTGTTGATTCGGGATTAGTTTAAATCTTTATTTAACTCTGTAACTGATTTTTTGTGAGTTTGCTGTTGGCTTGGGAGCAGCTTAAAGCTTTCTTTAAACTCTGTAAGTGATTTTCAGACTGTTGCTGGCTGGAGTAAAAGTCCTCCCCACCCACGCCCTCCAGCAGCCTGAGGGTTGGGCTTGAAGGTTGTGAGGGAGGGGCTTGGGGAGCTGCAAACTGCCCATAAAAACTAACTCCTAAAGCTAACAGGTGGTGAAAAGTTCTGTCACTCAAGCTTTTACTAGTTGGATTGATTTTTTTTTTAATGCAATATGCAGGTAGGACTGGTAGAGGTTTAGGGAAGAAAGGTCAGTACGCACATTGATGCTCTGAGCAGTACTGGATAGTCAAAGGAAGGCATGGTACATTTTGTGGCTGATTATAGTGACAGAGATAGGGGACATGGCATGGGAGGGGAGATGCAGACACCAGGGGGACATAGGAGGAGGAGGGGTTGTGGTCGGCAGGATGGAGGTGGTGAGATTGAAAGGGAAGGGGGGGCAGGCTCCAGGGGAGCAGGGGCAGAAGTAGGAATGGGGGACAGGCTAGTAATCTGCAATAGATGTGGGTCGGCAGTCTGGATGGGCACATTATGGAGGCTACGGGAGTGTCCCGTATGTCGAAGGTTAAGAAACCTACCGTCGGAGATCCAGTGGATGGAGGTGGCGATAGGGAGGTTGAGGAACACGGTCAGAGCAGGTGGGGTAGGTAGGCACAAGGGGACGGAGAGGATGCCAAGGAGAAATGTAGAGCAGGAGCGAGGACACAGCAGGGGATGGGGTGGCGACTGGGGTCATGCAACAGGTATGAGGTACTGGCAACTGAAGTAGAAGGGGGAGTGAGATGCTTGGGATAGGGGAAGAGGGGGGCATGGGCCAGCGCTACAGAGGGGGACATTGGTACATCGGGGAGAGGGGGCAATGCCATGGCAATGGCAGGAGGGAGCAGCCAGGAGGAAGGGGACATGGTGCATAGGGGGTTGGGGCGGACCACAGGGGAGAACGGATGCTTAGCAAATGGGGACAGGAGGCTGGACAAGAGGGGAGGAGAAGGAGTAAGAAGAACAGCTCCAGAAATTAAGGGACAGGGAAGGAATAAGGGCCGTGAGAAGGGTGGGGGAGGGTGCAGCCAGAAGGGGAGTGTGGAGGGAGTTATACTGATTGGAGATTCTATCCTGAAAGGGATCTGGTGGAGGAGGGGTCAAAGATGTAGTCTGATTTGGGTGGAACCTGTACTGGGCCTGACAGCAGACAGGAAGGGCAGGCACTGAGGAAGTGTGTTGGGGAGGACGGCAGGAACCTCACATGGTGGTACATGGGCACAAATGACCTTGGGGGGGCTACACGGTGGAGTTGGTGCAGGAGAGGTTTGAGGAACTGGGGAAGCTGTGCTTGGAAATAGGGAGGTCCGTGGCATTCTCGGAGGTGCTACTGGTCCCAAGGGCGAGCAGGGCAAGAAAGGAAAGGAAAGCGGAGTTCAGCTCCTGGTTGAGAGACTGGTGTAAAGCACAAGGGTATGGGTTGGTAAGGAGGATGGGGGAGATACATGGAATAACAGAGAACTGTAGCAAGGGATGGTTTACACCTGAATGGGGCAGGTATGGGGGTGTTAAAGAGCAAATGAGAGGTTTATATTGTTTCAAGAGGGTATTTAAACTAGGTAGGGTGGGAGGTGAGTGTGCAGCTAGCATACAGGGTGACCAGGTTGGAGTGCAAAATGTGCTGTCCCCCCTTGATAACGTTGAGTGTAAGGGGAGGAGACCACTGAGAGGAGGGGGCAGACTAAGAAGCCTGGGGGGAGGACGGATGGGAATGGGTGGAAGGTGGTCTCCCTAAACGCAAGGAGCCTGGGTAATAAAACAGCAGAGCTTCAGGCGCTCTTTGTGGAGGGGAGTATGGACGTCACTGCAGTGACTGAGACTTGGGCTGCCCAGTACCATGATTGGGATCTGGCAATCCCAGGGTATAAAATTTACAGGAAAGACCAGGGGTTGGGAGAGGGATGGGGTAGCACCTCGTGAGGAATGGATCAGATGGGTGGGGGGGAGGAAGGGAGGACAGAGGCACTATGGATGCAGCTTCTGGACTCCAAGGGTAGAAAGCTGAGGCTGGGGGTGGTGTACAGACCACCAGCCCAATCAGTGGAACTGGACAGGGAGTTAGCAGAGCAAATAAGGAGGGTGTGTAGAAAGGGGAGTGTGGTGATTGTGGGGGATTTCAATCTGTCGGGGGTAGATTGGTGCACCACTGCCACCTCCAGTGCCAGGGAGCAGGTGCTCCTGGACGTGATCCAGGATGGTCTCCTGACACAGCTTGTCAGTGGGCCAACACGACTAGGTAACACGTTGGACTTGGTGCTGTCAGATGGGGAGGCAGTGAGGGAAATAAGGGTGGAAGACCCACTAGCTGGTAGTGACCACCAAATGGTGTGGTTCACTCTCAAGTTGGGCAGGGAGTCTGGAGGCACAGTAACAAAGGTGGTGGATTTTAGGAGGGTGGACTTCAGGAGGATGAGAGAAATACTGCAAGGGAGACTTCAGGATATTAGGCCAGAGATGAATGCTCAGCAAAAGTGGGAAATTACTAAAACTGGGCTAACAGAGGCTACAGAAGCTTGCACCAGGACTAAGAGCGAGAAGTACAGAGTCAGGAAACCATGCTGGCTGAACAGAGGAGTGTTGGAGGAGGTGAGGGCGAAGAGAGTTGTGTGCCAGAAGTTCAGGAGAATGAGGAAGGAAGAGGACAGGGAGGCTTATGTGAGTTGGTCCAAGGAGGTGACCAAGCGAGTGAAAGTAGCCAAGACCTCCAGGGAGCTAAGGTTAGCGCAGGGCATCAAGAGAGGGAAGAACTTTTTTAGATATGTCAGGGAAAGGAGGACGTGCAGAGACCATATAGTGAAGATAAATTGGGGAGGGGAGTGGGTGGAAAAGGGAGAGGAATAAGTGGAAGTACTAAATGAATACTTTTTCTCTGTTTTCACAAAGGAGAAGGATGGTCCACTACCACCATAGACTGGGAGGGTGGGGGTGGGAGAGGAGGAGATGATGGACGGAATGATCGAGGGGAGTAGAGTACTAGAGGGTCTGATGGCATTAAGGGTGGACAAGGCACCAGGTCCTAATGCATCCACCCCAGGGTGCTAAGGGAGATGACAGAGGTGTTGGCTGAGCCACTAGTGGACCTGTTCACCTCCCTGGACATGGGATGGGTGCCTCAGGACTGGAGGGTGGCCCATGTGGTGCTCATACACAAGAGTAGCCCTAGGGACGAGCCAGGAAATTATTGGCCTGTCAGTCTCACTTCCATAGTGGGTAAACTTATGGAGACAATACTGAAGGAGAGACTGGTGTCGTTCCTCAAGGGTAATGACCTCCAGGATGGACAGCAGCACAGGTTCATCTCGGGGAGGTCTTGTCAGATCAGTCTAATAGAATATTACGACTGGGTAACGAGAGCTGGATATGGGTCATGCTGTAGATGTCCTGTACTTGGACTACAGCAAAGCCTTTGATTCAGTGCCTCATGGGAGGTTGGGGGGGAAGCTGACTGCTGCGGGAGTGGGGATGGAGCTAACAAACTGGATAAGGAACTGGCTGCAGGAGAGGCTGCAACGGGTGGTAGTGGGGGGGAGCTCTTGACATTTAGACTGGTGATGAGCAGTGTGCCACAGGGCTTGGTGCTGGGCCAGGTGCTATTTGGGCTGTTTATCTCAGATATTGCACACGGAGTTGGGAGCAGGGTTAGTCTGTTCGCAGATGATACCAAAATGGGGGCAGTGGTGGATGAAGAGGATGGATGGAAACAACTACAAGGGGCCCTAACCAAATTGGGGGTATGGTCGGAGAAGTGGCAGCTGGGATTCAATGCAAAAAAGTGCAAGGTTATGCACTTCGGGGCAAAGAACCCAAGGAGGGACTGTTGGTTGGGAGGGGTGAGGCTGGGGATCACTGAGGAAGAGAAGGACCTAGAGTGTTGGTAACAGGGAGCATGAACAACTCTGCCCAATGCAGGAAAGCAGCAGCTAAGGCGAACAGGATGCTGGGCTGTATCACAAGGGGTTTCTCGTTCAGGCATAGGGAGGTGATCCTGCCCCTCCACAAATCTTTGGTCAGGCCGCACTTGGAGTACTATGTGCCATACTGGCGGCTGTATCTGAAGAGGAATATTAATTTACTGGAAGGTGTGCAATGGAGGGCAACAAAAATGTTAGAGGATGGAGGGCAAGGCCTACAGAGACAGGCTGAATATGTACATGCTGGAGGAGAGGACGGATGGGGGGATATGATTGAAACGTTCAAGTAATTGGGGATAAACAAAGCTAGCACTGAAGGGATGTTTAAACTGAGGAAGGGTAGGGACATGAGGGGGCACGGACTAAGATTGGAGGGCGGAAGATTTAGAAGGGAGATGAGGAGGCACTACTTCATAGAGAGGGTGGTGTCTAAATGGAATGCTCTACCAGAGGGAGTGGTATCATGTAAGACAGGAAGTTTTAAGAGGGCATGGGACAGAGCACAAGGAAGGGTCTGGGTGGAGGGGGCTAAGGCTGTCATGGGAATGACAGATGGGGAGGGGGTTGGGGCAGCTGCAATCTAGAGGGCTAGCTAGCCTCTTTACTGTGACCCTTTTCCTGTCTGCAATTAAACGATATGCTGTGGTGATCATCCTTTTTTTTTCATTTGTTTCCTCATGCTGCTGTGCCATAAGAGCTGTCACTCACAATCTCTGATGACAGATCACTCACAGCACGTTACCTTTGTGAATCTTCTCAAGCTAACTGTGTGGTTCTCATAATTTATTATCGACAGTATAATAAAATATTGTGGTCCCTGTTGTTGATTTAATGTAAACGGAGCTGTGACTTTCCTTAGGTTAGGTCAGATGTGTGACAACTACATACACTGCCACCCCCTCAGGTACTAATCCATAGACAGACTCGTTCTTTTTCTGCTGTCACAGTCCATATTTAAAAGAAAAATGAAAAAGCTAAAAAATAATAATATAGTACAGAACTTGGGAAAACTACATCCAAGCGTCATAGATTTTTTCTCTTTGTGCCCCTCCATCCTCTGCCCTTTTATATTCTGGGGTACATAAGTGACATAAAGAGAACTGCACTGGCTGCCTGTTCAGTGGTGGATCACCTTCATGGTCTGTTTACTGACCTACAAGGCCCTACACGGTCAGGGTCCTGACTACCTGCAAGAGCATCTGGTTCCTTACTGCCCCCTCCGACCCCTCTGCTCAGCCAACGAGGGATTGCTAGAGATTCCCAGGGTTCGGTTGAAAACATCTGGTGCGAGAGCTTTTAGTTATGCAGCCCCAACCCTGTGGAATTCTCTACCGTGTCAGATTAGAGAGTGCCTGATCCTGGAGAGCTTCAAGATGGCCTTAAAAAACTTATTTATTTAGCCATGCTTTTGGAGACTAGTGTATTTGAATCTGTAATTTATTACTGCATTATCTCAGATTTTATTGTTCTATTTATGTCTTTTAACTCTGTACAGCGCTTTGATATTTGTTTTTAATTGTGCTTTATAAATACATTTTTTTATTATTATTATTATTATTACAATAAAGATAATCCATGCAGCCAACCTGTCAGAACAGAAGCAAGGCAGCCACTCATAACTCCAGCACCATAGTTCAGGAACAAGTCCATAACACAGTGAACCCGGTTGGGAATGAAGGATGGAGTGTCCCAGATCACATTGGAAGGGATGTCACCAACTCCGCAACAGTACCACATAACATAAGACTTTGATGGCAGATGGGGACTGAGTAGCCCATCTAATCTGCCCATGAACCTACCCCCCCCCACACATTTTGCTGTTTTTGTTTATACCGTATGCCGGTCCCATGCGTGTTTAAATGCATTCACCATCTTTGCTGCAACCACCTCTGGGTGCAGATTGTTCCATGTGTCTATTGCCCTCTCCATAAAAATGTACTTCCTGATATTGCCTCTGAGCCTTCCCCCTCTCAGGCGTAGGTTGTCTCCTCTTGTACGCACTTCTCTGTTTGCATGGAAGAGTTTGTCTACCTGAACAGTGTTTATACCCTTGATGAATCTGAACATTTCCCTCATATCCCCCTCTGTCCCTTCTCTGTTCCAGGGAGTACAAGTTTAGGTCTTGGAGTCTAGACTCATATGGCTTGTGATGGAGGCCCTGCACCATGTTTGTGGCCCTTCTCTGAATTGATTCCAAGTGCTCTGTGTCCTTCTTCAGGTGGGGCCTCAGAACTGGATGAAGTTCTCCAGGTGTGGCCTCACCAGGGATTTATAGAGTGGAATGATCACTTCTTGTTTCCTGCTAGTTATTTCCCTGCCTATGCATCCAATGATGCTGCTTGCTTTTCATGCTACTTTTTCACATTGATTCCCTGCTTTAAGGTTGTCTGATATGAATGACCACATATGGCGGTGCAGCTTGAAATACTACTGGCAGGATGAAAATCAACTGGCTACAACATGCAATGGGCAGTCATCTGTGAGCACACTCGTCGAGAACATGAAAAATAGTGCAGGAAAACATTGCAGACCAACACTGAACATGAACTGACTTTTAAGGGTACAACGGACATAACATGGGTAGAAAATAAATATTACTGAGGAAAAAAACAGCCTATTTCTGCCTCAGAATGACACCTCTTGCTGCACATCATATGAGCACTGAGATGTGATAGCACACAATCAGGCAGCAATGAGACAGGCAGTGACATGGAGAAGGGGGTTGTGGCAGTGAATTTACTAAACTCTCTGCACATATTGGATGCATGACATAGATACTGCCCTGCCATGTGGCATTCAGATATGAATTGCCAAAAGGAAAAAAAAAGCATAAATGAAAATGCACAATAACAGGCATTTTTGGCACAAATATAAAAAAGTAAACATTTTTTGTTGATTAACATGCAGTGTTGCCGATGCGCCCTTCATGTTCACCATGGTCATCAGTAGTTGACTGTTCAGTGTCAGTGCCCGCAGTTGTTGGTGGCAGGTCAGGCTCATACAGGCAGGTCTGTACTGTTTGTAAATTTGG
This sequence comes from Neoceratodus forsteri, assembly GCA_016271365.2. NCBI lineage: Eukaryota > Metazoa > Chordata > Ceratodontiformes > Ceratodontidae > Neoceratodus > Neoceratodus forsteri. The sequence goes on from CM057450.1 coordinate 1,550,531,736, forward strand.
CCCCACATTTCTGTTATTGCTGTCCGAGAAGTCATCCTCATATTCCATTTCAAAGTTGGACACATGGCATTGTCTGATAAATCAACATTTTCTGTTGATTCAATCTCTATATCACTTCGGCTTCCAAAATTTGGCATCATGCTGTTGTCTATAGAAAGCCTCCAGACCACACTGGCAACCTATATCTCACTTAACATGACAGCGTGCTGACGTCCCATGCTGTGTCATTGCAGGACTGCAGTACACAAACTGGAACAGCACAGATTTCAACAAAATAAACACAGAAAGACATAGCCTTCATTATGGATTTTATTGCAGTTCGTCAAGTAGGAACTTCCTTCACTTAACCTGAGGACAAAAATGATGGTACCAGTAGGTGTCAGCTGCTCTTTAAACTTCCAACGTTATTCTATGGGAATTTTTATTTTGTAAAATCTTTATGGTTTTTATATGCCCCTTAAATTTTTTTTGGGGGGGGAGGGGGGTTATTATGTGCTATTCTTGCAGCACTCATGAGGACCTTTGTTTTGATATATAGCTTGTCCCTTAACAGCAAATATTAAGTGAGTTATGGCTTGTTGAAGTTGAAATGTGGAAAAAAAAAACTAAGTCCAAATGATTTTTTTGTGTAAACAGATCCTTTTTCATATGAACAAGACAGCCTCATGAAAAAGAATCCCTTCATACGAAAAAAAGAATCTGAAAAAAAAAAAGTCCTAATTATTTTTTCATATAAAGGCATCCTTTTTTGTATGAACAAAAAACCTCATGAGAAGGGATTCCCCTCATACTTCAAAAGAATGTGGAAAAAAAAGTCCTAATTCATTTTTTGTATAAAGGCATCCATTTTTGTATGAATGAAAAAAACCTCACGAAACATGATTCCTTCATATGAAAAAAGAATCTGAAATAAAAGTCCAAATTCTTTTTTTGTATGAAGGCATCCTTTTTCGTAGGAATAAAAAACCTCACGAGAAGGGATTCCCTCATACAAAAAAAGAATCTGAAAGCAATAGCCAGGATATTCAAAGGGTTGCACCTGGGCGCACCGTGATGCACCAGCGCAACCCCAGGAATGCGCCTGGTATAATATTGAAAGGTGGGACTACTTTGGCAGCAAGTCCCGATGTGCTGGGGCGCAAAGTTAATGTATGCCATGCAAATGCAGGGGGCGTGCCCATGCATATGTGGCACATCGCGATATTCAGCCCGGGATGTGCTGCACATATGCTGGCACAGCCCTGCTGTGCGCTGCATGGGGGGCTCAAAGTTGAGCCAAGAAAAAAGGAACAAGGCCAGGCCACCCACAGGTGGGCTGCTTTATTGCAGGGTGCAACACAGCACCCGCCAGCTGTGGGTGGCCACCCGTTCAGCAGGGGCACTGTGAGCACCCACACCCTCCACGGTGGTCTAGTGGGTCCCCCCCCCGTCATGCCCAATGGGCGACCGTACAGGTTAAAAACCTGGCGGTCCAGTGGTAACCCCCCTCCCACCTGTAAACTCGATCACGGGCAGTGGTAGTAGAAACATATTCCCTGGTAGTCTAGTGGTATCCCCCCCCTCTGTCCCGTAAACCTGATCATGGGCAAATGTTAACTGTATAATCCCTAGTGGTGTAGTGGTATCTCCCTCCCTCCCATGCCTGATCGTGGGTAAATGGTAAAATAATATCCCTGATGGTCTAGTGGTACCCCCCATCCACACAGGCACCCCTGCCCACCCAGCTTCCCCCCTCCCATCTTCGGTGGGTGGCAGCAACCCACATGCATACCACCCCACTGCCCACCAAATGACAGCTACAGTAGCAGCTGTAAGCCTGTTAGTCCTACGATTGCAAGTGAACTGCAGTGCATACTGTACTAGTCATTCACAGATTTGTGAATAACTAGTACAGTATGCACTGCAAGCCCATAGTTCCACAGGATTTCAACTGTATTAGCTGGATTGTAATTTCTACTACTGTTTTAAAGTGCTTACAGCTCTTCTGTTGTTTCCTTGCTCCTACACCCCAACCCCCCTATCCAGGCACTCTGCCTTGGCACCGAAAAGTCTCACTCTCCTTTGTCTTGCTAAATTGCTCAATCTAAACCTGTCCTGCCACTACACTATTTAACCCCTGCTATTTTTCTTCTCTCCAGCTGCCTGCCCTTGAATAGGGCTGCTTCAGCTTCCCCACAGTCGGACGGCACCCAGCCAGCTGTTGACCGAGACCAGGACGCCCGCCTGCAGCTCCTTGGAAGGTACGAGGACAGCGCAGCCAATCAGAACATGGGTGCTTCCAGCAAACCCGCTCTGATTGGCCAGGATTTTTCCCCTGCTTTTGCTGCCTGGCACTTTTTACAAATAGATTTAGCTGCAACTAAGCAAAATTCAAGTGCCTCATAGAAGGATTTTTAGCCCTCCCAGCCACCCCCCTCAACTGATTAAATACATCTATTGCCCGCCCACATTCCCTCTCACTCCATCATTGGTTAGTAAGCCTAGCAGCACTCGCTCCCTCATTGGCTAATAAACCTAGCAGCACTGCTTGCTCCTTCATTGGCTACATAAAACCCTCATTCCCTCTGCTCCCCCATTGGTTCCTAGTCCTTACAGGTTCCTATCATTTCCCAGCCCTTCACCTTCACCACTAAGTAACTACAGCACCTATCTCACCCACTAAGTAACCACAGCAGTAGGGTCCTCCTAGCACCAGATCCATGTCATGATCCTTCTACCAGGCCACCTGACCCTGCTCATCCCTATTCTCTTCTCCTTCCCTCCCTTTCCAACATGCCACCCACTTCTCCCATGCCCCCTCCCAAATCCTGCCAAACCTCATTGAGCTTTCCCAGCCCTCCAGCCCGGTGTCCACCTCCCCTTTCACCCAAGCATGGACACACTCTGCCACACGTCCCAGCCCATTTCTTTTCAACCCATCACTCCCCTGGGTCATTTTTCAATTTATTCCCCTATGCTCAGCTCATGCATGCCATCAATCTAAGAGACAACCGCTCACAGTCAGTCATATACAGCTATTCACTCACTACCTAACTCTCGCTCTCCTGCTCCTTGCAGCAAGTGACATCCACCCTAACCCCAGCCCCAATACTACCCCTCCATGCCCCTCTCCAGCATCGGCCTAATCTTCACCTCACTCTGAGGACCTTCTCCTACGTGGCCTGCACCTAAATACAAGAAGCCTTGTCTACAAGCTTGATTTCCTTCAGGTTCTTGCCATCCACTACGCTCCAGATATCCTCACCCTGTTCAAAACCTGGCTCAACAAAAACATCGACGATACTCTGTCGCTATCCCACTACATATGGCCTGCCAGGACAGAGCCTCCTAATTAATTGGAATAGCCATCTCGTAAACTCGGACTTGCACTATTCAATGGTCCTGACCAAGTCAGACAAAAAGTCCTATGAAGTAATACTAATTCAGCTTGTCCCTCCTTCTCGCTACCAATCTGCATTGCTGGGATATTGCCACCCTGGTACACCAGCTTCTGCTGTCACCGACCTCCTCAAGCAAATCCTGCCTAACCACGACAGGGAACTCTACATTATGGGCGATCTTAACCACAATTGGCTAGCTCCTGCCCTCAACAAAACCAGGACTGAAATTTCTGCCCTAAACCTCTCACAAATCATTACTGAGGCCACTGGCAACGTTAAAATCTGGTAACCACTCACTCATCGACTGGGTCCTTACCACACACCCCCACTGGGTCAAACAAGCCAGTATTCTTCCTGACTCCCTCAGTGACCACCACGTAACCTTTTTAGTGTGTAAAATCCACTGCCCAAAATCCCCCATTAAATTTGTAGTCCAACGCTCCTATAAATCCCTCAATCTAGCCCCTGTATTACATGACCTTGCGTTAGCAAACTGGGCCCCTGCCCCTCCTACGTTCTCCATTGATGATGCCTTCCTACACTTTAAAAACATATTCCTCAGCATCTGGAACACACACGCCCTACTGCATCGTACAAGAGTACAAGGAAACCACCTACCTTGGATCACCCAAGAACTGATTGCATGTCAAATCGCACAGGTCAGACCCAGACTAGGCCTCGCTCTTTTTCCTTCAAAGACATCTCTGCAACTGAGACCCTAAATGCATTACTTTCTCTCAACCCTTCAAAAGGCAAATCCCCAGATGGATTAGACCCCAAACTTCTATGCCTCTCGCTCCGCTATAGCAACTCCACTTGCCAGAGCTCCTAAACCAATCCTTTGCTGCCGTCCCCTGCATGGAAGCATACCATTATCATCCCTCTGCCAAGGAGGTCCCCTACCTCCCCCCACCACTGCCCTATCTCCTCCTCCCAGCCCCTAGAAAACTACAAGAGCACCTTGTGCTCACCTAACTTCCTTCCTTCCTCACTGACTCCAAATTCTTCACGCCATTCCAGTCTGGCTTCAGGAAGGGACACTCCACCTCCTCCTCCCTGATAAGGCTTACAGACACTATCTTGACAGGCATGGACAGTGGACTGATCACCTCAGCTGTTTTTGTCAACCTTGCAAAAGCCTTCGACACCGTCTCCCACCCCATATTGCTCTCGAGTCTCGCTGAATCAGGCCTCTCTGTCGCAGCCACAAACTGGTTCAGCTCATACCTCTCTGATAGAACTCATTTCGTTAGAGTCTCAAATGCATTCTCCATCCCCCTTCCCTTAACTACCGGTGTCCCACAGGGGCCGGTTCTTGGTCCCATGCTGTTCTCTATATTCCTAAATGACCTGCCACTCATCTGCTCTACGTCCTCAATCCACATGTATGCAGATGATACTGTACACTACTCGGGCTCCACCCCTAATGTGGTACAATCAAACCTCCAAGCTAACTTACAAGGTATAGCAATGGTTTAGCTCACACCAGCTCTCCCTAAATGCAAAAAAAACTGTCACTATGACCTTCGGCACACGACAATGCCTGGCCAGACTCCCCTCCCTTCCCTACTTCACCACCCCGGATGGCCAAAAACCTGAAGATGTCTCCTCGTTCCGTTACTTGGGGATTTGGCTCGACAGCCATCTCTCTTTCTCTGACCACATCGATGCTATGTCAAAAAAACTATGCCCCATGCTTAGTGCACTATATAGGAACTGCAGCAGCCTCCCTCCCAGAGTCCAATGTGAACTGGTCCTGAAGATGATACTGCCCTCCATCGACTACTGCAACATTGTATACAGTGCAGCCCCTAAGTCCACCCTATCTAAACTGGACACACTTTATAATGCCTTCTACTGCTTTGCTCTTGATCCCTCTCCCCTCACCCACCACTGTGACCTCTACCAAACCTTGGCACTACCGTCCCTTGAAAACCGCCACATCTCTCACTGTGCTAAATTTGTCTCCAACCTAGGGCTTGGTTCCATCCCCTCCTACCTTGCCACCGTGCTCACATATACCCCACCCCTCCTCCCATCATCTTAGATCCAGTGACTCTAGCCAACTGTCAATCCCTAAGTAGAAGACCTCTGCTGGTCAAGCTGCCTTCTCACACTGGCTCCCCAAGCTCTGAAACACCCTCCCACCGCAAATTCAGCACTCCTCCTCTTCCCACTCACTGTCTACCACCCTAGCAAACTTTCTTGCTACAAATTACTCCTGTACCTGAACCTGCCATGCCCCACTATCCCTTCCTCAATGCCTGACCAGCGGCCTTAGCCTTGCTACAGAAGCTGGCGTATAACTCCAACCTTGCACTTATGTCATAGGTATCATAGGTAAGTACAGAGCAAAGAAGACTTTCGTCCATTGTGCTCACTTCAGACACTAATTATGGTAGCTCTCTATTTTGTTCGCTATGCAATGCTTGTCCAGTTTCCTCTCGAACTCAAGCATGGTCTTACTAGCAACCACCTCCTCAGGTAAGTTGTTCCAAACTGGAATGACTTTAACACTAAACCAGTGTTTTCTTTTTGTTGTCTTAAAATTTTGCCCCTTCAACTGCCATGAGTGTGTCCTAGTGTCATAATGCTGATCCCTAAGTGTAAGTCCCAGTTTATCCCTTAGGTTGAAGTCTACAGGAGGCAGTATAGTGCAGTGGTCTAAGGCTCTGAGCTGCAAATCTGGTGACAGCCAGAAGACCAGACCAGGGTTTGAATCCCACAGCTTCCACTTGCATACTGTGTGACCCTGAGCAAGTCACTTAACTTCCTTGTGCTCCCCGGTCACACCTGGAAACAAGCTTCGGCTTAGTGTGCCTTTCCTGGTTAAACAATTTCCCCTTTCCCTTTAAGTGAACTATACACCATACACATGTCTCCTTTCAATCGTCTATACTCCAGTGTGAACATCCCCAAATCTTTTAATCTGTCCTCATAATCTAGGTCCCTAACATCTGCTACCAACCTAGTTGCCCTTCTCTGAACCCTCTCCAATCTCTTGACATTGACCTAAACTCTGGTGACCAGAACTGGGCACAATACTCCAACTGTGGCCTCACCAGCGCACCAAACAGAGGTACAATCACCTCCCTCTTCCTACTCTTAATATGCTTCTTAATATTGACAAGAATACCACCAGCGGTCTTTATAACCTGGCTACAATGATAATGGAACTTGAGATCATTTGTCACTTTAACACCCAGATCTCTTTCTTCAAGTACCTTTCCCAGCATATGTCCATTTAGAACATAATCAGCTTTTTTGTTATTTTTCCCAAAGTGCATAACTGCACATTTATTGGTGTTAAAAGATAACTTATAATCCCTAGCCCATCTTTCCATTTTAAATGCTTTCTGCAGCTTCATTACCTCATCACTATTTTTGATACTAGTACCAATCCTAGTGTCATTTGCAAATTTGGTTTCCCAAACATCCCCTCCTCCAGTCAGTGAGTGTGTGTGTATATATATATATATATATATATATATATATATATATATATATACAGTATGTATATTAAACAAACAAGGCCCCAGTACAGATCCATGGGGAACTCTACTTTCTACTCCCAACCAATCAGAATATACACCCTTTAAACAAACACTCTGCTTTCTATCACTCAGCCATGCTTTTACCCAAGATGTAATATACCCAGATATTTTGTGTTCTATTAAAGCATCCACCAATTCCCCATGTGGGACCTTATCGAATGCTTTGGAAAAATTTAAAAACACTACATCCACAGAGGTACCCTCATCCAAGGCCCTACTCATATGCTCATAAAACTCTAGGAGATTCGTCTGACATGATAAACCCTTCTTAAAGCCATGTTGTGCATCATCACAGTCCCCTGCTAATTTCAAGAACTCCACTATTTGGTCCTTAATAATAGTTTCCAATATTTTCCCCAAAACAGTGGTCAAGATTACAGGTCTATAGTTACTCAATTCCTGTTTTGACCCCTTTTTATGGATAGGAACGACATTTGCTTTGCACCATACCTCTATCACCTCCCCTCTATCCAGTGATGTTTTAAACAATACTGTTATGGGTTCTGCCAATACTGTTGCCAGCTCCCTAAGAACTCTAGGATGGATCCCATCTGGTCCCTGAGACATATTTGGATCCAGGTGCTTCCATCTACCCTCAATATCTCCTTTATTCAAAACAATTTTATAACCAGTATTATACAGATGGTCCCTAGTACTTTCAGATTTATTATTAAAGACAGATGAAAAATAAGTATTGAAATGCCCTGCCATAGCCTGGTTGTCCTCAACTAGATTCCCAGCCAGGTCCTTAATGGGCCTCACAGTAGTTTTACTCCCCTTTTTATTATTAATATAAGTGTAGAATGATTTATGATTATCTTTAACTCTTGTAACCAAATTTAACTCATAATTCTGAGTTGCATGTTTAATAGCTTTTTTAGTTTCTTTTAATAGTTGATTATACACAGCCCAATTTTTTGCACACTCACTTTTCCTAGCTTTAATATAAGCTCTTTTTTTCTTTTTAATCAATTTCGTAATTCTAGGGTATAGCCATGAGGGAATTTTACCGAATCCATTGTATTTCTTCCTTAATGGGACATACTTGTTTACCAAATCAACAATCTTCTTCTCCAAGATAGCCCAGTTATCCTTTAATGATCTATTTTCAAACTCTTTCAGTCATCCCCACTCCAGGAGTTCCAGTCTCATTTTATTGAAATTGGCCTTGTTAAAGTTCCGGACCTTGGTTGAACCAGAAATAGTAGAATATATGTTGTTCAGACGTGAGAGATCCTCTGTAAGACTTTGCAGAGGTGTGATCCAGATAACAATATCTGCTGGTCAGTGTGCATTTTTGTTTGGCCGAAATGACTTTTTATAATTTTCTGTCTACTATTCCTAAGTCTCAGACACAGCTGACGACTAGGCCAGGTTCACCCCAAAAAACCTCGGTGGCAACCGTACATCTGGAAGCTGAATGCTACTGCCACAGACAGTGCAGCTGAGGCAGTATGAAAAGTATCCAATAATTTTGGATCCTTTATTATCTTTAACTGAACATGGTAATGATTGGTAGTGAGCTATGGTGCAATTACTTTTTCTTGTGTTGGAAATATATCTTATTATGTTTGATTGCTCTGTTCCATGCAGAGGTCTGAGAAGGGCCCTGCTGCTGCAGGATCTTTCTTAATGCAGGATCCACCGCTGTTTGAAAGGGACATGGGCATCCTCCAAGAAATATAGAGTGGAATTTTCTAGTACCGATTAGATCCAGGTTACTCAAGGCAAGGGGCAGAATAAAGATAAAGGTAGTGAAAGGGCTGGAAATACTAGGCCATCTATGCCCTGGATGCACCCCTTTCTGTAGAATAGGGGGAAATGGGCCTTGAATGCCCGGCTAGCTCAGTTGGTAGAGTATGAGACCCTTAATCTCAGGGTCGTAGGTTTGAGCCCCACGTTGGGTGTGCCTGCTTTTTTTGGGGGGTAGATACTTACATTTGTTGGCAGATAAGGACCACTTGGCATGTCCAGTCTGCCCATTTTCCCCTACCGTTAGTATCATTGCTGACCTATCTTGATCTCCAGCTCATTCTACCTCCTCTCCTTCCTTTCCACTGAGATTCCCTTGTGCTTATCCCATGCATGTTTGAACCCCAGCACTGTTTTTGCCATGGCTATCTCCACTGGTAGGCTGTTCCAGGAATCCACCACTCTTTTTGTAAAGAAGTACTTCCTCACATCATTCCTAAATCTTCTTCCTCCAGCTTCATAATACACCCCATTGATGTTGAGCACATTTTTATCTGAAAAGGAAGGAACACCCCATGTGGGGCACGAACCTGTGGCCCTAAGATTGAGTCTCATCTTCTAAAGTAAAAGATGCAGGTTTGAGAAAGCTGTGGTATTTCCAGCTCATTTAAAGTTCTTTACATTTTAAAAGAGGTACAGAGGGATGAGAAGCTGCCAGTGAATGCCCCAACCAGTGCATTGGGAAGAAGTCCTTATAATAATTGTCTGAAGTACAGTAAACACTGAGGTAGAATACTTCTGTCTTATTGAGAAAGGCACATGCCTGGCAAATTAGCAGAGGATGGTTTCGATCCATCGACCTCTGCGTTACGGGCCCAGCACGCTTCCGCAGCGCCACTCTGCTTTCCTGTGGAAGGTGATCTGAAATTCTAATTATTGTCCACAAGTGAATCACATCATCAGTAGAGGCAGCTGGTTCCATCTGCTTTTTAGCTAAAATGAATTGTCTTGTCAGGTTTCTTTGAAGAAAGAGTTTCATGAATTATTTTCAAGCTGACCTGTATCTCTTACAGAGTGACTCATTATACACATTTTAAGAAACCCAGCCTGTGTCCTTTACTATGAGAAATAAAGACAGTTGTCAGAAGTGGGATTCAAACCCACACTTCCAGGGGAGACTGCAACCTGAATGCAGCGCCTTAGACCACTCAGCCATCCTGACATTGCTGCCACCACCTTTTTTGCAGTAAGTGTGTCTCAGTAGAATTTGGCTACAGTTGTCTCCTGGGAAAAGAGCTGTGCCATATGTCTTTTCCAGAAGCAAGTGCAGTGTGTATACATGGAAAAGATATCTTGCTTTTCTTTCCTTGCTGCACAAAAATCTTCTATAACAGGACACGTATTTCACATTCCCATCTTACTTGCCCTACATCGGAACTTCTCCTACTTGGTCTGGCTTCTCCTTCTCCGAAGAAATATAGCTTACAGTCAAGAAGACCTGGTTTCTGATGCTAGCTGATTGCTCAGTTACACCATAGTTACACGTGAAGGGCAATGTGTGTGCAATGAAATGCAATAATCAAGCAGCTGTGGGCTGAAATTTCATCCAAGAACCCCCACAAGGTCGATATGAACTAGAACACTCTGTTTCTACTCATTTTATGTATTAGGGAGCATATGTGTATTTCTCAAGCTGTTTCCGCCTGAAGATTATTTACCACTAGAGGGCAGTGAGTTCACTTCCTGCAGCTTACCATGTTGCTCACATGGGAAACCTACTGGGGGCTGATGGATTGTTAAGCACCCATTGAAATGAACTGCTAACGTGGGAGGGACTCTTGTCAGTGTGTGAACAGCTAAGATCAAATTCAAATACCTTTCTTTTCCTTACAGAGAGAGAGAGAGACCTTATCCACTAAAAGGACAGTAGGAGCACTAGAGAGTCCTTGTTGGGAAGTTGGGCTTCAAAACAGATGCCTTCTTCATCTGACTGAGAAAAGATTCCTGGCACTGCTTCACTGGTAAACGTGCTTTTGTATCCTCTGCTGCTTCACAGCAATGCCCTTAAAATGTTGCAGACACCATTTTACTGGGTACATTTTCACCATATTGTTTGAGGGTCAGAAATATTTTTGCCACAGAAGGGAGGTTGCATTTCTAGCCCTCTAAACACAAAGGCCAAGCTTCCAGGAATTTGCTACTTTTTTCCTCAGAAGGAAGGGGGAGTTGATGGGTTCCTCAGCACCCCATGGGATATATACCCCATTTAGTTCAAAACTAATCATGCAATGATCACTCAAACCAAGTGGTGAGGAAGTACTATAATTTTTAATCGAGTCCCCTAAATTACTTAACACAAGGTCTAATGTATCCCCCCCCTTTGTGCTACTCCCTATGTGTTGATCCAAACCTGCTAGTGCAAAAGAGTCCAGGTATCTTAACTCATTTGATGTCCCTGCTGTTTGTTTTGACCAATTGATACCGGGCAGATTAAAGTCACCTAAAAGTATAATATTTTCAGTAGACTCTAAGGAGTTCAAAAAATTTAGAACAACCTCATCATTTTGGGGAGAAATAGAGGGAGGTCGATACATAATCCCCATTGTGATATTTGGGCCTTCTAGTGGCAATATCTTAATCCACAGATGTTCAATTCCTGGTATTTGAGGAACTTCAATAGCTACTGATTTTATTGTATCAGATACATACAGTGCTACACCTCCACCTTTTTTACTTAATCTATCCATATGATATAAATCATATCCCAGTATATGATGGTCCCAGGTATGCTTGGATGTCCACTAGGTTTCAGTTATGGCACATATCTGGACATTGTCAGTATTTAGCAAGCAAACTAGTTCATCAAATTTGTTTGTAAGGCTACTGGCATTAAGGGACAGGCATTTCCAGTCCTGAGATACACTAGTCTTCTCAAGTTGTTTGGGGATATTTTCTGATGACTGGGAAGCTAGATGAATACCCCCTACCCCCTCGGTACCTAGATTAAATGATTCTCAACTTGTTGTTGTTTTTCCCTAGCTAGTATTCTAGAACCATGGCTGTTAAGATGCAACCCGTCATTCCCAAATAAACCTTGGTCCCTAAATGTGTCCCAGTGGTGGATAAATACAAAACCCTCCCTATGGCACCACCTTCTCAGCCACCCATTTAGCTGTTTAATGTCCCTATGTCTGGCTGCCCCATCTCGAGGGATGGGCAGGATTTCTGATATCAAAATACAGCATCCCTGTACCCTCAAGTCCTCTCCAACAGCCTCAAAGTCCCTTTGAATATCCAAAAGTGCCCTTTTTCCAACATCATTTGTACCAATGTGTAGTACCATGACTGGATTTAGGGTATTTTCCAGTAATCCTGGCAACAATTTACGAACACCCCCTATACCTGCTCCAGGTAGAGTACTAACAGTTGTAAACTCACTCCTTCCTTGACATAATATTTTATCGATGTTTCTAACCATGGAGTCACCTATAACCAGAAGTTCCTTATTTAGTTTGTGAATTCTTTGTAACCCTTGCTTATTGTTCCCTACCGTTTTTTCATGTCCTTCCCTAAACACACTAAGGTTTGGATCTAATTGGTCAGTATTGCCCCGAACTACCACAGTACTGAGGATATTGTATCTATTCTGAATGTCAATCTGCCCATATCCACCAATATGTCTTCTTCCCTTTTTACTACCGTTTTCCACTCTGCACCAATCTTCCTCTTCCTTAGAGTCCAAATAGTTGTTTGCCGCCAGATGTATATCTTCCCCTTCTATATATGCAACCCCTACTGGCTGATCATTTACATGTTCAACACAATCATCTAAAGCTGAATCAATACATTTTTCTAATGAAGATATCTCAATCTGTAGTTGAATCCTGTTCTGTAATGATTCAATTTCTTGTTTCAAAATTTCAATCAAGGTACATTTATCACAAACAAAAGAGTCAACCTTCTCCCCTTCCTCATACATTTTACATGTGAGACAGAAGTTCATAGTAACATAGTCCCTATCATGCATACCCATATGTAGTTCCATATTTAAAATCAGGATTTCCTAAAAGCTCCTACTTACAGACCTTCTTTGATTTAGGGTAGGACTAGTGGCTCTTTCCCTCGACTGATGCTGACAGACGCCACTGGCCTCTGCCCGCGTCACCTCCACTCTGCACTCAACTGTGCCTGCTGTAGCCGAGCTTTTACCAGCACAGCTCTGTGACGTTGCCTTTGTTGCTATGGCAACCGTCTTGAGCGCTCCTAAACCTGGGGCAGACTGTGGGGGTGACCTGCCCTTAAAAGATCAGGTTAAACCCCACCTGGTAGCTCAAAAATGCTAAACCAAAGCCCACAGAGTGAGGTAGTCAGCTGCAAGCTCCCCGAGTAGCGAGGAGATCAAACAGCGCCACCGGGAACCAAAGTGCCCACTTCACTTTAACTTTTAATGCAGCTACAGCTGCCGTGCTATCCTCTCATGCCTGTAAGTCACCAGTCCTGCACTGGACTCTGCTTGCTGTAGCCGAGCTTTTACTAGCGCAGCTCTGTGATGTTGCCTTCGTTGCTATGGCAACCATCTTGAGCGCTCCTGAAACCTGGGGCAGACTGTGGGGGGTAACCTGCCCTTAAAAGATCAGGTTAAACCCCACCTGGTAGCTCAAAAACACTAAACCAAAGCCCACAGAGTGAGCTAGTCAGCTGCAAGCTCCCTGAGTAGCGAGGAGATCAGACAGCACCACCGGGAATCAAAATGCCCACTTCACTTTAGCTTTTAATGCAGCTACAGCTGCCGTGCTATCCTCTCACTCCCGTAAGTCACCAAAAGAAGTACACAGGGCCTATTTTGCCCTGTATACTGTGATATATGTCCTGTGTTGTTTACCCTGTGTACTGTGTATAACTGTGATATACATCCTCTGTTGTTTACAGCTGTTACTACTGAGCTAATTTATCTTGTCTGCTGCTTCTTGTCACAAAAATTATTTGATACTATAATATCCTAAGCATTCAATGTGCGCACTTGTATATTCATGCAATCGTGTATCCTTATACTGCTTTTTATTTGCTTCTGTTAGCTGTTCACTTGATAACCTGCATGTTATCATATCCATGTGCACTCCCCAGGTCACACCAGGAGACTAGCATCTTGTTGCTCAGTGTGCTTTTCCTGGTGAAACAATTGCAATAAATAAATAAATATTAATACAAAATTCATGCATGGGATAAAACAGGTTTGTTACCAAAACAAGCTATAAAATGCTGAACATTCACGGCAGTACTATAAACATTAAATGATCCATCATTCATAGTCCATTTAAGACCAAAGCATTATAAATAAGGAGCCAACTGAAAATGCTCCTTTAAGAGAGGCCAGTCATTGCTTTTTAAAGTAAATTGCCAAAAAGTCTCTCTCTGTAGGATCCTATTGTCCAGGTTGCCTTCCCGGGTTTTTTGGCACACTGTCTCTATTCCTTGAAAATGGAATCTACGATTTGTTCCCTTTTCTTCACAGTGTTACGCAAGTGCACTGGTACCATCCATTTTTTGCATACTATGGATATGTTGACCTATCTTTTCTTTGAACTTCCTTTCGGTTTTACCAACATAAAATGAAGCACAAGAGTCACAAGTTGCCAAATATATTGTATTAGGTGTTTTGCAAGTTATAAAATCTCTTGTCTGATTAGTCTGTCTGTTAACTGGGTGTTCAAAGATAGCACCTGATTTTATATATAGACAAAAAGTGCAGTTCCCACATCTGTATGTGTCAGGATTCAGTGGGGGTCCTGTCTTCTGTTGTTTGTCCCAGCAGGTACTATGTGCTACTAAATGGTCTTTTGTATTAGTGCCTCTCCTGAACACAGTACGCGGTTTTGACTGTATTATTCAGTCCAGTTTTTTTTCTCTGTTTCTAAGATGTGCCAGTTGTCCATAATGATGTTCTTCACCAAGTGCACTTGAGGGGAAGCAGTTGTAATGAAAAGTGGTGTCTTCTGATTGTCAAGAGTGTTTTTGTGATTTTCTTTTTGGCAGTAATAAACTTTGTCAGTACGATCTGCTCTCTCTTTGGCTTTGTTAAGGGTATTGTTATCATATCCTCTGGCTTGTAGTTGTTTTGGGAGCTTGCCAACTTGGTGTTGGAAATCAGTATTCAAGGTGCAGTTTCTCTTATACCTCAGGAATTGACCAAAAGGGATGTTGTTTGTAATATGAGAGGGGTGGCAACTTTCAAAGTGAAGAATGGGGTTTTTCTTGTTCTTTTCTATAAATCTCAGTTGTTATATTCCCCATCTCAGTTTTCTTGACAGTGATTTCAAGGAACTCCTTTTTGAAAGGGTGGCAGCAAAAGCTTTTGGGATACTCAGCTGATATCATTCAGTATATCCTTACTGACGGAGAATCTTAACAAGAAGAGCTTAAGAAAGAATTACTAGAAAGAGAAAAAGCTGTTCTCAAGTTTTCTACCCAGCCTGAATATAATAGATGCAGACAACAGCTTTATGCAAACATCAGGACACGTGAGGAACGCATCAAAAAGGTCAAACTTAGCAATTTTGAAAGAGATAGGAAAGACTACTTGGAGGGCGGAATCTTTCGCTGGAAAAAGAACCAAGGCCCTCCAAATTCTATACTCAAAAGAAGTTCTGCATCAACCTATAACAACTCTCAGAGACACATACACTAGTGGCTCTGAGTCTGACAATCAGTCTATTTTTTAGATCACAACCAGGAGGATCTTCCACCGAACCAGGAACCCTCCTGTCTTACAGATCGACAGTTCATATTCTGATGGCACTGAACACACCCCTACCAACAATCCCACTATAATCCCAGCCCAGACAACCCCCTCTGCAATACACACTACTGTACACACTATCCAACTACCAGAACACCCTCTAAGATGGAGTCCAAGGATTGCTCGGTTCTGACTAGATGCACCAGAAGAGGCAGCAGAGGTAGGGGGCATAAGAAATATGGGCAGAGGTAGCAACTGGGGGAGAGGAAGGGGCAAGAATTGGCAGGGGAAACAACAGCAATGGAGGGAACAGACAGGACAGAAACAGAACAGGCAAAGTGAAATGAGGGACTACTATGCACCTCAGGAGAGATACCACATGGGGAACACAGATGTTAGCAACATCTAATGATTCTGACCTCCTAGTAGTAAACATATTGACTATGACCTCAAAGATGACGAAATTCAGGTGTTACAAAAAGGTCTTTTCTTTATCCCTACCAGTACTTTAAATGTCTTGGATACACCATTGGACATTTACAAATTCACATGTAAATTACACCTTAAAGCTTTCTTCCAAAAATAATCTGAAACCAAGCTTGCAACTGGTGATATGTCTGAGAACCTGACATCTCAGGACAATACTTCTGAAGACAACCAGTATACATCTTGCCCTGACATTCAGACTTTTAAACCAAAATCCACCTTTTTACCACCTTACAACCCCACTGTCACAGTATTTGAAAAAACATGCTTTAAAGATCTGGAGGCTTTAAAAAGTCCAAAAGCAAGATATTACAACTGCACAACAGCAGAAAAAAATGCTATAAAAAAAATCTAAAGGAAAATCCAAACATCGTAATCAAGCCAATGGGCAAAGGGGGTGCAATAGTGGTATGGTCAAAGCAAGAAATACTGGGACAACTGGACAATAAGGAGTATTACCAAGTCCTTACAGAAGATCCAGCTAACACTTTCAAAGGAGAGATTGACTGCATTTTGGAAGAAGCTTTATGTGTTGGTATAATAGACACAAACACTTTTGATTTCCTACTGGTGAAACATCCAATAAAGGCAGTCCTATATGGGCTGCCAAAAATTCATAAAACTCAGAACCAACCACCAGCCAGACCAATAGTGTCAAGCAATGGATACTTAACTGAGCCTCTGGCACAATTTGTAGATGTACACACCAAAACAACAGCACAATCGTGCAGATCTTACCTTAGAGATATTACAGACATAATAACTTTCCTGACAGAGAAGGAATTGGACCATGAATGGTATTTGGTCACAATGGACGTCAGGGCCTTATATACCAACATCCCACATCAAGAAGGACTGGATGCACTGAGGGAAACTTTGTATGAAGAAACCACATGTACTTCAAATTTCATGGAATTTTTGACAGACCTAACAGAGACAACATTAACACACAATTACTTTTTATTCAAAGACAAACTTTATATTCAAACAAAGGGTACAGAAATGGGGGCAGCCATGGCCCCAAACTATGCCATTATCAACATGGCAGTATGGGAAAAACAATTTATTTACAATGCAGACAATAACAAATACCAGGACAAAATGGATTTTTACAAAAGATACATAGACAACCACTTCATCACATGGAAAGGGACCACTACAGAACTACAGGATTCCATTCAATACTTGGAAACCACGAATCGGAACCTTCAGTTTGAAGTGACCTTTGACCTCCAGCAGGTAAACATTTTGGACATCACTGTCAAGAAAACTGAGTTGGGGAATATAATAACTGAGATTTATAGAAAGGAACAAGAAAGAAACTCCATTCTTCACTTTGAAAGTTGCCACCCCTCTCATATTACAAACGACATCCCTTTTGGTCGGTTCTTGTGGTATAAGAGAAACTGCACCTTGGATACTGATTTCCAGCATCAAGCTGGTGAGCTCTCAAAATGTCTACAAGCCGGAGGATATGATAATAATACCCTTAACAAAGCCAAACAGAGAGCAGATCATACTGACAGAGAAAGTTTATTACTGCCACAAAGAAAATTCCCAATAACTCTATTGACAATCAGAAGACACCACTTTTCATTACAACCTTTTCCCCTCAAGTGCACTTGGTGAAGAACATCATTATGGACAACTGGCACATTTTAGAAACAGAGAAAAGATTGGATTCAATAACATAGTCAAAACCGCGTACTGTGTTCAGGGAAGGCACTACTGTAAAAGACAAATTAGTAGCACATAGTACCTGCTGGGACAAACAACAGAAGACAGGACCCCCACTGAATCCTAGCACATACAGATGTGGGAACTGCACTTTTTGTCCATATATAAAATCAGGTGCTATCTTTGAACACCCAGTTAACAGACAGACTTATCAGACAAGAGATTTTATAACTTGCAGAACACCTAATACAATATATTTGGCAACTTGTGACTCTTGTGCTTCATTTTATGTTGGTGAAACCAAAAGGAAGTTCAAAGAAAGGATAGGTCAACATATCCATAGTATGCAAAAAATGGATGGTACCAGTGCACTTGCGCAACACTGTGAAGAAAAGGGAATAAATCATAGATTCCATTTTCAAGAAATAGAGACAGTGTGCCAAAAAATCCGGGGAGGCAACCTTGACAATAGGATCCTACACAGAGAGACTTTTTGACAATTTACTTTAAAAAGCAATAACTGGCCTTTCTTAAAGGATTGTTTTCAGTTGGCCCCTTATTTATAATGCTTTGGTCTTGAATGGACTATGAATGATGAATCATTTGATGTTTATAGTACTGCCATGAATGTTCAGCAATTTATAGCTTATTTTGGTAACAGACCTGTTTTATCCTATGGGTGTATTTTGTATTAATATAGATAACAATGTCTGATATTAAAAATATTTGTAGACTTCCGGTGACGTCACCTGGTTGAGGGCTGCATAGCTTGAGAGCTCCGCTCGCCCACTGAAAACAAAATTCCAGACCTAGAGTAAAAACATCCAGAATCACATTTAAACTCACCTGGACAGAAAGGGGCAATGTCTACGAGGCAGAAAACGAAAGAGGTGGCCACTAATACTATGCTGAAAGCAGGAAAACAGGCAACTCTGTGTTGGCAGGCCTCTTCTAGCTCGGTGGAACCCATGGTGACCTCCTCGAACAACCAGGCCATCAGCCTAAACTCAGAAGAGGAGAGATAGCAAGAATATACAATCATGTCCAAGCAGTTGATCAGACAACTGAACAAGATAGGAAATACCCCATCCAAGTTAGAATCCTTCGTGGCCGAAAATAAGACATTCAGGTGGTTGAAAACAGAGCTGCGGCATTGGAGGAGACTACCGCAGACCTCATGCACACTGTTGGGCTACACAGTTCTGCGCTCTTGGATCTGCATCACAGAGAAGTTTAACTATTCACCAAAATGGAAGAATTAGAGGATCATAATTGCCATAGTAAGGTACGGTTACACAGACTGCTCGAGAAAACCGAAACGGGGGATATGATCGTCTTTATGGAGGGGTTGCTGAAAGAAATACTCCCCCTACCTCCAGATATGCAGCTGAATTTGATTCGGGAACATAGGTCTCTCGTGGCTCCTCCCAGGGATAGCAATGCCAGGCCACAGCCAGACTTACCAGTAATGTCACCCCTACTCTAATCCAGCTCCAAGACTGTCTCCTCTTCCCCATCCCATATGTTTCCTTCTCTTTGTAAATAACTTCTTGACTACTAGCTCCCTTCCTTCTCGAACCTTGTGGCTGACCATCCACTGTTGTTTTGCCAATTACCACCCCTGACTTTCCTTCTGTCAGTCTTTCTTGTTATGTTTGAACATTCCTCACATTTCTCTCTATATAACCTTACTATCTTATTAACGGCATACATGCATACATGATACAATTATATCTACAGACAGGGATATGGCAGACACATTTAACAAGCAATTCTGCTCAGTATTTACCAATAAAGAGGATCCTAAACGATTCAAACCTGCGAACAATGTTACCCCCTCTTACATCATCATCGAGGATGATACACTAAAAGCAATTTTATCCCTAAAACCTAATTCCAGTCCAGGTCCTGATAACATCAGCCCCCGATTTCTAATAGAGACAGCTGCTGCTATTACTAAACCACTCTCAATTATATTCAACAAATCCTTGTATGAGGGAATTATCCCTCAGGACTGGACAATGGCTACTGTAGTCCCAATCTTTAAGAAGGGTAACCATTCTAAACCAGAAAATTACCGTCCGATAAGTCTGACTTCTGTTGTAAGCAAGATCATGGAGAAAGTTATTAAGAATCTACTAAACACGGAATCTATTGGGGGTAACCAGTCTGACACTACACAACATGGCTTTAGACAGGGATACTCCTGTACTACTAACTTGGTTTCCTTTTATAATCATGTCAGTACGGCATTGGATAATGGCATCCCTATGGATATGATACTTCTCGACTACAGTAGAGCATTCGACAAAGTCCCTCATGACATCCTACTTGACAAAATGAATGATATGGGATTCTCTTACTACATAATCAACTGGGTGTCAGGTTGGTTGAATGGAAGATATCAGCAAGTCAGAATTAATGGCACACTTTCCCACTCGCTGAGTGTGACCAGCGGGGTCCCACAGGGGTCTGTGTTGGGACCCACCCTGTTTAACATCTTTATTAGTGATCTGCAGGCTAGCCCTGAAAATGTTCTCTCAAAATTTGCTGATGACACCCTGCTGTGTGGCTCTGTTCTTACATCAACAAACAGAGAAACCATGAGGAATAACTTAAAATCCATCGAAGAATGGGCAATTTTAAACAAAATGACACTCAACTCAGACAAGTGTCATGTTGTACACTTTGGTAAGAACAACCCTAGGCAGACTTATTTTCTGAACAGTGTGGCCCTTCATGTGTCACCATTAGAACGTGATCTCGGGGTAATCATTAATAATAAACTATCCTCTAGTGATCATTGCAGGATGATAGCTAGGAAATCTAATGCCTTGCTCACTCGAATCCAACGTTCGTTTGTGTCTAGGACACAGGAATGCATAATCCTTGTACAGAGCTTGTCAGGCCCCATCTGGACTATGGATCCCCTGCTGGAGTCCCTACCTGGGGCAGGGACGTTGACAGGGTTGAGAGGGTGCAGAGGAGAGCCACAAGAATGGTCCCTTATTTATCCGAACTTGACTATGAGGAAAGATTAAGAGTTACAGGGTTACATTCACTACGCACAAGACGTACTAGAGGTGACCTTCTCCTATTGTACAAAATCAAGAATTCTCAGGACTAAATGCACCACTGTGGCTTACATTTCTCTTCCAGCTGGACTTCCCCACGGTATCATAACAACCAGATATTTGTATCTAAAGCTAAAACAACAAAAAGGTTAAACTACTTTACAGTAAGAACCCCCAAACTGTGGAATCTCCTTCCACAATACTTAATGAACAGTAGCTCTAATACAGTCTTCAAAAAGGGGCTGGATTGTTGGCTCGAGTCTAACTACTTCAAGGTATAATTATCCCACCAATGTGGTGGGGGACAATCTCGATGGGCAGTAGCCTTTTTTTGTCCTTTGAAACCAAGTAAACCAAGTAACCCTTTCACTCCACAGGTCGGGTCCATGGTTTCTGCACTTATTATACAGTATATCTTACTGCCGTTATCTGTATAATGCTTGCCATTATTTTTTGTTGTTTCTACCCATTGTATTTTTGTAGCACTGCTGTACTGTTCCTCTATTTGTATTATTGTACCCATGTTGCTGTTGTTCAACTGTTCTCCTTTTGTTGTACTCTCGCGGGTCGCGCCTGAAAATAGTCATTTTATGGCTAGTGCACCTACCTGGTTAACAAAAACTAAATAAATAAATACTGGCATTCCTCTATTTTCGTGTAAAGGAGCAGGTCCTAAAAGTAGCATGGGGCAAAAAGGAAGTATTCTTTGGGGACAAACTTTTATATCTAGAGCATGATTACACCCCAGGTACAGTGCAGAAAAGGTGCAGGGTGCTAGCAGTCTAAAGGCAACTAAAAGAAAAAGGCCTGAAAGCATTTTTAGAATATCCTGCACGCTTGCGTGTGCTCACACAAGAAGTACAAAAAGATTCACCGAGCTGGATGATGCTAAGAATTTCCTGGCATCTATAGGCATTTCAATAGAGGAAACTTTACCAGGATTCCCGGGGAAGGAGCTGCAAAGTGCGGACTGGCAGAAACCCAGAGATCCACGCTCAAAGAGAAGAAGAGCTAAAGCAATTTGGAAAGCACTGCAGGACAATGTAACCACAAAGGGCTCACAATCTGTGGATGAGACAAATGCTTCGTGCCCGCGCTGATGAACAGCAGAAAGCTTGCATGAGTTTTGGCGATTTGGGCTGGACTATGACCTCCCCCTCCATGGGGGATGTGGGAAAAGGCCCCTTAATAAATTCAACAAGGTTAGGGAGTCTGGAATTACATATTTAAATGCTCAGATCAGAAGCAAACGATTTATAGTAATTGAAGGGATACTCCCTCCTTGTTTTTTCTTCCTCCTCCTTTTCTTCCCTTTCCCCATCCCCGATAAGGCGTTTGAGTTCTGGGCTGTAAAGTTCAGTCTGCTTTCATAAGAAAGTGGGTGAGAGGCATCAGTAGCATTCAGAAGGCACACATGTGCAAAGGTCATAGTAAGGCCTATTGGTGACGACCCTCCCCCCTCCTTAGGGGTAGCTCTCAACTACTGGGGGGTGAGCAAAGCTCCATTTACATCGAATCCCTCTCTCTGCCAGTTCACACCTTAAATAGAGAAAGGTATAAGGGTAATATTATACCTTGAAGTCATTTTTGTTGTGGTAGAGTTATACTCCCTTTACGCCAACGCTATTGCTTTGCTTCCCGTTATAAAAAGGGGGAAATTGAAACTAGATTCTCATGTAAAGGGTATTTTATGGTTTTGACTGAGATGTTCCGGTTGCAAATTCATAGTTTGTTAACAGTTGTTATGTTTGTGGTTATAGGTACTGTGCACATTGCAATGCATGGTCAGAGTTATAGGGCATATGTGAACTTCCTCAATAGAGATCTTTATGATGGGGTCACTTAGGGTTGTAACATATAATGTAAGAGGATTGCATAGTCCCATCAAATGGTCAAGACTTTTACAAGAGCTAAATAAACTTAAAGTGGAGATAGTTTTCCTTCAGGAGACACACCTGGGTCCTGAAGATTATAAAAAACTGAAGTGGTCTTGGGTTGGGGAAGTCCACACATCCCAATTTGTTCAACATAAGTGGAAGAGAGGAGTGGCCATACTGATAAGAAAGAACAGCTCCTTTAAGTGACCAGTGTCTCTCTAGACCCAGAAGGTAGGTTTGTGAAGGTCGGGGGAATTTGGAGAACATAAAATCAACCTGCTAAATTTGTATGCTCCGAATGAAGAGCAATTATGACATTATTTTTTTTATAAATACTTTAACCAGGGGAAACATTGACCCCAGTAGTATAAACATTATTGGGGGGGATTTTAATACCATCCTGTCCCTGTCTCAAGATAGAGCAGGACAGATGTGCACCTATACCAGTTTTTTTTTTTCTCATATCTTCGGAATGGGCTCACTTAGCGGAATCCTCAAAGACTGGCATTTCTACAATCTCAGATCATGCCCCCGTTAGTTTGACTTTTCACTTCAACCCCGTGACCAGGGACTCCACTTGGAGACTGAACACAAGTCTTTTAAACAGGGACGACTTTAAGGAAATGGTCTCGAAAGAGATCAGATCATTCGTGGAGCTTAACACACAGGAGGAGACCACCATGCCAATCCTGTGGGATGCCCTGAAAGCTTATTTAAGGGGGAGGATAATTTATTTTTCTTCTCATCTTAAAAAAAAAGATCTTAAAACAACAAATCCAGTTAGAGAAGGAGATAGCTGAGTTGGAACCCCTTCATAAACAAAGTAGGGATGCTGAAGTGGGGACAAGGCTACAGACAGCTAGAAGGGAGCTTGGAAAGGTATTGGACCAAAAAATAGAGGGGGAAACTTAGGTATGTAAAGCAGCTATATTACGAACAAGGCAACAGAGCAGGGACGTTATTGGTGGCCCAACTTAGGAAAGAAGCTGTAAACAGGACGATATTAAAATTACGAGTT
Organism: Neoceratodus forsteri; assembly: GCA_016271365.2. Lineage (NCBI taxonomy): Eukaryota > Metazoa > Chordata > Ceratodontiformes > Ceratodontidae > Neoceratodus > Neoceratodus forsteri. Next base: position 1,550,555,230 of record CM057450.1, read on the forward strand.
GACCCCCAAGACCCCCCATCAACTAAGCCAAGGGAGATAATTCAGGGTTTTGCCTCATACTATGAGGTCCTGTATAGCCAAGAAAGAGGTCCAACTCACTCACAGGAAGTAGAGGAGTATATAGGATCTATGAAATGGGATCCGTACAGTTTCCCGACATCCATTTGCCTGACAGAAAGTTTCCTGGCACCCGTTTACTGTCAGGTTCATTTTACCGACAATTAAAATCCCTCGATGCACTTTGCCGACAAGACAAAATTTATTAATCCTAATGAAGTATTTTGATCATTTTTAGTTATGACAGGATTTCTGTTTGGATCCTATTTATATTAAGTCCTTTTGAGGTAGAATAGACCGTCAGTAAATGTTTTGCTGTTCCACTGAATACCAGCTGGTGAGAGCAGAGAGCAACACACCGTTATAACTGAAGTACCACCCTCCCTACAGCATAACGACAAAAATCTTGACCCCCCCAGCTGCACCACTGAGAGATGGCACACCCCTGCCCCCTCAATCCAGGGCAGATATGACAGTCTGAGCGACCGATATGGATGTAACTGCTCCTAAACTACCCTGTGTCACACTAAGAGTCAGATCATTTGCAGAGGTGGCTGCTGCTGCAGGGACCTGAATTTCTTCAGATGGACTGTTTTGCTGTTCCACCCCCTCAGATGGATCAGCTATGAAGGGTCCCCATCCTATACTGTATCAGTTTGCCATTAATAGGCTACTTGTTCCGCTGCCTTACTGTACTGAAATGTTAGCCATAATGGATTCTCAAAGATAACAACTGTGGTATAAAACATCTTTCTAGAATTTTTTTCATGCATGTCATTTTGTCTGGCAAGTGAGATTTAACTTTCACAGGGTGTTCTCCCCCTGTCTAACTCAGAGCTCTCTCCATTTCTTTATGAATGTTCAATGTGAGCTAAGGATGGAACGGGGCAGGCCAGGCTAAGCTAAAGTGTCAGGTTAACAGCACTCGGTAAATATACCTGGTCGGGCAACCGCAATTTGGGGAAACGGGCTGGGAAAAGTGCATCGAGAAAGTAGCAGTCAGGCAATCATACCAGACTCTATAAAACTACCTTCCCTGGATGACCCAGATAAAGAGATATTGGGAGCTCCTATTACCCAGAAAGAACTTAGACAACATATAATGACCCCAAAAAATCATTAATCCCCTGGATTAGATGGTCTCCCCATCGAATTTTATAAAACGTTCACTCCAGAACTTTTCCCCATTCTACAAAAAACACTAAATGAAATCATTTCAGAATCCAGTCCTGCCCCCCCATCCTGGAAGTACTCTCAGATCACAGTACTCCCCAAATCAGGAAAGGATCCCCAGGAATGTGGGTCATATAGACCCATTTCTTTGTTAAATAATGACCTCAAGATCTTCTCTGGTGTTTTAGCTAATAGACTACAGAATGTTATAAGTTCCCTCATCCATTATAACCAAACAGGTTTCATAAAAGGTAGACTTATACAGGACAACATTAGAAGGTTCTTGAATATTATTTCATCCCAAAAAGGTAAACAACAATTCCAAATAGTGGTTGGGGTAGATGCTGAAAAAGCCTTTGACCAGGTCGAGTGGTTCTTTCTTAAGTCCTACAGAAGTTCGACCTGAGGGAAAGGTTTATTGGGGTAGTCATGAGTTTGTATGATGGTCCTGAGGCCTTGATAAGGGTCAATGGATATACATCTAAGATGTTTAAATTGAGCAGGGGAACAAGACAGGGATGCCCTCTATCACCCTTGCTCTTTGCCTTATCTTTGGAGCCCCTGGCAGCCAAGATTCGAGATGACCCAAGAATTAAAGGCATCATGGTAGGTGGAGTAGAGAAGAAGATTGCCTTATATGCAGATGATGCTCTGCTGTTCTTGTTGGATCCCATTGACTCACTCCCCCAGATGCAGCTCTTGAGCCATTTCCACCACTTAGCAGGTTATAAAATTAATCAGAACAAATCAGAGGCCTTTTTGTTGCGTGGCTCCCCGCACCCTGGATTCAACTCAGTTTCCCTTCTCCTGGGCACACAAAAATACTTTTAGATATCGAGGAGTGCAAGTCTCAGTGGATACCTCAAAGCTGTTTACAAACAACTACACAAAGCTTTTCCAGGTAGTGAAACCAGACCTGGCCAGATGGAAAATTCTACCTCATTCACTTTACAGGAGGGTACAGATTATAAAGATGAATGTGTTTCCACAGTTTCTGTTTTTATTTCAAACACTCCTGGTGCCAATTCCAGGTAGTTTCTGGAAAGAACTAAACACAGCCATTAAAAGATTCGTTTTGGGGGGGGGGCAGTCGACCTCGAGTGTCCTATTCTCTTCTGACAGCTCCTAGGGAGGAAGGGGGTCTGGGGCTTCCTGATATGGAGAAATATTATTTGGTTGCACAGGGGCCATGGCTATGGTCTTGGCTCAAACAGAGGGAAGAGTCAGGTTGGTACGGAATGGAGAGGGACCATCTTAAAGGGCGACCTTTGTGGAAATTGGCTACGGGGAAAATTCCATTAAATATTTGGTCAAAGACTGACAACCCCTTGACTAAGCATACTATTAAGTCTCTACTTAAACTGTGACAATTACTAGATTCTCCCAATGATCTGGGTCCACTCTCGCTGATAAAACATCACATTGATTTTGTACCCCCTACCCTTGATGGGGTTATGCATTTTGGGAAGGCCAAGGGCTGGTTTGCTTCTCTCAGCTTTTTTTTGCAAGGGGAGTGCATGAGTTTTGCCCAAATTAGACAAAAAGAAAAGCTATGGAATGGGGACTTTTTTAGATTTTTACAAGTGAGAAACTTTATTTTGAAAGAAGCCAATCAAGAGAAGATCCTTAGGCCCCGGTCAGAGCTGGAGGACTTGTTCTACTGGTGGGTACATCTGTAATTGAAAATGAAGCCAATATCCCAAATATATAACCTTATTTCTAAAAAGCCCACCTTACATAATGAACAGTTGCGCTTAAGATGGGAATCAGAGATACAAGGTCCAGTCCCTGGGCCAGGGCAGGTTGGTCCCACAGGTAGGACAGTAACATTGTCCCCCTCACTGAGGGAATTCAGTTGGGAAATATTGGTTAGGTTCTTTCTGCCCCCCTCTCATATGAGACACTTCGGTTCCTCCAGCTCTGACCGTTGTTGGAGACAGTGCACTCTTAAAGGTACGTACCATCATATATTCTGGGGATGTCCGATGTTGAAGACATTTTGGCAACATGTTCATGTGCAGATTCAGGTTATCTTGGGATACCCTTATCCTTGCACCTTTCAGGCTTTGGTCTTGGGGGTGGGTGGGGTGTTGTCTAAGGCAGGAGGAAGTCATAAACGTTTTCATATTTTCAGAGTGGCTGCGCTTAAGTGCATTACTATTAAATGGCTCTCACCAGACCCACTGACCCTCTCTCAGTGGTTTAAGAAGGTTGAGGAGTTCAGGGAGATAGAGAGACTGACTGCCTCGATTCATTTTCGCTTGGAAACATTTCTATAAGACTGGGCACCATGGTTGGCCAGGGGCCCCCATTCCCCATGATCAGAAGTGACCCCTGAGGTCTTGCAGGAAAAGAATCCACAGTAGACCCCTTGCTAGAGGTTTAAGTTAACCCACAAATCAGGTTTGGATACATTTAGACATAAAGGATCAGTTTGTAATGACCACACATTGCACAGTTTTGGTTCAAATAAATGACAATTTATTTTATTGATGTTCACAACATAGTTTGTATAACTGAAGGTTGTTTGGATATGCAGTACATATGGTTATAACATTATTCCCAGGAAAAAGAAGTTAGGGCCCCTTGGTGGGCCTGGACTAGTTGGGATATTTCTGGGGAGCAACGCTGCACTGTCCTCTGGAGTCACTGATCTGGTCCTTGCAGCTGAGAAAGTTTGCTGCTCCTGGGGAAACAATGACATTATTAAATCTTGGACTTACACCTCTAAAGCAATCAACTTAACCTCTGTACTTCATACCTGTTAAGGAACCTGTGATGGGTAAATGTAATGATTTATTCCATGTTTGGGTGGAAGAATAACAGAAGGTGGGAGGTAGGGTGTTGGGCAGACTAGATGGGCCATGGTGCCTTTCTCTGCCATCACATTTCTGTGTATCTGTTTAACAATGAGAAATAAAAAATAAGTTTAAAAAAAAAAAGATTTGTAGTATGAAATATGCACAGTCATGTAAGTTTTTTCTTAAATTGAGCTCAACAAGAATTTGCTCCATCAGTAATGCCATTACTTACACAGTCATTTTTATATATTTTTTTAATATTTCTTTGATGTTTATCACCGGCTTCAGTTTTAACATCACATAAAATAAATAATTTATCAAAAGCTATCACATACTGTGCAGAATTATGGCATATGTATTTTCATCACATTAATCTGATCTGCACAGTTACTTATGCACCTGTATTATTGCTTTAACCTTTTTAGAAATCTTTTTATCACTTTAATAGTTCACTCAACATTCATGACATGCTCAAACAAACATCACCTTCGAGGAGATTTTTAGATATTTTAAATATTTAATTGATCTTTTTTTTACCACAGTAATATTTATTACACCTGCACTTTACTTTGCCTGGTTTTGCACGCAATTATTTTCTTCTGCATATTATCAATGCAGCACTTTATTGCACTTTGAGCCTTTTTAACAGTGTCACTTTAAATCAGCATTTAAAATGAACTGCCATTCTCAGTCTCACCAGTCTTGAGGAAGTGCTATTGCGTGAAAACATTCAACGTGAGACTTTGAACTCGGGAAGGGGGGCCACCATTGTGGTGCGGTTGTTTGTTTTACCTGTGGATTTCTTACCTTTATTGGTTCCAATAATCCATTATTTGCTTTATATCTCTTGCATCTCTGGACTGATCTCTATAGACAAGTTCATATTGTGGCTGGATGGTTTATGTGCCGACTCGGTAATGTAAGTACTGTTTTGTTTTTTTGTTGCCGCTAAACTGTGTCTGTTGCAGCTGTCTCCTGCTACAGATCCTTTTCATATGAATGAGAAAAGCTCACGAAAAAGGATCCGTTCATATGAAAAAAAATTGGACTTTTTTTTCACATTCTTTTTTCATGTGAAGCGATCCTTTTTCGTGAAATTTTTTCATTTATATGAAAAAGGATGCCTTATACGAAAAAAGAATTAGAATTTAGTTTTTTCCAGATTCTTTTTTCATATGAAGGCGTGAGGTTAATTGATCCATACAAGAAACAATGCCTTCATGTGAAAAAGAATTAGGAAAAAATCGAAGTCCAAATTCTTTTTTTCATATGAAGGGATCCTTTCTTGTATGTCCCAATTCCTTTTTCGTATGGCCATATGAAAAAAGAAAATTGAGTCACAAAAAATATTTTAAAATGTATAGAAAACACATTTCAAAAAGTAACTCCAGAATCCACCTAACAGGGTCCCGGTTAGGAAGATACCTGTGTTTGTGTTTCTGCAGCATCTCATTTTTATGGGTTTTCACATTTTTTTTAAAGAATGGAAGAAAGATGGCAGCCATACAGAAAATGAATTTTTTTCTCATGACAAAGGATCATCCCCATACGAAAAAGGATCTTTTTTCGTGTGGACCAATTTATTTTTCGTTCCAAGCAGCTATCCAAAAAAACGTACTGAGCATGCTCCGAACTAAATTTCTAATTCTTCTAACTTTAAAATGGATTAATATTTTTTCATCAAACCAGTAAAATGCATCACTGTGGTCCAAGCCTTTTCTACCATGAAAATTGCAGAGCAAAATTCAAAATCATCAGAGCGTTAGGCGATGCCAAAAAACAGCAAAAAAAAAAAAAAATTTTTTCACTTTCTTCACTATTTGGATCTTGAAATCTGCACATCCAAGCAGAACAAAACTGGACATGTCAAGAGAGCTTGCCCTCAAGACCACACTTGCAAAATTTCATGCAAATCTGTCGAACAGTTGCAAAGCTATTAAAGTGCAAAGTTTGGGGTTTAACATATAAACCCTTACTCAACCCCAACTATAGTGGCACTACCGTGCCACTGTAATACAAGATTGGATAAATGCATAGCCCATTAAATGCATACTTTTTGCGGTCCCAAGGGTGTGTGTTTAAGGGATCACTGTATATTCTAGCCCTTCCGCTGAGCATTCGTGCCCCAGATGCATATCCACCCATAGTAGCCTCTTTTATATCACTTTACTGTACTGGGGTGACATATCACATGATTTCCCTGCTTTACCACTCACTGGCCATCCCCACTGGGGGCCCCAATGCGGATGCAGCCAACAAATGGGAGGAGATGCTGGCCACACCATCATCTATGCTTGCATGGAATTCGACTTGCCTAATTTCCTCCAGAGTAACACGCTCCCACTAATGGAGGCAGTACTCATGGAAACATTTCATAAGATTCTTTAGAACCTGTTATCACAGTGCATTATCTAGCCATGAAGGACACCTCATGCTGGCAACTTTGTGATGAGAGCCAAGCACAGAGAAGCAGAAGGACACTATAGAGAAAGTCAGGCAGGAGCCACAGCGTGCACAGTGTTCACATATCTAAAGAGAAGCTTGACTACACTTATCTTAAGTACGAGGGTTAAAGTAAACACCACTCTTGGCACAGGATAATGCTTGTAAAAAATTGTTTTTACTCACACTTCATGATCAGAACACACTCTAACCAGTACGCTAGCTGCCCCACACTCTAGTGTTGTGCGCATGCATGGGTGTTGTTAAGGATACCATCACAGCATACATCCCCACTATTTAAACAATACCAGTAGGAGCCACATGATGTCTCTGATGTGGATGGTGGCTTCATCTTCGGCTTTTTGAAACACTTTAACTATCTAGCCTAATTACTGCACTGAAGCCAACCTCATTGACCCATACTTCTTCAAGGTTGGTTGCTGTGCCCTAGCGGTGCTCATTATGCATTTGTTTAACTTATCTCTTTCTCAGGGCGACCTTCCTCCCATCTGGAAAACAGCTCATGTTATCCCCTTATTTAAGTCCGGAGATCCCAATGACCTTAACAATTACAGGCCAGTCTCCTTACTCCCTTTCCTGTCCAAGCTTCTGGAAAAAATCATGAATACTCAGCTCAGAAATCACCTGGAGTCGGCAAAGTTGCTCAATCCATTACAATCAGGCTTTACAGCCCAGCACAAGCCAAGGTGACTAACGATTAGCAGTGTGAGTTGGATATTAAGAACTTTGTCCAGTATTTTTGGACCTAAGTAAGGCATTTGATACTGTCGATCACAGTCTACTCCTCTCATCCTTCCAGAATATTAGCTTGGATTCTTTATCTCTGAGATGGTTTGATAATTATCTCACAAGCCATTTACAGCAAGTAAAGGTGAAAGGGGAAGTCTCACCTCTAAAACCACTTCTGAGGGGCGTAACACAAGGCTCCATTCTGGGTCCCTTGCTATTTGCAATTTATATTAATAAAATGGATGCTACCATCAAAAAGGCAGAAATACATTTATCTGAGGAGGACACAGTGCTTTTTATTAGTAGACCTACCCCTAATGTGGCACGTAAAGATCTCCAGGATGAATTCAATCTGCTGCAGCTTCAGCTCCTAAATCAGAAGTTGCTCTTAAATGCTAAGAAAACAAAAGCAATGTTCTTTTCACCTTTTGCAAACGCACCAAACGTGGCCACTGCTGGGACACTTGCCCTGATTACCACCATCCTTGGTGAACAGCTGGGGTATGTAATTAAGTTGAAATATCTGGGGGTATGGCTCGGCAATAGACTTTCCTTCTTAGGACACATAGAAGAACTGATAAAGAAACTCAGACAGAGACTTGGTCTCTTCTTCAGGATAAAAAAATCTCCTTTCCAGGGACACCAAGATGAGACTGGTCCAAACCACCTTTCTTTCCTTATATAAACTATGCTGACTTCCTCTACAGCTAGGGTCCTGCTGGTGTACTCACTAAACTTGACACGCTCTACCATAGAGCCCTAAGGTTCATCACAGGCCTCCCCTACTCCTCCCACCACTGTTCCTTGTATACTGCAGTAGGTTGGTCATCCCGTAGCTACAGACGACAGAAAAATGCTGCATTCTAGACCTACAAAGTCATTTTAAATAAACTGCCCGATTACATCTCTACCTGCCTAACATTATGTACACTAGGTAAGTATGCTCTGAGAAGTACCTCCTACATCTTGCTGAAGGTATAAAGGCCAGATCATGCTTTGGCTGGGTGTCTATTAGTCGTGCTACCTCAAATGTGGAATAAGCTGCAAAAAAAAAACCTTAAACTAAATCACTCCATTAGCTTAGCAGCATTTAAAACATTATACTTGTGTCACAACAAGGAATCTTGTGCTTGCTACCCCAGATTCTTGAATCTTCTGTTACTATAGAGCACCCTGAGTGTTCTCTTGCTCCTGACTCTCCCCGGTTTTTGGTCCTATCTACTACTCAGCTCCCTTACTCCCCCCCCCACACACACACAATATTATTGCAACCCCCTCACTACTTCATCCCCTGAACCCTGGATATGGTATTATACCCACCCTTCCCACTACTTCCTGCCCTCGCTGTATTGCTCCTCTAGATAGGAACATAGGAAAGTGTCAGAAAAGGACCTCCAGGCCCACCCAATCTGCCCATTTGCATAGCACCCCTAGGCCTGCCCCTGATCTCCCCCACCTTGCAACAGCCCTCTGTGCCTGTCCCACGCTCTCTTGAAACCCCCCACTGAATTTGCTCCCACCACTTCCCTAGGCAGCCCATTCCAGGAGTCCACTACTCTCTCTGTAAAGAAGTTCTTCCTGATGTTGGCCCTAAACTTGCCCCACTCCAGTTAGAGATAATGTCTCTTCTTTCTAGGGGAACTTCTTCATCTGGAAGGGGTTTTCAGGAGCTACCTTGTTTATCTCTTTTAGGTACTTGAAGGTCTCTATCATGTCCCCCTCTCCCTCCTTATTTCCAAGGGGTACATATCCAGTGCTCCCAGCCTCTCATCATATGTCAGGTGATTTAAGCCCCTTCACTATTTTTGTTGCCCTCCTCTGTACCCTCTACATCCTTCTTTTGTTAAGGCCTCCAGAAGTGGACCCCATACTCCAGATGAGGCCTGTCCAGCTGGGTGTACAGGGGAATCAGAACCTCTTCCCTCCTGCTGGTGATCCCTCTCCCAATAAATCCCAGCACTCTACTGTCTTTAGCTACTGCCCTACTCAGCCACCTTCAAGTCTTGAGAGATAATGATACCCAGGTCCCTCTCTTCCATGGTAACTGCTAACGGCTTTCCCCCTAGCCTGCATTCCTTTCTCCCATTCCGTCTTCCCAGGTGCATGATTTTGCATTTCGCCATATTGAGGGATAATTTCCACTTCCCAGCCCACCCCTCCAACCTCTCTAGGTCTCTCTGCATCCTTTCCACTCCACCCTGTATGTCCACTCTATTACTGAGTTTGACAGCAACTGCAAACAGGCTCACTGTACCCTCTAACCTTTCTGCAATGTCACTTATATAGATGTTAAACAGCAGGGGTCCCAGCACCAACCCCTGGGGCACACCGCTTGTGACTCCCACCTCATCCGAGGGAACCCCGTTTACCAACACCCTCTGCATTCTTCCGGCCAACCAGTTGCACACCCACCCAATAACCACCTTCCCTAGCCCTTGACATTCCATTTTGTGCACCAGCCTACCATGTGGCAACATATCAAAGGCCTTTCTGAAATCCAGGTAGGCCACATCCACCGATTTGCCACCCTGATCCACCTCCCTAGTGACCCCATCAAAGAATGCTACAAGATTTGTCTGACAAGATCTGCCCTTGGTAAAGCTGTGCTGCCTTGGATCAAGCAGGCTGCTTGCCTCCAGGTATTTGGTGATTCTGTCTTAAGCAGCCTCTCCGTGAGCTTACCAACCACCGATGCCAGACTCACTAGCCTGTAATTGCTCAAATCCTGCTTCCCCCTCCTTTATGCATGGGGATCACATCTGCACATTTCCAGTCTTCTGGGACTACCCGTTTGTAAGGACTCATTGAATAGATAGGCCAAGGGAGCCGCTAGCTCCTCTCCAAGATTGCACATTACCCTAGCGTGTATCCCATCTGGCCCCATGGCCTTGTCCACCCTTAGGCTCTTAAGCTCTTTCGAGATCTCCTCTTCCCTGAATGGTCTCACATCCACCCCTTCTCCCTCACTACCCGCTGGAGCTCCGACAGCCTTCCCCTCTTCCTTTGTGAATACCTCGCTGAAATAACTATTCAGTAGTTCAGCCTTCTCCTGGTCCCCCTCTACCTATTCCCCTGTTTCAGCTCACAGGTCTGGTAACCCAGTCCCCCCTTTCCTTGACTCCCTTATATACCTAAAGAAGGTCTTGTCCCCCTTCCTGACCCCCCTGGCTATACTCTCCTCCATTCTCGCTTTCACCCATCTGACCACCCTCCTGGCTTCCTTCCATTTTTCCTGGTAAGCCTTGTGGTCCAGCTCACTCTGCATGGTCTTATGCTGCCTGAATCCCCTCCTCTTAGCTCTGATGCTTTTCCCCACTTCCCTGCTGAACCAAAGTGGCCTCTTTTTCCTCCTGCTCTTGCTTACCTTCTTTGAACAACGGTCCGTTGCCCCCACTATTGCCTCCTTAATCTTGGCCCAAATCTCTTCCACCCCCCTCCATTCCCCCACATTATACTTCACAAACATAGTGCTTTGTGGCTTCTTGACCCTTATCCACTATTCCTTCCTAGCTCCATCCGTCCTCTCCCCCGCCTGCACTTGTTGACTTGGCTGCTTTCACCAGCTACTGGATAACGTACCATTGGAGGATCCCCCGTGCCCACCCTGTGTTATTGACCCTTATCTGAAACACTGTTTGTTTTGTACATATAGCTTGACTGTATAATATTGTTGTATTATTGACCTGCATTATACTTTTACATCTGTATTAACTATGCCTTTTTGCTGTTCACTTTCTGGGTATTGTATCTGTTCATAAATGTTTTGCTTGTGCTTGAACAATCCAGGTCCACCTTGAAAATGAGCATTGCTCAACGGTGTTCCCCTGGTTAAATAAAGATTTTGATTGATTGATTGATTTATTGCTTCTTAGCTGAGAAACGGAGCATCAAAACTACTGTTTCAGATTCTCCATAACAGAAGTGACAAAAAGAGGGTAAAATTGGCACACAGCGTGGAAGTTGACAAACACCATCATGACTTACCAGAAATGTCAGTCTCAGGGACCAACAGAGCACAGGACGCCAAATGCAACAAAATGTCAGAATGGTTGATCTCTCCACCTAGGCAAACTCTAGATGCCTGAACTATAACCCACTTCTTACTGGAACTGGATTCAATTGAGGCAGTCCTGACCCTAATGGGAGATTTCCTGCTTCAAGGACCAACCCAGGCTGAGTTGACATAGTGGGTCTCCAATGTTGAGACCAGCATCAGCTTACTGGAAGACAAGTCGGCGAGAGTGGAGCTGGAACTGATTGGGCTACAACAGAAGGTGCAGCGACTTGAGAACTGCATCAAAGATCAGAAGGACTGCATCTATCGCAGCAGCCTGGTGTTTGTCGGCCTTCATGAGTGGTCGGAGGTCCAGATGCCATACTGTTAATGCAGAATCTGTGTGAGAAACTAGTGGGTCCCTCCCCAAATGGACAGATGTACATAATTGAGCAGGTACACAGGGTACTTAGACCTCATCCTGAAGATAAAGAGGGTGCATACCCTCGAAGTGCCGGGGAACTGCTGTTTTGCATGTTTAAATAAACTTTAATTTGTTTACCTTTAATCTGAGTTCTGTGTGCATCGCTGAATTTTTGGTTTTTCTGTGCCCAACCCAGGAGAAAACCCCATCCTGTGATCTTTAGACTTTTGAACTTCCTACACAAGACCCACATTTAAGCAAAGCTGTGCGAAATAAGAGATCTGGTGGGAAGGAAGCGACTGTTCATCTTCAGTAATTTGAGCCCACTAAGCAGGACAAAGCAGAATGAGGACTGGGACATTGAGACAAAGCCTTTTTCAGCTGGTATCAAGTTCAGGGTAGTTTACCCAGCTCATATGATCAGCACCAAAGAAGGTCAAAAACAGTATCAGTGTGCGGCCGAAGCTAAACAAGAGCTCCCCAAGTTATTCCCTAACCTGTTTCCCACCTCCCACATCTCTCCATTCTGAAGTGATGTGGGCCCCTTCAGGGTATGCTGTGCACAAAGAGGAATCTGTTATGCAGTAACAGAGTCTTGTTGCACAGCCGATGACTAATGTGTGTGAGTTTCACCAGTTTCTTGTTCGAATCCCAGTTGGAGAACATGTTTTTAAAATACTAATTTTTCTGCTTGAGTGTGGAGATGGGGAGGCCACTATTCATCTGGACATGCTAGGATTGTTAGGAGTCACAGAACACTTCCAAGATGGCTACATTGTGGAATCTGCCTTGTATACTTGACTCTCCTGTGACTACAAAGGCCCCCCCCACACACACACTGGGCACATTGCAAGCTTAAGCTTATGACTTACACTTGTTGCTTTGGATTAAGGGTAGTACACCATTTTCAGCCATACAGCTAAACTGACTGCAGTTGTATTTGATCTGTCTGTAGCATACCAGTTACCACTACAAAACTTAGCCGCACCACCACTTGATTGTATGGTGGAAACTGCCATTTTACAAAGACAGTCAATACTAGCAGCCCATAGTCAGAGCACGGCTTCGCAGTGAGGACACACAGAAGCAACTGCTATGTAGCTCAGGCAGGCTGCCACCATTACTACTCATTGTCTTGTTTCATGAACTATAATATATTAAGCGGGTATATGTTATAATTTTCTTGTTAATGCATATGTTTAAAAATCTTGTAAAGCTTATCAAGGCTTACTACAAGTTGCGGGTTGGTGGTGGGGGAGGAGGAGGAGGTAGCCTATAGAAAGGGTAAACAGAGCCAATATCAGACATGTAAGCACCAGTAGGTGTCCAGGCAAAAAGACAGCGGTTTGTACCATCCAATGGCTGCCTTCCTTTTCAAGGCCAGAGGGAGGGTATTCATGTGCCTTATGCAGTTCACACTTCCTGTTGGCTCATATACAGCCCTCCATACCTCACATGGGGGGCAGATATACTGCAAAGGGGACTAAATGAGGTGCACTGCAAGCAAGGTTGAGATGTCACTGCCAAAGTTTGTCCCCTGCAGTGAAGGTGTCCCAGGGATTGAGGGAAGCATCCTCTCAGCTGAACCACTGCTGACCAATATTCAGTAAATCAATTCAGGGACCAGTGGACCCAGTGGCTTGTGACCCTTGGACACGTGGCTTGAACTTAAACTCACTGATCATAAAGTTAAATGTTGAATGTTCTTTGCTTGTTGTTTTTCATGTTACATTGTAGCATGTTGGGGGGGTTGGGACTACTGAATGCACAGAGAATTCTATTATGCTCACAAGCAGGAAGGGGAACAGGGAGGTTAGAAGTCAGCATAACTGTCTATGCAGATGGAACACTGCAATATGGGTAATGTGATATATTTAACATGGAATACTGAGGGGGCATAGGCTAAATAGAAGCATTACCAAATTCTGAAACATTTAAAGAGGAGTTGGGGCAGATCATTATGTTCCTGAAAGGTGAGGCCAGCTTGTTTGTAAGGACTGGGTGGGTCAGGCATATGGAGCTGGGAGTAGTACCACCAAAATGGGGGTTATATTATTATTTACCAGGAATATTACATTTCAGCATATCCACAGTATCCTGGATTCAGAAGGTTGATACCTTTATCTTAATACGGCAACTTGACCACACAGATCTGGTCATTGAGACTATTTATGGAACTAATATGGATAGCCCAGCCTTTTTTATGATTGTTATGGGTGTTCCAAATCCATATGCTCACCTACCAATGTTGCTAGCTGGTGATTAGAACCTGGTACTTGATAATGTACAGGATAAATCTAACTCCAGAATGGGGACTTACTGCAGCACAAAGGGCAATTAGAAACATGGTGGATCCCTGGTGATTGCTAGAACCACATATTTGCGAATATACCTTCCAGTCTGCTCCACATAGTAGCCTGTCCAGAACTGACTATTTCTTGATCAGTGAGACCCTTTTGTGTGGCCTGCATAGAATGCAAATCTTAGCCATAGTAATTTCAATCAATCAATCAATCAAGTCTTTATTTAACCAGTCGTTCATCATTGAGCAGAAGCTCATTTGCAAGATGGACGTGGGTGGAGCATGAACAATTGTATATACAGGTCAACACAGGTATTTACAAGGCAATACAGATAATACTGTTTACAGAGAGGAAGAAAAAGAATTTCATATGTACATAGAATTATACAGATATTGTACAGATTACAGGGTATTTACATACATAGAAGTGTCTATAGGAAGATAAAGCAGGTTATCTAAGGGTGCAGGAGGAAGTAACGGAAGAAAAATAAAAATATACACCAGGTAGAGGCGAAGGTAGGGGGGAGGGGAGGGAGGTAGGGGGAGAAAGGCTAAGAAGGCACGGTGCACAGAGAGGAGTTAGTAAAATGGGATGTAGAGAAGGTGGATGGAGAAAAGGAGTATGTGTGAGCCCTGGGATTGAATGCTATAAAGTAATGGGGTACATGGTGGATGTCGCAACCCAGGGGTAGTGAGCTCCTATCCAAGGTTGGGAAAGGAAGGATAAGGGGATGGACGGGCCTAGTGTTGATAAGACAGGGGGATAAGAGAGAGCACAATTAGGCTTGTGAGGAGCAAGCTGGGGGGTCAGTACTTAAAATTGGGTCTAGGCGTGGCTATATACCAGTGAAGACACTGGTACTGGGTCTGAGTGAGTGAAGCAGTTACATACTTCTCTGATTGTATGGAAATAAAGCGTCTTGAAGGCATTTATAATGATTAGAGTGCTTAATTTGAGGTTTTTTTTGTAGATTGTTCCATAAGGTAGGTAGCACGAAGCTTATGGCTGCCCTGCTGAAGCGGGATTTTGCTTTGGGTACTTTAAGTGTAATAGCTGAGTAACTTCTTAATGCTTATTTCCCAATTATACTCGGGAAAGACAGCAGGAGATATAGTAAGGCAGCTTATTAGAGATGGCTCTATAGGTCCAGAGAGCGGCATTTCTGTGGCGCCTGAACTTTAGTGATGTCCACCCCACTGCCGCATATAGGGTGCAGTGATGCATGTCGAAGGGAAGTCCCGTTATAAACCTCAGTGCTCGATGGTAGAGTGTGTCCAGTTTAGCCATGCAAGAGTTGGGACATTGGCTGTAGAGAAATCAGTGTAATCAACCAATGATAGGAAAATGGATTGGACCAGTTGTTTCTTGGCATCTCTGGTGAAAATTGGTTGATTCAAAAAACAGGCCAAGCCTTTGCAAGTCGTTTTAGCAAGTCCTCAATATGTTCAATGAAGGAGAGTCTTTGGTCTATCAAACTCCCAGATACTTGAATTTTGTAACAAATTCTAGTTTTCACCTAGAACTGTGGTAATTTGGGGAACTGTCCCACTGGACACAGGGTTAGCTAGTACGGATGAAAGGAGAGGACCATTGCTTTAGTTTTTGGCATTAAGGAGTAGCTTTTTTTTGAGGAGTTGGCTTTGCAAAAGGTTGAATTCTGACTGTAGGTCATTGCAGGCAGCTTCAGGTGTTGGGCGACTCATGTAGAGAACTGTATCATCTGCAAACAGATGGATGTTGGCTTCTTTTATACTGTAGTTGATGTTATTAATGTAGATTGCAAAAAGTAAGGGCCCTAATATAGAACTTGCAAAAAGTAAGGGCCCTAATATAGAACCTTGAGGTACCCCTCTTTGTAGAGTTTTTAAGGGGGACAGGCCTCCTTCGGCTTTAACTTGTTGAAGGCGCCTTGTAAGATAGTCAGTAAACCAGCACAGAGAGGAGGGGTCCACACCTATGGTTTGAAGGGAGGAGAGGAGCAGACTATGGTCAATGGTGTCGAAAGCCTTGCTTAGATCAAGGAAAACAGCACAAATAAAGTTTTTGCTCTCAAGATTATGCTGCCAGTCATTAGTAACTTTGGCGAGGGCTGAGGTGGTGCTATGTTTAGCTTTGAATCCAGACTGCATAGGGTTTAGCAGTTCTCTAGACTCAAGGTGAGTCCTCAGCTGTGCATTTACAATTTTCTCTAGGAGCTTGGACAGGACTGGAAGGAGTGAAATTGGCCTGTAGTTATTGAGATCGCCAGGGTCACCTGATTTGAACAGTGGTATGACATGTGTTGTCTTCCATATAGGTGGTAAGGTGCCCTGAGACAGGGATAAGTTAAAAAGGTGGGTGACGGGTATTGCTAGTATGTGGTAGGCAGTTTTTAGGAAGTAAGGGTCAAGGTGTCGGCCCCAGCACTTTTTCTAGTATCCAACTGAAGCAAGAGGTCCTCTACCTCTTTCAGTGAGGCAGGTTGAAGTGAGAAAGGTGGTGAAGCTATCAGAGTTTCAGGCAGTTGGCTGGCAGTCTGGGAGCGAAGTATGTTTGCAGGGGAGTTATCAAATGCCATGCCTGCAGTAGCAAAGTGGTTATTGAATGCATCAAGTATATCCATCTTTTCGGTTATAGTCGAGTTGCCAGAGGTAATCTTGGTCGGGAGTGAATTTCCTGGGGAGTGGCCTAGCAGATCGTTGATTGTGTTCCAGAGCTTGATTGGGCTCTTTGTGGCAGAGTTGAGTTCGGATTTGAAGAAGGTGGCCTTCGATTCTCTGATTATTTTGGTACATAAATTTCATAGTCTCCTGAACTGGTTTCAATCCTCTGCAGTGTTCAGTCTGCTCACTTTTTTCCAGAGCTTATCTCTTTCTAGAAGCAAGGACTTGATCTGAGGGGTGAACCATTTACAGGTTTTGGTCCTAGTTCGAACTTTAATCAGGGGAGCATCCTAATGAGGCCCTTTGATAGAATGTCGTGGAAGATATTGTAGCGGACGTAATTGTTTTGGCCAGGTAGAAATCTTGCCACTGGGGGGAGTACTTAAGCTCATTTAGGTAGGCATCTTCATTGAAGTTGCGCCTGGATCTCTTCATAGAGAACTTGCTGATGGGTGCTGGGTTGTTGGTGGATCTTACTCCTGCAATAAAACAATGGTCGCTGGCGTCTGAGAAGAAGACATCAGCGTGGGAGAAGAAATGAGGTTTGCTCACTATTAGCAAATCCAAAAGTGTACTTTTACTGGGGTTCTTCACGTTTGGGCGTGTTGGTTCAGTAATAAGTTGCGTCAGCCCATGTTCATCACAGAAGGATACAAGGGGGGCAGCTGTGTTACAGAGCCAGTCAAAGTTGAGGTCTCCTAAAATAATAGTTTCTGGCAGCCCCTGTCCAAACTTGTCACTTAGATATGACACAAGCTGTAGGCCAGCAGACGGTGGACTGTAGCATCCTACTATGCAAAGTGCAGTAGTCTGTGTAATTTCCACTTTGAGAATTAGGCATTCGAATTCGCTGGCGACAGATGCCGAGGATAAGCAGAAGGCAGAAAATTTGCCTTTAACGTAGATAGCCACCCCTCCTCCTCTGGCATGCCTATCAGCTCTGAACAAGGCATAGTTGGGGATTTTTACTTCTCTATCGGTGGTGCTGGGTCTAAGCCAAGTTTCGGAAATTACAAGTATGTCAGGAGAGGTATGATTTACCCAGGTTTGTATTAAGGTTATCTTTTTAAGGAGGCTACATAAGTTAATATGCAAGAAGCTTATTCCTTTTAAATTTGCTAGTTCTGCTGGTGAAGCAATAGCTTCTGTGGGGGCTAGGGTTGAGTTCTACATTGCCTGAACATAGCAGGAGGATAAGCCTTTCTCCCGTCTAGTAGATCTGATGTTTTTATTGACTGGAAAGTAGCCACCATAGAAGAGCTGATCTGTTGTAGCAAGAGCTAGTACCCCTACCGCAATAGACCATTCCCCTGTCTTACTACCACATGCATTCCTACAAGGGTCTGGTAGGGATACAAACTGGAGACGCGATAACCAGCTGTTAAAGGATAAACTGTTAGTTCTCAGACTTGGTCATAGTGAACCTTCCTCAAGCTATGGAAAAGATCTTGAGCCTCCCCCAAATACTGAAATAATCTTTGCCGCCCCATAGAAGAATAACATGGTTTGCGCAGTACATCAGGCATAAAATGACACTCCTTTGAGTAGTTGACTCTTATTTTATTCAGCTTATTGTACCCTCCAAGCCAGCTTACTTGCTCCACAATTTTGACTATCAAACCATTGTTACTCCTTGTTGCAATACTTTCATGGATCGGACTGCATTCACTATGTGTTTCCCTTCCATCTGTAATAAACTTCCTACCCACGTCTGCCCCCCCATCCAGCTCTTAAGAATCTTCTCAGGGATCCTTTTGCACTCTCGTGATCTTTTTGCTAGTACTTCTACCAGTATTTGAGCATTCTGCCACCAGTCTACAAATTGATCAACTGTTTCCCGTCATTGTTACTTTATTGTTCCTATTAGTTTGCAATATGGTTCATTTTGTATTGCTTGACTGTTTTGCAGTTACTGTTTGAATTTTATTCACTCCCTACCCTTCCCCAGGTACACCTGAAATGAGCCTTGGCTAAGTGTACCTTTTCTAGTTACCAATTTTAAGTAAATACATAAATTCACCTATTATCCTATTTCAGTTTGCATCCTCCCTTCAAACAAAATCTTTAAACTCAGAATTTAAATACAGTACTTTTTCAGATTTGCTTGAGCCTCCCCTGGAACAGGTTGGGGCCTCCCCATTTGAGAAGCCCTGGGATAAACAGATAGTGGACTAATTAAAAACGACTATAGCAACCTTCATGGATGCAATTAAGGGCTCGGTAAACAAGGAAGACATAATCTGGGCTATGCTTAAAAGTCACATTAGAGGTGAATTAATCCATTTGGCTTCTATCTGTAAAAAGGCCTGAGAGCAAAAAGCTGAGGACCTATTAACCAGCATAAGACAAATAGGAAAAAAGGTCCAGCGACCCTGGAGCCAACCTGGCTTAAGCTTCATACTGTTAATGCCCAGTATAAAAATCTTAACAGGGAACAGGCTGAATAAGCAATTTTCTGCACTTGTACAAAATATGTGGAGCAGGGGGGAAAAGGCAGGCAGGCTTATGGGTCTCTGCTTATGGCAACAGGAGGCTGCTAGAACTATCAAAGCTGTACACCAGGCACAGAATAACACATAATGCCCCAGGGAAATAACTGGCCAATTTCAGGTATATTACAGCAAACTATATGCAGCCCAGCCCCCCAGGCAGAACTAGATGACTACCTGCAGGAGTTGCCAACATTAACTGATGCCCAGCAAGAACTACTAACCAGACAAATAAGCAAGAATGAGATTCACCAGGCCATCAAAACACTGACCTCTGATAGGGCCCTGGATTCTGATGGCTTTTCAGTCAATTTCTACAAACCTCTGGTGGTAAAACTCACTCCAGTTCTTGCTAATACTTTTGCATACATGCATGCTGAACAGATGAACGACACAAGCCTGATGGGCACCATGATCACGCTGCTGCTTAAAGAGTAACTGACACCATCTGGGCAAAAGAGCTACATTGCAGAATTAGAGTAAGCATGCCCCCAGTAAATATCATACCAAAAACTAGATTTATATGTTACTTCATTTTAAAGTTATGAGCTATTTTGTAACCCTGATTTCACTATCTGTTCAAAACAGCCTGTATCAGCGAAGAGCTGCTGATGATGTCATCTTAGGACCTCACAGTCTAGTATTCCCTGTCAGCAAGCTTATAGGATCTGTTTCTCCAAAGTTGTAAAGATCATGTGCAATGGTTTTCACAAGTAAAACAGACAGCACCAGTCAGTAAACATTGCTTTAAAAACTGTGTATTTTAGGTTTTGTAACAAAGCTGACAATATTTTGTTTGTGTGCCTTTTTGTTGTGATCCTTTTTTCCAGGGTTGCTGGGTCATAGTACACTGTTGTGAGGTTTGCACACTGAATAATTTGCTGATGTGGTGAAAGGCTGAGATCATTCACACCTATCATTCAATTGAAGCGATTTCTAAGAAAGGCAATTTAAAACAATTATTTCATTTCCTTGTCAATGGGGGTGGGAGAGGTAATGCTGTTTTAAAAACTTACTAGGAGTTTTTAATATAGCCAGCACAATGTGTTCTCCCTGTTAGGCTGTTTTGACGTACATTCATAATCATCTATGTTCTACTCTAAAGTAAAAAGATTATTTTACCAGAGCCAATACTTTCACCCCTAGTAGGAATTAACACATATAAGGCCCCTATTAAAACATATTGTAAAGCAGACACTGACAAACAGCAGTGAAGTTACCAACATTACAATACTAGCAGTACAGTAACCCCTCACCATAATGAACTAAAAGGGAGCCATAATCTGTATTCATTATAGCTCCCTATTTGTTACAACAAAGGATGCTACTACGCACTACTGCTGGCCGGTGCATATGTCACCTGCACACATCAAACACTTCCCATGTGCCTTATACACTGCACTGTCAGCAAAATAAAGCTAAAATCAAAAAATACCCACATCTTAACTGCTAGCTAAGACTCCAAGTTAAAGACAGCACCTATAACAGGAACAGTGGCTCAGAGCTTCCGCGCCCTTTACATACATGCCACCCCCAATTCACAGGCTCATCACTCCAGATATCTGTACACAGACTAGTACACTGGGCAATAGTAAAAGCAAAAAAGAAAGACCCGACAACAACAAAACACCTCTCTCCAAATTTCAGATATTTTTTGATGCTCTTGATGCTTTCATAATCACCCCCATCTGACTCACAGATCACAGCTCCAGCTCCACCACATCTGACTTCCTCAGTATGATTCAGAACCTACTGTGTGTAAAATAAATTCTGTACTGGACAACATAAATTTACTAAGTCAAGATGAGAGTCGGGTGGAGGGGGTGGAGGGGGACCGTGTTTATAAAGTGTGTGGAATCTCTGAGTCACCATCCATGTTACAGGTTCTGTATTTAACTCTGAGTCTCAGCTAGCAGTTAAGATCAGGATATTTTTTCACTTTAGTTTTTAACTTTGTTTTCCTGACAATACAGTGTATAAGGCATATGGACAGTGTTTGATGTGTGCGGGTGACATGTGCACCGGCTGATTGCTGGCACGGATAGGAATTATGAGGAACAGAAATACTGAAACATTGGAAACCACATGAGGCATTCATTATAGCCAAGTTTTCGCTATACCGAGGGGCTACTGTACAACTTCCTAACATGCACAGTAGAGTAGCACTCCAGATGGCTTCAGCAGCCTGGAGGCATGCTGACTCAGCATCCAGCAACACTTGAGAAATGGACCACACCAAAAGGCATTATAAAATATAATTTTGTCAACCTTGTTACAAAACCTGAAACACATATAGTTTTTATAGCAATGTTTTTTGAAAGGTTTTGCCTGTTTTACTTCAGACAACTACTGCACATGATCTTCAGTTTAGTTCAGTTTATTGATTGACAAGACAGAATTGTCTTTACAAAATATTGCACAATACATTGTAGCATACATAAACATACATATAACATCCTACATTGTTAAAATCCATAGACGTACAATTACCAATAAATATACAGGGAAATTGAGTAGTACAATTAAATTGGTAGTTCTACCAGTAAACTCATTCAGATGTTTATAATTAAACTATTGCACATGTCTCTACATCTAAGATTTTGTAACAAATATAAGCATCACCCTTATAGTAATCTATTCCTTATTTATAATATGCAGTTTCTTGTGTTCTATCTTTTTACAGAACAATGCAACACTTTCCAATATTTCATTATTTTTGGATTTCAATAATGAATTCATTTGATATTTAAGTTCCATGTCTAAAGTTGATAATATACTACCCAAGTATAGATTTCTTCCTTGAATATAAAAAGGACATGCAATCAATAAATGTAATAGGTTGCCTTCCCCAAGTTGGCACTTGCAAATTTGTGTAATATTTTTTTTTATCATAGAACCGTCTCATGTGATCTTTAAAACTTTGAAAAAACAGGTCCTATAAATTTGCTGACAGGGAATACTAGACTGTGAGGTCATAAGATTACATCAGCAGCAGCTCTTCACTGACACAAGCTGTTTTGAACAGGTAGTACAATCGAGGTTAAAAAAATAGCTCATAACTTTAAAATGAAGTAATGTAGAAATCTAGTTTTTGGTATGAGATTTACTTGGGGTATGCTTATTCAGATTCTGCAATGTTGCACTTTTCACGTCAGAGGCTCTTTAAGCCTGAGAAGGACCCTGAGCAAGTCACTAGCTATTACCCCATATCACTGATCAATCAGGATATGAAAATCTTTGCAAAGGTCCTGGCCACCAGGTTGAACTGGTTTGGGGTGATTTGGTAGGTCTGAAACAGGTAGGGTTTGTACCTAGCAGAGTCTCATCTGACCACCTGAGAAAACTGTAACATGTCTTCTCTGCATCGAGGAAGCCAGACGTCCCCACAGTGCTTGTCTTCCTAGATGTAATGAAAGCTTTCGACAAAGTCTCAGGATCCTTTCTTACTAAAACAGTTATGAAGTTCAGATTCCAAGACAATTTCCTGAAAGGGGACACTGTCCTATTCTGCAAATCATCTACCAAAGTTTATTATAAAGGGATGTTCTCAGATTCTGTTCCCCTCCGTAGAGGAACTTGATAAGGGTGCCCCCTTTCACCCCTCCTGTTTAATTTATACCTAGAGCCTCTTGTATATATGCTCAGAGTCAGTCCAGATGTGCAAGGAATCAAATGAGGGCAGGCAACATACAAAATATCTGTTTACACCAACGCTATTTTGCTACACATCACATATCCCATCACCTCTATCCCAGTGGCTCTGAGCAACATCACTGAGTTTAGAAATTCAGTGGATTACAAACTCAGCATCTCCAAAACCATTGGTATGCCTCTTAATGCTATAGCAGCAAGGCAAGACATTGAGAACCTAGGCCATACCTGGTCACGCAGTACATTAAGATATTTAGGCATTGACCCAATTAGATCCAAGGCCGCTATGCATAAACACAATCTAGATGATTTAGTGACCAAGGTCATGCAAGATACGGAAAGATGGGCAGCCCTCCCCCCCCCGAAACTATGGGGGTGTATTAATATAATAAAAATGAATGTCTTCCTAAGGTTTATTTACCTGCTAAGTATGACAGATCTGAACCTGTGCCTAAAATGGTTTACCATGCTACATGCACATATTGCCAGATTTGTCTGGGCCATAAAAAGGTCATAGAAGAGCCTATAACAAACTAGCAAGACCTAAACAGCAAAGCGGAGGGGACTGAGTCTCCCACAGTTTATTATCTATTACCTGGCAGCACTGGATAGTAAGTATCTGAGATGGACAAAGGACCCCCCCGAGGATGATGCCCAGTAATACACCCTTTAGTGGCTCACCATAGAGCAAACTATGTGTCAAGAA
The DNA here is from genome assembly GCA_016271365.2 of Neoceratodus forsteri. Classification (NCBI taxonomy): domain Eukaryota; kingdom Metazoa; phylum Chordata; order Ceratodontiformes; family Ceratodontidae; genus Neoceratodus; species Neoceratodus forsteri. The sequence goes on from CM057450.1 coordinate 1,550,578,662, forward strand.
GCTGGTATCTAGACCACCTCTCTCCTGCACCTGACCCTACCCAAAAGCCCTTAAAGGATCAATAATGGGCACCTCCTTGAGAATACACCACCAGCTTTGTAAGCTTCTTAACATAGCACCTGTTAATGGAAGACTGTCATTTTCTTAAACTCCCCATCCCCCCAAAGTGTAACCCCCTCCATTATCGTTTTCACTTGGATAGGCAATTTTTTTTAATAAGTGCAACTTACTTTAATTTTCAAAAGACCATGATCGGGAAACATGGTACTGTATATGCTGTGCAGCACCATTTCAGTTCATGGTACAGCTCTGCACCATTCACTCATATGCTTTTCAATGCAAATGAGCGGTATGTAGCCATAGTGTAATCTTAGATGGTGGCATGCAACATGTGCCATATTCCCTGATCATGGTCTTTGTAAAATTAAAATAAGTTGCACTTATTAAAAAAAAAGTGTCTGTCATTGCAAAAAAAAAAATCAGGGGGTACAGCTCTGGGGGGTAGGGATTTTAGAAAAAACAAGAGTGTTCCTTTAAAGCCCTTAACTCTTATACAATAAATAGAACATTAAAACAACTGGAACCTCATTAAGAGTCTCCTTCTGGCTTGGGGTTGACATCCTTGCCTTGACTCACTTGAGAGGGGGTGTCCCCATACCATTTCATACCCTCAAAGCCATGCATCGCTTAGGCAAAGGAGCTGCCTTTAAGTTTATACAGGTTTATTTAGTTATCATCTTGGATCAACACCTTTGAGCTAGGAGTTCATTTATAAACGGTCCACATCATGGTAAGATAAAATTACAGGTGAGTACAGACATTGGTATATACAGGGAGTACAAAAATAATGGAACAAGTACAATAAACACATAAGATAATATATAGAGGAGAATTATAGTGTGACTAGATTAAACTGGCAGTGCTCAAGACAATGCATTAGAAGGAAGAGAAGAGAAGAATTGGATAAGAAAGGTGAGGAATAGGCAGACAGAGGTTGTCTTTGTCATGAGGCTATATGGGCAGGTGGGGGAGAGGGGAAAGAGGGGCATACAAGAGAGGAGAGTAGTAAGCGAGCTGAAGGAGGGAGTGTAGGGAATTAAGACCTGCAGTCACAGGTGCTGAGTGCAGTCAGGTGTTGGAAGAGTAATTTCTTAAAGGTTCCGAGTTTTGGCACATTTACTACGTCTGAAGAGAATTCACTAAGCCGTAGGGGTGCCTTATAGGCAAAGGACCGCTGGGCTAGTGCAATGTGCCGGAACGGGATTTGTAGGGTGTTTCTTGTTTTACCTCTAGTCTGTTGTGAGTTAGATGTGGGTTTATGGAGGTTTTGAATGACTGGCGGTGTTAAACAGAAGAGGATTTTTTCTCCCAAGAAGGCAAAGCAAAGCAAACTTTATTTATATAAGGTGCCCTTCCAAAGCTCCAGGTGGCTTTACAAAAAATACCATACACATTTTAAAACTCAATAAATAAAACAGCATCTTGAAAATAAAATAGACTTTGTTAAAACCGCCTACAATGCGGCAGCTATAATATATCAAATTTCCAGTGAACCAGCAATAATTGTCTAATGCTTGTGCAAACAGATGTGCTTTCAGGGATTTCTTAAATTCTTCTACTGTCAGGCTAGCATGTATCAGGTGCGTTAGAGAATTCCATAGGGTAGGAGCCATAAAGGCAAAGGATCTACCGGCAGATGTTTTCAAACATACTCTGGGAATCTCTAGCAATCCCTCGCTGAAGGATCGGAGTGAACGGGAGGGACAGTAGGGTAACAGCAGATCTTGCAGGTACTGAGGTCCCCGGTTGTGTAGGGCTTTATAGGTCAACAATGTGACCTTGAAGGTGATCCGCCATTGCACTGGCAGCCAGTGCAGTCCATGCAGCACAGGTGTTATATGGCTGGATCTGGAAACTCCAATTAATAGCCTTGCCATCGCATTCTGCACCATCTGCAATCGGTGGATATCCAGGCCTGGTACTTAATTCTCCCCTGGAAATTTAACCACTTGGTCTGGGTGTATAGGTCTCAAGTGTGTGTGAGCCTAGATGCACCTAGGACCAGCATACATGATTTGTTTATGGCAGTTCTGACCCTTTTTAGAGCTATATCCATGGCAGCGCAATACACAACTATTCCATAATCTATAACCGAGATTATAGAACTATTGACTGCCAGAGACGATGCTCTGGTAGTCATATTGTGCCATATTGTCATATTTTGATTTTGGTGTTGACTGTCTTCACAACATGATCTATGTGAGGGGCATTGGAGAGGGAGCTATCAAGTGTGATGCCTAAGTACTTAAAGGTGCTGACCTTGGTTAAATTGCCCATGTTTGTTGTTTAGGATAGTCAGCTGACTGGATTTGTAGGTTATGCATGATATGACACATCACTTGGGATCACCGCCTGGCACAACAAGCCTGCAACTCTTTTAGATACCATTAAGGAGGCAGCGGCGAACCCCTTACATCCAATTTCAGCATTATATTAGGCTATTTTCAACCATTCACCTTACACATCTGAGAGTCAGTGTCTATATTGGTAAGAAGAATTTCCCAACAAATAATTTTACTGGGGGAAAATCTGGTTGGACATATATACATATCCCCAAAATTACAAAAAAGAGACTGACTCAATTTAATGTACTATAAAACATCTATTGTACACCAGTCAAACTGAATAAACTGGGAAGCCTACAATCAGATTCATGCACCAGGTGTCACAAAGAAAGATCCAGTCCATTACATATCTTTTGGGATTGTGAACTTGTCTGTCCATTATAGAAAACCATAAAGGCAAAAGGAGATCCAGTGCTGGGATTAGACGATCTCTTCATGCCTAAAGTCTGCATTCTAGGAGATTACAGGGAGATCTGAGTCAGACAAAGACAATTCCTTATCACTCTTCTAGGAGCTTCAGCCAAAAAAATAATCTTGCATCACTGGCTTGACCAAGACACAGTAAGCTATGTAGAATGGTACCAAGATCTCCTACTTAACCTGAAAACAAAGATATTTTTGGCTAGTTTAAGTAACCAATACAAGACCTCTGAGAAAAGATTTGGGAAGCTGCACGCATTATACAAACTCCCACAGGATGATATGAATTAATGGGGTTATAGCTCAACATGTATTAGAATCTGTTTATTTAAGGAAAGTGTTAACCTACTGTATGAAATTGTCTAAGGCATGTTGTTGTATAATGGCTTACCTAACTCTGATTACCTGTATGCAACCAGAAAGAATTCTGTGTTTGTACATAGTTCATGGGGATCCACTGTTAGTTTATGTAGTGTGTAAATGTTATGTCATTCTGTGTTGTAATGTCTATGTATTAACAAAAAACAAAAGCTCATTAAATATAAAAAAAAAAGTGACAGTGCAGATTTCGTAGTGTAGGTATATAGTGACAACAGTAACCGCTAAAATTGTTCAAAGTGCCAGTGCTAAAAGGAAAAAATGTATCAAGAAAAACAGGCTTTGCAAAATTTAAATGACAACACAGACTTAGTGATAAAATTGGCAGAAAAGAGTGAGTCATAGTAATGTCCAGGGTATCATAAGGTACTGACCAGTTAAATAACAAAGAATACTACACGCTCCTTATGGGTGACCCCACAACAACTTTTAAGAGTGACCTATATTGTTATCTAAATGAATGTCTCATGTCAGGAGTCATTGATAGAGCTACGCATGTGTTCTTGACTTTGCCCTCAGCAGTAAAAGCTACTATATACCGTTTACCCAAGATGCACAATGATTAGTTAACCTCCCAGGGAAACCCATAGTAGCCTCAATTGGGTCACTCATGGAGCCGTTGGTGAATTTCATAGATGTCCACGTTAGAGATCTCCCTGGGGTGTTCCCATCATGTGTGAATGATGCTGCAAATTTTTTGAACAGTCAAAAAGTAGTAGTGTCAGATAACACTCTCCTGGTGATGCTTGACATACAAGCGCTGTATAAGAATAATCCTCATAATGTAGGCATAGAGGTCCTTAGAGAAGCGTTACATTTGTACTCAAAACTGTCTCCCAAGGTATGGAGGTTGTATTGTCCCTCACAGAAAAAGTGTTGAAATTTTACAATTTTATGTTCCTGGAACAGATTTTCTTGCACAAAACAGGAACTGCAACTGGGGCATTGTGAACCCCCAATTACTTGAATATGTTGCTAGGGATGTGGGAGAACCAGTATGTGTTTAGGGCTCAAAACAACAAGTTTTTGAACAAAATGACAATGTACAAAAGACACATTGATGACATGTTCATACTGTGGGACAGGACACCAAAGGAATTGCTCGACTTTGTAGGTTATCTGGAAAGTACAAATCAGAACATAAAAATTACTGTCACATCTCACACTGAATGTATCAACTATGTGGCTCTAACAGTATGGGGGGAAGGAAGTAAACTAAAGAGTAGTCTCTATTGAAAGTCAACTGACCAGAATGCAATATTACATTTCCAAAATTGCCATCCAAAACACAGGACAGAAAATATTCTGGTCAGTCAGTTTATTTGGTTAAGAAGAAACTGTACTAACAAATCTGATTTTTGAGGAAGGGGCAAGGCGGTTGAAGGAGAGGTTTGCCAGCAGAGGATACAATCAATTGAATATAGCTAGAGCAAAACAAGTAAGGAATACTGATTAGAAATCTGAATAGAAACAACTGGTAAAAAGACAACCAGAGGGAACCAGGACCACTAAATTGTGTTACTTCATATGACTCACTGTCTAACTTGAAAAAATAGTCAATACAAATGGGCATATTCTGGAACTAGACAGTACACTGGCCCACTGTGAATGAGAAACCACTTATGGTTTATGGGAGGGGCAGGAATACATCAGATAAAGTAGTTTCCAGTTACTTGAATAAATGCCCAGAACTTAACCCCTGCCCACTATACTCTGCAGGTACTCACAGATGTGGAAACTGCAAATTCTTCCCTTCATTTGCAATGGGAGATCAATTCTGTTCCCCAAAAGATGGACTAGAACACTGTCAGAAACAGTTTTTTAATTGAAATACAACCTACCTTGTGTACTTAGCACTGTGCAAAGGATGCCAAGCCTACTATGTAGATAAAACTAAAAAGGGCTTTCAGGGTTAAAGTGGGAGAATACCTTAGGGTAATTGAAAAAGAAGACAGTGAAAATGCCCTTTCAAAAAATGTCCAAAGACATGGAAGGCAACACTGTTTCAGGTTTAGAGGGTTGGAGAGAGTGACTGTAGGTCCCCATGGTGGAGAGTTAGAAAACAAAACTTTTAAGATGTAAAACATAATGGCAACACAGACTCAAATCCAGTAGCCAACCAGGGCTTAATAATATGTTTTAATTAGCCCTATTCCTGAATTCATGATAGATCATAATCATATGCAGTTGTTTGGAATACAGAATATGTGATCTTATTAGCAAAGATTTACAGTGAGTATAAACAAAATGTAACTATGCAAGGTCATGCTCCTAACTTTGTTAGGTGTTGTAAAATGTATTGAACTATCTAAGTTTGTTTTCTGATAAAATGGAAGCAAACTGCAAATTATAACTAATGTATTTGCACCCCTCACCGAATAACTGGTCAGGTGAATGTTTTAACATATTTTTTCCACCACCACCCCTTTTTACCTGTCCTCATACCTCTCAACCTCCTGCCTCATAAATTAGGGACAAAGCTTAAAAACATCAGGGACAAAGGACCAAAATCAGGGACACATCTTCAAAATTAGAGATATCCACCCAGAAAGCTGGTAGAATATGGGGCTTAGTGCAAAATGCATTTTCTAAAGAAGAACAAGTCTGTAACTTTAATGCTTGACATTGTTTTGTACTTACAGTCCCCACTGTTTAGCCACAAAAAGACAAATTTTAGGAGGGACAGAGTAAAATTCTGAGGCAAAATCAGGGACGTCCCTGAAAATCAGGGACACTTGAGAGGTATGCCTGTCCTCTTGTTGTCTGTATACTCCTTCCCCCCCTTTCGGTTTTTCTTTAGATAGTTGTCTGAGAACGATGTCAAGTCATCGAGCGTGATAACCGTGAGTCAAATACTGTGCAATGAAAGGTGCTAACTGCAATTGAGCATGACAGCAACTGCAGCACACATTGGAACAGCGCATGTGGGGATGTCAAAACAGCATAGTGATATATGGTCAATTACGAGGTAAAGTAACGTGGTAGTCAGGTTATCTTAGTGCGGTGTTATGGTACACTGCGGCGATAGCTATATACAGTAATGGCTAATGGGGGGTTTAGGGATGTAAATACAGTATGTAACACAGGTCTGCACAGATGATATAGCAGAACATGCCTGTTGCTTGTAGGGTGACACACCCTAAGGTCCTGAATCTGTGCTGATGTAGCGTGCCAACAGGATGGAGGTCAGGGTGACAGTCTTAGAGTAGCGGTGGTACATCCGGTTGGCCTGGGTTCAGTTCTTGCCCCGTCATTGCCATGTGTTGTATGTTGCAGTTCCTGGTCATCATGCTCTCCAGCAACCACCCCCCAAAGTTCATTCCCCCCAGAGTTGGAATAGAAACCCCTGGCACTATCCTGACTCCACCCTGAGTTGCGTTCCTTTATCTGCCCAACCCCCAAGTTTCAGCCCCCATGTTGCATCCACCCCAAGATTGCTGTAATACATCTGCACCCCCAGCTTTCACTCACTTGTCACTGTGGGAAATGGGTGCTGCTTTCTGTGTGTGGCAGTCACATTTTAACTGCTTGTTAACAGCGCGGTCTTACTGTGCGCTGTATTTCCTACACGGGTTGTTACCACACAGCTTTTGATTTAGTTGGCATGACGTGGAACCAGTTGTCTGCTATAATTTTTTTTCCTTTTAGCACTAGCACTTTTCACAATTTGTAGTGGCTATTGTCACCATATGTATACATGTGTAACATTTTCACTGTCACTTCAAATGGTATTGTTTAAATAATGAGAATGTATGCTGTGACAGCATCATTGACAAAAAGCACACATGCGCGAGACATTGGAGACTAGGGTGGCAGGTGTACTGGTTGGAGCACATTGTGAGCATAAACTGTGAGTAAAAATAATTTTTACAAGCATTATCTTGTGTCAAGCGTGGTCTTTACTTTAAGCCTCATACCTGAGACAAGCGTAGCCATGCCTTCCTTTGGATATGTAGACATCGTGCACGCTGTGGCTCCTGCCTGACTTGCTCTGTAGTGTTCTTCTGATTCCCCATGATCAATGCCACTGATTTACAGTGATTAAAATAATGACATTCCAATTTCAAGGCTTGGAATTTCATGAATTGCACTGGTGATTGCTAGTCTAATTTCTGGATTTTACCAGGATTCTACTGTCATTCTTTTAGAATGGGTATAAATAATCAGAATAAAAGAAGGCATTAATTGAAGCAAACTGAGAATAGCACAGGAAGCAATTATAAGAAAAAAATGTTCTGCAGATTTTCTGATCTGGCTTAAAATGCCAAATTCTGTGAAAGTCTTTGTTTTTACTGGTGTGCAGGAAGTCCAAATTCTAGAATTTTACTGGGTTTATTGGTAAAAAATGAAAATTGGTGGCCTTGCCCATGTATGTTTGATAGGTCACTCGAGCAAACAAGTACAGATATAGATAGTAGAATGTCTACAACTCCAGCAGCAGCTGAAACCAATACAGCTGTCCCAGGCAAAGACCACTGCAGCTAATAATATTGCTTACTCTAATTCTGTGGAATCGCTGTTTCTTCAGGAGGGCAATGCCAACCCCCTCCTGAATGCTCAGGACTATGCAGTAACTCCCTCTGCTTCCATTGAACAAAGTTCATCACGTAACAGCCCAGCTTTGACCATAAAAGACGTGTTTGTGCAACAATAAAAGGGTTGCATTGAAAGCCAGGGGACTTTACTGGCAGCAGGTACACTTCAAGCATACCCGAGTGTAAACTGCATCCTGAGAGACTTATATCTTAACAAATCAGCATGCATTCAGAGCTGAAGGGGAATGCTTCATAACATGGTGTCAAGAGCACCTGCTGGAATCACGTGTAGGTTTAATTAAAATCATACTGAGGAATGCAGGCGATATAGAGAAGGACATAAAGGCAGATTTAGCTGAGAAAGAAGAAGAAGTGAATACAGTCTCAAATTCAGCAGAGTATTTGTAATACAGAACAGCTCTGAAAGATGCGATCAAGCAGTAAGATATTAGGATCAAAAGAATGTAAATCTGAGCAGGATAGACAAGATTCTGTAACTGGAAAAATATTTGTTTGGTGTAGAAAACCCAATCACAAACCGATGTCCATACTTAAACTATCTCTGTCTAATTCTCAACCCCTCCCAACCTGTTCATTTCTCTTTTGTTTTCTCACTGCCCTCCCCTCCAAGCCTGCTGTTTAATTTTGTCCTCTCACCTTATCTCCCCAGGGGACTACTGTGCCCTGTCGGGCTGTTTCTTCTCAAGCAAACTGCTTCCTGCAGTTTGATAAGCAGACTAAGGAGAAGCTGCCCAAAGCTCACCCTCCAAGCAAGGTATGGGTTGGAACTCTGAATTTTGGCATCTACCCCTGGAGAAATCTCACTTGCTCCTGTTTGCCAGTGTTACTCACACTATGTGCAGCAATTCAGAAGTCTTCTAGGAACTGCTGCCAAGAAATTAATGCTAGGACTGATTTATGTTTTGAGAGGGGTTTTAAGGTAGTGTGATGCTATCTGCCCTGAGCCCTGTGCCCCTTCTTTTAGAACTGTAAGTCAGTGGGCTGCACCCTTGACCTCTGTGTCCCATTGAGGCTGCTGCAGTGCCCCCCCAAACTTGCTTCAGAACCTCCCTGCCTGTTCTTTTTTTTTTTTTTTTTTTCATTAGCAGATTATATCTTTTAGCCACTAGAGGGCCCGGTTATAAGCACACTTACCCAATCCAACTCAATACAATACAATACAGTTCCTGTCTCATTTCACTTATTGTGAGGTTAGTCTATCACTATTCATCAGTTTTTGCCCCTTCCCTCTTCTACTGATTGATATTAATTGATTGGCCACACCCGGCCAAGTTCCTACCCAATCCTTCTGTGCTCTTTAACTCCTCCTCCTTAGAGCTACTGTTCTGCACACCAGGCTTGCTGTCTCTGGCAGGCACGACACTTCCTAATCCTGTCTTCTCCTATCCACTTAACCAATTGTGTCCATAACTCTCCTAGCCCTCGTATTTGTGGTGCCATGGCATGCTGCTTATACTTAAGCCTTTTCTTATTCCTAACCACCTTATCCATAGCAGCTCACCACAACAAAGAACAAGGATCAGGTCCACCTCTGGAAATTTCCAATCCTGTAACCGGAACCTCATTCCACTGCACCTCCCCTTATTTAATATGTCCACTTCCCTTTATCCACGGCCCATATCCTTCACCCTTACACTTTCTGCTCCCTTCATATATGTCAATCAGAGCACTCTCCTTAGCTTCCCTTCACTACCGCCCTAGCATTACATCGCACCCATCATCACCTTGCGGAAGGTTGCAAAGGAAAAAAAGCACTCTCATCCTGCAAAAACTGGATCAAGAAACTGCTTCTCTTGCTCCTTCTCTGTTCAGGTAACGTGGAGCTAAACCCTGGACCCCCATTACCACTTGCATCTCCCACAGAATTTGTATTTGCACCCGGACTTAAGTTAATGTTAGTAAACATATTGAGCTTCGCAAAAAAGTTTGATCAGCTGCAAGAATGAGCTGCCCATACTGAGCTGGGCCTCATTATTATAACCAAATCTTGGCTCAAAAAGTCAAACAGTGATCAACCATTCTCCCTTCCTGGCTACAATCTGCACAGGGCAGATAGGGAAGCCAGAGGGGGTGGTGTAGCCATCTACACTAAATCTAAGTTTACAGTCAGTGATATTCCCTGTAAATCTAAACCTAAGGAGTACAAAATCGTATCTCTCAAATTACACCTTCCATCCACTGAATGTCTCACTATTATTGGTGGTTATTGCCCCCTCATCTGGTGGCACTGACATCCTCACCATACTTAAATCCTTAATCGCCTCTGCCATCACTGAAACTTTAATACTTGGGGATTTTAATATGGACTGGCTTACCCCCAAGTCACACAGCCTGAAATCCTTCTGTGATGAACTCAGCTTAGCCCAGTTAGTCGGCGAACCCACTAGAACCAGTACATCCAATCCCGACAACAGTTCTCTCCTTGATGTCATACTTTCTATGCATCCCCACAAAATTCTTCACTCTGCAGTCTTCCACAATGACATGAGTGATCATGGGGTGGTTGTTTGTATAAGATCACAAATTATAGCCCGACAGCAACCAACACTCATAACTAAGCGGTCCTTTCAGAAGTTTAATGCATCGGACTACTTATCTGACTTGAACAAAATTATATGGCAAGACTTCTACCTTGCCAAAACGATCGATGAGGCGGTCACTGTCCTTAATGACAACCTCACCGCACTGGCCAACAAGCATGCCCCTTTGATCAAAGTCAGGGTGCGTAAAACATCCATCCCATGGTTTACATCAGATCTCAAGGCTACACTCCTACGCCATGATAAATTCTGGGCTAAGGCTAGAAAATCCAAAAGCCCAGCTGATTGGCAAGCATTCAGAGAAGCTAGAAACACCTGCGTTAAGCAAATCCGCGCAAGCAAAGCCAACTATTACGTCTCCACCCTTGAACAAGCAAAAGGGAATTCCCAAAAAATCTGGAAGACACTCAAGTCCATCGAAGGTCGGCCTGTAGCCCCCTCCATCCCTCTGAAGATCCTCAGCCATGGTAGGGCTATGTAAAACAGTTGCCTAATCCTCAAGGAAATCAACAATCACTTTGTAACTGCTGGCCTAGCTTTCGACTCTTCGCCTTATGCAGCCTGTGGTAGCAACCAAGACTATAATAAACATTGACTCGCAAACTTCGATCCGCCCACTCCAGTTGTGCCTGCTTAGCTATAAAGAAGTCGAAGATTCACTTCTTAACATAGACATTCGAAAAAGTGCAGGGGATGATGGTCTAGAACCTGTTTTTCTTAAACTAGGCTATCTCGACCTCACTGCCCCTATCCTCCACATATTCAATCTTTCCATTTCCACTGCCACTGTTCCTTCCTGCTGGAAATCTGCCCACATCCTCCCATTATTCAAGTCAGGAGACCCAGGAGTCCTAAACAACTATAGGCCCACCTCAATCTTACCTGTCCTCTCCAAAGTCCTCGAAAGGCTAGTTTACTCCCAAATGAAACTCCATATCGAATCATCTTCAATCCTCAACCCTGCGCAATCTGGCTTCCAGCCCAACCATAGTACAGTCACTGTCTAACCAAAGTTACCAATGAATGGATCACATCCATGGACTCCAAGAAAGTTACTGGTGCAGTATTTTTAGATCTCAGCAAAACGTTCGACACTGTTGACCACAATCTGTTAGTCTCAAGCCTAATAAAAGTAGACTCCACCCCCCTTGCTGCCCAGTGGTTTACCAGATACCTGTCTGGAAGGACCCAGAAAGTAAAAGCTGGTGGCCTCTTTTCTGTATCCCTCCCAGTTGTAAGGGGAGTCCCACAAGGCTCCATATTAGGTCCCATCCTCTTCTCCCTGTACATCAATAACCTTGACCCACATATATCCCAGTCCCATTGGCATTTCTTTGCTGTTGATACTGTACTGTATACATCAGGCCCTACACTGGCTGAAGTGATGGATGTACTCCAAGCCTACTTTGCACAACTAGAAATCAACCTAATCAATGCCAAACTACTCCTCAATGCCAAGAAAACTAAGGCCATGATCTTTGCCCCAAACATCAACTGCACTTCCCTTGCAAACACGCACAAAGAATTCATCACTACCTCCCTAGGTGAACCCCTTGAAATCACCTCCAAATTCAAATATCTTGGTATGTGGCTAGACAACAAACTTCCTTTCACGACCACCTCGACGATCTGGCAAAGAGGCTAAAAATTAGGCTAGGTTTCTTCTTCCGTAACAAGTCCCTCTTTCCATTGGATACCAGAACTAGGCTGGTCCAGGCCACTGTCTGTGTCAAAGGACCTCCTTGTGAATGAGCTTGCTCAACTGAGTTTTTCTACAATAAACATGAACTTAATGGTTCAAACCAGAGGGTGGTGAGGGAAATCTACACCAATGGTTTGGATTCGGTTGCCTCGAAGCAGGGGAATTATTTGCAGGATACTGCAAAGAACAAACACCCCTGGACCCCCCAATAGTATTTCCATAGCCATGTCTCAGAAAGAGCCCAAGGATAACACAGTTCCAAGATTCACAAAGAAGTGCACAAGGAGGGGCACTGGGGGATATATGCAACAAAAACACTCAGCAGAACAAAAAAAAAACCTGAGGAGAGGCCGGGGAGGCAAAGGCAACAACATACCCCATATCAGGACAGAATGGCACAACCAAGGAAACATTATCAGCAGGATTATTGAGGAGTCCATAATGCTTAATACAGTATATCAGATTATCAGTTGTCAACATTGGAATTACAGATACTACAAAAAGGCCTATCTTGTGTTTCTACATGTAATAATGACACATTTAGTGCAATTGTAGACCTGCACAAGTTTACAAGGGTTTTGAATTTAAAATTCCTTTTTCATGAATAGAACAATGTGGGATAATTGACTGCTCCTACTTCTTTGGTTACTTGCCAGACTGTGGGTACTAATGTCGAGGGAAAGAACTTGAAAAGTAATGCAGTGCCTAATCTTAATAACTCCAAAATTGAAGAATTTAAAAATAAATCCTCCTTCATACCACATCAGAATACAGCTGTGGGATTGTTTGAATGTGCCTGTGAGAAGGACATTGAAAAATTGTTCCATGATTTGCCCCAGCCATCTTATTGTAATATTACCAGAGAAAAAAGACAGGCCTTGCAAAATTTAAGTGACAACAAGGACTTAGAGATAAAATCAGTGGTCAACGGCGGGTCAGTCATAATAATGGCATGAGCATCATATGAAGAGGAAGTTACCCACCAGCTCCTTCTGAGTGACCCTACAAGAACTTGTAAGAGTGACATAGATTGTTATCTATATGATTGTCTCATGTCAGGGGTCATTGACAGAGACACGTATGAGTTCTTGACATTGCCCTCGACAGTAAAAGTTACTATATAATGTTTACTCTTCAGTCTGTTCTTGAATAGACTACCTAATGCATGTAAGAGCAAGCTTATTCTTTATGCCAACAACGCGGTCATTCTGGCTAGCAGTACCTAATTTGATCAGCTACAGAATGAACTGCAGTCCACCTTCCACTCCTTGGAAGATTGGTTCAGTGCACATAAACTGCTCCTGAATTACAAGAAAACCAAAACGATGCTGTTCTCCAGCTCTCAGCACAAGAAATCCTACCCATACCTGACATTAGTCAATAATAAAGCCACTCCCCTTGAATAGGTATGTGCTTTTAAGTTCCTAGGGGTTTTCATCGATGACACCCTTTCCTATTCTCAACGTATTGATAATGTTATCAAAGCAGTCAATGTCAAACTGGGTGTCTTACACAGGCACAAACAATACCTTATGCCTGCTGCCCTCCGCCTTTCAGTCTCCAGCTCCATCCTATCGATAATCAACTATGGCCTAGTAGTCTATGGGGCTGCATCGGATACAACACTAAAGCATATTATGGTAGCCCTCAATAAGGCATGTAGACTAGCCTTGGGAGCTGACAATAGATCTCACACATGCTCACTCTATCAACAAACCAACTGGCTGAACCTCAATAGCAGGATAAAGTTCCAGACATGCCTTCTGGGCAAGAAAATCCTGCTAGGGAAAGCTCCCTCCTTTCTCAAACCCATGTTGCAGGCTACCCACACCTCTTACCACACCAGGGGTGTGACCAGAAACTCTTTAGCCATCCCTTTCAGGAAACCCTCTCTAGAACAAAGGTCCTTTGCCTACAGAGCACCCCTATGGCTGAATGAGATCCCCACCCACATCACTAGCAACACCTTCATCTCAGCATTTAAGCTATTGCTGAAGCAACACCTCTCTGATGCCTCCACCTGCACCTGTAGGTAATCCCAGTAGACTGCTCTTTTTTTCTGGACTAAATGGCCTGAGATGTTGTGTTGCCACCTCTCTCAGACCAGTCTCTACTTCACTGTATCTGGGACCTAGTCTGCCATTATGGATGCCTAATTCCCTCAGGGTTACCTCCTGGCCACTCTTACTGTACCTCTCCTGTAACTGACATTCATCTCCTACAACTTCCCCTCCCATCCCCTCTAGCCCTCTGTCTTCCTTGACAATGCCTGACTTCAGCAGCCCTATCCGTGGATTAATAACATAAATAAATGCCTCCTGGGCCCTGCGGAATAACATGACTATCAAGTTTCTCAACTGTACCTCTCCCTTCTACCACTTCTCCAATCTCTCCCTTCTACCAATTCTCCAATCTCCTAAGAACATGTTCTTACTGCTTTTGCATTTTATAACCACATGTATACTGTTATTATACCGTCCTCATTGTTCCTTCATCCCATGTTTAACCCGAACAAGTCATATTTGTTGTGTTATGTTGTATTGTAAATGTACCCTGTCCTGATGTGGAACCTTTGAAAAAGAGCATTTTGCTCAAAGGTCTTTTCCAAAGAATAAATAAATAAATAAATACTAAAGATACATACATGATTGCTTAACCACCCCTCCTGGGAGACCCATAGTGGCCTCAATCGGGTCACACATGGAGCCCTCAGTGAAGTTTGTAGATGATCACATTAGTGATCTCTCTGGGGTGTTCCCATCATTTGAGATATACTACAGATTTTTTTAAAACAACGTCCAAAATGTAGTAGTGTCAGATAACACTGTCCTGGTGATGCTTGATGTACAGGCGTATTCCTCATAGTGAGGGCAGAGAGGTCCTTACAGAAGCAATACATTTGTACACAAAGCTCTCACCCCCTAGGTATGAAGGTTGTATTATCTCTTGCAGAAAAAGGAGGTTGAAGATAGAATAGTCTTCTTTGCAGCCTACAGACACCAAAATAGGAAGATAAAAAAGATCATAATAGATAATTGGCACATTATCCAAATTGGAAAAATAGGGACAAAACGATTTAGAGATATACCCCTGGTGACATCAAAATGAAATCAAACAATAAAGGACCAGCTTGTACTGTACATACACAGTACTGTATTACATTCCCAAACAGAAAAGAGACCGTTATTATTGGGACCATTATCACAGAGGAGTTTCCCCTGTGTGCATTGCTACCAGTGTGGGAACACTAACAGAAAGATTATATTTGAAGACCCATATAACAAAAAAAAATACAAAATAAAACCGCATATAAACTGCAAAACAAACCCCATAGTCTATGTACTATGCTCCCCATGTGACAAGTTATACATAGGAAAGACAACAAGAGAATTGAAGACTCACATTAGTGACCATTAGAGTGATATCTGATTCAAGGATACAGAATCATCTGTAGTAAGATATTTGAATGAGGTGGGACATTCAGTATCCTCGCTCTGCTTCTGGGGACTGGAGCATGTGGAAAGGCCAACACAGGGCAACATGGATTGGGATACAGTGCTAAGAAGAAGAGAGGTCTCTTGGATTTTTATCTTGAACTGCTTAAATCCATGAACAGGATTAAATGAGAACTGTGACTGGAACCTTTATTGGTGAGGTCCCAAAATGGCCTCTCATCTTCTCATTCTGGATATATATATGAGCATCCTATGGGGACAGGTGTCAGATCTCAGCCTGATTTGGGGGACAGCTGTGGGAACCCCCTTGGGGCCCAACACGGGCATCACCATGGGCATCATCCATATTCTTAGAACATTTAGCAGAAGCCATTCATCTGTTTATTCTCAGTTTATCCATGAGGTTTAAATTTAGTGTTTCACACTCATTCTTTGGTGTTTTTTGAATGTTTTCTTCTGATTCAGTTGGACATTCAGTTTATGAGGTGATTCTAGTTTGTGATCTATCAGCTGAGATGACTGGTGAGCTCTAGGTCTTTGTTCATAATGGCCACTACCTTGTAAGGTACAGAATCAGTGATACTGAGAGCTGTTCTGCCCTTTGTCCCAAGGTTTCCACATTCCATGCAAACCAGGAGATTTAGGACCCATCAGCCTGACCAAAAAGAGACAGACTTTCATGGTCTAGAATTGTGCAGGGCAGTCTGGAATGCACCCGTCCTTTTTGAGCAAAGCACAATCCTCCAGGGCAACCCCATGCATCTGGAAAGGACTGATGGGGGGGGGGTGTTAGAAATTGGCAAGCAGCAGTGTTTCTTCCATTTGTACATGCACAAAGCACTACCAACTGGATGTCCAGGGCTGTGCCGATGCAGTATTTAAGCTCACAGTGTGCCAAGAGGTGGCAAATAGATGACTCCCTGTAACTACCTTTATGGGTCACATATGGGAAAATAGTCTCCCCCTCCCTATTGAAGTGTGTACTGCATTTTAGAACCCCATTGACAACATGGAGCGATACAAAAAGAATTTCATTTATGCTTAGTGTAATTTACTTTTCTGTTAGCTCCAGTGTTGTCAATGGGACCTCTTCCTGGAGCTGGTGGCTCTTCTTGGAGAATATTGTCCAATAAATATATATATATATATATATATATATATATATATATATATATATATATATATAGTGTGTGTGTGTGTGTGTGTGTATTTTGCATCGCAGACAAGATAATGAAACAGATGAGCAGCTCCTGGGATTCATCGGTTGCCCATGGACATCACAGTATAAACAAGTTTACAGGTTTATTGTTCTAGGAATTATTACCTTTGAGCCAATGGCTCTTTTACAAAGGTTCCACGTCATCAATGTACAAACAAACAAGACATGTTACATAGAATGGTCAGCAAATTATGAAGGTTTCAATAAGCCAGTATTATACAGTACATCACAGGAAAAAAACAAAACATTGGAGGAATGGTCAAGGTGGGAAGGGTAGGAGGAGATATGGGAAGGGGAGCAGACTTACAGTAGTTAGGGTACAGCCAAAAAAAGCCACTATTTGGCGTGATAGGTCAATTGATTCACTGGGTGCGATGGCTTACATTGTGAGATGGCAAAACCTATCCAGGTTAGTATCCACTTGTATTGAAGTCCAGTTCAAAGGCTGTTTGTGCTAATAAAATATATGTTTCAGTGATGGAAGAGTTTTATCTACAAGCCAGTGACAGTCCTGGAAAGGGATATGCTATGAAATCCCGATGATCATAATCCCGAGTTACAGGACACCAAGCCCAATGAACTGAAGCACATCAGGCCAACTGCTAAAATGTCCTGAAACAGTAAAATCCAGCATTACTATAGAGTGATATTACAGACATACAGATAACAAACAACTTGAAACCTGTACTAAATAACAGGCAATATAGACACTCTGCAATTAAATGTGGGGCCTTTGCCCCAGCTCCCTTCCCCGTTATTAATATATACATCCTCCGAAACTGGCATACATTGAGGAAAAGGTTAATTTGTGAACACAGAATATTCCTGGTCACCCACATGGAAGTCATCCTAGGGTAACATGGTAAACAGCAACACCTGAAACTCCACACACAGCTGACAATATGATTCCAAACTGGTGTATTAACACAGGGTCCCAATACACAACAGGTGCAAGAGTTAAATAATGGACCCCATAGTTACATTCACCCCTAGAAAACAGAAAGCTCGTGGAAGAAAGAAAGCACACATTGGTCTAAAATGAAATGGACTGCAAACCTAAGACTGGCGGTACAGATAAACTGGAGGTATGGGAATTAATACCTTTGAGGAAAGACAGAGACAAAATCAACATACAAGGATATCTGCTCATGAAGGAAAGAAGCAGAGATTATACTTTTTGCTGGTGCTGCGAATACCTCAAATCCAGAAACTGCCTAGGATGCGCAGTAACCCTCCACACTAACGGGGAAATGCCTCCTGAACAAGCACAATGAACACACTCATGCTCCGGATGCAACCCAAGCACCCATAGCAACAAAGCCAGTAAACCTAAAGGACAAAGCAAAAACATCAACTGCCACCCCATCACAACTCATACAACTAGAAACCACAAGCATTCCTTCCGAACTCGGAGAACACATTCCCAATAAAAAAGGACTACTACAAGTAGTAAATCGGGACGATGAAAAGAACTACCACCAGAACCAACCACTGTACAAAACACAAAAATACCAGAACAACTCATACATGTCAGCTGAGAATTATTCTTCACAAAACAGTCAACTACAGGACAAGACAACATACTAATCTTCACAACGAAACACAAAATACAGGCCCTCTAAAGAGCTACATACTGAATCATGGACGTGACTTTTAAAACAGTACCTAAACGTTTTAGCCAACTATACTCCATCCGCGCACCAGTGGGAAATGAGGAAATTATGGAATCTTACCACTGTTATATGCCCTTATGACAGCCAAATCACAGAAATGCTACATTCGTCTGTTCCAGGACCTCCATGAAATAGCAAACCAGAAGAACACCACACTATCACCAAAAGTCATAATTACAGACTTCAAACAAGTCATAATAAATGCATACAAGCAGAAATTTCCAGGAAACAGTAAGAGAGGCTGTCTGCTTCACTTTGGACAAATCATCTGGAAAAGGCCAAAGCCTGCGACCTCTTTGCCCCTGCTAAAAGGCGCAAAACAAAATCTCTCTCTAACCTATGGGTCACCGCGGCTCTTCTCTCACAGCTGAAACTAAGGGATCACCTCTGGGCAGTTGCCAGGGCCACTGGCAAACAACTGGACATCCAAAATTACAAACAAGCATGAAATGCCTGCACAAAAGCCATACGGCTAATGAAATCCACCTATTACAAAGACGCTCTCACCAATACATGGGGAAATGGTCGTGCTTTCTGGGACAATATCAAGGATGTCACAGGCAAGCAGCCAAAAACCTCTCCGGCCATGTTAATGGTTGCTGGATCCTCAACCCTTGACCCCAAGGTGATCGCAAACATCTTTAACACGGCTTTTTCAGACCTTAGTGCTGTTCTACCCCATGACTTTTTTGAAAACAGGGCCTACTCCCCAAATACCTCAGCCCCTCAGTCTAACCATCCCCTCTTCTACTTCAGGAAGGTAAGGCTGAATGAAGCTCGCTGCTATATTACTGCAGCTATCTCTAAATCTAGATCTAGTAGCAACACCCTGGACCTTAAGCTTCTGTTGCTCACCCTCGATGAGGTAATTCATCCATTAACAAAAATCCTAAACTTCTCTCTCAACTGTGGAAAATTCCCAGACCTATGGAAAACAGCCACCATGACACCCGTCCATAAAAGTGGGGACAAGACGATTCACTCAAATTATCGCCCTATCTCCATAATGCCCCCACTCTCTAAGGCACTTGAGCTCATCGTGGCTGATCAACTTATCGACCACTTGGATAAATACAATATACCTTGTCCACAACAACACGGCTTCCAGAAAGGTCACAGCACTACCACAGCCCTTCTTGAGTTCACTGGAGCTTTGCACAAATCCCTTGACAACGGCCTTCTCACAAGGGCTGCTGCTGGACCTCTCCAAGGCCTTCGATACAGTACACCATGGACTACTAATACATCAACTACTGAATGCCGGGCTATCACCTGACTCTTCTCTCTGGTTTAAAAGCTACTTGAAAAACGGTCACAGAGAGTAAAAATTGTGGACGCTCTTCTAACACCCTGCCTGTTCGGCTGGTGTCCCACAGGATCCATACTGGGACCCTCCTTTTTAGTCTTTTCTTAAACTCCTTCCTTACCACTGCTCTGAGCAGATCATACTATATGCCGAAGGATGCTGTTGTATTCTCCACTCACAAAGATCCTGCAACTCTTCAACACAACCTTCAACTTGGTTTCAATTCTGTAGAGACATGGTTTCTTAATCATAAACAGGTCCTCAATGACAAGAAAACCAAATCTATGCTCTTCTGCAGCTCTCATAACCCACACAAGCTACACCACTTGGCTATCTCCACCACCCAGGGGAACACTCTAGATCAGGTGGTGTCCTTCAAATACTTAGGGATTCAGCTTGACCCTAATCTCTCTTATGGACTTCATGTAGATAATGTAGCTAGAGCTGCTAATACATGGCTTGGTCTCCTCTACAAACACAGACCACACGTCACGCCAGAAGCTTTGAAGGTTGCAGTCCTGAGCTCTGTGATCTCTGTAATAGACTATGGTCTCATCATTTATGGCTCGGCCACAACCACAACCCTTAGATGCCTCTCAACTGCCTTAAATAAAGCATGTCGGCTCATCACTGGTGCTCACCGTCTCACCCACACATGTGACCTGTACACTCAGACCGGCTGGCTCCAACTATCAAACCACATAAAGTTTCTCACCTGCTCCATGGTCAAAAAAATCTACCTTGGCCTTACACCTTCTGGGGTCTCAACTCTGTTACAATACCGAATTAACAAATGGTGCTTTAGGAGATCCACACTACAGCTACTGAAAGTCCCCCACTGTCACACTTCACAGGGAAAATGCTCTTTTGCTTATCGAGCACCACTCTGGTTCAATGGCCTCAGCCCAACCATCTCCTCTGCCCCAACTATTGGTATGTTTAAAACTAGGCTCCGGGACTATCTCACTACCAACAGCTCCTGTGACTGCCCAACTTAACCTTGTTTCTCCACTTCCCTTTCTGCTCTAGTTGTCCCCCTTCCTCCCCTCCTCACTGGATTCTACCCTCACATCTTGGTATACCCAATGCTGCACTTTTCACCCTCTCTCCACCCTTCCTACATTCCTTCTCCCCCCCTACCCTCTTCCGGCTCCCTATGACTCTGGCACTTCTTCTCTGTTGTCTGTTTTCTCTGACAAATGCCGCTGGCTGCCTTGCTACAATGCTACCCTTGAACTGTATTAATCTGTACTCTGTTTGCAATTTCCACATTGTTGTAATGCCTGTCTTGATGTTCCCTATAATTTGTATTTCTCTGACGTGGAACCTTTGTAAAAGAGCCATGGCTCAAAGGTATTTGTAATCCTAGACTTGATAAATTAAATAAATAAATAAAATAAAATAAAGGTACAGAATGTCGGCCTAGCTTCACAGTATGGCAATGACCCAGAATTCAGCCTGAAAATCCATCAGCTGCTAACTTTAGCGTTCCTGCCACCTAATGAAATCCCTGAAGTATTCCAGGGATTACAACAAAACATGCCTGCAAATACAAGCCCTCTACTTGACTGGTTTCAGGAAAACTACATGCTGGGATGACTCCGAAGCAACTTGAAAAACAACAAAAACTCCATGAACCCACCAATCTTCTCCCCGACTTCTGGTCCATTCTAGACTTTGTATCAAAAGGCATCCCACGGATGCAGAACAATGTTGAAGCCTGGCACAGATGACTATACTCCCTCCTCAGAAAAGCACACATAGAGGTCCTCACCATGATCCGAGAACTGCACAGGGAGCACCAAAGAACAGCTGCAACAATGGGGAGCATTCAGAGAGGACTCCTGAAATCACTAAAATGGAAAAGCTACACTACCAAAGAGGACAGAATTCAACGCATAATCAATGACAGGGAACACTGCACAGTACTGGACTATCTCTATGGAATAGCTTGCAACACCAGTCTCTAAGTACATCCAAAACCAGTTTTTAAGCACTCCCACAACCACATTCCCCACTCCCCACATCAGTCTCTAAGCACTCCCAATCCCCATTTCACTACAAAACAGCAATAAAGATTATAGACTCCACACTCCCATAAGCAAAAACACCAGAGAACACCCCTCCAAAACATGAAAAACACCAGAGAAAAACCTGTAAAAACCATCTTGACAATAAATCTGTCAGGCTCCTCAATCGGGAAATCTCGCGTCAGGCATCTCAACTTGTCGGTGTCTTGCACTCAGGATCCTGCGTGTTGGGATTCCATATTTCAGTCTTTCATAATACTCCCGTGGGAAGTCAGGAAACTCTTTCAACGGACCCTGCAAGTGGTACAAGAAGGGTAGTCAGCTCAGTTGTTGAAAGAATCGCCCAAGACAAGGTAGATCTATGTTAACCTTTTCATTATTTGAGCCAGTTTCAGATGGGTGATGTTTTTGTTACAGATGCTGTGGAGGCTTAACTGGAGACATGGAGGTTGATATTTATATATGCTGTTTGGTTGTGCTGCATGTACAAAGGTAAACTGAGTAACTACTGTAACCAGAATCATCATGTCCACAGGATTCTATGCTGAGGTCATAGCTTTGGGCTGTACCACTATCCCAGTGGGAGAAGCACATTACCCATACGTAATTGTTCCCCATAGACAATGTTGGAGCTAACAGAAAAGGGAATTACAGCAAGTATGAAGAAATTTATTCTGTTAACGGCTGGTAAAAGCCATTACATGTCACTGGTTTACCCCAGCAACCCTGAATATCTCATCCTGGCATGATATAGTTAATCAGATATATCTCATGGTAAAATGACACATTCCCTGAATGACAGGGCTGAGTTATACAACTCCAGGTGGACTGGCTGGCTGCAGCATGTCATGAGGAAAGACTGCAGTTTTGTTCCATAAAACTGAATTGAACTACACCCATGAGGCCATCAGTGTTGTGTGCAGACCTCTACCCCCCTCTACATTCAGGGCTTCCCCACAATTAAACTAATCCACATACTTGCTGCTGGCTCGCTTGCCACCTCCCAGGTCACCCCTCCCTCCAGGTTGCCCCCCCCCTAATAGGCTAAGGATAAAACTGGAATATATTATTATTATTATACATGTTTGTACAGAGTAAAGAAAGCCTTTAATAATATAGGGGTAAATCTCCTCTTGTGCTGTACCTAAGAGGGGGTCAAGCCGAATGAATGGATTAATCATCATTCTCACTTATACTCCATGTAACTGTGTAAAGAAATATACAATACCATGATTGTATGACTTGTAAAACTTTATTGGTGTACATCGTGCATACAGATCTGTTCAATAAAAAATTATAACCAAAAAGAACGATTTTTCAGAAACACTGAAAAAGGAGGCTCAGAGTTTAGTATGTTTGAATAATACACAGCAAACATGTTTTTCTAGTGATTTTCAAAAGTTGTTCTTTACTTTCTAGAGTGTTAATAACAACATTCCACAGCTGAATCATTCAGAATCAGTTATTCCTAACACTTCAGAACATGAACAACTTTACACAGTCACTCTCTTCAGACTCACCCTCCACCAATACTAAATCATTGGTGCAAGCTGAGCTACCCCAACACAGCTGCCGGAAAATGAGAATACACACATTGAGTAAAAAAATGGCAGTTCCCATTAAAAGTTAGTCACAGATAAAGCAACTTGACACAAAGTGTTGCAGGTTGGGTACTGAGTTAAAAATAATTAAAAAAAAAACTTGCTCCTTGTCTGTTGTCATACATGCTTCCTGTTGCATTATATACAATAAAAAAACACCTCAGCATCGAGAACTCACAGGTCCTCAACACCTCGTTAGAGTGGTGACATCATAAGTCAATGGCTTAGTAAGTAGCACACTCACCTCTGGAGCTGGAAGATCAGATGGTTGTGGTGTCTAGCCCTACACCAGGTACTTGGGGTAATACCCATAACTGACATTGTAGTGCAGTATGAAGGGGTGCTGCACTGGTGAGGTGCCATTCTCTGTATGAGACGTTAATTCAAGGTCTCTTCTGCCCATCTCTGGTCACTGTCCAGGTGGAAGTAAAAAATCCCATGGCACTTATCAATGAATAGTAGGGGAGTTTACCCGGTATCCTAACCAACATTCCCTCTGTCAGTTAAATAGGTCCATGCACCCCAACCCCCAGGACACACCTGAAAACAAACTATAATAGCTTAGTATACCCTTCCTGATTGACAGTTATATAGAAGGCACTTGAGCTTTGCTCTTGTTCCAATGATGTCACCACTCTAACTCAGTGTTGAGAACCAACTAGTTCTTAATGATGAGGGGTTAATTGTTGTCTGTGATGTGTATGGTTTATTTTATTTATGGCTCCGTGCATGAAAAGAAGTTACCAATGGATCCTAAAGTTTATAATGCGGTACATGTGCAGGATTTTGAGTATAATACAGTCATTGATATGGGCTTTTTAAGTAGCCTATGTGGAGAGATACATAAGATAACATTAATGGAATCAGATGATTCCATATTAAAAAAAATGCACTTTCATTAGTCAAAATGCATGAAAAGGTGTGTACTGATTTGTGACATGGCTACCCATGTGTGTGAAATAATCTCTCAGTGTCATTTAACTAGACATTTCTGACAATAAAAATATTTTTGTAACTAATTCCGTGTCCTGCTCTCATTTATCACACTTCCTTAATGTGCTACCTTGATTCCCACCAACCTCCTTGTGTTACCTCTGAACTTTTGTAATAATCTGCACTTTGACGCTATTTGTATTGTATTTTTGTCCCCAGGTTACTTGCTGTATTTGTTTAGGGTACTACAGTGCATTGCCCTGTTTCTTTAAGTACACAGCAGGATCACAAGCTGTTCCCTTTGCTCACCTGATCCTTTCCTGTCCCCTACCACCGGATGTTCACGCGTGACAGCAGGGGTCCAGGGGAGCTGCTTGTGAAAACATTTGGGCACTTATATCAGCATGAGATTGGGGCAGGCCATGGGGGGATTTAAAAGACAATTCCTTTCAATTTCTAGCCCTTTCCTGTGATTGACTGTCTTGTCCTGAAGAGCTCTAGTCCTCCTGTTCGACCCTCGTTACATCACTATCCTCACTGCAGCAGGTAAATACCGATCATGCCTGCTGCCCAAAATACTGTTTTTTTTTTACTAGTTTTGATAATGTGAGCGAGCTGTTGGCAGGTGGGGTTCATTAATAGTGCAGATGGACCCACACCCTGGATTTCCCTTTTTGCCTTCTTGATTTGGTGAAAAGGGGTGCCATTTGAATTAAAATGTGAATTTGGGACCTTAAACTTCTTTATGTCCCTGCTCATCATGAGGTCTTCTTGAAGGAGTTGATAAGAAGGTTGCATAGATCAACTTTCTGAGTTACTATGCTTTATTTTAAATGCTCTTTTTATGTTGGGGCTATATTTTACATGCTGCTGTTACAGTCAGTTTTTGGAGAGGGATGGAGATTGAGTGGAGTGTCTGGGATTAGCACACTGCACTATTTGGTCATTGGGGAGGGTTTGGTACCTGTATTTAATCCTTGGCTCTTTATTATTGGGATACTGACATTTATTTTGGTTTTTGATTCCAGTGCTCTATTTTAAATGTGCTTTTCATATGTTGGGATGGTATTTTACATACTGTTGTTACAACGATTGTTTTTCTTGGGGATTGTTGAAAAGACTCATTGCGATATCTGATATTTATTGTGGTTTTTGGTATTAAAAAAAAACATATTTTCTGTATTTACCTGGGCACTGCCAGTACAACCCACTAACACTCCTGAATGTGCGCTTCTTCCAACCAAACAGTTGTATGAGTGCTGTACCTCAGTACATCCCCCAAGTGTGAAACATTGCCCCTTAGAATGTGCAACACTTCATCAAATCTATTATTCAGAAGTTTGGACCACTTTTGAAATGTGTGCCTCTGTGTTCATGAAGTTCGCAGTTAAATAAATAATACATTTTTCATATGAACTGCTATGCATTTTTGCTTTATAATGTTGTTGTTGAACGTTGGACAAATCCTCTCAATGTGTAACAAGGGGCTTTTGTGAATAAAATGAGGAACTGTTCCTCATGATGCGGTACAGCTGAGAGGTGTGGCTTGATCAGATGTGGATGTTAGTTTGTTATGCCCAAATTAGGCAACCACAAATGTTATTCTTTTTACCTTATTTGATTTTCCTTTGGGTTCCCTCCTGTTGGCATCTATCTTTCAGCCTCCTCCCCAGCCCCACGCCCCAACATCAGGCAGCTAACCTCTTCTCCCCCCTCACTCAAACTCACCCCTGATTAGGATTCAGATTCTGTGGGGGTGCCATTCACAGTTGGGGCCTGTGGTGGGTGGCTGTCATCATCCTGCTTGATCTGGGACCTCATCTTTCCTTGTCCTGTGTTTCCCCTGGGTAGAGTGTGCAATGTTGGCAATGGCCGTGTAGTGCACGCTTCCGCCCATGGCACACTGGCTGGTCACCAGTGTAGTAGTATGTAGAACACAGATGCCTCAGCCCTCCATGCCACTGGGTTGGTGGCAACCACAAATTTTGGTGAAGTGGTAGGTTTGCCTGGCACTACCTTGACGTTGGTTGTGATGGGCTATTGCATTGCATAATGTGTTTGTTACTGGCTTCTTAATTAGTGGGGTGCACCACTTCTGTTTTGTCATTGTGCATCACAGGGCACCCACAGCATTTTTTGTTAATCTGGGTACCAAATCATGTGGTCACCATTTATTTATTTTTCTGGGGGGGGGGGTGGTGCTCTATTTGGTTTGTGTGTATCAGGTCTGATGACAGTTTTTGACTGAGCCCCTGTGGTATGTTTTGTGGTGTGCCTCCATTTTTGGTCGGCAGATGTCTGGAAGCATGCTTCCATTTTGTTTGCAGATGGCTAGATGCGTGCCTCCATTTTGCTTGCAGGTGGGTTTATGTTTCCTTTCATTTTGTTTGTAGACGGGTGGATGTGTGCCTTCATTTTGTTTGCAGATTTGTGTATGATTGCCTCCATTTTGATTTGCAGATGGGTGGATGCATGCCCCAGCTTTGTTTGCTTATTTGTGTATGATTGCCTCTATTTTGATTTTCAGATGGGTGGATGCATGTCTCCATTTTCTTTGTAAATTTGTGTGTGATTGTCTCCATTTTGAATTGCAGATGAGTGGATTCATGCCACCATTTTGTTTGCTTATGTGTGTAAGATTGCCTCCATTTTGACTTTCAGATTGGTGGATGCATGCCTCCATTTTGTTTGCAGATTTGTGTATGATTGCCTCCATTTTGATTTGCAGATCAGTGGATGCATGCCTCCATTTTGTTTATAGATGGATGGCTGCATACCTTCCTTTTGTCTGCAGCTGTGTGCATGCATGGCTTCATTTTGTTACCAGATGTGTGTATGTTTGCTGCCATTTTGTTGGCAGACCTGTGGATGCCTGGGTTCAGCATTTTACTTTTTTTTCTTTTTGGCAGATGGGATGATGCATGGCTCGTATTGCATTTTTTATGTTTTTCTCTTTTTTTTCTTCACTTAAGAAGGGATTTAGTAATTTGAACAGCTTTGTTAGTAAATTTGTGACTGTTTGAACGTTGGATTAGGATTTTGGTATTTGAAAGCAAAAACATGAACAAAATTAATTTGTTTATTTCATATTTTTAGCTTGGACACCACCACCATGGTAACCATACCTGCTATTTTGGTTTAAATTTCAAAATCACCAAACAACCCCAGATATACACTTTTTGTATTCAAACAGGTAGCTTGTACTGGGCTAGGCTGGCCTGGTGGCACAGAGGGTTGGGGTGCTGAATGCCACACCTCATGCCATGCTGGTGACCCAGGTTGGGGAATGGACCTGGGCAGCCAGGGGTCAGCTGGGGTGGAAGAGACTGAGCGTCCAGAGGACTGGGGTAACGACCGCTCAATGAGCGACCTCTGGCAGAGGCTGGGGGGTAGCCAAAAGAGCATTGTGGTGTATGCCAGGGGGTGGAGCCATGACGTGCGTTGCCTTGGCAGCTAGGCTCCACAGGGGTGGAAAAGACAAGAAACAAAAATCTTCACTGATAGGCGATGGTGCCTCCATCCGTGATCCACACTCCTGAAGTCGGACCCGGCCCCCTCCGCTCTCCCCTCCCTCTCCAGCCCGGTGGCTCAGTACTTGCAGATAGAGTGCCCTGGGTGGGGGTGACCCTTCCCCAGAGGGCAAACCTGGGGGATGCCAGGTGCTGGAGAGGAGTGGAGGGGCCAACCGGGGTCATGCAAGGAGGTGGAGATGGCGGATCTTAGGTCATCGGAGAGAGTTCGACAACAGGGGAGAAAAAGAGAATTAAAAAAAAAAAAGCTTGTTCTGGGATGGTGATCTTGGCAAAACCCATTTTGTATGTGACTATGTCCACAACCCCCATCCCCCCCCAAAAAAACAGTTATGCATATTACACATGTATTTGCTACACCATTACACAATTACCTGTTCATACGCAACTGAGTTGTACGCCTAAGTAGGCAACAACTAATGTTGGTGGGGTGGCTGGTTTGTGTGCTGTGATTCAGATGGTGCTTGAGTGATGCTGCTGCATTAGCTAACTTGTCTGGCGCTGCCTGCAGTATTCTGTTTTTTGCACATTTAAAGTTTTTATTATTGTGCTTTGTGGGTTTTCTGGTTGCATCGCAGGGCAACCACAGCATATTGTTAATCATAGCACAAAACCATATGGTCACTGTTTTTGGAGGGGCGGAGCTTAATGTTGAAAAGCACTCTCCCCATGCTGCATGTTGTGGTGCCCTAATTAGGATACATTATTCTCTGGGCTATGTTGGTCAGCCATATTATACATGTTTGTGGTGACTTTACACAACTTTGCCTAGCAATAAGAAAAAAACAACTTACTGTGAAAACCAACTATACTGTTTTCAGTGGGTGTTGTCTGTGTTCAAGTTTACAAGGACAGTTCATTATTCAGGTGCTATGGCCTGATGATGCCCTGATTAGAATGCATACTTTAATGATGAACTTCTTTGAAAGATTCCATCAGGTATTTAGTGGTGTGCCTCAATATTGTCTGCAGATGGGTGGTGACGTGCCTCCATGTTGTTCACAGATGGGTGATGGTGTGCCTTCATGTTGTCTATAGATGAGTGGTGGCATGCCTCCATGTTGTGTGCAGACAGGTAGTGGTGCTTCAATGTCCCCTGTTACATGTGCAGCCTTGCTTTTATGTCCCCAGTTACATGTGCAGTCCTGCTTTTATGTCCCCAGTTACATGTGCAGTCCTGCTTTTATGTCCTGTTACATGTGCAGCCCTGCTTTTATGTCCTCAGTTACATGTGCAGTCCTGCTTTTATGTCCCCAGTTACATGTGCAGTCCTGCCTTTATGTCCTGTTACATGTGCAGCC
This sequence comes from Neoceratodus forsteri, assembly GCA_016271365.2. NCBI lineage: Eukaryota > Metazoa > Chordata > Ceratodontiformes > Ceratodontidae > Neoceratodus > Neoceratodus forsteri. Next base: position 1,550,607,711 of record CM057450.1, read on the forward strand.
CTGCTTCTATGTCCCCAGTTACATGTGCAGTCCTGCTTTTATGTCCCCAGTTACATGTTCAGTCCTGTTTTTATGTCCCCTGTTACATGTGCAGTCCTGCTTTTATGTCCCCTGTTACACATGCAGCCTTGCTTTTATGTCCCCCATTACACGTGCAACTTTGTGGAGGCTTCTTCTCAGACCCTGAAATTGGAGTTATCCCACACCACACTACATTTTTATAAGGTGAATCAAAGCATTAAGAAATGCTTATAATCGTTACATTATAGAGTTTTAAAAAAGACACTAATGTCACACTTTGGTAGCCCTTTTTCATGCAAAGACCCTTATACAGTGTAATTAATCATTTTTCATTAAGATAAAAGTGTTGTCTGTCACATAAAAACACACAAAAAAGCTGCACACCATATTCAAATAAATGAACCAAGGCCCCAAAAAATGTAATGCTAATAAAACTCACAGTTTATTGGTGATCAACATACAAGAAAATGTAGCACAAAAAACAGTGCTTTGGGTCAGACATGTAATCCTTAGTCCTCTGATGAAGGGTCAAGTGTATGACTTGAAGCACCGGGGTTTTCTGTGCCATGCTTTCTCATGTGTTGATTGTCAATAAATCATGGGGCAGGATTCACAAAGCAGATGTGCTGGGCGCAAATGAGCTGCACTGGTGCAACAGGGAAATGTGCCATGGCACCATTTAAAGAGAGCACAGACGCCCCAGTGCAACCTGGATGCGCTGCACCACACAGGATGTGCTGGAGACCTAAATTAATGATATGCGGCACATCTGGAGGGGGTGTGCAGCTGCATATACAGTGCAGAGCCATTCACAGAGCAAAATGAATGTGCAACTACGGAGCATTCACAGTGCAAGTACCAAATGCTCCTTTAGGAGATAAGTATAAAAGAAGTAGACTTTAGTGTAAGCCCCCAGCAGGATGACCACAGGATAGCAGCAGCAACTAGGAGTACAGCAGCAGCTGAACACAAACATGGATGGAGTGCCATTCCTGATGGTGGGAATGTTAATGGGGGGGGAGGAGACGGGTGAACCAGCAACGTGGTGGTGGAAGGCACCATAGGTGGCCAACCCTGTGGCGGAATCATGCCAGATTAATGTTTGAACAACTGTCGGACACCGAAACAGTCGGTCAATAGCACCTGAACAGGGCTATTCTGAGGCAGCTCTGTGAGCTGTGCCAAGATGAAATACAGGCACCCACTGGAAGGGGTCATGCCATATCAGTGGAGACCAAGATGACAACAGCAATGTGCCTGCTTGCCACAGAAACCTTCCAGAGGCCAGCTGGAGACACCACTAGCATATCCCAGCGGTCCACATCCCGTCTCCTCACACAATTCCTCACTGCACTGCTCCCACATTCTTCGGAATTCATCCACTTCCCAAGCACACAGGCAGAGCAGACAGAAACCATGCAGCAGTTCCACAGAGTGACACACATGCCAGGTGTCATACGGGCCATTGACTTCACCCATGTGGCAATCCGTGCACCACCTGGCAAGGATGCCATGACATATATGAACCACAAAGAGTACCACTTTGTCAACTGCCTGGTGGTGTGCAATGCCACTGGGTGCATCAGCAATGTCTGTGCCACACGCCCTTAGAGTACACACAATGCATTCATATGGCACCAGTCCACCCTGTGCCACCTGTTCGAGACCAGGAACATACCCAGTGGCCACCTAGTAGGTGGGTGGAGCATACATATATGCCCACGAACAGGCACCATGGCAAAACAAATGATGGGAGAGGGAGCAGGTGTGTATGGGCCATGGCAGGGACTGAGCAGGGGGAGTTGCACAGGTGGGATAATGGAGGTGGGCACACCAAGAGAACTGCGCATGCAACAAAGGGGACAGTGCAGCAGAACAATGCAGCATGGGAGGCAGGTTGAAGCACAACAGCAGGCACAATTGGCAGGACAGAACCCACCACATGCAGCCATGCATGGGCGACCACTGAGCAATGGAGGGCAGGCAATGCTGAATGGAACAGGTGTGGGCAGCCATGCTGTGTGCACGGGCAGGTACAGGGCATATGTGTGCAGCCAGGGAAAGCCACTGCAGATGAGGGGAGATGGAGATGCACTGGGAGGATCGCCACAGGGACTAGACAGTCGGCAGATACAGCACTGCATCATGGTGGATGGGGGTGTGTGCTGTAGAACACAATGCACAGGTATGCAGAGGTATAACAGACTGCACTGGCCCCCCACAGGTGATGCAGCATTCCCCCTCCTACCCTGGCTCATCACACCCTTCCTCAAACCTGGCACAGAGGCGGAAGAGTGTTACAATGAGGCACAGATCTCTATGTGTGCCATCATCACGCGTGTTTTCAGCATGCTGAATATGCACTTTAGGTGTCTGGATCGGTCGGGTGGTGCCCTACAATATAGCCCAGAGAAGGCCTGTGGTATATTCCTGGCCTGTTGTATGCTACACAACATAGCCATTGACCATGCAGCTGTCCAGGCCGAGGAGGGCAACAGTTCCGGGGAGGAGGGGGATGAGGATGCAGCAGCCCAGGGGCAATGTTGCAGACTACCACTGGCATGCAGGAACCCATGCCTGGTCACCAGATTCCAGCGGCACAGAGACACCATCATCGAAGAGCACTTCGGGGACCACAGGTGAATAACACAGGTGGGTTAAACATGGCAGCTCCCCCAGACACACACACATACACACACACACACACACACACACACACACACACACACACACACACACACCTCCCCACCCACACAGCCACAAGGAGGTCTAATAGTTTTAAAAACAGGAGAAATGGTTTCTCGTCAGAGTGATACAAGACACATTTAAGACCTGGAGTCTGGACAATTTCACCTTTCTGTTTTCGTAAACAAATAACCAATTTTCAAGGAGCCTGTTGCTTAATGTTAATTTTAGGGGGTGATGTTGAACTTAACCCAGGTCCAGGAAATTTAAAAAATGTTAAGTTCCTTCATGATAATGCACAAAGTGTAAGCACAAAACCAGATACACTGGCTTATATGTTCCATGAACATGATCCCAGTGTGTTTGGCCTATGTGAAACATGGTTAACAAATAAAAATTCTGATGAAGAACTTGGTTTCTCTGGGTATATACTGTATAGATCAAATAGATACTCAAGGGGAGGATGGGGGGGGTGATGTGTTTAAAAACAAATTTGGGCTGTTCCAGGGTTTTATTAAGTGGTAGTGACTGTTGTATCGAATACTTGGCAGTCTCCTTGGATTTATTGGGAATGGTCATGGTAGTTGTTTACCCCTCCAAAACAAATTTGAAAGATATCGAAAGGGTTATAAGCAAAATAGTAGATAATGTAGGTAAAAATCCAATTATCTTAATAGGTGATTTAAATTGGGACTGTCCTAATACTAAAGGATGACTGCTGAAAGAAATTGTCACCCCATTAGGACTGAAACAATGCATAAAAGACCCCACTCGTTATACAGATAATTCATCGGATGGATCAGTTCTTGATTTAATCTTTGTATCCATGGATACTCAGGTGGAAGCTTCAGGGGTTTTGTCTCCTATTTTAAGTGATCATTCATAATCCAGTATGGATTACTCTGCCATTATCGCAATATCCATTCAGCCCTCGACTCTAGAACAAAATTGGTCAAGAGATTTCTGGAAGTTCTTGGAAATACAATTTTGAAACAGTATCTCCAAAGAAAGATGGGAGTGATGCTAGTTTATCCATCGCAGACATCGATATGACAGTTGATTATTTTATAGATACATTTGGTAGAATTTACGATACTCATGCTCCTGGGATTAGACACAAAAATGAAACATATAAAATTACCATGGATGAATGAAAAGTTACTGAAACAAAGTAGGATAAAGAATAGATTATGGAAAAAAGCAATTAAATCAAAAACAGAAGCTGACTGGGTACTGTTTAAGTATAAAAGAAACCAGTGTAAAAAGATGATCAGAGCTGCAAAATGTAGGTATTACAGAAATAAAGTCAACTATAATATGGAACCTAAGAAGTTTTGGGGTAATATAAATAAACAAATCCCGGGGGTCATAAATCTCTATCTAATTTGCAACTTAAAGAAGGATCTACCCTAATAAATAACTTACGAGTTATCTCCAATTTATTAAATTATTTTTTTTTGTGGACTTGCCCCAATGTGACATTCCTATTGTTTCAAATATTCAGAACAGTTCAATTATGTCCACTGGTGCTTTAAGAAAGCACCCTCCTTTTAGATTTACATTTCTGACAATCTCGGAGGTTAAGAAAACTTTATTAAACATTAACATACACAAGGCAGCTGGCCTAGATGGTCTCGAGGGCAGATTTTTAAGGATTGCTGCCCCCTTTATTGCCCCAGTGGTATCACACATTCTAAATTGGAGCCTTCGGTTGGGTCACTTCCCATTCTCTTGGAAAAAGAGTAAAATTAGACCAACATTTAAGGGTGGTGACCTAACTGAGGTAAACAAATACAGACCAATAGCCCTACTCTCTGTCGTGTCAAAATGTTTTGAGAAAATGATCCATTCACAAATGATCAATTACATAAATAAGTATGATTTGTTTAATCCTTATCAATCTGGTTTTAGAAAAGGTTTTTCAACTTCTACTGCCCTGCTGGAGTTCAGCGACTTATTAAATGAGTCGCTGAACTCCATTCGGGAAACAGCTGTGATTAATATGGCTCTTTCGAAGGCTTTTGACCTGGTGGACTACCCCTTATTTTTTTCTAGACTGCAAGATATGGGATTTGTGGATTATCCTCTAGCTTGGTTAAAATCTTACTTGGGGGGACGTACTCAAAGTGTGGATATAAATGGGGTAACATCTATGACATGTAAAGTTATTAGAGGTGTTTCTCAGGGGCCCATATTGGGATCCCTATTGTTCTGGATTTTTAATAATGATTTACCGTATGTGACAGAGCATACAGCCGTATGGCTTTGGGTAAAAATATGGAAGAACTACAGTTAAAGTTGCAGTCTGATATTTCTAATATTGAGGAGTGGTTCACCAGGTCAAAGTTACTTATGAATGTTAAAAAAACAAAGTAATGTATTTTTTCTTGTAAAACTGATCGGGGGGGGGGTAGAGAATAGACTTAAGATTCAAACTAAAGACGCTACCATTCTTGAACAGGTAGACAATTATTGTTATTTAGGGGTCATTTTCGACACAAATTTGACCTTTGCACCACATATAACTAATACAATAGTAAAAGTGAATAAGGAATTATGAATGTTAAAAAGATCAACAGGGTTTTTGAATCGGCCTATTAGAAAAAGGATAGCAGAACAATTAATTGTTCCTACTTTAACTTATGGTCAGTTAATTTATAGAACTGCAAACAAATCTTTATTGACATGTTTGGATAGAATTCAGTTTAGGATCACCAGATATGTGCTGAAATGCAGTTTTTATACACATCATTGTTGTTTATTAAGGAGGCATGAATGGCAATCATTAGAAACAAGTCATAATAGAACTTGCTTGTTATTATTGCACAAACTTAGCTAATCTGGTCATCCAATTTCCAGCCATTTATTTAAAAAAAAAAGGAATCTCTGAGAGAGTCCTTAATAGATCAGTACATCAAAATAAAATTTTGCCAACTAGATGTAAAAATAGGTTTGGGGTTAGGACCCTCTCTACAAGGGCAGCCGCAGTCTGGAATTCTCAGCCTTCAGGTGTTCCTGCATTATTTGATTATTCTAGATTTGCACAAGCTATAAATAATTCAGTGGCTGATGTATGTAATTGTTAGGTGTGAATTTGTTAATCTTTGTCATTGTATTTGATTGTCTTTGTGATTGGTTCTAAGTATTATTTATATTTTGTATAACAATTGTTGTGATTTGTAACTTACAGAACTGTCTTGTAAACAGGACTAGTTTTGTCCTAATGACTTGTCTCCTGTTTAAAAATAAAGTTTTTTACTTACTTACTTTACACACACCCAAACAACCACAACCACACCACAGGGCAGTCGACAGCAACACTGCCACCATGTAGTGCAAATGTGAGGGTTGACAATGCTGCACACACAAACACACACAGCAGGATGCACATGGCCAGGGGGTCACTGTGTATGTGTTGGGTATGGCATGATCAGTGTACAGCTGCTGGCATGCATGCACAGCAGACACAGGACCACACTCATCATGCCCATGCCACACAGCACAACAACAGTGCCCCTGGACACACATAGTGCAATGCACAGGTGACCCACACAGGCAATGCACTGGAGCAGGTGCATGCAACCCATGCTGCCCCAGGCACAGGTAGCCTGGTGTGTGGGCCGCAATGGGTGCAGACAACAGGGGCCATGTGAGCTGTCACCCAGGCAGTAGTGTGAGGCAGTATAGTGCAGTGGTTTAAGGCCCTGTGCTGCAAATCTGGAGACCTGGGTTTAAATCCCACAGCCCCCACTTGCATACTGTGTGACCCTGAGCAAGTCACTTAACTTCCCTGTGCTCCCAGGTTGCACCTGTAAACAAGCTTTCAGCTTAGTGTGTCTCACCTGGTTAAACAATTGGGAAAAAAAAGTGGGAGGCACTACGGCTGCCATGGACGTGTGGGTGGCCACACCCATGCTTGGTGGTCACTGAGTCAGCACCACTGGCCATGGGGGGGGCCGGAGGGGTACTGCAGTAAGACCGTGAATGGGTGCTCACTGGTGTGATGTCCCCGTGATCCATGTTGGATACTGGGTTGATGGTGATGGTGATGTGTAGTGACAGTGTCAGCAGCAATGGGTCCACTTGACGCCATGACCTGGGCGTGCATGAGGCACTCCTGGGGGTGCAGCTGGAGGCCCGGTGGCCACATGGTGCACTGTTTACACATGCTGCCTCAGGAGCATGCACAATCTGCTGCACAGCTGCGGTCATGCCTACCCACAGTAGGCAAGTCTCTGCCAACATCTGGGCATGCCACACAGCCGACGACTCATGTTCTAAGGCCAGCAGCATCTGAATGCCTCTGAGCTCTGCCTGTAGGAATGCCTGCCCCTCCATGGTGTCCTGCAGGAGGCGAGTGTAGCCCTCAACCTCGTCGGCAGGTGATGGCGCCGACGGGCAGTTGGGGTGCCAGCCTGCTGCGACAGATCCACCATAGGTGGACGCACCACATCAGGCCACTGAATAGGTGGGGACTGGGCTTGGGCAACCATTGCATATCCAGGGATGGCTGCATCACACTCCACCACCACCTGCTGTGGCACCACAGTGCCCTGCTGACCTGTGCTGGCAGTCCCCGGAAGCACCAGGCACAAAGCCCAGAGCAGCCACCACCACCATGGGCAGCTGTGCAGCCTCTGCAGGTGCACCAGGGGCCACAGGACTGCCATTGCTGGATGATGCCATCTGTGCATGCACTTGTGCATCAGTCATTCTGCTGTTGGCCATGTTCCCCCAAAGTTGAGTGGCGTCTGGATCATCATCATCATCATCGCTGTACACCCCCTGCGTACCAGATGCCAGCACCAGCAGGGTGTCCGCGATATCCACCCTATCCTCTGGGTCATCATCAGCGATTCCCAGAAAGCTGACCAGCCATGAGCGGTCCTGGTCACCTGCCATGGCACCAGTTGCCGAGGGGTCGGATGGTCCTGCTACCACTGGCACTGCATCTGAGGCTGCTGTGGCATTGGAAGGGCCTGGCATGGCATTGTCCACAGCCCTGGCTGCAGCCCGGTGTGATGGCCTGGCAACATCCCCTGCACGGCCATCCTGCAGTGCGCTCACCACAGCAGTACCCATGAGGTGTGATGGAGCTGTAACAGAAAGAAGGTGGACATGCACTTGTGCCAGTGGTGCACCTGACATGCCATGCAGGTGACAGTTGACAATGGTTCCGCTGATGAGGCCAGGCACCAGCTACAGCAGGACAGCACTGGTGCCTGTACATGCCCCCTTGGACATGTGTGTGACCGGCACAACACCCTGGACACCACCCACAAGGATGTCATCACTGAGTTGCAGTGGACCCACACAACTAGGGCGTCTCCCCCCCAGCCTGCACATGGCTTGCCTGTCATGTGACTGTACCACATGGTGCACAGATGGGGCATACAGACCCATATTTGGTGCACACAGGCACATGGTCGAACAGTGACCCACAGTGGGGCTGTCAGGACACCCATGGCACACACACAGGGACAGGCACAGTTCCCTGGTCATGTATACTCACAGTGCTGTGATGGACTGCCGCCTGTCTGGAAGCCACCTCCCGGAACACCCTGCACAGCCTCCCGGCCCATGCTGGCCACCAGCAACTCCTCCATGGGTGTGAGGCACACACCTGTCTGTGACCCACCCCCTGTCCCACGCAGGGAGGTCTCAATGCGTATCACCTTCTCCTTGGCTCATCTCTTCTCATCATTCAAGTACTTCTTGCACTGCTGGGGTGTTTGGTTGAACTTCCCAGTGGCACTGACATGCCATGCCACAGCCTCCCAGCCCTCATCCTTCAGCTAGCGGCTGCCACCCCTGCCAGCCAGGATGTCCTTTTGGATGAGGTAGGCCTTAAGCAGTGCCCTGTCCTTGTCTGTGGTGAAATTGGGAAGTCTACGTCCCACAGCTGTGTCCTTTCCGGACATAGTGGTTTCTGTGGGTGACAATACGCAGGCATTAGCACACGACAGGCAACTATGTTTGCAGGCACAGTGTCTGACTGCTGCAGGGTCACAGCACCCTGTATGCATACCTCTCACCTGCCTGCAGTGCATATCTGGACCAGGACATAGGATGGCCAGGGACAGCTGGCCAATGTCAGGTACAAATATGTATCAATGGTACTGTTAGGTAACATGTCCTGCACACGTGTCTGGTGGTTTGCCATGTACCATCAGATAATGGTCTGGCCTGCAACACCCATGACTGGCAGTCTGTTGTACCATACTAACTGACACAACGGCAACAGCCCCCCCCATGTAGTTGGAACTGTGGAACACTGTGGGACACTCTCAGGGACATGCCTGTTGAACAGGAACAGTTGAGGGCTATGGCTGTATGCCCTAAACTGCACACTGTCATTTTGTGCTGACACACTGGCTATGGGAGAATGTAAACAGACTTAGCTTCAGGGATGCAATTCCTGTCAGTCACCTGAGCTCTGTGGAAGTGCATTCAGGATCATTTATGGCACAGGGCATACAAATGAGATTGGGAGCATCTGTAATGAGATGCTAAACAGGTGAGATGCCCCTGAATTTGGCAATGAGCTGATTTGGGAGCATTGTCTGTGAATTGCATAATTGCCCCCAGCTCATCCCAATCAGCAATGTGTAACTACTGCATTGAGCACATCCCCCATGGTGCATTTCCCATGTATGCGTATCAGACATGGGGCATTTCCTGAATGCAGCACAAGTGTCATGGCGCATCTCTGTGTATGCACGATGCTGGGTTAGTGGCATGACAGGTGTAGTGCAACCGGTCCGGCGTTCCTGATTGCGTGATTGAGTGCAGGGTGCGAATCCACGTCTACTTCTGCGATTACCATTGTGCTGCCTGTCTTGTGTGCAGTGTGATATTGTGACAATGCACACCTGTAGTTCACAGTGCAACACTGGCAGTGTGCGCGGCAACAGTGCACTATGTATGGCATTGTTTTCATTCACAATATGGAGGATCTGCATGGAACGCACATGCATGACCAGGTTGTGACCCATGATCCTGTGTTCCTGCCCATGCGCAGTACTGTGGTGCGCGGTGCGGTACACAATGGCCAATTGTGCATGTGGCACGGCTGTGCCATTGCACACCAGCAGCCTGATCTGTGCAAATCTGACCAGGGGACACTGAGAGGGAACATGTCATGTGCGCAGGGAACAGGGCTCAGGGCCATGAACCGGAGGGAGGTTGAGCTTCTCTACCTTGTGGCACTAGTGCTGCAGGTGGCGGGACAACTGTTTGGGTCAGATGACCTCACAGAGCCTCGCTCAGCAGTGTGGGCCAGGGTTGCTGAGCAGCTGGTGCACCAGACAGGGGTTGCCTGCACTGGTATGATGATCTGCAGTACAGGGACCCAGACAGGCTCAGAAGCCTCCAGAAATGCGCATACGGATACACAGGCAAGCTGGGATATGTATCCAAGGGGGCTGCCACACTGCACACCACCATACACACAGCTACGGACTGTGGTGCACCTTCAGCGTGAGGTGTGCTGGCATGACCACCAGGGGTAGCCATGTGCAGCATGGTGCATGAGTGGGGAGTGCATGGCCACTGTGGCATGTGAGATGTGGTACAGCCATTGGCTTGGCACACGTCCAGCTGCACACACACATGATGGGCATGGGCTGGGGTGCTGTGTGTTGCTGTACGCTGACAGGGGCACCTTCATTGGGGCACTGTGGGGGTGGTACCATTACTGCATGCTGGCACTGGTGTAGTTGCTGGGGGCTGAGGGGGGAATTACACACCTCCCGTCTCCTCACAGTGCTGTGTGCTTTTGTTCCCCTCACAGGGCCGGAAGACAGGTGGAGGGCTGCGGCAGTGATGGAGGCCAGGAGCGCTAAGGCCAGTGTTGGAGCCCATGGACAAGGTCTTGCTAATGCAGGTGAGTGTCCGTCTTGTGCATCCTCTGTGTGTTCGGGGGGGGGTGATGCCCTCTGCAGAACATTGCTGGTTCATTGTGCATGTCCGTGTGCTGCTGGTTGTGCACACACACATGGAGTGTGGGCATGGTGTCATGTGCTTGGGCCACAGTGCACTTGGCCCCTGAGTGTCCATCCACCTTGTGCACATTTGATGCGGACTGTGGGCACATTGTGGTGCTTCAGTGGTGTTTGGATGGGGCCTGCATGCCTGCTGGCATCTGCACATGCTGTGTGGGACATGGCTGCATGCCCCTCTGCACCTACCTCTACTTGCACATGTGGGCCATATGCTGTCTGAGTACCTTTGCACAGTCACAGTGTGGCACTGTGTGCCAGCCTGTTGCACGCATGCAGTGTGCCTGGTGGGCTGTTTGGCATTGCTGTGGTGGATGCCTCCCACACACTCATGTGGTGGGCAGGGGGGGCAGTGTGGAACATGACACTTAGTACCTGTTGTCTGTGTCCCCCACTGTAGGTCCACAGGGAGTACAGCCAGGTGTGCACAATTGATGGAGGCATCAGGGTGTTGTGCAGCTTGCAGGGATGCAGCTCCAGAGGGCACTGAGGAGGACAATACACCTGCTGTACAGGCACCAAGGTCAGCTCCTGCAGGCACTGACCATGCTGCTCCGACTGTTGAGTGCCAGGGGCATAGGGTGGTGCCATGCTGTGGCCCAGCCTGCACATTAGGGACATGGACTTCTGTAAATAGCCCCTTGTTGTTCTACCCTGCAATCCTTGCCCATCCACATTGTTGCTGTCCCCTGTTGCCCAACACCCATACCATCATCCTCCTGTTTACCATTGGTGTTGTTCCTGTACAGATCCCCACACCTCACCTTCCCTGTTCCTACTGCCTGTTGTTCTTGTACATAGTTATTGCCGTTACATTGATTTTTACTAAACATTTTTCTACTGCAACCGGTGTCTGTGGTCATTCACTGTGCCTTGTGCATGTGCTCTGTTTTGCTTGCTGCTGTCCACTGTCCCTTTGTTCCCCTCCACATATGTGAACCTGTGGTACTGTGCACACATGTATCCTGTCCCCCTGTCATGCCAGCCTTGCTGTGCACCCTCCTTGATGCCTGTGGCGTGTGGGTAGTTGTTGAGGCATGCTGCCTTTCTCAGTGCCCCTGTTCTGTGTGTGGTGTATGTCGGCTGTATCTATTGCGCTGGTGCCCTGTTGTTGTGCCGCTCTACTTGTGGTCCACATTGCTTGTGGGCATGTTACACCTGTGAGGGGCATGGCCTTCAGCCTGTCCACCATTGTGCCTGTCCACCTTTGTGCACCTGTGTGGCATTTCTGTTGTCCACACCACTGGGTTCCTGTGCACCAGGCTGTGTACAGCAACCTCTGCCATGCTGCATGGTGCCCCTCTGCAGCTGTGGAACACTTTAACAGGCACCCCTGGGCATGGCATCTGTGCTTGTTGGGCTCCTGTGTGGGGTGTGTCTGGTGCGTCTAGGTGTTTCCATGTGTGCTATGTCTGTGCACCTCTTCTGCTGTGGCCACTCTTGTGACCTTTGGCACTCTGGCCAGTCCCTTCCGGTGTGTTCCCTGCATCCTTTGTGTCACTGCAGTTTCCCCCTGTTGCTCCTTTGTCCCTTACTTACTTGCTCCATATTTATTGTTGTGCTGCCCTGGGTGCATTTGTGCATCCCTGTTGCACTGGGGCATCTCGGGTTGCGCCGTGCCGCATCTTTGTAGTTCACAGTGGGGATACACATAGTGCATCTTGCAGCACATCCTTCTGTGAATTGCACTGTCTGGGGATGGCACATCTCATTTGTGCCAGTGCACCTCACTTGCACCCAGTGCATCTGTGCACTACAGACCAGTGAACCTCACATCCATCATGGGTAAGCTAATGGAGACTATCCTGAAGGACAGGCTGGTGGCCCTCCTAGAGGCCAAAGGACTACAGGACAGCAGACAGCATGGCTTCATATGGGGCAGATCCTGCCAAACAAACTTGGTGGAGTTCTATGACTGGGTAACTAGGCAACTGCACAGGGGTCATGCAGTGGATGTCCTGTATCTGAACTTCAGTAAGGCATTCAACTAGGTGCCACATGGAAGGCTGGAAAGTAAGTTAGTAGGCACTGGGCGGGTGCAAAGCTGGTGAGATGGGTAGGAAACTGGCTGCAGAGAAGGCAACAGAGTGTGGTGGTGGTGGGTGGGGAGCTCTCACACCCAAGGGCAGTGACGAGCGGTGTTCCACAGGGCTCGGTGCTGGGACCAGTGTTGTTTGGGATATTCATTGCAGACATATCATGGGACATCAAGAGCAAGATCAGTCTGTTTGTTGATGATACCAAGGTAGGAGCAGTGGTGGATGACCTAGGGGGATGGCAGGGTTGCAGGATGATCTGGCAAAGCTTGAAACCTGGTCAGACACCTGGTAACTGGGGTTTAATGCCAAAAAGTGAAAGGTGCTGCATTTTGGGATGAAGAACTCAAGGAGGAGTTACCAGCTGGGGGGAGTGCAGCTAGCCCAGACAGAGGAGGAGAAGGATCTAGGGGTGCTCATTACAGGGTCAATGAACAACTCGGCACAATGTAGGAAGGCAGCTGCAAAGGCCAACAAAATGCTGGGTTGTATAGCAAGGGGTATATCCTTGAGGAGGGAGGAGGTGATTCTGCCACTGTATAGGTCATTACTTAGACTGCACCTGGAGTACTGTGTACAGTACTGGTGCCCGTATCTGAAGAGGGACATTAAGTTATTGGAAGGGGTGCAGTGCAAGGCGACAAAGATGATCAAGGAGCTGGTGGACTTATCATACGAGAGGAGGCTGAGGGAGTTGAACTTGTACTCACTAGAGGAGAGGAGGGACGGGGAGACATGATTGAAACCTTTAAGTACATGAAAGGAATAAACAAGACAAGTACAGAGGGACTGTTCAAAGTAAGGGAGGGGAGGGACACCAGGGGCCATGAGATGAGACTGGAGGGAGGAAGGCTCAGGAGGGAGATGAGGAGACACTTTTTTACAGAGAGTGTGGTGGCTGGGTGGAATGCGTTACCTGCAGAAGTGGTATCCAGTAGAACAGTGGACTGCTTCAAAAGGGGATGGGACAGGACAAGGGGGGGAGGGTTAATGAAGGGGAAGGGTGGAAGGAAGGGGCAGCTGCAGAATAAGGGGCGCTAGCTGCACATTCGAGCAGACTTGATAGACCTCTAGGCCTTTATCTGCTGGTAAATTTCATATGTTCGTGTGTTTTGTGAATCCTGCCCCATGAGTTTTATTTGCATTACAATTTTAGGACATTGGTTTATTTATTTGAATATGGTGTGCCGCTTTTTTGTGTGTTTTGCTCATCGTATCAATGGTTTATAGTGGACACCTCATGCCACTATGTTGGAGTGCATGATACCGTCACATAGAACCCTAACTAGCTAGATCAATTTTTTATCGAGCTAGTAGGGTACGTCATGTCCATTTATCCATACAGTAGGGTACATCACTCTGTGTACTGCGTGCTTAGCACTGTGCCATGTGCGCTGTTGAACTGCGGCAGCACTGTAGTTTTTACTATATTTAAACAGTGCAAATGTACATTGTGTAAACCACACATGTGACAGGTATGAGATCTCATTTTTATCTTCATTTCTGGTGCCTGACCTCTCATGAAGATAAAAATGATATTGCATAGCCACCCATCACATATACCCTACATATTCTCTTCTGACGCTTTCATAGGCAAAGTCTGCAGGAATTGGGAAGACTAGGGACTACTAGGAGAGTGAAATGTTCCCAACTCAATTAGGGCATAAGATAAAAAAACTACATTGGTTATAATTAATCAAGGTGTAGTATTACCAAAATTCAGAAAAAGTAAAACTGTATTTTTTGTAAAAATGTATTTTTTTGAATCATCACATAGTTCATACTATTGACACATACAAAAGTATCAACAGAGCTAATTCATATCAGTTGAACTCCAAGCTTTCATTTTTTTTTAATTAAGTTTGTAGCCCCAAGGGTTCCAAAGTTAGACCTTTTAAAACATAATTTCTTTAAAATGGGATAACTTTGGAAGCATTAGGGCTATAAATGTAATTTTTTTAAATTAAAGCATGGCATCAGCTAAGTTGATACATCAATATTAAATTGACCCTTGAGGGATGGATTATTACCTGACAATAGTTGTATTGCCTGAAGCTGAAAGCAATATGACTATTGTAAAGCAATAATTAATTCCAAGGGGTCTATATTTTCCCACTATATCCCAACACAACTCCAGTTAATATCTGTTTTATTAAACCTTGCCAGTTATGAGGATAGGAACGGGCAATAGCTGAAAAAACTATTGCCAAGTTCTAATGAGCTATTGCCTGATTGTTTTGAACCAGGCAATAGTTAAAAAAATCTTGTGTATCATGTGACTGACTCTGGTCCAATCAGAGATCTGGAGTTTTCCTAAGGTTTAATAAAATATATGGCTATAGCTGCAATATATCAATAAATAAAAACATAAAATGGTTCACTGTTTTTAAAGTCGTGTTATTTTTAACAACATAATATTAAATCAACACATACTGTATAAACATGTAGCGAAACATGAAAACGGTATCGTTAGGATCTATACATGTTGATCGAACTCCAAGCTTTCATTAAAAAAAAACATAAGTTTCGACAGTACTTCTAACAGTTCAAATGTTACAGCTTATGTCATATACCTTAAAAGATTATAAATTATCATACTTTTTTTTTTTTTTTTTTTTAGAAATGGTAGAAAGATACTAGTGGTTGTTCTGATGAAGAATAAACACATCCTTTTCAAGTTTAGTTTTGTTTACCTGGTAAGTGCACTAGCCCTACAATGCTTATTTTTAGGCATAACCAGGGAGCATACTGGGCTAAAATTACAAATCTGTTACGATATACTTTTTATGGAAATGTTTTTTTATTTGCTTTGAACAGCACCTTTACCAGAAATATGTCTGCCAAGCTAAGTTATCCATAAAGTGATGGACGCTGGCGAACTCCATAAAATTGTGCTGTGACGGGACCATTTGCTCTCCCAGTACATCCCAAATCAGACACAGCAGCACTGCCACCACATGTGATGAATCAAAAAGGTCTGGTGTACTTGAACCCTGGGAACAAGTGCTGAGGCCACTCCAAACAGTCGAGCTTCAAGGGGTCTCCATGCTCTGTAGGTTCTGTAAAACAAAGTACACAAAAACAGTACATAGTAATTACCATGCAAATAATGATGATGATTTGTTGGTGAAGTACTGAAAAAGGTTCGGGGGGGGGGGCAGTTGTGGTTAAGCAGTAACAAGTAATCAAGAGCCCCAAATAGTAATGGCAGAACTTTTACAAATTACTGGTACCCCAACTCTTCACCATCAGACACCTCCCAACTGCAGAGGCCTCACGTTCGACTCTTACTAGTACAACTATACCTACCCAACAGTTTTATAGGGAGCACCTGGAAAGTCCATGGGTACGCAGCTGCTGAATTTGTGCTGGCCCACTGGCAGTCCTGTTGCACATGCAGTGAATAATTAAAACCCAATATTAATTAAAGAGCTTTATTTGTTTCCATGGTAGGTTGACCTAAATTGAAATCTGAGGATGGGTTACTGTCGTAACTCTGGACTGGAACCTTCAAACAAAATATTTTCTTCATATTGGCAATAAATTATTTTCATTATAATGGCTCATAAATATTCACAGCCAAAGTTCTAGAAGATTCTTTGATGTGTATGGTGTCACGCATTCTTCACCTACAAGATATTCAAATACGTTTTTGTTATAAATATGGTATGTATATATTCTTTGCAAAAATGTCATTAATGCACTAGTTAGGATTGAAGCAACAAATGTAGGGAAATGTAGCAGGGTTTCAAACCTTAACACCCCACCCCCACCCACCAGACAGCAAAAGGAAAAAACATTACTGTTTCACCCCTCCTGCGTCTTCACTAATCATGCATGGGGTGTGCTTTGGGGTTGTCAGCCCTAACGCTCACCCCATATGACCATAAAAGATTCTGAGATGTGTAGACACTTCCCTATTTTTGTTGTTTCAACCCTAACTAGTACAATAAAAAGGTTTTTGCAAAGAATTTCCATACTTTTTGAGATAGAATAATTGTATCCTCATTTGTCCGTGGGGACCCTGTGCTACCATCCCTTCTTAGATGCATACATATATGTTGCTGTGGATATGCAGGACCCTCTGGGCCCTTCACTTATTACATTTGTAGTAAAACAGGGACAAAATTGTCAGCATAACCTTCTTATTACCCCACCTCATGAACCCAATAATGAAAATGTTGAAATCCCCGCCAAAATGGGATTCCATGCCATTGTGCACCACAGGTACAAAAACATATTTTGACCAGGGTTTGAAAAGTGATGGCTGTCACATTCATGAGGTGGTGTAAAAAGATGTTTTTTTTGAAAATTTCAAGTCAAAATATTTAAAATTGCCAAAGTTACAAGGGAGCATAGAACAATTTTAACATATGTGCATAACCCCAAAATGTCTACATAGTCTTCTTATGACCTCATCTGATGAACAAGGGTGGTTAAAATTTTCAAGTCCCACATGAAAGGTGATTTTACCAAGCGACCACAGAATCGCCTTTCCATCTAGATGTGTGTAATTCCACTGATATTGTTCATGAGGTGGGGTCTGAAAAAGGCATATTGAAAATTTGGTGTAAAAATATGAAAAAATGGCAAAGTTATGCATGAGTTGAACCCCATAAATACATTGATTCCCTTATGTAAAAGGATCTTTTTCGTGACTCATCATATGAAATAAGAATCTTTTTCTGTATCACGATACGAAAAAAGATTTATAATGTTTAAAAGAACATATTTTAAGGGCATTTCTGGAACAGATATATGCAGAATCCAGCTAAGGGGTCCCGATAAACAAGCTACTTGTGTTGGTCCCTCTCAGGAATATCATTTTTGGGTTTTAAAATTAGAATTTTATGAGAAAACAGACAACAAGATGGCAGCAAACGAAACAATCATTTTCCCCTCACAAACAAAGATGACATCAATATGAAACAAGACTTCTTTTTTTGCATTTCACACAGCTATTTAAGTCCTTACTGATCATGTTCATAACCCATTTTTAAAAATTTCAAAATTAAATAACTTTGGAATGGATTAATATTTTTTTCATCGAACATGCAAAAGGCACATCTGTGGCACATCCCCCTCCTACCCTGAACATTTCAGACCAAAATTTAAAACTGTTTGGGCTGTAGCCAAATTAAAAGAAATCCCATTTGAACCAATGGGAAAAAAACTATGAATAATTCACTTTTTTCACTATCCTGATCTTGGAAACCGCATATCCAACCAGAATAAAACTTGACACGTCCAGAGATCTACCACACAAGACTGCTCTTGCAAACTTTCATACAAATCTATTGAATGGATATGAAGATAAATAAAATGCAAAAGTTTGAGTTTAACATAGAAACCCCAGTTCAACCCTAACTATAGTGGTGCTACAGTGCCCTATAATAAATATTAACTAAGCTACATAGTACAGAAGATTTAAGAATTAACTAGAGTTTACACTAACATACATTGAACTGTAGACAATAGACAACTTAATACTTCAGCAGAAGTCATTAGTTTTAGTCTGCAAACAAAAATATTTCTTTCAAGGTAAAACCAGTTTATCTTTCGTCAGACATACTCAGACATGTTAAGCTATCAAGTATAACTTTTAGATTGTGTGTAACAATAACCTGGTCCCCCTCCCACACACACACACACTCAAAGCTACTCCCAGCACATGCCTTAGAGCAAAAATAATGTATTTTGCTGATACATTTCTGGTCCACTGGCTCAGTTCTGGTTCTCTCTTTCATGAAGTATGTTTCATTAGCTGACATCAGTTACCAATCCAAATTTAGTCTTCCAGGGTTTTAAACAAAAGTTCAGGATTACAGGGCTGCTTGTTATTGCTGGCATTTCAAGGCAGTGTAAAAAAGCTTTATTTCCATAGTACCATTTAGAAGGGAGAACTTTGAACTCCTTGTCTTTGTGTATCTAAAGCAAAAAAAAAGTGCACTGAATGAGCATTGGTCTAGCTTTTCAAGTAATTAATCATGCCCACTATTTATGAGGTGGTTGAAACTTTGTTTTAAGGTTTTGAACTCTCCTGCAGTGACATGAGGCCCCTTTAAATGATGGTTGGTAGTAAGGTGCCAGTTATGAGGGTGTTTCTCCTGATTTTGTGACCATTTCCTTTAATAAATTGTTTTAAATAACTATTGAGGTTTCAGGGAATTTTTATTGTCTTCTAGGATGGTGTTAGCTCCACATTTTTGATTCTGTTGATCAGTTTGTCATAGTAGCTGCATCTGCTATTATTGAGCCACCTCCTCTGTAGTGTACTGTTTACATGAGCAGGTTGCATCATTACACCTCTGTAACTTAGAGGGACCACCCACTTGTGCTTCTGTGGTGTTTTGCCACATTTTACCTGCAAACCTTTCTACAACTGGAAATTATCCTTACTATACAGGAGGCTGTTTGTCAGGTTTTAGGTCACTATCTGGTATATTGTTTGTATTGGGCTCCTCTGAGTAGCACTTTTCTGAAGTTTATTCACAAATGCACAGTAAAGCATCCAAGGAGGGGGAAAACATTCCTTCGAGTGCATCAGTCTCTGTTTGTGTTTGCTGCCTTGGCCTGAGGCATATGTTGCCCCTGGATTTTTTAGATTTTACTGTACTCAGCAAAGTAAACTGAGTATACCTGCCGACACCCATGAGCAGTACAGTTTACCTAACATTTTATCCTCCTGTTGTATTTTAATCAAATCTAGCTCTGGTTTTTCACTATGCAGTTGTACTACTTGGTCAGTTTTGCCTCTTCATTCCTGTTGTCAAGTAACCACTTCTACTCTGGCTAGTGTAATGAGAGTAATGTACTAAGATTCGCCATTCAGGTCACCTTCTTTTGCTAGCCTGTCTTCTAGATCATTCCCCTGTTTATTTAGTCCAGGAATTCTGGAATGGCCCTTTACATTTTTCTAGTAAACAGTCAATCCATGTTCTTGAACTAACTGGCCTACAGTCAGCCTTGGCACTGAATGTATATCACTTTTACCTCTATAGTCTGTCAAACCATTTTCCAGTGTGATAGGTACTATAGATTAGAAAGCTGTGTCTGGCATAATCAGAATCTGTACAGATCACAAAATCACGTAAAAGCTCTTCACTACACTTTGTATGGCTGTACATATTGCTGCCAGTTCTACATATTGGTTAGACTTGGGGCCTAGTTGGTATTTGAAGGGAGAACCAGGGATGTCCTCACTCCAGACTACTCCTAAGCCTGAATATAATTTCCCACCCTTGTGGAAGGCACAGCACATACATACACTTAGGATGCGTCTTGGCATACACTTTCATCATAGTTATGATGTCTGTGGGCCTCAAATGCAGCTCCCAAGCCTGGAGACTGTTCAGGTTCTTGCACTGAATGTTCCTCAACAGTACAAGAGTGTAATTATGCCACATCATTCTTCTTGTTTTTGCATATCTTTTTTCTAAGAGTAGGCCTTGGAGTGCCACAGTCCAAACCACAATTCCATTACTTGACACATTACCAGTTTTGAGTTTTGGGCTCCCCAAAGGTAACACATTTCAACAACAGTCTTGACACAGATACATTTTCTAAAATGTTGTACTGCCCAAACAATAGAGAAGAGTGTGCTTTATCACAATCTGAGGCTTTCTTTTCAGAATCACTGAGTGTTTTATTAGCATAGGCTATCACATAGTTACTTGAATCATGTATCTGATACTTTGGTTAGTGTACCTGTGTACCCTGTTTCAGGTTATAACTCCTTATCCTTTTGAGGGTACGCAAGGCATGCAGCTTTACTCAGACTATCTTTGAGTGCCTGCGTGGCTTCTTCTTGCTCTTCCCCCACTCTGATGGTTCTGCTTTCCTCAGTAACTTTGTGAATAGGCATGGAATCTCAACATAGTTTTGGATAAACTGGTGTGAGCAGTCATAAATCCCTAGGAAACCACTAACTCCTTCAGATTTTTTTTGTAGTCCAGTTTCCTTGAATTGTTAGTATTTAGCAGTGCTAAGGGCATAATCCATCAGGTCCAACCTCATACTTTAAGTAATATACCTTATCCTTGAACCATTGTTCTTTAGTTAGAGACAGTATGACACCAACAATTTTTGGCTGGTTCCATACACACTTAACTTCCTCCAGGTGTTCCTCGAATATGTTCATAATGAGTATGTCATCCACATATACAAGATTTTCCCAGTTTTCAGCATGAGGCATGGCCTTGTGCAGGAAGATGTTGAAATCTGCAGGAGAATTTAACTAGTCAAATGGACACCTGTTCCATGTATACTGTCTCTTACCAAATGTGAAAGCCAATTTATGTTGGTCTTTGGGAGCCACCTTAGGTACCAGAATCCATTTGTTACATATAGGATAGTAAAATACTTTGCACCTTCACTCGATGTTCAGCTGTGATCTACATGTATCATGGGCCAGCGAGATAATAGCACTTGTTTATAGAATTGTCAATAGTCAATTGTGAGCCTCCATTTTCTTGTTGGTTTTAGTACAGGTCAAATGGGTAAATTATAAACAAATTGACTTCCCTTATATGTCTCCACTACTTTAAAGTATACAATATCTCTTGTATGAACTCATAAGCTGCCAGTGATGTTTTGTTATGATGTACATGCACTGTGCCTTTGGTTGGGTCACTTGGTATCTTAATAATATGGAGGTATGTTGCCCCCCCAGTCATAGGCATCTTTTGAGAATATTTCATAGAACATTTCACGTGTTCCTTCTCTGTTTCAGTTTCAGCTTTGCTATTCTTAACAGCATGTTTCTACATGTTCTTCAATTGTAACAGGCATTTTTAGTTTCAGTTAACATTACCTTTACATCAGCGGTTACAGATAGTAAAAGGTCATTCTTTTTGATATTGTATGCCTACAGTTCTTTTCTATCAAATGGCAAGATTACTTGGAGGGTGATTAATCCACTAGGTGAGGACCTAATGTTTTCCTGTTCTTCTTCCTCCATTACATGCTTTCTGGTAGTTTACCAGCAACAGGAATGGCAAGTTCTAGATCATAGAATGGTTGAGCCATCATGGTTCCTAACCTCCTCTGGACTCCTATGTAATGACTTCTGGTGTGGGATTGCACATGAAAAGATGTGCAGTTCTGCTGGTTGTATCCAAGCAGGGTGTGGAAGGATCCTCAAACCCATTTCACAAAACTGCTGGTTTGGCTAAAATAAAGTACAAATGTCAGGCGTTTCTTGGCAATTCTGGATATTAATCCTATGGTAAAACTCTTTCACACTACCAGAAATGGTGGTCACGAGCTCATTCTTTGTTTGGCATAGTTGAGGAATGGTCTGCCCTGACCTCAAGGCTTGTGGGTCTCTTTTACTGGGTATAGGTCTCTGCTTAGTCATGATCACCAAACATTATTGACCACACATACAGTGGTAGCCATCCTAATCTTCCACTTTACCACAGACAGGTTTCCTTATTAAGGTACTGCAGTACAGAATTTCCCCCTTACGGCAATATTATTCTAAGTACCACATTAGCTGAAGCGTTACGTTATTGTCCTGATGTAAGCACAATAAGGTAGCACTTCAGCTTATGTGGTACCTTGAATAATACTGCAATAAGGAGGATGTACTGTATTGCCCTACCTCAGTGGGCTAAACATTTCTGTGGTAAAGTGGAAGATTAAGACACCTATCACTGTACACCTAGTCGTGCAAGGATATCCAACCCAGTTCTCATGGAGAACTTTAGGCCTTGTACTACATATATGTGATGTAGTATAGTCTTTTTCCCTTTCTAGAGCTTTAAAGTACAGACTCAAATGCTTTTGAAGCCACCTTCATGGTTTGGAACATCCTTCAGCCACTCATTTTGAGTCACAAGAGTCAAGTCTAGCTTTTACTTTTTTAACATTCTGTAGAACGGTTCCCTATTTGCCCATGTCTGAACCCCAGGGGCAGCACAGATCTAACAGAAAGCAAGTTCTCTGCTTAAACCGGTATCCTGAAATCACTCTGTTTCTCTGTATTGACCTTGCAGAGTAAGGACAGTTGATTCAGTGGCATCGCAGTTCCACAGTCCTCTATATGGACTATGTATTCAGAGGGTGAGGCCTTTAGATCAGGAACAGTGTGGGACTCTGAGAGAGCAGGGTTGGCATCTTTTTTTGAAAGGAAAATCAAACCTCTAGTGCCAATTTCGGACATAACCATATCCTATTCAGATATACAAACCATGGTGCCTTTTCTTTCCACCAGGCCAACATTTCTGGATTACCCAATACAGAAATATCAGCTTCGCCTACACTTACAATATTCAGTTTGAACATTGAATCATCTTTCTCAATACAGCAGGACTCTGCTTGTTTAGGGCCCTTACAATCCTTCCTAAATATAAGAGGTGGTTTTATTCGTGACCACAGCATTCTGTGAAACTAGTCAATTGTTAGCCTGAACATCTTCAGAAGATCATTCTGAATCAGGAAGCCATCAGCCGTCTTACTGGTAATGTACACTGGATATTTGACATTAATTTTACCAAACCTTAGCCTTATCCAAACTTTACCTGCAGGTTTTGTTCCTAGTCTCTGTAACCTACGAATTGTAAGCCACCTGGGAGGTCCTTATGGTGCTTTGTGTCAGTTAAGGTATTAGTAAGTTTGTCAAACATAACTCTGGACATCAGGGCTACTTCTACCCCCGAGTCTAATGAAGTTTTGTACTTCAGCTTTTCTTGAAAGTAAAATCTGCCATCTCCTCCTTTTGGAATCAGGGTGCCTAGGTAAAACTTGTGTTTCTTTAATCTTGCAGTTGAGAGGTTAGACTCTGTGAATGTGAACTACTGGGTCTTGCCTCCTCCTATGGGGGAGGTGACACAGAAGCAGCATTTTCATTAACCACTCTTAGTTTCATTTACTGACTCGGATTTTCAAGAATAACTGTTTCATTAACCTGGAGAGTATCAGAGGAACCAGATGCTGTTAATCAGTTACCTGAACTAGGTGCCATTTGAGCCCTGTGATATTGGGCCCTGCCCAGTAAAAGGAGTAGGTTGAGGGATGAGTTGGAGAACTGTGCATGAAAAAGAACTCTTAATGTGCCCATCTGCTTCTTTATCTTATTTTTCACTTCTTCCAAGCTAAGGGAATTAGGCTGCTGGCTACCCCCTTGTTCTTTGTGAAAGCTTTGCTGGCCGTTGTTGTAGTATTCAAGTCCCCTGTGGTAAAGGCTATATCCTCTACCATTCATTCCCCCTTTAAATCCTCTACTGGCTTAGCACCATCCAGAATGAAAATTCTGGCCCTAATAGTCCTGTTGGAGCATATCAAAGTCTGACAAGGATCTGGATTGATCCACAGACAGATTTGGAGAGGATTGTTTTGTTTCTTTCGTTGCTTTTTGTGATTCTTGGGGATTGTAAGCTCACTAACTTCCATGGTCAAATCATCCAAAGTGGTGACTTCTGGTACTTCAGTTTGGATGGGTTTCCTTTTCTTTTGTGGAGTGTTCCTCACAGGTTGGCTATTCTCCCATAGTACCTCTTCTCTGTGCACTAGCCACTCTGTTACCCTAGTTTTTCTGGCTAGAAGGGATCTGATGCTTTCTGGTAGGGCAACATAATATAACTTTTTAAAGTCAGTCACCTCAGTGTTTGGATCCTCATCTGCCCCAAAATAGACATCTCTTACCTCATAGAAGAAGTCACTGGGGTTCTGATCTGGTCTACACCTCATGTGGTTCGCTGCCTCAATGGCTGTCAAACTTTTTTCTTTAGTTGTGTATATACATTGTCTACTGAGCATGTCACTTCTCTTGGCTGGTCAGTGCAGTAAGTTATGTATTTGGGCCAAGTGCACACCCAATCAGATCTACTTCTTCATCCTCATTTGTAACCTCCAAGGTCTTGAAACCCTTTTATAAAATGTGTATACTGTTCAATGGTGCAGCTAGATTTCTCAGAATCATATTTTCCTCCAACCACATTTAATAAAGTCTTCATTATGCTCTGCCACTCCTTCTTTAGGATCTTCCTCTTGGTTCTAGTTTTAGTAGAGCATTCCTCCTCAGATCTAGATTCATCTCCATCTGAATCACTAGAAAATTTAGATTTCTTTCTCTTTTTCTTAGATAGTTTGGCAACCCACTTCTTTTTCCTCAGATGTTCTCCCTCAGAACTACTCATTTTGTAAAATGACCAATGATCTACTACTCTTTGGACCTTTTTATCTAGTTTCTCTTCCTGTTCCTGTATCTTTTAATCAATCTTTTCTAGTGTGCCCAGGCTCTGTCCTCTAATGTACTACTGCCAACAGTCTGTTTCTCGTTCCTGTTTTTCTCTCCCTCTGGTTTGGCGGGGGGGGGGCAGTATCAGGAAGCATAGCTATTTGGCATATTTAAGGGGCTTGTGAAGCTATCAGTATTTGGAAGGAGACACCAACCTGATTCTTCCTTAACCCTCATATTTGCTAAGCAGGTAATACTCTTAGGAGTAATTGTACTTCCCCACAGGTTTGGTAGGTTTTCACAGCCAGTGGTGATGCATATTTTCCTTTTGTTCCTCATCATACTTCTATTTCTTATTTTTTGAAAAGTATGTTTTGAAAAGTACTGTTATTCCCTATACCTGGGGCTACCAGGGGTTGATATCCACCGCTTATGGCTGGTGCAGAATGTGGCAGCTAGGCTGTTGATGGGGCTACCTCATGTTTGCCATGTCATGCCTGTGCTGTGCAACCTGCATTGGCTGCCCATTCAGTGGTGGATCACCTTCAAGGTCGACTTGCTGACCTATAAAGCCCTACACAAACAGGGTCTGAGCTATCTGCAAGAGCTTCTTCACCCCTGTCGTCCCCTCCGCCCACTCTGCTCCACCGATGAGGGATTGCTAGAGATTCCCAGGTTTCATTTGAAGACTTCTGGGTCCCACACATTTGAATTCCTGGCCCCTACCCTGTGGAATTCTCTACCTTGGTGGGTAAGACAATGCCTGACAGTGGAGAGCTTCAAATCTGCTCTGAAAACATATTTGTTTAATCTTGCTTTCCCTGATGTTGTGTGAACTGGATGCTAGCATTTATTTATTTATTTAATGGTTTTACCAGGAAGGCATGCTGAGCAGAGTACTGCTCGATTCCAGAGGTATCCTGGGGGAAAAGGGTAAGGAGAGTACATGTATAATAATACAGAGTGCAAAGAACATACAGGTAAACATACAATCAGATCAGTGCAGTACAGAACAGTGCATTTATTTAAACATAGAAACGTAGACTTTGACAGCAGATAAGGACCGCTTGGCCCACCTAGTCTGCCCATTTTCCTACCCACAGGATAAGTTGCAGATCCTAGTTAACCAACAGCCTATTTATGAATTTTTAGCTGCTGTTTTATTGTGCTAGCGCTATGGTCCTTGTGTGAATAGCGCTATTTTATAAATAAAGTTGCTTTGCTTTGCTTATTGAGTGTTTCAGTTAATTCAGAATACGTACCATAGATAGACAGGACATGCCATACTTGCAGCACAAAGCATCTCGGATACATATATTGATTACCCATGTACATTCCATTAGAAGTAATGCCCTGAATCTGACTACAGATGAGAAAACTCTGGGACATGCGAAAACATTAACATGGACTAAACTTTGCCCAGGAAAACTTAAGCACATTAAATGATATAATTCACCACATTTATTTATAGATGGATCTGTTGAATTTACAGTTAACACGGAGAACACATACCTAAATCTCTCTATCCACCAGCGAGACATTGTGTATTGTGAGCTGTTGTACACCTCCCTCAGGGGATCTAGAACTTCTGCCTCACCTCCGCAACTTGATGGATATGTACCTGCATGAATTCCTTATTCTTTCTTTCCCTTTCTTTCTTTCTTTCTTTCTTTCTTTATTCTTTGGTAACCAGATAAAGGCACTGGAGCAAAGGTCTCTTTTCAGGCCCGACCCGGCCAAAAAAACATACAAAAATACACAAATACAGTACAATCAACAACAATACAGAGCCAAAAAATACAAATTACAAATTGCTGCTACAAATGGATCTATGTAATAAACAACTTTTTAACCTTAGTTTAAAAGTTAAAACAGAGGGAGAAATCCTAACAAGTGGGAGTGAATTCCAATAAAAGGTGCTGCTATTGAAAAAGTTCTAGAGGTAGATCTAAGCCGATATCTGGGGACAAAATATACGGGGGTGTCAGCTGACCTCAGGCTGGGAAGCAGTTGTCTCATTACAACAGGATCAGAAAGAGGAAAAAGGGAACCAAAGTGAAAACATTTATACATCAGGCAGCCAACAAAATATTCTATTCTGCAACTAGGGGAAAACCACCCCAACCGAGAATAAAGATTATACCGATGTGTCCTATTGGGGACTCCTAAAATAAATCTACAGATATTATTATAGATCACAGTTAGTGCTTGCATTTCTTTTGAACCTATATTATAATATAAACAAGAACTGTAATCAAAATATGGAAGAAGAGAACCAATATCAATTGCTAATCTAGTTTCTTGTAAGAAGAATGGCTGGTTTACTTTCCTTACCAGTGACTGAATCTGAAGTGAAAAGGTCAAACTGGGATTCAAAAGTGTGCCCAGATATTTAAATTGAGACACTTGTTCAAGCAGACCAGCTCGAAAATCAGATATCCTCAGTTCTGGGGTGTCCACCAACATAAATTGTGTACCAAATAACATAACTTTTGTTTTAGCTGAATTCAAGACCATAGCATTTGAAGTAAGCCAAGAGCAAACATCACCAAAATCCTTTTCTTTTTTTTGTTCATTATCTGTTTACCTGCCTACCTCGCTCCACGCTCCCCACTCCTTTGGGCTCTTCATTGCTCCTCGACCCACCAGCTGTCCTCTTCATGATTCCTCCTAAATCCCCCAGATGGCAGCCGACCTCCAAGGGGTATCCCGGTGTATCCCTTCACTGGGCGGTTCCCCCTACTCTGAAGGGGAAGGCACTGGGGAGGGGAGTCCAGCACACTTTCTAGTAGGACCCCTGGAAGTGCTGCTGAAGTAGAGGAAGCTCACAGAGGTACCGTGCGATCAGAGAGTGGGGGAGCCGTCATCCGGCAAATGCAGGAAACATTTTCCATTTTCCTGGTTCTCGCTGTACTGCATCACTCAAAACAGTGCCCCCAGTCTCCACTAGGAGCTACTGTTGAGCGAAGCAGCCCACCCTACCCACCCCTGAAGAGGAGAGCAGTCCTCTGGATGCTCAATCCTCTTTGACCCCCTGCCGACCTCCCGCGCCCTGAGTCCGCTCCGAACCCGGGCTGCAAGCGTGGTTCGAGGTGTGGTGTCCAGCGCCTCAGTCCTCTACACCACTGGGCCAGATCAAAATCCTTTTCAAAGGAAGATAGTTACACTGTATTTCTCATATTATGGAGAGATCTAGAGAGTGCAAATATAACTCTAATTGTTGAATATAAGTATTATATGTACATGTAGGTATGTATGGTAACTCTCCATTCTATGTACTTACGTACAATAATGATGAGCTATGTAATGTTTTGATGTTTTCTATAGGTCTGTAACCATTCTATGAAAGTTCTTCCTGCCAATAAAGCATACTTATTTTGAAACAAAATCCTTTCTAAGGAACTAGAGAGTTAAGACACAGAATTTGACACAGCACAAATTACAAGATCATCTGCATAAAGCAATGATTCACTAAGCTTACAAACCCCAGGAAGCTGATTAATAAAAATAGAAAATAACAAGGGTCCCAAAATGGACCCCTGAGGCACACCACAACTAACTGACAAAACATCAAAGACCACAGAACCTATGTGAACAAATTGACACCTGTTACTCAGATAATTATAGAACCAAGAAACAGCGACATCAGAAAACCCCAGGTTCTAGGAGATATCAACTGTGACTGGTACAGCCACAGATCTTCACTGCTAAAAGAACTGTGTGATCCACTAGGTCTTTCCCAGCTAGTTCCCGAGCCCACATGCTCTAATGCCAGAAACCCCTCAAATAGCAGCCTGCTTGACCTGTTTCTTTCCAACAAGCCTCACAAAGTCTCACATGTTGGAGTGTTTCAAAATGATCTCAGTGACCACTGTATCATTGCATGTGTGAGGGGTTTCATCAAAGCAAATACATTGCCTGGATTTGTACTAAAAAGAAATCTATGCAAACTTAACCCTGACATCTTCCTGGCAGGCCTGAGTCTGATAAATTGGCAGAAATTCTACCTGGAACCCACGGTCGTGAAAGCCTGTAATCACTTCTATAGCAATTTGCTTGAAGTCATAAAGACATATGCCCCATTAGTCAGGATAGGAATATGGAAAAGGACCTGCCCCTGGTTCACTAGAGACTTAAAACTAGCATTGCAAGCTAGAGATAAGCTTTGGGAAAGGACACGTAAATCCAAGCTTGCACCTGATTGGGCAGCTTTTCAGGCAGCAAGAAATAGTTGCGCAAAACTTGTAAGGTCTGCAAAAATGGAGTTTTTCCAGAATACACTGAACTCATCCAAATGCAATGCCTCAAAGTTTTGGCAAATACTCCGTGACATCGAAGGCTATAGCTCCTCTCCATCTTTTCCTTCAAAAATAGTTTCCCATGTTGTGACTATCTCAGTCAAGAGCCTTATACTAATGGCCTTAAATTACCATTTTGCTACTGCCAGATTAACTTTTCACACTTCCCCAGCTAGCAACTTCCTTCCTGCATCCACCGCCGATGGACCAGACTGAACAGCTCACATGGACACCCAACATGGGAGCACATTCCGCTTCAACCCTATATCCTACAAACAAGTAGAGGATCTACTGGTCTCCCTGGACACAAGAAAATAAGCGCAGATGCTGATGGAGTAGAACCCCTATTCCTGAAACTAGGCTTTCGCTATCTCACAGCACCAATCACACACCTCTTCAAGAAGTTGCTTGCCCAAGGGGAATTTCCCACACCCTGGAAGATCACCCATATTATACCCCTCTTTAAATAAGGAAACACCTATGATCTTAATAACTATCGCCCCATATCTCTCCTTCCCATCTTATGCAAATGTCTAGAGAAATTGGTCAATTCACAGCTCAGAGAACACCTGGAATCTTCAGATCTCCTCAACCCTTTACAATGAGGCTTCCGGCCACACCATAGCACAGTCTCTGCACTAGCAAAAGATACCAATGACTGGCAAACCGCCCTTGACAACAAACAACACGTATGAGCAGTTTTCTTAGATCTTAGTAAGGCATTTGAAACTGTTGACCATGGTATGCTCCTGAACAATCTAAATAACCTTGGACTAGACCCTACTGCTATGCACTGGTTTTCCACTTACTTTTTGAATAGGTGACATCAAATTAAAGTGCAGGGTGATCTCTCCCCTCTCAAACCTCTGACCAGGGGAGTACCCTAGGGCTCCATACTTGGGCCCTTATTGTTTCTAATCTACATTAACAACATCAGTGCAAATATCACCAATGCTAGCATACATCTTTTCACAGATGATACCATACTATACGTTATCTGGCCCTTCCCTTGCTATGGCCTGTGCCGATCTACAAGATGACTTCAACTGGCTCCAGCTAAACTTATTCCATCTCAAACTGTTGCCAAATGCAAAAAAGGCAAAGGTCATGCTCTTCTCCCCCCCCCGCACTCAATCAGCCAAAATCCCTCTCTCTCTCTCTCTTGCCACCCCTGTCAAATAGTAACCTTGCTAAATGAACCACTTGAAGTGGTGGATAGGTTTAAATATCTAGGCTTCTGGATAGACCACCAGCTCTCCTTTGCAATACAGTTGGAAGAGCTCAGCTCAAAACTAAAACAAAGACTGGGCTTTTTCTTTAGAAATAAATGCTTACCTAACCATGATGCCAAGAAAAAACTAGTACAAACCACATTCATCCCTCTCCTCGATTATGCTGACTTTATATATTGCCACAGCATGGCTCTTAAAATACTGGATGTGCTCTGTCATAGAGCCATAAGGTTCATAATGAACACCCCCAGCCAGAACCCAGAAGCCAGAACTGCATGCTCTATGCCCAAATAGACTGGTCCTCACTTTCCAACAGAAGACTAAAAAATGCTCTGACCTACAGAGCCATCATGAGCAAGCTCCCTCATTACATTACAGACCTATTTAATCAATCCTTCAGTACCTACTCACTGAGGAGGTATTCCTACCTTCAGATGGAGACACCTAGGGTCACTTCGCGTTATGGTGAAGCCACTATCGGACATTCCCTCCCTTCACTATGGAATAACTTTCAGTGCTCATTTAAATTAGTCTTTACCATCTGTTTAGGGGCCTTCAAATCTCTCTTAGACAAAGCTATCCAAGAAAAATGCAACTGTTACTCCTAACCCTGCCTCTATTCATCTTCTTCACCACTTCTCCTTCACTCAGCCCCTTCTTCCCCTTCTAAACCTTCTTTCCTAAAACCCTAGCCTCGTCTTCCAAATATGTAACTGCCTGCATATGTAATATACTGCTGCCTATGTTGTTCTCCTCTGAATGTTGCACTTATTGTACAATGCTCTGTATGTAGTTAGTATGACTCTATAAACTTATTTGTTGTAAACTGTTGGTCTGTATAATCCTGTCCGTCCAGAACCTCCTTGAAAATGAGCTTGCTCAATGGAGCTTCTCCTTGGAAATAATAATAAATAAAATAAATAAATAAATATAGTGATTCATATAGTGTGAGGCAGCTGTTTCTGAGTCAGGGGAGCCAGAATGCCACCCCTAGCAGATCCCACCTTGAATGCAAGCTGTGCATGATGATGGGATTGAGTCCAGATATTGGCTGAGTACCCTTTCAAAAATGTCTCCTCTATCTCTGAGGTAGTAAGTCAGGTGCTCCAAGGGAAGCACATTGAGGATGAGGTCCTCTCGCATAGAGAGAGAGTGAGGGGTTTTATGGGAGACCCAAGTATTTTAGATATTGTGTCTTGCAAGTACCAGTAGCAGCCTTACATTTCTGTTATATAACAACCAGTCATCCTCCTCTTGGAGTGACGGGATATGACACCTGTGAATCTGTCCCACTTTCTCTGTCACCTCCCTCCAGAATGGCTGTAGCTTCTCACACCCTTGGAAATAGTGAAAGTATTTGCCTCTTTCTTTGGTACACCTCCCTCACATAGGAGAGATTTCATGGTGAAGTCTATGAACTGTTTATGGTTTGTCGGTACAATCAGTTAAGAAGCTTATATTGTTCTTCTTTATACTTGTTATGTATAAACAGACCCATGTGCAAGGAGCAAATTGTCTGTCAGGCCTTCTCTGGTATGTGGAACACACCAGATCAGCCTTCCATATCAGTCGTATCTTAACCGAAGGGTCAGGACTTAGTGAGCAATTCTGTTTTACCACAGCTGAAATCATGTGCTTTGGATGTTGGCACTTACTGAGGATAACCTGCTATAGTGAGCCTATATTTGCAGGCATTAGATCTTTCCTGTTTAGCCCTCCCTCAATGTAGTACTTCATATGTAGATAGAAATATAGCTGGGTGTTAGGGATCCCCCTTTGTTGTTTAATGTCCTCAAAGGAGTGCATCCCCTCCCCTGACATCACATCCCCTAAGCACTGTATTCCTTTATTCTGCCATTCCATGCTGACCCTCCCAAACCCAGGAGAAAGCCTGTATTATCTGCTAGTAGAACTAATAGAGTGTGCTCTCCCCTACTGTGTCTTCCCCTGCATAAGGCCTGATGAACAGTCAGAATCCACTCCACAAGGATGTTCTTATTCCTAAGTCCCCTATAGGCCTTGAGCCCATCTGCTGCAATAGGCATGGGGGGATATGGGGCCCCATTGCATTCCAAGTAGAACCATTGTACCCTATCAGACTGGGCCTCACAATTCTGCACCAGTCTTGTCTGGGCTGCTAAGTAATATTGGTACACGTCTAGGAACTTAAGGCATCCCTGTGAGTCATCCCATTTCAGCCTATTCAGGCTTGCCATAGGCCTGCACCCTGCCCACAGAAACTTGGAACAGGTCACCTCCAACCTGTGCCTGTCAGTCTTCATAAGCCCCATGGGTAACATCTCCATGGGGTGGAGTATCATTGGCCATGTGTTCATCTTTATCAAATTAGGGCACCCCATCCAGAACAAGGGCAGAGCACTCAATCTTTCCAAGTCTGCCAAAAGGACTGTTGGGAGTTGCTTGTAGTTCATTGCAAATAACCCCTCAATTGTTGGTCCTACCTTGAACCCCAAATACGTAATATGGTGATCAGCATTTGCAAAGGGTGTCTGGAGTGTCCTCAACTGACCCAGAGCAGCAGCTGCACTCATTAGACATGACTTCCGTATATTCATTTTATAACCAGAGAAGAGGGAAAAATTCACCAGTGTTCAGTAGTGCCAGAATGGTGACTCTGGGCTCGGTTAGGTACAAAATGTCATCTGCATAAAGGGTTTTGTGAACCATGCCAGAATAAGATATTAGACCATGACTGGCTGGGTTCCCTCTGACACTGATAGCTAGGGTCCCTAGTGCAAAGCTGAACAATAAAGATGAGAGGGGGCACCCCTACTTAGTGCCTTAGAACAAGGGGAGCACCTCTGATAAGCTACTGTTCACCAACATACATGTAGCAGGGTCTTGGTACAGTAGTTTAGTCATGTCAGTAAAGGGCTGCCCAAGGCCAAACTTCCCCAACACCTCAAACAGGGATTCCCATTCTATTGTCAGATGCTTTTTCAGTGTCCAGGGAGAGCACAAATGCCCCCCCCCGACGCTGAGCCCCAGCATGTACTACATTCAGTAACCGTCTCCTGTTATGGTACGAGAAACAACCCTGGACAAGCTCTGTCTGATATGGGTGAGTCACAGACCCCAGAACCTTATTGAGTCTCATGGCTAGGACCTTTATGTAAATTTTCTAATCATAATTCAAGAACAAGATTGGGCGATAAGATCCACAGTCTAGAGGGTCCTTACCCGGCTTAGGAAGTACGCAGATCATGGCCTTTTTACTGGTTCTATGCAGTGATCCTTCCTGCTGCACTTCAGTATACACCCTGGCCAAACATTCCACTAAGGGACCACTAAGCAGTTTGAAAAACTGCCCTAAGCAGCAATCTGGGCCACAGACATTGCCCTTCTTCAGGGACTGAATGGCTCTGCTAACTTCCCTTGGGGTAATTTCCATCCCCAGTGTCTCAACTTGCTCTTGTGTCATTTGTGGGATGGGGATCTTGTCCAGAAATTGTTTAGCCCTCTCCAACATACCCCCACATTCTGATATATATATAGAGCTTTGAAAATTTCAGCAAAGGCACAGCCAATGTCCTTTGCCTCATTGACCAATGCCCCATTGCCATTTCTTATCATAAGGATAACATTAGTATTTCTCTTCCCTCTAGCCAGCCTGGTCAGCAACATGCTAGACTTATTTCCTCACTCAAAAAAAAATCTCTGCCTCGCATAGAACAATGAGACCCTTGCCACCTCCATTAGCAGTAAATTTAGAGTGTTCCTTGCCATGGCTAGTTTACAAAGGCATTCAGGGGATTTATCCATGTATGGTTGCCTCTCTAATGTCTTCAGGTGTGTCTCTAACTCCTGTTGCCTCTGTCTGCAGGCTTTATGTTTGGCAGCAATATACGATATCAGCATTCCTCACATGTATACCCTCCCTGCTTCCCAAAATGCCAGCTGAGGGTGTGGTTGCCTTGTTGGTGGAGGTATATAGATCTCACTGGGAGGTCACATAGTCTCTAAACTCCTCTGAGGTAAGCAAGTATGTGGGAAATCTCCAGGCCATTCCAGGTCTACTGTCACTCCCCAGCTCAGCATAGCAAAAATCTGGGCATAGTCTGAGATGGCTATCTTGCTAATATCTGTCATTTATACTCTGCAGTACTATGTACATGGAAAAAAAATATAATCTATTCTGGACCGTGTTGCCTACGAGTTGGAAAAAAATCTGTACTTGCTGGAGGTTGTGTGTGCTGTATGCCACGCGTTCTCCAGATCCAGAAGTCCCTGCCTCCATTGTTCCACCCCTTGACCATGTCTGCTCAGGCTGTAGCCTCTATATAAGTGAGGGCACAGAGTGCAGTTGAAGTGATCTCCTATAATCAGGCCCTTAAACCCTTCCCTGTGAATTAAGATCAGAAGATCAGTGAAAAAACAGAGGGTCAGACACTACTGGGGCATATACTGAAGCAAAGGTAACCTTCTGATTTCCCAAACTACTCACAACAAACAAATATCTACCTTCTGATGGATCAGATACCACCCTCTCACGCACAAATGGTAGGTTCTTGTGTATGAGCACTGCTGCTCCCCTTTTATGGGAATTGTAGGAGGCAGCATAGCATCTTTCCTTGTTTTAAAGACTCTATTTTTTTTTTATTTAGTTTTTGTTGACTGGGTAAGTGCACTAGACAAATCCTGCCTATTTTCAGGCACGACCCGGGGAGGGGGATACAGATGAATGCCAACTGATCTTGAACCAGATTAAGCTGTTGGTGGTATTTTTCGTGAACTCCTATGTCTATGGGACTCCTGCAAATTTTCCAGTTTCCTGAAAAGTCTGTTCAAGGTGGAAGCAGGTTCTTTTTAGTTTTGACTTCTTTTCTTTTAGGGTTTGGCAACTAGCTTCTACTCTTAGTTGGCCTGTCTCTTGTTTCCTAGTTGCTAGCTTGTCCATTGATCTCTTTTGGGTTTTGCTTAATTGGTCAGAAATAGTGGCTTTTTCTATAACCAGATCTCCTGTTCTTCAGTCTTACCCAGTTGGTTTACTACACTAGTTTCCCTTGTGAGGATTTTCTTTAGCTGTAACCACAATTTACGTATCTGGGCAGAGTTGATGAAAGACTGGATGATACTTCCTATCACAACAATGTAGAGAACTAATTCTCTACAATACAGACTATCAAGCATACAAGTTATCCCTCCTTCCATTATGGCAGTGTAACTTTGCAAATCAAGCAGCAACTTTAATACAACATAATGAAGTTGATATAGAGAGAGTGACTGCGTGCCCCTTGTGAACTGCCCTGGTTACCCCATCAATGAATCCTATCAGGTTGATCTAACAAGACCTCTGTTCCACATACCCCATGCTGCTTACTGTGCTGAAGCCCATTTTTCTTCCAGTATTCCACAAGATCCTCTTTGGCTAGTGTCTCCATCAGTTTCCCTACGAAGAGGTAAGGCTGACAGGTCTAAAGTTTTCTAGCTGCTCCTTGTCCTCTCTCTTGTGTAGTGAAACTGCATCCTCGATCTTCCAGTCCTTGTGAGCCACCCCTTGCTACAAAGAGCTATTAAATATCCATACCAGGGGTTTGGCTAACACCAATGCCAGTTCCCTTAGTACCCTTGGATGTATTCCACCTGGCCCCAGGGCCTTGTTTACCTTCAGGGCTGCTAACCCTGTTCTGACTGTTTCACTAGTATATTTCTGCAGCCTAATTGTTCAGGACCCCTCTATTAGCTGCCTTTATGCCACTCTCTAGCAAGGGCCTGCTGCTCTCCCTAGTGAATAACAAGCAGAAGTAGTCATTCAGCATGGCTGCTTTCTGCCCAGCTTCCTCCATTACCTTGCCCCCTCCATTTGCCTCACAATTCCCCCTCCCATCTTTTCTTTTTTCCCTTATGTATCTAAACAATGTTTTCCCCTCCCTTGCCCTCCTCTGTAATACACAGTTCTGTGACTGCCTTTGCAATCTTGACTGCCCTCTTGACCGCTCCAGTTTTTCCAGATACTCCTCCCATTATTTGTCCCCATTTCTTTGTACCTTGTAAAGGCCTTCTTTTTGGCCCTCACTGCCTCGCTGATCCTTTCAGAGGACCAAATTAGTTTCTTATACTTCTCTCTCTTAGTAAGTGTTCTTGTACATGTTTTCATTGCCTCAGGAATGCTCCTTTTATATCCCCCCATCTTTCTTCCACACTTCCGTTGCTGTCTACCTCAGTTAACCTGCCCAGGAATAATCCCCTCATTTTGTTGAAATCCACTCTTCTGAAGACTAGCACCTCACCCTTAGAAAAGGGCGTAGTATTATATATTTATTAACTAAGCTCCACACAACAGAAGTTCTAAGAATTTATTAGGGTTTACAAAGTCCTTGAGGGAGGTCCCTTATTGGAAGCCTTTAAGAGGTGTCTGAAATCCCACCTTTTCAAAGAGGCGTTTGACGTACTTTGATTTGCTGGCTGTTTACTGGCAACATTGTTGTATACAGATCTTACTATCATTATTAGTCTGCTTATTATTTACTATTTTATTTTGCGGTTGTTTTGTGACAATGTTATGTTGTTTGCTTATTTTAATTTACTGATATATTTTATTGTACAGCTTTTTTAAAAAAAAATTTGTTTTTGGTTTTTTGCTCCATCCCTGCCCCAGGGGCCGTACTCCTTCGGGCTCCCTAAACTTCGACCCCTCGACTTACCATCCTCAACCCTACTGCTGTCACCCACATTGACTCCTCAGGCTTTGCCAGCACCCCCCAATGGTCCAGCTTATCTCTGCCAGGGACCCCTGCTGCCACCAAGGAGAAGTGCCTTGTGACACTGGAGTGACTGGGGCAAGTGATGGTGTGCTGAGCAGATGCCATGGGTGTAGACACCGGGGTATCATTTAGTGCCCCAGGTCAGACATTTTTCCATCCTTTCTGCTCCCATGTGATGGATGCGCCTCATGGCATCCTGCGGACATACAGTGGTGCATGGTCACCCTTGCCACCAAGTGCACCTCCACTGGCCAACCACTATTAGCCACTCAATGACTGATGCAGGCTGAACCCTCCCTCCCAGGGAGGAGAGCATCTATATGGATGCTCTTAACTCTCCCCACTGATCTCTGCTCCTGTTGTCCTGGGTGTGGGGTGCAAACTGGGGTCACCAGCATGCTCAGTGGGTGCCTCACCACTCGGCACCATGGCCTGGCCCTCAGCCTGTTATTTTAATCTATTGATGTATTTTATTGTACAACATCCAGAGCCGCCAGGATTGGATGCTACAGAAATAAAGCTTTACTTACTTACTTACCTTACACAAACATACA
This sequence comes from Neoceratodus forsteri, assembly GCA_016271365.2. Taxonomy (NCBI): domain Eukaryota; kingdom Metazoa; phylum Chordata; order Ceratodontiformes; family Ceratodontidae; genus Neoceratodus; species Neoceratodus forsteri. Next base: position 1,550,645,443 of record CM057450.1, read on the forward strand.
TTGCATTGTAGACAATAGATCACTTAATATTTCATTAGAAGACATTAGTTTCAGTCTACTAGCAAAAACATTTCTTTCATGGTAACACCATAGTTTATCTTTTGGCAGACATAATCAGATATGTTAAGCTATAATATACCCACATTTGATTGCATGCAGCACTACCCCCCCAAAACAAACTACTGCCAGCACATACCTTTAAACAAATATATTAAAAAATAATACTTACATTTGTCAGCTGTTATGGAACATCTTTATATGCAGGCTTGACAGGGAGGCAGGGTTGTATTTTCCTGGTAAATGCCTGGTCCACAGGTTCAGTTCCGCTACTGTCTTCCATAAAGCATGATCTTTTAACTGACATCAGGTATCAGTCAAAAGGTCCCCCATGTTGTTGGGAAGCTAATAGTTTCCTGTTGTTTCCCCCTTCAATTCCACTTCATTGGTGGCCAGTGTGAGTATCTGCTAGACCAGCTGGAGTATCTGTTGAGTTTCAGCAGGTTTGTTGGGCAGTGACTGCCATTTCTCTTCAGCGCCATTTGATCAGCACCACACACACTAGCAAGCTGCCAGACCCTACTTTTCAGACTCATTTCTCAGAGCACCCTCCTCTTAGTGTCAGCTCATGCTGACTGTACTAATACTCTAACCCCCCTGATGATCTGTTTGGTTGAAGCACCATGGCAAATGGTGTTGTACAGACATGTGGAATATACCTTGGATTCACTGCTGAATTTTGCTCTTAATGTAGTCTGTCCTCTGAGTGCTGGGATTTGTACTGTTTTGCTTGCTTTAGGGCTGGCCACTATGCTCACACCACCCATTCTCTGTAACATGTTTGTCTTTGTTTCTTCCATTAGTCAAAATTCTGCCTTCCAGGGTCTTAGCAGAAGTTCAGAATTCCAGGGTTACTTGCTATTGCTGGCATTTCAAGGTAATGTTCAAAAAGAATCTTTTTCTTCTCTCAGTAGCAGCATCATAAAAGTCCCAAGGGGAGATTTGAGCTCCTTGTCTGTCTGTATCCAAAGCAAAAAAAGACGTGCTGAATGAGCATTGGTGCAGCTCTTCAAGTGATAGATCCAGTTCATTGTTCATGAGGTGGCTGTAAGTTTGTTTTTTTTTCTGTTATAGAAACATAGACTTTGATGGCAAATAAGGACTACTTGGCCCACCCAGTCTGCCCATTTCCCTACCTATTGGATAAGCTGCAGATCCTAGTTAACCAACAGACTACTTCTTCCTACCCCCACCAGAATTTCCTTATGTGTGTCTCATGCATTTTTGAATTCCCCCACTGTTTTTGACTCCATGACCTCCTCAGGAAGGCCGTTCCATGCATCCACCACCCTCTCCATGAAACAATACTTCCTCACATTGCCCTTGAGCCATCCCCCCTCTATCTTCAAACTGTGCCCTCTTGTTCTTGCACATTTGTTTTTTTGAAAGATGCTACCCTCCTGGACTTTGTTGATTCCCTTACAGTACTTGAACATTTCTATCATGTCTCCCTCTCCCTTCTTTCCTCAAGGGCATACATATTAAGCTCCTTTAGTCTCTCTTCATATAGCTTCTGGTGCACACCCTGCACCATTTTAGTTGCTCTGCTCTGGACTGCCTCCATCCTGTCTATGTCATTGCAGAGATGGGGTCTCCAGAACTGCATGCAGTACTCCAGATGGAGTCTCGCCAACTGTCTTTATGTTATGGCTTTGAACTCTCCTGAGGCCCCTCAAGGCCCTTTAAATAATGGTCAGCAGGGCTTGTGTGTGTAGCATGAATGCATCCTTATCTGATCTAGGCATATGTCCATGGTGCACATCATTGAGCAAAAAAACAAAACAAACCACAGTTCCATAAACGGAGGTCTTAATTTTATTCTTTTGATGAACTCTTTCCTTTCACACAGACATACAGAAGAACCAGCCATGATGCAACACAGTAACTTAAAAACAACAACATGAAATGCACTGGGACTTGGATCCCATTGATATGGGAGACAGACTCCAAAGAAAAGAAATCGTGGCACTCACCACCAAAAATTGCTGCAGTAGTCAAGGATATATTTTCAGATGTTTCTTGCATAGCCAAGGTACAAAAGATAAAAACAGCTCTCACCAGACAATGCCTGAGGCGTTTCACTCAATACATGTGCTTGTGTGAAACACGGCAAGTGTCTGGTGGGAGCTGTTATCTTTTTTACCGTGGCAATGCAGTAAGATGTCTAGAAATATATCCTTGACTGCTGTGGTGTTTTTGGTGGTGAGTGCCATGAGTTATTTTCTTTTGAGAACACGGTAACTTGCAGTAAGTGACATGTCACAAAATATTGCATGACAAAAGAGCCTAATTGCCATTGAATTACACTGTTGCTTGGAGTATACTGCAGTATTCTGTGATATACTACAGCATTACTCTGTTGCTTCTTGCCTGGCACCACTGTATATGTCTTAAACTGTTTTCTTTCTACTATAGCCTCAGTCCACAATAGCCATCTTGTAGAAATAGTTAGCTCAAGTCCTTTGGCATTTTTACACAGGAGTTCCTTAATCAAAATGCTTTTGCAAAGGTGCTATTAGTAATATTAAAATAAAATAGTAAACTCAGACTGTTAGCTCTGATTGATTAATAATATTTACATATTTTGCATTGTAGCCTAATTTTCCTACAATACTCACACATATGTTCAGGCTTCAACACCAGTATGTGAACTCCTATCTAACTAACTAGATATTGCAGGATCAAGGTCTTGTTTGGTTAATCACAGTTCTGTACAGTGTAGGGCTTATCTGACAAAAGCTTCTCTGTTGCTGTCACAGGATCAGCCCCTCTCACTGGTTTAGCTCAGTGTGGCTCTGGTGATTAGCACGACTCCTGTGTTTCTCTGTCAGTCCATCACAGTGGTCCAGCACCAGGTGCTGTGGACACTGTGGTCCAGTCACCAGGTTGCAGTGACTGTGGCTTTGTCTCCCCAGGAAAGCTGTGGTGGTTCACCAAATGCAGACTCTCTCTAGCCCAAGTAAAGTCTCTTTTCAGCTCTGAATTGCAGAGTCCATCTCTTGGAGGGTACAGTTGTAGAATAGTTTATTCACACAGCTGTCTCTTTTAAGATAACTACAAGCACTCAGTCACTTTCTTTAATTGGCCTCCTGTGGCTGTGTATGGCAGCCTCCTCCTTCATGGCTGTTGTAGCACAGGTTTGCTTCTTCAGTTCCAGACGTACTGCTGGTTTAAATGTCTCTCTCTCTCTCTCTTCACTTGAGAATCCATCCCTCCAATTGCTCAGTTACTTTGGGGAGCATTATCTGACTATAATCAATGTCTGATTGGCTCAGAAAAAATCCAGACAACTCACAGTCTTCCAAGATCTCATGATGCTGTGCAGGCTCCTCTGGTCCTAACTGGCTGGTGTACAGACCCCTAACCCTGGTGCCAGTATGAAAAGGGTTAGGGGCCCCAAAGACTGCTGCTACCATCCGAAAAGAGATTTCTTTGATTTTGAAAGCTGTCCTTTGTACCATCCCAGCAGCTGCCACCAATATCCAGATGGTGCTGCATGGTTGCAAGCACATCCATCTATGTTTCCTTGCTGGTGGCAACCATTAATGACCGCATAGTTCAGTTGCATGAGCAGACCAAGTAACAATTTTGGACAAATTGCCCATGTTAATTCTAGATGCCTGGTCACTGTCTCTAAATGTTTTGTTGTTGGAATGTAGGAATTTGGTTCACTTGGTGGTAGAAGAGCAAGCAGTATCTTAAAGAATGCAAGGAGAGAACACATTTTCATATTGGTTTTGGCATATCTGTCCAACCCACACAGATAAACTCTAAAGCCCCAATCAAAGCAAAGCATCATTTATTTAGTTAGTGGCTAGAAGAGGTACATTGAGTGGAGGCTGGTTTTCAGGTGCAACCTGGGGAAGATGGTGGAGGCAGGTGCACGATAGGCAGGGGCTCCCAGACTGCTTCTGATACTGAAGGTATCGCAATGCTAGAATACCTGCAGCTTTATTTCACTAGATTTTTTTTAGTCTAAGTAATACCTTTGCCTGCAGAAATTATATTTTATTCAAACTGGAGTCTAGAAGCCTGGCAAATTAAAAAAGAAGCTAAGTTCTTTGGTTCATTTGGGATAATAATGTCTGCAAATGCGAGGCGAAGAAGACCGCTTTGGAAAAAAGTAACAACTAAAATGGTAAAACCCCTTTCAGTTATAAGTAAAATAATGAACATTTAGAAAACAAAAAAATAAAAATGGGGCATTTGAAATGGAGAAGCATCTAGATGAATAAAGACTTGGAACTTAGCGGTGAAAATATGAGACAAGGAGGAACCGTGGATAAAACTACTGAACAAACAAATTCAGCGGGAAATTAAGAAAATTTGGTTGTAACAAAAAAAGATGAATTTATTCAACATTTAAACACCAAAAACTGGGAAAATAATTAACTTTTTGGTGGAGGGAGTTACTATGGAAATGCCAACTACACTTTGAGCATCCCAGGTAAACCTGGAACAGCTTTTCAAATCAACTCAGACCTCAGATTCACAGGTGGTAGAAGTAGAGAAAATGCAGATTTCTTCAAAAACCCTGTGCATATCTCATTTAGCTGAGTTATATGAGAAATAAAAGCCTCAGTCAGAAAATAACGACTTAGATTTGTTATACTCAGTTTCATCACCTCGAGAGATGACTAGTGAGTCACCAAAGCATCAGAAGAATGTAACAAAAAAAATAACTGAAAGAAACGCCATAAAAAGCTAAGCAGATATCTAAGCCTTTCACAAAATCACAAGGAGAAGAGATGATAACTACCCCGCAGCTACCTCTGTTGAAGGAAAAAGATACTCATGCTGATGAACTGTTGGTATTCAAGACAACATCTGCAGACCCTACAAAAAAAGTTAGAAAGAACCATGAATGCCTGAAAAAAAAACTGGGAAGGGAATTGCGGTAAAAACCAACAGCTGAATGATTTGCACAGGCATATTCCAAATGGAAAATGGCACTGCTAAAGCAAATTTATCACTGCAACTAACTGAGCAGCGGCTTGAAAGTCAAGACCTTAGAAATGGTACCCCAGCCTCTCAAGAAGTGATTCCAGATAATCATGGGAGAGATTCAACAGAAAACTTCAGTTCAGATTAGTATTGATATTTTCACTGTTCAAAAAGCTAGTGGAGGGATAAAAATAGTGATATTACTGTGGGGGATGTTAATAATGTACATACTAATCAAGAGATAATGTCAAAGAACATTAACTTTTCACAGCTTCAGAATGTTTTAAATAATTCTGAACAAGAAAAACAATATTTCAAGTGATTCAGAAGCTGAGAGAGATGCTGATGATGCTGTATGTAGAGAAATGCCACCATGGACTTGTTTAATTTTTCAGAAAATTCAAAAAATGGATAATCAGCTAACTAGATTAACCAGCTAACTAGATTAATTGAATTGTAACAAACAATTAATGGACTCCAGCATACAGTTAATTCTTTAGTAACAGAGAACCAAATTCTTAAAGGAAAATTACACCCTCATATCTTCTAAATGTCATTTGTTTCCATGTCAACAGACAACTCTTTTCATGTAGCTGTTGAAGATGTATGCAGCTGCATTAGTCAGTTTTCACAGTTCATACTAGGCCCTGTGACCATCCTGGAAGGCTCCATTTCATGGTTGTTGAAATCTCATTGTTCCTGAGAGCTGCATTAGCATATGAGAACATGATGTGTAATCACCCTTTAAACTCCCCAGTATGCCTGTCTGCTTAATTAGCCTTCAAAGAAACAAGCTACAAGAAGGTGTGAAATACCACAAGTACCTTCAGTGAGTTTTGCAAACTATTTGAGTTATAATGCAGGTTTTTCCCCTTTAAACTCCATTCAGTTTATGAGTTTCCAGAGAGTTTTTGCGGGGTATTTGTTATTTCAACATAGAGATACATGATATAAATGGTTGATCTGACATCATGTTCTCATATGCTAATGCAGTTCTCATGGACAATGAGATTTCAACAACCGTGAAATGGAGACCCCCAGGGCACTCACAGGGGGCTACCATGAGCAGTGAAAACAAACTAAGGTTGACACATATAGCCCTAACAGCTACAGGAAAGGAGTTGTCTGTTGACATGGAAACAAATAAAATTTAAATGATATGAGGGTGTAGTTTTCCTTTAAGCAACAATTGTATTCAACAGAAAAGAGATTAACAGATTTAGAGAACCAACACACTCCCCTGACAAGGCAGCTAAATAGTTTGAAAATCACTATAAAGAATTTCAAGAAAAGCTGCCGGATTATGAACTATGGCTAGAAGAAAAAAAATTAAGAGTCACGGGGGTACTGGAATCATGGGACTCCACATCTAACTTAAGAGAATCTTTTAATAAAATTGCTGCAGCTTATTTGGACACAGGCCTTGCAGATATTCAGATAGAGGTAGACAGAATCGATATATCATTCTGACAGAAACCTGAGGATTATTATTTATTATTTTATTTAGTTTTTGTTGACTGGGTAAGTGCACTAGATACATTCTGCCTATTTTCAGGCATGACCCGGGGTAGGGGGATACAGATGAATATCAACTGACCTTGAACCAGATTAAGCTGTTGGTGTTATTTGTTAGTGAAGGGGGGGGGAATTTGGCCAGGGCACTGGGGAAATTCTTTTACTCTTTTCGAGAAGTACCATGGGATCTTTAACATCCACCTGAACTACCACCAGAACAGGCAGAAGGAACCTCGGTTTTAACGTCGCATCTGAAAGACGGCACCTCAGGAGTGCAGCACTCCCCCCATGCTGCACTACAGTGTCAGTATTGGGATATTAACCCAAGTGCCTGGTGTGGAGATAGAACCCACAACCTTCTGATCTCTCGGCCTCAGAGGATAGCGGCCCCCTCGCTCAACTGTAGTTAAATTAATGAAATCCTCAGATAAAGAGACCTTAATGTCACAGGTTTATAAAAAAAAAGAGGATTCAAATTGTGGGAGCCAATATTACTAGTTACCATGATCTCCCCCTGAAAATTTTAAATGAAAGAAAAACATTTAATTTTATCAGATCTAAGTTGTGGGCGAAAGGGTTTAAAATGTCTCTGCTACTGCTAGCTAAACTCAGAGTCATTATTTATGGGCAGAGGTTTACTTACTCTACACCAGAAGAAGCAACTAAAGACCTGTCTTCAAAAATACCGGATTTATTCAATTGAACTGATAGAAATACCTCAGATATGTTGAATGAGTATAAGTACCTCAGATAGCTTAAATAGTTTAAAAAAATGTGTGTGTGTGTGTGTGTGTGTGAAGTTATTATATATACTTGTCAGGAGTATTGAATGATATTATTGAACTGAACCAAGAGAAATGCTTCAGTTATTATATGAAATGACTGAAGGGTAGTATTGTGGTTTATTTGAACCTATTAAGGAACATTAATAGGTCCAGTAGGAATATTGCTTTTTTCTAGCATCTCATGGAGGCAAGGATGAGAGTTTAAAACAACCTTAAAGTTCAGCAATGGGGAGTCATTTGGACCTATAATAATATGGTAAGGGGGACTGTGCTGAGAAGGAAGGGAACTACTGTGGAGGTGGGGGGTGGGGTGGATCAGGTGTTATTTGCCTAGGGAAGTTATAGGGAGAGAGGAACAGACACAAGACATGAGCCTTTTCAGATTAAAAAAGCTTTATTTTTCCCTATTTTTATTTTTTATCTCCTCTGGTATGAACTATGGCTAACAAAATATTCAAGGCATGGCCCTAAGAACGCTCTCTACCTGTCAGCAATATCTGATGCAAAGTTTGAACAACTGATTGACAAACCAACTAGGCTTAACATGAAGTCAGGAAATCAAACTCTATTTGACTGGATGTTAACTAGCAACAGGTTCCACATCAGGGCTGTGTGCATCCTCCCTGATGTACAGTTCTAAGCGACCACTCCCTGACTTTCTGTATCTGGAGAAATAACTTCCCCCACCCCAAAACCTTCAAATCCAGAGATTTAACATACTTTAACATCTCTAAATTTCTGCATTGCCCTGGTTCTACTGACTGGACCCTTATCATCACACTTCCTGACATTGATCAGGCTCTAGAATACCTAATCAACACCTTCACCTCCATCCTTGACCTCCATGCTTCCTTCAAGTTGAGAAGAGCCAAAGGAATTCACTCCCCCTGGCTCTCCCAGGAGCTCCAACTCCTAATGCGCTCCAGAGACAAGGCATGGTGAGTCTATAAAAAGACAGGGCTCCATACTGACTGGAATTCCTACTGGCAGTTGTGGAATGCCTGCAAAGCTAAAGTAACCAAATCTAAGCAGAATTATTTACAGTCCCTGCAAACAAGTGACCTCAGTGACCCTAAACGTTTCTGGAAGCACATCAACACCCTTCTAAAGGGCAATGAATGGACCACCCCCAGATTAAGATCCTGAAAGGCTCTGAGCTTTCCTCACCCTCTGAGATCACAGCCAGAATTAACTTATTCTTCACCGACCTCGACATATGCAAGATAGATCTCCTGGATACCCGCCCCATGCTGCAGACCACCTATACTGCAGCTCACTGCCCGCTCTTTCATCTAAAACTTACCTCACGAAAGGAAGTCCTCAAGCTCCTGATGGGTCTCATCCCTGATAGCTCTCCTGGCTTTGACACCCTGCCACTTAGATACCTTAGGATTGGTGTACCCACACTGGCTCACCCAATTGCCCAGTTAATTAACTGTTCTTTCTTAACACACTCCATCCCAGACAAATGGAAAATTGCCACTGTTGTCCCAGTACATAAATCAGGCCCTGCTAATTTCATTGAAAATTATAGACCTATTTCCATACTGTGTCCTATTGCAAAAATCCAGGACAGAATCCTATATAATCAGCTGTACTCTTTCCTCGAACAAACTAACACCATTACAATACACTAACATGGCTTCAGGAAATCTCACGGGACAGAATCTGCCCTTTTGAAGGTCACCTCTAACATTTTCCAAAGACAGTGCCATGGGAGCTATCTTTATCGACCTCACAAAGGCCTTTGACCTGGTTAACCACTCCCTTCTCATCTCCAAGTTGCAATCACTAGATCTTGACTCCAACTCCCTCTCCTGAATCTCAAACTGTTTATCCAACCACTTCCAATGCGTCAAATGGGCGGATGTCCTCTCCTCCCTATCTCAATCACTGACGGGGTCCCCCAAGGATCTATTCTTGGGCCCTTATTTTTCTCGATCTTTATTAATGACTTCCCTCTAAACTGCGGGGGCGGGGAGCATCTATCCAACTCTATGTGGACAATGCCATCTTATATCGGCACGGCACAGATGTCTCCTCTATTAAATCCAATCTGGAAAAAGACTTCCAACACCTAGAAGACTGGTTCAAATGTAATTTACTGGTACTAAATACAAAGAAAACTAAATTGATGTTGTTCCACCATACATCCTTGGACTCAACTTCTCAGCCCTCTCTGATCATCAACACATCCTCTGGTCTGCCTCTGGAAGGTGTGGGATATTTCAAATATCTGGGTAGGACTCTTGATGAACACTTATCCTTTGACTCACAAGTGAACAGTGTTATTAAAACCACAAATCAGAAACTTGGTCTCCTCCATCGCACTTCCTCCTACCTTACTTCCTGTGCTAGAAAGACCATTGCCTCAGCTACCTGGTTTATTCTATAGTGCATCCATAATTCACTCAGTCAGGACCACCACCTTGGCCAAGCTCAAACAAGCCTACTGTTGGATAGCTCACTTTGCAGATGCTGCACCAGCCCAGGCACAATACTGTGATGTTCTTAAATCACTAGGCTGGCCATCCTTCAAGCCCAGAATGGACTTCCCTGTGCTATGTTCCACATTCAAACTCACCCATCTTCCTTCCCCACCCATCCTCTCTGGGCTGCTCACCCTGAAATCCTTCCCCAGAACCCTTCGCCACTCCCACCTCCCATTGCTGAGCCTCCCCAAAGTTTGCCTAGCTATTGGTAGGTGATCCTTCTCTTTCTCAGCACCTCAAAAATTGAATAATCTCCCACATAGTTTAATGTTATGTACGTCCCTTCCCCTGTTCAAAAGAAGATTCAAATAAATCTTCTTCCCCCCAGTCTGCAGTGGCAGCTGTACTTAACCCCCTCTGCTTACCCTTTGTATCCCCTCAGATGCATTTAGTGGCTCTCCAATCCTCTATATCAACTCTGTCCTGAACCTTAGTGTTGCCTCTACCTCTCACTCACCCTTTCCCCGTCTGGCTTTCCTATCAATTCCTGTACCCCTTCTCTCCCCTTCGCTCACCTCTTCCCTCTCATATATCTTGTATACATTTTTATTTATTGTACTACGTACTGTTGTCAGTTGTAAGGTCTTTAGTGCAATATTTTCTGCCCTATGACAGTGGTCCTATGACTTCATGACAATGGCCCCAAACACATCCATAGGATTTTCAACTTCTGGACCCTGCTGGACCATCATGGAATCATCAACCTGCAGCTGTGGAAACCACTTGCCTATGCTTTAACATACGTATATATATATATATATATATATATATATACTGTATATGTATAAACATTTTGTATTCTTCTCCTTTTACTGATTGTACTGTCTCAGTTTATGCTTTTACCTCCTGCATTTAACTGTATTTGTACCTTGCAATGGAATGTCTTGATTCCCCAGGTCACCCATGAAAAAGGGATATGACTGTCTCAGTGGACTCACCCAGTTATCAAAATTCAAATAAATAAACACATAAATAAGTGTGCCTCTCTCAATGTTAACGGAATAAATACCCCAATTAAAAGATGTAGAATATTTACCTATATGAATACAATAAAAGCAGATATTGTAGACCTACAAGAAACCCATTTACCTGAACTAGAATCTAAAAAACTGAAAAGGAATTGGATTCAATAGATGTATACATCAGTGGGGACAAAGAAAGTGTGGGGGATGAATATTAACAAGGAATAACCATAATATTAAGGTGGTGGAAAGCTGGACTGATAAACAGGGAAGGATTGTGTTATTGAGTAGTATAATACATGATTTATTTAATTTATTTATTTATCAGGTAAGTACTCTAGAATACAATTCCTTTTTCAGGCACGACCCAAGGTCCAAAATACATAAAGTACAGAACAAAACAAAGATTAGAAACTATACAGCTTCACGTCAAATAAAATATGCAATTATAAAATTACAACACATAATTTAAAAAACACCCACAAACTGATAAACTCTCAAGATATGAAAACATTGCTGTTGAAAAGGCACTGTAAGTAGATACACATTTAATCTGAGTTGGTATTTCATTCCATACAGAAGCTGCAGTAAATGCAAAGGTACGTTGTCTGCTTTGAGTACAAACCAGTGGAACACTCAATAACATAGAATTCCCCAAAGAACAAGAAAAAAAACTGGGCTTGTATGCCTTCAAGTGATTTTTTTAGAACTGATGGAATTCCTGCCTTCCTGATCCTATAAACAAGATGGGATATTGCCAGTTTGTAATTCAGGGAGACAGGAAGCCACTCTAATTTTCTAACGATTTCAGTGATGGGTCCTATTTGGAACCATTAGTACAAACTTTCCTAGTCTATGCATTAGCACTGAATTCCTTAATGAAATACTTAGCAGGGAAGAGTCTGTGACTACCGAAGCATAGTTCAATATCGGCATCAAGGTTTGATTAGCTATAGCCAATCTAGATTCTGGTGTTAAGTAATTTTGAATCATGTATAATAATGCTATTTTAAATGAATTTTTGATGTGATAACAGCCATATGAGGTCCAAAACTTAAAGTAGGATCTAGGGTAACCCCATAGTATTTAAAAGTGTTTACATTCTCAAATATTGATCCGTCTAAAGCCACCACCCTTAAACCTTTACCATACTCTCTTAGTCTTGGAATTGTACCAAAAACCATAGTTATAGTCTTTAAGGCATTGAGCACCAACTTATTTTCACACAACCAGTTCTGTATGGAACCAAATTCTGTTGTCAAAACCTGATCTAGATCAGAGGAAGATGCTCCATGACAATATGCCACTGTATCATCTGCATATACTATTATTTTTGCCCTATTAATAACAGTAGTTATTGAGTCAAAGAACAAAGAGAATAATATTATGGAACACCATATTTAATCTTAATCCTATCAGAAGAACCTCCCTCAAATCTAACACCTTGGTATCTGTTTAAATAATCACTGAATCACCTCAGAACTGGTTCTCCCATACCAAGATGAGCCACTCTTCTGATTAGGAGACCATGGTCAACCAGATCTAATGCCTTGACTAAGTCCATGAACACAGCCCTAGTGAGATGTCCTTCTTCCATAGCACTGTGGAGTGCATTCATGAACTCAACCAAGGCAGTCTCTATCACATGCCCCCTCTGGAAACTATGTTGATTTTGAGACAAAAAATTATGTTTTTCAATGTACTATACCAGTTGATTATAAACAATTTTTTCCTGTATTTTGGAAACAACAGAAAGAATTGAAATGGGTTTGTAATTACCAAAATCTAAGTGTGATCCTGATTTATAAACAGGAATAATGTAAGAATTCTTCCATAAATCCAGGATTAGGACAAATTGAATATCAGACTAACTGGGTATGCAGTTTCAGCTGTAGCCAATTTCAGCAACTTTGGAGATAGATTATCAAAGCTGCAAGACTTATCTGGTTTTATAACATGGGAAGGATGTTTGTGTGAGCTGATTGGCAGAGATTAATCATGTGACTGTTGATTAATCTCTGTTAATCAGTCAGGTCCTGTCTTGTGGTGATAAGTCTCATGATAAAATACATACACCCTACCAGATCTTGTTAATATTGTGCGAGAAATTTTTCTAAACACAGCCATGTTGTTTTTTGTCATTAGTGACAGTCCATGACACTTGATATTTCCCACCCACCCACCTGGTGGACACTATAGTATGGGGCGATGACTGAAAATGTATGTCAGCCCCTAACCAAATGCACAGTAGATCAACGTAATTTGACAGTGCAAGTGTGTAAATAGTGATTATAGTTGTCCCTGAGTTAGTGTCAGTAAACAGCATAACAACCCTCCTCCCCCAACTAAGCCTCTTCAGAAGCATTGCATAAGAGTTGTATATAGAAGTTATGATACCATAGTTCTAGCGACTGTGTTCAGTGGGAACATAATGGAGCATTATATGTGTTATATGTCGTCTGTTAGTCTCTTCCGGCACCACTTGATAATGGTGCCACCATCCCGATTCAGCTGTTCTGTGACCTGTACTGCCACTGAAATGTGAGCCGAAGTGCACAGTGAGGTGTCTGTGTGGCGTGACTCAGGAACTCATTGTTAGTAATGCAGTAGTCATTGGGAGAAAGAAAGAGACACAGGGAATGTGCATTCCTGCGAGGTAGAGTAAATGGGAGATTAAAACGTACATCTTTTTTTTGTAATTCTGATATGTGACGCCTGAAAGACAGAGTGAGAGAGCTGAGTGACAACATCAAGTGGAAATATTAATGTGTCGGTACCATGGAAAACTGTGAGTGACAGAGAGTTTGAAGTGTTACCCAGAGAAAGCAGGTTAGGATGACTCTTTGTTCATGTGATGGTATAATGATACTATCAGTCCTTCTTCCACAGACAATGTTCTGTGCTTTTGTTTGTGTGTTAACGGGGCATGAGAGAGCTCTGTATGTCTGTCTCTGTCCCCCTCCCCCTGTACTGTTATGTGGGGTATGTGCAGTCTATGTAAGAAATTAAAAGTGGGAAACAGAGATGAGTGTGCCCCTTAATACTACTATGTTAGCCTGTTTACCACAGACTTCTTTAAGAAGCACTATTTTCCTGTGGCAGAACACACATGGATGTGGTACTGCAGCAAAAAGTAGTGTAGGGACACTAAGTACTCCCAACAGTTTTTGTCCTGTTAATGCACAAGTTTTCATCCATTTGTCTCGATATGTAGCCCATGTTATAAGCATAATAACCCACTCCAGGGTGTGTATTTATTGGTTAATCAACACTGGAGTTGTGAGGACACATGGCCTGTGGCCCCGTGCCTCAACGCACCCGCAGGTGTTGATTAATCGCCAATAAACGCACACCCTGTCATGGGTTATTGCTTACTTAATTTATTCAATAATTTGAGCACATCAGTTCTCATAACAGCTCTCAAATAAAAATGAGGTCCAGTCAAAATTGTATCAGTGTTTGAAACAACAGATAGCATTGTCAGTAATGGGCCAAATTGGAAAATCGAGACTTAAACTCATTTGCAATGGTTATTGGAATTACAAAATGTCTTAGGGTCAGTGAAACTTTCAGATTGTTATTGTCTGAAAAAATTGGACTTAGCCTGGCTTAATTTAACTTTACATTGGTTTCTCAGAAGACCATATTATTGTAAATCATGAGGAGAACTACTTTTTCTATACTTTAGCCAAGCTTTATCACACTCCTTCATTTGTTTAAATAATAACTCTGGAGTTAACCACCAGGAATCACTTCTGCTGATATGTTGCTTAATGTAGAGCGTGCTGATTAGAAACCTTAGTAAATTCACTTATAAAATACTCCAATTCACAATTTATATCAGGAATTCATTTCAAGTAGGACCAGTCAATATCTGATCAGTTTCTGAAAGTGAGATTAATCAAATCCAGAAAAATCTCAAAATTCAAATACTTTAGATCAAGGGTTTATATTATATGTATTTTTCCTTATGAAAATATAGGATGATGATCGCTTAAGGTGTCTGCCAATAAACCACAGTTAAGAATGTGATCAGGACTGTTAGTCAAAAGCCAATCAAGGACAGTGTGTTTTTCAGTTTTTAAATTTTCTCTAGAGGGGATATTTATTAACTGCTGTAGATTGGTATCCAAGAGCATATTTTTGTCACTTAAAGCAGCATTTTCAGATAATTTCAAATTAAAATCACCCATAACTATCAATTCACCAAAGTTATTATTTGTAATTAGAGTAACATAATCTTGTAACCCAGAGGTGTTAAATTTAGGTGGATTATAGGTGCAAAAGATTGTCAATTTCTTTACTTTACCCAGTTCGAGCTGTATAGCCAAAAATTTACAGTTACATGTAGAGGGACATGTAAAGTTATATTCTTCTACAGTGAGTCCTTTACGTAAAACATGACTCCACCACCCCTTTTATTAGACCTGTCTTTCCTGAATACAGAATATCCAGATAAGGCTATTTCAGTACTCAAAACTGATGTTCTAAGCCAGGTCTCACTGATAGCTAAAACATCCGGATTATAACTCAGAGATTATACTTCAGTTTCATGAAATTTAGTTAGTATAATTTGTGCATTGGAGTGAACTATACACAAACCTTTTTTGCATGGTCTTGATGTGAGCAGCATCAGCCAATATATTAGGAGGAGGATTGGTATTATTTACAGTAGGGACAGTGTATGCACCTTTTCAGGACTACTTCACTTTCTTGGCAGAAATAACAAATGGATCAATTACATTGAAAGCAGAAAATATAATACTAATGGGAGATTGCAATGCCTAATTACACCCTGCTTTAGATAAGCCTTTATCAGTTACACCTACTAATGAGAACTTCAAGACCATTAAGGCATTTTCTTGATCAACATGGCCTTATTGATTCATATAGATTTAAAAGGCTAGCAGAAAAAGAGTACACCCAACACAATAGGAAATTTAACGTCTTTTCAAGAATAGACTAAATATTTATCTCCAAAACATTAATACCATATTATAACAGAGATTCAATAAAATCAATAGTAATAGCAGACCATGCAGC
This sequence comes from Neoceratodus forsteri, assembly GCA_016271365.2. Lineage (NCBI taxonomy): Eukaryota > Metazoa > Chordata > Ceratodontiformes > Ceratodontidae > Neoceratodus > Neoceratodus forsteri. The sequence continues at coordinate 1,550,661,241 of CM057450.1, forward strand.
AATGGGATTAATACTTCAACTGGATAACAAGAAACATGTAGTTTTGAGACAATAGACCTTTAATAATTCATTATTACAGGAAGAAAATGTAAGGAAGAATTAAGCAAACAATAGCTGGATTTTTCTTTTACAGTTATTCAGGATAATATTATATATAATCTCTGTGGGATCCTTTAAAAGCAGTCTTAAGGGACATTACCATCTCATATCAGGCTTGGGTGAATAAGACTAAATGAAAAAAAAGAAACGCATGTTAGGTCAGGACTGAAAGAATTAGACAAATTGGTCTTACAAAATTCAAAAAAATATCATGAATGGATGATGATCAGGTTACAAATACAACAATTAATAAACCATGAGACAGAACAGAATATAAAACAAAGTAAGATGTGCAAAATATCTACAGGGAGATAAAAATAGGTACATTGTTGGCTAACTTCCTTAAAAAAACAACAAAATGTAATACTGGGATTAAAAAATCAATTGGAAATCCTAGTTACTGAAGTGGAGGAAATAACACCTATCATTTTCAACTACTTTCAAACTATTTACCGGTCATGTAAGATATTTGATATAACATTAATGAAAAATTTCTTGCAACTACAAAAAATACAGTTAGACAACATAGAATTTACATTTACAGAAATAAAGGACGTAATTGATTCATTACCAAAAAATAAAAGCCCAGGTACTGATGGGCTTGCAACAGAATTTTATCAGGTCTTTAAAGAACAGCTCTCCCCTTGGATGTTACAGATGATTCAAGAGGTGGTGGTTGGTCTGGTGGATTTTCCTAAAAGTACAGATGAGGCTAAGGTAGTATTAATTTATAAAGATGGAAAGCCCAAAGATATCCCTGATAGTTTTAGACCAATCACACTCCTTAATGTCTATTACAAAATAATAAGTAAAATGATAGCTAATAGACTTTTGCCCGGAATCCCCCGTATCATCCATAGAGACCAGTGTGAATTTACACCTGGGAGAACTATTGCAGTAGCTTTAATAAAAAAGTGCACTCACTAACTGAGTATATTCAGAGTAGTCCTGAAAAATATTTTGTACTGGCACTTGATGCCAGTAAAGCATTTGATTTGGTCAGTAGAGAATGTATGTTTAAAATATTAGATGAATGGGGTATACCACAAACTATAAAAAAATTTTAGCCCAGGGGCGGGATATTCAGAATGGTTGCACATGGTGCAACACAGTTGCACCATGCACAACCCACTGATGCACCCTGGTGTGATATTCAAAGGGGGACTGAGCCTGGCACAAATCCCGATGCGCCGGAGCGCATCAGTAATGTATGTGGCGCAGGTGGGGGGGGCGTGCCCATGCATACTTTGTACATCCCGATATTCAGCCCGGGATGTGCTGATCCCATGCATGCATAACCCCTACCTGTGCTGCACACAGGTGAGCCAAATAAAAAAGGAGCAATAGCTGGCCATCCACAGGTGAGCTGCCGTATTGCAGGGCACACCCGAGCTCCGGCGGCACCTTTGTGGTGGTGCCCCCCCATGCCCAATCACGGGCATATGTAGCAAAATAATAGTCCCATATCCCTGGTGGTCCAATGAACTGCTTGCAGCCCAATTGTGGGCATATGTTTGAAAGATTAGTCTTATAGCCCTGGTGGTCCAGTGGACTGCCCGCAGTTAGGATATAGGACTAATCCTTAGCTTATGCCCCCAGCGATGCGGCATCGAGCAGTCCACTGACCACCAGGATATGGGACTATTTATATCAACATATGCCCACGATTGGGTAGTGGGGCACTTTGCCGCCAGCAGGGAGGCATCGGTCCCCGATGGCTGCAGCTCCGGCAGGGCGCCAGGTGCAAGTCTCTGGGAATCAGCGCACCCGCATGCAAATGGGGCCATAATGTCATTCAAATGGCCCCATTTGCACCTTGCATACATTATGGCCCCATTTGCATGTGCACTTTTGAATATCAGTGGTAGTTATAGCCTATCGCAATGGCACTGCAGCTAGCGCATCCCCTGCTTCCTCTGGCCACTTGCTGGTGCAGTGCCACTGCTCCATGCACTCACGGGTGGCCAAGGAGGTGATATTCAGCGATGCTGTGCCATGGTGCAGCTCCATTGAATATCACCCGCCGCGCCCTGCGCATCCAGGTTGCAGTGCTCGAGGCTGCGCCTGCAGCCTGGCGCAGTCTGAATATCCCGCCCCAGCTGTATAAAAATCCAGAATCAAAATTCCTTATAAATAGTGTTCTTACAGACAAATTGGAAATGCTTCATGGAGTCAGACAAGGCTGCCCCCTTTCTCCAGTTTTATTTATACTTTGTCTGGAACCACTACTTCAGGCCTTCAGAGCAAATCAGCAAATAAAGTGTATTCAGATTGATCAGGAGGAGACAAAAGTAAGTGTTTTTGCTGATGATACTTCACTTCTTTTCAAGGATTTAAGGAATTATGTTGTGGCCATTCTTAAAGAAATAGACACATTTGCAAGTTTTGCTGGTTATCAGTTAAATCAGCAAACATCTATATTATTCCAGATATATCAGGGTGTCAAAGGTAGATATTATGCCCAGATGGATCTATTTGCCAAGGCTGATTAGTTTAAATATTTAGGATTGATTTTAACAAATAAACTTGAAACTAATATTTCATTGAACTATAATATTGCAAAAGAAAAAATATCCAATAAACTGCAAAACTGGCAGAATCTCTCTTTTTCACTCTGGAGGAGGATTGAAGTAATTATGGTTTTACCACATATACTGTGTTTGTTATTCAGTCCATGTTGGGGGGGGGGCTATCTGTGAAGTGGTTTTCAGAGATTAAACAGATTTTTAAAACATTCTTACGAAGAGGGAATAAACCTTGTTTTGCTTGGGATCATTGATCACACCCAGAAATCTGGGAAGATTTGGATGTCAGGATCCATATTTTTACTTTTTAAGTAATATGTTAGCCTCTTTATGGGACTAGGCCTTTTTTCCCCAATTCAGATCACTTAATTTTGCAAAATATAATACAAAACAGTAATCTGGAGGTAGAACATGAAAATTTACTTGTCAAATTAAACTATAAAATATTAAAAAAAATTAAAATATTAAGCTCCTTGGTAACACACTTTGGCCATGCTGAAGCTAAATTGGGTGTTAGAAATGTTCCATGGCTACATGGGACAATTACTCTCCATAATAATATAAAAATAACATGAATAGTATTAATACAGTAAAGAAACTTCTTCAGAGAAATTGTTTCAATAAGTGGATAGATCTTCTAGAAGAAGGAAAATTATTATCTTATAAAGCCTTTAGAGAGAAATTAAACACTGGACCTAGAGGGAACTACTCCTAGGGTAGCTGGTTCATTCCACTGGGGTGTCAGACAGATGAGGCACACTGATGAGTTCTGGTAGGATGAAACACGTATCTGTGTCTTCTGTTGGCACCCTTTGGAAACTGTGTGAGACGCCTTTCGGCACCATGAATTTCTGCTTAAAGTTGAACCAGCATAATATTCTGTGGTGATTTGCATATGCAACCCATGATGCTTTGCATTATGGGGGCATGTGTGATTTTGTATTTCTTTGAAACTTGGCTTCCCAGCCAATGCCCTTTGGGGTAACCATTGCATCAGTGCTTGCGCACAGAGTTTCTTTGTCTTTTTACTTGTTATATTCTGCATTACTTCAAAACTTCAAAAAGTTAGCAAAACAGAATGGGAATAAAGATCTGGAGTATATTCAAGAAATAAGGCATGAGGAAAAATTAATTGGTACTTCTAAAAATTGCTATTCAGACTTTACTCTAAAATAATGAAAGAACATTTTGGAGATTGAACAAAAATCAATTTGAAATGGGAGAAAGAACAGGAATTAACTTATCAGAAAAAGATGGCAGAAATTCATCTTCATGCAAAAATCAATTATTGCTGCAAAGAATACATCAATCCAGTTAAAAATAATTAATAGAGACTATATGATTCCAAACATTTTACCAAAATTGATCCTAATTACGATCCACAATGTTGTCATAATTGTGGGAATAGTATGACTTGCTTAATTGTTTATTGAGTTGTACTAAAATTCTGCCATGGTGGAATTAACTGCAAAGTTAATGTCATCTTTTATGGAGATGGATATCCCATTTAGCCTATTAATTTTACTGTTCATTGACAAATATATACTTTCTATAGCCAAAAACCAATATAAAGTATTATGCCTAGGTGCCATGCCCACTAAGAGAATTATTTTAGAATACTGGAATTACCAAACCCTCCCAAATGATACTGAAAACAAATTGTGGTGTATATTAAAAGAAACTCTGATATTTGAGAAATTGTGGCACAACTGTGAAAACCAGAGTGATTTATTGGGCTCATCATGGAAAGATTTAATGAATCTATTCCCTCCTCTTACGAAGTGTTGCTGGTCAGTATAACTTTCCTAGCATGGGGGAGGTCGGGTTTTTAAATATTTAATAAATATTTTGACAGCTTGAATATTGTTTCTATGTAACTTTTACTAACTTAAACAATATACATATTTGCTTTCTTGGAAAATCAATAAAAGGAACTAATAAAAAAGGTGCAGCCAAAGAGGACAGGGGTGACAGAGGGAGGAACAAATAGAACAGTACTTAACATACAATAATAAAAAATAAAACAATGAATAACATTTTTTTTGTAGATTCTGGTTATTCACTGGAGATCGGAGCATCTTTCAGGAGTGCCTGCTCAACTGTGGCCTCTACCTTGGCCTGAAACCACCTTCCTCCAGGAGCACAGTTACTGAGCACCCTGTCCCAAACTCAAGGAACCTTTCAGCCCTCCAGATCAGCCCCGAGGGTGGGCCCGTCTCACCTACCTGGCGGCCTTTCTGAAATTAGAGAGTCAGTTGTGGGTTGGTTTGAAGGGCTCGGGAGGGCCCATTGCCAGAATGGTCCAGCCTTTGGGATGTGGGTTTTGGCTCCTGGCGCCTCTGTTACCTCCCTGTATCCTCTGAGGTGTTTTCTGCTTGTGCCCTGTTATCCCGAGGCCCCAGAAGAGGTAGCGCAAGCATGTGAGCACACATGTGCACCGCAGCTCTGGTCCACAGCCTCATCCACCCTACCCTGGCTTAGTGCCAGGGCTCCTCGAATGTGATGCTGCCACCCAGTCTCAACCAGGAGGCAGCTAAACCCCAAGAGCCCCTCAGATCCCTCCTGAAGATGACAGCTGCCAGCCGGCAGCTCAATCAGCTCCTCCCCCTCCCCCCCAGCTGACCCCCAGTGCCCCGAGCCCATACTTAAACTTGGGTCACCAGCGTGGAGTGAAGTGTGGCTTGCAGTGCCTCAACCCTCAGAGCTACTCAGGCTGGCAACAAATAAAATGTTGTTGATTGTGCAATAAAAATATTTGATAATGAGAGTAGAAGGAAAGCAAATGCACAAATAATTAAATACCGGTCCTGGAAGAAGCAGTGCAGAAGTACAATAATAACGATCAATAAAACAATGAATTAAGTGTCTGCATAGTATAAATGTAACCCCTCTACAAATGGGGGTTCCTGAAAAGTCTTCCAAGAGCTGGTCTAATTGCTCACTGCCTGGTTGGTGTTCAGCGCTAAAGCTGTTTGAATGTTGTTGCCAGTGAGTGCTTGTAAAGCCTCCATGTACTGTCTTTTTAAGTGCTGCCTGCTTGCAGTCATAATTAGTCTAAATAGGGGGATTGTGAGTTTCCAAGCTCGAGTCCTGCCCGGGCTGAGGAATAATCGCTCTGTTTCTGCCATTGCTAATTGTGCAGAGGGAGCCCTACTAAAAGATATAACTAATTGCTGGTAATCATTTAGAGTAATGATGAAAATGTAGTTTGTTCTAACCTGCCTTTCTTGCAGCAAGGACTGCTCAGTTTAGCTCCACCATTTTGGTCCCGAATTGCCGAATTGGACCAATCAGTGTGTGAGGACTCTAAAATGGGGCCTGTTAAAGTGGGACTGTGTGGTGCCAGACTCTGGGAATTGTAGTTTTGGACTATTGGCACCTTTTTGCACCAACAGGGGGAGTATGTTGTGACTGACAGCAGAACCAACCAATCAAACCTTTTGGATCTAAAGGAAATCCCTGAGTTGTCTGCTGGCAAACAGATTCAAGTTAGGCAGGAAGAGAAGGAGCTTGCGTTGATACGAGCAACAGTTGTGCATAGTAGTTCAGGCGTGGGAGAACTGCGAAGGCCCGAATTTGGCCTGGCTTGCCGCTTTTCTGCTTAGAGAGAGGGAGAGAGAGAATTGGTTCGGACTAATTCTGATCTGTGTGCTGTGTGGCAAGCTACTGAATTGGGACCAGGCTTAACCTGTAGAAAACCGAAGATTTTGCTGAATGCGATCGGCCTGTCAGGGACGTTAGCTGCCTTTTCACTCCCGGGTTCTAGCAGTGACTTTGTGATCGGGATCAAGGAGCAGCCTGCCTGGTACAGTAATTTTCTTTACATATAAATGTGCTGTGAACTGGAAGGGAGTCACAACCTGTTTTCCCGAGCTGATTTGTGTGCTGAGGCTAGAAGTTATACCCAGCTAAATACGGACTGAATCCGCTGCCACCTGATGCCGTTAGACCCTGCCACAAGGGCCTTGTCTCCATACCCTGCTGCACAGAAATCAGCTATCGACGAGAGACCTGCCAGGGGATCAGCCCCCTGCTCCATTGCCTGAACAGGAACAACGCAGTAGTAACTCGTGTGATCCCTGCTTCTTCTGGCAATCCAGAAAATCCACCCATCGTCTCGACCATCATCCACCCTGTGTTCAGTTTTGGGAACCTTGAATCACTATTACGGTAGCACACTGCAACCCTTTTTAAATCAAAGTGTGTCATCTGATTGTTTTGTTGTGTTGTTGCTACGAACTGAGCCCTCCGGTTCAGATTACAATTAGGGTGTGTGCATGTTGCTTCTTTTCTCCTGGGGCCCGACCAGCTGCAACGCCGGCCTACCCTGGGCAATGGACCTGGCTAGCCCTTTTTCCATCCTGGATACCCAGAGGGTGACTGATAAGGATTCTGATTGCATGTACTGCAGTGTGATTTTTAGTGTGATTAAGCAAATTAACCTGATTATCCCCATCCTTGTTATAGTCCCTGAATAAATCAGATCTGTTTTTCTGCAATTTACATTGACTGTGGTGTCAGTTTATGTTGAAGGTATTGCATTGTTGCTTTTGTATTGTATTACCTTATTTTACAGGGGGTCCCCAGAGCCAAATTGAAGGAACCAGTCCTGGGGGTAAGTACCAAACATATGTGTACATGCCAAGCATATCAGGGGTATTGGGAAGGCAGACATTGTGTACTGGTGGGCCACTAGTGGGAGACAAGGGGGTTACAGCATCCCAGAGGGCTGTGGCCTGGTTAGTTTAACTCATACCAACCCTGACCTTTGGATGGAGGCACCCGTCACCGAACCTAGGCCTCTTAACCTACTACTAGCCAAGCAGGCAGGGGTAGTAGCCCGTGGGATAACGCCACCTAGGGGTTACATCTTGGAGGCACCACTGGGATTAGCATTCTCTAGTGGCCAAGTAAGGAAATTACCCCGATATGTTCAGTTTTGGTGGGAAAATGGAGGACCTTACTACGCCCAAGCTAAAAATTGCTCCCCATAAACTGTTAGTGCACCGAATGATGGGGTGGAGTGAGGTGGAGGGGTTAGACCCCCCAACAGTCTCTCCTGCTACTGTATGTCCCATTAGGGACCACTAATGCTGATATTGTAGCCACTGTGGAACATGTTAAGGGCTTAGGCGAGGTTGAAGTAAAGTGGAGAGATGCCGATTTGTTCGAGCAGACTATGACAGTCTACTCTCCTGTAGCTCCCCAATAGATCCAGAGAAGGTACCCCCTGTTATTCTTCCCAAAGGTATCCAGAAGGGGTGGAGGGTCATTCATTTACATAGTGATCCGGCTACAGGTGGATCTCCAGTATAGAAGGATTTAAGGATAAGTTGCTCAAATTGTTAGCGTCCTGAAGGATGAACTGCTCAACAGCTTGTAAAGGTGCTAGACCTTTCAGATGAGCACATGCCCTTCATTCCCAGCTTCTCCCAAGAGTTCTCCTGTAGCCTCCTTCTCCATAATAATTCCCCCAATACAGTTGGACTCTTACTGAAAGCTCAGACTTTTCTCAGGCACAGCCCCAGTGCCTATGGGGGAGGATGATTTAGAAACATGGATGGACTATGCTACCCCCTTGGTGCAGGAATGGCAGTGTTCAGAGGGGGAAAAGAGAAAATGACTAATGGAAAGCTTAAAAGGCCCTGCACTGGAAGCCATCCGCTTCTTGCAAGCAACTAGCCTAGAGGCTATGGCAGCTGAATACCTCTCTGCACTGGAAGGAGTGTTTGGCAGTACTGAATCGGGGGACGACTTGTTGTGGAAGTTCAAGTCAGCTAAGCAGTGGAAAAATGAGAAGTTGTCCACATTTGTTACCAGGATTGAGAGGGCTCTGCAGAGAGCCCACTGGAAAGAGGGAGTGCCCTCAAAGGAACTGAACCAGGTCAGATTGGACCATATCCTGAAGTCAGCCAGATACTCTAGTGTAATGATATTTAAACTCAAGTTACATGACAGGAAGGCTAACCCTCCCAAGTACTGTCATCTTATAAAAGAAATTCATGAGATCGAGACTGATGAAGAGGGCTGAGAGCCCTATGCTGGGATGGTTGGTACCTGCCTGACCCCGGAGAGGAATGACTCAGATGAAGCGCAACAGCTGAGACAGCTGATTAAAGAATTGACTGAAGTAGCCAGAGAACCTGACCTGTATGAGGCACCCCCAGAAACTAAAAATGGAGTGGGATTGAATGTTGTTTCTCTGGAACTGGGCTGAGGGTACCCTACTGGAGGAAGCCGAGAGCTGAGAGCTCTAGTGGGGAACCTGCGAACCACATCAAATCTCACCTGGTGGAGGTTCGAGATCAGGGATTCAGAGCATGAGCCAAAGATGAGCTGCCCCTGCCACTATTGTACCAAGCCCGGGAGATAGCCTCGACCCTCCAGAGACTCTAGAGAACCTAAGTTTTGCTACCACTGTGGGGAGGACGGGCACATCCAATTTGCCTGTCACTTGCTGGAGAGAGTGAGAGAAGGTTACTGCTAGGTTGCTAGCCTGGCATCAGTGGAACAATAACTGGCCACCTGGTGGAGCTGCTAGAAAAAGGTATGCTACCAAGGCCAATGCCAGATCGACACCGACATCAGTGCCGCCTGAATGGTCTGAGGTGATGGGCCCCTCCATGGAGATAACAGTGAAGGTAAATGGAGTGTCTATCCAGGCTGTGCTTGACAGTGGCTCCCAAGTAACAATAATGTTTCAAGACTGGTATTGGAAGCACTTGCCTGATGTGCCCTTACAGCCTTTGGAAGGACTGCATGTTTGGGGATTGAGTGAAAAGGCATACCCCTACTCTGGGTATTTCCGGATTTGGTTGTCTTTCCCTACTTCGGTGGCTGGAGTGGCGGAACAAGTAGAGACCTTAGCTCTGGTGTGTCCTCCTACTGGATTGTATGATGGAGTTCCCCTGGTAGTTGGGACCAATGCTCATATGTTTGGAAGATTGGCACAACTGTGCTATGAGAAACAGGGGCAATGGACTGGTAGAGCTTTGAGGATTCCTACATTGATTAAGAGGGCCTATGAGTCATGGCAGAATGCTGAGGAGGTGGATCAAGATGAGCCAGTCGGGGTTGTATGGAAGAAGGATCCCGAGTCAATGAACCTGGCCCCCAACACGCAGTGTACTCTACAAGGGGAGGTCCGCTTATGAAAATATGTCAGAAATAAGATACTCATGCTGGATGCACCAGGCAATGGAAAATTGCCAGAAGAGTTGCTGGTCAAACTCAGTATCTTACCCGCTTGTGCTCATGCCTACGCTCGACGGGTAATGGTCCAGGTTCACAATGTGTCAGATCAAGAAATTAGGGTGAATAGAGGCTGCACCCTAGCTACCGTACACTGCACAGACACTGCAGTGTTACCCAGTAACAAGCACTCTGGAGTGACTGACAGAGTGACACCCGACTTGTTTGACTTTGGTGACTCCCTGTTGCTAGCTGAATGGAAGACTAGAATCAGCCGGAGACTCGCCCAGAGAGATCAGGTGTTTTGCTGAAGGAATGGGATGTCGGATGTGTCCAAGGAGCGGAGCATCACATACGCCTGCATGATGAACGGCCATTCCATGAGAGGTCTCAGCGCCTAGCACCCGCTGATATAGATGATGTATGAAGACACCTGCAGGAGATGCTTGCGGCTGGTGTGATCCAAGAATCCAGAAGCCCTTATGCTTCGCGTATTGCGGTGGTGAGAAAAAAGAATGGGACAGTAAGAATGTGCATGTACTATCGGACTCTCAACAGGCGGACCATTCCCAATCAATACACCATGCCCCATATCCAGGATGCTTTGGACTGTCTGAATGGAAGCAAGTGGTTCTCAGTGTTGGATCTTCGCAGTAGGTACTACCAGATCCCCATGGCCCCAGAAGACCGTCAGAAAACAGCCTTCATCTGTCCATTTGGGTTCTATGAGTTTATGAGGATGCCTAAGGGGATCTCGGGTGCTCCAGCTACTTTTCAGCGGTTGATGGAATGTGCAGAGGGGGACATGAATTTGTTGGAGTGCCTGGTATATTTAGATGATGTTATTGTGTTTGGAAGTTCATTCGAGGAACATAAGAGACGACTTTTTAAAGTGTTGGACCGACTGGAAGATTTCGGCCTTAAGCTGTCTTTCGACAAATGCCAGTTCTTTCAGACATCAGTAAAGTATGTGGGGCACATAGTGTCCACCGAGAGGATAGAGACCGATCCTAGCAAAGTTGAGGCCTTGACTACCTGGCCCCAGTCCCACAAGCTAAAGAATTACAATGCTTCCTAAGATTTTGTGGTTATTACCGCCGGTTCATAAAAAACTACTCAAGGGTGATTCGCCCACTTCTGAATCTTACCCAGGGTTACCCTCCCATGAACATAAAATACCAGAGAGTGGCCTCCACTGACACAGAGAAAGTATACTTCTGCCCAGGTGAGCTTTTTGGGTCCTGCTGGACACCCGACTGTGAAGCTGTTCTCCATGAAATCATATATCAGCTAACTCATGCTCCAATCTTCGCCTGTGCTGATCCTGCTAAACCCTATGTGTTGCACACTGATGCTAGCCTAAAGGTTTGGGGGCTGTGTTATATCAGGAGCATGAGAATGGCCTAAGACCTGTGGCCTTTGCCAGTAGAAGCCTGACCTCATCAGAAAAAAAACTATCCTGTGCATAAATTAGAGTTCTTGGCATTGAAGTGGGCCATCGTTGATCAATTCCATGAATACTTGTATGGAGCAAAAATACTGGTAAAGTCAGATAATAATCCATTGATCCATGTGCAGACTTCAGCTAAATTGGATGCCACCGGGCATCGGTGGCTTGCTGCATTGTCTACCTATGACTATGCTGTTGAATACAGATTGGGCTTGAATCACATAGATGCTGATGCCCTCTCCCAGAGGCCCACTTCAAAAGGTGATTGGATCAGGCTGTCCGAGCCTGATATTCGAGCTCTGTGCCAGAAGTCTGACAAGGAGGAACAGATGTCCACAGACGCAGTGAACTGCCTGGTAGATTGCTTGGGCCCCTCTGACACTTGTATACCAGCTGTGTACTGCCACTTCTCCGCACTAGATATTAGTGCACTGCCTCAGTTTGATAAAGACATCATTCAGCGGGCTCAATCCGAGATCCTATGATCCGATCAGCACTTGAAGCTCTCACGAGGGAAAGATGTGTCCAAGTTGCGCTCCTCTGACTTGAGAACTGCGTTGTTGTACAAAGAAGGCCCTAAATTGAAGTTGATTAATCAGTCGCTATACAGAGAGATGATAGATGGGGGGGTCAAGTAGACAAGCAACAATTGGTCTTACCCACAGCTGTCAGAGACTTGGTGCTGAGGTCCCTACACAACCACATGGGCCACCTTGGTATCGACCGAACCCTTGACCTAGTGCGGTCTCGATTCTACTGGCCTAAGATGGGGTCCAATGTCAAACATCATGTACGGCCTTGTAGTCGTTGCTTACAAAGAAAGGCCTTGCCCCAGAGGGCTTCCCCCCTTGTTAACATCACCACCAGCACACCCATGGAGTTAGTTTGCATCAACTTTTTAAGTTTGAAGCCTGATCAGCGGAACATTAATAATGTGTTGGTGGTCACTGACCATTTTACAAGGTGCGCCCAAGCATTTCCCACTAAAGATCAAAAAGCATCCACTGTAGCCAAGGTACTGATAGAAAATTTCTTTGTTCACTATGGGGCTCCCCAGAGAATTCATTCTGACCAAGGCAGAGACTTTGAGAGTCTCTTAATCAAGGAACTGCTCTCTCTGTGGGGAGTGCGGAAGTCTAGAACCACCCCTTATCACCCACAGGGGGAACCCCAGCCAGAACATTTTAACTGCACCCTGCTTGTCATACTGGGCACTCTCCACCCGAAAGACAAGCCCAAATGGAGCCAGCAGATTAGCACCTTGGTACACACCTATAACTGCACGAGAAATGATGCCACTGGGTTCTCCCCCTACCACCTTATGTTTGGGAGAGAGGCTTGGCTACCAGTGGATGTTTGTTTTGGGGTCTCCCCTGATGGGGTCTGAGCTGAGAATTACCTACAGTACGTGCAAAAACTAAAAGCTCAATTGAACCATGCATGCCAACTAGCTCAGACCATGGCTGCAAAGAGAAACTTGGTAAATAAAGAAAGATATGATAAAAAGGTGAAGGGCCAAGAACTTCAAGCTGGAGACCTTGTGTTGTTGCGGAATCTGGGATTGCATGGCAAACACAAAATTACTGACCGGTGGCACCATCTTCCCCACATAGTAGTAGGCAAATTGAATGACCTGCCCATGTATAAAGTGCGGCCTGAAAACAACACAAAAGTTGTCAAGACCATGTATCATAACCATTTGTTACCCATTGGTAAAATAATGATTGAATCTGAGCCCACAGAGATTGCCCCCGGACCAGTGACACGGGTTGCTGCAAAACAGAGACAGAGTAAGCCTGCCCCCATGGTCACTGACTTAAGGTTCTCTCCACAGCAAACCCAAATTGATAATGACTGTCAGTCCACTTTGGATGAGAGTGAGTGCAACTATGGTTATTACCCTTGTTATGAACTAAGTCAGTTGTTTCAGGGTAATCCCATGGTCAACTGTGGGAATGAAGCTGGGCCTTCTGGACTGCCTTACCCCCCAGCTTTATTCTTGGAGCCAATGCTCCCCGAGAGGGAAGTGCAAAGCATCAAGTCTGATGATATTGAGTCATTGTATATGGTGAAACTGTGTGATTCCCCTGAGGAAGAGACAGGTGAGCTGAGACCAACTGGTGGCATGCCAGAACATGAGTACTTTGAGTGTGATGATAGTTCCCTTCCAGTGCCAGAGTGTTCCCCGAGTGAACAAAGTGTTGTAGAACCTAAATCCACAGAGTCTTGCATTGACAGTGCCCCAAGTCTGAACTTTCCTGCTCAGCTAGAGGCCCCCCCTTGCAAGTAAGGAAAGTGCAGAGAGTGAAGTTAAAGGCACAGAGACTGTGATTGTTCGCCCCAAGAAGAGTGGTCGAGCTGTCAAACCAATAATGTGCCTCAGCTATGATTCCCCTGGGAGGTCTTTGGATTTGCCTCTCAATGTAGTCCATAAAGGAGTCTATGTGTCCCAGAGCTCACTGCCCAAGCTGAGCTTAAGAGTAAATGCTTGGTTGATTGTTCTGCCCTCCAGATATGGTGCCTCTGCCCCATCCAGCCTCAAGGTAGCCAATAGGGAAGGGTCCCCGTTATCATTGTTCAATGTACAGGAAGTACTAACCTGAAGTTGTATAGTAGTATGTGTAAGTTACCTGTGTAAAGTGTGCCTGATGTAATTCAGAATGGGTACAGTAATATGAAACATAGATAATATGTATAGTAATGGGTAAGTATGTTGACTTATGTATAAAATGTGATTGGCATAACATGTTAATGGTATAAATGCATGGTATAATTTGCATCTGAAATTATAATGATGGTACCCACTTGACGTGGACGCCAAGTTTTTCCAGGCCAGGAAGGGTGTAACCCCCACAAATGGGGGTTCCTGAAAAGTCTTCAAGAGCTGGTCTAATTGCTCACTGCCTGATTGGTGTTCGCGCTAAAGTCGCTTTTGAATGTTGTTGCCAGTGGAGCTTGTAAAGCCTCCATGTACTGTCTCTTTAAGTGCTGCCTGCTTGCAGTCATAATTAGTCTAAATAGGGGATTGTGTGTTTCCATGCTCGAGTCCCGCCCGGCTGAGGAATAATCGCCCATTTCTGCCATTGCTAATTGTGCAGAGGAGCCCTACTGAAAGATGTAACTAATTGCTGGTAATCATTTAGAGTAGTGATGAAAATGTAGTTTATTCTAACCTGCCTTTCTTGCAGCAAGGACTGCTCAGTTTAGCTCCACCATTTTGGTCCCGAACTGCCAAATTGGACCAATCAGTGTGTGAGGACTCTAATATGGAGCCTGTTAAAGTGGGACTGTGTGGTGCCAGACTCTGGGAATTGTAGTTTTGGACTATTGGCCTTTTTGCACCAACAGGGGAGTATGTTGTGACTGACAGCAGAACCAACCAATCGAATCTTTTGGATCTAAAGGAAATCCCCTGAGCTGTCTGCTGGCAAGCCAGATTCGAGTTGGAAGCGGAGAGAGAAGGAGCTTGCGTTGTTTGAGCAGCAGTTGTGCATAGTAGTTCGTGTGGGAGAATCATGGAAGGCCTGAATTCCGGCCTGCTTGCCATTTTCTGCTTAGAGAGAGGAAGAGAGAGAATTGGTTTGGACTAATTCCAATCTGTGTGCTGTGCAGCAAGCTACTGAATTGGGACCAGGCTTAACTGGCAGAAGACCGAAGATTTTGCTGAATGCGATCGGTCTGTCAGGAACGTTTGCTGCCTTTGCGCTCCTGGGTTCTAGCAGTGACTTTGCGATCGGGATTGAGGAGCAGCCTGCCTGGTACAGTAATTGTCTTTACATATAAATGTGCTGTGAACTGGAGGGGGGTCGCAACCTGTCCCCCCCCCGAGCTGATTTGTGTGCTGAGGGCTGGAAGTTATACCCAGCTAAATACGGACTGAATCCACTGCCACCTGATGCTGTTAGGCCCTGCCACAAGGGCCTTGTCTCCATACCCTGCTGCACAGAGAAGAGCCATCGACGAGAGAACTGCCAGGGGATCAGCCCCCTGTTCCATTGCCTGAACAGGAACGACGCAGTAGTGACTCGTGTGATCCCTGCTTCTTCTGGCAATCCAGAAAATCCACCCATCTTCTCGACCATCATCCACCCTGTGTTCAGTTTTGGGAACCGTGTGTAACTATCAGAGTAGCTCCCTGCAACCATCTTTTAAATCAAAAGTGTGTCATCTGATTGTTTTGTTGTGTTGCTGCTACGAACTGAGCCCTCCGGCTCCGGATTACAATTAGGGTGTGTGCATGTTGCTTCTTTTCTCACAGGGCTCCGACCAGCTGCAACACTGGCCTACCCCGGGCAATGGACCTGGCTAGCCCCTTTTTCCATCCTGGGTACCCAGAGAGGGTGACTGATAAGGACTCTGATTGCATGCACTGCAGTGTGATTCATAGTGTGATTAAGCAAATTAACCTGATTATCCCCCATCCTTGTTATAGTCCCCTGAATAAATCAGATCTGTTTTTTTGGCAATTTACATTGACTGTGGTGTCAGTTTATGTTGAAGGTATTGCATTGTTGCTTTTGTATTGCATCACCTTATTTTACAGGGGGTCCCCAGAGCAAATTGAAGGAACCAGTCCTGGGGTAAGTGCCAAATATGTGTGTACATGCCAAGCATATCAGGGGTATTGGGAAGGCAGACATTATGTACTGGTGGGCCACTAGTGGGAGACAAGGGGGTCACAGCATCCCAGAGGGCTGTGGCCTGGTTAGTTTGACTCATACCAACCCAGACCTTTGGGTGGAGGCACCCGTCACCGAACCTAGGCCCCTTAACCTACTACTAGCCAAGCAGGCAGGGGTAGTAGCCCGTGGGATAGCGCCACCTAGGGTTTACATAAAGTACATGGTAATGGAAATAAAAAGGAAAATATATATGCAAATAGTTAAATATGAAACAGACAGTTCTATGGAAGCAACAAGAGAGTTGCAATCACCAGGGTAGAGCAATTTTACAAATCTGTAAAAAGGCCAAGGATTATAAAAGGTCAGAAGCTACAAAGTGTTAAGAAAGTTCAAGACACAAAAATGTGCAAAGAATCAGAGACAGTAGTGAAAAAGGGAATAGCTCAAGAAAGGCTAGGGGCAGGGGGTAGAGAAGTGAGACCTAAGAAGCATGTTGAAAGCAAGGTAAAAGGAGGAGAAGCAGATGGAGAGGGACACAGTTCCAGATGGAGAACAGGCCCACAGAAACAAAGCAATCTGACCAACAGAGGTGCTGCAGTGAGAAATACTGAAGCAGCAGGAGTCAAAGAAGTGAAGTACCTGAAAGGAGCAGTTCAAGAGATGGAAGTGAGGGATGAGAGCCAGTACTTAGGAAAGCAGTGCAATGAGAGAAGAGATTCAAGAGAGGAGAATGAGAAGCTGTGGTTGAGTGAGCTTTTGAAGATTATGGGGTGGGGACTCAAAGATATAAATTACTTTCAGAAAGTTGATTTGCAGAATTGCTCACAAAGTAAAAATAATTAATGTTCAGTCAGATTTGAGGAGTTTGTTGATCAGTCAATTTTGAGGAGCAATTTCTAAAGTGTTTATTTTTGACTAGTATATCAAAACCGATTTATCTGTTATGAAACAATAGCAAAAGCACATTAGACAGCATTTTGAGTCACTTTTCGGTTAATTTTCCTCTCAATGTAGCTCAGAGAAATTGGAGGCAGGCTGACAGATTGCAAATTACACATTAAGTAGCCAGGCAGTTACTGAGCTGCACAGCCAGGGGCTGCTTAAGGCACTGAAGTCTGCTTTCATTTTTTTTGTTTGGGCAGTGCTTTGGCTTGAAGGTAGAGTCAGCTGGGAGAAAAACATTTGAGTCCAACACTGCAGTTGCTGAGGCGCAAGAATCACTACACTGTAGTCTCTGACCCTTCTCACCTCAGTAAAAAGATCCCCAATCACACACACACACACACACACACACACACACACACACACACACACACACAAAATGTTAGCAAGTGCAACATTTCATTTTCAACTTTTCTCAGCATATAATTGCAGGGTACTTTTGCAATTATCCTGCCCAACCTCGAGCCCCCAAAAAAGCTGGCCCAAAGATTTTGAATGTTTTATTCTTTTTCTAGGGCACTGCACTTTGGTTTAGTCCACACTACTTCTACAAATTAATTTTTTCTACAGGGCACATTATCAATTTGGCCCCTACCTTAGTGTCTTTTTCTACAGTTTTTTATCTTCTTTCAGTTCAGTTTTTAACGCCCCAAGTTGCAGAAGTTTTGTTCAGCCTCTTTCACATATTTAGGCCTCCTTCCCAATAAAAAGATAAAAAATGGGTAACGGCTTATCCAGACCTCTCCTGCTCAGCAGTGATATCCTGGTACACACATTTGGCAGCAGACTGAAATCCTACTCCCACCTACTAACAATGGCAGAACACCCTACTTAACCTCACTAATCAAGTCACTGCCTTAGAATCACAGCTCCCTCAATACCTGATATAGCATAAACAAAACATCTCATGGCCTTTGCAGCAGGAGAGAATTGCCCATGACAGATACGACTGCCAACCTCAGCAGCTTGAGTTAGGCCTCAAAGATTTTGATGCTGGCTCACTGAGGCAGCGGCTGAGCAGTGCCAGGTGCTAGGCCATAAAATTTTTATTTTTGAACATCCAGTCACAAAATGAATAAGGCAATATGTCTCTCTCAGCAGCATCCCTCAGCACTGACTTTTTGGTTGGGCTGGGATTCTGGTAATTTTCTCTACTAGATGATGGTTTCTCTTCACATATGCTGTTCCCGGCTGTCCCCAACCTCTTACCGCATGCTCATATCCTCAGTCTCTGTGCCATGCTCTCATTGGGAGGGGATAGCAGATGTATGAGACCACATCGGGCAAACTGCTGCACAGGCATGGCGTTTTGGCTGCAGACACCCAGTCAGTGATGGGGAGGGAGTAGACACCCAGCCACCAAGTCAGCTGTCGGCTGTTTAATAAAAAAAAAAAAAAGGCAGACATTTTAAAACACAACACAGCATAGACATTGATTAACATTTCCAGCTAATCAAACCTGAAATTGATTCACGATTGCCATTTTTTGAGTCACAGATTGTGATGCAACCCTGCTGATTTTATTACTTTGAGTCTGTAGCAAAGTGACAGAAAGAGTGGAAGATGGGATCCAGCCTGGCCAGGGGGACTTAGGAGCTGTATCATAGACTATATCCACATAATTAAGCATTAGCAAGATCATTCTAAGGATGACCTTATTTATTTATTTATTGAATTTTGTTGACCCGGTAGGCCAACTGAGACTAGGAAGTCCCTTTTTCAGGGGTGACCGGGGGTGGGGGGATACAGATGGTAACCAACTGACATTGAATCAGATTAAGCTGTCAGTGGTATTTTTAGTGAATGGGGGAAGTTTGGCCATGGCACCGGGGAAATTCCTCTGCTCTTGCAGTAGGGGGCCTGTTGCATGGCGACATGTCTCATTCTACTGCTGGACTTGGTGAGGAACGGATGGCTGAGGCTGTGAGCGATCTGGTAATTGCACCAGAAGGAATGAATATTCCAGGCAAAGAAACTGCTGTGGGGACGGCTGGAATGCACCTGCGAGGTGGCCAGCAAAACGTCCAGAGCAGCGGTTCAGTAACGGACCATTTGGGAATACCTTTGAGCCTTGAACAGAAGCAGCAGTGTTTAGCTGCTGAATTACTACGTGTCAGTGAGCAATTGACCTCAGAACGTACGCAGCAGGCAGAGGATCGAAAGCGGAAACGATCAGATGTGTCACCAGGTACTGCAGGGTCGGGAGGAGTTACGAAGCTGCTCTCAGTTGAGGACACTTCCATGGTCTCCCCTGACTCGGTTTCGTTATCTCCATGATGGGATTGGAGTGCAGAAGAACCAGGGTCGTGGTCTCCGGATAAGGCCCTGCTTGCAGCAGGCTGGATCCCTCTTTCTGACGGGCATTGGAAGTCCAATACTGGACATGACAACCCTTTACTGGAGCAGATAAGTGATGATTTGGTTTCTTGTGATAACATATTACCTGCATCTCAACCTGAAGTTATTTCTACTGTGCAGTCACATACTGAAGCAGTAGGCCCTGATGACACCCCAGGTGCATCCACTACCACTAACTCCACATCGGGCCTCCACCCTGGGGAACCTACTAAGCCATCTTATGCTAGTCACTTCCACAAACCAGTGGAACTAGCAAAAGAAGAAATGCAATTCTCCTACGCTATGTAGGCCCTTGTGAAAAACCCCAGACAGTTTTTTGTGGGTAAAATCCTACTTAAACAGAGTATGGGGTTTTCTCCTTCGGAGGTCTATGCCCTCATTCATGTGCAAGGGGAATTTACATTTGATGTTAGCTTTTGTACCCCTGCATTATTGGAAACATTTTGGTGCAGATATATAAATCTGAAAACTAACCCTTTATGGGCAGACTTTATAGTATTCCCCTTACTAAACAGCCCTTCGAGTCATCACCATTCTGTTTAGAAATGATGGAGTAAATATTGTGGACACTGTGCACTGGTTAGAAAAAAGATGAGATATTCAGGGTAATCCTATGCCCATTCTAGATGCGGAAGGGTTCTGGAATGGGGGGGTGGAAATTTCGCATAAAATTACATCATACTGACCAAGATTTGATTCATTTGCCTAACTGCTTTTTTATTGGTCGGGATAAAGGTTTTTTATTTTATCCTGGGCAACCAAAAGTGTGCTTTAAATGTGGCTCATCTAGGCATATTAGTACATCTTGTGACATTTTGAAGTGCTCTTATTGTGGGGAAATGTGTCACCCTAGTGCCCATTGTTTCAAGCAACCCAGGCGTAATTTTTGTGATACCCCTGGACATGTTTTTGACGATTGTCCCTCTGCTGCACGAAACACAGAGGATGCTGACTTTGGGGTGCAGGATCATTATATCCATCTGGCAGTGAAACAAAGTCCAGGTCCTGTGGTAACCCAAAAATCTCTGACTTCAGGGGTACCTACTATTGGAAAGAGCTCTGCTCCTACTCCTCTGATTGAGGATGGAAATCAAGAAACCCACATTTTGGAGAATAGGCCTTTGTTACATGTGGGGTGTTCTCAGGCTATTCTCAATACCTTGGTTTCAGATAATGGACCCCCCCCCCCGAATCCACTACTAAGGATATGGATTTTACTTTGGTGCAGGGGAAAAAAGGAAAATCTACCAAACTAAAGGGTAAAAGAAAACCAGACATGGTAGTACCGGTAGCAGATGCAAATAAATTTTCTATCTTGGCTGAGGCCCCCCAGGATTTAGATCCTGTCAATCCTTCTATTGATGGAACACTGGTGATAGACTCCCAAGGAGACTGCTTAGATTCTACTGAGCATTCGGCTCAGGGGCCTAAAAGTGGAAGAGTAACAAGGGCCTTGAGCAAAGTGAAATGAAGATCCCTTTCTTCTGATTTATGGATTCTTTCTCTTTTAAAGTAGCATCCTTGAATGCTAATAGCATTCAATCATTATATAAACGACATACTACCTTCTCATCTTTTTTGCATGCTAACTTAGATTGTATTTTTTTTCAAGATGTATGCCTACATTCCATGGCTGAGAGGTCTGAAGAGTGGCTTTGGGGAGGCAGTATTTGGTCCCAATGGGAGGACCAGTGTTCAGGGGTCGGGATTTGTTTTTTTTCTTCTAAAATTAAGGTGGTACGACAATTAGAAGTGCTGCCAAGCAGAGCTTTGCTGTTGGACATCATGTGGGCTCACCACTTAATTCACCTCATAAATATTTATGCTCCCCAAACAAAATACGAAAGGGTACTTCTTTTTCGGTCCCTCTCTCCCTTATTACAAACATCTCATTTGGTGGTTTTGGGAGGGGATTTTAATGTTACCTTGGTCCAGTGCACTGCCCCTACCCGTAATAAGAAAGTATATTGTGATGCTCAGTGCCTGGCTTACCTGGTTAGTGACGTGGGCCTGATTGATGCCTTTGGTTCTCTCCCAATAAAAGAGCGGTATACCTATTTTTGTGGCCCTTGGGTCTCTGTAATTGATTATTTTTTTGTTTCTGCTTTTTCAAATATTAAGTTAGCACTTCTCCAAGCTGTAGCAACCTCAGACCATAAGTTGTTAACAATAGTTATTAGTGATTTTCCTGAGGTTAGAAGGAGGTCAGGGATCTGGAAATTAAATACCTCATTACTCTATATTCCAATAGTGTGTGAAGGCTTTCTAGCTGTACTACAGGCGAGAAAATCAGTATTTTTCTTATATGATGACATTTCTACTTGGTGGGAAGATACAAAAACAGAAATACATTCCTTTTTTCATACAATAGGACGGATTTATGGAAAATTTAAAAATGATGAAATTGCCTTTTTAAGAAATAGTATTTCTTTCCGGATGTCTTTCAGACCCAGTTTAGGCCGGCAGACCTACAGAAAGTTAAAAGTCTTAAGAGCGAATTGGCGAAGAAACAATTGGAAGCCCTAAAAATGTTAGAAAATGAACAAAAGTATAATACTAATGGTAAAAGAAAAGATCCACTGCCATTTGATTCTATTCAACTTCTCTGAGATCGTCACAGTATGGAATATTTGATTACCTCTTCTGGTAGTACTGTGTATAACAAGGGGGATATTTTAAGAGAAATTGCTTCTCATTTCTCTCAGATTTTTGATAGTCAACATTTAGCAGTAGCTAAAATGTGACAGTGGTTAAGAACTCTAAATTTACCCCAACTGCCACAGGACATTAGCACTATTTTGACTAGCCCTATTTTACTGACAGAATTAAAAAATGTAATTTGGTCACTTAAGCCTGGTATTATGCCCGGGTCTGATGGTCTTTCACATGAAGTCTATAAATATATTTGGGAAGTTTTAGGCTCAGAATTTTGTATGTGTCTAAATGAAGGTGTATCCCAGCAAAAACTCCCTAAGAGCATGTTGGTGGGCCTTTTGATTTTGATCTTTAAGGGAGGATGTCGGGGAGATTTAAAACAATGGAGACCAATTTCGCTGTTGAATACTGACTATAAAATTTTAATGAAAGTTCTTAGTCAAAGATTAGCTACTATTATAGATCTGGTAGTGCATCCGTCTCAATATAGCAGCATACCGGGAAGGCGGGTTTAGGATGCCCTAATTTTGGTCCGGGAAATCTTACATAAAGGAGATAATCAAGAATTATTTGGACATTTAGTTTGTTTGGATCAATCTCAGGCCTTTGATAGAGTCAAATATAACTATTTGTGGGAGATATTAAGGTCCTTTGGATTTCCTTCTTTGTTTGTCACTTGGTTACAGACTTGCTACTCTGGGATAAGCCTGATCCCAAGCGTTAATGGATGGGCGGGTGATGCAGTTTTTGTTCATAGGGGGGTACGACAAGGGTGTCCTCTTAGTCCCTTACTACATGTCTTATCTCTTGACCCTCTCTTACATGCACTATATCAGACAGAAGCAATAACAGGACTGTCAGTGGGTTCAGAAGATAAACAGGTGGTTGCTTTGGCTTTTGCAGATGATCTAGAACTTTTTTTGGCAGACCGAACTTCTGCAATAGTCGCTCGTGAACTGTTACGCGACTTTAATAATATTTCTGGATCCAAAATTAATGTACAAAAGAGTGGAATTTTGTCCTTAGGATACGATGCTGGTGATGTATCCCTTGTCTGGGGAATTCCTATAGATAGAACCTATAGGAAGATATTGGGTGTTTTTTTTTGGTGGGGATGATCCCCAAAGGTATAATTGGGAACAACTTCTAATACCAGCTAAAGAAAAAGTCACATGTTGGAATACATGGCAGATCACCAAAGGAAAGTAGATTTATTTAATTAAAACCTATTTATTGTCCCATTTTGTGTATCTTGCTGCTGTATTTCCTCCCCCAGCGGATTTGGAAGCCACAGTTTATAGTATATTTTTTCAATGTTTATGGGGTAGTAGGCTGAACCCTGTCAAGAGAGGGATTACTTATTTACCTATACAAGAAGGAGGATTGGGTATGGTAAACCCAGTAGTTTTTTTCTATGTGGCCTTTATATTTTTTAATTTTATACCAATGTTGACAAACATTGACAAGGTTTGGATCCCCTGGATAGAGGATGAGATTGGAACCCTTTTTCAGGATTGGGACCTAACTCTTCCTCTCCCACGGCAAATGAAGGTGACCCATCTACCTGGACATCTTTCAGGTGTGATACATAAATTAAAAACCTGGAAAGTGCAGAAAAGTTCCCTGTGTACACTATCACGGAAATCCTTATATACTTGGATACTAGGTAACTTTTATATCTCCCCTTGGTATACTGAATTATCTACTACCCAATCTTCTTTGATAAATTCCTTTTTATCTAGCAAAAGACTTCCACATTATATGAGAGATTTTATTTGGTTATGTGCACATCGAAAATTAGGTGTCTGAGGGAATTTAAAGCATAAAGGTATTATGGACCGTACATGTCCCAGAGGGGGTGTTTGTGCAGACACTATAGAGACTTTTCCCATTTTTATTGAGTGCCCATTTGCCATAGCCTTTTGGGAAATTTTCACAGAAATGGCCTCTGAATCCTTTTCGAAGTCAACCCTCAAGGATTTGGCTTGATGGGGTACTACCTGGAGTATGGGTAAAATTTGATGTTATTACTATTCGCTTGTTGATGAGTTTTATTAATTATCAACTTTGGTTAGCTAGGTGTGGCTGGTCTCTTCGACAACAAGTGCTAACAGGAGACCAGATAGCTTTATTGTTACAAAAGGCTATATTGAAGTGCAGGCTACGGAACGAAATAGAGTTTTACCAGAGTTGTATAAATTATGGTGGAGAAACATGTCCTGGTTAGACACAGGGTGAGGGGCTTTGTTTTTCTTTGCTTTTCACATTATTTTTATACACACGCTTGGAGAGAACCATAGGTACTGAAATCATAGTTTTCCTATGGTTGAAATATTTAGAGTCATAAGAATTTTTTTTCTCCTTTGGTAAAAACTGTATTAATTTATCAGTATCATAGTATGCTTCCTAGTGTTTACAGTTTGTATTATGGTTCTGGTATATGGGACCTTTCTGAAGTACAGTCGAGGAGTTTGGCTTATATGGTATGCATATTTTTATCTAAATTTTTTTGTGGCAACATATGAATTGAGGAGGTTGTTTTTTTCTCCCTCTATCCTGATCAGTGTTATGAGGTAGGGGTAAGGGGTTATTCTTTGAGACCAATTTTGTTTGACTTTTTTTAGAGTTTTGAATAAACAATTCCCTTACTCTTTTTTTTTGGGGGAGGGGATTCTTTTATGTGTTAGGATATGCTTTTGGTTATTATTAATTTATTTTCAGACAACATATGACTTTAATACTTATTCTATTTTCTTATGATTTGTATTTTTCTTTGGTGTAAGTTCACACTGTGTGCCTTTGTTTGATTTTTGAAGTTTATAATAAAAAATTCCCCTACTCGCCTCTGGGGGAATTGTTGGTCATCTCCCAAGATGGCCACTCTGGCTGTGCAGGTGGAAGACATTGATGTCTCTAAGGTGGGGGAGCAGACCTCACCCCCTATCCTCCAACACCAAGAGGTTATGGCTGAGAACGATGGATTTGAAGTGAATTTGGATTTTTTGGATGCTGAGATTTTTCTTTCTACAGAGGACTTATCCAAATCTGATGGCAACAGAATAATTGCTCAGAACAGTAAGGTACGGAGTACTCATAATGGAAATAGAAACACCATGACTAAGGCTGAATTAATAGAGATAATGGTGGCAGAAGAGAAGCGCTTTCAGCAGAAGAGGGATCTCTTTAAGGAACAGATGTTGCGACTAGCTGAAAGTGAAAACACTGATACGGCAACATCTCGGTGTGACAGCCAACGCCCAGCTATAAATGATGCAACACCATTTGTTTCATCTAGCGCTACAGTACAAAATGCACCCGTACCAAAGGTAATATTTTCTCCTGTTACGATAGTGTCAAATGTGGCTGGCAGCTCTGACTGTGAGGGTAGTCCGTGCTGAAAGCCAGAAGGAGAAAAGGATGGTGAAAATATGTCTGTTCATATGAATGGCAGCAAATTTACACCGAAAGAGCATAGACTCACTAAAACAGAAAGCGCTAAGACTCTAAATAGGCAGGGGAGTTAATCCTGATGTAATGTCTGATGCTGTCACCTATCAAACAAATCCCCGATTCCAGGAAGGGGTAACAGTTTTTTCTTTTGCGGCCAAAAATGACCCTAAACCCCAAAGGAAAGACATGTCCAAAGAGAAAAGAAATGCAGTTACATTGGCAAATAGAAAAATTGAAAACACTAAGCCTGCACCAAATGTTACCTCAAAGGACATATGTCAAAGCACAGGAAATGTTGTAACAATGGCGGAGGCCATAAAAACGGACTTTGCACTCCCACTAACACAGTCAGAGGCTACCTAGTCCCTGGGTTTGGCCTTACAGTCAGCTGGGTGGAAACAAGATTATTCAGGCATTTGGGCACCTGACCCTGCGTGGGACAAGCTGACCCCCCACATTGCAGAATGCACCAAGCTGGCAACCCATAGAGAAACCTGCTATGTCTGGGGTAAATGACAAGGAGAATTGTGCTAATGTTTTGTCACAGGAGCAAACAGGAGCAATGGCACAAGTAAAATCTAATCCTCCTATGCAGAAAATACAGAATGTAACTGGCAAGAAAACAGGGAATGATGTATTGAAGTACCCCACAGAGGGCTCTACGAACACTGCTCAAACAGAACAGCCAGACCTTGTAAACTTGCCTCCTCAAAAACATTATTATCAGACCTCTTCCAAAAACAAAAAGAGGCACCTCATTTACAGCAAGTCTGAATTAGGTACCAAGGCATTCTGGAGACATGCCGGACAGATATCATGTGGGCAAACTGCTTTGAAGACTCTTTAAAATTCACTCCTAGAGAGGTATATGCATTTATAAATATCTCGGGGGAGGACAATTATGACATCAGTTTTCGTTCTGCATATGCTCTTGACCTATTTTGGGAAAGATATAATCAGGTTAAGTTTTCCCCCACATGGACCCCCTTTTTGATGATTCCATTAACTAAACCAGTAATTAAATATGTTACAGTGATGTTCAGCAATGAGGGGGTCCATGTGGAGGACATAACCTTATGGCTAGCCCAGAAATGTGACAGTCTCAGTGAACCAGAAGCAATACTATATGGTGAATGTTTTTGGATGGGGGATGGAAATACAAAGTGAAGCTAAAACGGAATGATGGTGGTACTGAACACATCCCTAACTCTTTCATGTTAGGAAGGGATAGGGGTGTGTGCTTCTATGCTGGCCAGCCAAGAGCATGTTACAAATGTGGCTGAAGAAGACATTTATTAAGTATTTGTGATGTACCGAGATGTGATAATTGTGGGGAAACAGGGCATATTACGCTGCAGTGTGCAAACCATACAAAATGTGAACTCTGTGAAGAGTATGGGCACGTTTATGCTGAATGTCCATGGGCAGCAAAAAATAAGGCTCTAGTGACAAGTTTTAATTCAACAGGCACAGGATGCAGCCATGGCCATGCCAGAATCTCAGGAAACACCCCTTGAAGACCCCCCCAACCTCAGATAGAGAAGGTTAAGTAAGAGGGAGACTTACCATCAGACTGTAGACAGAACTTTCCTATACCTGCTACCTTACAACCAGTATGTTACACTGATCAGAGTGTTAGGGAAAACATAGACCAGGAAACCAGGTAGTTGAGATCCCTGTACAAATCCTTAGGAGATCGACTAGGAGTACAAAAACCCAAACCCAATGAACCTTCTAAAACTAAAGGCCAATTTGAAACGAAGAACTCATTTTCAGCTCTTGCTCAGGGGGAAGACATGGGAAGTGACCATGGGGAATCAGACACCCACATCCTGATACAGGTGAGCCTGTGTAAATGGAGATGACAGAAAATTACAAAACTAAGAAAAACAAGCATTTGTCAAAGCCGAATGTTGTCTTGCTGACATTGGCATTGGTAGTGCAGGAGTTGAACAGATGCATAATAGGAATGGCAGTGAAGTATGAAAGTGAAGTCAAACCCCACATCACCCTACAGAGACTGACAGGCACTGAGGTGTGCCTTTGGGCTTTGACCATAATGTTCATGGCATTTCAACTCACCCTACCCTGCAGTGCGACAAATATCACATTGTGTCTTGGGGTCCTCGGGCCTTACGCTCACCCCATTCGGCCATAATGCTCATGGCATTTTACCTTACTCTATCCTGCAGACACTGACAAATGCTGAGGTGTGCCTTGGGGTGTTCGGCTTTACAGTCACCCCATTTCATAAGGACACATGCTGAAATGGGTGCAGCATAGGAGAATGGGGTGAACTGTGGGGCCGAACAGTCCAAGGCACACCTCGATGCTTGTCAGTGGCTTGAGGGTGGGGGGGATGGTATGGCATGAGCATGACAGCAAGCAATGCAAAGACACACCCCTGATGCCTGTCAGTCTGTACAGGGTGGGACATTATGGTTAGAAACTCTAATGCCCCAGCCATTTGTTGGTACAGTATTTGCACTACAAATTTGCAACACAGCATTTTTGTGACCCCCACCTCATGAAAGTGTTTTGGACCTCTGTTCATGAATAGTGGCACTGTGATTTTGTTAATCTGTCCCGAACATTGATTTCTCACAGAGACTGCGCCATTCTGCACCAGATGTGGGAAAACACTATTCGGGTAGGATGTGAAAAATGACAGCTGTACCATTCATAGGTAGGTGTGAAGAGACAACAGTGTTGAAAATCTTGAGTGAAAATATTAAAATGTGTGAATTTATGAGCACACATAGAAACAGCGCAATGCACATTCAGAACAGAGTCATTTAGTGGAATTATTTCACCAAATTTTCAACATAAGCATTTTGGGACCTTTGCTCATGAACGCTGTCACCATGACTTTCTTCATCTGTCCTGATCATTGATATCCCACAGCGACTGCGCCATATGCGCCACTTGTGCGAAAACACATTTTGGTCAGGATCTGAAAAATGACAGCTGTACTGTTCATGAGGATATGTGCAAACCTGACAATGTTGAAAATGTTGAGTGAAAATATTACAAATTGGCAAGTTGAGTGTGTGTGGAAACTGCGCCAATGCATGCTTGTAACATAGTCATTTTATGGACTGTTGTCACCAAATTTTCAACATAGGCATTTTAGGACCTCTGCTCATGAACAGTGTTACTGTGATTTTTGTAAGCTGTCCCAAACACTGATTTCCCACAGCGACTGCGCTATTCTGTGCCAGTGGTGCGAAAACACATTTTGGCCAGGATGTGAACAATGACAGCTGCACTGTTCATAAGGAGGTGTGGAAAAATGTTAGTGTTGAAAATCTGGAGTGAAAATATTACAAATTGGCGAAGTTAAGAGTGTGCGTGGAAACTGCGCAACGCATACTCGTAACTCAATAATTTTTTTGGAATTTTTTCACCAAATTTGCAACATAGGCTTTTTGGGAGGTCACCTCATGAACAGCGACACTGTCATTTTGTTACTCGGTCCTGAAAGGTGATTCTGCGCAATGACCACAAAATCACCTTTCGGGACTGAATAACGCCATGACAGTGACTGAATTAATGAGGAGGGGTCCCAAAAACCCCATGTTGAAAATTTGGTGGCAAAAGTCAAAACAATGTCTGAGATATCCACATAAGTTGAAAAAAGCCCATTTATGCCATTATACAGCTTACCGGCATTTCTTCAGTTCGCGGTTGGCTTTGAAGAGTGCAGGCGTGTTCCGGTCCACGAAGATCATTGCACTGGGCTCCGGAGGTAAGTATGGGATTGGGGGTGGGGAGGCAGGGTCGCAGAGGGTGGAGCGGGTTGGGGAGGGGGCTGCGGACTCAAGAGGGACCGTTTTCTGTTTTACAGGGTTAAAAAAAAAAAACATTGTGCGACTTTTTTTTTTACAGGGGCATTTGGCACGCTAGGTTGGGCTCCCTGAGTGTTTTTTTTTTGGGGGGCTGTAGCCAATGGGGGATTGGGCACCCTCACTGGCCATACAGAGTTGGGGGGTCCCATGAGCAGAGGGGGATTGGGCACCCCCTCTGCACACAAGACATGGAGGGGTACATTATGCCAAAGGGGACTGGGCACCCTTGTCGGCAAATTATCTTAGGAGGGGGCATGTGGACAGGGGATTGGGCACCGCCATCAGTGAGTAGGGGTCACATGTGCTGAGAGAGATTGGGCACCCCCTCAGCACAAAAGAAATGTGGGGGTTCATTATGCCGAAGGGGACCGGGCACCCCCGTTGGCAAATTAACTTAGGAGGGAGCATGCCGACAGGGGGACTGGGCACCTCTGTCGGCTTTCAGAGGGACTGTAAAAGGTGGCGGCTGTCCCTCAGCTTCTGTAGGGACTGTGAGAAGCTGACAGGGAAGCCACCACCATGTTGCTTGACCAGACTAGGCAAGCAGTGATTGGCTGCTGCAATCAGGGCCAGCTCCATGCTGCTCCCTGACTGCAGCAGCTTGTTTCTCTCAAGGTGGTGGAAACGTTTCTGAACTGCTGTCATAGACAGCATGCTATGCCATTGGTGCCACAGAGCCCGGCCTCAAAAAGCAGTGGTGCCATTGGCTACAGCAGGACCACACTTCTAAAACTCGTTTCTCCACTGAAGCAACCACAATATGTTGTCTGTGCTGCATGCGCAAGACAACATAAAAAGAAAAGGAGGAAGATAACCTAAAATCAACAAAGCCATAACAAATGCAGGACATTAAGGCAGGATCTGTGAATGTACACAGCTTACTGAACCCCAATAAAAGATATACAGTTTTCAATACATTAAGCAGTCTCATTTGACTGTCTGTTTTATTCAGGAAACCTGGATGCACAGTATACCATAGATCAAGTAAGACTCTTCCAGAATGAATGGACTGATGGTCCATCGTTTTGGTCATTTGGGCTTGATAAAGCAGATGGCCTTAGTATATTGTTTTCATCCTATCTATTTTCATTAACCAAACTGATAGATCTTAGCCCAGGACGGTTATTAATTATAGATGGTTTTCTAGGACACAGCGAGTATAGATTTATCAGTGTGTACGGGCTCCAAACAAAAGCAGATAGAGTGGCACTCTTACAGACTGTACAGCCATATCTTGTTACACTGAAATACATGATCTTTGGGGGTGATTTCAGCTGTGAACTTCCAGATCCTTCTAGTGGTAAAGAAAAGAAAACATACTGTGATTCTATAGCACTCAGGAAATGCATAGTAACAGCAGATCTTAGAGAGTGTAAAATTAATTATACGCAAAGATCACAGTTTACCTACAATAGGGGCAAATATTTTACCACAATAGATCATTTTTTTATATCGAAAACTTTACCCATCTCCAAACTTCGATAACATCAGTAGAATTTTCTGACCACTGTTTTACAGATCAGTTTCCAGGACACTGAAAAAAATAAATCTAAAATAAAAAAAAATAGATGGAAAATGAATGTGGAGGTACTAACAGATGTAATGGTACAAGCGGAGGTATTCAAACTATTATGGGCAAGAACATCAGTGAGCTTTTTATATCAAGATTTGGGTATTTGGTGGGAGGATACAAAAAGAGATATCATTAAACTCTTTCAAAACCATGGGAAGAAAAGAGGGATGGAAAACTTTTTTAATTATTTAAAGTTAAGACAATGACTACATATCTTTATACAGTGGCTTCCACATCTTGTCAGGACTTTTGTTCCCAGATAGAACAGGTAAAGGCAGAAATGAAAGCATATCAATATGATAGGGCTCAGACAGTGAGAGCCATGCTTCAATATGGGACTCAGAAAACACCTGTAGGTGATCCCTACGAAGCATGTAAAAACAGGAAAGATAAAACTTCCATGGAAGCATTAATGGATGAAGAAGGTAACCTAGTAACTTCCCTCCCAGGGATGTCTGATATTATTCATCCAGATATAAAATCACAAGAGTTGTCCCTCCAACACCCACAGGTTGAAGCTTTTCAACAATATTTCCAGGATATTCAGATTCCCAAATTCCCTGAAATCTCAGAAAACATGGATAAACCTATCCCACCCATAGAAGTTGAAACGGTATTCGGAAGCTTAAAACCAGGGGCATCCCCTGGTCTGGATGGAATACCTTATGAGTTCTATAAAACCTTTGCAAAAGAACTGATAATTTGCCTTGCAGTGGTCTTTAATTTTTTTCTGTCAAATCAAACATGGCCTCACTCTTTTACAGAAGGGTTGATAATGTTTATTTATAAGAAGGGAGACAAATATAGGATACAAAACTGGCATCCTAGTTCTATTTTGAATTCAGATTTTAAGATTCTTTCACAAATTCTGAACAACAGGTTAAAACAATTAGCAACTTTAGTCATTTCCCCAATACAATTTTGTGGCATACCAGGAAGAAAAATACAACAGGACCTTATGGTGATAAGAGATGTAATAGAGTTTTCAGAAATACAAGGAAAAAAAATCACTTTATTCTATCATTAGATCAGAAAAAAGCATATTTATTTAGTTTTTGTTGACCGGGTAAGTGCACTAGACAAATCCTGCCTATTTTCAGGCACGACTCGGGGGAGGGTGATACAGATGAATGCCAACTGACCTTGAACCAGATTAAGCTGTTGGTGGCATTTTTAGTGAATGAGGGAAATTTGGTCAGGACACCGGGGAAATTCCCCCACTTGTCGGTAGGGGGATCCTTGGCCTCGCTGATGGAGGTCTCAGTTCTTGCTGGGATGGAGGTGGATGTAGTTGTGGAGGAGGTACAGTGGGAGATCTTATCTAGTGTCTCTACGCCAGTTGCTTGCTTGAAAACATCTGGGGACTTTATGCATGGAACGGGAACGCGACCAGTGCTCCCTGAAGGTACGGACACATACTATCTGTGAAGTCGCCAGAACAACCAGTTAACGAGTACAGCTGTAACGGACGCTTTAGCCAAGGAGCTTGCTACTGAGGAGTTCCCTCTGTTTCTTTCTGGCAGGAGGGTGGAGTCTTTGCTGCGGCACCTGGGCCGCTCTGGGAGAAGATTCGACGAGTGCATCTGACAACCGGTTGATTCCACGCCGCAGTTGGAAAGTACAACAATTTGGTGTCAGGACCCTTATGGCTTCCTCAACCGCTAACTGGACTACTTGATGCGCTGGTGCATGCAGAGTGGAAGCAGACTGCTGTGGGTGTTTGGACTCCTGACACCTCTTGGGATGAGGAGTAGCACGGCGTTTTGAGCAAAGCTAACAGGCCTGCGACGGGACTTCTGATCTCAGACAAGGTATGATGATTTGCTATTTAGGATTCATGACAATAGGCTGAGGGTCGACAGTGGCATATGGACTGGGGGGATGTTGTTGAACAGAGTGACTGTGGGAAGCATAATGCACTTTCTGTGGATTCACAGTCTATCAGGCAATCTCACGATATAAATGGCATCTCTGTTTCAGGAAGGGGTTCACTGGGGCTTGCTGTTAAGTTGGGATCTTCTGGGTCTGAAGCTAAGGTACCTATTGCTCCAAATCATGTGGAGGGGACTACAGGTAGTGGGGGATGACAGTCTGATCCCCCAGATGGTCCGGGGGAGGGAACCTCTGGTGCACAGTATACCTAGTGGGGAGCTCCTGCTAAAGGGCCTACTTTATCTGATTTATTTAAAAACGAACTTGAGCAGGCCCCTAGAAGGAATGCTGTGCAACTTCAATATAAGGGGGCCTCTCTGAACACCCAGATAGGTATTATGTAGCCAGACGGTTGTTGAAAAATTCCATGCGTTTTCAGGCTGCTGACATTTATGCCTCATACATGTTTCAGGTGAGACACATTTGATGTTAGTTTAAAATGAATGTTGAGCTTGACAAATTCTGCAACAATATGGTACTTTGAAACAGACCTCTTTATGGACCCCTTTTATGTGATCCCCTTGACTAAACCAGCTATCCGGACAGTTACTATTAAGTTCTGGAATGAGGTGGTCAGCATTAATGAATTTATCATTGGCTCCAAAACTGATGCAGTATTTTGTCCCTCCTGAAGCACTTATTGATTCTGAAGGCTTATGGATGGGGGTTGGAAATTTAAAGCTAAATTTTTCCAGGTTAACTCTGAGATTGTGCATCTTCCTAACAGCTTTTTTCTCAGTAAAGATCGAGGGTCTGCTTTATAGGGGAAACCTAGAGCTCTGCTACAAGTGTGGGACCTGTACTCACTTAAGTAGTACCTGTGATCTTTAAAATGCAGCCTCTGTGGGGGTTTTGGTCATCCTAGTGTGAACTGTGATAATATATATCAATGTAATTTGTGTGAAGAGAAAGGTCACGCCTATCACCAGTGTCCCTGGGTTAGTAGAAATAGGACTGAGGGGTGGAATCAGGAAAATTTGGTTCAGAAAGCACAGGATAAACAGGATAGTTCTGAAGTTACAACTCCTCAGGGGACTGTTCCGTCTTCCCCTCAGGTAGATGACATCTTACATGCTGAACAGACTAAGGTAGATGAGGGTTCCATGCCAGAAGATATGGAAGTACAGATTACTGATGTAGCTGTCTCTCTTCCTGAGGTTCAGCAGCAACAGGATTTTCAGAATGTGGGTGCATCACAAAGCCACTTCTGAGGTTTCATCCCTGAATAGGAGAGTCACAAGAGCTGCGGCTCATAAAACCGAAGTGGGTTGTGAGGTTCACACTGATAATGCTTTGAATTGTTCTGGGGAAGGACTAGGATTTAGACACAGAAGCTTCTGTCCCACACACTGATGATGAGGTGCCTATTAATAGGCCTCCGACCACGGTTAAAAAGAAAAGGGATAAGAAAAAGAAAGGAGGGAAGAAATGAAAGAATATGGCCACACAGGATGACAGAGGTTGACTTCCTTTCGCACGGTTATGGCTTTGTTCCGTATCTCTTCCCTAAATATATATAGCTTCAAAAATTACAAGAAGCAGATAGCTATTTTTCATCATATGGCATCTTTAAATACCTACATTGTCCTTTTATAAGAGACAAGACTTAAATCCCTTTTTGAAATTAAGCAAGTTCAGAAGACTTGGGTGTGGGGGCCTCATTTTGGACTTTTGGGGAGGAGACCGCTGATGGTCTTGGAATCTTGTTTA
The DNA here is from genome assembly GCA_016271365.2 of Neoceratodus forsteri. NCBI lineage: Eukaryota > Metazoa > Chordata > Ceratodontiformes > Ceratodontidae > Neoceratodus > Neoceratodus forsteri. The sequence goes on from CM057450.1 coordinate 1,550,695,596, forward strand.
AATCTACTCTGTTTTCTGTTTCTAGAGTTAGATATCTCTCCAGGTAGGTCTTTAATTCTTGATTGTAGGATTAAGGATTTCTCTTATTGCATATTGAACATTTATGCTCCCCAATCTAAGGCGGCTAGAGTAGAACTCTTTAATTTAATTAAGCCTTTCTTATGTACTAGGAAACACATAATGTGGGGTGGAGATTTTAACTGCAGCCTAGATATTTCCTGTAGGATGGAGGTTGAAAAAAAAATATATTGTGACGCTTTTGCTTTAAGGAACCCGATTAGAGACGCGGATCTCACTGGTGCTTACAGACAGTTACACTCTGATAGTGGGGCAACCTACCATAGACATATATATAACACCTGAATTGATTATCTTTTTTCTTCCAAATATTGTAGTCCAGTACAAGTTTTAGTGCAACCAAGTGAATACTCGGATCATCATATGCTGTCAGGAGTATTTAGTATGGTGTCTGTGCCCTCCATATTTCATTTACAAGAGAATTTATGGAGGCTAAATGGTTCTCTTCTTACTCATGCCAATTTTCTATAACAAGTGAGATCATTATTTTATGCTAGGAAGTCTGTGTGTTGTGTTTATGACTCTGTCTGGGAAAAGTAGAAAGGCACAAAAACTGATTTGAAGTTTTTATTTATGAGCTTAGGAAAACAAAAGGCACGTGAAGAGTATATGCAGTATCTTGAGTACAGGAACCATTTATATAAACTTATGTCTTTACCTGTCTCATCTCATCTACACTATAATGCTCAAATTGCAGAATTCAAGAAATGTATGTTTGCCTATCAATATAACGGGTGAAGTCTCTGGAAATAGAAATGCAATTTGGTACTACACAGACCCCTTCGGTAGATCCTTTTATGGCATGCAAAACTAGATTGCATGCTACATTAATGTCAGGTCTGTATAGTTCAGATGGCTCTGTCGATAGGTCAGTTACTGGTATGCAACGTATAGCACAGGCACATTTGAGTCAGGAATTTGGCACTGCCCCTGCTATGAACATCTCACTGGATGAGATTTTCACGGCGCCAGCTCCACAGTTATCTCAATACAGCTACTGCTATGATTTCCTGATATCATGGGAGGAGAGTAGTTGTGGCAACACAGTTAAGATTAGGGTTGTCCCTGGTTTAGACGGGCTTATACATGAATTTTATAAAACATTTTCTGATGAACTTAGTGAACTTTTGCCTATGGTATATACTGTTATTCTTCAAGATTCAGAAGTTAGTCAGGATTTTGGGATTGCTGTTTTAAAGTATATATATAAAAAGGGTGATTTTTTTCTTTAGATAACTGGAGGCCTCTTAACCTTCTCAACATGGATTATAAGATACTTGCTAAAATACTCAGTGTTAGATTGCAGAGGGTGGCTCAAGAGGTAGTTGACACTTCCCAAACGTGCTATTTCAGGTAGGTCTATTCAGCACAATTTATATCTTTTACGAGAAATTTTTGAGGCAAAATATGCACATAGGATCAAGGGGTTTGTACTTTCTTTAGATCAGGCCAAGGCCTTTGATAAAGTACTATATCATTATTTATTTCAGGTATTGAGATATTATGGGATTCCTCCTGTTTACATTGGTTGGCTTAATACTTTGAATACTGTAGATGGTTTTTGACCACAGATAAATGGATGTTTAGGGGATTTTATTCCTCAGCTAAAGGGTATCAGACAAGGCTGTCCATTAAACCCTTTGTTATACACCTTTGCACTAGACCCTATTGTTAGACAGATTAAATCAGATGCTCAGATTATTGGTCTGGCCCCATATAAAGAATTGAGTCCTGTGAAGATATCAGCCTATGCTGATGGCGTAGTTTTATTTGTACATGATAAGGCTGCTGGGGACAGGGTGGTTCAGATTTTCCACAGTTTCTCTGCGATCACGGGGGGTGTATTAAATGTACAGAAAAGTATATATTTTCCTTTGGATGCAGTCTGCACAGATACAGGATATAGAAGGTACTGCTACAACGACAGATCCACAGAAAATACTGGGTGTCTGGTTTAATGTGCCAGATGGGGCTTCCTTTATTTGGGTGAACAGGTTGCTTGTTTGTGAAAGTAAGGTTCAGGTATGGAAAGCTTGGAAATTAGGGAAGAGGAAAAGGGTTATGATACTGAAAAAATTCTTGATTCCCATTTTTATTTTGAGCTACATTTATGCCCCACCTATACAATTGAGAACACGTCTTCTTAGTGCTTTTTCCAAATGTTATGGGGTAGTAGACTAAACCCATAAAATGGGAGGTTACTTATTTGCCTATCCATAGAGGTGGTCTCAGGATGATTAACCCCATTGCTTTCTTTTACTTTTTATTTTTTGTGTTTTGCTTGAGAGAAGTGCCTATAGTGCTCAGTGGAATTTTGGGTAGAAAGATCTGTGAGGGAGGTTGTGGTAAATGGGTTGCCTTATCCCCAAAATTATACAATTTCTCCATATTCCTACTTGTGCTGTAGATTAGTGTTTTAAAAAGCTGAGACAATGGAAACTGCAGAGGTCCAATGTTCTGTCACTCAGTAGGAAGCAGTTGTATCTAAAGATTGTTAGTCTCACGGAGCCTTTGCTTCTGTTTCCAGAATGTACTCCTTCGAAAATGAAATTTGCTTTGCAGTTTTTTTTTCGATAAATGGATTCCTCAGCATATGTGGGATGTTAATTGGTTATGCTGCCATGAGAGATTAAATGTGCGTGGGAATCAGAAACATAAATCGATCACAGATCGATATTGTCCCAAGCAAACTTGTGTAAAAATTGAAGAAACTATGCAGCACTTCTTTTTTGATTGTGATGATGCCAAATTGTTATGGGAATCTTTTAGCCTTTAAATGGCAATGGCCTTTTCTAAGTAGAATCACTTATCAAAATCTAATACTGGCCGATTTTTCTGGTATTTGGGGGAAATTCAATAGCAGTATGTTACGGGTTATTTTTGCCATTTGTAAATACAATTTTGGCAATCCAGATGTCAATATGTTTTACAATAAATGTACTCTCCACCTCAGGTTGTGATAATACAGATTGAAGCAGCTGTTACTAGAATTATGGAAGAGGAACAAAGGAGAATGCCTAGGGCACAGTTTCAGCAGTTGTGGAGACATATTGATTTCTTTCAATTAATTGTTTATGTGGTTGGGATTTTCACGATGGAAGTGTATTCTTTTTTTTGATTTTTTGCAAAATTCTTTTGGGGTATGTTTAATGCACAGTCCAGTCTGCATGTAATTTTGGCTATTGTTTCCTATTTGTTCTCCATTCTGTTCTGTATGACCTTAAAATTGTTTTGAGTTTTTATTTTTTGCTTAAGATCTCTTTGTATGTGCATATGCTTTTTCTTCCTTTACCTGATGTACTATTACTCTGTATTCTTAATAAAATTTCCCTACTCTTTTCAAGAAGTGCCATGGGATCTTTAATGTCCACCTGAACTACCACCAATCCAGGGAGATGGGACCTCAGTTTAACGTCTCATTCGAAAGACGGCACCTCAGAAGTGCAGCGCCCCTCTCATGCTGCACTACAGTATCAGTACTGGGATATTAACCCAAGTGCCAGATGTGGGAACTGAACCTACAGCCCTCTGATCTCCTGGCCTCAGAGGTGAGTAGTACCTACTGAGCCACTGACACTGACAGTGACATATGACAGAGTTCATCACCTTTTTTTTTTTTTGTATTACAACAATATGGTGTTCCAAAGAATACATTGATTGGACAAAATTATTGTATTCTACAGCAGCTATTTGCCCAATAATATTAAATCAGGTAACACAAGATGTGAAAGTGAAAGCAGGAGTTAGGCAGGGATACCCCCAAGTCCTTTATTGTATATCTTCTCCCTGGACCCCCTCATAAAAAAATAAACAACCTTTCCCTTTGGCAAGGTATTTCACATGGAGATCCAGTAGGGGGCATTGGGATTTTAGCCTATGCAGATGACATTTGTTTATTTTTTTGAGATGTACGGCACTTAACAATTTTTTAAAGGAAATGAAAACTTTTTCTGAGGTGTCAAATGTGGAATTAAACCTTAATAAATCTAAGGGGTTAATGACTGGTCCAGAAAAGAATCCTGATTTTGAACTTGGTGGTATTTCTATTTAATCTGAACCTCTAAAAAGTCTAGGGTGGTCTTTGGACCACAAAACTTAGCCACACATAACTGGGAGATAGCATTAAAACAGATAGAAACAAAGGTCCTGAGATGGAAATTATTGAAACTTAAAAGGATCCAAATAATATAACAATTCCTAATACCAGGGCTGTTATATATAGCTATGATATCCTCCCCCCCCACACCAATGTTGGAGACTAGGCTATGTAATTGTTTTTTTCAAATGTTGTGGGGTTCAAGGCTAAATCCAGTGAAAAGGTGTTTTACGTACCTCCCTACAGAGAAAGGGGGGGTTAGGGTTGGTTGACCTCATTGTTTTTTTTCATTCCATTTTTTTCTCCCAAACAATAAAAATTGGTCTGTCTTCTGGGAATTCATTACAAGGGAGATGGATTAAAAAGACCATAGGACATTACTTTGCTCAGTGGGACCCTGACCCTCCTAAATTACACAAAAATCTTAAAATACCACTTTTTTTAAAACCAGCAGTACCAAAACTATATAAATGGAAAATGAGCAATAATGTAATTAGGGAGAATACAGCAAAACAACTATATGTGATCATTCTGTCTACCATCCATCCAATTGACCCTGTGTTTAAGAACTGCCCACCAGAGAATAATAGTTTTGTGATTGCCCAACTAAAGAACAAGCAAATTCCCCCCATATGTAGGAAGTCCTATGGTTATCCATGTTTGGCTGCTTAAATATAAGAGGGAACTTAAAACACAAAGTCATTGAAGAAAGGAATTGTCCTTATATGAAATGCATAGGGAAGGAAGAAACTATGCGGCATTTTTTGTTTGATTGCTCATTTTCATCTGCATTATGGAAAGAATTAGCAATAAGATGGAAGATGGTATGACTAAGTCAATTAAACTATGAGTCTTTTATTTTAGATTTATTCCCTTCCATTTTAAGTAAATTTCATGCTGAAACCCTGGTGGTTGTTTTTTGTATTTTGAAGTTTTATTTGTGGCAGGCCAGGTGCCAATGGATATTATAGCAGAAATTAATGTCCTCCGACACTTATGCAGTCTTAGTGGGTCAAGCAATGAGGTTGGTATTTCAAAAGGATAAGGCAGTACAAAATTCATTGAAAGTACAGAGATGGTGGAAATGATTCCCCATATTTATTAAATATACATAATAATCTGTATCTCAAGTTCATAAAGTTTGATGGAAGTAATTTGCTTTGTTCATTTCCAAATAGGAATTATGTTTTTCAAATGCATGGTTGTATATTTTTGAACATTTTCTTTCATTATATGATTTATAATTTTTCTCAAGATTTATTCTGTTTTCCAGTATGATGTAATACTGTTTTGTTTATGATGTTATTAGAATAAAAATTCCCCTACTCTTTGAGAGAGGGCGCTGTTGGCCCAGGACGATGGAGAGCTCAGTGGAGTCTGAGCAGTGCAAGGAGCAGCAGGCTGGAGTTTTGTCCTCCGCCCCAGGTGACGATTGACAGGAGGATATGTGTTCAGCCCAGGAGGGTGTTATGGAAGCAGATTTGGATGACTCATGAGGATCTGGAAAACAGCGATGTGGAAACCAGTATTTTGGGGACAAATCTTGAGGATATAGCGATGGCAGGAACCCAGCTGGAAAAGGAGCTGGATACAAGGTGAACAGTTTTATTTAAGCTATTAGCCAAGGACAAACAGCACGATTTGAGGAGGAAGATTCCAGAGAAGCACCCAGAGTAGCGCGATGGAAGGAGTAGTGGTGGAACCCATGCAGAGGCAAACAGTTCCGCTGAATGGATTCGGCCGACTGATGGAGGTGCACCAGCATGTTTTCTGCCTGTGCAGAAAATTATAAGGAAGGCGTTCAGTATCACGGCAGAGCCTGAGAGTGCACAGCAATGGTCCCGCAAGAAAGCTTTGCAAAATGTGGAGTGGACTCAAGTATCCACTGGTAAATGGCTACCCGATTCGGACATCGCTTTTTTGGATTCCAGTGGAACTTCTGATGGTCATGTTCTGGGAGTGGAGAAGGACTCTGTCTGCAGAAAGAAGTCCCTGGCACAGGATATACATATTAATTGATGCCAATAATGTTATGGGACATAAGGAAACAAAACGTACCCATGAGGGAAAGCGGGTATTTGGAGAACTAAAGCAGACAGAGGGTGGAAATGGGGTTACACGCATGTTGCCAGTTACTGAATTGGTACAGTCTGATAAGGGGGATGAGATTCAGGAGGCTGTGAGAGGAAAGGGAGTACCCCACAGGGCCTCAGACATTGGTAGCCCAGCCAGGGTTGCCAGAAAGGACACAAACCCAGGGGTGGCCCCACAGACTAGCCCTTCTAGACACCAAGAGGAAGTGACAATAAATCAAAACATATCTAATTCTTCCCAGACCCAGCAGGATCTCCCAGAGGAAGTTCATGGAAATTTACCAAGAGTGAGCCCCCCCCCCCTCCTCGTAGGCCTCAAAGACTGAGGTTTGCAGATTTTTTTTTCATCTGCTGCATCGGACCCTAGATAAAATGCCATATGGATACGGTATAGGGGAGGTTTAGACTTTACCTTAGATAGGTTTTACGTGGGTAAACAATTGCTAAAAAATTCAACGCATTTCATGGCATCTGAAGTATATGCTTTAATACATATATCAAGGGAAGAGACATTTGACATTAGCTTTCGATCCCCCCATGCCTTAGACAGATTCTGGATGAAGTACAACCAGCTAAAATTTCCATCACTTTAGACTCCCTTTCTGTGTATTTCTCTGACAAAACCCACTATAAAATTCATTACGATTATGTTCCGCAATGAAGGAGTACATGTGAGTGACATCATCCACTGGTTACAGCAAAAGTGTGGGGTCTTGAGTGCCCCTGAGGCCATCATAGATGATGAATACTTTTGGACAGGGGCATGGAAATTTACAGTGAAACTGAGACAAGAAGCAGAGAGGACTGTGCATTTGCCAAATAGCTTTTTTATTGGGAGGGACAGAGGAGTCCTTTTTTATGTGGGACAGCTGAAGGCATGCCATAAATGTGGGGACAGAACGCACCTTGCAAGTGTTTGTGACAAGGTTAAGTGTAGTGTATGCATTGAGATTGGGCATGTCAGCATGCAATGCGCTAACCATGCAAGGTGTAATTTGTGTGATGAGTTTGGTCACATTTTTCAAAACTGCCCACAGGCAGCCCATAATAAAGCCAGAAATGTTAATCAGGATGATATTATTAAGAAAGCCCAACATTGGTAAATACACCTTCCCAAGCTCACCCTCCTTGAAGCTCCCCTCCCACCCCCACCCCCACCTACTGGAACGGCAGGTCCTACAGAGTCTCCTGTAGGGGAAGCAGACACTGTTTCTGAAACTACTCCTGCAGACAATGGTCTGTCAGTATACACAAATCTCCTTGTCCCAAACCAGGCTATCACACAGCAGATGGAAGGGCTAGGAAAAACTCCAGGAGTCACTCTTTCCGATGAACTGGCTCATGGGTCTCAGGACAGCATACTTGGAAAAGGAAATGAACAGGCAAACTTCCCATCTTTCCCAGAGTGGAAAACTCCTTATCCCAGAAGACGGAGCCTAAGACTGCAGAAAGCATCTTCATTGGAAATAGTAAATGATAGAAAAAGACGGGCAGTGTTTACTTATATGCATGATATGAATATAGATGTGTGTTTTGTACAAGAAACATGGTTCTGTACAGCAAGATTAAGTTTTTTGGCAAGCAAGGAGTAGATTTGGGGACCCTCCTACTGGTCCTTTGGGGAGGATAGGACAGATGTTTGCAGGGTCTAGTTTTACGTTTCAGAAAATAGTGGATTTGGTATTGCGTAGGGTTTTAATTTGGGATGGGATCTGGAAAGGCAGGTCCAGTAGATTTTTGGTGATTTATAGTCCTCAGACTAAAGCAGAGAGGGTGTAGATCCTGAAAGATCTAAAACCATTTTTGGCCACTGCAAGAGATGTTTATTTAGGTGGGGACTTCAGTTGTTCTCTGAATGTTTCTGCACGAAAGGCACAAGGAAAAAATATATATAATGTATGGTAGAACGTTGTTAACCTTAGGAAATCATCATTTCCTAAGGTTGTTAACCTATCGATGTGACGTAGAACTGTTGTTAACCTATCGATGCTACGTCACATCGATAGGTTAACAACAGCAATTGGTCCGCGCATGTGCACGCCTTTTTTTTACACGGGGAACTGACAGATGAACGCAGTGGTTAGGGAAGGACTGAACGGCTGCAGTGGTGACTATTTTTCAAAAAGTAAGCAGCCGTTTTACTTTTTACTTGGGACCATACACTATAAAAAATAATGTATGGTCCCTCTATCAGCAACCTGTCACTGTTAGCTGTCTCGAGGTTGCCATGGCACGCAAAACCTCTAGGCTTCGCTCTTGAGGCTTGCCACAGCTGCCCTGGCAACCCCTCGACAGTTAACAGACCGGTTACCGATAGAGGACCATACATTATCCTCTATATTGTGATTCCACTGCTTTAAAAACCTGTGTGGAGCATGCCGGCCTGATTGACTGCAGCAAAGGAGCTAATCCAAAGATTAATTATACATTTGTAAAAGGATCACTTTAATCAAAAATTTATGACATTTTTGTATCCAAACATATCCAAATACAAAATACGAGAGGCATACCAGAGGAATTTTCTGATCACCTAGCAGTGTATTCTCATGTAGAACCAATAACTGGAGGTGTACCTAGGCAGAATAGATGGAAAATGAATACAGACACCATGGCATTGCCTGAGGCTCAGAAAGGGATTTTGGACATCTTAATTTACAGAACATCAGTGTCATCATTGTATGAAGATTTAGGGAGGTGGTAGATTGACACAAAAGCAGATATAAGGGAATGGTTTCAGAAATTTGGAAAAACAAAACCAAATGAAAAAGGGTTGAGGTCTATTACACTCAGGACACAGTTATATAATTTATTAACAATATCACATTAGCAAAGAGTAGACTTAGGAGATCAAATAAGGAAGGTAAAACAAGACATGTTAGAAGTACAATATAACAGGGCTAATTCATTACAGGCAGAAGTTAGTTTTGGGAAACAGAGAACACCGCTGAGTGATCCATGCGAGGCATGTAAAGAACGGATAGAAACCGTACAATTTTCAGCTTCAATGGATGAGGAGGGGACGAGACATGAAGGAATTCAGGGTATAGTACCAATAGTAGAAAACCAGTTATATGAATTCACACAAAGTGAAAATGTAAATTTAAGCAGAATGGAAGCATATTTAGAGGGATTACAGGATTTAGATCTAGGATAAAAGTTTAGGGACACAGCTGAAACAGATGTTCAGGATGTAGAAATACTACAAGCTATAAAGTCTCTAACATTAAATATAGCTCCAGGGCAGATGGGATACCAAATGAATGGTACAGACTGTTCCCAGATATTATGGCTGTTATGTTGGGAAGGTTTTAGATTCTTACTGATACAAGATACATTACCAGAATAATTTAGTAAGGGTTTAGTGATGCATCCATTTAAATCAGGGGACAGGGAACAAATCAGTAATTGGAGACCTATCTGTTTATTAAATGCAGATTTTAAAATGTTGGCCTTTATATTACAAAATCGCTTAAAAGTTATAGCTACTGATGTCATTCATCCAGTTTAAACTTGTGCTTTACCTGGCAGACACATCCAAAACAGTTTATGCATCATGAGGGATGTCCTTCATTATTGTGAGGTACAAAGGATATCGGGGTTTTTACTATCTTTGTATCAAAGCAAAGTGTTCGATAGAGTGAGTCACGAGTTCTTGTTTAAGGTATTGGAGATATATGGAGTACCTCTGAGATTGATAGGGTGGATACAGGTGTTGTATACAAATGCAGTTATTATGTCCAATTTAGCAGGACCTCATGGGAAATGTTTTTTACTTAGGAAAGGGGTGCGGCAGGGGTGCCCATTGAGCCCATTGTAATATCTGTTTGTGTTGGATCCCTTTATCAGAAAGGTGTTTCTCAATCAGGATATACAGGGCATTAAGGGTATATCTGATAGGTCTGGAATAGAAATAATTGCGTATGCAGACGATGTGTGTGCAATGGTGAAGAGTGAAGATGGGGTACATTATCTTCTCTAGGAAATGGAGGAATATGGTATGGTATCAGGGGCCAGTCTGAATTTACAGAAAAGTAAAGCCATGATTTTGGGAGGAGGGATATCTGCTCAACAGGATGTGTATGGGACTGAGATTCTAACTACACCTATAAAAATCTTGGGGGTATATTATGGGCCAGGGGATATGGGCAAATGTAATTGGAAAAACTCTTTACAGATAGGAGAATGGAAGGTGGCAAGATGGAAAGGGTGGAAAATGTAAAAACAAAAAAGGGTGCATGTTATAAAACAGTTTTTGTTACCTATTTTTTTGTACATTAGTGCTGTGTTCCCCCTCCCAGTATGTTTAGAAACTAGAATATATTGAGTCTTTTTTCAGCTTTTCTGGGGGAGCAGACTCAACCCTATAAAAAATGAGATAACATATTTACAGATAAAAAGTGGAGATGTCAGGATGATAAACCCGGTAGTTTTTTCACTACATATTTTGGGCAGTAAATATTAAAACCTTGTTTTAAACAAAATCAATTTGGTAAGGACTTGGCTAGTTCAAAATATTAAGGGTATTCTACCAATTTGGGTAAATCAACCTGTCTGAGTGGTAGGAGGAATGACAGTACCAAACTGTTTGAAAAGTTCATTTCAGAAAATGTACAAATGGAAGGTGACAAAAGAAATGATTTTACAAAAGACTATGAAAGACATATATCAAGAGGTGTTAAGGAGCCTGGGGCCAGAGGAACCAGAGTTTAAACATTGCCGGGAAGGGAGGCATTTGGAGGTGATTAAACAAATAACAGATCCAAGGATCCCAACATGAATGTGGGATGTTCAGTGGCTATGTGCCCATGGGAGGATTGGCATAAGGGGAAATCATAAGCACAAAGTGCTAGAGGATAGAAATTGTTTATATGCAGAGTATGAAAATCAATTGGAAAGTCAGGAACATGTTTTAACAGAATGCTCATATTCCACAGAAGCATTGAACTACCTTGCAGTCACATGGAAGATGCCATGGATGAGAAGTTGACATATAATATGATGACACTGGGATTTTCCCAGCTCCTGACAAGGTATGAGCCAAGTACTATAAGAGTTAGTTTTGCTTGTATTAAATATTACTTATGGCAAAGCAGATGTTAATTTTTGTTTCAGCAAAAAAATTATGGTATATCTAATTTTTTGTATGCACTGTGAAAATGCTTTAAGTGAAGTGCATCGTAGAGATCTGAATCTGTATCCAAGGGCACATGTTTTGGTGTGGTGGAGGGGATTTTCTTTTATTTTAAAGTATGGGTAAATAAAATAGATTAGAATCTTATACTATGTACTCTTTCAGTTTGGGTAAAGAGGAAGAGGGACTAAGAGGCACAGTTTGGGTGTTTGGTGCTGGGTATTATGATATGGTTTGAATACATGTGTGTTATGGATTTCTTGCAATAAAAATTTCCCCTACTCTTTTCAAGAAGTGCCATGGGATCTTTAAGGTCCACCTGAACAACCACCAGAACAGGCAGACAGGACCTCGGTTTAACGTCTCATCTGAAAGATTGCACCTCAAGAGACCTTAGTCCTGACTGGAGAGGCTCATAGATGTCAAAGGCCTTGAGGTGTGCCTCAAGCTGCTGAGCCACTATTTTCTTGATAACCTTACCCGGAAAGGGAAGATTAGAGACTGGTCTATAATTTGCCAAGATGTCAGGGTCAAGAGATGGTTTCTGCAGGAGGTGCTTCATCAGCGCCCCTTTTAAAGTGCCAGGGAACAACCCCTCTGAAAGTGAACACCAGACTATCTCGGCAAACATTGGCCCTACAGACTCCACGAATCCCACAAGGAGACAGATTGAGCCTGGGTCCAGCTCACGATATGTGGGCTGCAGCTTCAAAAATCACCACACAGACCTATTCTACCCCTACTGGTCTAAATCTGCTCCAGGCAAGAGGAGAGCTTCCAGAGATGGCTTTCCTGCTACTGTGGGGCTGTGACCGTCATGTTGGAGAGATCCCAGACCTGATGGAGGACACCGTGTCAGAGAGGAACAGAGTAAACTCTTCGCACTTGCCGACTGAAGCTACTACTCTCAGCTGCAGACAGGCAGGGTGAAGTAGCCTGTCTACATCTGAAAGAGTTTAGCTGGGCTGTTCCTCCATGCAGCACTCTTCCGGACAATAATGCTGCCTTCTTATGGGAGATAGTCCTTCGATACTCACTGTAGTGAGTTCTGAAAGCCAACCTGTCCTCCTCAGACTGCAGTCTCCACCAACCATGCTCCATCCTCTGACCTCTGGTTTTCATCTTCTTGAGTGCCCCATCACACTCAAGGGGTCTCAAGGAGAAGACCTGGGTCATATCTGAATGGTGCGATGAGTCAGTGCTGAGTGATAACCCTATTATAGGCTGCCACTGCCTCACTTGTACCTGTCTGACAAGCAGCACTAACTTCCAAGAGGTACAGTACTGCCATCAGTCCATTTGGGGACAGCCCCTTTAAAGGGCGTATAATGGACTAAATGCCACCAGGGAAGGACTACCGAGGGGGCCCCTGAACAAAAATCTACTGTGCAATGATCCAATCAAATGACTAGATCAATCTTGAGATCAGTTATCTCAAGGCCCAGTGAGAATACTAGGTCCAAGGCATGTCTATGGCAGATGGTCGTAGTAGCAACATCTTGGCGAGGCCCAGTGAGGTCATCGTCTGGAGGAAGTCTTGCCCAAACTGCTATAGTTCATCATTGATCCAGGTGTTGAAATCACCCAGGACCAATAACTTGGGCAATTCCAACACTTTCTTGGTGACAAAGTCTGCGACTTCCTGCAGAAATTCCCCCTCGCGCCCTGGAGGCTGGTACACGAGAAAGATTCTGCAACCTGCACCTGGACCCCTGTGCAAGGCCCAATGTTCAGACAACAAAGTAGAACTCACTCGGTGCACAGAGAAGTTCAGTTCAGATCTAAAACAGATGGCTACACCTCTGCCCATGTGTTCCCTCCTTGAGCAGTACACTACGGAGAATCCAGCTGGGATAGATGCCTCCAAAACTGGGCCAATGTCATCTACGTGCCAGGTCTCTGTGATGCAAGCCAGATCGACTGAGGAAATCATGTCTGCTATAATAGCAGTCTTGTTCCTAATCAGTCTCACATAACACAGCACCGCCTGAAAGGGACTGGCAGAGGTTGTCGACCCAATGGCTGCCTGCCCACTCAGCCCAGGGTATGGGTAACAAACATGTCTGGCCTCTCCCTAGACCCCGTTTCACCCCAAGGTGCCTCCCGGTCCTAACCACCCCAATATGGCTCTCTCCCACTACAATCCTAACACCCCGCTGTCTACTATCCTGCTTCCTCTCGATCCCGACCTCCCTACAGCTCCTAATCACCATAAATGACAGTGGGAGGTCAGTGAAAGGGGTGGAGATCCAACAGCAGGGATGTCAAGTAGGTGATCCTCTGGGGTCCGAGCCTAAGCACATCTTTCTCAAGCCACTGTCTACTCACTATTAGGAATGTGACAGAATTTTTGATTCATTGTTGTTTGTTTATACTGCTTTGTATGTTTACCTGCACCTATTGTAGACAGGGATTCTAGTAATGTGGTAGACTTTTTGATTCATTGTTGTTTGTTTATACTGCTTTGTATGTTTGCCTGCACCTGTTGTAGACAGGGATTCTAGTAATGTGGTAGAATTTTGATTCATTGTTGTTTGTTTATACTGCTTTGTATGTTTACCTGCACCTATTGTAGACAGGGATTCTAGTAATGGTAGAATTTTGATTCATTGTTGTTTGTTTATACTTCTTTGCATGTTTACAATCTAATATTTCAGAGATGTATACATGTCTGTTGTAATGTATGTTTTGCTTTTTAACCTGGGCCAAGCCTGTAAAAGGGCCATGTGGCACCAGCACTTCTTACCCAGTCAACAAATTTAAATAAATAAATAAATACACACATAAACAAACTATTAAGTAACTGATCTAACATATTATAAAACTGCCCCACTTAGCCCCCACTCACCCTATGCCATATATATACAGCCAACTAATTAATCAACCAACCAGCTCTACTACAATAACGTTCCTGTACACACACAATCATCGATCAACCACTAACTTAGAAACACTCACACCTACCCTCACCTCCCAGCCACTAAAACTTCAAATAAAATAAATAAAACAAAAGGGGCAGAGGGCTGAGAGAGAACAAGCTTGGCTAAAGGTGGGAGGAGGGAGATTGGGTAGAAGTTCTGTGGGGCAAGGAGCTGCCCCCTGTGGAGGGGAGACTTTACCTGCTCCCAAACATGGGAACAACCCTGGGCTGAAAGGATAGATTTAAGAATGTAGAGAGTGGGGCTGGTATAGCAGGAGCAGAGAGGTGAAGGAGTTTTTTAAAGGAAAGGCTAGTTGGGTTCCTTGAAACAAACAGGCTGCAGGACAAAATATAACATTGGTTCATGTCAAGGAGATCCTGTCAAGCCAACCTGATCAGCTTCTTTGATTGGGTAATGAAGGCATCAGAAAAAGGCCAAACGGTTGGCATCCTGTGTCTGGATTTCAGCAAGGCCTTCGATTCACTTCCCCAGAAGAGACTGTTAAGGAAGTTAGAGAACCTAGGGGCAGGAGTCAAGTTAGCAATGGGGGTGGTGAATTAGCTCAGTATTAGGACACAAGGGTGGTAGTGGTGGGGAGCGCTCAGGTGCAAGGGACGTAACCAGTAGGATCTCACAGGGGGCCACGCTCGGTCCAGTGTTATTCAGTGTGTTTATTAATGACATTGGAGATGGCATCAAAGGGAAAATCTTCCTCTTTGCAGATGACACCAAGTTCTGTGAGAGTATGGACATGGATGAAGGGGTGCAGAACCTAAAGGAGGACATAGTAAAGCTGGAAAGGTGGTCTTGGCATATGGCAGTTGGGATAAAGGGTAAGAAGTGCAAGATCATGCATATTAGGGGGCCAGGGTCACTGTATCAGAGAAGGAGGAGGAAAATGACTTGGGATAAGCATTACCAGCAACCTAAAGAAGGCTACACAGTGTAGAAAAGCTGCAGCCAAGGCCAACAGATTGCTGGGCTGCATTGCTAGAGGGTTCACAAGCAGAAAGGAGGAGGTTATCCTGCCACTGTACAGATCCCTGGTGCGACCACATCTGGAGTATGACATGCAGTACTGGAGTCCCTACCTGAGGAAGGATATCAACATGCTTGAGGCAGGACAGAGGGGGTGACAAAGATGATTCAGGGACAGCATGACTGGGCATATGAGGACAGCCTGTGAGAACTTAGTTTGTACTCACACAAGGAGAGAAGGAAGAGAGAGGACATGATTCTAAACCTCAAGTACCTGAATGGTATAAACAAAGTGGATATCGGGACCTTTTCCATCTTAGTGAAAACAAGACTGCAAAGGGTATTGTTACAAATTGGCAGGGTGAAGGTTTAAGAAGGAGGTCAGAGACACTTTTTACTGAACGGTGGTGCCAGGGTGGAATGCACTTATCTGAGGTAGTCAATCAGAAGACAGTGGAGGGGTTTAAGTTGGGGTGGGACAGGGTGAAGGGAGGTTCAGAGTTTTCAGGAAGGGGGTGGGGCCCACTGTAATCTCTAGATGAGGGGATCCACAATCAAGCAGACTTGATAGATCAAAAGACTGACTTCTGCTGCCAAATTTATCTGTTCATATGTTAGTTTTGGGTTAGGGTCCATGTTACTGGGCTGTGGCCCTTGGTGGGGTTCAGAGAATGGTATAGTGGACGGAGTATCAGCTGGAGTAACAAGGGAGAAGGTAGGGAAAGAGGAAGTGGGAGTAGAAGGGGGAAGAGTCATGAGGAGGAATTGGGCAAGGTAGCACAGGTGTTAGTGATTGAAGGGAATTGGGACTTCAGAGGCAGTGTAGAAAGGGGCAAAGAAGCCTCTAAACTTGAGTTCTGGTGAGGTTGACTGAGTGGGAAAGGGGCCAAAGACTGTGTGAATGATCTGCCAGAATTTGGGTAGGTTTTTTTTTATGTTAATTTCTTTCTTCTGACCAGTGCAGGTTACTAGTAGACTCAACCCCCCCCCAACTCTGTCACTTTGCTTCCCAGGGGTTAACCTTCCGATCCCGGTCTTCCTCCATGGCTTACCCCTGTGGTGGGGTTGGTGACTCCCTCTGCTCACTGTCAGTGGTTTCCAGTAGAGGGTCCTGTAGCCAGTGTGGAGCCCAGGGTTGACCTGCCATCCTGCTCTGCCTCTGACTGATTTTCACCCTGGGAGAAGTGAATGTGCAGTGCCGTCCCACATGACCCCTCACACGTAGCTGTGTGTAGGATGTCACCGCTGCCATCCTCCACTTCCTAACATGTGGTCCATTGCTACTTTTCCCCTAGCCTCCACTAGGGGCCAGGCTAATGCCGAGCACCTCAACCCTCCCTCCACAGAGGAGGAAAGTAGTCCTCTGAATGCTGAATCCTCCTCTCCCTGGCTGACCCTCTGACGCCCCTAGTTCGCATCCAAACATGGGTTGTTGCCGCTGCAAGCAGTAGCGCTGCTGCTGCACCAGTGGGCCCACTCTGGGTAGTTAATGTTGTTCTATGGTAATTGGCCTTGGCATCATTGATGGTTTGGTGCTGGCATTGTAGAGTTTCTTCTATCTCAGCAAGTTCCTGTGGGAGCTTGAGGCCTTTTGGAGGGACCAAACTGAGTTATGAGCCTTGAGAAAAAACACAGAATCTGCCAACAGAAAGAAACCAATGGTCCATCAAGTCTACTTATAATATACTACCTCATCTGTTATGTAGTGCCCTGTGGATTGTCCCTTCTGCCTCTTCACCAACAACCCTCCCCCTGGTAGTCCCCTGTGGGACTGAGTCCCCTTGCTGTGCCCCAGCCATGCCTTTTTTTTGTAACTTTTTATTTTGCTCAAAATTTTGAACAGGGTACAGACAATAACAATAGACATACATAGCTGCTTGCAACTGATGTAAAGCACATTTGCACATTGGGGTAGTCAGTACACAGAAACACTGCTTCACTGGAATGAGTCTAATGCACATAAGTCAGAGAGTAAATGTCCAGGCCTGCAAAGTTGAGATCTAACCAGCTGAGTCCAGTGTGAGTGGTAACAGTTCAGCTGATGAGATAATACAGCATTAAAATAAAACCTTCTTCTCCAGTTTTCTATCTATGGAACAAAGTCAGCTCGTACAGGTGCTACATATTGAACCTCCCTCCTCCAAAACATTTCACATTTTTCACATCTGTAGTTCAGCTAAGTCATAATTTTCTCCATTCTGTAAATATCTATCATCACATCCTGCCATAATCGAATGGAAGGAATCACAGTAGTTAGCCAGTTTTTAGTGATAGCTTTTTTAGCAGTAATAAGGCAGATACCTAGCAACTTACAGTCGGGAGGTGAACAAAGTGTAGGGGGAGGGCAGAAAGCAAAAACATATGGTCTGTTAGTGTTATCTGAACTCCAAATGGTTGTCTTAACTCTTTTTCCCCAGGCTGAAAAAAAAAAGGGGCGCAGTAGGGGACAACCCCAAAAGACGTGCCCAGGTGTGGCTAAAGCGTTCCTGCAATTTCTCCAACTAGAGGCTCCTCTCCCCCATAGGTACTTTGGTTGCACTGAAGGGCTACGGCAATACCTTATTGTAACCGTCCAGAAAAATTATTTCCAGATGTGGGGAGATGTAACTGCATGCACCTCTGTGACATGTCTGTGCCAGTCTTTGTCAGTAATAGGAGAGGCTAAATTAAGTTCCCAGGCTCTCCAAACTGTGTCCACACTGTCTCTGGACAGTGGGACCAGGGCTCCAAATAATAAAGATATAGTATGAGAGAGTAAAGCTCGATTTTCCAAAGCCGTAAGCAGGAAGCCCACTAGTTCTGGGGATGATCCTCCCTCCTTCATTCAAGTTAAGAGAGATTTAGTGTTATCTACTTCTGGAATGTATCAAAATCTATCAGGGGTCAGAACGATATTGAGCTTGCAGCTCTGCAAAAGATCTTGGATTCCCTGTTGAGAGAAACTGAGTAATTAAATGGAGACCCAGTCTCTGGATTGTTGAAATGCATGATCTGAAGTTGCCAGCACAAAGGATGCCAAATAGTGCAGTGAATGTAGCAGGAAACAGGTCTGATGTGACCCCTGCCCTCCAGGACTGAATCCAAAATTCAAAAAGGTGTCCTCCCAAACATGTCATGCTCATTACAAAAGAAACAGAGTCCAGAATAAGTAAGAGCACTGGCCACCATACAGGAAACAAAGTAATTTATTTATAATTTGCTTTTGGTGATCCAAAAAAGCAAAGCAACACTTTCCATATACACAAGTGAAAAACACTCCCCCTGTGGCCTCGACTGATTTTGCATGTGTGCGCTTCCTCAGGGAGGCCGGTCTAGTGGTGGGTAATTCAGATTTAAAGAGGTGCTCACAGCTGAGCTAAATCAGTGCTAAATAGACCCATTCCCACATACACACGTGGCAGAAATGGAATGGAGATTTTTTTTTTCTAGGGGGTACAATATTGAATGTGTAAAGGTGGCAAAGGAGAAGGCAGGACATAAGAACAGAATAGATCTGCTAGAATATCAGAGAAATGATAGGCAGAAAGGTGTAGCACCCTTGTGGTCGACATTTTGATCGTATAAACACAGAAAAGACCATCACGGCGGTTATCTGTGGTAATAGTCCTTTTCTGTGTTTCACCTTCCCAGTGTTCCACCTCCTCCTGGACCAACTCCAACCTGGAGTTGGAATCCTAGAGTCCGGGGGGTGCAGGGGGCAGAGTCCCCCACAGAAAACAGTGATTCAAGAGGCGGTACAATTCCTGCGTTAGTATTGTGCCGTAGCTGTGGGGGAGGTCGGCATTCTCGCCGACGAGATATCTTGGTGCTTCCGCAGAAAGGATCAGATGACACTATGAATTTTGTGAGTACTTATACCAAAATGTCATACATGGTTAATGATATTATACAGAAACACTGGCCTGTTTTACAGACAAAACCATTATTGGCAGAAATCACAAAGCAATTTCCACGAATGGTGTATAGGAGAGAGCCTAGTCTACAGGATACGTTGGTCCATTGCCTACAGCAGGTCCGAAAAGAAAATAAAACTTGACCACCTCCACCTAAGGGCACATTCAAATGTGGTAGATACACACACTGTGACACCATCACTGAAACAGATTGTTTTACCTCCAAAAACAGTGATTAAACCTACCAGATTGAACAGTTCATTAACTGTTCTACTACAGGGGTAATATACCTTGCAACGTGCAATTGTGAAGCATATTATGTAGGGAAAACTGGTAGGGCCCTAAAAATTAGGTTGGGAGAGCACTGAAGTGCCATCAGAAACAAGGAATTCAAAAATGCCTTAGCGAAACACATACTCACCAACATGAATCCACAGATGCATTCTTTTAAATTCTGTGGAACTGAAAAGGAAGGAGAGTGGGGGAGAGGGAAGGCAGCCTGGAAGACCAATTGCTGCAGCGCGAAATATTTTGGATTTTCCATTTAAATGCATTGAGGAAGCCTGGACTTAATGACGGTATAAATCTAATTCCATTTCAAAAGAAAAAAATAGAAAGTGATAATACAGGGTGTTGGACATTTGCAGACGGAAAGTATACTGTAGAATACAAAATATTTGCTGCTAAAAAAATGTTGCTATATTCGCTGGTAATAAGAATACGCTAAAATAATGCAACTGCATACATTATTTTATGTGATCATGTGTGCAGAGTGACTAGTACAGCTTAATTTAAAGTACCGCTAAAGTGTGTAGAGACATTGAGCTAAATAAAACTAACGCAACATATTTGTATTCTACAGTATAATGAGTTATGGCATATTGATTTTTGAGGTTGTAGCACCTAATGGAATACCGTATTAGTTTGAAGGATTTATTACAACATACTGTTTGAATTAATGTTATTGTTTACAAGAAATGGGCCTTATGTATTATTTTAGACTCTTAGGGCCAGATATTCAAAACTTTGCCCCGGGGCTAAATTAGCACTGCCCGGTGGGCAAACTTAGCCTGGAGCACAAAGCAAGCCATATTCAAAAGGAATAGCACAGGGCAAACAGCTTCTGAATATAGCATGGGAATGAGGTGGGGCAAACTGGGCTGGGGGTGCAGGGCAAACTTAGCCCTGGAATAAGACAGTTCTGAATATGGCAACCAGGAAGTGCAAACCACAACAGCAACACAGTGCACAGCGATGTGAAGGTAGGTAGAGTGAACTATATGCAATGTGTGTGCCAGCAAATGCATGGACCCAGTACAGCTGCAGGCAGCAGCATGTGAAAGTATAGTGTGCAAAACTGTAAAATATTCCCGAACTGTTTGCGCATGGCGCTAACGTTTGTGCGGGTTTAGTGCTAGGCTAAACCGTTAGCCGGTCACAAACACGTTTGCCCAGCGCTAAACTTTGCCATATTCAAAAGTGACATGCAAATGAGCCTACTTAGGTAGTCTGTGGGCAAACATCCAGATTAGCATCTCATTATGCCCTGATTTGCATGCAGTTTGCGCCGGCTAACAGTTTAGCCCTACGCTAAACCCACAAGTAAAACAGCTTGGGGAATATTATACAGTTTTGAACACTACTTCCACATGTGCTGCTGCCTGCAGCTGTACTGGGACAACACAGCATAGGCACAGATGGTGGCAGTGCTGCATGCAACTGTCACACTGTAGGTCATGCTACAGTGTGCAGGCACTACAGTAGCAAGCAGTAGTGTGTGGACATAGCAATGCCTATGATGTGTAGGGCAGTGATGATGACTGCACTATACACAGTGAGAGGCCCAACCTGCAGGTGTTTACTGACAGTGTACATTACTGTTACGCTGTTGTGTGACCCACAAATGCTGCACCTCTGGCATGGGATGCTCACAGTGACATATACATGTCCAGCTCTGTGTGCTGTGGCAGTTGTACAGCTGTGCAGTATGTGGCCGGTGGGGGGCATATATTATCTGAAAGGCATGCTGGTGTTGGGGTATTCCTAATACTGACCCATGTGCACTGCACACTGCATGATGTGTCCCAGCCTTGTGGCCACACCTGGTCTGTGGCACAGCCTGGTCACCCATACACTCTCCCCTCAACATCTTCCACGCCCACAGTGCTGCATGTGTGTGCTGGCATCTGTTGGTGTCCACAGAAGTGTGGTCCGCAGGTGTGTGCTGTATGGCCACACTGCCATGCTGTCCACTGGCGGCAGGGTCACTACTACTGCCTGGCATAGCTGGGACTGGTGGCAGATGATGGCATCATTGTGATGCCATCAGTTAGCAGCATGCTTCCTCTATGTTTGGCTTTGTCTATGTGTCATATTTATTTGTTAGGGTCACACAAAACCGGCGCAGACACCGCGCAAAGCCATAGTGTCACGCAAAGCTGATTGCCCAGGGTTAAGACAAGCTTTTCCTGGGCGGTAATGTGCACCGCGCTAAGTGTCATGCTAAGTTGTGCGAAACCACTTTGCACGGTGCTAGTCGCTGAATATAGCATTGCGCCTGTATTCATGTCAGTTTGCCCCTTGCATACATTATGATTTTGCCCGGCGCTAATGCAGTTTGCCCGTGCTATTTGGCCTTTTGAATATAACAGACCCGCGCTAATCCCGAGCTAAACCTGCGCAAACGGTTTTGGCCCGGCACAAAGTTTTGAATATCTGGCCCATAGATTTAGTTAATATCAGTTCTTTAAATATAGGGATAATATCAGGGTAGTATATATTACAATATGGTGTAAATATTGCCAATTCTTTATATTCAACATTAAAACATTTTTCTCTCTTATCCTTTTTTCCTTTCCCCCATTCCTTCCCCCACATTCCTAATAATCCCTCCTCCTTTTCCTCCCTCTCTTTTCCCTTGACCTTCCTGCCTCCATTTCCCCCTCCCCCTCTTTCCCCCTTTTTCTTTATTATTATTTGGTCTGTCATAGCAGACCATACATCATTATCCGGGTACCAGTATCAGTTCCCATACAGTAATTAGGACATTTTCATTGAGATGTTTTACTACACTCAATGAGCATACATTGACCTTATTGACCTCCTGGTAAAAATTGGGGTCATATAGAAATTTGTGGTCTTTCCTTTTGGTATGCCTATGGGAAATTCCTCATATATATTAATAATATATGTTTACATAGTAATCTTTAGGCCCTAAGAATGTATATTTCATAATTTATATATTGTCCAGGGTGCAACAACAACTGTCACTGCTTATGACATACTGCTAAATATAGTAACACAGTTTGATGTTATGCCACGTGTATGTGGGAATGGGTCTATTTAGCACTGATTTAGCTCAGCTGTGAGCACCTCTTTAAATCTGAATTATCCACCACTAGACCGGCCTCCCTGAGAAAGCGCACATGCGCAAAACTGGTCGGGGCAATAGGGAGAGAGTTTTTCACTTGTGTATATATAAAGCGTTGCTTTGCTTTTTTGGATCACCAAAAGCGAATTATAAATAAATTACTTTGTTTCCTGGATGGTGGTCGGTGCTCTTACTTTTTCTAGACTCCAGGACTGAATGACAGATCCTTGAAAACATTAGAAGTACATGGGTTTGTAGTAACTGTGGAAAGCGGGGAAGCAGTAACACTTTGTTAAGGTGTGTTATGTCCTCCTTCATCTCAGTGGTTTTTGAATGGGTCCTATAATTGCTGGAAAGCTGGTATACAACAGTCTGTAGCTGGGCTGCTATATGGTAGTTTTCCAAATGAGGAAGGGCCAGACCTCCCAATTTCCTGGGAAGTTGAAGTATGATATGTGACTTTTTCCCCATCCCAAATATACCTAGATATGTTTATTCCAGTTCTGGTATAACTATGGGAGTGGGGAAACTGGCAGTGTGTGAGCGAGGTTCAGTGTCCTTGACAAAATATTCATCCAGACTGTATCTATGCGTTGAATTAATGATAGAGGTACATTTTTCCATGCTGCCATATCTCTTCTGATTTGTTGGGAAAGGGGCACACAATTAAGAGATTAATTGAGTATGGTCCATTGCAATATTTACCCCTAGGCATTTCAGCGACGAGAGACCCCAGTGGAAAGCAAACCAAGACTGAGTGAGGTAGGGACATAATTCAGCCGGAGGACCTCTGTCTTATTTGTATTAAGTTTATAGCGTGTAGTGAGCCAAAATGTATAAGAGCCTGCTATAGATGAGGGAGGAAATCATCCGGTTTACTAAGCAGACCAACAAATTGTCAGCATAGTGCTACTTTTACCAGTCTCCTACCATTAATCCTTGTATTGCATCATTCTGATTGGACAGCCTGTGCCAGTGGATCTAAATAAATAGCAAAGAGCAGGGCAAAGAGGAGACAGCCTTGTCTAGTGCTACAAAATAATTGGAAGGAGAGGAAATCTTCCCATTAACTATGACATAAGCCCTAGGACTGCCATTAGTACCAAATTGAGCCAGAAGCCCATTCGCCTCAGAACTGCACTCAAAAGGGCCATGTCACCTGGTCGAAAAGCCTTCTTCTTGTCAAACTTAAAAGAAGAAAAAGAAGGTTCGACTGAGTGGCATGCTGGAGGACATGCAACATTCTTTTTATATTATCTTGCATCTGTCTTGAGGCCACAAACCCCTTCTGGTTCTCATTTATGATTGTAGGGAGTGTTTTATCTAGGCATTTGTCAAGATTGAAGAAAAAGTTTGTTATCTATATTCAGGACCATGATAGGTCTATAGGCAGAGCATTGTGTTTTATTCTTGCCCAGTTTGGGAATCACAGATATGGTGGCTAATTTCCATGTGGGCGGAGTTGTTGCCACATTCTGTAATCTCCCTACAAGTGAGGAGAAGGGGGGGAAGCAACGAGTCTTTAAAGATTTTGAAAAATTCTCCTGTACACCTGTCCGGACTCGGACTTGTGCCATTTTACGGTTGCATCGGTGGAGATCCGCAGATGTTATTCCATCATCATCATCTAAGAGTAGCACTGTGGAAGCATACGAATGGGCCTCTGTCTGATGTGCTTCCACAGTGCTGTGATGAGTTTCCAGTGGTTGTGTTTATGTGGGGGCTTCCTCCACACGACCCCGCATACACACCCACTTTAGTGGGGTACTTATTTTTCTTCCACAATTGCAGAAATGACAGGTGCCATGCACAAGATGGCCACTAACTCAGACTGCGCATGGCATGTACTGTGCATGCGCAGTTCTGCAATCTGCACCATCTTCTGAATGGCATACTCTGGAGTTGCAAAAAGCCAGTCGGCAAGCAGACAACTCTGGGAGGCAGCAGGTACCACTTTTATTTCTTTATTATTCATTTATGTGCCGCTCTCGCTGCTGCCTCCTTAGCATGCTCTCTTCACTCATTCTAACCCCCATCTCCGCTTTGCTTTAGCCCGGTGCTACTTTACAAAACAGTAGCTCCAGCTGCTGCTGCCTGCCTTGTCTCTGCTCCTTTAACAACCTCCCCCAGGCTCTTCATATACCATGGAGCGGCTTCCCTAAATAGCAGCTCCTACTGCCCGGCGCAGTCTCCCTCCCTGCCTTCCACAGCCACTGGAGCAGATGCACTTGTTCCTCCTTTACCCTGGCTGCCTTCTCAAAGAGAGCACCGTAGGGCATAAACAGCTCCTAAAAGCTCTGCGCAGCTGTATTGGCTCTGACCAGAATTTGTTATGATACTTGCTAGCTAAATCTAATTCCTTCTGTTAAAACAGGGCCTGTAATAAATAAATAAGGTTTTGGGACAAGTTAGGTAACTGTAAAGTTTTCAAATATGAGGCAGCTGACTGGACCATTGGTTGTTGTTCAGAATGTTATAAATTTTCATAGTAATCCCGAAAACGCCAGAATATCGCTAGGGTCTGACAGTAATCATCCTGTGACTGGGTGTGAGATTTGCATATCAGTGATCTATCCCAATTTTTGTTGGATTCTGTATGCTGATGTTTTGGAAGCCTGAGAGCCCCCTTCATAATATTTCTGCTTTAATTAATGTAATGCTGTATCCATCTTATCATTTAAAATTTCCTGCACCCTTTGTCTAGTGGCAGTTGAAGGAGATAGGGAATGATTTTTGCATATTTAAATGCCCTTTCATCTACCATGCTATGCCAGTTATGTAATCTGATTTGCTTTGATCAGTTTTTGATAAATAAGTAATCTAACTTCAGGGTGCCCTCAGATCTACATAGAGTTTCACTCTCCCTCCCAGCTACTGCTCTTTCTGTCATATTTCTAAGACATTCCATGACATCAATAGCGCCATCCCATGCTATTCAGCTGAATGGCCAGGAACAGTGTTATTGATGCCATAGAATGCTTAAGCAGTATGAAATGAGAGAATGACTGCCGAGGAGAAAAGGATTCAGTGTAGTTCCAAAGGCAATAATATTAGATTATCAATTTAACAAAAAGTTCAAAACATATAAGACTATTGGAAGGACACTAGAAGAACAGACACCAAGAGGGCATCTAGAGGCGTAAAAACGGTTTCCTATCACCTTTAATAAAGGGGCTCCAGCAGAGTCTCCTTGAGCATGTTGATTTTGTAAGTCTTTCAACTGCTGCTAGAGTGATTCTGATCGTGCTTCCTGGGACCTTTTATGGTGAACAGCAAAACAAATTATGTCCCCCCTGAGGACAGTTTTTATTGTGCCTCGGAGGATACCCTCAGGTGTTTCTTCCAGTTTATCCTCCTCTGTGATTTGCCAGTCCATAACCAATTCCCTGAAAGTAGGAACATTTAACAAAGAATTATTTAAACACCAGACTGTGCTCTCGAGGGATGAGCACCAGTTCAACTTTAAGACAGGGGGCATGATCAGATAACACCATAGGTAATATTTCATAAGCTGCTACCAAGTGGCTGTGTTCTTTAGAAATGTAACGTAAGTCTATATGGGTATAACTTTGATGAGGGGTAGAATAGTGAGTGTTGTTCTAATCTTGGGGGTGTAAGAAATGTCAATTATCAACTCACCCAACATCTTTAAAGAAAACTTTTCCTCCTTTCTGGGAGCCAGATTCCTTAGAAAGTCTTGGATTGGTGATGTCACGGCTGGCAAAAGTCATAGTATAATTCCCTCCAGTGATACAAATCCCTGTTTGTAATTCAGTGATTTTACTTAGAAGCGCTCTCACAGTAGAGGCATTAGTACCTGGTGGGAGCTACAAACTCACCAATATAACCTTGATTGAAGCATTTCTTCACAGAGAGGGTGATGGACACTTGGAATGCACTGCTGGAAGAGGTGATCTCATTGAAGACAGTGGGCAGCTTTAAGAGAGGCTGGGATAAGCATGGGGGAAGGTAAGGATCATGGGTAGGGAGGATGGGAGGTGGGAGGGAGAACGTGACAGTAGCTCAAGCTGTGTACCCTGCAATATGAGCAGATTAGATAGACCAAATGTCATTCTTCTGCTGGTTTCTTCATATGTTCGTATTTTCATATGATTCCCAAATAAGAACCGAGGGCCATTCTACCTTGAGGGTTAGTATAGCGAACATCAGATTGAAAAGGGATAGATGTAGGTATTAACATCACTGTGCCCTTCCTTTTTTCTTTCTGAAAGGTGGAGGCTACCTCCTGGGAATATCCAAATTTCTTCCATTTTTAATGTTCCTCCTTACTTAAATGGGTCTATTGGAAGAATACAAAAGTATGCTTTAGTTTCTGGATAAAAGATAAAACTTTGGATCTCTTAACTGGATTGTTCAGGCCATCAATGTTGTGCGAGTAAATTACAACTTTATGGTGTGCAGCCATATCTACCAGTCAAAGAAGAAAAAAAACTTTTGGTAGTGCTCACTTTCTATTATGGGGTGGTGGTGGTGCTGGGGTGCTCAGAATTAAACAAATGATGATAACCAGTACATCATTACCGGGGGTACACAGGAAAATCCTTCTATAGGACCAATGGTGGAACCTTACCCCCACATGAAAGTTGTACTGATACCAAGCTTCTGAAACATTATACCAAGCACCCAGTGTTTGTATGCAGCTAAAACAAACAGCCAATATAGAATACAATACAAACATGAACAAGGGCTATGCACAGCAAAGAACATGGAACTAGAAAACAGAGAACTGTATCGGCTTCCAAGGCAGGAGAATCAAATGATCCTCTGTGGGGCCAAGAAGAGGGAGGTGAAGGCCCCTCCCTCCCTCCCAGCTCGAAGGGCGGGTGACTCCACTAAGGGAATCAGGCCTCCAGGAATCCAGGATACTCTGAACTGCCAGGCAAGAGGTAGTTAGGATATGGCTATCAGCCAAACCCCAGTAGGCAGCCAGGTATGTGCTAATCCAAAGATGCTGGAAAGTAAGCAGGAAACACTTCACCCACCTCAGGAGAATTGTTAGCATTTGATGCCTCAAAGAGCAATAACAAGTGTAATAGGAAAGATAAAAACACAGTTTGGACAGTAACATCAATCACTAAAATGCCAGCAAAAGAAAAAAAGTAAATGAGTCCTGTGGAGCCTATTTTATAGTAGCAAAGAAATTGCCGCAGCCCACTCAAAATAAAAACCCTGGTTCTCCAGAGACAGTGGGAAATGGAAGTCAAATTGGGCTGGGCAAGAGTACGGGAACTACATTAAATGTTACAGTCCTCAACCCAAAAGTTAAGGAAGCATTCACTTAGAACTTCATCCCGGCCATGCTTAAAACCATTTAGGGTACCTGCCCCAGCCACTTCTGACTACAGTTGGTTTCATGGCTCTATCACCCTCTCACTGAAGTAGAACTTCCTTAAAGGAAAACAGTACAAATCAGGGGGCTCCTGCCCCCGAAAGGCCTACCCTCCGGTTTAGCTTTATCCATCAAAAGCAGAGTTTTTCTCATGCCGCAACGGAGTTTATTTTATTTTCTAAAAGTCCGCGACCTGGAAATAAGGCAGATGCTGGGGGGCTCCATTAACTGTAATGGTGCGGCACCGCACCACTCACTTCAATACATTTCCACTTAAGTGTTTTATCTGCATTTCATTCAATTCAGCGGCCCTGCACATATCTATGGCATCATCTAATGTTAAGTCCGCTTTTCTCAACAGTCTGCATCTCACATGCTCACTCTGTATGCCGCATACAATTCTATCTCTGATCAACGATTCAGTTAAATCTCCAAATTCACAAGATTTAGCATTTAGCCTCAGTTCAGTTACTTATGAATCAATGGACCCACACAGATTCTGGTTCCTCGTATTGAACAAATGTCTTTCATCACTACATTCTTTCTTGGGTTATAATACCTCTCAAATTGTCCTATAATATTATTCAGCTGCCCTTTCTCTTCCTCGGTTTCCCAAACAAAGTACTGAATACCTCTAATGCATCAGGGCTTGCCATGTTCAAGAAGGTCATAGTCTGGATTTTCTGGGATTTTCAGCAAATCCACTGGCAACTGAGAAAATTTCAAATTGCTGCTTAAATCTTCTCCAATTTTCAGATGCATTTCCATGTAAATTGAGAGCAGTGGAAGGCTGCAGGTGTTCCATTCTAACACCGTGTAATAATCACACAGATACCAACGTGGAGTGAGCTGGTAAGTTTACTGTGTGAAACACACACTTGAAACAACTGCAGAAAAAGCAGGCTTCTGCCACCAAGCAAGGTTTATATATACATGTTAGTGCATGTGCATTAGTAAAGCATATGCAAATTGCATATGCTAATTAACTTCCTTATACCTCCTAACTTGGGTGACTACCTTTGCCTTCTAGTACTAATCCTTTTGCTGTGACTATCCCTGACTTTCAGTACCTATCCCATATATACTCCTTTGACCCTATTCCCTATTTGCTTTATTACCTGACCCTAGATAGGGTGTTCCTTCCCCTACAGAGTATTAGCTCCACTGCAGGATGCAAAGTGCTACACTCAGACACCCCTAGTACAAGCTATCAACCTGTTCTCCTCTCCCCTGGGCAGTTTCCTGCAGAACTGCAGACTTACCTGTGGAAGTCCTTCAGATGTCACTCAACAGATGCCACACTCCTGCTTCATAGACTTATGCTTCGGGGTCATTCACTCGATGGGCCACTTGGCCCTCTGGGATGTTGGTAGGGGAACTGCGGCTACACTAGTGGCTGGGTTTAGTTGTGTGATCTAACCCCTCCACAGACAGAGCTGGCCTGCCTTTAACTTGCCTTTAACCACCTTTACACTGATCTCCCTCTTCTCTCCTCCCTATGCACAAGTGCCCAACAAACTTCAGTACATTTCAGGCAAGGAAACAAATAACTTGGCAATCAATGTCGGTTAACTGCAATCCAGGTTTACTGTGTCCCACATTTTCTTTTCGCTTGGCAGTGGCAGCAGCAGCAGTACCTATGAGGAAGAAATGATGCTTTGTGCACTTTTTTTATCTAGGGGCTGCAGCCGCACTAGTGGCTGACTGCAGTCTTATGGCTTAACCCCCTCCACAAATGGTGCTGGAGCTGGCCTGCCATTCAGCCTGTCCTAAACCTGTACTCTTCACTGACCTCCCTCCTGCACGCCCCCTCCCTATGATCACACAGTGCACAACAAACTTCAGTACACTTCCAGGCAAAAAAAACTTGACAATCAATCTTACTGTGTCTCAATGTTCCCTTCTGCTCAGCTCAGAGGGAGCTGAGCTTTGCAGTAACCCAGGGGAGGTGGATATTGCACACTCGAAACCTCTTGAATGGGCTTGCCTATTCCCAGACAGATATGAAACTGGACTGGAAAAGGTACAGGGCACCATTAATAGCCGAAAATATGGCAAATGGGATTTTTGGGAAGTGGGTTTTCTAGATGCAGTAAATCATTTGATAGTCACTGAGGGCAACATAGAAACATTGAATTTGATGGCAGATAAAGACTGCTTGGCACACCCAGTCTTCAAATTTTTCCTACCTACATTATTATTGCAGACCGTACTTGATCTACAGCTCTTTCTCCCTCCCCAGCTTCCTTTTCATTATGATTCCCTTTTGACTATCTCATGCATTCTTGAACCCCACCACTGTTTTCACCCTTATCACCTTCACTGGAAGGCTGTTCCAGGAATCTATGAAGAAGTACTTTTTCACATCTGTCCCGAATCTACCCCCTCCTGTTTCATAGCATGGCCCCTTGTTCTTCAGCACATTTTTTTCTGAAAAATACTTCCCTCCTGTACCTTATTTACCCCTGTGAGGTATGCAAAGGTCTCTATCATATTCTCCCTCTCCCTCCACTCTTCCAGAGTGCACATATTGAGGTCCTTTAGTGTTTCCTTGTAGGGCTTTTAATGCAGACCCTGTATCATTTTAGTTGCCCTCCTCTGGACTGCCTCCACTCTATCTATATCCTTCAGGAAATGTGGCCTCCAGAACTGGGCACAGTACTCTAGGTGGGGTCTTACCAATGATCTATACAGAGGCACCACCACCTCCCTCTTTCTGCTGGTGATACCCCTGCCTATGTAGCCTAGCATCCCACTAGTCCTCCCGACTGCCTTGTCACACTGTCTGGCCACCTTTAGGTCATCAGATTTGATTACCACTAGGTCTCTTTCCTACTTAGTAGTCATCAACACCACTCCACCCATTTTATACTCTGTCTCTGTGTTTCTGTGCTGTAAGTGTATTGTTTTGCACTTTTCCTCATTGAAACTCAGCTGCCATATTCTTGACCACTCTTCTAGTTTTCTCATGTCTCTGCTCATCCTTTCCACCCTCCTGGAGTGTCCGCCCTATTGCAGATTTTGGTGTCATCTGCAAAGAGGTTGACCGTTACTTGTAAAGACATTAAAAATGAACGGTCCCAGCACTGATTCCTGAGGCACCCAGCTGGTCACTACCACCCTCTGTCTCCTATCCCTTAACCAATTTCTTATCCAGTTCACCACCTTTGGACCCACTCTTAAGCATACCCAGCTTACTTGCTAGTCTCCTATGTGGAACAGTGTCAAAAGCCTTACTGAAATCTAAGTAGGCCATGTTCCCTGCTCCACCCTGATCTAATTCCTTTGTCACCCAGTCAAAGAAATCTATTGTATTCATTTGACATGACCTCCACTCTGTGAACCCATGCTGCCTAGGTTCTTGTAGCCCACAGGGTTTTAGATACTCCACAGTCCTTTTCTTCAGCAATGATTCCATTAACCTTCCCATCAGCAGTGTCAGGCTGACTGGCCTATAATTGCCAGCCTTCTCCCTGCTATCATGTTTGTGTAGTGGACCACATCCACCCTCCTCCAGTCCTCCAAAACCACTCCCATTTCCAGTGAGCTGTTAATTAGGTCAGAAGTGCAGCCAGTACTTCCCTGAGCTCTCGCAAGACCCCTGGATGCATTCCGTTTGGCCCCACTGTTTTGTGCACCTTCAGATTAATGAGTCCTTTGAGGACTCTTTCCTCTGAAAATGGACTAGTATCCACCTTCCTCCCTCCAAAGCTTCTGTTACTTTTTTGTGGTCCCTCCCCTTCTCCTTTGTGAACACTGAAGAAAAGTATTTGCTCAGGTTGTCTGCTTTTCCTGGTCTCCCTCTGCACAGTCCCCCCTTCCTGTTTTAACCTTATAGTCCACCCCAGTCTTCCTCTTTTCACTTACATACCTAGACCTAAAGATGTCAGCGTGGCTCAGTTGGTAGCACATCGGCCGCTGGGCCAGAAGGTCATGGGTTCTTGTCCCACACTGGAATTGGGCTCATACCTAAACGATGGCACCCAAGTGCAGTATTGGGGGGTGCTGTACTGTTAGGGTGTGCTGTCCTTTAGATGAGATGTTAAATCAAGGTCCCTTCTACCATTCCTGGTGCTGTCCTGGTGGTTGTCCAGGTAAAAGTAAAAGAACCCAAGGTACTTTTCGCAAAAAAGAGTAGGGGACTTCCCCCAGTGTCCTGGCCAATACTCCCCCTTCCCATAAAACTGATTCATGCAATTGTCCAAGCTGTGTGTGGGTGTTGATGTGCAATATGGCTGCCACTACACATTCAGTCACTTCACCACCAGTCTACCACTGCTTGTAAAGTGCTTTGGAATACATTATATACGGAAAGTGCTATATAAATGCTGATTCTTCTTCTTCTTCTAAACAAACGTGTGTCAATGCCGAATGTTTGCCGTTTGCATTGCTGTTGTACCAGGTCTTGCTTGTACACATTTCTACTACATATTTATCCAGGATAGACCAGAAGAAATGTAATATCTCATTTTCAGTGGTGTCCTGCTTTTACATATTTGTAGATTGTATGTACCTAGGACAGGCCAGCTTAGACCTGATATTAGGATCAAGACAGATGGAATTTCTTTAAATGCGACCTGAAAGGTAATTTTGCAGTATGACTGTAATAACAAGTTTTGAATGGGATTTGAAAATGACACCTGTCATTTTCAGGAGGTGGGTAATACAAGGAATTTATTGAACATTAGGGTCCAAAATCTCAAAACAGTTATGAGTAAATGTTGGAACAATTCAACGTTTCTTCATAACTTAGTTGTTTTTTGACATTTTGCCTTCAAATTTTCAACATAATCTTTTTATGACCATTCATTCTGAACACGGCAGGTGTTATTGATAAAATGGTGGCCAAAATGTCATTTTGCACCACAAGTGTGAAAACACATTTTGGCCAGGATCTGAAAAATTACAGCTGTCGCAATTATAATTTGGGATCAAAATATTGAAAATTACCAAAGTTATGAGTGTGCATTGAAAATTTTCAATGTACACTTGTATAACTTTTTTTTTTTAATATTTTATGACAAGTTTTCAACATAGCCTTCTTATGATCCCACCTCATGAACAAAGTGGAGAAAATGTTCGAATCCTTCCCGAAAGGTGATTTTGCACCACAAATGCAAAAACTCAGTTTGGCCAGGAGTTGAAAAATGACAGCTGCCAGCCCTCTGGTGCAGCGGTAGTACTACCGCTTGCAGCGCCAGTGACCCAGGTTTGGGAACAAGCTCGGGTGGCTGGAGAGTCAACCGGGGAGGAGATGGATTGAGTGGCTGCTGCATGCTCTCCATCTCTGGGGAGGGAGGGAGGGAGGTAACCTCCTCTCAGTGTGAGTGCTCCCAGATGACCACAGGGGTGGTTTACTTGGGGGCAACCTGTTGAGGCTGGGAGGCGTGAGGGTGCTGCTGTGGTTATGCCATTGTGTCTGTGCATGCCACACCTCCCAAACCAGTACAAAAGCAAGAAAAAGCTCGGCCCAACTGATCCCCGAGCTGTCACCACAAAAATCCTGCCCAATGACTAGATGTATGGAGGGGTGTAGCATGACACCCCTTCTCCCGCCCAGGGGATAAACCGAGGCTCCGTGGGGGGGGGGCGGTAGGTGACTGGGGCTTTGACTGGAGATAGGAGGGTAAAAGGCATTAATAAAAAAAAGAAAAGAAAAATGACAGCTGTCACATTCAAGGGATGGTGTGAAAAAAATAGGCATGTTGAAAATCTGAGGTCAAAATACTGAAAATTACAGCCAGCCCAGTGGCACTGAGGGATGAGGCACTGGATGCCACACCTAACGCCACACCGGTGACCCAGGTTCAGTGATGGACCCGGGTAGCGGTGATCAGCAGGGGGGAGAGAGAGGTTGGAGCATCCGGAGGACAGCTCTCTCTCCTGGGAGGGATCCAGGGACTGCCTGGTGTTCCTGACCCCTGATGGAGATCAGAGGTAGTGCAGGCACACCAGCTGATGTAAGGGGCAGAGTGCGACAGATGCTAGCAGGGCAGCCGTGCGCAGGCGTCATTGTGTGCTGCACTCTGAGGGGACCCAAGCATGAAAAAACCCCGGCAGCTGGGTGAGGCGATGGCGGGTCTCCCAGAGCTGACACTCCACATGCCCAGTGCTGGCCACGATCCCGACTTTACCACTGGGGATCCTCAGCCTCCTCCTGTATGGGGCCGGTGGGAGAGGAGGGGAGGGGATCCTGATACTGATGCTTCAGTTGGAGGAGTGGTTCAGGTGGGTGGTTAGGGGTGGAAAGCTGAGTAAGCTAGCCTGAGAGATGCCCCAGTCTGACAGGCGAGGAAAAAGAATCTACAAAAAAAAAAAATACTGAAAATTACCGAAGATACAAGTATGCATTGAAAAATTTAAATGTACGCTCATAACTTTGTTGTTTTTTTATATTTTTACCTCACATTTTCAATATAGCCTTCTAATGACCCCACATAGCCTTTTTATGACCCCACTTCATGAACAAGGGTAGAGAATATTTTTAAATCCTGCCTGAAAGGTGATTTCATGCCACAAGTACGAAAACATATTTTGGCCAGGGGTTGGAAAATGACCATTGTCACATTCATGAGGTGGTATGAAAAAATGGCTATGTTGAAAATTTGGGGTGAAAATATTGAACGTTAACCAAAGTTACGAGCGTGCATTGAAAAATGTCAATGTACGCTCATAACTTTGTTGTTTTTAAGTATTTTTATCCCAAATTTTCAACATAGCTTTCTTATGACTCCTCCTCATGAACAAGAGCAGAGAAATTTTTCAGATCCTGCTTGACAGTTGATTTCACGCAGTGACCATGGCATCACCCATCAGGATGGATTTGCATAATTTCACTGCCTTTGTCCATGAGGTGAAGTCCCAAAAAGGCCATGTTGAAAAACTGGAGATCAAAATATTCAAAAATGGCCAAGTTATGAGGACAAGTTCAAAACCCATTGAAATACATTGAATTGCATACCTGATTTCCTAATTTCCTAGTCTGCTGTTGAAGAGTGAGAGCGTGTTTCTGGTTCAGAGAGGATTATGAGTTGGACCCCTGGGTGGGGTATGTGGGGTGGTGGGTGCTGAGTGGGAGGGTTGGGTGAGGGGAGGCTAACAGTGGCTGCAACAGACATCGATGGACAGTTTTCCTTCTTACAGGGTCTATAAAATTTAAAAAGTCTACAAGAGATGTTTTTTATTTCAGGTACTGACACTGGGATTTGGGCACCCCAGTGTCAGTGTTATGTTTGGCAGCACTGGGGATGGGCTCCCTGGTGTTGCATGTGACAGGGTCGGGTAAGACCCTATCCCATTTGTTATACAGAGAGAGTTAAAAGCAAGGATCAATCCTGTCCTCTCCTATTCTATCACTTATTTATCTCTTGCTTGTCCGATTACACAATCAAATTGTCCTTGTGGCACCTAGGAATTGGCCACTCCGATGGTCCCACAATTTCCCCCATCTCCGTCCCTTCACTTGCTGTTTTTCTTTCTTTCTTTCTTTCTTTCTTTCTTTCTTTCTTTCTTTCTTTCTCCCTTGCTTCTCTGTGGCTAAAAATATATATGAATCTGTATGTGAAACTGGGATCTCTTGGTTTGCAAATGTTTATAACTATACTGCTAAAATGAATGCAGAAAGCTATTTGGTTTATCTGGAACACAGTTGATTAACCTAAAGGTGTATTTTGACTTCCACAAGCTTGTTTGCAGAAGTATAAGCAGAAAATGAGCTCTAGAACAGGATGTTTAATTGGTTGCATCTGTTAAGAAGACTAATGTACTCTTCAGGCTGGCCACAGGAAAAAATTGACAAAGTCTTAATATGTTATTGGAATACAGGTGGAGTAATTTACAAGAACAGCATGCAGAATTGAATTGCCGGGAACTGCATCTTATAAAAAAGAGATCAATGTTTTGTTTAGAGATGGAGAGAGCTACAGATTTTAGAGAGAATCTCAGATGAAGGACTTCTGTTTGTTTGAAATGCCTGTATCAAGAGCTATCGTGCACAATTTTATTTTTCATTTTATTGTTATTGATAACAGTAAAATGGTACTTGTGAATGTTATAATTCTCTTGGTTTGCCTATGCTTCCTGACCTATGCCTCGATGACATCACACAGTGAAAATAGGAGGGATGGGGGGATAGTAACCAGCTCTGGTGATTTGGCACACTGGTGTCAGGAAATGAATGGGTGCTGAGTGGGAGGGTCAGGTGACGGGAGGATAATGACGACAATAACAGACATCAAGGTGCTTAAAAATAAAAAAAGACTAGGAGAGACAGTTTTCTTTTTATTTAGTATGCATTTTAGGTGCCAGCGCTCTGAGAGCTCAGCTCCCAATTTCTTTGACCTCTGCCTATCTCCGGACTTACTCGGACTGATGATCCTCCCAGGCTTGCCCCTCTGGGCGGGGCTGTCAGGCAGGCACAGCCCCATGGAACTGTACATGGTTCTCAGTGGAAGAAGCAACAGGAGACCTCCTGGCTTACCTTGCAAGGTGGGGCTGTGGGATGGTCTGCACCAAAGGATTGCTTGATTGATAAAAATAGATACATACAGTAATGTTAGGTTTTATCCCTATTTTCAACATTGTCCTGTGTACAAAAAGTTAACGACACACATAAGTACGATACACAAATCACATGTCATATTGGTACAATATACTGTACATACAAAGTCATTTCATAAAAACAAAACAATTACAAGTAAGATGCAAGTATTCCTTCAGAAGCAATTTAAAACCTGTATTAGTTTTTATACTTTTTAAGTCATTGGTCAATACGTTCCAGTACCTAGGAGACTCTCGTTTAGTCACTGGCCAAGCATCACAGAGGGTGGCATGGGAGCCAGAGAGATGGGGCATCATGAAAGGAGCTGAAAGCTGTTTTTACTGATAATGGGCTTCCCGGGAGGTGTGGCATGCAATGACATAGTGTGCAACATGCAAACATTGGGCACACCTCCCTGACAGCTCGGCTCCAGCAGCTGCATTCCACCCGGCCACTGCCAGGGGTCAGTTGTGCACTGGTCATTTCTCCCCTCCACCCAGAGGAGGAGGAGAGCAGTCCCAGGGACATTCAATCCTCTTCCCCCAGCTGGCCCTCTGGCACCCCGAGTCTGGTCTCAAACCCAGGACGCCAGCATTGCAGACGGAAATCCAACCTCTGTGCCAGTGGGCCAGCTTAGGAGACATAGTTTTCTTTAGTTCAGGTACTGACACTGGGGATTGGATACCCCAGTGTTGGTGTTATATTTAGCTGCAGCAGGGTGGGCTCTCCAGTATTGCAAAATGAAAACAGGTGGGTTGGGGGGAAGGGTAGTAGCCAGCATGGAGGATTGGGCATCCCAGTATCAGAAAATTAACAAAAAGGAGTGGGAGGGATTAGAGATGGTTTTCTTATGGGTGGTGGCACTGAGGATAGGCTTCCCAAAGTTGCACAGTGGTAACAGGCGGGTGGGTGCAGTAGCCAGCAACAGGCATTAGGACCTTGGTGTCAGAAAATTAAGAAGGAAGGGTGATAGGGATAGAGGGACAGTTTTCTTTATTTCATGTTATGTGGGGAGGCCACAACAGGCTGACCAGGATGTTGATCAGTTCTGCTTGCTGGACGACATTAAGCAGATCAAAGGAAAGAGATGCATATGGTTGGGCTGGCTCTTTCTCTTGAACTACACAGTGTCCACTCAGCAAGACTAGAACAGTCTCATGATCAGCCTGGCTGATGATTGGTCTGACACTGATGAGCCCTTGCAGACTGCTCTGCATTGGACCAGCAGTGATACACCTCTGAAAACCCACTATCATATCAAAATGTTCACTTTGTGTGCAAGTGCAAAGTGAACATAAAAAGTCCTATCCCTGTTTGCTACCTGCTGGGCTATTCTTTCTTCAGTTTGCACCCTTGTGCTCCTTACTGCTTTCCTGCTTCCCTTCATTTCCCTGATACACTTCCTTATCCCCTCCTCTGCATCTCCTTATGCCTTCTGAATGAACCTTTTAGCCTTTACCCTTCAGCCACCTCTTCAAGAACTATAGTGGTCTCTTTTCCCTTGCTCATGCTCACTTGTTTGATGCAGAGGTTTATTGCCTTTACTATGCTTCCTTTAGTTTTGCCCATTGTTCCACCACCCCACCCAAACCATCCTCACCTCGCCAGGTCATCCCTGAGGTATTCATCCATCTTTATAAAATTTGCCTCCTGAAGTCCAGGACCATTGCCCTTGTATGGTTCAATTCTGTAGCCATCCTTGTACTGAACCACACTATATGGCAATCACTGGTCCCTAGGTGGCTTCCCACCTTGACGTATGCAGCACTGTCTCTGTTAGTGAGTAGACCAGGTCCAGCACTGCCCCATCACAAGTGGGTTTACTAACTAGTTGTCTGAGGAACACCCCCTGCAGAGAGTCCAGGATGTCCCTGCTTCTAGCTGAAGCCACTGCTGGTAGGCGCCAATTGTTTTTTTTAATCTAATCCAGCAGGTTGAAGTCACCCACCAGTAGCACCTTCCCCTTTTCTGCCATCTTGCCAATGGTTTCTATCAGTTCCTTATGTAATTCCTCCTCCTGTGCTGAAGGTCTGTAGATCATTCCAGAGTGAATAGTGACTCAATTCCCCATCTCCAGGGTGACCCACAGTACCTCTGTCTCCCCCTGTATTCACTGTATCTCCCTCACTTTTTTCCCCTCACATAAAGCTCTACATCCCCTCCTTTCATTCCCACCTAGTCCTTCCTGAACAGAGTATAGCATGGCATGTCCACGTCCCAGTAATGGTTTTCAGTGCACTATGATTCAGTAATGGCCACAATATCCAGGTTGCCTCTGTCATTGTGATGGCCTCTAGGTACAGAGTCTTATTTTGTAGACCTCTAGTATTTGCACTCATGACCTTCGATATTTTGTTTCCACTCTGCTTGTTTCCCATCTTTTTTCTTTTCAACCTCTCTTTTTCCCCCTCTCTTTTTTTAATGCTCCCCTTCCCTTCCTGTTTGTCTGTACTACCCTGCTTCCTTTATTAATTTGCACACTTGGGGATTCCTCTCCCTTCAGGTTCTCTTTACTCTCTACTTCAGTGTGTCAGGGGAGCAGTTTCTGCCTCTCCGATTCTGTCTGCCACCCCTCTCGGCTAGTTTAAATATTCATCAAAGTAACATTTAAATCATCCACTGAGGACTGTAGTTCCCTTCTGGATGGATACAGACCATCACTCCTGTATCGGCCCTTATCCTTCCAGGTGAGTCCACAGTCCCCAGTGTAGCTGAACCCCTCTTCTCATCGCAATCCTTCAGCCATGGGGTGAAGCTTCACGTGCAGAGTTCTCTCTCCTCTCCCCTGTCATAGACAAGGCAGCACCTCAGTGAAAGTCACTGAGTGAGCTACCTAAGACCATTCCCTAGCTCCCTAAACTCCTCCTGCACTATCCCAGCCCTGCCCCAGCCAGGTCATTAGTCTCCAGGTGGGCAATGACATCCAGCTCTCCCTCCCATCCTGCTAGCCTAGTGATCCTCAGGATCCACTCCCCATTCCTCCAGGCCATGGTGCTTTGTATGCACCTAAACTGCCTCTCACTCACATTTCCTAGTCCCAAAACTATCTCCCTGACAATTGAGTCCCCCACTGGAAGTTGCTTCCTTCTCCTCTGTAGTCCTCTACTACCCTCCTTGGAGTATCCACCATGGAGGATCCCCACATTCTCCCTGGTCAGTACCGCAGGTACTTCCTCCCGGCACTCCTGCACCACCAGAGTGGTGTAGGAATTACATAATGGTACCAGTTGAGGAATGTGCCTCTGTCCCACCACCCCCATCTTTCAAGAGCCCACCATAGTCTAGCCATTCCTCCTCCCTGACATCCTCTGAAATAACGGTAGCAGAATTGGTGGCCCCTGGTTGGGGAAAGAGGTCTACTGAGTACTAGCCATCTTGACCTGGAGTCTAGCGACCTCGTCCCTCAACCCAGAGAGGTGGGTGCAGATGGGGCAGTACTGCAGTCTCCAGAAGATCTCTGAAAACTGCTGCCCTAAAGTGACTGCATTGCACCACTTCCAGCATTCTCAACCTCTATTCTCCCCATGTTACTTGGAAACACTTTTGTACCCTTACCCTTGATAGGGTGTTTCTGGTTTTCCCCTTTTTCATTTGTTTCTATTTGTGTTCCACCCTGCCTTATTTAAATCTCCTTGTACTTCTACCCTAAATAGGGTGTTGCTCCTATTCCCAGTTTTGGCCTACCTTTGACCTTCTGCCCTTCCCAGCAATGACTGTTACCACAGGAGTGAATGGAACCCTTACCTTAGTTGACTGGCAGGGTCCCCTACTTCCTTCTGATGAGGCCTGCCAATGCCTAACATGCCAGTCACCTGTTTCTCTCCTTCGCTGTTCCACTCACTTGCTGGGACATGAATGTGCTGGACATGTTAGTTGGAAGTGCTTTGTAGTGCTCTTGTAAAAGGTACTAAGCCTCTGTCAGCTCCACCCCTGGTTACACACCTGATTCACAGAGCTTCCTGAATCTATTCAGCCCAAGATTAATCTTTCTGAGCTAGTTTCCCCACCACCTGTGTGCATTTATCCAGCAGGGTACCAGCAGCACTGATTTGGTGGGGGCTGGGTGGGAGAAGAGGAGCCAGTTAATGATAATGTGATTAGTGAAATGAGGGTTAAGACAAGTTGAATCAGTGATAAGTTGAGTAAAGCTGAGAGACTGGACTTTCTGACTGATTTATTGGAGGGAGGGAGAGGGAGAGAGAGAGAAAAAGTTCACATTAAGGCCACCCAAGGTGAGGAGTTCTCCAGAAGGGGAGTATGGAAAGAGGAAGGAGAGAAAGTCTGGGGCAATATCTTGTTTAGTCTGTGGAGAAAGATAGATACCATGAACACTGATAGGGAGAGAGGAGGGGAATGATTGTTTACACAGGAATAATTTGTGGGAGGGGGTAAAGGTAGCCCAGTGCAGAACCTGACAGAAGA
Source organism: Neoceratodus forsteri (assembly GCA_016271365.2). Lineage (NCBI taxonomy): Eukaryota > Metazoa > Chordata > Ceratodontiformes > Ceratodontidae > Neoceratodus > Neoceratodus forsteri. The sequence continues at coordinate 1,550,736,467 of CM057450.1, forward strand.
GTCTGTGAAGGATGTTCATCAGCATTCCACATCCTCTGTCTATGGTCAGTGTGGTCCAGGATTTCAGTGTCCCGATCACAGACCCAGGCTGAGAACCTGGGTTTATTGATGACTAGGATGCTGAGGAGGAGTTACAGCACTCATAGCCTGACTTAGTCTAGCTTAGGAAGTGAACTCATAGAAATATAGAAAATAGCAGAAATAGACCATTTGTTCATCCAGTCTGTCCTAGCGTTTAGGTGCTGGGTGGACTGTTCCACCTGAGATCCAAACCCCCAGAACAAACCCGTAATCCATGGACCCGGATAAATACGGACTTTGCTGCAAAAGTCTGGTTACGATTCCATAGAGTGCCATTTAGTGTATTGTTGCCACGGGGATGCCATCGGCATCCTCGCTCCACGTACAGGCAGCTGGTGGCATCCAGTCAGGCAACAAATAGTCATGTAATGCACTTATGGTATATAACTGTGCTGAGTGTGCAGTGTGGGCCAAGATGAGTTGGAGGACAGTCGGAGGAGCTGGTACATCTGCAGCAGAGCCACCAGAAGTTGTGCACTGCAGAAAAGAAAAACTAAATAAAATATAAAAAAAATTATTTTTGAAGCAGAGGGGAGGAAAGAAAGAGAGGAGAGAGAAAGGATACTTACTAGGGCAATCGGGGAGAGAAAGTTATCATTGGGGGAGGGTGAGGAATAGGGACTGGAGAGGAATCTGGAAGGACTGGGGAGAGATATTGGTGGCCTGGGTGGCTGCCGGGGGGGGCAAGGCAAATAAAAGGCAGGCAGTGTGTGTACTATAGGGCAGGCTGGTAAAATACATCTTTGACTTGTGCCATCCAGAAATTGAATCCAGAGAAGATTCTCCAGATGAAAGAGAGAGTGTGAGAGATTACTGGGGACCCTAGAGAAATTTTACAGTTACAGAAAATTCCAAATAAACATTTTTTTCTTTTCTTGGCCTCAGACAGTGTGCCTGTGTGTACATGAGCAAGGACAGGCTGGCAACATCTTTGACTTGTGCCATTCCAGATATAGGAGACAGGAGAGACTACTGGGGCCCAAGAGAAATTTTACAGTGCCAGTAATCCATAAAAGTTTTTTTCTTTTCTTGGTCTCAATGTGGCTGTGTAGTACAGGGCAAGGACAGCCTGGCAAAATAAATCTTTGACTTATGCCATCCAGTCATGATCACTTGTTAATGTTCATTCATGATTTCATGTATTAAAAAAAATACTGTTTGGACAAACAACATACAAGTTGGTGCACCTGTGCTGCTGGCTGTGGGTGGCCTAGGGGATGATTCATAGCAGGCTGTTTACAGTACAACACAAGTAAAGTACACACAAGTGTCATCATCATCATCACTCATTCCCCATTATTCCTCATTATTAGTAGTTTTATTATAGTATATTGCGTTATATTACGTATGAGCATTAACCAACCCCAGTGTGGGACTGTGCTGCATGCGTCTAGGCACCTGATGTGTCTGCATCGCCAATTCAAATTCTGAGGCACACTTTACAGTTGCTGAATTTGGTCACTTAACAGTAACTGAAGTAATCAGTCAGGTAATCTTGGAAGGAAGTGGTAGTGGACTGCTGTGCTGTCGGGTGTGCTGTGTACAGTCACAACAGTAAATTTGTCCCTGGCCTGTGGGTGGGGTGGGAGTCATCAGAAGGACATCATGTTAGTTAGTGATCTTAGTTTTTTTACAGGTTAGAATACTAATAAAAAATGGATCAAAGTCTCGATGAGGCACATTCTATTTCTCAGGTAGGCAATGGCACTGCAAAGACAGCAATCCAGCCTGAAAAGGGAAAATAAAATTAAAGAGTGATTTTTTTTCACGTCTAAGGTCTCCTCTTCCGAGCGAATGCTTGAATCCAAAAAAGGTGAATGTCTCAGATCATCATCAGTCCCAAGTAAAAAATAAAAAATTATGTAGTTAACAAAAAAAAAAGGCTTGGAGGGTACTGTCACAAACACACTCCAGGTTTCAGGCCCTCTGCTCCCACAGTGCCCAACCTTGAAGTACAATATGTGAACAAGAGACAAACAGGGAAACCCTCCTGTCTGTTTTGGGTCCGAGCAACTACCAGTCTTGAGTCCTGGGGTAAAACATGAACACTTTTTTGCTAGCACGCCCAGGTAACAGGTCCCAATATCACACTCTCTTCAGGGAAAGCCATGCAATACTTAACCCAGTGGGCACACAACCTGGTTCACAATCCCCCTTCTGACTCAATTGAGACCTAGGTATTTCCTTACCTTGCTGCATATGGTGACACACTATAGGCACTTTAACAGTTATTTCAGAATTATCAACACCGTCCCAGCATTCACACTCAAAATGAGAAAATGGCTCAGGCAGGATTTCAAGGAAAACAGAGTTTACTAAAATTAAAAATAGTACATAAAATACAAAACACAGAACATATAACATTAATGTTACAGTCAGAAAAATAAATGGACAATTATAACAAAGCGTGTTATAGTGAGTAACTAACCCTACCCCAGTTTCAGTTGGTAAATAGTGGTGCTGGAATTACTTAATTCTGGTAGAAGTGATTCTCAAGTTCAGAACACAAGTGTGTTAAGTCTTACAAAGTTGGAACAAGAGTGTGTTCTTTCAGGAGTCCAAAAGCAAAAGAGTTCAATGTTCCCTCAGCATCTTGACAATATCAGGGGGGAAAAGGGTCCCACCCAGCTTGTGAGGTCACAGCTCTGTGGTGATGCTGGCTGTGAGGTCAGTCTCATTCCTGCACATTAAAGTAGTCACATGCCACTGCATATTGCTAAACTTTCCACTAATAATATATATATATATATATATATATATATATATATACACACTTTTAATTAGTGAGCCACAGAGCAAGAATTATGACAGGACAGAATATCTCTTTGATCTCTCAGAACAACATCCTGCAATGCACCTCTGTTAGCTGTGAGGATTTTCACAGGTCTCTGTCAGAATTTGCTTTCCTCCTGATAGGTCGTAGAAATGCAATATTTTATTACAGGTTTCCTAGGTTCAAAGCAGTGGCTGGTTTTACAACCTGTTATATCAGCTAACACAGACTTTGACAGATTGGTGTCAAAAGGAAGCTTTTAATTAGTTTATCCACTGGGTCATATTTAGGGCAGATCCTTGTTTTCTCTCTGTTCAAATCCTATTTACATGATGCTTTGGCGCTTGGCCTGTTTCCTAAGCAGAAGTCTAAAACATATATTTATACCAAAACTATATGCACATAACTAGTAGATGGTTATTACGTCACACTCCTCCCTCCTAGACTGAACTTGGGGGAATCTATTCCTAAGCATGGGATGAATTCCTCAAATTCAGATGGAGTTGATTCAGGGAGGGGGTGCAGGACCAGGCGACAGTGTGCCCCTGTGTCAGGTGCAGCAACACAATGACCTGTCGGCAAACTGTCAATTTTGTCGACAGGGATGTAGGTCACTGTGTTGGTGTCGCTGACCATGGCACATACCTCTCTAGGGTCACTTAGAAGATGTAATTGTAGCATCTTCTTCATCTGCCTCTTGTAACACAGCCTCAACACAGACTGTTATTGAAATGTACCTGGCAGAGTCCAAAATCAGCTGGAATGCGGATCCTTTGAAATACTGGAAATCCAAAGAAAATATGTGGCCTGCTTTAGTAAACATTGCAATGAAGTACATGAATTGCCCTCTGACTAGCATTTGTTCAGAATGTTTGTTTAGTTCAGCTGGTAATGTCATTACTGACACACAATCCTGTTTGACACCAGAAAATTCTGAATGCCTCACATTTCTCAAAGTCAGCATTCCTCACTTTAATTTCGAATATGGTACCTGAATAAAACATACACTGACTGCTCTGAGCAGCCCCTATCCACAAAACACTTTCAAGGATTTGTGCCTGTGGTGAAAATCTTTTGTGAATAGGGTCTACTACATGAGGTAGCAATTAACTGCAACAAGTCAGGTCAGGATGGACTAGGCCAGGCCACTATTACATGAATGAACACATGAGCAGCACAGAATAGAAAAAAAAAAAAACATCAGTGGGTTCAGAGTCCAGATACAGCAAGCAACTGCATTTCATGTCACAAACTTACTTGGTGGTACCTGGTACCACTATCTGAACTGGAAGGTAGGGTACTGCTATCTACTACTACTACTACTACTATCACTTTTTGTTCTCACGACTCACGACTACTACTTGTCACTTTTTGTCTTTACTCCAGTCCTTACTACTACTTGTCACTTTTTGTCCTTACTCCAGTCCTTACTACTACTTGTCACTTTTTGTCCTTACTCCAGTCCTTACTACTACTACTTGTCACTTTTTGTCTTTACTCCAGTCCTTACTACTACTACTTGTCACTTTTTGTCCTTACTCCAGTCCTTACTACTACTACTTGTCACTTTTTTTGCCCTCAGTAACTGATCCTGACTGTACTGTTTTAATTTTCTTACAGTGCATGACTCAGCAGATGAATGAAACCCAGAAACTGAATACTCTTTGTATATTTCTCACACTCCCCATATTTGGCTGCGATTACATCACAGAAAAAAATGCTACTAAATTCATATAATTTCTTTATTGTTTGTGTGTGCATGGTATGCTAGCCTGGTTACATCTCACTTACAGTAACTGGGCTATGATTATTACAATGTTTTATTTTTGATACTTAAATTACTTCGCAGTGGCTGGCAGCAATTGTGGAACTAGGAAGGATGTAATTGTGTTGTGTGTCATCAGGTCTTCAGGTGGCAGTGGCAAACTTTTTTATGACTGCACTGCACTTGACTGGTGCAATGTGTGACTGGCTGCCTGCCTGGGTGGTGGTGATCACTATGTCTTTCGTTTTTCTATTTTAAGGATTCAGCGTGTTTATCTTTCTCTCCAAGCTTGACAAATTACTTGGTAACTTCATATGTGACGGTAAACTACCGAGATTCAGTCGTAACAAGCTTTATGCACATCGGAAGAGAGGAGGTTTTGGACTTCCTTGGTTTAAAGCTTATTTATGGGCCTTCCAGACCTGTCAAACTGTCAAGTGGTTCCATAAGCCTTCACCTCATACCCCGCTATGGGTTACAATGGAATCCACATCCTCCCCGGGGGCATTCCTACAGCCTTTATCTTCAGTCCTCTACCTCCCAAATTAAAATTGCATCCCACTATTTCATCCTCTGTGCTGTACTGGAAGCTAATCCACAAATTCTTTAAATCTAATCCAACCCCTGGTTCTTTACCCTCTTTGGGGTAACCCTTTAATTACTTTAGAGAATCAAACTATCTTCTGCCACTCTTGGAGAAACAAAGGTATTTTCTTCTTAGGGACATTCTAGATCAGAATTAATTCACTCTTAAAACTTTTCTAGAATTTCAGAAAACCTGGAATCTCCCAAACAGGACATCTGGAAGTATTTACAAATACGCGCTGCCTATAATTTTCTATCTCATTATGTCCATAAGCATAATTTACAAGATCAATACATTTCACATTGGATTAAATTAACTGCAAAATGGAATAGCTCCCTCTATAAATACATCATGGATGTCTTACCTGATCAAACTCTATCAGCTAAAAACAAATGGAGTGCCCTCCTTAAGTACAACATCATGGATATACAATGGAGTAAATGTTGGCATATATCTCATAACACATTCAAAGATGCACACAGTTCCCTAATTCAAATTAAAATCCTACACTCCTGGTATAGAACCCCTTTGGTACTCCATCATATAGGATATTTAAACAACAATAATTGCTGGTGATGCAATCTGCCTAATGGTGATATCTTTCATATTTTATGGGCCTGTATTCCTGTTAATGAGCTTTGGCATAAAGTTTATATATTTGCATCTAGAGTAATCAGACAAAAATCCCATTAGACCCAACATTTTTCTTATTAGATATACTTACTTCAAGCAATACTACCCTCTCTCATGCACATTTCAGATGGCTAAACATACAGTAGTAGCCAGGGACATTGCCAGCTTTTTCCAGATATTTCGGGAAATTTCTGAAGAGTTTCTCTCTGCTGCCCCTACATCACAGAAATTTCGGGAAATATCTGGCAGTGTCCGTGGCTGCTACTGTACTGTCTCTTCTAGTAAAACGCCCAATCCTCATGAAATGGAGATCAATCCAAGTACCAGCCTTTTCAGATGTTCTTCACAATTTATCTCAGTATGCATCTCTAAACCGTTTATTGCACAGTACTCATGACCGACTCAATATATATTATAGATGTTGGCAGGACTATTTCAATTATATTGACACTTCTACCATCCCTAGGTCCTAATATTTAAGCACTCACCCCTTTATTTTAATCAGTTATACTTCAGATTAGGGACAATAATACTCTTTAGCGCAGATATCCTTCTCTTTTGTTTTCTTTCTCTATCTCTTTTCCTTCTTTCCTTACCCCATCACTCTCCTGTCTATTCTCTTCTTTTTCTTCTCACAGGTTGCTTGCATCTATTCCCTTCTTCCAGTGTATTTACTGTATTCTCTTATATGTGGCTCTATGTAATCAGTTTTATGCTTAACCTCAGACACTCACCGACACTTCTTTCTACATCTAGTGGATAATTTAAACTCAACTGTTTTCTAACTTATAATCCCTTCATCTTTCACTTGTGGCTCTGTTTCTTTATTGTTAAGACATAAACCTAATCTAAATACAGTGACTTCTCTCCTACAGATTATGTACACTGTTTTTTGAATATTTGATACTTCTGCTCCTTATATGGAAGATGATGTGTACCTGTATTATCTGTTTGTTTCTCTTTTATGGAAACCTTCAATAAAAAGTTAACGTGGAAAGGATTCAGTGTGTTGATCAGATTCAGTAGAAGTAGTTGTAGTACTAGAAAACATTACCACCTCTTGGACCATGTAGTGTGCCATATACCACATTACACGGGGTATGCGAAGCAGTTGCATCATTCACATGGGTAGGGTGGGTGGGCTCTCTTAGAGCTGCTCATTTGATCATTCATATCCATTTCTTTGGCCTGTTTGGCTCTGACTGGAACGTCCAACAAAATAATACCCACACAGCACCATTAATAAAAAAAAATCTTAGCTGCCTGTCAGTGCCTGCAGTGCTTGGTGGTGCTATGATATAGGTATTTGCATTTGTCTGTCTGTCTGTCTCTTTCTCTCTCTCTCTGTCTCTCCCAGCACTCTCATGTCACAGAAGAACCGAGCAGGATATGCCACCATTACAGGCCAGTCATGAAGGGGCTAGTAGTATTACTTACTTGGTATTACTTGGTATGAAAGAACAGAAGGCCAGAGCCCATTGAGACTGTTCCCCACACTATGTGGGACATTATTTATCTATTATCCCTCAACCAAACATCTAATTTGTTTTTAAAGACAGTGGCACTAGTTGCCGCTACCAATTCTTGTGGCAAGGTGTTCCATACAATGGATGCTCTTATTGGAAAAAAGTTTCCCCTTTTGCTGGCTTTATAAGTTTTTACTTCAGGCTGTTTATTATGCAGTCTCGGAACATGTCTCCTTTTGGAGAGTGTTAGACCATATTTTTCCATTAGATCTGGTGAATTTATTAAATTAAAAACCATAAGCATATCACCTCTTAATCTTCTAGTTTGAAGAGAGAAGAGACCAGTAGCTTTTAATCTGTTCTGATAATCCAAGTTTGTTAATCTTGGAATCATTCTAGTTACTCTCCTTTGAACCTGTTCAAGAATTGCTATGTCTTTTTTTTGGTTTGGATTCCAGAAAGGGGAGCCATAGTCTAGATACGGTCTAAAGGTTTCTAAACTGATGTTTAACTAAATAAATAAATAATGTATGCCCTATACAATGGAATAAGGCATTGTTCAGTGCGATTAACAAAAGTGCATTTTATTTGCCTCAAAAGACTGTTGGTCATGCAAGCAGTTCTAACACAGTGATCATTTGATGTAAGTTTATTATTAACATATATCCCTAAATCTTTTTCACTGATTGCTTTTTTTATTTAGCAGTTTTACATTAATTTTTATACAAATAATCCATTAAAGTATTTCCTTTGGGCATCTGTGTCAAATGTGACTGACTTTGGCCACTTTTATACATTTTTTTGCATTTTTTTAAATATTTGTCAATAAATCGGAGCTAGTCAGAACTAATCAGAACTTCACCAAGTTCTGGTTCTTATTTAACAAGGGTAAGAACTTCACCGAGTTCTCCCAGCCCTGATAGTTATGCAAATCCTTGTGTGTGTGGGGGAGGTGACAAGGCTTCATATGAACAAAACTCCTCATTTAAACAGATTTTACATCTGTTCTGGTCAACAGTAAGAAATTACAGATGCATGTTTCGTCCTGTTGAGATTCCTCGAGCAGTGCAGCTGTGTTCTCCACAAAGCAAGTTAGCCTCAGGGCTATATAGTGTTGTCGGAATACCTGGAATGCACCCAATGTCATATTATGATAATGACTAGGGCTATGCTTCTGGCATGGAACATTTGGGAGAAAGTCATGGTTTTGTCATGGTCAAAATGACAGAAATCGTGGCAATCATAGAAAAGCCATGAAAGTCATTAATCCATTGTGTGTTAAACAGTTTACCTCTATTTCAACATATTTTTATACAAGCTTTTCAACAAAGGTTTAAATGTTTAAAACAAACAATGTTAGGCTGGTCCAATGGGCAGCTGCCATCTGGATGTAAGTCCCCAAACCCATACTGGGGCTGACCGGGACTAAGCATATTGTGGTGGGAGTACAAATTAAGGGTATACAATTGCAAACACCAAAACTATGGTGTTGCCATGTAAAATGTCAAAATTATGGGGTTGTCATGGAAAATGTCATGCTTATGTTTCTGAATTCTTTCGTCTGTCTGATTATTGATGTGCTCTATGTAATACTTAGTTTACTGCATTGTTTACCTATGTTTGATTATCCTGCTGCTGTATCATTGTTCTGTAACCTCTCGTGTCATGCCTGAAAACAGACAATGTTTGTCTAATGCACTTACCGGTCAACAAAACTAAATAAATATATAAATAAATAAAATACTCAAATCATGGATTGTTCATAAAAATGGGAAAAAAACATGGAATCCATGATTTCCATGACTTCCTTGACAAAGGTACCGCCCTAATACTGACCCTTCTTACATTCCGCTCTCTTTAGTGCATGTGTGAACAAACGGGCAACATATAAAGAGTGGGCTAGGGATACCTGCCAGGCAGTTAGATCGGGTATGTTTGGTAGCCATCTGTTTTAGCTGGGTAGGGTAGTTCGGGTGTTATTCTGTCCTAACTAGCTTATAACTGGTGTAATCAGGCTGGGTATTGGGTTGGGTAGTACTGCACTAAAGGCAGCTGAGGCAGGTGAGTGAGTGAGCCAGTGAAAGTTCAGCATCTGCAGCTCGCAGAACACCTTCTGTTGGATTTGGCATCATTTGTCTGACAAGACAAGTCATGACTGTACCTCTGCAGTTGTGTCACAAATCACGATTTTCATGGTAATTTCTTTTTTTTGGGGGGGGGAGGAAGGCAGTAAGCAAAGAGAGGTAGCAGGAACAGGGCGGCACTTGGCAGGCAACAGGATACTTTGCAGTGGTGGTTGGGCTCAGCAGGGCAGTGGCTGGTGGGTGGGGAACACTGGCAGCTATGGCAGCAACCCTGGCTGCTCACAGGACAATGAAGTCAAGCTGTGTGTGTCTGTACTTGCATAGAGTGATGGCAGGAGCAGCACAGTAAGTAAGAATTTGAATTTATGGCTACGTTCTTTTTAAGCCATACCATTAGATTAGAGGTTGTTCAGACAGGAGCAGGGTTTGGTCAGTGTGGTGCGGCTGACTGACAGCAAGTGAGTAACTTCAGTCCAGAGCACACGCAGCATCAGTAGACCAAGCCAAACTGACAAAAAGAGCACAAAACTGATATGATTTCAGTCACTCGACCCACCTCACCAGCTACTTCTAGTGGTTCATGCAGTGTCAGCTAAGAGTGCCTTTGAAGAACTCAGAATCATGTATTAAAAAAAACAAACAAGGGGGCCAAAAATTGTACTGTGAAAAAAGGAAAGGGCTAGCTAAAATGTTGAGGGGGCCAGAAGTTATCTGTGATCAACTACGGTCTCTTGATTCTCCATATTCTTTTTGGTTTATGTTCCTGTTCTGTAGTGGCAGGTTTTTTTATTAGAATCTCTCCTTCCTCACCTTGTTTGTCTAATTCTCCGGGCCCCACACCAGCCCCACCACCTACCTTCCGTGGAATTTTTAGTGTCCACTAGGATTAAGCCCAGGATCCTGGCCAGCGCGTCAGCATGGCGGTAGTGCTACTGCTTGCGATGCTGGTGACCTGAGTTTGGGAACAAGCTTGGGTCAATGAGGGCTGGCCTGAGAGAGGAGGACTGAGGGTCCTGGGGGATACTCTCCTGCTCCTCCACCTCCTCCTCCTCTGGGGTTGGTGGGTTACCGTCCCCACTGAAATACTGCCAGCTGGGTGACCACAGGTGGCAGTGCAGTCGAAGATGCTGTGGGAGAGTGAGAAGCAGGACGAGGTCTGGAGCAGCAGCATGCACCAGTGTGCATACACTTCTTGGACCTTCCATGCATGCCTGCACCTCAGGGGAGAGGGAGAAACATGGAAAAACCCTGCTGCCAATGTTGATAACGGCGTTGGTGGACTGAACAGGTACTGCTTCTGGAACTCTCAGCATCCACCTGATGAGGATTACAAACAGGTAGGAGGTGGCCCTGCCACTCCTTCCCCACCTGGGGGTTGGGGATGGGTCTAATTCCAGGATGCATGAAGGCCAGAATCTGAAGGGGTCTTTGTATAGGCAGAGCCAGGCACCTTGGGAACTCTGAGGGAAAAACAGAGGCAGTAGCATCAAGAGGCATAAACACACAATGAAAAAGTAGTACAGGATCCTGCTGAATTCTACATGAAACTGTGCAATTCAGTGGCAGTTCATCTTTTTTGTCCTGCAGGAATATGGGACATTTATACCACTACATTTGATTCTAGTGGACACCACTGCACATCCACCACTTGCCCTGGACTATCTATGGTGGCTGGGTGCCACGATCGGTAGTGTAGGACCTACTAAGATTGCTTTTTAAACCTCCCTGAGGGTGCTTGCACACATATACTGGCACTTGGCCCACTATAGGCGTCTAGCAGCATTTCTCCCCTAGTACTACGTCCCTGGTTCAGCCATGCAGCAGAGTGCAACTAACATTCCCCCTCACTGAAGGAGGACGGCTGTCTTGGGATGCTCGTTTGGTGGCACTGAATTATGTGTTGTCTGTGTGACACCATGTGTATGTGTGGGGGTGGGTACACCGGGGGGGGGGGCATGGGGGCTATTTTATATAGAGCCCATGAACATACATATCTGGCCCTGATTATTACTCCCTGCGGATGTCGAAATGGTTGGGTCGAACTGTGGTCATAGGCTTTAGGAGAGACAGTGACTGTGACAGGAGTCAGACAGGACAGTAACAGGAGTCTGAGAAGGATCCATGAATACTACCGGTCAATTGTCGGCATTTGCATTATACATCACAATTGTTTTATTAATTATCTTGTTGCAACAGTTGATATATGATATTAACAACATGTTTAGTAGAAATCGAATGTATGGGATGTTTTAAACTTTTTGTTATATATTTTGTATGTGCACTTCATGTCATTGTGCATGTCTTGTACATTTATGCAAAGAGTATTTAAGGGGGTGAGTATCAGTGGTAAAGCAGACCACAGTGAAAACATCACATGCATCTGTAAAACTCTGGGCTGCCAGTAGGAGTATGGCTCTTGGTATGACAGAATCATCCGTGTATCGCTTTCTTGTTGTCCCTTAAGTTGTTTTGCATTGCGTATTCCATAACACCCTGAGGGGTAGCTGTTTGGTGTTTCAAAGTCTCACTGCTTTACAGTTGTTGGTGGCAGCTTCTTCATCCAGTGTGGACTGAAGTGCCTGGGTATTTACTGTGGACAGGGTAGGGTAGTAAACAAACTAGGGTAGTAAGTCATTCAGGGTAACTACCCTACCCTAACCAATTATCCATTTTACATTAGGTTATGTTTAGGGTAATTTTGGGTACTTTGGAGGCACCCACAGGTAATGTTTAGGGTAGGATATTTTATGACCTGCCCATGCCTAATAAAGAGCTTCTGACACCTTTTATACTCTTGGCCAGGCGGGTCACACCAAGGTGCTGCCTGCCCCAGGATCTAAATTAACAGTTACAGATTTTTGTTTTTATTTGTAATTAAGTGGGTAAAAACCTTTGTATGGTTCAAATGTACTACAGAGGTTCAGAACCACTGGCTGTAGCTCTGCCCCCAAAACAGCACAACATGTTCTATAACATACAGGAGACTTGAAAGAGGGAGCCTGTTCACACAAACATACAATGAAACACAGAATCTGTTGGCAGAAAAGGACTGCTCGGCTCACTCAGTCTGCCCAGATAGTCCCTGCCTTGTCTGCCTTCACAGACCCTAACTGGTCTCCAGCGACTACCTCCTCCCTGCCGATTCACTAATATTCACATATGCCTATGCAATGCATGCTTGAAGCCAGCTGCTGTTTTTACCTCCACCATTTTTACTGGCAATCTGTTCCAGGTGTGCACCACTCTTTCAGGGAAGTAGAACATCCTCACATCCTTCCTTATCTCCCCCCCCCCCAGCTTCATCACATGTTCTCTGGTTCTGTGCTCTTTCTTTCTTTGAAAGAGACTCCCTCCTGCACCCTGTTCACCCCTGTGAGGTACTTATAGGTCCCTATCATGTCTCCTTTCACTCTCCTGTCTTCCAGAGTGTACATTCTGAGATCCCTCAGTCTCTCCTTGTAGGGCTTTTGGTGTAACTCCGGCACTATTTTAGTTGCCCTCCTCTGGATTGCCTCCACCTTGCTATGTCCTTTCTGAGGTGCAGTCTCCAGAACTTGAAACAATTCTCCAGGTGGGGTCTCACCAGTGAGTGATACAGTGGCAGCACCACCTCTCTCCTTCTGCTGATGATACCGCTCCCAGTGCTTCCCAGTATCACTTTGGCCCTACCCACTGCTTTGTCACAGCCCTACCCACTGCTTTGTCACACTGGCATGTCACTTTGAGGTAATTAAATATGATAACCCCATGGTCCATTTCCTGCTTTGTGACTGACATTTACCTCCTCCCTCATTCTATACTCAGCCCCTGGGTTCCTATGCCCTAGGTGCATAATTTTGCACTTTTTAGTGTTGGGCCCAACTGCCATGTTTTGACCACTCCTCGAGTTTCCCAAGATCCCTATGCATTCTTTCCACTTCCTTCTGATTGTACACCCTATTACAGATTTTGGTATCATCTGCAAAAGGCATACATTTCCTTCAGTTCATCTGCAATGTCACTTATGAAGATATTGAAGAGGACTGGTGTCACTACTGAGTCCTGTGGTATCCCAATGGTCCCTGTTCCATCCTTAGTGCCATTTGTCTCACCCTTTGTTTCCTATCCATTTCCCAGTTTCTAACCCAGTTCACTACTTTGGATCCCACCCCTAGTCTTCTCAGTTTTTTAATCAGTCTTCTGTGCAACACAGTGTCAAAGGCCTTACTAAAGTCCAGATAGGTCATATATCCACTGCCCAACCCAGATCTATTTCCCTGGTCACCAAATCAAAAGATATCAATCAGGTTTATCTGAGGCCGGCCCAATGGCACTGAGGGTTGAGGTGCTGGACATCACACCTTGCACCACACCAGCAATCCGTGGTCAGGAACGAGCTTGGCTTGCCGAGGGTTGGCTGGGGAGGAGAGGCTTGAGTGTCTGGAGGACAGCTCTCCTCTCCTGAGGAGGGTGGACCAGAAATTCCCTGGTAGCAGTGACTCCCAGTGGAGATTGGGGTGCAACAGCCAGGGTCACACACTTATGGGGTGTAGGTGATGGTGGATGCCCACGAGAAGGGCACGGGAGTGTGTCCAGCCCACACTGGGCATCATTACACATCCATGCCTCTGAGGAGTCACGATCACGCAAGGAAACGAGAAACACCCCACAATCTGGGAGGACAACGATGCACCAAAGCACCCCATGCCCACCATCAGATCCCACCAATTGGAATCCCTGATATCCTCTGACCCTCCCCCTGCCTGCAGCCCTAGATTGAATGGAGCGCTGAGGATATGGAGGTGGCCCTGCCCTGGGGGTGCAAGCCAGGGAGCCAGCTGCAGGTACGGAGTTCAGAGTACTGGGGGGACTTACGATGGGTGGTCTCAGGCCAGGCTGGAGCTTAGGGACATCTGAAGGACTTCCCAGATAGCGGTGACTAGAGGGAAAAGAAGGGAAAAAGAAAATAAAATCAGTTTTATCTGGCATGATTTCTCCCATATAACTCCATGTTGCTTTTGATCTTGCAGCCCAACTGATTCATGATCCTCTACCAACCTTTCTTTAATAGTGTTTACATTAATTTCTCCACCACTAAGGTGAGTCTCATCAGCCTATAGTTGATAGTCTCTTCCCTGCTGCCACTATTATGTAGAGGGACCACAGCCGCTCTCCTCCAATCCTCCATAGCCATGCCCAATTCCAGTAAACTGTAGAATAAGGCTGTCAGTGGGGCTGTCAGCACCTCCCCGAGTTCTTTTTATACTCTTGGATGTATCCCTTCCAGTCCCATACAGTAGCTTGTCCACTGACAGAGATGCTAGTCCCTTCAGGGCTCTTTCCTCTGAAAATGGACTTAAGTCTGCCTTCCCTTGTTTCTGTTACTCCCTGGTAGTCTGTCCCCACCCACTGTAAAGACTGAGTAGAAATAACCTGTTTAGGATGTCTGCTTTTTCATGGTCCCCTTCTATACAGTCTTCCTCAGCTGTCTTCCTTATCCTCATTATACCTCCCTTTGCTTTCCTCTTCTCACTTTTGTACCTGAAAACAAAATCTTATCCCCATTTGCTGCCGCTTTTACTATCATTTCCTCTGTCTTTGTCTTACTTGCTTTCCTCTGTTTTACTTGGTACACCTCCCTGTCTTCCTCCCTCTGCATTTCCTTACACCTCCTGAATGCCACCCTTTTTACCTTTACCACTGTGGCCACTTCCCTAGAATACTATGGCAGTCTCTCTTTTTCCTTTTTCTTTTACTCATTTTTTTCATGCAGAGGCCAGTAATCTTAATTATGCCCTCCCTTATGTTTCCTCTCACTGGCATTCTGCACCCCTCCCCAGGCTGTTTCTGAAGCTTTCTCTCATTTCTTTAAAATCCATAAAGTCCAGGACCCTCATCCTTGTTTGGTTTGCCTCTGCTCCTATCTTAATGTTAAACCACACTGTACAGTGATCACTGCTACCCAGGGGACTGCTCACTGCAGTGTCTTTACATAACATTATTCTACTTGGCAGGCTGCAGTAGGCGTGCATACGCCAGACCCATTAGGGGTTAAAGGTTAAAGTTAACAAAGATACTACTGAAGTAGCTCAATGAAACAACTTACTGGTACTGTGTGTTTGCTGGAGCCTTTCTCATTCCATGGTGTCATACAATGCTATGGGGCCTGCCATGCCTCTCAACTGTCCCACATTATGAAGAACAGTTCCTCATTTTACTTCACAAAAGCTCCCTGTTCCACATAGTGAGGACTTGTTCCACATTCAGTGTCAACATTTTAAAGCAAAAATCCATTATAAATGATGAAAAAAATATATTATTCAATGACAGACTTTCTGAACATAAATGCAACATTTTAACAGTGTTCTGAGTGTAACCCCCCTACAAATGGGGTTTCCCTAAAAGTCTTCCTCGAGCTTGCCTAAATGCTCACTGCCAGGCTGGTGTCCTGCATTTTAGCAGTTTAAATGTGATTGCCAGAGAGTGCCTGTATAGCCTCTGTGTACTGGCTCTTTAACAGCTGCCTGGATTGCAGTCACAAGTAATCTGAGAGGGAGCTCTTTTGGAAGATGCAACTATTTGCTGAAAATCATTTAGAGTGATAATGTAGTTTGTCTAACCTACCTTCTTTGCAGCAAGGACTGTTTTGTTTATCTCCACTATCTTGGTTCTGGACTGAATTAGACCAATCAGTACTGGTGGGACCTAAAATGGAGCTGGACTACAGGAGCTGTCTGGAGTCAAAATCTGTAGGAATTGTAGTTTTGGGCTTTTTTCGCCTTTTTGCACCTGAAGGGGGAGCCTTTGTTGTGACTGACAGGAGGATCAGCCAACCACACCTTTTTTGATCTTGGGGAATTTCCCAGGCTGCTGCAGCTAGTTTCAGTTTTAAGCTGAGAAGTGAAGAAGTAACAGCTTAATTGATTTTGAGCAGCAGTTCTGTGTAGTTTTGCATGGGAGAACTGTGAATGGGCTGAGTTTTGGCCTGCCTGTCTGCCCGCTGTCTCTGAGAGGGAAAATAGAATTTATTCGGACTGAATCTGAGTTGTGAGGACTATTTAAGCCACTGGACTGTGACCAGGCTTTAACCTGAAGAAGACCGAAGATTTGCTGAATGCGATCAGCCTGTCAGGATTTCCAGCTGCTTTTGAATCCCCAGTTTGTGCAGAGACTTTGCGATTGTGACTGGAGAGTGGTTTGCCTAGTATAGTAGAATTTCCTTACATGTAAATGTACTGTGTATTGAAAGTGGGTCGTGATTTGGTTCCCCACTTGTGAACTATGTTCTGCTTGTTGGAAGCTTTATCCAGCCTAATTGGACTGAATCCGTGTTCATCTCCATTCGGCCTGGGCCATGCCATGCTGGCCCTGCCAAGTCACCCACTGCACAGAGAAGTCACTGACAAGAGACCTGCCTGGGGATCAGCCCCCTGCTCTACGCTTGAACAGGAACGACGCCTCGGCGAATCTTGTGGGCCCTGCTTCTCCTGGCACTCCAGATTAACCACCTGCTGTCTGGATTTTCATCCAGCCTGTGTCCAGTCTTGGGTACCATGAGTAATCATCAGGGTAGCTCCCTGCAACAACAGCCTAATCTAAAAGTGTGTCATCTGATTGTCTTGTTGTTTTCTTTTCACGAACTGAGCCCTCCAGCTCCGGATTACAAATAGTGTGAGTTGTGCATGTTGTTTTCTTCCATCACAGGGCCCCAACCAGCTGCAATGTTCCTGGCTAACCCACTATTCCCATCTGGGTACCCAGAGTGTGACTGTTTATGGACCCTGAAGTGCATGCATAACTGTTTGATTGATAGAGCCTTTAAGCAAATTAACCTGATTATGCCATTCCCTTGTTCAAGCCCCTTAAATAAATCAGATCTAATTCTTTTTTGCATTTACCCTGACTGTGGTTCCAATTTGTGCAAGAGTACTGTACTGCTGTTATTTGCAGTATATAACCTTGTTTTACAGGGGGTCCCCAGGGCCGGGCCAGAGGAAAGCCCTGGTGGTAAGTGCAAACAGTGTGGGTACTTGTGTGGTGTATCAGGGGTATTGTGAAAGTGATTATTGTGTATTGTCCGGGCCACTAGTAAGGAAAGAGGGGGGTTACAGTGTCCCAGAGGGCTGTGCCCAGGTTAGCTTGACCACTACCAACCCTGACCTTTGGGTGGAGGCACCCATTTCAGAACTCAGGCCCTTTAACCTGCTACTATCCAAGCAGGCAGGGGTAGTAGCCCTTGGGATAGCGCCACCTAGGGGTTACATGAGCGTCTTAGGTAAAGATTTGATTAAGTGTTCTACATTTTGCCCATTTGTCCACATGTTGACAGGCAATGTTCCACATTTGGGGACAAAAGGTTGAGCAGTATGGGGCCTGCATAGGAGAGTATAGCTTAAACCTCATCCAGCATGTGAGTTATAGAAAAGGATTAAAGCACTTACTCAGCTCTGTTGCATTAACTGGTAGTCTGATGGAGCAGGACACTCTGTGGTAGGCTATACGGGACACTGGATTATAGTTTTGAAAAAGGCAGAGTCCATTTATAAAAGATGTGATTCCAGTATATTTTTTTATCTGTATAGTCTGTATTTCCTATTATAATAAATCCTACTGACTTCTGTCCATTTCAACATAGTTTAAGGGCAGAAGAGAATCTAAGTCCACCATGTCTGTCCCCTGCTCTGTATGAATAAGTATGCTGTGCAAACATGTACTAATTTAAAGAAAGGCTGAGGCCAACATTTTTGGCATCAGTAAATTCAGAATTTGGATCAGCACATCCTAAATCAGCCTCATGCCAAAAATCAGATTTGTAAGTTACTGGAACACACAATTTCAGAATGTGGCAATGACGCACAATTTCAGAATATGGCAGTGAAGCACAGTTTTGGAATGTAGCAGTGAAGCACAATTTTGAAATGCGTTGGTGACACACAATTTCAGAATGTGGCGGCGGCGCACAGTTTCGGAATGCAGCAGTGATACACAGTTTTGGAATGTGGTGGTGATGCATAATTTTGGAATGGGGTGGTGACACACAGGTTCAGAATGTGGCAGTGACACAATTTAGGAATGTGGTGGTGATGCACAGTTTCAGAATGTGATGGTGGCCTTACAATTTCAGAATGTGGTGGTGGCATACAGTTTTAAATGTGGCGGTGAGGCACAATTTTTGAATGTGGCAGTGATGCATAGTTTCTGAATGTGACCGTGATGCATAGTTTCTGAATGTGACAGTGATGCATATTTTCAGAATGTGGGGTGACGCTCAATTTCAGAATGTGGTGGTGACACATAATTTCAGAATGTGGCAGTGATGCACTATTTGGGAACATGGCAGTAACAATTTTGGAATGTGGCATTGAAAACTCAACTTTGCAGGGATGTACAATTATGGAATTTGGCAGGGATGCACAATTTCAGAATGGGGAAGGGATGTGCAAGTTTGGAATGTAGCAGGGGAGCATAATTTTAGAGTGTGGCTGGGACGCATAATGTTGGAATGTCAGGCTGGGGCTAGCTAGCAAGACGGCAGATGCTTTCTAGCGTGGCTCCTCTGGGCACCAGCGATAATATTGTCTCTACAGCTATCAGAACGCGTTTATAACTAAGTACTTTTTTACTATTTATTGAGCTCATAATATGTCATCTGGCAAACATAAAAATAAGCAGGCAAAACTATCTTTCAATGCTCATAACCCGTCCGAACCGAACGGGTGGATGTATGCAACTCTGGGCCTCACAACTCTGAGCAGGGGAACGTGGGAAATCCACAGGGCTTGGATATGGAAACGCTTACAAAGTCACTGGCTGGGGTTCCCTCTACCCTGCTGCAAATGCAGCAAGACATGAAAGCTGGTTTTACAAATGTGACTGCTCGGTTGTCTCATCTCCAGACTGTGGTTGCAGGATTCACTAAACCTCTGCCACGCACTCTGCACAGATATCAGAGCTAGAGAGGTATGTGGAGAGCTTGAAGATTTGTATGCTGGAGTTTTGGCCAAAGAAATGGCTTCTCCATGTTGGCTGAGCTAAAAGACCAAATTGACGAGCAAGAAAAACGTTCCAGAAGATCCAGTATTTGGATAATCAGCCTCCTGGAGGGCAGGGAGGCCACAACTCTGTAAAAGGGTTGCATAATTGGCTGGTAGAATACTTGGGCCTCCCGGAAGAATGTGGGGCCTATGAAGTAGAAAGTTGCGTGTAGGCCCACCTCCAAAACTGGGTGATAGGCCTCGTCATTGTTTAATTAAATATCCCCATATTACTGACAAGGAGGTGGTCCTGCAGAAAGCGAAGAACACGGTCCCATCTCAGTTGAGAATGGGAAGGTCTACATCTATCAGAACTACAGTAGAGACCTGCAAGTCCGAGACAAAGTTTACACAGTTAAAAACAAGTTGTACAACTTTGGGTGGTCTTTTCTACCTTTACCCTGCCTGTTTGCATGTGGATAAACCTGTCCAGAGTCCGAGATATTTTATCTGTCCCAAAGCCGCTGAGAAGTAGATTGAGAAGGAGGAGACCAGGAGAGGTGCAGGGGACCCTTAGCCCACCCTGAAGGTAAAACTCTTAACAATTAGGGAGCATTGTCCTGTTGTTCCTCATGTTAAATCCTGGGGCTCTTATGTCCTCCTTATTGGGGACAGGACACTGGCACTGTGAATGACGTTGTTCCGGTGTGGTGTTTTAATGGGCTCTGTTTTCTTTCTACTGGATGGACTGCTGGATACTGACTGTTGGTGCCAGTTTACCCACCAACTGACCTCCGACCATGTCTAGGGCACGGGTACCAGTGGAGGAGCAGTGCAGCATGTACTTTACTGTTAAGCCCGAGACTGAAGGGCTCGGATGAGTACTGCTTTATTTCTCTTCATGGGAGGATTTATTGCAGTGCAGAATGAATCTCTTGTTTCAGCACACCCCGAAGTCCTGAGGGACAAAATCAGACACTCCTTTTGCTCTGAGCCCTACTTGTCCGAGATGCTGTTTACCAGTGGGATTTCTCTACTTTTGGTGGAGCTGCTTGTATCCTGAAACCTTAACCCGATACCAGACCATGCCTTGGGGCATGGGTACCAGCGGGGCTCCGGGAGTTAATGTTGGTTGCCGTGGAGGGCTGAGCTAGGTTGGACAGTTTGCTTACTAACAAACCTTGTTTAGACTACACTAGTTTTATCCTCCTAGCTCAGATGTTAGATGTGTTAGAGCTCTGAAACTGCTCTATTGTACTCTGTTCTAAAGTTGTTGAACGTTACATTCTAATTGTTCACTGCTTGGGGCTGTTTTATCTTTTTCTGCAGCACTTTGTCATTTGTTCTTTACTTCGACTGGTTCTCTAGCTACAGTTATTTTAGCTGTTATATTTTATGACTGCATAATGATTGGTGCACTACTGATTTGATAATTACTACATGGTGGGCCTTGTGTTCACCGTCTGCCTGCTGTTTGCAGTGGGGAATCTGGTGGGTTCTGACCTGCCAACGGGGGGGGGGGATCCATGCTGTCCATGTTGGACCTGGGCTACCTGGGTAAGGTCAGTGCTGTTGGACTGGAATTGTTATGTTGAAAGGTAGGGGATCTAGGGTGGGGTGGGACTTAGCTCATTGTCGTTGTTGCTGGGAGCCAGCGCTGGGAGTCGCTGGGGGTGCCTTCAATTGCTGTGTG
Organism: Neoceratodus forsteri; assembly: GCA_016271365.2. NCBI lineage: Eukaryota > Metazoa > Chordata > Ceratodontiformes > Ceratodontidae > Neoceratodus > Neoceratodus forsteri. The sequence goes on from CM057450.1 coordinate 1,550,757,501, forward strand.
TGTAGTACCTACCTTGTGTGCTTTCTGCAGTGCAGATATGGCTTCTAGGGAAACTGGCAGGCTGAAGGGTTGGTCGGGGACTCTTAGTGGAGCCTCTGTGGGGGGGGTGTTGTTGGAGCAGTTGTGTTCTAATCAAAAGGGGTAAAATGGTTTTAGATGAGCAAAAATTGCATACAGATTGTATTCCGGGTGTATACATCACAGATAAGTATGGCTGAGGATGTTAAGTGTGTGTCCTGGAATACAAATGGTCTCAAGTCCATTTTAAAATGAAGGAAAGTTATGGCAGAGGTGCTCAGGGTGAAGGGGCAAATTGTACTGCTGCAGGAGACACACTTCTCCCACATGGAGGCCAAAAAAACGGTAAAATTCATGGGAGGCACATGGGTTTCTGCCACCCTTTCCTCAGAAGCTCAAGAAGCTTTGATATAGATCCCGTGGGGGCTGCCGGTCCAGATTTTGGAGCAACTGGCAGACCAGGCTGGGAGATACACCCTAGTGAAAGTTAATAGTATTGGGAAGGGCGTGTTTCTGCTGGGCTCGGTATATGCTCCCAATGCTGAGTGCCCAGGCTTCCTTTCAGAAGTTGGCCCTGGGTATGTCCCGCTGGGACGGTTCCTGGATCCTCGGGGAGATTTCAATTGTGTTTTAGACACTGTCTTGAACTGATCTAATAGAGCCCCAATGTCCAAGTCAAAGAACACTATAGCCTTGGAGGACTTGCAAGTGGGGCTGGACTTAATTGATGCTTGGTGGCATGCTAATCCCACAGGTCAGGACAATAGCTTATTTTTTCATGCACACCATTCATACGCCAGGACTGACAGGATCCTGGTATCCATGCCTCTGCTGGTAGGAGTGGGAGAGACAACCTACTTCCCTATCTTGTTATTTGACCATGCAATTCATAGTGTTACCTTTAGGGGTCCTGGGATACTTAGGGTGGGGAGAAAATTGGAAATTGGATCCACTGTTGCTGAAGGACCAGGGATATGTATGCTTTATGAATGACTGTATTAAGGAATATCTTCAGTTAAATAGCAGGAGAGAGACTACCCATGGAATTCGATGGGAGGCTTTGAAAGATTATATTAGAGGCCAGACCATCTCTTTTGCCTTGCATTGGAAATGGTTGGAAGTGAGAGAACTATCCTTTATGAGAGCCAAGATTGCAGCCTGCGAGAGGGCACACAGGTTGAACCCCACAATTGCTTTTTATAACGTCCTTCAAAAATTAAAATGGAAATTTAATACCCTGTCGAGTGCTCAACTTGAGCGTTCCATCTTACTAAGCAACACTGGGGAATATTTTGACGGAGATTGGATGGGCAAATTACTTGTGAGGCAACTGAGGCGCAGGGAATCAGAGCGTACTGTGGGGCAGATTTGTAATGCTCAGGGAGATTTTGTTCAACATCCCGATGAGATCAGGAAGGCCTTTGGTGAATTTTATAGCCATCTTTATACCTCAGAGTGTAACCCCCCACAAGAGGATCGTGACTCTTTCTTTGCAGGGGTCTCCCTTAGCAGATTACATGAGACTGAGAGGGTGACACTGGATACCTCTCTCTCTCTCTCTCCAAGCAAGAGATTATGGCAGCTCTTAGAGCCCTTAAGGGGTGGAAGGACCCTGGTCCTGATGGACTCCCTACTGACTTTTTAAAAACATTCCATTCTTTACTCCTAGACCCTCTATTTGATATGATTAAGGAAAGTCTGGATAGGGGTGAGTTGCTCGTCTCCATATGGTCTGCCACTATTACAGTACTCCCAAAGCCCAGGAAAGACCCTTCCAAATGTGCCTCTTATAGGCCAATCTCACTTTTAACAGCTGATTATAAAATCATGACAAAAGCCTTGGCTACCCAGCTGGACCCTCTGTTGCCCAGTATAATCCGCCAGGATCAGTTAGGCTTTGTCAAAGGGAGAATGGGGAAGCATAATATCAGAAGCATTCTGAATATAATGTATCGGTGGGGTCAGAACAAACATACTCATGGGGCAGATGTGGTAGCATTAGATGCTGAAAAAGCCTTTGACAGCGTGGAATGGGGGTATATTTTTGATACCGTGCATATGATGGGGGTTGGCCCAGATTTCTGTTCATGGGTGCACATGCTTTACACCCATCCTTTGGCTCAGGTCCTGGTCAATGGTCTGCTCATGGCCCATTTACCTTGAGTAGGGGTACACCCGGCAGGGTTGTTCCCTTCTCGCTGCTCCTCATGTATTTTCCTGGAGCCTTTGGGCAACCCCTAGAGCTTATCTAGGATACAAAGGGTTTCATGGGTGGCGGATGGGAACACAAAATTGCTATGTATGCTGATAATAAGCTCCTCTGCCTACAAAACGTGGCACAGGACCTCCCTGAGGTCCATAACCCTAATGCACTCCTTTGGCCGGATCTCAAGCCATCGGATGAATTGGTCCAAAAGCGAGCTGCTCCCGGTGGGTACCCAGCACAGAGCACAACTGATAGCTAGCCTTGGGGGATTGCAACTGGTTTCCAGCCTAAAATACTTAGGGGTACAACTTTCAGTATCAACTGGCCGCTTGCACACCTTGAATGTTGGCCCTCTTCACTCTAAAACAGTTGAGGACTATGACAGGTGGGTGGCCTTGCCCCTTTCCTCACTGGGCCAGGTTGGGGTGGTCAAGATGACTATTTTGCCTAGGCTCCTTTGCCTATACCAGTCACTTTCTCTGGAGGGGAGGGAGAGCCAAACTTAAAAGAATAACCCTGTAGTTCCTCCCTCGGGCAGGTGGTGTGGGACTGCCAAATTTTAGGGCCTACTACTAGGCTGTGCAGCTTGCCTTTCTACCCACAGGCAGTACTGCATATGGGTTCTCATGGCTGGGCCTAGAGGAGGATATGTTGTGTGGGAATCTTGGAAATGACACCCTGGCTGGCTCCTTGGGACCCTTTGAGGTGGGACAGATATCTAACCCCTTTACTGCCACCACTTTATACATATGGACAAAGGTCCACCAATATATTGGGTATTCGGGTAATATGTCTCCTAATATAGGCCTGTTTGTAGCCATGCATAACAGGGTATTCTCTCACCTCTATGATTCGGAGACTTTGGGGCTGGCAGAGAAAGGGTCTGTAGCAGTTAACCAATTATATTAGGGGAGCCTTAAAAGTTTTGCAATGCTGTGCAATGAATGGGGCCTACCACTGAGGGATCTCTTCTTTATATCTGAAGATACGCAAAAATGTGGGGAATTCTTGTCTGAAGCATATGGATGGTCTGAGCCCTTGTCCTTGGAGGAGGAGGAGCTTTTTAAGCCCCAACCTTGTTTGAAACCCCTTTCAGTGTACTATCATACCTTCCAGGGCAACCTGCATCAGCAGCAGGACTCCAGTCATAATAGGTGGAGCAGGGACCTTGCACTCCCTATAGATCAGCATACCTGGAGACTGGCTAGTGCACACTATGTGAATTGCTGTCGAAGCAATAAGCTACACCAAATCCAGTTAAATTTCTTACATAGGGCCTATATGACCCCAATGAGGTTACATGAACTGGATGCTTCAAGATCTAAATACTGCCCTAAATGTCTGGTTGCAGAGGCGGACTTCCTGCATCTGGCCTTAACTTGCCCCAGAGTAACCCCTTTTTGATACTCTATGCATGAGTTAATGAGCCGGGTACTTGGCTACACTCCCCTAGGTCCTCTTTAGACCTGCTTCTTGGGGCCGATCCACCTAACCCAGCCTCAAGGCCCTCATAACCATCTGTGGTCCTTGGCACTCAAATGCCAGAACTATTGCCCAGGAATGGATGTCTTCCTCTCCTCCTTCCATCGCCAGATGGGCACAGAACTTAAGAGCATGTATGACAATAGAGAGGGCTCAATTGAGCTTGCAGAGGAGGCTTCCTGATTTCTCTGCCACTTGGCACCCGCTTCTTGAAGCAGTGGAAGCTAGTACCTTTCCTTTTTGAACCCCCCCCCCCCCCTTCTTGTGGTGAAATTGGATTCTTTCCTGCCCTGGCCCCTGTTGCAAACCTCAACTATGTTATATGACCTGGACTTGGACCAATTATGATCTCCTTTAGTACTCAATGTTGAACTCTGTATGGAAGGACAATGAGTACGTATATATGATGCTGTTTCTTGTAATGTATGCACATCTATTCCTCAATAAACTATTTTTGAAAAAGAAAATGTTGGAATGTGGTGGGGATGTGATGCACAATTTTGAAATATGGTGGGTGTGTACTATTCAGGAATGTGGCAGGGACAAGCAATTTCAGAATAAATGGTGTGTCCTCTCACATTCCAACAGCGTGCATCCCCACTATATTCCGAAACTGCCAGTCCCCACCAAATTCCTCAATGTGTGTCCATGTCACATTCCGAGACTGATTGTCCGACCACATTTTGAGATATGAACATACGAAAATGCCAGCAGAAGCAGGCCTTTAAGGTCTACTGAGTCTGCTCGAATGTGCAGCAAGCCCCTTAACCTGCAGCTGCCCCCCCTTCATCGTAACACCCCATCTCACCCTGTCCCAACCTCTCTTAAAGCCACCCACCATTCTACAGGATACCACTCCCTCAGGCAGAGTATTTCACCTGTCCACCACCCTTTCTGTGAAAAAATATCTCCTGATTACCTTTCTGAATCTCCCCCCCAACCTCGTCTGATGCCCTCTCGTATCCCTCCCTCATCTAAGCTGGAAAATCTCTTCTGTATTAACCTTATTTATCCCCTTAAGGTTTTTAAAGGCTCCAATCATATCCCCCAATCCCTTCTCTCCTTCAGGGAGTAAATGTTCAGCTTGCCAAATCTATCCTCGTAGGACTTTCTCTCCAATCCCTGGATCATCTTTGTTGCACCCACTCCAACAATTTGATATCCTTCTTCAGGAACGGGTGCCAGTACTTCACACAGTACTCCAGGTGAGGCCTGACCAGTGACCTGCACAGGGGAAAGATCACCTACCTATTCCTGGAGGAGATTCCCCTTGCTATACACCCTAGCATCCTATTGGCCTTTGCTGCCACCTGCCTGCACTGAGCTTTGTTCATGCTGCCCGTTATAAGCACTCCCAGATCCTTTTCCTCCTCACCACTTTCCAGCGCACCCCTCCCAGCTGATGGTTCCACCCCTGGTTTCTAGCTCCGTAGTACATTACCTTGCACTTCTTAGTGTTGAACCCCAGCTACCATGTTTCTGACCACTCCTGTAGTTTGGTCAGGTCCTCCTGAAGCCCCTTCCACCCTTCAATATCATCTACCACGGCTCCCACCCATCTTCGTATCATCAGCGAACAGACTGATCCTACTCTGGACCCCATGTGAAGATATCAGCTATGAATATCCCAAACAGCACTGGTCCCAGTACCGATCCCTGTGGCACCCCGCTTGTCACTTCCCTTGGTGATGAGAGTTCCCTCAGCACCATCACCACCCTTTGCTGCCTTCCATTCAGCCAGTTGATGATCCATTTGACCAACTTTGTTCCCACCCCTATGTATTCCAGCCCCCCCCCCAGCCTCCCATGCAGCACAGAATCAAAGGCCTTGCATGAAGTCCAAATGCAGGACATCCACTGCATGACTCATGTCCAGTTCTCTGATCACCCAATTGTAGTACTCAGTTACATTTGTCTGGCAGGATCTGCCTGAGACAAACCCATGTTGATGACCATCGTGGAGACTATAGTCCTCCAAGAAGGTCATCAGCCTCTCCTTTAGGATTGCCTCCATGAGCTTTCCCACAATTGATGTGAGGCTCACTGGCCTGCAGTTGCCTGGCTCATCCCTGGGGCCACATTTGTGAATGGGCACCACATAGGCCATCCTCCAGTCTGTGCACGCATCCCGTGTCCAGGGAGGTATTGAACAGGTCAGTCATTGGTCCTGCCAGGTGATGTCACATCCCTATCACATTCTGAGATTTTGTGTCCCCCCCCCAAACATTTTAAAAATTGTGCACCAACTAGACATTCTGTCATGAGCTTTGGTTCAATGCTACATTCCAAAACCACCACCTGACATCTTCTAAAGTACAGTGCCATGCATCTGAACATTCTGGAAATGCAAGCATTGCAGCCAACCCTATGTCATTTTTTTTTAAAAAGGATTACTATAGTTACAGTTTCTTAAACTTTGGAGAAGCAGGTACTATAAGGTTGCTGACGGAAGGACCAGAGTGTGAGTTCAGGAGATGACCTCATCAGTGGCTCTTAACTGAAACTGGCTTTTTGAACAGGTAGTGAAATCAGGGTTACAAAATAGCTCATAACTTTAAAATGAAGTAACACAGAAACCTATTTTTGGCATGAGATTTATTGGGGTATGCTTATTCTAATTCTGCAATGTAGCACTTTTGGTGGGAGTCCCTATTTAAAGGGGGTTCCTTATCCACTCTACTACCTAGGATATCCAGTAATTCCCTTGTTACATGATTTGTCCAGGCTTACCTAGAAGGCCTGTATTGTCTTCATGTCCACTGTCTCAACTGGTGTGCTGTTCCATGAGTTCACCATCCTCTGGGAGAAGTACTACTCCCTAACAATACCCCTCAGTATTTCACCTCCGAGCTTCAGGGCATGTCACTGTCCCACTGATGGACACCAGATCAAACATCTGTCTGTTTGAACTTGTCAGTACACTTGTGGAAAACAGATCACATTCTCTCTCAGCCTCCTTGAACATGTCAAGGGCCACCAGTCTCTCCTCATAGCTTTTGTCTCCTATATCCCTGATGATTTTGGTAGCCGTGCATTGCACCCTCTTGACTGCCTCAATGTAATTTTTGTGTTGAAGAACCCAGAGCTTCATGCAGTACTCCAGGTAGGTCCTGACCAGGCCCCTGCCCTGTTGGTTACCACTCCCTTTGATGCACCCCAGAATTCTGCAAGTCACCTCAGAAGCAGCAGCACACTGCTTGTCATTCATCATACCATTGTCTATTATGACCCCAGTTCCTCACAGTACACAGAGGACAGATTGATGGTGGATAGACCATGATGCAGCTGAGGAGTAGCTGACAACAGAGATATATGTATTGCTTTTGGTAAGATTTTTAAAGGGTATGCCATCGTTGACAATTTGCTGGAGATAGGTTTTACTCTTTTTAGAAAATGTGTGGCTTTCTCCCCAGAAGTGTTGTGTTGTTTGTCTTCAGTTGTAACCTCATACTGGAACCGACTGGAAGATTTAGGGGTCTGCAGACTCGTGGAGCTGACGGTGCGACTCTTATCAGGTGACAAGTGCCTTCAGTTTTGGAGGAGGAGGGATGGCTGTAGGAGGAAGAATGACCATAGGATGCAGCTGAGGAATTGAGTGAAAAGACTCGGTTGGAGGATTACTGTATCGTAAAGAATTTGAAGAAAGCACTTGTTCAGAGAAAGGGGATTAAATGGGAGTGGAAAGTTTCACACAGTCTGTAGTTACCCAAGTATAACAACCAGATTGTTTTAGATTTACAACATTAGATCATGCTGAAAGACTTCCCAGAGGAGGAAACAGAGCCAACGTTTTGGCACAGAGAGAAACCAAGTGAATCTTGAATTTGGATACTGTTGTGCCTTTGGGCCTTAATGAAGATGTTGACTTCACACCATATTTATAATTGTTGTTTGTTTGAATAACAGCTCTTGTATTCACTTGAGATTAATTGTTTTCCTTTCTTTTCTTTTTATACAGGAATATCACTTGACCCATATATCTGTAAATGCTAAGTGTGAGCAACAGAGGAGTTTGCCCACGAAGCACGGATTCTAGTTCAAACACTCATTTTGAACTTGAGAAAGGTTATTCCAATCTTTATTCCATATCATAATAGTAATACTTATTTGAGAACTACGTAATGATAACCAAAAGTAATAACTGGATTTGACTCTTTACGCCCCTCCCATACCATTTACTGTACATTTTCACAATTTCTGTTTAATCCTAAAAGTTTCATCTGGTAAAAGAATATTTAATTAACTTGACTAATAATGTTTATGTTATTCTGAAATATGTTTAGTAACTTTAAAGCTGCACCAGTGATTTATACTGCAACCCTGACCTTTTGCCCTCCCACTGAAATGTTTTCTCTCTGCAACATTACCTGATAAATTTGAATAAGAATGTTAAGAAGGCTGGATTGTGTGATTCTTAAAATCCTGTTTTTTTCTCAAAAGAATATTTTGTATCTTTGTCCAGAAATTATTTTTCATATAGTCCATTAACTTTGCTATTTGTTGAAATTATAGCCAGATTTATATTTAAATATTTAACATTGTGACTTTACTTTTTCACTAGGCTATAATTTCCTGCTGTGCAGCAAAAACTTTTTGTTTGTTGTATTTTTATTGCATTATTACAAGTGGGGTATCTCAGGGATCAGTCATGGGGCCAGTCCGCTTCAATATCTTCATTGGTGACATTGCAGATGGACTAGAGGGTAAGGTTTGTCTGTTTGCAGATAACACCAATATCTGCAGCAGAGTAGATGATCCAGATGGGGTGGGCAGAATGAGAAGAGATCTGGATAAACTAGCAAAGTGGTCAGAAGAGTGGCAACTGGGGTTTAACGCAAAGAAGTGCAAGATCATGCACATTGGGAAGAGAAACCCTGAAGTCACCAATAGGCTGGGAGGGGAGTTGCTGGCAGTCACAAGGGAAGAAAGAGACTTGGGTGTCATCATCATCACCGATGACCTGAAATCATCTAAGCAGACCACTAAAGCAGTAGGTAAGGCTAGGGATGTTGGGTGTGTTATTCAGGAGTATCACAAGTCGTAGAAGAGGAGGTATAATCCCTCTTTACAAGACACTGGTTAGGCCCCATCTGGAGTACTGTGTGCAGCATTGAGGCCACACTTCACAAGGACATTAACTAAATTGAGGCAGTCCAGAGAAGGACAAACAAAATGGTGCAGGGACTGCATCAGAAGACATATGAGGACAGATTAATGGAGCTCAGTATATATGCCTTTGAGCAAAGGAGGGAGAGAGGTGATATGATCGAAACATTCAAACACCTTAAGGGCATTAACAAGGTGAAAGAGTCTAACATGTTTAAATATAAGAAAAATAGCAGGACAAGAGGACACAGCATGAGATTAAGGGAGGCCGATTAAGGGGGAATGTGAGGAAATTCTTTTTCACAGAAAGAGTGGCGGATACATGGAACGGCCTACCTCAGGAAGTGGTGGCTATGAATACAGTGCAGGGCTTCAAACAGGCATGGGATAGGCATAAGGGAGCAATACAGATGAGTATGAATAGATAGACCACTAACAGAGCAAAGGCCTACGGCACATTTATAAGGTAGAAAAAGAAATGGGCAGACTGGATGGGCCTTGCGGTCCTTATCTGCCATCAACCTCTATGTTTCTATGTTTGCATTGGTTCACTTTTTGCGTATGTTTGTACCACTTTAAGAATTTTTGTATAAATGGCTCCATGGAAAGTGTGAATCACAGAACCGCTCCCCGTTGAAGACCCGCTGAAGGGTTGAGGTGCTAGGGCTACTGGTTCTTTCTCAGGTTCCTTGCTGACAATAAATTGCACTAGCAAATTAACTTTGTTTGCCTGAGTGTCGTGCTTCCTTTCTTTCATATGTTCTGAGCAGGCAGCTCTGCACAGGCACCGCTGCTCTCAGTGCACACACTTATTTGTTCACAACAACAAAAAAGCCTTGCAACTTACCCCCCAGGTCACAAAAGATAAAAGGAACTAAACTGTGTGAAAAAGACTATTTATTGTATACTCATACACCACATGCTGTAGATATAAAGTAAGCAGATCAGGTGCCAACCCTGTATTCCATCGCTAAAAACCCGACAGTGTTTCGCTACTTTCTCCTGGAACTTTATCACCTTTGGGAGTGGGGTGAGCTCTGGGGCTTTTTTGTTCTTGTACTTGGTTATTAAGCCTTACACAACTGGAGCCAGTGGGCGATCTCCTTTGTGGTGTGTGTGGTCTGTAGAGACCCACAGACTTCAGAGTTTTGTTGGGATTATGGAAAAACATATTGACAGAGCTGTGATAGAAGTACTTGCTTGAGACACTTATGTTTAAATAAATGCCTCAATCTGCATTTATTGGGCGAAATGGAATAATTTATTTCATATTTTAAATGTGTAAGCAGGATATTTGAAATTTGTATGTCCATATTAAGGTATTCACTTGTTTTTTTGTTAGCTGCACTTAGGGGTGATTTTTCCAGGCAAACATAGAGCCGAATGCTTACATTAGATAAAGGGTATTTTATTCATTTTAATTTATTTGGTTTAAATCTGTATCCAAGGAGACCTTCCTTGAATTTGAATTACCCAATCCAAGAGCACACCAGCTCAGTGTTACATCACAAAGTAGGTAAGCAGCTCTTGTGAGTACAGCTTCCACAGAAGCATAAGGAAGCTGCTGGAGTCAGGACATTCAGGAAGGAGGCCTGGTGTTCTTCAGACTAATGACTTGCATAGTTTATGAAGCTGCTAGTGCTTTAGTTCTTTAGCTCATAATTTAGAGCTTTTTTGAATATCCTATGAAGACCAAGAGACTTAAATCTCAGCATCAGAAGAATAAACTAAAGACTTTATACACCTAGAGCCACCTTTTTACGGCTGCAGGGCAGAGCTCTGCAGACGTTTTGCTAGGTGAGTAGAAATAAGGAGCTCACCAAATGTCTGACGTATTTCTTTTTTATTGGAATTTTATAGCAATTCCTCTGCTCAGCAGTCAGTTCACTGCACTACTTTTTCTCTGTTAGTGTTTCCTAGTGAGGAATGAGGTTCAGATTTCTCAGATCAACACAGAATGAAGTGTTGTTTTTACTGTAGGAGATCAAGGTTGTCATCTGTAACTATGCTATTCTGCAGTGGTTGGTATTTTTATGTTTGCTTGCACGCATGTGCAAGAAACATAGTGCCATCATCGGAGTTTTCGGAGGTGTGTCACACCCTCCTCCAATTCAGTCAGTGTGTTCACAGGCGCGGCCCTTGTAAGCCAATGCATTCTGGAGCTGTCTATGACAAGCTCCAAATGCAGTGGCATACAGTTCAGTGGGGAGCTACGCTGAGTGAGCAGCGATAAGATATCACCTGCCCATGCGCAGCTCCCCCACACACACGCCCACGCAGGTGCATGCCCCCGCACGCACGCATTGACTGTGGCACTGACGGGTGCCCAATCCCCCATCGGCTGTGCTGCACTCCCGCCCCCAAAGCCTTCCAAATGCCATGCTGGGTGCCCACCCCAGTGTGGCACCACGATGATAGCCGACGGGGTACCCAATCCCCGGGCCGCTCCACTGTTCCTCACCGAAGGTGCCAGCTGGGAGCCCACCCAGCGCGGGTAATCGATAAGCTTGGTCGACGGGGTGCCCAATCCTCAGCCGGCTGAACGCTCCTCAACTGCCCTTCGTGCCATGCTGGGAGCCCACCCCAGCGTGGCAAGCGTCCCTTGTCATTGTTAAGTAAACAACACCTGTGAAGGAAAACGGTCCCGTAGTCTCCCGGCCCCCCACAACCCGCACCCACCCACTGTGCACCCCACCTCCCCACACTCCCCACCCCATACTTACCTCCGGAGCTTGGCGCGATGATCTTCGGTGGACCAGGAACACGTCTGCACTCTTTAAAGCCGACTGCGAACTGAGGAAATGCCGGTAAGCTGTATAATGGGCTAGATGGGGGGTTTTCAACTTTATTGCATATCTCAGGCATTTTTTGGAATTTTTGCACCAAATTTTCAACATGGGGTTTTTGGGACCCCTTCTCATGAATGATTTCACTGTCATGGCGTTATTCACGCCCGAAGGGTGATTTCGCGGTCACTGTGCGAAATCACCCTTGGGCCTGAATAGCCATGACAGTGACATCATTCATGAGAAAGGGTCCCAAACCCCATGTTGACAATTTGGTGCAAAAATTCCTAAAAATGACTGTTTTACGAGCGTGCATTGCGCAGTTACTACGCAGGCTCATAAGTTCGCGAATTTTCAATATTTTCATTCCAGATTTTCAACATTGCCATTTTACCACACCTTCTTATGAGCAGTACAGCTGTCATTTTTCACATCTCACCCAAAATGTGTTTCCGCCTATGTAGTGCACAATGGCGCAGTCGGTGTGCGAAATCAATGTACAGAACGAATTAAGAAAATCACAGTGACACTGTTCATGAGCAGAGGTCTTAAAATGGCTATGTTGAAAATTTGGTGAAAAAATTCCTAAAAATGACTGTTTTACGAGCGTGCATTGCGCAGTTCCTCGCGTACTCATGAAGGTTGCAATTTTATATTTCTCCCAGATTTTCAACATTGCCATTTTACCACCTTCTTATGAGTAGTACAGCTGTCATTTTTCACATCTCGCCCAAACGTGTTTCCGCCCATGTAGCGCACAATGGCGCAGTCGGTGTGCGAAATCAATGTATGGGATAAATTAAGAAAATCACAGTGACACTGTTCATGAGCAAAGGTCTCAAAATGACTATGTTGAAAATTTGGTGAAAAAATTCCAAAAATTACTGTTTTACGAGCGTGCGTAGGAAGGTCTTAAAACGGCTATGTTGAAAATTTGGTGAAAAAATTCCAAAAATGACTGTTTTACGAGCATGCATTGTACAGTTCCTACGCACGCTCGTAAGTTCGCAAATTTTCAATATTTTCACTCCAGATTTTCAACATTGCCATTTTACCACACCTTCTCATGAGTAATACAGCTGTCATTTTTCACATCTCACCCAAAACGTGTTTCCGCCCATGTAGCGCACAATGGCGCAGTCAGTGTGCAAAATCAATGTACGGGACAAATTAAGAAAATCACAGTGAGACTGTTCATGAGCAGAGGTCTTAAAATGGCTATGTTGAAAATTTGGTGAAAAAATTCCTAAAAATAACTGTTTTATGAGGGTAAATTGCGCAGTTCCTACACATGCTCGTAAGTTCGCGAATTTTCAATATTTTCACTCAGATTTTCAACATTACCATTTTACCACACCTTCTTATGAGCAGTATAGCTTTCATTTTTCACATCTTGCCCAAAATGTGTTTCCGCCCATGTAGCGCACAATGGCGCAGTCGATGTGCAAAATCAATGTATGGGGCACATTAAGAAAATCACAGTGATACTGTTCATGAGCAGAGGTCTTAAAATGGCTATGTTGAAAATTTGGTGAAAAAATTCCTAAAAATGACTGTTTTACGAGCGTGCATTGCACAGTTCCTATGCATGCCCGTAAGTTTGCAAATTTAATATTTTCACTCCAGATTTTCAACATTGCCATTTTATTACATTTCCTTATGAACAGTACAGCTGCAATTTTTCATATGTCGCCCAAAATGTGTTTTCACATATGTAGCGCACAATGGTGCTGTTGGTGTGCGAGAGCAATGTTTAGGACAGATTAAGAAAATCACAGTTACACTGTTCATGAGCAGAGGTCTTAAAATGGCTATGTTGAAAATTTGGTGACAAAAGTCCATAAAATGACTGTGTTCACGGTGAGCATTGCGCGGTTCCACACACCTGTAAGTTCATGACTTTGTAATATTTTCAGTCAGATTTTCACCAGTGGCATTTTTCCACACTTCCTTATAAATAGTACAGCTGTCATTTTTCACAACATGGCTGAAGTGTTTTCACACTTTCAGCGCAGAGATGCGTGGTCGCTGTGGAAATCATTGTTCGCACAGATAAAGAAAATCACAGTGACACTGTTCATGATCGGAGGCACCAAAATGCCTGAGTTGACAATCTGCTGTAAAAATCCCCAACCTAATTAAATACGGGTGTGCGTGCTACAGTTTCTCTACGCACGCCAGACTTCACCATTTTTTTAAATATTTTTACTACAGATTTGCAACATTGCCATTTTTTACACCTCCCCATGAACAGTACAGCTGTCATTTTTTACATCCTGTTCGGAATGTTTTTGCACCTGTGGTGCTAAATGCCGTAGTCACTGTGCATAAGCAGCTTTCGGCTAACAAACTGATATTCTCCCTGTTCATGAGGTGGGGTCACAAAAAACATGTTGAAAATTTGGAGTGAAAATACCAACGAATGCCTGAGGTATTAGGGTTTCCAACCATAACGCCCAACCCTGTAGAGAATGACAGGCATCAGGGGTGTGACTTGGGATTCTTGCCTGTGATGCTCATACCATTCCACACCCTGCAGTCAGTGAGAGGCATCGAGGTATGCCTTGGACTCTCCGCCCCAAAGTTCACCCCATTCTCCTATATCGCACCCATCTCACCATATTTCCTAATGAAATGGGTGCAGACAGGGCCAAAGACCCCAATGAACACCGTGATACTTGTCAGTGTCTGCAGGGTGGGGTATGGTGAAATGGCGTGGCCGTTATGCCTGATGACCCAAACGCACACCCCAATGCCTGTCACTCTCTGCAGGGTGGTGGTGGGGTTGGCTTCAGTTCAGTACTTCACTGCCATTCCTATTACGCAGCTCTGTAACTTCTACACTACCACTGCCAATGCCAGCAAGCAAACAGTCGGCATTGACAAATGCTTGTTTCTTTCACTCTGACAGTGTTTTTAAGTTTTGAAGGGAAATAATGGTCACAATAACAGCACATGTATTTCAATCTTAATCTGTGTGTCATTTTTAAAATACTTTTTTAAATAACCCAGAGGAAAAAAATATTTAAAACATGATTGTGACAGATTAGTCATTAGTCAAGAAATACAACCAGAGATTAGCAAACATCCCTGAGACTAGTAACTCAAAGGTCACAGAATGGAATGCTATGAACTGACTCCTCAGATGTTCTAAATCTCATTAAAGCCAAAGAAAGCATGTGTGTGTGTGTTTGTGCATGCATAGGTGTAGGCAGGCATACTCCATGTACTCCATGGTGTACCATTTTTTTCTGGTAGGGGAGCAACAAACAGGATCTGAACTGCTTCATTTGTCCATGAACACATAGCACAGAACTACGTGAACCTTTCTGGAATTTTATCCATGGGAGTCAAAACTAGAAGGATTGGTCACTATATTGCCTTTGCATCCCAAGGACTATACAACTTTACATGCTCTAGAGTGGTATGTGGATGTCTGAGTGAACAATGCATGGCATCTGTATTTACCTGTGCATGGAAGGTGCAACAACCAGTGTCATGGTGTACAAAAGTTGTATTTATTGTGCCAAATGGGAAACAAACACTGTCCTGGTGTACATATTTAGATTGCCTGATTCACCCGTGTGTGTGTGTGTGTGTGTGTGTGTGTGTGTGTGTGTGCTAAAGCATATTAATTAGAAATATGTAAAACACATAACTCTGTGTGTTCATTTGTCAGTATTATTTGTGAATATTTAGACCCACACTATTTAAACATGTGCAGTCTGTAATTCGTGTTCATTAGTCAAACTGTAACCTGAAACAGCACCACATTGTATACAGGGCTCTGTTGCCCTAATGATGTCAATGTACTCAATATGTCTGCATGAAACTCAAATCGTTTACTACTAAATAACAGTTCTGCATATGTGAAACAAAAGCTCAGGGAATCACCACCAACCAGTTAGAAACATACCTCTGAACCCACATTTCAGGTTCTTTTTTGTTTTGTCTTCACAAAAATCATAAGCAAAGCTTGCTAGAGAGTGTAAGTTCACTCACTGTCCCTTTATTCTATTCTTTTTTGGTAACCAGGTAAGGCCCACTAGGCACAAGTGCCTGTTTTCAGGGGTGACTTGAGAGCACTGGGGTGGTTAAGTGACTTGCTCAGAGTCACACAGTATGCAAGTGGAGGTTGTGGGAACCAAACCCAGGTCTGCTGGATGTACCAAGCTCATTCACTCACAGCTCATTACTCTAACCTCTAGGCTATACTGCCAGCCCCTTGAGAACATGATATCTGTCAGTCCAATTCTGACACCTAACAGTGGAGAACCCCAGAATGTTTGAGTCACAGAGACAGGAAAGCAGCATTAGACCATGTTTGAAGACTGGCTAATTCAGTTTACAAGTGGGTATAACAGGTGCATTTTAGCCAGTGACAATTTTTAGACCCTAGCATTTACTCACCTGGCATGAAGCAGCACTGGACCATGTGCTGAAGTGTAAGGAAATATTTTGTACCCTCTTCACATCATATTCTTTTTTTTGCAGTTAAACTTTTATTAATTTTTCATAAGATATACAGACAAACCTCTTACAGTACAGTACAATGTGAGGATTTTTTTTAAAGAAATTGAGTAAGCATATAATAAGAACATTGCTACAATAATACAAGGAGCTTTTGGTTTAAAATATAGTAAACAATACAGGTCATGTAATTAGCATATACTTGACATTTGTAGTGAACTTAAAGCGGATAGTATGATTAGATACGGTTTATATTAAAATGTTACATAATATATATGATGCTGCAAAAGGGAAAAAAGTACATTCGTAAAAGGATTGTGGAGTAATAAAGAATGATTGAGAACAGAGTATAGGAAAGAAAAGATATATAAGAAAGTTAAGAAGAGAGACAGGGAAACTATAAAAAAGGGGAAAAAAGCGAGACTACAATGATGTAACAGTAAAAGGGGAAAATCCATATATATTAAGTCCATACATTGGTGCTGGAAGATTTAGTTGATTCCAAAAAATAAAAAGCCCTGCCAACAATTGTTATATAACATGAGTCGGTCAGACAAGATATATGTCATACGGTCCAGAGAGGCATATTGCAATAGTTGGTTAATGATACCGGAAGGGTAGGGATTATGTTGGATTTCCAATGCATGAGGATTATGCTTTAACTTGAAGGAAGAGTATATTTAACCATCTGCTCATGTAATATGAAATTTTATAAGAACGGTGATTAAAATACCAAGAATGCAATGTTTAGGGTCTAGTGTAAAGGTTGACCTACCACTTTCATTGCAAATCTGTGAGTACAGTGCCAAATCTTTTGTATGAGGGACAGTGCCATAAGATATGCAATAAATCCCCATTGGGGAACTGCAGCGCCAGCAATTGTTATTGTTCAATAAACCCATTTTTGTAATACAACAGGAGTTCTGTACCACAAATGAAGGATCTTGGTTTGAATGAGGGAATCTGCTTATCATTAAAAGATTTGTGACAGGAGAGCCAACATCTGGACCATTGTGCATTGGTGATATTATATTGTAGCAAAGTACTCCATCTGTTTTTAGCATTGACAGAGTAGTCAGGAAGGATATCACAAATATCTTTGTAAACAGTGCTATTTAAATTGGATGTTGTTTTTATCCATTTAGAGATGTGCTTATCATACAAGAGAATTGATAGAGAAGGGTGTGAGGTAAGAGTTGCATGCGTGCAGGCTGTAGATATTTCAAAAATCCTGATGGGGAAGATTCCATATGCCTCGTAGGTCGGTGTAAGATTCTAACTTTAATGACTTGGGTTCAAGTATATCCTGCAAAATGAGAATACCCTTATTTTTCCAGGTACGACAAAAAATGGGGTGATTATCAAGAGATATATGGTGGTTACCCCAGATGGGGGTATAAGCTAAGGGTTTGGGGTTAGATTTAATATGCTTGTGAATGATTTTCCAATAGAATATAGAAGCAGCTATGGTAGGTGAGACTTTAAAGAAGCGGTAAGGTGTTATAAAGGAAAGAAGTCGCCACATTACCAGGACATAAGGATGTTTCATATTGACCCATAAAGGAGACTGATGTTGGGTTTGTTAAACCATTTAATTGTTTGAGATGTACGGAAAGCCCATAAGTAGGCTTGGAACCAAGGAAGCCAAAGCCACCTTTTGACCAATGGGATCTAAGTTTATTACGACTAAATCTAGGTATTTTGCCTTCCCAAATGAAGCTGCTGATAATTTTGTCTATTTTGGTAAGAAAACTAGAGGAAGTATCAAAGGGATATTGGAAAATAGGTATAATATTTTAGAGTTATTGACATTTTAATGGCGGACATTTTACCATTAAAAGAAAGTTTAAGTAGCTTCCATCTATCAAGTGTTGTTTGGATACTGGTTAACAGAGGGGAAAGATTAGCATCCCATAATTTATTCAATGTCGGGGTGATCCGAATGCCAAGATAAGATATACCTTGGGGGGCCCAACGAAAGCCTAATGAGTTGTTCATGAGGGGACTACAAAGGTTATTCAGTGGTAGCGTTTCGGATTTGTTAAGGTTTAGAGCTAGTCCGGAGTGGGAGGTGAAGTCATTCAGTAGTTTAACTAAAGGTTGCCCAGAACTTTCGAGGTTTTCAGTAAAATAAGGAGATCATCTGCATATGAAAGTGAAGTATAGTGAGAGTTACCATAGTAATGCCTTTAATTGTACCGGATTGACGTAGGGACGAGAAAGAGGTTCCATGGCAAGTATAAACAATGAAGGCGATAAGGGCATCCTTGTCTGGTGCCTCTTGCTAAGTAAAAAGGAGGGGACAAAATAGAGTTCGTGAGAACTCGAGCTGAAGGGAGGTATAATAATTGAATCCAAGCACAAAAATTATTTGTAAAGCCAAATGAGATAGCACCTGATATAGATATTCCCAATTGAGAGAGTCAAATGCTTTCTCAAAGTCAATGGCTATTGCAGCTGCAGGGTTTTAAGAGTTTTGCTTTTGAATTAAATTGAGTAATGAGCTAAGATGATCGAACTGTTTCTATTTTTGATAAATCCTGATTGAGAAGTATGGATGAGTTTAGTCATTAAAGATTCTAAGCGGAGAGTTAATAATTTGGCAAAGATTTTTCCATCAGTATTAAGAAGTGAGATCAGTCTATAGTTTGAAGGAAGTAAAGGGTCTTTGTCTTTTTTTGGTAAGACTGTTATGATGGCTTCGGTCATTGTGCATGGGAGTTTCTTTATTAAGGTTGCTTCTTGGAATACATTGACTAATACAGGACAAAGAGTGTCAGATAGGGTTTTATAAAAATCAATAGGGAACCCATCACTGCCAGGTGCTTTACCGTTTTTTAATGATGATAAAGCAGTTTGGATTTCCTGTCAAGTGATTGGTTTATCAAGCACAGCTTTGTCCTGAGGGGATAGGTGGGGTAGATTAAATTTTTCCAGAAAATGTTGTATTAGGTTGGGATCTGTAGTATTAGGTTGCGAGTATAGTTGATGGTAAAAGGATTGCATTATACGATTGATTGAAAGGTTGTCTGTGTGTGTCTGACCTGATGGATCTTTTAGACTTGCTATATGTCTCTGCATCTGTTGAGTTTTTAGCTGGTAAGAGAGCAACTTTCCGCATTTATCCCCTTGTTCCCAATAACCGTGTTTAATCCTAAAGGGCAAGTTCAGCTTTCCTGGATATCAACTCGTTAATTTTAATTTTAATTGTAGAATTTCCAGATGAAGCTGTGAATTATGATTGGGTTTATTTAATTTATAGTATTGGGTCTTTTTCTTTAAGGGATTTTTCTAAATTAGCTAATTGTTGTTCTTTAATTTCTTTCTATGCGCTTGCATAACTAATAATTTTACCTCTAATAGTGGCTTTTAATGCTTCCCAGATAGTACCTTGAGACATATCTGGAGTATCGTTAATAGAAAGAAAATCTTGAATCTGGGTTTTAATCCAAGGAGTGAATTCAGGGTCTCTGAGTAAAAGTGGGTCTAAACGCCAAGATGGGGATTTAGAAGAAGGTGGACCCCAGAGTAAATGCAAACTGATAGGGGAATGATCAGATATAACAATAGGGAGAATCGATGTATCAATAATTTTTTCAGTAATGAGGGGAGAAGAGAACCAATAATCAATCCTACTATATGATTTATGTAAAGAGGAATAAAAGGTGTAATCTCGTTGTCTGGGATGATGTAGTCTCCAAATGTCAGAGAGACCTAAATCCTTCATAAGCATTGATAGAGCATTAATACTACGGGGGTGGGCATCATGTGATGAGTTACTTCTGTCTAAATATGCTTGTAGTGCTAAGTTAAAGTCACCACCAATAAGAATAGGTGAATTATTTTATTATTAATCATAATTTGTTGGATAGATTATGGAAGAAAATGGGTGAATCAAAGTTGGGTGCATATACATTCACAAACATAAGCGGACCTGTGTGGTGTTTAATAGGGTTATAATCCACCTACCATCCGGGTCTCTAATGATTTTATGGGGCCAATTAAGAGATTTATGTATTAAGATAGCAACCCCATGTTTTTGGATGGAGAAGATGATGCATATACTTGACCGATCTAGTCCCTTTTAAGTCTGTCGACATCCTCTGATAAAAGTTTAGTTTCTTGTAAGAAAGCAATATGTGTTTTATGCTTTTAAGATAGGTAAGTACTTGCTTACGTCATAAGGGAGTTGAGTCCCTTGACATTCCATGAATGTAAGATTAGATCACTCATGGTACTAGGATGTAAGGTAATTAGTTACAAATAGGAATGAGGGACTCAATACCATTAATTTGGAGGATGCTCAGATTCAAAAGGTAAATATATATAATAAACAAATGTGCAGGGCCCTTAACTTGTATGGGTTCGAGATGATTGAGTATTTGTATTCATTTTGTCTCGCAGAGGGAGAGTATAGAGATAAGAATATCAAGTAATTAAACATTAGAACCAACAAACGTTAGTATAAACTCAGTAACAAGAATATTAATTTGAAACTTTTATGAAATGCAGAGCAATAAGAGTCGGTAAATATACTAGGACTCTCACTCTACACTACTAAGCTGTAGAGTAATTAGTGAATCTCAAGATAAGTTTACCTATAATCTTAAGATACTAAACTTTATATAACAGTATATTAATGAAGTGTAATTGAGATTTGTGCTGAGGTAATTAAAGCATTACCCTGGAAAACAAAACATCATTCTACCAAATAAAAAGGATAATTATGTAATAGTGTTAAATTCCAAACACAATGAATTAGCTTGGACCTAGCAATAAGTCCAATATTAAATAAAGTACACCAACATGATGGCAGATAATGCTGAAACAGTGTGAGCCAGATAAAAGGATGCCTGATGTGTATTAATCCACATAAGCTAGGTTGGGAATGCAGTATATACTATAGGTTCATAGTGCATCAGTGTATTGTGGAATCATTTTTATAAGTTCCAATGATTTGGAAGAAAATGGGATGAAGAATAATGTGAAAAGGCGGAAAACTCAATGTATAGAAATACAATTGGAAGCATACTTTGGTGCAAAATCTGTGAGATATAATGGGAATGCACCTGATGCACTACATACCAGAAGTGATGCAAAATAAATATTAAATAAGTAAATGATTTTAGAGTATTTGTCTAATCATCCTCCACATTCCAAATGATAGGATTTATGGGAAAATGCTATAATAGTAGGGGTTAAGGGCACACTGATATGAAATACAGAACTCTATATATGTATGTATGCGTCTGACCACATGGTGGCGCCAAAGCTTATGAAAAATTAGAGTGTGAATAGCAATTATATATACTAATGTCTGGCACCACACAAGGATTAATTAGAAGAGATCTTACAAACATTTTAATATTTATTCTTTCTCTCATTTATTTTTTTTTCCATTGAATACATTGAGAGTAACTCCCACATGGATTAAATACCTCCAGTGTCAACTGGCTCACCTCCCACAGACAGATACAGGCTTCTTAGCAGCGATAGTGATTTACTGCATTTAAGTGCTCCAAACCTGTTGGATGCGATAGAGACTGCACTTTGCGGTAAATGTACTGAAGGAATCGAGTGAGGTGGTGTGAAGAGGAGGGATTCTGGTGAGAAACTGCTATATCACATCTAATTATGGGCCATAGTATTTATTACAAATTTTTTTTTTTTTTTTAGTGGGAAAAGCCTCAGGTAGCCTTGCTCTTCGATTTTCTTCTCCTTTTCTTTTGGGTGGTTCAGATGATTTAAAGGAGAATTGGACAAGATCAGCCCAGGAAGAATCGGGAGAGTCATTACCCATTGAGAGCTTCTTCTGGTCTTGAGTAAAGGGGTTGGATACAGTCTGTCTCAGATCCTCCAGATGAGTGCAGATCTTCTTGGAGCAGATCTTCTTGGAGTGGGGAGAATTTGTTAGACAAGGTAAGAGGAGTAGAAAAACTGATGTGACGTTCCACATGGGAAGCTGGAGAGGTGGAAATATTATTTAAACAGCAAGTATTATTATTTAGAGAAGAACCAGATGCTTTTTTTTTCTTGTATGCGTGCAGAGCTTCTGGCAGGAGCTACAGTGGCAGATATGATGGCTGCAGATTTCTCAGGGACCTGAAGGACAGTTTCAGCAGGAAGGGCAAGACATTGTAATTGCGAAGTGCTTGTGCTGGAGCAGGAACGAGCTGCATTAGCATCGCAAGGCAATGTAAGTGCGGGCTGTGTCCAATTCAGAAATTCAGAAAGAGATTCTGGGGTACTGAAATCTCTGGTAGAATTATTCAAAAAAAGGCGCATTGTTGCAGGGTAACGCAGTGCAAACTTAATTCCACGCTGATGAAGGATTGTTTTAATGGGGTTGTAAGCTTTTCGTTTGTTAGATAATTCTTTAGAACAGTCTCTGAAAATTAGGATTCTGTTTTCTTGCCAAGTAAGTGCACCTAATTGCCTCGCTTTTTGAAGAATCAGTTCAGTATGTGCGTGGTTTAGAAATCTGGCAATGATGGGCCTGGGTTCTGGTCGGGTCCAGGCCTCGGATTTACGTGCGTGAGATCTCTCGATGATTAGGTCTTGGCCGGCTGGTAATTTAAGCAAAGAAGGAAGTACATGAGTTAGAAGAGCACTGGTGTCTCCTAGTTCAACACCTTCAGGAAATCGAGAAATCTAAGGTTGTTACGCCTGTTTCTATTTTCAATATCATCTATTTTGTCCTGAAGGTTCCTAATAACTCTGTCCTGCTCCCTGATGGTAGCCTGTAATGTGTTAATGGAATCTTCATTTTGAGATGCTTTATCGTTAGTAGCTGATTTTTGATCAAGTGCCTGCATATTATTGATATTTTGTTGAGATGCAATTTTAATACATTGATTTCACTTATTAGTTGCTGAAACATTGCCTCACCTCTATTAAGAGAACTGTTATGTTGAGATTGGTCTGCCATTATTGTAGGCCTTAATAGAGAAATTGAAAAGCTGTAGATAACTCGTTCAGTAATTATAAGGCAATAAAAATACTGTACCAGAGCTGTTCTGCGATGTACATATAGTAAGATCTCAGGTGTTGGTGAAGGTAGGAAGTCTGGAATCTGTAGGATGGATGATGATATTTGGTGAATCCAGGGAGATGAAGAATCAAGCAGCCATCTTCAGCACAGCGCCCTCTGGCTCATCATATTCTTTTTCACTTTGGAGTTGGACAATAGCAATTTCTACTAGTTATTAGCCGGCCTGGTGGTGCCGAGGGGTTGAGGTGCTAGCCTTACCTCGAGCCATGCCGGCAACCCATGTTCGGGAGTGGACTTGGGTCACTGGGGTTCAGCCAGGGAGCAGAGGATTAAGCAGCCAATGGACTGCTCTCCTCTCCTCTCCTGGGGAGGGTGGGTTGTACATCCTGCACTTCCAGTGACTCCCAGTGGAGACTGGGAGCTTGCCACCAGTGGGGCAATACATGGGGTATGGAGGTGGCAGCAGACATCCTATGAATGGGCATGGAAGGCCCATTGTGCGTTGGGTGTCATTGTACATCCGCACCTCCAGGAACTCAAAGCAAGGAAAAAGGCCCTGGCACTCAGGAAGGCAAAGGTGGGTCCAGTGGATAGCCCCAGTGCTCAATGTTAGGTCTACGCCAGCCAGTCTCTGAATCTCCTCCCTGCTCCAGCCACCCTACTAGATTCTAGATGGAGTGCCAGAGGAGTAGGTGGTCCCACCTCGGGGGTTTAGATCCAGGGGTTGGGGGTCGGCAGTTGGGCGAGGAGAGATCCTGGTTGGAGGCTAGGTCTTGGGAGACCTCAGGCAGAGCAAGAGTTGGCCGTCAGAGACCACACCATAGAGAGTCCTAAGGGGCCAGAGAGGGAGCATAAAGAAAGTAAAAAATCTATAGTTCTTACTCCTTATCACAGCCCTTTGTGAGAATAAGGAACCTAGAGAAAACTACACACATATATGCATGGGGATAACTAATTAATCATTTTACATGATTATGAGACAACTATATATGGATGTACAACATCTCCTGTTGTCTTAGAATTCCTAGTAGTAACTCCAAGTATAAGAGAAAACAGCTTTGGACACAGGAAAACATCTTTATCAGTTTTATACCTACAGTGTTGCGAGGCACAACATCAGACTGTACATGGCTGGCAGGTGTCCAGGCATCCTCTGCACTCTGTTCACAGGAAAATACATGTAACCAGCTGTCACTGAGCTTGCAATACCTAGCTGTCTCACCTTCTCTATCCTCTAATACCCATTTGATTATCGTGTCTGTATATTAAAGTACAATATGAATTATGTGTACACACAGTTTACGCTTATTGATGTTGCAATATATTAATAATTTTACACTGTAGCCATTTGAATCACATGACCTGTCATACATAGAAACGTAGACACTGATGGCAGATAATGACTGCTGGGCCCATCTATATGCCTGTATTTATTTACTGTATGTTCACTTTTGCTGCAGAGCCAGCTTGATCTACAGCACTGTCTCTTCCACCTCCTTTCGTCCTCCAAACCAAAAGTTAATTGGTTGAACAGAATTGCAGTCCCATTACAAGTGATATTCCAAAATGAATTAACAAAAAAAAAAAAAGGTCGCAAATTGTAAAAAGCATCCTCGGCTACCTGTCATTACTTCATGAAACAATGTCTGGATTATTAAAAATAAATAAAATCCCATATTGTAGCTTACTCAACATTGGTATACAGCAGGGTACCATCATAATACAGTAAATTCATACAGTATACACCTATCATGGTGTCACAACTCTTTGAGTAGTACAATCCTTCACACATGTTCACCTTGATTTTTTCAGCCTTGCTCAGTGCATATATTATTACTGATTTTATTATCATGTCTGTGTAGCATAGCACAACATGAATTATTTATACCACACAGTTTACAGTATCAACAATGTGCATATTAATAATTTTACACTTTATCCATTTGACTCACCTAACCTGTCATACACAGAAACATAGAAACTGATGCAGATGATGACCGCTGGACCCATCTAGTCTGCTCATTTTAGCTTGATCTACAGCACTTTCTCTTCCATTCCCTTCCTTCCTTCCTCCAAGGGTTCCTTTGTGCCTGTCTGAGGCATTTCTGAAACCCTCCACTGGTTTCACTCCCACTGCCTCCCATGGAGGGCTGTTCTAGGAATCCACCACCCTTTCTGTGAAGAAGTACTTCCTCACATTGTTCTACAGCACCTTTTTCTCTGAAACATACCTCCCTTCTGTACCTTATTAACCCCATGAGGTATTTAAAGGGCTACATCATATCCCGACTCTTCCTCCTCTCTTCCAGAGTGTACATATTGAACTCTTTCCATTTCCTCTCATAGGGCTTCTGATGCAGACCTTGCACCATTTTGACATCCCTCAGCTTCCTTTTTGTTACTTTCTCTTTTTTCCAATTGTTCCTCCTTCCTCTCTTCTTCTTTGACTGTTCCTTCCTTCCTCCTTTGCTAACCCCTGCTTGGGATCTCTCCTACTCTATCTCAGCCTGTGGTGGCCCACTTCTGCCTCCCCCATTTGTTCCACCCCAGTTACTTTAAATGTCCATCAAAGTAACATTTAAAATGTGCGCTGAGGACTATGGTTCCCCTTAATGGAAGCTGGCATTCACCTCAGTATAGGCTTGTATCCTTCCAGGTTGGCCCTCAGTCCCCACTGAAGCCATGCCTCTCCTCTCTGCAGCATTTCTTCTACCATAACTTGAAGGCCTTGGTGCAAGCTCCTCTTCTTCCCCACATAGTACAAGACATACTCACCGCTCACACTTTAAACACATGGGAAATACAGGATCAATCAGATAACTTTACTGAAAATGAAATTTACACACAAAGCTGCCTACAGTAATTAATCTTTACATTTAAGCCCATTAAACACCCTTATCAAGATAATGCATTAGCAGCTGTAGTGGCTCTGACCAGAATTTGTTGCACTAGCTATCAGTAAATAATTTGAATGGCTTTCTATCAGAATTACTTTGGGACCTATCCTAGCTTGTTTTGTTCACCTCTTCATTTATAAAAAAATTACATTTTATAGTCTGTGATTGTTTTAGTATAAATGGAGCTTAACTCGGATAGATGAAGTATACTGGGGGCTGCAAAAGCTAGTATGTATTTTTATTATTTTGTTATGCTTTTCCATTTGCGGTCATACTTTCTCTCTGTTTATATTGACTTATAACCACAGTGTGGTCCTATGAAGCCTTTACAAAGACATCTGGGCCGATAGTCAAATATGTGCAAAGCACAGTGCAAACATTTGCGCCATGACTTGTGAGCGCCTGTGTGCACGAAGATGCAATATTCAGTGGAACAGTGCACCAGCACTATTTGACTGAATATAAGGCCATGCTAAGCCACTTAGTGCTGCCTCAACAGGGCTCCTTAAGTATGCCACCAGAATGGATCAGCCAGAGCACCATTTCCAATATTCAAAGGACCCATGCAAATGAACCCATTGGGCATGCAAGGTGCTAAGGACATTTGCATGCTCATTATGAGCTCATTTGCATGAGTAGTGAGGCAGGTTAGCACAGTGCCACTCCCTCAATTGCCTAGTCACAGCCATGTAGACATATCCCTGGTACTATTGGCACCTCCTCGGACGATTGCCAGTCCATTCTTTACTTTAAAAGGCTCCCTGGTGCTAATGGACCCCCCTGACCAATTGTCAACCTGTTTCTTTACTAAATATTATCTCTGGTGCTGGTGGTAATCCCCCTCTTTCCGATTGCCATTTCTGGCTTGTGAATGTTATCCCTGTTGCTAGTGGTAACCCCAACCCCCATTCTCAGCTCTGGCTTCCAGAATATAAGCCCTGGTGCTAGTGATGCTCTCCCCCCAATTGCCAGCCCTTACTTACAAACAACCCTTTCCTGGTATCCAGTAGTAGCCTCCCCCATGGCACTGGGCACCCCTCCACTCACCATATTCTCAGTAGTGGTGCCACAGGTGCATACAGTGAAGGGCACAGCCCTCCTCACACTTCCTTGGCTGGTGCCGTATGTACAGCCAGGTAGTGTGCCTCCTATTTATAGGACAGGGCTGTCCTATAAATAAGAGGTGTGCTCCCTGGTTGCACATACAGCGGCCAGCTGAGAAGGTGTGAGGAGTGCTGTGCCGGTCACTGTATGCACCTGTGGAACCACTGTTGAGAATATGGTGAGGGGTGGGTAAAAAGCCATAAAGAGCCCCAGAGGGGTGATTATGATAATGTCTCTTAAAAGAGAACAGTATTGGATTTTGCAACAGGTGGGTCAGAAAGACCAGGTTTAAATGAAACAATAGATATCAAACCATTTCTTAAGAAATAAGAAATGTACTGTTTTTTGTTTTTGTCCTATATTTTAGCTCTGGTACTTTGTTGATATAAAATGTATGGTGTACAGTATAGGAATGACATGCACATCTTGCAGTATGGATATATGTCTAACTAAATTCTGTTTAATTTTCTTTCATAGCTACTACGGCTAAAATTCTAAGTGGATCCTCATATTTTTTCATTGGAGGAGGACACTGGTGTACATTAGCTGTAGTGGTAAAAACTAAAAAATTAAAGATTGATTGTTAAATTAATGGTTAATAGTAATTTGTGAATATGGATGTGTTCATACGTTGTGTTAGTAATTTCAATTTTGAGATAGGTATCTATTAAAGAATATGTTTTTAATATTGTGCACTGTCACTTTAAGTCACATTATATTTAATGGTGTTGGTATTCTTGACATGCTATTCCTATGATTAAGTGCTAGGTGGCGCAAAATGTGTTAGGATATCCATCTTGTATTGCTGAAGGAGGGGGCAGCATACATGGATATGGAAGCCTTGTGCTTTGTGCATAAATGAATTTGTTTGATAGCACATAACATGGTTTCTGGCTTCCCTTTTGTGCATCGATAGCACATTTCTTGGATGTGCTCAAAGGAAAAAGCTGGATTTACTGGTGCTGGCAAGTGTTTTTTGCTTGAGTGGGTGGGTACCCGGTGCCTCAGAGGGAACCACTAGATGTCAGGGAGGGATTGTTTGTAAGTCAGGGCTGGTGATGGGGGGGGGGGGGTGCCACTACAACCAGGAATACAGTGTACAATGGGGTTGGGATCAGGAGGGGGGACACCACTAGCACCAGGGGTAATATTCTGGAAGCCGGGGATGGGATCAGAGGGGAGAAGATGCCACTAGCACCAGGGATCATATTCTGAAAGCCAGGGATGGCATCGGGGGGAGGGGACAGCAACACTAGCACAATGGATAATATTATTGGAAGCCAGGGATGGGATCGGGGAGGGGCACCACTAGCACCAGGGATAACATTATGAAGCTGGGGATGGTGACTGAAGGGGGGGGGTTACCACTAGCAAAAGGAATATTTAGTAAAAGAATGGGCTAGTGATCTGCTTGGGGGGTTCCACTAGTACCAGGGAGCCATTTAAATTAAAGAACAGGTCGGTGATCAGCCGGGGGTACCACTAGCACCAGGGAGCTGTCTAATTTAAAGATTGGGATGACGATCAGCTGGGGAGGTTCCAGGGACCACAGGGAGTGGGTGTGCTCCCCCAGCAGCCAACCAGCTAGGTGTCTGCATTACCTCTGGCAGCCACTAGGATTGCCTAGAGTAAGTTTTGTTTGGTGGTATTTGCACTGCGCAAAAAGACTGCACTAAACCCATTTGCACAGCACAAATCTGCTGAATATGAGGTTGCATACATATTCATGGCTATGTCCCTGCACCACACGCATACATTATGTTTTGCATGGGCGATAACCCTTTTTGCCTGTGCAAAAGCGCCTTTTGAATATGGGGTGCCAGTGCAAACCCCACTTTATGTGGGCAAAGACTGGTCAGCGCCCTTGCAAACTTTTGAATATTGAGCCCCTGGTTGGGAAATAGATGAAGCCCTCATAAGCATTTCTAAGTTCATGCAGATCGAACTCAGCGAGGAACTGTTCTACAGTCACCAACCTTTTGATGGAACTTTGAGCTACTGCAAATGTGGGAGATTTTTTTCTAAATATTTCTATCCATGCGCACCTGTTGGACAATTATTTATACCCTGAAGGAAACAGTTTTGTAACCAGGAGAGAGACTTACAAAAAAAAAAACACAGTGTGGATGCGTCCTGTTTAAAAGAGGAGCAACTGATTGTTCTTTGTTTATATTTTACTGTGATTTTTGAGGTGTGATTTTATATTATCTCTTAGAGTCACTGTTTGATAATTTCTAGTCTGCCCTTTGCTTGTTCTTATCTTGACAAGAGCAGAAACCTAATAGTGTTCTTCAAATGGATTCAATATGTGAACTAAACAATGTTAGCTAAAAGGGCAACATTTTTTTCCTTTTACCCATCACTCTGTCACACATATTACTTGTTATATTGTTGACTTAATCTTTTTCTCTTTTTATTGTACTTACTGTTTGCACTGAATGTTTGTCTAGGTTGGTTTTCGGGTATTTTTGTATGACTGGGGGTAAAGCCTACTGGAGGGCTGCAACTTTGTTATCAGGTTAGAGAGAAGGGACTATGGGTCTTCATTTGATGTTAATGTTTTACGGTGAGAACATTTGACTATCAATGTTTCTCCGTATTTTGGAATTATCTGTAATCCAAGGAACTATTGTTCCAGCCAGGTCCCTGAGAATTCTGTTGGCATCAATGGTGCATTGTAAGCTATTACATATATGTTGAAAAACCTCAATAAAATATCAGTTGCAAAACAAAAAAAGGAAGAAAAGTAATAATGTTAGTTTGACTGCTTTGTTGGGCAGTCTCAAAAAATAACTGCGAAATCAAAACATTGAAAAAATCTACAACACAAAAACGCTTTGAGATTAATAACCAGCCTAGAATAATGGAGCATTTAATTAACAGAACTAAGGCAAATCTGGCTTATGCTAGTTCTCCCAGATTGAGTAAAAGCTTGTTGGAACAGGGCAACCTTACTTCAACTCCTAGGTTTTCCTTTTTAGTCCATAATAGTCTGATGCAGTCCCATACTCCAGTCTCTAGTGGACGACCACATTCCCTTTTGAAATCTCCAGTGCTAAACCCACAAGAAGTTGACATGGGTTGAGTGAGGGGGGCTATTTTAAGTAGCTCACATGGTAATGAGAAAGCTGAAGAAATTGTACTTTCTAGTAGTTTTTTTTGCTTTGCAACTTCCTGTGCCATCCCCATTCATTTGGGTCACGATAGATTTACAAAGGTGAATAAAAGTGAGATCTCAAACTCAGTTATGGCTGGAGTTCTTTCTGATATACATAATACTATTATTGGTTTGAAAAATCTTGATAAATCAAACTTTTCAAAAGTGGAGGCAATGAATGTTAAACTGTCTCAATTAGAATTGACTCCTTCTAATATTAGAATTTCATCAAACAGAGTAGACTCGCCTAAGGTATTCAAGGCTCAGAATGAGATAGCAGAACCAATTTCATACTTTCCATCATATCTTAGAGGGGATATTATTAATATGATGAGTAATTTATGTGCTGCTAGGTTTACCTATACCGAGGTTGTCGCTGATATCCCCCACAGCGATGGAATGCTGCCAACATCCCTGACTGTGCCGTGTCCTGGCGATGGGAACATCGCGACACGGGTCGGAAAAGCAATACGGGGCTATGCCCCCCCGCTGGACTTACTGATTGTCAACTCTGGGGTGCGGATCGTAGAGGGAGGCAGCTTACGGGGTGTTGCTGTAAACATCCATCACTGTAACAACCCGTTCGACACTGTGGATGTCGAGCGGGTTGTTAACTCGCTATGATGGAGTCACCGTGGGGATTCGTTGTAGGAGCGGCATACCATGCTGCTAACCTAATGTTGAGGAAGCAGTTGGTTATCATTGGTATGACTTGGATACCATTAGAGAAGATATAGCCATTAATGGTGCTAGGGTGGATGATATTTCAGCAAATTCATCCACCGAAGGGATCTTCCTCTATGGAGTTTGTTGAGCCTTTATCCCAGTACCCTGCGTTCAGCCTGATTTGAGTTCTATATTTATTCCTGAGTTGGGTCCTCAAATTGAGGCTAAAAATAAAAAAAAAAAAAGTGTATTAAACAGACTAAGAAGGGAAAAAAGGACCCTGAGTGCCAAATGTACCTGCTTCGGTTAATCTGTACACCCAAATCACACTGTAACACTTTACTGATTTTGTACTATCTAAGGTATGTCCTCACCTGCAGGAATTCTTCTGTATGCTTAACTGTTGCAGTTATGCCAGCTGGGTTCAGCTGCCCCAGAGGTGGAGTTATGCTAATGATGCCAGAGAATTTGCCAATGAGGTAACAGGAGAGCTGTGCTGTCTGTAGGTGCTGCTGTTTTCCCTTTAGATTCATTTCTCTGTTGACTAGACACGTCTGCCCCAGAGTACTGTCTTCACAGCTTCTCTTGAAGAGGTGTATTTCAACTTTTATAGTGTTTTCTTTCACTCTGTGCTATTTTTGTAGTGTTTTAGTAAGTCTTTACCATAAAATTTATAGTTTCTGTGGATTTTCGTTCCTGGAACCCATGGAACCGCAGCTTTTTTCCGCAACTTTCCTGGCATAACAATACCGCATTTGAGGCAAAAATCTAAGGATTTTAATTTTTTTTTTACTTTTTTTTACTTTTTTCCACAGATTTATTATATTTCTGACATTTTTACTATTTTTGCCACTTTTTTTTTCCTCATTGGGAACCGTTTTTCCTGCAGTTCCTGAGTGCTACATTTTGCTTCCCCTGGGAAACACTACTTGTCTTCTGACATTTTACCACAAGTCAGACAGACTTTTGACTGCTCCCTTTGTTTTTCTTGCTATAGCTGTGGGTTGGCTGACTGCCACAGTTTATTTTGGGATAGTCTATAGGCACTTTTACACAGGTTTTAAAAGCGGAATCAACGTTACCTGTGTGCCGTTGTACGCTGTTGCGTTCAGGTTCCTTTCTACACACTGCAAGTATTCCGGCAACATTTGTCTCCATTTGTTTCAGCTCCCCCAGAGTTTGCTGCTGCACAAATGTTGTTTTCTGCCTTTGTACCGGCATGGCTGTTTACACAGCACAACAAAGCGGTATGACACTGCAAACCGTAATAAGCAGAGATTGCTGTTTGACTTAACGTCAGCTTAGGGACCAAACAGATGCATTTACACACAAGAGATGTAACGGAATACTGTTTCTGTAACAGTTATTCCATTACATAAACCTGTGTGTAAAAATGCCTTTTGTTTTGGTTTACGGTTAAACATGTTCAGCTTTATGCTGCATAACATGGCTTCTCAGTCTTCCTCACCTTTTATAAAAACTCAGATGAGGGGTCCTCCTCTCAACAAAAGATTAAAGAAAAGTTCTCTAAGGACCATACAGAAAATAAGCCTTATAAAAATAAGAAAGACAAAGCCAGAAAAAGACACAGTGAGCAGGTTCCATCTTCAGGACCTGCAAAAAAAAAACAAAAAGAATAGCGTATCAGTGCCTCCCACTGAGAAACAAAGGGAGAGATCAGTGTTAAATAAAGATATTCCATCTACAGAAGAAATGGTAAAGGCTTGGCAATTATATCAAACTTTTCAGGCTGTGGGTTCCCTTTCGGGCCCCTGATGTTCCTAATTCTTCCTATCCTCTGACCCTGGTCTCAGCCAGGCACTTTCTATGACAGTGGATTTAATGAAGAGGAGAGGATAATGAACCTCTTGACTCTGAGGAAGCTCCTGACCAAGAATTTGGCCTCCATGGTCAGGAGGATTTCTCCTCTCATTTTGCTTTTATTCAACATGGTAGATACTCTTGTTCTCTCCATCCAGGAGTCTGTTAATGATGATGAGGAGGCAGGCTTATAAGATATGATGAGTCTCCCTCCTTCAAAAAACTTCCTTCTGCCTGTTCATAAATCCCTCTGCAGGACAACATTCAAGTTGTAACAGAATTCCACCTCCATACTAGGGTGAAAAGGAAATAGAAAGAAAGTCTCACTTAGATAAAAATAATGCTGATTACCTTTACACTCACCCTGACCAAGAGGGTGTAGGCAAGCTGCAGCTTGTGATAAAGCAAAGGTGTCTTTCCTCCAACCTCCAGAAAAGACTCCAAAAGGGTGGACACTGTGGTTAAAAAAATCTTACGCCACAGCTTCACTGCTGCTTCATCTTTGTACCTACAGCTCACAGAGCTCAATACCAGAAAGCTCTCTGAAACTCTGTTCTGTCTATTAGCCAGCAAGCCCCAGGCAAAGTGGCTCAGGGATTGGCAGAAATTGTTAGAACTGCTTTAGAAGCCACAAAATATCAGTTCCATATGGCTGTTGATGCCAGTGATACTTC
Organism: Neoceratodus forsteri; assembly: GCA_016271365.2. Classification (NCBI taxonomy): domain Eukaryota; kingdom Metazoa; phylum Chordata; order Ceratodontiformes; family Ceratodontidae; genus Neoceratodus; species Neoceratodus forsteri. The sequence continues at coordinate 1,550,790,879 of CM057450.1, forward strand.
CTCCAGGGCAATGGCCAAAACCATTTCCTTCAGGCGCTTTGCTTGGTTAAGGTCCGCCAACCTTTCTCAGGATACACAGACCAAAGCTATGGATTTTCCCTGTGTGGATAACTCCTTCTTTGGGGATAAAACCGAAGTTTATATGAAAAAAAGGAGGCGTGCAAAACCACCTATCAAAGTAACACAGTTAAAGAAAAACCTTCTACCATCAACAAGCCTCAAACATGGGGCAGAGGTAGAGGCTATTATCCCAGGGCCTTCTATCACATACTGATGTTCATGCCCTTGGAATACTCTTGAATGAGAGGTTTCTTTATGGGGAGAGGGAGAAGGGCTTAGAAGTGAGCTGGCCCTGTCCCTTCTCTAAAATTCCAGTCGAAAAAAAGCTCCTGACTTGAAGTCCCAGGTTGCCTCCCCTCTGTCGGTCAGAGGGCACCTGATCTACTACCTCTACCACTGGTGCCACATAACCACAGATCAGTCGGTGATAGAGGTAGTGGGCCAAAGCCTTGCCCTGCAGTTCAAACAATTTCTCCCACTCAGCAGGGACACAGGTATGCAAAACCTTCAACCCCCACAGAGACAACTCTGTTGGAGTTGGAGGTAAAGACTCTCTTGGTATCAAATGCAGTGGAAAGAGGTCCTTCCTCCCAGTGGGGGAAGGCCTCTACCCCAGATATTTCCTCACCCAAAAGAAAAATGGGGAATGGCAACCCATTCTGAACCTCAGGTACCTAAACAAGCACCTGTTCAATCCAAAATTCAAAATGATCACCCTTTCTGTGGTGATACCTTCTCTAGAAAACCATACGAGTTCGCACAAGGCTGTGGTGCACTGGTTAAATCAAAACATGTAACAACAAAGAAAACCAGGCACTTACCACTACATATGCTGCTGACACTGCATGAAGATTTAAAAGGCTTTATTAAAACAAGTTGCAAGCAACATGTTTTAATAAAGCCTTTTAAACCTTCATGCGGTGTCAACAGCATATGTAGTGGTGAGTTCCTGGTTTTCTTTGTTGTTACATGATTCTCTCTCTACAGCAGGGACACTGGCTGGCATTCCTGGATCTGAAGGATAACTATTTTCACATAGCAGTCAGGCCTCTCACAGGAAATATCTCAGATTCAGACTGCCCTCTGGTCACTACCAGTTTGCAGCTCCTATCTTTCAGCCTTCTTCAGCTCCCAGAGTTTTCAAAGTGCCTGGCAGTGGTTGCTGCACATCTCAGGTGGTAGGAGTGTCAGTCTTCCCTATCTAGATGATTGACTGATAGTGGATGAGTCTCCCAGCAGCTCAGAGACTCCCTCAGCCTTACAAGGCACACTCTAGAGTCATTGGGCTTCCTGATCAACACAGAAAAGTCCCACATCGAGCCAGTTCAACTACTGGAGTTCAAAGGAGCAGAGCTGTCCTGCTTCCCCTAGACAGGGTGCAAAATCTCAAGACCGTGGCAAACTTGTTCACCTTCAGCTAGCCAAGACTGGCCAGACACATCCTCAGACTTCTAGGCCACATAGCATCTACTACAGCTGTAGTACCAGAAGCCAGATTCCAAATGAGGGACATCCAGTACTATCCAGGGCCCATTGGTCCCAAAAAAGGAGACTCTCTTTCAAAACTGGTTCAAGTCACAGGAACACTTCTACAGACCCTGGACTGGTGGAAGGACACTCACGACCTCAGGGAAGGGATTCCCTTCCAGCGCAAAGAACCCTTCTGGATCCTTACCACGGACACTTCCCTCCTAGGATGGGGTGTACAACTGGAGGACCAGTGCATAAGTGGAGTCTGGTCTCCCAGAGAGTCCATGTATCACATAAATCTTCTGGAGTTCAGCGCTGTGTTCTTTGCTATCAAAGCTGTTACTTATGAGTCCAGCTCATAATTCAGGTTCTTGTATGCGTGTACTGCGTAAGGAAAACACAGGGAAAACAAGTACTAAAGGAAATATTTATTATGATACTCACGCCAAAGCATGTAACAAGGAGTTACAAAAAGGATGATTTCTACCAGTCAGCCCTGGGGATACACGTACTAAATAAATCTAAATACGAAACTAACAAATGTACGGAAAAAACACTAAGATCTCAGAGACAGGGGGGCTGGCAGTTAGATATATATATATATATACTCTACTAATAAGAATACAACATTTGGATAAGGCAGACAAATACAATTGGATATAGTATACAGAGTGTAAGATCTGGGTGGACCCCAGGAAGCAAGAGTGCATGGTTGGCATATATCTTAGAAAATGATATTTTAGCAAGAATAAGCATTATCTGTTCTTATTTCCAGACAATCTGGAAGTATATGCAACATAATCAGAAAATCACACTACGTGTCACAATAGTGGAAAACTACAGAATATGAGTGATTATGAGTAAAGCAGAATATATGACAGAAGCATAGAATATAGGTAAATGCATTACAGACAGATATAAGCATAGCAAATATAATAAAGAACACTAATATAAGTAATAAAACAATATAAAACATAAGACTGTATAAGACACTAATATTTGTAGGTGTATAAGGTTACAGTTACATGTGGGTCAGTTGGTGGTATATAACCCAGGCATAACAAAGCTTTCACCATTCAGGCAAGGGTCAATCTGTCCAAATTATGACAGACAACACCACTGCTACGTTTTACATAAACAAGCAGGGCAGCATGAGGTCCACAAACCTCTGCATGGAGGTCATGAAGATTTGGTCTCTGGCCTACTCCTTAGACATGCAGCTCTCAGCCATTCACTTGCCAGGCAAGGACAATGTTCTTGTGGACTGTCTGAGCCACATCAGTCAGGTTCACCATGAGTGGACAGGCAAGTGCTGGCCAGAGTTTTCAAGAGGTGGGGCTTTCTAGAGATAGATCTGTTTACCTCCCACCTCAATCATCAGATTCCTCTCTATTGCTCTAGACCTTCAACCCTGGGCACAGTGTCACTGGATGCCCTGTCCCTGGATTCGACAGGTAGATTTCTTTATGCCTGCCCTCCATTTCCCCTGATTCTCAGGTTGTACTAACACTCAGAGCCCAGCCAGCAACTATGATTCTGGTGACTCCAGACTGGGAGAGGCAGCTGTGGTATTCCCTGCTCCTCCCCCTATCAGTCAGATGGCCCATTGACATGCCACCAACCCACAATCATCTTACTCTGCCTCATACGGGGGTAGCATAGCCCAGAATAGAATCTCTTTGGTTCAACGCTTGGTACTTGAGGAGCTACAGTTCCCAGACTCTCAGTATTCAGAACAAGTTCTGAGAATCCTTCGTTTGGCCAAGAAGCCAAGTACCAAAAGGACTTATGCTTCCAAATGGAAGAGACTTTCTCTCTGGTGTAAGGACAGGCAGATTTATCCTGTATAGGCTAGCCTGCTCTCTGTTTTGGATTACATGGTGCACTTACAAACTTCAGGCCTTAAAGCCTTATCCTTGAAAGTACACCTGGCTGCTATTTCAGCTTATGTGTCTGTTGGCAAGGATAGATTCATTATCTTCAGGAAATATAAGGGAACGCAGCGGGATCAAGATAGGAAGGCATACCAAACTGCCCTATGGGAAGCAGGGAAGGCAGTAAGGCAGGCAAAGTCCCAAACTGAGAAAACATTAGACCAAACAATAAAAGAAGGTGACAAGACTGTCTATAGATACATTAATGAAAGGAGAAGTCCAAAGGGGGTATTGCCAAGCTCAAAGGAGAAAAGGGGCATGTGAGGAGGAGGACCCTGTAAAAGCATCTATCCTAAATAGATACTTTTGCTCAGTATTTACTGAAGAGAAGGTAGGGCAGGGCCAACAGCTCAGCACCATGGACACAGGGGGGAGGGAGGTGAGCACTACTCCCTTCACAAAAGAAGGGGTCCTACAAGAGCTCACTAAGCTCAGGGTGGACAAGGCAATGGGACCTGATGGCATACATCCCAGGGTACTAAAGGAGCTAAGGGTGGAACTAGCAGAGCCATTAGCAGAACTGTTTAGTGAGTCTCTGAGCACAGGAGAGGTCCCAGAAGACTGAAGAAGTGCTCATGTGATCCCGCTGTGCAAGAGTGGTAGCAGGGAGAAGGCAGGGAACTACAGACCAGCCAGTTTTACCTCAGTAGTGGGCAAGATTATGGAGGTACTCTTAAGGGAAGGATAGTGCAACACCTGGAATCCATAGGGGCACAGGATCCAAGACAGCATGAGTTTACAAAAGGAAGGTCATGTCAAACTAATCTCATAGATTTCTTTGACTGGGTAACCAGAGTGGTGGACCAAGGGGAGCAGTTGATGTTGCCTACCTTGACTTCAGCAACGCTTTCAACACTGTTCCACACAGAAAATTGATAAACAAGATGGGTAGGCTTGGGGTGGGTCAGAAGTTGGTCAACTGGTGGCAAACTGGTTGACGGGCAAAACAGAGATGGTGGTAAATGTATGCAGTCAGAAGAGATGCAAGTCACAAATGGGTACATTAGGGATCAGTTCTGGGTTCAGTCCTCTTCAATATCTTCATCAATGACATTGCAGATGGACTAGAGGGTAAGGCTTGTCTGTTTGCAGATGACACCAAGATCTGCAGCAGAGTAGATGATCCAGATGTGGTGGGCAGAATGAGAAGAGATCTGGATAAACTAGCAAAATGGTTGTAAGAGTGGCAACTGGGATTTAATGCAAAGAAGTGCAAGATCATGCACATAGGGAAGAGAAACCCTGAAGCCACCTATAGACTGGGAGGAGTTCTGGCGTGTCACAAAGGAAGAAAGAGACTTGGGCATCATCATCACTGATGACCTGAAATCATCCAAGCAGACCTCTAAAGCAGTAGGTAAGGCTAGGGGATGTTAGCGTGTATTAGTAGGGGTATCACAAGTCAGAAGAGGGAGGTAATAATCTCTTTACAACAGGCTGGTTAGGCTCTCATCTGAGTACTGTGTGCAGTACTGGAGGCCACACCTTGACAAGGACATTAACCAAACTGAGGCAGTCCAGAGAAGGTCAACCAAAATGGTGCAGGGACTGCATCAGAAGACATATGAGAACAGATTAATGGAGCTCAATATGTATACCCTAGAGCAAAGGAAGGAGAGAGGTGATATGATCGAAACATCCAAACATCTTAAGGGCATTAACAAGGTCAAAGAGTCTAACATGTTTCAATATAAGGAAAATAGCAGGACAAGAGGACACAGCATGAGATTAGAGGGAGGCCGATTAAGGGGTAATGTGGGGAAGTTCTTTTTCACAGAAAGGGTGGTGGATGCATGGAACAGCCTACCTCAGGAAGTGGTGGCTATGAATACACTGCAGGGCTTCAAACAGGCATGGGATAGGCATAAGGGAGCAATACAGATGAGTATGAATAGATAGGCCACTGACAGCAAAGGACGATGGCACATTTATAAGGTAGAAAAAGAAATGGGCAGACTGGATGGGCTTTGCGGTCCTTATCTGCCATCAACTTCTATGTTTCTATGTTTCTATCTCTCATGCCATGTTTAGGAAATTCTTTAAGGCCCTACTGCACCTTCAACCCCCACTCAGGGAAGCTGTTTCCCCCTGGGATTTGAACCTGTGTATCGCTAAGCTCATGGAGTCTCCATTTGAACCCATGGTTACTGCTGACTTAAAATATGTCACCTAGAAAACTGTTTTCTTAGTAGCAATCACTTCAGCTTGAAAGATTTCAGAGCTGTAAGCCCTTTGCACTGTTATCAAACTACATTATCTCTCACAAAGATAAAGTAGTTCTCAGAACTAACAGGAAATTCCTACTAAAGGTGGTGTCTGAATTTCACCTCAACCAATCCATTACACCCCGTCTTTTTCCCAGACAAGTCCACTCCTGGTGAATGCAGGCTTCATAGCCTGGATATCAAAAGGGCACTGGCCTACTACCTAGAGCATACCAAGCAGCTCAAGGCCTCTCATACTCAGCTTTTCCTCACCTATGGTGAAGTGGGCAAAGGCAGGCCAGCCTCTAAGAGAATTGTATCTCACTGGATAGTCTCTTGCATTCAATTCTGTTACAGCAAGGCTGGCAAACAGCTACCTCAAGGCCTCAGGGCCCACTCCACTAGGGGCACTGCAGCCTCAGTGGCAGCACTAAGAGATGTACCTTTGCTCAATGTCTGCAAGCAGCTACCTGGAAGACTGTACACACACAGACATAGACAGAGTGGAGGCTGTTCAGAGGAGGGCAACCAAAATGGTGCAGGGTCTGCACCAAAAAGATAAGGAGGAGGGACTAAAGCAGCTTAATATGTATACCCTTGAGGAAATGAGGGAGAGGGGACATGATAGAAACTTTCAAGTATCTCAAGGAATTAACAAAGTACAAGAGGGTAGTATCTTTCAGAAGAAGAGATGTGCAAGAACAAGGGGCACAATTTGAAGATAGAAGGGATGGCTCAAAGGTAATGTTAGAAAGTATTTTTTCACAGAGAGGGTTGTGGATGCATGGAACAGCCTTCCTGAGGAGGTTGTGGAGTCAGGAACAGTGGGAAAATTCAAGAATGCATGGGACAGACATAAGGCAATTCTAGTGGGGGGGTAGGAGGAAGTAAACTGTTGATTAACTAGAATCTGCAGCTTATCCATCAGGTAGAAAAATGGGCAGACTAGGTGGGCCAAGTGGTCCTTTTCTGCTGTGAAATTCTATGTTTCTATGTTTCTTCACAAAGCATTATTACCTGGATGTACAATCCAGATCTAATGCTAATTTGGCACTGTAGTCCTGCAGAACCTGTTTCTTAAATAGGTTCTGTTCCCGCCTCCCAACTGCACTGCTTTGTAGTTTGTAATAGTTACATATAGAAGTATTCTTGGGTGAAGAAAAAATTACTCACTGTAGTATATTATTTCTTCCAAGGATCCTTCTGTATGCTTAATCTCCCACCCAGCCTCCCTCATATAACCTGGCTGAGAGTAGTTCTGTAGTCTCTGCTCTGGGCCAAAGTTCAAACTATAAAAGAATTTAAGCTTATTATTGTTGTTTTCACTTTGCCTATGTACTTAGTTCACCTATGGGTGCTCATTTTTCTTCTCTTTTTTCCACATTTTCTCAGGGTTTTTCTCGTAGTTCCTTTTTTGCTACATTTTGGGACCTTTTGCCCCCCTAGCTTTGAAATGAATCTGAAGGGGAAAAACAGCAGCATCTACAGACAGTACAACTCTCCTATTACCTAATTGGCTAATTCTCTGGCATCATTAGCATGACTTCACCTCCAGGACAGCTGGACCCAGCTGGCATAACTGCAACAGTTAAGCATACAGAAGGATCTCTTGGAAGAAATAATACTACCATGGTGAGTAATTTTTTCTTCCTGTATCTAACTGTATCCTATTGTTTGTTGCCGACTACACTCCCCTGGAGTTTCTTTTTATCCTTTACTTTTTGTATGTAACCTTATATCTTTACTCAGATGTGGAGCCTTTGTAAAAGAGCACTTGTGCTCAAAGGTACTTTTCCTGAATTAATGAATTGTATAAATAAATAAAAAAGAAAGAGTCAGATTATGGATCATAAGGTGCTCCCAGTGGACAGAAATGTTGCCCCTTCAGATTTATCATTTTCTCAAACAAACAAATTGTCTGTGGTCTTGGACCCTGGCAATGCCTCTGTAATGATTAGTAACCCAGTTACAGGTGGTGGGGGCCTCTAGTCTCAAAGCTTCAGGCTATATGCACAGATCTGGTCACCATTAAGGAGGAATGGAATTAGATTCTGGAGAAGTTAGGCAAAAAGTGTGTCCCTGAGGTATATTCTGGGGCTAGTCCTCACAACTCTAGCCTTATTAAAATTGTTTACCGGGCTGCTGCTACCCTTGAAGCAAATCTTGTTTTTAACCCTAAGTTTACTGCTAACTATACAAATAAAAACTGATCTTCTTTGAGGATACAGGTTGAGTGCCTGTAGGCCTCACTGACAGGTAAAGATAGCTGTATAGGTAAGCCAAACAGGATGCATGATACCATTTCTGAAAATGATGCCAGCACCGCTAGAGAGTTGACAGTGACTTGGACAGGGGCCATGACTACTTGTGTTGACAACGAGCCTTGGACTGATGATGATGGCTTTGTACTGTCCACAGTAGACATGGCAGTGCCTAAGCCAAACCTTGACCTTGGTGTCTCATGTACGGTCAGGAGGGCTGCTGCATCCCGACAATGAGGATGGCTTCAACATTCAATGTCAATCTTTCTTTGTCCTAGTCCTTTAATTTCTATGAATGCTTCTTGGCCATTCTTTTGACGTTTCTTGTCCTAGCACTGACGCAGGTATAGTTTCAAAGGTGTGACCTAATGGAACAGATTCTCAAAAAGATCTACTGTTACAGTAACTACATAACTGTTTTTTCCTCAAGTCAGGTTTTACAAAGACCCCTTACTGTAGACGTGAGTAATAACTTGAAAGTTGGTTCCATTCTCCGGGAGGATAGTCTTGACATTCCTAGACTATATTGCTACAATAAGGAGATCTTGACTGTGGAGAATACCTCACTGGACTCGGTAATTTCTTTGTTTCATTTTAAAATGGAGGCTCAGGTTAATGAGGGTGATATTCTTGAAGTAGATATTATCAAGGCAAGCAAGCAAGCAATCTTTATCAAATGCTATTCCAAAAAAGATCATAGTGTTGTACATATATAAACAGTTAAAACCAATAAAACACATATGAAATAATAAAATAATAGCCATAAAACAGAATGACAGCAATATATTTAGCCTAATCAATCAGGGAAAGTTAGAGCAAACAAGTGTGTTTTAAAGGCAGATTTAAAGCCCTCGACAGTCAGGCACTCTCTAATCTGATGAGATAGAGTTCCACAGGGTCAGTGCTACGAAAGCAAAAGCATGGGCACCAGAAGTCTTCAAACAGACCCTGGGAACCTCTAGCAATCCCTTATCAGAGGACTGGAGTGAATGGGGAGGGGCAGTAGGGACAAAGAAGACATTGCAGGTAACATGGTCCTTTCCCGTGTAGGGCTTTATGGGTCAGTAACCCAACCTTGAAGGTGATCTGCTAATATATAGGCAGCCAGTGCAGCCCACAGAGCACAGGAGTGACATGGCTAGAACTCGATAAACTAGTCAACAACCTGGCTGCTGCATTCTGAACCAGCTGCAACTGGCAGACATCAACCCTTGGCAGCCCTAGGTAGAGGGCATTGCAGTAATCAAGGCGAGAGGTCACAAAAGCATGGACCAGTGCTGGTAAGTCACCAGACAGAACCAGGCACTTGATCCGGGTGATGTTCCTCATATGGTAAAATGAGGATTTAATGACAGCAGAAGGATAAGTATGGTCTTGACTGTGTCCAAATTACTTGCGTAGGTCATAGGGTGGCCAATTATTTTTGGAATTATGGCCATCAGTCAGAGAAATGTAATCATATCTTGACATATTTAAATAGGCACAAGGCTAGCTAAACTAATCATTCTTGTTTTTGTGATAAATCTCCAAATACTCTAAGCATTTTTGGACTCGAGAGACCCCCTTGTGAAATCAGTATAAAGTTAACTAGTCAATTTTCTCTTTCTTTTTTCAAATTATCTTCAAATATCACTGGTAAATAAAGGGGTAACTAGTGCTATGAGATGGGAATATTTCTATGCTGCCCAAGTGGATGTCTTATTTAGATCATTGGATGTTGTAGAAAAAGTGCTAGCCAAAAGTGGTGTTTTGGACAGTTTAGGAATTCATGTGGTTCCTACTAATTGCTGTAAAGCTAATATTCCCATGAGTGTGGTTGCCCTTCCTACAGTTGAATCAGTTTCTTACGTAGTTCCAGCTACAAATAGGTTATTTATTAGCAGGGTATCAATGACTTTCTAATAAATCAACAATTGCAACTATTGATCCAGTAGCACCTCCTAAAAAACTAAAAGACAACTTTTCTGATTATATTATATAATAATAATGATGGAACATTGCTGGGCTTAAGTCCAAATAGGGAGATCAGGGATGGGCCTACTTCCTTTCTGCTTTTGCTGTTACATGCTTTAAGGAAATCTGGCACTTAAAAGACCAGGACATCAATATTAATAATTTCAGTTTAATTGAAGTCCCAGCTGAAAAGAAAAATAAATTAGGCAGGGCTTCTCTAGGTCTCGCATGCTTTGTTAAAACTGATTTAAATATTGTCTCAAAGTTTATAAAATCCAAAGACTTCTTTATTATCCTTTTCTGAAGGTATATAATTTGTCATTCATTTTGATGAATATTTATCTGCCCCCTGTTTCTTCTAAATTTGCAGTAATTTACCCTGGGGTTCTGCTGGGAGAGTTGATGGAAGGTCTCTCTGAAAATGTTCCTATTTCTCCTATTTTAATTATAGGGGATTTCAATGCTAGAATTGGTGGCTTTGATGGGCTTCTGGATGATAACAGCGGTTGGGGCCCATTGCGATATCGGTGTTCTTCCGGAGAGGAAGTCTCAAGATGATGACACAGCTGGTCTTGGTTTAATTAACTTTATGCAGGACTATAATTTTTATCCATTGAATGGTAGGCTTGCAGGGGATAAACTTGGGCAACTACCTTTTATTTCCTCCTTGGGAGTGTCTGTTATTGATCTTGCTGTCTGGGATGGCCCTGTGGGTATGTGGTGTGCCTTTTCTGTTATCAATAGGGCTGAGAATGGCCACCTTCCCACTGCCCTTAAATGGGTTAACGATGGACATTCTCCTCATTTATCCCCATGGGCTGGTACTCTAGTACCTTCCTATATGGATGCTGACATTAGAAATAAAAAGAGGGTACAGTGGAGTGAGACAGTTTCTCTTAAGTTGGTTCAGGTGTTCGCTGCATATTTAGAATCCAATAAGACTTTTATGGTCAAACTGCAGCTGCAATGGATGATCAGTTAGAATCTGTTTAAGTGCAGATTCAGTTTATTCTGTATACAGTGTCATGTCCCAATAGGCAGGCTAAATGTGGTTGGTTTGAAGGTCACTGCAGATAGAAGAAATCTAAACTTCTATGTAAGATTAGAATGACCAGGGAAAACCCTTCTAGGGATAACTGTAGATCACATAATGTTGCTGGGAAGATCAATAACATTTTATTACATAGCAAAAAAATTGAATTTTATCATAGACAGTGGAACATAATGCTCAACACAATTGCCATTAATGGCATCAGAGTCTTTTGCAATTGGTTGCCAGAGGAACTTCCAAATTTTCACGTTGCCTCTGTTTTTTATGATTCTGTGTTGCATAATGAATCCTTTAGTTCTTCAGTTAGTAGCAAAATTAAACCATTTACTATTGTTGGAGTATGTACTGCACTTAATTCCCTGAAGCGTAATAAGACTTCAGGTCCTGATATGGTCCCTACTGAAGTTTATTTGCAGTCATCTCTATTATGGTCCGATTTTCTTATTATTCTTTAACAAATACATTACTGAGGGGTGCCCCCACTCATCACATGGGCTGAGATAGGCCTGATTTTCAAAAAGGATAATAAAGCTGACCCCTGTATCTACTGGCCAGTATGTGTCCATGATATATCCTCCAAAATATTTTGTGAAATCATCCTTGATAGACTATGTGAACAAAAGTAACTTGGTGGGGGGGGAGTTTGTCTCCATTGCAGTTCAGGTTTACAGAGCATTGTTCTACTTTAGATAATTGCTTTATTCTCAGACATCTTTGGGAGAAATATGTGTTAGGCAAAAACTGTATGTCACATTTATCGGCTGCAGTTCTGCCTTACATAAAAACAGAAATTGAAGGCAGATGAGGACTGCTTGGCCCACCTAGTTTGCCCCTATTCCCTACCTGTTGTACTACCACAGATGCTACTTGATCTCCGTCTCCCCCTCCCTTCCTTACCACTAATGTTCCCTTAGCCTGTCTCACGCCTTTTTGAATCCCACTGTAGTGTTTTCCCCACACCTCCTCTGGGAGGCTGTTCCAGGCATCCACCACTCTTTCTGTGAAGGACTTACATCTTCCCTGAGCCTACCCTACTCCAACCTTGTAGCATGACCCCTTGGTCTTGAGCAACTTTTTCCTCTGAAAAAGGCTTCCCTCTTGAACCTTATTCATACACGTGAGGTATTTGAATGTCTCTGTTGTATCTCCCCTTTCCCTTCTTTCCTCCAGGGTGTACATATTGAGGTCCTTCAGTCTCTCTACTAAACTAATACCTAGTTACTAAAGTCATACCTAGGTGCAGGAAGAAATCTTATAATGATAAACTTGAGGACTTAGGCCTATGGCCACTAACCCTTAGAAGAACGAGGGGGGGGGGTGGGGAACATGTTATTTTTATATAAAATACTGGATGATCCGGCATTATTGGAAGAACTAGGCCTAGCATATAAGGAACTCAAATATGACATGAGAGGACACAGGCATCAGTTAAGAAACACTTTGCCTAGAACTGAGCTTAGAAAACATGCATTCATACCTAGGGCTATACAGCCATGGAACCAACTACCTGCTGATCTAGTCAATGCTCCTAACATGACCATCTTTAAAACAAGATTTGATACATTCATTCAGGAAGGTAACAAAGGTTACCACCACTGAGAAGTGGGGACAGCACTCATAGACCACAGCCTTCTATTGTCCTAACCACCAAAGTATTAATCATAGTACCTCCTCATAGGGCTTTTGATGCAGACCCTGCACCATTTTAGTTGCCGTCCTCTGGATTGCCTCTACTCTGTTCATGTCCTTCTGGAGATGTGGTCTTCAGAACTGGACACAGTACTCTAGGTGCAGTCTCACTAGAGATTTATACAGCAGTATCACCACTTCTTTCATTCTGATACCCCTCATATTCACCCCAGCATCCCACTGGCTTTCCACACTGCCTTGTCACACTGTTTGGCCACCTTTAGGTCATCTGAAATGATTACTCCCTAGGTCCCTTTCCTGTTTGGCGGTCACCAGTACCACTACCCATTTTGTACTCTGTCCCTGGGTTTCTGTGCCCCATGTGCATGATCTTGCACTTCTTTGCATTGAAACTTAGTTGCCACAGTCTCAACCACTTCTCAAGCTTTCTTAGATCCCTATTCATTTTTAACCCCCCCCAGAGTGTCTACTCTATTGCAGATCTTAGTGCCATCTGCAGAAAGGCATACCTTCCCATCTAGCCCCTCCACAATGTCACTAATAAAGACATTAAAGAGGACCAGTCTTAGTACTGTTCCTTGAGGTACCCCACTGGTCACCTTTCCTTTCTCAGAGTGCACTCCATTTACCACCACCACCCTCTGTTGCCTGTCCTCCAGCCCATTTCTTACCCAGTTTTCTATTACCTTTGGACCCATTCCCAGGCTGCCCACCTTGTTCATGAGTCTACTATGTGGAATGGTGTTGAAGGCCTTACTGAAAGCTAGGTAACCCACATCCGCTGCTCCACCCTGATCTCATTCCCTGGTCAGCCAGTCAAAGAAATCTATGAGATTTGTTTGACTTGACTTCCCCCCAGTGAATCCATGTTGCCTTGGATCTTGTAAGCTACTGGATTCAAAATATTCCACAATCCTTTTCTTTAGTAGTAATTCCATTGATTTCGCTACGACTTAAGTCAGGCTGACTGGCCTGTAATTGCCAGCCTCCTTCCTGCTACTACTTTTGTGAAGTGGGACAACATCTGCCCTCCTCCAGTCCTCTGAGACCACTCCTTTCTCCAGTGAGTGATTGAATAGGACTGTCAGAGATGCAACCAGCACCTCTCTGAGTTCCCTCAATATTCTTGGGTGTATCCTGTTAGGCCCAATTGCCTTGTCCACTTTCAGATTTGCAAGTGCCTTCAGGACTCTCTCCTCTGTAAATGGACTAGTGTCCACCTCCCTTCCTTCGATGCCCCTGACACTTATCTGTGGCTCCTCTCCTTCCCTTTTCTTCGTGAACACTGAACAAAAGTATTAGTTCAGGATGTCTGCTTTTCCCTTGTCCACTTCCACACACGCCTCCCCTTCCCTGCTTAGTCTTACAATGCTCCCCTGGTCTTTCTTCTTTCACTTACACACCTGAAACATATCTTGTCCCCTTTCTTTACTGCCTGAGATATTTTCTACTCCATTTGCTCCTTTGCATTCCTGACTGCTTTCCCTGACTCCCTCTGCTTCTCCTGATACACCTCCCTATCCTCATTGCTCTGTGTTTTCCTTATACCTCCTGAATGCTAACTTTTTTGCCCAAGCCTTCCCAGCCATCAATTCTATATCCTGGAATAAACTTTGGCAGCTGGTGTGGGACAGAGACAATAACCCAGATCTCATTGCTATGGTCTCCAAGCTCTATAATAAAACATGGGCTAGGGCTAAACTGGGTCCTTATGTAGTGTCTCTCAGGAATTTTTGACTAATGAAGGGGTCTGTCAATGTTGTCTATTAGCTCCGACTGCTTTTAACATAGATATTGATTATACTCTTGAAGTTCTTTCAGTAGTTGCTGCTGAGTCCCCTATATAACCAACTTGTTGACTATTTTTGTATTATCAAACGTGCAAGGAAAGGCAAACTTTTTTTTTGCTCATTGGTTAACCACATATTGCCTCTAGCTTCAGTTTTTTCTGTTTGTAACTGGTCCTCAAGTGAAACCTGGTCTGGTACACTTCTCTTGCTCAGATATTTTGTGTCTGGAATCTTTAGTCAAAATAGGACTCCATTTATTTTTTGGGGATTTCTAGCTACACTGAAGTACACACAGTTTACCCTGCATTTGCTAATGTGCTACCTTCTGTGGGCTCTAATTTATTTTTCTGATATATGATTCCCATTTGAAGCATCATCATTTTTTGTCCTTATTGACTACCTATTCATTAGGATTTGTGATTACCAGGACTAAGTTCTCTGGTTTACATGCTCTAAGTAGAGCATCTTTCCAGACATTTATATAGCTGCTTAATATGTTGTGTTGACTTGCAAATTCTGTAGTAGTCCAACAATGTAGATACGGTATGCATTACATTCTGCTAGTTGACATAATATGTATATTACAAGTTGTTGTTTGGTTCACTTTATATCATGTGTACTGGTGGAGAAGAACATTTGTGTATGTATGTGTATTCATAAATGATGAGAACAGTGTTGTATTTATTGGATTTTTATATGCTTATCTATAAACGTGTATGTTTTCTTGTATTGTAATGGCTTGCAGACGAACAATAAAATTTCAACTTTTTGATGTGGAACCTTTGTACTGACATGGAACCTTTGTAAATGAGCAGTTCTTGCTCAAAGGTATTTATAATCCTAGAGTTTAATAAATTAAATAAATAAATAAAACCAGTTCCTTTCCCTCCTCCAAGGCAGCAAGATGATCCCACACAGTGAGTATGTCCTACCTTTGTTTTATTTATTTGGTGTTTGATAACTGGGTAAGCCCACTGAGAACTATTTTTCAGTGGTGACCCAGAGAAAACAAAATAAAATGGGGGTAGGGGGTTGATTTTCAAAGTCTATGCCTACCATAGATGCAGTTTTCTAATATACAACTTTGGACATTAACCAGATTGCCCCATTGTCCAATTTTCAAGGCTAGGACGTATCTAAGTCCAATTTTCTAAACTTTAAAGTCATATATAACTGTGCCTGGAAACAGTTTTCAGACTGAGTGTAACCTCATACATCATTTACACCTATATCTAGTTTTTTTTTTTTAATCCAAAGTTGGATGTATTTGTAGAGTACTGTAAAACAGCTAGAAAGTCTGCAGATAAGTCCAACTTTTCAAAGTAGCTCCAACAAAATAGAGCATGGTCTATTCATACCAGAGCAGTTTCTGTCATTAACTTAACTAGGACTTGCATCCATTTATGGCTTTTGAAAATCCCATCCGATATAATTAGGAGTTGCAGCCATTTTATGACTTTGATACCCCCAAACCAGTATACAGACTGTTTAGTAGTATGGCAATGAATTTTGACACCAGTTTTACAGACATGTATAACATGCATAAAAGGAAAGCATTTAGCACAGGAAATTACAGAATATGTACCATAGATGAAACATCGACATGTACTTTGATCACAAAAGTGTTCCCGGAGGGCTATTTTAAAGGAGCCAAAGTTTTTAGATAACCTTAGATTGCGTGGAATGGAGCTCCAAAGCACTGGGGCAATATGCACAAACCAGTGCTGACCTGTATTGGTACTCATAAGTGGGTAATGGAGTGAGTACATGTCAGCCTACATTCCCATTGCTGGTGCTGTGGTGATAAGAGAGCAGCCAGGCTAGACGGGGAGCCAGTGTGAGAGATTCTGAAGGTCAGAGGGATGGGTATTGAAGCCTGGCATCAAGTGGTAGCCGTTTGAGAAAAGTGAATATTCTGCAGTGGTGATCTCTTTGGTGGGCACTGAGAGCAAAACACAGTATTATGCAACACTCTCAAATGAGACAGCTCCTGTTCCCCAAGGGTTGCTACAACATTCATCCCATAGTCGAGTGAAAGGAGTAGGATATGCTGAGCTATTGCTAGACACAAATCTGCAGCCAGAGATTTCCTAGTTTTATACAGTAGGCCAAATTTCTTGTATAGGGTTTTGGTGACCTAGGCCAAGTATACATCAAAGGTCAGCTACAAGTCCAGATATGAACCAAGTTATTTGCAATTATTTGAGACTGTACGGCACTTACTGTCAGCTGTTGTAATAGCCGGTATATCACTTTGTTCACTTGTATTTTTGTGCCAAAAACAGTCTTAATTTTTCTCTGGTTTAGCAATAAATTGTTGTCTACAAGCCACTCTAGTGTCTTAAAATAATTTAGTTAGTTTATTTTTGTGAACTGAGGTAAATCCACTGGAGGATGAGATCCCACTTTCATGAATGACCCAGGCTTCTATAGAAGCACATAAATATATGTACATACAATAATCGATAATAACAATAGTGTAAAGATATACAAAATCACACATGCCCCCACAATGCACAGCATCATGGGCTGCATATGGAAATCACCACAGAATATTATGCTGGTTCAACTTTAAGCAGAAATGCATGGTGCCGAAAGGCCTCTCACACAGTTCACAGAGTGCCAACAGAAGACATAGACAGATGTTTCATCCTGCCAGAACTCATCAGTATGCCTCATCTGTTTGACACCACAGTGGAGTGAACCAGCTACCCTAGGATGGTCTATCTGGGTTATGTTGTGATGAACCCACTTAAAACAAAAAACAATTTAAAAGACAAAGAACCTCTGTGCACAAGCACTGAGGCAATGGTTACCCCAAAGGGCATTTGGCTGGGAAGCCAAGTTTCAAAGAAATACAAAATCACACATGCCCCCACAATGCAAAGCATCATGGGCTGCAAATGCAAATCACCACAGAATATTATGCTAGTTCAACTTTAAGCAGAAATGCACGTTGCCGAAAGGCCTCTTACACAGTTTGCAAAGGGTGCCAACAGAAGACATAGACACGTTTCATCCTACCAGGACTCGTCAGTATGCCTCGTCTGTTTGACACCCAAGTGGAATGAACCAGCTACCCTAAGATGGTCTATCTGGGTTATGTTGTGGTGAACCCAGTAGTGTAAAGATACTGTACAGGTTACCAAATTTAGAAGCATAAAAACGAAAGGGTTAAAAAGATCAATGCAACTTTAGAATTAGTTCAGGTATTATCAAAACAGGTGCATTTATATTTATAAGCCAGATATGTGCATCATGGAAATCTAGAAGCAACCAGATTTCTGGCTTCTCTTAAACCCTGAGGAAGTAGATTCCAACTTTTTAGGCCACAAAAGCTGAATGGCCAGTGTCAGTTTTCACCACTGGTAAATGAAAAAAACCTTCGATCACTAGAATACAATTCTTGAGTTCTAGCCTCTACAATTAACAAATCATACAACAAACTTGGCAGCCCATGATTAAGAGCTTTGTAAATCAAAACATACAAGTTGAATTCAGAAAAGGATTCTACTTAAATCCAGTTTAAATTCCTTACCGAGGTACAATGAAATGTGGAGATATGTGCCTTTTAAATAGATCTAGTGATTTCATTTGGAAACAATTTTTTCTTTTTCAGAGTTGCCTTTGACCAAGATCCAATTAAGAACCCCCATAATATATATATTTTTTGTTTGCAATTTCTCCCCCAGCCCCCCCCAGTTGGCTCCTCCTACCTGGCATCCTATTCCTCCAGCTGCCGTCCATCATACACCATCCTCCACACTTTTGGGCCATCACCATGCTACCCCCACGGCTTCCCCCTGGCAGGGTGGTGGGGAGTCCCTCAAACTCCCTACCAGGACCGGATCCGGTACCGGCAATGCCCTCTGGAGGTGGCATGTTCCCAATGGCTGGCCATCAAGTTGCTCAACCAGGGCTGCCATTTTCTGTCTTTTCTGTTGGTGGTGGAGTGTGCAATGCTGATGGTGGGCATGCCATGTGTACATCCACATGCAGCATGCTTGCCAGCTGCTTTGCCTCTGTGCCCCACTTAACAGGGCCAGGTGTGCCAACACCTAGCCTCCGCTAGGTGTCAGGCAATTGCTGGCCTCTGTTGCCCACCTTCCCTGGAAGAGGAAAGCTCCCCTCCAGACGCTTGATCCTCTCCCACCCCAGCTGGCCCCTGACAACCCACTCACACAGAGAACAAGGGGTGCTGGCATGTCAGGAGGTAAGGCATTGCTGCCTCAGCCCTCCACACCACTGGGCTGGCTCCCCCTAATATTTTTAATGATGTAGGCCAGGCTGTCCAGGAACAACCAAAAGCCTACCCGGATATTAAAAAGCATTTGCATCAGGGAGGTATTAAATTTAGGATACAGTTTCCTGCTAGCCTGACAATTATGTTACCACATGGTAATTTTTCATTCCAATCTTCAGATTCTGCCAGACTAGTTACCGAGTTTCCTGCCAGATTTGTTCTTAACCAAGCTTCCCTATTGCCTTGTCAAGAAAGCATGGATCAATGAATGGAATTAAGAGTGTATTTCTACCGTTTTGTGATTCTACTGGATGGAAACCTTTGCTTGCTCTGTCCGGTCTCCTTAGGTTTGTGCTTATGAGGAAAGGCAGGTCGGCTCCCTTTTGTAGACTGTTAATCGGTATACTTGCATCGGAAAAATTCACTTTTTCTCTGAGGAAGAGGATGCAGTTTGACCATATTTTTTAAGACTTTACATATCAGAATGCATGTAAAGGACTATCTTGGTCAATTCATGGAACATTTCTGATTTATTGCTTTTGTGGTATTATATCTCCTTTTAGCGATTTTTGAACTAGCAATACAAATTATTCATTTTTTCTTTTGATCCAGTTTTTGCATAAATCATTTATAGCCGTTTATCCATTTTTGGGTTCCTTGGTTTGGGATTCAGACTAGTCCAACTAGATTTTTTTATAGATAGAGGAATGATAATGCCATTTTGTTTTTTCTCTAATAGCTTTGCATTTTTACTTGAAGGTTTGAAATGTTTAATTTCAATAGAGAGCCTTATGATGGTGTCCTATCTCCTGCTATGTCCTATTTTTTTTTTTTCTGTTAACAAGCTTCGGACATAGTATAATGATTAAATAGTTGGTGCCAATTTTAGCATTTCGTTTTGGGCACGTCAGTATAAATCCCAGTAATTATACTTTAGTCCTGGGTTCATGTAACTTCTCACCTTGTTTTCTAAGATATAGGATAAGTTGAGATCTGGTGTTGTTTCTTTATAAAGATATTAAGGGGATATGTGATGGCCTGGCGTGTGATGCCGTATGTATCACAATGAGTGGACAGTGCATAGCGGAGCCACAAGTGAGGTTTCTGAGGTCACTGTCCACTCGTTGTAATACATAGGTATCACACAATGGGACATCACGTATCCGTTTTATACACTACGGCTCCGTATATTCTTACTTTTCTTTTCTTTTTTTTTTACCGGCGTGAGGAGGGGGAAGTGACGTGTACGCTGTGTTGATAACCAGCGGTGACGTGTACACTGTGGTTGATATCTTCACAGTGTACATGTCACAATCTGGTTATCACACTGTGGTTATGATACAGCTTTTTATGTAATAGCATATCACTTCACCCCATTGTATAATACAGTATATTCTGCTTGTGTTCTATATATTACTGATATGTGTTGTGATGTTTTGTATTTCATATTATATGATAGCTATATTACTAGGTTTATCTCCAAGGAGGCTTAAATACTGTGAACATTTGCCGACTATAGACTGCTTAGGCTTGGGGTTATAAGGAAATGTAAGCCAGCCTTTTTTTTGCAGACTGTCAAACAGTATATCTGCAATAGTCATATGTCCTTTTACTTGCTGGGAGAAGATGCAGTTTGGACATATTCCTTGAGATTTTTTATACCATACTAATAGCATTGCTCTTACCTGTTCAAGGGTTGGAGGTGTTTAATTTATTGGAGAGTCTAATGTGGTGCCCTATCTCTTGTTTCTCCTGTTTGTTTTTACTAACAAGCTACAGATATAGAATAATGTTTAAACAGTTGGTACCTGTTATATTAAAGGAATAATGCATGACAGGGTGTGTGTCGTGCTGGGATAACGCCACACCTGGGGGGGTTGGGCACGAGGCCGCAGGCCGAGTGCATCCAATGCCCCAGGCGTGGTGTTATCCCAACTGACACACACCCTGGAGTGCATTATTCCTATTATACAATGGCTAATTTTTAATAAAAGAAAAAACAATGAAATAAATATGTTTTAGAATACTTTTTCATTTGATTTTGTGTGGAAGTATACTTATTTAAAAAGTAGATCCTTTATCCTGTTTGTCCTGTAGGTGGAGCTGTGTGGCCAGTAACTGGATTCTTTCTGTTTTGTATCTGTTGGCAGTGTGACATATGGTTTCCTTTCTTCAATTTCCTGTCGCTTACCCCCTCTAATGTTAAAATACTGTACTGGCGACCTTTTAAAGTGGGTCATTTCCTTAAAACAGTCACAGTTTGGAGCCACCCTATCCTTGATGCTGCTGCTGCATGCCCGCTTAATATTGTTAGATAGCTCTGGAGCCCCCGCCCCATTCCCCGTACTGCCGCGCTGCATCACTGCTATTGTCATGGTTTGGAGCTCCCCAACCCATTCTCGGTACTGCCGCAGATGACTGCTAGTGTTGCTGTGAAATCCCTACAGGAAAAAGCTATGGAAGCGGTAGGAAGAATGTTTTTTTAAATGGGATAGAAAATGTAGCTTGAAGATGGAGTGAGTGAGCGTTATGAAAGGAGCCATGCGCCACTATTTTTTTTAAATCACTGACTTTCCGTGTTTAATAGCGGAAGCAAACAAAAAAAGGGAAAGGATAGAAAAATATGTACAGATATTTCGTGGCTTTTGGGGAAATTTTTTTGTTTTACTTATATGCCATTTTGTTTGGTTGAAGTGAAGAGCAGGGCACAGTGACGCGGACTGGTGAGTGGTCAGTGAAGCTGACCGTGATGACGGCTGAGTGATTTTTTTTTGTATTAATAATGCGATCATCTGTGTGATGGGACTAGAGCCATGGTGTTATGCCAGGATAACACCATGGGTCCAGTCTTACAGTGACCAATCAGAGGCAGAGATTCTTTCTTGCCATTGTATAATATCTCTTTTATAGGCTCTCCAATATAAAATTCAGCAATTATATTTAGTCACTGGTTTGTGTAGCTTTTTATTTTGTTTTCTAGGAATATCTGATTACTTAGGAATAAGTGTTGCTTTGTTTATAAAGATATTATAGTATTTTCCACATGTATCCTGTATTTTACTGATATATGTTATATTTCATATTATGTGATAGTTATATTATTGAACTTGTTTCCAAGGAGGCTTGTTCACTTTTGCTATAATAACCTGAAGATGACCCGTTATGCAATACCCCTGTAGGATGACATTCTGGTTACAAAGTAGTGTGTGTGGGTGGGGGGCTGGGAGTAGAATATAGTTTATTTTGCTGTTAAATATACTCTGTGACATGTATGTCATATTTCAGGGCTTAGTTTCAGCTGATTGTTGTGGAAATAGGAATGAAGTGTATGGGGTTGGGGATGACTTTTGTTTCCTTTATTGCTTAACACAGGGGAGTTTTGCAGGACATTTAATATCACTTTTATGTGTTCTATATCATGGAGGATTCTGCCAGGATACCTATGTAAAGGGCAATCCCATAGAGTCTTTATTACATTGAATTTAGATCAATGAATTTTACTTTTAAATCTTGGAATGTCAAGGGTGCAGATTCCCACAAAAAAAGCTCCAAAATTATTGTTCATTTGTGGAGATTTAATCCCTTAGTAGTTTTTTTTGTAGGAAATCATTTAATAGCTTCTGCTAGCTTTTGGAAGACAGAAATCTTGCTTTTAGAGCAGAAAGCAGCTGACTAGAAAAGCTACCATTCTTCTTACTAATTTAACACTTCTATCTCAGCAGGAGTCAGTGCCTGTTGGGATTAAGCAAACAGATACCTTATTAGAAGTAGAGGAGGTCTCATTTAGGGTTAGAAAATAGAAAGCCAGTGTGTGTTTCTGTGTTGGGGAAGGGTACTGTATCAACTTTGTTTGCTAAATCAGTAGGAGGGGAGAGAGGTTAATTGGGGGTGTGGCTTAGGAAGTAGAAAAGCCGGTGAATCCAATTACAGCTTCCTGCTGCTAGCTTTTGGAAGACATAAATCTTGCTTTTAGAGCAGAAAGCAGCTGACTAAAAAAGCCACCGTTTTTCTTACTAATTTAACACTTCTATCTCAGCAGGAGTCAGTGCCTATTGGGATTACGCAAACAGATACTTTATTAGAAGTAGAGAAGGTCTCATTTAGGGTTAAAAAAAGAAAGTCAGTATGAGTTTCTGTGTTGGGGAAGGGTACTGTATGAACTTAGTTTGCTAAATCAGTAGGAGGGGAGAGCAGTTAATTGGGGTGTGGCTTAGGCAGTAGAAAAGCAGGTGACTCCAATTAAAACTTCCTGCTGCTAACTTTTGGAAGACAGAAATCTTGCTTTTAGAGCAGAAAGCAGCTGACTAAAAAAGCTACTGGTTTTTTACTGATTGTCCTCCATCCCACCCTTCCACCCTCCCACCCTAAGCCAGTTCTACTTTTATAGCCACTGGATTTGACTGACAACAGGAACTTCCTGTTTGGCAATTGGAAGGGAAGGATCATAGAGAAACATTTGTTTTGTCAACCCTGAAGGAAGAACGTAGCTCTTTCTCCCCCCTAGCTACTGGAGGTCTGACTCTGAGCAAGGAAGTAGGAGACTACTGAAGAATACAGGAAGTTGCTGTCCCAGAACAGGAAGGGTGAGAGTTGTAAGGAGAGGAGAGAGTAAGCATACAGAGCAACAGGAGAGGGGACACAAAATAAGACATTATGGGAGTGGTGTAGTGCAATGGCTGTGGGGCAGCAGTGTTCTAGGAGACATTCTGGAGGCTGTGATGCTGCCCTGTTTGCAGGCACCTCTCTGGTCTGAGGGAGGAGGTTGCCTATCTCCAGGCTGACCTGGCTAGGATTCATGAAACCTCTTCCCCCACCCAGGGACCATGAGGGCCACCATCGCTACCTCAGAGGTTGCCAAGAAAGAGGAGCGGCTGGATCAAGGTGGGCTCAGGGAGGGAGAGGGTGGTGGAACAGAGGTGCATCCCTCCAGCTGTACCTCTCCACAATTCATATGCTGTTCTGGTGGACAGTGGTTCCTCTGTGGAGGCACCTGCAGTGGAGACCAAGGAGGATGCTGGGAACCTCCACAAAAGAGACCCACAGGAGGGTGGCACGGGACCCCACAGGGGAAGGAAATAACTCCTGGTGGGGTACTCAATTATTGAGGGGGTAGAAGTGGGGGAGGAAGGGGAGAGGGAGGTAAGGTGCCAGCCTGGCACCATGGCTTGGAGGGACAAGAAGAGAATCCTCAGGATCATGGGAGCAGCTGCATGAGGGAGGGAGCTGGATGTCATTGTCCACCTAGGGACAAATGATCTGGCTTGGAATGGGAACAGAGCAGTGCAAGAGGATTTTGTAGAGTTGGGAAGGGGCCTTAGACAAGTAGTGCATATGGTAACCTTCTTGGAGGTGCTGCCTTTCTATGGCAAGGGTGATGCTGGGGTATTTCACACCATGGAATTCAATGAATGGTTGAAAAACTGGTTTGGAGCTCAGGGATTTGGCTTCACTGGGGACTGGGGAGCCACCTGGAGGGATACAGACCTATACTGGCATGATGGTCTGTATCTGTCCAGGGGATCAGGATCCTAGGTGATAGGTTTAAATGCTTCATTGGCAAGCATTTAAACTAGCCAAGGGGGGAGGCACTAAAAGGAGCAGGGAAATCCCAGCCTCCCCCAACAAAACACTGTAATTAGCAAGGTAAACACCAAGGTAGAGAAGTCATTAGGGAGCAGAAGAGAGGTAAATGCAAAAAAAGGCAAAGGCAGCAAGGCCATCAAAATATGGTGGGTGTTGAGTACCAATGCCCATAATCTGTTAACAAGCTCCCTGAACTAGTGGCCTTGATGGAAGAGGGATGCCTGGATATTGTGGCAGTCACAGAAACACGGTACACAGAGGACCATGACTGGGATGTCAACATACCAGGACACACAATCTACAGGAGGGACAGGGAGGGTAAAAGAGGAGGAGGAGGAGTAGCTCTCTATGTAAGGGAAGGGATCAAAGCAACAGAACTAAAGAGGAAACAGGGAGCAGATGAGACACTCTGGGTCACCCTGGAGACAGGAAATGGCACCACAATCCGCATGGGGGGTTGTATACAGAGCCCCACCTCAGTGGAAGGGGAACGAACAAGAAAATGATAGAAGGCATCCTTAGAATGGCAGAAAAAGGGAAGTTATTGTTGATGGGGGACCTAAATATGCCAGAAGTTAACTGGAGTACCTTTGCTACAGGCACATCCAAAGAGCAGGGTCATTCTTGATGCCCTTCAAGAGGCATGCCTCAGACAGCTAGTATTGGAACCCACTTGGGAGGGAGCAATCTTAGACCTGGTACTCTCAAACGGGGATGGAGAAAGAATCTTGGATTTAGAAGTGGGTAGCCATCTGGGAACAAGTGACTACCAAACAATGTGGTTCGTGATAAACACAGCCATAGAGTCAAGCCATACAAAAGCAAGCATACTGGACTTTAGGAGGGCTGACTTTGGGAAAATGAGAGACTGCCTCAGAAAAGCACTAGCAAATAGGCAAGAATGAGGGGTGGAGGAACAATGGGGAGTAATCAAAACAGCCATCACAGAGACAACCAGCCTTTGTGTGAAGCAAATCAACAAAACACAAGGAAGAACAAAACTGCTATGGTTCTCAAAAGAGGTGGCAGGGAAGGTTAAGGAGAAAAGAATAGCTTTCAGGAAATAAGGAAACATAGAAGGAGCAGGACAGAGTATTTTATCAGTTAAAGCAGAAAGAGGCAGGGAAGACAGTCAGAATAGCAAAGGCCCAAACCGAAGAAAGGATAGCCAACTCTGTTAAGAAGGGGGATAAGACCTTTTATAGGTACATTAGGGAGTGAAGAAAGACCAAGGGAGGGATACTGAGGCTTAATAAAAGGGAGGGAATGTGGGCAGGGGGTGACAGTGAAAAGGCAAGGATACTGAATGAATATTTCTGCTCAGTATTCACAAAGGAAGAGGAGTGGGAGGTACATAAACCAAACAAGAGAAACACTCTGGATATGGGGGTTGGTACCAGTCCATTCACAGAAGAAAGGGTTCTGAAAGAACTAGTAAAATTGATGGTGGACAAAGCAATGGGGCCTGATGGGATTCACCCAAGAATTCTAAAAGAACTAAGGGTAGAACTAGTGACACCACTGACTACTCTCTTTAACAAATCATGGGAGGATGGGGTGGTACCTGAGGACTGGAGAAGGGTGGATGTGATTCCTTTTCATAAAAGAGGGAGCAGGGCAGAGGCAGGAATCTACAGACCTGTTAGTTTGACCTCAGTGGAAGGGAAAATGATGGAATCACTTCTGAAGGAAAGGACTGTTGAGTACCTAGAAGCCAGTGGGGCACAGGACCCGAGACAGCATGTATTCACAGTGGGAAGGTCATGTCAGATGAATCTAATAGATTTCTTTGACTGGGTGACCAAAGTAGTAGACCAGGGAGGGGCTGTGGACATGGCCTACCTAGATTTTAGCAAGGCATTTGATACAGTCCCACATAAAAGATTAATATACAAGTTAGACAACCTTGGAGTGGGTCCCAAGGTGGTAGCCTGGATAAAAAATTGGCTGGACAACAGGACGCAAAGGGTAGTAGTAAACAGAGTCCACAGTGAAGAAAGGAGGGTTACTAGCAGGGTACCGCAGGGTTCAGTACTAGGAGTGGTCCTTTCTAATGTCTTTATAAGTGACATTGCAGAGGAACTGGAAGGAAAAGTATGTCTCTTTGCAGATGACACAAAGATCTGCAACAGGGTTGATACACGAGATGGAGTGGAAAGGATGAGAAGGGACTTGTGAAGTTGGATGAATGGTCAGATGTATGGCAGCTCAGATTCAATGCAAAGAAGTGCAAGGTAATGCACATGAGAAACAAAACCCAGGGAAATGTACACAATGGGGGAGATACTGACAACAGTAAAATGGAAAGGGACCTGGTGGTAATTATATCAGATGACCTAAAGGTGGGCAAGCAATGAGAAGGCAGTAAGGAAGGCTGGGGAATACTGGGATGCATAGGAAGAGGCATCAATAGTAGGAAACAGGAAGTTGTTATCCTTCTGTACAGACAGTTGGTGAGACTCCATCTGAGTACTGTGTGCAGTTCTGGAGACCTCATCTCCAGAAAGACTGAGACAGAATGGAGGCTGTCCAGAGAGGGAGCAACAAAATGGTGCAGGGTCTGCACCAGAAGACATCATGAAGAAAGACTAAAGGAGCTTAATATGTATACCCTTGAGGAAAGAAGGAGAGAGGGACATGACAGAAACTTTCAAGTACCTCAAGGGAATCAACAAAGTCAAAGAGGGTAGCATCTTTCAGAAAAGATGTGCAAGAACAAGGGGCACAATTTGAAGATAGAGGGGAGACAGCTCAGAGGTAATGTGAGGAAGTATTTTTTCACAGAGAGGGTTGTGGATGCATGGAACAGCCTTCTTGAGGAGGTCGTGGAGTCAAGAACAGTGGGGGAATTCAAGAATGCATGGGACAGACATAAGGTAGTCCTAGTGGGGGGTACAAGGAAGTAAACTGTTGGTTAACTAGGATCTGCAGCTTATCTGTTCGGTAGGAAAATGGGCAGACTAGGTGGGCCAAGCGGTCCTTATCTGCCATCAAATTCTATGTTTCTATATTTCTAAGGTAATGCACCTGGGAAACAAAAACCCAGGAGAAAAGTACACACTGGGGGGGCAGGGGTGAGATACTGACAACAACAAAAATGGACAGGGACCTGGGGGCAATTATATCAGATGACCTAAAGGTGGACAAGCAATGTGAGAAGGCAGTAAGGAAGGCTGGGGGGTAAACTGGGATGCATAGGGAGAGGCATCAACAGTAGAAAACAGGAAGGCGTTATCCCTCTGTACAGACAGTTGGTGAGACCCCATCTGGAGTACTGTGTGCTGTTCTGGAGACCCCATCTCTGCAAAGACATAGACAGAATGGAGGCTGTCCAGAGGAGGGCAACCAAAATGGTGCAGGGTCTGCACCAGAAGACATACAGAGAGAGAGAATAAAGGAACTTAATATGTATACCCTAGAAGAAAGAAGGGAGAGGGGGGACATGATAGAAACTTTCAAGTATCTCAAGGGAATCAACAAAGCCAAAAGGGTAGTATCTTTCTGAAAAAGAGATGTGCAAGAACAAGGGGGCACAATTTGAAGATAGAGGGGGGACTTCTCAGAGATAATGTGAGGAAGTATTTTTTATGGAGAGGGTTGTGGTTGCATGGAACAGCCTTCCTGAGGAGGTCATGGAGTCAAGAACAGTGGGGGAATTCAAGAATGCATGGGACAGACATAAGGCAGTCCTAGTGGGGGATAGGATGAAGTAGGCAGTTGGTTAACTAGGATCTGTAGCTTATCCATCAGGTAGGAAAATGGGCAGACTAGGTGGGCCAAGCGGTTCTTATCTGCCATCAAATTCCATGTTTCTATGTTTCTAATGACAAAAGATGTTCTTTTTTGGGCGAGTCAAGTTTTTTGTGTTGGAATAGATAAAAAAAGAGCAGGGGTATCTATACTTATTGCAAAGAATGTTAATTTTATTTGCCATCATTTGATTTCTGATTTAAAGGCCAGATCTATTATTACTTTAAGTACACTGGACAACATGAAGATTTTGTTAGCTTCAGTTTATGGCCCTAACAATGATGATCCTCATTTTTTTGTGGATTTTTCTATACAATTGGCTAATTGGCCAGATAGCCCACATATAATAGGAAGGGATTGGAATGTTATTTTTGACAATGATTTAGACAAGACTGGACCTTATAGTGTTTCTCTTTCTCGAAGCAATAGGCTCTCAGAGACTTAGTAGACTCTGATTTTCTTATTGATCCATGGAGAACATTGCACCCAAAGGATAAAGATCATACCTTTTTTCATTTCCTCACAATACACAATCAAGGATTGATTACTTTTTATTAAGTCACTTGTTATTAGTAGGTCTTGCATAAGCCTTTATTCTATCCCACATGATCTCAGATCACTCACCTGTATACCTGACTTTACAAGTGGTTTGAGATGTGAAGGCAGACAAAACCTGAAGGTTAAATGACTCATTACTGAAAACTGAGCAAATAATTTTATCCCTTAAAGATTTTACTATTTGTTGTTTTTTTCAGGGAAAACCAGAGTTCAGTAGTTCAATATTTTACCTTACGGTTGGCATATAAGCGTGCCATCCGTGGTGAGATTATACGCTTGGCTTCCAAACTTTAATAGCAGAAACTAGTTAAATCTAACAAGCTTTTAAATTCAGTCAGATCTCTAGAAATTCAGATTTCCCATTCCTATTCAGACAGTTTACTAAAACATCTAATTGATTGCAGGGAACAATACCACAAATTAAATAGAGCACAGGCAAAATTTAATATATTTAGGTCCAAACTTACTTATGCCTCCTCTGGGGAATGCCCAGGTATGCTTTTAGCAATGCGCATCAAACAGGAAGAGACAGTGCAAATCATTAAATACATATACGATTCTATAACTCAAAAGTCTATAACTTAACCTAAATTAATAGCTGAAAAGTTTTGTAAGTTTTATGCCACCCTGTACAGTATAAGAGACCCGAATTTTAACATTCATGAGACAGACAACTATTTGGACTTACGTGATTTACCACAGCTAGATTCTATGGATCATGAATTTTTGCCTTTGCCTCTTCCAGTGGCGGAATTGCAATCTGCACTTAACTCCATGGCTACTGGTAAAACCCCAGGCCCTGATGGATTTTCAGTTTTGTTTTATAAGACCTCTTCTGAGCTTTTACTGCCTCACCTTCTTCGAGTGTTTGTAGAAACATATGAACTGGACGACTTAGACCAGTCTATGCAAGAATCTGTTATTTCACTTTTACTGAAAGGAGAAAAAGATTCTACTAGTGTCAATAACTATAGGTCTATATCCTTTTTGAATATAGATTTTCAAATTTTAACACATGCTCTTGCTTTTCGGATCCAGAAAGTCTGGTCTAAATTAATAAGTCCAGAACAGGTTGGTTTTATGTCTAGCAGACATTCTTCTGACCAGCTCAGGATGGTTCAACATATAATTTCTGCATCGATGGGGGCAACAATCCCAGTGGTTTTTGCCTGCAGAAAAAGCTTTTGACAGTCTCATGGCTATATCTCTTTCATACATTGGAAAGAGTTGGCTTCCCCATAGAGTTTAACTGGTTGAGGCTAGTATATATCCATCCCACTGCTAAAGTTAGATGCAATAAGGTTTTTTCATCCCTCTTCCAGTTGTGTAATGGTGCTCGTCAGGGATGCCCCCTCTCACCATTTTTATTTAATTTATACATTGAACCTTTTAACCAATTTATTAAACTTAATCTGGATATTATTGATAATAATGCAGGATCCCAGCAGTATAAGATATCCGCGTATGCTGATGATCTTTTGCTTCATTTGCAAAACCCAGCTAATTCTTTAACTTATATTTTAGTAGAGATCGAAAGATTCAGCTCTGTATCCAACTGTAAATTAAATATAGACAAAACCCAAGTCCTACTGCTAAATGAATATATGAACAGGAGTGATATTTTACCTCTGAGCTCTGCAAAAATTACCAAAGAGTTATTATACCTTGTATTTACTGTATATTTCTACCTCTGATCTTGTAATGACTGGTAACAATCTTATTACCCTCTTAAGGTTAATAAAATCAGACTTGGATAGTTGAGATAAATTACCCCTTTCTCTTTGGGGTTGGTTGGGTTTAATAAAGATGAATATATTGCCAAGGATACTTTATCCTATAACAATGTTCCCAGTCCATTTAACATCTAGATGGTTTGTTGAATTACATAAATTGCTCTCACAATTTCTGTGGCAAGGGCACAAGCCTAAATTGTGATACCTTATGTTGGCTGCTCCCAAGCAATTAGGAGGTTTGGCTGCCCTGGACTTTTATGGCTATAATCACGCGGCACAAAGTTCTAAATATTTTTGATGGGCAACCCAGAATCAGGCATATTGATCTTCTTATACTCAACTTGGGTGGCAAATGGAAAAAGACTTATGTCTCAAATATGTCATACAACTTAAAGCCCTTTTTTTCTTAAATTTTCTAACCTTCTTTTACAGCTTAAAAATTCACTTATAGGTACTTCTTTGGCAATATTTAAACAATTGCAAAAAAGTTTAAAATATCATGCTTTGTGATCCTTGGGAATAACCCCTTTGGTTAAACCAGAATTTCAAAATACATAAAACATTTTTTAAAGACTGCCAGCTGGCAGTCTCATGGCATAGAATCTCACCTACAGCTTGTCCATGTTCATAGTTGGAACTCATTTTTGAAATTAAAGGAGGAGTATAATTTAACCAATAAAGATTGGTTAATTTACCACCAAATTCAACATATGCTTTTTTCTATCTTAGGCAACTCAAGCCCTAATACAAGCCAACTTGCTTTTTTGTCTATCTTTTCTAATTTATCTATAGAACAACATGCCATTTCTGAGTTATATAAGGAAATACAGCAACTATGGGCTTACAGATATGGCTCCTTATCCCAATATTCATCTAAAGGTATGAATTCACCTATAACTGAGCAGCAATGGCAACCTATTTAGTTAAACATTGATAGATTTTTATTAAATCTGATGGTTATTGGTTCACTCAATATAAAATAATACATGCAATTTATAATACTCCTTTTAATCTGTATAAATGAGGCATCTTAAATTCTCCCGTTTGTATCATATATAATCAAGATTCTGGTACATGTGTACATATTCTATGGAACTGCCCTAAAGTACAACCTTTATGGATGAAAATAATGGAATTAGTAGCTCCGAATATGGGAATTGAATTATTTTCTAATTGCAACTGTATTTTGGGCCAGATCAGCCATGATCTAACAGGGAATAGGCATTTTTATTTCATGTTAATTTCTATGGTAGCTAAGAAGATTATACCCCCTATAATTAAGAACAATCAATAGAAGCCCATGAAAAATTCTAGTCCTTGCATCCCTGCTGAAAGTCTTTTATTCTTTCTAACATGTCCAATTTAATATTAAGGGGTTATTGTGACCATATCATTGTAGATTTTGAATGATACAGTTGAGTCTGGCCAAATCCCCAAATATCTAAGCATAGTAATTTCCTCCAAGGCTGTCCCATATTTGTCAGTTACTGAGACTATATCTCAGTTTACTTTACAACTCCTTCTTGTTCCAAATAATATGCTTTGGATTGTCTTGATTCAACACTAATTTGTTACTCTCCAGCCAGGTTTGTAATCTGTGAAAGGCTATATTTATAATTTTATAATAACTGGGGATTGTTTTTTCATATAGGGAAAGTCAGGTATATTTCATTGTTATAAACACCTGGTTATATCAAAATTCATGTGCCAGCCTCCCTCAGTCTACCCACATGCAAAAAGCTTTCCTCCTCATGCACCTCGTTTTAAACATGTTCCCACTTTTGTCATTCATTAAATACACATAGGTTTTGACCACAAGCAGCTCTCCAGTTCAAAACAGAATTTTCTACTGAGTCACATCGTACAGTTCCACAACACTTCCCCGAGACCTTGCCAGGTAGAACACCTCTCTGTTAAACCTGGTCTCTATCAACATTAACTGCAATTTGTGGCTGAAATGGAAACTCCTACTTAAAACCCTCCTGCTCTCCACAGATGTAAAGGGTTCTCGGGTGCAGGTTCTGCAACCTGACCCTGTCCAGTCTCCCCAAAGGGCCCCAGCACCTTACCTTTGCTCTTTTATGTTATTGTACATCATTCTGAGACTTTCCAGTCAGCACCAAACAGTATGCCTTTGCTGCAGTCTGGGCTTATTCATTTGAAAGTAACTCCAATATATGATGGTGAAGACTTGCTATCATTAAGGGTGATCATTTTGAAAAAAGGAATGTGGTGCTGACCTGCTCTTTATTATGAGCTATGTGCTTGGTCACCAAGACCTTAGGGGCATAAAAAATTCCTAGCAATTATTTAAATGTGCTTATGCAACTGGTATGATGTATGCTTATGCAACTTAGATACATTGTGGCTGTGCACCTCTCCATCCACAGGATATACCACCCTGTAAGGGTACGACAGCAAGGAACCCTAGAGGAGTGTTCCACTCCTATAGGTGCCACGGTAATGATTCCCTTAATTAAAGATAGCTTAGGAAAAAGCCCACAGGAAAGAGAGAGACATTCCACTGGAGGAGGAGGGGAGGATGGTGGGACAACGAAAGAAATGAATCCTGGACTAGCCAGGAGGAGCGCCTTTTAAGGCCTGATGAGGGAGTGGTTTGTTGCTCCGCCCATCAAACTACAGGCATAGCCTTACAATTCGATGTGATTATGCAACTGGTATGATGTATGCTTATGCAACTTAGATACATTGTGGCTGTTTGCCTTTCTATTGATGGGATATACCACCCTGTAGGGGTACAATGGAGAGGAACCCTAGAAGAGGGTTACACCCCTACAGGTGCCACAGGAATGATTCCCCGTGGCTAAAGGTAGTTTAGGAAGAAGCCAAAAAAAGTACCCAAAAGGGTGTCGAGCATTGAAGGAGGTGAGGAGTCAGAATGGTATCAAGGATGAGAACAGAGATCAATAGGTGAAGATAGGCAGGACAGGAGAGAAATGGAGGTGACTAGGAAGATTTAGTGGATTGGAATCTGACATGAAGCAGGAGGTGGGACTTCCTAAGGAGAGAGAAAACAGCCAGGGTCACCATCTGATTCTATCCAACAGCGGAACCTAACTATAGAACCTACGAAAGCACTAACCCTATCTAAATATTATGATCATCAGCACGGAGGAGAGGAAAAAAACCCTTTAAGGAGGAAACCTCTGGGGATCCAAGGCCTAGGTCACCTTGCCTCCGGGCTGAAGGATGGTTCAGTTAGTGACAGCTCAGCTACTGCAATTCAGAGTTGAGAATGAGGGAAGAGGAAAATATTCCAATTTAGATGAAGCTCTCGCTCTGTCCTTCTAACAGGAATGCTCTTGAGGGTTGTGAGCAACGACTCTGCAACTAGGCACTCAAAAGCAAAGGAGAAGTGAAATGACTGCTGAGGCACTCAGAGGGCCTACACGAGCCTATGAAACAGATCAGGTGAACTAGAGGCAGTGAGACGGAGAATGGCATAAAGGATACCTCTGAGCCCACTCGGGCAGCCAAAGGCGTCCCGCTGATGGGAGCTCCACCCCTCGCAGCTAGAAGTCATAAATTCTACATCCAGAGGTGTCGCGAATGAGGGACAACTGAAGGTCCACCTGGAGCTAAGACATTCTCACTATGAGCCAGGGAGAAGGCCCCACTCCAAGCTTTGCATGCTGTAGATGTGGACTTCAGGGGTGAAGAGTGAGACCATTAGCTACAGGCTAGCCCCGAGCCATGGAGCAATGGACTTGGAAGGCACATCTCCGAGTGGAGAGCAGGTCAAGTCGAGGTAGCATGAGACTCAATGGGAGATATGCTCAGAAACTTGATGTGAATGAGTAGACCTACAGAGAGGTCAGATCAAGTGAAGGAGACCCACTTGGGTCCTGAGGAGGCAGGTTGCAGTAGCAACCATGGGAGTGCATGCCAACTGAGTACATTGAGAAGCCAAATTGAAGTGGATTAAGCTGGATGAAGGCAGAAATGAGAACAGCTGGGTGAAGTCGGCAGCTGAGAGGTGAGGTACGAAGTACCAGGAGTAATGGGGTTTGAGCTATGAAGTCTGAATGGATGAGTGGAGGTTCGAGATGAATATACAAGATATGCTGATGGAGGGAAGCCTGAAGGCTGGCATGGACTGCAGAATGGGAATAAATGGTATGAGGGGAAGAGACAATGATGGTCGGGTGAAGCCTGTATGAATGGGAGAGACAAGAATGGCCAAGTGAAGTCAGCAGCCAGTGGTGGAGGTAAGAGGAGCTGATGTTGGTAGGTAACGGGTGAAGAAAAGGGTCCAGCTAACCAGAGCCAAGGCACCCAGTGCTACCACATAGTCCCCACTTAGGAAAAACAGAAGCCATGAACCAGGCACCAGGGCATCAGAGGCAAAAAGATAACAAAGTGAGTTAGAGAGTTATGCAATGAGGTAAATAATTGATAATGTCAGCAGATGGAGCATACATAGCAAGCCGAGGATTGAAAAAAAGAAATGGGAGACTGTAGCTTTAATAGCTTAGAGAACGGACAATTGGATTACTGTAGTGAAGGGGGGTTTGGCTGAGCATGGAGAGCCCAAAAGAAGAATAAAACTAAGGTTGTCCAGTACAAAGAGGGGCAGACAGGTTGAGAAGCAAAGACATGACAGCCGAAGAAGGAGAAGAGACAAAATCAGATGCTGGCAAATAGGTGGAAACGGTAGAAGGACATATGAGAGGGCAGGGAGGCACAGGGGCATCATTTAGGGGCAGTCAGGAGCTGCAGTGGAGACCCTATGATTCCTCTGCAATCCCTATGATGTTCTCTACAACCCCCAAGAGCTCCTAATGCAAGGTTTTCTGAGTGGTTAGTGACATAAGGTTGGTGGGCAGGGGAGGTTTGCAACCCCCATGAGTCTGGTGAAATAGAACTTTGCAACCCTATGAGTCTGGTAAAAGTAAACTACTGGGGAGGTGGCAGGAGAACAGGGGACAAGGAGAAGATGCAAGAACTACAGGATGGAGGGGCCACCAGAAGCTCGGGATGAGCAGAGAGTGCAGCTGAGGAGAGGGAGGACTGAATCCCAGGCAGAATGAGAATAGAATGCAACAACAGGACAGTCGGGACCTCTGGAGGCCTAGGAGAGCTCATGGGCACTGACAGAAAGGACCTGGAGACAGGTACCAAGCGCAGTTGAAATGGAGCTGATCCGGCTGGAGCCATGCTGGTGAAGGAGATCAAATGAGGAAGAAGCCAGGCATAGAGGGTGATGTCACACCCAAAGCTCCTGCGTGGTGATGGGGAAGAGGAGCGGGCAGCTGGGAGGCCCGCAGGTGGAACTGCAGGACCAGAATCAACGGCACAACAGAACATGGTATGGGGAAGGGTGGGAGAAAAAGAGAAGTGGAAGGGAGTCCAGGAGCAGCAGGGAGAGAGGCTACGAGCATGCAGGGCCACTCGACAGGCGAACGCTGGAGGAATCCCAGGAGGAACATGTGTACTGGAAAAAGGGAGGAAACGAAACGACAAGCAGGAGAAGGGGGAGGGTGACTAGCAAGCAGCCACGGTGAGAGATAATGGAAAGGGGGGATGAAACAAGGCATCAGTGCCAGCATGAAACAGCTGTGGAAAGGATATGAATGGAGGCTGCAGAGAGCCAGCAGCTGGAGGTGCCGTGGAACAGCAGCAACAGCAGAAGAGGGGGAGAAACAGGGAGAGGAGTGAAGGACATGCGGCGCCTCTGGCTTCAATGAAAGAAACGAATGCTGTATTAGCCAGTAAGAGTGCCTTTTAAGGCCTGATGGGGGAGTGGTTTGTTGCTCCGCCCATTGAACTACAGGCATAGCCTTGCAACTAAAACAACACATGAGTAGATGTGCAAGCCTCAAATTTTATACACAGTCTCGGTGTGTGATTTTGTTATAAACCCCCTTTAGCTTCGCTCTCAGCATTTATGAAGCATCATGCACCTTGGGTGTGTATAAAGTCTTATTATGCACACCTAGCCATGCTTTATTTCATATATTGACTTCTGTTATACTTTTAGCACCTGCATAAATTATTGTATCGTCCATGTATTTTTTTCTTTGGTAACCAGGTAAGGCCCACAAGGCACAATGCCTGTAAACAGGGGCAACCTGGGAGCACTGGGGAGGTGAAGTGACTTGTTCAGAATCGCATAGTATGTAAGGGAAAGTCGTAAGAATCAAACCAGATCTGCTGGATGTACCAAGCTCATTCACAGCTCACTGCTCTAATCTCTAAGCTATACTGCCAGATCCATAACAATGATATAATAATGACTTTACTGATGCTAAACTTTTGGGAAGGCTATTTATAAAAATGGAAAATAAAACTGCCCCCAAAATTGAGCCTTGTGGGACCCCATTTCTAATATCAGCTTTGTTGGAAAGCATTTGCCTTACTCTAGCTCACTGTGTTCTCTTATTGAGATAGCTGGTGAACCACTTACACCACGTGGGAATCAGCTCTGAATTATATACGTTTTTTAGACAGTAGAACATGATTACCTATGTTGATCACAGTATTCATATATTGTATTTTCATTTCTGTATGTGCTATTGTTCTTTGTATTGTCCTTACCAGGACTTCCTCACAAATTAGCTTTGCTCAGCGGAGCTTCTCCTGGTAAAATAAAATAAAATACATATTTAAATAAATAAACTAGATCGAAGACCTTGGTCAGGTTCACGAAGGTGGCTCCCACATCATGCCCCCATCTATGGATACCTGTATGTCATTTATAAACCTGGCCAAGGCAGTCGCTGTTCCATGCCCATGCATGAAATCATGTTGATTTGGTATAAGAAGCAATGTTGCTTCAGTTTTCCTATGGATTGCACACAAACTAATTTCTCTAGCAATTTTGGAAAAAAACAAACAAGCAAACAAACAAACAAACAAGCAAACTGATATTGCCTGATAATAAACATAGAAGCATAGAAAAATAAAAGTTGACAGCAGATAAGGGCCTCCAGGCCCCACCCAGTCTGCCATATTACCCTACCTATAGCGAAACATCAGGCCCTAATCAGCCTGCAGTTCCTCCCCCTTTAACTTTCAAGATCCCTTTGTGTCTATCCCACGCTTTCTTGAATCCTGTAACAGTTTTTGCTCCCACCACTTCCGCTGGTAGGCTGTTCCATTTGTCCACCACCCTCTCTGTGAAGAAGTACTTCCTCACATTACCTCTGAATCTCCCCCCCCTCTAGCTTCATATTGTGTCCCCTCATCCTTGAGCATCTTTTTCTTTGGAAGCTGGTACCCTCCTGTACCCTGTTCTTCCTTGTTAGGTATTTGAATGTTTCAGTCTTGTCCCTCCTTTCCCTCCTGTCCTCCAGGAAGTATATATTTAACTCCCCTCAACTTTTCATCATATGGCTTATGGTGCAGGCCCCTCACCATTTTTGTTGCCCTCCTCTGTATTGCCTCTACCCTGTTTATGTCCTTTTGAAGATGGGGGTCTCCAGACCTGGACACAGTACTCGAGGTGAGGCCTCACCAGTGATCCATAAAGTAGGGCTGTTACCGCCTTCCTTCTGCTGATTATTCCCCCTGCCTATGTATCCCAGCATCCTGCTAGCCTTCCCTGCTGCCGCCTTGTCACATTGTTTTGATATCTTCAAGTCATCAGAGATGACTACCCCCAGGTCCCTTTCCTGTTTTGAGCTTGCTATTGCCTCCTCTCCCAGGTGGTAAACTGTCCCCAAGTTTCTGTGCCCCATGTGCATTATGTTATGCTTTTTAGCATTGAAAACCATCTGCCAATCCCTTGACCAGTCCTCCAGCCTTTTTAGGTCTCTCCTTATTCTACCCCCCCCCCCCGAGTGTCCACTGTATTGCAGAGCTTTATGTCATCTGCAAACAGGCATACTGTCCCTTCCAGACCCTCTGCAATGTCACTGATAAAGACGTTGAGGAGGACTGGGCCTAGCACTGATCCCCGGAGCACCCCACTGGTCACTCCGCCTACTCCTGAGAGTGTGCCATTTACCACCACCATCTGGGTCCTATTTTCCAGCCAACTCTCCACCCATCTCCACCAATTATCACTGGATGCCCTGTCACCACATTAAAAATAGTAGTAAGAATTGAGCTTTTCCAGTTTTTAGAAACATTTACCTACCTACCTACCTTCCTTCCTTCCTTTCCTAGGTTTTACCAGGAAAGACATACTGACTGAGCTGGTAGCTGTTCATTTCCAGATGCATCCTGGGGGAGGGGGAAAGGGGAAAACATAACAGATACAAAAATACAGAATATAAAATACAAAGAATGTAAGAAGTATAACAAAAATAAACAGGACAATTATGCCTAAGAATAAACTGACAAAAATAAGTTACCATGCAGTAAACTGTGAAACTGAGCAAAAGAACAATTAAATAGTTATCAACGTAACAAATAAAAAAACTGGGGGAATGACTGATACTGGGGAAGTGCTGAGGGACAGCGAATGAGGTAAGTTACAGGTAAGAAGTAAGTCAAATATAAGGAGCAACTGCAGGAGTGAGTAGTTAACTCACAGAGGAGAGCTTTAAGAGCAGGAAAGGAAGGAGCAGAGTGAACAGAAGGGGGAAGGGAACCCCAAAGTTCAGAGAAACAAAATGAGAAGGCAGTTTAGCCAGCAGCAGATTTCATTTGAGGGAGATCTGATTAACCTCAGATTGC
This sequence comes from Neoceratodus forsteri, assembly GCA_016271365.2. Classification (NCBI taxonomy): domain Eukaryota; kingdom Metazoa; phylum Chordata; order Ceratodontiformes; family Ceratodontidae; genus Neoceratodus; species Neoceratodus forsteri. Next base: position 1,550,829,762 of record CM057450.1, read on the forward strand.
ATGGATCAATTTAAGATGATGGTAAGAGATTTTCTAGTTGCAGGAGCAGCAAGGTTTAAAGTCTTGTATAAAATACCATCACACCTACACCATTAATCACCTTTCCTTTAACACTACAATACACGCCATCACACCTACACCATTAATCACATTTCCTTTAACACTACAATACACGCTTTCTTTGAACTAACAAGTTGTAAACTTAAACCACTTAGCCCTTCTTGTGGACTTCCCCCAAGTTACCATATAGGTCAGAAGTTGGAAATACTGAATTGTACTTTGAAAAATCAAATACATGAATTTAAAAATGTTGCCAATGCTAAGTCATCCCTTATCTTTTGTCCCTGAATATGCAAATAAGTAAGGCCATGTTTATTCACAGTTTTTATTAACTCATTTACAGTTTGCCAGAATGTTTTGGAATTACGTAATTCTGCCATCAGTTTGGTTTTGTAGTAAATACCCTCTGCTTGTATGATCCCTTTTTCACAATTATTTCTTTCACATCTAGAAACATTCCAAATACTTAATTTTTTTGAATATTATTAACATAGAAACATAGAAACTGCAGGCAGATAAAGACCAAGGGTCCTTCCAGTCTGCCCAGATTGGTTATCACTACCACTCCCCACGGCTTAGTATCTCCCCCGAATCCCTTATCTTCCTGGTTCTCCCTGGTGGAACTTTGAATCTCCTTGCTGAATCCCAGCTGTGTTTGGACTTGCTTATATTACTGCCCCCCCCCCACTTCTGCCAGAAATCTGTTCTATGGTTCCACCACCCTCTCAGTAAAGAACTTCCTTACATCCCTACTGAACTTACCCCCCCACCAGCCTCCAACTGTGCCCTGATTGCATCCCATTCCTAATACACGTATCTTCACTGTTCACACTATTTGTTTCCCCGAGCATCGTATAGGTCTCTGTCGTGTCACCTCTCCCCCTTCTGTCCTTCAGTAAATACATGTTCAGGGCTTCTTGCTGTTTCTTGCAGGATCTGCAATGCTGACCCCGAATCAGTTTGGTGACTATTCACTGCACTGATTCCAGCCTATCTCTGTCCTTTCTCAGATGAGGACTTCAGAACTGTGCACAGTATTACAGGTGAGGCCCCACCAGTTATCTGTACAAGAGCAATAGCACCTCTCTCCTGCTATCAAAATCCCTCCCAATACACCCCAGCATCCTTGTTGCAGGTCTTATTGCACTGATTGGTTTGCTTGAGGGAGTCACTGATGAGGACTCCCAGATCCCTCTTCATGGTTGTAGTGGCCAGTCAACCTCCCTACCAGCAGGTACTCTGTTCGTGGGTTCTTTTTCCCTAAGTACTTCACTTTACACTTCTAGGTGTTGAGTCTCAACAGTTATATCTTCGGCCACCTCTCCAGACTTTTCGGATCCCTCTGTAGTTCCCTCACACTTTCCTCACTGTCCACCCTGCTGCATAGTTTTGAGTTGCCTACAAAAAGATGTATCCTGTCCTGTATATCTTCCCATATGTCGCTGATGAATATATTGAATAGGACAGGTCCCAGGACTGATACCTGTGGCACCTGGCTCGTGACCTCCATCCCCTGATTTGACCCCATTTACTGCCACCCTCTGCTGCCTTGTCTCCTGCAAGTCCCCCACCCCACCCCACCTGATTACACCTGTCTCTGCCCCCAGATCCTCTACCTTTTTCAGCAGCCTCCTGTGTGGCACTGAATCAAAGGCTCTGCTGAAATCAAAGTAGAACAGAGTGACTGGCTGTCCCCTGTCCACCACCTTACTGACCCAGTCAAAGAACACTATTAAGTTGTTCTGACATGACCTCCCAGTCACAAACCCATGTTGATTGCTATTTTGCAGCCCACTTTTCTCCAGATAGGTCACAGGACTTTCCTTCACTAGAGTCTTCATCAGCTTACATACAATAGAGGCAAAACTAAGTGGCCTGTAGTTGCCCAGATCCTCTTTGTCCCTCCCCTCCCTTTTGTGGAGTAGGATCACATTTACAGTTCTCCAGTCCCTTTTTTATAATTAAAGTTTGTTAAGAAGATTTTGTCATACAGACCATCAGACAGATTCGACCAAATTACATGGTATTCAGGAGAGGAAGTAGCAACAACGAGGTACAGGAAACCTATAGGTACTCTCATCCAAATTTCAAAATACATGACCACCCTTCTTATTTATGTACATCCCTGGAGTCCTCTATGGATCCCTCCAAATGAGGGGTCCCATGAGGCACCCCTCACCCCACCTCCAACTTAGCAGTTTTCCACCATGTTCAAGGGATAATATCCAATCTAAACAAGCATTTGTCAATGCCGAATGTTTGCTTGCTGGCATTGTCATTAGTAGTGTAGGAGTTAGAGAGATGCATAATAGGAATGGCAGTGAAGTATTGAACTGAAGCCAACCCCACCACCACCCTGCAGAGACTGACAGGCATTGGGGTGTGCTTTTGGGTCATCAGGCATAACGGCCATGCCATTTCACCACACCCTATCCTGCAGACTCTGACAAGTGTCATGGTGTGCCTTGGGGTCTTTGGGCCTTATGCTCACCCCATTCCATAAGGAAATATGGTGAGATGGGTGCAGTATAGGAAAATGGGGTGAACTTTGGGTCCGAAGAGTCCAAGGCACACCTCGATGGCTGTCACTGGCTGCAGGGTGTGGATGTGGGTGGAATGGCATGAGCATTACAGGCGGCAATCCCAAGTCACACCCCTGATGCCTGTCAGTCTCTACAGGGTGGGGCGTTATGGTCAGAAACCCTAACACCCCAGGTGTTCATTGGTATTTTCACTCCAGATTTTCAGCATGGGTTTTTTGTGACCTCCACCTCATGAACAGTGGCAATATCAGTTCGTTAGCCGAAAGCTGATTTTGCACAGTGACTACGCCATTCGGCACCACAGGTGCAAAAACACATTTCGAACAGGATGTGAAAAATGACAGCTGTACTGTTCATGGGGAGGTGTAAAAAATGGCAATGTTGAAAATCTGGATTGAAAATATAAAAAAAGTGAAGTCACGAGCGTGCATAGAAACTGCACAACACACACCCATAATGTAATTCGTTTGGGGATATTTTACAGCAGATTGTCAATGCAGGCATTTTGGGACCTCCGCTCATGAACAGTGTCACTGTGATTTTCTTAATCTGTCTCGAACACTGATTTCCCACTGTGACCACACATTTCTGCGCTGGAAGTGTGAAAACACATTTCAGCCAGGGTGTGAAAAACGACAGCTGTACTGTTCTTAAGGAGGTGTGGAAAAATGCCAGTGTTGAAAGTCACTATCCTTTGAAAAAGTCACAAGGTGAAATGTCAGGATTTTCTGCTCCCTACTTTGCTGTATATTTCTCATGTCTGCATGTTCTGTAATAAAATAAGGTGAAAAGGGACTAAATGTATGGATAGCTTTATTGGTGTATGAGTGATAAGTACCGTGACTTTGACTGCAGATTTTGTACTTTTTGTCACTGGCACTCAGTCCTCTGAGCAGCCCTTACTATTTTGGAATGCTTCTGAAGTCCATGACAGCACTGGCTATCAAGCAGGGGCCCTCAAATGCTGTGCCTACAGAGGGGCTGAATGAGGCGGGGGCACTGGTGCAGTGACCTCTCGTGATGTGATGCTACAAGAAATGTGGCTTGGATGTTCAAATATCAAAGAACTCACTACAATCCAATTTAATATATCTCAAATGACTGAAAAAACGTACCGATTTGGATTGGTGCATGGAAAAGGTCGAACAGAGAGTAAGCACTATCATAGTATTTCCTGTTTGTACTGAAGACTGTGACATATGTTAGTTGTTTTGTTTTAGCATGTACTATGCTATTCTGCCGTGTCTGTACTAAGACCATCTGGGTCATGCCTGTAAAAGGGCCATGTGACCCAGTGTATTTGCCCAACAGTTCCCCTGTACACCAATAACCATATCACACACTTCCTTGGGTTAACAAGGCAGCAGCTGTACTCAACATTTGTTTAAATAAATACATCACCAATATAGATACACAAAATTAGAGCCTCTGGGGCAGCAGTTCATGTCCAAGCCCGGTTAAACCCTTAGCCATCCCTCTGGCCCTAAGGTCAGACAAACACACTCAGGGTTGTGTCATCACTCTGAACAGTTCCCAACCCAGATTTGGGGATTCCAGTACCTTCCATGAAGAGTATGCCTACCCAGGGCTGCACTCCTCCTCTTCCAGTCCTAGTATCCTCACGTTCCATCACATGTCCTTGCTGTGAGACAGCTCCCCCTGACTAGAATGCATACCCGTCTCAAGGGTTGTACACTCGGCATGGCTGTCACTCACCCTCCGGCTGACTCCATTTTCAAATGCCAGGATGGTCTCCTATATGAATTTCCACCATGAGATGTGTATTTCTGCTGCACATCCTCCACTAATGCCCCAGGGGCCCACTGCTGTACCTACAAAATCCCATTACACATATTCTGGACTACAGGTTTAAAACTGCCATTACTTAGATCCAAGAGATGTACCCCATCCTTGCTGTATAAAGCTCCACAAGTCCTTGTGACATGAAATTGACACATTACCTAATTACCATGGGAGAGAGCAAAATGGGACACCTCCTGATTCACTTCTCTCCTTTTTATGTTTGCTTGCACGCATGTGCAAGAAACATAGTGCCATCATCCGAGTTTTCAGAGGTGTGTCACCCCCCCTTCCAATTCAGTCAGTGTGTTGGCAGGCGGGGCCCCTGTCCGCCAATGCATGCTGGAGCTGTCTATGACAAGCTCCAAAATGCAGTGGCATACAGTTGAAAGGGGGAGCTACGCTTCAGTGAGCGGCGATAAGATGTCGCCTGCTCATGCACATCTCCCACACACACACACACACACACACACATACAAGCTCGCATGCATACTGCGTGCTGCCCCCCCACGCCCACACTGTACAGCCGACGGGGGTGCCCAGTCCCCCGTTGGCTCCACTGTCTGTCCCCCCTCCCGAGTACAGGGTGCCACACTGGGAGCCCACCCCAGCGTGGCAACAGATGCCATGGCCGATGGCGGTGCCCAGTCCCCCGTCGGCTCCACACCCCTCCAGCCATTCTTGTGCCATGCTGGGAGCCCACCCCAGCGTGGCAAATGTCCTGCGTCGTCTGAATAAAAAAAAAAACACCTGTAAAGAAAAAATGGTCCCACGCAGTCTCCCTGACCCCCCCACAACCCGCACCCACCCACTGTGCACCCTGCCTCCCCACACACCCCAATCACCCCATACTTACCTCCGGAGCTCAGCGCGACGATCTTCGGTGGACCAGGAACACGTCTGCACTCTTCAAAGCCGACCGCGAACTGAGGAAATGCCGGTAAGCTGTATAATGGGATAGATAGGGGTTTTTCAACTTTATTGCATATCTCAGGCATTTTTTGGAATTTTTGCACCAAATTCTCAACATGGGGTTTTTGGGACCCCTCCTCATGAATTCTTGCGCTGTCATGGCGTTACTCTGGGCTGAAGGGTGATTTACGCCTGCGAAATCACCTTTCTGGAAGATTAATAAACAACACTGCCAGTGTTCATAAGGTGGGCTCCCAAAAGACTATTTTGAAAATTTGGTGGCAATCTAAAAACAAACTGTTTTCTGGCGTCGTTGTGCAGTTTCTCGCATGCTCGTAAGTTGGCAATTTTCAATATTTTCACTCCAGATTTTCAACATTGCCATTTTACCACACCTTCTTATGAACAGTACAGCTTTCATTTTTACATGTCACCCAAAATGTGTTTCCGCCCATGTAGCGCACAATGGAGCAGTCGGTGTGTGAAATCAATGTACGGGACACATTAAGAAAATCACACTGACACTGTTCATGAGCAGAGGTCTTAAAATGGCTATGTTTAAAATTTGGTGAAAAAATTCCTAAAAATTACTGTTTTTCGAGCGTGCGTTGCGCAGTTCCTATGCATGCTCGTAAGTTTGCGGAATTTAAATATTTTCACTCCAGATTTTCAATATTGCCATTTTACCACACCTTCTTATGAGTAGTATAGCTGTCATTTTTCATATCTTGGCCAAAATATGTTCCGGCCCATGTAACGCACAATGGCGCAGTCGGTGTGCGAAATCAATGTATGGGACACAGTAAGAAAATCACAGAGACACTGTTCATGAACAGAGGTCTTAAAATGGCTATGTTGAAAATTTGGTGAAAAAATTCCTAAAAATGACTGTTTTACAAGCGTGCATTGCGCAGTTCCTATGCATGCTCGTAAGTTTGCAAATTTAATATTTTCACTCCAGATTTTCAACATTGCCATTTTATTACACTTCCTTATGAACAGTACAGCTGCCATTTTTCATATGTCACCCAAAATGTGTTTCGCACATGTAGCGCACAATGGTGCTGTTGGTGTCTAAAGCAATGTTTTGGGACAGATTAAGAAAATTACAGTTACACTGTTCATGAGCAGAGGTCTTAAAATGGCTATGTTGAAAATTTGTGACAAAAGTCCATAAAATGACTGTGTTACAGTGAGCATTGCACAGTTTCCACGCACCCTCGTAAGTTCATGACTTTGTAATATTTTCAGTCCAAATTTTCACCAGTGGCATTTTTCCACACTTCCTTATGAACAGTACAGCTGTCATTTTTTATAACATGGCCGAAGTGTGTTTTCACACTTTCAGCGCAGAGATGTGTGGTCGCTGTGGGAAATCATTGTTCAGGACAGATAAAGAAAATCACGGTGACACTGTTCATGATCGGAGGCACCAAATGCCCGAGTTGATAATCTGCTGTAAAAAATCCCCAACCTAATTATATTACAGGTGTGCGTTGCATAGTTTCTATGTATGCTCGTCACTTCATCATTTTTTTTAATATTTTTACTGCAGATTTGCAACATAGCCATTTTTTACACCTCCCCATGAACAGTACAGCTGTCATTTTTTACATCCTGTTCGGAATGTTTTTGCACCTGTGGTGCTAAATGCTGTAGTCGCTGTGCATAAGCAGCTTTCGGCTAACAAACTGATATTCCCACTGTTCATGAGGTGGGGTCACAATAAAAACATGTTGAAAATTTGGAGTGAAAATACCAACGAATGCCTGAGGTATTAGGGTTTCCAACCATAACGCCCAACCCTGTAGAGAATGACAGGCATCAGGGGTGTGACTTGGGATTCTTGCCTGTAATGCTTATACCATTCCACACCCTGCAGCCAGTGAGAGGCATCAAGGTATGCCTTGGACTCTTCAGCCCCAAAGTTCACCCCATTCTCCTATATCACACCCATCTCACCGTATTTCCTAATGGAATGAGGTGTGCATAAGGGCCAAAGACCCCAAGGAACACCGTGGCACTTGTCAGTGTCTGCAGGGTGGGGTGTGGTGAAATGGCGTGGCCGTTATGCCTGACAACCCAAAGGCACACTCCCAATGCCTGTCACTCTCTGCAGGGTGGTGGTGGGGTTGGCTTCAGTTCAATACTTCACTGCCATTCCTATCATGCAGATCTGTAACTTCTACACTACCACTGCCAATGCCAGCAAGCAAACATTCGGCATTGACAAATGCTTGTTTCAATATGACTCACTTCTCTCCTTTTTTCTGTATGGCTGGTGGTTTGCGAACCCCATGCCAGTGGAGTTGTGGCATTTTTTTTTATTTTATTTTATTTTGCAGTCAGTTTACAACCTTTGAGCCAGAGGCTCATTTCCAAAGGTACCTCGTCAGGTGTGGTACAAAGAGAACATAATACATAAAGATGCAGGCATACATGGATCCAGGGTCATGATTACACAGTTTGCATTACAGGGTGCAGATTCAGGTATTGTAGACAAAAAGGAAGGTCACAGAGTTTAGCAGCATAAGAGAATGATACTTGCAAAAGAAAACACGCGTAATAAGTTCCATGGTACAGGTTACAGAGTTAGCAGAGCATGCGACCAGGCCAACACAGCAGATAGTTTGATTTGGATACAGTAGTGCATTCTAGTAGGACAATTTAGCAAGCAGTATATTAGGATTCTAGCATACATGGTACATTCTTGAAAACTGAGAGAAGGTAGGCAGTTGGATAAGGTAGTAATGTCAAGGAGGTAGGATTAGGGCGGTACGGCGAGGGTGCAGCCCAGTGGGCCTTGTCACGGCAAAGGGTGATGTACACCCGTTATGCACAGGTGCAGTAACGCGTGTTGATTAGCTCGCTTTTGAGTGCAGTTTTGAACTTGGAGATAGTGGGGATTTCCGAGACGGAGAGAGGGAGCGTGTTGTACCAAGAAGGGGCTCTATGGCGGAATGACCTCTGTCCATGCGAGGTCTTAGATCAAGGAACCAGGAAGGTGGCCTTGCAGGAGGTCCGAGTACTGACTAGGGATTGGGCTAGGAGGAGGGAGGCTGTCAGCCCGGGCGATGACAGTCCTAGCAGGGTTTTTTTAGCTATAAGGCAAGTTTGATAATGCAGCCGTTCGTCGAGGTTTAGTACTGCTGCCATGTCATAAAGCTGACACGTATATGTGAGCCTAGGGGCCCCCGTGATAAGCCTGCATGCCTTATTTAGGACGAGGTGGATTTTGTTTAGGGCAGTTGTGTTGGCAGCACCATAGACAGGTAGCCCATAGTCAACTAGGGATAATATGGAGGATGTAACTGCAAGCTGGAGGGCTATGGGGGGAGACAGTTTTTGTAGCGGTATAAGATACCGAGCCGTATATTGGTAGCAGAGACAAGTGCATCAATGTGGGTGTGATAGGTGAGGGCTGAGTCAAAGGAGATCCCTAGGTACTTATAGGAGTGGACTTGCTCCAGTTGCTGTTTGGAGTAGGAGAGGCTACGGAGAGGGGATTTGAATGCTTTGTTTTGGGGGTGGGCAAAGAGCATGGTTTTAGTTTTTTTAAGATTTACGACCAGTCTATGCTCTTTAAACCAGGTTTCAGCATCATTATAGGAACGTTGCAGGGAATCCTGGAGGGAGGAGGGGTTACGGTCGGTGGCGAAGATGACGGCGTCATCTGCATACAGCAGAATTTTCCCCATGCATGCACTGGGCAGGGTATTAAGGTATAGCGAGAAGAGTAGGGGTCCCAGGATGGAGCCCTGTGGAACCCCAGAGAGGACAGGACATGGATTGGAAAGTGTCCCACCAATATTGACACATTGGGAGCGTGCGGATAGGTAGCTGGAGCACCATGCAAGTGGTCCAGTGGCGAAGCCTGAGTGACAGAGGGCTTCCAGAAGGCGGGGATGTGAGACCGTGTCGAAGGCCTTTGATAGGTCGAGGAACACGGCCCCGGCTAGGGAGCCTGTGTCCATGGAGGAGTGTAGGAATGATGAGAATTCAACAAGAGCTATGCTAGTACTGTGTCCTGCACAGAATCCTGCGGTGTTCAGGGCAGAAGATGTTGTGTTTGGTCAGGTATTCAGTGATTTGCATGGCAACCAGTTTTCAAGGGCTTTGGAAAGGGTGGGAGTATGGAGATAGGTCGGTGGTTCCCAGCTAAGGACCTGTCACCTTTATGGATAGGAATAACAGTGGCGGTTTTCCAAGTAGTGGGGAATTGTCCCAGGCAGAGGATTTGTTGAGAAGGCTGGTGAGTGGGGTAAGGACCTGATCCAGTACCAGCCTGAGAATTCTGTGGTCCAGGGAGTTGTCACCGGGACTGTTGCCTTTTAGTGCACGGGTCAGGTGCGGTCTGACTTCCTGGGCAGTAACCCTACACAGGTAGAAGCTAGGGCATTGGAGGGCAGGGGCAGGTTTGGAGGGTGGTTGGTCAAAGAAGTTGCTGGGGAGGATAGGGCTAAGGTCAGTAAAGGAGGTGTTGATTCTAGACCACACCAGGGTTGTGGCAGGAAGAAACTGCCCCAGATGGGCTAGTCTCATCTTAAACTTAACTAGAGACAAAGGGCTATTGGCTTCAGCATGGTGCTTGGAAGTCTGATCTCATGACTGAAATGGTGCAGGACCCAGCATTCAGCTCACAAGTGCACAAGAACCGCTACAGCTTAATACATTCTGCCAAACTATATTTTATTCAGGTTCTTACATGTAAACAGTGAACAACATACCTATTTTTACTACTGCAGATCTTGGAAGGATGGACCCACTAACACCAACATTTCATCCCCTTACCACAGATGCTTTGTCTAGGTGGCTACCTCCCCCTTGAGGACAACTTTTATAGTCCTAAGTTAAAAGGGCAAAACTGCCCTCATACTATATGTTCCTCATGTGCATCAGGGAATCCCTGAGGTTCCTAGCCATCCGCTATGTAACACATGTTATCTCCACCACACAATCCCTCCATCTTGGCTCATCTCTCAGTACTCCAATGCTTTGTACCACTTTCACATCACTGGAGAAGGTGATTGCAAAACTGATATTTTTTAGCTTATATTTTATTCATTTTAAGGCAAGTATTATATAGATAATCACATTCCAATTATTCATTCACAATAATGGCACAGAAAACATCACATCTATACTTGGGGGCTGGCAGTATAGCCTAGAGGTTAGAGCAATGAGTTGTGAATGAGCTTGGTACATTCAGAAGATCTGGGTTTAATTCCCACAACCTTCACTAGCATACTGTGTGACTCTGAACAAGTTACTTAACCACGCCAGTGCTCCCGGGTCGCCCCTGAAAACAAGTACTTGTGCCTAGTGAGCCTTACCTGGTTACCAAAATAACTAAAAAGAATAAAGAAAATAAAATACTTAGGCCCAGATATTCAAAACTTTGCCCCAGGGCTAAATTAGCACTGCCTGGCGGGCAAACTTAGCCCAGACCAAAAAGGAAGCTATATTCAAAAGGAATAGCAAACAGCCTCTGAATATAGCATGGGAATGAAGCCGAGCAAACTGAGCTGGGAGTGCAGGGCAAACTTAGCCCGGAGCACAAAGCAAGCTATATTCAAAAGGAATAGCAAACAACCTCTGAATAGAGCATGGGAATGAAGCCGAGCAAACTGAGCTGGGAGTGCAGGGCAAACTTAGCCCGGAGCACAAAGCAAGCTATATTCAAAAGGAATAGCAAACAGCCTCTGAATATAGCATGGGAATGAAGCCGAGCAAACTGAGCTGGGAGTGCAGGGCAAATTTAGCCCGGAGCACAAAGCAAGCCATATTCAAAAGGAATAGCCCAGGGCAAACAGCTTCTGAATATAGCATGGGAATGAGGCAGGGCAAACTGGGCTGGGAATGCAGGGCAAACTTAACCCTGTAATAAGACAGCTCTGAATATAGCGACCAGGAAGTGCAGACCACAACAGCAATATAGTGCACAGCAATGTGAAGGTATGTGGAGGTAACCTATGTGGCCAATGTGTGAGCCAGCAAATGCGTGGACCCAGTACAGCTGCAGGGAGCAGAGCATGTGAAAGTGCAGTGTGCAAAACTATATAATATTCCCCAAACCGTTTGCATGGTGTTAGCACGTTTGCACGGGTTTAGCGTGGAGCTAAGCCATTTGCTCGGTGCAAACACATTTGCCTGGTGCTAAATTTTGCCATATTCAAAAGTGACATGCAAGTGAGCCTACTTAGGTAGTCTCTGGGCAAACATCCACATTAGCATCTCATTATGCCCTGATTTGCATGCAGTTTGCCCAGCGTTACTGCAGGGTCCAACAGCGCCACCTGTAGGTCAATCTGGCAGTACAGGGGCTGGCTGGGTCTGCCCGTAGCACCACCTGTAGGTTAGTCTGGCAGTGCATGATGATAGCTGCAGGCTACATGTATATAATACAGCATAGCATATTGCGCCCCAGGGGACAACACAGCATAGGCACAGGTGGTGGTGGTGTTGCATGAACCTGTCACACTGTAGGTCATGCTACAGTGCACAGCGGACACTACAGTAGCAAGGGGGCCAGTAGTGTGAGGGACACAGCAATGTCTATGGTATGTAGGGTAGTGATGATCACAGTGACAGGCCCAACATGCAGGTGATTACTGACAGTGGACAGTACTGTTACGTTGTTGTGTGATCCACAGATGCTGCACCTCTGGCATGGGATGCTCACAGTGACATATACATGGCCGGCTGTGTGTGCTGTGGCATTTGTACAGTTGTGCGGTATGTGGCTGGGGGGGGCACGTATGATCCGACAGACACACTGGTGTTGGGGTATTCCCAATACTAGCCCATGTGCACTGCATGATGTGTCCCAGCCTTGTGGCCACACCTGGTCTGTGGTGAGGCCTGACCACCACGTACACCCTCCCCTCAACAGCCACCATGCTCACAGTGCTGCATGTGTGTGCTGGCAACTTTTGGTCACCACAGACGTATGGTCTGCTAGTGTGTGCTGTATGGCCACTCTATCATGATGTCCCCTGGGGGCCAGGTCACCCCTTACTGCCTGGCATGGCTGGGACTGGTGGCAGCTGTTGGCATCTGTGTGGTGCCATCAGTGAGCAGCATGTGTCCTCCATGTCTGGCTTTTTCTGTGTGTCATATTCATATGCTAGGGTTGTGCAAAGCCACGCAAAAGCTGCACAAACACCACTCAAAGCCACAATGTCACGCAAAAGAAGAATTGCCCAGGGATAAGACCAGCTTTTCCTGGGCAGTAATTTGTACCGCACAAAGGGTTGCGCTAAGTCGCACAAAACAACTTTGCACGGTGCTAGGCGCTGAATATAGCATTGCGCCTGTATTTATGTGCAGTTTGCCACTTGCATATGTTATGGTTTTGCCCGGCGCTAATGCAGTTTGCGCTCACTATTCAGCCTTTTGAATATTGCAGACTCACGCTAATCCCGCTCGAAACCTGCGCAAACGGTTTGCGCCCAGCGCTAAGCTTTGCATATCTTGGCCTTAATGCTTAAGATTAATATACCCTGTACCCTAGATTCAGTATGATAGCTGTACTAACAACAGAAAAAAAACAAATCCATATCAGAAAGAAACAAAAGCCCATGTTATCTGGGGAAAATGTTTGTAAGACTAATCAAAAAGAATTACATTACTGTTCAAGGCAGACACAGAGTGGAAGATGAGCTTCCAAAGAATCCAGGGACGGCCTTAGCTAGGTGCAAACTGTGCCCCTTCACCTTGGGGGCCCATACTTTTTTTCTTGAGGGAAAACAAATAATTTAAAACATTTAAAAATGCCTAAATTTTGTTAGAGATGAAAATGTTTACCGGCAAATGAGAGTGGAAGACAACTGGCTCTGTTACTGTTACAAAAGGTGAGGGCAGCTTTGCTGCAGTGGAAAATATTAGGTTAAGTAAGTGCTAATGGTGTTAATGGCCATACTTTACACCTCCCAGGTTGACTGCTTTCACAAACAAAGGGCTATATTGACAAGAGAACTTGTTTGTAGCCTGGACATGTAGCTGAAACAATAAACGATATGACAAAATCTGTTTCAAAAGTATGTGAGCACTCAAAATGGCTCATAAACCTGACCAGCACGGAGGAAAACCGAATTTCCTGATAGGGACCCTGAAAACCTGATCACCAGGTAAAACAAGTTCTGGCAGAGCCACTACGACTGTGAATGCATTAACTAGATAGGGTGTTTCATGGGCTTAAACATAAACATTTATTTATTTAAAAAATATCAGATTTGCAAACCTTGGTGTCAGAGACTCAGTTGCAAAGGCTCCTCGTTGAAACTAATACAAAGACAGCACAGTTAACAAGTCAAACAAACTCTGGTCAGAGCCAAAACATCTGCAGGATTTGACCTGATAAGGAATAAATTTAGTGTGCATGACCCATGCTATTAGATGTGTTCAGACCTGCTGCTGGCTGCGACACTCTCTGGGCTGCAGCTGTGGACTTATAGGGGGCTAAGATAGGATTAGCAGGGTGGACTAGGTGGGCCAGGTGGGCCTTATCCACTGACAACATCTATGTTTCTATGTTTCTATTTGCTGTTGTCTCTCTGATCACTTTTTTGGCTATATTCTAAGCTTGTTGCCATACTCCTCACTGTTTTCCTCCGTCTGGCCCTCCTTATATGTTTTAAAAGTTCTGGTTCTTGCACTTGTACTACTATTGGCAGGGGAACAGATGAAAGGGGCAACTGTTCCAGGCCCAGTGGCTCAGAGGGGCCCATGGGGGGACCTGTAACAGGGGATGGGAGGCTAAGGGGGGCCCAGTCCTAAAGGTGTGTCCCGGGCCCAGCAATTTCTATTGACATCCCTGACTATTGGTTGTACTAGACTCCCATGTTTGTACTGTGGTTACTGTTGTTGCTCCCTGTTTGCTTGTTTGAATTTTGTTGACCCGGGAAGCCCACTGGGCCTAGAAGTCCCTTTTTCAGGGGTGACTGGGGAGGAGGGGGTATACAGATGGTAAGCACTTTAAATTGAACCAGAGAGAACTGAATATGTGTGAACGTATATAGATTCTGGACATATATATACGTCCACAGTCTTCTAAGGGTTAAGCTGCTGGTGGCATTTTTATTGAATGAGAGAAATTTGACGAGGACACTAGGGAAAATCCCCTACTCTGACGTGGGGGAAGTGTTGGCTGTCTGCCAAGATGGCCACTTCACGCTGCACCTCAGAGTGCACGGATGTGTGGGGGGCAGGGGAGCAGGTCTCCTCCCCTACCTCGGCTTGTCTAGAGACCGAAGATTTGCAGGGGATATCATTTTCACCTATGGACGTAGATTTATTAGAACAAAATGCTTGTTTGGTGGATGATGTCATGAATGTACCTGTAGTGGATCCGTCTGGTACGGTAATGTTGAAACAAGCTGCCTGAGTGATTCAGGAAAGGAGGGGGGGGTGGCACTATATGTGAAGGAAGGACTGAAGTGTGTAAGGGAAGAAGGGGAGGAGGGTTGTACGGAGTCACTTTGGATGCAAATCCAGGATTCCAAGAATAGGATTCTTAGAATGGGAGTGGTGTACAGGCCACCGTCTGAGACGGAAGAGTTAGACAGGGAACTAGCAGGACAGATCAGGAGGACCTGTGAGAAGGGTAGTGTGGTGATTGTGGGGGACTTCAACATGCCAGGAGTGGACTAGAGCACCCCAACAACCAGGAACAAAAGGGAGCAGGAACTGCTGGATGCCTTTCAGGACAGCTTTCTGCTGCAAATGGTCAGTGAACCAACCAGGTTAGGGAATACCCTTGACCTTGTGCTGGCACATGGGGACTTTGTGAGAGAACTTACAGTGGAGGAACCGCTGTCAGGGAGTGACCACCACTTAGTATGGCTCACATTGGATATGGGCAAGGAAGGAGTGGAATCTGGCACAAGAGTGCTGGACTTCAGGAGGGCCAACTTTGGGAGGATGGGAGAAGTGGTAAAAGGGTACCTGGCCAGAATTCAATCTAGTATGGACACTAACCAGAGGTGGGAGCTCATAAAGCTGGGGATAGTGGAGGCAACCAAAACCTGCTGCAAAGCCCAGAGCAAGAAGGCTAGAGCTAAGAAACTGAGCTGGTTGAGCAAGGAGGTCATGGAAAAGGTAAGATGGAAAAGAGCTGCTTTTAGGAAGTACAAGAAAATAGGGAGGGGGGAGGACAGGGAGGAGTACTTGACAGAATCGAAGGAGGTGACAGGAGCAATAAGGGGAGCCAAAGCATCTACGAAACTCAGGCTGGCACAAGACATTAAGAAGGGAGAGAAGGACTTCTTTAAGTACATCAGGGAGAAAAGGAGCTGTAAGGATCACATAGTAAGGATTAGGAAGGAGGGGGGTTGGGTGGAAGCAGGGTGCGATAAGGCAGAAGCACTAAATGAGTACTTCTGCTCAGTATTTACTAAAAAGAAGAGGGGGTGACACCCAAGGTGGGAGAAATGGCAGAAGCGGGAGAAGTGGTGACAGATGGGAAATCATGGAGGCAGAGTTGAGAGGGTTTGAAGGCACTGAGGGTGGACAAGGCACCAGGCCCAGATGGCATCCACCCCAGGGTACTGAAGGAGCTGGCAGAGGTCCTTGCAGGACCTTGGCAGACCTATTTAATGCCTCACTACATTTGGGGTGTGTACCTCAGGACTGGAGGATGGCTCATGTGGTGCCCCTCCACAAGAGTGGCCCCAAGGATGAACCGGAAACTACAGACCAGTGAGCCTCACTTCCATCATGGGTGTAAGCTAATGAGACTATCCTGAAGAGAGAGACTGGTGGCCCTCCTAGAGGCCAAAGGACTACAGGACAGCAGACAGCATGGCTTCCACATGGCAGATCCTGCCAAACCAACCTGGTGGAGTTCTATGACTGGGTAACTAAGCAACTGGACAGGAGCCATGCAGTGGATGTCCTGTATCTGGACTTCAGTAAGGCATTTGACTCGGTGCCGCATGGAAGGCTGGAAAGGAAGTTAGTAGGCACAGGGGCGGGTGCAAAGCTGGTGAGATGGGTAGGAAACTGGCTTCAGGGAAGGCAACAGAGGGTGGTGGTGGTTGGGGAGCTCTCACACCCAAGGGCAGTGACGAGCGGTGTTCCACAGGGCTCGGTGTTGGGACCAGTGTTGTTTGGGATATTCATTGAAGACATATCATGGGACATCAAGAGCAAGATCAGTCTGTTTGCTGATGATACCAAGGTAGGCGCGGTGATGGATGACCTAGGGGGATGGCAGGGGTTGCAGGATGATCTGGCAAAGCTTGAAACCTGGTCAGACACCCAGCAACTGGGGTTTAATGCCAAAAAGTGCAAGGTGCTGCATTTTGGGATGAAGAACCCAAGGAGGAGTTACCAGCTGGGGAGAGTGCAGCTAGCCCAGACAGAGGAGGAGAAGGATCTGGGTGTGCTCATTACAGGGTCAATGAACAACTCGGCACAATGTAGGAAGACAGCTGCAAAGGCCAACAAAATGCTGGGTTGTATTGCAAGGGGTATATCCTCGAGGAGGGAGGAGGTGATTCTGCCACTGTATAGGTCATTAGTTAGACCACACCTGGAGTACTGCGTGCAGTACTGGTGCCCATATCTGAAGAGGGACATTAAGTTACTGGAGGGACTGCAGCACAGGGTGACAAAGATGATCAGCGGGCTGGGGGACTTATCATATCAGAGGAGGTTGAAGGAGTTGAACATGTACTCACTGAAGGAGAGGAGGGATGGGGTGACATGATTGAAACCTTTAACTACATGAAAGGAATAAACAAGACGGGTACAGAGGGGCTGTTCAAAGTAAGGGAGGCGAGGGCCACCAGGGGCCATGATATGAGACTGGAGGGAGGAAGGTTCAGGAGGGAGATGAGGAGACACATTTTTACAGAGAGGGTGGTGGCTGGGTGGAATGCGTTACCTGCAGAAATGGTATCCAGTAGAACAGTGGACTGCTTCAAAAGGGGATGGGACAGGACAAGGGGGAGGGTTAATGAAGGGGAAGGGTGGAAGAGAGGGGCAGCTGCAGAATAAGCGGTGCTAGCTGCACATTCGAGCAGACCTGATAGACCTCTAGGCCTTTATCTGCCGGCAAATTTCGTATGTTCGTAAGAGAACGCCTTACGAGTGGTGCCTTCTAGTATGGAGCAATTGCCTTTAAATTCTGGTTCAGAGAACTCTGCATCTGTCAGTGATATTGGGAGCATACCTTTGTCATCAGGAATGCACAGCGGAGCTGTGCAGCTGCAGCAAGTAGCTGCCATGTCCGGTTCTTCAGGATTACCTGCTGAATCACCGGAGACTCCAACACCGGTGAGTGAATCAAGATTGCCTCTGCAGGAGAAAGTACAATGAAAGACGCTGGGAGTACAATTACCTAGAAGAGGATCTGTGTGGAGCCCTGGTGATGCACTATGAGCTGTAGGGTGGATACCCGTAAATGATGGTTCTTTGAGACCTGATCCATCGGATCCTGCTGTTGCACGGTATGAGGAAGTAGAAATTACACCAACAGGTAAAATCTTACAGTCTCCTAAAAAAGCTATACTTCACGATGTAGAACAAAGTTACAATAAGGATTCTGTACAGGCTCAGATAGACTCTTGTACTATCCCTACTGCAAAAAATCTAACATCAAAAAATTTAGAAACTACAATTAGGTTCTCCTGCTGCAGATGTTAGCTCAGAAACACTTAAAGATTCACAAATGCCAGGTACTTCCAGTTTTGAGCAAATTAGAAATGAGGAGTCTTTATCAGCAGGGCTTGGGGTGCAAAACTTGCAAGATCCTAATAAAAAGAAGCTTTTTAAACTTTTGCTTCGAATGGCAGATTTATTCAAAAATAAAGGAGATCCTGCACCTCGTAGAAATGCTATTAGGTTGCTATATAAAGGAGGCCTAGAGACCCCGCCTGATAGGGTGTATGTAGGCCTCAATTTACTAAAGAATTCTATGAAATTTTATGCTTCCGAGATATTTGCTCTCATACATACAGATGAATATAACTATGATATCAGCTTTAAGACTATGGAAGCTTTGGACAGATTCTGCATGAAATATAATGAAATGAAGAATTCTTCTGTTTGGACCCCTTTTTTGGCTACACCTATTACAAAACCTACAGTCAAAACTATTACGATTATTTTTCAAAATGAAGGTGTAAATATATCTGATATCTTATACTGGCTTAAAAAACTATGTGAAGTCTTGGAACAACCTGTCTGTTACTGATTCAGAGCAAATTTGGACAGGAGGATGGAGAGTAAAATGTAAACTGTTTATGCTGAATACAGGTATTGCACATCTTCCTGGTTGTTTTTTTCTGGGGAAGGACAGAGGGTCCCTCTTTTGTCCTGGTCAGCCAAAGTCTTGTCATCGCTGTGGTTCTCGGTTACACCTCAGCAACACTTGTGATGCCCAAAAATGTGCTCATTGCCTGGAACTAGGTAATCTTGCTGTGTCATGTATAAATACATTTCATTGCAATTTATGTGAGGAGAAAGGTCACTCCTATGTGAAGTGTCCTTGGGCCTCTCACAATGGGGAAGATATATCCACACATGACTCCTTAATTACTCAGGCACAAAAAAAAGGCTGTGCTGTGGCCTCAGCACATAGGATGCATGAACTCCAGAAACAGAAGGAGATTGACAAAGAAAAGGATATTGTGGTTTCATCAAACCCAGATATTGCTGATAAACAGGAAAAGGGAGAAATACAACTGCCTTGTGATTAAAAATCAACAGCACGGTTCTGGACCTACAGCTCAGGATCACTCTTCTCTATCTCAGAATGGCAGAACAGAATGTAACTATAGATGGGAGATGGAGAAAGTGGATGACATTGCTTTGTTGGCATTACAAACTGAGGTAAATCCTTCTGTTATCCCAGGATCGATGCCTCCCCCCCCATTAATGCTGAAACCCAATTCAAAACTGTAATATATAAAAAAATGCCTCGAGCTAAGACTGACAGCACAGCCAGATCTAGAGGAAAGGGGTGAAAAATCTCTCACGGCACATCTACATGGACTTCAATAAACCAGTATAAAGCTTTGGCCACTGACGACTCGGAGGATGTACATTCAGATTCCTCCTCTGTTTCTTCTTTTACCAAAGATCAACCCTCAGGAGTAGATGATAATAGTTCCACAGATACTGTACGGAAAAAATGGTCAACAAGGTCCCAATCTTAAAAGTAGTCCAAAAAGTGAGAGCACACCACAAATCGTCAGCTTAATAGCTAAGTTTGTTGCCAAAGTGTTCACAGCCAGGAACCCAAGGGCTTCGGCTGTATAGCCTTCAAAGGGGTTTGGCTCAGTGTCATACATCAAGCGTTTATAAACAAAATCTGACATCATCAGTAATTGACATTTCTTGATTTTCACATAGTTATACAAACACCACTATTTTATTAGTTTAAACAAATTATTTACAAAAATATATACAAAAAAGAATACATTTTCACCATACATCTGTTCAATTGGTCACAATCTTATATAACTTTCTTACTCATCCTGTGGGGAGAAAAGGGTAAGATTAAAAAAAGAAAGAAAAGGAAATGATATAGAAAAGACAAATAGGAAAGTGAAGGGCTAGGGAAAAGGAGAAAAAAGGAAAAAAGGGATAGAGAAAGGAAAAGAAGTGTACCAGTGAAAAAAGGGAAACTGGTGGGGGGGGGAGTTGCCAGAGGTGAAAAGAGAGGGGGAAGGACGGTATGGTTTGGTGGTGCTTCTGGAACTTTAAGGAAAATTACACACATATCCCATATAGAAAGAGAGAGTGATAGATCTGTGTAGAACCGGGAAGACGTCAAGATGTGATCACCCTAAGTTTACTTCCATTCACTATGTGGTAGAAGGAACCATTTTTTGGCTGGGGATCCACAGACATTCATTCACCAGGTGATCTGTAAAGGAAAGAAAGATAGAAATTAATTAATAAATCATCCAGTGCACACAGTTGATTCATAAGTAGTATAATCTCTCTAATACTACTTTTTTTTTCTTTTAGAAAGGGCTTTAAATCCCATTGATCATTTAATCCATAAGGTTTCATAGATCTTAACTTAAAGATCCACCTACTTTCCTTTTTCAATAATTCATTAGTTCTATCACCACCATATCTCAGGGTTTGTTGCCAGTCTATACCCATGAATTTAAAACTTTTTGGGTCAGAATTATGTTTCTGTGCAAAGTGTAGGCTTATAGGGGTATCTATTTTTCCATTTACGATGTTCCTAATATGTTCTTGAATTCTCAGTTTGAGGGCCCTTGTTATGCGTCCTACATAAAGCTGGTTATATCTACACCATATGGCATAAATTACAAATGTTGTATCACAGTTAATAAATTCCTTCATTGTGTATTTTTCTCCATTTTGTGGGTGTGTAAATTCAGATCCTGTGTTACAGTAGCAGAAGATACTGCATCTTTGACATTTAAAACTTCCTTGTGGTTTTATTCCTAGCCATGTATTTTTTTCAGGCTTGGTTAATCTACTCCTGATTAGCTTATCTTTTAAATTCTGTCCTCTTGAAAAAGTGATTCTAGGTGTTTCTCCTACCACTTCTTTCAAGTTTATATCAGAATGTAGTATGTGCCAATTTCTGTATACAACATTCCCTATCTGCCCAGACCAATTATTGTATTCAGTTACAAATGTTATTGGTATATTCAAATTAGCTTGTTCATTCTTTTTTTCTTTTAATAGCTCCTCTCTCCTTCTATTAACTGCTTTATTTAATGCATAAGTGAGGAAATCATTGTGATAACCTCTTTCTAAAAATCTCTTTCTTAGTTCTTCTGCTTCCTTCCAAAAGTTTAAATCATCGGAACAATTCCTACGTAACCGTAGAAATTGTCCAAAGAGTATAGAGTCTTTTAAGTTTTTTGGATGTGCACTATCAGCCCTGAGTAATGTGTTGGTTGCTGTTGGTTTTCTGTGATTTTTAGTGATGATAGACTTTTCAGGTTTTAGAGGTTTTTGTAGGGTCAAATCCAAGAAATCTATATTTTCAAAATTGATTTTGAACGTGAATTTCATGTTAACATTGTTGTTATTCAACCATTCTACAAATTGTTCTGCCTTTTATTTCTCCCCTTTCTACACTACCAAGATGTCATCAATAAAGCTTGTCCATAATATTACATTCTCAAGATAAGGATTTGTATTTTGGAAGATTGTGATTTCTTCCCATTTACCTAAAAACAGGTTTGCATAAGATGGGGCCATACAGGCATCCATTGCTGTCCCCCTTATTTGTCTGTAATGATCTCCCAAAAATTAAAAATTATTATGGTTCAGAATAAAGTGGATTGCTGATGGTATGAAATCTACAGGAATTGCATCTGTATTTTCTCTTTTCTCTAGAAAATATTTACAGGCACTAAGTCCCTGTTCATGCACTATCCGAGTGTACAGGGATTCTGCATCAGTGGTTAACCATATCATATCATCTGTCCACTGAATTTCTTTAAGTTTATTTAAGACATGTGTGGTGTCTTTCGTATAAGATGGAAGTTTAACTACTTCTTTCTGTAAAAAGAAGTCTACAAATACTCCAAGCTTTTCTGTTAGTGAACCTATGGAGGAAATGATTGGTCTACTTGGAGGGTTGTTCATATTTTTATGAATCTTAGGTAGTATGTAATAACAGGGTAGGGTGGGATTCTCATTCCATATGAACTGTAATTCTTTCTCTGTTATTTCTCCTTGTCTCACTGCTTCTTGTAATAATAAACTTAATTCAGTTTTATACTGAAACAAGGGGTTACTTTTTAACTTTTCATAATTTGATGAATCATTTAGTAAGTTTGATACAATAGAAATATAATGATTTCTATCTAGAACAACAATATTGCCCCCTTTATCAGCTGACTTTATTACAATGTCATTTTCTACCTGTAATTCTTTAAGAGTTTATATCTCTGTAGATGATAGATTTTTATCCCTTGGTTGACCTGCTTTATCCATAATTGCTTCTATTTCACTCAAAACAACTCTTTCAAAAGTGGAAATAGCTGGATTAAATATGTATGGTATAAAGTCAGATGGGGGATAGCTTGTTCCTTTGTATTTTTATATCAGGATCAATACTTACAGTGGTGGGACTTGAACCCATTGAACCTTCAAAATTTTCCTCCATGATATTAATTATATAATCAATGTCCTCCACAATATTCACTTCTAAATTGGAATCAGATGGTGCAGGGAGATTTTGTTCCAGCGATATAGGTTCCAAGTAGCCCATGTTTTCTTCTTGTTCCTCTAAATTCGATTTCCTAGAAAAGAATGCTCTCAATCTAAGTTTCGGAAAAAGTTTAAATAAATCAACTTGCACCTGAAATTGATTTAAAGTAGGTGTTGGGACAAAAGAAAGGCCATGTTTTAAGAGCTTCAATAGATAGTTCTTTTTTTGATAAGTTCACTATTTGTTGTTCTTTTCCCGGCCTCTCCCTCTTCCCCTGGGTTTCCTTTTGTTGATTGTAGCGTCTTCCTCCTCTCTTTCCTCTCCTGGTCCTTCTGAGTCTTCTTTTCTTGAGTCTTGAGTATCTTGTTCTTGATTCCGATCTAAAAAAGGACTCCGATCTCTGTTATCACTTCCTCTTCTTTCTGAGAAATGCACTCTGGTTCTACTCCTACTTTTGCTTCTACTCCTATTCCTAAAATTGCTTTTCTTCCAATTCAGCACTCTATCACTTTCATAATCATTCTGATCACGTTGTAATTTCTTCTGTTTTCTAGTTATGAGGTCTTTTTCATATTTAGTTAATTTATCTTTCATTAGTACATCCAATTCTTTAAACGTTACTGTCTCTTTAAATGTCAAAACTTCTTTCTTTGCTTGTTCAATTTCTATTTCAATTTCTGTATGTTTTTGTATGTCAGCCTTAATAATTAATTCTATGAATGACTTAGAGCAAGTAGAGGCTGCTACTAACCATTCTTCTTTTAATGGAAAGTTCTCATAGCCAGAAGAGGATAGTACATTAATTCTGAGCCCTCGTGGTGCTAGCCCTTTTTCCAAATATTGCTCTAAAGTGAAAATGTTGTAAGTGATGTCCAGCTGTTTTTTAAATAATTTTTCTAATTTGAAAAAAACTGTTTTTAACATCACCTGATGTAGATTATTCTCCAAAGAGTTAGTTACTCGCTCTGCTTTTTCTCGTAGCCCAAGTGTCCATATGTGAATGAATGTCTGTGGATCCCCAGCCAAAAAATAGTTCCTTCTACCACTTAGTGGATGTAAGTAAACTTAGGGTGATCACATCTTGACATCTTCCCGGTTCTACACAGATCTACCACTCTATCTTTCTATATGGGATATGTGTGTAATTTTTCCTTAAAGTTCCAGAAGCACCACCAAACCATACTGTCCTCCCCCTTTCTTTTCACCTTTGGCAACCCCCCCCCCCACAGTTTCCCTTTTTTCACTGGTATACTTCTTTTCCCTTCTCTTTCCCTTTTTTCCTTTTTTCTCCTTTCCCCTAGCCCTTCACTTTTCTATTTGTCTTTTCTATATCCTTTCCTTTTCTTTCCTTTTTAATCTTACCCTTTTCTCCCCCACAGGATGAGTAAGAAAAGTTATAAGATTGTGACCAATTGAACAGATGTATGGTGAAAATGTATTCTTCTTTTATATATATTTTTGTAAATAATTTGTTTAAACTAATAAGATAGTGGTGTTTGTATAACTATGTAGAAATCAAGAAATGTCAATTACTGATGACGTCAGATTTTGTTTATAAACGCTTGATGTATGACACTGAGCCAAACTCCTTTGAAGGCTATATAGCCGAAGCGCTTGGGTTCCTGGCCGTGAACACTTTGGCAATAAACTTAGCTATTAAGCTGAATATTTGTGGTGTGCTCTCACTTTTTGGACTACTGAATTCATGGGTTTTGCAACCTCTGTAGAGAGCACCCCCCTCGCAATGGTGCACTGCTTTTTCCTTCTCTTTGAACCCAATCTTAAAAGCTCTGGTCAATTTGAGTAACGCCTCTTGTTTTCTTCATGACATCCCTTACTATTTTTACTTTAAATGTTAATAGTATAAAAAATACGAAAAGAAGACTGACTGTTTTGACAGCTCTTTCACATCAGAGAGCCGATATTATATGTTTACAGGATACTTGACTTAAAACTCTACATGAGATTGCTCAAGCCACTAAATTATGGACTCAGGGAGTTTCTTTTTGGTCACAAGGATTAGATACATGTGATGGATTGGGGATTTTGTTTTGTAATCCTGCTCTAAAAGTTACTAAATTGATAGAGATAGATTTAGGTCGTGCTTTACTTCTAGATATATCAAATGGCCATATCAGAATGAGAGTGATAAATACATATGCACCTCAGGGTAAGACAAATTGGATTGATTTATTCAAAAAAATTCAACCTTATTTACATACAGCTAGGTTACTTATTTGGGGAGGCGACTTTAATTGCAGTACAGCAAGAGAAGATGGGGGCTCTTAACTAACAACATTTTTTGTGATAGTAATGTTTTGACAGGGATTCTTTCTACTTCTAACTTACAGGATTCATATAGGGTTATACGGAAGAAGGGGGATTTACTTACAGTAGAGGGACTCACTCTACTAGAATCGACTTTATATTTACTTCAAATTGTTTAGATGTAATCCATGGGAAGGTATGGGATATGGCTTTTTCTGATCATAGGGCAGTTGAAATAATGATTGCTTGGGGTAATAGACCACCTTATGGGAAATCTCCTTGGTGATTAAATGCAGAACTATTGGAGGTAAACTATATAAATAAAAAATGGGAACAATTATGGGTAGCAAGAAAATCAGTTCTCTGTCTAAATGACAATTATGCAGCTTGGTGGGAAGATACCAAAATGAATTTCAGAACCTTTTTTCAGAAAATGGGTAGGAAGAATAATACTCATCTGTACTTAAATTATTTAAACCTTAGGAAGCAACTTCATTCTTTAATTTCTAAAACAGAAACTTTAACAATAGGTTATACAAAACAAATTTCAGTTATAAAAAAAGAAATGTATAAAATCCAATATAACACAGCCAAAACTTTACAACAAGAGTTGAGATTTGTCACGGAAGGGAACAAACAAACTTTTGACCCTTATAAAGATAATAAAAAGAGAGTAGGAAACAAAAATATGGTACAATTAAAAGATAATTTGGGAAATATACATAGTGCTAAGTTAGGTATCTTGGATACGGTTCACACATATATTTATGATACTATGGGAACACCTCCTGAAGTGATGAATGTAGAAGAGTATTTATCACAGATTCAATTTCCAAAATTAACAGAACAAGACAAACAAGCATTGATAGTACCAGTTTCACAATTGGAGGTGTGGTCAGTAATTTCTTCTTTGGCTAAGGGTACTTCCCCAGGAGTTGATGGCTTAACTTCAGAATTTTACAAACATTTTTTAAGTTTATTATTACCAGAATTGACTCAATTATTTAATGAATTATTACAGTCAGAGCAGATTTCGGATAATCTATCTATTGCTGAGTTAATTTTTCTCTATAGAAAAGGGGATAAGGATTTATTGCAGAACTGGAGACCCATTTGTATCCTGAATACAGATTTTTAAATCTTGGGGAAAATCCTGGCTAAACGACTAGGTCAGGTTTCTGGTACTTTAATTTCTATGGCCCAAGCCTGTTCCATAGAAAAACGTGGTATTACAGATAAACTAATCAAATTAAGAGAACTTTTTCAAAAAACTCAAACAGCTACAGTGGAAGGGTTTTTGCTAAGTTTGGATCAGCAAAAAGCTTTTGATTCGTAGCTCATAGTTATTTGTTTAAAACGTTGAATTTTTTTGATTTACCAACACAGTTTGTAAAATGGATTGAAGAGTTATATAGGTCAGCACATGTTATTCCATGAGTAAATGGGTGGACAGGACAAAGAATACAAATTAATTAAGGGGTACGGCAAGGGTGTTCCCTGAGTCCCTTGTTTTATGTGTATTGTATTGATCTACTATTACATACAATACAGATGAATAAAAAGATAGAGGGTATTAGGTTAACTGTAGACACGGCTCCAATATCTGTAATGGCATACGTGGATGATATAATTTTGGCTATCAAAAAAAACTACTAAAGAAAGAGAAATTATACATCTGTTAGATAAATATTCAGAGGCCTCAGGATCCCATATTAATACAGATAAAAGTATAGGTCTACAATTGGGAGGATTTGAATTGTCTCAAAATTTATATGTGGGGATAATTTAACACAGGACCCTATTACTATTTTAGGGTTACCATTTGGATTAGGGGGATCTATCCTTTTTGAACTGGGAAAGGAAAATGGATATGGCTGAAAATTTGTCTAAATCCTGGGCTAATCGGCAAATTTCAAAACGAAAAAGAATATCATTGATCAAAACATTATTAATACCTATGTTTTTGTATATTAGTGTTATATTTATGACCCCTATACAATTACAGACTAGACTATATAGTATTTATTTAGAGCCTTTTGGGGGAGTCGTTTGAACCCAATTAAAAGGGATGTTACGTATAGGCCAATTAAAGAGGGCGGGATAGGGATAGTTAACGGTTAATTTTATTATAGTTTATTTTTACATGCCAATATAATAAGTTGGCAGGGTCAGAAGAATAAGGTATGGCAGGAGAGTATATGTGAAAGGGTGGAAATTTGTATGACTGCATGGCAGAAAGGGAAGAGTAGATCACTCTCTAGAGTGAATATCATGCCAGGTTATGTGAAACCACTTTTTCAGAAATGAGCTAAATGGAAGGTGCCATGTAATCAGGTCATGGTGGCTTCAAAACACAGAATATATGAGATATTCATACAAGCAATTTGTCTAGAAGCCATGGTTTTACCAAACTGTCCAGTAGCAGACAAGAATACTGCCATTTCACAGTTAACGAACAAAAGAATACCTGATTTTGCATGGGATTTACTTTGGTTGACCATTCATGGAAAATTGAATGTAAAAAACAACAATAAACATAAATCCAGAGAGGAAAGATTTTGTCCAAGAGACTTGTGCCAAGGTATCTTAGAAACACAAGAGCATCTTTTCCTGGAATGTACCTATGTAAGACCATTATGGGATGAAGTAATTCGTATTTGGAAAATACCATGGCTTATATCATTAACATATGTGAACTAAATTTTTTAGTATATTCTTCATGTTGGGCCTCATGTTCATCGGATACTTTTCAAGTCATTTTTGCTATTCTTAAGTATTTTATCTGGAAATCCAGATGCAAATGGGTACTACAGCAAATTCATGTACTGGCAGATGTAGTTTGGAAAAATGTTCAGATTTCTTTAAGACAAGTTTATGAAACAGATGGAAAAAGGTATTCAGAAAAGAAGATGGATTCACTATGGTTGGCTTGCACTAATTTATTGTGGAAAAAAAAAGTGTGGAAGTGGCTTTTCAACAAGGAACAAAAATCTACCTGTGTACTATAAATGAAGAAGGAAGCTAAGTTTTGGTATAAAATATGTTCTAGTGCTCTTTGACAGTTACAGCACTGAATGGATAGTTCTTGAATTCTGATTTCCCTATTTCCCCCCAAAATTCCCCTACTCTTTGCAGGGGGCACTGCCACTCTGCAGGAAGGTAGGAGGATCTCAGTTTGATTCTGGGCATGGAGGGTGAAGGGCATGCTGCGTGACTTATGGCATCTGGACTGGTGGAGACTGGAAGTATCTGATCAGAATGTGGAACGTCTGGCTACTATGGCTCCCCTGGTTGCTATGCCGCCTTCCAATCAAATCATAGAGGAGGATATTGCGGAAGATGAGGTATTACTATAGGCAGAACTAAACAAGAAAAAACAACAGCTTTTGTTGATGTTGTCAGCGGCAGAACAGGAGTTTTTAAAAGGAAAATCAAAGCTTGAGGAACAACGGGAAAAAAAAAGCAGTCTATGGCTAGCCCTCAACAGGAAGTAAGTAAATGTTTGCCTGGGGGGGCTCGGAATCTTTACCTCAACCAGAGTCTAAAAACATTGCAGACCAAATGTGTGCGGAGAACACGTCTCAGGACATTTGTTTTGAGGGCACTACGTTGGATTGGACTAACTGTAATTAAAATTTTACTAAAATTACAAGTCATTGTTACTCTAGTGTCTTCAACTTATGGAGATTTCGGGAGGGGAACTTTATTTTATAATACTCACTGCATTAAAAGCATTTAAACATGCAGAATCTTTAAAGCTTTCTCCAGCTGATTGGGAGACTCATTGGAAATATTTTGATTGGCTTTAACAAACTATCTTTTATATAGTAAAAAAAAAGGGGGTTTTGTTTATGTTTGAGATTTTTTAGTTTGCTTAGGGTAAGGTAAAATGTCTTGCTGATATGTAACTACTTTTGTAGGGATTTTGTATTGATTTTCCCCTACTCTTACAGTGGGGTGGGGAAGGGGTTTTATGTTTGAGACCATTGTATGAATTAACAGTTATTTTAATTTTTGGTTTTTTCTTTCTAATGGTCTTGTGCATTGTATTACTAAGTTGTAAATACTTTGTTATGAATTTGTTTTTGATTTCATAAAACATTTCCCAACTCTTGTAGTGGGTAGGGGAAGGGGTGGGTTTATACTGTTTCCCTTATGTTTAGGCTATTTGTATGAATTAATACTTGTTTATGTTTTTGTTTCTTTCCTTATTATGATTATGTATGATATAATATTGATTTGTATAACTTTGTTATGATTTGTTCAGATTTCAATAAAAAATTTCCCCTACTCTTTTAGATAAGTGCCATGGGATCTTTACCATTCACCTGAACTATCACCAATCCAGGCAGATGGGACCTCAGTTTAACATCTCATCCGAAAGACTGCACCTCAGAAGTGATGCACCCCTCTTGTGCTGCACTACAGTGTCAGTACTGGGATATTAACCCAAGTGCCAGATCTGGGAACTGAACCCACAGCCCTCTGATCTCCCAGCCTCAGAGGCGAGTATGCTATCTACTGAGCCACTGACACTGACAGTGTTTCGCCTATCTCAGCTGTAGCTCAAACTGGAATCATAGTAAACTGATAAAGTTCAGCAGAGGCTTTTCAATAAAGAATATTTTGTTACAAATACACCTCTGTAAAATAAGGCAACTTACAGTTTATATTTTAGTGATATTTAACAGTAGCTAAAAAAATTATCCTGAGACACTGGATGGACTCAGAGATACCACCGTATAGGGAATGGTACAATGAGACCCTAGTAGCACTGGGCATGAGAAAGATAACTGTCAGTGTCAATAATAGAATTCACACTTACAGAAAAATGGGAGAAACTACACACACTAGTCTATGTAGCAGACAAAACATAAATCCAGAGCTCTAAGGATGTCCACCCATCTTGTATTATGCCTAATGATATGATTCTGACCTTTTATAAATGCATGAATAACAGTATTGTAGACTTGCTATGTGAGGTGCCATTTGAGTGTTGAAATGCAGTATGTGTATGTACGGTAATGTAATGTAACTGTCTCTGTGTGGCATTGTTGGAAAATAGTAAAACATACTTAAAAAAAAAGTGCAGTCTAATGCAACATTTGCAGTAGCTACAGAATACAGAATGAAGACAGTGAAATATTGAGCACGACATCCTAAAAGACCAACCATAATAGCTCCGAGATAAGAAAGAAACCAGCAGCTGCCCTGTTATCTCTCTAAGTGGATGATCGGCAGCCCTGCTTCCATTTGAAGCATGTGTCTGAGTGGCAGATAGTTCTTACTCTAATAAGCTCTCCCCTCTGGAACAAACCACTGAGAGAGCCCATGTGCCTTAAATACTGACCCCCCACAATGGATGCAGCTATACACCGGAGAAAGAGCCCTGCATCCTTTGAGATTGGAAACAAATGCCTTCATCACTGTGAAACATCGAAGCAGCTAGGATCCATCAAGAGAGAAAAAAAGGGTCACCAGGGATCTTTTTAACATGGAGAATGCCACTGCCTTTACCCCTCTGTTCCTAAATTCTGTCACATCTCTTATTGAGAACTTCACTGACCTGCCCAACACCAGTACTTCAGAAGCAGACTTATCCAGTGCTATGGACTTCGGAAGCCAAGCGCCCTCAGAAGAGTCAAGTTCCATGGCTCAAGGAGTGGTGTCAGTGGAGACCATTGTCTTTATCCCAAGCCAGGATGCTGCTACCTCCACCTACCCCAGCCTGCAGGAGGTTCCTTTCTGGGACTACCCCCTGAGTCACGGAATCAATGTGTTTGTGGGGTTTGCCCTTTGTTTCACTATGTTGAGGCTGGGCTGCACGGTAGAGATGAGCCACATCAGGGAGTACATCTGGAGACCTATCGGGCTACTGCTGGCTCTCATCGCCCAGTTCATCATCATGCCTCTGGTCGCCTTCCTGATGGCGCTCATCTTTGCTCTGGACGAGGTGGCTGCTATTGCTGTCTTACTGTGTGGCTGCTGCCCCGGGAGTAACCTCTCGAACATCATGTCCATCCTGGTCAATGGAGAAATGAACCTTAGGTAAATGGAACTCTGCTCCTCCACACATTATATACAGTAGGACATGCAAACTGGGTACTTAGAGGTGCAGAGAGGTATTACCTCCCGAGGATGGGCTTGCAGGACAGTTAGCAACTGAGTATAGACGTGAGCCCCAATTTGACCGATGCTGTAAATGTATCCTTTAGGTATAAGCTGGAGTCTGTTTTTTTCTTCAGTTACCTGGTCTGGGTAATTGCATATTTGAATACAGGCCTACTTTTAAACATATAATACTTCATGAAAGTATAAAGAAACACTGACATGCCGATTAGGATACAAAAACTGACAGAAACGAACACGCAGAAAATAACAAGAGCTTTATAACACACCTATGAAAGGAGAGTCGCAAATGCTAAAAGGATAAGAAATGGGCTGATAGTTATCAATAAAAAGAAATCAGGAAATGTAAGGGAAGGGGAGGGTTGCAGACAAACTAAAGCACATTTCAACACCAAGTGCCTCTGAATAAAGAGGCAACTAACTTTCCCTCGCCAAAATCTAAATCCTATTTACATTAATAAATAGGGTGCCTTGTTTATAGTAACCAGAGCAGAATATGGTATGTTTTTATGTAGATTCTATCCAGGTTCATAGGTGCTGAAACAGGGGCGCCAGTAGGGCCATGGCCCTACCACTTTCATAAGTGGCCCTATCACTTTTTGCTATCATGGTAATATATTTAATAGGGGAAAATTTACCCCTTACATCCTTGGCCCTACCACTTTTCAAACCATTCTGGCACCACTGTCCAGGTTCATTTATGGGAAAGGATCATTTCTGGGCTGCGTAATTATATCTTAGGGTTTTAATGGGAGAAGCGTTTTTTGTTGTTTTTTGTTTCTGGAATGCATATTGACCGGATGGGACGTTCCACAGAACACCTTCTGTCTGATTACATGCTCTCAGGGTAGGTGGTGGACAATAGGACTGCTCAAGTCCTGGGGGTTCAGTTCGATCCGTGGCTCAGGCTGGACTTTCTGCTCAAGACCACCCCCTGGGAAATAGTTTTATTCTAAAAATACATTATTTAAGAAACATGGACTTTTTGTTTTGAAATTAAAATGTTATAGTAGTATCTGTTAACATGCAAATTAATTATTTGACGTCAGTGTTCAAACATGGGTTCAAAAAAAACACAAGGAGCAGCGTGTGCACTGATATAAAATAACCGAACTCCGGGATTCCTGGTGCAGAGGTGTGCTCAGTGGTTATACTGCACAGAACAATGAAGATGGGGAGGGGGGGATCCCAATTTATTCACTCGGTTAATTTGAAGAAGCCATGTGACTTCCATATAGCATGCCAGCTGTAATTGGGTAGAAGCAGGAGTGATGTAGGGTCTCAGCTGGGCTAGTCTATTGGGGTAAATAAATTGTAACAAAATAGCGAACAGCAGAAATGTACAAAAAAAAAACCCATAATAGACGTGAGCCCCGATTTGACCGATGCTGTGAATGTATCCTTTAGGTATAAGCTGGAGTCTGTTTTTTTCTTCAGCTACCTGGTCTGGGTAATTGCATATTTGAATACAGGCCTACTTTTAAACATATAATACTTCACGAAAGTATAAAGAAACACTGACATGCCGATTAGGATACAAAAACTGACAGAAATGAACACGCAGAAAATAGCAAGAGCTTTATAACATGCCTATGAAAGGAGAGTCGCAAATGCTAAAAGCATAAGAAATGGGCTGATAGTTATCAATAAAAAGATATCGGGAAATGTAAGAGAAGAGGAGGGTTGCAGAGAAACTAAAGCACATTTCAACACCAAATGCCTCCGAATAAAGAGGCAGCTAACTCTCCATCGCCAAAATCTAAATCCTATTTACATTAATAAATAGGGCGCCATGTTTATAGTAACCAGAGCAGAATATGGTATGTTTTTATGTAGATTCTATCCAGGTTCATTCATGGGAAAGGATAATTTCTGGACCGCGTAATTATATTGTATGGTTTTAATGGGAGAAGCGTTTTTTGTTGTTTTTTGTTTCTGGAATGCATATTGACCGGATGGGATGTTCCACAGAACACCTTCTGTCTGACGGCATGCTCTCAGGGTAGGTGGTGGACAATAGGACTGCTCAAGTCCTGGGGGGTTCAGTTCGATCCGTGGTTCAGGCTGGACTTTCTGCTCAAGACCACCCCCTAGGAAACAGATTTATTCTAAAAATATATTATTTAAGAAACACAGACTTTTTGTTTTGAAATTAAAATGTTATAGTAGTGTCTGTTAACATGCAAATTAATTATTTGACATCAGTGTTCAAACATGGGTTCAATAAAAACACAAGGAGCAGCGTGTGCACTGATATAAAATAACTGAACTCCAAGATTCCTGGTGCAGAGGTGTGCCCAGTGGTTATACTGCACAGAACAATGAAGATGGGGGGGATCTCACCCGCACCAATTTAATCACTCGGTTAATTTGAAGAAGCCATGTGATTTCCATATAGCATGCCAGCTGTAATTGGGTAGAAGCAGGAGGGATGTAGGGTCTCAGCTGGGCTAGTCTATCAGGGCAAATAAATTGTAACAAAATAGCGAACAGCAGAAATGTACAAAAAAGATGCCCATAAGAAAAAAACACCCACTGTGATATAGTGCAGTGCTGCAGTCCATAGGGACAACATGGACGGATTGCTTCTTGGGGGAGGGTCAGACAGAGGAAAAACAGTTCCACGGACAGAAAACATGACGTACGCCCTTTTCTAATGCAAAACGTCTGCAGGCTCCGCCCACTGCAGACGTAAAAACAATGGCTCGGAGAGCAGACTGTTGTAACAATCATTCACTGGAGATGCATGGGTAACAGTAGATAAACAGATTACATAGTTTAGGCACACAGACACCACATCAAGAAGACCAAAGCAGTTCAAACAGTATACTATAACTAAAGCAAATAGACATCAGGAGTCAAAGAGAAGCCCAGAGTGTTCACATGAAGGCTGTTGCATATATATTAACTGAATCAAAGTACAGTACAGTGAGAAAGGGCATATTTAAGCAATAAAGCATAACATGGTGTGTGTCATGTAATAATATCACTCCTGGGGTGGGTTGAAGCATGAGGCAAAGCCGAGTGTTTCCACCACCCCAGGAGTGACAATATTACAGGATAACACACACCTTGGAGTGCCTTATTGCAATTACAAAATGGCTTGTTGTTATATACAGAATGAAAAATAAATTCTAAAGGATGTTTTTGTTAGTGTGGAAAAATATTTCTTAAGAGAAAATGCAAGGAATGATCCAAATCCAAAGTTACGGTGATGTTATTGTGTAATAACATCACTGTTTCAGTGGGTCAGCAGCTAGCTTCTTACATTTTTTCCTTGCCATTGTATAATTAAAAATAATGCCACCCTCTTTATTACAGTTACCTATATGTTTTGCATTTTATTCTATGCACTGTTATGGCAATCAACTCAACAGAACCAGGCCATCATATACATGAAGGTACTGTACCCTAACTGAAAACAGTGCTGAGACAACTGTATGTTGTGACAAGGTAGAAGATAAACACAATGTTGAGACAAGTTTTTGAAGACATTTGATGCGTTTCATTGTTTTGGTTTTTTAGAAAAATATACAGTTCACACACAACATTCATATAATATAAAAGTGCATATGCTCAAATGTCAATGTAAACTAGACACCTTTCATTACAAGCTATTCTGTTGAAGGAAGATACAGTAATACTATATAAGGCCTAAAAATGGGCATCAGGTGAATGTAAACTGGGGTAGGTGTGTTATTGAGGGTATTGCATAGTTTATCTTTTATTGCTGCTCCACTGGATCAGCAATATTTGCTCAAACTGTGCCCAGTCCACGTTTTACAGTTCTGGCCTGGGTCTGGTGATCTGGGTTTTACCCATACCCCACTGTATGTGGCTCAGTGGTATACTGTACAGATGGCTACAAAGTCTAAGCCATTGAAGGATGAAGTTTCAAAAAACCATTATGCTAAAAATATCAAGACTCGTTCCCTCCCTCACTCCCCAGTCACAATTAATCCTCTACCAAAGTCATGCTTAAATACTGGTGCCTCTACATCCATGCCACTAAGCTTTTAATGCCAACATGCCTCTTCTGCTGCTGTGACCAATTCAATGTGTGATCTGCTCAACCCTGGCTTTATAAATTGAATTAATTTTAGAGGGGCTCCTGGTTGTGACCAATATCAAACAAACAACTGAAGTCCAGTGTGCCCCCCCAACCTACCCAAACAGGCCTGTAATGGAGGATTTTTCCATCTTTCATGTCCCAAATAGGGGCTCTTAGTTATCAAACTTTGGCCAAAATATGAACATGCCAAACCACTACATCAAAGTGGCCCCAATCGGTTTGGTCCTGCACTTTAAATAATGTAAAAAGTACCTTGCTGATCTGAGTTAGAGTCCAGCTGTTTCATTCTCTGTTTGCAAAGGCAATACTCCAGCTTCCTTGTCTCACATTTATAAAGTGCAGTCTGCTAGGTGTGGCTGGGAGCAAATCACTAGGAAAGTGATCACAGCTTTCCCCTAATCATAAACCAATTCAATGTGTGATCTGCTCAACCCTGGCTTTATAAATTTATTTACTGTAATTATTTTTAGAGGGGCTCCTGGTTGTGACCAATATCAAACAAACAACTGAAGTCCAGTGTGCCCCCCCCCCCAGAACTGCCTGCCTGAGAATGCAGTTGGTATATTATTTGGAAAAATGTAAGGCTGGGTCTCTTATTATGCAGTGACCAGCAAAGATGGTGTCGTCAAAATGGCTTAATGAGGTGCTGTGAGGTGCCTATGAGAACATGTCATGTAGAAAGTTGCAGGGACACAGTTGTAAAAACTGGAATTACAGGTTCCAAGAAGTAATTAACTCAGGAGGAATGTTAGAAAGTCAACTTCACTATAAACTGAGCTAGGAAAAAAGTAAATTGGACAAGAAAAAAACAGAATTTTGTTTCTAAAATGAGTTGCTAATTGCAACTGGTATTTTTAACATGTGCAAGTCAACTCCACTTCTCAAACTTAAAAAGAAAAATACTCTTCATCATAGACTGTATTTACCAAGTACTGTGCCGATTTTAGTATATAAATGTTTAAGAAATACCTGAAAGCTGTCTATTTCCCATAGAAGGTGAATCCTTAGTAGTTTCAGACACTTAGACTTTCCCTTTGAGACACCAGGTGACTCTGATAATCATTTGTTCCAAGGGTTTTTAAGTCAATTTGAAGGCATTAATTATTTTCTGTTCTCATACTCCTTAAAAAAATGCAAGGATTCCACAGACTTCTTGTGTTCCTAGGTTCAGCTCCCAAACTAGTGAATCTTATTTCAACATCCACCTCATGCCCCTCCCACATGAATAAAAAAAAGGTGGGACGGATCTTTAGGAGCTTCTTGGGTGGAAGGGGGTTGGATCTTACTTCCCCAAAAAAAACAATGCTGCCTCCCACTACTCAGGTTCCAGTTCTTGTACCACCCATTTAAGAAAGAAAGTAGTACCCTGCAACCATTGAGTAACATGAAAGTGCATTTATTTGAGGGCGGAAAACATTTCTTGGAGGAGGGTAAGGCGGAGGAGACTATTTACACCTTCAGTCAGTTCCACGGACAGAAAACATGACATCACTCCTTTTGTACATGCAAAACTCCTGTAGGCTCCCCCTACAGTCGTAAAAACTGACAGGTGGCAACCTTACTGGTGTCCCATAATAATCCTCTCAATTCTCTCTCACTCACACCTCCAGAAAAGTTAAGTTGTTTAACCTGTTTGCAAATCAGATTATCAGAGGTGTGAGTGCCCAGTGATGATGTTCCTGTCCTTACAGAAACTAATACGTTAATAGTACTGTACTTACTTAAGTTCCTGCTCCAGGCTCAGTCAGATTCATTTCCAATGGTGAAGTCAAATAATTCAGTGCAGTCAATGGCACTAATCAAAAGATGCTGGTTAAACTAGTAGACCTGGCCTTATTAATTCAGGACAGGAGAGTTAGTTAAGTGTAAATGTTGGATGGGGGGGCCCTCAGGGAATGGAGTGGTGGGACCCCGCAGGGGGCTACACAGGGGCCCAGAATGGTTAAAGTCAGCCCTGAAAGAATCACATCTAGTTACATTTTAGATGCAACATTCACTCCTCTCTAACCACTATATCATCCTCTATACTGTATATGCTAGCTTTTTTAACAGATTAGTAACAAAATAAATTTTACATGCGAAAGCTAGCTAGCTAAATCAGGCAGGCACAAATTTGCAACAAATTTATGTAATTTAAGAATGTGTAAAGAATGTATTTCCAGTGATTTATTCTTTGAGTCCTTCTGCAACTTCTGCCACCATAGCCATCTCTTTCTTCTGAAGGGGTTGGTGACTCTCCTTCCTCATCTGGTTCCTTTTCACACCAGGCATGTTGAAAAGTAATGAGTTGGTCAGTCTCAAAAAATATAAAGGTTTTGCCCTTATGAATGAGCCTAACTTTTGCAGTTGCCAGCAACTGAAATTGGGCACCAATTTCCAAGATATCTTGGCAGTAAGAAGGAAATTTCCTGCAGCGTTGTCGGGTAGTAAATGCAAAGTCTGGAAAAACACAGAAACAATATCCTTTGTAAGTTAAGTTGCTTTTAATCCTAGAATGTTTAAGGGCCTGGGGCCAGATATTCAAAACTTTCTGCAAAGCGCAAACCATTTCCGCAGGTTTTGCGTGCCATTTGCACAGGGCTGCAATTTCAAAAGACCAAATAGCGCCAGCGCGACGGTGTATCCCCAGCACTAAAAGATAATGTATGTGCAGTGCAAAGTGAGGGGCGGGGACATGAATACAGGTGCAATGGTATATTCAGTGCCCTAGTGCTGCGCAATGTATGTTAGCATGACATACAGCACAGTGCAAGTTAACGCCCCAGAAAATGGTAGTCTTACCTTTGGGCAAAACAAAGATGGGGGCATGGACACAGCAGCAACAGGCAACAAGGCTGTATGCAACAACAGCATCATGGTGCACCTGATCACTGTAGTCTTTGAGCAGGCAGAGAGGGCAGAAGGCCACCCTGGGCCACTCCTTATGCCAAGGAAGAGATTTGCTGCAAACAGATAGTACCATTCACGGGTTCTAGCATGGTACACTGGCAGTGCCCATGATGCCTTCATCTGGCACCAGTACCAACTCTGCCAGGCAGTTGAGGGTGGCTTAGTACCTAGTGGACATCTTGCCAGTGAGTACATGAAGCACACACCTGCAGTCCCCTCATAGGGGATATACCAACACAATCCAGCACACATATGCTGCACTGAGGGGAGAGAGGATGTTGAGGGAAGGGTGTACAGGTGCCCAGGATGCACCACATAGTAGATGCTGCTACGCAGCTGGGGTCATCTACACAGTGAACATGTTCCAGTGACGGGAATGCCCGTGATATCATTAGGCCTGTATGATGGTACAGTATGTCACTGCCCCCCTGCCCGGGCACATATTGCACACCTGTACAAACACCCCATCTCACATGGCCAGCCATGTGTGTGTGTTACTGTGAGAATCCCATGCCATTGGCACAGCATATATGGGTCACAGGACGGTATTACAGTGCTGTCCACTGTCAGTACACACCTGTCAGCTGAGCCTGTCTATGTGTGGATAGCAGCATGCAATGCTACCTGACATACAGTA
Organism: Neoceratodus forsteri; assembly: GCA_016271365.2. Lineage (NCBI taxonomy): Eukaryota > Metazoa > Chordata > Ceratodontiformes > Ceratodontidae > Neoceratodus > Neoceratodus forsteri. The sequence continues at coordinate 1,550,868,230 of CM057450.1, forward strand.
TGCATTGGTGTGTCCCTCACAATACTGGCTACCCATGGTACTGTGGCGTGTGATACACACTGTAGCAAAATCAACAATACTGTATGTCTATGTCATGCAGCACAACCACCCGTGCCTGTGGTGCTCGTCCCCTGGGGCACAATAGTCTATGCTGCAGTGCACAAACCCACCCTGCAGTTACCGACTTGTAGTTCCAGTCTGCTATGCAGATGGTGCTATGTACACCCTGAAATAGCTCAGGCAATCTACACATGGAAATGCATGCAAATCAGGCCATAATGACATCCTAATGTGGCTGTTTGTCCTCAGACTGCCTAAGTAGGCTCATTTGCATATATGTTTTGAGTATGGGAAAGTTTTGCCCCGGGCAAATGTGTTTGCACTGGGCAAATGTGTTTGCCCTGGGCAAACATGTCTGAACCATAGTGCAACTCTACAGTATTTTGCCTGCTCACTTCTTTGCTAGCACCCACAGTGGCCACGTAGTTCACCTGTGCCTAACTCCACCTCTGTGTGCACTGGGCTGCTGTTGCTGTTTGCACTGCCCAGTTGCTATATTCAGAGCTGTTTTCCTTGCCAGGCTGTCTTTGCATTGCAGTCACAGTCATGTTTTCCCACATTCATTTACCGACTATATTCAGCAGTGTTTGCTTCTGGCTATTCCTTTGAATATTGCATGCTCTTGGCTGTGGGCTAAATTTGCCTGCAGGGCACTGTAAAAAATTCGCCTGTGGGCAAAGTTTTGAATATTGGGCACCAGGTTAAATATTGGACTCAAATGCCATGGAGATAAAAATGCTGACCTTGGCCCAGTGGCACTGAGGGCTGAGGCGCTGGACGCCTTACCTTGTGCCACACCGGCAGCCCGTGTTCGGGAATGAGCATGGGCCACTGGGGGTCAGCAGGAGAAGAGAAGGATCGAGTATCCATTGGACTGCTGTCCTTCTCTGGGGAGGGGGGACACCAGCACTCGGTGCACTACTGGCCCCTAGCGGAGGCTGGGGGCTGGTGTGCTGAGGCTACAACGGGGGAAGGCGAGGCAGGTGCTCGGAGGAACACGTACAGGAGCATATGTGTTTGCTCCTTGTGGCATGATTGCACCTCCTTGGCTAGGGGGAACAGAAAAAACAGAGGAAAAAAGTGGTCCTGGCGTGCTTCATGGCAGTCGATCCCCACAGGCCCTACCCCCGCAATTGGCAGCAATATACCTCCAGCATCGGATCCTTGTGTGACGTGGGTTGAGGGATCCCCGCCATCTCACCAGGGGGGCAAGCCGTGGGGCAGCTAGAGGATGAGCCGCGAATGGGGGCCGGGGCTGGGGGATCTGACAGGAAGTACCGCCGCCAGAGACCAGGAGGATAAATAAATTAACTATAAAAAAAAAAAATGGTGACCTTATTCTCCAAGTCCTCCTGTTCTCTGATAGTCTGAGGATCCATTTGTCTTGAAGCTCTTCTTGGGACTCTCAAGACTTTAACCAAAAACTATAAATTATTTGACTGCAAATCATACACTGATACAAACAAGTCTTTAATGAGCTCTCTCACTGATTCAAACTCTATCAAATTTAATTGGCAGACCAACAGTTCTCAGGTGTTTATAACAAACTTGGTACTCCAGCATTTCAACCTTTCGATTTATATTATAGTTGTCCTTTGTTAACTCTTGCTTAGAAATTTCCACAGCTTTTATGTTTTCAGGCATTAAATCAACAGATGCAGGGTTTCACTGTGTTTGTTTCTGTACAATGGCAATGTTCTCCTTATTTTGCTTTGCTTCTTTTAGTATGTAGTCAACTTTTTCATTAAGAGCCTCAAACTTTCTGTCTAGATGTTGGATATATTCCAGTATCTTGTCTGTGGAATTACCCACAGATTCCAATGTGTGCGTTGTATTTCACATTTGTATTTGTTGTTGCAAGGATGGCGTTGCATCATAGTAGTAGTAGTAATTTTATTCATTTATAAAAATGAACATGGTAAAATTCCCATTGAGTAAAAAAAACTCATTTACAAGGAACACCATAAAATAGAGTCATCCTGGTTACAATTAAAGGGAAAAAAAAGTGCAAAAGATTAGATATTTACATTCATTATAATAAATAATAATCATCTTTATTTTTATAGTGCAATTCAAAAAATCAAAGCGCTGTACAAGTTTTGTCAATAAAAACGCATTAAAACCAATGGAATAATAAAAACAGCACAATTCAGGGCTTCATACTGTTATATTTTTAAAACAGTTTACTACATAAAATTCCCAAAGGCAAGATGGAACAAATGAATCTTTAAGGCTATCTTAAAGCTCTCCACGGTCTGGCACTCTCGAATCTGATGAGGTAGAGAGTTCCACAGGGTGGGGGCCTCATACATAAAGGCTCGTGACCCAGAAGTTTTCAACTGTACCCTGGGAACCTCTTGCAACCCCTCATCAGCTGAGCAGAGGGGTCGGCTGGGGCAGTAAGGGTTCAGGAGCTCTTGCAGGTAGCCAGGACCCTGTCCATGTAGGGCCTTTTAGGTCAGAAGACCGATCTTGAAAATGATCCACCACTGTACAGGCAGCCAGTGCAGTTCACACAGCACAGGAGAGATGTGGCTCGAACAAGGAACTCCCATCAGCAACCATGCCACTGCATTCTGCACTAGCTGCAAGTGGTGGATATCAACCCCTGGAAGCCCTAGGTAGAGGGAGTTACAGTAGTGAGGTCACAAAGGTGTGGATCAATGTTGAAAGACCAGTAAACGGAACAAGATGCCTAACCCGAGCGATGTTCCTCAAATGATAAAAAGAGGACATTACAGCAGACACCTGCGAGTGCAATGTCAGCCCATCATCATGAATCACCACCAGGTTTTGCACCCATTCAGAAGAAGGCAGCTGGTTACCCCTGAGCCAAAGCCCCGAGGGAGATCCTGCCACCGACCCCTCTATCAGGTGACCTTGATCCACCACCAACACCTCAGTCTTATCGGAGTTCAACTTCAGTGAGCTGGTCTTCATCCAGTCCTGGATTTCTGCGAGGCAGCTATTAAAGACTGAGACCGCACTATCCTGGTCAAGCACAAAAGACAGGTAGAGCTGGGTATCATCTGTATAACAGTGAAACCTCAGTCCATACCATCTCACAATGACTCCCAATGGCAGCATATACACCACGAACAACATTGGGGACAGCACAGAGCCCTAAGGGGTCCCACATGGCAGAGAGAATGAGTCTGAGGAATACATCCTAGACATCACCTTCTGGGATCTGCCAGTGAGGAAAGATTGAAAACATCTGAGAACCGTCCTTGACAGGCCACAGATACCCCTCAAGCACTCGAGCAATCCCCCATGGTTCATGGTGTCAAAGGCTGAAGAGAGATCAAGAAGCACCAAGATGGAACGGTGCTTCTGATCTCTTGCCGGAGATCATTGAGCACCCAAACCAGAGCAGTCTCAGTACTATGCCTCTTCCAAAATTTGGATTGAAGAGGATCATAGATATCATGGATGGTAAGATGGTTCTCCAGCTGTAGCACAACCGCTTTCTTAATCACCTTCTCTACAAAGGAAAGGTTAGAAAATGGCCTATAGTTAGCAGGACAGTTTGGGTCAAGAGAAGATTTCTTAAGGAGCGGTGTCACCACCACCTCTTTCAGGGAGTTCAGAAACTCACCCAACTATAAGGAGCACCAAACAATCTCTGCAAGGACAGGGCTGATGGTATCCACACATCCCATTAAGTCCCTGGAGGATGCGAAGTCCGTGGGTGCAGTATACGTGGACCTATCTAAGGCATTTGATTTGGTAAATCATGGCATCTTACTAAAGAGTCTTAAGAAAATAGGATTGGAGGAAGAAGCTTGTAATTGGTTTAAATCTTATTTAGATAAAAGATCTCAGTTTGTTATGGTGAATGGTCAGCAATCAAGAATGGGCCGTGTGACAAGAGGTGTACCACAGGGATCTTTATTGGGCCCCCTCTTGTTCATAATCTATTTGAATGATTTACTAAACTATATTAAACACACACAAGTTAGACTTTATGCGGACGATACCGTATTGGTAGCTGTAGGTAAAGATCCGGAAGAAGTAGAACAAAAATTGCAAGGTGATTTTTTTTGGCTGTGCAGGGATATTTCTCTTCCCTGGGATTACTGATAAATGATAAAAAGAGACAGACAATGTTCTTTGGCCCAGAGCGGAAAAATAAAAGTGTTCCAAAAATAATGATAAAGACCCAGGAGGGGAAAACTTTGGAACAAGACATCAGTATACAAATATTTAGGTATTCATATAGACCAATATTTAAACTTTAAACGACATACAATAGGATTAATACATAGATACATAGACAGGGTTGGCAGATAAGGGCCTATGGCCCACCCAGTCTGCCCATTTGAGCTTGTAAGTTCAGTTTATGTTTTCCTAGAAGTCTGTTGCCCCTTACCCCTGACCTCCAGAATTCCTTTATGTCTATCCCATGCATTCTTAAATCCCGTGATTGTTTCAGCCCCACCACTTCCTCTGGCAGGGTGTTCCACTTGTCCACCACCCGTTCTGTGATGAAATTCTTCCTCATGTTTCCTCTGAATCGTCCTCCCTCCAACTTCATCCCATGCCGTCTAGTCCTGGAACATCTTTTTTGCTTAAAAATAGTGTATTCCTGCACCCTGTTCCTCCCTATAAGATACTTGTATGTCTCTATCATATCCCCTGTCTCCCTCCTCTCCTCCGGGGAGTACATGTTCAGTTCCTTCAACCTGTCTTCATAGGACTTGTGATGCAATCCATGCACCATCTTTGTTGCCTCCTCTGAACCTTCTCTACCCTGTCTATGTCCTTACATAGGTATGGTCTCCAGAACTGACACTGTACTCTGGGTGGGCCTCACTAGTGTCTTGTATAGCAGAATTATGACCTCCCTTTCCTGCTGGTAATGCCCTGCCTACACATCCCAGCATCCTATTTGCTTTACCTGCTGCCTTGTCACACTGTTTCCCTACCTTGAGGTCATCAGAGATGATAACCCCAAGATCCCTTTCCTGCTTGGTGCATGCTATATCCTCACCCCCAACTGATATATTGTGCCAGGGTTTTTGTGCCCCATATGCATTATCTTGCACTTATTTGCATTGAATTTCAACTGCCAAACCCCTGACCATTCTTCAAGTTTCTGCAGGTCCCTTCTCATTCTGTCTACACCCTCTGGTGTGTCTACTCTGTTACAGAGCTTTGTGTCATCAGCGAACAGTGAAATTCTGCCTTCTAGGTCCTGCGCAATGTCACTGATGAAGATGTTGAATAGGACTGGTCCCAGCACTGATCCCTGTGGTACCCCACTGGTCACTCTTCCCTCTGTGGAGTGACAGCCATTTACCACCACCCTCTGTGTCCTGCCACCCAGCCAGTTACCTACCCACCACACTACTGTCCTGCCCACACCCATATTCCCCAGTTTGTGTAACCATATTCCCCAGTCTTCTATGTGGCACAGTGTCAAAGGCCTTGCTGAAGTCCAGATAGGCCATGTCCACTGCCCTCCCCTGATCCACCTCCCTAGTCACCCAGTCAAAAAATTCAATGGGGTTGGTCTGACATGACCTCCCCCTGGTGAAACCATGCTGCCTTGGGCCCTGTAGTCCATTGACAACCAGATGTTCCACCAATCTCTCCTTCAGTAGTGCTTCCATGATCTTCCCCACTACCGAGGTGAGGCTGACTGGTCTGTAGTTCCCTGCTTCCTCTTTGAAAATGTATCTGACTGTGTAACTGATAATTCTGGGACAATACACACAGGTCCTAGTGAGACTTGAACTCATGACCCTTGGTTTACAAGGTCAGTGCTCTAACCTCTGAGCTATAGGGCCACATTGCCACATTAATAAGAAAAACAAATACGAAAATAGGAGCAATGAGACATATATCAAATTGTACAACAAAAGAAATGCGTTTAAGAATAGTAAATCAACTAGTATTACCGGTAATAGACGGAAGTCATATTTATAGGCATAATACTAAAAGCAATTACAGAATTTGGATGTATTATATAATAGAGTAGCAAGATTTATATTGAGATGCGATTTTAGCCTTCATCACTGTACTATGTATACTAAACTTAGATGGAATTCATTAAATCAACGGGCTAAGGGCCTTTGGTTAAATCAGATGCATGGATTATTTAAAAGTAAATTTCAACATAATTTAGTTGCTAAACTTCAAAAACCAAAACATGGATTAAATTTAAGAAAATTGGGAGCTAGAGAACTGTTGATTCCTAAAATAAAAAATCGCTTTAGTAATATGACTTTCCAATATATGGCTGCCACAAGTTGGAATGGACTTCCTCCTTTCCTTCGTGATCTAGAATTATCTACCACTGTATATAAAACTGCAGTGAAGCAGGAGTTAAGATTTAGATGTCTATGTAATAGGTGAATTCTATGCAGGTAGAAGTGTACTGTCTATGATCTTGACTGTGGTTTTTTATAAGTGTTCTGTTTTGTGTACTCAAATATGTAATTTTTGTGATTGAAGTCCATGTCTTGTATGTTGCTATTATAGAATTAATTAGTATTGTATACAAACAGGTATGCCTTGTAAATAGGGTTTTTGAAAACCTAATGGTTGTATCACTGTATAAATAAAATGTTTACATGCATACATTATGAAGTGTTTGGGCCTGGGTCCAAACTACAGCAAGTCGGACACATACTCTGGACAATCCGCACGATATCCATGATCTCCGGTCGGTCAATGTATGCCCAAGAAAACTGAGTAGTAGTAACCAAGCATCGACCACTGACAATCCCCACAGAGCGAGCAGATTGGATCTCGGCCCTGATGTCGGCCACCTTATCAGCAAAGAACTGAGCAAACTCATCACACTTACCTTGTGAAAATGCACTTCGAACTTGCAGACAGGTTGGATTGCACAACCTGTCCACAGTTTGAAAGAGCTGAGCTGATTGATTCTGAGCAATCAACCTGGACAGGAACTCTTATGAGTGATTGCTTATTGATAGTCCTGAAAATGTTCCATCAATCTAAGGCAGTCGGCGTCAAGGGCAGATCTCCGCCAGTGCCGCTCTAACCTTCATCCAACTCATCTCAGCTCCCTCAAGGTTCCATCAAACCAAGGGGACTGTGGGCGAAGAGTGAGAGGACAAACACAGACAGGAGCGATAGAGTCCAGAGCTCCTGTCACGGCCTTATTATAGGCCTGAACCAGGTTCTCTGTACCCTCGCTTGCACCCGGCAATCCCGATAGGTCTAATACTGCCAGAAGGCCATCAGGGTTCACATCCCTCAAAGGGTGGTATCTGACCATCTCCACAGGGGTAGGCCTATAGGGGGAAGCCCGGAAATTGAACTTTATAGTGTGATGATTGGACCATCCGACTGGTTCCACCACCAAGTCAGAGGTCTCCATCCCCAGGAGGAAAACCATGTCAAGTGAGTGACCCTGGTTATGGGTTGCAGAGACAACTACCTGTGTGAAGCCGAACAAATTCATAAGTTGGAGGAAGTCCTGATCAAATTGCAAGATTTCATTGTCGACCCAGGCGTTGAAGTCATCCAGCACCATCAACCTAGGTAACTCCAACACCATGTTGATAATGAAGTCCGCGACCTCCTATAGGAACAATTTCTCATCCCCGGGTGGACAGTAGATGAGAATGATCCTACACCCTACACCTGCAACTGCAGTACACTCAAATGATCTTGATTCCTCAACTGGCACTCTACAAGGCCCAATTCTGATTTAAAACAAATGGCTACATCCCTGCCCCTGCGGTCCAATCTCGGGTGATGTATCACCAAGAACCCAGCAGGAGTAGCTGCCAAGATGGGTCTGGCATTCTCATCCAGCCAGGTCTCGGTGATGCAAGCCAGGTCTGCTGTCCCAGCAAGATCAGCTATAATAGCTGTCTTGTTCCTAATAGACCTGGCATTGCACAACACTGTTCGAGTCAGATGAGATTCCGGCACCAGCTGGACTACCGGCCCTAAAACACTGGAACCCTTGGGTATGGGGACCAGATATGGAGAACCACGTTCTGGAACCCATTTCAACCCAGGGCATCTCCTGGTCCTAACTACCGCAATGCAGCCACCCATCTCACCCCCCCCCCCCGAGGTTCAGGGCCCCCAGCCCCCCTGCACCTCTTACCTACTATTCCCAATGCCCTGCAGCATCTGTAGACTGCCACCGGCAAAGGAGGACAACTAAAGGGGCGGAGGTCTCGAAGCTCGGATGGGGAGTAGCACCTGACTGGGAGAGCTACCTGCCAGCACATCTCCATGTCAGCCAAAGCTTGCAACAAAATCAACAATAACCACCCAATCTAACCTATAATATAAATTCAATCTACAAACCCTCTTGCACCAACACCCATTCACTCCATAGCGACACTATCCTGATAGATTACATTGCCTATCCTGATAGATTACATTCATTAAAACTTATGTCATTGGAATTACGTAGAGCATGTGGGGATATTCTCATTTTGTATGATGTTCTCCAAGACTCCAGATTAATGTGTGATCTGGATATAACTTTTAAAGATAATAACATGGAAACCAGGGGACACCCACTACCAATTAAAGGGTAGAGGTTTAGAACAAATGCTAGAAAATATTCATATACTGCCAGAGTGGTAAACCTGTGGAACTCATTGCCATTAGACAAAATACTAGTTGAAACCAAGAGTGTGTTCAAAAGAAGATTAGATAAATACATCCTCTGTGGAGCCAGGTTAAGGTATTACAAATAAGGAAGGAACACAAATGGGCTTTTTGGCCTTCATATTCCTATTTCTACCTTAGTATGAACACTCAACACAGCACTACAAACAAAAATAAAAAATATACAGTTGTACAAAATTGCCAGTCCCTAGTAACTGAATGACGTAGATAAGGGATAAGAGGAAAATCAGTCACAAAACATCAGTCCAACTTGAGTTCTGAAACCGGAGCGCTCCCACCACTCAGGTTAAATGTCCAAACAGTAGTTCAACCCCAGCACCACCTCTCACATAGTAGGGGAGGAATCAACAGTAACTCGGAAATAGTAAATACATCAATAATAACCAAAACCATGAAAATCAATCAGTGATAATCCCCAAGTAATCTCTCCTGAATCTATTGATGGACAGCATTCTCTGGGTTTATCTGCTTGGGACAAAAAACACTTTTTAATTTTAATCCAACATATTTTTGTCCCATCTAGTCTTACGTAATTAGATAAACTATTCCAGGCCTTTTGTCCCAGGTATGAAATAGTAGAACATCTTGCACTTGTCCTCTTATTTGATATCTTGTACTCTACATAATGTATCGACCTCAACCCATGCTTCATTTGTTTAATTTTTAAATTTACAGTAATGTAATCTAGTACATTGCTACTAAGACTATTGTACATTATTTTGAATATATAATGATTTCTTCTGAGATCCAAGTGTAACCACTGTAATTCTTTGTAAAGTAAACCACGATGTGTGTGCCTGTGAGTGTCGAGCACATATCTAGCCAGACAATTATACATTATTTCAATTTTTCTCAGGTCAGGACAGGCACCTTCCCCCATACACCATGTCCGCATAGTCAATAATCAGCAATAAGATGGTATTAATACCATGTAACCTAGTCTGTCTAGTGAGTTCATTTCTTATCTTATAAAGCATGCCCAGTTGTCCTAGCAGTTTTACCATTTTATCAGTCTGAATTGTCCATTTCTGCATTACAGCTGTGCTCTTCTTCTCATCTTTTGACTTAAAAGCCTTCTTGTTGGGGGGACCCTGACATGGTTGGAGTAGACACCTCTCACATGGGGGTTCCAAGACTAACTCTGGCCTTTCCCTGGCCTCCTGGGCATTTAGTCTTTCAAAAATATTTTTGAAGAGGATGGATTCTCAGGAAGGAGTATTCCTCAGAAAATTACTTAATCAGTCCTTGTGTTTTTCAGACATACAGGCAAGTAAAAAAAAAAACAGCAATTAAATGCAATTGTTTTACAAGGTTTTCTGTATTAACTCCGATGGAGAACTAACAAACAGCATCTGTTTCAGCGCCATCTCTCTCCCCCCAGGGGGTGTAGCCAGGAACTTTAAACTTGTACTCAAAACTGATGCACTGTTGCCCCCATTATGTAACTATAAACCAAAATATGCACTCCCACGCCACACCAACAATAGGACTACCCCCCTGTTTGCCATGCCTAAGTTCAAGTGTTTGCCATGTCTAAGTTCAAGTAATCAGTTTCTTCCTGTAATCCTCCTTCTTTTGTTTTTCTGCCTGCCTATTAAGCTCTTGTTTGTATATCTTGCTGGTGGCCAGTGCTCCATAGCGAACAACAAAGGCAGAAGGGCTCAGCGCGACACAGACACAATGTGTCTCACAATGTCCTTGCTTTCCTCTTTTTGTTGCCCCTCCCTGATTTGTTGCCCCTGCCTAATTTTTTTACTGTACTCTGGTGAGTACAGCGGGTATGCCTGCCGACACCCCTGCTCCCCCCCAAAAAAAAACCCACAGCAAAGCTGATTTTATTCTTACTCCCACCAACTCCGGCCTCTTTTCAATACAGGGTTAGCACACCCCTGTATGGGAAAGAAACCACTAGGAACACTCTTGTTGGCAGATAGCTGTGCCACTACTGCCCCACCATAATCAGAATCCCCAAAGGCCAACTGATGAGAATAAAAAGAAATAGCACTGAACCTGGGGAATACATCAGAGTAGCAGATGAGTTGGAAACCCGTTTCAGGGAAAGAGGGTACAGTGCAGATGTCATCAGTAAGGCTAGGAGAGAGGTAAATGGAATACCCAAAGAGTCCCTGTCAGTATCAAAAACTGGGTCAGTAGGGTAATAATAAAATCAGTTTTGTAACACCTACTCTAGTGATGCAAAAGTGATACAAAGCATTATCTATAGAAACTGGAAAATACTGAGAGCTGAGCCAAAACTGAGGGATTGCGTAATGGAGTTAACACATTTTATGTACCAGGGCTAGGAACCTCAAGGATTCCCTGATGCACAGTGTGTAACCTGTGCCAAAGAGAACCTCCTGGTTAGGTGTAATCATTGTAAATATTGCAGAGTGATATCTAACATCACCTCCTTTTTAAATCTCAAGGATGGTAGGACATATGCCATCTAGGGACTAAGTATGTGTGATACAACTAATGTACTTTATTTAGTATCATGTACATGTTGTCTTTTTTTATGTGGGGTGCACAAAAGGAGGTTAAAGGAATAAATTGGGGGAACATATGAGGGAATTCTCAGAAAAATGAAACAATATGCACTTGCCCAACATATCAATAGTGCGGGGGCGGTGAGGCACATAACCCTATGGTTATAAGCATACAGCATGTTGGTTTAGGCCTAAGAGGAGGGGATACTGAGAAACACCTGGCAAGGAGAGAGGCATATTGGATCTGCCAGTTGGTGGCTCTTTCCTGGTCTGGTTTAAGTGACCAGGTGGAGTTACCAAAATTGGTGTAAAAGGAATGTGGCAAACTGTTGGTATTTACATTTTTTATAGATGTTGATGGAAAACAATCCAAGGGACATGATTGGACACACTTTTTATTGCTAGTATTTGGGTACAAATTACTGCCATAAAATATAGTGAGTTGTAAAAAATATCCAGCTGATGGTGTATCAGACAGTTTGGTGCACTGCAAAAATAAAGAAATACAAGATTGTATGTGTACGTTATGTCTGCAATATTTTCACATTGGTAGCACTGTTTTTATCGGCATTGCTACCCCTTAAATTTAGGACTATAAAAGTGGTCCTCAAGGGGTACAGTAGCTAGCCACCTTGACAATGCAACTGTAGTAAGGGTGTGAAACATTGGTATTAGTGGGTCCTCCTTCTCTCCTGAGACCTGCAGTAGTGCAAATCAATATACTATACACAGTTTAGATGTAAGAACCTGAATAAAATGCAGTTTGACTGAATGCACTAAGATGTAGTGGTTCTTGTGCACTTGTCTGCTAAGTGCTGGGTCCTGCACCATTCCATCTTAAACTTGCAGATCAATTGGAGGGCCATGTGTGGTTTTTTTTGTTTATTCTTTGGTAACTGGGTAAGGCCCACTAGGCACAAGTGCCTGTTTTTAGGGGCAACCTAGGAGCACTGGGGGTTAAATGACTTGCTCAGAGTCACACAGTACACAAGTGGAGGTTGTGGGACTCAAACCCAGGTCTTCAGGAAGCACCAAGCTCATTCACAGCTCATTACTCTAACCTCTAGTTTATACTGCCAGCCCCAGGTTGACCAGGTCTTCATCACCAAGGTGTACCACCAACCCTGCTGGGGGCGGGCCTGTGTAGTTCTAGTTGGTGAACCAACCTGTCTAACTGGTCCTACCGCATTCACTCTTTTCCCTTTCACTTGATCAATGCTACCTCAGATGGGATACCCAGCTGCATCCCATATGGTCTTGTTCTTGCTCTGCTGTACACTTTTTGTGCATATGAATAGCTCACTATCCGTATGGATGTACACTGTGCATGCTGGCCTGTAAAAGAGAAAAAGATGTTAGCTGAAAAGAAAGATGTGGTTGCTCCCTTCTACCTGCTGTGTCTCCTAGGACATAGTCTAGTGCCTTGCCCCCACCCCAGATGGGAGGGGCCTGGCATAACCCTTGTATGCATCTGATGCCCATCTGCCTACTTCCTTTATTTGATCTCCTGACAACCCTAGCCTGGCAGCTTCTGTAGTGGCATCCATCCTAAAGGAGTGCGTATTGAAATCCCTGGGTTCCCCCCCAGCCAACCACATCCTTTTCCTGAGGATCGCTGAGAACATAGATCTGGTCATAGGCTTGTCGTCTCTGTGGACAAAATAATGCCCCTCACCCCATGGTCTAGCCCCCAAATAGTGACTGAGGAGCTGCCAGGGGCAGATGTCCCCCAGCTCATCCCCGAACAGGGTAATAAGCTTCAGTGGTCCTGACTGGTTTGTCTTGGACCTGCGTAGGCTTAAACATACTCTTTAATGCAGGAGGGTGGTGTCGTCCAGCTTTATGTTGTCATGCCTGCCATTGGCCATCAAATCAGGCACCAGCTCCAACACACGGAATGCACCAAAAAAGCACAGGCATAAAGGGTCCTGAACAGTGATATCTTGCATGCAGAGCTGCATGCGATGCACAATGCCCCCAATAGGTCAGCCAGTTCCCATAGGCCTATTGCTTCCTGCTGTCCAGTGGTTTTTCTTCTGGACCATGCCCACCTTCTACCATTTTTTTGTTACGAATGTGTTAGTGGGGTTGGGGTGACCCTGTGCTTTGCAAATGAATGCTATGCCTCACAGATGCGTCCTAATTTCTTCTGGTGACTCAATCCATTCGATTATAGCATGGATGAAGGCCTGCACCTGGCCCTGAAATCCTGTGGCACCCTGCTTACCTCCTGTCCACAGAAGCTCCCTACATTCTTCATCCAGATCAAGGGGGCAACTGAGAGCTGTACCAGTTCGGATGTTCTTGGTTTCCCCCAGTGCCATACCACCTCTGGAATCAATGTGGGTGAACAGTCTGTGTTCTGACACCAGCTTGTGGAAGCGCTCAAACCGAAAGTGAGACAAGGCATCGGCAATTACATTCACCTTGCTGGGGAGATGGTATGCACTGAACTTAATGTTCAGTTGAAGGCAACAAAGCACAAAGATCTGCAGCAAACACATGACCTCTTCCGATTTATATGTCTGTGAGTTGACTATGTCAGCCATTGCCCAGTTGTCCGTGCTGAACAGGACTCGCTGGTTTGCCAGCCTATCTCCCCAGACCTCCACAACAATCATGATGGGGAAAAACTCCAAAGGAGTGATGTTTTTGGTGAGGCCATTCATGACACGCTCTGGCTGCCAACTGTCAGCAAACCAGGCACCCCCACAAGAAAGCCCCAAAACCTATTACCTCAATACATCAGTAACTAGACTTAACTCTCCTTACCCAACCTTGTTGTCTTACGAGCTTGCCACTCCATTGAATGGTGCAGGAAAACTACCCAGAATTCATATCTGCCTTTATTCTCTGGGTCTCATGGTGGTACAGCTGCCTGCCACCTAATGTCACTGCAGGCAAATGTCATATGAATGCCCTGCCTTGGGTGATTGCCCAATACACAAAGTTCAGGTGCCCCAACGATGCCCACCTAAAGTAGCTCATCACTCAGTTGTTGAGTGTATCTCCAACATCTCTTCCCTCACAGATGAGGATGAGCTCATTCTTTATTTATTTTTATTTATGTCTTTGTTAACCGGGTAAGTGTGCTGATTCAATGGACTGTTTTCAGACACGACCCAGGCCACAAGGTGGCACCAACATAGTTCAACAGCCATAAATTTATATAGACGGTAATAGCTATTACACAGTGATGAACAATAGACAAAGGTCAAAACATGAGTCAAATATGTCTGTACAAAACCTCAATATGAGGTCAATAGGGGTACAATGTAAACTGAGCTGAGGCAGCGGTAACAACTCAGATTACAGAGGATAAATGGTATAAAAATAACAAGCAGTAACTTTTATAATTAGAAGCAAAACATCTATTTCTCCTGAACTGGCTGACAGACTGAGAGACAGACCTGATAAGATGACCTTGTAGGTCAAGGAGAAAGGAAACCAGAGATAGCTAGGCGGTCAAGATGGGATAGGATAGAGATACATAGCACCTGGGGCAGTTTGTGGGCACTACTTGTTGTCCAGAACACAATTGCATGGGGATTCAGATAGGAGTCAGGCTCCTAGGTTCATTTTGAAGGACAGGTGGGAGGGGGACAAGCGAATAGGCAGTGGTAGACTGTTAAAATAGGGTGGGGGCAGAGACTGAGAAGGCTTTAGTTCCCATTGAAGTGGAGACATGTGGTACTTCCAGGGGAGGGATTGAGGATATCCTGAGGCACCTGGAGGCAGTCCTGTGAGTGAGCAATGGGGAATAGAGGGACATCTGGTTGCACCTGAGCGCATTGTCCACAACATAGCCCATAGCATACTCAAAATGACCTTGCAGAGGGAGCTACCCTAGGGACTGGTAGAGTGAACAGTGGTGGGTGGAGTAGGGGGCTTGAAGAGCAAAGTGACAGATGGAGTTATAAGTTGTGATTAGTTGAAAACATAGGGCGGAGGACACAGAGGAACAGATAGAGGAGCAGTAGTCAAGAAAGGGCAATAGGATACCTTGCACAATAGCAAGACGAGCTTCAGGGGACAGAAGCTGCTTAATACGGTAAGCAGCACCTAGTTTTTGGTATATTTTCCACACGGTGTTGTTTATGTGGTCAGAGAAGGTTAGTGAGGGGTCAAGGGTAACACCTAGGTACTTGAAAGAGGGGACGTTTTCGAGGGGGGACCCGCTGGGGTACATACCAGGAAGGAGGAAATGGTTTTAGTGACCTTAGCAAGGAAAGGTTTTGAGCTGAAGAGCATTGCCTTTGTCTTTTTTTCATTGACTAGGGGCCTGCTGGAGAGGAACCAATGATGTGCAGAGGCATAGTTACGTGAGAGGGCGGATGAGATGGAATCAAGTGACTTATCACTGTGATAGAGGACTAAGTCGTCTGCATAAAGAAAGACATGACAGTTCAGGCTATCAGCAGGGACAGCATTGATGAACATGGAAAAAAGTAGCAGGCCAAGTATAGAACCCTGGGGGACTCCCGTATGGATAGGTAGGGAAGCAGAAAAGTCTACCTATTTGGACAGCCTGAGATCTGCCAGAGAGAGAACTGCGGAACCACTCCGTAGAATCAGGGGAGCAGCCAAACTGAAGTATTGTGGAATGTAGAAGATGGTGGTTAGCAAGGTCAAAGGCCTTAAACACTGCTCCAGTGGCCTTGCCCTTATTCATCTTTGTTAGGATATGATCAGAAAAGAGGGCTAGTGCAGAGGAGGTACTGTGATGCTTCTGGAAACCATGCTGGAGGAGACATAGGAGGCTATATTTCTGTAGATGTTCCAGTAGCTGTTGGTGGATGATTTCTTCCAATAATTTTCTGAGGTGTGGGAGGAGTGAGATGGGTCTATAGTTTTCAGGGGAGAGGGGATCACCTGCCTTGAAGACAGGTGGAACTTTCCATACATCAGGCACAGTGGATGATGAGAGGGTCAGGTTAAATATGAAGGTAAGTGGTTTAACAATGGCTGGGGAGATAATCTTGAGAAAAATGGGGTAGAGTCCATCACTGCCAGGGCTGCCTCTGGCTGGTAAACTCTTTAGGAGCTTAGTAGTGACCCTCTGCCCAATGGCCCTGAAATAGAAAGGGGGTGTCAGGGTGTCATTTAAAGCATTGGGGACTCGGTCTGGTTGCTTCTTTAGGTCAGGGGGAGGCTGAGGGGGAAGCTTATTGAAGTAAGAGGAAAGGTCAGTGAACATTTTATTGAAGGTATCTGCAATCATAACCGGGTCATTCTGCTTGGCAGTTTCAGCCTGGACTGGATCTCCCCATCCTCCAAGTCCCATACCCTACAAATCGAATCACTCAACCTCACCCAATTGATCTCAGAGCCCACATGCTTGAACCCCAAATCCCCTAACCACACACTACTCGATTGGGTGCTCTCCTTCCACTCCCACCGCATCTCTGTGGCATGCACACTCTCAGATGCCCTTAGTGATCACTGCATCACTTTCTGTATAAGAAAAGCCTCTATTCCCCAAGTTGCCTCAAAATATATATGGTACCGCCCATTCCGCAACCTAGACTTCTACTCCTTTCTTAAGGACTTATCTCAAGCAGACTGGTCCCCCATATACTCAGCCCCTGATGTAGACACTGCCTCCAGCAATTTTCTGACACCCTTACCCATATCTGGGATATCCACGCGCCACCAAAAAAGGCACCTCCACCCCTGGATAACTCCAGACCTCATCACCCTATGTAGAACCCGGGACAAACTATGGGCAAATTTCATGGGTTCCCTCCTACATACACATTTGCAACTTTACAAGACCTTTAGAAACTCCTGCACCAAGGCCATCAGAAACGCCAAATCTAATTTTTTCAACTCTCAATTACAGGCGACCTCCAACTCTCTCTCAACCTTCTGGAAAGTTATCCGATCCCTCCTAGACCTGTCTGTCTCTCAAGCACCCCTAGTCCTAAATACTGAAGGTGGTAAAGTGTCAGACCCTGCCTCTATTGCTATCTTCTTTAACTCTCTTTTTACAACCTGTGCTCTCCCTAACCATCCTAGTCCTACTCCTGTAGAACCCCCTTACACTCCCCCTGGCACCGGTTTCACCTCCTCCCCTATCTCCTCAAGAAATGTACCGGGTACTTATGTCACTTAACCCTTCCAAAACCAGCCCTTATGGCCTTCACTCCAAAATCCTTTGCATATCATCACCTGCAAATGCAGTCCCTTTAGCCCACCTCCTTAATGTTTGAAGACATCTGGGGCTCGTTCCTTTGCTTACATAGCCCCTATCCTGTGGAATTCTCTACCTCATTGGGTGAGGGAGTGCCTGACTGTCCAAAGCTTTAAGTTAGCCCTCAAGACCTATTTATTTAGGTTAGCTTTCCTTGACAGTGCCAGTAGTTATTAATGCTGTGTTGCTGTTGGAAATTACATTTTGTTGGAATAACTTATTTTAACTGGATTTTATGGATTGTTTAAAAGGTGTTATTTTTGTATGTGTTTTATATTTTATGTTCAGCACCTTGATCTCCTGGAAAGGTGCTTTACAAATAAAGTTTATTATTATTAACCTCTCCCTTACAACCTGTTTGGTCCCACAAGCCTGAAAACTGGCCAACGTGCTCCCCCTTCATAAAGGAGGTGATCCTACTTCCCCAGGCAGATTGGCCTATATCCCTCCTTTCCACCCTCGCCAGTCTCCAGGAGTCCCTTATTTACTCAAGGCTTCTGGAACATCTTACTACCTTGGATTGCCTCTCACCTTTCCAATCAGGATTCAGGAAACAGTATTCCATGGTATCCTCCCTGCTTTGAGTCACTGACCATACCCTGTGCTCACCTCTGCCGGGTCCATGCCCACCGCTCTTGCCCTCAAATGGGCCACCTTCCTCTCCGTACTTACTACTGAGAACGCCACCTGGCTGCCTTGCACTCTTTCCAACCCCCCACACTATCCCCTCCACCAACCCTTCTCTCCTCCCAGCTCCTATCTGACACCTGCTACTGCCCTCTTCCTTTCTCCTCCTACCCCCCGCTCCTATCTTTATCACTTGTCTTCTTTTGCAACATGTGTAAACCTTGTAACCTATGATGTTGAACCTTTGTTATGACGTGGAACCTTTGTAAAAGAACCCTGGGCTCAAAGGTAATTTGTAATTCTAGAACAAATAAATAAAAATAAATAAATAAATATCCAATCAGCCATGGACAAAGGACAAGTCACAGCTGCCATATTCATGGATCTGGCAAAAGCATTTGACTTTGTCTCCCATTTCCTTCTAGTCCACAAGCTCCATGCTGCCGGTCTGGCTCTGCCCTCAGTAAACTGGTTCTGATCCTACCTTCATAACAGATAATCTGTACAAGTCGGTATCATCACCCCCCCCCCCATTCCCCATCCAATCCGGCATCCCCCAAGGATCAATCCTTGGCACCATTCTTTTCTCTTTATTCATAAACAACCTCCCTTCCATCTGCTCCCCCTCCCAAATCCATATATTCATGGATGACACCATGATTTACCACTCTGGTACCTCCGCCGCTGATGTGGCTGCCCCTCTGCAACACAATTTCAACAAAGTGCAGCACTGGTTTCACCAAAACCAGCTAAAATTAAACTCCCCAAAAAACCTAGCCATGTACTTTGGTTCTAGGCTGAGACTGTTCAATTCACAGAACTTTCCTACATTTACTACCCTGGATGGCTCTCCTTTAGATACAGCCCATTCTTTCAAATATCTTGGGGTCTGGCTGGATAGCAGTCTTTGACTTCTCTGCCCACATTGACTCCATATGAGCCAAACTATGACCTAAACTCGGAGCCCTCTATCGTCACAAAGACTGCCTCACCTTACCAACCTGCCGAGATCTAGTCACCAAAACCATTCTTCCCATATTTGACTATGCTGATATTGTTTATGGCTCAGCTCCTGCAGCCTCCCTTCCTAGACTTGACACTTTACTCAACTCATTATGCCAGTTCACCACATCCTCTCTCCCCCCTCACTCAGTACTGTCTCCTTTACTCCTCTCTAGCCCTAACCCCACTACCTTCCAGGTGCCGGGTCCGTAGCCTCTCCTTCATTGCCAAATTCTGGTTTGGGACACTCCCTTCCTACCTCATCTCCTGCCTATCTCCAGCTAGCTCATCCACATACTCACTTCACTGTAGGCATGCTTGTACCTTCTCCCTCCCCCACCCTTGCGCATGCTCTGGTCAGGCAGTGTTCTCCTATCATCTCCCGTGCCTGTGGAATCAGCTTCCCTATGACATCTGCCACTCCTCCACTCTGGCCACCCTGAAATCTCTACTCCAGTCAGTTCCTTCTGCCACTTGCTCTTGTCACTGTGCATCTCCCGTCCACCTCCTGCACCCTCCCAGCCCACCACCCCCTCTCCTTCTCCCACTCTTGGCACTTAACAAAGTGTCCTAGTTCCCATCCCCCTTGCCCCCTGGATGCCTTGATATTTTGCTTGCAAAACCCTCTTCTTTTACTACTGTCTTGCATTTGCTATGAATTTTGTTGGTGTCAAACACTCTCACACCCGGAACCCTGTAGTATTTTAGGGGTTTATACCCTCTGCTATATGTGTATACTCTTATAACACTATCGTCACCTTTCTTGAATGCACTTATTGTATAAATCCTTGCAACATTTATACTCTGTGTATATATACTGTAACCATACGCATTTTATATTATGTTGTTCTCACCGTATGCTTACTGTAAATATCCCTGTATGTGGCTACCCCGGTCACACCTGGAAACGAGCCTCGGCCCAGTGTGCTTTTCCTGGTAACCAATTTTTTAAATAAATAAATAAAAATGCCTACAGCTGAACCAGCATTACTTTTTTGACCCTGATCATGTTACCTAGCATCTGCCACAACGTGGCAACCATTTCCATCGACAGCCAGGAAACCATGTGGACTGAGTACAGTTCAATCCCCAAGTATGTGAGTCCTGAGGAGGGGCCCCTCTGTTTTCTTACGTGCAAGTGGAACTCCAAACTGTTCCATGAATCTGTGAAAACCCTGCAGCATCTCATCACAGTTGTGCCTGACCAGGGCCTACCAGTAGAAAGTCATCTAGGTAGTGTGTAATGTTGTGATTTCCTGTGTACCTCTTGGAGGCCCACTCCAGGAAAGTGGTGAAAGCTTCGAAAGTGGCTCAGCTGACAGAGCAACCCATTGGCGTGGCCTTATCGAAATACCACTTTCCCTTGAATATAAAACTGAGTGGTTGAAATCTGTCAATCTGACTGGTAACAGGCAGAAAGTGGATGTTATATTGCTTTTTGCCATCAAGGTCCCCCTACCGAGGCCCCACACCAAGTCCACCACCACATCGAAAGATGAGTACCTGATTTACAGTTTTTTGATGCAATGAAGTCATTGACAGAGCACCCCCTTGAGGTATGAGAGTTGACGGATCAGCCGGTGTTCCCCTTGTCTTTTCTTGGGGATGAAATCCAGTGACGAGACCCTCAGGGGCATGCGGGTGGTGCATTGAACAGGCCAGAGACTCTGTCGACCTCTATTTCCTTGTGGGTCTTGGACACCACTACCTTGGGGAGTACCACAATGGATTTGAGATTCCGTGCAATGACGCTAACTTGGGGCTTCTGCAAGGAATCTCATATCCACTGGTGAAACCATTGATTAAGTAGTTTGCGGCAGATTGGTTGGAATATGGGAAGAGAAAAGGGGTTAAGCTAGTCATCTTTACTGGTGTTCTAGACTAGACTTCCCAGCTTGGCTTGTTTGTCCATGCTGCTGAGTCTCTTTCTGCTAGTGTACTTTGCCCCCGAGCCCTGGCAGTTAGAAACCATATGTTTCTCCCTGCACTTCCTCCATTTGTGGCTAAATCTGCAGTGGGCATGAAAACACTGGTCTGTATTAAAGTCCCAGCAGACCCCTTTGTGTTCCCTGTTATTATCCTTCCTAAACTTCCCCTGTCCTTGTCTGGTGATCACATGACCACTGTCCATGTAAACCACCAAATTTGGTTTTCCTCTGGTCATATACCTTTCCCCACAGGTCCCTGTTCATGTTTTCCCAGCGCAAGTGGGTCTGCCATACCATTTATAAGTAAAACTGCTCATCATATTTTAACAAACACAAGAGAGAAAGAAAGAAGGGCCTTAGCTGGGATTTGAACCCAGGCCACCCAGAATACCATTCCAAATACACTACCAGCTGCGCCACTATGGCAACTGGAAACCTGAGACTCCTAGGAGCACCTTACCATTTTTCTCAGTACAGCCATTTTCATTCACACTAGTGTGGTGTGCACATACATTGAACCCAAACTTACAAAACGGTGAAAGAAGTAAGTGCCTTAGCTAGGATTTGAACCCAGGCCACCCGGAATACTGTTCTGGTTGAGCTACAAGCTGCACGACCAAGGCGCCTGGAAACTTGGGATTCCCAGAAGCACCTTACTCTTTCTCTAAACACAGTCTGATGCTGCACAGGTAATTACATTTTCATTCGCAGGGGTGCGGTGGGCACATGTATGGAACCCAAACAAACAGAAGAGAAAAATAAATAAGTGTCTTAGCTGGGATTTGAACCCAGGTTGCCTAAAATACCATTAATTTCATTCACAAGGCTGCGGTGTGCACAAATAAGGAACCCAAACAAACAGAAGAGAGCAGGAAATAAATGCCTTATCTGGGATGATCTGTGCAGCACCAGGTTGTGCTTAGAGAAAGAGTAAGGTGCTTTTGGGAGTCCCAGGTTTCCAGTTGCCTTGGTGGGGCAGCTGGTAGTACAACCGGAATGGTATTCTGGGAGGCCTGGGTTCAAATCTCAGTTAAGGCACTAATTTCTCTCTCTCTTCTGTTTGTTTGGGTTCCATATATGAGCACACCTCACCTTTGTGAATGAAAATGTAATTATCTGTGCAGCACCAGGTTGTGCTTAGAGAAAGAGCAAGGTGCTTCTGGGAGTCCCAGGTTTCCAGTAACCTTGGTGGTGCAGCTGACAGTACAACTGGAATGGTATTCTATATGGCCTGAGTTCAAATCGCACCTAAGACACTTATTTCTTTCTCTCTTCTGTTTGTTTGGGTTCCATATATGTGCACACCGCATCCTTGTGAATGAAAATCATCATATTTTAACCAGGCATTACCCTCGAAGGACAAGTAGACAAACTTGAAGGATATCATTTTCTCTGGGTACTTCATGCCATAGACTGACAAAGATGCTGAATGCGGCTGACCAATTTTCAAAGGTGTATAGGAATCTTGGCCTGCATAGCTGGTTGTACCGGCCCTTTTTGTTACTCTTGTTGACCTCCGGCAATTCCTGGTGGAGGAGTGAGAACATGTCAATAAACTGCCCCCTTCTATAGCTTTTCCATGATGGTATCAGATAGATGGTCACTCAGAGGGTCATCAAGTCCCGCGTAGGCCCATCTCTCTGTCCCTACCCTCAGAGGTGGTGGGTTTTGCCACAATAGTCCTCCCAGGCACCTGTCCCTGAGATGGTGTTGGGCCACTGGGTGTCAGCAATTGGGTCTCCTTGGTCATTGCAGACAGACCCTGCAGAGTCATTAACTCACTGGGTCCATGTAATTGGGTCCCTGTGTGCCTACTCCAAAATTCCTCCCCAGTATTGGTACTGCTAACGGTGGTGGTGCAAGTGATATCCCAATCCACACTTATGCCACTGCCCCCTGTACAGCTTGCACCATTGTCTCAGATGGTGCTCTTGCCAGGGCTGGCTAGATGTTGCTGGAACTTTGAGTGGACCCCCCAATCCCAGTCTAATGCTCCATGCCACCCATGGGTTGCCCTGTGCCCAGTGGCTATGCTGTGGGCTGACCTCTGCTCCACTCGCACATGACCATATGTGGGAACACAGGTCAGTGGCTCAGTAGGTAGCACACTCGCCTCTGAGGCTGGGAGATCAGAGGGCTATGGGTTCAGTTCCCACATCTGGCACTTGGATTAATATCCCAGTACTGACACTGTAATGCAGCATGAGAGGGGTACTGCATTTCTGAGGTGCCGTCTTTTTGGATGAGACGTTAAACCGAGGTCCCATCTGCCTGGATTGGTGGTAGTTCAGGCGGATGTTAAAGATCCCATGGCACTTATCGAAAAGTGTAGGGGAATTTCCCCGGTGTCCTGGCCGAATTTCCCTCATTCACTAAAATACCACCAACAGCTTAATCTGGTTCAAGGTCAATTGGCATTCATCTGTATCCCCTTCCCCCGGGTCGTGCCTGAAAATAGACAGGATTTGTCTAGTGCACTTACCCGGTCAACAAAAGCTAAATAAAATAAATAAACATGTGGATCTTCATCGCATTGCTTCTACCTTCCATGGGCTGTCCATCAAGACTTGATGCTGTCTGTCTGTCTGCTGTAGTCTGTGCCTTGCACTTTGATGGCTTGCCATGCACCCTTCCCATGCCTTTGGCCCCCTGAGCCACTGATTCCAGCAGCCTACTAAAGAGTTGCCTTTTTCTGGAGGCAATCCTGTCCTAGCCTGTAACAGGAGCAGCATCGATGTTCCCCTCCACTACGTGTGGGAGTACCTTCCTGGCCCCTACTTTCGATGGCCTGCAGGCTGGTCCCAAGTCCAATAAGGATTGAATCCAGTTAGGACACCCCTCAGCACCTTCAGGCACTGCATGGTGTCAATGATGACTTGGCTGTGAGCCCAGGTTCTAGTGGCAGCTGTAGCCTGACCCCTCTGTGCATCCTGCCTCAAGGTAGCTGCCATGGCCTGACAAATTATTCTTATTCCTGTTTGCTAAACAACACAAGCCAACCAAGTGTGCCCTGCTTGGTAAAAGGAGAAAAAAAAATATTAGTGTCATATCATTTTGTTACTAACGCTCTATCTGCAGCCTACAGGAACCTCCACCCTTTTTTTCTTTACCTGGAGCCCTAAGGAGTACTAAATCCCACTGCCAGAGATACCCTAAGTGGTAGTGTGAGAGAGCAGCCAAGCATCACATACAGGCATACTACACAATTTTGTAGTTGTACTAGCCCTGGGTATACAGTCTCTGTACCCTGAGTTTCCCCTGCTGACCACAGCATTAGTATCTTCTCTCGCTGCTCTAGCAGTGCAGGCAGCTGCAGTGTAACAGGCTCCTCTTTGAAGCCTTTTTTTATCATAACAGCATCTGCATGCTGCATCATGCTTTCCCTTTCTCCTCACTACCCCCCATTGGGCAGAGCTGGGATTTGATGAAAGGTACTGTTTAAGGATGCTTATGCAACCTGGATTGTACCACTATATGAAAAAGAAACATTCCTCTAAACCGTCATTGATTACGACGTATGTCCCTCATTTAACTCCTCAGAATTGTTCTGTCACTCATAGAAAATGAGCTGGCCACCCCAGGAAGGTGCTGTAAATTTAGACTTTAGAACAGCAAGCCTTAATATTCTAATAGTGAAAACAATTAAACATGGTACTAGTAAAGGTCAGTGGCTCCACAGAGATCTTCTTTCCTTCCTTCCTTCCTTCCTTCCTTCCTTCCTTCCTTCCTTCCTTCCTTCCTTCCTTTTTACCAGGAAAGACATAGTGAGCTGCTAACAGCTCATTTCCAGATACATCCTGGGGGTGAAAGATCTGGAATTTCCATGGTTGGACCAGTGTCCCTAAAATATAGAAATCCACCCATGGAGCCAGGGGTAAAGCGGGGCCACAGAGGATGGGGAGCATGAGAAGTGCTCTGCACAGCAGCACTGGGCCCAAAATGGTGCTGTGGCATGCCTTAGATGGCCACTGATTGTTATGCATGCGGAGGAGCTGGGGCATGTCGGAAAAGGTGGCAAGAAGAAAGGCTGCCGCTGGCGTGCATGCACGAGGAGCCACTTGGCAGGCGGAGAAAGAGTAGGGGAGCAGGCATGAAAAAAGGCATGGAACACCTAACAAAAGGTGAGGAGGCTGCATGGCGAGGGAAGAAGGAGGAGGGAAGAAAAAGCGCAGAGTGCCAAGAATAAAAGGGTGCCATGGGTGAGGCACATTGCCTGGGGGGCAGGCCGGGGTGAGAAGGTGGAAAAGGCAAGAGCAAGAGTTGAAATGGCATCCGAGGAAAGGCAGGAAACAGGGGATGGGGAGAAGTTGAAAAGGCCTGTAGGAGAAGGAAGAGGAAAAGAGAGACAGGGGCTGGATGTACCAGCCATGATCGGGAAAATGATTTCATTAGCTGGAAATACAGATTCTGCCACAAACTCCAGGTGACCCCTGCCAACACCCGGCTCCTGCACAGACAACACCTAAGCAGGCAAAAAAATGAGCAAGCACTAGCCAGGTAAGAGGCAGGCACAGGAGCCAGGCACATGATAAGGGGGCTATGATTGGGTAGTGAGGGGCACCAGAGGGACACAGCTCAGCCATGGAAGGCAAGCTAAAATGAACACAGCAGAGGAAGGATCATAGAATGGGGGAGCCACTGAGGAGGAGGAAAACAGAGGTATGGTTATAATTTATCACTTTTTTTTAATCGGGCACCCTGAAGGAACCAGAGGCAGGGCTTACTGGAGGGGGCAGGGGAGAGGGCAGGAAAAGGCAGAGCACAGGCACAAGCCAGTGGATGAATTAGGGGGCAGGTGGCATCTGGCAAGAGTGGGGGAAAAGGCTGGACTAAACAAGGGGGCCTACCTGAAGGTGGTGCAGAGTCAAACGATCATCCTGGGGTGCTGGGTCAAAGAGGCTGCGCACCTCTCTGACCCAGCCTAAAGTAGGGACTGAGGCACCAGCCGCCCCCCCATGAGCATGACTGGGCTGCTCCCTCTGGGCAAATTCTTGCCCAACTGGACCAACCCAGTGATGCTGCTGGCCTGAAAGCTAGCTGACCCCATTGATTATGGAACCATGGACAAAGCTATTTCCCATGTGAAAGGCCAGGGAGGTCATAACCTGGTTATCAAAATTTTAAATAAAAATAAATAAAAAAAAGCACAAATGAAGGTAATCTAAAGCCACTGAAGATTTTGGTGACAAAGCAAGAACGGCTTCTAAATTTGATGCAACTGAAAGTGGACCAGCTCAAAAATCAAAGCCACTGAGAAAACACCAAACTTGTTGAATTGCCAAAATGTTTAGAGGGGGACCACCTGGAGGAATTTTTTATAATTATTTATTTTTTAGCCAACTGTTCTGAGAGTTTGTAGCACCAGAGGGCTACACAGGACAGATGGAGTTAGAGTGGGCACATAGAGCCTTGAGAGCAAGAGCAACCCCAGATGAAAAGCGGCACTTCGTCTTGATTAAATATCATAAATTCCAAGACAAAGAGCGAGTGCTGAGACTCTCCAAGAAGGAAGGGGGAATAACCTATAAAAACTGCATTCTTCACGTCTATTCAGATATAAGGACTGAGTTGCTTGCTAAACAAAAACACTTTTTGGATGTTAAACAGCAAGTGTGTAGAAAGAAGAATCTGTTTGTGCTCCTGATGCTGGTGAAACCTAGGGTGCAGCATAACGGTAGGTCAGAGTTTTTTTTTATAGAACCTATAAAGACTGTGGACTTTGTTTCCTCCCCTTTAATGAGACAGCCTTTTCTTGATTTGGGAGCAATGATTATTAGCTCATAGAGATGCCTTGCAGGGAAAACCTTGTCTGTGGAAAGTTTATTTTACTTTTCCTGGTGGCTGGTTTTATAACTGGCACCATAGAGCTGAGTTTTAATTTGGCTCTACTTATTCTTCTCTAAAGCAGACATTCATTTTACGAAGTTGTGGCAGCATGCTGCAAGCCTAAAGGGGAGCGGTTGTGTTTGATATTATGTCTAACAGGGTGATTGGCCAATCCGTCCTATGGATTTCATCACATTCCTTTGGACTCTGAATGGCTTGGCAGGCAAGGCAATTTTATGTCTCGAGTGCCCATTCCTAAAAGTTCAGGGAACTTCACAATCACAATACGATTACAGATGAGCGCAAAGTAGAACAACTCTAAAAGCATATCAGACAGTTACATTACCTAGACTAAAACTGTCTAAAAACAATATGGGAAAGCTTCCTGAACTAAATACCCTTTCAAAGAGTTCTTAAAGGCCTCTACCATGCAAGCAGCTCTAAAGAGTTGGAAGTACATGCAGTGACCACCATCTGAAACCTAACTGCATTTAAGACTTTTCATGTGTACTGCCCTGCAAGCCCCAAGAGTACATTATTTTGAGGCTATTGAGGCCTGTCAGTAAACCTTGTTGTATTGAAGTACTGGGACTCTTGGTTGGGGGCTGTGATATAGCATGTGGCCCCATTCACATATCTGGACAGTGTAGTATGGTACGGTCTGCACGCCCATTGGCCACACAGTGGACCAATGGGCGTACAGCTATACTGTACACAGTCAGTTGGCAGACGGCCGGGCGGCTTGCAGGTGGGAGCTGCCACCGCCGTTGACCCGGGGGAGGAAGCGTGGTGGGGCTCAGTGGGAGGAGTGGGGAGGGTGCTGCTGGACCACCAGGGTTGGGATCTAATGATTTTATTTATACTTCTGCCCGCGATCGGGCTGCAAGTGGTCCACTGGACCACCAGGGATGGGATTTAATCATTTTATCTATACTTCTGCCCACGATTGGGCTGCAAGCGGTTCACTGGACCACCAGGGATGGGATCTAATAATTTTATCTATACTTCTGCCCTCGATCGGGCTGCAGGCAAGTCCACTGGACCACCAGGGATTGAGTTACTTATTTATACATGTACTAATGCCCGCAATCGGGCATTGGGGCACTTTGCCGCATTTTGCAGGGGACGTCGGTCCCTGACGGCTGCAGCCTGGCAGGGTGCCAGGTGCACGTTGCAGGTGATCCGCGCACATGCATGCAAATGGGGCCATAATGACACGCAAATGGCTCCATTTGTGCCTTGCATGCATTGTGACCCCATTTGCATGTCCACCGCTGAATACTGTGGTTGCTGTGCCTAGTGTAATGGCACTTGTGCTAGTGCAGCCTCTGCTCCTCCCTGGCCACTTGCGCTGGTGCACTGCCACTGTGCCATGCTCTATGCGGGTGGCCACGGGTGATATTCAGCAGTGCTGAGCCATGGCGCTAGCACCATTGAATATCATCTTGTCACTACCCTGCTCATTCCTGCCAAGGCCAGTGACCAGGCTTGCGCCTATAGCCTGACGCAGTCCAAATATCCCACCCTATGTGTTTAATATATTTATGAGAAAGTGGTATTTCCCAGAATGGGGTGTCATCTATTCTTGTAGTCTCTGTTTTCTGTAATACCCTTATACAGCATCTGAATCTTTTTTTGGAAACACTCACTAAAAACAAAGTTAACTAAAAGACGGGCCAGCACAGCTTTTGCTGTTAGAGTCCCAGATTTGCTCATTGGAACAGATTTTTAAAACACAATAATGATCAATCTCAGTACCAAACCTTAGTAAGACTGAAGGTGGAATATTATGAGCTAAACTCAAAATAGGTAGATAGGGCTTTCACATATCAGAAATCTCCTTATTATGAAGCTGGTAATAAGAGCAGGCAACTACATACAGAGCAGTTAAAGAAAGAGGAGGCACTGAGTCACATAGGCACCATTGAAGCTGAAAGGAGGGGGATATGGACTGGACAAGAAGAAATTCATGCCGAATTTGTGGTCTATTTTCAAAATTTTGATAGAGCAAGGAACAGGAATTTGGATCTCTCACTTTCACAGACCTCATATGATTTGTATGCTATGCTGTCATCTACGGAGGAGAGGGACCGGCTGGCTGTGGAAGTACTACTAACAAAACAAGAAGTGCTATAGGTACTCTGTCTGCTGGTAAAGCACCAGACCTAGTCCTTTATTTGAATCACTGACAGCTACTTTTGAGTTTGGTGCTTTACCCGCCTCCTTTAGGGCAGCCAGAATTACATTCCTGCCTAAACCAGGGAAATCCTGGCAGCTTGTTTCCTCCTACTGACAAATCTCACTGCTTAACGCAGACTACAAGATCTACACTAAAGTACTGGCAGTTAGACTGGAGCGGGTATTACCAAAGTTATTATCTGAGGATGAGGCAGGATTTGTAAGGAAGGGGGGTGCCATGAATTTTAAAACGCTGTTGCAAGTACTGATTAAAGGTCAGACCATCTCATATAACAGCCCAGTGGTAGTCTCCCTCAACACCGAAAAGGCATGTAATTAGATAAAGTGGGGCTCTCACTGGAGCATGATGAACAATATGGGTTTTGTTCACTGGTTTCTTAGTTGGGTACAACTCACATATTGCCAGCCTTCTGCTGCTATACAAATGCATGCCCTGGTTTCACAGCAGTTTTATCTAGGGAGGGGTACACTGTAGGGGTACCCCCATCACCCCTGTTACTTGATTTGGCATTGGAACCTTTTGCATTGGCAATAAAGGCCCACCCACAGAGTCAGGGTATTCTGGTATATTCATTTACTGCCACAGTATTGTTGTAGGCAGACAATTTATTAGTATTTGCGGTCAAGCCAGAGCAGTCCCTCCCTGCCCTATTGGATTTTCTTAATCACTTTGGTTCAATTGCAGGGTACAAGGTTACTTTGACCAAAACTATAGTCCTGCATTCATGTACTTGTGCTCATACCATGTTCCGTGTCATGTTTTGGAGGCCACATTTTAGGAAGGACATAGACAGTATGGAGGCTGTCCAAAGGAGGGATACCAAGATGGTGCAGGGGCTACATTAAATGTCCTATGAGGAGAGGCTAAAGGAACTAAACATGTACACCCTGAAGGAGAGCAGGGAGAGGGGGATATGATAAAGACCTTTAAATATCTCATGGGGGTGAGGAATAAAGTACAAGTGGGAGGTATTTTTCAGAGGAAAGGGTGCTCCAGAACAAGGGGCCATGATATACGGTTGGAGGGAGTTAGGTTCAGGAGAGATGTGAGGAAATACTTCTTTGTAGAAAGGGTAGTGGATGCCTGGAACACTTTCAGTGGAGGTGGTGGAGGAGAAACAATGGTGAGATTCAAAAGAGCCTGGGATAAGCACTAGGGAATCATAAGGGATAGGTAAGGGGTGGAAGAGAAAGCACTGTAGGCCCAGGGGGGGTCTACAGCATAAGCAATGCAACAAAAAAAGGCAGACTGGATGGGCCATGCAGCCCTTATCTGCCTTCAGTTTCTATGTTAAAATCTTAACTTCCCCTACAGTGGACGGATCAGGGAAATTGATACCTAGGGATGAACATTAGGCACAGAGTCCAGAATATTTATAATGCCAATTACCCTCCACTGCTACATACTACACAAGAAGTATGTAGGCAATGGCAAACGTTGCCTCTTTCATTCCGTGGACTGGCTAACATTCTTAAAAGATGATATTACCTATATCACTATGATGATATTACCTATATCACTATGAGTACTATGGGAATTGGCGGACATACTGGCTGCACCCCTGGCGGAGCTCTTCAACAGGTCACTTGAGACAGGGAGGGTACCTAGGGATTGGCGAGAGGCACATGTGGTGCCAATCCATAAAGGGGGGGTCGAGGGAAGTACCAGGTAACTATAGACCCATCAGTTTGACCTCGGTGGTGGGAAAATTAATGGAGAGTATACTAAAGGAATGATTGGGGGTGTACTTGGAGGAGGTGGGAGGTCTGGATGAGTGAAACATGGGTTTGTGCCAGGTAGATCATGTCAAACTAACCTTGTGAGTTCTGAATGGGTAACATCAGAACTGGACAGGGAAAGCCTGTGGATGTAATATTCTTGGACTTCAGCAAGGCGTTTGACTCTGTCCCCACAATGGTCTGGTGGAGAAACTGATGGGGTTAGGGTAGGCCCTTTGATGGTCAGATGGATTGAAAACTGGCTAGCTGGGCGCACCCAGAGTAGTGGTCTGTGGGGGCTCTCGAGACCCTAGAGGTTGGTAGTAGGGTACCGAGGGCTCGGTCCTGGGTCCGATCCTGTTTAATGCACACATATCGGACATCAGGGAGGGTATAGGGTGTGAAATGAGTCTCTTGGCGGATGACTCCAAGATGGGAGCAGTAGTTGAGGGAGAAGAGGGAGGTTGGCCTGCAAGGGACCTGGACACCCTGGAAGCTAGGGCACACACATGGAAATTAAATTTCAATATCACCAAGTGCAAGGTGTTGCATCTTGGTGAAACCCTAAACACAGGTACACCCTGGGAGAGGAGGCTGGAGGCCTCAATGGGAAAAAAGACCTAGGGGTCATGGTGGATGCATGTATGAATAACTCTGAGCAGTGCAGGAGGCGCTAGCAAGGCAAACAGGATGTTGGGATGCATCGTGAGGGGATCACCTCTAGGAGCAGGAAGTGATTCTGCCGCTGTACAATGGACTGGTTAGACCACACCTTGAGTACTGTGTACAGTACTGGAGACCACACTTGAAGAGGGACATACAGCTCCTGGAGAGGGTACAGAGGAGGGCAACAAAGATGATCACGAGGGCTGGGGATTTGACGTGAGGACAGACTGGAGGAGCTCTGCCTGTTTTCATTGGAGGAGAGGAGAGACAGGGGGACATGATTGAGGTCTTCAAGTACCTCAAGGGAATAAATAGGAGTAAACATGGAGGATCTTTAGACTAAAGCAGGAGGTATCACCAGAGGGCATGGTTTGAAGTTGGAAGGTGGAAGGGTGAGGGGAAAAGGAGGAGGTTTTCACTGAGAGAGTGGTGGACCCTTGGAATGCACTGCCTGGTGAGCTGGTTTCAGAGATCCACAGTGGAGGGCTTCAAGAAAGGGTGGGACAGACACAGAAAGTGGATGTATCAGATGATGGCCTGTCCCAGGGGGGTGGGGATGGATGATGGGGTTTCTGGAGCACAAGGGATGGGAGGGTCTTGGCACCCAACTAAGGATCTAAGGTTTCGAGCAGACTCAATAGACCGTAAGGCCTAATCTGCTGGCAAATAGTATGTTAGTATATTTTTGCATCTCTTTTGAGTATTACCAATTCCAATACCTAGTTTATTTTTTAAGCAGCTAAAGTCATGTGTCACTATATGGTTATAGAACAATAACCCACCTGGATCAAGTGTGAGCAACTGACTTTACCACCAGGCAAGGGGGTATAGGAGTAGGAATACCACATTTCGAATGGTACCACTGGGCAGCCCAGTTGGCTGGTATCAGAAGCTGGATGATGCCACCTCTTATGAAAGGACCCTTGTTTCAGAAAGCAGTAACTAGGAAGAACTGACTGACTGACCTGCTTTATATTTCCACCCTGGGTAATAATAAGGTGGTTAAGAGGAACTTGATTATAAAACACTTGCGGTGGATATGGCATTAAATTCATAAGGTACTGGGTGTTCACTCAAAAGATACGGTACTTGCAACACTATGGGACAATACTTTGTATCTTGCATTTTTTGCAGGATCCAGGTTTTCAGGTGTGGAAGAATAAGGGAATATTTATTCTACTTTTATTTGTTATTTTTGACCAGGAAAGGCACATTAAACTATGAGATTTGTTTCCAGGTGTGTCTGGGGGTGGGGTGGGGGGTTGCATGGACCTATATTATTGATGGGGAGTGTTGGTCATGACACAGGAAATTCCCCTGCTCATCCTGCGGGAGGTGCTATCTACTTCCTGTAGGGGATCGAGGATCCCAATATGGAGGAGGTGAACATGGCTGTCCGGGTAGAGGAGATTGCTTCCCTCCCCACCTGGAGTAATGAGGAAGCTAAATCTGCACCCCCATGTCTGTGTATGAAGGAGCTGGTCTGCTTAAGAAGGATGATGATGGTAAGCTTATTTCGGCAAAACGTCCCATGGGGAAGCCTCTCCTGCACCTAATATACATGAAAAGTCCTCTGACCAAGCAATGGCTGAGAGAGAAGAAACAAACAGCTGAGCAGTGAGTCTCGAGGCAAGTGTCTCACCCTCCCACAGCCAAGCAAGCCCCCCACGGACCACAGAGCAACAGGAGCCAATGAGGTCGCGAGGGCAAGTGTCCCCAGCCCTCCCACAATGCCAGCGAGACCCCGGCGGACCACGGAACTACCAGCAGACCAGGTAGCCACGGAGATTTCAAGCTGTTTCTTCACGGGCTCTAATGCACAGATTTTCAAACTTGATGCCTTTTTTGACTGCTGTGCATTTTGTATTTATGTCGGTGGAGCAGTGCTGATAGTCTTTTACACAGCACCCTGCCTCCAATCCGACCTCTATTTTGTATTAGAAATTTTGCTTTAAAGGGGAACTTTGTAAAAATTCTGCCTTGTATAGTAACTGGGGCTCTTTTACCTTAACTACACAAATTAGGCAAAGGGGAAGGGAGCGGTACTGCCTTTACTTGCGGGTAGATTTTTACCTTATGAGGAGATTGTATGAGAGCAGTGCAAGCCTGACCGTTAACGATCTATACTCCCCAGGCTGTTCAGGCTGTTGTAAACTGCGCCAGTATTCAAAGTGCTAAAAATTACTATGACTGCATGTAAATACACCTGGAAGTATACTAAGTGAATAAGGTAGAACTTGCAACGCCTTAAAAATACACGCTCCTCCTCCTTCATACCTGTACTTATAGAAGCCTTTTTTCTTTCATACCTGTACTTATAGAAGCCTTTTTTTCTTCCCCTCCTGCAGTGAGGTCATGAGCGCAAGTGTCCTCAGCCCTCCCCACAGCCAAGCGAGACCCCCCCCCATGGACCACGGAATGGCAATGGAGCCAGGTAGCCACCAGGGATTTCCAGCTGCTTCTTCACGGAAGTCTAGCCCTGCCTGCGCTACACACAGGCTCCCCACTGCCCCCACCACCACTCTTGGTGGGCTCCTCCTTATATAGAGCTGACCTCATGAGCTCATAAACCTATCAGCCCACTTTCCCATTAGCTCCTTATATTTTTCTGCCACTAGTGACCACCGCAGAGCAGATTCAATCCTCTACTGTACTGAAAAAAATACAGAATGCAGTTTCTCACGGCAACCATAACTATGCTTTGCATAGCTTCATCTTCCCTGCCACCCTCATCCAATCCTAGTCTACCAGACCCTTTGCCACTTCTCTCCTTAACTACTAAGCCTCCACTCCACTCCTCCTCAGCACCAGTGAACCACAACCGGTACTATTGGCACAACTGGATCCTGGGGGCCTTTATCCTCCTTCCCTCTTTCCACGCTGCGACACCTGCCCTATATATCCCACTCTATCCAGACCCAAGGCAAACTTACTAACTCCTAACCATTCCACTCGTGAGGGGCACCAGTAAAGATCGTGAAACATTAAGGCACACCTGGCTCTCCTTCTCTCGTAGCGGGATGTTAGAATGGAACCCAGGACCACAGACCCTCATTGCTGCCCAACCATCCAGCACCAACTACCACCTCCCCAAAGGCTTCAAAATTGTCCACTAAATATGCAGCATCCTAAATAAAATGGCTGCCCTACAAACAACTGTCCTGGCCCTTCACCTGATATTGTAATCATCGCTGAATCTTGGTTGAAGCCCCATAACCGGGATGAGGAATTCTCAATACCTGGCTTCTTTCTAATCCACCAGGACAGACAGGGCAGAAAGAAGGGTGGTGGCACTGCCATGTATGTCTCCTCAAATCTCCAGTTTTCCGTAATCACTCCGATGGCACCCATACAAACTATAGATTCCCTCCTGATCAAAATCCTCCTGCCCCACTCTATCCCAGTATACATAGCTGGATCATACTGTCCGCCGGACACACCTCTAACTAGCATCCTCGACCACCTTGGTAACCTGGGGCCCTGAAGGCGGCGAACTCCATATCCTGGAGATTTCAATCAGAACCGGCTAGGCTCGCTTGCCTCGTCAGCGTTGCCAAATAAGCGCACTAAACTTGCACCAGCAAATAGGGGAACCCACCCACCTAAACCACAAATCCAATAAACACACACTAC
The DNA here is from genome assembly GCA_016271365.2 of Neoceratodus forsteri. Classification (NCBI taxonomy): domain Eukaryota; kingdom Metazoa; phylum Chordata; order Ceratodontiformes; family Ceratodontidae; genus Neoceratodus; species Neoceratodus forsteri. The sequence continues at coordinate 1,550,903,200 of CM057450.1, forward strand.
TGGACTGGGCACTTACTACCCACCCTCATTGGATACTTAAAGCTGGCCTACTACCGGACTCCCTTAGTGACCACCATATGATTTTTATAGTGCGAAAAATCTTCCGACCTCCGGTCCCTCCACCCTGTATGCTTTACAGCAGAGTTTATAAATCACTGGATCTGACTGCTCTCCTAAACGACCTTACCATCATTGACTGGTCCTTCATTCCCAGAGCCACCTCCATGGATGAGGCCCTGAAATATTTCTCTTCAAATTTCCTTGCCATCTGGGACCTACATGCCCCGCTCAGGAGATCCCGAATCAGAGGATACCACTTACCTTGGGTAACAACAAACCTCACGGAACAATTACGAGCCAGAGACCGAGCCTGGAAATCTTTCAAGGCCACAGGTGCTCATGCAGCCCAGCAACAATACCGGTCACTACGAAATGCTTGTACAAGACTCATACGTCAGGCCAAATCAAGTTACTTTAAAACTGTGTTCAACAATAACTTCACTCACCCTACTCAATTCTGGAAGTCAATAAAATCCCTTCTCACCCCACCGGCCCAACCCAGCACTCCCACTCTCAACCTTGAAGGTAAAATCATCAAGGATTCTTGCCTGGTTGCCACCGAGTTTAATTCCTATTTCTCCACCACTACTTCTTCCCTACTCTCCTCCCATCCCAACCCCCCGCCCTTTGTGCTCCCGAAAGTATCCTCCCCGGCCTCCTTTTCGCTCCACCCAGTTGCTCCTGGCCAGGTGCTAAAAATACTGCACTCTCTAAACCCATCCAAAGGTAAATGGCCACGGGGTCTAGATTCCAAAATGCTCCTACTCTCAGCACCGACCATAGCCCATCCTCTAACCATGCTCTATAATCTGTCCTTTAAACTCAGGGCCGTCCCCAAAGCATGGAAACAAGCCACAGTCATTCCCCTTCCCAAAGGAGGGGACCTCTCCTCCCCATCCAACTACCAGCCCATATCTCTGCTCCCCATCCTAGCCAAAATTCAAGAGTGCCTTGTATTATCCCAGCTCCACCACTATCTAGATACAATCTCTTTTTTCACCCCCTACCAAGCCGGCTTCAGGAAAAATCACTCCACCACCACCTCCCTCCTTCGCTTCACTAACTCCATCCTTACAGGCATGGACAAAGGGGAAATAACAGCAGCCATATTTATCGACCTGGCAAAAGCTCTCATCCTCTGTTGTTGGCTAAACTTGCCCAAACTGGTCTGTCTGTGGAAGGAAAAAACTGGTTCCATTCATACCTATCAGGTAGGTCTCAATCAGTCCGTATTGGCTCGGCTGGATCCACCTCACTTCCTGTCACCAGTGGTGTCCCCCAAGGGTCTGTACTCGGCCCGCTGCTATTCTCTATCTTTCTCAATGACCTGCCTGCTGCCTACACACGAACGGCCATACATATGTATGCAGATGATATGGTGCTGTTCGCCTCTGGCCCATCCACAACTGCCGTGACAGCTTGTCTACAGAAGGACTTTGACTCCATCCAACACTGTTTCCTCGGAAACCAACTATTCTTAAACACAAAAAAACAGTCTCCCTCACTTTCAGCTCCCATGCCAATCTAACCCGGCTTACTGAACTACCCACTTTCTACACTTTGGACAGATCTCCACTTGAGGCCTGCACCACATATCATTATCTCGGCGTCTGGCTAGATCAGTACCTTGACTTCTCAGTGCATATAGATGCTCTGCACAAAAAATTGCATCCCATGCTGGGAGCTCTCTACCAAAACAAGAATTGCATCCCTCTACCAACCAGACTAGCTATTGTCCAAAAAATGATCCTCCCAACTTTGGATTACGGTGCCGCCCCCCAAACTTCCTTAGCCAGGCTCGGCCCCCTGTACAACTCCTTCTGTCGGTTCGCTTTGGACCGTTCTCCCAGTACCCATCACTGTGACCTATACTAGTCCCTGGACCTCCCCTCACTCCAAAATTGATGATTGCTCCACGGTGCTAGAACCGCTGCAAAGTTCTGCTCACATACACTCCCTTCCTACCTATCATCATCCCTAACCGCCCTCTCCCCACCAGCCCATGCTCTCAGAAACATAGACCCCAGGCTCCTGCATATTCCACACAGATCCACCCGATCTGGCCAGGCAGCTTTCAGCTTCAGGTTGCCCAAATTATGGAACTCCCTGGCAGCTGACATCAGACACACCACAAGGACTCCTCAACGGAATGCCCTTCTCAAAACACATTTCGCTACCAACTGCTCCTGCTTTCCTCCTCATTGAATCCCCTTTACAACTCCTATCTATCAGCTACTAGCACCAGTCTGGGTTCCGTTTCTCAGTCTGCACCTAATGTTATTAAATGCTAATAAAAACTGAACCTACTCTATTTTGAATTGTATGAATGCCTCACCCATTTGTCTGTAACAATTCACACTATGTATGTTTGTTTCTTCTATACTACTGTACCATTGTCTGTAACAATTTCACACTATGTATGATTTGTTTCATCTGTATTACTGTACCATTGTAACCCTCTACCCCCAGGGCGCATCTGGAATCGAGAGGTACTCCGCTCAGCATGCCTTCCTGGTAAATCTCATAAATAAATAAATAAATAAATGTGTCAATACCTGCTGGCAATGGTTGCCAAAGAAAAAGCTTGCTTTGAAATTGCGAGACAGAGGCTTTGTTCAACAAACAGCTGTGCTACACACAATATGCCAATGTGTCACGATAGCCCAACTTCTGCAGGAAATGTTCTGTCAGCTAAAGCCAGTTGGTGTTCTGACAGAAATCAGCTGTGTACAGTGGAAACGAGAATGATGACTCAGACTGCACCCCAGACAGTCCCAGCGTCAACATCAAACGAATTCCCCTCCTTTGCTCAAGCTGCTTCCAGGAAGACTCCTATTGCATTGCCTTCTGCCAAAGATGAGGGCTGGTCTGCAAAAAAGGCACTTTTGGCAGCTGGTTGGTAGCAGCAAAGTCTGGAGCGTATGTGGTTATTCGGCCCCTCTCCCATCAGGATATCGAAAGCTGGTGATCTGCCAGTGCATGTGACAGGGCAGGCATGTAAAACTTCTAGTACTGATATGGCTGTTCCAACCACTGAGAGTCCGGTAGGTCAGATACCTTCTGATCTTGTTCTACCCTCAGACTTGGAGCTGACATAAATTTCTGTGCTGCAAGGGCTGGGGAAGGCTATTCATACTGCTGTACCTATGGCTGCTGACCACGCTGTTGCATTAATTGATAATGCTCCCCCTCCAACCTGTTTTCAGTGCCATCAACTATAGTTTCCCAGGGGGAGACTCAAGTCAGGCCTAGAACTGGTGTTTCACCTGTTAACAATGCCAAAAAGTACCGTCTCCTAATTTAGAACCTGGTTCCTCTGTGACTACACCACAGTATTCTTTTAGCTCTGCTGTGGTTTTGGAGTGATCTGCCCTGAGATCTGAGAGGCCACATCCTTATGCCTCTCTGTTTCATGCACCTATTCTCTTGGCTGAAAGGCACAGTGCAGTGCCCCTTCCATATAGACAGGCCTAGATAACACTCCTGACAGTGTCTTTGTAGACAGACGGCTACTAAAAGAATCTATGAATTTTGTAACGGCAGAGACTAGTGTGTTAATTAATGTCAGTGGTGAATCCACTTTTGATATCAGCTCCAAAACATCACATGCACTGGAAGGCTTTTGTCAGAAGTACCATAGGATTAAAAGCTCTCCTCTCTGGTCTCCCTTTCTGGCCATTCCCCTGACAAAATCTGCCCATAAAACCGTAATCATGTTGTCTAATAATGAGGGGGTGTCATTTACAGATATTATGTTTCGGTTGAAGCAGAAATGCTCAGTGTTGGGAGACCCTGAAGCAATTCTCAACTCAGAGTGGATCTGAACTGGGGGGTGGAAGGTATGAGTCCATCTCAAGCAGACAGAGGCTGGCATATAACACCTGCCAAAAGTCTTTTCATGGGCTGGGACCAGGGGGTTCTGTTCTACATAAGTTAGCCCAAGGCCTGCTACTGCTGCAGCTCTGAAGACCATCTCAGTGGAGCCTGCGATCAGGTGAAGTGCAGTTTATGCAATGAGATGGACTGTGCCAGTCTACACTGCGTAAATGAGGTGAAGTGTAACTTATGTGGTGAGCTGGGTCACTCTTATCGTAGTTGCCCTGGGCTGCTCACAGTCAGCCAGACCAGGATGATCAGCTGGAACAAAATGTTTATGTGACCTTGGTCCAGAAGTCTCACTCTACTGGTAAAACCTCCTACACTGGTAAGAACACCCAGCTATGTCAAAATAATTCTACTGGTCTCCAGGAACAGACCTCCCCAGTCTCTCCACAGCACCCCGCCCCTTCTGTGACAGAGACTGTACCAGCGACTTCCCATTTGACCCCACGCCCCCGAGACTGACCCAGATTTACATTCAGGTCATTCTACTGAACTACATCCACTCTTCATCCCCACTGGAGATGTACTCCCACCACCCACTACTGCCCCAAATGATGAAACGATAGGTATTATGCCTCCACCTTCTACTCCTGGTACTAATTATTTAAAAATGGTTACTAAAAGAAGACAAGCCTGGAGTCGACCCAAATCCAAAGTCATAAAGACTGACTTGGTGTCAATATCCAAACATTTAAAGTTCTACAATCTGACAAACAGAGGGGTGAAATGGAGAAGGACTCTGATGCATCCTCTGTGCCCTCCTCACAACCAGACCCATCCTCTGATGTTGAAGAGACAAATATCTGAGGCTTTTTTTTTGTTTTAATAATCAGATTTTATTAATTTTCCAGTATCTGACATGTCCATACCATATAAAAACATAAACCGTGCATACACAACAGGAATGGACAACAACAAATAACTGAGGACAGACAGGAGGTTAAATTAGACACATTAATATGCAGTTCAGTTCAATATCATAAGATGATAGTACATTCAGAGAGTTACCCCCAGTCAAGGAAACCATGATTCCAAAGTCCAGAATTCATGTCCATATTCTTCTACTCCCCCTGCTTCACCCGTCATTTCAAGGGACACAAGTTGGGTCCCTATTCATAATAAACAAAAACCATCTGCTTCGATGTGCTTACACAGCCTGGTATGATATATGCTTGAGTAACTTAGACACATGGTGGCTGTTCACCTCTCTATCCATGGGATATATCACCCTATAGGGGTATGATGGCGAAGAACCCTAGAGGAGGGTTCCACCCCTATAGGTGCTGCAGAAATGATTCCTTTGGCTAAAGGTAGCTTAGGAAGAAGCCCCAAAAGAATACCCAAAAGGGTGCTGAGCATCGAAGGAGGCAAGAAGTCAGAAGATATTGAGGACAGGAATGGAGGTCGAAAGATGGAAATGGGAAGACAGGAAAGGAACAAGCGATGACGAGGACAATGAGTGAAATGAAAGCAGACACAATGTAGAAAAGGCAGAACTTCCTAAGGAGAGAGGGAACAGCAGGGGCCACCATCCAACTCCATCTAACCGCAGAACCTAACTATGGAACCTATGAAAACACTAACCCTTTCTGAATATTACGACCATCGGCACGGAGGAAAGGATAAACTTCCTTTGAGGAGAAAACCTCTGGGGATCCAAGGCCTAGGTCACCTTCCCTCCAGGCTGAAGGACATTTTGGTTAGTGACAGCTCAGCTACTACAATTTAGAGTCAATATTGAGGGAAGAGGAAAAGATTCCAATTTAGATGAAGCTCTCACTCTGATCTTCTAACAGGAATGCTGTTGAGGGTTGCGAGCGACATCTCTGCAACTAGATGCCCAAAAGCAAAGGAGGAGAAAAAAGACCACTGAGACACTCAGCCAGCCTACATGAGCCTATGAAACAGATCAGGTGAACCAGAGGTGGTCAGATGGAGAATAGCATAGAGGGTGCCTCAACACCCACTCGGGCAGCCAAAGGGGCCCTGATGAATGGAACCACATCCCTTGCAGCTTGAAGTCATAAATTCTGCATCCAGAGGTGTCTCCGAGATGAGGGATGACTGAAGGTCCACCCGGAGTGAACACATTCTTACTATGGGCCAGGGAGAAGGACCCCGCTCTGAGCTTCGCATGCTCTAGATGTGGACTTCATGGGTGCAGAGCGAGACCATCGGCTACAGGCTAGCCCTGAGCCATGGAGCAATGGACATGGAAGGCACGTCTCTGAGTGGAGAGCAGGTCAAGTCGAGGTAGTATGAGACCCGTTTGAAGGGTATGCTCGAGTAATCAATGTGAGCGAGTAGACCTACAGAGAGGTCAGACTGAGTGAAGGAGACCCTGATGTGGGTCAGGAGGAGGCTGGATGTGGTTAGTAACCACAGGAGTGCATGCCAACCGGGTCCACTGAAAAGCCAAATTAGGAGTGGGTTGAACCGTATGAAGGTAGAAAAGAGAATGGCTGGATGAAGCCCGCAGCTGACGGGGGAGGTACAAAGTACCAGGAGTAGTGAGATAGGAGCTATGAAGTCGGAATGGAAGAGTGGAGGATCGAGATGAATATACGAGGTTCGCTGACAGAAGGAAGCTTAGAAGCTCGGCATGGACTGCCGAATGGGAACGAAGGATGCGAAAGGGGAGAGACAAGGATGGGCGGGCAAAGCCTGTAGCCTATGATGAGTGGAGAAGTTGATACCGGAGGACAGAATGGTTGAGAACAAATGAATGATAAATGATGGTGGATTGAAGGCCTTGAAGGCCTGAATGGTTTAAGGTGAGGAATGAAATGGACAATGTATGATGATGAAATGAAGCCTGGAAGGCCAGTATGGTTAAGGTGAAATACGAAATGGACATCATATGATGATGGAGGGAAGCCTTGAAGGCCAGAACAGTTAGGGTAAAGTATGAAATGGATGATGTATGATGATGGAGTGAAGCCCTGGAGGCTGGTACAGCGAAAGTGAGGTATGGGAGGTCTTGAAGGCTGGTACAGGTAAGGGTAGGTAAGATGTCAAGTACGGTATGGAAAGGATGAAGTTCAGCAACGATGGAGGCTTGACATGGAGTGGAGGATATGCGAGTAGAGACGAGAATATAAGACTAAGGTATGAGGGGGATATGAATAGGTATGGTGATGGCTGGATAGGGAAATACCAGCAGTGAAGATGGTATGTGGAGAGGTGGTGGGTAGGAATGGAGTGGCGAAAGGGGTGGTGGGCAGACTATGGAGCACCCAAAAGAAAAACAATGACAGAGAGCCATTGGAAGAGAGAAGGATCGAGAACGAAAGACACAATATGATGGAGGTATGGTGCAGAGTGTTGGTACTGAAGTTATGAAATGAACGATGTATGATGACAGGGTGAGAGCCTTGAAGGCTGGTATGAGTAAGCACTAGGTAGGATGGCAGGTAAAGTATAGGAAGGATGAGGTTCGATAACAAATGGAGGTTGACATTAGTAGAGGGGGCTACAAGGCAAGTGGTCCGAAAAGTGGGACTAAGGGGAGGGAAGAGACAAATAGGTATGACGGTGGTGCAGTAGGGAAAGGCCCCCACAAGAAAAGATGAGATGAGAAAGGACAGGAGGCTAGGGACCTCCAGTGCCAAGTACCAGCAGAGCTGAGGCAGTATAAAGTACACTAAAATATGCAGCAAGCAGTGGAAAAGGCACCCGGAGGAGAAACACATTGAGGCAGAAAGCCTGGGCAATTAACCTCCAAGGGATGTACCCCAAATAGAGTCCAACTTACTGCCCCAGGCTGACACTCCAGCACCTGAGAGCCTTCCCCGATCAGCAGCCCCTGACGAGAGAGGCAAGAGCAAGCGAGGTGCGGTAGCTGTGCAATGGGACCAATGTTTGGGATCCAGTTAAGGATGGGTGCGATGGGAGGGCTGGTTGCAGGGTCGAGGTTGGGGGGCAGAAAATTGAACAATGCGCAGTTGATGTGGGTTTGGGTCACTGCTGAACCCAACTCCAGGTACAGGGAGGGAGAAGCGAGAGCAGAGGAGTTGGGAGGCATGGCAAAATGTGCAAGAGATGCCGACACCCAAGGAGAAGAAGCAGAAACGAGTGACCAGCCATGGACAAGGAGCCAAAAAGGTGAGTGAGTGCATTGGGATGATGTTGCAATCCAAAATGAGGGGGGCTGCCCTGGTGAAAGCAGTAGAGAAGGGCCAGGAGCGCACAGGACAGATGAGCAAGGAAGATGGGGGCCACATAGAAACCCCAGTGAGACTGAGGAGGAACAAGCCACACGGGCAGTGAGGTATGGGGCAGAGGGAGGCAAGAGTGAGGGAAGCAGAATGAAAACACCAGGGCAATAAGCGAGAAAAGTGAGCAGGGAAACTTGGAGCTCGGAGGAGCTGCAGCAGAAGAGATGGGAGAACAGGAGGAAGAGTGGGGGGGAGCAATGCAGGGAGAAAGGAAATGGTTGTGGAATGAAGCAACTGAGGCAGAGTGAGAGGAGCACTGATGAGGCCAGAAAAGGGAGGTGGGAACGAGTGGCCAGAGGCACAAATGAAAATGGGACTAGTCCAGTGGGAAGGAAGGCAGCGCCTCCGGCTGCAACAAAGAAACGAATCCTGGAATTAGCCAGGAGGAGTGGCCTTTAAAGGCCTGACGGGGGAGTGGTTAGTTGCTCTGCCCATTGAACTACAGGCGTAGCCTGTGCACAACAATTATTGTACTTAACTGTAGAGAAAGGAGGCAGCTATAATAACCAGATTGCAAATTTAAAGAAAGAGATGTCCCTGTTTCATTTAAAAAGATTTAACTCGTGGCTTAAAGAACAACAGTATAGCACTCAGGGGAAATTAGCCCATATCTGTCCTTATAAGGCATGCAGATATAAGGCTGACAAAAAAACTATGGTGCATGTAACAGATGAATAGGGCAAATTACATTCAGACTCAGGCAGTCTGCTGCCTGTCATTTCCAAATATGTCAAAACATTGTTTGGACCAGGATTTACTTCTGTCTCTGGTAGAGACTCCATTTTTTCAGCCTTTCTCTTTTTTAGGTCCCTGACTAACTTATACCTGCCTTGACTATGCCCATTAACAATGAAGAAGTAATAACTGCTACAGTATAAAATCACAAAGCAAAGACATGGCACCTGGCATGGACGGACTTACTAATGAGTTCTGTAAGTTTATTGCTCCTTGTTTAGATGGTGAACTCAGCCAGGTGTTCAACTACCTACTGACATTGAACCCTAATATGAAAGAAGGACAATTTTTTTTTAAGTAAAGCTGGTGAGAAAAGTGATTTATCAACTTGGAGACCCATATGTCTCCTAAATTCAGATTTGAAGCTTTTATCAAAAAGTCTGACCTTCAGATTATCACAAATAAGTGGACATCTGGTAGTCCAATCTCAGGCTTGTGTGGTACCTGGTAGGGCCATTCAGTACCATGTCATTCTTCTACATGAGTTAAGAGAACAAGGGAATACTGACAGAATTTCTGGATGTTTGCTTTCCTTGAACCAGCGTAAAGTTTTGATTTACTCTCACATGGCTATTTATGGTTGTGCTCCACAAATATGGTATCACGCCAAATTTTATTTCTTGGCTGCAATGTATGTATTCTTCTACTACAGTAACAACAACTGTAAAGGGCTGGCTTAGCTTGGCTTGCAATACCTTTAAGGGTGCACATCAAAGATGCCCCCTCAGCCCTATTCTTTATATTTTATGTTTAGATCCTTTATTAAGGAAGCTGGAGCTAGACCAATCTATTTTACCTTTAGAAAATGAAGCCAGTGCTGTGTTATGTACACAGGCAACATAGTTCTGTTTGTCCAAAAGAGCACCTCCATACAGCAATCTCTGAAATGTTTTTTCTGTCTGGACTTTTTTCTGGAGGTTCTCTGAATCTGCATAAGTGTGTGGGAAGAGTCCTGGGTGACATTTCCCCACACCCTGTCTTTGTAGCTGGTGTACTTATTTCAAAGTCTTTAACTATTTTGGGGTTTAAGTTTGGTGATGGCAATGTAGCCAGATTGAATTGGGAATATAAAACTGACCAGGGTAAACAGAGGTTTTCCACTGGACTAAGTAACAGCTAGTGGAACCAAAACAGACAGACAATAAAATAATGCAGATTTTAAGACGTAGACAGCTTTAACTTTTTATTTCTGAAGTATTTTACTTTTTCCTTCACTCTTTAGAAAGTTTTCTATGTGATGATATTGTGCTGGATGTGTGGAACAGCTCTTAGCCTGGCAGCTGACATATCTATCTCTATCTCACACTCATCAGCATTGTGAGCTCACTGACAGCTACATTGCAAGTGACTGACCTGGCAGCTACTAAGTGGCTGTTCCTAAGCAGCAGTGATGTCACAGTCAGTGAGGTCACAATGCAGAATATGTAATGGAAGGAACAGAGTTAGATGTCAGCTGTCAGGCAGAGTGCTGTTCCACACATCACATCTAGTAACATCAGTTAAACAATCTGCTAATTAACCAAAGAGAAAAGAAAAGGTACCTCAGATATAAAATGCAATGGTTGCCTGCTTTTAAAAAGAAATATTAATTTTAGGCAGTACAGTAGCTCTTTTAGTAAAAAAAAAGGATTTACTTGTTTAAAATTTTTTTGGTCCCCATTTTTCTGTATACTAGTCAGATTTTTTTCCTCTCCCAAGGCCTTGGAAGTCACATTAGGTATTTTTTCCAGGCACTTTGGGGGAGCTGATTAAACCCCATAAAACCCTGGTTGCAATGGATTTCCAGTCTTATCCCAAATATTCTGTGAGGCTGGGAATCCAGGAAGTTGAAAGTGCTACGTCACCCAAGAGCTGGAAGGGAGGAAATGCAGTGGGCAGGACTGCATTAACCAAATAGAAATGATGGGACATTTGTTTTTCTCCTGTTCTTTCATTACAGGTTTCTGGAACTTAGGGGATGATCAACAGGCTGAACCATTATTCAGGAAGCTCGCCTGTGAAATACTGGGTTCTGAATATTATGGCTTGACATGAAGCAGAGGGAACTGTAGTACTCTCTATGTTGTTTTTGCATGCTTTAAATGGCATATATGTCGGAAGCAATGCCAATATTCTCTGCAACAGAAATGTTCGCTCAGAATGATTTATTTAGACAGGTGCTTTCAGACACATGATCTGTTTATTTTCATGAATCTGAGACAGTTTATTTGCAACCTGTGAGGGATAGATGGAATAATCTTCATTGGTTGCCTAAGCATACGATTTGTAGCTGTCTCTTCAAGTTTCCTTTTTTCTTATATTTTTTCTTTTCCTTTTTAGTTAGCATTTTTGAATGATCTTTTAGGCATTGTCTTTGGTACTATCATGTTTTTTCCTTTGATTTTGTTATGATTTTTGATTGTATAATTTATGCATATTTATTTTAATAAAAAAATTCTCCTACTTTTGCTACTAGGGGAACCTCTCTTTGTCTTGCTATCAGGCAAGATGATGGACCCAGAGGATGAGGTAGGAGGCGATCATGATATCTGTGGCCAGTCCTTTGCAGAATTTCCTGAGGGGAATGCTTTCTTCACAAATACTGAGAATATTGAAGAATCTAATGGTATGGTAATGGAGGTGGAAGAGAGGGGATTTGAACCTCGAATAGTACCTGATACTATCTTCAGTCAGCCTTCGAGTGTACTAACTTTAGAAGGAGGTGCAGTACTTGCAGATATCCCAGCAGAACAGCTTCTGGTAACTGTGATTAATGAGAGACATGTCTTGTTGTTACAGCTTCTTGCTGAAGAGGATGCCAGCCTTGCTGCAGCAGTGACTGGCAGTTTTGACAAATCTTTTTTTTTTTTTAAATTTATTATTTTCCTCCCAAGCAGCCTGCCACCCGGTACTTTCGGCCCAGTCATGGACCATGGACTTCCACTCCTCAAATTGGCCATAAGCCCTCCGATACCCCATGGCTTTCCTCCCACGGTGGGGCTGCGGCACTCCCCCTACATGCCGCAGTCTTCGGGATAGGTCAGAGGGCTGGCCTGAGGAGCTGATTGAAGCCGTGGTGGGCTTCATTGAAGGCAGACGGCAGCTGTCCATTTTTCCATTTTATGGGGGAGGCAGGGTCGTGCAATGACATCCGGCATCTGCCCCACCTCCTGTATGTGCTAGTGCGAGTGGCTGTGTGACTCCCGGCCTCCGCCAGGGGTCATCAATGCTCCAGGCCCTTCCCCATCCTCCCCCCAGAGAAGGAGAGCAGTCCTTGGGATGCTCTATCCTTCTCCCCTGGCCGGCCCTCCAGCGACCCTGGTCCGTTCCTGAACCCGGGTCACTGGCATCGCATGCGGAAATCCAACCGCTGTACCGATGGGCCTTAGTTTTGACAAATCTGACAAAATGTCATCAGAAACAACTGTTCAACCTGAAATGCCTAATGTTCTGGAGTTGGGTGTACTGTCTACTGGAAAATCTGTGGAGGGTCCAGGAGCAGGTGTAACACTATCAGTCTATGAAAAGTTCAAACTGAATCCACTCAGCCTGTTGTTGGGGAATTGTCAGCAGAAAAGACCCTGTTAACTGCTCGCTAGCTTGACACCATGAGTGGCTGACATAATGGCGGCTGTAAACCAGGTAAGCCCTGTTTCTTCTGTTTCATCCACATAGCACAAAAACTCAGCTCAGTAGCTCCAGCTCCTGTAAAGTCTCCCCAGACTGCTGCAAGTGCTGATAATCATGCTGTTGAGCTGAGTGCACTCACTTCAAAACCAGGGGAATCAGCTTGTTCAGAGATGCCTACTGTTACTGCTGTCCCGGTGGCACCCCTGGATTCTGGAATAATTGCACATGTAATGATTTCTCAGACTACCAATCTGAAATACTGGCTAACACTCCTGCGGAACATACACATAACCAGCATGGCTCCAAAGATATAAATACCAATATAACTGTGAACACAAGTTTCAGTATACATACAGCTGCATCCAGTACCATCCACAGGGGGAGAATCACAATCTAAGAAGTGAGAATGATATGATTACACTTCCCTTTACCTCGGGCCCAGTGGGGATCTTCCTACACCTCCTACCACAAAAGAACCAGTAGTGATGATAGTGCATACAGAGCAGGCATTTAACACTACCAGCTCTCAGGGTGACGTCCCTACATGGGGTGGGGGTGGGGGTGCCTCCTCCACCAGGAGACACCCAAGTGATGAGTCTGCATCCATAAACTCTATAGGCGAGCGGGCAAGTAAAGATTCAGGCCAGTCTCTATTGATCCTCCGTTGGAGGTGGTGGGGTTCAAGAATGCATGGGATAGGCGTAAGTGAATCTTAGGGAAAGGGAAGGGTGGGTTGGTGAATGGGCCAGAGATCAAATAGGATCTGTGGTGATACTATATCTGCTGGCAAATTCTGTTTCTATGTTTCTACAATGACAATGAATTGCCAGGACTGAGGTTCACTGTTGTGGACATATTAAAAATAGATCAGAGCCTGCTAAGCACTGAAACACAGTTAGGATATGATATAGAGGAAACCCTGATTCAGTACTAGACAGAGTATATGTTGCCTGGACTCTTTTTAAAAGAGTCACTAACATTTTTTGCTCAGGAAATATATGTCCTCATTCGTATTTCAGGTGAACCTGTCTATGATTTAAGTTTTAAAACTCCAAGACTCCTGGAAAGGTGCTGGAGAAAATATTCTGAGGTTAAGAACTCTTCCATCTGGTTTCCTTCAATTGCTATTCCCCTCACCAAACCCATGTTCAGGAACTACTGTATTATTCCAGAGTGAAAGTGATAATGACTCAGACATTCTTTTTTGGCTGCAGCAAAAGTGTGAGGTTCAGGGTCAGCCTGAATACATTTTTGTTTCTGAGTAAATCTGGACTGGGGGTTGATGATTTAAAGTACATTTAAGGCAGTAGGTCTCTGATGTACATCTGTCCAACAGTTTCTTTATTGGTCGAGATCTTGGCATAATATTCTTCCTGGGGCAACCAGAAGCATGCTGTAAGTGTGGCTGCCATACAAATTCAGGCAGTGTTTGCAACCAGCTACCATGTGAATTTTGCTCAGGGTTTGGGCACATAAGTTTGCACTGTGCAAAACGTTTTGCGATGTAACTTATGTGCTGAGGGGGGTTGTTGTTACATGTCATGTCCATGTGCAGAACACAGTGGCAGAGAACAACTGGACCAGGATGGTTTATTGGCACAAGCCCAAAAGAAGAACTCCATGATAGCACCCCCATCAGGGTTGACACCCTCTAATTCTGCCCCACAGAGACAAACTAGACCCAACACTTCGGAAGTGGGAACTCAGCCTAGACCACCTGCACAAGCTATAGCTCCAGTAGTCAGGCCCTGAGCCTAACTCCTGTGACCCTTGAAGAGCCAACCCAGCCAGACCTGGAACACCATGAAGTGGCAGACAAGGGAGCTATGGAGGAGGGAATGGACACATTAGACGAGACTGCTGATGAAAGCAGCAAACAAACAATAACTCTGTTACAGCTATGCCCCCCCAAACCTCCAGATAAGAGAATGATGCTTGCACAAAGGAAGCATAAACACACAAGCCAGCAGCCTAAATGAAAAGGCTTGCAGAGAGAGCTTGTTAAATGACAGAACAAATATGAACTGTTAATGCAAAAAAGAAACAGGGTTGACTCTCAGGAGGGTGAAGAGGGGGAGGACTCGGACGCCTCATCAATTACCTCCTGTCAGAAAACCCTATCCTCAGAACCGGCCCAGTGCCACTGAGGGGTGAGATGCTTGCGTCTCACCTGCTGCCATGCGGTGACCCGGGTTCAAGAACAGATTCAGGTCTCTGGGGGTCAGCCAAGATGGAGAGGACTGAGCATCCCAGGGACAGCTCTCCTCTCCAGTACTAGGTTAATATAGCGCTTACAAAAGAGCGCTACAAAAAATGCGCATTGGAAAGCACAAAAACATCTGCAGCGACAGGGGTATAACAGCAGTAGGGAATTACCACTACCCCTGTCACTGATTGGAAGGAAGTGGAAGGGCTGAAGAAGGCTGTGCTTCTGGGTCCTACTGAGCCACTCCCATGGTGGAGTGGCTAGGACACCAACACACAGTGGTGAAAGAGGCCTGGGACTCTGGTTCATATCCACCCAGGTCTCGTGGTGCTGCAACATTTTTTTTTTAAACAAAGATTTTTCCCTCTCCCAAGTTTCGCCCCATCCTCAAAGTTCTCAACCTCCTTGAGTTGGTTATTTAAAGTTCAGGGGGGTGTATGGGGGTGAAGCCACCCACGTCGGGGGGTGCAGGGGGAAAAAAAGTTAAAGTCCCACTGTTCTCAATGGGTTATGTGCATTCCTTGTTTGGTCAGTGTTTTCACCGACATTATTTGGGTTTGTGCTATTTTGGTTGTGGCATTCTTTGCTTCACTCTTTCATCTGCAACAATATGACCCCATGTCCTCCTCTCCCAGGGAGGGGTGGTCAGTTGTCTTGGCCTCTAACTGCCACCAGGTAGAGACCAAGTGGTAGTGCAGCTGTGAGTGACTTGTAGGGAGAGGTTGGAGTTTCCATGGTTTGTGTATGCCTCCATATGAATGTGCCTACAGGCCACTGTGATGAGGGAAAAGTAAGTAAATGGAAACTAGCCAGGTGGACTAAAGGAAGCCCTGCCTGCTCCTTCTCTATATCACACTGCTGCCCAGTTCTCCAGGCAGTTCTGGATATGGGCACCAGGGTGGGGGTGAGGGTGGCCCTTCCTCTTCAGGCCCTGCCATTGGAGAAATCCATGGGAATTTACAGACAGAGTCCAGTGCACAAGCCCCCCACCACCACCACCATGGTAAATCTGAAAAGTACAACATTTGTGCTGCCTAGATTTGCTATTTTCTTATTTATCTCCATGGAAAAGGGGCTCTCTTAGTCATCAGATTGGAATTCCAATGTGAGCAAGTCAAACCACCAGACGCCAAGGTAGAACCCCACGGTTTAGTCCTAACTATGAAATGCCTACAGTGACTACTCTAAAATAGCGTGCAATGCCTAAATTTGTTCCTTTAAAGTAAAGTGCATCCAACCACGTAATTTCACAAGTGATCAAAGGGAGCATGCTAAAATGAGTACTACAAGTCCACAAACACTAAACACATTCCAAGACTAGCACACTCTAACCTTTTCAATATTCTCAAAGTTAAAATCACATTTCTGTTGAGGGGTGCTACTGGTTTTGCGGCGTGTAACAAACAAACAGATAGAGTTAGTAAATCTGAAAGGCAAAACATTTGTACTACTTAAATTGGCTATTTTCTTACTTCTATCTCCATGAAAAAGGGGTTCTCTTAGTTATCAGATTGAAATTCCAATGTGAACGAGCCAAACCACCAGACACCAGACACCAATTAGGTCACTGCAGACACTTCATAGTTAGAACTATACCATAGGGTTCCACCATGGCATCTGGTGGTTTGGCTTGTTCACACTGGAATTACAATCTGATAACTAACAGAATCCTTTTTCCATGGAGACAGAAGTAAGAAAATCGTCAATGTTAGCAGTAAAAATGTTTTCAGATTTACTTGGGGGGGATTGTGCACTGGCATTCAACAAGCCCAGAGATTGTGGTGGGGTGTCCTTCTGGTCCTTGGGTGAAGAGATCTATACACGGATGGGAATTTATGACAAAAATTTAGAAATTTCAGCAAGTAAATTGTATGATGTCATCCCTGAAAGGTTACTAATTCTGGATACAACCATTTCCGGGCATATACTGTATTTAGATAAATGTTTATGCTCCCCGGCTAATCCAAAAGTAAAGGATTGATTTTTTTTTCATTTACAACCCCTTTTAAGCATGTCAAGGAAAGGCATTGTGGCTATAAACTTTAACATTTCCATTCTTCCAGAAAAAAAGTAACTCTAGGGAATTAAGTGTATTGTAATTGTAGCAGTGAGTGAGACTTGGTGGAATGACCACTACGCCTGGGACACGGTGATCCCAGGGTATCGGTTGTTTAGGAAAGATTGGAAGGGGAAGAGGGAGGAAGGGGTGGCATTATATATCAAGGAAGGGATTGGGGCCATGGAAGGGCAGGATGAGGAGGGGGAAACAGAGATAATGTGGGTCACCCTAGACAGTGGACGGGGGGAAAACCTGCTTGTTGGGGTAGTCTATAGGCCTCCTATGCAGGGGGAGGAAGGGGATAGACACTTTGTGGAATCAGTAGCAAGGATGGCATGGAAAGGGGAAATTGTGCTAGTTGGGGACTTAAACCTTCCGGACATCAACTGGGAGGCCCAGACAACAATCTCTGCAAGGAGCAGGGGCATCTTAGAGGCTCTTCAGGGCATATTCCTGCAACAAAGGGTCAGTGAGCCCACTAGGGGTGTAAACCTGTTGGATGTTGTCCTCACAAATGGGGACAGTTTGGAAGAGGTGGAGGTGGGGGAAGAGCTTGGCACCAGTGACCACAGGGCTGTCAGGTTCAGGGTGAGAGTGGGCAGGGAGACGGTTAGGACAAGAACTGAAGTAATGGACTTCAGAAAGGCTGACTTTTATGGACTGAGGAAGGTAGTTGGGGAAGAAATGTTGAGGATAGGGAATGTGCAGGGGGTGGAGGAATTATGGGCAGCCATCAAGATAGGGGTATTTAAAGCCATGGACTCATGTATAAGAAGGGTAAGAAAGAATAGAAGACAGAAAAGACCTCTATGGTTCACTAGAGAGGTGGCGTTAGGGGTCAAGGAGAAGACTAGTGCATTCAAGAGGTACAGGAGGACACAAAAGGATGAGGACAGGGAAGCCTACAGGGAAAAAAAGAAGGGAGGCTGGGCAAAAGATAAGGAGAGCTAAGGAGGCCACTGAGGAGAGGATAGTGAAGCAGGCAAGGAGGGGGGACAAAACCTTCTTTAGGTACGTTGGAGAAAGGAGGAGGGCACAGCATGGGATTGGAAGGATAAGGGGTGAAGTGGAACAATACTGGAAGGGGACTTTGAAAAAGCAGAAGCATTAAACAGCTATTTTGCCTCAATCTTCACAGAGGAAAGGAAGGGTAGGGGACCAGGAAGGGAAGGGGAGGGTGACAGCCACAGGCAGGTGGCTGTGGCAGAATTCACTGCTGAAGGAGTAAGGGAAGAGCTGGGTAGACTTAGGGTAGACAAGGCAATGGGGTCTGATGGAATACACCCAAGGGTTCTCAAGGAGGAGAAAGGATGAACTGGCGCCACATCTAGTGAGGCTGTTTAATTTGTCCTTGGTCACAGGCGTGGTGCCAATGGACTGGAAGAGGGCAGAGGTGGTCGTACTACATGGGGGGGGGCGGAAGGATGAGGTCAAAAACTACCATCCTGTTAGTCTTACTTCGGTGGTGGGGAAGGAAATGGAAACACTATTTAAGATCTAGTTGATAGAATACTTGGAGATGAATGGCATGCATGATGACAGGCAGCATGGTTTCACCAAGGGAAGGTCCTCTCAGACTAACCTAATAGAGTTTTTTGATGGGGTGACACAGATAGTGGACCAGGGAAGAGAAGTGGACATGGCCTATCTGGATTTCAATAAGGCCTTCGACACTGTTCCGCATGGTGGAATGGTACATACATTGGACAGACTAGGGGTGAACAACAGGATCACCAGGTGGGTGGAAAACTGGTTGAAGGGAAGGAGTCAGATGGTGGTGGTAAATGGGACACATTCCAGGGAATGGGCGGTGACCAGTGGGGTGCCACAGGGGTCAGTGCTAGGACCAATACTCTTTAACATCTATGTTAGTGACCTAGCGGAGGGTCTGGAGAGATGGGTGTGCCTGTTTGTAGATGATACAAAAGTCTGCAATAGGGTGGATTCACATAGTGGGGTACTAGCCATGAGGCGGGACCTGGAGTGGCTGGAGAGGTGGTCTGACACCTGGAAACTGAAGTTTAATACACAAAAGTGCTCGCTGATGCACCTGGGGAGGAAGAATAGGAGGGAAACTTACTCCCTTGGGGGGTTAGTGATTAAGGAGAAGGAAACAGAAAGGGACCTGGGGATTATGGTATCACGTGACCTCAAGGTGGGCAGCCAGTGTAACAGGGCGGTGGGAAAGGCAAATGGAATGTTGGCCTGCATTGTGAGGGGTTTTAATAGCAGGAAGAGGGAGGTGCTAATGCCATTATACAGAACCATGGTTAGGCCACGTCTGGAGTATGGGGTGCAGTTCTGGAGGCCTCACCTATGAAGAGATGTTGAGCTGATGGAGAGGGTGCAGAGAAGGGCAACCAAAATGGTACGAGGGGTGCAGAATGCACTCCAGGGAAGATTGAGAGGGCTGAATTTGTACCCTCTGGAGACTGGGGGACATGATTGAGACCTTTAAGTATCTGAAGGAATAAATAAGGTAGAGGGTAACAGCTTGTTCAAATTGAAGAAAGGAGGAGCGAGGGCCATAGCTTCAAACTGGAAGGTGGGCGTATACAGAGGTAATGTCATGGGCAGTTTTTCACGGAGAGGGTGCTGAGGTTTCGGAACAAGCTGCCGGAGGAGGTAGTGGCAGCTGAAACGTTGGAGGGGTTCAAGAGGGCTTGGGATAGATTTAAGGGATTGGGAAAAGAGGGTGGAAGCATAACAGAAGGGGGGAGGTAGGGTGTTGGGCAGACTAGATGGGCCGCAGTGCCTTTCTCTACCATCACATTTCTCTGTATCTGTATAATACTAATTTTCTGAGTTCTATGGTAAAAACAGCAGGGTTAGTCGATGTTTATTGTCATTTCCATACAACAGGAGAAGAAACCTTTTTCAAAGCAGCTCTTACAACACATATTGATTACCTCTTCATTTCTAAGACCCTCCCTTTAGGTGCTGCAGAAGTTATTCCTGCTGAAACTTCAGACCATGCTTTGGTAGGTTGCAAGGTGGGAAGTTAGGATACTGTTGTTGGGGTTATAGACCTCTGAAAAGTTAATAACAGCATTTTATAGAATGAGGAGGTAAGGAAAGCTATGTTTCAGTTTTATTCTCATATAGTTCAGTGCATATATAATTCTAGTTTGGTTTGGCAGCAAGATATGAAAAGGATCTAAACAAGCATTTGTCAATGCCGAATGTTGCTTGCTTGTATGTGCTGTTTAGGTATTTGGAAGTGACAGTTTCATGCCTTCCTCCCAAGACATCCACTGTGTCTTTCTGTTCAGTATTCACAGAAGAGTGGGAGGGGCAAGGGCCACAGCAGTACAGCAGTTGCCAAGGGGGTGAAGAGGTGGACAAAAGAGTCCTGCAGGAGCTCACTAAATTGAAGGTAGACAAAGCGATGGAACCAGATGGCATACGCCCAAGGATATTAACAGAACTGGAAGGGAGATAGCAGTACCTCTGGCAGCTATGTTCACTGAGTCATTCAACATGAGTGAATTGGAGGAGGGCACATATGGTCCCTCTACACAAGTCCGGCAGCAGGGAGGAGGCAGGGAACAATAGGCCATTCAGCCTCACCTCAGTAGTGGGGAAGATTATGGAGACATTGCTTAAAGAAAGGATAGTGGGGCATCTAGATGCCATCGGAACCCAGGACCATAGACAAGATGGATTCACAGTGGGGATATCATGTCAGATAAATCTGGTTGATTTATTTGACTGGGTGACAAAGGAAGTGAATCAGGGTGGGGCAGGGACAACGCTTACCTTGATTTCAGCAAAGCCTTTGACACCATCCCATATGGGAGGCTGATAAACTAGCTGGGTAGGCTGGACATGGGGGAAAGGGTGGTAAACTGGGTTAGAAACTGGCTAACAGACAGGAGGCAGAGAGTGGTGGTAAATGGTATGCAGTCTAGGGAGAGGGGGCGACCAGTGGGGTGCTGCAGGGATCGGTCCTGGGGCCAGTTCTGTTCAATGTCTTCATTAGTAATATTGCAGAACATCTGAGGGGAATTTTTCACCAATTTTCAACATAGCCATTTAAGACCTCTGCTCATGAACAGTGTCATTGTGATTTTTCAATTTGTCCTGCATTGATTTTACGCACACCGACTGCGCCATTGTATAGCTACATGGTGAAACACGTTTTAGGTGAGATGTGAAAATGACAGCTGTACTACTCATAAGAAGGTGTGGTAAAATGGCAATGTTGAAAATCTGGAGTGAAAATATTGAAAATTTGCGAACTTACAAGCGTGCGTAGGAACTGTACAACTCACGCTCGTAAAAGTCATTTTTTGGAATTTTTTCACCAAATTTTCAACATAGTCATTTTAACACATGAGCTCATGAACAGCGTCACTGTGATTTTCTTAATTTGTCCTGTACATTGATCTCGCACACCGACTGCGCCATTGTGTGCTACATGGGCAGAAACACATTTTGGGTGAGATGTGAAAAATGGCAGCTGTACTACTCATAAGAAGGTGTGATAAAATGGCAATGTTGGAAATCTGGAGTGAAAATATTGAAAATTAGCGACCTTACGAGCGTGCGTAGGAACTGCGCAATGCACGATCGTAAAACAGTCATTTTTAGGAATTTTTTCACCAAATTTTCAACATAGCCATTTCAAGACCTCTGCTCATGAACAGTGTCACTATGATTTTCTTAATTTGTCCCGTATATTGATTTCACACACCGACTGCGCCATTGTGCGCTACATGGGCGGAAACACATTTTGGGTGAAATGTGAAAAATGACAGCTGTATTACTCATAAGCAGGTGTGGTAAAATGTCAATGTTGAAAATCTGGAATGAAAATATTGAAATTTCACGAACTGACGAGCCTGCGTAGGAACTAGCATAACGCGCTAGAAACAGTCATTTTTTGAGTCGGCACAAATTTTTCAACATGAGTTTTGGACCCTTCTTCATGAATGATGTCACTGTCAAGGTGTTATTCAGGCCTGAAGGGTGATTTTGTGCAGTGACTGTGAAATCATCCTTCGGGCCCGAATAAAGCCATGACAGTGACATCATTCATGAGACGGGGTCCCAAAAACCCCATGTTGAAAATTTGGTGCAAAAATTCCCAAAAATGCCTGAGATATGCAACAAAGTTGAAACCCCTATCTAGCCCATTATACAGCTTACCAGCATTTCCTCAATTCGCGGTCGGCTTTGAAGAATGCAGACGTGTTCCTGGTCCACCGAAGATCGTCGCGCCGAGGTCCGGAGGTAAGTAGGGGTGAGGGGTGTGGGGAGGCGGGTGTGCAGTGGGTGGGTGCAGGTTGTGGGAGGGGTTGGGAGGCGTGCCGCGGGACAGTTTTGTTTTACAGGTTTTTTAAAAAGGCGTCGTGGGGCGTTACCACGCTGGGGTGGCTCCAGCGTAGACACAGAGATGTTAGGCGTTCAGCCGATGGGGATTGGGCACCCCGTCGTCAGGGACCGCTTGCCATGCTGGGGTGGGCTCCCAGCGTGGCACACTACTGGGGGGGCGCAGCTCAGCCGGCGGGGATTGGGCACCCGTCGGCTATACGTGCGTGCAGGGGCGGGGTCACGCCGCTTGCGTGGGGGCTGTGCGTGAGCAGCCGATATCTTATCGGTGCTCACTGAAGCGTAGCTCCCCTTTTCAACTTATGCCACTGCATTTTGGAGTGTCATACACAGCTCCAGAATGCATTGGCTTACAGGCACACCCAACACACTGACTGAATTGGAGGAGGAGGAGGTGGCACACCTCCGAAATCTCCGATGATGGCACTATGTTTCTTGCACATGCGTGCAAGCAACATAAAAATGTTCTTCAAAAAATGGATCATGAGGTAGCCATAGAGCGTTATCATAAATACCTATCTTTAAGACCACAAGCACATTCCACCTGGGATATGGGATATTTCTTGGTTATGCTGTCATGAGAGGTTGGGGATCCACAGCAATAGAAAACACAAAGGTCTAGATAAACAGTTCTCCCCTAGACAGGGATGTGACTGTCTTTTGGAGACCCAAGGACATTTATTTTTGGACTGCCCTTTGTCGTGAGGTTCAGTTACAGAAAATAGAAACATATGGTGCAAAACACCCTGAGGTGTTGTTTTATTGACAGTTACGTACAGGTAATATTTTAGGATGCAGAATTTTATCAGGATACTTTAAAACAAGCATTTGTCAATGCTGAATGTTTGCTTGCTGGCATTGGCAGTGGTAGTGTAGAAGTTACAGAGCTGCGTAATAGGAATGGCAGTGAAGTATTGAACTGAAGCCAACCCCACCACCACCCTGCAGAGAGTGACAGGCATTGGGGTGCATTTGGATAAATCAGGCCTATGACCGCCATTTCACCACACCCACTCTGCAGAGACCGACAAGTGTCACGTGTTCCTTGGGGTCTTTGGCTCTTATGCGCACTCTATTTCATTAGGAAATACTGTGAGATGGGTGCGATATAGGAGAATGGGGTGAAGTTTGGGGTCGAAAGTCCAAGGCATACCTCGATGCCTCTCAGTGACTGCAGGGTGTGGAATGGTATGAGCATCACAGGCAAGAATCCCAAGTCCACCCCTGATTCCTGTCATTCTCTATAGGGTTGGGCGATTTGGTTGAAAGCCTAATACCTCAGGCATTCGTTGGTATTTTAACTCCAAATTTTCAACATGTTTGTTTTGTGACCCCGCCTCATGAACAGGGGAATATCAGTTTAGTAGCAGCTGCTTATGCACAGTGACTACAGGATTTAGCACCACAGGTGCAAAAATATTCGAACAGGATGTAAAAAATGACAGCTACTCTTTCTTGAGGGTGGTTTAAATGGCTATGTTGCAAATGTGTAGTAAAATATTTAAAAAATGGTGAAGTCACGAAACATAGAAACTGTGCAATGCACACCGTTATATAATTAGGTTGGGGATGTTTTATAGCAGATTGTCAACTCAGGCATTTTGGTGCCTCGATCATGAACAGTGTCACTGTGATTTTCTTTATCTGTGCCGAACAATGATTTCCCAGCACCGCATCTCTGCACTGAAAGTGTGAAAACTTGCCAGCCATGTTGTGAAAAATGGCAGCTGTACTGTTCATAGGAAGTGTTGAAAATGCCACTAGTGAAAATCTGGACTGAAAATATTACAAAGTCATGAACTAACGAGGATGCGTGGAAACTGCACAATGCTCACTCGTAACACAGTCATTTTATAGACTTTTGTCACCAAATTTTCAACATAGCCATTTTAAGACCTCTGCTCATGAACAGTGTAACTGTGATTTTCTTAATCTGTCCTAAACATTGCTTTCGCACACCAACAGCACCATTGTGTGCTACATGTGTGAAAACACATTTTGGGTGACATATGAAAAATTGCAGCTGTACTGTTCATAAGGAAGTTTAATAAAATGGACATGTTGAAAATCTAGAGTGAAAATATTAAATTTGCAAACTTACGAGCATGCATAGGAACTGTGGCATGCGCTCGTAAAAGTCATTTTAGGCATTTTTCACCAAATTTTCAACATAGCCATTTCAAGACCTCTCGCATGAACAGTGTCACTGTGGTTTTGTTAATGTCCCATACATTGAGTTTGCACACCGACTATGCATTAATAGCGCTACATGAAGGAACTACGTTTTGGGCAGGATGTGAAAATGACAGCTATACTGCTCATAAGGAGGTGTGGAAAAATGGCAATGTTGGAAATCTGGAGTGGAAATATTGAAAATTCGCAAACCTACGAGCCTGCGTGGGAGCTGTGCAACGCACACTTGTAAAACAGTCATTTATAGGAATTCTGTCACCAAATTTTCAACATTGCCATTTTAAGATCTCTGCTCATGAACAGTGACACTGTGATTTTCTTAATGTGTCCCATACACTGAGTTCGCTCAACGACTGCGCCATTGTGTGCTACATGGGCGGAAACACATTTTGGGTGAGATGTGAAAAATGACACCTGTACTGCTCATAAGAAGGTGTGGAAAAATGGCAATGTTGAAAATCTGGGGTGGAAATATTGAAAATTCACAAACTTATGAGCGTGCGTAGGAACTGCGCAACGCACGCTCATCAAAACAGTCATTTATAAATTTTTTCACCAAATTTTCAACATAGCCATTTCAAGACCTCTGCTCATGAACAGTGTCACTGTGATTTTCTTAATTTGTCCCATACATTGATTTCGCACACCGACTGCGCCATTCTGTGCTACAAGGGCGGAAACACATTTTGGGTGAGATGTGAAAATGACAGCTGTACTACTCATAAGACAGTGTGGTGAAATGGCAATGTTGAAAATCTGGAGTCAAAATATTGAAATTTCACGAACTTACGAGCCTGTGTAGGAACTACATAGCGCGCTCGTTAAACAGTAATTTTTTGGAATTTTGACACCAAATTTTCAACATGGAGTTTTGGGACCCCTTCTCATGAATGATGTCACTGTCATGGGGTATTCCATCCCAAGGGTGATTTAGCAGTCACTGCGCGGTCACTCGCGAAATCATCGCCGAGCGAATAACGCCGCGACGGTGGCGCGATCATGAAGGTCACCATGTTGAAGTGGCAAAAATTCCCAAAAATGCCTGAGATATGCAATAAAGTTTGAACCCTCCTATCTAGCCCATTATACAGCTTACGGCATTTCCTCAGTTCGCGGTCAGCTTTGAAGAGTGCAGGCGTGTTCCCGGTCCACCGAAGATCGTCGGCGGAGTCGGAGGTAAGTATGGGGTGAGGGGTGTGGGGAGGCTGGAGTGCGCGTGGGTGGGTGCGGGTTGTGGGAGGGGTTCGGAGAGCGGCCAGCGGGACCGTTTTGTTTTAGAGGTCAAAACAAAAAAAGACATCGTGGGACAGCTTGCCACGCTGAGGTGGGCTCAGCGTGGCACAAGGACTTTGGGAAGAGGCGTTCAGTCGGCGAGAGTTGGGCACCCCGTCGGCAACAAAGTAAAAAAACCTCGTGGGACGTTTGCCACGCTGGGGTGGGCTCCCAAGCGTGGCACAAGGACTCAGGGGAGCCTTCAGCGACGGGGATTGGGCACCCCGTCGGCAAAATGACTGATTGCCACGCTGGGGTGGGCTCCCAGTGTGGCACCAACTGCGGGAGGAGACGTGCAGCTCAGCCAGCGGGGATTGGGCACCCGTCGGCTATACACTGCGTGCGGGGTGCGCTGCGCCTGCGGCTGGCGGGGTGCTGCGGCGTGAGCAGCTTCTTATCGCTGCTCACTCAGCGTAGCTCCCCTTTCAACATGTCGACTGCATTTTGGAGGCGTGTCATAGACAGCTCCAAAATGCATTGGCTTACAGGGGCCGCGCCTGCCAGCACACTGCCTGAATTGGAGGAGGAGGTGACACACCTCCGAAATCTCCGATGATGGCACTATGTTTCTTGCACATGCGTGCAAGCAAACATAAAAACAAAGAGGATGGGCTGGGAGCTTAGCTAAGAGACCTCTCACTATATCACTGGCAGGTGGACCTTATGATGCCCTCTAGAGACCAAGAACTGGTCCCATCACACAGTATGACAACCCCTGCTAGCACCCCCTGTGTTTTTTCAAGTTCCCCTGCAATTCCAGTATCTATGCACTAGGGCCTGTGCAGATTCTCACCAGTCTGAGAACTTTCCCCTTGGTGAATTCTAGGTGAGCAGCCTCTAGCAACCAGGTAGCCCAAACCTGACCTTTGGAGGTCCAGGACCAATCCCAGGCCACAGTGATTCCTCCTTCCTTTCAGGCTTTACAGGGCTTTCAATCTCGGCTCCTCCTTAAGCTTACCTCACCTTCACCCCTTGGGTAACCAGGAACTCAGTAACTCAGCACTGGCATGTCTTTCCCGCCTTGGCTGACTGCTCCTCCGGCACCACATTGCTTCTACCTAAGGCTTCCGTCTGCTCATCAGCCCAGAGTATATTGATGGTAGGTTACCTGAGCAGCTCTCATATAATGCTCAGGTGTCTTGTTATGATCTGTCAATCATGTTATATAAAATAAACAGAGAAATACTGGGTTTACAATTTTCACAGCTGCATTTCTCTCATGGAGACATACAAGGACAGTTGTTACACAGTGCTAAACACCTTTCTTAAGCAGACAGAAGGAAATACATTTATAAAGGAAAATCCTTTTCAGGAAGTTCTTGTCTGTAGACTAGTCACTCCCTGGCAGGGCAAGGCCCAAGCCTTCCTTATATACTAATGAAATTCCACGGTAACCCTTCCCTATGGGAACACCTTCCTAAAATGGCTGCAGCTGAAGCACATACAGGAGCTTCTGAACTCCCAGCTTCCAGGTAAACCCCCCCCTTTAAAAAGCACATATTCTTCTAGAGAAAAACCTAGTCTATTTTAACTGTTTATACTGTGTGTAGAGTTAGTTTACATAGCTTTTACACAACTCCTTTTCTAAAGCTGTCCAATATTTTCTTATGGCATGTTTTATCTCCACTCTATCCTATGCTTGTATTGAGGATGGAGGAGGGGCTGCATCCTCCTAGTAGTAACCAAACTGCCATGTTCACTCTCAGAGTTTATGCTGCAGCAAGGCGAGTTTTATTCATTGTTTAAAGCTTGTGCTCTTGTTTTAGAGCACAACCCTCATGCCGTGCTTGCTTTGGCGGTCTCTGCAGACCAGCGTGTCTGCTGCATGGGGGGGGGGGCCACAGAAAATTAGATAGAAAAAGAAGAAAAACACCCTGATAGTGGCCAGCTAGCAAGGCACAGAGAAATGCAAAAGGACAGAATGTGAAGCACAACAGACAGAGAAAAGAAAAGTAACGTTTATTTTATTTCTAGGGATTACTTTTGGCCCCGGATATCCCTAATTTGGCACCATGGGGGAAGCCTTGTTGCAGCAGGGTTTCTTTAAACATCATTACAGTTTTTTTAACTGGGATACAGTCCCTGACCCTATCACACTCCTTTATTAAAGTTTTTTTGGGAAAAGGGCTGCTCTTGTATGGCAGGAACCTTTTTTCTCTTCTTTCTCTTCTGTTAGATATGAAAGCTTGTTTTGTTAAGACCCGGCTGGCAGAGATACCACTAGAGCACCATTGCTTTATGGTTCTCTACTATTACATTTTTCATGTGGCAGGTCAGATGCCAGTATATACTGGAGCAATCCTTCAGTTCGGCTACAGCTCTAGAGCATATGATTTCTGTGTCTATCCGAGGAGTATATGCCAGGTAATGGAACTAAATATTGAGACTCTTGACTAACCTCATGGAGGAACATGTCCTGGATTGTCTCATCCTGAATTGCATACAATCCTTGTTTTTTGTTGTTTATAGATTTTCTTATTTTCTGTTTCTCCCCTTTCTTTATTTTGTTGCACTTCATGGAATAATTCCCTTATTCCATATGTTGTCTTGAAAGGGTTTTAGGTTGATATGGTATGAAATTATGTTTTGCTTTTTCTTTTTTGTACTTCTGTCTGTTTACCTTTGATAATGACTTGATTCATTTGTATGTACTTGTATATGATTCAATTTATAAAAATTCCCTTACTCTTCTTCGATAAGTGCCATGGGATCTTTTACTTCCACCTGGACAGTGACTGGAGAGAGGCAGAAAGGCCTCAGTTTAATGTCTCATCTGAAGGACGGCACCTCACAAGTGCAGTACCCCTTTTGCACTGTACTACAGTGTCAGTTATGGATATTGCCCTAAATGCCTGATGTGGGGCTAGAACCCACAGCCATCCGATCTTCCAGACCCATAGGCAAGTGTACTACCTACTGTAGCATTGACACAGAATAGTATTATTAGGTCACTTGTATAGGAATGTCTCCCATTTATCCTTCGAGCAGCTTAAGCTGAAGTATGATGTACCAAATATGTACATGTTCAAATATACTCAGGTGACACATTCCCTATGTTCAAACCTAGGTGTTCTTTTTTAGATGCAGGAACCATCTGAGGTAGCATGGCTTTTGGATGAGGCAGACTGTTCAAAAGGTCTAGTTATTTAGCTCTATAAAAATTTACTGACTTCAGTACCCCCAGTGCAGGCTCAGTTTCAAATGCAGTGGCAGGACTGGCCTGGAAGGAGGTTGGGAGGAATTGCTTGGAACTGGGTGAAAAATTCCTATGCAGAGCAAATTTAAGTTAACACAGTTCATGACCTATTATTATGCTTATTATAACCCCACTAGGCAGGCAACATTTTTTGCGATATATGAGAGTAAATACCCTTGGTGTCATCAGGAGGGCGCTCATTTGTTGCATATGATAGTAATGTGCCCTCAGCTGTCTGTTTGTCAACTATTGAGGGTACTCTTTCTGAAACAGTGGAGTCCCCTGTTGGACTTAGCCCACAAGCAGTGGTTCTGGGGGATTTGGGTAACGTAGACAGCATAACCCCAGAATGCAGAGGGCAGAATATTCAAAGCTCTTAGATCACCACAAGCCCCGGTGCACTGATGATATGGCACAGGGGGCTTGCGGCAATCTAATGGGATGTTCTATCCCATGCAGCAACTGCTGCAAGGTAGACCAACTTTTTCTGGTCTACCTTGTGGCATACCAGGGGGCCGTTTTATGAAGCTTGCACCAGATAGTTGGTGCAGACTGCCATAATACATGAAAACTGTTGCAACTACGCCCGACATTGTAAAATTGGGAGCAGTTGCAGGGGAAGGGCTTGGCTCACTGCCAGAACCAAAGTGTCGTGGTGGAGGGCTGGACACAAGTCCTGCACCATGTTTCAAAAATCCTGCCCAGGAAGTTTGTATATCTGGTGCTAATTTGTGCCAAATTGGGAATTTTATCAAATTGGGAAAGTGATATGGCACCTACATATGAGGTCTGGAAGTGGATGGTGGCAGACTGTGCATTGATGAAGAAGCTAGTTTAGAGAGCAACGGGTTAGGCTAGTGCATATGATGAAATGTGGCTATCATTCAATGACTATCTTTTGAGGAACCCACTCACACAATATTGATTCTGTATTGTTCTGATAGAGGAAATTCAATTTCCGTTATTCAATTTTTTTCTGTTTTTATTATGGGATAAAACCACTGTGCACAACTAATTTGCAATGGTGTCCTGGCAGTCACATATCAGTTACAGTAATAAATCACATATCAATTATAAGAATAAATTTATTTATTTTTTTTTATTTATTTATTCTAGGATTACAAGTACCTTTGAGCCAAGGCTCTTTTACAAAGGTTCCATGTCAGAAATAACAAACAACAAGGAAGCAACAGTGAAATACCAGTAAACAGTGCTATTGAAAGGGGTCAATTATAGGAAGAGTAAGGGGCAGAGAATGAGGAGAAGTGTAGGTAGTTAACAGAGGCAGCTATAGTAAAATGGTGCACACAACTAGGATGCGTATGCCCACAAGGAATGAGTAGGGTCAGGCATCCGGGGTTGGCAGAGAAACAGGGATGAGAGGAAAGAGGAAGTATGAAGATGCAGCCAAAGGCATTTGTCGAAAAATAAATGGGAAGGAGTGATAGAAGAGAAAAAGAGGTTGGGGGGGGTAAGTGCTGTAATGGGGCAAGGAGAGACTAATGAGGTGGTATGAAGACCTGAGATTTGAAGTGGTGCCTCAGGAGCTGGGGGGAGGGGGACTGGGGGGGCCTGGGGTTAAGCAGTATATAAGTTAGGATTAAAGCTGTGTAGGTCATCATCTAGGAGAGGCAGTCACAGTGGGGAAGAGGACAAGGGTAGTCCAGGTCCTGACATATATACATACAATTACAATACAGTCGAAAACATTTGACAGAAATAGTTGGGCATAGATGACAATTTACCCTTACTTATAGTATAGTAGCAATTACATGGGGAAATCATGCTTTATACCTTGAAAACATATAATTAGATAATACAGCTGCATATGTTTGACAGGAATAGGTGAGTGTGGATTAATAGATATACCCTACTAGTAGAGAGTAACAGTTACAATGAGGAAATCCTGCTAAGGTATTGGATTGTGGTATATAATGAGATAGGGGTAAGTGCAAGCTAGCTAGCTCAAAAGTTGGGATCACGTGCAGTAGTTGGGTGTGGTTAGTGAAATACAACCAGACCTATCTCTTCTAACTAAATTATAATTTGTCATGTTAACTTCACAATCAAGAACTCCAGGTTTTAACCATGACTATGACTGGTTGATATTGCGTTCATCACACATTCAACTCTGATTTCCTTGACCTCAGACTGCCAATATGTAAATGACAGACCATCAAATATTTTTCAGACAACCAGAAGGAACTGCCATCCAAACAGGAAAAATTATTATTCAGTGTAGGTCATTGATTTAATTCTATGTCACCTTATAGTGCAATCCCGATCAGAACCACAAGTATTCCCAACCCTACTATAGCAGTGGGTAAAATACATGCTCCTCTTTTTGCATTCTCTTCTCTCAGGATAATTGCTTTATGTTTGTTTTTACCTGCTTTACCATGTACCAGTGAAACTATTCCCCTGAGTCATCTGATAATGATCAAAATCAAGGGGCTCGATTTTCAAAAGGCCCTTAGATTGACACAGGTTATGGCAAAAGGCAGCTTGTATCAAAGCTCAGTGTGCCAGGAACCCTGCACCCGATTCACTATCAGGTAGGGTCCCAGTGGTAAAGTCCCATGGCTTGCAGCAGCTGCAGCCGTGCGCCCAACAGATGGCACATCTGGAAGGTTTGCCGCAAGCTGCAGGCATGGTCAGGCAGCACTCTTGGATAGGAAGTAACCTACTCAGGGAGCTGTGATATGGTGCCTGTGGCATGTATAGCTGGCGGCACAGTAGCACTACAGGATGCAGCCCAAGATGTGCATGTGTACTGCCAGTCCTCATATTGTCCATAACACCCATGATACAGTCACAACGCTGGTACACATGTATAGTGGTATAAACTACGTACTATACCAATATGTTATATAGAAATTGTAACTTACGTGTGTACTTCATGATACCACAGGATACAGATACTCTACATAGAACACGTCCATATGGTACTTCAATAGTACCAAATACTTGGCACATACATACATATACATATAGTAGTATACATATATTAATGTGATACGCATGATATGTCCTGTGCAAGCACACTATTCCTGGACATTGGACTCACCACCATATACCACCCCCCCCCACCCAGGGAAGGCTGTTCAGGTGGTGCATGGATCCTTAGACCAGCCCTGGCTGGTCCAAAGGGTGTTTGATTCTGGTAGCACCATCCACCTTGCTGAATTCCAAAAAAGGGGATGTTGCAGCATTGCCTGGCACAAGGCTCTATGCACCATGCTGAACTCCTTTTTTGTGCCGCAAGGACAGCACAAGACCCCCTTGGCGCATGCAGCCTACAGTTGCCACAGGCTTCGTTTGAGAATTGCTCTTGGCACAATTCTTGATGCAAGCCACTTCTTGCATCATTCAGTTTGATGCAAGCTCCTTGCATCATTCAGGGCACTCTTCGAATTGGGCCCAAGGTATTTTTCCTTTCAGCTTTACTTTTCAGGAGAATGAATAGGGAAGCAGTCTGTCTCCAACCCTCTTTGTGTGTCAAGTAGCATTACTAAGCTCTGCACACACCAGAGGATTGGAACAGAAAGTAGACAGAATCAGTTCTTGTCTGTTATGAAAGAATGATTCACCTTGGAGACAAATCCCAAAACTCACCACAGGCTCCACAGCACCACTTTATGTGGGAAGAATCTGCAGCATAGGTTCCTACATTCGAGAGCTACTGGTTTTCTAAATCTCCTCTCTGTCTCCATAGGGATTAGGAAAGACACTTTCTGGGTCAGATAGAGAAGGTCCACCTGTGCCAAAGGATAAAAGGAGATTCTGTCAGTTAGTCCAGCACTAAGTTAAGATTCCATTTAGGGACAATATCCTTAACTTTAGGTTTCTGAGGCAATGCTGGCTTTAAAAATCTCACCAAGTGGGCATGTGCCCCTGCTTCCATTCCTTTCCTTCCTGGAAGAATGGCTAATAATGCAGGTGCCTGAACCTTTAAGATAGCAGGGGCTAGACACACGTTCAACACTTCTTTGCAGGAATTCCAGAACGTCTGGAACTCCCACTTTAAAGAAGTACTACACCCTCATATCTTGTAAATGTTATTTGTTTCCTTGTCAACAGACACATTTTTTTCTGTAGCTGTTAGGGAATATGCGTTTACTTTCATTTATTTTCACTGTTCATATTAGTCCCCTATAACTATATTGTGGTCTCCATTTTCTGGTTGTTGAAATCTCATTGTCCATGAGATCTCTATTAGCATATGAGAACAGAATGTCACAGCACCCGCATACACCAAGTATCTCTATACTGAAAGTACAAATAACCTGAAAAAACTTTCGGAAAACATGCAAACTGAATGTAATTTAATGGAAAAAAAACATGCATTACAACTAAGACAGTTTGCAAAGCTAATTGATGGTAAATGTGCTATTTCACACCTTGCTGTGACTTGTTTTGTTGAACTCTTAGTAAGCAGACAGGTACACTGTGGAGTCTAAAGGATGCTAACACATCATGTTCTCATATGCTAATGCAGCTCTCAGGGACAATGAAATTTCAAAGACCAGAAATGGAGATCCCCACCTCTCAAATAAATAAATCCCCAGGATAGTTGCAGGGGACTAGTATAAATAGTGGAAATAAACTCAGGCAGACACATATATCCCCTAACAGCTACATGAAAAGAGTTGTCTGTTGACAAGAAAACAAAATGTAGAAGATATGAGGGTGCAGTGCTCCTTTAATGGATCTTTTGCCATTTTTAGTGTCCCAAGTTGTGAATACTTGCCACACTCTGTAACTGGCCCTCACGGGATACTGACAACAGTAAAAATGGAAAGGGACCTGGGGGTAATTATATCAGATGACCTAAAGGTGGTCAAGCAATGTGATAAGGCAGTAAGGAAGGCTGGGGGGGATACTGGGATGCATAGGAAGAGGCATCAATAGTAGAAAACAGGAAGTTGTTATCCCTCTGTACAGACAGTTGGTGAGACCCCATCTGGAGTACTGTGTGCAGTTCTGGAGACCCCATCTCCACAAAGACACAGACAGAGTGGAGGCTGTCCAGAGGAGGGCAACCAAAATGGTGCACGGTCTGCACCAGAAGACATACAAAGAAAGACTAAAGGAGCTTAATATGTATACCCTCGAGGAAAGAAGGGAGAGAGGGGACATGATAGAAACTTTCAAGTACCTCAAGGGAATCAACAAAGTCCAAGAGGGTAGCATCTTTCAGAAAAGATATGTACAAGAACAAGGGGCACAATTTGAAGATAGAGGAGGAAGGCTCAGAGGTAATGTGAGGAAGTATTTTTTCACAGAGAGGGTTGTGGATGCATGGAACAGCCTCCCTGAGGAGGTCGTGGAGTCAAGAACAGTGGGGAAATTCAAGAATGCATGGGACAGACATAAGGCAGTCCTAGTGGGGGTAGGAAGAAGTAAGCTGTTGGTTAACTAGGATCTGCAGCTTATCTGTTAGGTAGGAAAACAGGCAGACTAGGTGGGCCAAGCGATCCTTATCTGCCGTCAAATTCTATGTTTCTATGTTTCTATGGCTGATGCCTTTCTAGCTTTTGTGAAGCTTTTTACAACCTTACTTGAATACTCCAGAGAACCAAAATTCCTCCTTTTAGCTACTAGGCTCTGAGGCTGGGCCTTTCTATTCCTTGATGCTACAGGGGATCTTGTAGAAGCAGCTCCACCTTCTCTGGGAGCCAGAGACATGATTCTTTCGACAAGTTAAACAAAGCCAATGTCCTTCTTGGCTACTATGGTGTTACTAGGGTTATGGAAACTCTGTCCTTTCTGATCTTTTGGATCACTGTGTCCCTCAATGCTAGAGGTAGAAACACAAAAACCTGCCCCCTGTCCATGGGAAGGACAAAGCATCCACCTTCCAAGCTTTTGGGTCCCAAACCCATGAGCAAGATGTATGGTGTTGGCTGTTCCGCTATGTCATGAGCAGGTCTATCCTTGTTTTATCCCCCAACAGCTGCAAATCCAAACAATCACTTTCTGGTAAAGGTGCCACTCAAACAGTGAGAAGGTTACCCTACTCAGCCATGTTTCCTTCATGTATTCCACTCCCGGGAGGTGAATAGCATCTAGCGAGAGGAGATTAATCTTGGCCCATGCCAGCAAGAGACATTTCCCTCACCATAGCCAAGATCTGGGTCCCCTTGGTTGCCTGATGTAGGCTACTGCCATGCAGTTCTCTGATTGAACCAGCACTGCCTTTCCCTGTACTAATGGCTTCAAGAAGAGCAGAGTCTTTTTGATAGCTCTTGTCTCCAGAATGTTGGTGTTCTTTTTTTTGCAGTCCCATGGAGACCAACAGAGTTGCACCCACTTGAGCACATGGAGGTCCCCTATCCTGCAAGGCTGATATCTTGTCTGGATCATCACCAGCTCGGGAGGATTAAGGGCTTTTCCATTTAATGGTTTGTGTCTTTAAGCCACCACTGAAGCTCATATGTCAGTCACTGTGGTACCTTCTGTACTTTCCTGAAAAGAGGATGAGAGTTGCAGCCCATCTGAATGAGCCATCCCTAAAGACCCCTGCAAAGAGCCATCATCCATGGGACCTGGTCTATACATACCACCATTTTTCCCAGGACATGAAGACCCAGAAATAGGGATGGACTTTCCTTGACCACAAGCTGCCTGACCCCTTACTGCAGACTGGCCCTCCTGTCCTCCAAAAGACTGACCAACCCTGGGTCTGTCTGAAACAAATCCCACTAGGTGAATAAGGTTTTGGCTCGGAGTCGCCAAGTTGTTGTCCCAATTGACCACTAGGCCATGACTCAACCATTCTGTTTCCAACATCTGAATGTCTGCTTCTGAAAGATAGAGTCAAAGCACTTATGAGCCAATTGCCCACATATGAGTGTCAGTGGCTCAGTAGGTAGCACACTCGCCTCTGAGGCCGGGAGATCAGAGGGCTGTGGGTTCAGTTCCCACATCTGGCACTTGGGTTAATATCCCAGTACTGACACTGTAGTGCAACATGAGAGGGGTGCTGCACTTCTGAGGTGCCGTCTTTTGGATGAGACATTAAACTAAGGTCCCATCTGCCTGGACTGGTGGTAGTTCAGGTGGATGTTAAAGATCCCATGGCACTTATCGAAAAGAGTAGGGGAATATTTTATTAGAATAACATAAAAATTCAAAAATTACATACAGTGTAAGATTCTCTCCACAAACCCTTGTACATCAAGAAAACATGTAATAAATACCCATATTGTGAAACTATACTAACAAATATTGAAATCAAAAAAAGAATTCGAAACAATCATTACGCCTATATATTCACAAAGAAACCTTTTTTTTTTTTTTTTTTTATATATATAATAAACCCCAAATATTAGGTAACAAAGTTTCTACTATCATGTAACATTGCACATCTGACTAATACTATCCTATACATACTCCCAACTAACAATCATGACCTCTCCCATATGTAACCCACTCAGCCATAGGTGAACAAAGGCACATTACTTAACTTTTTATTTATATTTAATAAACTTCAAAACCCTTTCCACCATTCCTTCACCTTCCTTGATGAGAAGAATGCTGTGTCTTGAACATAAATCCTGTACATTGCCCGTGAATCAACCTCGGACATTGTCATAGGGCATCAACTTCTGATATAGCACCCACTGACACCTAGCTTGCCACAAGTAGTATATCAATGTGCTACAAAAGATTTGTAAAGTGTCAACATGATATATTAATCGAAACTGTGGAGAATGACCCAGTACCAATGTATCATAATCCATGTATTCTAACCATTTCATACTCCATTGTACTGCCAAGAATTTCCACAGAGAAACAGCATAAGAACACTTAAAAAGAAAGTGATCAACCGTTTCTTCTTGTGCCACACACTCCAAAAATGGACAATTTCTGTCTTGTATCGGTTTATGCTTGGCGTTCCCTCGTACTCCAATTCGACCATATACCATAAGCCATAGCGTTTCCCACATATAAGTAGGTAACCTTGGGTTGTTTAATTTACTTAAAACTATATCCACACACCGTAGAGGACAGTTCTTAAACACTGGTTCACTGGGATACAGTTGAAGCATTACTGATTTGTATAACTGTGGACCCGTACTTACTTTAACCACCTGTGCTACCAACCCCCATTTAAATACTTTTTGCAATAGGTATAAAATATAATCGAGAAACAACTTAGGAATTGGTTTCAGGGTCTCTCATCCCAACAACCATAATACTCCCATTACCTGGCGATGTAGCATCCCACATCTTTCCGTGGGTACCCCCAACCGAACTTTACATTTGTTGAAATAAATAGGGTAGAAAAAGATAACCGGATCTACCATTCCTAAACCTCCTTCTTTTATCTAGATATGTAAATTGTCTTTTAATTGGATTAAGTCTACTACCCCATAGCATCTGAAAAAATAAGCTATATATTCTGGTTTCCAAATTCAATGGCAAGGAAAAATCAGTGCTGTATACAATAACCCGAATAATAAATTTTTAATGATTGAGACCCGTTTAATTTTATCCAATTTCCATTGTTTCCAAATCTGGATTTTTTGTCTATTGAAGTCAAAGCTAATCCCAGTTAAGTTCTGGTACATTTTTGGTCCGTAAAATAATCCTAGAATTTTATCGGGTCACAAGAAATCTGAATACCTTGTATTATGAGTTCTGGGAGACCATCTGTACCTATAAACAAACCTTTACTCTTATTCTTGTTAATAGTAGAATTTGCTAACTAAGCATAATCATCCATAAAATCTAAAAAATGCTTACTTGTGTACTATCAGAGAAGAATACACACAAATCATCCGCATAAGCTTGCACATACAACCTATCTTCACCAGCAGCCCAACCTATTCCTACCCGAGGGATTTGTGTTAATGATCTAATTAAAGTATCAATAGTAAAAGCATATAACAGGGGACTCAATGGACAACCTTGGCGTACCCCTGTCGGAACGGAAACCCTTCCCCAATCTCAGTTGAATCACTGGGTGGGTAATAGCGAATTGTAAATTGATTGAATGGTGGTTAGAAAACTTCGGAATCCATAATGTCTCAACGTTGCAAATAAAAATGGATGGTAAACTCTATCAAATGCTTTCATCTGGTCCACGAGACAATGCATCCTGAAATTCTTTGAAAACCGCTATCTCCACAATGTCTCTCAGTACCATATGAGCCTGATATATTTTTTCCCCAGGTACTCCACAAAACTGAAATGGGAAAGAACTTTGACTGCAAATTGTTTTAATCTGGTGTTCAAAATACTCAAGAGTTTATAATCGAATTCAATAGTG
Source organism: Neoceratodus forsteri (assembly GCA_016271365.2). Classification (NCBI taxonomy): domain Eukaryota; kingdom Metazoa; phylum Chordata; order Ceratodontiformes; family Ceratodontidae; genus Neoceratodus; species Neoceratodus forsteri. The sequence goes on from CM057450.1 coordinate 1,550,941,240, forward strand.
TAATTGGTCTCCAGTTATTCAAGTCAAATGTATCACCCACTTTATGTAAAAATCAACAGCCCTTGACAAACCAACTTGGAAAATCTGATTGTCCCATAAAAGCATTAAAACTAACACTAAACAATTTGCAAATTCCACTGGAAAGGCTTTATATAAATCTGTTGTCAGACCATCAATTCCAGGAAGTACCCTTATTTTAATTTTTAATAGCCGTAATTATTTCCTGTGTAGTGATAGGCTGTATCAATATTAATGTATCAAATACATGTCTGGGTACCTCAATCCGGTTTAGAAAGTCCCAAATGTCCTGATCATTCTGGGCCCTTACTGGCTCATAATCCAGAAAAATTGTTTAATAATATGTTGTAGTGACTTCTGATCCTGTACCAATTTTCCCACCTTATTCCGTAGGGCATTTAAGGTAGTAGATTGTGTATAAACTTTAAAGGCCTCATATGGATCACCCTCCGGCTTTTCTTCACCCCATATTGTAGAAGAGCAGTAAGGGTCCGAGCCCTATTGTACTGAACCTCTAGGAGTTGATCTTTTATTGATCTAATCTGTGAACTATAATCCAAAGTAGAAGTATTGGCTACTGAAAATAAATTATATAATTGTTGTCTTAATTTCAAATATTGGAGAAAATCATTGTTTGCTTTAACCTTCCCTTGTTGTTTTAATAGGTGACAAGGTCGTCCTTAGAATCTTTCCACCACTCACCCACTGAGTCATATAAAAGGCTACTGAAAGCCTTGCCATCAGCAATGCTTGAACTCTATCCGTACCTCCGAGTTTAATAATAAGTTCAACTTCCATCTCGCCCGCCTACCTATCAGTCTGGCATGAGGAGAAACGGTACAGAGCAACAAGAGATGGTCAGAAAATCGACAGGACATGTTTCAAATGTAAAGGAAATTTGTCAGATAAAAATATAATCTATGTAGAAGTAAACGGTTCCTTTTATAAGTAAATTTAGGCCCTGAGCTTTGTTTACTACTCCCATTTATTAAACCCACTGAGTGTACCAGTTTGTATAAAGCCCTGGAATCACAGTAAATTTTTCCTACCTACTCCTACCATAGAATCACCAGCATTTATTAATGCACAGTTAAAATCCCACAAAACACCTCAAAGGAGGTCAGTAAATAAGGTTGTATCATATTACAGGCGCCACCCTTTCTGCCTTGAGCTGTGACCCATAGAGATTAATAAACCGGCACAATCTTGATTTCCACAAACCATCTAAAATCATTAACCGTCCGGTATTAGATCCATCAATTTAATTAAAGAGAAGTCATACGGTGAAACAGAAACCCTATGCCATCTGCCGACTGCTGGCCAAAGGACCAATCTGAAGGCCCCAGCACCATTCCGTTGAAAACACCTGGTTTGTTCCATAGTATACATCCATGTTTCTTGTAATAAACAGACATCAATCTGATTAGCATGAACAAAGTCATAAACTATCTATCGTCTCTTATAATTCACTATACTATGAACATTCACAGACCCAACCTAAAAGTGCATCAGGTACAATCAATTCCAGCCCATCACCTATCTTTCTTCCGTCGTTTCTTCTTTTCCCTTATAATCCTCCTGAATCCTTAATGGGGACGGTGGACTATCCAACGTCTGCTGCGAATCATTATCTGGGCAATCCATATCCGATTCCCCACGGACTTGATAGCAAGGCAAAGAATTACTTATTTCTACACTCATAGCAGACTGCTGTGGAAGGCCCTTAATATTTCTGGAAGACCTTGAACTGCAGACACCACAGGTGCCCTAAAAGACTCCTTTGGTTGTTTCTCTTCTTCAGGCAAAATTCCTACCCAAGTAGGTTCCGAAGGCTTCTTGTCAAGAACTACTAAATCTTCCCTCTACCACATCTCCCTCACTTCAATAACAGAAGGTACTTTTCAACTGGCTGCTCGTGACCCATGACCTTCCCTATTATCAAATCCTGGGCTTTTTGTATTAATAGGTCTGGATTACCACAACACTCTTTATTTTGGCTGCCCATGTACATTCTGCAAACACATGTCCTGTCTCATCACAGAGATCACATTTGTGGCGTTAGCACATTGAAAAGTAATATGTCCTACTTCTCCACAGTTATCACATCTTGGTTTGTCACAGGAACTTGATAAATGAGTTTAGCACCACATTTATAACAAGCCGAGGTTGCCAGCATAAAAACATACCCCTCTGTCCCTACCCAACATAAAGGAATTCGGGATATGCTCAATTCCTGCAGCTGTTTGTCGTAGTTTAATTTTAAACCGCCAGCCCCCTGTCCAAAATTGTTCTGCATCCAGAATTGCTTCTGGGGAACTTAAAATCTCGCATTTTTGGCCTAACCAATAAGTAATATCATCAATATGAACCCCTTCGTTCCTAAACATAACAGTTGCATACTTTATTAAAGGTTTTGTTAACGGTATCACTAAAAGGGTGTCCAAGGGAAAACTTAACCTGAGTATATCTTTCCCAAAAAGGTCAAACATATGCTGAACGAAAACTAACATCAAAATTGTCTTCCCAGAAATATTAATAAATGCAAACACTTCCCTAGGAGAAAGTGCAAAGAATCTTTCAATAAACATTTGCCAACATATTGTCTATCAGGTCTAACCTCTAAACCTCCTTTATATGAAGACGCACGCATTTCTGCAGTGCAGCATCCTGTAATTTTTGAAAACAATTCTGACATCAATGGTTTCTTCCCCTTTCCTCCCTCTGGTCCTGTGCCTCTACCTGTAACTCGGCGACAGCAGCTTCGTCCTGCCGTTCAGGAGATGAAACTACAAAGGAATAGTCTCCTCATTTCCACCCACCACCTCTTTAACCCCACTTAAAACAGTAATGTCTTGTAGCTTGGGTCTCCATGCTGGTTCATTCTGGGAGAAGTTTAATTTTGAGTCCCAATCAGGGTGGGCTTCCAAGCCCCACTGTCCAAAGTCAACCAGCCTCACTAAGAGCTCTCTGTGGGGACCAGTTCTCATCATTGAGAGGCTCAGTCTCAGCGTTAGTTTGAACTTCCTTTCCCCACACTGCTCTTTTCCTGGTAACTTCTCACCTATCCCAGCAATAGGTAATACTAAATGTCTTTTGCAAATGTCAAGGCCATTCTTTTCTCCTTTCTCCTCTCCTACCTTATCCAGTTATCGTTTTGAAAAAAAACTCCGACACTCCAACCTGTGTCCGGGATCAGTTTGAAAAATACAATGTTTCAGTGGTGTAGTACTCTCATTTCGCAGCCCCAGTAGTAGCTCGAAAAGTAAATCCGGATGATTTCTTTGCGGACTATTCTGTGCGTCACTGAAACCGTTCCCCTGTCTCACTTCCTTTTCCTCCTGGATGTTGTCATGCAACTTGTAATCAGAAGGTGCATTTTCTTGTGTGCTGTTCTCTCTGCTGGTTCTCTGCACAGGGATTTTACTCCCAAGAACTGCCAGCCACAGCTTGTGTATTTTTTCTGTTAACCTCATATTTCCATTGTACTGTAAGCACGGCAGACCAGTAGAGATTCTCTTTGATCAGGAGGGTTACATCTGCTACAGCGTTGAAGCGTCTTCTAACTTGGTAAGCTTCATAGATTCCACATTATTTGACTCTTGCAATTGCTCCACTACAGTCCTCTGTTCTCTCGTAATGCTTCAATTTTAATTGTAAATTCCTCGCCTCCGATGAGCGTTGTACTGTGCCAAGCTACTGCTCACCATTTCTGCATCCGTTAAATTATCCAGAGAATCAAGTAACTCCACATCTTCCGTTTCAGTGTTCTTCAGGGTGATGTCCTCTTGTACAGCCATACTCATTGTTTCACTTGCAGCCCTCGGCTGCTCAGTAACTCCTCACCATCCATCCTCCAGCAGAGCAGGCCACCAACTGATCCTGTGGTCAGTCGACAGCAAGTCCCCCTACTGGCCAAGCAGTAGGGGAATTTCCCTGGTGTCCTGGCCAAATTTCCCTCATTCACTAAAAATACCACCAACAGCTTAATCTGGTTCAAGGTCAGTTGGCATTCATCTGTATCCCCTTCCCCCGGGTCGTGCCTGAAAATAGGCAGGATTTGTCTACTGCACTTACCCGGTCAACAAAAGCTAAATTAAATAAATAAATAAAAGACTTTTAATCCTAGTTGCCTGAGTCTGGTTGCCAGAACAGCCATCTCCTTGGTAAAACCCCAAGGAGCCAAAGACAACCTAAAAGGTAGAGCATTGTACTGCAAATGTCAGCCTCCCACGGTGAACCTGAGATATTTCCTGTGGTGCAGGGCAATAGGAATGTGCAGGTATGGCTCCTTGATGTACACGAGCAGAGAAAATCTCCTAGTTGAACCACTTGGATAATCATCCAGAAAGTCTCAATGTGGTACCTCAGCTTCCAAACAAACCTATTCAGGTACTTCAAATCTAAGTCTGGAGTCTGGACGGAACCCCCCTGTCTTTTTTAGGACAATAAAAATATGGCATACACACCCCTGCCCCTTTCATGTTTGGGAACTGGGAAAATTGCCCGAAGTCAAACAACTCTTGAATGCATGTCAGGACAGCTTCTCTTTTCACCTGGTCCCTCAAGGTGAGGGAGGTCCAGAAATGAGATTCTGGTGAATGCGTTATGACCTTTATGGAGTATCCTCTGGACACTACCCTGCTGACCCACCTATCAGACCTGAACACAGCCAGCCTTGGAGCAAAATGCCTAAGGTGACCTTCCAACTGGCTGCTGCCCAAGCAGGCTGGCATACCTTCAGAAAATGAATAACTTGCCCTGCTGACCTCCTCTCCTCTCAGGAGGAGTCAGAGATCCTGCCTTTTCCTCTGTGGAAGCCTTAAAAACACCTCTATTTTTATTGGACTTGCTTCCTCAAAAGAATTTGCCCTGACCAAATTGTTTCTTTTTGTAGGATGCATTTATAAACCCAGGGGCTGGGTTCTTATGTACATTTTCCAGACTTTCTAGATATAAACAGAGAAACACAGAATTTGTCAGTAGATAAGGACCACTTGGCCCACCCAATATGCCCATTTTTTTCCTACCTACAGTATCGCGGCAGATCCTACTTGATATCTAGCTCATTCCATAGAAACATAGAAAAATAGAATAGAAACATAGAATTTGATGGTAGATAAGGACCGCTCGGCCCACCCTGTCTTCCCATTTCCCCTACCTAATGGATAAGCTGGAGATCCTAACTAACCAACAGCCTGCTTCTTCCTACCCCCACCCCCTAGAATTGCCTTATGACTGTCCCATGCATTCTTGAATTCCACCACGATTTGTGACTCCACAACCTCCTCAGGAAGGCTGTTCCATGCATCCACAACCCTCTCCATGAAAAAATACTTCCTCACATTACCTCTGAGCCATCCCCCCTCTAGCTTCAAATTGCGCTTTCTTGTTCTTGCACACCTCTTTTTCTGAAAGATGCTAACCACTTGGAATTTGTTGATTCCTTTGAGGTACTTGAAAGTTTCTATCATGTCCCCCCTCTCCCTCCTCTCCTTGAGGCTATACATATTAAGCTCCTTAAGTCTCTCTTGTCTTCAGGTGCAGACCCTGCACCATTTTAGTTGCCCTCCTCTGGACTGCCTCCATCCTGTCTATGTCTTTGCAGAGACTGGGTCTCCAGAACTGCACACAGTACTCCACATGAGGTCTCACCAGCTGTCTGTACAGAGGGATAACAACTTCCTGTTTTCTACTAGTGATGTCTCTCCCTATGCATCCCAGTATCCCCCCAGCCCTCCTTACTGCCCTCTCACACTGCTTGCTCACCTTTAGGTCATCTGATATGACTACCCCCAGGTCTCTTTCCATTTTTGTTGTTGTTAGTATCTCACGCCCCATTGCGTACTCTTCCCCTGGGTTTTTGTTTCCCAAGTGCATTACTTTGCACTTCTTAGCATTGAATCTAAGCTGCCATACATTTGACCATTCCTCCAACCTTGCCAAGTCCTTCTCATCCTTTCCACCCCACCTTGTGTATCAACTCTGTTGCAGATCTTTGTGTAGGCTGCAAGAGACATACTTTCCTTCAGTTCCTCTGCAATGTAAACATAAAGACAATAAAGAGGACCGGTCCTAGTACTGAACCCTGTGGTACCCCACTAGTAACCCCCTTTTCTTCAGAGTGGACTCTGTTTACTATTACCCTCTATGTCCTGTTCTCTAGCCAATTCTTTACCCAGGCTACCATCTTGGGACCCACGCCCAGGCTGGCCAACTTGTATATTAATCTTTTGTGTGGGACTGTGTCAAATGCCTTGCTAAAGTCTACGTAGGCCATGTCCACAGCCCCTCCCTATCTACTACTTTGGTCACCCAGTCAAAAAAATCTATTAGATTCATCTGACATGGCCTTCCCGCTGTGAATCCATGCTGCCTTGGGTCCTGTGCCCCTCTGGCCTCTAGGTACTCAACAGTTCTTTCCTTCAGAAGTTATTCCATTATTTTGCTAATCACTGAGGTTAAACTAACAAATCTGTAGTTTTCTGCTTCTGCCCTGCTCCCACTTTTGTGAAGTGGAATAACATCTGCCATCCTCCAGTCCTCAGGTACCACCCCATCCTCCCATGATTTATTAAAGAGGGTAGTCAGTGGTGACACTAGTTCTACTCTTAGTTCTTTTCGAATTCTGGGATGAATCCCTTCAGGCCCCATTGCTTTGTCCACCTTCAGTTTTAAGAGTTCTTTCAGAACCCTTTCTTCTGCGAATGGGCTCGTATCAACCCCCGTATCCAGCATGTTTCTATTGTTTGGTTTAAGTACCTCCCCCTCTTCATTTGACCTCCCTTCTTCCTTACCAGTAAGATTACCTTATGCCTATCCCATGCATTCTTGAACCCCACCACAGTTATTGCTCCCACCACCTCTGCTGGTAGGCTGTTTCAGGAATCCACTACTCTTTCTGTGAAGAAGTACTTCCTCACATCTCTCCTGAATCTACCCCCTCCAGTTTCATAGCATGTCCCCTTGTTGTTGAACACCTTTTCTTCTAAATACTTACTTTCTGTACCATATTTACCCCATGAGGTATTTAAAGGTCTCTATCATATCTCCCCTCTCTGTTCCAGTGTGTACATATTGAGTTCCTATAGTCTCTCATCGAAGGGATTTTGATGCAGACCCTGAACCATTTTAATTACCTCCTCTAGACTGCCTCCACTCTGTCTATGTCCTTTCAGAGATGTGCCCTCCAGAACTGGACACAGTATTCTAGGTGGGGTCTTACCAGTGTTCTATACAGAGGAAACACCACCTCCCTCTTTCTACTGGTAATACCCGTCCCTATGCATGCCAGAATCCCACTAGCCCTCCGACTGCCTTGTCGTACTGCCTGACCTCCTTTAGGTCATCAGATATGATTACCTCCAAGTTTCTCTCCTGCTTGGAGGTCGTCAGTAACACTCCACCCATTTTGTACTCCACCCTTGCATTTCTGTGCCCCAATTGCATTATTTTGCATTTTTTCACATTGAAACCCAGCTGCTATACCCTTGACCACTCCTTGAGTTTTCTCAGGTCTCTACTCATCCTTTCCACCCCACTGGAGTGTTCATCCTATTGCAGATGTTGGTGTCATTCATAAAGAGGTAGACCACCCCCTCCAGCTCCTCCACAGTGTCACTTATGAAGACATTAAAGAGGACAGATTCCAGCAGTAATTCCTGAGGCACCCTGTTGGTCACCCTACTTTCCTCAGAGTGAACTCCATTTACTATCACCCTCTGTCACCTATCCCCTAACCAATTTCTTATCCAGTTTTCCACCTTTATACCCACTTCTAAGCTACCCAGTTTACTTACTAGTCTCCTATCCGGAATGATGTCACAAGCTTTACTGAAATCTATGTAGATCATGTCCACCGCTCCACCCTGATCTAATTCCTTGGTCAACCAGTCAAAGAATTCTGTCAGATTCATTTAATATGACCTTCCCTCCATGAATCCATGCTGCTTCAGATCTTGTAACCCATTGGATTCTAGATATTCCACTGTCTTTTTCTTCAGTAGTGACTCCATTAACTTTCCCACCACTGATGTCAGGCTGACTGGCCTATAATTGCTAGCCTCCTGCCTGCTTCTGTGAAGTGGGACTACATCTTCCCTCCTCCAGTCCTGTGGAACCACTCCTGTTTCTAGTGAGACGTTAAACAGGACTGTCAGAGGTGCAACTAGTACCTCTCTGAACTCCCTCAATACCCTTTGATGCACCCCATCTGGTCCCATTGCTTTGTCCATTTTCAGATTATCGAGTCCCTTCAGGACTCTGCCCTCCGAAAAAGGGCGAGTGTCACCTTCCTCCTCCCTCCCTCCCTCTAGTACTCCTATTAATTTTTTGTGGCCCCTCCGTTCTTTTCCTCTCGGAACACTGAACAAAGTATTTGTTCAGGATGTCTGCCTTTTTCCTATTGCCCCTCTGCACAGTTCCCCCTTCCCTTTTTAACCTTACAGTCCATCCCCTGGTCTTTCTTTTTTCACTTTTTTTTTTTAGTTCCTTAGTAACCAGGTAAGGCCTACAAGGTACAACTGCCTGTTTTAAGGGGTGTCCTGGGAGAACTGGGATAATTTAATGACTTGCTCAGAGTCACACAGTATGTATGTATGTATGTATGTATTTATTTATTTATGTATTTGTTTACTGGTTAGGCGCACTGATCCAATGGACCGTTTTCAGGCACGACCCAGGCCATATAGATGGTACATATATAAGCATAGTCAAGTAATTACAGTTACAAGTACATAGGATGGGTTAAGATTGTACAGGTGCAAGTACTGTTACAGTTACAAATAGGAATAAGAAAACAGTGCAAATGTACAGTTTCAAATTAGAATACAGAGAGAAGAAATTTATGACCAGAGATAACTGTATAACTCATAAGACAGAGATTGAGCAGACTTAAGATACACTGAGCTATACATTTAGAAATCACCCTGAGGGGCAGGTACGCATTGCTGTAGCCAGTAGGGCAGCTTTATAGTGTATAAACAACCAAATAGCATGCTCAAAATCTTTGCATTGCTCAAAATGCAATTCACATTTCTGGAGAATGGTGCTGTTGGTGTGTGGCATCCAATGCACCCCCCCAAAAAAAAAACATGGCATATATTGAACATTCAAACATTTTAACTGCCTAACGGCTTTTCTTACTTTAAACTCCATGAAAAAAGGGGGTCCTCTTAGTTTTGAGATTGGAATTCCAAAGTGAGTAAGCTATACCACTCCTTCACGGTGGGACCCTTTCGGTATAGTCCCTACACTAGCTTCTCAGCTCTGAAATGCCTGCAGTGGCTACTCATAAATATAGAGTGCTGCCTAAATTGGCTTAAATCACATGGCCTTATTGGCTCCTTAAATTAATTCCACCCAGGAATTTCCAAAAGTGGTGGCAGGGAGTATGCTAAGGGGAGTACCACAACTCCCAAAACTCTAAAAACAACCAAATAGGACGCTCAAAACCTTTGCATTGCTCAAAATACAATTCACATTTCTGGAGAATTGTGCTGCTGGTGTGTGGCATCCAGTGCATCCCCCCCAAAAAAAGCTTTATAGTGTATCTTGAAAGTAAGGTACGAGTCAAAAAAGTGGAGGGAGTCAGGGAGATTATTCCATAAACTGAGTGCTACGAAAGAGAACACTCTACTGTCCTGGTTAGTGGATATCCTAGGGACTTCCAGTAGAGAGATACTGGATTTTCTCAGGGGCAGGTCAGTGCCTATTGTTAAATAGGGAGGAATAGGGGGATTGGTCACAGTCCCTGATGGCATTGTCCGCTGTACATCTGAGAAGGTAGCTGCATCACGCATGTAGGGGGAGCCAACCCAGTGCTGGTAAACAGATCATTAGTGAGTGGCGAAAGGAGCCATTTGTGCAAATCTGCAGATGTTGTTGTAGGTGGTAGTAAGTTGAGTGAGTAGTTTGGAAGAGGTATGAGTGTATATGGGGGCACAGTAGTCTAGGGAAGGGAGGAGGTTGCCTTGGACTATGACAAGTCTAGCCTCTGGGGTCAGATAGTGTTGAAGGCGGTAGCCCATTGCCAATTTCTGGTTTATTCATTGTATGGTGGTGTTAATGTGTATACAGTAAGTTAAGAAGGGGTCAATGGTGACATCCAGGTATTTGAAACTAGTCACATTCTCAAGAGGGGGGCCATCTGGAGCTTAGATAGTCAGGGGTAATGAAGTGCTTCCCAGGCTAGATAATCTTCGGCTTAGACCCCAGGAGCATGGTATTAGTTTTTGCTAGCATTTACCAGTAGTCTGTTACCCAGGAACCAGTTGTGTGCTGCTTGATAGTTCTGAGTTACAGGGAAGAGAGCTTTGCCAGTGACTTGGCACTGTGGAATAACACCAAGTCATCAGCATATAGGATGGCCTTGCAAGTTAGGCTTTCATCAGGTAGGGGGTTTATAAACAAAGCGAATAGGAGCAGGCCCAGGATAGAGCCTTCGGGTACTCCGGTGTTCACGGCCTTTGCTGCTGAGGTAGCACCATTGACGGTGACTGTTGCGTATTGATCTGAGAGGTAATTCTGGAACAAGGTTGCCATCTCCATCGAACAACCAAGGTCCACCAACCTGTCATGGAGCCAGTGGTGATCGACCAAGTCGAAAGCCTTGGTCAGGTCAATGAAGACAGCACCTGTGAGGTTCCCTGTGTCCATGTTTTTGATGACATGGTCTGTGACATGGGCTAGGGCAGATGCAGTACTGTTATGTTTTCTAAAGCCATGCTTGTGTGGGCATAGGAGGTTATATTTGTTAATATGCTCCGAGAGCTGGTGATAGATGATCTTTTCCAGGAACTTACTCAGATGTGGTAGTATTGAGATGGGTCTGTAGTTATCCAGAGATTGGGGATTGCCGGTTTTAAAAATGGGTACAACTGTAGCCATTTTCCACATGGTGGGCACTGATGAGGTGGTTAGAGCATGATTAAAGGTATACATCCCCAACAGTGACATTTCGACCACGGGGTCCCCTACAGCAACTACAGTGACTACAGTGCCACGTCACTGTAGGGAACCCACTGGTCTGTCGGGGGTCCTGCACCCCTCCAATCAGCTCCGACTTGGAATTGAGAATCCTAAGTGGAGGGTGCGGGGGCAGGGCTACCATTATGAGGGACAATCGGGACTTTTTTCCCGGGCCCGGCATTAAGGGGGGCCCGCCTGAGCAGTGCTGAAAAGTATATTTTAATATTTTGTATTTGTCCCTCCAGTCGTCCTTTTCTGAAGATTACCACGAAGATGCTATCGATTGCCACGTGGCTCACTGTAAAACCCTATTTTTGCCATCCAGGTGGGGGAGTTGTTATGCATCAGTCATACCATTGCTGTTGCATAAATGGCCACCCACTGACAGCAACAAAAAGATATTATAGTGGCCAGCCGCCGGCACCGCACAGACCCCTGCTAGACGTGATGACGTTTCCCTCCTGTCCTGTGCATCTGTTCTGAGCGGGAACGGTGCCTAGCGCAACGCAACACCCTCTGTACATTTGCCGCCCTGAGTCAGAAGAGAGAGAGAGAGGGATTGCTTTAGTGTCAGTTCACCGCCAATCCATCCATCCAGTCAGAGGACCAGTAGACCACAATGACGACGAGGTCAGGCAGAGGCAGCCAAAGGCAAGCAACAAGTCACTGAGTCAGCTGGGACGGTTGCCGCCGGAGTACATCAGGCTCAGCTGCTGCCCAGTAGTTGGGTCACAGGCCTTAATGCTTCATGCTCGCAGCTCGTCGTAGTCGTCGTCGCCTCATACTACTCCCCAAATGGAATGTGACTGCGCGGACTGCGGTGTGTAGGTGTTGTGTCCCCACTTGTTCTGTTCACTCCACTGACTGTCCTTGTCCAGACATCCATCCAGCCTGGTAAGTGTAAAAAAAAAAAAAAAGGAATAAAAAGCATATTCACTGTGATGTGTAATTGATAAGGTGAGGGTACTGGGTGCTGCTCCCTTGTTATTCCTCTCGAGTCTGCTTGTGTTTGTAGTCATATATGGTTACCTCTCAACCTCCTGCCTCATAAATTGGGGTCTACAAGGGCTGTGTGCCCACATGCTGTACCCATTCACAGTGCTACAGTATCTATGCTCTGCTGAGGGCTTCAGGAGGTACATAGGTTATGCAAGGGGGATCTCTGCTCTAATTCCTATGCATCACCAGCTGCAGGTGCAGGGCATGTTTGGAGCCCATGAAAGTCCACCTACCTCCATCTCATAGTACTGTACTAGCCAGCTTTTCAGATTAACAAGGAAACTGGACATGTGATTTCTTGTTGTTGTTTGTTTATTTAAACAAAGTTGTAGTTCTTTGGAAAAGGAGTACTGCTGTATCCCACAATCCCCTGCTCATGCAGCACAGGTGATATACTCAGAGGCAACTTGGGCTTCCAGTTGAAAGCCCAGTGTTGAGCCCAGCTATACTAGCCCTCCCTACCCCTTTTACCCAGTACATGACCCATACTCCCACCTGAAGCTTTGTAATCATGGACCGGAATGGCTTGGATGTTCTAGATGCCATCCATTGTGGATTGGCAACATGGCACAATCTAGATATGCAGAAATTGTTCATATTCCAGCTTTTTTGTGAAGTAGACCCTTCAAGTCAGTTTCTGAAACTGATTATATCAGTACATTCTACAGAAAGCAGTGACCCAGCTCCTTAAGCAGTTGTTATTTGTGGGCAGGATGCACATTATATACAGCCGGAACTCTTATCTGAAAGATATTTACTAATAGCAATAGATGTTTTCTGAGTGAGGTTTACAGTACTTAAGTGTCTCTAAAATATGGATACTGCACAATATCTTTAACTTCAAACAATTAGAACTATAATAAGTAACTAAATAAAACAAAAAAAAATCCAAGCACGATCTCTTTTAAACAGATGCAATTTTGTTATTTCTCTGATGTCTTAATTCCAAATTATCACTAAGAAATGTGAACTTACTCTGAATGCGTGCATTGCACTCTTTACTTTCTGCACTCTGTAAACTGCCTCAGCACAATTCTTGAACACAAAGAGGCTTATTTATTTAAATATTAATATCCTCCTTTACCTTGCCTGTATTCTGCAGTAAATCCAGCAAATCCCCAAAACAAGATTTCCCCTTTCAGGGGTCACAAAAACCTAGTACAAAGATCCTATTTTATATGTAGTACATAGAATTAGAAGGCATTCAAAGTGGGGGGGGCAGGATAAGGAAAATATTAGAAAGCATTACTTCAGAGAATAACTTAGCTGGTAGGGTTGTGTTAAGGCTGTTAAAGCAGGACAAGACAGATTTCATAAGGAAAATGGTTTTGAGAGTTCTAAAGTATGAGTAAGGGTAACATTCTAGGAAACAGATAAGGGGAGCAAAGTATTATTTTACTCCCATTGTTGCATTATTTACTTCCAATTTCCTATATTAAGAAAGTACTTCCTACCCTGCACATTTAAAGTATATGTGCTACACATGCAAAAGACTAGAAGCACCATGTGATGATAGTAGTACAGTACTGTGTAATGCATAGAGAATAATGCATATGTATGGAGTTGATATGGGGTTTTTTTACACACCCAAGTTGTGTGATAATATATAAACCTCGAGAGCGAAGCTCGAGAGGTTTTACTATTATCACACAATGAGGGTGTGTAAAAAAACTCCATATCAACTCCATACATAATGTTTTATTTTTTATAATAACTGGCACTAAAAACAATTCAATAGAACAATTAACAGTAAGAGGAGAAGCGAGGCGAAAACACTCTCATTTCCTTACTAGTAGGCACGCCCCCACGCTATTCAAGGAATCACATCATATAATGTCAGTAATGCGCCTACTAGCAAGGAAGTGCAAGCGTTTTGTTATTATTTTGAATCTATTTACTCTGGAATGCGAGTGCTGCAGCCTTCTTGGCGCGAGGCTGTAAAAGTCATATCAACCTACGGGTTGATACAACTTTTTTCGTATCAACCTGCGGGTTGATACGACTTGTTACAGTACTCGAAGACGGGTTGATAACAAGGAGCGCCAGTTATTATAGTACAGTACAGTACACAATAGGAATGGGTGTCAGCAGTTGCAAGATGTCTGGCCAGAGTATTGTTGTGACCTGACAAAATGCTTAAAATGGGGCAAAAGCACCATGTAGCATCAGGAGGGTATCTTAAGCCATGTTTAATGGCTGCTCCAAGGTAGTTCTTTGGCAGTTCCTGTGCTCTACCTCAAACTCCATCTGTATTAAGTTTACATGGCCCCTCTATGTACCGATGCAAGCCTCGCTGGACAGCGTCCATAAGTGTGGAAGCCGGGTGCAAGGATGCAGGAACCATAGACTGTGTGCCGGAGAAAGCAGTGTAGCCTGTGCACATAGCCACTATTAGCGCTCACTCTGGAATACATCCCCAACTTGGCAGTGGTTCAGGGAGAGAAGCAGGGAACAGTTTACCATGCTTAGGTAAGTGTTCACATGGCCACATTTAAACCACGCAACCCAAGCAGTCTGGTTCTGCGGTGCAACTGAGGCCATGTAAACATGCCTTTAAACTCCATGGCAGTACCAGTCGAAGACAGTTAGTGACGGTAGGTGGCCCGTGGGGTTTGAGACTTAGTTTAGAGGCAGGGATTCAAGACCATTCTGCAGATTGCATTACTACTACTTGTATCTAGATGAAAATATTACCAGGTTAAAGAAGCTAGTAGTAAATGCTGTCTATTCCTAAAACAGTGTTATATTTGCATTCAGGCAGTCACATTATGGAATTCTTGTACACAGGCAGTTTTAAGCCTACCCAGTTAAAATAGTGTTGCCTGAAGAGCACCATATAAACCACACTGTCAGGGCCGCATAATGCTATCATAATGCATGAATAGTAACAGGGGTAGAATAGCATATGTCAAGCACTACTACCCCTGTAGCTATTCAGGCAATGGTGAGGGTGTATAAGTAACAGAAAAGTGTGCCAGCTGGTCAAGCTGCTCACATGGTGGAGCGGATTAAGACTGCAGCAGCTTAAACAGCACAGAGCAGGAGACCAAGGCTCTGTTCCTGGTCTCCCAACACATGCAGCTTCACTTTCCCCCTGCCCGAAGTATACATTTTTTGTGTAACACCTGAGACAAACATTCCACCCCTCCTACATTTTTCATTTTCCCCGAGAGATCAGCACCCCCTCAGAGTTTATTTAAATTATGGGGGGGGGGACAGAAACAAAAGTGTATAATCTGTTTGTAGCAATGATAGCAGTCATCAGTGTGGTTTATGACCGTTACCAATTTCGCTGTTTGGAGTAACAGCGTTTTTACCTGCCACTGTTGTTGACAGCGCTGTTTTTACTGCACTGTTCTTTATGGCGGTGTGCTAACATTCACAATTCTGACCTAGTGCCAAGTTTAAGTAGTAGTAGAAGTAGTAGTTTTTCTTTGGCACCCTTCCCCATAGGTTTAAAATGTAGTACTTGCAGTACTTTTGAACACAATTTTAAACCACTCCCTGTGAATGCATGTTAATGTAACTGTTTTTGATGTTTGTCCTTTGTACCAATGTTTACTATGCATTTTACTGCTTGAATATTGTCAGGGTCACCAAGAAAATTGGGTATTTATGCTCTAGCATTTTTTTACCAACATGAAACAAATAAACTAACAAAATGTATCTCAACTCCCTGGTACCTTTATCGCTAATAACTTGAATGTGCACTCATACTCATATTGGGAAAAGTCTTAGCAGGAAAAGTAAATAAAATGGTCCCCAGTCTCTTCCATCAGCAAAGAATACTATATAATGTATGGGTAGTCCTTATTACCCACTGAAAGTAAGCTGTTTACAATCTTGTAATCCCACTGTTTTGATGTCAGAACCTTACAAACCCCTCTCATCTATGTCATAGCAGTGGGTTTACAAAATGAAATGTCCGTGATATTCAGTATTCTACACATTCAGAACATGATTGTTAGTCTCAATACAGTATTCAAATAACATTCCAATCATCACAGTTTACTTTTACTGAGTCTTGCTGTCGCCATGTCTGATAGAGATTTTAACTTTGGTGCTATTTTCACCTGCTGTGGTTCAGTCCGTGTATCCTAATAAATTGTTTTCCTATACAATCATGTGGCTGTACTGCAGATTCATTAATAAGGCTAAATTACTTGTGTTCGGGGGTAACTTCTCATGTCAAGTCCCATACACTACAAATAACAATGCCTGATGTACTTGCCTGTCGTGGTTGCTAGGGCAATGGTAAACCTCTCGAGCTGTGCTCTCGTGGTTTACTGATGCCCTAGCAACCACTCGAGGTGATTACACCATGGTTATCACCTGTACGTCAGGCATTATCCTCTATATAAAGATGTATATTATACCATACAAGTGGGATCCTTTACAATCCTTTATACTCAGACTGGTGGGCCAAGCAGTTCTTTTCTGCACACAAATTCTATGTTTCTACATTATCTTTCAAAATTTAGGTATCCATTGTCAAACTACAACACACAAGAGGGTGTGCAGTAGGACTGTGCGATTATAATCCATTTAGGTTTAGAAAATTCACATAGTAGTTACTGTGCAGGATTTAAAAGGATCCCTGATCCACATAGCACTTAGCATCATGATTGTAATGCAATTGTGCATTTTGCTGACAAAATGTTAGACCTTCTAAAACATGATCTAAAGTTTTGTCACAGTTGCTGAAAGTTGTGCATAAAAATAATGCCTGCATTTTTTTATTTTAAAGCAGGTAGACTTTTGCAAAGCATGAAAATGTTTAAAAACAGCAATTCAACATTTTGGCACATTTACTTTAATGCAAGTGCGGTTCATAGTTGGGAACTGCACCTGCGTCTTGGGTTTTGAGAATCCTGTCCACAATCCATTGATTTAGTTTATATACATAGATGCATTTAACATGCTCTTATTGGAGAAGGCCAACTGGTCTAGTGATAGCACTACCACTTGCAACACTGATCACCCAGGATTAGTAACAAGCCAGGGCAATCGGAGGGCCAACTGGGGGGGGTCAAGTTTCTCGATGGATGCTTTTCTCCTCCTCTGGGGAGGAAGGTCTTCCTGTTCCACTGCTCTACCATCACTCCCTCATGAACAGTGGCACAGTCACTTTGTTAATCGGTCCCAAAAGGTTATTCTGCGCAGTCAGTGGTGCACTGCACCATTCCAAGGGAAACACAGGTTAGAATACTGAGCTGGACTCTCCTTTCCTGGGTGAGCCAGTGGGGCATGGAGCACAATCCAGAGGCATCCTGTCCTAATCCCAGGGTGAGGAAGATACATGCTCCAATGAATAGGTTTGCAGCCTGCATGAACTCCCCTGACCTAGGCCACACAGTATGGCACAATGCAGAGGCATGGTATCCTGATCCCAGGGCGAGGATGATGCTTGCTCCAATGCACAGGTTCGTAGCCTGTATCTCACATGAGGAGACCTCATGGATACAACTCCTCACCCTCACCCTTCCAGCCATTGCTACTGTAACCCCTAGGTGGTGCTATTCCAAGGGCTACTACCCCTGCCTGTATGGCTAGCGACAGGTTAAGGGACCCAGGTCTTATGACGGGTGCCTCCACCCAGAGGTCAGGGTTGGTAGTGGTTAACCTAGCTTGGACATAGCCCTCTGTGACACTGTGACCCCCCTTTTCTCCCACCAGTGTCCCACACAGTACACAACAGTTACTTTTACAATACCCCTGATAAGCAAACCACTTACACTTGTGCTAGGCACTTACCCTCTGGACTGGTTCCTTCAACTTGACTGTGGGGACCCTCTGCAAAATAAGATGATGCAGTACAGTAGCCACAATGCAATAGCTTTAGCATAAACTGACACCACAGTCAAGGTAAATTTGCAGAAACAAATGGATCTGATTTTATTCAGGGAGCTGTAACAAGGAAGGGGGCAAATCAGGTTAATTGGGTTAAACACATCAATAATCCCAGTACTGTATATGCACTTAAGAGTCTCATATAGTCACACTCCTGGGTACCCAGGTTGGATAAAGGGGCTAGCCAGGTTCCTTGCAGCTAGTTGGGGCCCTGTGATGGAAAAAAAACATGCACACCCAAATTGTAATCCGGAGCCAGATGGCTCAGTTTGTGGAAAGAGAAGCACAAGCAAATGAGATGACACACTTTGATTTAATGAAAGGTGCAGGGAACTGTACCCTAATAATTACTCATGATACCCGGGTTAAGTACAGGAAGGCTGAAGGATGATCTCTCTGTGTTGCCAGAGGAAGCAGGGTCCCTTTGAGGAAGGATCTTTCTGTGCAGCAAGGTACTGAGGCAAGACCCTCGTGGCAAAGCCTATCTGCACCAGGCAGCATGGATTCAGTCCGATTTGGGCTGGTGAAAAACTTCTTCCAGCTCTAGCACAGTTTACAGCAATTGGGGAAACCAGAACGTGATCCCCTTCCAGCACTTAACACATTTATATGTAAAGGAAATTACTATACCAGGCCAGCTGCTCCTCGAACTCCGATCGCAAAATACTGCAAAACCTGGGAGCACTCACAGCAGCTTCAGTCCCTGATAGGCTGATCGTTCTTCAGCAAAATCTTCGGTCTTCCACAGGCAAGCCTGGTTCCCACACTTCTTTCTCTTCAGAGATCATCGGGATCAGCCCAATGAGCCCTCACTAATGGCTGCAGACTGACTTTAGGGCCTCCCACGTGATTCCCATACGAACTACACGCCACAACAGCACAGAGCTCCTTTTCCTCTCACAGTCCCCTCGCATCTGACTTGCCAGCAACAGTTCAGGGCATGTTTTTCTACCGCTAACCTAGAGAACAAGCAAGCCCCTCCACTCACCACTGACTCCTCAGAGCAGACACCACCAAGTAAAATCACAGTATTGTATAAAAGTTATCTTGATGACAAATGAAATGCAACAGAATGGACACCTGCTTTACTCCCTACAGAGACAGAGTGATCTGACCACACACAGGGACCCAGAACCAATGGCTCTTCTCCAGTTTTGCTACCCCCCAATCCGGCAGTCGAAGACCGCTACATCACAACACAAACAGTTCAAATGAGAAGTGGGATACGGGTATATTAGACGCTACCGGCATCTCTTAATCTCTCCAGGTCTTGTGCATGAAACAGCTGCCATTACGAACATACAAAGGGGCTATAAGAAATGAAACGGAAGCATCAAACAGTGCCCTCTACTTTACAACTTCCACCACACTGAAACAGTTCAAACAGATTAATGAAAAGTACAGGTGGTGCTACCGGCATCTCTTCGGCAGTATCAGCATCTCTTCATCTATCCCGCTCCATTCTGCTTCTGATTCTCGTGCTCACTCCCTTCCAGGTTTGCCTCGCATATAAAGCACCTACCTTTATGACCCAATCGCAATACTCTATAATATAAAAAAAGGTAAACCATGCTCCTATTTCTGTATACTTCCTCCTATCAAGTGAAGTACTGAACCTGCCATAACAGCTGCATCTACCAACTGACACCCTCTACTGGCAAGCATGACAAGTAAAGTACAACAGGAACTACTTTAGAGCAAAAACAACTTTTCTACTCTTTTTAATTGTTTTTTAAAATTCTTTTGATCATTTAATAAAAATAACATACTGCCCATTTTCTAAACGCAATAATACCCTCCAGGGTGGGTGGTATGGGCAATACCTGACCTTCTGGGAGCTGTAAGGCCCTCTGCCTGTGATGTCAGGCCTCATAACAGCTCTGGATGGTGCAGTATAGACCAATACCACCCACACTGTCAGGTATTATTGCTCACATTGTTACATTGGCAGTAGTAAAAGAGTCCCATTAAACAACAAGCAACACCCAATTTTATTTTTGAAGAAGGGAATCAATCATACAATGTTTGTTATATAATAGACACATTATGATGATAAATGGTGTAACAGCTTTCCTTTGAAGTAACGTAATTAAGTGCTTTTCCAATATTACAGGTGTCATAAACAAATAGAGGAGGTTGACTGTCTGCCCACACTTGAAAGCCTGTTGTGATCTCTTCTTCAGGTTGTGCCCAACGTGTTCTCCACAGCACATGAGAGGAAGACTGCCTAGTCCTGAAAGCCTGTTGTTGTCTCCTTTTCAAGTTGTGTCCCAATGTGTTCTCCACAGCACATGAGAGGAAGACTGCCTAGTCCTGAAATTCTGTTGTGATCTCCTTTTCAAGATGTGTTCCAACGTGTTCTCCACAGCACATGAGAGGAAGACTGCCTAGTCCTGAAAGCCTGTTGTGATCTCTTCTTCAAGTTGTGCCCAACATGTTCTCCACAGCACGAGAGGAAGACTGCCTAGTCCTGAAAGCCTGTTGTGATCTCCTTTTCAAGATGTGTCCCAACGTGTTCTCCACAGCATGAGAGGAAGACTGCCTAGTCCTGAAAGCCTGTTGTGATCTCCTTTTCAAGATGTGTCCCAACATGTTCACCACAGCACATGAGAGGAAGACTGCCTAGTGTTGAAAGCCTGTCATGATCTCCTTTTCAAGATGTGTCCCAACGTTTTCTCCACAGCACATGAGAGGAAGACTGCCTAGTCCTGAAAGCCTGTTGTGATCTCTTCTTCAAGTTGTGCCCAACGTGTTCTCCACAGCACATGAGAGGAAGACTGCCTAGTCCTGAAGGCCTGTTGTGATCTCTTCTTCAAGTTGTGCCCAATATGTTCTCCACAGCACATGAGAGGAAGACTGCCTAGTCCTAAAAGCCTGTTGTGATCTCTTCTTCAAGTTGTGCTCAATGTGTTCTCCACAGCACATGAGAGAAAGACTGCCTAGTCCTGAAAGCCTGTTATGATCTCCTTTTCAAGATGTGTCCCAACGTGTTCTCCACAGCATGAGAGGAAGACTGCCTAGTCCTGAAAGCCTGTTGTGATCTCCTTTTCAAGATGTGTCCCAACATGTTCTCCACAGCACATGAGAGGAAGACTGCCTAGTGTTGAAAGCCTGTCATGATCTCCTTTTCAAGATGTGTCCCAACGTTTTCTCCACAGCACATGAGAGGAAGACTGTCTAGTCCTGAAAGCCTGTTGTGATCTCTTCTTCAAGTTGTGCCCAACGTGTTCTCCACAGCACATGAGAGGAAGACTGCCTAGTCCTGAAGGCCTGTTGTGATCTCTTCTTCAAGTTGTGCCCAATATGTTCTCCACAGCACATGAGAGGAAGACTGCCTAGTCCTAAAAGCCTGTTGTGATCTCTTCTTCAAGTTGTGCTCAATGTGTTCTCCACAGCACATGAGAGAAAGACTGCCTAGTCCTGAAAGCCTGTCGTGATCTCCTTTTCAAGATGTGTCCCAACATGTTCTCCACAGCACATGAGAGGAAGACTGCCTAGTGTTGAAAGCCTGTCGTGATCTCCTTTTCAAGATGTGTCCCAACGTTTTCTCCACAGCACATGAGAGGAAGACTGCCTAGTCCTGAAAGCCTGTTGTGATCTCTTCTTCAAGTTGTGCCCAATATGTTCTCCACAGCACATGAGAGGAAGACTGCCTAGTCCTAAAAAGCCTGTTGTGATCTCTTCTTCAAGTTGTGCTCAATATGTTGTCCACAGCACATGAGAGAAAGACTGCCTAGTCCTGAAAGCCTGTTATGATCTCCTTTTCAAGATGTGTCCCAACGTGTTCTCCACAGCATGAGAGGAAGACTGCCTAGTCCTGAAAGCCTGTTGTGATCTCCTTTTCAAGATGTGTCCCAACATGTTCTCCACAGCACATGAGAGGAAGACTGCCTAGTGTTGAAAGCCTGTCGTGATCTCCTTTTCAAGATGTGTCCCAACGTTTTCTCCACAGCACATGAGACGAAGACTGCCTAGTGTTGAAAGCCTGTTGTGATCTCTTCTTCAAGTTGTGCCCAACATGTTCTCCACAGCACATGAGAGGAAGACTGCCTAGTCCTGAAAGCCTGTTGTGATCTCGTCTTCAAGTTGTGCCCAACGTGTTCTCCACAGCACAAGAGAGGAAGACTGCCTAGTGTTGAAAGCCTGTTGTGATCTATTTTTTTCAATTGGGTGTCTTAACTCGTCTATCTGTTCAAAAATGTATCACCATAAATCTGGTTACCAGAAGTGGAAAGAAAAAAAGGAAAGAGAAAAAGTAGAATCAGACCTGAAAAAAAGTAAACCAATTCTGAAGTACCTTTTAGGTAATGTGCATGAAAATGAAGCCCAACAAGATATCCCCTCATATGAAGAAGCTGAATGTCAGACTATGTCTAACAATATGGAGGTCGAAAATACAGCTGTATCCATTGTGGCATCTCAAGGTCAATCACAGGAACATGAAGACACATGTGCCTCAAAACAGCTCCAGAATGATGAGAGTGACTTGTGCTATTACTCAAATGACCCTGGTCTGTGGCCAGAAAATGTATCTGACATTGAGAGACAAAATATTGTCAAATGTTTAGCAATCCAATTAATTGTGAAGAAATTCAAAAATTCAATACCAGCTGATCCTGATGGCCGATCATTCCCTGAATATCTTTTGTACTCTAAATCCTCAAATGGTCGTGAGAGGACACCGAGGGACTGGTTAATGTGGAGCAAAAGTAAAGGAGCATTATTTTGTGTCCCATGCTTTTTGTTTTCCAGTGTCCTGATAAAAAAATCAATCAGTGCACTGTGCAAAAAAGAAGGTCTTAACCCAAATGGCAAGTGGCATAAATGATATGATAAGCTTCCAGAACATGAAATGAGTAGTGCACACCAGCATTGTTACTGGCAATGGAGAAATCTTCAACGTTCATTACAAGGTAAAGGGATTGATAGCCAACTGCAGAAACAAATACAATCAGAAGCAGAAAAGCATAAAGCATTATTAGAGAGACTTTTGGATGCAACCTTGTTTCTAGCATCAAGAAATTTGGCATTTCGAGGTGGAACTGCCAAAATTGGTGATGCACACAATGGTAACTTCTTAAGTGTGCTTGAACTGATCTTGCACTGTGATCCCATTCTGCATGACCATTTAGAGAAGGTGAGGCAAAAGCAAGTTGGGGTGAAAGAATGATGGATCATTACCTATCGTGGGAAAGTCAGAATGAGTTCATAGAGTTATGTGGTCAGCAGGTTTTGAACAGAATTCTAACAGACAGAAGTGAAGCCATCTATTTTTCTGTTATTTGTCACGCTACTCCAGACATATCTCATACAGAATAGAATGTGGTTCTCCTTAGATATGTATGTAGGGAGCAAGATACTGAAGAATGGACAATTCCTGAAAGGTTTCTTGAGTTCTTTGACTTCTCAAAAAAAGTGGTGAGGAAATTGCAGACATGCTGCTAATGAGATTGCAAAAACATGAAGTCTACATCACTGATTGTTGCAGACAAGGTTTTGACAATAGAGTAAACATGTCTGGAAAATTCAAGGGGGTGCAAGCTCGTATTCGCCAAAAGAACCCACTTGCCACTTATTCTCCATGTGCCTGTCATTCTCTGAACCTTGTGGGGATGCATGCAGCAGAATCATGCCCTGAGATCGCAACATTTTTCGGATGCGTAAATCGGCTGTATATTTTGTTCAGTGGAAACCCTGAGAGATGCTCTATTTTGAAAGAAAAAACAGGTTGCTCGCTACACAGCATGCCTGAAACCAGGTGGAGTGCTCGAATCAAGGCAATTCGCTCTATTGCAAAACACCATCCCAGCATTATGGAAGCTCTAGATTATATCATACAGTCCAAAAAGCTCTCTAATGAAGCACTGGCAGAAGCAAAGGGTCTGCTAACATACTTCAAGTCATACAATGCAATTGTGCTTGCCACATTTTGGATAACAATTCTCCAAAGTTTTGAAGAGAGAAACTTGGTTCTTCAGTCTACAGCCATTTCACTAGACATAGAAGTTGCTAACATAGCTGAATTGAAAGAGGAAATGCAGTTCTTCATGAATTAATGGAATGCCATTATTTCAGAGGTAAGACTAGTGGCACAGTCGGTGGATGTAGTACCCGAGTTTGACTTTAGAAACAAGCCAGCAAAGAAAGCATAAAGATTTCACGATGAAACTCCAGATGAAGAAACCAGTCAAAGTGCAGATGATAGATTCCGTAACACAGTCTTCTATGTTGCAATGGACAACATCATCAGCGAATTAAATTGCAGATTTGAATCTCATACAAATCTGCAATTACTTAGCTCCAGTTTTGCAGTTGAGAAGCATGAATGATCAAGAAATAATTACATCTCGTGAGAAGTTAACCAACAAATATTCTCAAGACCTGAAAAGTGCTTTTGCTGATGAAGTTCGACACCTGAGAAAAATATACAGTGCCACTTTTCAGAAACATTTAAAACCTTTGGCCTTACTGAATGCTATCTACAGAATGAAACTAGAAACAATATTCAGAGAAATTTGTGTTGCAATTAGGATATTTTGCACCCTGCCTGTGACTGTTACAGAAGGAGAAAGAGCTTTCAGTAAACTTTCTATCATCAAAAATTATTCTGATCAACTGTGTCTCAGGACGTTTGAGCAGCTTGGCCATGCTGTCAACCGAATATGAACTTGCATAAAATTGACTTTAGAAATATAATACAAGACTTTGCAGACAAGAAAGCACAGAAACATTTGCTTCTCTACGAGTTAAGCACACAGTTAAAGAAGTCATGGGGTAGTATGCCATTATTGATTATTCAAAGGGTTGCGCATGGCGTAACAGTGTTGCGCCATGCTCAACCCACTGATGCGCCCCGGCACAATATTCAAAAGGGGAAAGTGCGCGGCACAAATCCCTCTGCGCCAGAGCACATCAGTAATGTATACAATCAATCAATCAATCAATCAAAATCTTTATTTATTCAGGCGAACATCATTGAGCATAGCTCATTTACAAGATGGACCTGAGTGGTCATAACAAAAAAGGTTACAGATTGTATACAAAAACATGATATTGAATAAGCACAAATACAATCATTTATGAGTGAGATAGATGTACACATATTTACATATATACAAGGCAAAGGACAGTAAATCTAAAACCTAATAAAGGAGAAAACAAGCAGTTTAGTAGGGATAAGGCTTGGATAATGGCACAAGGGTGGGCATATATGTATGAGGTTTGATGAGGGAAAGGACCAGAGGAATGATAGAAGAATATGGATGAGCTTTAAAGAGGGGGCTGGAGGAGAGAGGGGTGTGGGAGGGGTGGGGTGTGGGAGGACTAGGCCTTGTGGAAGCAGTTGCGAATCTGGGATTAGGCTGGTGTACAGCTTTTGAAGGATGTAAGAGGAATCAGTGTATCCATTTTCAATGACTTTTGGATAGAATTCCAGATAAGTGCCAGGAATAACTGATTGCAGCTCTTCCATACAGGTGCAGGTGATAGGAATCTTCAGCAGGATCAGTTTGTTGATCCTCAAGGTGTAGAGCCTGGATGTGATCCGGTTAAAGCAGTCTGAGATGTAGGAAGGAGTTTGTTTGTCAGGCTTTGTAGATCCAGATAGCAGCATTTTTTTCTTCTATGTTGCAGGGATGTCAACTGACTGCATTGTAGAGAGAGCAATGATGGGTGCTAGAGGAAGGTCAGTAATGAATCTAATAGCTCTATGATACAGGGTGTCTAATTTGTTTAGATGGGAGAGGAGCAATGACCATAGGAAATCAGCATAATCAATGAGGGACAGGAATGATGCTAGGATTAATCTTTGTTTGGAATCTTTGGTCAGGTAGTGTTTGATCCTATAGAAAAGACCAAGTCTTTGTCTTAGCTTTTCAGGGCTCTTCAACGTGGGTAGTATAGTCTAGTTTGTTGTCTATCCATACTCCTAGATATTTGAATTTGTCTACATATTCAGATTTTCACCAAGGATGGTAGAGAGTTGTGGGAGGGTGAATGATGGGATAGTGGAAGAACAGTTCTTGGTGGCAAAGAACATAGCTTTGGTTTCTTGGCATTTAGTAATAATTTATTTTCTAATAGGTTTGTGCTGAAGGAGGGAGAATTCAGACTGTAGGAGCTCACAGAGCTTTTGATGGTGAGGATTGCTCACATATAGTACAGTGTCATCTGCAAAAAGGTGGATATTAGATAGTGAGAGATTGGAATCATATTGTTGATGTAAATGGCAAAAGATGGGACCCAGGATGGAGCCTTGCGGTACCTCTCTTAGGAGTGGTTTAGAGGTAGATAGATCATCTTCATTTTACCAGTTGTAATCTTCCGGAAGATAGCATCTGAACCATTTAAGAGAAGGAGTCAAGGCCTATGGGTTCAGAGAGGAGATTAGAAGATCATGATCCACAGTGTCAAAGGCTTTGCTTAGATCCAGAAACACAGCACAGGTATTATTCTTTTTGTCTAGGGCAGTCTGCCAGTCATTTGTGACTTTGCTAGTGCAGAGATGGTGCTATGCATAGATCTAAACCCAGATTGAGCTGGATTTAGGAGATTGTTAGTATCAGGTAGGCAGTTAACTGAGCGTTTACCAGCTTCTCAAGCATCTTGGATAGTACTGGTAAGATGGAGATGGGCCTATAATTATTGAGGTCCATGGGATCACCTGCCTTAAGTAATGGAAACATGAGCTGTTTTCCATATTGAGGATAGAACCAGTGGCAAGTGATAGATTGAAGAGAGAGGGTGGGTGAGGGGGCGGTTAAGGCGTGCATTGCTACTTTTAGAAAATGGGGATCCAGGGGTCCTGCACTTTTGGTGGTATCTAGCTGGAGTAAAAGGTCTTCTACTTCTTTGAAGAATAATGATTTGAATGAGAATGTGGAAAGCAACCTTTTGTCCCTCAGTAGGATTGTAGGTTCAGTGATGATCTTAATAGGTTTGCAGGAGAGAATTGAAAGCCAGGCCAGCTGTAGTGAAATGATAAGTTAAAGGCATTCAAGATATTTTGCTTGTCGGTGATTTCAATACTATTTAATTGAATTTTGGGTGGTAAGACAGGGGTAGAAGTTTGACCTAGGATGCCTTTATACCTTAGAACCTGGAAGGGTTGTGATGGAGGCATCTAGTTCAGCTGTGTAGAAGGCTGCCTTGGCATTTCTTGCTTGTTTTGTGCAGGAGTTTCTAGCTTTTTCTGAATTGAAGCCAGTCCTTGGATCCTTGTTTTTCTGCCCTTTTCCAGAGTTTGTCTCTGGCAAGCTTGATCTTGGTTAAGGGTGAGCAGAGAACCAGGCAGTTTGAGTTTGGTTCTGACACTGGTGAGGGTGCATGTGAATTGAGGAACTTATGATTATATCATTTAAGATTTGAAGAGCTGCCTCTATTGAGGCTGTGAGATAGAATTCTTGCCAACGTGGTGATGTGGCACAGATCATGGAGATATCCTGAAATATTAAAGTTCTTTTTGACCTTCGTGGAGGAATTTTGCAGGATTGGGTGGCCAGTTGTTGATCTAATGGCAGCTATGGGACAGTGGTCACTTATGTCACTGAATAGTACTCCTGCATAGGGATAATGATGAGGCTTATTACCAACATAATATCCAGGAGTGTGCTGTTGAGAATATTCTTTGGGTTGATCCTTGTTGGTTCTTTGATTAATTGAGAAGAATCCATAGGGTGTCACAGAGGTTACCAGGGTGCAGATGCATTAGTCAAGCAATTCAAGTTCATGTCTCCTAAGATGATGGTGTCTTCAGGGCCCCAGATTAAGTATAGATCCTAGGTGGGATAGGAGTTTGAGGCCTGCAGAGGCGGGCGGTAGGCAACAATCAGTTGAAAGGATGATGTGTTGGGAAGGTTATTTTAATTGACAAGCATTCAATTCCTTTGGTTGTGATGTAGAGTTGAGGCAGGATGCAGAGATGTTTGCTTTGACATAGATGGCTACCCCACACGCCCCTGGATGAGACGGTCAGATCTGAAGAGCCTGGTAGTTGGGAAGGTTTATTTCACTATCTTTTGTTGCAGATTTGAGCCATGTTTCAGATATAACCAGAAAGTCAGGTAGGGTGTGTACAGCCCAGGCCTGTATTGATGAAAACGTTTTTAGGGCTGCAGGCGACTGAGTGAAGAAAACTCAATCCATTTCACGGAGGTTAGGTCAGTTGGAGAGAGATTGAGCTTCAGTGGGGCCGGTTGATTTCCACAGTGCCAACACAGACCAGCAGAAAGAAGATAAGCAGTGATGAGGCACCAAGCGATGGGAGTAGTGAGCAGTCAGGCAGTTTTCTTCTTGGGATCCAATATAGTTGTTGATGATCCTGCTGCATGGTTGTCGATTTTATCATAAGTACCAGCTTAATGGACGAAGCCGTAGAAGTAATTGTAGTGCCAGTATGGTAGCAGGATAGAGGATTCCAAACTGGTTGTGAGCCTTTTTTGGGATTCCCCAAGGATT
The DNA here is from genome assembly GCA_016271365.2 of Neoceratodus forsteri. NCBI lineage: Eukaryota > Metazoa > Chordata > Ceratodontiformes > Ceratodontidae > Neoceratodus > Neoceratodus forsteri. The sequence goes on from CM057450.1 coordinate 1,550,969,527, forward strand.
ATTATGCAGAAGCGGTAGTATATGTATATAGAGTTTAGGGGCATCCACTGGGGAAAGTAGAGGGGGACAGTGTTGAGTGGTCGCCCTAAGCACCTCGGTATGGGTTCCAACAGTTATCTCTTCTGGGTCCAAGGAAGGTGAGAGGCAAAGCAGCAGTAGTAGGCGCAGTAGCATGGTGGAGGGTAGGAAGAGGTTAAAAGAAACTAAGGTGATGTGAAGAAATGAGCTCCGAATTGGCTAGGAGAATAGCTATGGGCGGGGATGAGATTTGGTGGGAAGGTGTGTATAAAAACACCCTGAAGGGGTGGAAGGGCAAAATTTTGCCGGCTTTCCACGTACCTTTCCTGGCTTTCTCCCCCCGGCCTCCTAGTTCCTTCTCTCGGCTGTACGGTGGCGCCCGCCAGCTGGCCTCGGAGCCCTCGGTCTGTGTGTCCTCGAGGGCGGGCCGGCTAGAAGGGAGGGGACAGAGGAGGGCAATCAGAAGTAGCACTTGCAGGCAGTGGCTTGCGAGGTGCTAAGTGTAAAATTGCACAACAAAGACTGGGAGGGTGGGGGGTTGGGCGACAGGCGTCAGCCCAACACAAATGTTAAAAGACTGCAAGGTACTAGTTAAACAGGTAAGTAGGCATTTCCCAGAAGTACACAATAAAACAGCAAAAACAGCTCCTTTTTAGAAATTAAACTTTCAGTAAAGACAAGTAATCTCGACCAGTTTTGGAGGTGCAATACAGCAAAAGTCAATGGGAAAAGCGCACCAATCAGAGGCTGGCAAAGTCAGCGGTCGTCTTCCGATTGGCTATGCAAATATCCCGATACCTTTCTGGCTTTCTCTGTCTCCTGGTTCCCTTCTACGGCTGTAGATGGCCGCCGCCCGCGTGGCGGCTGGGAACCCCTCCGATATGTGCGTCCTCGAGGCAGGGCCGGCTAGAAGGAGGGACAGAGGAAGAGGGCAATCAGAGTAGCACTACTCGAGCAGTGGCTTGCAAGAGGTGCTAAATTGTAAATTGCACAACAAAGACTGGGAGGGTGAGGGAGGGTTAGGCACCTGAGCGTCTAGCTAACACAAAAAGTGATCAAAAGACTGTAATTACTAGTTAAACAGGTAGTAGGCATTTCCCAAGTACACAATAAAACAGCAAAACAGCTTTTAGAGACATTAAACTTTTCAGTAGACAAATAATCTCGACCAGTTTTGGTGGTACAAAATACAGAAAAAGTCAATGGGAAAGGCGCGCCAATCAGAGGCTGGCAAATCGTGTCGCCTTCCGATTAGCTATACAGCTATCTGTACCTCTCTGGCTCCCTGGCCTCTGGTTCCTTCTCGGCTGTGCGGTGGCCGCCGCCGCTGGCCGGACCCTCAGTCTGTGTGTCCTCGAGGCAGGGCCAGCTAGAAGGAGGGACAGAGAGAAGATCAGAGTAGCACTTGCAGGCATGGCTTGCAAGAGGTGCTAAGTGTAAAAATTGCACAACAAAGACTGGGAGGAATTGGGGGGGTTGAAGCCTGAGCGGCCAGCCCAACACAAAATGACCAAAAGACTGTAATGCTAGTTAAACAGGTGAAAGGAGGCATTTCCAAGTACCACACAACACAAAACAGCTCCTTTTGAAATTAAACTTTCGTAAAGACAAATAATCTCGACAGTTTGGTGGTGCAAAAATAGCAAAGTCAATGGAGAAAGGCGCGCCAATCGAGAGCTGGCAAGTCGGTGGTGTATTCCGATTGGCTATGCAGCTATCCGTACCTTTCACGAACTTCTCCTGACCTCCTGGTTCCTTCCTCGGCTGTGCGGTGGCGCCCGCCGCTGGTGACAGACCCCTCCGGTCTGTGTCCTCGAGGCAGGGCCGGCTGAGGGAGGACAGAGGAGGCAATCAGAAGTAACGCAGGCAGTGGCTTACAGAGGTGCTAAATTATAAAACACAACAAAGACTGGGAGGTGGGGGGTTGGCCTGGCGTCTGCCCAACAAAGTGTTAAAGACTGTAATTACTAGTTAAAAGGTAAGTAGGCATTTCCCAAGTACAATAAAACAGCAAAAACAGCTCTTTTAGAAATTAAACTTTTCAGTAAAGACAAATAATCGACCAGTTTTGGTGGTGCAAAAGACAGCAAAGTCAATGGGAGGCGCACCAATCAGAGGCTAGCAAAGTCGGGCGCCTGCCAGATTGGCTATACAGCTATCTACCTTTCTGGCTTTCTCTGACCTCCTGGTTCCCTTATCGGCTGTCCGGCCGCGCCGCCGAGACTCGGACCCCTCCGGTCTGTGTCCTCGAGGCAGGGCGGCTAGAAGGAGGGACAGAGAGGGCAATCAAGTAGCACTTGCAGGCAGTGGCTTGCAGAGGTGCGCTCCTCGAGCCACTGCTGTCAGTCCTAGCAGACATCGGTCTATGGGTCGTCTGTCACTTTGCTATCGCTGGTCCCGTGACCAACGCTACCTCTAGCTCTTCCTCATTAGCCTCTTCAGTGGACTCTAGTGAGAGCTCGGAGTCCTCGGGCTTGGATAGTTCTGACCCCAAGGGTCGCCTTTGTCTCCTGACAATAGGAACACTCCCAGGTCACCGCCTGACTATCCTATGTTCATGGACATCATGATGCACATCCAGGCCTCCAACTGATGGGAGAAGGAGGACCAGGATCCTGAGTGGTGGAGGCTGGCTAAATACGTGAGGCAAAAGGAGCCCAAGCCTCTAGTGGTCCCTCCTTTGGACATGTTCCAGGACCTGACAGGGATCACCTGGAATCATCCATTCTCTGCCATCTCGAAGAAATCAGGGCTATACAGGGCTCCTAGGGAGGAGTCGTTTTTATGGCGGAACACCCTACCGTGGACTTTATGATCATTACGGCAGCTCATAGCCGGCCCAGTGGCACTGAGGGCTGAGGCGCTGGACGCCTTACCTCACACCACGCTGGCAACCCATGTTCGGGAATGAGCACGGGCCGCTGAAGGTTGGCAGGGAAGGAGAAGGATCGAGCGTCCTTTGGACTGCTCTCCTCTGGGGAGGGGGGATACCGGCTCTCGGTGCACTACTGGCTCCTAGCGGTGGCTGGGAGCTAGGGGTGCTGAAGACTACAGTAGGGGAAGCCAAGGCAGACGTTTGGAGGAACGCGTACGGAAGCATGCGCGTTCACTCCATGGACGTCATTGCACGTCCCCGGCTTGAAGGATCTATAAAATTAGGTGGAAAATGGTCCTGGCATGCTTCATGGTGGTCGGTCCCCGCAGGCGCCGCCCCTGCGGCAAGCAGCAACACACCAGCACCATATGCTAGTGTGAGGTGAGTTGAGGGATCCCCGCCACCCCACCATGGAGGGTAAGCCGTGGGGTAGCCGGAGGTTGAGCTCAGAGCGGGGACGAGGCTGGGAGACCAATGGGAGGAACAGCCATCAGGGACCGTGAAGGAAAAAAAGACTAACTGGGAAGAAAAAACGGCAGCTCATGATAGTTCGAAGAAGCCGAAACACCTTAGTAGACAGCCTCGATCAGGAGTCCAGATACTTGGCCAGATGGGCAAGAAAGTCTGTTCTTCGTCTGCTTGCTCAATCCAGTCACTCAACTTTCTCACACATATGGTTCAGTAGCAGAACGCCTTGTGGGAGAAAGGAAATAGCCCAGGCCCTTTCAGACTCTACACAGAAGTCCGAGTTTCTGGATCTTTTGAAATCGTGGTCAGATATAGGCACAAGATGTTTTGAGGGCCTCATATGACACTGCAGATACAGCAGGCTGAGCAGCAGCTTCCGACGTTTGCCTGAGGTGCCACGTCTGGCTTACAGTCTCAGGATTCTCCTGGGATCTGCAGTCAGGCATTCTTGACCTCTCTTTTAAGGGTTCGGTTCTCTTCGGAGACGAGATTGAAAAGCTCATTACTTGTCTCCAAGAATCCAGGAAGTCCATTTGATCCATCCAGAAAATGTATAAAGGAGACCAAAAACCCTTTAGGAAACAGCCCTTTCACAAGACATCAAGTCAGCATCCCTGAAATCAGCCTCAGCAGAGGGAGGCTATAAAGAAAGGCAACTTCCCAGTCTCCTGGTAGCTCTGCTCTCGTGCCACTAAGTCCTCCCAAGCCCCACTGCCCTCCCGGATCAGCTAATGACTCTTGCCCGATCTCCTCCTCTGGCGAAGTGCGGTGGGAGATCAGTGAGATCACGTCTCCTCTACCTAGAGGGCTGGGGCCTTATAACATCAGACCTTTGGGTGTTACAGCTCATAGAGATGGGCCATACGCTGGAGCTTGTGCAGATACTTCTGAAACTCCACCAGTGTCCTCCCATTATCCTCTCTCATTCCCTGAGCGAAGGGGAAATTCAGGCAAATCCTTCAAAAGCGGGCTATTGAGCTAATACCTCCGCCCAGCATGGAAGAGGGTACAATTGCACTTTTTCCTAGTGCCAAAAAAGACAGGAGATCTTTGTCCCGTCCTGGACCTCGGCTTTCTGAACCAGTTTATAGAATGCAAGAGGTTCAGGATGGTGATGCCTCCAGGTCTCATCCCTCTCCTGCATCGAGGGGACTGGCTCCGTTCCCTAGACATGCAGGATGCATACCTACACATTCTAGTCTTTCTACCCCACAGGAGGTTCCTTCATTTCCTCTTTCAGGGTCATTACTACCAGATCTTACTTCGAATGGGAGCTCTTGCAGTAGGCTACACTGTAAGGACTGTGCAGGGCACTAGGACCCCAAAGAAAACTTTCTAGGTAGCAGTACCCAGCGGGGACCACTGCGACACCAAACCACCTCCGATGTCCGCCCGTGGTATAAAGGGGGCGGTCCCCAGCTATTCCCCAGTTCTTTTCCCACTGTCGACCCGTTCACATCGGCTACATGGACGCCTGCATGCTTAACAGTCAATTGCCATTTTCGAAAATAATTTTTCGCAGTTTTTGAAATTTCATCAGTGCATGTCTTCATCGTCATTGCCTACTCACCGCCCTAAGTTGAAGTGCGCGTGTGGGAAGCAGATACCGGCACACGATGGCCATTCGGCCTGCCTCTTCTGCCTGGGGCCCAGTGACAATACCGAATCCTACCCGCACTGCAAGAACTTCAACCAACTAACGCATATCCATCGCCTGAAGGCATGAAGACTTTCTTGCTGGAGCAACAGCTGGCTACCATGCAGAAGACTCGCATCAGGCATAGGTTCCTTTTCTTCGAGGCCAGGGAGTTCCCATAAGAAGGAGAAAAAGCACCATCACTAGGAGACGGACTGCTCTCACTCCTGATCCAGGTCTCTGCATCGGAAGTCAGCCAACTACAGTCCGGGCTTGGACACTCTACCCCCGTCACCGCCTGCCAGTGTTTCTTCAGGGCAAGGGTCTTCGCCCCCTGCCTTAGTCTCAGACCCTACAGCTATACTTCTGGATCTAAGGCCAGGGATTCCACCGTCAAGGAGGCGGGGGACACCCTGTCTGCTACCCGCACTCCGGCGAAGGCCTCTTCATTGTCTGATCGTCCGTCTGGACCAGACTACAGAAAGATGCTTCTGAAACTGGGTTCTCACCTGATGCCAGCTCCCAGAGCATCAGGCATCAGACTCAGTACCACCCAGTCGTCTTCCTCGGCGGTCATGGTCTTCTGCGCCACTGGCGCCTCATGCGCCATCAGACCAACCACCGGCTGAGTCAAGGCCACACCTAATGCCTCACCCAACACAGATGGATGGTGAGACACCGGTGGACCTGCCATCAGATCCAACACCGCCTAAAGACCTGACGCCAGAGAAGCCAAAGTCACCAGTGCATACTCTAGCCCCCAACAAACCATCAGAACCGCCGCCCCGGGAACCTGGCTAAGGGGCCAGTACAAAAGGCCCATCAGCACTAGCTATGGTCTCTTTGACCGAGGTAAAAGACCTTTTTAGTTCCTTGTGGGATACTGTTCAGAAAGACACCTTGCCTAAGGAACCACCGCCTCTTCCACCTCTACCCAAAGACAAATTGCCAGTTCCACTGGATGATGGGTCTTCTGACCGGAGTAGGTGCCACTCCAGGTCTGCCTCCAGGCATCACAGGAGAAGGCACTCCCGATTTTATCTGTGTCAGTCTTCACCATTCATCACAGTTGGGTATGTGGCCGGAGGTCACAACCCTGCCGGAGCTCTGGAGGCATCCTGCAACAGTTCTCACTATTCCCCAAAAAAGCGGATCGGCTGTACTGTACTGCGACAGATGAGCCATTCCTCGGAGAGCAGCCAAAGCCGACTCGGTTGTGTTGACTGCTGCCCACGACAGAACCAAGCAGCCCCGGCACATGAGCTCTCAGTGACAGGACAAAGAATCCAAACACCTGGATTAGTTCAGCAGAAAGGTTTATTCATCGGCTACATACGCCATTCATTCGCTAAACTTCTTGGCCCACATGGTGCGGTACTAGAAATCACTCTGGAACAAGGCAATCGAGCTTGCCAAAAAGCAGCATGATTCTGACCTCAAGACTGAGCTCTCGGATGTACTACAGTCCGACTTGGACATAGGGAAACACGTCCTCAGATCTTCATATGACTGTGCTGATACGGCGGCCAGGGCAGTAGCCACAGGGGTTTGTATGAGGAGGTATTCTTTGCTCCAAGTCTCTGGGTTTAAGCAGGATCTTTAGGATGCCATCATCGTTGCGCCATTCCATGGATCCGTGCTTCTCGGTCAGGACATCGAGCAAATGATCGCGGACCTCCAGGACTCTGGTAAGGCCGTTCAGTTGGTACATCAGTTGTACAGGTCTGAGCACCCCTGGCAAATGTCGCCAGGAGGGCAGAAAGCCTAGGGACAGCAGCAGAGGCAACGCTCGTCAGAAGATACCTCTCGCCTCCGTGGAGCACAGGGATCAAGGAACAAACGTCCCAGGTCTCCTTGCCCACCCCGGCTCAAATGCCTGACTCCGGTCCGGCCCCATACCACCTGTTGAGTCCAGGGCAGAGGTGGTAGGGGGTAAGTTCTCACTTTACTCGATGGGTGGACCTCCATCACCAATGATGCATGGGTCCTCCAGTTGATAGAGAGGGATCATGTGCTAGAATTTCTTTAGATGCCCTTAGACAGTCCCCCAGTCCAAGCATCTTACTCCCTCTCACATGCGAGTCGCCATTGAGAATTGCAGTTTCTGTTGAATGACAAGGCAGCAGAACCAATTCCATCCCCTCAGTGGGGTAAAGGGTTCTACTCTTGCTTCTTCCTGGTACCCATGGAGACAGGGGATCTTAGCCTGATCCTGGACCTGAGCCTCTTGAACAACTATATAGAATACAAGAGGTTCAGGAGGGTCACCCTGCCGAGCAGTCTTCCCATGCTGCATCAAGGGGGCTGGCTCTGCTCCCTAGATATGCAGGATGCCTACTTCCATATCCTGGTGCTTCCAGCTCACAGGAGATTCCTGAGGTTTTACTTTCAGGGAAGGCATTACCAGTTTCGGCCCTTGCCCTTCAGCCTTTCCTCGGCACCTCGCGTGTTCACAAAGTGCCTAGCAGTAGTGGCAGTAGCCTTAAGGAGGCAGGGTCACATTGTGTACCCATATCTCGATGATTGACTTCTGGCTGCCTCATCCAGGGATCGGCTTCTGACAACCCTAGAGGAGACCTTCACCCTGTTCAGCTCCCTAGGAGTCACCCTGAACATAGCCAAGTCGCTTCTGACACCCTGTCAGAGGCTTCAATACATAGGGGCAATCCTAGACACATAGCAAGGGAAGGTCTTCCTCCCGCCAGACAGGGCATCACGCCTTTGATCATTGGCCCACAAAGTATCAGCTGCTCACCATGTACCAGCTCAATCCATACTCCAACTCTTAGGCTACATGGCCACGGCCATCGTGACCATACCCTCCGCATGTCTCTTCATGAGAGTCCCTCAGTGGACCCTCAGGGTGCAGTGGGATCAAAGGAAGGACAACTTTGACCAACCAATCTTGATCTCCAAGGCCATGGTTCAGACTCTCTCCTGGTGGCTTTCGCCGCAGAATCTGGAACCGGGAATTCCCTTTAAGAGGGACCTTCCATTGCAGGTTCTTACAACCGATGTTTCAGACATGGGTTGGGGCGCTCATTTTCAGAGCCATCAGACTCAAGGAACATGGTCCTCTGTAGAATTGACACTACTGTATATATCAGCATTCTGGAGATGAGTAGTTCTATATGCCCTGCAGGTGTTTCGCCTGGATCTTCATCCAGGTCCCCTGTTGGTGCAGACGGACAGCAGGTCAGTCGTCCACTATATCAACAAACAAGGGGACTCACTCCTACCCTCTTTGTCGAGGAGGCTACGAGTGTGGTTTTGGGCTCTGGAACACGACCTCTCGCTCACCGCAGTGCACGTTTCAGGGGTCCAAAATGTCTTGACCAACTCTCTGTCGGTCTTGGTCAAAGACACACGAATGGGAACTCCTGCAGTCTGTAGCAGACGACCTCTTCCAAAGGTGGGGCCATCCAGAACTGGACCTCTTTGCGTCCCCGTGCAATGCAAAACTGCCCAGTTTCTGCTCGGTAGATCAAGGGCGGTTGTTTTCTGGCGAGGCACTGTCACTTTGCTGGACAGGAAGGTTTCTACGCCTTCCCCCTTCCTCTTCTGCAGAGGGCTCTGCTCAAACTCCGAGCAGAAATGATTCTTGTGGCTCCGCTTTGGCCTTCTCAGATATGGTTCCTGTTACTGCAGCAGCTGGCAGTGGAACCTCTGATCCCCCTGCCCTTGTCCTCCCACTTATGGTCACAAGAGCAGGGCAGATTGGTTCACCCACACCACCGGTCCCTACACCTGCATGCCTGGCACCTGCAGACGTAGCCACAGTATGCTATGGGGTATCTCCTCGGGTGGCCAAGGTCTTGGTCGTAGCTAGAAAACCTTCCACTAGAGCCACATACTCTATGAAGTGGAAACATTTTTGCTTGTGGGCTGCCAGTCGGGGTCTGGACCCCGTCCTGTGCCCTCTTAACGCTGTTCTTGAATATCTTCTCTCTCTGTCGGATTCGGGCCCTTGTTACTCATCCATTAAGGTACACCTCTCTGCGATTTCAGCCTATCATATACCAGTGGATGGCAGATATGTTGCCCAGATGGATCTGGCCTGGACATTTTTGAGGGGAATTCTTCATCTGAAACCTCCCATTAGGGACCCTATTCCCCCTCTTGCGACCTTTTGTTTTTGTTAGAAAAACTTGCATTGCCTCCCTTCAAACCAGCTGCAGATTACGAGCTACGCTTTCTGTCGTGGAAAGCGTTGTTTTTATTTGCAGTTACTTATGCCCAGAGGATTTCCGAGCTTTAGGCTCTGATAGCAAAAGAGCCATATTTAGTTTTCCACAAGGACAGGGTGTCCTTGTGGACAAATCCTAACTTTCTGCCCTAGGTGGTGTCACAATTTACCCTTAATCAGGACGTCAGCCTTTAGGTTTACTACTTGGAGCATTGTAAGTCAGGGGCCCTACATCGCACTCTGGATGTTCACAGGTACTCAGATACTACATCAACTATACTCAGACACTTGGGAAATCTGACCAGTTGTTCGTTTCATTTGCCCAGAGAACCCTGGGATCGCCAGTGGCAAAACAGACTTTGTCCAGATGGCTAGTCCATTGCATCACTTTCTGTTACAACAAACCCCTTACTGGCTCGATTAAGGGTCACTCCACCAGGAGCTGCTCAGCTTCTTTGCAGCATTCCGAATGTCTCGGCAGCTGACATCTGCACAGCAGCTACTTGAGTTCAGTGCAACACTTTTGTGAGGCATCACAGTTTAGACATTGCTTCCAGGCGGAGAGCTGGATTTGGTCTAGCGGTACTTCAGGGCCTGTTGTCTTAAAGCTTCCTTCCGCTTTCCAGTTTTCCACCTCCCAATCCACTTGGGATCATTTTGGTACTGCTTGGTACTCGGTCCCTATAGTGTAGCCTGCTGCAAGAGTTCCCACTCGAAGTAAGATGGTATAGTTACGCAAGAACTTACCGTAACAGTAGATCTTCAAGAGGAGCTCTTACAGCACACATTATTTCCCACCCTCCTTCCCCCTGGTCCTTTTTCTCCTTTCCTTACTTACCCATGGCTGTGTTTTCCACTAGCCTTAGTTCTCTATGATTTGTCAGCCGGGTCTCTGGCGGGAGAACTTGGGAGTGGCTGGGGACTGCCCCATTTATACCATTGGCTGATGTCTGAGGCGGTCCAATGTCAGGGGGCAGTCCCCGATGGGAACTGCTAGCTAGGAAGTTTTCCATGGAGTCCTAGTGCCTGGCAGCATAGTCCTTATGGTGTAGCCTGCTGCAAGAGCTCCTCTCTAAAATCTGCTGTTACGGTAAGTTCTTATGTAACTGTACTTTTTGAGCCCTGCCTTCCGGCCTGTGCTTCGCTCCCAGGGTCTTCACCAAGTGCCTCGCAGTGATGGCTGCAGCTCTATGACGCACGGGCCATTATGTCTTTCTCTACCTAGACAACTGGCTTTTGATGGCTTTCATAAGGGATCAGCTGGTTTGCACTCTCTGAGACACCTTTATACTCTTCCATGAGCTGAGGATTACCCTGAACTTTCCCAAATCATCCCCAGAGCCCAGTCAGAGACTTCAGTTCATAGGAGTGGTCCTGGATACCGTTTAGGACAAGGTCTTCCTACCCTCAGACAGGGCGGATTGCCTTCGAGTTCAGGCACGTCTGGTGTCTTCAGCTCGTCAGGTTCCAGCTCAGATCTTTTTGAGACTCCTTGGCCACATGGCGGCAGCCATCCCTATGGTTCCCATGGCTCGCCTGCACATGAGGGTCCCTCAGTGGACACTCAAGGTACAATGGGACCAGAGGTCCAATGACCTCGACCGGCTAGTTCGAGTGTCAGACCCAGTTCGCAGGACTCTTTCCTGGTGGTTCAACCTCCAGTTTATTGGCAAGGGTTAATTTCCAACAGGAGCCCCGAGATGGGTTCTCACCACGGACGCTTCTGGTTTAGATAGGGAGCTCATCTGAGAACAGGCAGACCCAGGGGTCTGGTCTACAGAAGAGCAGTCACCCATATCAGTGTCCTGGAGATGCGGGCAGTCTTGAATGCCTTGCAGGCTTTTCAATGAACCTCTTTGATCCAATTGGACAATATGTTGGTAGTATTTTACATCAGCAAGCAGAGAGGAAACTCATTCGTCCCCCTCTGCAGGGAGGCAATGAGGGTCTGGTACTGGGTACTGGAACACCGCCTAGATATCACCACAATTCATGTTCCAAGCATCCAAAACATTTTGGCCAACAGCCTAAGCCAGTCTCGGTCCAGGGCTCATGAGTGGGAGCTCCTTCAGTCAGTAGCAGACCAGCTCTTCGACAGATGGGGCTATCCAGAGTTGGACCTTTTTGCATCCCCACTCAATGCCAAACTGCCCAATTTTTGCTCTCTAGATCCAGGGCCTGAAGTTTACTGGTGAGATGCATTGTCCCTCTGCTGGACAGGAAGGTTCCTTTATGCCTTCCTCCTCTCTCTCTTCTGCAGAGGGTTCTTCTGAAGCTTCAGGGAGGAGGCAGAGATGATTCTCATTGTTCCTCTTTGGCCTTGGCAGATTTGGTTTCCACTACTGCAGCAGTTGGCAGTGAAGCCTCTGCTTCCTCTGCCTCTCAGCTCACACTTGCTCTCCCAGGATCAGGGTATTCTTGAACTCTGGTCCCTGCATCTTCATGCGTGGCTCCTGCAAAGTTAGCTATGGATAGGTATGGGGTTTCTCAAACGGTGGTGGATGTCCTAGTGGCAGCCAGAAAGCCCTCTACAAGATTTACTTATGCTATGAAGTGGAAGAGATTTTGCTTGTGGGTTTCCACCCGCCAGTTTAATCCCCTTTCCTGCCCTCTGAACTCCGTGCTTGAGTATCTCCCCTCTCTATACGAGCAGGGCCTGAACTATTCCTCTATCAAGGTGCGTTTATCTGCCGTTTGGGCATATCCTGCTCCAATAGAGGGAAAAACCATCACTCAGCTGGACGTGACTCGTGCCTTTCTGCACTTAAGACCTCCCCTAAGAGATCCCGTTCCCTCTCGGGATCTCTTTTTTTTATGTTAGAAAGCTCACACACACACACCCCCCCCCAGTTTGAACCAGCCACGGATTGCAAGCTCTGCTATGTCGTGGAAAGTGGTATTTTTAGTTGCCATTACTTGCTCTCAAAGAATTTCAAAACTCCAGGCTGTAATGTGTAAAGAGCCTTATTTGGTTTTTCATAAGGACAGGGTGTCCTTACACTCAAATCCTTAGTTCTTACCTAAGGTGGTGTCTAAGTTCACTCTTAACCAGGACATCAACCTCCCAGTTTATTATCCTGAGTATTCCATTGTGGGGGGGGGTAAGCGTTGTTGCATACCTTTGTTGTGCACAGAACGCTTTATTACTTGGACCCACACTGCTCCTTTCGATCTCTGGATCAATTGTTGGCCTTTCGTTTGCCCCCAAATCTCGGGGCACCCCAGTCACCAAGCAAACGCTCTCTAAATGGTTGGTGGACTGTATTGTTCTAGGAGCATGGATATGTTGTTTATCCACACTCTTTGGCATGTCTCCTTCCGCTTTAAATCTCATCGGAAGTCTTCAAGCTGGCTCCTCCCACCCACGCGGGTGGTATATACCTCTGCTTCGCCCCACTGGAAGATTCAGGTTGCCTCCCTTGTGTTCACACATCTTGTAAGCCCTGGTTTTCAAACCTTCGGTTATTCCGAAAATTCACATTGTTTGCGTTAGCAATTGCAAGTTTGCGGCTTCGATAATGGAAGACAAGTCTTACTCAGGTTTAAATTCGGTGCCCTTCTGGCCAGAAAATATTCTGCACCAATCCCCACACCCGTGCTTCTCATTTCTTTGTGCTTCCACCATGACACCTCGAAATGTGACCTGTGTCTCGCTCTTTCATCCCAATGTCCTCGGCGACTATCTCATGCCTGCAGCTGGGGAGGCCAGAGAAGAGGAATCTGGTGAAAATCAAGGAGGCTTGGTGGGCGGTTCCCAGCTCACGGGATCCATGAGAGCAATTGAACGCATGCAAGCTGCTGGGGGAGTGAGCTGCCCGTGCTGGCCCAGTCTCGGAGCTTCTTCGTTCTGCTCAAACCTGGGCTCCGCCTTTCCTCAGGTTCCTTCCGAGAGTTGTGCCAGTCTCTTCCAACCCAGGGAGAGGCACCTGCGGGCTCACACTCCTCTCAATCCCGTAAGCGAGAGAAGGATCCAGGAGCGGGAGACATCTCGGTCCCAGGAGCACGCGGTCTCGACTTCTCGGCTCAAGATCGCCGTCATGACTTTTCGGCTTTGGCCGTCTGGGTCAGTCAACCTAATTATCTATTGATGAGGTTGAAATCATGATCGATCCTATCAATCCAATATCACCAACTCCAGTCGGCGATTCCTCGATCAAACCCTAGTCTGGTCTTTCAGATGCGAGACCCAGCCTGCTGGGTCTCTGGTCGAAGAAGTGGTCTCTGATCCTGGGAAATCACTGGTCCCACTGGTGTTCCCGGCGCCACCGAGTCAGCGAACCGATCTCGATCAAGGTCTCTGACCCCCTTGACCGACAGGCCGTGGAAGAGCCATAAACGCTCTAAAAACAGGCGACGCCATCAGTCGTTCTCATCCTCCTCGGATGAGGGGAGGCTCCGGCTTAAACTCAGATGCTGCAAGGACCTCGTGGCAGCAGCTGATTTTGATCGAGCACAAGCCGACCCCGGCCATTACCTGGCTTTCGCCTCCTAGGATGAAGCCAACTCCTTCGGAGCCAATTAAATCGGTTCCTCAGCCCGCGGAGCTGGCAGAACCACCAGTTCGGCCCAAAACAATCTCTACATAGATTGTGGTGGAACCACTGCCCAAACAGCCTGTGGGAGGGGCTCCTTCCAAGAAAGACAGACCAGACACCGGGATTCCCCGGTGATTGTCAGTTACGGTTCCCCCAGACCGCCCTCGACGAAGTCGAAGATGACTGGAAGCGGTTGGCCGTTATATCCAGATTCCTCATTCGGACATCACTGGCTTGCATTCACATCCAGGTGATGATGAATCAACTGTTGGCCTAGAGACTGAGGAAGGTCCCTCGTCTTTCCAAGGGATCCTTCACCTCATCTCTGAATCTACAGGGATGCCTCTGGAGCCAATCCAGACAAAGGCGGAATATCCTTTTACGGACATCCTTAAGAGACCAGATGCCCCAACGGAAGCCTTTCCTGTGGCTGAGGCCGTCGTCGGCCCGGTCCTCAAACTTTGGCAGTGCCCTGCCTCTTGTCCAGCTCTGTCTGCTCACATGGCCCCCAAGTACACAATATACATGGGGTCCCTTGCAGGGTTCATAGGGCACCCTTCGTCCAAGAGCCTGGTTACGCCTCTGTGTTCAAGTGTACTGGCAGTTCTGCCGACACTGACCGACCGACCTGAGTCCAAGCTTCTGGACATTCAGCCAATAAGGTCTATGCGGCTTCCTCCTTGTGCCTTCGTCAGGTAAGTTCGGCCATCATCATGGCACACTTCTCTCACGCTCTTTTAGCGTCGCTGGATGAAGTCCTCCCACATCTACCCGCGGACATGCAGACCGCTGTCAAGCAGGTCTGGGATCAGGTGCCGAGCTGTCACCAAACAGCAGCTTCAGGTGGTCCTGGACAACGGGGATTCTTGTGCCGCCGGATGGCTGCCGCAGTTGCCTCTCATCGCAGGGCTTGGCTGAGGCTCTCCTCCTTTCCGACGGATACCCAGCACAAACTAGTTGACGTGCCCTTCCTCTGGACGGACTTCTTCGGACCAGGAGTGGCCAGTCACCTTCAGCGCATTGAGCAGTCCAGTGCCACCTTGGACGCTACTTCTGCCAAAGGTTCTTCAGGCAAGAACCAGCAGAAGAAAAAGAAGCCTTTTCGGCATTCTTCCCCTGCAGCTCAGCAGTCCTCCTTTCAAGGTGGACAGCAGCATCAGCAGCAGGCTCAAGCTTGGCGCCCCCGGCCCAACCCCAGACCCCAACAGGCCCGTAATGGAGACTGAGGTTCCGGTCCTGGAGCCTCCTCCTCCTACAAGCCTGCTCAGTGATGGGGCGGGGGCTGTCAACCCTTTTCCCGTCACCTCAGTTCTGGGTCCTCCAGTTGGAGAGCCGACTCCACCACTTCCTTTCTGCCTGGTCCGTGGTCACTTCAGACAGGTGGGTTCTCGACGTAGTCGGTCAGGGACTGCCTCTGGAATTCGAGCAGTACCCTCCAAGCTGAACCTGTGCCCCTCGGGAGGAAAGAGTATCCGGTCAGACCCAGTCGGCTCTCCGAAACGACATCGCTCAGCTCCTCCTCAAGGAGGCAGCAGCTCCAGTGGCAGATCCTCCAGTAGACCCAGGCTTTGTTTCCAGGTTCTTCCTGGTGCCCAAGCGGACGAGGGGGCTGGCGCCCCATTCTAGATCTGCACGACCTGAATCAGTATCTCAGGTCACGCATCTTTCGGATGGTCATCTGGTCCCAGATCATACCATCCTTGGAGCGAAACATGTGGTTCCGTTCACTGGATCTGCATTAACATTCCAATCCTTCCGTCCATCAGCAGTTACTTCACTTCAGGGTTGAAGGGACCCTGTGTGAGTTCCAGCCATGCCGCTCGTCATCAGCCCCACGGGTCTTCACCAAATGCATTGCAGTGGTGGCAGCCCATCTCAGGCATCGGGGTGATTTATCCTAACCTCGATGATTGGCTCCTAGCAGGATCCACCTAACAGGAGGTGGAGAGGTTCAGGGACCTGGTCCTCCAGACCTGCTCTCAACTCTTGACTCCTTATCAACGAGGCCAAGTCAGAACTCGTGCCTTCTCAGGTGATGAGCTTCATCGGGGCAGAGCTCGACTCTTGTCGAGCCAGAGCTCAGCTTCCGGCGGACAGGGCGGAGGTTCTTTCCTCCTTTGCCCAATCATTTCTGGTTGGGCAATTGCGCCCTACCCAGGACTTTCTGCGCCTTCTGGGTTGCATGGCAGCGTGCACCTCAGTGGTCCATTGGGCCCTGTTGCACATGCGCACCCTCCAATGAGAGCTGGCCGCCCAGTGGACTCAGTGCCATGGTCATTTCGACCAATTGATCACTGTAACCCAGAAGATGTGGGACATTCTCCAGTGGTGGACCACCCCAGACTGGTTGCAGGAAGGGATCCAGTTTGTCTGCCCTGAGCCGACAGTCCTCCTCACGACCGAAGCCTCTCATGGGCTGGGGAGCCCACATGGGGACGAAAGAGCCCACGGGCTCTGGACCCCCCGAGGAGTCCCAATGCCACATCAACCTGTTGGAGCTCAGAGCAGTCAGACTGGCACTGTCAGCTTTTGCTCCTCAGCTCCGGGGTCAAGTGGTTCAAGTCCAGACGGACAATACCACGACCATGTACTACCTCAACAAACAGTGTGGCAGGCACTCCCGTCTGCTGTGCAGGGAGGCGCTCCACACCAGGACTCTCATGAGCCGATTAGAGGCAGATCTCCTAGCCATCCATGTGGCAGGAGCCTCAAACCATCTGGCGGATGCTCTCAGCCGCTTAGGCCAGACATCCCATGAGTGGTCTCTCTATCCAAAGGTAGCTTACTGCCTGTTCTCCCACTGGGGCAAACCGATGGTGGACCTGTTTGCCTCAAGGGAAAACACCAAGCTGAGGCTGTTTCATGCCCGCCTCCCTCAGCAGGGCTCGCTGCAGGGGGATGCCTTCTCGAGGCCGTGGACCCCAGACCTCTTTTACGCCTTCCCTCCATTTCCCTTGATTCACAAGGTGCTCCTCAGGGTGAGGAGGGACAAGGCGAAGGTGATCCTGGTAGCCCCGGACTGGCCGTGCCAGTTCTGGTATCCACATCTCCTCAGCCTCAGCTGCAGGCACCCTAAGCGACTTCCAGCGCGCCCGGACCTGATATCACTCAACCAGGAGAAGGTATTCCATCCAAACCTTCAATCCCTGCACCTCACAGCCTGGTATTGGAGCAGCTAGAGTTCCAGGCTTTGGGTCTTTCCGAAGATGTCTACACTGTGGTGGAGGCATCCAGAAAGAAATCGACCAGAAAATGTTATGCTTTCAAATGGAAAAGGTTTTCCATTTGGTGTCTGGGCAAGGGCCTGGACCCTTTGTCCTGTTCAGTGGCTAACATTCTTGACTACCTTAGGTCTCTCTCCAAAGGGGGTCTGTGGTCATCGACCCTTAGGGTGCACCTGGCAGCCATCTCTGCTTACCAGGCACAGGAGACAGTGGTAGAGTGCTTTTTCAAAGGTCTGGATCACATATCCCCTCCAGTGCATGAACCTCCACCTCCATGTGATCTACTGCTGGTACTGGTAAAGCTCATGGGCAAGCCATTCGAACCAATACACAAATGTGAGTTGTCACACTTGTGAAAGACAGCCTTCCTGGTGGCTATCGTGTCTGCCAGAAGGACAGGGGAGCTCCAGGTGCTTTCAGTGAACTCCCCTTATCTGGTTTTCCACAGGGACAAGGTTGTCCTATGCCCCCACCCAAAATTCCTTCCGAAGATGGTGTCAGAGTTTCACCTTAACCAGATTTTAACTCTGCCAGTATACTACCCTGATTACCTTGGACCTGAGACGAGCCTTCTCCTATTACAAGGAGAAGACTTCGGAAATTCGACGAGAGATTCGCCAGCTGTTTGTCACCTATGCTGAAGCCGCTTCTGACAGACCTGCAGCCAAACAGACCATTACAGGATGGATCACATCATGCATAGGTCTGTCTACGAGTAGGTGGGCAAGGACTCTCCCAGAGGGATAAGAGCTCATTCTACCCGCCATACTGCTGCATTGGTGGCTGCTTCCAGGGACATCCCTATCTAGGAAATCTGTCGGACTGCTACCTGGAAGTCCGCAAATACCTTCATCACCCACTACCACATCGACCTTGAGTCATGCCAGGATGCTGGTTTTGGGGCCTCAGTTCTCCAATCTCTGTTCCCTAAGTAGGGGGTGTGCGTCTTGCCTCCCTCCTCCCAGAGAACTGCTAGGAGTCTGCCGAAGAGTGTGGATGAATAACTTTTTTTTTGTTGTTGTTGTTTAACCAGGACTAGCACACTAAGATGAAAGCTTTTTTACAGGTGCAACCTGGGAGCACAGGGAAGTTAAGTGACTTGCTCAGGGTCACACGGTCTCCAAGTGGAAGCTGTGGGATTCAAACCCAGGTCTGGTCTGCTGGATGTCACCAGATTTGCAGCTCAGAGCCTTAAACCACTGCGCTAAACTGCCTCCCAAAACATATCCACACTCCTAGAAAAAACAGGTTACTCACCTGTAACAGTAGTTCTAGGAGTGGTATATGTTCATCCACATGGACCCACCCGACTGCGGACGCACACAACCTGGCTTCCAGTGGGCTAAGATCTAGTGTCATGGGGCGGAGCCGAGGTATATAACACCCGGGTGGGTGGGAGGAGCCAGCTTGAAGACTTCCAGTGAGATTTAAAGCGGAAGAGGATGTGCCAAAGAGTGTGGATGAACAACATATACCACTCCTAGAACTACTGTTGCAGGTGAGTAACCTTTTTTTTTTGTTTGTTTTTTTGTTTTGTTTTGCTACAAGTACAGGAAGCCCCTACCGGGACCAGTAAGGGGTTCCGCAACAGACATCTGTGCAGCAGCTACTGGGAGCTCTGTTCACACCTTTATCAAGTACTACAGCTTGGACATTGCTTCTAGGCGCAGAGCCAGGTTCGGACTGGCAGTCTTTAAGGGCCTCGTATCCTAGACCCTTAGTTGGCAGTCTAGTCTCTAGCCTTCTCCTGGACTTTTCCCGTGCCTTGTCTCCTTACTGCTTGGGACTCCGTCCTAATGGTTGTTGCCTCTTGCAAGAGCTCACACTCGAAGTAAGATAGTACAGTTACGTAAGAACTTACCGTAACATTAGATCTTCGAGAGGAGCTTTTGCAGCAGGTGCTGCTCTTCCTCCCTCCTTTCCCTCTGGCTTGTGCTCTGTCTTTACTTTTGGCGAGAACCTGCCCGGTTCTCCTTCTGCTTCAGACTTGGGGTCTCCTGCGGGAGAATTGAGGTGGGTCCGAGTACCACCCCCTTTATACCACTAGCTGACGTCGGGGGCGGTCTCCCGCTGAGGACTGCTAGCTGGAAGGTTTCTGTGGGGTGCTGGCAGCTTAGTCCTAAGGGCTATTGTCTGCTGCAAGAGCTCCTCTTGAAGATCTACTGTTACGGTAAGTTCTTACATAACTGTACTTCCTTAGAGGTTTTTGCCTCTCCAACAGTGATTATTCCTCCTGTGCATTCTGCACCCAAGGACGCAATTTTGGCACCCTAGAAAAGGCATTCTCAATTGCTTGCAGTTCCCAGAAAGGCTAATAAACAATAGTCAGCCCGTACTACAAAGCCTTATTCAAACAACATGAAGTCTTGCTATATTCTAACAGTAGCAGTGAGTCCCAACCTTTGAACTGCCCCGGAGATGAAAGAGTTAACTTTCCATGCCAGGCATGGAACGCTGAGCTCGAGCTCAGTTGAGACTCTGTCTGTTGTTCTTCAAACTCAAACCGTCAGATTCTTTACTCCGCCTCACTGAACAGTCGCTCCAGAGATTTCTCCTTCTGCTTGGTTCAGTTTGTCGGTTAAAGTACCGCTTTTCTCGGTTTTCAACTGAATTTAAACCGTAACCTATCGGTTCAGTCTCTGTCTGTGGTATTTGTGAGTACTAGATAGGTTTTATTTTATTCTATTCTGTGTGGAACTTGTAAACGGTTTATCAGTTTGGTTTGAACCAATCAAGTTGCTTAAAAAATCTTAAATTGTGCTTTTAGGGTGTGGTTACCGGTTCTTATCGGTTCTAAAAAACCCGGATTTTATTACGTTTTTTTCCACGACCCGTGACACAGTTGGGAACCGATAAGAGGGTCTTGCCTGGCGGATTGCCATAAAAGGGTAAGTTTGGTTAGGACTGGCACTATGTCTGAGAAACCCAAAAGAAAAACCGGACCCACTGGGTTTCAACACTGCAGTGTGTGTGTTGGGAAGTCTTGGCCAAGGCTGACCCCCACACCACCTGTGTTTGTCTGGGGTTTGACCACCTCAATGCAGACTGCCAGATTTGCAAAACTTTCCCTGCAGCTACCCTAGAAAAGAGAGCTGGGAGGCCAAAAAGTCCACTGAACCGGATGGCCAGCCCGGTTCGGTTCAAACCGAACCAGAAGGAGTGCCCTCTGACCAGGGCGAGACTTCTTCGGGCAAAAGGAGAGCCGATTCTGAGGAGTCGGTTCTAGCTAAAGAACTAGAAAAGAAAAATCAGCTGTGTGGAGCCAAACTTTCCTCTCCAACCACTGAAGAAATAGCCAAAGCGATCAAAATTGTCCAGTCGCTTCCCATTCCACCGAACCAGCACCATCAGGCAGGCGCTCGTTCTGCCGGTTCCACCGGTTCAAGAGTATGATTTAGAGGAATTTTATGAACCGGAGGAGGAGGAAGAGGAGTATGAGGAAAGTGAATGTGGATTTGAAAGTCTGGATGTGCCCATTGACCCGGACATCTCCCCAGACAGACCTTTAGGAATGTCTCCTCCTAGGCTTTCTGAGTCCCCTTCCCATTTCATGTTTTATAAAAAAGTGGCTGAAACCCTTCAGCTTCCTATAGAAGAAGCTGTGGATGATCAGGAGGAGCCTGACTATGTAGAAATGATGGCTATCCCAGAGTCTAGGAGGCTGTCTATTCCTTGCACAAATCTTTTGAGAAACAGACATTTAAGATTTTAAAGACTCTAACACTATACCTCCTGTGGATAAAAGAATGGACAAGAGGTATACATTGTCAGGCTCAGACACAGAGTTCTTACACAACAATGCAGCCATGTTAGTAGTGCAGGCTGCAGCCTGTGATAAGGCAAACATTCCCTTGGCTTCACACCCCCAGACAAGGACTCCAGGAGGATTGATGCCATGGCAAAGAAACAGTACATGGCAGCATCCTTGGGACTCAGACAGGCCAATTATATGGCCTATACTGCTAGGTATCAAAAATCCAGATGGGACACTGTTATGGCTTTAGCAAAACAGGTCCCTGGCCAGCTTGCCAAGGAGCTGGAGCAGGTGGCTGCTGATGGTATTGAGGCATCCAAGGTGCAATTCCATGCTGCAGTAGACTCCAATGATGTGTCATCTAGAGTCATGGCTACAATTGTGGCACTTCGATGAATGGCTTGGCTCAGATGTACTAGCCTATCACAGGATACCCAGACTAAGGCCATGGATTTTCCTGTTGTGGGTAATTCTCTGTTTGGGGAGCAGACAGAGAATTACATGAAGAAAATGGATGAGTATAGGACCACCTATAGGAGTGCACAGGCCAAGGAAAGTCAGGCCACTCCTCAAAGGCAGCTTCCCAGGGGCAGGGGCAGGCCTTTTCATAGGCCTTTTTACTAAGCCCAGGTCTCCTCTTCTGCTTATGCCCAGAGGGGTTTCTTTAGAGGGAGAGGCAGACGGGTACTAGCAGGCCAGCTTTCACTCCTCAGCCCAAAGCTCCTGCCAAACAGGCACCCTGATGGGGTTGCCAGGGCCGATTCTCAGCTACCTGTAGGGGGCAGGCTGGCTTACTTTGTCCAGGACTGGAAGTCTTTGACATCAGACAAGTGGGTCCTGGAAGTAGTAAGCCAGGGACTGTTTCTCAGCTTCAGAAAATTTCCCAAGATGAGAACCAGATCCTTTCCACCTGCAAATCCTTCAGAGACCCTTGCCCTAGAGGCAGAGGTTTCTTCCCTTCTGGCTCTCAGAGCCATAGAAAGGGTTCCTACCCTACACAGGGGCAAGGGATTATACTCCAGGTACTTCCTAACCCCCCCAAAAGACAGGAGAATGGCGTCCCATCCTGGATTTAAGATATCTGAACAAGCACCTTTTAAAACCAAAATTCAAAATGGTGACTCTGGGAATAATTCTGCCCTCTCTAAGGCCACGAGACTGGCTAGCCTCCCTGAACCTCAAAGATGCCTATTTTCACATTCCCATCAGGTGCTCCCACAGAAAGTACCTCAGGTTCGAGTTGCCCTCAGGCCACTATCAAGTCAGAGCAATGCCCTTTGGCCTAAGGGTGTTAACAAAGTGCCTGGCAGTAGTGGTTGCTTTCCTAAGGAGAAAAAAGATCTCCATCTTTCCATACTTGGACGACTGGCTCATAGTGGGTCAGTCTCCAGACCAAGTCAAGTCACATCTGGAAATAACTCAGCAAGTGCTCACTTCCTTAGGATTCCTCCTCAATCTTCCAAAGTCAGTTCTCGAGCCAGTACATCTCCTCACCTTTATAGGGGCAGAGCTGGATACAATAAGAGCAAAAGCCTTCCTTCCCCTGGACAGAGCAAGGACCCTTATAGAACTGGCCTCTTCTTTCACCCTTCAGGTGTCTCGACCAGCAAGACATTTCTTGCAGCTCCTGGGCTACATGGCAGCCTCTACAGCAGTGGTCCAGGGGACAAGATTCTAGATGAGGGACATTCAGTTCCACTTAAGAGCCTTCTGGTCCCAAAGAAAGGATTCCCATGCCAAACTAGTCCCAGTGACTCGAACCCTGATCCAGGCTCTGCAATGGTGGCAGGATCAGGACAATTTGAGACAGGGAGTTCCTTTTGTCCCTCAGTCTCATTCAGTGATACTCACCACAGATGCCTCCCTGCTGGGCTGGGGATCCCATTTGCGGGATCTTACCACCCAAGGACTGTGGTCACCTCAAGAATCTCTGCTTCTCATCAATGTATTGGAACTCAGAGCAGTGTTTCTGGCACTGCAAGCCTTTTCCAAATCTATACAGAACAAGGTAGTCCAGATCAGAACAGACAATACCACCACAATGTGGTACATCAACAGCAAGGAGGCACTCGGTTCACGGCCTTGTGCACAGAAGCAATGAAACATAGAAACATAGAATTTGATGGCAGATAAGGACCGCTTGGCCCACCCAGTCTGCCCATTTCCTACCTAATGGATAAACTGCAGATCCTAGTTAACCAGCAGCCTACTTCTTTCTACCCCACCCCCTAGAACTGCCTTATGACTGTCCCATGCATGTTTGAATTCAACCACTGTTTTGACTCCACAGCTCCTCCGGAAGGCCGCTCCATGTATCCACAACCTCTCTGTGAAAAATACTTCTACATTACCTCTGAACTGAAGCGCCCCCAATCTTCAAATTGTGCCCTTGTTCTTGCACACCTCTTTTCTGAAAGATGCTACCCTCTTGGACTTTGTTGATTCCCTTGAGGTACTTGAAAGTTTCTATCGTGTCCCCCCTCTCCCTCATTTCCTTGAGGCTATACATATTAAGCTCCTTTAGTCTCTCCTCGTATGTCTTTCAGTGCAGACCCTGCATCATTTTAGTTGCCCTCCTCTGGACAGCTTCCATCCTGTCTATATCATTGCGGAGATTGGGTCTCCAGAACTACACACAGTACTCCAGGTGGGGTCTCACTAGCTGTCTGTACAGAGAGATAACTTCCTGTTTTCTACTGGTGATGCCTCTCCCTGTGCATCCCAGTATCCCCCCAGCCCTCCTTACTGCCCTCTCACATTGCTTGCCCACCTTTAAGTCATCCGATATGACTACTACCAGCTCCCTTTCCATTTTTGTTGTTGTTAGTATCTCACCCCCCATTGTGTACTCTTTCCCTGGGTTTTTGTTTCCCAGGTGCATTACCTTGCACTTCTTAGCACTGAATCTAAGCTGCCATACATTTGACCGGTCCTCTAACCTTGCCAAGTCCCTTTTCATCCTTTGCACCCCACCCTGTGCACCTTGGGATAATCTTCGTCTCCCTCCCACTCCTCATAGAAAGCATCCGGATCGTAATCTGGAAGCAGCCAGTTCCGACTGAACCAACTCTAACTGACGTGCCGTTCGGACGGAACTGGGCGGCGAATTGAAAAATACTAAATCGCTTTGGCTATCTCATCCACGGTTGGAGTATGCGATACTGGATCAAAACCGGCAGACTTTTGTTTCTTTTTTGATAGAACCGACCTCTCAGAGTCTGCTCTCCTTTTGCCCGAGGGGGTATTGCCCAGGTTAGTAGGCACTTCCTCAGGTTTGGCCGCAACCGAACGGGGCTAGCCATCCGGAACCTCGGACTTCTCGGCCTCCCTTTCCCTCAACCTACTCAGTCTTTTTTCTAGAGTGGTATTGGGAAAGTTTTTGCAGATTTGGCAGTCTGACTGGAGGTGGTCAAACCCCAGACAGTAAACACAGATGAGGTGGGGGTCGCCTTGGCAAAGGCCTCCCCACACTCAGTACAGTGTTGAAACCCAGTGGGACCGGTTTTCTTTTTGGGTTTCTCAGACATGGCCAACCTACCAAAATTACCCTATAGAAGCTTTCAAGCCAGGTAATACCAACCGATTGGTAACAACCATGTCACGAATTTGGAAAAGAACAGAGAAAAAGCACTGTTCTTTTGAAACCAATCGGTACCAGAACACCACACTAATCCCAGAAAGGTGATATTTAAAATTAGAGAATTCACAAGGTCGGTTCCTAACCGGATCGACCGAAAAGAAACCGAAAAGACAAACAATTTCCACAGTTAAATAAAATTAAAACACAGTCACTACCGATCTACAACACTATCTGTACTGTAGACAGAGGCTGGAAATCCGAAAAAACAATAAAGACATGGTTTTTAAAACCGAATGCTTTACTATACTGAACCGAGCAGAGGAAATCTCCGGAGCGACTTCACTGTTAGATGGAGTAAAGAATCTGACGGTTACACTGGGAAGTACCACAGACAGGTTTGAAAACAGAGCTCAAGCTCAACGTTCCATGCTTCTGCATGGAGTTAACTCTTTCCTCTCTGGGGCAGTTCAAGTGCTGGGGCTAACTGCATTATGTCTGAATACAGCAAAACTTCATGTTGTTTGAAACAGGCTCTGCAGGACTAGCATCACCTCTGGCTTGGACATCCAAACAGTAATGTTTTGTAAATGTGTGGACTGTTTTCCAAGTTGCAGCTTTGCAGATATCTACTAGGGGAAAGTCCCTAACAGCCGCTAAAGAGGCTGCAGTACCCCCTAGCTGAATGTTCCCCGAGGCCTGCAGGTGGTTCCCTACAGAACTGGATACAGGTTACAGTCCATTTGGCAATGGATCGCTTTGTGGCAGGTTTGCCTTTCCCTACCTCTCCAGAGGTAAGGAAGAGCTGGGTTTGATTGTCTGTGACCCTTTGTGTGGTCGGTTATGGTCTTTGGCCTATTCCCTCCAAACCTCTCTGATAGCAGTTCACCTCCCAGGGAAGGACAATGTCCTAACAGATGCTCTCAGCAGGACATCCCAGGGCCATCACGAATGGACCCTAGATCCCCTAGTGTTGAAAGTGATTTTCTCGAGATGAGGCACTCCACAGATTGATCTTTTTGCAGCCCCAGAAAATCACCACCTTCCTCTCTTTTGTTGCAGACCCCCAGTTTTGGGCTCAGTCCTCCTGGATGCTCGGATTCTGAATTGGGAAGGGAAGTTCCTGTATGCTTTTCCCCCCTTCCCTCTCCTGTTCAAAGCGCTAGTCAAGATGGCAAGGCAAGGCAAATTTTATTTAAAAAGACGCCCATCCCGGAGGCTCTGGGTGCCGTACATCAATCAAATAAAAACAACACAATACAATCAATAAAATATACAACTCCAAACAAAACATAATTTACTACACAATTTGTTTCATTTTTTAAAACTTAAATAAACCTTAAAAAAATTAAACAATGTAAACTATAAAACGTAGTCAGGGAATGCCTGATCGAATAAAAATGTCTTGAGTCGGGCCTTAAAAACCTCAACAGATGGGGCCTCCCTGACAACTAAAGGAAGCAAATTCCACAGGACAGGAGTGGCGACACTAAATGCTCTGTCGCCTGCAGTTCTTAACCTCGTCCTGGGAATCGTAAGGAGGCCCCGTGAAGAGGAACGCAGGGAATGGACCGAGACAGCAGGTGTAAGAAGGTCATTCAGGTAGCCAGGGCCCAGGCCGTGTAGGGCCTTAAAGGTGAGCAAACCCACCTTAAAGAGGACCCTCCACCTAACCGGCAGCCAGTGCAGATGACTTAGCACCGGGGTAATGTGACAGTATTTAGATTGTCCTGTCAACAACTTCGCCCCCGCATTCTGCACCAACTACAGTCGGCGCAGGGTAGCCCCAGAGACCCAGAGATAGAGTGCATTATAGTAGTCAAGCCTGGATGTCACAAAGGCATGTACCAAAGTGGGGAGGTCCAGAGGCGGAACTAAGGGCTTGATCCTGGCGATATTCCTCAGATGATAAAAACTAGTACGTACAACGGAAGACACCTGAGATTCAAGTGTCAAACCGCTGTCAAGAATAACACCCAGATCACGACCCTAGAGGAGGCTTTCAGTGGTACAGAGCCAAGGCAAAGTCCTGTCTCTGCACCAGAGGCCAACCTGTCACTGTCTCTGTTCGACTCCACCACCAGTACCTCCGTCTTACTCGGGGTTAAGTCGAACCAACTGAGGCCATCCTGTCATTGATTTCAGCAAAGGCAGCTGTTAAGCACTTCTACTGTACAAGATGTTTCAGGGGCAAAGGAAAAGTACAGCTGGTATCATCAGCATAGCAGTGAAAACCCAAGCTGTACTTCCTAATGAGCTCTCCGAGGGGTAGCATGTACACGGCAAACGACATTGGTGACAAGACCGAACCCTAGGGAACTCCGCACAGCAGGTGGTCAGGGGAGGAGGAGAAATTCCTTATCACTACCCTCTGCCTCCTGTTGGATAGAAAAGACTCAAACCAGCGGATGACAGAGCCGGCAAGTCCACAGAATTCCCTTAGGCGGTCAAGTAACACTCAGTGGTCCACCATGTCAAATGCTGAGGAGAGATCGAGGAGAACAAGAATTGTCCCTCCCCATCTCTAGCCCTAAGGGAGTGTCATTGTGCACCGAACTAGTGCAGTTTCTGGTGCTATGCCTGCACGAAACCCAGACTGGAACGGTTCATAAAGATTGTGGACCACGAGATGCTCCTCAAGCTGAAGCGCCACCACCTTCTCAACAATCTTACCTAAAAATGGAAGATTGGAGATAGGACGCTAATTTGCCTTGACGTCAGGGTCCAACGATGGTTTTTTTCAGAAGGGGCCTCACCAATGCCTCCTTCAA
Organism: Neoceratodus forsteri; assembly: GCA_016271365.2. NCBI lineage: Eukaryota > Metazoa > Chordata > Ceratodontiformes > Ceratodontidae > Neoceratodus > Neoceratodus forsteri. Next base: position 1,550,996,571 of record CM057450.1, read on the forward strand.
GACATCAGGAAAGACCCCCTACGACAAGGAACACCGGACAATCAAGGCAAACACTGGGCCAACAGAGCCAACACATCTCATTAAGAAATGAGTTGGTACCGGGTCCAGTTCACAAAAGGTGTGCTGAAGCCTAGAGGCAATCTCAGTGACCTCAGCCACCTCCGCCAGTCTAAACTTACCCCAAACAGGCGGAGTGCTCTTCGGAAGCCCATGACGACCACTGTCGACCAGATTCTGGTCCACTGGCGGAACCCCCTGCCTGATGGCAGACACCCTGTCTGAGAAGAACCGAGCAAATCCATCGCACAGTGCATTCGAAAAAGCTAACTTCGGCTGTAGACAGGCAGGGTGAAGAAGCCTGTCCACAGTCCGAAAGAGCACAGTTGGTCGGTTCCTCCCAGCAGCAATCTTCCTGGACAGGAATTCTGCCTTCTTACGGTTGACTGCCCCCTGGTATGCTCCATAGTGCATACGCAGGGCCAGTTTGTCCGCCCCCAGGCCAGACTTCCACCAGCAGTGCTCTGATCTCTGACCCAATGTCTTCATCTCCTTGAGCTCCCCATCAAACCAAGGGGACCTCAAGTGAGAAGACCTGGGTCATACACGGACTGGTGCGAGGGAGTCAAGCGCACCAGAAAGCGCCCTATTATAGGCGCCCACTACTGCAGACACCCCCCACCCCAGGCATGCATTGTCCACACTAGATAGGTCAGCCACCGCCAAAAGCCTCAGGGGTAAGCCCCTCAAGGTCGGTAGCTGATCATCTCTGCAGGAGGGCTACCAAGGGGCCCCAACCGAACTTCATCATGCAATGATCGGACCAAACGACCCTGTCAACACTGAGTCTATTTATCTCAGGCCCCAGCGAGAACACCAAATCCAGCATGTGGCCACCCTGATGAGTCGTGGAAGATACTCCCTGCACGAAGCCCAGAGAAGACATCATCTGAAGGAAATTATGACCCAGCCGAGAAGATTCATCCTCGGCCCAACATTGAAGTCCCCAGCACTAAACATCTGGGGCCTCCAAATGTTTCACAGACAATGAAATCGGCCACTTCCTGCAGGAATCCGCCTCGACAGTGGCGATTAAATCAGGAGGACCAAGCAACCTGCACCTGGTCCCCACGGATGGCTACACACTCAAAGATGTGGTGTTCTCACTGGGCATGGTGAAGCCCAGCTCAGATCTAAAACAGATGGCTACCCCCCTTCCGTTCCACTCTGGGGCAGTGCACTACAGTATACCTGGATGGGATGGCAGCCTCTAAAACTGGGCCAGCATCATCACCAATCCAGGTCTCCGTAATGCAAGCCAGATCGGCCAGCGAAACCAAGTCCGCTGTAATTGCAGTCTTGTTTCTGACCGATCTGGCATTGCAAAGCACCGCCCTCAGGGGATTAGTGGACAATGCAGCCCTACTGGCTACCTGCCCACTTGATCTGGTGGGAACCCTGGTGACAGGAACTAAACACGTCGGGCCTCTCCCCAAGTCCGGTCTAATCCTAGGGCGCCTTCTACACCCCACCACCTTGATCCTACCACCGATAGTGCACGGGGCACCCAGCCCTGATCGAATCCTATGACTTCTCCCAATTCCAACCTCCCTACAGCACCTAGCTGTAGTATCTGATACTGGAGGACTGAAAAAGGGCCGAAGATCAAACAGCCGGGATGCCCCATACACTATCCTGGCCCGACCCAGGTTTGCATGCATTCCCAGACACATCCTCCCCAACTACATAATCCCAAAAACAAAACAACTCAATCAAACACAAAAAACACACACACACTCAAAACACACGTACACACAAATCAAATCACCAATAAACCCCCCCCAAAATAAACCCCTAAAACAAAACTCTAGATAAAATCTTCAAAAGGAATTCAAGAAACAAACTGCAAATCGAATAAAAATGCCAATACTCAGAATGGCACAGTCACTTTATATTCAAAATTTCCAAAGTCTTTTGGCAGTCAGTTCCCAAGATAAAGTCCAAAATATAGTCCTCAAGAAGCCCCGGCACCGCTCTCACCAGCCGCTGGGACCTCTAGAAAGATCACAGAAATTTCTTAGGCCCCCCCAGTCAATAATTCCATGGGGGCCCTATTCCCAAAAAGCAATCCGCAGATGAATATCCGGAATGGCACTCTCACTGCCAATAGGAAGATCTTTCAACAGTCATTAAAACCACAGAGGTTCTGTCACTGCCTGTGAAGTAAAAATTCAATTCATATGCAGCAAATAAATTCCCAATAAGTTATTTGGAGATCGAATCTTGCTTTCGGAATGTCAGGGCATGAAGAAAAAAAAACTCCACCACTCACCCCACGAGGCAAATACCCCGCGCTAAGGAGCCACGACTATGGTCCCCAGCTGAAGCCCGCTAAAAAGAAGGCTCCCCCGAGAGACCTAGAGGCCGCCGATAGCACATCCACTCTTCATTAGACGTGCATCGGCACCCCCCGTAGCGGCCCCAATGCACAAACAGGCACCCCTCAAAGGACGAGTAGGAAGCGGAATACTAAGTGCCCAGATCGTCCTCACTTCAATGAAGCATTACAGGTCCGCCAATTAAAAGCAGCGTGGTGAACATATAAAATAAATTTGCCAACATAGCATGCCAGCAGTACCTTGAAGCAGCTCACAAAAACTACTGTCCAACAACTACAAAGTACTTATCTCCCAGTGTGACTCCTCAGTACTTATCCTCCTCCGATGGAATGTCTTCCCGGTTCACTTTCTGGGCTAAACACAAATGTCCAGGTCCAAAAAACCGATAGTCTCCTCCTCGGTCCCACCAGTCCATCAGCGAGACAACAGCAGCACCCCAAATACGGCGCACAGTCCAATATGGAGCAGAAACTGCAACACACGCCCGCCCGACACACCAAACACCCAAGCGGGAATGCAGATCCAGTCACGCCTGCCCTCCAAGTCCAAACAACCGGCACTGCTCTCCCCGGTCTCCCGATCCGCCGACAGGACCACAGCAGCCCCCAGACTCGATGATGATCCGAAACGGGGCTCAATAACAATTTCAATAACAGCTTCAGTTTCAGTATAGGTCCAATGTCCAGGACTAGGAATCAGCAAATAAATGCAAACTGCTAAACTGCACTGCAGATAAACGCGGACTGCGAAATAAATAAAACAGGATTCCAACTGACTGCCAAAAAATATAAAACTGGATTCAAACTCAGCAAAAACGAACACGAAATAAAAAGAAAACACAAAAGAAAACTATGTGGACGGTCAGCCCAGCGTGGCCGCCATCTTGAATCGGGCTTGATAGTGCAACAGTGTTTCTACTGGGAGAGGCATAACTGCCAACAAAAATAGATAGGGAACAGGGGTCAACAGGTCTCAACCATGCAAAGTGATTCTGATGGATCCAGACTGGGCCAGACAGCCCTGGTACCCACTGTTGCTGTCCTTAGCAGTCCACCTTCCCCTGTCTCTTCCCAGGAATTACAACCTGTTGACATCCTCTCAGGGGAGGATTTGGTATCCAAACCTCAAATCTCGCAATCTCAAGGCATGGCTCTTGAAGAGTTAGAGTTTGCTGATTTACACCTTTCTCAAGGGGTTCTGGATATCCTTAAGGCTTCTCGAAAGCCTTCCACCAGAAAGGCTTACAAATCCAAATGGAAAAGGTTCACTATTTGGTGCTCTAATACATATTTCTCCAGAATCTGCTGGGTTGCCTACAGTCCTGGACTATATGGTTCATCTTAATGGCTTGGGACTTAGGCTAGCTACACTTAAAGTGCATCTGGCAGCTGTTTCTGCCTTCTTGTCAGTAGGCAAGCCCTCTCCTCTGTCAGCCCATCCTGTGTTCTTTAAGTTCTTCAAGGAATTGCTGCACACCAATCCCCCCTTTAGGGACCCTGCTCCTGCTTGGGACCTTAATGTTTGTATTGCCCAGCTTATGCAACCACCCTTTGAGCCTTTGTCCTCTGCAGAGCTTAAGTACTTGACTTGGAAAACTGTGTTTTTGGTAGCCATTACCTCTGCCAGGCGTATCAGTGAATTGCAAGCCCTGTCAGTGGAGCCTGATTTCATCTTTCCATAGAGATAAAGTGGTCCTAAGAACTAACAGGAAGTTTTTGCCTAAGGTGGTTTCAGATTTCCACCTTAATCAGTCTATGTCTCTCCCTGTTTTCTTCACTGACCATTCCTTCTCTGGAGAGAGGGGGCTGCACAGCTTGGATGTTAAAAGGGTCCTCAGCTACTACATAGAGCGCACCAAGGGTCACAGGTTTGACTCCCTCCAGTTGTTCCTCACATGTGGAGAGGTCGGTAAGGGAAAACCCGCCACTAAAAGATCTGTTGCCAGGTGGATTCTCTTGTATACAATTCTGCTATGAAAAACTGGGTAGAACACCACCCTCAGGCCTGAGGGCTCACTCTACTAGAGGTGCAGTTGCTTCCTGGCTGCTGCCAGGATATTCCTATCTTAGAAATTTGTCAAGCAGCCACCTGGAAAACAGTCCATACATTCACCAAGCATTACTCTCTGGATATCCAGGCTAGGAGTGATGCTTAGTTTGCAACAGCAGTACTTCAGAGCCTATTCCCAAAGTAGGTTCTGTCCCTCCTCCATGGAGGTACTGCTTGGTAGTCTAATAGTCAGAATACAGCAAGACTTCATGTTGTTTGAAGAAAAAATTACTCACCTTAGTAATGTTTCTTCTAATGGAGTCTTGCTGTATTCTGACCGCCTCCCCTCTCAGAACCTGGTTTTTGGGATGTGGGTGGGCAGGAGCAGTGCTGGCACCCTAGAGGTGCCCTTTTCACCCTCCTTTATTTTGGGTATGTGTTGTGTTTTGTTTTTTGGGTTTCCTGACTTGAGTCTTTGCTTTGAAACCAAAAAACCCTTTCTTAATAAATTTAGTTGCCAGTTGGCTAGTGTGAGTCTTAGTTTCCACACACAACTTCTAGTGAGTGTTGCTCATAAAGATCGGACGGTTGGAGTTTAAACAGTAGCAGACAGAGGCTTCAACCGAGCTTGCGCTGAACGTTCCATGCTAGCCATGGAAAATTAACTCTCTGTTCTCTGGGGCAGTTGAAAGGGAGGACCTAACTGCAATAGTCAGAATACAGCAAGACTCCATTAGAAGAACCAACATTACTAAGGTGAGTAATTTTTTCTTCTCGCCCTGCCCCGCTACTTAACCCCCTTTTCCTCAAGAATGGGACATCACCAGCCCTCCGACCCAGGAGCACTAGATGACACTTTTAGGTCTCAATCTCCTCCACCTAAACATTTTCACGGTGACAGGGATATACAGCCTCCCTGATCTCCTCTTCCTAATATGGAGGATTATTTGTCAGATGAACCTGATATACCGGAGGATTTTCCCAGATGACATAAACAAAGAAGAGTTCCAAGATCTGGATTTCCTGACTCCAGAGTCCCCCCTACTCAGAAATCTTCTCCCTGGATGAGGACCTGCCTATTCCACTCGCAACCTCTCCTCCAGATGACCCGACCTTTAATGAGATGGTGGTTCAAATACAAAAGGTAATGGGATTCTCAACCACAGAACATGACACAACGTAAGAATATGGCAGAATATCTTGAGTTGGCAGAGGAGCCAGCCTTAGTGGTGCCCCCACTGATTCAGACTTACCAGAATGCCATTCTTGCAGCCTGGCATCAGCCTTCGGCTGTTACAGCTGTTCCCTGTAAAGCAGACCGCTTATATCAGGCTCCCTTGGACCACCCTTTTTCGTCCACCATCCAAGAAGCGGATTCGGTGGTCATTACTGCCGCGCATGATCGTACTGAAAAACCTAAACACGTGAGTTCCTTACCACGTGATAAAGAATCCCGAAGAATGGACTACCTAGAGAAAAAGGGTTCTAGGGACATGGATATGTTGTTCATCCACACTTTCTGGCAGGTATCCTTGCCGCTTTAAATCTTGCCGGAAGGTCCTCAAGCTGGCTCCTCCCACCCACCCGGGTGGTAAAACTCTCGGCCGCCCCATGACGCCAGATCTTCCTTACCGCTTGGAAGCTCAGGTTCCCTCCTTAGCGCTCTGCGCTTTAGACTGGATCCTAACTCTTCGGTTCATCCGAAATTGGTTTTGAAGTTTTCTAAACTTCGGTCTTCATCTTCCCTCGCGGCCGCGATGGACAAATCTATTCCCGGCTTTCGGAGGTGCCCTTGCGGGCAGAAAATGTCCAGGACAGATCCGCACTCCACTTGCGTCTACAGCCTCGCCTAGATCACGACCACCCAGGCCCTGCGGTTGTGCCGCTCTTTCGGGCCAACATCTGGGCGATCGCGCTGCCCGATTGAGCTCTGGCCTGAGAAACGCTTCCACGGTAAAATCAAAAGAGGCTCATGGGGCGGTTTCCGCTGTGGCTGGCTTGGTTGAGCAGCTCGAGCAGATGATCGCCCTCGAGGAGGAGGCGGCTCAGGCCGCATCTTCCTCCTCCTCTGCTGCGGCATTTATCCCGCTCTCTGAGTTCCTCGTATACGGCTTCGTTCAAGGAACTTTGTCAGTCCCTTTCCACGAAGGGAGAGGGGCCATCGGGACATTCTCCTTGGCCCAAGAAGGAGTCGAAAGGTAAGTCCCACCATCGGCGTTCGTGGGAGCGGGAGAGGTCCCCTTCCTCAGACAGCCGACCGTCGACTTCGGTCGAGGTTGCAGCTGTGGCCGCTGGCTTCACGTTGCCCCCGTCAGGCCAGCCTGCCGAGACTCCCGTCGACGAAGTCGAGATTTTTCTCGATCCGTTAGACGGGCTGTCGACTGGAGAAGCCGACAACCCTCCTTCACCTGTCCCCCCCCCGGTGGATACCGAGGATCTGCCTGTGTCTTCTGGGCTGCAGTCCCCGGTTAAAGTGCCCGAGCCGAGGGAAGAGCGGGTGTCCCCGCCCTTCCCATACCACCCTTGGTCCCCCGAGGTCACGGTCTCAGATTACTCTTCTGAGTCTAGCTGTTTCCGCCGACCACGGCGGTCTCGGTCTCGATACCGAGGTAAGCGGCGACACCGCTCCTCCTCTTCCTCGGATGAGGGGAGGCTTCGGCGTAAATTACGCCGGCGCTACGAGGAGCTTATGTGGCAGCAGTTGCTGTTGTCCGGGCCTAAGCCGACCCCGATTCAGCCCCCGGCCATCAAGTGGCTGTCGCCTGAACGACCGAAGCAACCACTCGCCCCAGTCAAGTTGCCCGCTCCAAGGCCGGTTGCTCGGCCAAAACCAGCTGCTCCACCAATTGTGGTGGAACCTCCGCCTCCACAACCGAAGTCGGGGGCACCAACCAAGGATTCTTGGTCGGGTCACAGTCTGCCCCACAGGTTGTCGGTCACCCTCACTCCCGACCGTCCTCGGCAGGTGAAGGGTGGCTCAGGGCCGAGGCAGTTCTTCGCAGACTCTTCGGAATCCGATGACGACTCCTCCCTGTTCTCCAGGCAGGTTGACCTGGAGTTCTCCGGGGCCAGTCAGTGGACGATAGCCCATCATCCTTCTTGGGTCTGCTTCGACTCATCTCAGAGTCCACCGGGATGCAGCTCGAGCCCGTGTCCAAACGGGCCAAGTATCCCTGACGGAGATACTGGACCGAGGGGATTCCCCCACGGAGGCCTTTCCGGTGGCTGAGGCCATTGTCGGCACAGCCTTGGAGCTTTGGCAGCGGCCTGCTTCCTGTCCTGCACCCTCGGCCAGGAAGTATGCGGTCCCTACCGGCTCTTTGCCCGGTTTCTTGGAGCATCCCTCTGCCGAGGGGTTAGTCACCGACAGTGTTTTCCGCCGTTCCGGTAACGCTCAGGATGTGGATAAGCCCCCCGACAAAGAGTCCATAAAGCTGGACTTTGCCGGGCGCAAGGTGTATGCTGCGTCCTCCCTCTGCCTCCGACAGGCCAGCTCGGCCGTGCTGATGGCACACTTCTCCCACGCCCTCTTGGGCTCCCTGGATGAGGTTGTTCCTCATCTCCCAACTGACCTGCAGACCACGGTCCACCAGGTGCGGGACCAGGGTAGGGCGGTGGCGAAGCAGCAGCTTCAGACTGCTCTGGACATAGGTGATTCCTGTGCCAGGTCAGTAGCGGCCGTGGTGGCCATGCACCGCAGGGCGTGGCTGAGGATATCCACCTTCACGGCGGATACCCAGCACAAGTTGGCGGATGTCCCCTTCTTGGGGACTGACCTCTTCGGCCCTGGAGTGGAGGGACACCTCCAGCGGATCGAGAAGTCCACTGCCACCCTGGACTCGGTCACCTCTGCCCAGAGGGACAAAGGCCGCCGTCAGCAGCAGAAGTCCTTTCGTCCTTCGGCCCCTGCATCTCGACCGGCCCAGCAGCACCAGCAACAGGGCAAGCAGGCTCGCACTTGGTGTCCCAAACCCAAGCCGGCGGCTTCCTCCAACAGGAAGCAAGGAAGTAAAGGCCCAGGAGGTCCCTCGGCCGGTTCTTCCTCCAAGCCTGCCCAGTGACGGGTTGAGGGGTGCCACCCCAGCCTCGGCACTCTCCCTGGGTTCCCCTGTGGGGACGGCCTCCGCCACTTCCTTTCCGCCTGGTCCGCTATCACTACGGACCGCTGGGTGTTGAGGTGGTAGGAAAAGGCCTGCCTCAGAGTTCGAGCAGGCTCCACCCTTTCTCGAGTCCAGCCTCGGGTGGCCACGGGGTCCAAGAGCCTCGCTGTCGCCCGCCGAGCCGATATTGCCCTGATCCTAAAAAGAGGTGATCAGGAAGGTGGCGGATCCTCCTCCAGACCCGGGTTTGTGTCCAGGTACTTCCTGGTCCCAAAACGGACGGGGGGCTGGTGCCCCATTCTCGATCTGCACGACCTGAGCAAGTTCCTAAGGTCTGACCTTCAGGATGGTCACTCTGGCTCAGATAATCCCATCCTTGGAACGAGGTGTGTGGTTCTGTTCCCTGACCTCCAGGATGCTCTTTCATGTCCCAATCCATCCGTCCATCAGAGATTCCTCCACTTCAGAGCGGAGGGATCCCTCACGTTCTGGGCCATGCCCTTCGGCCTCTCTCTAGCTCCCAGGGTCTTCACCAAATGCATGGCAGTGGTGACAGCATTCCTGCGGCGCCGAAGGGTCCGGGTGTACCCCTACCTGGACGACTGGCTGATTGCAGCCCCCTCCAGAGCGGAGGCGGAGCGGTCCAGAGATCTGGCCCTCCAGGTTTGCTCTCAGGTTGGCCTCCTCATCAACGAGGCCAAGTCGGAACTCGTGCCAAAGCAGGTGATACTATTCATCGGGGCAGAGCTCGACTCTCTACGAGCCAGAGCATGGCTCCCGGCGGACAGGGCCAAGGTTCTTTCCTCCTTTGCTCAATCATTTCTGGTTGGGCAATTGCACCCTGCCCAGGACTTCCTGCACCTCCTGGGCCTCATGCCGGCCTGCACCAGCGTGGTCCATTGGTCCATTGGGCCCGTTGGTACATGCGTCCCCTTCAGTGGGGACTGGCCAGCCAGTGGTCACAACGCTGCGGATCCATTGGACCAGCCCGTGACAGTGACCCAGGAGATGTGGAACGCTCTCCAATGGTGGATCGTTCCGGCTCATCTGCAGGAGGGCATCCCATTCGTCCGCCCCGAGCCAACGGTCTCTTGATCGACCGATGCATTTCTGATGGGTTGGGGTACCCATCTGGGGGAACACCGAGCGCACGGCCTCTGGTCCCCTCGGGAGTCCCGATGCCATATCAACCTGCTGGAGCTCCAAGCGGTCCGCCTAGCTCTCACTGCCTTTGCTCCATTTCTACGGGGTCAAGTGGTTCAGGTCCAGACGGACAATACCACGACCATGTACTATCTGAACCGCCAGGGCGGGACGCGCTCCATGCTGTTATGCAAGGAAGCTCTCCGCATATGGTCCCTCGTACGCAGCCTGGAGGCGGATCTCCTAGCCATTCACGTGGCAGGAGCCTCCAACACCCTGGCCGATGCCCTAAGCCAGATAGAGGCTGCGTCTCACGAGTGGTCTCTCCTGCCAGAGGTAGCACAAGACCTGTTCTCCCACTGAGGCACGCCTCAGGTGGACCTGTTTGCCTCCAGGGAGAATGCGAAGCTGAGTCTGTTCCATGCCCGCCCCCCTCAGCAGGGCTCGCTGCAGGGGGATGCCTTCTCGAGGCCGTGGACCCCGGGCCTCTTCTACGCCTTTCCCCATTTCCCTTGATCCACAAGGTGCTTCTCAAGGCTAGGAGTTACAAGGCGCAGGTGATTCTGGTAGCCCCAGACTGGCCCCGCCAGTTCTGGTATCCAGATCTCCTCAGCCTCAGCTCCATGCTCCCAAGGCGGCTTCCAGCCCGCCCAGACCTGCTCTCAGTCAACCAGGGGAAGGTATTCCATCCGGACCTTCAATCCCTGCACCTGACGGCCTGGTTCCTGAGCGGCTAGAGTTACAGGCCTTGGGTCTTTCCGACGAGGTCCTCAACGTCGTTGAGGCGTCCCTGTAAGGAGTCGACCAGGAAATGCTACGCCTTCAAATGGAAGAGATTCTCAATTTGGTGTCAGGGGAAGGGCTTGGACCCTTCCGCCTGTCCCTTGGCAAGCATTCTGGACTACCTGTGGTCCCTTTCTCAGCAAGGGCTTCGGTCGACGACCCTTAAGGTGCACCTGGCAGCCATCTCTGCTTACGGGGCGCAGGTCAGGAAGCAGTCGGTGGTAGGAGAAGGTGGTCGGGCTTTTTCAAAGGCCTTGACCACATTTCCCTCCAGTGCGAGAACCTCCACCTCCGTGGGATCTACTGCTGGTATGGCTAGCTCATGGGCAGTTTATTCGAACCGATGCACAGGTGCGATATTTCACACCTGTCGTGGAAGACCGCCTTCTTGGTGGCTATCACGTCAGCCAGAAGGATGGGAGAGCTCCAGGCACTTCCATCGAGTCTCCTTATCTGGTCTTCCACAGGGACAAGGTTGTCCTGCACCCCCACCTGAAATTCCTTCCGAAGGTGGTGTCAGAGTTTCACTTTAACCAGGTGTTGACTCTGCCGGTGTTCTACCCTAATCACACCTCGGAGGCTGAATATAGGCTCCATACTTTGGACCCTAGACGAGCGCTCACTTATTATAAGGAGCGGACGGCTGAAGTTCAGAGAGAGGTTCACCAGCTGTTTGTGACCTACGCTGAAGCCGCACCTGGCAGACCTGCAGCTAAGCGGACGATAAGCAGGTGGGTCACCTCCTGCATAGAGCTCTGCTATAGGTTGGCAGGCATGGAGCCTCCCAGAGGGATAAGAGCTCATTCTACCCGTCATACCGCTGCATCGGTAGCTGCTTCCAGGGATGTCTCTATCCAGGATATCTGCAGGGCTGCTACCTGGAAGTCGGCACATACCTTTATTACCCACTACCACATCAACCTTGAGTCACACCGGGATGCTGGTTTTGGGACCTCGGTTCTCCAGTCTTTTTTCCCAAGTAAGTATCGAGGTGTCGCCTTGCCTCCCTCCTCCGAGAACTGCTAGGAGTCTGCCAGAAAGTGTGGATGAACAACATACCCATGTCCCTAGAATACAGGTTACTCACCTGTAACAGGAGTTCTAGGAATGGTATATGTTGTTCATCCACACGACTCACCCGACCTCCCGGCTTCGACAAGACAACCTGAGCTTCCAGCGGCCAGATCTGGCATCATGGGGCAGAGCAGAGAGTTTTACCACCTGGGTGGGTGAGAGGAGCCAGCTTGAAAACCTTCCGGCAAGATTTAAAGCGGCAAGGATACCTGCCAGAAAGTGTGGATGAACAACATATACCATTTCTAGAACTCCTGCTACAGGTGAGTAACCTGTATTTTTGCCTCAGGCACCATGAATATTTGAATTTTAAACTATACGGGACATACGGTTAAGTACCAACGTACTCTTGGCGCTTTGGCCATCTAAATCATCAATAAACTTCCTCCTTCCCAGGAAAAGGACAAGTTGTTGGCAACAGTCTACTCCGATTGGGATATGATGCCATAGGTACCTCAGCCTGACTCTCAACTACTGGCATTTTTTTTTTTTTGCGCATCGCCATGTTGGTTTCGGATTTCAGGTTTTGCTCGTCATATACAACATAAAGTAGCAAATGCACCCTTCAACGGGTCCAAACTATTCGGTCAGGTACCCAAATGTTATTGGATGACCTGCAGGCATCTGGCAGAACCCTTCGTACTCCACAGCCAACCTATCATACTGAATACTCCTCCTATTCCAAAAGACGCGGAAAATATAAGGTCACTAATAGAGGTGGCTTTCGAGGTCGCACCCAATCCACAAGAGGCAACGCCTCTGCTGTCTGTGGCTCCTGTGCCCGTCCCTTGGGAGGGGACAGGCAACCCAGTGACCTATCAGGGCTTTCTCCTCAACCAGGCCTCGGAGGCTGTAGGGGGTCGTTTTGCCCTCCATCTGGAGGCCTGGAAAAGTATCACTTTGGACAAATGGGTACTTCATGTCATTCAAAAGGGACGCACTCTGGAGTTTACCGCCACCCCCACCCCCAACCAGATGATTCAGTATCCTCCAGATCATGTACCTGTCCTTCAAGAAGAATTTAAGGCCTGCTGGCCAAACAGGCCATCTTACCAGTGCCCCTTCAGAACATCAAATGGGAGTTTACTCCCACTTCTGTCTGATACCCAAGCGAACTGGAGATCTCAGACCAGTACTGGACCTGAGACACCTGAATCAATACATTCAATTCTAACATTTCCGCATGATAACTCTTAACTGCCATCATGCTTGTCCTAAAACAAGGAGACTGGCTGTGTGTCCTGGATATGAAGGATGCCTACTTACATATCCCCATTCATCCCGCTCATCACAAATTTCTGCTCGTCCACCTTCTGGGTCAAAACTGTCAGTTTCGAGCACTCCCTTTTGGCCTCTCATCGGCCCCAAGAGTGTTCAAATGCCTAGCAGTGGTGGCAGCAGCCTTACAGAAAAAAGAGCACTTTGTCTTTCCATACCTAGATGATTGGCTAATCAAAGCTTACTCCAGGGAAGCTCTGCTTGCCTCCCTGGCCGCTACTCTGAACATGTTCAGCGATCTAGGGATAACAGTCAGCTGGCCGAAGTCCAAACCTGACATTCTCTCCAATACATTGGAGCTGTTCTAGACACAGTCACAGCCAGAGCTTACCTTCTGCCTGCTCGTCAGGACACTCTTATATCTTTAGCTTCGCGAATACAGACTCAGAAAATAGTCACGGCCAGACAAATGCTGAGCCTTCTGAGTCACATGTCCGCTGCCATCTCGACGGTAGCATTTGCCTGTCTTCACATGAGACCTATCCAGTGGACCTTTCAGAATAATTGGTCTCAAAGAACAGGGTAGTTCGAAGACAAAATCAGGGTAACTTCTTCTCTGAAGTCTGTCCTGACATGGTGGACAACTAAAACCATTTTGCGCCAAGGATTGCCTTTCCTGTCCCTTCCTCCCATGCAGATGTTAACGGATGCTTCCCTGGAAGGATGGGGTGCACACTTAGGTCCTTATCAGACTCAAGGCCAGTGGACCACCTCTTCCCATCACCCTCATATCAATCTTCTCGAGATGAAAGCAGTCTGTCTAGCCCTTCAGGCATTCCAGTCCTACCTCAAGCCAGGATCGTTGCTGATTCAGTCAGACAACACTGCAGTGGTGTTTTACCTCAGCAAGCAAGGGGGCACAAAATTGTGCACCCTCTGCATGGAAACCCTTGCAGTCTGGCAGGAAACTATCAGACAACAATGCTAAGTAGCCAGTCATCCGCTCATGAATGGACACTTCACAAAGAAGTTCTCCAAGAAATCTTTGACCTATGGGGAACTCCACAGCTGGATCTGTTAGCCTTCTCAGTCAGTCACCGGCTCCCCAGTTACTCCTTTATTATCCTGAGCAAAAAAGGACGAACTATAGATGCCCTGTCCCAACCTTGGACTGGACTCTACTTATATGCCTTCCCCACCTGTCCCTCTCTTGCAACAGACTCTATTGAAACTTCAAATGGAACCGGCCACCATGATTCGCTTAGCACCAGTGTGGCCACGTCAACCATGGTACCCTCTGCTCCATCAACTGTCAGTAAGGGAACCCGTTCCGTTGCCAGTCAGACCGGACCTCCTGACTCAGTATCATGGATCCCTCCTGCACCCCGGCCTGAATACCTTTCATCTTCACGCTTGGCTCCTGGGGACGCATTCATAAATAGACTTCAAGAGTCCTTTCCTGTTGCCAGTATTCTCCTGGCTTCTCGTAAACCAGCAGCCAGAGAAACATATAATTCCAAATGGAAACACTTTTCCATATGGTCTGCCTCTCGCTCACTGGACCCTTACTCTTGTCCACTGATGAAAGTTTGACTACCTGGCCTCACTATCTGAGTCAGACTTAAGTTACTTCATCAAAGTCTACCTGGCTGCCATCTTGGCTTTTCATGAACCTTTAGATGGCAAACTACTGTATCAACATTATTTAGCCAAGATGTTTTTGAGAGGAATGATGCATATTAAAACTCCTATCAGAAGACCCACTCCTCCGTGGGATCTCAGTTTCATTATAGAAAAATTGACCCTCTAGCCTTTTGAACCAGCAGCCACTTGTGACCTCCGTTTCCTTTCATGGAAAACATTATTTCTGGTGCCCATCACTTCAGCTCACCGCATTTCCGAGCTTCATGCCCTCGTGCAGGGAACCTTACTTGATTTTCCACAAGGACAGGGTGGTCCTTCATACCAACCCATCCTTCCTTCCTAAAGTAGTCTCCGAACATACTCTGAATCAGTCCTTGGAACTTTCGGTCTACTACCCTGATTACTCCAATCAAGGTGAGCATCTCTTACATACCTTAGATGTCCAGCGTATACTACGCTATTACACTAATCGTACCCATTCGATTAGGAAAACGTTTCTATTATTCGTTACCTTTGCCTCTGGCAGAGAAGGGCTTCCTGTTGCTAAACCAACCCTTTCTTCCTGGTTGATGGATTGTATTACCTTTTGTTACTAAAAGTGTAACAAAAATTTACCTGGACCTGTCCAAGCTCATTCCACTAGAGCTATGGCCACTACTGTGGCTTGCTTTAAAGGAGCCTCCATTTCAGATATCTGCAATGCAGCTACATGGGCCACAATCCGTACTTCCACAAGGCATTATAATCTGGATATTGCCTCACGACATAGGGCGGCCTTCGGCCATGCAGTTCTACAGTGTCTCCTATTATATTGTCCTCCCACATGGACATAACTGCTGGGGATTCTCTCAGAAGTAATTACCTACTGCAAGAGACCATTCACGATAAGATTTTATGTAACTGTACATTTACTTCGAGTGGGCTCCTTCAGTAGGTCATAACACGTAGGACTAGCGCTATCTGGTGTCTGGACTGCACAGCAGACTTTTCTATCAATACCTGACAGGGGATCGCCCACCGGACGTCACGTGACAGACATCACCGTGACCCTATATAGTGGGCGATCCCCACACCCGCCCTCCAGTTGTTTCCCGAGGTCTCCTCATGTTGGTTACCTCGTGGTAGACTTCCTCAGCGATCATCGTTGAAAGTTTTCATTCGTAGTTTAATCCTACCTTTTTCCTTGTCATCCTGTTTTCTCCAAAGAAGTGTCAGTCGTGTGGCACCCAGATTCCCAACAAGGATAGTTGTTATATCAAGTGCGTCATTTGCCCAGGCCCGGACTATCTGACCACGACTTGCCCGGACTGCCAGCCCTTTAACCATGCTATCCGCAAGCGTAGGCAGCAAGCTCTGGAGGCCCACCTTCTAAAGTCCCAGTTGGTGTCCCTAGAGAAGCAGAAGGGGTGCATCAGAGAGTCGTCGTCTTCTTCTCCGTGCTCTTCGGGTGGTTCTCGGGCCGAATCCAGTAGGCCTTCCACCAGTAGGGCCTCTTCCCGCCACTTCCTGCAAGGCCCAGCCAGCGACTGGGGACTCTGGTGGGACACAGGCCCAACCCTTCGCTACGGGTAAGTTGATCACAGGCTCCTCCAACGGTTGCACCGTTTCTGACCCCTGGACATGGAACACTCATCAGAGTTGAATCCCCGCTCACCCTCTGGGGTCTCAGAGATGGAGGTCCCTCCTCAGTCGTCTGGCCCAACACCAGAGGCGCCCCCTATCCCTTCAGGGAGGATTGTTCCTGACCCAGTGATGGTTCCCACGCCAGATACCCTTCCTCCGTCGGAGCTGGCAAGACCTTCACCCACGCCGGACCCTTTGACTGTCTCCTTACCGGGGCCCTCACGTCTGCCTGCACCACCAAATCCCTCCATCAGATCCCCTTTGCCGGATCCCGGCGCCTGCCTATCCGACACTGGACCCAGCAGCGCTGGTTCCTTCTCTTGACTAACGCGGGCATGCCTCTATATATAAAGACAAAGAACCTCTGTGCACAAACACTGAGAGCAAGGGATTCCAAAGGGCATTTGGCTGGGAAGCCAAGTTTCAAGAAAATAAAAAATCACACATGCCCCACAATGCAAAGCATCATGGGCTGCATATGCAAATCACCACAGAATGTTATGCTGGTCCAACTTTAAGCAGAATTGCATGGTGCCGAAAGGCCTCTCACACAGTTTGCAAAGGGTGCTAACAGAAGACATAGACACGTGTTTCGTCCTACCAGGACTCATCAGTATGCCTCATCTGTTTGACACCCCAGTGGAATGGACCAGCTACCCTTAAGGCAGTGTGCCTTGGATATATTGTGGTGAACCCATTAAAATAAAAAACTATTTAAAGTTTGGACCAGTATAACATTCTGTGGTGATTTGCATATGCAGCCCATGATGCTTTGCATTGTGGGGGCATGTGTGATTTTTGTATTTTCTTGAAACTTGGCTTCCCAGCCAAATGCCCTTTGGGGTAACCCTTGCCTCAGTGTTTGTGCACAGAGGTTCTTTGTCTTTTAAATAGTTTTTTATTTTAATGGGTTCACCATAATATATCCAAGGCACACTGCCTTAAGGGTAGCTGGTCCATTCCACTGGGGTGTCAAACAGATGAGGCATACTGATGAGTCCTGGTAGGACGAAACACGTGTCTATGTTTTCTGTTAGCACCCTTTGCAAGCTGTGTGAGAGGCCTTTCGCACCATGCAATTCTGCTTAAAGTTGACCAGCATAACATTCTGTGGTGATTTGCATATGCAGCCCATGATGCTTTGCATTGTGGGGCATGTGTGATTTTGTATTTTCTCTATATATATATATATATTAGAGGCAAAAACTCAGTTTAATGCATTAGTTAGGGTTGTTCCACAGCGACAAAGTGAGGAAATTCGCTGTTAGGGTTGAAAACCCCTTTTTCATGCCCAACCCGGCAGCAGTGTCGCATTGGGATTGTCAGCCTAACTCTCACCCCATGACATGTGTAAAGCAGCAGAAGTAACTCCACAATCCCAATGCACACCCCAGTGCCGGTTGGGGGTGGGCGGGGGTCCAAGGGGGTTTCTAACAGCGAATTTCCTCACTTTTGTCGCTGGAACAACCTAACTAATGCATTAAACGGAGTTTTGCCTCTAATTTCCTTCTTTTGAGAATGATAACGAGAAAGGGCCGCGCTCCCGCACATGATGTCTTGTGGCATACTAACAGGAACAACAACGTAACAGAAATGCTAACAGTGGGCACATTATGGTAACACAAGCGCAATGAGAACAGAAAGGGTAATCGGTCTGCCACGTGATGTGTTGTCACAGAGTAACATGGTGCCTGCAAACAGAAATGTCAATGGGCATGGTGACGTAAAGTGAAACAGAAAGATAAACAGTACTGTAGACAGAAATGGCAAAAAACAGAAACACAAGCGCAGATGAAAGCATGGAATGCGCATGTGGTGGCAGACATCAGCGGTAAGTGAAGCAGTGCGGAACATAGCGGAAGGGCAACAGTAATGTAAGCGCACAGGCTGGTTTTCCCAAAACCTGCATAGAGAAAGACAGTGAGTACAAATAATGTATGCATAATAATGAGTATCGGCGCAGAAAATGAGAACTTG
Source organism: Neoceratodus forsteri (assembly GCA_016271365.2). Classification (NCBI taxonomy): domain Eukaryota; kingdom Metazoa; phylum Chordata; order Ceratodontiformes; family Ceratodontidae; genus Neoceratodus; species Neoceratodus forsteri. The sequence continues at coordinate 1,551,014,518 of CM057450.1, forward strand.
GAATACTAAATACATTATATCTCAGGAACCGCATGATGTAGAAAAAATTTTAAAGTCATATTATTTACAGCTGTCCTGGCTAATTTGGTACTTAGCCCCCATTCTTATTTTTCCGTATGAAAGTCCATTATCTCACTCCGTTCCGAGATACGGGCCTAATACGGCGAACACCGTAATGTTATCCTATGGGAAAAAAAGAGAAGTTTGGAGCGCCATAACTTTGCCTCCCTGAAATATTTTTTCACCAAACCACTGAAAGGCAGATCTGTGGGCTGTTGGCTGTCTTCCTTCCAAACTTCAGGAAAAAAGACCAAACCGTAATTTTGCAGCAGGGATCCAAAGGATTTCTGTAATGCGTTGGGCGCCGTAATGTTATCCTATGGAATAATCGTCAACTTTGGAGTGCCGTAACCGCGCTGTGTAATATTTTTCACCAAACCACTGAAAGGCACATATGTGGGCTGTTGGCTGTCTTCCTCAAATTTCAGGAAAAAAGACCAAACCGTTATTTTGCAGCAGGGATCCAAAGGATTTCTGTATTGCGTCGGGCGCCGTAATGTTATCCTATGGGAAAAACCGTCAACTTTGGACTGCCGTAACTTTGCCGCCGTGTAATATTTTTCAATACAACACTGAGAGGCACATCTGTGAGATGTCGGCTCCATTCCTTCCAAATTTCAGCCCAAAAGTCCCAACGGTTCTTTTGCAGTGCAGTGCCAAAGAATCGCTGTCACTTTCCCACAGATGGAAAACTACTGTCGCAATTTGCAAAAGTACTTTTTCCAGAAATTTGAAAAACATATTTCAAACAACATGAAGTCTTGCTATATTATGACACATGCAGTTTGTCCCAGCCTTAGAACTGCTCCGGAGGTGAAAGAGTTAACTTCCATGCCAGGCATGGAATCTTGAGCGCGAGCTCGGTTGAAAAAACTCTGTCTGTTGATCTTCAAACTGAAACTGTCAGATTCTTTACTCCGCCTCACTGAACAGTTGCTCCGGAGATTCCTCCTACTGCTGAGTTCATTTGTCGGTTAAAAAAGTGTTATTTCTCGGTTTTCTAAACCTCAAGTATATATTTTAAACCGCAACGGTCGGTTCAAGTTCTGTCTGTGGTATCGTAAGTAATAGATAGTTTTACTTTTCTCTGTGTGGAACTTGCAAGCGTGTTATCGGTTCGGTTTGAACCGATCAGGTTGTTGTTAAATTTATTAAATTTCTTTAGAGTGCGGTTCCCAGTTCTTATCGGTTCTAAAAAAAAATGGATTTCATTATGTTTTTTTCCACGACCCGTGACACGGTTGGGAACCGATAAGGGTGTCTTGCTTGGCGATTTGCCGGAAAAGGGCAAGTTTTTGGTTAGGCTGGCATTATGTCTTGAGAAACCCAAAAGAAAAACCGGGCCCACTGGGTTTCAGCACTGTAGTGTCTGTGGTGAAGCCTTTGCCAAGGCTGACCCACACACCACATATGTTTATTGTTTGGGGTTTGACCACCTCAATGCAGACTGCCAGATTTGCAAGAATTTCCTTGCAGCTACCCTGGATAAGAGAGTTGGTAGGCTCAGGGAACGAGAGGCCAAAAAGTCCGCTGACCCGGATGGCCAGCCCGGTTCGGTGCCAACCGAACCGGAGGGAGTGCCCTCTGACCAGGGCGATACTTCCTGTGGCAAACGAAGAGCTGACTCGGAGGAGCCAGTTCCAGCAAAGAGAACTAGAAAGTCAGCAGGTGTGGAGCCAAAATTTCCTTCTCCAACCGCTGCAGAGATAGCCAAAGCGATCCAAATTGTCCAGTCGCTTTCCCCGGTTCCATCCGAACCGACACCAGCAGGTAAATGGTCGGTTCGGCCGGTTCCATCGGTTCAAGAATATGATATAGAAGAATTTATTGAACCGGAGGAGGGGGAGGAGGATTATGAAGAGAGTGAATGTGATTTTGAAAGTCTGGACGTGCCCATTGAACCGGACATCTCCCCAGACAGACCTTCAGGAGTATCCCCCCCTAGGCTTTCTGAGTCCCCTTCTCATTTTCTGTTTTATAAATAAGTTGCTGAAACCCTCCAGCTCCCTTTGGAAGAAGCTGTGGATGAACAGGAGGAGCCTGACTATGTGGAAATGATGGATATCCCAGAGTCTAGGAGATTGTCTATTCCTTTACATAAATCTTTTAGAAACAGACAATAAAGATTTTAAAAGCTCCTAATTCTTTACCTCCTGTGGATAAAAGATGGACAGGAGGTATACATTGTCGAGCTCTGATCACGGAGTTCCTTTCACAACAATGCAGCCATGTTGGGGTAGTGCAGGCTGCAGCCTGTGATAAGGCAAATATTCCCTTGGCTTCACACCCCTGACAAGGACTCCAGGAGGATTGATGCCATGGCAAAGAAACAATACATGGCAGCATCCTTGGGACTCAGGCAGGCAAATTATATGGCCTATGTTGCAAGATACCAGAAATCCAGATGGGATACTGTTATGGCGTTAGCGAAACAGGTCTCTGGCCAGCTTGCCAAGGAGCTGGAACAGGTGGCTGCTGGTGGTATTGAGGCATCCAAGGTGCAATTCCATGCTGCAGTGGACTCTAATGATGTATCTTCAAGAGTCATGGCTTCATCTGTGGCTTTTCGTAGAATGGCTTGGCTCAGGTGTACTAGCCTGTCACAGGATACCCAGGCTAAGGCCATGGATTTTCCTGTTGTGGGTAATTCTCTGTTTGGGGAGCAGACAGAGAATTACATGAAGAAAATGGATGAGTATAGGACCACTTATAGGAGTGCACAGGCCAAGGAGGCAAGCCACTCCTCAGAGGCAGCTTCCAGGGGCAGGGCAGGCCTTTCACAGGCCTTTTACCAAGCCCAGGCCTCCTCTTCAGCTTTTGCCCAGAGGGGTTCTTCAGAGGAGAGGCAGACTGAGTGCGAGCAGGCCTGCTCCCACCCCTCAGCCTAAAGCTCCTGCCAAACAGGCACCCTGATGGGATGCCCAGGGCCGATTCTCCATTACCTGGGGCAGGCTGGCTTACTTATTCAGGACTGGGAGTCTTTAACATCAGACAAGTGGGTCCTGAAAGTAGTAAGCCAGGGACTGGTTCTCAGCTTCAAAAAATTTCCAAAGACGAGAACCAGATCCTTTCCACCTGCAAATCCATCAGAGGCTCTTGCTTTGGAAATAGAAGTCTCAACCCTCTGGGCTCTCAGAGCTGTAGAAAGGGTTCCTCCCCTACACCAGGGCAAAGGTCTGTACTCCAGGTACTTCCTTACCCCAAAAAAGACAGGAGAATGGCGGCCCATCCTGGATCTAAGATACCTAAACAAGCACCTTTTAAAACCAAAATTCAAAATGGTGACCCTGGGAATTATTTTACCCTCCCTAAGGCCAGGGGACTGGCTAGCGTCCCTGGACCTCGAGGATGCCTACTTCCATGTTCTCATCAGAAGCTCCCACCGAAAGTACCTCAGATTCGAACTGCCCTCAGGCCATTACCAGTTCAGAGCAATGCCCTTCAGCCTCACCTCTGCCCCAAGGGTATTCACAAAATGTCTGGCAGTAGCAGTTCTTCATTTAAGAAGGCAAAGGATTGCTGTCTTTCCCTATCTGGACGACTGGCTCATTGTAGGCCAGTCCCCAGAACAGGTAAAATCTCACCTGCAAGTTACCCAGCAGCTGCTCACCTCCCTGGGCTTCTTGCTCAATCTTCCAAAGTCAGTTCTGGAACCAGTTCAGATGCTCACCTTCATAGGTGCAGAATTGACACAAAGCAGGCCAGAGCTTTCCTACCCTTAGAGAGGGTAAGGAACTTGGTGGCTCTGGCCTCCTCCTTCACTCTGCAGGTCTCGACCGGCAAGACACTTTGCAGCTCCTGGGGCACATGGCTGCGTCCACAGCTGTAGTGCAAGGAGCAAGATTTCAGATGAGGGACATTCAGTTTCACTTGAGAGCCTTTGGTCTCAGAGAAGAGACCCCCTTTCCAAGTTGGTCCCAGTGACTCGGACCCTGATCCAGGCCCTCCAGTGGTGGCAGGATCAGAGCAATTTAAGACTGGGGGTCCCCTTCATTCCTCTGTCTCATTCCTTGACCTTCACTACGGATGCGTCCCTCCTGGGTTGGGGAGCCCACATGGGCGACCTCTCCACTCAGGGAGTGTGGTCCCCTCAGGAATCTCTGTTCCACATCAATTTGCTGGAACTCAGAGCTGTCTTTTTAGCACTTCAAGTGTTTTCTGCGTCTGTTCAGAACAAAGTGGTACAAGTCAGAACAGACAACACCACAACAATGTGGTACATCAGCAAGCAGGGGGGCACTCGGTCTTCGGCCTTGTGCACCGAGGCAATGAAGTTGTGGTCTCTGGCCTATTCCCTGAACACTTCCCTCATAGCAATTCCACCTTCCAGGAAAGGACAATGTCCTAGCAGATGCCTCAGCAGGATTTCCCAGGGCCATCACGAATGGTCTCTGGGTCCTCAAGTACTGGGGATAGTTTTTGCCAGATGGGGCACCCCTCAGATAGATCTTTTTGCAGCCCCAGACAATCACCAACTTCCACTGTTCTGTTGCAGGCCCCCAGTGTTGGGCTCAGTCCCCCTGGATGCCTTTCTCCTAGATTGGGAAGGGAAGTTTCTTTATGCCTTTCCCCCCTTCCCTCTCCTATTCAAGGTGCTAGTCAAAATCAGATCCCAGCCTTGCAGGGTGATTCTGATTACCCCAGATTGGGCCAGGCAGCCCTGGTACCCACTCCTTCTGTCCCTAGCAGTCCATCTTCCCCTCTGTCTCCCCAGGAATCACAACCTGTTAATCTGTGCCCAGGGGAGAGTTTGGTATCCGAACCTCAAATCCCTCAACCTCAAGGCCTGGCTCTTGAGGAGTTAGAATTTGCTGACCTACACCTTTCTCAGGGTGTTCTTGAAATCCTAAAGGCTTCTAGGAAGCCTTCCACTAGGGCTACTTATTATTCTAAGTGGAAAAGGTTTTCCATTTGGTGTTCTGGGAAACGTATTTCCCCAGAATCTGCTGATTTGCCCATTGTTTTGGACTATATGGTCCATCTTAATTCTTTGGGCCTGAGACCAGCTACCCTGAAAGTACATTTAGCAGCTGTCTCTGCTTTTGTTTCAGCAGGAAAGCCCTCCTCTCTTTCCGCTCACCCTGTATTTTCCAAGTTTTTAAAGGATTACTTCATACTAATCCACCTTTTAGGGATCCGCCCTGCCTGGGACTAATGTTTGCATTAGCCCAGTTAATGCAACCCCTTTGAACCTCTGTCTTCTGCAGAGCTTAAGTATTTAACTTGGAAACTGTTTTCTAGTGGCTATCACTTCTGCCAGGCGCATAAGTGAGTTGCAAGCCTTGTCAGTAGAAACTGACTTTATTTCTTTCCACAGGGATAAGGTAGTCCTCAGGACTAACAGGAAGTTTTGCCTAAGGTGGTTTCAGATTTCCATCTTAATCAATCTATCTCCTTCCAGTGTTTTGCACTGAACATTCCTCCTCTGGCGAGGAGATTGCACAGTTTAGATGTTAAGAGGGCCCTAAGTTACTATATAGAACGTACTCAAGGGTCACAGGTTCAATCCTCCAGCTTTTTCTCACTTATAGTGAGGTCGGAAAAGGGAGACCTGCCACTAAGAGATCAATTGCCAGGTGGATTGTCTCTTGTATCCAATTTTGTTATCAGAAACTGGGGAAAGTTCCCCCCTCTGGCCTGAGGGCTCATTCTACCAGAGGTACAGCCGCGTCTCTAGCTGCTGCCAGAGACATCCCTATCTTAGAGATATGTCAAGCAGCTACCTGGAAAACGGTACACACTTTCACCAAGCATTACTCCCTGGATGTCCAGGCCAGGAGAGATGCTCGGTTTGGCACAGCTGTGCTTCAGAGCCTATTCCCTAAGTAGGTTCTGTCCCTCCTCCATGGAGGTACTGCTGTGTAGTCTGCAATTGTCATAATATAGCAAGACTTCATGATTTTTGAAGAAAAAATTACTCACCTTAGTAATGTTGTTTCTTCTAATGGAGTCTTGCTATATTATGACCTCCTCCCCAGCCTGCCCCTCTCAGAACTTCTACTTGGGTATGGGGTGGGCAGCCTAGTGTGGGCGCTAGTTATGCCCATTATATGTTTTCCACCCCTTCTTGGGGTTTTGGGTGTGGTGTTTTTATTTTATCTCATATTATTGCTTATATTATATTATTACTTCTGGTCCCCTGACTTGAGTCTTTGTGTTGGGACCAGGAATATGTGTTAATAGTCAGGTAGCCAGTTGGCTAGTGTAGGTTACAGCTTCCACACAGACCTTAGTGAGTTTTGCTCGTAAAGATCTGACAGTTTAAGTTTGAAATAACCCAGACAGAGCTTCTCTAACCGAGCTCGCGCTCCAAGTTCCATTCTTAGAATGGGAGTTAACTCTTTCACCTCCGGAGCAGTTCTAATGGTGGGACAAACTGCAATTGTCATAATATAGCAAGACTCCATTAGAAGAAACAACATTACTAAGGTGAGTAATTTTTTCTTACCTCCTTTCATAGGTATAAAGTGGTCCTTAGAACCAATAGAAGGTTCTTGCCCAAAGTGGTTTTAGACTTCCACTTGAATCAGTCTCTCTTCCTGTTTTCTTCACTGATCATTCTTCCTCAGGAGAGAGGAGGCTACACAGTTTAGATGTTAAAAGAGCCCTTAGCTACTACATAGAGCATACCAAGGGTCACAGGTTTGATTCCCGCCAGTTGTTCCTCACTTATGGGGAGGTGGGAAAGGGCGAACCTGCCACCAAGAGAACTATTGCCAGGTGGATTGTTTCTTGCATACATTTCTGCTATGAGAAACTGGGAAAGATTTCACCCTCAGGCCTGAGGGCTCACTCTACAAGAGGTACAGCTGCTTCTCTGGCTGCTGCCAGGGATATTCCTCTCTTAGAAGTTTGTCAAGCAGCCACCTGGAAAACAGTCCATACTTTTGCCAAGCATTACTCCTGGATATCCAGGCTACAGTGATGCTCGGTTTGGCACAGCAGTACTAAAGAGCCTATTCCCAAAGTAGGTTCTGTCCCTCCTCCATGAAGGTACTGCTTGGTAGTTCTGACTTGTCAGAATACAGCAAGACTTCTTGTTGTTTAAAGAAAAAATTACTCACCTTAGTAGTTATGTTTCTTCTAATGGAGTCTTGCTGTATTCTGACCTCCCTCCCTGCCTCCCCTCTCAGAACCTGTTTTTGGGAAGTGGGTGGGCAGGTGCAGTGTTGCACCTCAGGGGTGCTCCTTTTTACACCCTCCTCTTCTTTGGGTGTTTTTTATTATTATTCTACTAGGTTTTGGGTTTCCTGACTTGAGTCTTCCTTTGGGAATCCAAAACTTTTGTTGCCAGTTGGCTAGTAAAAATTGTACAATTTCCACATAGAATAGTTAGTGAGTTTTTGCTCATAAGAATCTGACGGTTGCAGTTCAAATGACTCTAGACGGAGATCTCAACCGAGCTCGAGCTCAACATTCTATGCCTGGCATAGAAAGTTAACTCTTTCTTCTCCAGGGCAGTTTAAAGGCTGGGGCTAACTGCACTTGTCAGAATACAGCAAAACTCCATTAGAAGAAACATAATTACTAAGGTGAGTAATTTTTTCTTAAGCACCGCAGCTTAGACTTGTAGTCCAGATCTGGTGGCAAAATTTGGCAAGGCGGGTCTGCAAATCCTCTTTCCTAAGTAGGTTCCCTGCCCACCTCCCACTTGGTACTGCTCGGTAGTCTGCTATAGTTACTGATGCTAAAGGACTCCTAGGGTAAGAATAAAAAATTACTTACTGTAGTAATCTTCTTTCTTCCAAGGAGTCCTTTACCATCAGTAAGCTCCACCCCTCCCCGGTTCACCTTTTAGGTGAAAGGCTCTGTTAGTAGTTTATCACCAAAACTGGTCTTTTATTAGAGTTGTCATAGAAACATAGAATCTGATGGCAGATAAGGACGCTTGGCCCACCTAGTCTGCCCATTTCCTACCTAGCGGATAAGCTGCAGATCCTAGTTAACCAACAGCCTACTCCCAACAAGAATTGCTTTATGTTTGTCCCATGCATTCTTGAATTCCCCCGCTGTTTTTGACTCTATGACCTCCTCAGAAAGGCTGTTCCATGCATCTACAGCCCTCTCTGTGAAGAAATACTTCCTCACATTATCTCTAAGCCGGCCCTCTCTATCTTCAAATTGTGCCCCCTTGTTCTTGCACATCTCTTTTTCTGAAAGATGCTACCTTCTTGGACTTTGTTGATTCCCTTGAGGTATTTGAAAGTTTCCATCATGTCCTCCCCCCCCCTTTCCACGAGGCTATACATCTTAAGCTCCTTTAGTCTTTCTCCATATGTCTTCTGGTGCAGAGCCTGCACCATTTTCATTGCCCTCCTCTGGACAGCCTCCACCCTCTCTGTCTCTGCGGAGATGGTGTCTCCATAACTGTACACAGTACTCCAGATGTGGTCTTACCAACCATCTGTACAGAGGGACTACAACTTCCTGTTTTCTACTGGTGATGCCACTCCCTGTGCATCCCAGTATCCCCCAGCCCTCCTTACTGCCTTCTCACATTGCTGGCCCCTTTAGGTCATGTGATATGACTACCCCAGGTCCCTCTCCATTTTTGTTGTCAGTATCTCACCCCCATTGTGTACTCTTCCCTGGGTTTTGTTTCCCAGGTGCATTACTGTACACTTCTTTGCGTTGAATCTAAGCTGCCATACATTTGACCATTCCTCCAACCTTGCCAAGTCCCTTTTCATCCTTTTCGCCCCACCTTGCGTATCAACCCTGTTGCAGATCTTTGTCATCTGCAAAGAGACATACTTTTCCTTCCAGTCCTTCTGCAATGTCACTTATAAAGACATTAAGAAGGTCCGGTCCCAGTACTGAACCCTGCGGTACCCCACTAGTAACCCACCTTTCTTCACTGTGGACTCCATTTACTATTACCCTCTGTTTTCTGTTGTCCAGCCAGTGTTTTACTCAGGCTACCACCCTGGGACCCACTCCCAGGCTGGCTAATTTGTTTATTAATCTTTTGTGTGGGACTGTGTCAAATGCCTTGCTAAAGTGTAGGTAGGCCATGTCCACAGCCCTTCCCTGGTCTACTGCTTTGGTCACCCAGTCAAAGAAATCAATTCAGTTTGTCTGACGTGACCTTCCTGCTGCGAAACCATGCTGTCTTGGGTCCTGTGTCCCACTGGCCTCTAGGTACTCAACAGTTTTTTCCTTCAGAAATGATTGCATCATTTTCCCTACCACTGAGGTCAAACTGACAGCTCTGTAGTTTCCTGCCTCTGTCTTACTCCCACTTTTGTGAAAGGGACTGGCATCTGCCCTCCTCCAGTCCTTGGGTACCACACCATCCTCCCATGATTTATTAAAAAGAATAGTCAGTGGTGTTACTAGTTCTTCCCTTATTTCTTTTAGAATCTTGGGGTGAATCCCATCAGGCCTCATTGCTTTATCCACCTTCAGTTTTAGGAGCTCTTTCAGAATCCTTTTCTTCTGTGAAAGCACTAATATCAACCCCCTATCCAGAGTACTTCTGTTGACTGGATTAGGTATCTACCCCTGCTCTTCCTTTGTGAATATTGAGCAGAAGTATTCAATCAGTATCCCTGTTTTTTCACTGTCACTCTCTGCCCAACCACCTTCCTCTTTATTCAGCCTCAGTATCCCTGCCTTAGTCTTTCTTTGCTCCCTGATGTACCTATAAAAGGTTTTATCCCCATTCTTAACCAAGTTGGCTATCCTTTCCTTGGTTTGGGCCTTTGCTATTCTGACTGCCTTCCCGGTTTCCTTCTGCTTTAACTGGTACAGGTCTCTGTCCTGCTTCTTCTGTGTTTCCTAGTACATCCTAAATGCTATCTTTTTCTCCATAACCTTCCCTGCCACTTCTTTTGAGAACCATAGTGTTTTTTTCTTTCATTTTGATTTATTTGCTTCACACAAAGGCTTGTTGCCTCTGTGATGGCGGTTTTGATGTGTCCCCATTGTTGCTCTACCCCATCTCACCTTCTTGCCTGTTTGCTAGTGCTTTTCTGAGGCACTCTCCCATTTTGACAAAATCTGCTCTCCTGAAGTCCAGTACCTTCACTTTTGTATGGCTTGACTCCACAGCTAAGTTTGTCTTGAACCACACTGTTTGGTGATCGCTTGTTCCGAGATGGCTACCCACTTCTAGATCTGAGATCCTCTTTGTTCCCATTTGATAGTACCAGGTCTAAGATTGCTTCCTCCCGAGTGGGTTCCAAAACTAGCTGTCTGAGGCATGCCCCCTGTAGGGCATTGAGAATGGCCCTGCTCTTGGATGTGGCTACAGCAAAGGTGCTCCAGTTAACATCTGGCATATTCAGGTCCCCCATCAGCAATATCTCCCCTTTCTTGTCCATTTCCTCCCCCTGAGACGGGGGTCTGTATACAACCCTTCTGCTGATTGTGGTGCCATTTCCAGTCTCCAGGGTGACCCACAGTGCCTCCTTTTCTCCCTGTTTATCCTTTAGTTCTGTTGCTTTGATCCCTTCCCTTACATAAAGAGGTACTCCTCCTCCTCTTCTACCCTCCCTGTCCCTCCTGTAGATTGTGTACCCTGGTATGTTGACATCCCAGTCATGGCTCTCTGTGTACCATGTTTCTTTGACTGCCATGCTATCCAGGCATCCCTCCTCCATCAAGGCCGCCATTTTGAGGAGCTTTTTACCTAGACTATGGGCACTGGTACTCCTTACCGTCCATTTTTATATGGCCTTATTTCTTTTTGCCCCATCCATGTCCTTACTGCCTTTGTCTTTTTCTCTATTTACCCCAGCCCTTCTCCCTATCGACTGACCTATCTTGGTGTTTACCTCAGTAACTACCCTGAAATTTTTTTTTTTTTTTTTTTTGGGTGGGGGCGGGGTAGATTCTCTCTCTTTTCAGTGCCTTCCCCTTGGCTAGTTTAAATGCTTGCCATTGAAGCATTTAAACCTATCGCCTAGGATCCTGGTTCCCTCCTGGACAGATGCAGACCATCACACCAGTATAGGCCTGCATCCCTCCAGGTAGAGCTCCAGTTCCCTGAGCTCTGCACCAGTTTTTCAACCAGTCATTGAATCCCATGGTGCGGAGTTGTCCTAGCCTCATCCATGCCATAGACAGGTAGCACTTCCGAGAAAGTTACCATGTGTGCCACTTGTCTAAGGCTCCTCCCCAACTCCACAAACTCCTGTTGCACTGCTGTGATGTCATTCTCAGCCAGGTAATTTTTTCCTAGGTGGATAATGACATCCAGCTCACTCCCCCTTGCAGCTGCTCCCACGATCCTGAGGATTCATTTCCTGTCCCTCCAAGCCATGGTGCCGGGCAGGCACCTTCTCTCCCTCCCCCAGTTCTACCCACATAACAATTGAGTCCCCCACCAGGAGTTGTTTCCTTCTTCTATGTGGTCCTATGCTACCCTCCTCTGGATCTCCTTTTGTGGAGGTTCTCGGCATCCTCCTTGTTCGCCACTGCAGGTACCTCCAGAAACAATCAACTACGACTCTGACCCTCCACCCCAGGGAGTGCCTTCCTTCCTTTCAGACACCTATATTACAGAGGTTAAGTAACAGGTCTAGTCACAAATGACTGCAAATCTCTCCCAGCTAGAGTTCCTCCTTGGCAAATAAAAGTTAAACTAGGAAAAGTCAACCTCAAAAACAGAGAATCAAAACTACTTACTTACACAGGCCCAAAAATTAATAATTCAATTCAGTGTAGTCTATTAAATTACCTCCTTGATTTAAGGAAGCGTTTGGCTGCTTTCTCTCTCTCTCTTTCAGCAGACAGAGTGCACAGACAACTCCTGTTTTAAATCCACAGTTCCCCAGGCCCCTTTCAGCTCCTCCCCTTTTGAGCTCAAGTTGTTGATATCTGTTCCGGTTTTGGACATTTGCATGCCTTTTGAGTCCTGTCGGTTCACTTTTGGGGGCATGTGCCCATTATCTTTGAAAAAATTGTGAAGCTGTTTAGACTGCTCCCTCTCAGCACACTCCCCTCCTTATTTCCGAATGGCCAATGCCCAAGCTCATCATGCTAATTATCTTAAAGGCAATTATCCGGGGGAAGTTGCACCTAGCCAGCTAACTGCTATAGATACTGATGCTAAAGGACCCCTTGGAAAAAAGAAGAGTACTATGGTGAGTAATTTTTTCCGTCTTCTCTTTCTCAAGAAGTTAGTTCTTCTTATTTATAAACCTTTCACAAAGAACACTATGAAGCTTCTCCAGACTCCCACATCTGTGTCTGGTGGAGAAGAGATTGGATAAGAAATACCAATTGTCTAAAACGGATAGTGTTTCTGTTTGTGCACCCTAGTCATGAGGGAGTTTTGCAATAAGCAGCACATGACAAAGCAGGGATTCCTCTTTCTTCCCAGCCTCCTGAAAAGGCTAGACTTTGTCTAGAAAGACATATACCTCTGCTTCCCTTCTCCTCCACCTCGCTTCATACATGTCTTACACAAGTCAAGTATCAGAAAGCCATTTCAAACAACATTAAGTCTTGCTGTATTCTGACATATTGCGGTGATGTCCAACCTTTGAACTGCCCCGGAGATGAGTTAACTTTCCATGCCAGGCATGGAACGCTGAGCTCGAGCTCGGTTGAGACTCTGTCTGCTGCTGTTTGAAATTAAACCGTCAGATTTTTTACTCCGCCTCACTGAACAGTCGCTCCGGAGATTTCTTCTTTGCTCGGTTCAAGTTGTCAGTTAAAGTATTGTTTTTCTCGGTTTTCGACTGAATTTAACCATTTACCTGTCAGTTCAGACTCTGTCTGTGGTATCATTTATTTATTTATTTAAGAGATTTACCAGGAAAGGCATACTGAGCGGAGTACCGCTCGATTCCAGATGCGCCCTGGGGTAGGGGGTACAATATTGCAGAAAATAAGACAAAACAGTCCATACATAATTTGAAGATAAGACAGTGGTCCAGTAGGAAGGGTGCAGTAGCTGAGATGAAAGGTGGTTCATACAATATGCAGAGTAGTTCAGACATTGGTGTAATAGAATGGAAGAATTACACAATTACATAGTGTGAGCAAAAATTTCTTACAATATGAGTAAGACGTGCATAATAATACAGTAACAGCAGCAGGTTCAGAGCATATAGTACCATTTTGTGATGAGTGTGAAAAACGAGTACTAGATAGGTTTATTTTTCTTGTTCTTCTGTGTGGAACTTGTAACCGTGGGATCGGTTCGGTTTGAACCGATCAGGTTGTTCAAAAAAAGCTTATTCTACTTTTAGAGTGTGGTAACCGGTCCTTATTGGTTCTAAAAAAAAAACGGATTTCATTACATTTTTTCCACGACCCGTAACACGGTCAGGAACCGATAAGGGTGTCTTGCCTGGCAGATTGCCGAAAAAAGGGTAAGTTTTTGTTAGGACTGGCCATGTCTGAGAAACCCAAAAGAAAAACTGGGCCCACTGGGTTTCAACACTGTAGTGTGTGTGGGGAAGTCTTTGCTAAGGCTGATCCCCACACCACCTGTGTTTATTGTCTGGGGTTTGACCACCTCAATTCAGACTGCCAGATTTGCAAGAATTTTCCTGCAGCTACCCTGGAAAAGAGAGTTGGTAGGCTCAGGGAAAGAGAGGCCAAGAAGTCCGCTGACCCGGATGGCCAGCCTGGTTCGGTTCCAACCGAACCAGAAGGAGTGCCCTCTGACCAGGGCGAAACTTCTTCGGCCAAAAGGAAAACCGACTCCAAGGAGTCGGTTCCAGTTAAAAGAAAAAGAAGGGATAAATCAGCCGGTGCGGATCCACAAATTCTTTCTCCGACCGCTGATGAAATAGCCAAAGCGATAAGGATTGTTCAGTCGCTAACCCCGGTTCCGACCGAACCGGCACCATCGGGAAGGGGCTCGGTTCGGTCGGTTCTGGTTCCAGATTATAATTTAGAAGATTTTTATGAACCGGAGGAGGAGGAAGGAGAGTATGAGGATAGTGATGGTGATTACGAAAGTCTGGATGTGCCTATTGACCCGGACATCTCCCCAGACAGACCTTCAGGGGTTTCTCCTCCTAGGCTTTGAGTCCCCTTCCCATTTTATGTTCTACAAAAGTGGCTGAAACTCTGCAGCTTCCTATGGAAGAAGCTGTAGACGACCAGGAGGAGCCTGACTATGTTGAAATGATGGATATCCCAGAGTCCAGGAGGCTGTCTATTCCCCTTCATAAGTCCTTTGGGAAACAGACAATGAAAATTTTAAAGACTCCTAATTCTATACCTCCTGTGGACAAGAGAATGGACAAGAGGTATACTCTCTCAGGCTCAGATATGGAGTTCCTTACCCAGCAATGCAGCCATGTTGGGGTAGTGCAGGCTGCTGCCTGTGATAAGGCAAATATACCCTTGGCTTCACACCCCCCAGATAAGGACTCCAGGAGGATTGATGCCATGGTAAAAGCAGAACATGGCAGCATTCTTGGGACTCAGGCAGGCTAATTATATGGCCTATATAGCTAGATATCAGAAATCTAGATGGGACACTGTAATGGCTTTAGCTAAACAGGTCCGTGGACAGCTTGCCAAGGAGCTGGAGCAGGTGGCTGCAGATTGTATTGAGGCATCGAAGGTGCAGTTCCATGGTGCAGTGGACTCCAGTGATGTTTTGTCTAGAGTCATGGCTACATCTGTGGCCCTTCGTAGGATGGCTTGGCTCAGATGTACTAGCCTGTCTCAGGATACCCAGACTAAGGCCATGGATTTTCCTGTTATGGGTAATTCTCTGTTTGGGGAGCAAACAGAGAACTACATGAAGAAAATGGATGAATACAGGACCACCTATAGGAGGACTCAGGCCAAGGAAATGCAAGCCACTCCCAGAGGCAGCATTCCAGGGCAGGGCAGGCCTTTTCATAGGCCTTTCTACCAAGCCCAGGCCTCCTCTTCTGCTTATGCTCATAGGGGGTTCTTCAGAGGGAGAGGCAGACTGGGTACAAGCAGGCCTGCTTCCACCCCTCAGCCTAAAGCCCCTGCCAAACAGGCACCCTGATGGGTTTGCCAGGGCCGATTCTCCACCACCTGTGAGGCAGGCTGGCTTACTTTGTCCAGGACTGGATGTCTTTAACATCAGACAAATGGGTCCTGGAAGTAGTAAGCCAGGGACTGGTTCTCAGCTTCAAAAAATTTCCAAAGATGAGAACCAGATCCTTTCCACCTGCAAATTCCTCAGAGGCACTGGCCCTAGAGGCAGAGGTCTCTTCCCTCTTGGCTCTGAGAGCCATAGAGAGGGTTCCACCCCTACACAAAGGGAAAGGATTGTACTCCAGGTACTTCCTAACCCCCAAAAAGACAGGAGAATGGCAGCCCATCCTGGACCTCAGATATTTAAACAAGCACATTTTAAAGCCAAAGTTCAAAATGGTGACTCTGGGAATAATTCTACCCTCTCTAAGGCCAGGGGACTGGCTAGTCTCCCTGTACCTCAAGGATGCCTATTTCCATATTCTCATCAGAAGCTCCCACCGAAAATATCTCAGGTTCGAGCTGCCCTCAGGCCATTACCAATTCAGAGCAATGCCCTTCGGCCTAACCTCTGCTCCAAGGGTGTTCACAAAATGCCTGGCAGTAGTAGTTGCCTTCCTAAGAAGAAAAAGGATCTCCATCTTTCCATACCTGGACGACTGGCTCATAGTAGGCCAGTCTCCAGACCAAGTCAAGTTACACCTACAGATAACTCAGCAACTGCTCACTTCTCTAGGTTTCCTTCTGAATCTTTCAAAGTCAGTTCTAGAGCCTGTACAGCTCCTCACCTTCATAGGCGCAGAGCTAGATACAGTAAGGGCAAGAGCCTTCCTTCCCTGGACAGGGCAGGACCTATTTCACTGGCCTCTTCATTCACCCTCCAGGTGTCTCGACCAGCAAGGCATTTTCTGCAGCTCCTGGGCACATGGCTTCTTCTACAGCAGTGGTGCAGGAGCAAGATTTCAGATGAGGGACATTCAGTTCCACTTGAGAGCCTTTTGGTCTCAGAAAAGGACCTCTGACCAAACTGATTCCAGTGACTCGAACCCTGATCCAGGCATTACAGTGGTGGCAGGATCAGGACAATCTAAGACAAGGGTTCCTTTGTCACTCAGTCTCATTCTCTAATCCTTACTACAGATGCCTCCCTCTTGGGCTGGGAGCCCACTTGCAGGGACCTCACCACCCAAGGGTTGTGGTCTCCTCAGGAATCTCTGCTTCACATCAATCTATTAGAACTCAGAGCAGTGTTTCTTGCACTGAGCTTTTCCAAGTCTGTTCAGAACAAAGTAGTTCAGATCAGAACAGACAATACCACCACAATGTGGTATATCAACAAGCAAGGGGGCACTCGGTCTACGGCCTTGTGCACAGAGGCAATGAAGTTGTGGTCTCTGGCCTATTCCCTGAACACCTCTCTTACAGCAGTGCACCTCCCAGGCAAAGACAATGTCCTGGCAGATGCTCTCAGCAGGATATCTCAAGGCCATCACGAATGGTCCCTAGATCCTGTAGTTTTGAAGGTGATTCTCTCCAGATGGGGCACTCCACAGATAGATCTTTTGCAGCCCCAGACAATCACCAACTCCTCTCTATTGCTACAGCCCCCAGTGTTGGGCTTAGTCCCCCTGGATGCCCTAGTTCTCAATTGGGAGGGGAAGTTCCTGTATGCTTTTCCCCCCTTCCTTCTCCTGTTCAAGGTGTTAGTCAAAATCGGGTCTCAACCCTGCAAGGTGATTCTGATTGCTCCAGACTGGGCCAGACAGCCCTGGTACCCTCTCTTGTTGTCCTTAGCAGTCCACCTTCCCCTGTCTCTTCCCAGGAATTACAGCCTGTTAACGTGCTCAGGGGACAGTTTGGTATCCGAATCTCAAATCTCTCAACCTCAAGGCCTGGCTGTTGAAGAATTAGAGTTTGCTGACTTACACCTCTCTCAAGGTGTTCTGGGTATCTTGAAGACTTCTCGTAAACCTTCCACCAGAAACACAACTCTAAGTGGAAAAGATTTTCTATATGGTGCTCTGGCAAGCACATTTCTCCAGAGTCTGCTGGCCTTCCCACAGTCCTTGACTATATGGTTCATCTTAATAGCTTGGGACTCAGACCGGCTACACTGAGAGTGCATCTGGTAGCTGTCTCTGCCTTCCTTTCAGCAGGCAAACACTCTTCCCTTTCTGCTCATCCTGTATTTTCTAAATTTTTCAAGGGATTGCTTCATACCAATCCTCTCTTTAGGGACCCTGCCCCTGCTTGGGACCTTAATGTTTGCATTGCTCAGCTTATGCAACCCCCCTTTGAGCCTTTGTCCTCAGCAGAGCTTAAGTACTTGACGTGGAAAACTGTTTTCTTGGTGGCCATCACTTCTGCCAGACGCATAAGTGAGTTACAGGCCTTGTCAGTGGAGCCTGATTTTATCTCTTTCCATAGAGATGAGGTGGTCCTCAGGACTAATAGGAAGTTTTGCCTAAGGTGGTTTCAGATTTCCACCTTAACCAGTCTATGTCCTTCCTGTTTTCGCCACTGACCATTCTTCCTCTGGGGAGGGAGGCTGCACAGTTTGATGTGAAAGGGCCCTTAGCTACTACATAGGCGCATCAAGGGTCTGCAGGTTTGACTCCCTCCAACTGTTCCTTACTTATGGTGAGGTTGGTAAGGAAAACCTGTCACTAAGAGATCTATTGCCAGGTGGATTGTCTCTTGCATTCAATTTTGCTATGAAAAACTAGGTAGGATCCCACCCTCAGGCTTGAGGGCTCACTCTCAGAGGTACAGCTGCTTCTCTGGCTGCTACCAGGATATTCCTATCTTAGAGATTTGTCAAGCAGCCACCTGCAAAACAGTGCACACTTTTACCAAGCATTACTCTCTGGACATCCAGGCTAGGAGTGATGCTAGGTTTGGCACAGCAGTGCTTCAGAACCTATTTCCTAAGTAGGTTCTGTCCCTCCTCCATGGAGGTACTGCTTGGTAGTCTGCAATATGTCAGAATACAGCAAGACTTCATGTTGTTTGAAGAAAATTACTCACCTTAGTAATGTTGTTTCTTTTAATGGAGTCTTGCTGTATTCTGATTCCGCCCTCTCAGAACCTTGGTTTTGGGATGTGGGTGGGCAGTACAATGTTGGCACCGGAGGTGCCCCCCACCTCTTCTCATCCCTTTGGTTTGGGTGTGTGGGTGTTGTGTTTTTGTTTTATTTTGTGGGTTTCCTGACTTGAGTCTTTGCTTTGGGACCAAAAATCTATTATATTTAGTAGCCAGTTGGCTAGTGTAAGTTTACAGTTTCCACACAGGGCACCCAGTGAGTTTAGCTCATAAAGATCTGACGGTTTAATTTCAAACAGCAGCAGACAGAGTCTCAACCGAGCTCGAGCTCAGCGTTCCATGCCTGGCATGGAAAGTTAACTCTTTCATCTCCGGGGCAGTTCAAAGGTTGGACATCACTGCAATATGTCAGAATACAGCAAGACTCCATTAGAAGAAACAACATTACTAAGGTGAAAAATTTTTTCTTAGAACTCAGTCCTAGCCATAGTTAAACAGGGCTCGACTCTATGGCAAAGGATGTGGTGGAAACAGCTAAAACTGCCTCAGAAGCTACAAAATACCAGTTCTATGTGGCAGATGACAGTAATGATGCAGCCTATAGGGTTATGGCCCAGGCTATCGCCCTAAGACTGTTTGCTTGGCTAAGAACAACACATTTGACACAGGACACTCAGCCCAAAGCGATGGACTTTTCCTGCAACAGGAAGTCACTCTTCTCTGACCTTTATTGCCTCTTCCTCTGAAATAATCTCTAAACTGAGAGAGGTCAAACTGAGGAGGAAGGGGATAATAGGACCTAGGGAAGTACCCCTGCCTCTATTACCCCTCTGGTGAGTCTTTTGAGGAACAGAAGACTTCGTTTTCGAAGTATTGCTCTGATAGGTTGATTTGTATTCATTAAACTTTTCCATGTATTCCTCAGTTCTGGAATCAAATAGTACATTCTACCCCTGTTCCTGCTACCCAGCAAAAGCACTGACTCCTCAGTACAGGTTGCCTCCACTCTACCTGTAGGGGGCAGTCTCTCCCACTAGTTCCAGTCCTGGACCCTTATTACAACAGACATGTGGGTCCTGGAGGTAGTGGAAAAAGGCCTGTTCCTTCAGTTCAAAAAGATACCAGCCCTCAAGGGCACCCAGCCTTCCAAATCTCTTAACTCCAGCAGAAAGATTTTTATTGGAAACGGAGGTAAAGCACCTTTTGGAAGGAAGGGTGATAGAGTATCTTTCCATCAAAGGGACAAAGATCTGTACTCCAGATACTTCCTGACACAAAAGAAAAACTGAGAATGGCAACCTATTTTAGACCTCAGATATTTGAACAAGCATCTTCTGAAGCCCAAATTCAAAATGGTCACCCTTAAAATGGTGATTCAGTCTCTGTAGCAGGGAGACTGGCTAGCCTCCCTAGACCTTAGATGCCTACTTTCACATCCCAATAAGGCAGTCTCACAGAAAGTTTCTGACGTTCAAACTTCCTTCAGGACACTACCAGTTTTCAGCCATGCCCTTCGGCCTGACATCTGCCCCAGGGGTATTCACAAAATGCCTGGCTGTAGTGGCAGCCCATTTCAGAAAAAAAGGGGATTTCAGTTTGTCCTTATCTGGACGACTGGCTCATAGTGGGGAAAACACCATTACAAGTGGAGGAGGCCGTTTCCCTAGCAAGGGACACTCTGCACTCCTTGGGGTTTCTTATAAATCAAAAGAAATCTCATCTGGAGCCAACACAGCTCCTTATGTTCATAGGAGCACAGTTGGATACCTTACAGAGCAGAGCTTTCCTTCCTTTGGAAAGAATTCAGACTTTTTTGTCAATGGCAAATTCTTTCATCCTGGGCCAGACAGGCACTTCCTAAGATTCCTGGGACACATGGTATCAATGACAGCTGTGGTTCCAGGGGTCAGATTCAGAATGAGGGACATTTGGCAGCACCTAAGGTCTCACTGGTCCCAAAGCAAAATTCACTGTCCAGACTGGTCCCAGTCACAAACTCCTTCAGTCTCTGGCCTGATGGAAGAAGCTACTAATCTCTCAGTTGGAATTTTCTTCCAGGCTCTCTCCCTTCAGGAATCATTACTACAGATGCTTCTCTGCTTGGATGGGGAGCTCACATGGACAATGCTTCCATCAGTGACTCCTGGGCTCCAGATAGTCACACACTCACATTAACTTGTTGAACTCTGGGCCATTTATCTGGCTGTCAATGCATTTGCCTCCACAGATAAAGGGTCACACAGTCCAGATCAGAACAGGCAACACCGCTGCAATGTTTTACATAAACAAGCAGGGTGGCACAAGGTCTAGCATCTTATGCCTGGAAGCCATGAGGATTTGGGGCCTCAGCCTACTCCCTGGGAGTCTATCTATCAGCCATACATCTTCCAGGCAGGGACCGTACCCTGGTGAGAGCGCCTCAGGCTCATCAACCAGGGACACAGCGAACGGTGTCTGAACAAACAGGTGCTAGCCACAGTGTTTAGAAGGTGGGGCACACCAGAAGTAGATCTTTTTGCCTCTCACCTAAACCATCTTCCACTGTATTGCTGCAGGCCTCCAGCCCTGGGAACTCTCCCAACAGATGCCTTAGTCCTGGATTGGACAGGAAAGTTCCTTTATGCCTTTCCTCCCTTTTCTGTAATTTTCAGAGTTTTGTTAAAGCTCAAAGCTCAGCCTGCAACACTGATTCTGATGGCACCAGATTGGCCGAGGCAAGCCTGGTATCCCCTGTTGTTAACCCTGTCTTGCAGCAAACCCATTAGTCTCCCCTTCTGTCGCTGCATCCTGATTCTCCTTCAGACAGGGGTGACCTACCCATATCTGAAATCTCTTCCCCTCAAAGCTTGGCTGTTGAGGAGTTAGTTTCCTTCCACTCAGTATTCTGAACAAGTTCTCAAGATCCTGAGGATGGCAAAAAAGCCTAGTACAAAAAATACCTATGCAACCAAATGGAAAAGGTTTTCCCTGTGGTGCAAGAAAAAGCACAGTAATCCTCTTAAGGCTTTGATTCCTAACCTTTTGGATTACCCACTGCACTTACAGGTTTCAGGGTTGAGGCATTCTTCCCTGAAGCTTCACCTGGCTGCTCTTTCAGCTTATCTTTCTATTGGAAAGACGCAATCTGTTTTTAAACATTTTTTCAGAGGTCTCTCCATGTCCAGCCTCAGTCAGGAAACCTGTCCCACCCTGGAGTGTGAAGCTCTGTATTGCCAGGCTCATGGAGCCGCCCTTTGAACCCATGGTTTCGGCTCACCTCAAGTATGTCACTTGGAAAACTGTATTTCTAGTGCCCATTACCTCTCCAAGAAGGATTTCAGAGTTACAGGTCCTCTGCACTGTGCCCAACTACATTATTCCTCATAGGGATAAGATTGAGCTCAGGACAAACAGAACGTTTTTGCCCAAGGGGGTCTCAGAGATTCACCTTAACTAATTCATCATATTACCTGTGTTCTTTACTGATAAATCCACTTCAGAGGAGCAAACACTCCACAGTCTGGATGTCAAAAGGGCCCTGTTTTACTATTTAGATCACACCAAGCAGTTCAGGGTCCATCCACATAGTTATTCCTCACCTGTGGGGAGGTAGATAGAGGAAAACAGCTACTAAGAGAACTGTCTCTTGCTGGATAGTCTCATGTATTCGATTCTGCTATGACAAGGCTGGTACAGCCCCTGAGAGACCTCAAGGCCCACTCCACTAGGGGCACTGCTGCCTCTGTGGCAGCTGCTAGGACATTCCCTTTGGATGTCTGTAAAGTAGCTACTTGGAAGACTGTGCACACCTTCATTAAACACTATTGCTTAGATGTACAGTCTAGAGGTGATGCCAGATTTGGCAAGGCGGTTCTGCAGAACCCTTTCCTAAGTAGGTTCTCTACCCACCTCTCAACTGTACTGCTTTGTAGTCTGCAGTAGTTACTGATACTAAAGGATCCCTGGGGTAAGAAGAAAAATTACTCACCATAGTAATCTTCTTTCTTCCAAGGTGTCCATTAGCATCACTAAGGTCCCACCAAGATAACGTTCAGAAGAAGGCTCTGCTTCTTGCTTTCTTTTAATATAGTACTAAACTTTGGATTGCATTTTGAGCAAAGTTTCATGTTATGAGTCTGGTGGTTGTTGGTACATATTTTTGAATCCTGTTGGGTCATACCTATGTGGGCTTGTGCCCATTCTAGCTTCAAAAAAATTATTGAGCCTTCCTCACTCTGCCTGCTCAGCACATCCTCAAGCTTCAATCTAATCGGCTAATTCATAAACTCATTACCATACATTCCGCCTCTAGGGCAGTGCTGTCTAGTCAGCTCACTGCAATAGTTACTAATGCTAAAGGACATCTTGGAAGAAAGAAGATTACTACGGTGAGTAATTTTTTCTTCTGTTAGCTCCTACATTGTCATTGTGGCCCACCCAGGAGCCTCGTTCCTGTGAAGAATGCTCTCTGGTATGCCAGCATGGAGATGTCTGTTGTCCTGTTAAAACTCTGATTGTAAGCCTGTCTGGACATCCCTCTATAGTTTACCGTCTGCACTTGTGTTTATATAGATATGAGAAAAAAAAAAACACAAAAGAGCAGTTTCACAGTAGAATATTGGTTGATAGTGCATAGATTTAACAGGTTTGAATTTGGTGTTGACCAAGGGCCTCCTTTGTTGCAGGTGAGTACACTGCATGCATTTGTTTGCCTTTTAATAAGTCTGTTTTCAGTTGATTCAGTTCTACAGGACCTTCTAAGACATAGACTTTTGGAAAAGCGAGCCTCGATCACTCACTTTTCATCATCTGATGATAGGCCACTGTTAACTGTATTTTATTCTGGCTAGAGTCCTGTGTGGACAGGGATTTGTGCGTTTTATGTGTCAAGTTGACAGTATATTTATTTCTATATTTAGAGGCACTACATGGACAGTAGTAACTGGAGTTTTTCAGCTGTCCATAATGCTCATGTGCCCAACATTCTAGGCTGATTCAGCCTTTGGGCTATGCCATTTCTCTTAGTAGGAGTGCACAAAACACAGTTGTAATGACTACCCATAGACAATGTAGGAGCTAACAGAAAAGGAAATTATGGTAAATATGAAGAAATGTCTTCTTTTTTTTTTTTTTCGCCTTCTAGCCGTCGGTAGCCTGCAACCTCAGCCTACTCATGCTTCCACCCACCCACATTGGCCTCGGGCCCCCCTTCTGATACCCCGTGGCTTACCCCCCACGGTGGGGCTGCGGCACTGGGGCCACATGCCGCAGACGGCCGGATGGGGTCGGGGGCTACCTGGGGCTAATTGAAGCTATGATAGGTTTCATTAATGGCTCTCGGCGGCTTCCCCATTTTCCTTTTTCTGGGAGGTGGGGACATGCAATGTGACGTCCTGCCCCGCCTCAATCTGAACTATTGATGCCAGCGGCCCGGCGACTTCGGCCTCCGCCAGCGCTCTGCAGGCTCGATCACATCCCGTCCCTCCCCGGAGGAAGGAGGCAGTCCATGGGACGCTCTATCCTTCTCCCCGCGCCCTCCAGCGATCCGGGTCCGTTCCCGAACCCGGTCGCGGCTGTGTTGAAATCCCATCACTGCGCCGGGCGGGCCGGAAGAAATGTCTTCTTTTCTTCCCTTATGCCAGCTGGGTTGTTGGCCCACTGCCCTTATGGGTGCCTGGGGAGATTGAGACATCACGATTCTTTTGGCTATTTAGTTCAACTTCTTATGCGCATGAGATTCCCTTTTTTTCCCTGATGGGAGAAGCAACATATTTTGACTGACTGTCCTGTCAACCCTCTGTCTGGTGGCATGGGGTTTGTTTTTCAAGGAGTATGTGATTCATTCCTTTTGTAACACATTATGCTATCTCGATTGAAAGTGTGTCCCAGTTCTGAGCATCCCTCTTTTGCCTTTCCTGCCAGAGCCATATGCTTCAGGGCTACAGCCTGTAAGATCACTATCCATCTCCTGTCTGGCTAGTGGTGTGAGACTCTGGTTCCATACCCAGCTACACTTTGTGTCACCTAGTGTGCCCTGTCTTTCTATCCAAAGGTTTGTAGTCGGGTTAATTTTGTTTTTTTTATTCCTATATTCTTTCTCTGTCTCTTTGTGCTAGAAAAATTCTTTGCTTTCTTAGTTTTTTCCCACTTTGTTTCTCTCTTGGTGAACAGAACTGAGGTTTTACCCAGAGTCCTTTAGCATCAGTAACTGTAGCAGTTAGTTGGCTAGGCAAACTGCTCCAGAGGTATGCTTTTAAGAGAATTTTATTTAAATGAGCTTTGGGCATTAGCCAGTCAAAACAGGAGGGGAGTGAGCTGAGTGGGAGCAGCCTAAAGGGCTTCAGAATTTTTTCTCCACTGACTGAAGAACATTGCCCCTGAGGTGCCTCTCAACTTGCCTTGACAGCCTCCTGATCGCTTCTCTTGGTAAAGTTTCCTCATAAATTTATTTCTTTATTGTGCTGAGTGAAAGTTTTATGTTTTTGTTAGCGCCGCGCTATTGTGGTAATTTTAGCGCAACTGCGCTATTTTTACCACATCTGCTTAAATGATATTCGTTTTTACTGCAGATGCTTAATATCAACGGTTCTTCACTTTTTTAGCATAATTCGTGAAGAAACAGTCAAATTTTTGTCTGTTACTTTGTTTTTACCTCAGACCTCGCGGGCTTTACAGCGAGGCAACCAATTGGATTTCAAACTTTGGCAGTTGCCTCTGGGTTCTCTGAGGACTGGCATTATCAGAAACCCATATTTAAATAAAACTGGACCTGAAGATGTAATCTGTCACGGACTGGCTTCACAGCATCAACAGAAACCTGATAGTAGTTGACTGGTATTACTGGGTTTTCTATTAGATTGGCACTGGTATAGATCCAGTACTACAAAAAAAAGTATTATAAAATAGAGTTTATTAAATGGGGCAGGACTGGCCTCGCAGCATGTCACAGAAACCTGTACTCAGTTGGTTGTGGTCCAGATCTTGGGTTCTCTTTATTAAATTGGCACATAACAAAGAAACCTAATAAGTATTATGGCTGAGGATAAATCAAAGGTTACCGATGAGGGGCCATCTAAGAGTAATAACAAAAATGTAACCAGGGGTACTGATGAAGCCTCCAGATCCCAGCCCAAAAATAAAGCTTCCAAAGGGGCTGATGAAGTTCCTCACAAATTAAAAAATAATAGAAGTGATGAAAAAAGAAAGCTTGATTAGGCTGCTGATGAAGTGGCTAAAAAGAAACTGTCAAGAAAAAAATGCTCCTGTTCCTCCTGGGAAAGCCAATAGTGAATGTCATTGAGGCACAGGTCAGGAAACGTAGGAAAAACCAGGAGCAGTTGTAGAATTCACCAAAAATATTTATTTACAGTAGCAGTAACATAAAAAAAATATACTTGTTCATAATAACTATGTACAGAGGAGAAATGAAATAGTTTTTGTTTTCAGTCTCTGTGTCACTTTTCTTCTAATCTTTCTTGCAGTTGCAGCTTAGCTCTTATAAGTCCTTTCAACCCCCATCCTTAGCAAGCATCCTGTTTTTGTAAATATCAGTCAGGAGCTGCTAGAACACAGTGTGCTTCTTGAGTTGAGGTCCCCATTTGCACAGCTTTTGCAAAAGGCTTAAAAATTGAACTCTGGTAACCTCTAGCTTCCAACAGCTTTTTACAGTCATCTCAAATTACAATTGTATACATTTCAATAGTAATGCTACATGTTTTTGAAACACAAGGGATCCCAATAGTTACATTTCCATACAATGATTTGCACATATTTTATATCAGCAGATCTAGATATGGAAGGGAGAAAAACAGACAGCAAGAGAAAACTGAGACAGTGAGAGGCAAAGAACTGCGAGCCTGTCTGGTTGTCCGAAGTCTCAGAAAAAAATTTGGTTGCGCAACCAGACAGAGACAGAAAAGCAAAGAGCCTTGCATTTAAACACTTTCTCCATAACAAATGGGACAGGGTTCTATTCTACCCTGTCACAGTGAGACAATAGGCAGCTTAAAGCATAAAGAAAAAACAAAACACATACAGCCACGGTCTGCGCAGGATCTCCCATCTGTGCAAGACATGGCAAAAGCATGGCAATTTTTTTCAGACCCTACAAAAGATAGGGTCTGTATTTTTACTGGGGCTGGCAAGCACTCTTCCACAGTTCTCTCCTCTGGAGACTGTGAGGGTGATGCAGATGACGAACATTTTTATGATGCCCCTGACATGGATTTTGAGGACCATGAGTCCTCGGACCCTCCATTCAGAGCCCCCTTCTCCCGGTGATCAGGAGAATTCCTCTATGTTTACATTTTACAAAATATGCTAGACACCCTGGATCTCCCTACAGGGAGCCCATCCAGGACATCGATGAGGATGAAGATTGTAGGGAGATGAGAGGTCTTTCATCCCCCAAGACCCTGGTCGTCCCCATCTGTAATGCATTCAGAAAAAATACCATGAAGCTGCTTCAAACCCCTACTTCTGTTGCGGGGGTTGACAAGTGGGTTGAGAAAAAATAGCTTGTCTAGAACTGGTACCAAGTTCCTGTCTGCACATAGGGTTACCACCAGTCCTGATTTTCGCAGGACAGTCCTGATTTGGGCTGCTGTGTCCTGCAAAAAAAAAACATGGAAAATACTACATGTCCTGACATTGTAGTAAAAAAAAAATTTGACTTTCCTCTAAATGTTGCAAAAAAACTATAATATCTTAACTAAAATACATTAAAATAAGAAATACTAGAAACAACTAAAAAGCTACAACATTTACTCTTAATTTTGATTATTTAGAAAAACAAGTCTGTTGCACTGGTCATGGTTACATATTGTCCTGAAAAATCATGCTTCAAGTAAATGTCCCACTTTGGGATTCTTAAAAGGTGGTAACCCTATCTGCACACCCTAGCCACGAAAGTATAGTGCAGCAGGCAGCTTGTGAGAGAGCTGGGATCTCCCTGTCCCCCTTGCCTCCGGACAAGGACTCCAAGAAAATTGACTTTGTAGCAAAGAAAATGTATGCCACAGCTTCCCTGCTTATCAGACTTTCTTCATATATGGCTTTCACAGCCAGATATCAAAAGCCCTATGGAAGTCTGTCCTGGCCATTGCCTGCAATGGGTCAGCTTCTGTGGTGCAGGAGCTGATGGATACAAAGCTACCAAATACCAATTCCACATGGCAGGTGACAACAGTGATGCCGCCTCAAGGGCATTGGCCCATGCCGTCTCTCTGAGATGCTTCGCCTGGCTTAGAACTACCAGTCTGACCCCTGACACCCAGACTAAGGCCGTGGATTTTCACTGTGATCAAAATATGTTTGATTCCAGAATGAATGGCTACATGAAAAAGGTTGATGAGTACAAGGCCTCCTGGCAGAGTCACTCCTCTAACCCTAAGCCTACTGCCCAGTAGGGGCAGAAGTTTTTTCCCCAGGCCTTACAATCCTTATCCCCAGTCTGACTTTGTTCAGTACAGGGGGTGTTTCAGAGGCAGGGGCAGAAGGGGCCAAAGGGCCACCTCTACCCAGCCTGCAGCCTCACAGTCTTAAGTCCTGATGTAAGTGTCCAGGTCGCCTCCCAACAGCTGGCGGGAGGCAGACTTCTCCCACTATCTTCAGAACTGGTCCCTCATTACATCAAACAAGTGGGTTCTGGAGATAATGGAGAAGGGTCTGCCACTACAGTTAAAGCAGATGCCAGCTCTCAAGCGTACCCAGGTATCAACACCTCTGTCCCCAGCACAGGTCCTACTGCTGGAATTGGAGGTACAAAACCTTCTAGGTCTACGAGCTATGGAGAGGGTCCCGGCCCACGAGAAGGGCAAGGGCCTCTATTCCAGGTACTTTCTGATGCACAAGAAAACTGGGGAATGGCAACCTTAGATCTCAGATATTTAAACAAACATCTGGAAAAAAAAATTCAAAATGGTCACTCTGTCACTAGTCATACAGTCCTTACAGCAGGGAGACTGGCTAGCCTCCTTGGACTTAAAGGATGTGTACTTCCACGTACCCATAAGTAGGTCTCACAGGAAGTTTCTCAGATTCAAACTCCCTTCAGGCCACTATCAGTTCGCCACAATGCCCTTCAGCCTGTCCTCGGCCCCAAGAGTCTTGACAAGTGCCTCGCAGTGGTAGCAGCACATCTCAGGAGACTGGATGTCACACTCTGGCCCTTTCTGGATGACTGGATTGTAGTGGCAGAGTCTCCTTGCCAGGTTAAGGAGTCCCTTTCCCTTGCAGAATGCACTTTGGAGTCTCTGGGATTCCTGGTAAATCTAAAGAAGTTTCACCAAGAACCCACTCAGCTGCTAACCTTCCTAACAGCCCAGTTGGACACTCAGAAAGGATATGCCTTCCTTCCGCAGGAAAGAATTCAGTGTTTCCTTTCGGTGGCAGATGCTTTTGTCCGGGGACAGCCAAGACAAGCCAGACATTTTCTCAGACTCCTGGGACAGATGGCTTCAGTGACTGTAGTGGTCCCAGGAGTCTGGTACAGGATGCAACTCTTACAGGCCTACCTCAGAGCTCGCTGGTCTCAGAAAAGCAACAGTTTTTCAAAGCTGATACCTGTGTAGAGCAGTTCCTGCAAATTTGCAAGCATGAGTGCCTTCCAAGCTCCGCTACCCACAAAGGTGATCACCACAGACGCCTCTCTCCTGGGGTGAGGAGCACATCTGGACAGTGCCTCAAGAAGCGGCACCTGGACTCTCGAAGAGTCAGTTACATGTAAATCTTTTCTAGCTCTCAAAGCATTCTCTCCCAGCGTAAAACGACAGGTGGTTGAAATTCGAACAGACAACACCACTGCAGTGTTTTACATAAACAAGCAGGGTGGTATCTGATCAGGAACACACTGTTCAGAATCTCTGAAGCTCTGGGCTCTAGCCTTCTCCCTAGGAGTCAGCCTTTTAGCTATTCACCTCCCAGGCAAACACAATACCCTGGCTGATGGTCTAAGTCACATCAGTCAAGGCCAGAGCGAATGGACTCTGAACAAGCAAGTACTAGCCATGGTGTTCAGGCAGTGGGTACACCAGAAGTGGATCTGTTTGCCTCTCCCTCAACTTTCAGCTTCCTCAGTACTGTTGCAGGCCCCAGTCCTGGGGCACTTTATCTGGATGCCATGATGCTGGACTGGTCAGGGAAGTTCCTCTACGCATTCCCTCCTTTTCCCATGATACTCAGGGTATTGCTGAAACTCAGACAACAGCCTGCATCGATGATCCTGGTGGCTCTGGATTGGCTCAGGCAAACCTGGTACCCTCTCCTTCTCTTTGTCCTGCAGCAGGACAGTTCGCCTGCCACCAACTCACTCTCTGCTGATCCTTCCCCAGACAGGAGTGCATTATCCAGACATACTGTCTTCACCTCAAGGCCTGATTCCTGAGGAGTTAGAGCTTCCATCCTCTCAGTACTCTGAACAGGTCCTTAAGATCCTGAGGATGGAAAAAAAAACACTAAGAAGACTTATGCAGCCAGATGGAAAGTTTTCCTCTGGTGCAAGAGCAAAAAGTCGATCCTCTTTCAGCTTCATACCCTCAGCTGATGGATTACCTGGTACACTTGCAGGTGTCAGGCTTGAAACCATCCTCCCAAGCTACACTGGCTGCAATTTCATCCTACCTTCGTGGGAAAGAAAGTAAATTATTTCCACTCCATATTTAAACAGTTTTCAAAGGTCTATTGCACCTTCAGTCAGGAGCCGGTTCCCCTTGGAGCCTGAACCTCTGCATAGACAGGCTCATGAAACCACCCTTGAGCCTGTGTCCACTGTTCATATCGAGTTCGTGACTTGGAAGACAGTCTTCTTGGTGGCCATTACCCCTGTCAGGATTTCAGAGCTACAGGCCCTGTGCACCGAGCCAAATTATATCATTCCTCACAACGATAAAATTGAGCTCAGGACAAATAGGACATTTCTACCGAAGGTGGTTTCGGAGTTCCACCTAAACCAGTCCATTTCTTTGCATGTCTTCTTTACTGAGAAATCCACTCCCAGAGAGCAAAAGCTCTACAGCCTGGATGTCAAAGAGACCTGTTTTACTACATAGAACATACTAGGCAGTCCAGATGCTCTTCCACTCAGGTGTTCCTCACCTGCGGGGATGTAGATAGAGGAAGACCAGCTGCCAAGAGAGCCATCTCCCACTGGTTGGTCTCTTGTATTAGATTCTGCTACAAAAAGGCTGGTCATCAACCTCCTGTGGGGCTCAGTGCCCACTCCACTAGTGGCACTGCAGCCTCGGTGGCAGCAGCAGCAAGGGACATACCCTTCTGGATGTCTGCAAAGCAGCTACATGGAAATCTGTGCACACCTTTGTGAAACACTACAGTTTGGATGTGCAGACCAGATCTGACACCAAATTTGGTAGGGCGGTTCTGCAGAGCCTCTTCCCAAAATAGGTTCTCTTCCCACCTCCCAGTTGGTACTGCTTGGTAGTCTGCTATAGTTTCTGATGCTAAAGGACTCCTGGGATAAGAAGAAAAATTACTCACCACAGTAATCTTCTTTCTTCCTAGGGGTCCTTTAGCATCAGTAAGTTCCCACCCTTCCTCCCCGGTTCGCTTGTCAGGACAAGGGCTCTGTTATCAGATCTCGTAACAAAATTTGTAGTTTTTCATTGATAAGTTTCTTACTCGTGTTGTTGTTTTTCCGTTTCCACTTTTTGGGACATTTGCATGTTTTATAAATCCTGTTGATTTATTTTCGGGTCATGCGCGCCGTTTTTCCTTGAAAAATTCTGAACCATTCAGGCTGCTCCTCACTCAGTTCACTCCCGTACTGTTTTTTGATTGGCTAATGCCCAAAGCTCATTTAAATAACATTCTCTTAAAGGCATACCTCCTGGGCAGTTGCACCTAGCCAGCTAACTGGTATAGTTACTAATGCTGAAGGACCCCTTGGAAGATTACTACGGTGAGTAATGTTTTCTCAGTGAGGGAGCTGGCAGTGGTTATTGGCTGGCCCCATGACAAAGACTTTGCTCCCGTGAGATCCTAGTGCCTCTGGCCCAGACAGTAAGTGATAATCATTGGTGAAGATGTTCTGGAAGATGAACAGTTAACACAAGTATGTAACTTTTATTTGTCTGTTAAGGATGATGTCATGTTTTCAGTTAAGATGGAGATGCTGGGGATGATACATAGCACAGCAATGATAGAGGATTTTGAGGAGGGAGAGTATCTTTTTGGACCGAAACTACTGAAGATTTATACAATAGATTCTACCAGTTTATTTGAGTTCCCCCAATTAGTAAATTATTGATGCAAATAACTATATAGTGGCATCACAGTTTTGTATGACAAACTGTAGGTTTATAATAGAAGTTGGAGTTCTTTGAACCGTAATGATTATAAATGGTCTCTGTTGTATTTTATCTCTCGTGCAGGTTGTAGGAGGCCTAGACATCCACAAAAGATGGTGGTAGATGTGTGACCTTTTTCAGAGCACCATTCAACACTTTTGCTTTCTTCTCCATCTCTGAAGATCTGCTCAAGATGTCCAGCAATGCTCTCTGTGTATTTAAATGGAAGTATTTTTCTCTGTGAAGCCACTTTTTCCAACACGAGCCTCATGAAGCCAACTAAGTGTTATTGAACTTCAATTATCTCAATAACTCAGTGTAGCACTTTAAAGTCTGAAGGACGGCATAATGGAAAGAGCATATCAGTGTGGTGGAGAAAGGGAAGGGGACTGGCTTTTTCTTTTTTTAATTTATTTTGTTCTGTCTTTATAACAAGGAAGTATATCTAGCTTTCTATACAAAACGGTAGCTAGATGGGCTTGAATTAATATACTTGATTTCAGCAACAAAAGGTAGAGTACAAAGTGCCAAGCAGAACTTAAACCAGTAATAATATATACATGTAAAAACTTTGGTTTCACGACGCTTTTATATGTAGTGTGAATGTGAAACATCTCTGTTCAACTTCAAGCTGTTTTTAATTTCCTGTGACCCTTCACAGATGTCTGTATATTGACTGGTTTGACAAAACATCTTTGCTTCCTGTTGATTTACCTGAATTGAATATTTTGCATTTTGTAACACAGGGGACTATATGTTTTATTTATACCTGTTGATATATTGTCAGGGACTGTGTCTCTTAACTACTAGGTCTTTTAATAAAATTCTAAATATATAGTTAAATGCAGATGCCAAGAGTTGAATCCTCTCTGCATATATTAACTGCTGAATGCTTGGGTAGAAATGTGTTCTGTGTTATCTTTGTAATCTAGCAGTTTGTACCTAGTAAGCATACCCATAATAATTTTCTTCCCGATTAATTATGTTTTCATCTGTAAAGGTCAGCTGAAGAAGTTGGTTCTGTCATTTCTTTGCTTAAACAGTACTGAATGTAATCTAGAAACTTCTGGTTGATCTCATAAACTGCTAAGAATGCCCATGTATTTGTTTTCAGCAGTGCATACTCAAGTAGAAAATTTAAGATTATGAGAAATGTTTTAATGTTTTTACCATGTGATGTTATCCCCTTCACAACCTACTGCAGGCAGCATAAATTACTGATGATGTTTGAATATATGTATATTAGGTATGCTGGTGGGTGGGGATTTTGTTCTGGTGACCTATTACATTGATGGGGAAACAAACGTAAAATCGCTAGCTAAATTTATAAGTCCTAGTTACCTTCTCCAATCCCTTATATATGAAATTATATTTGTCTTTTAAGTTCATGTTTTGAGTTGCATTTGATGGTATACTACTTTATTTGAGTGAGCTCATTGTAGTACGCTACGTTACACAAATTTCCATCATCCCTTCCCTTTTCTGTAATGGTACTTTTGGGTGGAAAAATTAAATACATTTAGCAGATTTTTAGGGGAAAAAAACACACCTTCATTCTGCATTCATTCTACAGCTGAACTTCTCTAGAGCAGTTTTGGCTTAAATTGACCAGTTGCTGAAAAGGCAGGTTAGACGTACACAGAATCTGTTAACTCAAGCACCTATCTGCCATAGCTGTTCCTTCAGCCGAGTGCTGCACGTCCATGGGCTCTGTCTGTGAGAGAGAAATCCAGGTGCTTGGTGTCCTTGCATGACATGGAGTTTTTGCATGTAGAACGATTTGAAATGTTCCTCTTGTTTACATAAATTGCAATGTTCATATTTAAAATAAAAAGACAAAAAATTGTTGCCAAACTTAGATAAATGTTAAGTTAAAAAAAAAAAACTCCACTACATGTAACTCTTGTCTTCCTCTGGATCAGAACGTGGCTTGAATGATCCCAGCAAGTGGTCGTATCTGTTCCAGTGTCAACTGCCATGTGCTCTGCTTCAAGGGGAAATTAGTCTTCTTGTGAATTTATTTTGTACATAAGTATTTGTTACATATATTTTAGTAAATGCTTTCTCTTTCTTGTTGCTTGTGCATATTTTGGCTGGCGTCGTAGACAGTAGTGCAAGCATTATTTCCTTTTTGAAGGGGAATGAGTTCTTCAGTTTGTGTGGGAAAATGGTTAATGTTGAATGTTTAGTTTTTTCTTCTGCATGCTGCATCATATGCTGTGGGAACTATAGGAACCTCCAAACTGTATGAGTAAATCAAAATAAAACATTTTAAACTTGTTATTGTGAGTCTGCTGTGTTTGAACTCCAGAAAACTCTAGTCTGTTTCATTTGCAAAAAGAATGTACGTATTCATATAGCATAGATATTATCTATGCTGTTATCTCAGTGCAACAGTATGGGTAAATATCAAACAACCTGTTCACAATAAAATCAATAATCACTGCGTCTAAGGGCATAGATACAGTTCAGTATCCACACTTTGGCAGTTCCACTGGAACAGGCTGATTTGTTGGACGTCTTCAAGCTTAACCCTCCCACCACCCGGACAGTATATCCTCCAGCTCCGCCATGTGTTGTCAGAGCTTTCTTTCCACTGGAAGGGACTGGTCTCCATAGTAGCTCTGCAGCATTCGAGGATGTTGTAGTAGTTTAGCACTTTTTTGGCGAACAGCTTCGTTGCATGTTATTTTACAGGTGTTACTGCTTATTCTGCTCATTCTGGCTCTGCCTTCTGTCTTCAGCATGGAAGAGAAGAAGCCATGGGGATTCAAATTTTTCATCCACTACTAGCAGAAGGTGTCACCGACCCTCACGTGTCCTGCCTCTACACTTTGGGAGGGCTGCATTATGTGGTGGATTGCAGCCTTTTCCAGGCAGTTCTACCAGCATTGCTGGAAGATGGGTAGACTGGACTCCCCCTCAGTCAGTCCTCTGACAGGGATCCCAAGGATTGACCTAAGGGCTGCAAGAAGGCCTCAGCAGCTACAGGGTCAGATTCCCAGCTTGCGGCCCTTGAAGAGAAGGCAGCTGCAGCTGCTGTGAGTTCCTCATTGATCTCGGTGCTGCTCCTGGCTGGGGCCAACATCAGAGGGTCCTTCATGGAAGATTTCTGTGGAATGTGTCAGGGGGCCCTTCAGACCTATGGGGAGAGCCCTTTTCGTAGGTGCACAAGCACCACCGGTGCAAGTTGTGGGATTGGGAGGGAATGAGATCTTCCCTCCCGCTCCCTTGACTCCCCTGACTGCTTGACATTGGTTAAGTGCTCAACTTCGGTCAAGTTGCCTTCAGTCGAGGGCCAGATCAAGTGCTCCTCGGTACCCCTGTCGGGCTTGTCGACCCAGACTTTGGTAGACCAGGTGGCCTAGATTTTTCTCTAGACTTTTAACCCGTTATTGGAGGAGCTGTATGATGAGTGGGTGTCCTGTTCGTTCTCTCTCCAGGTCCAGGCTCATCTGGTGGTCATGCTTCCAAAATCAGTGCTGGTGAATGTAGCCCAGCATGTGGTCTATCATGACCCTCTGGATGACCTTTCTTGACGTCCACCCACAGTCAAGGAGCCGTTCACGCTTTTGACCATGCTTGACAAGGAGGCCCTGCCGTCAACACTCCTCTACCTCCTTGGGTGAGATGTGGCACTGCCACAAGATGCAGCAGTGCTATAAGAAGCTCCTCTTCCAGCAGTGGACCATTGCATGGTGGGGTAAGGCTCTACCCTCTGGACCTTCATTCACCTAGTAACCGTGAAACATTAGTCAGGCGTGTCCACGCCGGGTCACCTGAGGCAGATGTCCTTGGCGTCTGCTGCTCTGTACCTGCAGGTGGAACCACCACTGCTGCAGCCTTTGGTGGGAGATTCCAAGAAAGGCTTCCAAACTTCTGCTGGCTTGCCAGGCTGGTTGTTCAATCAATCAATCAAAATCTTTATTTATTCAGGCGAACATCATTGAGCAAAGCTCATTTACAAGATGGACCTGAGTGGTCATACAAATGTGGATACAAATATTATTACATAGACAAGAATAGCATAAATAACAATAAAATGGCAAGAAATGAATGTATACAACAATTTACATATCAGTGGAGATCACCCAGTCTGAGGACACC
The DNA here is from genome assembly GCA_016271365.2 of Neoceratodus forsteri. Classification (NCBI taxonomy): domain Eukaryota; kingdom Metazoa; phylum Chordata; order Ceratodontiformes; family Ceratodontidae; genus Neoceratodus; species Neoceratodus forsteri. The sequence goes on from CM057450.1 coordinate 1,551,049,933, forward strand.
AGAGTGGTCAACAGTGGTAAATGGTGGAAAGCCATTTTGAAGCATCCTTGGATGACTCTGAGGATCATCTGTGCTTTCCTCAAGACCCACAGTTTTGACCTGGTTGGTCAGGAAGTGACCACTGTCCATGGGCGGTGTCTTTCGGTGCTTTACTCCACCTCATGTGGGAGTCAATGAGTCTGCCTTTGGAGCCAGTCCAGAAGAGGGCTAAATACCCTTTATTGATATCCTTGAACAGGACCATTCCCTGGGTTGCCTTTCCTGTGGCTAAGGCCATCTTGGGACCGGCCCTGGAGCTTTGGCAGCATCCAGCATCCTGCCAGTCACCCTCCATTCATGATGGTCCATAAGTACGCAGTTCCTACCGGGTTCTTTTCGGGGTTCTCGGACCACCACTGAGCGGAGGGGTTGTCTCTAACTCAGCCTTCCAGAAATCTGGTAACCAAGATGATGTGGGAAGTCTCCGTAAAGAGTCCAAAAACATTGACCATGTGGCTAAGAAGGTCTACGCTGCTGCGTCATTGGGTTGTCTTCAGGCAGGCTGTGCCATTATGATGGCCAGCTTTGGCCACTCCCTGTTGGGAGTACTGTATGATGTCCATGTCTTCCCTCACCTCCCAGTTGATCATCATCTGCCAGTGAAGTGTGTCAGAGACCAGGATCAGTCACTGGCTAAACACCAGCTCTAGTTGGCTTTGGACATGGGCAACTCTTGTGCTCATGCACAGCCATTGCATGGCGTCAGAGGTCCTGGCTGTGACTTTCCACCTTCACGCAGTGGATGCCCAGCATAGACTAGCCCCGACCTTTTTATTCCTGGGTTGGAGGGACATCTCACTAGGATCGAGAAGTCCAGTGCCACCCTAATTTCTGTGGCATCATCCTAGAAGAACCAGAAGCTCAAGAAGCCTGAGGAGTAGACCTTTCAGTATTGGTCTTTTCCCACAGCAGCCTCTGCAGGGGCAATACCAGGCCTGGTGCTGAAGCCCAAGTTCAGTGGCAAGGGCTTAAAAGAGGTGAGGGTAGGGAAGTCTTGCCCCCCCTCCAGCCCCAGCAGCCAGTGCCCCCCTCCCAAGCTGCTCAGTGATGGGTTGGAGGGGTGTCATCCTCCTGCCTGTCCAGTCTCTGACCCATCTCTCAGTTGGGTCAACGGCACCAGTTCTGACCACATTGGTCTGTTATTACTCTGGGCAAAGTGGGTATCAGAGGTGGTTGGCAGAGGGTTGCCTCTAGATTTCAAGGCTTTGCGCTTACTGACTCCACGCTTATCAGGACTGCAGCATCTTGCAGGATATGCTGTCCACCCTCAGGAGGACATCACTCAGCTTCTTGCCATAGCCAGTGTCCCAGACACCTTAACAAGTTACAGGTACATGTCCAGGTACTTCCTGGTCCTGAAAGAGTCCAGTGGCTGGTGCCTCATACTGGATCTGTAGACCTGAACCAATTCATGCAAAAGCTCAAGTTCTGGATGGTCTCTGTTGCCAGATTATACCATCCCTGGAGCAGGGCATGTGGTCCCTGGTTCTTCAGGATGCATTCTTCCACATCTCAGTCTGTCCATTCCACTGCGGTACCTGTGTTCCACACAGAAGGGGTCCTGTATCAGTTCCAGGTTTTGCCCTTCAGCCTCTACTACGACCAGGGTCTTCACCAGTTGCATGACAGTGGTGTCAGCCTTCCTGAGGTGCAAGTGCCTCAGGCTGTATTCCTGCCTGGACGACTGGCTGATAGCTGGGCCATCCAAGGATGTCATTGAGCATTCCAGTGATCTGGCTTTCCAGACCTGCAGCAACTTGGGCCTGTTGGTCAACCTGGACAAATCCGAACTGATCCCCTCACAGGCGATAAAGTTAATCGGGAAAGAGTTGCACTTTCTCCGGGCCAAGACCTGTCTCCCTGCAGATGGTGTTCAGGACATTACCACCTTTGCCCGATCATTTCAGGTTGAGCTCTTGCACCCTGCCCAGGATTTCTTGAGGTTACTAGGGAACATGGCTTGTACCACCAGTGTGGTCCATTGGGCATGTTATGGATGGGCCATCTGCACCAGCTGGTCCTTGTGACTCGGCCAGTGTGGAATGCCATCCAGTGGTGGTTAGTCCCACAAAATTTGGAGGAAGCAATCCTGTTTGTCAGCCCAGAGCCTGCCGTCACACAACGGACATGTCTCTGATCAGATGGGGAGCACACCTGGGAGACCACAGAACTTACGGGTTCTGATCAACTTGGGAGTTCTGTCACTGCATCAACCTGCTGGAACTCCATGCAGTGCAGCTGTCTCTCACAGAATTTGCTCACAAATCAGGGTTGGTCATGCAGGTCCAAACAGATCATACTATAGCCATGTTCTGCCTGAACAGACAGGGTGGAACACACTCCTTCCCTTGTGTCCAGAGGCTCTCAGCACCTGGACACTCATGTCCTGGGAGTTCACAATCAATTGGTAGGCGCTCTGCCGGGTGGAAGAGATGTTGCACAAATGGTCCCTGCATCAGGAGATAGTAAGCCAGCTGTTCTCCCAGTGGGTCACCTCTCTGGTGGACCTGTTCCCCTCCTGGGAGAACAGAAAGCTGAGGCTATTTGGTCCCACCCTGGTACACTGTTAGGGGATGCCTTCGCAAGGCTCTGGGTCCCAGGCATCATGTGCGCCTTCCTTCCCTTCCCCTTCATCCATAATGTGGTCAAGGCCTGGAAGGACAAGGCACGGATGATCCTGATTGCTCCAGACTGGCCCAGTTCATTCTGGTACCGTGATCTCCTCAGCAGGATGCCTCCATGGCAGTTACCTCTTCGCTCGGACCTGCTGACCAGACAACGGGGAAGGTCCTGGACCCAACCCTCCAGTCCCTGCACATCTTGGCCTGATTCCTGAGCAGCTACAGTTCCAGGCCTTGGGTCTCTCTGAAGATGTGCTCCACATTATGGAGGCTTTTGTAAAGGAGTCTACCCGCAAATGCTGTGCATTTAAGGAGAAGAGGTTCTCAATATAGTGCCAGGGCAAGGAGCTTGATTCTCTTGCCTGCCTTATGGCTATCAACTTTGATTATCTCTGGTCTGTCTCTAAGTCAGGCCTGCAAACGACAGCCCTTAAGGTACACCTGGCAGCCATCTCTGCTTATTGGGTGCAGGCTAGTAAGCTGGTGGTCCAGGAGAAGGTGGTTGGGTGCTTTTTTAAAGGTCTTGACCATTTGTCCCCACTGGTGCTTGAACCACCGCCACCTTGGGACCTACTGCAACCCACCCACAAGGTCTCCTCTGCTTTCCCGCTACTTGGGTCGGCATGCCCTGCTTATACAGCAGGAAGTGCTCACGCTTCTAGAAAAGGAAGTTTTGGAGCACGTTCCAGGGAACCAGAGAGGGTTAGGATACTATTCACACTTCTTCCTGGTTCCAAAGAAAACAGGGGACCTCTGTCCAATTTTGGACCTCAGAGACCTCAATCTGTCGGTCGACTACAAACGCTTCCGCATGGTGACCCTACCGGGTCTAATCCCCATGCTGAAGAGGGACGCCTTCCTGGCATCCCTGGACATGCAGGACGCTTACCTGCACATCCCTATTGCTCAAGCGCAGAGGAGGTTCCTGTGCTTCAAGTTCCAGGGCCGTCATTATCAGTTCTGAGCACTCCCCTTCGGGCTGTCATCGGCACCCTGGGTATTTACCAAGTGCATGGCAGTCGTGGCGGCGTCTCTGAGAAGACAGGGCCACTACGTGTTCCCGTACCTGGACGACTGGCTTCTCATGGCTCCCTCCAAGGAAGCATTGTTGATGGCCATTCAGTGTACCCAGGCCCTTTTTCAGTCCCTGGGCATTCTCATCAACTACGAGAAGTCCCTCCTGGTACCGTCTCAGAAACTGCAGTTCATAGGGGCAGTTCTGGACACCGTCAAGGGAAGAGCCTTTCTTCCCGAGGACAGAGTGGAATGCATGCAGTCCTTCATCAGGGACCTGTCAGCGAAGAAGACCGTCCCGGCCAGACTGGTCCTCCGCCTGCTCGGACACATGGTTGTGGCCATTCCAACAGTCCCGATGGCAAGACTCCACATGCGGGTAACGCAGTGGATGTTAAGGGTGCAGTGGGACCAAAGGCAAGACCATCTGCAGCAGCCAGTCCGAATCACGAAGGCCGTGATTCGGGACTGGCAGTGGTGGCTAGAACCGGGAAACCTCTCTGTGGGGGTTCCCTTCACAGCGCCATCTCAGACGGTGACACTCTCCACAGACGCCTCAAGGCTCGGGTGGGGAGCGCACCTGAACGGGGTGAGGTCTCTGGGTCCATGGACAATTCAGGAATCTCATCTCCACATCAACATACTGGAGATGAGGGTGGTCCTCTATGCCCTGCAAGCCTTTCAGTCAGAGATACTACCAAGTATTCTCCTGTTACAAACAGACAATACTGCGGTGATGTATTACCTCAACAAGCAAGGAGGCACACACTTTTACCCCCTTTGTAGGGAAGCCGTGGGAGTGGGTGATACGGCACGGCACAAACCTTGTTGCAGTTCACGTTCCCGGAGTGGACAACACCGTTGCAGATGGCCTGAGTCGCTCTCAGGCCAGAGTCCACAAGTGGGAGCTTCTACAGGAGGTGGCAGAGGATCTGTTCCACAGATGGGGCACTCCAGAATTGGACCTTTTCGTGTCCCCATCCAACGCAAAACTGTCCAATTTTTGCTCGCTAGATACAGGGCCTGGTGCTTTCTGGTGAGACGCGTTGTCCCTCTCCTGGGCGGGCAGATTCCTCCACGCTTTCCTTCCTTTCCCGTTGATCCAGAGAGTTCTCCTCAAACTTCGCAGGGAGCATGCGACGTTTATCTTAATAGCGCCTTTCTGGCCCAGGCAAATCTGGTTCCCGCTCCTGCATCAGCTATCCCATAAACCTCCGCTTCCTTTGCCGATCAGCTCCCATCTGTTGTCTCAGGAGGAAGGTTCACTAGTCCATCCGGACTTACGTTTATTGAACCTACATGCCTGGCTCCTAGAGACATAGCCATGATGCGACACGGGGTCTCACAGGAAGTGGCGAAAGTACTTTCTGCTGCTAGAAAGCTGGCAACACACGCAACATACGCCATGAAGTGGCGCACGTTTTGCTTGCGGGCTCAAATGCGTGGTTTCTCGCCCTTGGACTGTCCCGAGAAGCTGGTTCTGGAGTACCTGCTTTTGCTTTTTCAATCCGAACTAGCTTACTCCTCGATTAAGGTGCACTTGTGTGCAATTTTGGCTTATCATGCCCCCATCGGCCATCGTTTGGTGGCTCAATTGGACACTACTCGTGCCTTTTTAAGGGGGGTCCTCCACCTTAGGCTACCTATCAAGGACCCGGTTCCTCCTTGGGACTTGCCCTCTGTTCTGGAGCAGCTTATGCCGCCACCTTTCAAACCAGCCGCGGATTGCGAGCTACGTTTTCTGTCATGGAAAACGTTTTTAGTTGCAGTTACTTCGACGAGAAGAATCTCTGAATTACATGCACTCATTGCAAAGAGCCCTATTTAATTTTCCACCAGGATAGGTTATCCCTGAGGACAAATCCTAAGTTTCTGCCTAAGGTGGTTTCAGCTTTTACCCTTAATCAGAATATTGACTTACCAGTGTACTTTCCCAAGTACACCAATCGAGGAGAAACACTGCTTCACAGTCTGGATGTTCACAGGTGTCTCAGATATTATCTGACCAGAACCAAACAGTACTGGAAAGTGGATCAGCTGTTTGTCTCCTTTGCGGAAAGGATGAAAGAAGCTCCTGTTTCTAAACAGTCCCTTTCACGTTGGCTCATCCAGTGTATCTCTTTCTGTTATAACAAGCGCAGCAAACCCTTTCCAGGCGCGGTCAAGGGTCATTCTACCAGAGGAGTGGCCACCTCCTTTGCAGCGCTGAAGAATGTTTCCACTTCAGCTATTTGTGCTGCAGCTACCTGGAGCTCGGTGCATACCTTTATTAGGCATTACAGCCTGGATATCGCTTCAAGAAGGGCAGGTTTATGCTTCGTCCTCAGGGACTTCTGTCCTAGGCTCGAGCAGGGTTGTAATCTCTGCCTTTCCTCCTCCCGATGGCGTAAGATTGTCGATATTGCTTGGGAATCAATCCTAATGGTGTAACCTGCTGCAAGAGCTGTATCTCGAAGAAGATAGTAAAGTTACATAAGAACTTACCGTAACGGTAGATCTTCGAGAACAGCTCTTGCAGCAGGTACCTTCCCGCCCACTATTCTCCCTTGGAGAAGGTAGGTTATAGCCTAACATCCATCTTTCGGGATGGAACAAATTGTTTTTTAGTCTTGGCCATCTGATGGCGGATCCTCGGTCTCCTCTTCTGATGTCATCCAGCGGCCGGGAGTCTCCGGCGGGAGAACTGGGGATTGTGGCGGGACCGCCTCCTTATGTACTACACCTGACGTCGGGGGCGGGACCGACGTCTGAGGCGGTCCCCGCTGAAGACTGCTAGCTAGAAAATTTCCGTGGGGTCCTGTCGCCTGACTGCTTCAGTCCTAATGGTGTAACCTGCTGCAAGAGCTGTTCTCAAGATCTACTGTTATAGTAAGTTCTAGGTAACTGTACTTTCACACCCACTCAGCCCACCCGCCTCCCCTGGCAAGTAGCACAAGGATCCCTGTTTCCAGCTTGCAAATATAACCCCAACCCCCTTTGTGACTCAGACAAGGCAACAAACCACAAGTGGCAGAAAATGGTATCACCCTGTCATTAGGGAAACGCCTGGCTTGGGCATCTCAGAGGTCGGGGAGTAGAGCACAAAACATTTCTGTTTTACCCAGGTCGGAGAGAGGTGCCAGGGCTTGTGTGTCTCCTATCTGTGGGGCCCCAAAACATCACACAAGTCACTCGGATTGTCCACAACCAGAAATTTGGGATGTTATGGCTTTTATTCCTGACAGTGTTAACAGAAATGGTGGTGCCCCAGGGCCTGAAGCTGTGCAGACAGATGACACATTTTGTAGCAGGCAAAACATTTCCTACCTCTTGCAGTCAGTACCTACTTTTTACACGAACATTTCCCTCAGACGTCCAGCCCTATGCAGGGAATCATGGACTTACGAAAAGAACAGCTTCCACAAATGTCCAGCCCTGTTTCAAGGGTACCTAGACTATTTCTAGCACCACTAGGTGACTTAAGTTGACACCTTAGACCATTCGTGTTGTAACCAGTTCAGTCTCCTTGGGAGCTGGAATAAGGGGATAGCTCACTCTGACCAAAGCTAGACTCTCTCTGCTATTACTTTTAGGAAAACAGGATTTCCTAGCCACACAGGGACTACAAGAGACATCCTACTGCACAAACTTTGTGCCAGGGTCCTGAGTACCTGTATCTGACAATGCACCAGCCAACCCCATTCGAACATTGTACTTGCTACATCTTGTACCCTTCGGCACACTTGGAAAGAACACTTGAAATCTGCAGATCTCGCACAAAATTCATATCTCTAGTTTGTACACACACAGTCTCTGCATTCTGGTCAGTTCTGATAGCTCTTAGTCTTTTGGGGTTGCCCCAAAGTACTCACTGACACTTAAGTCCCATTCCTTTTTTTGTGAAAAAATATTCACTCCCACGGGGCTTCACAGGATCTGGTAGCCACCACTTTCCAGGAAACCAGCCATTGGTTACTGAACTATGGCAGAAAAATAACAAATGAGGATCCTTCAGTCTAGCAAGTGATCTATGGGCAGAGCACCACTTGGCTGTTAGAACTCTCCACTCAAACTCGGACTTCAAACTGACTCTGCTCAAAAACCACTGCAGGCATAGTGTGGCTTATGGTGCTGCGAGGGTTCTGAATTTCATGACAACATCCTCTGCCTCAGTAGGGCTGAGCAGATGGTGATGTAATGTTTTACAGAGAGCTTTTAAACTCTGGCTGCCCAGGCTATCTGCCTGATCTAAAACTGATGGGATTGTAGTAACCCCAGGAACTGGTCGGTTACACAAAGATCTGATGTCACCAGCGGAGCTGGAGGATATACTGCCCAGGTGGTGGGAGGCGCTTAGCTTGAAGACATCCAACAAATCGGACTGTTCCAGCGGAACTGCAAGAGTGTGGATGTGAATTGTATGCCACTGCTGGAACTACAGATCCTCGTAGAGAATCTCTCTTTCATCAGGCCACCCCGGTGGAACTATAGCCGACAGGTGCTAGGACTACATGGAAACTTTTTTTACTAGCAGTCTGCGAGGGGCTGCCCATGACAACGTCCTCACTATGTAAATGTGGGTGGCCCAGCGCCCTCCTCCGTTCTTTTCCCACTGTCGACCATACTCTCCAGACTCCATGGAGACACCACCGCTTAAGTCAACCACCAGATCTTTTATTTTATTTTAATATTTTTCTCACCCTAGTAGTTATCACTTTATTTTAAAGTGATTAACATCGTTGTGTATGTCAACTCCTCTAATATTGCGAGTGTGGTGGTAAAATCTACAGTGACAACCATGACGCCTGCATCTGCTGTCTCGGAGAAGCCCACAACATTAAAGCCTGCAAGATTTGCCTCAGCTTCAACGGGCTACCACAGCAGCTATCAGAAGGCCCTGCAGTCTTTCCTCCTTGAGCAGAAAGTATCCAGAATGGAGAGAGAGCTCCAGGCGAGAAGCTCCTCCATGTCGCCGGGCCCGTCCACAGGCTCCCACTCCTCGAAGGCCTGGGACAAGTCATCAGGGAAATAAAAACACTAGGAGAGGGAGCGGAGTAAGGATAAATCCCCACCCCCACCTTGTCCACTTCATCGGTGACAACTCCTGCTGCCTAAACCCTCACTCTCACATGGTCAGCTGTGGCAAGTGAGTTCTGCCAGACCTCTCATGGCTGGCTAAGGCTTTTCAACATCAGGACTGTTGACTCCTCTGACATTGCAGGCCCTGCAGCCCTGACCTCAGCTTCTTCAAGGTCGGCTGGCAGCGGGTTCCGCTGGACCTCCCACAGCCGGCAATGGCCTTTTGACAGGGCTCCAACCACCCCATCACCAAAGGCACTTTGTCGACGTTTTGGGGCTTCTGGCTTCCCCATCGATGTCCCAAGGCACTCCTGCAATGCAGGCTATGTTGACGTCCAGACGGTGCTCTCCTCATTTGTGGAGTTAATGCAGCACCTTGTGGTTCCTCCAGGCCCAACACCACCAGGGCCTATCAAACCAACCCCCACATCGATGCACCCTGCTCGCTTCAGGGTGTTGACTTCCTTACTCCCCTCCATGCAGCATTCAGAGCCCATTTACGAGGATCAAGAATACATACCTGACCTAATGCCACAGGAGGAAGATATGGATTGGAGCATGGATAAATCTGCGCCACTATTTCTACCAGGAGTTGAGGACTCTACCTTATATACCCTAGGTCCCTTCTGAAGTCCTCTCCTTCATTGGGATGATGAGGCAGCTCCAAACTACCATGAGGTTTGATGCCTAGGAGCAGGACATTACTTGGAGAAACTTGGTGGAATTTCTAGAACTGCCATATTCTCCACCTTTGGTCATCTGTCCTCTGCTGGCTGCACTAGAGGATGCTACCCTGGCTGCCTGGTATCCTCTACTGGCTGCACTAGAGGATGCCAACCTGGCTGCCTAGTACAGGTCCAGCTTGATCCCTGCCATACCCAGACAAGCTATACCAGGCTCCATCAGGAAAGCCCTTTTTCACAGGCAACCTGAGGCAGATTCGGTGATGATTAAAGCAGCCCATGAAAGGTTCAAGGTGCCTGAACACCTCAGCTCTCTGCCACCAGATAGAGAGTTGAGAAAGCTGGACCTCGTGGGAAAGAGACCCTTTCCTCTGCCACACTGGGCCTCAGAATAGCTATCAAGCCCATATGGCCAAATTCCAGAATACCCTCTGGAAAAGGGCAAAAGCGGCAGCTCAGGCCCTTCCAGAGGGTCCTCAGAAACGGGAGATGCTCAAGGCCCTGGGGCTGATGTAGGTAAACAATATTTCAAATGCTTAGCCAGAGCACCTGCAGTTGTCATCTGTATCAGAAGGCATTCTTGGCTCAGCGTGTCAGGATTTGCTAGTGATGTCCAGCAGTCCATTCTGAATGCCCCTTTCAGAGGTTACAGACTTTTGGGGGAAGATATGCATGATATCCTTTTGACCTCCAAGCCTCAGGGAGGACTTCATGGTCAGTCCACTTCCTTTACCACACCCAACCAAGAAGTGGGCAGAGAGTGCCCTTTCGTCGTGCCACCCACAGATCCAAGTCGGGAACCAAACAGCAGGGCAAGTGCAGAGCAGGAGCAGCTTTGCCTGCCCCTACTTCTACCACAGGAAAATCCCACAGGGGTGGAGAGTGCGGCCGCAGCCACAGGTTCTGCTTCAGCATGACTCCTTACTAGAACCCCACCTTCCAGTACTTCAGGAGGTGGTGGTGAGAGTCATTTCTCCTTCATCTGCACAGGTGGAGAGATTACAACAGAAGTGTGGGTTCTGCAGCTCCTTTAACAAGGTCACACTGTAGAATTTCTGAGTTAACCTCCAGACCTTCCTCCAGACCACATACCTGTGCTACTGGAGGAAGTTAGCACAATACAGTGGAAGAGAGCTATAGAACCAGTTCCAGGAGAACAGAGGAACATGGGGTTCTTGTCTCACTTCCTCCTAGTCCCCAGATCCACAGGGGACTGGAGGCCCATTCGGGATTTGAGAAGTCTGAACTTCCATATTCAGTACAAGATCTTATTTGAGGGTATCTCAGTCATAACGTCACACCATAGAAACTTCACTGTCTGTGAAGCAGGATCCACATGGAAGATGTTCAGCAGTGCAACTCGGGCAGCCCACGCCAGTGTCACCTGCCAACATAGTCAACCCTATAAAGGCATGAGGTGGCCCTGCTTCCTACTCAGTTCTTTCCCACCGTCGACTCCTCTCACATGGGTCTCCAGGGAAGGTCCGTCGCAGTTTGTGCCATTTTTGCCTACACTTTTCTTCAGTATTTACTTTTGGGAATCTCTTTTTTAAGAAAGAGATTCTTTTACCACTTATGTCGACAGTTACTCCTTCCACATCTCTCTTCCATCACTGCTGCTGCGGAAAGAGTTGCCTCTTTAGATGACCACAACCTCTGTCTGCTGTCTTGGGTCTGACCATGGCGTCTCACACTGTGAGCTCTGCCAAAATTCAATCTTACAACCCTCAGGGGATACAAAAGGCTTTGAAGAAATTCCTCATGGAACAACAGGTAGCCAGTTCTGGGCAGGGGTCCTATGGGGTCCCTTCTTCCCAGTCACCGTGGGTTCATCAAGCCTCAGGCCTCAAGGCCTGAGACTAGTTCTCAAGAAAAGTCACAAGAAAGACCACGGCTGGGCCCATTCCTCCCGGCAGTTTCTTACGTCCTCGGGTACTCCATCAGCTGCGGCTGCTGCCGTCCTCTGCTCCTACCAGGCTCATATTGACAGCGCCGCCTCCTGCTTCTTGGGAGGTCAGCTGTCGACCCACGGAAGTCTGTCTCTGAGTCAACCCATGGATCATCGACTCTTGCCCTCCCATCGAGGCCTGATGCTTCTCTTGGTCCCCAGCCGGCAGGACCTTTGGCTTCTCAAGACCCAACAGATGGTTCCTGACAGCTCCTCTACCTTCACAGCCCCTTACTGCTGTCGATCTTAATACCATTTGACCCAATTGACCATGGCTCTAGTGCACCAGCTGGGTACACTTAGACCAGTGTCCCTGGTGCCATCGGCTGCTCCATTCTCAACTCCAGTTTGGCCTTATCAGCATATGCCCTTCAGGGTGCCATTGGTTGCTCATTCATTGGACCTTGAGTTGGAATGGCTCGATGAGGAGTACCACCCTTGACCTCATCCTCCCTGAAGAGGAGGAGGAGGAACCTTTTACCTCTGACAGATCTACTGCTTCAGTAAGTGAGGACTCGGTTAAGCATACTCCCAGGTTCCCTCCTGAAGACCCTACCTTTAACATTATGCAGCAGCTGTCTACAGCTATGGGCTTCCATACTGAGGAAGAGGATGCCACCAGAAGAAACCTGGTGGACTTCTTGGAGATCCCAGAATCTCCTTCTATAGGCATTCCTCCTATTTTGCCAGCTCTGAGGAATGCCACCAGTGCCACATGGTGCCACCCTGAAATGTTTCCTGCTATGCCAAGGGGGGTAGACAAACTGTCATGCCCCCAGGGCCTGCCCTTTTATGCTGCCCAACCTGAGACCGACTCTGTGGTCATTAAAGTGGCGCATGACAGGTTCAAGGTGCCAAAACACCTTAGCTCCCTCCCCCGACAGGGAATCCAGAAGGATCGACCTTTGGGGTAAAAGGGTTTATGCCTTCTCTACTCTGGGACTCCAGATTGCTAATTATTTATCCCATATGGTCAAGCACCAGAATACCATATGGAAGAAGGGCAGGGTGGCTGCTCAGGCTCTTTCAGAATGCTCCCAGGAAAAGGCGGTCCTGAAGTCCCTCCAGGCTGCCAAAAATATTAGCAAACACATCCTCAGGACCTTGTACAACATGTCTGACACTGGTGCCAGGCCTGCTGCCACAGGCATTTGCCTTCATAGGCATGCCTGGCTGACAGTCTCTGGGTTTTGCGCAGATGTCCAACAAAGAGTGCTTAATACCCTATTCAGTGACTCAACGCTGTTCGGGCCTTATATCCAGGGCATCGATAATGAGTTGCAGGACTTTGTTAGGACTATAAAATCTGTCCATGTACTCTACCATACCCAGCCCAGGAGCAGACAGACAGCGGCCGTCCTTTCGCAAGGTGCCTCACAGGTCCGGTGTGGGCTCCCATCTCCAGAGTAAATGTAAGGCCAGCTCTGCCTTGCCTACCCCCTCATCCTCTTCTGGTCCTGTCATGAAACAGCCCAGAGGCAACAGATAGGCCCCAGTAGCTGGATCTGCCTCTGCCTGACTCCTTGACAGACCTCCGTCTTACGGTCCCCAACCAAGAGGTGGTAATTGGAAGTCAGTTCTTCCTCCATCTCGGTCAATGAACCATAACCTCAAGATAATTGGATCCTTCAGATTATAGGAATGGGTCATACTCTGGAGCTTTTGCAACAACCCCCCCCCCGGAGACTCCTGTGCCCTCCACCTGCCTACCAGACTGCGCAGCAGTCCTTCAGGAGGAGGTACACTCCCTTCTGTGGAAAAGGGCAATCGAGCCAATGCCCAGGAGGCAGAAGAACAAAGGTTTCTATTTCAGGTTCTTCATGGTCCTCAAAAGAACCTGAGGCCTATTCTAGATCTCAAAGACCTCAGCCTTTACAGGCAATACAAAAAGTTCTGCATGGTCACTCTCCCAGGCGTGTTGCCCCTGCTCAAACAGGGCAACTGGGTGTGCTCCTTCCCTTCGATATGCAGGACACTTACCTGCATATTTTGGTGTGCCCACCGCACAGGCAGTTTCTACAGTTTGTTTTTCAGGGCAAACACTACTGATTCAGAGGCTTGCCCTTTGGCTTATCCTCTGTGCCTCGGGTTTTTACAAAATGCTTAGCAGTGGTGGCTGCGGCCCTTCAGCGAGAAGGCCTGTACATCTTCCCCTATCTGGATGACTGGCTTATCAAACCCCTATCCAGGGATCTGCTCCTCCGAAATCTGGAGAGAACCCTCCAGTTCCACTCCCTGGGCATCACTTGTCAGCCTGCCCAGTTCGGTTTTGATCCCATCCCAGAGGCTACAGTATATTGGGGCGGTTCTGGACTTGGTGCAGAGCAAGGCCTTCCTGCCTGTGGACAGAGCTGAGTGCCTTATATCACAGGTTCAGGTGGTGGCTTAGAGCAGTCATGTTCCTACGAGGGTTTACTTGAAGCTCCTGGGCCTTATGGCTGTGGCTGTTATATCTGTCACACTGGATGGATTACACATGTGGGTGCTCCAGTGGACCCTCCGGGTGCAGTGGAACCAGTGCACAGATGACCTGGAACAGCTAGTGCTGGTCTCCTCTCTGGTCTGCAAAGTGCTCCAGTGGTGGATGGTTCCCCAAAATTACTTAAAGAGGGGTCCCATTCCTGATTTTGTACCCCCAGCAGATCCTCACTATGGATGCCTCCTGTTTTGGCTGGGGGGCACACCTGGGTCTCTTCCAGACTCTGGGTACCCGATCCCAGAGGAAGACATCCTGCCACATAAATGTCCTTGAGATGAGGGCAGTTCTGTATGCCATGCAAGCCTTTCAGAGCCACCTCCCTCCAGGCCAGTTGTTGATTAAGTCAGACAGTCTCAGTGCAGTTTAATCTTCCTGGACATAAGTCTCCACCACTCATTCACACTAGTGGGATTAGCGCCGGAGGCACTAGGACCCATCGGGAGCAAATTTTTTGCTGGAGGGTCGGCGCGAGAGATGGCGCCGCGAGCAGCTGCTCGAGCGGTAATGACTATCTCGGCGACGACCCTCCAACCGCCTCAGTTCCTTTTTTCCCGCCGTCGAGTGCGCTTCAGTGATGACGTCGCTCGCCTGTCGGGAGTCAAACTTCAAACTAGCGCATAGTTTTCAGTTTGTTTTTTTGTAACATCACGATAGTAGTATCGCTTAATTTTATTTATTTTTGTTAAATTTTTCTAATATTTTTAAATTTAACTTACTTGAAGAAGTCTCGGCCTACTGGGCAGGTCGACCATGAGCAGGTCAGGTGACGGTAGGAGACTTCATATGAAAGCTGTTCAGTCAGCGGGTGGTCGGTCAGCCTTCTTCTCCTCAGCGGGGTTCCGACAACGGTCAGTCCGATGCTGCCAGGATGAGCGGTCCCCGTCGGCATAAAATAAGCGGTCGCATTCGGCACCGTTACGGCCTCGAGCTCTTCTTTGGCCCTGGGTCAAAAAGAGAGCATCTTTCGAAGTAACCCTCTGTAGTATGTCTCTTGCGTCGACAGTCGGGTTATCGTTGCTAGTTGCCGGTCTCCTTTCTTCGGAGTCACCAACTTCCGTAATCGCCGTCTCCGACATCGGAGCCCTCCCGCCTATAGGTAGGGCTCCAGATGAGCAGTTTCATCAGTGGGCCGCTCTTATGGGCGATAGGCTCGGAGGTTGGTTCTTCTGCCTGGCTCGGTTGCCTCAGAGCCTTGGGCTCCTCCTGCGATCAGGTAGGCGGTTGGACCTTCCTAGTCGCTAGCGGTGCCTTCTTGGTGCCAGTGACTCAGTGCAGGTGTTTCCCCCTCCACATGGCTGCGGCGCGAGGGGCCACACCGATGCCCTTATCTCCTGGTTTTCCTCCTCTAGCTTTCCAGGTTCTGGGGCTTTTCTGGCGCCTTCAGCAGGGTCTGTTGGCTTGTCGGCGCCGTTTTGGTGCCGCTGGGTCTTGCGGCGCCATCCGCTGACGCCGCATGGTCTCGCGGCACTGCGCGCGATGCCGTCTGGTCTGTGACGCCCCGTTGGCTTCAGCGGCGCCGTCTGCGGCGCGCCGCCCGGGCGCTTGCTGGTTCAGCGATGCCTCTTCAGCGCCGTGCACCTCCCTGGTGCCGTTTTCAACCTGTTTGCCGTCTCGGCGCGGGCCCTGGGGACTCTCCTTGTTTTCTGCTATTTCCTCCTCTCCTAATTTCCTCCTTTCCTGTCCAAACAGTCCTTCCTGGACCATCAGGAGATGATGTTGAGCCTGACCCAGACCTTGGTTGGGTGATGAAGTGGAGAAACAGGATCTTTCTTTGCTACAGAGCCTGTGGTCGAGACCTGTCCTTTAAGTCTCTGTTGAAGAACCTGAGATCCACTCTTTCTCTCCAGACTACAGACATCGATCCTGGGAAGATATTAAGACTCCAGTATCTTCATGCTTGGAGATCCCACGGATTTGACTCCTCGATCCAGCCTTCCTTTGAAACGCTGTCTCAAATGGTATGGAATAATCCTGCTCTTATTCCTCAGTGGCTAAATCCATTGATAAGGTATTCAGCTCCCAAGGATCGTCCCTTTTGGCATCCCAAGCCTTTGCAGATCCTATTGTAGTCCTGGCAGAGAATGACAAGGTCGTTCTTCCTCAAACTACTTCAGCTCGACCTATTAACAAAGAGTCTCGTAGATTGATACATTAGGTAAGAGAGTCTTTGCTGCCTCCACTCTAAGTATCGTATTGCCAGTTATCAAGGCTATTTTTCTCAGTATGAGTATATCCTGTGGCACTCTATGAAAAGAATGGTTGAAGCTCTTCCAGATTCGGACTCAAGTCAGAGCTTCTTCTGACCGTTATTAGAGGTATTGAGTCCAATAACCAACAGTCAAAGCCGCTATGGACGCTTTCGACACTGCTTCTCGCTCAGCAGCCGCAGGGATTTGTACTCGGCGCCATTCCTGGCTGCGTTCTTCTGGCTTCACGAATGATGCTCAGCAGCAGGTAATGGCGCTGCCTTTTGATGGCTCCTATCTTTTTGGCCATCAGGTGGAGCAAGCCTTAGAGGCCACTCAGAAGACTAGATCGGCCATTAAATTGGCCAGACCTCCGCCTGCCCCCTCTCGCGGGCATGTGAACAGACGTCAGTTTCATAGTCGTCAGTCCTTTCGAGGCAGAGGCAGGAGAAGCTTCCATAAAAGCCAACCTGTCCAACCTCAAAAGAAGACGCAGCAGAAAGCGCAGGGGCCTAAAGCCCCCAGCGCCACCTTATGAATTGCTGGCCCAAGTTCCATCCACTCTGCCACCCGACCCACCGCAAGTTCCTCAGGTTTGTAGCTTTGGGTCAGCATTATCAGTTCAGAGTCCTGCCCTTTGGGCTATCCTCGGCGCCACAAGTTTTTACAAAGTGTTGTGCAGTTCTGCTAGCGCATCTCAGGAAGATCGGACTCGAGTGTTTCCCTACCTGGACGATTGGCTTCTAGCAAGCCCTTCCAGCCAAGGGACTTTGGAAGCCGTGCAAAGCGACTTCTGTCTTCTCGTCCATGGGAGTTCTGCTGAATTTGAAAATCTCAACTGCAGCCCTCCCAGAGGCTCCTTTTCATGGGGCGCTTCTAGACACCTCTTCATGAGGCTTTCCTTCCAGAGGACAGAAGGCGCGACATCCTTGGATGGCCGTTACATCGGGAGAACCAATCGGTTACAGCTCTCTCGATACGCGCATGTTGGGTCTCATCGGCGTCCTCGGTGTTCACTGTACCCGCCGGTTGCACATGAGAACCACCCAATGGATGCTCTCCACTCAGTGGTCTCCGACCTCTCACCCCAGTCTTATCCCATCAAGGTGACTGAGCCCTTTGAAGGTCTCTCACCTGGTGGTCTCGAGAACAATCTCCTGGAAGGATTCCCCTTTGCTCCCGGATCATCAGATCTCCATCACCACAGGCGCATCACTAATGGGATGGGAGCTCACTGTCCTCCTCCACACTCAAGGTGTATGGACTCAGTTGAAACTCATCTCACATAAATGTCCTGGAGATGAGAGCGGTCTCTATGCGATCCGAGCTCTGAAGGATGTCCTTTGTCACAAGAACATTCTCCTTCAAACGGCCAACAAAGCTGTGATGTATTACATCAACAAGCAAGGCAGTGCTCATTCTTATCCCTTTGGAGGAAGCAATGAGGTGTGGGAGTGGTGCTTGGAGCACAAGACTCTGATTCAAGCGGTTTATCTGCCAGGTATACAAAACGACCTAGCAGATCACCTCAGCAGAACGGAGGCAGACCCTCACGAGTGGTCTCTCGATTCAGCCGTAGCTCGGTCTCTGTTCAAAGAGTGGGGGACTCCAGACCTGGACCTTTTTGCATCCCCACTCAACGCAAAATTGCCTCTCTTCTGCTCCAGAAATCCAGGGCCTGGCATTTTCTGTCAGGATGCGTTCAGGCTGCGGTGGACAAAACGCTTTCTTTACGCCTTTCCACCACTTCCTCTAATCCAGAGAGTACTCCTCAAGTTCGAGTCTCAGGGGACCAAAATGATTCTCATTGCTCCCTCCTGGCCTCGGCAACTATGGTTCCTCTACTCAACAGTATGTTGGCAGCCTCTCCGAGACCACTTCCCTTGCAAATCAATCCTTTGACTCAGGGTTGTTGGTCCATCCCAACCTGAAATCACTTCACCTTCATGCTTGGCTCCTGAAGAGGTGGAAGTGAATCGGTTCAACGTCTCGTAGAGTCTCAGACATCCTTCTGGCTGCTTCATAAGCCAGCCACCAACGTACGCTTCCAAATGGAAACGTTTTTCTCTCTGGTGTGCAAAGTCCTCTTGGAATCCCTTTTCCTGTCCTCCTGACAAGGTTCTGGAGTATCTTTTGGACCTATCAAACTCAGGTCTCCAGTACTCCACAGTTAAAATTCACCTTAGTGCCATCTCAGCGTTCCATGAGCCGGTTTCTTCCTTGACTCTGGCTCAGTTACCTATGGTGAAGAGATTTCTTAAGGGGATTCTTTATACCAGACCCCCTGTTAAGCGCCCAGTTGCAGCCTGGGACATTAACCTGGTGCTGGACATGCTCACTCGGAAGCCTTTCAAACCCCTAGCTACCTGTGAGCTAAAATTTCTTACCTGGAAGACTGCCTTCCTGGTGGCCATTACCTCAGCCCGCAGGGTCTCTGAGATACATGCCCTGGTTACGGACCCTCCGTATACTGTATTCCATAAAGACAAGGTAGTTCTCCGTACTCATCCTAAATTTCTTCCCAAGGTTGTGTCAGAATTCCATCTAAACCAACCTCTGGTACTTCCCGCTTACTTCGCTAATTTCCAAAACGAAGGGGAACGAGCTCTTCATTCCTTGGATGTTAAGAGAGCCTTGCGGTTCTATTTAGATAGAACCAAGGATGTTCGCAAGACTCAGCAACTGTTTGTTTCTTTCAGCGACACCCGGCTGGGTCAACCTGTCGCTATCAGATGCATCTCATCATGGTTAGTGGCATGCCTTCGGCATTGCTATTCCATGGCTCAAGTTAAATTAGAAGGTAGAGTGTACGCTCACTCTACTAGGGCGGTCGCGGCATCCCTAGCGGAAATTCGCAATGTTCCAATTGCAGATATCTGCAACGCCGCCACCTGGAGCTCAGTGCATACCTTCGTTAAGCATTATGCACTGGATGTTCATGCCAGGCGTCATTCCGCATTCGGCAGAACTATCCTTAATGGACTTCTGTCTTAGTCGCATGAGCTCTGGCTCTCCTGCCACCCTTTTGGGGGATTATCAGCTTGGTACTCTCCCACTAGTGTGAATGAGTGGTGGAGACTTATGTCCAGGAAGATATGAAAATTACGTACCTACCGTAATTCTTGATCTTCTTGGACGAGTCTCCACCACTCATTCATACGCCCTCCCTCCATCCCCCGAGCTCACCACTGTGTTGGTCTTCACTCCCTCAAATCTTTAGGCCGTGAAGACTTCTTTGTTGACCCTTCTTACACGGGTGAATACGGACTATCTTATGTCCGTTTTTAAGGTTAGATTTACTCTTTCCGTTAGTTGCGCTGCACCTCCTTGGTAAAAAAGGTACTGAGGCGGTTGGAGGAGTCGTGCTTGAGATAGTCATTACCCCTCGAGCAGCTGCTCATGACGCCGTGCCTCGCGGCGCCATCTCTCGCGCCGACCCTCCAGCAAAGAGTTTGCTCCCGATAGGTCCTAGTGCCTCCGGCGCTAATCCCACTAGTGTGAATGAGTGGTGGAGACTCGTCCAAGAAGATCAAAATTACGGTAGGTACGTAATTTTCATATATATCAGCAAATGGGGGGACGCATTCATACCCTCTTTGCAGGGAAGCAATGAGAGTTTGGTACTGGGCACTCTAAGCAGTCCATGTCCCAGGCGTGCTGAACACTCTGGCGAACAGCCTCAGCCAGACTCAGTCCAGGATGCATGAATGGGAGCTCCTGTTGTCCGTCGCTGAAGATCTGTTTGACAGATGGGGTCATCCAGAGTTGGACCTTTTTGCATCTCTGCTCAATGCAAAACTGCCCTGTTTCTGCGCGCTAGATCCAGGGCCTATAGTTTCTGGTGAGAAGTGTTGTCCCTCTCTTGGAGTGGGAGGTTCCTCTGTGCCTTTCCTCCATTAACTCTGATTCAGAGGGTGCTAATCAAAGCTTCAGATGGAGGGGACCAGCATGATCCTGGTCACACACTATTGGCCATGCCAGATATGGTTTCCATTACTGCATCAGTTAGCAGCAGAACCTCCAGTGCCTCTGCCACTCTGCAGGGATCTGCTGACGCAGGTTCAGGGGACTCTGGTCCATCCATACCTCAAGTCCCTTCGTCTGCATGCCTGGCATCTGAGGACATAGCTATTGCCTTATTTGGAGTTTCCCCAGAACGTATCTGATATCTTAGTGGCAGCTAGGAAGCCCTCCACTAGGGACACCTATGCCATGAAGTCGAAGAGGTCTTCCATCTGGGCTGTCAAGCACCATCTGGACCCTGTCACCTCTCCGGTGAATCAGATTCTGGATTATCTGATAATCTCTGTCAGACTCAGGCCTCCAGTATTACTCCCTCAAGATGCACCTTTCAGCTATCTCTGCTTTTCCACGAGCCTGTGGATAGCCATAATGTGCTCAGCTAGATGTGACCGTATTTTCTCAAGGGCATCTTGCACCTGAAACCTCCAATCTGTACTGCTGCCCCGGTTTGGGATTTAAATTTTGTTTTTGAGAAATGGACCCTGTCTCCATTTGAGCCAGAAGCGTCTTTAGTTACTGTTACTTCTGCTTGAAGGTTTCTGAGCTTCAGGCTCTCTAGTGTGAGGAGTCTTATTTGATTTTTGACAGACGGGGCGTCTTTGTGCACAAATCCTAAGTTTCTCCCTAAGATGGTGTCTTGAGATTACCCTGAGCCAGTCTATCCATCTTCCTGTGCATTTCCCGGAGCATGCCAATCCAGGGGAAGCACTGCTCCATACTTTAGATTTGCACAGAATTCTGAAGTATTATCTGCTGTGAACCAAGGACTGCAGAAAGTCAAAGCAGGTTTTTGTTTCACCCAAGGAAGAGGGTGTTCAGGCTTCCAAACAATGTTTGTCCAAATGGTTGGCCAGTTGCTACAACAAACATGGCAAAGAGTTGCCAGGGCCGGTGAAAGCCCACTTCATGATGGGCATGGCTACCTCTGTAGCTTGCTTCAAAGGGGTCTCAGCAGCTGGCATTTGTGCTGCTGCCACCTGAAGTACCATCCATACTTTCGCCAAGCACTAGTCTGGACATTGCTTCCAGGGCCCAAGCAGGCTTTGTCCTTCTGTCTTAGGCCTCGGTTTGCCTACCTCCCAGACTGTCCTGCTGTACTTATAACTGCTTGGGATTCATTCCTGTGGTGTGACCTGTTGACCAAGATACCCCCGAAGAAGATAGAACAGTTACGAAAGAAAACCATAACAATGGATCTTTGAGGGGATCTCGGTCATCAGGTCAGCCTTCCTCCCACCATCCCCCTTCTTGGGGGTCCTTTGTTCTCAGAACTGGCTATCTGGTGTATCCAGACTTATTTTGGCCTGGGCTCCTCTCTCTCTGTCTTCCCCCATCGCTCATGCCTTTATAAGGTTGGTGACATCAGCAGGTGACGTTAGTGTGGGCGACCCCAGTTATACTGCTGTAAAATCTTCTGTGTGGATCCTGCTTCACCTTCGGTGTGACCTGATGACTGAGATCCCCTCGAAGATCTACTGTTGCGGTAAGATCTTATCTGTGTCAGTCTTCACCATTAATCACCTTTGGGTACTTGTCCAGGGTCATAGCTTACTCGAGAGCTTCTTTGGGGATGGGTGGAGCTGAACGACCGCGCCACCTCGACACCGGCTACACACCGCGTAGCGCCACGGGTTGGCTGTTAGCTGTTGACTCCACCTCCTTCCAGTTCTTTGTATCCGCTGTTGAGGTCACCTCGTGGCAAGCTCTGAGAAGAATTTTAGAGGCTATCTCTACCGTTGAAGCCTTCAACTACGCATTTCATCGACCCTATGTTGCTTCGTAGTCCGTTGACTCCAAGTATCCTGCCGGTTCTGTTCACTCCAGTCAACGTCGCCTGGTAAGACTGTTCCTTATTTTATTTTGCGATGGCGGGTCTTGATCGTCCCTTGTCAATCTTCACCATTCATTACTGCTTAGGTGTCAGTCGGAGGTGCGCACCCGCCACAGGAGATTTTTTTTTTTGTCGGCTCTAACGGCGCCGCCCACAAGAGTGATGCGCTGCGTCATGCGAGAGGGGTAGCCGTTAGGCGCCGCAGACTCCTCCTCCATCTCAGTTCTATTTCTCCTGCCGTCGAGGCTACACCTGCTGCGTGGTCAAATTCAGTTTTAGGCCTAACTGCGTCATCGATATTCCAGACTCCTTTTCCTGCTTTTTCTCGACGCCGTCACCGGTAAGACCGTTCTTTTTCTCACTTTCTTCGGCACCGAGAGCTTTGCTGTCTTAATATTGTCGCATCATGTCAGGTTTGGGGGCAAAACGTAAGTCGAAGGTGGGCCGCGCCCCCTATGCGTCGGTGCTGCTGTGGCCGGCATTTTTCCGTCACGGACCGGCATGATGTTTATCTCCGTTGCCTGGGACCCAACCACAATATGGATGCGTGCGACGCCTTTTTCTCGATGGACCATCGCATCCTGGAAGTCCACGCGTTTAAGATCGGCAAAGCCCTGCTGACTTTCGAGGGACGGCGCCGCTCCAGGGATTCCCTGGTAAGGTCTCTAGAGGCTTCCTCATCTTCTCTTGCCAAAGAGGAAGCTTCTTTTGCAGTGTCGGAGGAACGCAGAGGTCCCTCCCGGGGCCGCGGTGGGGACACCGCCTCGGCAGTCACCTCCTCGGAGGTGCAGGTTCCTCTAGTGTCGAGGCCCAGGTCTGTTGGGCCCGGCATCGGTGGACCCTCGACGCCACCTTCCGGCGCAGTTTCAGATCCCGGCGCCATTCACAGTGCCGGTGATCGAGACGGCACCATTTGCGGTGCCGAGTCAGGTCCTGGCACCCAGGGCGGTGCCATGGGCCTGGCCGGTGCCGTTAAGGAGTCGGGGCCGGATCTAGGTGTTGCAGGGGGTCCGGGGTCGTCCGGCGCCGCCTCTGGCATTGTCCGCAGCGCCATTTCACTGGAGACCCCCAGGGTTGCCAGTATTGTGGTCCAGCTGGTCTGTTCCTCCTCAGAGGAGGAGGATTCAGATGTGGACCCGTCCTGGCACCCTGACTCTTCGGAGTCAGGGTCTCCGGGGAGATGAGGTGCTAGGTGGCCCAGCGTGCCTATTCCTCTGTCTCTGCTGCTGTCCTCCCCTGAGGCCTCCCAGGCTTGTGGTGGTCTGGGATCCAGGGGGGGGTGGAACGGAGGGGGAGGGAGGGGCTCTCCCTCCTGAGGGGGTCATGGCAGCTGCCGATCCTGGTGCTGCTGCACCCCCTCGGGGTGGGGGGTCGTTGGGGTCGAGGAGGAGGGCATTCTTGGAGTCCGAGGGGTCGAGGGACAGGGTTCAGGCGCCTCGGTCTTCACCTGCCACCCCTCGGGGGGCGGGTAGGAGCCGTAGCGCTGGGCCCCGTCTTTCCCTCTCAAGCCCCAGGGACCCCTCTGGTGGCATTGCTGTGGGCTGCCCTTCTGGATCCATGCAGCCCCAGGTTCGTCACAGGGGAGGATCCCCTTCTAGGCTCTTCCAGGCTTCACATCCCCAGAGTTCCGTTCTGCGACCTGGTTTGTTGTCCGGGATCCCGCCAGCTCGGGCTCCGTTCCCCGGATTTCAGAGCCTCAGCAGAGGACAGTTGCCTCGCCGTAGGTGCCCATCTCCCATTCCTGTGCAGCCACCCCCCTCTCTCCCAGGCCATGTCGGTCCCATGGGCCCATTATCCTGAGGGACGTTCAGAAGCTCTGCAGCGGCCTTCCCCTCGTATGTTAGTTACGTGCATGAGCGGGTTTTTGGCCTATCCCCACTGCCCCAGGAGTCCTCTGGACATTCGAGCTCCCCATCATCCTAGTCTCCCTCCTCTGAGGGAGAGGAACCCACTGCTCATCTCTCCTCCGATGCTGATTTCACTGAATATCAGCGATTCCTTTCAAGGATGGTGAGGGATCTTTGTATCTCCTATGTTAGGCGAGACAATACCGAACAGGAGACGCGTGAATTCCTGGGTGAATTCAGTGCCCAGCATTTGGTGGTACTATCCTGGCCTATCCCCTTCCAGGAGGCATCTATCCGTTCCTTACAGTCGCCAGCCGCCCTTTCTCCAGCCCCAGCAGACTGCGAACGAAGGTATTGTGCCCCATCGGAATCTCTAGGTACTCTCCCCAACCCACCCTCGGGATTGGCATACCTAGAGACTCCTTCCGGGCACCGCCGCCTGGCGCACAACCATCCACCGGACTCAGATGCTCTACAAATTGACCGGTGGGGGCGAAGAGTGTTTTCTTCCTCTCGTGCAGTGTTATGCATTGCATCACATCAGGCTCACCATGCTGCCTACAGTAGGCATTTGTGGTCGATGCTTTTCCAGATCTTAGCATCAATGCCTGATACGGAACAAACCAGACAAGCTATTGCCCTCTCTGCTGTAGGCCTGGAGCTGGCAAGACACCAAGCAAGGGCATCTTATGACGCCAATGAGGTGGCTTCCAGGCTTGCAGGGACAGCAATCCGAATTAGACGGACGGCATGGCTTCATCTATCAAGGTTGTCACCCCTGGCCTGGCGTAGGGTGATCCGCTTCGCTTTCCGGGGGACCCGTCTCTTTTTCTCCAGAGCTAGGAGACTTCTGGGGCTTCCTCCGTCTCCCCGTCCTCGGGGGACACCTCCTAGCTCTCCTCCACCATAGGCTTCTCACTTGATTGGCCCAGGGTCTTCCCATTCTGTTTCTCACCAACAGGTGGCTGGGGGTCTTGCTCCCTCAGGGTTTCTTATCCCCCCCCCGGGGGGAGGCTTAGTACTCACCCAAGCAGTAATAGAATGGTGAAGATTGACAGGGAAGATGAAGTGCATTACTCCGTAATTCTTGATCTTCTCTTGTATCTTCACCATTCATTACTGATCTCCACCCACCTTCCCTCAGTGGCCTCCTACTGTGGCGTCTCCCTCCCGTCTGTTCCTCTCCTTCCTTTGGCCTTTATGCCAAAAAAAAAAACATTCTGGTTTCTGTTCTTCTTGAGCGGATCTTTTTCCTCAAGGTAAAGAAAATGTTTTTTGTTTTTTCACCTATTCTGGGGAACTCTTTCTGACTGTCACTAGGGGTGACCTCTGGGCTCCTTAACCATGATGCTCAGCTCACAGCTCAGAGACCATCCCGTTGGCTCGGCCTCAAAATTAAGGTTCCCCCTGGCAGGCATTATTAATTGTCAGCTCATTTTAGCTGGTGCTTCTGCACTTGCATTGCCTCCTAGAAACGTCTGTAGGCGGCAAATCTAACTACAGTGTGTCCCAGAACGAAGTCACCTACAGACTTCCTGTGTGCCATAGAAACGTCTGGAGAAGTCACTCACATATTTTAATATTACTTGCCAGCCAGAATTGATTAGAATTGACTGCGTAGTACCATTAGAAAGGTAAAGTTGTGCTGAACAGCCTTGCCACTACACTTGCTGTGTATCATGTTCACTTTAGGAGTTATTCACATTTGTTTGACATTTTGTCAATCTAGAACCACCTAAGCACTTTGAAGAAAACACACATTCTGGGTATCTTAGCCAGTATAAAACAAAAACCAAACTGAGTACAGCTGATTGCGTAGAACCGTTGGAAAGGCAATTTTGTGTGGAACAACTTTGCCACTGATACATTGTGTGTGTCATGTATAATTTAGGAGTTATATGCATTTGTTTATGCTATGGTGTGTATGGTTCAGATTTGTCCCTCAAATCTCACCAATACACCTTGACTCAAATGGGGAAAAATTATGTTTAATACTACAGAAATAGCTGTTTGTTTTACAAACAAATTATTAAAATTACATCTAATGTCTGGTTGCTTAACTTGGTGTTGATATAGTTACATATTTCCCAACAAAAAGGTTTATGGTGCATTTTAGTGGAAAAATATTTTGTTTTGCTGTTTAACCAGCACAGAAATAAAACTAAATTACCTGCTATTCCTTGCATACCACTGTTGGAAAGGTAATTTTATGCTGAACAATTTTGCCACTCATACTTTGTGTCTAGCACTTATGGTTTTGTGCTATTGGCATCTGTTTGCGGCATGCCAATTGTAAGCTGATTTTGCTTAGAAGGGCCCAGGATTAACTGTTAACAGTATACAGGAGACAAGTGCTGCAACTTCAGAGAGCTCCTGTGGAGGCAATGAGTTGATCTAGGCTGCTGCCCTGGCCTTGCCTTCTGGCAGCCCAATCGAGTTCCCACTCTATCCTTCATACAAAGTTGCTTCTTGTAGGGCCTAATCTCACCTCACACACTTGAGTGTTAGCACTTAACGAGGTGTTAAGGGGTTTCCCCCTTCTCATAGTTAAGTGCTCTTTTTCTGGAACAGTTCTCTGTCCGGGCAGTCTG
Source organism: Neoceratodus forsteri (assembly GCA_016271365.2). NCBI lineage: Eukaryota > Metazoa > Chordata > Ceratodontiformes > Ceratodontidae > Neoceratodus > Neoceratodus forsteri. The sequence continues at coordinate 1,551,076,253 of CM057450.1, forward strand.
TAAGCTCTCAGCTAGAGTGTAGGGGTTAGGATGATGAGATATTAGAGAACCTGTCCTTTGTGTCCAATCCTACAAGCAGTTCAGTTGAACCTTCCTCAATCCTATTTGAAGGATTCTTGCTCCCTTGGTTTTGGTTCGAGCTTATAACCTCTCAACCAATATACCTATGGGCAGTGTTCTCCCCTCTCAACATCCCTTTTCTCTTCTCTTTCTTCTGCTTACTCTTCCTTTTCTCTCTATCTGTTCCTCCCTTAGAGCTGCCCCAGATGGGAGGCCCTGCGGTCCCCTAGGGTAGGTATTATTCTCTTCCATCTGTCTTCTACCGGCTTATTCCTTTTTCAGTTTATATCCTTTCCTTTTTCTATCCCTCGACTCTCTTGCCTCACTCTTCCCTTTTTTTCCTTTAACCTTTTTCTGGCCTCTCCGGCTACCAGAACTGAGATGAAGGAGGAGGAGTCTGCGGCGCCTACCGGCTGCCCGTCGCGCATGACGCAGCGCGTTGCTCACGTGAGCTGCGCCATTAAGCCGACTCAAAAAAAATCTCCCATGGCGGTGCGCGCCTCAGCTGACACCCAAGCAGTAATGAATGGTGAAGATACAAGAGATCAAAATTACGGTAGGTACGTAATTTTCATTTTGGTGTTCTTTTTCTCATAGGTCATGTCTCGGTCAGAGGCAAGAAAACTTCTAAGGCAGGGACGGCCCCATGCGGCGGTGCCCATGCGGCCGTAAGCACTCCATCACCAACCAGCACAACCGTTGCCTCACGTGTCTTGGCCCGTTTCACGACATGGATTCGTGCGACACCTGCTTCTCCATGGACCACCAGGTCATCGACCAACGCGCATGGAAAGTGGGGCGAGCTCTGCAGACTTTCAGGGGACGGGCGTGCACTCGTCGGGCCAAGCCGCATTCTCTCATCCTTTCCTCCAGGTCCCCTCCCAGTTCTATACGGACCAAGGAGGAGGGGGCCTCTGCCTTTTGTAGCCTAGCTGTGGCAGAGGCCCCTTCCGTGTGCAGGAGGGCCGATCTGTTCTCCCAGGGGACAGGCAGGAGGCATCACTTGGAATTGCCCTTGGCGAGGGCTCCCGGTGTCATACCCGTGGCCTGGAGGCCTGGGTGGCGACATCCTCAGCGTTGGTGCCGTCTCAGGACCCGGCACCATTTGTGAAGCCGTGGGCCCTGATGTCGCCATCGTCGGTGCCGGTCTGTTGCTTGGCACCATTGCTGCTGTCGGCGCCGTTCGCGGCTTCAGTGGTGCTAGTGGTGCCGTGGGAGGCTCTACGGCGCCGCCCCTGACTGTTTCTCGTCCTGGCACCATTCACGGCGCCGTGATTGAGCACGGCACCATGTCCAGTTCCGGAGCTGAGAGCGCTGTCGAGGCCGTCGTCAGCACCATCTCTGTCCTCTGTGCCACTCACGGTGCTGTGGGGCGGGTCAGTGCTGTGGGGGGTTCCAGGCCTTAGCGCCGAGAGCGCAGTCAGAGCCGTCTGCGCCGTTTATGGTTTCAGTGCCACCTACGGCACTGTGGGTCGAGACAGCGCTGTGACAGGCTCCGGCTCCGAGGCTGCTGCCCTTGTTGGAGCCGTGTCCTCTTCTGGCACCGTTCGCGGTGTGGCAGGGGACGTCGGCGCTAACTCTGGTGCAGTCTCTGGTTCTGGTGCCCTTTTCAGTTGGGATGACAGCGGGTGTCCACGCAGTTTGGCACAGGACTTCGGTCTCCACCTCTTCGGAGGAGGAGTCTGACTCTGGGTCAGACAAGCAGTCTGGCTCTCTGGATTTGGCTGCTCATGTGGACAGCCTGGTAGTGTCCTCGACAGCCCCCCTCTGAGGGGTGGACAGTGACTGCCAGGGCCAGGGTCAGGACACTGACCAGCAGGCAGTGGTGCAGGCCACCATTGCTCTGCAACCTGGCCTTAAAGGGTTCTCTGATCCCTCAGTGGTGGTACCCCCTTAGGTGGTGTGCCTGGATCGCCCAGCTTTGGGGCCAATCGGAGTACCCATGGGAAGGGAGGGTGCTGCTCCCTGGATAGCCCCTTCGGGGGCTGACCAGGGCTGCCAGCTGCCTAGGCTGGCTCTCTCGAGGAGGAGGGCACTCTCGGATTCCGAGGGGTCAAGGGGCATGGGGTCTGTGTGGCGGCCTTTTTCTGGAACCCACCCGGGCTCTGGGAGAAGCCATAGTGTGGATCTTCTCCCTTCCCTTTCAGTTTCCTCGAGAGGGCCTCGTTCTTTGGAGGTAGGGGACCGTCCTTCTGGACCTACATGGCCCCGGTCACCTCACGGGGGAATTCTTCAGGGCACAGCCTAGGCAGTTCCAGTTTGGTTGTTCAGCGGTTGGCTGCAGAGTCTTCCGGAGCTCCTTCTTCCCCAGGGCTCCTGGTGCGCTCTCTAGCCCAGGCGGAGGTCAGCCAATTCCTGTTGTCGGCTCTGCCCCCAGTTCTCTGCCACATTCTCCTGCTCTCCCAGGCATTCTTGGTCCTAGCGGGCCTATCTCCTGGGAGCAGTTCAGAGCATTGGTTGCTCAGTTTCCCTTTTACGTTAGGGCTATGGACAGACAGGTTTTTCAACCTCCCTCTGAGCAGCCAGCTTCTGAACCTTCGAGGTCCTCTGACTCTTCACCCCCTCTTCTGGGGAGAGGAGCCGTCTGTCCACATCTCTCCAGCTGCTAATCTCGCTGAGTATCAGCGATTCCTTGTGAGGATGTTAGAGGACCTGCACATCACCCCTCCCACTCAACACAATCCAGAGCACTCGGCGCACACCTTTCTAGGCGATTTCAGTGAGGACACCCTTGTGGTGCCCCCCTGACCTGCTCCCTTTTGGGAGGCGTCGTTCCGTTCCTGGCAGAGACCCTTTTCGGGTTCCTGCCCTTGGGATCTCTGCCAGCAGTATTGTGCTTACGGAGTCTCAGGTGCCATGCCTCATCCTCAGTCAGGATTGATGCAACTGAACACTCCTGATGGGCTTCACGCCCTTCACCGTGACGGGCCCCCAGATCAAGATTCCTCGGATTTTGACTTCTGGGGGAGGAGGACATTCTACTCAGCACGGTTGCTGCTCTCTGTTGCAGCACATCAGGCCCATTATGCAACCTATGATGGGTTCCTGTGGTCCATGCTGTGTCAGCTCCTAGCCTCCATGTATATTACAGAACAAACCAGACAAGCTAGCAAGGCACCAAGCAAGGGCATTGTATGATGCCAGTGAGGTAGCTACCAGGGTCGTAGGGACAGCGATCTGCACTCACGGGGACATCATGGCTACGTCTTTCCGGTTGTCACCCTTGGCCCGCGAGGGGTGATTAACCTCCGCCACCAGAGAATCTATCTCTTCTCCCATAGAGTGAGGCGCGCCTGTCGGGCATCTCCTCCCGGGGTCCCCATCTCGCCTCCCCACACTCAGGCCTCTCCAGGCCCTGAAGGTTCTCCCTCTTAGAGTGTCACCCACTGAGAGCTAAGGGACTCAGTCCTTAGGGTTAAAAACCTGTTCGGGGTTCATCCACTCACCAGGTGATGAATGGTGAAGACTGACACAGTTAAGATATGAGTGCGGTACCTACCATAATTCAGTCTTTCTGCGTATCTTCACCATTCATCACAATCCCACCCTCCTTCCCCCTGGGACCTCAGTCTCTGGGTCCCTGTCCTTCTCTGTGCCCGTCCTTGCCCCCCTCCTTTCTGTTAGTCAGGAATGGGGTAATCTGGGGCACATGGGGGATAATTTTCTTAAGGGGCAGAATGGTCAGGAGGGAGGGCACTCCTTCTCCAGTGCTTTGGCAGTTGTCCTCCCTTCTCGCCTCCTCCTCCTCCTCTTCCTCTTCTTCCTGTCAACCCTCGGTTCCCTTGTCCTTTGGACATATCCTTAATTAATTTAAGAAACTACATTTCTTACACCAAAAATTTGCTTTGAGAAGGGGAAGATTTCCCTGTATCCTGTCATTCTTCCAGAATAGCCGATTCTGCTTTGATTGGAGTTATTGCCAGTGATTCTGTGCCTTGAATTCTGGCAGTTAGCCTCTTGGCTACTCCTTCGCAGGTCCTATACAATCTGGAGACAGGTCAGGGTTCCAGGGTATGGTTTTTCCTTTTCCCCTCTCTCACTCTTATCCTTATTTTTAGAATCCCTAATCCACTCTCCCTCCCTTCCCCCTCCCTTTCTACTTCCAGAGATTGGGGCCCCTACCCAATCCCCTTAGTCTTCAACTTCTTCTGTCCTCTGTCGTTTATTTCTCCTTTTAGTTTATATATCTTTTCCTTTGTCTGTCCTTGGACTTCTTGTCCCACCCTCCCAGCCACTTTTCTCTCACCTCTCTGACAACTCAGAACTGGCAGGAGGGTGGAGTCAACAGCGCCTAACGGCCAACCCACGAGCACCACACAGTGCATCAGTCTCAAGGGTGGCACCAAGGGTGCATCGACTCCGCACATTCCAAAAAAAAAAGAGCTCCCACGGGGTCATAACCTCCGGCCAAGTACCCAAAGGTGATGAGTGGTGAAGATACACAGAAAGATCAGAATTACGGTAGGTAAGTAATTTCCATTTCTTACATAACTGTGCTTTCAGGATGGTAAATCTGCAAGGCCTGCTGTCCCTTCTGCAAAAGGGGGGCTGAATAGGTTCCATAGAGATGCAGGATGCTTACCTGCACATCAGGGTCTGCCCTCCTCACAAGAAGTACCTCAGATCTTCTGGGATATTTTTTATCAGGTCACACCTATGGAACTTAAGTCGTCCAGCACTAGGATCCCACAGAAGCTTTTTCTGAAGCAGTCTATCAGGATCTGCCTGCGCTGATGTCACTGTCCATATATAGGCGTAGGCGGACCCACTTCCTCTGTTCTTTTCCGCCATGTACCATTCTTGCCCGGACTCCGTTGTAAGTTTTTGTTTTAGTTCTTTTTATGCCTAGAACAGTTGTCCGCTCTCTTCCATCACTACGGAAAGAAGATTTAATGTGAGGAGGGGCACGAACTCTGTGTCTCCTGTCTTGGGCCTTCTCATAATGCCCTTGCCTGTGAGTTCTGCCAGAAATTCAACTTCACTACTCTGTGGTGGCGAAAACAGGCCCTCAAGGTATTTTGCATGAAGCAAAAGTTAGCCATTATGGAACAGGGGTCTCAGACGCTTCTTCTTCCCCTCTCTGGCATGTTCCTTATGCTCGCTGGCATCCAAGGCCCGGTAAACATCCTCAGGGAAAGCATAAGGACAAGGACCATCAAAGGGACCACTCCCCAGGTCATCAGTCCAGGACCCCGATGGCTTGCTAGTCCTCCAGGACTCCATTGTCCGGTGCCCTGGTGGTCAGCTTCCTCCACCGCCTCAGCCTTGGTTTCATCCAGGCAGGGGTCCTTCTCCCATGTCTGAGGATGCTAGGCTATCGACCCACGGGTCGCCGGTCCCCACCCCGCCAACCCTGCTTGCTTCTTCAGAGGGTTCCATGGTGCCGGGCCCAACTTCTCCCATCGTGGAGAGCAGGTCGTCAGCGTCTGGCCTTGCTTCGGCCCCATCACATCCTTCTACTGCTGGGCTGTCGACGGCTGTTTTTTTTCCCCAGCACCGTCGCTCTCCGTCCCAGTGGGACCGTCGGCAGTGGGCTTCGTGCCTTCACCGTTGCTCCCAGTCATAACTGCCATCCCTTAACCAGTCATCGGCCTTAACTCTATTCTAATTTCTGTTACATCGGCTCTGGTCAGGCAGTTCGCCCCTATGCCTGCCCCACTGTCGACACCTCCCTCAGGGCCTCTTTCCACTCCCTCGCCTAATCCGGCTTTCTTGCTCTGTGCTCCCACAGGCATCATCGGTGTCTGCTCCATTGGTTTCTGTCTCAGAGCAGGTAGACATAGAGGAGGAATATCTCCCTGATCTCATCCTCCCAGAGGGAGCGGAGGTTGTTGGAGCCTACTCCTCTGACAGGTCCACTGCCTCTTCCAGGAGTGGGGACTCGGAGAAAAATACCCCCAGGACCCCAGCTTCTATATTATGAAGCAGCTTCAGTTCACTGTGGGGTTTCAGATTGAAGAGGATCACATCACCAGGAGAAATCTGGTGGATTTTCTGGAAATCCCTGAGTCACCCCTCAAGGTCATTCCTCCTTTGCTTCCAGCTCTGGATGATGATGCTCAGTCTGTTTGCCACAGACCTAACTCAGTCCCTGCCATGCCTAAAAAGGTGGATATACTGTACCACGCTCCCCTTGGGAAGCCCTTCTATTCTGCCCATCCTGAGACAGACTTGGTGGTCATAAAGGCTGCCCATGACCAGTCTAAGGTGCTCGAACATCTTTGCTCCTTCCCTTCTGATAAGGAGTCCAGGAGGCTTGATTTCTGGCGTAAGGGGACCTTTGCTTCAGCTGCTTTGGGCTTTCGGATTTCAAACTACCTGTCTCATCTGGTTAAGTACCAGAACACGAACACTCTGTGGAAGAAGGGCAGGGCCACCGCCCAGGCCTTCCCAGAAGGATCTCAGAAGCAGGAGCTTCTCGAGGTTCTTCAGGCAGCAGAGGACATCAGTAAACACCTCCGACGAGCCATCTATTTCCCCCTTTTCTCCTTTTCTGCCTGTTAGCTTGGTTCCTGAAATGTATATAATTTAGAGATAATTCCCCTCCTACTGTGCATTGTTCACCTGTCTCAACACTGTTTGAACTTGATGTATTGCAATTGTATTATATTGTATTACTGTGCATTGTTTACCTGTCTCAACACTGTTCGAACTTGATGCATCACAATTGTACTACATTATTGTAATATTATATACTTTGTACCAAGGTGTCCTACCAGGACCTCCTTGTAAATGAGCATGCTTAATGGAGTTTTTCTGCAAATCTTGAACTATGACATATCAGATACCACAGCCAGGACAGCTGCCACAGGCATTTGCCTAAGGAGGCACTCCTGGCTCCGTGTTTCTGGGTTTGCTGCAGATGTGCAAGAAAGTCCTGGATGCCCTTTGTGGACTCCAAACTCTTTGGCCCTGATGGTGGAGGACATTATTAATGAGTTGCAGGCCTCGGGAGGCCATCCAGGTCCTGTTCACTCCCTTTCTGTACTTGACCCAGAAGTTGCTCGAGAACTCCTTTGCAAGGTCTCTCAGAAACCAGGGTCGGCACCCATCTTCGGGAAACAGAGCTACCTCCTCTTGGCCTATCCTTTCCTCAACCACTGGCCCCTCAGCCAGAAGCCCCAGAGCCAGTGGTGCTTCCTCTGCCCCTGGCCCTACCTCTGCCTGGCTCCTTGCCCAGCCCCCCTCTTCATGTTCCAAGCCAGGAGGCAGTGGTAGGGGGTTGTTCTTTCCTCCATCTCTAGTACATATGAACATGCAAATCTGCCAGTAGAAACAAGCCTGTGGTCTATCAAGTCTGTTCGAATGTGCAGCTAGCCCCCACATTGCAGCCGCCCTCACGTTTACTCCCCCAACACTGTTCCATCCTCTTAAAACTGCCCACCGGCCCCACAGGATACCACTTCCTTGGGCAGAGCTGCTCCACTTAGTCACCAACACCTCTAGAAAAAATCTCTCCTCAGCTGTCTCCTATATCTTCCCTCCAATCTGAGACCAATCCTCTTGTGTCCCTCCCACCTCCTCAACTTAAATACCCCTTCTGTGTACCTGTCTTGTTTATCCCCATCATGTATTTAAAGGTCTCAATCATATCCCCTGATCCATTCTCTCCTCAAGTGAGAGTACTTATTCAGCTCCCTCAGCCTGTCCTTGTATGGTCTGTCCTCCAAACCCTGGATCATCTTTGTTGCCCTGCACTACACCCCTCCAGTAATCTGACATCCTTCTTCAGAAACGGGCACCAGAACTGCACACAGTACTCCAGGTGTGGTCTGACCAGTGACCTGTACAAATGCGGGATCACCTCCCCCCTTCTGGAGGAGATTCCTCTCGCAATATACCCCAGCATCTTGTTGGCTTTAGCTGCCGCCTTCCTGCACTGAGCTGAGTTGTTCATATTCCCTGTTATAACCACCCTAAGATCCTTTTCTACCTCAGTGGTACCTAACTGAACCCCTCCCAGCTGGTAGCTCCTCCCAGGGCTCCTTGCTCTGAAGTGCAGTACCATGCACTACTTAACATTGAACCCCAACTGTCACATTTCCGACCACTCCTCCAGTTTAGTTAGCTCGTCCTGTAGCCCTTGCCACCCTACTGTGTCATCCACCACCTCCCCCATCTTGGTATCATCAGTGAACAGACTGAGCTTACTCCTGATTCCATGTGAGATATCAGATATGAAAATCCCAAACAGCACCGGGACCAGTACCAAGCCCTGTGCAACCCTCCTTGTCACAGCCCTTGGGGGTGAGTCCCCCTTACCACCACCATCACCCTTTGCTGCCTCTCCTTCAGCCAGTTCACAATCCAGTTCACCATCTTTGTCCCGCCCCACATATTCCAACTTCCCCCAGCCGCCCATGAGGCACAGAATCAAAGGCCTTGCTGAAATCCAAATACAGGACATCCACTGCATGGCCCTTGTCCAGTTCCTCATCACCCAGTCATAATATTCAACTAAGTTGGTCTGGCAGGAGCTCCCTGAGATGAACCCATGTTGCTGACTGTCCTGGAGTCCATTGTCTTCCAAAAAGGTCACCAGCCTCTCCTTCAGGATTGTCTCCATTAGTTTCTCTACAATGGATGTGAGGCTTACTGGATTGTAGTTGCCTGGTTCATCCTTTAGGCCACCTTTGTGGAGGGGCACCACGTGAGCCATCCTCCAGTCCTGTGGTATGCATCCTCTGTCCAGGGAGGTATTGAACTGATCTGTCAGCAGCCCCACCACGACCTCCACCAGTTTTTCAGCACCCTAGGATGAATGCCGTCCAGTCCTGGTGCCTTATCCACCCTCAGAGCCTTCCAGAACCTTCCAGCACCCTGGTCTTTGTAATTACCTCATCTGTCACCCCCGTCCACCTTCCTATCCCCTTAGATAGCTGGCCCCTTCTCTTTGTGATTACAGAAGTACTCATTTAGTGCTTCTGCCTCCTTCACCATTTCAAACAACATGAAGTCTTGCTGTATTCATACATAATGCAGTTAGCCCAGCACTTGAACTGCCCGGAGGAGAAGAGTTAACTCTATGCAGAAGCATAGAACGTTGAGCTCGAGCTCTGTTTTCAAACTTCTGTCTGTGGTACTTCTCAGTGTAACCGTCAGATCTTACTTGAGAGGGCTCTTGCAGTAGGTAATTACATATAGAACAGATGGCGGCAGGACCCCACGGAAAAATTTCTAGCTAGCAGTCCCTGGCGAGGGACCACCCCCACGTCAGGTGACCGGCGACAGGAGACGGTATAAAGGAGCGGTCCCTGACGCCCGCCTTCCAGTTCTTTCCCACCATTAGCTCGTACAGCGCCACGCGGAAAAGTTCTTCGCTCGTCAGACTCCCTTCGTCTGTGTTTTACCAAGTATTTCGCTTTCTTGCTATAATCGTCAGTACATCCGTTGGTGTATGTCATCCCCTACACCCTCCGAGCACAAAAACAAGTGCGTCTCATGCGGTGCCCAACTCCTGCACAAGGACGGCCATTCCCTGTGCCTGTTTTGTCTAGGCCCCGATCACCCGGTAGAGAAGTGCCAGCACTGCCTCAGTTTTAACGCGGCTACCCAGAAAAGGCGGCAGCAATCCCTGGAAGCCCACATTCTCAAGAAAAAGATGAGCTCCATGGAGAAGGAACTAAAAAAAAAAACTGCGGCAGGCGTCCACTTCCCCCGAAGACCATCGGAACAAGAAAGACAAAGAGAAGCACCGGCACAAGGGCTCCTCCGCTGTGACTCCCTCGGGAGTCGCTGTGTTACAGGTAACGTCCCCTCCGGGGGACCGCTCCTCGACGGCCACTTCAGAGGCTTCTGAGACGGTGTTGGCCCACTCGTCTGGCTTGCGCTTGGGCCCTTCGGGCGCCTCCGGGCTATTAGAGGCCTCTGCCCCCGGTATGGCCGTAGCTTCGCAGCCTACTGGTGCGGGCAGCTCCGGTAAGTCAGACGTCGGCTCCTCCGATGCCCGCGCGGAGAAGGCTGGTAAGTCGCACGACCCTTCGGGGCGGTGCGCAGCCCCTCTTCCGTCGGACCAGGCCGCTCCTTCGTTGCGGTCTGCCTCCAGCGATAGGTCCCGTAAGTTGGACGCCGGCTCCTCCGGCACCCGCCCGGATCCCACTGAGAAACCGCACGTCGGTTCGCCCGATGTCCGTACAGCGGAAGAGCCGACGCCAGACCCTCCCACGTTCGTCGTCCCCAGCTCCCCGCAGCCTTCGCTGCCCTCCGGGGACCTGAGTCTCCCCAGCCCAACCCCAGGGATTTCCCCCCCATCCCCAGGCGACGCTGGGGTTCCACCTCTGTCTGACTGCCCACCTGCGGGTCCACCAGATCTGACGCGGTTCCCCGGATGCCCGCTTTACCGACTCCTGCCGATATCCCGCTCCCAGATGTTGCCCCGATGCTGGACCCTCAGGGCCTTCCAACCTGGACCCGCCTGTGAGGCCTCCGGCCGGGCTGTCTGCTCCGCAGCTCCTCCGGCTCCCGGGTACCCTCCGTCGTATCCGATGCCGTCGTACCTGGGACCACAGTACCCGACGGCCGGTCTACCCAACGCCACAATACCCGATGCCTGGTTTTCTTCCGCCGGGTTTCGGATACTCTCCTTATGGATATAGTCCATACCCTTATCCCCCCTCCTCCTCCACCGCCCCTTCAGCCGCTGGTGGATTTGCAGGAGACTCTGGCCTCCTGGTGGGCTGAGGTCAAGGCTCAGCTCACCAGAGAGGTGGAGAGTCGTCTACCGATGATGGTGCTAGTCCCGGTTTCCGTACGTCCACGGCGACACACTCCCTCACCACCTCCGGACACCAGGGCTAATCCCTCTGGGTCCAGAGAGGAGCAGGACACGCTTCCTCGGGGGCTTCCCAAGGGGTCTGTTCCCCCCCCCCGGGACGGGAAAGGGAGTCTTTTTCTTCTTCTTCCTCTTCCCCCTCGGACTCGTCGGACTCTTCCAACGGCTGCTCTGAAAGGGACAACTAGCCACGCTGTCCGTCAAAGCCCAGGCCAAGGACTCCTCCGAAGTCGCCTCCAGAAGGTCCTTCCTTTACGGAGCTGCTACGCAAAATCTAGGAGGTACATAAGTGGCAATCTTTTGGAACCAGACCCTCAGTGGATGAAACTCACCGAGCATCTGGATCTGCCTGTGACAGCTCCTACCTTGGTGCCACCCTGGATTGAGCCTCATGCCGACCTCATTACCACCATTTGGAAACAGCCGTCGGCTCTAGCCCCACTTCCTTGGAAGTCGAACAGGCTATACCAGGCTTCCGAGGGTGTTGACTTTTTAGATTCTCACCCTCGTGCTGACTCGGTAGTGATTAGCGCCACTCACTGCTGGTCGGCTAACCCAAAACACCTTAGCTCATCGCCACCTGACAAAGAATCCCGCCTACTGGACCAGTATGGTAAGAAGATTTTTGCTTCTTCCACGCTGGGGATTAGGGCCCTGAACTATGTCGGTCATATGGGGGATTACCAGAAGGCAATTCTTACTCAGGTGGAAGCCAAATTGGACTCCCTGATGGACTCTCAGGTCAAGCAGGAGTTGGCTGACCATGTCCGCTCTGCACGTTCGGCCAGTCGACACATGCTTCGTGCGACCTACGATGCAGTGGACACTGCTGGACGGAGCTCAGCTTTCGCCGTAGGCTTACGTCGTCACGCTTGGCTCCGTGTGTCAGGGTTGGTCCCAGAAGTGCAGTCCACTATTCAGGAAGCGCCCTTCCGGGGGTCGGTGCTTTTCAGTGGCGATGTCAAGGACATCATCACTGATTTGCAGGAGAAGGGGATGGGACTAAAGTCCGTTGACTCTATGTACCATCCCCACCAGCCGCAGCGCCATCCCTTTCGCAGACGGAATCGGCCTAAGGCGAAAGCGGGCCACTAAGCGTCGGGCTCCCACAGCTGCTAAGCCCCCAGCCAAAAGCAGCTGGTGCTCAGCTGCGGCTGCTCCACACCACCTGACTCCTTTCCTCTCCACAGCCTCCGGACTCTCGGAAGAAAGCGGTAGGAGGAGGTTCTCCCTCCACCTTATGGTCTGGGAGAGGATAACATCAGATTCTTGGGTGCTCCAGCTGATCAGAAGGACACTCAATAGAGTTTCTACAGAAACCACCTCTCAGCCCCGGTCGTCTTATTCTTGGAACATCTTCTCTTGGTCCAGGAAGAGATTTCAGCTCTGTTGCTGAAAGAAGCAATAGAACCCGTCCCTCTTCATCTTCAGGGGCGGGTTACTATCCACTTCTTCCTGGTACCGAAAGACAGGAGATCTAAGACCCATTCTAGATCTCAGTTCCTGAATCTTTTGTGAGTACAAAGGTTCAGAATGCTCTCCTTGCAGAGCCTTCTGCCCCTCCTCGTTAGGGCCAATGGCTATGCGCTCTGGATATGCAGGATGCTTGACACATTTCCATTGCCCGTCTCATCGCAAATATCTTCGTTTTGCGTTCCAGGGGGACCACTACCAGTTCAAGACACTTCCTTTTCGCCTATCCTCGGCTCCCTGAGTATTTACCAAATGCCTTGCGGTGGTGGCGGCCTACCTGCGTACTTGGAGGGTGCAAGTTTTCCCGTACCTGGACGATTGGCTCCTGGCGGCCTCATCCAGCGAGGAACTCCTGCACTGCCTCGCCCTTACCCAGCGGGTTTTTGCCTGCCGGGGTATTACCATCAACCATTCCAAGTCTCACTTGATCCCATCTCAGAGACTACAGTTTATAGGGGCGATTTTAGACACGACCATTGGCAGGGCCTTCCTGCCACCAGACAGGGCGTCCACTTTCCAGACTCAACTAAGTCTCTTGTCCAGCTGCAGGCGGGTCAGTGCAAGATCGGTCCTTCGCCTTCTCGGGCTCATGGCGGCTGCTATCCCGACAGTCCCTTGTGCTCAGCTCCACATGAGAGTTTCTCAGTGGACACTCCGCTCCCAATGGGATCAGTTGGGGGACGACTTAGATCACCCGGTTCTAGTCTCCTCACCGATACTCCGAGACTTGCAATGGTGGATGATTCGAGAGAACCTGCTCCGGGGAGTTCCTTTCTTCCTTCCTTCCTCCCCCCTCCCAGACTCTAACCACAGACGCCTCGGGAGCCCATCTCGGTCCCCATCGGACCCAGGGCTCTTGGTCCAAGCTCGAACAGACACTCCACATCAATGTGCTCGAGCTTCAGGCAGTTCTGTACGCTCTCCAAGCCCTTCACCTGTACATTCTTCCCGGCCACCTAGCTGTCCAGATGGACAATATGTGCATGGTTTGGTACATCAACAAACGGGGGGACTCAGTCCTACCCTCTTTGCAGGGAAGCAGTGAGGGTTTGGGATTGAGCAGCACAACACGACCTTCACCTCATGGCAGTTCATGTTCCGGGAATCGACAACACCTTGGCAGACAAGCTAAGTCGCTCGTCCGCTCTGGCTCACGAGTGGGAACTGGACCAAGGGGTTCTAGATGGTATCTTCCGACACTGGAGAACACCACAGGTTGACCTGTTCGCTTCTCCTCTAAACGCAAAGTTTCCCGACTTCTGCTTGCTCGTTCCAGAGTGAGGCGTTTTCTGGAGAGAACGCTCTGTCTCTAGACTGGAAGGACAGATTCGTCTATGCCTTTTCCCCCAATTCCTCTGATCCCACGAGTCTTGCAGAAACTAGTGTCAGAAGGAGCACGAATGATTCTGATCCCTCCTTTCTGGCCCAGGCAAGTTTGGTTCTGTCTTCTACAACAATGCTCAGAGAACCATCCTCTTCCTCTATCACGAGGTTTGCTGACCCAGTATCAGGGGACTCTGGTCCATCCAGGTCTCAAGTCACTTCAGCTTCATGCATGGCTCCTACAGACATAGCTCAAAGTCGCTTTGGGTTTTCTCCCCAAGTGGCGGAGATTCTGGTGGAGTCTAGAAAACCCTCCACTAGATCTACATACGCCATGAAGTGGAAAAGGTTCACTATCTGGGCTGCTTCGAAAGACGTGGAACCCTCTTCCTGTTTGGCTCGGCTACTGCTGGAGTACCTACGCCATCTTTTTGACCTGGGTCTTAGTCACTCTTCTCTGAAAGTTCACATGGTGGCCATCTCGGCCTATCATGTTCCCCTTTCCAGACAAGACATTCGCTCAGCTGGAGGTCTCTAAGACTTTCCTCAGAGGGGTTCTCCATCTGAGACCTCCTATACGTACTCCTGCCCCTCCTTGGGATTTGAACTTTGTTCTTGAGAAACTTACTCTGCCTCCTTTTGAACCGGCAGCTTCCGCAGACTTGAAGTTCCTTTCATGGAAGACTCGCTTCCTGGTGGCCATTACTTCCACTCGGAGAATTTCCGAGCTCCAGGCCTTGATGTGTAAAATTCCATACTTGATTTTTCACAAGGAACGTGTGGCTCTGCGCACTAACCCTAAGTTTCTTCCTAAGGTGGTAGCGGAGTCTGCTCTGAACCAGTCCATAGAGTTACCCACCTTTTTTATGCAGTACTCCAATCAAGGGGAGTATTTACTCCATACTATGGACGTTCACCGGATTCTGAGATACTACACTAACAGGACAAAGGATCTCAGGAAGACTGATAAACCGTTTGTCTCTTTTGCATCCAAAAGGGAAGGCAATGCTGTTTCTAAGCAATGCCTATCTAAATGGTTGGCTCATTGTATCACTTTCTGTTATAACAAGTACAACAAGACCCTCCCGGGTCAAGTAAGAGGCCACTCCACCAGGAGAGTTGCCGCCTCAGCGGCTTGTTTCAAGAATGTGTCAGCAGCGGACATCTGTGCTGCCGCCACTTGGACCTCCGTCCATACCTTTACAAAACATTACAGTTTGGATATTGCCTCTCGCTGTAGAGCAGACTTCAGGCTGGCTGTTCTGCAAGGCCTCCTCTCTTAAGGCTTGCACAGCTAGAGGTTCTACTTGGAGTAGATTTCCTCCTCCCGTGTACTTCTCCTTGTTCCAGACTGCTTGGGACTCAGTCCTATATGTAATTACCTACTGCAAGAGCCCTCTCCAAGTAAGATAGTACAGTTACGTAAGAACTTACCATAACAGTAGATCTTCGAGAGAGGCTCTTGCAGTAAACTCTCTCCGCTCTCCATCCCTAAGCTTTTTCAGCTTCTTTCCAGGAGGAAATATCCGCTCCTCTCGTCGTCCGGCCTCTCTTGGCCTGTGGTGGGAAAGAACTGGAAGCGGGCATCAGGGATCACCCCTTTATACCGACGTCTCCTGACGTGGGGGAGGTCCCTCGCCAGGGACTGCTAGCTAGAAATTTTTCCGTGGGGTCCTGCTGCCTGCCGGCGTCAGTCCTATATGTAATTACCTACTGCAAGAGCCTCTCTCGAAGAACTACTGTTACGGTAAGTTCTTACGTAACTGTACTATTCTTTATTCCGCCTAACAGTGAAGTCGCTCCAGAGATTTCTTCTGCTCGGTTCGGTAAAAGTAAAGCATTTGGTTTAAACCATATAATTTTTTTGTTATTTTCGGATTTCCAGCCTCTGTCTATGGTACAGGTAGTGACACTGTTTTATTCTGTCAAAAGTGGAAATTGTTCTTTCTTCGTTTTTTTTCCGGTCGGTCCTGTTTGGAACCGATCCATTCTATTTAAATTTATTTCTGGGATTAGAGTGGTGTTCTGGTACCGATCGATTTCAAAAGAACCAAGGTTTTTGGCTGGTTCTTTTAAAAAGCCTGTGACACTGTTTGTAACCGATCGGTTATTGTATTACCTGGCTTGAAAGTTGCAATAGGGTAATTTGTTAGGTTGGCCATGTCTGAGAAACCCAAGAAGAAAACTGGTCCCACTGGGTTTCAACACTGTACTGAATGTGGGGAGGCCTTTGCTAAGGCTGACCCCCACCTCATCTGTGTTTATTGTCTGGGGTTTGACCACCTCAAGTCAGACTGCCAAATCTTTAAAAACTTTCCTAAATCCACTCTAGATAAAAGACTGAGTAGGCTGAAGGAAAGGGAGGCCGAGAAGTCCGTAGATCCGGATGGCCAGCCTGGTTCGGTTGCGGCCGAACCTGAGGAGTTGCCTACTGACCTAGGCGATACCTCCTCGGGCAAAAGGAGAACCGATTCCGAGTGGTCGGTTCCATCAAAAAAGAAGCGCAAGTCTGCCGGTTCGGATCCAGTATCGCACTCTCCAACCGCGGACGAAATAACCAAAGTGATTAGCATTGTTCAATCGCTTGACCGGTTCCGTCCAAACCGATACCGCCGGTTAGGCAGTCGGTTCTGTTGGATCCGCCTCCTCCGGATTATGATCCAGGCGCTTTTAATAAGGAGTGGGAGGGAGACGAAGACTATCCCGAGGATGATGATGATGATGACGACCAGGGGGTGGTCTGGATGTGCCCATTGAACCGGACATCTCCCCAGACAGGCCTCAGGTGTCTCTCCTCCCAGGCTATCTTAGTCCCTTCACATTTTTTGTTCTACTGTGTTGCAGGAAACCCTGCAGCTCCCTTGGTTGAAGCTGCAGAGGAGGAGGATGAGCCTGATTTTGTGGAAATGATGGACATCCCAGAGTCCAAAGACTGTCTATCCCTCTTCATAAATCCTTGGGAAACAGACACACAAATTTTACAAACCCTAATTCAATACCTCCTGTGGATAAGAGAATGGACAGGAGGTATTTGTTATCAGGCTCAGCTGTGGAGCTCCTTTATAGTCATTGCAGCCATGTTGAGGTAGTGCAGGCTGCAGCCTGTAACAGGGCTAATATTCCTTTGGCTTCACCCCCCCCGGGATAAGGACTCCAGGAAAGTGGATGCCATTTCCAAAAAACAGTATTTGGCATCCTCTTTGGGACTCAGGCAGGCTACTTATATGACCTACACAGCCAGGTACCAGAAATCCAGATGGGATACGGTTCTGGAACTGGCTAAACAGACCTCCCAGCTAGCCAAGGAGCTGGAGGAGGTGACTGCTGATGGAATTGAGGCATCCAAATGAAATTTCATGCTACTGTGGACTCCAATGATGTGTGGCATCTAGAGTTATGGCTACATCTGTCTCTCAGAAGACATACTTGGCTCAGATGTACTAGCCTTTCACAGGATACCCAGACTAAGGCTATGGATTTTCCTGTAGTAGGTAACTCTCTGTTTGGGGAGCAGACAGAGGCTTATATGAAGAAAATGGATGAATATAGGACCACATACAGGAGTGCACAGGCCAAAGAAAGGCAAGCCACTCGCACAAGCAGCAGTCTAGGGCAGAGGCGGGCCTTTCAAAGCCTTTTTACCAAGCCCAGGCCTCCTCCCTTCCCACAGAGGGGTTCTTTAGGCGGAGGGGCAGGAGGGGGATGAGCAGAGCTGCTCCTTCCTCTTCTCAGTCTAAGGCTTCTGCCAAGCAGACACCCTGATGTGTCAGCCTGGGTTGACTCCCCATTTCCAGTAGGAGGCAGGCTGGCTTATTACTTCCAGGCCTGGAAGTCTGTGACCTCAGACAAGTGGGTCCTGGAAGTAGTAAGCCAGGGACTGGCCCTCGGCTACAAAAATTTCCAAAAAAGAGGGCCAAGTCTTTTCCACCTGCATCACTCTCAGAAACCATTGCCCTAGAGGCAGAGGTTTCCTCTGTTCTAGCTCTCAGAGCTATAGAGAAGGTTCCTACTCAGCACAGGGAAAAGGACTGTACTCCAGGTACTTCCTTACCCCAAAGAAAACAGGGCAGTGGCGACCCATCCTAGACCTAAGATATTTGAACAAACACATTTCAAAGCCCAAATTCAAAATGTTAACTCTGGGAATAATCCTTCCCTCTCTAAGGCCAGGGGATTGGCTGGCATCTCTGGACCTCAAGGATGCCTACTTCCATATTACTATCAGGTTCTCCCACAAAAAAACCTCAGGTTCGAGTTGCCTTCCAGCCATTAGCAATTCAGAGCTATGCCATTTGGCTAACATCAGCTCCAAGGGTGTTCACAAAGTGCCTTGCAGTAGTGGTGGCTTACCTCAGAAGACAGGGTATCACCATCTTCCCATATCTGGACGACTGGCTCTTAGTGGGTCAGTCACCTTAACAGGTCAAGTCAGCTCTTCAAACTACCCAGGACCTACTCAGCTCCTAGGGGTTTCTTCTCAATCTTCCAAAGTCTGTCCTCGAACCAGTTCAGCTTCTCACCTTTACAGGCATAGAGCTGGACACTGTACAAGCAAAAGTCTTCCTTCCCCTGGCAAGGGTGAAGGCCCTAGTGGATCTTGCTTCCTTCTTTCGACCTCAGGTCTCCCGCCCAGCAAGACAGTTCCTCCAGCTCCTGGGCCACATGGCAGCTTCCACAACAGTGGTGCAGGGAGCAAGGTTCCAGATGAGGGACATTCAGTTTCATCTAAGGTCTTTTGGTCTCAAAGAAGGATTCACTTACCAAACTGATCCAGTGACTCGGACTCTGATCCAAGCTCTCCAGTGGTGGCTGGACCAGGACAACCTCAGACAAGGGGTTCCATTTCTCCCTCAAGTCCCATCAGTAGTTCTAACTACGGATGCTTCTCTCCTAGGGTGGGGAGCCCACCTGGGAGCCCTGACAGCTCAAGGAGTCTGGTCCCCACAAGAGTCTCTCCTTCATATCAATCTCCTGGAACTCAGGGCAGTTTTCCTAGCCCTGCAGAGCTTCTCGGATTCAGTCAAGTGCACAGTGGTCCAAGTCAGAATGGACAACACAACAAGCAGGGAGGCACTCGGTCCTCGGCCTTGTGCACAGAAGCCATGAAGCTGTGGTCTCTGGCCTATTCTCTTCAGATTTCTCTGGTAGCAGTTCACCTTCCTGGGAAGGACAACATACTACCAGATGCTCTGAGCAGAACATCACAGGGACACCACGAATGGTCCCTGGATCCTCACATACTAAAGGTCATCTTCTCCAGGTGGGGCACTCCAGAGATAGATCTCTTTGCAGCACTGGACAATCATCAACTTCCTCTGTTTTGTTGCAGACCTCCAGTCCTGGGGACGGTTCCCCAGGATGCTATCATTTCAGACTGGAAGGGCAGGTTTCTCTATGCCTTCCCTCCCTTCCCTCTGCTGTTCAGAGTTCTGATCAAGATCAGGACTCAACCCTGCACAGTGATACTGGTGGCTCCAGATTGGGCCAGACAGCCGTGGTGTCCTCTACTGCTGTCCTTGTCAGTGTCATGTCCCCTGTCTCTGTCCAGGACATACAATCTCCTGTCCTCCTCCCAGGGGCGGATCTGGTACTACAATCTCAAGGCCTGGCTCTTGAAGAGTTAGAATATGCAGCACTACATCTTTCTCAGGGAGTTCTGGATATTCTGAAGGTCTCCAGGAAACCTTCCACTAGAAAAACTTACAACTCCAAATGGAAAAGGTTCAGTATTTGGTGCTCTCAGAAAGGCATCCTGCCTGATTCTGCAGACATTTCCACAACCTTAGACTATCTAGTTCATCTGAATGGTCTAGGCCTTAGGCCTGCCACTCTGAAGGTTCATCTAGCAGCTGTCTCTGCATTCCTCTCAGCAGGAAGGGCTCTTCCTGGCATCTCATCCTGTTTTCAGAAAGTTTTTTCAAAGGAATGGTTCACATTAACCCTCCCTTTAGGAGCCCACTCCACCTTGGGGTCTTAATGTCTGCATAGCTCAGCATGCAGCCACCCTTCTGAACCTCTGGCCTGGCCGAATGGAAGTAGTTGACCTGGAAATCTGTGGTAGCTATTACTTCTGCCAGCTATTAGTGAGTTACAGGCTCTGTCAGTTGAACCTGACTTCATCTCCTTCCATAGGGACAAAGTGGTCCTAAGAACCAATAGGAGGTTCTTGCTAAAGTGGTATCGTATTTTCATCTGAACCAGTCTATATCTGTCCCTGTGTTTTTCACTGATCATTCTTCTTCAGGTAAAAGAAGGTTACACAGTCTGGACGTTAAGAGGGCACTTAGCTACTACATTGAGCGTACTAAAGCACATAGAAATGACTGTCTTCAATTGTTTCTCACTTATGGTGAAGTGGGGAAAGGTAAGCCTGCCACTAAAAGAACTATTGCCAGGTGGATTGTTTCTTGTATACAAGTCTGTTATGACAAGTTGGGTAGAACGCCCCCTTCAGGCCTGAGGGCTCATTCGACTAGGGCTATAGCTGCTTCTCTAGCTGTGGCCAGAGATATACCCTTGTTAGAGACCTGTAAAGCAGCCACCTAGAAAACAGTACATACTTTTACCAAGCATTACTCCCTGGACATCCAGGATAGGAGTGATGCTAGATTTGGCACAGCAGTACTGCAGAGCTTCTTCCCAAAGTAGGTTCTGCATTCCCTCCTCCATAGGGAACTGCTTGGTAGTCTGCATTATGTTTGAATACAGCAAGACTTCATGTTGTTTGAAGAAAAAATTACTCACCATAGTAATGTTGTTTCTTCTAATGGAGTCTTGCTGTATTTAGACCTCCGCCTCCCCTCTCAGAACCTGGGTTTTGGGAAGTGGGCTGGCAGGTACAGTGTTGCACCTCAGGGGTGTACCTTGTACCCGCCCTCTTGGGTGGGGTGGATGTTATTTTTCTGGTGTTTTATACTTAAATATTGTCACTACCTTTCCTTCTTGGGTTCTCGACTTGAGTCTTTTGGGCCCAAAAAGAATTTTTTGCCCTTTGGCTATATGTTGAACAGTTTCCATACTATAGTATGTTAGTTAGCGTGCTCATAAGAAATCTGACGGTTACACTAAGAAGTACCACAGACAGAGGTTTGAAAACCGAGCTCGAGCTCAACGTTCTATGCTTCTGCATAGAGTTAACTCTTTCCTCTCCGTGGCAGTTCAAGTGCTGGGGCTAACTGCATTATGTCTGAATATAGCAAGACTCCATTAGAAGAAACAACATTACTATGGTGAGTAATTTTTTTTTCTCCACCCACCCGCATCCTTCCTAATCCTCACTATCTGGTCCTTGCAGGTCCTTCTCTCCCTTACGTACCTGAAGAAGTCCTTTTCCCCCATTCTAGATGCTTTTTGCCAGCCTCAGCTCTCTGGAATCCTTGGCCGCCCTGACTAGTCTGGTTACCTCTTTGGACTTCTTCACATACACTTACCTGTCCTCCCCCTCCCAAATTTCGTGAACCTCCTAAATGCTGCTTTTTTTGCCCTCACCCGTTCCAAGACCTCCCAATTCAACCAGCTTGGTTTCTTGTACCAACCCTTCTTGCTCTGTGTCTTAAGTAGCCTCCACCAGCCCTGGCTTGATGATTTCCCATTTTTGGCATGTATCCATGTGTGTATGAATTTCTGCCAGGTGCCTCTCAAAAATTTCCCCCATCTTAACAAAGTCAGCCTTTCTGTAGTCAACCACCCTGGTTCCTGTATCTACAGCATCCTTGCCCATGTTGCATGTGAACCACATCGAGTTGTGGTCACTCCCAGCCAATGGGTCTTCCACCTCCAGCTCTCTTACAGCCTCCCTGTTAGACAGTACTAGGTCTTGAGTTTTTCCCAACTGAGTTGGCTCGTTAACCTTCTGTGCCAGGAAGCTGTCCTGGAATGCATCCAGTAGGACCTGTTCCCTTGCGCTCAAGGTGGCTGGGGTGCTCCAGTCCACTCCTGGTAGATTGAAGTCCCCCTCGATCACTGTGTTCCCCTTCCCACAGACACTCCAGATCTGCTCCACTAATCCCTATCCAAGTCCTCAGCCTGAGCTGGTGGCCTGTACACCACTCCCATCCTAAGTGTCCAACTTTTTGAATCCTGGAACTACATCCATAATGCCTCAGTCCTACCCTCCTTCTCTTTCTTCACATCTTATCCCTCCCTTACGTAAATTGCCACCCACCCTCTTTCTCCTTGCTCCTATCCTTATTGTACATCCTATACCCTGAATCATCAGATCCCCAATCCTGGTATTGCGGTTAAAGTCCTGTGATGGACACAATGTCCACCACCCCCACTGGCAAGAGAGCCTCTAACTCAGCTGCTTTGTCTCCAGGCTTCTTGCATTCAGAGAGAGACGACCTCCAACTTGTTCCCACCCTTCCTTAACCCATTTCTTCATTCTTAACCCCCATCGCGATCCCTCCCTGGTACCATCCTTGTTAGCTTGGGGGTCAGCTCATTCAGCTCCTCTCTCCAGATGGCTCTGCATTCCTGCTGCACTCTCGCTCCCTCCACACCTAGTTTAAATCCACCTTAGTTGCTATGTATTCCCCAGCCTCTGCTTTAATACCTCCTGCCCCACCTACTCAAATGTAACCTGTTCTCTGCAAACAGGTCACTGTTGTCCCAGATGTTACCCCAGCCTCCCACTAGCCCATACCCTTTGGTTCAAAATCAACACCACTCTCCCAGCCAAGTGTTGAACTCTTCTTTCTTACCCCAGGGTCCTTTAGCATCAGTAACTTAAAGCAGCTAGCTGACCAGATAGTACTGCCCTGGAGGTGTGGTTTATGCTAATTAATTAGCATCAGCCAATCAAAGGAGACTTTGGGGGTGTGCTGAGGAGAGACTGCCTGAGAAGGCACCAGAATTTTTTCTCCGCTGACTCAACAACACTGCCTCTGAGATGGTCCACTCAATTAGCCAAGAAAACAAGTTTTCTTGAACTTTTGTGGTAAAATCTTTTCATTTTATTTCTTTGTATTGTGCTGAATAGTTTTTAGTTGTTTTATCGCGGTTCCCCTCTGTTCCCCGGAACCCCATTTATCGGTCAGTTCCATGGTTCCTTCATGGTTTCCTCCTATGTATTTCTTTATTTTTATCGCATTTGTGGTTTTTCGACTGTTCCTTCTAAGTCTTTCAATGCGGTCCCCATTTTTCTTTGGGAACCGCGATTTTAGGTAGTTTTTACCTCAGAAATAGCAATTCTTATCTGTCGTCAATCTTCACCATTCATCACAGATGGGTACTGGAGATCAGGACCTTGAGAACCTTTTTTTTTTTTAAAAAGATGGCGGGCCGATGCAGCTCGAGGATTAGCCATTAGGCTGCATCGACTCAGCCTGCCTACCAGTTCTTCATCTCCCGCCATCGAGGTCGCCTCGTGGGAAGCCTGAAGAAGCCTTATTCAAAAATTTTAGGCCTTGAAGCCTGCGTCTTTAGTCGTCGGTCTACTAGTTCTGTGTTTGCCTCCACTCGGCGTAGCGGTAAGATCTTTCCTTTTGTTACATTTAGCGATGTAAGTCTGTTTTGGTGTTTTCTCCGTAGGTTATGTCGCGGTGAGGGCAAAATATGCAGAAGATGGGCGGCCCTAATAAATCGGTGCCCGTGCGTACAAGTACTCCGTCACCGACCAACACGGCCGGTGCCTTCGTGCCTTAGCCCGCTGCGACATGGTTTCATGCGGCGCCTGCTTCCGATGGACCCCCGAGTTTTGGAACAGCGCGCGTTTAAGGTCGGGCGAGCTCCGCCCACTTTTGGGGGTAGGCCGCGCACTCGTCGGGCCAAGCTACGTTCTCTCGGCCCCTCCTCCAGGTCCCCTCCCAGTTCTACACGGACCGCGGAGGAGGGAGCCTCAGCCTCTTCTAGCCTAGCCGTGGCCGAGGCTCCTTCCGCGGCACAGGAGGCCCATCCCGCTTCCCCCCAGGAGTGGGCGGGAGGCGCCGCTCCGGCAATCACTCCTTCGGGGGTGAAGGCTCCCCCGGTGTCGCTCCCGCAGTCCGCTAGGCCTGGGTCCTCGATGCCGTCGTCCGGTGCCGTCGGGGCCTTCGGTGCCGTTCGCAGTGCCGAGCGTCCTGTCGGTGTCGACCTGACTGTCGGTGTCGTGGGGCTTGCCGGCGCCGTCCGCAGCGCTGACACTGCTCACGGTGCCATGAAACCGCCTTCGACGTCCTTCATGTCTCACCTCGGCGCCCGTCCTTGGCCGAGGTTAACTCACGCGCCCGTAGGAGCCTTCCGGTGTAAATCCGCCGGCACTGGCGTGGCGCCGTTGGGACTCGATGCTGCTTTCGTGGCACGGCGGTCTCCTGTAGCGCTGATGTCAGCGCCCGTGGTGAGCCAGAATCCTTGGTCGTCGGCGCCGCCTTGGTCACCGCTGCCACACACGTCGTCGAGCGGCCTGGCGGTGGTGTTGGCTCCGAGACTAGGGTTGCTGTTGGCGCCGTCTCTGTCCCGGGTGCCTCCTCTGACACCGGTGGACCTGATGGTGCCGCAGCTGGCCCTGGCCTAGGTCTTCTGGCCCAAGCTGCCCTGCCACCTTCTGCTGGCACCGCTCGCGGTGCTGTGGACCGGGTGGGGATTGCCTTGGCTCCTGGGCCCCTCGGGAAGGTGTCCCTTCCTCGACCCCCTACTGTTTGGCTTAGGGCCTCGGACTCTTCCTCTTTGGAGTCGGAGTCCAGCTCAGAGTCGAATGGGCAGTCACACCATTTGGGGTTGTCTACAAGGGAGGACGAGCTGGTGGTTTCCTCTTCGGGTCATGGCCAGTCCCCCTCCGAGGTGAGTCGGGTTTCCTCTAGGGCTAGGGTCAGTGGTGCTGACCAGCGGGCTATGGTGCATGCCACCATCGGCTTGCAGCCTAGCCTTGGGGGGTTCCTTGACCCCTCTGCCATGGTACCCCCTACTGTGGCATCTCTCGGTCATCCAACTTTGGGGCCTGTCGAGAGGGCCACGGGAGGGGAAGGTGCTCCCCCCGGAATTGCCCCTTCCGCGGCCCTGGGCACTGGAGAGCCTGACTGGCCACTTTGAGGGCTAGACCTTCGGACTCAAGGGTCGAGGGTATAGGTTCGGCCCACGCCCTTCTCTGGGACCTACCCGGGTCCTGGATGGAGCCGGAGTGCGGACTTCCGCCCTTCCCCTTCAGGTTCCTTGAGAGGGTCCCATTCTTTCGAGGCAGGGAACCGTCCTTCTGGACCTTCACGGCCCCGGTCGCCTCACTTGGGGGATTCTTTTGGGCGCAGTCTAGGCAGTACCGAAGCGGTTGTGCAGCTGTTGACTGCAGAGTCTTCCAGGACTCCCCCCGCGGGAGTCCGTGGGTCCGCTCCTTAGCCCTGGCAGAGGTCAGCCGACTTCTTCTCTCGGCTCTGTCCACCCCCCTGCCGCCTTCTCCTGCGCCTCCCAGGTATTTTTGGTCCCAGCGGCCTCTCACCTGGGAACAGTTCAGAGCAGTGGCTGCTCGGTTCCCTGCTTACGTTAGGGCTTTGGACAGCCAGGTTTTTCAACCTCCCCCTGAGCAGCCACCCTCCGAGCCTATGGTGACCTCCAGCTCCTCATCCCCTTCTTCTGAGGGAGAGGAACCTTCTGTCCACATCTCTCCTGCTGCTGATCTCTCTGAGTATCAGCATTTCCTCGTGAGGATGATGGAGGACCTTCACCTTTCTCCTTCTTCTGTGAGCAATCCGGAGCATGCGGCGCACGCCTTCCTAGGCGATTTTGGGACAGCCACCCTCGTGGTACCGCCTTGGCCCGCTCCCTTTCGGGAGGCGTCCATGCGTTTCTGGCAGAGGCCCTTCTCCGGAGTTCCTGCCCCTAGGGACCTCTGCCAGAGGGATTGCGCTCCCCCGGAGTCTCCAGGTTCCTTGCCTCATCCGCAGTCTGGATTGGACGATCTGGACACTCCTGATGGCCCAGCCCTCCACTGTGACCGGCCCCAGATCAGGACTCCTCGGATTTTGATTTCTGGGGAAGGAGGACTTTACTCGGCACGCTGCTTCTCTCCATCTCTGTGCATCAGGCCCTCGCTCTATAACAGGTACTGTGGTCAGCGCTAGGTCAGTTCCAGCCGCTCTGCCTGACTTGGAGCAAACCAGGCAAGCCATTGCTCTCTCTGCATGTGGCCTGGAGCTAGCAAGGCACCAAGCAAGGGCATCTTACGACGTCAATGAGGTAGCTACCAGGGTCGTAGGGACAATGATCTGCACCAGAAGATCGGCATGGCTTCGCCTTTCCCGGTTGTCACCCTTGGCCCGGCGTAGGGTGATTTGCTCCGCTCACCAGGGAACCTACCTCTTTTCCCGTAGGGCGAGACAGCATTTGTCGGGGCAAATTCCTTCCCCCTCCAGGGGAACCCCATCTCGCTCTCCCCTCTCTAGGGCCTCCTCAGGCCCAGAAGGTTCCCCCCCTTAGTGTGTCACCCACTGAGGGCTAAGGGACTCTGTCCCTTAGGGTGCATCAGTCAATTTCGGGGGGCTTGGTACTCACCCATCTGTGATGAATGGTGAAGATTGACACAGATAAGATATTCAAATTACGTACTTACCGTAATTATGATCTTTCTGTGTATCTTCAGCATTCATCACAATCCCTCCCACCTTCCCCCTTGGGGCTTCAGTCTCTGGAATCCTCCTCCCTCTGTGCCTTCCCTATCTTCACTGCATAGGTGCCGGAACCTCTGGGGCGAAAGGGGCGGTAGCCCCTCCACTTGTTGTTCCTGTATGGTTAAAACCAGTATTGGGAAAGTGCCTTTCTTCCTTAGCCCCCCTCAACTGTTGCCATCTTCCGCACCCTTGCTTGAGTGAGATTAGTTGGGACACACAGGGGGCAGTCTTCCTAGGGGTATAGTTTGAGTGGCACTCCTCTCTTCTACATATCTTCTCCCTATGGGGTAGGAGCTGCTGGTTGCCCTCCTTTTGTTATCCATCTAAAAAAAAAAATTATTTTCTTTTTTTCACCAAATATCTCTTTAGAGAGAGAGTACTGAATCCCTGTACCCTATCCTTCTCCAGAATAGCCGACTCTGCTTTGGGGTATTGCCAGTCATTCCGTGCCTTGAATCCTGGCAAACAGCTTTGCTAACTCCTTGCAGTTCCTATACAATCTGGTGACGGACAAGGGTCCTGGATCCCTGTTACCTCTCACTCTCTCTCTTAAAATTCTCCCCTTCCTCCCTTCTTCCGCTTCCAGAGATTGGGGCCCCTACTCAATCCCCTTAGTCTTATTTCTTATATGCTGTCCTCTCAGTCGTTATTTCTCCTTTTAGTTCAGTTTTCTCTCCTTTTTCTGTCCCTTGGACTCTCTTGTCCCACCCTCCATCCCTTCCTCTTACCTCTCCGGTGACTCAGAACTGGTAGGAGGCGGAGTCGATGCAGCCTAACTGCTAATCCTCGAGCGCCACGTAGTACGTCGGCCTCGAGGACGGCGCAGATGCTGCATCGGCTCCCGCCTATCTTAAAAAAAAAAAGGTTCTAGCGGGTCCTGATCTCTGGCCAGTACCCATCTGTGATGAATGGTGAAGATACACAGAAAGATCATAATTACGGTAAGCACGTAATTTGAATTTCCTACCGTGAGGGAACCGACTGCATTCCATTACTAACAGTAGTGGAATCTTTGAATTTAAAACAGTTTCTGTCAATTGGCATGTCAGAAATCCCCAAAAAGAGAACTAGACCCTCAGGTTTTAAAAATTGTCTAAATTGTCACAGGATTGTGGCCAAAGCTGACACCCACAATCTGTGCTTAAGTGTTTGGGACCAGACCATTATCATACACTTTGCTCTAAATTTTGTTCCAAAACCTTGAGTAACAGAGCAAAAAGGCTTAGAGAGATGGTTGAGGAAGGGTCCTCTGCAGTCCCAAAAAGACCCAGGCTTACCATGAGGAGCCTTCAAAAAAAATTCAAATAGAGTTGCTGATGAAGCACATACCAGATCTAAGCCTAGAAGAGGCACTGATGAAGTGTCTTCAAGAGAAAAAAAATAATAAATCGTGTGCTGATGAAGTGTCTAAAATCAAAAGCTTCCAAAGGGGCTGATGAAGTTCCTTCAAAAAACAAAAATAATAGGGGCACTGATGAAGTGCCACCATAAAAAGTGTGCAAAGAAATATTGCCTCCTGTTACTCCCAGTAATGGTAAGGGCAATCAGGCAGGAGGTTGGGTACTAAAGGAGCTAAGGGTGGAACTAGCAGAGCCATTATCAGAACTGTTTAGTGCGTCTCTGAGCACAGAAGAGGTCCCAGAAGACTGGAGAAGGCCCATGTGATCCCGCTCCACAAGAGTGGTAGCAGGGAGGAGGCAGGGAATGACAAACCAGTCAGTCTTACCTCAGTAGTGGGAAAGATTATGGAGGCACTCCTTAAGGAAAGGATAGTGCAACACCTGGAATCCATAGGAGCACAGGATCCAAGACAGCATGGGTTTACAAAAGGAAGGTCCTGTCAAACTAATCTCATAGATTTCTTTGACTGGGTAACCAGAGTGGTGGACTAAGGGGGAGCAGTTGATGTCGCCTACCTTGACTTCAGCAAAGCTTTTGATACTGTTCTACATAGAAGATTGATTAATAAGCTGGGTAGGCTCAAGGTGGGTCAGAAGTTGGTCAATTGGGTGGCAAACTGGTTGACAGGCAGAAAACAGAGAGTGGTGGTAAATGGTATACAGTCAGAAGAGATGCAGGTCACAAGTGGGGTACTTCGGGAATCAGTCCTCTTCAATATCTTCATCAGTGACATTGCAGATGGACCAGAGGGTAAGGTTTCTGTTTGCAGATGACACCAAGGTCTGCAACAGAGTAGATGATCCAGATGGGGTGGGCAGAATGAGAAGAGATCTGGATAAACCATTGCAGCCATGTTGGGGTAGTGCAAGCTGCAGCCTGTGACAAGGCTAATATTCCTTTCATAAATCTCATCTAATTTGCAACTTAAAGAAGGATCTACCCTAATAAATAACTTACGAGTTATCTCCAATTTATTAAATTATTTTTGTGGACTTGCCCCAATGTGACATTCCTATTGTTTCAAATATTCAGAACAGTTCAATTATGTCCACTGGTGCTTTAAGAAAGCACCCTCCTTTTAGATTTACATTTCTGACAATCTCGGAGGTTAAGAAAACTTTATTAAACATTAACATACACAAGGCAGCTGGCCTAGATGGTCTCGAGGGCAGATTTTTAAGGATTGCTGCCCCCTTTATTGCCCCAGTGGTATCACACATTCTAAATTGGAGCCTTCGGTTGGGTCACTTCCCATTCTCTTGGAAAAAGAGTAAAATTAGACCAACATTTAAGGGTGGTGACCTAACTGAGGTAAACAAATACAGACCAATAGCCCTACTCTCTGTCGTGTCAAAATGTTTTGAGAAAATGATCCATTCACAAATGATCAATTACATAAATAAGTATGATTTGTTTAATCCTTATCAATCTGGTTTTAGAAAAGGTTTTTCAACTTCTACTGCCCTGCTGGAGTTCAGCGACTTATTAAATGAGTCGCTGAACTCCATTCGGGAAACAGCTGTGATTAATATGGCTCTTTCGAAGGCTTTTGACCTGGTGGACTACCCCTTATTTTTTTCTAGACTGCAAGATATGGGATTTGTGGATTATCCTCTAGCTTGGTTAAAATCTTACTTGGGGGGACGTACTCAAAGTGTGGATATAAATGGGGTAACATCTATGACATGTAAAGTTATTAGAGGTGTTTCTCAGGGGCCCATATTGGGATCCCTATTGTTCTGGATTTTTAATAATGATTTACCGTATGTGACAGAGCATACAGCCGTATGGCTTTGGGTAAAAATATGGAAGAACTACAGTTAAAGTTGCAGTCTGATATTTCTAATATTGAGGAGTGGTTCACCAGGTCAAAGTTACTTATGAATGTTAAAAAAACAAAGTAATGTATTTTTTCTTGTAAAACTGATCGGGGGTAGAGAATAGACTTAAGATTCAAACTAAAGACGCTACCATTCTTGAACAGGTAGACAATTATTGTTATTTAGGGGTCATTTTCGACACAAATTTGACCTTTGCACCACATATAACTAATACAATAGTAAAAGTGAATAAGGAATTATGAATGTTAAAAAGATCAACAGGGTTTTTGAATCGGCCTATTAGAAAAAGGATAGCAGAACAATTAATTGTTCCTACTTTAACTTATGGTCAGTTAATTTATAGAACTGCAAACAAATCTTTATTGACATGTTTGGATAGAATTCAGTTTAGGATCACCAGATATGTGCTGAAATGCAGTTTTTATACACATCATTGTTGTTTATTAAGGAGGCATGAATGGCAATCATTAGAAACAAGTCATAATAGAACTTGCTTGTTATTATTGCACAAACTTAGCTAATCTGGTCATCCAATTTCCAGCCATTTATTTAAAAAAAAAAGGAATCTCTGAGAGAGTCCTTAATAGATCAGTACATCAAAATAAAATTTTGCCAACTAGATGTAAAAATAGGTTTGGGGTTAGGACCCTCTCTACAAGGGCAGCCGCAGTCTGGAATTCTCAGCCTTCAGGTGTTCCTGCATTATTTGATTATTCTAGATTTGCACAAGCTATAAATAATTCAGTGGCTGATGTATGTAATTGTTAGGTGTGAATTTGTTAATCTTTGTCATTGTATTTGATTGTCTTTGTGATTGGTTCTAAGTATTATTTATATTTTGTATAACAATTGTTGTGATTTGTAACTTACAGAACTGTCTTGTAAACAGGACTAGTTTTGTCCTAATGACTTGTCTCCTGTTTAAAAATAAAGTTTTTTACTTACTTACTTTACACACACCCAAACAACCACAACCACACCACAGGGCAGTCGACAGCAACACTGCCACCATGTAGTGCAAATGTGAGGGTTGACAATGCTGCACACACAAACACACACAGCAGGATGCACATGGCCAGGGGGTCACTGTGTATGTGTTGGGTATGGCATGATCAGTGTACAGCTGCTGGCATGCATGCACAGCAGACACAGGACCACACTCATCATGCCCATGCCACACAGCACAACAACAGTGCCCCTGGACACACATAGTGCAATGCACAGGTGACCCACACAGGCAATGCACTGGAGCAGGTGCATGCAACCCATGCTGCCCCAGGCACAGGTAGCCTGGTGTGTGGGCCGCAATGGGTGCAGACAACAGGGGCCATGTGAGCTGTCACCCAGGCAGTAGTGTGAGGCAGTATAGTGCAGTGGTTTAAGGCCCTGTGCTGCAAATCTGGAGACCTGGGTTTAAATCCCACAGCCCCCACTTGCATACTGTGTGACCCTGAGCAAGTCACTTAACTTCCCTGTGCTCCCAGGTTGCACCTGTAAACAAGCTTTCAGCTTAGTGTGTCTCACCTGGTTAAACAATTGGGAAAAAAAAGTGGGAGGCACTACGGCTGCCATGGACGTGTGGGTGGCCACACCCATGCTTGGTGGTCACTGAGTCAGCACCACTGGCCATGGGGGGGGCCGGAGGGGTACTGCAGTAAGACCGTGAATGGGTGCTCACTGGTGTGATGTCCCCGTGATCCATGTTGGATACTGGGTTGATGGTGATGGTGATGTGTAGTGACAGTGTCAGCAGCAATGGGTCCACTTGACGCCATGACCTGGGCGTGCATGAGGCACTCCTGGGGGTGCAGCTGGAGGCCCGGTGGCCACATGGTGCACTGTTTACACATGCTGCCTCAGGAGCATGCACAATCTGCTGCACAGCTGCGGTCATGCCTACCCACAGTAGGCAAGTCTCTGCCAACATCTGGGCATGCCACACAGCCGACGACTCATGTTCTAAGGCCAGCAGCATCTGAATGCCTCTGAGCTCTGCCTGTAGGAATGCCTGCCCCTCCATGGTGTCCTGCAGGAGGCGAGTGTAGCCCTCAACCTCGTCGGCAGGTGATGGCGCCGACGGGCAGTTGGGGTGCCAGCCTGCTGCGACAGATCCACCATAGGTGGACGCACCACATCAGGCCACTGAATAGGTGGGGACTGGGCTTGGGCAACCATTGCATATCCAGGGATGGCTGCATCACACTCCACCACCACCTGCTGTGGCACCACAGTGCCCTGCTGACCTGTGCTGGCAGTCCCCGGAAGCACCAGGCACAAAGCCCAGAGCAGCCACCACCACCATGGGCAGCTGTGCAGCCTCTGCAGGTGCACCAGGGGCCACAGGACTGCCATTGCTGGATGATGCCATCTGTGCATGCACTTGTGCATCAGTCATTCTGCTGTTGGCCATGTTCCCCCAAAGTTGAGTGGCGTCTGGATCATCATCATCATCATCGCTGTACACCCCCTGCGTACCAGATGCCAGCACCAGCAGGGTGTCCGCGATATCCACCCTATCCTCTGGGTCATCATCAGCGATTCCCAGAAAGCTGACCAGCCATGAGCGGTCCTGGTCACCTGCCATGGCACCAGTTGCCGAGGGGTCGGATGGTCCTGCTACCACTGGCACTGCATCTGAGGCTGCTGTGGCATTGGAAGGGCCTGGCATGGCATTGTCCACAGCCCTGGCTGCAGCCCGGTGTGATGGCCTGGCAACATCCCCTGCACGGCCATCCTGCAGTGCGCTCACCACAGCAGTACCCATGAGGTGTGATGGAGCTGTAACAGAAAGAAGGTGGACATGCACTTGTGCCAGTGGTGCACCTGACATGCCATGCAGGTGACAGTTGACAATGGTTCCGCTGATGAGGCCAGGCACCAGCTACAGCAGGACAGCACTGGTGCCTGTACATGCCCCCTTGGACATGTGTGTGACCGGCACAACACCCTGGACACCACCCACAAGGATGTCATCACTGAGTTGCAGTGGACCCACACAACTAGGGCGTCTCCCCCCCAGCCTGCACATGGCTTGCCTGTCATGTGACTGTACC
Organism: Neoceratodus forsteri; assembly: GCA_016271365.2. Lineage (NCBI taxonomy): Eukaryota > Metazoa > Chordata > Ceratodontiformes > Ceratodontidae > Neoceratodus > Neoceratodus forsteri. The sequence continues at coordinate 1,551,108,750 of CM057450.1, forward strand.
ACATGGTGCACAGATGGGGCATACAGACCCATATTTGGTGCACACAGGCACATGGTCGAACAGTGACCCACAGTGGGGCTGTCAGGACACCCATGGCACACACACAGGGACAGGCACAGTTCCCTGGTCATGTATACTCACAGTGCTGTGATGGACTGCCGCCTGTCTGGAAGCCACCTCCCGGAACACCCTGCACAGCCTCCCGGCCCATGCTGGCCACCAGCAACTCCTCCATGGGTGTGAGGCACACACCTGTCTGTGACCCACCCCCTGTCCCACGCAGGGAGGTCTCAATGCGTATCACCTTCTCCTTGGCTCATCTCTTCTCATCATTCAAGTACTTCTTGCACTGCTGGGGTGTTTGGTTGAACTTCCCAGTGGCACTGACATGCCATGCCACAGCCTCCCAGCCCTCATCCTTCAGCTAGCGGCTGCCACCCCTGCCAGCCAGGATGTCCTTTTGGATGAGGTAGGCCTTAAGCAGTGCCCTGTCCTTGTCTGTGGTGAAATTGGGAAGTCTACGTCCCACAGCTGTGTCCTTTCCGGACATAGTGGTTTCTGTGGGTGACAATACGCAGGCATTAGCACACGACAGGCAACTATGTTTGCAGGCACAGTGTCTGACTGCTGCAGGGTCACAGCACCCTGTATGCATACCTCTCACCTGCCTGCAGTGCATATCTGGACCAGGACATAGGATGGCCAGGGACAGCTGGCCAATGTCAGGTACAAATATGTATCAATGGTACTGTTAGGTAACATGTCCTGCACACGTGTCTGGTGGTTTGCCATGTACCATCAGATAATGGTCTGGCCTGCAACACCCATGACTGGCAGTCTGTTGTACCATACTAACTGACACAACGGCAACAGCCCCCCCCCCATGTAGTTGGAACTGTGGAACACTGTGGGACACTCTCAGGGACATGCCTGTTGAACAGGAACAGTTGAGGGCTATGGCTGTATGCCCTAAACTGCACACTGTCATTTTGTGCTGACACACTGGCTATGGGAGAATGTAAACAGACTTAGCTTCAGGGATGCAATTCCTGTCAGTCACCTGAGCTCTGTGGAAGTGCATTCAGGATCATTTATGGCACAGGGCATACAAATGAGATTGGGAGCATCTGTAATGAGATGCTAAACAGGTGAGATGCCCCTGAATTTGGCAATGAGCTGATTTGGGAGCATTGTCTGTGAATTGCATAATTGCCCCCAGCTCATCCCAATCAGCAATGTGTAACTACTGCATTGAGCACATCCCCCATGGTGCATTTCCCATGTATGCGTATCAGACATGGGGCATTTCCTGAATGCAGCACAAGTGTCATGGCGCATCTCTGTGTATGCACGATGCTGGGTTAGTGGCATGACAGGTGTAGTGCAACCGGTCCGGCGTTCCTGATTGCGTGATTGAGTGCAGGGTGCGAATCCACGTCTACTTCTGCGATTACCATTGTGCTGCCTGTCTTGTGTGCAGTGTGATATTGTGACAATGCACACCTGTAGTTCACAGTGCAACACTGGCAGTGTGCGCGGCAACAGTGCACTATGTATGGCATTGTTTTCATTCACAATATGGAGGATCTGCATGGAACGCACATGCATGACCAGGTTGTGACCCATGATCCTGTGTTCCTGCCCATGCGCAGTACTGTGGTGCGCGGTGCGGTACACAATGGCCAATTGTGCATGTGGCACGGCTGTGCCATTGCACACCAGCAGCCTGATCTGTGCAAATCTGACCAGGGGACACTGAGAGGGAACATGTCATGTGCGCAGGGAACAGGGCTCAGGGCCATGAACCGGAGGGAGGTTGAGCTTCTCTACCTTGTGGCACTAGTGCTGCAGGTGGCGGGACAACTGTTTGGGTCAGATGACCTCACAGAGCCTCGCTCAGCAGTGTGGGCCAGGGTTGCTGAGCAGCTGGTGCACCAGACAGGGGTTGCCTGCACTGGTATGATGATCTGCAGTACAGGGACCCAGACAGGCTCAGAAGCCTCCAGAAATGCGCATACGGATACACAGGCAAGCTGGGATATGTATCCAAGGGGGCTGCCACACTGCACACCACCATACACACAGCTACGGACTGTGGTGCACCTTCAGCGTGAGGTGTGCTGGCATGACCACCAGGGGTAGCCATGTGCAGCATGGTGCATGAGTGGGGAGTGCATGGCCACTGTGGCATGTGAGATGTGGTACAGCCATTGGCTTGGCACACGTCCAGCTGCACACACACATGATGGGCATGGGCTGGGGTGCTGTGTGTTGCTGTACGCTGACAGGGGCACCTTCATTGGGGCACTGTGGGGGTGGTACCATTACTGCATGCTGGCACTGGTGTAGTTGCTGGGGGCTGAGGGGGGAATTACACACCTCCCGTCTCCTCACAGTGCTGTGTGCTTTTGTTCCCCTCACAGGGCCGGAAGACAGGTGGAGGGCTGCGGCAGTGATGGAGGCCAGGAGCGCTAAGGCCAGTGTTGGAGCCCATGGACAAGGTCTTGCTAATGCAGGTGAGTGTCCGTCTTGTGCATCCTCTGTGTGTTCGGGGGGGGGTGATGCCCTCTGCAGAACATTGCTGGTTCATTGTGCATGTCCGTGTGCTGCTGGTTGTGCACACACACATGGAGTGTGGGCATGGTGTCATGTGCTTGGGCCACAGTGCACTTGGCCCCTGAGTGTCCATCCACCTTGTGCACATTTGATGCGGACTGTGGGCACATTGTGGTGCTTCAGTGGTGTTTGGATGGGGCCTGCATGCCTGCTGGCATCTGCACATGCTGTGTGGGACATGGCTGCATGCCCCCTCTGCACCTACCTCTACTTGCACATGTGGGCCATATGCTGTCTGAGTACCTTTGCACAGTCACAGTGTGGCACTGTGTGCCAGCCTGTTGCACGCATGCAGTGTGCCTGGTGGGCTGTTTGGCATTGCTGTGGTGGATGCCTCCCACACACTCATGTGGTGGGCAGGGGGGGCAGTGTGGAACATGACACTTAGTACCTGTTGTCTGTGTCCCCCACTGTAGGTCCACAGGGAGTACAGCCAGGTGTGCACAATTGATGGAGGCATCAGGGTGTTGTGCAGCTTGCAGGGATGCAGCTCCAGAGGGCACTGAGGAGGACAATACACCTGCTGTACAGGCACCAAGGTCAGCTCCTGCAGGCACTGACCATGCTGCTCCGACTGTTGAGTGCCAGGGGCATAGGGTGGTGCCATGCTGTGGCCCAGCCTGCACATTAGGGACATGGACTTCTGTAAATAGCCCCCTTGTTGTTCTACCCTGCAATCCTTGCCCATCCACATTGTTGCTGTCCCCTGTTGCCCAACACCCATACCATCATCCTCCTGTTTACCATTGGTGTTGTTCCTGTACAGATCCCCACACCTCACCTTCCCTGTTCCTACTGCCTGTTGTTCTTGTACATAGTTATTGCCGTTACATTGATTTTTACTAAACATTTTTCTACTGCAACCGGTGTCTGTGGTCATTCACTGTGCCTTGTGCATGTGCTCTGTTTTGCTTGCTGCTGTCCACTGTCCCTTTGTTCCCCTCCACATATGTGAACCTGTGGTACTGTGCACACATGTATCCTGTCCCCCTGTCATGCCAGCCTTGCTGTGCACCCTCCTTGATGCCTGTGGCGTGTGGGTAGTTGTTGAGGCATGCTGCCTTTCTCAGTGCCCCTGTTCTGTGTGTGGTGTATGTCGGCTGTATCTATTGCGCTGGTGCCCTGTTGTTGTGCCGCTCTACTTGTGGTCCACATTGCTTGTGGGCATGTTACACCTGTGAGGGGCATGGCCTTCAGCCTGTCCACCATTGTGCCTGTCCACCTTTGTGCACCTGTGTGGCATTTCTGTTGTCCACACCACTGGGTTCCTGTGCACCAGGCTGTGTACAGCAACCTCTGCCATGCTGCATGGTGCCCCTCTGCAGCTGTGGAACACTTTAACAGGCACCCCTGGGCATGGCATCTGTGCTTGTTGGGCTCCTGTGTGGGGTGTGTCTGGTGCGTCTAGGTGTTTCCATGTGTGCTATGTCTGTGCACCTCTTCTGCTGTGGCCACTCTTGTGACCTTTGGCACTCTGGCCAGTCCCTTCCGGTGTGTTCCCTGCATCCTTTGTGTCACTGCAGTTTCCCCCTGTTGCTCCTTTGTCCCTTACTTACTTGCTCCATATTTATTGTTGTGCTGCCCTGGGTGCATTTGTGCATCCCTGTTGCACTGGGGCATCTCGGGTTGCGCCGTGCCGCATCTTTGTAGTTCACAGTGGGGATACACATAGTGCATCTTGCAGCACATCCTTCTGTGAATTGCACTGTCTGGGGATGGCACATCTCATTTGTGCCAGTGCACCTCACTTGCACCCAGTGCATCTGTGCACTACAGACCAGTGAACCTCACATCCATCATGGGTAAGCTAATGGAGACTATCCTGAAGGACAGGCTGGTGGCCCTCCTAGAGGCCAAAGGACTACAGGACAGCAGACAGCATGGCTTCATATGGGGCAGATCCTGCCAAACAAACTTGGTGGAGTTCTATGACTGGGTAACTAGGCAACTGCACAGGGGTCATGCAGTGGATGTCCTGTATCTGAACTTCAGTAAGGCATTCAACTAGGTGCCACATGGAAGGCTGGAAAGTAAGTTAGTAGGCACTGGGCGGGTGCAAAGCTGGTGAGATGGGTAGGAAACTGGCTGCAGAGAAGGCAACAGAGTGTGGTGGTGGTGGGTGGGGAGCTCTCACACCAAGGGCAGTGACGAGTGTGTTCCACAGGGCTCGTGCTGGGACCAGTGTTGTTTGGGATATTCATTGCAGACATATCATGGGACATCAAGAGCAAGATCAGTCTGTTTGTTGATGATACCAAGGGAGCAGTGGTGGATGACCTAGGGGGATGGCAGGGTTGCAGGATGATCTGGCAAAGCTTGAAACCTGGTCAGACACCTGGTAACTGGGGTTTAATGCCAAAAAGTGAAAGGTGCTGCATTTTGGGATGAAGAACTCAAGGAGGAGTTACCAGCTGGGGGGAGTGCAGCTAGCCCAGACAGAGGAGGAGAAGGATCTAGGGGTGCTCATTACAGGGTCAATGAACAACTCGGCACAATGTAGGAAGGCAGCTGCAAAGGCCAACAAAATGCTGGGTTGTATTGCAAGGGGTATATCCTTGAGGAGGGAGGAGGTGATTCTGCCACTGTATAGGTCATTACTTAGACTGCACCTGGGTACTGTGTACAGTACTGGTGCCCGTGTCTGAAGAGGGACATTAAGTTATTGGAAGGTGCAGTGCAAGGCGACAAAGATGATCAAGGAGCTGGTGGACTTATCATACGAGAGGAGGCTGAGGGAGTTGAACTTGTACTCACTAGAGGAGAGGAGGGACGGGGAGACATGATTGAAACCTTTAAGTACATGAAAGGAATAAACAAGACAAGTACAGAGGGACTGTTCAAAGTAAGGGAGGGGAGGGACACCAGGGGCCATGAGATGAGACTGGAGGGAGGAAGGCTCAGGAGGGAGATGAGGAGACACTTTTTTACAGAGAGTGTGGTGGCTGGGTGGAATGCGTTACCTGCAGAAGTGGTATCCAGTAGAACAGTGGACTGCTTCAAAAGGGGATGGGACAGGACAAGGGGGAGGGTTAATGAAGGGGAAGGGTGGAAGGAAGGGGCAGCTGCAGAATAAGGGGCGCTAGCTGCACATTCGAGCAGACTTGATAGACCTCTAGGCCTTTATCTGCTGGTAAATTTCATATGTTCGTGTGTTTTGTGAATCCTGCCCCATGAGTTTTATTTGCATTACAATTTTAGGACATTGGTTTATTTATTTGAATATGGTGTGCCGCTTTTTTGTGTGTTTTGCTCATCGTATCAATGGTTTATAGTGGACACCTCATGCCACTATGTTGGAGTGCATGATACCGTCACATAGAACCCTAACTAGCTAGATCAATTTTTTATCGAGCTAGTAGGGTACGTCATGTCCATTTATCCATACAGTAGGGTACATCACTCTGTGTACTGCGTGCTTAGCACTGTGCCATGTGCGCTGTTGAACTGCGGCAGCACTGTAGTTTTTACTATATTTAAACAGTGCAAATGTACATTGTGTAAACCACACATGTGACAGGTATGAGATCTCATTTTTATCTTCATTTCTGGTGCCTGACCTCTCATGAAGATAAAAATGATATTGCATAGCCACCCATCACATATACCCTACATATTCTCTTCTGACGCTTTCATAGGCAAAGTCTGCAGGAATTGGGAAGACTAGGGACTACTAGGAGAGTGAAATGTTCCCAACTCAATTAGGGCATAAGATAAAAAAACTACATTGGTTATAATTAATCAAGGTGTAGTATTACCAAAATTCAGAAAAAGTAAAACTGTATTTTTTGTAAAAATGTATTTTTTTGAATCATCACATAGTTCATACTATTGACACATACAAAAGTATCAACAGAGCTAATTCATATCAGTTGAACTCCAAGCTTTCATTTTTTTTTAATTAAGTTTGTAGCCCCAAGGGTTCCAAAGTTAGACCTTTTAAAACATAATTTCTTTAAAATGGGATAACTTTGGAAGCATTAGGGCTATAAATGTAATTTTTTTAAATTAAAGCATGGCATCAGCTAAGTTGATACATCAATATTAAATTGACCCTTGAGGGATGGATTATTACCTGACAATAGTTGTATTGCCTGAAGCTGAAAGCAATATGACTATTGTAAAGCAATAATTAATTCCAAGGGGTCTATATTTTCCCACTATATCCCAACACAACTCCAGTTAATATCTGTTTTATTAAACCTTGCCAGTTATGAGGATAGGAACGGGCAATAGCTGAAAAAACTATTGCCAAGTTCTAATGAGCTATTGCCTGATTGTTTTGAACCAGGCAATAGTTAAAAAAATCTTGTGTATCATGTGACTGACTCTGGTCCAATCAGAGATCTGGAGTTTTCCTAAGGTTTAATAAAATATATGGCTATAGCTGCAATATATCAATAAATAAAAACATAAAATGGTTCACTGTTTTTAAAGTCGTGTTATTTTTAACAACATAATATTAAATCAACACATACTGTATAAACATGTAGCGAAACATGAAAACGGTATCGTTAGGATCTATACATGTTGATCGAACTCCAAGCTTTCATTAAAAAAAAACATAAGTTTCGACAGTACTTCTAACAGTTCAAATGTTACAGCTTATGTCATATACCTTAAAAGATTATAAATTATCATACTTTTTTTTTTTTTTTTTTTTAGAAATGGTAGAAAGATACTAGTGGTTGTTCTGATGAAGAATAAACACATCCTTTTCAAGTTTAGTTTTGTTTACCTGGTAAGTGCACTAGCCCTACAATGCTTATTTTTAGGCATAACCAGGGAGCATACTGGGCTAAAATTACAAATCTGTTACGATATACTTTTTATGGAAATGTTTTTTTATTTGCTTTGAACAGCACCTTTACCAGAAATATGTCTGCCAAGCTAAGTTATCCATAAAGTGATGGACGCTGGCGAACTCCATAAAATTGTGCTGTGACGGGACCATTTGCTCTCCCAGTACATCCCAAATCAGACACAGCAGCACTGCCACCACATGTGATGAATCAAAAAGGTCTGGTGTACTTGAACCCTGGGAACAAGTGCTGAGGCCACTCCAAACAGTCGAGCTTCAAGGGGTCTCCATGCTCTGTAGGTTCTGTAAAACAAAGTACACAAAAACAGTACATAGTAATTACCATGCAAATAATGATGATGATTTGTTGGTGAAGTACTGAAAAAGTTTCGGGGGGGGGGGCAGTTGTGGTTAAGCAGTAACAAGTAATCAAGAGCCCCAAATAGTAATGGCAGAACTTTTACAAATTACTGGTACCCCAACTCTTCACCATCAGACACCTCCCAACTGCAGAGGCCTCACGTTCGACTCTTACTAGTACAACTATACCTACCCAACAGTTTTATAGGGAGCACCTGGAAAGTCCATGGGTACGCAGCTGCTGAATTTGTGCTGGCCCACTGGCAGTCCTGTTGCACATGCAGTGAATAATTAAAACCCAATATTAATTAAAGAGCTTTATTTGTTTCCATGGTAGGTTGACCTAAATTGAAATCTGAGGATGGGTTACTGTCGTAACTCTGGACTGGAACCTTCAAACAAAATATTTTCTTCATATTGGCAATAAATTATTTTCATTATAATGGCTCATAAATATTCACAGCCAAAGTTCTAGAAGATTCTTTGATGTGTATGGTGTCACGCATTCTTCACCTACAAGATATTCAAATACGTTTTTGTTATAAATATGGTATGTATATATTCTTTGCAAAAATGTCATTAATGCACTAGTTAGGATTGAAGCAACAAATGTAGGGAAATGTAGCAGGGTTTCAAACCTTAACACCCCACCCCCACCCACCAGACAGCAAAAGGAAAAAACATTACTGTTTCACCCCTCCTGCGTCTTCACTAATCATGCATGGGGTGTGCTTTGGGGTTGTCAGCCCTAACGCTCACCCCATATGACCATAAAAGATTCTGAGATGTGTAGACACTTCCCTATTTTTGTTGTTTCAACCCTAACTAGTACAATAAAAAGGTTTTTGCAAAGAATTTCCATACTTTTTGAGATAGAATAATTGTATCCTCATTTGTCCGTGGGGACCCTGTGCTACCATCCCTTCTTAGATGCATACATATATGTTGCTGTGGATATGCAGGACCCTCTGGGCCCTTCACTTATTACATTTGTAGTAAAACAGGGACAAAATTGTCAGCATAACCTTCTTATTACCCCACCTCATGAACCCAATAATGAAAATGTTGAAATCCCCGCCAAAATGGGATTCCATGCCATTGTGCACCACAGGTACAAAAACATATTTTGACCAGGGTTTGAAAAGTGATGGCTGTCACATTCATGAGGTGGTGTAAAAAGATGTTTTTTTTGAAAATTTCAAGTCAAAATATTTAAAATTGCCAAAGTTACAAGGGAGCATAGAACAATTTTAACATATGTGCATAACCCCAAAATGTCTACATAGTCTTCTTATGACCTCATCTGATGAACAAGGGTGGTTAAAATTTTCAAGTCCCACATGAAAGGTGATTTTACCAAGCGACCACAGAATCGCCTTTCCATCTAGATGTGTGTAATTCCACTGATATTGTTCATGAGGTGGGGTCTGAAAAAGGCATATTGAAAATTTGGTGTAAAAATATGAAAAAATGGCAAAGTTATGCATGAGTTGAACCCCATAAATACATTGATTCCCTTATGTAAAAGGATCTTTTTCGTGACTCATCATATGAAATAAGAATCTTTTTCTGTATCACGCGATACGAAAAAAGATTTATAATGTTTAAAAGAACATATTTTAAGGGCATTTCTGGAACAGATATATGCAGAATCCAGCTAAGGGGTCCCGATAAACAAGCTACTTGTGTTGGTCCCTCTCAGGAATATCATTTTTGGGTTTTAAAATTAGAATTTTATGAGAAAACAGACAACAAGATGGCAGCAAACGAAACAATCATTTTCCCCTCACAAACAAAGATGACATCAATATGAAACAAGACTTCTTTTTTTGCATTTCACACAGCTATTTAAGTCCTTACTGATCATGTTCATAACCCATTTTTAAAAATTTCAAAATTAAATAACTTTGGAATGGATTAATATTTTTTTCATCGAACATGCAAAAGGCACATCTGTGGCACATCCCCCTCCTACCCTGAACATTTCAGACCAAAATTTAAAACTGTTTGGGCTGTAGCCAAATTAAAAGAAATCCCATTTGAACCAATGGGAAAAAAACTATGAATAATTCACTTTTTTCACTATCCTGATCTTGGAAACCGCATATCCAACCAGAATAAAACTTGACACGTCCAGAGATCTACCACACAAGACTGCTCTTGCAAACTTTCATACAAATCTATTGAATGGATATGAAGATAAATAAAATGCAAAAGTTTGAGTTTAACATAGAAACCCCAGTTCAACCCTAACTATAGTGGTGCTACAGTGCCCTATAATAAATATTAACTAAGCTACATAGTACAGAAGATTTAAGAATTAACTAGAGTTTACACTAACATACATTGAACTGTAGACAATAGACAACTTAATACTTCAGCAGAAGTCATTAGTTTTAGTCTGCAAACAAAAATATTTCTTTCAAGGTAAAACCAGTTTATCTTTCGTCAGACATACTCAGACATGTTAAGCTATCAAGTATAACTTTTAGATTGTGTGTAACAATAACCTGGTCCCCCTCCCACACACACACACACTCAAAGCTACTCCCAGCACATGCCTTAGAGCAAAAATAATGTATTTTGCTGATACATTTCTGGTCCACTGGCTCAGTTCTGGTTCTCTCTTTCATGAAGTATGTTTCATTAGCTGACATCAGTTACCAATCCAAATTTAGTCTTCCAGGGTTTTAAACAAAAGTTCAGGATTACAGGGCTGCTTGTTATTGCTGGCATTTCAAGGCAGTGTAAAAAAGCTTTATTTCCATAGTACCATTTAGAAGGGAGAACTTTGAACTCCTTGTCTTTGTGTATCTAAAGCAAAAAAAAAGTGCACTGAATGAGCATTGGTCTAGCTTTTCAAGTAATTAATCATGCCCACTATTTATGAGGTGGTTGAAACTTTGTTTTAAGGTTTTGAACTCTCCTGCAGTGACATGAGGCCCCTTTAAATGATGGTTGGTAGTAAGGTGCCAGTTATGAGGGTGTTTCTCCTGATTTTGTGACCATTTCCTTTAATAAATTGTTTTAAATAACTATTGAGGTTTCAGGGAATTTTTATTGTCTTCTAGGATGGTGTTAGCTCCACATTTTTGATTCTGTTGATCAGTTTGTCATAGTAGCTGCATCTGCTATTATTGAGCCACCTCCTCTGTAGTGTACTGTTTACATGAGCAGGTTGCATCATTACACCTCTGTAACTTAGAGGGACCACCCACTTGTGCTTCTGTGGTGTTTTGCCACATTTTACCTGCAAACCTTTCTACAACTGGAAATTATCCTTACTATACAGGAGGCTGTTTGTCAGGTTTTAGGTCACTATCTGGTATATTGTTTGTATTGGGCTCCTCTGAGTAGCACTTTTCTGAAGTTTATTCACAAATGCACAGTAAAGCATCCAAGGAGGGGGAAAACATTCCTTCGAGTGCATCAGTCTCTGTTTGTGTTTGCTGCCTTGGCCTGAGGCATATGTTGCCCCTGGATTTTTTAGATTTTACTGTACTCAGCAAAGTAAACTGAGTATACCTGCCGACACCCATGAGCAGTACAGTTTACCTAACATTTTATCCTCCTGTTGTATTTTAATCAAATCTAGCTCTGGTTTTTCACTATGCAGTTGTACTACTTGGTCAGTTTTGCCTCTTCATTCCTGTTGTCAAGTAACCACTTCTACTCTGGCTAGTGTAATGAGAGTAATGTACTAAGATTCGCCATTCAGGTCACCTTCTTTTGCTAGCCTGTCTTCTAGATCATTCCCCTGTTTATTTAGTCCAGGAATTCTGGAATGGCCCTTTACATTTTTCTAGTAAACAGTCAATCCATGTTCTTGAACTAACTGGCCTACAGTCAGCCTTGGCACTGAATGTATATCACTTTTACCTCTATAGTCTGTCAAACCATTTTCCAGTGTGATAGGTACTATAGATTAGAAAGCTGTGTCTGGCATAATCAGAATCTGTACAGATCACAAAATCACGTAAAAGCTCTTCACTACACTTTGTATGGCTGTACATATTGCTGCCAGTTCTACATATTGGTTAGACTTGGGGCCTAGTTGGTATTTGAAGGGAGAACCAGGGATGTCCTCACTCCAGACTACTCCTAAGCCTGAATATAATTTCCCACCCTTGTGGAAGGCACAGCACATACATACACTTAGGATGCGTCTTGGCATACACTTTCATCATAGTTATGATGTCTGTGGGCCTCAAATGCAGCTCCCAAGCCTGGAGACTGTTCAGGTTCTTGCACTGAATGTTCCTCAACAGTACAAGAGTGTAATTATGCCACATCATTCTTCTTGTTTTTGCATATCTTTTTTCTAAGAGTAGGCCTTGGAGTGCCACAGTCCAAACCACAATTCCATTACTTGACACATTACCAGTTTTGAGTTTTGGGCTCCCCAAAGGTAACACATTTCAACAACAGTCTTGACACAGATACATTTTCTAAAATGTTGTACTGCCCAAACAATAGAGAAGAGTGTGCTTTATCACAATCTGAGGCTTTCTTTTCAGAATCACTGAGTGTTTTATTAGCATAGGCTATCACATAGTTACTTGAATCATGTATCTGATACTTTGGTTAGTGTACCTGTGTACCCTGTTTCAGGTTATAACTCCTTATCCTTTTGAGGGTACGCAAGGCATGCAGCTTTACTCAGACTATCTTTGAGTGCCTGCGTGGCTTCTTCTTGCTCTTCCCCCACTCTGATGGTTCTGCTTTCCTCAGTAACTTTGTGAATAGGCATGGAATCTCAACATAGTTTTGGATAAACTGGTGTGAGCAGTCATAAATCCCTAGGAAACCACTAACTCCTTCAGATTTTTTTTGTAGTCCAGTTTCCTTGAATTGTTAGTATTTAGCAGTGCTAAGGGCATAATCCATCAGGTCCAACCTCATACTTTAAGTAATATACCTTATCCTTGAACCATTGTTCTTTAGTTAGAGACAGTATGACACCAACAATTTTTGGCTGGTTCCATACACACTTAACTTCCTCCAGGTGTTCCTCGAATATGTTCATAATGAGTATGTCATCCACATATACAAGATTTTCCCAGTTTTCAGCATGAGGCATGGCCTTGTGCAGGAAGATGTTGAAATCTGCAGGAGAATTTAACTAGTCAAATGGACACCTGTTCCATGTATACTGTCTCTTACCAAATGTGAAAGCCAATTTATGTTGGTCTTTGGGAGCCACCTTAGGTACCAGAATCCATTTGTTACATATAGGATAGTAAAATACTTTGCACCTTCACTCGATGTTCAGCTGTGATCTACATGTATCATGGGCCAGCGAGATAATAGCACTTGTTTATAGAATTGTCAATAGTCAATTGTGAGCCTCCATTTTCTTGTTGGTTTTAGTACAGGTCAAATGGGTAAATTATAAACAAATTGACTTCCCTTATATGTCTCCACTACTTTAAAGTATACAATATCTCTTGTATGAACTCATAAGCTGCCAGTGATGTTTTGTTATGATGTACATGCACTGTGCCTTTGGTTGGGTCACTTGGTATCTTAATAATATGGAGGTATGTTGCCCCCCCAGTCATAGGCATCTTTTGAGAATATTTCATAGAACATTTCACGTGTTCCTTCTCTGTTTCAGTTTCAGCTTTGCTATTCTTAACAGCATGTTTCTACATGTTCTTCAATTGTAACAGGCATTTTTAGTTTCAGTTAACATTACCTTTACATCAGCGGTTACAGATAGTAAAAGGTCATTCTTTTTGATATTGTATGCCTACAGTTCTTTTCTATCAAATGGCAAGATTACTTGGAGGGTGATTAATCCACTAGGTGAGGACCTAATGTTTTCCTGTTCTTCTTCCTCCATTACATGCTTTCTGGTAGTTTACCAGCAACAGGAATGGCAAGTTCTAGATCATAGAATGGTTGAGCCATCATGGTTCCTAACCTCCTCTGGACTCCTATGTAATGACTTCTGGTGTGGGATTGCACATGAAAAGATGTGCAGTTCTGCTGGTTGTATCCAAGCAGGGTGTGGAAGGATCCTCAAACCCATTTCACAAAACTGCTGGTTTGGCTAAAATAAAGTACAAATGTCAGGCGTTTCTTGGCAATTCTGGATATTAATCCTATGGTAAAACTCTTTCACACTACCAGAAATGGTGGTCACGAGCTCATTCTTTGTTTGGCATAGTTGAGGAATGGTCTGCCCTGACCTCAAGGCTTGTGGGTCTCTTTTACTGGGTATAGGTCTCTGCTTAGTCATGATCACCAAACATTATTGACCACACATACAGTGGTAGCCATCCTAATCTTCCACTTTACCACAGACAGGTTTCCTTATTAAGGTACTGCAGTACAGAATTTCCCCCTTACGGCAATATTATTCTAAGTACCACATTAGCTGAAGCGTTACGTTATTGTCCTGATGTAAGCACAATAAGGTAGCACTTCAGCTTATGTGGTACCTTGAATAATACTGCAATAAGGAGGATGTACTGTATTGCCCTACCTCAGTGGGCTAAACATTTCTGTGGTAAAGTGGAAGATTAAGACACCTATCACTGTACACCTAGTCGTGCAAGGATATCCAACCCAGTTCTCATGGAGAACTTTAGGCCTTGTACTACATATATGTGATGTAGTATAGTCTTTTTCCCTTTCTAGAGCTTTAAAGTACAGACTCAAATGCTTTTGAAGCCACCTTCATGGTTTGGAACATCCTTCAGCCACTCATTTTGAGTCACAAGAGTCAAGTCTAGCTTTTACTTTTTTAACATTCTGTAGAACGGTTCCCTATTTGCCCATGTCTGAACCCCAGGGGCAGCACAGATCTAACAGAAAGCAAGTTCTCTGCTTAAACCGGTATCCTGAAATCACTCTGTTTCTCTGTATTGACCTTGCAGAGTAAGGACAGTTGATTCAGTGGCATCGCAGTTCCACAGTCCTCTATATGGACTATGTATTCAGAGGGTGAGGCCTTTAGATCAGGAACAGTGTGGGACTCTGAGAGAGCAGGGTTGGCATCTTTTTTTGAAAGGAAAATCAAACCTCTAGTGCCAATTTCGGACATAACCATATCCTATTCAGATATACAAACCATGGTGCCTTTTCTTTCCACCAGGCCAACATTTCTGGATTACCCAATACAGAAATATCAGCTTCGCCTACACTTACAATATTCAGTTTGAACATTGAATCATCTTTCTCAATACAGCAGGACTCTGCTTGTTTAGGGCCCTTACAATCCTTCCTAAATATAAGAGGTGGTTTTATTCGTGACCACAGCATTCTGTGAAACTAGTCAATTGTTAGCCTGAACATCTTCAGAAGATCATTCTGAATCAGGAAGCCATCAGCCGTCTTACTGGTAATGTACACTGGATATTTGACATTAATTTTACCAAACCTTAGCCTTATCCAAACTTTACCTGCAGGTTTTGTTCCTAGTCTCTGTAACCTACGAATTGTAAGCCACCTGGGAGGTCCTTATGGTGCTTTGTGTCAGTTAAGGTATTAGTAAGTTTGTCAAACATAACTCTGGACATCAGGGCTACTTCTACCCCCGAGTCTAATGAAGTTTTGTACTTCAGCTTTTCTTGAAAGTAAAATCTGCCATCTCCTCCTTTTGGAATCAGGGTGCCTAGGTAAAACTTGTGTTTCTTTAATCTTGCAGTTGAGAGGTTAGACTCTGTGAATGTGAACTACTGGGTCTTGCCTCCTCCTATGGGGGAGGTGACACAGAAGCAGCATTTTCATTAACCACTCTTAGTTTCATTTACTGACTCGGATTTTCAAGAATAACTGTTTCATTAACCTGGAGAGTATCAGAGGAACCAGATGCTGTTAATCAGTTACCTGAACTAGGTGCCATTTGAGCCTCTGTGATATTGGGCCCTGCCCAGTAAAAGGAGTAGGTTGAGGGATGAGTTGGAGAACTGTGCATGAAAAAGAACTCTTAATGTGCCCATCTGCTTCTTTATCTTATTTTTCACTTCTTCCAAGCTAAGGGAATTAGGCTGCTGGCTACCCCCTTGTTCTTTGTGAAAGCTTTGCTGGCCGTTGTTGTAGTATTCAAGTCCCCTGTGGTAAAGGCTATATCCTCTACCATTCATTCCCCCTTTAAATCCTCTACTGGCTTAGCACCATCCAGAATGAAAATTCTGGCCCTAATAGTCCTGTTGGAGCATATCAAAGTCTGACAAGGATCTGGATTGATCCACAGACAGATTTGGAGAGGATTGTTTTGTTTCTTTCGTTGCTTTTTGTGATTCTTGGGGATTGTAAGCTCACTAACTTCCATGGTCAAATCATCCAAAGTGGTGACTTCTGGTACTTCAGTTTGGATGGGTTTCCTTTTCTTTTGTGGAGTGTTCCTCACAGGTTGGCTATTCTCCCATAGTACCTCTTCTCTGTGCACTAGCCACTCTGTTACCCTAGTTTTTCTGGCTAGAAGGGATCTGATGCTTTCTGGTAGGGCAACATAATATAACTTTTTAAAGTCAGTCACCTCAGTGTTTGGATCCTCATCTGCCCCAAAATAGACATCTCTTACCTCATAGAAGAAGTCACTGGGGTTCTGATCTGGTCTACACCTCATGTGGTTCGCTGCCTCAATGGCTGTCAAACTTTTTTCTTTAGTTGTGTATATACATTGTCTACTGAGCATGTCACTTCTCTTGGCTGGTCAGTGCAGTAAGTTATGTATTTGGGCCAAGTGCACACCCAATCAGATCTACTTCTTCATCCTCATTTGTAACCTCCAAGGTCTTGAAACCCTTTTATAAAATGTGTATACTGTTCAATGGTGCAGCTAGATTTCTCAGAATCATATTTTCCTCCAACCACATTTAATAAAGTCTTCATTATGCTCTGCCACTCCTTCTTTAGGATCTTCCTCTTGGTTCTAGTTTTAGTAGAGCATTCCTCCTCAGATCTAGATTCATCTCCATCTGAATCACTAGAAAATTTAGATTTCTTTCTCTTTTTCTTAGATAGTTTGGCAACCCACTTCTTTTTCCTCAGATGTTCTCCCTCAGAACTACTCATTTTGTAAAATGACCAATGATCTACTACTCTTTGGACCTTTTTATCTAGTTTCTCTTCCTGTTCCTGTATCTTTTAATCAATCTTTTCTAGTGTGCCCAGGCTCTGTCCTCTAATGTACTACTGCCAACAGTCTGTTTCTCGTTCCTGTTTTTCTCTCCCTCTGGTTTGGCGGGGGCAGTATCAGGAAGCATAGCTATTTGGCATATTTAAGGGGCTTGTGAAGCTATCAGTATTTGGAAGGAGACACCAACCTGATTCTTCCTTAACCCTCATATTTGCTAAGCAGGTAATACTCTTAGGAGTAATTGTACTTCCCCACAGGTTTGGTAGGTTTTCACAGCCAGTGGTGATGCATATTTTCCTTTTGTTCCTCATCATACTTCTATTTCTTATTTTTTGAAAAGTATGTTTTGAAAAGTACTGTTATTCCCTATACCTGGGGCTACCAGGGGTTGATATCCACCGCTTATGGCTGGTGCAGAATGTGGCAGCTAGGCTGTTGATGGGGCTACCTCATGTTTGCCATGTCATGCCTGTGCTGTGCAACCTGCATTGGCTGCCCATTCAGTGGTGGATCACCTTCAAGGTCGACTTGCTGACCTATAAAGCCCTACACAAACAGGGTCTGAGCTATCTGCAAGAGCTTCTTCACCCCTGTCGTCCCCTCCGCCCACTCTGCTCCACCGATGAGGGATTGCTAGAGATTCCCAGGTTTCATTTGAAGACTTCTGGGTCCCACACATTTGAATTCCTGGCCCCTACCCTGTGGAATTCTCTACCTTGGTGGGTAAGACAATGCCTGACAGTGGAGAGCTTCAAATCTGCTCTGAAAACATATTTGTTTAATCTTGCTTTCCCTGATGTTGTGTGAACTGGATGCTAGCATTTATTTATTTATTTAATGGTTTTACCAGGAAGGCATGCTGAGCAGAGTACTGCTCGATTCCAGAGGTATCCTGGGGGAAAAGGGTAAGGAGAGTACATGTATAATAATACAGAGTGCAAAGAACATACAGGTAAACATACAATCAGATCAGTGCAGTACAGAACAGTGCATTTATTTAAACATAGAAACGTAGACTTTGACAGCAGATAAGGACCGCTTGGCCCACCTAGTCTGCCCATTTTCCTACCCACAGGATAAGTTGCAGATCCTAGTTAACCAACAGCCTATTTATGAATTTTTAGCTGCTGTTTTATTGTGCTAGCGCTATGGTCCTTGTGTGAATAGCGCTATTTTATAAATAAAGTTGCTTTGCTTTGCTTATTGAGTGTTTCAGTTAATTCAGAATACGTACCATAGATAGACAGGACATGCCATACTTGCAGCACAAAGCATCTCGGATACATATATTGATTACCCATGTACATTCCATTAGAAGTAATGCCCTGAATCTGACTACAGATGAGAAAACTCTGGGACATGCGAAAACATTAACATGGACTAAACTTTGCCCAGGAAAACTTAAGCACATTAAATGATATAATTCACCACATTTATTTATAGATGGATCTGTTGAATTTACAGTTAACACGGAGAACACATACCTAAATCTCTCTATCCACCAGCGAGACATTGTGTATTGTGAGCTGTTGTACACCTCCCTCAGGGGATCTAGAACTTCTGCCTCACCTCCGCAACTTGATGGATATGTACCTGCATGAATTCCTTATTCTTTCTTTCCCTTTCTTTCTTTCTTTCTTTCTTTCTTTATTCTTTGGTAACCAGATAAAGGCACTGGAGCAAAGGTCTCTTTTCAGGCCCGACCCGGCCAAAAAAACATACAAAAATACACAAATACAGTACAATCAACAACAATACAGAGCCAAAAAATACAAATTACAAATTGCTGCTACAAATGGATCTATGTAATAAACAACTTTTTAACCTTAGTTTAAAAGTTAAAACAGAGGGAGAAATCCTAACAAGTGGGAGTGAATTCCAATAAAAGGTGCTGCTATTGAAAAAGTTCTAGAGGTAGATCTAAGCCGATATCTGGGGACAAAATATACGGGGGTGTCAGCTGACCTCAGGCTGGGAAGCAGTTGTCTCATTACAACAGGATCAGAAAGAGGAAAAAGGGAACCAAAGTGAAAACATTTATACATCAGGCAGCCAACAAAATATTCTATTCTGCAACTAGGGGAAAACCACCCCAACCGAGAATAAAGATTATACCGATGTGTCCTATTGGGGACTCCTAAAATAAATCTACAGATATTATTATAGATCACAGTTAGTGCTTGCATTTCTTTTGAACCTATATTATAATATAAACAAGAACTGTAATCAAAATATGGAAGAAGAGAACCAATATCAATTGCTAATCTAGTTTCTTGTAAGAAGAATGGCTGGTTTACTTTCCTTACCAGTGACTGAATCTGAAGTGAAAAGGTCAAACTGGGATTCAAAAGTGTGCCCAGATATTTAAATTGAGACACTTGTTCAAGCAGACCAGCTCGAAAATCAGATATCCTCAGTTCTGGGGTGTCCACCAACATAAATTGTGTACCAAATAACATAACTTTTGTTTTAGCTGAATTCAAGACCATAGCATTTGAAGTAAGCCAAGAGCAAACATCACCAAAATCCTTTTCTTTTTTTTGTTCATTATCTGTTTACCTGCCTACCTCGCTCCACGCTCCCCACTCCCTTTGGGCTCTTCATTGCTCCTCGACCCACCAGCTGTCCTCTTCATGATTCCTCCTAAATCCCCCAGATGGCAGCCGACCTCCAAGGGGTATCCCGGTGTATCCCTTCACTGGGCGGGTCCCCCTACTCTGAAGGGGAAGGCACTGGGGAGGGGAGTCCAGCACACTTTCTAGTAGGACCCCTGGAAGTGCTGCTGAAGTAGAGGAAGCTCACAGAGGTACCGTGCGATCAGAGAGTGGGGGAGCCGTCATCCGGCAAATGCAGGAAACATTTTCCATTTTCCTGGTTCTCGCTGTACTGCATCACTCAAAACAGTGCCCCAGTCTCCACTAGGAGCTACTGTTGAGCGAAGCAGCCCACCCTACCCACCCCTGAAGAGGAGAGCAGTCCTCTGGATGCTCAATCCTCTTTGACCCCCTGCCGACCTCCCGCGCCCTGAGTCCGCTCCGAACCCGGGCTGCCGGCGTGGTTCGAGGTGTGGTGTCCAGCGCCTCAGTCCTCTACACCACTGGGCCAGATCAAAATCCTTTTCAAAGGAAGATAGTTACACTGTATTTCTCATATTATGGAGAGATCTAGAGAGTGCAAATATAACTCTAATTGTTGAATATAAGTATTATATGTACATGTAGGTATGTATGGTAACTCTCCATTCTATGTACTTACGTACAATAATGATGAGCTATGTAATGTTTTGATGTTTTCTATAGGTCTGTAACCATTCTATGAAAGTTCTTCCTGCCAATAAAGCATACTTATTTTGAAACAAAATCCTTTCTAAGGAACTAGAGAGTTAAGACACAGAATTTGACACAGCACAAATTACAAGATCATCTGCATAAAGCAATGATTCACTAAGCTTACAAACCCCAGGAAGCTGATTAATAAAAATAGAAAATAACAAGGGTCCCAAAATGGACCCCTGAGGCACACCACAACTAACTGACAAAACATCAAAGACCACAGAACCTATGTGAACAAATTGACACCTGTTACTCAGATAATTATAGAACCAAGAAACAGCGACATCAGAAAACCCCAGGTTCTAGGAGATATCAACTGTGACTGGTACAGCCACAGATCTTCACTGCTAAAAGAACTGTGTGATCCACTAGGTCTTTCCCAGCTAGTTCCCGAGCCCACATGCTCTAATGCCAGAAACCCCTCAAATAGCAGCCTGCTTGACCTGTTTCTTTCCAACAAGCCTCACAAAGTCTCACATGTTGGAGTGTTTCAAAATGATCTCAGTGACCACTGTATCATTGCATGTGTGAGGGGTTTCATCAAAGCAAATACATTGCCTGGATTTGTACTAAAAAGAAATCTATGCAAACTTAACCCTGACATCTTCCTGGCAGGCCTGAGTCTGATAAATTGGCAGAAATTCTACCTGGAACCCACGGTCGTGAAAGCCTGTAATCACTTCTATAGCAATTTGCTTGAAGTCATAAAGACATATGCCCCATTAGTCAGGATAGGAATATGGAAAAGGACCTGCCCCTGGTTCACTAGAGACTTAAAACTAGCATTGCAAGCTAGAGATAAGCTTTGGGAAAGGACACGTAAATCCAAGCTTGCACCTGATTGGGCAGCTTTTCAGGCAGCAAGAAATAGTTGCGCAAAACTTGTAAGGTCTGCAAAAATGGAGTTTTTCCAGAATACACTGAACTCATCCAAATGCAATGCCTCAAAGTTTTGGCAAATACTCCGTGACATCGAAGGCTATAGCTCCTCTCCATCTTTTCCTTCAAAAATAGTTTCCCATGTTGTGACTATCTCAGTCAAGAGCCTTATACTAATGGCCTTAAATTACCATTTTGCTACTGCCAGATTAACTTTTCACACTTCCCCAGCTAGCAACTTCCTTCCTGCATCCACCGCCGATGGACCAGACTGAACAGCTCACATGGACACCCAACATGGGAGCACATTCCGCTTCAACCCTATATCCTACAAACAAGTAGAGGATCTACTGGTCTCCCTGGACACAAGAAAATAAGCGCAGATGCTGATGGAGTAGAACCCCTATTCCTGAAACTAGGCTTTCGCTATCTCACAGCACCAATCACACACCTCTTCAAGAAGTTGCTTGCCCAAGGGGAATTTCCCACACCCTGGAAGATCACCCATATTATACCCCTCTTTAAATAAGGAAACACCTATGATCTTAATAACTATCGCCCCATATCTCTCCTTCCCATCTTATGCAAATGTCTAGAGAAATTGGTCAATTCACAGCTCAGAGAACACCTGGAATCTTCAGATCTCCTCAACCCTTTACAATGAGGCTTCCGGCCACACCATAGCACAGTCTCTGCACTAGCAAAAGATACCAATGACTGGCAAACCGCCCTTGACAACAAACAACACGTATGAGCAGTTTTCTTAGATCTTAGTAAGGCATTTGAAACTGTTGACCATGGTATGCTCCTGAACAATCTAAATAACCTTGGACTAGACCCTACTGCTATGCACTGGTTTTCCACTTACTTTTTGAATAGGTGACATCAAATTAAAGTGCAGGGTGATCTCTCCCCTCTCAAACCTCTGACCAGGGGAGTACCCTAGGGCTCCATACTTGGGCCCTTATTGTTTCTAATCTACATTAACAACATCAGTGCAAATATCACCAATGCTAGCATACATCTTTTCACAGATGATACCATACTATACGTATCTGGCCCTTCCCTTGCTATGGCCTGTGCCGATCTACAAGATGACTTCAACTGGCTCCAGCTAAACTTATTCCATCTCAAACTGTTGCCAAATGCAAAAAAGGCAAAGGTCATGCTCTTCTCCCCCCCCCGCACTCAATCAGCCAAAATCCCTCTCTCTCTCTCTCTTGCCACCCCTGTCAAATAGTAACCTTGCTAAATGAACCACTTGAAGTGGTGGATAGGTTTAAATATCTAGGCTTCTGGATAGACCACCAGCTCTCCTTTGCAATACAGTTGGAAGAGCTCAGCTCAAAACTAAAACAAAGACTGGGCTTTTTCTTTAGAAATAAATGCTTACCTAACCATGATGCCAAGAAAAAACTAGTACAAACCACATTCATCCCTCTCCTCGATTATGCTGACTTTATATATTGCCACAGCATGGCTCTTAAAATACTGGATGTGCTCTGTCATAGAGCCATAAGGTTCATAATGAACACCCCAGCCAGAACCCAGAAGCCAGAACTGCATGCTCTATGCCCAAATAGACTGGTCCTCACTTTCCAACAGAAGACTAAAAAATGCTCTGACCTACAGAGCCATCATGAGCAAGCTCCCTCATTACATTACAGACCTATTTAATCAATCCTTCAGTACCTACTCACTGAGGAGGTATTCCTACCTTCAGATGGAGACACCTAGGGTCACTTCGCGTTATGGTGAAGCCACTATCGGACATTCCCTCCCTTCACTATGGAATAACTTTCAGTGCTCATTTAAATTAGTCTTTACCATCTGTTTAGGGGCCTTCAAATCTCTCTTAGACAAAGCTATCCAAGAAAAATGCAACTGTTACTCCTAACCCTGCCTCTATTCATCTTCTTCACCACTTCTCCTTCACTCAGCCCCTTCTTCCCCTTCTAAACCTTCTTTCCTAAAACCCTAGCCTCGTCTTCCAAATATGTAACTGCCTGCATATGTAATATACTGCTGCCTATGTTGTTCTCCTCTGAATGTTGCACTTATTGTACAATGCTCTGTATGTAGTTAGTATGACTCTATAAACTTATTTGTTGTAAACTGTTGGTCTGTATAATCCTGTCCGTCCAGAACCTCCTTGAAAATGAGCTTGCTCAATGGAGCTTCTCCTTGTGAAATAATAATAAATAAAATAAATAAATAAATATAGTGATTCATATAGTGTGAGGCAGCTGTTTCTGAGTCAGGGGAGCCAGAATGCCACCCCTAGCAGATCCCACCTTGAATGCAAGCTGTGCATGATGATGGGATTGAGTCCAGATATTGGCTGAGTACCCTTTCAAAAATGTCTCCTCTATCTCTGAGGTAGTAAGTCAGGTGCTCCAAGGGAAGCACATTGAGGATGAGGTCCTCTCGCATAGAGAGAGAGTGAGGGGTTTTATGGGAGACCCAAGTATTTTAGATATTGTGTCTTGCAAGTACCAGTAGCAGCCTTACATTTCTGTTATATAACAACCAGTCATCCTCCTCTTGGAGTGACGGGATATGACACCTGTGAATCTGTCCCACTTTCTCTGTCACCTCCCTCCAGAATGGCTGTAGCTTCTCACACCCTTGGAAATAGTGAAAGTATTTGCCTCTTTCTTTGGTACACCTCCCTCACATAGGAGAGATTTCATGGTGAAGTCTATGAACTGTTTATGGTTTGTCGGTACAATCAGTTAAGAAGCTTATATTGTTCTTCTTTATACTTGTTATGTATAAACAGACCCATGTGCAAGGAGCAAATTGTCTGTCAGGCCTTCTCTGGTATGTGGAACACACCAGATCAGCCTTCCATATCAGTCGTATCTTAACCGAAGGGTCAGGACTTAGTGAGCAATTCTGTTTTACCACAGCTGAAATCATGTGCTTTGGATGTTGGCACTTACTGAGGATAACCTGCTATAGTGAGCCTATATTTGCAGGCATTAGATCTTTCCTGTTTAGCCCTCCCTCAATGTAGTACTTCATATGTAGATAGAAATATAGCTGGGTGTTAGGGATCCCCCTTTGTTGTTTAATGTCCTCAAAGGAGTGCATCCCCTCCCCTGACATCACATCCCCTAAGCACTGTATTCCTTTATTCTGCCATTCCATGCTGACCCTCCCAAACCCAGGAGAAAGCCTGTATTATCTGCTAGTAGAACTAATAGAGTGTGCTCTCCCCTACTGTGTCTTCCCCTGCATAAGGCCTGATGAACAGTCAGAATCCACTCCACAAGGATGTTCTTATTCCTAAGTCCCCTATAGGCCTTGAGCCCATCTGCTGCAATAGGCATGGGGGGATATGGGGCCCCATTGCATTCCAAGTAGAACCATTGTACCCTATCAGACTGGGCCTCACAATTCTGCACCAGTCTTGTCTGGGCTGCTAAGTAATATTGGTACACGTCTAGGAACTTAAGGCATCCCTGTGAGTCATCCCATTTCAGCCTATTCAGGCTTGCCATAGGCCTGCACCCTGCCCACAGAAACTTGGAACAGGTCACCTCCAACCTGTGCCTGTCAGTCTTCATAAGCCCCATGGGTAACATCTCCATGGGGTGGAGTATCATTGGCCATGTGTTCATCTTTATCAAATTAGGGCACCCCATCCAGAACAAGGGCAGAGCACTCAATCTTTCCAAGTCTGCCAAAAGGACTGTTGGGAGTTGCTTGTAGTTCATTGCAAATAACCCCTCAATTGTTGGTCCTACCTTGAACCCCAAATACGTAATATGGTGATCAGCATTTGCAAAGGGTGTCTGGAGTGTCCTCAACTGACCCAGAGCAGCAGCTGCACTCATTAGACATGACTTCCGTATATTCATTTTATAACCAGAGAAGAGGGAAAAATTCACCAGTGTTCAGTAGTGCCAGAATGGTGACTCTGGGCTCGGTTAGGTACAAAATGTCATCTGCATAAAGGGTTTTGTGAACCATGCCAGAATAAGATATTAGACCATGACTGGCTGGGTTCCCTCTGACACTGATAGCTAGGGTCCCTAGTGCAAAGCTGAACAATAAAGATGAGAGGGGGCACCCCTACTTAGTGCCTTAGAACAAGGGGAGCACCTCTGATAAGCTACTGTTCACCAACATACATGTAGCAGGGTCTTGGTACAGTAGTTTAGTCATGTCAGTAAAGGGCTGCCCAAGGCCAAACTTCCCCAACACCTCAAACAGGGATTCCCATTCTATTGTCAGATGCTTTTTCAGTGTCCAGGGAGAGCACAAATGCCCCCCCCCGACGCTGAGCCCCAGCATGTACTACATTCAGTAACCGTCTCCTGTTATGGTACGAGAAACAACCCTGGACAAGCTCTGTCTGATATGGGTGAGTCACAGACCCCAGAACCTTATTGAGTCTCATGGCTAGGACCTTTATGTAAATTTTCTAATCATAATTCAAGAACAAGATTGGGCGATAAGATCCACAGTCTAGAGGGTCCTTACCCGGCTTAGGAAGTACGCAGATCATGGCCTTTTTACTGGTTCTATGCAGTGATCCTTCCTGCTGCACTTCAGTATACACCCTGGCCAAACATTCCACTAAGGGACCACTAAGCAGTTTGAAAAACTGCCCTAAGCAGCAATCTGGGCCACAGACATTGCCCTTCTTCAGGGACTGAATGGCTCTGCTAACTTCCCTTGGGGTAATTTCCATCCCCAGTGTCTCAACTTGCTCTTGTGTCATTTGTGGGATGGGGATCTTGTCCAGAAATTGTTTAGCCCTCTCCAACATACCCCCACATTCTGATATATATATAGAGCTTTGAAAATTTCAGCAAAGGCACAGCCAATGTCCTTTGCCTCATTGACCAATGCCCCATTGCCATTTCTTATCATAAGGATAACATTAGTATTTCTCTTCCCTCTAGCCAGCCTGGTCAGCAACATGCTAGACTTATTTCCTCACTCAAAAAAAAATCTCTGCCTCGCATAGAACAATGAGACCCTTGCCACCTCCATTAGCAGTAAATTTAGAGTGTTCCTTGCCATGGCTAGTTTACAAAGGCATTCAGGGGATTTATCCATGTATGGTTGCCTCTCTAATGTCTTCAGGTGTGTCTCTAACTCCTGTTGCCTCTGTCTGCAGGCTTTATGTTTGGCAGCAATATACGATATCAGCATTCCTCACATGTATACCCTCCCTGCTTCCCAAAATGCCAGCTGAGGGTGTGGTTGCCTTGTTGGTGGAGGTATATAGATCTCACTGGGAGGTCACATAGTCTCTAAACTCCTCTGAGGTAAGCAAGTATGTGGGAAATCTCCAGGCCATTCCAGGTCTACTGTCACTCCCCAGCTCAGCATAGCAAAAATCTGGGCATAGTCTGAGATGGCTATCTTGCTAATATCTGTCATTTATACTCTGCAGTACTATGTACATGGAAAAAAAATATAATCTATTCTGGACCGTGTTGCCTACGAGTTGGAAAAAAATCTGTACTTGCTGGAGGTTGTGTGTGCTGTATGCCACGCGTTCTCCAGATCCAGAAGTCCCTGCCTCCATTGTTCCACCCCTTGACCATGTCTGCTCAGGCTGTAGCCTCTATATAAGTGAGGGCACAGAGTGCAGTTGAAGTGATCTCCTATAATCAGGCCCTTAAACCCTTCCCTGTGAATTAAGATCAGAAGATCAGTGAAAAAACAGAGGGTCAGACACTACTGGGGCATATACTGAAGCAAAGGTAACCTTCTGATTTCCCAAACTACTCACAACAAACAAATATCTACCTTCTGATGGATCAGATACCACCCTCTCACGCACAAATGGTAGGTTCTTGTGTATGAGCACTGCTGCTCCCCTTTTATGGGAATTGTAGGAGGCAGCATAGCATCTTTCCTTGTTTTAAAGACTCTATTTTTTTTTTATTTAGTTTTTGTTGACTGGGTAAGTGCACTAGACAAATCCTGCCTATTTTCAGGCACGACCCGGGGAGGGGGATACAGATGAATGCCAACTGATCTTGAACCAGATTAAGCTGTTGGTGGTATTTTTCGTGAACTCCTATGTCTATGGGACTCCTGCAAATTTTCCAGTTTCCTGAAAAGTCTGTTCAAGGTGGAAGCAGGTTCTTTTTAGTTTTGACTTCTTTTCTTTTAGGGTTTGGCAACTAGCTTCTACTCTTAGTTGGCCTGTCTCTTGTTTCCTAGTTGCTAGCTTGTCCATTGATCTCTTTTGGGTTTTGCTTAATTGGTCAGAAATAGTGGCTTTTTCTATAACCAGATCTCCTGTTCTTCAGTCTTACCCAGTTGGTTTACTACACTAGTTTCCCTTGTGAGGATTTTCTTTAGCTGTAACCACAATTTACGTATCTGGGCAGAGTTGATGAAAGACTGGATGATACTTCCTATCACAACAATGTAGAGAACTAATTCTCTACAATACAGACTATCAAGCATACAAGTTATCCCTCCTTCCATTATGGCAGTGTAACTTTGCAAATCAAGCAGCAACTTTAATACAACATAATGAAGTTGATATAGAGAGAGTGACTGCGTGCCCCTTGTGAACTGCCCTGGTTACCCCATCAATGAATCCTATCAGGTTGATCTAACAAGACCTCTGTTCCACATACCCCATGCTGCTTACTGTGCTGAAGCCCATTTTTCTTCCAGTATTCCACAAGATCCTCTTTGGCTAGTGTCTCCATCAGTTTCCCTACGAAGAGGTAAGGCTGACAGGTCTAAAGTTTTCTAGCTGCTCCTTGTCCTCTCTCTTGTGTAGTGAAACTGCATCCTCGATCTTCCAGTCCTTGTGAGCCACCCCTTGCTACAAAGAGCTATTAAATATCCATACCAGGGGTTTGGCTAACACCAATGCCAGTTCCCTTAGTACCCTTGGATGTATTCCACCTGGCCCCAGGGCCTTGTTTACCTTCAGGGCTGCTAACCCTGTTCTGACTGTTTCACTAGTATATTTCTGCAGCCTAATTGTTCAGGACCCCTCTATTAGCTGCCTTTATGCCACTCTCTAGCAAGGGCCTGCTGCTCTCCCTAGTGAATAACAAGCAGAAGTAGTCATTCAGCATGGCTGCTTTCTGCCCAGCTTCCTCCATTACCTTGCCCCCTCCATTTGCCTCACAATTCCCCCTCCCATCTTTTCTTTTTTCCCTTATGTATCTAAACAATGTTTTCCCCTCCCTTGCCCTCCTCTGTAATACACAGTTCTGTGACTGCCTTTGCAATCTTGACTGCCCTCTTGACCGCTCCAGTTTTTCCAGATACTCCTCCCATTATTTGTCCCCATTTCTTTGTACCTTGTAAAGGCCTTCTTTTTGGCCCTCACTGCCTCGCTGATCCTTTCAGAGGACCAAATTAGTTTCTTATACTTCTCTCTCTTAGTAAGTGTTCTTGTACATGTTTTCATTGCCTCAGGAATGCTCCTTTTATATCCCCCCATCTTTCTTCCACACTTCCGTTGCTGTCTACCTCAGTTAACCTGCCCAGGAATAATCCCCTCATTTTGTTGAAATCCACTCTTCTGAAGACTAGCACCTCACCCTTAGACAAGGGCGTAGTATTATATATTTATTAACTAAGCTCCACACAACAGAAGTTCTAAGAATTTATTAGGGTTTACAAAGTCCTTGAGGGAGGTCCCTTATTGGAAGCCTTTAAGAGGTGTCTGAAATCCCACCTTTTCAAAGAGGCGTTTGACGTACTTTGATTTGCTGGCTGTTTACTGGCAACATTGTTGTATACAGATCTTACTATCATTATTAGTCTGCTTATTATTTACTATTTTATTTTGCGGTTGTTTTGTGACAATGTTATGTTGTTTGCTTATTTTAATTTACTGATATATTTTATTGTACAGCTTTTTTAAAAAAAAATTTGTTTTTGGTTTTTTGCTCCATCCCTGCCCCAGGGGCCGTACTCCTTCGGGCTCCCTAAACTTCGACCCCTCGACTTACCATCCTCAACCCTACTGCTGTCACCCACATTGACTCCTCAGGCTTTGCCAGCACCCCCAATGGTCCAGCTTATCTCTGCCAGGGACCCCTCTGCTGCCACCAAGGGAGAAGTGCCTTTGACACTGGAGTGACTGGGGCAAGTGATGGTGTGCTGAGCAGATGCCATGGGTGTAGACACCGGGGTATCATTTAGTGCCCCAGGTCAGACATTTTTCCATCCTTTCTGCTCCCATGTGATGGATGCGCCTCATGGCATCCTGCGGACATACAGTGGTGCATGGTCACCCTTGCCACCAAGTGCACCTCCACTGGCCAACCACTATTAGCCACTCAATGACTGATGCAGGCTGAACCCTCCCTCCCAGGGAGGAGAGCATCTATATGGATGCTCTTAACTCTCCCCACTGATCTCTGCTCCTGTTGTCCTGGGTGTGGGGTGCAAACTGGGGTCACCAGCATGCTCAGTGGGTGCCTCACCACTCGGCACCATGGCCTGGCCCTCAGCCTGTTATTTTAATCTATTGATGTATTTTATTGTACAACATCCAGAGCCGCCAGGATTGGATGCTACAGAAATAAAGCTTTACTTACTTACTTACCTTACACAAACATACATTGCATTGTAGACAATAGATCACTTAATATTTCATTAGAAGACATTAGTTTCAGTCTACTAGCAAAAACATTTCTTTCATGGTAACACCATAGTTTATCTTTTGG
Source organism: Neoceratodus forsteri (assembly GCA_016271365.2). Classification (NCBI taxonomy): domain Eukaryota; kingdom Metazoa; phylum Chordata; order Ceratodontiformes; family Ceratodontidae; genus Neoceratodus; species Neoceratodus forsteri. Next base: position 1,551,138,501 of record CM057450.1, read on the forward strand.
CAGACATAATCAGATATGTTAAGCTATAATATACCCACATTTGATTGCATGCAGCACTACCCCCCCAAAACAAACTACTGCCAGCACATACCTTTAAACAAATATATTAAAAAATAATACTTACATTTGTCAGCTGTTATGGAACATCTTTATATGCAGGCTTGACAGGGAGGCAGGGTTGTATTTTCCTGGTAAATGCCTGGTCCACAGGTTCAGTTCCGCTACTGTCTTCCATAAAGCATGATCTTTTAACTGACATCAGGTATCAGTCAAAAGGTCCCCCATGTTGTTGGGAAGCTAATAGTTTCCTGTTGTTTCCCCCTTCAATTCCACTTCATTGGTGGCCAGTGTGAGTATCTGCTAGACCAGCTGGAGTATCTGTTGAGTTTCAGCAGGTTTGTTGGGCAGTGACTGCCATTTCTCTTCAGCGCCATTTGATCAGCACCACACACACTAGCAAGCTGCCAGACCCTACTTTTCAGACTCATTTCTCAGAGCACCCTCCTCTTAGTGTCAGCTCATGCTGACTGTACTAATACTCTAACCCCCCTGATGATCTGTTTGGTTGAAGCACCATGGCAAATGGTGTTGTACAGACATGTGGAATATACCTTGGATTCACTGCTGAATTTTGCTCTTAATGTAGTCTGTCCTCTGAGTGCTGGGATTTGTACTGTTTTGCTTGCTTTAGGGCTGGCCACTATGCTCACACCACCCATTCTCTGTAACATGTTTGTCTTTGTTTCTTCCATTAGTCAAAATTCTGCCTTCCAGGGTCTTAGCAGAAGTTCAGAATTCCAGGGTTACTTGCTATTGCTGGCATTTCAAGGTAATGTTCAAAAAGAATCTTTTTCTTCTCTCAGTAGCAGCATCATAAAAGTCCCAAGGGGAGATTTGAGCTCCTTGTCTGTCTGTATCCAAAGCAAAAAAAGACGTGCTGAATGAGCATTGGTGCAGCTCTTCAAGTGATAGATCCAGTTCATTGTTCATGAGGTGGCTGTAAGTTTGTTTTTTTTTCTGTTATAGAAACATAGACTTTGATGGCAAATAAGGACTACTTGGCCCACCCAGTCTGCCCATTTCCCTACCTATTGGATAAGCTGCAGATCCTAGTTAACCAACAGACTACTTCTTCCTACCCCCACCAGAATTTCCTTATGTGTGTCTCATGCATTTTTGAATTCCCCCACTGTTTTTGACTCCATGACCTCCTCAGGAAGGCCGTTCCATGCATCCACCACCCTCTCCATGAAACAATACTTCCTCACATTGCCCTTGAGCCATCCCCCCTCTATCTTCAAACTGTGCCCTCTTGTTCTTGCACATTTGTTTTTTTGAAAGATGCTACCCTCCTGGACTTTGTTGATTCCCTTACAGTACTTGAACATTTCTATCATGTCTCCCTCTCCCTTCTTTCCTCAAGGGCATACATATTAAGCTCCTTTAGTCTCTCTTCATATAGCTTCTGGTGCACACCCTGCACCATTTTAGTTGCTCTGCTCTGGACTGCCTCCATCCTGTCTATGTCATTGCAGAGATGGGGTCTCCAGAACTGCATGCAGTACTCCAGATGGAGTCTCGCCAACTGTCTTTATGTTATGGCTTTGAACTCTCCTGAGGCCCCTCAAGGCCCTTTAAATAATGGTCAGCAGGGCTTGTGTGTGTAGCATGAATGCATCCTTATCTGATCTAGGCATATGTCCATGGTGCACATCATTGAGCAAAAAAACAAAACAAACCACAGTTCCATAAACGGAGGTCTTAATTTTATTCTTTTGATGAACTCTTTCCTTTCACACAGACATACAGAAGAACCAGCCATGATGCAACACAGTAACTTAAAAACAACAACATGAAATGCACTGGGACTTGGATCCCATTGATATGGGAGACAGACTCCAAAGAAAAGAAATCGTGGCACTCACCACCAAAAATTGCTGCAGTAGTCAAGGATATATTTTCAGATGTTTCTTGCATAGCCAAGGTACAAAAGATAAAAACAGCTCTCACCAGACAATGCCTGAGGCGTTTCACTCAATACATGTGCTTGTGTGAAACACGGCAAGTGTCTGGTGGGAGCTGTTATCTTTTTTACCGTGGCAATGCAGTAAGATGTCTAGAAATATATCCTTGACTGCTGTGGTGTTTTTGGTGGTGAGTGCCATGAGTTATTTTCTTTTGAGAACACGGTAACTTGCAGTAAGTGACATGTCACAAAATATTGCATGACAAAAGAGCCTAATTGCCATTGAATTACACTGTTGCTTGGAGTATACTGCAGTATTCTGTGATATACTACAGCATTACTCTGTTGCTTCTTGCCTGGCACCACTGTATATGTCTTAAACTGTTTTCTTTACTATAGCCTCAGTCCACAATAGCCATCTTGTAGAAATAGTTAGCTCAAGTCCTTTGGCATTTTTACACAGGAGTTCCTTAATCAAAATGCTTTTGCAAAGGTGCTATTAGTAATATTAAAATAAAATAGTAAACTCAGACTGTTAGCTCTGATTGATTAATAATATTTACATATTTTGCATTGTAGCCTAATTTTCCTACAATACTCACACATATGTTCAGGCTTCAACACCAGTATGTGAACTCCTATCTAACTAACTAGATATTGCAGGATCAAGGTCTTGTTTGGTTAATCACAGTTCTGTACAGTGTAGGGCTTATCTGACAAAAGCTTCTCTGTTGCTGTCACAGGATCAGCCCCTCTCACTGGTTTAGCTCAGTGTGGCTCTGGTGATTAGCACGACTCCTGTGTTTCTCTGTCAGTCCATCACAGTGGTCCAGCACCAGGTGCTGTGGACACTGTGGTCCAGTCACCAGGTTGCAGTGACTGTGGCTTTGTCTCCCCAGGAAAGCTGTGGTGGTTCACCAAATGCAGACTCTCTCTAGCCCAAGTAAAGTCTCTTTTCAGCTCTGAATTGCAGAGTCCATCTCTTGGAGGGTACAGTTGTAGAATAGTTTATTCACACAGCTGTCTCTTTTAAGATAACTACAAGCACTCAGTCACTTTCTTTAATTGGCCTCCTGTGGCTGTGTATGGCAGCCTCCTCCTTCATGGCTGTTGTAGCACAGGTTTGCTTCTTCAGTTCCAGACGTACTGCTGGTTTAAATGTCTCTCTCTCTCTCTCTTCACTTGAGAATCCATCCCTCCAATTGCTCAGTTACTTTGGGGAGCATTATCTGACTATAATCAATGTCTGATTGGCTCAGAAAAAATCCAGACAACTCACAGTCTTCCAAGATCTCATGATGCTGTGCAGGCTCCTCTGGTCCTAACTGGCTGGTGTACAGACCCCTAACCCTGGTGCCAGTATGAAAAGGGTTAGGGGCCCCAAAGACTGCTGCTACCATCCGAAAAGAGATTTCTTTGATTTTGAAAGCTGTCCTTTGTACCATCCCAGCAGCTGCCACCAATATCCAGATGGTGCTGCATGGTTGCAAGCACATCCATCTATGTTTCCTTGCTGGTGGCAACCATTAATGACCGCATAGTTCAGTTGCATGAGCAGACCAAGTAACAATTTTGGACAAATTGCCCATGTTAATTCTAGATGCCTGGTCACTGTCTCTAAATGTTTTGTTGTTGGAATGTAGGAATTTGGTTCACTTGGTGGTAGAAGAGCAAGCAGTATCTTAAAGAATGCAAGGAGAGAACACATTTTCATATTGGTTTTGGCATATCTGTCCAACCCACACAGATAAACTCTAAAGCCCCAATCAAAGCAAAGCATCATTTATTTAGTTAGTGGCTAGAAGAGGTACATTGAGTGGAGGCTGGTTTTCAGGTGCAACCTGGGGAAGATGGTGGAGGCAGGTGCACGATAGGCAGGGGCTCCCAGACTGCTTCTGATACTGAAGGTATCGCAATGCTAGAATACCTGCAGCTTTATTTCACTAGATTTTTTTTAGTCTAAGTAATACCTTTGCCTGCAGAAATTATATTTTATTCAAACTGGAGTCTAGAAGCCTGGCAAATTAAAAAAGAAGCTAAGTTCTTTGGTTCATTTGGGATAATAATGTCTGCAAATGCGAGGCGAAGAAGACCGCTTTGGAAAAAAGTAACAACTAAAATGGTAAAACCCCTTTCAGTTATAAGTAAAATAATGAACATTTAGAAAACAAAAAAATAAAAATGGGGCATTTGAAATGGAGAAGCATCTAGATGAATAAAGACTTGGAACTTAGCGGTGAAAATATGAGACAAGGAGGAACCGTGGATAAAACTACTGAACAAACAAATTCAGCGGGAAATTAAGAAAATTTGGTTGTAACAAAAAAAGATGAATTTATTCAACATTTAAACACCAAAAACTGGGAAAATAATTAACTTTTTGGTGGAGGGAGTTACTATGGAAATGCCAACTACACTTTGAGCATCCCAGGTAAACCTGGAACAGCTTTTCAAATCAACTCAGACCTCAGATTCACAGGTGGTAGAAGTAGAGAAAATGCAGATTTCTTCAAAAACCCTGTGCATATCTCATTTAGCTGAGTTATATGAGAAATAAAAGCCTCAGTCAGAAAATAACGACTTAGATTTGTTATACTCAGTTTCATCACCTCGAGAGATGACTAGTGAGTCACCAAAGCATCAGAAGAATGTAACAAAAAAAATAACTGAAAGAAACGCCATAAAAAGCTAAGCAGATATCTAAGCCTTTCACAAAATCACAAGGAGAAGAGATGATAACTACCCCGCAGCTACCTCTGTTGAAGGAAAAAGATACTCATGCTGATGAACTGTTGGTATTCAAGACAACATCTGCAGACCCTACAAAAAAAGTTAGAAAGAACCATGAATGCCTGAAAAAAAAACTGGGAAGGGAATTGCGGTAAAAACCAACAGCTGAATGATTTGCACAGGCATATTCCAAATGGAAAATGGCACTGCTAAAGCAAATTTATCACTGCAACTAACTGAGCAGCGGCTTGAAAGTCAAGACCTTAGAAATGGTACCCCAGCCTCTCAAGAAGTGATTCCAGATAATCATGGGAGAGATTCAACAGAAAACTTCAGTTCAGATTAGTATTGATATTTTCACTGTTCAAAAAGCTAGTGGAGGGATAAAAATAGTGATATTACTGTGGGGGATGTTAATAATGTACATACTAATCAAGAGATAATGTCAAAGAACATTAACTTTTCACAGCTTCAGAATGTTTTAAATAATTCTGAACAAGAAAAACAATATTTCAAGTGATTCAGAAGCTGAGAGAGATGCTGATGATGCTGTATGTAGAGAAATGCCACCATGGACTTGTTTAATTTTTCAGAAAATTCAAAAAATGGATAATCAGCTAACTAGATTAACCAGCTAACTAGATTAATTGAATTGTAACAAACAATTAATGGACTCCAGCATACAGTTAATTCTTTAGTAACAGAGAACCAAATTCTTAAAGGAAAATTACACCCTCATATCTTCTAAATGTCATTTGTTTCCATGTCAACAGACAACTCTTTTCATGTAGCTGTTGAAGATGTATGCAGCTGCATTAGTCAGTTTTCACAGTTCATACTAGGCCCTGTGACCATCCTGGAAGGCTCCATTTCATGGTTGTTGAAATCTCATTGTTCCTGAGAGCTGCATTAGCATATGAGAACATGATGTGTAATCACCCTTTAAACTCCCCAGTATGCCTGTCTGCTTAATTAGCCTTCAAAGAAACAAGCTACAAGAAGGTGTGAAATACCACAAGTACCTTCAGTGAGTTTTGCAAACTATTTGAGTTATAATGCAGGTTTTTCCCCTTTAAACTCCATTCAGTTTATGAGTTTCCAGAGAGTTTTTGCGGGGTATTTGTTATTTCAACATAGAGATACATGATATAAATGGTTGATCTGACATCATGTTCTCATATGCTAATGCAGTTCTCATGGACAATGAGATTTCAACAACCGTGAAATGGAGACCCCCAGGGCACTCACAGGGGGCTACCATGAGCAGTGAAAACAAACTAAGGTTGACACATATAGCCCTAACAGCTACAGGAAAGGAGTTGTCTGTTGACATGGAAACAAATAAAATTTAAATGATATGAGGGTGTAGTTTTCCTTTAAGCAACAATTGTATTCAACAGAAAAGAGATTAACAGATTTAGAGAACCAACACACTCCCCTGACAAGGCAGCTAAATAGTTTGAAAATCACTATAAAGAATTTCAAGAAAAGCTGCCGGATTATGAACTATGGCTAGAAGAAAAAAAATTAAGAGTCACGGGGGTACTGGAATCATGGGACTCCACATCTAACTTAAGAGAATCTTTTAATAAAATTGCTGCAGCTTATTTGGACACAGGCCTTGCAGATATTCAGATAGAGGTAGACAGAATCGATATATCATTCTGACAGAAACCTGAGGATTATTATTTATTATTTTATTTAGTTTTTGTTGACTGGGTAAGTGCACTAGATACATTCTGCCTATTTTCAGGCATGACCCGGGGTAGGGGGATACAGATGAATATCAACTGACCTTGAACCAGATTAAGCTGTTGGTGTTATTTGTTAGTGAAGGGGGGGGGAATTTGGCCAGGGCACTGGGGAAATTCTTTTACTCTTTTCGAGAAGTACCATGGGATCTTTAACATCCACCTGAACTACCACCAGAACAGGCAGAAGGAACCTCGGTTTTAACGTCGCATCTGAAAGACGGCACCTCAGGAGTGCAGCACTCCCCCCATGCTGCACTACAGTGTCAGTATTGGGATATTAACCCAAGTGCCTGGTGTGGAGATAGAACCCACAACCTTCTGATCTCTCGGCCTCAGAGGATAGCGGCCCCCTCGCTCAACTGTAGTTAAATTAATGAAATCCTCAGATAAAGAGACCTTAATGTCACAGGTTTATAAAAAAAAAGAGGATTCAAATTGTGGGAGCCAATATTACTAGTTACCATGATCTCCCCCTGAAAATTTTAAATGAAAGAAAAACATTTAATTTTATCAGATCTAAGTTGTGGGCGAAAGGGTTTAAAATGTCTCTGCTACTGCTAGCTAAACTCAGAGTCATTATTTATGGGCAGAGGTTTACTTACTCTACACCAGAAGAAGCAACTAAAGACCTGTCTTCAAAAATACCGGATTTATTCAATTGAACTGATAGAAATACCTCAGATATGTTGAATGAGTATAAGTACCTCAGATAGCTTAAATAGTTTAAAAAAATGTGTGTGTGTGTGTGTGTGTGTGAAGTTATTATATATACTTGTCAGGAGTATTGAATGATATTATTGAACTGAACCAAGAGAAATGCTTCAGTTATTATATGAAATGACTGAAGGGTAGTATTGTGGTTTATTTGAACCTATTAAGGAACATTAATAGGTCCAGTAGGAATATTGCTTTTTTCTAGCATCTCATGGAGGCAAGGATGAGAGTTTAAAACAACCTTAAAGTTCAGCAATGGGGAGTCATTTGGACCTATAATAATATGGTAAGGGGGACTGTGCTGAGAAGGAAGGGAACTACTGTGGAGGTGGGGGGTGGGGTGGATCAGGTGTTATTTGCCTAGGGAAGTTATAGGGAGAGAGGAACAGACACAAGACATGAGCCTTTTCAGATTAAAAAAGCTTTATTTTTCCCTATTTTTATTTTTTATCTCCTCTGGTATGAACTATGGCTAACAAAATATTCAAGGCATGGCCCTAAGAACGCTCTCTACCTGTCAGCAATATCTGATGCAAAGTTTGAACAACTGATTGACAAACCAACTAGGCTTAACATGAAGTCAGGAAATCAAACTCTATTTGACTGGATGTTAACTAGCAACAGGTTCCACATCAGGGCTGTGTGCATCCTCCCTGATGTACAGTTCTAAGCGACCACTCCCTGACTTTCTGTATCTGGAGAAATAACTTCCCCCACCCCAAAACCTTCAAATCCAGAGATTTAACATACTTTAACATCTCTAAATTTCTGCATTGCCCTGGTTCTACTGACTGGACCCTTATCATCACACTTCCTGACATTGATCAGGCTCTAGAATACCTAATCAACACCTTCACCTCCATCCTTGACCTCCATGCTTCCTTCAAGTTGAGAAGAGCCAAAGGAATTCACTCCCCCTGGCTCTCCCAGGAGCTCCAACTCCTAATGCGCTCCAGAGACAAGGCATGGTGAGTCTATAAAAAGACAGGGCTCCATACTGACTGGAATTCCTACTGGCAGTTGTGGAATGCCTGCAAAGCTAAAGTAACCAAATCTAAGCAGAATTATTTACAGTCCCTGCAAACAAGTGACCTCAGTGACCCTAAACGTTTCTGGAAGCACATCAACACCCTTCTAAAGGGCAATGAATGGACCACCCCCAGATTAAGATCCTGAAAGGCTCTGAGCTTTCCTCACCCTCTGAGATCACAGCCAGAATTAACTTATTCTTCACCGACCTCGACATATGCAAGATAGATCTCCTGGATACCCGCCCCATGCTGCAGACCACCTATACTGCAGCTCACTGCCCGCTCTTTCATCTAAAACTTACCTCACGAAAGGAAGTCCTCAAGCTCCTGATGGGTCTCATCCCTGATAGCTCTCCTGGCTTTGACACCCTGCCACTTAGATACCTTAGGATTGGTGTACCCACACTGGCTCACCCAATTGCCCAGTTAATTAACTGTTCTTTCTTAACACACTCCATCCCAGACAAATGGAAAATTGCCACTGTTGTCCCAGTACATAAATCAGGCCCTGCTAATTTCATTGAAAATTATAGACCTATTTCCATACTGTGTCCTATTGCAAAAATCCAGGACAGAATCCTATATAATCAGCTGTACTCTTTCCTCGAACAAACTAACACCATTACAATACACTAACATGGCTTCAGGAAATCTCACGGGACAGAATCTGCCCTTTTGAAGGTCACCTCTAACATTTTCCAAAGACAGTGCCATGGGAGCTATCTTTATCGACCTCACAAAGGCCTTTGACCTGGTTAACCACTCCCTTCTCATCTCCAAGTTGCAATCACTAGATCTTGACTCCAACTCCCTCTCCTGAATCTCAAACTGTTTATCCAACCACTTCCAATGCGTCAAATGGGCGGATGTCCTCTCCTCCCTATCTCAATCACTGACGGGGTCCCCCAAGGATCTATTCTTGGGCCCTTATTTTTCTCGATCTTTATTAATGACTTCCCTCTAAACTGCGGGGGCGGGGAGCATCTATCCAACTCTATGTGGACAATGCCATCTTATATCGGCACGGCACAGATGTCTCCTCTATTAAATCCAATCTGGAAAAAGACTTCCAACACCTAGAAGACTGGTTCAAATGTAATTTACTGGTACTAAATACAAAGAAAACTAAATTGATGTTGTTCCACCATACATCCTTGGACTCAACTTCTCAGCCCTCTCTGATCATCAACACATCCTCTGGTCTGCCTCTGGAAGGTGTGGGATATTTCAAATATCTGGGTAGGACTCTTGATGAACACTTATCCTTTGACTCACAAGTGAACAGTGTTATTAAAACCACAAATCAGAAACTTGGTCTCCTCCATCGCACTTCCTCCTACCTTACTTCCTGTGCTAGAAAGACCATTGCCTCAGCTACCTGGTTTATTCTATAGTGCATCCATAATTCACTCAGTCAGGACCACCACCTTGGCCAAGCTCAAACAAGCCTACTGTTGGATAGCTCACTTTGCAGATGCTGCACCAGCCCAGGCACAATACTGTGATGTTCTTAAATCACTAGGCTGGCCATCCTTCAAGCCCAGAATGGACTTCCCTGTGCTATGTTCCACATTCAAACTCACCCATCTTCCTTCCCCACCCATCCTCTCTGGGCTGCTCACCCTGAAATCCTTCCCCAGAACCCTTCGCCACTCCCACCTCCCATTGCTGAGCCTCCCCAAAGTTTGCCTAGCTATTGGTAGGTGATCCTTCTCTTTCTCAGCACCTCAAAAATTGAATAATCTCCCACATAGTTTAATGTTATGTACGTCCCTTCCCCTGTTCAAAAGAAGATTCAAATAAATCTTCTTCCCCCCAGTCTGCAGTGGCAGCTGTACTTAACCCCTGCTTACCCTTTGTATCCCCTCAGATGCATTTAGTGGCTCTCCAATCCTCTATATCAACTCTGTCCTGAACCTTAGTGTTGCCTCTACCTCTCACTCACCCTTTCCCGTCTGGCTTTCCTATCAATTCCTGTACCCCTTCTCTCCCCTTCGCTCACCTCTTCCCTCTCATATATCTTGTATACATTTTTATTTATTGTACTACGTACTGTTGTCAGTTGTAAGGTCTTTAGTGCAATATTTTCTGCCCTATGACAGTGGTCCTATGACTTCATGACAATGGCCCCAAACACATCCATAGGATTTTCAACTTCTGGACCCTGCTGGACCATCATGGAATCATCAACCTGCAGCTGTGGAAACCACTTGCCTATGCTTTAACATACGTATATATATATATATATATATATATATATACTGTATATGTATAAACATTTTGTATTCTTCTCCTTTTACTGATTGTACTGTCTCAGTTTATGCTTTTACCTCCTGCATTTAACTGTATTTGTACCTTGCAATGGAATGTCTTGATTCCCCAGGTCACCCATGAAAAAGGGATATGACTGTCTCAGTGGACTCACCCAGTTATCAAAATTCAAATAAATAAACACATAAATAAGTGTGCCTCTCTCAATGTTAACGGAATAAATACCCCAATTAAAAGATGTAGAATATTTACCTATATGAATACAATAAAAGCAGATATTGTAGACCTACAAGAAACCCATTTACCTGAACTAGAATCTAAAAAACTGAAAAGGAATTGGATTCAATAGATGTATACATCAGTGGGGACAAAGAAAGTGTGGGGGATGAATATTAACAAGGAATAACCATAATATTAAGGTGGTGGAAAGCTGGACTGATAAACAGGGAAGGATTGTGTTATTGAGTAGTATAATACATGATTTATTTAATTTATTTATTTATCAGGTAAGTACTCTAGAATACAATTCCTTTTTCAGGCACGACCCAAGGTCCAAAATACATAAAGTACAGAACAAAACAAAGATTAGAAACTATACAGCTTCACGTCAAATAAAATATGCAATTATAAAATTACAACACATAATTTAAAAAACACCCACAAACTGATAAACTCTCAAGATATGAAAACATTGCTGTTGAAAAGGCACTGTAAGTAGATACACATTTAATCTGAGTTGGTATTTCATTCCATACAGAAGCTGCAGTAAATGCAAAGGTACGTTGTCTGCTTTGAGTACAAACCAGTGGAACACTCAATAACATAGAATTCCCCAAAGAACAAGAAAAAAAACTGGGCTTGTATGCCTTCAAGTGATTTTTTTAGAACTGATGGAATTCCTGCCTTCCTGATCCTATAAACAAGATGGGATATTGCCAGTTTGTAATTCAGGGAGACAGGAAGCCACTCTAATTTTCTAACGATTTCAGTGATGGGTCCTATTTGGAACCATTAGTACAAACTTTCCTAGTCTATGCATTAGCACTGAATTCCTTAATGAAATACTTAGCAGGGAAGAGTCTGTGACTACCGAAGCATAGTTCAATATCGGCATCAAGGTTTGATTAGCTATAGCCAATCTAGATTCTGGTGTTAAGTAATTTTGAATCATGTATAATAATGCTATTTTAAATGAATTTTTGATGTGATAACAGCCATATGAGGTCCAAAACTTAAAGTAGGATCTAGGGTAACCCCATAGTATTTAAAAGTGTTTACATTCTCAAATATTGATCCGTCTAAAGCCACCACCCTTAAACCTTTACCATACTCTCTTAGTCTTGGAATTGTACCAAAAACCATAGTTATAGTCTTTAAGGCATTGAGCACCAACTTATTTTCACACAACCAGTTCTGTATGGAACCAAATTCTGTTGTCAAAACCTGATCTAGATCAGAGGAAGATGCTCCATGACAATATGCCACTGTATCATCTGCATATACTATTATTTTTGCCCTATTAATAACAGTAGTTATTGAGTCAAAGAACAAAGAGAATAATATTATGGAACACCATATTTAATCTTAATCCTATCAGAAGAACCTCCCTCAAATCTAACACCTTGGTATCTGTTTAAATAATCACTGAATCACCTCAGAACTGGTTCTCCCATACCAAGATGAGCCACTCTTCTGATTAGGAGACCATGGTCAACCAGATCTAATGCCTTGACTAAGTCCATGAACACAGCCCTAGTGAGATGTCCTTCTTCCATAGCACTGTGGAGTGCATTCATGAACTCAACCAAGGCAGTCTCTATCACATGCCCCCTCTGGAAACTATGTTGATTTTGAGACAAAAAATTATGTTTTTCAATGTACTATACCAGTTGATTATAAACAATTTTTTCCTGTATTTTGGAAACAACAGAAAGAATTGAAATGGGTTTGTAATTACCAAAATCTAAGTGTGATCCTGATTTATAAACAGGAATAATGTAAGAATTCTTCCATAAATCCAGGATTAGGACAAATTGAATATCAGACTAACTGGGTATGCAGTTTCAGCTGTAGCCAATTTCAGCAACTTTGGAGATAGATTATCAAAGCTGCAAGACTTATCTGGTTTTATAACATGGGAAGGATGTTTGTGTGAGCTGATTGGCAGAGATTAATCATGTGACTGTTGATTAATCTCTGTTAATCAGTCAGGTCCTGTCTTGTGGTGATAAGTCTCATGATAAAATACATACACCCTACCAGATCTTGTTAATATTGTGCGAGAAATTTTTCTAAACACAGCCATGTTGTTTTTTGTCATTAGTGACAGTCCATGACACTTGATATTTCCCACCCACCCACCTGGTGGACACTATAGTATGGGGCGATGACTGAAAATGTATGTCAGCCCCTAACCAAATGCACAGTAGATCAACGTAATTTGACAGTGCAAGTGTGTAAATAGTGATTATAGTTGTCCCTGAGTTAGTGTCAGTAAACAGCATAACAACCCTCCTCCCCCAACTAAGCCTCTTCAGAAGCATTGCATAAGAGTTGTATATAGAAGTTATGATACCATAGTGCTAGCGACTGTGTTCAGTGGGAACATAATGGAACGTGTTATATGTCAGTTCGCGGGGTTCCCCGGCACCACTTGATAATGGTGCCACCATCCCGATTCAGCTGTTCTGTGACCTGTACTGCCACTGAAATGTGAGCCGAAGTGCACAGTGAGGTGTCTGTGTGGCGTGACTCAGGAACTCATTGTTAGTAATGCAGTAGTCATTGGGAGAAAGAAAGAGACACAGGGAATGTGCATTCCTGCGAGGTAGAGTAAATGGGAGATTAAACGACATCTTTTTTGTAATTTGATATGTGACTTGAAAGACAGAGTGAGAGAGCTGAGGACAACATCAAGTGGAAATATTAATGTGTCGGTACCATGGAAAACTGTGAGTGACAGAGAGTTTGAAGTGTTACCCAGAGAAAGCAGGTTAGGATGACTCTTTGTTCATGTGATGGTATAATGATACTATCAGTCCTTCTTCCACAGACAATGTTCTGTGCTTTTGTTTGTGTGTTAACGGGGCATGAGAGAGCTCTGTATGTCTGTCTCTGTCCCCCTCCCCCTGTACTGTTATGTGGGGTATGTGCAGTCTATGTAAGAAATTAAAAGTGGGAAACAGAGATGAGTGTGCCCTTAATACTACTATGTTAGCCTGTTTACCACAGACTTCTTTAAGAAGCACTATTTTCCTGTGGCAGAACACACATGGATGTGGTACTGCAGCAAAAAGTAGTGTAGGGACACTAAGTACTCCCAACAGTTTTTGTCCTGTTAATGCACAAGTTTTCATCCATTTGTCTCGATATGTAGCCCATGTTATAAGCGCAATAACCCACTCCAGGGTGTGTATTTATTGGGGATTAATCAACACTTCGGGTGCTGTGAGGACACATGGCCTAAGTGGCCCCGTGCCTCACAACGCACCCGAGGTGTTGATTAATCGCCAATAAACGCACACCCTGTCATGGGTTATTGCTTACTTAATTTATTCAATAATTTGAGCACATCAGTTCTCATAACAGCTCTCAAATAAAAATGAGGTCCAGTCAAAATTGTATCAGTGTTTGAAACAACAGATAGCATTGTCAGTAATGGGCCAAATTGGAAAATCGAGACTTAAACTCATTTGCAATGGTTATTGGAATTACAAAATGTCTTAGGGTCAGTGAAACTTTCAGATTGTTATTGTCTGAAAAAATTGGACTTAGCCTGGCTTAATTTAACTTTACATTGGTTTCTCAGAAGACCATATTATTGTAAATCATGAGGAGAACTACTTTTTCTATACTTTAGCCAAGCTTTATCACACTCCTTCATTTGTTTAAATAATAACTCTGGAGTTAACCACCAGGAATCACTTCTGCTGATATGTTGCTTAATGTAGGGGGCGTGCTGATTAGAAACCTTAGTAAATTCACTTATAAAATACTCCAATTCACAATTTATATCAGGAATTCATTTCAAGTAGGACCAGTCAATATCTGATCAGTTTTTACGAAAGTGAGATTAATCAAATCCAGAAAAATCTCAAAATTCAAATACTTTAGATCAAGGGTTTATATTATATGTATTTTTCCTTATGAAAATATAGGATGATGATCGCTTAAGGTGTCTGCCAATAAACCACAGTTAAGAATGTGATCAGGACTGTTAGTCAAAAGCCAATCAAGGACAGTGTGTTTTCAGTTTTAAATTTCTCTAGAGGATATTTATTAACTGCTGTAGATTGGTATCCAAGAGCATATTTTTGTCACTTAAAGCAGCATTTTCAGATAATTTCAAATTAAAATCACCCATAACTATCAATTCACCAAAGTTATTATTTGTAATTAGAGTAACATAATCTTGTAACCCAGAGGTGTTAAATTTAGGTGGATTATAGGTGCAAAAGATTGTCAATTTCTTTACTTTACCCAGTTCGAGCTGTATAGCCAAAAATTTACAGTTACATGTAGAGGGACATGTAAAGTTATATTCTTCTACAGTGAGTCCTTTACGTAAAACATGACTCCACCACCCCTTTTATTAGACCTGTCTTTCCTGAATACAGAATATCCAGATAAGGCTATTTCAGTACTCAAAACTGATGTTCTAAGCCAGGTCTCACTGATAGCTAAAACATCCGGATTATAACTCAGAGATTATACTTCAGTTTCATGAAATTTAGTTAGTATAATTTGTGCATTGGAGTGAACTATACACAAACCTTTTTTGCATGGTCTTGATGTGAGCAGCATCAGCCAATATATTAGGAGGAGGATTGGTATTATTTACAGTAGGGACAGTGTATGCACCTTTTCAGGACTACTTCACTTTCTTGGCAGAAATAACAAATGGATCAATTACATTGAAAGCAGAAAATATAATACTAATGGGAGATTGCAATGCCTAATTACACCCTGCTTTAGATAAGCCTTTATCAGTTACACCTACTAATGAGAACTTCAAGACCATTAAGGCATTTTCTTGATCAACATGGCCTTATTGATTCATATAGATTTAAAAGGCTAGCAGAAAAAGAGTACACCCAACACAATAGGAAATTTAACGTCTTTTCAAGAATAGACTAAATATTTATCTCCAAAACATTAATACCATATTATAACAGAGATTCAATAAAATCAATAGTAATAGCAGACCATGCAGCAATGGGATTAATACTTCAACTGGATAACAAGAAACATGTAGTTTTGAGACAATAGACCTTTAATAATTCATTATTACAGGAAGAAAAATGTAAGGAAAGAATTAAGCAAACAATAGCTGGATTTTTCTTTTACAGTTATTCAGGATAATATTATATATAATCTCTGTGGGATCCTTTAAAAGCAGTCTTAAGGGACATTACCATCTCATATCAGGCTTGGGTGAATAAGACTAAATGAAAAAAAGAAGACGATGTTAGGTCAGGACTGAAAGAATTAGACAAATTGGTCTTACAAAATTCAAAAAAATATCATGAATGGATGATGATCAGGTTACAAATACAACAATTAATAAACCATGAGACAGAACAGAATATAAAACAAAGTAAGATGTGCAAAATATCTACAGGGAGATAAAAATAGGTACATTGTTGGCTAACTTCCTTAAAAAAACAACAAAATGTAATACTGGGATTAAAAAATCAATTGGAAATCCTAGTTACTGAAGTGGAGGAAATAACACCTATCATTTTCAACTACTTTCAAACTATTTACATGTCATGTAAGATATTTGATATAACATTAATGAAAAATTTCTTGCAACTACAAAAATACAGTTAGACAACATAGAATTTACATTTACAGAAATAAAGGACGTAATTGATTCATTACTAAAAATAAAAGCCCAGGTACTGATGGGCTTGCAACAGAATTTTATCAGGTCTTTAAAGAACAGCTCTCCCTTGGATGTTACAGATGATTCAAGAGGTGGTGGTTGGTCGTGGATTTTCCTAAAAGTACAGATGAGGCTAAGGTAGTATTAATTTATAAAGATGGAAAGCCCAAAGATATCCCTGATAGTTTTAGACCAATCACACTCCTTAATGTCTATTACAAAATAATAAGTAAAATGATAGCTAATAGACTTTTGCCGGAATCCCCTGTATCATCCATAGAGACCAGTGTGAATTTACACCTGGGAGAACTATTGCAGTAGCTTTAATAAAAAGTGCACTCACTAACTGAGTATATTCAGAGTAGTCCTGAAAAATATTTTGTACTGGCACTTGATGCCAGTAAAGCATTGATTTGGTCGGTAGAGAATGTATGTTTAAAATATTAGATGAATGGGTATACCACAAACTATAAAAAAATTTTAGCCCAGGGGCGGGATATTCAGAATGGTTGCACATGGTGCAACACAGTTACACCATGCACAACCCACTGATGCACCCTGGTGTGATATTCAAGGGGACTGAGCCTGGCACAAATCCCGTCTTGGAGCGCATCAGTAATGTCATGGCGCAGGTGGGGGCGTGCCCATGCACTTTGTACATCCCGACATTCAGCCCGGGATGTGCTGATCCCATGCATGCATAACTCTACCTGTGCTGCACACAGGTGAGCCAATAAAAAGGAGCAATAGCTGGCCATCCACAGGTGAGCTGCCGTATTGCAGGGCACACCCGAGCTCCGCGGCACCTTTGTGGTGGTGCCCCCATGCCCAATCACGGCATATGTAGCAAAATAATAGTCCCATATCCCTGGTGGTCCAATGAACTGCTTGCAGCCCAATTGTGGGCATATGTTTGAAGATTAGTCTTATAGCCCTGGTGGTCCAGTGGACTGCGCGCAGTTAGGGATATAGGACTAATCTTTCAAGCATATGCCCGCGATCGGGCCGCGAGCAGTCCACTGGACCACCAGGGATATGGGACTATTTATATTAACATATGCCCACGATTGGGTAGTGGGGCACTTTGCCGCTTGTGCAGGAGGCATCGGTCCCTGATGGCTGCAGCCTGGCAGGGCGCCAGGTGCAAGTCTCTGGGAATCAGCGCACCTGCATGCAAATGGGGCCATAATGTCATTCAAATGGCCCCATTTGCACCTTGCATACATTATGGCCCCATTTGCATGTGCACTTTTGAATATCGTGGTAGTTGCGCCTATCGCAATGGCACTTACGCTAGCGCATCCCCCTGCTTCACTCTGGCCACTTGCGCTGGTGCAGTGCCACTGCTCCATGCACACTGCGGGTGGCCAAGGAGTGATATTCAACGATGCTGTGCCATGGTGCAGCTCCATTGAATATCACCCGGTCAACGCCCCTGCGCATCCAGGTTGCGGTGCGCCCAGGCTTGCGCCACAGCCTGGCGCAGTCTGAATATCCCGCCCCAGCTGTATAAAAATCCAGAATCAAAATTCCTTATAAATAGTGTTCTTACAGACAAATTGGAAATGCTTCATGGAGTCAGACAAGGCTGCCCCCTTTCTCCAGTTTTATTTATACTTTGTCTGGAACCACTACTTCAGGCCTTCAGAGCAAATCAGCAAATAAAGTGTATTCAGATTGATCAGGAGGAGACAAAAGTAAGTGTTTTTCTGATGATACTTCACTTCTTTTCAAGGATTTAAGGAATTATGTTGTGGCCATTCTTAAAGAAATAGACACTATTTGCAAGTTTTGCTGGTTATCAGTTAAATCAGCAAACATCTATATTATTCCAGATATATCAGGGTGTCAAAGGTAGATATTATGCCCAGATGGATCTATTTGCCAAGGCTGATTAGTTTAAATATTTAGGATTGATTTAACAAATAAACTTGAAACTAATATTTCATTGAACTATAATATTGCAAAAAAAAATATCCAATAAACTGCAAAACTGGCAGAATCTCTCTTTTCACTCTGGAGGAGGATTGAAGTAATTATGGTTTTACCACATATACTGTGTTTGTTATTCAGTCCATGTTGGGGGGCTATCTGTAGTGGTTTTCAGAGATTAAACAGATTTTTAAAACATTCTTACGAAGAGGGAATAAACCTTGTTTTGCTTGGGATCATTGATCACACCCAGAAATCTGGGAAGATTTGGATGTCAGGATCCATATTTTTACTTTTAAGTAATATGTTAGCCTCTTTATGGGACTAGGCCTTTTTTCCTCAATTCAGATCACTTAATTTTTGCAAAATATAATACAAAACAGTAATCTGAGGTAGAATATGAAAATTTACTTGTCAAATTAAACTATAAAATATTAAAAAATTAAAATATTAAGCTCCTTGGTAACACACTTTGGCCATGCTGAAGCTAAATTGGTGTTAGAAATGTTCCATGGCTACATGGGACAATTACTCATAATAATATAAAAAATAACATGAATAGTATTAATACAGTAAAGAAACTTCTTCAGAGAAATTGTTTCAATAAGTGGATAGATCTTCTAGAAGAAGGAAAATTATTATCTTATAAAGCCTTTAGAGAGAAATTAAACACTGGACCTAGAGGAACTACTCCTAGGGTAGCTGGTTCATTCCACTGGGGTGTCAGACAGATGAGGCACACTGATGAGTTCTGGTAGGATGAAACACGTATCTGTGTCTTCTGTTGGCACCCTTTGGAAACTGTGAGGCAGCTCTTCGGCACCATGAATTTCTGCTTAAGTTGAACCAGCATAATATTCTGTGGTGATTTGCATATGCAACCCATGATGCTTTGCATTATGGGGCATGTGTGATTTTGTATTTCTTTGAAACTTGGCTTCCCAGCCAATGCCCTTGGGGTAACCATTTGCATCAGTGCTTTACACAGAGTTTCTTTTGTCTTTTACTTGTTATATTCTGCATTACTTCAAAACTTCAAAAGTTAGCAAAACAGAATGGAATAAAGATCTGGAGTATATTCAAGAAATAAGGCATGAGGAAAAATTAATTGGTACTTCTAAAAATTGCTATTCAGACTTTACTCTAAAATAATGAAAGAACATTTTGGAGATTGAACAAAAATCAATTTGAAATGGGAGAAAGAACAGGAATTAACTTATCAGAAAAAAGATGGCAGGAAATTCATCTTCATGCAAAAAATCAATTATTGCTGCAAAGAATACATCAATCCAGTTAAAAATAATTAATAGAGACTATATGATTCCAAACATTTTACCAAAAATTGATCCTAATTACGATCCACAATGTTGTCATAATTGTGGGAATATGGCTGACTTGCTTAATTGTTTATTGAGTTGTACTAAAATTCTGCCATGGTGGGAATTAACTGCAAAGTTAATGTCATCTTTTATGGAGATGGATATCCCATTTAGCCTATTAATTTTACTGTTCATTGACAAATATATACTTTCTATAGCCAAAACCAATATAAAAGTATTATGCCTAGGTGCCATGCCCACTAAGAGAATTATTTTAGAATACTGGAATTACCAAACCCTCCCAAATGATACTGAAAACAAATTGTGTGTATATTAAAAGAAACTCTGATATTTGAGAAATTGTGGCACAACTGTGAAACCAGAGTGATTTATTGGCTCATCATGGAAAGATTTAATGAATCTATTCCCTCCTCTTACGAAGTGTTGCTGGTCAGTATAACTTTCCTAGCATGGGGGAGGTCGGGTTTTTAAATATTTAATAAATATTTTGACAGCTTGAATATTGTTTCTATGTAACTTTTACTAACTTAAACAATATACATATTTGCTTTCTTGGAAAATCAATAAAAAGGAACTAATAAAAAAAGGTGCAGCCAAAGAGGACAGGGTGACAGAGGGGAGGAACAAGTACGAACAGTACTTAACATACAATAATAAAAAATAAAACAATGAATAACATTTTTTTTTTGTAGATTCTGGTTATTCACTGGAGATCGGAGCATCTTTCAGGAGTGCCTGCTCAACTGTGGCCTCTACCCTTGGCCTGAAACCACCTTCCTCCAGGGAGCACAGTTACTGAGCACCCTGTCCCCAAACTCAAGGAACCTTTCAGCCCTCCAGATCAGCCCCCCCGGGGGTGGGCCCGTCTCACCTACCTGGCGGCCTTTCTGAAATTAGAGAGTCAGTTGTGGGTTGGTTTGAAGGGCTCGGGAGAGCCCATTGCCAGAATGGTCCAGCCTTTGGGATGTGGGTTTTGGCTCCTGGCGCCTCTGTTACCTCCCTGTATCCTCTGAGGTGTTTTCTGCTTGTGCCCTGTTATCCCGAGGCCCCAGAAGAGGTAGCGCAAGCATGTGGAGGCACACATGTGCACCGCAGCTCTGGTCCACAGCCTCATCCACCCTACCCTGGCTTAGTGCCAGGGCTCCTCGAATGTGATGCTGCCACCCAGTCTCAACCAGGAGGCAGCTAAACCCCAAGAGCCCCTCAGATCCCTCCTGAAGATGACAGCTGCCAGCCGGCAGCTCAATCAGCTCCTCCCCCTCCCCCCCAGCTGACCCCCAGTGCCCCGAGCCCATACTTAAACTTGGGTCACCAGCGTGGAGTGAAGTGTGGCTTGCAGTGCCTCAACTCTCAGAGCCACCAGGCTGGCAACAAATAAAATGTTGTTGATTGTGCAATAAAAATATTTGATAATGAGAGTAGAAGGAAAGCAAATGCACAAATAATTAAATACCGGTCCTGGAAGAAGCAGTGCAGAAGTACAATAATAACGATCAATAAAACAATGAATTAAGTGTCTGCATAGTATAAATGTAACCCCTCTACAAATGGGGGTTCCTGAAAAGTCTTCCAAGAGCTGGTCTAATTGCTCACTGCCTGGTTGGTGTTCAAGCTAAAGCTGTTTGAATGTTGTTGCCAGTGAGTGCTTGTAAAGCCTCCATGTACTGTCTTTTAAGTGCTGCCTGCTTGCAGTCATAATTAGTCTAAATAGGGGATTGTGAGTTTCAAGTCGAGTCCTGCCCGGCTGAGGAATAATCGCTCTGTTTCTGCCATTGCTAATTGTGCAGAGGAGCCCTACTAAAAGATATAACTAATTGCTGGTAATCATTTAGAGTAATGATGAAATGTAGTTTGTTCTAACCTGCCTTTCTTGCAGCAAGGACTGCTCAGTTTAGCTCCACCATTTTGGTCCCGAATTGCGAATTGGACCAATCAGTGTGTGAGGACTCTAAAATGGGGCCTGTTAAAGTGGGACTGTGTGGTGCCAGACTCTGGGAATTGTAGT
Organism: Neoceratodus forsteri; assembly: GCA_016271365.2. Taxonomy (NCBI): domain Eukaryota; kingdom Metazoa; phylum Chordata; order Ceratodontiformes; family Ceratodontidae; genus Neoceratodus; species Neoceratodus forsteri. The sequence continues at coordinate 1,551,160,131 of CM057450.1, forward strand.
TTTGGACTATTGGCACCTTTTTGCACCAACAGGGGGAGTATGTTGTGACTGACAGCAGAACCAACCAATCAAACCTTTTGGATCTAAAGGAAATCCCCTGAGTTGTCTGCTGGCAAGCCAGATTCAAGTTGGAAGCGGAGAGAGAAGGAGCTTGCGTTGTTCGAGCAGCAGTTGTGCATAGTAGTTCGTGCGGGAGAACTGCGGAAGGCCTGAATTCTGGCCTGCTTGCCGTTTTCTGCTTAGAGAGAGGGAGAGAGAGAATTGGTTCGGACTAATTCTGATCTGTGTGCTGTGTGGCAAGCTACTGAATTGGGACCAGGCTTAACCTGTAGAAAACCGAAGATTTTGCTGAATGCGATCGGCCTGTCAGGGACGTTAGCTGCCTTTTCACTCCCGGGTTCTAGCAGTGACTTTGTGATCGGGATCAAGGAGCAGCCTGCCTGGTACAGTAATTTTCTTTACATATAAATGTGCTGTGAACTGGAAGGGAGTCACAACCTGTTTTTCCCCGAGCTGATTTGTGTGCTGAGGGCTAGAAGTTATACCCAGCTAAATACGGACTGAATCCGCTGCCACCTGATGCCGTTAGACCCTGCCACAAGGGCCTTGTCTCCATACCCTGCTGCACAGAAATCAGCTATCGCCGAGAGACCTGCCAGGGGATCAGCCCCCTGCTCCATTGCCTGAACAGGAACAACGCAGTAGTAACTCGTGTGATCCCTGCTTCTTCTGGCAATCCAGAAAATCCACCCATCGTCTCGACCATCATCCACCCTGTGTTCAGTTTTGGGAACCTTGAATCACTATTACGGTAGCACACTGCAACCGTTTTTTAAATCAAAAGTGTGTCATCTGATTGTTTTGTTGTGTTGTTGCTACGAACTGAGCCCTCCGGTTCCAGATTACAATTAGGGTGTGTGCATGTTGCTTCTTTTCTCACAGGGCCCCGACCAGCTGCAACGCCGGCCTACCCTGGGCAATGGACCTGGCTAGCCCCTTTTTCCATCCTGGATACCCAGAGAGGGTGACTGATAAGGATTCTGATTGCATGTACTGCAGTGTGATTTTTAGTGTGATTAAGCAAATTAACCTGATTATCCCCCATCCTTGTTATAGTCCCCTGAATAAATCAGATCTGTTTTTTCTGCAATTTACATTGACTGTGGTGTCAGTTTATGTTGAAGGTATTGCATTGTTGCTTTTGTATTGTATTACCTTATTTTACAGGGGGTCCCCAGAGCCAAATTGAAGGAACCAGTCCTGGGGGTAAGTACCAAACATATGTGTACATGCCAAGCATATCAGGGGTATTGGGAAGGCAGACATTGTGTACTGGTGGGCCACTAGTGGGAGACAAGGGGGTTACAGCATCCCAGAGGGCTGTGGCCTGGTTAGTTTAACTCATACCAACCCTGACCTTTGGATGGAGGCACCGTCCACCGAACCTAGGCCTCTTAACCTACTACTAGCCAAGCAGGCAGGGGTAGTAGCCTGTGGATAACGCCACCTAGGGGTTACATCTTGGAGGCACCACTGGGATTAGCATTCTCTAGTGGCCAAGTAAAGGAAATTACCCGATATGTTCAGTTTTGGTGGGAAAATGGAGGACCTTACTACGCCCAAGCTAAAAATTGCTCCCCATAAACTGTTAGTGCACTGAATGATGGGGTGGAGGAGGTGGAGGGTTAGACCCCCCAACAGTCTCTCCTGCTACTGTATGTCCCATTAGGGACCACTAATGCTGATATTGTAGCCACTGTGGAACATGTTAAGGGCTTAGGCGAGGTTGAAGTAAAGTGGAGAGATGCCGATTTGTTCGAGCAGACTATGACAGTCTACTCTCCTGTAGCTCCCCAATAGATCCAGAGAAGGTACCCCCTGTTATTCTTCCCAAAGGTATCCAGAAGGGGTGGAGGGTCATTCATTTACATAGTGATCCGGCTACCCCGAGTGGGTCTCCCAGTATAGAAGGATTTAAGGATAAGTTGCTCAAATTGTTAGCGTCTGAAGGATGAACTGCTCAACAGCTTGTAAAGGTGCTAGACCTTTCAGATGAGCACATGCCCTTGCATTCCCCAGCTTCTCCCAAGAGTTCTCCTGTAGCCTCCTTCTCCATAATAATTCCCCCAATACAGTTGGACTCTTACTGAAAGCTCAGACTTTTCTCAGGCACAGCCCCAGTGCCTATGGGGGAGGATGATTTAGAAACATGGATGGACTATGCTACCCCCTTGGTGCAGGAATGGCAGTGTTCAGAGGGGGAAAAGAGAAAATGACTAATGGAAAGCTTAAAAGGCCCTGCACTGGAAGCCATCCGCTTTGCAAGCAACTAGCCTAGAGGCTATGGCAGCTGAATACCTCTCTGCACTGGAAGGAGTGTTTGGCAGTACTGAATCGGGGGACGACTTGTTGTGGAAGTTCAAGTCAGCTAAGCAGTGGAAAAATGAGAAGTTGTCCACATTTGTTACCAGGATTGAGAGGGCTCTGCAGAGAGCCCACTGGAAAGAGGGAGTGCCCTCAAAGGAACTGAACCAGGTCAGATTGGACCATATCCTGAAGTCAGCCAGATACTCTAGTGTAATGATATTTAAACTCAAGTTACATGACAGGAAGGCTAACCCTCCCAAGTACTGTCATCTTATAAAAGAAATTCATGAGATCGAGACTGATGAAGAGGGCTGAGAGCCCTATGCTGGGATGGTTGGTACCTGCCTGACCCCGGAGAGGAATGACTCAGATGAATCGCAACAGCTGAGACAGCTGATTAAAGAATTGACTGAAGTAGCCAGAGAACCTGACCTGTATGAGGCACCCCCAGAAACTAAAAATGGAGTGGGATTGAATGTTGTTTCTCTGGAACCCCGGGCTGAGGGTACCCTACTGGAGGAAACGCGAGAGCTGAGAGCTCTAGTGGGGAACTGGCTGCGAACCACATCAAATCTCCACCCTGGTGGAGGTTCCGAGGATCAGGGATTCAGAGCATGAGCCAAAGATGAGCTGCCCCCTGCCACTATTGTACCAAGCCCGGGAGATAGCCTGCGACCCTCCAGAGACTCTAGAGAACCTAAGTTTTGCTACCACTGTGGGGAGGACGGGCACATCCAATTTGCCTGTCACTTGCTGGAGAATTTGAGGAAGGTTACTGCTAGGTTGCTAGCCTGGCATCAGTGGAACAATAACTGGCCACCTGGTGGAGCTGCTAGAAAAAGGTATGCTACCAAGGCCAATGCCAGATCGACACCGACATCAGTGCCGCCTGAATGGTCTGAGGTGATGGGCCCCTCCATGGAGATAACAGTGAAGGTAAATGGAGTGTCTATCCAGGCTGTGCTTGACAGTGGCTCCCAAGTAACAATAATGTTTCAAGACTGGTATTGGAAGCACTTGCCTGATGTGCCCTTACAGCCTTTGGAAGGACTGCATGTTTGGGGATTGAGTGAAAAGGCATACCCCTACTCTGGGTATTTCCGGATTTGGTTGTCTTTCCCTACTTCGGTGGCTGGAGTGGCGGAACAAGTAGAGACCTTAGCTCTGGTGTGTCCTCCTACTGGATTGTATGATGGAGTTCCCCTGGTAGTTGGGACCAATGCTCATATGTTTGGAAGATTGGCACAACTGTGCTAATGAGAAACAGGGCAATGGACTGGTAGAGCTTTGAGGATTCCTACATTGATTAAGAGGGCCTATGAGTCATGGCAGAATGCTGAGGAGGTGGATCAAGATGAGCCAGTCGGGGTTGTATGGAAGAAGGATCCCAGTCAATGAACCTGGCCCCAACACGCAGTGTACTCTACAAGGGAGGTCCGCTATGAAAATATGTCAGAAATAAGATACTCATGCTGGATGCACCAGGCAATGGAAAATTGCCAAGAGTTGCTGGTCAAACTCAGTATCTTACCCGCTTAGCTCATGCCTACGCCGACGGGTAATGGTCCAGGTTCACAATGTGTCAGATCAAGAAATTAGGGTGAATAGAGGCTGCACCCTAGCTACCGTGACACTGCACAGACACTGCAGTGTTACCCAGTAACAAGCACTCTGGAGTGACTGACAGAGTGACACCCGACTTGTTTGACTTTGGTGACTCCCTGTTGCTAGCTGAATGGAAGACTAGAATCAGCCGGAGACTCGCCCAGAGAGATCAGGTGTTTTGCTGAAGGAATGGGATGTCGGATGTGTCCAAGGAGCGGAGCATCACACACGCCTGCATGATGAACGGCCATTCCATGAGAGTCTCAGCGCCTAGCACCCGCTGATATAGATGATGTGAAGACACCTGCAGGAGATGCTTGCTGCTGGTGTGATCCAAGAATCCAGAAGCCCTTATGCTTGCGCGTGACATGTGGTGAGAAAAAGAATGGGACAGTAAGAATGTGCATGTACTATCGGACTCTCAACAGGCGGACCATTCCAATCAATACACCATGCCCCATATCCAGGATGCTTTGGACTGTCTGAATGGAAGCAAGTGGTTTCAGTGTTGGATCTTCGCAGTAGGTACTACCAGATCCCATGGCCCCAGAAGACCGTCAGAAAACAGCCTTCATCTGTCCATTTGGGTTCTATGAGTTTATGAGGATGCCTAAGGATCTCGGTGCTCCAGCTACTTTTCAGCGGTTGATGGAATGTGCAGAGGGGAATGAATTTGTTGGAGTGCCTGGTATATTTAGATGATGTTATTGTGTTTGGAAGTTCATTCGAGGAACATAAGAGACGACTTTTAAAGTGTTGGACCGACTGGAAGATTTCGCCTTAAGCTGTCTTTCGACAAATGCCAGTTCTTTCAGACATCAGTAAAGTATGTGGGGACATAGTGTCCACCGAGAGGATAGAGACCGATCCTAGCAAAGTTGAGGCCTTGACTACCTGGCCCCAGTCCCACAAGCTAAAGAATTACAATGCTTCCTAAGATTTTGTGGTTATTACCGCGTTCATAAAAACTACTCAAGGGTGATTCGCCCACTTCTGAATCTTACCCAGGGTTACCTCCCATGAACATAAAATACCAGAGAGTGGCCTCCACTGACACAGAGAAAGTATACTTCTGCCCAGGTGAGCTTTTTGGTCCTGCTGGACACCCGACTGTGAAGCTGTTCTCCATGAAATCATATATCAGCTAACTCATGCTCCAATCTTCGCCTGTGCTGATCCTGCTAAACCCTATGTGTTGCACACTGATGCTAGCCTAAAGGTTTGGGGGCTGTGTTATATCAGGAGCATGAGAATGGCCTAAGACCTGTGGCCTTTGCCAGTAGAAGCCTGACCTCATCAGAAAAAAACTATCCTGTGCATAAATTAGAGTTCTTGGCATTGAAGTGGGCCATCGTTGATCAATTCCATGAATACTTGTATGGAGCAAAATACTGGTAAAGTCAGATAATAATCCATTGATCCATGTGCAGACTTCAGCTTAATTGGATGCCACCGGCATCGGTGGCTTGCTGCATTGTCTACCATGACTATGCTGTTGAATACAGATTGGGCTTGAATCACATAGATGCTGATGCCCTCCCAGAGGCCCACTTCAGGTGATTGGATCAGGCTGTCCGAGCCTGATATTCGAGCTCTGTGCCAGAAGTCTGACAAGGAGGAACAGATGTCCACAGACGCAGTGAACTGCCTGGTAGATTGCTTGGGCCCCTCTGACACTTGTATACCAGCTGTGTACTGCCACTTCTCCGCACTAGATATTAGTGCACTGCCTCAGTTTGATAAAGACATCATTCAGCGGGCTCAATCCCGAGATCCTATGATCCGATCAGCACTTGAAGCTCTCTACGCAGGGAAAGATGTGTCCAAGTTGCGCTCCTCTGACTTGAGAACTGCGTTGTTGTACAAAGAAGGCCCTAAATTGAAGTTGATTAATCAGTCGCTATACAGAGAGATGATAGATGGGGGGGTCAAGTAGACAAGCAACAATTGGTCTTACCCACAGCTGTCAGAGACTTGGTGCTGAGGTCCCTACACAACCACATGGGCCACCTTGTATCGACCAACCCTTGACCTAGTGCGTCTCGATTCTACTGGCCTAAGATGGGGTCCAATGTCAAACATCATGTACGGCCTTGTAGGTCGTACAAAGAAAGGCCTTGCCCCAGAGGGCTTCCCCCCTTGTTAACATCACCACCAGCACACCCATGGAGTTAGTTTGCATCAACTTTTTAAGTTTGAAGCCTGATCAGCGGAACATTAATAATGTGTTGGTGGTCACTGACCATTTTACAAGGTGCGCCCAAGCATTTCCCACTAAAGATCAAAAAGCATCCACTGTAGCCAAGGTACTGATAGAAAATTTCTTTGTTCACTATGGGGCTCCCCAGAGAATTCATTCTGACCAAGGCAGAGACTTTGAGAGTCTCTTAATCAAGGAACTGCTCTCTCTGTGGGGAGTGCGGAAGTCTAGAACCACCCCTTATCACCCACAGGGGAACCCCAGCCGAACATTTTAACTGCACCCTGCTTGTCATACTGGGCACTTCCACCAAAGACAAGCCCAAATGGAGCCAGCAGATTAGCACCTTGGTACACCTATAACTGCACGAGAAATGATGCCACTGGGTTCTCCCCTACCACCTTATGTTTGGGAGAGAGGCTTGGCTACCAGTGGATGTTTGTTTTGGGGTCCCCTGATGGGGTCTGAGCTGAGAATTACCCAGTACGTGCAAAACTAAAAGCCTCAATTGAACCATGCATGCCAACTAGCTCAGACCATGGCTGCAAAGAGAAACTTGGTAAATAAAGAAAGATATGATAAAAGGTGAAGGGCCAAGAACTTCAAGCTGGAGACCTTGTGTTGTTATGAATCTGGGATTGCATGGCAAACACAAATTACTGACCGTGGCACCATCTTCCCACATAGTAGTAGGCAAATTGAATGACCTGCCCATGTATAAAGTGCGGCCTGAAAACAACACAAAAGTTGTCAAGACCATGTATCATAACCATTTGTTACCCATTGGTAAAATAATGATTGAATCTGAGCCCACAGAGATTGCCCCCCCCGGACCAGTGACACGGGTTGCTGCAAAACAGAGACAGAGTAAGCCTGCCCCCATGGTCACTGACTTAAGGTTCTCTCCACAGCAAACCCAAATTGATAATGACTGTCAGTCCACTTTGGATGAGAGTGAGTGCAACTATGGTTATTACCCTTGTTATGAACTAAGTCAGTTGTTTCAGGGTAATCCCATGGTCAACTGTGGGAATGAAGCTGGGCCTTCTGGACTGCCTTACCCCCAGCTTTATTCTTGGAGCCAATGTTCCCGAGAGGAAGTGCAAAGCATCAAGTCTGATGATATTGAGTCATTGTATATGGTGAAACTGTGTGATTCCCCTGAGGAAGAGACAGGTGAGCTGAGACCAACTGGTGGCATGCCAGAACATGAGTACTTTGAGTGTGATGATAGTTCCCTTCCAGTGCCAGAGTGTTCCCCGAGTGAACAAAGTGTTGTAGAACCTAAATCCACAGAGTCTTGCATTGACAGTGCCCCAAGTCTGAACTTTCCTGCTCAGCTAGAGGCCCCCCCTTGCAAGTAAGGAAAGTGCAGAGAGGAAGTTAAAGGCACAGAGACTGTGATTGTTCCGCTCAAGAAGAGTGGTCGAGCTGTCAAACCAATAATGTGCCTCAGCTATGATTCCCTGGGAGGTCTTTTGGATTTGCCTCTCAATGTAGTCCATAAAGGAGTCTATGTGTCCCAGAGCTCACTGCCCAAGCTGAGCTTAAGAGTAAATGCTTGGTTGATTGTTCTGCCTCCAGATATGGTGCCTCTGCCCCATCCAGCCTCAAGGTAGCCAATAGGAAGGGTCCCGTTATCATTGTTCAATGTACAGGAAGTACTAACCTGAAGTTGTATAGTAGTATGTGTAAGTTACCTGTAAAGTGTGCCTGATGTAATTCAGAATGGGTACAGTAATATGAAACATAGATAATATGTATAGTAATGGGTAAGTATGTTGACTTATGTATAAAATGTGATTGGCATAACATGTTAATGGTATAAATGCATGGTATAATTTGCATCTGAAATTATAATGATGGTACCCACTTGACGTGGACGCCAAGTTTTTCCAGGCCAGGAAGGGTGTAACCCCCCTACAAATGGGGGTTCCTGAAAAGTCTTCCAAGAGCTGGTCTAATTGCTCACTGCCTGATTGGTGTTCGGGCGCTAAAGCCGTTTGAATGTTGTTGCCAGTGAGCGCTTGTAAAGCCTCCATGTACTGTCTCTTTAAGTGCTGCCTGCTTGCAGTCATAATTAGTCTAAATAGGGGGATTGTGTGTTTCCATGCTCGAGTCCCGCCCGGGCTGAGGAATAATCGCTCCATTTCTGCCATTGCTAATTGTGCAGAGGGAGCCCTACTGAAAGATGTAACTAATTGCTGGTAATCATTTAGAGTAGTGATGAAAATGTAGTTTATTCTAACCTGCCTTTCTTGCAGCAAGGACTGCTCAGTTTAGCTCCACCATTTTGGTCCCGAACTGCCAAATTGGACCAATCAGTGTGTGAGGACTCTAATATGGAGCCTGTTAAAGTGGGACTGTGTGGTGCCAGACTCTGGGAATTGTAGTTTTGGACTATTGGCGCCTTTTTGCACCAACAGGGGGGAGTATGTTGTGACTGACAGCAGAACCAACCAATCGAATCTTTTGGATCTAAAGGAAATCCCCTGAGCTGTCTGCTGGCAAGCCAGATTCGAGTTGGAAGCGGAGAGAGAAGGAGCTTGCGTTGTTTGAGCAGCAGTTGTGCATAGTAGTTCGTGTGGGAGAATCATGGAAGGCCTGAATTCCGGCCTGCTTGCCATTTTCTGCTTAGAGAGAGGAAGAGAGAGAATTGGTTTGGACTAATTCCAATCTGTGTGCTGTGCAGCAAGCTACTGAATTGGGACCAGGCTTAACTGGCAGAAGACCGAAGATTTTGCTGAATGCGATCGGTCTGTCAGGAACGCTTGCTGCCTTTGCGCTCCTGGGTTCTAGCAGTGACTTTGCGATCGGGATTGAGGAGCAGCCTGCCTGGTACAGTAATTGTCTTTACATATAAATGTGCTGTGAACTGGAGGGGGGTCGCAACCTGTCCCCCCCCCGAGCTGATTTGTGTGCTGAGGGCTGGAAGTTATACCCAGCTAAATACGGACTGAATCCACTGCCACCTGATGCTGTTAGGCCCTGCCACAAGGGCCTTGTCTCCATACCCTGCTGCACAGAGAAGAGCCATCGACGAGAGAACTGCCAGGGGATCAGCCCCCTGTTCCATTGCCTGAACAGGAACGACGCAGTAGTGACTCGTGTGATCCCTGCTTCTTCTGGCAATCCAGAAAATCCACCCATCTTCTCGACCATCATCCACCCTGTGTTCAGTTTTGGGAACCGTGTGTAACTATCAGAGTAGCTCCCTGCAACCATCTTTTAAATCAAAAGTGTGTCATCTGATTGTTTTGTTGTGTTGCTGCTACGAACTGAGCCCTCCGGCTCCGGATTACAATTAGGGTGTGTGCATGTTGCTTCTTTTCTCACAGGGCTCCGACCAGCTGCAACACTGGCCTACCCCGGGCAATGGACCTGGCTAGCCCTTTTTCCATCCTGGGTACCCAGAGAGGGTGACTGATAAGGACTCTGATTGCATGCACTGCAGTGTGATTCATAGTGTGATTAAGCAAATTAACCTGATTATCCCCCATCCTTGTTATAGTCCCCTGAATAAATCAGATCTGTTTTTTTGGCAATTTACATTGACTGTGGTGTCAGTTTATGTTGAAGGTATTGCATTGTTGCTTTTGTATTGCATCACCTTATTTTACAGGGGGTCCCCAGAGCCAAATTGAAGGAACCAGTCCTGGGGGTAAGTGCCAAATATATGTGTACATGCCAAGCATATCAGGGGTATTGGGAAGGCAGACATTATGTACTGGTGGGCCACTAGTGGGAGACAAGGGGGTCACAGCATCCCAGAGGGCTGTGGCCTGGTTAGTTTGACTCATACCAACCCAGACCTTTGGGTGGAGGCACCCGTCACCGAACCTAGGCCCTTAACCTACTACTAGCCAAGCAGGCAGGGTAGTAGCCCGTGATAAGCCACCTAGGGTTTACATAAAGTACATGGTAATGGAAATAAAAAGGAAAATATATATGCAAATAGTTAAATATGAAACAGACAGTTCTATGGAAGCAACAAGAGAGTTGCAATCACTAGGGTAGAGCAATTTACAAATCTGTAAAAAGGCCAAGGATTATAAAAGGTCAGAAGCTACAAAGTGTTAAGAAAGTTCAAGACACAAAATGTGCAAAGAATCAGAGACAGTAGTGAAAAAGGAATAGCTCAAGAAAGGCTAGGGGCAGGGGTAGAGAAGTGAGACCTAAGAAGCATGTTGAAAGCAAGGTAAAAGGAGGAGAAGCAGATGGAGAGGGACACAGTTCCAGATGGAGAACAGGCCCACAGAAACAAAGCAATCTGACTAACAGAGGTGCTGCAGTGAGAAATACTGAAGCAGCAGGAGTCAAAGAAGTGAAGTACCTGAAAGGAGCAGTTCAAGAGATGGAAGTGAGGGATGAGAGCCAGTACTTAGGAAAGCAGTGCAATGAGAGAAGAGATTCAAGAGAGGAGAATGAGAAGCTGTGGTTGAGTGAGCTTTTGAAGATTATGGGGTGGGGACTCAAAGATATAAATTACTTTCAGAAAGTTGATTTGCAGAATTGCTCACAAAGTAAAAATAATTAATGTTCAGTCAGATTTGAGGAGTTTGTTGATCAGTCAATTTTGAGGAGCAATTTCTAAAGTGTTTATTTTTGACTAGTATATCAAAACCGATTTATCTGTTATGAAACAATAGCAAAAGCACATTAGACAGCATTTTGAGTCACTTTTGGTTAATTTTCCTCTCAATGTAGCTCAGAGAAATTGGAGGCAGGCTGACAGATTGCAAATTACACATTAAGTAGCCAGGCAGTTACTGAGCTGCACAGCCAGGGGCTGCTTAGGCACTGAAGTCTGCTTTCATTTTTTTGTTTGGGCAGTGCTTTGGCTTGAAGGTAAGTCAGCTGGGAAAACATTTGAGTCCAACACTGCAGTTGCTGAGGCGCAAGAATCACTACACTGTAGTCTCTGACCCTTCTCACCTCAGTAAAAAGATCCCCAATCACACACACACACACACACACACACACACACACACACACACACACACACAAATGTTAGCAAGTGCAACATTTCATTTTCAACTTTTCTCAGCATATAATTGCAGGGTACTTTTGCAATTATCCTGCCCAGCCTCCCGAGCCCCCCCCCCAAAAAAAAGAGCTGGCCCAAAGATTTTGAATGTTTTATTCTTTTTCTAGGGCACTGCACTTTGGTTTGGTCACACCACTACTTCTACAAATTAATTTTTTTCTACGGGGCACATTATCAATTTTGGCCCTACCCTTAGTGTCTTTTTTCTACAGTTTTTTTATCTTCTTTCAGTTCAGTTTTTAACGCCCCAAGTTGCAGAAGTTTTGTTCAGCCTCTTTCACATATTTAGGCCTCCTTCCCAATAAAAAGATAAAAATGGGTAACGGCTTATCCAGACCTCTCCTGCTCAGCAGTGATATCCTGGTACACACATTTGGCAGCAGACTGAAATCCTACTCCCACCTACTAACAATGGCAGAACACCCTACTTAACCTCACTAATCAAGTCACTGCCTTAGAATCACAGCCCTCAATACCTGATATAGCATAAACAAAACATCTCATGGCCTTTGCAGGAGAGAATTGCCCATGACAGATACGACTGCCAACCTCAGCAGCTTGAGTTAGGGCCTCAAAGATTTTGATGCTGGCTCACTGAGGCAGCGGCTGAGCAGTGCCAGGTGCTAGGCCATAAAATTTTATTTTGAACATCCAGTCACAAAATGAATAAGGCAATATGTCTCTCTCAGCAGCATCCCTCAGCACTGACTTTTGGTTGGGCTGGGATTCTGTAATTTTCTCTACTAGATGATGGTTTCTCACATATGCTGTTCCCGGCTGTCCCCAACCTCTTACCGCATGCTCATATCCTCAGTCTCTGTGCCATGCTCTCATTGGGAGGGGATAGCAGATGTATGAGACCACATCGGGCAAACTGCTGCACAGGCATGGCGTTTTGGCTGCAGACACCCAGTCAGTGATGGGAGGAGTAGACACCCAGCCACCAAGTCAGCTGTCGGCTGTTTAATAAAAAAAAAAAAAAAGGCGGCAGACATTTTAAAACACAACACAGCATAGACATTGATTAACATTTCCAGCTAATCAAACCTGAAATTGATTCACGATTGCCATTTTTTGAGTCACAGATTGTGATGCAACCCTGCTGATTTTATTACTTTGAGTCTGTAGCAAAGTGACAGAAAGAGTGGAAGATGGGATCCAGCCTGGCCAGGGGGACTTAGGAGCTGTATCATAGACTATATCCATAATTAAGCATTAGCAAGATCATTCTAAGGATGACCTTATTTATTTATTTATTGAATTTTGTTGACCCGGTAGGCCAACTGAGACTAGGAAGTCCCTTTTCAGGGGTGACCGGGGTTGGGGGGATACAGATGGTAACCAACTGACATTGAATCAGATTAAGCTGTCAGTGGTATTTTTAGTGAATGGGGGAAGTTTGGCCATGGCACCGGGGAAATTCCTCTGCTCTTGCAGTAGGGGGCCTGTTGCATGGCGACATGTCTCATTCTACTGCTGGACTTGGTGAGGAACGGATGGCTGAGGCTGTGAGCGATCTGGTAATTGCACCAGAAGGAATGAATATTCCAGGCAAAGAAACTGCTGTGGGGACGGCTGGAATGCACCTGCGAGGTGGCCAGCAAAACGTCCAGAGCAGCGGTTCAGTAACGGACCATTTGGGAATACCTTTGAGCCTTGAACAGAAGCAGCAGTGTTTAGCTGCTGAATTACTACGTGTCAGTGAGCAATTGACCTCAGAACGTACGCAGCAGGCAGAGGATCGAAAGCGGAAACGATCAGATGTGTCACCAGGTACCTGCAGGGTCGGGAGGAGTTACGGGGCTGCTCAGTTGAGGACACTTCCATGGTCTCCTGACTCGGTTTCGCTATTCCATGATGGGATTGAGTGCAGAAGAACCAGGGTCGTGGTCTCCGGATAAGGCCCTGCTTGCAGCAGGCTGGATCCCTCTTTCTGACGGGCATTGGAAGTCCAATACTGGACATGACAACCCTTTACTGGAGCAGATAAGTGATGATTTGGTTTCTTGTGATAACATATTACCTGCATCTCAACCTGAAGTTATTTCTACTGTGCAGTCACATACTGAAGCAGTAGGCCCTGATGACACCCCAGGTGCATCCACTACCACTAACTCCACATCGGGCCTCCACCCTGGGGAACCTACTAAGCCATCTTATGCTAGTCACTTCCACAAACCAGTGGAACTAGCAAAAAGAAGAAATGCAATTCTCCTACGCTATGTAGGCCCTTGTGAAAAAACCCCCAGACAGTTTTTTTGTGGGTAAAATCCTACTTAAACAGAGTATGGGGTTTTCTCCTTCGGAGGTCTATGCCCTCATTCATGTGCAAGGGGAATTTACATTTGATGTTAGCTTTTGTACCCCTGCATTATTGGAAACATTTTGGTGCAGATATATAAATCTGAAAACTAACCCTTTATGGGCAGACTTTATAGTATTCCCCCTTACTAAACAGCCCTTCCGAGTCATCACCATTCTGTTTAGAAATGATGGAGTAAATATTGTGGACACTGTGCACTGGTTAGAAAAAAGATGAGATATTCAGGGTAATCCTATGCCCATTCTAGATGCGGAAGGGTTCTGGAATGGGGGGGTGGAAATTTCGCATAAAATTACATCATACTGACCAAGATTTGATTCATTTGCCTAACTGCTTTTTTATTGGTCGGATAGGTTTTTATTTTATCCTGGGCAACCAAAAGTGTGCTTTAAATGTGGCTCATCTAGGCATATTAGTACATCTTGTGACATTTTGAAGTGCTCTTATTGTGGGAAATGTGTCACCCTAGTGCCCATTGTTTCAAGCAACCCAGGCGTAATTTTTGTGATACCCTGGACATGTTTTGACGATTGTCCCTCTGCTGCACGAAACACAGAGGATGCTGACTTTGGGTGCAGGATCATTATATCCATCTGGCAGTGAAACAAAGTCCAGGTCCTGTGGTAACTCTAAAATCTCTGACTTCAGGGTACCTACTATTGGAAAGAGCTCTGCTCCTACTCCTCTGATTGAGGATGGAAATCAAGAAACCCACATTTTGGAGAATAGGCTTTGTTACATGTGGGTGTTCTCAGGCTATTCTCAATACCTTGGTTTCAGATAATGGACTTCCTAATCCACTACTAAGGATATGGATTTTACTTTGCAGGGAAAAAGGAAAATCTACCAAACTAAAGGGTAAAGAAAACCAGACATGGTAGTACCGTAGCAGATGCAAATAAATTTTCTATCTTGGCTGAGGCCCCCAGGATTTAGATCCTGTCAATCCTTCTATTGATGGAACACTGGTGATAGACTCCCAAGGAGACTGCTTAGATTCTACTGAGCATTCGGCTCAGGGGCCTAAAAGTGGAAGAGTAACAAGGCCTTGAGCAAAGTGAAATGAAGATCCCTTTCTTCTGATTTATGGATTCTTTCTCTTTAAAGTAGCATCCTTGAATGCTAATAGCATTCAATCATTATATAAACGACATACTACCTTCTCATCTTTTTTGCATGCTAACTTAGATTGTATTTTTTTTCAAGATGTATGCCTACATTCCATGGCTGAGAGGTCTGAAGAGTGGCTTTGGGGAGGCAGTATTTGGTCCCAATGGGAGGACCAGTGTTCAGGGTCGGATTTGTTTTTTTCTTCTAAAATTAAGGTGGTACGACAATTAGAAGTGCTGCCAAGCAGAGCTTTGTTGTTGGACATCATGTGGGCTCACCACTTAATTCACCTCATAAATATTTATGCTCCCAAACAAAATACTAAAGGGTACTTCTTTTTCGGTCCCTCTTCCCTTATTACAAACATCTCATTTGGTGGTTTTGGGAGGGATTTAATGTTACTTGGTCCAGTGCACTGCCCCTACCCGTAATAAGAAAGTATATTGTGATGCTCAGTGCCTGGCTTACCTGGTTAGTGACGTGGGCCTGATTGATGCCTTTGGTTCTCTCCCAATAAAAGAGCGTATACCTATTTTGTGGCCCTTGGGTCTCTGTAATTGATTATTTTTTGTTTCTGCTTTTTCAAATATTAAGTTAGCACTTTCCAAGCTGTAGCAACCTCAGACCATAAGTTGTTAACAATAGTTATTAGTGATTTTCCTGAGGTTAGAAGGAGGTCAGGGATCTGGAAATTAAATACCTCATTACTCTATATTCCAATAGTGTGTGAAGGCTTTCTAGCTGTACTACAGGCGAGAAAATCAGTATTTTTCTTATATGATGACATTTCTACTTGGTGGGAAGATACAAAAACAGAAATACATTCCTTTTTTCATACAATAGGACGGATTTATGGAAAATTTAAAAATGATGAAATTGCCTTTTTAAGAAATAGTATTTCTTTCCGGATGTCTTTCAGACCCAGTTTAGGCCGCAGACCTACAGAAAGTTAAAAGTCTTAAGAGCGAATTACGAAGAAACAATTGAAGCCCTAAAAATGTTAGAAAATGAACAAAAGTATAATACTAATGGTAAAAGAAAAGATCCACTGCCATTTGATTCTATTCAACTTCTGAGATCGCCACAGTATGGAATATTTGATTACCTCTTCTGTAGTACTGTGTATAACAAGGATATTTTAAGAGAAATTGCTTCTCATTTCTCTCAGATTTTTGATAGTCAACATTTAGCAGTAGCTAAAATGTGACAGTGGTTAAGAACTCTAAATTTACCCCAACTGCCACAGGACATTAGCACTATTTTGACTAGCCCTATTTTACTGACAGAATTAAAAATGTAATTTGGTCACTTAAGCCTGGTATTATGCCCGGTCTGATGGTCTTTCACATGAAGTCTATAAATATATTTGGAAGTTTTAGGCTCAGAATTTTGTATGTGTCTAAATGAAGGTGTATCCCAGCAAAACTCCCTAAGAGCATGTTGGTGGGCCTTTTGATTTTGATCTTTAAGGGAGGATGTCGGAGATTTAAAACAATGGAGACCAATTTCGCTGTTGAATACTGACTATAAAATTTTAATGAAAGTTCTTAGTCAAAGATTAGCTACTATTATAGATCTGGTAGTGCATCCGTCTCAATATAGCAGCATACCGGAAGGCGGGTTTAGGATGCCCTATTTTGGTCCGGAAATCTTACATAAAGGAGATAATCAAGAATTATTTGGACATTTAGTTTGTTTGGATCAATCTCAGGCCTTTGATAGAGTCAAATATAACTATTTGTGGAGATATTAAGGTCCTTTGATTTCCTTCTTTGTTTGTCACTTGGTTACAGACTTGCTACTCTGGGATAAGCCTGATCCCAAGCGTTAATGGATGGGCGGGTGATGCAGTTTTGTTCATAGGGGTACGACAAGGGTGTCCTTAGTCCCTTACTACATGTCTTATCTCTTGACCTCTCTTACATGCACTATATCAGACAGAAGCAATAACAGGACTGTCAGTGGGTTCAGAAGATAAACAGGTGGTTACCTTTAGCTTTGCAGATGATCTAGAACTTTTTTTGGCAGACCGAACTTCTGCAATAGTCGCCCGTGAACTGTTACGCGACTTTAATAATATTTCTGGATCCAAAATTAATGTACAAAAGAGTGGAATTTTGTCCTTAGGATACGATGCTGGTGATGTATCCCTTGTCTGGGGAATTCCTATAGATAGAACCTATAGGAAGATATTGGGTGTTTTTTTTGGTGATGATCCCAAAGGTATAATTGGGAACAACTTCTAATACCAGCTAAAGAAAAGTCACATGTTGGAATACATGGCAGATCACCAAAGGAAAGTAGATTTATTTAATTAAAACCTATTTATTGTCCCATTTGTGTATCTTGCTGCTGTATTTCCTCCCCAGGATTTGGAAGCCACAGTTTATAGTATATTTTTCAATGTTTATGGGTAGTAGGCTGAACCCTGTCAAGAGAGGGATTACTTATTTACCTATACAAGAAGGAGGATTGGGTATGGTAAACCCAGTAGTTTTTTTCTATGTGGCCTTTATATTTTTTAATTTTATACCAATGTTGACAAACATTGACAAGGTTTGGATCCCCTGGATAGAGGATGAGATTGGAACCCTTTTTCAGGATTGGGACCTAACTCTTCCTCTCCCACGGCAAATGAAGGTGACCCATCTACCTGGACATCTTTCAGGTGTGATACATAAATTAAAAACCTGGAAAGTGCAGAAAAGTTCCCTGTGTACACTATCACGGAAATCCTTATATACTTGGATACTAGGTAACTTTTATATCTCCTTGGTATACTGAATTATCTACTACCCAATCTTCTTTGATAAATTCCTTTTTATCTAGCAAAAGACTTCCACATTATATGAGAGATTTTATTTGGTTATGTGCACATCGAAAATTAGGTGTCTGAGGGAATTTAAAGCATAAAGGTATTATGGACCGTACATGTCCCAGAGGGGGTGTTTGTGCAGACACTATAGAGACTTTTTCCCATTTTTTATTGGAGTGCCCATTTGCCATAGCCTTTTGGGAAATTTTTCACAGGAAATGGCCTCTGAATCCTTTTCGAAGTCAACCCTCAAGGATTTGGCTTGATGGGGTACTACCTGGAGTATGGGTAAAATTTGATGTTATTACTATTCGCTTGTTGATGAGTTTTATTAATTATCAACTTTGGTTAGCTAGGTGTGGCTGGTCTCTTCGACAACAAGTGCTAACAGGAGACCAGATAGCTTTATTGTTACAAAAGGCTATATTGAAGTGCAGGCTACTGAACGAAATAGAGTTTTACCAGAGTTGTATAAATTATGGTATGAAACATGTCCTGTTAGACACAGGTGAGGGGCTTTGTTTTTCTTTGCTTTCACATTATTTTATACACACGCTTGGAGAGAACCATAGGTACTGAAATCATAGTTTCCTATGGTTGAAATATTTAGAGTCATAAGAATTTTTTTCTCCTTTGGTAAAAACTGTATTAATTTATCAGTATCATAGTATGCTTCCTAGTGTTTACAGTTTGTATTATGGTTCTGGTATATGGGACCTTTCTGAAGTACAGTCGAGGAGTTTGGCTTATATGGTATGCATATTTTTATCTAAATTTTTTTGTGGCAACATATGAATTGAGGAGGTTGTTTTTCTCCTCTATCCTGATCAGTGTTATGAGGTAGGGGTAAGGGTTATTCTTTGAGACCAATTTTGTTTGACTTTTTAGAGTTTTGAATAAACAATTCCCTTACTCTTTTTTTTTGGGGGAGGGGATTCTTTTATGTGTTAGGATATGCTTTTGGTTATTATTAATTTATTTTCAGACAACATATGACTTTAATACTTATTCTATTTTCTTATGATTTGTATTTTTCTTTGGTGTAAGTTCACACTGTGTGCCTTTGTTTGATTTTTGAAGTTTATAATAAAAAATTCCCCTACTCGCCTCTGGGGGAATTGTTGGTCATCTCCCAAGATGGCCACTCTGGCTGTGCAGGTGGAAGACATTGATGTCTCTAAGGTGGGGGAGCAGACCTCACCCCCTATCCTCCAACACCAAGAGGTTATGGCTGAGAACGATGGATTTGAAGTGAATTTGGATTTTTTGGATGCTGAGATTTTTCTTTCTACAGAGGACTTATCCAAATCTGATGGCAACAGAATAATTGCTCAGAACAGTAAGGTAATGGAGTACTCATAATGGAAATAGAAACACCATGACTAAGGCTGAATTAATAGAGATAATGGTGGCAGAAGAGAAGCGCTTTCAGCAGAAGAGGGATCTCTTTAAGGAACAGATGTTGCGACTAGCTGAAAGTGAAAACACTGATACGGCAACATCTCGGTGTGACAGCCAACGCCAGCTATAAATGATGCAACACCATTTGTTTCATCTAGCTACAGTACAAAATGCACCGTACTAAAGGTAATATTTTCTCCTGTTACGATAGTGTTCAAATGTGGCTGGCAGCTCTGACTGTGAGGGGAGTCCGTGCTGAAAGCCAGAAGGAGAAAAGGATGGTGAAAATATGTCTGTTCATATGAATGGCAGCAAATTTACACCGAAAGAGCATAGACTCACTAAAACAGAAAGCGCTAAGACTCTAAATAGGCAGGAGTTAATCCTGATGTAATGTCTGATGCTGTCACCTATCAAACAAACTCCCGATTCCAGGAAGGGGTAATAGTTTTTCTTTTACGCCAAAATGACCCTAAACCCCAAAGGAAAGACATGTCCAAAGAGAAAAGAAATGCAGTTACATTGGCAAATAGAAGCATTGAAAACACTAAGCCTGCACCAAATGTTACCTCAAAAGACACATGTCAAAGCACAGGGAATGTTGCAACAATGGTGGAGGCCATAAAAATGGCATTTGCATTCCCACAAACACAGTCAGAGGCTACCTAGTCCCTGGGTTTGGCCTTACAGTCAGCTGGGTGGAAACAAGATTATTCAGGCATTTGGGCACCTGACCCTCGTGGGACAAGCTGACCCCACATTGCAGAATGCACCAAGCTGGCAACCCATAGGAAACCTGCTATGTCTGGGGTAAATGACAAGGAGAATTGTGCTAATGTTTTGTCACAGGAGCAAACAGGAGCAATGGCACAAGTAAAATCTAATCCTCCTATGCAGAAAATACAGAATGTAACTGGCAAGAAAACAGGGAATGATGTATTGAAGTACCCCACAGAGGGCTCTACGAACACTGCTCAAACAGAACAGCCAGACCTTGTAAACTTGCCTCCTCAAAAAACATTATTATCAGACCTCTTCCAAAAAACAAAAAAAGAGGCGGCACCTCATTGCAACGCAGTACGAATTAGGTACCAAGGCATTCTGGAGACATGCCCGGACAGATATCATGTGGGCAAACTGCTTTCGAAAGACTCTTTAAAATTCACTCCTAGAGAGGTATATGCATTTATAAATATCTCGGGGGAGGACAATTATGACATCAGTTTTCGTTCTGCATATGCTCTTGACCTATTTTGGGAAAGATATAATCAGATTAAGTTTTCCCCCACATGGACCCCCTTTTTGATGATTCCATTAACTAAACCAGTAATTAAATATGTTACAGTGATGTTCAGCAATGAGGGGGTCCATGTGGAGGACATAACCTTATGGCTAGCCCAGAAATGTGACAGTCTCAGTGAACCAGAAGCAATACTATATGGTGAATGTTTTTGGATGGGGGATGGAAATACAAAGTGAAGCTAAAAGGAATGATGGTGGTACTGAACACATCCCTAACTCTTTCATGTTAGGAAGGGATAGGGGTGTGTGCTTCTATGCTGGCCAGCCAAGAGCATGTTACAAATGTGGCTGAAGAAGACATTTATTAAGTATTTGTGATGTACCGAGATGTGATAATTGTGGGGAAACAGGGCATATTACGCTGCAGTGTGCAAACCATACAAAATGTGAACTCTGTGAAGAGTATGGGCACGTTTATGCTGAATGTCCATGGGCAGCAAAAAATAAGGCTCTAGTGACAAGTTTTAATTCAACAGGCACAGGATGCAGCCATGGCCATGCCAGAATCTCAGGAAACACCCTTGAAGACCCCCCCAACCTCAGATAGAGAAGGTTAAGTAAGAGGAGACTTACCATCAGACTGTAGACAGAACTTTCCTATACCTGCTACCTTACAACCAGTATGTTACACTGATCAGAGTGTTAGGGAAAACATAGACCAGGGAAACCAGGTAGTTGAGATCCCTGTACAAATCCTTAGGAGATCGACTAGGAGTACAAAAACCCCAAACCCAATGAACCTTCTAAAACTAAAGGCCAATTTGAAACGAAGAACTCATTTTCAGCTCTTGCTCAGGGGGAAGACATGGGAAGTGACCATGGGGAATCAGACACCCACATCCTGATACAGGTGAGCCTGTGTAAATGGAGATGACAGAAAATTACAAAACTAAGAAAACAAGCATTTGTCAAAGCGAATGTTGTCTTGCTGACATTGGCATTGGTAGTGCAGGAGTTGAACAGATGCATATAGGAATGGCAGTGAAGTATGAAGTGAAGTCAAACCCCACATCACCCTACAGAGACTGACAGGCACTGAGGTGTGCCTTTGGGCTTTGACCATAATGTTCATGGCATTTCAACTCACCCTACCCTGCAGTGCGACAAATATCACATTGTGTCTTGGGGTCCTCGGGCCTTACGCTCACCCCATTGACCATAATGCTCATGGCATTTTACCTTACTTTCTATCCTGCAGACACTGATGCTGAGGTGTGCCTTGGGGTGTTCGGCTTTACAGTCACCCCATTTCATAAGGACACATGCTGAAATGGGTGCAGCATAGGAGAATGGGGTGAACTGTGGGGCCGAACAGTCCAAGGCACACCTCGATGCTTGTCAGTGGCTTGAGGGTGGGGGGGGATGGTATGGCATGAGCATGACAGCAAGCAATGCTAAGACACACCCCTGATGCCTGTCAGTCTGTACAGGGTGGGACATTA
Source organism: Neoceratodus forsteri (assembly GCA_016271365.2). Classification (NCBI taxonomy): domain Eukaryota; kingdom Metazoa; phylum Chordata; order Ceratodontiformes; family Ceratodontidae; genus Neoceratodus; species Neoceratodus forsteri. The sequence continues at coordinate 1,551,181,743 of CM057450.1, forward strand.
TGGTTAGAAACTCTAATGCCCCAGCCATTTGTTGGTACAGTATTTGCACTACAAATTTGCAACACAGCATTTTTGTGACCCCCACCTCATGAAAGTGTTTTGGACCTCTGTTCATGAATAGTGGCACTGTGATTTTGTTAATCTGTCCCGAACATTGATTTCTCACAGAGACTGCGCCATTCTGCACCAGATGTGGGAAAACACTATTCGGGTAGGATGTGAAAAATGACAGCTGTACCATTCATAGGTAGGTGTGAAGAGACAACAGTGTTGAAAATCTTGAGTGAAAATATTAAAATGTGTGAATTTATGAGCACACATAGAAACTGCGCAATGCACATTCAGAACAGAGTCATTTAGTGGAATTATTTCACCAAATTTTCAACATAAGCATTTTGGGACCTTTGCTCATGAACGCTGTCACCATGACTTTCTTCATCTGTCCTGATCATTGATATCCCACAGCGACTGCGCCATAGTGCGCCACTTGTGCGAAAACACATTTTGGTCAGGATCTGAAAAATGACAGCTGTACTGTTCATGAGGATATGTGCAAACCTGACAATGTTGAAAATGTTGAGTGAAAATATTACAAATTGGCAAGTTACGAGTGTGTGTGGAAACTGCGCAATGCATGCTTGTAACATAGTCATTTTATGGACTGTTGTCACCAAATTTTCAACATAGGCATTTTAGGACCTCTGCTCATGAACAGTGTTACTGTGATTTTTGTAAGCTGTCCCAAACACTGATTTCCCACAGCGACTGCGCTATTCTGTGCCAGTGGTGCGAAAACACATTTTGGCCAGGATGTGAACAATGACAGCTGCACTGTTCATAAGGAGGTGTGGAAAAATGTTAGTGTTGAAAATCTGGAGTGAAAATATTACAAATTGGCGAGTTAAGAGTGTGCGTGGAAACTGCGCTAGCGCATACTTCGTAACTCAATAATTTTTGAATTTTTTCACCAAATTTGACAACATAGGCTTTTGGGAGGTCACCATGAACAGCTACACTGTCATTTTGTTATCGAATCCTGAAAGGTGATTCTGCAATGACCACAAAATCACCTTCTGGACTGAATAACGCCATGACAGTGACTGAATTAATGAGGAGGGGTCCCAAAACCCCATGTTGAAAATTTGCAGGCAAAAGTCAAAACAATGTCTGAGATATCCACAGGTTGAAAAAGCCCATTTATGCCATTATACAGCTTACCGGCATTTCTTCAGTTCGGGTTGGCTTTGAAGAGTGCAGGCGTGTTCCGGTCCACGAAGATCATTGCACTGGGCTCGGAGGTAAGTATGGGATTGGGGGGTGGGGAGGCAGGGTCGCAGAGGGTGGGCGTTGAGCGGTTGGGGGAGGGGGCTGCGGACTCAAGAGGGACCGTTTCTGTTTTACAGGTTAAAAAAAACATTGTGCGACTTTTTTTACAGGGCATTTGGCACGCCTAGGTTGGGCCCTGAGTGTTTTTTGGGGGCTGTAGCCAATGGGGATTGGGCACCCTCACTGGCCATCAGAGTTGGGGTCCCATGAGCAGAGAGGATGGGCACCCCCTCTGCACAAGACATGGAGGGTACATTATGCCAAGGGACTGGGCACCCTTGTCGACAAATTATCTTAGGAGGGCATGTGGACAGGGGATTGGGCACCGCCATCAGTGAGTAGGGGTCACATGTGCTGAGAGAGATTGGGCACCCCCTCAGCACAAAAAGAAATGTGGGGTTCATTATGCGAAGGGACCGGGCACCCCGTTGGCAAATTAACTTAGGAGGGAGCATGCCGACAGGGGACTGGGCACCTCTGTCGGCTTTCAGAGGGACTCAGAAGGTGGCGGCTGTCCCTCAGCTTCTGTAGGGACTGTGAGAAGCTGACAGGGAAGCCACCACCATGTTGCTTGACCAGACTAGGCAAGCAGTGATTGGCTGCTGCAATCAGGGCCAGCTCCATGCTGCCCCCTGACTGCAGCAGCTTTTCTCTCAAGGTGGTGGAACGTTTCTGAACTGCTGTCATAGACAGCATGCTATGCCAGTGCCACAGAGCCCGGCCTCAAAAGCAGTGGTGCCATTGGCTGCAGCAGGACCACACTTCTAAAACTCGTTTCTCCACTGAAGCAACCACAATATGTTGTCTGTGCTGCATGCGCAAGACAACATAAAAAGAAAAGGAGGAAGATAACCTAAAATCAACAAAGCCATAACAAATGCAGGACATTAAGGCAGGATCTGTGAATGTACACAGCTTACTGAACCCCAATAAAAGATATACAGTTTTTCAATACATTAAGCAGTCTCATTTGACTGTCTGTTTTGTTCAGGAAACCTGGATGCACAGTATACCATAGATCAAGTAAGACTCTTCCAGAATGAATGGACTGATGGTCCATCGTTTTGGTCATTTGGGCTTGATAAAGCAGATGGCCTTAGTATATTGTTTTCATCCTATCTATTTTCATTAACCAAACTGATAGATCTTAGCCCAGGACGGTTATTAATTATAGATGGTTTTCTAGGACACAGCGAGTATAGATTTATCAGTGTGTACGGGCTCCAAACAAAAGCAGATAGAGTGGCACTCTTACAGACTGTACAGCCATATCTTGTTACACTGAAATACATGATCTTTGGGGGTGATTTCAGCTGTGAACTTCCAGATCCTTCTAGTGGTAAAGAAAAGAAAACATACTGTGATTCTATAGCACTCAGGAAATGCATAGTAACAGCAGATCTTAGAGAGTGTAAAATTAATTATACGCAAAGATCACAGTTTACCTACAATAGGGGCAAATATTTTACCACAATAGATCATTTTTTTATATCGAAAACTTTACCCATCTCCAAACTTTCGATAACATCAGTAGAATTTTCTGACCACTGTTTTTACAGATCAGTTTCCAGGACACTGAAAAAAATAAATCTAAAAAAAAAATAGATGGAAAATGAATGTGGAGGTACTAACAGATGTAATGGTACAAGCGGAGGTATTCAAACTATTATGGGCAAGAACATCAGTGAGCTTTTTATATCAAGATTTGGGTATTTGGTGGGAGGATACAAAAAGAGATATCATTAAACTCTTTCAAAACCATGGAAGAAAAGAGGATGGAAAACTTTTTTAATTATTTAAAGTTAAGACAATGACTACATATCTTTATACAGTGGCTTCCACATCTTGTCAGGACTTTTGTTCCCAGATAGAACAGGTAAAGGCAGAAATGAAAGCATATCAATATGATAGGGCTCAGACAGTGAGAGCCATGCTTCAATATGGGACTCAGAAAACACCTGTAGGTGATCCCTACGAAGCATGTAAAAACAGGAAAGATAAAACTTCCATGGAAGCATTAATGGATGAAGAAGGTAACCTAGTAACTTCCCTCCCAGGGATGTCTGATATTATTCATCCAGATATAAAATCACAAGAGTTGTCCCCCTCCCAACACCCACAGGTTGAAGCTTTTCAACAATATTTCCAGGATATTCAGATTCCCAAATTCCCTGAAATCTCAGAAAACATGGATAAACCTATCCCACCCATAGAAGTTGAAACGGTATTCGGAAGCTTAAAACCAGGGGCATCCCCTGGTCTGGATGGAATACCTTATGAGTTCTATAAAACCTTTGCAAAAGAACTGATAATTTGCCTTGCAGTGGTCTTTAATTTTTTCCTGTCAAATCAAACATGGCCTCACTTTTACAGAAGGTTGATAATGTTTATTTATAAGAAGGAGACAAATATAGGATACAAACTGGCATCCTAGTTCTATTTTGAATTAGATTTTAAGATTCTTTCACAAATTCTGAACAACAGGTTAAACAATTAGCAACTTTAGTCATTTCCCCAATACAATTTTGTGGCATACCAGGAAGAAAAATACAACAGGACCTTATGGTGATAAGAGATGTAGAGTTTTCAGAATACAAGGAAAAAATCACTTTATTCTATCATTAGATCAGAAAAGCATATTTATTTAGTTTTTGTTGACCGGTAAGTGCACTAGACAAATCCTGCCTATTTTCAGGCACGACTCGGGAGGGTGATACAGATGAATGCCAACTGACCTTGAACCAGATTAAGCTGTTGGTGGCATTTTTAGTGAATGAGGGAAATTTGGTCAGGACACCGGGGAAATTCCCCCACTTGTCGGTAGGGGGATCCTTGGCCTCGCTGATGGAGGTCTCAGTTCTTGCTGGGATGGAGGTGGATGTAGTTGTGGAGGAGGTACAGTGGGAGATCTTATCTAGTGTCTCTGCGCCAGTTGCTTGCTTGAAAACATCTGGGGACTTTATGCATGGAACGGGGAACGCGACTGTGCTCCCTGAAGGTACGGACACGATACTATCTGTGAAGTCGCCAGAACAACCAGTTACGAGTACAGCGGTAACGGACGTTTTAGCCAAGGAGCTTGCTACTGGAGGAGTTCCCTCTGTTTCTTTCTGGCAGGAGGGTGAGTCTTTTGCTGCGGCACCTGGGCCGCTTCTGGGAGAAGATTCGACGAGTGCATCTGACAACCGGCTGGATTCCACGTCGCAGTTGGTGCGACAACAATTTGGTGTCAGGACCCTTATGGCTTCCCAACCGGCTAACTGGACTACTTCTGATGCGCTGGTGCATGCAGAGTGGAAGCAGACTGCTGTGGGTGTTTGGACTCCTGACACCTCTTGGGATGAGGAGTAGCACGGCGTTTTGAGCAAAGCTAACAGGCCTGCGACGGGACTTCTGATCTCAGACAAGGTATGATGATTTGCTATTTAGGATTCTATGACAATAGGCTGAGGGTCGATAGTGGCATATGGACTGGGGATGTTGTTGAACAGAGTGACTGTGGAAGCATAATGCACTTTCTGTGGATTCAAGTCTATCAGGCAATCTCAATATATAAATGGCATCTCTGTTTCAGGAGGGTTCACTGGGGCTTGCTGTTAAGTTGGGATCTTCTGGGTCTGAAGCTAAGGTACCTATTGCTCCAAATCATGTGGAGGGGACTACAGGTAGTGGGGGATGACAGTCTGATCCCCCAGATGGTCCGGGGGAGGGAACCTCTGGTGCACAGTATACCTAGTGGGGAGCTCCTGCTAAAGGGCCTACTTTATCTGATTTATTTAAAAACGAACTTGAGCAGGCCCCTAGAAGGAATGCTGTGCAACTTCAATATAAGGGGGCCTCTCTGAACACCCAGATAGGTATTATGTAGCCAGACGGTTGTTGAAAAATTCCATGCGTTTTCAGGCTGCTGACATTTATGCCCTCATACATGTTTCAGGTGAGACACATTTGATGTTAGTTTTAAAATGAATGTTGGGCTTGACAAATTCTGGCAACGATATGGTACTTTGAAACAGACCTCTTTATGGACCCCTTTTTATGTGATCCCCTTGACTAAACCAGCTATCCGGACAGTTACTATTAAGTTCTGGAATGAGGTGGTCAGCATTAGTGAAATTTATCATTGGCTCCAAAACTGATGCAGTATTTTGTCCCCTCCTGAAGCACTTATTGATTCTGAAGGCTTATGGATGGGGGGTTGGAAATTTAAAGCTAAATTTTTCCAGGTTAACTCTGAGATTGTGCATCTTCCTAACAGCTTTTTTCTCAGTAAAGATCGAGGGGTCTGCTTTTATGGGGGGAAACCTAGAGCCTGCTACAAGTGTGGGACCTGTACTCACTTAAGTAGTACCTGTGATCTTTAAAATGCAGCCTCTGTGGGGGTTTTGGTCATCCTAGTGTGAACTGTGATAATATATATCAATGTAATTTGTGTGAAGAGAAAGGTCACGCCTATCACCAGTGTCCCTGGGTTAGTAGAAATAGGACTGAGGGGTGGAATTGGGAAATTTGGTTCAGAAAGCACAGGATAAACAGGATAGTTCTGAAGTTACAACCCTCAGGGACTGTTCGCTTCCCCTCAGGTAGATGACATCTTACATGCTGAACAGACTAAGGTAGATGAGGGTTCCATGCCAGAAGATATGGAAGTACAGATTACTGATGTAGCTGTCTCTCTTCCTGAGGTTCAGCAGCAACAGGATTTTCAGAATGTGGGTGCATCACAAGCCACTTCTGAGGTTTCATCCCTGAATAGGAGAGTCACAAGAGCTGCGGCTCGTAAAACTGAAGTGGTTTGTGAGGTTCACACTGATAATGCTTTTGAATTGTTGCGGGGGGGGGAAGGACTCGGATTTAGACACAGAAGCTTCTGTCCCACACACTGATGATGAGGTGCCTATTAATAGGCCTCCGACCACGGTTAAAAAGAAAAGGGATAAGAAAAAGAAAGGAGGGAAGAAATGAAAGAATATGGCCACACAGGATGACAGAGGTTGACTTCCTTTCGCACGGTTATGGCTTTGTTCCGATCTCTTCCCTAAATATATATAGCTTCAAAATTACAAGAAGCAGATAGCTATTTTCATCATATGGCATCTTTAAATACCTACATTGTCCTTTTATAAGAGACAAGACTTAAATCCTTTTGAAATTAAGCAAGTTCAGAAGACTGGTGTGGGGCCTTTCATTTGACTTTTGGGAGGAGACCGCTGATGGTCTTGGAATCTTGTTTAAATCTACTCTGTTTTCTGTTTCTAGAGTTAGATATCTCTCAGGTAGGTCTTTAATTCTTGATTGTAGATTATGATTTCTTTATTGCATATTGAACATTTATGCTCCCAATCTAAGGCGCTAGAGTAGAACTCTTTAATTTAATTAAGCCTTTCTTATGTACTAGGAAACACATAATGTGGGTGGAGATTTTAACTGCAGCCTAGATATTTCCTGTAGGATGGAGGTTGAAAAAATATATTGTGACGCTTTTGCTTTAAGGAACCCGATTAGAGACGCGGATCTCACTGGTGCTTACAGACAGTTACACTCTGATAGTGGGGCAACTACTATAGACATATATATAACACCTGAATTGATTATCTTTTCTTCCAAATATTGTAGTCCAGTACAAGTTTTAGTGCAACCAAGTGAATACTGGATCATCATATGCTGTCAGGAGTATTTAGTATGGTGTCTGTGCCCTCCATATTTCATTTACAAGAGAATTTATGGAGGCTAAATGGTTTCTTCTTACTCATGCCAATTTTCTATAACAAGTGAGACATTATTTTATGCTAGGAAGTCTGTGTGTTGTGTTTATGACTCTGTCTGGGAAAGTAGAAAGGCACAAAACTGATTTGAAGTTTTTATTTATGAGCTTAGAAAACAAAAGGCACGGAAGAGTATATGCGTATCTTGAGTACAGGAACCATTTATATAAACTTATGTCTTTACCTGTCTCATCTCATCTACACTATAATGCTCAAATTGCAGAATTCAAGAAATGTATGTTTGCCTATCAATATAGCAGGTGAAGTCTCTGAAATAGAAATGCAATTTGGTACTACACAGACCCTTTGGTAGATCTTTTATGGCATGCAAAACTAGATTGCATGCTACATTAATGTCAGGTCTGTATAGTTCAGATGGCTCTGTCGATAGGTCAGTTACTGGTATGCAACGTATAGCACAGGCACATTTGAGTCAGGAATTTGGCACTGCCCCTGCTATGAACATCTCACTGGATGAGATTTTCACGGCGCCAGCTCCACAGTTATCTCATCATACAGCTACTGCTATGATTTCCCTGATATCATGGGAGGAGGTAGTTGTGGCCATAACACAGTTAAGATTAGGGGTTGTCCCTGGTTTAGACGGGCTTATACATGAATTTTATAAAACATTTTCTGATGAACTTAGTGAACTTTTGCCTATGGTATATACTGTTATTCTTCAAGATTCAGAAGTTAGTCAGGATTTTGGGATTGCTGTTTTAAAGTATATATATAAAAAGGGTGATTTTTTCTTTAGATAACTGGAGGCCCTTAACCTTCTCAACATGGATTATAAGATACTTGCTAAAATACTCAGTGTTAGATTGCAGAGGTGGCTCAAGAGGTAGTTGACACTTCCCAAACGTGCTATTTCAGGTAGGTCTATTCAGCACAATTTATATCTTTTAGAAATTTTGAGGCAAATATGCACATAGGATCAAGGGTTTGTACTTTCTTAGATCAGGCCAAGGCCTTTGATAAAGTACTATATCATTATTTATTTCAGGTATTGAGATATTATGGGATTCCTCCTGTTTACATTGGTTGGCTTAATACTTTGAATACTGTAGATGGTTTTTGACCACAGATAAATGGATGTTTAGGGGATTTTATTCCTCAGCTAAAGGGTATCAGACAAGGCTGTCCATTAAACCCTTTGTTATACACCTTTGCACTAGACCCTATTGTTAGACAGATTAAATCAGATGCTCAGATTATTGGTCTGGCCCCATATAAAGAATTGAGTCCTGTGAAGATATCAGCCTATGCTGATGACGTGGTTTTATTTGTACATGATAAGGCTGCTGGGGACAGGGTGGTTCAGATTTTCCACAGTTTCTCTGCGATCACGGGGGGTGTATTAAATGTACAGAAAAGTATATATTTTCCTTTGGATGCAGTCTGCACAGATACAGGATATAGAAGGTACTGCTACAACGACAGATCACAGAAAATACTGGGTGTCTGGTTTAATGTGCCAGATGGGGCTTCCTTTATTTGGGTGAACAGGTTGCTTGTTTGTGAAAGTAAGGTTCAGGTATGGAAAGCTTGGAAATTAGGGAAGAGGAAAAGGGTTATGATACTGAAAAAATTCTTGATTCCCATTTTTTATTTTTGAGCTACATTTATGCCCCACCTATACAATTCGAGACACGTCTTCTTAGTGCTTTTTTCCAAATGTTATGGGGTAGTAGACTAAACCCCATAAAATGGGAGGTTACTTATTTGCCTATCCATAGAGGTGGTCTCAGGATGATTAACCCCATTGCTTTCTTTTACTTTTTTATTTTTTGTGTTTTGCGCTGCGGGAGAAGTGCCTATAGTGCTCAGTGGGAATTTTGGGTAGAAAGATCTGTGAGGGAGGTTGTGGCGAAATGGGTTGCCTTATCCCCTAAAATTATACAATTTCTCCATATTCCTACTTGTGCTGTAGATTAGTGTTTTAAAAAGCTGAGACAATGGAAACTGCAGAGGTCCAATGTTCTGTCACTCAGTAGGAAGCAGTTGTATCTAAAGATTGTTAGTCTCACGGAGCCTTTGCTTCTGTTTCCAGAATGTACTCCTTCGAAAATGAAATTTGCTTTGCAGTTTTTTTTTCGATAAATGGATTCCTCAGCATATGTGGGATGTTAATTGGTTATGCTGCCATGAGAGATTAAATGTGCGTGGGAATCAGAAATATAAATCGATCACAGATCGATATTGTCCCAAGCAAACTTGTGTAAAAATTGAAGAAACTATGCAGCACTTCTTTTTTGATTGTGATGATGCCAAATTGTTATGGGAATCTTTTAGCCTTTAAATGGCAATGGCCTTTTCTAAGTAGAATCACTTATCAAAATCTAATACTGGGCGATTTTTCTGGTATTTGGGGGAAATTCAATAGCAGTATGTTACGGGTTATTTTTGCCATTTGTAAATACAATTTTGGCAATCCAGATGTCAATATGTTTTACAATAAATGTACTCTCCACCTCAGGTTGTGATAATACAGATTGAAGCAGCTGTTACTAGAATTATGGAAGAGGAACAAAGGAGAATGCCTAGGGCACAGTTTCAGCAGTTGTGGAGACATATTGATTTCTTTCAATTAATTGTTTATGTGGTTGGGATTTTCACGATGGAAGTGTATTCTTTTTTTTGATTTTTTGCAAAATTCTTTTGGGGTATGTTTAATGCACAGTCCAGTCTGCATGTAATTTTGGCTATTGTTTCCTATTTGTTCTCCATTCTGTTCTGTATGACGCTTAAATTGTTTTGAGTTTTTATTTTTTTGCTTAAGATCTCTTGTATGTGTATATGCTTTTTTCTTCCTTTACCTGATGTACTATTACTCTGTATTCTTAATAAAATTTCCCTACTCTTTTCAAGAAGTGCCATGGGATCTTTAATGTCCACCTGAACTACCACCAATCCAGGGAGATGGGACCTCAGTTTAACGTCTCATTCGAAAGACGGCACCTCAGAAGTGCAGCGCCCCTCTCATGCTGCACTACAGTATCAGTACTGGGATATTAACCCAAGTGCCAGATGTGGGAACTGAACCTACAGCCCTCTGATCTCCTGGCCTCAGAGGTGAGTGTGCTACCTACTGAGCCACTGACACTGACAGTGACATATGACAGAGTTCATCACCCTTTTCTTTTTTTTTGTATTACAACAATATGGTGTTCCAAAGAAATACATTGATTGGACAAAATTATTGTATTCTACAGCAGCTATTTGCCCAATAATATTAAATCAGGTAACACAAGATGTGAAAGTGAAAGCAGGAGTTAGGCAGGGATACCCCCCAAGTCCTTTATTGTATATCTTCTCCCTGGACCCCCTCATAAAAAAATAAACAACCTTTCCCTTTGGCAAGGTATTTCACATGGAGATCCAGTAGGGGGCATTGGGATTTTAGCCTATGCAGATGACATTTGTTTATTTTTTGAGATGTACGCACTTAACAATTTTTAAAGGAAATGAAAACTTTTCTGAGGTGTCAAATGTGAATTAAACCTTAATAAATCTATAGGTTAATGACTGGTCCAGAAAAGAATCCTGATTTTGAACTTGGTGGTATTTCTATTTAATCTGAACCTCTAAAGTCTAGGTGGTCTTTGGACCACAAAACTTAGCCCACATAACTGGGAGATAGCATTAAAACAGATAGAAACAAAGGTCCTGAGATGGAAATTATTGAAACTTAAAGGATCCAAATAATATAACAATTCCTAATACCAGGGCTGTTATATATAGCTATGATATCCTCCCCACACCAATGTTGGAGACTAGGCTATGTAATTGTTTTTTCAAATGTTGTGGGGTTCAAGGCTAAATCCAGTGAAAAGGTGTTTTACGTACCTCCCTACAGAGAAAGGAGTTAAGGTTGGTTGACCTCATTGTTTTTTTCATTCCATTTTTTTCTCCCAAACAATAAAAATTGGTCTGTCTTCTGGGAATTCATTACAAGGGAGATGGATTAAAAAGACCATAGGACATTACTTTGCTCAGTGGGACCCTGACCCTCCTAAATTACACAAAAATCTTAAAATACCACTTTTTTTAAAACCAGCAGTACCAAAACTATATAAATGGAAAATGAGCAATAATGTAATTAGGGAGAATACAGCAAAACAACTATATGTGATCATTCTGTCTACCATCCATCCAATTGACCCTGTGTTTAAGAACTGCCCACCAGAGAATAATAGTTTTGTGATTGCCCAACTAAAGAACAAGCAAATTCCCCATATGTAGGAAGTCCTATGGTTATCCATGTTTGGCTGCTTAAATATAAGAGGGAACTTAAAACACAAAGTCATTGAAGAAAGGAATTGTCCTTATATGAAATGCATAGGAAGGAAGAAACTATATGGCATTTTTGTTTGATTGCTCATTTTCATCTGCATTATGGAAAGAATTAGCAATAAGATGGAAGATGGTATGACTAAGTCAATTAAACTATGAGTCTTTTATTTTAGATTTATTCCCTTCCATTTTAAGTAAATTTCATGCTGAAACCCTGGTGGTTGTTTTTTGTATTTTGAAGTTTTATTTGTGGCAGGCCAGGTGCCAATGGATATTATAGCAGAAATTAATGTCCTCCGACACTTATGCAGTCTTAGTGGGTCAAGCAATGAGGTTGGTATTTCAAAAGGATAAGGCAGTACAAAATTCATTGAAAGTACAGAGATGGTGGAAATGATTCCCCATATTTATTAAATATACATAATAATCTGTATCTCAAGTTCATAAAGTTTGATGGAAGTAATTTGCTTTGTTCATTTCCAAATAGGAATTATGTTTTTCAAATGCATGGTTGTATATTTTTGAACATTTTCTTTCATTATATGATTTATAATTTTTCTCAAGATTTATTCTGTTTTCCAGTATGATGTAATACTGTTTTGTTTATGATGTTATTAGAATAAAAATTCCCCTACTCTTTGAGAGAGGGCTGTTGGCCCAGGACGATGGAGAGCTCAGTGGAGTCTGAGCAGTGCAAGGAGCAGCAGGTTGGAGTTTTGTCCTCCGCCCCAGGTGACGATTGACAGGAGGATATGTGTTCAGCCCAGGAGGGTGTTATGGAAGCAGATTTGGATGACTCATGAGGATCTGGAAAACAGCGATGTGGAAACCAGTATTTTGGGGACAAATCTTGAGGATATAAGCGATGGCAGGAACCCAGCTGGAAAAGGAGCTGGATACAAGGTGAATAGTTTTATTTAAGCTATTAGCCAAGGACAAACAGCACGATTTGAGGAGGAAGATTCCAGAGAAGCACCCAGAGTAGCTGATGGAAGGAGTAGTGGTGGAACCCATGCAGAGGCAAACAGTTCCGCTGAATGGATTCAGCCGACTGATGGAGGTGCACTAGCATGTTTTCTGCCTGTACAGAAATTATAAGGAAGATGTTCAGTATCATGGCAGAGCCTGAGAGCATGCAAAAATGGTCCCCAAGAAAGCTTTGCAAAATGTGGGTGGACTCAAGTATCCTCGGGTAAATGGCTACCTGATTCGGACATCACTTTTTGTATTCCAGTTGGATTTCTGATGGTCATGTCCTGGGAGTGGAGAAGAGCCCTGTCTGCTGAAAGAAGTCCCTGGCACAGGATATACATATTAATTGATGCCAATAATGTTATGGGACATAAGGAAACAAAACGTACCCATGAGGGAAAGCGGTATTTGGAGAACTAAAGCAGACAGAGGGTGGAAATGGGTTGCACGATGTTGCCAGTTACTGAATTGGTACAGTCTGATAAGGGGGATGAGATTCAGGAGGCTGTGAGAGGAAAGGGAGTACCCCACAGGGCCTCAGACATTGGTAGCCCAGCCAGGGTTGCCAGAAAGGACACAAACCCAGGGGTGGCCCCACAGACTAGCCCTTCTAGACACCAAGAGGAAGTGACAATAAATCAAAACATATCTAATTCTTCCCAGACCCAGCAGGATCTCCCAGAGGAAGTTCATGGAAATTTACCAAGAGTGAGCCCCCTCCTCGTAGGCCTCAAAGACTGAGGTTTGCAGATTTTTTTCATCTGCTGCATGGACCTAGATAAAATGCCATATGGATACGGTATAGGGAGGTTTAGACTTTACCTTAGATAGGTTTTTATGGGTAAACAATTGCTAAAAATTCAACGATTTCATGGCATCTGAAGTATATGCTTTAATACATATATCAAGGAAGAGACATTTGACATTAGCTTTCGATCCCCCATGCCTTAGACAGATTCTGGATGAAGTACAACCAGCTAAAATTTCCATCACTTTAGACTCCCTTTCTGTGTATTTCTCTGACAAAACCCACTATAAAATTCATTACTATGTTCCGCAATGAAGGAGTACATGTGAGTGACATCATCCACTGGTTACAGCAAAAGTGTAGTCTTGAGTGCCTCTGAGGCCATCATAGATGATGAATACTTTGACAGGGCATGGAAATTTACAGTGAAACTGAGACAAGAAGCAGAGAGGACTGTGCATTTGCCAAATAGCTTTTTATTGGGAGGGACAGAGGAGTCCTTTTATGTGGGACAGCTGAAGGCATGCCATAAATGTGGGACAGAACGCACCTTGCAAGTGTTTGTGACAAGGTTAAGTGTAGTGTATGCATTGAGATTGGGCATGTCAGCATGCAATGCGCTAACCATGCAAGGTGTAATTTGTGTGATGAGTTTGGTCACATTTTTCAAAACTGCCCACAGGCAGCCCATAATAAAGCCAGAAATGTTAATCAGGATGATATTATTAAGAAAGCCCAACATTCGTAAATACACCTTCCCAAGCTCACCCTCCTTTGAAGCTCCCCTCCCACCCCCACCCCCCCCTACTGGAACGGCAGGTCCTACAGAGTCTCCTGTAGGGAAGTAGACACTGTTTCTGAAACTACTCCTGCAGACAATGGTCTGTCAGTATACACAAATCTCCTTGTCCCAAACCAGGCTATCACACAGCAGATGGAAGGGCTAGGAAAACTCCAGGAGTCACTCTTCCGATGAACTGGCTCATGGGTCTCAGGACAGCATACTTGAAAAGGAAATGAACAGGCAAACTTCCCATCTTCCCAGAGGGAAAACTCTATCCCAGAAGACGGAGCCTAAGACTGCAGAAAGCATCTTCATTGGAAATAGTAAATGATAGAAAAAGACGGGCAGTGTTTACTTATATGCATGATATGAATATAGATGTGTGTTTTGTACAAGAAACATGGTTCTGTACAGCAAGATTAAGTTTTTGGCAAGCAAGGAGTAGATTTGGGGACCCTCCTACTGGTCCTTTGGGGAGGATAGGACAGATGTTTGCAGGGTCTAGTTTTACGTTTCAGAAAATAGTGGATTTGGTATTGCGTAGGGTTTTAATTTGGGATGGGATCTGGAAAGGCAGGTCCAGTAGATTTTTGGTGATTTATAGTCCTCAGACTAAAGCAGAGAGGGTGTAGATCCTGAAAGATCTAAAACCATTTTTGGCCACTGCAAGAGATGTTTATTTAGGTGGGGACTTCAGTTGTTCTCTGAATGTTTCTGCACGAAAGGCACAAGGAAAAAATATATATAATGTATGGTAGAACGTTGTTAACCTTAGGAAATCATCATTTCCTAAGGTTGTTAACCTATCGATGTGACGTAGAACTGTTGTTAACCTATCGATGCTACGTCACATCGATAGGTTTAACAGCAATTGGTCCGCGATGCACGCCTTTTTTACACGGGAACTGACAGATGAACGCAGTGGTTAGGGAAGGACTGAGCGGCTGCAGTGGTGACTATTTTTCAAAAAGTAAGCAGCCGTTTTACTTTTTACTTGGGACCATACACTATAAAAAATAATGTATGGTCCCTCTATCAGCAACCTGTCACTGTTAGCTGTCTCGAGGTTGCCATGGCGACGTAAACCTCTCGCGCTTCGTTCTTGAGGCTTACACAGTTGCCCTGGCAACCCCTCGACAGTTAACAGACCGGTTACCGATAGAGGACCATACATTATCCTCTATATTGTGATTCCACTGCTTTAAAAACCTGTGTGGAGCATGCCGGCCTGATTGACTGCAGCAAAGGAGCTAATCCAAAGATTAATTATACATTTGTAAAAGGATCACTTTAATCAAAAATTTATGACATTTTTGTATCCAAACATATCCAAATACAAAATACGAGAGGCATACCAGAGGAATTTTCTGATCACCTAGCAGTGTATTCTCATGTAGAACCAATAACTGGAGGTGTACCTAGGCAGAATAGATGGAAAATGAATACAGACACCATGGCATTGCCTGAGGCTCAGAAAGGGATTTTGGACATCTTAATTTACAGAACATCAGTGTCATCATTGTATGAAGATTTAGGGAGGTGGTAGATTGACACAAAAGCAGATATAAGGGAATGGTTTCAGAAATTTGGAAAAACAAAACCAAATGAAAAAGGGTTGAGGTCTATTACACTCAGGACACAGTTATATAATTTATTAACAATATCACATTAGCAAAGAGTAGACTTAGGAGATCAAATAAGGAAGGTAAAACAAGACATGTTAGAAGTACAATATAACAGGGCTAATTCATTACAGGCAGAAGTTAGTTTTGGGAAACAGAGAACACCTGAGTGATCCATGCAGGCATGTAAAGAACGGATAGAAACCGTACAATTTTCAGCTTCAATGGATGAGGAGGGGACGAGACATGAAGGAATTCAGGGTATAGTACCAATAGTAGAAAACCAGTTATATGAATTCACACAAAGTGAAAATGTAAATTTAAGCAGAATGGAAGCATATTTAGAGGGATTACAGGATTTAGATCTAGGATAAAAGTTTAGGGACACAGCTGAAACAGATGTTCAGGATGTAGAAATACTACAAGCTATAAAGTCTCTAACATTAAATATAGCTCCAGGGGGCAGATGGGATACCAAATGAATGGTACAGACTGTTCCCAGATATTATGGCTGTTATGTTGGGGAAGGTTTTTAGATTCTTACTGATACAAGATACATTACCAGAATAATTTAGTAAGGGTTTAGTGATGCATCCATTTAAATCAGGGGACAGGGAACAAATCAGTAATTGGAGACCTATCTGTTTATTAAATGCAGATTTTAAAATGTTGGCCTTTATATTACAAAATCGCTTAAAAGTTATAGCTACTGATGTCATTCATCCAGTTTAAACTTGTGCTTTACCTGGCAGACACATCCAAAACAGTTTATGCATCATGAGGGATGTCCTTCATTATTGTGAGGTACAAAGGATATCGGGGTTTTTACTATCTTTGTATCAACGCAAAAAGTGTTCGATAGAGTGAGTCACGAGTTCTTGTTTAAGGTATTGGAGATATATGGAGTACCTCTGAGATTGATAGGGTGGATACAGGTGTTGTATACAAATGCAGTTATTATGTCCAATTTAGCAGGACCTCATGGGAAATGTTTTTACTTAGGAAAGGGTGCGGGTGCCCATTGAGCCCATTGTAATATCTGTTTGTGTTGGATCCCTTTATCAGAAAGGTGTTTCTCAATCAGGATATACAGGGCATTAAGGGTATATCTGATAGGTCTGGAATAGAAATAATTACGTATGCAGACGATGTGTGCAATGGTGAAGAGTGAAGATGGGTACATTATCTTCTCTAGGAAATGGAGGAATATGGTATGGTATCAGGGCCAGTCTGAATTTACAGAAAAGTAAAGCCATGATTTTGGGAGGAGGGATATCGCTCAACAGGATGTGTATGGGACTGAGATTCTAACTACACCTATAAAAATCTTGGGGGTATATTATGGGCCAGGGATATGGGCAAATGTAATTGGAAAAACTCTTTACAGATAGGAGAATGGAAGGTGGCAAGATGGAAAGGGTGGAAAATGTAAAACAAAAAGGGTGCATGTTATAAAACAGTTTTTGTTACCTATTTTTTTGTACATTAGTGCTGTGTTCCCCCTCCCAGTATGTTTAGAAACTAGAATATATTGAGTCTTTTTTCAGCTTTTCTGGGGGAGCAGACTCAACCCTATAAAAAATGAGATAACATATTTACAGATAAAAAGTGGAGATGTCAGGATGATAAACCCGGTAGTTTTTTTTCACTACATATTTTGGGCAGTAAATATTAAAACCTTGTTTTTAAACAAAATCAATTTGGTAAGGACTTGGCTAGTTCAAAATATTAAGGGTATTCTACCAATTTGGGTAAATCAACCTGTCTGAGTGGTAGGAGGAATGACAGTACCAAACTGTTTGAAAAGTTCATTTCAGAAAATGTACAAATGGAAGGTGACAAAAGAAATGATTTTACAAAAGACTATGAAAGACATATATCAAGAGGTGTTAAGGAGCCTGGCCAGAGGAACCAGAGTTTAAACATTGCCGGGAAGGGAGGCATTTGGAGGTGATTAAACAAATAACAGATCCAAGGATCCCAACATGAATGTGGGATGTTCAGTGGCTATGTGCCCATGGGAGGATTGGCATAAGGGGAAATCATAAGCACAAAGTGCTAGAGGATAGAAATTGTTTATATGCAGAGTATGAAAATCAATTGGAAAGTCAGGAACATGTTTTAACAGAATGCTCATATTCCACAGAAGCATTGAACTACCTTGCAGTCACATGGAAGATGCCATGGATGAGGAAGTTGACATATAATATGATGACACTGGGAGATTTTCCCCAGCTCCTGACAAGGTATGAGCCAAGTACTATAAGAGTTAGTTTTGCTTGTATTAAATATTACTTATGGCAAAGCAGATGTTAATTTTTGTTTCAGCAAAAAAATTATGGTATATCTAATTTTTGTATGCACTGTGAAAATGCTTTAATGAAGTGCATCGAGAGATCTGAATCTGTATCCAAGGGCACATGTTTTGGTGTGGTGGAGGGATTTTCTTTTATTTTAAAGTATGGGTAAATAAAATAGATTAGAATCTTATACTATGTACTCTTTCAGTTTGGGTAAAGAGGAAGAGGGACTAAGAGGCACAGTTTGGGTGTTTGGTGCTGGGTATTATGATATGGTTTGAATACATGTGTGTTATGGATTTCTTGCAATAAAAATTTCCCTACTCTTTCAAGAAGTGCCATGGGATCTTTAAGGTCCACCTGAACAACCACCAGAACAGGCAGACAGGACCTCGGTTTAACGCCTCATCTGAAAGATTGCACTCAAGAGACCTTAGTCCTGACTGGAGAGGCTCATAGATGTCAAAGGCCTTGAGGTGTGCCTCAAGCTGCTGAGCCACTATTTTCTTGATAACCTTACCCGGAAAGGGAAGATTAGAGACTGGTCTATAATTTGCCAAGATGTCAGGGTCAAGAGATGGTTTCTGCAGGAGGTGCTTCATCAGCGCCCCTTTTAAAGTGCCAGGGAACAACCCCTCTGAAAGTGAACACCAGACTATCTCGGCAAACATTGGCCCTACAGACTCCACGAATCCCACAAGGAGACAGATTGAGCCTGGGTCCAGCTCACGATATGTGGGCTGCAGCTCCAAAAATCACCACACAGACCTATTCTACCCCTACTGGTCTAAATCTGCTCCAGGCAAGAGGAGAGCTTCCAGAGATGGCTTTCCTGCTACTGTGGGGCTGTGACCGTCATGTTGGAGAGATCCCAGACCTGATGGAGGACACCGTGTCAGAGAGGAACAGAGTAAACTCTTCGCACTTGGCGACTGAAGCTACTACTCTCAGCTGCAGACAGGCAGGGTGAAGTAGCCTGTCTACAGTCTGAAAGAGTTTAGCTGGGCTGTTCCTCCATGCAGCACTCTTCCCGGACAATAATGCTGCCTTCTTATGGGAGATAGTCCTTCGATACTCACTGTAGTGAGTTCTGAAAGCCAACCTGTCCTCCTCAGACTGCAGTCTCCACCAACCATGCTCCATCCTCTGACCTCTGGTTTTCATCTTCTTGAGTGCCCCATCACACTCAAGGGGGTCTCAAGGGAGAAGACCTGGGTCATATACGGAATGGTGCGATAGAGTCGAGTGCTGAGGTGATAACCCTATTATAGGCTGCCACTGCCTCACTTGTACCTGTCTGACAAGCAGCACTAACTTCCAAGAGGTACAGTACTGCCATCAGTCCATTTGGGGACAGCCCCTTTAAAGGGCGATAATGGACGAATGCCACCAGGGGAAGGACTACCGAGGGGGGCCCCTGAACAAAAAATCTACTGTGCAATGATCCAATCAAATGACTAGATCAATCTTGAGATCAGTTATCTCAAGGCCCAGTGAGAATACTAGGTCCAAGGCATGTCTATGGCAGATGGTCGCAGTAGCAACATCTTGGCGAGGCCCAGTGAGGTCATCGTCTGGAGGAAGTCTTGCCCAAACTGCTATAGTTCATCATTGATCCAGGTGTTGAAATCACCCAGGACCAATAACTTGGGCAATTCCAACACTTTCTTGGTGACAAAGTCTGCGACTTCCTGCAGAAATTCCCCCTCACGCCCTGGAGGCTGGTACACGAGAAAGATTCTGCAACCTGCACCTGGACCCCTGTGCAAGGCCCAATGTTCAGACAACAAAGTAGAACTCACTGCAAAGAGAAGTTCAGTTCAGATCTAAAAACAGATGGCTACACCTCTGCCCATGTGTTCCTCCTTGAGCAGTACACTACGGAGAATCCAGCTGGGATAGATGCCTCAAAACTGGGCCAATGTCATCTACGTGCCAGGTCTCTGTGATGCAAGCCAGATCGACTGAGAAATCATGTCTGCTATAATAGCAGTCTTGTTCCTAATCAGTCTCACATAACACAGCACCGCCTGAAAGGGACTGGCAGAGGTTGTGTCAACCCAATGGCTGCCTGCCCACTCAGCCCAGGGTATGGGTAACAAACATGTCTGGCCTCTCCCTAGACCCCGTTTCACCCCAAGGTGCCTCCCGGTCCTAACCACCCCAATATGGCTCTCTCCCACTACAATCCTAACACCCCGCTGTCTACTATCCTGCTTCCTCTCGATCCCGACCTCCCTACAGCTCCTAATCACCATAAATGACAGTGGGAGGTCAGTGAAAGGGGTGGAGATCCAACAGCAGGGATGTCAAGTAGGTGATCCTCTGGGGTCCGAAGCCTAAGCACATCTTTCTCAAGCCACTGTCTACTCACTATTAGGAATGTGACAGAATTTTTGATTCATTGTTGTTTGTTTATACTGCTTTGTATGTTTACCTGCACCTATTGTAGACAGGGATTCTAGTAATGTGGTAGACTTTTTGATTCATTGTTGTTTGTTTATACTGCTTTGTATGTTTGCCTGCACCTGTTGTAGACAGGGATTCTAGTAATGTGGTAGAATTTTTGATTCATTGTTGTTTGTTTATACTGCTTTGTATGTTTACCTGCACCTATTGTAGACAGGGATTCTAGTAATGTGGTAGAATTTTGATTCATTGTTGTTTGTTTATACTCCTTTGCATGTTTACAATCTAATATTTCAGAGATGTATACATGTCTGTTGTAATGTATGTTTTGCTTTTTAACCTGGGCCAAGCCTGTAAAAGGGCCATGTGGCACCAGCACTTCTTACCCAGTCAACAAATTTAAATAAATAAATAAATACACACATAAACAAACTATTAAGTAACTGATCTAACATATTATAAAACTGCCCCACTTAGCCCCCACTCACCCTATGCCATATATATACAGCCAACTAATTAATCAACCAACCAGCTCTACTACAATAACGTTCCTGTACACACACAATCATCGATCAACCACTAACTTAGAAACACTCACACCTACCCCTCACCTCCTCCCAGCCACTAAAACTTCAAATAAAATAAATAAAACAAAAGGGGGCAGAGGGCTGAGAGAGAACAAGCTTGGCTAAAGGTGGGAGGAGGGAGATTGGGTAGAAGTTCTGTGGGGCAAAGGAGTTGCCCCCCCTTGTGGAGGGGGGGAGGACTTTAGCCTGCTCCCAAACATGGGAACAACCCTGGGCTGAAAGGATAGATTTAAGAATGTAGAGAGTGGGGCTGGTATAGCAGGAGCAGAGAGGTGAAGGAGTTTTTTAAAGGAAAGGCTAGTTGGGTTCCTTGAAACAAACAGGCTGCAGGACAAAATATAACATTGGTTCATGTCAAGGAGATCCTGTCAAGCCAACCTGATCAGCTTCTTTGATTGGGTAATGAAGGCATCAGAAAAGGCCAAACGGTTGGCATCCTGTGTCTGGATTTCAGCAAGGCCTTCGATTCACTTCCCCAGAAGAGACTGTTAAGGAAGTTAGAGAACCTAGGGGCAGGAGTCAAGTTAGCAATGGGGGTGGTGAATTAGCTCAGTATTAGGACACAAGGGTGGTAGTGGTGGGGAGCGCTCAGGTGCAAGGGACGTAACCAGTAGGATCTCACAGGGGGCCACGCTCGGTCCAGTGTTATTCAGTGTGTTTATTAATGACATTGGAGATGGCATCAAAGGGAAAATCTTCCTCTTTGCAGATGACACCAAGTTCTGTGAGAGTATGGACATGGATGAAGGGTGCAGAACCAAAGGAGGAATAGTAAAGCTGGAAAGGTGGTCTTGGCATATGGCAGTTGGGATAAAGGGTAAGAAGTGCAAGATCATGCATATTAGGGGCCAGGGTCACTGTATCAGAGAAGGAGGAGGAAAATGACTTGGGATAAGCATTACCAGCAACCTAAAGAAGGCTACACAGTGTAGAAAAGCTGCAGCCAAGGCCAACAGATTGCTGGGCTGCATTGCTAGAGGGTTCACAAGCAGAAAGGAGGAGGTTATCCTGCCACTGTACAGATCCCTGGTGCGACCACATCTGGAGTATGACATGCAGTACTGGAGTCCCTACCTGAGGAAGGATATCAACATGCTTGAGGCAGGACAGAGGGGGTGACAAAGATGATTCAGGGACAGCATGACTGGGCATATGAGGACAGCCTGTGAGAACTTAGTTTGTACTCACACAAGGAGAGAA
The DNA here is from genome assembly GCA_016271365.2 of Neoceratodus forsteri. NCBI lineage: Eukaryota > Metazoa > Chordata > Ceratodontiformes > Ceratodontidae > Neoceratodus > Neoceratodus forsteri. The sequence continues at coordinate 1,551,203,755 of CM057450.1, forward strand.
GGAAGAGAGAGGACATGATTCTAAACCTCAAGTACCTGAATGGTATAAACAAAGTGGATATCGGGGACCTTTTCCATCTTAGTGAAAACAAGACTGCAAGGGGTATTGTTACAAATTGGCAGGGTGAAGGTTTAAGAAGGAGGTCAGGAGACACTTTTTTACTGAACGGGTGGTGCCAGGGTGGAATGCACTCCTATCTGAGGTAGTCAATCAGAAGACAGTGGAGGGGGTTTAAGTTGGGGTGGGACAGGGTGAAGGGGAGGTTCAGAGTTTTCAGGAAGGGGGTGGGGCCCACTGTAATCTCTAGATGAGGGGATCCACAATCAAGCAGACTTGATAGATCAAAAGACTGACTTCTGCTGCCAAATTTATCTGTTCATATGTTAGTTTTGGGTTAGGGTCCATGTTACTGGGCTGTGGCCTTGGTGGGGTTCAGAGAATGGTATAGTGGACGGAGTATCAGCTGGAGTAACAAGGAGAAGGTAGGAAAGAGGAAGTGGGAGTAGAAGGGAAGAGTCATGAGGAGGAATTGGGCAAGGTAGCACAGGTGTTAGTGATTGAAGGGAATTGGGACTTCAGAGGCAGTGTAGAAAGGGCAAAGAAGCCTCTAAACTTGAGTTCTGTGAGGTTGACTGGAGGGAAAGGGCCAAAGACTGTGTGAATGATCTGCCAGAATTTGGGTAGGTTTTTTTTTATGTTAATTTCTTTCTTCTGACCAGTGCAGGTTACTAGTAGACTCAACCCCCCCCCAACTCTGTCACTTTGCTTCCCAGGGGTTAACCTTCCGATCCCGGTCTTCCTCCATGGCTTACCCCTGTGGTGGGGTTAGTGACTCCCTCTGCTCACTGTCAGTGGTTTCCAGTAGAGGGTCCTGTAGCCAGTGTGGAGCCTGCGAGGGGTTGACCTGCCATCCTGCTCTGCCTCTGACTGATTTTCACCCCTGGGAGAAGTGAATGTGCAGTGCCGTCCACATGACCCCTCACACGCAGCTGTGTGTAGGATGTCACCGGCTGCCATCCTCCACTTCCTAACATGTGGTCCATTGCTACTTTTCCCCTAGCCTCCACTAGGGGCCAGGCTAATGCCGAGCACCTCAACCCTCCCTCCACAGAGGAGGAAAGTAGTCCTCTGAATGCTGAATCCTCCTCTCCCTGGCTGACCCTCTGACGCCCCTAGTTCGCATCCAAACATGGGTTGTTGCGCTGCAAGCAGTAGCGCTTGCTGCTGCACCAGTGGGCCCACTCTGGGTAGTTAATGTTGTTCTATGGTAATTGGCCTGGCATCATTGATGGTTTGGTGCTGGCATTGTAGAGTTTCTTCTATCTCAGCAAGTTCCTGTGGGAGCTTGAGGCCTTTGGAGGGACCAAACTGAGTTATGAGCCTTGAGAAAAACACAGAATCTGCCAACAGAAAGAAACCAATGGTCCATCAAGTCTACTTATAATATACTACCTCATCTGTTATGTAGTGCCCTGTGGATTGTCCCTTCTGCCTCTTCACCAACAACCCTCCTGGTAGTCTCTGTGGACTGAGTCCCCTTTGCTGTGCCCCCAGCCATGCCTTTTTGTAACTTTTTATTTTGCTCAAAATTTTGAACAGGGTACAGACAATAACAATAGACATACATAGCTGCTTGCAACTGATGTAAAGCACATTTGCACATTGGGGTAGTCAGTACACAGAAACACTGCTTCACTGGAATGAGTCTAATAGTCAGAGAGTAAATGTCCAGGCCTGCAAAGTTGAGATCTAACCAGCTGAGTCCAGTGTGAGTGGTAACAGTTCAGCTGATGAGATAATACAGCATTAAAATAAAACCTTCTTCTCCAGTTTTCTATCTATGGAACAAAGTCAGCTCGTACAGGTGCTACATATTGAACCTCCCTCCTCCAAAACATTTCACATTTTTCACATCTGTAGTTCAGCTGTTTACAATTTTCTCCATTCTGTAAATATCTATCATCACATCCTGCCATAATCGAATGGAAGGAATCACAGTAGCAATGCTGTTTAGTGATAGCTTTTTAGCAGCAATAAGGCAGATACCTAGCAACTTACAGTCGGAGGTGAACAAAGTGTAGGGGGAGGGCAGAAAGCAAAAACATATGGTCTGTTAGTGTTATCTGAACTCCAAATGGTTGTCTTAACTCTTTTTCCCCAGGCTGAAAAAAAAAAGGGGCGCAGTAGGGGACAACCCCAAAAGACGTGCCCAGGTGTGGCTAAAGCGTTCCTGCAATTTCTCCAACTAGAGGCCCTTCCTCCCCTATAGGTACTTTGGTTGCAGACTGAAGGCTACGGCAATACCTTATTGTAACCGTCCAGAAAAATTATTTCCAGATGTGGGGAGATGTAACTGCATGCACCTCTGTGACATGTCTGTGCCAGTCTTTGTCAGTAATAGGAGAGGCTAAATTAAGTTCCCAGGCTCTCCAAACTGTGTCCACACTGTCTCTGGACAGTGGGACCAGGGCTCCAAATAATAAAGATATAGTATGAGAGAGAAGCTCGATTTTCCAAAGCCGTAAGCAGGAAGCCCACTAGTTCTGGGGATGATCCTCCTCCTTCATTCAAGTTAAGAGAGATTTAGTGTTATCTACTTCTGGAATGTATCAAAATCTATCAGGGGGGTCAGAACGCATATTGAGCTTGCAGCTCTGCAAAAGATCTTGGATTCCCTGTTGAGAGAAACTGAGTAATTAAATGGAGACCCAGTCTCTCGGATTGTTGAAATGCATGATCTGAAGTTGCCAGCACAAAGGATGCCAAATAGTGCAGTGAATGTAGCAGGAAACAGGTCTGATGTGACCCCTTGCCCTCCAGGACTGAATCCAAAATTCAAAAAAGGTGTCCTCCTAAACATGTCATGCTCATTACAAAAGAAACAGAGTCCAGAATAAGTAAGAGCACTGGCCACCATACAGGAAACAAAGTAATTTATTTATAATTTGCTTTTGGTGATCCAAAAAAGCAAAGCAACACTTTCCATATACACAAGTGAAAAACACTCCCCCTGTGGCCTCGACTGATTTTGCATGTGTGCGCTTCCTCAGGGAGGCCGGTCTAGTGGTGGGTAATTCAGATTTAAAGAGGTGCTCACAGCTGAGCTAAATCAGTGCTAAATAGACCCATTCCCACATACACGTGGCAGAAATGGAATGGAGATTTTTTTTCTAGGGTACAATATTGAATGTGTAAAGGTGGCAAAGGAGAAGGCAGGACATAAGAACAGAATAGATCTGCTAGAATATCAGAGAAATGATAGGCAGAAAGGTGTAGCACCTTGGTGTCGACACTTTGATCGTATAAACACAGAAAAGACCATTACGGCGACATTCGTGGTAATAGTCCTTTTTCTGTGTTTCACCTTCCCCCAGTGTTCCACCCCCTCCCTGGACCAACTCCAACCTGGAGTTGGAATCCTAGAGTCCGGGGGGTGCAGGGGGCAGAGTCCCCCACAGAAAACAGTGATTCAAGAGGCGGTACAATTCCTGCGTTAGTATTGTGCCGTAGCTGTGGGGGAGGTCGGCATTCTCGCCGACGAGATATCTTGGTGCTTCCGCAGAAAGGATCAGATGACACTATGAATTTTGTGAGTACTTATACCAAAATGTCATACATGGTTAATGATATTATACAGAAACACTGGCCTGTTTTACAGACAAAACCATTATTGGCAGAAATCACAAAGCAATTTCCACGAATGGTGTATAGGAGAGAGCCTAGTCTACAGGATACGTTATCCATTGCCTACAGCAGGTCCAAAAGAAAATAAAACTTGACCACTTCCACCTAAGGGCACATTCAAATGTGGTAGATACACACACTGTGACACCATCACTGAAACAGATTGTTTTACCTCCAAAACAGTGATTAAACCTACCAGATTGAACAGTTCATTAACTGTTCTACTACAGGGGTAATATACCTTGCAAGCGTGCAATTGTGAAGCATATTATGTAGGGAAAACTGGTAGGGCCCTAAAAATTAGGTGGAGAGCACTGAAGTGCCATCAGAAACAAGGAATTCAAAAATGCCTTAGCTCGAAACACATACTCACCAACATGAATCCACAGATGCATTCTTTAAATTCTGTGGAACTGAAAAGGAAGGAGAGTGGGGAGAGGGAAGCAGCCTGAAGACCAATTGCTGCAGCGCGAATATTTTGGATTTTCCATTTAAATGCATTGAGGAAGCCTGGACTTAATGACGGTATAAATCTAATTCCATTTCAAAAGAAAAAAATAGAAAGTGATAATACAGGGTGTTGGACATTTGCAGACGGAAAGTATACTGTAGAATACAAAATATTTGCTGCTAAAAAAATGTTGCTATATTCGCTGGTAATAAGAATACGCTAAAATAATGCAACTGCATACATTATTTTATGTGATCATGTGTGCAGAGTGACTAGTACAGCTCTAATTTAAAGTACCGCTAAAGTGTGTAGAGACATTGGAGCGCTAAATAAAACTAACGCAACATATTTGTATTCTACAGTATAATGAGTTATGGCATATTGATTTTTGAGGTTGTAGCACCTAATGGAATACCGTATTAGTTTGAAGGATTTATTACAACATACTGTTTGAATTAATGTTATTGTTTACAAGAAATGGGCCTTATGTATTATTTTAGACTCTTAGGGCCAGATATTCAAAACTTTGCCCCGGGGCTAAATTAGCACTGCCCGGTGGGCAAACTTAGCCTGGAGCACAAAGCAAGCCACCTCAAAGAGACAGCACAGGCAAACAGCTTCTGAATATAGCATGGGAATGAGGTGGGGCAAACTGGTTGGGTGCAGGGCAAACTTAGCCCTGGAATAAGACAGTTCTGAATATGGCAACCAGGAAGTGCAAACCACAACAGCAACACAGTGCACAGCGATGTGAAGGTAGGTAGAGGTGAACTATATGCAATGTGTGTGCCAGCAAATGCATGGACCCAGTACAGCTGCAGGCAGCAGCATATGTGAAAGTATAGTGTGCAAAACTGTAAAATATTCCCCGAACTGTTTGCGCATGGCGCTAACGTTTGTGCGGGTTTAGTGCTAGGCTAAACCGTTAGCCGGTCACAAACACGTTTGCCCAGCGCTAAACTTTGCCATATTCAAAAGTGACATGCAAATGAGCCTACTTAGGTAGTCTGTGGGCAAACATCCAGATTAGCATCTCATTATGCCCTGATTTGCATGCAGTTTGCGCCGGCTAACAGTTTAGCTCATGCTTAAACCCACAAGTAAAACAGCTTGGGGAATATTATACAGTTTTGAACACTACTTCAATACGTGCTGTTGCCTGCAGCTGTACTGGGACAATACATAGGCACAGATGGTGGCAGTGCTGCATGCAACTGTCACACTGTAGGTCATGCTACAGTGTGCAGCAGGCACTACAGTAGCAAGGGGGCAGTAGTGTGTGGACATAGCAATGCCTATGATGTGTAGGGCAGTGATGATGACTGCACTATACACAGTGAGAGGCCCAACCTGCAGGTGTTTACTGACAGTGTACATTACTGTTACGCTGTTGTGTGACCCACAAATGCTGCACCTCTGGCATGGGATGCTCACAGTGACATATACATGTCCAGCTCTGTGTGCTGTGGCAGTTGTACAGCTGTGCAGTATGTATGGTGGGGGCATATATTATCTGAAAGGCATGCTGGTGTTGGGGTATTCCTAATACTGACCCATGTGCACTGCACACTGCATGATGTGTCCCAGCCTTGTGGCCACACCTGGTCTGTGGCACAGCCTGGTCACCCATACACTCTCCCCTCAACATCTTCCACGCCCACAGTGCTGCATGTGTGTGCTGGCATCTGTTGGTGTCCACAGAAGTGTGGTCCGCAGGTGTGTGCTGTATGGCCACACTGCCATGCTGTCCACTGGCGGCAGGGTCACTACTTACTGCCTGGCATAGCTGGGACTGGTGGCAGATGATGGCATCATTGTGATGCCATCAGTTAGCAGCATGCTTCCTCTATGTTTGGCTTTGTCTATGTGTCATATTTATTTGTTAGGGTCAGAAACCGCGCAGACACGCGCAAAGCCATAGTGTCACATAAAGCTGATTGCAGGAGTTAAGACAAGCTTTTCCTGGGCGTGTGTCACACCAGCGCTGGTGTCATGCTAAGTTGTGCGAACCACTTTGCACGGTGCTAGTCGCTGAATATAGCATTGCGCCTGTATTCATGTCAGTTTGCCCCTTGCATACATTATGATTTTGCCCGGCGCTAATGCAGTTTGCCCGTGCTATTTGGCCTTTTGAATATAACAGACCCGCGCTAATCCCGAGCTAAACCTGCGCAAACGGTTTTTGCCCGGCACAAAGTTTTGAATATCTGGCCCATAGATTTAGTTAATATCAGTTCTTTAAATATAGGGATAATATCAGGGTAGTATATATTACAATATGGTGTAAATATTGCCAATTCTTTATATTCAACATTAAAACATTTTTCTCTCTTATCCTTTTTTTCCTTTCCCCCATTCCTTCCCCCACATTCCTAATAATCCCTCCTCCTTTTTCACTCCCTCTCTTTTCCCTTGACCTTCCTGCCTCCATTTCCCTCCCCCTCTTTCCCCCTTTTTCTTTTTTATTATTTGGTCTGTCATAGCAGACCATACATCATTATCCGGGTACCAGTATCAGTTCCCATACAGTAATTAGGACATTTTCATTGAGATGTTTTACTACACTCAATGAGCATACATTGACCTTATTGACCTCCTGGTAAAAATTGGGGTCATATAGAAATTTGTGGTCTTTCCTTTTTGGTATGCCTATGGGAAATTCCCCTAGCATATATATTAATAATATATGTTTACATAGTAATCTTTTAGGCCCTAAGAATGTATATTTCATAATTTATATATTGTCCAGGGTGCAATAACAACTGTCACTGCTTATGACATACTGCTAAATATAGTAACACAGTTTGATGTTATGCCACGTGTGTATGTGGGAATGGGTCTATTTAGCACTGATTTAGCTCAGCTGTGAGCACCTCTTTAAATCTGAATTATCCACCACTAGACCGGCCTCCCTGAGGAAGCTCACATGCGCAAAACTGGTCGGGGCAATAGGGAGAGAGTTTTTCACTTGTGTATATATAAAGCGTTGCTTTGCTTTTTTGGATCACCAAAAGCGAATTATAAATAAATTACTTTGTTTCCTGGATGGTGGTCGGTGCTCTTACTTTTTCTAGACTCCAGGACTGAATGACAGATCCGCAAAACATTAGAAGTACATGGGTTTGTAGTAACTGTGGAAAGCGGGGAAGCAGTAACACTTTGTTAAGGTGTGTTATGTCCTCCTTCATCTCAGTGGTTTTTGAATGGGTCCTATAATTGCTGGAAAGCTGGTATACAACAGTCTGTAGCTGGGCTGCTATATGGTAGTTTTCCAAATGAGGAAGGGCCAGACCTCCCAATTTCCTGGGAAGTTGAAGTATGATATGTGACTTTTTCCCCATCCCAAATATACCTAGATATGTTTATTCCAGTTCTGGTATAACTATGGGAGTGGGGAAACTGGCAGTGTGTGAGCAGGTTCAGTGTCCTTGACAAAATATTCATCCAGACTGTATCTATACTAGAATTAATGATAGAGGTACATTTTTCCATGCTGCCATATCTCTTCTGATTTGTTGGGAAAGGGGCACACAATTAAGAGATTAATTGAGTATGGTCCATTGCAATATTTACCCCTAGGCATTTCAGCGACGAGAGACCCCAGTGGAAAGCAAACCAAGACTGAGTGAGGTAGGGACATAATTCAGCCGGAGGACCTCTGTCTTATTTGTATTAAGTTTATAGCGTGCTAGTGAGCCAAAATGTATAAGAGCCTGCTATAGATGAGGGAGGAAATCATCCGGGTTTACTAAGCAGACCAACAAATTGTCAGCATAGTGCTACTTTTTACCAGTCTCCTACCATTAATCCTTGTATTGCATCATTCTGATTGGACAGCCTGTGCCAGTGGATCTAAATAAATAGCAAAGAGCAGGGGCAAAAGAGGACAGCCTTGTCTAGTGCTACAAAATAATTGGAAGGGAGAGGAAATCTTCCCATTAACTATGACATAAGCCCTAGGACTGCCATTAGTACCAAATTGAGCCAGAAGCCCATTCGTCTCAGAACTGCACTCAAAAAGGGCCATGTCACCTGGTCGAAAGCCTTCTCTGCGTTCAAACTTAAAAGAAGAAAAAGAAGGTTCGACTGAGTGGCATGCTGGAGGACATGCAACATTCTTTTTATATTATCTTGCATCTGTCTTGAGGCCACAAACCCCTTCTGGTTCTCATTTATGATTGTAGGGAGTGTTTTATCTAGGCATTTGTCAAGATTGAAGAAAAAGTTTGTTATCTATATTCAGGACCATGATAGGTCTATAGGCAGAGCATTGTGTTTTATTCTTGCCCAGTTTGGGAATCACAGATATGGTGGCTAATTTCCATGTGGGCGGAGTTGTTGCCACATTCTGTAATCTCCCTACAAGTGAGGAGAAGGGGGGGAAGCAACGAGTCTTTAAAGATTTTGAAAAATTCTCCTGTACACCTGTCCGGACTCGGACTTGTGCCATTTTTACGGCTGCATCGGTGGAGATCCGCAGATGTTATTCCATCATCATCATCTAAGAGTAGCACTGTGGAAGCATGCGAATGGGCCTCTGTCTGATGTGCTTCCACAGTGCTGTGGCATAGTTTCCAGTGGTTGTGTTTATGTGGGGCTTCCCCTCCACCGGCCGCATACACACCCACTTTGGTGGGGTACTTATTTTTCTTCCACAATTGCAGAAATGACAGGTGCCATGCACAAGATGGTCACTAACTCAGACTGCGCATGGCATGTACTGTGCATGCGCAGTTCTGCAATCTGCACCATCTTCTGAATGGCATACTCTGGAGTTGCAAAAAGCCAGTCGGCAAGCAGACAACTCTGGGAGGCAGCAGGTACCACTTTTATTTCTTTATTATTCATTTATGTGCCGCTCTCGCTGCTGCCTCCTTAGCTCTCTTCACTCATTCTAACCCCCATCTCCGCTTTGCTTTAGCCCGGTGCTACTTTACAAAACAGTAGCTCCAGCTGCTGCCTGCCTTGTCTCTGCTCCTTTAACAACCTCCCCCAGGCTCTTCATATACCATGGAGCGGCTTCCCTAAATAGCAGCTCCTACTGCCCGGCGCAGTCTCCTTCCCTGCCTTCCACAGCCACTGGAGCAGATGCACTTGTTCCTCCTTTACCCTGGCTGCCTTCTCAAAGAGAGCACCGAGGCATAAACAGCTCTAAAAGCTCTGCGCAGCTGTATAGCTCTGACCAGAATTTGTTATGATACTTGCTAGCTAAATCTAATTCCTTCTGTTAAAACAGGGCCTGTAATAAATAAATAAGGTTTTGGGACAAGTTAGGTAACTGTAAAGTTTTCAAATATGAGGCAGCTGACTGGACCATTGGTTGTTGTTCAGAATGTTATAAATTTTCATAGTAATCCCGAAAACCGCCAGAATATCGCTAGGGTCTGACAGTAATCATCCTGTGACTGGGTGTGAGATTTGCATATCAGTGATCTATCCCAATTTTTGTTGGATTCTGTATGCTGATGTTTTGGAAGCCTGAGAGCCCCCCTTCATAATATTTCTGCTTTAATTAATGTAATGCTGTATCCATCTTATCATTTAAAATTTCCTGCACCCTTTGTCTAGTGGCAGTTGAAGGAGATAGGGAATGATTTTTGCATATTTAAATGCCCTTTCATCTACCATGCTATGCCAGTTATGTAATCTGATTTGCTTTGATCAGTTTTTGATAAATAAGTAATCTAACTTCAGGGTGCCCTCAGATCTACATAGAGTTTCACTCTCCCTCCCCAGCTACTGCTCTTTCTTGTCATATTTCTAAGACATTCCATGACATCAATAGCGCCATCCCATGCTATTCAGCTGAATGGCCAGGAACAGTGTTATTGATGCCATAGAATGCTTAAGCAGTATGAAATGAGAGAATGACTGCCGAGGAGAAAAGGATTCAGTGTAGTTCCAAAGGCAATAATATTAGATTATCAATTTAACAAAAAGTTCAAAACATATAAGACTATTGGAAGGACACTAGAAGAACAGACACCAAGAGGGCATCTAGAAGCGTAAAAACAGTTTCCTATCACCTTTAATAAAGGGCTCAGCAGAAGTCTCCTTGAGCATGTTGATTTTGTAAGTCTTTCAACTGCTGCTAGAGTGATTCTGATCGTGCTTCCTGGGACCTTTATGGTGAACAGCAAAACAAATTATGTCCCCCCTGAGGACAGTTTTTATTGTGCCTCGGAGGATACCCTCAGGTGTTTCTTCCAGTTTATCCTCCTCTGTGATTTGCCAGTCCATAACCAATTCCCTGAAAGTAGGAACATTTAACAAAGAATTATTTAAACACCAGACTGTGCTCTCGGGGATGAGCACCAGTTCAACTTTAAGACAGGGGCATGATCAGATAACACCATAGGTAATATTTCATAGCTGCTACCAAGTGGCTGTGTTCTTTAGAAATGTAACGTAAGTCTATATGGGTATAACTTTGATGAGGGGTAGAATAGTAGGTGTTGTTCTAATCTTGGGGTGTAAGAAATGTCAAGTATCAACTCACCCAACATCTTTAAAGAAAACTTTTCCTCCTTTCTGGAGCCAGATTCCTTAGAAAGTCTTGGATTGGTGATGTCACGGCTGGCAAAAGTCATAGTATAATTCCTTCCAGTGATACAAATCCCTGTTTGTAATTCAGTGATTTTACTTAGAAGCGCTCTCACAGTAGAGGCATTAGTACCTGGTGGGAGCTACAAACTCACCAATATAACCTTGATTGAAGCATTTCTTCACAGAGAGGGTGATGGACACTTGGAATGCACTGCTGGAAGAGGTGATCTCATTGAAGACAGTGGGCAGCTTTAAGAGAGGCTGGGATAAGCATGGGGGAAGGTAAGGATCATGGGTAGGGAGGATGGGAGGTGGGGGAGGGAGGGCAATGACAGTAGCTCAAGCTGTGTACCCTGCAATATGAGCAGATTAGATAGACCAAATGTCATTCTTCTGCTGGTTTCTTCATATGTTCGTATTTTCATATGATTCCCAAATAAGAACCGAGGGCCATTCTACCTTGAGGGTTAGTATAGCGAACATCAGATTGAAAAGGGATAGATGTAGGTATTAACATCACTGTGCCCTTCCTTTTTCTTTCTGAAAGGTGGAGGCTACCTCCTGGGAATATCCAAATTTCTTCCATTTTAATGTTCCTCCTTACTTAAATGGGTCTATTGGAAGAATACAAAAGTATGCTTTAGTTTCTGGATAAAAGATAAAACTTTGGATCTCTTAACTGGATTGTTCAGGCCATCAATGTTATGCGAGTAAATTACAACTTTATGGTGTGCAGCCATATCTACCAGTCAAGAAGAAAAAAACTTTTGGTAGTGCTCACTTTCTATTATGGGATGGTGGTGGTGCTGGGGTGCTCAGAATTAAACAAATGATGATAACCAGTACATCATTACGAGGTACACAGGAAAATCCTTCTATAGGACCAATGGTGGAACCTTCCACATGAAAGTTGTACTGATACCAAGCTTCTGAAACATTATACCAAGCACCCAGTGTTTGTATGCAGCTAAAACAAACAGCCAATATAGAATACAATACAAACATGAACAAGGGCTATGCACAGCAAAGAACATGGAACTAGAAAACAGAGAACTGTATCGGCTTCCAAGGCAGGAGAATCAAATGATCCTCTGTGGGGCCAAGAAGAGGAGGTGAAGGCCCCTCCCTCCCTCCCAGCCTCAAGGGCGGGTGACTCCACTAAGGGAATCAGGCCTCCAGGAATCCAGGATACTCTGAACTGCCAGGCAAGAGGTAGTTAGGATATGGCTATCAGCCAAACCCCAGTAGGCAGCCAGGTATGTGCTAATCCAAAGATGCTGGAAAGTAAGCAGGAAACACTTCACCCACCTCAGGAGAATTGTTAGCATTTGATGCCTCAAAGAGCAATAACAAGTGTAATAGGAAAGATAAAAACACAGTTTGGACAGTAACATCAATCACTAAAATGCCAGCAAAAGAAAAAAAGTAAATGAGTCCTGTGGAGCCTATTTTATAGTAGCAAAGAAATTGCCTCAGCCCACTCAAAATAAAAACCCTGGTTCTCCAGAGACAGTGGGAAATGGAAGTCAAATTGGGCTGGGCAAGGTGCGGAACTACATTAAATGTTACAGTCCTCAACCCAAAAGTTAAGGAAGCATTCACTTAGAACTTCATCCAGCCATGCTTAAAACCATTTTGGGTACCTGCCCCAGCCACTTCTGACTACAGTTGGTTTCATGGCTCTATCACCCTCTCACTGAAGTAGAACTTCCTTAAAGGAAAACAGTACAAATCAGGGGCTCCTGCCCAAGACAATACCCTCCGGTTTAGCTTTATCCATCAAAAGCAGAGTTTTCTCATGCCTTAGCGGAGTTTATTTTATTTTCTAAAGTCCACGACCTGGAAATAAGGCAGATGCTGAGGGGCTCCATTAACTGTAATGGTGCGGCACCGCACCACTCACTTCAATACATTTCCACTTAAGTGTTTTATCTGCATTTCATTCAATTCAGCGGCCCTGCACATATCTATGGCATCATCTAATGTTAAGTCCGCTTTTCTCAACAGTCTGCATCTCACATGCTCACTCTGTATGCCGCATACAATTCTATCTCTGATCAACGATTCAGTTAAATCTCCAAATTCACAAGATTTAGCATTTAGCCTCAGTTCAGTTACTTATGAATCAATGGACCCACACAGATTCTGGTTCCTCGTATTGAACAAATGTCTTTCATACGCCACATTCTTTCTTGGGTTATAATACCTCTCAAATTGTCCTATAATATTATTCAGCTGCCCTTTCTCTTCCTCGGTTTCCCAAACAAAAGTACTGAATACCTCTAATGCATCAGGGCTTGCCATGTTCAAGAAGGTCATAGTCTGGATTTTCTGGGATTTTTCAGCAAATCCACTGGCAACTGAGAAAATTTCAAATTGCTGCTTAAATCTTCTCCAATTTTCAGATGCATTTCCATGTAAATTGAGAGCAGTGGAAGGCTGCAGGTGTTCCATTCTAACACCGTGTAATAATCACACAGATACCAACGTGGAGTGAGCTGGTAAGTTTACTGTGTGAAACACACACTTGAAACAACTGCAGAAAAAGCAGGCTTCTGCCACCAAGCAAGGTTTATATATACATGTTAGTGCATGTGCATTAGTAAAGCATATGCAAATTGCATATGCTAATTAACTCTTATACCTCCTAACTTGGGTGACTACCTTTGCCTTCTAGTACTAATCCTTTTGCTGTGACTATCCCTGACTTTCAGTACCTATCCCATATATACTCCTTTGACCCTATTCCCTATTTGCTTTATTACCTGACCCTAGATAGGGTGTTCCTTCCCCTACAGAGTATTAGCTCCACTGCAGGATGCAAAGTGCTACACTCAGACACCCCTAGTACAAGCTATCAACCTGTTCTCCTCTCCCCTGGGCAGTTTCCTGCAGAACTGCAGACTTACCTGTGGAAGTCCTTCAGATGTCACTCAACAGATGCCACACTCCTGCTTCATAGACTTATGCTTCGGGGTCATTCACTCGATGGTCCACTTGGCCCTCTGGGATGTTGGTAGGGGAACTGCGGCTACACTAGTGGCTGGGTTTAGTTGTGTAGTCTAACCCCTCCACAGACAGAGCTGGCCTGCCCTTTAACTTGCCTTTAACCAACCCTTTACACTGATCTCCCTCTTCTCTCCTCCCTATGCACAAGTGCCCAACAAACTTCAGTACATTTCAGGCAAGGAAACAAATAACTTGGCAATCAATGTCGGTTAACTGCAATCCAGGTTTACTGTGTCCCACATTTTCTTTTCGCTTGGCAGTGGCAGCAGCAGCAGTACCTATGAGGAAGAAATGATGCTTTGTGCACTTTTTTTATCTAGGGGCTGCAGCCGCACTGAGTGGCTGACTGATCTTATGAAAACTAACCCCCTCCACAAATGGTGCTGGAGCTGGCCTGCCATTCAGCCTGTCCTAAACCTGTACTCTTCACTGACCTCCCTCCCACCCCCTCCCTATGATCACACAGTGCACAACAAACTTCAGTACACTTCCAGGCAAAAAAAACTTGACAATCAATCTTACTGTGTCTCAATGTTCCCTTCTGCTCAGCTCAGAGGGAGCTGAGCTTTGCAGTAACCAAGGGGAGGTGGATATTGCACACTCGAAACCTCTTGAATGGGCTTGCCTATTCCCAGACAGATATGAAACTGGACTGGAAAAGGTACAGGGCACCATTAATAGCCGAAAATATGGCAAATGGGATTTTTGGGAAGTGGGTTTTCTAGATGCAGTAAATCATTTGATAGTCACTGAGGGCAACATAGAAACATTGAATTTGATGGCAGATAAAGACTGCTTGCACCCAGTCTTCAAATTTTCCTACCTACATTATTATTGCAGACCATGCTTGATCTACAGCTCTTTCTCCCTCCCCAGCTTCCTTTTCATTATGATTCCCTTTTGACTATCTCATGCATTCTTGAACCCCACCACTGTTTTCACCCTTATCACCTTCACTGGAAGGCTGTTCCAGGAATCTATGAAGAAGTACTTTTTCACATCTGTCCAGATCCTACCCCCCCTCCTGTTTCATAGCATGGCCCCTTGTTCTTCACTTTTTTTCTGAAAAATACTTCCCTCCTGTACCTTATTTACCCCTGTGAGGTATGCAAGGTCTCTATCATATTCTCCTCTCCTCCACTCTTCCAGAGTGCACATATTGAGGTCCTTTAGTGTTTCCTTGTAGGGTTTTTAATGCAGACCCTGTATCATTTTAGTTGCCCTCCTCTGGACTGCCTCCACTCTATCTATATCCTTCAGGAAATGTGGCCTCCAGAACTGGGCACAGTACTCTAGGTGGGGTCTTACCAATGATCTATACAGAGGCACCACCACCTCCCTCTTTCTGCTGGTGATACCCCTGCCTATGTAGCCTAGCATCCCACTAGTCCTCCCGACTGCCTTGTCACACTGTCTGGCCACCTTTAGGTCATCAGATTTGATTACCACTAGGTCTCTTTCCTACTTAGTAGTCATCAACACCACTCCACCCATTTTATACTCTGTCTCTGTGTTTCTGTGCTGTAAGTGTATTGTTTTGCACTTTCCTCATTGAAACTCAGCTGCCATATTCTTGACCACTCTTCTAGTTTTCTCATGTCTCTGCTCATCCTTTCCACCCTCCTGGAGTGTCCGCCTATTGCAGATTTTGGTGTCATCTGCAAAAGAGGTTGACCGTTACTTGTAAAGACATTAAAAATGAACGGTCCCAGCACTGATTCCTGAGGCACCCAGCTGGTCACTACCACCCTCTGTCTCCTATCCCTTAACCAATTTCTTATCCAGTTCACCACCTTTGGACCCACTCTAAGCATACCCAGCTACTTGCTAGTCTCCTATGTGGAACAGTGTCAAAGCCTTACTGAAATCTAAGTAGGCCATGTTCCCTGCTCCACCCTGATCTAATTCCTTTGTCACCCAGTCAAAGAAATCTATTGTATTCATTTGACATGACCTCCACTCTGTGAACCCATGCTGCCTAGGTTCTTGTAGCCCACAGGGTTTTAGATACTCCACAGTCCTTTTCTTCAGCAATGATTCCATTAACCTTCCCATCAGCAGTGTCAGGCTGACTGGCCTATAATTGCCAGCCTTCTCCCTGCTATCATGTTTGTGTAGTGGACCACATCCACCCTCCTCCAGTCCTCCAAAACCACTCCCATTTCCAGTGAGCTGTTAATTAGGTCAGAAGTGCAGCCAGTACTTCCCTGAGCTCTCGCAAGACCCTGGATGCATTCCGTTTGGCCCCACTGTTTTGTGCACCTTCAGATTAATGAGTCCTTTGAGGACTCTTTCCTCTGAAAATGGACTAGTATCCACCTTCCTCCCTCCAAAGCTTCTGTTACTTTTTTGTGGTCCCTCCCCTTCTCCTTTGTGAACACTGAAGAAAAGTATTTGCTCAGGTTGTCTGCTTTTCCTGGTCTCCCTCTGCACAGTCCCCCCTTCCTGTTTTAACCTTATAGTCCACCCCAGTCTTCCTCTTTTCACTTACATACCTAGACCTAAAGATGTCAGCGTGGCTCAGTTGGTAGCACATCGGCCGCTGGGCCAGAAGGTCATGGGTTCTTGTCCCACACTGGAATTGGGCTCATACCTAAACGATGGCACCCAAGTGCAGTATTGGGGGGTGCTGTACTGTTAGGGTGTGCTGTCCTTTAGATGAGATGTTAAATCAAGGTCCCTTCTACCATTCCTGGTGCTGTCCTGGTGGTTGTCCAGGTAAAAGTAAAAGAACCCAAGGTACTTTTCGCAAAAAAGAGTAGGGGACTTCCCCCAGTGTCCTGGCCAATACTCCCCTTCCCATAAAACTGATTCATGCAATTGTCCAAGCTGTGTGTGGGTGTTGATGTGCAATATGGCTGCCACTACACATTCAGTCACTTCACCACCAGTCTACCACTGCTTGTAAAGTGCTTTGGAATACATTATATACGGAAAGTGCTATATAAATGCTGATTCTTCTTCTTCTTCTAAACAAACGTGTGTCAATGCCGAATGTTTGCCGTTTGCATTGCTGTTGTACCAGGTCTTGCTTGTACACATTTCTACATATTTATCCAGGATAGACCAGAAGAAATGTAATATCTCATTTTCAGTGGTGTCCTGCTTTTACATATTTGTAGATTGTATGTACCTAGGACAGGCCAGCTTAGACCTGATATTAGGATCAAGACAGATGGAATTTCTTTAAATGCAACCCGAAAGGTAATTTTGCAGTATGACTGTAATAACAAGTTTTGAATGGGATTTGAAAAATGACACCTGTCATTTTCAGGAGGTGGGGTAATACAAGGAATTTATTGAACATTAGGGTCCAAAATCTGCAAAAACAGTTATGAGTAAATGTTGGAACAATTCAACGTTTCTTCATAACTTAGTTGTTTTTTGACATTTTGCCTTCAAATTTTCAACATAATCTTTTTATGACCATTCATTCTGAACACGGCAGGTGTTATTGATAAAATGGTGGCCAAAATGTCATTTTGCACCACAAGTGTGAAAACACATTTTGGCCAGGATCTGAAAAATTACAGCTGTCGCAATTATAATTTGGGATCAAAATATTGAAAATTACCAAAGTTATGAGTGTGCATTGAAAATTTTCAATGTACACTTGTATAACTTTTTTTTTTTAATATTTTATGACAAGTTTTCAACATAGCCTTCTTATGATCCCACCTCATGAACAAAGTGGAGAAAATGTTCGAATCCTTCCCGAAAGGTGATTTTGCACCACAAATGCAAAAACTCAGTTTGGCCAGGAGTTGAAAAATGACAGCTGCCAGCCCTCTGGTGCAGCGGTAGTACTACCGCTTGCAGCGCCAGTGACCCAGGTTTGGGAACAAGCTCGGGTGGCTGGAGAGTCAACGGGGGAGGAGATGGTTTGAGTGGCTGCTGCATGCTCTCCATCTCTGGGGTGGATGGGTGGGAGGTAACCTCCTCTCAGTGTGAGTGCTCCCAGATGACCACAGGGGTGGTTTACTTGGGGCAACCTGTTGAGGCTGGGAGGCGTGAGGTGCTGCTGTGGTTATGCCATTGTGTCTGTGCATGCCACACCTCCCAAACCAGTACAAAAGCAAGAAAAGCTCGGCCCAACTGATCCCCGAGCTGTCACCACAAAATCCTGCCCAATGACTAGATGTATGGAGGGTGTAGCATGACACCCCTCCCGCCAGGGATAAACCGAGGCTCCGTGGGAGGGTAGGTGACTGGGGCTTTGACTGGAGATAGGAGGGTAAAGGCATTAATAAAAAGAAAAGAAAAATGACAGCTGTCACATTCAAGGGATGGTGTGAAAAAATAGGCATGTTGAAAATCTGAGGTCAAAATACTGAAAATTACAGCCAGCCCAGTGGCACTGAGGGATGAGGCACTGGATGCCACACCTAACGCCACACCGGTGACCCAGGTTCAGTGATGGACTCGGGTAGCGGTGATCAGCAGGGGGGAGAGAGAGGTTGGAGCATCCGGAGGACAGCTCTCCTCTCCCTGGGGAGGGATCCAGGGACTGCTCGGTGTTCTCGTGACCCCTGATGGAGATCAGAGGTAGTGCAGGTACACCAGCTGATGTAAGGGGCAGAGTGCGACAGATGCTAGCAGGGCAGCCGTGCGCAGGCGTCATTGTGTGCTGCACTCTGAGGGGACCCAAGCATGAAAAAACCCCGGCAGCTGGGTGAGGCGATGGCGGGTCTCCCAGAGCTGACACTCCACATGCCCAGTGCTGGCCACGATCCCGACTTTACCACTGAGGATCCTCAGCCTCCTCCTGTATGGGGCGGTGGGAGAGGAGGGAGGGATCCTGATACTGATGCTTCAGTTGGAGGAGTGGTTCAGGTGGGTGGTTAGGGGTGGAAAGCTGAGTAAGCTAGCCTGAGAGATGCCCCAGTCTGACAGGCGAGGAAAAGAATCTACAAAAAAAAAAAATACTGAAAATTACCGAAGATACAAGTATGCATTGAAAAATTTAAATGTACGCTCATAACTTTGTTGTTTTTTATATTTTATCCACATTTTCAATATAGCCTTCTAATGACCCCACATAGCCTTTTTATGACCCACTTCATGAACAAGGGTAGAGAATATTTTAAATCCTGCCTGAAAGGTGATTTCATGCCACAAGTACGAAAACATATTTTGGCCAGGGTTGGAAAATGACCATTGTCACATTCATGAGGTGGTATGAAAAAAATGGCTATGTTGAAAATTTGGGGTGAAATATTGAACGTTAATCAGTTAGCCAGCTACTGAAAAATGTCAATGGTCGCCATAATTTGTTGTTTTAAGTATTTTATCCCAAATTTTCAACATAGCTTTCTTATGACTCCTCCTCATGAACAAGAGCAGAGAAATTTTTCAGATCCTGCTTGACAGTTGATTTCACGCAGTGACCATGGCATCACCCATCAGGATGGATTTGCATAATTTCACTGCCTTTGTCCATGAGGTGAAGTCCCAAAAAGGCCATGTTGAAAAACTGGAGATCAAAATATTCAAAAATGGCCAAGTTATGAGGACAAGTTCAAAACCCATTGAAATACATTGAATTGCATACCTGATTTCCTAATTTCCTAGTCTGCTGTTGAAGAGTGAAGACGTGTTTCTGGTTCAGAGAGGATTATGGCGTTGGACCCCTGGGTGGGGTATGTGGGGTGGTGGGTGCTGAGTGGGAGGGTTGGGTGAGGGGAGGCTAACAGTGGCTGCAACAGACATCGATGGACAGTTTTCCTTCTTACAGGGTCTATAAAAATTTAAAAAAGTCTACAAGAGATGTTTTTTTTTATTTCAGGTACTGACACTGGGATTTGGGCACCCCAGTGTCAGTGTTATGTTTGGCAGCACTGGGGATGGGCTCCCTGGTGTTGCATGTGACAGGGTCGGGTAAGACCCTATCCCATTTGTTATACAGAGAGAGTTAAAAGCAAGGATCAATCCTGTCCTCTCCTATTCTATCACTTATTTATCTCTTGCTTGTCCGATTACACAATCAAATTGTCCTTGTGGCACCTAGGAATTGGCCACTCCGATGGTCCCACAATTTCCCCCATCTCCGTCCCTTCACTTGCTGTTTTCTTTCTTTCTTTCTTTCTTTCTTTCTTTCTTTCTTTCTTTCTTTCTTTCTTTCTCCCCTTGCTTCTCTGTGGCTAAAAAATATATATGAATCTGTATGTGAAACTGGGATCTCTTGGTTTGCAAATGTTTATAACTATACTGCTAAAATGAATGCAGAAAGCTATTTGGTTTATCTGGAACACAGTTGATTAACCTAAAGGTGTATTTTGACTTCCACAAGCTTGTTTGCAGAAGTATAAGCAGAAAATGAGCTCTAGAACAGGATGTTTAATTGGTTGCATCTGTTAAGAAGACTAATGTACTCTTCAGGCTGGCCACAGGAAAAAATTGACAAAGTCTTAATATGTTATTGGAATACAGGTGGAGTAATTTACAAGAACAGCATGCAGAATTGAATTGCCGGGAACTGCATCTTATAAAAAAGAGATCAATGTTTTGTTTAGAGATGGAGAGAGCTACAGATTTTAGAGAATCTCAGATGAAGGACTTCTGTTTGTTTGAAATGCCTGTATCAAGAGCTAACGTGCTAATTTTATTTTTCATTTTATTGTTATTGATAACAGTAAAATGGTACTTGTGAATGTTATAATTCTCTTGGTTTGCCTATGCTTCCTGACCTATGCCTCGATGACATCACACAGTGAAAATAGGAGGGATGGGGGATAGTAACCAGCTCTGGTGATTTGGCACACTGGTGTCAGAAATGAATGGGTGCTGAGTGGGAGGGTCAGGTGACGGGAGGATAATGGCGACAATAACAGACATCAAGGTGCTTAAAAATAAAAAAAGACTAGGAGAGACAGTTTTCTTTTTATTTAGTATGCATTTTAGGTGCCAGCGCTCTGAGAGCTCAGCTCCCAATTTCTTTGACCTCTGCCTATCTCCGGACTTACTCGGACTGATGATCCTCCCAGGCTTGCCCCCTCTGGGCGGGGCTGTCAGGCAGGCACAGCCCCCATGGAACTGTACATGGTTCTCAGTGGAAGAAGCAACAGGAGACCTCCCTGGCTTACCTTGCAAGGTGGGGCTGTGGGGATGGTCTGCACCAAAGGATTGCTTGATTGATAAAAATAGATACATACAGTAATGTTAGGGTTTTATCCCTATTTTCAACATTGTCCTGTGTACAAAAAGTTAACGACACACATAAGTACGATACACAAATCACATGTCATATTGGTACAATATACTGTACATACAAAGTCATTTCATAAAAACAAAACAATTACAAGTAAGATGCAAGTATTCCTTCAGAAGCAATTTAAAACCTGTATTAGTTTTTATACTTTTTAAGTCATTGGTCAATACGTTCCAGTACCTAGGAGACTCTCGTTTAGTCACTGGCCAAGCATCACAGAGGGTGGCATGGGAGCCAGAGAGATGGGGCATCATGAAAGGAGCTGAAAGCTGTTTTTACTGATAATGGGCTTCCCGGGAGGTGTGGCATGCAATGACATAGTGTGCAACATGCAAACATTGGGCACACCTCCCTGACAGCTCGGCTCCAGCTGCATTCCACCCGGCCACTGCCAGGGGTCAGTTGTGCACTGGTCATTTCCCCTCCACCCAGAGGAGGAGAGAGCAGTCCAGGACATTCAATCCTCCTCCCCAGCTGGCCCTCTGGCACCCCAGTCTGGTCTCAAACCCAGGACGCCAGCATTGCAGACGAAATCCAACCTCTGTGCCAGTGGGCCAGCTTAGGAGACATATAGTTTTCTTTAGTTCAGGTACTGACACTGGGGATTGGATACCCCAGTGTTGGTGTTATATTTAGCTGCAGCAGGGTGGGCTCTCCAGTATTGCAAAATGAAAACAGGTGGGTTGGGGGAGGGTAGTAGCCAGCATGGAGGATTGGGCATCCCAGTATCAGAAAATTAACAAAAAAGGAGTGGGAGGGATTGAGAGATGGTTTTCTTATGGGTGGTGGCACTGAGGATAGGCTTCCCAAAGTTGCACAGTGGTAACAGGCGGGGTGGGGTGCAGTAGCCAGCAACAGGCATTAGGCACCTTGGTGTCAGAAAATTAAGAAGGAAGGGGTGATAGGGATAGAGGGACAGTTTTCTTTATTTCATGTTATGTGGGGGGGGGGAGGCCACAACAGGCTGACCAGGATGTTGATCAGTTCTGCTTGCTGGACGACATTAAGCAGATCAAAGGAAAGAGATGCATATGGTTGGGCTGGCTCTTTCTCTTGAACTACACGAAGTGTCCACTCAGCAAGACTAGAACAGTCTCATGATCAGCCTGGCTGATGATTGGTCTGACACTGATGAGCCCCTTGCAGACTGCTCTGCATTGGACCAGCAGTGATACACCTCTGAAAACCCACTATCATATCAAAATGTTCACTTTGTGTGCAAGTGCAAGAGTGAACATAAAAAAGTCCTGTCCCTGTTTGCTACCTGCTGGGCTATTCTTTCTTCAGTTTGCACCCTTGTGCTCCTTACTGCTTTCCCTGCTTCCCTTCATTTCCCCTGATACACTTCCTTATCCCCCTCCCTCTGCATCTCCTTATGCCTTCTGAATGAACCTTTTTAGCCTTTACCCTTTCAGCCACCTCTTCAAGAACTATAGTGGTCTCTTTTCCCCTTGCTCATGCTCACTTGTTTGATGCAGAGGTTTATTGCCTTTACTATGCTTCCTTTTAGTTTTGCCCATTGTTCCACCACCCCACCCAAACCATCCTCACCTCGCCAGGTCATCCCTGAGGCATTCATCCATCTTTATAAAATTTGCCCTCCTGAAGTCCAGGACCATTGCCCTTGTATGGTTCAATTCTGTAGCCATCCTTGTACTGAACCACACTATATGGCAATCACTGGTCCCTAGGTGGCTTCCCACCTTGACGTATGCAGCACTGTCTCTGTTAGTGAGTAGACCAGGTCCAGCACTGCCCCATCACAAGTGGGTTTACTAACTAGTTGTCTGAGGAACACCCCCTGCAGAGAGTCCAGGATGTCCCTGCTTCTAGCTGAAGCCACTGCTGGTAGGCGCCAATTGTTTTTTTTAATCTAATCCAGCAGGTTGAAGTCACCCACCAGTAGCACCTTCCCCTTTTCTGCCATCTTGCCAATGGTTTCTATCAGTTCCTTATGTAATTCCTCCTCCTGTGCTGAAGGTCTGTAGATCATTCCAGAGTGAATAGTGACTCAATTCCCCATCTCCAGGGTGACCCACAGTACCTCTGTCTCCCCTGTATTCACTGTATCTCCCTCACTTTTTCCCTCACATAAAGCTCTACATCCCCTCCTTTCATTCCCACCTAGTCCTTCCTGAACAGAGTATAGCATGGCATGTCCACGTCCCAGTAATGGTTTTCAGTGCACTATGATTCAGTAATGGACAATATCCAGGTTGCCTCTGTCATTGTGATGGCCTCTAGGTACAGAGTCTTATTTTGTAGACCTCTAGTATTTGCACTCATGACCTTCATATTTTGTTTCCACTCTGCTTGTTTCCCATCTTTTTCTTTCAACCTCCTCTTCTTCCCCTCTCTTTTTAATGCTCCCCTTCCCTTCCTGTTTGTCTGTACTACCCTGCTTCCTTTATTAATTTGCACACTTGGGGATTCCTCTCCCTTCAGGTTCTCTTTACTCTCTACTTCAGTGTGTCAGGGGAGCAGTTTCTGCCTCTCCGATTCTGTCTGCCACCCCTCTCGGCTAGTTTAAATATTCATCAAAGTAACATTTAAATCATCCACTGAGGACTGCAGTTCCCCTTCTGGATGGATACAGACCATCACTCCTGTATCGGCCCTTATCCTTCCAGGTGAGTCCACAGTCCCCAGTGTAGCTGAACCCCTCTTCTCATCGCAATCCTTCAGCCATGGGGTGAAGCTTCACGTGCAGAGTTCTCTCTCCTCTCCCCTGTCATAGACAAGGCAGCACCTCAGTGAAAGTCACTGAGTGAGCTACCTAAGACCATTCCCTAGCTCCCTAAACTCCTCCTGCACTATCCCAGCCCTGCCCCAGCCAGGTCATTAGTCTCCAGGTGGGCAATGACATCCAGCTCTCCCTCCCATCCTGCTAGCCTAGTGATCCTCAGGATCCTCCCCATTCCTCCAGGCCATGGTGCTTTGTATGCACCTAAACTGCCTCTCACTCACATTTCCTAGTCCCAAAACTATCTCCCTGACAATTGAGTCCCCACTGGAAGTGCTTCCTTCTCCTCTGTAGTCCTCTACTACCCTCCTTGAGTATCCACCATGGAGGATCCCACATTCTCCCTGGTCAGTACATGAGTGCTTCCTCCTGCACTCCTGCACCACCAGAGTGGTGTAGGAATTACATAATGGTACCAGTTGAGGAATGTGCCTCTGTCCCACCACCCCATCTTTCAAGAGCCCACCATAGTCTAGCCATTCCTCCTCCCTGACATCCTCTGAAATAACGGTAGCAGAATTGGTGGCCCCTGGTTTGGGAAAGAGGTCTACTGAGTACTAGCCATCTTGACCTGGAGTCTAGACCACTCCCTCAACCCAGAGAGGTGGGTGCAGATGGGGCAGTACTGCAGTCTCCAGAAGATCTCTGAAAACTGCTGCCCTAAAGTGACTGCATTGCACCACTTCCAGCATTCTCAACCTCTATTCTCCCCATGTTACTTGGAAACACTTTTGTACCCTTACCCTTGATAGGGTGTTTCTGGTTTTCCCCTTTTTCATTTGTTTCTATTTGTGTTCCACCCTGCCTTATTTAAATCTCCTTGTACTTCTACCCTAAATAGGGTGTTGCTCCTATTCCCAGTTTTGGCCTACCTTTGACCTTCTGCCCTTCCCAGCAATGACTGTTACCACAGGAGTGAATGGAACCCTTACCTTAGTTGACTGGCAGGGTCCCCTACTTCCTTCTGATGAGGCCTGCCAATGCCTAACATGCCAGTCACCTGTTTCTCTCCTTCGCTGTTCCACTCACTTGCTGGGACATGAATGTGCTGGACATGTTAGTGTGGAAGTGCTTTTGTAGTGCTCTTGTAAAAAGGTACTAAGCCTCTGTCAGCTCCACCCCCTGGTTACACACCTGATTCACAGAGCTTCCTGAATCTATTCAGCCCAAGATTAATCTTCTGAGCTAGTTTCCCCCACACCACCTGTGTGCATTTATCCAGCAGGGTACCAGCAGCACTGATTTGGTGGGGGCTGGGTGGGAGAAGAGGAGCCAGTTAATGATAATGTGATTAGTGAAATGAGGGTTAAGACAAGTTGAATCAGTGATAAGTTGAGTAAAGCTGAGAGACTGGACTTTCTGACTGATTTATTGGAGGGAGGGAGAGGGAGAGAGAGAAAAGTTCACATTAAGGCCACCAAGGTGAGGAGTTCTCCAGAAGGAGTATGGAAAGAGGAAGGAGAAAGTCTGGGGCAATATCTTGTTTAGTCTGTGGAGAAAGATAGATACCATGAACACTGATAGGGAGAGAGGAGGAATGATTGTTTACAGGAATAATTTGTGGGAGGGGTAAAGGTAGCCCAGTGCAGAACCTGACAGAAGAGTCTGTGAGGATGTTCATCAGCATTCACATCCTCTGTCTATGGTCAGTGTGGTCCAGGATTTCAGTGTCCGATCACAGACCCAGGCTGAGAACCTGGGTTTATTGATGACTAGGATGCTGAGGAGAGTTACAGCACTCATAGCCTGACTTAGTCTAGCTTAGGAAGTGAACTCATAGAAATATAGAAAATAGCAGAAATAGACCATTTGTTCATCCAGTCTGTCCTAGCGTTTAGGTGCTGGGTGGACTGTTCCACCTGGATCAAACCCCAGAACAAACCCGTAATCCATGGACCCGGATAAATACGGACTTTGCTGCAAAAGTCTGAGTTACGATTCCATAGAGTGCCATTTAGTGTATTGTTGCCACGGGATGCCATTGCATCCTCGCTCCAGCACAGGCTGGTGGCATCCAGTCAGGCAACAAATAGTCATGTAATGCACTTATGGTATATAACTGTGCTGAGTGCAGTGTGGGCCAAGATGAGTTGGAGGACAGTCGGAGGAGCTGGTACATCTGCAGCAGAGCCACCAGAAGTTGTGCACTGCAGAAAGAAAACTAAATAAAATATAAAAAATTATTTTTGAAGCAGAGGGAGGAAAGAAAGAGAGGAGAGAAAGGATACTTACTAGGGCAATCGGGAGAGAAAGTTATCATTGGGGAGGGTGAGGAATAGGGACTGGAGAGGAATCTGGAAGGACTGGGAGAGATATTGGTGGCCTGGGTGGCTGCCGGGGCAAGGCAAATAAAAAGCAGGCAGTGTGTGTACTATAGGGCAGGCTGGTAAAATACATCTTTGACTTGTGCCATCCAGAAATTGAATCCAGAGAAGATTCTCCAGATGAAAGAGAGAGTGTGAGAGATTACTGGGGACCCTAGAGAAATTTTACAGTTACAGAAAATTCCAAATAAACATTTTTTTTCTTTTCTTGGCCTCAGACAGTGTGCCTGTGTGTACATGAGCAAGGACAGGCTGGCAACATCTTTGACTTGTGCCATTCCAGATATAGAGGAGACAGGGAGAGACTACTGGGGGCCCAAGAGAAATTTTACAGTGCCAGTAATCCATAAAAGTTTTTTTCTTTTCTTGGTCTCAATGTGGCTGTGTAGTACAGGGCAAGGACAGCCTGGCAAAATAAATCTTTGACTTATGCCATCCAGTCATGATCACTTGTTAATGTTCATTCATGATTTCATGTATTAAAAAAAATACTGTTTGGACAAACAACATACAAGTTGGTGCACCTGTGCTGCTGGCTGTGGGTGGCCTAGGGGATGATTCATAGCAGGCTGTTTACAGTACAACACAAGTAAAGTACACACAAGTGTCATCATCATCATCACTCATTCCCCATTATTCCTCATTATTAGTAGTTTTATTATAGTATATTGCGTTATATTACGTATGAGCATTAACCAACCCCAGTGTGGGACTGTGCTGCATGCGTCTAGGCACCTGATGTGTCTGCATCGCCAATTCAAATTCTGAGGCACACTTTACAGTTGCTGAATTTGGTCACTTAACAGTAACTGAAGTAATCAGTCAGGTAATCTTGGAAGGAAGTGGTAGTGGACTGCTGTGCTGTCGGTGTGCTGTGTACAGTCACAACAGTAAATTTGTCCCTGGCCTGTGGGTGGGGTGGGAGTCATCAGAAGGACATCATGTTAGTTAGTGATCTTAGTTTTTTTACAGGTTAGAATACTAATAAAAAATGGATCAAAGTCTCGATGAGGCACATTCTATTTCTCAGGTAGGCAATGGCACTGCAAAAGACAGCAATCAGCCTGAAAAGGGAAAATAAAATTAAAGAGTGATTTTTTTTCACGTCTAAGGTCTCCTCTTCCAAGCGAATGCTTGAATCCAAAAAAGGTGAATGTCTCAGATCATCATCAGTCCCAAGTAAAAAATAAAAAATTATGTAGTTAACAAAAAAAAAAGGCTTGGAGGGTACTGTCACAAACACACTCCAGGTTTCAGGCCCTCTGCTCCCACAGTGCCCAACCTTGAAGTACAATATGTGAACAAGAGACAAACAGGAAACCCTCCTGTCTGTTTTGGGTCCGAGCAACTACCAGTCTTGAGTCCTGGGGTAAACACAGAACACTTTTTGCTATGCGCCCAGGTAACAGGTCCCAATATCACACTCTCTTCAGGGAAAGCCATGCAATACTTAACCCAGTGGGCACACAACCTGGTTCACAATCCCCCTTCTGACTCAATTGAGACCTAGGTATTTCCTTACCTTGCTGCATATGGTGACACACTATAGGCACTTTAACAGTTATTTCAGAATTATCAACACCGTCCCAGCATTCACACTCAAAATGAGAAAATGGCTCAGGCAGGATTTCAAGGAAAACAGAGTTTACTAAAATTAAAAATAGTACATAAAATACAAAACACAGAACATATAACATTAATGTTACAGTCAGAAAAATAAATGGACAATTATAACAAAGCGTGTTATAGTGAGTAACTAACCCTACCCCAGTTTCAGTTGGTAAATAGTGGTGCTGGAATTACTTAATTCTGGTAGAAGTGATTCTCAAGTTCAGAACACAAGTGTGTTAAGTCTTACAAAGTTGGAACAAGAGTGTGTTCTTTCAGAGTCCAAAAGCAAAAGAGTTCAATGTTCCTCAGCATCTTGACAATATCAGGGGGGAAAAGGGTCCCACCCAGCTTGTGAGGTCACAGCTCTGTGGTGATGCTGGCTGTGAGGTCAGTCTCATTCCTGCACATTAAAGTAGTCACATGCCACTGCATATTGCTAAACTTTCCAATTAACATATATATATATATATATATATATATATATATATATACACACTTTTTAATTAGTGAGCCACAGAGCAAGAATTATGACAGGACAGAATATCTCTTTGATCTCTCAGAACAACATCCTGCAATGCACCTCTGTTAGCTGTGAGGATTTTCACAGGTCTCTGTCAGAATTTGCTTTCCTCCTGATAGGTCGTAAAATGCAATATTTTATTACAGGTTTCCTAGGTTCAAAGCAGTGGCTGGTTTTACAACCTGTTATATCAGCTAACACAGACTTTGACAGATTGGTGTCAAAAGGAAGCTTTTAATTAGTTTATCCACTGGGTCATATTTAGGGCAGATCCTTGTTTTCTCTCTGTTCAAATCCTATTTACATGATGCTTTGGCGCTTGGCCTGTTTCCTAAGCAGAAGTCTAAAACATATATTTATACCAAAACTATATGCACATAACTAGTAGATGGTTATTACGTCCTCCTCCCTCCTAGACTGAACTTGGGGAATCTATTCCTAAGCATGGGATGAATTCCTCAAATTCAGATGGAGTTGATTCAGGGAGGGTGCAGGACCAAGCGACAGTGTGCCCCTGTGTCAGTGCAGCAACACAATGACCTGTCGGCAAACTGTCAATTTTGTCGACAGGGATGTAGGTCACTGTGTTGGTGTCGCTGACCATGGCACATACCTCTCTAGGGTCACTTAGAAGATGTAATTGTAGCATCTTCTTCATCTGCCTCTTGTAACACAGCCTCAACACAGACTGTTATTGAAATGTACCTGGCAGAGTCCAAAATCAGCTGGAATGCGGATCCTTTGAAATACTGGAAATCCAAAGAAAATATGTGGCCTGCTTTAGTAAACATTGCAATGAAGTACATGAATTGCCCTCTGACTAGCATTTGTTCAGAATGTTTGTTTAGTTCAGCTGGTAATGTCATTACTGACACACAATCCTGTTTGACACCAGAAAATTCTGAATGCCTCACATTTCTCAAAGTCAGCATTCCTCACTTTAATTTCGAATATGGTACCTGAATAAAACATACACTGACTGCTCTGAGCAGCCCCTATCCACAAAACACTTTCAAGGATTTGTGCCTGTGGTGAAAATCTTTTGTGAATAGGGTCTACTACATGAGGTAGCAATTAACTGCAACAAGTCAGGTCAGGATGGACTAGGCCAGGCCACTATTACATGAATGAACACATGAGCAGCACAGAATAGAAAAAAAAAACATCAGTGGGTTCAGAGTCCAGATACAGCAAGCAACTGCATTTCATGTCACAAACTTACTTGGTGGTACCTGGTACCACTATCTGAACTGGAAGGTAGGGTACTGCTATCTACTACTACTACTACTATCACTTTTGTTCTCACACCACGACTACTACTTGTCACTTTTGTCTTTACTCCAGTCCTTACTACTACTTGTCACTTTTGTCCTTACTCCAGTCCTTACTACTACTTGTCACTTTTTGTCCTTACTCCAGTCCTTACTACTACTACTTGTCACTTTTGTCTTTCTCCAGTCCTTACTACTACTACTTGTCACTTTTGTCCTACTCCAGTCCTTACTACTACTACTTGTCACTTTTTTGCCCTCAGTAACTGATCCTGACTGTACTGTTTTAATTTTCTTACAGTGCATGACTCAGCAGATGAATGAAACCCAGAAACTGAATACTCTTTGTATATTTCTACACTCCCCATATTTGGCTGCGATTACATCACAGAAAAAATGCTACTAAATTCATATAATTTCTTTATTGTTTGTGTGTGCATGGTATGCTAGCCTGGTTACATCTCACTTACAGTAACTGGGCTATGATTATTACAATGTTTTATTTTTGATACTTAAATTACTTCGCAGTGGCTGGCAGCAATTGTGGAACTAGGAAGGATGTAATTGTGTTGTGTGTCATCAGGTCTTCAGGTGGCAGTGGCAAACTTTTTTATGACTGCACTGCACTTGACTGGTGCAATGTGTGACTGGCTGCCTGCCTGGGTGGTGGTGATCACTATGTCTTTCGTTTTTCTATTTTAAGGATTCAGCGTGTTTATCTTTCTCTCCAAGCTTGACAAATTACTTGGTAACTTCATATGTGACGTTAAACTACCGAGATTCAGTCGTAACAAGCTTTATGCACATCGGAAGAGAGGAGGTTTTGGACTTCCTTGGTTTAAAAGCTTATTTATGGGCCTTCCAGACCTGTCAAACTGTCAAGTGGTTCCATAAGCCTTCACCTCATACCCCGCTATGGGTTACAATGGAATCCACATCCTCCCCGGGGGCATTCCTACAGCCTTTATCTTCAGTCCTCTACCTCCCAAATTAAAATTGCATCCCACTATTTCATCCTCTGTGCTGTACTGGAAGCTAATCCACAAATTCTTTAAATCTAATCCAACCCCCTGGTTCTTTACCCCTCTTTGGGGTAACCCTTTAATTACTTTAGAGAATCAAACTATCTTCTGCCACTCTTGGAGAAACAAAGGTATTTTCTTCTTAGGGGACATTCTAGATCAGAATTAATTCACTCTTAAAACTTTTCTAGAATTTCAGAAAACCTGGAATCTCCCCAAACAGGACATCTGGAAGTATTTACAAATACGCGCTGCCTATAATTTTCTATCTCATTATGTCCATAAGCATAATTTACAAGATCAATACATTTCACATTGGATTAAATTAACTGCAAAATGGAATAGCTCCCTCTATAAATACATCATGGATGTCTTACCTGATCAAACTCTATCAGCTAAAACAAATGGAGTGCCCTCCTTAAGTACAACATCATGGATATACAATGGGTAAATGTTGGCATATATCTCATAACACATTCAAAGATGCACACAGTTCCTTAATTCAAATTAAAATCCTACACTCCTGGTATAGAACCCCTTTGGTACTCCATCATATAGGATATTTAAACAACAATAATTGCTGGTGATGCAATCTGCCTAATGGTGATATCTTTCATATTTTATGGCCTGTATTCCTGTTAATGAGCTTTGGCATAAAGTTTATATATTTGCATCTAGAGTAATCAGACAAAAATCCCATTAGACCCAACATTTTCTTATTAGATATACTTACTTCAAGCAATACTACCCTCTCTCATGCACATTTCAGATGGCTAAACATACAGTAGTGCCAGGGACATTGCCAGCTTTTTCCAGATATTTCGCGAAATTTCTGAAGAGTTTCTCTCTGCTGCCCTATCACAGAAATTTCGGGAAATATCTGGCAGTGTCCGTGGCTGCTACTGTACTGTCTCTTTCTAGTAAAACGCCCAATCCTCATGAAATGGAGATCAATCCAAGTACCAGCCTTTTCAGATGTTCTTCACAATTTATCTCAGTATGCATCTCTAAACCGTTTATTGCACAGTACTCATGACCGACTCAATATATATTATAGATGTTGGCAGGACTATTTCAATTATATTGACACTTCTACCATCCCTAGGTCCTAATATTTAAGCACTCACCCCTTTATTTTAATCAGTTATACTTCAGATTAGGGACAATAATACTCTTTGACGCAGATATCCTTCTCTTTTGTTTTCTTTTCTCTATCTCTTTTCCTTCTTTCCTTACCCCATCACTCTCCCTGTCTATTCTCTTCTTTTTTCTTCTCACAGGTTGCTTGCATCTATTCCCGCTTCTTCCAGTGTATTTACTGTATTCTCTTATATGTGGCTCTATGTAATCAGTTTTATGCTTAACCTCAGACACTCACCGACACTTCTTTCTACATCTAGTGGATAATTTAAACTCAACTGTTTTCTAACTTATAATCCCTTCATCTTTCACTTGTGGCTCTGTTTCTTTATTGTTAAGACATAAACCTAATCTAAATACAGTGACTTCTCTCCTACAGATTATGTACACTGTTTTTGAATATTTGATACTTCTGCTCCTTATATGGAAGATGATGTGTACCTGTATTATCTGTTTGTTTCTCTTTTATGGAAACCTTCAATAAAAAGTTAACGTGGAAAGGATTCAGTGTGTTGATCAGATTCAGTAGAAGTAGTTGTAGTACTAGAAAACATTACCACCTCTTGGACCATGTAGTGTGCCATATACCACATTACACGGGGTATGCGAAGCAGTTGCATCATTCACATGGGTAGGGTGGGTGGGCTCTCTTAGAGCTGCTCATTTGATCATTCATATCCATTTCTTTGGCCTGTTTGGCTCTGACTGGAACGTCCAACAAAATAATACCCACAGCACCATTAATAAAAAAAATCTTAGCTGCCTGTCAGTGCCTGCAGTGCTTGGTGGTGCTATGATATAGGTATTTGCATTTGTCTGTCTGTCTGTCTCTTTCTCTCTCTCTGTCTCTCCCAGCACTCTCATGTCACAGAAGAACCGAGCAGGATATGCCACCATTACAGGCCAGTCATGAAGGGGCTAGTAGTATTACTTACTTGGTATTACTTGGTATGAAAGAACAGAAGGCCAGAGCCCATTGAGGACTGTTCCCCACACTATGTGGGACATTATTTATCTATTATCCCTCAACCAAACATCTAATTTGTTTTAAAGACAGTGGCACTAGTTGCGCTACCAATTCTTGTGGCAAGGTGTTCCATACAATGGATGCTCTTATTGGAAAAAAGTTTCCCCTTTTGCTGGCTTTATAAGTTTTTACTTCAGGCTGTTTATTATGCAGTCTCGGAACATGTCTCCTTTTGGAGAGTGTTAGACCATATTTTTCCATTAGATCTGGTGAATTTATTAAATTAAAAACCATAAGCATATCACCTCTTAATCTTCTAGTTTGAAGAGAAAGAGACCAGTAGCTTTTAATCTGTTCTGATAATCCAAGTTTGTTAATCTTGGAATCATTCTAATTACTCTCCTTTGAACCTGTTCAAAATTGCTATGTCTTTTTTTGGTTTGGATTCCAGAAAGGGGAGCCATAGTCTAGATACGGTCTAAAGGTTTCTAAACTGATGTTTAACTAAATAAATAAATAATGTATGCCCTATACAATGGAATAAGGCATTGTTCAGTGCGATTAACAAAAGTGCATTTTATTTGCCTCAAAAGACTGTTGGTCATGCAAGCAGTTCTAACACAGTGATCATTTGATGTAAGTTTATTATTAACATATATCCCTAAATCTTTTTCACTGATTGCTTTTTTTATTTAGCAGTTTTACATTAATTTTTATACAAATAATCCATTAAAGTATTTCCTTTGGGCATCTGTGTCAAATGTGACTGACTTTGGCCACTTTATACATTTTTGCATTTTTAAATATTTGTCAATAAATCGGAGCTAGTCAGAACTAATCAGAACTTCACCAAGTTCTGGTTCTTATTAACAAGGGTAAGAACTTCACGAGTTCTCCCAGCCCTGATAGTTATGCAAATCCTTGTGTGTGTGTGGGGGGGGAGGTGACAAGGCTTCATATGAACAAAACTCCTCATTTAAACAGATTTTTACATCTGTTCTGGTCAACAGTAAGAAATTACAGATGCATGTTTCGTCCTGTTGAGATTCCTCAGGCAGTGCAGCTGTGTTCTCTGCCAAAAAGCAAGTTAGCCTCAGGGGCTATATAGTGTTGTCGGAATACCTGGAATGCACCCAATGTCATATTATGATAATGACTAGGGCTATGCTTCTGGCATGGAACATTTGGGAGAAAGTCATGGTTTTGTCATGGTCAAAATGACAGAAATCGTGGCAATCATAGAAAAAGCCATGAAAAGTCATTAATCCATTGTGTGTTAAACAGTTTACCTCTATTTCAACATATTTTTATACAAGCTTTTCAACAAAGGTTTAAATGTTTAAAAAACAAACAATGTTAGGCTGGTCCAATGGGCAGCTGCCATCTGGGATGTGCAAGTCCCCAAAACCCATACTGGGGCTGACCGGGGACTAAGCATATTGTGGTGGGGAGGCACAAAATTAAGGGTATGTCAATTGCAAACACCAAAAACTATGGTGTTGCCATGTAAAATGTCAAAATTATGGGGTTGTCATGGAAAATGTCATGCTTATGTTTTCTGAATTCTTTACGTCTGTCTGATTATTGATGTGCTCTATGTAATACTTAGTTTACTGCATTGTTTACCTATGTTTGATTATCCTGCTGCTGTATCATTGTTCTGTAACCTCTCGTGTCATGCCTGAAAACAGACAATGTTTGTCTAATGCACTTACCCGGTCAACAAAAACTAAATAAATATATAAATAAATAAAAATACTCAAATCATGGATTGTTCATAAAAATGGGAAAAAAACATGGAATCCATGATTTCCATGACTTCCTTGACAAAGGTACAGCCCTAATACTGACCCTTCTTACATTCCGCTCTCTTTAGTGCATGTGTGAACAAACGGGCAACATATAAAGAGTGGGCTAGGGATACCTGCCAGGCAGTTAGATCGGGTATGTTTGGTAGCCATCTGTTTTAGCTGGGTAGGGTAGTTCGGTGTTATTCTGTCCTAACACAACATAACTGGTGTAATCAGGCTGGGTATTGGGTTGGGTAGTACTGCACTAAAGGCAGCTGAGGCAGGTGAGTGAGTGAGCCAGTGAAAGTTCAGCATCTGCAGCTCTAGAACACCTTCTGTTGGATTTGGCATCATTTGTCTGACAAGACAAGTCATGACTAGTACCTCTGCAGTTGTGTCACAAATCACGATTTTCATGGTAATTTCTTTTTTGGGGAGGAAGGCAGTAAGCAAAGAGGTAGCAGGAACAGGGCGGCACTTGGCAGGCAACAGGATACTTGCAGTGGTGGTTGGGCTCAGCAGGGCAGTGGCTGGTGGGTGGGGAACACTGGCAGCTATGGCAGCAACCCTGGCTGCTCACAGGACAATGAAGTCAAGCTGTGTCTGTACTTGCATAGAGTGATGGCAGGAGCAGCACAGTAAGTAAATTTGAATTTATGGCTCGTTCTTTTAAGCCATACCATTAGATTAGAGGTTGTTCAGACAGGAGCAGGGTTTGGTCAGTGTGGTGCGGCTGACTGACAGCAAGTGAGTAACTTCAGTCCAGAGCACACGGCATAGTAGACCAAGCCAAACTGACAAAAGAGCACAAAACTGATATGATTTCAGTCACTCGACCCACCTCACCAGCTACTTCTAGTGGTTCATGCAGTGTCAGCTAGAGTGCCTTTGAAGAACTCAGAATCATGTATTAAAAAAAACAAACAAGGGGGCCAAAAATTGTACTGTGAAAAAAGGAAAGGGCTAGCTAAAATGTTGAGGGGGCCAGAAGTTATCTGTGATCAACTACGGTCTCTTGATTCTCCATATTCTTTTTGGTTTATGTTCCTGTTCTGTAGTGGCAGGTTTTTTTATTAGAATCTCTCCTTCCTCACCTTGTTTGTCTAATTCTCCGGGCCCCACACCAGCCCACCACCTACCTTCCGTGGAATTTTAGTGTCCACTAGGATTAAGCCCAGGATCCTGGCCAGCGTCAGCATGGCGGTAGTGCTACTGCTTGCGATGCTGGTGACCTGAGTTTGGGAACAAGCTTGGGTCAATGAGGGCTGGCCTGAGAGAGGAGGACTGAGGGTCCTGGGGATACTCTCCTGCTCCTCCACCTCCTCCTCCTCTGGGGTTGGTGGGTTACCGTCCCCACTGAAATACTGCCAGCTGGGTGACCACAGGTGGCAGTGCAGTCGAATGCTGTGGGAGAGTGAGAAGCAGGACGAGGTCTGGAGCAGCAGCATGCACCAGTGTGCATACACTTCTTGGACCTTCCATGCATGCCTGCACCTCAGGAGAGGAGAAACATGGAAAACCCTGCTGCCAATGTTGATACGGCGTTGGTGGACTGAACAGGTACTGCTTCTGGAACTCTCAGCATCCACCTGATGAGGTTACAAACAGGTAGGAGGTGGCCCTGCCTCCTTCCCACCTGGGGTGGGGATGGGTCTAATTCCAGGATGCATGAAGGCCAGAATCTGAAGGGGTCTTTGTATAGGCAGAGCCAGGCACCTTGGGAACTCT
The DNA here is from genome assembly GCA_016271365.2 of Neoceratodus forsteri. NCBI lineage: Eukaryota > Metazoa > Chordata > Ceratodontiformes > Ceratodontidae > Neoceratodus > Neoceratodus forsteri. Next base: position 1,551,239,768 of record CM057450.1, read on the forward strand.
GAGGGAAAAACAGAGGCAGTAGCATCAAGAGGCATAAACACACAATGAAAAAGTAGTACAGGATCCTGCTGAATTCTACATGAAACTGTGCAATTCAGTGGCAGTTCATCTTTTTTGTCCTGCAGGAATATGGGACATTTATACCACTACATTTGATTCTAGTGGACACCACTGCACATCCACCACTTGCCCTGGACTATCTATGGTGGCTGGGTGCCACGATCGGTAGTGTAGGACCTACTAAGATTGCTTTTTAAACCTCCCTGAGGGTGCTTGCACACATATACTGGCACTTGGCCCACTATAGGCGTCTAGCAGCATTTCTCCCCTAGTACTACGTCCCTGGTTCAGCCATGCAGCAGAGTGCAACTAACATTCCCCCTCACTGAAGGAGGACGGCTGTCTTGGGATGCTCGTTTGGTGGCACTGAATTATGTGTTCTGTGTGACACCATGTGTATGTGTGAGGTTGGGTAGCTGGTGGGGGGCATGGGGGCTATTTTATATGAGCCATGAACATACTATATCTGGCCCTGATTATTACTCCCTGCGGATGTCGAAATGGTTGGGTCGAACTGTGGTCATAGGCTTTAGGAGAGACAGTGACTGTGACAGAGTCAGACAGGACAGTAACAGGAGTCTGAGAAGGATCCATGAATACTACGGTCAATTGTCGGCATTTGCATTATACATCACAATTGTTTTATTAATTATCTTGTTGCAACAGTTGATATATGATATTAACAACATGTTTAGTAGAAATCGAATGTATGGGATGTTTTAAACTTTTTGTTATATATTTTGTATGTGCACTTCATGTCATTGTGCATGTCTTGTACATTTATGCAAAGAGTATTTAAGGGGGTGAGTATCAGTGGTAAAGCAGACCACAGTGAAAACATCACATGCATGCGCAAAACTCTGGGCTGCCAGTAGGAGTATGGCTCTTGGTATGACAGAATCATCCGTGCTACGCTTTCTTGTTGTCCCTTAAGTTGTTTTGCATTGCGTATTCCCATAACACCCTGAGGGGTAGCTGTTTGGTGTTTCAAAGTCTCACTGCTTTACAGTTGTTGGTGGCAGCTTCTTCATCCAGTGTGGACTGAAGTGCCTGGGTATTTACTGTGGACAGGGTAGGGTAGTAAACAAACTAGGGTAGTAAGTCATTCAGGGTAACTACCCTACCTAACCAATTATCCATTTTACATAGGTTATGTTTAGGGTAATTTTGGGTACTTTGAGGCACCCACAGGTAATGTTTAGGGTAGGATATTTTATGACCTGCCCATGCCTAATAAAGAGCTTCTGACACCTTTTTATACTCTTGGCCAGAGTGTCACCAAGGTGCTGCCTGCCCCAGGATCTAAATTAACAGTTACAGATTTGTTTTATTTGTAATTAAGTGGGTAAAACCTTTGTATGGTTCAAATGTACTACAGAGGTTCAGAACCACTGGCTGTAGCTCTGCCCCCAAAACAGCACAACATGTTCTATAACATACAGGAGACTTGAAAGAGGGAGCCTGTTCACACAAACATACAATGAAACACAGAATCTGTTGGCAGAAAAGGACTGCTCGGCTCACTCAGTCTGCCCAGATAGTCCCTGCCTTGTCTGCCTTCACAGACCCTAACTGGTCTCCAGCGACTACCTCCTCCCTGCCGATTCACTAATATTCACATATGCCTATGCAATGCATGCTTGAAGCCATGCTGTTTTACCTCCACCATTTTACTGGCAATCTGTTCCAGGTGTGCACCACTCTTTCAGGGAAGTAGAACATCCTCACATCCTTCTATCTCCCCCAGCTTCATCACATGTTCTCTGGTTCTGTGCTCTTTCTTTCTTTGAAAGAGACTCCTCCTGCACCCTGTTCACCCCTGTGAGGTACTTATAGGTCCCTATCATGTCTCCTTTCACTCTCCTGTCTTCCAGAGTGTACATTCTGAGATCCTCAGTCTCTCCTTGTAGGGCTTTTGGTGTAACTCCGGCACTATTTTAGTTGCCCTCCTCTGGATTGCCTCCACCTTGCTATGTCCTTTCTGAGGTGCAGTCTCCAGAACTTGGAAACAATTCTCCAGGTGGGGTCTCACCAGTGGTGATACAGTGGCAGCACCACCTCTCTCCTTCTGCTGGTGATACGCTCCCAGTGCTTCCAGGCATCACTTTGGCCCTACCACTGCTGTTCACAGCCCTACCACTGCTTTGTCACCTGGCATGTCACTTTGAGGTAATTAAATATGATAACCCCATGGTCCATTTCCTGCTTTGTGACTGACATTTACCTCCTCCTCATTCTATACTCAGCCCTGGGTTCCTATGCCCTAGGTGCATAATTTTGCACTTTTTAGTGTTGGGCCCAACTGCCATGTTTTGACCACTCCTCGAGTTTCCCAAGATCCCTATGCATTCTTTCCACTTCCTTCTGATTGTACACCCTATTACAGATTTTGGTATCATCTGCAAAAAGGCATACATTTCCTTCCAGTTCATCTGCAATGTCACTTATGAAGATATTGAAGAGGACTGGTGTCAGTACCGAGTCCTGTGGTATCCCAATGGTCCCTGTTCCATCCTTAGTGCCATTTGTCTCCACCCTTTGTTTCCTATCCATTTCCCAGTTTCTAACCCAGTTCACTACTTTGGATCCCACCCCTAGTCTTCTCAGTTTTTTAATCAGTCTTCTGTGCAACACAGTGTCAAAGGCCTTACTAAAGTCCAGATAGGTCATATATCCACTGCCCAACCCAGATCTATTTCCCTGGTCACCAAATCAAAAGATATCAATCAGGTTTATCTGAGGCCGGCCAATGGCACTGAGGTTAGGTGCTGGACATCACACCTTGCACCACGCAGCAATCCGTGGTCGGGAACAGCTTGGCTTGCGGGGTTGGCTGGGGAGGAGAAACTGAGAGTGTCTGGAGGACGCTCTCCTCTCCTGAGGAGGTGGACCAGAAATTCCCTGGTAGCAGTGACTCCAGTGGAGATTGGGGTGCAACAGCCAGGGTCACACACTTATGGGGTGTAGGTGATGGTGGATGCTTACGAAGAGCACGGGAGTGTGTCCAGCCACACTGGGCATCATTACACATCCATGCCTCTGAGGGAGTCACGATCACGCAAGGAAGCAGAAACACCACAATCTGGGAGGACAACGATGCACAAAAGCACCCCATGCCCACTCAGATCACCAATTGGAATCCCTGATATCCTCTGACCCTCCCCTGCCTGCAGCCCTAGATTGAATGGGCGCTGAGGATATGGAGGTGGCCCTGCCCTGGGGTGCAAGCCAGGGAGCCAGCTGCAGGTACGGAGTTCAGAGTACTGGGGGGACTTACGATGGGTGGTCTCAGGCCAGGCTGGAGCTTAGGGGACATCTGAAGGACTTCCCAGATAGCGGTGACTAGAGGGAAAAAGAAGGGGAAAAAGAAAATAAAATCAGTTTTATCTGGCATGATTTCTCCCCCATATAACTCCATGTTGCTTTTGATCTTGCAGCCCAACTGATTCATGATCCTCTACCAACCTTTCTTTTAATAGTGTTTACATTAATTTCTCCACCACTAAGGTGAGTCTCATCAGCCTATAGTTGATAGTCTCTTCCCTGCTGCCACTATTATGTAGAGGGACCACAGCCGCTCTCCTCCAATCCTCCATAGCCATGCCCAATTCCAGTAAACTGTAGAATAAGGCTGTCAGTGGGGCTGTCAGCACCTCCCCGAGTTCTTTTATACTCTTGGATGTATCCCTTCCAGTCCCATACAGTAGCTTGTCCACTGACAGAGATGCTAGTCCTTCAGGGCTCTTTCCTCTGAAAATGGACTTAAGTCTGCCTTCCTTGTTTCTGTTACTCCCTGGTAGTCTGTCCCCACCCACTGTAAAGACTGAGTAGAAATAACCTGTTTAGGATGTCTGCTTTTTCATGGTCCCCTTCTATACAGTCTTCCTCAGCTGTCTTCCTTATCCTCATTATACCTCCCTTTGCTTTCCTCTTCTCACTTTTGTACCTGAAAACAAAATCTTATCCCCATTTGCTGCCGCTTTTACTATCATTTCCTCTGTCTTTGTCTTACTTGCTTTCCTCTGTTTTACTTGGTACACCTCCCTGTCTTCCTCCCTCTGCATTTCCTTACACCTCCTGAATGCCACCCTTTTTACCTTTACCACTGTGGCCACTTCCCTAGAATACTATGGCAGTCTCTCTTTTTCCTTTTTCTTTTACTCATTTTTTTCATGCAGAGGCCAGTAATCTTAATTATGCCCTCCCTTATGTTTCCTCTCACTGGCATTCTGCACCCCTCCCCAGGCTGTTTCTGAAGCTTTCTCTCATTTCTTTAAAATCCATAAAGTCCAGGACCCTCATCCTTGTTTGGTTTGCCTCTGCTCCTATCTTAATGTTAAACCACACTGTACAGTGATCACTGCTACCAGGGACTGCTCACTGCAGTGTCTTTACATAACATTATTCTACTTGGCAGGCTGCAGTAGGCGTGCATACTGAGACCCATTAGGGTTAAAGGTTAAAGTTAACAAAGATACTACTGAAGTAGCTCAATGAAACAACTTACTGGTACTGTGTGTTTGCTGGAGCCTTTCTCATTCCATGGTGTCATACAATGCTATGGGGCCTGCCATGCCTCTCAACTGTCCCACATGAAGAACAGTTCCTCATTTTACTTCACAAAAGCTCCCTGTTCCACATAGTGAGGACTTGTTCCACATTCAGTGTCAACATTTTAAAGCAAAAATCCATTATAAATGATGAAAAAAATATATTATTCAATGACAGACTTTCTGAACATAAATGCAACATTTTAACAGTGTTCTGAGTGTAACCCCCCTACAAATGGGGGTTCCCTAAAAGTCTTCCTCGAGCTTGCCTAAATGCTCACTGCCAGGCTGGTGTCCTGCATTTTAGCAGTTTAAATGTGATTGCCAGAGAGTGCCTGTATAGCCTCTGTGTACTGGCTCTTTAACAGCTGCCTGGATTGCAGTCACAAGTAATCTGAGAGGGAGCTCTTTTGGAAGATGCAACTATTTGCTGAAAATCATTTAGAGTGATAATGTAGTTTGTCTAACCTACCTTCTTTGCAGCAAGGACTGTTTTGTTTATCTCCACTATCTTGGTTCTGGACTGCGAATTAGACCAATCAGTACTGGTGGGACCTAAAATGGAGCTGGACTACAGGAGCTGTCTGGAGTCAAAATCTGTAGGAATTGTAGTTTTGGGCTTTTTTCGCCTTTTTGCACCTGAAGGGGGAGCCTTTGTTGTGACTGACAGGAGGATCAGCCAACCACACCTTTTTTGATCTTGGGGAATTTCCCAGGCTGCTGCAGCTAGTTTCAGTTTTAAGCTGAGAAGTGAAGAATGTAGCTTAATTGTTTTGAGCAGCAGTTCTGTGTAGTTTTGCATGGGAGAACTGTGAATGGGCTGAGTTTGGCCTGCCTGTCTGCCCGCTGTCTCTGAGAGGGAAAATAGAATTTATTCGGACTGAATCTGAGTTGTGAGGACTATTTAAGCCACTGGACTGTGACCAGGCTTTAACCTGAAGAAGACCGAAGATTTGCTGAATCGATCAAGCTGTCAGGATTTCCAGCTGCTTTTGAATCCCCAGTTTGTGCAGAGACTTTGCGATTGTGACTGGAGAGTGGTTTGCCTAGTATAGTAGAATTTCCTTACATGTAAATGTACTGTGTATTGAAAGTGGGTCGTGATTTGGTTCCCCACTTGTGAACTATGTTCTGCTTGTTGGAAGCTTTATCCAGCCTAATTGGACTGAATCCGTGTTCATCTCCATTCGGCCTGGGCCATGCCATGCTGGCCCTGCCAGGCTACCCCACTGCACAGAGAAAGTCACTGACAAGAGACCTGCCTGGGGATCAGCCCCCTGCTCTACGCTTGAACAGGAACGACGCCTCGGCGAATCTTGTGGGCCCTGCTTCTCCTGGCACTCCAGATTAACCACCTGCTGTCTGATTTTCATCCAGCCTGTTCCAGTCTTGGGTACCATGAGTAATCATCAGGGTAGCTCCCTGCAACAACAGCCTAATCTAAAAGTGTGTCATCTGATTGTCTTGTTGTTTTCTTTTCACGAACTGAGCCCTCCAGCTCCGGATTACAAATAGTGTGAGTTGTGCATGTTGTTTTCTTCCATCACAGGGCCCCAACCAGCTGCAATGTTCCTGGCTAACCCACTATTCCCCATCTGGGTACCCAGAGTGTGTGACTGTTTATGGACCCTGAAGTGCATGCATAACTGTTTGATTGATAGAGCCTTTAAGCAAATTAACCTGATTATGCCATTCCCTTGTTCAAGCCCCTTAAATAAATCAGATCTAATTCTTTTTTGCATTTACCCTGACTGTGGTTCCAATTTGTGCAAGAGTACTGTACTGCTGTTATTTGCAGTATATAACCTTGTTTTACAGAGTCCCCAGGGCGGACAGAGAAAGCCCTGGTGGTAAGTGCAAACAGTGTGGGTACTTGTGTGGTGTATCAGGGGTATTGTGAAAGTGATTATTGTGTATTGTTCGGGCCACTAGTAAGGAAAGAGGGGGGTTACAGTGTCCCAGAGGGCTGTGCCCAGGTTAGCTTGACCACTACCAACCCTGACCTTTGGGTGGAGGCACCCATTTCAGAACTCAGGCCTTTAACCTGCTACTATCCAAGCAGGCAGGGGTAGTAACCCTTGAGGATAGCGCCACCTAGGGGTTACATGAGCGTCTTAGGTAAAGATTTGATTAAGTGTTCTACATTTTGCCCATTTGTCCACATGTTGACAGGCAATGTTCCACATTTGGGGACAAAGGTTGAGCAGTATGGGGCCTGCATAGGAGAGTATAGCAAACCTCATCCAGCATGTGAGTTATAGAAAAGTTAAAGCACTTACTCAGCTCTGTTGCATTAACTGGTAGTCTGATGGAGCAGGACACTCTGTGGTAGGCTATACGGGACACTGGATTATAGTTTTGAAAAAGGCAGAGTCCATTTATAAAAGATGTGATTCCAGTATATTTTTTTATCTGTATAGTCTGTATTTCCTATTATAATAAATCCTACTGACTTCTGTCCATTTCAACATAGTTTAAGGGCAGAAGAGAATCTAAGTCCACCATGTCTGTCCCCTGCTCTGTATGAATAAGTATGCTGTGCAAACATGTACTAATTTAAAGAAAGGCTGAGGCCAACATTTTTGGCATCAGTAAATTCAGAATTTGGATCAGCACATCCTAAATCAGCCTCATGCCAAAATCAGATTTGTAAGTTACTGGAACACACAATTTCAGAATGTGGCAATGACGCACAATTTCAGAATATGGCAGTGGCTTACAGTTTTGGAATGTAGCAGTGAAGCACAATTTTGAAATCGTTGGTGACACACATTTCAGAATGTGGCGTGCGCACAGTTCGAATGCAAGCAGTGATACACAGTTTTGGAATGTGGTGGTGATGCATAATTTTGGAATGGGGTGGTGACACACAGGTTCAGAATGTGGCAGTGACACAATTTAGGAATGTGGTGGTGATGCACAGTTTCAGAATGTGATGGTGACGCACAATTTCAGAATGTGGTGGTGGCATACAGTTTTTAAATGTGGCGGTGAGGCACAATTTTTGAATGTGGCAGTGATGCATAGTTTCTGAATGTGACCGTGATGCATAGTTTCTGAATGTGACAGTGATGCATATTTTCAGAATGTGGGGTGACGCTCAATTTCAGAATGTGGTGGTGACACATAATTTCAGAATGTGGCAGTGATGCACTATTTGGGAACATGGCAGTAACAATTTTGGAATGTGGCATTGAAAACTCAACTTTGCAGGGATGTACAATTATGGAATTTGGCAGGGATGCACAATTTCAGAATGGGGAAGGGATGTGCAAGTTTGGAATGTAGCAGGGAGCATAATTTTAGAGTGTGGCTGGGACGCATAATGTTGGAATGTCAGGCTGGGGCTAGCTAGCAAGGCGGCAGATGCTTTCTAAGCGTGGCTCCTCTGGGCACCAGCGATAATATTGTCTCTACAGCTATCAAGAGCACTGTTTATAACTAAGTACTTTTTACTATTTATTGAGCTCATAATATGTCATCTGGCAAACATAAAAATAAGCAGGCAAAACTATCTTTCAATGCTCATAACCCGTCCGAACCGAACGGGTGGATGTATGCAACTCTGGGCCTCACAACTCTGAGCAGGGGAACGTGGGAAATCCACAGGGCTTGGATATGGAAACGCCTACAAAGTCACTGGCTGGGGTTCCCTCTACCCTGCTGCAAATGCAGCAAGACATGAAAGCTGGTTTTACAAATGTGACTGCTCGGTTGTCTCATCTCCAGACTGTGGTTGCAGGACTAACCGAAACCTCTGCCACGCACTCTGCACAGATATCAGAGCTAGAGAGGTATGTGGGAGAGCTTGAAGATTTGTATGCTGGAGTTTTGGCCAAAAGAAATGGGCTTCTCTCCATGTTGGCTGAGCTAAAAGACCAAATTGACGAGCAAGAAAAACGTTCCAGAAGATCCAGTATTTGGATAATCAGCCTCCTGGAGGGCAGGAAGGGCCACAACTCTGTAAAAGGGTTGCATAATTGGCTGGTAGAATACTTGGGCCTCCCGGAAGAATGTGGGGCCTATGAAGTAGAAAGGGTGCACCGTGTAGGCCCACCTCCAAAACTGGGTGATAGGCCTCGTCATTGTTTAATTAAATATCCCCATATTACTGACAAGGAGGTGGTCCTGCAGAAAGCGAAGAACACGGGTCCCATCTCAGTTGAGAATGGGAAGGTCTACATCTATCAGAACTACAGTAGAGACCTGCAAGTCCGGAGACAAAAGTTTACACAAGTTAAAAACAAGTTGTACAACTTTGGGTGGTCTTTTCACTCCTTTACCCTGCCTGTTTGCATGTGGATAAACCTGTCCAGAGTCCGAGATATTTTATCTGTCCCAAAGCCGCTGAGAAGTAGATTGAGAAGGAGGAGACCAGGAGAGGTGCAGGGGACCCTTAGCCCACCCTGAAGGTAAAACTCTTAACAATTAGGGAGCATTGTCCTGTTGTTCCTCATGTTAAATCCTGGGGCTCTTATGTCCTCCTTATTGGGGACAGGACACTGGCACTGTGAATGACGTTGTTCCGGTGTGGTGTTTTAATGGGCTCTGTTTTCTTTCTACTGGATGGACTGCTGGATACTGACTGTTGGTGCCAGTTTACCCACCAATGCTGACCTCCGACCATGTCTAGGGGCACGGGTACCAGTGGAGGAGCAGTGCAGCATGTACTTTACTGTTAAGCCCGAGACTGAAGGGGCTCGGATGAGTACTGCTTTATTTCACTTCATGGGAGGATTTATTGCAGTGCAGAATGAATCTCTTGTTTCAGCACACCCCGAAGTCCTGAGGGACAAAATCAGACACTCCTTTTGCTCTGAGCCCTACTTGTCCGAGATGCTGTTTACCAGTGGGATTTCTCTACTTTTGGTGGAGCTGCTTGTGTCTGAAACCTTAACCCGATACCAGACCATGCCTTGGGGCATGGTACCTTGAGACTCGGGAGTTAATGTTGGTTGCCGTGGAGGCTGAGCTAGGTTGGACAGTTTGCTTACTAACAAACCTTGTTTAGACTACTAGTTTTATCCTCCTAGCTCAGATGTTAGATGTGTTAGAGCTCTGAAACTGCTCTATTGTACTCTGTTCTAAAGTTGTTGAACGTTACATTCTAATTGTTCACTGCTTGGGGCTGTTTATCTTTTTCTGCAGCACTTTGTCATTTGTTCTTTACTTGACTGGTTCTCTAGCTACAGTTATTTTAGCTGTTATATTTTATGACTGCATAATGATTGGTGCACTACTGATTTGATAATTACTACATGGTGGGCCTTGTGTTCACCGTCTGCCTGCTGTTTGCAGTGGGAATCTGGTGGGTTCTGACCTGCTCAGCGGGGATCCATGCTGTCCATGTTGGACCTGGGCTACCTGGGTAAGGTCAGTGCTGTAATGACTGGAATTGTTATGTTGAAAGGTAGGGGATCTAGGGTGGGGTGGGACTTAGCTCATTGTCGTTGCTGCTGGGAGCCAGCGCTGGGAGTCGCTTTGGGGGTGCCTTCAATTGCTGTGTGTAGTACCTACCTTGTGTGCTTCTGCAGTGCAGATATGGCTTCTAGGGAAACTGGTGGCAGGCTGAAGTGGTTGGTCGGGGACTCTAGTGGAGCCTCTGTGGGGGGGGTCAGTTGTTGGAGCAGTTGTGTTCTAATCAAAAGGGGTAAAATGGTTTTAGATGAGCAAAAATTGCATACAGATTGTATTCCGGGTGTATACATCACAGATAAGTATGGCTGAGGATGTTAAGTGTGTGTCCTGGAATACAAATGGTCTCAAGTCCATTTTAAAATGAAGGAAAGTTATGGCAGAGGTGCTCAGGGTGAAGGGGCAAATTGTACTGCTGCAGGAGACACACTTCTCCCACATGGAGGCCAAAAACAGTAAAATTCATGGGAGGCACATGGGTTTCTGCCACCCTTTCCTCAGAAGCTCAAGAAGCTTTGATATAGATCCCGTGAGGGGCTGCGGTCCAGATTTTGGAGCAACTGGCAGACCAGGCTGGAAGATACACCTAGTGAAAGTTAATAGTATTGGGAAGGAGTGTTTCTGCTGGGCTCGGTATGTGCTCCCAATGTTGAGTGCCCAGGCTTTTTTCAGAAGTTGCCCTGATATGTCCAGCTGGGACAGTCCTGATCTCTCCCTGGGGATTTAATTATGCCGACCTGTCTTGGACTGATCTAATAGAGCTTCAGTGTCCAAGTCAAAGAACTCTAAAGCCTTGGAGGACTTACAAGTGTGGCTGGACTTAGTTGATGCTTGGTGGCATGCTAATCCCACAGGTCAGGACAATAGCTTATTTTTCATGCACACCATTCATACGCCAGGACTGACAGGATCCGGTATCCATGCTCTGCTGGTAGGAGTGGGAGAGACAACCTACTTCCTATCTTGTTATTTGACCATGCAATTCATAGTGTTACCTTTAGGGTCCTGGGATACTTAGGGTGGGGAGAAATGGAAATTGGTCCATTGTTGCTGAAGGACCAGGGATATGTATGCTTTATGAATGACTGTATTAAGGAATATCTTCAGTTAAATAGCAGGAGAGAGACTACCCATGGAATTCGATGGGAGGCTTTGAAAGATTATATTAGAGGCCAGACCATCTCTTTTGCCTTGCATTGGAAATGGTTGAAGTGAGAGAACTATCCTTTGAGAGCCAAGATTGCAGCCTGCGAGAGGCACACAGGTTGAACCCCACAATTGCTTTTATAACGTCCTTCAAAAATTAAAATGGAAATTTAATACCCTATTGAGTGCTCTACTTGAGCATTCCATCTTACTAAGCAGTGCTGGGGCATATTTTGAGGGAGATCGGAGCAGGCAAATTACTGTCATGGAAATTGAGGCACAGGGAATCAGAGCGCATTGTGGGGCAGATTTGAAATGTTCAGGAGATCTTGTTCAACATCCCGATGAGATCAGGAAGGACTTTGATATATTTATAGCCACCTGTATACTCTCAGAGTGTAACCCCACAAGAGGATCGTGACTCTTTCTTTGCAGGGTCTCTCAGTAGATTACATGAGACTGAGAGGGTGACACTGGATACCTCTCTCTCTCTCCAAGCAAGAGATTATGGCAGCTCTTAGAGCCCTTAAGGGGTGGAAGGACCCTGGTCCTGATGGACTCCTACTGACTTTTTAAAACATTCCATTCTTTACTCCTAGACCCTCTATTTGATATGATTAAGGAAAGTCTGGATAGGGGTGAGTTGCTCGTCTCCATATGGTCTGCCACTATTACAGTACCCCAAAGCCCAGGAAAGACCCTTCCAAATGTGCCTCTTATAGGCCAATCTCACTTTTAACAGCTGATTATAAAATCATGACAAAAGCCTTGGCTACCCAGCTGGACCCTCTGTTGCCCAGTATAATCCGCCAGGATCAGTTAGGCTTTGTCAAAGGGAGAATGGGGAAGCATAATATCAGAAGCATTCTGAATATAATGTATCGGTGGGGTCAGAACAAACATACTCATGGGGCAGATGTGGTAGCATTAGATGCTGAAAAAGCCTTTGACAGCGTGGAATGGGGGTATATTTTTGATACCGTGCATATGATGGGGGTTGGCCCAGATTTCTGTTCATGGGTGCACATGCTTTACACCCATCCTTTGGCTCAGGTCCTGGTCAATGGTCTGCTCATGGCCCATTTTACCTTGAGTAGGGGTACCCGGCAGGGTTGTCCCTTCTCGCTGCTCCTCCATGTATTTTCCCTGGAGCCTTTGGGGCAGCCCTGAGAGCTTATCTAGGCATAAAGGGTTTCATGGGTGGCGGATGGGAACACAAAATTGCTATGTATGCTGATAATAAGCTCCTCTGCCTACAAAACGTGGCACAGGACCTCCCTGAGGTCCATAACCTAATGCACTCCTTTGGCCGGATCTCAAGCCATCGGATGAATTGGTCCAAAAGCGAGCTGCTCCCGGTGGGTACCCAGCACAGAGCACAACTGATAGCTAGCCTTGGGGATTGCAACTGGTTTCCAGCCTAAAATACTTAGGGGTACAACTTTCAGTATCAACTGGCCGCTTGCACCTTGAATGTTGGCCCTCTTCACTCTAAAACAGTTGAGGACTATGACAGGTGGGTGGCCTTGCCCTTTCCTCACTGGGCCAGGTTAGTGGTCAAGATGACTATTTTGCCTAGGCCCCTTTGCCTATACCAGTCACTTTCTCTGGAGGAGGGAGAGCCAAACTTAAAAGAATAACCCTGTAGTTCCTCCCTCAGGCAGGTGGTTGTGGGACTGCCAAATTTAGGGCCTACTACTAGGCTGTGCAGCTTGCCTTTCTACCCACAGGCAGTACTGCATATGGGTTCTCATGGCTGGCCTAGAAGGAGGATATGTTGTGTGGGAATCTTGGAAATGACACCTGGCTGGCTCCTTGGGACCCTTTGAGGTGGGACAGATATCTAACCCCTTTACTGCCACCACTTTATACATATGGACAAAGGTCCACCAATATATTGGGTATTCGGGTAATATGTCTCCTAATATAGGCCTGTTTGTAGCCATGCATAACAGGGGTATTCTCTCACCTGCTATGATTCGGAGACTTTGGGGCTGGCAGAGAAAGGGTCTTGTAGCAGTTAACCAATTATATTAGGGGGAGCCTTAAAAAGTTTTGCAATGCTGTGCAATGAATGGGGCCTACCACTGAGGGATCTCTTCTTATATCTGAAGATACGTCAAAAATGTGGGGAATTCTTGTCTGAAGCATATGGATGGTCTGAGCCCTTGTCCTTGGAGGAGGAGGAGCTTTTTAAGCCCCAACCTTGTTTGAAACCCCTTTCAGTGTACTATCATACCTTCCAGGGCAACCTGCATCAGCAGCAGGACTCCAGTCATAATAGGTGGAGCAGGGACCTTGCACTCCCTATAGATCAGCATACCTGGAGACTGGCTAGTGCACACTATGTGAATTGCTGTCGAAGCAATAAGCTACACCAAATCCAGTTAAATTTCTTACATAGGGCCTATATGACCCCAATGAGGTTACATGAACTGGATGCTTCAAGATCTAAATACTGCCCTAAATGTCTGGTTGCAGAGGCGGACTTCCTGCATCTGGCCTTAACTTGCCCCAGAGTAACCCCTTTTTGATACTCTATGCATGAGTTAATGAGCGGGGTACTTGGCTACACTCCCTCTAGGTCCTCTTTAGACCTGCTTCTTGGGGCCGATCCACCTAACCCAGCCCGAAGGCCTCATAACCATCTGTGGTCCTTGGCACTCAAATGCCAGAACTATTGCCCAGGAATGGATGTCTTCCTCTCCTCCTTCCATCGCCAGATGGGCACAGAACTTAAGAGCATGTATGACAATAGAGAGGGCTCAATTGAGCTTGCAGAGGAGCTTCCTGATTTCTCTGCCACTTGGCACCCGCTTCTTGAAGCAGTGGGAAGCTAGTACCTTTCCTTTTGAACCCCCCTTCTTGTGGTGAAATTGATTCTTTCCTGCCCTGCCCCTGTTGCAAACCTCAACTATGTTATATGACCTGGACTTGGACCAATTATGATCTCCTTTTAGTACTCAATGTTGAACTCTGTATGGAAGGACAATGAGAGTACGTATATATGATGCTGTTTCTTGTAATGTATGCACATCTATTCCTCAATAAACTATTTTTGAAAAAGAAAATGTTGGAATGTGGTGGGGATGTGATGCACAATTTTGAAATATGGTGGGTGTGTACTATTCAGGAATGTGGCAGGGACAAGCAATTTCAGAATAAATGGTGTGTCTCTCACATTCCAACAGCGTGCATCCCCACTATATTCAAACTGCCAGTCCCACCAAATTCCTCAATGTGTGTCCATGTCACATTCCGAGACTGATTGTCCGACCACATTTTGAGATATGAACATACGAAAATGCCAGCAGAAGCAGGCCTTTAAGGTCTACTGAGTCTGCTCGAATGTGCAGCAAGCCCCTTAACCTGCAGCTGCCCCCCCTTCATCGTAACACCCCATCTCACCCTGTCCCAACCTCTCTTAAAGCCACCCACCATTCTACAGGATACCACTCCCTCAGGCAGAGTATTTCACCTGTCCACCACCCTTTCTGTGAAAAAATATCTCCTGATTACCTTTCTGAATCTCCCCCCCAACCTCGTCTGATGCCCTCTCGTATCCCTCCCTCATCTAAGCTGGAAAATCTCTTCTGTATAACCTTATTTATCCCTTAAGGTTTTAAAGGCTCCAATCATATCCCAATCCTTCTCTCCTTCAGGAGTAAATGTTCAGCTTGCCAAATCTATCCTCAGGGACTTTCTCTCCAATCCCTGGATCATCTTTGTTGCACCCACTCCAACAATTTGATATCCTTCTTCAGGAACGGTGCCAGTACTTCACACAGTACTCCAGGTGAGCCTGACCAGTGACCTGCACAGGGAAAGATCACCTACCTATTCCTGGAGGAGATTCCCTTGCTATACACCTAGCATCCTATTGGCCTTTGCTGCCACCTGCCTGCACTGAGCTTTGTTCATGCTGCCGTTATAAGCACTCCCAGATCCTTTTCCTCCTCACCACTTTCCAGCGCACCCTCCCAGCTGATGGTTCCACCCCTGGTTTCTAGCTCCGTAGTACATTACCTTGCACTTCTTAGTTTTGAACCCCAGCTACCATGTTCTGACCACTCCTGTGGTTGGTCAGGTCCTCCTAAGCCCCTTCCACCCTTCAATATCATCTACCACGGCTCCCACCCATCTTCGTATCATCAGCGAACAGACTGATCCTACTCTGGACCCCATGTGAAGATATCAGCTATGAATATCCCAAACAGCACTGGTCCCAGTACCGATCCCTGTGGCACCCCGCTTGTCACTTCCCTTGGTGATGAGAGTTCCCTCAGCACCATCACCACCCCTTTGCTGCCTTCCATTCAGCCAGTTGATGATCCATTTGACCAACTTTGTTCCCACCCCTATATTCCAGCCCCCAGCCTCCCATGCAGCACAGAATCAAAGGCCTTGCATGAAGTCCAAATGCAGGACATCCACTGCATGACTCATGTCCAGTTCTCTGATCACCCAATTGTAGTACTCAGTTACATTTGTCTGGCGGGATCTGCCTGAGACAAACCCATGTTGATGACCATCGTGGAGACTATAGTCCTCCAAGAAGGTCATCAGCCTCTCCTTAGGATTGCCTCCATGAGCTTTCCCACAATTGATGTGAGGCTCACTGGCCTGCAGTTGCCTGGCTCATCCCTGGGGCCACATTTGTGAATGGGCACCACATAGGCCATCCTCCAGTCTTGCGGTACGCATCCTGTGTCCAGGGAGGTATTGAACAGGTCAGTCATTGGTCCTGCCAGGTGATGTCACATCCCTATCACATTCTGAGATTTTGTGTCCCCCCCCCAAACATTTTAAAAATTGTGCACCAACTAGACATTCTGTCATGAGCTTTGGTTCAATGCTACATTCCAAAACCACCACCTGACATCTTCTAAAGTACAGTGCCATGCATCTGAACATTCTGGAAATGCAAGCATTGCAGCCAACCCTATGTCATTTTTTTTTAAAAAGGATTACTATAGTTACAGTTTCTTAAACTTTGGAGAAGCAGGTACTATAAGGTTGCTGACGGAAGGACCAGAGTGTGAGTTCAGGAGATGACCTCATCAGTGGCTCTTAACTGAAACTGGCTTTTTTGAACAGGTAGTGAAATCAGGGTTACAAAATAGCTCATAACTTTAAAATGAAGTAACACAGAAACCTATTTTTTGGCATGAGATTTATTGGGGTATGCTTATTCTAATTCTGCAATGTAGCACTTTTGGTGGGAGTCCCTATTTAAAGGGGGTTCCTTATCCACTCTACTACCTAGGATATCCAGTAATTCCCTTGTTACATGATTTGTCCAGGCTTACCTAGAAGGCCTGTATTGTCTTCATGTCCACTGTCTCAACTGGTGTGCTGTTCCATGAGTTCACCATCCTCTGGGAGAAGTACTACTCCCAACAATACCCTCAGTATTTCACCTCCGAGCTTCAGGGCATGTCACTGTCCCACTGATGGACACCAGATCAAACATCTGTCTGTTTGAACTTGTCAGTACCACTGTGAAAACAGATCAATTCTCTCTCAGCCTCCTTGAACATGTCAAGGGCCACCAGTCTCTCCTCATAGCTTTTGTCTCCTATATCCCTGATGATTTTGGTAGCGTGCATTGCACCCTCTTGACTGCCTCAATGTAATTTTTGTGTTGAAGAACCCAGAGCTTCATGCAGTACTCCAGGTAGGTCCTGACCAGGCCCCCTGCCCTGTTGGTTACCACTCCCTTTTGATGCACCCCAGAATTCTGCAAGTCACCTCAGAAGCAGCAGCACACTGCTTGTCATTCATCATACCATTGTCTATTATGACCCCAGTTCCTCACAGTACACAGAGGACAGATTGATGGTGGATAGACCATGATGCAGCTGAGGAGTAGCTGACAACAGAGATATATGTATTGCTTTTGGTAAGATTTTTAAAGGGTATGCCATCGTTGACAATTTGCTGGAGATAGGTTTTACTCTTTTTAGAAAATGTGTGGCTTTCTCCCCAGAAGTGTTGTGTTGTTTGTCTTCAGTTGTAACCTATACTGGAACCGACTGGAAGATTTAGGGGTCTGCAGACTCGTGGAGCTGACGGTGCGACTCTTATCAGGTGACAAGTGCCTTCAGTTTTGGAGGAGGAGGGATGGCTGTAGGAGGAAGAATGACCATAGGATGCAGCTGAGGAATTGAGTGAAAAGACTCGGTTGGAGGATTACTGTATCGTAAAGAATTTGAAGAAAGCACTTGTTCAGAGAAAGGGGATTAAATGGGAGTGGAAAGTTTCACACAGTCTGTAGTTACCCAAGTATAACAACCAGATTGTTTTAGATTTACAACATTAGATCATGCTGAAAGACTTCCCAGAGGAGGAAACAGAGCCAACGTTTTGGCACAGAGAGAAACCAAGTGAATCTTGAATTTGGATACTGTTGTGCCTTTGGGCCTTAATGAAGATGTTGACTTCACACCATATTTATAATTGTTGTTTGTTTGAATAACAGCTCTTTGTATTCACTTGAGATTAATTGTTTTCCTTTCTTTTCTTTTTATACAGGAATATCACTTGACCCATATATCTGTAAATGCTAAGTGTGAGCAACAGAGGAGTTTGCCCACGAAGCACGGATTCTAGTTCAAACACTCATTTTGAACTTGAGAAAGGTTATTCCAATCTTTATTCCATATCATAATAGTAATACTTATTTGAGAACTACGTAATGATAACCAAAAGTAATAACTGGATTTGACTCTTTACGCCCCCCCCATACCATTTACTGTACATTTTCACAATTTCTGTTTAATCCTAAAAGTTTCATCTGGTAAAAGAATATTTAATTAACTTGACTAATAATGTTTATGTTATTCTGAAATATGTTTAGTAACTTTAAAGCTGCACCAGTGATTTATACTGCAACCCTGACCTTTTGCCCTCCCACTGAAATGTTTTCTCTGCAACATTACCTGATAAATTTGAATAAGAATGTTAAGAAGGCTGGATTGTGTGATTCTTAAAATCCTGTTTTTTCAAAGAATATTTTGTATCTTTGTCCAGAAATTATTTTTCATATAGTCCATTAACTTTGCTATTTGTTGAAATTATAGCCAGATTTATATTTAAATATTTAACATTGTGACTTTACTTTTCACTAGGCTATAATTTCCTGCTGTGCAGCAAAAACTTTTTTGTTTTATTTTTTATTGCATTATTACAAATTGGGTATCTCAGGGATCAGTCATGGGGCCAGTCCGCTCAATATCTTCATTGGTGACATTGCAGATGGACTAGAGGGTAAGGTTTGTGTTTGCAGATAACACCAATATCTGCAGCAGAGTAGATGATCCAGATGGGGTGGGCAGAATGAGAAGAGATCTGGATAAACTAGCAAAGTGGTCAGAAGAGTGGCAACTGGGGTTTAACGCAAAGAAGTGCAAGATCATGCACATTGGGAAGAGAAACCCTGAAGTCACCAATAGGCTGGGAGGGGAGTTGCTGGCAGTCACAAGGGAAGAAAGAGACTTGGGTGTCATCATCATCACCGATGACCTGAAATCATCTAAGCAGACCACTAAAGCAGTAGGTAAGGCTAGAGGGATGTTGGGGTGTATTCGTAGGAGTATCACAAGTCGTAAGAGGGAGGTAATAATCCCTCTTTACAAGACACTGGTTAGGCCCCATCTGGAGTACTGTGTGCAGTACTGGAGGCCACACCTTCACAAGGACATTAACCAAATTGAGGCAGTCCAGAGAAGGACAAACAAAATGGTGCAGGGACTGCATCAGAAGACATATGAGGACAGATTAATGGAGCTCAGTATATATGCCTTTGAGCAAAGGAGGGAGAGAGGTGATATGATCGAAACATTCAAACACCTTAAGGGCATTAACAAGGTGAAAGAGTCTAACATGTTTAAATATAAGAAAATAGCAGGACAAGAGGACACAGCATGAGATTAAGGGAGGCCGATTAAGGGGAATGTGAGGAAATTCTTTTTCACAGAAAGGTGGCGGATACATGGAGCAGCCTACCTCAGGAAGTGGTGGCTATGAATACAGTGCAGGGCTTCAAACAGGCATGGGATAGGCATAGGGGAGCAATACAGATGAGTATGAATAGATAGACCACTAACAGAGCAAGGCCTCACGGCACATTTATAAGGTAGAAAAAGAAATGGGCAGACTGGATGGGCCTTTCGGTCCTTATCTGCCATCAACCTCTATGTTTCTATGTTTGCATTGGTTCACTTTTTGCGTATGTTTGTACCACTTTAAGAATTTTTGTATAAATGGCTCCATGGAAAGTGTGAATCACAGACACGCTCCCCCCCCCCCCCGTTGAAGACCCGCTGAAGGGTTGAGGTGCTAGGGGCTACTGGTTCTTTCTCAGGTTCCTTGCTGACAATAAATTGCACTAGCAAATTAACTTTGTTTGCCTGAGTGTCGTGCTTCCTTTCTTTCATATGTTCTGAGCAGGCAGCTCTGCACAGGCACCGCTGCTCTCAGTGCACACACTTATTTGTTCACAACAACAAAAAAGCCTTGCAACTTACCCCCCAGGTCACAAAAGATAAAAGGAACTAAACTGTGTGAAAAAGACTATTTATTGTATACTCACTACACCACATGCTGTAGATATAAAGTAAGCAGATCAGGTGCCAACCCTGTATTCCATCGCTAAAAACCCGACAGTGTTTCGCTACTTTCTCCTGGAACTTTATCACCTTTGGGAGTGGGGTGAGCTCTGGGGCTTTTTTGTTCTTGTACTTGGTTATTAAGCCTTACACAACTGGAGCCAGTGGGCGATCTCCTTTGTGGTGTGTGTGGTCTGTAGAGACCCACAGAGCTTCAGAGTTTTTGTTGGGATTATGGAAAAAACATATTGACAGAGCTGTGATAGAAGTACTTGCTTTGAGACACTTATGTTTAAATAAATGCCTCAATCTGCATTTATTGGGGGCAAATGGAATAATTTATTTCATATTTTAAATGTGTAAGCAGGATATTTGAAATTTGTATGTCCATATTAAGGTATTCACTTGTTTTTTTGTTAGCTGCACTTAGGGGTGATTTTTCCAGGCAAACATAGAGGCGAATGCTTACATTAGATAAAGGGTATTTTATTCATTTTAATTTATTTGGTTTAAATCTGTTCCAAGGAGACCTTCCTTGAATTTGAATTACCCAATCCAAGAGCACACCAGCTCAGTGTTACATCACAAAGTAGGTAAGCAGCTCTTGTGAGTACAGCTTCCACAGAAGCATAAGGAAGCTGCTGGAGTCAGGACATTCAGGAAGGAGGCCTGGTGTTCTTCAGACTAATGACTTGCATAGTTTATGAAGCTGCTAGTGCTTTAGTTCTTTAGCTCATAATTTAGAGCTTTTTTGAATATCCTATGAAGACCAAGAGACTTAAATCTCAGCATCAGAAGAATAAACTAAAGACTTTATACACCTAGAGCCACCTTTTTACGGCTGCAGGGCAGAGCTCTGCAGACGTTTTGCTAGTGAGTAGAAATAAGGAGCTCACCAAATGTCTGAGCGTATTTCTTTTTATTGGAATTTTATAGCAATTCCTCTGCTCAGCAGTCAGTTCACTGCACTACTTTTTCTCTGTTAGTGTTTCCTAGTGAGGAATGAGGTTCAGATTTCTCAGATCAACACAGAATGAAGTGTTGTTTTTACTGTAGGAGATCAAGGTTGTCATCTGTAACTATGCTATTCTGCAGTGGTTGGTATTTTTATGTTTGCTTGCACGCATGTGCAAGAAACATAGTGCCATCATCGGAGTTTTCGGAGGTGTGTCACACCCTCCTCCAATTCAGTCAGTGTGTTCACAGGCGCGGCCCTTGTAAGCCAATGCATTCTGGAGCTGTCATGACAAGCTCCAAATGCAGTGGCATACAGTTCAGGGGGAGCTACGCGCAGTGAGCAGCGATAGATATCACCTGCCCATGCGCAGCTCCCCCACACACACGCCCACTCAGGTGCATGCCCCCGCACGCACGCACACACTGTGGCCTGACGGGTGCCCAATCCCCATCGGCTGTGCTGCACCCCCGCCCCAAAGCCTTCCAAATGCCATGCTGGGTGCCCACCCCAGTGTGGCAACAATATAGCCGACGGGGTACCCAATCCCGTCGGCTCCACTGTCCTCACCGTAGGGTGCCAGCTGGGAGCCCACCCAGCGCGGGTAATCGATAAGCTTGGTCGACGGGGTGCCCAATCCCGTCGGCTGAACGCCCCCAACCGCCCTTGTGCCATGCTGGGAGCCCACCCCAGCGTGGCAAACGTCCCGTTTCGTCATTGTTAAGTAAAACAACACCTGTGAAGGAAAACGGTCCCGTAGTCTCCTGGCCCCCACAACCCGCACCCACCCACTGTGCACCCCACCTCCCCACACTCCCCACCCCATACTTACCTCCGGAGCTAGGCCGATGATCTTGAGTGGACCAGGACACGTCTGCACTCTTTAAAGCCGACTGCGAACTGAGGAAATGCCGGTAAGCTGTATAATGGGCTAGATAGGGGGTTTTCAACTTTATTGCATATCTCAGGCATTTTTTGGAATTTTTGCACCAAATTTTCAACATGGGGTTTTTGGGACCCCTTCTCATGAATGATTTCACTGTCATGGCGTTATTCACGCCCGAAGGGTGATTTCGCAGTCACTGTGAAATCACCCTTGGCCTGAATAATGCCATGACAATGACATCATGCATGAGAAAGGTCCCAAAACCCCATGTGACAATTGAAATCTAAAAAACATGTTTCTGGCGTGCATTGACGGTTACTACATGAGGCTCATAAGTTCGCGAATTTTCAATATTTTCATTCCAGATTTTCAACATTGCCATTTTACCACACCTTCTTAGAGCAGTACAGCTGTCATTTTCACATCTCACCCAAAATGTGTTTCCGCCTATGTAGTGCACAATGGCGCGAGTCGGTGTCGCGAAATCAATGTACAGAGCAATTAAGAAAATCACAGTGACACTGTTCATGAGCAGAGGTCTTAAAATGGCTATGTTGAAAATTTGGTGAAAAAATTCCTAAAATGACTGTTTCTACGAGCATTCTGCGCAGTTCACGCAATGTCTCGAAGGTTGCAACATTTTATATTTTCACCCAGATTTTCAACATTGCCATTTTACCACCTTCTTATGAGTAGTACAGCTGTCATTTTTCACATCTCACCCAAAACGTGTTTCCGCCCATGTAGCGCACAATGGCGCAGTCGGTGTGCGAAATCAATGTATGGGATAAATTAAGAAAATCACAGTAACACTGTTCATGAGCAAAGGTCTCAAAATGACTATGTTGAAAATTTGGTGAAAAAATTCCAAAAAATTACTGTTTTACGAGCGTGCGTAGGAAGGTCTTAAAACGGCTATGTTGAAAATTTGGTGAAAAAATTCCAAAAAATGACTGTTTTACGAGCATGCATTGTACAGTTCCTACGCACGCTCGTAAGTTCGCGAATTTTCAATATTTTCACTCCAGATTTTCAACATTGCCATTTTACCACACCTTCTCATGAGTAATACAGCTGTCATTTTTCACATCTCACCCAAAACGTGTTTCCGCCCATGTAGCGCACAATGGCGCAGTCAGTGTGCAAAATCAATCTACGGGACAAATTAAGAAAATCACAGTGAGACTGTTCATGAGCAGAGGTCTTAAAATGGCTATGTTGAAAATTTGGTGAAAAAATTCCTAAAAATAACTGTTTTATGAGGGTAAATTACGCAGTTCCTACACATGCTCGTAAGTTCGCGAATTTTCAATATTTTCACTCAGATTTTCAACATTACCATTTTACCACACCTTCTATGAGCAGTATAGCTTTCATTTTCACATCTTGCCCAAAATGTGTTTCCGTACATGTAGCACAATGGTAGTCGATGTGCAAAATCAATGTATGGGGCACATTAAGAAAATCACAGTGATACTGTTCATGAGCAGAGGTCTTAAAATGGCTATGTTGAAAATTTGGTGAAAAATTCCTAAAATGACTGTTTCTGACGTGCATTGCACAGTTCCTATGCATGCCCGTAAGTTTGCGAATTTAATATTTTCACTCCAGATTTTCAACATTGCCATTTTATTACATTTCCTTATGAACAGTACAGCTGCAATTTTTCATATGTCGCCCAAAATGTGTTTTACATATGTAGCGCACAATGGTGCTGTTGGTGTGCGAGAGCAATGTTTAGGACAGATTAAGAAAATCACAGTTACACTGTTCATGAGCAGAGGTCTTAAAATGGCTATGTTGAAATTTGGTGACAAAAGTCCATAAAATGACTGTATTCACGAGTGAGCATTGCGCAGGTTCCACGCACCTCGTAAGTTCATGACTTTTGTAATATTTTCAGTCAGATTTTCACCAGTGGCATTTTTCCACACTTCCTATAAATAGTACAGCTGTCATTTTTCACAACATGGCTGAAGTGTGTTTTCACACTTTCAGCGCAGAGATGCGTGGTCGCTGTGGGAAATCATTGTTCGGCACAGATAAAGAAAATCACAGTGACACTGTTCATGATCGGAGGCACCAAAATGCCTGAGTTGACAATCTGCTGTAAAAAATCCCCAACCTAATTAAATTACGGGTGTGCGTTGCACAGTTTCTACGTACGCTTGTGACTTCACCATTTTTTAAATATTTTTACTACAGATTTGCAACATTGCCATTTTTTACACTTCCCCATGAACAGTACAACTGTCATTTTTTACATCCTGTTCAGAATGTTTTTGCACCTGTGGTGCTAAATGCCGTAGTCACTGTGCATAAGCAGCTTTCGGCTAACAAACTGATATTCTCCTGTTCATGAGGTGGGGTCACAAAAAAACATGTTGAAAATTTGGGTGAAAATACCACGAATGCCTGAGGTATTAGGGTTTCCAACCATAACGCCCAACCCTGTAGAGAATGACAGGCATCAGGGTGTGACTTGGGATTCTTGCCTGTGATCTCATCCATTCCACCCTGCAGTCAGTGAGAGGCATCGAGGTATGCCTGGACTCTCCGGCCCCAAAGTTCACCCCATTCTCCTATATCGCACCCATCTCACCATATTTCCTAATGAAATGGGGTGCGCATAAGGGCCAAAGACCCCAAGGAACACCGTGATACTTGTCAGTGTCTGCAGGGTGGGGTATGGTGAAATGGCGTGGCCGTTATGCCTGATGACCCAAACGCACACCCCAATGCCTGTCACTCTCTGCAGGGTGGTGGTGGGGTTGGCTTCAGTTCAGTACTTCACTGCCATTCCTATTACGCAGCTCTGTAACTTCTACACTACCACTGCCAATGCCAGCAAGCAAACAGTCGGCATTGACAAATGCTTGTTTCTTTCACTCTGACAGTGTTTTTAAGTTTTGAAGGGAAATAATGGTCACAATAACAGCACATGTATTTCAATCTTAATCTGTGTGTCATTTTTAAAATACTTTTTTAAATAACCCAGAGGAAAAAAATATTTAAAACATGATTGTGACAGATTAGTCATTAGTCAAGAAATACAACCAGAGATTAGCAAACATCCCTGAGACTAGTAACTCAAAGGTCACAGAATGGAATGCTATGAACTGACTCCTCAGATGTTCTAAATCTCATTAAAGCCAAAGAAAGCATGTGTGTGTGTTTGTGCATGCATAGGTGTAGGCAGGCATACTCCATGTACTCCATGGTGTACCATTTTTTCTGGTGGGGAGCAACAAACAGGATCTGAACTGCTTCATTTGTCCATGAACACATAGCACAGAACTACGTGAACCTTTCTGGAATTTTATCCATGGGAGTCAAAACTAGAAGGATTGGTCACTATATTGCCTTTGCATCCCAAGGACTATACAACTTTACATGCTCTAGAGTGGTATGTGGATGTCTGAGTGAACAATGCATGGCATCTGTATTTACCTGTGCATGGAAGGTGCAACAACCAGTGTCATGGTGTACAAAAGTTGTATTTATTGTGCCAAATGGGGAAACAAACACTGTCCTGGTGTACATATTTAGATTGCCTGGATTCACCCGTGTGTGTGTGTGTGTGTGTGTGTGTGTGTGTGTGTGTGTGTGTGCTAAAGCATATTAATTAGAAATATGTAAAACACATAACTCTGTGTGTTCATTTGTCAGTATTATTTGTGAATATTTAGACCCACACTATTTAAACATGTGCAGTCTGTAATTCGTGTTCATTAGTCAAACTGTAACCTGAAACAGCACCACATTGTATACAGGGCTCTGTTGCCCTAATGATGTCAATGTACTCAATATGTCTGCATGAAACTCAAATCGTTTACTACTAAATAACAGTTCTGCATATGTGAAACAAAAGCTCAGGGAATCACCACCAACCAGTTAGAAACATACCTCTGAACCCACATTTCAGGTTCTTTTTTGTTTTGTCTTCACAAAATCATAAGCAAAGCTTGCTAGAGTGTAAGTTCACTCACTGTCCCTTTATTCTATTCTTTTTAGTAACAGGTAAGGCCCACTAGGCACAAGTGCCTGTTTTCAGGGTGACTTGAGAGGCACTGGGGTGGTTAAGTGACTTGCTCAGAGTCACACAGTATGCAAGTGGAGGTTGTGGGAACCAAACCCAGGTCTGCTGGATGTACCAAGCTCATTCACTCACAGCTCATTACTCTAACCTCTAGGCTATACTGCCAGCCCCTTGAGAACATGATATCTGTCAGTCCAATTCTGACACCTAACAGTGGAGAACCCCAGAATGTTTGAGTCACAGAGACAGGAAAGCAGCATTAGACCATGTTTGAAGACTGGCTAATTCAGTTTACAAGTGGGTATAACACTGGGTGCATTTTAGCCAGTGACAATTTTTTAGACCCTAGCATTTACTCACCTGGCATGAAGCAGCACTGGACCATGTGCTGGAAGTGTAAGGGAAATATTTTGTACCCCTCTTCACATCATATTCTTTTTCTTTGCAGTTAAACTTTTTTATTAATTTTTCATAAGATATACAGACAAACCTCTTACAGTACAGTACAATGTGAGGATTTTTTTTTTAAAGAAATTGAGGCAGCATATAATAAGAACATTGCTACAATAATACAAGGAGCTTTTGGTTTAAAATATAGTAAACAATACAGGTCATGTAATTAGCATATACTTGACATTTGTAGTGAACTTAAAGCGGATAGTATGATTAGATACAGTTATATTAAATGTTACATAATATATATGATGCTGCAAAAGGGAAAAAAGTACATTCGTAAAAGGATTGTGGAGTAATAAAGAATGATTGAGAACAGAGTATAGGAAAGAAAAGATATATAAGAAAGTTAAGAAGAGAGACAGGGAAACTATAAAAAGGGGGAAAAAAGCGAGACTACAATGATGTAACAGTAAAAGGGGAAAATCCATATATATTAAGTCCATACATTGGTGCTGGAAGATTTAGTTGATTCCAAAAAATTAAAAAAGCCCTGCCAACAATTGTTATATAACATGAGTCGGTCAGACAAGATATATGTCATCTGGTCCAGAGAGGCATATTGCAATAGTTGGTTAATGATACGGGAAGGGTAGGGATTATGTTGGATTTCCAATGCATGAGGATTGCGTTTAACTTGAAGGAAGAGTATATTTAACCATCTGCTCAGAATATGAAATTTTATAAGAACGGTGATTAAAATACCAAGAATGCAATGTTTAGGGTCTAGTGTAAAGGTTGACCTACCACTTTCATTGCAAATCTGTGAGTACAGTGCCAAATCTTTTGTATGAGGGACAGTGCCATAAGATATGCAATAAATCCCCATTGGGGGAACTGCAGCGCCAGCAATTGTTATTGTTCAATAAACCCATTTTTTGTAATACAACAGGAGTTCTGTACCACAAATGAAGGATCTTGGTTTGAATGAGGGAACTACGTTTATCATTAAAAGATTTGTGACAGGAGAGCCAACATCTGGACCATTGTGCATTGGTGATATTATATTGTAGCAAAGTACTCCATCTGTTTTTAGCATTGACAGAGTAGTCAGGAAGGATATCACAAATATCTTTGTAAACAGTGCTATTTAAATTGGATGTTGTTTTTATCCATTTAGAGATGTGCTTATCATACAGAGAATTGATAGAGAAGGTGTGAGGTAAGAGTTGCATGTGATGCAAGCTGTAGATATTTCAAAAATCCTGATGGGGAAGATTCCATATGCCTCGTAGGTGGTGTAAGATTCTAACTTTAATGACTTGGGTTCAAGTATATCCTGCAAAATGAGAATACCCTTATTTTCCAGGTACGACAAAAATGGGGTGATTATCAAGAGATATATGGTGTTACCCAGATGGGTATAAGCTAGGGTTTGGGGTTAGATTTAATATGCTTGTGAATGATTTTCCAATAGAATATAGAAGCAGCTATGGTAGGGTGAGACTTTAAAGAAGCGTAAGGGTGTTATAAAGGAAAGAAGTGCCACATTACCAGGACATAAGGATGTTTCCATATTGACCCATAAAGGAGACTGGATGTTGGGTTTGTTAAACCATTTAATTGTTTGAGATGTACGGAAAGCCATAAGTAGGCTTGGAACCAAGGAAGGCCAAAGCCACCTTTTGACCAATGGGATCTAAGTTTATTACGACTAAATCTAGGTATTTTGCCTTCCCAAATGAAGCTGCTGATAATTTTGTCTATTTTGGTAAGAAAACTAGAGGAAGTATCAAAGGGATATTGGAAAATAGGTATAATATTTTAGGAGTTATTGACATTTTAATGCGGACATTTTACCATTAAAAGAAAGTTTAAGTAGCTTCCATCTATCAAGTGTTGTTTGATACTGGTTAACAGAGGGAAAGATTAGCATCCCATAATTTATTCAATGTCGGGTGATCCGAATGCCAAGATAAGATATACCTTGGGGGCCCATGAAAGCCTAATGAGTTGTTCATGAGGGGACTACAAAGGTTATTCAGTGGTAGCGTTTCGGATTGTTAAGGTTTAGAGCTAGTCCGGAGTGGAGGTGAAGTCATTCAGTAGTTTAACTAAAGGTTGCCCAGAACTTTCGAGGTTTTCAGTAAAATAAGGAGATCATCTGCATATGAAAGTGAAGTATAGTGAGTTACCAATAGTAATGCCTTTAATTGTACCGGATTGACGTAGGGACTAGAAAGAGGTTCCATAGCAAGTATAAACAATGAAGGCGATAAAGGGCATCCTTGTCTGGTGCCTCTTGCTAAGTAAAAGGGAGGGGACAAAATAGAGTTCGTGAGAACTCGAGCTGAAGGGAGGTATACAATAATTGAATCCAAGCACAAAATTATTTGTAAAGCCAAATGAGATAGCACCTGATATAGATATTCCCAATTGAGAGAGTCAAATGCTTTCTCAAAGTCAATGGCTATTGCAGCTGCAGGGTTTTAAGAGTTTTGCTTTGTGAATTAAATTGAGTAATGAGCTAAGATGATCGGAACTGTTTCTATTTTTGATAAATCCTGATTGAGAAGTATGGATGAGTTTAGTCATTAAAGATTCTAAGGAGAGTTAATAATTTGTAAAGATTTTCCATCAGTATTAAGAAGTGAGATCAGTCTATAGTTTGAAGGAAGTAAAGGGTCTTTGTCTTTTTGGTAAGACTGTTATGATGGCTTCGGTCATTGTGCATGGGAGTTTCTTTATTAAGGTTGCTTCTTGGAATACATTGACTAATACAGGACAAAGAGTGTCAGATAGGGTTTTATAAAATCAATAGGAACCCATCACTGCCAGGTGCTTTACCGTTTTTAATGATGATAAAGCAGTTTGATTTCCTGTCAAGTGATTGGTTTATCAAGCACAGCTTTGTCCTGAGGGATAGGTGGGTAGATTAAATTTTCCAGAAAATGTTGTATTAGGTTGGGATCTGTAGTATTAGGTTGCGAGTATAGTTGATGGTAAAAGGATTGCATTATACGATTGATTGAAAGGTTGTCTGTGTGTGTCTGACCTGATGGATCTTTTAGACCTGCTATATGTCTCTGCATCTGTTGAGTTTTTAGCTGGTAAGAGAGCAACTTTCCGCATTTATCCCCTTGTTCCCAATAACCGTGTTTAATCCTAAAAAGGGCAAGTTCAGCTTTCCTGGATATCAACTCGTTAATTTTAATTCTTAATTGTAGAATTTCCAGATGAAGCTGTGAATTATGATTGGGTTTATTTAATTTATAGTATTGGGTTTCTTTTTCTTTAAGGGATTTTTCTAAATTAGCTAATTGTTGTTCTCTTAATTTCTTTCTGCTGTAACTAATAATTTTACCTCTAATAGTGGCTTTTAATGCTTCCCAGATAGTACCTTGAGACATATCTGGAGTATCGTTAATAGAAAGAAAATCTTGAATCTGGGTTTTAATCCAAGGAGTGAATTCAGGGTCTCTGAGTAAAAGTGGGTCCAAACGCCAAGATGGGGATTTAGAAGAAGGTGGACCCCAGAGTAAATGCAAACTGATAGGGAATGATCAGATATAACAATAGGGAGAATCGATGTATCAATAATTTTTTCAGTAATGAGGGAGAAGAGAACCAATAATCAATCCTACTATATGATTTATGTAAAGAGGAATAAAGGTGTAATCTCGTTGTCTGGGATGATGTAGTCTCCAAATGTCAGAGAGACCTAAATCCTTCATAAGCATTGATAGAGCATTAATACTACGGGGTGGGCATCATGTGATGAGTTACTTCTGTCTAAATATGCTTGTAGTGCTAAGTTAAAGTCACCACCAATAAGAATAGGTGAATTATTTTATTATTAATCATAATTTGTTGGGATAGATTATGGAAGAAAATGGGTGAATCAAAGTTGGGTGCATATACATTCACAAACATAGCGGACCTGCTGTGGTGTTTAATAGGGTTATAATCCACCTACCATCCGGGTCTCTAATGATTTTATGGGGGCCAATTAAGAGATTTATGTATTAAGATAGCAACCCCATGTTTTTGGATGGAGAAGATGATGCATATACTTGACCGACCAGTCCTTTTAAGTCTGTCGACATCCTCTGATAAAAGTTTAGTTTCTTGTAAGAAAGCAATATGTGTTTTATGCTTTTAAGATAGGTAAGTACTTACGTTTACAAGGCGAGTTGAGTCCCTTGACATTCCATGAATGTAAGATTAGATCACTCATGGTACTAGGATGTAAGGTAATTAGTTACAAATAGGAATGAGGGACTCAATACCATTAATTTGGAGGATGTCGCAGATTCAAAAGGTAAATATATATAATAAACAAATGTATGCAGGGCCCTTAACTTGTAAGGGTTCGAGATGATTGAGTATTTGTATTCATTTTGTCTCAGGAGGAGAGTATAGAGATAAGAATATCAAGTAATTAAACATTAGAACCAACAAACGTTAAGTATAAACTCAGTAACAAGAATATTAATTTGAAACTTTTAGGAAATGCAGAGCAATAAGAGTTGGTAAATATACCAGGACTCTCACTCTACACTACTAAGCGTGTAGAGTAATTAGTGAATCTCAAGATACGGTTTACCCTATAATCTTAAGATACTAAACTTTATATAACAGTATATTAATGAAGTGTAATTGAGATTTGTGCTGAGGTAATTAAAGCATTACCCTGGAAAAAAACAAAACATCATTCTACCAAATAAAAAAGGATAATTATGTAATAGTGTTAAATTCCAAACACAATGAATTAGCTTGGACCTAGCAATAAGTCCAATATTAAATAAAGTACACCAACATGATGGCAGATAATGCTGAAACAGTGTGAGCCAGATAAAAGGATGCCTGATGTGTATTAATCCACATAAGCTAGGTTGGGAATGCAGTATATACTATAGGTTCATAGTGCATCAGTGTATTGTGGAATCATTTTTATAAGTTCCAATGATTTGGAAGAAAATGGGATGAAGAATAATGTGAAAAGGCGGAAAAACTCAATGTATAGAAATACAATTGGAAGCATACTTTGGTGCAAAATCTGTGAGATATAATGGGAATGCACCTGATGCACTACATACCAGAAGTGATGCAAAATAAATATTAAATAAGTAAATGATTTTAGAGTATTTGTCTAATCATCCTCCACATTCCAAATGATAGGATTTATGTGGAAAAATGCTATAATAGTAGGGGTTAAGGGCACACTGATATGAAATACAGAACTCTATATATGTATGTATGCGTCTGACCACATGGTGGCGCCAAAGCTTATGAAAAATTAGAGTGTGAATAGCAATTATATATACTAATGTCTGGCACCACACAAGGATTAATTAGAAGAGATCTTACAAACATTTTAATATTTATTCTTTCTCTCATTTATTTTTTTTTTCCATGGAATACATTGAGAGTAACTCCCACATGGATTAAATACCTCCAGTGTCAACTGGCTCACCTCCCACAGACAGATACAGGCTTCTTAGCAGCGATAGTGATTTACTGCATTTAAGTGCTCCAAACCTGTTGGATGCGATAGAGACTGCACTTTGCGGTAAATGTACTGAAGGAATCGAGTGAGGTGGTGTGAAGAGGAGGGATTCTGGTGAGAAACTGCTATATCACATCTAATTATGGGCCATAGTATTTATTACAAATTTTTTTTTTTTTTTTAGTGGGAAAAGCCTCAGGTAGCCTTGCTCTTCGATTTTCTTCTCCTTTTCTTTTTGGGTGGTTCAGATGATTTAAAGGGAGAGCTGGACACAAGATCAGCCCAGGAAGAATCGGGAGAGTCATTACCCATTGAGAGCTTCTTCTGGTCTTGAGTAAAGGGGTTGGATACAGTCTGTCTCAGATCCTCCGAGATGAGTGCAGATCTTCTTGGAGCAGATCTTCTTGGAGTGGGGAGAATTTGTTAGACAAGGTAAGAGGTAGAAAAAACTGATGTGACGTTCCACATGGGAAGCTGGAGAGGTGGAAATATTATTTAAACAGCAAGTATTATTATTTAGAGAAGAACCAGATGCTTTTTTTTTCTTGTATGCGTGCAGAGCTTCTGGCAGGAGCTACAGTGGCAGATATGATGGCTGCAGATTTCTCAGGGACCTGAAGGACAGTTTCAGCAGGAAGGGCAAGACATTGTAATTGCGAAGTGCTTGTGCTGGAGCAGGAACGAGCTGCATTAGCATCGCAAGGCAATGTAAGTGCGGGCTGTGTCCAATTCAGAAATTCAGAAAGAGATTCTGGGGTACTGAAATCTCTGGTAGAATTATTCAAAAAAAGGCGCATTGTTGCAGGGTAACGCAGTGCAAACTTAATTCCACGCTGATGAAGGATTGTTTTAATGGGGTTGTAAGCTTTTCGTTTGTTAGATAATTCTTTAGAATAGTCTCTGAAAATTAGGATTCTGTTTTCTTGCCAA
Source organism: Neoceratodus forsteri (assembly GCA_016271365.2). Lineage (NCBI taxonomy): Eukaryota > Metazoa > Chordata > Ceratodontiformes > Ceratodontidae > Neoceratodus > Neoceratodus forsteri. The sequence goes on from CM057450.1 coordinate 1,551,272,260, forward strand.
GTAAGTGCACCTAATTGCCTCGCTTTTTGAAGAATCAGTTCAGTATGCGTGGTTTAGAAATCTGGCAATGATGGGCCTGGGTTTCTGGTGGGGTCCAGGCCTCAGATTCTACGCTGGTGAGATCTCTCGATGATTAGGTCTTGGCGGCTGGTAATTTAAGCAAAGAAGGAAGTACATGAGTTAGAAGAGCACTGGTGTCTCCTAGTTCAACACCTTCAGGAAATCGAGAAATCTAAAGGTTGTTACGTCTGTTTCTATTTTCAATATCATCTATTTTGTCCTGAAGGTTCCTAATAACTCTGTCCTGCTCCCTGATGGTAGCCTGTAATGTGTTAATGGAATCTTCATTTTGAGATGCTTTATCGTTAGTAGCGCTGATTTTTTGATCAAGTGCCTGCATATTATTGATATTTTGTTGAGATGCAATTTTTAATACATTGATTTCACTTATTAGTTGCTGAAACATTGCCTCCACTCTATTAAGAGAACTGTTATGTTGAGATTGGTCTGCCATTATTGTAGGCCTTAATAGAGAAATTGAAAAGCTGTAGATAACTCGTTCAGTAATTATAAGGCAATAAAAATACTGTACCAGAGCTGTTCTGCGATGTACATATAGTAAGATCTCAGGTGTTGGTGAAGGTAGGAAGTCTGGAATCTGTAGGATGGATGATGATATTTGGTGAATCCAGGGAGATGAAGAATCAAGCAGCCATCTTCAACTACGCTCTCTGGCTCATCATATTCTTTTTCACTTTGGAGTTGGACAATAGCAATTTCTACTAGTTATTAGCCGGCCTGGTGGTGCGAGGGGTTGAGTGCTAGCCTTACCTCGAGCCATGCCGGCAACCCATGTTCGGGAGTGGACTTGGGTCACTGGGGTTCAGCCAGGGAGCAGAGGATTAAGCAGCCAATGGACTGCTCTCCTCTCCTCTCCTGGGGAGGGTGGGTTGTACATCCTGCACTTCCAGTGACTCCCAGTGGAGACTGGGGAGCTTTGCCACCAGTGGGGCACATACATGGGGTATGGAGGTGGCAGCAGACATCCTATGAATGGGCATGGAAGTGCGCCCATTGTGCGTTGGGTGTCATTGTACATCCGCACCTCCAGGAACTCAAAGCAAGGAAAAAGGCCCTGGCACTCAGGAAGGCAAAGGTGGGTCCAGTGGATAGCCCCAGTGCTCAATGTTAGGTCTACGCCAGCCAGTCTCTGAATCTCCTCCCTGCTCCAGCCACCCTACTAGATTCTAGATGGAGTGCCAGAGGAGTAGGTGGTCCCACCTCGGGGGGGTTTAGATCCAGGGGGTTGGGGGGTCGGCAGTTGGGCGAGGAGAGATCCTGGGTTGGAGGCTAGGTCTTGGGAGACCTCAGGCAGAGCAAGAGTTGGCCCGTCAGAGAGACCACACCATAGAGAGTCCTAAGGGGCCAGAGAGGGGAGCATAAAGAAAGTAAAAAAAAATCTATAGTTCTTACTCCTTATCACAGCCCTTTGTGAGAATAAGGAACCTAGAGAAAACTACACACATATATGCATGGGGGATAACTAATTAATCATTTTACATGATTATGAGACAACTATATATGGATGTACAACATCTCCTGTTGTCTTAGAATTCCCAGTAGTAACTCCAAGTATAAGAGAAAACAGCTTTGGACACAGGAAAACAATACGCTCTTATCAGTTTTTATACCTACAGTGTTGCGTAGAGGCACAACATCAGACTGTACATGGCTGGCAGGTGTCCAGGCATCCCTCTGCACTCTGTTCACAGGAAAATACATGTAACCAGCTGTCACTGAGCTTGCAATACCTAGCTGTCTCACCTTCTCTATCCTCTAATACCCATTTGATTATCGTGTCTGTATATTAAAGTACAATATGAATTATGTGTGCCACACAGTTTACGCTATTGATGTTGCACATATTAATAATTTTACACTGTAGCCATTTGAATCACATGACCTGTCATACATAGAAACGTAGACACTGATGGCAGATAATGACTGCTGGGCCCATCTATATGCCTGTATTTATTTACTGTATGTTCACTTTTGCTGCAGAGCCAGCTTGATCTACAGCACTGTCTCTTCCACCTCCTTTCGTCCTCCAAACCAAAAGTTAATTGGTTGAACAGAATTGCAGTCCCATTACAAGTGATATTCCAAAATGAATTAACAAAAAAAAAAAGTCGCAAATTGTAAAAAGCATCCTCGGCTACCTGTCATTACTGCGTAAACAATGTCTGGATTATTAAAAAATAAATAAAATCCCATATTGTAGCTTACTCAACATTGGTATACAGCAGGGTACCATCATAATACAGTAAATTCATACAGTATACACCTATCATGGTGTCACAACTCTTTGAGTAGTACAATCCTTCACACATGTTCACCTTGATTTTTTCAGCCTTGCTCAGTGCATATATTATTACTGATTTTATTATCATGTCTGTGTAGCATAGCACAACATGAATTATTTATACCACACAGTTTACAGTATCAACAATGTGCATATTAATAATTTTACACTTTATCCATTTGACTCACCTAACCTGTCATACACAGAAACATAGAAACTGATGCAGATGATGACCGCTGGACCCATCTAGTCTGCTCATTTTAGCTTGATCTACACTTTCTCTTCCATTCCTTCCTTCCTTCCTCCAAGGGTTCCTTTGTGCCTGTCTGAGGCATTTCTGAAACCCTCCACTGGTTTCACTCCCACTGCCTCCCCATGGAGGGCTGTTCTAGGAATCCACCACCCTTTCTGTGAAGAAGTACTTCCTCACATTGTTCTACAGCACCTTTTTCTCTGAAACATACCTCCTTCTGTACCTTATTAACCCCATGAGGTATTTAAAGGGCTACATCATATCCACTCTTCCTCCTCTCTTCCAGAGTGTACATATTGAACTCTTTCCATTTCCTCTCATAGGGCTTCTGATGCAGACCTTGCACCATTTTGACATCCCTCAGCTTCCTTTTTGTTACTTTCTCTTTTTTCCAATTGTTCCTCCTTCCTCACTCTTCTTCTTTGACTGTTCCTTCCCCCTTCCTCCTTTGCTAACCCCCTGCTTGGGATCTCCCTACTCTCTATCTCAGCCTGTGGTGGCCCACTTTCTGCCTCCCCCATTTGTTCCACCCCCCCCAGTTACTTTAAATGTCCATCAAAGTAACATTTAAAATGTGCGCTGAGGACTATGGTTCCCCCCTTAATGGAAGCTGGCATTCACCTCAGTATAGGCTTGTATCCTTCCAGGTTGGCCCTCAGTCCCCACTGAAGCCATGCCTCTCCTCTCTGCAGCATTTCTTCTACCATAACTTGAAGGCCTTGGTGCAAAGCTCCCTCTTCTTCCCCACATAGTACAAGACATACTCACCGCTCACACTTTAAACACATGGGAAATACAGGATCAATCAGATAACTTTACTGAAAATGAAATTTACACACAAAGCTGCCTACAGTAATTAATCTTTACATTTAAGCCCATTAAACACCCTTATCAAGATAATGCATTAGCAGCTGTAGTGGCTCTGACCAGAATTTGTTGCACTAGCTATCAGTAAATAATTTGAATGGCTTTCTATCAGAATTACTTTGGGACCTATCCTAGCTTGTTTTGTTCACCTCTTCATTTATAAAAAATTACATTTTATAGTCTGTGATTGTTTTAGTATAAATGGAGCTAACTCGGATAGATGAAGTATACTGGGGCTGCAAAAGCTAGTATGTATTTTATTATTTTGTTATGCTTTTCCATTTCATGGTCATACTTTCTCTCTGTTTATATTGACTTATAACCACAGTGTGGTCCTATGAAGCCTTTACAAAGACATCTGGGCCGATAGTCAAATATGAGCAAAGCACAGTGCAAACATTTGCGCCATGACTTGTGAGCGCCTGTGTGCACGAAGATGCAATATTCAGTGGAACAGTGCACCAGCACTATTTGACTGAATATAAGGCCATGCTAAGCCACTTAGTGCTGCCTCAACAGGGCTCCTTAAGTATGCCACCAGAATGGATCGCGCCAGAGCACCATTTCCAATATTCAAAGGGACCCATGCAAATGAACCCATTGGGCATGCAAGGTGCTAAGGGGACATTTGCATGCCCATTATGAGCTCATTTGCATGAGTAGTGAGGCAGGTTAGCACAGTGCCACTCCCTCAATTGCCTAGTCACAGCCATGTAGACATATCCCTGGTACTATTGGCACCTCCTCGGACGATTGCCAGTCCATTCTTTACTTTAAAAGGCTCCCTGGTGCTAATGGACCCCCTGACCAATTGTCAACCTGTTTCTTTACTAAATATTATCTCTGGTGCTGGTGGTAATCCCCTCTTTCCGATTGCCATTTCTGGCTTGTAGATGTTATCCCTGTTGCTAGTGGTAACCCCACCCCATTCTCAGTCTGGCTTCCAGAATATAAGCCCTGGTGCTAGTGATGCTCTCCCCAATTGCCAGCCCTTGCTTACAAACAACCCTTTCCTGGTATCCAGTGACGCCTCCCCATGGCACTGGGCACCTCCACTCACCATATTCTCAGTAGGAGACAGGTGCATACAGGAAGGGCACAGCCTCCTCACACTTCCTTGGCTGGTGCCGTATGTACAGCCAGGTAGTGTGCTTCCTATTTATAGGACAGGGCTGTCCTATAAATAAGAGGTGTGCTCCCTGGTTGCACATACAGCGGCCAGCTGAGAAGGTGTGAGGAGTGCTGTGCCGGTCACTGTATGCACCTGTGGAACCACTGTTGAGAATATGGTGAGGGGGTGGGTAAAAAAGCCCATAAAGAGCCCCAGAGGGGGTGATTATGATAATGTCCTCTTAAAAAGAGAACAGTATTGGATTTTTGCAACAGGTGGGTCAGAAAGACCAGGTTTAAATGAAACAATAGATATCAAACCATTTCTTAAGAAATAAGAAATGTACTGTTTTTTGTTTTTGTCCTATATTTTAGCTCTGGTACTTTGTTGATATAAAATGTATGGTGTACAGTATAGGAATGACATGCACATCTTGCAGTATGGATATATGTCTAACTAAATTCTGTTTAATTTTCTTTCATAGCTACTAAGCTAAAATTCTAAGTGGATCCTCATATTTTTCATTGGAGGAGGACACTGGTGTACATTAGCTGTAGTGGTAAAACTAAAAATTAAAGATTGATTGTTAAATTAATGGTTAATAGTAATTTGTGAATATGGATGTGTTCATACGTTGTGTTAGTAATTTCAATTTTGAGATAGGTATCTATTAAGAATATGTTTTAATATTGTGCACTGTCACTTTAAGTCACATTATATTTAATGGTGTTGGTATTCTTGACATGCTATTCCTATGATTAAGTGCTAGGTGGCGCAAAATGTGTTAGGATATCCATCTTGTATTGCTGAAGGAGGGGCAGCATACATGGATATGGAAGCCTTGTGCTTTGTGCATAAATGAATTTGTTTGATAGCACATAACATGGTTTCTGGCTTCCCTTTTGTGCATCGATAGCACATTTCTTGGATATGCTCAAAGGAAAAAGCTGGATTTACTGGTGCTGGCAAGTGTTTTTGCTTGAGTGGGTGGGTGCCCGGTGCATGAGAGGAACCACTAGATGTCAGGGAGGATTGTTTGTAAGTCAGGGCTGGTGATGGGGGTGCCACTACAACCAGGAATACGAGTGTACAATAGGGTTGGGATCAGGAGGGGACACCACTAGCACCAGGGTAATATTCTGGAAGCGGGGATGGGATCAGGGGAGAAGATGCCACTAGCACCAGGGATCATATTCTGAAAGCCAGGGATGGCATCAGGGGAGGGACAGCATACCGCACAATGGATAATATTATTGGAAGCCAGGGATGGGATCGGGGAGGGGCACCACTAGCACCAGGGATAACATTATGAAGCTGGGGATGGTGACTGGAGGGGGGGGGTTACCACTAGCAAAAGGAATATTTAGTAAAAGAATGGGCTAGTGATCTGCTTGGGGGGTTCCACTAGTACCAGGGAGCCATTTAAATTAAAGAACAGGTCGGTGATCAGCCGGGGTACCACTAGCACCAGGAGCTGTCTAATTTAAGATTGGGATGACGATCAGCTGGGGAGGTTCCAGGGACCACAGGAGTGGGTGTGCTCCCCAGCAGCCAACCAGCTAGGTGTCTGCATTACCTCTGGCAGCCACTAGGATTGCCTAGAGTAAGTTTTGTTTGGTGGTATTTGCACTGCGCAAAAAGACTGCACTAAACCCATTTGCACAGCACAAATCTGCTGAATATGAGGTTGCATACATATTCATGGCTATGTCCCTGCACCACACGCATACATTATGTTTTGCATGGGCGATAACCCTTTTTGCCTGTGCAAAAGCGCCTTTTGAATATGGGGTGCCAGTGCAAACCCCACTTTATGTGGGCAAAGACTGGTCAGCGCCCTTGCAAACTTTTGAATATTGAGCCCCTGGTTGGGAAATAGATGAAGCCCTCATAAGCATTTCTAAGTTCATGCAGATCGAACTCAGCGAGGAACTGTTCTACAGTCACCAACCTTTTGATGGAACTTTGAGCTACTGCAAATGTGGGAGATTTTTTTCTAAATATTTCTATCCATGCGCACCTGTTGGACAATTATTTATACCCTGAAGGAAACAGTTTTGTAACCAGGAGAGAGACTTACAAAAAAAAAAACACAGTGTGGATGCGTCCTGTTTAAAAGAGGAGCAACTGATTGTTCTTTGTTTATATTTTACTGTGATTTTTGAGGTGTGATTTTATATTATCTCTTAGAGTCACTGTTTGATAATTTCTAGTCTGCCCTTTGCTTGTTCTTATCTTGACAAGAGCAGAAACCTAATAGTGTTCTTCAAATGGATTCAATATGTGAACTAAACAATGTTAGCTAAAAGGGCAACATTTTTTCCTTTACCCATCACTCTCACACATATTACTTGTTATATTGTTGACTTAATCTTTTCTCTTTTGTACTTACTGTTTGCACTGAATGTTTGTCTAGGTTGGTTTTGGTATTTTGTATGACTGGGGGTAAAGCCTACTGGAGGGCTGCAACTTTGTTATCAGGTTGAGAGAAGGGACTATGGGTCTTCATTTGATGTTAATGTTTCTGGTGAGAACATTTGACTATCAATGTTTCTCCGTATTTTGGAATTATCTGTAATCAAGGAACTATTTTTCCAGCCAGGTCCCTGAGAATTCTGTTGGCATCAATGGTGCATTGTAGCTATTACATATATGTTGAAAAACCTCAATAAAATATCAGTTGCAAAACAAAAAAGGAAGAAAAGTAATAATGTTAGTTTGACTGCTTTGTTGGGCAGTCTCAAAAAATAACTCGAAATCAAAACATTGAAAAAATCTACAACACAAAACGCTTTGAGATTAATAACCAGCCTAGAATAATGGAGCATTTAATTAACAGAACTAAGGCAAATCTGGCTTATGCTAGTTCTCCCAGATTGAGTAAAGCTTGTTGGAACAGGGCAACCTTACTTCAACTCCTAGGTTTTCCTTTTAGTCCATAATAGTCTGATGCAGTCCCATACTCCAGTCTCTAGTGGACTGACCACATTCCCTTTTGAAATCTCAGTGCTAAACCCACAAGAAGTTGACATGGGTTGAGTGAGGGGGGCTATTTTAAGTAGCTCACATGGTAATGAGAAAGCTGAAGAAATTGTACTTTCTAGTAGTTTTTTTTGCTTTGCAACTTCCTGTGCCATCCCCATTCATTTGGGTCACGATAGATTTACAAAGGTGAATAAAAGTGAGATCTCAAACTCAGTTATGGCTGGAGTTCTTTCTGATATACATAATACTATTATTGGTTTGAAAAATCTTGATAAATCAAACTTTTCAAAAGTGGAGGCAATGAATGTTAAACTGTCTCAATTAGAATTGACTCCTTCTAATATTAGAATTTCATCAAACAGAGTAGACTCGCCTAAGGTATTCAAGGCTCAGAATGAGATAGCAGAACCAATTTCATACTTTCCATCATATCTTAGAGGATATTATTAATATGATGAGTAATTTATGTGCTGCTAGGTTTACCTATACGAGGTTGTCGCTGATATCCCCCACAGCGATGGAATGCAACATCCCTGACTGTGCCGTGTCCTGGCGATGGGAACATCGCGACACGGGTCGGAAAAGCAATACGGGGCTATGCCCCCCCGCTGGACTTACTGATTGTCAACTCTGGGGTGCGGATCGTAGAGGGAGGCAGCTTACGGGGTGTTGCTGTAAACATCCATCACTGTAACAACCCGTTCGACACTGTGGATGTCGAACGGGTTGTTGTCGCTGTGATGGAGTCACCGTGGGGGGGTCGTTGTAGGAACGGCATACCATGCTGCTAACCTAATGTTGAGGAAGCAGTTGGTTATCATTGGTAATGACTTGGATACCATTAGAGAAGATATAGCCATTAATGGTGCTAGGGTGGATGATATTTCAGCAAATTCATCCACCGAAGGGATCTTCCTCTATGGAGTTTGTTGAGCCTTTATCCCAGTACCCTGCGTTCAGCCTGATTTGAGTTCTATATTTATTCCTGAGTTGGGTCCTCAAATTGAGGCTAAAAATAAAAAAAAAAAGTGTATTAAACAGACTAAAGGGAAAAAGGACCTGAGTGCCAAATGTACCTGCTTGGTTAATCTGTACACCCAAATCACACTGTAACACTTTACTGATTTTGTACTATCTAAGGTATGTCCTCACCTGCAGGAATTCTTCTGTATGCTTAACTGTTGCAGTTATGCCAGCTGGGTTCAGCTGCCCCAGAGGTGGAGTTATGCTAATGATGCCAGAGAATTTGCCAATGAGGTAACAGGAGAGCTGTGCTGTCTGTAGGTGCTGCTGTTTTCCCTTTAGATTCATTTCTCTGTTGACTAGACACGTCTGCCCCAGAGTACTGTCTTCACAGCTTCTCTTGAAGAGGTGTATTTCAACTTTTATAGTGTTTTCTTTCACTCTGTGCTATTTTTGTAGTGTTTTAGTAAGTCTTTACCATAAAATTTATAGTTTCTGTGGTTTTCGTTCCTGGAACCCATGGAACGCAGCTTTTTCCGACAACTTTCCTGGCATAACAATACCGCATTTGAGGCAAAAATCTAAGGATTTTAATTTTTTTTTTACTTTTTTTTACTTTTTTCCACAGATTTATTATATTTCTGACATTTTTACTATTTTTGCCACTTTTTTTTTCCTCATTGGGAACCGTTTTTCCTGCAGTTCCTGAGTGCTACATTTTGCTTCCCCTTGGGGAAACACTACTTGTCTTCTGACATTTTACCACAAGTCAGACAGACTTCTTTTGACTGCTCCCTTGTTTTTTCTTGCTATAGCTGTGGGTTGGCTGACTGCCACAGTTTATTTTGGGATAGTCTATAGGCACTTTTACACACAGGTTTTTAAAACGGAATCAACGTTACCTGTGTGGCGCCGTTGTACGCTGTTGCGTTCAGGTTCCTTTCTACACACTGCAAGTATTCCGGCAACATTTGTCTCCATTTGTTTCAGCTCCCCCAGAGTTTGCTGCTGCACAAATGTTGTTTTCTGCCTTTGTACCGGCATGGCTGTTTACACAGCACAACAAAAACGGTATGACAGCTGCAACCGTAATAAGCAGAGATTGCTGTTGACTAACGTCAGCTTAGGGACCAAACAGATGCAATTTACACACAAGAGATGTAACGGAATACTGTTTCTGTAACAGTTATTCCATTACATAAACCTGTGTGTAAAAATGCCTTTTGTTTTGGTTTACGGTTAAACATGTTCAGCTTTATGCTGCATAACATGGCTTCTCAGTCTTCCTCACCTTTTATAAAAACTCAGATGAGGGGTCCTCCTCTCAACAAAAGATTAAAGAAAAGTTCTCTAAGGACCATACAGAAAATAAGCCTTATAAAAATAAGAAAGACAAAGCCAGAAAAAGACACAGTGAGCAGGTTCCATCTTCAGGACCTGCAAAAAAAAAACAAAAAGAATAGCGTATCAGTGCCCCTCCCACTGAGAAACAAAGGGAGAGATCAGTGTTAAATAAAGATATTCCATCTACAGAAGAAATGGTAAAGGCTTGGCAATTATATCAAACTTTTCAGGCTGTGGGTTCCCTTTCGGGGCCCCTGATGTTCCTAATTCTCCTATCCCCTCTGACCCTGGTCTCAGCCAGGGCACTTTCTATGACAGTGGATTTAATGAAGAGGAGAGGATAATGAACCTCTTGACTCTGAGGAAGCTCCTGACCAAGAATTTGGCCTCCATGGTCAGGAGGATTTCTCCTCTCATTTTGCTTTTATTCAACATGGTAGATACTCTTGTTCTCTCCATCCAGGAGTCTGTTAATGATGATGAGGAGGCAGGCTTATAAGATATGATGAGTCTCCCTCCTTCAAAAAACTTCCTTCTGCCTGTTCATAAATCCCTCTGCAGGACAACATTCAAGTTGTAACAGAATTCCACCTCCATACTAGGGGTGAAAAAGGAAATAGAAAGAAAGTCTCACTTAGATAAAAAATAATGCTGATTACCTTTACACTCACCCTGACCAAGAGGGTGTAGTGCAAGCTGCAGCTGTGATAAAGCAAAGGTGTCTCTTTCCTCCCAACCTCCAGAAAAAGACTCCAAAAGGGTGGACACTGTGGGTAAAAAAATCTTACGCCACAGCTTCACTGCTGCTTCATCTTTGTACCTACAGCTCACAGAGCTCAATACCAGAAAGCTCTCTGAAACTCTGTTCTGTCTATTAGCCAGCAAGCCCCAGGCAAAGTGGCTCGGGATTGGCAGAAATTGTTAGAACTGCTTTAGAAGCCACAATATCAGTTCCATATGGCTGTTGATGCCAGTGATACTTCCTCCAGGGCAATGGCCAAAACCATTTCCTTCAGGCGCTTTGCTTGGTTAAGGTCCGCCAACCTTTCTCAGGATACACAGACCAAAGCTATGGATTTTCCTGTGTGGATAACTCCTTCTTGGGGATAAAACCAAGTTTATATGAAAAGGAGGCGGCAAAACCACCTATCAAAGTAACACAGTTAAAGAAAAACCTTCTACCATCAACAAGCCTCAAACATGGGGCAGAGGTGAGCTATTATCCCAGGGCCTTCTATCACATACTGATGTTCATGCCCTTGGAATACTCTTGAATGAGAGGTTTCTTTATGGGGAGAGGAGAAGGGCTTAGAAGTGAGCTGGCCCTGTCCTTCTCTAAAATTCCAGTCGAAAAAAGCTCCTGACTTGAAGTCCCAGGTTGCCTCCCTCTGTGGTCAGGGGCACCTGATCTACTACCTCTACCACTGGTGCCACATAACCACAGATCAGTCGGTGATAGGGTAGTGGGCCAAACCTTGCCTGCAGTTCAAACAATTTCTCCCACTCAGCAGGGACACAGGTATGCAAAACCTTCAACCCCACAGAGACAACTCTGTTGGAGTTGGAGGTAAGACTCTCTGGTATCAAATGCAGTGGAAAGAGGTCCTTCCTCCCAGTGGGGAAGGCCTCTACCCAGATATTCCTCACCCAAAAGAAAATGGGGAATGGCAACCCATTCTGAACCTCAGGTACCTAAACAAGCACCTGTTCAATCCAAAATTCAAAATGATCACCCTTTCTGTGGTGATACCTTCTCTAGAAAACCATCAGCGAGTTCGCACAAGGCTGTGGTGCACTGTGGAAATCAAAACATGTAACAACAAAAACCAGGCACTTACCACTACATATGCTGCTGATGACACTGCATGAAGATTTAAAGGCTTATTAAAACAAGTTGCAAGCAACATGTTTTAATAAAGCCTTTAAACCTTCATGCGTGTCAACAGCATATGTAGTGGAGTTCCTGGTTTCTTTGTTGTTACATGATTCTCTCTCTACAGCAGGGACACTGGCTGGCATTCCTGGATCTGAAGGATAACTATTTTCACATAGCAGTCAGGCCCTCTCACAGGAAATATCTCAGATTCAGACTGCCCTCTGGTCACTACCAGTTTGCAGCTCTATCTTTCAGCCTTTCTTCAGCTCCCAGAGTTTTCACAAAGTGCCTGGCAGTGGTTGCTGCACATCTCAGGTGGTAGGGAGTGTCAGTCTTCCCCTATCTAGATGATTGACTGATAGTGGATGAGTCTCCCCAGCAGCTCAGAGACTCCCTCAGCCTTACAAGGCACACTCTAGAGTCATTGGGCTTCCTGATCAACACAGAAAAGTCCCACATCGAGCCAGTTCAACTACTGGAGTTCAAAGGAGCAGAGCTGTCCTGCTTCCCCTAGACAGGGTGCAAAATCTCAAGACCGTGGCAAACTTGTTCACCTTCAGCTAGCCAAGACTGGCCAGACACATCCTCAGACTTCTAGGCCACATAGCATCTACTACAGCTGTAGTACCAGAAGCAGATTCCAAATGAGGGACATCCAGTACTATCCAGGCCCATTGGTCCCAAAAAGGAGACTCTCTTTCAAAACTGGTTCAAGTCACAGGAACACTTCTACAGACCCTGACTGGTGGAAGGACACTCACGACTCAGGGAAGGGATTCCTTCCAGCAAAAAGAACCCTTCTGGATCCTTACCACGGACACTTCCCTCCTAGGATGGGTGTGCAACTGGAGGACCAGTGCATAAGGTGAGTCTGGTCTCCCAGAGGAGTCCATGTATCACATAAATCTTCTGGAGTTCAGCTGTGTTCTTTAAGTTATCAAAGCTGTTACTTAAGAGTCCAGCTCATAATCAGGTTCTTGTATGCTGTACTGCAAGGAAACACAGGGAAAACAAGTACAAAGGAAATATTTATTATGATACTCACGCCAAAGCATGTAACAAGGAGTTACAAAAGGATGATTTCTACCAGTCAGCCCTGGGGATACACGTACTAAATAAATCTAAATCTGAAACTAACAAATGTACGGAAAAAACACTAAGATCTCAGAGACAGGGGCTGGCAGTTAGATATATATATATATACTCTACTAATAAGAATACAACATTTGGATAAGGCAGACAAATACAATTGGATATAGTATACAGAGTGTAAGATCTGGGTGGACCCCAGGAAGCAAGAGTGCATGGTTGGCATATATCTTGAAAATGATATTTTAGCAAGAATAAGCATTATCTGTTCTTATTTCCAGACAATCTGGAAGTATATGCAACATAATCAGAAAATCACACTACGTGTCACAATAGTGGAAAACTACAGAATATGAGTGATTATGAGTAAAGCAGAATATATGACAGAAGCATAGAATATAGGTAAATGCATTACAGACAGATATAAGCATAGCAAATATAATAAAGAACACTAATATAAGTAATAAAACAATATAAAACATAAGACTGTATAAGACACTAATATTTGTAGGTGTATAAGGTTACAGTTACATGTGGGTCAGTTGGTGGTATATAACCCAGGCATAACAAAGCTTTCACCATTCAGGCAAGGGTCAATCTGTCCAAATTATGACAGACAACACCACTGCTACGTTTTACATAAACAAGCAGGGCAGCATGAGGTCCACAAACCTCTGCATGGAGGTCATGAAGATTTGGTCTCTGGCCTACTCCTTAGACATGCAGCTCTCAGCCATTCACTTGCCAGGCAAGGACAATGTTCTTGTGGACTGTCTGAGCCACATCAGTCAGGTTCACCATGAGTGGACAGGCAAGTGCTGGCCAGAGTTTTCAAGAGGTGGGGCTTTCTAGAGATAGATCTGTTTACCTCCCACCTCAATCATCAGATTCCTCTCTATTGCTCTAGACCTTCAACCCTGGGCACAGTGTCACTGGATGCCCTGTCCCTGGATTCTTACAGGTAGATTTCTTTATGCCTGCCCTCCATTTCCCTGATTCTCAGGTTGTACTAACACTCAGAGCCCAGCCAGCAACTATGATTCTGGTGACTCCAGACTGGGAGAGGCAGCTGTGGTATTCCCTGCTCCTCCCCTATCAGTCAGATGGCCCATTGACATGCCACCAACCCACAATCATCTTACTCTGCCTCATACGGGGTAGCATAGCCCAGAATAGAATCTCTTTGGTTCAACGCGTACTGAGGAGCTACAGTTCCTAGACTCTCAGTATTCAGAACAAGTTCTGAGAATCCTTCGTTTGGCCAAGAAGCCAAGTACCAAAAGGACTTATGCTTCCAAATGGAAGAGACTTTCTCTCTGGTGTAAGGACAGGCAGATTTATCCTGTATAGGCTAGCCTGCTCTCTGTTTTGGATTACATGGTGCACTTACAAACTTCAGGCCTTAAAGCCTTATCCTTGAAAGTACACCTGGCTGCTATTTCAGCTTATGTGTCTGTTGGCAAGGATAGATTCATTATCTTCAGGAAATATAAGGGAACGCAGCGGATCAAGATAGGAAGGCATACCAAACTGCCCTATGGGAAGCAGGGAAGGCAGTAAGGCAGGCAAAGTCCCAAACTGAGAAAACATTAGACCAAACAATAAAAGAAGGTGACAAGACTGTCTATAGATACATTAATGAAAGGAGAAGTCCAAAGGGGGTATTGCCAAGCTCAAAGGAGAAAAGGGGCATGTGAGGAGGAGGACCCTGTAAAAGCATCTATCCTAAATAGATACTTTTGCTCAGTATTTACTGAAGAGAAGGTAGGGCAGGGCCAACAGCTCAGCACCATGGACACAGGGGGGAGGGAGGTGAGCACTCTCCCTTCACAAAAGAAGGGTCCAAGAGCTCACTAAGCTCAGGGTGGACAAGGCAATGGGACCTGATGGCATACATCCCAGGGTACTAAAGGAGCTAAGGGTGGAACTAGCAGAGCCATTAGCAGAACTGTTTAGTGAGTCTCTGAGCACAGGAGAGGTCCCAGAAGACTGAAGAAGTGCTCATGTGATCCCGCTGTGCAAGAAGAGTGGTAGCAGGGAGAAGGCAGGGAACTACAGACCAGCCAGTTTTACCTCAGTAGTGGGCAAGATTATGGAGGTACTTTAAGGGAAGGATAGTGCAACACCTGGAATCCATAGGGGCACAGGATCCAAGACAGCATGAGTTTACAAAAGGAAGGTCATGTCAAACTAATCTCATAGATTTCTTTGACTGGGTAACCAGAGTGGTGGACCAAGGGGGAGCAGTTGATGTTGCCTACCTTGACTTCAGCAACGCTTTCAACACTGTTCCACACAGAAAATTGATAAACAAGATGGGTAGGCTTGGGGTGGGTCAGAAGTTGGTCAACTGGGTGGCAAACTGGTTGACGGGCAGAAAACAGAGAGTGGTGGTAAATGGTATGCAGTCAGAAGAGATGCAAGTCACAAATGGGGTACCTCAGGGATCAGTTCTGGGTTCAGTCCTCTTCAATATCTTCATCAATGACATTGCAGATGGACTAGAGGGTAAGGCTTGTCTGTTTGCAGATGACACCAAGATCTGCAGCAGAGTAGATGATCCAGATGTGGTGGGCAGAATGAGAAGAGATCTGGATAAACTAGCAAAATGGTTGTAAGAGTGGCAACTGGGATTTAATGCAAAGAAGTGCAAGATCATGCACATAGGGAAGAGAAACCCTGAAGCCACCTATAGACTGGGAGGGGAGTTGCTGGCTGTCACAAAGGAAGAAAGAGACTTGGGCATCATCATCACTGATGACCTGAAATCATCCAAGCAGACCTCTAAAGCAGTAGGTAAGGCTAGGGGGATGTTAGCGTG
This sequence comes from Neoceratodus forsteri, assembly GCA_016271365.2. Lineage (NCBI taxonomy): Eukaryota > Metazoa > Chordata > Ceratodontiformes > Ceratodontidae > Neoceratodus > Neoceratodus forsteri. The sequence continues at coordinate 1,551,287,931 of CM057450.1, forward strand.
TATTAGTAGGGGTATCACAAGTCAGAAGAGGGAGGTAATAATCCCTTTTTACAACAGGCTGGTTAGGCCCCATCTGGAGTACTGTGTGCAGTACTGGAGGCCACACCTTGACAAGGACATTAACCAAACTGAGGCAGTCCAGAGAAGGTCAACCAAAATGGTGCAGGGACTGCATCAGAAGACATATGAGAACAGATTAATGGAGCTCAATATGTATACCCTAGAGCAAAGGAAGGAGAGAGGTGATATGATCGAAACATCCAAACATCTTAAGGGCATTAACAAGGTCAAAGAGTCTAACATGTTTCAATATAAGGAAAATAGCAGGACAAGAGGACACAGCATGAGATTAGAGGGAGGCCGATTAAGGGGTAATGTGGGAAGTTCTTTTTCACAGAAAGGGTGGTGGATGCATGGAACAGCCTACCTCAGGAAGTGGTGGCTATGAATACACTGCAGGGCTTCAAACAGGCATGGGATAGGCATAAGGGAGCAATACAGATGAGTATGAATAGATAGGCCACTGACAGCAAAGGACGATGGCACATTTATAAGGTAGAAAAGAAATGGGCAGACTGGATGGGCTTCTATGGTCCTTATCTGCCATCAACTTCTATGTTTCTATCTTCTCTCATGCCATGTTTAGGAAATTTTTATGGCTACTGCACCTTCAACCCCCACTCAGGGAAGCTGTTTCCCTGGGATTTGAACCTGTGTATCGCTAAGCTCATGGAGTCTCCATTTGAACCCATGGTTACTGCTGACTTAAAATATGTCACCTAGAAAACTGTTTTCTTAGTAGCAATCACTTCAGCTTGAAAGATTTCAGAGCTGTAAGCCCTTGCACTGTTATCAAACTACATTATCTCTCAAAAAGATAAAGTAGTTCTCAGAACTAACAGGAAATTCCTACTAAAGGTGGTGTCTGAATTTCACCTCAACCAATCCATTACACCCCTTGCCTTTTCCCAGACAAGTCCACTCCCAGGAATGCAGGCTTCATAGCCTGATATCAAAAAGGGCACTGGCCTACTACCTAGAGCATACCAAGCAGCTCAAGGCCTCTCATACTCAGCTTTTCCTCACCTATGGTGAAGTGGGCAAAGGCAGGCCAGCCTCTAAGAGAATTGTATCTCACTGGATAGTCTCTTGCATTCAATTCTGTTACAGCAAGGCTGGCAAACAGCTACCTCAAGGCCTCAGGGCCCACTCCACTAGGGGCACTGCAGCCTCAGTGGCAGCACTAAGAGATGTACCTTTGCTCAATGTCTGCAAGCAGCTACCTGGAAGACTGTACACACACAGACATAGACAGAGTGGAGGCTGTTCAGAGGAGGGCAACCAAAATGGTGCAGGGTCTGCACCAAAAGACATATGAGGAGGGACTAAAGCAGCTTAATATGTATACCCTTGAGGAAATGAGGGAGAGGGGGGACATGATAGAAACTTTCAAGTATCTCAAGGGAATTAACAAAGTACAAGAGGGTAGCATCTTTCAGAAAAGAGATGTGCAAGAACAAGGGGGCACAATTTGAAGATAGAAGGGGGATGGCTCAAAGGTAATGTTAGAAAGTATTTTTTCACAGAGAGGGTTGTGGATGCATGGAACAGCCTTCCTGAGGAGGTTGTGGAGTCAGGAACAGTGGGAAAATTCAAGAATGCATGGGACAGACATAAGGCAATTCTAGTGGGGGGGTAGGAGGAAGTAAACTGTTGATTAACTAGAATCTGCAGCTTATCCATCAGGTAGAAAAATGGGCAGACTAGGTGGGCCAAGTGGTCCTTTTCTGCTGTGAAATTCTATGTTTCTATGTTTCTTCACAAAGCATTATTACCTGGATGTACAATCCAGATCTAATGCTAAATTTGGCACTGTAGTCCTGCAGAACCTGTTTCTTAAATAGGTTCTGTTCCCGCCTCCCAACTGCACTGCTTTGTAGTTTGCAACAGTTAAGCATATAGAAGTATTCCTGGGTTGGGAAGAAAAAATTACTCACTGTAGTAATATTATTTCTTCCAAGGGATCCTTCTGTATGCTTAATCTCCCACCCAGCCTCCCCTCATATAACCTGGCTGAGAGTAGTTCTGCAGTCCTTGCCTGGGCCAAAGTTCAAACTATAAAAGAATTTAAGCTTATTATTGTTGTTTTTCACTTTGCCTATGTACTTAGTTCACCTATGGGTGCTCATTTTTCTTTCTCTTTTTTCCACATTTTCTCAGGGTTTTTCTCGTAGTTCCTTTTTTGCTACATTTTGGGACCTTTCCCCCTAGCTTTGAAATGAATCTGAAGGAAAAACAGCAGCATCTACAGACAGTACAACTCTCCTATTACCTAATTGGCTAATTCTTCTGGCATCATTAGCATGACTTCATTCTCCAGACAGCTGGACCCAGCTGGCATAACTGCAACAGTTAAGCATACAGAAGGATCTCTTGGAAGAAATAATACTACCATGGTGAGTAATTTTTTCTTCCTGTATCTAACTGTATCCTATTGTTTGTTGCCGACTACACTCCCCTGGAGTTTCTTTTTATCCTTTACTTTTTGTATGTAACCTTATATCTTTACTCAGATGTGGAGCCTTTGTAAAAGAGCACTTGTGCTCAAAGGTACTTTTCCTGAATTAATGAATTGTATAAATAAATAAAAAGAAAGAGTCAGATTATGGATCATAAGGTGCTCGGGACTTCTAATTTTAGGTGGACAAGGCACAGGACCATATGGATACGTCCAAGGGTATTAAGGGAACTAGGCAGGAGGTGCTGTTCTACTCATGGCCTTATTCAGCAAACTCACTGGAAACAGGAGTGGTTCCAGAGGACTAGAGGAGAGCAGACATGGTTCCATTTTGTAAGAGCATCGGCAGGAGCAGGCTAGCAAATATAGCCTGATCTGTCTTATCTGAGTCATGGGAAATTAATGGAATCCATACTAAAGAGAGACTGTTAAGAGTATTTTGAATCAAGTGGGCTGCAAGATCACAGGTAGCACCGATTCACAGGGGACAGGTCATGCCAAATGAATCTGGTAGATTTCTTTGACTGGATGACCAGGGAAACAGATAAGGGGAGAGCAGTGGACATGATTGAGCCAGAGTTTAGCTAGGCCTTCAGCACTGTGCCACACAGGAGGCTGATAAAGAAACTGAATGGCCTAGGGGTGGGATCCAGAATGGTTAATTGGGTTCAGTGTGCCTATGCAACTGGTTTTATGCTTGTGTAACATAGATAATCTTTGGCTGTTCACCTCTCTATCCATGGGATATACCACCCTGTATGGGTATGAAGGGTAGGAACCCTAGAGGAGGGTTCCACCCCTTGAGGTGCCATAGGAGTGATTCCCTTGGCTAATGGTACCTTAAGAAGAAGCCCATGGGAAAGAAAGGCATGCTGCTAGAGAAGGAGGGGTGGATGAAGGTGCAAGGAAAAATACTTGTGTGTGGAGTGAGGAGAGCAGCCCTTAACTGGGCTGAATGGGAATGTGTCCGGTTGCACCACCCCTTAAACTACAGGCTGTAGCCTTCAATTAGTACAGTAGCTAGTAAATGGATAAGAAAGAGTGGTGGTTAACGGCACTCACTCTAATGATGGGAGAGTGATCAGTGGGGTACCACAGGGCTCAGTATGGGACCAATCCTTCAGAACGAGGGACACTCAACAGAACGAACTGAAGGTATGCCTTTTTTCAGATGATATCAACACTTGCAATGGGGTAGACACCAAGGAGTGGTAAAGAGAATGATCAGGGATCTTGTGAATTTTGAGGAGTGGTAAAAAGCATGGCAGTTGGATTCAATGCTAAAAAGTGCAAAATCATGCACCTAGGGCATAGGAACCAAGAGCTGAGTATAGGATGGGGGGGTATTGACAGTCAATAAACAGGAAAGAGATCTTGGGGTTTTTATGTCTGAGGACCTCAAGGTGGCACTGTTGCAAAGCAGTGAGTAGGGCTAGTGGGATGCTGGGGTGTGCAGGGAGGGTATCTCCATCAGGAGGATGGAGGTGGTGTTGCCATACCCTACCTGGAGTGCAATGTAATTTTGGAGAACAAACCTCAGAAAAAACATAGACAGGGTGGAGGAAGTCAACTGAGGGAAACTAAATGTGCAGGATTTACATGAGAAACCCTAAGAGGAGAGACAGAGGGATTCAGCATACACCTAGAAGAGAGGAAAGAGAAAAGTGACATGATACAGGCCTAAAGGTATCTTACAGGAGTGAACAGGGTCCGGGAGTCACTTTCAAATGTGAAAGAGCACCAGGACCAGGGGAATGCAATGAAGCTGGGAGGGGCAAGAGAGAGATGTGAGAAATATTGGTGATGCCTGGAACAGATTACCAGCTGACGTGGAGGAGGCTAAAACGTAGGGGGCTTCAAGCATGTGGCGTGACATAGCGGTATATTACAGAAGAGGTGGGAGGGTCAATGGAGATCAGATAGCATGGAGGAGGAAGATGAGGCTGGAAACATGTAGGCAAACTAGGTAGGCCAAGTGGTCCTTTTCTGATGACAAGTTCAGTGTTTCTATGTTTATGATTGCACACCTACTATAGAAACAGCTTTTACTACAGTAGGCCTCTGATTTTGAACTGTCATTCAGTTGGTGGCTGCTTGGATGAGTGGAGGGTCTGTGCTGGTCGTCAGACACCATAGGTTGGGGGCAAGTGGGGGCAGTTGTAGTGGTACTGGGTGGGCTGGTCAGGGGGTAGATATTATACTTATGGGGCAGGGGAATCACTCAACACCAAGGATCTGGTATGGAAGAATTATAGCTCTTGCCAGACTACTAATTGGGACATGTGGGGAACCCTGGTCTGGATATCAGACAAATGGTACAGAGGAATAACTGATCTTATCAAGTGTCTGATTGGGGCCCGGTTGATCAGTGGTGGGGGTCTGCTGTCTGCTGGACACATGGGACAGATGTTTTATTACACAGGCATGCAATTTGGGGGGTGGGGCACTGGACACCGGGACAGTTATGCCATGTACCAGTGGAGGGACCAGAGCTAGTGGTAGCCTGACATGGCCAGGTGTTGGGAGTGTATGAATGCACAGTCCATAACACCTGGTTTGGAGAACCAGTAACTAGTGTTGCACTAATGGATAGCTACACCTCCCCAACATGCCGATGTGCCTAAGCACAAGAATGGATTAGGGCCACTTACACATGGGCCAGTGAATTGGTAACCAAGCAATCATATGACCCTGTGCAGTACTATCCTGCTTTAGAGGTGCAAATTGGGATTAGCAAGTTGATAACCTGTCTAACACTTGCAAAAAAGCTTGAATATTCTGCCTTAGGGCTTTTTAAAACCATTGTAACTCTGTTAAATGAACAAGGAAACATCCCGGAGTTGTGGTTGGTGACGGTGCACCATGGTCTCATACCCACTGCCGGACCCCACCTACCTGGGTCCCAATCCTCTGCATGCATCCTCTGCCTGGATGATCCTGGATGTCTTGGGTGCCAGAAGAAGTGGCAGTCCTGCCCTATGGATAAGCCAGGAAGGTCTCTCGCCAGGCGGAGGTAGGCATTAGCAGAACCTCGGAAGGGGACCCAGAGTGTGGGCTTGGGGGCAGGTTGGGTGGGAGAGAACTGGGGATGATGCCTGAGAGAGTCACATCTCCGGTGATCAGAGGAAAAAGAAAAAAAAAATTTCCCAAACAGCATTCCCCCTTTTGATTTGAACCCAAATCACCTTTTGATAATGCAGCCACCAAACTACCTGACTATCTAACTGCTGCAGGTATTACCAAACCCAAACCCATTGGTATCAGTTCAAAAAAGACACCCTGAATTTTGTCCCCGAATACCTAAATGCCAAGAGGCAGGCCTGAGGTGCAGCTGGTTGGCTGGCATTGGCACACCCACCTGAACCAAACAACCCCACAACATGTTTCCCGTGATGTTTTTAATCTGGAACTGGCTTTCTGCACCAGCGGATTTGAACACAGATAAATAAATATAATATTCCCAGGTGCAGGGCATTCCTTGCCTCACTCACAGCTCTGCTGTATTAGTCCTAGGATGGCACACATGACTGAAGTCCTGGGAGGATGGATCAGTAGACGCAGAATCAGGGCTGATGCATAACACTTGAAGGTGTGGAAGCTGCAGCTTGGATCTTCAGTAAACCCAAGGTCTTGCAGCCCTGCCCCCCGGCCCACAGAGGCCCACTGCAGGGCATCACACAAGACCCACCAGCCACAAGGGACCCAGACATGGGAGCATGCCCACGGTCTGGCTCCCCCACAGGTCAGAGCACCCCAGCAGCCGGGCACAAACCCACAATCCCTTACCTCCAGCAGCCCCACTTGATAGGGGTCAGCGAGCTCCCCACCTAGCACATTTAGGATTGATTCTTCAGATCATTTCCATTCTTTCCTCAGTTACCTGCTACTCTGTGTAGTCAAGCAGTCTCAGCTACCTTCTCGAATATCAGGCTCTGGGGGCACTGGGCAGAGTCTGAAATTCCAGGGATTTAACACAAGTCTCCCATCTTGCTGCATCTCAGGAGCAGACAGCAGGCACCCACCCAGACAGCACCCGCTCATCCCCCTGCTCCCACAGTCTTTCAGCTCCAACACAGTGGCCACTCTTGTGCTCTGGCTCACACACAAGTTCAGCAACTCTTTTCAAAAATACATCAAGAAAGTCCCATTTCTCACCATGCTGGTGCTAGTCAACTCCAGACAGAAGAGGCTGTCTTGTCAGCTTCTTAAAACCTGGGTTCAAATCCAGTTTTCATGTCCATTTTCTACAATCCATTTTTTTCTGCCAAAAAACAGTCCTTTAACCTTGTCTTCCCCTTTTTCTGTTGATGTTTTGTCATTGTCAGGGTCAGACAGAACCTTTTACACTTTTTCTTCTCTCATCAAAAATCTTTGATCATCCGTGTCTCACCGATGTGGTGCAGATAAAACTGAAGAGGCTTTCTCCCCATCTTTTTGACACAAATCCATTTTCTTAATCCTTTTTCTCAATCCATTTAACCTATACTCTGAACAATTTCATCACTGTGGTGCAACTTCTCTGGCAGCAACAAAATACTGCAGATCTCCCTCTCTGCAGAGCTGCCCGCAAAATCTTCTCTTTTCTCTCTAGATGGGGAAAGGCACAACCAGCTCTGGGGGACAGATGGCTGGCAGCCCCCCTCACAGCCCCACAACCCCACCGTCTCCCTAGGGGCTGGAGACCCCTTCCCTGTGGAGGGGCTCCCACCAAACTGAACTTTGAAACCAAAGTTCTTCCCCCTTGGGAGCTTTTTGGCAGCTCCCTATTGGCAGGAGCAACTGTCAACCAAAATTAACATGTACAAGGTTCCCGCGACACCTCACTGGTTGCTGAAAAAGGCGCATAGACTGTCCCCAGTATTTTTCCCCCAAGAGTCTTCACTGAAGTTCTACTCTATAGTAGCCTCTTCCCTCTGATGGCCCAACAAACAATTTAGCATTTTTAGTTATTTTCCAGCCAGTCGTTAACGCTGAAACTTGTTTTCCCCAGCACCAGACAAGCTGAGAAATATGTGTAGTATAACAGCAGCAGGAATGAGGAATAAATGTTCTACCTCTACCTGGATTAGGTGAGTGGGGGACTACCAGACTACCAAATAATTATTTTTTTATTGTGTCCAGAACTGACAGTGTGTGTGTATGTGTGTGGGGGGGTTGCTGACAGGCTGCGTTTGTGCAGTTAAAACACGATTCCCAGAATCATAACTAGCACTAACCATGCAGTGTGTTAGCACTTTAAGAAAGCATTTAATATACCTGTACTATCCATGCATTAGAGTAACCCCCTTTGTATGAGCACCTGGCTGCACTTAGTAATCCTAGCCAAAAAAAAAAAATACAGTGCCACATTAACAGGTTAGCACTGCACAGAAGAATGCTTTTAAAATAGTACCAGCAATGCAGTGCTAATTCTGTTACAGTGGTATTTGGGCCCCATTTTCAGATTAGGTGTTGTACACTCCTAAGTGCTGCACCTGAGATAGCGCACAGCCACAGAAGGTGGTGATAAATGGCACTCACTCCAGTGAGGAGAGAGGACCAGTAGGGTGCCAGAGGGCTCAGTAATGAGACACGCCTCTTTAGTGTCTTTATAAGTGGCATAACAGAAGAACTGGAAGGGAAGATGTGCCTTTTTGCAGATGACACCACAATCTATAATAATAATAATAATAGCGTTGATAGGTGCAGATGGAGAGAATGAGTGGGGACCTTAGAAAACTTAAAGAGTGCTATGGACATGGCAGCTCGGGTTCAAAGCCAAAAAGTGCAAAATCAAGCATCTAGGGACTAGAAGCCTAGAGGCTGAGTATAAAATGTAGGGGGAGGTACTTATGGTCACTAAGGAAACCTTTTATACAGCACTGTGCTCTGTATGCAGGAGAGGATTACTCATTTGCATGGCCGTAGTAGTATATATGCACATGCACATGATCAGGGTAGCATCAGGTGATGCTGAATATGACACCGATCCAACCATGCTGTTCCCACAGTGTAATGTTTAACTCTGCACACTAACCTTCTGAAAATGGGGTCCTAATTGACTAAAAAACCTGGCCGATGCCTCTTAAGATGCAGAAGGTAAACATAAAAGGGTTATCTTATCTATCTGTTTATGTATTGTTTTATCATATTTTGCTTGCAAAACCTTTATCCAATTTCAAAACATTGTGATGTGACTTAAAATGTTTATAACAGACTAGTTAAAATACAGTTTTTTTTTTCTTCTTTCACCTATATGCTGTCTTTATTTACTTATAAAAACACAGTCTGGTGGGCTGGCCTAGCAGCTTGGCGGTGATTGCACTGCCTCCCATGCCAGTGGCCCAGTTTTGGGGGTGGACCTGGGTTGCACAGGGGTTAGCTGGGGGAGATATGATTGAGCATCTCAGGGAATGCTCTCCTCTCAACGAGGGGAAGTCTGACAACCCCACTTCAACATCCACCTAGCTGAGGAGGGCTGGCAGGGCAGTGGAGCTGCATAAGTGGGAGGGCTCAGGCAGGCACAAAGCAAGTATGTGTCTTTATATGCAATTGCATCATTGCATGCTTGGCTGCCCAGGGGATGAAACCAAAGGTAGAAAACCCCAATGGCAGAATGATCCAACAACCTGATGCAGATTCTGCACTGCTAACCAGGCTCTGTGTTATGTTCTAACATTTATTCTGGTATTGTTCAACAAACTCACACTGCAACAGGAGTAGAGCAGCTTTCATTTTTATTCAGGTACCTCTCTGGTCTCAACAACAACTCTCTCTCTGCTCTCTTTCTAGCTTACATATCGGAATGCTGCCCTCGAGTGGCAGAAGTAACACAATGCATTACCATTTCAAATACATAACACTCTGCTCCTGTCTTAATATGTGTCTCTTGTCAGTGGCCCTGGCCCTCCCTTTTGGCCCCACACAGGGGATGTGTGTGTGTGGGGGTCTCAGAGCAAGTATGTCCTGTGGATGGTAAGTGATTGGGCTGGAGATGTCAGTGGGCAAAGGGGTAGCAGGGTGACAAAGGAGATAAAATCTAATGGAAAAAAAAAAAGAATAAAACACAGTTTGAGAAGCTCAAACCTAAAACAGACTGTGCATGCCTGCAGTGAGGCATCACAGTAAAGTTATTAGTAAAACAATGCAAATTAAATGCACATGCCAGCTAAACTCCTGATGAGAACTGAAGACTGAGGGATTGCACAAAATTGTTTCTTAACCAAGAAACATTTATTAAACAAAAACATTAAAATAAAACTTAATCAAAACATAGTCCATAGAGTACAAACTAGCAACGCTTTTGGCTTACATTTCTGAAGCGCCTGAAGTGCTTCCCAAGCATTCAGCTCAGATAAGTTGCTGGACTTACACAGTAATTAATTACACATAAAACCAATCAACAATTTATCTTGGAAAAATGCATGCAGCCTCCTATGTATATAGGTATGTTAGGAATATCCTGTATTAGCTTCCTATACAAATGTGTTGTCTAACAGTAAATGAAGGCAGCACTTATTTAAAAGAATAAACTAGAGCATTTCAAATTAGTTCTAAAAGTTTCTTGTCACTTCACAATGTTCTGAAATGTGATTAAAGGTGTGCAAGCAAAACAAGATGTAAAATCCTACAAAAAGTAGAATAGAGATAGCCTCTGTTTTGTTTAACTGCTCTGCAGTTTTAAATATCCTCTCAAGCCAGCAGCTAACTGAATGCAGCAGACAAGCAGTTCAGCTCCAGGCCATTCAAGGGAGGGCAGGGGATGGGTAGTTTCAGAACACAGTCCATTTCAGTATATAGTTTATGTGTTTCAGTATATAGTGTATGTGAATGTTTCAGACTACAGTGTACGTGTTTCAATGGATAGTGTATGTGTTTCACCATGTGGTGTATTTGTTTCAGTATATAGTGTATGCAGATTTTTCAGTGCATAGTATATTTATTTCAATAGATAGTGTATGCATTTCAATATATAGTTTATTTGTTTCAGTATATAGTGTATGTGATTTTTCAGACTACAGTGTATGTGTTTCAATAGTGTATGTGTTTCACCATGTAGTGTATTTGTTTCAGTATATAGTGTATGCAGATTTTCAGTGCATAGTGTATTTATTTCAATAGATAGTGTATGTATTTCAATATAAAGTGTATTTGTTTCAACATATAGTGTATTTGTTTCAGTATATAGTGTATGTGCTTTTTTCAGTGTGTAGTATATGCATTTCAATAGATAGTGTATGTATTTCAATATATAATGTTTTTGTTTCAGTATATAATGTATGAAGATTTTTTCAATATATAGTGTATGTGTTACAATCTATAGAGTATTTGTTTCAGTAGATAGTTTATGTGGACGTTTCAGTCTGTAGTGTATGTATCTCAATAGATAGTGTATATGTTTCAGTACATAGTACATTTGTTTCAGTATATAGTGTATGTGGATTTTCAGTACTCAGTATGTGGATTTCAGTAGATAGTGTATGTATTTCACTATACAATGTAATTTTTTTTTTTAAATGAGTATTTTAAACCAATGGGGATTTTTTTCTGTTTTTCTCTGCATTATCTAGCTGTTATAAGTATTGTATTTTCTAAACTGCCATGAGCTTCTGAAGAAGGACTGGTTGGTCCGAAAGCTAGAGCACTTTGTTCTTGTTGTTACATCTAAGTTGGTCCATTAAAAGGTATCAAATCATTTGCTTCTGGAACTATACAATGTAAGCATTTCACTATATAGCATATGGGTTTCACTATATAATATATGTATTTCATTATATAATGTATATATTTCAGTAGATACTGTATGTGGTTCACTTGATTGTGTATGTATTTCACTATAGAATGTATATATTTCACTATATGATGTACGTAGTTCACCATATAGTGTATGTGTTTTACTATACAGCCAGAGATTATGAATTATGTCCCTAATGGCTTGCCATACACCGAGCCTGGCACTTTATTAAACCTTCTTAGCAGTATTTTTGAGTGCTCAAAGTTCTGTTTTGTTTGGAGTCACATTTTCGCAACCCGACTCTTGTTGGTGTGTGCAGATTTTGTTTTCTGTAGCAGTTTATCTTGTTGCTGCCTGGGAGACCAAGGTTAGTGTGTGACACTTGAAATCCAGCACTGCAGCTGGCTGGAGGTCTAGTGCACAGCTAATGTGCATCGCTTTTGGGACAAGGAGTGTGTTTCATCTAAAGTTTGTGCACGCTCTGTCATGTGGCCTCAGACAGTATTGGCATCAGCTGCAAAGCCAGACATTCTCCCAGTCGGAGAAAGTGCAGCTGCACCAGACTTGATAGTTGGATCCTGAGGGCTTGAGGAGGTTATTCACAGAATTAGGGATGTTACTGAAAGGAAAGGCAACCAGGATGATCTTTTTCGAGATCTTCCCAGTCCTGGGGACTAATGAAGAGCAACAGCAAACAATAGGGCAGATAAATGCTCTGTTAAGAGTCTGGTGCAAGAGGGAGGGTTTGCTTTTTCTGGCTAACTGGAGGGCCTTCTGGGAAAAGGACACCTGGATGCCCATGATAGGTTGCATCTTTGCCAGGGAGGAGTAGTGGTTCTGTAATGCCCCCAACTGGGGATTACATTTAATGCCTCACGCTGGCTCCGCGTCCGCCCATTCTTCCCGGGACCTCCTGCTGCCCAGCCCAAGTCCACTTGTCCACCTGGTTCCCTCCAGTTCAGCCCATTACTTTATTGTAGCCCTGTTCAGTCTTGAAATCACAACCATGAGTCGCTGGCATTATGCTGAGCTACCAGCGACTGCACATGCACATAGTGGCGCTTTGTTGATTCCAACCACTGGAATCACAGTCAGTCAAGGGTCTTTTGTGGTCCCAGTGCCCTGCTAAGCTAAGCAGGGGACCAGGGACCTCGGATAGTGCATAAACCCAGAGAGTGTTTTTAAATAAAGTTTGAAAATGGAAACGGGCTCATGAATATTAATGAGCCCTGTATACATATTAGTGAGGCTGCTGCTGCCACCTAGGGGGTGTGTGTGTGTGTGTGTGTGTGTGTGTGTGTGTGTGTGTGTGTGTGTATATATATATATATATATATATATATATATATATATATACACATAGATTATATATATATATAATATATCTATATAGATATATATCTCCAGCGCAGCGACAGCGAAAGTAATGAGATTTAATATAAAAATGAATGCATTTAAGAGAGAACTGTTGGGGCTACATAACTGAGGGGCTATTATTTAATAAAATATTGCTGGTTGCACCAGGACTTTATGTGTGAGGACACTGAATAGACTGTATAAAGACAGTGTTCTCAGCCACCATCTTTGTGCCTGTCAACCAATCGAAAAGCCAGGCTAAACAAAGGGACTCCTGGGACAGTGCCAGAGACTTATTGGGAAAAAGGGAGTTACAGTTTTGGGCGCCTAAATGCTGTCCAATTAAAATACTTGAACTGATTCTGACAGCTTGGGCAGCTAGTCGGATTATAAGAACTTTGCTCTTTATTTAAGGAAGGACAGTTTGAACTGAGTCAGTCTGAGGAGCAATTGAGGAGTCTGGAACCTTAGAACTGCCAGGAGGCCCCTGCAGCTCGGGGAATTTGGGGAGAGGACAATTTTACCTCCTCAGCTGAAACCACTGCTGTATAAGTGTTGGACTGCCAAGTCTGCAGAACAAGCTGAGATTCTCTTGGAGAGGGAAAAAGAGAAGATATTCCCCAGGGCAGAATTCCCAGACTGAAAGTGGATCAGCTTGCCAAAGGACCCTAAACTGCATTGCAGTGAGAGAAGCTGCTTTTGCCTCAGGGACTGCATCTAACGTTAATGCCTGTGGTCACTGGAATTGTCTCCAGCCAATTTGCCAGAAGGAGAGCTGAACTGCAGTGTGCCAGCTTATATTTCAGGACTGCATCTTGCAAGTGAGTAAGCTGTGTGGCCTATTACTGAACTGTATCCAAGCTGAACTAGTGATGCCAAGCACTGTGCCTAAGAGACTGTTGCTGCCCGTAAAAGCCAAGCTGCCAGACAACCAGAGAAGGAATCAGCTCCTGCAGAGAAGATCATCGCGGGTTGTGTCATGTCAGCTCCGGTCCTTGTATCCTGGTCCTTGCCAGAGAGGACTAAGTCCTGCAGCCTGCAGCCCCATCCTGCCTCAAGAAGAACCATCCTAGAAATCAGCCCAGTTCCCGAGGTTCAAGGTTCAGTGAGTACCCTCAGGTTTTACCCTACAACACCCATCCAAATTATTTTATCAGTTAATTTGCTTTTCAGGTTCCAAATTGTGGTTATATTGTTTTGTAGGCCAGCGGGCCTGGGGTTTGCAATTTCTGGGTTTCCAAAAAGGTGTTTTATGATTGCTACAGCCAAGTACAAAGTAAAGCCTTAACCATCTCTTTATTTAAGGGCCCCAACCAGCTGCAACACCGGCCAACCCCCAGCACCGCTTCAGGCCCGCAACGTAGCTTATCCTGGGTAGCCAGTGAGGTTAACTGGACAGTCCAAAAGGATTAATGCATTTTGTTGAATTGTTATACAAAGCCAAAATACTGCTAAAACCAAAAGTACCAATTAATCTATTTTAATTTGCATCCCCTACCCCCTTGTTGAACCCTTAAATAAATCTGTTATTTGAATGTTAATCTGGTCCATGAGCATATTATTACTGAGTGCTGGTTTAATTCAAGCAACTGAAAGGTTTGGTGTTGTTATTGCCGGTAACTGTTCTTTCCAGGTGCACAGGGTAAATGCAGTGTTCCAGACCCTGTTGTTAAATTTGGTCACTATCAGCATATTATTAGCACTCTCCATTATGTGGGTCACTGAATGCAAAGCAAGGTGTTTCTTGTAATTTCAAGTGTGGGGCCACTAGGTGGGGTGGTTGGTAGGTATAGCTTCCCAGAGGGCTATATCATTTCACGTTCTAACCCACTAAATCATTACTCTGGATGGAGGCACCATAACTGTAGTTTTACTGTTGGTAGCGATACCACAGTGATCCATGATAGCGAACCCAGGCCCTTCAACCTGCAGTCAGGGAAGCAGGCAGGGGTAGTAACCCTTGGTATAATGGTGCCAGGGTTACAGTTCTGGCCAGGAGAAAGGACAAGGCAGTTAGGGGAGATTTAAACTAGAGAACTGTGAGGAAGTCCAGTGCAAGAATTCACCAAAGGCATGAAGCAGACACAGAATCACTGAGGAATGGATGACAGAGCAGGGGAGCAGCAAGAAAAAAGATGCACCAGCAAATGGTTGCGCTTGAAGGTATAATGCACTTTAAAGGCCAGGACTTAGTGGCACTTGCAGAGACCTGGTGGGGGGGGTAGAAAATAACTGGAACACCAGGAAAGGGGGTTATAGGCTACTGCAAAGGCTAGGAATCACAGAAAAGAGAGTGGGGTGGCTCTCTTCAAGAGGGAGGGAGTCATTGGGGAGGACAAGAAACACACGGTGGTGAAGACCATGCCACAGTCCATCTGAGTCAAGTCTGGGGAACAGAGGGAGAAAAAAGTCGCATTGGTTGTGTACTACAGACCCCCAAACAGTTCAGTGGACCATGATACTCAGCTGGTTGGGGGAACTTATGAGAGGAGCCAAACTAATCTCTGCAATATCGACTGTCATCTTGAAAAAGCTAACGGCAGGACTGAGACTGAGTTCCTGTCCCCTTTCAAGGATGATTTTCTAGAACAGCATGTTCAGTAAGGGACTAGGTTCGAAACCATCTATGACCTTGTTCCCGGCAGTGGTGACAGGATCATCTCCAGTGTGAATATCAAGGAACTAGCAGGAGGCAGTCACCCCAGCTGGGTAAACTTCTCCCTGGTAACTGAAGAATAGTCGGGCCTCAGCCACTAGAACCCAGAATGTTAGGAAGGCAGACTGCCAAGATGAGGGATTTGGCAGCCAAGTTTCTAGAGAAGCTGTATGAGGCTGGTAATGCAGAACACATGTGGGGTTTGTTGAAGAAGGTGTTTGAAGCAGCTGCAGAGGTCTGCATCCCTGTAAGCAGTTAAAGGAAAACAGCAAATAAGTGTTGCCCCTGACACATCAGAGACCTATGGCAATTGATTCTATACAAAAATTTGCCTAGAACTGCTGAAAAGTGACAGGTGGCCTCCATACATGACAGGAGTACAGAGAAGTACAGCGGGACTGCAAAAAAAGAATTAAGGAATCAAAAGAGGGTCTGGAAACCAGGATAGTAGTAGGAGTTGTAGATAATACGAGTTCTGTCTTCCAAGACACAAATGGGGAGAGAAAGGTGAAAAAGGGGATGGGGCTCCTGAAAACAAAGCAAAGAGGAAGGAACTTGTGTGTAAACTAGGGGCCATGGCTGATATGCTGAATGAAACAAGGAAAGACAGTGGTCCCCTGCCTGAAAGTGGCATCAAGGCAGCTGTCAGGAGCATTCCTGAAATGAGGCAGCCAGTATTTACCAGAGAAAGGGTCCAGAAGGGGCCTGAAACCTTATAGTTAGATAAAGCCCCAGGGCTGGATGGGATACACCCAAGGTTTCTTAACGAATTGGCTGCAGAACTGGCTGAACCCCTAGTAGGACTATTCAGTATCTCACATCAGACAGGAGTAGTTCCAAAAGACTGAAGGGTAGTGGGCATAGTCCCACTATGGGGGGGGGAGCAACTGGGGAATTACAGACATGTCTGCCTTACCTCTCTAGTGGGTAAACTGATGGAGTCATTACAAACATACAAACATACAAAATTGCCAGCAGAAACAGGCCTCATGGTCTATCGAGTGCTCAAGTGTGCAGCTAGCCCCTCATCACACAGCTGCCCCTCCCGCCCCCTCCCAGTATCCCTACCCTATCCCAACCCCTCTTGAAACTGATCACTGTCTTACAGGACACTATCTCATCTGGTAGCTGTTCCATTTGTCCACCACTCTTTCCATGAAAAAATGTCTCCTCATCCCCCTCTTGAATCTTCCCCACTCCAATCTCAGTCCATGCCCTCTCGTGTCCCTCCCCCTTCTCATCTGAAAAATCCCTTCTGTGTTGGTCTTGTTTATCCCCTTCAGATACTTAAAGGTCTCGATCATATCCCCCTATCCCTCCTCTCCTCCACTGAATATACATTCAACTCTCCCAACCTGTCCTCATAGGGCTTGCTCTCCAATCCCTGGATCATCTTTGTGACTCTTCGCTGCACACCCTCCAACAATCTGATGTCCTTCTTCAGGAATGGGCACTAGTACTGCACGTGGTACTACAGGTGAGGTCTGACCAATGACCTATACAGGGCCAAGATAACCTCCCTTCTTCTGAAGGAGATCCCTCTTGCAATACACCCCAGCATTTTGTTGGCTTTTGCTACTGCCTTCCTGCACTGAGCAGAGTTGTTCGTGATCACTCCTAGGTCCATCTCCTCTGTGGAGCTACCCAACTGTACCCCATTCAAGTGATAATCCCTCCCCTGGTTCCTGGCTCTGAAGTGCATAACCTTGCACTTCTTGTTATTGAACCCCAACTGCTATGTTTCCGCCCACTCCTGCAGCTTAGTCAGGTCCTTCTGCAACCCCTTCCACCCCTCCGCATCATCAACTACAGCTCACATCTTGGTATTGTCTGCAAACAGGCTGATCTTACTCCGGATCCCATGTGAGATATCTGCAATAAAAATCCCAAACAGCACCGGTCCCAGTACCGATCCCTGTGGTACCCCACTCGTCACCACTCTCGAGAGGCCCCCCCACCACTACCCTTTGCTGCCTTCCTTTTAGCCAGTTTGTGATCCATTTCACCATTTTTGGTCCCGCCCCCACATATTCCAATTTTCCCCCAACCTCCCATGCGACACTGAATCAAAGGCCTTGCTGAAGTCCAAATACAGGACATTCACTGCATGGCCCTTGTCCAGTTCCCATGTCACCCAGTCGTAGTACTCTACAAGGTTTGTCTGGCAGGATCTGCCCACTATAAACCCATGCTGTTGACCATCCTGGAGACTGTTTTCCTCTAAGAAGCTCACTAGCTTCTCTTTTAGTATGGTCTCCATGAGCTTTCCCACGATCGATGTGAAACTCGCTGGCCTATAGTTTCCTGGTTCATCCTTTGGGCCACTTTTGCAGATGAGCACCACATGGGCCAATCTCCAGTCCTGTGGTACACATCCCATGTCCAGGGAGGTATTGAATATGTTGACCAGTGGCCCCACCAGGACCTCTTTGAACTCCGTTAGTGCCCTAGGGTGAATGCCATCAGATCCAGCTGCTTCATCCACCCTTAATGCCCTCAACCCATCTAGTACCCCTGCTCTCTGTAATCTCTACATCTTTCGTCCCTCCCCACCCCCCGCCTGGGTATCTGCCCCTTCTCTTGCGTGAATACAGAGCAGAAGTATTCATTCAGTGCCTTTGTCAAATCGGAAGAGAGGGAGGTCACGAGTGGGTGCTGTAGGGATCTATCCAGGTCCTCCTCTCTCAGTATGTTCATCATTAATCAAAGAGAGCCTTGTGGACTACCTAGAGAGCAGCTTTCCACTGGATAGTAAACAGTATGGATCTGTGGCAGGGAGGTGTCAGCTCAACCTGATACTTTTCTTTTACTGGGTAGCAAAGGCAGTAGCTAAGGGCCATGCTGTGGATTTACTGTACTTTGATTTCAGCAAGGTATTCGGCTCGGTGCCACACAGTTGATTGCTGAAAAAGCTGGAGGACCTGGGCGCAGCTAGGGATATAACTAGATGGATAAGAAACTGGTTGAAGGAGAGACAGTAGAGGGTGGTGGTAAATGAGGTCAAATCGGAAGAGGGAGGTCACGAGTGGGGTGCCATAGGGATCTGTCCAGGGTCCTCTCTCATCAGTATATTCATCAGCAGTCTGGCCGGTGGTGTGGATAGCTGAGGGTGCTGGCACCTCACCTGCCGTGGGTTCAGAAATAGACAGGGGTCACTCAGGGGTCAGCTGAGGGAGGAGGATTGAACATCCTACAGGATGCTGTCCTCCTCTGGATAGGGAGGGAGGTCACCTGGTTTGCTGCGTACTGCCACCTAGGTGACCACAGGTGGTAGCACAAGTGGAGTCACTAGGGAGGGTGCCTCATGACTGTGATATATGCACTTGCATGCGTCCCTTTCAGCTCTTGCTTGCCAAAGCCTGAGGAGAGAAAAACTGCAGAAAAGCCGAGGCCATGTGGGATAATGCTGCACTCCTCGCAGGCCCTGCACCATCTACTGGGCTGCCTACTGCCACATCCATTACCTAGCTTCCTCCTGGAATTGGGTTTCTGTGAGACCATGCCATGGGGGGATCCATGGGGCATTGCATGGCAGTGGCATAGTAAACCCCATAAATGACAGGTGACAGGGCTGGGGGGAGTAGCAAGGCAGATGGGGCCAGCTGTGGAGAAGGGGGGGATAATATGTTCATCAGTGACATTGAAGAGGATGTTCAGGGCAAGTTGCATCTTTTCGAAGGTGACATGAAGCTCTGTGGTAAGGTAGATAGTGACAAAGTGACAAGGGAGATGCTTAGGGGTCTACAAAGGCTGGAGAGGTGGTCTGTGGTTTGGCAGTGGAAATTCAACACCAAAAAAAATACAAGGTTATGCACCTGTGGAAAAAAAGAAACAAGACAGTGTACTGGATGGGAGGGGTTAAACTGAGCACTACGGCAGAGGAAAGGGACCTGGAAGTCATCATTAGTGATTCTCTTAAACAATCAAGCAGTGTAACAAGGCCTATAGTAAGGCTAATAGGGTGCTGGAGTGTATTGGAAGGGGTACTGACAGCAGGAGAAAGGAGGTATTACTACCGCTGTATAGGCCACTGGTGAGGCCTCATCTGGAATACTGTGCACAGTTCTGGAGTCCTCAAGTAAGGACGGACAGGGTCAAGTTAGAGATGATGTAACGAGGGTGACTAAAATGATCTGGGGCAAACAGGGCAGATCTTATGAAGATAGTCTGAAACCACTGAACATGTACCGTCACTGGAGACCAGGTGAAAAGGGTCGATATAATAAAGACCTTCAAGTTTCAGAATTGAATAAACAAGGTGAACTGCAGGGAACTATTTAGTAGGAGTACAGAGTCAAGAACCTGAGGTCACATTTGGAAACTGGCAGGAGAAGGTTTAAGAGGGATGGGAGGAAGTTCTACTTTACAGAGAGGTGGTGGAGCCATGGAGCAGTCTGCCAGCGGAGCTGGTACATGCCAAGACTGTAAGTGGTTTCGAGAATAGCTGGAACAGAGTGAAGGGTCTGGTGGTTACTCAGGTCGGTAGCAGTAGGGAGGGAAGCAGGGAGATGAACTGTGCAAGATAAACCCCTTATGGACAGTAGAGTCCCAGTCAGAGAGGGAAATCTGGGTAGACTAGATAGACCGTTGGTCTTTTTCTGCCGTCACTGCCTATGTATTTATGTTTCTAATACTTTACTTCAGTGTTCACCAAAAGGTCCCGAGTGGGGGAGGTTAGTCATCAAGAGGGTCCATGGCATGAAGGGTAATCATGATGCAACCTGCAGTCATAATACCCACAATGGTAGCAGACCACCTGGCAAAGATCAAGCCATTTAAATCCCAAGGGATGGATGGGATGCACCCCAGGTTTATAGTGGATCTAAAGGAACAATTGGCGGGGCTTCTTGTGATAATCTTTCATTATTCTATACAGGTGTGGTATCAGAGGACTAAAAGTGACCAACATTGTCCTCATCTTCAAAATGGAGGCAAGGTCAGACTCTAGCAACTATAGGCCACTCAGTCTGATAAGTGCTGGCAAAGGTCCTGAATCCATTTTCAGTGACAAAATAATGGATCACTTGATTAAGGCCAAGGTTCTCACCCTCTCAGCATTGCAGTGGACAGCTGGACTTCAGCAAGATTTAAAGGAGAACTGCACTAAACCTGTAAGTCAATTTCCATGTAGAAGTTGATTTTTAAGTACTGGTTCCAATTTCGTTATTGTTCCATCTCTAAAGGCAGTTTTGTTATCCTAGCGGGTGTTTCTGATTTACACACAGAGACAGTAAGTGCCATTTTAGAACTGTATGATGTAGTTTATGTCCCTTGCTCAGCTCTGCCATTGTTGGAACAATGCATTCATATTCTACTATAGAACTCTGGCTGGAGAGGGACATAAACTACATCACACAGTTCTAAAATGGCACTCAACACCAGAGGGTAAATCAGCAGCCACTACTAATAGGCAAGTATAGATGGAACAATACCATACCCGCTGGTGTCCCTCCCCCTCCTTAGCTCGAATATCCCTTCAGTACCTGTCTTGTTTATCCCCTTTAAATACTTAAAGGTCTCAATCATATCCCCCCAATCCCTTCTCACCTCCAGGGAGTACATATTCATCTCTGTCAGCCTCTCCTCGTATGGACTGTCCTGCAATCACTGGATCATCTTTGTCGCCCTGTGTTGTACCCCTTCCAGTAATCGCACATCCTTTTTCAGATATGGATGCCAGTACTGCATGCAATACTCCAGGTGTGGCCTAACCAGTGACCTGTAGAGAGGCAGGATTACCTCCCTGCTCTTGGAGGAGATCCCTCTCGCGATACAACCCAACATCCTGTTGGCCTTTGCTGCCACCTCCTACACTGCACTGTATTGTTCATTTTCCCATTACAACCACCCTAGAGCCTTTTCCTCCTGGATGTTATCTAGTTGCACTCCTCCCTGCTGGTAACCCCCAGGTTTCTTGGCTCCAAAGTGCAGTACTTGCACTTTTCATGTGACCCCACCTACCACGCTCCGACCACTCCACCAGTTTGGTCAGGTCATCCTGCAGCCCCTGACAGCCTGCTATATCATTCACCACCACCACCCCAACTTTATGTCATCAGCTAACAGACTGATCTTATTCCTGACACCATGCGAGATGCCCGCTATGAATATTCCAAACAGCATTGGCCCCAGTACTGATCGCTGTGGCACCCCACCATCACAGCCCTTGGAGATGAGTTCCCTCCACCACCAGTACCCTCTGCTGTCTCCCCTGCAGCCAGTTCTCAATCCATTTAACCATCTTAGTCCCCACCCCAACGTTTCTCAACTTTGCATCCAACCTCCCATGCAGCAACTCTAATCAAGGCCTTACTGAAATCCAAATATAGACATCCACAGCATGGCCCTTGGTCCAACTCCTTATAACCCAGTCATAATACTCAACTAAGTTAGTATGACAGGATCTTCTGGAGACATATCCATGCTGATGACTGTCCTAGAGCCCATTGTCTTCCAGAAAGGACACCAGATTCTCCTTAAGTATTGTCTCTATCAGCTTCCCCACAATGGATGTTAGGCTTACCAGTCTGTAATTGCCCGGTTCATCCTTTGGGCCACTTTTATGGAGCGGCACCACATGGACCATCCTCCAGTTGTGTGGTACACACCTTGTGTCCAGGAGGTATTGAATTGAGGTATTGAATAGGTTGGTCAGTGGTCCAGCCAGGACCTCCACATTTCCTTCATATTGGATGATCTAAAGGTGGCCAGACAGTGTGACAAGGCAATTGGAAGGGCTAGTGGGATGTTGGGGTGCATTGGAAGGGGTATAGCCAGCAGGAAGAGGGAGGTGGTGCTGCCCCATATAGATTGCTGATAAGACCTCACCTTGAGTTCTGTGTACAGTTCTGGAGACCACCTCTCAGGAAGGACATATATAGAATTTAGGCAATCCAGAGGAAGACTACCAAAATGGTGCATGGTCTGCATCAAAAGTCCTATGAGGAAATGCTAAAGGAGCTAAGCATGTACGCCTTTGGAGGAAATATGATAAAGACCTTTAAATACCTTACAGGGGTTAATAAGGTATAGAAGGAGGTGCTCTAGAACGAGAGGGTATGCAGAAGTTGGAGGGGTAAATTCAGGAGAGGTGTAAAGAAAGTACTCACAGAAAGGATCATGGATGCCTGGAACAGCCTTCCAGCGGCAGTAGTGGGGGCAAAAACAGTGGTGAGGTTCAAGAATGCCTGGGACAGGCACAAGGGACTCAGGTGTAAGGGAGGGGAAGAGATTACATCATAGATCAAGTGAGGTCTGTATCAAAAAAAGAAGGTGTAAAAAAAAAAAAAAAAGACTAAGTGGTCCTGGCAGCCCTTATCTGCTGTCACATTCTATGTTTCTATGTATGTTTCTTCTTCTGCTGTGAGCAGCCATTTTGCAGCATGTCTTCCCTATGGTATTTCCACCAGAAGGCCAAGTCCAAGTCCTTCTGGCAGAAAGAGAAGCAGTGGGAGAGACAGGCAGGGAAGGCCCCAAGAACCATTCTCTGATAGGACACCAGCCCTGTGTCCAGCTCAGCTTCCAGAGTGTAGATCACTCTTCTCCAGTTGAGTGACGGTTAGCCCTGTTGTGCCAGAAATAAGACAATTGGATCCTGAAGATTATTCTGGACTGTTATGTCCTAGAACTAAAAGAGCAGCCTCTGGACCACCCTGTTGGAAAATTATATCTGTAGTGGTGAAAACCTTTGGGAACCCAAGGGGCAAATTGAATGCACCTCAGGATCATAGTGGTGCTTCAGGAACAATTGTATTTGCTGCTTACAGCAATCATTCATAAGTCTGTCCATACAACTGAGGTGCCAGAGGACTAAAGGTGGCCAGTGTTGGCTCTGTCTTTAAGAAGGAGACAAGAACAGACTACAAGCCAGTCAGCTTGATATCAGTGCTGGGCTAGGTACTGGAATCCATTTTCACTGAGAAATGGCAAGCCTAAATGGGCAAATTTCTCAGCTGGCATACAAACCTATGAAACCTATGTAGCACAGTATCACGGATTTATCCTGGAGAGGTGAAGCACTGACAAACCTACAGTCCCTTCAGACCATAAATTACTATTCTACCCACCCAAGCCTCTCTATCAACTCTGGGTACCTCAGAGCACTGATCTCCCTGCTTCCTGTATCAGTACTAACATTCATATGTATGCTGATGACACCATCCTCTACTGCATGGTTGCCTCAGTTTCTGAGCTGCAATCATTGCTGCAGCTTTACTTCAGTGATGTCTATTGTTGGTTCCACTCCAACCGCTGATGCGTAATGCCATAATGACTGTGTACATGTCCTTGGTTCCAGACAGAAGCTAGCTAGGCTTCCTTACATGCCTTCATTCTCTACCCACAATAGCATACTTCCAGAGAAAACTGCCTTCTTCAAGTACCTAGGTGTGTGGCTGGATAAACACCTGGATTTCTCTGAACACATCAACACCATCCACAAAAAGCTATGCCCCAAACTCAGTGCTGTCTACCACAACACACCCTGTATCCCACTCCCAGCCATGAGATCATTCTCAAAATGATTCTTTTTATTTTTGATATTATAGTATGTTACCATGTATGTACCTTATAACCAGACAGTTATAACAACTCTATGATGCATATCTTCACAATAAAAATAGAAGCAAAATGAAAACAAATCACAGAATCATAAATAGCCCATCCTGAAACATAAAATTATACTCTAGTCCAAAACAGGCTAGGAGGTCATTTTGGTTATATATCCTGTAACATATCTGAACCGTAATCTTGCAGCTATGAATGTCTAATTTATTTCAATTCATTAACTTAAGAAGTTAAATAGACTCACTCCACCCCTCCGAGTAACCCTTTTAATATTTAATTCCTCCAATTACAAAGAAAAGCGCTTTTAAACAAAACTAGAAAACAGGCATGCCTTTCATGAATTGATCTAAAGAGCGACTAAAGTTCCATCCTATCCGTCATTTCTAGCATCTCATTTTCTGAAACTGTGGGTGAGCCTGAGGTTTCTTGTGCTGAATAATGAGCTTGAAGATAAATCACTAGCTGGTCAAATTCAAAAAAGATGTTGACCTTCTGATCTTTTACCACCTTCACCTCTGCTGGTGGTAGCATTGAGCACTGTGCCCCAATTTGTAGTACCTCTTGATGGTACATCAGGAATTTTTGCCATCTTTGCTGGATCTGATATGAGTAGTCTGGGAAGATATGACAATCATTTTTATATTCCAAAGTTCCATGTCATTTAGTCAGTTTAAAAATAAAGTCTCTGTCCAAGTCAAAAGCAGAAGTAGCTAATATGTTTGGTTTAATGACTATTCCAGCTTCCTGATTCTTTCTTGGGACTCAAAGCATGCACCAATAAGGTGGGATCATCAGCAGGTAGCTCAAATGTTGTCATAAGGATATCTTTTACCAGGTCCCCTGTACAGTGCTCCCTCATTATAATGAATCCTGTTTTAACGAATCCTGCATGTAACGAATGCTGGTCATGGATCCCATCAAAAACAGTGTGAATGAAGAAGTTTTCAGCTTGTGGTTTCACTTTTTCACTTTTTTTTTGTGGTTTGTTGTTTGCGGTTCAAATTAATAACAGTCAATCAATTAATTTACTACATTCCCTATTAGCCATTACCCTTAGTCTCTAGCAATTAGCCCTTAGCTAATTTTATCTGCGTTTGCTGTTTGAGGTCCAAATTATTAGCAATCAATCAATTTACTACATTCTCCTTTAGCCATTACCACTTGGTCCTGAGCAATTAGCCCTTAGCAATTGTTAATTTTCCCATGCTATTCCCTGCATTCTTGAGTATAAAACACAGTTTGTTGTGCCTTTACACAGCATTCACTGTCCCTTGAAAAGCTGTCCCTCTGTTTGCCTTTTGGTCCATTCTGTTTGCTGTGATGGCTGAGACGAAAAAATGAAAGGCATCAGATGTCAGCGCTAAACTCTCCATTATAGACAGACTGAAGAATGGAGAAGGTGTTGCTAAACTTGCTGTAGAGTTCTCCCTGGCCAAATCCACCATCTTCACTATCCACAAGCAAGAAGACTCTCTGCAAGCTTTTGCAGATCACTGCTGCGAGAAAGGGGGAATGCAGAGAAAAAAACTGAGGCTGGCTGGTAATGCAGAGGTGTATCAAGCGGTGAGAATCTGTTTTGAGAGACAGTGTGCTGCTGGTGTTCCTCTGTCAGGGACAATTGTAAAAGAAAGTTGATGCATTACCAAGCAGCTGCTGGGGAAGAGTGCAGTTTTAAATCATCCCTGGCTGGCTGTGGCAATTTCAGCGAAGAAATGGAATTGGCAGTTAAAGATCGTCAGAGAGCAGGTCAGCAGATGACCATGCTGCAACTGACTTTATGCCACAATTAATAGACATTCTAGAGGATGGTGACTATGAGCAATGTCAGCTTTATAAAACTTTCAGGACAGAACTTTTGGTGGCCAGAACAGAAACAGATGCATCAAAAGTTATAGAATTTACAAGGACCGTCTTACTCTGCTAGTTTGCACAAATGCCAACAGGTGATCACAAGTTAAAAGCCTCTGTATAGGTCGGTATGTCAACCCTAGGTGTTTTACCACATTAATAGAGATGTACTTCCTTTACATTATGATTCAATTGTGAATGCTTGAATGATGAGAGACATTTTTAAAGAATGGACACTTACGTGCTGTTACTCCTTGATCAGTGTCCTGCTCATCCTAAGGCAGAAGAACTTAAGAGCAGAGATGGCAAAATCAAAGTTTTGTATTTCCCTCCTAACACAACATCAGTGATACAGCCTACGGACAAGGGCATTATTACAAACTTAGAAACTCTATACGAAGCATGTGCTATGAGAGACTATTGTCTGGGACAGTGGTACAGAACTGTTTAAATTCTTAAAGGCGCATAAACATCAAAGACTTGATGCATGTGACCGGCACAGCATGGGACTCAGAACCACAGCTAAAATCACAAACTGCTGGCATGATGCTCTAGGGCCCATTTCTTAAGACAGCAGCACCCCATGGCCAAGACGTTTCAGCCGCAGATGCTGAAATTGACATGGAAGATGTGGGCATTGCTGGCTTAGGTCTTATTGAAGGACTGGCCGTGAAGCTCAAGATCAGCTGCAGCAATGGTTCACTGAAAATGATGCTCCCTGTGTCTGAAGCCATTACAGATGCTGCTATTTTAGCTGAAGTTAAGAGTGGGACTTGTGCAATTCAGTTGCAGGACTCAGAAGCAACCATCACTATGTGCAGGTAATGGCGGGAATTGCAGGATTTGACTCAGGGTTGCGCTATCTAGAGCAGCAACTGTATGTCTCTTCCCTATATCTGCTCCAGCTAAAGCACCTTATTGTACAATCAAAAAGAAATGCTGCAACATGTATTGGTCCAAGCTGCACTGGACACATTTTTAAACAAACAGTGGAACAAAGTTCTTTTAAAAATATAAATAAATAAATACAGTATTTTAACAGTTTTTTACAATAATAAATATTTGATATCCATTTAAAACTTATTATTTAGTCTTATGCTCTTTATTTAAAAACAAACTGCATTGATTATTGCATAGAAATTGACTAGCTCCCACTATAGCGAACCCTCACTATAACAAACTTATTCAGTGGCTCACGATTGGTTCATTATAACGAGGGACAACTGTATTTAGAAGTTGAGTGTCAAGAGTTGATGGAATGCCGACCAGTCAGATATTTTTATGCCAAAAGTTGATTCTTGTTGTTCTCCAACTTTCTGGCCATATTGTAATTTTCTTTTATTACCCCCACTTAATGTTGCATCTAGCGTTTGCAGTTTGTTTTCCTTTTTCCCAATCTGCTGTTTGTGGTCTGTGACAACTTTTTCCACTGCAGCCTCTTTTTCCTTTAGTGCCTTTGCTTCACCTTGCAAGAAATCTGTCTTTTGCACTAAAGTATCAAAGCGTTGGCCATAATGCTCAATCCGTGCTAGGATTTTTTTTCTAGTTTTGCCAAGGGATTGCAGCATTTATTCACTTTCTCCACCTTATATCACAGAGTGCTGCTCCGTGGGAGATGACTGTGCTTGTGGACAGGTGTGTGGTGTAAGTAACCCAGTTTTTGCATGCTGCATACTTGTGAGAAGCTTAATACTGATGGTGTTTTGGGTCCTCACTGAGTGGAAGTGAGTCTTTGCTCATTAGTCTTGTAATGGGATGGTAAAACCATCACCTTCTTAGGTTCTTGTTGGAACTGCACTAAAGTGAAGAAACAACAGACAAGTGGTGTCCAGCACAAAAGGTGATTTATTTCTTGTATATAAAGCAGGCTTACAACCAAACAGTGTGATCACCGGAGAATACTTCCAATCTTTCTTACCTATAGGTAGCAGTATGCCTCTTCTCAGAAAGCAGGTGCTATGCAAAGGGTCTTATACCCTGATAATCATTATAGCAACAGCTAAAAGATATATAAGAACATTATAATTGGTCAGTGGCAAATAGCCTGACCTCACCAGCCTGGGAAAGCATGCTGAGCTAGCAAAAGACAAGACAGCTAAACAATGGATCTTGTATATGTGAAGGACACTTATGTTACATATGCAGTTGCAGTTCTGCACTATCACTAAAGATGGCAGTATTGCCTAACTAATCATTATACAGTGGTATAAATAGAAGTATCTCCCAAGTGTTACAATCAGAATAATAGCAAAAGCATTATGATTCTCAGTAAAAATATATAAAAGTACAGTAGAACTCAGATCCTGACACTTATGCTTATGTGATAAGTGCCTATGCCCTAAGGTTAGCACATATACCTATAAGTAGTACTGTCTGTGAGGTAGGGGGGCCAGTCAGGGGTGCTGGTCCATGGATAACATTCCCAGCGGTCAACCTTAACTTTCTTTGCACTAGCCAGCTGGACAAGTTGATTAAAAATTGCACTAGCCCGCAGATGGTTGCACTAGCCCACAGTAATAATGGTCAATTTTGATCGGTTTTACAGGGAAAATGCAAGCCAAGAAATACTCTGATTATTGCATATTTATCCTGCTCCCACATTGCTTCCTGCCCCAGCAAAAAAAAAAGACTGCAGTCCAGTCACACGCAGTGTGTACCCCCATTGTTTTTTTACCATGTACCCTTGCTTCCTCTTTCTTCACCCCCTCCCTGCCAAAATAGAGAATACCATAATAGCAAATGTTCAATCAGGCAGTTCTAGCTCTGCACACACAATTGCCAACATCATCATGCACGTCACCACAGTCCCACCCTGACATGCAGGGCAATATACAGAATCAGGCAGAGAAAGACACTCATCCCCCACCCTGTGATTAACCGGAACTGCACTTCTGGAAGTTTTCTTACAATGCAAATTGAGTCAGGGGAAGCTCTAGGATTTCTTTGGAGAGCGTTAAACAAACACAGGGGGCTTGGGATGTAAGAAACTTTGACATATTTGTTTATATATACCAGGCACAAAAATATTGATTTAACATGTACTGCCATAACAAAAACATATTTTTCATAACAGTGTCCTTTCATCAGTCAAAGGGGAGCAGTAAACAGGCATGATGCTATACTACATCTCTTTCTATATAGGATGATCTGTGCACACCAGGAATACCTATATTTAACCTTTCAAATTATGTATTTTATTAAGGTTTTGCTTTGTACCATACATGCTCCAAAGCATTGTTTTTAGGATGAAATGACATGCTAGATGGTATAAGGGTGGGACTACATGGATGGCATTGACTGGTGTGATCCATTAAAAGGAGCTGTGAACCTTACACCAGTCAGTAATGGCAGCTATGGGTCTATGGATGGCCACTTCAGAGCCTAGTCTGCAGTGGTGTCCAGAGAAAGCATAGAGTTGACAGACCACCTGGCTGGGCAGACAGTATATACATCATAGCATTCTGTCACTGCAGTGTTGGGTACAGGTACTCAAAAGGTTGGGAAATGAGGCACACTGGTCTTAATATTGTGGGACAAATCAAAGACAAGTTCAGCAAACTGGAAGCTAGTGACTTAACACTCTACCCTTGATCACAGCATGCACACTAGCTGAATGTCCTAACAATTGAGTGCTAAGGACTCACATTGAGTCTTTTGTTGGATCCCCCTCTTGAACTGCCAGATGATTGCAGATCTTAATGAGCTGCTAATCACACCAGGCCACCTGGAACACTGAGGGAGAGTAGCATGAGAACTAAAGCCTGCTAAAGTAGGAACTTTTTCAACTTCATTAACAGCCATGAAAAACCTGCACTAGTCAAGACGGACAAGTAGAGGGTTAGCTGCACTAACCCTGGGCAATTTTCACTAGGTTCAGGGCTAGTAAAACAATGTTAAGGTTGAACCCTGAACATTCCCCTTGTTGCCTCAGAAGGGCAACAATCCCAAGTTAGCTGGTACAGATGGAGCTAAAATGATGCTTACAGGCCCGATGCACGAGCCTTGTAAAGGAATCTAGTTGTTCTCGATGTTGTCTTACGGTATGTCACAGGCAGCACAGAGTGAATATGAGAAAGACAATCAAAAATGCTTGAATCACAACAAAAACTTTAAAAGTGAGTTCTACCTGTGTTGCCTATGGCAAGACTCAAATCACCATCATGGATAAGGTCATTATGCATTGGTAGCTTAGGATATATTATTACTAATATAAATCAAATGAGCATCTTTTCTGCTAAAGAAACTGTAAAGAGAGTGTCAAGAGATCAATGTGTACGTTAAAAATAGGCAAATATTGAGACAGGGCAAGCAAGCATTTGGGGTCAGTATCAATAACGCCTGGTTCAGGGAGAGGACAAGCATGATCACAGTGTGACCAATAATAGTTTTTGCTGTAAAAACAAAAGTTAGGTTTAGTAACTTGACAAGTCTTAGGACCATAAGAAAAACTGAGATAATTCGTGACCGGACAGTACTGATCATCAGAAGTATAGGTAACTCGACAGAAGGCACCCGCCATCGATGTAGACTTACTGGACAAGAGAATGACTGATTGGTGAGCTGTTTAGTGAAGCGATGTACCTCTTCAAGGTAGCTTGAGATGGAGCTGTTTCAACGCCTAGCACTGAAGATGCAACAGGAGGGATGTCATTATCTGGATCAACATCAGTAAGATTGAACGGCAACATTTCACCCAGCATCAGTGCCCAGTCAAGGTGTTCAGGAGCATAGCCACAAACAGGTTTCACGATATCGAAAACGTCAATGTCAGGAAACCTAGAAACACAACTAATATTTCTAACAGTAGCCATAGAGATGTTTAGAGTATTCTTTAAACACATAGTAATGCAACCAGTGGTTTTGCAATGTGCAATACCATTTACCCAATCTAAGATCATGTATGATGTCTGGAATTTTACCTGATTCCAAATCCTGAAGAGAGCATTAACAGTGGATATAACATAGGAGCCATGAGCAGAACATAAAATGTCATGCCCAATATATTGCTTGTCTGCCTCACAGTTATTCTGAAAAATGAGATCATTAAGTTTACTCTTGGTGTCATTGAACCCTTGGGCAATCTCTTTCATATTATACACAGTATAATGTTCTTCATTACTGAGAGAATTTACACCTTGTAATATAGGGGGCATTACATCATTATTAATAGTCTGTTGAAATTTAAGAGTCTGAGCTTTAATGGAAGCAATATCTGCTCTTTTCCAAATGGACATACTTGAGCCAAAGAGGCCAATTATGGTACCAGCTGCTCCAGTTATGCCAGAGACAGATCCGGCAGCACCAGCTACGTCAGTCGCATCCCACTTGGTGCGTGCATGGATTTGGTTTTAACATTATCTTTAGGGACAGGTCTAAAGACTCCAACATGTTCAGTAGTGTGAGGTCCACCTATGGGATCATTTGTGCATGTTTGATAGGCAGCAACAATATCTGTAAGCATCATACTGTAAAATGTGGAGATATTGGTTGTGTTACAGAAACCAAATTCAGCCATATTCGAATGTGTGAGATTGAAAACAACTGGGACATGCATGAATTGCACATTATTAATCAGGGCTCCGGTTAGTGATGTGGCAGTCAAGCCACTAGGAGGGCCATCCTCCTGAAGAGGGCAGGCAGTCAGTTTTTCCTGACTTGGTGGGACTATGGAAAGTTAAAGAGCTTCAGAAGCTGTATATAGTTTTGAAGACAGAAAGCACGTGCCTCCTCGAGAGAGAGAAAGAGAGAGAGAGAGAGGCAGTCACAGTAGGTTGGATCTGTTAAAGCAGTGTGATTTTACTGACCAGCATGTCTAGGAGTGGTCTGTTTGATAGAAAGAGTACCATTTTAGAAATATCAGTATTAGGACAGCCATGGAATATACCCTTAGACAGGCAAGCTACAGGGGATTGTGTAGCCCATAGCATCAGTTTGCCATTGTGTGGAGAGGAAGATTTATCTGGGGCAACCACTATAGCATCCAGAAAGGCATCTGAGCCTTGAGTAACTTTAATCATTTTGTTCGGAACATTAATCTGTACACCAGTAGGGCTGAATGTTCAAGTTTACCAAGGAAGTGTTAAAGCGTTCCTTATGAGTCTGTGGGTCTTTATGTGGGGTGCAGTCACAGTCACAGTCGGTACCCACCAGTAGGAGAAAGGGGATGCAGATAGCCATCTTGCCCGATACCTATGCAGGGCCACTGGAAAATTGTGGAAAAGGTTACCCAAATTTGCGGATCATTTTGCAAATATTGTGGGAAATTGCGGGGGTTCTACTACAGACCCTGAGTGCATCACAATAAATCTTTTAATGTTTTCTGCAGCATGTATTAGTCCGTATAAATTGCTAAATAAATACACTGACACCTGAATATGTTTAAAACATAAAGAAAAGTTTATGTTCCTAAAAAAAAAATACTAAACTGATAAGCTATCGTAAGCATTGCCTATCTTCCAAAATTTAAAAGCATCTGCCTCATACAGTGCTAAATAGATTCTATAAAGTGAGCCACAGCAAAATCAATATTAAATAAAGCCAGAAGAAATATATTTTTTTTGTTTCTGGCTGTAGAATAATGAAGTCTAATCAATAGCTGTTTACAGTGTTCTGCCAGCTATTCACCCACGTTGGTACATGAAAAAATAAGCAGATCGAGTGGTGAATAACGGAGTTTTAGTAAAAAGTTGTTTAAGTGTTTAATGGTCATAATTTGTACTGTAGGTACTGTACACTGTTTTTGAAATCACATATTTAAACATTAAATCTGGGGGTTATTGGGGCTGGCAGTATAATCTAGAGGTAAGAGTAACGAACTGTGAATGAGCTGACGACATCTAGTAGACCTGGGTTTGATTCCCACAACCTCCACTTGCATATTGTGTGATTCTGAGCAAATCCTTAACCTCCTCAGTGCTCCTGTGTTGCACCTGAAAACAGACACTTGTGCTAGTGGGCCTTATGTGGTTACCAAAAAATGTAAAAAAAAAATACCAATATATTTTTACTGCATCATATAGTAGTCAGGGTACCCTGTAATTTACATTTGTTTTACTCTGGCTGCAGTGATTTTGTTTAGTTAAAGATAAAGATAAATGTCCAGATACATTTTGTGTTTTATAAGCTTGTTTTTAGACTTTAGTCAGGTTTTTTTGTAGTCTTTGCATGTGAGCATATAGGGGTAGTTGTTAAGAGTGAGATCACTGTTAGCAACTAGCTTATTCAAGTTTAAAATCGGCAGGGTTATCCAAAAATCCTCAGCTGTTTGAATAAAAACTAGTCTGAATGAAAGTATACTCACAAGGAATAACTTGCCCTGCCATTTACAAAAAGGCTTCACAGTTAGCACCCCATTTAAGTGAATGGGATGATTTGCACCTTTTCTCCCATCTTTCGTTTTGGTCTGTGTGGCAACAAAAAGTTTTCTGATAGATTGCTTCAACACAAAACAAATGTTAAGTGTTTAAGTGTACTTATGCTTGTCCAGTGGATTTTGAAACCAAACAAGACAAGGATTCAAAAGAAATCAGTGTCACATAAAACCCTTGCCCTACCTTGCACTGCATTGTTTCGGCCAAACCCAAGTCTGTATGCAAAATTATCAATATATTTGAGAGTATTTTATTTAAAATGTTAATACTTTTTACACAGTTCAATATAAAAACTCAAGCATTGCAAGAAATTGTGGAACATATCAGTTTTTGCGGAGAATGGTAGAAATTGCGGATTCTGGAAAAAAATTGTGGGTGCAATTTTCCAGTGGCCCTGCCTATAAGAGAACAAAAAGGACTGGTTAAGTGTGGGTATTATTCCATCCATAAAGGGGTTAGGAATAGTAAATGTAGTCACCTTTATACAATTTAAGTTGGTTAGCATGGAACCACTTGTCAGCTGTCTTTTTCTGCTGTTGTACTCTGACCTGATATACAGCAGGGCTGAGTTTGTTGACAATGGGATAGGGTCCTTCCCATTTACTGGCAAATTAATGTGTAAGTTGTCTATATTGGAGAAGCATAACTTGATCTCCTACTTTCCAGTCAGCGTCTTTGACATGCTTGTCAAAATGAGCTTTAGCTTGTTGTTGAGCTTTGCCCATCTGTTTGGCAGCGAACAGGTGTGTCTTCATGATGTCACATACCTCGCAACCTCCTGCCTCATAAATCAGGGACAAGGCATAAAAAAGCAGGGACAAAGGACCAAAATCAAGTACACATCTTCAGAATTAGAGATATCTACCCAGAAAGCTAGTAGAATATGAGGCTTAGTGCAAAATGCATTTTCTAAAGAAGAACACATATCTGTAACTTTAATGTTTGACATTATTTTGTGCTTACAATCCCCACTGTTTAGCCACAGAAACACAAATTTTAGGAGAAACAGAGTAACATTTTGAGTCAAAATCAGGGACGTCCCTGAAAATCAGGGACAGTTGAGAGGTATGTGATGTCCTCATGAAGCTTTTCAATGTATTTGTCTACAGATACTCATATCTGCAGTAGGGTGTCAAGATCAATCAGAAGGTGCTCAGGTAATCTCATAGCTCTACCAGTCATAACCTCATAAGGTGTGCATTGAGTAGTGGCTGCAGTGTACCCTAATTGCCATTAGTAAAAGTGGCAAGAGGGAATCCCAGTCCTTGGGATTATCATCGATGAATTTACATAGCATCTGTCTGATGCATCTGTTAGCTCTTTCTACCTGACCTGAGGATTGAGGGTAGTAGGGAATCTGGAATTTTTGATCAATTCCAAGAAGATGGAGTGTCTGTTGTATCAGCTCAGCAGTAAAGCTGGTTCCCTGGTCTGAGTCTACCTTTAAGAGTAGGCCCCACCTGGAGAACAATTGATCTACCAGGATCTTGGCAGTTGTCTTTGCTGTGTTGTTCTTAGTGGGAAATGCTTCTACCCACTTGGAGAACAAATCGGTGACAACAAGTGCATACTTGTTGTTTTTACTGGAGTTGGTAAGAAGGCCAATGAAATCAATATGTATCGCATTCCATGGTCCAGATTGCCTTTGGGGCAGCGATTTGGCATTTCTTTTTACTGACATTGGATTGTTCTGAGCACACACTATGCAGTTGTCCACATAGTGTTCTACATCTTTGGCCATGCCAGGCCAATAGACAATTGTTTTGAGTCTCTGGTGGGTGTTTTCTGTCCCCTGGTGTCCACCAGTGGGAGTGTCATGAACCATATAGATAAATTCGGTCCGCAGAGATTGTGGTGCAACCCACAATTTGTCACCTGTATCTTGTTTGTGATACCAGATGAGTTTCTAATCACCGGACAAGTGTATATTGGCTGAGTGTCTCTTGTATGGACTGCCAACAGGCAATGGTTGTTCAGTCCCTTTGTCTAGGAAATTGAACACATCTCTTATTTCAGGGTCTGGTTTTTGTGCGGCAGAGAAGTCCAGTGGAAGTTCTGGTACCGGTTTCTTGCTAGCAGCTAAAATAGATGCCACAATAGCTGCTACACCTTACAGGTTAGTCATTGTCCATGTCTCCCCCCCTCGAGCGCCTGCTTTGGCAAGCGAGTCTGCTTGATCATTGAACTCATGGTAAGAGTCAGACTTACAGTGAGCCCTTACCTTGTGAATGTACAGCTTATGAGTAAACATTTGTGTCAGGGTGTGTATATACACAAATAGTTCCCTATATTTGACAGGACTACCATCCGATGATGTAAAATTGTTCTTCTGCCAAAATGGAAAGAACTCTGTGAGTGATGAGGCAAATCCAGTTGGAGTCTGCAAAATGGTGGCATCTCTGTCACCATGGGGCATGATTTCAATGCAAAGGCCACAGCTGCCAGCTCTGCGTGTGTGAGGAGATAGTGCATTTCCTAGCAATGCGCCTGAAATCACCTTCCTGGTCCCAAATGAGCACTCCAAATTCTGCTACCTGCTGTCCATCCACATAGGAGGCAGAGCCATCTGTAAAGATACAAAACATGGTAGTATCTTCCAGGACCTCAGGTGTAGCTTGCAGAAATGGTCATGGGTCAGGTAGGTCAGGTGGTTGGAGGGCGCAGTTGTGGGGCGTACCTGTATAGAGTAGGCCATGGGCCAGAATTGAGGGCATTTTAGCAGGCAGTACCTTGATGTCCCTGTCCTGCAAAAGCAAAGACCAATGGGTCAGCCTGGTGTTAGACACAGATCCATCCTTTAGTTTGTCTGAAAGCAAAAAGTTAGTTGGGGTGTGTCAGGTATGCAAGCTAATAGGGGCATACCCAATAATGTATAGAAAGTGTTTGTCAGCCCAAAAGGTCACCAAGTGTGTCCTTTCACAGAGACTATACTTTCTTCTGTGGGGATAGTATATGGGATGCATAGGCAATGGGTCTGTGATACCCATTGTATTTTGTGCCAGCACTGCAGACATGGCCACATCAGAGGTGGCAGTTTCCAATGGAAAGGTAATCTTGGGTTAGGATTTATCTGGGCTGAGGCTGAGGCCAAGGACTGTTTAAGCTGTGTAACAGCTTCAGTGTGTGTGGGGCCCCATGTCCATGGGACATCCTTTTTCAGCAGTTCATACAGGGGAGCAGCCTTCAAGACAAAATCAGGGATGAAGTCCCTGGAGTAGTTTACCATTCCTAGAAAGTGTCTGAGTGTTGCCACGTTTGTAGGAAGTGGCAGATCTTGCAAGCCCTGGATCTTCTTGATGGCTGGGCTTCTCCCTTGGTCTGTGATACATAGGCTAAGGAAAATGACCTCTTTTTGCACAATTGCACTTTGGAGGGATTGCACTTGAGGACTGCTCTCCTGAGGAGAGTCAGTAATTCATTTAGAAGGGCCAAATGTTCTTCTTTTGTGGCGGTTGCTAAAAGCAAGTCATCCACATACTGCAGGAGACACAGGGGAGTAGAGAATCCCTGCAGGGCATCCATCATGTGGAGATGGAAGAGAGGAGGGCTGTTATTGAAGCCCTGGGGCAGACAGGTCCAGGTATACTGGCACCCAGCAAAGGTAAAGGCAAATTTGTATTGGCTTTCCTGTGCTAATGGGAGTGACCAAAACCCATTAGAGATGTCAAGAGCTGAAAACCACTTTTTGTCAGGTGTCAGCAGCTTAAGCACATCAGGGGCTGATGCCACAGTTGGGGCACAGCTGGGGTAACTTGATTAAGTTTTGTGTAGTCAGTTGTGAGTCTCCAAGCTCCATTTGGCTTTTTCACAGGCCAAATGGGTGAATTGACAGTAGAGACACAAGTTCTAACCACTCCTTGTTGTAGCAGTGACTGGATGGTCTCCCTCAATGAGGGTAAGGCTTCAGCAGGAAATGGGTACTGCTTCTGCCTTGCAGGGTTGAGCCCTGGAATTTCAGTGGTGGTGTTCATCCTACCACGATCATGCTTGTTGGTAGCAAACACATCAAGGTGTTCCTGTAACAAAGGTGAAAGTTCAGAAAACAGGTCATGACTTTTGAAAAGAGCCATGATGTCATACTCCTTGTTGTTATGGAAGATGGCTGCCACCGCGTGTGAGTCTGGTATGGTGACAGCATGGCATTGTCCCTTGAACTGTAGCAGTAACCTGTTAGCTAGGTCCACAACACAGCCATGCTGTGCAAGGAAATCAATTCCCTGTA
Organism: Neoceratodus forsteri; assembly: GCA_016271365.2. Classification (NCBI taxonomy): domain Eukaryota; kingdom Metazoa; phylum Chordata; order Ceratodontiformes; family Ceratodontidae; genus Neoceratodus; species Neoceratodus forsteri. The sequence continues at coordinate 1,551,325,179 of CM057450.1, forward strand.
TGCTGGGGTGATGACATAGTACCATGAGGTCAAAGACAAAATCAGTCTTGAGATGGCCTACCTGCACAGGTAGAGATACAGATCGATAGGTGTGTAGCTGAGTACCATCTACACCGTGTGCACTGGTCTTCCAGCTGCTAGGCCAGTCAGACATGGCTGGGTTCTCATCATGGAGAACAGACATGGCTGTTCCTGTGTCTAGGATCATGTCTAGGTGGTGGTCCCCAATGTGGCCCTTACACAAGGTCATCCATTTGTGTCAACAAGCAAGTCATTCACAATCTGGACTGGGGCCTGTAATTGTCAGTTGGTGCAGTTTTCTGATTCTTCTTCATCATCCTGTCCCTGCAACCTGAGGCCTATGGAAGCTTGTTGGGCCTCCTCTCGGCGCTTCACAGGACACGAATACTGTACCTGTGACATCAGAGCCACGATCTCGAACTGTTCAATGGGTGGTTCCCAGATCACCGCATTGGCCTGGCCAGCACCCAGTGCCATGAAAGGGTTCTTTCCTCAACTGCTCGATTGTTCATTAGCCGAAGGCCAGAAAGGGTTGGTGTTACTAGCCGGTGCCAGGGCCACCACGGAACATGCAGATGAGGCCTCTCTCTCAGCGTGGGCCTCCTCCAGTTGTTTCCGGTGGGTCTCGTTCTCATCCTTTAGGTCATGATAGCTAGGCCCGTTATGGTACTTGCCATTGGAATTTGAATTTTTCCAATTCCTGTTGTTATTGTTGTTGTAGTTCTGATTATTTTTATAGTTCCGGCTCCTCCCCACCTTGTGCAACTGCTTGTTATCAGAAGGGCTTCCTGCTTCACTGGGCGCTGGCCAGGCGATGCGGTGATCTGGGAACCACCCATTGAACAGTTCGAGATCGTGGCCCTGATGTCACAGGTACAGTATTAGTGTCCTGTGAAGCACCGAGAGGAGGCCCAACAAGCTCTGTAGGCCTCAGGGCCTGCCCTCCACTTCAGTCTTGACAGCTACCTCTCCCACTTTGCCCCCTTCTTCCTGCCTACCCCTCTTGCCCCTCTCCTTTCCTCCCCCGGGCATTTTCTGATCTTTATCCCTCCCTCCCTCCCCTTTAGAGCTCTTACCTCACCCTCTACCCTCCGACAATGGCCTTCCTGCCCATAGCCCTTCCTCTCACCTGAAGTGATTATTTCTAAGATTGCCCTTGGCTAGTATGTCATGCTCGTAACATTTGGCACATTTTGAATTACTGGAATTTCCTAAGCCTCAGTCTCTTACTTCTTTATTGTGTAATATGTATTATTATGTTGACCTTTGTATGTATGTATACCCCCATTCCTTCGACGTGGAACCTTTGTAAATGAGTAGTTCCTGCTCAAAGGTATTTGTAATCCTAGATTTCAATAAAATAAAATAAAAATTGTTACCTTCCACTATATAGTGGGTGGGGTGAGTTCACCACAGCAACTTGGGCTGTGGCTCGCTGTTGGAGTTTGAGTGGCGGCGGCCTTGTTGGTGTTCTTACCAGAAGCTAGGTTATGGAGGTAAACCTGGAAGGCATGCTCCATCTTGGTGAGGATCTCATCAAGGGTATCGGTTGCAGGTAGACATTGAGTATAACCTTTTCCCGGAGAACCAGAGTCATGTTTCAGATGTACAAATCCTTGTACTCAATTTGACTTTTGTTGGCGTTCTCACCTGCTAGGCCTTTGCCGGCCTCGTAGGTGAGCCACAACTGTTGATGGTAAGCCGCTGGGCTTTTCTTCACATTTTGCTTAACCTGTAGACCAAGTGGGCTCCAGTGATACCTGGGGCATTGGCAACAAGGAGTGCCTGTGAGATGTCATTGTAATCGAGCATCTTGCAGTTGCAGATGGCCTCTGGGAGTTTGGCCCAGAGAGTAGGCTCGATGGTCTGTCTCAGGACTTGAACCTGGTACTCTAGGTTGAAGAGAAAGCTTCTCACATAGAGAATGCACCTTCTCGAAATGACAACTGAGGTTGTTGGTCGGGCCTATCTGTCTGGTGCCTTGAGCAATTTGTTGAACAGAGTGAGCAACCTGTAGGGGATTGGACATGGGCATACGGGGAGTGGTGGTCAGTTCCACATGACCCAGAGCACCGCAAAGAGCAGCTTCTGCCGCCGCATCATCGACTGCTTTGAACGCATGCTCCTGGGTGACAGTGTTTTCAAACATGTGTTCAGTATGCTGTTGCGTGGACGACTATCCATCCGTTGTTCCTAGTCTGGTTAAAACATCTTGTACAATGCCGCACACTTCTGTATTGTCTTCCTGGGAGAGGGGTGCCAATGGAAGCAGACTCCTACTCAGAGGTGGTCGGCCTCCCGTATCATGGGGGCAGCCATGTTTGTGTTGACGTGGCAGCGTAGAAGGCGTGCCAACGTGACAAGGGGGCGGGCTTACGTGGCCGCCATCTTGAGAATGGCTGGTAAAGGCCACCGCCCTGTGGGCCGGGGGTTTGGACATGACGAGGCGGTCTATGTCCTCGTAGTCAGAATCGTCATCGCCCGATGATGTAATGTCAATGGGTGTGTACTGAAAAACATTCATGGCTTTAACATGGCCAGCAAGAACCTCTCGCTGATGACGCATTCTCGCCATCTTTTCTCTACATTTCTTATGTCAAACTTTTGCAGTGCCCTGCTCAATACCCTTCTCAGCCTCACGCTGCAATACTCGGTACGTGGCGCTCAGTTCAACATTTTCCCTACGCTCTTTGTCTAGCTCATGCATCAACCTCACATTCTCTTCCTTCAATTCAACATTATCCTTTCTCAGATTTTCATTCATATCACTTAAAATGTCATTCAAATAAGATAGCTGTTTCTTATCACATTTTAGCCTTTCATTGTCATCTCTCAACATGCACAATTCATGCTCAGAGTCTTGAGCAGTACAGTGCAACAGTCTGTTATCGTGGTCACGGTGTGACTGTGTCTTCTCCACTAGTTTCTTTTCCCTTTTCAGTAACTCCGATGCCTGCAAGACCATCTCTTTTTTTAGAGACGCGGTTTGCAGCTCTAGGGAGGCACATCAAGCTAGTAAACTTTCTATGGCTGTATGTAAAGCCGTGACCAAGAGACCTTTGGTGTGGTATTTCTTGGCTTTTTGTTTAGACTCTAGATATTGATCAGAGATTGTAAGCAAGGGGTCTTCTGCTGATTTTGCGCCCAGTGCGAAATACTGTATGTCCAGCCTCCATGGGAGGTAAGATAGTTGGAGACATTGAGTCTCAGTTCTGTGCACAACTCAGGCATGCCAAACAAAGGGGTAGACACACAAACAAAGAAAGCAGTCAAAGACTGGACTCAAATCCTTGGCGCCATCACCAATGGCTTTCCAGCCTGTGGGCAAACAGGTAGACCAGGTGGTACACTGCTTCTCGCGGAGGGGTACACCAGTGGTTCGGTGGGTCTGCCACACCCTAAACAAAAACTTAAGAAGTCTGTAAGAGAACAACCACTGTAGTACGTAGTAGGTCCAAGTAGGCAAAATGCACTACACTACTCGACATTCACTTCAATGAACTCGAATGGAATCCTCACTTGTACATTCCAACCTGAGTCTTTGCTCATTAGTCTTGTAATGGGATGGTAAAATCATCACCTTCTCAGGTTCTTGTTGGAACTGCACTAAAGTGAAGAAACGACAGACAAGTGGTGTCCAGCACAAAAAGTGATTTTTTCTGGTATATAAAGCAGGCTTACAACCAAACAGTGTGATCACTGGGAGAATACTTCAATCTTTCTTACCTAAAGGTAGCAGTACATCTCTTCTCAGAAGGAAGGTGCTATACAAAGGGTCTTATACCCCTGATAATCACAGCTAAAAAGATATATAATTGGTCAGTGGCAACTAGCCTGACTCCTCACTAGCCTGGGAAAGCATGCTGAGCTAGCAAAAAGACAAGATAGCTAAACAATGGATCTTGTATATGTGAAGGACACTTGCGGTGACATATGCAGTTGCAGTTCTACACTATCACTAAAGATGGCAGTATTGCCTAACTAATCATTATACAATGCTATAAATAGAAGTATCTCCCAAGTGTTACAATCAGAATAATAGCAAAAGCATTATGATTCTCAGTGAAAATATATAAAAGTACAGTAGAACTCAGATCCTGACACTTATGCTTATATGATAAATGCCTATACCCTAAGGTTGAAATGCAGCACCTGGAAATGAGCTTTGGTTCAGTGTGCCTTTCCGGTTATCAATTTTTAATAAATAATAATAAAATATACCTATAAGTAGTACTGTCTGCGAGGTAGTGGGGCCAATCAGGGTGCTGGCCCATGGATAACAGCCTCAGGGTGGCTGATGTGAACAGGCCAGCTGCCCCACTGCCACTATCCGGCTGGGTTTGCAGGGACGAATCCGCTGGTCCAGCTGTCCTGACTTGGGAGACACAAACTCATCTATACTGTGCATCATCTTTCTCCACTAAGTTTAACTGCTTTTTGTATATAGAGCTCTGCCTGAGAGAAGAAACTAGTTTTTTCCAACTCAAGGGTGGAGACATAGGAGCTAAGCTGCTGCATGATCTGCCATCTTGACTTCCCTCATCCTTTCAAAATTATTCTACTGGTGTTCGGTTATGCTGATGTGGTCAGTGGGGTGTCCTCAGAATCCCCCTTAGCCAGACTGGATCCCCTCCATTCCCTCTGTCATTTTGCCTCAAACTTCCCATTCTTACTCATCACCATTATTGTCTGCTTTACCATCCTCTCTCTCTCTCCCTGCCCTAGACTCTCTGTATTTATCATACTGTGTCTCCTTTAACAACATTCCATCTACTGGTTCACATCCCTTCATCCCAACCTCCACTCCCTCCCATCGCCTCCCACTTTTCACTTATTCCTGCACTCCTTGGACTCTCTTTTCTGTTCCTGCCTGCTGTATTAGTACTGGACAAACTGGTTTCTCTGTCCATTTTCCTGCTATCTGGAATGAACTCCTGCTCATATTTACCTCTTCTCCACCTACCTCTGTCTCTCAAATCTCTTCTAACTAACCTCTTGAAACCCACCTGCTCCTGCTCTTAACCACTACTTTCTGCTTATGACCAGGGATAATCCTATCTGCACTTAGTAATCCCTTATTCTAATTGTCTGTGTTGTATCATGGAATTCCTCTGAAGTTCTCTCCTTGTATATACTTTACATTCTTACTGTATGTAAATAATGAAATTTGTACTATTGTCATATGTATATAATGTGTTTTGTATTATCACCACCTTAGTTTATCTACTTTGTGCTACAGTGTTTTGCTGCTGTACTGCTTTGCTTCCATTCCCTAGAGTCTGGATGCACCTAGAAATGAGCATTGGCCTGTGTGCCTTACCCAGTCACCAATATTCAAATAAATAAAAAAATCACCTACTACCGAAGCAACCACAGCATTTCATATTTATTACAATGGAGAAGGTATTCATAAAATCATTTTCTTTTATTTTAACCAGGTTGCAACAGTATTTTGAAATTAACAGAACTTGGTCTTCATGCAAAGGACTGTACTTTTAGACCTCCACCTGAATTAGATCCAAAGGTAAGTGAATTACAGCTCAGCAAAATAGTACTTGCTGTACCTGCTTGACACAAAGACCAGTTTACTTCAGTGTACAAATACTGTAGGTGTGAACATTTGCACTTGGAATTACCTTGGCTCCTGAATGAATGTTTAATTTTGAGACTCATTCCTGGTCGCATTGTACCTGATGTGAAAGATTGTGTTCCATAAGCTGGACTGCCAGTATGGAACGCAAGATGTGTTACACTATACACATGGAGTTATGTTTCAGTGTTCCCCATTTATTGTATTAGTGTGGTGGACAACCACCCTATATTTTTTACCATCACCCTATACTGTATTGTAGACTGTCACCCTTATTTGTATTCTTAAAATCATTCAGAACTGTCTTTTCCCACTTGACTACTGCCCCCCTTTTGATATCAGTGCTTTATACCTTACTTTAAAAATACTTATTCACGTGTACAGCACACATAGGAGCTCCCAAGGAATACTATGTCTCAGGCCATAATCACCACAAGTAGAATATAATTCATTCTAACCCCAGGAATCCACTAATATTATTACTCTTGCAGTGCTCCTTTAAATCAGCACTGCCCCAGAGAGAATAGAATGCTATGCTAATCATGGAGTGTTTAGCTTGTGCATCTATTTTCAAACTGCCCAATGTCAACTGCCTACATTCTACCCAGATTTCTTTCTCTGCTGCAAATTTCAGACGCCCTGAGAGCTCTCTTCAATCAAGACAGATTCCTTTAGTGCATAGAGCAAAAATGTAAGTATTTTTGTTTTATTCATTATTGCCTAGTGTCATTGTTCTTTAGTGTTTTATACCTCATAAGTTTTAAATTTAAACTTGTTTATCGGTTCCTCGTGGTTCCTTTGAACCGAGGGGCAACCAGCCTTCTTTTTTTTATTTAATCGGATCCTTTTTAGAGGGTTCCGGTTACTTTATTCTTTAATTTTATTTAATTTTAACCACTTTTGAACCGAGGTTTATCGATTTTCCCCAGCGGTTTCTCGGTTCCGGATCCGATCAGAACCAATAGGTTTTTTTTCACTTTATCGGTTCCTGAGCCGAACGTTACGCTATTGAAACCGACCGCAAATATTTGAATTTAGTTTATTTTGTTGTTACTGGTTCCTGTTTTCTATAATGTCAGACATGCCTAAAAAGAAAACAGGACCCCGTGCGTTCAAGAATTGCTTGAAGTGTGCAGAGGTGTTTGCCAAGGCAGACAAACATGATCTTTGCTTGATCTGCCTTGGGCAACAGCACTTCAGTGAAGACTATGATATTTGTAAGTCTTTCCCTGTTAAGATAGTAGAAAAACACAGGGAGAGGCTTAAAAGAAAACTAGAGGGAGGGGTCCATGGGCTCTAACAAGTCCACCCCCTCTAAGACTGTGACAGTTCCTTCCAGAGCCTCTAAATCCACCCCTGATATGGGTGAGGGCTCTGGCAAGAGAGGCAATCAACCAGCTGACTCCCCAGTGCCTGCCAAGACATTAAAGAAAATCAAACACACTGACACCCTGGCTGAAATGTCTCAAGGGGTCCCTCAGGTGCCTATTAATGTTCCTTCTCCTGCTGATTTGACACAGACTTTAGCCTTGCTCCAGGTGCTGCAGGGTTTACTACCCCCTCAGCAGTCTGTGATTACTACTGCTGAAAAAGCAACTGTTGCTGCCCCTCTTTTGCCTACTTCTGCAGTGGCGTTTGAGGAGAATGACCTGGATGATGAGGGAATTGAACCTGAGGTGTCACCAGAACAGGATTTTGGCTCCCCTCCCAGACCCTCAAAGGACTTCTCTTCCCATATTCCTTTTGTCAAAAAATGGTAGAAATCCTGGATCTCCAGACAGCTGAAGAGATACAGGATGAACAGGAGGCACAGTACATGGAGCTGATGGGGCTGACACCCTCAAAGAGGCTCCTTTTGCCCATTAACAAATTCTTTAAGAAGCATGTTTTAGAAATCCTAAAGGCTTCCCAGGCAGTCACACCCACTGACAAAAAGTGTGACGAGACGATCAGAAAGATCTGTGCTGAGTTTCTTTTAGTCACCCAGACCACCAGGGTATTGTACAGCAGGCTGCCTGTGAGAAAGCCAAAACTCCTGTATCCTCTCACCCCCTGAGAAGGATTCAAGAAGGGCGGACATGGCAAAAGGTACCTTCGGCATCCCTGGCAATCAGCTACCAGACCTATGCAGCCCTTATCAAAAGTCTCTGGCAGTCAGTACTGGACAGTGCTGAGGCTAACCCTCTTTAACAGTGTCAGAGCTGCTAGATACAGCAACATTGGGCTTGGAGACTTCTAAATACCATTTCAGATGGCAGCTGACACTAATGATACAGCTGCAAGGTTGATGGCTGGTACCATTGCTCTAAGAAGATTTGCCTGGCTGAGGGCTACCAATCTCACCCAGGACACCCAACATAAGGCAATGGACTTTCCTGTTGAGGGCCACTCTCTTTTGGTGCCCAGACTGAGGCATATTTGAAAAAGTAGATGAATATAAAGCTACTTTTGGAGCAACTCGACTAGAGATAGACCCTCTACTTCAACTTTGTCTTATTCTAGGGAGGCAGGGCAGATCCTCTTTTAGGAGGCCTTTCTTTCAGGTATAGGCTGTTCTCCAGCAGCAGTACCAACCACAGCAGACTGGATTTTACAAAGCTAGAGGTAGAAGGGGTTCTCAGAGAGGATCCCAATCTGCTTAGCCTCAGCAGCAAGAAAAACAGAACCCCTGACTTTTCCCTTCAGACTGCCTCTCCACATCCTGTAGGGGGCAGACTCACCCACTATTTCCAGGAATGGTTGAAAATAACCACAGACAAGTGGGTCCTGGAAATAGTGAGTCAGGGTCTCTCCCTTTGCTTCAAGTCCCTTCCTTCTCCAAGGTTAAAACATTTTGCACCAGCTCCTTCTCAGAAAGAAAACTACTGGAGCAGGAGGTACAAGTCCTACTGTTGGCAAAAGCAGTGGAGCATGTCCCCACAACCAAAAAGGGCAAGGGTTCTATTCCAGATATTTCCTAATAACAAAAAAGAATGGAGAGTGGCGGCCTATACTAGACCTCAGACTGCTAAACAAGTACCTGGTAAAGCCCAGGTTCAAAATGGTCACAATGGCCATACTTTTGACAACTTTGCAAAAAGGGGACTGGATAGCCTCCTCGGATTTAAAGGATGCATATTTCCGTATTCTCATAAGGGAGTCACACAGAAAGTGTCTCAGATTCAGACTCCCCTCAGGCCACTACCAGTTCTCAACTCTTCCCTTCGGCCTTACCTCTGCACCAAGGGTCTTTACCAAGTGCATAGCAGTAGTAGTGGCACACCTCAGAAGACTGGGTGTCACAGTTTTTCCTTATCTGGACGATTGGCTAGTTGTAGAGAAATACCACCAATAGGTGTCAGACCACCTTCAGGTAACTCAGGAAATGCTGCTATCCCTAGGATTCCTTTTCAATACCAAAAAGTCAGTCCTGACCCCTGTGCAGGTTCTGCAGTTTATAGGTGCAGAACTGAATATAGTAGTGGGAAGAGCTTTTCTCCCTCAGGGGAGGACAGAAAACATTCAGCTTTTGGCAGGCTCATTTGCCCTGGGCAGGCCAAAGCCAGTAAAACAGTTTCTTCAACTGTTAGGGCACATGGCTTGAGCAACAAACACAGTCAGGTGCCAGGTTTCAGATGAGAGACATTCAGTTCCACCTCAGAGCACACTGGTATCAAAGCGGACCCCTCTCAAACCAGTTCCAGTTACACAAACGTTACTACAGGCCCTTCAATGGTGGAGGGAACTGGAAAACAAGGGAAGGGGTTCCATTTCTACAGGAACCTCCTCTTTGGTTCTCACAACCTATGCCTCCCCTGCTAGGATGGGGTGCTCACTCAGGATCACACCATCCGCTGTACCTGGAAAATGCAGACTCACTCCTATACATAAACCTGCTGGGTTAGAGCTGTTTATCTGGCTCTTCAGGCCTTCTCTCATCTCATACAGGAAAGGTGGTGCAAGTCAGAACAGACAATACCACAACAATGTATTACATCAACAAGCAAGGAGGGACAAGATCCACTCCACTGTGTACAGAGCAATGGACATACAGAGCCTTGTTTACTCCTAAATGCCTCCTACAGTCAATTCATCTGAGTGGCAAGGACAATACCTTGGCAGATGCCTTGAGCAGGATAAACCTGGGCCATCACGAATGGGCATTGAACAAGCAAGTGGTGAATGCTGTATTCAGGAGGTGGGGACCCCAGAAATAGACCTCTTGCTTCCCAACAAAATCACCACTTACCTCTCCATTGTTGCAGGGCCCCAGTGAAGGGAACAGTTCCATGGATGCCTGATTCTGGATTGGACAGGCAGGTAGCTCAGTGCCTTCCTCCTTTTCACCGATACTCAGGGTGCTCATCAAGCTCAAGTCACAACCAGCTTTGATGATTCTGGTAGCCCCGGACTGGGCAAGACAGCCTTGGTACTCCCTACTGCTCTCAATGTCTGTGAGCAAGCCGATTCACTTCTCAGAGGTACAATCTCCTGACTTCCTTCCAGGGAGGATAGTGTGCCCCAATCTCAGGTCTCTCAAGCTCAAGGCCTGGTTCTTGAGGACTTAGAATATGCAGATTTCCAGTTCTCTGATGCAGTTCTAGAAGTCCTTAAGGGCTACAGGAAACCTTCCACTAAGAAAACCTTATGCCTCAAAATGGAAAAGATTTCATTTGGTGCAATGACAAGGGTATAGTTCCAGCCAAGGCCGATCCCAACCCTTCTGGATTATTTGTCTCACCTGCATTACCTGGGGCTGCAGCACTCAACTCTGAAGGTGCGCCTGGCTTCAGTTTCAGCATACCTTTCAGCTAGAAAGGATACCTCCCTGGCATCAAACCCAATATTTAAAGGTTTTAAAGGGCTTCTCATTTGTTTCCCTCTCAGGGAACCAGTGCCAGCATGGGACCTTAATATTTGCATTGCCCAGCTTATGCTTCCGCCTTTTGAGCCTATGGCATCTGCAGAGCTTAAATTTCTTACCTGGAAGGTAGTTTTTCTGGTAGCAATCACTTCTAACAGAAGGATAAGCGAGCTACAGGCCCTCTGTGTGGAAAAAGACTATGTTTCTTTCCACAGGGACAAGGTAATGTTGAGAACTAATAGGAAGTTCCTCCCCAAGGTGGTTTCGGACTTCCATTTGAACCAGTCTATAACACTGCCAGTTTTCTTTACTGAACACTCTAGCTCAGGTGAGCGTAGATTGCACAGCTTGGATGTAAAAAGAGCACTGAGTTATTACATCACTCATACCAAAGATCATAGGCAGGACAGACAACAACTGTTCCTCACCTATGGGGAAGTAGGTAAAGGTACTCTTGCTTCAAAGAGGACTGTCTCTCGATGGATAGTCCAGTGTATTCAGTTTTGCAACTCAAAGGCTGGCAAAGTTCCTCCCGCTGGTCTTAGGGCCCACTCTACAAGGGGTACAGCTGCCACTATTGCGGCTGCCCGGGAGGTACCTCTAATAGAAATATGTAAAGCAGCTACCTGGAGATCAGTCCACACCTCACTAAGTATTATAGCCTGGACACCCAGTCCAGGAGTGATGCCAGATCTGGCACAGCAGTCTTGCAGAGTCTTTTTCCTAAATAGATTCTGGCCCACCTCCTTGAGGTACTGCTGCATAGTCTACAAAAGTAATAATATTAGTGGATTCCTGGGGTTAGAAGAAAAAATGACTCACCTATAGTAATCTTGTTTCTTCCAAAGGGATCCACTAAAATTATTACTCCCCGCCCTTGCCTTCCCTTTTAGAATCAGTAACAAGAAAAAGCTTCTTCACAGCTGATGAGATGCATAGTTGGAATGGCATGCCACCTGCTGGCACCTTCTAGTAATGTTTTAACTTGTAGGTTCTTTTCTAAAGGAATATCTGACTTATGAAAAAAGGGACATTTGTTTATACTAGTACTTTGGTTAATGTTATTAGTTGCCCCGGTTGGACATAATTTTTCTATAATTATTTAAATAGTGATTCACATGTTGTTATGGCCTCTTTGCAGGCTTATAAGATATCTGAGGTAGAATGTAGGCAGTTGACACTGGGCAGTTTGAAAATAGATGCATGAGCTAAACATTCCATGATTAGCATAGCATTATATTCTTTCTGGGGGCAGTGCTGATTTAAAGGAACACTGCAAGAGTAATAATATTAGTGGATCCCTTTGGAAGAAACAAGATTACTACAGGTGAGTAATTTTTTTTGTCTTGTCATGCAATATTTCAGACAGTGTTTTGACCAAGTACATAGTTACATTAAACAACTTATGCAGGTTCATCACTAGATTAAATAAACAAACTCATCACTGTGAGTTATATGCACAAACAAAAGTTCTGTCTTCCTCACAGAAAATCTATCAAAAACAGTGAGCTTTGTGTAGAAGACATCTGCATCAATCATTGTGAGTGCACCAAGTAAAAAAGATATGCTTTTCTACTAAAACTAAATCCTTACGGCATTCCTCATTGAAACAGTATGGTGAAAATGTTTCAAAACCAAGACTAGCAGAACAATCCTTTTCCTTCTATGAATCGAGGCGTATAAATCAAGTTACTCAGCAGGGTCTGGATCCACTTGAAATGTGCTCAGTATTTAAGAGGAATTTGGGGAGTGCATGCAGTCAAATTCTTTTTGTAGCTGTGAATAAGTATGATGACTGATGTAAATATGACAACTGATGTAAATGTAATACCTTTTATTATGTCATTAAAAGGTGAGAGATCAGACATACAAATGGTGAGCTACATCAAAGTGGTGCCATTACAGAAGGGTCAATAACTGAAAAAAGGTCCATTAAACCATAAGAGGAAAGACTGGGGGAGCTCAACATGTTTTATCTGGAGGATAGGCGGGAGAGAGAGGATATGATTGAGACCTTCAGACACTTAAAGGTCATGAATAGGGTTAGTACTGAGGGCATATTTAGATTGGGGGGGCACAAGGGGACACAGTCTGAAACTGGAGGGTGGAAGATTTAGGAGGAAATGAGAGTCACTACTTCATGGAAAGGGTGGTAGCGGGTGGAATGCACTGCCAGAGGAGGTGATATCATTGAAATCCATGGTCAGTTTTAAGAGGGTGGGACAGGGTCAAAGATAAGGTCAAAACTGGGGGAAGATGGGGGAGTTGGCAGAAGGGACAATAAATCAGATTAGTGGGCAGCGGGTGGGGGGCAGCTGCAGTAGATTAGACTAGGAACCACACACTTGAGCAGACTCGATAGACCGTATTGCCTGCATCTGCTGGCATGTTAAGTATGTTCATATTAAGTATGCAGGATGTGCAGTGCTGCCGTTCAGAAGGTTAATTGTGGTGTACAGGACCTGAATAGATGGCTCCTTTAAGTCAATTACGTCCCAACAGCAGAAGAAGATAAAAAAAAAATCTAAATGATATGGCCCAGAGTTGCAGTGGGAATTGTCAAAACTTAGTTTGAGATCTGATAATGTGTGAGGAAGCCTATATTTGTTTTCTTCCCATGAATATCTGTTCCAAAAAGCCTCATGAATTTTGCTTCCCAGGGAAGTCTTGTATGAATGTCTGTGAGGTTTCCTTTGAAAACTGCCAATTTAGGATCCTTCAGAGAATGTTTTTTTTCTGGGAGCAGTGCTCGGCCACTGCTGCTGGTTGAGCGATTGATAGTGGATCTGTGTCCATTCATGCATTTATGGAGTGCTTGTCCCATGTCACCCACATAGCATCCCTGTGAACATTTTTGGCATCTTATTAGATAAGTGAAATTGTCCACGTTGCATGAGAAATTGCTCTTTTTGTATGATTATGGTGTGCACTAGAATGGTGTGGGTAGCTGAAATGATCTGTTGGTTTACTGTATATGTTTTATTTTGCCCTTTTGTAGTTAATTTGCAGTATCCAGACACTCGTTTTTTTGCTGGGAGTACTCCATTTTTAGATTGATTGATGGATAAAAATGTTTGAAGGCTTTACATATGAACATATGAAATTGCCAGCAGATAAAGGCCTTATGGTCTATCAAGTCTGCTCGATTGTGCAGTTAGCAGCCCTTATACTGCAGCTCCCCACCCCCAGTGACCTTCCCCCCTGTCCCATCCCCTTTGAAGCAGTCCACTGTTCTACAGGATACCACTTCCTCTGGCAATGCATTCCACCCAAACACCACCCTCTCCATACAAAATTGTCTCCTCATTTCCCTCCTGGACCTTCCCCTTCCAATCTCAGATTGTGCCCTTGAGTGTCCCTCACCCTCCTTAACTTGAAAAGCCCTCTGTGCCCATCTTATTTATTCTCTTCTATAGTTGACAGTTTCAATCATGTCCCCCATCCCTCCTCTCCTCCAGGGAGTACATGTTCAGCTCCCTCAGCCTGCTCTCGTGAGGGTAAGTCCCCAGTCCCTGGATCATTTTTGTTGCCCTGTGCTGCACTCCCTCCAGTAACCTAATGTCCTTCTTCAGATACGGTCACCAGAACTGCATGCAGTACTCCAGGTTTGGTCTAACCAGTGACCTGTATAGTGGCAGGATCACCTCCCCGGAGAATATGCCTCTTTACTTTCTTATGCTTTGTGGAACTGATGTAGTTTGTACTCAGTCTCTGTCCATATAAGAAAAGTGTCAGTAATAAAATGGCAGTGGATTAATTTTTTCAGCTGTGATAGCAAGTCTCCGCTAATATAGCCATGAAGATGATGGCATATTGAGGTGCTATTATAGTGTATGGTGGAAGGATGCCATACACCTTAAAAATTCATTCTGCTGCAGTAGTGATGTCCATACTAACACAGAGTGACTTTTCATTCTGCGTTAGTATGGACATTACAATGCAAGTGTCACCATCGGCGCTGTTGATTGTGCCAGCAGTGGTTGAATGGTCACGCGAATGAGCTGTCTGGCGGGCAGTTGGCTGTGAAGCATAAGCTGCTGAAAATAAGGATCATTTTGTGGAACACAAAAAAGTAGGCGATTTTTTTTTGTTGGTTTCACTGTACATGATATGGAAAAGTGTATGGTAGCCTCGATACGCAACCACGCTCTTCTTACACCTCATGGTTACCATGACATCAAAGGGATCTCTGAGCTTTGCTCGAGGTCCTTGACATCACAGTAACCACTCAGTGTAAGAATAGCGGAGTTGTGATGGCTACCATACACTATGCTATATCTTGTGCCCATAGCTGTGGGGTTTTCTGTAGGTATAGTTTGTTGCTGTAGGTAAAGTAGTTATATTTCAGTATGAAGTCAGTGAATTCTCAAACTGAATTTGTAATTCCCTGTTTGCCTGTGTCCCTTTGTAATAATGTTTTGCATGCGTTTAGTCCATCCAAGTGTGGTATATAGGTATAGAGAGAGACTACATCTGTTGTGACCAGAAATTAGCTGGTAGGGAGTGCATTTAATTTGGGAAGTCTGTTTAGGTAGTTGGCTTTGTCCGGGATGAAGCTTGTAGTTCTTTGTGCCACTGGTTTGAGGATGCCCTCGACCCAGTCCCATATTTGTTCAGTAAGAGTGCCAATACCTGAGATAATTGGCCTTCCTGGAATTCCTGGTTTATGTATCTTTGGGAGAGTATAAAATATTCTTACTCTTGGTTTTTGAGGAATTAAACCATTTAGTTATGATTTGATGACTGGTGAATATTTATCAGTCACAGAAAGGAGTTCCCTTCTGAAGTTTTCTGTTGCATCCTCCTGTAACAGCATGTAGAATTTTGTATCTGACAGTTGTTTTTCTGTTGTGTATTGTGTCTTGCTCATGATTACAACTGCCCCTCCTTTGTCAGCAGACTTAACAGTGATGCTGTCATTTTTCCTTAGATCTTAAATTGCCCTTCTTTTCTGTGGGCTCAGATTTTACCAAATGTTGTTCCATTCACTCAAGATTTCTGAATTGACATGCCGTCTAATGGTGACAGATTAGGGTTCCATCCTGCTGGCGGTTTCCACGATGAACTTCTCGCTGTATTGTGGATGATTTGTTTTTCAGTGGTTTGTTTGTCATAGAAATATTCCCACAGGTGCAATCTGAGTTTTGACAGTTTTCACTGAAGCTTTGGTCCCTACCTTTTAGAATTTATATATGTTTGTAATTTTTATTTATGTATTTTTTTTATCTTTCTCTGTTGTTAGGACATAATTGACTTAAAGAAGCCACCTATACAGACACAACTTAGTTAACTTTCTGAAATGGCAGCATTGCATATTTATTTATGTCTTTGTTAACCAGGTAGGTGCACTGATCCAAAGGACTGTTTTCAGGTGCGACCCAGGCCAAAGGTGGCATAAACAAGAAAATCAGATAGATGAACAATACATACAGAGTCATAGAAAACAATACACACTCCGAGCATGAGGCGGTGATGAAAACAATAGTATATACAAATGTACAGTTGACATTCTTTGTTACAACAGTGTGCAAGTGTATGACACTCTATAGGATCAAAACAAGTGTGCGAGTGCACAAATTTACAGTCGGTGGCAGTAGGCCCCGGCTAGTTGTAGAGTATCAGTTGCACTTGCATGTGGTCACAGAAAAGAGCCAATCTAATAGATTTCTTTGACTGGGTAACCAGAGTGGTGGACCAAGGGGGAGCAGTTGATGTTGCCTACCTTGACTTCAGCAAAGCTTCCGATACTTTTCCACATAGAGATTAATAAGCTGGGTAGGCGCAGGGTGGGTCAGAAGTTGGTCAGCTGGGTGGCAAACTGGTTGATGGGCAGAAAACATAGAGTGGTGGTAAATGGCATACAGTCAGAAGAGATGCAAGTCACAAGTGGGGTACCCTGGGATCAGTCCTGGGGCCAGTCCCTTCAATATCTTCATCAGTGACATTGCAGATGGACTGAGGGTAAGGTGTGTCTGTTTGCAGATGACACCAAGATCTGCAACAGAGTAGATGATCCAGATGGGGTGGGCAGAATGAGAAGAGATCTGGATAAATTGGCAAATGGTCGAAAGAGTGGCAACTGGGTTTAATGCAAAGAAGTGCAAGAACATTCACATAGGGAAGAGAAACCCTGAAGCCACCTATAGGCTGGGAGGGGAGTTGCTGGCAGTCACAAGGGAAGAAAGAGACTTGGGCATCATCATCACCGATGACCTGAAATCATCCAAGCAGACCACTAAAGCAGTAGGTAAGGCTAGGGGGATGTTGGGGTGTATTAGTAGGGGTATCACAAGTCAAAAGAGGGAGGTAATAGTCCCTCTTTACAAGACACTGGTTAGGCCCCATCTGGAGTACTGCTTGCAGTGCTGGAGGCCACACCTTCACAAGGATATTAACCAAATTGAGGCAGTCCAGAGAAGGGCAACCAAAATGGTGCAGGGACTGCGTCAGAAAACATATGAGGACAGATTAACGGAGCTCAATATGTATACCCTAGAGCAAAGGAGAGAGAGAGGAGATAATGTATGATTGAAACATTCAGACACCTTAAAGAGGACAGGAAATGATTTCTAATAGGCAGCTGTTTATAATGTGCTCATTTACAGAAATTATATCCATAAGCCTACATGACCCATAGGTAACTGTACCTGAACAAAAAGTGATGTGAAAAATTGTATTTTGTATTGTTTTGATTTTATGGGCAGCATTCTGTTACAGTTCTCTTCATGGAACCAGTGATCTGGAGTGTTATCTATGTCACAGTTTGAGAAAAGAACTCTAAGAATGGTTCTGATAGGACAATAGCTCATGTTTAGCATTCTGTACTCAAACCATGACATAGTAAACATTCCAAATTTCTAGTTCCATGAAGAAACTGTGCAGAATGTTGTCCATAAAAAGAAAGCAATTGAAAACACAGTTTTTAATGTCCATGTTTATTAAGGTAAAGTTAAATATAGCTCATTTGGAGGCAAGTATATCACTTCTCATACTAGGAACATTACTAACTGCTGCTGATTAGCACAAATTTCCTGTCCCTTAAGGGCATTAACAAGGTGAAAAAGTCTAACATGTTTCAGTATAAGAAAAATAGCAGGACAAGAGGACACAGCATTAGATTAGAGGGAGGCCGATTAAGGAATAATGTGAGGAAGTTCTTTTTCACAGAAAGGGTGGTGGATGCATGGAACAGCCTACCCCAGGAAGTGGTGGATATGAATACAATGACAGGCATGTGATAGGCATAAGGGAGCAATACAGATGAGTATGAATAGATAGGCCATTGACAGAGCAAAGGTCGATGGCACATTTATAAGGTAGAAAAGAAATGGGCAGACTGGATAGGCCTTGTGGTCTTTATCTGCCATCAACTTCTATGTTTCTATGTCTCTGAGGGTGGATTTGAAAGACAGGTGAGAGGGAGATAGCCTGACTGGGAGGGAGACGGTTCCAGAGAGTAGGGTGAGAGACAGAGAAGGCCCTGCTGCCCATGACTTCTAGAGGTGCAGAAATTACCAGTTTGGGAATGGAGGAGTCCTCAGGTGTCAGGGGCCACCCTATGGGCCAGGAGGGTGGAGTAGGGTGACTTGTGAGAGTTCTGAGTGAACAATCTACCAAATTACCCATAGTGAAGTCAAAGCGACCTTGAGAGGGAGCCAGCCTAGGGAATGGTACAGTGAGCAGTGATGGGTGGAGAACGGGCTAGGAGGACAAAGCGATAGATGGCATTGTAGGTGGAGACTAGTTGGGAGAGTAAAGAGGGGCCAAGGTGGAGTAAACAGGCGAGCAATAGTTAGTAGAGGCAATATATTGCCTCTGGCGATAGCTAAGCGAGCCGCGGAGGTCAGAAAGTGACAGAGGCGGTAGGCAGCCCCATTTTTGGTGAATTCTCTTTGTAATGATGGTGGTGTGCTCATTGAAAGTGAGGGATGGGTCCAGCATCACACCTAGGTATTTAAAGGTGGGTACATTCTCAAGGGGAGGGCCAGCAGGGGTGGTGATTGATAGTGAGGTCCCTGATTTTGAGACTTTAGCTAGAAATGGCTTGGAGCCAAATAGCATTGCTTTGTTTTTGTTTTTTCCATTTACAAGAAGTTGCTTTGAGAGGTATCCACCTCTGGGCGGCTCCATAGTTAGTGTGAGGGTGGCAGATAAGGATAAAAGGGATTTGTCGCTGTGGTAGATGACGAGGTCATCAGCATAGAGGAGTGCCTCACAGGTTAAGCTATCCACAGGGAGATAATTTATAAACATGGAGAAGAGCAGAGGCCCAAGTATAGAGCCCTGTGGTACGCCTGTGTAGATGGGTAGGGCAGCAGAGAAGGTATTACCAATCAGTACAGACTGGGACCGGTTAGTGAGGTAGCTGTGGAACCATGTAACAGTTTCTGATGAGCAGCCAAAATTTAGTAGGGTAGAGTAGAGGAGATGGTGATCAACGAGGTCGAAAGTCTTCAAAAGGTCCACAAACACTGCACCTGTGGCATTGCTCTTGTCCATGTTTCTGAGGATGTGGTTGGTGAAGAGGGCAAGGGCAGAGGAAGTACTGTGGAATTATTAAAGCCGCTGTTGAGGGCTGGGCTGAGGAGGTGGTATTTATCTAGGTGATTAGACAGCTACTGGTGAACTATTTTCTCCAGGAGTA
Source organism: Neoceratodus forsteri (assembly GCA_016271365.2). Lineage (NCBI taxonomy): Eukaryota > Metazoa > Chordata > Ceratodontiformes > Ceratodontidae > Neoceratodus > Neoceratodus forsteri. Next base: position 1,551,344,277 of record CM057450.1, read on the forward strand.
TACTCAAGTGAGGGAGGAGGAGATGGGTCTGTAGTTCTCAGTGGTGTGGGGGTCAGCAGCCTTTAGAATGGGCACAACGTTGGCGTGCTTCCATGCGCCGGGTACCACTGACTTTGAAAGGGCAAGGTTGAAGATGTAGGTGAGGGTTGAACAATGGTTGGGGAGAGCAGTCTTAAGAAGGCAGGATAAAGTCCATCACTGCTTGGGCTGCCTCTTGTTGGTAGTCTTCAGCACTTTTGTTCTGGTAATTAGACCAACTGCCCTGAAGTAAAAGGGGGTCGCATTCTTTGATGGACTGAGGCTGGGGGAGGCTGAGCAGGGAGTTTGCTAAGGTATGGAGAGATCTACGAACATTTTGTTGAAGGTGTCCGCGATCACATCTTGGTTGGTAATGGGGCTAGTGGGGGAGTTTAGCTGGGTTATCTGTTTATTGGATTTATGGTCAGGAGGGACCCTATGGAGGCCCAAAAGGTGCATGGTTTGCCAAGTGAGTCCAGTTGCAATTTGGTGTAGTATTTGCGCTTATGTGACTTTACTGCATGTATACAGGAGTTGCGCAAATGCCTGTAGGCATTCCATACCTGGGTAGATGGGGATACCTTATAGGCTTTCCATGCCTTGTCGCTGAGTCTCATTTGGGTCAGTAGCTCCTTGGATATCCAGGGTATTTCCTCCCTGACCCTTCTTGTGGTAACAGGGAAGTGCCTGTTCTGGAATGTGAGGAGGATATTGGTAAAGAGGGTGATTGCCGTGAGACGCCTGAGCAAGAGAAGAGCTCTGACCAGTCTAAGTTGCAGGCTTCCTCGAGAATGGTTGTGGGTCTTGGCAGTTAAATTTTCTGAAGAACAGAAGCTTAGGTGGAGGGCAGTTATATTTGGAGAAGAGGATGATGTAGGTCGGGGAGTGGTCGCTGATAGAGTCAGACATTGTGCCAGCCTGAAGGACAAGTTCCACCCGGTTGGTGAGAATCCAGTCAAGGGTGGAATGGTTGTGAGTGCGGGCATTAGGCCTGGTTGGGGAGGAGATAACTTGCTCAAGGTGGTAAGATTTTAGGAGATGCGTGAGGTCAGGTGCCGTGGGTTCTGTCCAATTGAAGTGGAAATCCCCTAGTAGAATGGTGTCCCTTGAGGGGGAGGTACATGCAAGGCCATCTAGGAAACTGGATAGGCCTAGGGCCCCACCTGTGGAGGGGTTATAACAACAGTCTATGTAAAGCTTCTTATTGTTGCCTAGGATAATTTCAGCAATAATCCACTCGCTGCCCGAGGTAGGGGGAGAACTGGATAAGACAGTGGCTGTGATGTGGTCAAGCACATACAGCCCAATGCCTCCACCCCTCTTTCTCCATAGTCTGTCATGGTGTAGTAAGGAGTAGTCGGGGAGTAGGCAAGAAGCATCAGCAGTGGATGGTTTCAGCCAGGTTTCAGACAGGTCTAGGATGTGAGGTTTATATAGGGACGCCCAAGCCTGGAGCTCGGAGAGTTTGGATGATAGGATGCATACATTTAGGTGTGCAATAACAGGCCATTATGCCCTGCCCAGGTCACATTTGAGGAATCAATGTGGTGTTCATCCTGCATACATCCTGCATACTGAATGGACCTTTTTCAGCAACTGATCCTTTTGGATGTGGTACCACTTTGATGTAGCTCACCATTTGCTTGTCTGATCTCTCGCCTGTTAATGACATGAGGCCTGTCTCTGGTAGTCACCCATATTTGACTGGGTCACTACGGAACTAGACAGATGCCACCCAGAGGACCTCCTCTACTTCGATTTCAGTAAGGCCTTTGAGTCAGTGCTGCACAATTGCCTGCTGAAAAATTTGGAGGACCTGAGTGCAGCCAAGTGCATAGTCAGTAGGGTAGATAATAGGCTTATGGATGGAAAACAAGGAGTAGTGGTCAACAGGGTGAGGTCTGATGAAGGCTTGGTCACTAGTGGTATGCCCCAAGGCTCAGTGTTTGGGGCCAGTCCAGTTTAATGCCTTTATCAGTGACATTGCCATAGGCATTCAGGGCAAATTGTCCTATTCATGGACGATACCAAGCTAGGAGGAAGGGTTGACAGTGAGGAGGTGATTAAGGACCTCCAAAAGACCACAGAGGCTGGAAAGATGGTCCAACATCTGGCAGCTGAAGTTCAGTGCAAAGAAATGTGAGGTGATGTATTTGGGTAAAGGGAACCCAAGGACAGAGTAGCACCATAACGGAGTCCAGCTCAATGCCACACAGGAAGAAAGGGACCTAGGTGTCATCATAAGCAGCACCCTTAAACAGAGAAGTCAATGCAACAAAGCTTATAGCAAGGCCAACAAAATGCTGGGGTGCATAGGGAGAGGATTCGACAGCAGGAGGAAGGAGGTATTACTGCCACTTTACAGGTCCCTGATAAGGCCCCAACTGGAGTACTGTGTCCAGTTTTGGAGTCCACATCAAAAAAGGATATGAACAGGTTGGCGGCTGTTCAGAGAAGAGCGACCAAAATGATCCAGGGCCTTTAAGGGCACTCTTATGAGGAGCGACTGGAAGCATTAAATATGTTTTCACTGGAGACGAGGGAGAGGGGAGATATGATTGTGCAACCCTGGCTCCAGGTATCTAAGGGCTACACTACCCCTGCCTTGCTGGCCAGACCGAGGTTGAGGGGCCTGGGTTCCCATTTTACTTTAAAACAGGTTCTTTCCTAAGATAACATAAGTGCTCAGTGCCTCCACCCAGAGTATACTTTTTATGTGGGCTTGAATAAAACCTGGTACACCCCCCGATGCATGTCACCCACCCGCCATACCATAATGCCCTCTCAAACATGACCCATAATTCAAAACCCCACATTTCAACATTTTGGAATTATTGACTCTCACTAATAATATGCTCATGACTCAAAGGTTATGCAAAACAGCAAACAAGAATTCATTTACAATGGGGAGGATTAGGAAGGGTGAATTGGATGCGGATGTTAAATATTTACATTGAATTTAGACTGGCATTTGAAATTTAGTATTCTTGGCATTTCAATCAAATAATCATTCTTGCATTTTAACCTTAGACATTAATCACAGTGGCCACCCACCAGCTTTTGATGCGTTCAGATTATCTGACTATCTATCTAACTAGCTGCATTGATGGCAGAAACTGTATTAAATGCCCACGCAAATACCAGTCCCAGGCTGTAATAGAACTCCGCAATTCTAAAACCTATATCTAGGTACCCAGTACTAGAAACTTAAAGGTGCAGGCCTGATAGCTGAGATGGCCGGCATTGCAGCAGAGTTGGGGCTCTTAAAGAAAAGCAGATTAACTGTATCTTTAATCCTGAGACACATCATCCTGATGGTAATGTTGCAGACTTTAAACATTTTTAAATTAAATAATTTGGACTCTGGATACTGAACTTGGCAACAACTTTAACTAGTTGCATGTCCCTTCAGATTGTACAGGGCCGTACCCTGCATACTCACAATTCTGTAGTCATTATTGGCAAACACAAAATCATGCTGTACAAGGTAGACTCAGGTGGTCACAGCATGTGGGCTCTGACTCTGGATGCTGAGCAAAGGCTTACAGCCAGGAACCTTCTTACTGACTGCAGGATCTTGCAGCATGTGCAGCTGGAAAGTGTCTCTAGCTTCTTTTGAGTGCCCATATTTATAGACTGAAATCAGCTTCTGGTACAGACCAGACCGGGACTGGAGCTGGCACGCTCAGACTCCCATGTCTGGCTATACCCTCAGGGGACGACATATGGCAGTGCCTCAGGTGGTGGCACACTACCAGGCTGTCTCACGAGCTGATCTAAATCTGTCTTGTTACATTCAGCACATTTATAAGTAGCACATTTATACATTAGTCACAATCCATTCAGCCTTGTGCCAGCATGACCACCATGGTCCTTAGCTTGTATGCACAATCTTTACTGCTGGGTGCTTCTCCCCTAAGGCTAGGGTGACCCAGGCTCTCACAGTCCATGCAAAACACACAGGAGTTTAGCTTGAATCTTTAACTCAATACCAGACAGAGCTTGAGACTTGGCTCTCTACCATTTGGCACGCTTAACTTGTTAGCAAAACTGATCACTGTAGCTTCTCTCAAGCTTAAGATATGTTATCACAGTTCCTTGTGGCTTTGCTGGTATTTGCAGCTCCAACTCGGACATGTAGACAATCACTGGTCTGCCAGGTACTGTTAGGAGAAGCTCTGCATGGCTAGGGAACCTCCCTTCCAGTCCTGTAGGTAATTCACACAGTCACAATCAGCAGTTACGAATCACTGGACCCTTCTCTGGTCATTTCAAGCAGGTGTCCGCCCATCTCTTGAGCACTAGTTAAACACAGGGTGCAGACGGCTTTCTGGGCTTCTCTGCCCCAAACAGATTTTCAAACAGCTTAAACTTGCAAGTACACGTTTACTCACTTAAAAGGATTCAGAAACTTTCCTTTTCTGAAAGCTGCAGACTTCATCAGCACTCTCACTGCTGAGGCAGAAGCATTTCTTGTGGCTCTCTCACAACTGCTAGTGACTTCAGTCACTTACAGCCACTTTTCTCTGGCAGGAGACAAAAGCCCCCCTCCCCTGTGGAGGGGCTTATGCTGAACCATTAGGCCCATTTTCTTTAGCTGAGAGCCAAATCCCCCCTCCTTGTGGAGGGGCTCACAAATGAATTGAGATCAGCCTGAAAATCTCTGAGTTTTATGGAACTCTTTTGGGGCTCCCAATTGGCTGAGTCCACTTGTGTGTCCCAAGGCGATTGGCTAAATCCACTAGTCAGTCCCCAAAATAGAATATTCATCAGCCTCCTTCAACCCTTGATAGACTCCCTGTTTTGGCGCCTGAAATAGGTCCCTGCTTTCCCCACAAAGCTTTAGCAATGTCCCAAGAGTTTCTGGCACTGTCCCACAAGCCTTTAGAGTAAAACCTGGCTCTCTGATTGGCTGCTGCTCTGCTAATATGGTGCCTGAAGTATACAATTCTCATGCAGTCTAACACAGTCCCACTAATAAATTTCTGGTGCAGCCAGGTAAACTATTTAATTCACTTTGTTGCCTCACAATGTAGTAGCCCCTTTAGTGCCCTCATGAACACTGCATTAATAAACATTTAGAGGCAGTCTCTGGCCTGTCCCTACTGCCAAAGCACAGTGGCCATAGGTAGCAGACAGGCAGGTCATAGGAGTCCCAAACTTGTCATCTGGTGCAAGGCAAACATTTTCTTTTTACTTGGCCCCCTTCATTTAGTAGCCCTCTTGATGTTCTCTTAAACTGCCATACTTATTTACATTTTATTTACATTTCCTCTGGTCGCTAGCGCCAATATTTTAAAACCCTTGCACTAGGACAGGTGGTTCATTATTATTCATGAGCTCCTCTTACATATTTAGGAGCTCAAAGCACAGCGCATAGTGGCGCTTTTATTTACAAAATTGAGGCTTCTCCAAGGCCCCACACTGATCACTGGTCCCCACCCAGCCTGACTGTGGGGCCAGGACCACTGGAAGCCATTCAGTGACAGTGATTGTGGCCAAAAATGGAATGCGCTTCCTGCATGTGAGAACTTGCTGACTGGCCATAAAGCATGTGTCAGAGGAAAATGACAGTGGCTCCCACAACTCTATTTTACCCATAATGGGTGAAAAATGACTAACGGGCAGTTTGGGGCTCCTGGGGCACAATACCAGGACTCTGGGCTGTGGTGAAGAAAGCATCGAAAGATTTGGGGAACAACCGAGGCAGCAGGAGGCAGATGGGAGAAAACAGGAAATCAGGCAAACAAGGTAAGCCCCCATTTGGGGAGGGGGGGTTACAATTGAAACATACAAGTTCCTGAGAGGAATAAATAAAGTGCCATCCTCGGACCTGTTCAACAGATTCTCTGACTCCAACACTAGAGGGCACGAGTGGAAGTTGGGGGGCCGGGGCTTCAAGAAGGAGCTTAGAAAACACTATTTTACAGAAAGAGTCGTGGAGCCATGGAATAAACTGCCAGCTGAGGTAGTGGAAACAAAGTCTGTGACATCGTTCAAGCTGAGGTGGGACACAGCTACAGTGAGATAAAAAGCAACAGGAGCAGTAGCAGGAGGCATTAGGCAGAAGAGGGTGTGGGTCCTGGGATCTAGGAAGGTCCAAGGAACACATGGGCAAACTAGATGAACCCTTGTCTCCTTCTGCCATCTTTTTTCTATGTTTCTGTGTTTCAGTTACATCCTTCCCTTTGTTAAGTAGTCTGGGATCCACAAACTCTTGTATATGTTCTGAAATACTGGTTAGTTTTCTCTGCACCCAGTGAAGGGACCTAGATTTTCCTGGGACTAACATGGTACTACAAACCTGCAGCAGTGTAAATGTATTAGTTTTTACCATTTGCATAATGTATTGTGTAGTGTACTATTCGCTTTATTGTTCTCCTTTTGTTGTACCCTAACCCCCAGGTGTGGCTGAAAATGGGATATTTGATTCAGACTGCTTTCCTGGTTAAACGGAAATAAATAAAAAAAAAAGTACCACCCATTTTGGGACTGTCCTAAAGCTAAGTCTCTGTGGGAGGAAATCAAGGCTAGAATAGACCCCCTGCTTGGCCTTCAGAACACATTTGAACCAGTTACATGCTTACAGGTCTAGGCCTAGAAAAAAGTGGTGGACCAGCAGAGATATCAGATGGCATTCATTTTGGCAATGGCTAGGAAATTGATCGCATGATACTGGTTAGAGGACTCCACACCTATATACAGTAAATGGTTTGCAGTGACACTTGAGGCCCTTCGAATGGAGAAGATGGTGGCAAGCCTTAAAGGGAAACTCCTATTGAGTCCCTCAGTGCAGCAGCGGCTGCAGAAACATCTGATTAGGGCTTTTAACATAAAATAAATTTTTTTATTACCTGGTGCCCCCAGAATTTTAATAAAAAAGATCCACTTACTCCATAATGGTGACAGAGCCCCGGGCGGACATCTCGTGCACCTCGGGTGACTTCCGCTGCAATGGTTATGCTAATGAGGGCTACCAACATCTGGCATTTGTTAGTAGCCCCTCATTAGCATAACCTTCGTGGTTTCTGTAGCCGCTTGCTGAACTGATCTCGGTAGGAGTTTCCCTTTAATCATGGGGTCAAAACATTTACCAATATGTGGGGAGAAACTCTAGTTACTCCTACTGCTGCCTACAAGTTAAAGTAGTGGGTAAGATGGATAATAGTTTTACTAGATATTAGTCGACACTTGAACTGGAGTAACTGGAGTGTATGTCCTTACTGTACATCTCAGAAAAAAAACAAATAAATCCCCTTTCTTTCATCCACAATTAGGTAACTAACACCCTTTTTTGCTCCTTTCTTTCATCCACATTAGATACCTAGCACCCTCACGTCTTTCTTTCATCTGCAGTGGATTAATACTGCCCACACGTGGGAGTCTAATCTCAAGTGCAGGCCACAACCTCGTCACTCCATATCTAACATCTACTAGATATGGATTTCATAAACTGTAACACCTGCAGTACCATCTTCGCCAGGACATTTATCCTAAGGGTAGGACGCTGTCCCACCTGACTTGCCCTAATGGACCTACAGTCATTGCTCCATGTAGCGTGGGCTGAAATAGATTTTCTCCACTCTAAATTCTGCCTTGCTGCCCTAACCAACTCAACAGCAATAAATACCTTCAATCTGCCAAAACAGGACCCCACCCCAAAGAGCAAGCAGGCCAGGAGCCTGACAACTGGTCAGGTACCGCAAAACAATTCCAAATAGACCAAGAGTGGAGACCAAACAAATCCAAACATCAAATAGATACTCACCACTATCTGCCACAACTACCAACAAGGCAGATAGTGAGGTGTGTAATGCCTAACCACAGAGCAGGGAAACACCCTCCACTGCCAACAATACAAAAAAGGACAATAAAGCACCAATATTAATAATCGGCGATTCTGTGATAAGGGGTATAGAGTCCCACCTCCAGCAGCTCGACAATGCTAAGGTCTCGGTCAGATGCCTACTGGGGACATCTGCAGGGAGGGACACAGACAGGATAACAAACATTGTGCATAAGGCAGAACCAAACACAAAGGTCATGCTCCACATAGGCACAAATGACCTATCCAGTCACTCCATAAAGGAAACAAAGCAAAATCTAACAAGGCTTGTCAATAATCTATCTTCTATTTCATCCTCTGTCTCTTTCTCCGAGATTCTGCCTGTGTGGAGGAAAGGCGGCAGCAGGCAGAGACTCAGGGAGAGGGATATCTCAGAGCTAAACACTTGACTGAAGTGCTGGTGCCAAGAAAAAGGACACCACTTTGTGATTAGTTGGCAGATCTTCTGGAAGAGGGAGTTCTTCAGATTCGCTGGCCTGCACCTCACAAAGGGAGGGATAAGAGCACTAGACCAAAAGTTTGATGTCCACGTCAGTCAGTTAAACGTGTGGACGGGGAGGAGGCAAGAGTGCCACCAGCATTGCAGGGGTCGCCAGTTGTCTCTTCCCCAACATCAATCAGTTCAAGTCCAGCATATGCACTTTTTACTAAATCTGATAGAAACAGACCAGGAAGGTCCACTGGAAAATATCAACAAATGCAAAAGGCACCACCAGCACACAGATAGTACAAAACACACACAGGGTAACCGTACAGCAGACCAGAGCAATCAGGCATGGAAGGCCATGTGTGTCAATGCTCAAAGCTTCCCAAACAAGATTCCTGAACTCACAACCATGATAGCGGAATCATAATTGGATTGGGTAGCAATTACGGAAACATGGTTTACCATGAACCACACATGGGATGTTACAATTCCTGACTACACACTCTTTAGGAGGGATTGGGAAGGGGAAAAAAGGAGAGGGGTGACTATATACATAAGGGAGGGTATCAGTGCAACAGAACTCCAAGACAAACACTGTAAAGCTGAGGCCCTATGGATTACCCTAGGAGCTGGAGAAAAGGCCCCTATCAAGGTAGGGGTTGTCTACAGACCCCCATCCCAAGACATTGACACTGACAAGGAGCTACTGGAAGCCATCCCGACAATGGCTAACAAAGGTGAGCTACTTCTAGTTAGGAACTTCAATCTGCCTGATGTGGATTGGTCCTCATACATGACATCCTCAGAGAGGAGCAAGAAATTCCTCCTTGCACTGCGAGAGGCAGGATTAACTCAGCTAGTGGACTCACCCACCAGTGAGACATCAATCCTAGTCTTGTTACTGTCCTACAGTTCCAGGATCTCAAATGTTCACATAGGAAGCCACTTAGGATCCAGTGACCACAGATCAATATGGCTAACAGTTAGCAGAACAGAAGCCAGATGCCACACAAAAATCAAGGTAATCGACTTCAGAAAAGCAAACTTCCCTGAAATTAAATCCCAGATCAAATCCTTACTACAAACCAGTACCAAGGGAGATGTAGAAGAATGCTGCAAAACCTTGAAACATACTGTAACTACATTAATGGAGGATTGCACAAAACAGATTAGCAAATCCAAGAAGAGGAGGAACCCACTCTGGTTTACTAGGGAGATAGCAGCTAAGATTAAGGCAAAGAAACATAGAAGTTGAGGCAGATAAGGACCCAAGGCCCATCCAGTCTGCCCATTTTTCTACCTTATAAATGTGCTGGAGGCCTGTACTCTGTCAATAGCTTATCTATTCATACTCATCTTTATTGCTCCCTTATGCCTGTCCTATGTCTTTTTGAAGCTCTGCACTGTATTCATATTCACCACTTCCTGAGGTAGGCCGTTCCATGCATCCACCACCCTTTCTGTGAAAAAGAACTTCCTCACATTCCCCCTTAATCGGCCTCCCTCTAATCTCATGTTGTGTCCTCTTGTCCTGCTATTTTTCTTACATTGAAACATGTTAGACTCTTTCACCTTGTTAATGCCCTTAAGGTGTTTGAATGTTTCGATCATATCACCTCATATCACCTCTCTCCGTCCTTTGCTCTAGGGTATACATATTGAGCTCCATTAATCTGTCCTCATATGTTTTCTGATGCAGTCCCTGCACCATTTTGGTTGCTCTTCTCTGGACTACTCCAGATGGGGCCTACCCAGTGTCTTGTAAAGAGGGATTATTACCTCCCTCTTACGACTTGCAATACCCCTACTACTACACCCCAGCATCCCTCTAGCCTTACCTACTGCTTTAGTGGTCTGCTTGGATGATTTCAGGTCATCTGTGATGATGATGCCCAAGTCTCTTTCTTCCCTTGTGATTGCCAGCAACATCCCTCCCAACCTATAGGTGGCTTCAGGTTTCTCTTCCCTATGTGCATGATCTTGCACTTCTTTGCGTTAAACCCATTTTCTACTCTTCCGACCATTTTGCCAGTTTATACAGATATCTTTTCATTCTGCCCACCCCATCTGGATAATCTACTCTGTTGCAGATCTTGTTGTCATCTGAAAACAGACAAACCTTACCCTCCAGTCCATCTGCAATGTCACTGATGAAGATATTGAAGAGGACTGGCCCCAGGACTGATCCCTGAGGTACCCCACTTGTGACTTGCATCTCTTCTGACTGTATACCATGTACCACCAATCTCTGTTTTCTGCCCGCCAACCAGTTTGCCACCCAGTTGACCAACTTCTGACCCACCCTGAGCATACCCAGCTTGTTAATTAATCTTCTATGTGGAACAGTATTGAAAGCTTTGCTGAAGTCAAGGTAGGCGACATCAACTACTCCCCCCTTGGTCCACCACTCTGGTTACCCAGTCAAAGAAATCTATGAGATTAGTTTGACAGGACCTTCCTGTTGTAAACCCATATTGTCTTGGATCCTGTGCTCCTATGGATTCCAGGTGTTGCACTATCCTTTCCTTAAGGAGTGCCCTCCATAATCTTGCCCACTACTGAGGTAAGACTGACTGGTCTGTAGTTCCCTGCCTCCTCCCTGCTACCAATTTTGTGGAGCAGGATCACATGAGCCCTTCTCCAGTCTTTTGAGACCTCTCCTGTGCTCAGAGGCTCACTAAACAGTTCTGATAATGACTCTGCTAGTTCCACCCTTAGCTCCTTTAGTACCCTGGGATGTATGCCATCAGATCCCATTGCCTTGTTCACCGTGAGCTTAGTGAGCTCTTGTAGGACCCTTTCTTTTGTGAAGTGACTAGTGCACACCTCCCTCCCCTGTGTCCATGGTGCTGAGCTGTGGGCCCTGCCCTACCTTCTCCTCAGTAAAGACCGTGCAGAAGTATCTATTTAGGATAGATGCTTTTCCTTGGTCCTCCTCACACGCCCCCTTATCCCCTTTGATCTTAGCAATACCCCCTCTGGACTTTCTTCTTTCACTAATGCATTTATAGAAAGTCTTGTCACCTTCTTTTTATTCTGTTCATGCTAGTGTTTCCTCAGTTTGCGCCTTTGCCTGCCTTACTGCCTTCCCTGCTTCCCTTAGGGAAGTTTGGTATGCCTCCCTATCTTCATCCCGCTGCGTTCCCTTATATTTCCTGAAGGCCAGCCTTTTGGCTCTGAACTTTTCTGCTACTGTTTTTGAGAACCAAAGCGGTTTCCTTCTTCTTTTGCTCCTGCTTTTCTCTCTAACACAGTGAGATGTTGCTTCAAGTATTGCATCCTTAATGCTTGCCCACTTTGCCTGTACCCCCACACCTGTATTTCTTCTTGCCAGGGCTAGCTTAACTCTGTTGACCATTTTATCAAAGTCAGCTCCTCTGAAGTCCCATATTGTTGCCTTGGAATAGGATTATTTACTTCTAGTGGCCAAATTGAACCATACCATGTGATGGTCACTGGCCACCAGCTGACCTTCTACCTGGAGATCTGTGATCCTTTTCCTGTTAGTCAGTACTAGATCTAGGATAGCCCTGTCTCTTGTGGGTTGTTGTACCAGTTGTTTGAGGCCCTCCCCCTGCAGGGAATCCACTGTATGTCTAGTTCTGGCAGATGTTCCTGCTGGTATTGACCGATCTGTATCTGGCACGTTGAAGTCTCCCATTATCAGAACCTCTCCTTTAGCTGTCATGTTTTGTGTATCTTCTAACAGTAATGTGTCTATGTCCTCTCCCTGGTCTGGAGGCCTGTAGACAACCCCAGTTCATATGGCTGTCCTATTTCCTGTTTCCAGGGTGACCCACAGTTGTTCTGGCTCCTTATGTGTATTCTGAATTTTTGTAGCTTTGATATTTTCATTGACATAAAGGGCCACTCCACCCCCCTTTTTGCACCTCGGTCTCTTCTGAACAGTACATAGCCGGGTACTGAAGTCTTCCAAGTGTGGTTACTGGTGAACCATGTCTCGCTAATGGCTACTATGTCCAGTTTAGCCTATGTCATTGTTGCCTGCAAGTCTGGGATATTGTTTCCCAGACTACGAGCATTTGTGTACATGATTTTCCATTGACCAGATTTCGGTGTGTTAGTTGTTGGGTAAAGAAAAGAGCATTCAAGCAATACAAGGAAACAAAGATGGACAGTGACAGGGAGGAATACAGAAATACTCTCAAAGAGGCGGGGAAGGCAATTGGGATTGCCAAAGTGCAGACAGAGGAGAGAATAGCACAGGAGGTAAAGAAGGGTGAGAAGACTTTCTTTTGATACATAAGAGAGAAAAGAAAGAATAAGGGAGGAAATAGTCCATCTAGCATCAAAGGAGGGTCAGCTGGTGGAGAGGGATAAAGATAAAGTAGAGGTATTGAATGATTTCTTCTGCTCAGTCTTCACTGTAGAAGACAGTGGCAAAGGACCTATGTTAAGTGGCACTGGGAGAAATGAGAATGTGTCCAACATGAGCATCTTCAGAAAAGAAAGAGTCCTAGAGGAGCTGGGTAAGTTAAAGGTGGATAATGCAATGGAACTCAGGGAAGAAATTGCCACACCACTGGCTGAACTGTTCAATAAGTCGCTAGAAAGCAGTATAATACCAGATGACTGAAAAAGGGCAACAGTGGTGCCCCTGCACAAGAGTGGAAGCAGGGAAGAACCAGGGAACTACTGCCCTGTCAGCCTAACCTCAGTGGTGGGTAAAAGTATGGAAGCATTGCTTAAGAGAGGATAGTAGACTATCTAAGGGAAAACAGAAGGCTTGACCTAAAGCAGCACAGGTTCATGGCTGGTGCCGTGTCTAGCGAATATGGTGGACTTCTTCAATTGGGTAACCAGAACAGAAGACCAAGGTGGCACAGTGGACATGATCTACTTGGATTTTAGCAAGCTTCTGACATTGTTCCCCACAGGAGATTAGCCAACAAACTAGAGCACACAGGCATAGACCATAAAATAGTTGAACTAAGAAATGGCTTCGGGATAGGTCACAGAGAGTCCTGGTGAATGGGGCATTATCAGAGGAGGGCAGAATAGCCAGCAGCATTCCACAGGGGTCAGTACTTGACCCAATCCTCTTCAACATATTCATCAGCGACATTGCTAATGGACCTGAGGGGAAGGTCTGTGTGAACTGGTGTGGGATAGATAAGGCACTCAGACAAGATTAGCAGCAAAAGAAATGTAAATTTATTTTAAACAGCGGACTTGTGTTAAAACAAAAGCATACAAGAATAACAGATTCATAGGTTCAAATCAAGAGCTAGAAATAGCTAACTCAGTTCAGGGTGTTGTTAGGTCCACAACCTGATCCATACTGACTGACTTCCCTAGGCAGTCACCTTTTATAGCGTTTTCAAATCATGTGACACAATAATTCCAGCTTTAATATTACCATTTTGAACTAAAAAAATCTAAAGAAAGCATTAATCTCTTTTATTCACACAAGATAATTAGTTTAAAGTATACCCACATCTTATAGATTGTTCCTAAAGTCATTACAGTCCTTTTTTGAGATTATAATATCCACAGGGGAGTTTAGAAGGTCCGCCCCTCCAGTTAGCAGCATAAAAGTGTGGAGACTTTGGCCGGCCGGCTCATAGAAAATGCTGCAATAGGAGAAGGAGGAGCCCTCGAAACTGCAGAGCTCTGAATACAAGACCAAAATTGTCTTCAAATTAGGAGGGCTCAAAATCCTGTTCATTTATTTAGATTCCAAGAGTAGAGGAGTAAGTTAACCTTTCTGAACAGTTTACACTGTTCATTTTGAGCCCTATTTTACGTTATTGAATATTCCTTCAGATAGTGCATATCTCGAAGGTAATCTTTACTGCAGCTCCGCACTATCGCTAAGTCTCTTACATCTGTTTTGACTGTTTTGCAGCCTCAGAATGCTGAAATACTGTGTTAAGGCAAGACTAATAGCAGGGAGGAATGGCATCGAAACTGACATTCCTTTTCTTACAACAGAAGCAAAATAAAGCTTAGGGCTAGACCGCAGTATCGCGGTCATTTAAACACAGGAAGATACATAGTATTTACGGAGCAAAGCATATATCCAGCTTCTATAACATCCTTAGGGCAGAGTTTAATTAATTTATTTAAGGAGGGCTGGATTATATTTTAGGGAGCATAATGCATACCTAGCCTGGTAGAATCCTTAAAGGCAGATAACACTAAAGGTATTGTAGCTTTTATTAAAGGGGTCCAGAGTGTACAAGGGGTAAAAGAACAAATGACAAGACAAAGGTTTTTTTACAAAATGGGTGGCCAGCCCAACAAACAAGACATAATACAACATACTGACAAAGACTAGACAAGAAAGGTTTGTACATTCCAGACTCCTTAAACAAATGATACCTTAAGTAAATATCATATGCACAAAAAAGGGGGGGGGGGTTCTCTCTATCACATTCCTCCCCACCCAGAACCAAACATATTGCTAACTAAAGGCATTGGTATGAGGGGCACTTTATCTTTTCGGCCTACTGCTGCTACTTGTTGATATTCAGGGCAACTTTTACAGTATTCACACCTGCTCTATCTATACAGGCCAATAAAACCTGCACAGTAAGCTGCTAGAACGCATAGTCTTTACTCAAATGGCCTGCCATAGGTATATCATGGGCAATAGACAATAACCTTTTTCGAACTGTATAGGGACCATCAATTGCTCAACCATCTCCCCTGTATGTGAATTCGTACATACCCTATACAATAAATCATTCTCAACTATATAATAGGGTTGATGAGGTTCAGTGGGAGTTGTTGGCATTACCTGTGAAAAGAAAGGGGTCAAAGTAACATCATTTTTTTGTATATTTACAAACTTTTTGCTAGGTAATATACATTTTTCAGACAACATATCCAGTCCAGTATCTCTTTTAGTCCATGACTGTTTATCTTTTCTTTTTCGTGATTTACTTTTCCTGTCTTTGCCAACAGTCCCAAATACCTCTTCCTCAAAAGGAAATAGGTGTCCCAACTCTTTTTCTTGTTTCCCTTGTGCCCGAGTGGTAACTGCTCCAACATTTGTATTCAATAAAGAGTCAAAATATGGATAATCATGCCCAATTATTACTGGGACCGGCAAAGAAGGTACTATGCCTATTTTCATTTTTTGCATTGTCCCATTTATTTGAATCTCCATTTCTCTTAATGGGTACGAGTGGATGTCTCCATGTATACATTTGACCCCTGTAGTTGGTTCCCCCAGTTCTGGCTTTCCCACCAAAGAAGCATGTACCAGTGTCTGCTTGCTGCCAGAATCCACAAGACCAGAGACTACCATTCCTCCGATCTCCACAGTGGTGACATAATGGCCCCAGTTAGCCAGGACTAGATGGATTGACTCTACCTTTTCTTTGGACAGAATCTAGCAATATGTCCTTTGGCTTTACATTCATGACATATGATATATCCTTGGCTGAATCCTTTACTTGTCTTACCATATTCTTTGCCCCAGGAATACCACTAGTTTGCGTGACTGGCATAATAGAGGCCTTATTGCAGCTGAGGGACTTCTAAGTTCATAAATGTCCTAGGGCGTTCTGCCTAGGGTCAGATAGTCCTCAGCAAGTCTTATAGCTACTCTCAGAAGTTTTAAGGTGTTCCTGGACCCATAACTGTACATCTTGGGGTAAGATACTAATAAACTGCTCCAAGATGATACTTTCTGTGATTTGTACTACCGTTTTTGTGTTGGGTTGTAACCACTTATGACACAAGTCTTTTAAATAAATGTTTAGGTCTTGAGGGGTATCTGCAGATTGAAATTCATATGCTCTGAAACGTTGTTTATAGGTTTCAGGACTTGTATCGTATCTTTTCAAAATGGCTTGCTTAACATAGTCATAATCATTTATATGCGCAAGGTCTGTATGGCTATATGCTAGTTGAGCTTTTCCAGTCAAATAAGGGCCAGCCTGACAACCCACTGATCTCTAGGCCAAGCACAGGCAATGGCTACCCTCTCAAACGCCAAAAGATACGCCTCTATATCATCAGAAACAGCCATTTTAACTAGTCTTATATCTTTTTGTCCTACCACAGGTGCTGAAGGTGGTCTTGCTGAGCCCAAAACCTGGATAGCACGTAATGTGTCAGTCCATCTGGCTGCATTCTCTGCACGATCTCTCTCTCTCTCTCTATACGATCCCGCTCCCTTTCTCTTTCCAGCTCTACCTGACGCAGGCACAGCCATCAGAGCAATTCATGGGGATTCTCTGGAGGGTCTTCCTGCTCAGGTTCAGCTGCTTGAGCGCCCTTTTCAATGGGTTTCACGTCTTCCATTTCCACACTGTCTCCTTCAGTTGTCACCTTAGCCACCTTCCTCCGTACCACTGGCTCCAGTCTAGGCAATAAAGGCAATGTTGCGGCTTGTACGATTGACCTTGTGGCTGGTGTAGTCCACTATCCTGCCTTGTCCGGATGCATACGAATCGGATCTGGACTCAGATCCACCAATAGGTCCCTTCAGAACCCGCTATCCCACTTCTGACACCAAATGTGAACTGGTGTGGGATAGATAAGGCACTCAGACAAGATTAGCAGCAAAAGAAATGTAAATTTATTTTAAACAGCGGACTTGTAAGTGACAAAACAAAAGCATACAAGAATAACAGATTCATAGGTTCAAATCAAAAGCTAGAAATAGCTAACTCAGTTCAGGGTGTTGTTAGGTCCACACCCTTATCCATACTGACTGACTTCCCTAGGCAGTCACCTTTTATAGCATTTTCAAATCATGTGACACAATAATTCCACGTTAAATATTACCATTTTGAACTAAAAAAATCTAAAGAAAGTATTAATCTCTTTTATTCACACAAGATAATTAGTTTAAAGTATACCCACATCTTATAGATTGTTCCTAAAGTCATTACAGTCCTTTTTTGAGATTATGATATCCACAGGGGAGTTTAGAAGGTCCGCCCCTCCAATTAGCAGCATAAAAGTGTGGAGACTTTGGCGGTCGGCTCATAGAAAATGCTGCAATAGGAGAAGGAGGAGCCCTCGAAACTGCAGAGCTCTGAATACAAGACCAAAATTGTCTTCGAATTAGGAGGGCTCAAAATCCTGTTCATTTATTTAGATTCCAAGAGTAGAGGAGGTAAGCTAACCTTTCTGAACAGTTTTACACTGTTCAGTTTGAGGCGCTCCTATTTTACGATTGAATATTCCTTCGCGATAGTGCGAGTGTTCGAGCGGTAATCTTTACTGCAGCTCCGCACTATTGCTAAGTCTCTTACATCTATTTTGACTGTTTTGCAGCCTCAGAATGCTGAAATACTGTGTTAAGGCAAGACTAATAGCAGGGAGGAATGGCATCGAAACTGACATTCCTTTTCTTACAACAGAAGCAAAATAAAGCCTAGGGCTTTTAAACACAGGAAGATACATAGTATTTACGAAGCAAAGCATATATCCAGCTTCTATAACTTCCTTGGGGCAGAATTTAATTAATTTATTTAAGGAGGGCTGATTATATTTTAGGGAGCATAATGCATACCTAGCCTGGTAGAATCCTTAAAGGCAGATAACACTAAAGGTTTTTACAAAATGTGGCCAGCCCAACAAACAAAAGACATAATACAATACTTGACAAAGACTAGACAAGAAAGGTTTGTACATTCCAGACTCCTTAAACAAATGATACCTTAAGTAAATATCATATGCACAAAAGGGGGTTCTCTCTATCACATTCTGTCTGTTTGCAGATGATACACAACTCTGCAACAGGGTAGACACAGATGTAGGTGCCTCTGGGATGGAAGCCAATCTCAAGAAATTAGAAGAGTGGTCAAGAATATGGCAGTTAAAATTTAATGCCAAGAAGTGTAGGGTAATGCACATCGTAAATGTAACCCAAGAAAGACGTATACACTGAATGGGCATCAATTAGAGAAGAATCAAAGATGGAATGGAACCTCAGAGTAATTATACCGATGATGTAAAAGTGGGGAAAAATTGAAAAAGCAGCACAGAAGGCCAGTGGCATCCTTGGCTGCATAGATAGAGGGATTACAAGCAGGAAGCATGAGGTAATCATCCCGCTGTACAGGTCCTTGTTCAGGCCACACCTGGAATACTGCATGCAGTTCTGGAGGTCCCATATAAACAAACTCTGGCAGAGCCACTACGACTGTGAATGCATTAACTAGATAAGGGTGTTTCATGGGCTTAAACATAAACATTTATTTATTTAAAAAATATCAGATTTACAAACCATTGAGTCAGAGATTCATTTACAAAGGCACCTCTTCGAAACTAATGCAAAGACAGCACAGTTAACAAGTCCAAAAACTATGGCTCAGAGAGCAGACAGTTATAACAATCATTCACTGGAGATACATGGGTAGCAGTAGATAAACAGATTACATAGTTTAGGCACACAGGCACCAGATCAAGAAGACCAAAACAGTTCAAACAATATACAATAGCTAAAGCAAATAGACATCAGGAGTCAAGAAGAAGCCTATAGTGTTCACATAGAGGAACATTTGCATACACTAACTGAATCAAAGTATAGTACATTGAGAAAGGGCATATTTAAGCAATAAGGCATGACAGGGTGTGTGTTATCGTGTAATAACATCACTCCTGGGGTGGGTTGAAGCACAAGGTGAAGCTTTAGTATTTATTTATTTATTTGCACTTATTTATTTGATCCACTGGATCAGCAATATTTGCATAAGCTGTGTCCAGTGCAGATTTTATAGCACTGGTCCTGGTCTGGTGATCTGGGTTTTACCCATACTACACTGCATATGGCTTAGTGATGTACTGTACAGATGGCTGCAGAGTCTAACCCATTGAAGGCTGAAGTTTCAGAAAACCATTATGCTACAAATATCAACACTCACTCCCTCCTTCACTCCCAGTCACAATTAATCCTCTACCAAAGTCATGCTTAAATACTGGTGCCTCTACGTCCACGCTGCTAAGCTTTTAATGCCAACATGCTTCTTCTGCTGCTATGAGTTAAACTCTTTATTTAAAAACATTTTGTTGAGAAATTTTTGTTTTAGTATATCCATGGTCAGGAAAAATGACTTTGTAAAAGAAACCAAAATCCCCATATATCAGTTCATTGAATCACCATACAGCATGTTATGAAATTTTCAGATTCTATGTGTAACCTACAGTAAGTCAAACAGAAATTAGACACAAATGCCTACCTATTTGCAAGTGAAGCAAATGTGATTATTATCATTCAGTTGTAAACACCTCTAGTCACAGCCAGGATTCACATAGCTCTCCATACCGTTACTTTGGGAGAGCGACCATGATCGCTTCTTAAGTCTCTACTCGGCCACCTCCTCGCTCACAAAAATAATGCCACATTAGAGCTGTACCAATGGAAGCAGACTGTGGCAACAAAGTGGTTGGTTCATCCTTTTCATCACTGTCACCCTCCCTCCCAACTGTATCCCAATCTCTCACTTTCCCGTGGCTTGAACCCTGCAACCCAGAGTCACAACAAAGTGTTTCCCCTTAAAATAAATCAGTTGTGGTGTTAACCTTATAAAGGACCACACTGATCACCGGCGCCGCTTCCGGTGTCCCTCCAAGTACTGCTCACACGGTCCTCCGCCAAACAAATCCCAAATAAATCTAAGGAAGAAAGACAAGTAGCTGTTCTCTATCAACCGCGCTCATACTGTCTTGAGTCTGGCAGAGCTAATAAAAATGCATTAGCACACTTATAATTATAAAACAGCAGACCAGAAAGGGAATCAGATCAGGATGAGTCTCTAAATATAAAATCAGCCTGTACCAAGAAAGAAAAATGATACGTCTCAACACTTTCTGGGAATCCACTTCCAATGTTTAGTTGTCTGCTCACCTCGTAGCCCGCTACTACCTCTCCACCAACCACTACCACCTCTCCTCGATTCCACAAATCCTTGAATGAATTAAAAAAAAAAGCCTCTGAACAATGTCAAGCCCTCTGTGTGTGTGGGGGGTCATGACAACAGCTCCTGCTCACAACTACAGAGGCTCAGCAGTTAGAGGGACTATTTTATTACAAAATAACTGAATCAGCTAAAAGGTTTAGCATTTAAACTTAAAAAGATATTTTTTTAAATTAATTTAATACAGTGGCCCATTTTCAAAGTGCAATAATACCCTCCAGGGTGGGCAGTACCGGACCTTCCAGGGGCTATAAGGCCCTCTACCTGTGGTATCGGGCCTCATTACACCCCTAGGCGGTCCAGTATTGCCCAATACCGTCCACCCTGTTGTGTATTATTGCTTGCATATGATACCCTATTTTTCCAGCATTTCAGGATTCTGTCCTCAGCCCTTCTCTGACTAGCAACAATAGTGCATTTGTGATGTCACACAAACGGCAGCATCTTGGTCTTGAGTTGTTGCCCTGGAGACAGAACTTTAGAATGCTAAAATTTAAACTGCAGTGTGGTCATGCCCCTGACATTCCAGTGGTAGACTTTTACTCTTATGAGGGATCAGATAACCTGGCTTACTTCTTCAAGTCTTTGTATAAGTGTTCTTAGTTTGACTTTTATTTTGTCATTCTGTAAAGTGTTGCATTTATTTGATACTGTATGTTAGTTTATATCTTAAAGGGACAGGAAGTCTATAGCTAAATGGCAGCTGTTTATAAAGTTCTTATTCTCTGAACTTATGCATTCTCTAAAGTATCCATATTTAACTGTACCTGAATAAAAGTGATAGGAAAAACTGTAGTTTGCATTTGTTGTATTTTTATGGGCAGCATTCTGTTACAGTTCACTTCGTGGAATCACTTATGTGGAGTTTTTACTATGTCATGCTTTGTGTACAGAATGCTAATTATGAACTGCTGACATATCGGAACCCTGTTTAGAGTTCTGTGCCCAAACCATGGCATAGTTAAAACTCCAAACTATTGGTTCCATGAAGAGAACTGCAACAGAATAATACCTATAATAACAAGACAATGCAAAATACGGCTTTTTATATCCCTTTTTATTCAGGTACAGTTAAATATGGATAATTTAGGTGAATGCATATCATTTCTGAGAATAAGAACTTTACGAACAGCTGCCAGTCAGAAATTATTTCCTGTTCTCTTTAAATGTGTTCAAATGTATCAGTTTTTTACCAGTTCCACTGTGGTGTCTGGAACCAGGGGAATCATCATTTTCACCGGTTCTTGGAGCAGTTGTGTAGATTATCGCACATGTCTAGGACCTATGCTATCAGCGTAGAGCTCAAGTTACGCTACTTGATCACCTGTTCTGTTACTTTTCATTAATTTATTTGAGTTGGGGCACTTGGCCCCCCCCCCACCCCCTTTTAAAAAACATAAGTGGTGTGTGGGAGCAAAGCCCCCAACTCAAATAAAGTGTCAAACCAAAATGAACAGCAGGCACAAGCACTTGGCCAAATCGTCCATTCCATTACTATTTATTAGTTTATTTGAGTTGGGAGTACCACCCCTACACTCCTCTTGTTTTTTTAAAGAGGTGTGGGGCCTGGGAGTATGCAGCCTCAGAATTCAAACTAATAAAAGTAATGGAATGGAGGCATGCCCAAAACGGTGATGTATTCAGGAAGCTTTACGGCAAGCTTCCTACACATGTCCAATAACATACACAATTGCCATTTTGGTTATGGTTCTTTTTCAAAATCAAGCAAATATAAATAGAATAATAGATAGGTTCCAGTGCATTACAATGTAGTAATTCCATCGAGAGGTTCTGAGGTTGGGAACCTCGAGGCGAGAAACTCAAGAGGTTCCATGTCCCAGAACCTCGAGATGGAATTACTGCATTGTAATGCACAGGAATGTATTTTTAATTTTTTTTAATATATGGATGCGATTTTCGATTTTCTTTTCTCTCAGGCGGTTGGCAGCTGCAGCAAACAAGTCTCTCCGTCCTGGCCACACACCACACTGTCTCACTGCTCGGTGTTTTTTTTTTTTTTTTTTTTTTACTGAAGGACAGCCTACCTTTTCCATGTCTGGGGAACGCAGGGTCAGCTGGATATCTGTATTTTTCAGATATTTAAAACAAAAAAGCTGCAAAATGTTCTGGTTGAAACACTCTCGTTAAGCGAGACAGTGGCGCCATGTTTTCGAACTGTTCTGCCTGCTAACCCAGGAAAAGTGGCCAGTGGAGGCACGTTTTGAAAGACGTTGGGAGCTAGACTAGCGATGCGCTGTTGTGATTTGGTGATATTACTATCGTTCAGGTCCCCAACCATAGTGTCCACGGCACCCGGAACGATGGTATTATCACTCCTGAAGTGTAGTATTATCACTTTGGGAGTGATACTATTATGGGAATTTTTTGTATGCTTTTCTAGTATATTATTTTCATGATCCATATATTAAAAATTAATTTTGTTAAAATTTGATTTTATATTTAAAGCATTTATACTTCTTTTGCCAGTACAAACCTAAAATACATTTTTGTTTTGTTTCCTATCAAACTGGCAGGACAGGAAGGTCAAAAAGAAAACAGGACCTGCAGGATTTAAACAGTGTATATCCTGTAAGCATAGAAACATAGACAATGATGGCAGAAAGAGACCAGAGGTCCATCCAGTCTGCCCAAGTTCCCATAATCTCTGGAACCTACTGTTCCTCCAGGGAACTAAACCTCCTAGTCCCTGTCCTCTCTCTGTTCTCCTCCTTGGTCCTGTCACCCTAGTTACTACTACTCCCTTCATTATATCCCAACCCTGCTTGAATCCCCTGACTGGTCTCACACTCACCACTTCAGCCAACAGGCTGTTCCAAAGTTCCACCACCCTTTCTGTAAAGTAGTACTTCCTCACAGCTCTCCTGAATCTGCCTCCTGTTAATTTTCATTCATGTCCACATGACTGCAAATGGTATTCATGCTGAATAGTTCCCCGCAGTTCACTTTGTTAATTCCTTTAGGGAACTTGAAGGTCTCTATCATATCTCCCCTCTCCCTTCTGGTCTCCATTGAGTACATATTTAGTGCCTTGAGGTGCTCCTCATAGGATCTGCTCTGCTGGCCCTGAATCATTTTTGTTACTCTCTGCTGCACTGTCTCCAACCTATCCTTATCCTTTCTGAGGTTAGGACTCCAGAACTGGTGCAGTACTCTAGGTGAGGCCTCACCAGGGATCTGTAGAGGGGAGTTATTACCTCCTTTCTTCTGCAATCAGTACCCCTCCCGATACATCCCAGCAGCCTATTAACCTTCCTATATGCCTTGTTGCACTGATTGCTTGCTTAAATGATAACTCCCAGATCCCGTTCCTCAGTTGTAGTGCTAAGTCTCTCTCCTCCCATCCAGTACTCCCACATAGTTTTGTGTCATCTGTGAAGAGACACAACCTGCCTTGGATTCTTTCTCCAATGTCACTAATGCACATGTTGAAAAGGACCAAACCCAGGACAGATCCCTGTGGAACCCTGCTCATAACCTCGCTCTCCTCTGATTTAACCCCATAGACCACCACCCTCTGCTGCCTCCCCTCTAGCCAGTTACCCACCGAGTTCACTTTGGGTTTAGCTGCACCCTGGTCTTCCATCTTCTTGAGAAATCGTTTGTGAGGTACTGAGTCAAAAGCCTTGCTGAAGTCAAAGTAGAGCAGATCCAAAGTGTGGCCCCTGTCTAATTCCTTTGTCTCCCAGTCATAGGTTGCCAAAAGCAGATCACCACAACCTTTGATTCAATTGTTTGGTGACATATAATGATTTTAAAATGTTTCTGCTTTAAAATAAAAGGCAGCTAAACATCAGTCTTTGTCTGCACAACAACTTCAATTGAGTGCTGTCCTGTAAAGAGCTAATGCATTAAAATATGGAGAAAAGCACAGCTGAAGATAAAACTGCGCTCAGATGGCTCTTCTTCTCTGCAGCAGTCTTTGGCATCTAATGAGACTTAAAAAGCATAACTCATTCTTTTATAAAATGGCATTTGTCTCTGGCACCCAAGGAGATGGAAAAACTGCTAAGCCATATTCCAGTAAACAGCATAGGGCTCCCAGTTGGGAAAACTGATGGCTGTGATGGTTTTCTGAACACAAGTCAAATATTACAGCTGGCAAACAGAAGCAGAAAGAGATTCAACTTGAGGTTCCTCTGCCTGAAAAGCAAATAGAGTATCTAGCTCTGGAGAAACCATGCTGTCCGTGGGGACAATAAACAAACTGGCCTGTTTTAAAAGAGTGCAGTTTGAAAAACTTGCCTCCAGTGTGCTTCTTAGTCTTTGTCCAGAGGAAGTATGTGATACGGAAAGGAGGATTAGAAACCAACTTTCCCAGAGGCTGCTGATGAGGAGGACTTAGGTTCCCACCAAGGGTGAATGAAGACTGCTCATTCTATGCTACTACTCTGAGACAAATAGCTTGATATGCTATAGCTGCTTATCGCTGATTGTGAAGTAGACATAGAGATGTAGAATTCATAAGTATTCTTGGTCTAACCTCAATGAAAACAGTGTCCATACCCATCCATAATGATTTTGAGAAATACCACTGAAAAAGATTCTTGCTATGCGTTCAACTTCTGTGTCTATAGACAAGAAGATTGAGAAGATGTGTGCTGCCCAGGAGGGCTCTGAGTTCATTAACACTCTCTCGGGCCCATAGGGAGTTACTCAGGCAGTGGCTTGTGAGAAAACAAAGGTTAATTTCTCAGTAGCACCTCTTGATAACGATTCCAGAAAATTCACTTCATGGCTAAAAAGGTGCACACTGCCACCACCCTGTTGTTGAGGCATGCAGCCTACCCGAGTTACTCTGCACATTACCAGCAGTCCCTGTTGCATACAGTCCTGCCACTATCTGAGAGCTTGCCTTCCCAAGAGGAGCTTCATCTAGCACATACAATAAAATATGGTTTGGAAGTTGCTAAATACTAACTTCAAATGGCTATTGATATGAATGACACTGCATTCAGAGCTGTAGCAAATTCAGTGTCTTCCAGGAGATTCACATTGCTTTGAACAACTGATGCCAATTCATTTTAGTTGTATTCAGGATAAACACCATTGAGCAGAGCGTGTTTATAATGTTATCCTATTAAAGCAAAACTTCTAATGACAGGTGAATATGGTAAAGAGATGCTACAGTTGATATGTCACAGGACATGCACGTAAGGCTGCTGAGCTTCCCTTTGACGTTACCTCTTTACTTGGTGGCAAAACAGAGGAAAAGAGAGGTCCACATTGCTTTACAGGCCCTATAGAAGGGGAAGTATGGTAAGTGCTTATTACAGCAGAAGCCATTATGGGCACAATACTTCACTGCGTAATGAACAAACCTTGAGTTGGTTTATCGAAGAGTAATCAGCTTTATTCACAACTGAGGTACACAGCATGACAAATGAACAAAGTCCCTTGGCTTAGCCATCCAATGATTTACACAAAAACATAGAAACATAGAATTTGCTGGCAGATAAGGACCACTTGGCTCACCTAGTCTGCTAATTTTCCTTCTGTAGTACCTCTGCAGATCCTACTTGATCTCCGGCCCATTCACCCCCCCTTCCCTTTCCCTAAAATTATCTTATGTCTATCCCATGCATTCTTAAACCCCACCACTGTTTTCACCAACACCACCTCTTCTGGAAGACTGTTCCAGGAATCTACCACTGTTTCTATGAAGAAGTACTTTCTCACATCTCTCCTGAATCTACCGCCTCCAGCTTCTTATCATGCCCCCTTGCATTTGAGCACCTTTTTTTCTTAAAAATATTTCCCTCCTGTACCTTATTTACCCCCGTGAAGTATTTAAAGGTCTCTGTCATATCCCCCCCTTCCAAGGTGTACATATTTAGGTCCTTAAGTCTCTCCTTGTAGAGCTTCTCATGTAGACCCTACACCATTTTAGTTGCCCTCTGCTTCCACTTTGTCTTTGTGATGTGGTCTCCAGAACTGGACACAGTACTCTAGGTGGGATCTACTTATGATCTATACAGAGGCAATACCACCTCCCTCTTTCTACTGGTGAAACCCTTCTCTCTGCACCCCAGTATCCCACTAGCACTCCTGACTGCCTTGTCGCACTGTCTGGTCACCTTTAGATCTTCCAATATGATCATCCCCAGGTCTCTTTTCTGCTTGGTGGTTGTCAGTACCATTCCTCCCATTTTGTACTCTGCCCCGGATTTCTGTGCCCCAAGTGCATACTTTAGAAACATAGAAACTGCCAGCAGATAAGGACCACTTAGTCTACCTAGTCTGCCCATTCTTCCCGACCTACACTATCATGAGACCACAGTCTCATGTACTTAAAGAAATTGTTGCTATCTAGCTAAGGAAGGAGTAAATCATTTACAAGACTTAAAGCATTGGGAAGTAACTGAACCAAGGTCACCTGTGTGGAACGTGAAAATTCTATTACTGAACTACCAAGGCTTCTTTTTTTAACCGGTCTTTTTGCTCTGGTCACGGCCTCATGGAGCCTCTCTCAGGCATCCTGCCTGTTCCTGCCCTGTCTGAGGGTCCTCTCCCTAAGCCTCCTCTCCCACCCCCACAGCCAGTACCCCCTGCTTAACCCCTCCAGGTGGGGTCACCCCCTCCTGTTTGGGCGCCTTCATAGTCAGACCCTGGCTACAGGTGAGGGCCCGGGCGGAGGAATTGAGAGGCCGGTTGAGAGGGATCTGACAGTGGGCATGGGGTCAGGTGCCGTTCCTACCCATGAGCCAGGTTTTTCCATTTTCTAGTGCATTCCCCACCCCACCCCTGTTGTGGGCACCTCTGAGTGCCATCGCAAAGCAGCCCCCTGCCCGGCATCAGTCACCTATTTTTTGTGCTGTCTGCATACTGCAGCGCCTCCGATCTCCACCGGGAGCCACTGGTACGCGGACAATCCCAGGTCTCCTCCGGAGGAGAGCTGTTAGTCAGACCACTCAATCCTCTCCTCCTGCCAATCCCCATCTGCCCAGGCTGGCTCGAACCGGGTCATCGGTATTTCGAGGTTTGGCGTCAAGCGCCTCAACCCTCAGCACCACCAGACCCGGCTTTCAAGGCTTCTTATAAGAAGACACCAATATTGGAAGAAAAAGCTTGCTTCAAATTGGTAATGTACAGTATAAGTCAATTAGGACTTTGAACTTTTCACGCTGAACCTAAGCTGCCATACCCTTGACCACTTCTCAAGTTTTCAGGTCTCGCTTATCCTTTCCAACCCCCTCACGGAGTGCCCAATTCTACTGCAGATTTTGTGTCATCCACAAAGAGGCAGACTTTTCCTTCTAGCTCCTCTGCAATGTCACTTATAAGACAATAAAGAGGACCAGTTTCAGCACTGATCCCTGAGGCACCCTGCAGGTCACTCTCCCTTCCTCTGAGTGAACCCATATACCACTATGCTCTGTTTCTCTCTCCCTAACCAATTTCTTACCCAGTTTACCACCTTTGGATCCACTCCTAAGCTACCTAGCTTGCATACAAGCCTCCTGTGTGGAACGGTGTCGAAAGACTTATTGAAATCTAGGTAGGCCACGTCCACTGCTCCACTCTGATCTAATTCCTTGGGCACCCCCTCAAAGAAATCTATCGGATTTGTTTGACGTCCCCCCATGAATCCATCACTGCTTCAGGTATTGTAACCCATTGGATTCAACACATTCCACAATCCTGTCCTTCAGAAGTGGCTCCATTAACTTTCCCACCGCCGAAGTCAGGCTGCCTGGCCTATAACTGGCAGCCTATCCCCTGCAACCACTTTTGTGAAGTGAGATTACATCTGCCCTCCTCCAGTCCTCCAGAACTACTCCTGTTTCCAGTTAGCTGTTAAATAGGACTGTCAGTGGTGCAGCCAGAACATCTCTGAGTCCCTTAATACCCTTGGATGCACCCCATCTGGCCTCATTGTTTGTCCACTTTCAGATTAGCGAGTCCCATCAGAACACTCTCCTCTGAAAATGGATTAGTGACCACCTCCCTCTCTCCAATGCTCCTGTTGCCTTTTTGTGGCCCCTCCCCTTCTCCTTCCTCTGTGAACTCTGAACAAAAGTATTTGTTCAGGATGTCTGCCTTAACCCACCATAATCTTTGTCTAGGGTGCCTGCCTCTAGTGGCTGCAGTTATTATATACCAAATAATTAAAGTGATGGTGCCTTCAGTACTGTACATTATAAAATGGATGATCAGAATCCTTGAAACTGATTGACCAAGACCACATTTAGCTAGGATGATATCTCATAGAATCATAGATTGTGAAGGCAGAAAAGACCAGAGGTCCATTCCGTCTGCCCATACTCCCTATGATCCCGGAACCTTCCCTGGATCCTATTGTTCCTTCAGTGTGCTCACCCTCCCCATCCTATCCCCATTCTCCTCCCTGATCTTGTCACCCTGGGTGACCACTATTCCCTTCATTCCATCCCACTCCTGCTTGAATCCCCTGACTGTGTTTGCATCCACAACCCCAGCCAACAGACTGTTCCAAGGTTCCACCTCCCTTTCCATAAAGAAGTACTTCCTCACGTCCCTTCTGAACCTCCCTCCTATTAACATCGAAACATAGAAGCTGACGGCACATAAGGACCGCAAGGCCCATCCAAGCCTGCCCATTTCTTTTTCTACCTTATGAATGTGCCATAGGCCTTTGCTCTGTCAATGGCCTATCTATTCATACTCATCTGTATTGCTCCCGTATTTATTTATTTATTTGCTTTTGTTAATTGGGTAAGCACACTAGACAGCCAAGTGCCTATTTTCAGGTGCGACCCGGGAGGGTTACAGGGCAAGTGAGTACAAGTACAGTAAGGAAGTCAATGTAGCATACAGAGAATAACAGGCATCACGGGGATTACCTTAGGTAGTTAACAGTATTTGAGAACTAAATGGCACAAGAACAATACAGTAATGGTACATACAGGGACATTAGGTTGTTAACAGTATTTGAGAAATAAATGGCACAAGAACAATACAGTAATGGTACATACAGGGAGGATTTGAACAGTAAGGAATTCAAGGAAAGCTTACAGAGAATAAACAGGCTTCATAGGCCTATCCATGCCTGTTTGAAGCCTGCCACTGTATTCATATCCACCACTTCCTGAGGTAGGCGTTCCATGCATCCACCACCCTTTCTGTGAAAAAGAACTTCCTCACATTCCCTTAATCGGCCTCCTCTAATCTCATGTTGTGTCCTCTTGTCCTGCTATTTTCTTATATTGAAACATGTTAGACTCTTTCACCTTGTTAATGCCCTTAAGGTGTTGGAATGTTTCAATCATATCACCTCTCTCCTCATTTGCTCTAGGGTATACATATTGAGTTCAGTTAATCTGTCCTCATATGTTTCTAATGCAGTCCCTGCACCATTTTGTTTGCCGCTCTCTGGACTGCCTCAATTTGGTTAATGTCCTTGTGAAGGTGTGGCCTCAGTACTGCGCAGTACTCCAGATGGGCCTAACCAGTGTCTTGTAAGAGGATTATTACTCCTCTTCCGACCTGTGATACCCTCTATTTACTACACCCCAACATCCCTCTAGCCTTACCTACTGCTTTAGAGGTCTGCTTGGATGATTTCAGGTCATCGGTGATGATTACGCCCAAGACTCATTCTTCCCTTGTGACTGCCAGCAACTCCCCTCCCAGTCTATAGGTGGCTTCAGGTTTTCTCTTCGCTATGTGCATAATCTTGCACTTCTTTGAGTTAAACCCCAGTTGCCACTCTTCCGACCATATTGCTAGTTTATCCAGATCTCTTCTCATTCTGCCCACACCATCTGGATCATATACTCTGTTGCAGATCTTGGTGTCATCTGCAAACAGACAAACTTTACCCTCCAGTCCATCTGCAATGTCACTGATGAAGATATTGAAGAGGACTGACCCCAGGACTGATCCCCGAGGTACCCCACTTGTGACTTGCATCTCTTCTGACTATATACCATTTACCACCACTCTCTGTTTTCTGCCCGTCAACCAGTTTGCCACCCAGTTGACCAATGTCTGACCAACCCCGAGCCTACCCAGCTTATTAATCAAACTTCTATGTGGAACAGTATCGAAAGTTTTGCTGAAGTCAAGGTAGGCAACATCAACTGCTCCCCCTTGGTTCACCACTCTGGTTACCCAGTCAAAGATATCTATGAGATTAGTTTGACAGGACCTTCCTTTGTAAACCCATGTTGTCTTGGATCTTGTGCTCCTATGGTTCCAGGTGTTGCACTATCCTTTCCTTAAGGAGTGTCTCCATAATCTTGCCCACTACTGAGGTAAGACTGACTGGTCTGTAGTTCCCTGCCTCCTCCTGCTACCACTCTTGTGGAGCGGGATCACATGAGCCTTCTCCATTTTTCTGGGACCTCTCCTGTGCTCAGAGACTCACTAAACAGTTCTTATAATGGCTCTGCTAGTTCCACCCTTAGCTACTTTAGTACCCTGGGATGTATGCCATCAGGTCCCATTGCCTTGTCCACCTCTGAGCTTATCAAGCTCTTGTAGGACCCTTTCTTTGTGAAGGGACTAGTGCACATCTCCTCCTTCCTGTGTCCATGGTGCAGAGCTATGGGCCCTGCCCTACCTTCTCTTCAGTAAATACTGAGCAGAAGTATCTATTTAGGATAGATGCTTTTACATGGTCCTCCTCCTCGCACGCCACCTTATCTCCTTTGATCTTAGCAATACCCCCTCTGGACTTTCTCCTTTCACTAATGTACTATATCTATAGAAAGTCTTGTCACCTTCTTTTACTGTTTGTGCTACTGTTTCCTCGGTTTGGGCCTTTGCCTGCCTTACTGCCTTCCCTGCTTCCCTTAGGGAAGTTTGGTATGCCTCCCTATCTTCATTCTGCTGCGTTCCCTTATATTTCCTGAAGGCCAGCCTTTTGGCTCTGACCTTTTCTGCTACTGTGTTTGAGAACCAAAGTGGTTTCCTTATTCTTCTGCACTTCCTTTTCTCACCAACACAATGGGATGTTGCTTCAAGTATTGCATCTTTAATGCTTGCCCACTTTGCCTGCACCCCCTCACCTGTATTTCTTTTTGCCATGGCTAGCTTAACTCTGTTGGCCATCTTATCAAAGTCAGCTCCTCTGAAGTCCCATATTTTTGCCTTGGAATGGGATGATTTTGTTCTAGTGGCCAAACTGAACCATGCCATGTGATGGTCACTGGCCCACAGGTGACCTTCTACCTGGAGATCTATGATCATTTCCCTGTTAATCAGTACTAGATCTAGGATAGCCCTGTTCCACTTGTGACCACATCAGCTTGAGTTGGTACTCAGGGTAAATAATTCCTCACAGTTTACCTTGTTAATTCCTTTAAATTTTATTTATTTCCATGTCAACAGACAACTCCCTTCCTATTGCTGTTAGGGCTATAAGTGTTAGCCTTAGTTTGTTTTCACTGTTCATGGTAGCCCCCTGTGATTGCCCTGGGGGTCTCCATTTCATGGTTGTTCAAATCCCATTGTCCATGAGAACTGCATTAGCATATGAGAACATGATGTCAGATCATCTATTTATATCATGTATCTCTATGCTGAAAGAACAAATATCTGCAAAAACCCCTCTGGAAACTCATAAACTGAATGGAGTTTAATGGGAAAAAACTGCATTATAACTCAGATAGTTTGCAAAGCTTACCGAAGGTGAATGTGGTATTTCACACCTTCTTGCAGTTTGTTTCTTTGAAGACTAAGCAGGCAGGCATACTGGGGAGTTTAAAGGGTGATTCAAACAACATGAAGTCTTGCTATATTATGACTATTGCAGTTTGTCCCACCGCTAGAACTGCTCCGGAGGTGAAAGAGTTAACTTCCATGCAGAGCATGGAGCTTAGAGCGCGAGCTTGGTTCAGAAGCTCTGTTAGGGTGGTTTCAAACCGAAACCGTCAGATTCTTTACTCCGCCTCTCTAAACAGTCGCTCCAGAGATTCCTCCTGTTGCTCGGTTCATTTCTTCGTTTAAAGCGCTATTTCTGTTGAATTTAACCACCATTTAATTATTTTAACCACAAAACCGCTCGGTTCAAGCTCTGTCTATGGTATTGTAAGTAATAGATAGGTTTTTCTGTGTAGAACTTGTAAATTGTTATCGTCCGTTGAACCGATCGAATTGTATTAAACTTAAGTTTAAAGCCTTTAAGGTTTGTTAGAGTGCGTGTTCCTGGTTCTTATCGGTTCTAAAAAACGGATTTCATTACGGTTTTTCCATCTACTTGCGACACGTGTTTGGAACCGATAAGGGTGTCTTGCCCGGCACTGCCATTAAAAGGGCAAGTTTGTTGGTTAGGCTGGCATCATGTCTGAGAAACCCAAAAGAAAAAACTGGGCCCACTGGGTTTCAACACTGTAATGTCTCAGGGGAAGCCTTTCACAGGCTGACCCACACTACATGTGTCTATTGTCTGGGGTTTGACCACCTCAATTCAGACTGCCAGATTTGTAAAATTTCCTGCAGCCACCCTGGACAAGAGAGTGGGCAGGCTCAGGGACCAAGAGGCCAAAAGTCCGCTGACCCGGATGGCCAGTCAACTGGAGAGGGGAGTGCCTCTGACCAGGGCGAGACTGGCAACGAAAAGCTGGCTCTGAGGAGCCAGTTCCAGCAAAGAAAATAAAAATCAGCAGGTTTGGAGTCCAAAATTCCTTCTCCAACTGCTGCAGAGATAGCCAGGGCAATACAGATTGTCCAGTCCCTGTCCCCGGTTCCCTCCGAACCGCCACTGTCTGGCAAAAGGTTGGTTCGGTCGGTTCCAATGGTTCAGGAATATGATATAGAAGAGTTTTATGAACCAGAGGAGGGGGATGAGGCTTATGATCAATGTGAATGTGACTTTGAAAGTCTGGATGTGCCCATTGAACCGGACATCTCCACAGACAGACCTTCAGGTGAGTCTCCCCCTAGGCTTTCTGAGTCCCCTTCTCATTTTTTGTTTTATAAAAAAGTTGCTGAGACCCTCCAGCTTCCCTTAGAGGAGGCTTTGGATGAGCAAGAGGAGCCTGACTATGTGGAGATGATGGATATCCCGAGTCCAGGAGATTGTCCATCCTTTACATAAATCTTTAAGAAACAAACAATAAAAATTTTAAAAGCTCCTAATTCTGTGCCTCCTGTGGATAAAAAGATGGACAGGAGGTACACTTTGTCAGGTCCTGATACAGATTTTCTTTCACAGCAATGCAGTCATGTTAGTAGTTCAGGCTGCAGCCTGTGATAAAGCTAATATTCCCTGGCTTCACATCCTCCTGACAAGGATTCCAGGAAGATTGATGCCATGGCAAAAACAATACATGGCAGCATCCTTGGGACTCAGACAAGCAAACTATATGGCTTATGTTGCGAGATACCAGAAAGATGGGATACTGTCATGTCCTTAGCCAAACAGGTCCCTGGCCAGCTTGCAAAGGAGCTGGAACAGGTGGCTCTTGATGGTATTGAGGCATCTAAGGTGCAATTCCATGCTGCAGTGGATTCTAACGATGTATCCTCTAGAGTCATGGCTACATCTGTGGCTTTTGGAGATTGGCCTGGCTCAGGTGTTACTTGTCACAGGATACCCAGTCTAAGGCTATGGATTTTCCTGTGGTGGGAAATTCTCTGTTTGGGGAGCAGACAGAGAATTATATGAAGAAAATGGACGAATATAGAACCACTTATAGGAGTGCACAAGCCAAGGAACGGCAAGCCACCTCAGAGGCAGCCCCAGGGTAGGTAGGGTAGGCCTTTCAGGCCTTTACCAGACCCAGGCCTCCTCTTCAGCCTATGCACGAGGGGTTCTTCAGAGGAGAGGCAGATGGGGTTCGAGCAGGCCTGCTCCCACCCCTCAGCCTAAAGCCCTGCCAAACAGGCACCCTGATGGGATGCCCAGGGTCGGCTCCACTACCTGTAGGGGCAGGTTGGCTCACTTGTCCAGGACTGGGAGTCTTTAACTTCAGACAGGTGGGTCCTGGAAGTAGTGAGCCAGGGTCTGGTTCTCAGCTTCAAAAATTTCCAAAGATGAGAGCCAGATCTTTCCACCTACAAACCCTTTAGAGACTCTTGCTTTGAAACAGAAGTCTCAACCTCTTGGCTCTCAGAGCTGTAGAAAGGGTTTCTCCCTCACCAGGGCAAGGGTCTGTACTCCAGGTACTTCTTACCCCAAAAAGACAGGAGAGTGGCTGCTATCCTGGATCTAAGATATCTAAACAAGCACCTTTTAAAGCCAAAGTTCAAAATGGTGACACTGGGAATGATTTTACCTCCCTAAGGCCAGGGACTGGCTAGCCTCCTGGACCTCAAGGATGCCTACTTCCATGTTCTTATCAGAAGCTCCCATCGAAAGTACCTCAGATTCGAACTGCCCTCAGGCCATTATCAGTTCAGAGCAATGCCCTTTGGCCTCACTTGCCCCAAGGGTGTTCACAAAATGTCTGGCAGTAGCAGTCGCTCATCTAAGAAGGCAAAGACTGCCATTTTTCCCTACCTGGACGACTGGCTCATTGTGGGTCAGTCTCCAGACTAGGTCAAATCACACCTGCTAGTTACCCAGCAGCTGCTTACCTCTCTGGGATTTCTTCTCAATCTTCCAAAGTCAGTTTTGGAACCTGTCCAGGTACTCACCTTATAGGCGCAGAACTGGACACAAAGCAGGCCAGAGCCTTCCTTCCCTTGCAAAGGGTAAGGACCTTAGTGGCCCTGGCCTCTGTCCTCACTCTGCAGGTGTCTCAACCAGCAAAGCATTTCCTGCAGCTCCTAGGACACATGGCTGCCTCCACAGCTGTAGTGCAAGGAGCAAGATTTCAGATGAGGGACATTTAGTTCCATTTGAGAGCTTTCTGGTCTCAAAGAAGAGATTCTCTATCCAAGTTAATCCCAGTGACTCGAACTCTGATCCAGGCCCTTCAGTGGTGGCAGGATCAGAGCAATCTGAAGAGGGGTGCCTTTCATCCCTCTGTCCCATTCCTTGACCCTTACTACAGATGCATCCTCTTGGGATGGGGAGCTCACATGGGCGACCTCTCCACCCAGGGGTTATGGTCCCCTCAGGAATCTCTGCTCCACATCAATCTGTTGGAACTCAGAGCTGTTTTTCTAGCACTTCAGGTTTTTTCTGCATCTGTTCAGAACAAGGTGGTACAGGTCAGAACAGACAACACCACTACAATGTGGTACATCAACAAACAAGGGGGCACTCGGTCTTTGGCCTTGTGCACTGAGGCGATGAAGTTGTGGTCTCTGGCTTATTCCCTGAACACTTCCCTCATAGCAGTTCACCTCCCAGGCAAGGACAATGTCCTGGCAAATGCTCTCAGCGGGATTTCCCAGGGCCATCACGAATGGTCACTGGATCCCCTAGTACTGGGGATAGTGTTTGCCAGATGGGGCACTCCTCAGATAGATCTTTCGCAGCCCCAGACAATCATCAACTTCCACTGTTTTGTTGCAGGCCCCAGTGTTGGGCTCAGTTCCCTGGATGCCTTTCTCCTCAATTGGAAGGAAGTTTCTTTATGCCTTTCCCCTTCCCTCTCCTGTTCAAAGTACTAGTCAAAATCAGGTCTCAGCCCTGCAAAATGATCCTGATTGCTCCAGACTGGGCCAGGCATCCCTGGTACCCACTCCTTCTGTCCTTAGCAGTCCATCTTCCCCTGTGTCTCCCCAGGAACCACAATCTGTTAACCTGTGCTCAGGGGAGAGTTTGGTATCCGAATCTCAAATCCCTCAACCTCAAGGCTTGGCTCTTGAGCAGTTAGAGTTTGCTGATTTACAACTTTCTCAAAGTGTTCTCGAAATCCTGAAGGCTGCTAGGAAGCCTTCCACCAGGGCTACCTATAACCCAAGTGGAAAAGGTTTTCCATATGGTGTTCTGGGAAGCATGTTTCCAGTAATCTGCTGATCTACCCACTGTATTGGACTACATGGTCCATCTTAATTCTTTGGGACTGAGACCAGCTACCCTGAAAGTGCACTTGGCAGCTGTCTCTGCCTTCATTTCAGCAGGGAAGCCTCTTCTCTTTCTGCTCATCCTGTATTTTCCAAGTTTTAAAGGATTGCTTCACACCAATCCTCCATTCAAGGACCCTGCCCGGCTTGGGATCTTAATGTATGCATTGCTCAGCTGATGCAACTCCTTTGAGCCTCTGTCTTCGGCAGAGCTTAAGTATTTGACTTGGAAAACTGTATTTCTGGTAGCCATCACTTCTGCCAGGCGATAAGTGAGTTACAGGCTTTATCAGTAGAGATTGACTTTATTTCCTTTCACAGGGATAAAGTAGTCCTCAGGACTAACAGGAAGTTTTTGCCTAAGGTGGTTTCAGATTTCCACCTTAACCAATCTATTTCACTTCCAGTGTTCTTCACTGACCATTCCTCCTCTGGTGAGAGGAGGCTGCACAGCTTAGATGTTAAGAGGGCCCTAAGTTACTACATAGAGCGTACTAAGGGTCACAGGTTTGACTCCCTCCAACTGTTTCTCACTTATGGTGAGGTTGGGAAAGGGAGACCTGCCACTAAGAGATCCATTGCCAGGTGGATCGGTTTCTTGTATCCAATTTTGCTATCAAAAGCTGGGTAGGGTTCCCCGAGCCTGAGGGCTCACCTCTACCAGGTACAGCTGCATCTCTAGCTGCTGCTAGAGACATCCCTATGTTGGAGATATGTCAGGCAGCTACTTGTAAGACAGTACACACTTTCACCAAGCATTACTCCCTGGATATTCAGGCCAGGAGGGATGCTCGTTTAGCACAGCCGTGCTTCAGAGCCTATTCCCAAGTAGGTTCTGTCCCTCCTCCATGGAGGTACTGCTGTGTGGTTATAATAGTCATAATATAGCAAGACTCATGTTGTTTGAAGAAAAATTACTCACCTTAGTAATGTTGTTTCTTCTAATGGAGTCTAGCTATATTATGACCTCCCCAGCCTGCCCTCTCAGAACTCCTACTTTGGGTATGGGGTGGTAGTCTCTGTCGGCATTTATTGAGGCCCTCTTCATGTTTGGGTGTAGTGTTTATTTAGTTATTTTATCTTATTTTTCTGGTCCACTGACTTGAGTCTTGGTGTTGGGACCAGGAAATGTATGATGTGTTAGTGGCCAGTTGGCTAGTGTAGGTTACAGCTTCCACACAGAACCTTAGTGAGTTTTTGCTCGAGAAGATCTGGACGGTTTCGTTTGAAACCACCTAACAGAGCTTCTGAACCGAGCTCAAGGCCTCTAAGCTCCATGCTCTGCGGAAGTTAACTCTTTCACCCGGAGCAGTTCTAGTGGGGGACAAACTGCAATAGTCATAATATAGCAAGACTCCATTAGAAGAAACAACATTACTAAGGTGAGTAATTTTTCTTATGCATCATGTTCTCATATGCTAATGTAGCTCTCAGGGACAATGAAATTTCAACAACCATGAAATGGAGCCTCCCAGGACAGTAAGAAGGCCTAGTATGAACTGTGAAAACTGACTAAAGCAGTTGCATTCATCTTTAACAGCTACATGAAAATAGTTTTCTGTTGACATGGAAACAACATTTAGAAGACATGAGAGTATAGTTTTCCTTTAAGGAACTCGAAGTTATCTGTCATACATTCCCTCTCCATTCTGGTTTCCAGTGAGTACATATTAAGTGCCTTGAGACACTCCTCACAGGATCTGGCCTGCTGGCCCTGAATCGTTTTTGTTACTGTGCACTGCACTGTTTTCAACCTATCCCTGTTCTTTCTGAGGTGAGGGCTCCAGAACAGGGCACAGTACTCCAGGTGAGGCCTCACCAAGGCTCTGTACTGGGGAAGTATTACCTCTTTTCTTCTGCTATCAACTCCCTCCCGAGACATCCCAGCATCCTGTTAGCCTTGCTATAGGCCTTGTTGCACTGACTTATTTAAGGGAGTTACTGATGATAACTCCTAGATCTCCTTCCTCTTCTGTAGTGCTATGTCTCACCCCACCCATCCAGTACTCTGTCTTCGGGTTCCTTTTCCCTCAGTACATTCATTACCTTGCAATTTTTGGTGTTGAATTTTAACTTCCAGACCTTTGACCACCCCTCTAGTTTTTGTAGGTCCCTTTGTATATCGCTTATTCCCTCATCACTGTCCACCCTTCCACATAGTTTTGTATCATCTACGAAGAGACACAGCCTTCCTTCGATTCCCTCCCCAGTGTCACTAATGAACATGTTGAAGAGGAATGGACCCAGGACAGATCCCTGTGGAACCCCGCTTGCATCCTCCCATTCCTCTGATTTAACCCTGTTGACCACCACCTTCTGCTGCCTTCCTTCTAGCCAACTACCCACCCAGTTCACTGTGGTATTAGCTGCACCCGAGTCTTCCATCTTTTGAGCAACCTTTGTGCGGTACCAAATCAGAAGCCTTGCTGAAGTCAAAGTACAGCAGACCCACATCATGGCCCTTGTCTACTTCCTTGGTCACCCAGTCAAAGAAAAAATCAGGTTAGTCTGACAAGACTCTCCCAACATGAAACTGTGTTGTTTACTATCCTGGAGCTGTCAAAGTAGTCCACGAGGTCCTCTTTGATTAGTGATTCCAATAGTTTCCCCACAATGTAAGTCAAACTGACAGGGCTGTAGTTCCTTGGTTGTCTCCTTATCCCACCCTTATAAAGCAGTAAATGTCTGCCATTCTGCAGCCCCTTGAACTTCCCCAGACCTAAGCGAGCTGTTGAACAGCACAGCCAGTGGTTCAGCCAGTTCTGCTGCTAATTCCCTAAGTATCTCAGATGCAACCCATCTGATCTTGGGGCCTTATCTATCTTAAGGGGTTCCAGCCCTTTTAGGACCTTCTCACTAGTAAGTATTGGCTGCCTCATTTCTGGGAAAGTGGCTACTTTGATGCTGCTTTCTGGTATGGACCCACAGTCCTCCTTAGTGAATACTGATCAGAAGTAGTCATTCAGGATGGCGGCCTTTTGCTCATCCTCCTCTATCACCCTACCTCCCTCAACTAGCGAGGGCAATGACACCTCTTTTTTCCTTTTTTCACTAATATATATCTAAAAACTTTTTCTCTGTTCTTGACTCCTCCGTGAGGCGCAGCCTGTGTCTGCTTTCGCTCCCTGACGGCCTCTTTGCCTCCCTACTTTTCTGTAGAAAATCCTCCCATTCTAACCCGGTAATACTCAGGTATTCATAACTTTCTGCAGTAAGCCTGAGGGTTGGACTGCGGAGAGAATGGAACGATGCAAATGATGGAATCATCAGCACGTGATAACTTTTCAAATGCTGCCCTATACTAACTGCCAATGCTCTAAACCTCCTCAGATTTTACTCTCCGCCTGAACAGTCTGGTCGCTTGGAGTGTCTCTTCATCACCTGTCAGAAGTGAAGAAACTTATAAAAAACATATAAGTATTCCTTTATTTTTCAATTGCTGCCTTATATTGATTGTTTTATTTAGCTAAACTTGTTTTTGTAGTAATTTAGTTATTTTTGCCGGTTCCTCTCGGTTTGGGATAACCGTGAGGTAACTGGGTTAGTTTTGGTAGTCTAGGGGTTTTCTAGCGCAAACCCATTTTATTTTTGTTTTAAAATATTGTTTAAACTGTTTTTTTGTAACCGAAGTTATCGGTTACTGAACCACTAGTACCGGTTCCAGAATTTTTATCGGTTCGGTTCCTCCGGTTCCCTTTCAGTTCCGGAACCGAACATTACCGCATTATTGTTGTTAAACTTTTTGTCGGTTTATATGGCAGAAAAAACAAAGAAAAAGACCGGCGAGCCCGGTTTTAAGAATTGTACACAATGTGGGGAAATTTTTGCAAAGGCAGATAGACACACTATGTGTGTCGCTTGTCTGGGCTATGAGTGTCTTAAAGTGGATTGTCAAATCTGCCTGACTTTCCCTGAAAAAACAATTAAAAATGCCTGGAACGGCTAAAGAAAAAGCTCCCCAAGGGTCCCTCTGGCTCTGACCAGCCGATACCCTCTGTTACTGTGGCTGAACCCACCCTTGTTGTTACTTCCACCCTGATACGGGTGATAAAATTACTAAGAGGTCTTCTGAACCGGCTAGCTCCCCAGTTCCCTCTAAGAAAGCATGCAAGCTGAAGCATACTGAACCCTCAAATGTTAAACAGGGCACTTCTGTATCCATATCTGCTGGTGTCATGCCAACTGCTCTAGAAATTGCACAAGCTTTTAAAGTTATTCAGGCTTTGCAGGGTTTGGTGCCCCCTGCACAGCAGCCACCTGTCACGGCAGGTCAGCCTGGCATTATTCCTCCTATTGAAGAGGAGGAGTGCAGTGATTATGAGGAGGATGAAGGGAACCCATCTTGCCCGAGGTCTCCCCTGAGCAGGACTTTGGATCCCCCCCAGGACATCTGAGGATTTTTCTTCTCACTTTACCTTTGTGATAAAGATGACAGATGCCCTTGACATCTCCACAAGGGAAGAAGTGGAGGATGAGAAGGAAATAGAATATCTGGAGATGATGGGTTTAACTTCCATCAAAGCTCTCCTCCTTCCAGTCAATAAATTTTTCAAGAAAGATGCTCTGAAGTTGTTGCAGACCTCAAATTCTGTTTCCCCTCTGGATAAGAGGCTGGACAAGAAATATCAGTTAGAGAGGGAAGGGGCACAGTTCCTCTTTTCCCATCTGGATCACCAAGGGGTCATCCAACAGGCAGCCTGCGATAAGGCTAGAGTCCCTCTGGCATCCCACCCACCAGATAAGGACTCTAGGAAAATAGATAGCATGGCAAGGAAAGGATACCTGTCAGCCTCCCTAGCCATGCAGCAGGCTAACTTCCAGGCCTATGCTGCCCAATACCAAAAGTCCCTGTGGCAGTCAGTACTGGCTATTTCACAGAAAGCTCCTTACCCCTGTCTGATAACCTAGTAGAAACA
Organism: Neoceratodus forsteri; assembly: GCA_016271365.2. Classification (NCBI taxonomy): domain Eukaryota; kingdom Metazoa; phylum Chordata; order Ceratodontiformes; family Ceratodontidae; genus Neoceratodus; species Neoceratodus forsteri. The sequence goes on from CM057450.1 coordinate 1,551,385,287, forward strand.
GCTAGGTTTGGGCTAGAGGCAGCTAAGTACCAGTTCCAGATGGCTGCTGATACCAGCGATACTGCAGCCAGATGGATGGCAACATGTTCAGAGGAGATTTGCTTGGCTGGAGAACCACAAATCTCACTGCTGATACCAGTCTAAGGCCCTGGATTTTCCTTTAGAGGGAAATGCTCTTTTCGGAGAATCCAAGTGGCATACATGAAGAAGGTGGATGAGTACAAGGCCACCTATAGGAGCAACTCTAGTAGAGAGAGAGCTTCTCCATCCACCAGGCCTTATGGTAGGGGAGGCTGGGGCAGGTCCTTCCACACCAGACCCTTTTTCCAGCCAGTGGCCATACCCAGTACCAGCAGTACCCACAGCAGGAGTACTTTAGGGCAGGGGTCGAGGGGGGCTCCAGGCGTGAGCCTGGGCACAACGCCCACCCCAAGTTGGGCAGACTCTCAAAGTACAGGCCACCTCCTCACTCCCTGTCAGAGGCAGACTTTCCCACTTCCTCCAAGCTTGGCTGACCATCACCACAGACAAGTGGGTCTTGGAGGTAGTCGGTCAGGGTCTGTCTCTGGGTTTCAAATCCTTTCCTTCTCTAACAGCCAAGGGTTTCAGTGCACCTTCCCTGGCAGAAAAGATTCTGCTGGAGGCAGAGGTCCAGAAACTGCTACTTTTAAAAGCAGTGGAACCTGTCCCAAGCCCATTGAGAGGAAGGGGCTTTTACTCCAGATACTTCCTCACCAGAAAGAAAAGTGGGGAGTGGCGGCCTATATTGGATCTCAGAGCCCTAAACAGGCATCTAAGAAAGCCAAAGTTCAAAATGGTAACTTTGGCATTGATTCTGCCAATAATCCAGAGAGGGGACTGGTTGGCATCACTGGACTTGAAAGACGCCTATTTCCACATTCCCATAAAGGAGTCTCACAGGAAATACCTCAGATTCAGACTCCCTTCAGGTCATTACCAATTTTCAACCCTGCCTTTTGGCCTTTCTTCGGCCCCAAGGGTGTTTACAAAGTGCCTAGCACCAGTGGTAGCACACCTTCGAAGGCAAGGTGTGACAGTTTTTCCGTATTTGATGAATGGCTGTTGGTGGGCAAATCACCACAACAGGTCATTCAGTACTTAAATTTAGTCAAGGCCTCCTGGAACCTTAGGATTCATTATCAATCTTGAAAAGTCAGTCCTCACTCCTGCACAAAGGTTGCAGTTCATAGGGGCAAGATAGACATCCTGCAGGGCAGGGCCTATCTCCCTCTGGACAGGGTCAAGAATCTTCAAGAGGTAGCAAATTCCTTCACCTTGAACACAAGCAAGCCTGCAAGGCAGTTCTTGCAACTTCTGGGACATATGGCTGCATCCACAGCCACAGTGCTGGGTTCAAGGTTTCAAATGAGGGACATCCAGTTCCACCTCAGGGCTCATTGGAGTCAAAGGAAAGATTCTTTGTCAAAACCCATACCGGTCACAAGAATCCTGCTGCAGGCCTTGCAGTGGTGAAAAGAAGTTCCCAATCTAAGGGAAGGTGTTACCTTTCAGAAAGACAACCCCTCAGTTGTTCTCACAAGAGATGCATCCCTTTTGGGCTGGGGTGCCCACTTGGGAGATCATACAGTACAGGGCACCTGGTCAGCTGCAGAGCCCCTCCAGCACATAAACCTGTTGGAACTCAGGGCTGTTTCTCTGGCTCTGAAAACTTTTTCAGCACTGGTACAGTCAAAGGTGGTACAGGTCAGAACAGACAATACCACCACAATGTACTACATCAACAAACAGGGAGGCATCAGGTCAGGGCCCCTTTGCACAGAGGCCTTGAAAATTTGGACCCTGGTGTATTCTCTGGGAGTCTCCTTGCCAGCAATACATCTACCAGGAAAAGACAATACCCTGGCAGAGGCCTTAAGTCGAACCAACCAGGCCCATCATGAATGGACTCTGAACAAACAGGTGGTGGACATAATTTTCCTAAGGTGGGGCACTCAGAGGTGGACTTGTTCGTGTCCCACCAGAACCACCACTTGCCTCAGTATTGCTGCAGGCCACCAGCTCAGGGCACTTTGCCACTGGATGCCCTGACTCTAGATTGGTCAAGGAGGTTCCTCTACGCTTTCCCTCCCTTTTCCTGGTCTTCAGAGTGTTGCTCAAGCTCAGGTCCCATTCAGCATCCCTGATCCTAATAGCTATCGGACTGGCCCAGGCAGCCATGGTACTCTCTAATGCTCTCAATGTCTGCGGTCAAACTGATAAGACTCCCGCTGAGGCACAATCTATTGACCTCCAACCAGGGGACCCTGTTATACCCGAACCTCAAGTCCCTCAATCTCAATGCCTGGTTCTTGAGGAGTTAGAGTATGCTAACTTGCAACTCTCTGAATCGGTACTTCACATTCTGAGGGGCTATAGGAAACCCTCTACTAAGAAAACTTATTCCTCTAAGTGGAAAAGGTTTTCCATCTGGTGTTCGACTAAGGATTTGGTTCCATTACAGGCTGGGGTCCCAGCGGTTTTGGATTACCTCTCTCACTTACATTCTCTGGGTCTACAACCAAATTCACTCAAGGTGCACCTTGCAGCATTGTCTGCTCACATTTCTGCTGGTGCTAAGGTATCACTAGCTTCAGACACCATTTTTAAAAGGTTCTTCAAGGGTTTGGCCCATTTGCAGCCTCTCCACAGGGTACTGGTGCCAGCATGGGACCTTAATGTTTGTATAGCCAAGCTCATGGGTACCCTTTGAGCCCTGTGGCTACAGCTCAACTTAAATATGTCATTTGGAAAACAGTTTTCCTAGTCGCAATTACTTCTGCAAGAAGAATACGTGAACTACAAGCTCTCTCTGTGGAGCAGGATTATATCTCTTTTCACAGAGATAAAGTAGTTTTGAGAACAAATAGGAAATTCCTACCAAAGGTAGTCTCTGATTTTCACATCAACCAATCCATTACCCTACCTGTCTTCTTCACTGAGCATTCTACTTCTGGTGAAAGAAGACTTCATAGTCTGGATGTGAAGAGAGCTCTTAGTTACTATATTACAGCCACTAAGGACCATAGGCAGGACAGAAAACAGCTGTTTCTGACCTTTGGGGATGTGGGAAAAGGTAACCCAGCTTCTAAAAGATCTATTTCTCGTTGGATAGTCCAGTGTATTCAATTCTGCTACACAAAAGCTGGTAGGGAGCCCCCAACAGGGTTGAGAGCACATTCCACTAGGGGGACAGCTGCTACGCTCGGAGCTGCAAGGGATGTTCCTCTAGTGGATTTTTGTAAAGCAGCTACCTGGAAAACAGTACACACCTTTACAAAGCATTACAGTCTAGACATCCAGTCCAGAAATGATAGGTTTGGTACAGCAGTCCTGCAGAGTCTATTTCCCAAGTAAATGTTCTGTGCCCACCTCCAGTGGTACTGCTTTGTAGTCTGCAGAAAGTTATGAATACCTGAATATTATTGGGGTTAGAAGAAAAAATTACTCATCTTAGTAATTCTGTTTCTTCCCAGTGATACTCAAGTATTCATAACTTCCCACCCTACCTCCCCTTCCAGAACTCAAGCCTCTGCACTCCCGCATGCTACGCTACCACAAAAGGGTACACCACAATGTGTATATATGTTGCCACATAGTGGTACAAGTTAGTAAACAAGACTCATGGTCTTTTTTCTTTGCATGTTTTGCTGGCATGCTGACTTTTCATTTATGTTTCTGTGTTTTCTCCAGTTGGAGTTTTTCTCTTATGACCAAATTGGGGTCATTTTGAATTATTTCCTCTTTTCAAATACTTTGGTTTTTTACTGGGTTGCTTGTCTTTTCAGGCTCCTAGAAAATCTGAGGAGGTTTAGAACATTGGCAGTTAGTATAGGGCAGCATTTGAAAAGTTATCACGTGCTGATGATTCCATCATTTGCATAGGTTCCATTCTCTCTGGGCAGTCCAACCCTTCAGGCTTACTGCAGAAAGTTATGAATATCTGAGTATCACTGGGAAGAAACAGAATTACTAAGGTGAGTAATTTTTTCTTCTGCCTCCCCTGCTTTTCCTTGTATTTATAGACCTTCTTTTTGACCCTAACCTCTTCCCTGAACCTAGCTAAGAACCATAGTGGTCTCTTAAACCTGTTTTTTTTTAGATACTATTCTTATGCTTGCCTTTGCTACTTTGAGGATGGTTCCATTTATTGCTCCCCATCTCTCCTCCACCTCCCTTATGTCCTTCACCTCTACTAACTTTTCCCTGACCACTTCCTTCAACCTATCAGTCTGCCCTTCTAAAGTCAAGGCCTTTGGTTCTTGATTGTGGATTGCCAGCCCCAGAGGCCCATTCAAACCACACGGAATTGTGGTCGCTGTTCCCTAGTGGCTCTCCTACTCCCATAGCACCCACCATGTCTGAGTTGGCAAGCACCACGCATCTCAGTACATAATCCTGGTCTGAAAGAGGCCATGTCTTCAGTCAACAAATTTAAAATTGGTCCATTTCATAATCACAGCAGTACACTCCAAGGTGTGCGATATAATGGGATATCATCCTTCTCATCCGTTGAAGTCACTTAGCCTGTGGCCTCATGCCTCACAACACACCTGAGGAGGGACAAATCCCATCATATTGCACACCCGTCATGTATTATTAGCTATAGAAATATCAGCAAGCCCACACCGGAGGTGGTACTCGACATGGCCTACCGTTGTAATATTGATTTTCCTCGCACTGTTTCTTGTTGAGCCTGCCATCATTCTCGTTAGTATTTGAATGAGCTTATGCTCATTGAAACATTGGTGTTGATGTCATCGGAGCAATTGTGGGAGTATGAGTGTTAGTTTCATGGACCGAGCTAACAGATTTGATTTAGTTACTTCTAGATTATGCTATGTGTCATACCGCCACCGCGCAGATGGCTGATCAACTGCTGGCCATACGTGGTCTTGGTATAGCACCAAGACCTCTAAGTGGCAAACTGGAGCTGTTAATAGCTCTGTCCATAGGCTAACACTATACACGCTCCTGCAACTGCTCCACAGCTCTGACATCAGCCGTGGCAACTGTGGGATGCGTGGCAAGAGGCACTCCATTCAAAATATCAGCAGTAGCGATGGCAGGCTAAACCAGATACAAGAACATTACTTGAGAAGCAGGTATTACATTTTTTTTAACAATGGTCGAAAACGCTAATCGGGGTGCCCCACACTGAGGTGAGGGGCTTACTGACATGGACGTTTCCCTTTAATTATAATAAAGAGCCTACTGTCTTTAGACTGACATACTAAATGGTGCTCGCAATCTAGATAAATACCACTACTATGAGACAAACAAACAGCTAATAAAGCCATTTAAAAAAATCTGTTTGCTGGAGTTTATCTTATAAACTGTTGATACTGAGTACAAGATATCATTATCAATTCATATCATGTTTACATAGATACATATTAGGGCTGTGCGAACCTCCCAGAGTTCAACTGTGCAAACTTTGGCGGTTGAACCCTGTAAGGTTTGTCAAACAGCAGACTAGTTTATTGGTTCATCACCCCCGGCCATCTCGCACACACCAGGTGGTTTCTGGTATGCAGGGCATGCTAATGAGGGTTACCAACTCTGCCATTAGTTGATAGCCCTTATTAGCATACTCCGTGCAACAGAAGCCACCTCCTGTGCATGAGATGGCAGCAACGGCTCAGTGACGTGGTGCAGGTCTTTAAAAATAATTGGATAGTGGAAATTTTGATTAAAAAGAACTTGAACCTGGTGGAGCAGAGCACAGGGGACTTGGGAAGTAAAAGCAAGTTAACTTAACCTGAGTCCCCAATGGACCACAGTGAAACTAACTAGCCCCGTAGACCACTGTGTCAAGGTACTGTATAAGTCCAATTTTGTTTTGTCATCTTGCTTGTTGCCTGATGACTCAGAAGCATATACATACCCTTCTTGTATGTCACAAACTGAGCATCAGAGCAATGTCTCCTCTTGACCTATCTGTTGAGCTAGTGTCCGAAGAAACTTTATAATTTCTAGCAGTAACACACTGAACTGAACTTGGTATTAATTGCCATTTGAAAGACCTGTGAGCACAACTGATGTGGTCGTACAAGTGATTTTGAAGTTAAACAATGATGCGGCCACCTGTGAGCCAGGAAAGAGGGCAGCAGGGCTGGTGGGAACTTGGGAAAGAGTTGGAGATGCTAGTAGGGCTGTCTATCAGGGAAACATACATAAAATAGGGACAGTGTTTCAAGGACCTCATAGTGGAGTGAGTCAATCACTCACTCCTCTATCGGGTCCTCTGACCCTATTTTATGCATTACTTGGGCTGGGTGCGAACTGTGGTCTGCAGTTTGACTGATTCACCTGGTCTGCCCCTTTCATACCATGTAAAACCAGTTGAACCAAAAGTTCACCTATCTCCTCTAAAGTGTACCATGGTCCAAAAGAATAAAACACCCAAAGTTTGGGTTGTTCGATTTTTTTTGTAGAACCAGATTTGAAGCCCTAATAGATATGCAGTTTTTATGCTTACAAAATGATTTATAGAGTTTCAAACATGTGCCACTTTATTTTCATGTCCTGGCATGACCTTTCATATTGGGACCCCTAATAAAAGAGCATCTTTTCATGAGGCAATAATTCTTCAGATCTGTAACAGCAGTGTACTGTGTTAAAACAGCCCCATTCAAAGCACTCATTCAGGCCAGTGGGGTGTGCTTCCTCAATATGTAGGTCCAAAATGATTCTTTCCTGAGATACATTTCCCAGGTCTCCTGTCAATGGACCAAGCTGTTCTCTTTCTGTTACCACAAAATCAAATTGGTGAACCCTGTCTTTTCTCATTATTAGAGATGCACTTTCAGTGTTGCCCTTGTCAGTATCATGCAAATGTTTCCCTATTTGAACCTCACATTTTTTAAATGTTTTTCATCTATAAATCTCCCACAGGTACACGCAGCCATGTAAACCAATGCAGTGATATTACAGTTAATGAACCTACCTACTGTACATGGTACCATTTCTTTGTGATCAGATGTGCAAAACCAGTTGTCTTCCATACAACTCCACATTTGCAGCAGTTACCACACTTATTACAGCATGGTGGGAGAGGGCGAGCAACCAGACACTTGTTACTGGCCAGTAACTACTCCCAACATACACAGCAACATAACATTTGTCAGCAGATAAGGATATATGCATATCCCATGCCTTCTTGAACCCCATCACTGTTTTTGCCTATACCACCTTGACTGGTAAGCTATTCCACAAATCCACTACCCTTTCTGTGAAAAAGTACTTCCTCGTCCCTCCTGTCCTGAACCTACCTCCTCTCATTTCATGGCATGTCCCTTGTTCTTATACATCTTATGTTCTGAAAAATACTTCCTGTACCTTATTCACACCCATAAGGTATTTAAAGATTTCTATCTTATTCCCTTTCCCATTTCTCTTCCAGGGTGTACCGTTGAGTTCCCTCAATGTCTCCTCATAGGGTTTATGATGTAGACCCCTCACCATTTTGTTACTCTCCTCTGGACTGCCTCCACTCTGTCAATATCCTTCATTAGATGTGGCCTCCAGAACTGTACACCGTATTCTAAGTGAGGTCTTACCAATGATCTATACAAAGGCAACACTACCTCCCTCCTTCTGCTGGTGATCCCTCTCCTTATGCATCCTAGCATCCTACTAACCTCCCAAACTGCTTTTTCACATTGCCTGGCCACCTTTAGGTCCTCAGAGATTATTACCCCCAGGTCTATTTTCTGCTTGGTAGTCATCAATAACACACCATCCATTCTGTACTCAGCCTTTGGGTTTCTGTGCCCCAAATTATTTATTTATTTATTTATTTATTAGAGCCAGATTTAAATATATATCCTAAACTAACCTTCACTAAGCAGTGTAACTCAACCAGACCTCCTGTTGCCACCTAAAGAGGCCCCAGGCCAGACAATTTTCACCCAGCCCCTAAAATGCAGGACAGTGGGCTGCTGTGGTTTGTCTTAGTTTACCCAACAGAAAGTAATTCAAAGCAGTTTTTCCACAACTTACCCTGCTTATTTTGTCTTAAAGTAGCTCTACTTCAGTGCTGCAACCAAAACAGACTCTGCTTTGATGTGCAACATCTCATTTTCAGTAGGATCCTGCTTCTAACCCTTTCCATACAGTTGTTGGGTGTACTGGGGCACTAAGAGGTTAAGTCATTTGCCTGTTGTCACACGCTGAGTATTTGACTTTAGTGGGATTTGAACCTATGATTTCTGGATTTGCTAGCAAGTGCTCTAAAAGACCACACCTGCTTACTCAGCTACATACCTCTCAACCTTTTGTCACTGAAATCAGGGACACAGACACTCAAAATGAGGGACAGTGACCTACATGATGAGGGACACATCCTCAAATATAGGGGTACAGGTTCAGAACATGCTGGAAAACATTTAATTTACTTGCACAAACTTTATTTTTGATGTGACATTTTAGAATATTATGCATGTTTGCTTTAAAGTCTCAATTTACAACACATTCTGTGTGGGAGCTCCTTTTCTATGAGGGAGAGAACAATTTTGAGGGGTAAAATTAGGGTCGGCCCTCATAATCTGGGACAGTTGAAAGGTATGCTCAGCTAACCTCATTTTTATGTTTGCTTGCACGCATGCGCAAGAAACATTATGTGGCAGCTTAGGAGAGAAGCGGGTTGTGGAGGTGCGGCACTGTGGTGTCCAGTACCAGCACTGCATTTGTGGGCTTGGCAGTGTTTAACCAATGCAGGCCCACTGTCTTGATGACACTGGTTCTCCAGAAGTGCCACCAACTTGAAACGATTTGGCTGCCACAATCGGGGCCTTTGTGTCATCTTAGCATCCGCCATTCAGCTGCAATGAGGGAGCGACCCGTCATTGCAGAGCGGTACCTTGTCTGGTGTAACATTTCCATGAACATAGTGGCGGCTATCACCGTCCACCTCAGAGCCCCATGAAAGCCAACGGGAATGCCCAATTCCCCTCTCAGCATGCCCCTGACCCAGTTCATTTGCCGATGGGGGAACCCACTCCCCGTTGGCATAATGTCGCCCCCCCCCCCATTTGTTGTGTGCCGAGGGGGTGCCCAATCCCCCTCAGCATCATGCCCCCCCCAAACAGTCATTCTTTGCTGACGGGGGGCCCAGTCCCCATCAGCTTAAGTCCCTTCTCCCCCAAAACACAGGTGGCACACTGGGAGGCCACCCTAGTGTGACCAAAGCAAGCCTGCAAAAAAAAAAACCTTCCCACAACATCTTTTGTTTATTCTTTTGTCCCTGAAACCAAGAAAACAGTTCCTCACGGTGTCTCAGTAATGACCCTTCCCCCAACCCGCAGCCACCCTCTGCGCACCTCACCTTCCCACAACCCCCTCACCCCATACTTACCTCCGTAGCCCGGCGCGATGATCTCCGGTGGACCAGGCACGCATCTGCACTCTTCAAAGCCAACCATGAACTGAAGAAATGCCGGTAAACTGTATAATGGCATAAATAGGGTTTTTTCAACTTATGTGGATATCTCTGCCATTTTTTTGACTTTCAGCATGGGGTTATTGGGACCCCTCCTCATAAATTTAGTCACTGTCACTGCTTTGTTCGGTCCTAAAAGGTGATTTCACGGTCACTGCATGGAATCACCTTTCAGAACCAATTAACGAAATGACAGTGCCACTGTTCATGAGGTGGGCTCTCAAAAAGCCTATGTTGCAAATTTGGTGAAAAAAATATTACTGTTTTGCGAGTGTGCATTGCGCAGTTTCCACATACACTCGTAACTTCACAAATTTGTAATGTTTTCACTCCAGATTTTCAACATAGACATTTTTACACATCTCTTTATGAACAGTACAGCTGTCATTTTTCACTTCCTGGATGAAATGTCTTTTCGCGCTTCTGGCGCAGAATAACGCGGACACTGTGGGAAATCAGTGTCTGGGACAGAGTAAGAAAATCACAGTTACACTGTTTATGAGCAGTGGTCCTAAAATGCCTATGTTGAAAATTTGTTGACGAAAGTCCGTAAAATGACTCTGTTATGAGTGTGCGTTGTACAGTTTCCACGCACCCTCGTAACTTTGCAAATTTATAATATTTTCACTCCAGATTTTCAACATTGCCATTTTTTCTCACCTCCTTATGAATAGTACAGCTGTCATTTTTCACATCCAGGCTGAAATGTGTTTTCCCACTTCTGGCACAGAATAGCGTGGCCGCTGTGGGACATCAGTGTTCGGGACAGATTAAGAAACTCATAATGACACTGTTCATGAGCAGAGGTGCTGAAATGCCTATGTTGAAAATTTAGTGACAAAAGTCCATAAAATGACTGTGCTATGACCGTACATTGTGCAGCTCTTTGCGGATGACTCCAAACTGGGAGCACTAGTGGGTAGGGAAGAAGCAAGAGAGACAGTCCAGGGGGACCTGGCTACCCTGGAGGGGTGGCCAAGGAGGTGGGGATTGAAGTTTAATGCTGGGAAATGTAAGGTACTTCATTTGGGGGTCAGAAACCTGGGCCATGTATACACCCTGGGGGGTCACACTGCAAGCCACATTGGGGGAGAGGGATCTAGGGGTGGTGGTAGGCGTCAAAATGAATAACTTAAAAAATTGAAGAAGAACAGCAGCCAAAGCAAACAGGATACTGGGCTGCATAGCCAGGGGAATTACATCCAGGATGAAGGAGGTGATCATCCCTCTATATAATGCCTTGGTCAGGCCGCAACTCGAGTACTGTGTACAGTTCTGGAGACCTCATCTGAAGAAGGACATAGCACTGCTGGAGAGGGTCCAGAGGAGAGCAACCACGATGATTCAGGTCATGGTGGGAGGCCCTATGAGGAGTGACTGGAAGAGCTTGGGCTGTACACACTGGAGGAGAGGAGAGACGGGGAGACATGATAGGGATCTTCAAGTACGTAAGAGGAATAACCAAGAGCGGAACCAAGAAGCTGTTCAGGCTAAAGAAGGGGGGAACAACCAGGGGGCATGAGTGGAAGCTGGAGGGGGATGAGAATGAGAAGGACCTGCAGAAACTTGAAGAATGGTCAGGGTTTGGCAGTTGAAATTTAATGCAAAGAAGTGCAAGATAATGCATATGGGGCACAAAAACCCTGGCACAATATATCAGTTGGGGGGTGAGGATATAGCATGCACCAAGCAGGAAAGGGATCTTGGGGTTATCATCACTGATGACCTCAAGGTAGGGAAACAGTGTGACAAGGCAGCAGGTAAAGCAAATAGGATGCTGGGATTTATAGGCAGGGGCATCACCAGCAGGAAAAGGGAGGTCATAATTCCGCTATACAAGACACTAGTGAGGCCCCACCTGGAGTACAGTGTACAGTTCTGGAGACCATACCTACGTAAGGACATAGACAGGGTAGAGAAGGTTCAGAGGAGGGCAACAAAGATGGTGCATGGATTGCATCACAAGTCCTATGAAGACAGGTTGAAGGAACTGAACATGTACTCCCTGGAGGAGAGGAGGGAGAAAGGGGAAATGATAGAGACATACAAGTATCTTACAGGGAGGAACAGGGTGCAGGAAAACACTATTTTTAAGCAAAAAAGATGTTCTAGGACTAGAGGGCATGGGATGAAGTTGGAGGGAGGACAATTCAGAGGAAACATGAGGAAGAATTTCTTCACAGAACAGGTGGTGGACAAGTGGAACACCCTGCCAGAGGAAGTGGTGGGGGCTGAAACAATCACGGGATTTAAGAATGCATGGGATAGACATAAAGGAATTCTGGAGGTCAGGGGTAAGGGGCAACAGACTTCTAGGAAAACATAAACTGAACTTACAAGCTCAAATGGGCAGACTGGGTGGGCCATAGGCCCTTATCTGCCGACACTGTCTATGTATCTATGTATCTATGTATTTATTTGATTCTCGAAATTCACCTTTGAGCAATAAGTGCTCTTTTCCAAAGGTTCCACATCAGTTACAGTAACATTTAAGGCTCACAACATTTAGGGCACATAACATTTAAGGCACATTACATATAAGGCACATAATCTAGCTCTTGGGGAGCTTGGTCCACCGTACATTCATTGGACTAGGACAGATTCACTGATTGCCCTGATAGGGTCTAGTCTGGTACTTCTAAAAGTACTGTTAGTAAACACCCTGACAACTGGTGCATTATGAGGACACGATGCTAGCCCAGGTTGGGCTTGGTCTGTGGGGCACCGGCGATTTAAGACTTTACTGTTTGGGGGGTGGTTGCCACCAGCGGTGGCAGCATGGAGTACGAGCAACATGCAATTGGCAGTTGCCATTTTATCATGCGTAGCAGCAGCATGGCATGTGGCCATCTTTGCGAGTTCCATTTTCAGGACTGGCTTAAACTGTGAGATCTTGGGTAGACCCCTTATGGGTTCAGGGAAATTGTTCATCCAGCGCACAGCTCGGGTAGCAAAAGAGCACTTCCCTAGGCTGGTTTTGCTGTAACGGACTTCAAGGGCTTATCTAGACATACTCTCGGTTAAGTAGGTTATTATTAACTGGGCAAAGAAGGTCACTGATTGCTGTTGGGGTGACGCCCAATTGGGCTTTTCTAGCCAGGAGGCAAGTCTGGTATTTTAGTCTTTCCTGGAGAGGGAGCCATCCTGTTTGGGAGTACAAGGAGCAGATATGCATTAGTCTGTCTGCATTCCTAACAAAGCGGCATGCTTTGTTGAGGACCGTGTGTATCCTATTTAGGACCGTCTCACAGGCCGCACCATAAATGGGGAAATCATAGTCTATGATGGGGAGTATTGTTGCGGAGACCACCAGGCATCTTGCTTCTGGGGTTAGGTTCAATTTTTGCCTGTAGAGTGCTCTGAGTTTTTGGTTGGTCTGGTTGGTTAAAAGAGATAGGAAATGATTTTTTACATAATTAACTGCCCTTCCATCTTCCTTTCCATGCCAGTTATGTACTCTGATGTGCTTTGATGATTTTTTGATAAATAAATAATCTAACTTTGGGGTGCCTTCACATCTACATCGAGTTCCGTGCTCCTTAATAGTTACTGCTCTTGATTTTCCTATTTCTAAGACATTCTATGACATCAGAAACTCCCATTCCATGCTATTAATCTAAATGGCCTGGAAAGGTGCTTGTGATGTCATAGAATATTCAGTCAATGTGAAAAGAGAGAGCAGCAACTGCTGAGGAGGGATTCAGGGACCTTTAAAAGGCAACAAAATTTGATTATTAGTTAAAAAAAGGTCAAAAACATATCAGAATACTAGGTAGCCAATAAAAAAACAACTAGAGGACTTCTACAGGTGTAAAAACTGTTTCCTTGTTCCAGAACTGCACTGTGTGTATTGAGGATGATCAGAGGGGGTACTTTCTTCTTGTTATGCTGCCCTGCGAACAACGTCGACTTAGTGTTTTTGTAATTTAGTACAAGTTTGGTTCCTTCAAACCATTGTTCTAGGGCCTTGAAACTGTTTTGTAGATCACTGGTTAGCGCAGCCATTTGGGAGTTACTGTTGTAAATTACCACATTATCGGCATGCAGTAACATTTTGAAATGGGGACATGCTTTAGGAAGTCTGTTGATGAAGAGGCAGAAGAGGAGAGGGCCAAGTATTGACCCCTGTGGGACCCTGACTGTGACCCTTTTAACATTTGAGACTACCCATCGATCTTGACCCTCTGTGATCTCCCTGAGAAGTAGTATCTGAACCAAGAGAGGGTTTCGGTAAAGAGGCCCAGTGCGGCTAGCTTTTCCAGTAGCAGTAGGTGATTTATGAGGTTGAATGCCTTTGTTAAGTCTATATACCATGAAGCCCACCAGGATGAAGCCCAACTTTGCAGAATTCTGTAGTACAGTTACTGCAGGAAACAGTGGAATTTCAGTGGGAGTTGATCCCTTTTGTCGTGCAGGAAACCTGTGACACTGCACTGCATCCTGGCGGGCTTCACTGTATGTAGCACCTATCAGCTGATGTTTGTCGAGAGCCGTGTGTAGATAGTTGGTGTACTCATCCAGTGCAGTCCCAGTGCTATGGAGTTTCTGAAACCTTGTTGTTGCTTACAGAGCAGGTTATATTTGTTTAGGTAGGAGACTAATTGATCAGAAGCAATTTTCTCCAGAGCCTTGGACAGAGGGGAGGGGATGGAGATCGGTCTATATTTTTGTGGACTGGTGTGACAATGGTGGCATTCCAGGTTTTGGAGAACTGGGAGAGTTGTAAGGACATATTGAAGATTTTGGACAAGGGAATTGCTAATACGTCCAGAGCTTGTGCCAATAGCTTCAGATCTACCTTGTCTCTACCCATTCTTGTCTTGCCTAGGATGTTTTTAATATAGTTGATGGTTTCCTTCATGGTGGCTTGCTTGAAGTAGAAGTCTGGGGGATCCACTTCAGGTCTGGGTGAAGTGCTCTGCCCAGCATGTTCCTCTTCGTTGATACTTTGAGTCTGGTGGAATGTGGTCAGGTCAGTGAAGGCCTCATTGAAGATGTCCACTATTTCGGAGGGCTCAATGGTGCTTTTTCCCCTAGGAGTTTAGCATTGTAGGAGATGCTTTAGTGTTGTTGCCTAGGAGGTCTTTTAGGCAGTCCCAGAATTTCTTCTCGTTGGACCGTGTTTTTGTCTGTTTTTTCTTTATAGTAATCTGCTTTTGCTCTCCTGACTTCTTGAGTGCATTTGTTGTGGGCTGCTTTGTACTTTTGCATGTCTGCAGGCAATCCTGAATCCTTTGCACAGGACCATAGATTATCCCTGGCCTGAAATTATGCAAGTAACTCAGGAGTGAGCCATTCTGATGTAACTCCTTTCATTTTACGCTTTTTAGGGGTGCAAATTGTCACAGGCCATATTAAACTGATAAATGAAGTAATCCAGTGCAGAGTTGATGTCTGGGATGGCATCAAGGAAGCTCCAATCCACTTGGGTCAAGAAGGATTTCAATGCAGCCATTGATTCTTTTAGGAGGCATCTGTAGGAGATAGTTTTGGGGGGGATCTTAGGTTTTCTGGAGGACCTTTCACGGAGTACAGGCAACTGGTCGTTGATTGTGTCGGACAGGACCTCAACCTTGGTCATCTTTTCTGGATGCATGGCTAGGGTCCAATCTATTAGGGTTTTTGTCCCTGTTTTGTAATTAGTCCTTGTGCAGTCCTTAACCATCTGAGTAAGGAACAGGATAGCATTAAACCCATTTTTTCGCATTAAAACCCAGCTGCCATACTCTTAACTACTCTTCAAGTTTTCTCGGGTCTCTCCTCATCCTTTCTATACCACCTGGAGTATCCACCCTATTGCAGATTTTGGTGTAATCTGCAAATAGCCAGACTTTCCCCTCTAGATCCTCTGCAATGTCACTTATAAAGATATTAAAGAGGACTGGTCCTAACACTGATCCCTGAGGCACACCACTGGTCAACCTCCCATCCTCTGAGTGAACTCCATTTTCTACCACCCTCTGCTGCCTATCCCCCAGTCAATTTCATATTCAGTTTATAACATTTTGATCTACTCCTAGGCTGCTCATCTTGTTTAAAAGTCCTCTGTGTGGTACTGAGTCGAATGCCTTTCTAAAGTCCAGGCAGGCCACATCCACCACTCCACCCTGATCTAATTCCTTGGTCACCCAGTCAAAGAACTCTATCAGATTTGTGGGACATGACCTCCCACTCATGAATCCATGCTGTCTTGGTTCTTGCAACCCATTTAATTCAAGATATTTCACCCTCCTCTCCTTCAGCCGTGATTCCATTAACTTTTCCACCACCAATGTGAGGCTAGTGGAAATCAGGGGGAGGCAGGAAATTACGGGCCTGTCAGCCTGACGTCAGTGGTGGGCAAGGTAATGGAATCACTACTGAAGGAAAGGATTGGGAATAACTTTGTTACCAGTAGTCTATAGGATCCAAGGCAACATAGTTTCACAGAGGTGAGGTCCATCTTGTAAATGAGCTACGCAATGATGTTCGCCTGATTAAATAAAGATTTTGATTGATTGATTGATTGAAACCTGATTGAGTTCTTTTACTGGGTAACCAAGGAAGTGGATCGGAGGAGCAGTGGTTGTGGCCTACCTGGTTTTCAGCAAGGCCTTCAACACTGTTCCATACAGAAGACTGATAAGCAAGCTGGGGAGCCTAGGAGTAGGTCCTAAGGTAGTAAAATGGGTAGAGAGTTGGCTGGGTAATAGGAGTCAGAGGGTGATGGTAAATAGCATCCACTCTGGAGTAGGCAAAGTGACCAGTGGGGTGCCACAAGGATCAGTACTGGGCCCGATCCTCTTCAATGTCTTTATCAGCAATGTTACAGAAGGCCTGGAAGGAAATTATGCCTGTTTACGAACAACACAAAACTCTGTAACAGGGCGGACACACTGGGGTGTGTGTGGAAAGAATGAGGAACGATCAAAAAAAGCTGGAGGAATGGTTATGGGTTTTACAGCTGGGTTTTAACACTAAAAAGTGCAAAACCATGCACATGGGGTACAGAAACCCGGAGGAAACATACCAACTGGGAGGAGAGGTATTAACAGTCACAAAGCATGAAAGAGACCTGGGGGTAATCATTTTTGATTACCTATGTAACCCCTAGATGGCGCTATCCCAGGGGCTACTACCCCTGCTTGATTTGCCACTAACAGGTTGAGGGGCCTGGATCCAATGGCGGGTGCCTCCACCCAGAGGTCAGGGTTTGCAATAGTTAAACTTACTTGGTCACAGCCCTCTGGGACACTGCAACCCCCTTTCTTCCACTAGTGGCCCACACAATATATCAAATTACCTTCACAGTATACTCTTACCCCAGGACTAGTTCTGGCACTGGGACCTCCTGTGAAATAAGATACAGTGCAACAATCACAGTACAGTACTTTAACATAGACAAATACCTCAGGAAGTATAACTTTGCTGAAACAAGCAGCTCTGATTTATTTAGGGGGATATAACAAGGACAGGGGGAAATCAGGTTAATTAGCTTATCACTTTACTATCTACCTATGGCTCTGTGCACAGGCCTATCCCTACCAGTTACTGTCCCTGGGTACCCAAGCCCTAGTGGCTAGTCCAAACCGTGGCAGCTGGTAGGGGCCCTTTCACACAGTGAAAAGAAAATTAGTTTAAACAGTCAGCAGTACAGTGATTCCATTTGGATTTAATGTGGCAATTCAACAGGGAGCGACCCTGAATTAGTACTCACGACCTCCAAACAAGATAGGGTCCTTCAACGTCAGCAGGGCTACTCTTGAGCTCCACGAGACTCTTCACACATTTATATGGTAAAAAGAAAGTACTATACCAGGCAGGCTGCTTCTCTATCCCGATCGCAATTACTGCACAATACCGGGAGAACACAGATTCAGTTCCTGACAGACCGAGTGCAATTCAACAATTTCTCCAGTCTTCTACAGGGTGAGCCTGGTTTCTGCTCTTCAGAGATCCTTTGATTCTCTTCACAGGATGGATTCAGTCCTAACAAGCAGTTACACAAGCTGCAGACCGGAACTCTGGGCCTTACACCGTTTTTGACTGAAACTGTGCACTGAAGGAGCACAGGGTTTCTTTCCCTTCACTGCCAGATCTAAACTGAAACTCCAACAGACAAAACCGGGCACTTCCTTTGAGTTCCTCCCAGTTCTTGACTGGATTGGCTGCTGCTTGTTGGTCCAAAAAGGCGCCGAAGTCTAAACTACGTCTCCCAGAGTCACTGCCCACAATCCTCTTGTGGCTGGCTCAGATTATGAGTCCAAGTTCTGATTCGTCCAGGCACCATTTTAGAGCTGGCTTACCCCACACTGATTGGTCCAGTTCAGCAGTTCAAAACCAGAATGGGAACTAGGCAGACACAGTTCTGACTGCAAAGAAAGCAGGTTAGACAAACTGTATTTTCATTATTACTCTAAATTATTTCTGGCAAACAGTTACATCTTTCAGATAGGTTCCTTTGCACTCTAGTGACTGCAGAAATGGAGTGAATTGCAGCAGCTCGAGTGGTACTCAAACAGAGAAGCACACAGTCCCCCATACAAACTAATTATGTCTGCAAGCAGACAGCTCTTAAAGAGACAGTACCAGAGGCTCTAAAACACTCACTGATAAATGGCTTAACGCCAAACACCATTCAGGCTTGGAGCATTCAAGCAAGCTCCTGGAAGTCTTTTGGGAACCCCCATTTGCAGGGGGTTACACTCTTCCTGGTTTGGGAAAGCTTGACGTCCGCGTCAAGCAAGTACCCATAAGTTTGACTGCAACCATATACATTTGCATTAGGCTCACACATGTAATCATCAGTCAATACATCATTTTACCAAGAACACATTTCTGAAACATTGCAGTACATCACTCTTTACACAGTATTACACACATTGTACCATAACTCAAGTTATTACCTCTTGTACATGAAACCTGAAGAGAGGGGCCCTTCCTATCAGTTACCTTGGGGCTGGACGGGCAAGGCACCATACTTAGAGGGCAACACAAGTAACTTGGAGTTAGCACTGATGCTCAGTTTGGGCAATGAGCTTGGGACACATACACTCCTTTATGGACAACATTGAGAGGCAAGTCCACAGGCCTCCCAAGTGAATCATAACTGAGGTGCACCACAGGCTTTACAGCTTGACCAGTCTTTCTAGGGGAACTGTTACAGTCTCTGCACTCTGAGCCTCATTTCAGCATTGTCCTCACTTGTCAGGGAGTCTCCTGGGGTAGAGAGGCTAGAACTTGGGGCACTTTCAGCTCCAGGAGTTACAGTTTCTGAGTCCACAACATTTGGCTCGCATGGAGAGCTTTCGGACACTGGCAGTGGACTGTCAGGGCACTCAAAATACTCTTCTTGTTCGGTGTATCACCAGTCTGCCCCAATCTATCATTTCCTCCCTGAAAGCTCAAACAGTTCAACCATGCACAATGATTCCATTTCATCTGATCTGATGCTTTGCACTTCACTTTCTGGGAGCATTGGCTCCAGGGATGAAGCTGGGGCTTAGACAGTCAGAAGGCCCAGCTTTGTCTCCAGTATTGACTAGGGATTGCCCTGAAACAATTGACTCAGTTCGTAAGAAGGATAGTATTCAAAGTCACTCTCACTTTCTTCTGATATGGACTGACAGTCATGCTCAACTGGGACTTGTGCAGGGGAACACTTTAACTCTGCTTCTGTAGGTGCAGACTTCCTTGATCTTTTCTTAGCAGCAGCCGTAGTCACTGGTCCAGAGGGGCATCTTCTGGGGCTCAGACTCAATCAGGATTTGTCAATGGGCAGTAAATGATTTCTATGCATTGTTTTACATCTTTTGAATTGTTCTCAGGCCTTACTTTGTACACTGGCAGATCACCTAGTTTGCCCACTACAATGTGAGGGAGATGGTGCCATCTGTCAGCAATCTTGTGTTTGCCATGCAGTCCCAGATTTCTTAGCAATGCCGATCTCCCTCCTGGAGTTCCTGTGCTTTCACCTTTTATCATACCGTTCTTTGTTGGCCAGATTTCTTTTGGCAGCCATGGTTTGAGCCAGTTGGTACACATGAGTTAGCTGGGCCTTTAACTTTTTGCACATACTGTAAATAGTTGTCAGCTTGAACCCCATCAGGAGAGACCCCAAAACACACATCTACTGGTAGTCGAGCTTCTCTTCCAAACATCAGGCGGTAGGGGAGAACCCAGTGGCATCACTTTTGGTGCAGTTATAAGCATGTACCAGGGTGCTAATTTGTTGGCTCCATCTAGGCTTGTCCTTTGGGTGCAGGGTGCCAGCATATCTAGCAAGTGCGGTTGAAACGTTCAGGCTGTGGGTCCCCTGGGGGTGGTAAGGAGTGGTTCTGGACTTTCGCACTCCCACAGAGAAAGCATCTCTTTGATCAGGCGACTCTCAAAGTCTCTCCTTGATCAGAATAGATTCTTTGTGGAGCCCCATAGTGAACAAAAGTTTTCTACAAGTACTTTGGCCACAGTGGATGCTTTCTGGTCTTTGGTGGGGAAAGCTTGGGCATATCTCGTGAAATGGTCAGTGACCACCAGCACATTACTGATATTTCTTTGATCTGACTCCAAACTCAGAAAATCAATACAGACCAGCTCCATGGGTGCACTGTGGTGATGTTAACAAGGGGAAGCCCTCTGGGGCAAAGCTTTCTCTGTAAGCAGCGACTACAAGTTCGAATGTGTTGATCACATCAGCCCCATCTTAGGCCAATAGAATCTGGATCTCACCAAGTCAAGTGTTCTGTCTATACCAAGGTGCCCCATGTGGTTGTGCAAGGACCTCAGTACTAAGTCTCGAAGGCAGTGGGCAGCACTAGTTGTTGTTTGTCTACTTGTCCCCTCTGTCTACTGTTTCTCTGTATAACAGTTTATTGATCAGTTTCAACTTAGGACCTTCTTTGTATAACAGTGCAGTTCTCAAATCAGTGGAGCGTAATTTGGACACATCTTTTCCTGCATAGAGGGCTTCTAAAGCTGCTTTGATCATGGGATCGCGGGATTGAGCCCGCTGAATACTGTCATTGTCCAGCTGAGGCAGTGCACCAATGTCTGTTGCAGAAAAGTGGCAATAAGCAGCAGGTATGCAATTCTCAGAGGGTCCCAAGCAATCCACCATGCAGTCCACTGCGTCCGTGGACATTTGTTCCTCCCTGTCAAACTCTCTCGGCAGAGTGCCCAATGTCAGGTTCTGCCAATCGGACCAATCATTCTGGGGAACAGGCCTCCGGAAGAGAGCATCAGCATCTATGTGGTTCAGACCTGCTCGGTATTCGAGAGCATAGTCATATGTAGATAATGCAGAAAGCCACCTATGGCCAGTGGCATCCAACTTAGCTGAGGTCTGCACATAGGTCAAAGGATTATTGTCAGTTTTACTAGTATTTAGCCCCATACAAGTGCTCATGGAATTGGTCAACAATAGCCCACTTCAAAGCTAGGAACTCTAACTTATGTACAGGATAGTTCTTTTCGGATGGGGTCAGGCTTCTACTGGCAAAGGCCACTGGTCTCAGGCCATTCTCGTGCTTTTGGTACAACACAGCCCCAACCCTTGCAAGCTAGCATCAGTGTGCAGGACGTAAGGTTTTCTTGGATTGGCATAGGCAGCACTGGAGCATGGGTAAGTTGAATATGATCTCATGAAAAGCAGTCTCACAATCAGGAGTCCAGCGGGCCCCAAATACTTCACTTGGATGAAAATACACTCTTTCAGTCTTGAGGACGCTGACTTTGGTATTTTTTGTGGGTTGGGATCTCGAGTAAGGTTAAGTAAAGGCGGATCACTCTTGAATAGTCCTTGATGACGCCGATAATAACCATAGAATCCCAGGAATCTTTGCAGTTCTTTTTAGATTTTGGGCTGTGGCCAGGTGGTCAAGGCCTCAACTTTACTTGGGTCGGTCTCTATTCCTCGGTGGATACTATGTGTCCCACATACTTTACTGATGTTTGAAAGAATTGACACTTATCAATGGACAGTTTAAGGCCAAGTCCTCCAGTCGGTCCAATACCTTAAATAATCTGCTCTCATGTTCCTCCAGTGAGCTGCCAAACACAATAACATCATCTAGGTATACCAGGCACTCTAGTAAGTTCATGTCCCCCCCACTGCACGCTCATCAATGTCGTTGAAAAGTGGCTGGGCACCTGAAATCGCTAGGCATCCTCATGAATTCATAGAACCCAGCGGACAGATAAAGGCTGTCTTCTCACAGTCCTCTGGGGCCATCGGGATCTGGTAGTACCCACTGCGGAGATCCAACACAGAGAACCACTTGCTCCCGTTTAGGCAGTCCAAAGCATCCTGAATGCGTGGCATTGTGTACTGATCAGGGATAGTCCGCCGGTTTAAGGTGCGATAATCCACACACATCCTTACTGTCCCATTCTTTTTCCTCACTACCACAATGGGGAAAGCATAAGGGCTGCTGGATTCTTGTATTACACCAGCAGCTAACATCTCTTGCAGATGCCGTCTCACATCATCTATGTCAGCAGGTGCCAGGCGTCGAGACCTCTCACGAAATGGTCTTTCATCATGCAGCCGGATATTGTGCTCAGCTCCTTGCACGCATCCTACGTCCCATTCCTTTAAAGAAAACACCTGGTCTCTCTGGGCAAGCTTCACTGATCCTCACTTTCCATTCAGCTGGCAACGGAGTCGCCAAATCAAACAAGTCAGGCGTTACTCTATCATTCTTCCTCGAACTCTTGCTGCTGGGTAGCACTGCAGTGTCTGCACAATGCACATTAGCCAGGATGCAACCTCTATTTACTCGAATGTCTCTTTCAGACACATTATGAACTTGGACCATTACCCTTCTGGCATAAGCATGAGCTCTAGCGGGCAAAATACTAGGCTTGACCAGCAGTCCCTCTGGCAATTTTCCATCGCCTGGTGCATCCAACATTAATATTTTATTCTTAACATCCTTTCTGATATGGACCTCTCCCTGTAAGGTACACTGGGCATTTGGCGCCAGGATCAGAGACTCAGGATCCTTCTTCCATACAATTCCGACCGGTTCCTCTGGTTCTATTTTTCTCATCATCTCTGTGCCTCATAGGCCTTCTTAATTAAAGCTGGAACTCTTAAAGCTCTACTAGTTTTGACCCTGTTTTTCATAACACAACTGTGCCAGCCTTCCGAACATATGAGCATTTGTTCCAATCAACAAAGGGACACCATCATACAGTCCAGTGGGGGACACACTAAGGCTAGAGTCTCTACTTGTTCGGCCACTCCAGCCACGGAGGTGGGGAAAGACAGCCAAATTCGGATATACCCGGAATAGGGTAGGCCTTCTCACTTAACCCCATACATGCAGTCCTTCTAATGGTTGTAAGGGCACGCCTGACAAATGCTTCTGATACCAATCCTGGAACATAATTGTCACTTGGGAGCCACTGTCTAATACAGCTCTTGTAGACACTCCATTCACCTTTACAGTGGTCTCCATGGAGGGACCCACTATTCTGGACCAGTCTGGAGAGGCGATAGTGGGGGCCTGGGCAACTGACCTTGCCACAAAAGGACGTGAGTTAGCATTTTTGGTGCCCTCACTGGGATCATTTCGTGCACCTCTTAACCACTGATTTGTTCTCTGAAGCTCTCCTTGTAGCCTATATGCAACTTTGTCAGTGTCTTTTGGGGACCGGCATTCCCTTTTCATGTGCCCATCCTTCCCACAATTATAGCAAAACATACTTTCTGGAGTTTGAGCTGGCCGAGGCGCCACACTGGGAGCCAGGGCGGGGGTATTACTAACTGGAAACCTTGGTGCCATCTCTGTCTGCGGCATGATAAGCATTTGGAGACATCTCGTCAGTTTCTCCACTTCCATGGTCAAGGAATTGAGTTTGGAGCTGTTATCAGCAGGAGATACATGGTGGTACCCCACCCCCATAGCAGATGCAGTCGGATATAGGTCAGGGCCCGTACATGCAGGCGTGGCCTTCATAAAGGACTGTTTTGAATTCGCGATCTCTCTCAACAGTTCGCCCCATTGTGGCATATCTTTTCCTTGTCAGAGCACTCATTGACTGCCAACCTCTGCCCCTGAACTTCACTTGATGGGCCACCCTCAGTCACTGGTCGTAGCCGCAGCTATTGGTGCAGGTCCTCCCGGTGCGCCCTTTTCTCAACTCCTCAATTTCTCTCATTAACTCATCATAGGAGGGTGGGATTCCAGTCGATTTGCCAGGTAACTGAAGCAACAGCAGTTCTGAGAAGGGGCAGACTTAAGGATCCTGTCCAACCTGGTTCTGTCCAGTTCAATCGCTGGCAAACTACCCTTTCTGAGGCATTCTTGCAACAATTTTTCCAGCGAGATACATACACAGACAACAACTCCCTTGGTACTGTTGTGCATTTCTTACTCTCCACCATAGATCCTCATCAGAATCTGGGCTCCCATACACATTCTCCAAGGCCTCAAGATAGGCCTGTGCAGTCACTTCAGGGTTACTGGCCCGTTTAGCACAGATGGTAGCCAGGGCAGGACCTCGGAGGCTCTCACTAACCCTCTTTCCACTTTCGGCTTCCGAGCATTGCCATTCTAGCACTTGGGGGGCAACATAGTCTATCCAGGTCTCCCAGTCATCCTCCCCTTGGGGGGTGGGGAGGGTGCCAGAGAAGATCCTCAACCTTGGTAGAGTGGTGACTAATGGCAGGTGCAGAAATAGGAGTCTGCATTGGTTCAGCCACCATTACGGGTACTGGAGCGGGAGAGGGTGTTGGGGGAGGAACACCCCCAGGTGGCAAGAATAGTTTCTTCAAGTCCTCCACAGTTTTCCCTTCCCCCAGCAACCGTTTAGCAAATTTCTCCTCAAAAGTTTCAGACAGTGGTGGGGGCTCATTCCCCACCGGGTCTTTACTGTACTTAGTTATCACTCTCCAGGCAGTGAGGGCTCCCTCTGGGGTAATGGTCTGTGGCACTTTGGAGCTATCTATGGGATCCTTAAACTCTACTAGGGCTAGGAAAGTGTGGGTGAGCAGATTAGCATGCCGACCCACCACCACAGGGTTTTGTAAACCTTCCACCTTGGAAAGTACTCCTGTACAGTGTCCGTTATTGATACCCAGGGGATGTCCAGGATAAGCATAGCATTTTGGGGGTCAATCTCCTCCCAGTACACCACTCCACCAGCGGTGCACAGCCACTTCTGTCGGGTACCCATTTTTTTTCTTAACAGTGGTTCAGTAAATATGGCCACTAGAGGACACACAATCCCAGCGGTGAGCCTCCAAGATGTAACCCTAGATGGCGCTATCCCAGGGGCTACTACCCTGCCTGATTTGCCACTAACAGGTTGAGGGCCTGGATCCAATGGTGGGTGCCTCCACCCAGAGATCAGGGTTTGCAATAGTTAAACTTACTTGGTCATAGCCCTCTGGGACACTGCAACCCCTTTCTTCCACTAGGTGGCCCACACAATATATCAGAATTACCTTCACAGTATACACTTACCCCAGGACTAGTTCTGGCACTGGGACCTCCTGTGAAATAAGATACAGTGCAACAATCACAGTACAGTACTTTAACATAGACAAATACCTCAGGAAGTATAACTTTGCTGAAACAAGCAGCTCTGATTTATTTAGGGGAATATAACAAGGACAAGGGGAAATCAGGTTAATTAGCTTATCACTTTACTATCTACCTATGGCTCTGTGCACAGGCCTATCCCTACCAGTTACTGTCCCTGGGTACCCAAGCCCTAGTGGCTAGTCCAAACCGTGGCAGCTGGTAGGGGCCCTTTCACACAGTGAAAAGAAAAATTAGTTTAAACAGTCAGCAGTACAGTGATTCCATTTGGATTTAATGTGGCAATTCAACAGGGAGCGACCTGAATTAGTACTCACGACCTCCAAACAAGATAGGGTCCTTCAACGTCAGCAGGGCTACTCTTGAGCTCCACGAGACTCTTCACACATTTATATGGTAAAAAAAAGAAAGTACTATACCAGGCAGGCTGCTTCTCTATCCCGATCGCAATTACTGCACAATACCCGGGAGAACACACAGCAGATTCAGTTCCTGACAGACCGAGTGCAATTCAACAATTTCTCCAGTCTTCTACAGGGTGAGCCTGGTTTCTACTCTTCAGAGATCCTTTGATTCTCTTCACAGGACGGATTCAGTCCTAACAAGCAGTTACACAAGCTGCAGACCGGAACTCTGGGCCTTACACACGTTTTTTGACTGAAACTGTGCACTGAAGGAGCACAGGGTTTCTTTCCCCTTCACTGCCAGATCTAAACTGAAACTCCAACGGACAAAACCAGGCACTTCCTTTGAGTTCCTCCCAGTTCTTGACTGGATTGGCTGTCACTCACAATAGACTGCTGCTGTTGGTCCAAAAAGGCGCCGAAGTCTAAACTACATCTCCCAGAGTCACTGCCCATACAATCCTCTTGTGGCTGGCTCAGATTATGAGTCCAAGTTCTGATTCGTCCAAGGCACCATTTTAGAGCTAGCTTACCCCACACTGATTGGTCCAGTTCAGCAGTTCAAAACCAGAATGGGAACTAGGCAGACACAGTTCTGACTGCAAAGAAAGCAGGTTAGACAAACTGTATTTTCATTATTACTCTAAATTATTTCTGGCAAACAGTTACATCTTTCAGATAGGTTCCTTTGCACTCTAGTGACTGCAAAATGGAGTGAATTGGCAGCAGCTCGAGTGGTACTCAAACAGAGAAGCACACAGTCCCCCATACAAACTAATTATGTCTGCAAGCAGACAGCTCTTAAAGAGACAGTACCAGAGGCTCTAAAAACACTCACTGATAAATGGCTTAAACGCCAAACACCATTCAGGCTTGGAGCATTCAAGCAAGCTCCTGGAAGTCTTTTGGGAACCCCCATTTGCAGGGGGGTTACACCTAAATGTAGCTAAACAGTGTGACAAAGTAATGGGGAAGGCTAGTGGAAAGAGGGAAGTAATAATACCCCTGTGTAGATCACTGGTGAGACCACATCTCGAGTGCTGGGTCAAGTTCTGGAGGCCCGATCTCCATAACGACATAGATAGGGTGGAGGCGGTACAAAGGAGGGCAACCAAAATGGTGCAGAGCCTGCATTAAAAGCCCTATGAGGAAAGGCTTAAGGAATTAAATATATCCTCCTTGAGGGAAAGGGGAGATGTGAGAGAAACATTTAAATACATCACAGGTAAAAACAAGGTGCAGGAAGGTAGTATCTTCCAAAGAAAAAGATGCTCGAGGACAAGGGGTCACACTGTTAAGATGGAAGGGGAGAGGCTCAGACGAAATGTGAGGAAATACTTCTTCACAGAGAGGGTGGTGGACACATGGAACAGCCTCCCAGCGGAGGTGGTGGGGGCTGTAACAGTTACAGAATTCAAGAATGCATGGAATAGACACAAAGGGATCTTGGAAGTAAGGGGGGGAGATCGGACATTGAGTTAGGGTCTGCGGTGTCACTATAAGGAGAGAAAATAGGGCAGGATAGGTGGGCCAGGAGGTCCTTATCTGCCGACAGCTTCTATGTTTCTGTGTTAACTGGTCTGTAATTGCCAGTCTTCTCCCTGCTACCACTTTTATGGAGTGGGACCACATCTGCCCTCCTCCAGTCCTCTGGAACCACACCTATTTTGATTAAGCAGTTGAAACGTGCACGCCAAAGGTGCAGCCAGTACCTCCCTAAGCTCCTCAAACCCTAGGATGCACCTCATCTGGTCCCATTGCTTTCTCCACCTTCAGATTAGCAAGTCCCTTTAGGCTATCTCCACTGAAAAAGGATTTGTGTCCATTTCTCTTCCTGCAGAACGGAGGGTAGGAGGCAAACACATACAGGATCCAACAGCCTAGATAACAGATTTATAGAAATAATATTAAATAACAATTTTGAACAATTCATCCAACAAAATACCAAAGGGCCTAATATATTAGATCTGGTACTATTTAATTCAGATTAAGACATAACTGAGTTAGGGAACCGCTTGAGGCAGCGACGATAACATGGTCCAGTTCAATATACCTGGGTATTGGAGACCACTAAATAGAAAAACAAAACTGAGATGTTGGCCCAGTGGTGTAGAGGGCTGAGGCGCTGGAACCTTACCTCGACCCATGCCGGCGACCCGGGTTATGGGAACTGACTTGGGATGCTGATGGCTGGCAGGGAAAGGAGATGATTGAGCATCCGTTGGACTGCTCTCCTCTCCTGGGGTGGATAGCGGGTTTTCGTAGCGCTGTTGCGGCCCCTGGTGGAGACCAGGAGCACAACAGACCACGTCGGGGATGCACCAGAAAAGTGGAAATACTGCCCCACTTTAAGCTGGATGACGGCTGCCTGGCTCTCTGGTGCCATTCAAATCCCTGCCGAGTCCCCAGTGCCAGCAGCACCTGGGACCAAGTGTAGCGCAGGCTTATCCCCTCTGGGCTGGCGCATTCCCATTCAGAGGAGGGGGACCCATCCGGAGAAGGGTTACTCCGGGTTACCCTAGGGTCGGCTGCTGTATGGGACCGGAGGGCTCGATGGACCAGAGCGAGCATTGGCAAGCCTGAAGGAGAGGCTGAAGTGGAACACATAGGGGAGGAAAGGTAAAAAAAGATAATACAAAAAAAAAATTCGAGGTGTTATAGTAAAGGAAATTATAAGGAGATGAGGAAGTGTCTCAGAAAATGGATTTGGAAAGCTGATATGGAAAATAAAACATTACTGCAAAAATGAAACATTATCAGAAAACACCTTGATTATTGTATCAATAAATTTATACCAGAAAGGTTAAAATATAACAAAATGGGGAGGATCCCCAGTCGGTTTAGTCACAGAATTAGGTTTGCTATCAATAGGAATAGTAAAGCCCACAGACAATTTAAAAACAAACTAACTTCAGATAACTGGGCCAAATATAAAAACAATGCCAGGCTTTGTAAAAAATTGGTAAAGACAGCAAAAAGTGATCAAGAAATGAAATTAGTCACAAGGACCATAGACAATGAAAAAGCTTTCTTCAACAACATAAGTAATGCCAGGGAAGGGTACAACAGAATGGGACTCTTGCAACAGGATGGTGTGAAGAAAGAAAGTGAAACAACAATAGCAGACATTTTTTAATGATTATTTTCTAAGTGTACATCAGCCAAAAACATATACTGGAGAACAAAATGTGAAGTTAACAAACACTGAACTCTCACAAGTAACAGAACAAAATGTGAAAACAAAATTAGAAAAAAATACAATTAACAAATCACCTGGCCCAGACAACATCTACCCCAGAATGCTCAAAGAACTATCAAGCGAACTAGCAGGACCTATTGCATCCCTGTTTAATTCATCCCTCCAGGAGGGCGAAGTACTCGAGGAATGGAAGGAAGCTTATATAACACCCATTCATAACAAGCATTTGTCAATGCCGAACGTTCGCTTGCAGGTATTTGCAGTGGTGTTTGGCATGTATGGTGCTTTACCCTAATGCCCTGTGCGATTGCTGGTATTTGCACAATAAATTTTCAGCATGACCTTTTTGTTACCCCCATTGTGCGCTACATAGGCGGAAACACGTTTTGGGCAGGATGTGAAAAATGACAGCTGTACTGCTCATAAGGAAGTGTGGTAAATGGCAATGTTGAAAATCTGGAGTGAAATCTTGAAAATTGCAGAAACCCACGAAAGGCAGGCAACCGTGCAACGATGCTCATAAAACAGTCATTGTTAGAATTTTTTCAATAATTTCAACTTTGGCATTTTAAAACCTCTGCTAATGAACAGCGTCACTGTGTGATTTTTCTTGCTGTGTCCCATACATTGATTTCGCACACCGACTGTGGCTGTGCTACATGGGCGGAAGCTTGTGTTTTGGGCAGGATGTGAAAAATGACAGCCGTACTGCTCATAAGGAGGTGTGGTAAAATGGCAATGTTGAAAATCTGGAGTGAAAATATTGAAAATTCGCAAACCTTAGCGCATGTGAGGAACTGCACAACGCATCAGAAACAAAGTTATTTTTAGGAATTTTTTCATCAAATTTTCAACATAGCCATTTTAAGATCTCTGCTCATGAACAGTGACACTGTGATTTTCTTAATGTGTCCCATACACTGAGTTCGCACAACGATTGTGCGCTACATGGGCGGAAACACGTTTTGGGCAAGATGTGAAAAATGACAGCTGCACTGCTCATAAGGAGGTGTGGTAAAATGCCAATGTTGAAAATGTGGAGTGAAAATATTGAAAATTCGCAAACTTACGAACGTGCATAGGAGCTGCGCAATGAACACTCGTAAAACAGTCATTTTTAGGAATTTTTTCACCAAATTTTCAACACAGCCATTTTAAGACCTCTGCTCATGAACAGTGTCACTGTGATTTTCTTAATGTGTCCCATACATTGAGTTCACACACCGACTGCGCCATTGTGCGCTACATGGGCGGAAACATGTTTTGGGCAGGATGTGAAAAATGACAGCTGTACTGCTCATGAGGAGGTGTGGTAAAATGGCAATGTTGAAAATCTGGAGTGCAATATTGACAATCTCAACCTACAAGCGTAAGTAGGATCTGCACAACGACACTGTAAAACAGTCATTTTGTGGAATTTTTTCACCAATTTTCAACATAGCCATTTAAGACCTCTGCTCATGAACAGTGTCACTGTGATTTTCTTAATGTGTCCCATACATTGATTTACGCACACCGACTGCGCCATTGTGTGCTACATGGTAGGAAACACGTTTGGGTGACATGTGAAAAATGACAGCTGTACTACTCATAAGGAGGTGTGGTAAGATGGCAATGTTGAAAATCTGGAGTAAAAAATATTGAAATTGTGACTTGCATAAGAACTACACAGCATGCGCTCGTAAAACAGTCACTTTTGGAATTTTGCTGAATTTTAACATGGGGTTTTGATCCCTCATGAATGATGTTCGTTGCGAGCATTCGGTTTCGACGGCGATTTCGCAGTGACTGCGAAATCACCCTTCGAGCCCCGATAACGCCATGACAGTGACATCACTCAGAGAAGGGGTCCCAAAACCCTATGTTGAACATTTGTGTAAAAATTCCCAAAATGCCTGAGATATGCAATAAAGTTGAAAACCCCTATCTAGCCCATTATACAGCTTACCGCATTTCCTCAGTTCGCGCGGCTTTGAAGAGTGCAGATGTGTTCCCAGTCCACCGAGATCATCACAACGAGCTCTGGAGGTAAGGTATGGGGTGAGGGGTGTGGGAGGCTGTACGCAGTGGGTGGGTGCGGGTTGTGGGAGGGGGACTGGGAGAAGCGCCGTGGGACCGCTTTTGCTTTACAGATGAAAAAACAAGACTACATGGGATGTTTGCCACGCTGGGTGGGCTCCCAGTGTGGTAGAAAGATGGCTTGGGGGCGATGGAGCCGACGGGGATTGGGCACCCCTCGGCGCAGATTGATGGGACGTTTGCCACGCTGGGTGGGCTCCCAGCGCGGCAGCAAAGATTTGGGGTGAAAGACGCTGGTAGCTCTAGGCGACAGCGGTGGTTTCTTTGGGCGAAGACCACCGCTGTCATACTACACTCCCGCACCCATTGGTGCAGGACTGCCACGCCTGCTCAACTGAGCAGTGGATTGAAAGGGAGAGGCACACCTCCAAAGTGTGCTACTCTCCCAAAATGTTCCTTGCGCATGCGTGCAAGCGAACGTAAAAAGGGATCTGAAAGTGATGTTCAAACCCCAGGAATCTCCCAGTATTTAGACATATGCAGTCAGCCCAGAATCTCTGACTGCCCTGGAGCTGTAGTGATGTAATGTGGAATGTATGCAAATAATGGAACTAGAATGCTACATTCAAACTGCTGCCTCTAAGTGGACTGTGTTCCATCTAACTGTCAGATTCATTTTCTCCATTCAGACAACTAGACGCCCCCAAGAGCTTCTTTCAGCAACTTTGCTGCCAGTGGGTTTATTTCAGTCAAAAAAGTGTTATTTCACTATTGTATTTATTTCTCTGTCTCTAGTAGTTTTTTTGTTAAAGTTAACACTATTTAGGGTTTATTTCTCAGTTCCTAGTTGTTCCTTTCAGGTTCCCAGGAACCGGGCCCTTCTCAGTTTAAGACTTGTTTTAGCGGTTTTAACCGCCACTTTATTCAACAAATTTTTGTTTAAAGTACTTTATTTTTTCTTATTTGGGGAGCAATTTACATTATTTGTGTTTGGTGCCCTTTTTTCTGTCAGGAACCGATCGTGTTTGTTATAAAAATAATTTCTATTTAATTGTGGTTCCTTTTCTCCTCACAGAACCATCTGCGATTTGGGTATTTTTTCCCTTTTTGGGAGTTTTCTTTTTGTCTACTGACATTTGGCATGTCAGAAAGACTTAAAAGAGGGTGGGACCTACAGGCTTTAAAAATCGTATAAAGTGTTTTCAAGTTTTTGCTAAGGCTGATTGCCACAACTTAAGTTTGGAGTGCCTGGGTCCCAGTCTTATTTTTTCTAACTGAAGTGTGCAGTACATTTTGTCCTAAAACCATTACGAAAAGGACCAAAAGGTTAGAGAAAATGGCTTCTGCTCTTACCTCAGTGTCACCTATGCACCCTGAAGAGGCCTCTTCTTCTTCTTCTTACCCTAAAACAAAGGAGAGGCCTTCAAAAGATTCTTCAGACCCCAAAACTACTGAGAAGGGGGCTGAACACAGTAAACATAAAAGACCTACTGAGCAAGCTCCAGAATCTGCACCTGCTGAAAAGAAACATAAAGAAAAACATGTCGCTACGCCTCCCGCTGAAGAAGCAAGGGAGCTCCCAGCAGACAAAAACAAAATGCCCTCCGCTGAGGACATTGCTAAAGCCCTGTAAGTCATTCAGGCCTTACAAACTGCAGGTTCTATTTTGGGTTCACCAGTTGAAATCCGACCACCGTTTCCAACAGACCAAGGTCAACAAATTTACTTTGAGGAGGAAGAGAAGGATCTGGATTTGGGAGAACCCATTGAGCCTGAGGTATCCCCAGAACAAGATTTTGGTAACCCTTCTTGTGGGCATGATGTTTTTTCATCCCACTTTTCCTTTGTCAAACAGATGGCTGATATTTTGGGCCTCCCCTCTCAGGACTCTAGAAGATGAGGAGGAGGCAGAATTTTTAGATATGATGGGTCTGGTTGCCACTAAAAGACTATTCCTTCCTAGCCATAATTCTCTTAAAAAGCCACTTAAAAATTCTTCAGACACTTTCCTCTGTCCTTGGAGTGGACAAGAAAGTTGAGAAAAATATCAAGTGGACCGGTCTGCTGCTGGTTGTTTGTATTCCATCCAGACCATGGAGGGTGTGGTACAGGCTGCTGCCTGTGATAAAGCTAAAGTCCCTCTACCATCTCACGCTCCAGATAAAGACTCAAGGAAATTTGACACAATGGGGGAAGAAGGGTTATTTAGCCTCTTCCCTTCTCCTCAGACAGGCAGCTTATATGGCATATGTTGCACAGTATCAGAAGGCCTTTTGGAACTCTGTACTAACATTAACTGACAAGAGTTCCAGGCGATGTGGCACATGATCTGGCTGACACTGACAGGATGGCACTGGACGCCACAAAATGCCAATTTCACATGGGTGTGGATGCAAACGAGACTGCATCCAGGTTGTTGGCCCTACAGTATCAGTATCTCTGAGGATGTTTGTCTGGCTCATAACAACCATACACTCAGTTAAAGGCCATGGATTTTCCTTGTGAAAACAATTCCCTTTTTGGTGACAAGACAGGCATACTTGAAAAGTTGGAAGAGTACAAAACCACCTATAGGAGTAACTCCACAAGAGAAAAACTCCACTTCTTTTAGATCCACAGGAAGGGGAGGTAGAGATAGGGAATATTACAACCCCCCGAGCTTATGCCCAGTCTCCATGCTGGTAGATTAAACTCCAGTCAGAGGCTACTATATGGGCAAGGGCAGGAGGCCTTCTAGACGGGCTGGTTCAACCCCAGCTCCTAGACCTCAGCCAGGACAGAATCCATGGCTGCACAAAACAAGCTGCCACTCCTCTTCCAGTAGGGGGCAGGCTGGTTTACTACTTCCAGGACTGGGAAAACATCACTACAGACAAGTGGGTTCTGGAGGTAGTGAGTCAGGGTTTCTGTTTACAGTTCAAACAGTTTCCAAAACTCCAGGGTCACAGAGTTTTCCATCCTTCAACCCCTGCAGAGACAATTTTGCTGGAATTGGAGGTAGAAAAGCTTCTGCAGGCCAGAGCGATAGAGCCAGTCCCTCTCACCCAAAGGGGCATGTTCTCCAGATACTTCCTGACCAAAAGAAGAATGATTGGTGGCCAATCCTGGACCTCAGAGTCCTGAACAAACACTTGGCAAAGCCCAAGTTCAATATGGTAACACTTGCCATCATTATTCCTTCTCTAAAGAAAGGAAACTGGCTGGCACCTCTGGATCTGAGAGATGCTTACTATGCTTACTTTCACATTCCAATCAGGCCTTGCCACAGAAGGTATTTAAGATTCGCTCTGCCCTCAGGGCACTACCAGTTTTCAACACTGCCCTTCGGTTTCACTTCTGCCCCAAGAGTATTCACAAATTGTCTAGCAGTGGTGGCAGCTTACATCAGAATGCAAGGAATCATTGCATTACCTTACCTGGATAACTGGTTAGTCATATGGGAGTCATACCAGCAGGTAAAGGATTCCATCAGGGTCACCCAAAGTATCCTGGTGTCTCTGGGTTTCCTCATCAATACTCAGAAGTCTCTGATGGAACCAGTTTAGTCACTGGAATTCATTGGAGCAGAACTGGATACTGTCCAGGGCAAGGCATTTCTCCCTCAGGAAAGGGTGATAAATTTACTAATCCTAGCAAACTCCTTTGCCTTGGCTCAGCCCAGGACTGCAAGGTAGTTCCTAGCATTACTAGGCTGCATGGCCTCAACTACTGCAGTAGTATCAGACTCCAGGTTTCAGATGAGGGATGTTCATTATCACCTGAGATACCATTAGTCCCAAAGAAGGGATCCTATTTCAAAGCTTGTGCCAGTTACAAGAACTCTGCTACTGGCTCTGCAGTGGTGGAAAGAAAGGGACAACCTCAGGCAGGGCATCCCTTTTCAGCAACAGCACCACACTGTGGTCCTAACAACAGATGCTTCCCTCCTAGGGTGGGGGGCACACACAGGCGACCTCGCAATTAGTGGGACTTGGTCCCCTCAAGAATCCAAGTTGCATATCAACTTCTTAGAGTTGAGACTGGTCCTTCTTGCCCTAAAGGCGTTTGCTCCTCAATTGAGGGGTTAGTTTGTCCAGGTCAGGACGGGCAACACAACCACCATGTCGTACATCAACAAGCAAGGGGATACAAGATCCTCAAGGCTGTGCACAGAGGCCATGAAAATCTGGTCCCTAACATATTCCCTGCAGGTGCATCTGTCAAGCATTCATCTTCCAGGGAAGGGCAGTACACTGGCAGATTCACTCAGCAGAATCAGTCAGGATCGTAATGAATGGGCTTTAAACAAGCAAGTATTGGACACAGTTTTCAGATGTTGGAGCACTCCACAAATAGATCCGTTTGTAGCAAACAAACCATCAGCTTCCTCTTCATTGCTGCAGACCCCCCTCATTGGGCACATTGCCCATGGAGGTGTTAGCCCTGGAATGGACAGGGAAATTCCTGTATGCTTTTCCTCCATTTCCACTGCTGATTTCCTCAGTTACCCTCCCTCCTTCCCTCGGGCATACCTACTTTTTGGCCGTGAGCAGCTCCTCGCCAGCCCGCCCGCACGTTAGCAAGCTACATTTACCCTCCCCTCGGGCATACCTGCTTTTTGACCATGAGCATCTCCTCGCCAGCCTGCCCACCTGTCAGCAAGCTACAGGTACGGACACCGTCAGCAGCCAGGACCCCCACAGAGACTGCAAGCTGCTGCTTTTGTTCTTTTGTTGCACATTTAAACTTGGCACCTTTTTTGTTAACATTTGTACCAGTTACCTTGTAATTCATTTAGCTTTGCACTGCTTTCTGGTGAATTTAATTACTGCTCTCTAGCAGCATAGATTTTCAGTCCTTTTGTACAGTTAAAAGCATTATTTTAAAACCATCTTACCACAGTCTTTAAAGCATTTTACCATAGATTACTAGCACTGTTTAGCCCAGTAAGTTTACAAGCAGCATAGAGTTAATTCGAAGCCCTGTTGTTAGTAGAAACTTTTTCCCCCTCTCTCCTTTTGTCTTTGCACCTGTTTAGCCCTTCTGTGTTCTGCCCCCTCCCCACTGTAACTAGAACTCATAGCACTCCCTCCTGTCCAGCCAGCTTACTTAATCCATGTCCCTTCTCCCCTCAGGCATACCTGTATTTTGGCCGTAAGCAGCTCCTCACAAGACTGCGCCCGTCAGCAAGCTACAGGTACGGACACCATCAGCGCCAGGACCCGCACGGAGACTGCAAGCTGCTTTACCTGCCCACCCTCCCACCCCTTCCTCCTTCCCTTGGCTGTCCCTAAATATATAGAGGATTTAGGTTCTGTGACTCTGTTTTTTTCTATTGCCCTATTTCCCCATTTGCATCTTCTCAGCACCTCCCACTCGGTGTCTCCACACACCAGATGTCTGCAAACAGCATCTAATTATTGTGATGCATCTGTACTCTTTCCCTGCTAACAAATTTTTGTTACCATTACACTAAGCTTTACTTGGCAATTCCTGCAGTGCCCCCACCCTATCCAGATCTCCCTTTCCTGGTTGGGAGATATATATAAAATGCAAAAAAACTATGTTAATGCACTAGTTAGGGTTGATATAATGCCTTTCACAGTATAGAAATGTGGTGTTAGGGTTCCCGAC
Organism: Neoceratodus forsteri; assembly: GCA_016271365.2. NCBI lineage: Eukaryota > Metazoa > Chordata > Ceratodontiformes > Ceratodontidae > Neoceratodus > Neoceratodus forsteri. Next base: position 1,551,421,509 of record CM057450.1, read on the forward strand.
CATGACTTCCCACCTACCTTCCACCCAACGTACCCCATCCACCCCACACCCCACCCTCCAAGCGTTAGGGTGTTTGGGTCCTCGTCCTAACGTTCACCCCATTCCATAACTATATCACCTGAGATGGAGCCTAATGCTCATCCTGTTCTCCTATATTGTGTCTATCTCAGCTCATTTAGTTACAGAACGAGGTGAGCGTTACAGTCCAGCTCAGGTTATGTAGTTATGGAATGGGGTAAGGTAAGTATTAGGGCTGACGATCCGCACACCCCCGACGCTTGTTGGTGTGTGGAAGGTGGAGAGGGGGATGAGGTGGTACGTGTTGGGTGGGGAAGGGTGGGTGGGTGTTACGGTCGGAAACCCTAACACCACATTTCCATACTTTGAAAGGCATGATATCAACCTTAACTAGCGCATTAATGTAGTTTTTGCATTTACTTTCTCTCTTTATGAAGTGAACAGAAACCAGCCTGGCCCCTACACTGATGCCAGGAAGAAAAGAAACTTTTATTTGGGGTTTCTGGGACTGTGAAATTTCTCATGGCCCCCCAAAAAATTTTTTATTTTCAACGACCGCTCATAACTCGGCCATTGTTATGAGTTTTTTCACCAAATTTTCAACATGGCCTTTTTGGGACCCACCTCATGAACACTTGTCCTGTCATTTTGTTCATTGGTCCCAAAAGGTGATTTCACACAGCGACTGAGCCATTGTGCACCACAGGCGCGAAAAGACATTTTGGACCATTTTGAAGAATGACAGCTTTTCTGTTCATGAGGTGGTGTGCAGAAATGGCAGTGTTGAAAATCTGGAGGTGAAATATTGTAAATTGCCAAAGTTATGTGCCTGTGTAGAAAGTGCACAAGCGCATACTCATAGCGCCAACATTTTAGGATTTTTCATGAAATTTTCAACATGGGCTTTTGGGACCCCACCTCATGAACACTGGCACTGTCATTTCCTTAGTCAGTCCTGAAATGTGATTCCACATGCAGCTACCACTAAATCACCTTTTGGGACAGAGTAATGAAATGACAGTGCCACTGTTCATGAGGTGGTGTCCCAAGAACTCCATGTTGAAAATTTGGTGAAAACATACCTAAAAATGGCTGAGATAGCAACATCAGTTGAACCCCCCCCCCATTGACAGCCATTATACGGCACTTACCTTGAATCCTCAGTTTGCAATTTGTCTTCGAAGAGTGCAGACATGTCCCACCCCACAGAGGATGACAGCACCAGACCTCGGAGGGTAAGTATGGGGTAAGGGGGGGTAAGGGAGGTGGGTGCAGAGAGGAGGGTTGGGAGGGGGACATGACTTAGGGACCGCTTTCTTGTTTACGGGTTAAACAAGCATTTGTCAATGTGGAATGTTTGCTTGCTGGCATTGGCATTGGTAGTGTAGAAGTTAGAGATGCATAATAGGAATGGCAGTGAAGTATTGAACTGAAGCCAACCCACCACCACCCTGCAGAGACTGACAGGCATTGTGTGTGCTCTTGGGTCATCAGGCATATCTACACTATTTTCACCATACTTACCCTGCAGACACCGTACAAGTGTCACGTGTGTGCCTTGGGGTCTTTGCCTTGTGCTCACCCAATTCCATAAGGAAATATGGTGAGATGGTGCAGTATAGAGAATGGTGAACTTTGGGGGCCGAAGAGTCCAAGGCACCTCGATGCCTGTCACTGGCTGCAGGGTGGGTGGGGTGGAATGGTATGATCATTACAGGCAACAATCCCAAGTCACACCCCTGATGCCTGGCAGTCTTACAGGTGGGACGTTATGGCTGGAAACCATAACCCCAGGCATTCATTGGTATTTTCAATCCAATTTTTCTACATGGGTTTTTGTGACCCCACCTCATGAACAGTGGCAATATCAGTTTGTTAATGAAGATGATTTTGTACAGTGACTACGCCATTTGGCACCACAGGTGCGAAAACACATTTTGAACAGGATGTGAAAATGACAGCTGTACTGTTCTTGAGGAGGTGTAAAAAAATGGCAGTGTTGAAAATCTGGTGAAGTCACTGAGCGCATGTGAGAAACTGCAGAATGCACACCCGAATGTAATTAGTTTGGGATTGTTTAACAGATTATCAACACAGGCATTTTGGGACCTCCACTCATGAACAGTGTCACTGTGATTTTCTTAATGTGTCCCGAACACTGATTTTCCACAAGCGACCACGCATTTCTGCGCCAGAAGTGCGAAAACACATTTCGCCAGGGTGTGGAAAATGACAGCTGTACTTTCATAAGGAGGTGTGGAAAATGCCAGTGTAGAAAATCTGGGCAGAAATATTACAAATTTGAACTTACGAGGTGCGTGGAAACTACACAATGCACGCTTATAACACAGTCATTTTATGGACTTTTGTCACCAAATTTTCAACATAGCCATTTTAAGACCTCTGCTTATGAACAGTATCACTGTGATTTTCTTAATCTGTCCCGAACATTGATTTCGCACATCAACTACGCCATTGCGCACTACATACATGAAAACACATTTTGGGTGAGATGTGAAAAATGACAGCTATACTGCTCATAAGGAGGTGTGGTAAAATGACAATGCTGAAAATCTGGTGTGAAAATATTAAAAATTCACGAAGTTCTACGAGCATGTGTAGGAACTGTAGCATACTAGCTTGTAAAACAGTCATTTCAGGAATTTTTACAAATTTTCAACATAGGGTTTTGGTGCTTACCTCATGAACTGTGACACTGTTGTTTTGTTACTTAGTCCAAAGGTGGTTCCGCGCAGTGACCACGAAATCACCTTTGGGACCGAATAACAAAATGACAGTGACTGAGTTCATGAGGTAGGGCCCCAAGAACCCCATGTTGAAAATTTGGTGAAAAAATTCCCCAAAATGGCCGAGATATGCACCAAAGTTGAAAAAACATTTATGCCATTATACAGCTTACCGGCATTTCTTCAGTTCGTGGTCGGCTTTGAAGAATGCAGACATGTTCCCGGTCCACTGAAGATCATTGCGCTGGGCTCCAGAGGCAAGTATGGGGTGGGGAGGTGGGGAGGTAGGAGCAGAGGGTGGGCGTGGGCTGGGGAGGGGGCAAGACAGTCAACAAGGGACCCTTTTTTTTTTTTACAGATGTCTTTTTTATTTTTAGAAGATGACACATGACTTTTGCCACGCTGGGTGGGCTCCCAGCATGGCAGCTGGAGTTATTTTTTGGGGTGCAGTGGAGCCAGCAGAGTTGGGCACCTGTCGGCCCATCTGGACGTTTGCCACACTGGGGTGGGCTCCCAGTGTGGCAACCGGGTCGGTGTTTTAGTGGGGGGGTCAGCGGGCCGACGGGGGATTGGGTACCCCCATCGCCATAGAGTTTTGCCATGCTGGGTGGGCCCCAGCATGGCACCTGGAAATCTGGTTGGGGGGGCAGTGGAGCTGATGGGGATTGAGCACCCCCCCATCGGCCATACGGTGTTTGGGTGGGGAGAGTGCATGAGCACACTGGGGTTATGCAAATTGCCTACACATTACCACTTGTGGCCGTGTTTTCCTCAGAACTGTACGCCACTGCATCTGAATGACTGCCATAGACAGCTCAGACATTCACTGGCACGGTGCAGCCATGCCTGCAAAAGAGAGCAGGGCATTAGAAGTGGGGGAGACACACCATAAAACTTGTGATGGTGGCACTATGTTTCTTGCACATGTGTGCAAAGCAAACATAAAAAAAAAACAAGATGTTGGGGGATGGTTTTCTTTTTTACAGGGATTATAATATTACACTGTTTGGGGACAGTAGGGGTGGGCTCCCCACTGTCCCGCACTGCGGGGGGCAGGGCTCCAGATAAGATTTTTTGGGATGAGTACTGTACTCCTTATTTTGAAAGTGAGGTGAGTAAAACCAAATTCAGATGCATACAAATGTCTGAACAGAGTGGAGTGAGGAGTACATTTTTAAAAACAATGTAGTTTTTTCTAGATGAGAACTGATCAAGTGCCAGCAATGGCAGATAATATTGTCAGGTAGGAGTAATTTACTCACCAGTTTTAAAATACAGTGAGAAAAATAAAATTGGGATACATACGAGTGCTGTAAATCTGTAAAACCAAAAAAACCTCCTTTTGAATCACCAGTTATGTTATGAAACACTATTCTTAAGTATGGGGTGTTTACACATGTTGGGCGAGTACTGGTACTCATGAAAAATATTTTCTGAAGAGTATTTCCTAAAATGAGGTGAGTAAAACAGGTTGGTACTCCCCTTATCTGGAGCCCTGGTGGAGGGAGCAATCATTTTTCATTTAGGACACTGGGTGTGGGCTCCCCAGTGTCGGAACCTGGCAAGGTGGGTGGGGGGTTCTTACATTGCCGACATGGGGATTGGGTACCCCGATGTTGGCAGCTATGTTGTGGGATGATTTTCTTTTTTTAGTTGTTTAAAATATATATATTAATTATTGGACACTGGGAGTGGGCTCCCCAGTGTCCAGAAGTAGCTGGGGGGTTCTTTCTTTCAGAATTGTGACAGCGGGACTGCAAAACGAGGGTGGCAGGTGGGACTACACAGAGGGAGGGAGCAGGAGGTTGTTTTTAAATGACAGCAGGACCGGGGAATGAAAGTGGTGGGTGAGACTGCACAGAGGGAGGGAGCAGGAGTTTTTTTTTTAAATGACAGTGGAACCGGGGAACAAGGGTGGCTGGTGGGACTGCACAAAGGGAGGGAGTGGGAGTTTTTTTTTTTAATGACTGTGGAACCGGGGAACAAGGTGGTGGGTGGGACTCAAAGCAAAGGAGGGAGGGAGGTTTTTAATGATCATGGACTGGGAATGAGGGTAGCGAGTGAGACTGCTATAGAGGGAGGAGCAGGAGTTTTTTTAAATGACAGTGTGAACTGGGGAACAAGGGTGGCTGGTGGGACTGCACAGAGGGAGGGAGTGGGAGTTTTTTTTTTTAATGACTGTGGAACCGGGGAACAAGGGTGGTGGGTGGGACTGTACAAAGGGAGGGAGTGGGAGGTTTTTTTTAATGACTGCGGGACCGGGGAATGAGGGTAGCGAGTGAGACTGTATAGAGGGAGGGAGCAGGAGTTTTTTTTTAAATGACAGCATGACTGGGGAATGAGGGTGGCAGGTGCGACTGCACAGAGGGAGGGGATGGGAGGTTTTTTTTTTAATGACAGCAGGACGAGAGAAGAAGGGTGGCGGTTGGGACTGCACAGAGGGAGGGAGCGGGAGGGTTTTTTGAACCATTGCAAAGTTATTAAGCTCCAAACTACAAAATGGATTCCATTATTCAACATGCAATCCAATGTCAAACTTCAATGCGATATATAATCCAATCTTGAACGCCAAATGCAACATATAATCCAGTGTCGAACTTCAGATGTGACATATAATCCGTGTCGTAGGACATCTATTTTTCCACATAAGAAATAATGGGAAATTAAACAATGAATAACTTTTGAACAGAGTAATATTTTTTCACCAAACCTTCAAAAGGCACATCTGTGAGGGAAAGGCTTTCTACCATGAAAATTTCAAACCACATCTTAAAATTATTTCTGAGATATGGTGGGCAAACAAAGTGCCAAAAAGTCCCAAACCTTCTGTATTTTCAACACTCTGTATCTCAGAAACCACACAAGATATGATGACAAAATGTACCACATACAGAGACCCTATCCTTTTCTTTTCTTGCTGTGTCTATCTGGGGTGCTGTGAGACCTGGGGTGGGGGGTGGGGTGGCTCTCTTGCAACTGCATTGCTTCTCTAGGGCACCACTGTGAATGTATTGTGCATGTGTAGCTATTGTTTTTCTGGGCTAGAATATTATTATAGCATATTACCTGGATCCAAAGTAGTCGAGATCACCATATCTCGTGTGTGCAACTGGTGGTGCTTGAGTCAGGATATAGGCTGGAGCATGCGCGGTGAAGTATAGCGATTCCCAGTCTCCTCTGCATTCTAATTAGATCCTTTGTCTTCCCTCCAATATAGGCATCCCTGAAACCTCCCTGCCCCACAGACGCAGCGACCAGCCCTACCTGTACAGAGTTCCTCCAGGAGCGGACCTCATGGGTGCCGAAAGAGGTGATTAGAGTACCTCTAGCAGCAGCATTTCCTGCAGTAGTCTGCCGACACCGCGCTGTGTCGACTGCCCTGCCTTCCGCACCACCCACCCTGGCTCGGCACTTCCTATATGCGCTATCTTGTGACATCACTTCCTGTGTATCATTTTACTAAGCCCCCACTTTTCCATTTGCAGGTTATACCTGTCAGCCACTAGAGGGACCCACACACTCCCACCTCAGGCTCCACTACCTGTCTTCCTCCCCCTGACTTCCCAGCACCCTTCTAACCTCCTGTGCCACTTCTCTCCTCCACAACTCTCACCTACCTCTGTGCACACCTCTCCCAGCACCCAGCCCCACAGCTAGCCCTACCTCCTGACTCCTAACTGCACCACCAAACCTACACCCAGTGACCACTAGGAGTCACTATTTCTCACCCTGTTTTCAGCCCCAACCCAGCCTGCATCAGGCCCCAGAACATGGATCACTGCTCTCACCCAGGCACTTTCTTAGCTGCCCTGGCAGAGACTCGAACCTTGTACCCTGTCCACCAGAGTCCGTGTCACTACCACTAATCCAAAGTGGTATCCACGCTTTCTGGAAGACAACCTAAATACTTCTACCTTTCTACCCTACTGCTACCACAAGAGCTATGTTAGTCCACCTCCTCCTAAAATGCCTCCCCTCATCTACTTTCTAGTACCCTCGTCCCACCAGCCAGTCATCTCCCCTGGCTCACTGGTACCAGCGCCAACAATTCTCCCTGACATAGTTCGATCTCACCCTACACTAACCCCATCCCCTGGTACCTCCCCCACCGCCTACCCAGGCTCCCTTTGGCAGCTAATCATTCTTGCCCTCCCAACCTGGCAAACCCTACCCATCCCCTGTTCCCTGAAGGTCCCCTCCCCATCCCCACATACCTATTGGAAATCTACACATCACCGCTCCCTGGCCAGAGCCGTGGTCCTCCTTCTACTCTTAACAGGCAATATACATCCTAACCCAGGCCCCACCCAGACCAGCCCACCAGGTGAGTCCCCCAGTCTGAGTATTGCCTCCATGAATATATGCAGCATATTGAAAAAATATGATACCCTCCAATGCTGGGTCATGCTGCACAAACCAGATGTCATTGCACTAGTGGAAACCTGGCTATCAAAGTCCACCCTTGACTCCTTTGTCTCCCTCCCTGGCTACACACTATACCAGGAGGATCATGTAGGCAAATGTGGGGGTGGCTGTGCAGTCTATACCAGGGATACTCTCATTGGTCAAGCACTCCCTGTTCCGGCCCTTGGAAGCGGGGCTCAGGCCCTTACCCTTAAACTTACTCCAGACCCCTCAAGGGGCCCTCTTTATCTCACCACTGCCTATATTCCACCAAAGAACCAAAACCCGGCACTATTATCCTTAACTGATTATCTTGCCACCCTCCCTCACAAGGCAGAACAAGTCCTTGTGGGGGACCTCAACGTGAACTGGCTCAGCGCCGCCTCCTCCACCACCCGGGACTCCACGGCCATTGATCTGACACAACTCATTTCCCAACCCACGAGAGTAAACCCTAAGAGAAGTACCAGCACCCTCCTATATGTTATCATCACCAACCACCCCAAAAAAGTCTTGGACATCCATGTCCTCCCTGACTCACTCAGTGACCATTCCCCTATCCTATTCCGCTGGGTGACCCCCCTCACCCCAACTCACAGCCCAGCCCACACTCCGCCAGCATTTCAGACCAAGTGGGCTGAAAAACCTCAAGCATTTTCTTGCCCAGATAAACTGGTCCTCCATTCACCACGCTCCTGACATAGATACTGCCCTTGCCTTCTTTTCCCAAACCTTTAACAAAGCTCTGACCTCTCTTCGCACCCTTCACGGCTGCCCAAACCAAAAACATAACATGCCCTGGATTACTCCTGCCCTATTACAATTGCTCAGGCTTAGGGATAACCTATGGCACCTTGCCACAGAAACAGGCCAGATGGCTGACAGACAGGCCTACAAGGCTGCATGGAATAGGTGCACTTGGGCCATCCGAAAAGCCAAGGCCGACCACTACCAGGCCACTTTCTCCTCCTCCTGGTGTGTGCCCGAACTTTCTGGGATAATGTCAAACAGTTAAATGGGAGCGCATGCCCTCCCCATCCCAGATCATCATTGACGGCACAAATCACACGGACCCAGCAAACATTGCAAACTACCTTAACACATCCTTTACGGACCTTAGCTCTGTCCTCCCCAGTAATTTCTTTGACCCTCCACCCACCCTCCCTACCTACCCCAGTCCTCCAATGCCCTAGCTTCTACCTACGTAGGGTAACTGCCCAGGAAGCTAGACCACGCTTGGTCAGAGCATTAAAAAGCAATAGTCCCGGCGACGACTCCCTGGACCCCAGCATTCTCTGTCTGGTACTGGATCAGGTCCTTGCCCCACTCACCAGCCTTCTCAACAAATCCCTCTGCCTGGGGAAATTCCCAACTGCATGGAAAACCACCATTGTTACTCCCATTCACAAAGGTGGTGACAGGTCCTCCGCCGGCAGCTACCATCCTATCTCCATACTCCCACCCCTCTCCAAAGCCCTAGAAAAGCTGGTTGCCGTGCAAATCACTGAATACCTGACCAAACACAACATCCTCTGCCCTGAACAGCATGGTTTCCATGCAGGACACAGTACCGGCACTCGCTAGTTGAATTTTCAACTTTCCTACACTCCTCTCTGGACTCTGGCTCCCTAGCCGGGGCAGTGTTCTTCGACCTCTCAAAGGCATTCGACACTGTCTCCCACTCCCTCCTGCTGGATGCCCTCTGCCACACTGGCTTCTCTACTGGGCCTCTCACCTGGTGTACCAGCTACCTATCTGCCTGCTCCCAATGTGTCAGAATTAATGGGACACTTTCCAAAACTTGTCCCATCTGCTCAGGGGTTCCTCAAGGCTCCATCCTGGGACCCCTACTCTTCTCACTCTACCTCAACTCACTGCTCAGTACATGCACTGGGAAAATTCTGCTGTATGCAGATGACGCTGTCATCTTTGCCTCCCACCGTAACCCTATCTCCCTCAGGACTCCCTACAACTATCCTATAATGATGCCGAAACCTGGTTTAAAGAGCACAGACTGGTCATTAATCTCAAAAAACCAAAAACAATGCTCTTTGCCCCAAAACAAAGCCAGCAACTTCCCACTCCATATCCTTCCCTACTCCAAACAACCACTGCAGCAAGTCCACTCCTACAAGTACCTTGGGGTCTCCTTTGACTCAGCCCTCACCTACCACACCCACATTGATGCCCTTGCTTCAGCCACTAATGTGTGGCTAGGTATCCTATACCACTATAAAAACTGTCTTCCCCCCGCTGCCCTCCGTCTAGCGGTTACATCCTCTATATTATCCCTTGTTGACTATGGCCTACCAGTATACGGTGCTGCTGACATGACCGCCCTCAATAAAATTCGCCTCATCCTAAATAAGGCTAATCACTGGGGCCCCCAGGCTCATGCATCCATGCCAGCTCTATGAGATGGCAACACTGCTGAATCTGGACGAACGTCTACAATACCAAACCTGCCTAATAACAAAAAAAACTCTTCTTGGGCTATCCCCACCTGGGCTGACAGCCTCCCTCCACCAAGCCTAACCCTTGGTCTGTACACGGTCCTCCTGCAAGGCCACTTTTCAGGTCCCAAGATCTAGGACCTCCCATGGACAGAGGTCCTTCTGCTGTAGAGCTCCATCATGGTATAACTCGCTCCCTGCCCCCATCTCGGATGCCCCCACAATTTCCAAATTCAAAACCACACTTCGAAGCCAACTATTTAACACGCGTAGCTGCACCTGTCTATAATAGAGGCATAGCTCTCTGTGCCCTGACAATGCCCGCTGGGTGGCATCCACACCACACCTCTTTTAATCCACACCCATTGCTGATTGAACTGCTATTATCTTGCTGCTTGCTCTTACCATCGTGCAAGAATGTGCCATTGTAACCAAACTGGCTTATCTGTTTAACTGTTGTAATCACATGTGCTTGCTAACTATGTAACCCATTTGCTGTAACCAAAAGTCTGTTATGTATTTGTCCTCAATGTGACGAGGTACTCTTGGAAATGAGCCTCTGGCTCAAAGGTTGTAAACTGATGTACTAATAAATAAATAAATATCCCTGGCCATTATGCATGCCAAATGTCAAGCAAGTCAGCTGAACCATTGCAGTTATTAAGCTCAAAAATTGCCCTTTAACATTAAAAGCCCTTATCAACCCTAACTATACTAGCGCTACCGTGCCAGTATAATATATATATATTTTTTTTTAAACACCAGGAGAACTGAGTCTACTCAATTCTGTATACTTTATACTCACATATTGCTACGTCAAGCACCTTTACTAAGTGAACGTCTGCTTGAGTTCCCACGTAGCTACCGGCTTTTCTTTTGAGGTACAACTGCCCCGCTCTCCTGTGTCTCCGCTCCGCTCCCTCTATGTGCAATGTGTTTAATGCTGTGCCTACAAACCTTCGATTTCTGACTTAGAGTGTCAGCAGTGCACTTTACACTACCTTTGACACAAACCACACCTTATCTACCCACAAATTGCTTCATTTAAAATGCCATTTCCTGCTAAACTTCTGTAGGTTTTCATTGATATCTCTTAAATGGCTTATCTCCCTGTACCCCACCCGGCATATGGAGCCCATATCTCTCCTCCACCCACACTGGCATATTTTAACATGTTCCATTCCTCAAATCCACATCCTTTTTGGGACTCATCTTCTAGCATTCTAACACATACACTCATCCTACCACGACATTCATCTGTATGGACAGTGTCACTTGCACTCATGACGTATCTCTCATGTTTAACACCTGCATCTAATTACCACACTCTGCTATTATCGGGCAATAAGTTCTCCAATAAAAAAGAGCTAGCAATTTTAAGAGCCAACTTAAAAAAATGATTCTATTACTTTTATGTTCAGGGAACATAGAAGTAAACCCAGGCCCTCCCACCCCCTGAAATTAATGCTAATCAACGCTTGTAGCCTTCTTAAAAAAATTGATCAAATAAAAATATGGGTAGCACATACTAATACAGATATATTAGTGGTTACTGAAATGTGCTTTAAAGGCACCATCACAGATCAGCAGATTATGCTCCCCTCCTTCAATACGTTCAGATTGGAAAGACCCACTAGCGGAGGGGAGCTGTTATCTATGTAAATATCACATTCAGTGCAACTGAAGTCCTATCTTTATCCAACCCCAGGGAATTTGAATGTATAGCATTAAGGATTTCACTACCCTCATCTGAGGCATTCAACATTATTGGCTGTTATAGACCACCAGCAGGGGGTGTCGAACTCTTATCAACCCTTAGGAATATTATTGAATCTAATACCAATAAATGTATTATTCTCGGTGACTTGAACGTAGACTGGCTTACACCAGGGCTAATGTTTTAAAGGATTTATGTGATGAGATTGGTGTCTCACAGCTTATCTCAGATCCTACCAGAATCAGTACAAAAAATAAGCATAACAGCAGCATTCTCAATTTAATCCTCACAAATTGTCCCCACAAAATTTTGCACACAGCCATCTTCCACAATGATTTCAGTGATCATGACATAGTCGTCTGCACTCGTATCCAAGAAAAACGTCCCTCTTGCTCCAAATTTGTAACAAGGCGCAGCTTCTGCAAGTTTAAAATTGATAATTACCTAGCTGACCTTAGGTGCGTAAATTGGCAGTCTATCTGGCCAACTCAGTAGATAAAGCCATTTCCATCCTGAATGCAAACCTCATAGAACTAGCCAATAAGCATGCCTCACTCACAAAGCATAGGATGAGGAAGGTTGCACACCCCTGGTCCAGTTCAGAATTGAAAGTTGCACTTTCTCATCTTGATAAACTTTGGGCACGAGCAAGACAGACCAAATCCTCTGCAGACTGACAGGCATTCAGAACTTTGAGAAATGTCTGCACAAAACTTATTAGAACAGCCAAAATGAACTACTACATAGAAACCCTAGAAGATGCCAAAGGCAACTCGGCTAAAATATGGCAGACAATCAAAATGATTAAAGGTCACAAAATACCTCCTTCTATACCCAGAAAAATTACTACCAATGGTACCGTGATCTCTGATCACGGTACCATCCTAGAAAAATTAAATGCTCACTTTACCACAACAGGCCTTGCAATTGACTCCTCGCTGGCTACTGGGTTGGTTGGCTGCTCCACACTTACGGCCCCCTCCCCGGTATCTGAGGATCCAAGACTCCTTCTGTCTTTCCCCAGTAACTTATAAGCAAGTCGAGGACTTCTTGAAAACATTGGATGCAAAGAAGGGTGCTGGTGCTGACGGGATTGAGTCCTCATTCCTATAACTAAGGAGAAATCTGTTAACAGCTTCAATATTACACATCTTTAATCTGTCCATCTCTTCTGCTATGGTTCCCTCATGCTGGAAAACAGCCTTATGGAAAAGTAATTTAATCTCCTTTAAACAGGTTCATTTGATTGGCACATAGCCATTTATCAATGACTGTTATAGTGAGGCAGTCTAACTTGGTAGACTGCTAGACTGCTTTTGTTTACAATGGGATAGGGGCCTGTTGTTGTGCCTTGCTCATACATTGTGCAGCAAACAAGTATACCTTTTGGATGTCTTGTTTAAGATATTTAACATATTTATCTACTGATGCTCCATCAGCAGTGGCAATACAGTTCAGAAGTAAATATTCTGGGAGTTTCATGGACTGTCGGTCAGGATTTCAAAATGGGGTTCTCTGTGTACCTGCAGAGGGTGTCCCTCTTATTGCCATAAGGAGTAAAAGCAATAATACATTTTAGCCCTTTTTGGGGGTTTTCTGAACAAGTTTATTATAACATAACTTTGATCTGCCTGTTAGCACATTCCACCTGTCATGATGACTGTAGGTTGTAAGGGATATGACACTTTTGTTTTACCCATATCAAATCCAAATTTCCTGCATTACTTTGTCTGTAAAGCCAGATCTCTGTAATCAGAATTTACCTTTAGGGTAAAATCCTACCTGGTAAATAACTGGTTTACCAAGACATTTGCAGTCACTTTGACTGTGTTGTTCTGTTTTGGACAGCTTTAAACTGTTTGGAAAATAGGTTGGTGATCACTAGTGCAAACTAGTTGTTCTTAGTGGTTGGCATAAGACCAATGTAGTCAATCTGGATGTTGTTCCAGGGGCCTGATTACCTCTGGGATAACAGTGTATTTTCTAGCTGGTATATGATTGTTTTGTGCACAGATCAAACAGTTACTAATGTAGTGTTTTACATAATTTCTCATGTGTACCCCAAGGCAGAGGATTTCCAGTCTGTCTGAGGTTTTATTGACTCACTGGTGTCCACCAGCTGGAGTATCATGTTTAGTACAGTGGATAAAATGTACTCTCAGGTGTTCAGGAATTACCCATAACTTTTCATGAGTGCTATAGCAGTGATGTTTTTAAATGAGTAGGCCATTACTGGACAGGTGAATGCCATTTTACTTTCTTATAATAATTACAATTGGGGTATAGAGGCTATTTCTGGAAGTTATTCCTCAGTTCCTCTATTAAGGAACCTATACACTTCCCTCAAATGAGGGTCCGTCTTATGGAGCATAAGGTTCACATTTTACAATATGCTCGAACCTTATGAATGTACAGTATTTAAACTGGTTAGAGTTGTGACTTACACAAGCAAGTCACTGTATTTCACAGCGATACTATTGAGTGCAGGAACAGAAGTTTTTTTTTTTTTTCAAAGAAATTCAGTTTAGAGAGAAACAGACCCAATTAGACTCTATAATAAAAACATAGTATCTGCAGTGCTTTCTGTAATTATCTCAAGGACATTTTGTCAGACTGCAACACTTACAGTAACCCTCTCATGGAGTGCTGGTATCATTTAACATAAGGAAAAATCTTTTTATTCCTTTCTTAACACAAGCTGTGTCTTTCTCAAGGATGTTCCAGCTCTCTAAACCATCCACAAATATTTGTGGTAATTAGGAGACTCCTCGCCTCCCTGCTTTTCATTTTTTTTTGCCAGGCGTGTTTTAACAATGCCTGTGAACTGTACATATACGATGATGCAATTACTTGCCATGCATGCTCTGTCATCACCAGAATGTAAAATAATTCCAAACCCTGCTATCTGACCCTTGTTGGTATGTGTGGCTGATTTATCAGTCAAAACATGACACACAGTGGTGTCTTTTAACACTTTCTGAGGTTCTGTCAGAAAGGGCACTGGGACAGGTAGGTCAGGGGGTTGGAGTGAACAATCATGGGTCTCTCCTGCAAACTGTAGGCCATGGGCCAACAAAAATGGAGTTTTGATAGGAAGAACAGTGATGTCATAATCCTGTAAAATGAGAGACCAGTTTGTAAGTCTGGCATTGGATACAGAGACATATTTTACTCTATCTGACAACAGAAAGTTAGTTGGCAAATGATTGGAATGCGTTACAATGGGTGAATACACAAACTGTATATTCATAAAGTATATCACTGCCCAGTATGTAGCCAAAGATTCCTTTCACAAGGTTGCATTTCAGCTCCACTGGGGCAAGCATCTGGGATGCATAAGCAGTGGGTCTAGCGTGTCCATTGTATGTTTGGGATAAAACTGCTGAGATTGCTTTATCTGATGTGGCAGTTTCAAAATAATGCCCTAAAGCTCTGTTAGGATTAACCAATGCTGGGGCCATGGTTAATGATCCCAAAGAAAGACAATGATATCAGTATTAGGATACCTTGTATCTTCTTGCAAGAGGTGCCTGCTGTTGTCTGTACTGGGAATAACCCAGACTGTTCCTAGCTTATGTCTGCTGTTGCAGCCACAGTATGGGATGATCTAGGTGTCACTGATGGAGGGGGTTCTGCATCATGCGCAGGCAGTGCTGACACTATCAGGGGTGCCTGCTACTGCAGCCACAGTATGGGATGATCCAGGTGTCACTGATGGAGGGGGTTCTGCATCATGTGCAGGCAGTACTGGCACTATCAGGGGTGCCTGCTACTGCAGCCACAGTATGGGATGATCCAGGTGTCACTGATGGAGGGGGTTCTGCATCATGTGCAGGCAGTGCTGGCACTATCAGAGGTGCCTGCTACTGCAACCACAGTATGGGATGATCTAGGTGTCACTGATGGAGGGGGTTCTGCATCATGCGCAGGCAGTGCTGGCACTATCAGGGGTGCCTGCTACTGCAGCCACAGTATGGGATGATCCAGGTGTCACTGATGGAGGGGGTTCTGCATCATGCGTAGGCAGTGCTGGCACTATCAGGGGTGCCTGCTACTGCAGCCACAGTATGGGATGATCTAGGTGTCACTGATGGAGGGAGTTCTGCATCATGCGCAGGCAGTGCTGGCACTATCAGGGTGCCTGCTATTGCAGCCACAGTATGGGGTGATTTAGGTGTCACTGATGGAGGGGGTTCTGCATCATGTGCAGGCAGTGCTGGCACTATCAGGAGTGCCTGCACAGTGGAGAAAAGTAGTGTGCAAGTTGCACATAGCTCTTCAGCTATGGATTGTGGTTCAGTAACCATCGGGGTGGAGAAAATAGTACTGAAACAGCTGTCAGCTCAGGTTCAGAAATCAAACCTGTAACCCCCTCCCTCCCCCAAACATGGCCTGTGGTGCTGAAAATATCACAGCCATGGGGCTGTCAGAATCAGGGTTGTCCCCTCTCCTATAAAATGTAAAGGGGGTTTCCCCACCGGAATGTTGCTGGATGGTAGCAACATTGTTTTTTTTTTGGTTTTTTTTCCTCCTCCTCTCACCTGGTGACCCCCACTCCTTCAGGCTCCAAGTCCTTCTTCGATCCCCATGCCCAGGGGATGCTGCTGAGGAAGGAGGCTCGCTGAAGGCATCAGAGGCATTAAAGGAATAATGCCCGACAGGGTGGGTGTTATGCTGGGATAACATCCCACCTCGGGAGGTTGGGCCGGGCCACCGGCGGCGTCTACCGAGAAGGATGTTATCCTAGCATAACACCCACCCTGGAGGGCATTATTCTATTATACATGGCTTATTGTTTTATAGTTAAAAAATAATTTTAAAGAATGTTTTGTTAGTGTGTAAAATATTTTTGTTTCTCAAAAAAAAAAAAAAGGTCAGGAGCAGCATGCTCCATATCCTACAAACAATCAGCAGGGGTTATACCAGGATAACATTCCTGCTGTGACTCCCTGACCAATCAGAAGCCAGGATTCTTTCTTGCCATTGTATAATGAGGGATGGAGCCCTGTCATCCGCGGCCAACAGGCGGAATTTCCGCTTTTCTAGGTCCCCTTCACTGCGTCGCTCATGTAGTGCCTCCAGTCTCCACTGTGGGCTGCTGCCGAGCGATGCATTCCCCAAACCCACCCCAGGATAGGAGAGCAGTCCCTCCAGATGCTCAGATCCTATCCTCTCCCTTTGACCCATGGCTTCCCGAGTCTGTTCCCGAACCCGGGCCGCCGTGTAGTTAGAGGTAAGGGCGCCAGTGCCTCAGCCCTCTATGCCATCTTGGCTAGCAACATTATTTTTAATGTTGCAGCTTAAAACATTAATGCACTGCATAGGAAAAGCAGTACTTTCAATCTTCTCAGGGAAAACTGATGTTAAATTGCATAGGGAAGAATCATAACAATTCATGTAAATAACTGCAATGTGTTCTTTAACCAAGGACACGCGAATAAAATAAATATTGCTAGCAGCAGCTTCTTCTGCAGTGTCAGACACTGTCTTCATGACAGACTGTGTATCAGCCTTATTTAAAAGTACGTCAACATCATTTCTAATGAGAATTATTTCTGTCCCTCAGAAACTCTGGTGTTACTGATAACATTATTAATCATGCCAAACAACTCCGGTATGTTTTGCTTGGTTATGGCAGCAATCACAGGTCCCTGTGACTGCAGGATCGAACCTCCAGTGATATGGTGGTTGGCCATTTTAAATTACCTCATGGGCATCATAGGTTACTGTGTTATGACCATCATCACATGACCATAGTGACCATCTTGGGATGGTATTGGGATGCAACCTGATGACATGTGTGTCCACCATTTTGAGACTCTAACAATTCTCCATTTTGTGAATCACAGAAAAACAAATGGCTAGCCTTTGTTCTAGTCCACCCACAGCATACTGTGAGTGTTTAAAATCAAATTCTTCAACATGAGAAGAGGCAAGGTCTTTGGGCATTAAGTTAGTATGTCCTGCCAATACTTCTAGCTGATGGCGCAAGTTTGTCATATCTGACTTTTTACCCCTACATTTTAACTGCTCAGATACAGGAGTTAGCATGCTGTAAAGTGCCTTGTTTTCAGATTGCAGACATTCCCATCTTGTAAAACATGCCTATTATCGACAGAAGCAGTGTCATAGTTTATATTGAAAACCTTCATTTCAAGTCTGCTGTAATGAAAACATACTGAATCACACTGTTCAGTCAAGGTCTGGTGTTGAAACACCAGCACGTTAACTCCTTTAGTAATTACTTTACACTTATCTCTAAGTTCTTGTTTTCAAAACGTGAGAATCAGTATTCTAGCCAGAACACCAATCATTTGAAAAACTTTTTTCTAACAAGGTTTGCCTTTTTAGCGTTATCTCTTAAGGCATGGAGGTCATGGCTGCTTCTCTCATTAAGAGAGACTCAATTTCTAGATGGAGAAACTCCAGCAATTGAGACTACAGTCCAATTATTCTAGTTTTATGAGAAGCCGTTTCAGACTGATTTTCTGCTTGAATGAAGCATTTTCCATTTTGCAAGCAATATACTCAGATTTCAAAACATATATTTTATTTAGAACAGCATTATAACAATTAAACAACATTGCAATTAATAATCCTTTAGGATCATTGGTACCATTTTTTTTTTTTTATAATGGGCAATGATATCCCTTAAAGGGCTACCATTGGATTCTGCTACCTTAGCAAAATCAAACTAACCACCATAAGCAGTTTGGCATGTTAAGGCATCCAGCCTCAATTCAGTACTGATATATTTAGACATGTCATATAAGATAAGAAACGCTTAGCTGCCTGTGGGTCAAAAACTTTGTTTGCAGCCAAAGTTGCATGACAGGACACAAACAGCCTTTGGCGTATGTGGATGCCTAGATGAATATATACCCATTAGGATTTGAATCCCCAAGAAAGCAATCTGTCTATCTGTTCAGATCCTTCACAGCTGTGTTCCCACAGAGAAAGAATAGAAAAAATAAAATAAAACAACTCATTACACAGAGATTGTGAATATGTGCAAAGAGATTGTTTTGTTTGCACTATGGAACACACAACAGACCAAAACACTAAACATAAGACACTTTGAGTTGCTTGTACTGGGGATTTCTCACCCAGTGTTTTAATTACAGAGGAAATTAAAATGAAACTTAGCAAACATTTAGACTTCACTCCACGGTGCCATTTATGTTGTCTAAACCTCTTGGTGTGTAGGGTAAATAATAATACAGATTCTTGTGTCTGGAATCTGCCAAGAAACATTGTAAACAAGCAAGGAGTACTAATAAAGTTTATTATACTACTACGCCAACATGTGACAGAGAAAATCACAAGGAGATGGGTTTCTCACCACTAGCCTGAAGAATGTACATAATCTCCAGGATTGTAGATCTTAGGTTCTCTAAGGTCTTGTCTCTCTCCCCGCTCTTCTAGAGTACTAATCTTCTAGAGAAGCTACAGTGGGTTGCAGACAACTATATACTACAGATAACAGCATAGCAACAGAGATTATCTCAAAGTTATAGATATGAGAAACAATATAGATACATAGATACATAGACAGTGTCGGCAGATAAGGGCCTATGGCCCACCTAGTCTGCCCATTTGAGCTTGTAAGTTCAGTTTGTTTTCCTAGAAGTCTATTTCCCCTTACCCCTGACCTCTAGAATTCCTTTATGTCTATCCCATGCATTCTTAAATCCCGTGATTGTTTCAGCCCCACCACTTCCTCTGGCAGGGTGTTCCACTTATCCACCACCGTTCTGTGAAGAAATTCTTTCTCATGTTTCCTCTGAATCAGTCCCTCCTCCAACTTCATCCCATGCCCTCTAGTCCTGAAACATCTTTTTGCTTAAAATAGTGTTTTCCTGCACCCTATTCCTCCCTGTAAGATACTTGTATGTCTCTATCATATCCCCTCTCTCCCTCCTCTCCTCCAGGGAGTACATGTATTCAGTTCCTCAACCTGTCTTCACCATGGACTTGTGATGCAACCCATGCACCATCTTTGTTGCCTCCTCCTCTGAACCTTCTCTACCCTGTCTATGTCCTTACGTCGTATGGTCTCCCAGAACTGTACACTGTACTCCAGGTGGGAGCCTCACTAGTGTCTTGTATAGCGGAGTGATGACCTCCCTTTTCCTGCTGGGAGATGCCCCTGCCTATACATCCAGCATCCTATTTGCTTTACCTGATGCCTTGTCACTGTTTCCCTACTTTGAGGGTCATCAGAGAAGACAACCCCAAGACACCCTTTCCTGCTTGGTGCATGCTATATCCTCACCCCCAACTGATATATTGTGCCAGGGTTTTTGTGCCCCATATGCATTATCTTGCACTTCTTTGCATTGAATTTCAACTGCCAAACCCTTGACCATTCTTCAAGTTTCTGCAGGTCCTTCTCATTCTGTCTACACCCTCTGGTGTGTCTACTCTGTTACAGAGCTTTGTGTCATCAGCGAACAGTGAAATTCTGCCTTCTATGTCTTGTGCAATGTCACTGATGAAGATGTTGAATAGGACCGGTCCCAGCACTGATCCCTCTGGTACCCACTGGTCACTCTTCCCTCTGTGGGTGACAGCCATTTACCACCACCCTCTGTGTCCTGCCACCCAGCCAGTGACCTACCCACCCACACTGCTGTCCTGCCCACACCCATATTCCCCAGTTTGTGTAATAGTCTTCTATGTGGCACAGTGTCAAAGGCCTTGCTGAAGTCCAGATAGGCCATGTCCACTGCCCTCCCTGATCCACCTCCCTAGTCACCCAGTCAAAATTTAATGAGGTTGGTCTGACATGACCTCCCCTGGTGAAACCATGCTGCCTTGGGTCCTAGTGGTCCAGTGACAACCAGATGTTCCAACCAATCTCTCTTCAGTAGTGCTTCCATGATCTTTCCCTACCGAGGTGAGACTGACTGGTCTGTAGTTCCTGCTTCCTCTTTGTTCCCACTTTTTGTATAAAGGGGACCACATCTGCTGTCCCTCAGTCTTTGGGTACCTCCCTGTTTCAGTGATTGGCTGAACAGGATGGCAGAGAGGTTCAGCCACCACCTCTCTTAGTTCTTTAAGGACCTGGGGTGCACCCCATCTGCCCCATTGCTATCAGCTCTTATTACTTCCAGTTCCTTCAGGACCCTTTCGTGTAAAGGGACTTGTGTCCATTTCTCACCATTCTCACCCTTGTACTCCCTTCGAGACCCATACCCCCTCTTCCTTAGTAAAGACCGAGCAGAAATACCTGTTCAATATGTCAGCTTTACTGTTGTCATCCCCCACAGGCTCCCATCCTCCCCTTCAGTCTCACTATCCCCTCCCTTTGTCCTTCTTTTTCACTTATGTACCTGTAAAAGGTTTTGTCCCTTTAACCACTGATTTTGCAATGTGTTCTTCTGTCTGAGCTTTGGCTTCCCTTACTGACTTCCCTGCCTCCCTTGTTTCTCCTGGTACTTCTCCCTATCCCCTTCTGCCTGTGTCTTTTTGTATTGCCTGAATGCAATCTTTTTGGCTTTCACTTTCTTTGCTACCTCTTTGGAAAACCATAATGGTCTCCTCTTTCTTTTCCTCTTGCTAACCTGAATATGTATTGGTCCTAAGTCATTCTCCATTGGAGAATGACTTAGGAGAATGACTTAGGAGACAGAATTACTAATGAATATCATATGAAACAGAATATGCTTTCATTAGCATTATAGCTTAGACAAAAGAAATGCTGACAGGTTCAAACTACATGTGGCATTTCTTGCTTATGTACAGTATAAGACATAAAGACATTAAAAAGTCTTTCTTTCTCTGTCAGCTTGCTTAGAGACAAAGAAGTGCTGACAGGATTCTATTACACATGGCATATCTGTCTGAGTGTAAAACACACACTACATATAATTATATGAGAATATAAGTATACAGTAATCACTGATGATCCCTCAGAGTCATCTTATCAGTGATTAGGTAGATTATATATAGAATATATATGAAAGACAAACATAATCTAGATAAATGTATTATAGTGAGGTATAATGAACCATGCATGATAAATATTAGCATATATTAGCAGCAAAGCACATTCCTAGCACCCATGCTTATATGATCGGTGCCCAAATCTACAGTGTTAGTGCAAAATAGCAGTATCACAGTATAACAGACAAGGAATACAGTGTGAAGTGTATGTGAGGTGTATGTGGGACAATAGGGGGCATAACACCCAGATCCAGGTCAGATCCCGAGTTATCCGACATCAGATCCCTGGATCCAATGTCTGATAACATGGGATCCGACCTGGGATCCGACCTCTGAATTTGGCCGGATTCCAGGTTGGATCCCACTTGGATAGTGTCACCGTTTGACGGACAACAGGTGGATCCATGGAGGCACTATCCAAGCAACTCTAGTGTTTGGGTGGAATCCCACTAAGTCACCCACCACCCATACTTAAGTGATCAGTGTGGCAGTTCTGGTAAGTCAGTTGTTGGCTAATCCCTCCAGTGCCAGCATCCACTACATTACAACCCCCAGGGCATGAGTGGTAATGATGTGCTCTGCCACGGTCCCACTGAAGGCTTCGTGTATCACCTCTACCTTCACTTGCCCACAGTGAAACTATCAAGTCCATTTCCTAACCAGTGGTTAAAGCATTGGCTTTGGAAGTACGAGATCACATGTTTAACCCTCACTAGAACCAAATACTGTGTGTACAAGACCAAGTCACTTCTCAGTGTTCCAGTCCACCTAGCTATAGAAATGGTTAGAAGCAGGATCCCGCAGGAAATGAGATGTTGTAAATATAAAAACACAATAAAACTCAAGCCTTGTACTTTGCAACACTGACTTGCTACCACATCGTGCAGTTCACTTTTGGTTTTGCTTTAGTCCGGAACTATATAACTTGGGTCAAGAGAAATGAGAAACATATGCACAGTATATGTCTCAGCCCACGCTGTTCTTCAAATATGTGAATTGAATAATTCTGCCACATATTTAAAATGATGTAGAGTTCAACAAGAACAGAGAAAAGCACTGCAAAAACTAACAAATGTAATAGGCCTTTGTTTTCTTTTTTCTAGAGCAGCGTGTTCAACTCATGGCGGGCGATGTGGGTGGTGCTGTTAGAGGACGGGTTGGAGTTCTATAAGAAGAAGGAAGAAGTCCCAAAGGAATGATACCTTTGAAAGGGGAGCAATCTCCAAGTTCTTGCCAAGATTTTGGTAAAAGAATGGTAAGTTGAGATTAGATGAATGCCAGGTCTCCCATAGCACTGAGAAATCTAATGGTTGTGACGTCAGTTTTATCCTCACTGATACTGTACATATGGACTGTACCTAATGGAAAGTGGAGAATGAGCTGTGTAGGTTTAATTGTGTTAAAATTCTCTCACTATGGAGAAGGGGAGTGGGGGTTGGGGTTCTAGTGAGCCAGTGTCTTCCTTGAATATAAGTTCTCAAACACAGGAACATTATGTTCTGTGTTTTTATTGGTTTCAAGCTATCTGCTTCCATAGTTAAGGCAAGTTTTACTTACAAAGAATACATTACAGTATTTTGCAGTGTAAAATACAAATGCAAAGAAGTACATGCTACAGTATTGATAAATAAAATACCAGTTCATGACAGGTAAATAGCACGACATGCTGCATGTACATATCAACTGCAGAGGATATATCAACACAAACTTCTTTAAGTGAACTTATTCCTTAGGTAGTATAACACTGTTCCTTTTTTGCATGCTCATAAAACCATGTACTGTATTCAAACACAGAATTATCACTGGGTGAGAGTGAGGGCTCCTCTGGCCTGCCTGTCCATTTGAAAATTGCTGCAGTTGTATTCACCTTTCAAATAAAGGAGTGTTTATCTGCACCTAAATTGTTTCAGTTTGGTGTTTTGGCATGGTGAGTGTCTGATATTTTCCTTGTTTCTAAGCACTGATAGATTTGAAATGCATACATTTGTACAATGGGCCATGATAGTGATTAAACAAATAGATTGTTATTCTGTTTTGTGTCTGTATACCGTAAGTCTGCAATATTGCTATCACCCCAGGGTACTCTAATAAAAGAGTTTTTTACTCAATGCTTGTTTTCCCTGCTGAGACAAAATAAGTAAGGAATAACAGCTGACAGGGTGTGCAGTGATTCTATATTATATCAAGCAGAAACCTTAGCAGCCAATCAGGGCTAGAGTCACAAACTTTGCTCTATCATAAACCAGTTTGCACCGTGCAAACTGGGTTTGTCCCAGTGTGGTATTCACAAAAGCACAGTTTGCATCCACAAACTGGGTTTGTGATGGGGCAAAGTTTTCAGGGGGCCGCAGTGCGAATGAGGGAGAGATGACCTGCATATGGGCGCAGTCCCATTCACCAAGGATTTTCTTCATGCAAGTGCCATTTGTGGGGTACTCTTGCGTGGAGAAAATACCACCAACAGAGACCTGGCGGTATTCTGTGCAACCCTTGTGGCTACCGGAGGTATTGGCGAGCCCCGACCCTGTTATAATAAGAAAATTTCGTTGGTGGTCTAGCGGTCCCTCTCATGTCCCCAATCGCCATTCCCATATAAAGTAAAATAACTACCCTGGTAGTCTAGTGATCCCTCCACCCTTCTTGAATTGCAGTCCTGTAGGTTTAACACATGCTTCTCACCCCAGGAGTCCTTCAGCATCAGTAACAATAGCAGTAAGCTGACCAGGTTGAACTGCCTTGGAGGTGTAACCATGAATATTTATTAAAACAGAGTGACCAATCAGAATCAAGCAGGGAGTTTTGCTGAGTGCAAAGAGCCCACAGGGCTTCAGAATTTTTCTCCGACTGACAGAGAAACACTGCCTTAGTCTGAGGTGCTCTTTCTCATTCTTGAGAAACAAACTTTTTGTGCCTAAATCCTTACTTTTGTGCTAAGGTTGTAAGTATTTTTACATTTTATTATCATTTATTTTATTTATTTAAAGTTTTACCAGGAAGGCACACTGAGCAGTGTACTGCTCGATCCCAGGTGCGTCCTGGGAAGGGAGAGTGGGGATAAGAATACAATACTCAAATGGATGTCAATACAAGGGATACAACAAATAAGTAAAAGTTCGATACAGCAGTATATTTTTAAGGGGTTTTAGTGGTTCCTTGCGGTTCCCAGAACCACACTTTTCCCCCTTTTTCTCGGTTCCTTTTAACTTTTCTAAAGTAAAATATACCGTATTTTGAGTATTTTGATGGTTTTCAAGGTGTTTCTAATAGAGCTCTCTTATGTTACTGGGAACTGTTGTTTTTTTCTGTATTTCTACTGAGTTTTGTTATTTTAAATCGTGGTTCTTTACTGCTAGGGAACTGATTGCATTTACAGTTTTTCCCATTTTAGGAACCAATGTTTTTTAGCTTTCTGACACGTTGTTTTGTTAGAAAAGCCAAAAAAGAGGACTGGACCCACAGGTTTTAAAAATTGTATCAAGTGTGGTGTGTTTACAGTGCTTGGGTCCAGAACAATTTTACTCTAAATTCTGCTCAAAAACTATTAAAAAGAGGGCCTAAAGACTAGAAGAGATGGCCTCTAATAATGCTTTTCCTGTTAAGGAGTGGCCCACTGCTCTGCCTAAGCCTAAAGATAAGGACCCCTCAAAAAATGAGTCTGATAAAACAATAAAAATTATGACATGCCAAAAAAAAAAAAAAAAAAAAAAGAAATGGTGAAAAGACCACTGAGTCTGTTCCAGCAAAAAAATTATATAAAGACAAGCATACCACTGCCCCTCCCACATCAAGGCAAGAGGAGACACCAGTGGCAAAAAGCATAAAGACAAAAAACAACACAATAAAGAGGGTCAGTCACCCACTGGGTCTCTGACCTAATAAGATTTACCCCTGTAAAAAGCAGTGGCAAAGGCATGGCACCCTGTCAAACTTTACAGGTATGGGAGGCTTTTTCTCTGCTCCCTCTACTCCTGTTAACCCCAGCAGCTCTGTCTCTGGGATATCCTGCTACTACGTTCAGGGGCATGATGATGATAATCAGTGATGAAAGTGAGCAGGAACGCACAGGAACTCAGTTCCTGTACCTTTTTTGCAGTAGGAACAGAGTTCCTGTACTTCTTCCCACTGATACTGGAACTGAAATTCTTAAACTAGCAAAATAATGGCAATTTCTGGGCCTGTGACCTGAAATCAGGGATTCCATCACAAAATATGACTTGTACAACATTGATATTTTCCTAGAAATACTTCAATATCCCTAACCGAATCCCATAGTATCTATAGTTATCCGTCAGATTGAGGAACTTCATTCTCTGTTTCATACAGTATTTTCCAGTACCCGAGTTCCTGTACTTCTTTTCTACCACTTGCACCACTGATGATAATGATGAAAATAATAATGAGGACCAGCCTCTGGTGCCGGACATTTTGCCTGACCCATGCTTTGGTACCTCTCCAGATGGACAGGAGAATCATTCCTCCCTCCTGACCTTCTTACAGCACATGGTGGGCACCCTGGACCTCCCTGCTCAGGAGTCCATTGAGGAAGATGATGATGATGATGAAGACTATAAAAATATGATGGGTCTTCCTCCTACAAAAAAAGACTGTGCTTCCTAAATACACATCCTTCAAGAAATCCACTATGACGTTCCTGTGGGCCCCACTTCCCTGTCAGGAGAGGACAAGAAAGTGGATAGAAAATATCCTCTGGCTAAAAATAAGGCTTTTTCTTTATTCTTATCCCAGCCACAAAGGGGTGGTTTAGGCTGCAGCCTGTGATAAGGCTAAGGTCCCTCTCACCTCTATGCCTCCTGAAAAGCAGTCATGAAAATTTAGATGCTACGGCTAAAAAATCTTATACCACAGCCTCTTAGAATATTCTGCTAAGTACCAGAAGGCTCTTTGGAGTTCTGTCCAGGCCATTCTGTCATACAAATCTGACAGGATGTCCCAGAACATTGCTGAAACAGTGAAATCTGGTCCGGAAGTCATCAAATACCAGTTTCACATGACTGCAGACACTAATGACACAGCAACAAGGGTCATGGCTCAGGCTGTCTCTCTCAGAAGTTTTGCCTGGCTATGAACAACTAATTTATCACAGGACACCAAGTCCAAAGCTATGGACTTCCCCTGTGAAAATAATTCCCTTTTCGAGGACAAAACTGAAGCATACATGAAAAAGGTGGAGGAGAACAAGTCCACCTATGAAGGTAATGCAGCCAAGCAGAAAGCCTCTACATCCCAGAAGCCTCAACCTAGGGGTAATAGAGGCAGGGGCTACTTCCCCAGGCCACTCTATCCTATGCCCATGCCTTTGGATTTCTCTCAAATCAAAGGTTATTTCAAGGGAAGAGACAAGAGGGGTCAGAGGAGAGCTGCCACCACTTCTATTCCTGCCACACAGTCTAAGTCCTAACTTCTGCAATCAGGTAGCGTCCCCTCCTCCAGTAGGGGGCAGGGTCTCCCACTACCTCCAAGCTTGGACCCACTTCACCACAGACAAGTGGGTCTTGGAGGTAGTGGAAAAAGGTCTACCCCTACAGTTCAAGCAGTTTCCTGCCTTTTGGGGTCTGGCTCTGTCAAAACCCCTATCCCCAACAGAAAGATACATGTTGGAGCTGTAGAGTAAAGACTCTATTATCAGCCAAAGTGGTGGAGAGGGTTTCCCTTTCACAGCATGGAAAAGGTATCTACTCCAGATACTTCCTGACATTAAAGAAGAATGGGGAGTGGTGACCTATTTTAGACTTCAGATATCTAAACAGGCACCAACTCAAACCAAAATTCAAGATGATTACCCTTCAAATGGTAATACACTCTCTGCACCATAGAGACTTGCTAGCCTCCCTGGATCTCAAGGACTCCTATTTTCACATACCAATAAGGTAATCCCACAGAAAGTTTCTGAGGTTCAGGCTGCATGCAGGCAGGCCATTACCAGTTTTCAGCCATGCCCTTTGGCCTCACCTGTGTTCCCAGAGTATTCACAAAGTGCCTGTCTGTAGTGGCAGCCCACTTGAGCAAGCAGGGCATCTCACTCTTTCCATACCTGGACAACTGGCTCATAGTGGGCAAGACCTCTCAGCAAGTCAGAGAGGCTCTGAACCACACAAGACAAACTGTTCTCTCTGGAGTTTCTAATTAATGTTGTGGGTATGGTGTGTATGTGTGTTTTGTTTGTTGTACGTGGTGTGGTGTGGTGTGTGTGGAATGTGTTTGCTATATTTGTTGTGTGTTGTGGTTGTGTGGGGTGTGCAGGTGTGTGTGTGTGTGTGTGGGAGTGTGGTGTGGTGTATGTACACACATATGTGTGGGTGGAGCGTGGCATGGGGCAGTTGTTATGTGGCTAGAACACTTAGTTTTCACATATAGTGTGCATTTATTTCCTTCTATTAGTTGTCAGTGGGTGGATTTCACACTGTCACATTTTTAACTGCTCATATTAAGATGCATATCTCATTTACTTGGGGTTCATTAAAGGTGTAATTCCTTTGGGTTTTCATTTAGATTGCTTAGACTGATTCTGTGCATTTTTGTTATACACAGACTCTGTGCTGAAATCTGCATTTATCAGGCTCATGGTCTCGCTTTTCTTGGGGTCCTTGACAAGTATTTTTTATTTATTTATTTATTTTGCACTTACACTTACAAATGATACTTTCATGCATCATGTTTATATGTGTAGGTTAATTTGAGGATTGCTTTCAACTTGCAGTTATACCTAATTTCAGGATTTTGTCTTTCATTATCTGTCCTTTAATATACCAGGACAATTGAAATGTAAGTTGTGAGCTCATCTTACATGTATTAGAGAGAATGCTACTCCAAGGTTTTTTTTTTATCACTAGAATGCTTTCTTGGCATACTGAGACATTTAAAATTTATGTGACAAGAACTCTCTGGCTGTAGAGAATTCTTGATAACCTTTGCCCTTCTGAGGCTCCCAGTTAAAGGCATACTGGTGTTAATTAGCTTCTCTGACGAATATTCTATTATGTTTTAAATGTATATGTTAAAACCAATGAGAATTGTTTCTGCTTTTTCTATATAATCTGGTGTTAATAGTATGGGATTTTTGAAAAACTGCCACAAAGCTTCTGAAGAAGGACCTGGTTGGTTCGAAAGCTAAAGCACTTTGTTTTTTTCTGTAACATCCATGTTGGTCCAATAAAAGGTATCAAATCATTTGTTTCTGGATCTAATTAATGAAAAGAAATCCTATCTGGAACCCTCTCAGCTCCTCAACTTCATAGGAGCAGACTTGGATACTCAGCAGGCAAAATCCTTTCTTGCTCAGGACAGAATTCAAAACTTTCTGACTGCAATAAATTATTTTCTGCTAGGCCAGCCAAGGCCTGTGAGGCATTTTCTACAGCTCCAGTGCCACGTGGTTTCCATGACAGCTGTGGTACCAAGCATAAAGTTTCAAATAAGGGACATTCAATATCATTTCCGAGCCCACTGGTCACAAAAGAAAAATTCTCTGTCCAAGCTAGTACCAGTGACAAAAACACTGCTTCAAGCTCTCGACTTGTGGAGGGAAGAGGAAAACCTCTCAGTGAGCATCCCCTTTCAGCTCTTCAGTCAGTGGCAGTTGGATGCCAAGGGAGTCCAGAAGCCATATAAATCTTCTGGAACTCAGAGCTGTGTACCTGGCACTGAAAGCTTTCTCCCCTAAGGTCAAGAGACACACTGTTCAGATCAGGACAGACAACATCACTGCTATGTTTTACATAAACAAGCAGGGTGGCACAAGGTCTGCTGCCCTGTGCACAGAGGCCATGAAAATCTGGTCCTGGCCTATTCCCTGGACATAAGCATCTCCGCCATACTCCTCCCAGACAAGGACAGTACCCTGGCAGATGCTCTGAGCTGCATCAGCCAAGGTCACAATGAACAGACTCTGAACAGACAAGTCCTTGTCACAGTCTTCAGGAGGTGGGGCATACCATAGGTGAACCTGTTTGCATCCCACCTCAACTACCGGCTTCCTCTGTACTGCTGCAGACCCCCAGCAATGGGCATTCTCCCAGCAGATGCACTAGCTTTGAACTGGACAGGGAAGTTTCTGTATGCTTTCCTCCATTTCACCTGTTACACAGAGTGCTACTGAAGCTCAGGGATCAGCCTGCAACCCATGATCCTCATAGCTCCAGACTGGCCAAGGCAAGCCTGGTATCCTCTCCTGCTGGCCATGTCCCACAAGAAGCTGATTCGACTTCCTCTAACTCACTGTCTCCTCACCCTACCACAAGTAGAGGTGAATTATCCAGACCTGGAATCCCTTCACCTCAAAATCTGGTTCTTCAGGAGCTAGAATTCCCAGATACATCGAGCCCATGGCTACAGCCCACATTAAGTACATTACCTGGAAAACAGTATTCCTAGTGGCTGTCACTTCTGCAAGAAGTGTAACCCCCCTGCAAGTGTGGGTTCCCAAAAGTCTTCCAGGAGCTTGCCTGAATGCTCCAAGTCTGGGCGTTGTTCAGCGTTTAAGCTGTTTAAATGTGGTTCTAAGCGAGTGCTATTTGAGCATCCACGTACTGTCTCTTTAAGAGTTGTCTGCTTGCAGACTTAATTAGTTTGTATGGGGGAACTGTGTATTTAATGCTCGAATCCTGCCCGAGCTGCTCTCAATTTGCTCCGTTTCTGCCGTCGCTACATGTACAGAGGGAGCCTTGTTGAAAGATAAAACTATTTGATAGAAATCATTTGGAGTGACTGAGAAAATGTAGTTTGTCTAACCTGTCTTCATTTCAGCACGAACTGTTTCAGTGTAGCTCTTTCATTTTGGTCCTGAACTGCTGAAATGGACCAATCAATGGGGAGGGGTTCCCTAAAATGGAGCCTGTGGACGAATCAGAACTTGGACTCTTAATTTTGAGCCAGCCACAAGGGGATTGTATGGGCAGTGACTCTGGGAAATGTAGTTTTGACCTTGCTTTTTCCACCAACAGAGGGAGTCTTATTGTGAGTGACAGCTGAACCAGCCAACAGAATGTTGTGGAGCTAAAGGAAATGCCCTGCTCTGTGACTGGAAAGATCAGCTCAGTTGTGACAGTGAAGAGAGAAGGAGCTCTGTGCTTCTTATGTATAGTTTCACAAGCAGGGAGCTGTGAGGTGAGCCCTGAGTTCAGCCTGCAGTCAGCTAGGGGTGCCAGTTCAAACTGAACTGATTTGTGAGGAGAAAAAAAGTATAAGTATGAAGAGGGAAACCAGGCTCACCCTGTAGAAGACTGGAGAAATTGCTGAATCACGCTTGGTCTGTCTGGAACCGCTGATGTGTGCTCCGTATTGGTAGTAATTGCGATCAGGATCGAGGAGCAGCCTGCCGGTATAGTACTTTCCTTTTACATATGAATGTGCATAGTGCTTGTGGGGAATCGCGATTTCCAATCCCTGTACTGTGTGCTGTGTTTGAAGCTGAAGCAAACCCCAGCTTGTCTCAGACTAAATCCGTTTGCTATCAACTGCAGTGGGGTCCAGTTACAAGGACCTTGTCTCCATGCCCTGTTGTTTCTGGCAATCCAGAAGAAACATCCACCATCCGGTTCTCAGCTTGGGTATTGTGAGTACAAATCAGGGTATTCCCCTGCAGCCTGCTATCAATTACAAGTGTGTCATCTAATTGTTGTTGTTTCACTTCTTCATGGACTGAGCCATTTGGTCTGGCCATAATTGGGCATTGTGCATATTTTTCCCTACAGGGCCCCATCCATCTGCAACTGCCCCAACCCCGGGCAACGGACCTGTTTAGCCTCCCCCCAATCCTGGGTATCCAGAGAGTGACATTTTGGACCCTGTATATATGTGTACAGTACTGAGATTTGAATTTGGCCAAAACTAATCAACCTGATTGCCCCTGCCGTGTTACTGTTCCCTAAATAAATCAGATTTGTTGTTATTATACTATATACTGTCTGTGGTGTTGGTACTTATGGAAACAGTATTGCCTTTTGAGGTGTATGTTGATTAACCTTGTTTTACAGGGGGTCCTCAGAAACGTGCTGCAGAATCAGTCTCGAGGGTAAGTGGTACTTTATGAGTGAACAGTGTGTATACGTGGGGTATTGGGGCTGCAACTCCTGTGTACTGTGTGAGCCACTAGAGGGAACCAAAGG
Organism: Neoceratodus forsteri; assembly: GCA_016271365.2. Taxonomy (NCBI): domain Eukaryota; kingdom Metazoa; phylum Chordata; order Ceratodontiformes; family Ceratodontidae; genus Neoceratodus; species Neoceratodus forsteri. The sequence continues at coordinate 1,551,452,920 of CM057450.1, forward strand.
GAGTCACAGTGTCCCAGAGGGCTGTGATGAAGCTAGTCTGACCACTACAAACCCTGACCTCTGGGTGGAGGCACCCGCTATAGAACCTAGGCCCCTCAACCTGTCAGTAGTCACACAGGCAGGTGTAGTAGCCCTTGGGATAGCACCACCTAGGGGTTACATCTTGGAGGCACCGCTGGGATTAGCGTCCTCTAGTGGCCACATTTATGAATCACTGTTAAAAATAAATTGATACCCTGAAAGAAGTGGCTGTACACCACTTGGTGGAGTGGTGTACTGGACAGATCGACCCCCAAAATGCTACACTTATCTTGGGTATCCTGCTGGGTACCAGTAAAGACACTGTAGAGGGAGTACTTTCTAAGGGGGAAGGTTTACAAAACCCTGTGGTGGTGGGTTGACATGCTAATCTGCTCACCCACACTTTCATGGCCCTAGTAGAATATATGGATCCCATAGATAGCTCAAAAGTGCCACAGACTGTTACCCCAGAGGGAGCCCTCACTGCCCGGAGAGTGATAACTAAGGACAATAAAGACCCGAGGGGGAATGAGCCCCGCCCCCACTATCTGAAACTTTTGAGGAGAAATTTGTAAGTTGTTGCTGGAGGAAGGGAAAACTGTGGAGGACTAAGAAGTTATTTCTGCCACCCGGAGTGTTCCTTCCCCAACACCCCCTCCCACCCAGCACCATATTTCCCTCTTTCTGTGGCTGAACCACTGCAGGCTCCTAATTTTGCACCTGCCATTAGTCACGACTCTTACTTGAAGGTTGAGGATCTTCTCTGGCTCCCTCCTCACCCCCCCCAGGGGGAGGATGATTGGGACACCTGGATAGATTGTGTTGCCCCTGATACCTGAATGGCAGTGTGCGGAGGCTGAGAAACTAAAAAGAATCCCAGAAAGTCTGAGGGGTCCTGCCCTAGAGGCCATTCAATTTTTGAGGTCCACAAATCCTGATGCATCTGCCCAGAAGTACCTATCCGCACTTTAAGGCAATTTTGGGAGCACTGAGTCAGGGGAGAGCTTGATGTGGAAATTTCAAGGTACAAAACAGTGGCCAGGGGAAAGTTTTTCTGCATATGTTACTCGTCTGGAAAGAGCTCTGCAGAAGGCCTTACCAAAGGTGTGGGTAGCCGCCAGTGACTTAAACGGTGTAAGGTTGGGAGCACATACTACAGCATGCAAAGCATTCTAAATTGCAGCTCCTTCAATTAAGGCTCCCAGAAAGAAGGGGTTAGCCCACCAGCCTACTGTGACTTAAAAAGAACTTCGGGAGGTTGAAGATGCGGAGGGGGATTTTAATTCTTGGGTGAGCACAGCCAAAGTGATCACAGCATCGGAAGGTCCTTGTGAAGTGGAGACCAATGAGGGTGTGCCACCATGGGGTGAACTGCTGAGAGAGATCAGGGAATTCAAAAACAATCCCTTTATGAAGGCCGCGCCTGCAAGTACAGGCCCCGACCTATATCCGACTGCATCCCTATGGGGTGGGGGTACCCACCCAGGCACTGCTGACAACAGCTCCAACCCGATGTCTTGACCATGGAAGTTTGGAAATTGACGAGATGCCTCCAAATGCTTATCACACCACAAACAGAGATAGCACCAAGGTGTCCAGTTAGTAGTACCCCCGTCCTGGCTCCCAGTGTGACACCTGGGCCAGCTCAAACTCCAGAAAGTATGTTTTGCTATAATTGTGGGAAGGATGGGCACATGAAGAGAGAATGCCGGTCCCCAAAAGACTCAGACAAAGTTGTATATAGGCTCAAGGAGAGCTTCGGAGAACAAATCAGTGGTTAAGAGGTGCACAAAATGATCCCAGTGAGGGTCTCAAAAATGCTAACTCACGTCCCTTTGTGGCAAGGTCAGTTGCCCAGGCCCCTCTACTGCCTCTCCAGACTGGTCCAGAATAGTGGGTCCCTCCATGGAGACCACTGTAAAGGTGAATGGAGTGTCTACAAGAGCTGTGTTAGACAGTGGTTTCCAAGTGACAATTATGTTCCAAGATTGGTATCAGAAGCACTTGTCTGAAGTACCCTTACAACCGTTGTAGGGGTTGCATGTCTGGGGGTTAAATGAAAAGGCCTACCCCGACTCTGGATGTATCCGAATTTAGCTGTCTTTTCCCACCTCCGTGGTTGGAGTAGCCAAGCAAGTGGAGACCCTGGCCTTAGTGTGTCCCCCTACTGGACTGTATGATGGGGTTCCGCTACTAACTGGGACGAATGTGCATATGTTTGGACGGTTGGCCCCTTCCCTGAGTGCCTTGCCCGTAGCATAATAAAAATTCCCCTGGTAGTCCAGTGGTTCCTCATCCTATCCCCGAACCCTCTATGCCTTCCTGCCATAAGGTGTCACATTACCCTGGTGGTCTTGGGGTCCCCCACCCATCCCGATCTGCCCGTATAGGGCACTCTATAGTTTTCCCTGATGTCTAGTGGACCCCACACACACTCACTCTATGTGTGTGATTACCCCCCTCACACCCACCCTGTGAGGTGCCCTCAACTCCCCCCCCAACCTCGACTCCTCCAGTGACCATCACATTGCCTCCTCTCACGCTCATGGCTGGTGCTGACTGAGCTCTCAATAAATGTACTGTTTACAGTATGTGCTCATTGACAGTGATTGACAGCTCACTATCAGTGGGCACCTACTGTAGACCTTATGCACTCATTGAGAGCTCAGTTGACAGTCAGCCGTGAATGTGAGAGGAGGGCTGTGCTGGTTGCCAGCTGTGGGTCGGATTGGGGGGGGAGTGGGGTGGTGGGCAATCCCCCACAGGGTGGGTGGGTCCACTAGACACCAGGGAAAACTATGTGTTGCCCTATATTGGCAGATCGGGGATAGGTGTGTGGGGGGACAGCTAGACCACCAGGGTAATGTGATATCTTATGGCAGGGAGGGATTGGGGATAGGGTGGTGGGACCAATGGACTACCAGGGGGATTTTTATTATGCTATGGGCATGGCCTCGGGATCGGGGCAGGGTCACTAGACTGCCAGGGAAACATGTTTTAAACTACGGGACGGCAATCAGTAAGAGGGTGGGGTGGGAACCCTAGACTGCCATGGAAACATTTTTAAACTGTTAGGATTGCGTATTGGAGAACGGGATGGGAGAGGGACCACTAGACTACCAGGCTGGTTATTTTCTTTATATGGGAACAGCAATTGTGGACAGGGTAGGGACCATTAGACCACCAGTGACTACAGCTATGTGGGGCAGGGAGATGAGGGGCAGCGTTAGGACACCCTCCAGCCCATGTAAACAAGCCCATAATGGGCATACATATGGCCATCTAGTGCCTTGTATGCTAGTGGGCTCATTTGCATGGCTGCTTTTGTGAATATCAAACAGCCCACTGGCACTATTCATTCGGGGCCAAGTCAGGGAATGCAGGTCAGGGCAGCACTAGTGGGGTTAGAGGTAGAGGTAATGGGGTTACCGCTGCCTCTACCTACCCCTATTCACAGTCGGATAGTGCCCTATGCTAGCCATCTGTGAACAGCACTTTTACCAAATGAACAACGGCAAAGTGCAATGCAAACTTCTGCGCAGCACATTGCGCTTTTTTGTGAATCCTGCTCCAGACCTCTTATTTACAGGGCATTGTGGTGACAGTGCCTGGCAAATAAGGCAGAAAAGAGTTAAGGCCTCAGAAATTTTCAAGTGAGTCAATAAATACCTCAGGAACATGTAAATTACTGTATAAATGCCTGAGTATTATGCAGATTAGTCAATAAACTCCCTTGGAATCTTGAAAAAGCAGTGAGTCATTCTTAGCTGTTAAACAGTCTCTGACCCAACATTCATCTCCTGAATGTTCTGACAGAAACCCATGCTTGATGGAGCAATGGCTGTTCCTTCCTGTTTTGTGGAGCTGTCAGAAAGTGACAAATTAATAATTACCTCAGTATAATAGCTATACTCGGAGGGGATCGGCAGGTCAGTCCTCGGGAAGAATGGCACTGGGCACTTTGGATCGTGACCGTAGTTTTTGGCCTCAGTCGTCATCCACAGCGCCCAGTGCCATTATTCCCTTGTACACCTGTTGAGCACTCTGATTATTGCTATATTAATTGCATGCCTTTGGTGTGTTGTGAGGCATGAGGTGCAGCTGAGGGCCTTTATCTATCTAGAAATGTGGTTATTATAGCACACTGCACACCTGGAGTGTATTATTCCAATTACGCATAAAGGGCTCTATATTCAAAAGTATCAGTCTGCATCGCGCAAGTGCATGTTCTGCACAACTTAACTGCACCGACACAAAATAATGGAATACTCAGAAGGTGTGCCATAAAATGCGATCATGCATGTGTGGCTGAATATCCCGAACATGTGCGATTGCCCATCGAGAAGCATACGGAAGTGTGCAATGTAAAGCCACTTGCACGGCGTGCACATTTGTAAGATTCAGCCATGATATGCAGATGGTCTCATTGCACAGTCAGTGCCCAAACAGCACAAACAGTGCATTTGCATCTCATTACTGGAATGTATTCAGGCCAGTCGCATACCATTGGCATGCGCACACCCAGCATTACAGGGCAGCACCACCACACCACAAAGGTGATCAGGAGGTACTTCAGCCTAGCAGGCAGGTGAGAATACATGGTTGTGTGTGGGTGGACTGCAGTGGCCTGAGTACAGTGCTACATACCGCCCAACCTTTTAGCACCCAAATGTGTGCCAGGGTGTTTGACAACTGGTCAGACTGCATGACATGGCAACGCACATGACATTGCTGGCTTGGAAGACTGGAAATAAGTGCACTAATATTGCTAATGTATGCTGAGAACCTAGCATCCCATAGTATCATACAAGTCTGCAGAACAGTCTCAGTGGTCAGTGTGTAATGTCACCCACTCTATGTGGGTCAGAGGGTGTCTAAGAAATAACATGAGTGTTGTACCCCATACTGTGTGACAATTGGGGGATTTGCAGTGCTACTACCCATGGCAATGTCCGTGCTCCCTAGGTGGCCGTGATGCACAACACTGGATGGGTCCCATGTCCTTGGGTATGCCCCTGCCACTTCCAGGCCACAGGTGGTGCAGCCCCTGTCCCACACTGCTCACACTGGCCAGCACCAGTACACCACAGTGACCTGAACCCGGGGCCCATGTGGCATTGTCACACTGCAGGGAGGACACTGGTGACATGTATGTGGTTCCTGGTGGTGTGAGTCTGGCACGGGCATGCTGTGTGCACCTATGATGTTCCACCATGGATGGGTGCCACTGGGCTGTCCCTGACTCATGCCATGCTGCCACCATTACCACCATGCATCCTGATCACCGTTGTACCAGACGCCACCATGGGTGCATGACTCCACCAGGTGGCATTCTGCAACCACATGGGTGCAGACCATGGCACCTGGTATATTTGCCACATTGTAGCTGTCTGCTCCACTGGTGTGCTGGGGAGGGTGCCTAGGTAGCATATGGCAGCTGGGCATCCCCGTTCTGGGTGTGGTGGTGGGTTGCTGACTGGGTGGTGTCAGTGGTGTCACCCACTGGCACCTGGCAGTTTCCGGTGGGCAGGCACAGCACAGCTGTGGCCTGGGGTACTACCTTCCTGGCATGACTGCTGTGTGTGGGTGCCTGGAGCACTTCCTGGTTCACCACCAAGGGCTGTCTCAGGGTCATCTGTCTGCAGCCTGCTGGTGTGGTGGCTGGCTGATTTAGGCCATCTCCTTTCATACCTAACATGTGGCGCATTTCTGTGATGTGCAGCACAGTTTGGCTGAATATATACATGTGCGGCATATTCAGGTGCCCACACCCTATTTTTGTACCACATACAGTACATTACTTCTGCACGACAGCGCATTCCGATATGGACGATACATTTCCCTTTCAAGTATCACGCCTGCATATTTTCTGTGATGTGTGCACAGATCTCCATTTTGGGCTGCACATCTCCTTTGAATATGTGGACCAGAAACTCCAAACCTGTTACAACAGTGAGATCCATCATGAGAGATGAGGCAGTTCATGCTATTGTTTTTCCCCAAAAGATCAAAAATCCATCTTCCTAGTGTCAGAGGACCTGTCCAGTTCTCATTGTTAATAAATTGGAGACACAATGCTTGGGGAAAGTGGAATAGGGAATTGCCATAAAACTAATTTAAAAACTGTATGGCTTAGTGTGGGAGGCAGGGCTCCATCACTGCAGTACATATGGTAGAAGAATCAGTCTTATGATTATTTTGCTATTATTTGTTATATACCACTTATTATTTGTATATATTTTTGTTAATTATTTTGTTTCACTGAATTGCATTCACTGTATACTATCCAAATTATTTTTTTAAATCAGTCAGCCATTAGCAGATAATGGCTGTTGTGTTTGCTGCTGGCCCTAAGGTGAAGCAGACGATGGCTGAAACTTGTTTTTAACTGCTGTTATAAAAAGGGTCTTAGAAATACTGCAGTCTGATTGACTGTTAGGATTCCAACAGCCTTACATTAATCCATGTTATACTGTCATGTACAGCCTGATCACCATGGTACATGGATTCTTCCTGTTAGCATTCCATCCTCTACCACTGCTGAATGTGGAATGATGCATTCTGATTTTGAACCAGCATTCTTAAACTGTTGGTGGAAGAACTATTTTATTAAAACTCTTCCTCTAAATGAGGAAAACATTCAGAAAGTATACTTTTTTTTTGAAATTATTTTTTATAATAGCAATAAGGCACTCCAGGAGTTAGATTAACAGTATCACTCCTGGGCAATATGGCACCCCTAGGGGGTGATTAACAGACTGTTAATCTGATCCTGATCATGCCTTATTGCTGAAGTAACGGAGTTATTTACATTTCAAACATATAGCTTTCTGGATAGTTGGCTAATCATAATCCGTGTTTAGCCTATTTGCTGACATTAGGGAAACCGTATGTAGGTACAGTATGCAGGTAGAGGTTTGCTGTCTTTTCATGTCATGGACATCAGTTACCTCACAAAGAGATTCTGTGCAGGCTCCTGGCACAAAGATTCTGATTTTTGTTTATGCTGTATGTCTAACAAATTCTGCATGTCACCAAAAATGTTGTTTCTAGAGACCTAGATTCAGTTCACTATCCACGCTTAAGCTGTCTACTACTGAGTATGCTCAGTCACTGGAACGGTCTTCAGGCTTGTCTCTTCCTACCTCCCAAACGTGTTGTCCTCTGGCTCCTCTCCTAGTGAACTCAGAACCCTTCTTCCACTGGAGGAAAGAGGTCTCCTATTTCACAATTCCTGCTAGTGAATTAGGATTCTGTTAGGTTTTAAACTTTTTAGCTATTTTGCAAAGATTTACTTCAGTGTTCAATTCCTTCCTGTATCCTCACTGTTGGCTTCTTACTCTGTCATTGATCTTCACCACAGAACAGAAGAAGAAACTATGGTTCAAGAGGTGCATGGTGTGCACCTTCTGCTTGGGCATTGCCCACTGTGAAAAGCATTGCATCTGGTCTGAGGCCATGCACTCACTTGTGCTTGACACTCGACGGCTGCAGGTGCTTCAGAACAAGCCAACAAAGCCACATGTGCTGTCTGTGGCCCTGGGTCAGAAGTGCAGTTGCAAGCCTAAGAGATGGTCAGGTCCGGTGAGGAAGATACAACCCTGGACCTTCTGTTGGTGTAGGAGTGTGCATTAGGTCTTCCAACTCCTCATGAAGATGAAAGTGCTAAGAATTTTCTTCTGGTCTCCACCTTTGAAGGCAAGTCTCTCTGAGTGCCAAATGCGAAGAAGAGATGACGCCCATCAAGGGAGGTCCAGGGGTTAATGTTGGTCAAGGGACTGATTGTGTTCTATCCTGCTAGAAGTTCTGTATGGTCTTTTGCCATCAAGGGAGGTCAGACCACCTGCAGAGCCCATTGGTTTGCCCACGGGAATCCTGTCTGGGTAGCCAAATATGTTGGTGCTGGTTTCTTAGATCCTGGTGCCAAGTGTGGCTCATCCCAAGCAGGGTGGCTTGGGTGTGATTAGATTTCAAGTCAGCCCCTGCCAGCTCAGCAGCCACTGTTCATCCCAAACCCAGCGCACCCTCTTGCTTGGCCCGGCCCCAGGGTCTCTACATCGGGGTACCCAAACTCAGAGGCTGCTGATAAGGTCTGAGGGGATGATCAAGTATAAAAGGTTCATACTAAGGTGTATACAAATGAAAAGGCTATATGCCCATACTGCTCCACTGATGATTAGATTCTGTAGTAATTTTTTTTTTCATATACATTTTATCTCCTGATCTCCCTGGCAGTCCTCTTGTAATGGCCCTCCCCTCAGCGCCCATCACTGGCTCCTCCAGGACTTACCTTCACCAGTGTCCTTTTGCCACAGGACTGTGGTTGTGCCCAGCCACCAGTGTGAGGGCTGTGGAGGATCAGTCATCATCCTGCTGCCTAGCGTTTGGCAAAAAGGTATATGCTTTGGACACTTAAACTATTTGCTCCGTCAATTTCTTAACGCATATTATGCAATACCAGAACGCCCTTTGGGAGCAGGGCATGGAACTGGCTCAGGCCCTGTCTGATGTCCCGCAGAAAGCAGAGCTGCTTAACCTACTAAAGTCTGGGTCAGATGTCGGCACCCACGTGCTGTGCTGTTCTTATGACTCGACCGACACTGCCGCTAGGGCTGCAGCTACAGGTGTCTGCATAAGATGACATTCCTGGCTCCAGGTTTCAGGGTTCTCCCTGGATGTCCAGGCAGGCATTATGGATGCCCCCTTTACAGGCTCAGTCGTTTTTGGCGACGAATCTGAGAAACTCATTACTCGCCTCCAGGATTCTGGCAAGGCTATTCATTCGGTGCACACCATGTACCGATCCAACCCAAACCATTCCAGCGCTAGTCCTTTCACCATTCCTCTGGGCAACAACCCCAAGGCCAGCAGCATTGAAGTGCTTTTAAACAAAGGGCCACCTTTCAGACCCCTGAAGGAGCAGCTCCTAGAGCTGCTAAGTCCTCCCAGACCACCCTGCCTACCCCAGGCACCTCTGTCTGACTCCTTGCCTGACCCCCCCCCAGCTGAACCCCTTGGGGAAGTGATGGGGGGGTTGTTTCTCCCTCTATTTAGAGGGATGAAACAGGATAACATCAGATCATTGGGTCCTGCAACTGATCCAGATGGGACGTACTCTAGAATTCCTACAGCTGCCATTGGACAACCCTCACTTGCCCTCCCGCTATTCCCCATCGCACGCCACCTTCATCCAGGAGGAAATACAGGCACTTCTGCACAAATGGGACATAGAACATGACATAAGAACATAAGAATGTGTTGGCAGAAGGGGACCTTGTGATCCATCTAGTCTGCATGATTTCCTACCCCCCTCTCTCCACTTCATTTTGGGTTTCCAATGTGCCTGTCCAAAGCTTACTTGAACTCCCCTATTGTTTTAGCAGCTACAACCTCTTTGGTCAGGCTCTTCCAGGGTTCCTCCATTATCTCCATGAAGAAGAACTTCCTGAGGTTGCTTCTGAAACTGCCTCCCCTAAGGCGCATTCTGTGACTTCTTGTCCATGTACCAGTGTTTTCCTGGAAGAGGCTCTGAGCCTGTACTGCATTTATTCCTTAGAGGTATTTAAACATTTCTATCATGTTGCCTTTGTTGCACCTTTGTTCTAGGGAGTACAAGTTAAGCTGCTGGAGCCTTGCTCCGTAAGTTTCATGGTGGGGCCCCTGTACCATCTTAGTAGCCTGTCTCTGCACGGACTCCAAACCGTCTATATTATTTCTTAGGTGTGGCCTCTAGAACTGCACACAGTACTCCATATGAAGCCTGACCAGGGATCTGTACAGTGACATTAACACCTCGCGCAACAGAACCTGTTCCAGCGGCCCAAAGAGGGAAGAGCTTCTATTCCCACTTTTTGTTGGTTCCCAAGAAAACTGGGGATCTGTGCCCCATCCTGGATCTCAGTAACCTGAACAAATATGTGGAATACAAAAGGTTCAGGATGGTTACCCTTCCAGGCCTGATCCCAGTTCTACATCAAAGGGATTGGCTCTGCTCTCTGGACATGCAGGACACGTTCCTTCAAATTCTCACCGCCCAGCCCCATAGAAGGTTTCTGCGGTTCTCTTTTCAGGGAAACCATTATCAGTTCCGAGCTCTGCCATTTGGCCTGTCCTCGGCACCACAGGTCTTTAAAAAGTGCCTCACGGTGGTGACAGCACCCTTACAGAGGAAAGGTCACTATGTCTTCCCCCTACCGTATTTACCCTACTATGTATGGGTGAATATGGTAAAGGAGGGGAGTATTTTCCAGAAGCAAGGTGCTTAAGAACAGGAGGACATGCTATGAAGCTGGAGGGGAGAGATTCAGGATAGATGTGAGGAAGTACTTCTTCACAGAAAGAGTGGTGGATTCCTGGAACAGCATTTCAACAGAGGTAATGGGGGCAGAAACTGTGGTGGGGTTCAAGAATGCATTGGATGAGCACAATGTATTCATAGTGGAAAGGAAGGGGGAGCTGTAGGTTGGACACGGTCCGATGTAATACTGTAGGTAGGGAGAAATGGGAAGACTGGATGGGCCAAGTGGTTCTCATCTTCCATCAAATTCTATGTTTCTATGTTTCTATATTACCTGGACGATTGGCTTCTCACAGCCCCTACCAGGGAACAGCTGCTCAGTAATATGGAAGGCACCTTTACTCTGTTTCATGCCCTGAGGATCCCCCTGAACCTTCTGAAGTACTCCCCTTGGCTGACTCATTGGCTACAGTTCATCAGGGCAGTCCTGGACACCATCCAAGGCAAAGCCTTTCTGCCTCCAGCCAGGGCAGAACTCCTCCAAGCTCATGCTCAGATGGTCTCCTCGTCTCACCTGGTTCCAGACAGGATCATCCTCAGGCTTTTGGAGTACATGGCAGCAGCCATCATGACTGTCCCATTGGCATGACTGTACATGTGGTGACCCAGTGGACCTTGCGATTCTAGTGGGATCAGTGCTCAGATGACTTAGACCAGCCTGAGAGAGTCACAGAGCCTGTTTGACTGACTGTCCAGTAGTGGCTACTTTCCCCAACCATTCCGAGGGAATGCCTTTCTAAAGGACGCCTCTCCAGTGTCTGACTATGGATGCTTGGGTCAGGGCTGGGGAGCTCACCTGCAGGCAGCTGGACTCAGGGAATGTGGTCTGCTATAGAAGATCCTCCACATCAATGTGCTGGAGATGAGGGCGATCCTCTATGCCTTGCAGGCCTTTCAGTCAGATCTAACCCAAGGCCATCTTCTCATTCAGATGGACATGTCAGTGGTCTTTTACAACAACAAGCGGGGGGGGGGATTCATCTCATTCGTATCCCCTTTGCAGAGAAACCATGAGGGTATGGCACTGGGCCATCGAGCACCAGCTGGAACTCTCTGCTGTGCATTTTCCAGATGTACAAAACACCTTGGCCGACATCCTAAGTCAGTCTCGGTCCAAGGCTCATGAGTGGGAGCTTCTGCAATCAGTGGCAGAAGACTTGTTCGAACAATGGAGTCATACCAGGTTGGACCTCTTCACATCCCCGTTCAATGCCAAACTGCCTAGTTTCTGCTTGCTAGATCCAGGGCTTGGTGTTTTCTGGCAAGATGCGTTCTCCCTTTGCTGGACAGGGAGATAACTCTACGCGTTCCCTCCCTTTCTACTACTCCACTGTTCCTCTCAAATTACAGTCAGAAGGAGCAGACATGATCTTGATAGCTCCCTATTGACTTCCACAGATTTTGTTCCCTCTACTCCAGCAGTTGGCAGTGGAATCTCCACTTCCTCTTGCTGTCCCAGGAGAGAGGAACTCTAGTCCATCTGGACCTCAAGTTGCTGCACCTGCATGCATGGCTCCTGCAGACATAGCCATTACCTGGTTCAGGGTTTCCCCTAGAGTAGCGGATGTCTTAGTAGTTGCCAGGAAGCCTTCTACTAGGGCCATCTATGCAATGAAGTGAAAGCAGTTTTGCATTTGGGCCTCCGCTTACCACCTGGATCCCTTTACCTGTCCGGTAAACTCTGTTCTCGAGTACCTCCTTTCTCTGTCGGACTCAGGACTGAACTATTCTTCCATTAAGGTGCATCTGTCTGCTGTGTCTGCATATCCTGCACCAATACAGGGCAAGGCTGTTGCCCAATTGGATTTACCCCACACCTTCTTGTGAGGTATTCTACACCTGAACCCTCCCATCTGGGATCCTATCACCCCTCTGGGACCTTTTGTTCATTTTGGAGAAACTTACTTTGCCTCCCTTTGAACCAGCTGCGGACTGCAAGTTGCGCTTTCTGTTGTGAAAAGCATTGCTTTTAGTTGCCGTTACTTCTGCTTGGAGGATTTCTGAGCTTCAGCTTCTGATGTGCAAAGAGCCTTATTTAGTTTTCCACAAGGACAGTGTCTCCTTGCGGACCAATCCTCAGTTTTTGCCAAAGGTGGTGTCTGAGTCTACCTTTAATCAGGACATCCACCTTCCAGTTTACTATCCCGAGCATTCTAATCAAGGGGAGACCCTGCTTCACACTCTGCATGCTCACCTGGTCCTTCGTTATCATTTGACTCACACCTGGGATATCAGGAAATCTGATCAGTTTGTTTTGTTCGCCCCGACGACTCTAGAAGCACCTGTCTCTAAGCAGACTCTGTCTAAATGGTTGGTTAACTGCATTGTTTATTGCTGTTGAAATATGACAAGACTTTACCAGGATCGGTTAAAGGTCACTGGTCTACCAGGGGGTTGCTGCTTCTTTTGCTTCCTTGCGCAATGTGTCAGTGGCAGATATCTGTGCAGCTGCCACCTGGAGTTCGGTCCACACTTTCATTAAGCACTACAGTCTGGACATCTCTTCCTGGTGCAGGACAGGCTTCAGCCTTGCCGTCCTCCAGGGCCTACTTTCATGAGCTTTCCAGGTTCCTGTTTCCTCCACCCGTATGTTAAGGGTTTGTCCTTGTACTGCTCGGGACTCGGTCCTTATTGTGTAACCTGATGTAAGAGCTCCCCCTTGATGTGAGATAGTACAGTTACATAAGATCTTACCATCACAGTAGATCTTCAAGAGGAGCTCTTGCTGCAGGTGCTGATTTTCCTCCCGTCCTCCATCCCCCTGGTGTCTACTTCTTCATGTTCAGCTACCCGCTTTTCCTCTGTTTGAGGAAACCTCCTTGGTTCTCCATTTTTTTTTACCTGTGCCGGGGGTCTCTGGTGGGAGAACTGAGGTGGGGCTGTGAATAGCCCTTTATACCATTGGGTGACAGTGGTGGGCCAACATCAGGGGCAAGACCCCAACTGTGACTACCAAGCTAGATGTTTTCCATGGGGTCCTGGTGCCTGCCGGCTTCAGTGCTTATGGTGTAACCTGCTGCTTCTCTCAAAAGATTTACTGTTACGGTAAGTTCTTATGTAACTGCACTGTACTATTCGGTAGCTCTTCTGATTTTGAAAACAGTTAATGAAATAATTTAAGCTTTTCGGTGGACACAAATCCTAAAGTAAAAAAAAAGTTATACCCAGTTCAGTACTGTATGTGTGATGACATTTAGAAACAGGATGTTGGATAAAAGGTACTGTGTACCTGTCCATCTTTACCGTTATGAATTTTGCTTTACAGCTGGAATATAGCATGGCCCCTCTCTGTGTGATCAGCACCATTTAATTAATGATTCAGTGGGCAAGGAATACAGCTTTGACTGAAGAGAGGGGCATTTTGAAATGCCTTGTACATTACAGATGGAATACAGGTTGGGGAGCACTCTGTACCATATCCAACTGAATACATAATGAAACAGCAGGTCAGGAGATACAGCTTTGACTGAAATCAAGTTCTTCACAGGGCCCTAATGTATATACATAACTGAATCTAAGGTGCCAGAAACACATGGTGAAAGTCATTTGAAGGCTGGAGGAATAGTCTGATCTTCCAAGAATCAGTCTTCATTTATTCCCACTTATTGGTCTAGGGCCGAGGCACTAGGACCCTGCTGGAGCAAAGTCTTTTGCAGTCTAGGGGCTGGGGCTGGTGCCATCCACAAGGCAGATGTAATGACGTTGCACTGTGGGTTAATCAGTAATCAAAGCTGGCTCCTACCTTCCACAGTTCTTTTTTCCTCACAGTTGAATGTACACCATGGAAGCTTCATCTTTGCAGCTGTGTCACAGGCCTTTCCCAGTTCACTGCCGTTATCTCAATGCTTTACCAAACTCTTTTCTATCCTTTTTTCCATTTTTTTTGGTCTGCAGTGCCATGTCCAGTTCTGAGGAGTGCAAGGGCAAGAAGGCCTCTCATAAGAAGAGTCACAGTGGACCCCCTATGCATCAGCGCTCCTGTGGAGGCCAAATTGCTCTTCAGGACAGGCATAACATTTGTTTGACCTGCCTCAGCGCCAACCACGATGTGGATAGGTGCAATACCAGTTTCTTGATGGACTACCGCACCTTTAACTCCGAGCATTAAGCTGGGGCCATTATGTGCCCACCTTTAGAGTCAGACATCTCACCTGAGACACCACCATTAAGGCGTACCTGCCTCCTGAGCCACTTCGCAGTTTTGTACTGAGAAGACCAGGGCTCTCCATGCACTTACCCTGTCTGTGTTGGAGGTCCTGGTGGATGGGTTCAGGACAGTTGGTCTCTGGGACTGACTGAGCACCCTCCCAGTCTGTCGGCCATTCAGGGCAGTGGGCCCCCCATGGTGAGGCTAAAGCTATATGCTGGGGCTGAATCTGTGGGCACTTCAGTGTTGCGGCCCGGCACTGCCTTGGCTCTTAATGCTAAGGCCGGTTCCAGTGAGAAAGACGATGCTGACTGCAAGACCAGGCCCCACTCTGACACCATTTGCAGTGTCAGAGGAGAGGAGGTCTCCAGTCCTTATGTGCCATTGAAGTTATGGTCATTTCATCTCCTGAGCAGTTTGATAGATAGATAGATAGATAAACATATGAAAGGCTTAGATACTGCAGCGTGTTAAAACGTTCGTGAGCTCAAGTAAAGCATTGCACTATTTAAAGAACGTTTGCGAGTGTATAGTTTTAGAGGATCCCTGAGCCCTACATTCCACAGCAGGAATTAGGTAGAGAGTGGTAGTTCTGGGGCTGACTCAAAGGACAACACTATTGTTGCGATATAAAAATTGTGTGGGACACTGCGATCCTGTGCCTGCCTTGCGAATGAGCAAGGGACACATAAGGTGCATTTTAAATATTTTAGTTTGAGCAACTTTATTGTGATTAGTCAGCGACCTCCCTGAAGCATTTCTGGGGCATTTTTACAGTTAAATACGCCGCCTGCAGTGAGCGCACAAACATATGGAAGGCTTAGATACTGCAGCGTGTTAAAACGTTCATGAGCTCAAGTAAAGCATTGCACTATTTAAAGAACGTTTGTGAGTGTATATTTTTAGAGGATCCTGAGCCCTACATTCCACAGCAGGAATTAGGTAGAGAGTGGTAGTTCTGGGGCTGACTCAAGGACTACAACACTATTGTTGTGATATAAACTTGTTTGGGACAGCGATCAGTGTACGTCGACGTGTCAATAGGGCCAAGGGCCAGTAATAAGAGCTGTAACGCGGTGGTACAGTAAATGATACAGAATATGGATTTGCTGAAGTTAGGAGACTACTTAATTAATACATGTGGCAAATGTCAAATGTTCTTACTGGGTGAGTGTAAAACTAACTTCATTTGTGTAAAGTGCAATTTAATAGAAACCTTGCAGGCTGAAAATTTAGCACTACGAAATAGATTAAAAACATTAACTGATATTAGCAACTTAGAAGATTATATAGATACTGTAGCTGAAGAGGTAGGTTCTAGTACCCTACAGGTGCTTACAAGTCCATATAGAAAGGTACAAGCATCAACATCATATGCGGAAGAGAAGGAAGAGCAGTGGAGTAAAGTCCCCCAGAAAAATAAGAAAGGGAGACAAAATATTGGGGGGTTATCAAATGTGTTGACACCTAATAGGTATAGTCTTTTAGTACAAGATGTCACAACTGAACAGGAGACATATCAACAAAATCAGCAGTCACATATTAAGGACTAACTTGGTTTGTCATGAAAATAAGGCAGAACAGGTTGATACATCAATCAGTACAGCCCAGAGGGACGTCTTGGTAATTGGAGACTCCATGCTTAAATATACAGATTCCATTCTATGTAAAAATAGGATTACTTCAACCACTGTGAGTGTACTACTAGGTGCAGAATTTCAGACATTAGATGTCTTATACCTGGCCTTCTCGAACACAATGAGCAACCATTGGTGTTGTTACATGCAGATATAAATGACGTGGGCAAGAGAAAGATGCTTGACATTCAAAGGGACTTTGAGTATATAGGTGCAGATCTAAAAGCTAGAAGATGTGACCTGATTATTTCAGGTATTATACCAAGCCCCGGGTACATTTTCATAAAAGGTCAGAAATTGAGAGTTTAAATGGGTGTTGAAGAGGTGGTGCCTCAGAGAAGATTATGACTATTTGGAAAATTGGGAAAACTTTTATGACACAAGGCTATTTGCATTGGATGGCATTCATTTAAGTAGAGAAGTAAAACGCCATTTTCGTAAGTATTAAAACAGAAAATTGATAATTTTTAAACTTTCAGATTGGGGAGGGAGATGTATACCCCAAACATCAACAAAACAGGGGTAGATACAGTTGGAACACTGGAACTGTCTGTTATTAAATGCAAGAAGTCTCAATAATAAATTGGATGAACTGGTGTTTACTTTAAATACATACAACATTAGTCTGTGTGCCATTACAGAAACATGGTGGAAACAGGACGATTCATGGGATAAACAAATCCCTGGTTTTCATCTCTATCACAGAGATAGGCCACTTCATAAGGGTGGGGGTGTTGCCCTATATATAGCTGATCATATTGCATCTGAAAGTGTAGAAATTATTGAATGCAATACAGCTGAATTAATCTGGGTTAAATGTCAAAATTAAATGCGGGTGTGGTATATAGGCCACCATCTAGCTCACAGTCAGATGACCTTAAATTACTACAACGCTTACATAATTTCGCTCAAGCTAGAAATTCCTTGCTATTAGGTCACTTTAATCTCCCAGGATTGAGTTGGGATCCCCCTAAAGCAGAATCACTAAATGAGCAA
Organism: Neoceratodus forsteri; assembly: GCA_016271365.2. Classification (NCBI taxonomy): domain Eukaryota; kingdom Metazoa; phylum Chordata; order Ceratodontiformes; family Ceratodontidae; genus Neoceratodus; species Neoceratodus forsteri. The sequence continues at coordinate 1,551,470,018 of CM057450.1, forward strand.
ATATTTTAGAGTATTTTCTGCTAAATAGTTTTGAACAATATGTTAAAAATCACACCCGGGGTACTCATACTCTGGATTTGGTACTTAGTAACCTGGAATGTGATATCCAGGATTGCAGAATTTTACATCCCCTAGGTTCCAGTGATCATAACATGGTGGAATTCAGTATTAGTGAGGTTGCATCTAAGACGGTCAGCAGGACAGTGGTACATAATTTCAGCAGGGCAAATTTTAACTGCATTAGTAAACAATTAGCTTCATGGGACTGGCAGTCAGATTTCAGTGGACTGAAGTTACAGCATAAGTGGGACATTTTAAGTAATAAAATCAAATCTCTGGTACAGGAATTTATCCCTAGTCTTAAGAACACTACAAATTCAAAAAAAAAAAAACATGGCTTACCCCACAAATAGTTAAAAATATAAAATGTAAAAGCAAGGCATAGAGTAACGCCAAGAAAAGTGGGCAGCCTGAAAGATGGGCAGAATATAGTCTTGAACTAAAAAAATGTAGATTAAGTATACTAAAAGCGAAAGAGGATTATGAATATAAACTGGCAACCAAAGTTCAAAATAACTATAAATCTTGTTTCTCTTATATAAATAACAAAAAGGGTGTAAATAAATCAATAGGGCCCATAAAGAGACCATATGGTGATCTGATACTGGATGATAAGGATATGGCAAGCCATTACAATGCATATTTTGCCTCAGTGTATAATCCAAAAACCCAGAATACTTTAAAACATCAGGCTAAGGACGTAGGCTCTTCTCTTAAAATTGAGGTCAAGGATGTGAGAGACAGGCTAAAAGTCTTAGACCAGAATAAGGCACAGGGACCCAATGGCCTTCACCCCAGGGTGCTAAAAGAGCTGGCTGATGTATTAGCTGCCCCAGTAGCACATTTATTTCAACATTCTATTGATAAAACTGAAGTTCCTGTTGAATGGAGGCAGGCGGATGTTATACCAATATATAAAAAAGGGTCAAGACAGGAGGTATCTAACTATAGACCTATCAGCCTGACATCGATATTGGGGAAAAATTTGAAGCCATTATTAAAACTCATATTACCAATATGTTAATTATGTCAGAGATTTAGACCATAATCAACATGGTGTCAGGAAGGGTAGGTCCTGTCAGACAAATTTGTTGGAGTTTTATGATAAAGTAAACCTAGCACTTGATTCTCGAAATGCAGTGGATGTTATTTTCTTGGATTATTCAAAGGCATTTCATAAAGTCCCTCATGGCCTCTTGATTGAGGCTTTAATTAAGCATGGTATACATGCAAATATTTCTCTATGGATTGAAAACTGGTTGTCAAATTGGAGGCAGAGAATATCGGTGAAGGGATCCTTGTCAGATTGGGTAGCAGTGACCAGTGGTGTGTCACAGGGCTCAGTTCTGGGCCCCTGTTCCTTTCAACTTACATATTTTAATCCATGTAAACCACAAGTGTGGCTATCAAAATTTGCAGATGATACAAGAATATGGTATACAATAAAGTCTAAGGAGGATTTGGACAACTTACAATTAGCTTTAAGAGAACTTGAAAACTGGGCTATAAGTAATAAATCTACGTTTAAGTTGACAAATGTAGGATTATTCACCTGTGGAAAAATAACACCATTATAAATATACGCTAGATGGAGTAGTGCTGCAGGAGACATCAGAAGAAAAAGATTTGAGCATTTATATTACCAGTCACCTGAGTTTCAAGACACACTGTAATTATATTATCAGTAAATCTAGTGGTCTTTTACACTGAGCGTGGCTCAGTTGGTAGCACATCTGCCTCTGGACCAGAAGTTCATGGGTTCTTGTCCCACACCGGGATTGGACTTGCACCTAAAAATCGCTGGCATCTGAGTGCAGTATTGGGGGTGCTCTACTGCTGGGATGTGCCGTCCTTCGGATGAGATGTTAAACCGAGGTCCCTTCTGCCCATCCTGGTGTTGTCCTGGTGGGTGTCCAGGTGGAAGTAAAGAACCCAGGGCACTCTTTGCAAAGAGCAGGAACATTCCCGTGTCCTGGCCAACATTCCCTTCCATAAACCGTTCATGCAATTATCCAGGCTGTGTGTGGGATGTGTGATATGGCCGCCACCACACATCAGTCGCTTCACTACCAGTCTAGCATTGCTTGTAAAGGCTTTGGGATACTGTGTATGAAAAGTGCTATATAAATGCTGATTCTTCTTCTTCTTCTGTATAAACAAGCATATAAAGTACAGATAGATTAGTGGTAATGCCTCTGTATAAAGGCATTGATATCCGCACTGGAGTATTGTGCCCAATTTTGATAACCTGGGGAAAAAGAGACTATAAAATCATTGGAACAAGTACAAAGGAAGGCAACAAGATATGTGGCAGGCCTTGAGGGTTCATGCTACCAGCAGAGGCTAGTAGAGTTGGATTTGTATTCATTGGAAGTCCGTAGGCTCCGAGGTGACATGTGTATGGTATATAGAGCACTATTGGACAATGATCTATAGCAACAACTGGGACTCGAATTAAGGATGCAGCTATATGACACTAGAGCACACCCACTTCAAATTCAGATTAGCTCTTACTGTACAAATACTAGGAAAAACTGGTTTAGCAAAAGGATTACTAGTATCTGGAATGGTCTGCCAATAGAAGTGGTGGCCAGTTCTTCCATGAATGAATTTAAGAAACCATTAGATGATTATCTGATTAAACAAGGTATTACCGGGTATTAAAATGGCAGGCCGTTATGGACTTTTGTCTTCTTGGCCTAGTAATGACCTATGACCTATGAGACCTATGATAGATAGATTTATTTTATTTATATTTTGGTGCCCAATCCCAGAGGCTCTGGGCACCATTACAGTAGGAACAAGGTCAAGGCAGGATCAAATACAGACTTTCATCAATAAAACAATTTATAAAATCAGAATTAAAAATGATCAGCAAATGCCTTATCAAAAAGGTAGGTCTTTAGGCTCCTTTTAAATGCCTCCACCATTGGAGCCTCCCTCAAGGATTGTGGCAGCGAGTTCCAGAGGGCCAGACCAGCCACCTGGAAAGAATGATCTCCCAGGGTTTTCAGCCTGGCTCTCGGAACTGCCAGGAGGCCCTCGGTGGAGGAGTGGAGGGAACGTACAGGGGTGGCTGGGATAGGGAGGTCAAACAGGTAACCATGGCCCAGGCTGTATAGGGTCTTAGGGTTGAGCAAGCCCACCTTGAAGATGATCCTCCACCTGACCATCAGCCAGTGCAGGTCACGCAGGACCGAGGTCACATGGCAGAACCTCAGAAGGCCTGCCAGCAACTTGGCTGCCACATTCTGCACTAGCTGCAGCCAGCGGAGGATCCCTCTATCATTCTCAAGTACAGAGCATTACAGTAGTCCAGCCTGGAAGTCACAAAGGCGTGTACCAGCAATGGCAAGTCTTCTGGCAGAATCAGGGGTTTAATTCGGGCAACATTCCTTAAGAGGTAAAAACCCACTCTTTTTTTTTCAATTCTGTTTCTTACCTGACAGTCCGGGGCATCTCTCGGTGGGCTCACTCGGCATCCACCCCTAACCGCTCACCTGAACCACTCCTCTGACCGAGCTTTGGTATCAGGATGCCCTCCTCTCCCGCTGGCCCACAGGAGGTGGCCAAGGATTCCCAGGGTAAGGTCGGGATCGTGGCTGGCTCTGAGTGTGTGGGGTTTCTGCCTCAGCAGACCCGCCATCGCCTCACCTGACTGCCAGGGCTTTTTCTTGTTTTTCCGATTCCCCCTCAGAGTGCAGTGTGCACTGGTGCCTGTGCACGGCTGCCCTCGCTAATGTCTCCGCACTTTGCCCCTTACATCGGCTGGTGTACCTGCAGTACCTCTGATCTCCATCAGGGGTCTCAGGACACTGAGCATCTCTCTAGATCCTTCCCAGGAGAGGAGCTGTCCTCCAGATGCTCCATCCTCTCCCTCCCCTGCTGACCCCCAGCTACTCGAGTCCGTTATTGAACCTGAGTTGCCGGAGTGACAAGAGGCGTGGTGTCCAGTGCCTCAACCCTCAGCGCCACCAGGCCAGCATGTAAAACTCACTTTTGACAACAGATGACATGTTGGCTTCCATGGTCAACCTATTGTCAAAGATGACGCCACAAAATTCTTCACCCTGGGGGAAGCCATCAACAGAGTTGACCCCAGGACTAGACCGGTTACCACTTTGGAGGCATCCCCATCATGCCAGCGACCTGGTTCAATCACTAGCACCTCCCTCTTGTCTGGGGTCAGCCTCAGCCAGCTCAAGGACATCCAGTCCTGAATCTCAGCCAGACATTTATTCAGCACTTCAACGGCACTTCCAGCTCCAGGGTCAAATGACATATACAGCTGGATATCTTCTGTATAGTAGTGAAAACCCAGACTATATTGTTTAATGAGCTCTCCAGGGGCAACATGTACACCGCAAACAACACTGGTGAAAGGATCAAACAGTGAGGTACTCCACATGGCAGGGGCTTTGAGGAGGAGGAGGAGAAATTCCCCATTACCACATGTTACCTCCTGTCGGAGAGATACGACTCAAACCATTTGATTATTCCGGTGAGTCCACCACACACTCTAAGGTGATCCAACAGCGCAATGTGGTCTACAGTGTCAGATGCTGAGGAGAGCTCAAGGAAAATGAGAATTGACCTTTCCCCTTTACCTCTTGCCCTGAAGAGGTAATTTTGCACCCAAACTAGTGCCGTCTCTGTGCTATGTCTAGCTCAGAAACTGGGCTGGAATGGCTCACAGATGTCAAGGCTGCAAGGTGTGCCTCAAGTTGCAGAGCCACAACTTTCAACAACCTTCCCTAAAATGGAGGTTGGAGATAGGTCGATAATTCACCAGGATATCAGGGTCAAGTGATGGTTTCTTCAAAGAGCTTCTCCAACGCCTCCTTCAAGGTGCGGAGGCACCCTCTGAGAGCGAGAACCAGACTATCATGGTGAACACTGGACTGGTGGCCTCAACTCCTGACACTAGGAGATGAGTCGGGCCAGGGTCCAGTTCACAGCAAGGGCCACAGCTTCAAAATTACCCCAACCAACCTCAGCCACCTCAACCAGCTGAAACTCCTGCAGACAATAGGAGTGACTCTGCTCGGACCAGGTCAATCACTGTGGGGCAAATTTTGTCCCATTGGGGAGATCCTTGCCCAAGTGGAGTACAGCCTGTCTGAGAAGAACAGAGCAAACTCTTTGCACAATGCGATTGAAAATTATCTTTTTGGCTGTAGACAGGTTGGATGTAACAACCTGTCCACAGTCCGAAATAGCTGAGCTGGTCTGTTCCTCCCAGCAGCAATCTCGCTAGACAGAAATTCTACCTTCTTATGATTGATTGCCCCCTGATAATCATTATAATGATTTCTCAGGACTAGTCTATCCTCCATGGACCAGGTCCTCCGCCAACAATGCTCTAACTTCCAACCCTTTGTCTTCATCTCGAGAGCCCCATCAAACCATGGAGGTCTCAAGCAAGAAGACATGGGTCATATATGGACCGGTGCGATGGCATCGAAAGCCTTGGTAACGGCCCCATTATAGGTTGCCACCACCTCACTCATACCAACCGCACATGCAGCACTCATGCCAGAAAAGTCTACTACTGTCAACAGTCCCTCTGGGGACAATCCCCTTAAAGGGCAGTAGCGGACCATCTTGACAGAAATGAGACTCTCGGGGGGCCCAGACCAGAACTCCATTGTGCAGTGATCAGACCAAATGACCTGATCAGTCTTAATGTCAGTCACATCAAGCCCTAGTGAGAGTACCAGGTCTGAGGTTTGGCTGTGTTGGTGGGTCGCAGAGGTAATTACCTGTGTCAGGCCTAGAGATGTCATTATCTGGAGGAGGTCATAACTAAAAAGTGAGGATTTGTTGTCAACCCAGGCATTGAAATCCCCCAGAATTAACCATCTAGGGGACTCCAACACTCTGTTGGTGACAACGTCTGGTACCTCCTGCAGGAAATCTCCCCCCATCCCAGAGGGTGGTAAATGAGGAGAATCCTGCAACCTGCACCTGGAACCCCACACACGCCACATTCAAACAATGAGGTAGAACCCACTGGGTGCAGTGAAGTTCAGGCCTGCTCTAAAACAGATGGCCACTCCCTCGCCCCTGTGTTCCCTCCTCAGGCAGTGCACCACCGAATACCCAGCAGGGACTGACGCCTCCAATACTGAACCAGCATCGTCTCCCAACCAGTTCTCAGTGATGCAAGCCAGGTCGACCGAGGAAATAAAGTCCGCCATAATGGCAATCTTGTTCCTCATCGACCTGGCACTGCATAGCGCTGCTCGAAGGGCACTAGTGAAGACAGGCCTTCTAGCTACCTGCCCACATGATCTGGTGGGAACCCTGGGGACGAGAACCAAGCATACTGGGCCTCTCTAAAGGTTCCATCTAACTGCAGGGCACCTCCTATTCCAAACCACCCTAATATTATTCACCTCCACTGCACTAGCAGTACCCTGCCACACTCCCTTCTGCCCCCATTGATACCCACCTCCTGGCACCTTCTCACCACCATCACTGGGAAGGGAAGTCCACAAAGGGACAGAGACCATATAGCAGGGACCCAGCATAAATCTTACATGGGGTCCCAAGACCCACACACTTTTCAGCTACACTAAAACACAACTTAAGCACTTACAAAAGGATTTAAAAAGCAAACAAAAGGAAAACCTAAAACTGAACACACACACTCACCTTCCACACACTAATACAAAGTCAAAACCCTAACCACAATCACTCCACAACCACTCACTCAATACATCCTCTAACACCCACCCCACTATATCCACCCACTAATAATATAATGAATAATCTAAAATCAAATGGGAGAAACTTAAATATTCAAACCAATGTACACAAATGTGCTGTGGAAACAAATTTTGCTCTTTTTAGAGCCAATGACTGCCTAACAGATTTGTTGCAGACTGTTTAAATGTTTATTGGATACTAAAAAGTTTGTTTTAGTCCCAAGCAGAATGACAATTCTTCAGTCCAAAAGTCCGAAGCAGGAAGGACACAGTGTTCACACCACCATGCTAGTCCTAGGTAATCAGCGTTAATTTTAATGGAACAGAGTTTGTATAGCAAGAGCTTTGGATATCAAATAGTTTTTTCAGTACTTTTATTTAGTGCTCCTTCACTGCACCAAGATGGGATTTTAATAAAAGATGAAAAAAATCAGCAAGCTGCTTTCAAGGTCTCACCAGAGGGACCGGAGAAAGAAAAACAAACAAAAAACACCAGCTCACAAAGGTGATGGCAAATGAATCAATTTGAAGAGAACTCACAATGCAGATTTACAAAACTCACAACGAGCTAGCAGACCGGGATGTCAATCAGGAGCAATGAACGGCCAATGCAAAAGGAGGGTCCTGGTCCTGGGTTCTCCCAAGATGGCACAGAGCTCTCACCTCCATTCCTCTCAGTTACCCCAACAACTCCTCCACAGCAGTCACTGATTCGCAGCTCCTGACCACCTCCCTTGTAGATAGTCCAGTCTCTTCAATGCAGCTTTTCTTCCATATAACTTCCTCTGTATCCTCCTCTTACCTGGAACTCCTTAGCCAGCTCTCCCTTGACAATTTCAGCCAGCTATCTTCCAAGCAGCCACAGGACGCAGGTAAGCTTGCTGATTCCAACCAAAACTCCTCGCACCTTCCAGCACTCTTGCCGGTGTCCACAGCGCAGTAGTACACTACCTAAGCCTCTCTAAAAATAAAACTAACTCCTGCATCTTTCTCACTTACCCCCGCCCTAACTATCAGCTATCACCTATACCTACTACTACTAATTAGATAATCTTAAAAATGTAAAAAAAATTCCTCCGGATGCAACCAGCATGACCTGGGAGAGGATCTTGGTGTCGACCTGGGGCCTGTGGTTGGGGCTGACAAGGATGAAGGCCTTCCTGAGTCTAGCTCTGGGCCTGACTTTGGGCCAGGAGCTCCATCGGGTGGTCTCTGTGGTCAGTGCGGGAAGGCACCAGGGTTCTTTCTGGCACCATTCATGGTGCTGGTTCTGGTCCCAGTGCCCAGCCTGGTCCTGGCATTGTCCACTGTGCTGGGGATGGGGATGGGGCTGGTGCTATTTGATGTGCTGACTCTTGAGACACACTCTCCTGGGGCTACAGTTTAGAGTTTGGGTTTGGTCCAGGAGGCAGAGTTAGCATTGGTGAGGGGAGGAACTTCGGTTCTGGACCTGCAGCTCACCCTTTGCTTAGACCTTGTGGTAACTCTTGCAGAAGTCACAGCACTAGTTCAAGGCCCTGTTTCTTTCTGGAACTGGCCAACCCATTTACTGGTATGGATCAGGGCCACCCTGTGATGTATATGACTCCATTTTCAACACCTGGGGCTTCCCCACCAGGGCACCGTCTGGACCTGTCTGCAGCTACTGATTGGTCACAGATGGGTGAGTTTTCCAGGCCCACCCCAATCAGGTGAAGTCCCCTGAGGGGGTGAGGTATCCTGAGCATTCTCGCAGCCCTGACAGAGGACCTGGCCTGGTCTCTCATGACCCCCCGCTGCCCTTCACTTCTTCCAGGCATTTTTGGTCCTCTTGGGTCCATGGCCTGGGATTAGTTTAGGACAAAGACTGGTGTGTTTCAACAATACCACATTAGAGCTGATCAGTCTATTTTCAGGCCTTACTCCCCTGCACCACCGCTTCCTGAATCCAACTCTTCCTCTCCCACTTCCTTCCCAGAGGAAGAGGATCCCTCTCTCCATATTATTATTGACTGGCCAATCTAGGTTGTGTCATATCACACCTGTGCTCCACTATCTGCACTGACTGCCTGTTAGTTGGTGGATCTCCTTTAAGGTCGGTTTGCTGACCTGTAGTGCCCTATATGGGCAGGGACCCTGGCTACCTGCAAGACCTCCTGTGTCCCTACTGTCCCTCCCTCCCTCTCACTTTGCTCCTCTGATGAGTGATTGCTACAAATTCCCAGGGTCCAGTTAAGGACATCTGGTGCTCACACATTAGCATTTGCAACTCCGACCCTGTGGAATTCTCTTCCTCAGCAGATCAGAGAATGCCAGACCATAGATCAATTCAAGTGTGAGCTAAAAACACATCTGTTTAGACAGGCATTTCCTGAATCAGATCAATGCTGGTTATTATAAATTAAGATGGAATGAGGTTTTATATTTATTATAGTATTTTACTGTATTTATGTGTCTGTATTTCATATAAAGCACTTTGGTTCATGCAGAGAATTATGCTATAAAAATAAAGGATGATTGATTGATTGATGATACCTCCTCTGATGCTAGCTGAGTACTCTAGGTACCATCACTTCCTAGCGGAGATGATGCAGGAGCTGAGTCTTCAATACTTTACAGGTCTCATTACCGCAACCCTGGTGCTGCCATTTCTTGGGGGAATACAGCAGAGACACTACTGGCATCCCTTCATGGCCCTGGCCATTTTGGAGTGTCCAGGAATGTCTGACTTGTCTGTTTGCCCACTCTCCAGCTCCTAGGGGCATCCTGTGCAGATGCTGCACTCCCCTGGGGTCTCCATAGTACATGCCTCATCTCTCCGCTGGGATTTTGCTACTGCAGATCCCCTCTGGGCCGAGGTGACCAGTGCATGACAGCCCCCCCAACACTGACTCTGCAGAGTTTGATGTCTGGGGCAGAACAATATTTGTGGTGGCACACACCATGATGTGCATTTCTGCACATCAGGCTCACCGGGCAGCTTATGGCATGTGCCTGTGAGCGATGCTAAGTCAGCTGTTAGCATACATGCCATACTGCAAGGCAACCAGGCAGGCTATACACCTTTCTGCCCAGGGCCTGAAGCTGGTAAGACACTAAGCAAGGGTGTCTTACGATGCCAGTGAGGTAGCTTCCGGGTTGGTAGGAGCTGTAGTTTGCATTCAATGGACAGTATGGCTTTTCCTTTCATGGTTGACACTTTTGGCCCAGTATAGGGTGCTCAACTCACACTTCTGGGGGACTCTTTTTCTCTCCTGCAGGGTCAGACATGAGTTGTTGGAGTGCTGTCCTGCTCCCGGGCCACAGAAGCCTCCACCTGCCCCTGACCAGTCTCATGTCCTGCCAGACCTGTAAGGAGTCCCTGCCCTATGGTTATCTGCCAGCAGGCTGAGTAACATCTGTTTCTCTCAGGGTGAGCAGGCTCCCCCACTTCTTGGGGAGAAAGCTTGGTACTCTGACCCATAAGTGGGAACGAGTGGTGACGACTGATTCTTGGAAGATATGAAAATTACGTACTCACCTAAATTCTTGATCTTCAAGAATATCTTCACCATTCATTCATATGCCCACCCACCATCCCCTGTTCATCTTAGAGCCAGGGCCTCTGGCAGCTCACCCTGTGTTTCCATCTCAGAACACTCATCCTCTTGTCGCTCCCTCAGAGCTTTCCTTCGGAACATCTCTGCTCTTATGGGAAAGGCCCCCTCCCTTTTCCTCTGTTCTGCCTCTGTGTTAAAAGAAGAAAGGGCCAAAAGACACCACGAATAGGGGGTCCCTATCCCAAAAAAAAAAAAAAAATTGAAGGGAGTTTTTCATTCCCTTTATTTTTCAACACCCATATTCCTCCTCCCTGTGGGAGTTGTTGCAATGTCTCACAGGGCTGATTTTCCCTGTTTAACCTTTTTCAAGCTCTGCCATCTGCAGCTCATCCTCCTGTAAGGTGCAGCCGCATGTTTCATCCTGGAGAGGTGGATACCAATGGGGTTACTTTTTCATCCCTCCTATCTTATTGAGTAACATCCAATCTCACACTTTAGTGTTGGTTCTTTTCTCTTGCTGTCACTTCTGGAGTGGCAGGAGGATACCTGTATGCTCTAATCATGTTTTTCTGTCTTTTCTGTTTAGTTTAACTTGGCCCTTGTACTCGCCAGTACAATGTTGTTCCTATGACTTTACCTTCTTAACCTTTAGGAGAGTCCGTTGGTCTCTTCAAGCTGAGCCAGAGTTCCATACCAGGGCTGCTGCCATTCCTCACCTTCCTGTGCAGGTGGCTAGTAGGTTCTGACCCTTCTACCCACTACCTCTGTGCCACTTAAGTTGATAGTTGGATTTTATTGTTTTTTTTTTTTACTTTATCATTTTATTGAAATTCGTATATAAAGAAAGCACACATCTAATACAATAGAAGACTATCCTCCAAGTAAGGTATAAAATATCACTGAACAAAACACAGTATTTAGGGTAAATATATTGAGAAGCCTTATATACATGTATTGATAATAAACACAAACCTAGACAGGATGTAAGTGGAGAGCAGAAGGGTTACAATCAATAGGGTATTATAGGATCAGAAATAGCAACTATGTACGAAATACATGCTAGGGCAGGCTATGGCAAGGCATTCAGTAAATTGCAAAAAGTGAAATGTGGTAATGTGAACAATGTTCGGTAATGGAGAGGTGAAAAGTGTGCAAGAAAAGAAAGGAGAGAGAAAAAAGCAAGGAAGAAGGGAAGGAGGGAGGGAGAAAACAGGGAAGAAGGGAAAAAAGAGGAGAAATCTGTGCACAAAAGTTTCGAGAAAACCTAATCTGAGAGCAAAATACTACTATTGGGGATAATGATGCCTAGAAGGAATAGCTTGGGGTCAAAAGATAGTTTTTGTCCTGTTACTCTGGAGGCAAGTAAACAGACTTTATGCCAGAGCTTATTAATGGGAGCGCAAGACCACAAGATATGAAGTTGATCCCCATTGGCCAAATTGCAGCACCAGCAATTATTATTATTTAATAGGCCCATTCGTTGAAGCACAAAGGGAGTTCTATACCAAAGATGTAGGATTTTAGTTTGTATTAAAGAACTACGGGCATCTTTAAAGGTATTATGTGCAATACGCCAGCTATTACTCCATTGTGCATGTGAAATATTGTAGTTAAGAAGAGTACTCCATTTATTTTTGGCCTGTATAGACCGATCAGGTAGATTATCAATAATGTCTTTGTAAGTGGAGCTATTTAATTTTACTGATAAATTAGTCCAGTGTGAGATGTATGGGTTTAGAAGAATATGCCTATACACTAAACTAGAGAGAGAGAGAGAGTTATAAGCTGCCCAAATTTGTAAAAACTTCCAGAAGTCCTGTTTAGGAAGTTTCCATGTGACCTGCAAGTCTGAGAATGATCTAAGATTGAGTGAATTCTGGTCCAAGATATCTCCGAGAAAGAAAATGCCTTTGTTCCTCCATGTATGACAGAAAATTGGGTGAGCTTCTAGAGTGAGTAGTGGATTGCCCCATAAGGGGGCATAAAACCAGGGTGTTGGATTGGATTTCAGGAATTTGTGGGTTAGTTTCCAATAAAGAACAGAGGATGATATAGTCAAGTGAGATTTTAGTTTAGAGGAAATGTGATTAAAAATGAAGGAAGTGGGAATGCCTCCTGGCACAATGCAGATTCTATTGCAACCCATAGTGGTGAGTGAGGGAGGGTTTCTGAAACCATTTAATGGTTTGTGCCATTCGAAAGCCCAGAGGTAGCCTTTGAACCAGGGAGTCTGAATCTCCTTTTTTCCAATGTGATCAAAGTTTGTTGTGGTTAAACTCAGTGGTTTCCCATCCCAGATAAAGTTACCTATTAATTTATTAATTTTAGCAAAAAGGAGGATGGTAAGGCTAAAGGAATATTGGCAAAGAGGTAAGAATCTTGGGAGAAATGGACATCTTAATGGCTGCAATTTTCCCATGAAAGAGAGAGATTAAGAAGCTTCCATCTGTCCAGAATTGTTTTGATGTTATTAAATAAGGGGTTAAAGTTAATGTCTCATATCTTCCCTAAGTTACTAGTAATTTTGATTCCTAGATATGTTATACCCTGTGGTGACCAGCGGAATCCAAGAGGTATGTTCATAAAGGCTTTACAGTGGTCATTAAGGGGCATAGTTTACGATTTGCCATAATTCAAAGCAAGGCCATAAATTTTAGTAAAATTATTAAGCAAATCGACCAACAGCAGCCCAGCCTCAGTCAGGTTTTCGAGTAAGATTAGCAGGTCATCCGTGTAGGAGAGAGAAACATAACTTGAATTGCTCACAGGTATGGCCATAATGCCAGAAGATTGATGTAAACAAGCAGTCAGGGGTTCCGTGGCTAAAATAAACAGGGAGGGTGACAGGGGACAGCCTTGTCTAGTTCCCCTTGCTAGACGAAAGTAAGAGGAAAGGGTGGAATTAGCAAGTACTTTAGCAACATGGGAGTTATATAATAGCTTGAACAAGGAGCAAAATGTATGAGAAAGACCGAAATAAGATAAAACTTGATGAAGGTAGTCCCAGTTTAAGGAATCAAATGCCTTCTCAAAATCAATAGCTATGGCTACAGCTGGTGTCTTGAGGGATTTGGCTTTGTGAATTAAATTAAATAAGGAGTGTAGGTGATCAGAACCCATATCTATGTTTAATAAAACCAGCTTGTGAACAATGAGTTAGCTTAGGAATCAAGGATTCAAGTCGAGAAGTTAGTAGTTTAGCAATATCTTCCCATCCATGTTTAATAAAGAGATGGGCCTGTAACTTACGGGGTGAGTAGGGTATTTTTCTTTCTCATGGATTAGGTTATGATTGGTTCAGTGCAAGATGAAGTGGGAAGTATTCTTGATAAACATTAAGAAGAAGGGGACATAAGGTGTCAGAAAACATTTTATAGAAATCGATAGAGGAATCTGTCACCCTCAGGGATTTGATGGATTTCAAGGAAGACAAAGCTGTCTGATTTCCTGAAGCTAGAAGGGTTCATCTAAAGAATTTGTTTCAGAGTAGAAAGATGAGGAAGATGTAACAATTTAAGGAACTGTTGAATTTGTAAAGTAGATGGAGGATTTGTGTTAGAGTATAGTTTTTGATAAAAGGTTTTCATGATATGGTTTATAGAGGGGTTGTCAGAGTGAATTGTACCCTGTTCATCTTTTAGGCTTAGGATGTGTCATTCCATTTGTTGTGCTTTGAGCTGGTAACAGAGGAGTTTCCCAATTTTATCGCCATGTTCCCAAAACTTATATTTAAGTTTAAACAAGGTCAGTTTGGTTTTACGAGAAATTAATTCGTTAATTTTAACTCTAAGTTGAAGAATTTCAAGATGAAGTTGAGAATCAGGACAGTGCTTATTAGAAGAAAAGTATATATTCTCTTTAGCCTTAAGAGATTTTTCCAAGTCTGCCAGCTGTTGTTCCCTTACTCTTTTCCTATGTGCAGCATAACTGATAATTTTTCCCTCAAATCATAGCTTTAAGAACTTTCCATACAGAGGACATAGAAGATTCAGTTGGGGTATTGTGAAAGAGGAAGAGGAAGTCCTGAATTTGTGCTTTCATCATGGGTAAGAAATCGGGATCCTTGAGAAGGAGAGGGTTCAGCTGCCAGTAAGAAGATTTAGGTGCTAATGGACCCCACAAAAGTTGCAATTTGACAGGGGAATGGTCCAAGATTATGATGGGAGAGATGGATGAAGCAGTAGTTTTTTCCATTTTTCCATTATAACAGGAGAGGCTAACCAGTAGTCAGTTCTACTGTATGTCTTATGCAGAGAGGAGTAAAAAGTAAATTCTCGATCACGGGGGTGAAGGAGGCACCATACATCAGCTACATAATCGAACATCTTGCATTAGTAATGAGAGGGCTTTAATACTTCTAGGGTGGGCCTCTGTAGTGGGGCTACTTCTGTCAATGCTGGCTTCTAAAGCTAAGTTAGGATCCCCTCCAAGAGTAACTGGTGTATTATCAGTGTTAAAGGATAGAATCTGTTGAGCTAAATTATGAAAAAACTCTGGGGAATCGGAGTTGGGTGCATAGACATTAACAAGCAGAAGAGGACCAGAGTTGGTATTCAGTTTGACCATCACCCATCTGCTGTCAGTATCGGAAACGGAGTTTACAAGGGACCATTTGAGACTCTTATGAATAAGAATAGCAACTTCTCTTTTTTTTGAGGTATAGGATGATTCATAGATCTGATTGACCCAATCTTTTTAAGTCTATGAACATCCTCTGCTAATAATTTTGTTTCTTGAAGGAAAGCAATTTGTGTTTTATGTTTTTTGAGATGTGAAAGAATTTGCTTCCGCTCACAAGGAGAATTAAGTCCCTTCACATTCCATATATATAAAAGTATGTCACTCATATTGTTAGTGTTAAAGAAAGGGAATAATTGCTGGAGTGTGAAGGGACAAATAAATGAGGCAGAGGATTATTAGAATTCAATATAGAGAGCTTACGTATTGAGTGGCAGGAATATTCAAGCCAAAAAAAGTGAGATGTATGATACATGAGTAGCACAAATATCTTATTAAAGTTAGAATAGAGATAGGGAAGGAGAAAAGTCATTAACAACAACAACAACAACACTAGTAAGCTAAATAACAAAGAAAACGTTTTATGGGTGTGAGGAGATATGAGTCAGTCAACTGGCTAAGAGACTCTCTCACCACACTGTGGGGCGTTGATGTAGGAGGAGACTAGGAGGACCGGTTATAAATATCGCCCAAACCTAAGTCTGATCCCAGTAATATAATAAAGTAAGTATTCTGATAAGCTAAACTGAAAGGAATAATACCAGGAAAGGCAGGGACTGTAATAACCTCAGCTTAATTCTAAGCTAACAGGACAAGGTATAAGGATAAAGTTAAACACCAGAACTTATTTATAAACATTAGTAGTAATAGTACAAGATATACCAACTCGAAATAACAGTAAATTAAAGAACCATATATGAGATGCCAGTACAGCCTAGACATAGAGCAAGGAATTCAGGAAGCCTGGTGGAATGCAAATGAACAAATATAGAAGGAAAAGTAGATCATTAAAACATTAGAGTGACTCTGAGTATACTTTGCAGTGCAACAGACTAAGTACATAATAAATACAGTATTGAGGGGGAAAGAAGAAAGGGGAGGTCAATTTAAGCCCTTATGCCCTGAGCCAAATGCAAATCGGGATTATGTGGAGAGGTATAGGCTTCGGTGATAACTGTAGACAGAAGAGATAGTCAGAGTAAAGATCAGCTCTGATTACTTGAAAATCACCTAAATGGGTGTTATATGGGGTGACTAGGTCTAGAAGACTAGGCCCAGTGAGCCCCAAAACAGGAGGGACCACACAGCAATGGATTTCTATAATATCTGTAGGCTTCAAGTAAAATAAGGAGCATAAGGAAGATGTAGATTGACAATCCTTTGCAACAGTACACCAAACATAGCCCACCTCTTTGAGTGCTAATGATAGTTCCATACTGTAAACAGGAGGTAGTAAGAATAATGGAGCGTAGGGAAGGAGATAGATTTAATGTAGTTGCCAATAATACTTAAGAACCTGTCTTCAGGAGAGGGAAGGGGTAAGTTGCCTTGTAATATATAATAATTCACATATGAAAAAAGAAAAGGCAATAATCAGGATGCATACCGATTGAAGACATGCAACTGAACAGCCAAAAGATTATAAACCTGATGCACTGCTAACTGGAGAGTAAAAGGCTAGATACAGAGAGCCTGTTTAGTGAGGTAATGTTTAAGATCTAACACTAAAATAATGGGTTAGAAAAGCATTGCTGATATACCAAAGTTCCCTTGAAGACCTTTAAGCTGCTCATTTAAACACTGCAACAAAAAGTAAATTGATCGTGCCGTGATGTACAGCTTTAGCATTCTGCACCCACTGGGAGCGAAAGCAACCAGGTAGCATAGACTGTAGAGCAGGCAGCTAGGCAGAAAAAGTGTACTGGCACTCATTTTAAATATCCTGGAAGCAAAACCTACTAAGATATAGCAAGTATGACCATGTTACTGACCATATAAGCTCATGACACCTTAGATTTAGTTTAGTTTATTGTTCTTAGGAATTACTACCTTTGAACCCAGGCTCTTTTACAAAGGTTCCACGGTCAATTAGAGTGCAGTACAAAGGTTACATAGATAACACAACAATTTGTGTTGTGTTCAAAGAGCAAGAAAACATATACAAATACATATCAAATCATTTGTGCAAAAGGACATTGAGATATCAATAATCACATTATTATTACAAGAAGAGGTCATGCCAGATTAGGAGAAACAAATAGGGAAAAAGTCCAGAACAGAGAGGGTAAGTGAAAGGTGTGGGGAGCAGACAATAGCAGGAGAAAAGGTTTCCCAAACATGTCTTTGTCAAATAACGGGACAGGGTGGGTAGTGAGAAAATAGGAGGTTTAATCAGGGCAGTCACAGGAGCTGGGGGTGGCAAGGTGGAGAAAAGCCTTGATTTGAAAATACCTAGAGAGGTGGAGGCAGTAATATGAGTGCTGAGGGCATTTAGCCAGCTGGGGGCACGAGTAGGCAAATGATCTTTGTCCCTGAGAAGTCCGCATCGGGGACTTGAGAGGCTGGTGTTCTGATCTTCCGTAAACGGGTGCTAGCTCGGGCATAACAGGTCTTGATACAGGGTGGAGTGAGGCCCAGAGTGGATTTTTTCGCTATCAGGCAGGTAAGGTACTTTATCCGGTTTGAGAGTTGCAACCAACCTGAGTCAGCATAGAGTTCACATTTGTGGGTCGATCGATGTGCACCAGTGAGCAACCGACAGGCCTTATTTAGGGATGTTGTGTCGGCTAAGTGCTGCTGTAGTAGGTATCCATATAAACGCTGCCTTACAATCAACGATTGAGATGATGAGGATTGGATGGCAATCCTCAGTGCAGAATGGGTAAGAAACTGTGTGTTCCGATACAGAATCCCAATTCGCTGATTAATAGTTTTGCTGTACTATCAATGTGAGTTGTAAAATAGGCCTTGATCAAAGTTGATTCCAAGATATTTGAAAAATTGGCACTTGTTCAAGGGTATTTCCTAGGTATGTATTAATGGTGATGGGACTTGCCGTTTCTTGTTTTGGAGGTTAGAAGAGCATGGATTTAGTTTTTTTGTGGTTTAGAACCAGCTTATGTTCAAGGAACTACATCTCAACTTTGGAAAAGCATGCTGAAGGTTGAGGCGTGCGAGGTTCGGATCTTTATGAGTAGGAAGAATCACGCATCGTCGGATAGAGAGATTATTTGTTCAGGGCAGGATTTGGGGAGAGTTTAGGAAAAGACTGGAAAGGAGGGGCCCAGGATGGATCCCTGGGGAACTCCTGAAGCGAACCGGGTTTTGAGTCTGAGAGAACTCCAGCTACTTTTACAGATTGAGAGCGCTGAGCAAGGTAATTTTTTACCCAGTCACCAGGACCCTCGAGAGACCTGGGATAGTAGTTATTTGATAAGTGAGCCATGGTGAACTGTATCAAATGCCTTGGTTAAGTCAATGTAGACTGCTCCAGTTAGGTTTCCTTTGTCCATGGTATTGTGGATTGCTCCTGAGAATTCAAGTAGGGCAGTTGATGTGCCTGTGCCCTTTCTAAATCCATGCTGCTGAGTGCATAGGATGTTGTGCTTTTCAGAGTAGATCTGAAAGTTGGTCCGCCACCAAGCGTTCAGGGCCTTAGAGAGAGGTGGTAGTACTGATATCGGGTGATAGTTACCAGGCACTGACTATCACCACTTTTGTGCACCGGAGTAACAACTGCAGCTTTCCATTTCCTAGGGAATTGGCTGTAGCAGAGGAGAGATTGAAAATTTTTGTGAGGGGAGCAGTACTTCCTCCAGAGTGAGGACAAGTTTAAGGTCAATAGTGTCGCTGCTTGCTCGGGACTTAGAAATGGACTTTTCTTTCATATTTATAGACTTCATGTGCCTTTACTAGTTTGAAATGGAAGGGTGGTTTGGTTGGAGAGGCAGTAGTAGAAGTAGAAATTGGAGGTCAGCATCAGTGAAGAAATCAGATGAGGGACACCACTAAGGTCCGTGAAGGTATCATTTAGGGTGTTTGCAATGATCTCTGGGTCTAATGTAGTGGTTCCATCCACATTCATTATTGTAGGAGAGGATTTGGACTGCTGACCCATGATATTCTTTATGTTGTCCCAGAAGGATTTCCCTTCGCCCCAGGAGTTGGAGAGGGCATTCTTGAAGTAGGATCATCAAGCGGATCTGTTTAGTACAGTGGTTATGAGCCTGTTTATACTTTTGAATGTCCGACAGAGTGCCAGTAGCTCTTGCAGTGGCCCAGAGGTGATCCCTACTTTTGAGTTGTGCCAATAGCTTCGCCGTGAGCCAGGGATTTGTGAGTGCTTTGATTTTGTGCTTTTTTACTGGTGCTTAGGTGTCACAGGCAGTGTTGAAAGTAGAAATAAAGTAATCAAGGGCTAGGTCAACATCTTGAGTTTTGTAAATCAAGGACCAGTCTATCTGCCTAAGACAGGTCTTGAGATTAATAAGGTTGCCATAGGTAGGACTCTGCTATAGATGGTTTTGGAGGCTACGAAACTTATTTGTCCAGGTACATATTATTGGAGAGTGATCACTGAGCGAGTCAGGAGAACACCACATTGGTTACACGGGTAGGGTGGCTGGTAAGAATCCAGTCAATGAGGGTGCTGGTCCCTAATTTGTAGTTTTCCTGGTAGGGGAGTTTACCACTTGTGTTAAATTTGCTGCTAGGATAGCATCTTTGTTTGACCCTGCATCAGGAGCAAGCTAATTTATTAAAGTCCCCAAGGAGAAGGAGTTCGATGTCAGAAGGTTGTGCTTATGAACTCAAGGACAGCCTGTAGGCCAGAATCAGGATCTTTGGTGGGATATAGACAGCAGCAATCGTGAGGACTTTGTTTTGGGCATCAAGTAGTATCTTGATAGGGAGGAGTTGCACTGAGGTTTCTGTGGTGGGGTAAGAACCAGGGAGACAGGTGAGGTAGTCCTTTATGTAGATTGCACACCCACCACCCCTTTCGAGGTCCTATCCAGCCTGAATATCTTGTAGCCTTGTATAGAGATGGCATGATCCGAGTATTAGGTGTCAGCCAAGTTTCGACGATGGCAAGGATATCTGGTTGTGCTGGCTGGCAAAGATTTGAAGGGAGGCCAGTTTTGGGAGGAGACTGCAGATGTTTAAGGTAGCAATTTTGAGCCCCCCTCCATTTTGGCAGGCTTTGTTGTACTGTAGGAGACAGGGCCAGGATTTGAGTGGACACTTCCTGATATCAAGAGGAGGAGGAGTAGGAGTTTAAGAGACAGTTGCCGTACTTTGTAGTCAATAGAATTACACTTCTGAGGCTTAGGCTTGGACCAGTGCAGGCCTAGGACCAGAGCAAGGAGGTTGTTAGTAATAGAGGAGATATGCCCATTTATCCTTGTTGTAGCTTGTCAGTTGCACCCAGTCGCTTGCAGATAGGTACCTGGTGGATAAGTCAAAAGCCAAAGAATGATCAACAGATGAGGTCCAGAGTCACTGAAATGTTAAAATTCCTGAAGGTGATTAACTGTGCCTGCACATATTCAGGATGTGAAATCCCTTTGTCTGAATGCTTCTTTGTCATTCAAACAGGTTGCTGAAAAGCCCACATACAGATCATGGAGCAGGTCAGACGAAAGTGTGGATTCCAGCAGGACCCAGAGTCACCAAGGTTGTCAGATGTAGTTGCTTCACTTATGTTTTGCTTGGGATAGCTTCCAAAAAGTTGATTTTAAAATGAAGATAAAGATACCTGATGATTTTTTTTGCAGAAATCCAGTCCAGGAGACTTTCACGAATGTGGTGAGCAAGAATGATATAGTTACCACAAGCAGAAAAACATGTAAATCCACAAAACTAAAGCTACAGACACAGACAAACACAAGCAGCCACCACACAGACCCAGGGAGGAGGATTGTGACTATTGATGTTCTTGCTTTTGGTCTTTGCCCTATGTTTCTTTTTGGGCGGCTCTATAGATTTGAGGGGGGAACTTGCAACAACTTCTGCCCATGAAGTATCGGCAGAAATACATCCCTGAGGCACAGGGCCCAAATTAGATGGATGTTTGTCTGAAATTTGCTGGGAAAGATCCTCCTGCAAAGAGTGCATGTCATCCTCCAAGAGAGCAAACTCATTGCTCAAGGGAACAGAGGGGTTGATTTAGAGGTGAGAGGCTGCAGCTTGGGGTGTTTGAGGTGAAACCTCGCTAGAACAGCATGAAAGTCTTGAAGAATAATGCCCCGACAGAAGCTTCTCTTGCAGCTGTGTTGATTGCCTTTGGGTCAAATCAGTTGCGGTGTTGCTGCTTGGGGCTGCGAGTTCTGCAACACTTTCCCCACATTCCTGTACCTCGTCGTCCACCCTCCGTGTGGATGCCAAAGATGTGTTCGGGTTGCCAATTGCTGCTGAACCTCCCAGGGTAAGATTGCAGAGAGAGACCTCCAGATAGTTGGCTAAGGCGTCAGGGGTTTCAAAATCCTTGAAGGAAGAGCCTGAGAAAAGGCGTGAGCGTCGCGGGAGGTAACATAGAAACAAATTTAATGCTTCTTTGGTGGAGGATTTGTTTAAGTGGATTGTAGAGCCTTCCTTCTGATGGTTAAATCTTTTGAAAAGTCTCTGTAGATGGAAATATTAAACTCTTGCCACTGAAGTTTCCCCATTTCTCTGGCTCGTTTCAATATTAATTCTGTGTGGGAATAGTTCAAGAAGTGAGCAATGATAGGCCTTGGTCGCTGGTCTGATGTTGGCTTGGGACCCAGAGTGTGGTGAGACCGCTCAATGATTAACGTTAGGTCAGGAGGCAGTTTAAGCATTGCAGGCAGCACATGTAATAAAAGCACAGTAGTGTCTCCTAATTCTACACCTTCAGGGAAGCCAAAAAATCGTTAATTGTTGCGACGATTACGATTTTCAATATTGTCAGTTTTGGCTTGTAGGGATTTAATAGTTCGATCTTTATTGCGGACAGTATCCTGGAGGTCATGAATAGTAGTGGTGGTACAGGCCGTTGCTTTCTCATTAAATGCAATTTTCTGGCTAAAAGTTTCAAGAGTGGTCGTATTCTGTTGGGTGGAGGTTTTTAGATAATTAATCTCAGCCATCAGTTTAGAAAACATTACTTCCACTCTAGCAAGTGAGCTTTGCTGTACTTGGAGATCTGCCATAATGCTGAAGGATGAGGCCTAGTATGCTGCAGTACAGTGTAGAATAATTAAATATAAGTAGATGATGGATCAAAAATGACTTACAAACTGTGTCAGGTAGTAAGATTACAGGATGGTCACAGGAGTTGGTACCAACGAAGGTCTGGTGAAGGCTGGATGAGGTTAGATTGCAGTCATTACTGCAGAGATTCTGAACTATGCTGCCATCTTCTGCCTGGTCAGGCCATGCCCCAGTTTTATTGTTTTTATGATTTTACATCCTATATCCTTTTCCTATCCCTTTGGCCTAGGAGTCTCTAGTCCTCTCTTTCTTTTTTCTCTCCCACTAGTTTCTCTTGTGGCTAACGGAACTGAGGAAGGCAGGGCGCCAGCATCGGTTACAGGCCAACTCACGAGCACGATGGCACTACATCTGCCTTTTAAGTGGTCTCTCTGACGTCGGTGCCCTAGGCTGCAAAAGACTTTGCTCCCACAGGGTCCTAGTGCCTCCACACCTAGACCTATAAGTGTGAATGAATGAATGAATGAATGGTGAACATATTCTGGAAGATCAAGAATTATGAAGAGTATGTAATTTTAATTTCATTGATGCTGATGATTTTAGGGACATGGACATATTTCTTGGTGTACTTTTTTCTTCAGTCTGCTGCTTCCTTCATAATGATTCCTACAGCCTTGGTTTCTCCACCCCCACAGACAGCATTAGCAAACTTGAAATCACACCTCAGGATGCTGCCATGCTAGGTTTTGGAACATGGCACCTCAACACAACCTGGGTTACTATTCAGTAGTTCCTCAGACTGTTTGATACCCATTCCCCACAGCTGTGATTATCAAACCTAAGATCACACCTCAGGATACTGCCAAGCTTGGTGTAAGGTTAGGTGTTACATCCTGACACAGCAAAGATGTGGGTCATTATCTGGACAAGAGAAAGAACACATGTGTAAGTAAACACATAGAATACTTTGCTGTATATCATAAACACAGAGAAACTGTTAGTGCAAATTGCTCTGCCGGTATCAAACCTTGTAAAAGCCAGTGCCCACCTGCAAACACTCGCTCGATAAAGGGCACCAGTGTATTGGACTCTATCTCCTGTCTGAAGAAATCACCCTTTGTGATCCTACTGAGAAGTAGTATTGGCCCTGCCCATGTAACAAGATGGCACCCTAAACATGTATTCTCAGGGGGGTATTTGAGCTGTGGTTTCAGTATAAGAAATACTTTTTTTCCTGTGAGTCATGGGGCACAAAGATTGCATCACTATAGTACGCTCATCAATAAAAATAACATCCGCAAATTGTTCATTTCTTCTGTCCACACCTTAGCCTGTTCTAGCCAATTATGTTTGTTTGCTTCATAGATGAGATGGCACGTACTGGTGGCAGGGAAGGGCTGTCAGCATCTTGCTCTTCTTACTGTAGGTACAGTACATGACTTGCAGTACATAAAGTACAACACATAGATTCTGATACAGTCGGTCACTACATTAGCAAAACATGAAGAGCTTACAGAAATAGTTTTTAAATTGCCTTTGTGGATAACACTACCCAGAAAAATCAGTTACATACGTGCATGCACTGGGCACAGCACTGTACTTACTGTGCTCTGCCATAACTCCATCCGTTTTGGCATTGCATTTGTCTGATTGATGATTCAGATACTGAGTACCCCTGTTCTGCAAGTTTCTGACGGTCCTCTGCTGCCCTGCTCTCATCATCCTCCATAGTTAGTGGATCCATAATTTGGAAAGCCTTGCTGCCAAGGATATTAATACACGTTATTTAATGATGTGCCTTCATGTTCCAGAAGTTTCCTATGAATTAAATCACGCAGTATAACGTTCATTCCTGTGTAGTTTTTAGTGTGGTCACAGAGGCAGTCATGAACCATCTCACTGCCTTGTAAGCTGCAGCTTCATGTGTGTTTCCTGACCAAAAATTGTAACATACATAAATAAGTAAACAAATATCCTGGGATTGCTGCATATCTGTGTGCAATGTGTCTGTGCCTGTTTTAACAAAAATTCATTAAATGTGTTATCTACATGTGCTCCTAATGGTGACATGTTCCCACCGATTGCAAAAAATAATTAGGGAACTTGGAACGACCTGGCTTTTTTAAAAAATTTTTAACATTATTTCCCCATGGGCATAGGCTGAGACCTCCTTCTGCCAGTGCCAAGACCCTATTCCAATTTATTGAGACACCACTCACCAGTCATTCCAGGACCCTAAGGCCTACCTCGACATGCTGCTATACTTCCCCTCCTTGAGGTCTGCTGTATCGTGCCATCCATGCAGAGTCAGGGGTCCACTGGAGGGACGCTAGTAGTCTGGCACAGCTCTGCCCTTCTGACACACCTGCCCCCATGTGCGGATCTGCAGTAGTGGTGTGTAGTGGCCAGGGGCTGTTGTTTCTGTCTGGTGCTTGGTCACTATCACATTTACAAAGTGTAATATTAGAAAACTGTATATACTTAAAAGACACAACTCTATTACAGAGCTTCCTTTTGCTAAAGAGTTGATAAAATGTCCATCCCTCTCCCCCCAGGATCTGCCTTTCAATATAACCAAATTCAGCTGGCCTGGTGGTGCTGAGGGTTGAGGTGCTGGATGCCACACCTTGCGCCACGCTGGTGACCCGGGTTCAGGAACGAGTCTGGAGTCGGCAGGGGAGGGAGAGGATTAAGCATCTGATAGACTGTTCTCCTCTCCCTGGGGGGGGATCTGGGGAGCACCCGGTGCAGGAGAGACCACTGGTGGAGACCAGGGGTACTGGCTGCATGGCGCTGTTGAAAGGGGAGGAATGCGATGGACGTCTACAGTATGGCTGTACTGACGTCATTGCACAGCTGCACTCCTGGGGAAAAAAGAAACACTGAAAAAGCCCTGGCTCAGGGATAGGCAATGGTTGCTCTGGTACTCCAAGACCACACTCCCAAATACGGACTTCTGTCCGGCTTTGCCTCCTGTCTGAGCCCAAACCCAGTGCATTAGATTTCAGATAGAGCGCCAGGGCAGAAGGCAGCCCTACCTCAGGGGGTGCAGAGCCAGGGGGTCCATTGGGTCAGGACGAGGACAGAAACCAGTCAGAAGGCTTCAGGTAGGAAGCTGGAGCCTTTGCAGTGTGAGGGGCTCACCGGAGAGAGTTCCCTGGTAAGCCAGAGAAGAAACAGGAAAAAATATATATATATATATATCTACATATAATCAAATTCAAGTTATTAGGTTTCTTTGAGAAGTGTTTCCCATTTTGACAAAGTTTCTTTTTTGTCTTCCCTGCTACAGTAGGTATAGCCAGACTGAGAGTGAGGAAATCTGTTTCGGGGGGCATTATTTAGTTCACCAGATTTGCATTCCTGTCACCCATCCAAATAATACCAGCCATGGGATACTGGTTACTAAACTGATTTTCCAACCTACTTTCTTCCTGATAAACATTTTTTTCCCATAGAAGTTTTTCTCCCAGTCATGTCCATCTTGTCAGGGACATACCTGTTCAGGCTGTGTTCCTGATCTTCCGCTAGCTCCCGGCAACCCCACAGTTACTATGACTAGCCCTTCATGGCAGGGGCTCTGGAGAGAGTGATGTCCCCCTCCAGGCAGTCCACTCTGTGGATTAGGATTTAGTGTCGGCTTGCACTAGGACCCAGGGGATTTCAGGAGCCCAGAATGTCATGTAGATTCTATGTTTTCTTTTATTTTTCTTTGTCCCCCCCATATGTGAGCGTAGCCCTGAGATGGCTGCATGCACACACACACACACACACACACACACACACACACACACAAGCACACATGCACACACATACACTACACACACACACACACAGCATGTCCCTTGTGGCAGGAGCAGGCTCCCTGGCATAGTTGCAGGTGTTGGTCTGGGTTGTCTGCATGACAGTGGAACGCACAGGGCCATCAGGGCAGCCTCCTAATAAATATTTTAACCAAGGGAAGAAACATAAACTATATATTCAGAAGGAGAAGCTGTCTGCTTTCTGTTAGTTTATTACAGATACAGTACCTAAACACAATTTCTCCTTATTGACAATTTCTAGCCTCCTGTAGTTAACTCTAATGGAGATTAAAGTGATTGAACCACCTGCCTATGTTTCATAATTTAGAATCTTTCTGTCCTGATGTAGAGACTGTTCTCCTCTTCTGGGGGTGGGTGGGCTGGGCATCCTGCTGCTCGCAATTCCCAGTGGAGACTGGGAGTATCACTGCATGTGGGAGCCCACGTAAGGGGTATGGATGTGATAGTGGGTATCCTGTGGGCGGGTATGGGAGCGTGCCTGCTGCATGCTGGATGTCACTGCACGTCTATGCCTCCGGGAACCAGAAAAGAGGAAATATCCCATCACCCAGACAGGCAAAGGTTGGGCCAGTGGGTGACTACCACGTCCTCTGCCAGGTCTGACCTGTCCAGGTCTCCGACTCTCCTTCACTCCTCAGCTGCCCTTCTAGACTAGATAGAGCACCAGAGGAGTTACAAGGTGATCCCACCCTGGGGTGTTCAGAGCCAGGGGGTGGGGCAGTCAATGGAGGTGGGAGAGAGTGCTGGCAAGCAGAAGACTGGATCAGGAGGACCTCAGGCAGGGTGGGATAGGGTTGCTCCAAGTACCTCTCTGGAGAGAAGTCTAAGGGACTGGCGATGGGAGGATAAATAAAGTTAAAAAAATGGCAGCCTATTCAGAAAACTGGGCAGATTGAAATTCATTACATATGAGTGTACACATAACATTGTACAGTGTAACCTTACAGATAAAAAGGGAAAATTATCTACCTAATGAAATAATTGATATGCTTATATACTAGTATCACACTGAAACCTGATAAAAAAATATATTCTTAATAAATTACACATGCTAGATACAATATTAACAAGCATTTGTCAATGCCGAATGTTTGCTTGCTGGCATTGGCAGTGGTAGTGTAGAAGTTACAGAGCTGCGTAATAGGAATGGCAGTGAAGTATTGAACTGAAGCCAACCCCACCACCACCCTGCAGAGAGGACAGGCATTGGGTGTGCCTTTGGGTTGTCAGGCATAACACGCCGCCACTTTACCACACCCACCCTGCAGACACTGACAAGTGTCACAGTGTTCCTTGGGGTCTTTGGCCCTTATCCACCCATTCCATTAGAAATATGGTGAGATGGGTGCGATATAGCAGAATGGAGGAACTTCTAAATAAAGAGTCCAAGGCATACCTCGCTGCCTCTCACTGGCTGCAGGGTGGAATGGTATAAGCATTACGGGCAAGAATCCCAAGTCACACCTCTGATGCCTGTCATTCTCTATAGGGTTGGGCGTTATGGTTGGAAACCCTAATACCTCAGGCATTCGTTGGTATTTTCACTGCAAATTTTCAACTTGTTTTTTTTGTAACCCCACCTCATGAACAGGGGGAATATCAGTTTGTTAGCCGAAAGCTGCTTATTCACAACGACTACGGCATTTAGCATCACAGGTGCAAAAACATTCCGAACAGGATGTAAAAATGACAGCTGTACTCTTCATGGGAGGTGTAAAAAATGGCAATGTTGCAAATCTGCAGTAAAAATATTTAAAACAAGCATTGTCAATGCCGAATGTTGCATGCTTCTATGTGCTGTTAGGTATTTGGAAGTCACTGGAGTGCAAATATTGAAAATTTGCGAACTTCTGAAGTCTGTAGGAACTGCGCAACGCACGCCAGAAACAGTCATTTTAGATTTTTTCATCACATTTCAACATAGCCATTTTAAGACCTCTGCTCATGAACAGTGTCACTGTGATTTTGTTAATGTGTCCCATACATTGATTTCACACCGACTGTGCCATTGTGCGCTATATGGGCGGAAACACATTTTGGGTGAGATTGAAAATGACAGCTATACTACTCATAAGAAGGTGTGGTAAAATGGCAATGTTGAAAATCTGGAGTGAAAATATTGAAATTCATGAACTTACGAGCCTGCGTAGGAACTGCATAGCCATCCTCATAAAACAGTCATTTTTGGAATTTTGGCGCAAATTTTCAACATGGGGTTTTGGGACCCCTTCTCATGAATGATGTCACTGTCATGGCGGTATTCAGGCCTGAAGGGTGATTTCGCAGTCACTGCGCGAAATCACCCTTCAGGCCTGAATAACGCCATGACAAAGACATCATTCATGAGAAGGGGTCCAAAACCCCATGTTGAAAATTTGGTGCAAAATTCCCAAAATGCCTGAGATATGCAACAAAGTTGAACCCCCTATCTAGGGCCATTATACAGCTTACGGCATTTCCTCAGTTCGCAGTCGGCTTTGAAGAGTGCAGGCGTGTTCCCGTCCACCGAAGATCGCCACGCCGGAGTCCAGAGGTAGGTATGGGGTGAGGGGGCATGGGGAGGCTGGGTGCAGTAGGTGGGTGCGGGTTGTGGGAGGGGGTGGGAGATGCCCGCGGGACCGCTGCTTTTCAGGTTAAAAATAAAAAAGAGGTCATGGGACCGCTTGCCATGCTGGGGTGGGCTCTCAGCGTGGCACAAGGACGCTGGGGGCGCTCAGCCGATGGGGATTGGGCACCCCCGTCGGCCTATGGGACTGATTGCCACGCTGGGGTGGGCTCTCAGTGTGGCACCTACAACTGGGGAGAGCTCAGCCGATGGGGATTGGGCACCCTGCTGGCTGCCATTGTGCACGCAGGCGGGGGTGCGCACACCGCGCAGGGGGGAAGCTACGCTCTTATCTCTGCTCACTGGAAGCGTAGTTCTTTCAATCTGTATGCCACTGCATTTGAGCGTGTCATAGACAGCTCCAAATGCATTGGCTTACAGGGCTGCACCTGCCAGCTCACTGACTGAATTGGAGGAGGAGGTGACACACCTCTGAAATCTCCGATGATGGCACTATGTCTTGCACATCGTGCAAGCAACATAAAATGGTGAAGACGAGCGTACATAGAAACTGTGCAACGACACCGTAATATAATTAGGTTGGGATTTTTACAGCAGATTGTCAACTCAGGCATTTTGGTGCCTCCGATCATGAACAGTGTCACAGTGATTTTCTTTATCTGTCCCGAACAATGATTTCCCACGGCAACCACGCATCTCTGCACTGAAAGTGTGAAAACACACTTTGGCCATGTTGTGAAAAATGACAGCTGTACTGTTCATAAGGAAGTGTGGAAAAATACCACTGATGAAAATCTGGACTGAAAATATTACAAAGTCATGAACTTACAAGGGTGTGTGGAAACTGCGCAATGCTCACTCGTAACAGTCATTTTATGGACTTTTGTCACCAAATTTTCAACATAGCCATTTTAAGACCTCTGCTCATGAACAGAGTCACTGTGATTTTCTTAATGTGTCCTGTACATTGATTTCGCACACCGACTGCGCCATTGTGCGCTACATGTGAAACAAATTTTAGGTGAGATTTGAAAATGACAGCTGTACTGTTCATAAGAAAATGTGGTAAAATGGCAATGTTGAAAATCTGGAGTAATATTGAAAATTCGCGAGAACTTACAGGCGTGCAGGAACTGCATGCGCTCTACGTCAGAAACAGTCATTTTTAGAATTTTTCTACCAAATGTTCAAAATAGTCTTTTTGAGAGGCCACCTTATGAACACTGGCAGCGTCATTTTGTAAATTGTTCCGGAAAGGTGATTCTGCGCAGTGGCTGCGAAATCACCCTTCGGGCCCAAGTAACGCCATGACAGTGCAAGAATTCATGAGGAGGGGTCCCAAAACCCCATGTTGAAAATTTGGTGCAAAAATTCCAAAAAATGCCTGAGATATGCAATAAAGTTGAAAAACCCCTATCTAGCCCATTATACAGCTTACGGCATTTCTTAGTTCGCGGTCGGCTTTGAAGAGTGCAGACGTGTTCCCGGTCCATCAAGATCATCGCGCCATGCTCCAGAGGTAAGTATGGGGTGAGGGGTGGGGAGGCAGGATGCAGTGGGTGGGTGCGGGTTGTGGGAGGGGAGGCTTGGAGACTGCGTGGGACCGCTTTTGCTTTTCAGGGTTTTTTTTTTTTAAAAAGACGACCAGGGACGCTTTGCCACACTGGGGTGGGCTCCCAGCATGGCACAAGGATGGCTGGGGGGCGTGAAGCAGACGGGGATTGGGCACCCTGTCGGCCATAGCATCAGTTGTCACGCTGGGGTGGGCCTCAGCGTGGCGCCCGGTACTTTCGGGAGGAGGACAGTGGAGCCGATGGGGATTGGGCACCCCCAGCGGTTATACGATAACTTGCCACGTTGGGGTGGGCACCCAGCGTGGCATTTGGAAGGCTTTGGGGGGGAAGTGCAGCACAGCCGAAGGGGGATTGGGCACCCCCCTCTGCTATAGAATGTGTGTGTGGGGGGGGAAGCACACAGTATGCGTGCATGCATGCGTGCATGTGTGTGTGTGTGTGTGTAGGGGGAGCTGCGCATGAGCAGGCGATATCTGATCGCTGCTCACTGAAGCGTTGCTCCCCTTTCAACTGTATGCCACTGCATTTTGGAGCTGTCATAGACAGCTCCAGCATGCATAGCGGACAGGGACCGCCGCAACACATGACTGAATTGGAAGAGGGGTGACACACCTCCGAAAACTCGGATGATGGCACTATGTTTCTTGCACATGGGTGCAAGCAAACATAAAATGACAGTTCCACCACCTAGAAATCTGGATTGAGATTTCCCAACCTAAGCATTTTCGGTTTAACCACTACTCATACCCTAATAGGTGCCGGAATGAAAGTGTTGCTATACATGAGTATCCTTGTCAGAATTTCAACAGAATCAATTTGTATAGCCTAAGTGAATAAAAAAAAAGTTTCCTGTTTTATTACAAGGGCTATCTTGTTCACCGTGGACCTGTTTAATTTCAATTTCGATGTTTTTCTACATGCTTGTTTTATTTACTATTATACAATGTGGTGTAGCCCATTTACAAATAACATACACATTTTCATTTTTTGTCATTTATAAGCATATATACCTACAATGTAGGGCAAACATTTTAATTACATTTTATACAGTGCAGAAAAATAAGTAAACATATAGCGTCACAGTGCTGCTTAAAATCAGCCAAAAATGCGAAACATCCTTCATTATATATAGACCATTAAGAGATCCTGCTTAATTTAGATTAATTTCTAGTTTTACATTTACATTGACTTGAGTAGAAAATCCTGCAATGGCAAATATTGCCAACAAAGTACACCATTTTAATACTGATAACTTGATGCTATGTGGTGTCTTATGACTATTAGCAACAAAAAATAGAATAAATAACAGGATGCGTTTTGCTATCAAAAGTGCCTTCAACTCTGTGTCTGTCTCCGATCCACGCCATTTTTCGCAGATCAATAGGTTCTTTGCATGGGTTTTAGGTTATACTATAGCCGCATTTGTATTTTAGAAAACCATATACAGTTTGGGGAATACTAAACAGTCCAGTGAATGCGGAGAATTCAGAGGGGGGAAGTTGACTTGTAATTCCGGGGAATTCGGGGGGGGGGGCGCATTTAATTGAAATTCTAGAGTAAGAAGGATTTAAAGGAACACGGGCAGGAAATTAAGGCAAACAAAACAAAAAACATAATAATAATTGTAATACGGTGGCAATTAAGGTATCTCGTTTAATATTACTCAGTGCATACTGGTGTTAATGTTGTCAAGCTTTAGTTATTCCCACTATGCCTTTGAATAGATGGCAGAACCTTTTGCCTTTGTCTTCAGAAGTAATAAAGTCGTCAGTAATTGTTTGGATTATGTTGGCTATCTCCCTATACCTAAAACATTGAAAAATACCTTCAAATATCTCTCCACAGAAATACAGTCACAGTTAAGCAATAACATTGTTTTTAATTTAAAGAAAACTGTTCTTACTGCCATAGCTTTGCAGCACAAGTGTTAAACTGACATTTTCTAAACAGGCTATCGTTGCCAGAACATCTTCAAACTTTTTTCCAAAATCCTTCTTTCTTTATTGTATACCTCTATAATAAACAAAAAAGTGGCGGTCCCTCTTTTGAGCCTATTGGCTGGGCCTTTTTTGTCAAGAGCTTTCTTTGCAGTGTCCCCCTTTGCCTACCATCACATAACACAGAGTTTCATATCCTGGTAACTGACTTGCTGGTGATAGTACGATGCACTGCTAGCGGAATGCATGGAAGAAGATGCCATGGCGAATGAAAAGGCAAATTCCTTCCTGTCACACATGCTGGGGGATTGAGAGTGATACCGAGGAATGCCTGGAAATAAAAATATCGTATACAGTTAAATCTAAGTAATAATATAGGGCTGATATCACACACACACACGTAGATCTGTCAAATATATTTTCACTTGGAGAATATTATTTCAGCTTTGAAGCTAGACCCGAGATAAGAAGAACAATGGGTCACATAGTTGAATAAAATGCATATTTTAAGTTTAATCAAGGTAAATCACTAATAAAACAACAGAGTTCGAGTGGTGTATATAAAATACTGGCAGGAAAATCTCACATTTGTCCCAGCACTTAATTAGTAAGACTGTCATAGTTAACTGGCGCTTCACCACTCCTGAGTTATAGAGTGACCAGTCACCACTGGTGGAAATAAATGTGTTATTCCACTGAAAGTCCATCCGTCTGTCCATCTGTACTCAGTGCAGGCTTAAAGCATATACACAGTACAGGTTTAAGAAGCATTAGCTTCCTGTTCTGCTAAAACCTCCCGAGAATTGCAAACAAATATATTGGCTACATTGCGCAATGGTGAGACATTTCATTACGTCTCTCCTTAGAAGGAGGAGCTAGCTAATGGCTTTTAGGCTACAAAAGAACAGAAGAAGAAAACCAGATACCGAATTAGCAGCAAGGAATGTTTGCAATGTTGCCAATTGCTGCTTGATTAGCGTGGCATGCCACCACAATAATTATGCAAAACCTTAGATGGTGGAAACATGACCTCAGCCTTGATGAAAAGAACTTTGATCGACATACACAGCTACACTAAGGCTGGTTGCATCACGTAGTGTGTCATGTAGTAACCTGTAATGATGGATATTTTCAGACATGTGACTTTGTGGGCTTGATTAGCTATGTCAGCTAAAGCACTGTACATTACTTGTGTAGTTTTAATCAGTGGTGTATAAAATGTGTTTTATTTTATTTCTCTGAAATTTGAAGCGTAACAGATGGGGATCACACATAAAAAATGTGTGTGTGTCCCCTTTTTAATGAAGTTATAAATATACTTATTCTTTGATTCTCAAGAGTTTGTATTTTCAAGCATCGTCATTAGCTTGCCTTCAGACAGTTCTTTGAGGTCGCCCCGTCTTGTCAGTTATGTATCATTAAAGCACACAGACCCCACGGGCGTCAGCAAATGCAATGCTGTGTATGGGTGTCTACAAAGACAGGTGGCGCTTTGTAAAGTCCCCAGCTGTATCCTATAACACATATAAAGTGGCTCTGTGGAAACAAAACCCTAGAAAGTTGCAATCTCTAGGTGGCTGAAGTTTTTTCTCTTCTGTAAATACAGCCACGGTAATCTATGGCATACCTCTCATCTGTCCCACCTTACCAGGGACAGTTTATCATTTTGCCACTCTGAAACGCTCTGCCCCACACTGAGTGTGCTATCCATCATTCTGCTTTAGTACACTAAACCACAAATTCACACTAACGTATGGTGCCTTGTGGGCAGTGGTACACGTTGCGACTATGAAAGCATACAGTTCCACACTGCCCTGAGCATTTGGTTCTGATTTAATGAGGCATTCCACATTTTCCTTCACTCCCCACAATTTGAGGGGCGGCGCAAGGTTGAGAATACAGGTATGACTCTAACTGAATATTTGTTAAACCACCAAGGGTATGCTTATACAGTTAGCTCATTCTGTTAAAAAGAGTTGACATTATTTGCAGCTGCATACACATCCTACTTACTTTAACCAGTTTCTTTGGTATAATTTTCAGCAGAGTAAGAACTTGCTGGAGTCAATTTTTACAAGCACACGTTGTGGAATCAGAAAGGCTTAGCGACAAGTAACATCTTAAAACCCCTTTTGTGATCTTAGGAAAACAAATGTTAATTCCCAGGGCTCTTTAGCTGGCGCATCGAATTCATATTGTATTGGCGTTTTCTGTCTGTGAACTTTGAAAGGAAGTGACCTGTGTTAGGATAAATCCCTGAAAATGTAGCAACCATTGCTAAACAAAGTGACAGCTTATTAGAGTTAACAATTGTTAAACTACCTTATCCTTTTAGGGCCATTTCTAAAAGTGGGTTAACTAGTTCTTTGCAAATTGCTCAGGACATGCAACCAGGTACTGGAGGAAAAGGCAGTGCTCTTGTAACAACAAAAAAAGCCAAAGACTGCTCTACACAAAGATTAATTCAAAGTATTACCAAGGCTAGGGGCTTCCACAGCGGTTGGTAATAAATTCGACTATTGAGTTGGTAATACTGTGAATCAGTCTTTGTGTGTCAGTCTTCTTTTTTTTGTGTCTCATTATCTGGGTTTGTCACCCTGTTAACTGTAAACCCTCGAGCTAGAGCGCGATTATTTGTCTTGAATTTGCAGAGGCACCAACATTTAAAGGACCTGTTTCCTGCAGGAAATGTCGGGATCGATCATCATAGTAGCAGCAGCAGCACATTGTCTCTGTTTAGCTGGGGAGGAGGTTGGGCTCTAACTCGTACTCCTCCTCCTCTAATAGCAGAACTGGGAAAAGGGGAGACCTGCAGACTGCACAAACTTCAGTTCGACTCCTTGACAAAAATCATCTTTCTGGAAGGGACGAAGATGAGCTGGATTCCTTAGAGCCCCCTAGCTTTGAAACTTGCTGCAGGTGTCTCAGAGATGCTGTGGCTAAAAGCAAACCAAATCTAGCAAAGCCAGGCGTGCCTGTTGCTCTGTATGCCTAACAATAGCCATTCCATTAAAATTAAATGTTTGCAATATTTCCTTGCATTTCTGTTTTGTTTTCAGAGAAATGTAATTAACATAAACTGTAGCTTTTACAAACTTTAATAATTTACATAAATTTCTATGATACCTGAGTTTTATGATATAAAGCATAACATGAAAATATATATTACTTTCCTTTCAGCATTGGATACAACGCTTTATACTTTTAAAGGTAAGCAGTCAGAATATAATGTTGTATGTCTTGAAGGAGGACCACATCTTTTAATCCTCCACATATAGAGCCCTTTGAAGACCGACTTGCTGCAGTATTAGAAGTATTGCATTACTGATAGGGAAGATCACGAATGTGTGTGTTTAACGTGAAAATGTATGTAACCATTAATGACAACGGTATTTAAATGGAAGTTAGATACCTTTAATTACATAAGGGCAATGGATATGAGAAGATAGGCAGTTTGTTCCTAAACTTCAATCCCCTGATGGGAGTTATAGTCGTGGTTATGAGAGGAAAGCGAAGAATGTAATTCCCAGCAATCTTTATAGAAACCCTAAGCTAAAACACGGATTCACACACATTTATAAATAAAAAGAGCGTACCATCTGTTAATAAATGTCCCAGCATCAAGTTGCCTAGTCTCTGATATATACTATTTAATCAATAGAGTATTGCTAGTTGTAATACCTACTAGTAGGGCTTCAACAGCATGAACAGCTTATACTATATGATATTGACACCAGATACCAGTTTAGGAAATACATGCAACAAAGAAAAATTGTGTCCATACAAGTGTTCCCCGGAAATATGTAAGTTGCTTCATTATTAATATTGTAACACTCATTTGAGAAAATTGTGTTTTCCTTACTGGTGTGAAGTTTCTGAACACAAAACTAATCCAAAATTGTTCTTGTAACCCCCCAAAAAAAAAGCAACTGTGAAATGTTGATAAAGGGCGGTCCGTTTCCACTAACCCAGTTGCCCACCTTTTCGTGGCTGTGAGCGGACGGCGCTCATCACAGAACTGCACTGAAACGACATACTTATCAAATGAAGCTGACAGTCTCTGCTGCACAAACAGCCATATTCGATACCCCCCCCCATTAAAAAGCATAGCACTGGCCTTTAAAATTCTGAGCAAATGTCCAGAGAATGTTGCATTTATTTATTTTAAAAACATAATACATCTAACAATAGTGGGACCCATATAATTGGTTTTAATGAACGTTTCTGTCAAGTTAATTCAATGTTTAATATTTTGTGTATTCCGAAATGATCTAACATTATGAGGAACATTAGCAAATGTTTGTGGAACAAAGGTAAATATTAATCATAGCGCTATGAAAAATTCATAACAGCTGAGAGGTATGCACATCAGATATAAAGGTAATGCATAGGACACAAAATAAATTCTGTTTTTGTGTGGAACTATTGCTCATAGAAGAAAGTCAGTTCCTTCATCAGATATATTGTATTATGCAGTGTGTGTGTGTGTGTGTGTGTGTGTGTGTGCTGTTTGCGCTGTTGCCAAGCATATGAAGCGTCAACAATCTCTCGGAAGCTGACTGAATGCCAGGAGCAAGATTTGTTCGAGCAGCACACTTAACTGCATCAATAAATGTGAGAACCACAACTTCACAAGATGAGGAACGTATTTAAAACCTAAGATACTTGTTAGGTGACACTTTTTTACAGCACAGCAGCCTGAGCACCGGGACAGGGAGATTTCCTCAGCCGCGACAGCCACATCATTTTACTAAGGTCCTCCCTAATTTCACCCCTCACAGTTGCTTCGTCCAACATCTAGCATGGCAACAGTGCTGCCCACAGCGATGTGGACAATTTAGCCTTTAAAGTATAAATGTTATACTCACGCTGCTAAATCAAAATTCAGTTTTGTTCAAGTAATGGCACCAGGTGCCAGTGCGTTATGAGATGTTATCTATTTGATAATAACGTGTCTTGCATTATGAGGGTAAGTGTCTCCAGAGCCTGCAGGCAGTGATTCGTTTGGCAGCTCCTGTGCTACCCCCACCGCCAACCTCCAGACAGTCTAGTAAATCCCTCCAGATATGTCTTAAATGTGCATCAGCAGCAGCAGTTTCTTCTGCATTAGGGATTTAAAGAGCCGCCGCGGCCGCCTATATCTGTATAGCCAGGTCCCCAAGTGAAAGGATCGAGTGCGGTGCAGGGCACTCTCTCTTTTAATAGGTGTAGACTTTCCTGGGCTAGTCCTCATTGTTGCAACCCCAGGGTAGTCACCACTTTCGGGTTTCTGTTTCTGTCTGGGTTTTTTTCCCCACTTTGTAATTGCTACACTCGCTCTCCCTGCCGGTAATGCTTTCCAGCTGAATGTGTTGTGACTTGCCCTAGAAATGGGTGGCAAGTTCAGTGAGGTCATGGCCATCTGATCGAGTCTTTATTATGGGAGGCTGGGCACCTGGAGGTGCGCAGGCATGATGGCTAGGACATCGGGAACGTGTGCGGTGGGGTGAAATTGTTTTCCTGCCTGGCCCCAGCATTAAATAAACAGTGGAGCTCAGCCAAGTGAAAATGAAACCACCTCTGTAGAACACTGGCAGGGGCAGGGCTGGTGGTGGCATTAGAAGTTGGTGGGTGTTGGACGATTTGGAACTTAGAGGCCTCCTCCAAGGAAAGCTGAGCTGTACTTCCTGGTCTTGTACTACAGAGCCATCAGCCTCGCTGTACTGGCTAAGAGTGGTGACTCCTTTTTCGGTGTTAGGTCAGTCACACAGTTCGCGCGTGCGTGTTGAGGGGGGAGCTCTGCTCACTGAAACATAGCTCCCCCTTTCAACTGTATGCCACTGCATTTTCTTGCTGTCATAGACAGCTGCAGCGGTCATTGGAGAACTGCGACTGCGCCTGCAAAGGCACTGACTGAATTGGAAGAGGGCTGACACATCTCTGGAAAACTCCGATGATGGCACTATGTTTCTTGCATATGCGTGCAAGCAAACATAAAAAGGACATGGTATACCCAAAAACTCATTTCACACGCTTTACTTTATTTGCACTGGCTTAAAATGGTAGTCTTTTTAGTATTTGGTAGTTACTAGGAGTCACACTGACTCTTACCTTAGTATTCGTGTATACAAGAGGTTAGATCTCATTGGTCAGTCCCCCTCATAATAAAAGACTGCTTATATTTTTCTGTCCTAACTCTTGGTTTATTCCACCTACATTACTTTCTTAGGCTGTAGCTCACATTTTCTTTCAGTGGTGAAATATGAAACAGTTTGTTGATGGGGCACAGATTTCCTCACACAGTTTCATCACTGTCTTTTTTCTCTTTTCATGTAGCTTTTGTAGTTTACATTCTTTTAAGGCATCATCATACCGAATCTCAGTTCCTAAAATTACACTTGTGATCCTTCTCTTAATCCTGTCTATGGCTACACTTTCTTTTATTGTGAGACCACCATGCCAAACCGGACACCTATACTCCATGACTGGTCTGATGACCCTACACTAATAGTATACAATGTCCTTCTGGCTAACTTCAGACATTAGTAATACTGTAGCCTAGGGTTAGACAATACAGTCTGGAGTTTACTTCCACCTGAGTCCCACCAAATATCAGGAGAGGGTGATCTCATCTTCCCGATCTACCAGATTGAATTTCTTTCATTTTCTCTGGGTTAATTTCCATATGGTTTGCTTCAGAAAAATCATGAATGTATTTTGAGTCGCTCTGCATCATGCTGACACCTCCAATCATAAAATTATCCATAACCGTGGTGTCGTCCACATATTTTATACATGGGCCTACAGTAGACAGATAATTGATCATAATTAGAAACAAAATTGGACCCAACTTATTCCCCTTGAGTACTCCACCTCATACAGTATCCATTCCAGATTTAAGATGCTCAGTCTCTACTTACTGCACCCTCCCTTCCCAAAAAGCATACACTCACTGTATCAGCTTCTTCCCTCCAGATCCAATTTGGCATCAGATCAGGACCCAAAGATTTATTAACTTTGAGTTTTTTTTATTTCTTTTGCAACCTGCTGAACTGAGAGCAAATATTTATCTGAAACATCCAGGGACTCTGCAGATCTTTATCATAAGTTGTTAACTTCCTGCTCACCTCACACAATTTTGTGTTTAAATCAGTCACAAAACTTAGAGCTTTCTCATCACACACATACCCACACTTCATTGCCCACTTTTCCACCTGTCCCTTCGGCTTCTCATCTTCTAAGAATTCCATTGTCTTCTTCTACCACTATTTGAGAGCTGAATTTTTTAAGTCCTCTATTTTTTCATAGTAATTTCTCCATAATCTTTTAGTCTCCCTATTTACTTGGTTAAAGAGCAGGTTCCTACTTTCGGCGCTGCTAGTCTGCCCCAGCATGTTCGATTCTTTACTGGATCAGTAGCTTGCTGCTCAAGTTTAGCATAAAAATTCCATCTATAGAAGAAGTTACATCCCTCGTAATTTTGTAAATGTGTATAGTGGCCAAAAAAAGACCAACTTCTCGGTCAAAAAACACCCCCCCATTGACACACAGCCCTGTTTGTGATGTCACAAAGCGAAGTCGGCGCATCCTATTCAGTTCTATGGGCTGGTATTTTCAAACATATTTACCCTTTAGTGCTAGGATTTTAGTATATCAAAGTGATCAATCGACTAATAGGGACCGATTAGTCAATCGATCGCTTTGATATACTAAAATCCAAACAAAGGGTATAAATATGTTTAATACCAGTATAAACTGAATGAGGTTGCTCATGCAACCTTCGTTTTGTGACATCACAAAACAGAAATGCGTGGGCCTACGTGAAGTGTTTTCGGACGAGGAGACAAATCTTACACCATTTACAAATTACTTCTTCTATAGATGGAATTTTTATGCTAAACTTGAGCAGCAAGCACTGATCCGCTAAGGATCAAGCAGGCTGGGGCAGGCAAGCTACTAGAAACCTGCTCTTTAAGTAATTTATTGTACTCAGTTAAATCTCCTATTTTAAGGCCCCTTACCTATCTTTTATCAATTTTTTAAAAGTTGACAGTGATCCAAGGCTTGTCACCACCAACTCCCATAGTCTTTTTTATTGGTGCAATCTGATGTACTGATGTTTGGAACAAATTAACCACTGCCTCCCACGTTTAAGTCGGCAGATTCCAATTTAAGTATTGTGCGAAGTCTAGAATTCCTGAAGGATACCAAAATGTCAAATTTGGACAGAAAACTTCTCCATTCTTCATCATTAATATTTTTTCATTATTCCTGCAATATTTCAGGATAATACTTACACATAATTTGAAAATTGTGTATAACAGGTTCTAGAGTAAGTTCTTTCATATACACTTGGTTCCATATCATTTCTTAGTGGAAGTCAGTCATGTCATGGGGCAGTCACTTCATCTGAGTAATTATATTGACTCTTACGGAAATTGCCTTCTCAGTTTTCTTATACAGATTCATTCTATTCATATGCTCTGTCCTGTGATGTCAGTGTTTCTTTGATTATACTGTTGTGTATTTTAGTAACTCCTAATCCTGCCTTTAATCCACTCCTGCATGTTTTCCTCCACTCTCAATTCATATGTTATTGTCTTAGGTATGGTAAAACCCTATATTGATTGTTGGATCTGGATGGTTGTCATACCATTAAAGCTCTTGCTATTTTAATTTATTTTTTATTTCTAAATTTATTAACCAGGTATGTACACTGGGCCACATGGCTCTTTTACAGGCACAACCCAGGACATACAAAAGATAAAAACATCAAGGACAACAATACATTTAGAACAGAGAAAACATTACAATACAAACATACAGCAATTCATTGTACAGAATTATAATAAACAGTTAACAGTAGAAAGTGGATGTCAAGTAAGATTTGTAAACAGATTTAAACTAATTGTATTTACTTATTTATGTATTTATGTGTTTTTATGTTGCTCAACCATGCTAGTATAGTTTTTATGACTTGTCCACAGACAACCTATA
Organism: Neoceratodus forsteri; assembly: GCA_016271365.2. Taxonomy (NCBI): domain Eukaryota; kingdom Metazoa; phylum Chordata; order Ceratodontiformes; family Ceratodontidae; genus Neoceratodus; species Neoceratodus forsteri. The sequence continues at coordinate 1,551,510,871 of CM057450.1, forward strand.
TTACCCAACATAAAATTGAGTTGTGTAGATTTTTTTGAGCCTTTACCCTGAAGATGGCACTTAAAAAAGCCATTCATTTGAAACACAGTGCTGCTGCATACTAGGGTAAACTCACATACAACTGCTTCTGCCTGCTTGTCTTAATAACTTCTGCAATGATCTGCCTTAATATGTATCTTCTAAATGAACTTTTTTTCACCCCAGGTAGCTTTTACGAAAGTTGTTTTTTAAAGGAATGTGGCTACAGAATAGTCATATAACTGCTTGCCATTCTTATTTTCAGAGACTGCTGTCTTGATCTGCCCTACCTGCTTCTCAGATGTGTTACTCAATTTTTCTGGCAGTTTGCTTACTGCAGCTGCTGCCAAACTGTTTGCCTCACATGGATTCTCTTTTCTCTCACAAATAGTTCTTAAAAGATCCTGTTTCTTTGAAAAATGTTCCTCTTTCTCACAGTGTGCCACAAAGAACATCTCTTGATACAGCACCGAGATTGTGGCACACTACAGAGAGGAACTCATGTGAGCAATATCTGGTGGGTGGGTGGGAGAAAAGGACCATCGCATGCTATGGGCAAGGGCATTCTAGCTATGTGTGCATATCCATTTTCATTTTCTCCAGATGTCCCTGTCTTCCTCCTATACCTTTGTCACCTTCAGCCTTCTTACTACAATATGCTCATTTAATTAGATGTCACTTGACGACTTCTCAGCTTGTTCACTCCTACTGTGCCTTTTCATATCCACCATCACCTTTTTGCTTTCCAGCTTCGATTCTTTCCTTGCCTATAATCACTTTTACTCCTAGACCCTACCTGTATTTTCTCTCCTCATATATATATATATATATATATACTGTATATCCCTTATTTCCCTTACATCTTCACTACCTACCATCAAATTCTATGTTTTAGTTTCTGAGTTTTTTTCTCTTTATAGATAATTCCTATGGTCAAAGCGCCAGTTCTGAATCTACTTTCTATTTTCAGTGTGCATTTCATACCTTTTTTGTTTTGTTTTTTCCATCTAAATACCAGCCTAGGTTATCCCAGTGGATGCTTCTGATCTACATATAGGTGGTAAGTACCATTTTAGAACTGTATGATTAGTTTATGTCCTTGCAAAGCTCTTACATTGTTGTTAAGACTGTATCAGTGTTCTACTGTAGAACACTGTGGTTAAGAGGACATCACCTATGTCATGCAGTTCTAAAATGGTACTTAATAATGGTGCGCATACCAGAAACTCCATTTAGGGTCCTTAAACACCCATATAGACAGAACATTAATAGAACTGAAACCAGTATTTCAAAAACAGCTTCTACAGGTAAAAATGATTTGCAGGTTCTACGCAGTTCTCCTTTAAAGCCAAAAGGCTGAGTGGGCTTTATAGTAGTAACCTCCTTCAACAGAAGTGTCCACTTGAAGCATAAAATTAAGTTTCAGTTGCATCCCATTTTTAGAACACAGTATAGCTTAGTCATCTATCTGTACTTGGTTTCAGGAAGTTATTAGTCTGTGAACAACTGATGCCTGTCCGTAGCACTTCACTGGTGGTCAATATAATTTTAACACTTTATGCTTGTACACATGTTTAGCTTCAGCAGCATGAAAAAACATTCACAATGACCTTTATTTTCTGAGCGATAAGAGTTTATCTTCCAAGGCCACAGCATTTTGCTGAATTTCCGTAGCTATACATGTAACTGCAGAATGCCAAAGCTATTTCTTTCACCACTTATTGAATGTTTTTTTGACATATCTCAGAAGTAGCATGGAACAGTGCCTTTAGTTTCCTCTCCCCCCGTTACAGAGTCTGACTTGAGAGTTAGTGGTTTGAATAGAAGTTAAACTGCAGTATTTAATTCATTTATTTTTTTTAAGAAAAGGCTTGCACCAAAGAGGAATAGTTATACTGCAATAAGTACAGTATATTTCTGTAACTTAATTCATTTCAATACTCAGGTCTATGCAGTCCAGATTCCATGCCAGATTTTCAGAGCACTGTTCCTGAGTAAGGTATACTAGTTATGTGGCCCGTGCAGTGGGGGTAGGAGGAAGTAGGCTGTTGGTTAACTAGAATCTGCAACTTATCCGTTAGGTAGGAAAATGGACAGACTAGGTGGCAAAGCGGTCCTTATCTGCCATCAGATTCTGTTTCTAGTTAGGTTTTCCCTACAAATATGCCTTTATCAAACTATTCAATTTTTCAGAAGGCTTAGCTGGTACAGTAGAAGCTGTTTAATGGGAACATCTTTGTGGGCAGATATTTCCCCCCCCCATTAAGCAGCTGTTTTGGTGATCAGAAGCAACCATTTTGGTGCAATTTTTTAAATCACAGTCGGTTATGTAAACACAAAAACAAACCTATAAAGTATGGTAACATAATAACTTGTAATCCTAAATAATACTACAGTAAATAAAAATATACAGTAACTTTTTTTATAAGTTGCTTTTATTAAATGTTTGTTAAAAAAACATGCAGTTTGCAATCTCCATTCCTGCACAGTTCTTATGTTTGAGGAGTCTCTCTGCCCCCGGCACATTTACTGGTTAAAAATCTTCCACTTGTCCCTCACAGTTCTTATTGTTTTGAAAATAATTTTCATTAGCCTTGTTTCTCATTCCTCCAGTACATTTCTTGTTAAAAGTTGACAACACTCTCCAGCACACCTCTTGGTTAAAAAAATCTTCCTCTTCTCCTCCAGTACAGTTTTTTTAAAGAACTTCTGCAATTTGTGTTTGTCTCGCTTTGATGACTGCCTTTTGTATTTTGGCTTCAATTTCTGACTCTGTTCTCATTCAGATGCTACTCCACATTCCAAGCACCATTGCACAGTAGTCAAGATTCTGGTTATTGCTTCACTTGTGATCCATGCTGTTGAACTGGTCTCCTGGTCATTTTCAGCTATGTTCTCTTCTGGTGCGCTGTTGAGCTCAGTGACAGCACTAACATGCACCAAAGTGGGCAAAAGTTTCATCCTTTCCAAAATTGACCCCTCTTTCCTTTGCCAGTGGGTCCAAATTGATGCACCTACTCTTTAACAATAGTTAAAGGAAGGGAATGTGAACTGTTCAATATCTGCCACTGATTATGTTTTGACCCAGTAGTTTCCACTTTAGACCCACAGTTTTTACACCAGTGGGTCCAATTTAATCTTATTTTATACCCCCAGTGCTGTCACTGGTTGAGCTCAGTTTTTGCTGCAGCACACTCAGCTGCAGTTAATTCACCCATTGTCTGCTTGTCGGCATTCTTGTTGACAAAACATTCTAAGTTCTCAGCTTTTACAGATGCAAGCATTGGGACATTAGCTAGTGGTTTGATTATATGTCAGTGTTGGCACTCTTACCCTCCCTGCACAGGTGGAAAGAATTGCAGATGAACAAGAAACCCTCCCTTGTGCAACTTTTTCTACACATTTGAAATTTTTCCACTTGAGGAATTTGGCACAAGGAGACCTATTCAGGGTTATATCAAGCCTATTTGAAGGTTTTACAGGTCACCAGACACTTGCTGGATATGTAAAAGGACAACTTGCACAGTTCAATGATATCATCTCTTAAAGATAGAAATTTCTTCTCTCTAGGGTAATGGGAGATACATCGGGAAAATTGTGTAAAATGTTATAGTCTTATAAAATGCTGTATCTTCCTGTTTGAATCAAATGCAGACAAAATAGTAATGGAGGACTTGTGACATTAATTATTATGTTTTCCACATTCAGTGAGGACAAGGCTGTTTTAAGATTTCCATTTTCAAAGTTTTTATTGGTAGTTGGAAGGCTGCAGTAGTAAAGGGAGATAGTGATTAATATGCTCCAGCTATTCAGTCTCTTGATTCAATGGCAGAATGCTGCTCCTGTTTGCAGAGGCAAGTGTGTCTGTGGTGAGCACTTTCATTTTTATCTTAAATATCTAATTTTGTACATTAGTATTTCAGTCAATGCCCCTTTCATTTATGTATTTATTTAGTTTTTGTTTACCGGGTAAGTGCACTAGCCAAGACATTACTATTTTCAGGCACGGCCCGGGAGAGTACAACAGTCATGAACAAATACATAGCATAATTTACAGGAAATTACATATAAGGCAGGTCAAACAGTCAGGAAAACTGAATACATACATCTGAAAAACGTAACTTGATATCCAAAAATTCACATAGAATCAGGGTAGCTAGCTTGCAGAATAAGAGAGAAATAACATAGCAAGGTAATTTGGACAATTGGCAATATTAGGCGCAGAAATACGCATTCTCGAGGCAGCACAGCCAGGGCAAAACGTAACATGATATCCAAGGATTCACATTGAATTAAGGTAGGTAACTTGCACAGTAGGAGATAAATAACACAGCAAGGTAATTTGGACAATTGGTAATATTGGTCAACAGAAATGGACATTCCCGAGGCAGCACAGCAAGGCCAAATTTATTTGACCTCAGCAGTTTTCTTGTGTCTTCAAGTCTTTGCTTAAGAGCAGTATTGGCCTTTATTTTAACATGATCCTAAGCATCCCCAACAGTTTGTTTTACCTATGAAAGAAATTTACCAGTCCTTGGTTCACAGTTTTTGCTGTGCATACTTTTCCTAGGGGAAGGTGTCATAAATCCTTATATTGAGGAGCTGGTCACCAGATCCCTTACCCTTCTTGGTCCACTTTTGGTGACAGCTGTCCCCCCAGTGCTGCCCCGGGCTCCAACGTTCTCTGATGTACTTGTTTGTAGATCACGGGGGTGTGCTCTATTGATGGCAATGGAAACATGGTTTTCAGAGCTTTTTTAAAATACTATAGTGGTCCACTGGATTTAAATCAATACCACGGCTCAACTAACTAGGCTGTGGTTAGTTGAGCTGTAGACTGATTTACAACCTAGTGGACTGCTACAGTATTTAAAAAAACACCCTGGAAACCAGGCTACTATTGCTATCAAGAGAATATGACCCCCATGCTCTACAAACTGTACATCTCAGAATGTTGAAATGCGGGGCGGCACAGGGGCAGAGCTATAGCCAAAAGTGGACCAATGGGATGGGATCTGACGAACCCACTCCCTACTATGAGGATTTACAATCCCTTCCCCTAGGAAAAGTATGCAAAGCAAAATTGTGACACAAGGACTGGTAAAGTCCTTTGTAGGTAATCACATTTTTGGCGACTTGTGGATTGCACTGAAACTGGTGCTCTTTAAGTGTCTCTGATCTGCTGATGAAGAAAATGTTATGAAAAAGTAATCCCCTCTCGCCTATGGTTTGGTTAAGTTCCTTAAAGTTCTAAATTTCTTGTGCTGGCTCAGTGGTGTAGAGAGCTGAGGAGCTGGACACCTTACCTCTCATCACGTCCAGTGACCCATGTTCGGGAACGAGTGCAGGTTGCCAGGGGTTGGTCGGGGTGGGGGTGGGTTGAAAGTGGATAGAACAGCTGTTAGATAGCTCTGCTGTCTCTGATAGGGAGGTAGGCCTTCCTGGCTGTTGGCTGCCACCAGGTGGAGAGCTTGATGGTAGCGTTGGGCAGATGGGGGCTGGTGCTAGGCTGGGTGGGTGGAGTGGGACCATTGTTGGTTCCAATGTGCATGTACCTTCACGTACATGTGCAACAGTGAATGCATTGCCAAGGCCTCAGGGAGTAATGGAGAGAAAACTGGAGGAAAAACAGCAGTGACAGGATAATGACTCCCCCGAGACCCTGCACAGGTGGCTGGGCACACACTACAATCCTGTAGGAGAGGATACTGGCATAAGGGAGGCCCTGGAGTAGCTGAGTGATGAGGTTGGGGGTCGATCAGAAGGTAGCCAGGGTGATGGTGGATAAAACCTAAATCAAATCAAATCAAAATTTATTTATAATGCACTTTCTACATATCAAAGCGAAATTACATATCAAAATAACATCAAACATAATAAATAACAGCATAAAAACAATAAAAGTAGCAGTAATCTTATTCAAACGCTAATTCAAACAAATAACTTTTCAGAGATGCCTTTAATGACTCCGTGGAAAAATGTTCTTAATTTCTGACTTTGATTTAAATGGCTCCATTGCACAGTCAGAACTTTCATTTTTTCTCAGTGTATCAATTAGTTTAAATTTTTTATTAACAGCAAGAGGCAGAAATAGTGTCTTGTCTGCCCTGAATAAAGAAGCAAAAGCAGGCATCATTTCAACTTGCTTTGGCGTTTTCAGGCTCCCGGCTGTGCTGTCGATCTACTAGGTGCGCTGCCATTGTAGGTTCTGCAGCAATTCTGAGGCCTGAATCAGGGTTTATAAAGTGTTTTCAATAGGACACCTTTGGAAGTGGGTCCGAATCCAAAGAAGATGAAGTTTTTGGGCCCAGTTTACAAAGCTCCCCTGAATGGTACAACGGTCTTGCGCCACAAGGAATGCTGCAAGGTGCAGCTTGCACCACAAGACACACCAGGAATGATTCACAAAAGCATTCTGTGTCAAATGCAGGCTTTGAGCACCAAAGGGGGTTTGCATCAGCTTGCCCATAAAATGGGCTGTAGCATGGTGCTAGGGAGCTTGCGTCAGATGCAGGCTGCCATATCCCCTAAATCGGGCTTCACAAAACCCTCCCAAAGGGCAAAATTCTAAGTACCCTTAGACCAGCTAGGGCTGGTCTAAGGGTATTTCGACATGTGTCCTCTGGGAGGGTTTCAAACCTTGCACCAAAGCGCCACTTCCCCTCCTGCCTGGCCCCAGTCCCCTTTTAGTAAAAAAATTATGTTCTGGTGGTCTAGAGGACCTCCTCCCCAGCCCCGATTCCCTTTTAGTGAAAAAACCACATCCCTGGTGGCCTAGCAGATCCCCCCAGCCCCAGTCTGCCTGTATATTAATAGATCCTTCACTGGTGGTCTAGTGGACACCCCCCTCGATCTGCCCATATATTAATAGAGCCTTCCCTGGTCTAGAGGATGCCTCCCCAGCCCTGATCTGCTCATATGGTAATAGATCTTTCCCTGGTGGTCTAGCGGACCCCTCTCCATTTCCCTGGTGGTCTAGTGGACCCCCATCCCCCCCACCCAGCAGGCATTGTCCCATCACCCAGCTCCTTCCGTCTTATCCCTGAGATGGCAACTGGCACAACCCTCTGCACTCCACCATGACCAGTTGCAGATCGAACTGTCATGGAGCGTACTGTATAGAGTACGTGCCCATGACAGTTAATTCGCAGCTGGCCATGGTCTAGTGTGTGGAGGGCTGTGCCAGTCGCTGGCTTGGGAATGGGATGGGGGAGTGGTGTGGTGGAGCACTACATGCCAGGGTGGGGGTCCACTATACCACAAGGGAAATATTTGATATGGGCACGGTCATGCCCTTATAGTTAGGGTTGAGTAGGCAGTTTAATGTTAAACCCCAAATTTTGCACTTTAATAACTTCACAACCATTCAATGGATTTGCACGATATTTGGCATACACAGTCTCAGGTGGTAGATCTCTTGATCTGTCAAGTTGCTTTTGATCGGTCTTGTGGGTTTTGCACAATGAAGCATCAAAAAACACTTTTTTTGGCCAGTGTCAAGGTCATTTTATGACATCGCGCTGTGTGCACACCCTTTGGCATTTTGGCCTGACATTGTCAGGGTAGAAAGAGGTTATCCTAAGGAACAATCCAGCATTGGTGTGGTGAAAAAATATTAATGTGTTCCAAAGTTATTCAAGTTTGAAAATTCAGGTTCTGAGCATGTTCATTTCAGTCTTTGAGATAGATGCACAGTTTTGATCAAGAATTCCTGGTTGTGAACAGCTCCGAAAGCAATTGCAGAAAGGGGTCCTTTCCGTGAAAATCCCTGTTCATTGACCGCCATTTTGTTTTCTTGTTTTAGCGGAGAAAACAAAACCTTATAACTTGCCCCAGGGAAGTCTTTTGTAAAAACCAAGGCATGGGTTTTGGCGAGGGGGACATTTTCTACCCATCCATACCTTTGGTTTCCTGTAGTTATTTAAAAAACTGCAGTTTTAAACCTCATGAAAAGGAATCAGCTTGCGAAAAGGGATCGAGAAGAGGGATTGGCTCATGAAAAGGGATCACAATGAGAGATTTTTAAAGGCCACTGCAAAGAAATGGTTTGGAATTTTAGGCTGAAATTTTCAGAGTAGAACGGACTTGCCCTACAAATGTGATATTTGCATGTTTGGTGAAACAATTTGTATTGGTTCCATAGTTATGGGACTTTAAAATCCCTTTTCATGATCCCTTTTCGCGAGCTGATCCCTTTTTGCAGTCCCTGTTCGTGAGCTGTCATAATCCCTTTTGGAGATGGAGAGGGTCACATGATCCTACCTCACAAAAAGGGAATGGCTCACAAAAAGGGATTGTGAAAAGGGATTGGCTTGCAAAAAGGGATTGCAAAAAGAGATTTTAAAAGGGCACTGCAAACAAACGGTTTGGGATTTCTGGCTGAAAGTTTCAGGGTAGAAAGGGCTTGCCCTAAGGATGTGACATTTGCTGGTTTGGCAAAACAATTTACATTGGTTCCATAGTTATGGGACTTTAAAATCCCTTTTCATGATCCTTTTTGCGAGCTGATCCCTTTTCACAATCCTTGCTCATGAGCTGTCAAAATCCCTTTTCATGAGGGGGAGGGTCTCATGACCCTACCTCACAAACAGAGGTCAGCTCATGAAAAGGGATTGCGAAAATGTATTTTAAAAAGGCACTGCAAATAAATGGTTTGGGATTTTGGACCGACATTTTCAGGGTAGAATGGGCTTGCCCTAGAGATGTGACTTTTGTGGGTTTGGTGATAAAATTTACTTTGCCTCCATAGTTATAAGATTTTGAAGTTTGGAAATTTCCCATTATGGAGTGATGGAAGTGTGTTGGGCCAGGCCCTGCACTCCCAGAGGGAGATGCAGCTGCTACAGGGAGATGGATACTATTATGCAGTTGTATGGTTTCAGTGTCCTTCTTTTTGCAGTAGTGGGAGTGCAGGGCTCAAAGGCCCTGTGCTCCCTCAGGGAGATGACAGTTCATTACAATGTCTGCACACTTATGGATAGATGGGGCGGGTCCTGCACTACCAAAACTTATACCATGGAGTGCAGGCCCAGAGGCCTCTATGCTCCCAAAAGTATATAAGGGTAGATTACACTATCTCAAAAGTAAGGAAATTCATTGCAAAAAATTTGTTAATGCATCAGTTAGGATTGAGCGACAAAAGTAAGGAAATGAGATGTTAGGATTGACACGCTAACGCCTTCCCACCCACAACCACCCACCCACCCACCCCACCATCCATAGACCAACAGGTGATGGGGTGCCTTGTGGTCATCTGACTTAACTCTTGCCCCATTCTCCTATACTGTACCATGTTGGCTTTCTTACATGGAATGGGGTGAGGGGCTGATGATCCCAAGGCACACCCCATCGCCTGTTGGTCTGTGGATGGTGGGGTGGGGTGCTCAGGTGGGGGAGGTGTTAGGGCATCACCCCTAACATCTCACTTCCTTACATTTGTCACTTCAACCCTGATGTATTAACAAAGTTTTTTGCAATGAATATATATATATATTTTATAGGGGCTGATCGGGGAGTGGGATGGGGGTCTGCTAGACCACCAGGGAAAGATCTATTAATATACAGGCAGATCAGGGCTGGTGGGTCCTCTAAATTACCAGGGAGGGATCTATTAATATACAGGTGGATCAGGGCTGGGGAGGGGTCTGCTAGACCACCAGTGATGGATCTATCAATATACAGGCAGATCTGGGCTGAGAGGGGGCTGCTAAACCACCAGGGAAGAATCTATTATTATACAGGCAGATTGGGTCTGGGGGTCGCAAGACCACCAGGGAAGGATCTATTAATATATAGGTGGATCAGGGCTGGGAGGGGTCTGCTAGACCATCAGGGGTTGATGTATCAAATACAGGCATATCTGGGCTGGGGGCTGCTAAACCACCAGGGAAGGATCTATGAATGCATGGACAGATCAGGGCTGATGGGGGTCCACTAGACCACAAGGGAAGGACCTATAAATATAGAGGCCAATTGGGGCTGGGTCTGCTAGACAGAAATCCTGTGAAATCTCTACAGTCACTGGCCCGACATACAATAGCCTGACTCTGTTTGCCCGACATTTATTTGCCCGACAGTAGAAATTTGCCCACAGAAAGGGTGATCATATTTAAGTATGGGGGATGTGGGAGACGAAGCCCCCAAAACATAAAATCACCTCTACCACGGGCAAATTTCTACTGTCCGGCAAACAGATTTGGGGTATTGTATATCGAGCAAGTTACTGTCGGGATTTCATAGTAGATCCCAGCTAGACCACCAAGGACATGATTTTTCACTAAAAGGGATGGGTACTGAGAAGGGGTTCGCTAGACCACTAGGAAAGTGATTACTGTACATAGACAGAGGATCAGGGCTGGAGGCCGCTAGCCACCAGGGACTGCTCTTCATGGTTCTGTTGACACAAGGCTGCCCTGAAGCTTCTGCGGCACACCTTCTAGATGTGCCCTCTGTTTGGCGAGGGCCCCGGATGCTGCTAGCCACTGGATTCTTACTGCCAGGGACCTACCCAAAGTGAATCAGGCGCAGGGTCCCTGGCACACTGGAGATCATTGCAAGCTGCCTTTGGCACAGGTGGTGCCGACTTTTGTGAATTGGGCCCTTTGGTTTTTTTTCCCCGTTCAGGTAAGTGATTAGATGATTTTAGCATTGTATAAAAGATTAAAGTTTATATTTGCATTGCTTTGTTTTACCAGGAAAAGACTCCATTAAGCAGTGCTCATTTACAAGGAGGTCATGGACAGGACAGTGTGCAAAACAGTTGCAAAAGAACACTTAAGATATAAACTTAAGGTACTTAAAGGAAAGAAATCAAGGTGCATGATAATACAATATAGGAGAATATAATAATAACATAGAAACATAGAAACATAGAAGTTGACAGCAGATAAGGACCGCAAGGCCCATCCAGTCTGCCCATTTCTTTTTCTACCTTATAAATGTGCCATCGGCCTTTGCTCTGTCAGTGGCCTATCTATTCATAGCCATTTGTATTGCTCCCTTATGCCTATCCCATGCCTGTTTGAAGCCCTGCACTGTATTCATAGCCACCACTTCTTGTGGTAAGCCATTCCATGCATCCACCACCCTTTCTGTGAAAAAGAATTTCCTCATATTCCCCTTAATCGGCCCCCTCTAATCTCATGCTGTGTCCTCTTGTCCTGCTATTTTCTTATATTTAAACAATGTTAGACTCTTTCACCTTGTTAATGCCCATAAGGTGTTTGAATGTCTCGATCATACCACTCTCTCTCCTCCTTTGCTCAAGGGTATACATATTGAGCTCTGTTAATCTGCCCTCATATGTCTTCTGATGCAGTCCCTGCACTATTTGGTTGCTCTTCTCTGGACTGCCTCAATTTGGTTAATGTCCTTGTGAAGGTGTGGCCTCCAATACTGCACGCAGTACTCCAGATGGGGCCTAACCAGTGTCTTGTAAAGAGGGATTATTACCTCCCTCTTACGACTTGTGATACCCCTACTAATACACCCTAACACCCCTCTAGCCTTACCTACTGCTTTAGAGGTCTGCTTGGATGATTTCAGGTCATCAGTGATGATGATGCCCAAGTCTCTTTCTTCCTTTGTGACTGCTAGCAACTCCCCTTCCAGCCTATAGGTGGCTTCAGGGTTTCTTCCCTATGTGCATGATTTTGCACTTTTTTGCATTAAATCTCAGTTGCCACTCTTCTGACCATTTTGCTAGTTTATCCAGATCTCTTCTCATTCTGCCCACCCCATCTGGATCATCTACTCTGTTGCAGATCTTGGTGTCATCTGCAAACAGACAAGCCTTACCCTCTAGTCCATCTGCAAGGTCACTAATGAAGATGTTGAAGGACTGGCTCCAGGACTGATCCCTGAGGTACCCCACCTTGACTTGCATCTCTTCTGACTGTATACCATTTACCACCTCTCTGTTTTCTACCCGTCAACCAGTTTGCCACCCAGTTGACCAACTTCTGACCCACCCCAAGCCTACCCAGCTTATTTATCAATCTTCTATGTGGAACAGTGTCAAAAGCTTTGCTGAAGTCAAGGTAGGCGACATCAACTGCTCCCTCTTGGTCCACCACTCTGGTTACCCAGTCAAAGAAATCTATGAGATTAGTTTGACAGGACCTTCCTTTTGTAAACCCATGCTGTCTTTGATCCTGTGCCCCTATGGATTCCAGGTGTTGCACTATCCTTTCCTTAAGGAGTGCCTCCATAATCTTGCCCACTACTGAGGTAAGACTGACTGGTCTGTAGTTCCCGCCTCCTCCCTGCTACCACTCTTGTGGAGCGGGATCACATGAGCACTTCTCCAGTCTTCTGGGACCTCTCCTGTGCTCAGAGACTCACTAAACAGTTCTGCTAATGGCTCTGCTAGTTCCACCTTTATTTCCTTAAGTACCCTGGGATGTATGCCATCAGGTCCCATTGCCTTATCCACCCTGAGCTTAGCAAGCTCTTGTAGGACCCTTTCTTTTGTGAAGGGAGTAGTGCTCACCTCCTCCCTCTGTGTCCATGATGCTGAGCTGTGGGCCCTGCCCTACCTTCTCTTCAGTAAATACTGAGCAAAGTATCTATTTAGGATAGATGCCTTTACAGGGTCCTCCTCCTCACATGCTCCCTTTCTCCATTAAGCTTAGCAATACCCCTCTGGACTTTCTCCTTTCACTAATGTATCTATAGAAAGTCTTGTCACCTTCTTTACTGTTCGTGCTAGTGTTTCCTCAGTTTGGGACTTTGCCTGCCTTACTGCCTTTCCTGCTTCCCTTAGGGCAGTTTGGTATGCCTCCCTATCTTCATCCTGCTGTGTTCCCTTATATTTCCTGAAGGCCAGCCTTTTGGCTCTGACCTTTTCTGCTACTGTATTTGAGAACCAAAGTGGTTTCCTTCTTCTTTTGCACTTCCTTTTCTGTCTAACACAATGGGATGTTGCTTCAAGTATTGCATCCTTAATGCTTGCCCACTTTGCTGTACCCCTCACCTGTGTTTCTTTTTGCCAGGGCTAGCTTAACTCTGTTGGCCATCTTATCAAAGTCAGCTCCTCGAAGTCCCATATTTTTGCCTTGGAATGGGATGATTTAGATGTAGTAGCCAAATTGAACCATACTACGTGATGGTCACTGGCCCCCAGGTGACCTTCTACCTGGAGATCTGTGATCCCTTCCTTGTTAGTCAGTACTAGATCTAGGATAGCCCTGTCTCTTGTGGGTTGCTGTACCAGTTGTTTGAGGCCCTCCCTGCAGGGAATCCACTATGTGTCTAGTTCTGGCAGATGTTCCTGCTGGTATTGATCAATCTGTATCCGCATGTTGAAGTCTCCATTATCAGAACCTCCCTTTAGCTGTCATGTTTTGTATATCTTCTAACAGTAATGTGTCTATGTCCTCCCCTGGTTTGGGGCCTGTAGACAACCCCAGTTCTTATGGCTGTCCCATTTCCTGTTTCCAGGGTGACCCACAGTTCTTCTGGCTCCTTATGTATATTCTGAATTTCTGTAGCTTTGATATTTTCATTGACATACAGGCCACTCCTCCCCTTTTGCACCTCGTCTCTTCTGAACAATACATAGCCAGGTACTGAAGTCTCCCTAAGTGTGGTTACTGGTAAACCACGTCTCACTAATTGCTACTATGTCCAGTTTAGCCTCTGACATTATTGCCTGCAGGTCTGGGATCTTATTTCCCAGGCTGTGAGCATTTGTGTACATGATTTTCCATTGGCCAGATTTTGGTGTGTTAGTTGTTGGGTGAGGTTTGGCATTACCCCTGTGAGTCGTATGGGGAGACAAACCTTTTTTCTTACCTGGTGATGCAAATGGAGGAGGGGGGAGGACCCTTTCCTTGATGAAAGCTTTACCTTGATTTTTAGAGGCATTAAGTGACAGTTTTGAACATAAATGGTTAAGCTATAACCCACTGAAGGCAGCTTGTAGATCAGAAGATATTATTTCAGTGGTGGGTCTCGATACAGCACAATCTACTGAGTAGGGACTGCAGGCATATAGAATTTATATATTTACATATTAAAATATATATTGAGGAAAATATATTGCAATAGCATGTGCTTGATATAAGGTTTAAAAACAACAACAGCTTGCCATAATAAGGTGGGGAGTATGAGATACAGAGGATCATAGTTTAACCACAAGTACAAACATCAGTGCAACAGTCATCACCAAGAAGGGTTTTGAAAACATTACAGCTGACCAGGAACCCCAGCATAAGCATAGTTTGCAATTTTAATAGTGTAGCTGAGCACAGATTTACCTAACTGTGTGACATACGGAGGAATCTTCAGGAGAATGGAGTTATTTCAACTCAGAGCATAAGAGCTGGTGTTTCTGTGAGGAACTCAGTAATATAGGGTGGGAGGTCATTTTGCAGCACCTTGTAAGTTCATATACATATTTTTTTTTTAGCTGCCTTGTTGTTAGTGAGGGCCAACCAAGCGCAGTGTAAAGAGAACAGTGATGGGTCCTGGGGGCTAGGCTGGTAATGAATCTGAGTGCCCTATAGATCATATCCAGTTTAGATAAGCATGTGATAGAACAGTTGCTATAGCTCAGATCAGTGTACTCTATGACAGTTAGAAAAGTCGTCAACCAGATGTTTCCATGCATCAGCACTGAAACAGCATTCTATAATATAAACCTAGTTTGGCACGGCGTGTCTTACATAGGACCTCAGTACAGGTAGTGAAGGACAGTTTACTGTCACTCCATAGCCCCATATACTTATACCTGTCCACCAGCTCCAGGGAATCCTCTAATGTATTGATAGTGAAAGTGGCAGTAGGAGGGGGGAGGACCCTTTCCTTGACGAAAGCTTTACCTTGATTTTTAGAGGCATGAAGTGACAGTTTTGAACATAAATGGTTAAGCTATAACCCAGTGAAGGCAGCTTATAGATCAGAAGATATTGTTTCAGTGGTGGGTCTCGAAATGTACAGTACATTGCAGTTTCATTGGCATAAAAATGCAGGTTAGCTACATGTATGTTATAGCCTAGGTCATTTATGTAAATGATAAAGAGAAGATGACCTAACATTAACTGCTGTTGTACAGTGTTACTTAGGAGTACCCGAGGAGGAGGCCTTCAACCTTCATATGTTGTTGCCCAGTTAAGTAGTTAGAGAACCAAGGTCAGGAGGATGCAGCAGAATATGGTAGTTAACAGTGTCAAAATCTTTTCTGAGGTCAGGAAGATAGCACCAGTGAGGAACTTGTCATCTACGGCACAGAGCCAATCATTGGCAACTTTAGATAGGGCAGATATGGTGCTGTGTTTGGATGTGAAGCCAGATTGCAGCCAAGTAATGACATTTGCTTGTTTAAGATAATCACACAATTGCACATTTACCAACTTTTCAAACAAGTTAGCTATAATGGGAAGGGTAGATATGGGTCTGTAGTTATTAAGATTACTGGTATCTCCTGTTTTGAACAGAGGGATAACATGAGCAGTTTTCCATAAAATGGGAAGGTCATTTTGTGATAGTGAATGGTTAAATAGATGATTAATAGGGGCTGTGAGGAGAGGATATCCCGCTTTAAGGAAGAGTGGGTCTAAGCTATCAGCACCAGCATTTGGTTTGTTGTTGAGACTAAGGAGGAGGCATTCAGCCTGTTTATATATGACTTATTGGAAATTAAAGTGATTTTGTGAGCTTTGCCATAGAAAGTGGGAGTAACCTGTAGTAACTTGTAGGAGTTGTGATTCAAACTCCAACCATTCAAACTGCCAAAAAGCACTGTTTTCATTGAAATAAATGCTTTTATCTCAGTGCTCTGTTTCATTTACATAACCTGCCCCTGTTTTTAATCAGTGCTGCAACCCCAGGCATGACATCATGCAAGGAAATAATGTTTTTAAGCACTGTTTTAAAACAGAGACCTCTGTTGGTCAGTCTTGGTATTGCAGATATCTACACTACTGAAATAGGAGACTACATCTCTCATACATAAGATAAACATATCAGAGCTTTTATTGTTGAAGCCAACAGAAATATGAGACTGCACCTCACACAAAGGGAATTGGAAAACAACTTTATTGTACCCATAATACCTTGCTATGTACATCTACATATTAGGTGCAGTCACCACCACCAAAATAAGGGACTGCTCCTCTGAGTAACTTAACATTTACGTCACCATTATAAGTTACCCAGAATTCCTTGGTGCTGTATGTAAAACATTGACAGTTCCCTTGCATGACATCATTCTGGGGGTGTGGCCACACATAGAAAACTGGAGAACACAGTGTTGATAAAACATAAATAAAAATGACTGTGACATATTTTTTTACAAAACAAACTGCAGCTTCAACATCTAAAGCATGGGCGGCAGTGGTATACTCTGTGAAAAAGGCATCTGCGAAAGCTCGCAAAATCACTTTAATGGAATAATCCATGTTGACTGTGTTCCGAAAGGGCACTTGGTTAAAGAGAGGAGAGAAGAGGAGAGGATGCAGTAGAAGAGTTATCAAAGGCCATTCCTGCTGAGGCAAAATGAGTGTTTAATTCTTCCAATAGGGCTAGTTTCTCTATGTTCAGTTTATCACCAATTGTGATTTGTTTGGGCAAGGAGAAAGCATTTGTCATACCTCCTAGCAAATTTACTGCTTTTGAGAAGTTAGCTGCATCACATTTCTTTTCTTCCAGTAAGATTAGACAGTAATTTGCTTTGGTATTTCTGATAAATTTGGTGTCGTACTTTCTCTTTTTTGTCTGAAAATGGCCCATCTACAGGGGGTTCCATGCGTCTGGCTGGAGCCCAGTAAAAATCCCTACCTCTTAGTCTTTCCTTCATTTCTCTATTAAACCAAGGGTAGTTGACTTTTTTATCCCGACCCATGACCAGTAGGGCATGTTTACTTATAACTCCCATAAGCAAAGTATCAAAAATCTCTGTAGCCGCATGAATTGTGGGGGCAAGATAGAAATTGTGCCAGTTAACAGCTGCTAGATCTCTTACATAGTCTGATTTACAGAGACAGGTGAGGCATCCTTTTAGATCAAATCTGGGTTGTGAACCAACTTTTTGTACTTCTGACCAGCCACTGCATTGTGTTCACTAGTATCGTTATGGAAGATAGCAGCATGAGTAATTTCATCGAGGACTACTCGTCAGAATGAGATCAAGACTAGTGAATTGGCAGGATTGGTTGGTTTGGTCTAGTGTGTTCCATTACAAGTTTAGTAAGGCCAAGGTCATCACAAACCTATTTTAATTCATCTGATTTATTTGACAGATCCATATTCAGGTCAGTAATTATAATGGTTTTGTTGGAGAGGAACTAACAGAACTTGAGAGATACTGCAGGAGTTCTTACCACTCCTACATGGTCTAGAACATTCAGCCACAATAATAGATTAATTGCTGGAAAGTTTAGCTATATACTGTAGCTCCACAGGAGGCTGTGCAGTAATGAGGATGTTGGAAGTTGGCCATATTGGATCAGGCAATTCTAGTTTTGATAAGACTTCATAAATGTGCACTATCAAGCGGGCCCAAATTTAGTCAGCTGAACCCTAAGTCAGTGTTATATAGAGTCTATGTTATAAAATTTCATCCACAGGAATTATGTTTTATATATTTGTCCTTCAGCACTTCTCTAAGGCATATATTTAGGAGTTCATGCTGTTTCATACTCAGTATTTTGAGCCAATTACACAAATGAGCTGCTGGTTTCAGCTCTTGGAAAAAGAACTAGGGTACCTGCTGGGGTGAGCAATAATGCTCTTCAGAACTCATGTTGTATCTTATCCAACTTATCCTCAGCATCAGATCACCAAACATCTACCCCGTATAAAACTTGGGCATTGATCTTGGCCTTGAATGCTTGCAGGAATTATTTGGGGGTATTTTCTCTGTATGTCCAATTAAACTGATTAGCTCTTTTAAAGAACATTCTGCCCCCTGCTAGTCTGTAATTGATATTTTTGAGCTTCAGTTACTTTCATTAAATAAGATTCATAGTTGAATGCAGATGCCTTCTCTAGTTTTATGTTACTTATATACCAAGAATAGAATGATCATTTAGTTCCAAATATCAATATTTATGATTTCTCTAGGTTTACTATGAGTTTCCAGTACCCTGAAATCTTCAGGATAAACCACCTTTGCTATTCTATTAAGTTTCTCTGGAGGCCAATTTCATAGAAGGACATTATAAGTCATGACATCATTCTTGGCCAATACAAATTGGTTTATTTCAAAACATTTCAAGTACTTTTTTTTTTCTACAAGAGGTTGTGTCATGCAAAGAGTTCTGAAATTCTTCAGTTCTGAGTTCAGTTAACTTAGTCCATTTTATCACACAGGGCTTTCTCTAATTTTATACAAAGTCAAACAGTTTTATTTTAAATTCAAGTTGCATTTAAAAAAAAGTCTTCAACTTGGTTTATAATTAGGGATGTCATGATACCAAATTTTTAATACCATGATATAGAAAATATCACAATATATGACTGGCCCGTTGGAGCAGCAGTAGTGCTACCGCTCATGACGTGGGCGACCTGAGTTCAGAAGCAAGCTGGGGGCATTGGGGGATGGTCTGGGGGAGGAGGATCGAGCATTTGGAGGACTGCTTTCCTCCTCCAAGGGTTAGGGTTTGCAGAGTCCTGTGTCTACCTGGCTCCTAGCGGCAGCTGTGGGAAGACATCTGGGACTGCCTAGAAGAGCAGGAGGGGTGTGGCAGATGCCAATGTGTGGTGCATGTCATGGTGTCATTACATACTACGCCACTTGGGGGGGACCAAAAATATAACTACTGGTGGCAGGATGGTACTCCAACACCTGCAGGCCTCGCACCTGACTAGCTGGGCTCGCCAGTCCACAGTACTGGATCTAGCTCCCAATCGGGATTGGGGGACTCCATCAACCACACTGGGTGGGGCAAGCCCTGGGGGTACTGGCTGGCAGGTAAGTTGGGGTGGTGGGGGCAGAGTGGGGCAGACTGTTAGGGAGGGAAAAAACAGAATTTCAAAAAATCACAATATATTGAGTATCATGATAATCTGCAGCATTTCTAATTTAAAGAAAAATAGAACATATTTGATTGCAAGAAAAGGGATGCGCTGCAAGAACAGCAAATTAAGATGGTGTATCACAATACATTGCAGTTTATCACAGCATGATAATCACGATATTCTTTTTAACAATAATAAATTATCGTCAGTGGTAACTGTTGTTCTAATTATTGACATCTAAACAGGCATACTCTTGTAAAGTGGCTCTAGTGGCCCTAATGGTGTTTGAAGTTGGTCTTTCTTCCTGTATAAATAAACATTTTACTACTACTACATATATCATCATGCAGTGTTATTGTGACATCCCTATTTAGAATATGTTTATATGTAAAGTTCCTGTGTCTATTATGGTTATAAAGAACTTGAGGACTTATATCATGTAATATTTAGATGTCCATGGTATAAAGTTTATCAAGATAAGTATTTGGGAAAATTATAGGCTTTTAGTTCTACTAAGTAGATTAATCCTGGATTTTCTGTTTAATTCAGAAAATATGGAAATTACTGAGAAGCTGGCTCTCTTCCTTATAAATGTCACAAAATGTTGGAAGAAAAAAATGTGTGTTTCATGCAGGAATAGATAATGCTGTGGCATGCACAGGAGTGGGTTTTTATTACATTAACGTAATCTTACATGTTGATTTAGCAGAGAAAAATAATGATGAATGTGCAATTAATGTAACTGAATTTTTGTCATGATTGAAATGGTCTTAAATTATTGAAACTGAGGTTATATTTGAAATTTTTTTTCTTTTAAAATATACAATTGTATTTGTATACAAGAAATAAGCTGTGAATGTATATGTTTATTTGTCTAACATTGTAATGACAAATTTGTCCACAATAAACTATTTACTATTACTCTTATGGTTGTAAGAATTTCTGCTCAAGTCCTTTGTGTGCCAGAACTATATAACCAGGTCATCAGCATGTAGCATACTGTAGCTGGAACTCTCGCGCCTATAACCTCAGGAGAGTGAAAATTCTGGTTTTCAATATTTACTATGATATCAAAAATAAGCAGAGAGGGAAGTGTGGGAGCAAGAATGTACCCATGCCTTACCCCTTGATTGGAGCAAAAAGTGTCTCATACTGTGAGGGTCAAAATTTTCCCACTATAGCCTGAAAACTCTGGTCAGTATGTGTATAGTGTTTATCCTTTGCTGTATGTGCTTTAACGGGAAACAGCCAAATACTTTCGCATGTATGTCTAGTTGGCTTATCAGACAGTAGTTGGAAGTTTAAGACTTGTCTTCCTTATTATGGATGGTAATCAAATAGTTCCCCTTCCATCCTTCTAGGAAGCGGTCTATGTCTAGGATAATGTGAAAGATTTTTACAATTATAAGAACCATCCAGTCAGCATTTGAAAGATAAATTCCTGCTGTAATCTAAGCTTCTCTTGGAGCTTTAGCAATAATATTTTAAAATGCATTTTATTAACATTTGCCCAGTTACAGTACGTCTAATAAAGCTCTTTACGTTTGATAGTATATAGTTCTCAATAGAGGATAAAAAATCTGAGTCTGTATTGTAAAGATGTTCACAAAATAGGATCTGAGGAAGAATTTCTTCACGGAGAGGGTGGTGATCTAGAGAAGTGGTTTATGCAGAGAGATTGGTGGTGACGGAGACTGTGGTGGGTTTCAAGATGGGGTGGAACAGATATATGGGTCTGGTAAGATATGGTGGGGAGGGTGGTTGAGGTACCTTTAGAGTGTTCAGCAGAGCACACACAGCACTAGGCTGGTTGGGTTGGGCTAGGTAGGAACAGAGCAGACACAGTTGGACTCCAGACTTTTTCTGCCTGTAAAATTTCTGTTTCTGTGTTCCTATAATAATCACACCAGTTTAGTGGGATGTTTCTATTGACTTGTGTATTACAGTTAGTTTTTCCCCTGGCAACCATGAACCAAAATGCTTTTGTATCCTTTGCCTGAACTGTTTTGTTGAGCTTTACCCAGAGGTTTTTAATGAAATCCATCTTATTATGTTTCTGGAACTTTTGCACTCTAACATAAGCTTTTTATATGCAGTCAGTCTTCAGGCAACAGACTGGGATTTTTAAAACCTTCTAATGCTTTTTTATTTGGCTTTTCTTTATTACAGTTGATATGAAACCCTCCTGATTCAAGTTTTGGTCCTCTTGATTTTGAGATGCTATACAACAGTGGTTCAGTTTGGGAATTTATTTCTTCTAATTTCTGAAAGCCAGGAGTCTGCCCATTCCAGTACTTCACCTAGCTTCCTCAGTTGGGGATTTCTTCCTACAAATGTTTTAACATTAGCGGCAGTTTACTGAAATGTACTCCTTAGCTTTTCTGAGGCCTATGAGAGTCTGTGACTTGAATGCCTATATCCTGTAATGGATACAGCAGTAAAACAGCCTGGTTTGCCTGTGTTAAAGATCTTTTTCGGCTGTAACCACTCAACTCTGGGAGCACATCTTTTACCCAGGAATCGCAGCAATGCCATCTGCATTCAACTTCTCCCCATCTATTTTTTAAGCCTATGTTATGTCTTTGCTTCAATGGCTTAGTCAGCCATCACTGATTTGAAGTGAGGTTTGCAGAGTGCCATTACCAAGTGCGGTGATTTCAGAATCATCAGTGGCCCACTTATTAGTGCTTCCCTTCCACGAAGCAGTGTCAAATCATCGGAGGAGTGCCTTCTTGACATCACTATCCTTACCCTCACACTTATTCAAGGTTTTAGTTTGAATGCCATTCAGAAAGCAGGCCCTCTGTTCTTTGTAATATCACTGTTGGCAGAATTAGAGATTTCAAAATGAACACTTAGATAGTGAAGGCTGAGTTCTGGCAACTTGTCAATTTCAGTCAGGATCTTGATCTTGCACGCCAGAAAAATGCAGACCCTTTTCCCAGACATACTGAAGCTCCTTCATAAAAATGAAAATTAAGTACTCACTGTAATTCTTGATCTTCCAGAATATCTTTACTGCTCATTTACATATATGGGTCTATGCCAGAGGCACTAGGACCCTGTGGAAGCAAAGTCTTTTGCAGCCTGCAGCTTAGGGGACTGACGCCAGTGCCAGTGCTGCCCATAAGGAAGACGTAATGACATGCCACTCATAGGCTGGCCAGCAATGGATGCTGGCCCCTTATGTCCTTGGTTCTATTTGCCAGGAGAGAAACAAATGGGAGAGAAGAAAGAGAGGGACTAGAGTTCTAGCCCATAAGGGACAGGAAAAGGATATAGGAAATTAAATCGTAAAAACAATAAAACCCAACTACCAACTTAGAGAAAAAAAAACACTAAGGCATGAGCCTAAGAGGCACAATGGTAGCAGGTAAAAAAACAGAACCAGAACCTACAGGCTACCCAGACAGAAAGGTGAAGAAGTGCAGCAGCCCTGGTATGGGGATCTGGCTAGACAGGAGAGACTAAAGAAATCGCTTTAGAAAGAAAATAGGAAAGAAGGTCTTGTACAACAGTACAAGGACAGAAACAGAAAAGGGAATCATCTTGCCACCCCCCTCCCCCACGAGAAAAAGAAAGAGAGAGAGAGAGAGAGAGAGAGAGAATAAAATGGGAATGCTATTACCACAGGGTTCAGTACTGGGACCAGTACCTTTAATGTCTTTACAGGTGACTTTGCAGAAGGGCTGGAAGGAAAAGTATGCCTCTCTGCAGACGACACAAAGATCTGCAACAGGGTTGATGCACGATGGGTGGAAAGGATGAAAAGGGACTTGGCAAGATTGTAGCAATGGTCAAGAGTATGGCAGCTTAGATTCAGTGCAAAGTAGTGCACCTGGGCAACAAAAACCAAGGGGAAGAGTACACAGTGGGGGGGAGGTACTAGCAACAACAAAAATGGAAAGGGACCTGGGGGTACTCGTATCAGATGACCTTAAGGTAGGCAAGCAATATGAGAAGGCAGTAAGGAGGGCTGGTGGGATTCTGGGATACATAGGGAGAGGCAACACCAGTAGAAAGCAGGAAGTGGTTATCCCTCTGTACAGACAGTTGGGAGACCCCATCTGGAGTACTGTGTGCAGTTCTGGAGACCCCATCTCCACAAGGACACAGACAGGATGGAGGCAGTCCAGAGGAGGGCAACCAAAATGGTGCAGGGTCTGCAACAGAAGCCATATGAAGAAAGACTAAAAGAGCTTAATGTGTATACCCTTGAGGAAAGGAAGGAGAGGGGGACATGATAGATACCTTCAAGTACCTCAAGGGACTCAACAAAGTTCAGGAGGGTAGCATATTTTCAGAAAAAGAAATGCACAAGAAATGAAAATTACATACCTACCGTAATTATGATCTTTCTGTGTATCTTCACCATTCATCACCTTTGTGTATATGGCCAGAGGTCAGGACCCGGCAGGAGCTTTTTTTTGGGGGGGATGGGTGGAGCCGTTGCACCATCGGCGCCACCCTCAAGGCCAACACACTGCGTGGTGCTCAAGGGTTGGCTGTTAGGTGCTGTCAACTCCGCCCTCCCGCCAGTTCTGAGTCTCCGGAGAGGTGAGGAAAAGGGTTGGTAGGGTGGGACAAGAAAGTCCAAGGGACAGATAAAGGAAAAGATATACTGTATAACATAAAGGAGAAATAAACGACTGAGAGGACAGAATAAGAAGGAAGTCTACGGGAATTGGGTAGGGGCTCCAATCTCTGGAAATAGGAAAAACAATAGAGGAAGGATTTAGGATAAGTGTGAGAGGGGAGGAGAAAGGTGACAACCATACCCTGGAACCTTGACTTGTCTCCAGATTGCATAGAAACTGCAAGGAGTAGCCAAAAGGCTCATTGTCAGAATTCAAGGCATGGAATCACTGGCAATAACTTTTGGTAAAAGAAAAATATTTTTTTTGTTTGTTTTTTATAATAAACTATATGTCCAATGGACAAAGAAAATTAAAGATGGACGGTAACAAAGGAGGAGGAGAGAATGGAGGGCAACTGCCAACTCCCACCCTACAAGGGTGGAGCTAGAGCACTGGAGAAAGAGTGCCCCCATGACGACCACTCTCCCTTAGAAACATCATCCCCATGTGCTCCTCGCTTACCCCACCTGACTAAAGAAAGGAGGGGAGGCTGGCACAGACGGGGAGACCAGAGACTGAGGCCCGGCGGGATGGAGGGCGGGACTGTGATGAATGGTGAGATACACAGAAAGATCATAATTACAGTAGGTGACGTAATTTTCATATCTTATCTGTGTCAACTATTCACCATTCATGATCTTGATGAAAGCCGAGTCTCCTAAGGGGTTTCTTTTTAACCCCAAGGGACAGAGTCCCTTGGCTCTCAGTGGGTGACACACTAAGAGGGAGAACCTTCGGGGCCTGGAGAGGCCCAAGAGTGGGGAGGGTGAAACAGGGATCCACTGGAGGGGAAAGGAAGTTGTCCCAACAAACGCTGTCTCACTCTATGGGAGAAGAGATAGGTTCTCTGGTGAGCAGAGTTAATCACCCTACCCCGGCCAAGGTTGACAACCGGGAAAGATGCAGCCATGCCATCCGCCTAGTGCAGATCACTGTCCCTACGACCCTGGTAGCTACCTCGTTGGCATCGTAAGATGCCTTCGCTTGATGTCTTGCTAGCTCCAGGCCACGTGCAGAGAGTGCAATGGCTTGTCTGGTTTGCTCCGTGTCAGGCATTGATGCTAGGAGCTGACCGAGCCTAGACCACAGGAACCTGTCATAGGTTGCGAAGTGGGCCTGATGTGCTGCGATAGACAGCAGCAACCATGCCGAGTAGAAAGTCTTCCTACCCCAGAAGTCAAAATCCGAAGAGTCTTGATCTGGGGGCCGGTCACGGTGAAGGGCGCAAAGCCCATCGGGAGTGTCTAGTTGGTCAACCCTGACTGAGGATGAGGCATGGAACCTGGCAACTCTGGGGGCGCAATACCACTGGCAGAGATCCCGGGGGCAGGAACTCTGGAAAAAGGTCTCTGCCAGGAACGCAATGACATCTCCCAAATTAGAGCAGGCCAGGGGGACACCACAAGGGTGTCCTCGCTGAAATCGCCTAAAAAGGCGTGTGCAGAGTGCTCTGGATTGCTTTGAGTGGTAGGGGTGATATGCAGCTCCTCCAACATCCTCACGAGGAATCGCTGATAACTCCATGAGATCAGCAGCTGGGGAAATGTGGATAGATGTTTCCTCTCTCTCCTCCAGAAGAGGGGGAGGAGGAGTCAGAGGACCTTGGCTATTCAGAGTGCAGCTGCTCAGGGAGAGGTTGAAAAACCTGTGTCCATGGCTCTGACGTAAGCAGGGAACTGAGCAGCCACAGCTCTGAACTGCTCCCAGGAGAGAAACCCGGAAGGACCAAGAATACCTGGGAGCACAGGGGAATGCGGCAGAGGGATAGGAACAGAGCCGAGAAGAGAAGTCGACTGACCTCCGCCTGGGCTAGGGAGTGGACCAAGAGCTCCAGAAGAAGAAGGAGCTCCAGAAGACTCCACAGCCGACAGCTGAACAACCATATAGGAAATGCCTTGGCTGCACCTGGAAGATTCCCCCGCTGAGGTGACCGGAGCCGTGTAGATCCAGAAGGACGGTCCCCTACCTCCAAAGAATAGGGCCTTCTCAAAGAAACCGGGGAGAGCAGAGATCTGCACTACGGCTCTCACAGAGCCCGGGTGGTTTCTTGAAAAAGGCCGCCGAACAGAACTCACACCCCTCGACTCCTTGGAATCCGAGAGTGCCCTTCTCCTCTAGAGAGCCAGCCTAGGCAGCTGCAACCCTGGTCGGCCCCCGAAGGAGCTATCCGAGGAGCACCACCCTCCCCTCCTGTGGGTGCTCCAATTGGCCCCAAAGTTGGGCGATCTAGGCACACCACTCAAGGGGGTACCACCACTGAGGGGTCAGCGAACCCTCTGAGGCCAGGCTGCAGAGCAATGGTGGCCAGCACCACTGCCTGCTGGTCAGCACCCCTGACCCTGGCCATGGTAGTTGCTGTCCAGTCCTCAGGGGGGCTGGTCATGGCCTGTCGAAGATACTATTAGAGTGTCCACCTGAGCAGGCAGCTCCAAGGAGCCAGACAGCCTGTCCGACTCACAGTCCAACTCCTCCTCCAAAGAAGTGAAGACCGAAGTCCTGTGCCAGACAGTAGGTGGGCACCCTCTACCATCTTGACCAAACAAAGCACCAGAAAGGGAGACTGCAACTGAGGCGGTTCCAGTACCCCCCTCAGCACCATGAACGGTGGCAGAAGGAGGCACGGCTCCAACAAGGGCAGCAATCTCGGTGCCAGAACCTGATACGGTGCCGTCCGGCCCCATGGTGCCGCGAACGGCCCCAGGGACAGAGATTGCACCAATGTCTGCTCCGACAGCGGTCTCTGCACCGTGAACGGCACCAATATCTGGAACCCCCACAGCACTGTGACCTCGCTTGGAGCCGCGAACAGCTCCAGAGATGGACATGGCGTCATGCTCAACCTTGGCACCATTTGCGGCGCTGAGGCAAGAGAATGACAAAGACGGCACCGTAGAAACTCCCACAGCACTGACAGCAGCCATGGCGCTGAGCGACTGGCTGGCACTGATGATGGCACCGTCAGAGCCCATGGCGCCGCGAATGGCACCAAGGCCCAAAATGGCGCTGACCGATGGGGTTGAGGATGGCACCGACCCAGGCCTTCCAAGCCGCAGGACGAACACCGGGGGAGCCTTCACCCCCGAAGGGGAGATTGCCATGATGGTGCCTCCCGTCAGTCCCCCGGGGGAACAGACTGGGCCTCCTGCACCATGGGAGGAGCCTTGGCCATGGCTAGGCTGGGAAAAGCCGAGGCTCCCTCCTCGGTACGTATAGAACCGGGAGGGGACCCAGAGGAAGGCCAAGAAGAGCGTGTTTGCCCAACGAAAAGTAACCCCACCCCGAAAGTCAACGCAGAGCTTCTGCCCCACTTTCCACGCATGTTGTTAGAGAACTCTCCAGTCCATGGAGAAACAGGCATCGCACGAATCCATGTCGTGAAGCGGGCCAAGACACGCAAGGCAACAGTCGTGCTGGTCAGTGACAGAATATTTTTGGCCGCATGGACACTGTCGCTTGGGGGGCCATCCCGTCCCAGATATTTTCTTGCCCTCTGATTGAGACATGACCTACAGAGAAAAACCACCAGAAACAGACTCGATGTTGCAGAAAATAGAATAATTGGAAAGGTCTTACTGGGCGAAGTAGAGTATAGCAAACAGAACTGGCAGGAAGGAACTGACTGACTACGGCACCAAATTGAGAGAAAAAATGACAGAGTCGAGTAAACTGTGAAGCAGGTAGGCCTCAAAATCTTCTAAGCTTCCCATGAGGGGACCTCGACGGCGGGAGACGAAGAACTGGCGGGAGGGCAGAGTCGACAGCACCCAACGGCCAACCCGTGAGTGCCACGCAGTGCATTGGCCTCGAGGGCAGTGCCAATGGTGTGTTGGCTCCACCCATCCAAAAAAAAAAGCTCCCACGGGGTCATGACCTCCACCCAAAGGTGATGAATGTCCTCTCATCCAAGGTAAGGCTGTTGGCACCCACAGAGGATTGACTACATCTGGCAGTGGTTAAAAGTGCAAGCTAAATGGGAGAAACTATTTTTTTTGAGGGATAGGAATCTGAAGAATGGGACAATTCTCCCTCTTTTTTTCTTTTAATGGGGAGTCCCTGTCCAAAAAGAGCAAGGAGATCCCAAAGAAGTATAAGGGAGTGACAAGAGGAGAGAAAGACGCAGGGTGAGCTGCTCAGAGAACCTGGCTCCCAACTCAGCGATGGATGGTGGCCGGGCGTGTGAATAAACAGTAAAGATATTCTGGAAGATCAAGAAATACACCGAGTACATAATTTTCATATTATCCAAAAATCAATCTTCACCATTCATTCCCACATATGAGTCAGAGTGCCAAGCTTTCCACACAAAAGGGCAAAGTTAGCTCACCCTGAGGGAAATGAAAATTACATACTCACTGTAATTTTGATCTTCCAGAATATCTTCACCATTCATTACTGGTGGATCTGCGCCAGAGGCATCAGGACCCCACGGGAGCATACACCTTTGAAGCTTCAGAGGCAGAGGGACCGATGTCAGGGATGGTGCTGCCCACAAGCAGGGCCTACTGCAAGAGCTTCTCTGAGATCTACTGTTATGGTAAGTTCTTACGTAACTACTATCTTACTTCGAGGAAGGCTCTTGCAGCAGGCCACACCGACAGGACTGAGTTCTAAGAAGTATTAAATATCACCAGGGTGACACCACTGGGAGGAGGATACGTCAGCAGCCAAGGGCTCATGACAGAAGTCCCTGAAGTACTGCCAGGCTGAAATTGGCATTGCGCCTGGAGGTGATGTCCAGACTAATGCTTGGTGAAGGTGTGGCTAGAACTCCAGGTGGCAGCTGCACAGATGTCCATAGCAGACACATTTCTGAAGCAAGCCATGGAAGGAGCCATACACCCAGTGGAATGGCCCTTGACTACCCCCAGAAGGGGATTGTTGTACTTCAGTAGCAAAAAACAATGCAATTTGCTAACCACTTAGACATACCCTGTTTGGAACTAGGATCACCCTCTCTCTTGGGGGTGAATGAAAAAACAAACAACTGATCAGTTTTTCTGAAAGACTTGGTGCAGTTCATGTAATACTACAACATTCTGTGAACATCCAAAGTATGGAGCAATGCCTCCCCCTGTTTTAGAATACTCAGGAAAATTAAGTGGCAGGTGGATGGATTGATTTAAAGTAAACTCCGACACCACTTTGGGTAAAAACTTAGGCTTAGTACACAAAGACACCCTGTCTTTATGAAAAGAGAAAATAAGGCTCCTTACATATAACAGCTTGTAGCTTGGAAATCCTTTGTGCAGAATTAACAGCAACTAAAAAGAGCACTTTCCACGACAGATAGTGCAGCTCGCAACTTGTGGCTGGTTCAAAGGGAGGTAAAGTGAGTTTCTCTAACATAAAGTTGAGGTCCTGTGTTGGAACTGGGTCCTGAATGGGAGGTTTCAGATGCAAAAAGCCCTGCAGGAATGTGCGGGACACTCAGTGGCGGTTCTACACAGGGCCCGCCAGAAACTTTCGTGCCCAGTAAAAATGCTGTGCCCCAGTTGGTGCCCCTTTATGGTGCAGAGCTTCCCCCATAGTAACAATATATCAGTGCCCTGGCTGCCATCTGTTGTGCCCCAGCTGTGCCCTGGTAACCATTTGTGGCTAGAGCCGCTGCTGGGGACACCTCAATCTGGGCGACAGCTTTAACCTCAATAGGTGTATGGTATGCAGAGATGGCGGAAAGGTGCACCTTAAGGGAGTAGTATCCCAGGCCTAAATCTGAAAGGGAAAGGAGGTACTCCAACACCTGATTCACCAGGTAGGTAAATGATGCACAGCGCCCAAATGGAGAAGCGCTTCCATTTCATAATGGCCCTGGTGGAAGGTTTCCTAGCCACCACCAGGCATCAGCAACCCTAGAGGATACCCCAAAGCGGGGAATAGCTAGGTCCACAGGAGTCATGCATGGAGATGCAGGGGCTTGAGATCTGGATGGACCAGGGTGTTCTGGTCCTGGGAGAGCAAGCCAGTGCATGGGGCAAGGGCACTGGAGGTTCCACTGCTAGTTCTTGTAGTAAGGGAAACCAGATCTGGCATGGAGAGAAGGGAACTATGAGAATTATCTCTGCTCCTTCCAACTGGAGCTTGAGTAGTACCGCCTCTGCAGGAGTGGGAAGGGGGGAAAAGGAATACAGAAAACTCCCCTTCCAAGAGAGGGCCAATGCACCTTGCCAGAAAACTCCAGGTCAGGAATCAAGCAAGCAAAAAGCGGCAGTTTTGCATTGAGTGGGGGTGCAAAGAGGTCCAACTCTGGATGGTCCCATCTGTCAAAGAGATCTTCAACCACTGAAGTGTGAAGCTCTCACTCATGAGCCTGCAACCTGGAGTGGCTGAGACTGTTGGCCAGGATGTTTTGGATGCCTGGAATGTGCACAGTTGAGAGCTCCAGATTGTGCTCGATGGCTCAAAAACTAGGCTCTCATCACCTCCACACAGGGTAAGACTGGGGTTGCCCCCTGCTTTTTGATGTAATACACCACACACACACACACGCTGTCCGCCTGCACCAGCAGTGGACGGGGAGAGAGGAGTCTAAAAGGCCTGCAGGGTGTAAAGAATGGCCTGCATCTCCAGGACATTGCTGTGAAGACCCTGCTCCACTTCCATCTAGGTACCCTGGGTCTGATGATCGGCCAGATGGGCACCCCAACCCAGGCTGGATGCATCTGTCATGAGAACCTGTTGGGGGGTTGGGAGCTGAAAGGAGACTCCCCAAAGGAGGTTGGCCAGGTCCAGCCACCATGAGAGTCGTCCGAACTGGGTCAGAGACCAGGACAAATTGGTCCAGGTCATTGGTGCGCTGGTCCCACTGGACCCTCAATGTCCACTGAGGAACCCACATATACAGAAGGGGCAAGGGAACCGTGGCAATTGCCGCTGCCATGTGGCCCAGAACATGTAGGAAGACCCTAGCTGGGGCCTGCCAACTGGAGGAAACCAGATGAGCCTGTGCCATTAGTCAGTCTGCCCTGTCCTTGGGCAAAAAGGCCTTGCTCTGACTGGTGTCCAGGACTGCTCCTATGTACTGGAGGCACTGGCAAGGAGAGAGGCAGGACTTTGGCATATATATATGGTGATCCCCAAGGCCTGGAAGACTGAAGGTTGATTCCAGGGTTTGAAATAAGCATTCCCTGGAGGGGGCTGCAAGTAGCCAGTCATCCAGGTAGGGGAACACATAGAGGCCCTGCCTCCTCAATGTGGCAGCCACCACTGCCAGGCATTTGGTAAATACCTGGGGAAGGGGCTTAGGAAAGGCCAAAAGGGAGGGCCCAAAACTGATAATGGGCTCCCTGAAAGTGGAAGAGGAGGAAGCGACAATGGGCAGGAAAAACCTGGATTTGTGGGTAGGCATTCTGCATGCCCAGTAAACAGTC
This sequence comes from Neoceratodus forsteri, assembly GCA_016271365.2. NCBI lineage: Eukaryota > Metazoa > Chordata > Ceratodontiformes > Ceratodontidae > Neoceratodus > Neoceratodus forsteri. Next base: position 1,551,541,853 of record CM057450.1, read on the forward strand.
CCCCTGGTGCAAAGGGGGAAACAGTCCCTGAAGGGTGACCATCCTGAAGCACTTGTACTCGATGTACTGATTCAAATGACTCAGGTCCAGGATGGGTCAAAAATCTTTGGTCTTTCTTGGGGACAAGGGAGAAGTGGGAGTAAAACCACCTCCCCCACTGAGCCTGAGGGATGGGCTCTATGGCTGTTTTTTGAAGAAGAGCCTGAACTCTCCTCCCAAACCAGAGACCAGTGTGTGGAGGTGCATGTGGAGGGAACTGGAGGGTTTTCAGGTGGCCACTCTAGAAACTCCAGAGTGCGACCACGTTCTATACTCTGGAATACCCAGTTGTCTGTGGAGACTCCCTGCCATCCTTCCAGGTGGAGGGAGAACCGACCCCTGACCACCTCCTTCAGATTCTCAGCTGGGGGGGGAGACTAAGGAGTCAGGAGGTGTGGCAGGCACAGGCAAGGGACCCACTGGGGCCTTGGAGGCTCTGGTAGCAGCAGCAACAGAGGCAGCTGGGGCCTTACGCTTGTGCTGACCTTTGGCAGACTGGGTCCGAGATTGTTTGTGAGAGGACCTGCGAAAGGGCTGACATTAGTGTGCTCTAGGTTGGATGTGAGAGTAAGTGGACTGACTGGAGGGCCCGCCCAGACCCTGCAGGGTAGAGATGAACTGACCCCCAGAAGGGGGTGTCCAAGATGCTTGCTTGCACGTCCGAGGCAAAGCCAGAAATCTGGAGCCAAGAATGGCACTTGAGATAAATCCCACCAGCTGCCTCATGCCCTGAGGCATCCACCGCATCATAACATAAGCGCCTCAAAGGATGTGGCTATAGAACGCCTGAGCCCAACTTCATGAGATGGGCAAGCTGCATCTTGGTGGGATCCTCGGTAGGGTTTGCACCGGATCTTTGACTTGGTCCCAAAGAACATGTTGATATTAAAACATGTGAGCCAGATAATTTATGGCCCAAATAGCCAGGGTGGTAGAGGCAAAATCCCATTTGCCAAGGTGGTCCAACTGCTTAGACTCACAGTCTGGGGAGAGTACTAAGATGTTTAGGCTTTTAGTATGGTCTTGTGCCACATGAATGACCACGGAATACACCTTAGAGTGAGTCCCTGAAAGAGCTTGCCCGCTGCAGCATGGTAAAGGCAGTCTGTCTTTTTGGACAGAGGAGGGCTGGTGGAAGGGTGGTTCCAGGCTGCCCTGGTGACATCCTCATATGATTTGATCAAGGAGGGCACCACCAAGGGAAGGCATCACACTGCCAGAGGTATTTTGCCAAACAGCGCCTCCGGTTCTGCTGTTCTGCCTCCCAGCCCATAATGGACTGGATGTGACACATAACATTCACAAAGGATGGATCATGGGGGGACTTGGCACCTCTTTAGGCTGGTCTTCCCTTCAGTAGAGTTGTCAGGACAGGAGAAAGACCCCAAAGAATCAGAGTCATCCGACTCATCCTCAGTAGTATCAGAGTCAGGGAATGACACAGGCTGCTGGTGTTTATCCCAGCTAGAACCTGAACCATGTCAGGCTGAGCCCCTGAAGACCCTAATGTGTGGGGGTCACTAGCTAGTACCAGCTCTGTCTGGATCCTGGGGCTGAGGGTCCTGGGGAGGGTGGCGGGGAGAAGCTGGTGGTGGTCCTTCACGGGCAGGGGTCTGGTGCTGCATAAAGGACCACCACACTGAAAAGAGGGCATTATAATCCATCTGGGATGCAATATTATACACCAGTAGGAAAGGCAAAAAGGATAACGACAGCTGAAGAGCCAGCAAAGGGTACCCCAGCGAAGGGGCACCCAATGCCGGTTGAGCATCCAGCATCGGTCTGGCAGGCATCAGCTGCAGCATATGTAGTGGCAGGGGTGACAACAGAGTTGGGCCCACAAAATGAGACTGCAGCATCACCGGCGGCAGCCTCGTGGAGCATTCAGGGGACTAAGCGCCTGACACTGGGCCAGCTGGAGAAGCTGGTGCTTGAGGGGATGGAAACCCCTGCACTGAAAAAGGGCATTATAATCCATCTGGGGTGCAATACTGTATGCCAGCAGGAAAGGAAAAAGGGTAATGACAGCGGAGGAGCTGACAAAGGGTACCCCGGTGAAGGGGCACCCAGCACTGGTTGAGGATCCATCTGTCCGTCTGACAGGCATCGGCTACAGCACAGGTAGTGGCAGGGGCAACAACAGAGTTGGGCCCACAGGCTGGGGCTGCAGCATCACCAGCAGCAGAATCATGGAGCATCTGGAGGACTGAGCCCCTGATGCTGGGCCAGCTGGAGAAGCTGGTGCTTGAGGGGATGGAGACCCCTGCATTAGAGACAGAGGTGATGCCAGTGTGGAGGAGACAGCAAGCACCTGTTGCGGACATTGCCTATTAGGGCTAATGTCAGTCCCAGTAGTGGGAACTGATGAAGGCAGCGCCATGGCTGTGGGGTGATGGTGGTAGAACTGACACCAAGGTACCAACACCAGCCAAGCCACATGGCTGACAGCTCATTGAGGATAGGGCCTGAGCTTCAGGGGCTGGGGGCAAGAGACAAAACTCCCTGCACTGAATAGCCACTGTCCGAGATAGAAATACAGCAGGTGGTAGAGCTGCAGGGAGCCCGGAGGAAGAGAGGGCTGGCGGGCTAAGGTCAACCCCCTGTGGCAGGATGACCAAGATGCAGCTGAAGGCCCAGAGGTGACTACAAACAGGAAGCTGACCTCAGTCCCAGTGCTTGTCCTGGAGCTTGTGCTTCCCGACTTTTGTGGGAAGAATAGGCCTCGGAGGACTGTACTGGAGAGAAGAGGGCTCCTGGCCTGCAGCTCCTTCTCCATCATGACCAACTTCTGCTCTAAAGATGGCTCTCCAGCAGGCCTGGTGGCACTGAGGGTTGAGGCACTGGACGCCACACTCACGCCATGCCAGTGACCCAGGTTCGGGAATGAGCCTGGGCCTCTGGGGATTGGCAGGGCAGAGAGGTGATTGAGCGTCGGAGAACTGCTCTCCTCTCTTGGAGAAGGGACTAGTTGTCCCGCCTGCTGACTGCCCTCTAGTGGTGGCTGGAAGGCAGTATGGGTCAGAAGGCTCTGAAGCTGATGTGCTACGTTGGAGTGGAGGGAGAAAAAACAAAAAGGCTGGGTCTCCACGCACCAGTGATGGTCCGACTGCTCCAGTGAAGTCTGCCACCTGCCCCTCCACCTGTCCCTGCTGTGAAGGGGGGGAACCTCAGGGGGCAGACAAGCTGGGGGTCAGGCAGGAGGATGTACTTCCTCTAAGGGAGGGGGTCATAACCCCGTGGAGACCACGGAAGGCGCTAAAGATTAATTTAAAAAAAAAAAAGATGGCTCTCCAACTCTTAAATGATGTCTTCGAGTGGCCAGGTTGAATTTCTGGCAAAGCTAGCAGGCTTCAGTGTTGTGGCTGGGCTGAGACAGAAGAGACAGGCAGAGTGGCCATCCATTCCAGTGATCTGTTGCTGCAGGCACATTTCTTAAAGTGGTCGGAATAGGAAGCTGGTGGAGAGATAAATTCAAAGAAAACACCAACATTTCGATGTTTGAGCAAAGAAGAACTGAAAAGAATCAAAAATAAAAATGCATGGTAAGCGGGTAATGGCGGTCAACTGTAGCTGTGGCTTCCGATAAGGTCCAATGTGTGCGGGTCAATGGCAGTAAAAGAAGAGTAGGTGTGGGGGACCGCCCACATAAATAGGCTAGGTTGACCTTAGCTGACTGACATCAGCGGGCGTCCCCTGTGGTAGACTGCTAGCTAGAAGTTTTCCGTGTGGTCCTGGTGCCTGGTGGCTTAGTCCTATCAGTGTGGCCTGCTGCAAGAGCCTTCCTCAATGTAAGATATGGTTGTTCCCTCAGCCTTCTGTGGGGGAAAACACAGAGATGCAGGGGCCCCTCAAGGGCCTAGTGTGGCCCGAGACTGGTCAGGAGCAGGTGGAGGCTCCCATGGCCTGGGAGCAGGAATACACCCCACAAGCTCACACCTGGCTCTGTGGGAAAAGAAGAGGCCTCCTGGAAGCTTGAGACAATCACCCACATCAGGCTAAGGGTGACAACCTAGAGACACACAGCCAGGCCATCCACCTAATGCACACCACAGTTTCCCATTAGTCTGGCATCATAGGAGGCCCTTGCTTGTGTCTCGCCAGTTCCAGGCCCTGTGCAGAAAGGCATATGATTTGTTTGGTTTGCTCACGGTTTAGCAAGGACACCAGGAGCTGTCCCAGTGTTGTCCAAAGATGCCTCACCAGGATGCCTGGTGTGCTTGTGTGCTCGCCAAGATTTCATAACCCCAGGCGCCAAACCCAGCTTAGTCTGACCTGGGGAATAGTCATGTACTGAGCACCTATGCCCAGAAGGGGTGTCCAGGAATGGGACCCCAGAAGAGGAGGTGGCATTGCTCCTGGAGACCCAGGGGTGCAATACCTGCACTGGATGTCCCATGGGTTGGAGAAGGAAAGAGAGATGGAACCAGACATCTCTTGATGCCTCTGAAGAAGGCCTGGTATGACTGTAGTCATGACTGTACTCCCAAGAAGGACAGCATCAGACGTGCAGGACTGCAGCCAGAGAAATGGGACGTCACAGCTCCTCAACATCTCTGAAAGAAACTGCTGGTAATGAGTGCACTCAGTGTCAGAGGGTGGTGGAGGGAAGAATTCTCTTCCTCAGAAGAGGAAGATGAAGAAGAGCTGGACTTGGAGCAGTGGTGCCAGGGTTCAGGCTGGAAGATAGCCTGGTCCAGTGCCCTCAGGTAAGTGGGAAGGCACTCGCTGAAGCCCTGAATTGCTCCCAGGTCAGCAGCCCATGGGACCTGAAATGAACAGGATGGGGGGGGAGAGGAGGAGACTGGCAAGCTAGGCTAGAACCTTTGCCAGGGCTGCAAGAGCAAACATGGGGCCTCACCCGAGGGAAAGGACGTGCATCTCTTCCACCTGTGAACACCCAACCATAGGGGGGGTGATCCAGGAGGTCCCTTGGGAGGGGGACCCACCGGTGGGGAGATTAGAGCCATAGTCGTCTCACCGGGTGGCCCCTATCCCCACCTACCAGAAGCCCAGACAGTTCCAGGGAGGCCAATGGACCCGAGTCAACACTCTGACTCCTGCCACCAACCACTAATAGTGGAGCACGGCATCAACCTACCAGCCCCCACCTCACCTGAATGGGCTCTACCCCTTGGGCTAGGCCCGAGAACATCACCAGCAGCAAGGACATGAGCCAAGGGACAGCCAGCGCCACAAGTGGCGATGGAGCCCCCCTTGGCAACATGAATGATGCTGGAGTCAGATTTTGGCCCGGAGGCAGTGCTGGAACCCTATCTGGTGCCACGCCCATTGCCAGCCTCTCTCCCAGTGCCAGAATCAGCACCAGAACTGTCCCTGGCACCAGGAGCAGTGCCGTGAGAGAGAAAAGAGGCAGTACTGTGGCCAGCACTGGACTGAGAAGAACCCAGAAACAACACCACAGATGCCAAAGCCCTAGGACTAGGCCCAGAAAGGCCTCCTTTCTCACCAGAGCCAGAAGCCAGTCAGCATTATCCCGTCCCGTCCCTGGATCATCCGATCTGTTCAGGGATGAGATCCAGATCATCTCCAACAGGTCACTGGCTCCAGAGACTTTCCCTCTCCAGTGCCTCAGCGACAACAGGAGGGGCCTGTACAAGGGGTGGCAACCTTCGGCTCACCGCACTTACCTTGCTGTGACCCTCACCACTGGGGTGTCCTGACCCCAAGGGGTACGGACAAGGAGGATGCACAACTGGTCCCTTTGTGGGGAGGGGCTGGCTGTCCCACAGATCCCTCCCCAGGCCCTCTGTCTCATAGAGACAAGGAAGTTCCGTCTCCATCAGTATGTATAGCACTGGGGAGGGCTCAGGGCAAGAGTCCAGGACCCTACCTTGGAGTCCCGCATCGACGCCTGCCCCAAAAGGTGGGTTGTGACTAACCTCTTCTCATCGCATGGATCTCTAAAGTGTGGGAGTCCATGGAGAAGCAGACATTGCAGTAATCCATGTTGTGTTTCACTCCAGGCAGGTCAAGCAGGTACCTGGTTGAGAGGAGCACTAGACTTTTAGTGCTAGTCAAGAGCGCTAGTCATATAAGCGCTACCAGGGATTATAGTGCTTAGACATATGCGCTCAGCTGGTTGCTGTCCATGGTACTGCTATACAGACAAGGGCCAGCAGAATCCAGAGAGAGCCGGCCGAGGCTACTCCCATGGCGTGGGGGCTAGGGCATAGAGCAGCTCAGCCAGGCAACAGTGGAGATCAGGATTCTAATCCAGTCTCCAAAAGTTTTGCCGATCATGACTTTAACACTGGTATGAGGGGCCATGGAAACAGTATTCCACAGCCCCATATATTCTTTCTTGCCCCGTGATCTGCTCCCCGGACTGAGAATCTTTATTGGGGGGGGTGCAGGGGGAAGAGCCCCCGACAAAAGAAATATTGGTGCCACTTTTTCCACGCTCTTCTTGCTGACGGCATTCTTGTCATCGCTATTCTGACCCAGTGGTCATCCAATCCTGGAAGGACATGTTTCTTCCACAGAGGCACTGACACATGGGGGGAGACTCCATCTTCTTGTTAGTCTTCTTTTTCAGATTTTTAGGCCCCTGGGATCTGGACATGACTAAAACAGGCCTCAGCACCATAAAAGAGACAGAAAAAAAAAGGAGGCAACAAAAAGTCGAAATAATTGTTACAGCATTGAGCGAGCAGCGACAAACAGAACTAGGCTGTGTGTCGCAGTTGAAAATGGTGAACACTCCCACAGAGTGAGACCTCGATGGTGGGAAGAACAGAACTGAGGAGGGAGGGGGGGCCAACATTGGTTACTCATCAGCACCACATCATATGATTGCCTCGTGGGCGACACCATCCCTGATGTTGGTCTCCCTGCCGCTGAAGCTTTAAAGGTGTACACTCCTACAGGGTCCTGGTGCCTCTGGTGCACACCCACCTGTAATGAATGGTGAAGATGGATTCTTGGAAGATAGTTGTTCCTTCAGCCCTCTGTGGGTGGTGACCACAGAAGGTGAGCACACAGAACCATGCTAACAGGGAGAGTGGGGTGGATGCAGTCAAAATCTGTATTGTCAGCACAACCACAAACTGCACCCAGTTGGCTAATTCAAAAATCACTTACAGCAAAAATTCTCTAGCCATCCAGTTTATTGCAAGGAGTCCCAAATGTTTAATAAGAGAACATGGTTTAAATCTGGTTAAACTGGTGATTCTCATTGAGGTGTCTTATGATCTTGTTCATTCAAACCTGAATAAATTTAAGTAAGTGTAGATTTCATTTTTGAGTCTGATCCTAGAAAGGACAAATTGATTAAATCATTCATCTGTCTCCAGATGAGAATCAAGTATTACTTATAACTCTTTAGGATCTTTACTTTTTAGCTGCCTTTAATTACTAGATTGTAACATACATGTTTGCTGCTTGTTCTGGAGTCGATGGCTGAAACAATCTTATCTAATATTTTGCTGCTTTAAACATGAGTGTTTGCATACGGCACTTTTTGTACATTAAGGTTTATAAATAATTATGTGATATTAGTCTTGTCAATATTGGGGCTAAATGCTGTTGAAACTTATTTGCACGGTTGTCTTTGCACTGTATGAAGAATGCATCTGTAATCAAGTACTGTTACCCTTAAGAGATAAAATTGTATAAAATGGGTGCTTCAGTATTATGACCCTCCTGTTGATGAAGCATTTTGTTTTTGACACAAAGCACCGAGGTAGTGGGCTCATTTGGGGCTCCTTGCAATAAACTGGATGGCTAGTGAATTTTTGCAGTAAGTGCTTCTTTGAATTAGTCAGTGGAGTGCAATTTTCATGGTTGTGGTGACCACAGAAGGGCAGGGGACTCCTCATGGGTCTGGTAAGACCCAGATTGGTTGTGGGCAAGGGTAGGCTCCTGTGGCCTGGGAGCAGGAGGGCATCCGACAACTAATGCATGTCCCTGCAGGAGAAGAAATTAGTTCCTTGGTAGTGCTAGCTGAGCACCCTATGCCATGCCAAGGGTACCAACTGAGAAAGGCAAAGCCATGCCATCGGATGAATGCAGACTGTGGTTCCCACCTGCCTGGAAGCTACCTCACTGGCATTGTAAAATGCCCTCACTTGGTGCCTCTCCAGCTCCAGGCCATGGACAGAAAGGCATATGGCCTACCTGGTTGTTTTGCTATGTGGCAGTGATGATAGAAACTGACCTAATGTCATTCACAGGCACCAGCCATAGGCCGCCTGATAAGCCTGATGTGCAGAAATGAACATCACAGTGCATGCCACTGAAAAACCCGTCTGCCCCAGAGATCAACCTTCACAGAGTCAGTGTCAGGGGGACAGTCATGCACTGGGCGCCCAGGCCCAGAGTGGGCCTGCAGGACCAGAATCCCAGAAGATGGATGAGGCATAGACCCTGAAGACCCTGTGTGAGTGCAATATCTGCACTGGACATCCCTCAGTACTGGAGAGAGGGAAGAGGAATGGAGCCAGACCATCCTGGATGTCTCCATGAAAGGCCAGGGCCATGGAGGGATGATTGTTGAATCACTGCTGTACTCCCTCAAAGAATGACAGCGCCAGGGATCAGTACTGTGACCTGTGAAGTGCTGAAGACTCAGCTCCTGCATCACTCTCCCAGGAATTGCTGATACTGAGTGTAGTCAACTTCAGAGAAGAGGTGGATGGAGGTATCCTCTCCCTCGAAGGAGGAAGTGGGACAGGAGGAAGAGCTGGAGTCAGGAGGTGGTGGTGCAGGGGCTTCAAGCCTAAAGATGGCATGGTCAGGTCTAAGTTGGCAAAGGGAAAACGCAGCAGTCATCGTCCTTAACTTAATCACAGGTCAGAGATCCAAGAGGGCTGAAAATGCCTGGGAGAGGAGGAGGAGGGGGCAGAGGAAGGGGGAGGAGGACGGTCATGGGAGACCAGGCCAGGTCCTTTGCCAGAGCTGCATGAATGCTCAGGGGACCTCTCCTTGGGGGAGGGCCTGACAAATGGACAATCAACAACAGCAGACCGGTTCAGACAGTACCCACTGGGGGAAGCTCCCCGGTGGGAAAGCAGAACTGTGCAGATCCCATGGGCGGTCCGGATCCCCACCAGTGAAAGAACCAGTCGGTTCCAGGAAAAGATGGGTCCAAACCAGTGCTGTGACTCCTGCTAGAGCTGCTGCCCACTCTAAGCTGGGAGTGAGCCACAGGCTCAGACTCCAAAATCCTCCCTCACCAGAGCTGACTCTGCCCCATTGGCCAGGCTTAGACTCTAGGCTGGAGCCTCCAGGGGAAAAAGTGCCAGAACAGGTGCCATGAACAGCACTGGCTCTGTCCCAAGTACAGTGAATGGCACCAGGAACAGGGCTGGCACCTGGAACGGAACTAGAACCCACAGTAGCACCACAAATGGTGCCAGAAGGGGCCCTGGTGTTGTCTCTGGTGCTGGCCACAAGACACTACTGCCCCAGAAACTCCTGGCCCAGAGCTAGACCCAGAACCAGACCCAAGAAGATCCCCATCATCACCAGTCTGCTGTACAGGCCTAAAGTCTTCACCAAAGTCCTCCCCAGGTTTATGGATCACTCAGGAGAAGATATGACAGCCATCTTAAAGGCCTGAGAGCCACTGGCTCTGGAGGACTTTACTCTCCCAGCATCATAAGCGGCAGTGGAAAGGAGGCCTAGTGTTGTGGTTGGCACCACGTTGCTCACCGCTACCACCCTGAGTACCAGAAGCTGAGGCAGTGCTAGACCACAACACTAAGGTGCCTACAAGTGTAGACCCAGCATATTGCTTTGGCCTCACCACCAGGGGCATCCAATGCCCCAAAAGGCATACAGACAGAGGTGCTCAGCCGGTCCCCCAGGGGAGACAGACTTTCCACCAGACCTCTCCCACAGGCTCTCCGACATCTCGGTGGATCAAGTGCGTGGAAAGGCCTGGTCTTCCTCAGTACGTACAGTACTGGAAAGGGGCTCAGGGGAAGAGCTGATGGATATTACTGTGGTGTCCCTGGTGTGATGCAACCTCCAAAAGTGGGGGGCTTGTGATCCCACATTAATGCATGAATCTTTTTGATGTGGTAGTCCATGGAAAAACAGGTGTCACACCTATCTATGTTGTAGTCGGCTCAAAGGCAGATCCAGCATGGTTTGTCAGTCCTGGATGGCAATGTGTCCTCCACAGGAGCACCAATGCATGGGGGGGGGGCATCCTTCTACTTCTTTTGCTTGGAAGGCTTCTTCCTACACTGCTCGGAATGGACATGGCACCATGAAGAAAACAGTAAAAAAGGTTCAATACCACACTAAAGAGTAAAATAATAAAAACAGCATCAAAAAAGGATGGTATCAAGGGGTACGGTGTCGAACAGACAGTGAAACTGAGGAAGGTTTTTTTTTTTTTGTTAACTTTCTTTATCACCCTACTTACCTGGAACTCTTGAGCATCCCTCACTCACCACCACCCTTCTACCACCCCATCTGGAGCTCTCCCCTCTGGGATATCGGAGACAGACACTCCCCTTTCCTACCTGATCCGCCAACCATCGATGGACCAAGGCAGGATGGAGGGATCGGGAGAGCCAGAGGTTTGAGCCCGACATTGGGCATATGAAGGTGGGAGCCCTGCAGGGCGCAGTTACCTATCTGGGAAGCGGGGGTGTTTTCTTTCTCTCCCCACAGTGCGGTCATGCAATGGCGTCCCTGCGCACCTTGCATGCCTGACGCCCGCTGCTGCTCACCTCATCTGCAGTGCCCCTGATCTCCACCAGGGCCACTGATGAGCTGTGCAATGCCCACTACCCACCCAGAAGAGGAGAGCCGTCCCTCCAGACACCAATCCCTCCTCCCAGCCGACCCCTCGACATTAGTCCGCCTCAACCTGAGTTGGTGGCGTGGCGCGAGGTGTGGCATCCAGCACCTCAAGCCTCAGCACCATCGGGCCGGCCCAAGGAAGGAGTTGTGATGCAGCAAACACATGACCTGACTAGTGTTCCCACAGTGTGCATTCAGTCAATGGCGGAAAACAGAACTGAGGAAGGTAGGGGGCTGGCGTTGGTCGCTGGCAGCCCACAAGCACCACGTCATTACGTCTGCCTTATGGGCGGTGCCGGCACTGATGTCAGTCTTCCAAGCTGTAGGATGCAAAAGACTGTGGGATCCTAGTGCCTCTGGCACAGACCCATTTGTAAGAATGAATGGTGAAGAAAGATTCTTGAAAAAATCAATGTAACAAACACACTAAAGATTTGTGTTTCAAAGCCAATTTAAATACCTCACTAATGAGGCACAAATAGGAACCAGTTGAAGACAATTTAACACCTACACTGACCCCTTAATTGCACTCAGAGTGAGTAGTTTCATTCCCCTTCACCCCACCCTGGCAGCCTCTATAAACAGAACAACAGGTCCATTTTAAGACTAAGCTGTTACACTGAACATATAGAAAATGGCTTTTGGCAAGCGAGTTTTGTCCATTATAAGTGGACGTCCAATATATCCATGTTAATTATAAGTGGTGTATACTGTACATACTGTAATTCTTGATCTTCCTGAATATCTTCTCCATAAATTACTACCAAGGGATCTGAGCTGGAAGTGCTGCTAGGATCTTGAGTGAGTCAGAACTGTTCTGGAGGGTGCTGGTGATGCACGTAGGCACCACACATGCAGCACTACAAATGCCACTGGTATAGAGTGGCACCAGCCCCTAACTGCCTCAGTATTTTTTTTGCCAAGGAAGTAAGCAGCATGTACTTACGAGTAACCTATGCACTTAGCCCTGGTGGCCCATGTAAGAGGGGCCAAACCCAGCAACACAGTGTTTTTACTGCCCAATCCAAGAGGAAAGGGGTGAAGACCACAACCTAACATTACTGGAGTGAGTCCAGGGGATGCTGGGCATGCATGGTAATCTATGGAGAAGATATGCAGGAAGATCAAGAGTTACAGTAACTATGCAACTTTCATATCTTCCACGAATCAATCTTCTCCATAGATTCCTACTAACGGGTTGGAGTACCAAGCTCAGGGAAAGATCCCTGCACTAGAGAGGCTGGAGCCCTAGGCTCACTCAGGATAATAATCCATTCAGAATTGTCCTGCCAGAGGTGGCATGCTGCCTGGCATGGACGTTCAGGGCATAGTGCTTGGGAATGGTATATACTGTGCTCCAAGTTGCAGCCTGCAAATCTCAGCAGTTGGCACAAGCGTTAGCTCTGCCAAGGAAATGGCTACCACTCTGGCAGAGTGGGCATGCACCTTGCACTCTAGCTCTACCTCTGCAATGCCACTGCAGTGGAGAAGGAGTTACAATCCAGGCTGCAATGCACTTGGCTGTAACAGGCAGTCCCTTTCTACTGGGATCAAAAGTGATGAAAAGCTGCTTTGCATGCCTGTAGTCCTTAGTCCTGTCCAGGTAAAGCATAAGGAACCTTTTATGTCCATGGAGTTGAGAGTCCACACACACACACACACACACACACACACACACACACACACACACACATATTCTGGAAGTTTACAAACTGGCAGGCAAAATCAGGGGTTGATTCAATGGAATTCCAACACCACCTTAGGTAGAATCTTGGGTGTACATGGAGCACAATCTTGTATTTAAGGAAAACAGTACAGCGGATCTGTGACCGCAGCATATATTTCAGACACTCTGCACATAGGGGTGATGGCCATGAGAAATGCTGCTTTCTGAGTCAGATATTTCATGTTACAAGTCACAACAGACCTGAAGGGTTTGCGAGTGAGCATATTCAGCACAAGATTAAGGTCCCAGGGACCAGACAACTGCCTAATGGGGGACCTCATGTGCAAGACGACCCTAGAGGAACCTCTTGAACAGTGGCAGCTGTGCCAAAGAAGATGCCTACAGGTTTATGGTATGCTGATATAGCAGACAAAAAAGAGGACCTTAACTGTAGAGTAATGCAGTCCAACATCAGAAAGGCCCAATAGGTATTCTAAAACATTTTTAGGTGGACACTTAAAAAGGGTTTCCACATTGCTGCATATATGTCTTCCTGGTGAAAGGTTTAGGCATAGCCAAGAGTATTTCAGAGACCCTCTGAGACACTTTAAACCCATTTACTTCTATTTCTTCAGGAGCCAGGCAGTGAAGGAAGCACTGTTTTGGATGGACTAGCTGACCCTAAGCCTGGGGAACAAGTACATCCAGTGGCAGAATCCTCAGTTTGCTGACAGACAATCGATTCAACAGAGGAAACCATATCTGAAGAGGCCAGCAGGGGCCACTAGCATCATCTTGCCCACATATGCCCCTAACTTGAACAGCAGTCTCTGAATGAGAGGAACTGGAGGGAATGCTTATGGAAGCTGACTGTGCTAAGTCATTCTGAATGCATCCTAACAGAAAATGTCAGGTCCCAATTTCTGTAGCAGAGTTGAAACAGTTTAGCATTGAGTGGGGATGCAAAACTTACACTTCTGGTGGTTGACCACTCATTGAATAGCTATCTCACGACATCTAGTGCTAGTGACCACTCATGAGGATCTGCTATTGCTTGACGTAATTCATCTCCAGAATGTTCTGGACCCTGGCAGACAGATTGCTTGGAGCAGGGTCCATTGCCCCAGACACTATTTCCACACTCTCACCGCCTCTACAGAGAGGATAAGAATGTGCTCCTTCCTGTTTATTGATGTAGTACATGGCAGACTTGATGTTCCTCTGATGGAGCATGGTCCTTCAGCTAAGTCCATTAGGGCTTTCAGACTGTAAAGAACTGTAGACATCTCTAGCACAGTCATGTGAAGATGCCTTTCTGATGAGTGCCAGACCCCTTGTGTCTGTAGACCTTGGCAGTGAGCTACCTAGTGAGGAGGCATTTGTGGTGAGGTCAACTCTGGCTCCAGCGGGGAGAAGAAGTCCTGGAGGAGGTTTTCCTCCACAGACCACCACATTAGGGACCTAACCAGAGACTTGGTCACCTGAATGGGGCAGTTTTACGGGTGTGATTGACACCATTGGGTAATAAGCATCCACCGAGTTGTTTTCATGTGCAGCCTTGCCAGAGAGACTGTGAGCACTGAGGATGCCACAAGTCCCAGCATGTGTTGCATGGAGTGAGTTTACGCATTTTTGTGCTCCACAATGAAGCATGCCATCTGCATGATAGCTCATGCTCCGTTTTCTGGAAGAAAGGCCCAAGCCCAGGTCATGTCCAGAACAGTTCCTATGAAAGAGGTACCTAGGAGGGTTCCAACTGAGACTTGTCAGGGTTCAGCAGAACTCCATGGTCAACAGGAATTGCGAGACCTTGGCCACTGCCCTTCAGGTACTGGAGGACTTGTAGTCCAGCTTTTGAGGTACACTGAGAGTACCTTGCAGCGCATCCTGAATGGACAATAGGTTCTGGGGCAGATAGGAACTATGGGTGACTAGATGGGCCCTTGGTCTTCTTCTATCGTAGTCTATGTTTCTACTGTAAACCACTTTGTAAAGACCCATGGCGCAGAGGAAAACCCAAAGTGTAGGACTCTGGGGTAATGTTGCCCATTCATGCAGAACTGAAGGTACTTGTGGGTGTTGGGCTGCACCAGGCTGTGCTGGTGTGCATCTTGCATATCCAAAGTTGCTAGCCAATCCTGTTCCAAGTAAGTTAGGAGGGATCCCAAAGAAAGTTTTCTGAATTTTTAATTTATGCATTAACTGCTCAGTTTCCTGAGATTGAGAATGGGGCACAAGCTCTGATTTCTTTGGTATCAAGAAGAAGTGAGAGTATAACCTTTTGTGTCTGGACTCCATCACTATTTCCACTGCTCTGTTTCTCAGAAGGCATGCAATTCTCCTGTGCTAGAAGCTCTGACATGTGAACTGACAAAGGGAATTGCCTCCTGGGCAGATTGTCTGGTAATGTTTCTAACAACTCCAGGAAGTACCCCTCTCAGATGGTTCCTAAAACCCACTGGTACATCAATATGGATTCTCAGTGATGGTAAAACGGTGTGCATAAGTAAGTAACATTTTATTTCTTAAGCGCCCTTTCCCTGGGGCTCAGGGTGCTGTATAGGATACAGGCGAGATTTACAAAATACTGTACACAAAAGATTAAAAGACATAAATAAAAATTCAGCATAGAAGAATTACAGCAGCTAGGCTAGCCAAGAAGGAGAAATTAAGAAGTCCCAAATGCCTTTCTAAACAGATGTGCATTCAGACACACCCTTGAAAGCCCCTACCGAGGGGGCCTCCCTCAAGGACCTTGGAAGAGAGTTCCACAGGGGCGATCCTGCCACCTCGAATATACGGTCTCCCAAGGTTTTGTACTGGGCCCTGGGAACAATTAGGAGACCATTAGAGGAGGAGGAGGAGCAGAGAGAGCACAAGGGGAAAGCAGGAGTCAGGAGGTTACTCAAGTAGGCAGGGCCCAGTCCGTAGAGATGATCTTCGTAGGTGATCCTCCACCATGGCAGCCAGTGCAGATCACAAAGGACTGGGGTCACATGACAACATCTTGGAAGGCCCATCAGCAACATGGCTGCTGCACTGCACCAGTTGATGCAACGCAGGACTTTTCCACTGACCCCAGGTAGCGAGCATTACAACAGTCAAGTCCGGATGTCACAAAAGCATGCACTGGTAATGGCAGGTCATCTGGCAGGATTAAGGCTTTAATCGGCAATGTTTCTAAGGTGGCAGAAACCACTCCGGACAACAGACAACACCTGAACCTCAAATGTCAGTCCACTGTCCAGGATCACACACAGACTTCGCTTTATCTAAGGCTGTAAGAGGGATGGGACCAAGCATCTGGCCTGCTCCCACCCCGGGAAGCAACCGCATGCCACCGACAACCAGATTTGATGACCAGCACCTCCATCTTGTCTGGAATGAGCCTCAACCAGTTAGAAGACATCCTGTCCTGGATCTCGACCAGACATTTATTTAGTACCACCACTGCATCACGTGTCCTGGGTGCAAATGACATACACAGTTGGGTGTCATCTGCATAACAGTGAAACTCCACACTGTAGTGTCTGGTGATCTCACCCAGGGGCAGCACGTACACTACGAACAGCAAGGGCGAGAGGATCGAGCCTTGGGGAATTCCATAGGACAGGGTCTTTGGACATGAGAAGAAACCTCCCATCACCACCCTCTGCATCCTGCCTGTGAGAAAGGACTAAAACCAGCTGATAATGAATCCAAATTAGGTCCTAGTGCCTTAATACACATTGCTGTTCGCACTTTCTGATTTGCCTTTCTATCACACTTCTACAATGCAAATTGATCAGTACAATAATCACAGGGGTTCAATGCCTTTGGGACATCTTTGCAGAACCCATCTAGCTTGTGTTTAGCTAAATGTTGTGCACCGATTGCCTTCATACTGTTAAAGCCGTTTGGGTTCAAGAAACCATGAGCTTAAGACACCTCAGTTCTGAGGTTATGCCAAGCTCTTAACCTAGACGCTAGGATAAGGTTATGTCCCATTTAAAATACCAGTGACCCACCTGACTGTTACTGATGCAACTGCATTTGGGTCCGAATCCCTACCCTCTCCTTTTTTTATGTTCTTTGTTAAATAATCAGGAGAGAACTCACCAGAGTTGCCATTTGTAAGGAATGATTTTGGGTGTCTGTGGAGGTACCAATTATAATAAAGACACAGGAGACAAATAGCTGGTAAGCTTCCTTATAACATGGGTAGGTAAAAGTGGGAAAAACATCGAACCCTGTTAGTGGAGTCCCTCAAAGTGACCATGCATTAAATTCTCTTTTTCATGCATGGTTCCATGGATGGACTCAATGAAAGTGCCATCAGCACTTATTGCCTCCTAAACCAAGAGAAATGAAAATGGCAGCCATTGCAGCATGTAAGGAAGTGAGAAAGTCCAGCTGTCAACATACTGTGTTATTTTTCAGCATCCTGGTGTTGTCAGTGGTCCTCTCCCCTCTCTCTCTGCTTTGTGAGAAAGTACACAATGCACAGTTACTATAACGTCAGTTCCGATGACGTCTTTCCCCTGCCAGCTGGTCGATATATGTGTGCGGTGTACTTTCAATAGCAACTCAGTTAAGGCCCCACTGTTTTGCTGCCTACCCATCTGCCCCACAGATATCTGCTCAGTGAGCAGTACAGTAAAACTCAGTGTGTTATTCCTCACCCACCCTGCCCGAGGATCCTCGGTGACCATGCCACAGAGTCCAATACCCAGTGTTTGGTTCCCCACCCACCCAAGCTACAGAGTTGTTGCAGGTGGACCACCAGACAGACAGCCAGGCACAGAGAATGCCTGAAGTATCACTCACTATGAACAGGGCGCATGTGTGGAACAGGTCGGTGGTTCTGTGTGGTGAACCTCAAAGTAGTGAAAAGTGCTGCAGATCCAGGTCCCCCGTTCCCACAGAGCCATGAGGAGTGTATGTTAGCACATGGTAGAGTAGCTGGAAAGGGAAAAGTGAGAGCGATGCTTCAGCGATGATTTTGCTATCCTCCATTGAGGTAGTTTCCCCCCCCTTGGCCCCAACATGCACTCTGGACATCGTGTACATTTTCTCTTACCATTCCTGACATTTCCCCACAGTTGTCTGCAGGTGCTGAAGTGAGAGAGACAAGAGAGCTCAAACCCCCTCCAACGACGGTATTGCTCACTGGCAGCGGGACATGTCAATGAGCACTGCGTGCAATGTGGTGTGCTTCTTTGTTAGCAGTGTGTCCCCTCCTCACCGTCCTGCAGTGGGCACAGCAGTGGGGGATATTAAGAGTGCATGATGTCGCCCTCCCATGTGTTCTGTGGCTGGTGACATGGCATGGTCATGTGTGGGAGAAAGAGAGTTTGACACAGAGTGCCACCACTGGTGTCTGCTCACCGTGCTGCGGGCACCGAGAGTGAGAGTGTTGTGTCCCCTCTGTAGCCTCCTTGTGTGTCCAGGCAGCGTGTTTCTGTTGTGTGTCCCTCTGTATGGTACTGTATTACAGAAGTGCTTCAGATAGTCCCCCCAGACAACGATATCTGCTCAAAGAAAGTGGGACATGTGACAATGTGGCTTGGAGCACGAGAGAAAGACTGTGCCATGGGGCAGGAGGGGAGAGAGAGTGTGCGAGCACTGAGACCCCCGGTTTGTGGTCCTCTCTGTCAGCTGTGTGTGGATGTGTGAAATTGCTCAGTGGCAAATGCAGGAGTGAGAGATAATCACAGGGAGTGCAGATAGCAGGAGCTTGCATGGAGACCGGAGAGCGACAGTGATGCAGAGACAGACAGCGGAGCAGCTCACTGCAGTTGTGACAGGTGTCACGAGTGAGAAAATGAGTGACAGGGTATGTTCCCCGCAGATGTTCCATGGTTATGGGTGGGGGTTGGTAGGAAGCAGTGTTTCTTCGGTGTGCCACTCGCTCTGTCTGTGTCTGCAGTCTGCAAGTGCCAGTTCCAGTTGCTCCTCACTATGTGGATGTGGTACTGTGAAGGGGGGGGGCTTGTGTAAACATGGTAGGGAATGTAGAAGACAGTGTTAAGCACTAAAAATGTGACACATCTCAGTAGTGTATGTGTCACATTTCTATGAGCAAAGCAGCATGTAGCCTGTATTATTTATCAGGGACTACATTGCAAGGTGGCAGAATACAATATATCTCTTGCTATTTAAACAGCTAAAAACAAATTTCTGGGTGGTTTTAGTTTTTTTAATGATAACCCATGTTATAAGTGCAATAACCCACTCCAGGGTCTGGCTTTATAGGCCTCTCACCTCAAAACGCACCCCAGGTGTGCATTAAATGCCTATAAACCCACACCCAGTTTACAGTTGCATACAGATAACATTACAATGTTTCAGCACAGCATCTCTATACGAAATATAATCTGTCTAGCAAATGGCTACAGAAGATTAGCAATATTGTCATAATTATCTCGTCTTCAGGAGACACAGGTACAGTTTCAATGACTTTTTCCAAATGAGTTCCTGGCTCAACCTCCTCTTGTCTGGAAGGCATTATTTATACCCAACTTTGTGTATAGTTACAGGACGCATGACTAAGGTGTCTTACTTCCAAGAACTGTTATTCGGCCTTGCTTACATGTGATGAGTTTCACATGCATCAGCACTAGCCCTCATCAGTAATGTCCAGACACTGCGTCTTTTCCCAAAGACAGTTGTAAATGGTAAACAACCAAGTTCTCATAACAATATCTGGTATCAGTGTGGCAGCATGACTCCTATATCCCCTTACACCTTGTCTTCCCAGAGAAGGCTTTCGACATACAGAAAATACTGAAGGGCAGAATATGTCTTATAAGCAGTATCACTAATAGTATGCAATGGCTAATAATGGCAACAGTAATAAATGCATGAGCTTTATTCCCAGTTATAATAAACTGCATCAGCACAAACAATAGTAATAACCCATTTCTGTCCCTACACTGGTGAGTCCACAGAGCTCCCTTAGGAGCTCCAGCAGTACTGCATGGTCCACAGTGTCAAATGCTAAAGAGAATACAAACTGACCATTCTCCTCTATCTCTAGCCCTGAGAAGGTAACCATGCACCCTGACTAAAGCAGTTTCAGTACTATGTCTGGACCTAAATTGTGACTGGAGAGGCTCATAGATGTCAAAGACTGTGGTGTACTTCAAGCTGCATAGCCACTACTTTCTCGATAACCTTACCCAAAAAGGGAAAGTTAGATATTGGTCTGATATAATTCACCAAAGACATCAGGGTCAAGTGATGGTTTCTTCAGAAAGGGCTTCACCAATGCCTCTTTCAAGGTGCTAGGAACAACACCTCTGAAAGCAAGCACCAGACTATCTCAGCGAACACTGGACCTACGTGCTCAACGCATCCCAAATGAAGACAGGTCGGGCCTTTATCTAGCTCACAATATGTGGGCCACAGCTTTGAACACAACTCACAGGCCTCTTCCTCCACCACCACCACCACCTGTCTAACCTCGCTCCAGGCAAGAGGAGTGCTTCCACAGATGACCATCCTGCTACTGTGGGGTTGTGACCACCCCATTGAAGAGATCCCAGACCTGATGGAGAACACTCTGTCAGAGAACAGAGTGAACTCTTTGCACTTAGTGGCTGAAACTTCTCTTCTCGGCTGCAAACAGGCAGGGTGAAGTAGCCTGCACAGTCTGAAACAGCTGAGCTGGTCTGTTCCTCCGTGCAGCAATCTCCTGGACAGAAATACTGCCTTATAATGGGAGATTGCCTTTGATACTCACCATAGTGAGTTCTCAAAGCCAGCCTGGCCTCCTAGACCATGATCTCTGCCAACAACACTCCACTCTCTGACATATGGTCTTCATCCCCTTGAGCTCCCCATCAAACCAAGGGGATCTCAAGCAAGACGATCTGGGTCATATACATACATGTGACAGAACTGAGTGCTGAGGCGATGGCACTATTATAGACTGCCACCTCCTCAATCACATTTGTCCCACAAGTAGAACTCATTTCTGAGAGGTCCATTACATCCATCAGTCCCTCTAGGGACAATCCCTTAAAGGGCATTAGTGGACCAACTCCACAGGGGAGAGACTACTGAGGGGGCCCTGAATGAGAACTCTATTGTGCAATTATCCAACAACATGACTGGATCAATCTTGGGAACAGTTATCTCAAGCCCAGCAAGAATACTAGGTCCAAAGCATGCCCATGGCTGTGGGTTGCAGTAGCAATAGCTTATGCGAAGCCCAGCGAGGTCATCATCTGAAGGGAATTCTTGACCAAATTGTGATAGTTTGTCATCGATCCAAGCATTCAAATCATACAGGACCAACCACCCGGGCAATTCCAACACTTTCTCTGCGAGGAAGTCCACAGCTTCCTGCAGAAATTCCCTTTCATGCCCCGGAGGCCAATAAACAAGAAGGATTCTGCAACCTGCACCTGGACCCCAGCACATGACCACACATTCAAATGACAAAAATACCACTGGGTGCATAGGAAAGTTCAGGTGTGATCTAAAACAGATGGCTACACCCCCGGTCCCTGCATTCACTCCTCAGGCAATGCACTATGGAGAAACCGACTGGGATAGATGCCTCCAAAACTGGGCCAGCATCATCTCCCAGCCATGTCTTCATAATGCAAGCCAGATCAAATGAGGAAATCAAGTCCGCTATAATTATGGTTTTGTTCCTGATCAATCTCGCATTGCACAGTACTGCCTGAAGCGGACAGGCAGAGACTATTGGCCCAACCACTGCCTGCCCACTTGGCCTGGAAGGAGCCCTGGGTACGGGTACCAAACACATTTGGCCTCTCCCTTGGCCCCATTTCACCCCAGGGTGCCTCTTGGTCCTAACCACCCAAATATGGTTCTCTCCTAATACAACCCAGCACCCCGCCATCTTCCATCCCACTTACTCTTGATCCCAACCTTCCCACAGCATCTAATTGCATAGATGGCAATGGGAGTTTGGTGAAGGGCAGAGGTCCAGCAGCAAGGATGCCATGTAGGTTATCTTCTGGGGGTCCGATACCTAAGCACATCTTCCTGCAGCCACTGTCTATACACAATTAAATAACAATTCAGACATGGTAAAAACACCCTAGTTAAATGAAGCAACACACACACACACACACACACGAGAGGAGTGGTCCACCTCAGCAGTTGAAGTGGACCTGGGGCCAGAACATCAGATGGTGACGTTGAGCACTTTTGGCGCCCATGCCTTGGCTGCACCTTCTTTTGGGCTTTACGAGGCTGGTATCTGTTTTGGAGGCCTCCTCTGCCCTTACCTTGAAAGGACTGTTTATTATGGAAAGAACCACTTCTACCCCCTGTGGGTTGTAAGGAGCTGTCCTGGAGGTCTTAAGAGTCATTCTTGTTTCATTAGACTCCTTAAGAGACTGTTCCACCTGCCATCCAAACAGATAGGTACTATTGTGTATAAAAATTTTTTTACCACTTTTTGTAAATAGGAATGAAATAAAATTTGATTTGATTTGTTTATTTAAAATCTGGCAAGTCCTTGAGCCAATGGCCCATTTTCAAGGTCGACCAGAGTCACATTCATACTTCAATAAATATAATATGTGAACCTTACTCAAAAAGTGGTTATTGCTGGTATATTTCTTCTATAAGGTACCAGAGTACATAGTACTCAGTAGTCTTGTGGGTTGTCTGGTGCTTCATTTTTCCTGGATGTAGCAAGTTGTTGTGAAGAGAGCAACATCTACTCCTTTGTGAGTTATAAGGAGCCAGCCTGGAAGACTTAGGAGTTGTTCTCATTTTGTTAGACTCTGAGACTGGGCCATCTGCTGTCCAAAGAGATAAGTGCAATTGAAGGGCACATTCATGATCTGTTGGACATCTGGGATGAAGCCAGCAGTCTACAGCAAGGAGTGCCACTTGATGCTAATACATGCAGCCGCAGAGTGGGCTGCTGCAGAAAAGGCATCCATAGAGGCTTTAAGCTGGTGGCTGTTAGATTCGATACCTTGCTTAAACAGCTACCATTTCCTGTTTAGCCTCTGTCTGGCTATGCCACTGCCTGATATTTTAGCTTGCACCAGAGGGCATACATATACTTAGAAAAGTGTCCCTGGTGGTAGCAAGCTATCCTCATGCCAAGGGTAGTCGAGGCATAGACCTGCTTGCCCATGGTGTCTACATTGCATAACTCCTCACCTTGCTCTGGGGTGCATGGGTACTATGCTGTTATCCTTGTCAGCCAAAATGAAAACTGCATCTGCTAATGGATGAGTAAAATCCATGGGCTTAGACTTAGGAGCCGTGTATTTTTTTGTCCACCTGTTTAAGGACAGCCACCACAGCAGCAGACCCCCTCCATGCCGCTTCCGAGAGGGTCTCCAAAGCTGTCTGAGAGGGAAGAACTTGAGACTAGGATATCAAGCACATTTAGAAACTCCAGCTGAAGACGCGTAGCCTGGTCTACAGCTGTTGGCTCAAAATTAAGGCAGAATACATGTTTTTGTGTATAACCTAAAGAGAGAGAGATCCTACTGAAGAACAGTGACAGCAACCAGTTCAGGCTTCTCTGAGTCATAATATGAGTTTGTCCTCCCCAGCACAGAAGCTGGAGTCAAAGATAGTAGTCCGCCTAAATTGGCACCAAAGATGTCAATGGCTCAGCTGACCTGGAGGGACCAAGAACTGGCACCAACAGCACTGTCAAACTAATATGCTGCACCTGCTGCTCCATAAGAACTGCCTAATGGCCAAACTGCCCACTGAAGTCCCCTCTGCTGGACAGAGAGGCTCCAGGATAGAGACCTCAACCCCACAGGCCTAGGAGACCCCAGAGATGACAATGGGGTACCCAGATCTACAGGAGCCAAGTGTCTCACAGCAGAACAACTGAAGGATGACCTTGACCAGTTCCTTTTATTCCCCTTATGTATTTTGTGGGAAGAGGGTCAAGGCTGAACAGTGCAAAGACACAGACATTGAGGGTGTGTGTGATCTGGACCATTTCTTTTTTCCACTCCTGGAGGACTGTCCATCCTCCTGAGAGCTAGAATGCCTGTTGCCAGAGCACCCATCTAGAGAGCTGCTGGCTAGATACAGCCCCATTGCCAGACAACTTGCCTTTTAGGTTTCTTACCTTCCATTGTTATTGACCGTTTCCACGAGGTACGACTCTGAGAAAACTGCAAACTTGTGTAACTTTAAGCTAGACTGACAAAAAAAAACAAAAAAAACACACACACACACATGAGCATTATAATCTAAAACCAAAGAACTGAATGCTGTCATCATATAGACAGTGAAGCTCTGGCCCTAACAGGAGCAGAGAGGCAGCTGCTCACTCGATGGTGGGGAAAAATAAACTTTGGAAGCTGAGGCCTGGTGCCACTGTATACCAGTGGGAATGTGTGGTGACATGCGCATGCGGTCTACTCACATCACTAGCCCTCTCCAGAAAAATTCTGGTTCCCGCGCAAGGTCTTATCACCTCCAGCTCAGACCCATTCATGGGAATCTACAGAGAAGACTGATTTTTGGAAGATCACAATTTTCTAAACTTTTACATCCAGGATCCGCAACAGAGTTAACACTCCAGAGGGGATAGAAAAAATGAGAAAAGTCCTAAGCAGGCTGGAGGAGTGGTCAGAAGTGTGGCAGCTAAGATTCACTGCAAAAAAAGTGCAAAATCATGAACTTGGGGAGCAGAAATCCAAGGAATGGGTACAAGAAAGGGAGGGTGGTACTGGCAGCCACCAAGCAGGAACGGGACCTGGGGCACTCATATCATATGACCCCAGGCAACCAACAATGTGAGAAGGCTGTGGGGAAAGCCAGTGGGATTCTGGGGATTAGGAGAGGTATCACCAGCAAAAGGAGGTGGTTATGCCACTATACAGATTGCTGGTGAGACCTCAGCTGGAGTACTGTGTCCATTTCTGGAGACCACATCTCTGGAAGGACATAGACAGACTAGAGACAGTCCAGAGGAGGGCTACAAAGATGGTGCAGGGTCTGCATGAAAAGCCTTACAAGGAGAGGCTAGGGAACTCAATATGTATTCCTGGAGGAGAGGAGAGAGAGAGAGAGGGGGACATGATGGAAGCGATTCATTACCACAGGGGTATAAACATGATACATGAAACATCTTTAGAAAAGGTGTGCAAGAACAGGGGCACTAAATAAAGTTAGAGGGGTGGTTCAAAAGGATAACATGAGGAAGTACTTTTCACTGATAGAGTGGTGGATGTGAACAGCCTCCCAAAAGGTGGTAGGGGCAAAAACAGTTAGGGAATTCAAGAATGCATGGGATAGATATATTGGTACCCTAGGGACAGGAAAGAAAGAGGTC
The DNA here is from genome assembly GCA_016271365.2 of Neoceratodus forsteri. Taxonomy (NCBI): domain Eukaryota; kingdom Metazoa; phylum Chordata; order Ceratodontiformes; family Ceratodontidae; genus Neoceratodus; species Neoceratodus forsteri. The sequence continues at coordinate 1,551,566,620 of CM057450.1, forward strand.
ACTGCAGATCAGCTGGGATCTGTGGTTTGTAATAGGTAGGCAAAATGGGCAGACTGGGTTGGCCACATGGTCCTCATCTGCCGTCAACTTCTATGTTTCTATGTTACATACCCAGAATGCTGATTTGTCTGTCTTCTCTCTGGTTCCAGAAAACATGACCACATTACTTCCATCCTCAAAAACCTACAATGATGGCTACCTGTCAGATTCAGAATGTAGTTCAAAAATGAACTCACCAAGTTCAAACTCTTTATTAGGTGTGACGGGTCAAAATGAGGAGTACGGTGCACCCTCACTTTTTAAAATCAAGCCATACATTTATTATGTGCCCTTGTGCTCGTCTCATGCATCATACACTCACTTTCACTTCAACCTAGGAGAACACCAAAACTGTTTTACTGATCCCATTTATCCTCAATTTTGTTTTCTTTGCTTCTTAGCCATCATCTCACTGTACCAGCTCCTTAACTGTATACTATTACCTGATTACTGCAGCTCCCTTCTTTCTGGTTTCCCAGCTCACAGGTCAAGACTTTAGTCTGTCTGAAATGCTGCTGGCCACCTCCTCACGTGCACCAAGAGTGTGACTGCATCACTCCCATTTTCCAAGACCTCCACCACTCCCAGTCCTCTCCAAATCCAGTTCAAAATGGCACTAATTGTCTCTGAAGTCCTCTCAGTGTTTGCACTGCCCATCTCTCTCTGACCTTGTCTCCTGCTCACCCTTAGTTCCTCCCTCTACAGCTCTTCTTTGTTGCTGCCCACAAGCTATCCACTGCTGGTGGCACAGTCTTTTCTACTGCTCCCCATTCTGTCTGGAACAGACTTCCACTCTTTCTCCATCAGTGATTCTCCTCCCTTTTTCAAATCTCATCACAAAACTCATCCGCTCTCTTGCTAACTCTAAGCATGACCTCACTGACTGCTGCCTCTTGGTCACAGAGCCTTTATCATTGTACCATTAATGATTATTCTTGATGTGTTTAGCTGTTTTGCTAAACCTGCGAAGTGTTGTGAGACATGAAAACACTGGAAACTAAAACCATACTGTATTGTACTAGTTAGGGTCAAAAGAATCCTTCTCTGTTGCTCTCACTATAAGGAATAATCTTTCTATATCTCTCTGCCTGCTTGATCCTCTTCAATGCTTACAATCTCAGCTAAAAAATGACAGTTACATTCTTTCTGTAACTGGTGATCTTCCATGGAGTACCACTCTTGGGTCTAAGCAGGAGGCACTAGGACCCCATGTGTGGGCAAACCTTTTGGCCAAGTGGCCAGCAATGCTACTGGCCTACGGCACCTGAGTGACACTACGTGGTGAAGACAGCCAATAACCATTGTTGGTTCCCTTGTCTACCTCAGTTCAGTTCATTTGAAGAGTAAAAACAGTAAGGGCAAGCTATACTGCAATACAGATCAATATCAGGAATAAAAAAACAAAAAAAAAAAGAATGTAGGAAGAGAAAGAAACAACAAAACAACCTAAAATCAACCTACAAGGGGGGAAGGAGTTTATTTGCACAAACACATTACAGTGGCACAGTAGCCCACTATAGTTAGGGTTGAGTAGACTGTTTAATGTTAAACCCCTAACTTTACATCTTAATACCTTTGCCACCATTCAATGGCACTGCAGGAAATTTTGCATGCGCAGTCTAGAGCGCAAGGTCTCCTGATTTTGAAAATTTTGTTCCAGTCGGATGTGCAGATTGAGATCTGAGTAGTGTTTTTTTAGGAAAATTGAAGGGGTTTGCTGGTTTTTGTCATTGTCTAGTGCCCAGACAGTTTGGAATTGTGGTCTGAAATTTGTAGGGTAGAAAGGGCTTGCCCCAGAGTTATGCCTTTTGTTGGTTTTGTGAAAAATTATTAATGCATTCCAGAGTTATAAGGATCTGAAATTTCAGTTCTGGGCATGGTAGGGTCTTTTGGATAGATGCTTGATAAGAAAGAAGATTTGGCAATACGAAAGAAGATTTCTCTTTCGGGAGGGGGTAATCCTCTTTCATGAGAGAAAATTCTTCTTTTAAACAGCAGCCATCGTGTTTCCTTTAAAAAAAAAATATTTTTTGAAAACCCATAAAAATTATATCTGGCAGAGACACCAACACATGTATCTTGCTAAACAGAATACCATTATCTGAATTTGTGGAGTTAGTTTTTTGAAAAGCACCCAGACATGTGCTTTTAAAACATTTTAAAAATCCTCTTTCATGAGATGATTTTCATCTTTCATATGGCTCACAAAAGAGGATAGGGCCATATGAAAGAGGAAGTTGAACTAGTTTGGTTTTTCACTCTTCTTTCATATGAACCAATCACCTTTTGTCAGCTCAGGAAAATCTCCGGAAAAAGGATTGATTCATACAAAAGAAGAAGTTGGACAAAGTTTTTTTCCACATTCTTCTCTTGTATGAACAAATCCTCTTTCATGAGGTCATGCAAATCTCATGAAAGAGGATTGGTTCCCATGAAGAGAAGTTGGGTTTCTTCTGAATGTACCAATCCTCTGTTGCGAGCTCACAAAAATCTCCAAACAGGATTGGTTCATATAAAAGTTGGACTTAGTTTTTTTCCACATTGCTACATTAAGCCATAACTTTAACAGTGTTTACAGTTAGGACACACACACACTCTCACACACACACACACACACACACAACTCAGAGTACTTCACGACTAACACTTACCCACCCAAAAATTCATGGGCTGCACACAGCATCCTAAAAATTTCCTCCCAAGTGCCCATAGAATAATAATGCAACTTTAATAAGCCATAACTTCAGTCTTTGGAGTTAAGACTCTATATATAAACAGAAAGGATTCAATGAGTACTACAAGACTAATACATAATACCCCTACACAAACAAAAATTCATGGGGTGCGCACAGCACCCCAAAATTACCTCCCAAATTCAGTATGGTGCCAAATCCACAATTAAAGTCTGATAATCATCATAAATGCACCAAATATCTCCATATCTCCATATCTCATCTTCTACTACATGCATACCAAGTTTCAGAGAAAACCAACATAAATTTGCTGACTTATGCCTAAAAAACACCAAAACACATTTCGATAACATTGCACCTTTAACAACCTGTAACTCCATCAGTCTTTGGAGGTAATGGACAATCTACAGTATAGTTCAACAAAAAATCTCAATGAATACTACAAGACTGACTCACAATACTCCTGAGTATGCAGACATGTAAGCGCAGGACCCAGAGGACCCTGTGCTCCCAAAAGGACCTGTATGAATGAGGATACGACTACTATCTCCAAAAGAAAAGAAATTCTTTGGAAAGAACTGCATTAATGCTCCAGTTAGGGTTCACATTAAAGCAACAAAGTTAGGAAAATGTGGTGTTAGGGTTTCGAACCCTAACTCCCTTCCCCCACCCCTCAAGAATCAAAAGGAAAATAAATCTCCCCCCACTGTGCTAAATGTTGATTGTGCCCCAACACAAGACCCCAGTATTATCGCCAACACATTCAATAAGGCCTTCCCTGACCTCAGCAATGTGCTGCTACATGACTTCAAACCCCCTAGCACCAATAACTGAGAAGAAGGATTACTCCACCCCTTGACTAGCCCCCCTCCCCACACTTTCTATTTCAAAATTGTCACACTAGCTGAGCCAAAAAATACATCTCCCAAGTTCTTGGTACATCGAGAGCAAGTAACTTGCTTGACCTTAAACTTGTCGCACTCACCTTAGACGTGTTACTCCCACTTCTAACAAGCATCCTAAACTTATCACTTCTATCTGGTAAATTCTCTCGACTAAGAAAGGCTGCCATGGTAACGCCAGTATTCAAAATTGGAGACAGAACTAGCCACACTAATTATAGATCTAGCTCAATTCCACCCCCCACTGTCCAAAGTGTTAGAACACAGTTTATGACCACATTGAGTGCCTTGAAATATAACAGCTGCAATGCCCTGAACAACATGGGTTTAGAAAGCAGCACAGTACCACCACTGCCCTAGCTGAATTTACAGGGTACATACACAATGCATTAGACCGGGGCCCTTGGTGGGGGCAACCTACACAGTTAGCCATGACCTACTATTAACCCAACTTTTGCACATTGGCCTATCCACTGAGCCTGCAACTTGGTTTAAGAGCTACCTCTCAGAGAGAGTTCAAAGAGTGAGAATCAAACATTCGCTCAGAGAGCTGTGGTGTAGTAATGGGTCCCCCAAGGCTCCATCCTGGGTCCTCTGCTCTTCAGTCTGTTTCTGAATCAACTACCATTTTCAGTTAATGACAAAATCTTACTGTATGCAGATGATGCAGTACTATATACTCAAGCCACACCAATCCAGTAGCATTAGAAAATCGAATGTAATCCAATTTCTCCACAATCGAAGTGTGGTTTCTAAAATCAAAATTGCTGCTTAACTAGAAAAAAAAACAAAAAACCTTTTCACCTCTTCTCATAGTAGAAATAGGACCCATCACCTGAATGTAATAAACTGCAATGATGAACCACTTGAAATGATGCAAACCTTCAAGTACCTAGGGTTTATCCTAGACTGCTCTCACTTTTACCCAGCATATCGATCTCATTGCCAAAGCAGCTAATACCAAACTAGGAGTTCTCCACAGAAACAAACAGTGCCTCACCAATGAAGTGCTAGATCTAGCAGTGACTAGTTCAATTCTGTCTGCAATAGACTATGGACTGGTGGTGTACAGTGCCACAACTGACTCAGCTCTCAAGCACATAAAAATGATATTTAATAAGGCATGCAGACTTGTGTCGGGAGCTCAGTGCCTCTCCCACACCTGTCAGCTTTATGCATAATCCAGTTGGCTAAACCTAGGCAGCAGGATAAAGTACCAGGTTTGCCTACTGGCCATGAAATTCACAATGGGCTTAACTCCTGCGGGTGTTCAGAAACTACTCAGCAAGTCTAATAATGGTAGGAGTAGTAGAGGTATTAATCAGTCCTTTTTAGTCCCCTTCAAAACGGACACCCCAAGGCCAATGATCCTACGAATGTCAAGTGCCCTATTGGTTGAATACAATGACAGATGAATTTCTGACTGCAACCAAACTAGGTCTCTTCAAAACCAAGATTCATGCCCTGCTTACATCAACCATTGACTGTGGCTATTGTGCATAATATATAATTCCTCAACTAGTATTTGTAGTATTTGCTCTACAAGCTGGCTCCAAATCCAAAGAGCCCTTGATCGGGCTAGCGCTTTTACACTTCCGTGGCCGCGGCTGGAGAAGCCAGCCAGCTGCGCGCCATCCACCTGCCTGACCAGGATCCCTACAAGCCAGCTCCTAATCCAAAGAGGCCTTAATCAGGCTAGCGCTTTTACGCTTCAGCGGCTGGAGAAGCCAGCCGGCTGTGCGCCATCCACCTGCCTGACCAGGATCCCTACAAGCCGGCTCCAAATCCAAAGAGGTCTTGATCAGGCTAGCGCTTTTACGCTTCAGTGGATGGAGAAGCCAGTCGGCCGCGTGACATCCACCTACCCGACCAGGAGCCCTACAAGCCAGGTAGGCTCGTTAAAAAACTCAGGGAACAGTTATGGAGCTTCGATTGACATAAGGACTCTCTGGGAGTGCCGCTGATTGGTTGACTGGAGTTTCAGCTCTCCGCTGCCTTTTTTTTTTTTTTTTAAATCAAATTCTCACATCCTGGGCACCTCCGCTCGCACTGTACTTGTCTGAATTATTTAACTGTGGGACTTATATTGTGGATCTGTATAACTTGTATTCTGCTAAAAATGTGGGGATTCAATACTGTTTAAAGTGTTTTCTTCACCACCTTCCCTTTCCCATATCCTCTGGCTGATACTCATTTTCCCTCTCTCACTCACTCTCTCTCATTCCCTCTATCTGTCTTCCTCAGTCCTTAATTTTTCTCTGCTTAACACCCCTAGACCAAAGCGTCGCCTCTGCAAAATACATTGCTGGCTGGAGCCTGCTGCTACACCCCCACCTAGTCTGCCTTGGATTGTTAGATTGTCTCCAGATTACTGTCTCCCCCTTGTCCTGCCTGCCCCCAGCTAATCTCTGACTGTCTCTTGCAGCTCCAAATCCAAAGAGCCCTTGATCGGGCTAGCGCTTTAGCACTTCGGCTGCCATGGTTGGAGAAGCCAGCCGGCCGCGTGCCATCCACCTGCCTGACCAGGAGCTCTACAAGCCAGGTAAGCTCTCTAAAAGACTTGGGGAACAGTTGTGGAGCTCCGATTGGCCCAAGGACTCACTAGGAGTGCCGCAGATTGACGGCTGCTATACGGCTCGTCCCATGATTGGTTGACTGAAGTTTCAGCTCTAAGGCTTTTTTTTTTTTTTTTAATTAATCAAATTCTCATCCTGGGTGCCTCCAGTCGCACTGTACTTGTCTCTGAATTTTCTTCCCACACCACCCGCCCCAACCTCTATTAAATACTCTTCCTCTGAGAGCCAGGCCAACCCCTTTACTCTTATTGCTCTAATTAATATTAACCACGCCCATTTCCTAGCCCCCTTCACCAGTTAGTTCTGCCTCTTAAAGCAGTTATCATCCATCTGGTCCTACCCACACTGCATTTTGGTACCTATATTGGTATAATCTCACCAACAATAATGCCGCACAAGGGCACTATTCTGCTGAGCTATCTCCTCCTTCTAAGCTATGCAGCAGCCAGAATCCTGGTAACTAACTTCCACCTTCGCCAAACTTCATCCCCTGACAACCACCAAGCTATGCCCACTCTTATTAAACGTTGACAAGACACTGAGGGACGACTTCCCTATGGCCTTGCCTATCTTCACATCAGGCGCTGATCAGTGAATATGTGACAGTGCCTCTGAACCTGTAAATTAGGATGATTATATATGCCGTATCCCTAATCAACTACACTGGCAGCCTTTACATACCCACCAAACATACCAGGGCCAGGCGAAGCAACAAGCGGCTACTCGGCAGGCTAAGACGCTACTTCAAGAAGCTAATATTGCTACTCTTACTCTGCTCTGGAAATGTCAAACTTAACCCAGACCCACCAGCTTCTCTAAGCACTCCTGCAGACCTCCCACAATACAAAGGTATCAGCTTCCTCCACATGAATGTTTGTAGTCTCCTCAAAAAACGTGACCCGATCCAGACCTGGGCCCTACATGCATCTCCTGATTTTTTTAATGATATCAGAATCATGGCTTATGCCATCAACCCCAGACAAAGTCATCTATTTACTGGGCTACAGCACCTACCGATGCGACTGACCAACTGGGGGTGGTAATATACGACAAGAATAAATTCTCTGTCACAGTTGTCTACTGTACCTCTAAGGCTAAAGAATTTGAATGTCTGGCACTAAAGTTAACCCTCTCCGATGATAAGGCTCTCTTATTACTGCATGCTACTGCCCACCATCTGGTGGCCTTGCCCTCCTACCGCACCTCCAAAGTCTAATTGACTCGACTAACACGAGTGTATCATAATGGAGGATATTAACCAAAATTGGATTGATGAGAGCTCTAAGAAGCTCAAGGACTTCTGTGATACAAGTGGGCTGAAACAATTAACATTTGCAGTCACCAGACCCAATAGAAAAACCTGAGCTGAAGCTCCTACTAGCTCTCTCATTAGTCAACAAATCCCATAATTTCTTGCACACTGGAGTCTTCTTTAGCGATCTAAGTGATCATTGTGCCATTGCCTGCATCGACAATCACCCCTATTAAAGTCTGCCTCCAAATTCATTCTGAAAAGATGTCTGAAAAAGTTTTGCCAGAATGCCTTCCTGAGAGACCTGGGCAATAGATGGCAAGACTTCTCCCTAGCCCCTTCTCTCACTGGAGACATTTAATATCTTCCATAGCCTTGTAAGGACCTAATAGACAAACATGCACCTCCAAGGCTGATCAGAAAAAAAAACCTCTGGCTGGTCCTCTCCTATCTTGAGGAAAGCTTTCAAGGATAGAGACGCTTGGTGGAAAAGGGCAAGAAAATCCCAACTGAGGTAGATTGGATAGCATTCCATATTGACAAGAAATGTTTGCACTAAATTAAGCGGATCTTGAAAATCTAAATACTTTCAAGCTGCACTGGAGGACAACAAAATGATGCTGCCAAATTCTGGAGCATCCTCAAAGAAGTTGAAGGACATATTACTGATGCCTCCCTTCCTCACAAAATAGTGTCCAATGGGTCTACCCTTACAGATAGATCTGCCATATTAGACCTTTTCAATGAACACTTTGCTACAGCTGGGTTGGCCTTTGATGCCTCGTCTATCAACAAGATCAGCCAGTCAACGGACCCCACTTTTGTTCCTAATGCTAACTTCAATCTCAACCAATCTCATCCCTCCCCTTTCAGCTTCTGTGCAGTTATGTTTAAACAAGTAGAATACCTCCTACTGTCATTGGATATAAAAAAAAAAAAAAAAGTGCAGAGGCCGACAATATTGACCCCTACTTCTTAAAATTGGGCCACTGATACTTATTGGCACCCATCGCTCATCTATTCAACACATCCCTGATGCAGGGCGCGATGCCTGTGCTCTGGAAAACTGCACATATTGTACCATTGTTCAGATCGGGGGATTGGAGCGACTTGAACAATTACAGGCCTATTTCCATATTATCTATCCTATCAAAACTATAGGAAAAAAATCAACACCCAAATGAGGATACCTGAAGGCACAGAAACTGTTAAATCCTGCACAGTCCAACTTTAGAGCCAAACACAACAGTATCTGCCCTTGCAAAAGTAACCACAGATTGGCAAATTGCCCTAGACTCCAAGGAGTATGTGTTTGCCCTCTTCCTTGACCTTAGTAAGGCTTTCGATACTGTGGACCACAATATTATGTTTAATGCATTGTTCAATATCAACTTCAATAAGACTGCCATTAAATGGTTCACCAGCTACCTTACCAATAGGTTACAACAAGTTTAAGCTTCAGGTAACTTGTCCCCGATAAAATCACTTCCACGTGGTGTCCCCCAAGGCTCCATCTTGGGTCCTCTCCTGTTTGCAATTTATATCAACAACCCTGATGCACAACTACATACTGCTAATGTGCACCTATTTGTAGATGATACTGTCCTTTACACCTCAAACTCATCCTTGGATTCAGCCTGTGAGGATCTACAGCAAGATTCTCATCTCTCCAACATAACCTCCTCATAACAAACATAGCTCTCAAACATAAGCTCCTACTCAATGAAAAAAACAAAGCAATGATCCTCTCACCTAAGGCAGGCGGGTCCAACACACAAGCATATGATTCTAACGCTATTAGGTGAACCCCTTAAAATAGTAGACACCTTCATATACCTAGGGTTCTGGCTGGACAACAAGCTCAACTTCCTATGCCATCTCAATGAGGTCTCAAAAAAATTAAGGCAGCGGTTAGGCATGTTCTACTGCATTAAGCACCTACTTACCAAAGAAGCTAGAAAGACTAGTACAAACCACATTCCTACCATTAAAGGACTATGTTGAATTTCTCTATATTCACTGCCCCTCAACTGTGCTCAGCAAACTTGACATGCTCTACCATCGGGCCTTAAGGTTCATCCTAAACCTGCCCTCCCGCACCCACCATTGCATACTGTACAATGAGATGGGATGGTCTTCTCTCTCAACAAGGAGGAAAAGGAACACTTCTTTGGTTTTACAGAGCCTTGGCTGACAAACTCCCTGCCTACATCTCAAGCTTATTTGAACGTGCCAAGGGATCTAATGGGTTGAGATGCTTCTCCTAACTCTGCTTCCAGATACCCAGAGTAAAAACAACCCATGGAATGGCTGCAATCAACTTCTCATTCCCGTCCTTCAGGAACACTATGCAAAGCTCACTTAAACTCTTCCCTTCCCGGTCTGTTCACTTTCAAAGCACTAATAGCTGAATACCTTAAGGAAACCTGTAGCCGTTTCAAGTGACCACATACCAGTAGCCCCTAGTCTTGTCCATGAATCTGACTTCTCTAACTCACTCAACTTCACATCTGTTAGAGGGCACCTTGCACTTTCTGACTCTCTTCTTCCCCCTGTCCCGTCCCTCCTCCCTCTCCCCTGCTTCATATACATTTCCCTCTTTTCTTTTCCTCCTATATATTCTCTCATAAGATAACAGCTGCCTTATATTGGTGTATACCTAAGTAGTACATTTTTACCCTTGAGTTTTCAGTAGACGCTGTAACTGTATCACCCTTGTTAGCTACATATGCTTAGGCCTACTAGTTTCTGATTTTGCAACTGTATTACCTATGCTAGCTATGTATGTATAGGCCTGAACAACCTCCACATGTACTATGTCTCTGACTTGTCACCCTATCTTTGTCTGTTATCTGTATTAATATCTGTTACCTGTATTAACGTCCAGGACCACCTTGAAAACGAGCTTCTTCAATGGTGTTTCTGCTGGTTAAATAAAAGTTAGATTGATTGATTGACTGTAGTACTGTTTGATGTATTACAACTACAGAACTCTGTGACAGGGGAACATAATATATGCCCCCATCCCTCTTTCAAACCCACTGCCCACATTTTCCCTACAACCCCCTAGTTTTTCTATACCTTCTGTTCCTCCCCATTGGTCCTTCTCTCTCCCCATGGTTCCCTCCCTTCCCTCGATTCTGTCTAACAGATACCATGCAGCGAAGGCCACCCCTCTGTAAATCCATCCATACCCCATCTACTCCCCTCAACCCATGTTTTCTCTGTTGGTCACTCCCATCACCTCCTATTCTTACCTTTCTAGGTCCTGTCCTTCTCCATAGGCACTGGTTACAGGCCACCATCCAGTAAAATAAAATTGCTGTTTCCCACCCAGCACTGACGAATAAGAACTGTCTCAACATGCCGTGATTTTACTCCTCTAGTCTGTAACTAGCTAAGATCTTACGCTGTATCATCTGATTGCCTCCTTGTATATTATTACTGCTAATATGTATTATTTTTGTCTCTGTATCTCTAATTCACTGTACTGACGAGAACTTTTGAAACGAAGTTCTTAGCTCAAAGGTAAATGTAATCTGATTCTTTCTAAGAAATAAATTAGGGTTTTGGCTACCCTGAGTCTTGATGAGTCAGTGGTGGAGTCTTTCTTGGGGTTCTCAACCCTAATGCTCACCCCATTCTGATATATAGTACTCTTGAAACATACAGAACCATGTCTCCCCCATGTTGCCAACAAACTTTGGGCCATTGCTGAAGAAAACATGTCACATCTGACCTTGTTTGTTCAGGGAATGGAAGCGACCATTAGAGTCGAGGAACTCCATGGAAGACCCACCCACTGATTCATCAAGACTCAGGACAGCCAAAACCTTCATGTTTTTTTTCCTTTGCTGCTTGGGGTGGGGAGTTAGGGTTGGAAACCCTAACACCATATTTCCCATTTTGCTGCTTAATGTGAACCCTAACTAGTGCACCAATGCAGTTTTTGCATAAATATATATCACACACACACACACACACACACACACACACACACACATTTTATAAAACATACTGTATGTTTTGGGATATTAGAAGAGATAAAAGGTACTACCTGAGGCAGACAGTGGAGATATCAAATATATCTCCATGTTTCTATGTGTTATTGTGATTATCTCCATGTTCCTATATGTCAGAGATATCTTCATGTTCTAGTCATGCAAATAAAAGTGAAAGTATTTTGGTTTCAATCATACGACTCAAAGCGGAAAGCTGATCGTGACTCTCACTCCAAGTCTTCCAGACCCCCACACACACACACACACACACGAGCTCTGACATCTGGTTGATCCTGTCATAACTGTTAAACAAATAGTTATTTAAAAAACGTTTCTGGTTGATTGTCATTTTCACATGGTGTTAGCCAAGGCTGCAGATAAGGTGAGTACCAACCTATTTTACTTAGCTCATTTTAGGAAATACTCTTCAGAAATAAAATTAATCAGTACCAGTACTCGCTCAACAATTCTAAATGCTCCATACTTCATAGAATAGTGCTTTGTAACATAACTGGTGAGTCAAAAGGATTTTTTTTTTTTTTTAATACAGATGTACAGCACTCATATGCATCCCAATTTGTTTTACTCACCAGATTTTTAAAACTGGTGAGTACCTGCCTGCCAACATTATCTGGAGTATTGTTGGCATTTGATCAATTCTTATCTAGAAAAAAAAAAACACACACATTGTTTTTAAAAATGTACTCCTTACTACACTCTGTCCAGACATTTGTACGCAACTGAATTTGGTTTTCCTCACCTCACTTTCAAAATGAGGAGTACAGTACTCATCTCATATCTGGAGCCCTGGTCTTAGCCAAGAAGCAGTTTCACTTTTGATGAAGTAATGTAGCGTGACCTAGCGCTGTCAATACTGTAAAATGACATCCTGACAGATTTAAAATGAGGCACTCTGCATTCAGAAAGTTAGAAATCTGATTTTTCCTTTAAGTTTAGTTTTTTTAAAAAGAAGCTGCTGACAGTAGAAATATGAGAGCAAGCATGTCGGCAGCTTCAGAAAATTAGAGGCAATCGTCAGCATGTGTTGCTATAGCAATGCTCGCTCGGGCTTGCATTTACTGTTCTGAAGCCACTGACTCACTCATCTTTCTACTGTTGGCAGCTTCTTTTAAACAAACCTGTAAACTTAAGGGAAAACCACAGATTTTAAACTTTTGTAACCCCTAGGTGGTGCTATCCCAAGGGCTACTACCCCTGCCTGTTTGACTACGGACAGGTTGAGGGGCCTAGGTCCTGTGGCAGGTGCCTCCACCCAGATGTCAGGGTTTGTAGTGGTTTGTAGTGATTAGACTAGCTTGGTCACAGCCCTCTGGGACACTGAGACTTCCTTTTATTCCCTCTAGTGGCTCACACAGTACCCCGGAGTTACAGCCCCAATACCCCACATATACACACTGTTCACTCATATAGATACCACTTACCAGAGACTGATTCTGCAGCACGTCTGAGGACCCCCTGTAAAATAAGGTTAAACATACACAGCAAAACACAATACTGATAAGTTTGAATGCTACATTGACAAGCATTTAAACTAGCAAAGGGGGGTGGCAGGCCAGCACGGATGGTACTTACTTGCTCACCCCACAGCTAGCAGTGAACCAGTGAACCAGAGGAGTGGCTATCTCTGCAAAGCAGTGTGCAGAAGATGGAGATTAGTGCCCAAGAGGTGGATAAGCAGAAAGGGCAAAATTCAGCAGAAGGGCAGACAGCAAGGAGAACCAGGGATAAATGACAACCAAGGAAGGGGCTGGAGTAGAACAGTGAAACAGTCTAGGAGGTCAAATCATGGAAAGCCATGTGCAAATGCCAGGAGCCTTAGCAACAAGATGGAAGATCTGGAGGCTGTCATGGTACAGACAGACCTGGACATTGTGGCCATCACTGAAACCTGGTGTAATGATAACCATGACTGGGAGATGGCCATACCTGGCTACAACATATTCAGAAGAGACAGAGCAGGCAGGAAGGGAGGAGGAGTGGCACTGTATGTGAAAAATGACATAAGGGCCACAGAGATCCAGGAGGAAAAAAATGGGGGAGAGATACTGTGGGTTAAGCTGGAAAGGAAAATGGGGACAGCCATCCGCACAGGTGTGGTCTATAGACCACCAGCCCAGGAGGAAGAAACAGATAGGGAGCTGATGCTAGCCATCCAAAGGATGGCAGACAAGGGTGAGGTAGTACTGGTTGGAGACTTCAATATTCCAGACGTGGACTGGAGCATCCCAGCAGCAGCATCAACTAGGAGCAGATTTATCCTGGACTCCCTTCAGGGTGCTTCCTCAAGCAACTGGTCATGGAACCAACTCAGCAGAAGGCAATACTGGACCTTGTGCTCACAAACAGGGACAGTGTGATGGGGGTAACAGTGGGGAGCACCTGGGAAACAGTGACCACCAGTCACTGTGGTTTGAAATCACAGAAAGAGCAGAACCAAACCACACAAAAACACGTATCCTGGATTTTAGGGGCAGACTTTGGGAAAATGGGGAGATACTTGAAAGAGGCATTAAGGGAATGGGACAGGAATCAGGGTTGAGGAACAGTGGGCAGTATTTAAAATGGGATTACAAGAACAACAGAATTATGCATTAAGCAGGTTAGCAAGAGGAAAAGGAAGAGGAGACCATTATGGTTTTCCAAAGAGGTAGCAAAGAAAGTGAAAGCCAAAAGATTGCATTCAGGCAATACAAAAGACACATGCAGAAGGGGATAGGGAGAAGTACCAGGAGAAGCAAAGGGAGGCAGGGAGGTCAGTAAGGAAGCAAAGCTCAGACAGAAGAACACATTGCAAAATCAGTGGGTAGAGGGACAAAACCTTTACAGGTACATAAGTGAAAAAGAAAGACAAAGGGAGGATAGTGAGACTGAAGAGGGAGGAGGGAGCCGATGGAGGATGACAACAGTAAAGCTGATATACTGAACAGGTATTTCTGCCAGTCTTTACTGAAGAGGAGGAGGGTAATGGGTCTGAAGGGAGTACAAGAAGGTGAGAGTGGTGCAGAAATGGACAAGTCCCTTTACACGAGAAAGGGTCCTGAAGGAACTGGAAGTAATAAGAGTTGATAGAGCAATGGGGCCAGATGGGGTGCACCCAAGGGTCCTTAAAGAACTAAGGGGAGGTGGTGGCTGAACCTCTGGCTTCCTGTTTAGCTGATCACTGGAAACAGGAAGGTACCCAAAGACTGGAGGACAGCAGATGTAGTCCCCTATACAAAAGTGGGAACAAAGAGGAAGTAGGAACTACAGACCAGTCAGCCTCACCTCGGTAGTGGGAAGATCATGGAAGCACTACTGAAGGAGAGATTGGTGGAACATCTGTTGTCAATGGACTACAGGACCCAAGGCAGCATGAGTTTCACCAGGGCAGGTCATGTCAGACCAACCTCATTGAATTTTTGACTGAGTGACTAGGGAGGTGGATCAGGGGAGGGCAGTGGACATGGCCTATCTGGACTTCAGCAAGGCCTTTGACACTGTGCCACATAGAAGACTATTACACAAACTGGGAATATGGGTGTGGGCAGGACAGTAGTGTGGTGGGTAGGTAACTGGCTGGGTGGCAGGACACAGGGTGGTGGTAAATGGCTGTCACTCCACAGAGGAAGAGTGACCAGTGGGGTACCACAGAGATCAGTGCTGGGACCGGTCCTATTCAACATCTTCATCAGTGACATTGCAGGGACCTAAAGGCAGAATTTCACTGTTCGCTGATGACACAAAGCTCTGTAACAGAGTAGACACACCAGAGGGTGTAGACAGAATGAGAAGCGACCTGCAGAAACCTGAAGAATGGTCAGGGTTTGGCAGTTGAAATTCAATGCAAAGAAGTGCAAGATAATGCATATGGGGCACAAAAACCCTGGCACCATATATCAGTTGGGGTGAGGATATAGCATGCACCAAGCAGGAAAGGATCTTGGGGTTGTCATCTCTGATGACCTCAAGGTAGGAAACAGTGTGACAAGGCAGCAGGTAAAGCAAATAGGATGCTGGGATGTATAGGCAGGGGCATCACCAGCAGGAAAAGGAGGTCATAATTCCGCTATACAAGACACTAGTAAGGCCCCACCTGGAGTACAGTGTACAGTTCTGGAGACCATACCTACGTGAGGACATAGACAGGGTAGAGAAGGTTCAGAGGAGGGCAACAAAGATGGTGCATGGATTGCATCACAAGTCCTATGAAGACAGGTTGAAGGAACTGAACATGTACTCCCTGGAGGAGAGGAGGAGAGAGGGGATATGATAGAGACATACAAGTATCTTACAGGGAGGAACAGGGTGCAGGAAAACACTATTTTAGCGAAAAGATGTTCCAGGACTAGAGGGCATGGGATGAAGTTGGAGGAGGGATTCAGAGAAACATGAGAAAGAATTTCTTCACAGAACGGGTGGTGGACCAGTGGAACACCCTGCCAGAGGAAGTGGTGGGGCTGAAACAATCAGAGGATTTAAGAATGCATGGGATAGACATAAAGGAATTCTGGAGGTCAGGGTAAGGGCAACAGACTCTAGGAAAACAAACTGAACTTACAAGTTGAAATGGGCAGACTGGGTGGGGCTATAGGCCCTTATCTACGACACTGTCTATGTATCTATGTTTCCATAAGTACCAACACCACAGACAGTATACCGTGTAACAACAACAAATCTGATTTATTTGAGGGGCAGTAACATGGGAGGGAATCAGGTTAATTGGTGGCATTAAATCACAGTACTGTGCACGCATACAAGGTCTGAAGAGTCACTCTGGGTACCCAGGTTGGGGGAGGCGCTAGCCAGGTCCGTTGCCTGGGGTTGACTGGCAGGTGCAGATGGATGGGGCCCTGTAGAAGAATATATGCACAACACCCAATTGTAATCCACAGCTGGATGGCTCAGTCCATAAAGCAGGGAAACAACAAGAATTAGATGACACACTTGTGATTGAAAACAGACTGTAGGGGAATACCCCCTATTTGTACTCAATACCCAAGCCGAGGACCGGATGGTAGATGTTCTTCTGGATTACCAGAACAACAAGGCATGGAGACAAGGTCCTTGTGACTGGATCCCACTGCAGTTGATAGCAAACGTATTTAGTCCAAGCTAAGCTGGGGTTTGCTTCCAGCTTCAGCACACAGCATGGGGGATTTGAAATAGCAATTCCCCACAAGCACTACATACATTCATATGTAAAAGGTAAGTACTACACCAGGCAGGCTGCTCCTTGATCCTGATCGCAATTACTGCTAAATACCGGGAGCACACACAGCAGCTTCAGTTCCTGACAGAACGAGTGCGATTCAGCAATTTCTCCAGTCTTCTACAGGGTGAGCCTGGTTTCCACACGTCTAGTGCTTCTTTCTCCTTACAACTCGGATTCAGTCCAAACTGGCACTCACAAAAGCTGAAGACCGAAACTCAGGGCCTCACACGCGCATCCCGCATGAAACTATACACATGAGAGAAACACAGCTCTTCTCTCTTCACTGCTAACTGATCTGATCTTTTCCAGTCACAGAGCAGGGTACTTTAGCTCCACTAATTATTCTGTTGGCTGATTCAGCTGTCACTCACAATAAGACTCCTCTGTTGGTAGAAAAAGGCGCCAAGGTCAAACTACATTTCCCAGAGTCACTGCCCATACAATCCCTTGTGGCTGGCTCAAATTAAGAGTCCAAGTTCTGATTCGTCCACAGGCTCCATTTTAGGGCTCCCTTAACGCAATTGGCCCAGCACAGCAGTTTAGGTCCAAACTGGAGAGGTAACACACACAGAGTCCCAGCTGCAATAAAGGCAGGTTAGACAAACTACAATTTTGCTAAAATGCTTCAAATGATTACAGGCAAACAGTTACAGCTTTCAGATGGGCTCTATTTGCACAGTCAGTGACTGCAAAATGAAGCAATTACTCCGCAGCTTGGGTGGGATTAGAGCATTAAATACAGTCCCCCATACAAACTAATTAAGTCTGCAAGCAGACAGCTCTTAAAGAGACTGAAAGCGGAGGGCTCAGATAGCACTCATTTGCAAACTACAGTTAAGCAGCTCAGATGCCGAACACCACCCAGGCTTGGAGCATTCAGGCTAGCTCCTGGAAGACTTTTGGGAACCCCCATTTGCGGGGGTTACACCTTTATAACACAGAGTGCCTTATTTAAAATCTCTGGTAGGATGTCATTTTACAGTATTGATAGCGTTAGGTCACGCCACACTACAGCAACAAAAGTGAAACTGCTTTTTGGATAAGACTGAGAAAATGGCAGGATCAACTAGATAAACAAATAGTTATTTAAAAAAACCTTAACAGTTCTGGCAGTATCAACTAGATGTCAAAGTTGGGTGGGGGGGGGAGCTGCAGGTTGTGAAGCATACTGATAAATAAGATGGGGTTGTATTGGGGGCCCAAAAATATGTTGTATAAACAGATAATGACATGGCCTGACTGAAGATATCATATTTACCATCACTCAAGGCTAATGACATCAAGATATCACTGGCCTCTGGTGAAGTACCTGGGATAACAACAATCTGTTTGCAAGGGATACATTGCACTTGAGTGGGAGGGAAGGATGTATTAAAGCAAAGACTGGGGCAGTATATTGTGACAAAGGTGGATTTAAACTAGCTGGGAGGTGGCAAGTGGACAGCAGTTAGGCAGGGATCTAAAGAGCATAGTCACAGCCTACCCCCAAGATAGCAGGGAAGGATCTGGGGTGGCTGAAAAGGAGGGAGGGAGTAGAAGGGAGGATATGAAGAGTGATGAAAGGAAGGTATAAATGGAGGGTGGTCTCAGAATGCTAGAAGCTTAGGCAACAAATTAGCTGAGCTACAGGCACTCTTGCAGTGTGGAGGGTGGATATTATCGCTGTCACAGAAATGTGGGCAACTGAGCACCAGGACTGGGATCTGGCAATCCTAGGTACAAATTATACAGGACGGACCATGAGGAGGGGAGAGGGGTGGGGTGGCAGTCATGTGAGTAACGGGATCAAATGCAAAGGGACAAGGGAAGGAAATAACAGAGGCAATCTGGCTGCAGTTCCTAGACTCAAGGGGTAGGAAACTGAAATTTGGGGCGGTATACAGGCCGCCGTCCCAGTCTGAAGAGCTTGACAGAGAATTAGCAGGATAAATCAGAAAGCTATGTAGAAAAGGAAGGTGGTCATTGTGGGGGATTTCAGTTTGCTGGGGGTTGACTGGAGCATTCTGGTCACCTCCAGTGCTAGGGAGCAAGTACTCCTGGACGTGATCCAGGAGGGTCTCCTGATACAGTTGGTCAGTGGACCTACTAGACTAAAGTACACTTTAGATCTAGTATTGTTGAATGGGGAGGCAGTAAGAGAAATAAGGGTGGAGGACCCACTCGCCGACAGTGATTGCCAAATGGTGTGGTTTAACATCACAATGTGCAGGGAGTCAGGGAACTCAGTAACCCAAGTGATAAACTTCAGGGGGTGGACATTGGGAGGATGCAGGAAGTACTGAAAGGTGAACTGGAGGGCATAAGGCAGGAGATTGATGTGGAACAGAAATGGGATATTATTAAATGGGGATTACAGAGGCAACGGAAGCCTGCACCAAGACACAGAGTAAGAGCAGCAGAGAAAGGAAGCCATGCTGGTTGAACAACGAGGTAGTGGAGGTGGTGAGGGCAAAATGAGAGGTGCACCAGAGGTATAGGAGGATGGGGAAGGAAGAGGACAAGGAGTATGCAAGCTGGTTCATGGAGGTGACCAGAAAAGTGTGAGAAGCCAAGGCCCAGAGGGAGCTGAGATTAGCACTGGGAATTAAGGTGGGGGGGGGGTTATACTTTTTCAGATACATCAGGGAGAAAAGGAAGTTCAAGGATACAATAGTGAGGATAAAAAAGGGCAGGCAGTGGACAGAAAAGGGGAGGAACAGGCAGAAGCACTGAATGAATACTTTGCTCAGTGTTCACAGAAGATAATGGAGGACCACTACCACCATGGGCTGGGGAGGCGGGACGGGGAGAGAGGTGACAGATGGAAGGATTGAGAGAGTAGAGTACTAGAGGGACTGAGGGTAGACAAGGCACCAGGGCTAGATGGTATCCACCCCAGGGTGCTGAGGAAGATGTGAAGGTGTGAAGCGGAGCCATTGGCGGATCTGTACAGCACCTCACTGGGTTGGGATGTGTGCCACTGGACTGGAGGATGGCACATGTAGTGCCATTACACAAGAGCAGACCAAGGGACGAACCAGGTAATTATTGTCCGTAAGTCTCACTCCATAGTGTGCAAACTCATGGAAATGATACTAAAGGAAAGACTGGTGTCACACCTGGAAGACAATGGCCTCCAGGATATGAGGCAGCATGGGTTCATTTCAGGGAAGTCCTGTCAAACCAGTCTGATGCAATATTATGACTGGGTGACAGGTGAGCTGGATAAGGGTCATGTGGTGGATGTTCTTTACTTGGACTTCAGCAAGGCCTTTGATTTGGTGCCTCAAGGGCAACTTGGGGGGGACGCTAACTGGTGTAGGAATAGGGGCAAAAATGATGAACTGGATTACAAGCTGGCTGAGTGGGAGGCTGCAACAGGTGGTAGTGGAAGGGGAGCTCTCAACTCCGAAGCCGGTGATGAGTGGGGTGCCACAGGGCTCTGTGCTGGAACCAGTATTATTTGGGCTCCTCATATCAGACATTGCACATGGGGTGGTGAGCAAGGTAAGTCTGTTCGCAGACGACACCAAAATGGGAGCAGTGGTTGATGGAGAGGAGGGATGGAAGCAGCTGCAGGGGGACTTAAGCAAGCTACAGGAGTGGTCAGAGAGTTGGCAGCTGGGGTTTAATGCAAAGAAGTGTAAGGTTATGCACTTCGGGGTGAAGAACCCAGGAAGAGAATACTGGCTGGGTGGGGTTAAGCTGGGGATCACTGAGGAGGAGAAGGACCTGGGGTAATGGTAACAAGGACCATGAATAATATTGCCCAGTGCAGGAGAGCGGCTGCAGAAGTGAACAAAATGCTGGGGTGCATAGCGAGGGGGGGGGGGTTTCATCCAGGTGAAGAGAGAAGTGATTTTGCCCCTCTACAGGTCTATGGTAAGGCCACACTTGGAGTATTGCGTGCAGTTATGGAGGCCATACCTAAAGCGTGATATCAGGCTACTGGAGGGGATGCAAAGGATGGCAACGAAGATGATGTGAAATGGAGGGGAGACACTATGAGACTAGGCTGGGAGACCTGAATATGTACACTCTGGAGGACAGAAGGGACAGGGGGGACATGATAGAGACATTCAAATATCTGAGAGGAATCAATAAGGATGGGGTAGACAGGGTCTTTACGCTAAGGAAGGGGAGGGACACAAGGGGCCATGGGCTAAGAATAGAGGGTGAAGATTTAGGAGGGAAATAAGGAGACACTATTTCAGAGAGGGTGGTAGCAAAATGGAATGCACTACCAAAATGGGTGATATCATGTAAATCTGAACAGCTTTAAAAGGGCAGGGAGCAGGGAAGAGAGAGTGGGGGAGGTGGGGACAGCAGTGGGATGACAGAGGGGCGGAGGGTGGGGCAGCTGCAAACTAGGGGTGCTAGCTGCATACTTGAGCAGACGTAGATAGACCGGGTGGATTGTTTCTGCTGGCACATTTGTATGTTCGTATATAGTCAGTCAGGCCATGTCATGCCTTATTATAACTAACACACACACACACACACACACACACTCTAATGGGTATGGGAGGTATACAAGGATTTACAAAATGGGTCGGGAGTTTTATGCCTCCTGATTGGCTGAGAGGTACCCGGCCGTGTCCTTCTTATCAGGGCATATTGTGCCAATTGGCACCTCTTCAGTCAAGCAGAACACAGTGCAGGCTGAGATCCATGCCTCCCACAAACCTTTGAAAAAATTTTCCTCTACAGCCTGATAACGCTCATCTGTCTGCCCCTCCCCATTCTGCTGCAGTACAATCAAGCTCACTGAGGCAAATACTAAGAAAACGGTACCTTGCTGTTATTTTGAAAATTATCCTTAACTGTAAATGCCCCTCTTCCTGCACTACATCGAAAATTATCTTAACTGCAAATGCCTCTACCATCAGCACAGCCGTCTCTCAGTAATGCACTACAGTAAAAGCTGTTTCATTGGGACATCCTCGTATTCTGAGTGTGATGGCGTGGTTATCTGGAGTCAGTCTGCTTTGGATTGGGCATTTTTAAATAAATAAAAATTTCCCCATCTCAAACTTCAGCCTCTTGTAGCTGAGGTCATGATTAGTTAGAGAAGTCTGCTGTTAAATTCGAGAGGCACACACATGCTGCTAAGACCACACAGGTTCAACGACATTACTTTGAAAAAAAAAAACACTGGGGATGAGATGGCGTGCTGTGAAGGACATACTCGCCACCCACACCCACTGAAAAACCTGGAGCTCTATTTTAAACAAAACGTTAACCAAAACTGCCAACTACCCCTCGCTCCATGAAAGACTCCCCAAGTGGCTCTCTTGGCACTAAACCGCATTCAGCAGATGCCAACAGACTTGCTCCCTTCCCACTGCTCCTTTTGAAATCCTGCCATCTCAAGTTCCGTGCAAAACACTTAAATGAAACAAAAAATGCCCCTAGTGGCGTCCTTCTGCCTATGCTGTCACTACCAATACTGTACAAAGACAGGGACTATTTTTTCTATTTACTTTTTAAAACATCTGAAATTTTTAAATAAAATTTTTATAGGTGTACCCATTTTATAAGTGGAATAAGACACTCAGAGGTGCGGTTTATGGCCTAAGAGCACTTCCTAGCTGCTAAAGGCACTCGGCGCTAGAGATGCAGTGAATTTAAATTCTGTTTGCGGGCATTTTGCATTGGCACTTCGCTATGCAGAGTGACCCATAGGAAAGGCTCACTTTGCCTTGTGATTATTACTTTGCTATTCCACCTTAACACGAAGTAAGGCGGAGTGACAACAATATTGGCAGCACCCCACCCACACAGTCACCAGAATTAATGTGCATCCCCAAAGTGCTACTGTCTTGTGTCCAGAAAACTCTCCAGTGCTGATGAAGTGAAATGAGAGCATAACAAGAAATGTAGTCTCCCAGAATTAATGGTGCACTGCAAACGCACAGGCAGATTAAGATTGCGCTGCAGACTCAAGAGATGCATACGAAAAGGCACAACACCACCTAACCAGTGTTCACAAGTCACAAATCCAAATCTGGAAAAGGAATACATTGCCAGTTGGGGGATTAGTGCACGGCAGTAACAATCCACTACCAGTAAAGATACCACAAAGCAGTACAAATAATTCATGCAGGTGCGGTGGATAGCAGGGTCACACTGCTGCAATTACTCTGTGGCACAACAAAAGGTGTCTGATTTAATGGGATGCATCGCACACACACCGCAAGTAATGCGTAGCAAATTGAAAACCTTTAGTAATATAACCAAATGTCTTAAATAGACAAATTATACACTGCTGCACCACAACAATCAGCAAGAATTGTCAAGAATTACTGAAATTACTGTGTGTACATTAACAGTTATACAAGAAAAATATAACCAAAAAAGAAAGACTGCCTTTTTCTCCCAGATAATGTACCTATATCACAAATATGCACCTACCCCAAAGCACACATCACAGTACACAGACTGACTGTTCTAAATTAACATTCAAAATCCACACACAACAATAAACACTCAATGATACGATCACAGAAGGGTTTCCTACAATCGATGTATTACATTTTGAGAAAAAAAATGACTCAAAAGGGTATTTTAAACAGCTTTTAGAGGTTTTGAATCGCAGAGCTCTGAGAGCAAACTGTCTCCAGCTACCACCACACACACACCCACCCGGCCAGAACTGAAGCTGTGCAGAACAATCTTGAGCCCATGTGACCTGCAATCCCATGAATCACTGCAGAATTTCATCTGGAGCTCAATTACAAGGCGAAGTGAGGCGAATTACATTGATTTCAATGTACTTCGACTTAAAATTGGTGGAGAAGTGGTTTGGGAAAGGCTGAATAATGCAAAGTCATTGGTTTCAAAGACTTTGAGTTTCATTACTTATTTAGTACTCCATTATCATGGAGTACTTCATGATTCTGAAGCATTCTAGTGAATCACTAGAGCAATTGGGGCCACTACCCACCACTACTTACTGTACTATAACTCACATGCTGTACAGCTGAGGCTGTATCACAAAACTCCCCAATTTAAACACTCTTATTAATGAGTACAGTGGTGGTGATTGGGTGAAGCCTGGAGAGATATTACAAAACAGGATTACAATATATGCAAGTAACTAGTAAAAAAATTAATTTTGTGATTCATGACGTGGTCATGAATCTCATGATTTATGACTGCATTTATGACCGTGATGATGAAGAACATGATTCGGTGTGAGATAACCAATATGAAACTGTATTAGAACACGAATGCCTACGGCTGTACTTCCCCAATGAGCTGTAGCACAAAACTCCCCAATTTAAAAACTCTTATTAATGAGTACAGTGGTGGGTTGATGAAGCCTGGAGAGATACTACAAAACAGGATTACAATACATCCAAGTAACTAGTAAAAAAATTAATTGTGATTTGTGACGAGATTGTAAATCATGAATCGTGACTGTGATGAAGAACGTGATTTGTATCATGAGTGACTCGTGATGATGGCCCTGACTTAAAAACGCATATTAATGTGTACAATGTTCATGCAGAGATATGCACCACACTAGTCCAGTATTCTGAAGGAAGCCAAAGAAACAACTGTGACTAAGTTACAGATGGAGATTGGGCCCTAAAGAGATGTAAATGCACAGACAGATTAAGATTGCGCTGCGCACTGAAGAGATGCAAATGCAAAGGTACAACACCTAACCAGTGCTCCTGTCAAAAATTCAAATCTGGAAAAGAATACCTTTGCCGATTGGGGCGGGCTGTGAGGGGGGGGCAGTGTACTGCAGAAACAGTCACTAGTACTAGTACCAGTAAAGATACCAATAAGGAGTACAAAAATCACACAGCTGCAGTGGATAGCAGGTTCACATTGCTGAAATTACTATGTGGCATAATAAAAGGTGTCTGATTTGATGACGCACCCCCACACCACCCAACACACACACCCCAACACCCACACCCCAACACACCAACACCCCAACACACCAACACCCACACTCTCTAAGTAATGCATAGCAAATTGAAAACTTCAGTAATATAATCACGTATTTTAAACAAAATAAAATTATGCACTGCTGCACCACAACCAGCAAAAATATGTCAAGAATTATTGAAAATATTACTGTGTGTACATTGACAGTTATACAAGAAAAATAGCACCAAAACAGAAAGAACTGTTTTTTTTCTCCAAGTTACTCTACTTACACCACAGATACGCCCCTCCCCCAAAGCACACTTCCACGGTCTCTCAGTACACAGACTGAATGTTGTACATTAACATTCAAAATCCATACACAAACAATAAACGCTTGATGAGCACAGGAGGGTTTCCTACAAAAGGATGAACTAAAGTTTGAGCAAAAAAAAAAAAATTACTCAAAAAGGCTTTTAACAGCTTTTAGAAGGTTTGAATTACAGAGAGCTCTCAGAGCAGACTGTCTCCTACAGCTTCCTACACACACTACCCTAAACTGAGGCTGTGCAGAACAATCTAGAGCCCATGTGACCTGAAATCCCACGAATCACTTGCAAAATTCACCTTTGGAGCTTAAAAACAAGGCAAAGTACATTGTTTTTGATGTACTTCGCCATAAAATTGGTGGAGTAGTGGCTTGGGAAGGCAGAGTAATGCAAAGTCATTGTTTTCAACGGACTTCGCGTTAACCATTATAATGCGAATTACACCGCTTCATGTTGCGGGGCACTCTGTGGATTCACCTTCACTCCACGAATCACTGCGCAGAGCGAATTGAGGCCACTTTGCCCACCACAACTCGGCGCAAATGCCTTGTGCCTCACTACGCACCTGGGGCGTGCTCTTATCAGGCCATAAACCACATCTTGTCGTGTCTTATTCCTTATGTATACCCATCGCGGGAGGCTAATTAGGGCTATAAGACCATGAGCATGAGTGTTCCACTCTCACCCATTGTTTGTTGAATATCATACATCAGTATGGCTCTTGTTATGGATGTCACATTTGCAATCACATTATGGCACCTGAAGGTCTATTGCAGCAAGGAGGGAATGGCGTGTCATGAGTGCAGGTAGGGGTCTGGGGGGATTTCTGGGTTTGGGAAGGTTGTGTGTGTCTCTTTTTCAGGTTCTTTTGCAGCTTGTTAATTGGTTTGGCTAGCTTCCTAATGAGGTATTGTCTTAATATTGTCCCATATGGTTTAGTGTAGTGTAGACATGTACTTATTAGTGTAAGTATATACTTTTAATGGTTTGATAAGTGTAGATACATAGCTTTAATTAGTGTTAGTATATAGCTGTAATTATTTAATTAGTGCAGGTATATCATTTTAATTGATAGATTAGTCACACACATGGAAGGAAATAAATGATGGCCTTTTCTATGGGGGAAAATCCCCATCCATGTGTAACCCCTAGGTGGCGCTATCCCAAGGGCTACTACCCCTGCCTGCATGACTAGTTGCAGGTTAAGGGGCCTGGGTACTGAAACGGGTGCCTCCACCCAGAGGTCAGGGTTGGTAATGGTCAAGCTAACCTGGGTACAGCCCTCCGGGACACTGTAACCTCTCTCTTTCCCTTCTAGTGGCTGGATCAGTATACAATAATCACTTTTGCAATCACCCTTATTCAACATGCAATTCCCCACACTGTCTGCATTTACCGCCAGGGCTGGTTCCTCTGGCTCAACCCTGGAGACCCCCTTGTAAAACAAGGTTATGCACTGCAAATAGCAATAGTACAGCACTTTTGACACAAACTGGATCCACAGTCAGGTTAAATGCAAAGAGAGTTAGATTAGATTTATTCAAGGGACTTGAACAAGGAGGGGGCGTAATCAGGTTGATTGGCTTAAAGTCTAAATCAATCAGACAGTCATGCATGCCTTCAGAGTCCCTACACACATACTCTGGGTACCCAGGTACTATAGGAAAATGGGCTAGCCAGGAACGTTGCCTGGGGTAGGCTGGCATCGCAGCTTGTTGGGGCCCTGTGGTGGAAGAAAGCAACATGCACAACACACACCATTTGTAATCCTGAGCCCTCCGGCTCCGTTCATGAAAGAAAAGATAACAAGGCAATCAGATGACAACACTTTAGATTTAGCTGTTGCAGGGAGCTACCCTGATGTTTACTCATGATACCCAATACAGGACACAGGCAGGACAAAATCGAGACTGCAGGTTGTTGAGCTGGAGTGCCAGGAGAAGCAGGGCCCACACAAGTCACCGAGGCATTGTTCCTGTTCAAAGCATTGAGCAGGAGGCTGATCCCCAGGCAAGTCTCTCATCGATGGCTTTCTTTGTGCAGTGGGTAATCTGGCTGGGTCAGTATGGCAAGGCCCAGAACAAATGGAGATGAATACGGATTCAGTCCATTGGAGCTGGATGCAGCCTCCAGCAAGCAGAACACAGTTCAGCACACAGTGGGGAACCAAATCACGACCCACTAACAGCACACAGCACATTTACATGTAAAAAAATTCCACTGTACCAAGCAAATGGCTCTCTGATCGCAATTACAGGGTCTCTGCACCAAAACAGGAGTTCAGAGATGGCTGGAAGTCCTGACAGGCTGATCACATTCAGCATATCTTCGGTCTTCTTCAGGTTTAAAGCCTAGTCACAGTTCAGTGGCTTATCTCGCTCACAACTCGGATTCAGTCCGAATGAACTCTACTTTCCCTCTCAGGGACAGCAGGCAGACAGGCAAGCCAAAACTCTGCCCTTTTACAGTTCTCCCGCACGAATCGACGCAAGACTGCTGCTCGACTGTCTCAAGCGGTTACCTCTTTCACGTCCCAACTCAGACTGACTAGCTGCAAGCAGCCTGGGACTTTCCCCAGGATCCAAAAAGGTTTGGTTGGCTGATCTGTCTGTCAGAACAAGGGTTCCCCCTCCAGGTCCATTTGGGTGCCAAAGTTCCAAAAGTACAATTCCTACAGAATTTTGCTCCCACAAGGCCCCTGGGACAGGCTCCATTTTAGAGTCCCCCAAAAGGTACTGATTGGCCCATTCCAGCAGTCCAGGACCAAGATGGTGGTGACAAACAAAACTATCCATGCTACAAAGAAAGCAGGTTAGACAAACCACAATATCTTTACCATTCTAACAAATTATCAGCAAACAAGTACATCTTTTAACAGAGCTCCCTCTGCGCAAATAGCAGTGGCAGAATGGAGCAATTATCTGGCAGCCTGAGCGGGACTCGAGCATAGAAACACTCAGCTCCCCTCTCAGATTAATTATAACTGCAATATAGGCAGCTCTTAAAGAGACAATACAGAGGCTATATAGGCACTTTCTGGAAACAACATTTGAACTGCTAAAACGCAGGACACCAGACTGGCAGCGAGCATTTAGGCAAGCTCACAGAAGACTTTCCGGAAACCCCCCATTTGTAGGGGGGTTACACCTGAATTACATCATGGGGCGTGGTAGCGCCCCTATCGTTATGGACGAGTAGGGTGTTCAATGTTAACCCCTCTAATTTTATACTTTAATAGCTTTGGTAGTGTTTGACAAAATTAGCTGAAATTTTGCAAGTACTGTTTCATAGGCAAGGTCTATATCTGTGGTAAGTTTCGTGATGGCAGCTTGTGTGGTTTCTGAGATCTGCATGTTATTTTCCTGTAAATGTTTTTTTTCCACATACTTAACATGGAACTTTCTTTGCTCTCATCTGCAGCCTACACAGAATGGAATTTTTTCTCAAAACTTTCACGGTAGAAGCCTTCTGTGGCAAGGTAGTGCCTTCAGAAGGTTTTGTGAAAAATATTAAACAGTTCAGAGTTACTGTATATGGATTTAAAGTTGTGTTTTTCTGTTCTGAGCATACTCTGTATGGTTTTTGGGATAACATTCTGTCCTCACTTTAGGAATTCTTCAGTGTGTACACATGCAGTATGCCAGCTGGGTTCAACTGCCCCGGAGGTAGAGTCAATGTTAATTAATTTTGGTATCAGCCAATCAGAGAGCAGGAGAGAGAGTGTTGCCTATAGCTAGAGTGGGAGGTTAGTCCCGGGGTGTAGCCAGGGATTTCAGATCTGCACACCAAGTGGATTCACTGCTACCCCCCCTTGTTAGGGTGAGCTACCCCCCCCCCGGGCTGTAACCAGACAATATTCAAATGTACACCAGGACCGTGTTTGTTGCATCATTTGGCACAATAAATACAACTTTTGTATCTCATGACGATGGTTGCTGCCATGCATGGGTAAATATAATGCCATGCATTTTCCCCAAGACACCCACATACCAGCCCAGAACCTGTAAAGTTGTATTGTCCTTGGGATGCAAAGAGAGTATTAGTGACCAATCCTTCTAGTTTCAACTCCTATGAATAAAATTACAG
The DNA here is from genome assembly GCA_016271365.2 of Neoceratodus forsteri. Lineage (NCBI taxonomy): Eukaryota > Metazoa > Chordata > Ceratodontiformes > Ceratodontidae > Neoceratodus > Neoceratodus forsteri. The sequence continues at coordinate 1,551,595,573 of CM057450.1, forward strand.
AAAGGTTCACTATTTTCTTTGTTAGTTTTCATGGAAAAGGGAAGCAGTTCAGAGCCTATTTGCTACCCCCCTTAAATAAAATTGCCCACCATGGAGTGCTTGGAGTATGCCTGCCTACACTCATGGGTCAGATTCATTTCTCTGCTGACTGGACATCACTTCCCCAGAGTCCTCTCTTCACAACTTCACTTGAAAAAGTTTATTTCTTTATAAGTCAGTAAAACATTTATTTTAGCCATCACGGTGGCGCAGAGGGCGGAGATGCTGGACGCCTTAGTTCGTGCCATGCCGGCGACCTGTGTTCGGGAACAGACTCCGGTCATCGGGGAGCTGGCCTGGGGGGGGAGGGGGAGCAGGATCGAGCTGCCCAATAGCATCTCTCCTCTCCCAGAGGGGTTCACCCTCCCGCAGTCCTGCCCCTCTGGGTGGAGGTCCAGTGGTGGTGCAGGCGGTAATGGGTGACCGGTAGGTGGGGCATCCCACAGTATGTGATGCATATGTGCCTTCACACATGCGCGCTTATGTCTAGGACTTGACGGTGGGTGAAAACATGGGGAAAAATGGCTAAACAAATAATTGAAAAAATATATATATTTATTTTAATGCTGCTTTTAGTGATTGAGGTATTATTTCTTATTTTTGCATTTTTTTCAGCGGTTCCCAGGAACAACAAATTCTCTTTACCACAGTGGTTCTTTCTGCAGTTCCCACTCTTTTTCTGAGGTAACATTTTTGCACTTGTAAACTAGATAGTGATTTTTGTTTCTTTTACTTTATTTACTTTGCGGTTCCCTATTTTTCATTGGAACTAGGATTTTAAGCAAAAGCTCTTTATTTTTAGCGCCTTTGCAACTATTTATACGTGGTTCCAGTGCTTGGAACCTGACTGAATTTTATTATTTTTCACTTTTGGAAACACTATTCTAAGGCCTCCTGATGAACTGGCATGTCAGATAGACCTAAAAAGAAAACGTGACCTACTGGTTTTAAAAACTGTATTAAGTGTACTAAAATAGTGGCTAAGGCAGACAGCCATGATCTTTGCCTAAGCTGTTTAGGTCCAGACCATAATTGTGAACTTTGCTCTAAATTTTGCTCAAAAACTGTTAAAAATAGAGCCAAAAGATGGGAAATTATGGCTTCTTGGTCTGCTTCTCCCTCAAATAAAAACCCTGAAGAGGAGTCATCTTCTCACAAATCTAAAGAAAAGTCTAATAAGGACTCCCTAGAAAATAAACCTGATAAAAATAATTCTGACCAAGCCAAAGACAGACATAACGAACAGGTTCCTGATTCAGTGCCTGCAAAAAAGAAACAAATAGAAAAACATTTCACTGCCCCTCCTGCTGAAAAGCAAAGGGAGACACCAGTGGAACAAAAAGATACACCCTCAGATGAAGAAATGGCTAAGGCTCAGCATTTATACCAGATTATACAGGCTATGGGCAATCTCTTTATTGCCCCTACTACCCTTCACAGTTCAGACCCTGGGGTTGTCCAGGGTTTTTACTCTGAGGGTGATGACCAACCAGAAGGTGACCCTTAGAACCTGATGTATCCCCTGACCAAGAGTTTGGCTCTCCCTCTAATGGCCAAGAGGATTTTCCCCCTCTCACTATACCTTCCTTCAGCATATGGACACTCTGGATCTCACTATCCAAGAGACCACTGACCAGGAGGAGAGGGAGGAAGACTTTAGATATGATGGGTCTCCCTCCCCCAAAAAAGATGTATTTGCCCTTACATAAATCACTTTGCAGAACAACTTTTAAAATACTTCAGAATCCCACTTCTATTTCTGGAGTGGACAAGAAAATTGAAAAAAGCTACCAACTGGAGAGGAATAATGCTGAATTTCTGTATATGCATCCTGACCACGAGGGGGTGGTGCTGGGTGCTGCTTGTGACAAAACTAAAGTGCCCCTATCCTTACAGCCTCTTGAAAAGGAATCTAGAAGGCTGGATTCTATGGGTGATAAAATCTTACACAACAGCTTCTTTGCTGCTTCACCTATCTACTTATGTGGCCTATGCAGCTCAATATCAAAAAGCTCTCTGGAACTCTGTGCTAGCTATCAGCCAACAGGCCCCATACAAAGTAGCCCAGGCCCTAGCGGAATCTGTAAAAACTGCCCTAGAGGCAACAAAGTACCAGTTTCACATGGCAGTGGACACTAATGACACTGCTTCTAGAGTCATGGCCCAGGCCATCTCCCTTAGATGCTATGCCTGGCTAAGAACAACCAACCTCTTACAGGACACTGACTAAAGCTATGAATTTCCCCTGTGAGAATAATTTGCTGTTTGCAACAAAACTGAAGCTTACGTGAAAAAGATGGAGGAATATAAAACAACCTATCAAAGTAATGCTGCAAATGAAAAAGCCTCTACTTCCTAGAGATCTTAGAGCAGAGGGAACGGAAGTAGAGGTTACTACCCCAGGGCCATCTACCATATGTCAATGTCCATGCCACTGGATTATTCTCAGATGACAGGTTTCTTCAGGGGAAGAGGAAGGAGAAGCCAGAGATGGGCTGGCCAGTCGTCTCCCTCAAATACTCAGTCTAAGCAAATCTCCTGACTGCAAAAGCCAGGTCGCCTCCCCTAGTAGGAGAAGGCTGACCCACTATCTCCCACTGGCACCTCATTACCACAGACAAGTGGGTGCTTGAGGTAGTGAATCAGGGACTTACCTTGCAGTTCAAAAAATCTCACTCAACAGGGTCAGAAGTCACTAAAATCTCCAACTCCTACAGAGATACCACTGTTGGAGTAAGAAGTAAAATCTCTTGCATCTGCAAAAGCAGTGGAAAGATTTCCCTTCCACCACTGGGGAAAGGGTATCTACTCCAGATATTTACTAACTCAGAAAAAACTGGGGACTGGCGACCCATTTTAGACCTCAGGTACCAGAACAAACACTTAATCCCAAATTCAAGATGGTCACCCTGGCTGTGGTGATTCCATCCCCGCAAAAGGGGGACTGGCTAGCCTTCCTAGACCTCAAGGATGCCTATTTTGACATTACAGTCAGGCAGTCCCACAGAAAATTCCTCAGATTCAAACTGACTTCAGGACATTATATTTTGCAGCACTGCCCTTCGGCCTTTCTTCAGTGCCCAGGGTCTTCACAAAAAGCCTGGCAGTAGTAGCTGCCTATCTCAGGAAACAACAGGTATCTGTCTTCTCCTACCTGGACGATTGGCTAATAGTGAACAAGTCTCCACAGGAGGTCAGAGACTCTGTCAGCCTAACTCAGAGTACCCTGGAGTCCTTAGGCTTTCTAATCAGTACTCAGAAATCAAACTTCAAACCATTTCAGTTACTGGAATTAATTGGGGCAGAACTGGACACACAAAAGGGAAAGGCCCTGTTCCCTCTTGACAGGGCACACAACCTTCAAAATCTATCAAATTCCTTCGTCCTGAGCCAGCCAAGACCAGCTAAACACTTCCTGAGGCTTCTGGGCCCCATGGCTTCTACCACAGCTGTGGTACCAGGCACCAGATTTCAAACGAGGGACATTCAGTATCACCTGAGGGCTCACTGGTCTATATCAAAACTCATTCCAGTCACCAGGACCCTGATACAAACCCTAGACTGGTGAAAGGACTTAAAAAATCTTAGGGAAGGGATATCCTTCCAGCAAAGGGAACCATCCAGAGTACTCACTACAGATGCCTCCCTACTAGGATGGGGGGGGCACACCTGGCAGACCAGTCGATAAGTGGGACAGGGTCCCCCAAGGAGTCCACTTACCACATCACCTCCTCGAACTCAGAGCTGTTTATCTGGCAATAAAAGCCTTTGTTCCTCATCTAAAAGGTCAGTCTGTCCAGATCAGACAACACTACAGCAATGTTCTACATCAACAAGCAGGGGGCACAAGGTCCACAAAGATTTACACAGAGACCATGAAGATTTGGTCTCTGGCCTACTCCCTGGAAGTACAGCTTTCGGACATTTACCTGCTAGGCAAGGACAACGTGCAGGCAGATGCTCCAAGTCGCATCAGTCAGGGCCATCATGAGTGGTCCCTGAATGGACAAGTATGGGCCACAGTTTTTAGGACATGGAGCACTCCAGAGATAGATCTCTTTGCTTCCAGCCTCAGTCACCAGCTTCCCCTGTACTGCTGCAGGCCTCCAGCTCTGGACACAGTACCAGTGGATGCCCTAAACCTGGACTGGACAGGGAAGTTCCTCTATACCTTTCCTCCTTTTCCCTTGATACTCAGGGTCCTCCTGAAACTCAGAATCCAGCCTGCCACCATGATTCTGTTGGCACCAGACTGGGCAAGACAACCTTGGTATTCCTTGCTCCTGGCCCCGTCAGCCAAGCAACCAGTTTGACTGCCCTCGAGCCACAGTCTCCTGACTTACCTCAGACAGGGATAACATATCCCAACATGGAGTCTCTTTGCCTTAAAGCCTTAAAGCTAGATTACCCAGACTCTCAGTACTCAGAACAAGTCCTAAGGATCCTTGCCTGCTAAGAAACCTAGTACTAAAAGATCTATGCTTCCAAATGGAAAAGGTTTTCCCTATGGTGCAAGGACAGGTATATTCACCCACTGAAAGCTACTCTCTTTCACAGCTTGACTACTCGGTGCACCTATAGGCCTCAGGCCTAGGTGCCTCATCCCTGAAAGTCCACTTAGCAGCCATTTCAGCTTATAGTTCTGCTGGGAAGGAGGAGTCTATAATTTCTCATTTCATCTTTAAGAAATTTTTCAGGGGCCTGTTACACCTTCAACCCCCACTCAGGAAACCTATCCCTCCCTGGGACTTGAACCTCTGCATAACCAAACTCATGGAGCCTCCTTTCAAGACTATGGTTACAGCAGTGCTAAAGTACAGCACTTGTAAAACAGTCTTTTTGGTGGCAATCACCTTAGCCAGAAGGATTTCAGAGATGAAGGCACGTTGCACTGAACCCAACTACATTATCTCCCACAAAGATAAAGTAGTTCAGAATGAATAGGAAATTCCTGCCCAAGGTAGTGTCTGAATTCCACTTGAACCAGTCCATAACACTCCCTGTCTTCTACATAGACAAATCCACTTATGGTGAGCGAAAGCTACACAGTTTGGACTTCAAGAAGGTACTAACCTACTACCTGGAGCACACCAAGCAGCTCAGGACTTCCCATACCCAGTTGTTCCTCACCTATGGAGAGGCAGGCAAGGGCAGGCCAAACTCTAAGAGGACTATCTCTTGCTGGATAGTCTCCTGCATTCAGTTCTGCTACAGTAAGGCTGCCAAGCAACCACCTCAAGGCCTCAGGACCCACTCCATTAGGGGCACTGCAGACTCGGTGGCAGCTGCAAGGGACATACCCTTGCTGGACATCTGCAAAGCAGCTACCTGAAAGACACTAATTTTGTTTTTATCTCTTTTAGATATTTCCTGAAGACCCAAGGTTGAAACATCGATTTTTAACTCTATTTTCTATTTTCAGTGTGCAATTAATATTAGCATTTTGTTTTACCTGGAAGACTGTACACACTTTCATAAAACACTACTGTTTGGATGTACAGTGCAGGTCAGATGCCAAATTTGGCACAACAGTCCTGCAGATCCTGTTTCCAAAGTAGGTTCTGTACCCGCCTCCCACCTACACTGCTTTGTAGTCTGCATGTGTACAAGCATACTGAAGAATTCCTGGGATGAAATTTGATTGCCCAACATCATTTTTCGTTCATTGGCAGAAAATTAGTTTCCCAGCATGAAATTTGATTGCACACTACGACTGGTTGCTCGACTTGAAATTTGATTACGCATCATGATTTTGGGTTTTGCGACTTAAAATGTGCTTTTTTTAACCATGAAATTTGATTGTGTATACAGTGACAACTCCTCTCTTGGCATATGGCATAGGGCTCTGCATGTCTGAACCCGTGGGTGGCAGAAGGCCCTGTGCATTGGCCAACAGATGGACTCTTTCCCCTGTGTCAGTATCTGCAGCTACACAGAAGTGCAGAGAACATAAAGCCCTGCACTTCTGCAGCCCATCTGACAGCCCCATGAATTATCAGCATCTGTCGCTGTAAGGAACTGCAGGGCATGCAAGGACCCTGCACTTCCATAAGTGAACAGAGCCTTCCCCTTCTTCCCTTGGGTCCTGTACATTTGCATGTCTTCATGAAGGTCATGAAGGGGCCTGTGTGAATGAGGATACAACTCCACTATCTCAAAAAGAAAGGACATTCTTTGAGAAAAACTTCATTAATGCACCAGTTAGGAGTTCAAGTTAATGACCACAAAAAGTAGGATATATGAGGCGTTAGGGTTTCCAAACCCAATTCCCACCCCGAACAATGAAAGACTCACCCCACCCCTCCCAAAACAACAAAACGAAAAAAATGGGGTCTGGGGTCTCAGTTCTTGGCTAATCAGTGGTGGGGTCTTCTCCTGGGGTTTCAACTAATGCCCACCAGCGCCCTTAGCAACAAGGCTATATGTGATCTCCCTTCCTCATGTAGGAACCGGCATGAAGAAAGTTACAACACGCTGTATTGGTAACATGTGGCAAGTCACACTTTTCTACTTTTGAAGTGTGTATCAGTATGAGCCATTGACCTGAAGCTGTACCTTGTGCTTCGGGCAGAAGGCTATGGGCTGGGGGGAGGGTGAACATTACAGTTGACAAACCCAAGAAAGACCCCACCACTGATTCATCAAGACCCAGAGACAAAAACTCAATTTTTTCCTTTTGCTGCTTGGGGGAGAGATAGGGTTGAAACCCTAACACCACATTTCCTACCTTTGTCACGTTAATCTGAATCTTAACTGATGTATTAATGCAGGTTTTGCAGTGTGTGTGTGTGTATGTGTGTGATTTTGGTTTTACGACTTAAAATGTGCTTTTTAACCATGAAATTTGATTGTGTATACAGTGACAACTCCTCTCTTGGCATATGGAAACCCTAACACCACATTTCCCTACTTTTGTGGTGTTAACTTGAACCTTAACTGGTGCAATAACAAAGTTGTAAGGATATATATTAAATAATAATAATAATACCTCTAGACCCACACACACACACCCCCACACACCACACACACACACACACACATACACACAGACACACACGATGGGCAGGAGTGTGACTTGGGAAATATTCTCACTTCTGCAGAGTGAGTTCTGGATACTCATGAGTGCCGAAAGCACGAGTGAGAGTAACCAAAGCTCACTCTGCAGGAGTGAGAATATTTTCCATAGCACATGGTCTGCACATCATGTGTGCTATTTATATAATAGAGGTGGGAGCTTTAGAAATATTTTTTTCTGTGTCCTTTTTCTGTTTGTGTGTGGCGTGTGTGTGAGTTTTTCTGAATGGGCTAGAAGTCTTAGAAACACCATGGTACACAGGTGAGTTTCCTTTGCAATGGTAACTGAGTAACTTGTAGACCTTAGTGAGAAAGAGAAACTGTTTTATGAAGCAGTTTCATTTAGAATGCAGGTTGTAGTGAGTGAGTGGTGACATCAGCACAGAATGGATAAACGGCATTTATCATCACTGTGCTGATGTCATCCTCATTTATCACACTCCAGTGAAGCTATCTCCATTTATCACACTGTAGAAGCTCCCACCCCTACATATATTACAGTGGCACGGTAGTGCCACCATAGTTTGGGTTGAGTACCCCATTTAAGGTTAAATCTCAAATTTTGCACCTTAATAACTTTGCAACTGTACAACGGATTTGCCTGACATTTGGAATGCATGGTCTAGAGCCATAGATCTCTGGACCTGGCAAGTTGCGTTACAGTCGGACATACGGTTGCAGAGCTACAGTGCACAAAAAACACAAATTACGGATTTTTGTGCATTTCTTTGCTCATGCCTACAGCCTGCACGGTTTGCATGATTGATCTGAAAACTTCAGGGAACATGCAGCAAGGCTCCCCGATGTGCCTTTTGAAGATTTCGTGAAAAATTATTAAACAGTTCAAAAGTTACTAAAAATAAATGAATCCCATTATAGTCTATGGGAAAAAGTTAACTACTGTGACAGTGTCTCAAAGGCCATTTTTAGTGTCACAAATGAGCCTTTTACTTTCATGAGTCAGCCTTTTTTTTTTCTTCAGTTACAGCTCAGAAAAATGCTTGCCATTTAAATTTGGAACCCTCTAGGGACACAATTCTTGTTGTGTTCATCTAGTCGAGCCTGAGGATGTTAGCCATGTCTTTTGAGGTTAAACCCCCCTAGAAATGTGTTTTAAAATTTTTGTAAAAAGTAGTGTCGCAAAGTACTTTCGCAAATGCGACACGTTCGTGATTTTTTTTGGCAAAAGTGTCATGATTTGCGAAAGTAATTTGTGAAAGTATGGCCAAAATAACAGGAATTCTTTGCCACCCTGCTGCATAACAACAGTTTGGTCTTTTGGGCTGAAATATACAGGGAAGAAAGCCAACATCCCACAGATATGCATTTTGGTGGTTTGGTGCCAAAATATTATTGGGCTGCAAAGTTATGACACTCTGAAGTCGATGATTTTTCCCATAGGATAACATTACGGCATCTGCCTTTCGGTTCCCGTATCTCTAAAACGGTTCGAGACATGGACTTGTCACAAAAAAGCTTAGTTCCCCACTGGGACCTAGTACAAAACTAGCCTGGAAAGTCCTAAATATGAGATTATTTTTTTTCACGTCATAAGTTCCTGAGATATAAGCAATTTAGTATTCCAAGTGCTCATTTTCTGGTCAGAGGCCATTATTATGCCCATATTCTTTATATTCACTGTGCTTCTGAATGCCCCTTTTTGGGACACAAACTGTCTGCATTTGCGTTACTGTTACCGTTAGCGTTTGCGTTTCCGTTTCCATTTGCTTTACCATGTGCATTACCGTTTGCATGAGTGTTTAAACTTGTGTTTGCATTATTGTTAACTTTTGCGTCACCATTTGTGTTACAGTTACAGTTTGATTTTGCATTTGCGTTACCGTTACCGTTTTCATTAGTGTTTCCATTTGCGTCACCGTATGCGTTACCATTTGCGCTTGCATTTGCGTTTTCATTTGCGTTACTGTTTCCTTTTGCATCACCATTGGCATTACCGTTACCATTTGGGTTTGCATTCCCATTACCGTTAGTGTTTGTATTTACGCTTGCGTTTCCATTATCGTTTGCATTACTGTTTCCTTGTGCGTCACCACTGGCGTTACTGTTAGCGTTTACATTTGCGCTTGCATTTGCGTTTTTATTTGCGTTACTGTTTCCTTTTGTGTCACCGTTGGCATTACCGTTTGCATTTCCATCACCATTTGCGTTTATGTTTCTTTCACCATTACCGTTAGCGTTTGCACTGCCATTTGTGTTACTGTTTGCATTTCCGTTTGTGTTACCATAACACCGTTTGCATTTGACTTCACGTTTGCGTTCCCGTTACACTTACCATTAGTGTTTGTGTTTCAGTCACCATTACTGCTACCATAAGCGTTACTGTCACGGTTATTATGCAGAAATGGGCAGCATGGTGGAAGTGCACACTCAAAAAGAAGGGAAATTCATGGCAAAAGACTCAATTAATGCATCAGTTAGGGTTGTTCCACAGTGACAAAAGCAGGGAAATTCGGTGTTAGGGTTACCACCCCTTGCACCCCACACCCACCATGCCCCCACCAACAGGCATCAGGGTGTGAGTTGGGGTCGTTGGCCAATCTCTCACTCCATTCTTCTATACTGCACCACCTCAGCTACTTTACACATGGGATGGGGTAAGAGTTAGGCTGATGACCCCAGTGCACAACCCGATGAATGTTGGTGGGGGCAGGGTGGGTGTGGGGTGCAATAGATGGTAACCCTAACACCAAATTTCTCACTTTTGTCGCTAGTAATAATCCTAATTATATTAATAAGTATATATATATATTATATATATATATACACACACACACACACACACATACGCACATATATACATATACATATATATATATACACACACATATATACATATACACATATACACACATATACACACACGTAACACTACACACACACACACACACACACACACTGCAAAAACCTGCATTAATACATCAGTTAGGATTCAGATTAAAGTGACAAAGGTAGGGAAATGTGGTGTTAGGGTTTCCAACCCTAACTCCCCACCCCTACCCCCCAAGCAGCAAAAGGAAAAACATTAGGGGGTTGGCTGTCCTGAGTCTTGCCAAATCACTGGTGGGGTCTTCCTTGGGTTGCTCAACCCTTCAAAAACATAGAAACATAGAATTTGATGGCAGATAAGGACCACTTGGCCCACCCAGTCTGCCAACTTCCCTACCTAATGGATAAGCTGCAGATCCTAGCTAACCAACAGCCTACTTCTTCCAACCACCCCCCCCCAGAAATGCCATGTCTGTCCCATGCATTCTTGAATTCCACCACTGTTTTTGACTCACAACCTCCTCAGGAAGGATGTTCCATGCATCATAACCTACTCCTTGAAAAATATTTCTTCACATTACCTCTGAGCCATCCCTCTAGCTTCAAATTGTGCCCCTTGTTCTTGCACACCTCTTTTTCTGAAAGATGCTACCCTCTTGGATTTTGTTGATTCTCTTGAAGTATTTGAAAGTTTTAATCATGTCCCCCCTCTCCCTCCTCTCCTTAAGGCTATACAAATTAAGATCCTTAAGTCTCTCTTGATATGTCTTCTGGTGCAGACCCTGCACCATTTTAGTTGCCCTCCTCTGGACTGCTTCCATCCTGTCTATGTTTTTGCAGAGATTGGGTCTCCAGCACTGGACGCAGTACTCCAGATGGTCTCTCACCAGCTGTCTGTACAGAGGGATAACAACTTACTGTTTTCTACTGGTGATGCCTCTCCCTATGCATCCCAGTATCCCACCAGCCCTACATACTGCCCTCTAACATTGCTTGCTCACCTTTAAGTCAAGTCATCTGATATGACTATCCCAGGTCCCTTTCCATTTTTGTTGTTAGTATCTCACCCTCCATTGTGTACTCTTCCCCTGGGTTTTTGTTTCCCAGGTGCATTACTTTGCACTTCTTAGCATTGAATCTAAGTTGCCATACATTTGACCATTCCTCCAACCTTGCCAAGACCCTTTTCATCCTTTCCACCACCTTGTGTATCAACTCTGTTGCAGATCTTTGTGTCATCTGCAAAGAGACACACTTTCCTTCCAGTCCCTCTGCAATGCAGCTTATAAGGACATTATAGAGGACTGGTCCTAATCTGAACCCTGCTGTACCCTAGTAACCCCCCTCTTCTTCAGAGTGGACTCCGTTACTATTACCCTCTATGTCCTGTTCTCCAGCCAATTCTTTACCCAGTCTACCATCTTGGGACCCACCCCCAGGCTGGTTAATTTGACTATTAATATTTTGTGTGGGACTGTGTCAAATGTCTTGCTAAAGTCTAGCTAGGGCATGTCTACAGCCCTCCCTGATCTACTACTTTGGTCACCCAGTCAAAGAACTATTAGATTCATCTGACATGACCTTCCCGCTGTGAATCCATGCTGCCTTTGGTCTTGTGCTCCTCTGCCCTTTAGGTACTCAACAATTCTTTCCTTCAGAAGTGATTCCATAATTTTCCCCAATCACTGAGGTTAAACTAACAGGTCTGTAGTTTCCTGCTTCTGCCCTGCTCCCACTTTTGTGAAGTGGAATAACACCTGCCCTCCCCCAGTCTTCAGTTACCACCTCATCCTCCCATGATTTATTAAAGAGGGTAGTCAGTGGTGTCACTAGTTCTACCCTTAGTTCTTTTAGAATTCTGGGATGAATCCCATCAGGCATTCTGAAAAATAATAAAGTAAAAGACAAGTAGCGAAGAAGTGAAGGTAGGTGAACTGAGGCAATACGACTCACTCACACAGAGCATTCAGTTGCTGGAGAAACAGAACTGAGGTAGGCGAGGAGGTCAGCAGTGGTTATTGGCTGGCGTGCATCGCCTTGCAGTGTCACCCAGGCACCATAGGACAGTAGCCACTGCTGGCACCCTGGCCAAAAGATCTGGTCCCACAGGATCCTAGCATCTCCAGCTTAGACCCAAGAGTGGTACTCCATGGAGAAGATATTCTGGAAGATCACCAGTTATAGTAAGTACATAACTTTCATTTTTTAGCCAAGATTTTAAGAGTTGAAGCTTACTAAGTAGAGACAGAGAGAGACACACAGAGAGAGAGAGAGACACTATTCCTAGAGACCTATGTTTTTCTAAATAAGAAATACATGGTATAAAAAGAAATAAACATTCAAGGTATAAAGAGAATAAAATGAAAAACATATGAATAAAGAGAAAAAAAATTGCTTGGGGGGGAACTAAATAAATGCTTGCAGCAGTTGTTGTTTAGGCTCTGTTGTTACTATAGAGATGGTCCTCAAGGAAGCGGCAGCAGAATTATTTCATTCACAAAACCTTTCAAGACCATAGCATAATGCTGCTTAATACAATGTAGTGTACTAGGAATGCGATTTCTAGTGTGTATAAGGTCATTTTGAGGTAGTTTATGAATGTAAACGTGATAAGAAATAAAACTAAATTTTCCGTGAATGTAAAGAAATAAGAAATTCCAGAAAAATAAAAAGAAATATTATTAAAAATAAAAGAATTTCACTGGGTCTCTAACTATTCTATATAACGGGAGCAGCAGAGAACTCTGTTTACCCTAAACAGTACAGTACAATACTGTTTTAGTTTCTAGTGTTTTCAAGTATCATAAATACTATACAGGTTTAGTAAACAAAAGTTAAACACATCAGGAATAATTAGCAATGGTTACTGGCCAGCTTGCATCACCACGCCGGTGCTACAGACCAGTAGCTGCTGCTGGCCCGCCAAAGATCTGCTCCTGCTGGGTCCTAGTGCCTCCGTCTTAGACTCATGAGTGGGACCACATGGGAAGACTGATTCTAGTAAGATCCTCTCTTCTCACTTGCTTTCGGACCTTAATCTCAGCCTTACTAATTTCTGTTTTCATAGCAAATTTATTATCTGTGTAGTTAATACCAGTAACTCTGTTGCCGTGTTACTATATTTTTGTTTTGTGATAGTTTTTTTCTTTTAATGAAAGATGCTAGACAAGAATAAACTGTACTGTATATTATTCTGAGACTAGATGCTGTTTTTACTGGCATTATAAACTTTGCCGTAAATGTCCATTTGCCTTTCTCCCAGCCAACAAAAGTTTTGCTTCCTTTCTTTTTCCAACAGATTGAAGAAACAGCAAAGTCACAGAAAATAAGTTATGTGTTTTACCCTAGGTTGACATTTCCTGGTAATCTGATTGACTTTCTGGTGGATTTTCTTGCAAATCTCTGGCCTTCCTCTATGCACTGCAGTGCCCTCTTGATGTCCCGTGCCCAGTGATCTCTCTCTTCAAGATAGGAGGCCTGAAAGAAATGGTCCTGCTGCTTGGCTGTCCTGAATTTAAACACAAACTGAAAGAAAGAAAAGTCATGGTTACTAAACAATTCAAATAACATAGAAACATAGACTTTGATGGCAGATAAGGACCGCTTGGCCCACCTAGTCTGCCCATTTCCCTACCTACAGTATAACCTGGAGATCCTAGTTAACCAACAGCCTATTTCTTCCTACCCCCCACAAAAATTGCCTTATGTCTGTCCCATGCATTCTTGAATTCTCCCACAGTTTTAGACCCCACAACCTCCTCAGGAAGGCTGTTCCATGCGTCCACCACCCTCTCTCTGAAAAAATACTTCTTCACATTGCCCCTGAGCTGTCCCCCCTCTATCTTCAAATTATGTCCCCTTGTTCTTGCACATCTCTTTTTCTGGAAGATGCTACCCTCTTGGACTTTGTTGATTCCACTGAGGTACTTAAAAGTTTCAACCATGTCCCCCCTCTCCCTCCTTTCCTCAAGGGTGTACATATTAAGCTCATTTAGTCTCTCCTCGTATGGCTTATCTTGCAGACCCTGCACCATTTTAGTTGCCCTTCTCTGGACTGCCTTCATCCTGTCTATGTCCTTGCAGAGATGGGGTCTCCAGAACTGGACGCAGTACTCCAGATGGGGTCTCACCAACTGTCTGTACAGAGGGATAACAACTTCCTGTTTTCTGCTGGTGATGCCTCTCCCTATACATCCCAGTATCCCCCAGCCCTCCCTACTGCCTTCTCACATTGCTTGCTAACCTTAAGGTCATCTGATATGATTACCCCAGGTCCCTTTCCATTTTTGTTGTTGTTACTACCTCCCCCCACTGTGTAATTTTCCCCTGGGTTTTTGTTTCCCAGGTGCATTATTTTGCACTTCTTTGCATTGAATCCAAGCTGCCATACTTCTGACCATTCCTCCAACCTTGCCAAGTCCCTTCTCATCCTTTCCACGCCTCCCTGTGTATCAACCCTGATGCAGATCTTTGTGTCATCTGCAAAGAGGCATACTTTTCCTTCCAGTCCCTCTGCAATGTCACTTATAAAGACATTAAAAAGGACTAGACCCAGTACTGAACCCTGCAGTACCCCACTAGTAACTCTTCTTTCTTCAGAGTGGACTCCATTTACAATTACCTTCTGTGTCCTGTTATCCAGCTAATGTTTTACCCAGGCTACCACCTTGGGACCCACTCCCAGGCTGGTTAATTTGACTATTAATCTTTTGTGTGGGACTGTGTCAAATGCCTTGCTAAAGTCTAGGTAGGCCATGTCCACAGCCCCTCTCTGGTCTACTACTTTGGTCACCCAATCAAATAAATCAATTAGATTTGTCTGACATGACCTTCCGCTGCGAACCCATGCTCTCTTGGATCCTGTGCCCCACTGGCCTCTAGGTACTCAATAATTCTTTCCTTCAGAAGTGATTCCATCACTTTCCCTACCACAGAGATCAAACTGACAGGTCTGTAGTTTCCTGCCTCTGTTTTGCTCCCACTTTTGTGAAGGGTAATCACATCCACCTTCCTCCAGTCCTCAGGTACCACACCATCCTCCCATGATTTGTTAAAAAGGGTAGTCAATGGTGTCACTAGTTCTCTCCTTAATTTCTCTAGAATTCTGAGGTGAATTCCATCAAGCCCCATTGCTTTGTCCACCTTCAGTTTTCAGAGTTCTTTCAGAACCCTTTCTTCTGTGAAAGGACTGGGATCAACCCCCCTATCCAGAGTGCTTCTGTTAATTGGATTAGGCACCTCCCCCTCCTCCTCCTCTTTTGTGAATACTGAGCAGAAGTATTCATTCAGTATCCCTGCTTTTTCACTGTCCCTCTCTGCCCACCCACCGTCCATTCTAGTCAGCCTCACTAGCCCTCCCTTTGTCTTTCTATGCTCCCTGATATACCTATAAAAGGTTTTATCCCCCTTTTTAACTGAGTTGACTATCTTTTCCTCGGTTTGGGCCTTTGCTATTCTGACTACCCTCCCTGCTTCCTTCTGCTTTAACTGGTACAGTTCTCTGTCCTGCTCCTTCTGCGTTTCCTTATACCTCCTAAATGCTGTCTTTTTCTCCCCAACCTTCACCGCCACCTCTTTTGAGAACCATAGTGGCTTTTTCTTTCATTTTGATTTGTTTATTTGCTTCACACAAAGGCTTGTTGCCTCTGTGATGGCAGTTTTGATGTTTCCACATTGTTGCTCAACCCCTCCTTCTAGCCTGTTTGCTAGTGCTTTTCTAAGGCACTCTCCCATCTTGCCAAAGTCAGCCCTCCTGAAGTCCAGAACCTTCACTTTTGTATGGGTTGACTCTGTAACTGAGTTTATTGTGAACCACACTGTTTGGTGGTCACTTGTTCCCAGATGGCTACCCACTTCTAGATCTGAGATCCTCTCACTGTCCCCATTTGAGAGTACAAGTTCTAAGATTGCTCCCTCATGAGTGGGTTCCAAAACTAGCTGTCTAAGGCGTGCCACCTGAAGGGCATCGAGAATGGCCCAGTGCACTCCATACTACTACGGTGTTCTACATCAGCCTGTATCAGAGTCCTTCCTTTTCTACATCTACACTGCCATTTATTCCACCAGCTTTAGTCTCTTTATTTGTATTTTAATGCTGTACACTGTGGCCTGGATATTCAGACTGCGCCAGGCTGTGGCGCAATCCTGGGCGCAGTGCAACTTAGCTGCGCAGGGGCGTTGACAGGGTGATATTCAACGGAGCCGCGCCATGGCACAGCATCGCTGAATATTGCACCTGGCCACCGCGGTGCGCGTAGCACAGTGGCACTGCACCAGCGCAAGTGGCCAGAGTGGAGCAAGGGGATGCAGCTAGCACAAGTTCCATTGCGCTAGGCGCAACAACCGCGATATTCAAAAGTGCACATGCAAATGGGGCCACAATGCATGCAAAGGCGCAAATGAGGCCATTGCATGTCATTATCCTTCATTGCATGCAGGTGCACAGATCCTGGTGACTTCGCCTGATGCCCTGCCAGAGCTGCAGCAGCCGGGGATAACGCCCCTGCATCACAGCAAAGTGCCCCACTGCCTGATCGGCAGGCATATGTAGTAGAAATAAATGTCAATATCCTGGTGGTCAGTGGACGCTCGCAGCCTGATAGCGGGCGTCGGTGAAAATAATGCCACACCAAAACAACCCTGGTGGACTGAGTGGTACCCCCTCCCCACCTGCCCACTGGGCCCCACTGCCTGCTCCTCCTCGGTCAGTGGTGGGTGGCATCTCCCCACCGGCTTGCAGCCCACCCGACTGACACCGTGCGGTGAGCAGTGCCACTGGTCCACAGCGTGGCAGCCTGGCAGGGCGTGCAGCCCGTGCGTGCACAGTCGAATATTATATCTGGACTGTGTGGTAGTATGGGCTGCGCCCATTATTCACTGTGAACCAATGGCGCTCTGGCCGCTAGTGGTGTCAGTCAGCGAGCGGCGAGGTGGCAACGGTGAGGAGCTACCGCACGCTGCTGACCAGGGGCGGGCCAGTGGGGCTCAGTGGGCGGGTGGAGAGGGGGGTACCATTAGTCCACCAGGGTTGTTTTGCTGTGGCATTATTTTCTACTGATGCCTGCGATCGGGCTGCGAGCGGTCCACTGGACCACCAGGGATATTGGACGTTTATTTTCTTCTACATATGCCCACGATCGGGCTGCAAGCGGTCCACTGGACCACCAGGAATATTGGATGTTTATTTGCTACTACATATGCCCACGATTGGGCTGCAAGTGGTCCACTGGACCACCAGGGATATTGGACATTTATGTTCTTCTATATATGCCCGCGAACAGGCATGGGGGGTGCCGCCACGAAGGTGCAGCTGGAGCTCAGGTGGCCACCCACAGGTGGCAGCTGCCATGTTGCGCCCTGCAATACGGCAGCTCACCTGTGGATTGACTGCTGCTGTTCCTTTTTTTTTCCCCGGCTCACCTGTGTGCAGGTAGGGGTTGCGCATGCATGGGCTCAGCACATCCCGGGCTGAATGTCGGGATGTGTAGATGTCATGGAGCACGCCCCCACCTGCGCCCGCATACATTACTGATGTGCTCCAGCGCGATCAGGATTTGTGCCAGGCACAATCCCTGCTTTGAATATCGTGCAGATCAAGATGCTGCGCACGGCGCAACAGTGTTGCAGATCGTATGCTAACCTTCTGAATATCCGGGCCTGTACATATGTTTTGCTCCATTTACTTTTTTTTGCCATTGTAATTTGCTCAATTGTACTCCATACTTTATTTTGTTCTCTGTTCATTAATACTGTGTATGCTTGCATTGATGCTGTTAGGAAAGTAAAGTAGGCAATAGGCAAGTTGGAAAACCAGATACATAAACATTTGAGCTCAGTAGATTCACTTGAGTTCATTACTTCCACATTATAAATACATTATGAATGTGGAGTGCAATTAAATAATGGATAAGGAGGCAGAAAGCTTTTGCTCTGCAGGGAAAAAGCCAACTTTTTCACTTCCATAGTGCGGCAGTTTCTTCGTGGGGAATGATCCTGCGCAATTTTGCCTTTTAGTTATAGTAGTGTGCATTCTTGTTAATTGTAAGATTTGCAGATCCTGGCACATACAGTGCTAAGGCATCAGATATGGAGGTGGGGGGGGGCACAAGCTTAATTCTTTCAACCATTTACACTTCTTCTGCAATGTTCCTAAGCAACCATGCACCCAGGACCCTCTGGCATCTTAGTCTGCCCTCTACCTCTCTTTTTCTAAATTCCTGGATCCACCCTGAGCTAGATGCATCACAGATTAGATTCTAGGTGCAGTATAAGAGAAAATAGGATGTCAAAATATCTGTAATTAACATTTTCCTATTACATGTTTAGCTATCGAGACAGACACTATTCAAGCATCGCACAAAGAGACATTGTCCCCATTTAATTAGTTAGACTGACTGGTACCTACTGGGTACTTATTAGCCTAACTAAAGGAACTGACATCATTTTTTGTTTGAAACTAGCATTAAGAGAAATATAATTTCATCTTTAAACCCCACACCTTTGACCACTGCAAAATCTAAGCAAAAATGCTAGTCCTACCCCCCTTTCATAAAATGTTGGGGAATCAGAAAATGTTGTGTGTTGTAAGATGGAATACAGTAGAGGTCTTTTACATCAAGACCAATAGCTTCATTTTTGTCATGTAATCTGGATACAAAAAACACATGTACCATGGAGAGGAGCTCACCCTTCCCTTAGTACATTTATTTCTTCTCTCCTGTTACATGCCAAAAATAAAGCCATAGCCTCTTGCTGTAGTGGACCACTTTATCGTCTCAGTACACAGCACTCTCAACCCCCAACACCTCATAAAATAGCTTCTCCATTTTCATCTTGAAGTCTTTAGAGTTCGTGAACACAAGAGGGTGAGAGTCAGAAATCTGACTAGCACTGCAATAATCTAAACATTCCTTGAGAAAGTCATGTAAATGGGTGTGGGATAGATAACATAGACACAGGTAATACAGCTTTAAAACACACCGTAGTGTGATATTCATTTCTCCACAAAAATAATAAACTAATATAAAAAAATAAAGCAACTCAAAGTCCTGCTACAATTGGTAGCTTTTCACAGTACTGATCTTAAAATTCAGAGCTTTTACCACTGTGACAATTCCCAGCTACTTCTCTCAGGTAGTTCCTTGCACTATGGTAATCAAGGTTCATCTGCTGGATCTCACTTCTAGGAGGGGTATTTATAGTGGCTAGCTAGGTCACCTGACCTGCCCCTTAACCTAGACATACATTCTGCCAGCTCTACAATTAAAAAAATCAGGCAGGATGACCCACATACGTAAACATTCAAGTTTACTTTAAGTAATGCATTGGTTTGTATGAAATAATACATTTTCTGGAACCCCAGAACAGCCTTGCATAGATAATTAGGCTTTAATAAGCCCTTAGTCCTGCCCATTCTTTTGAGAGTGGCAGCTGTGCACAATATAAAACAAGGCATGTGAGGGCACGTTTTTCTCTTCACTTGCTCATTTCTCTGGCTTCTGGATTCAGGTGAGTCTGGCACAGAGGCCATGGGTAAAGTATGGAAAATAGATACTTTTATTTTTAAACCTGTTTTTACTTTCCTCAAAGGGTGTTATGTATACATTCCAAGAATAGGAACCTTTATCTGTTTCCAGCACCAGGGTTAAGTATAGTGTTCACAGGCAACTCCGAACATTATTGTATCCTTTTCCTAGTTATATTTTATACTCCCTGTTTGTTTGGTAAAATGAGTTTCTTCTGTTTGTTTTGGGTTTAGCTGTGGAAAAATGAGGGAGACTTTCTTGTTTTAATCCCCTGGCTTACTTATACCTGCAGTACTTGCTGAAAAAAAATAAAACAACCGCTCTTTCTCCTGGTTTACTTTTCACCTGTTTTGTTGTTTGTTTGTTTTTTTTATACCAGAAAGCAAATCACCATTTTGGGGGAAGGGCTTCAGCAGAGGTACTGATTTTCTCTACTGCCAGTACCTTCTGCGGCCCATTTTTGTACAGCTTTCTGTTCAACCTGCCTGATAGCATTATTTAAGTTTTTGGCTGCATTAAATAAAGCACTTTTTACCACTTTTATGCCCTGCACAAAGCTAAGCACTTTATCAGCTGTTTATAATTCCTGAACACCTCTAAGGTACTCCAAGCACTTTATAAACCCTTGTTTTATATAAAGATTTTTTATCAGGATTTTAACCAAGCACATTTAAGCATTTTTTAAACCATTTTATCAAGGCTGTATCATGTCATGAATTTCATCACATTCAATACAGTCTGCAGATACCTGTAGTTATATAGACACTATTCATTAGGGACCTATCCAATCAAGCAGGATTTACCTGCAAATACACATTAAGGCCTGGATATTCAAATGGGTTAGCATGGCACAACAGGGAATGCAGCCAACACCAATGTGCTCGGTAGCGATATTCAAGGGGCAAGTTGCAATGCGCAACTCCCAATGTGCCAGGGTGCATCGGTAATGTATGCGTGCAAGCGGCGGTGGCGTGCCTATGCATATCGGCACATCCCGGATATTCAGCCCAGGATGCAGCACACATGCTGGCACACACCTACCTTGCACCATTCACGGGGCACAAGGATGTGCTTGGTAAAACCAGGAACAAGTCCAGGCCACCCACAGGTGAGCCACCATATTGCAGGGTGCATACGGCAGCTGCCAGCTGTGGGTGCCCACCCCCACCCTGAACTTTGACCCCAAGCCCCTGCCCTGGGAGCGATGTGCCTCCGTCCTGTCGCCCGATCGCAGGCGACTGCGCCTGTAATCACGGTGGTCCAGTGGATAGCTCCCCCCATCGCCCAATTGTGGGTATATGGTACATAAAGACCCTGGTGGCCCGGTGGATACCCCCCCATCACCTGATCATGGGCATATATAAAAATAAACCCTGGTGGTCCAGGGAGACGCCCTCCAGCACCCGATCATGTGCATAGGTTGTAACACACCCTGGTGGTCCTGTGGAATGTCTTCCATCGCCTGATCCCGGGTATGTGTGAAATGAACATCCCTGGTGGTCCAGTGAATTTCCCCCCCCATTGCCTGATCGCGGGCGGACAAGTGAAACAAGCTCTGGTGGTCCAGTGACCCCTCCCACCCACCACTGGAGTCCCCCCGCCACCCAGAACCTCCTCCCAGTCTGCAACGGGTGGCAGCACCCCACCCGTGCCTCCCGGCTGCCAGCCGACGATTAGTGGTCAAGTTCAGTTGCGTTTGTTGGTCCACTGTATGGGACCACGGCATGGTGACCATGGCCACTACACAGGCCTGATATGACACATATCGGGCTCTGTGAAGGCTGTGCATGGTCTGCACACCTACTGGTCCATGCTGTGGATCAATGGGCATACAGACCGTGCATTGTACGCTGTATGTTGGCAGGTGGCTGGGAGGCATGCAGGCGGGTGCTGCCACCCGCTGCTAACTGGGAGGGGGGTGCTGGGTATGGGGACCTCAGTGGGTGGTGGGATGGGGTATCCACTGACCACCAGGGCTTCTTTGTTATGTCTGCTCTGCGATCGGAAATGGGGGGATTCCACTGGACCACCAGGATGTTCATTTACACATGCCTGATCGGGCAATGGGGACCTTCCACTGGACCACCAGGGTGTTACAACCTATGCTCGGGCACTAGAGGGTGTTCCCCTGGACCACCAGGGTTTATTTTAACAGATGCCCGCGATCGGGCGATGGGGGGGGGTATCCACCAGACCACCAGGGTCTTTTATGTACCATATGCCCGCCATCGGGCAATGCAGGGGGTATCCACTGGTCCACCCACCAGAGTTATTACAGAACCTCTGCCCTCGATCGGGCACACAGGAGTGGGGGAACAACCATGGGACTGTGGGGTCTCAGTCCCCACAGCTGCAGCCTGGTAGAGCACCAGGCTGTTGCCGAGGATCGGGCGCACTGCATGTAAACGTGGGGCGATAATGACATGCAATGGCCCCATTTGTGCCTTGCATGCATAATGGCCTCATTTGCATGCCCAGTGCTGAATATAGTGGTTGATGCACCTAGTACAACTGCACATGCGCTGGTACATCCCCTGCTCCATTCTGCCACTTGTGTTAGTGCAGTGCCACTGAGCTGTGTGCGAGTGCGGCGCTTATCAGTGTTATATTCAACAGTGCTGTGCCATGGGGCAACACTGTTGAATATCGCCTGGTCCGCGTTCTTGGCAAAGAGTCCAGTTGCGCTGCGCCTAGGCTTGGCGCCCCGTTCGCACAATTTGAATATCCAGCCCTAAGTGTATTTAATGGTTTCAGCCTTTAACTAGGCATCACAAACACCGTTCAGCAGAATGCACTCATTTCTTATGCCACCAAGTAATTATCTTGGCATTCTTCTCAGTGCCTTCAAATTCCTTGACGCTTTACTCAGGACCTTAAAGGAATAAATTGATATAGGAAGAATACAAATAAGAAGGAATAAGTTTATAAGCAGATAGAACAGGGCTACTGTAGGTGGCCAACCCACTGTAACCTATAAAAAGAATAGTTAGACAAAGAGAAACTACTGCACAGTAGATTTTAAGAGGAGAAAGAAAAAGTAGAGAATTATTTCCTAAGGTCCTAACATACTTCATAGGTGGAACACAGGTGCACCACAAGTCAGGCAATATATGTTCTCAGAGTGGGCCCTGTGTTAACTTCCAAAATAAAAGGTTCAAAACTACTATATGTACAAATTGAATTAAGTGTTTTCTAGTTTTTTCTAAGTCTCTCTTGTTATGGGTCTGCCAAAAATATTAAATAATGCAGTACTTACTCCACTCTGTCTTTTAAAAAGCATCTGACTCTCCCCAGCTGACTTCACAATTGCTATATTTGTGAGGTTATACTCTATGCTCATGGCTCACAGTGCAACCTATTGATAAAAGCATTATGGGGTCAGCTGGGGATAAACAGGTTATTAACCTGTAACAGCAGTTCTAGGAGTGTTATATGATGTTCATCCACACCATCTGGCAGTGTCCTTTCCCTTGAAGAGTTTGCCGGAAAGTCTTCAAGCTGGCTCCTCCCACCCGGGTTGTAACTCCCTCAGCTCCACCCCATGATGCCAGATCTTGCCCACTGGAAGCAGTTATGTGTGCCAAAGCCAGGGAGGTCAGGTGGTTTGTGGATCAACATCATATACCACTCCTAGAACTACTGTAACAGGTGAATAACCTGTTTTTCAAGGGACGTGGATATGATGTTCTAGCCACACTATCTGGCAGACTCCTAGCAGTTCTCTGGGAGGAGGGAGACAAGGTGTACACCCCCTATTTAGGGAACAGAGATTGGAGAACTGAGGCTCCAAAACCAGCATCCCAGCATGACTATAGGTCATTGTGGTTATGGGATATGAAGGTGTGTGCTGACTTCCAGGTAGCAGCCCTGCAGATTTCCTGGACAGGGACGTCCCTGTAAGCAACAACCGACACAGTGGTATATCAGATGGAATGAGCCCTTAGCCCTCCAGGAGGCTCCCTACCCACCAACCTATAGCAGAGATCAATGCAAGATGTTATCCACCTACCAATCATCCGCTCGCTGGCGGCCTGAGCCCCTCCGGTCTGTGTGTCCTCGAGGGCAGGGCTGGCTAGAAGGGAGGGGACAGAGGAGAGGGCAATCAGAAGTAGCACTTGCAGGCAGTGGCTTGCAAGAGGTGCTAAATTGTAAAATTTGCACAACAAAGACTGGGAGGGTGGGGGGGCGTTAGGCACCTGAGCGTCTAGCCCAACACAAAATTGACCCAAAAAGACTGTAATTACTAGTTAAACAGGTAAGTAGGCATTTCCCAGAAGTACACAATAAAACAGCAAAAACAGCTCCTTTTTAGAGAAATTAAACTTTTCAGTAAAAGACAAGTAATCTTGACCAGTTTTGGTGGTGCAAAATACAGCAAAAGTCAATGGGAGATAGCGCACCAATCAGAGGCTGGCAAAGTTGGTGGTCACTTTCCGATTGGCTATGCAGCTATCCCGTACCTTTCTGGCTTTCTCCCCCGGCCTCCTGGTTCCCTTCTCGGCTGTGCGGTGGCCGCCCGCCCGCTGGCGGCTCGGAGCCCCTCCGGTCTGTGTGTCCTCGAGGGCAGGGCCGGCTAGAAGGGAGGGGACAGAGGAGAGGGCAATCAGAAGTAGCACTTGCAGGCAGTGGCTTGCAAGAGGTGCTAAATTGTAAAATTTGCACAACAAAGACTGGGAGGGTGGGGGTTAGGTGCCTGATCCTCTAGCCCAACACAAAATTGACCCAAAAGACTGTAATTACTAGTTAAACAGGTAAGTAGGCATTTCCCAGAAGTACACAATAAAACAGAAAAACAGCTCCTTTTTAGAGAAATTAAACTTTTCAGTAAAGACAAGTAATCTCGACCAGTTTTGGTGGTGCAAAATACAGCAAAGTCAATGGGAGAAGAGCACCAATCAGAGGCTGGCAAAGTCGTGAGTCGCCTTCCGATTGGCTATGCAGCTATCCGTACCTTTCTGGCTTTCTCCCCGGCCTCCTGGTTCCCTTCTCGGCTGTCGCGGTGGCTGCCCGCCCGGCTGGCGGCCTCGGAGCCCTCGGGTCTGTGTGTCCTCGAGGCAGGGCCCGGCTAGAAGGGAGGGACAGAGGAAGGGCAATCAGAAGTAGCACTTGCAGGCAGTGGCTTGCAAGAGGTGCTAAATTGTAAAATTTGCACAACAAAGACTGGGAGGGTGGGGGTTAGGCACCTGAGCGCCTAGCCCAACACAAATTGACCCAAAAGACTGTAATTACTAGTTAAACAGGTAAGTAGGCATTTCCCAGAAGTACACAATAAAACAGCAAAACAGCTTCTTTTTAGGAAATTAAACTTTCAGTAAAAGACAAGTAATCTCGACCAGTTTTGGTGGTGCAAAATACAGCAAAAGTCAATGGGAGAAAGCGCACCAATCAGAGGCTGGCAAGTCGTGATGACGCCTTCCGATTGGCTATGCAGCTATCCGCACCTTTCTAGCTTTCTCCCGGCCTCCTGGTTCCCTTCTCGGCTGTCGCGGTGGCCGCCCACCCGCTGGCGGCTCGGAGCCCCTCCGGTCTGTGTGTCCTCGAGGGCGGGGCCGGCTAGAAGGGAGGGGACAGAGGAGAGGGCAATCAGAAGTAGCACTTGCAGGCAGTGGCTTGCAAGAGGTGCTAAATTGTAAAATTTGCACAACAAAGACTGGGAGGGGGGGGGGTTAGGCGCCTGAGCGTCTAGCCCAACACAAAATTGACCCAAAAGACTGTAATTACTAGTTAAACAGGTAAGTAGGCATTTCCCAGAAGTACACAATAAAACAGCAAAAACAGCTCCTTTTTAGAGAAATTAAACTTTTCAGTAAAAGACAAGTAATCTCGACCAGTTTTGGTGGTGCAAAATACAGCAAAAGTCAATGGGAGAAGGCGCAGCAATCAGAGGCTGGCAAAGTCGGCGGTCGCCTTCCGATTGGCTATGCAGCTATCCCGTACCTTTCTGGCTTTCTCCCCCGGCCTCCTGGTTCCCTTCTCGGCTGTGCGGTGGCCGCCCGCCCGCTGGCGGCTCGGAGCCCCTCCGGTCTGTGTGTCCTCGAGGGCAGGGCCGGCTAGAAGGGAGGGGACAGAGGAGAGGGCAATCAGAAGTAGCACTTGCAGGCAGTGGCTTGCAAGAGGTGCTAAATGTAAAATTTGCACAACAAAGACTGGGAGGGTGGGGGGTTAGGGCGCTGAGCGCCTAGCCCAACACAAAATTGACCCAAAAGACTGTAATTACTAGTTAAACAGGTAAGTAGGCATTTCCCAGAAGTACACAATAAAACAGCAAAAACAGCTCCTTTTTAGAGAAATTAAACTTTTCAGTAAAAGACAAGTAATCTCGACCAGTTTTGGTGGTGCAAAATACAGCAAAAGTCAATGGGAGAAGGCGCACCAATCAGAGGCTGGCAAAGTCGGCGGTCGCCTTCCGATTGGCTATGCAGCTATCCCATACCTTTCTGGCTTTCTTCCCCGGCCTCCTGGTTCCCTTCTCGGCTGTGCGGTGGCCGCCCGCCCGCTGGCGGCTCGGAGCCCCTCCGGTCTGTGTGTCCTCGAGGGCAGGGCTGGCTAGAAGGGAGGGGACAGAGGAGAGGGCAATCAGAAGTAGCACTTGCAGGCAGTGGCTTGCAAGAGGTGCTAAATTGTAAAATTTGCACAACAAAGACTGGAGGGTGGGGGTTAGGCACCTGAGCATCTAGCCCAACACAAAATTGACCCAAAAGACTGTAATTACTAGTTAAACAGGTAAGTAGGCATTTCCAGAAGTACACAATAAAACAGCAAAACAGCTCCTTTTAGAGAAATTAAACTTTTCAGTAAAAGACAAGTAATCTCGACCAGTTTTAGTGGTGCAAAATACAGCAAAAGTCAATGGGAGAAGGCGCACCAATCAGAGGCTGGCAAAGTCGGCGGTTGCCTTCCGATTGGCTATGCAGCTATCCCGTACCTTTCTGGCTTTCTCCCCCGGCCTCCTGGTTCCCTTCTCGGCTGTGCGGTGGCCGCCCGCCCGCTGGCGGCTCGGAGCCCCTCCGGTCTGTGTGTCCTTGAGGGCAGGGCTGGCTAGAAGGGAGGGGGCAGAGAGAGGGCAATCAGAAGTAGCACTTGCAGGCAGTGGCTTGCAAGAGGTGCTAAATTGTAAAATTCACAACAGGCGGCGGGGCGGCCCACACCGGACGCGCAGCCCGATATTTAGCCTGGGATGTGCAGACAGCATCGCCAGAACCCCTACCTGGCGCCCAGCACAAAGTTAAGCCAAAAGAAAGAGCAATGGACAGCCACCCACAGGTGAGCTGCCGCATTGCAGGACACAACACTACAGCTGCGACCTGTGGGTGGCCACCCGAGCTCTGGCTGCACCTCCATGGTGGCGCCCCACGATGCCCGATCATGGGCATTAGTAAAATGAAGAAAACGTCCTACATCCCTGGTGGTCCAGTGCACCACTGCCCACCCAATTGCAGGCTAAGTAAATAAACTTATTTATCCTATATCCCTGGTGGTCCAGTGGACCGCTGTCAGCCCGATCGCAGGCTTAAGTTAAGAATGAGATACCCATATCCTTGGTGGTCCAGTTCACCCCCTCCTACCCGCCCACTGATCCCCACCACCTCACTAGCCCCCTGTCAGCGGCAGGTGGCAACACCACACGACAGTCACCGCCACCTGACACCGTAGATAGGCTGTACGCCCATTGGTCCACAGCGCAGCTATGGCGTGCAGCAGAACATACATACATCCAGATATGTGAATGGATCCATTCACATATCTGGAATGTGTAATATGGCACAGACTACAGTCCATTGGCTCACCTGTGGACCAATGGATGTGCAGCCCTACCTACAGTGTCAGGCGGCAGGAGCGGTAGGCGAGTGAAGTGCTACCTTGACGGGAGGAAGCAGTGTGGTGGGAATCGGTGAGAGGGATCCATGGACCACCGGGGATATGGGTTATCTCATCTCAACTTAAGCCAGCGATAGAGGCAGGGAAGCAAGTCCAGTGGGCCACCAGGACATAGATTTGCAGATTATTTACTGAAGCCCGCGATTGGGTAGACAGCGATCAGCTGGACCACCAGGGATATGAGGGACTTTTATTTCATTTTCTAATGCCCGCGATCGATAGTGAGGGAAGATTGCCGCTGCGGGGGCATCTGTCACGGCGGCTGCTGCCTGGCAAGGTGCCAGGCGTAAGTCAACGTGGATCTGTGCACCTGCATGCAAATGGGGCCGTAATGACATGCACATGGCCCCATTTGCACCTTGCATAAATTATGTCCCCATTTGCATGTCAACTTCTGAATATCGTGGTTGATGCGCCTTGCACAATATAACTTGCGCTAGCGCATCCCCATGCTCCACTCTGGCCACTGGCACTCATGTGAACTGTGGGTGGCCAGGGTACAATATTCAATGATGCTGGGCCATGGCGCAGCTCTGTTGAATATCGCCCAGTCCACACCCCTGCACAGCCAAGTTGAGCTGCGCCCAGGCTTGCGCCACAGCCTGGCGCAGTTTGAATATCTGGGGCCATATATGCAGCTTATTTATTCTGTTGACTTCTGACTATGTAATATTCTATTGTTGTTTAAAGTAACAGTGTTCATGCAATAACCACACATTTACAGCTTTAATCACCGCTTGGAGTTCCTATGGCACATTAAAGGGAACATGAACTGGTTACTTATGTGCTGCTGCTTGAAATGTCTCTATTTCCATAACTTATATTCGTGCCTCTGAAGGATACCTATGTAACTGTGCGTGAATAAAAGCTGAAGCTGTCAGCTGTGGTTTTTTTTTATTTCCATTGTATGGACAACATTCTGTGCATTTCATTTAATCGAGAATTTGGAGTTCTGACTATGTCACATCATGGTTTCAGAACCGTTAGTTCATGCTGATATTTGTGAAAACATGAAGGGACAATCTAAACTCCAAATTCTTGGTTTCATGAAAGGAACTACACAGAATGTTGTCAATACAAAGACAGCAATACAAACACAGCTGACAGCTTCAGCTTTTATTCAAGTACAGTTAAATAGCTGTCCTTCAGAGATATGAATATAATGTAGGTAAAGAGACATTTCAAGCAGATGCACATAGGTAATCAGTTCCTCTACCCTTTCATGAGTTTACAATTCGTTCTGGTGTCGGCCAAAACCAGGAACTAATTTAAATGCATTACCTTGCGCGAACATGAACCGTGGTGTGCTAACAGCTATTCATTGTTGGTTCTGTTGTGAGCTCTTTTTAATTTTAGATTATAGTTGTGCTATATTTTAATAACTAGGAACAGAAACTGAAAGGGTGAGGTGGTACTTAATCACCCATTCAGGGAATGAATGGCTGGGCAGCAGAGACAGAAAATGGTAGTACATGTGAAAGCACTTGTCAGGTGAAGTATGTTTGGGAGACTTGTGCGCATTTACAAAGTAGCATAGGAAGATTCCCTTCTGAAGTCTATCATCCTGTCATGATAGAGCACAAGGGCAGAGGTTATCAACGGTCACAATAAATAAAACATTTGAAAACATTATAACGAGGTACAATTCACCTTGCATCCAGTACTTGTTCTACATACAGAATTTCACAACCACATTATTTATTATTCAGGAGGTGTGCATGAATACATGTACATGATGTCCATCTTGTAGAGTTACATTGTATTTCCACGTCCTCATTAGGTTTCTAAGCTTCTTATGAAGATGGCAGCTGCTCTTCTGCTAAAAACAAAAAAATTAAAAAAGACATGTAACGTTCATGTACACAGTTCATATCTAGAATGTTAAAACCATGGCCTTCTCTCTGTCTGAATTCTGTTCAAAACTTGCTGACCACACAATGACTTATTATATAGGACAACACTGGATAAATGCAAGTTATGCATGGTCATTCTTACTAGATGTGTTTTCTTAATAACAAAGTTTATCTAAATTCTATTCCATTTTCAGAGCAATCGGGCAGATTATGTTTGACAGTTCTCTGTCATTTTTAAATATTTATCATACTGCACGATGCCCTGGTCACAAAGTAACATAATTTGCAATTCCTGTATCCTTATACTGCAGTATAGAAGTTGCATATTATAGAGTGAGGAGGTGGTCCAGACCAGTCTAAGCACTCATTTCCCATGTGTTTCTGAGTCTTACTCTCTCAAATGGTAGGCTAATCGCTTCAGTAGCAAGTCTTTGGTCGTAATCACCAGTCACACTCATAAACTTCTTTCTTCTGCCACAGTTCCAAGGCTGGATATCAGACATGTCATACTTCTTCAGTAGGCAGTGCGATTAATGAAGAACATGGCAGGAAAGCCAGCTGAGCATTTTACTACAGATCCTCCCCCCCCATGCTACTTCAGGGAGCAGCTGCTCGAAAGCTCAAGCTGTTCATTCTTCTATTCCAAGTCTTACTGACCCACTGCTTCAGTCAGTTCTGGGCATTTCTCTTAAAATCCAAAATGTTTGGTTGGCAAATGGGAGCTGTAAGTCACATTAAGGGTGCCACCTTTAGGTCCATCTAGGTGCCAACACCAACAATTACAAAGTATCTCTGCTAAGCTGTACTCCGGGCTTCATTATGCCTGGGGGCTGTACCTCCTGATGCTGGTTTTAGGCAGTACTAAAAGCTCTGCAGCAGGTGAACTAGAAGTCCTCCACATCTTGTTGTCTCCAGCCTACTTCCTGCCTTCACCAGAGCAGGTACTCTGCAAGCAGTGCTGTGTCACAGTGGCAGAGCTGAGGACAGCAGACTGTAAGTCAGACAGTTCTTTTTGGACTTCTTTTCTTCAATGGGCAGCAAAGAGTCTTATAGATACTAATTGGAGTTAAATTGAGCTGCTTCTGAGCAGGTTCCCATCTCAGCCGTGCAAGCTGTACAGACAGTCCCCACTCCTCCGCAATGTTTTTTCCTACGGTTTCTGGCCAGAATTCCTTCCCACAAAACCCATGGGGACATGATCCATTTCAGGTCACCAATAGTTCAATTGGTCTGAATACTGAAAGTTGAGGGCCCAACATAGTGACCACCATCAAAATGTCCAATCAGCAATAAAAGCAGGTTAGACAAACGTATCTATCTTTACTATAACACCTGACAAACAACAAGATATTCACACTTCCTAAAGAGGCTCTCTTTGTGCAAGCAGTGACCGCAGAATGTTGCAGATTAACACACTTTCTAGCTGGTCACAAGCCTTCATTCTCTCAGATACAGCACAGACTACTTTTTAAACTCAGGTTAGCCATGCTATTAAATAAACAGGCATGGTGGCTCACTCACTATGGCACTATCGTGGCAGTAGATATAACTACTTAAGACAGGACGCCTGACAGTGGACATTAAGGATCTCATGAAAATAGTATAGTGAATCCTACTTTTTAGGGGTATTACTACAGCATCGTAGAAATTACTTCATCCAAAACCTTATTGCCACATTGACGTTGCTCAGCTTCTCTTACATTAATAATTGCACAATGATATGTTAAAATCCTGTAACCTCATTGGTCCAAAATTCCTGCATTGCCCACAGCTGAAGAATTGCATTTGTAAAAAACACTATAAAATAGGTAAAAGAAATCATTCACCCTGACTGGTCAAAGATGTGCCCTCACCTGTCAACAAACTGAAAGGTGGCACTACTTTCCTAATACCTTAACCTCCATAGGTGAAAGGTCAGCAATATCATTGAGCAACTGATGTCTTCCATTTGAGAAATAAGTGAAAATGTTTTTTTTTTTTTTTTTACATTAAATTCCTCAGCCTTGGGTAAAGCAGGATTTACCCATGCTCATGTGACATGTTTTGATCAATGAGGTTACAGTATTTTCACACACCATTGTACAATTTTGAATAACTCAGATTTATTTGAATAACACTATAACTTGCATACATGTAAGTCAAAATATAGTTCTTTGCAAGGAGTAATATAGTGTTACATCATTTGAAATTAGTATTAAGTATGCAAATATGAGGAGTATATTCAATAATAAATCTATGATATAGAGACTACTGGGTGTGCATAGAGTTGCTCATACAGTATTTTGTATAGTGTGTAGTGCAGTATGAAATGTGTGAATGACTACTTTTGCTTTCAAAATGAAACTGACTCATACAGTCTGCGGAGATTACAGAATGCTGTTCAACCAGAGTAGGGTATAATCACATTCCATGACCTTTGGAAATGTGGTACAACAGCATTTTGAAAGGGAATTCTAGATGGAACAACACTCCACTATACACTATATTATGTTTTCAAACATCATTGAACTAATGAATCCAGTTTTTTCATTGACATATGCAACATTTTTAATGCTATACTTTTGCAATGAATGGTTAGCATTAGTTTACAGTATTTTATGTATTTATTTATAAAGTTTTAATAGGATAGGCGTTAATTCCATTTGTATAAAAAATATATTTTAATGTTGTACTAAACTGTGATGTATTGTGACTTCATTTTTACGACTAAAAAAGTAATTTCTAAAAAATGTATTACACATCAAAATACTATCACTTAACCTATTTTAAAAGATTGATAATAAAACAGTTATCAATGACCTTTAGATTTCTGTCATTTTGTTCATTTGCTGTTATGAGAAGGTACAATGAATGACAGTAGCCATTGATGCCAACACATATCTAAAATCATGAAATGTTAACAGTTATGAAATAATGAGAGTGCATGTCTTCTGGGATTTACAAATGACAGGTGTAGGATAACACGAAACACAGCCAAGTGACTTGAAATGCATGAAAAGTCTATAAATCTCAATACTACATGTGCCATGAAGTGCATTGTTGTTATTATAAAACAATCCTAATGTTGTTATAAAAATGAATAAGGTTCACAGGTTATCTGTTACATTCTGACCACTGCCAGCCATTGTCGGAATCATGAGGGTTTACATCATGGCTGGCAGAAGACCACATTTATAAAAAAATTCTTCTGTTATAAATATGAATAAGACTCCGGGCTAAAAATACATTCCTTCATTGAATATGGCATTGGGAAAGCTTCACAAAATCTTGTTTTTAGCTTCACTAACAGTCCCAAAACTCACCTGAGAGCATCAAAAACCCCAGAGCTTCTAGGGGCCTGGCAGACCCCAGACCCCTGGCTTACTTTGTTAGGGATACAGGAGCCCTCATCTGCCTGCCTGCCAGGGCCCTGGAATTGCTAGCTGCATCCCTGTGTGGGGGCAGAGCTTGCTTTTTCTCTGAAACTGTCAGCCAACTGCAAAATGTGGTCGACTTGCTGGTTTTGCTGTTAGGTTGTTCAACAAACATTTTGTCAATGACCCATCATAGATCCATGATTAAAGATAGTGGTCAGAGATTTGACAATATGGGGGCAATTAGCTTCAGGAAGCAGGGGCAGAACCCATCGCTACCTGGGCTACCATGATTTGGTAGGCTCTTCAGCAGCTTGAGTGTATCTTCATAGGAGATGGCCTTGAAATGAAAAGGGGGAGTGGGAGAGACCGACGTGGGGGTCCGTGTCTCAGGGTGAAATTGGCAGGCAGCATTAGACGGCAATTTGTCAAGGTGGGCCATGATGTCTATAAATTTGTCCTAGGGCATTTGCAACTTTGACAGGGTTGGTGAGGAGACCTGTTGTGGTTTTGAGCTGCAAGGTAGGGTGATGGGGTTTAGGTGCCATCATGGAACTTAAAGTTGACCAAAATAGGCAGTGGTTTCTGAGGTTTTCAGTTTGCAGCTTTTGATAGTAGCTCACCTTACATGTTTTTAATTTGCTGCTTACATTTATTTCTCAACCTCCTGTACTTATTCTATGTTGTGGTGGAGGGGGAGGCTTTGTTGGGGGCCCCTATGGTGTCTCTGTTTTTTCATTGGGGAGAGGATGCCTTCTGTGACCCAGCGAGTGCATACGTCTCTCACATAGCATGTTGTTAGGGGAAAATGCCTGTCCTGTATACACGCAAGGACATCAGTGAGGTGTCCTACTGCTGACGTGATGTCAGGAAGAGAGTAGAGAGTTTGCCAATTTACAGCCTTAACGTCACGGATTAGGTGTGTGGTATCATAGTGGGCAAAATCTCTAAAAGTCAGGTATCTCAGGGGTGGATTTTTAAATTTGGATGATCAGATGATGTAGGTTAGGTCATGATCACTAATAGCATCTGACAGTGTACCTGCTTGGAGGATCCTGTCCTTCTGATTTGTTATTATCCAGTCCACTAGGGAGTGGTTTTGGGATTTGTTGTTATTTCTAGTGGGAAGGGTTATGATTTGCATAAGATTATGCTGCTTTAGGAGGTCGCTGCACTCAGGCTGGTTAGGGCTTAACCAGTTAAGCTTTACATCACCTAGTACAATACATTCCCTGTGTGGGGAGAGCCATTTGTTAGTTTGTTGTGGAGGTTTGTTAGGCCCACAGTTCCTCCATATAGTGGGTTACAGCAGCACCCTATGAAGAGCTTTTTGTGCATCCCAAGTGTAAGTTCAGTGATAAGCCAATAACAGAGGGAACTCTCTCCAGAGTAAAGGGCTAGGGTAGCAGCGAGGGGACTTCTGAGGTATAGTAGTAACCCCCCTTCTTTTTTAGGTCCCAGTCTATCTTGCCTCAGCAGGTAGTAGTCTGGTAGCTGGCAGTTGGTGTCCAGGATGGAGGGCTTGAGCCACATTTCAGTGATGCCAAGGATATGGGGTTCATAAAGGGACACCCATGCCTCAAGCTCGGCTAACTTAGCCAGGAGGCTGAAATGTTGAGATGTATAATCTTTAGACCTGGTGGAGTGGTCCATGCTTGGGTGGTGTACATGACTGATATGTTGAAGGGGCCAGGGTTTACCTCAACATCACCTGCTAGAGGCAATATAGAGAGCAGAGTTTCATAGGTAAAGCATGTAGAGAAGGGTAAAGGCAGAGGTATGGCTAATATATAAATGTAAAACCCAAGCTGGAGGCATTCTCTATTACAGAGGAGAGTTAGGAGGAGTGAACTGAGAGGGGTGTGTGTGCCCACCAATCTTTGTTGTGTTGGGGGACATCTAACCTTTGGGAGTGTTTAAAATTGACCAGAGCTTCCTGGTTGATGGGCAATATATTGCTACATAGATCAGTGCCCAGTAGAAGTCCCACGATCAGTATGGCAGATAGGGGCATAATGTTAGACTGCATTGGAAGAGGCATTGTGGGGTTGCAAGGCAGGAAATGCAGAGGAGATCATGCAAGTAGAGGTTTTGGGAATCAAACCCAGGTCTGCTGGATGTACCAGGCTCATTCACAGCTTGTTACTGTAACCTCTAGGCTATACTGCCAGCCCCTTGTCTTACCCTATAGTTCACTTACATATCTAAATGTAACTCCAGGCTGGTATGCCATTTGTATCTGACAGCTCTACCAGGTGGGCTGGGTTCGGGGAGGAATAGGCCACTCGGCACAAAGGCTAGGTTTGGCTACTTTGCACAGTGGCACCCAAGTAACTCCGAACACAGGAAGCAATAACTGTAATGTCCAATACCAGAAGTGGGATTCTGAAATGTGGCTTTTATTCACATCCAAATAGAATAAACAAAGCATAGATGGACCGCCACAGGGCTGCACTCCTGGTAATGAAGATTAAAGGAGACCAGAATACATCCTCAACAATTTAGCCCTCAGGCTCTTCAACACACTGGGCACACAGCCCAGACTTGTGCGCTGCTTTGGGTTATACAGCCCAAACATGTACACTACTTTGTGTTTTCCCTGGTTTGGCTCCCTTGCCAGCCACTTGGACACCTTCCATACTTCATGGAAACATTTTCTGGTGGCTCCCTAAACCACCTAAGAGCACCTCAGTTCTATCAAGGAATTCTCCTCTTTAATCCCACATCTGGGTACTTTCCTCAGGCACTGGCCAAGTACCTGAGGGTAAGCAAAAGGTGTCTCAGAGCAAATCCGTAGAGGTGAATTTGGTTACTACTGATGGGGGGGTCTCCCACCTCCCACTCCCACAATTCATACCCAGCCATTTCTCTGGACTGTAAATACCTCATCTTTTAACACTTTGCTGAGTAGATTCTTGCTAAATGTATTTCACATTCCATCTACTTGTCTTGCTTCCCATTTGTGCTGGACTTGAACATACTTAAAAATAAGTGGCATTGTCCATTACTCTAGACCCCACACAGGTTAAGCAGTCAAATCCCCACATTCTTTCTTTCCATTTTGTGCTGGCCTTGAACATACTTATAAGTGGCTTTGTCCATTACTCTAGACCCCCCCCCCACTGAGTTAAGCAGTCCAATCCCCACATATTCCAACTGTACTTGGCTGTCTTTTCCTGACCCCACAGTAACAGTCCCTTTAGTTTCCTTCTGTTTCAGGTGAAAACACTAGGCCCTTTTTCAGAGCAAACTCACCCTTTGGTTGCAGGTGCCCCACAGGCGTTTCCTCCTCCTCAAGGAATCTCTTACAGAGCTTCTGGTACCTCAGCACAACTCAGATAGGCAGCTTCTTTCCCTTAGCCGGACCCAGGGGGGTTGCCCCTGGAAAACAGGCAGACACCTTCCACCCATCCCATCGGGGATGGGGCTCTGAACCATTGAGAGTGGTCTCCACCGCTTCAATTACCAGTTCTCTTCTTAGATCCTTGATGCACTTGTTGAAGGGATCCCAAAGAGATAAAAAGTATCAAAGAGTAGCTGACTAAGTTAAGCCTTAGAAGACAGATTGATTGTCCAAGGCTTAAGCCAGACTCTCCTTCTGGCAATGAAGTTAGCAGCCACAGAATGACTGGCCAATGAGACTTTTATATCAGCCACGAGTACAAACACTCTGCTCAGGTTCTTCTGGGTGCACCTGACTTGCTTTCTTTCTCTTTTTCTGTCCAAGGCTGAAAACAGGGCCTCTACTCATCAGTTTACTGCCTTGGCCACATATGCCAAAAACACTGCCACCTCATTGACATAGCCATCTGGTCATGGCCTCTGAAGTGGAGCACACCTATCTCTTTGACATGATGGTCCTTGGGGCTGGTGTTACCTTCAACTGGTAGGGCTGACTTGTGTAACCAGAGCTGCCAAGGACAGGTCTGCATTTGGAACCATGAAAAATCCATTTACAGTATGTCATCTTGTGCACATTTATATGTTTTCAGGAATGACCTAGGTACCCTTGGCTTCTTTAGCAGATACAACCATTCTTTTCTTTCTTTTTTTTTATATAGCATCTTTATTTCTCCTGCAGAGAGGATCCCTCACGATCTCCGGCCACCGACACCGGCACCCCCTGGGCCCGGTCTGGCACTTGCACAGGGCCGGCCTTTAATTGCTCATGCACCCTGTATGCAGGATCCTCTCAGGTACTGGGGGGCGCCGGGCATGGCCATCAGCCGCCAAGATCACACTCCGCCATTTTCCATCTGTTTTTTTCCCCGACAGCCAGATGTGCAATGGCATCAAGGCAGAACTTGCCGAGGCATGCCAAGCTCCCTCCCATTTTTGGGTGCTGCTCCGCTGACCTCCACCAGCTGTCGCTACAGTGCGCTGCAGTGCCCCAACCCTCCCCAGAGAAAGGAGAGCAGTCATGGGATGCTCGATCCTTCCTCTCCCCTGCCAACTCCTGGCGGCCCTAGTCTGTTCCAGAACCCGGGTCGGCGTTGTGGTGTGAGGTGTGGCATCCAGCACCTCATCCTTCAGCGCCACCGGGCCAGCCAACCATTCTTTTCTGATTCACTGAAACAGCTCTGGGTGAGCATGAACGCACATTTCTGTGTGTCTCCAGAAGCAAAAGTCTGCCCTTCTTGTCCATTTTTGGACATGGTATATGAAAGTTAAGCAGTGTGGACATGTGCTTGATCATGCTGCTAAGATCAGCTACCTTGAAGCTGCATTCCCGAGCCAGATTCTCCTCCAAGTCTTTGTACATGGTTCCACGGGGATGAAGGGTGTGTGATCTGGGCCCCTTGACAGACTTGTACCTGCAAAAGGAGGATAACACAGATGAGTCTGAGTGGGCCACTAAAGCAAAAAGCATTTCTTGTTTTTACATTTGGCTTCCCCCTTATTCTTGAGCTGGTTAGTTATCACCCCTTTGAACGAGTACCTCTGTTGTTTCTTTTCTTTTCTGCTGTGAGTTTTCTTCTACACCTTCAGAAAGGTCTTGTTTGTGAATTCCATAAACCCTGGAAGGAGATGGAGGATATTTTCTACCAGGCTTTGACTCCAGCTCCCCCTCATGACTGCTCACCACAGAGTCATTGTCTCTGTGAGACTCTAATTGAGAAAACTCACTTACTTCATGGGTGTCACTGTCATTTTCTGCTTGACATGCACAAAAGGATCCAATGAAGGAGGGTAGCACCGGATCCCCATAGTTCGGGCAGTTGCAGCCATGTGACTTCGCCACCCCACTCTCCTCTGCCAACATTCACATGTTAGTCTATGGCATGGGTATTCAATCACATTTTATGGTGGGCCATGCAAGGCCATGTCCAAACATTTGTGGCCCAATGTTCGCAGGCCTGCTTTTGCCCTTTGTCATCCTTGTGACTTGTGCACTGGTAAAGGTACAGCCAAAGTGCCTGGAAACACGCATTAAAAATATCAGAATTACTGACCCCATTAAACCTGTCTAAAGTGCCTGATTACACAAGCCTTGATGCTGTCACACTCACCACAAAAGCATTTTCCAATGTCAGGAATGGATGCATAAAAATAAATAAACTTGTGTGCTGTGTCTGAACGTGCCACCTCTGTTCTTCCTACAAACTGAACTGACACAATGTTTTTTTCCACACTGTGCCCCTGAAATTAAGCATGGTGTGATGGTGGGCAGGCAAACAGACAGATAAACATAAGAGTGCATCCTCAATACATGTCCCCTGTTTGCACTGCACCTGCACAACGCTTGCCAATCCTTGCCAGTTAGTGGGAGCTGTCTCACTCTCTGTCTCCCATGTGGTTTGCAATCATTTGCTCCCACACTTGCTTAAGTTGCATTACTTTGCCTGCATAGCATTATGGAACAGTGGCCCATCCGGCAGACCGTCTGGCAGGTCAAAGGCAAGGCTGTCGTAGGCCGGAACTGGCCTGTGGGCTGCCAATTGAATAACCCTGGTCTATGGGATATATAAGCAGTGGCAGTAATTAGAGGGAAACTCCCTTCCCCCATGTGATTGAAGCAGGCACTGTAGGCAATTCCCTTGCCCAACTATACTGCCTAAACTATACCCTTCTGATAGCCCAACTAAGAGTAGACCTCCTAAGATGGAACATCCTCCCTCTAGTGTTGCATGCCTAGGTACAAGCCATAAAAATGAATGCCCTTCCTAGATTGCTTTACCTATTCCAGGGGCTTCCCTATGAGGTCTCAAAAAAGACTTGGAAACATGTCAGCAAATGATCCTGAAATTCATAGGGAAGAACAAAAAACCTAGAATATGGAGACAAACCCTTTATCTCCTCAAGTCACAGGAGGGGTCTTGCAGTTTCTTATCTCCTGGGCTATTGGACGGCTGTGCAGATGAGGGTGGCCCTCCTATGGGGACATACAAACTAAAAGCCACCTGGAGGGATATAGAGCTGGTCATGCAAGAGTCCCCCCCCCACTCCTGGCTCTGCTTTTATTTCCTAGAGAGCTCACAAGCCAAGGAGAACAATATCTTACAGGGACCAGGGCAATGTTGGAGGGATGCAGGAGGGGGACTTTAAGCAACATTTCCAAGACACAACAATGGAAATATAGATGGTGGTTGGTTGACCCCTCTTTCACACCGGCTCAACTTGACCCATGTTTCTGCAGGCAAGCTGAAAAACGCCTGCAAGCTCCTTGGCAGCTGATGCAAGTAGGAAGTATAATCTCCTTCGAGGCAGCCCAATAACATTTTCAACCCCTCCCTACAGACCGCATGAGATACTAACAAATAAGTAATTACATAAATAAGATTAGTAG
The DNA here is from genome assembly GCA_016271365.2 of Neoceratodus forsteri. Taxonomy (NCBI): domain Eukaryota; kingdom Metazoa; phylum Chordata; order Ceratodontiformes; family Ceratodontidae; genus Neoceratodus; species Neoceratodus forsteri. The sequence continues at coordinate 1,551,634,868 of CM057450.1, forward strand.
GAGAAAACAATTATTAGCTAATTTACAAATAGGGGATGATGCATACAAATGAATCTGGAGCTCAGAAGCAGGTTCTAAAGCTATCTCTATTTTATATAAAAGACATATGCAGACACTAGCCTTCTCCACCAACCATATTAAGTAGAAGTAGGAAAAGGAACCAGACATACATAAAAAAGAGAAACAAGGGGGGAAAAGTATGGACTAACACTTGGTCCACTACTTCGTCCCCTGACTGGAGGGAATTCCTCTGGAAGTTGAGGGCAAGGTATTTTTAGAGTTCCGACAACAATAGCTAAGGACAGCCTGGGGTGCTGCCAGTATGTTGGAGGCAGTGTGGGGAGCCCAGCGCCACTCAGATGCATCTATTTTGGTCCTGTAAACTCCTAAAACAATACTGGCAACAGATTATAGACAATATTAAACAAATATTCCACATTAATGCCCCGTTAGGCACAAGTAATTTTTTGCTCGGGCAACTGCCTCCAGAACTCGGGAAAGGAAGCAATATATTTGTGGCAAATACTGGTGGTTGCAGTGTCTAAGGCCATCACCAAAAAATGGTATCAAACAGGGGTCCCAGATAGTAAAGACTGGCAGAACTTAATAAATCACATATACAAAATGGAGGAAATTACATTTAGGCTTCAGCAGAAGCTACCAAAATTGCAGAACAGATGGTCAAGATGGGAGATTTGGATGGGTCTTGGAGGGGATGACTGACTTGGAAGAGGGCCCGCTACTGCGGCCCTTCTGACAAGCAACCTTTATCTTGGCCCTTTAGAATGTGGACGTTGAGACAGATAAATGTTTCGTCAATCTGCAGTCTAACAAGTTAAATAATATGGATACTTAGGAAATAAACTGAAAATAATCACTAAAAACTTAAAACAGATGAAATTAGACATAAAGTAACAGTGACTAAGAGTAATTGTTGTTGTTAATAATTTGTTATTATTTTAACTACTTTGGAGAGATAGTTCATTGATGACATACTAGAATAGTTAATATGTTTAATATCCTTACTTAGAGGACAGAATGGAATGTAAATACAGGACAAAGTGAATGTGATACTGGACATGAGAATGTAATTCAGAATTGATAAATGTCCTATAACTTTAATAAAATAAGTATAAAAAAAAGAAGTGGTGACTGCAGGGAAAACTGAGGGCCTCTCAGGAGGGGTGGGTTGTTCTTGAGGGGAGGTAGAACAGTCCCTTACTGTAGATCAGGGGCCTCTCTAGATGCTAGGATGGCCTTTCCGACTCCCTAGGTGTCTTTTTCTGCTGTGTCATCTGCACAGTTCTACTGTGCACTAAAAAACAGGACCTGACAAGTCACGCAGTCACTAATCATAATAACACACATATATTTACCTTAAAACAAAACCTGCTCTAGCTAACACTAAAAACAACTGTTTTTACATTTTGAGTGTTGACCCTCAGGCAGCCTTGCCTGCTGCAAGTGTTTGATGGGTCATGCTGCCTGTGCAGTTACAATTACATGAAAGTGCTCTTCCAGTGCCCAAAAAACTATGAAGCACACAATCTGAATAAACCAAACATTTCCCTGTGCTTAGTACTCACAAACACATTATAAAACACCTTCCAAGAGCACTGGACTCCATCTGACTTTCTGGAACTCCTATTCTGGTGTGCCTGCTGTTCAGCTGAGGGAAAAAAAAACCCTGATGGTCTGAATGGGAACAGTTGCATGGTTACATAGTAATTGTTGGCAGAAAAGGACCTCCAGGTCCATCCAGTTTGCCCTAGTTTAGCTTTAAGGACTGTATTAAGCCACGTTTACATGGCTGACTTCGCTCCATCTGTGGAGCATTGAAGCACTGCCACGACCCAAGAAGTCGCTCGGTTTCTGTGTCTACACAGCCCCTCTCAGCACCGATTCAAGATGCGCTGGAGAAGGGCTGGGAGTCAAGGGTGGTCAGCTAATGAAAGGCAAAAGATACTCACAGGGTCTGGCGTGTGGGAGCAAGTGGTGCAGTCTGGCCACATAGCTGCTTAAACCACTCATTCCGGAACATGTTGCCAGGCGTTCTGGGACTGTGGGAGCGCAGTAAGGACTGGCTTACCACAATCCGGTAAGTGTCCACATGGCGGCATTTGCACCGCAGCAAGCTGAGCATTTGGGTTGCTGTGGTGCAAATGCCATCATGTAAACAGGGCTTTACTTACTTCCGTCAGATCATGCCAGACCTGTTTCCATGTTTCCCTTCTGTTCTAGTCTCATCAGTCCCTTGTGTCTATCCCATGCATGCTTGAATGCCCCCATGGTTTTTGGCCCCACCACTTCCTCTGGCAGTCTGTTCCAGGGTTCAATCACCCTCTCCATGAAGAAATACTTCCTCACATTGCCTCTGAGTCTCCTCCTTCCCACCGCATATCGCAGAGCACAATTGGAAGGGAGACCCTCCTTCCTATCAATCAAACAGTTTAGGGTGTGTCTCTGTCAACTACATGAGGGGTGATTACCCATATGCTGCCAGGGATGGAAGGATATGAGGATGGGGAAACAAGGTTATAGAATACTAAAAACAAAGAATGAAGGCTTTGTGCCTTTTAATGCCTTAATGATAACATGTATGCTTTTGTTAATTTTGACCCTCACAATTTTTATTCTTTGATTGTTGTTTTGCAAACTATTAGTAAAAAAGATGTTTACAGAATTGGCATATTGGGATGTCGGAAAATCCTTATTGGCAAGGCAGGCGGTATATTTCCAAGGAAATCAGAATCTTTTTGCAGCATTGGACAATAAATACATTTTTTTCCTCTTAAATATTACACACTTTATGGACATGCAATTTTCGATCACGGCTGGAATACTGGAATGTGCTTAGTGTTCGCTAAACAGGTTAGCGACTTGCTAAAACTACTTTGTAGGCCCAATGCAGGAAGGGATCGCAAAATGCCATATTGGATGGTATAGTTAGTGAGTCACTAATCAGTTTGCGACTTGCCCTAAAATATGCCAGTGTGCCTATGCAAAGCAGCTGATAGCACCTTGCATATAGGCAGACCGGCATATAGGCAGGTGTGGAGAGGTGGTAGGTGTCTGTCAGTGCCGCGTTAATTACCACCTCAGTCCTTGTGACCTGTGACCCCTAACCATGTTTACCCCATCCCCCAAAACTCCCGACTGTCAGTTGTTATTAAGACCTGGTGTCCAGCAGTCCCCCTGCCCCACGAACACCCCTAGGTGTATTAAGTGACTTATCCCTGGTGCCTAATGGTCCCTCCACCCCAAACACCCCTTCAGCATGTATACCTTTTGCTGGTGTTCAGTGATCCCCCAACCCTCAAATACCCCTCTGACTTTTATTCCATATACCCCTGGTGTCCTCTGGTCCCCCCACCTGACCCACCTACCCTGTCCCTGGTGTGCCTGCTGTGTCCAACTCTCCCTGCCTCGCTATGTTGCCAGTGCCCCCCAGGCAATTGGTAAAGACTCTCCACTCACCTCCATGGCCAGTTTCCAGTCACACACCTACTGTAATCAGCTTTGATTACAGTAGGTGCATGATTGGGAACTGTCAGCCACTGGCTGACTGTGGAGATGAGCAGAGGGTCTGTGCTGGTTGCCAAGGAGGGTGCAGGGAACAGGGCAGGTTGGTTGGTGAGAATTGGACCCGAGGGGCACACCAGGGACAGGGCGGGTGGTTTGGGGGCCACTGGAAATGAGGGATATATGAAATAAAAGTCAGAGAGGTGTTTGGAGCTGGGGGGCCCACTCAACACCAGCGGCATAAGAAATGAAAGTCAGTGGGGTGTTTGTGGATGGGGGACCACTGAATAACAGGGAAATATGGAACACATGTCAGAGGGGTGTTTGGGAGTGGGGTGGGGAACCACTGGACACCAGGGATATGTCATTAAATACTGTAGGGTTTGTAAATGGGACAGCGGGGACCACTGGACACCAGGGTTTAATAACTACAGACAGTTGGGAGTTTTTGGGAGAAGAGGGACCACTAGATACCAGGGAATACTGTTTACCTACTGACAAGAGTGATGAGGGATGGGGGAGGGCAATAGACCACTGGTACTGGGAGCCATGCTACATGCTGAAGGGGGGGGGGTCTCAAACTCTGCTTGTTCCTGCCTTGTAATGAGGTCCTAAGTAGATGCAAATGACCCCATAGTACCTTGCTAGTGCTATTGGGTCATCTGGATCTTAAGATACAAATGTGGCAGATTGCTACAGAGGAGCAATTGCTATTAATGGGCCCTATCAGCCCAACTGTGATCAAAATCCCCATAGCACCCTATTGGCCACATACCTCCTGTGGCCAGAGGGGCCTGGGTTTCTGATTGTAAGCTGGTTAGTGCATGGCTGGTATATTGGAACATGCTTTTAATGCTTGCAAAGTGCTCTAACAGGTTCCAATATACCTCTGGTTTGCTCCTGGCACTAATTTGCTCCTGAAACAAATATTTAGTGGCCCTAATCTGGACCTATGAACATCCTAGCCCACATCTGAACTTTTGCTATGATTTAAAGGTGATATGTCCTTCTAATCAGATTGTTCTTAGTAAGAAGAAGAATACACAATTTAATTACTTTTTTTTTATTGTAAAATCACCCAAATGGACAACAACATTATAAACATTAAAGGTTCCAATTGTTCTTGGTAAAAGTGTATTTTTTAAAAAGAAATAAATCTACAGTTTGTCATTAAAGTAGTTCTGCTCCTTCTGCCTCTTAGTAGTTTATTTATTTGTTGAAAACTAGGAGGTATACCTTTTGAATACAGATGCTCATTTACAAAGGTTCCACGTCAAATACATAGTCACAAAAAACGTTATATAGACAATAAAGCCTGTGCAGGTTTGTGTCATGAGGATTTTTCACACACCCGGGGTATGTGATTGTCCATAAACCCGAGGCGAAGCTCGAGAGGGTTTATGAGAATATCACACACCGGTGTAAAATCTCATTACAACCTGCAGGCATAACTTTTTCTAATTACTGGATCAGCTCCAGACACACACCTACACACACACACAGCCTGTTTTTTTTATTTATTTTTTTAGAGTGTATAAACCTCCATAGCAACAGCGGTCAGCCACATTCAGTTCATGATGCTGTGGCTGTCTCCTGAAGCCACGCTACAAGGCTACGGATGGCAGGATCAATTAGATAAACATTTAAATAGTTTAAAAAGTTACCTGCCATGGCACTAAGGAGGGAAGTATCAGTGCGGATACGGGATGCTCTATAATGGAAAAACAGAGAAGCCAAGTTCCTTCAGGTGTTTGGCCTGCCCCCATAAAGACTTGGGGCCAATGAGGTGGTGCGCTTTAAATGACTGACACTAAACACCGTAATAACCCATTCTACGGGTTATTACAGCATTTGAAACATAGCTCTAGTCTGTGTATCAAAGGGGGTCACCAGTTATTATAAGTACAGTGATTAGTTCCAGAGTAAGTGCAGTAGAATCAAGCTCAAAGCCCTTAAGGCAGATCAATTACAGACAGTTTTGAAACAAATCCATATAGACCCTATACAGAGAGTCACAGGATAGTTTGGATTTTCTGCCATCGCAATACCAGAATTCTATTGAATTCCTTTAACTAGCAGTTTGACAAGTAAATGAGAAAAACCACTAGTTTCTTTGAACAAAGCAATTGTATACAATTTTGTTACTAACACAAAGACTATTAATACAATAACCAATTGCCTAATTTAATAGGCGTGAACATCTGCTCATTAAAGTATTACTTTTTGAAGTGTACAGCATTTTACAAATCCTCAAATGATGGGTATTAGGGTCATCTCATGGGCTGATGCACTGCACGTGTCAGTTAAAATAAGCTTTCTCCGGATCCTAACTCCCCCCGATGCGTCTGTCAGTTCTTCACGTGCATCTTGACAGGCTGGTAGCACCAATGGTTCCGTTCAGTGACAACTCATGCCATCTGTCTCCGACTGGTTCTCCCAGAGCTCAGTCCGCACTGTGCTACCAGTTTTCATGACCCTTCAGATGCCTTATTTCAAACGTTTTCCTTCTGTGTTTGTCTTTAAAGTTACCCCCCATGAAATAAATCTACAATAGATGCACCTTTTGCAGGGATAACAACACGTAACAGTCTGAGTATGTACATGGGTGAAGAACATAAGAACATAAGAATGTGCTGGCAGAAGGAGACCGTGTGGTCCATCTAGTCTTCCCAGGTTTTCTACCCCTCACTATCAATTTGTCTTGCTAAGGTGACTATACTGTCTATCCCATGCCTGTTTGTTTTCACTGACCATGTCAGTGGCTCAGCAGGTAGCATACTCGCCTTTTAGGCCAGGAGATCAGAAGGCTGTGGGTTCTAGCTCCACATCAGGCACTTGGGTTAATATCCCAATACTGACACTGCAGTGCAGCATGAGGGGGGTGCTGCACTCCTGAGATGCCGTCTTTCAGATGAGATGTTAAACTGAGGTCCCATCTGCCTGTTCTGGTGGTAGTTCAAATGGATGTTAAAGATCCCATGGCACTTCTCGAAAAGGAATTTCCACAGTGCCCTGGCCAAATTTCCCCCCATTCACTAAAATACCACCAACAGCTTAATCTGGCTCAAAGTCAGTTGGCATTCAGCTGTATCCCCCTCCCCTGGGTCGTGCCTGAAAATTGGAAGAATTTGTCTGGTGCACATACCCGGTCAACAAAAAAAAAAAATAAATAAAATCTTCACTGCCACTACCTCTGGTGGCAGGCTGTTCCAAGGGTCCACCACTTTCTCCATGAAAAAGTACTTCCTAACATTTGTTTTGAATTTACCTCCACCAGGCACATGTTGTGTCCTCTGGTACGTGCAGCCCTATTTTCCCGGAAGAGGTTCCTTTGTACTATGTTGATCTCTTTAACAAATTTAAATGTCTCAATCATATCTCCTCCATTCCTCCTCTGCTCGAGGGAGAATAAACTTAGCTGGCTGAGACTAGCTTCATACGTTTCATGGTGCAGACCCTGCATCACATTGGTGGCACATCTCTGCACGGTTTCCAGATTGTGTATGTCCTTTTTTAGGTGAGGTCTCTAGAACTGCATACAGTTCTCCAAGTGAGATCATAGAAACATAGAAACATAGAAACATAGAAGTTGACGGCAGATAAGGACCGCAAGGCCCATCCAGTCTGCCCATTTCTTTTTCTACCTTATAAATGTGCCTTCGGCCTTTGCTCTGTCAGTGACCTATCTATTCATAGTCATTTGTATTGCTCCCTTATGCCTATCCCATGCCTGTTTGAAGCCCTGCACTGTATTCATAGCCACCACTTCTTGTGGTAAGCCATTCCATGCATCCACCACCCTTTCTGTGAAAAGAATTTCCTCCATTTCCCCTTAATCGGCCTCCCTCTAATCTCATGCTGTGTCCTCTTGTCCTGCTATTTTTCTTATATTTAAACATGTTAGACTCTTTCACCTTGTTTATGCCCTTAAGGTGTTTGAATGCCTCGATCATATCACCTCTCTCCCTCCTTTGCTCAAGGGTATACATATTGAGCTCCGTTAATCTGTCCTCATATGTCTTCTGATGCAGTCCCTGCACCATTTTGGTTGCCCTTCTCTGGACTGCCTCAATTTGGTTAATGTCCTTGTGAAGGTGTGGCCTCCAATACTGCCGAGTACTCCAGATGGGGCCTAACCAGTGTCTTGTAAAGAGGGATTATTACCTCCCTCTTACGACTTGTGATACCCTACTAATACACCCTAACACCCCTAGCCTTACCTACTGCTTTAGAGGTCTGCTTGGATGATTTTAGGTCATCAGTGATGATGATGCCCAAGTCTCTTTCTTCCTTTGTGACTGCTAGCAACTCCCTCCCAGCCTATAGGTGGCTTCGGGTTTCTCTTCCCTATGTGCATGATTTTGCACTTCTTTGCATTAAATCCCAGTTGCCACTCTTCTGACCATTCTGCTAGTTTATCCAGATCTCTTCTCATTCTGCCCACCCCATCTGGATCATCTACTCTGTTGCCGATCTTGGTGTCATCTGCAAACAGACAAGCCTTACCCTCTAGTCCATCTGCAAGGTCACTAATGAAGATGTTGAAGAGGACTGGCCCCAGGACTGATCCACTTGTGACTTGCATCTCTTCTGACTGTATACCATTTACCACCACTCTGTTTTCTGCCCGTCAACCAGTTTGCCACCCAGTTGACCAACTTCTGACCCACCCCGAGCCTACCCAGCTTATTTATCAATCTTCTATGTGGAACAGTGTCAAAAGCTTTGCTGAAGTCAAGGTGGCGACATCAACTGCTCCCCTTGGTCCACCACTCTGGTTACCCAGTCAAAGAAATCTATGAGATTAGTTTGACAGGACCTTCCTTTTGTAAACCCATGCTGTCTTGGATCCTGTGCCCTATGGATTCCAGGTGTTACACTATCCTTTCCTTAAGGAGTGCCTCCATAATCTTGCCCACTACTGAGGTAAGACGACCGGTCTGTAGTTCCCGCCTCCTCCTGCTACCACTCTTGTGGAGCGGGATCACATGAGCCCTTCTCCAGTCTTCTGGGACCTCTCCTGTGCTCAGAGACTCACTAAACAATTCTGCTAATGGCTCTGCTAGTTCCTACTTTGGCTCCTTAAGTACCCTGGGATGTATGCCATCAGGTCCCATTGCCTTATCCACCCTGAGCTTAGCAAGCTCTTGTAGGACCCTTTCTTTTGTGAAGGGAGTAGTGCTCACCTCCCTCCCCCCTGTGTCCATGATGCTGAGCTGTGGGCCCTGTCCTACCGTCTCTTCAGTAAATACTGAGCAAAAGTATCTATTTAGGATAGATGCCTTTACAGGTCCTCCTCCTCACATGCTCCCTTTTCTCCATTAAGCTTAGAAATACCCCCTCTGGACTTTCTCCTTTCACTAATGTATCTATAGAAAGTCTTGTCACCTTCTTTTACTGTTCGTGCTAGTGTTTCCTCAGTTTGGGACTTTGCCTGCCTTACTGCCTTACCTGCTTCCCTTAGGGCAGTTTGGTATGCCTCCCTATCTTCATCCCGCTGTGTTCCCTTATATCTCCTGAAGGCCAGCCTTTTGGCTCTGACCTTTTCTGCTACTGTATTTGAGAACCAAAGTGGTTTCCTTCTTCTTTTGCACTTCCTTTTCTGTCTAACACAATGGGATGTTGCTTCAAGTATTGCATCCTTAATGCTTGCCCACTTTGCCTGTACCCCCTCACCTGTGTTTCTTTTTGCCAGGGCTAGCTTAACTCTGTTGGCCATCTTATCAAAGTCAGCTCCTCTGAAGTCCCATATTTTTGCCTTGGAATGGGATGATTTAGATGTAGTAGCCAAACTGAACCATACCATGTGATGGTCACTGGCCCCAGGTGACCTCCTACCTGGAGATCTGTGATCCCTTCTTTGTTAGTCAGTACTAGATCTAGGATAGCCCTGTCTCTTGTGGGTTGCTGTACCAGTTGTTTGAGGCCCTCCCCCTGCAGGGAATCCACTATGAGTCTAGTTCTGGCAGATGTTCCTGCTGGTATTGACCAATCTGTATCTGGCATGTTGAAGTCTCCCATTATCAGAACCTCCCCTTTAGCTGTCATGTTTTGTATATCTTCTAACAGTAATGTATCTATGTCCTCCCTCTGGTCTGGGGGCCTGTAGACAACCCCAGTTCTTATGGCTGTCCCATTTCCTGTTTCCAGCGTGACACACAGTTCTTCTGGCTCCTTATGTGTATTCTGATTTCTGTAGCTTTGATATTTTCATTAACATACAGGGCCTCCCCCCCCTTTTGCACCTCGGTCTCTTCTGAACAATACATAGCCAGGTACTGAGTCTCCCAAGTGTGGTTACTGGTAAACCACGTCTCACTAATTGCTACTATGTCCAGTTTAGCCTCTGACATTATTGCCTGCAGGTCTGGGATCTTATTTCCCAGGCTGTGAGCATTTGTGTACATGATTTTCCATTGGCCAGATTTTGGTGTGTTAGTTGTTGAGTGAAGTTTGGCATTACCCCTGTGCATCGTATGGGGAGACAAACCTTTTTTCTTACCTGGTGATGCAAATGAACGGCAAACATCCTGATCTCACCAGGAACCTGTACAGTGGAAGGATTACATCATGCTTCATACTGGTAATACCTCTACCAATACATCCGAGGATGCTGCTTGCCTTTAGTGCCGCTTTTTCGCATTGCTTCCCTACCTTTAAATCATTTGAGATCATTACACCAAGATCCCATTCCAGCTTTGTTTCTTCTAGTAGCTGCCCCTCCAGGACATACTTCATGCATGGGTTCCTTCTACCCAAGTGCATGACTTTAAATTTTTTGACACTGATTCTCAACTGCCAGTTCCTGGACCATTCCTCTAGCATCCTGAGATCTGCCTCCATTTCTGCGATCCTGTCCTGTACGTCCACCCTGTTGCAGAGCTTTGTATCATCTGCAAAGAGGCACACTCTCCCTTTCAATTCTTCAGCGATGTCACTGATGGATATGTTGAAAAGGATGGGGTCTGGTACTGACCCCTGTGCACGCCACTTGACACCTTCCCCTCTTGGGACAAGGTGCCATTTACCATAACCCTCTGTGTCCTGCCTTGCAGCCAGCTTGTGATCCATTTAACTACTTTGTGACCAATGCCAGCTTGCTCCAGTTTGTTGATTAGCCTTCTGTGTGGAACTGTATCAAAGGCTATACCAAAGTCCAGACACACCACGTCCACTGCTGCCCCCCGGTCTACTTCTCTTGTAACCCAGTCCAAGAATTCTATCAAATTTGTTTGGAATGAGCATCCTGATGTGATGCCATGCTGCTTTGGGTCAAGTTGACCACTTGTTTTCAGGTAGTTCATTGCTCTTTCCTTAAGAAATGTCTCCATTATGTTACCCACCACTGAGGTCAGACTTACTGGGCGGTAGTTTCCTGCTACCTCCCTGCTACCACTCTTGTGCAATGACACAGCCATGGCCATTTTCCAGTCCTGTGGTACTATCCTCTGTTCCAGTGAACTGTTAAACAGTTCGGCAAGTGGGGCGGCAAGTTCATCCCTAAGTTTTTTTTAGAACTCTTGGGTGTATTCCGTCAGGGCCCATTGCCTTGTCCACCCTTATTTTAGACAACTCCTCAAGGACCCTTTCTTTTGTAAACAGGAATATTTCAGCTCCCCTGGTATTGGGAAGTGTCCTGGCTAATGCTGGACCATTAACAATGTCTTCCTGTGTGAAGACCAAGCAGAAGAATTTGTTGGGAACTTCTGCTTTGTCTTTGTCATTTTCCACCAGCTGTCATTCCCTGGCTGCCAGCTGTGTTATTCCTCTTTTGCTCTTTCTTTTTTCTTGAATGTATCAATAAAATGTTTTGTTCCCCCTATTCACTTCTTGAGCCAGTTTTTCTTTGGTTTAGGCCTTTGCCACCCTACTAGCTTTCCTGGTTTCCTTGAGTTTCTCTTTGTAGGCTTCTCTATCCTTTTCAGACTTGGTCTCCTTGTACTTCAGAAAAGCTTTTCTCTTTTCCCTAACTATAGTAGCTACCTCTTTGGAGAACCAGAGGGGTTCCTTGCCCTTTTGGACTTGCTGATCTGTTTAGTGCATAGCGCTGTGACTGACACTATAGCATCTTTCAGCTTTGTCCATTGGTCCTCCACGTTCCATGTGGTATCTGTTGCCAGCAGGAGGTTGATCCTTTCCCTCATTTTTGGGAAATCTGCTTTTCTGAAATTGAGTACCCTGATTCTGGAGTGGCAGGGGTCCTCAATCTTGCTAATGGAAAACCAGATTGACCTGTGGTCACTGGTACTCAGATTGATCCCCACTAGTATGTCTGATACCCTAACACTGTTAGTGAGTGCCAGGTCCAGGCTAGCTGAGTCTCTAGTGGGAGAAACCACCATTTGATTCAGTCCTGCCCCCCTCAAAGCTATGAGGAAGTCTCTACTCCTCTCTGAGGAGGCTGTGAAGGTGGACCATTCTACATCTTGTAGTTTAAAGTCCCCAACTAGCAACAGCTCACCTTTGTCAGCCATCCTCATTATGTCTTTCAGTAGAACCTTGTCCTTTTCAATCTCCTGGTTTGGGGGTCTATAGATATCTCCAACCCTGATAGGATTCATGTGTGGTAATTTACAAATGTTGCTGGAGTTGTCATGTCATGATGACATCATCACCAGAGTATGTATTTACGGAGATTGGGAACTAATTATAGCAGCCTTTAAGAAAGGATCATGATGATCCAAAACGTGTCAGGCGTGTGCGTGTCATCTGTTTTTTGGCGTGTATTTAACATGAAATAAATGATTTTTTTCAGCACCTTCAAATGTTTGACGCCAAAGTGTTTTTTATTACAAGGTGGTGAGTACCTGACTTTTGTGTTCAAAAAAAACATTTGGCAGTACCCTGCCATCCCTAGGAATGTCTGTACCTTTCTCTTTGTGGTGGGTGTGACCCATCCCTGTATAGTTTAAATTTTTACTGGCTCAGGCCAGATGTATCCACTCCTTGCACTGTGCTCAAGGTATGACACCTCTGCCATACGTATTTGGCATTTCTCCACCTTGACTGTCAGCCCTGCAGCTGTAAGTCAGCGAAGCACCTCTTTCATGCACTTGACGTGATCCTCCATGTCTGGCTGTAGATGGTGATGTCTTCCATGTAGCCCAGTGTAAAGTCTCCTTCCCCAGACAGAATGTGGTCCACGGGATTTTGAAAGGTTGTATAGAAATATAGACTTTGACAGCAGAAATGGAACCTATCTTCCCTTCTCTCACTGTTGGATCTAGTTACTAGCAATTCTGAATGATCCTGACTTTCTACTAGAGAATGTGCATTGTTAATATTTTCTGCTGCATACCACCTGGTGTGTAATCTCTCACTTAATTCATCAGCACCTCTCTCAAAATATTCAACAGTGCTACAATTTCACTTGATTCAAAGGAATTGTTCCTTCAGAATGTTTTTTGTGCTTTGGCGTGGATGGCAACTGGAAGCTAGTAACAAGGTATTGCCATCCATGTCCTTCCTATAGATATCCATACTGACATTTCCTTGTGCTTCTTTTTTACTTGTCAGGTCCAGGTACTGAATGAATAGTTTGTCAGCAGTATAAGTAAATCTAATGTTAGGGTCAGTGCTGTGTAGAAACTGAACAAATTCATATAACATGTCCCCATCCCACCCCACACTAAAATGACATCTTCTATATATATCCACCACATAACTATATGGCTGAGAAAGGAATTTGCATTTCCATTTAATACACTGTCCAGCTCCCATTTGCCAGTGTATAGGATGGCAACCGATGGGGCCCATGTTGCCCCCAAGGCGGTCCCTTTCACTTGTAAAAACATTTCTTTATTAAACATAAAAACATTTTTTGTCAATACATGCTCTGATAGTTTCAGTAAAAACTCTGTGGGTGGGTTAGTGGTATTCTCCCTTAAAAATAAGCCACAGCATCCAATGCTCTTTTGTGTGGTACATTTGTGTATAGTGCTTCTATATCTAATGTCACTAACAAATCATCACTGTCTAGAACTAGATCATTCAGAACATTCAGCACATATTTAGTGTCTTGAATATACGTGGGCAAATCCTGTACAAAGTCTCTTAGAAAAAAGTTCACATATTTTGATAGGGGCTCGGTTAAGGATCCAATGCCACTTACTATAGGGTGGCCCAGAAGGTCTTTCTTGATTTTTGTGCACTTTGGGAAAATATAGACTGTAGCTCATACAGGGTGTTCTGAGATCAACAAATTCTTTGTATCCTCATTAATAAATCCCGCTTCACATCCTTGACTGTCTTATCTATAGAGAATTTAAATTCATATGTCGGGTCCGCCCACAGTTTGATATAAAATTCATCAATTCTTAGTTATCTTTCAACTTCAGTTATATAGTCTTGTTTCCTGAGTAAAACAATGCATCCCCCTTTATCTGCTTGTTTTATTACTAAGTCATTCTCATCTTGTAAAAGTTGTATTGCATCTTGTTCCCTTCTACTTAAGTTACAGAAATTCAGATGAGCTGGATCATTGAGCAAAAATTCCGTATCTTGCTCAGCTAATTCTCTGAACACATTCACTGCAGGACTATAAGGGGGTCAAAAGGTCAAGTTTGGTCGGAAACTCAAACTCGGACTTTCATTTTGATTACTATTCAATGATTGTCTTTTTGCAAAAAATGACTTTAAATTAAGTTTCCTATAGACAAGGTGTAGACCAATAGTCGTTTGAGATTTATTAAGTGGCGTTTTCAGGGAGAAACTTTGACCTTTTTTCAAAACACTTATTTCTGGTTCAGTGAGTGTGTGTTCTGACAAAGTACTGATTTTTTAAGTTATTGTTGTCAGTTTCTCCTGTCCTCTCTAGGGTCTCTTGTTGCCATATCCTCTCCAGTTCCCATTGTCTTGCCCTGTGTAGATGTTGCATCTTCTGTCTCCTTCCTCTCCTCATTCTCTTTCTCCATTGTATCGGAAGTCTCCCTGCCTTTTGATTAATCTTGGCTCTGACGTAGTTGGGGTGGTGCAGTTGGAAGTTCGATACCTCCCGACTCTTGATATGAAAAAGGCCCTCTGAAGTTTTCTTCAGTTTCTGACTCACTTCCTTCTGTGCTAAAATTAAAGGAGACATGTCTTTTTTGTTTTAAGATTCCCCTCACATTGTCCTTTTTTTCTGTCTATACACCTTGTCATTGTCATTGTCTTAGCCCCTTTTGTCTCTCATGAATTTAGTTTGTTTTGTTTTTCAATTCCTGATCAAGTTTGACAATCAATTTTTTGTAATCTTTTATTAAATTGATCAAAGTCTGTATGATTAATAAATTTTAAAACCTCTTTCTCCTGTGATTTCAGTTCTTCTAGTAGTTTAGCCTCTTGTTCTTTGCTTAATCTTATAATGAGCTGCATCAATTTGACACATGCTTCAGTTAATATAGCTTCCCATTCTTTCATGAAAACATAATTCTTCATTCCATACATGATTTTTTTTGTAAATTCGCAAACCCCTTGGAGTCCTGGAAACTTGGCCGTATGACTCCAAGTTTGAAACATTCCAATAAATTCTCCTGAACTGGTGAGTCAGTCTCTTAACCCTTTGAATGCCTCCCTCAATGATCTTGCCTCAGGTGGTAGCACAACAGGATTATTAACTTAGATAGATAGATGTAGATAGTTAGACAGATAGACAGATAGATAGATAGATAAATAGATAGATAGATAGATAGATAGATAGATAGATAGATAGATAGATAGAATGAATTGTAGTCATACAAAAGTTTCTCAGTACTAAGGTATACCTCGGTATACTGAGGCAGAATGAGGCAGTATCACATTACAGTCAATGCAAATTGCCTCAGCGGTACCTCAGTGGTATCTTGAGGTAGGAAACTTTTAGATAACTACCACTATAGATATTTTTTTGGCCCACTCAAGTTTAGTTGAAAACATAATTAAAAACATTGGCACATGCTCTCCAGTGATAGTGGGCTGAAACCCATTACAGAGGAACCGACGATTATGTCTCATAGATAGGCACCAACACTTAAAGATAGTTTAGTGCAGAGTCACTTTGTTACTAAGACTAATCAGACTTGGTTGGAAGGAACGAAAGGGTGCCTACAGTGCAAGAATTGTTTGTATTGCAAAGATGTTAAAATAGGGAGAGAGTTTACCAGTGTCAGCACTGAATGCAGTTCTGAGGTACGCTAATAAATCACATGCAATACTGCAGGTGTGATATGTTTGGCTGAGTGTTCCTGTAAAGCATTTTATGTGGGGAAAACTGTTAGGAATTTCAAAATCTGCATAGGGGAACATATAAGGGCCATAGAAAGGTAAGACCCCACATATGCCACTGCCCTACATGTACTGGAAACTAATGATGGGAGGAAACATCAGTTCTCATTTTAAGCTATTGAAAAAAATATCCCTAATCCAAAGGGAGGAAACTTTAATAATAAAGTGTTAAAAAAAGGAACACAATGGATTATTATACTTGAAGCAAATAAAAACCCAAAATTAAATGTGGGCTTTGAACTTCGATTCTATTTAGAGGAGAACTAGTTAGACATGGCATCGTCTTTTCTGGTGGGGCTATTTTGACTGTCTATGTAATTATTTGTATTATCGTTTTATGTATTTCATGTTAATATGATCATATGATTATCCGTTCTTTCATGTGTTCTTTCGTTATATGGAGTTGACCATTTTAAAGAATGTGTTGTTTTAAATGTCTCTGTCAAGTTCTTTAATGAGTGAGTTTAAAATGTTATACAACGTGTTTTGCAACCAATCAGCTTGAAGCATTATGGATGACAACACAATGACATCAGATGTGAGGTGTATTTAAAGTATGTTCAAATGAATTAGCCTTAGCCTTTGATAAAGGACCTAACAGTAGAAAATGTGTCAGGCTAAACCGGCGTTTGCATGGATTTCCTGTCATTTTTGAATGGATTTGTAAATAAATATTTCTAACCTTAAGAAGTGCCATGTGATATTTTAAAGTAGGGTGGTGAGTGCCCGAGTTTTAAGTTTTCCTGAATATCATTATTATCCAGAGTATTGGGCCCAGGACTGGATGTACTCCGCTCAACCTTGTCACCTTCCTAACTTTCGAGTTGGCCCCATTTAGTACCACTCTTTCAGTCCTATGATAAAGTCAGTTTCCCACCCATCACGTTAGCCTAGCTCCTACCCCCAGATCCCCAAGTTTCTTCACCAGCCTATTATAATGATAATTATTATCAATGTGCATTATTATAATTATAAGCCTGTTGTTATACACTAAATGCTATGTTCAGTCTATTATCTTATTGTCTATTTGTGTAACCATATTGGATTGTACAAGGCCCAGAGCCTCATGGATTGGTCATTATATAAATAAATTTGTCTTGTCTTACCATTCCCACAACTCCACAGCTGGTTGCTATTTATCCAACACCAGTAGACATCTAGCAATGAAGTATAGTTTATCAATGTAGAATTTGTAGGAGTGAGTTTGAAGAGCCATCCTGCAATACTTGTTTCACTATACAGTACTTCTGTGTTAGATGTCTGTTGATACTGACTGCGGAACATATGGCAGTCAGTCATGGAGGTGAGTGGAGGTTTAGTGCCAGCCACCAGGAGGGAGGTACTGTGTTTTTTTTTTGTGGGGGGGTTACTGTTGTTGGGGGTTACTGGTTCTGGGATGGTTACTGGCTTGGGTGTGGAGGGAGATGGCAGCAAACAGGATCAGATGAGTGTGGTGGGGCCACTAGACTACCAGGAAACTTCACACACACACACACACACACACACACACACACACACACACACACACATACAGATATATTATAGAGGCACAATAGCATCTCTAGAGTTAGGGTTGAGCAGCAGCTTCTATGTTAAACTTGACATTTTGCACTTTAATAACTTTGCAACCAATCAATGGATTTGCATGAAATTTGGTATGCCCTGTCCTGTGGGGTAGATCTCCTGATGTGGTGAGTTTTGTTGCAGTCAGATGTGTGGATTCTGAGATCCAGATAGTGAAAAAAGTGAAAAACCACCATTTTTTTTTTATTTTTCTTCATCACCTTGCAGCCAAACAGTGTGTAATTTCTGCCTGAGTTTTGCAGGGTATAAAGAGCTTTGGTAGAAGAACAGGCAGTGAACATTTTGTGCAATAATATTAATCTGTTGCAAAGTTATTAAGTTTCTTAGTTCTCATTATATCCTATGGGACTTTGGTAAACATTCAATTTCTAGGATAGAGGTCTTTTTTGCGAAGGAGGATTTCATCTCATGAAGAAGGATTGAGTCTTGTGAGAGTGTTCCTGTGTCACGAGATTTGGAATCCCACTTCGTGAGAAAAAATCCTTGGTCATGAGCCGCCGTCTTGTTTTTGTTTCCTCCCACCAACTAAAAAGTGTGTAAAATACATAAAACTGTTGTCATTTTAAAAAGCAAACACCAGAACCTACTTAAACAGGCCTGTTTAGCTAAATTCTGACCTTCGTTTTTTAAAAGAACTGCCATAAATGCTTTTTCTGGGCACCCAAAATCCAGGGTGCCCAGCTTAGAGGGAGCAGCCTTCAGCCCCATTTTCCCTGGTGTGATCAGTAACCCCTCACTCCATCCCCAGCCAATTCCCTGGTGTCTAGTGGCCCCCACCCTCTGATCACCCTCCCCTTCTCCCTTATTTAATTAATAATATATTTTGACATCGAGATGCCCACCCCCAGTGTTGGATAACCCCCACCCCCCTGCCCATTACTTTATTGATGTTCCAACACAGGCGCCCAATCCTCATGTTGGCATTTAACTTTTATAACCCCTCCAGTAGTATGGGACACTGGGGAGCCCACCCTCAGTGTCCTGAAATATTTTTTTATTTAATTAATAATATATTCCGACATCAGGATGCCCACCCCCAGTGTTGGATAACCCCCAACCCACAGCTTCATGGATGTGCTGACACCGGGGGGCCCAATCACCCTGTCAGAATTTAACCTCAACCCCCCCAGTAGTAAGGGACACTGGAGAGCCCAGCCCCAGTGCCCCACAATCTGTTTTTAATATATTTATCCCAGAAAAAAAGAAAACACTCCCTCAACATCTTTTTTTACCTGAAAAACAGAAAAACACCCCATATCATTCCTGCTGCTCCTCCCCATCCCGACCCTCCTATTGAGCACCCCACCACCCCATACACAACCTTACCCTATACATACCACCGGAGGTCAAAGGCTGTCATTGTCTGTGCACCAGGACACGTCTGCATTCTTCAAAGCTGAACTGTGAACTGCAGAATGAAAGTAAGTGCCGTATAATGGCTGTCAATGGCATAGTGAACTTATGTTGATATCCCGGTCATTTTGGGGAATTTTGACACCAAATTTTCAACATAGCCTTTTTGGGACCCCACCTCATGAACACTGGCACTGTCATTTCATTACTCTGTCCCAAAAGGTGATTTCAAGGTCACTGCACAGAATCACCTTTCGAGGCCAATTAACAAAATGACAGTGCCACTCTTCGTGAAGTGGGGTCCCAAAAAACCCATGTTGAAAATTTAGTGCAAAAATACCCCAAAATGCCCGAGTTATTTGCGGTCATTGCAATTTGTCTATGCACGTGCATAACTTTGGTGGTTTATCATATTTTCACTCCAAATTTTCAATCTTACCGTTTTTTCACACCACCTCATGAATAGTACAGCTGTCATTTTTCAAATCCTGCCAAAAATGTTTTTCTGCACATGTGGCGCAGAATGGCATTACAATTGCACAGAATTACATTTTTATGGGGATTTGAAAATTTTCTGTACTGGGTACTTGCGGTGAGGTGATAAAAAGGTTATGTTGAACATTTGGGGTGAAAAGTATTTAAGATGGCACAGTTATGACTATTTGTTGCAATTTTGCTACACCAGCTCATAACTTGATCTGTGGAAGTGCAGGGCTCAGAGGCCCCTGGGTTTCCACAGCTATATATATATACACATCTGTGGAGGGATAGAAGTGTAGGGTACGAAGAACCCTGCGCTCCCACAGTAAAATAAAATTACTATTATACCATCTCAAAAAGTAAGGAAATAAACTGCAGAAATGTAAAAATGTAAAAACTTTATTTGTAAACAGGAAACAAGTCATTAGGACAAAACTAGTCCTGTTTGCAAGACAGTCCTGTAAGTTACAAATCATAACAATTGTTATACTAAATATAAATAACACTTACAACCAATCACAAGGACAAAATCAAATACGATTATAAATTAGAAAATAGGCTGGGTGGCCACAGCATAGGCAAATGGGGTGAGCATTAGGGCTGGAGATGCCAATGTCACCCCCAATCCCTCTTTGTCTGCGCAGGGTGGGGTGTAAGGGTTAGAAACCCTAATGCCACATTTCCCTTCTTTTGTTGCTTTAACCCCAACTGATGCAATAACAAGGTTTTTTGCGATATATATATAAGTATATGTATATAGGGGGGTGCGGTCACACCGCTATAGTTAAGGTTCAGTAGGCAGTTTAATGTTAAACCCCAAATTTTGCATGTTAATAACTTTGCAACCGTTCAATGGATTTGCACAAAATTTGGAATGTGGGGTCTCAGGTGATAGATTTCTTGATATGCCAAGTTTTGTTTTAATCAGATTTGTGCTTTTTGTGCAGTGTAGTGTCAAAAAATACATTTTTCACTTTTTTTTGCACATTTTTACCCATCGTGCTGCAGCCACACCATTTGGAATTTTGGTCTGGAGTTTTCAAAGTAGAAAGAGGTTTTTCCAAAGATCAATCCAGCATTGGTTTGGTGAAAAAATATTAATCCATTCCAAAGTTATTTAATTTTGACTTTTTGGGTTCTGAGCAAGCTCAGTTCAGTCTTTGATTTATATGTATGTTTTGCGAAAGAGGATTTGGCTCATGATCAAGGATCCCCATTCGTGAGGAAAAATTCCCCTTTCGAGAGTCACCATCTTGTTTTAATTTTCCCCCACAGATAAAACCTTCCAACTTCTCTCATGGGTGTGTTGTGTGCTATTAGAAGCATGAGTTTTGTTCAGAGAGAAGCCCTGTACAAACCCATGCCTTTGGTTTTCTTTGGTTTTGAAAAAATGGCCATTTTACTTTTTAAAATTCTTTGGTCGTCACTTGCTAATGATCCTTGTTCGCGAGGTGACAAAATCCTTGATCACAAGCCAATCCTTGTTCGTGGACTGTCAAAATCCTTGATCATGATTTCTGGACCAGATGGTCCTATCTTGCGAATAAGGATTAGCTCACGAACAGGTATTTTGTCAGTTCACAAAAGGGGATCAGCTCGAGAATGAGGATTTTGACAGCTTGTGAAAGGGGATTGGTTTTCTGAATCCCCTTTTGCAAGCTGTCAAAATCCCTATTCGTTAGCTGTCAAAGTCCCTTTTCGTGAGCCGATCCTTATCCATGAACTGTTAAAATCCTCGATTGTGATTTTTTGGACCAGATGGCCCTATCTCGCGAACAAGGATTGGCTCACAAACAGGGATTTTGTCACCTCATGAAATGGGATCGCCTGGCGAAAGGAGATTTTGACAGCTCACGAAAAGGGATTGTTTTTTTTAAATCTCTTTCACCAGCTGTCAAACTCCCCATTTATGAGGTGTCAGAATCCCCATTTGTGAGATGAAGACCAGATGGTCTGATAGAATCTGTTCCTCATCCCACCTCACGAATGGGGAAGGCCTCAGGAATGGGGATCTACTATGGTGGATCACTTATTGTTTGTTGTTTAAATGCCGACATTGGGGTGCCCAATCCCCATGTTGGCATGTATCTTCCCCCCAACACTAATATGGCACATTGGGAGCCCACCCCAGTGTGCCAAATATATATTTTCTTACTAATATTAAATGCTTCCTACACCGGGATGCCCACTTCCAGTGTCAGATGATGCCCCCCCCAAAAGTGATACTGTTGAATTGCTGACATGAGGTGCCCAATCCCCGTGTTGGCATGTATCCCCCTCCCCCACACTAACATGGCACACTGGGAGCCCACTCCAGTGTGCCCAGAAAAGCAATATTGAAAAATACCTGTGAATAAAGAAAACCATCCCTGAAGTCTTTTATTTATTTTTTTAACCTGAAAAAGAAAATGGTCCCTTTTCATCTCCCCAGTCCCTCTCCCCATCCCTACCCTCCCACTGAGCACCCACATCCCCTTACCCCCCCTTACCCCATACTTGTCTTTATAACTAACTTGTGGCTTTGCCATTCATGAGTTAAAGTCTTATCACTCACTAGTGGAGATAAATGTGTTATTCCACTGCAATCCGTTACCTTTTATATATATATATACTTTGCAAAAAACTTCATTAATGCATCAGTTACAAAAGTGTGGATATTCTACGTTAGGATTAGCACCCCACCTCCCAACCCCCATGACCCCATCCTCAAAACCCTAACTCTGCATTCCCCCCCCACCTACCCCCACACACACACATATGCAAGCAGGGGAAGGGCCAAGGCAATGTAATCAGTCGGAGACAACCAGCATCAACAACCCTAACTGATGCATTAATGAAGTTTTTTGCAAAGAATTTCCTTTCCTTTTGAAAAAGTATAATATAATATAAGTAGTAAATGATATGTGTTGGTGGGGCCCCGCGCTCCCACCAAGCTGCCCAATTGTGCATAATGATATGTGTCTGTGGGAGCGCGGGCCCTCTGGGCCCTGCACTCCCACTTACATATAACTATGGATCCATACACCAGCCCTATAAGGCAAGGAAGCCTTGTACTGCAAAATTGCCAATATCTCGGGAACCATAGCAGCTAGGAAAAAAATTCAAGTGTCGTTGTAATCGTGATAGTGAGACGTCCATGCAACATAATCCATATCTTGCATTGTTTCTGAGATATGGGCACTGAAAAGTGATGTGAATGCTAACTCTGTGGGCATAATAGTGGCGTAATACTGGCCCACGGACATGAAAATGAGCGATTGGAATACTAATTTCCAAATATCTCACAAGGTAGAAAAAGATTCAAAATTCACGGTATTGACGGTTTCCCAACCTACATCTGCACTTAGTCCCCTGGGGCACTAAGAATTTCTGTGATGAAAAATCAGTTTTTGAGGTACAGGCACTGAAAGGCATCACGGGTGCTACAATGTTATCCAATGGAAACATTTCTCAACTTTGGAATGCTGTAACTATGGGCCTGTTCAATGTTTTCATACCAAACCACCAAAAGGCACATCTGTGGGACTAGGGCTTGCCACCCTGAAAATGTCAGACCAACAGCACAATCCACCTTGCCACAATGAAGTGACAAATAAAACAACACATAGCAAAATGTGTTCATGCAGTGTTACTGCGATTACTTTAATGTTTTCATGACACTCCTATCTCTATAATGAGAATGTTGTCACGCACACAAAAATGTTGCTGTGGTTACTTTTTTCTCTGAGTGCGATTGTTTGCGCAGCAACAAAAAATGTGATAAAAAAATGGCAAAAGTTTAAAAAACATATTTGCAGACCACCTACTAAAAAACTAATGACAGGGTCATCTTCCTCAGGGCCTGATTAGGTGAACACAACTGTTGGTGTTTAGCAAAGTGCATTATTTTTTGAGTTACAATGTTTTTTCTCTGTCGCTAACTGAAAAACAAGATGGTGGCAGCACAAAAACAATTTCGGGGAGCTTGGCAATAAAAATGTGGTTGCGAAAGTTTTCGCAACGCACATATAAATTTTCTCATATACTATAATGGGACATGAAAAAATGGAGTAACTTTTGAATGGAGCAATATTTTTGCACCAAATCTTCAAAAGGCACCATTTCAACCCAGGACACGTGTAGACAAATGCATTGTTCAGTCCATTATGCCTTACCGAGAAATGCACAAAAAGGCGTAATTTTTCACTTTCTGAGTGCCCCACAGTTCCACAACCGTACATCCAATTGGAACAAAACTTTCCAAATCCAGAGGTCGATAGTAGGCAGTTGTGCATTCCAAATTTCAGGCAAATCAGACAGATGGTTGCAAAGTTATTAAACTGCAAACTTTGAGGTTTAACATAGAAGTGGCAGAGCAACCCTAACTATACTGGCCCTACTGGGCCAGTATCATTTATTTATTTTATTTATTTAGCTTTTGTTGACCAGGTAAGTACACTAGACAAGACAATTGCCTATTTTCAGGTACGACCCGTGAGAGTACAGGAATTACAGATTTAAATACATAGGACAACATGATACAGATTAAAACAGCTTACAAGTCATGTGAGGACAACATGATACAGATTAAAACAGCTTACAAGTCATGTAAGGCATAGTTTTGTACAGGATGTATGCAACAGAATAACACATGTAGCAACTAAGAGCAGTACAAAAGGTACAAGTTGAGATGCAGCAGATACAACACTATTTACAACTTAAAGGCCCCAGAAAGTCAAGACTTTTGTCCAGAACACATCCAGGAGAGAGGAGTGCTGTGAGTGGTCAGGATAGATCATGGGGGTTTGGGGCAACCACAGGCCGAAGAGAGTTTGAGGTGGTGCCATAGGGAGGATCGAAGGCACACCTGTGAATGGGAGGAGCGGACCTGGGCAGGGAATGTGTTCCACAGTCTGGGAGCACACCCAGCAAAATCTCTACCCCCCATTAGAGTCCAGGTAGCAGGTATCTTAAGGGTGATGGGCCCCTGAGACCTGAGGGAATAGGATGAGGAGGCAGCCGGGACAAGCAATTTTGCCAGCCCCGGAGGGGTGACAGTGCCAAGGACCTTTCCCATGAAGCACCCTAGGACAAAGTCTATGTGATTTGAGGGGGAGAGCCAGTTCAGCTTGCTATAAAGGTCACAATGGTGGGTGAGACGAGGGGCAGCCAGAGCAAAGCGGCAGACATTGTTGTAGGCAGTTGACCACCTAGAGAGGTGAGCTTTGGAGGAGTGGGCAAAAAGGAGCCAATAGCAGAGCGAAGGGAGGAGCACACCTCTGGCAAGAGCAATACGGGCAACAGGAGTAAGGTTGCTTTTCGCTCTGTAGGCCAGACCCAGTTTGCAGTTGACAGTCTTGCATATATTCTGAATATGGCAACTAAGGTCAAGCTGTGGGTCCAGCGTCACCCCAAGGTATTTAAAGTTGTCAGTAACAGGGATCAGAACACCGTCTGTACCAGCAACACTTAACGGAGCAGGAGAGGCCTTAATCTTGGCCTGGGACCCAAAGAGCATGGCCTGGTTTTTTTTTTAAGATTTAGAACCAACTTGTGGGATGAGATCCAGGACTGAATGTTCCTTAAGTCCTCACTCAGGTGGCGATTAATGACCCCAATGTCCAGGGAGTGAGTTAGGGTGACCAAGTCATCTGCATAGGGGAGTGAGTTAGGGTGACCAAGTCATCTGCATAGAGGACTGGCTTACACCTACAGGAGGGACAGGGAGGGTAAAAGGGGAGGAGTAGTAGCTCTTTACATAAGGGAAGGCATCAAAGCAACAGAACAAAAGGGTAAACGGGGAGGAGAAGAAGCACTGTGGGTCAATTTGGAGACAGGCAATGGAGCCACAATCCGCACAGGGGTTGTATACAGACACCCCCTCTCAGGGGGAGGAAATGGACAAGGAAATGATAGAAAGTATACTTAGAATGGCAGAAAAAGGGGAGATATTGCTGATGAGTGATCTGAATATGCCAGATGTTAACTGGAGTGCAGTTGCAGCAGCCACTTCGAAGAGTGGGGTTATTCTAGATGCCCTACAGGGGGCATGCCTTAGACAACTAGTATTGGAGCCCACTCGAGAGGGAGCAATCTTAGACCTGGTTCTCTCAAATGGAGATGGAGAGAGGATCACAGATGTAGAAGTGGGTAGCCATCTGGGAACTAGCGACCATCGAACAGTATGGTTCACAATAAACACAGCAATAGAGTCAAGCCATACAAAGGCAAAAGTACTGGACTTCAGGAAGGCTGACTTTGCCAAAATGGGTGAGTGCCTAAGGAATGCACTAGCAAATGGGCAGGAAGGAGGGGTGGAAGAACAATGGGGAATAATAAAAACTGCCATCACAGAGGTAACAAGCCTTTGTGTGAAGCAAATAAACAAAAGCGATGTAGAAACCACTATGGTTCTCAAAGGAAGTGGCAGTGAAGGTTCAGAGAAAAGAAAGCATTCAGGAAGTACAAGGAATCACAGAAGGAGCAGGACAGAGAACTGTATCAGTTAGAGCAAAGGAAGCTGGGAAGGCAGTCAGAACAGCAAAGGCCCAAACCCGAGGAAAAGATAGCCAACTCAGTTAAGAAGGGGATACAACCTTATAGGTACATCAGGGAGCGAAGAAAGACCAAGGAGGGATAGTGAGGCTTAATAAAGGGAGGGGTGGGCAGAGGGTGACTGTGAAAGGCAGAGATACTAAACAAATATTTTTGCTCAGTATTTACAAATGAAGAGGGAGTACCTAAAACAAACAATAGAAACACTCTGGATACAGAAGTTGATACCAGCCCATTTACAGAAGAAAGGGTTCTGAAAGAACTCTTAAAACTGAAGGTGGACAAAGCAATGGGGCCTGATAGGATTCATCCCAGAATTCTAAAAGAACTAAGGTAGAACTAGTGACACCACTGACTACCCTCTTTAACAAATCATGGGAGGATGGGGTGGTACCCAAGGACTGGAGGAGGGCAGATGTGATTCCCTTCACAAAAGTGGGAGCAAGGCAGAAGCAGGAAACTACAGACCTGTTAGTTTAACCTCAGTAATAGGAAAATGATGGAATCACTTCTGAAGGAAAGAATTGTCGAGTATCTAGAGGCCAGAGGGGCACAGGACCCAAGGCAGCATGAATTCACAGCGGGAAGGTCATGCCAGACGAATCTGATAGATTTCTTTGACTGGGTGACCAAAGTAGGAGATCAGGAGGGCTGTGGTCATGGCCTACCTAGACTTTAATAAGGCATTTGATACAGTCCCACACAAAGATTAATATACAAGTTAGCCAGCCTGGGAGTGGGTCCCAAGATGACAGCCTGGGTAAAGAATTGGCTGGAGAATAGGACACAGAGAGTAATAGTAAATGGAGTCCTCTGAAGAAAGGGGTTACTAGTGGGGTACCGGAGTTCAGTATTAGGACCAGTCCTCTTCAATGTCTTTATAAGCGACATTGCAGAGGGAGTGGAAGGAAAAGTATGTCTCTTTGCAGATGACACAAAGATCTGCAACAGAGTTGATGCACAAGGTGGGATGGAAAGGATGAGAAGGGATTTGGCAAGGTTAGAGGAATGGTCAAATGTATGGCAGCTTAGATTCAATGCTAGAAGTGCAAAGTAATGAACCTGAAACAAAAACCCAGGGAAGAGTACACAATGGGGTGAGATACTAACAACAACAAAAATGGAAAGGGACCTGGGGTAGTCATATCAGATGACCTAAGGTAGGCAAGCAATGTGAGATGGCAGCAAGGAGGGCTGGGGGATACTGGGATGCATGGGAGAGGCATCACCAGTAGAAAACAGAAGTTATTATCCCTCTGTACAGACAGCTGGTGAGACCCCATCTGGAGTACTGCGTGCAGTTCTGGAGACCAATCTCCATAAAGACATTAGACAGGATGGATGCTGTCCAGAGGAGGCAACTAAAATGGTGCAGGGTCTGCACCAGAAGACATATGAAGAGAGACCAAAGGAGCTTAATATGTATAGCCTCGAGGAAAGGAGGGAGGGGGACATGATAGAAACTTTCAAAGTACCTCAGGAATCAACGAAAGTCTAAGAGGTAGCATCTTTCAAAAAGAGGCTGTGCAGAACAAGGGGCACAATTTGAAGATAGAGGGGGCAGCTCAGAGGTAATTAAGGAAGTATTTTTTCTAGAGAGAGGAGTTGTGGATGCATGGAACGGCCTTCCGGAGGAGGTTGTGGAGTCAAAAACAGTGGAGGAATTCAAGCATGCATGGGACAGTCATAAGGCAATTTTAGGGGGTGCGGGTAGGAAGAAGTAGGCTGCTGGTTAACTAGGATCTGCAGCTTATCCATTAGGTAGGGAAATGGGCAGACTGGGTGGGCCAAGCGGTCCTTATCTGCCGTCAAATTCTATGTTTCTACAGTGAACAGAGGCAGCTGGGAGATTGTTTACAAAAACGGAGAAGAGCAGGGGCCCCAGGACAGAGCCTTGGGGGACACCCATGGTTACAGAAATAGAGCCCAAAAGCTCCTTGCCATATTTAACAAGCTACTTTCTACCGTGTAGATAGTTGGAGAACCAACTGAGCACACCAGGTGATAGACCATAGGATCTAAGCTGAGTAGAGAGCATGGCATGATCAACAAGATCGAAGGCCTTGGAGAGATCTATAAAGATAGCCCCAGAGAGTTTGCTCTGGTCCATAGCCACCCTGATCCAGGATGAGACAGTGACAAGGGCAGAGGATGTGCTGTGCCTCTTCCTAAAGCCATGTTGCACAGGTGACAATAGGTCATGTGCCTGCAAATACTCTGAGAGTTGCCCTTCCACAACTTTCTCAAGAAGTTTGCTGACCGCAGACAAAATGGATATCGGATGGTAGTTTTCAATTTTTTTTTTTTTATTTAGTTGTTTAACTAGGTATAGCACACTAAGCTGAAAGCTTTTTTACAGGAGCGACCTGGGAGCACAAGGAGGTTAAGTGACTTGCTCAGGGTCACACAGTACGCAAGTGGATGCTGTGGGATTCAAACCCAGGCCTGGTCTGCTGGATGTCACCAGATTTGCAGCTCAGAGCCTTGAACCACTGGCTATACTGCCTCCTCAATTAATTTGAGGCTCCCTGTTTATGATATAGCTACCACTTGATGAATTCTCCATATGTCCAGAATAACACCAGATGATAGGGACAAATTGAAAATAAGGAGCCACCAGGGGCAAGTATTATTAGCACCAAGACTGAGGAGCTTCGGTTCCAACCCATCATGGCCAGCACTCGAGAAGGGGGAGAGGCCCGAGAGCAATCTCTGCACCTCTTGCACCATCACAGCCATAAAATGAAAGGGTGGGCGGAGTGATGGAGGGGCTAGGACCTGTTCACCGTTATCACCTCCACCAGTGGGGGAATGACGAGGTGAAAGCAGACAGGTCAGAAAAATACAGGTTAAATGCATTTGTGATGGTTAGTGAGTTGTTGCAGCTAACACCATCAATAATCATATCAGAGGTCTCACCACTCTGGGAACCACTAACTATGTTTTTAATGTTCCTCCAGAACCTCCTGGGGTTCCTGGCTGAGTTCAGCAGTACAGTTTTGCAAAACTCACTTTTAGCAGCCCTTATAGCCTTCTTACACTCATTTTTGATTTTCCTGTACTGCTGAAATACAGCCTGATCTGCCATGGCCTTGAATTTTGCCCAGCACTTATCTCTGTACTTCATAAGGGATAGAAGGCTACCATGTAACCACTTTGTAGCCGACCCCCTGACCCTCCGTCTGATGAGGGGGGCATGCTTATCCTGCAGAGCCCTAAAAGTGATGAGGAAGTGACTGACAGCAGATGGGAGTCCTGGGCATTCCATACTGCAGACCAGTTGGTGTGCTGGAGATCATCATGGAAGGAGCCAAGATCAAACCCGGAGTAGTCTCTGACCTGAATGATTTTATGCGGAATTTTCAGGGAGGGGATCTTCCACACGGGGGACTGGTCAGAGATGGAGGTGGGAAGGATGCCTGACGAGCTGATCCTCTCTGGTCTGTTTGTCAGGACCCAGTCCAGAAGAGAGCTCACTCCACCACTGGGTGAACACCTGATAGGATCCTTGATGAGCTGCGACAAGGAGAGACCAGCAAGCAGCGGCTCAAATGCTTTGGTGTTACTACCAAGCCAGTTAAGGTTGAGATCACCTAGGATAATTAGTTCATTATGCCGGGTCACGGTACCAACTGAGTCGAGGAGGATGGACAGCCCCTCTAGGCGCCTTGGGAGGATTGTAGGTAAATATGATATGTATCTTTTTG
Source organism: Neoceratodus forsteri (assembly GCA_016271365.2). NCBI lineage: Eukaryota > Metazoa > Chordata > Ceratodontiformes > Ceratodontidae > Neoceratodus > Neoceratodus forsteri. Next base: position 1,551,664,288 of record CM057450.1, read on the forward strand.
GTCATCCCAAGCAACAGTACCGTGTGCAGTAGCTCACAGGGGGACTGCAAAGGCTATTGACAGGGTAAAACCGACAGGTTGAGGTGTAGGGCCGGATTAAGAGGGGGGCAAGTGGGGCAAATGCCCCAGGCCCCCCCACCATGAGGGGGTACCCCGCGGGCCCGGAAAAACACTGCAAGTTTTGTGTGGCTGCCGGTGCTTTAAATCCCTTGCTGGCGGCGGCCCCTGCTGTTCCTGCTTTTTGCCAGAAGTGTCGTCGCTGCGCTGGCCGCTGCCTCTGATTCACTGCAATATGGAACGGCTGGGGGGGGGATCGGGATCACATGATATGCTGCAGAGAACTTGAGAGAAGTCATGTGGTCCGAGGTCACGTTGCAGCGAGCTGCCTCCTTCTTCATCGTCGCTGCGTGCTCGTCTCTCTCGTCTGACCCTCCCGGACCGACTGCATCTGCGCATGATGGCATCATCACCCAGTAAGTCAAAACTCCTGTCCGTTGGTATGCACCACGCAGATGTGGAGAAATTAGAGCTGAAAGCAGACGTGTGTTGTTGGGACTGTATTGCTTGGCTGGTGGACTAGTATCCATGATCGGGTTCCGCCTTCCCACCCCGGGCTAATCTTGATTCTTTCTTGTTGTGTTTGGAACTGGAAGTTGAGTACGGGCCTCCCTCGGCTAAAACCCTAGACATTATTATTTAAATTAAAAGTACTAGTGAGAGGGAGGACTGGGTCTGGGAGACTAGTAGAGAGCAGAGAGGTGAACAACACAGCCTACGGAAGAAAAAAAAATATAGCGATAGATAGCGATCAGTGACAAGGAGGTGGTGTGGTGGGACTTGGAGGTACTTAATCACTTTGTCCTTTATTGGCAGTATACATACCTCTCAACCTCTAGTCTAGTTTTAAATCAGGGACAATCACAAGGCTTAAAAATCAGGGACAAAGACCCAAATCAGGGACACATCTTATGATCTTAAAATTTATATTCACTGAAAAGCTGACAGAATAAATATATTAGCCCCAGCAAGGCGGTAAGTCAAAGCTAGGGGTGTTTAGTTTTCTTTATTTTTCACTTTTAGTAGCCTGATAGTGCCACTTTTCTCAAGACCTGTAACTATTTTTTACAGCACGTTTTCTTGGACCAAAGAAACATAGCAATTTAAAATGGAGAACTGGTAGTTTATATACTGAGCTAATCTCTTTATTACACAGTAAATCTACAGTTTAATTTTTATTTTGTGAATTTTTTGGGGGTATCATAGATTAGCAAGGAATATTGGCATACATACCTCTCAAGTGTCACACATTATGAGGTACGTCACTCATTTTACCTCTCAGAAACTCTTTGTCCATCATGGGGAAAGTGATATTCCACATTCCACACTGAGAATTTAAAGTAGAAATTCATAATAATCTATTATGCTCAGTTATACAAAAACATTATGAACATTAGTGCTCTGATAGCTATAGTGTTCTGACCTTCAAGGGGATTAGTATAGGAAATATTTTCTGAAGAAGAACAAGTCTGTAACTTATGTTTATTAACATTATTTTGTGCTTACAGTCCCCACTGTTTGTTTAGTCACACAAAAAGAGACATTTTATGAGGGACAGAAGAAATCTTTGAGGCAAAATCAGGGACATCCCTGAAAATCAGGGACAGTTCGTTGAGAAGTGAGTTTGGCAGTATATACCTTTGCTGTGGAGGAGCGGGCAGACAGCACCGTGCTCCTCAGGAATTCTTCCTGCCATTTCAGGCAGCTGGCAGCAACGGAGAGGTGCCAACAGATATGGGACCCTGGGGGCAAGAATAAGCAAAGAGTTAAAGGGCACACAGAAAGCATCGGAAGGAGGCTGGCTTCTAACTAAAGTCTAGGGTATGAGCTAATGCGGGAGGAGAGCAGGGTAGAGTAACCAGCAGGTAGGCTTGGGTTGGTACCAGGGCTAAATTCTTGCAGACGGTGAAATTAAATATGTTAAAGGCCCGGGGGGTGGGGGAGAGCGAGACTGTGAGAGAGAGGAACAGGCAAGGAGGCTTCAGAGGAGCTACTGAGAGAACGTGATCAGAGGCCACCTACGGAACTTGAAGGAGAGATGCTGGGAGCAGCTAAGAATGAAAGGGAGTTAGTGGGGTGGGCCATAAAACTAGATAGAAAATACTTTAAATAACCTTCACAAGTGAACAAAAAAGCTGTGAAAGAGGTATAGGGGAAGAAATCCTGAATCTAATTGGGAAATATTATTAGAGTCACATATATGTTAGTTTGTAATAAATATAAGGAAGCACAGTATAAATTCATACAGCAACTACACTACCCCCCCCCCATATGGTACACAGATTTTCTCCTGAAGTGTCCCCATTGTGCAATAAGTGTAAAATAGTGCGAGGGACATATATACACTACTACTGGGGGTGTCTGATTATTGTGAAGCACTGAAAGGAGAAGTGTATGAAATATCAGCAATTAAAGGACAACCTATTGAATTCTCTCAAAAATCATTGCTCTTAGGGATACAAAGAATAGACAATGGTGAATGGGTATTATACCCTAGATGGATAAGAGTGCTCCTGGTGGTTGCAAGGCAGGGGATACAAAATGTACAGACTACGAGCTTGGATTCTACACTAGAACAATGGAAAGGACTTACTATGATGGTACTAACAGTAGACAAGCTAACATATAGCCTGAAGGGAAAGGAAGAGATTTGAAAGGACTGGGACAGATATCTGGGTACTTTGGGTGGTGGGTAAAAAGCTATACTAGAGGGAACTGGGGTACTGTGAAACTGGAGAAAAAGGGCCAATGGGGGATTTAATAAAATAAGGGGAGAACAAACACAAATACTAGAACATAGAATAGAACAATGGAGACACAGACCATTCAGTTGCTGGTGTTTACCAGCTTTTACTGTATTGTTTGCAGTGTTCATGATAACATATAAATACTGACAGTAATTGATAGGAAGATACCTCTGATGGATAACTTCTGTATAGTAACACTGGGATTGTACTCTGTAAAAGATGATATAGAAACACAGAAACATAGAATTTGATGGCAGATAAGGACCGCTTGGTCCACCCAGTCTGCCCATTTCCCTACCTAGTGGATAAGCTGCAGATCCTAGTTAACCAGCAGCCTACTTCTTCCTACCCCCACCCCCTAGAATTGCCTTATGACTGTCCCATGCATGCTTGAATTCCACCACTGTTTTTGTCTGCACAACCTCCTCCGGAAGACCATTCCATGCATCCACAACCCTCTCTGTGAAAAAATACTTCCTTAAATTACCACTGAGCTGCCCCCCTCTATCTTCAAATTGTGCCCCCTTGTTCTTGCACACTTCTTTTGAAAGATGCTACCCTCTTAGACTTTGTTGATTCCTTGAGGTACTTGAAAGTTTCTATCATGTCTCCTTCTCCTCCCTTCCTCGAGGCTATACATATTCAGCTGCTTAAGTCTCTCTTCTATGTCTTCCAGTGCAGATCTTGCACCATTTAGTTGCCTCCTTTGGACAGCTTCCATCCTGTCTATGTCTTTGCGGTGACTGGGTCTCCAGAACTGCATGCAGTACTCCAGATGAGGTCTGACCATCTGTCTGTACAGAGGGATAATAAGTTGTCTAAAGACTCTCTCGAATGATTTTATTTTTTTTTAATTGAATCACCCTGCGGTCTCAACCTCCTCCTCCTCCTCCTGCCTCATAAATCAGGGACAAAAAAAACAAGGCTTAAAAAAATCAGGGACAAAGCACAAAAGGCCCAAAATCAGGGACACACTTAAAAGTTTTAAAATTGGTGCTATCCAGTAACCAGTAATCCAGTATCCACTGAGATTAATGCTGGCAGAATATAAGGGACTCAGTGTATAATACATTTTCTGAAGAATATAAGAAGTCTGCAGCTTTATTGTTTTTTGACATAATTTTATTCTTACAATCATCACTGTTTAGTCAGGGAAACACAGATTTTAGGAGGGACAGTCTGTCCCGGACAGAGTAAATTTTTGAGGTGAAATCAGGGACATCCCTGAAAATCAGGGACACTTGAAAGGCATGGACCACCATCCTGAATGAATTCTTACTCTGGGGGTGGGGGCCGGGAGGGGTAGCCAGCCAGGCCAGTAGGTACCATAGAAAGAGTTAGATGAACTGGTCTGGCAGGTCTGCTACAGCCTGCATGTAATGTTTTTCTTTTCATGTTAAATTATTTGGAAGTTCAAGTTGTGAATTAATTTCCTGACCTGCTAGTATGTCTCCGAATACTTCCACACTCCAGTGTCCGACCTCCAGTTCCTTGACCTCCACCTCTCCCTCTCTCATTACTTCTCTGAGATGACGGTCAAGTCGAGTGGACACTAGTACTCCCTCTCTCTTGTCTGAGTGCCTCCTGCCTCCAGAGTCCCTAGTACTAACTCCCTGTTGCTGTTGCTCTTGATCCGACTCCCGCTGCCCGAGGATCTGGCGGCAGAGCAGTTGAACAAAAATATGCACAAGTACAGAGCACTGTAAGCACAAGCAGAAAACTGACATACACACACACACACACCAACCACTGCGCACTGTAATTTCCTTGTTGTTGATGTAATAGAAATGCCCTTCCTTCCTTTTGAGTGAATCTACATGATTTCAAATTCAACTACTTGATTTTAAGTTGTTTAAATGTATTAAATGGAAATTGTACTTTTATTACCTCAACAACAAATTACAGACAGTGTTCAACTTGAGGCTATGTAATCTGCAAATAACTTCCTTCTTTATAACAGGACTAGAAGGCTAAGTCGAACTTACTAGTCCTGTCATAAGGAAGGAAGGAAGATTCACAGTTTACATATCCCCATACCAAGATACCTATATATGGCTGATCATGGTACCCTTACGCTTACCAGGGCAGGGAGGAGAATTACTGCAATTAGGCATTTCTTTGTGATGGAGAACGTTGAGTTAAAGGGTTAGTGACCTACCTGCTTAACTTGACAACTGGTGTCGTGTTACTGTCTCCCCAAAGCAAACATGTTCCTTACCATAATAATGCTGCTTCCCTGTCTAACTACAATGCAGTTACTCATACCGTTGGAGCCCTCTGTGGTGAGGGAGGCTCTCTCCATAGAAACATAGAAATGTAGAAGTTGATGGCAGATAAGGACCGCAAGGCCCATGCAGTCTGCCCATTTCTTTTTCTATCTTATAAATGTGCCACTGTCCTTTTGCTCTGTCAGTGGCCTATCTATTCATACTCATTTGTATTGCTCCCTTATGCCTATCCCATGCCTGTTTGAAGCCCTGCACTGTATTCACAGCCACCACTTCCTGAGGTAGGCCATTCCATGCATCCACCACCCTTTCTGTGAAAAAGAATTTCCTCACATTACCCCTTAATTGGCCCCCTCTAATCTCATGCTGTGTCCTCTTGTCCTGCTATTTTCTTTTATTTAAACATGTTAGACTCTTTCACCTTGTTAATGCCCTTAAGGTGTCCCTCCTTTGCTCAAGGGTATACATATTGAGGTCTGGTAATCTGTCCTCATATGTCTTCTGATGCAGTCCCTGCACCATTTTGGACTTTGGTTGCCCTTCTCTGGACTGCCTCAATTTGGTTAATGTCCTTGTGAAGGTGTGGCCTCCAATACTGCACGCAGTACTCCAGATGGGGCTCAACCAGTGTCTTGTAAAGAGGGATTATTACTCCATTTTATGACTTGTGATACCCTACTAATACACCTTAACCCCAGCCTTACCTACTGCTTTAGAGGTCTGCTTGGATGATTTCAGGTCATCAGTGATGGCATTTACAGTTCAGAGGCTTTATTTGGCTTCAAGATACAGTATTTATTTTTCTGTTTTCTATTTCAGAGCATTTTGCTATCGAGTCTGAATAGTAAAAAAGAAGACCATGACACCTGGCCAACTCGAGTAGTTCATTCATTTCAGGCAGAGAAGACTAGGAGAGTTTATCAGAGGTAAGTAAGACTGCATTTAGTTGTCATCATCATTTTGTACTAAAATTTATGGGAATAGTGTACAGTACATATCTGTATGACAGCTACATCATGGCTTGCAATTTCAAATAAAAGCATGCTTGATACATGCTGTGTGCAACCAATAATACCCAACAGGGTGGGCGGTATTGGGCTGTACCCACCCACCAAGGGGCGTAATGATGCTTGATGCCACAGGTGGAGGGTCTTATAGCCCCTGGAAGGGTGGATATAGCCCATACCACCCACCCTGGAGGGTGTTATTGTGCTTAGAAAATTAGGTTATATGTGGATTGAAAAAAATAGAGTTGCTTGTCTTTGGGTTAAGAGACAGGTGAGCATCGGATGTGAGTGGTGGTGAGCAGACGGCATATGTGCAGTCATAGTCTGAAAATGAAAACTGCTGTTGTTGTTTTGGAGATCTTTATTTAGATTGTCATTTTGGTGGTGTCTGCGTATGTGTGCATGAGGGTTGGAGCTTTGCCAGCTCAGTGGCTGTCTTGGTGACTCATAGAAAAAATGGTGGTTTTCAGTTTTGATTTTAAAAGTGTGACCAGGATTTGGTGGATAATGGGGCAAAATGCCACGTTGTCCATTGTACTGTCAAATCGTGACAGCTCAGGTGTGGACGGGAGATAAGAAAGAAAAGTAACTTTGTGAAAACAGGTTCATTTATTTCTTTTCTACTGGCTGTGCTCTGCTTATTTCAGCAGGGATACGCATTAGGTTCATAATTTTATTGGGAGAACATGTTGTGGACTGGTGTGTGGTCTCAGCCTCGTTAAGACAAATACAATGGCGGAGATTTGAAAATGAAATGAGGGTGTTTTAGCCAATTAGAGACCAGGTTGGGCAGCAGGACTGTGGTGATGGTCATGGGGTTGGCTGGGCTGATACTTTTAATAGACGGCCATTAGTTGTGTGATAGATGCCCAGCTAGAGAAGTCCCTCAGCCAATCAGAAGCCTGGAATACTTTTAACCATTTTCTAAGTGGCAGCTTGAGAGGATGAATAATGGTGCTCCACATGTTTCTGATAATTTTGGCTAAAGCAGCTGTGCATGAATCTGGTGAAAATGTTGACCTATACTTTTTTATGCTATTTTAGATTGCCACTTACCTTCTGACTTGTATGGTACCCATTTTTCCACATTTGGTTCAGGAATGAAAGAAAAAAATGTGCGTCTTAAAATTTTGGATAGAGACTAACATTATTGTGGGTTCCAACTATGTTGACAGTTAACTGTGTGATTACTAACAATTACTACTGTATGCAGTTCTTTTCCAATCCCTCATTTTGTTTCCCAGGTCTGACTGGGACGTGCAGAGACAGAATGCGTATAAGATTAAAGAAAATGTCACGAAGGGTTTTGCAATCAGGTGCTCTGAAACGTCGCATTGTGAAAGAGAAGCAAGATAAGCTGAATTCCGTGTTGGCAAAGACCCCTCGACTCAGTCAATTTTTCACGATTAATGCTTCTGTGTCAGCTGATGTCTTTGTCACCCCAACTAGTTATCCCTCAGCAAGTGTGAATGCTACTGTCAACCCTGAAGTTTCACAGGCACATGATCCTAATGCGGAATCTGATTTAGAACATTTTGAAGACAATACTGTGGTTGTCCACCAGTGTCCTTTGACTGCCACTTCCACAAATGAAAATGATGACATGTTTTGGGACAGAAGGAGCCTATCAGCGATTCATCACACTCAGTACATGATGAATATGACTGTCGATCAACTGATCCTGCGAGTGGTTCCCCATCGTTCCACACAGTGGACTTCTGGATTGAGAAAGGACCAGACAGTTGCCAGAATAAGACTGACTCTGACAGTTACATGAAGTCAAAGCGTTATTACAACCCAACACAGAGACAGCCAAAGGGGCATTTCCGTTTCATGAAAAATCACATGTTCTACACCAGGCGGACGAATGGTGAGATGCATCTGAGGAAATGGATGCTATATAGTCCTTCAAAAGGATCTGTATACTGTTTCTTCTGCACGCTGATGACAAGTCAGAAGGATCAGTTTTCGCAAGTTGACGGTTTTAATGACTGGAAAAAAAGCGGACGAGAGAATCCGCACACATGAAGAAAGTGACGTGCACAGAGATTGCATTCTCAGCATTTGCAACCGTCGCAAAGAATATTGCCATGTTGACCGCAGTTTGGAGAAGCAGTGTCAGGAGAGAAAAGCAGTATTGGCGTGATGTATTATGTCGGGTAGTGGCTGTTGTTACTCATCTGGCTGAGAGAGGCCTGCCCTTCTGAGGAGATGATGAAATAATTGGATCAAAACATAATGGCAACTTCCTTGGTTGCATAGAATTGATAGCGAAGTTTGATCCGTTTCTGGCAACACATATAGAAAACTTTGGTAATGCTGGTCGAGGAAAGCCTGCTTACCTGTCCTCAACTATATTTGAAGAATTCATTCAAATCATGGCGAACCATGTTCGAGGCACTATTGTTAGAGAAATCGCAATGGCCAAGTATTTCTCAGTATCTGTTGATTCAACGCCTGATTTAACTCACGTTGATCAGCTAACTGTGATTGCTCGATATGTTTTAAATGGTGTTCCAGTTGGCGCTTCTTGACTTTCCTGCAAATCAGCAGTCATATGGCTGAAGACCTAGCAAATACTCTGCTAGACTACCTGAAGACTGAAGCCATTGACTTCATGGATTCCGTGGCCAGTCTTACGACAATGCAAACAACATGGCTGGACGATACTCTGGCATGCAAGCACGACTCAGACAAGTGAACCCCTAGCAATATTTGTACCTTACGCTGCCCATTCTCTGAACCTAGTTGGTTCTAATTCTGTTGATTGCTGTGTTGAGGCAGTCAGCTTCTTTGGCTTTCTGCAGAAAGTATACACTTTCTTCTCGGCGTCTACACCGTTGGTCAGTGTTGATGAAACACTTAAAAGAGAAAGGTGGTGGATTGACACTGAAGTCACTGTCTGACACACGGTGGTCTGCAGGGGCTGATGCAACCAAGGCACTCTTTGACAGCTATGCCGACATCAAAGCTGCTCTAGAGAAATGGCTGATGATGAACATCAGAATGGCATCTCAAGACATGAGGCAGACTCGTTGTCCCAAACAATGGAGTTAGTCGAAACAGCATTTCTTTGTGATCTGTGGAATACCATTCTTGTCAGATTTAATCGGCGAGCAAATCTTTGCAACATAGCAAAATTGATCTTAAATCAGCTGTTGAATTACTGACATCTCTCAAAACCTTTGTCAACACATTACGTGATAGTTTTGATACATTTGAAATGCGAGCACAAGAATTATCTGGCCTCTACTTACAGAACTGATCAGTCAAGGAAAAGGAAAAGAAACATGCAGTATGACGATGTGCAATCTGAAGGAGTTGTTCTAACTGGCAGAGAGAAATTCGGACTGAGACCTACTTGGTTATAATAGATTGCCTCATTATGGCTTTGAATTACAGGATTTCGCTTACCAAAGTGTCTATGATCGCTTCAAAGTTATAGTGGACTCTGACGCCTTAACTGATGAGGCAATACATCTTGAGGCTCAGAAATTAGCTCAAGAATACCCATCAGACTTGTCTGTTGAGGTCTTCCCTGGTGAAATGTCTCAGTTCATCAGCTTTGCAAAGGCAAGAGGTTGTGATTCACCACTATCTCGAGCATCACTACTTCATACTGAAGAACTGCAAGAGACCTTTCCAAATGTTTCTGTCGCTCTTCGCATGTACCTGTCACTGATGGTGACTAACTGCTCTAGTGAGCAGCTCATTCAGCAAAATGGCCCTCATTAAAAACAAACTGCGATCTACAATGCGAGATGACCGTCTCAGTGCACTCACTCTTCTAAGTATTGGAAGTGATATACTCGACAAATCAGCTTTGATGACATTATTGATACATTTGCAACTGCTAAGTCACGCAAATGCCATGTTCTAGTAGCATAAATTGATTTTGTTTTGGGAAATTATGATGAATAGAGAATGGGGTGACAAGCGACCAAGTGTCAGGGTAGGGATCCCATGGGCCCTTCCACCAACCAAAACAAGGGATTTTCTGGAACGCAACTTATTTCTACCTTTTTCTTTTTTGTCCTCCTCCTCCCCCCTGCCTGGGGTATATTCCTGATAGTTACTAAATGCAGCACATGCCCCTGTGCACCATTCAGTGTAACTGTGCTTGGAAGTTGTTCTGCTCATGGGACATCCTATGCACCTTTTTGGATTGACTACACTACCTCTTACACAGGGTACATATCTATGGTTGATGGAGAAGCTGGCCCATTTTCTTGATGAAATTGTTTCTTATTGACTATGTCAGACTGTCTTGATTGGTATGCCCCTTTCATTCTTGTGTAACTGGGCTGTTTGCACACTACCTGTAAGGATGCTGGGGTAGATGAACACATCTCTACTACCTTTGACTGTGTAGTCCAGTCCTGCAAATCCATATTCATCTAGGTTCACCTTTCTTCTAAGTTGTCCCTGATGTACACACTGAGTCTTGTCTTCTTCTGGGGCCTCACCACTTTTTACAGAGGTTGTCCACATTCAGGCCTGGATGGGCCACTATAATATAGGAGAAATACAGAGATTTTTTTGTTGCCCTAGATATCTTCCATAGGGACTCTGACGTGGCCAAGTTCTGGCCCTTTTCTTGGCACCAGCAGAAGTGATGTGAAGCTTTGACACCAACAGACCCTGGAGTCAGTGCCTTATCCCTATCGCCGTCCACCTCAGTGGCCAGTGAATCATCTTTACACTTGTTTTTGGCTGCTGAGTACTCTCTGTACTAGCAATTCTTTAGGCACTCCAAGATGTCACTCTCAAAAAAAACATAAAAGAAAAAAAAATGGGACCTCTCCTGTGCTCAGAGACTCAATAAACTGTTCTGATAATGGCTAATGGCTATCCTAGCTCCAACCTTAGCTCCTTTAGTACCCTGGGATGTATGCCATCAGGTCCCACTGCCTTGTCCACCCGAGCTTAGCGAGCTGTTGTAGCACCCTTTCTTTTGCGAATGGAGTAGTAAACACCTTCCAGACTCAAGCCCCCGGCCCCACCAGACCTCCCCAAAGTTTGAACACTGCTCTTATCCTACGCTGTCTCACTTTGCAAATATTATATATATTTGTAGTAATATCCACCGTATGTTTATATATTCATATTCTGAAAGCACATACAAATTTGTACTATCCATATATGTGAACATGGAAACATACAATATGTGATTTGAGGCAGTGGCATGTACAGTATTTTTCCGGCATAAAGTGTCACTTTTTACAGTAGGAAAAAAAAATCAGAAAACGATAAGGAAACCCCCTAAGGTGCACCATTTTCAACCATTTTTTTCAAAATTTTCTGGGGGGGCATGCCCCCAGACCCCCCTAGATGGGTTGGGGATTTTCACATGTCATAAACACTGCAAACGCATGGGTCCCCCAGAGGTCCAAGTGCCCCAGGCCCCCCAGGAGCTTAATCTGGCCCTGTTGAGGTGGCTCCTGTAAGAGACCAAGATGCCACCCCCCCCTCTTTTTTCCTGAACGATCAAGCCTGATGAGGTCATAGCCAGGAAGGGCACACACAGAATTTGGAGTAGAGGGTTTAAGCCAAGTTTCTGTTATGCCTAGGATGTCAGGGCTGTGGTAGGTGACCCAAGCAAGAAGTTCCTGCAAATTGGGTAGAAGGCTACGAATAATGAGATGAGCTATTTTCAGCCCTTTGACAGCCGACCAGCCCACCACTGGGGGGGGAGGCTACGCAAGGCAGACCAGGGTTAAGCTCAATGTCACCCGCTAGCACTAGGGTCACCAGTAGTAGCCAAAGGAGATGCCTTAAGGGAGGGGAGCCATCCCTGGAAGGCAGCTTGCAGCCATATTGCCTGACCATGAGGGCAGGGCACAGGAGGCACCTAAGGTCAAGACTGCAGAGAACCCGGGGGGGGTCTGCCTCCAGCTAATAGGTTGGAGAATGTGAAGTCAGTCTCCACCGGCTGGGCACAAGTGCCCCAGGGTTCTCCCATAGTAGGAGCATTGGTACCAGTAGGCCAGGGGATGCTAAGGACAGTGAGGAGACCAAGGGCGAATGTGCACATCAGTGGAAGGGGTGACACTATCTTAAATAAATGCTCAGGGTTCCCCATGTCAATACTAGGGGTAGTTGTCAGGGAGCGATGGTAAAAAACTATGCTAATCACTGGGCACCAAGTAGCAGCCAGTGGAGCCTCCCACAAAAGGAAAAAGCTGGATAAAGCTGGATATCCAGCAGCTACCGTCCACTATTACTGGGATTAGTGAACCCACTCATACAAGTGAACACTGATTATGTCCCAAATTTGAGAGCACCCTTGATATACTGAGGTAATAGCCACTACCTAGGGGCTTCCAGCCCCACTAATATACTGAAGTAATAGCCACTACATAGGAGCTTCCACCAAGCACAAGTCCGATATCGGGCCAGCCTTTAAACCAGGCTGCCCAACGTCACTGCTGCTGTAGCCAATTAGGTGCTGCTGCCTTTTTCAAACTGGCAGTTTGGCGCCAAAGGTTGCTGGGTCTCCGGTTTTGGACAAAGGGCTGGCTGGCTGGCGAGAAAAACAAGTTAACAAATTCACTTGCAGCTGCTTCTTCCGCTGCTTCTGCTGCCCAGCCCATTCATTCTTTTCCGCCAAAAAAGTGTCTCTTTTTGTCAGGGGAGGTCCGCCCGGCTTTTACTGATTGTCGGCGCCTCAACCCCGAGGTGCTCCTTCTTCAGTCGGTGTAGGGGGAGTCCTTGGCAAGAGCCGCCTGCTCCCCCCTGACGAGATTTGTCAATATATATATATATATATATATATATATATGTGAGGAATAAGACATAATGAGGTGTGGTTTACAGGCTGATAAGAGCATGCTCCAGGTGTGTAATGAGGCACAAGGTGCTTGCTTGTGCCTTTAGCACCTGGGAAATACTCTTATCAGCCCATAAATCACACCTTGGAGTGTCTTATTCTGCTTATAAAATGGGTTCCCCCCATAACATACATTAATTATTTAAAAGAAGTCTGATACACATAGGTGTTGAAATCTAGGTTAATTAAGGTATAAATATAGAAAAATAGTCCTTGCATATGCAGATCATATATACAATTCAGTTATTAGAGGGCATTTGTGTTGTCTATCACCCCCCACACACACACACTTTGTTTCTCTCTCCACACCCCAGGCTTAATTTTTTTTTTTACATTTTGTTTAGATCTTTGTTTTATGCTTTTTAGTCGCCTCTCCGAGATGCCAGCGATGACAATGTCTGCTCGAGAAGCGGGCTGTCAAAGGCAAGCAGGGAACTGGGAGAGCGGCTGTTTCCACTGAGGTGATGTGTGTTGTCTGTCTCCTCCCCGCCCCCCACACACACACTCTCTGTGTTTCTCTCTCTCACACCCAGGCTTAATTTTTTTTAATTTTGTTTAGATCTTGTCTTACGCTTTTTTAGCTGCCTCTCTAAGATGTCGGCAATGACAACGTCTGCTCTGGAAGTGCGGGTTTCAAAAGAAAGCCACAAGTTGGGAGAGTGGCTCTGTTTCTACTGAGGTGAGGTGATGTGATGTGCGCCCCTTCCCCCAGCACAGAGGAATAAAAATTTTTTGTTTGTTTGTTTTAGCTTGGTTTTATTTAATGCAGTTTTGTTTTAATCTGCAAAACATTTCATTTACAGCTCATGGCCGCTTGACTCCAAGCGAGCGTGTCCCTTGGCAGCCATCATAGTTTGTGGTTTCTCTTTCCCTGTATTCAAATAAATTAGATATTGCCTTATCTTGTTGAGCTCTTCAGTTCACTGGCTAGTAGGAGGGTAAAATCCGAGATGGCTTAATCTTGTTTTTTTTTTTATTGGTTCTTGGCACAGTTTCAAGAACAGAAGCGTGGTTTAAGCAGCAGGAGCGCAAGGGCTGTGAAGGTGGTACAGAAAAATGGTCAGGGGGAAAATACAGAATATGGACTAAAAGTTGAAACTTTTTGCTTGTGATGTGCTGGGCAGGGGAGGTTGGCAGCTTGCATAAAATTACTGTTTGCTTTTTCTGTTGGTGACAGTGCTCTCCCCGTGCAGCTGTTGTGGTTTCATGACATGCTACCGTACATGTTGAGCTACAGCGGGACAGAGTCATTTTAGGCATTGATATGTATCAAGGTGATGCGTTTTGCTTGGCTAAGTAGTACCAGTTGCCAGTATATGTCCTGATAAGGACACGGCAAATGGTACCTCTTGGCCAATCAAAATGCTGGAAAAGTTCTATCCATTTTATAAATATATATATATATATATAAATATATATTGAGGGTGGCATCTACTAGATTATCTGGAAACTATATATGCTTATATTTAGGGGTCAGGTGAGAGTTGAGGGTCTGTTGGCTACCAGAGAATACAATTACAAAACTGGAACAAGGGATCAGGGCGTGATGGAGGGAACCTCATGCAGGGTAATGTTATTGTTGTAACAACATGGCACCAGAGTTACCTGCCTGGTGAAGGGTTACAGGTCAGCACACTACAGGTGGGACATCCCTCCATGCAATGCAAGGAGCAAATACCTGCGTTTCACTTGCTAATGAGGCCATAAATATATGCAAAGGACCTCTTAGTACTTTATATAGGTAAAGAGATAATTTGCATTGGGACTTTTGAAATTTAATGCAAGAGTGCTACCAGAATTGGGATACCCTAGTTGCGTTTGTTCCCTGACAGCCTATTGTACATACAGGCACATATCTCTGTGGCCAACAGGAGGTTATGTTTTGTACTGAGTGCACCAGTCAGTGACTTTGTTAGGGATACGCTGTAAGGGGCTGTATTCAGACAAGTTTAGGGCATACATGCTGTGCTGCAAACTCGTTCGAATGTAGCACATTTAGGGCCTTATGCTAATTTGTACTCAGACTAGACTTTGTGTGGCACAACCTCAGACCATTAAATATAGATACTGTACATTCATAGATACATACTGTACATTTTGTGACAAGAAAAAGACCCCATGGTCTATCCAGTCTGCCCCATTACTACCTAGGTTGTCATCAGTCTGGCACTGGCTGGGCATCTAGCAGATCAGTCATCCTGCAGATTCACTTGAACTAACTCCCCACACCCCCCATTAGCACCAACCTTTCCCCCAGTGTTGGAATTACAGGGGAGCTTCCAAGGTCTCAGAGTCAGCCTCCCCCAGCACTGAAGTGAACCCTGTTAGCTCACGCTGATGCCATTGACTCATATTGAGAAGGGGGCTCAGTTTAAAGACAGTGCCCCACATCCCCATTAACACCAGCCTTTCCCCCCATAAACCTCAGCAGTCCCATGTGTCTATCCCACCCTCTCTTGAAACCTGTCACTGTACTGGCATTGATCAGCTCCACTGGCAGACAGTTTTACTTTTCTGTCACCTGCTCAGTGAAGAAGTATTTCCTCACATCGCTTCTAAATGTTCCCCCTTACCAGATTATAGTTGTGGCCTCTTGTGATGGACCCCTCACTAAGCTTAACCAGTTTGTGGCTGTCCACCCTATTTGTACCCTTCAGTTATTTGAAGGTTTCAGTCGTGTCTCTCTCTTCTCTCGCCTGGCCTCTCTGGTGAATACATATTGAGGTCAGCCAGTCTTTTGTCATAAGTCCTCCCCTGCTGGCTGTGAATCATTTTAGTCACTCTCCTTTGATCAACTCCAGGTGGTTCCTGTCCTTTTTTAGTTGAGGGTACCAGAACTGCTCACAGTATTTCAGGTGCAGCTTCACCAAGGACCAGTATAGGAGCAGGATCACCTCCTTCCATCTGTTTGAGAAGGCCATACCTCTGCACCCCAGCATCCTGCTATCTCAGAATATCAGAAGGGGAGTGTAGTAGAGAATGACAAGCAGAAAGCTAATGTTATAAACAATTATGTCTACTTGGTATTCATGGTAGAGAGTGAAGGGCCTCTACCAGAAAAAGGTGTTCAGGCCTTAACGAAGGGGGGTGCTGAAACTGGAGTGGGCAGTGCTCAAGGTAGATAAGGTAGCAAGAGCAGATGGCATACGACTGAGGGTGCTTAGGGAGCTGGGTTTGAAGCAGGCTGAGCCCCTGGCTCAGCTGTTCAGATGCTTATTGGAATCTGGTGTGGTGCCAGGGGATTGGAGGTCTGCTGACATGGTTCTGCTGCATAATGGGGTTGAACAGGAAGACCCAGAAAACTACAGACCAGTCAGTCTTACCTCCATTGTAGAAAAACTGATGGAGAAACTGGTCAAAGAAAGCCTAGTTGCCTAAATAGAGACAAATTAGCTACAGGACAAAAAGCAGCACAGCTTTGTGGAGAAGGAGGTGATATCAGACAAACCAAATAATATTTTCTGACTGAGTCACAAGGGCAGTTAATAGAGGGCTGATGGTAGATTTACTCTGCTTCAGTTTCTGCAAAGCCTTTGACTCAGTGCCACACGGGAGGTAGCTGAGGAAGCTGGAAGACCTGGGAGTGGGGAGAGAATTGGCCAGATGGGTGAGGATTTGGTTATTGGGGAGACAACAAAGGATGGTAGTGATTGGGGGGCAAGATCAAAGACAGGTGGATCATAAATGGGGTGCCACAGGGGTCAGTCCTGGGACCAGTCCTGTTCAATATGCAGCCCTGCACCACATTCTTATCTTCTTCTTGACCAGTCACTCTGGAAACACTATACCTAACTGGACTCAACCCCGGATCCTTGTGGCTGGAATTAGCCTCCACTACACTATAGGCTGGACTTTTGGGGATTATTTTTCCATCTCAAATGGGCCCTGGTCTCCCCTATTTTTCTGTCCTCAACGTGATTGTTGGGTTTCTACTTACCCACCTACCTGCATCATAACCACCTCAGGACCTATTTCTTCCACTTCCTGGGCATGAAAGTGCATGCGAAATCATTGCATAGCTCCCGAATGGCTACTAAACAAGCATCCAAACTGATTAGAGAGTATCTCCCAAGACTCGCCTTCCTGCTACTTCTGGTATCAGGTAACATCCACCCCAACCCTGGACCAGCGCGCCTTATTACAAAGGATAATCACCGGAAACAGGGAACTCTTCACCTAGCCTCTATTAACATTTGCAGCCTCCTCTGCAAAATCAACCTCCTTAAAGCCTGGGTCTTGCTAAACAACCTTGACATACTGTCTGTTGTTGAAACTTGGCTAACTCCCAAAATACCAGATGCAGCGGTTGCCATACCTGGCTACACTACCTTCAGACTGGACAGATCGACTAAGAGTGGTGGTGGTTGTGCTATCTATCTAAAAGACACTCTAAAAGGACTGGTCTTGCCTGTTGCTGACCTTGGGTGCCCCACCCAGGTACTAGTGATTAAATTGCTACTGGAGGCCAACCACAAGACTCTCACAATCCTATCAGTTTACATTCCTCCCACCGACCCTACCACTGGTCTTCATAAAGTCCTGGACTACCTGGGAGCCCAAAATCACATCGCTGAGACAATATTATTTGATGACTGTGACACGAAGACAGCCAGTTCTGAGTGCTCTATCATTTTTTTTTTCTTAATTTAAAAAAATGTGGTGTTGAATTGCCTGCTGGAAATGCCAATGCACTTGGAGTGACCTCACTCACTCCACCCCCCCAGATCTCAGTATGTGAGATGACCACACACACACAGGAACTTAGATAAAGATCTAACACCTGCAAGGCCAGATAATTACAGGGCTAGAAGGTACCTAAATCAGGAACATTCTGTTTATCTAGTTTACTTACCAGTGGCCTAGTGACAGGAAAGACAATATCGATTTTTTACAATGTTTACAGGAAAGAGAAGCAGACGTAACACCTTTGTGTGGAATCAAAGGCTTTGATGTCTGTGAAGATTAGAAAGACCCTTTTACATCAAAGAGTTATTGAGAAAATGGTGTTATGCTGAAGGAAACATAATCTTACTGCCTTATAAGGATGTTCTGTTTCCCATGGAGATATTTTTTTTTTAATATATCCTGAGAGGGAGGAGTAAAGTGACCTCATCCAAAAGGGGCTGGAGAATCCAGCTTTAACCTATGATTCTGTTTTCGTAGAGTGTTATTCTTATCTGACTGAGAGAAGAAGCAACATCAAGCACTGTTAGGAGATAAGTTTTCTGTGGGTAAGAGATTTAGTTTGCACATTTAAATCTATTTTGTTTAATAACTTGTATGTGTTGGGATATTTTGTTCTGTAATAATTTCTGTTTTGCTATTTTAAAGTAAAGATATATATTTTAAAACGGAAACTGCCTGGAGTGCCTTGAAATTTATTTTTATATAAGTGGAGCCTTATAGGTTACAGTTAACACTGTGTATGGGCTTATTGTAATACAAAACTGGGAAACGGATAGAGTTCTCTAAAGTCTTGCATAGAGTTCTAAGGGGTCATTTTGTAGACCTGGTTAGGTGCCTATATGCAAAGATATCTGCCCCCCCAAAGACAGAATTATTTGAGCCTGATAATTGGGTAAGCTAACAAGAGGTTATCGGTTTGAATCCCTCCAGAACTTGAGACTAAGGTGATTCGAACCCACAAAATAGACAAGAGGGTTACCTTGTACTGTTCACTGTCCACAAATCATACGCTCAGAGATTGGCACTTTGGGAGTAGAGGGCTGACCGGTTGAGCGAATTTGTGACAGTGACTTCAACATAAACTGGCTGTCTGCCTCCAGTGGCCGCATAAAGGATGCACTGGCAGCTCTGCACCTTACTCAGCTGGTCAGCTCTCCCACTAGAATTAACTATAAGACTGGGACAAGCACTATTCTTGTCTGGATAATTTCTAATCGTCCTGACCGTGTCGCCAACGTAAGTGTGCACCCTGACTCACTCAGTGATCACTCCCGTGTTACTTGCAATTGGACCAACAAATTCCATGCCCCACCGTCTCTAACTTTCTACAACAGAGTGCTAAGATGTGGCCACCTGGAACTCCTAAAACAAAACTCACTCCAACATTTTATCACTATGTTCAATGCTGCCTGCGATGTTCATGCACCCCTCAAGAAAACAAAGGTGCAAGGCACTGTTCATCCCTGGATTACTCCTGGGCTGATAGACAGCATGAAATGGAGGGACCACCTCTGGTACTATGCTAAGTGTGACAGCTCTTTTGTGAAGGTGTTGTTCAGCTACATTAATCATCTGTCTGCCCTGCCCCGAAAACCTCCCCCTGTCATTATCTCCTTGTCTGATTGGGGCCGAGGTTTCTAGTGCCCATTGTCCCTGTTGGCCTTAAATTAACAGACCCTTCTCCATTCCACAGGCATCCTGCCTGGTACGGGTGACTGCCTCCTCCTGCAAGCCGCGGGAGCTGCTCGGAACCCAGCGGCTGTTCTGCACTGACCTGCCTGCCTCTCGGCCTACAACCAGGTACACATTTTGAAGAGCAGCCCACAGCTACCAACACGATTGAACTTGGCACTTTTTGCCTTTCAGGCTATTTGGCTGCACTGCTACTGCTGCTGAGCTCTGATTAGGCAGAATGCCATTCCCCCTTCTCTTATTGGCTCCTGACTCTACCCTTCCTGAAACCTCTTTTTTAATACAAGAACTGATAATGCTGAGTTTATCCATACCAACTGTTAGTGGAACAGGATTGTTAATTTTTTCTAGCCTTTTTTTTAATTATTTATTTATTATTTTTTTAAGTGTCTACTTCTCCATTTGCAAAGTATACTGCAAAGCCACTAGAGGGCAACAACTCTTGGAAGTTGCATTCCTCTTCCCACTGCTATCCCCTAAGCACTTCTTGTCCTGGGTCCTTCTTCCCTAAAGCAGATTATTATGCCACAACAAACCATAGTCCATCACCCTACCGCTGTGCCATAGAAACCACCACACCAACCCCAGCCGCTATTAAATACGTATAGTTTCCTGCCCATTTCTCAAGTCCTTCTCTACCCTCGGCTGCATACTGAGCAACACAGACTATTTTATTAGTTTTTTCTTCTCTGTATCCTGGCCTGTCTCATCTTAAAGGCACACACCATTATGATGGGTGTCAGTCTTCTCCCCTTGAACCGGAACTGGTATAGCAGCTCCCACTGCCCACTGCCCAGCCTCCAATTCCCCAACAGACTATCCTATCTTCTACCTATTACACTTATCATACTCCTTACTAGGTTAGATAGCCATCCCCCCCCACACATCCACCTCACCCCTTACCTTCCCTATCTTTTGCCACCGTCCACCCACCCTGTCAATGCCTGACAAGCATCCACCCCCCGCTTGACCTGCCACCTACACACACACACCCCACCCCCTACAAACTCATCTGCCTTACCTTTCCTGCCCTCCTCAACTTACCCATTCCCTGTGCTACTCTCTCTAAACATGTGCTTCACCTACGCTCAACCACCAAACGGTGGTCCCTCGCTCTCCTCAGGGTCCTAGCCCTACTACTTCTCATATCTGAAAATATTTACCCTAACCCAGGCCCTGCCACTAACAGTCAACAGAAACTACACCAAGGGCTGTGCTGTGAATATCTGCAGCCTTCCCAAAAAAACAGCATCTCTCCAAAGCTGGATAGTGCAACATCAGCCGGATGTCCTTGCACTCACTGAAACATGGCTTTCAAAAAAAAAACCCAGATTCATTTGTCACCCTTCCGGGCTTCACTCTACACAGAGCTGACAGAGTGGGAAAATGGGGCGGTGGTTGTACTTTCTATGTTTGAGACTCCCTACTGAACCAAGCTCTCCCGATCCCCTCACTAGACCACAGCGCCCAAGCCTTATCCATAAAACTTACCTTGGATACTGCTAGAGCTCCCCTAACCATCACAGCGGCATATGTTCCCCCACGCAACCAAGTTATAGCCATACAATCCCTTACAAATTATATTTCCAACCTCCCCCCAAAAACGGAGCATATCCTGGTCAGTGATCTAAATGTTAACTTGCTCACCAAGTCAGCAGCTGCTATCAAGGATGCCTTTGCAGTACTGGATCATACCCAGCTGGTCCACCAACCCACCAGGGTAAACACCACAAACGGCTCCCAGACCCTACTGGACATACTATTAACTAACCGACCACATAGAATCTCTGACCTTCTGGTCCTCCCAGACTCTCTGAGTGACCACTCCCCTATCCTCTGCTCCTGGTCATGTCACCTGCCCAAACCCCAACCTAGTGTGTCCACCCACAGACACTTGCAACCAGGTGGCCTTCAAAAAATCAAACACTACCTGGCTCAGTGGGACTGGGCCCCTATAACCCAGGCCCCTAACATTGACCTAGCCCTTGATTACTTCACATGCTCTTTCAACAAAGCATGTGACATTTTTGCCGCCCCGACTGAATTGAAAACAGTAAAACATAATGTCCCTTGGATCATGCCCACATTACGGCAGCAACTAAAACAAAGGGATGACCTCTGGCACAGAGCCATTGAATCTGGCTCCCAAGCAGACAGACTAGCATACAGAGCAGCACACAATAGGTGCACCTGGGCCATACGCAAGGCCAAGGCTGACTACTATAAAGACACCCTGGCTTCCTCCTTGGGGAGTGCACAAAAGTTTTGGGACAACATTAAAGAGCTCCCCCCACCCTCCCAGCTCTGCATCAACAATGCCACCTCAACCGACCCACAGGCTATTGCTAACTGCCTTAACTCAACCTTTTCCTATCTTAGTACAGTCCTCCCGAGTGACTTTTTCGACCCTATCCCAGCTTCCTCTGAACCAAACCTCCAGTGCCCCCCTTTCTACCTTAGGGTCATTACAAAGCAGGAAGCAAAATCCTACCTCTCCAAAGCTCTCGGTGGCTCCAACTATTGCAAAGACTCCTTTGACATGAAAATCCTCTACCAGGTTCTTGACACTGTTCTTTCCCTCCTAACTGACCTCCTTAACTGCTCCCTATGCTTGGGACAGTTCCCTACAGCCTGGAAAACTGCAATGATTACCCCAATACTAAAATGTGGAGACAATACCAACCCCAACAACTATCGGCCCATATCCATCCTTCCCCCTCTCTCGAAAGCCCTTGAAAAAATAATTTCCGAACAACCCACCGAGTATATATGAGCCCATAATTTGTTATGTAGTGAACAACATGGCTTTAGATCAGGCCATAGCACAACCACCGCCGTCATCGAATTCTCCAGTTTCATTCACTCTGCCCTTGACCGTAAACATCTGGCCGGAGCCATCTTCGTGGACCTCTATAAGGCCTTTGATACGGTCTCCCACCCCCTTCTCCTGGACACACTCCACCACACTGGTCTATAACGCAGACCACTCTCTTGGTTTAATAGCTACCTTACCTCCAGATCCCAATGTGTTAAGATAAATGACATCCTATCTTCCACCCCGCCTGTCTGCTCAGGGGTTCCCCAGGGATCCATTTTGGGCCCCCTACTCTTCAGTATCTACTTAAATGCACTACCCAAATCCTGCTCTGGTAACTTACTGCTATATGCTGATGATGCGGTTCTCTATGCCGCACACCCCTACCCTGACAACCTACAGTCCTCCCTCCAACACTCATTCAACCAGATCAAAAGTTGGTTCACCAGTCGCAGACTTGTGGTCAACATCAAAAAAACAAAAGCTATGCTATTTGCCCACTGGCAGAGCAAGGCCAAGGACACTGAACTAAAAATCCTCTCCCATGCTCACCTCCCTCTGGAACAAGTACTTACTTATAAATACCTCGGCCTTACCTTTGACACCTCCCTATCCTTCCATGCCCACATTAACATCCTGACCTCAGCCATTAATACCCGCATCGGCCTCCTATACCGGCATAAAGACTGCCTGACACCAGAGGCTCTCAACCTGGCTGTCACCTCTTCTGTCCTCTCTCTCGTTGACTATGGGTTCCCTATCTACTCTGCTGTGGACAACACCACCCTAAACAAAATTCACATAGCCATTAATAAAGTGTGACGACTCCTCCTAGGCACAGACAAATGCTCCCATACTTGCACCCTCTACGCTCTTACAAACATCTTCACCTTTGAGGAAAGACTACAATATCAATCCTGTCTCCTCACAAAAAAAATCCACCTAGGGTTAACTCCATTGGGGGTCTCAGCCTCACTACTCTCATATTCCCGCATTGCGACCACTCGTTCTGCCAACAAGCATCTGTGGACCGTGCCCAGGGTCAGAACCTCCCTTGCTCAGAGATCATTCCCCAATAGAGCTCCCGCCTGGTAGAATGAGCTCCCCCCAGCCATAACCTCCATTCCCAATCTAGGACACTTCAAGACCATCCTAAAAAAACACATTCTCTCCTTGTGCCAATGCCAGTGCAGCTGCTAATCCTCCTAACTGACCTGCACAGAGCTGCACTATGGCCACTCCCCATTGACATTGCCACCAATTGTATAGGACTAACTGTATAGGACATCTCTGCTGCTGATCTCTGTCTCTGCTATATGACAATGCCCTAGAGGCTTCACCTACACTGTAACTATACCTTCTGTACTAATACCAATACCCTAGCTACTAAATGTATAGGTCAACAGCCACCCAGGCTACTATATGTAAATACTTCCTTAAAACTGTGTTGTCTCATTATTGTATAGCTCACTGTTACTATTATATGACAATGCCCCAGAGGCTGCACTTGTATTATAATTGTTCCACTGTAATAATATCAATATCCTAGCTACTACATGTATAGACTTTCAGCCACCTTGGCTATTATATGTAATTACTTGAAATGTGATGTCCCACTAATCTGAATGTAGGACTATGCTGACGCAGAGCCTTTGTAAATGAGTCTGTGACTCAAAGGGTTGTAATGCCTATGATTGACTAAATAAAAATAAATAAATAAAAAAAATCTTCTGGCAAGCCTATAAAGCTGCAAGAAACTCCTGCACTCGGGAAATCCGTAAAGCAAGAAGCAATCACCACAAGAAGCAACTTACCAATACCTGGGGTGACGGCAGGAAATTCTGGGCAAATATCAATGATGTTCTGGGGAAGACCCAAAAAAGGCTCCCGCGATGTTAAACCTTGATGGTACCCCCATACTTGACCCACTCACAATAGTGAATACCTTTAATGATGCCTTCACTGACCTAAGTAGTGTGCTACCACATGACTTCTTTGATGATACCACCTTAATGGCAGCACATCATCCTGAGACCAAGACAAATCATCACCCACCCCTTCTACTTTAAACATGTCTCAGTGGCCCAGGTCAGCAAACTACTAAACAATGTGCTGGGCAAGTCCAGGCATAGTGGTGACTCTTTAGACATCAAGCTAATCGCACTCACCACGGAGGAAGTACTTCCACCTATTACTAAATTACTTAACCTCTCTCTAACCCTCTCGCAATTCCCACAGGTATGGAAAACAGCCATTGTTACCCCAGTTCACAAACCCGGAGACCGTGCACTACACAGCAACTATAGGCCTATATTAATCCTCCCACCCCTCTCTAAAATACTCGAACGTATTGTTGCCAACCAGCTTGAGGACTACCTCGATAGATACTCCCTACAGTTTGAACAACAGAATGGCTTTCAGAAAGGGCACAGCACCACCACCGCACTCTTAGAATTCACCAGCTACATCCAGCAATCTATTGACCAAGGCAGTCTTGTGGGTGTAGTCTTTATAGACTTAACCAAGGCCTTCAACACGGTTAATCACCAACTCCTCCTTAAACAACTCTCACAAACTGGTCTCTCTCCTGATACACTGACCTGGTTTAGAAGCTATCTTGGGGACAGATCTCAACACGTGAAGATTTCCAATGCTATCTCTGACCAGAAGCCTGTTAGGTCTGGGGTACCCCAGGGCTCAATCCTTGGTCCACTCCTTTTCAACATCTTCCTTAACAATCTACCGACTGCCTGCCACCAGCGAACACTGCTCTATGCAGACGATGCTGTCATTTTTGCAAGCCACCCTGACCCTTACCTCCTTGAAAGTAACCTTCAAAAGGGCTTCACGGAAGTTGAGCACTGGTTCCGCAACCATAAACTACTACTAAACTACAAGAAGACAAAAGTTCTGTTATTCTCCTCAGCCCGCAGTCGACATAAAGAGCATGCTCTTACCATCCAAAATTCCCAAGGTGACCCTCTTGAACAAATACAGCACTTCAAGTACCTAGGGGTTACCCTTGATAGACCCCTCACCTGTTCACTGCACATTGAAAATGTTGCCAGAGCCGTCAACACAAGGATTGGGCTCCTCTATCGGCTGAGAAAGTCTCTAACACCTGAAGCCCTAATCTTGCTGTCCACAGCTCGGTGCTGTCCTTAATTGACTATGGCCTTGTCATTTACAGAACTGCTTCCACCACTGCACTCAAAAGGCTCACTGTGGCACTAAACAAGGCCTGTAGACTCCTAATTGGTGCACCATGCCTCACCCACACCTGCGATGACTATATGCAGGCTGGGTGGCTCAACTTGCATGGGAGAATTAAATACCACACCTGCTTACTTGCCAAAAAGATTCTCCTTGGACTCATGCCTTCGGGATTAGGATGCTTACTTCACAAATTCCCCAAGACCCAACATACTGTCACCTCATCTTCCACACTCCTACAAGTCCCGATGTGCCGGACTGCCCAATACCAATGCTTCTTTTGTATCAAAGCGCCATACTGGTTAAATGACCTCCACAATGGTTTGGCTAACCTTACTAGTCTCGGAGAATTCAAACTCAAACTTCGTCAGCACATCCTAACTGAAAACTCCTGTGATTGGTCAACTTAACATCCTTGTCCCTCTTCCTGGGACCCCCCCCCCAATGTTCTTCCTCCGTTCTCTCTACTTGTCTTGCCCTCTCACTCTCCTCTCCCTTCCTGCCCTCCCATCACCCCTGTTTTTCTCCCCCACTGTCTTCCTTGCTTTTCATCCCTTACTATCCCAGCTGCTACTTGACAATGCCACCTGGTTGCTCTCCCCTTCCTTGATCTAGCTCCCCTCCTAATTCCCTCCTCTTCTCACTCCCTACCTTGAATCATGTGCTAAACTAATGTGTATTGATTTGCTGTTCTCTTAGTCTGTATTTTATAATACAAATTGCTTAATTGTTTGTGAAACCAGTCTGTTTTCCATTATGGATCTGTACCCCCCACTATTGACTTGGAACCTTTGTAAATGAGCTGCTTGGCGCTCAAAGGTACTTGTAATCCTAGATTGAATAAATAAAAATAAATAAAATATGTTCATCAGCAATATAGGAGAGGGTATCGAGGGCAAGATGTATCTCTTTGTGGGCACACTAAACTATGTGGCAGGGTAAGCAGTTAGGAGTGTGTAAGGGAGTTAAAAAAGGAACTGGAGAGGCTCCAGAGATGGTCTAAAGTATGGCAGTTAAGATTCAATGCCAAAAAGTGCAATGTGTTGCACATAGAGAAGCGGTACCTATGTACAGAGTACTGGATGGGGGGTTAGTTTGGCTACAAAATCTGAGAAAGGGGACCTGGAAGTCATTATTAGTGACTCCCTCAAGCAATTCAGCCAGTGCAATAATACATACAGCAAGGCAACAGTGATGCTGGGATGCATTGGGCGGGGATATGACAGTAGGACGAAGGAGGTGATGTTGTTCCTGTCACTGTTGATGCCTCACCTGGAGTACTGTGCCCAATTCAGGAGTCCACACCAAAGACAGGACAAGGATAAGACAGAGTCTGTGCAGAGAAGGGTCACCAAGATAATCCAGGGCCAACAAAGCAGATCCTAGGAGTTCCTTTGAGGAACGACTCAAGACCCTTAACATGTACTTACTGGAGGCCAAAAGGAAGAGAAGCAACATGATAAGGACATACAAGATCCTGAGGTGATGCAATATAGTGCACTGTGGAAATCTGTTTAACAGGAACAGTAGAGCAGTCACAAGAGGACACAAATGGAGGCTAGTCAGTGGAAACTTCAGTAGAGATGTGAGAAAGTTCTACTTCACTGAGCGGGTAGTGGAGCCGTGGAGCAGATTTCATGCATAAATGGTGGAGGCAGGGATTCTAAATGGGTTCAGACATGGCTGGGATAGGTCTAAAAGGCTGGTAATTACAGAAGGAAGAGCTGGGGGGACTTGTGGAAGGGGGGTTGGGTGGAAAACCTCTTTGGGACATTAGGTCAGCAGGATAAGTAGAGAACTCTTTATGGGCAGACTGGACAGATCCTTGATCTGCTAGCAACGTTTATGTTTCTGTGTTTCCTTCCTATATGCTTTGTAACATTGGGCTAATGTCTTGAGGCTGTCACTAATTATAACCCCCAGGTCCTTATCATCTGAGGCCTGCTCCAATCATATCCCTCCCTTTCCCATTATTGATCCTGAGATTCCCCACTCCAAGTGCATAACCTTGCACTTTTTGACATTCAGTTACACTTGCTAAATCTTGGACCACCTTTTCAGTTTCTCAGGTCTGTCTTCAGTTCCTTCCTGGCCCCTCACTTTCCACCATGCCACATATTTTTGTGCCATCTGCAAATAGATATATCTTACCCTGCATCCCTTTTCCAGAGTTTTGCAAATGAACACATTAAAGAGCACTGGGCCCAGGGCTGAACCCTATGGGACTCACTCATAACCCTCCTGACTTCAGAGTATGTACCATTTAGTACAACCTTTTGGGTTCTCCCCATAGCCAATTCCTTTACCATACTCTGTCAAAGGCCTTGTTGAAGTTCAGGTAACTGACATCAAGCACTTGGCCCATATTCGATACTTGCACAATAGCATTGAAGAAATCCACAAGGTTCGTCTGACAGGACCTTGTCTTTACAAAGTCGTGCTGCTTGCTGTTCTGGAGTCCAAGGGACTCCAGGAAGTGACCAGTTGCTCCTTAATTATAGCCTCAAGGAGCTTCCCACTAAAGGAAGTCAGGCTAACCAGTCTATAATTCCCTGGGTCCCCTCTGTCCTCCCTGTTGTGCAGGGGATATCTGTTACCCTCCTGTCCCTGGGAACTACACCCGTCTCAAACGAGCATTTGAATAGATCTGCCAAGGTGCTGGCAGAACTGTCTCAGCTCCCCAAGTATCCAAGAGTGGCAATCATCCGGTCCCATGGACTTACCCACCTATAACCCTTTCAGTCCCGTAAGCATCCTTTCCTGCATGGTACTACCCATTTTCATATGTTTTTCCCACCTTAACTGGATGCTTCGCTCTGGCAGTGGCCTCCCTTCCTCCTTGACTGTGAAGACTGAGCAGAACTATTAATTCAGAATATAAGCTTTCTGCCCATCCTCCACAACCCATTCTTTGCCCTTTTTCAGTCTTTCTATTACACCCTTGTTCTTTCTCCTTTTCCTTGACATTCTTAAAAGAAGGGCTTGTCATTTGTCCTCACCCTTTCTGCATCTTAGTGCTACCTCTGCCTTGGCCCTTCTTACTTCCTTACTAGCTTCCTTTGTCTTAAGAAGGTATTAGAAACATAGAAACATAGACTTTGACAGCAGATAAGGACCACTTGGCCCACCCAGTCTGCCCATTTCCCTACCTATTGGATAAGCTGCAGATTCTAGTTAACCAACAGCCTACTTCCTGCAACCCCCCACTATAATTGCCTTATGTTTGTCCCATGCATGTTTGAATTCCCCCACTGTTTTAGACCCCACAACCTCTCCAGGAAGGCGGTTCCATGCGTCCACCACTCTCTCCGTGAAAAAGAATTTCCTCACATTACCCCATAGCCATCCCCCCTCTAACTTTAAAATTGTGCCCCCTTGTTCTTACACATCTCTTTTTCTGAAAGATGCTACCCTCCTGGACTTTGTTGATTCCCTTGAGGTACTTAAAAGTTTCTATCATGTCCCCCCTGTTCCTTCTTTCATCAAGGGTATACATATTAAACTCTCTCAGTCTCTCTTCATATGGTTTCTGATGTAGACCTTGCACCATTTTAGTTGCCCTCCTCTGGACTGCTTCCATTCTGTCTATGTCCTTGTGTAGATGAGGTCTCCAAAACTGCACGCAGTACTCCAGATGGGGTCTCACCAACTGTCTGTATAGAGGGATAACCACTTCCCTTTTTCTACTCGTGATGCCCCTCCCTATGCATCTCAGTATCCCCCTGGCTCTCCTTACTGACTTCTCACATTGCTTACCCACCTTTAGGTCATCTGATATGCTACACCCAGATCCCTTCCATTATTGTTGTCGTTAGTACCTCCCTGCTATTGTGTACTCTTCTCCTATATTTTATTTCCAGGTGCATTTGTTTGCACTCTTTGCATTGAATCTAAGTTGCCATATGTCTGACCATTCCTCCAACCTTGCCAAGTCTCTTCTCATCCTTTCTACCCCCCCTTGTGTATCAACTCTGTTACAGATCTTTGTGTCATCTGCAAAGAGGCATACCTTTCCTTCCAGACCCTCTGCAATGTCACCTATAAAGACGTTAAAGAGGACTGGACCCAGTACTGAGCCCTGAGGTGCTCTACTAGTAACCCCCCCCCTTTCTTCAGAATGTGTTCCATTCACTATTACCTTCTGTGTCCTGTTGTGCAGCCAGTTTGCTACCCAGGCTACCACCCTGGGATCCACTCCCAGGCTGGCTAACTTGATTATTAATCTTTTGTGTGGGACTGTGTCAAATGCCTTGCTAAAGTCTAGGTGGGCCATATCCACAGCCCCTCCCTGGTCTATTACTTTGGTTACCCAGTCAAAGAAATCGATTAGATCCGTCTGACATGACCTTCCTTTACCCTACGACCTGCCATGTTTTGTGGGGAAAGGCTTGAACTTTCCTGTTTCCTATCAGCACCTCCCCCCTTGGCTAGTTTAAAAGCTTGCCAAGGAAGCCTTTAAACCTGTCACCTAGGAGCGTGTTTCCCTTCCTGGACAGATGCAGACCATCATGCCAATATAGACTTTTATCTCTCCAGGTGGACCCCCAGTCCCCAATGAAGCCAAAGCCCTGTGCTCTGCACCAGTTTTGCAACCATTCGTTAAACTGCATGGTGTGCAGTACCCTAGCCTCACCCCTGCCATAGACTGGCAGCACCTCTGAGAAGGTTACCGTGCTTGCTACCTGTCTGAGGCCCTTCCCCAACTCCACAGATTCATCCTGCACTGCACTGATCTCATGCCTAGCTAGGTCATTTGTCCCGAGGTGGACAATGATATCTAGTTTCCTCTCCTGTGATGCTGCTTCTACAATCCTGAGGATTTGCTTCCTGTCCCTCCAAGCCATGGCACCAGGCAGGCACCTTACTTCCCTCTCCTCTCCCTTCCCCAGGTCTACACCCCTAACAATTGAGTCCCCTATCAGAAGCTGTTTCTTTCCCCTGTGGTGTCCTTTGCCACTCTTTTGTGGGTCTCCCTTGTGGATGTCCCCAGCATTCTTCTTGGTCTCCAATGAGGGTGTCATCATAGAGGAACCTTGATTTTCCAGACTGACATATGATTTGTGTAGAGGTACAACTCGGGGGCTACGCCTCTGTTCCACCACCCTCACCCTCCCAGAACCTACTGTGGTCCATCTGCTCTTCACACATGGCAACCTCTGAGGCAGTGGTTGTGGAACTGGTGCTCTTTGGGTGGGGAGGCCTCCTTAGTCCTTGCCAGTTCAGCCTGGAGGTGGGCAACCTCCTCCCTCAGAGCTGACAGTTGCCTGCAAATAGGGCAGCAATGCAGGTTCCAGAATGTCTCCCAGAAAATTGCTGCCCCACAGCCAGTGCATTACACCACTCCCCACATGTCCCTCTTCCTTATAATATACAATGAGTAATATATAAATTATTTTTTTTGTGTGTGTGTACTTACCCTTTATGCACTGTGCAGGGTAATTAAGAATATGACAGTTCTGCCCCAAGCCCTCTTGAGGAAGTGATGTCAGAACCTTGGCTATAAAGGAAATGCCATGCCTGGGGTGGTGGGTGAGGGGAAGGGTGGGTGGGTAGGCCACAACCACTGGTGACTGTTAGAAACAATCAAATACACCACTGCTCTACCACCCTGGTGAGTACTTCCCTTTATAGTAAGTCAACCAACACCACAATTTACTAGACCACTGTTCCTACATAAAACCACTCTACTGAGTTCAGGGATAAAAACAAACTCACTGCTCAGCCAGCAGGACACTTCCAAAATATTGCACAAATATCCTTCCAAATCCTATGTGTCTAGCACAGAAATCAAGCAACTTCAGTTGTATTTCACCCCCTCTGGTTATAAAATTACTACACTTTAATGAACTCCTGCAATTCTTAATGCCAATAAGAAAATAATGAAACTTTCTGTAGAAAGCGTAGCTTACCTTCCTAACTAGTCCCCAACAATATTATGTTTTACCAGGTTCCCAGTTCCTCAAATGTGTTCTAGTTTGTTCTCTGCAGTATAGCAAGTTTCTCAGCTTCCAACAGAAGTAAGCAAGTCTTTTCTGACTGGCTTCTCCCTGTGTAGTTTGCCTAAGACAGCTCAGTGATAAAAGCCCCACCCAGAATCAATTGATTGACTAGTGACACCTGTGATGTAAGCAGGCCTTTCAGTGAAGACAGTTTGCTATGTCTGCTTTTAATACACACACACAAATCCTTTATCTGAAACCAGGGATAAACTCACTGCTCAGCCAGTACACTTTGAAGGCCACATTGTGTCCCTCACTGCTGCTTCAACCTTCTTGGAAAACCACATAGGCCTCTTTTACCTCTTCCACTTGCCCACGTGTTATGGCTAATATCCCTTTTCTGATATGCTCCCACTTGCTGTCTGCCCCATCTAGACATTTGTACTGCACACACAAACCTCTCCCATAGCTCCTCCTCCATAATTCTCCTAAAGTCAGCCCTCCTAAAGTCCAGGACCATTGTCTGGTCAACTGCCTCCATGTTTCTGTCCTATGTGGAACCACACTGTGTTGTGGTCGCTAGACTCTAATGACTCCTTTATTGTTAACCTCCCATTGCTGTCTTGGTTGGTCAGAACTAGGTCAAAAATGGTTCCTTCACAGGGCTGCACAAAGGATAGTGTGTTGCACTACCATGCTGGTGACCTGAGTTCAAGAACAAGCTTGAGGAGCCAGCAGGTTGGCCAAGGAGCTGGGGGCTCAGCAGTTCTATCAGTCCAAGGAGGGATAGTATCAGGTTCCACCGCACCAGTGACCCCTTCGGTGGGCCAGGGAGCTTGCTTCTCCACAGAGGATGCCAGTGAAGTGTTGATGTCTTCAGGGCTGTGCCCAATGTCAGGGAGATGGGAAGGAAAAAACAGAAAAATGAGTAATGACTGCAGGTTTAATGAAGTCCTGTCTGCCTATCTCTGACCCGCGCCATCACCCAGACCCCACCATCTGGATGTGAGTCTCTGGGGAGGTGGAGGACGGCCCTCCCCTCCTGGCCCTGTCATGGAGGGAATCAATGGGAAATTGTGGCAGGTCCAGGGACCATGGATGGCCAGTCAGGGACTGTAGAAAAGGGGCTGAGAGCTGCCTGCACCACAAACCCAGAAAGGTAAAAAGCTTTATTAAAAAAAAAGTTTCTTCCCTTTTCTGTTTCTCCTTCCTCTGTGTTACATTCTCCTAACAAGATTACTTCCTCTCCAGCTGCTGCCATCCTGATCTGTTTGTCTAGGGCCCTGTTCACCTCTTCTGTCTGACTAGGGGGCCTTTAAGATCACACCCAAGTAGACAACCCTCCGCATTCTGCAGTAAGTTGCATCCATAGAGATTCTACCATTCCCAACCCAGTCTCCTTAACCTGCATCACTCTGATGCCTTCCCTGATGTACAGTGCAATCCTCTCTCCCCTTAACCTTTTTCTTCCTGAATAATATATAGTCTGGGCTCATAAAGTCCCAATCATTGTTGGATAATTCCCACGTTCACACCTCTGTCATTATGTCAGGGTTACCCTCTGCTGCAATTGCTTGAAGCTCGCCTGTTTTATTTTCGAGGTTTGTAATTTAAGCAGACCATCCTCCATGAGCCCCGCCTGCCTTCATTCCTCTGTCCATTGGACGGTTCTACTTTGCTTGCTCCTTCTGATAAACTTAATTTTTTTTATCATAGAATATTTTATTGATTTTTTTTAGAAAACCAAGCAACTTATCACATATTATGTGCAGTAGATTAAAAGGTACAGCACTGAAAACAGTATATACTGATATAATATGTCTGGTGTGAGCTAACCATTATGAACAAAAGCAGGCACCAATACAATATAACCACAGGAAAATGTCTGGAAAATAAAAGCGTAAGAGCAATCGATTCAGAAAGCTTACACTAAGCTCTGGTGGCTACTAAAAGGACTGAGGCAGTTAGCTGTGGTGTCAGGCTTATACCGGGGGGTTTGCAGGTGGGGTGGGGATTTTGCAAAGAGGGGACTGTAGATAGGCCCCCCATTTAGACTGGTATCATTGCAGGCTACCAACTTGAGTGTAGGACAACCACCCAAAAAGAGATAAATGAGCCAGTGCTGCATGCCAAGCTTTACAAGTAGGCAATACTGCCCGGCGCCAGTACATTAGGAGCAGACATTTAACCTGCAAAAGGGCTAAGGCTAGACAGTCTCAGTGAGGTTTAAACAATGTAACTAGCAATGAGGTATCACCAAGAAGCAGCTTAGGATCTGTCAGAGTGATCGGAGAGCCAAGCACTTTGGACACATCTGAAGCAACCAGCGTCCAAAAAGAGGCAAGCTGAGGACATGTCCAAAGTACATGTAGCAAGTGGGCATCTGGTTGTTGGCATCACCAGCAGTTGGCATGACCTAGCAAGCCATGAGCATGTAGGGCTGCTGGTGTGTGGTGCCAGAACATCAATATTCTAAGCTGAAGAAAGTGACTCTTGATGTCTTTAAAGACCAGGTGAATGTCTTTAAGATAGCTCATCCACTAGCTCTCAGAAATGGGAACCCCAAGGTCAGCTGACCATTTTAACCTGGAAGGGGTCAAGGGATCCAGCTGGGCATCCCTCCAGGTCATAAAGAAGCGACCCAATAAGCCTTTGGAGGTAGGGGATTTGTGTAAGGAGTCTAACCATTTCCATATATCACATTCCGAATGCTGGGTTGTGAAGGTGTTAAGTGCACTATGGAGCTGATGGTACCTCCAAAAGTCCCAATTTGGTAGAAGAATTTGGCCTTCAATTGTTCATACGACTGTAGAGACCCCGAGTCAGGGAGGTAGAGATCCTGCACCATTCAAATACCACGGGCAAGCCAGGAGGGCCAGTACAGTGGGGCTCCATCAATCAGAAGGTGGTCATTGTGCCATAGTGGGGCATATCGGATAGGGGAAGATCAAGCCTGATTGGGCATGTGTGACCTCGACATGAGAAGCCTCCTCGCCCGACCAGTTTCAGCTATAGTCGGGGGGGGAGATTCTTGCCAGTCTGAGAGTGTCGACTGAGCAAGTTGTTTAGGGTGATCCCTTGTACTGGGTCGGATTCTAACTGTATCCACAGTGGAGGGCCAGAAGGGTTAGAGATGAACTATTTAGTAGCATGAGCTGCCATGCATGTGAGGTGGTAGCCCAAAAACCATGGAACACCCAACCCGCCCCAGGACCAATGTGCTCTCAATTTATATTTGCTCCATGTAGGAGGTTGGCCGTCCCATAGGTATTTAGATACTAGCTGCTCCAGGGATACAAAGAGCTTGGATGAGAGTGGTATCTGCAGGTTGTTAAACAGGTACAGGACCCTGGGAAGGAGGAGCATTCGGACTGTGGCCACCCTGCCAGGTAGGGAGAGTTGCAACTTGTGCCATCTTTCCACTTCCGTGGAAAGCTGCATTAATAGTGGAGAGAAATTGGCTGACTCAAGGTCAGACCATTTGGTGGGAAGCTGGAGGCCCAAATATGCAAAGCCTTGAGCGGCCCAAGTTAGATTCATTCCTTGAAGGCAATCTTTGGAGCAGCTAGCATTCAAGGGGGCCAGGGTGGTCTTCTTTTGGTTTATCTGTAAGCCAGACAGAACAGCAAACCTCTGAAGGTTTGCAAACACTTCTGGCAGAGACTGGAAGGATCAGGACAGGGTAAGTAGCAGTTCATCAGCATATGCTGCCACCAGATAGGAGTGGCCTGCCATCTCTATACCGTGGATCTTTTTAGATGCTATAAGGACCCGAAGCAAGGGATCCAAGGCCACCAGGAATAGAAGAGGAGAAAGGGGGCACCCCTGTCTGGTGCCTCTGTGCAGAGGAAAAGGGAACAAGATGGTACTGTTAGAGAGGATCCAGACCATGGGGGAACTGTAAAGTGTGCAAACCCATTGGCGGAAGTGAGGTCCAAAGCCATATAGCCACAATATCTCATGGAGGTAGTTCCACTTGATGGAATCAAAAGCTTTAGAAAAATCCACTGCAAGGGCGGCCATGGGGAGGGTTGATTTGGATGCTAGCCATTTTAAATTAAGCAGTAACCTAGTATTGTCCACTCCAGCCTTGCCTTGCATAAAACCTGCCTGGGTTGGGTGGATGATAGATGGAAGTATTGCTATCATTCTGGTAGCTAAAACTTTAGCCAAAATCTTTGTATCCACTGACAACAAAGAAATGGGATGGAAGTTGGCGCAATCCAACGGCTGGTTAGATTTTTGGGGAAGTAAGGTGA
Organism: Neoceratodus forsteri; assembly: GCA_016271365.2. Classification (NCBI taxonomy): domain Eukaryota; kingdom Metazoa; phylum Chordata; order Ceratodontiformes; family Ceratodontidae; genus Neoceratodus; species Neoceratodus forsteri. The sequence continues at coordinate 1,551,699,760 of CM057450.1, forward strand.
TGAGGGCCTCTCTCATAGCAGGAGGTAAAGAACCCACTTTGTGGGCCACTTGTAGAGCCAGTTGAAGTGGCTGAAGAATGTCAGTGCCTAAGGCCTGATAGAGTTCCACTGACATTCCATCTTGGCTGGGCGCCTTCCCTTTTGCCATTTGTGACAACACTAGATGCAATTCCTCACGAGTAACAGGTGCATCTAAATGCACAACCTGTTCGGGAGTGAGGGCTGGCATATTGGAGGAATGGCAGAAGTCCGTAATCCCCTGTTCCAACTGTGTAGCCATCAAGGTAGAGCGAGACTGGTATAGGGTTTCATAGAAGTGCATCACGGTGCGATTGATTTCTCCGGGGTCAGAAGCAATGGTGCCTGATCTGGTGCAGCGCACATGAATTTGAGTGGCTGCTTGCTGTTTCCTGAGTCTGAAGGATAACAGCCTACCACTCTTTTCCCCTCCATCCCAAAAAGCATGCTTCAATCTGAGCAGGAACCATTCAGCCTTCTGATGCAGAATGACATTGATCTGGTATTTCATTTCCACTATCTGGGAGCGAGGGAGCTGTCCTTGCCCATACCCGGGGTAGCTTTGAATCAGCTTTCTAAAGTGGCTAAATCCATTTGTAATTTGGTTAAGGCTTCTTTGCAAGCCTTCTGCCTTGAGGCGGAGAAAGCAATAATGCAGCCTCTCAGGACTGCTTTGAAGGCTTCCCATATCGTGCCAGGTGACACTCCACAATTGGAGTTCAGGAAAAAGTAGTCTTTGGTCATTTGAACCAACATCAGGTGAAAGTCAGTGTCCTTAAGAAGGAGGGGGCCACACCTCCAGCGACTACCCGAGGGATGGTAGCCTGGTGGAGTATAAGTGGTCTGGACGGGTGCACGATTGGAGATCAATATACTCCCTACTTTATTGTCTGACACTCCTTGGGCTGCCACCACATTGGCAAGCCAGAAGTCAATGAGGCTATGGGTGAGGTGCACAGTTGAGTAGTACGTATAATTGCAACCTGTGGGATGGTTCCTTCTCCACATATCTGACAAGACCCATTCGTCCATCATGTCTTGGAGAGTCATCCTTGCCTTAGGGCTTGTACAGGGGGTGGGATTAGATTTATCAAGAAACACATCACTGACCAGATTGAAGTCACCCCCAATCAAGATTGGCATGGGTGGGCCATCTGGGGATAGGGAAGAGAGGGCTTGGCTGACTGCTTGAAAGAAATCAGTATGCTCATCATTGGGTGCATAGACATTTCCGAGCAATAGTTGTCCCTCAGGGGAAGAGACCTTGACGACCACCCACTTCCCCTGGGAGTTTCTCCGGACAGCCTCAACCCTCCATGGTGATGTTCGAAGTATAAGGATAGCGACTCCTTTGGTTTTGGAGGAGGATGAACTAGCCAAAACTTCTCCAACCCATGATTTCTTCAACCAGTGTGTTGCCTGGGCCAGGAGGTGGGTTTTCTGTAGCAGCGCGACATCTGCATGAAGAGATCTAAGTTGCTAAAGGACTTTTGTACATTTCAATCAATCAATCAATCAATCAAAATCTTTATTTAACCAGATGATCACCGTTGAACATAACTAATTTTCAAGATGGACCTGGGGTTTTCAGGATAAACATATCAGAAAGATACAATGAACAGTGTACAAGGCAGGAATATATACAATAAATAATATATACAATAATTAACAATAAGAGGCATGCACAGTAATGAGTGACAGTTGGGATATAGGTCAAGGGATATAAAATAGTAACACGTCTTAAAAAGTATACACGAGAGTATGCATGTATAAATATAACAATTCTGTAACATTCATTCTGTCTTGTTGCTGTCGGACCTCGGTAGCAGTGCCAGAGAGAGAGAGGCTAATGTCATCCACCCGAAATAGCAAAGCTTCCAACATTTTAGTTATATACTGGAGGGATTCTCCTACTGAGGTCGGTTGTGTAGGAGGGGTATTACCAGGGAGCGGCAAGTTGGCGAGTCCTTGGACTTCCATATTGCTCGGGATTATATAGGAGAAGCAAGTTATGAGCAACCCGGAGTCGCCACAAAATATGTGAGCCGTAGACACTTGCTGTGAGTGAATGTCTTGTGGATGAGTCCCGGCTGGAATAAGGCCTCTGACCTATCGAAGTAGGAGACCTCGTGAAAACAGCACTGCAAGTAGCCGCAATTGTGTCGAAATCTGCTTACAAAGTGTGCCACCCAGTAGATTAGCAATTATCTGTGCATTGGCAGATGTTAGGGGGTTTCAACTCCATAGGATCGTGGCACCAGAACTCGGATTGTCACCGGTCAGGAGAGAGCTTTCAAATTAAGCAGCCATCATGTTGGTGGCTAAGCCACGCTCACCTTCTGATAATCTTTTAACTGAACCTTCACACCTATTAGATTTGGTACTCACTCTTGGGTATGTGACCTCACTTCAGTGTTACCTCCTATCTCTGATTTCCCCTTCCAAGGAGGAAGTGCTTTATAGGCCTTCCTCAATTGGGTGTACCCCCTGGATGACGCTAGCCCTAGCCTCCCAACTAATTTAACTGTCACAAGATAAAGGTGTCAAATGTCTGTCCCAGTGCACTTGCTCACTCCCCATGGGATGAAGGCCATTTGGTTTAAGTAACCTTTGGCCTGCTAAGAAGTACTCCAATCCACCAGGAAGTGAAACCCTCTCCAGCTCACCACCCTTTCAACTAATAATTGAATTGGCAGATTTTAGGCTTCCTTGGCTCCCCCCTCCTGTGTACTGTGAGACCCTCCGAAAAGGTCATAGTACAAGCCAACCCCCTGAACCTGGCTCCTGTGCCCTGAAATTGTCTTTGACTACCCCTAGTGGCTTCCCATCCAGATCATTCATCCCAACATGACTAATAATGTCCAGCATTCCTCCTCTACTTCCCTAACCACCCATCTGTCTTATGGAGTAAACAGACTGCTGTTGTTCCTGGAAGACAGCACACTACCCTTACCACCCTGTCTGTATTACAGCCCAATAAAAGCAAGAGGCCACTCTATAGTGAGGCAAGTGGATCCACATCATGTCATGCACAAGAACTTACAAAAGTAGCTGGTCTCCAATACTCTACTCCTTACAAACATAAGGAAGCCACTGTTTCTTCCATTGATCCCACTTCATTCATAAGTAAAACAAAGTTAAAAACACCCCACACGTACACCCACAAAAAAACTCCAATGTTTCAAGCCCCTTTGGCTCTTTGTCAATGGAAGAAACAGTGGCTTCCTTTAATTTGTGAGGAGTAGAGTGTTGGATGCCAGCACTTTTGTAACTACCTGTGTTACAGATCACCATATCAGTGCCCCTAACAATTAAGTCCCGACTATGAGCACCTTATTCCTAGCTGTTCCTTTCTGACTATACCCCCACAGCAGACTTGACTGCTACTTGAGCCCTGAGGACAACAGGTTGTTTTACCTTGACTGGGGAAGTAACATGCATCACTTCCATCTGGGGGGAATGGTTGCTAGTTGTTGGCCCTGTGCCCTCTCCCTTTCCTGAAGCAGTGACCCACTGACCTCCCTCTTGTCCACCATTGTTGCGAAACCTAGGGGGATACTGAGAGAGAGGAGCAGCAGCGGACACCCATGGACTCCACTCTTACCTGCTGTGCAGCTACAGTATTATGGGCCACACTGCAGCCAGTTCAGATTAGAGTACTGCAAGCTTCTGGCAGACTGGGCAACCCCTATATCTTCATGGTGTTCCCCACAGGAGTGAGACTCTGTAGGTTCAACAGTTGACTAACTCTCACTCCAAAGGCCTCTTCCCCTGCTTGCCTACTGCCCATGATGACTGCTCTTGGTTCCCTTTAAGAGTTCTTAACAGTCTCTCAGATTAAAATTAGTTGCTGCTGTGCCTTAGGTAGGGTTATTCTACCTACAATCGTGTACAATACTCTACTGCACTCTACCCCAAATAAGTTTTATCTGGGCCCTACAGTACCACAAACTAGCATACTGACGCAGTCTACTCTGTAATGCTAACCAAATTAAAAACTTTACAGAGTCCCACCCCAGATACGATTATCTTCAGTTTCCCCGCTTACTTGGAACAGATCTGAATGTAACCCAGCCCACAGCATTACCGCAGCCAATGTAGAGATACAGGGCCCATAGTCCACTGTGATCAGAAAGCACTGTCAGTGTCATGTATCAGAGGTTACACCATGCTTAAGAACCCGTTCAATCCCCTCCTGTGTCAATATTTGCAACTGCAGTTGAGTCTTTTTTAGGCACCAAGGTCGCTTGTGTGTATAGTTACCATGATCGTTTGCTAAATGCCTGCTGTGTATACTGCCTGATTTAGTTAGATACGGCACAGTTCTGTTGATTGCAGCATTCAGACCTGTGCTGTTACATGTATTTATTTATTGCCTTCATCTTACTTCTTAACCTCCTACCTCATAAATTAGAGCCAATGCTTAAAAATGAGCATCAAACAACCCACATCAGTGTCACTTCTGGAAAAAATAACATCTGCAAAAGACTTTGTGTACTACATGCTACTTATTATACATTGAATTTTCTTAAACAGAACTGACTGCAACACTAATGGCTGTCACTGTTTTGTGATTTAAATCCATACTCTCTAGAGACAGAAATGTCAAATTAAAAGGGGTGGAAGAAAAGTTCTGAGGCAAAATCAGGGACATTTATGAAAATTAGGGACAGCAGACTGGATGGGCCTTGAGGTCCTTATCTGCCATCAGCTTCTATGTTTCTATGTTTCAGTGAGGTATGTCCCTCATTACTGTAGGCATTCAAAACTATGATATTCCTTGTCACATGCCTCTTCCAGGGTATCCTTGAAAATGAGCTTTGCACAGTGGGTCACTCCCTGTAAAAACAGAAAGTTCAACTTGGTCATCATTATGGTGATGGCATTACCCCGCAAATGATGTCATGGCAGCTCATCAGTAAGCCAGTCTGTCAGAATCGTTTAGGTTTTACCAAGGGTTTCTTCTCAAAGTTATGCAAGAAGCATGTGTTCTGCTAGAAATACAAAATCACACATACCCCCATAATGCAAAGTATCATAGGATATACAAATATATTCCATGATGCTTTGCATTATGGGGACATGTGATTTTGCATTTCTTGGAAACCTGGCTTTGTTGCCAATGCCCTTTTTGGGTAACCCTTGCATCAATGCTTCTGTTCTGAGGTTCTATGTCTTTTTAGCAAGTATTTTGTTATATGTCTGAGTGTTTCAATGATGTGGACTTCTGTACTTGATTGCACTTCTTCTGAATTTTGTTTTGACTTGGACTTGGAACTCCGACTCCCACTGAAGAAACTCCCTGGGATGAGTACCACCGGTTCCGCCTGATTCTCAGGTTGGCTGCACTCATCCAGAGAAAAGTCGCTCACTCAGAAGCCTGCCCTCCCAGTACCGTGCCTCTGGTTCAGGGAAAGACCCACCTGGAGTGCCGTTGGAACATGCCCACAGCACTGGAGGAAAGCCTTGAGCCACACCACTGGTTTGGCCCTCAGACCGCAGCTCCCAGACCCTCTGCTTCTCAGAGCCTGACTTGGCTGCTGGACTGCTGCTACCTCATCTGCTCCGGCAGACTTGGAACTCTGACTCTTGCTGAAGAAACTCCCCGGGATGAGTACTGCTGGTCCTGCCTGATTCTCAGGTCAGCCGCACTCATCCAGGGAAAGGCTGCTCACTCAGAAGCCTGCCCATCCAGTACTGCACCTGTGGTTTAGGGCAAGACCTGCCTGGAGTGCTGCTGGAACACACCTGCAGCACTGGAGGAAAGCCACACCACTGGTTCAGCCCTGAGACTGCAGCTCCCAGGTATGTCTAGCGCATAGCCACCAACAAAGATTTTTGATTCTTTGGCTCCTGACCACTGATTGGTCTAGGCCCTCAGAGCATCGTCTGGGATTGGCTGGCACCTCAAGCCATTTTCTGCCTCCCCAACTGACTATTTCTCTCCTTCTAAAGAGCCGTTCGGCCCTTTTCTAGGGAAGCACACAGTTTTAAAGTGTATTTTACTCTGCAAACTACTAAATACAGCCAGTTGTAAAAGCTACTTAGTGTTATAAGATAAGCGTAGAGTTTCTAAGTTGTATAGTATGTGCTAAGTAATGTACTGCTCTTTCAGTGAAAGTGTTAGGACTTAAAAAATTCCTAAATTTAGAGCATAAGTTTCTCCACTGAAATCCTTTCTCTCTCCTGTGACTGCCTCCTCCCTGCCCCGATACTCTACACCTCTCACTAAGCCTACACCTTTTTTTTGTCTATTCTGAAACCCTCTCCTAGCCTACCTGTACTTAACCTCCTTCCCTCTCTCCCCAGACCTACTGCTTCTCAGAGCCCACCTGGGCTGCTGGACCACTGCTACCTCATCCGCTCCGATGGACTTGGAACTCCAACTCCCGCTGAAGAAACTCCCTGGGATGAGTACCGCCGGTCCCACCGGAATCTCAGGTTGGACGCGCTCATCCAGAGAAAAGCCGCTCACTCAGAAGCCTGCCTGCCCAGTACCGGGCCTGTGATTTAAGGCAAGACCCAATGTGAAAAAATGAAGTGTAGGATGAACTCCACTGTCCAAAGCACCATTCTTTAAGCAACAAACAACTGCTTTATTTACAATTTATTCACACCACAAAAAAGGGGGCAATGTTTTCGTGGCTCCCGCCACTTCCTCAGGCCCAATAACAGTGTTGTTTACTTCTGCTTTCACAAAGAAGATAATGCTCACTGTCGGGTGTAAAATGTACTCATTTCTTCAAACTTTATGTCTGTTTCACATTGCTCCTGTTCAATTTATTGATTCAGTGTTCCTTACACCAACTGCAGCAAGTTGCAGAATGGAGTTCCAGCATCTGCTCTGATGAAAGAACTCCAGCGGATTTGGAACTGTGATTCCTGCTGAAGAAACTCCCCAGGATGAGTACTGCCAGTCCCACCTGATTCTCAGGTCGGCCGCGCTCATCCAAGGAAAAGCTGCTCACTCAGAAGCCTGCCCGCCCAGTACCGTGCCTGTGGTTTAGGGCAAGACCCACCTGGAGTGCCTCTGGAACATACCCGCAGTACCAGAGGAATGTCTTGAGCCACACCGCTGGTTCAGCCCTCAGATCACTTATCCCACCGGCACTTTGTGCCAGTTCCTCACCCACCCTGGGTGGACTTTTTCTTATATAGGTACTATATGGTCAGATGACAAGTGCACGATTTTCCATTGGTCCCTTATTATCTCCAACCATTAGGGGCTCCTAATGCTAAAAACGGTTGGTTCTTAAGTCTGGTTCTGGTCTCAGCCCTCCTTCTTGAGCCACTGTTACAGCTTGTAATCCCAAATTGGTATCTATTTGCAGTTTGTCTCTTAGAACTCTCCAATCTTGAACCCAAAGTGATATATACATCATGGCCAGTCTAAAGTACCTAATCCTCCTAGCCATGGTGTCTTTACTACTCTATTTAGCCTTGAAAAAATGGGTATAATTTTAGCTCTGATCACTATGACTACATGTCACCTCCAGCTTATTTCTACTTCTTCAGTCTCCTCCGACTCCCTGACACGTTACATGACCCAACACCGCTATTCATAAAAAAGGGTATTATCTACATAATTACTTAAGACAGAAAGAAATGCTTCCTCTACCACTTAATTCAAACTACTTTCATCCACAGGAAGCTATGGTACCTGAAGCTCCTTTCTATCCTGCTATCAGGAGATATTGAAACAAATCCTGGCCCTGTCTGTTATCTCTTATTCTGATCCACTCCTAAGCAGCGCAAAAAGGACTCCTCATCACCCATCATAATATTAGAAGTCTTGAGCACAACTTGGCCGAACTTGAGGCTTGGATCTCACTCTACAAACCAGGCATATTGTGCCTGTCTGAAACGTGACTTAAACCCTCCACCTCCGACTCGCAATGTGCAATTCCCTCCTTCAACCTTATCAGGAAGGACAGACCATCCACCAAAAGCGGAGGCGGCGGCGCCATCTACTTCAAGCATCACCTGCACCTCTCAGCTCTAAACACGGGTTCCATGACTCACTGAGAATCACCGCATGCCCTCCTTACTCTTGGGACTAAACAATTGCACATCATTTGTGCCTACAACCCCCCAAACAGTGGCTTCTGTGGTCTAGAAGAGCTGCTAACCCAGGCGTCCTTACTCTTAGGCAATAATGAAATGCTCATCGTAGGTGATCTAAACATAAACTGGCTGGGAAAGTACCAGGCCACCTCTCTCACAAAGCTACAGGCCATAACCATCACCAACTAGTCACTGAACCCACCAGGACTTCTTGCTCGAATTCAAGCTCCCTTATTGACTGGGTGCTAACAAACCATACTGAGCATACCCTCTCTGCCGACACTCTTGCTGATGTTATTGCTAACCACTCCCCTGTTTTTTGCATTTGGGGGTCAGCAGCTCCCCACCTCCCGTTAAACCGCATTTCATCTCCTTCTGTAACTACACTAACTTAGATCACCAAAAATTCCTTCTCGATGTCACAGAAACAAACTGGTCCAGTCTTTACAATGTGCAAGATGTGCAGACCGCCCTTAACATATTCATTACAAATTGTGTTGCCTTACAGGACCTTCACTCCCCCCTTATAACTCAGCAGGTTAAGGGGAAACATTCAAGATGGTTAAAAAAGGGCTTGCTCACTAAACTGAAAGAGGGAGATAAATGCTGGAGCCATTTCAAGTCCTCTGGTCAACAAGGTGACTACAACACTTACAGGCAGCAAAGAAATGCTTGCAAAAAGGAAATAAGATCTGCAAAAAGCTCCTACTGTAAAACCCTACTAACTAATGCCTCGAGTGACCCTAAAAAGTTCTGGTCCCACATCAAAACATTCCTGAGTTCCTCTCACTCCTCCACTCCTAATGACATGGTCCTAAATGGTACCCACTGCAACAATCCCCAAACCATACCTATCTTCTTTAATAAGCAATTCACTGACCTTACCAAGTTTACTTCCACCTTCCCTACTACTCAGATAAAGGACCCCCCTGCTCGGTCCAGCAATGGGTCAGTGACTCCCTCCTTTCACTTTAAGGCCGTTATTAGTAAGGAGGTAATAAAACTTCTCAGATGAATCTTGGACAGTACAGCCACTGGCTCTGATGGTGTTGAGCCCAGGCTACTAAAACTAGCTGCCACTCTCATTGCAGCCCCTCTGGCCAGAATGTATACTCTCTCCATGTGTCAAAGTTGTGTTCCTGACATTTGAAAGATTGTGTGGGTCACACCTGTTTTCAAGAAAGGTGATCACAAAGATCCATCAAACTACAGAGCTATAGTCATACTATCAGTCCTAAGCAAAATCTTAGAAAAATTGGTAGCCTCACAAACTGTAGACTTCCTCCTTGAATATGACCTCCTATCTAATGCCTAACATGGCTTTCGCAAAGGGCATAGCACCACCACTGCCCTGCTCAAATTTACTTCTGACACTCTCACCACCATAGATTCAGGTCTTCTAACTGAGGCATTTTTTATAGACATGACAAAAGCTTTCGACCTGGTGGACCACCCTGTTCTCCTCTTCTCCACCTTAAAGACTATGGGCTTTGCCTCAGATGTCGTCAGTTGGTTCTGTAGTTACCTGACTAATAGGATCCAAGTCATAAAGTTCAATTCAATATACTCTGATCAGGTGACTGTTAATATAGGAGTCCCTCAAAGCTCCATCCTGGGGCCACTTTTATTCTCAATATTTATTAATAATATCTCCTCCAACCTCTCCTCCTCCTCCTCCCTTCTCTATGCCGATGATACAGTTTTATACACCACTGCGAAAACGTTAAATTATATCAATCAGTGGCTCTCCTTAGACTTCCAGAGCATGCACACCTGGCTATCTGACAACAAATTTGTCCTTAATGAAGCCAAAATGCAGTCCATGTTATTTGGAGCCCCCTCAAGGCTCAAATCATACCAGCACAACTTTATGGCCTCCTGCCTTGATGGTTCATCTGTCGGTTTCGTGACCTCTTTCAAGTACCTTGGGGTGACACTAGATCAATCCCTAAGCTTTGAACTGTACATTTTATTTATTTATTGTACAATCGGTTTTACAACCTTTCAGCCAGGGGCTAGTTTAGAAAGGTACCTCTTTACAGAGAGGACATACAGTGTCACATATTTACAGAATACAATCACATAGAATAACATAGTTTTACATAGTTGCTAGAATACAATGAATAATTAGAAACATTTCAGAGTGACAGATTTAGTACCAGCTGGTACCAGCAGAGGGATGGGAGGCCATGAGGGAGTGGAGGGGGGTGAGGTGGGAGTTCAGTCCACAGGGCTATGTCAAGGAGACCGGAGGAGGTTGCGAGGGCCAGCACGGAAGCCCTCCCTGCTCGCAGCTCTCCCTGAAAGCAAGAAAGCCCAGATACCACCCCCCTCCCCCCCGAGGAGACCGGAGGAGGTTGCGAGGGCCAGCACGGAAGTCCTCCCTGCTCGCAGCTCTCCCTGAAAGCAAGAAAGCCCAGATACCACCCTCCCCTGAGGAGATCGGAGGAGGTCGCGAGGCCAGCACGGAAGCCTCCCTGCTCGTAGCCTCCCTGAAAGCAAGAAAGCCCAGATACCACCCCCCCCCGAGGAGACCGGAGGAGGTCGCGAGGGCCAGCATGGAAGCCCTCCCTGCTCGCAGCTCTCCCTGAAAGCAAGAAATCCCAGATACCACCCCTCCCCCCGAGGAGACCGGAGGAGGTCGCGAGGGCCAGCACAGAAGCCCTCCCTGCTCGCAGCTCTCCCTGAAAGCAAGAAAGCCCAGATACCACCCTCCCCTGAGGAGACCGGAGGAGGTCGCGAGGGCTAGCACGGAAGCCCTCCCTGCTCGCAGCTCTCCCTGAAAGCAAGAAAGCCCAGATACCACCCCCCCTCCCCCTGAGGAGACCGGAGGAGGTCGCGAGGGCCAGCACGGAAGCCCTCCCTGCTCGCAGCTCTCCCTGAAAGCAAGAAAGCCCAGGTAATTTCTACCTTGCTCCTGGCAACAGTCGCGACCGCTTGGGTTCCTGGCGCCTTTTTCAGCAACGGCCACCAGCTCCTCTCAGCGCGGTTCTCGGCGAAGTGTCCAGACAGCTGCAGCTCAGGCTCGAGCAGATACTGAACTTGATTTTGTACTTGAACTGTATAATTTTGCACATTTTCTCCAACGAGCCTGCTCCAGTTTAAGTGTTCTGCCTGTACTGTGTAAGAAGTTTCTGCAGCCAGTAGAATAGTGACTTGTGTAGGACCCTGGTGCTATTCTCTTTTTTTTGTCCTGCTAAGTATTTAAAACTAATTCTAGCTCTGTTCTGATCTGGCTTTAAGTTTCAAATTCCCTGCTAACACTCTCCCAGTGGCCACACCTTAGGATCTGCCCGCCCCCAGCTGTTAATCCTTTATTCCCTGTAATTTGCCTATTTAATCCCCCCTCTCTCTCCACTTTTCCCACAGATACCACCCCCCTTCCCCTGAGGAGACCGGAGGAGGTCGCGAGGGCCAGCACGGAAGCCCTCCCTGCTCGCAGCTCTCCCTGAAAGCAAGAAAGCCCAGGTAATTTCTACCTTGCTCCTGGCAACAGTCGCGACCATTTGGGTTCCTGGTCCTCAGCAACGGCCACCAGCTCCTCGCAGCCTGGTCTCAGGCGAAGTGTCCAGACAGCTGCAGCTCAGGATTAACCCTACCGAACGCCTGTGTTCGCTCCCACCGCCCCCACCACCACCCTTGGTCGGCTTCAATTTATAGCAATAGTTTGTCAGGTGACCTGCCTTAAAAAAACCTATCAGCCCACTCTTCCATCAGCAGGTTATACCAACTGAACACTAGTGGCCACTGTAACATACCTCTCTACTCTTTATCTCACAATGATATCCCTACTGTTTTTTCCTACTGATATCCAGGTTCTACACCCTGCTCTCCAACCCCCGAGGCACCTAGACCTCTACACTATAATGCTAGCAACTCTTCTTCTGCTATATTTGATTATTACAGACACCTCCACGACAAACCCCCACACTCATACCAAATTGATCCTGATGGCCTATACCCACATATGAGCACGCTAACCACCCCACTCACTTATGCTATACACTGTACCTCAGCTCTCCCACCCCACAGACCCCAACCCCCCACCTCCCATATAAGTCCCACTAACGTTCCTCTCACGACCCTTACCTTTCTTTCCAGCATCATTCCTACTCTCCCTGTCCCCACCACCAGCACTAAAAGCCCGACTGACTACCAGGCCCAATGTCAAGCATCCAGACTTTGTAGGTACACCCTGCTGCGGAGCACCCTCCTACTCCTATTATTATCTGGCAACATCCACCCAAACCCAGGACCACCCTGCTCTATGGCCTCTCCTAAACAGCCGCATGGGAATTTGTTGCTTGCCACTCTTAACATATGCAGCCTACCTAGAAAACACACCCCTCTCCAAGGCTGGATTGCCCAGCACACCCCTGACATACTAGCCCTATCTGAGACCTGGCTCTCTGATAAAATTCCCAATACTGCTGTCTCCCTCAGTAATTATACCTTCTTCGGACTGACAGAACCAGCAAGAGGTGGTGGCTGTGCTATTTATGTTAAATCCTCGCTCAATACCACCGAAGTACACCCGCACCCCAATTTGGAGCCCAGACGCTAACTGTCAAACCCAGGCTGGGTACTAAAACTCTCCACATCATTTCTCGCCTACATCCCCAGAAACCAAAACCCGCATTTGACTCCATCCTCCGATTATCTCCCACCTACCTAATACAAGTGAAATCATCCTAATGGGTGACTTCATTGTTAACTGGCTATCCCCAGCTTCTGCCAGCTTTAAAGACTCTACCCGTGCTCTCGATCTTACCCAAATAGTCAGTCCCCTACCAGGAGGGACCTTAAATCCAGGACCTCCACACTGTTAGGACCTCATTTTCACTAACAGGCCACGTAACCCTCTCCCACGCCACCGTGTTATCTGACTCTATCAGTGACCACTGCCAGTAACTTGCAGGTGGTCGGGTAAATTACCCCCTGCCCCCCCAAAAAAAATCTCATGGCAGAGAAGGCTCAAAGAGGTGGCCTTGAGTACCTCAAAGCACACCTCTATCACAGCAACTGGTTCCCATTTACAACACGCAGTCAGTTGACACTGCGCTTGCCCACTTTATAACCACCTTCAGTGAAGCATGTGATATTACCACTCCCTCGCTAAGCAAGTTATGAAAACCAGAACCACCCCTGGATCTCACCATCGCTTAAACCTGCTACAAAACAGAGACAACCTTTGGCACAAGGCCCTCAACTCCCAATGCACCCAGGATAGACAACTCTACCGGGAGGCACGCAACAAATGTACCTGGGCCTTGCGGAAGGCTAAAGTGAACTTCTACTGGCAAACCCTCACCTCCTCCTGGGGTGATGGGAAGAAATTCTGGAACAACATAAAAGAACTCAGTGGAAAATCCTGCTCCCCTGCCCCTACCCAACTTAAACTTAATGGGGTTGACTCTCAGGATCCTGCTACTATCGCTGAGGCCCTCAACTCCTCCCTTTGGACCTCTCCCATATCCTCCCACCTAATGTCTCCCACCTGCCCCCCACCTCCCCCAAAACCCCGAGCAGTGTCAACTCACCTCCCTTCAGCTGCGAGTCATCTCGTGCAGTGAGGCCAAACTCTACATCACCAAAACCATAGCCAACACCCGTTACAGCAATGACTCCCTTGATCTCAAACTCATTCTGCTTACTCTGGATGTCACTCTTCCCTACCTTACAAAAATCCTCAACCTTTCACTATGCCATGGTCAATTCCCCTCTACCTGGAAAAAAGCCATTATCACCCCCATTCTTAAGAGCGGTGACCCTACCAACACCAACAACTACAGACCTATTTCAATACTTCCACCCCTCTCCAAAGCACTGGAAAAAATAGTCTCTGACCAGATAACTGAATACCTTTCTAAATATAACCTCCTCAGCCAGGAACAGCATGGTTTCGGACTGGCCATAGTACCGTCACTGCACTTGCAGAGTTCACCTCATTCCTCCATGAGGCCCCTCGACCAAGGCTCAATCGCAGGGGCGGTCTCACGGATCTAACCAAGGCATTTGACATGGTCAGTCATGAGCTACTGCTCAGGGTCCTTCCACAGCTTATGTGTCCCCTGAGGCTATGGCCTGGTTCAGGATTACCTTCGGATGGTCGCAAGTCAGGATAAACTCCATCCTCTCCACACCCAAAACAGTTAGCTGGGGTCCCCAGTGGTCTATTCTGGGCCCCTGTCTTTATCTCTTCCTTAACTTTCTCCTAAAGCGTGTAGTGGTCATCTACTGCTATACTCAGACGACGCAGTACTGTATTGGAAACATTCTCAACCAAGCCCTCCAATTGGCCTTGCAGGGCTTTTTGTGAACTAGAGAACTGGTTTACAGATCACAGCCTGATCATTAACTATAAAAAAACGAAATCCATGATCTTTGCTCATCGTCAAAGCCCACATAGTCAGATGGCACTACTTATTAAGAACTCTCTAGGCGACCCGCTGGAACACGTATCAAGCTTCAAATACCTGGGCATCACATTAGACACCTCCCTCTCCTACCATAGGCACACCCAACTCCTCTCCGCTGCTGTCAACTCGAGAGTGGGCATACTCTACCATCTCAAGCACTGCCTTCCACCGCAGGCTATGCTTCTTGCAGTCAACTCCTCCATCCTCTCCCTCGTTGACTACGGGATTGTTATATATGGCTCCGCTGAACCCACCACGCTAAGCAGTATAAACGTAGCCTTGAACAAAGCATGCTGGCTAGTAACAGGCAGCGACCGACTTACCCACACCTGTGATCTTTATTCTTTGACTGGTTGGCTAAACTTTCAGCAAAGACTAAGGTACCACACATGCATCCTAGCAAAAAAATACAACTCCAGATAGCCCCCAAAGGCTTACTCCCCATTATCAGTGCTGCACCCCCCAGGCGCACCACAAGACTCACAACTATCCCTTCTTGTCAAGTCCCCCTTTGTCGAACCTCCCTAGGGCAGAGATCATTCTGTCACCGTGCCCCTCTCTGGCTCAATACGTTACCACCCCCTCTCTCACAGACCCACAGCATCTCTCTTTTCAAAACGGGTCTCAAAGCTCTAATAATTGAAAGTGCTAAGTGCACCTGTGGCTAATTTTGCACCCACAGCTTCTGACACAGGGCCTCTTGACCCCAGGTACCGCACCCCACTAGTTTCTGACATAGGATACCTAGAATGTTGATTAATCTGTCCTCTGTTTTAATAAGAGCAAACCTGTACTGCGTTTGACAGTACTGAAAATGTATATACTACCTGTTTTGTTTGTCCTAATTCTGTATATGTCCTCCTCCACCACCCCCTGTAACCGACGTGGAGCCTTTGCAAAAGAGTCTGTGACTCAAAGGTTTGTAATTCCGATTATATTCAATAAACAATAAACAAAAAGAGTGTTTTGAGAGCAGCAGAGCATCTGTTAGAGACAGCTGCAGCAGTGGGTGTTAAACAGTAGGTTCCGAAGGGCGGTTTTGAAGGGGGAAATTTGGGGAGTGTTGGAGATGACTGTGGGGAGCGAGTTGAACCAGAATGGGGCTCTGTAGCTGAACAACCTCTGTGCCTGGGTGGTCCTAGTTCTGGGTACTAGTAGGGTGACCTTGTCAGCAGTTCGGGTAGAGACTGAGGAGGGTGTAAGTTGGACAGAGGCAGAAGCCCCAGAGGGGAGAGCCCGAGCAGAATTTTCTTATTTAGAAGGCAGGTTTGGTAGCGGAGCCTTTCATCGAGGTTAAGGAGCTTGGCCATGTCATAAAGCTGACAAGTGTGGGTGAGCCTGGGGGCATTGATCACTAGTCTGCAAGCTTTGTTTAAGGTGAGTCAAATTTTGTTGAGTGCCGTGGAGTCAGCAGCGCCATAGTCCGGAAGGCCATAATCCACAAGGGACATTACTGTGGACGTAATGGAAAGCCTGAGAGCATCAGGTGGGAGGCAGTCCTTGTGACGGTAGAGGATGCCAAGTTGGGAGTTAGTGGTGGCTGCGATGGCTGTAATGTGGGCATGAAAGGTGAGGGCTGAGTCAAAGGTGATCCCATGATATTTGTCAAAGTAAACTTGTTCAAGCGGTTGTAGGGTACAGGGGAGGATTTGGAGGGGGTTGTTGCTAGCTTTGTTCTGGTGGTGGGCAAAGAGCATTGACTTGGTTTTTTTGAGGTTAATGGCTAGTCTGCTCCCCTTAAACCAGTTATCTGCATCACTGAAGGAGTATTGGAGGGAGTCATGGAGGGAGGTGGGATTCCTGTGAGTGGCATAAATAACGGCATCATCAGAGTACAGGAGAATATTACCAGAACAGGCACTGGGCAGGGTGTTTAAGTAGAGACTAAAGAGTAGTGGGCCCAAGATAGAGCCCTGGGGAACCCCTGAGTGGATGGGATGAGTTTCTGAGATTGTCCCATTGTTTTTGACATGCTGGGAGCAGGCTGATAGGTAACTCGAGCATCAGGCGAGGGGGCCAGCAGAGAAACCTGTATGGTAGAGGGCATTTAGTAGGAGGGGGTGGGAGACAGTGTCAAAGGCCTTAGAGAGGTCAATGAACACTGCTCCAGCTAGGGAGCCGGAATCCAGGGAGGAGTGCAGAAAGTTGGAGAACTCCATTAATACTGTACTTGTGCTGTGACTAGTGCGGAAGCCATACTGTTCCGGGCATAGAATGTCATATTTTGCCAGATATTCGGTGAGTTGAGAGGCCACCACTTTTTGTAAGGCTTTGTGGGGGGAGGATGGAGATTGGATGATAGTTGCTGGGGGTGGACCTGTTACCCCCCCTTTGTAAATAGGTGTGACTATAGCTGTTTTCCATGCTGTGGGGAATTGTCCCAGACAGAGGGACTGGTTTAGTAGGCCAGTGAGTGCGACCAGGACATCATCCAGGACCAGCCGGAGTATTTTGGGATCCAGGGAGTCGTTGCTAGGACTGTTGCTGTTTAGTGCTTTAAGCAGGAGAGGTCTGTCTTCCTGGACTGATACTTTGCGTAGATAGAGCCAGGGGCATTATAGAACTGGGGGTGGTGGGTCTGGGGTAGGGTCAAAAAAGATACTAGGGAGGACAGGGCTAAGATGCATGAAGGAGGAATTAAGGCAGTTGGCAATGTCAGTTGGGTCAGTAAAGGTGGAGTCATCAACGGTAAGCTGGGATGGGGGGGCATGATTTCCCATTTATCTCTTTTATATTGTCCCAGAAGGTCCGGGCACTCCCCCACGAGGAGGCGAAGGTGGCCTGGTAGTGGTTTGCCTTGGCTTTATGGATGGCCCATGTGCACCTGTTATGTGCAGTGTTGTAGGCCTGTCTGTCAGCTGTCCAGATGGTCTTGGTGGCTAGGTATCAGAGGTTATTCCTATCCCTGAGCATTTGGAGTAGGGCAGGGGTGACCCAAGGAGTGTTATGCTTTTTGGAGTGGATTTTGGTGAAGGGTGCAAAAAGATCACAGACCTTGTTAAAGGCTTGTGAGAAGAGGTCGAGGGCAGCATCAGTGTTTGATGCATAGTGGATGGGGGACCAGTCAATCTGAGTGAGGAACTGTTTGAGTTTTTTCAGCCTGCCTGGGTGGAGACACCTGCGGAGTGTGGTTTGGGTTACATGTTTGGGGGTGGGAGCAGACCAGAGGAATAGGAGAGGGGAGTGGTCGCTTAAGGAGTCTGGGAGGACTTGAATGTCCTGAATCTTTTGGGGGTGGTTGGTGACAATGACGTCTAGGAGGGTGCAGGTTCCTGTAGTTTGGTTACATCTAGTGGGTTGGGAGATGAGTTGGGTCAGGTCTAAGGCAGCAAAGGTGTCTCTTATTGGTGAGGCAAAGGGACTGAGGCAGTTCTACGTTGAGGTCCCCGACTAGGACTTGTTCTGCTTTATGGGGGAGGGAGGAGAGATATTCAGTGAGAGACGATATCGCTGGGTTCTGGTTCCTAGGGGGATACAGGGATACATACAGAACACTGGCAACTCTGTTAACTCTGAATTAGACATTGTGTACTGGACCAGCTATGCACTAACCCCCTTGGCCAGATTGGCTATTGCCAGGGGTATACTTCTACCAACCCTTACCTATGTGTCAGCTAGATATGCTACCTTGCCTAAATCTAACCTTCATAGGTGGGACGTTACATACAACAACATATGTAGGTTTGCCTCCTCCTCCCAAAGGCTGAAACACCACTGCCTCTTATACTCAGATATGAATTGGCTATCTCCTAGTGCAACAAGACCTCACACCCTCTGCTCCACAGTTGATAGTATTGTGAGGACCCAGACCCCCTTAATGCTGGTGGGGCTGCTCACTCCCCAGTCCTCCTACTACGGTTTGCGCTCGATTGAGAAATCACTTCTATGCGTGCCAAAGCATAAAACAGCCAAAGGGGCTTGTGCTGTTGCCCTCTATGCCCCCCAACAATGGAACTCCCTCCTGCTTGAATTACGCCTAGCATCCTGTCATTATGCCTTTAAAAAAAGCACTCCGCTATCACCTCATCTCATCAAGTCAGTGCTCCTGCTTTAAACCGCCTTAGCACTATGTCCTCCCCCTGCTATGCTCTTAACCTGCCAAATGCCTATATACTATCAGGCTACTACTTTTCCTCACTCACCCTGTTACCCTCCCTCCCCTTCCCTAACTTTTTCTATGCCTCCCTTTTCTCTACATCACTTCCTTCTCTCTGAGCTTTACCTTACTCCATACTCAAACTATTTCAACTTCAAGTCCCCTGCTGCCTTCCCACTTGCACTTATCAGCTTTGTCTCGTTTCTCCTAGAGCTGTACTGGCTGTCTCTCCCTGGATTAGCTAGTTTTGCCCTACTTGCAAATAGCTCTGTATAAATTGCTGCTGACTGAATTTCCTATACTGTAACCTGCCCTAAATGTCTTACTTTACTAGGTAAAACTAGTTATGGCCCTGATAATAACTCTGGTCACTTATTATTCCTTTTATTTGATAGCTTGGGCTATCCATTGAAAAAATTATTTGAGGGTTTTCTCCTTCACAATTAAGTCCCAGATGACTGGAAACATTCCCATGGCATTCTTATTCATAAAAAGGGCCCAAAAACAATATGGGAAAATGACAGACCCATCAGGCTTACCTCATCTGTGTGTAAAGTTATGGAAAGCCTAATAAAGGATAAAATTACACCGAATCTGGAAAGAATTGATACCAAACAACACGGATTTAGGCAAGCCAGAGGCTGTGTAACCAATCATGTGTTTTTATGAGACTGTAAGCTCTGTACTTGACAAAGAAAATCCCAAATGACGTAATTTGTATAGACTTTAGCAAGGCCTTTGATGTTATGCCCGATTGGGCATTACAAGGAAAAATTACTGCATCTTAACTTCAACAAATCAGCATTTAACTGGGTATGCAATTTGTTGAGGAATAGGTCTCTGATACTGATAAATGATGAACTTTCTGACATGGGTCTTATGACTAGTGGGGTGCCACAGGGCTCTGTGTTGGGCCCATGCCTTTTATATCGGATATGACAAGTACTTGTATTTCTAATGCAACCAAATACGTAGATGATGTTAAATTTGGTGCACCCTGTGCTACCCCTGATCAGGTGCAGTGAGACTTAAATAGGATCTCTGACTGGACTAGCAAGTAGGGTATGCAACTCAATAATAAAAAGTGCAGGGTAATGCACCTGGGACATCAGAACCCCAACACTTTATATACCCTGGGAAACACATCTTTACTGAGTACCACCATTGAAAAGGATCTTGGCATTAATATTTCTAACAACTTGGACCCCTCAGATCAAGTAAATCAGGTCATCGGTAAAACAAATAAAATTATATGGTCTATTTGACTGAACATTAAATCCCGTAATCCCAACATTATGATGCCTTTGTACAGGATTTATGTAAGACCCCATTTAGAATACGCTTCCCAGTTATGGGGTCCATACAAGAAGTGTAATCTTACTCAATTTGAAAAAATGCAAAGGAAATTCACGAAACAATTGCAGGGTAACACACTAGTTCATATAGCAGTAGATTAAATTCTCTAAAGTTTGGCTGGCCCAGTGGTGCTGAAGGTTGAGGCTCTGGACGGCACACCTCACACCACGCCGGTGACCCGGGTTCAGGAACGGACTCAGGCCGCAGGGGGCTGGCAGGGGAGAGTTTGGATTGAGCGTCCTAGGACTGCTCTCCTTCCGCTGGGGTGGGTTCGTGGGGATACGCTGTGCTTGGGCGACCCCTGTTGGAGACCAGGAGAAGCACAAGGTACGGTGTCAGCATGGGGTGGAGTTCGGCAAGACGCTTGTGTAATGCGCAATGCGTCATTGCACTGCTGGCTCTGGGGGACAAATCTAGGTGGAAAACTAAGCTGGGCGCGACCGAGCAGCTTGATGGCCGTGCACCCGCCGACATGGAGGCCTGTCGTGGAATCGCGTCGGAGGGTCAGGTGATGGCCGTGCTGAGACCCTCTCATATGAGTGAGCCTGCTGTCCTCCGGGTTGGTGGGGGCTGGTGGCTGGATGCCCCGCCGGAGCACTTCAGAGGCGTGAAAAAACGAAGTTAAAAAATAAATTCTCTAAATTTAATGTCATTAGAGACTAAGGGGAGATCTATTGTTTCTATTTGATGTTATAAATTACCCCTATCTGCTGTCCTGTTGGTGCAGTGGTTGGATATCCGCTTGCGACGCCGGTGACCCAGGTTCGGGAATGGACTCAGGTCATTGGAGGGCCTGTCAGGGGGGAGAAGGATCGAGCATCCCCAGGACTGCTCTCCTTCTCTGGGAGGGAGGGGGTTGTGTGTTCGGTGCATGAGTGGCACCCAGTGGAGGCTGGGTTCAATGCAAAGCGCAGATGCCAGCAAGACTTCAGGGCGGGGCAGACACTGGTCGTCATTGCATGTCCTCGCCCTGCTCACAGGGGAAAAAAATGCTGCTGGATCACCTCCATGGTGCCCCTCCCTCTGGACCCCCAATTAGCCTCCAGTGCCAGTGCTCTCCCAACTAGATATTTGTAGTGTGGAGCTGGTAGGGGAGCAGCTCAGCAAACCCCTCTGGTGGGCAAGCCAGGGGTGACTGTGGAGAAGCCTGGTGATTGCCGGAGGTGAGGGTACAGAGGGGCCGTGACCAAGAGCTGAGTTACCAGCAACCCAGCAGGCAAAAAGCATACTAAAAAAACAAATAAATAAATAAATTATCCCTATCTGATGACCGAATTAGGTTTAGAATTTAAATCAAATACATATAACTTCAGAGGGCATCCATTACAATTGACTGGTAAACATTTTCATTGCAATAATAGGACATTTTTCTTTACATTATGAGTTATACATCCTTGGAATGCATTGCCATTAAATGTTATTATTAGTAAATCAAAACATGAGCTTAAAAAACGACTTGATTCTTTTTTACTGACACATGGGCAGCTTATGTACTACTAATTTAGTAATTGGTTAGTATAGGAGCACCTATGAGCTTTTAGTTCCCTTGCTCCTCGCTTCCCTTAGTATGAACCTTTAACCTGACATATCTTATCATGTTTGTATTAACCCTCTGTACCAAATAATGAAACCTTGTTTTCATGTAACCTGCTCTGTACACCGTTCCTTAGTTTCACGATGCAACCCTGATGTATAATGCTATGTTTTGAACTGTTTTCTGTATTTGCCACTGTTTGTAACCTCTGTAATTGCTCTGTATTTCTCCTGGGTCGTGCCTGAAAATAGTCATCTCTATGGCTAGCGCACCTACCCAGTAAACAAAAACTAAATAAATAAAGTTATTGTTCAGAAAGCTATCTTCATGAATAACTATAGGAATTTGCATCAAAATACTGATGTATATCTGGCAAAATGTAAAATGAGAGGCACTTAAGCAAACAACAGACCCAATGTCTCTTAGGAGGGCCAGTTTGCAAATTTAAAAAAGATTGCCATAATATACAGAAGAATCGCACAGTAATATAAATCTAATAAACTAAATGTGCATAATGCCTGCTTTCTCTTATGGACCAGAGCGCACTATATAAAAGATGAAGCCAGACAGTGGTTTCCACATAAGAAAGAGAGAAAGCAGTGGCACTTCAGCTCATACAGGCATTCTAAAATTTATAAGGTGTAGTTACCTGACCGATGAGGGGTTCATCTTGTCATCGATGGTCAGACTAATTGCTATCTGGCTGACCTATAAGATCAAGAACCCCTTTAAAATGTTAAAATGATTGAAAGCATGCAAAGAAAATGGGACTAATGTAAATGAATTTCAATTTTTCAAGCTGCTTTTTTTTTGGGGGGGGGCACTGGTACTATAACTGTTTGATTCTGATTTTGGCCACACACCAGGAGCACCCCTGTAAAATTTAAGAAAATGTATAAGAAATCTGATATAATCTCTGTGTATTAACTAGGGTTGTGCTCACTATACCTTTAACAGTGCAATAAAAGCAGAAGAGGTGTGGCCTTCTCCTAGTGGTAACCCTTCCAATGGTCTAATGTGAGCCTCCTATGGCCAGAGTATACGATATAAAAGATAAAGCCAGAGGGTGGTTTTCACACAAGAAACTTAAAGAAAGGAATCAGAGCAGTGCAAGAAGCATTTGTAGAGATGGGGAGGGGCCTTAGACAAATAGCACACACGGTGACCTTCTCGGAGGTGCTGCCTGTCTATGGCATGGGTGAGGCTAGGGAGCTCCACACCATGGGATTCAATCAGTGGTTGAAAAACTGGTGCAGAGCTCAGGGATTTGGCTTCACTGGGGACTGGGGGTCCACCTGGAGGGATGCAGGCCTATACTGGCATGATGGTCTGCATCTGTCCGGAGGGAACCAGGATCCTAGGTGATAGGTTTAATACTTCATTGACAAGCATTTAAACTAGCCAAGGGGAAGGAACTGAAACGAGCAGGAAATCCTAGCCCCCCCAAAACATCAGGGTACTAAGTGAGGTAGACACCAGCATAGAGATGTCGATAGGGAGAAGCACAGGGGTAAATGGAGAAAGTGACAAATGCAATAAGGACAGGGATGGGGCAAAAAAGGGTAAGGCCATCAAGAAATGGAGAGTAATGAGTACCAATGCCCGTAGTCTGGGCAACAAGCTCCCTGAACTGGTGGCCTTGACGAAAGAGGGATGCCTGGATATCGTAGCAGTCACAGAAACATGGTACAAAGAGAACCATGTCTGGGATGTTAACATACCAGGGTACACAACCTACAGGAGAGACAGGGAGGGCAGAAGAGGAGGTGGAGTAGCTCTCTATGCAAGGGAAGGGATAAAAGCAACCGAACAAAAGAGTAAACAGGGAGGAGAGGAGGCATTGTGGGTCACCTTAGAGACTGGAAATGGCACCACAATCCACACAGGGGTTGTATATAGACCCCCATGTCAGGGGGAGGGAATGGACAAAGATATGATAGAAGGCATACTTAGGATGGCAGAGGAAGGGGAGATACTGTTGATGGGGGACCTTTATATGGCAGATGTTAACTGGAGCACCTTTGCGGCAGCCACATCCAAAAGCAGGGCCATTCTTGATGCCCTTCAGGTGGCATGCCTCAGACAGCTAGTTTTGGAACCCAATCGTGAGGGAGCAATCTTAGACCTCGTACTCTCAAATGGGGACAGTGAGAGGATCTCAGATCTAGAAGTGGGTAGCCATTTGGAAACAAGTGACCACCAAACAGTGTGGTTCATGATAAACTCAGCTACAGAGTCAAGCCATACAAAAGTGAGGGTTCTGGATTTCAGGAGGGCTGACTTTGGCAAGATGGGAGAGTGCCTTAGAAAGCCCACCTGTGCATGCGTACATTACTGATGCACTCCGGCACATCAGGATTTGTGCCTTAGAAAAGCACTAGCAAACAGGCTAGAAGGAGGGGTGGAGAAACAATGGGGAAATATCAAAACTGCCATCACAGAGGCAACAAGCCTTTGCGTGAAGCAAACAAACAAATCAAAATGAAAGAAAAGCCACTATGGTTCTCAAAAGAGGTGGAGGTGAAGGTTAGGGAGAAAAAGATAGCATTTAGGAAGTATAAGAAAACACAGAAGGAGCAGGACAGAGAACTGTACCAATTAAGGCAGAAGGAAGCAAGGAGGGTAGTCAGAATAGCAAAGGCACAAACTGAGGAAAAGATAGCTAACTCAGTTAAGAAAGGGATAAAACCTTTATAGGAATATCAGGGAGGAGAATGACAAAGGGAGGGATAGTGAGGCTGAATAGAATGGATGGTGGTGGGCAGAGAATGACAGTGAAAAAGTAGGGATACTGAATGAATACTTCTGTTCAGTATTCTAAAAGAGGAAGTGGAAAGGTGCCAAATCCAATTAACAGAAGCACTCTGATAGGGGTCGATCCAGTCCTTTCACAGAAGAAAGGGTTCTGAAAGAACTCCTAAAACTGAAGGTGGACCAAGCAATGGGGCCAGATGGAATTCACCCCAGAATTCTAAAAGAATTAAGCAGAGAACTAGTGACACCACTGACTACCCTTTTTAACAAATCATGGGAGGATGGTGTGGTACCTGAGGACTGGAAGAAGGCGGATGTGATTCCCCTTCACAAAAGTGGGACCAAGACAGAGGCAGGAAACTACAGACCTGTCAGTTTGACCTCTGTGGTAGGGAAAGTGATGGAATCACTTCTGAAGGAAGGAATTGTTGAGTACCTGGAGGCCAGTGGGGCACAGGACCCAGGCAGCATGGATTCACAGCGGGAAGGTCATGTCAGACGAATCTAATTGATTTCTTTGATTGGGTGGCCAAAGTAGTAGACCAGGGAGGGGCTGTGGACATGGCCTACCTAGACTTTAGCAAGGCATTTGACACAGTCCCACACAAAAGATTAGTAGTCAAATTAACCAGCCTGGGAGTGGGTCCCAGGGTGGTAGCCTGGGTAAAATATTGGCTGAACAACAGGACACAGAAGGTAATTGTAAATGGAGTCCACTCTGAAGAAAGGGGGTTACTAGTGGGGTACCGCAGGGTTCAGTACTGGGTCCAGTCCTTTTTAATGTCTTTATAAGTGACATTCCAGAGGGACTAGAAGGAAAAGTATGCCTCTTTGCAGATGACACAAAGATCTGCAACAGGGTTGATACACAAGGAGGCGTGGAAAGGATGAGAAGGGACTTGGCAAGGTTAGAGGAAAGGTCAGAAGTATGGCAGCTTGGATTCAATGCAAAGAAGTGCAAAGTAATGCATCTGGGAAACAAAAACCCAGGGGAAGATTACACAAGGGGGGAAGGTAGTAACAACAACAAAAATGGAAAGGGACCTGGAGGTAATCATATCAGATGACCTAAAGGTTAGCAAGCAATGTGAGAAGGCAGTAGGTAGGGCTGGGGGGATACTGGGATGTATAGGGAGAGGTATCACCAGCAGAAAACAGGAAGTTGTTATCCCCCTGTACAGACAGTTGGTGAGACCCCATCTGGAGTACTGCGTCCAGTTCTGGAGACCCAATCTCCTCAAGGACATAGACAGAATGGAGGCAGTTCAGAGGAGGGCAACTAAAATGGTGTAGGGTCTGCAAGAGAAGCTATATGAGGAGAGACTAAAGGAGCTTAATATGTATACCCTTGAGGAAAGGAGGGAGAGAGGGGACATGATAGAAACATTTAAGTACCTCAGTGGAATCAATGAAGTCCAAGGAGGTAGCATCTTTTAGAAAAAGAGACGTGCAAGAACAAGGGGACACAATCTGAAGATAGAGGGGGGACGGCTCAGGGGCAATGTGAGGAAGTATTTTTTCACAAAGAGGGTGGTGGACGCATGGAACAGCCTTCCTGAGGAGGTTATGGGGTCTAAAACTGTGGGAGAATTCAAGAATGCATGGGACAGACATAAGGCAATTTTTGTGGGGGGTAGGAAATAGGCTGTTAGTTAAATAGGATCTGCAGCTTATCCTCTAGGTAGGGGAAATGGGCAGACTAGGTGGGCCAAGCGGTCCTTATATGCCATCAAAGTCTATGTTTCTATGTTTCTATGTAAAGCAGTGGAACCTCAGCTTATACTGACATCATAAAATTTAAAGTGCAGTTACCTGATTGATGAGAGGGTCAGGCTAATTGTGATTCAGCCAAATGATGAGATCAAGAACCTCTTTAAATGTTAAAATGACTGAAAGAATGCAAAGAAAATGGAATTAACATAAATGAATTGCAATCTTTTAAGCTGCTTTTTATGGGGAGGGGAAAACTGGTACTATAACTGCTTGATTCTGAGTTTGGCCACACACCAGTAGCACCCCTGCAAAATTTAAGAAATGCATAAGAAATGTGATATACAGTGAAGCCCGCTAGGATCAAGCACATCGTCACAGTTTCCCTGCATGACAAAAGGGATTAATTCCCACTGAAATTGCATTGTTCCCTGCTGTAACTCTACTGCAGAATTCTGCAGCACTGTGTTTCATCCTGGTGGGTTTCACTGTAATCTCTGTGTATTAGCCTGGGTTGAGCTTGTTAAACCATTAACATTGCGTTAAAAACAGGAGAGGTGTGGCCTTCTTCTAATTGGTGAGCTCCTCAGTGGTCACCTGTAAGCCTCTTACGGGCCAGAGCACACTATATGCAAGCATTTGTCAATGCCAACTGTTTCCTTGCATGGTGTATGTGACGGGTATATTTTTAGTTGAAGTGAAGGGAGAGAAAGAGTAGCAATATTGGTAAACATCAGGATGTGTGTGTGTGTGTGTGTGTGTGTGTGTGTGTGTGTGTGTGTGTGTGTGTGTGTGTGTGATTCCTGCCCAAATGCACTATATACGGACAAAGATAACTGTGTACCCCTCCCCAGAGAGTTAGTGGCATATGGCAAAGGGTGAGTAGGTGAGCCAGCATTGAGGGGAGGTGGTATTAAATGATGATTTCTATGTATGTGGAGTAAGGGAGGGAGTTGTCTGGGCTGATAGGCAGAAGAAGAGTGATCAGTGTTACCAGCAGATGTTTGACCAGGAGAAAGAGAGCTGCAGCAGAGGACAGATAGTGGCTGAATAAGCATTATCAGCAAACCTTTTTTTTATGGGGGCAGGGATGTTCAGGCATACAGAGCCACAGGACAGGCTTTATTAGTATTATCATAGTGTTTTAAAAGGGATTCTCAATACTGTAATTATCCAATAACATGATGTCAAAAAGAGACAAACTGCCAATTGTTTTCCTCATGCTAGCCTGTACTGCAGCAATGTAAAAAGCACTATATAAAGCAGTGCAATATATTTATATATATATATATATATATATATATATATATATATATATATATATATATATACACACACACACATATCTATATATTTATAAATAAAAAATGTGAATGTCCACTCAAGAGTTGAAATCAAAACATTGATGGGTGAGATCCTTGAACAGGTTGACGAATATAAATACTTGGGCGTTTGGTTAAATCAGCACCTAAATTTTGACTCGCATATTTCAAAGTTGACTATAAACCTGAATAAAAGACTGGGGGCCTTTAGAAGGTCAAGCCACTGTACTAACATGGCAATGAGTAAGAATATCATAAATCAGCTACTTATTCCTGTAATGGATTATGGAAGCCACATATACAGTATGACAAATAAAACTAAACTTAATAAGCTAGATGTACTGTATAATAAAATGGCCCATTTTGTTCTTAGATGCGACTATAAAACTCATCATCGTTTAATGTACCAAGACCTAAACTGGCTCCCACTAGTACAGAAGCAGAAAATAATTTGGGCAAATCAGATGTATAAAATAACAAGAAATTCGAAACTTTTTTATTTAATTGATCCAGAAGCAAATGGTTTGATACCTTTTAATGGACCAACATAGATATTACAACAAAAGAACAAAGTTCTCCAGCATTCGGACCAACCAAGTCCTTCTTCAGAAGCTTTATGACAGTTATTTAGAAAATCCCATACTACTAACAACCACATAATGCATAAAAAACAGAAATACTGTACTGCAGTTCTCATTGGTTTAACATATTCATTTGAAACATAACAGAAGATTACATCAGAGGAGCTAATTAACACCAGGATGCTTTTAGCTGAGAAGCCACTGAAGGTCAAAGGTTATCAAGAAATAGCAACAAGCAGAGAGTTCTCACATAAATTTTAAAATGTCTCAGTATGTTTCAAGAAAACAGTCTACTGATAACAAAATCTTAGGAAACTATTCTCCCTAATTACATGTATGATACAATTTTAATTGCAAGTGGCAGTATAGTGCAGTGGTTTAAGGCTCTGAGCTGCAAATCTGGAGACCTGAGTTTGAATCTCACAGCCCCCACTTGCATGCTGTGTGACCCTAAGCAAGTCACTTAACTTCCCTGTGATCCCAGGTTGCACCTGTAAACAAGCTTATCTGGACTGAGTAGTACGATATGGGCTGCAGCCCATTGGCTTATGCTGTGAGCCAATGGGCGGCAGCCCTACTCAAGCTGTCAGTCAGCGGGCGCGGGCGCAGGCGGGTGGTGCTGCCGCCCGCCGGTTGACGGGGGAGGGGGCGTGGGGCTCAGTGGGCGGGTGGGGTGGGGTACACTAGACCACCAGGGATGTTGGACTTGGGGGGTTCTATGAATGATGCCCGCGATCGGGTCACATAGAGGTCCACTGGATCACCAGGGATATTGGACGTTTTGTTTTCTATTACAGGAATGCCCGTGATCGGGCTGCAGGGGGCGTCGGTCTCCGATGGCTGCTGCCTGGCAGGGCACTAGGCGCAAGTCGCTGGGGATCGGCGCACCTGCATGCTAATGACATGCAAATGGAGCCATAATGAGATGCAAATGGCCCCCTGTGCACCTTGCATATATTATGGCCCCATTTGCATGTCCCCTTTTGAATATTGCAGGTGCTGTGCATGGCGCAATGGCACTTGCACCAGCGCATCTCCATGCTCCACTCTGGCCACTTGCGCTGGCGCAGTTCCACTGCGCCATGCACAGTGGGGGTGGCCAGGGTGCGATATTCAAAGCCGCTGCGCCATAGCACAGCTCCGTTGAATATCGCCCAGGCCACACCCCTGCGCAACAAAGTTGAGCTGTGCCCAGGCTTGCGCCACAGCCTAGCGCAGTTTGAATATCCCGGCCAGAGGGTTTAAAGTGAAGTTTACTCAAAGTGAGCAAATGTTCACACAAAATGAAATCCAGAATTTAGCTTGAGACATTTTCCCAACTATACTCTCAACCATTTAATACATTCCATAAACTTTAAGACCTTCAGTGTTGTAACAGGATTTAATACATGATAATATCAATTGTAAGTACAAGTGACAAATAAAAAAACAGAAAAAGTATACTACTTGTCAAGGACCCTCAAGAAATTGAGACCATAAGCCTGATATGTACAGATTTCAATACAGTGTCAGTGTATAACAAATATGTACATAATCAGTCTAAGGAATCTGAATGAAAACTCATAGGAATAAAATCCCCAGCCCCCTTCACTGGGAAAGATAACTACTGGCAGTGAGATATATGTACGAGTCCTAACACATCATCATTCACACCAATCTTTTTTTTTTTTTAACTCTATTTTACCTCCTGTCATGGCTAGGGGAACTCTCTCAGGCACCCTCTTCTTGTACCTGCCCACCTGAGATCCGCTGCGGTCTATGCCCCACTCACTCCCCCCTCCTTCCGCTGTCAGCACCCTGGTTTAACCCACCCAGGTAGGGTAGCCCGACCACTACTTGAGCTCCTTAAGAGAGACTCTGGCAAGCAGGTGAGGATGGGGCAGAGAAGAGATGAGGGTCAGCCCCAGGCAGATCCAATATATATATTTAATCATTGCAAAAAACTTTGTTAATGCATCATTTAGGATGAGTACTATAGAGGCAAAAGGAGGGAAATGAGCCGTTAGGGTTTCCAACCCTAATGCCCCACCCCGGATCCATGACACCAGTACGACATCTCACACAGCAAAGTCCTTGACACCAACAAAAACCCGTCGACAGCCCCTGACACTGACACATTCCCAAAACGACTGGCAACACTCTGATACCAAGGGCCACACTCGGTCGTGGCAATGTGGGGGGGCTATGCCTCCTACACCCCCCATGCAGGGGGCTGTGTCCCCCGCACTCCTCCTACTTTGGATATCTAACTCCACGTCGAACAAACAGTGGAGTTAGTTATATGCTCCCCATCGCCACAAAGTCCATCACAGTGAAACCCCTGTCACTGCAAATACAGCCGCTGTTGGAGTTTTGCTGTGGGGGGTTTGCTGTGTGGGTGTCGCTGTCGAGACGGCATACTTCCCACCCCCACCCTGCAGGGACTGACAGGCATTGGGGATGTGTCTTGGGGTCATCAGCCATAACGCTCATGCCATTCCACTCCCACCACCACCCTGCAGACACTGACAGGCATCAGGGTGTGCAGGGTCGACGTCAGGCTTTTGTAGACCCTGGGCAATGGACCTCTAGTGGATCCCCCTCAAACCCATCAGTCTATGTAAAAAACAAAAAAAACAAAGTCAGCTGATTTGCAACTGGAGTCTGACTATACAGGTGCAAATATCACCCCAATGCCAACTGAACCGTCCGTCCATTACCAACCCAAAATGCAGCACAGGCCCAGCAGTGACCCACCATTTCTCCACACAGCAGTAAACTATTAAGAGTCATACAATTCAATTTCAAAATTTCAGAGAGAATTCTGACCAAAGCCAATTCAATTATTCAAGACCACAAGTCACCACCAACCCAGCACACTGAGTCACTCATGGTCACACTCATGCCCGAGCCCCCCCCCCCCGGGGTCCGGCTATCCATCTGTCTGTGTCTCTCCTATAATAAATCAAAGATCCCAAACAAAGCTCAGCTGCAGGGCAGAGGACTCTGGACTGTCCTACCAGGTGTGGAGGCACTGGCACGGCAGTGCGGTGCCGGTCAGTGATTAAGATCATCATTACTGTCACTACTGAGGGGAGGGGAGCTTCCCAAGATCACATCCGTTGCTTGCTGAATTTGCTTGCTGCTGTGTCAACTGTCCTGGACTGTCTCTGTCTGCTGGTGCTGATAGCTCCACTGGCCTGCGACGTGACGACGCATGACAACCATCGCTGTACAGTACTAGTCAGTCCGGCACGCCCGGCCACTCGGCCAGTCGGTGCCACTGCTCTACCACTACTCCATCTGGCTACACGTGCTTTATTTTGAACTTCCGTGGCTCGCCTTGTCCTGGCGCCTCTTATCCCCAACCAAACAACAACACAGCTAAAGTTGACTGGCAGGGTCGCTACCACACTCTTCTCTAGCTATTGGCTGCCTGCTCATTCTACACCCCGAACCACAGAGCACAATGGATCAGGGCCCTGCCAGTCCATTAGTTTCTCAGCTCAAATGGGCACTAGCAGTATATGCTATGCTGTGAATATCACTTACAGCATCACCACAGGCAGCATTGTGGTCAAACCGGAGTGCTGCAAAATCCGAATTGTAGAAAACAAAATAGATGAGTCCAAGTAGAGCAGAGCTTTGTTGGCAAAGTAAAGTAAAGACAACAGCCACTTTTTTTGAGCCCCTGCTGGGCTCCTCTCTGGTGTCAGGGCCCTGTGCATTTGTCCGGGTGGCCCGGGTACTGACACTGGCCCTGAGGGTGTGCCTTGGCATTGTTGGCCCTAATGCTGACCCCATTCACCTATACGGTACTCATCTTAATTTATTTACTTATGGAATGGCGTGAGTGTTAGGACCAATGATGCCAAGGCACACCCTGATGTCTGTCAGTGTCTGCAGGGTGGGGGTGGAATGGCATGAGCACTACGGACGACGACCCCAAGGCACCCCTGATACCTGTCAGTGTCTGCAGGGTGGGGGTGGGGTTTTAAGCCCAGTGCTTGATTATGGCTTCTGACCCTCCCTCTACTTTACTTGCATAGTTCCCCTATGCCTGTCCCATGCATGTTTAAATCTACCCACAGTGCTTGCTCCCACTACCTGCAGTGGTAGACCATTCTACGCATTCTCTACCCTCTCCATGAAGAAAAATGTCTTCACATTCCATCTTAACCTGCTTCCTTCCATTTTCATGTCATGCCCCCTCATTCTTGTACTCCTCCTGTATTGGAAGATGTCTTCCCCCTGCACCTTGTTTTTCCCTTTGAGGTACTTGAATGTTTCTATCAAGTCCACTCTCTCCTTGCTGTCCTCTAGCAAGTACATATTGAGGTTCCTTAATCTCTCCTCATACGTTTTGTGGTGCAAACCCTGTACCATCTTAGTTGCCCTTCTCTGGACCATGTTCAGACTCTTTATGTCCTTTTGATGGTGCGGCCTCTAGAACTGCACACAGTAATCTGTGTGAGGCCTGAGCAGGGTTTTCTATAATGGCATTATTACCTCCCTCCTTGAGCTGGTGATAGAGTACCCCTGCCTATGCACCCCAGCATGCCACTGGCTCTCCCTGCTGCCTTTGCACTCTGCTTTGACATTTTCAGGTCATGTGAAATAGTGATCACCAGGTCCCTTTGTTGCTTGGTGACTGCCAGCAACTCCCCTCCCATCCTATAGCTCTCCCCAGAGTTCCTATACCCCAGGTGCATAATGTTGCACTTCTTTGAATTAAATCTCAGTTGCCACTCCTCAGACCATTTGCTAAGTCTCCCTAGGTCTTGTACTCCTCCAAGGTTCAAACATAGAAACTGTCTGCAGATAAGGACTGCTAGGCGCATCCAGTCTGCCCATAAGTCATGTACTTGACTATGGCTTCTGATCCTACCTCAGTTTTACTTCTATGGTTCTCCTATGCCTGTCCCATGCATGTTTAAATCCCACCACAGTGCTCGCTCCAACCACCTCCTGTGGCAGACCATTCCACGTGTCCACCACCTTCTTTGTGAAGAAAAATGTTCTCACATTGCCTTTTAGCCTGCCACCTTCCAATTTCAGTGTCATGTCCCCTCGTTCTTGTACTCCTCCTGTATTGGAAGATGTTTCCACCTGCACCTTGTTTATACCCTTGAGGTACTTGAATGCCTCTATCATGTCTCCTCTCTACCTCCTCTCTTCCAGTGGGTACATACTGAGGTTTCTTAATCTCCGCTCATAAGTTTTGTGGTGCAAGCCCTGTACCATCTCACCTTAGTTGCCCTTCTCTGGACTGTATCCAGCCTGTTTATGTCCTTTCAAAGGTGAGGCATCCAGAACTGCACACAGTACTGCATGTGAGGCCTGGCCATGGTTTTTATAATGGCAAGACTACCTCTCTCCTTCTGCTGGTGATACCCCTGCCGAGGCACCCCAGCATGCCACTGGCCCTCCCCGCTGCCTTTGTACTGTGCCTTGACATTTTCAAGTCATCTGAAATAAATAACCCCCAGGTCCCTTTGTTCCTTGGTGACTGCCAGCAACTCTCCCACCCCCACCCATCATGTAGCTGTCTGCAGCGTTTCTATGCCCCAGGTGCATAATTTTGCACTTCTTTGAAGTAAACCTCAGTTGCCACTCCTCAGACCATTTCTCAAGCCTCCCTATGTCCTTTCTCATTTTCTCCACCCCTTCTGGAGTATCCACCCTGTTACAGATCTTGGTGTCATCTGCAAACAGGCAGACCTTTCATTCCAGCCTCTCTGCAGAGTCAGTAATAAAGACATTGAACAGGACTGGCCCAAGGACTGATCCCTGCGGTACCCCTTTGATCACCCACTCTCCTCAGATTGTACCTTATTTACCACCACCATCTGTGTCCTGTCTGTTAACCAGTTCCTAACTCAGTTCACCACCTTATCTTTCATGCCCAGACTACCCATCTTGCTAACAAGCCACTTATGTGGGATGGTATTTAAGGCCTTGCTGAAATCGAGGTAGTCGACATCCACCGCCCCCCACAATAAACTTCCTTCGTCACCCAGTCAAATAAATCTATCAGATTTATCTGACATGACTTACCCACTGTGAGGCCTCACCAGGGTTTTATATAATGAC
Organism: Neoceratodus forsteri; assembly: GCA_016271365.2. Taxonomy (NCBI): domain Eukaryota; kingdom Metazoa; phylum Chordata; order Ceratodontiformes; family Ceratodontidae; genus Neoceratodus; species Neoceratodus forsteri. Next base: position 1,551,733,686 of record CM057450.1, read on the forward strand.
ATCACTACCTCCCTCCTTTTGCTGGTGACACCCCCTGTCCATGCCGCCCTGTAATTTTTTCACATTTTGACCCCAAATTTTCAACATAGTGTTATCATCCCACCTCATAAACCCCATAGGATGGGGTGCAGCCTAGGGCAGCCAAGATGATACAGGGACTTGAGGGTAAATCCTATGAGGAGAGGCTGGGAGAGCTGCAAATGTATTCCCTGGAAGAGAGGAGGGATGGGGGGATATGATCAAAATCTTTAAGTACCTAAAGGGATTTAACAGGATTAATACAGAAGGGATTCTTCAGATCAGATGGGGGAGGGACATGAGAGGGCATCAGCTGATATTGGAGGGGGGGAGATTCAGGAGGGAAATCAGGAGACACTTTTTCACAGAAAGGGTGGTAGATAAGTGGAACACTCTGCTCAAGGAGGTGGTATCGTGTAGAACAATGGGAGGATTTATAAGAGGTGGGACAGAGTGAGGGGGTAGTTAATAAGAGGGGAGAGGAGGGTGGTTCAGCTGCAAGTTGAAGGGTTAGCTGCACAATCTGCTGGCATGTCATATGTTTGCATGTATTTCTTAATCTGTGGCAAAACGTGATTCTACGACACAGGTGCGGAAACTCGTTTTGGGCAGGATGTGTGAAATGACAGCTGTACTATTCTTGAGGTGGTGTAAAAAAATGGCTCTGCTGAAAATTTGGAGTCAAAATAAGAAAAATGGCAGGTACGCACGTGTGTACGAAAATTTCAATGAGCGTGTGTAACTCGGGTGTTTGTTGGTATTTTCACTCCAAATTTTTTGATATTTCCATTTTTTCTCTCCTTTCCCCAGGCATCCTATGCTCCACACCTTTGGGAGTGGCCAATGCATCTTGTCCCTCCTTCTTACCTCTGGTTCGCCCCCATCTGGCCGTGGTATTCTCCCCAGGCAGGCATGAGATGGGGCTCTACACCCCGAGTCTTCTGTATTCAGTCGGGCTACTGCAGCAGTAGAGGCATGGAATCAGTGCGGTGCTCCGTCTACCTGTCGCACAGGATGCAATTTTTCCTGGAGCGTGACTGTGCCCGGACGACAAGGTGCAAGTGCCGACGTCCATCACGCTCCTCCCCATACATTGCAGCTGGTGCATATTGCTGTATCCCTGGCTTCCACCAGAGGCCAGTCTATCACTGAGTCTGGTCCCCCCTCCCTCCCAGAGAAGGCAAGCAGCCGCCCTGGGTGCTCAAACCTCCTCCCCCCACGCCGGCCCTCCAGCTTCCCAAACCTGGGTCACCAGCGTTGCAAGCGGTAGTGCTACCACTGCGCTGATGGGCTGGCTTATCACTCCAAATTTTCAACATGGGCTGTTTGGGACCTAACCTCATGATCAGTGGCACTATCATTTTGTTACTCAATTCCAAAAAGGTAGTTTCACGCAGCGACTGCGCCATTCTATGTCACAGTTGTGAAAACACATTTTGGGCAGGATGTGAGAAATGACAGCTGTACTGTTCATGAGGGTGTGTGGAAAATGGCTATGTGGAAAATCTGTAGTAAAAATATTAAAAATTGGCAAAGTTACGCACGTGTGTAGGAAAATTTCATTGAGCACATGTAACTCGGGCGTTTATTGGCATTTTCACTCCAGATTTTTAACATGGGCTTTTTGGGACCCAACATATGAATAGTGGCACTATCAATTTCATTACTCAATTCCAAAAGGTGATTTCACACAGCAACTGCGCCTTTCTGCACCACAGGTGCGAAAACACATTTTGGGCAGGATGTGAGAAACGACAGCTATACTGCTCATGAGGTGGTGTGGAAAAATAGCTATGTTGAAAATTTGGAGTGAAAATAATGAAAATTAGCAGTTACGTGCGTGCATAGGAGCATTTCAATGACCACCCGTAGCTTGGGCATTTTTAGGTATTTTTGCACCAAATTTTGAGCATGGGTGCTTTGGGACCCCACCTCATGAACACAGGCACTACCATTTCATTAATTGGTCCCAAAAGGTGATTCTATGCAGCAACTGTGAAATCACCTTATAGGTCTGATTAACATAATGACAGTGGCAGTGTTCATGAGCTGGGGTCCTAAGAACCCCATGCTGAAAATTTGGAGCAAAGATTCCTAAAAATGGCTGAGATATCAACATAAGTTCAAAACACCATTGACTGCCATTATATGCAGCAGCGGCTCTAACCACAAATGGTTACCAGGGCACAGCCGGGGCACAACAGATGGTAGCCAGGGCACTTATATATTGTTACTATGGGGGAATCTCTGCACCATATGGGGCACCAACTGGGGCACAGCATTTTTTTACCAGGACACGTGCCCTGGCGGGCCCTGGTGTAGAGCCGCCACTGATTATATGGCACTTACTTTGATTCTTCAGTTCACGGTTCAACTTTGAAGAGTGCAGACGTGTCCTGGTCCACAGAAGATGACAGCGCCTGACCTCCAGAGGTAAGTATGGGGTGCGGGGAAGTGGGTGCACAGAGGGAGAGTCGGGATGGGGGAGGGGGACAGAGGAGACAACTAAGGACCATTTTCTTTTTTACAGGATTAAAAAAAATATATATCGGGGGACAGTTTTCTTTTTTAACAGGGTAATAAAAATGTTATTATGGCACACTACTGGGAGGGAGTAAAAACTGACACAGGGATTGGGCATCCCATATGTCAGAAAAGTGCAGTTTAAATGGGCTTTGGTGGTGGGGTCATCCAACACGGGCCATCTGTGATAGGTGATTGGAGCCCAGTGTTACTTTACTATGGCTGCCTTCTGTTCCCATGTGTCTCTTTTGTGTCTGCTGCCTATCTCGCCATGACTTGTCGAGGGTGGGGGTGGAAGGGCCAGTCATGACTGTAGCAGCAACGTGTGGGGGGAAGCATGTGGATGAATAGAGGGAGGGCTCTTCATTTCCTGGGCAGCTGTAGCTCACTGGGTGGGGGGGGCTCCTCATTGCCTGGACAGCTGGTAGCATACATCAGCAACATCATTAGTACTGTGATGCTACTTGCCAGTATTATGTAAATGAAAGGAATGAAGCACTCTCATTGGAGCACTTCACTTCTTTCAACTAGAGAATGGCTTCCAGCTGTGAAACTCTGAACAAGTGTCACAGTCTGGTTGCATGCTCACTGGTCTGTCAGGGACGAGCCCACTTTAGATTGCTCTGCATTGGACTCGTCCCTGACACACCTCCAAAATGCCATTCTACCACAAGATGTTTCTTGCACACGCGCAAGAAAACACAAAAAGATGAAGCCAGAGAGTGGTTTCCACACAAGAAAGAGAGGGCAATGGAACCGCAGCTCATATTGGCATGTTAAAATTTAAAGTGAAGTTACTTGAGCAATGAAAGAGTCACCTTGCCATCAGTGATCAGGCTAATCATGATTCAGCTGAATGATGAGACCAAGAATCCCTTTAGAATGTTAAAATGATTGAATAAAGGCAAAGCAAGAAAATGGAATTAATTTAAATGAATTGCAGGCTTTCAAGCTGCTTTTTGGGGGAGGGGGGCACTGGTACTATAACTGTTTAATTCCACTTTCTGCCAGATACCTGGTGCAGGCACCATGTAAACTGATCTGCCTGCAAGCCCCACTCTTGAAAAATCATTATTTTCACTGCACCATATGGAGGCTCCATAATATTTGCTAGTTCAAATCCCTATTCAGAATTATAACTGTCCTATCTCTCAACCCCCGTCTCAAATGTCAGGGACAATGACCAAAACAAGGGATGCCTCTTAAAAAGTGGCAATATAAGTTAATGAAGCTGCACAGTATGTAGTTTAGTGATAAAATAATTTTCTGATCGAGAACTGGACTGTAAAACAATTGCCTGGTATGATTTTATGATTCAAATTGTTGCTCTTTAATGGCAAAAATGTCAGATTTGGAGAGACAGAGGAAATTTGTAATGCAAAAATCAGGGACGTCCCTGAAAATCAGAGACAGTTGAGAGGTATGATAACTGTCAGCATCTCTAAAATTGAATTATGACAGCAAGTCTCAAAGGATGATTCCTCTGGGTGCTGTTGAGCACTCAGGGAGAAAAGATGCGTTTCCCTTGAGCTCTGTGTTTTACTTTAACTTTTTTTAGTTTTTGTTAACCAGTTAAGTGCTTTGGGAAGTCAAATGCCTATTTTCAGGCAAGATCCAAGATGTTATATACACAATCATAACAAGGCAATACATACATTATGATAAGAAGGCGATACATACAGTTTGATAAGAAGGCAATACAGTATACAATAAATAGAACAAGGATTTACAAACATTACATGAAAAACATGAAAAAAATTGGAATAGCATTGGATGGTACATGACATACAGTTACACAAAGGACATAGTAATAAAGTGATATAAAGACACACATAAATGTTCAATTTGATACAGGCCAGTGCAGTATGATTCAAGGGTAAGAGCAGTTTACCATGTTAAGATGATATTCATGATATCTGCTATGAAATGAAGCTGCAGAGGGGCAGAGGTGACCATTGGAGGGTACTGAAATCCCTAACCATGGGGCTGCATAGGCAAAAGAAGATTCTCCTGCCCTAATACTAAGTTTGGGGACAGTCAGTAGGACATGTTCACCAAACCTCAGAGGGAACACAGTGCGCACAGGTTTGAGGAAGGAGCAAGACAAGGAATGGGCAGATGATTATGCAGGGTGCTAAAAAGTACACCCTCAAGTGTGTCATCATAAAGACAGTACAGAGGAAGCCAACCAAGCCTGTTATAGAGGGAGCAATGATGGGTGATTCAGTGAGATGTCAGTGCAAATTGGCAAATACTGTTGTAAGTGACCCACCACCTAAGGAGAGTAGATTTTGAAGCAGCTGAGAAGACAGGGGTTCCATAGAAGAGTTTGGGAAGTAGCATTCCATGGGAAATAGTCAGATGAGCTTGGAAACTAAGGTTACAGCCCACTTTGTGGGAGACACCAAGTGTGGAATTAACTGATTTACAGACTCCCATCACATGGATTGAATAATCAAGGGAGGGGTCAATGGCGACTCCTTGGTATTTAAATGAGGTGACAGATGGGACTAAGGTACCATCAAGGTAAGCAATGGATAAGGGGAACATGAAGAGCCTTAGTCGGGAGGACATTCCAGATAGCATGGATTGCATTTTGGTCATATATAGAAACAATTTGTTAACAGACAGCCAACTGAGTATGGACTGGAGATCAATAGTTAGATACTGGTTTATTCAATCAGTGTCTTTTGAGCAATTATAGAAGACCAGGTCATCTGCATAAAGGATAGCAGAGGAGTGAGACAGGCATTGGTTTATGGAGTTTATATGATAGGCAAACATATGGGGACCTAAAATAGATCCTTGAAGAACCCTCACCAATGCTGGGGCATGTTGAGATAGGGAAGACCCACATTTGACTCTCTGGGATCTCTTTGCAAGATAGTTGCTAAACCAATGGAGAGTGGTGGACAAAATTCCTAAATAAGCAAATTTTCCACAGAGCAGAGCAGAGTGACTGACAAGGTCAAAGACCTTTGTCAAGTCTATAAAGACAGCATCTGTGAAGCTGCCCATATCCATCGCTGTGGAAACACTGTTAGTGAGAGTGAGGAGGGCAGTAATGATACTATGCCTTTTTCGGAAAAACATACTGCATGGGAGAGAGGAGTTCATAGGTGGAGAAATAATTGGTGAGCTGGGAGATGACAACTTTTTTAAGGATTTCTTTTAATATAGACGGTATGGCAATGGGCCTTGCTATAAGAAAAGAAACAGTAAACAGTTTTACATCTATGTAAATTCACTTAAAAAAACAGATACAGAATTAAATGCTTTAAAAGAAAATTATATTATGATTACAGATCCAGTACATATGGCAAATATTTTTATTACATATTTTTGCTCAAATTATACAACTAATAAATTATACCCAGGGGTGGACAAATCCATGTACACAAGAAGGAGAGCATATAATCACCACAGAAGAAATCATCAGAAAAATCACAAATCTAAAACCTCATAGTGTGCCAGGTCTGGACAACATTACATAGAAACATAGACTTTGATGGCAGATAAGAACCGCTTGGCCAACCCAGTCTGCCCATTTCCCTACCTATTGGATAAGCTGCAGATCCTAGTTATCCAACAGCCAACTTCTTCCTAACCCCCACCAGAATTGCCTTATGTCTGTCCCATGCATTCTTGAATTCTCCCACTATTTTTGACCCCATAGCCTCCTCAGGAATGCCGTTCCATGCATCCACCACCCTCTCTATGAAAAAATACTTCCTCATGTTGCCCCTGAGCCGCTCCCCCTCTATCTTCAAATTCTGCTCCCTTGTTCTTGCACATTTCTTTTTCTGAAAGATGCTACCCTCTTGGACTTTGTTAAGTCCCTTGGGGCACTTGAAAGTTTCTATCATGTCCCCCTCTCCCTCCTTTCCTCAAGGGTATACATATTAAGCTCCTTTAGTCTCTCTTTGTATGGCTTCTGGTGCAGATCCTGCACCATTTTAGTTGCCCTCCTCTGGACTGCCTCTATGCAATCTATGTCCTTGCAGAGATGAGATCTCCAGAATTGGACACAGTACTCCAGATGGGATCTCACCAACTGTCTGTACAGAGGGATAACAACTTCCTGTTTTCTACTGGCGATGCCTCTCAATATACATTCCAGTATCCCCCCAGCCCTCCTTACTGCCTTCTCACATTGCTTGCTTACCTTTAGGTCATCTGATATGACTACCCCAGGTCCCTTTCCATTTTTGTTGTTGTAAGTAACCCCCCATTGTGTACTCTTTCGCTGGGTTTTTTGTTTCTCAGGTGCATTACTTTGCACTTCTTTGCATTGAATCTAAGCTGCCATACTTTTGACCATACCTCCAACCTTGCCAAGTCTCTTCTCATTCTTTTCACCCCCCCCCCTTGTGTGTCAACCCTGTTGCAAAGCTTTGTGTCGTCTGCAAAGAGGCATACTTTTCCTTCTAGTCCCTCTGCAAAGTCACTTATAAAATCATTAAAAAAGACCGGTCCCAGTACTGAACCCTGCAGTACCATGGTAGTAATCCCCCTTTCTTCGGAGTGGACTCCGTTTACTATTACCCTCTGTGTTCTGTCTTCCAGCTAATTTTTTACCCAGGCTACCACCCTAGGACCCACTCCCAGGCTGGCTAACTTGTTTATTAATCTTTTGTGTGGGACTGTGTCAAATGCCTTGTTAAATTCTAGGTAGGCCTTGTCCTCAGCTCCTCCCTGGTCTACTAGTTTGGTCACCCAGTCAAAAAACTCTATTAGATTCACCTGACAAGACCTTCCCGCTGTGAATCCATGCTGCCTTGGGTCCTGTGCCCTGCTGGCCTCTAGGTAGTCAAAAATGTTTTCTTTCAGAAGTGATTCCATCATTTTCCCTACCACTGAGGTCAAACTGACAGGTCTGTAGTTTCCTGCCTCAGCTTTACTCCCACTTTTGTAAAGTGGAATCACATTCACCCTCCTCCAGTCCTCAGGCACCACACCATCCTCCCATGATTTGTTAAAAAGGGTAGTCAGTGGTGTCATTAGTTCTCCACTTAATTCTTTTAGAATTCTGGGGTGAATCCCATCAGGTCCCATTGCTTTGTTCACTTTCAGTTTCAGGAGTTATTTCAGAACCCTTTCTTCTTTGAATGGACTAGTATCGACCCTCCTATCCAGAGTGCTTCCCCAGCTATGTTACATTAATGAAAACAAATATTTCTGTACCACTCAAAATGCTTTTTGGAAAATCACTAAATACAGAAGAAGTGTTGAGCAACTGGAAAATAGCTAAGGTAACACCTAATGCCTGTATCATGTAAAATACTCTATCCTTTTATTAAAGATAAAAAACAACATCATATAGCTAATAACACCATGTTTGAGATAAACCAACATGGCTTTAGACAAGGGCGTTCATGCACAACACATTTGGTTTGCTTTTATGATCAAGTCAGTAGACATCTACATGTGGGAGACAGCTATGATGCCATATTGGTAGATTACAGTAAGGCATTTGATTTAGTCCCATATTGGACAGTGGGAGAGAAATTACAAAAATATGACAAACAAAATATAATAAATTGGATACAAAGCTGGTTACATGACAGATCCCAGAAAGTTACAATTAAAGGGTATTTATCAAGTGAAGGCAGGGTTACCAGTGATGTCACTCAAGGGTCCGTGCTGGGCCTAGTAATATTTTGTTTTTCTCACCAGGCATAGATGACAATATTTATAATGATTTAATCAAATATGCTGATGATGTCAAAATAGGAGGCATATGCAACACTTTGGATCATAGTGCATCCATACAGAAAGGTCTTGATGCTATAGTAAAATGGACTGAGGAATGGAGAATGTCAGTAAACATCACTAAATGTTATGTCTTACACTTAGGAAGGAAAAACGTATGGAATAAATACATAGTAAATAATTCTATACTACAGCCTAAGACAGCAGAAAGAGATCTAGGTGCAATAATAGATAACAAATTGAACTTTAAGGACCATTGAGCCACTGTTATTTCTAGAGCAAATAGAATGGCTGGAGCAATAAAAAGAAACATGGAGTAGGACTAATGATGTTATGCTTCCTCTGTATCTGTCCTATGTCAGACCACTATTGCATTAGAAGGGAAGTCAACAGACTAGAGAGAGTGTCCAACACAGATACACTAAAACCATCAAAAACCTACAATCTGAAACACATAATAACAGATTGGAATATCTAGGCTTACACAGTCTGGAGACTAGAAGAAAGAGAGGAGACATTCTTTTCTTTTATGACATTATGAATGATCCAGTCATGATAATCAAATTAAATATAGAATATAAAAATATTAACTCTGTTGCAAGGGGGCATCCATAACAAGTTACAGTCAGAAATTTAAAAACAAATGAAAGTATTGTTATACTCAGAGAGTTGCACAATTGTGGAACAAACTGCCTGAATATGTGATTATAAGTGACAGGATAGTTTTAAACAAAATTTGGACATATATATACCAAATGGTAGAAACACAATGTGTTATAGTCTGACGTAAAGGAGCAGTTCTTGGGCTTTGGCCTTTTTAGCTCCTCACACACATTACGTGACATTATGTAAGTTGTTATTACATTTGTGGATACCTTTCTTGAACACAGGAGCTACATGAGAGGTTTTCCATGATTCAGGCTCAACACCAGACTACAGGGATAAGTTAATTAACCTGGCAACAGGGGAGGCTAACTCAAATGCAGCAGTCCTAAGACATTTGCTCTCAATACCATCAGAGCCTGTGGATTTAGAGTCAGGTACCTGCATGAGGAGTCTGCAGACCTCAGCTGTGTGATCCCACTTAAAGTAAAAAGGGGGATGTACAGAGGACGGAGGGACCCTGGTAGCGAATCACCACTAGACGATGGTGAAGGCAGGTCAAGGAAGGCCTTATGATGAGACATCTTAGAAATAGCAAGTGAATGCATTAGCTATGGTGGAGCTGCTATTACAATTTACATCATTTAAGACAATGTCTGAGGGAGAATGATCACCTTTTAGACCCAACATTTGCTTGATGCACTTCCAGAGAGCCTAGGATTTTGGGTAGTTTAGTTAAAAAGTTGCTTACACTGACAACTCTTGTTGTGCCTGATTGCTCTTTTGCTTTCATTCCAAAGTGCTCTATAAGCAGCCCAGCCTGTTGCAGATGAAGAAGCCTTAAATCCAAAAGCCATTTTTAAATCTGTTTCAGTGAGCTTGGTAGGGAGGGGATGTTCCAGCCATTTAGAGACAGAACCTTATACCCTTCTTCTTCTACTTGGAGCAGATTTGTCTTGCACATGGTAAACACTGAGATGAAAAAAGTAACTGTGGAATTTACATCCATAGTCTCATACAAATAGGACTAATTAATTCAAGACACCACTAGTCAAAAAGTACAAGATTAAGGTTACAGAGCTTTCTGAACTGGATAATTCTATGAGGGGCCTTTAGCAGGTTAGCTCGCCAGTTAAGCAATAAGGTATGGCCAGAGGTTAGATTAACAGTCTTTTAATTACCCCCTTGGGGTATAATATGGCACAAGGCACAGCTCAATGCCACATTGCCACAAGGGGGTGATTGACTGTACTCTAACCTCCGGTCATACCTTATTGTTATCATTACAGGTTCAGTGTCTGTTTCATATATGTAGCCATTTCTGAAAAAAAAAATAGTTTTAAAAATGTATATTTTTAAAATAAAATAGTCCTTTTGCCTGACTTAGAACTTGGCATGTATATTCATCAAGATGAAGCTGAAGACTGAGCTGCTAGTCACTCTGGTGACATGTCATGAACCTTCAGCACAGTCTAAAGCACTGTAGTGGTAATGGGAGATGAACTGCGGGATGGATGACATCCGAATGTATTAATGAGGATGATTAATACTGAATATGTATTTTCCCCTGTTGCAATGAATGTAGTTATTTTTTTAAAAGAAGAAGCCAAAATATGTTATTTTAGCATTACTCTGAGCAAGTGCAGTACAAACACATTACATCACCTAACAGCAATATTGAGCATGCTCAGAGACGAAGTTTCCACCTTTTAAATGCTAAAATAATGCATTTTCTCTTGTTGTTTTAAACAATAACTACATTCCTTGCAACAGGGGAAAACACATATTCAAAATCAATCATCCATGCTAATACATTTGGATGTCATCCATTCCCCTGTTCACCTCCCATCACTGCTACTATGACACCAATACCATGTATTTCTTAATTGTCATTTCTTGTTTTTTTCCCCTTTTTTTGCTGAACTGTCATTCCATTCTGATGGCACAGGGTCATAATGTCACAAGACATTATGACGCATGGTTAAATCGTGCTGTCAATACAGCACGATATATGCCATGTGGCATAACTCTTTTTTCTGTGGGGAGCTCCACCCCGCACACCCCCCGTTGCAGGTGGCTGTGCCCCTAGCCCCCCACTAAAGATTCTTAACTCCATGGGGGTCCAACTCAGGGAGCACACAAAGACTTAAAAAAAATAAAATTCTTGGGATCGGGAATCAAACCCAGTCCCAGAGCCTGGGTTCCTGCTGCTGTGGCTCTGTCCCGTGAGCTATGGCAGCTGCTTGGCAGAACCCACTCCCAGCAGAGGTCTTATCCTCTGCCTCAGAGTGTGTGAATGGTACAATACCGCATACAGCAGTATACGCAGTAATGTACCGTTTGCTGTCCTAGACAGCGCTATTTCAGTTTAGTTATAATGTTGTACACTATTAAGTGTATGACATTATGACCCGGTAGGTATTCAGACTCACCAGGAGGATACAAGAACAGGACAGTGCTTTCAAAACTTTTAATGGCACAGGTTTATTATCAGCCGTTACAGGAATCTTCGATCATTGCTGTGACAGGTGTGTTGCAGGGTGCCACATTTACAATTTATAGAGCACTTCTGTTTTTTCCTTTTTCTTTTCTGGGGAGTTTACCTGCTAAACTATTAAGCTGATGACTGTTCCACTATTGTGCCCCATAATGCTGACTGCTGTGTGTGAGGGTGACAGAGTTAGATAAAATGAGACTCTCTGGGCAATGGCTGGCATTTCATTCATGAAGATGAGAAAAAATAAATACATGGTGATCAGGATGTGGATGATAGGGTGACATGGACTAATGTAACCCTGTTAGAACTCTGGCAACCAATCAGAGTTTTTGAATACCTCTTACCTTATAATAATAGACAGTTGAGTGGTCACTAATGGTGTCAGAGAGCACACCAGAACACCTGATCCTATTTATTCTGGGAGTGAGTATCCAGTCAGTCAGGGTTTGAGTATTTCCATTATTAGAGTATCCTGTAGGCTCAGAGATAATCTGGAGCAGATTGAGTTTACTGAGGGTTTGTACCACAGATTTAGTACAACCATTAAGACATTAATGTTAAAATCACCACAAATAATTCATTTGTTATTCATGATCAAGGAGCCAACATACTGACTCAGAAAAGAGATTTGTGCTTCCAGTTGGTGGAATATTAAATGCAGTAAAGATGGAGCTTTTTTGTGTTACCCAGTGAGAGCATACCATGACAACATTCAGTTGGGGGTTCAGATGGGAGAGGATGGTTTGGAATAGTTATATTAAAATGAGACCTACAGTATGTCAGTGAGCCACCCCCTTTCTCTGAGCTGGTGCAATCACAGTGAAGAAAGTTATATCTTGGTAATGTGCAAAGGTTTATCAGAAATGGTCAGTTTTAGGCATGTTTTGGATACCCCTAGAACATCTACAGTAGTTTATAATGAGTGACCCACGCTGATCATCAGTTCTGGAGATGAAGCTTCTTATATTTAGGTGAGCTATTTTTTGGCAGTTGGTATTACAAATTAGTGTTGTGTTTGTAAACTTTCACCAGCCTTTGCTTGTGGATCATTCATACTGTACCAAGAATGGTTCCAAAAAGAGTAATCCAGCACCTCGCTCTGTTTCTATTGACAGCTTGTTGTGTACTAATGCTGGGAGGGGCCTACAGCCTCATGAATCATGGCTACTGACCCTGAGAGGCCCAGTGAGACATCAGCAGGATTTAGGTATGGACACTGCTTACAAAAATGGATGCAAAGTTTTATTCCACACTTAAGAGCTTAGATACAGTTGAGCACCAACCTACTGAACTAAATGAAGCCATTACAACTTAAAACAATATATTTATTGTGAACTGACAGGGGACAAAATCTTCCACTGCCTACTGACTATACTCCCTAGGAACCTTCACAGACTCTATAATCCATAACCAAACCCCCTCCTCCTTTGCAGCTCTACTTGAACCACAGACACCTGCCCACGGACTATGCTTGGCAAACAAATTTCTACTTACCGTACCCAGGTATCTTACTTCAAAAGGCTCTGGAGCATTTCACTGCACCATCCCAGCCACCTGGAACTCCCTCTTTCCTGCCCTGAGGCAGGCTAACTCCCAACCAATCTTCAAAAAAGAACTATATCGCCACCTATCCCGAGACCCCTGCACATGCTTTGATCCCAGTTAATGCTTCACAGCTAACCACCCTATTTCGCCCAAGACACTGCTGCACTTCTAAATAAGATTTGCTATAAAATGTCTTTATAGCTGCTACTTAGCCCAGTTTAATTTGTTATTTGCATGTACTAATGTCACTTTTGTCATCTCTGCACAGCTATATGTATTATCTCGAGTACTGTCTGATTTGACCTGTATTCCAACCTACCTGTACTATATACTATCTACCTGTACTATGTACTATGTTTTGTATAATCTCATCTCATTTTATGTATGTATTCTCCCAGGTCATGCCTGAAAATAGTTATCTTTGGCTAGCGCACCTAACCGGGTTAACAAAAACTAAATAAATAAATAAATGCTTCCATGATCCCTCACTGATTAAAAATGTACAGTACCTAACTGCAAACATGGAATCTTTAGGGAACACAACTACACAATGTGATATAAGAGTGGTCAGCATTCCTACAACTATTACATTGGTGGAACTTTTTTGACTATCTTTGGAAACTGTTTCCCAGGACACTCAGGTACTCAGAGACAAAATCAGTGACACTACCACTGTGCAGGCATTTCACCTACTACGACGAGACTGATGCCATCTTCCCTTGCACACTCCAGCTGCACTGACTGTTGCAATGGCAAACACAGTAGAACACATATCCATTTTAACAGCCGCTAGGGAGCAAATTGAGCCATCTTTTCCATACGTAATAACACCATACTAACATTTGGGGGAGGTGGTTGTTCACCGGAATGAGTGCTTGGGGACTGACACTGACATCATCTCCTGAGGGTACAGTCAGGGGGAGGGAGCTGTGCAGCGTATAAAAATAGGGTTCCCTTGTGGCACCGGGGGAAGATTAAGCATTTGGGTACTTATGTGGTACCTGGGACAGTAAACAGTGGGTGCCCTTGCCTTGCAGGTGTCCTGGTGCACTCTCCACTGGCTGCCAGTTTAATTGTGCATTAACTTCAAGGTTTGCTTGATGACATACAAGGCCCTGCACAATCTGGGTCTGGGCTACCTGAAAGACCTCCTGGTTCCATACACTCCTGCTCATGCCCTCCACTTAGTGTAGGCAGACCTCTTGTCCATCCCTTGATCACAGCTGAAATCCTCAGGTGATAGAATGTTTGGTGTTGTGGCTCCTATTTTCTGGAACACCCTTCCCCAGGAAGTGAGAGATGCTTCTTCATTGGCTGTTTTTATAAGATCCTTAAAAACACACTTCATTAACCTATGTTTTGACCAGGATTGTTGCTCTTAAATGACTTGGTGGTTTTATTTAATTGTTGTTTTATCTCTTTTATTTGTTATTAGGTGCCGAGAGCCTCTGGGATTGGGTATCATATAAATAAAATTGTCTTGCTTTGCCTGGGTGTGTCAGAAGAGGGGCAGACTGGGACACATTAGGATGGATGCCAGTCTATGAGCAGCAGGCAAGGCCAGCAGGAAGGGTGGTAGTGCCAGGGAGCTTTTGGGTACCATGGGGCCATCCAGAGTGCCTAGGAGGGTGGGCACTGGCTAATGCTTATTAAATCACTCTCCCCTCACAGATGCAGGGAGAGCTGATGCCAGGTTTCAGTTTGTGTGGAGCTGTCAGGACAATAGGTCAGAATACCAATGATTATTATGGGCACTTATCTAGGCCTTTAGCCTTACATCACAAAATTTGCATAATTAAAAATAATTTATAAGATTGGCTCACATCTTCTTTTATATCTTTTGTAAATAAATTCTGGATAACAGTAAATAATGTGTCTGTCACACCCACAGATATGTAAAAAAAAATAGATTTTTTTATCCCTGTACAACAATTCTAAGTACTACTAATTTGCATAAATATATAACTTAATAAAAAGCAATGCGCACCATGAAACAACAAAGGTTTCAGTAAAACAAAGCAACAAAGAAACAAAACAAAAACAAAACTATTTGCAGTTTTGATAACTTTACAGATAGTAAGGTTGTTTTTGTAAGAATGGCTTTGTCTAATTAGTACTTCTTTGTAAGTTATTTAAATACCTTTTCTCATGCAAAAATGTATATATATATATATATATCACTATTCAAACTTAAGCGGAAGCCATGTACCCAAGATTTTGTATTTGAAAAGTTAAGTTTACCATGTTACCTCCCCAGCTAAGCCAAATTAGAGTATTATAAGAATTAGTTAAAATAATACTTACACATCTGGTTATTTGAAGAGGCTGGGGACCCAATAGTCAAAACTTTGTGCTGGGTGCAAACTGTTTGCACAGGGTTAGCGTGGGTCTGCAATATTCAAAAGGGCCAATAGTGCACGCAAACCGTAGTAGCGCCAGGCAAAATGATAATGTATGCAAGGGGCAAATTGAGGGGGTGGGACAGTGCAATGCTATATTCAGCAAATAGCACCACACTAAGTGCTTTTGTGTGACTTAGCGCAACACATTGTGCAGGCCGAATTACCGCCCAGGAAAAGGTGGTCTTAACTCTGGGCAAACCAGCTTTGCATGACTTTGTGGTTTTTCACAGCTTTGTGTGATGTTAGCATAGCTTTGCATGACCCTAACCAATATGTATGACACATAGCAATAAGCCAGACATAGAGGAAACATGCTGCCCACTGATGGCATCACTATGATGCCATCATCTGCCACTAGTCCCAGCCATGCCAGGTAGTAAGTGGTGACCCGGCCCCCAGTGGACACCATGGCAGTGCAACCATACAACACACACCTACAGACCACCCTGCTGTGGACACCAACAGATGCCAGCACACACATGCTGCACTGGGGGCATGGGGGTGTACAGGTGACCTGTCTGCACCACATACTGGGTGCCACCACATGGCTGGGACAAACCCCGCAGCATAGTCCAGTGTAGGGAATACCCCAACACCTGTGTGCCTGTTGGATGGTACAGCCCCCCCAGCCACATACCACACAGTTATACAGACACCACAGCACCATACCCAGCAACAGGGGTGTAGACAAGAATATTAAACATGTACTCAAAACAGCTGCACTGTTGCCCCCCCCAGTATGTACACATACGCCACAGTTTGTGCTGCTGTGCCAAACCAACAATAGCACCCCCCTGTCTGACATGTCTGAGCTCCAGTACATGGTTTCTTGCTCTAATATGCCCTCCTTTGTGATTCCATCTGCTTTGTTCATGTTTGTGTATGTTGCTGGTGGCATCAGTGCCCCATAGCGAACAACAAAGGCGAAAGGGCTCAGCACAACATGGACACAGTGTGACTCACAATGTCCCTGCTTCCCTATGTGTGGTGCTCCTCCCTGATGTTTGTACTGTACTCTGCTGAGTACAGTGCATATGCCTGCTGACACCCCTGCCCAGCAATGTATCTGTCACTGTGGGTATCCCATGCCAGTAGTGCAGCGTCTGTGGGTCGCACAACAGCAGTTCAGTACTGTCCACTGTTGGTACACACAAGATGGGGTGTTACTGTGTACAGTGCTGCAGGCAATGCTGCCCACCACACCCTAGGCAGTGCTGTGTCCCACACCCCACTGGTCCCCATGTTACTGTACTGTCTGCTATGCACTGTATAGCAAGACCTACAGTTGGACTTTTGTTTCCACACCACCACCAGTGCCTGTGATGTGCAGTCCCCTGGAGAACATTATTCTATGCAGGTCTGTACATATGTAGCCTGCAGCTACCACCGTGCTCCTCTTGACCAATCTACAGGTGGAGCTGTGGGCAGACCCAGCAGGCCTCTGTACTTCCAGACTGATCTACAGGTGGAGCTGTGGGACCCTGCAGTAGCACTGGGCAAACCGCATGAAAATCAGGGCACAATGAGATGCTAATCTGGATGTTTGCCTACTGCCTACCTAAATAGGCTCATTTGCATATCACTTTCGAATATTGCAGACTTTTGCCCCGTGCTAACGTGATAGTGCCAGGCAAACAGCTTAGCAGCATGCAATACCTGTACAAATGTCTTTGCACTGCGCAAACATCATGGAATCATTTTTCATTTCTGCACACTATACATTCATATGCACTAATGCTTGCAGCTCTACGGACTCCACTCCTTTGCTGGCACACACATTGGCCACATATTTCACCTCTGCATTCCTTCTGGTCACTGTGCACTGGGTTGTTGTTGTGGTTTGCACTTCCTGATTGCAATGTTAAGGGCTGTCTTATTCCTGGGCTTTGTTTGCCCTGCACTCAGCCCAGTTTGCCCGGTGTCCTTTGCATGCTATATTCAGTAGGGTTAGCCCCAGGCTATTCCTTTTGTATATAGTGATCTATTGGGTACAGGCTAGGTTTGCACGCCAGGCAGGGCTAATTTTGCCCCAGGGCACAGTTTTGAATATTGGGCCGTTGGTCTTCTTCCTTTTAACTTTAAAATCTTGGTGAGAAACTTCTGTTCCCTGGACAGCAAGGTTCTTTAGTGACTGGATTTTATGGCTGTTTCTGTTTCTTCTCTCGTTCCACTTGAACCCTGGACTTCGAACCCATCTGTTGTCAAACAGCACTGTAGACTTGCTTTTTGGCTGGTAGATGTCAATAGGCTGTTTCTGTCCTTGTCTTGGTTTTGGTAGGAACCCCAAAATATTACTTCAGTCAAAATGTCTAGTACACAGACAAGTCTTTGCTTTACCAAAATTGGAAAATTTCTGCTGTAGAAAGTTATCTTCTTGTGGCTGGCTTATTTGTAAATTGTGTTTTCTTCCAGGCTTAAACCTCATGCTCTTGCCCTTAGCACCTCTGGTATAAGCATACCTCTCAACCTTTTGTCCCCCAAATGTGGAACATTGCCTGTCAAAATGTGGAACAAATGGGCAAAATGTGGAACACTTAATCAAATCTTTACCTAAGAAGCTCAAAACACTGTTAAAATGTTGCATTTATGTGCAGAAAGTCTGTTATTAATTGAATCATTTATTTTTTCCATCATTTACTATGGATATTTGCTTTAAAATGTTGACTTTGAATGTGGAACAAGTCCTCACAATGTGGAACAGGGAGCTTTTTTGAAGCAAAATGAGGAACGTTCCTCATAATGTGGTACAGTTGAGAGGTATGGGTATAAGCACAGCAATGACTTGGCTCTTTGCTGGTCCAACCATTGACAGGCATGGCTTTTGGCTTTAGGCCCTGTGAAAATCTCAAAACAATAACATTACCCAGTCTACAAGCATAGGTGTTAACAGCACGAGAGTTTAGAAGAATCTGGGTGGATTTTGCAGAGCTTAGCCTTATTACTTCCGGTCCAGAGTGACACTATCAGTTTTGATTGCTCCTTGCAAATGAGGTAGGTGTGGTTCTCCACCCTTTTCAAGGACTGCCCCTTGCTTAAAGTCTTTCAACTCGAGACAAGTTTTCTGTTTAAAATCATTTTTTTCTCTTGCATTCAGATGCACTTTGATACAGACTTGAAACTTATATTTTTAGATTCTGCACCAAATCTGGAGTATTTAGACATCAAACACAACAGGTTTATTTCTGGTATAAAGTCCATAATTTATAAAGTCTTTCATAGAATCTGTTTTCTTGTAGTTTTCTTAAAAATATTTGCAAGTGCTTAAGTTACATTTCTTTCAGTTCAAAAGGATACATTTTTCTTTTAGATAGCACCTTAATAAGTTATTAAAAAGGCAGATCTTTTTCCAAAGAGAGTTTCTTTGTCTCTTGAGCTGACCACATGGTACATAACTCATGTTTTGACAGCCCTTCCTCCGAAAGGGTTTCAAGCAGAATTCTTGGAAGTGGCATAACTTTCATTCTTTAATAGGCAAGTTTATAACAGTTAAATTTCTGAATGTCTCATGCTATGCCCTTTCAGGAGAGTACCAATATTACTAGGTTATCTCTTGCAGTATTTGCATAACACATTTTAGTGAATAGTTCCTCTTTCAGAACTCTTGCATTAATAAACTTTAGGTCTTTAGGAGGTAACCATATAAGTTTTAAAATACTGTTTCCTTTATCTCTGAGAATTTCACTTTTGATGCAAAATAGATAATCAAATAACTCACCATCCCTTCAAGTCACATGTCCCAGATTTATTCAAGCATCAAAGCCAGACAGACTGATTTTACTGTATACATTTCATATTGATAACATTTTGCATTCCTTATTTACAGCCAGAGGTTTTCTTCTCATGGTAAAAACATAATGTAGTTTTAACTTAAGGTATCTGTCCATGTCAGGTTCCAGCTAGCACAGTGAGACCATCTGTAATTCATCACCTGTCAAGTTTCCATAGTAACTGTCATTTTAGCAGCTGCTCAGAAAATGAAACTTAACTTTGTAGAGGCTCTATCAAGGGTTAGTTTCAGGACTGTCCCTTGCCTTAAATGGAGATATATAGATGCTATGTCCCTTTTGATTTAGGCAAGATGAAACCAGACCATTTTTTCCAAAGTCTCATCTAGGCAGTGTTTTTTCTTGCTTGCAGCTTATATGGACAGCAGCTTTGACCAGATGTCATAGTATGGCTTCCCAATTACCTTAATTAATCATTAAGCATTTATATAGAATATAAAATAACAATTATAAAATAATGCAGAATAAAACATGTAATAAAATATTTGTATAACTAAGTTTTGTTCCCACAGAGTTGGCTGCAGGACACAGGCCAGGAGCACAGGAGGCAGTGGGAGGAAGCACCAGCAACACATTGTGAGCAGGAGCTGGATGCAAGCTGCTCTTGGGAGGCCAAGAGTGGAAGACGTTCAGGACACCTCGAGGCTTCAAGGGCATCTTGTGAACAGCAAGCAAGATCCTGGAGGCAACCAGGGAAGGACCTCAGGTATTGGAGCAAATCCCAACCAGCTGGGGGATCTATGGCTCAAGTTTGTGGTGCTTCCCATAGAAGAGAAAGGGGACCACTGGCAGGTGTGAGACCTCGGTGGGGTACCTTAAGATCCCCCTGGTTCAGGTGCTAAATGACCTCCTGGTGGTGAAAGATAGTGGAGAGCAGTCTATTCTTGTTCTCCTCAATCTCTCAGCTGCTTTTGACACCCTGACATATGGGGTGCTTTTGGATCACCTGCAGGTTCATTGTGGACTCCCTAGTGTGGTCCTCAACTGGTTCCATTCTTTCCTCACCAGCAGGATGCAGAGGGTGGTCTTAGAGGCTTTTTCCTCCTGATCACTGCCCCTGCCATGTGGGGTCCCCCAGGGTTCCAGTTTGTCCCCCATATTGTTCGCGGTGTATATGCTACCACTAGAGGACATTATAAGATGGTACAGACTGAGTTTTCATTGCGATGCTGATGACTCCCAGCTGTACCTGTCTTTTGCACTCGAACAACAGGATGCGGTCTCAGATTTCAATCGGTGCCTTGCTGAGGTCCAAGACTGGATGAGTGCCAACTTGCTGAGGTTAAATCCGGATAAGATGGAAGTTCTGGTGATGGAACCTAGTCACCTGAGGGTTGATGTGCAGGCTGTTCAAGTCACTGGGCTTAGGCTTGGAGACTCCCAGCTTCTCACCTATTCTAGGGTGAAAGATCTTGGTGTTTTGCTGGATAGCAGCTTAACACTTGAATATCAGGTGCCAGCCATGGTCCAGAGTGGCTTTTACCACCTTTGAAACATTGCCAGGTTTAAACACATGATTCCCTTGGGTGATCTACCATTGCTAGTCCATGCCTTTGTGACATCACAACTTGATTACTGCAGTGCCCTCTACCTAAGGCTGTTTGGGTCTGATCTTTGCCACCTACAGCTGGTGCAGAATACGGCAGCCAGGCTGTTGACTGACCTTCTGAGGTCATGTTACATTACACCTGTGCTGCACGCTCTGCACTGGCTCCCTATTAAGTGGTGGATCACCTTCAAGGTCAGTTTACTGAACTATAAAGCCCTGCATGGTCTGGGGTCCAGTTACCTGCAAGACCTCCTAGAGCCTTACTGCACTTCTTATCCTCTCTGGTCAGCAGAGGAGGGCCTCCTAGTGATTCTCAGGGTTCATTTATAAACATCCAGTGCCCCGGCTTTCTCAGCTGCAGTGCCTACCCTGTGGAATTACATAGAAACATAGAAGTTGACGGCAGATAAGGACCGTAAGGCCCATCCAGTCTGCCCATTTCTTTTTCTACCTTATAAATGTGCCATCGGCCTTTGCTCTGTCAGTGGCCTATCTATTCATAGTCATTTGTATTGCTCCCTTATGCCTATCCCATGCCTGTTTGAAGCCCTGCACTGTATTCATAGCCACCACTTCTTGTGGTAAGCCATTCCATGCATCCACCACCTTTCTGTGAAAAGAATTTCCTCACATTCCCCTTAATCGGCCTCCTCTAATCTCATGCTGTGTCCTCTTGTCCTGCTATTTTCTTATATTTAAACATGTTAGACTCTTTCACCTTGTTTATGCCCTAAGGTGTTTGAATGCCTCGATCATATCACCTCTCTCCTCCTTTGCTCAAGGGTATACATATTGAGCTCCGTTAATCTGTCCTCATATGTCTTCTGATGCAGTCCCTGCACCATTTTGGTTGCCCTTCTTGGACTGCCTCAATTTGATTAATGTCCTTGTGAAGGTGTGGCCTCCAATACTGCGCAGTACTCCAGATGGGGCCTAACCAGTGTCTTTACAGAGGATTATTACCTCCCTCTTACGACTTGTGATACCCCTACTAATACACCCTAACACCCCCCTAGCCTTACCTACTGCTTTAGAGGTCTGCTTGGATGATTTTAGGTCATCAGTGATGATGATGCCCAAGTCTCTTTCTTCCTTTGTGACTGCTAGCAACTCCCCTCCGAGCCTATAGGTGGCTTCAGGGTTTCTCTTCCCTATGTGCATGATTTTGCACTTCTTTGCATTAAATCCCAGTTGCCACTCTTCTGACCATTCTGCTAGTTTATCCAGATCTCTTCTCATTCTGCCCACCCCATCTGGATCATCTATTCTGTTGCAGATCTTGGTGTCATCTGCAAACAGACAAGCCTTACCCTCTAGTCCATCTGCAAGGTCACTAATGAAGATGTTGAAGAGGACTGGCCCCAGGACTGATCCTTGAGGTACCCCACTTGTGACTTGCATCTCTTCTGACTGTATACCATTTACCACCACTCTCTGTTTTCTGTCCGTCAACCAGTTTGCCACCCAGTTGACCAACTTCTGACACCCGAGCCTACCCAGCTTATTTATCAATCTTCTATGTGGAACAGTGTCAAAAGCTTTGCTGAAGTCAAGGTAGGCGACATCAACTGCTCCCCTTGGTCCACCACTCTGGTTACCCAGTCAAAGAAATCTATGAGATTAGTTTGACAGGACCTTCCTTTGTAAACCCATGCTGTCTTGGATCCTGTGCCCTATGGATTCCAGGTGTTGCACTATCCCTTTCCTTAGGAGTGCCTCCATAATCTTGCCCACTACTGAGGTAAGACTGGCCGGTCTGTAGTTCCCGCCCTCCTCCCTGCTACCACTCTTGTGGGGCGGGATCACATGAGCCCTTCTCCAGTCTTCTGGGACCTCTCCTGTGCTCAGAGACTCACTAAACAATTCTGCTAATGGCTCTGCTAGTTCCTCCTTTAGCTCCTTAAGTACCCTGGGATGTATGCCATCAGGTCCCATTGCCTTATCCACCCTGAGCTTAGCAAGCTCTTGTAGGACCCTTTCTTTTGTGAAGGGAGTAGTGCTCACCTCCCTCCCCCCTGTGTCCATGATGCTGAGCTGTGGGCCCTGCCCTACCTTCTCTTCAGTAAATACTGCGCAAAAGTATCTATTTAGGATATATGCCTTTACAGGGTCCTCCTCCTCACATGCTCCCTTTTCTCCATTAAGCTTAGCAATACCCCCTCTGGACTTTCTCCTTCCACTAATGTATCTATAGAAAGTCTTGTCACCTTCTTTTACTGTTCATGCTAGTGTTTCCTCAGTTTGGGACTTTGCCTGCCTTACTGCCTTACCTGCTTCCCTTAGGGCAGTTTGGTATGCCTCCCTATCTTCATCCCGCTGTGTTCCCTTATATTTCCTGAAGGCCAGCCTTTTGGCTCTGACCTTTTCTGCTACTGTATTTGAGAACCAAAGTGGTTTCCTTCTTCTTATGCACTTCCTTTTCTGTCTGACACAATGGGATGTTGCTTCAAGTATTGCATCCTTAATGCTTGCCCACTTTGCCTGTACCCCCTCACCTGTGCTTCTTTTTGCCAGGGCTAGCTTAACTCTGTTGGCCATCTTATCAAAGTCAGCTCCTCTGAAGTCCAATATTTTTGCCTTGGAATGGGATGATTTAGATGTAGTAGCCAAATTGAACCATACCATGTGATGGTCACTGGCCCCAGGTGACCTTCTACCTGGAGATCTGTGATCCCTTCTTTGTTAGTCAGTACTAGATCTAGGATAGCCCTGTCTCTTGTGGGTTGCTGTATCAGTTGTTTGAGGCCCTCCCCCTGCAGGGAATCCACTATGAGTCTAGTTCTGGCAGATGTTCCTGCTGGTATTGACCAATCTGTATCCGGCATGTTGAAGTCTCCCATTATCAGAACCTCCCCTTTAGCTGTCATGTTTTGTATATCTTCTAACAGTAATGTGTCTATGTCCTCCCTCTGGTCAGGGGCCTGTAGACAACCCCAGTTCTTATGGCTGTCCCATTTCCTGTTTCCAGGGTGACCCACAGTTCTTCTGGCTCCTTATGTGTATTCTGAATTTCTGTAGCTTTGATATTTTCATTAACATACAGGGCCTCCTCCCCCCTGCACTCGTCTCTTCTGAACAATACATAGCCAGGTACTGAAGTCTCCCAAGTGTGGTTACTGGTAAACCACGCTCACTAATTGCTACTATGTCCAGTTTAGCCTCTGACATTATTGCCTGCAGGTCTGGGATCTTATTTCCCAGGCTGTGAGCATTTATGTACATGATTTTCCATTGGCCAGATTTCGGTGTGTTAGTTGTTGGGTGAAGTTTGGCATTACCCTGTGCGTCGTGGGAGACAAACCTTTTCTTACCTGGTGATGCAAGCAGACAGCAAACATGCTGAATTCCTGTTTGACCACTAGCTGAGGGGAGGGTGTTCTTCCCATTCGACGATGGGATGCTGCACCCCTCCCCATTTGCAGTTTAAATATTCTGCAAAGACATCAAACTTCTGCCCCAATGCACTGACTCCCTCCTTAGTCAGATGCAGTCCATCAAATTTAAAGAACTTTCGCTCCCAGAACTGTTGCCAGTTCCCTACAAATCTGTGTCCTTTTTCCTGGCACCAGCCCTTGAGCCATGTGTTTAGCTCCCCTATCTCCCCTTCTCTGACCTTCTGTCCATCTGCTCCCCTCTCCCAGACTGGCAGGATCTCAGAGAAGGAGATGCCGGACGAAATAGATGATAGTTTGTCACCCAGCCTCGGTCGCTTAGAGAGGTCCCCCTCAGTTAGTGACTTCAGGAATGTTTTGAAGACCTTTTTATTTAGTAAAGTTTTTCCCTCTTTTTAATTCATTATGCTCTGTCCATATTTTTTATTTCTGTTGTATTTAATTTTGTTTATATCATTAGGGTATCTGCAAAGTGCCTAGAGTCACAATGCGATAGAGCATGGTAACAAATTAATAAACTAAAACTAAACTAAACTGTTGGCCCTAAGGCACGTGGCAGGTTCTGCTGAAGACAGCAAGGGAGATCCTTGTGGGGGGTGACCCTGAGACAGGCCCATGCAGAGTCCCCGCACCTGATGACAGCAGGCAAGGTATGCTGAGATTTAAAGAGCTAGTGGATTGGATTAACCAGTTTACCTTTCTGTTTACTTTTTTAAATAGCTTCTAAGTTGTTGGTTTGGTGTAATCTGGTGAATAAGAGTGATGACTACTTTTTTTTACATATATGTACATATTTGTTATGGTTCCGTTACTCACAGTAGGTGCAGCACCATTCTTGAAGTGCAGATCAGAAGTGACACTGTGTGGGGAAGCTGTGGCTGTATTTTTCTGCAGTGGACTGTCTATTAGACTTCAAAGCATACTGTGAGGTGACACAGTTGGCATTTCTAATAACTTGCAGATAGTGTTCTCATGTAACAAAGACTAATTCTGCATTTTAAAAGGCAAAACATTTTCTGCTTTTTTCAAATGCTGAGCCTGTGTTTGTGTGCATCTCCTTTACAATGCCAAGTACAATGTATTTCTGCTGTTTTCTGTAACACCCACCCGATTTATTTTTGCCTACTTTAAATTTGTATGTCAGTCTCATACATGATCATCTTCAATACTGTTGCGGAACAAATAAATGTCAAGTATTCCCCCTCCCTTCAGCCACTTCTGTAAGTAAACAGCATCCCCACCCAAAAAACAGTCCATTCCCATCTCTTCTGGTCCCCCCACCCCTCAAAACCACTAACATAAAGCAAGGTTAGGCTGGGTCTTACCCTGTGCCTTCTTCCACTCCAACGATCCAGTCTTCACCGTCTGGTCTCCACATGACTTGGTGGGGAGAGAAGGGACCAACAGGGCCAGCATGTTCACATCCAAGACCCCTGGTGGGACTTCAGGCAGGGTTCTACCTTCAAGTTCCGCAACCATCGCTGCACAGCTCCTGCTGCTCTTGGCCGTCAGGTCTGTGGCATGGCTGAAACAGGAGACAGAAAAATGAACCAGCATATTTTGTGATGATGGTGCTCATGCCCAGCAGCCTTAGCGGGCCAGGGAACAGAGCTGGAATAGTGCAGCACCCTGTAGCACTGCACATGCATGCACTGCACTTGCAATGTGGACCGTAACTTTGTGGGTTAAATTGGGGGCAGTGTTCCAACAGCACCCCTCTGGCCCCCCAGCTGCCTGACCTTTTCCCTACATCTCTCTTCCATAGTTTGACAAGCATGTCCAATCCTAGTACACAACCCCCCCGGTGACAGGCAATGACCCATCGCTCACCTCCATGGTTGGCTGCCAACGGAACATGCGATCGGATATCCACTGTATGTATTTTATTTATTTTATTTAAACAGCAGTTTGGAAAACCTTTGAGCCATAGGCTCATTTACAAAGATACCTTGTCACAGTAAGACAAATGAAAATACACAGTATAACAGTACAACACATAAGTATAACAGTAACTTAAGACATAGATACAAACAAGCTGGTACAGGTAGGATTGATGCAAACAATACCAGAGTTATGTTGTCCTTAGCAGCTTAGTAATAAGCTTTGTCATAAGTATTGGTCACGGCTTTGACTAGTGGCAATTACAGCATGGTGTTAATAAGGTGGTTACGTATGAAGTTTGAAGCACACGATATAGTTGGAGCTCGGAGATGGAGGAGGGCAGTGTGTTGAACCAGGAGGGGCCCTAAAGCTGAAGGCTCTTTGGCCGTGAGAGGTCCTAGCTCTAGGGATAACAAGAGAGGTTTTCCCAGAGGTCCAGTATGAACTAGTGGGACAGGCGGTGTATGGTGGTGGTCAATCCTGATGGGGATAGCCCAAGGAGGGTCTTTTGTAAGGTACAGGTCAAATATTTGAGGGCTCATCAAGATCAAGTACCAGTGCTTTAGCGTACAGTGAGACAGGTGTTGTCAGCCTAGGGTGCTCAGTAATTAACCTGCAGGCCTTATTCAGAGTAGTGCGAAATTTATGGAGTGCGGTCTGATCAGCAGCACCATACACCGGCAGTCCATAGTCCACTGGGACAGGATAGAGGAGGTGATCATGAAGTCAAGAGCTCCGGGAGGCAGTGTTTATAAGCAAAGATGCCCAATCGGATATTAGTGGCAGTGGCTAGGGCAGCGATGTGTGTCCATGGAAGGAGAGGAGGGGTCAAAATGGATCCCTAGGTATTTATAGGCGCAAACTTGTTCGAGTGGAAAGAGGACCCAGAGTGAATGAGGAGTTTGAAGTTGCAGGACTTGTTTTGGGGATGAGTGAAGAACATGGTTTTGTTTTTAAGATTTATCACCAATCTATGTTCCTTGAACCAGCCCTCGGCTTCAGTGAAGGACTTCTGCAGTGAGTCCTGGAGGGCAATAGGGTTACGACTTGAGGCAAAGATGACTGCATCATCAGCGTACAATAGAATATGTTCCCCGAGCAAGGCGTGGAAGGGTGTTAAGGTAAAGGAGAATAGTAAGGGCCCGGAATGGAGCCCTGGGGAACCCCAGAAAAGATGGGACAGATGTCTGAGTAGGTCCCATTAATTTTACACGCGAGAGCGGTCAGATAGATAACTGGTGCACCAGGAGACAGGCCCAGCAGCAAAACCAGAGAGACTAAGGGCATCAAGAAGGAGGTGGGAGACAGTGTCGAAAGCTTTTGAGAGGTCAATGAAGACAGCACCAGCCAGAGAACCAGTGTCTAAGGAGGAGTGGAGAAAGTTGGAGAACTCTAGGAGGGCTGTGTTGGTACTGTGGCCCGCCTGGAAGCCATGCTGCTCAGGACAAAGGACATTGTAGGTGGAGAGGTAGTCAGAGATTTGAGAGGCCACCATTTTTCCAAGGCCTTGGAGAGAGGAGAGAGAATGGAGTTCGTCAATAGTTTCCAGCCACAGTCCTATCACCACCTTTAAAGATAGGGTGACAGTGGTGACTTTCCAGGCAGTTGGAACCTTCCCAGGCAAGAGAGTGGTTGATGAGGGCATGTGATGGGTAAGGACTGTGTCTAAGACCAGCCCGTAGGATACAGGATCCAGGGTGTCACTGCCTGTACTTATTACTCTTGAGGACAGTGACAAGGTGAGGCCCTAAGTTCTTGGGCAAGAAACACGGCGGAGGAGAAATAAGGTGAGAAAGATTTACGCAGGTGCTGGGGAGGAGGGTCAAAAAATTTGTAGGGAGGATAGGGCTAAGGTCAGTGAATGAGGTGTTGAGGTGGTTGGCTATGAGGGCTGGGTCTGAGGAGATCACACCATTAATGTTGATCTGGGTGGGGAGTGTGCAGTCCCATTTAACTGTTTAATGTTATCCCAGAAGGTTCTGGGGTTCCCCATGAGGCCGTGAGTGAGGACCGATAGTGCTCAGACTTGGCCTTCTGATGGCCTGAGTGCACTTGTTTGGCGGGCAGCATATAACCACCTGTCATTGGGCCGGCCAGTCTCAATGGCTCGGAGCCATAGGTTGTCCCTATGTTTGAGCTGGTGGATCAAAGCTGGGGTTACCCAGGGGGCATTCTGCCTTTTAGAACGGCGGGTCAACATTGGGGCAAAGATATCACAGGCATTATTAAAAGTTTGGGTAAAGAAGAAGAGAGCTGTGTCGATGTCAGGAGTTGCCTGTATAGGAGACCAGTCAATTTGGGACAGAAGTTCCTTAAGTTTTATCAGTCCACCAGGTATTAGCCGCTGGCATGTGGACTGTGCTATGGGTTTGGGGACTGAGGATGACCAGTGGAATAGAATGGGGAGTGATCACTGAGAGAGTCTGGGAGGACGTGTACATTGGGGATCGATTAAGGCGGTTGGTGAGTACCACATCAAGCAGGGTACTGGAGCCTCTCTTGGGGTTAGTCCTGGTAGGGTGGGTAACCAGTTCGTTAGGGTCTATTGCAGAAAAGGAGTCTCGGTAGAGGAGGAGGAGGGCTGAGCCAGTTGACATTTAAGTCACCCACTAGAATTTGATCAGCGGAAGGAGGTAGAGAGGTAAGGTATTCTGTAAGAGAGGCAATGGCCTGCATTTGGTCCCTGGGGGGCACGTATGCAGTAGTCAGATAAAGGGGTCCCTTTAAAGGGTCAGGAGTTAGTTTCAGCGTAAGCACCTGGGCCCTGGAGTCAAGGATGGGAGCAGGCAGGGCTAGTACGGGGAGAGATTCCTTGACATAAATAGCGCAGTCACGCCTGCCTCCCCAACATGGTCAGACCGAAAGGGTGAAACCAGGAAGGGAGACTAGGAGTCAGGGAGGATTCGACAGCCAAGTCTCAACCAGGGTGATGACATCAGGGTTCATTGATGTGACCAGGCATGTAGTGAGTCAAACTTTTAGGAGGCTACAGATATTCATGGAGACCATGCATAGGCCTGTGGTGCGAGTTGGGAGCTCCTGGGAACGGGCCAGGGTTTGGATGAATGTTCCCGACAGGAGTAGTAGCATGACTAACACCCTGGCTGGGAGATGGTGAGAGGTTTTCCTACAATTGACATGAGAAGGGGAGGGAGGTTAAGGAGCAGGGGTGGGCAGGGAGGTACGAAGGGAAGGAAAGAAGAAGAAGACACCCAGATGTGCCTGAGGTGAAGAGAAAGCTAGGGGAGGGCAGGAGGACGGGGACACACAGAGGTCTCAAGGGCAGAAGAGCAGGTTCCAGGAGCAAGGGAGGGAGGGTGCCAGGGCACAGTGTGGACTAGCAGATGGGTAGTGGGTAAGTGCACTGCTAGTGAGGGATAGGCACAGGCAGAGCATGAAGCAGGGCCAATACATTGTGGTGAGCAAGATCCCAGGAAGTAGTGCTGTACAGGTAGGAGTAGGAAGCAGTGAGGGCATAGGTCCCTCTAGTGGCCAAGCAGGTATAACCTGCAAATGGGAAAGTGGGGAGATAGGTTCTGGGCAACAGGACGTGATGTCACTGGATGTGATGTCACAGGGTGGATCCTTAAATTGACAGCCGCCCCTGGGTGGGAGGGTGGTTGGGGCGGGTGGGGCAGACGGCGCGGTATGCACCATTGCAACCTATTAGTCAGTGGCCCCGGACGTGGAGGTGACTGGAGGGTCTATGCTCATCACCGGATGTGTGCTAGGATTGCAGGGGCTTGTCGGGGGGGGGTCAGACCTATGGCGAGGATGTGTAGGGGTTAGTTCAGGCAAGTGGGAGTGGCAGTGGAATATTCTTGCCAAATGGCAATTTAAAGCAAAAGACCTAAAAAATTTCTACATTCATGGCCAATCTATGTAGGACTCCTGCTTGTGAGAGGATATAGGACCAGACACATACAGCAGACTGAGATGAAGTGCTACCAGCTGAGTAGCAGAGTGAGCATTTAAATGACTGCAATCACCACCCAGGACGTCACTTCCGGTCACCATGAGTGGGACTGGTGGAGATCTGCTAAGAAGTCAGATTGCATAGGTTCAGCTGCAGACACGGTTTTTATCTATATATATATATATATATATATATATATATATATATTAACACTTCCGTTTCATTAGATGACAAAGAACAGTATATTTGTGTGTTCCAGTATGTAAGAAAATGAAAAGTCAGCAGGATCCACTAGCTCTTTAAGGAAGCAAGGTACAGTGGGACAATTGTCTCTGGGGTAGAAGGGAAGGGAACTTGATTCCTTTGTAGAGTGGTGCCCATGATATGACCTGCCAGGGAAGGGATTCAAGAGGGTAGATCAGGTGGTTTGCAAGATGGCAAACATGACTGTGCATGTGGGATGCGACCTGGGGGGCTTCGCTCGAGTTAAGGTATAAGGCGGGTCCGTGGATGTTGTTAAGGGAAGTGCTAACTCCTGATATTGCCTCTGGGAACAGAGGAGTTCACACTAAAGGAAGTGTATGCCATTTCAGCATTCTGCAGAAAGCTAAAAGAACCTCAAGACAAAGCAGAGTCCCTGCTTCATAGGATTCTAATAGCAGAACAGAGGAGGAAATAGGGATCCCTTGGCAGAGCAACGCTCTGGTGGACATGGGGAGGCCACCCATGAAGTGCACAGTGCACATAAGGAAGGGACAGAGAGTGTCAAACCACTATTTGCAGAAAGCTGAGAAAATGGGAGCTGCTGGGGATGAGACAGGGATGACATTCTTTCTAGTGGGAGACTGAAGAGTAGTTTACCTGTGACAGCCTGGGAGTGGGGTGGAGAGGAAGTATGGGAAACAAATGAATTGGGATCTCTGGATCCATGATTGCCTGTGTAAATTATTTTTTTTCAAGAACTTTACTGCACATTTGAGAGTGAGCGTGTTAACTGCTATATATATATATCATGGCAAGGTCTCAGGAAAGTCGAAAGCTTTCTAAGTCTGAGAAAGCAGCAACTGAAACATTTCAGTGCAAGGGAGCTCCCATTAAGCAAATATACCCCTAAACATGGGAGTTTCTCCTGGGCCATGCCCGCCCCCATTCCAGGGCTATAATGCTTTTGTATCATATGGGCTCCTAGACCTCTTACATGAGATCAAGGCCTATAAAAAGTAATAGACTGTGAAATGTAACTGGTAGTTGGCACTACAAGAAAAGTGCACGAAAAAAGCTAGACAGTATGTGGCAGATTGTAGGACTGTGGAACACGTGTATACTGACCAATCAGGACGTGAAGATTTCTGGGGGAGTAGCTAGTCTAGTGCTTGTAATGCTGAATAGCACATGTATGTTGTGTGAAAAGTTGCACTGAAACGGTCTGATGCTGGAAAGTTTAGGGCATGGCAAACTAGAAGCAGTGCAGTATGAGAGCAGCTTTGAGTGTCACAGTGTTACATGATACCAGCAGATGTAGGTTGGTCCCTGTAGCCATGACTAGGGTGGAGACACTGGTATCATAGCAGCAGGTCCTATACTTGCATGAATAACTCCAACACAAACTTGAACAGAATGCCTGAAACCACTCAATATATCTAGGCAGTAGCTACGAGAATGGTCAGTGTCACAACACCACCAAGTGTGAGGCTGGTGATAAAGGAGTGGCTACGACACCCCACATGCACCTGGGTACCAAAATGCAAACAATGTGATGCTTACAGACAAGGTACCCAGCTAGTGAGACTGTGTGCCATGCAGATGAGAGGTCATAGGCCAAGCCATTGATGATCAGGTGATATCCGCTCAGACACCAGAGTGACAGATCACAATCAGTGATGACATCAATGATGCCCCTTCCAACAAGGAAGCTCAATTTGAGAAGGGCATGCCACAGCAGCAGGATGGACACAATTCAGATAGGACTGATAATAACATCTTTCTCTATCCCTCAAGCACGGAACTGGTAGCTGCAGCAGTGGAAAAAGAAACTGAGACAGAAGTCAAAATGGACCTGGAAACTAAGACAGATCAGCCATTAACTTCACTACAGGGACTTTGGCCTGGTCAGTATCACCTGTGATTGTCCAAACCCCATGACAACTGAAAAAATACACAGCTGCCTGCCAGTGGTATAGAACCACCATCCATACATCAGGAATCTCCTTAGTGCTCGAAGGTTCAGACAGTGAGCCAGAGGAGCTGCAAAGGAACACCACACTGGTGAGCTTTATGGAGACTGATTCAGCTTGACAGATGATGCAGACAGTGATCAGAGTGCAACCTATGTATCACCAGTTGGGCATGGTCATGGTATGTATAGGCAGCCCGGTGTCCATAGTTTAAAAGTTCATACTACGACAATGCTCAGCTGATGCACTGTGTACCATTCACCATCTAGACAGACCAGTCAGAAGCACATCTTATACTAGTAGAATGGGGACTTTGTTGTAAAACCCCATCCAGTTCATTACTGGTCCTTGACACACAAACGGCCCTAAATTTGGACTCACGATGTTTGTTTCTGGGCTCAGCCAGACCTGTCAGTTGGACTGGTCACTGACCTGACGTTTCACCATATTGTCACCATTGCTTAATCAAGAAAGACTTTCCTGGACACTTTGAGTGAACTGCACCCATTAAGTGCATGCCATGGTGTAATTCCCAGTGTTAAAATTTTTTATACGTGCATGTTTTGAACTCTCTTTCTTCCTAGGGCAGAGGAGAACTGACGAGGCAGATGTCTGGCAAGAAGATGCTCAAGCTGAGGGAAGGAGTATGGTACCAAAAAAAGGTGCAAGGGAAAGGGAAAACCCCTGTATAGCAATAGTTAGGGAAAATCCCCCATGAGCATTTCACACTATACACAGTTCATGTTTTTCCTTATATATAAAAAATATATTGAAACAAACAATACACAGTTACCTGCCAGTGTAGATGAGGTCAGCACCTAAAATCAACCTTGAACTTGGAGGCAAAACAGACCACAAAAGCAGTTAAAAAATAATGCCAAGGTTATTTATTAGTGAACAAGTATGTGAACAGAAAACTAGTTAACTCACAATGAAAAGTTCAGTCAATGCTGCAGGGTGTTCCAAAAAGCTTGCCACTTCCAGTAGTCGTGGATGAACAGATGCAGTGATTCCGATAGCACAATACATCCAGATAAAAACCTGCACAAGAGACTTTAATTAAAGTCTAGAATGTTTACCAAATCTGTTTGTTTGATTTACAAACACCACAAACAAACCATCCAAATGAATAACTGCTGACTTGGAATGTCCCTTCTGTATGACATCATCAAGGAGCGTGCTTATGTGTCAGCCTTACTGGTCATCCTTAGAGCATGCAGCCTGTAGTCAGTGTGTTTCTTATGAGTGTTACACTTAAAGAGACATACACATCAAAAAAAAATAAACACACCAAATAGCCTGGTTAAACAGCACTTAAATACAATATTTACATGCTCAAAAGGTATCTGAGTTGACTGGTTTAAAAGTACTGAGACACAAGCCTCCAACAAGTAAAGCAAAAAGCATTACCTGTTTTGCTGTTCTTCTCAAGCCTTTATTGAAGGGATAAAAGCTTTCTAGATATGCCCCTATTATATCTGGTTTCTGGCAGAGAAGAAAAGTCATGCAATATGATTATTAAAGGTAGAGCCAGAAAGTCATACCTCTTAGGGCCAGGATAGCTATGTTCTCTGCAAGGCATGTGTGGAGAAATATATACAAAACACCTGCTATTTCTAGAGGTAGAGCCAGAAAGTCATACCTCTTAGGACCAGGATCGTTGTGTTCTCCAAGGCATGTGTAGAAAGCCCCTGCAGATTCCAGACCAGGCAGAATAAACTACTTGGGCATGTTTGCAGATGTAAATTACCTGCCTTGGTATTATATTTTGTTGGGCAGAGCAGAAAAGTCATGCCTTTTGTTGCTGGAGGTAGAACCCAAAAGTCATACCTCTTATAGGTCCCCAGGTGTGAAGGAAGCAAAAAGAGGAAGAGTGGCAGGTGGCCTTGTGACCTTAGTAAAAATAGATAAGGGTATATCTGCAGACCTATTGTATAACAATAAGAATATAATTATACTTTATATACAATTTAAAGGGAAAAAAATGTGCTTGGCTAATGTGTATTTACCACCCACAAATTCTAAGTTTTTTGACCTATCACTTTGGGAGAAGTTAGAAGAATTTATACACAAGCTGGGCTGTCACCACTTGTGAAGAATTTATCTTATGTGGTGACTTCAATGCAAGAACTGGAGCCTGTGATGGCTATGCTGAAAACGACTACCATAATTGGTGCCATTCAGAAGCATTTCATTATCCTAGAAAATCTAAAGATAGTAAAATAAACAAGATGGGTCAAAAATTAATAGAGATTCTGCTGTTTCATAATACGGCACCCATAAGCAGCAAACTATATGGAGATCAAGCTGGGAATTTTAACCACTTTACTACAAGAGGCGCTTCAACTATAGATTATATTTTCTGGAATGGGGATATTACTTTTTGGGAAACTTTAAAATCTCCAATAAGAGGAGAAAGCAATCATTTCCCTTTGATACTAAAATCAAAATAATTAGAAAAACACATTCATATTACGTCACAACCATTACATCTGGAGATACGAAATACCAAAATTAAATGGCAGGATAATGCAACTGATTCCATTAGAGACTTCTTGACAAATACTATCATAGAAGTTTCTCATGGAAATAGGGATATTTTGACACTACATCAGGGTGTTCTGATGTGTCTTGAGAAAATTAGAGCTTCCCTCACAGTGACATATAACAACAAAAACGATGAAAAAAAATGGAACTTGGTTTGATGAGGAGTGTCGAAAAGCAAAGAAGAAACTTAAAAGTTAGATAAGAAAGGCAAGCGTTCAAAAATCTGCCATCATCTTTAGAGAACTCGGCCAAAGTAGATAAGAATATAAGAACTTTCTTATGCTGAAACAGAGTGAATATCAGCAAAAGCAATGGAGTAATATGCTTACAGCCATAAATGATCATGATTATCAAACATATTGTTTGTTGCTAGCAAAGGGAACTAATAGTATACAATATCAAATAGATACACATATAACTTTGGACACATGGACCTTACATTATTCTTTTAAATTTTTCTCTCCTGATATCAAAAATACATGTGCATTCTTTGATTATAATATGTTACAATTCCCTGTTTATCATATGCTGAAGTATAATGTGCAATAGCTTCTTTAAAAGCCAAGAAGGCTCCTGGCCCAGATCTTATACCATCTGAAGTGTATTTAAGTGTACCATCTCTCTAGGCTGCTTTACTTACTGAGTATTTTAACTGTTGTTGCCAAATATTAGTTTTCCCATCTTCTTGGAAAGGTGCAATAATAATCTCAATATGTACAAAAGGAGACAAGTCTGATCCAACTATGTACAGGCCAATATCATTATTAGATAGTATGGGGGAAATTTTTGCTAAACTAATATTTAACAGACTTAGGGAGCAGCTTGTACAGTTGGGGGATTTGTCTGAAGCACAAGCAGGATTTAGATCTGGATATTGCACCATAGATAATTGTTATGTAATCAGGCATCTATACGAAAAATGTTGTTTTACGCAAACAGAAATTATATGCTGCCTTTATAGATTTTAGTACAGCTTTTGATATAATTTCCAGAAATATGCTATGGGATTTAATGGTGGAAAACGGATTCTTGCTGGAACTAATAGTAATTATTAGAGAACTATATACTTCTACATGGGCTCAGGTTAAATTGGGTGCTAGGGGACAACTCTCCTCTACTTTCCCAACTAACATGGGAGTGAGACAGGGTTGCATCCTTGCACTGCTTCTATTTTGTGTCTATATTGACAAACTTTTACATGAACCGAATTCTGTACATACTGATTCCCCAAAGATTCTGGACAAGCACTGTGGTGTTCTAACATATGCTGATGATTTGGTCCTGTTCTCCTTAACTCAATCAGGCCTGCAGGCTAAGCTAAATATATTAGACAGATATGCACTTGAATATAATTTAAGAGTGAACAATCAAAAAAGTCAGGTTCTTATTTTCAGAACAAATATAAAAAGTAGTAAATCATGGAAAATAGGGACAAAAGAGATTTCTACTGTGGATAATCATGTTTATTTAGGTTAATTGTTGTCAGGATCTTCTACTTGCTTTTTCTACTATCTGACAATGTTCACCCCAATCTTGACCCAGCAGCACTCCCCCAACTGCGGCCACCCACGGGGCCTCGAATAGCCGCTATGAATATCTGCAGCCTGCCTTAAAAAATGGCACCCCTGCACTGCTGGACAGCACAGCACCAATCAGACATTCTGGCTTTAACAGAAACCTGGTTGTCAGCCAAGACCCCAGACTCATTTGTCTCTATTCCTGGCTACTCTCTCATTAGGCTTGATCGTAACGGCAAGAGAGGCAGTGGCTGTGCCTTCTATGTAAATGACTCACTGCATTACCAAGCCCTGCCTGCACCCTCCCTAGACCATGGTGCCCAATCCCTCTCAATAAAACTCTCCCCTGACCCAAACCATGCTCCTCTTACTCTCACCGTCGCCTACATCCCACCCTACAGCCAATCCCCTGCCTGTAAAGCACTCTCTGACTATCTAGTCAGCCGCCCCCACAAAATGGAACAAGTCCTAGTTGGGGATCTCAACATAAACTGGCCGGTGAGTTCATCAACACATGCCAAAGATACCTTTGCTGCGTTAGATATGACCCAGCTGGTATCCCAGCCTACCAGGGCCAACACCACTAATGGAACCCACACCCTACTAGATATCCTGCTCACTAATCGTCCCCACCATATTACTGACCTGGGTGTCTTACCCAACACCTTAAGTGACCACTCCCCAATCATCTTCAGCTGGTCCTGTCAGCTACCTAAACCACCACCAAATGTCACCTTTCATCGTCGACTACACCCAGGAGGCATAGCCAAACTCAAGCAATATCTAAGTAACTGGGACTGGTCCCCTATTTCCCAAGCCCAGCACATAGATGATGCATTGCACTACTTCACCACCACCTTTAATACTGCCTGTGATGCTTTTGCACTGACCATCAAAGTGACTACTAAGAAACGCAGTGCCCCCGGATCACCCCAGGACTCCTGCAACAGTTCAAAATGCCTGACAACCTCTGGCATCATGCCACTGCCTCTGGTTTGCTAAGTGATAGGCAGGCCTATAATGCTGCCCGCAATAAGTGTTCCTGGGCAATCCGCAAGGCCAAGGTGGAGCACTATATAACCGCCCTAGCCACCTCCTGGGGTAGCATGAGAAAGTTATGGGATAACATCAAGGAGCTTAATGTTAAATCCCACTCTCCCCCCCCTAACAAGTTAGTGTTAATGGTACTACCACCACAAACACACTTGAGATAGCTAACTGCCTCAACTGCACCTTCTCAGACCTCAGCTCAGTCCTCCTTAGCAACTTTTTGATCCAATTCAGCCTACCCCACTGCCTGAGCTCCTTCACCCCCTTCAAACTCAGAGTCATTACCCCTACAGAAGTGAAAGCCTACCTGTCCAAAGCCCTCCAGAGCTCCAATTACTGCAAAGACACCTTCGATATGCGTATCCTATACCTCACGCTAGACTCAGTTATCGCCCCACTCACGGACCTTCTTAATCTGTCCCTGCACCTGGGCCAGTTTCCAATCTCATGGAAAATGGCAGTGATAACACCAATATTGAAATGTGGTGACAGCTCCCTCCCAAACAACTACCGGCCCATCTCAATTCTTCCCCCACTCTCTAAAGCCCTTGAAAAGATCATGGCCAATCAGCTCACTGACTACCACCTCACACACAACCTCTTATGTAGGGAGCAGCACGGTTTCAGAGCTGGTCATAGCACTACGATGGCCCTCACAGAATTCGCTAACTCCCTGCACTCCACGCTTGACAAGGGGCACCTCACAGGGGCTGTGTTTATAGACCTCTCAAAGGCCTTCGACATGGTTTCTCATCCCCTCCATCTTAACATGTTACAACAAATTGGGGTCTCGCATTGTCCACTCTCATGGTTCTCCAGCTATCTTTCATCTAGAACCTAATGTGTTAAAATTAATAATACCATATCTACTATGCTGCCTGTGTGCTCAGGAGTTTCCCAGGGATCTATCCTGGGTCCCCTGCTATTCAGCATCTACCTCAATGCCCTGCCTAAATCCTGCCCCGGCAACCTTCTCCTCTACACAGATGACACTGTTCTTTATGCTGCACATCCTGATCCTCTCTCTCTCCAGTGTACCTTATAAAACTCCTTCTTTCAGACTGAACACTGGTTTGCTGAACACAGATTGGTGGTCAACATTAAAAAAACTAAGATAATGCTCTATGCCCACCGCCAAAACAGATCAAAGGATTTCCCCCTGGAAATACTCTCCACCTCTCTCATCCCACTGGAACAGGTCCAAAAGTATAAGTATCTAGGTATTACCTTTGACTCTTCCCTGTCATTCCATGAACATATAAAAATCCTCACCTCCACCACCAACACCCACATTGGTCTCCTTTACAGAGATAAAGACTGCCTGCCACCTAAAGTACTTTGCCAGGCCATTACCTCCTCAGTCTTATCGCTGGTGGACTATTGCCTCACAATCTATGCTGCTGCCAACCCTACGGCACTTCATCAAATACAAGTAGTTATCAATAAGGCCTGCCGGATCCTCTCTGGTGTTGACAGAAATACACATACCTGCACCCTATATGCGCTCACCAATATCCTCTCCCTTGAGGAAAGACTATTATACCAGACCTGTCTCTTCACCAAAAAAATCCACCTGGGTTTAACCCCAATAGGTGTCTTGGCTTCTCTTCAGGCAGCCACCATCTCAGTGTCCACACGGGCTGCCCCAAAAACTATCTGGAAGGTGCCTAGGGTCAGGACCACCTTGGCCCAGCGATCCTTCCCCCTTAGAGCTCCATCCCGGTACAATGCCCTCCCTCCGGCTACTGTCACATCAATCACCAATCTAGGTCCTTTTAAAGCTGCCTTAAGGGCCCATATCCTCTCCTCACATCAATGCCAGTGTAACCGGTAACCTGTGGATCCTGCACCATGCTGCTAGGCCACGCACCCACCCTTGGCCAGGCAGTGGAAAGCCCTCACTATTTCTAGCCTACAGACTCCTCACCTCCCTTGGTTACCTTATAGTTGCACTGGACTATGAATGCATTGTATTATGTATAAGACAAGGCCTCTCTGAGGTGGCTTACTACCAATTCATATCATGCATTGCTTTAGCTACCAATTGTATAGGTCTTAACCGCTCATTAGGTAAATATGTTGATAACTCTGCCCTGTTTTAGCTACCAAATGTATAGGCATTAACCCGTGCTCATTGTACTTATACTCTGTATGATTGCTCACCCACATTTATTCTATGTATGTACTGTATGAATGTCTATGTTTTATTCTGACGTGGAGCCTTTGGAAACAAGTCTATGACGCAAAGGGTTGTAATTCCGATTTCCTAAATAAATAAATAAATGGACTAAACATCTGCAAATGACATTCACTAAATAAAAAAAAAAGTCGCTTCTTTGCAGATGTTTAATAAAACGTTTGGAGGGAATTCTAATAAACCACTTTTGTCTGCAGTACAAGCCAAATATAACACCCAGGCACTTTATAATGATGAGATTTGACATCAGAATCAGGATAAACTAGAAGTTCCACTAAATAAACTTCTTAGAGTAAGTCTAGGACTCAATAATTCTGTTCTGGCTTCTTTATTAAGGGCAGAGTTAGGGACTTTCTGTCTTAAAGCATATTTTGCTGCCAGGATGGTAAATTACTGGATTAAGTTACATCAGCATAAACAGAACAGGTATACATATTTTTGTCTAAGGGAGAAATATACTTGGCTTAGTCTTGGGCATCTGAAATCTGAGTGGTTGGTCTCAGTTTTTCTAATTTTGCAGGAAACAGGGCTAAGTCATTTGAAAAATTATAGAGATAAGGGCGTTACTATCAGGCTCAAATACCAAATATATGTTACGAATAAATTTAAGGAGCATTATAGAACTTTGGATCTTGATTATATTAGAAAATTGAAGTTCTCACCTTGGGTCAGGACTAATGATCATGTACACCATTATAGATAGTATTTAAATACTCTTACTGATGTAAACCAGAGAATGCTCTTTACCAGGTACAGGTTAGAATGATTCCCAAGTACATATAATATTTTGGAGGCTATTTTCGGGAGGGAAGCCTCAGAACAATTTAAATTCTGTTCCTGTACCTGTACTGTCCTAGAAAACCTGAAATGTGTAATATTTGTTTGCGAATGGTATAATGTCCCTAGAGCTAACTGGCTTAGTCCACTTTGCTGTACTATACAGTCGGAGGATCAAGATATTTTGCCGAGCCTATTTTTTACATCTAATGATGAAATTGTAATTAGAGCTGTAGCTAAATACCTAGTTAATATTTCCAGAATACACTTTAAACATACTATTTCCAATGTACAGTAGCAGTAGCTAAATGAGTAACTATCTAAGCTACAAGGTACTGAATAGTATAGTTAAGACATCTTCAAATCTGACGTGTTACTTAAATCTGCTGTTTTTTGAATCTTTTTAATGAACTAAACACTGTCATTTATTGCACTTTAAAAACACCTTGCTGGATTTCTCTCAATGAACCAATCACCGCCACTTTATTGTATCTCAATATTTTGCACTTCTATGTATTTGTTTTTCTGGTATTTATTGTGTTGTATATGTTTGTATGATTTTATACTTATGTTTTGTAATTGAAAAGGTCTTTGACCGATCAATAAAATCAACTACTACTACTACTACCACTTAAAGAAGCTGGAGGGTACGTGAATAAATGCCCATCGGGGATCCAAACAGGCAGAGCAGGCAGGCCATGCCTTTTGTTGCTGGAGGTACAGCCCAAAAGTCATACCTCTTATAGGAGCTAGAGGACATGTGAATAAATGCCCACCGAGGATCAAAACAGGCAGAGCAGACAAGTCATACCTTGTTATATTCGCTCCTCAAGCCTTTGTTGTAAAAAGTAAAACTTGTGAGGCGTGTCTCATTTTGATGGGTAGAGCAATAAAGTCATGCCCCTATTAATTCCTAAGGAGCAGTATATAAGGGCGACGGGAATTTACTCTACAGAAGCAAGCTTCAAACAAGCCAGTTGTGGCCTCCCCCTGGGTTTTTGTTCCCCAAGTGCATGAT
The DNA here is from genome assembly GCA_016271365.2 of Neoceratodus forsteri. Taxonomy (NCBI): domain Eukaryota; kingdom Metazoa; phylum Chordata; order Ceratodontiformes; family Ceratodontidae; genus Neoceratodus; species Neoceratodus forsteri. Next base: position 1,551,774,789 of record CM057450.1, read on the forward strand.
TTTACACTTCTTGGCAAAGAGTCCGTGCTGCCACACTATTGCCCACTCCTCTAACTTGGCTAAGTCTCTCCTCATCTTCTCCACCCCCCTCTGGAGTGTCAACCCTAATGCAGATCTTGGTGTCATCTGCAAAGAGGCACACCTTTCCTTTGAGTCCCTCCACAATGATGCTAATAAAGACATTAAAGAGGACTGGCCCCAGTATTGAACCCTGTGGCAACCCACTGGTTACTCCCCTTTCTTCAGACTGAACTCCATTTACCACCACCCTCTGTGTCCTGTTGCTAAGCCAATTTCTGACCAGTTTACCACCTTGTGACCCACTCCCAGACTGCTCAACTTGTTTACTAACTCTTGTGTGGAACTGTGTCAAATGCCTTGCTAAAATCTAAGTAGGCCATGTCCACCTCCCCTCCCTGATCTATTACCCTTGTCACCCAGTCAAAAAAATCTATCAGATTCATTTGACAAGACTTTCCTGTTGTGAATCCATGTTGCTTTAGGTCCAGTGCCCCATTGGTTTCTAGGTATTCCACAATCCTCTCCTTTAACAGTGATTCCATCATCTTTCTCACCACTGAGGTCAAACTGACTGGCTTACACTTTCCAGCTTCTACCTTGCTTCCACTTTTGTAAAGGGGTAACATGTTTGTCCCTCCTCTAGTCCTCTTTTACTACTCCCTCCTCTAACGATTTGTTGAATAGGCCTGTCAGTGGTGTCAGTAGAAACCTATCTGAGTTCTTTTAATATTCTGGGATGTATATCATCTGGCCCCATCGCCTTGTCCACCTTCAGTTTCAAGAGTTCCTTTAGGGCTCTCTCTTCTGTGAATGGTCTGGTGTCCACCCCTCTTCCCTCTATGTGTTTACTGGATAATTCCGGTCCCTCTCCCTCCCCTTCTTTAGAAACATAGAAACAAAGAAGTTGATGGCAGATAAGGACCACAAGGCCCATCCAGTCTACCCATTTATTTTTCTACCTCATGAATGTGCCATCGGCATTTGCTCTGTCAATGGCCTATCTATTCACACTTATCTGTATTGCTCCCTTATGTTTATCCCATGCCTGTTTGAAGCCCTGCACTGTATTCATATCCAGCATGTCCTCAGGTAGGCCATTCCATGCATCCGCCACCCTTTCTGTGAAAAAGAACTTCCTCACATTACCCTTAATCGGCCTCCCTCTAATCTCATGCTGTGCCCTCTTGTCCTGCTATTTTTCTTATATTAAGACATGTTAGACTCTTTCACCTTGTTAATGCCCTTAAGGTGTTTGAATGTTTCAATAATATCACCTCTCTCCCTCCTTTGCTCTAGGGTATACACATTGAGTTCCGTTAATCTGTCCTCATATGTTTTCTGATGTAGTCCCTGCAACATTTTGGTTGCCCTTCTCTGGACTGCCTCAATTTGGTTAATGTCCTGTAACTGAGGGAACGGTGGATGTGGCAGTGGTCACTGAGACCTGGACCACCGCAGGACATGACTGGGACCTGAACCTGGAGGGTTACACTATGTTCAGGAAGGACAGGGGGGAAGGAAGGAGAGGAGGGGTAGCAATAATAGTCAAAAACTGCATTGGCATAGGGGGAGTAGAGGAGGTGGAGAGAACCGTGGAGGCAATTTGGGTCACCTTGATAACAAAGGGGGGGCAAGAAAGTAAAAATAGGAGTGGTGTATAGACCCCCTGCACTGGCGGAGGAGCTGCAGGAGAGTCTGGTGGCAGATGTTGGGAGACACTGCAGATTGGGCAGGGGAAGGGTGGTGGTGTTGGGGGACTTAAACATGCCAGGAACAGACTGGAAGACTATGACATCCTCGGTGGCCAGGGAACAGAGGTTGTTGGATGTCTTTCAAGACGTGTTCCTAACTCAGCAGGTGGAGGAACCGACCAGGGAGGCGCGGGTACTGGATGTGGTTCTGGTAGACAGTGACCAGATTGGGGGCCTAGAGGTAAGGGACCCGTTGGCGGGGAGTGACCATGCCAGGGTCTGGTTCTGCCTGGACCTAGGAGGGGTAGAAGGCTGCACAAAGACGGAGGTAACTGACTTCAGGGGGTTGGATTTTAAGGAAATGGGAAGGATCCTTAAGGAGCATTTGGATGTGATTGGGTCAGACATGGACGCTGACAGTAGGTGGGAAATCATCAGGAAAGGGGTGCAGGATGCTACCAGCACCTGTGCAAGAGTATGATGAAAATGCGGTAGGGCGCGAAAACCCTGCTGGTGGACCAGGGAGGTCCAGGAGGTGGTGCCGGGAAAGAAGGAAACCTATATGAAATTCAAGTGCTCAAGGAGTGAAAGGGATCGAGGGGAGTATGAGCTGATGGCTAGAAGGGCCACTAGGGTGGAGAGGGTGGCTAAGGCAAGGAAGGAGCAGAACCTGGCCTGGGAAATTAGGAGAGGGAACAAGTGGTTCTTTAGATACATTGGGGAAAAACGAAATGGTGAAGGGGCATATTAGCAGGATTAAAACAGGGGAAAGATGGGCACAAGAGCTGGAGGAGCAGGCTGAGGTACTAAATGAGTACTTCACCTCAGTTTTCACCAAGGAAAATGGGGGTGCTGCATCATACATGGGAGGAGACAATGATACTGAGGAGGCGGAGGCCCTTACCGATAGGCGGGTCTGGGGAGAGGGGGAGGCATCACTGGCAGGAGGGGGGAAGGCTAAGCAGGGAGAAGAGGTAGCGAAGGTGGAAATCACAGCACAGAGAGTGAGGGAAGCCCTCAGGACCCTTAAGACAGAGAAAGCACCGGGGCCTGATAAATTACATCCCAGAATGCTGAAGGAACTTACAGATGTCCTGGCAAACCCCCTGGCGGAGCTTTTCACCATCTCTCTGAGAACAGGGTGGGTGCCCCAGGACTGGAAGGTGGCACATATAGTGCCTATCCACAAGGGGGGATCAAGGGAGGTGGCAGGGAAACTACAGGCCTGTCAGCCTGACATCGGTGTGGGGTGATGTGATGGAGGGCATTGTCAAGGAGAGGCTAGGGGGACCTGGAAAAGTCAGGGTGCCTGGACGATAGACAGTCATGGATTTGTCCTGGGGAAATCGTGTCAGACAAACCTTTGTGGAGTTCAATGACTGGGTGACAAGTGCCTTGGACCTGGGTAGACCAGTGGACGCCCTCTTCTAGACTTCAGCAAGGCATTTGACTCTGTTCCTCACGAGGCATGTTGGATAAGCTGGGAGAAATGGGGGTGGGGAACAGATGATCAGATGGATAGGCAATTGGCTCCAGGACCGGACCCAGAGGGTCATAGTTGGTGGGATAGTCTCATCCCGAGGGAGGGTCATTAGTGGGGTCCCACAGGGATCAGTCCTTGGGCCCCTCCTGTTCAACGCCTATGTCTCTGACATAAGGACAGGTATCAGGAGTGAGATGAGCCTCTTTGTGGATGACTCAAAACTGGGGCGGTGGTGGATGGGGAGGAGGGGAAGGTGGCCCTACAGGGGGACCTGGAGGCTCTGGAAAGATGGTCTAGAAAGTGGAAGCTGAGGTTCAATGCAGGGAAATGCAAGGTACTGCACCTAGGGGCCAGAAACCCGGGACAAGTGTACACCCTGGGGGTGGGGAATGCTACAAGTCTTGATGGCTAAGAGGGACCTGGGGGTGGTGGTGGATGTCAAGATGAACAACTCAGAGACTTGTAGGAGGACAGCAACCAAGGCCAACAGGATGCTGGGATGCATCGCTAGGGGGATCACCTCCAGAAGGAGGGAAGTGATACTCCCTCTGTATAACTGCTTGGTGAGGCCACACCTCAAGTACTGTGTGCAGTTTTGGAGGCCACACTTAAAGAGGGACATTAAACTCCTGGAGAGGGTCCAGAGGAGGGCAGTCAAAATGATTTGGGGCCTGGAGGACAGGACCTATGGGGAGAGGCTTGAAGAGCTAAATATGTACACATTGGAAGAGAGAAGGGACTGGGGGAACATGATAGAGGTCTTCAGGTACATGAAGGGGGTAAATAGGTGAGGAGCAGTCAGGGTGCTTCGAAGGAAGGAGGAGGGGGCAGCTAGAGGGCATGGGTGGAAGCTGGAAGGGAAGATTCAGGGGAGAAAGGAGGAGGTGCTACTTCACTGAGAGGGTGATGGAGCCATGGAATGCGCTGCCCAAGGGGCTGGTGGAGGCAGAGATGGTGGAGGGGTTCAAGAGGGGGTGGGACAGGTACAGGGGTAGGGTTCTGGAAGCAAAATCCAATGCAGTGAGAATATCCGGAACTGGGAAGGGAGAAGCTAGAGAAGGCGAGGGGGGCAGCAAAGTCAGCTCCCAGGGTGGGGGCTGACCAAACAAGCAGATGCGAAAGACCATTAGGCCTATTCTGCTGGCATTTTAGTATGTTAGTATGTCCTTGTGAAGGTGTGGCCTCTAGTACTGCATACAGTACTCCAGATGGGGCCTAACCAGTGTCTTGTAAAGAGGGATTATTACCTCCCTCTTATGACTTGTGATACCCCTACTAATACACCCCAACATCCCCCTAGCCTTACCTAGTGCTTTAGTGGTCTGCTTGGATGATTTCAGGTCATCTGTGATGATGATGCCCAAGTCTCTTTCTTCCCTTGTGACTGTCAGCAACTCCCCTCCCAGCCTATAGGTGGCTTCAGGGTTTCTCTTCCCTATGTGCATGATCTTGCACTTCTTTGTGTTAAACCCCAGTTGCCACTCTTCCAACCATTTTGCCAATTTATCCAGATCCTCTCTCATTCTGCCCACCCCATCTGGATCATCTACTCTGTTGCAGATCTTGGTGTCATCTGCAAACAGACAAACCTTATCCTCCAGTCCATCTGCAATGTCACTGATGAAGATATTGAAGAGGACTGGCTCCAAGACAGATCCCTGAGGTACCCCACTTGTGACTTGCATTTCTTCTGACTGTATACCGTTTACCACCACTCTCAGTTTTCTGCCCATCAACCAGTTTGCCACTCAGTTGACCAACTTCTGACCCATCCGAGCCTACTCAGCTTATTAATCAATCTTCTATGTGGAACAGTATCGAAAGCTTTGCTGAAGTCAAGGTAGGCAACATCAACTGCTCCCCCTTGGTCCACCACTTTGGTTACCGAGTCAAAGAAATCTATGAGATTAGTTTGACAGGACCTTCCTGTTGTAAACCCATGCTGTCTTGGATCCTGTGCTCCTATGAATTCCAGGTGTTGCACTATCCTTTCCTAAAGGAGTGCCTCCATAATCTTGCTCACTACTGAGGTAAGACTGACTGGTCTGTAGTTCCCTGCCTCCTCCCTGCTACCACTCTTGTGGAGCAGGATCACATGAGCCCTTTTCCAGTCTTCTGGGACCTCTCCTGTGCTCAGAGACTTACTAAACAGTTCTGATAATGGCTCTGCTAGTTCCACCCTTAGCTCCTTATGTACCCTGGGATGTATGCCATCAGGTCCCATTGCCTTGTCCACCCTGAGCTTATCGAGCTTTTGTAGGACCCTTTCCTTTGTGAAGGGACTAGTGCACACCTCCCTCCCCCCTGTGTCCATGGTACTGAGCTGTGGACCCTGCCCTACCTTCTCCTCAGTAAATAATGAGCAGAAGTATCTATTTAGGATAGATGCTTTTTACATGGCTCGCCCCTCCTCACACGCCTTTATCCCCTTTGATCTTAGTACACACTCTAGACTTTCTCCTTTCACTAATGTATCTATAGAAAGTCTTGTTACCTTCTTTTACTGTTCATGCTAGTGTTTTCTCGGGTTGGGCCTTTGCCTGCCTTATCGCCTTCCCTGCTTCCCTTAGGGAAGTTTGGTATGCCTCCCTATCTTTATCCCACTGCATTCCCTTATATTTCCTGAAGGCCAGCCTTTTGGCACTGACCTTTTCTGCTACTGTTTTTGAGAATCATAGTGGTTTCCTTCTTCTTTTGCACTTCCTTTTCTCTCTAACACAATGGGATGTTGTTTTATGTATTGCATCCTTAATGCTTGCCCACTTTGCCTGTACCGCCTCACCTGTATTTCTTCTTGCCAGGGCTAGCTTAACTCTGTTGGCCATCTCATCAAAGTTAGCTCCTCTGAAGTCCCATATTTTTGCCTTGGAATGGGATGATTTAGTTCTAGTGGCCAAATTGAACCATATCAAGTGATGGTCACTGGTCCCCAGGTGACCTTCTAACTGGACATCTGTGATCCTTTCCCTATTAGTCAGTACTAGATCTAAGATAACCCTGTCTCTTGTGGGTTGTTGTACCAGTTGTTTGAGGCCCTTCCCCTGCAGGGAATCCACTATGTGTCTAGTTCTGGCAGATGTTCCTGCTGGTATTAACCAATCTGTATCTGGCATGTTGAAGTCTCCCATTATCAGAGCCTCCCCCTTAGCTGTCATGTTTTGTATATTTTCTAATAGTAATGTGTCTATGTCCTCCCCCTGGTCTGGAGGCCTGTAGACAGCCCCAGTTCGTATGGATGTCCCATTTCCTGTTTCCAGGGTGACCCACAGTTCTTCTGGCTCCTTATGTGTATTCTGAATTTTTGTAGCTTTGATATTTTCATTGACATAAAGGGCCACCCCCTCCTTTTGCACCTCAGTCTCTTCTGAACAGTACATAGCCGGGTACTGAAGTCTCCCAAGTGTGGTTACTGGTGAACCATGTCTCACTAATGGCTACTATGTCCAGTTTAGCCTCTGTCACTATTGCCTGCAGGTCTGGGATCTTGTTTCCAGACTGCGAGCATTTGTGTACATGATTTTCCACTGGCCAGATTTTGGTGTGTTAGTTGTTGGGCGAGGTCTGGCGTTTCCCCTGTGCGTTGTATGGGGACCCGGACCTCTTTCCTTACCTGGTGATGCAAATGAACCACAAACATGCTGAACTCCTGTTTGATCACTAGCTGAAGGGGAGGGGTGTTCTTCCCATTCGACATATCGGGTACTACACCCCTCTCCCTATTTGCTAGTTATCAAACTTCTGCCCCAATGCACTGACTCCCTCCTTAGTCAGATGCAGTCCATCAAATTTAAAGAACTTTCACTCCCAAAATTGTTGCCAGTTACATACAAATTTGTGTCCTTTTTCCTGGCACCAGCCCTTGAGCCACATGTTTAGCTCCCCTATCTCCCCTTCTCTGACCTTCCATCCATCTGCCCCCCTCTCCCAGACTGGTAGGATCTCAGAGAAGGAGATGCCAGATGAAATGGATGATAGTTTGTTACCCAGTCTGGTCAGGTGTTCCTTGGTCTCCACAACTGACTGGCTGGTGAGATTGTTAGTCCCTATGTGTACCAGGACATCGATGTTTTCTCCTGCTTCCTGTACAGTTTTAGGAATGCGGTCAGTGTCTCTCCATGCTGATGTACCTGGGAGACATCTGACCATTACCCCTGGCTGGAGATTGGTATCAACTCCCCAAATCATGGAGTCTCCTATGATCAGAAGTGTTTTGGATTTCCTTTTTGCTTTTTTTGTTTTGGTTCCTGTTTTGAGCGAGTTTTGTTGTGCTAGCTCCTCTGCTGCAGTGTCCTGCTCTGCAGTGTCCTCTGCCCCTTTGTTTGATTTCAGAGATAGAGGCAGATACCTGTTTGTAGTTTTTGTATGGTTTGTGGAGGTGATATGTTGGAGAGCACCGAGTGATGGGGCACCCGATTTGCCCCTCCTAACCACCTGCCAACCTCCCGGACCAACTACCCTCTGTGGTCGAGGTGCTACTGTTGGATGTTGGGGAAATGGCGAGTGGTTCTTATAATATATTTCTTCCTGAATATGCGATTTGAGACTTGCAATCTCTGCCCATGCTGTCTGGAGCTGAGCCCTTGGCCCAATGGCTCAGCATGTAGGACAGTGTCCTAAATCCTCTATAACTGTCCTTTTGAAAAGTGTCCCATAGTACCTGCAGTTAATAATATCCATTTCAGATAAGTTGCTGGGTTTATAACCTGGTCAGAGTAATTAGAAGGAGGAAAATGAAAGCAAAAGTTTGATTTTGTGTTTTGTTTGTTTTTGTATAACTTGTTATAACAAGTTAAATTACTTGTGCCCTGTAAATGAGGTCACTGTGTGGACACCCCTCTGATCCAACCCTTCCTGCTTTGCTGCAGGAATTGTCATGACTGTGCTACCCTATAAAAGGAGTGTAGTGTGGGGTGGTTGGGGATGGGGGTGGGTGGCTGGGTCCTTCCCCTGCCGGAAAGGAAGAACCACGGACGAAAGAAACAAGGAGGTAAGAGCAGAAACAATCAGTCAGCAACAAATGCAGTAGCCTTGAAAGCTTAGCCTAATGATAGATAAAAATGTAAAGCCTGTAAAGCATCACCTGTAACAATTTCACAGAAGATATACCCTGTAAGAAACACTTTGCTACAGAGAAAAATAAAGCAGTAACAGAAGATATACCTTGCAAAAGACAATTTGAATCAGAAGATTACAGCAGTAATCTGTAAGCACACACCTGTAGACACACCCTGCAATAATGCAGCAGAAGGTATACCCAGCAACAACAATATGAATCAGAGAAAAATAAATCAATAAAATGTTAGCAACAAACAGCAACAATCCCTGTGAATACAAAAGAAAATAATAACACACAGTAAATCTGCCTAGCCAAAAGAAACCTTAATCCTTTTCCTTGCTCTGGTAAGGTTCTTTGCTCTGTTCTTACAAGCAACCTGGAAGAAAATAGCTCAGGTGAAGCTAGGTGCCTTTGCCACCAAACCTAGTCTTCCACCTCCACCTTTCATAAATGCTGAGCAAAAGTATTCATTCAGTTTCTCAGTTTTTTCCCAGCCCCCTTCCGCCCACTCCCTCCCTCCTTTACTTAGCCTCACTATCCCTCCCTTGGCCTTTCTTCTTTCTTCTATGTACCTGAAAATGTTTTTTTTTTCTCCCACTGTACTTCTATTCCCCCTTCCTCACCCTTTGCCAGTGTTTTCTTGAGTCATTCTCCCATTTTAGCAAAGTCGGCCCTTTTGAAGTCTAGGACTCTTGCTTTTGTGTGGCTTGACTCTTCTGCTGTCTTCACCTTGAACCATACTGTATGGTGGTTGATGGACCCCAGATTACTGCCCACTGATATATCCATTATTCTGTCTCCATTTGTGAGCACCAGGTGTAATATCGTTCCCTCTTGGGTAGGTTCCACTACTGACTGCATGAGGCATGCCCCCTGCAGGGCATCCAGGATAACCCTGCTCCTGAATGTGGCCACAGCATAGGTGTTCCAGTTAACATTAGGCATATTTAGGTCCCCTACCAACAACACTTCCCCCTTTTCTGCCATTTTATGGATGTTATCTACCATTTGCCTGTTTCCTCACCTTACTATACTTACTTGGAACTATACTTGGAGTTTAAGTCAAACAGAAGACTTTGTTTGTCCATATTGTCTGACTCCCCTAAACAAGGGGGGAATTATGTTCTTAGCTTCAGTAGATAATCATCTAGTTTTTTTTTTTTAAAACACCCATGCTATTAGAATCAATAATTTCTGAAGGAAGTTTGTTCCAGATGCTCACAATTTGATTATTGAAAAAATGTCTGCTCCTGTTATTATGTGGATAAGTTAGCTTAATTTGTTTGCTATGACTCCTAAGATAGAAATTTCAAGTTGAGTAACATATGCCCAGTTCATCTAAGATCTGTGCGTCTTTGGAAATGCGATACATATAAAGCAAATCCCCTCTCAAACATCTATTCTCTAAGCTATATAAATTCAAAATCTGCAGTCTATCCTTGTAAAGAACCCCTGTCATCCCCCTGATCATTCTAGTCATCCTTCGTTGCACTCCTTCAATAGCATTTATATCTTTCCTTAAGTACGTTATCATACCAATAACTCTATTGGTCTTGGTTAATGTTTCCCTATAATGGCCTGAAAAGGTAAGGTCGTTGTTAATTAAAATACCCAGGTCCCTTTCTTGGGTTACTGGTTTCAACATGTGATTATTAAGATAATAGTCCTCAATAGAAATATTAGCCCCCAGATGCAATACGACACACTTATCAGCATTAAAGTGCATTCCGTTTTGATCTGCCCATCTTTGTAGTTCTAACAGGTCTTGTTGTAATTCATTAACTTTTTGTATATTCCCCACATTAGCACACAATTTAGAATCATCAGCAAATTTAACACAGTAATTTTTTTAATGTGATGTTCATGTCATGTATAAACAGGTTGAACAGAGCTGGACCCAGGACAGACCCCTGAGGCACTCCACTACCGACTGGTCTCTGTTCAGATAGATAACCCCTCTCTGCGTTCTATTATCCAACCAATTTCTTACCCAATTAATGATATATTTATCTATACCCATATTTACCGTCTTGACTATCAAAAGTGAATGTTGGACCTTGTTGAACATCTTCTGGTAATCTAAGTATATAATATCAACTGAGAAATTATTTTCCAACATTTTGCTAACCCTGTTGTAGAAGACGAGCAATTTTGATAGACAGGATCTATTTCTTTTGAAACCATGTTGGGCATTATCGTTTATATGTTATGATCAGAGAAAATTAATGGTTCCCTAATTTCTAAGGTAGTTACACTATCCGCATTATTTGTTAATACCAGGTCTAATACATTTGTAAGCCTAGTAGGGCCATCCACTGACTGTATCAGCCCATTCTCATAACATAGGTTTATTAGTTCCTGCTCCTGTCTATTTTTTGATGTACCGTGATTCCATTCAATCCCAAGGGCATTAAAATCACCCATTAATAAAACGTTCTGTTTAAGTATTTGTTTTTCAGTGGACAGCATCAGCTCTGTGTTACTTGACATATCAATATCTGGGGGTCTATATATTATTCCCAACCTAAGTTGTTTTCCCCCCAATAGGTATATGTCTACCCATAGTTCATCATATATTTTGGGTGTATAAATTATGTCAATCTGCTTACAATCAATACTGTCTTTGACAAATAATGCTACCCCTCCCCCCTTTCTACCCACCCTATCCTGTCTGAAAATTTTATATCCGTCAATATATATATTATTAATGTCTTTAATAGACCACCAGGTCTCTGTTATAGCTGCAAAATCAATCTCATTATCTTTCAAAATGTATTCCAGATCAGCCATTTTAATGGCATTCAAACTTCTTGCATTCGAAACTAAACAAGTCATCCCTTCCTTATTTCTCTTTTGCTTCTTAGGTGCCAGTGGTATTGTTTTATTTTTGGGCATATGCTTATCTCAACACCCCCTGTTTACATGTTTTTGAGACTGCCTCATGGAATCTGATCCCTAACTCTCTTGTCCCTTTTTTATTTAAATGTAAGCCATCTTGGCTGTAGAGATCAAGCCTGTCATTGTACTCTTCATAACTTGTTAAACAAGTCACATTATTTTCACAGCACCATTTCCTGAGCCAGTTGTTATATTGCTTAATTTTAATAGCTCTATATTTACTTGCTCTTGGCACTGGTAATACTTCTGAAATTATAATTTTTGCTTTATGTTGTTTAGGAACTTCATACATCGTAATCGTACCTTCTATTACATCAGTGACAGTTCTATGACTCAAATCGTTTGTTCCAACATGCACAAGAAGTTTTATGGGTGCACTGACATCTTTTAGTATTCCTGGAAGCATTTGGGAGATGTTCCCTATTTTAGCTCCTCCATAAGAGCAGGTTGTTGTATTGAACTTATTTCCCTTCGTAGAATATTGATCTGTGTACTTTATCATGGAATCCCCTAAAATAAAGACCTGTACTGGCATCTCACATGTTGATTCAGTTGCATTTAAGATATCTGGTTCTTCAAGTTGGCTACATTTAGGTGTTTCCCTAGATTAACTTTCTACCAGGGATGGTGGGAGTGGGGGTACTTCTGTAGGTGCTACAGTGATTAACTCATTCATGTTTTCCATTGAGCCAATTATTTCACTTTCAGAACCCTGATTTCCATTAATCTGTTTGTTAGTTTCAGTGGATTTAGAGGATGGGGTTATAGATAATACTCTTTCAGTGGGTATATCAGTTACTTCCCCTGTAACGGATATGTCATCACATATTTCATTGTCAGGTAGTAGCACCTGGTAATGATTTTGCATGCTTGTGACCGGTGATAAGGCTCTTCTTCTTAATTTTCTATGTCTTTTATCCTCCCTAACCATAGTCCACTCATCTTCATTTTCCTCGTCGTTTAGTGTTTCTATGGGTCTCTGTCTTTTAACAGCTGGTGTACATCTAATAGTAAGATCCTTCTCCCTGGTTCTAAGTTGGTCCAATTGTTGTTTAAGTATCATAATCTCAGTTTCCCTGTTCTACAGTCTTATTCTTGTAATCCTGCTCTTTCTGAAAAATGTGACAAATAAATATGTCAAACCCCGTAACTTCATTAATAGAAAACATCATACATTTACTGCATTTTAAACCTAACAGATCTGATTTTAATTCCACCATTGTACACTCCATCTCTATCAATCTTGCCGAGTTTCCAACACGGTACCCTTGTATATTGTTATTAGAAAGCTATATTGTTCCTTACCCGCTTTCCCCGCTTGACACGCTCGACATGCATGCGTGTCTTGGCACGCGTCTTCGCACGCGTAGCACACGTGCTTCGTCCATGCTCACTCCACTTGCACTGAGTGCTCCTTTCAAGACTGGAGCTGGAAATCACTGCCCCCCAAGGCACACCTGAGTCTAATTGCAACAAAGCCCCAGAGCTAACAAGCTCATAACAATAATAGCCCCTAGCAGCACAGGAGCACTTAAAAGTGCTGTATCCAAATATGTATACTTTAAACAAATAAATACCTCAGCTTTCAGTGCTCGCACATGCTCCCCTGCCGACCGGATGTGTTGTCATTCCCTAAAGTAACTAGAAACCACAATCCTCACACACCATCCGTCAGCAGTCGGGGTCTATTGCTGGTTATAGTGCCACTAGCTGAGATTGCAATCAAGTGAGCGTCCATTAGAGTCCTCCCTGTCAGTACTGCCTCACACCACAAAGGTGTCTTGCAGCGTGTGCTCAGGGTTTGGGGTCTGTAGATAACGCCTGTGCAGATAGTGTTGCCATTTCCTGTCTCCAGGATAACCCATAGTGCCTCCCCTCCTCCCTGCTTTCCCTTTACTTCAGTTGCTTTGATCCCCTCTTTGATGTAGATTGCTACCCCTCCTCAGTTTTTGCCTTCTCTGCCTTTCCTGTATGCTGTGAACCAAGGTATATTAACATCCCAGTCATGGCTTTTCATATACCATGTTTCAGTGACTGCCATAATATCCAGGTCTCCCTCTGCCATCAAAGCCACCAGGTCAGGGATCTTGTTACCCAGGTTGTGAGCATTTGTACACATGGCCTCCATGTTTTGATGGCTTCGCCCCTACTTGTTCCCCTCCTTTCCCTTGCCCCTGTGCCTCCCCTGAGACTATCTCCTGTTTCAGTCCATTGTGTTTTCTCATCCTTAGTATCCTCTTGTCTGACTACCTTAACCTGTTGGAGGGAACGGTTGAGTTCTTCCTCCATACTTCCACCTCCCCCTTTGGCTAGTTTAACTATTTGCTAATGAAACATTCAGACCTTTCACTCAGGATCCTGGCCTCCCCCTCAGACAGATGTAGACCATCCAGTGTGTACAAGCCTGTATCTCTCCAGGTGGGCCCCAGTCCCCAGTGAAGCCAAAACCCTCAACTCTTCACCAGTTATTCAGCCATTCAATGGATCTCATGGTGTGGAGCATCCTGGCCTCTCCCATGCCACAGACAGGTAGTACTTCCGGGAAGGTTATCAAGCTAAAGAGACGTACACATCAAAAAAATTTCAGGTGTGGCCACTGTGTGCATTGTTCGAACACTAATATTACCAGAACATTTAACCACTCACATTCAGGAAGAAAGTATGACATAAATGCGTTTATCAACTGTAGTACCACAGGCGTTATATACATGCTGACATGTCCGTGTGGCATATCATATGTGGGTCAAATGAAGAGATTTTTCAAACTGAGAATTGGGGAAAATAAGGGGGTGATTAGAAACCAAAATATGGAATATGCCATTGCTAGACACTATTTGGAGGCGAGTCATGGGCTACTAGCCAGTTTGAAGTTTGTGGGTATTGAACGAGTTGACCCACACCCAAGGGGGGGGTCTTTGGTACCAAGTTGCTTCAAAGAGAAGCATTCTGGATCTACACAATGAATACTTCGGTACCTAGGGGGCTCAACAAGGACATTCCACTATATAGTTACCTTAAGTAGAGAATTTAAGACCCTGCCCCCAAAACTGCCCAGCCAATGACCAGATTCTCTGTGACCCAATTTTAGAAAATTGTAATAATAACAGTGGGATTTGGGGAACACACAGTTTGACTTTCCAGATCTACTGCTGTCCTTGACTGTGCAGAGGTATGACTTTCTGGCTCTACCTCTGTAATTATCCATTTCAAGTGAGTTACATTAATGAAACTTCAATTGGACACATCCCTATATGCACAGTTCCTTGAACGAGGTATGCTGTTTTGGCTCTGCCTCCCATTAACAGGGGCATGACTTTACTGCTCTGTCCATTGAAATGAGACACGCCTCACAAGTCTTACTTTTTATAATAAATTCTTGATGAGTGAATATAACAAGGCATGACTTGTCTGCTCTGCCTGTTTTGATCCCCAGTGGGCATTTATTCACATGCCCTCCAGCTCCTATAAGAGGTATGACTTTTGGGCTCTACCTCCAGCAACAAAAGGCATGGCCTGCCTGCTCTGCCCAACAAAATATAACACCAAGGCAGGTAATTTTTACATCTGTAAAGAATCTCGAGTAGCTTATTCTGTGGTCTGGAGTCTGCAGGGGCTTTCCATACATGCCTTGCAGAACACAGTGATCCTGCTCCAAAGAGGTATGACTTTCTGGCTCTACCTCTAGAAATAGCAGAGTTTTGGTATATATTTTTCTACACATGCCTTGCAGAGAACATAGCGATCCTGATCCTAAGATGCATGATTTTCTGGCTCTACCTCTAGTAATCATAAGGCATGACTTTTCTTCTCTGCCGGAAGCCAAATATAATAGCGGTATGTCTAGAAAGTTTTTACCCCTTTAATAAAGGCTTGAGGAGTGAAGCAAAACAAGAAATACCTTTTGCTTTTCTTGTTGGAGGCTTGTGTCTCAGTACTTTAAAAACCTGTCAGCTCAGATACCTTATGAGCATGTAAATATTGCATGTAAGTGCTGTTTAACCAGGCTATTTGGTGGGTTTATTTTTTTGATGTGTATGTCTCTTTACGTGTTACACTCATAAGAAACACACTGACTACAGGCCGTATGCTCTGAGGATGACCAGTACGGTCGTTAAATAAGCACGTTCTTTGATGATATCATACAGAAGGGGCATTCCAAGCCAGCAGTTACTCATTTGGATGATGAGTTGGTGGTGTTTGTAAATCAAGCAAACAGATTTGGTAAACCTTCTAGACTTTAAAGACTTTTGTGCAGGTTTTTATCTGGATGTGTTGTGCTATTGGAATCATTGCATTTGTTCATCCATGACTACTAAAAGTGGCAAGCTGTTTGGAATGCCCTGCAGCATTGACTGAAATTGTTTTCATTGTGGGTGAGCTAGTTTTCTGTTCACATACTTGTTCACTAATAAATAACCTTGGCATTATTTTTTTGACTGCTTTTGTGGTCTATTTTGTCTCTGAGTTTAAGGTTGATTTTAGGTGCTGACCTCACCTACACTGGCAGGTAACTGTCTGTGTATTGTTTGTATTCTTTACTCCCCATACACTCCGGAGGTAGTTGCTCTATTTATATATGTGTACAAAGCATCCTGTTTCCTGTGGTCCAGAAACTGTTTTGGTTTTTGTAACATATTACAGAATTCAGGAGTGTATTCTGTAAAGGTAAGCTCCACGTATTTGTGAACATGGAAGCTAATGTAGGACAAGCGTAGCCCACAGCTTAAAGCCTCTCATTTTCAGATGAAACAGGCAATGAAATTGTTTTACCTGTTGACCAAATTCAAGCACTTTTGTCAGGTACAGGTTTATAGGCAGGTAGAGAATTTATTGATTTTCACAGTCTAGAAAATTGAAAATAGAAGCAAATAAGGTTTAAACTCCATGCAGCCTCCCTATCACAATACTGGAGGGACAAACACATACCTCAAGGTATGAGAGTGCAAAAGCCACCATCATTTGGCATGGATGACAATGAATGCCTACAAGACTGGGAAAAATACTAAATAGATGCAGCATGGATTTAATGTTGCTCAGAATTAAAAAGGCTAAAAAAGAAGCTGAAAAATCAGGAAATGAAGTCAATACTTTAGAGCCTAAACTAAAAGAAAAATATACAGCTGCTGAATTTGATAACTTAAGCTCAGGATCTGAGAATACTTTGGTGAAGTTTCAGACTGAACTAATTGCCAAAAACAAAGAAAGTACCAAAGAGATGACAATGACTATAAACAAGGATCTGTGTACTCCTGACATGGTACTAGGGGTCGAGGAAATCCCACTGCTAGAAGCAATTTAGTTTTTCCCACAGAGGATCTAGATATTTCTTCAGGCTCAGATAGTGATTTTGGAGCAGAAACAGAAAGAAGAACATCACAAAATAGGCATTTTTTTTATTTCCATGTGCGTGAGCAGTAAACATCTTGGGACAGAATGACATTTGAGGGATGTGTTTGGGACTAGCCCAATGCAGAGCAATCTACATTGGACTCGTCCCTCACAGACCAATCACCCGGCACTCTGGTCATGATTGTAGCTTTTATGGCTGCATGGGCGGAGCCCTGCAGACTTTTTGCATGTAGAAAAGGGCTGACGTCATGTTTTCCGTCCGTGGAACTGTTTTTCCTCTGCCTGACCCTCCCCTAAGAAGCAATCCGCCCATGTTGTCCCTATGGACTGCAGCACTGCACTATATCACAGTGGGCTTTTTTTTTTTAATGGGCTTTTCTTTCCCCTTCCCTTAGAATAAGCATCGCAAATGGCGACTGAAAAGGGTTTCGGTGAAACAGCTGGAGAATATTGGAGCCGCTGAAAAGTGGGGATGCGAGTGCTTGAGCGGGGGAAATAATAAAAATGTAAAGCAACAAACCTGTAATAAAAGGAATGGCCGATGTTTTTGCCCTCAACATGCCCTGTTTCATCCCTATTTTCATCCCGTCAGTTTGTTTTTGTTTTTACCAACTGCAGGCAGGGCAGTGACACAGCTTAGATGAGCAAGCAACTGCTGTAAGGTCTGCCAGATTACTCTGTAAAAAAAGATATTAATAATAAAAATAAATAAGCAAGAGAAAGGCTACCTTGTACTAGTTTGGAGTAGGGAAGAGAGAGAGAGACAGAGAGACCGGCACCAGGCAGGCAATAAATGCAAATGTAGAGTATGACATATCACACGCACCTCCCACCTTTCTTATTGTCAATAATGATGCCTGTGAGAGGAACAAAGCAAGTAGATGTCGCCTTACAAAATAGGTGCCGGTGTCACCGGAGCACAGAAAACAAAAAACACTCCATTCTACAAATACAAAAAGGGAGAGATCTCAATTCCTTTCATCTGTGCTACTGTAGCTTACGCAGCTTTTAATCCTCGCACAGAGAAGCTCATTATGTATCCTTGCATATGGGATAATAATTTGGAAATTGCATCAGTACTATCCCCGGAGCTAGGGAAAGCAGAGTACAGCGCTAGCAGCGCCGCCCCATAAGCGGCCAGCAGCAGCGACTGTGACCCGATGCCTCCTGTCCTCCTTGCCATGCTGCTTTGTTATATTATTATGATGTTTTTAACCTCGATTATTAAAGTTTTGTAGCAAATTTGATATGAATTTAGATAGTTACTGTGACCCTGTTTGTTCCAATTTCCTCTTTTTTTGTCTTCCTCCCCTTCCCTTCTTTGTTCCCTTTTTTAATCCCTCTCACTATGGGGAGTTTCTATGTTGGTCACATGAGGTGGTTGGTTTTATTTAAACATTGTGTGTGCTATTGTTCTCAGCCTTTGATAAAGGGTTGATGTGATCCGAAACATGTTAGGCCAGACAATGTGTCTCGGGTGCAGTAAATTATGAAATTAAATAAGGATCCTGCCTTTGGAGTGAATTTTTGCATTTTTCAATGGAGTTGTGTGTGCCAAAAACTTTTTTCTTTACTGGATTTAGTAGTTTTTGTGCGCAACTACCTTGTGCGCACTCAGCTGTTTGCAGTTTGATGTCATGAGTGTTACACACAGGTTGGGGGTAAGGTAAATGATATTAGCAATTGTCCATGAAGTGTTTGGGACTTTTTTTAACTTTATTGCCTACCCCTGTACTGAGGATATACGCATTTGTCCTGTCCACCTGAGACGTCTTTTGTGCTATATTCATCACAATTTTGTGTTTTGGACTTACGGGAGAGAAATTGAATTCCCTAATTTCACCATGTCGTTAGAAAGCACTCCTAATCTTATCTTTGCCAGTACTTCAAATGGCAATCAACAAAATAACCCATTAGCATATATGGAGAGACTATTACAAACAGCAACGGCAGCAAACCCCTTTTTGGAGGATGACAGCGTGCCGGAGAATCTACCTCAGGAGGCTCAATCACTGTTTGAAGCATTTTGAGGGTTGGAGAAGTTGATACATCAATTAGGAAGGCTCTATTGGAACAGTACATATTTGGAAGCACATATCCAGGTAAACTGGGTACCTAGGGGATTAAGGTTGCTGAAAGATCCAGCTCGTGGTACAGAAAACCCTGACTTCACGCGAGACTGGGAAGAAATATTACTAGAAGCAGCAAGTGCTAAGCTTATGAAACTCATTATTAAATATAGTTAAAACAAAGAAACGCAACTTAGAGAAGCGATCAAACAGTAGGAAATGGAAGTCCTTAAATTTAAGACACACTCAGAGTTTAATAGACTTAACCAGAAACTCAGAGACTTGATTTTAAAATTGGATTCAGAGCTACAGAAAGTGAAAAAAGCTAAGTTTCTGAGAGACAAAGGTGATTCTGAAAAAGAAACTGTTTTTAATTGGAAAAAAACACCGCTTAAGAGTATTCTCAAACCTAATAGGAATGTCTCCTTTGAATATAGTACTGATAATTCTGAAACAGATGGTGAGAAAACTATCCATATAGATTTTTTTTCCAAGGGAGCATTACCATCTAGACCCCCAGCCACCTACTCGACACCCACAATATCTCACCCAGCAGTATACTCCAACATTACCACACAGAAGTCCAAGACTGCAGGAGAGATTGTGAGATTACGGAGGAGAAGGAAGAAAAACGACACAGGGAAGAAGATGAAGGTTATGGCTACAGAGTCAGGAACAATCACATAGGAACAGGGAGATACCAGTGGAAGAGGAGTCCCAGAGAGGAGAGGGAGGGAGGGGGTGGAGGGGGAGGCCGACAGAGAAGGTAAGAGAAGCAGTTGAGACTGACATTGAAATTCAAATTATTAATCTCTCAGACTATGTTCTAATTTATGATGAGACTGAACTACTTAAAAAAGGCCTCAGCTTCTCTCCCACTAAGCCCTTGGATGGAGTTCAGACTGTTGTTTTTTTTTTTGTAAATATCATTTTTATTAGAGAAGATATGACAGTTTTACAGCAATTGACAGTCATTCCATCATTCAGTCTAGGAAGTATACATAATATAGAGCATATTAAAAAAGGATTTTACATTCACCTTTCAAGATTGTCAGTCCATAGACATAGATATTCCAAGAGCATCACATCTTCCACATCTTTCATCCTCAGTGATCTCCATTTCCTTTACCTGGGTAGGTTGTGTTTCAATTCCCTCTTGACTTCCATTTCCAAGAGCTAAGATCTCCTCCCCAACCCCCCTGAGGTATCCAGTGGAACCCTCTCCGAGCCTAATTCCTAATTATAGGTATACCTAGTTAGGCCCTTACTGGGAACCCAGATCCCCAACAATGAACTGAGCAGTCAAGTGAAAAAGGTACCTTCTCAAGGAACAAAATAAGGGTCCTTTGTCATGATATAAATAATCCATCTTCTCCATTTCAGGGTGAAGGGGTCTGCCTGATTGTTTAGATTGTGAGTAATTTTTTCAGATTTATATAGGTCATGCACTATTTCCCTCCAACCCGAAAGGGTAGGTGGTTCAACCTGGAGCCAGCTTTTAGTAATAGCTTTCTTCGCTGTGTGAAGAAGAATGTTTAGAAGGCAGCAGCTGCAGGAATCCCTCAGTGTTGGAGGGAAGCAATGCAAAAGAAAGAAAACACCCTCATAGGGGAGGGTGGTCCCACAGAGGTCCTCTAATTCCCCAAGAGTTCAGACTGTTGTTGATCTGAATCTGAATTGCCGCAAGTTACATCTAAAGGCTTTTTTCAGTAAAACAACGGATAGAGATAACACCAGTATTTCCACTATGACCTTTAGAAATCCATCTACTTTTTGTCCACCTCCAAATGCAGCAGTAACAACATTTCAAGAGTTAGTGGAGATGGATTTGGAAACTCTTTTTGTGGAACCACACTGTAATTTCTTTAATAATTTAAAGAAATGCGAGAGGGATGCATTAAGGACTTTACAGCAGAACACAAAACTAATACTCAAACAAGCTGACAAAGGGGGTTCAGTCATTTTACTAAATAAAAGCATGTATTTTAAGGAACTGTACCGACAACTGGTGAATACAGATTTTTACACTAAACTAAGTTATGATCCAACAGCTGACTTTAGGTTCAGAATAGATGAACTGGTGACCATGGCATTTAATGAAGGGGTGTTGAATAAACATACAAAAGAATTTCTCATGGTCTCTAATTCCACGAGGGCTACTTTTTATGGTTGCATGGGTGGAGCCCTGCAGACGTTTTGCATGCAGAAAAGGGCTGACGTCATGTTTTCCGTCCGTGGAACTGTTTTTCCTCCGCCTGACCCTCCCCCAAGAAGCAATCCGCCCATGTTGTCCCTATGGACTGCAGCACTGCACTATATTACAGTGGGCGTTTTTTTTTTTTATGGGTGTTTCTGTCCCCTTCCCTTAGAATAAGCATTGCAAATGACGACTGAAAAGGGTTTCGGTGAAACAGCCGGAGAACATTGGAGCCGCTGAAAAGCGGGGATGCAAGTGCTTGAGTGGGGGAACTATTAATAAAAATGTATAGCAACAAACCTGAAATAAAAGGAATGGCCGATGTTTTGCCCTCAACATGCCCTATTTCATCTCTATTTTCATCCCGTCGTCTGTTTTTATTTTTATTTTTTACTAACCATACGGCAGTGGGCGGTGACACAGCGAGGCGAGCAAGCAACTGCCTTAAGGTCTACCAGATTACTCTGTAAATGAAGATATTAATAATAAAAATAAATAAGCATGAGAAAGGCTACCTTGTACTACTTTGGAGTAGGGAAGAGAGAGAGACAGAGAGACAGAGAGAGAGAGAGAGAGAGAGAGAGAGAGAGAAACTGGCACCAGGCAGGCAATAAATGCAAATGTAGAGTATGACATATCCCCCCCACACACACCCACACACCTCCCACCTTTCTTATGGACAGGATGATGCCTCTGCGAGGAACAAAGCAAGCAGATGTCGCCTTACATCATAGGTGTCGATGTCACTGGAGTACAGAAAACAAAAAAACACTCCATGCTACAAATACAAAAAGGGAGAGATCTCAATTCCTTTCATCTCTGCTACTGTAGCTTACGGAGCTTTTAATCCTCGCATAGAGAAGCTCATTATGTATCCTTGCATATGGGATAATAATTTGGAAATTGTATCAGTACTATTTATTAGGGTAAATACTATCACCAATGTTACTATTATTATTATTAATAATAATATGATCTGTGTATTTCTTATGAAATACGATCGATATACTGTAGACCTATCAAATACTATCGTTATAAACAGCACTCAGTTATGTGACAGGTACAGACAGTATTATCAGTAGATGAAAGATATATAGGGGACACTAGTAGCAGTTACCAGCCTCATGCTGCCCGGGGTTGTCAGACATCTCGAGCACCAGCAGTTCCCGGTCCTCGAAGCTCCAGCCCACCGTGTAGATCTGACTGATGGACAGGCACTGTAGCCAGACGGACACAAGCACTTCCCTCAACTTGCCGTAGCAGTGGTACTCGAATGAGATGCCCTCGTCCTCTGCCCACCAACCAACATCCCCCTCCCCGGAGCTAGGGAAAGTGGATCCCAGCGCTAGCAGTGCTGCCCCACGAGTGGCCAGCAGCAGCGACCGTGAGCCGGTGCCTCCTGTCCTCCTGGCCATGCTGCTGATGGTGGCTCGGCGCGTCCTGCTCTTGCCGGCGCTGGAGCTCATCTCGGTCATGGCGGCAGGGAGCAGCCTACAGGAAGAATGCCGACTCACAGGTACTGTACAGACAGATAACCGCAACAAAGCAGGACAGCTAGCCGGCATCAGGTAGGAAGTACTGTATGTATACTGTATATGTATACGTGTGACTATTATAGCAGCAGCAGGATAAAGTACCGGTTGAGGAGTCAGCACAGCCAAATGAGAGCCCCGTGTGTCTTATGCACTAATGCTCAAAATATCCCCCTACATCCATGGGGGGTGGAGCTTGTATATGACACTGTCAAAGGGCATTGGCAATAATAAGGACCGGACTTTCTGGCAGATTGCCAAACATGCATACAGTACGTGTAGGCTGCACTTTTATATCGTAAAGCATCTACCTGAGCCCTGTAAATGAAGGCTCTTCCACAGTTCTGATTCTGAAGCAGAAATCTGTCTATCAAGCAGGGCGAGTAAAACAAAAATGGTATTATAACCTATATAGACTGGTATTTCAGACATAGCAGGGTACTAGGGATTGGTTCTACATCTTCTCTTGCCAAAGGTATACTTATTTGTGGGGAAACAATTATACTTGATCCAGCTAAAACCTGGTATGGGGGTCTCATACAGACAACTGAGGGCTGAACTGAATATTGCTGTGTGGCTCAATTTTATCAAGATGTGCTGTAATTGGGTGGCAGCTGCTGTTCTGCTCAAGGGAACTGTAGTTTCAGAGTGCCAAGCTGAGACTGATACAGGAGTGCACAGAATAGAGAACAGGTTGCAATCCCCAGTCAGAAATGTTTAGCCATAAATCATTTTGTCCTGTTTTTTTTTTTATTTGTTTTGCACTAGAGGAGTGGACTGACTCAAGGAGCCTGGCACTAAGAGGTAATGAAATTGGAATCCAGGTGATTTTTTTTTTGTCAGTGCAGTGCTGTCTTTCTGTTCTGGCTTGTTGCCTATTAATCACTAAGTATATGGTATGCTCTTGTCAAGACCTGCCAAACTGCAGGTGCTAAGCACTAAAATACTGTAACAGAGGGCTGCATCAGATTTAAATGGGCAGATTCAGCCGGTGGCAGATTTCTGTTCAAATCTGCATCATGGGCTCTTTAAAAATCATGTTATGTTACTGCTGTTTATGGAAAATGGTACCTGATCCTACTGCACAGTGTGTGTATGTGTGTTTTTCAGGTGAAAACATTTGAAAGATAGAACAACACAAAGTATAATATGTACGTACCCTTCATGTTCTGTGTAAGCCAACGTTTGCTTCTTTTGTGTTTCTAAATTAAAATGTACCTCCCATGACTGGTACTACCATCAGTCGAAATTGTGCAGATTCCTTTATGGTAATGGGTTGTGGGTGGCACATGTTATTCTTGACTAGCTAAATTTCTTTCTTCATCTGCAGCTTTTTATGTACTGTAGTTCATGTCCTTAACAGGAGGTGTATCATCTGCTTGCAGCTTTCACTTTAACCATTAACAGCAGTCACAGCCCACTGTGCTCCAAAACAGTTGTTTATGACAGTCTGGTAGAAGCTGTTGTAAAACCCCTCTGAGACAAGAAGACTGCAATCAAAGTGAAGCTGTACTTTTTACGGCTGCATGGGAGGGCCCTGCAGACATTTTGCATGTAGAAAGGGGCTGACGTCATGTTTTCCATCCGTGGAACTGTTTTTCCTCCGCCTGACCCTCCCCTAAGAAGCAATCCACCCATGTTGTCCCTATGGACTGCAGCACTGCACTATATCACAGTGGGCATTTTTTTTTATGGGCATTTCTGTCCCCTCCCCTTAGAATAAGCGTCGCAAATGGCGACTGAAAAGGGTTTCGGCGAAACAGCATCAGAATATTTGAGCCACTGAAAAGCAGGGATGAGAGTGCTTGAGCGGGGAAGTATTAATAAAAATGTAAAGCAACATACTGGTAATAAAAGGAATGGCCAATGTTTTGCCCTCAACATGCCCTATTTCATCCCTATTTTCGTCCCGTTGTCTGTGTTTTTTTTTTTTTACTAACCGTACGGCAGTGGGCGATGACACAGCGAGGTGAGCAAGCAACTGCCGTAATTATGCCTGTGCGTAGGAGGGGTCCTTAACAAAATAAAACCACTGAAAGCACAAATGAAAAGGACGTACTGCTTCTATCTCTCATAAATAAGTATGCTACAGCTTCCCAAAATATGACATAGCATAGCGCCCCCTCCAGCCACAGTGAGAAAAGACAAAACAAATAAATCACCAATACTAACAACTTCAGCAAAGCTGAACTGAAAACTACTTTTCTAACATAGACTGCAGTGTCTCGTAAATTACTAAGTAACAAAAAATCTATCTACAAATTATTGCAATCGTTTTTGAGTCTGTTAAACTCACAGTCTCCTGCCCCGGAAGGGGGAAAAATTATGGATCCAGAAGAGTCCCCACATGTTCAACATATCTAGGCAACTAGGAACCATTTAGAAAATCTCCAACTGCAGCTCATCCGTGGAATAATGCAGTCGCTGAAAAGAGAAAAAATAACTGCTGCAGTCCTCACAGTATTAAATGCGGTATCCACGGGGAGCAACAGAACAGAACCATATAAAACATATGCTTGTCTCAGGAGGTGTCTCCTCTACATAATTTTGCACAAAGTAAACTCAAAGTCATGATTGGACAACCGTACAGCAGTGGGCGGTGACACAGCGAGGAGAGCAAGCAACTGCCGTAATTATGCCTGTGCTCAGGAGGGGTCCTTGATCATCCAGTATCTCCCCTAGAAGCAGGTAAGAGGGTAAAAAAGTATATTAAAACTATACAAAAATCCAAAATTTATAAAAATCCGCGTCCTTTACTCTCTCTGTCTAGTGTCCCACACTTTATAATTCTGTGTTTCTCTCGCCCCTCAGAGCTTTACTTCCTGATTGCTCGTTATGTATCGACAAGCCCATGTCGAAAATTGGCCGAGCTGAGTGTGAATCGGCTTGTAGTCCCGTAGGCCCAAAATGTGATGCTTTATTTTGAATACTGCCATGTCCCATATTATGCAGCAATATTTAGTCCTGGCTGTTTCTTGTCTTGCCACAGGTGCTTGTGCAGGAGCTGGAAGAATACCAGGTCTGTGTGTGTGATCGCGTGTCCTCTCTTCAGTTCTGCTATTACTAGCAACTGCTTGCAGTATATACAGTACATATGAGCCTTTACTCCACACACTTCCCACATCACTTTTGTTGGCTGACTTAGGTCACCGAACCCATTCATTTGACATCATTTTATACACTTTATACCGTTTCATACATACATAAATAAAGGGATAAAAGGCAGAAACGCCAAACTCTGAATTTAACCATTTTTTAATTATTTAGCTGCTCCCTAAAAGGTTGGATTGAGAAGGCAATGAACATAGCATAAGCTATGCAGATTTGGTAAGTTTATATTTTATTTGTTTATATTTTGTTTTGTTTAAATTAAATTAAAAGGCAGACATTTTTACTAAAGCATTGCAACCATTACCTTTTTTTATTAGGATTTGAGTAGGAAATCTGATTCTATAGAACAAGGGGTGCATCAAATCTGAAATTCAAGCAAAATAGTGTTAAGGCTATCCAATTTATTGAGAGATAAGCATTTGTTTTCAGAGTAGGAGGAGTTGTGAGCATTGCCACACAGCCCACTTTAGGCTGGCTCCCTTCAGCAGCCAGCCATTCAGAAAACTGCTTTCATTCTGTAGTTAGGTCTGTGTTGTTTCTTAAAAGGTTTCTGATTGGTCACCATTTATTTATTTTTTGTTGCTGCTTTCCTCTGCTCTTCTGTGAAGGGGAACATTCAGTGACAGGCCTGTACTGTTTGAAGTATACATTTTTGGAGTTTTTTATCAGCATTTTCATTGTATGGTTTCAGTATCTTGAAGTGTATTTAAAAAGGGGCAAAATAAATCTCCAGTGCAAATCTGCACACTAGGGGTAGTGAATGGATAATGGTGGGGGGCAGATTCAGAAAGGAAGTGAGGATGTACTTGAGGAAAAGTGGAAGACACCGCCCAATAAGTTAGTCTGCAAAAAGAGTGGTTGAATTCAAGCAGGCATGGGACAGGGGCACGAAGGTTTAAAAAGGGGGACATGAAGGGATGGGGTGACAAGTGACTGTTAGGGGTCTCAGTCTCGGTGGTTAGGTAGAGCAGACTGGACAGACCAGTTGGCCTTCTCGTGTGCATGTTCTTTGTTTCTATGAAATCTGATTCATCCGTGTTTAACCCATATTTATTTACCCTCCACATCTGTGGCCAGATTTTTCAATCCTGGTCTTGTTGATAAATGTTCTACATATGGAACATGATTGCCTTACTCCTGCAAAAGACAGTAAATTGAAAACGTTGTTCATAAAAGGCAAATTGAACTTTACTACAGTTAGTGCTGTGCCCTTATTTTGGTTCACGAAAACACTCTTAACTTCAATAATTTGGGTAACATGAGACATCCTCCTTTAGAACCTTCTGTATTGATTTTTTAAGCAACTGACTACATTACCCTCATAAACATACAATTTGACACTAGGTAAGGACCACATGGGCCACTCTAGTCTGCCCATATTCTTCACAAACTTCATTATGCAGCCGTGGTGGATCTGACAAGATTTTGTTTCTTGCTGATGTGGATGTCCTCTAGTTGAAAGAAATGAAGCGCTCCAATGAGAGAGTGCTTCATTCTTTCATTTGCATAGTGCTGTCGGCCCCCACCCTCCGTTCCCCGTCCCAGCACCTGGCATCCAATTAAACCCTCCCGCTCCCTCCCTCTGCATGCTATCCACCCCACACCCTCCATTCCTTGTCCTGGCATCCAGATAAATCCTCCCTCTCCCTCCCTCTGTGTGCTGTCTGCTCCGTTCCCTGTCGCCCACCGTGCTCTCTGTCCCCAGTCCTTACTCCTCTGACCCCCCCAGGCTTCTACAAAAGCCACAGTGCAGCAAGTGAACATTCAGCATTGATGCCACCATGCAGCTCAGCTTTCCATATTAGTGGCTTCTGTCGCCCACCACACTCCATGACCCCGGTCCTTGCTCCACTGACTCCCCCTCCCCAGACTTCCACATTAGCCGCCATGTAGCATTCCTTATTGGCAGCTCCTGCCATCCACCATGCTCCCTGTCCCCGATCCTTGCTCTTCTGCCCCCCCCCACTTCTACAAAAACAGCGGTGTGGCAAGCAAACATTCGGCATTGACAACTGCTTGTCTCTGATGGAGTGCCTCCTCCTGAGGGACTCGTCTTGCACAGTGAGTAAATAGTACTCTTCCCCAGGAAATAAATAGTTCTCTTAACTAACACAGTAACAGTAAACAGTACTCTGAGTGATATTGCCAGTGCCATACTGTAAAATACACCAGGGGAACAGTATTTAATGGGGGAGGTTAACAAGGGGAATAACAAAAAACAAATGCAAAGCTGGATTGGCAAGAACCAGACAAGTGATATGAAATGCTGCTCACCTATCTAGTGCACCACTTCATTCCCCCTTCATCACCAGCCTCTAGTTTGAGGGAGCAGCTACTGCTGGGGTGCATGTCTGAGCACAAATAGGAAGCAAGATGTTACATTGGGTACTATTTTAAATCCAGGCAATTTGTAATCCACGGGGGAAAACACAGTGCAAAACAGTGAGAAAACAAAGTACAAATTCCAAGGTTTTCACCTGGACAAAACATTCTGACACTGTCTTGCCCAAGACTTAACTGAGCCTAGCCTAAGTTGACTAAGCTACACATGGCAAGGACTGGCCCTGTCCGCACTTGCAGTTCTGCTGTCCAAAGGGTGAACAGACAACATGGGCTAGAACTTAGATCCTATGACCTTATGAAGGAGATGTGCTGGTATGTAGTCATTTTGTTTCATCCTAGCTGGACGATGTCTTGACTCTCCATGTGATGTGGCTAGGTTGGCCCTAACATCAGTCATCTGGATTGGGAACAGTCACATAGAACATTTTACCATCATGCCCTCTGCTAAGGTTTCGCTGTGCAGCAACTCACAGTACTTGCCAGGGAGCCCTGAATTGGCACTCCTTCATCATGCCAGATGGGCTGGCTCTGAACTCACAGTACTTGCCAGGGAGCCCTGAATGGGCACTCCATCAATCTGGATGGCTGGCTCTGAACTCACACACCTGCAGATAGAAAAGTTTTGCAAGCCCTTTCCTCTCAGGAGCCCTGGCAGGAACCATCTCAACTACTTTTCAGTCTGGCTGATATGAAGGTGTGTGGTCTAGCTTCCTTTAAAAATGGTTTTCTTAAAATAGGAAACTACACCTCTACTCTGTTGCCATAGGTCAGGTATAGGTTAACACATGTTAACATTCATGATGTGAGGGACCTTTTTCACTAATTGCATACCTGCTACATAATATTTATTTAACATTGTGGCTAATTTTAAAATTTCTAAGGGTATATTCCCAAACAATTGTAAGGGCATAGCCAGCATTTGAAGATAAAAGAAAAATATAATATTTTAATGTAAATACGTCTTGATGAAATTATATAAATTTCTTGGCTAATGTTTGTCTTTTGTAACTCTGTAATATATAGTATGATCTACTAAGGGACCTCACTGAAAATGAATCACATGGTTCAACCAAGTTTTTATCCCTGTTCATATCTTATACTATGAACACAAAATGTTTACTACTACTACTACATCTGAAGCTTGCAGCAATCTCTCATCTAGAGTTGTCAGCCTCTGGCAGTTCCATAAATGGGTGGGCTTTCATACAAAGTAAGCCTCTGATAGTCAATAGTTCATGGGATTTTTATTGTCCTTACTTCACAGACATCCTTGCCTGGCTTCTCTCTTCTTACTTTCTCATTGGTTAAGCTGTCCTGGGCTACTGTCTGGCTCTGACCCACATTGTCTGTCGGGGTTAGAGTACAGCAAGATGGTGATGTTCATGACTAGATGCTTCAAAACTCCTCGAGCATATATTAGTGGCTTCACACACTATTTGGTGAGACCTCCTGGGCTCAGGAATGATTTTTCACCCTCCTCTGATATTCTAGTCCCCTTTCCTACTATCCCCGGGGCACCAGCCTGGCTGTCCTGCTGTATTGTACAGAAACTACTGGTGGCAGGCAGTTGCAAACTCCATGCATGCCTATGGTGGCACTTAGGAGCAGCAGGCACCCCTGTTCCAGTCAAAACCAGTCTACACTGAAATCCCTATGTATCAGCACAAAGATCTCCTCGTTCTGGCAACTCACTAGCTGCAATGGCCAGGTAGTGCAAAAGAATCCCCCACATTTGGGAAAGGAGGGTTACATGCATATATAAAAAATGCTCTTTAGTTTAAAACTAATGTCCAAGTGTACCACTAAATTGTACTTTTTTTGCCATTGTCTTTGCCCTGACCTCTCAGAGTCACAACATTTTGTGTGAAAATTAAAATGCCATTTTACTTCCAGCACAGTTTTCAACTTGGCACGCTAAAAACAGATATGTTGAACACTATGCTGTAGGTACGTAAAAATTAATCCAGTCACTACAAATGCTTTAAGAAAAAAACTGTTCAATAAAGGGCCAGGGTAGAAATAATTGGAGACTAAGGGCTCAATTAACATACCCCTAAGCACCCATAAGTGAGTGCATATGGAGGGCTGGGATATGCAGATCCCCCTCTACATGGGTGTAGAGGACTCTGCACAATGGCCAAGACAGATGGTCCTGTTACTAAAGGAATCCCCACTCACAAGGACTCCACCTTTGGAGTTGCCTAAGGTATGGTACTCAGCCCTAACCATCCTCAGGACCAGAAAGAAAACTGAAAATATAGCAGCAGAATAACTTGCTTGATCCCTCTGTCTGAACAGCTGTCAGAATTATCACCCTGTGTGAGGATCCATACACTTGCCCATATGATTAAAAGAACCCCTGTTGTGGTAACTTCACCCTCTGACATGCATATGGAACTCAGGCCAAGCTAAACATACACTGAATATATGTGTCTAATGCATGACCTCAAGGAGTGAGCGGGAACAGCCTCCATTAGTACTGGTTGGTTTGCAAACAATGGATGCAAATGAATTTCGGAGATGCATACTCATGGCGAATTGGAAGAGGGCGCCCGAGATACAAGTAATTTTTCTTTTAATGTGGGGGGCTGTGCCCTCCACACCCCCCCACTAAAGGATTCTCAACTTCAGGGGTGTGTATGTCAGGGGTGGTGAAATACTTGTCAAAATAAAAAGCCGTCTGCTGGCAAAAAAAAAAAAATCTGCATGGGACCCAAACCCTGCACCTGCACCTCCCAAGGGACCAGCCCCCACACCACCACACTAGCGATATAGCTTGGCAGATGCCCACCACACCCCACATACCTTCCCTCCTTCCCTCCCCCATGCACTTGTACATGCACGTACTTCCTTCACCCTACCTCGCCCACCCAAGTATCTGCTCGTTACCCTGTCAGGTAACCCTGTACACAGGTGCCGTGATTGAGTCACCCTTTTTGTAAGTGCTCAGTCGCAGTCACCTTGTACATGGCACCCCCCCCTCCCATTTGCATACTGTGTGACCCTGAGCAAGTCATTTAACTTCTTTGTGCTCCCAGGTTGCAGCTGGAATCAAGCTCTGGCTTAGTGTACCTTTCCTGGTTAAACAATTCCCCTTTACTCCTTCAGTCGTTAGATGGAAAACGAAAGGGTACTGAGTCATGATCTCTGTCCCTGGTCCTTGCTTCTCTGCCCCCCACCCCCCAGCTTCTACAAAAGATACAGTGCAGCAAGTGAACGTTCGGCATTGACAAATGCTTGTTATGTTTGCAATTCTAATTTTTATATTAAGAATTGTCTTTATCTGTCCTTTATGATATTCTTGTTGTGAGTACATGTGTTTTATTGAACTATCAATAAAAAGAGCAACTGGATAACCTTACATAGAAACATAGAAACTGTCGGCAGATGAAGATCGCCAGGCCCATCCAGTGTGCCCTTTTTGCCCTACACTTGTTTGTGTCCTCTGACCCTAACTGGGCACTGACTTTTCTCCAGTCTGCCCCACCTCTAAGGTTCCTCTATGCCTATCCCATGCATGTTTAAATCCTTCCACTGTGCTCGCTGTCACCACCTCCTGTGGCAGACAATTCCATGTGTCTACCACCCTTCCTGTGCAGAATAACTTCCTCACACTTCCCATTAATCTGCCACCTAGCAATTTCATTTTATGCCCCGTTGTTCTTGTACTCCTCCTATATTGGAAAATGTCTCCCCCCCACCTTGTTTATGCCCTTAAGGTACTTAAATGTTTCTATCATGTCTCCCCTCTCCCTCCTCTCCTCCAGCAAGTACATACTGAGGTCCTTTAATTTTTCCTCAATATGTTTTCTGGTGCAAGCCCTGTATCATCTTAGTCACCCTTCTCTGGACTGCCTCCCCACTGTCAATGTCCTCATGAAGGTGCGGCCTCCAGAATTGCACACAGTACTCTAGGTGAGGCCTCACACCCTCTGTTCCCCATCCCGCTTGCAGCTTGCAGCTAAAAAAGAAGCAAATTTGAAAGGTTAGCCATTTAAGAATATGTGGTATAAGCAGGAATCACAGTGGCTTGATACAGAATGTGCCATTTATCTTCAATTGTGATTTGACAGAACCTTTGTAACTCACTTGTGACTTCACCCCTCATGAGTAATGGTCCTGCCCCTCACTCATAACAAAGAATGCCACATTCCGAGTCTGGCCTTTGGATGCATGCCTCTTATATTATATCTTACTACATGTCAGAAACTGTTGCTCCTGCCATTTGCATTTGAATGACACATACTGTAATACTTGTTTATGTTTCCAGAGTGCATCATTTCTTTCATTTGCATAGTGTTGTCGACCCCCACCCTCCATTCCCTGTCTCCACAACCTGTGTCCAATTAAACCCTCCCGCTCCCTCCCTCTGCATGCTGTCCTCCCCGCACTCTTCGTCCCGGCATCCAATTAAATCTTCCCACTCCCTCTCTCTGTGTGCTGTCCATTCCGTACCCTCTGTTCCTCATCCTGGCATCCAATTAAACCCTCCCACTCCCTCCCTCTGTGTGCTGTCCACCCCGCACCCTCTTTTACCCGCCCTCTTCTAACACAATACACCCTACTACATATATCATGCAAGGAAACATTCACCATTGACAAATGCTTGTTTAGGGAGGAATCAGGACTCTATGGAACAAGAGAGCTCTGGATAGCAGGAGATGAAGAAGGAGGGAGTAGTGCAAGAGGGAGAGGCTTGAGAGGTGGAAGAGGAAGACGAACTTGAAGAGGGAGGCAAGACTGGGGGCCAGTTTTGAGGTCACCCAGGAACAGGAACCCGGACTGGAGGTCATGAATATCTCCTAGGTTCACCTCTCAAATACTCAAGTAAACGTACTTTGCAGAGGTTTGTGCTTAATTCCCACTAACCAAATAAACAACTTTAAAGTAGAAATAGACCTCTTTCATTTTTTCAGGAAACTACAACTAAAAGAGTTTTTCCACAATAACCCCACCCCAGTACCAACACCATGAGTGGCGTGACCACCCAAAGTAGAGAAATAACTGAATTTAAAAAGACATCCACCTTTTGCCCAATTCTGACTAACCACATACTCACTACCTTTAATAACCTTGTAACTCAGGATGTACAAAACCTCCTCAAGAAAAACAAATTTGTAAAGAACAAACAGAACATAAGTTGTACTGAGAGGAAGGCACTAAAAGAACTACAAGAAATGTGTGAGATTGTAATCAAACAGGCAGATAAGGGAGGAGCAGTAGAGGTATGGGGAGATCAGACTGTGTACAGGAGGCTATGAGCCAGCTCTCCAATACAGACCTCTATGAAAAACTACAGAGAGAGGCCACTGAGGAAATAAAAAGACAAGCTGACCAACTTGTCAACACAGGCAAAATATGGGGTGGATCACACACAAAGAAGCTGAATTGCTCAAGGTAAAATTTCCAAGAAGGCATGTGCTGTATTTTTTACCCCAAATTCACAAACAAACAAGATGAGTCCCTAGCAGACTGATTGTGTCTGCCATAGGTTCACTGACAAAAAACATGTCCAGATTTGTGGATTTTTTAATTAAGAAACCAGTCCCTTCTTTGAGGTCATACATACAAGACACAGACATGGCACTAAACATAATAAGAAATGTGGCTATAGAAAACACAGACTGACTTGTCACTATTGATGTAGAGTCTCTACTCAAATATCCCCCATGACAGAGGTTTACAAACATTAAAAAAAACTTTACAAAGTAGAGACACAACACTGTCCCCTACTGACTGTTTAATAGAGTTGGCCAGATTTATGTGAGAAAAAAAAACTACTTTACTTTTGATGGAAACTACTACGTCCAAAGAAAAGGAACGGCCATGGGGTCTCCTTTTGCCCTGAATTTAGCCAATATTCATATGGGCAAATGAGAGGAGAGGATCATATTTGACAGAGAAAAAAAACATATTTTTTGATAGAATTAAACTATGGAAAAGATACATAGATGATTGCCTCCTCGTATGGACAGGGGATGAAGTAGGTCTAGCCAGCTTCATTGAATATATCAACAACACAAACAGAAATCTGAAATTTACCCATGAAGCAAACCAAGAAAAGATCCCTTTTCTGGACATTTTGTTTACCAAAGGAGAAAGGCATTTGGAATCAAGTCTCTACAGGAAACTGTTAGCTAGGAACACACTACTAATGAGAAACAGTTGCCATCCGCCATCTATTACAACAAACATTCCTAAAGGGCAGTATACAGTATGAGGGCAAGGAGAATTCGCCCTACAGAAGCAAGCTTCAAACAAGCCAGTTGTGACCTCACAGGAAGGTTCTTTGAAAGGTGCTATGAGCCCACAATTCTCTTGGAAGCCTTACAAATATCAAAAAATAAAGAAAGGGACCAACTACTACAAGGAAGGGTGTGGCCACTGTGTGCATTTTATTTTATTTATTTAAGCCTTTGATTACCGGGTAGGTGTACTGATCTGAGGGACCGTTTTCAGGCACAGCCCGGGCCACAATATGGCACAATGAATTACGTAAAATACAATGGGAAATACAGCCAAAACAGTGAACACAGTACAGTTTACAATGTGATGGAGGAAATCAATAAAAACACTACAGTTTACAGTGAGTTGGGGGGCAGGGGGGCAAAACACACATAGGGAATAATAGTACATATTGAGCAAAATACAGTGAGCATACCATAAAGATTCACAGCCAAAAGGTAACGGGCAATTGCAACCGGAAAAAACAGGTACAGAGAGCAGGCACAGAGTGCTATATGAGGTAATACAACTATAAGAGTGAAGTTGGTAGCTAAGGTAGGTGGGAAAGGTAACAAGTTGATGGAGATTACCCTGGAGATCAGAGGCATTTAGCCTAGTTCAGTAACCATCTTTGAGTTGGTGTTTGAAACTGCTGTGGGTGTCAGTGGACCAAAGTGGAGCAGGGAGGTTGTTTCAGAGAGAGGGAGCAACAACTGACAGTGCTTTGCCACCCATTACAGTGGAGACTTTAGGGATTTCCATAGTGGGGACCGATGACACTTGTAAGCATCTGGGAGCAGCTGTGGCCTTCAGAAAGGATGCGTAAGGTGATGCATTGCCACCTCTAAGGGTGTTCTCAATGATACAGCCTAGAGCATAGTCATAACAACCGGAGAGTGGGAGCCAACCTAGTACCTGGTAAAGGTTGCAGTGGTGTGTGGAGTAGGGTGCCAGGAGTGCGAAATGACATGTGTTGTTGTAGACTGAGTTTAGACGCATGCGCAGGGCAGAGGACACATGGGAATATATGGGGGAACTGTAGTCAATGATAGAAAGTAGGTTGCCTTGAGCAATAGCTAAGCGGGCCTCACTGGTCAGGAACTGTTTTAGCTGATATGCAGCCCCAGGCTTTTGGTTTACCTGATGAACAATGGAGTTGATGTGCTCTGTATAAGAGAGGGAGGTGTCGAGGGTTATGCCCAAGTATTTGAAATTGGGAACATTCTTTAGCACAGGGCCGGCGGGTGTAAGCACTGGACGTGACAATGCTGGCAAGGTATGGTTTCCACCTGAGAAGCATCGCTTTTGTTTTTTGTTTTCGTTGACCAGGAGCCTTTGTGACAGGAACTACTTACAGGCTGAACCGTAGTTCTGGGACAGGATAGAAGATATATTTGTCAGGGACTTTTCACTGTAAAAGAGGATGAGATCTTCAACAAAAATCCCTCACCAGGGACTTTAAGTTCACCACCACCACCATGGGTTGTTACCAACAGGACCCAGGGAACCTGTTTTTTACCTCCTCCTTTGCACAAGGTCAAGAAGGTCAGCACTATAACTGTGGGTAGCGTGCCCCTTCAGAGACGGACTGCAAACAGAGTCCAGCACAAATAGCAGAATTAATCTTTTAAATAAAACAAGTAGTTACTGATTCTATAAAAAATATGATTCTTTACTAAAAGACTACAAGTATTTATTACAGGATGTATTTACAGGAAAACAATAGGATTACAGTTTACTAGTAATTGAAATAAATGGAAGTTATACAAGACAGGTTGCAAACAGAAGAATCTGAGCTACTCTCACTTTAAAACCTATGTCTTTACCTGCTGCTGTCTGAAGAAAACACTGTTCCCTATGCTATCTTTTTTACCAGACTTCTAACTGCAGGGCTTTGGCATTTTCAGATGTTCCAAATCAAAAAGAAAGAGCCTTCTTACAGCCCCTCAATATATTTCTCATTCCCTGTGGGGAAGGGGTCTCACTCACTTTGAGTGACAGTTTCATGTTGTCCCAGCCGGTTTGTGTGTGTGTGTGTGTGTGTGTGTGTGTGTGTGTGTTCACCCTTCAGCATCTTCTTGCTAACATTATGGCCATGTGCCTGGGTCCTTTGTCTAACATGGCAACATCTCCAGCAAGGACTCCCCACTGGGGTTAGTGCTTAGTGGCTCCTTCCTAGCCTTCCTGTTAACTTTCCCATGAGAACATCAGTCCCTTCACCCTGGCTGACATTAGCTAACGTATACTACTTGAACATGTGATCTAGTAGCCATCTTGGACCTGAAGCAGATGCATATTTAGAAAAGAATAAATGAATCAAAGGAATACATGATTTTGGTCCCCTTTTCTGTCAAATCCTCCCCCTCAAGAAATGAAGGTGTGTCTCTTTTGGGCAGCCTCGAAGAGACACTGCCGTTCATTTAGAGCCTTGGGAATGCCTATAGAAATATGTCATGCACTTAGCCTTGCCTTGACAGTCCATCTGCATTGGCATTGGCATAGTTCAAACACAAATAATACTAGAACATTTAACCACCCACATTCAGGAAGAAAGTATGACATAAATGTATTTGTCAGCTGCGGTACCATGAGAGTCATATACATGCTGACATGTCCATGTGGCATGTCATATGTCGGTCAAGCAAAGAGATCCTTCAAACTAAGAATTGGAGAACATAAGGGGGTGATTAGAAATCAGGATATGGAACATGCCATTGCTAGACACTATTTGGAGGTGAGTCATGGGTTACCAGTCAGTTTGAAGTTTGTGGGTATCTAATGAGTCGACCCAGACCCAGGAGGGGGGAACTTTGGTACCAAGTTGCTTCAAAGAGAAGCATTGTGGATTTACACACTGAATACTTTGGTATCTAGGGAGCTCAACGAGGACATTCCATTATATAGCTACCTTAGGTAGAGAATTTAAGGAACCCCCTTCCCCAAAACTGCCCAGCCAATGACCAGATTCTCTGTGTCCCTATTTTGAAAAATTGTAATAATAACAATGGGATTTGGGGAACACACTGTTTGACTTTCCAGCTCTATCGCTGTCCTTGACTGTGCAGAGGTATGACTTTCTGGCTCTACCTCTGTAATTATTCATTTCAAGTGAATTACATTAATGGAACTTCAGTTGGGCACATCCCTATATGCACAATTCCTTAAACAAGGTATGCCGTTTTGGCTCTGCCTCCCATTAACAGGGTCATGACTTTACTGCTCTGCCCATCAAAATGAGACACGCCTCACAAGTTTTACTTTTTATAACAAAGGCTTGATGAATGAATATAACAAGGCATGACTTGTCTGCTCTGCCTGTTTGGATCCCCGATGGGCATTTATTCACATGCCCTCCAGCTCGTATAAGTGGAATGACATTTGTGCTCTACCTCCAGCAACAAAAGGCACAGCCTGCCTGCTCTGCCTATTTGGATCCCCAATGGGCATTTTTCACGTGCCCTCTAGCTCCTATAAGAGGTATGACTTTTGGGTTCTACCTCCAGCAACAAAAGGCACAACTTTTCTGCTCTGCCTACCAAAATATAATACTAAGACAGGTAATTTTTACATCTGTAAACAATCTCGAGTAGCTTATTCTGCCTGGTCTGGAGTCTGCAGGGGCATTCTACACATGCCTTGCAGAACACGGTGATCCTGCTCCTAAGAAGTATGACATTTTGACTCTACCTGTAGAAATAGCAAGGGTTTTGTATATATTTTCTACACATGCCTAGCAATCCTGCTCCTAAGAGGTCCGATTTTCTGGCTGTACCTCTAGTAATCCTAAGGCATGATATTTCTGCTCCACCAGAAACCTAATTTAACACAGACACATCTAGAAAGTTTTTACCCCTTCAATAAAGGCTTGAGGAGTGAAGAAAAACAGAAAATGCTTTTTGCTTTACTTGTTGGAGGCTTGTGTCTCAGTACTTTTAAAGCAGTCAGCTCAGATACCATATGAGCATGTAAATATTGTAGTTAAGTGCTGTTTAAGCAGGCTATTTGTTGTGTTTATTTTTTTGATGTGTATGTCTCTTTTAGTGTAACGCTCATAAGAAACACACTGACTACAGGCTGCACGCTCTGAGGATGACCAGTGGGGTCAATATGTAAGTGCGCACCTTGATGACGTCATACAGAAGGGACGTTCCAAGACAGCAGTTACTCATTTGGATGGCGTGTTTGTAGTGTTTGTAAATCAAACAAAGAGATTTGGTCAACATTCTAGACTTTAGTTAAAGTCTTTTGTGCAGGCTCTTATCTGGATGTGTTGTGCTGTGGGAATCACTACATTTCTTCATCCATGACTACTGGAAGTGGCAAGCTTTTTGGAACGCTCTGCAGCACTGACTGAAATTGTTTTCATTGTGGGTGAACTAGTTTTCTGTTCACATACTTGTTCACTAATAAATAACCTTGGTATTATATTTTGACTGCTTTTGTGGTCTGTTTTGCCTCTGAGTTTAAGGTTGATTTTAGGTGCTGACCTCGCCTACACTGGCAGGTAACTGTCTGTGTATTGTTTGTATCCTTTACTCCCCATACACTCCTGAGGTAGGTGCACTATCTATATATGTGTACAGAGCATCCTGTTTCCCGTGATCCAGGAACTGTTTTGTTTTTAATAAAAAATATATTCTTATATTTTTATCAAACATCAGCCATGTTGTAAATGCATGTAGCCTGCAAATGTGCGGTGAAGCAAAAATATATTTGTAACCCCTAGATGGCGCTATCCCAGGGGCTACTACCCCTGCCTGATTTGCCACTAACAGGTTGAGGGGCCTGGATCCAATGGCGGGTGCCTCCACCCAGAGGTCAGGGTTTGCAATAGTTAAACTTACTTGGTCACAGCCCTCTGGGACACTGCAACCCCTTTTCTCCACTAGTGGCCCACACAATATATCAAATTACCTTCACAGTATACACTTACCCCCAGGGCTGGTTCAGGCACTGGGACCTCCCTAAAATAAGACAGTGCAACAATCACAGTACAATACTTTAACATAGACAAATACCTCAGGCAGTATAACTTTGCTGAAACAAGCAGCTCTGATTTATTTAGGGAATATAACAAGGACAGGGGAAATCAGGTTAATTAGCTATCACTTTACTCATCTACCTATGGCTCTGTGCACAGGCCTATCCCTACCAGTTACTGTCCCTGGGTACCCAAGCCCTAGTGGCTAGTCCAAACCGTGGCAGCTGGTAGGGGCCCTTTCCCACAGAGAAAAGAAAAATTAGTTTAAAGTCAGCAGTACAGTGATTCCATTTGGATTCAATGTGGCAATTCAACAGGGAGCGACCCTGAATTAGTACTCACGACCTCCAAACAAGATAGGGTCCTTCAATGTCAGCAGGGCTACTCTTGAGCTCCACGAGACTCCTCACACATTTATATGGCAAACTGCAACAGGCAAAAGTCCTTTAATGGCAGCAGGATTCACTTGAGCTAACCAAGCCTCCTCACACATTTATATGGTGAACAGTAACAGGCAAAAGTCCTTTAATGGCAGCAGGATTCACTTGAGGTACACGCCTCTTCACACATTTATATGGTAAAACAGAAAGTACTATACCAGGCAGGCTGCTTCTCTATCCGATCGCAATTACTGCACAATACCAGGAGACACACAGCAGATTCAGTTCCTGACAGACCGAGTGCAATTCAGCAATTTCTCCAGTCTTCTACAGGGTGAGCCTGGTTTCTACTCTTCAGATATCCTTTGATTCTCTTCACAGGACAGATTCAGTCCTAACAAGCAGTTACACAAGCTGCAGACCAGAACTCTGGGCCTTACACACGTTTCCCGACTAAAACTGCACACTGAAAAGCACAGGGCTCCTTCCCTCTTCACTGCCAGAGCTCAACTGAAACTCCAACAGACAAAACCGGGCACTTCCTTTGAGTTCCTCCCAGTTCTTGACTGA
Organism: Neoceratodus forsteri; assembly: GCA_016271365.2. Taxonomy (NCBI): domain Eukaryota; kingdom Metazoa; phylum Chordata; order Ceratodontiformes; family Ceratodontidae; genus Neoceratodus; species Neoceratodus forsteri. The sequence continues at coordinate 1,551,814,695 of CM057450.1, forward strand.
TTGGCTGTCACTCACAATAGACTGCTCCTGTTGGTCCAAAAGGCCGAAGTCTAAACTACATCTCCCAGAGTCACTGCCCATACAATCCTCTTGTGGCTGGCTCAGATTATGAGTCCAAGTTCTGATTCGTCCAAGGCACCATTTAGAGCTAGCTTACCCCACACTGATTGGTCCAGTTCAGCAGTTCAAAACCAGAATGTGGAACTAGGCAGACACAGTTCTGACTGCAAAGAAAGCAGGTTAGAAAACTGTACTTTCATTATTACTCTAAATGGTTTCTGGCAAACAGTTACATCTTTCAGATAGGTTCCTTTGCACTCCTAGTGACTGCAAAATGGAGTGAATTGGCAGCAGCTCGAGTGGTACTCAATCAAAGAAACACACAGTCCCCCATACAAACTAATTATGTCTGCAAGCAGACAGCTCTTAAAGAGACAGTACCAGAGGTTCTAAAAACACTCACTGATAAATGGCTTAAATGCCAAACACCATTCAGGCTTGGAGCATTCAAGCAAGCTCCTGGAAGTCTTTTGAGAACCCCCATTTGCAGGGGGGTTACATATTTTTTAAAGCACTTGACTCTCTTTTCAAAAAAAGGGGGGAAAGGGGCTGTTTAGATGTGGGAGAGGGTCCTAGTTTTGGGATCAATAGGTGTGAAGTCAGCTAAGTAGCACAGCGACCCCAGGGAATTTGGGCAGCAGAGGGATCTGAACCCTCTAGTGCCAAATTTGCTAGCTGGAGCCAAATTTGGAAAGCCAGACTGTACCCACCCATGAAAGGGGTAAGGGAGGCACAGACTGTACTGGACCACTGGTGGGACCCCAGGAGGTTTAGCAGGATGTATGATACTGGCATGTGGTGTGGGTAGTAACTCAGTGGCCTGCCAATTTAAGATATTGCCAGATGAGAGGACTGAAGACCTCTGGAATTCAGTGGTGCCATTGCTGTATGGAATAGCGGAGGCAGGAAACTGATATGGGTGGGACCCCCCTACACAGAAATAGGATAGTTGGGTTAATTTGTTTATGGTTTCAATTTTATGGATTTTTGTCCCAGGATGGGAAACACTGCTGATACCTATGTGGGTTGTTGGGTGAAGGATGGTATAGCTCATCTCCCCTTGAATGGTGTGTTGGGCATTTTCACCTGCTCAGCTCTTCCATTTCCAAGGGCAGAAGCTTTTTCACATGAGGAGGGTTGGGACAATGTAACAACTTTTCCTAACAGTTGGGGGAGGTGATTGTTTACCAGTATAAGCCAATGGGGACTGACACTCTGCCATTATTTCCAAAGAGCATAACAAGGGAGGAACTATAGTGTAATATAAAAATAGAGTGCCCTCTTACTGTAATGCCATGGGGAGACTAGGCATTAAGGTGCCCATGTGGCACACTAAACACTAAGCAGTGGGTGTCCTTCCCTGACAAGTGCACTCAGGATGCAAGGCAGGGGAAAGGCTGGGAGCAGCAGACTTGGCCAGTAGGAAGGCTTACAGTGTCAGGGTGCATTTAGGTACAATGGCTTGCCTAAGAGGCTGGACACTGCTTAGTGCTCATCAAGGAACTTTTACCTCATTGCAGCAGGTAGAGGTAATGCCCAGGTTTCTGCCTGGGTTGTGGTTGGCTACAGAAAGCAGGCCAGAGGTACAGTAAGCAATGGAATGGAAAGGAAGCTTCTGCTGCACACATGGGCAGGAACTGGGTGCCAGAGCTGGGTACCAGCTGCTCTCAAGGGGCTGAGAATAGTAGATGTCCAGGGCACCTGAAAACTTTAGGGATATTGTGTGAATAGCTAGGGAGGCAGTATAGCACAGTGGGTTAAGGCTCTGAGCTGAAGATCTGGAGACCTGGGTTTGAATCCCACAGCTACCTAGGTGCATACTGTGTGATCCTGAGCAAGTCACTTAACTTCCTTGCACTCCCAGGTCGCATCTGGAAACAAGCTTCGGCTTAGTGTGCTACTCCTGGCTAAACAATGTTCCTGTTCCGGTTCCCAAATAAGACCCTGGTAGCTACTAGCGATGGACCTCAGGCATCAAGCACAGATCCCAAGTCACTGAGGGATTGGTGGATCATGGCAGAGATGCTGCCCATATAAGGGGAGTAGTAGGAGACAACCAGAAGGGAGTGGGAATCCCCAACAGGGTTCCCTCAAGGAAAGCAACCCAGTGGTCCTTGTTTTTTTGGCAGGTTTAAGGGGGATCCTGGTAGTGGCTACCCTGGAGACAGGCCCGTGAAGAGTAATCACACTTGATGACAGCAGACAAAGTATGCTGTGCTTTATGCAGCAAGATAAGGCAGAATATTCTTCTCCAGGACAGAAGGGAAGGACATCTGTTTGTGAAGTGTACAGTGCACATAAGGAAGGGACAGAGAGCGTCAATCCACTATTTTGGTCAGTCCTACCTACGTCTGCAGCTCAACATCTGTCACCAGAGCGCTCATCATCTTCAGCGTCACTGGCAGCTTCTCTCTGAGGAGCAGGACCAACAGCACCCCCTAAAGGGTAATGCCCACTTTGGTCATATCCTCTGTGTCCCACATGGCAGTTATGAGTTCCATGGTGTGTGCTTTGTGCTCATTGCCACTTGGTTCAAGTTGACAAGAGTTTTACATTATGATCAGGACAGACAGCTGCTTTTAAGATTCTCTGCCTCTGGTCCGGACAAGACTGCTCTACAATGCTGAGGTAGGAGGTGGGAGGGAGGGTGCCTGAAGGTAGAGGCAGGGCCAGTGTGGTGATATCTGGCCTGACTCTAGTTTGGGAAGAAGAGTGGTGTTTAAGAGAAGCCTGGGTGAAAGGAAGGCATTGACCTCTAAACTAAAACTCTTCTGTTGTTTTTTCATGAGCTAGATCAGACCGGCAGTTTAATTAAAAACATTAAGTATACACTTTAACAAGACAATACAGAATTGACGGTCTCTCTAACTTAATAACTAGCTTTGGACCATACTGTCATGAATCCCTCATCCTGATAGCATTTTGTACTGATTTAAGTGCACAGTCTGTAAGGTTTTTCAATGCCCCAGAGATTATGTCCCACAATGGTAGTTCACTCACCTTGCTGACTGGGTGGAGAGGGGGACAGGGCTGAAGAGCCACCCACAAGGTTCATGGGAAAAAAGCTTAATGAAAAAAATAAATAAATATTTTTTTTAAATCCTGTTTGAAATAAGACAAACAGGGTTTTCTTCCTGGAATCATATGGGGGGGAGAGAGAGATCTAAAATGTTTTTTTTAATTTTGCCCCAAAATGCATCAGACAGTTTGAAAAACACCAGTTGTCACATGTACATGACTTATCTTTCATGTGTTCGCATCCTGCTTTCTAATTTAGAGAATCTGGCCACCCTAATGTGTATGCTCCTTCCAAAGTGCCATGCTGCTATCAGTGACTAACCTGAAGCAGTACTGAACTTTGACAGAAAGACTTTATTTTGGACCTTCTCCCCACCTCTCTTCGAAACTACTCACCATGATGCAGTTTCAATATTTTTCAAATCAATTTAGGCAAGTACAGAAAGCCATAGTCTCGCCAGTGAAATATCTTTCCTCTTACTCTGGGTTCCCCACTCCAGGAAAAGATCGGAGGTAGTCCTGAGAGCCCCCTGTGCCATGGCTGTGGCAGTGCTGATTGTCCCTTCCCTCCTCTCCTCTCTCAGTGAGGGCTGACACCCTATGATAACGTCACTAAGTGCCAGACAGAACCCTGGATGCGGGGCATCAGCCCAGCCCAGGGATGGCCTCCATGTCAAGAAGTATGCTTTTAGCTTGCTTGTTGAAGGCCTTCCCTTTACAGTTATTCCATACAGTAGTTCCCAAGTATTCACAACTTTCCACTCTTGTCACCATTCACTTCCAAGCGAGCTTTACTCAGGATCAGTATTGTGGGTGTAGGATTAAACACTGTGGATAAAGTTCATGTTGTTGCCATGAGTCACTGAAACATTCACCTTGTCAGCACTACTAAGGTAGGCTAGATTCGGACCCTGGGCATAAGTTATCATCAGTACCTCAGGGTCACTTACCCGGGTCACTTAGCTAAATGTACCCTTTTTCAAACAGGTGGAGCCCATGACTCAGATACTAACATACTATTTGCCATCGGATTAGGCCTTACGGTCTATCGAGTCTGCTCAAACCTCAGATCCCTAGTTGGGTGCTGAGGCCCTCCCACCCCTTGTGTTCCAGAAACCCCTATCATCCATCCCCACCCACCTGGGACAGGCCATCATCTGATACATCCACTTTCTGTGTCTGTCCCACCCTCTCTTGGAGCCCTCCACTGTGGATCTCTGAACCAGCTCGCCAGGCAGTGCATTCCAAGGGTCTACCATCCTCTCAGTGAAAAACCTCTTCCTCTTCCCCCCCTCACCCTTCCACCTTCCAATTTCAAACCATGCCCTCTGGTGATACCTCCCTGCTTTAGTCTAAAGATCCCCTCCATGTTTACCCTATTTATTCCCTTGAGGTACTTGAAGACCTCAATCATGTCCCCCCGTCTCTCCTCTCCTCCAATGAAAACAGGCAGAGCTCCTCAAGTCTGTCCTCATACGTCAAATCCCCTAGCCCTCATATCATCTTAGTTGCCTCCTCTGTACCCTCTCCAGGAGCTGTATGTCCCTCTTCAAGTGTGGTCTCCAGTACTGTACACAGTACTCAAGGTGTGGTCTAATCAGTCCATTGTACAGTGGCAGAATCACTTCCTTGCTCCTAGAGGTGATCCCCCTTATGATGCATCCCAACATCCTGTTTGCCTTGCTAGCGCTCTCCTGCACTGCTCAGAGTTATTCATACATGCATCCACCATGACCCCTAGGTCTTTTTCCCTCTGAGGCCTCCACGCCTCCCCTCCCAGGGTGTACCTGTGTTTAGGGTTTCCACCCAAGATGTAACACCTTGCACTTGGTGATATTGAAATTTAATTTCCATGTGTGAGCCCAGCTTTCCAGGGTGTCCAGGTCCCCTTGCAGGGCCAACCTCCCCTCTTCTCCCACAACTACTGCTCCTATCTTGGAGTCATCAGCGAAGAGTCTAATTTCACACCCTATACCCTTCCTGATGTCCGGTATGTATGCATTAAACAGGATCGTACCCAGGACCGAACCCCGCGGTACCCCACTACTAACCTCGCTAGGGTTCGAGAGCTCCCCACAGACCACTACTCTCTGGGTGCATCCAGCTAGCCAGTTTTCAATCCATCTGACCATCAAAGGGCCTACTCCCAACCCCATCAGTTTCTCCACCAGACCACTGTGGGGGACAGAGTCAAATGAGGCAGTATAGTGCAGTGGTCTAAGGCTCTGAGCTGCAAATTTGGTGACATCCAGCAGACCAGACCTGGGTTTGAATCCCACAGCTTCCACTTGCATACTGTGTGACCCTGAGCAAGTCGCTTAACCTCCTTGTGCTCCCAGGTCGCTCCTGTAAAAAAGCCTTCAGCTTAGTGTGCTATACCTGGTTAAACAACTAAATAAATAAAAAATAAATAAATAAAAATGCCTTGCTGAAGTCCAAGGATAATACATCCACAGGCTTTCCTCTGTCCAGTTCTGATGTTACCCATTCGTAGAACTCCACAAGATTGGTTTGACATGATCTACCTGGCACAAACCCATGTTGCCGACTATCAAGACCTCCCACCTCCTCCAAGTACACTCCCAATCGTTCCTTTAGTATACTCTCCATTAATTTTCCCACCACCGAGGTCAAACTGATGGGTCTATAGTTACCTGGTACTTCCCTTGACCCCCCTTTATGGATTGGCACCACATGTGCCTCTCGCCAATCCCTAGGTGCCCTCCCTGTCTCAAGTGACCTGTTGAAGAGCTCCACCAGGGGTGCAGCCAGTATGTCCGCCAATTCCCATAGTACTCTCAGATGAATGCCATCCGGCCCAGGAGATTTGTCTTTCTTTAGGGCCTTGAGGGCTAACCACACCCTTTTTGTGGAGATAGCATCATCCGTCCCCTCCACCTTACTGGCCTTTTTATCCTTATCCTGATGTGACACCCCTGGGGTACCTCTCCTTCCTCTTGCTCCATTTCTGTTGCTCCCCTGATCCCACTCACTGCCACTTCTATCCCCATCGTGCCTTGCTTTGTAGACATCCCATCCCCCTCCCTAGTGAACACAGAGGCAAAGTACTCATTAAATACCTCTGCCTGGTTCCTCGCCTCTTCCACCCACCCTCCTTCTGATCTCAATCTGCTGAGTTGGCCCTTAGTTTTTCTCCACTCCCCAATGTATCGGAAGAACCCCTTTTCCCCTCCATGTATCCCCTGTGCCAGCCGTTGCTCTTTACTGGACTTTGCCCCCCTCACCATCTGGATGACTTTTCTAGATGCAAGATGGTACATTTCCTTATCCCTATCCCCTCTTGTTGTTTTATATTTTTTGTAGGCCGCCTTCTTTTCTCTGACCGCTTCCTGAACCTCATTGGACCACCAGCATGGTTTATGTGACCTTGCTCCCTTACGTTTCACCTTAGCGCAGATGATTCTTTACAGTCTGCCAGTTGGTGAGATTAGACCTCTGGTCAGAGACAATTTACTCTGTCAGAGGTTTGGCCAGGCTGTCGCACATAGGCCTGGGCCTTCGGGTTTTTTTTCACAGCATACAGTTCCTTTTCACATGTCTGTCAGTTGTACTGCAACCCTCTCTGAAGTCCTGGCAGTTACATACATATTTCCCAACCTCATCCACCCCAAAGACAAGTCAATCAATCAATCAATCACATTCTTTATTTATCCAGGTGAACACCATTGAGCAAGCTCATTTACAAGGTGGACTTACATTACACAAGTCAAGTAACAATGCATTTATATACAGACAAATAGACAGTAGGTGCAAGAGTACAACAGTACAGGTAGGTCTGCAATAGACAGAATAAGTAAAAATACATTTGGGTTCAGGTAAAAGACAGTCGATAAGGGTATACATAACAATAGGGTAACAAGTCAGTAAAAATTTATACCAGATACAACAACATACATGGTTTAGTATTCCTGTAAGATAAAGGCATTATAGTCCAGCAAAGAGGATGCTACAAGTGAAGAGACATACATAGTCAGTTTAAAAAGACCAAGGCGTATCAAGGGGAGATATGTGTTGGGAGAAGGGGCAGCCAGTGGGGGTCTGGAACTGGGATAATGCTAGGAGCGAAGGAATGAGATGCTGTGGGTATACAAGGAATAGGTGGATGAGGGAGGGGGAGATTTAGAGCGGTAGATAAGTAGGTGGCTCAGGGACAAGTTATGCACTGATACAAGAAGGAAGGAGGATGGGAAAAGCAGGGAGGATGTGGAAGGGGGCTGTAAGTAAGCTAGGATCATGGAAGCAGTTGCAGGCTTCTGTAATGCATTTTGAGTATAAGGTCTTAAACACAGTAAGACTAACAGGAGTCCTCAGTTTCAGTGATTTCTGTAGCACATTCCTGAGCTAGGATCGTTGGAAGCAGTTGTGGGCTTCTGTAATGTATTTTGAGTATAAGGACTTAACACAGTAATACTAACAGGAGTCCTCACTTACAGTGATTTCTGTAGCACATTCCAGAGTGATGGTAGAATGAATCCTATGGGAGTTCTCCCAAAATGCGTTAGGGCTTTGGGCACTTTCAGAGAAATCAGCGAACAGCTTCTTAGGTCATAGGTTCCAGGCATATTGACAGTCAGGCAATCAACAATGTACTGCGGAAGTTTGCCAGTGATCGCTCTGTATGTCCAGAGAACTGCATTTTTATTTCATCTGTATTGTAGGGAGGTCCAACCTACGGCCGCATATAAAGAACAGTGATGGGTGGAGAAGGAGAGACCAGTGATGAAGCGCAGGGCTCTGTGGTAAAGTATGTCCAATTTACTGAGGTATGAAGTAGTACATTGGCTGTATATAAAGTCGGCATAATCAATTAGAGAAATGAACGTAGACTGAACTAGCTGTCTCTTGGCCTCTGTAGTTAGTAGGTGGTTTAACCTGAAGAAGAGACCTAGTTTCTGCCTCAGTTTTTTTAACAAATTCTCAGGTGGTCTGCAAAGGGGAGTTTGAAGTCTAGCCAGACCCCCAGGTATTTGAATTTCACCACAAATTCCAGGGTTTCTCTGAGGAGGGTGGTGATGGGGGGTACAGCAGGGTAGGCTGCATGGTTAATAGGTGAAAACAGCACCGCCTTTGTCTTTTTGGCGTTAAGTAGCAATTTTTTACTAAGGAGCTGGTATTGAAGTATGTTGAAGTCAGCTTGCAGGTCGCTACAGGCAGTTTTAGGAGTTGTATGGCTTAGGTAGATCAGTGTATCATCTGCAAACAGATGAATTTTTGCCTCATTGATGCCTGAGTCTATATTGTTGATGTAGATGGCAAATAAGAGTGGCCCCAGGGTGGATCCCTGTGGGACACCTCTTTTTAACAGATTTGAGGGAGAGAGTTCACCTTCGGCCTTGACCTGTTGGTGCCTATCAGAAAGATGGTTGTGGAACCAATGCAAGGAGATAGAATCTAGACCAGTAGCTTTTAATGAAGAAAGAAGGGAGGCTGTGGTTGACAGTGTCGAAGGCCTTATTAGGTCTAGAAAAATGGCTCAGACAAATTTTTTGTTCTCTAGCTCGCGCTGACAGTCATTTGTCACCTTGTCCAGGGCGGTGATTGTATTATGTTCAGTTCTGAAACCAGATTGCATTGGGTTTAGCAGGTTAGTATCATCTATGAAAGATTTCAGCTGGGCATTGACAATTTTTTCCAGAAGTTTTGATAGTTCCGGGAGAAGGGAGATGGGCCTGTGGTTGTTTAGATCACAGAGGTCTCCAGACTTAAACAACGGAATAACATGTGCAGTCTTCCACAGTTTGGGAAGGGTCCCTTGAGAAAGGGACAAGTTAAATAGACACGTAATAGGTACGGCCAAGACATGATAGGCAATCTTTAGGTAGTATGGATCGAAGGTGTCAGCACCAGCACTTTTTCTGGAGTCCAACTGGAGGAGGAAATCTTCGACCTCTTTTAGTGAGGCAGGAGAGAATGAAAAGGCTGCATCTGAGGGACTAGATTCCGAAGGTTGCGTGGTAAGCTGGGAGCATAGGTTGCGTGCAGGTGAGTTATCAAAAGCTATCCCTACAGTAGCAAAGTGATTGTTGAAGGCTTGAAGTATCTCTGTATTGTTGTTGATAGTTACATTGTCAGAAATAATTTTTAAGGGGAGAGTGTTTCCTGTGGTATTACCAGAAAGTTCTTTTATTGTGGACCAGAACGTGGTAGGGCAGTTGGAGGCAGTGTTGAGTTCAGAGTGATAGAAGTTGAACTTGGTTTCCCGAATTAGTTTTGTACAGTGGTTTCTGGCTGTTCTGAAAAAATGTCAGTCTTTGGCTTTGTGGGATTTGCATGCTAGCTTCCAGAGCTTGTCTCTTTTTAATACTGCTGCCTTGATGTCTGCTGTAAACCAAAGGCACTTTCTAGCCTTTATGCAGGTTTTGACTAAGGGTGTGTGGGTGTTAAGAGCGCTGGATACAATTTCGTGGAAAATGGCATATGCTATTTCTACTGATTTGGCTAAATAAAAGGTCTGCCAAAGCAGGGAGGCTTTCAGGTCATTGATATATGCAAGCGGGTCAAAATTCCGTTTTGATCTTTTGGTAGAGAACTTTGCTGAGGCTGTTGGTTTAGGGACTGCTCTTATGCCAGCAATAAAGCAATGATCACTAACATTGGCAGAAAGATCCCAGCATGGGAGAAGAAATGGGGTTTGCTTACTAGAAGTTCATCTAATAGTGTACTTTTCGTAGGGCTTTTCTTATTGATATGAGTTGATTCATTAATAAGTAGAGTGAGCCCATGAAAGTCACAGAAGGATTTATGTGGAAGAGATGCGCTTTACAGCCAGTCATAGTTAAGGTCCCCTAGTATAATTGTTTCCATTGTGTCGGTACTCATAGTAGATGATAGGTGGGACAGGAGCTGTGACCCCGAGGACGGGGGTCTATAGCATCCTATGACACGGAGGGCCATTGATGTAGATATTTAGATTTTTAAGGACAGGCATTCAAAGGCATTGGCAATTGATGTAGTGTCGAGGGTAGCGACCGTAAACTTATCCTTAACATAGATGGCTACACGAGTCCTCTTTGGGGTAAATTCCATCTGGCATGTACCCTAATAAGAGTAGGGTGCATAAGGCGGTAAATAGGTAGAGCCAGATTGCAAGTTCCATGGTTAAAGTCCGGGGGTCAGAAAGAGAAACAGTTGTAAGGGCTTAATCTGGGCAAGGTATCTCCAGGTAAGGCTACGTGCCACGGGGTCTGAAAAGGCATATAAGTGTCGATACCACTTGAAGGGATCAAGGAGATGTTTCTATGGCAAGTGACTGGTTGTTTTTATTGTACCTTATTTCTGCACAGACTATGAGACAAAGAATATCTTCTACCTCACAGTCAGGAACAAAGAGAGTCCGCTCATGCTGTCTGACACAAAGTGCACAGTAACAGTGCTTCTGAGTTAAATTATGACAGTTTAGGGATCTCATATTGTGTGCAATCTGCAGATAATCACATATGCATGCCTTTACAATTGTCACAATTTTTTTATAGCAAAGAGAAAAATCGAGTTTAAAATAATTTGCTTACAATGGGGGAAAAAGATCAACAGCAGTGCAGTGTGCAAAGTGACAGAGCTACTATTACAGATGAGCAGCTCCTCCCGCTGTCTAACTATCAGGTCAGACACATCAGATGTGAGTGTTTTCCTAAGGGGAAAAAAAGCTGATTAACATCACTAATTTGGGGTTATGTGTTTGTTTAGTGCAAGGTTGGTTGGTTGGTGTAGTGTAAGGGTTTGATATTGGATAGCATCTTGTAGTACCTGCTTATTCCATGGATTGACATTTATATTCAGTATGCAGATCTGTTCACCCCAAAGGATATATAAATCCCCTTGAGATGTGAGATCTAGTTTAATTGGGATGGGGGTTGGGGTGCACCAGCAGATTAGACCGACGATACTTTTCGATAGGAGCATGATATAAGGGAAGTGTCACAATATGCAACTTGGAGCACTGCTCCCAAAATAGTAAAGTGATGAAAACTATTATTTGCAGTTTATATGGTGGTAGTTAGCATCTAAGGAGCAGTCTGCCATCTCTTTTAGGCTTTTTATGCACTCATATCACATAGTGCCAGTGTAATCTGCTGGTGCAACCCTGCACCCCCCACACAAACACACTTAAAGGATTGCATCTATCATTTTAGTGAGCTGAAAGCAGTACTCAATAAATAATCAAAAACAACATCTTTGTTTAAATGAGATGTTTAGGGAGCCTCACTATATTTCTCTTGGCCCATATATATATATATATATATATTTGAAAGATACATTAACAGCGGTGTGGCTTAGCTCCTAACGTGATGACTGCCTGCTTTGAGTGCTCCACCGACCCAGGGTTTAATTTATGTTATTTACACCACCTTTTGCTTTTTTCAAGTGGCGTACCAGAGATACTCATTTTGGGCCCATCGGAGATCAAACTGATCCAACCTTAACTACCAATTGCCCACTAAAAGGATTACTGAAGCTGTATATGTTTTTCACCTCTCATCATGGTGCACAACAAGGGTTCAGATGCCCCCATGGGCCTCAATGTGCAGCAAATCAGTGAGATGTTTGAGGCCCTGATGCAACATATGGCTGAAGTCACCCTGGCATCAAACAACACAACCACTGCTATACAACAAATGTATATGGGCAAATGGGTAAGTAAGACTGAAACACAAGTAAGCTGTAACACTGCTGCTATTGATTCATTAACATCCACGGTCCACGAGCAGGAAAAAACTCTCCACATGCTGCAAACTAAAATTGATGACATAGAAAATAGGAGCTGGCGCAACAACTTGCGGCTCCTAGGTTTCCCCGGAGGTGCTGAACAGAGGAACCCTTTGGACATCCTAGATGATGTTTTGCCTGAAGTCCTGCACCATGAATTGCCTCCAGGCCTAGTGATTGAACCAGCCCACAGGACACTAAACCCTCTGCCTAAGCCAGGGGAGAGGCCTAGACCTCTCATGGTCTGAATTTTGAACTTTTTGGGCAAGGAATGGATCACCTCCAGGGCCCCGGAGCTCGGTGCCCTATCCTGGCAAGGCCATAAAATCCTGATTCTTCAGTACTACTCTTAAGAACCGGCAGCCAGGCGGAAGCTCGCCACCTGATGCATTCATTAGGCATTCGGTTCTCGCTCCATTACCCCTCCGCAATGCGGCTGGAAGTGAATGGTGCTTCATCTCTTTCTCCACCCCCGTGGCTTTCATGGAGTATCTCAGGTGCAACTGGCCTCCTCATACCAGGGCAGATCCCCTGATGCTCCAAAACAACAACCCTGGCCACACCAGGGTAAAAAACATAGTTGCCAATGCCCCAAATACAGGAGGAGAGCCCCAGCACTTCTACAGCTTCAGAGGTGTGGCTCCAGGCCTCCCAACCAGATCCCATAAGTGGCAAAAATCCGGCAGACATACCAGAACAAGCCACCTACAAGGCCACGAGGCAGAGCAAGAACAACACCAGGAAGAATTAACTCAGACCCCCAATACCAGCATTAGCAGATTTTCAACTCCGAACCACTACACAGCACTGGCCCCCGAGAAACCGACAGAATCCTCAGAATTTCCTGATTACCCAGAGGAGAAGATGGTGCTGGAGGCCTCCGCTTCTGAAGTAGAACAATGGACAATAGAGAAGCCCTCCAGCACAGCCTCCATTCTGCCGTGCGGTTCACTGACTTCTGTGGACCTTGGCCCAGTCAAGCGGGCACCTCATGTTCCAGTCCAACCAAAAGAACCCCAGATGGAGATGTCGCAGGACAATACTTAGATAAGTGTCCTTCTTTTTATTTTCTTGAAGTCAGAACATAGTATGGGCTTGGGATAGGCACCAAAATGGTACCTTAAGGGTGGCTAGTGGCTAACCTGGGCAGTTTAAGTGTCCCCTAGCTGCCCACTTTGGCAATATTGTCCCTAGATCTATGCCCTGCCGACCAGAAAATTGCCTCTGGAATACTTTACAGTTTATAGTCTCTATGTACACTTGTTGTCTGGTTTCAGGCAGTGTTTTCCTTTCCTCTTTTTCTTTCTTGTTCACTATATCTGTTGATTTTCTTACTTAAAACCTCATTGGGGAGGGGGTTTGCCGATTGATACAGGCAGGAGGCTAAATACTTAATTTAACCCACTTGAATGGCTGAGTACCCCACAGTGGGGAAGGGCCCATACAGTTCGGCAGTATTTATGCCCCTCCCAAGTAGGAGGCACGGTGTTTTAATTTTAAATACTTTATACACAAAAAAATGGTGCCCAACCTGCCGAGGTCCTCCCCATACCTCTGCAGCGAGACCCGATGCGGGCAAAATGACACTGAACAATGATGGGGCATTGCAATAGGGTCCAAGAATGGGCTCGTACTACATACTCCACAACACATCTATGCTGTGACACGACCAATCCCCAGATGCCCCCAATGAAAAGGTGGGTTAGGCCTGAGAGGATCCTGTGTCCTTGGCCTGCTAAACCAACCTGTACCGATGTGCACCCATGCGCGCTACCTGTAAATAGTTGTTATTGTTTTCTTGTTAATACTGTTTCTGCACTGTGTGATACTGTCTGCTTACAGATTATTAGGTAATTACCTGTTTGCCATTACTTGATGTTATGCCCAACCATGGACTGGAGCTGGGTACAATCAACAGAGGTGCACAGCACTAGCCCTGGTTCCCCTGGCTGAGCCCTCGCCCTTGCCAGCTGTTTACAGTTTTTCCTTCAACATAGTCCACTGTACCTTTGATTATGGCCGATACATTTGTAACCCCCCGGTTACCTAGGGTTACAAGAATCCCAGTTAGACCTAGTGGCAGGCACAGACAGGCAGCTAGTGAAGCACCAGTTAGATGGGTTTCGCTCCGTCTTGCTGTGTGCTCAGTCTCTGCTGAGCTGTAGAAATGACATTTAGAATTCTCGCATCAGCATAAGCCACAATAGAATGCTGCAGCTGGGAGTTAAGGTAGAACATTTGGGATTTTGAAGTCAGTCTTGTGCAGTTTGTAGTGGAGAGAGGAAGTGCACTGCAGTGTGCAGGCCCTCAGAGCTCTCAGCTCTGACCAGAGCTACTATTTGTAAGGGTGTGTGTTCTCACCATAAAAAGGACACAGAAGTACTTCGGTTGAAGTGGTACAGACCACTCCCCAGTTGGTTCAGGGCCCCATCCCTGAGGGGATGGAAGGAGCCAACAGCCAGCTTCCAGGGCAATCCCCTGGCCAGGCTAGAGAGAAAGAAAGCTGCCTGATGTTGTGCTGTGGCACCACAAAGAATTCTGATGTTTTTCCTGTGAGAGAAACCTGTGGGGCACCTGCAATCAGGGGTGAGTCTGCTCTGAAAAAGGACCTATGTGTCACCAGAGACTTTGTGTATTAAGTATCTGCTACTGTGGGTCAGGAAAGGACAGCCAAGTACAGTGCTTAAAGAGTGTGGGATATGTACATCTTTAATCAGTTGGGGTCTACAAGGATGGACAGAGCCACTTAACAAGTACACTTCGTCAGCAGACTGGAGTTTCAGAGACTGTAGACTGAATGTGAAATACATTTAAAGTATAATCTACAACAGTAGAGTTTGTTCAGAGAAGAGGTGTTAGAGTCCAAAGGAATGGCCGGGTATGAATTATGGGAGCAAGAGGTGGGGAGACCCACCATCTGGAGTAACCAGATTCACCTCTACGGGTTCACTTTGGGACACCTGTTGCTTTCTCTCAGGAACTTGGCCAGTGCTCTAAGAAAGTACCCAGATGTGGGATTGTTGAGAGTATTCCCTTTATGGAGCTTGCATATGCTCATGGGTGGTAGTAGGGAGCCACCAAGAAAGGGTCCATGCCAAATGAATAGTAGTCCAGGATGCTGGCCGGAGTGCCACGCTGGAAGTCGTGAGAAGAGTACCAGTAGGGCTGAGAGCCCAGAGAGAGATTCAGAACCTGAGGGTTACAGTGAAGGAGATGTGTGTCTGTCAGGATGAATCTGCATTACCAGGGAGTGTAGCCCCATGGGGGTCCATCTATGCTTTGTTGTTCAGTTGTGTTGTGAATAAAAACCACACTTTAGAATCCCAACTCCTGGTATGGACATTACAGTTATTGCTTCCTGTGTCCAGAGTACTTGGGTGCTCCTGTGCAGAGTGAGAAACCTAGCCAATATGCCAAGTAAAATTTTTCTCCCCGAACCCAGGTCCCAGGTAGGGGGTCACATATGAAGGCACCGCACAGCACCAGTAACACAAAAATACTATTAACCCGACCCCTGGGGTTACAAATTGGAGGCACCTCTGGCATTTGGTTGCAATTTGGGAGAAAGCGCAAGAAAGGCTACTCGGATAGTGGCTAGCGTTTTGGCTGTCTGGAAGTAGGGAGCCCAAAAATTAGAAGGACTGCCACCTGAATGTGCCACTCTGTGCTGCTGTCTATGTGCTGCAGTAAAAGTACCAACTGTTTACCAAGGAGCAGTAAAGCCCGAGTGTGTATGCCCTTGTCCTGCATCAAATTACAACGTTTGCCAGCTTTTAAAGTGTTGTGTAACAGAAAAAAGTGTGGAAAACTGTGGGAAACAAAGAAAGATTTGTGCCCTAGATGTTGGAAATGCTTGTGGTATGGACTAAGAAAGTCGCTAAGTAAAATGCCATGATAAGTGGTTGAAATGGTGCACCCGCCGAGGAAGTACAGTTGAAAAAGAAAAGTGTGGTTTGCAGTTTAAATTTTGCCTGCTTGACGATCGCCATGGAGAAGCAGAGCTCTAGAGGAAAGAGGCTCATTTGCATGGCGTCGAGTGATTGGTGAGACTGTAATCAGTCCCACCCCCAAGCCAGCTCTAGTGACTGCACAGTGTTCGAGAGGGAGAGAGAGAGGAGTGTGCGAGCAGGCTTGCTAGGAGGAGTGTTGCCGTGACTGAAAACACTGTAAAAATAGTAAAATCTGACTTTGCTGTTTAAAATCGGGCTCAACCCGCATTCCGATTCATCTGAGAAGAGAGCGAGGTGTTCAGAGGAACAATCGGCAGGACTGCCAGCCTGCTTTATTCCAGAGGCCTCCAAGATCGGCTATAGGCCGCATTTTCCATCGCAACAACAAGCCACCGAATAAGTGAGTACCATCATAAAAAACAGCTCAAACTGTGTGATTTTACCAAAAAGCCAACTGAATGTGTGTGTAGCAGTGTGATAATTTTGCAAAGAAGGACTGTGTCAAGTTTAATCAGGTAAAAGCAATAAATCTGAGCATTAGACTGTGAGCATAATTATAGATTCAGCAACAGTATGATTTTCAAAGCCATGTGAGAGACTGTGAGTTGTATGAGAGATGCAGCAAGAAATACAGGCAATCCTGTACGATGAAATACTATGGCTTTAGGGGACTTTGAGCTAAAACAGTGATTAAAGTGAATAAAAAGTCCAGTAAAATCATATAAATGTGCTAGGAGAGCAAGCGGTGCAATTTATGCAGTTTGAGTGAATTTTTTCAGTGGAGTGTGTAAATCGAATGTGCAGTGGCTTGGCTCATGAACAGAACATTGATGCGCTGGAGTGCTACCACCACCATTACAGGGTGGGGTAGCAATGTAAACACAGCAGCAAGGGAGCCATTTTGCAAAAGTTTTTCTGAAAGAGTAGGACTTGAAATAACAATGACCATTTGTTCGTTTTCTCTGAAGTCATGGCTTCAGGACCAGCCCGTTACCCGGATCATGCCCGGGCTATGATAGTAGAAGAAGTTAACAAGTTGACAGATATTGAGAGATATTGCTATGGGGGACAACTGCCTCCTCATGTGGCGATTCCTGGATATCCAGTACGAGTTTGTGTGATGTGCTTAAATGCTGGAAGGGACATCGTCATGGTACCTTACTGTTCTGGTTGCCTAGAGAAATATGGCTTGACTAAAGCACCCAAGATTTGTTTGGCTCTCACATGGCTAAAGCTTCAAGAACCTGCAGTTGGAAGCACACAGCACCAGGGGGAGCCTAATGGGGGAAGTTCAGCAGAGTGTGGCATAAAGCTAGAGGGCACAGATTGACAGACAGCACAGAGTTCGGATGTGTTTGAGTCCGGGTCCCAGAAAGACAGTGCAGAAGGAGCATCGGTAGACCCTTGGAGAGAGGGACCTAGCCCAAGTCTCATGGGAGAAGATGAGACAAGGGAGGCCATTGAATGGGAGGTATCATCTTCCGCACCCAGCCAAAAGTGGACAGTCTCAGGAGTGAGGATGACTGCTCACTCCTGGGCACAGATTCTTAGTGAGGAAGAAGAAGAGGGGGAACCTATTTGGCCTTGTGAAGAAGGTACGGATCCACAGCTTCAAGCTCTTGCCTCAGAGGAACCAGTAGCAGAAGAGAGTAGTGAATCTGCAGCCTTGACCCCACAAGGAAGAGTTAAAGACCCATCCTGTGTTGAATTTAGTATGTGTAGCTGGCAGAACCAGGACTGTCTGCCCCCCAAGCCAGGCCAGAGGTCGCAGGTTGACCAAGTGTAATAAAGAGGAAAGACTGGTTTGTAGGAAAGCGAATTAAATCTATGTGACAGTCTTTCCTACCTTTCCTCGGAGAGTCTGGGAGGAGATTGAGAAAAGCAGGAAATGCTGGATTATGGAAGAGGCAAAGAAATATGTGTATCCGGGTGCAAACAAGTATGTTAGAGACAGAATGTTTCAAGTAAAATACAGCCAGTGGAAAAAGGGCAGGACACTGTTTATTGACACTGTTCAAATTGTGAATGGAGATGGACATGAAACCTTTCACAGTATGGATTATGAGTACCCAGACAGGGTAATAATTCATGCACCTGACCCATTGTGTTATTGGCCACAATGTAAAGACCAACCCGCGAATGTGCCCATGCCTACCAAATAGAGAGCATAGCAGTGGTAGCCAGTGCTGCCATCCAGCTGTTGCTGTACTTATGTTGTTCTACCAGACTGGCATTCCAGGACTCAGGTTCCCCCAGATTCATCAGTCCTGCATATAGAAACATAGAAACATAGAATTTGATGGCAGATAAGGACCGCTTGGCCCACCCAGTCTGCCCATTTCCCTGCCTACTGGATAAGCTGCAGATCCTAGTTAACCAGCAGCCTACTTCTTCCTACCCCCACCCCCTAGAATTGCCTTATGACTGTCCCATGCATGCTTGAATTCCACCAGTTTTTGACTCCACAACCTCCTCCAGCAGTGTACAGGCCTTCCAGATTCCATTGCCTGGCCCACCAGATGACTTCAGATCCAGAGAGGACACCAGCCCAGCTGTATCCTGATTCATCGCCTGAGATTCCAGATGACTTCAGACCAGCTGTTTTCCTTTTTTCCTGTTCCAAGGTTCTATCTCCTAGATGACATCAGACCAGCAGTTTCCAGATGTGCCCTCCTGTCATTTTAAGGAAGATGTCCGCCCAGCTGTATCAGAAGGATGCTGCCAGGGAGAGTCTTTGGCTGAAGAACCAGGTGGTGTACCATTTCCATTCTACAAGGGACTGGTAATTCCAGACTTTTCTATTCTTATGACATTGCAGTACACACCCTGCACTAGCAGACTCTAGATGTTTGAACTGTCCTCAAAGACTCTCCCCTTCAGGATTTCGGCCTGCCAGAACTGTGCTTTACCAGGCTCTGGCCCAGGAGAGACTCTTTTTTGGACTTGCCTTCAGGCACTGTTGTCACTAGAAGGGACTTTCAGGACTCCATCCCCCAATTATTGCGTATTGTAAATAATGTCATTGTTTTCTACTGCTTATACTGTTTTTCTACTTTTCTAAAAATTATTTTTTGGGATTCTCCAGTGTTTTGATGGAAGGGGTTAGGTAGACTGTTTATGCAGATTAGGAGTGTGTTGTCTTTCTTTTTCTTGCAGGTGTTCCTGAAGAAGACAAGAAGAGAAGACAAGAAGAGGAGGAGGGACTCAGTGGAATTCCTCACAGTGCTTTAAAGTTGTAGTGTTTAAAGTACAGGGTGTTGAGGTTTACTGTGTGTAACCTTTCCTTCCACAGGTATGGTTGAGGGGGAGTGTGGGAGTAATGTATAGTACATGGCATTTGCTCCTTGTGTGTGCTTGCAGGTGTCCCAGGTTGGGAGGAGGTTCCCCTGTTTTGTTTTTGGGTATTTGGGTTAAAGACAGATAGGTTTTCCCTAGAGGGCTGGGGGGGGTAGACAGGCTGTGGTCCTTACCTGCAGTAGGGGCCACAGTACTGATCTAGTAGGGCTATGCTCTGGATAATTCTACCAGGGCCACTAGGTGTCCATAGTAAGATCATAGTGTAGAGGTTGATATGTCAGCCGAAGGCCTCTAGGCCCTTAGTGTTGTCTGCCTGTGCTGGCACATGGTAGGGAAGAAAGCAGTGCTACCTCCCCATAGTCAACACATAGAGTGAGATGGCCTAAGCCAGGTGACTAATGACTGCGGACAGTCATTTTCCTGGTCCAGGGTGAGTGTAACCCCCCTGTTACCTGGAGTTACAAGAATCCCAGTTAGACCTAGTGGCAGGCAGGGACAGGCAGCTAGTGAAGCACCAGTTAGATGGGTTTCTCTGTCTTGCTCTGTGCTCAGTCTCTGCTGAGCTGGAGAAATTACATCATTTAGAATTCTCGCAGCAGCATAAGCCACAATAGAATGCTGCAGTTGAGAGTTAGGATAGAATATTTGGGATTCTGAAGTCAATCTTGTGCAGTTTATAGTGGAAAGAGGAGGTGCACTGCAGTGTGCAGGCCCTCAGAGCCCTCAGCTCTGACCAGAGCTACTGTTTGTAAGGGTGTGTGTTCTCACCATAAGAAGGACACAAAAGTACTTCAGTTGAAGTGGTAGAGACTGCTCCCCAGTTGGTTCAGGGCCCCATCCCTGCAGGAATGGGGAGAGCCAACAGCCAGCTTACAGGGGCAATCCCCTGGACTGGCTAGAGAGAAAGAAAGCTGCCTGATGTGCTGTGGCACCACAAAGAATTTTTATGTTTTTATTGTGAGAGAAGCCTGTGGGACACCTGCAATCAGGGGTGAGTCTGCTCTAAAAAAGGGCCTATGTGTCACCAGAGACTTTGTGTATTAAGTATCTGCTACTGTGGGTCAGGAAAGGACAGCCAAGTACAGTGCTTAAAGAGTGTGGGATATGTACATCTTTAATCGGTTGGGGTCTACAGGGATGGACAGAGCCACTTAACAAGTACGCTTCATCAGCGGACTGGAGTTTCAGAGACTGTAGACTGAATGTGAAATACATTTAAAGTATAATCTACAACAGTAGAGTTTGTTCAGAGAAGAGGTGTTAGAGTCCAAAGGAATGGCCGGGTATGAATTATGGGAGCAAGAGGTGGGAGACCCACCATCTGGAGTAACCAGATTCACCTCTACGGGTTCACTTTGGGACACCTGTTGCTTTCTCTTGGGTACTTGGACAGTGCTCAAAGAAAATACCCAGATGTGGGATTGTTGAGAGTATTCCCTTTATGGAGCCTGTATGTGCTCATGGGTGGTAGTAGGGAGCCACCATGAAAGGATCCATGCCAAGTGGATAGTAGTCCAGGATGCTGGCTGGAGTGCCACGCTGGAAGTTGTGAGAAGAGTACCAGTAGGTTTGAGAGCCCAGATAGATTCAGAACCTGAGGGTTACAGTGAAGGAGATGTGTGTCTGTCAGGATGAATCCGCATTACCAGGGAGTGTAGCCCCGTGGGGGTCTATCTATGCTTTATTGTTCAGTTGTGTTGTGAATAAAAGCCACACTTTAGAATCCCAACTCCTGGTATGAACATTACAGTTATTGCTTCCTGTGTCCGGATTACTTAGTTGCCCCTGTGCAGAGTGACAAACCTAGCCAATATGCTGAGTAACATTTTTCTCCCCGAACCCAGGTCCCAGGTAGGGGGCCACATATGGAGGCACCGCACAGTGCTAATAACAAAAAAATACCATCAATAAGGGGTCTACTGAGAAATATGGGATATTCTTGTCTCAGAACAGGACAATCAGGAGCTTAAAGGGCACATAGGCAGAAAGTAAGGAGAGAGAGGAAAAAAAACAGAGGAAGGAGTAAGGATTGCAAACAGTTAAGAGGCCAGAAATAAGACATGATTGGAGTGGTGCAGTGCAGTGGCTGTGGAGCAGCAGTCTTCCGGGAGACGTTCTGGAGGATGCGGTGTTGTCCCATCTGCAGGCACCTCTCTGGGCTGAGGGTGGAGGTTGTTCATCTCCAGGCTGAGTTGGCCAGGATTTGTGGGACCTCCTCTTCCATCCAGGGACTACCAGTGCCACTGCCCTTGCCTCAGAGGTTGCCAAGAAAGAGGTGGTTGGACCACAGTGGGCTCCAGGGAGGGTGAGGTGGTGGAACAGAGGTGCATCCTCCAGTTGTACCTCTCACAATTCCTATGCCATTCTGGCAAAGTGTGGTTCCTCTATGGAGGCACCGCAGTGGAGACCAGGAGGATGCTGGGAACCTCACAAAGAAGACCCACAGGAGGTGGCAGGGGACCCCCAGGGGAAGGAAACAACTCCTGGTGGGGGACTCCATTGTTAGGAAGGTAGAACTGGGGGAGGAAGGGGAGAGGGAGGTAAAGTGCCTGCCTGGCGCCATGGCTTGGAGGGACAGGGAGCGAATCCTCAGGATTACTGGAGCAGCTGCACAGGGGAGGGAGCTGGATGTCATTGTCCATGTAGGGACAAATGACCTGGCTGAGAAAGGGATTAGAGAAGTGCAGGAAGAGTTTGTGGAATTGGGGAGGGGCCTTAGACAAGTAGCACGCACGGTAACCTTCTCGGATGTGCTGCCCATCTATGGCATAGGAGAGGCTAGGGTGTTCCGTACCATGGGATTCAATCAGTGGTTGAAAACTGGTGTCAAGCTCAGGGATTTGGCTTCATTGGGGACTGGGGGTCCACCTGGAGTGATGCAAGGCTATACTGGCATGATGGGCTGCATCTGTCCAGGAGGGGAACCAGGATCCTAGGTGATAGGTTTAAATGCTTCATTGGCAAGCATTTAAACTAGCCAAGGGGGGAGGCATTGGAAAGGAGCAGGGAAATCCTAGCCCCCCCAGAAAAATCATGGTAGTAAGTGCAGCAAACACCAACATAGAAGTGTCGATAGGGAGAAGGGCAGGGGTAAATGGAGAAAGTGACAAAGGCAAGAAGGACAGGGATGGGGCAAAAAGGAGTAAGGCCATCAGGAAATGGAGGGTAATGAGTACCAATGCCCATAGTCTGGGCAACAAGCTCCCTGAGCTGGTGGCCTTGATGGAAGAGGGATGCCTCGACATCATAGCAGTCACAGAAACCTGGTACACAGAGAACCATGACTGGGATGTTAACATACCAGGGTACATAACCTACAGGAGAGACAGGCAGTGGAGAAGAGGGAGGTAGCTCTCTATGTAAAGGAAGGATAAAAGCAACTGAACAAAAGAGTAAACAGGGAGGAGAGGAGGCACTGTGGGTCACCTTGGAGACTGGAAAGGCACCACAATCCGCACTGAGGTTGTGTACAGACCCCCCATGTCAGGGGGAAGGAATGGACAAGAATATGATAGAAGGCATTCTTAGAATGGCAGAGAAAGGGGAGATACTGTTGATGGGAGACCTGAATATGCCAGATGTTAACTGGAGCACATTTGCTGCAGCCACATCCAAGAGCAAGGCCATTCTTGATGCCCTACAGGTGGCAGGCCTCAGACAGCTAGTTTCGGAACCCACTCGTGAGGGAGCAAGCTTAGACCTCGTACTCTCAAACAGGGCAGTGAGAGGATCTCAGATCTAGAAGTGGGTTGCCATCTGGGAACAAGTGACCATCAAACAGTATGGTTCACATTAAACTCAGCTACAGAGTCAAGCCATACAAAAGTGAGGGTACTGGACTTTAGGAGGGCTGACTTTGTAAGATGGGAGAGTGCCTCAGAAAAGCACTAGCAAACAAGCTAGAAGGAGGTGTGAGCAACAATGGGAATCATCAAAACTGCCATCACAGAGGCAACAAGCCTTTGTGTGAAGCAAATAAACAAATCAAATGAAAGAAAAAGCCACTATGGTTCTCAAAAGAGGTGGCTGTGAAAGTCAGGAAGAAAAGATAGCATTCCAGAAGTATAAGGAAACACAGAAGGAGCAGGACAGAGAGCTGTACCAGTTAAGGCAGAAGGAAGCAGGAAGGAAGTCAGAATAGCAAGGCCCAAACTGAGGAAAAGATAGCCAACTCAGTTAAGAGAGGGATAAAACCTTTTATAGGTACATCAGCGAGCGTAGAAAGACAAAGGGAGGGATAGTGAGGCTGAATAGAATGAACGGTGGGTGGGCAGAGGGGGACAGTGAAAAAGCAGGGATACTGAACGAATATTTCTGCTCAGTATTCACAAGAGGAGGGTGAAGTGCCTAAATCCAATTAACAGAAGCACTCTTGATAGGGGGTCGATCCCAGTCCTTTCACAGAAGAAAGGGTCTGCAAGAACTCCTAAAACTGAAGGTGGACAAAGCAATGGGTCCTGATGGAATTCACCCCAGAATTCTAAAAGAATTAAGGGAGGAACTAGTGAAACCACTGGCTACTCTTTTAATAAATCAAGGGAGGATGGTGGTACCCGAGGACTGGAGGAAGGCAGATGTGATTCCCTTCACAAAGTGGGACCAAGACAGAGGCAGGAAACTACAGACCTGTCAGTCTGACCTCTGTGGTAGGGAAAGTGATGGAGTCACTTCTGAAAGAAAGAATAGTTGAGTACCTAGAGACCAGTGGGGCACAGGACCCAAGGCAGCATGGGTTCACAGCGGGAAGGTCATGTCAGACGAATCTAATAGATTTCTTTGACTGGGTGACCAAAGTAGTAGACCTGGGAGGGGCTATGGACATGGCCTACCTAGACTTTAGCAAGGCATTTGACACAGTCCCACACAAAGATTAATAGTCAATTAACCAGCCTGGGAGTGGGTCCCAGGGTGGTAGCCTGGTAAAACATTGGCTGCACAACAGAACACAGAAGGTAATTGTAAATGGAGTCCACTCTGAAGAAAGAGGGTTACTAGTGGGGTACCGCAGGGTTCAGTATTGGGTCCAGTCCTTTTTAATGTCTTCATCAGTGACATTGCAGAGGAACTGGAAGGAAAAGTATGCCTTTTTGCAGATGACACAAAGATATGCAACAGGGTTGATACACAAGGAGGCATGGAAAGGATTAGAAGGGACTTGGCAAGGTTGGAGGAATGGTCAGAAGTATGGCAGCTAGGATTCAATGCAAAGAAGTGCAAAATAATGCACCTGGGAAACAAGAACTCAGGGGAAGAATACACAATGGGGGGTAGTAACAACAATAAAAGAAAGGGACCTGGGGTAATTATATCAGATGACCTTAAGGTTAGCATGCAATGTGAGAAGGCAGTAGGGAGGGCTGGGGGTATACTGGGATGCATAGGGAGAGGCATCAGCAGCAGAAAACAGGAAGTTGTTATCCTTCTGTACAGGCGGTTGGTGAGACCCCATCTGGAGTACTGTGTCTAGTTCTGGAGACCCCATCTCCGCAAGGACATAGACTGGATAGAGACAGTCCAGAGGAGGGCAACTAAAATGGTAAGAGAAGCCGTATGAGGAGAGACTAAAGGAGCTTAGTATGTCTACCCTTGAGGAAAGAAGGGAGAGGGGGGACATGATAGAAACTTTTAACTACCTCAGTGGAATCAACAAAGTCCAAGAGGGTAGCATCTTTCAGAAAAAGAGACGTGCAAGAACAAGGGGACACAATTTAAAGATGGAAGGGAGGCGGTTCAGGGGCAATGTGAGGAAGTATTATTTCACAGAGAGGTAGTGGATGCATGGAACAGCCTTCCTGAGGAGGTTGTGGGGTCTAAAATTGTGGGAGAATTCAAGAATGCATGGGACAGACATAAGGCAATTCTTGTGGGGGGTAGGAAGAAATAGGCTGTTGGTTAACTAGGATCTGCGGCCTATCCTGTAGGTTGGGAAATGGGCAGACTAGATGGGTCAAGCGGTCCTTATCTGCCGTCAAAGTCTATGTTTCTATGTTTCTATCAACCCGACCCCTGGGGTTACACATCATTTGTCACGTGGAATGTCAGGGGGCTCAACAATGATAAAACGGAAAAAGGTACTATCACAGCTGAAAAGAGTGAGGGCTCAGGTTGCCTTCCTGCAAGAAGCAAAGCTAACCAGGCTGGACCATGCCCATCTGGTGAGAGACTGGGTAGGGAAGGAGATTCATGCTTTTGCCCCTACAAGGAAAAGAGGTGTAGCTATTTTGTTGCACAAATCCTTGCCCTGGTCTATCCTGGAGAGTAAATCAGATCCTCAAGTCAGGTGAGTATTAGCCCTGCTTGATACCCCTAATGGTCATTGTCCTCCTGGTAAACATATATGCCCCAAACAAGGACAACCCTACCTTTCTCTTAGACCTAACAACCAGAATAGAAGCCTTGAGTGAGCCAGATATACCCATTGTAGTAGGGGGGGATTTTAATCTCACGCTGGTTTCAGTACTGGACAGAAGTTATCAGGGCAAAGAAACTCACACCAGAGGGGTGCAGGCCACATTGAGGCTGAGCTCCAAATTCCAGCAGGTGGATATCTGGTGTCTCACACACCCCAAAAAACACGATTACACTTTTCAATCTGGGGTCCATGGTACCTTCAGCAGACTGGATTTCTGGCTGATTTCACAATCTCTCACCCAGCCAGTCCTCGATTCCAGAATTTTCCCTACAACTATCTCAGACCATGCCCTGGTTCAGTTGATACTATCCTGGGGTGCTCCCTCATCCCGACCTCCCATGTGGTGAATCGACCCTCTCCTCATGCGTGACCAAAAATTCATAGACTGGGCTAAGTCTGAAACCAGGCTGTTCCTGCAAGTGAACCCTATTTCCAATACCTCTGCCCCAAACACCTGGGAATCATACAAAGCCACCATGAGGGGGAAGATTATGGGTTTTGTTGCACACAGGAGGAAGGACAGAGAGCTGGAGTTGACCAGGCTGGAAGGGGAGCTTGCCACTGCTAAACAAGCTCTTAAGGCCATGTCCCACCCCACCCCCTACTTCCCCTGAGGCCGACAGGTCCTTACACTTCGTATGAGAATAAATTAGCTCCTGTCCCGGAAGGCTGACCTGGCTTTGCTCTGAGTACACCATATATACTGGGAGGGAGGAGAAAAAAGTGGGAAAACACTGGCATACCAACTCTGGAAACAACAAGCAAACAAGTACATCACTGGGCTTAAGGACCCCACATCCAGAAGGTTAAGAACCAAACTGCAGGAGGTGAATGGTACCATGACAGCCTTTTATTCACAGCTGTACACCTCATCCCAGGCCAAAACCAGATCTGACACTCGTAAATTTCTGGACTTCATATTCCTGCCCAAGCTATCAACAGCCCAATGTGCAGCCCTCAAAGAACCCCTAACTACTGAAGAGATCTCTGTTGCCCTGCTATCCCTTAAAAAAGGAAAGCCTCTGGGAAGATTGCTTCTGTGTGGATTTTTTCCAGGCTATGACACCTATGCCAAGTGTTCACTGAATCTGAGGACAAAAGCATACTGTCTTACACTCTTTAAGAGGCCATAATAACTGTTCTCCCCAAGAAAGAGAATGATCTCTCTGAGGCAGCTAGCTACTATCCCAGATCACTGATAAACTCTGACAGTGAAGTTTATGCAAAATCCCTAGCCACCAGACTGAACCCCCTTTTACCCTCCCTGATTCACCCGTCTCAAGTTGGATTCATACAAGGGAGATATAGTACTGACCATATACAGACACTTCTCAGTCTCATCCATCTAGCCAAACAGATGAACATCCCGGCAGCCACTTTGGCAATTGATTTTCAGAAGACGTTTGATTCGGTCGAATGGGACTACCTCCATACTGTCCTGGAACTTTTCGGATTTGGACCCTGCTTTCGGGCAGCTGTTACTGCTCTTTACACTTCCCCTCAAGCCTGGGTGGTAACTAATTCAATGCTATCTGGTCCCTTTCAGCTCCACAGGAGAACCAGACAGGGTTGCCCCCTTTCTCCCCTGCTATTTGTTCTGGCAGTTGAACCCCTGGCATCCTCAATATGGCAGGACCCACACATCAGAGGGATACAGCAAGGGAAGTCTCAGTATTCCACCCTGATGTATGCAGATGATCTACTGGTCCCATTAGAGGATCCACAGTCATCAATCCCTCCCTTACTGGCCCTTTTAAAAAAATTTACACACATCTCAGGCCTCAAAGTCAACCAAAACAAATCTGAGATACTCCCTCTCAATCCAAAATGCTGCCTTCAGAGTATCCCCCAACTTAGTCTTAAATGGTCTGCTCATACCATCACATATTTAGGTATAAATGTTGGGACCAATATTGACAAATGGTGGGACAACAACCTTCCCCCCGATGGGAGAATGTAAAGGAGAGCTGGAGTGATGGAACCGATTATACCTCACCATGGCCGGCAAGATTGCTGCCTTCAAAATGTCAATGGCACCCAAATTCCTTCATGTAATATCACACATTCCCTTGTTCCTGCCCTCACAATGGTACCGGAAGCTGGATGGGGTAATCAAAAGAGCTTCTGGTTCCTTATCACCCTGAACGACCACTCCGCTCGTCCGGCGAGGGGTTGCTGGAGATTCCAAGGGTGTCTTTAAAATCTGCTGGGGCCCGGGGTTTTATATTCGTGGCCCCTACCCTCTGGAATTCTCTACCCTGTCGAATTAGGGAGTGCATGACCGTGGGGGAATTCAAACAGGCCTTAAAACTTTTTTGTGGAAAAAGGCATACGGTGATGAAGATTGTAGATTTTGATTATACTGTGAATTTTAATGGGATTATAAGAGTGTTTTATCTGTTTTAACTGGTGTAATTGTACTGCGCCTTCATATTTGAACGGCGCATTAAAAATAAAGTATATTATTATTACTATTATTATTATTATTATTATCGGCACCTTTCTATGGGATGATAGCCAGTCCCGTTACAGTCGAAATGTGCTTAGGACCCACTGGACTCACAGGGGATGAGGACTACCTTGGAAGGAAGGATATAAGTTAGCTTATCAATGTTCTCAAACTCTGAAATGGTTTCAACCCCATTCTCACTGCTCCCCACAGTGGTTAAAGATAGAACAAATACTGGGAGACACCCCATGCTAGCATCTCTACTTTGGGCGGATACACCTCATGCAGTTCAAACACATCCTACCCCAGGAACATCTATCTGCTACTGGAAGCTATTACACAAAAATTGGGGTCCCCTCTCCTTCACCCCCCTGTGGTGTAACTCCCTCCTTAAAATAGGGTGTTCCCCTGTGTTATGGCCAAAATGGAGGGACAGGGGCATTCTTTTTCTTAGAGATCTGTTGACTCTAATACTAGAGTGGTGGATTCCTTCCAAAACCTATAAGTTCAATGGTCCTTACCCACATCTGACTTTTGGAGATACTTATAGCTAAGGGATGCAGCTAACCACCTCCTTCTCCCTAACATATGCCCAGTCAGAGCCTCTTCTAAACTCAGTAGTTGGCTTCGCCTACCAAAAGGGACAGCAGGGGCTATATACACCTCACTGAGGGACTCACTGCCAAACCTGGCAACCTCTTCAAAGAGCAAATGGGAACTGGCTTTAAACATGCAGATCTCGGCCACCCACTGGGCCCAGTGCCAGAAAACAGGACACACTGCACACAGGGATGTCCAGAGCAGGCTAATACATAATAAAATATTACACTCATGGTATAGGACTCTGACAGTGCTAAAAAAGGCTAAGGTATTGACACATGATAACTGCTGGAGATGTCAACAGCCTGGAGGGGCTTTATTACATATTCTATGGCTTTGCCCCTTAATATTCCCCATATGGTTAATAGTCTCACAAGAGGCTAGCACAATCCTTCAGCACCCTTAGCCCCACTGTTACTGCTTGGCATGAGGTCAGAGGTTCCATCCCTTACCTCTCACAAGTTCAGATGGCTCATGTTGCTCTGTATGCAGGTGAAATGTATTATTCTTAGAAACTGGAGAAGCCCTACTACACCCACCATCACAGAAATGTTCTCAACTCTTGCAGCACTGCACAAATTGGATAGGTGGTCCCATGTAACTCTAGATCAGGCAGGTAAGTTTCAGCAATCCTGGGCACCCTATACAGTATGTCATACCTAGCCCCCAAGGCTGGCTTTGACTGAGGCTATCTCACCATAACTATTGGATTTTACCTTAACAGGAACTTAGCAGATGGATATTGACCACTCTCTCTCTCTCTCTCTATGTAGCAGATATGTAAGCAACAGTTACCTATGTTTTTCTTATAGATTGTCTTGTATATAGTTTGATGCACATTGTTATACTAGCTGGATAATTCTTAGCCTTTTATGGTTTTTAAGATAGATGTTTAGGGGTCTGAGTTTACTCTGTGGGGACGTTCATGTTTTTTCAGACCCCGCACCAAGACTGATCACTGGAAGGTACATCTTTCTGAACACCATAAGCCTTGACTACGAATCAGCAGAAGTACCTCCTACCTGGTCGTGGTTGCCTTCTACACAAAACTAGGTAGGTGCCTTTTCCTAGATTACTCTGGGACTCTCATATTCTTTAACTTGCTTTAACTCTCACACATACTGTTTCATACTTGGTGACCCCACTGTATGATATCCTGACTCTGTGGTTATACCAGCTTGCATAACTGTATGTAATTGTGTGTTTTTCCTTTCCTTTCCTTTTTTGTATTTGATGTTATGTTGTTGTTTTTTTGAAAACCAATGAAATGTTTAACTGAAAAAAAAAGATACATTAACAGCTCCCCAAACCAGGAATGTCCCCACAAAAATCAGCTCATATACCAACCTTAACTGGGAAATGTGGTCCGGTGAGAGGGCCAAGGTGGCGACAATCACAGCAGTTGCTATGGACTACAAAATGACCCCCAGTGCAGAATCCATGTCACAAAGATATTTGGGAAAGAGTCACGACCCGCATCCTCTTGGTGTGCTTTGAGCCGATGAAGGCATAATGGTGGAAAGGATCACTAGAACAAGAGATAATAATGGAAACATCTTCGGCAGCACACTGGTGTAACAGAAATAGAGGATGGTACCACATTCAGATATCTAAACTCAGGTTTTATAGCAGCAAAAAATACTTTGCTAAAATTAATACTCTCCAGACGAAGCTAACAGTGCTGGCTGATAAAATTTTCAGTTTAATGGCAGTAAAATGGTTAGTTAACACGATGTTGCTGAATGCATAACTTTGCTGACTGTGGAGTTCACTGTACATTATCTTGGACATCCCAACTACACATTTCATACATGTAAAACATTGCTGTGTGTTAGTTGTAAATATACAGGGCTTCCCACTGGCAAATCAAAACTTTCTAGAGCTGAACAGCTGCTTCATGTTGCCCCCCCCCCCCAAGTTTGTATAAAGTTCTCAGATCGCCTTTGCTCAAGGTTGTGATTTAAGTGCAACACAGGGAGGGTGTATCCAGTTGACACACCTGCTGCAGGTCCCCCATGCCCTTGTGGTCACTTGTGAAATTACAAAGGAGTGTTTGTATCAACAGCTTGCA
The DNA here is from genome assembly GCA_016271365.2 of Neoceratodus forsteri. NCBI lineage: Eukaryota > Metazoa > Chordata > Ceratodontiformes > Ceratodontidae > Neoceratodus > Neoceratodus forsteri. Next base: position 1,551,845,276 of record CM057450.1, read on the forward strand.
TTAGTTTATAACCGCAGAATTTGTAATTGCCTCCTTGACTGAGGTTTTTCTGCACTTTAGAAGTATAACACTGTTATTACTAAAGTTGGCTGTCTTAGGCTTCATTTTTTAAAAACACACTAAAGATGGTGGCTGGTTGCAGTAATTTAGCACCATTGCCAGATACACTAAGTGGTTTCAGAGTGCAGTTTACATCTGCTGGTATTGTACCGGTTTCTGAATAAAGCAAAGACGTGTCAGATTTATGAACTGTAGTTTATGAATACTGTGAAAAGCAATAGCAAGTTTTAACAGACAGTGCAAATAGTCATAAAAAAGGAAAAGGCAGCTAGAGGATAGCTGTATGAGTCTACAAAAGCAGATTTTTTGACAACTGTGTTTGAAGTTGATTTTGGTACTTAGATTTATTGATGCACCCATAATGATGGTTTCAGTCAGTAAGTGCAGATGCGTATTATAAAATGGGTCTCAAAAATCCTGTAACCTCATTGGTCAAAACATGTTACATGACCATGTGTAAATCATGCAGTAGTCAACTGGCAAATGACCCAGTAATCAAATGTTCACTTTCTTTGAAGCTAATTCATTTTTATTTTAATTTTTAATAAAGATTTATTTTATAATCACAATAGTGCACTTTAGGGCACGTGTAGTAGTGGGATTTCATGCTTCATGTGTGGTTAAAATCACTAGACTGCACCTTGTGACACACCACACAAGGCATGTGTAAATCCCACAACAACACATGCTCTGTCATGCATTATTGCTTAAATAAACTAGATTGCATCACTGATTTGCAGTCTGGCCTTTAAATACTGAATGTTAACAAGAGTTAGGAGATGTAAAATCTAGTGACATGATCACTGCAGGTTATTTGCGTTATTTACAGAAACAAACAGCACATGTGAAGGTTGGTCAAAGCAAGCTTAGAGCTGTGGTCAGATATGCAACATTATGACGATAAGCAGTCTTAGAGCGCAGTTTAATACTGCTGGCACATAGTTTTAAGGTGACTGCAACCAGATGGATTATGTCAGCTCTGGACTCCCACATTCAGACCAAAAACAGTTCGCTAAGTGGGTGGGAGGAAAACATTGAACAACTCTTGCTCATGCATTTTATTATTTCAGTTAAAACACTGTAGCGAAAAATAAACATGTTTGGACAGTTATACAAGAACATCTATTTCTGAAAAGGGTTTAGCAGCTGATTGTTTTGACATCAGTGGCTTCAGCCGGGCAACTTATATGGGAAATCATTATCAAAGGTTGCTTAGGAGATTCTGGGAACAAAACAAACATTAGTAGGCATACAGTACATACTGCTCACCTGTCCTCCTGAGCACATCTGCATTCCAAAATACTGGCAGAGGAGAGAGAGGCGCTCTCTCGAGAGAAGTGGAACCATGCCAGGGAATGCTGCTGCTGAGCTGCCTTCTCACCACTGCAACTTGCAGCAGCACTGGAGACGGAGAGCAGAGCGCTCAGTACCCCCAACTTTGCCAGGTTCCATTTCCTTTCCAAAGTTGATGAGACAGAGAACCACACATTAACTTATATTTCTACGCAAGGCACATGCGCCGATCACCTTTTGAGCTCTTCGAATAAATGTGTGCTGTCATCATAGCCAGCCAGCATATCAGTGAAACTTGTACCTATGATTTATTTCGAAGTCGAGTCATTCTCCTCATATAGCCCTCCTACCACCACAATTCTGTTTTTCTAAAGGCTCCATCAGTTGCAAAATAAATCAAAAAATAAATGGCAGAGGAAAACAAGGAAGAGGGAGGAGAGGGAAATAGAAAACACAGGAACCCTGAGTTAAGAAATTGACAGATCTAAAGACAGAACCCTCTTTGATCTGCAAACAGTTGTGCTCAGCCCTGGTGTATCTTTTCTACCAACCTCAAAAATTGACCAATCCAAAGCCAAGATGGCTCTTCTTCAGCTAAATTGCTTCAACTAATTTTTTTTTTTACTCGTCTGGTCACCCAACATATTACAAACAGGATGGAAGGGAGGGGCACTACAACTATTCACCAGTAAAAGGGACTTTCTCAATTATACTGGAAACAATGGACACCACAAGAGATGCTTGAATGGAACATCTTTGTGATGATGAACCAATATGCGTCAATCTCCTTTTGATCTCTTCGACCATGTAAACATGTGCTGTGATCATAACCAGCTGGCATATCAGTTAAAATGAAGTCTTTCAAGACTTGTGCTTGTCTGGTCTGATGACTATAATGCTGTTCTGTCAGTCACAGCTGATCTTCATGTTTTGTCATTTCACATCAGCTGGCCTGGCATGCTGCTATTGCTGAGTCACTGGTAAGTTTCAGAGTGTGCGTGTGTGTGGGGGGGAGCACAAGGGAGTTAGATCTTGGATACATACTCCAGCAAACCGGCTGATTGGTTGTGAGGGATGCTCACAGAGGTGGCAGACATCTGGGAAGCTCTTCAAACAAGCTTCTGTTATCCTTTGTCAGCTGTACACAGTCTCAGCACCATGGCAGCTTCTCCGAAAAGATGGTGAACACAAAGCCAAAAGTCCGACAGTATCTTGAATTACTTCAGGTATGTCAATGAAAGTTTTACTGTAGATAAAGTAGTTTATCATTTCTAAATAATTATTTTTTTTTATATTTTGCTGTTTATGCCCCTTTCTCCCACAGCTTTGCCTTCCCTCAGGCTCTCCTAGGCATCAATGCTGGATGCACCCAGTACTCCTCCCTGGGGCTACCTCCACACTGCCTTGGTTTGCCCCCCCAGTGGGGAGAGGAAGAGCTGTCACTCCTTACCACTTTCCCTCACCTGCTAATGCCTTCATCAGGTGCCTGAGGGACCAACTGGCGTGTAAGGGCTGCATGCTGGGGGCCATCTCCAGGTTCGGCTGCAGGGATATTTCCTGTGTTGCTCCCAGCCCCAAGAATGTTGGCACTCTGGGAGTGCCTAGGGATGAAGCACATCATGATGTGACAGCTGTCCCAGAACTCGGCCGACGTCCTCCGCTCCCATGGCACCCCTGAACTGCACCTGCACCTGTGTTCACCCAGGTGGCAGTATTGTAGCAGAGATGACAGCCCTCTCTCCCCAGAGGAGGGAGTGATCCAATGGACTCTCTAACCTCCTCCCTCCTGCCGGCTCCTGACAACCCAAATCTGCACCCAAACCCGGGTCACCAGCGTTGTGAGCAGTACTGCTGCACTGACTGGACGGTCTGTTTCTAAATAATTTTTATGTTACGTTTCTCTAAAAAAATCACTTCAGGAGAAATAATTGTAATTAGCTGTACTCCATGATGCGTTATAGTAATTTTTGTTTTCTAAATTTTTGACAAATTAACTACAATCCTTAATCTGTGGACTTGATTTACTACTAGCCAATCAAGTCTGCACCACAAAATATAGATTTAAGTTGGTATGTCAATACTTTAGAAAATAAAAATCACTGTAATGCTTCAGAAAATAGTTTATTACAGATATAATATACAAACATTGTCTGTTCTATAATACCAAATGTAAAACAGGTCAGGCTATGTCTGGCTCAGCTACAGCATGCAAAGCATAACTGGCATCCTTTTGCAACTGAAATGAGAGATGCCAACTTTCTCAGTGTGCGAACATTTGGGGTGTTTGAACATGGGCACCACACAGCTGAATGTTCTCAAATCCATTATTAAAACTAGGTGTGTCTGGATTCTTTGGATTTCACTGTGTATTCATATTTCCCACACGTCACATAACAATGCATGTAGAGGTTAGAGTGACAAGCCATGAATCAGCATGGTACTTCAGAAGACCTGGGTATAATTCCCCAAACTGCCACTTGTATATTGCTTGACTTAACAAGTCACTTACCCTCCCTCTGCTCTTGGATCAGCCCTGAAAACAGCCACTTGTGCCTAGTGGGTCTTATCTGGTTACCAAACATTTTTTTTAAAGCATGTGACCTCTGTCTATCCCCCACCTTTGTGCTTCTTCTACACACTATCATACCTTGTGTGATGGCTGCTACTGTATTTCCGTGTATTGTAGAAGTGAAGGCTGGGGGGGGGATCTTGCCTCAGTCTGGTGGAGTTCTGGATCCAACTTCATCTTACAAGTTTACCTAACCCTTCTCAAATTGAGAGTCCACCCATTCTAATCTCCTGTGTTGCCCCACAGCAGTGTGAGTCACTGCCATGCTCACCATGGGGTCATTGTGGCTAACCCATAATCATGCTGTTTCTGAGAAGCTGAATAACCCAGTATGTGGTGCTGGTAGTGCTTCTCACTGCCAATGTTCCCCAGTCACTTATGGTAGAGAGGGACTTATGGAGCTGACCCAACTGGCGTAAGGACCATGGGTGATGGACGGTCCATCCTTTTTTTCCCACTGTTTACACTCCATGAGTGGGTGTGGAGCAAATTTAAAAACAGAAGAAATTGTAATTGGATACAGATTCTGTTTTCTTGAATTTGGATTTGTGGTTGCCAGTCCATTTCAGACAATCCCAAGTCATTATGTTGCTCTCACATTTCATTTGTAATCAATAAGAGATTCCATGGTATAGGTTTTGTTATTACAACTGCATGCCCAGGGGCTTAGTTATTTTTTGCCTTAGGACCTTTATCCTATTGTGTTCTTCACAGCTGTAATGTTTAGTAGTGCAGACTGCAGTTGTCAGCATGACAGAACCTCCCCAAAACCAATTGTCAGTGTCCGGCCTGATTAAAGAGTTGGCAGTTGAAATATTAGCTGCTCTCATATCTATGTTTATATATATATATATTTATTTAAATGCTGCTCATGTTTCTAGGATGGTATCTCCACACATTTTTGGGGTTGTGCTCAAACCTCTTTGTGATCGCTAGGATGTGGTCTGCTGGACCGGGGGTGCAGGACTGGCCTGAGCAATGTCGCTTGGAAAATTTCATGTCCTCTGAGAACTGACCATACAGTTAAAATGAATAATTGAAATCTCAGTTACTACCGTCAGGTGCACCTCCATAGCTCAGGGACTTCCATACAGGCCATTAACATGTTCCTGATGGACAGGAATATAAATGATTTTCTTTTTTTTCTTTGGTTTGTATATGACAACCATGCACATCCTGCTCCTGTGGGTATTGTATATATCATGTTACTGTTGTGTTATGTATATCTTACTTGTACATGTGCCTTTGGAATGTATATATACTGCTCCTGTCATTATTGTAAACATCTTGTTCCTTTTGTCTTATGTACATTTATCTGTACCTGTACATTTGTCCCTGCCAACAGCAGATCCACCTTGTAAGTGAGCTTGCTCAATGGTGATCACTTGGATAAATAAAGATTTGATTGATTGATTGATTTTGCTTTTCTGTGTACCCGGATCTGTTATTATATTCTACTGGTGAATCGTTTTTGGTTTGGTGTTAAACGGTTGTATTTGGCACATGGGTGGATTATGAGCTAAAAGATGTGTGCAATACAATGGATATGTGCTGTATATGGGAGAAAAAGTTCCTGTTTTTGAAAAGCTGAAAGTTCTGTTCCAGATGTACTGATGTAGTAGATGTTGTAAAGTATTGGTGTCTGGACTAGTTTTTAGCCACGTGTTAGGCATTCCTAATGTATGGCTACCTACCAATCAGATTTCTTACAATCCTTTCCTCATTTTATAAAATGAGTTACCTGCTGAGGTGATGAGGTTACATCTCTGGACAGAGCATTTTCCTACTTTGCCTTCTGTGTTAACCAGCTCTCTAACCTTGATATGAACATTGGGTCAACAAATTTATCATAACATGGACCTGGTCCTATACAACTGAGGGCATGTTCAGGAGGTGACAGTAAAACAGACACTTGCAGGTAGTGACCACCATATGGGGTGGTTCTACCTGGACATGGGCAGGGTGACAGAGGGTACCCAGACAAAGGTGTTGGCCTTTAGGAGGGCTGACTGTCATAAGATGGGAAAAAGTCTAGTAGGTCACCTTTACATTCAGTTTCTAATGATTTGTGGGTTTGTATACTCCATCCTTCTCTTCTGAGAAACACATGCAAGGACATTTTTCTAATCAGTTTTGATTACAACTACATGACGCCACAGCATCAGTTCATCTGGTAAATAGTACAGAACCCTTCTTTAGTGACTTTCAATCATGGGCTTCTGTCTAGTGGCCATCACAACTCTGGGTGCCTCACCACAACCGGTTCTTTACTGTCACTGAATGGTGTGCTGGGCACCAGCATTACTGCACACACCTCAGCCTTCCCCCTGCAGGTGACTTGGCAAGTGAACTGAGGAAAGGGTATCTCAAATGCACTTCTGTTCCCACCTACTGTATACCTATGGCATTAAATCCTCAGCAGGACGCAAGGAAATAAAAAGTAATCGACACTAGAATATTTGCAGCTGTTTACAATAGGTATGACTACAAAAATAAAACAACTATGAGAAGAGAGGTTAAACGTTTATTTAATTCAGTGGTTGCATATAGAGTGGGATGGTGTTTTTACAAGTTTTGTAAAATAGGCTGTAATGGTGGAAAGTTTTTTACCTGTACTAAGATGTCTGTCATAAATATTTAAAATGTATGTGGGAGTCAGTAATAAGTGAGTGTCCAGCATCCCTGTTACTGGAAGAAGAGCAAAACCATTGGTTATATATCTGGTAAACAGTGGTATTGACTTCTTTACAGCCAATAAAGATTCATGACATTCTTTACCATGTATCTTATAGTAATTCTGATTAAACAAAAATGTTCTTAAAATATTAATTCAAATGTTAGGCAGCACCAGTTCATCTTCATTTGGACCGCAGGCATCAAGCAAGAAAGATACACCATCACCAAGTGAAATTCTGTTGCTTGCTGATCAAAGTGCAAACCTACCCACTAGCACTACTGAGTTAATAGCTTCAGTTCATAGTCCAGTTCAAGTTGAAATACAGCAATTACAAATAAGTGGACAGAAGCACAAGTTGATTCCTGATGGATTGGATATGGGAATGTTAGGCGATGTTATTACAGATGAGCACAGCCTAAGACTGCTGGAAGAGAAAAGGCATGTCCCAATTAATTCTGTATCTCCTACCCGCATGATCAACAAGAAAAACAGAAAATTAAATAAAAACTGATTAGAAAGCTATCCTTGGATAAGATACTCAGAAGAGAAAGATGGAGTATACTGTGTTTACTGCAGAATGTTTGGGAAACTATCTACTGCATTGTTCGACAAAACACCAGAAACTGACTAGAAAAACATCAGTGTACATGTTATCAGGCATGTTAATTCAGGGAAAAATCACAATGACGCTGTTATGAAAGCAGAAAACTTCTTACGGGTTGTTAAAGGTCACAAGGTATCTGTCATCAACTACACGTCATCAGCATATCAGGAGACAGTAGAAAGGAATAGGTACATATTGAAAACTATTGTTGAGCTTATCACTCTGCTTGCAAAACAGAAAGTACAATACCTATGCATGGTCATGCTAGTACAGATGGAAACTTCATGGCTTTTCTAAACTACAGAGCAGAAACAGATACAGTTCTTAAAAAGCACTTAGAACATGAACCAAAAAATGCAAACTACATCAGTCCTGAGATACAAAATGAACTGATCGACCCATGTGGGAGGCAAGTCCTCAGCAGCATTTTACAGGACTGTAAGATGGCCAAAATCTACTCTGTAGTAGCAGATGAGTGTACTGATGTTTCAAATAGAGAACAACATTCATTGTGTGTTCACTTTGTCAATGTAGCCTATTAAATGCACCAAATTTGTAAAGAATTTATTGGCTTTGTTTAAGTGCCAAAGTCAACAGCAGGTTGTACAGCAACACAAATAACTGAAATCCTAGCTAGTCATGGCCTAAGCATTGATGAAATCAGAGGGTAGGGTTATGATGGTGCATCCAACATGTCAAGAAGAATATCTGGCATGCAAGCTAGAATCATAGAGCAGAACACGCTTGCCCTATGTCTACTGTAGCGCACATACATTAAACCTTGCCATTGTCCACAGCTACAAACTTCCACTAGTGTGAAACATCATCAGTGCAGTCCAAGAGCTTGTCTTTTTCTTTACATCTTCAGCAAAATGTGAAAATGTTTATTTTGAGAGACCAAACTGTAGTGAACAGGATTATGGGAAAAAACTGGTTCAGCTCTGTGAGACCAGATGGGGAGCAAGGGCAGATTCACTAGCAAGTGTCTTGGAGAAGGTTTTTACCTGAGTGTTCTGAGCACACATAACCTCATAAGAGGGATACCAACATGAAAGTCCATTTAAAACATCTTTATTAAATACACAGACATTAGTCTTGCCTGACGCAATTCAGAATCAAAATTCTTTTATCAAAGGCAACAGACTACAGCAAACCTACCATTTAAATACCTTTACCAAAAGACCATGTGATAAAGTGATGTCATATATGCACAGCCTCCTGATTGGCTGATGCAAAACATTTAAAATAATTTCATTCAGGTACATATCACTGATTAGAGTGTTCATCTAAATTAAAAATTAAAATCACATTCAAACAAAGTGCATATTCCAAAGTGCTAATATCAGTTAAAAACTCCAAAATTTCAATATTTCATAAAATAATAGGGTCCTTGACTAGCATTTTTCTGTATTCGGCACTTACACTGACAATTGATATTATCATGCATAAAATCTTATTACAACAAGTGCTTAAGGTTTCTGGAACATAATAGCTTGTTGAGAGTATGTTGGGAATATATCTCCAGCCAGTTGTACTTTCATCAGTGTGATACACTTACTCACTTTGGGTAAACATCACTTTCATCATTCTATATGCCTTGTAAAGGTAATTTCTGATGCTGTAATTTTGGGGCTTAGTTTTTATTATTTTTTTACTTGGTAATATGTTACATTTTGGCATGCAGTTGTTTTGTCCAGGGTCATCTTATTATCATAGGCTCTATTCACAAACAGAGTTCCGAGCAGAGCTGAAGCTGGATTTTACTGATGTACTGTTACCTCACTCATGAAGTATGTGTTTTCGGGAGGTGTCTTCACTTGACATGTAATTAAGTGAGCAGAGAATATTGTTTTTTTTTTTATCCATTAGACTGATACATGGTATAATATATGTGGGTTGAACTCTCTGCCTGCTGTTATCTCTGGACAATCTCTGACCTTTAAGTTTGGTTCAGCTGAAATCGCACTTTAGATATTCATGCCCTCCAATATCACTTTAATTATTTCTGAAGGCCTGTTTTAAACCAATGAGAATTATTTCTGGTTTTTTTCTACACGTTCTAAGTGTTAAAGATACGGGATTTTCTAAATAACATCCATTAGGCTTCCGAAGAAGGACTTGTTGGTCCAAAAGCTAAAGCTCTTTGTTCTTTTTGTAACATCCTTGTTGGTCCAATAAAAGGTATCAAACCATTTATTCTAGGAATATTTCATAAATACATTCACAGGTGAATAATAGGGATTGGGGGGACTCAAAAATAAAGAAAGATATAACAGGAAAAAGAAAGATCGGAAAAGGAACATGGGGGGGGAAGGGGCATGTGAACACATTTATAAGCGACAATGCACAGTTATATCAAAATTAGAAATTATTTCCATAGCTGCTAAATATATTTCCAAAGACACATTCTCCCAAATACTACTCAATAAACATTTCAGAAAATTTCTTTTCCCATATAGCTATAGATATTGTATTATAGTTTAACCACTATTGTCCATATATGCCAGGAATAGTACTGCTTACATAGAACTAAGTTCATACTGTTCCAAAAATCTAAAATCTTTTTCTTAGATAGGGTCATACTTCTAATTTTGAATTTAAGCCAGGTTTCACTTTAGCTCTCAGCATTAGAATTCAGAAATTGACTCTCTCTAGCATGAGGTTTTTGAAATCACCACCTCGTGGCTTTTTGTTCACCTTGTCTCTCGCTAAATGTATGTTCCTCACTTACTGCTGAGACTATGAATGTGTGGCAGTTGCATAGGTTAAATCTCTCTTGTCAATTGCTCTGCAATGCTCTCCTACCCGTATCTTAAAGCTTTGTTCTGATATCACTTTATCACATACAGCAGAAACATAGAAACATAGAAGTTGATGGCAGATAAGGACCACAAGGCCCATCCAGTCTGCCCATTTCTTTTTTCTACCTTATAAATGTGCCATCGGCCTTTGCTCTATCAATGGCCTATCTATTCATACTCATCTGTATTGTTCCCTTATGCCTATCCCATGCCTGTTTGAAGCTCTGCACTGTATTCATATCCACCACTTCCTGAGGTAGGCCATTCCATGCATCCACCACCCTTTCTGTGAAAAAAGAACTTCCTCACATTACCCCTTAATTGGCCTCCCTCTAATCTCATGATGTGTCCTCTTGTCCTGCTATTTTTCTTATATTGAAACATGCTAGACTCTTTCATCTTGTTAATACCCTTAAGGTGTTTGAATGTTTCGATCATATCACCTCTCTTCCTCCTTTGCTCTAGGGTATACATATTGAGCTCCATTAATCTGTCCTCATATGTTTTCTGATGCAGTGCCTGCACTATTTGGTTGCCATTCTCTGGACTGCCTCAATTTGGTTAATGTCCTTGTGAAGGTGTCGACTCCAGTACTGCACGCAGTACTCCAGACGGGGCCTAACCAGAGTCTTGTAAAGAGGAATTATTACCTCCATCTTCCGACTTGTTATACCCCTACTAATACACCCTAACATCCCCCCTAGCCTTACCTACTGCTTTAGTGGTCTGCTTGGATGATTTCAGGTCATCGGTGATGGTGATGCCCACGTCTCTTTCTTTCCTTGTGACTGCCAGCAACTACCCTCCCAGCCTATAGGTGGCTTCTGGGTTTCTCTTCCCTATGTGCATGATCTTGCACTTTTTTGCACTGAACCCCAGTTGCCACTCTTCCAACCATTTTGCTAGTTTTTCCAGATCTCTTCTCATTCTGCCCACCCCATCTGGATCATTTACTCTGTTGCGGATCTTGGTGTCATCTGCAAACAGACAAACCTTACCCTCCAGTCCATCTGCAATGTCACTGATGAAGATATTGAAGAGGACTGGCCCCAGGACTGATCCCTGAGGTAGGCCACTTGTGATTTCAATCTCTTCTGACTGTAAACCATTTACCATCACTCTCAGTTTTCTGCCTGTCAACCAGTTTGCCACCCAGTTGACCAACTACTGACCAACCCCGAGCCTACCCAGCTTATTAATCAATCTTCTATTTGGAACAGTATCAGAAGCTTTGCTGAAGTCAAGGCAGGTGACATCAACTGCTTCCCCTTGGTCCACCACTCTGGTTACCCAGTCAAAGAAATTTATGAGATTAGTTTGACAGGACTTTCCTTTTGTAAACCCATGCTGTCTTGGATTCTGTACTCCTATGGATTCCAGGTGTTGCACTATCCTTTCCTTAAGGAGTGCCTCCATAATCTTGCCCACTACTGAGGTAAGACTGACTGGTCTGTAGTTCCCTGCCTCCTCCCTGCTACCACTCTTGTGCAGCAGGATCACATAAACCCTCTTCCAGTCTTCTGGGACCTCTCCTGTGCTCAGAGACTTACTAAACAGTTCTGATAATGACTCTGCTAGTTCCATCCTTAGCTCCTTTAGTACCCTGGGATGTATGCCATCAAGTCCCATTGCCTTGTCTACCCTGAGCTTATCGAGCTCTTGTAGGACCCTTTCTTTTGTGAAAGGACTAGTGCACACCTCCCTCCCTCTGTCCATGGTGCTGAGCTGTGGGCTCTGCCCTACCTTCTCTTCAGTGAATACTGAGCAGAAGTATCTATTTAGGACGATGCTTTTACATGGTCCTCCTCCTCACATGCCCCCTTATCTCCTTTGATCTTAGCAATAGCCCCTCTGGACTTTCTCCTTTCACTAATGTATCTATAGAAAGTCTTGTCACCTTCTTTTACTGTTTGTGCTAGTGTTTCCTCGGTTTGGGCCTTTGCCTGCCTTACTGCCTTCCCTGCTTCCCTTAGGGAAGTTTAGTATGCCTCCCTATCTTCATCCCACTGTGTTCCCTTATATTTCCTGAAGGCCAGCCTTTTGGCTCTGACCTTTTCTACTACTATTTTTGAGAACCAAAGTGGTTTCCTTCTTCTTTTGCACTTCCTTTTCTCTCTAACACAATGGGATGTTGCTTCAAGTATTGCATTCTTAATGCCTGCCCACTTTGCCTGTACCCCCCTCACCTGTATTTCTTTTTGCCAGGGCTAGCTTAACTCTGTTGGCCATCTTATCAAAGTCAGCTCCTCTGAAGTCCCATATTTTTGCCTTGGAATGGGATGATTTAGTTGTAGTGGCCAAACTGAACTATACCATGTGATGGTCACTGGCCTCCAGGTGACCTTCTACCTGGAGATCTGTGATCCTTTTCCTGTTAGTCAGTACTAGATCTAGGATATCCCTGTCTCCTGTTGGTTGTTTACCAGTTGTTTGAGGTCCTCCCCCTGCAGGGAATCCACCGTGTGTCTAGTTCTGGCAGGTGTTCCTGCTGGTATTGACCAATCTGTATCTGGCATGGTCTTTTGGTAAAGGTATTTAAACGGTGTGTTTGCTGTAGTCAGTTGCCTTTGATAAAAGAATTTCCATTCTGAAATGCATCAGGCGAGACTAATGTGTATTTAATAAAGATGTTTTAAATGAACTTTCGTGTTGGCATCCTTCTTGTGAGGTCATGTCTGCTCAGAACACTCAGGTAAAACTCTTCTTCTTGTTCTTTGAAGCGCTATTTTCTTAGTGTGTACTCTTGTATTTTTAATGTCTTGCAGCAGTTTTCAGTGATTGTAGACTCTCTTTAGCATCCTGAACAAAACTGAGATTGTAAAGCAAGAAGCCTTTTGTGCTCTATAACCAAATTTGACTTCATTGTGGGCCTTGTTGTGAGAGTGTCTTGCAATTTACAAGGCTACCGAGTGATTTCCTACAAGGAGTACAGGTTGTTCTGTTAGCAGCTTTTGCTGAAGCAGGATGTCTGATCACTGTATTGGAACTATTAAAGGGAAATGAACAGCGATGGGAAGAAGTGTACAAGAAGGCCATGAGTATTGCAGAAGAAACAAGTGTTGATCCTTCTCTGCCTAGGTGAGCAGGTAAACAGCAGCATAGAGAGAATGTAGAAGCAACTGATCCAAGCACTTATTGGAAGAGAGCACTATTTCTCCCTTTGCTAGATCATGTGATTGAAGAAGTAAATGACGTTTGGGTAGTCCAAAACTTAGGAACGTTTTCATGCACAAGAACTGATACCGGTCAATGCTGAAAAACTGAACAAAGAAGATGCAGTTGAGATCATGAGTCCATTCCAGAGAGATATACCTAGCTAGATTGAAAGTGATTCTTACTTTGAAAATTTGAAGGAGTTAGAAAGATGGAAGGTAAGGTGGAATGGTGACACGGACACAGAAGGGTAAACAGGTAACAAATTTAATAGTATAAAAGCAACACAGCTATACAGAATACAATAAACAAAGGGGAGGGTGGGTGTAGGTGGGAAGGGGTCAGGGGACAGGGCCTGAATAGGTGGATAGGGGAAGGTAGGGGAAAGGAGAACAGAGGTGGAAGGGGGCTGGGGTACATCATGACTGGCCACGACCTTGCCAGCACCTGGCGCCTCCCCCTGAGCCAGTCCAGGAGCAGGATCCACCTGGTCTGGTCAGCAATCTCCATCACATGCAACATTATCAGGATGAGCTGTTGCAGCAGACGGCAGTGTAACAGGAGCCTGGAACCCCTCTGGACACCTATGGCAGAGGAAGGGATAAGTGATCAGTGCATGTCCAAAGCACCCTAGCCCCACCCCACCGTGCGCAGCAGACAGTGGGAACACATGCCCCTGGAGTGACACCCCGGCCACCCGCAGTGGGTGGGCCTATGCCTGCTGCCAATCTGTCAAGCCACGTCAGCACACAGTGCTGGAATCCACTGCCCAGGGGCCACCCGACAACACAGCGTCAGGCAGGTGGCATGGTGCTGCAGTGGAACTGCAGTGGCACAAGTGGTAGCTGGATGCATAACTGGCCCACCAACAGCTGCCACACACATGCAAAGGCTGCCCCACAACACCACACACACTGCACTTTGTGCCGAACACAGATGCCATGGCACAAGGCACAGGTGACCAAGACCGTACCCCCACCCTCGCTGCCCACCCTGCACAACAATGTGGGAATGCACAGTACCTACCTGCTCCCCATGGCACTCCACATGCCGGTCCTGGCACTGCATGCCTGCCTGGGCCTCCACCAGCTGCTGATGGGCCCGCAGCAGCCTGCTGCAGACCACCAGGTGCCCCAGCCACCCTGGCTCTCCTCTGGTCTTCAGGTCCTAGGACAGGAACACAGACAGGCACACATCAGAACACAGCCACAACATGGGCCCACTGCCCCCACCACCCAAGCACAGAGTGTACCCTGGCCTGGCAAGGCCACAGGGCAGTGGCGCAGCACACCCAGTGACTGGCAATGCCATGCAACGGGGCACACAATGACAGGCCCCCCTAGCATGGCATGTAGCCCTGCCAGCCCCATGGAACAGTGGATGTGCACAGACGCAGTCGGAGCCCACTTACCTGGCCATGGCACGGCCACCCTCTGGATGCACACCTGAAGCACCCTCAGCTTCTCTGGGTTCCATCGTACCAGGTCCTCATACCAGTGGCGACACTGCTCCCTGGTGCGCAGTACACCGGTGGCCTGGACAAGTCCTGCCACACCTCGGTCCTGGGACTGTTGAGGGGTTGCTGGCCAAACAGGCTGGCAGCATGCACTCCACCTGGGCCACCAGGTTCACCAGCTCGACCTGGTTCTAATTATGGGAAAGGGGCACTGCATGACACAGCATGGTTCTACAGTAATGTAGCAGGCCAAAATGGCACTCAGTAGTGCACATGCACAACATGCATGGGATGCGTGACTCGCACAGAGATGCGCTGTCCACGGCAATCACGCATCTTGAGGGATGCACAGCATGGGCATGGCCACACCGGCATGTGGGGTAGAGGTCCCTGGGGGGCATTGGGCAGGGTGGGGGTCAGGGGTCAGCACGCACAATGTACGCATGAGCACTATTTGGCCCATGACACATGTTGCGCAATAGGGCCATGAACGCACCACGCACCATAGGCTCTATAGTGCTCGAGCACCATGGGCCCTATAGTGCCCGACGCCATAGCCCCTATAGTGCCCGAGCACCATAGCCCCTATAGTGCCCGAGAACCATAGTCCCTATAGCATCCCAGTGCCATAGGGTCCATGGTGCATAGGGCACGATGACCCCTATAGCGTACCTAGCTAATGCTGGACAATAGGCAGTAACATATGTGCATTGGTGAGTGCGCACTGCACATGTCATGGCATTGTGCAACAGCATGTGCCAGAGCAAGTCCATTGCGCAATGCGCAACAGCGCAATATTCAGCTGTCATATGCAGATTAGCTCATCAGCCTATCCATGGTGCAATGAGGACATTTGCATGTCATTACAGTTGCACATCGGGCTCATTTGCATGCAATGCACTATAAAGGCGCTGCACAACAACACTGGCCATGGACTGGTATTGCAACTATCAGAGATAAGTTGCACCTGCTGAGGGGATGGCCAGTACAGGGTGCTGGATGGCTGTGGTGGGCCACTGCAGCCACTAACCACATGTTCATGTCCACAGGCAGCATCATGTTTGGGCACGAGGAGGGTGAGTAGCGTGGGCCTGCCCGGAAGCGCAGGCCCAACTTTACGAGAGCGGAGGCAGATGTCCTGTTCGAGGCATACCTCAACAGGGAGCTTTTTGCTGAGTGGCACCACTGGCACACTGCAGGCCAGGGCCACGGCCTGGGAGGAGGTGGCGGAGGCCATGAACCAGCAGGGCAGCCACCAGCAGTCTGCACAGAAGTGCAAGAAGAAGGTGGGCACTAACAAGTGTCGGATAAAGGAGAAGGTGGTCGCCATTCAGACTGCTAGATTGGCCAGAGATGGGGGCCAGGCTGCCATGACACAGCTCACACTGCAGGAGGAGATGGTGCCGGCCACCATGCAGCGTAGTGCAGTGGAGGATGTGCCAGGCGGTGGCTCCCAGACTGGAGGGAGCCCATCACTGCATGGTAGGTATGGCAGGTGGGTGGGGGGGGCCTGGGGCCTGTCAAGTCAGCAGCTCTAATGCATCTGTTTTCCCTTTCAGCACCGGCTCACCAGCATGTGGTGGCAGGGGCACCTGCGGTTGTTGTGGGAGCCCGCCCAGCCCCAGAGGACCAGCCATCCACCTCCACGGGCATCCAGGGGACCGATAGGATTCTGAACACCACCGCCATCCAGATGGATGTCCCAGGCATGGTGGTGGATGAGGCCATGGCTGTGTTCCAGCGAAACACTAGCCACAGCGTGCTCTGTGCGGAGACACAGATCGGGGCCGGGTCCGACACTGATGATGATCTGACCATAGTCCTGGATGGTGGGGGTCTTGTCGGAGGGGAGACATCCATACCAAACACCAGCACTGGGAGAGCAGCTGGTGGCCTGTTGGCAGTGGAACAGCTGCCTGCCACTGCCCCTGATACCGCTGTGTGCACAGGTACAGTGGCGCAAGGTGGCTGGGCACCCACACAGGTGCTGGCCAGCACATAGGAGCTGGAGGGGCGGCAGCAGCAGACGGCTGGAGATATTGGGAGGTCGGGCAATGCGTCCACTGCCAGGGTGCCTGTCATTGCCCATCCCCATGTGGACCACACTGTGCAGCACCCACCTGAGTGGTGGGCTGTGCAGCACGGTCGTACAACACCGGTGGGTCGGTGCCTTGCCCATGCACCCCAGGGCGCCGAACCCTTGGTTGAGCACACCCGATTGCTGCGGGCCTCCATGGAGCAACAGGTGCTGCTTGTGGCTGGGGTGTGGGCACTCTGTGTAGAGGTGCTCAAGGCTGCAGAGCAGCACAAGAGGGGCACCACGAAGGTCCTGGAGGCCATTCAACACCTGCGGGAGGACACAACCGCAGCCCTGGGCCACATTGCCAATGCGATCTCAGTCGGCCTTGCCCCCTGGCTGCCACAGGGCGTGGCCAACTGCCACAGACACTGCGCAGTGCAATGTCCACCACTCGGCACTGGCATTGGGCGACCCCAACCTTTTCGATGCTGGGCTCCACTGTGGGCATCCCAGGCACACCCGGTGTGGGCTTGTGGCCGTCGCCCAGCCTGTGTCTGCTGGGTGGCCTTGCACGGCCATCCCAGTGTCCATGACGGCAGTGTGTCTGCGTGGCAGACCTGATGTGCATGCCTCCCTGTCTGCTGTCTGCAGCCACCACCCTGTGTGCACATGGGCATTGTGTGTGTGTGTGTGCATGGCATGGTCGTGGCAGCTGTGTGGTGCACCACACGCTACCCGTGTGTGCACCTGCCCGTCCGCTGGCCCGTGTGGCATGTGTGTGATGATACCTTCCCAATAGTGGTTGTGCATGTGCACCAGTGCCCTGTGTCTGATCCACACCATGCACTAGCACCTGGTCGCGTGCATGCGGCTGCCACTGTGTGGGTGTGGGTGTGTGTGTGTGTGTGATGCTGTGCAGTGCTGTGTGGTGTGGTGTGGTGTTGCATGTGGCCATGTGGCACTGCTCTGCCACTATGTGTGCATGGCCTTGGCCATGCCCACACATAGCTGTGTGCCCTGCCACTGTGTCGGTTCTGTGCATGGGTGTTTGTCCACCTACCTGCGTGCACCATAGTGCTCCCATGCTATTGTGTCTTGCTGGTGGTGTGCCAGCCACATGAGCTGGGGATCCCTCCACCCAGGGGGGGCTGCCCACCAACTCCCAGCCCAATGTCCATGTCATCCCCATTGCTGTTCCCTTCATCATCCTCGACAGCTATCCCATGGTCAACAGCCATGTTGTGCAGCATGCAGCAGTCCATGAATAGGCCGTAGGCCTTCGAGGGACTGTATTATAGGGCACCACCAGACCTGTCCAGGCAACGGAACTGTGCCTTCAGCATCCCAAACACACGCTCAATGGTGTTCTGCATGCTGGTGTGTGCTTCATTGTACTGCTCTTCCTCTGGGGATGGCGGGCGCTGGTAGGGGGTGAGCAGCCAGGGCCTGAGTTGGTAGTCACTGTCACCAGTGAGGGGGTGGGATAGAGAGAGAGAGAGAGAGAGAGAGGGTTAGCTCGGTGACCCCTGTCACTGTTCCCCATACCCCTGCCAGATGCACACAGCGGTCCCCCTGCCCTGGCTGCCCCCTTCCATGCCCTGCTATACCCAGCTGCCCGTGGTCTCACCATACTCACCCACTAGATGTCCTAGGGGGATGTTTCCACTCTTGAACCTATGGCACAGTGCCGAACTGTGCCAGATGAAGGCATCATGTGCTCCCCCAGGGTGTGTGGCACAGACATTGGTTATGCGCCCCCTGGCATCGCACACCACCTGGTAGTTGATGCTGGGGTAGCCCTTTCTGTTGATGTAGGCTACCCTCTCCACACCAGGTGGCATCGGGATGCCCACATGGGTGCAGTCGATGGCCCCTAGCATGCCAGGCATACGTGCTACCCTGTGGAACTCCTGCATAGTTTCTGTACGCTCCACCTGTGTGCTGGGGAAGTGGATGTGTTCCGCAGCATGTGGCAGCAGGGCACTGAGGAATTGTGTGAGGAGCCGTGACGTGGCCAACTGGGTTATACCTGTGGTGTCCCCTGTTGGTCTCTGGAAGGTGCCCATGGCGAGCAGGCACATGATAACTATTACTTTTGTCTCCACTGCCAGGGCATGGCTCTGTCTAGTGGGTGCCTGCATCTCCTCACTGCACAGCTCATAGAGCTGCCTCAGGATCGTCCAGTTCAAGCGATACTGGTCCATGATCTCTGTGTCAGCATGGCTCTCAAAGCTGATGCGGGGCCAGTACCGCCTGTTCTGGGCATTCCGGCGATGGGCCCTTCCACTGTCATGTTGCTCTGCCCCCTGCCTCCTCACACCCCTCATTATGGCCTCCATCTGGAATGCCACACTGGCCATGGCCCCTGTTGTCCTTTCACCCCCTGGGCATCTGGTTCCACTGCCCCCCCAGCTCCATGGGGCAGTTCTTGTCACTCGGCAGAGCCCCTCCTTGTGTACCCTGCCCCTGGCTGGGTTCTGCCTGCTGGCTCTGTTGCCCACCCCTGTGGGTGCCTGTGTCACTCCCCTTGGGTCTGGTGGATCTGTTGGGCACCCACTCTCTCCCCCTCCCTAAGTGAGCCTCCTTGTGTAGCACTCTCACACTCTCTCTCTCTCTCTCACTCTCTTTCTCTTTGTCCTTCTCTTCCTCTCCCTGTCTCCCTCTTCCTCTCTCAGGTGGCCTGTCTGTCTCCCATTGTCCTGCTCCCCTTTGGGCCAAGTGCTCTCCTCCTACTTGCTCCCTGTTTTTATAGGCTCAAGTCTGCTCCACGCAACTGGCAGTTGCTCCTCACTTGCGCCATTGCTCGGTGGTTGAATTTCACACTGTGCCGCATATTCATGGGTACGCCCCCTGCCATTGTTCATGCATACATTTCTATTGTGCACTGGCGCATTGCAACTTGCATTGCGCAGTTGCTTCCACTGAATGTCGCTCTATGGTGTATCTCCTCAGTTGCGCATGCGCAACCCTGTTGCACCATGCGCAACAGCTTTGAATATCCAGGCCAATGTATCTACAGGCAATCATGAAAAGCATTTTAGCAGCCAGCCCGCTGGTGCAGAGGTATGGTGGCCATCTGCGGTGCCGACGACCTGGGTTCGGGAATGGATCCAGGTGTTGGAGGGCCAGCCGGGGGAGCACGATTGAGTGTCCATAGGACTGCTGTCCTGCTCTGGGGGGCAGGGGGTCGAGTGCTTGGTGCAATGTGGACCTCCAGTGGATGCTGGAGATACCACAAGCGCTCTGGCACCTGCTGGAAGGGGGGCAGGGTGGACGCTGGCCATCATTGCACATCCCCGCCCCCTGGGAAAAAACAATAGAAAAAATTCCTTGGCTCCCCGCTAATGAGCCGGCCCCAGTTCGCTGACCCTCTGGCCACCTAAATTCCATTACAGCTGCCCCATTCAGGAGGGGTCAGTCCCGAGGATGTGTGAGGTTGGTGGCTAGAGCAGGGTGAACCCCACTCACGGGGTTAGGGGAAGCAGGGGCCAAAAAGAGAAAAAGAAAAAAAAAAAAAAAGAAAAGCATTTTAGCTCCTAACACCGAGCAAGGATAGCTACTGCTGTATCTCTTCTCATGCTGCCTGTGACCCCTGGAAAAATGGAGGGGAAGAATGAG
Source organism: Neoceratodus forsteri (assembly GCA_016271365.2). Taxonomy (NCBI): domain Eukaryota; kingdom Metazoa; phylum Chordata; order Ceratodontiformes; family Ceratodontidae; genus Neoceratodus; species Neoceratodus forsteri. Next base: position 1,551,865,527 of record CM057450.1, read on the forward strand.
GCAGGAGGGAAATGCAGGCCGTGAAAATGAACCAGGACACTTCTTGTGCAAACACCAACATTTGCTTCCTTCCAACTGGATGAGAGAATTGATGAACTGCGAACTTAAGGCAGGTTTGAGGGTTATGGGGGAGTCCAAACACTGTCGGGATCATGAGCATTTCACTGTGCACAAACTGTGCATGAATCATGACCCTTGGAATTATCAAATTTAGAGTTATACAAGGGAAGAGAGCTGTATCCCCCAAGCCAGAACTGGGTTGAAGTAGTTCTGACCAGCTTTTGCCTGATTCTGCACTCCTATACCAGAGTTGTTGAAGACATCATCTTCCTGCTCCCTCCTTCATAAATCGACCCCCGACCCCCAGCTTAACTGCTCTTTTGCTCCTGCCTACTTACCATTAACAATGACATCTTCAGCCTCTGTCCTCCCATTTCAATACTCATAGATTCATAGATACGTGTAGGCAGAAAAGGACCTTCTTGGCACATTACGTCTGCCCATTCCCTTCTCTTTACATGCCTCCCTCCCCCATTGATTCCCCCCTTCTTACCCTAGACAACCCCTTGTGATTGTCCCAAACCCTTTTAAATCCTTCCAGTGTTCCAGCCTCCACCACTTCCACTGGCAGACTGTTCCAGGGCACCACCACCCTCTCAGGAAAGTAATGTCCCCTCACGTTCCCCTTAAACCTACCCCCTCCACCCTCAGTCCATGCCATCTGGTTTTAGTGCCTACCTTCACTGTGAATAAGTCCCCCCCCCAATTTATTGATCCCCTTCACACAACTGAATGTTTCTATCGTATCCCCCCTCTCCCTTCTGGTCTCCAGCGGGTACAAATCCAACACCCTCAACCTCATTTCATATGGCTTCTCACTTAGCCCATGCACCATTTTTGTGGCCCTTCTCTGTACTCTTTCTATGGCATCTATGTCTTTGTGTAGGTGAGGTCTCCAGAACTGAACCCCATACTCCAGGTGGAGCCTCACCATAGAACTGTAGAGTGGCATCAGCACCTCCCATCTTCTAGTAGTTATCCTTCTCCCTATGCACACCAGCACTGTGTCCGCTTTGCCCACCACCTTGCTGCATTGGGTCCCCACATTAAGGTTGTCTGTGATTACGATTCCTAAGTCCTTTTCCCACTCAAATGCCTTCATCCCCCACCGTGTGTATTTTGCACGTGGATTATTTATCCCTATGTTCATCACTGTGCATTTCCTGATGTTGAATTTTAGTTGCCATGTTTTTGACCATCCCTACAGCAACCTTAGATCTTCCCTCATAGCCTCCACTCCCTCTGGGGTGTCCACCCTGTTGCAGAGCTTTGTATCATCTGGAAAAAGTCCCTACGCTATGTCACTGACATAGACATTGAACAGAATGGGTCCCAGCACTGACCCCTAGGGGACCCCACTCGTCACCCCCACCTACCCTGAGTGTACCCCATTTACCACCACCCTCTGGCTTCTACCTGTCAGCCAGTTCTCCACCCACTTTGTTATTTTCTGTCCTACTCCCAAGCTCTCCAGTTTATTTACCAACCTTCTGTGGGGCACAGAGTCGAAGGCCTTCCCGAAGTCCAGATAGGCCAGGTCCACTGCCCTCCCATGATCAACCACCCTCATCACCCTGTGGAAGAACTCGATCAAGTTCATCTGACATGACCTCCCCCATGTGAAGCCATGCTGATGGATGTTCTGCAGCCCGCTATCTCCAAGTAACTAACCACCCTTTCCTTCAAGATCACCTCCATCACCTTACTCACCACCGATGTGAGGCTGACTGGGCGATAATTGCCAGCCTCCTCCCTGCTGCCACTTTTATGAAGTGGCACTACAACTGCCCTCTTCCAGTCCTCTGGAACCCTCCCTGTATCTAAAGACAAGTTAAATAACCTCGCTAGTGGTGCTGCCACCTCCTCCCTTAGCTCCTGGAGCACCCTGGGATGCAGGGCGCTGGACCCATAGCCTTGTATATCCTCAACTTACCCAATTCTTCCCTGATCCTGTCCTCACTGATTGGGTTAGGATCCACTCCAACATCCCCCCTTCCCTTCCCCTCTAGGTCTGGTCCCCTGCTTTCTCCCTCTACCGTGAAGACCAAGCTGAAATATCTATTTAGCACTTCTGCCTTCTCGAAGTCTCCTTTAACTTGCACTCCCCCCTCTCCCCTTATCCTAACTATCCCCTGCCTGGCTTTTCTTTTTTCCCCCTATGTACCAAAAGAAAGTCTTATCACCCCTTTTGACCTGCCTAGCAATTCTCTCCTTTGTTTCTGCTTTCACTTTCCTAATCCTCTGCCCCACCCTCAGCTTCTCCCTGTAAATTTCCCTGTTCTCTTTCCCCTGTGTCCTCTGATATTCTCTGAATGCCCTTTTTCTCTCCCCTATTGCCCCTTCACTTCCCTGTTGAACCAAAGTGGTCTCCTTTTTCTTCACTTCCTCACCTTCCTTAAACAGTTCTCTTGGCCTTAAGTATCCCCCCTTAATCCTATTCCATAGTTCCTCAACCCCCTTCCCGTCCCTTCCATTTTATTCCAGACTATCTCCCTCATTTTGGGAAAATCTGCTCGCCTGAAGTCTAGGATCTTCATGATGGTGTGACTCACTTTATATCCCGGTCTAACCCTGAAACCCACTGTGTTATGCTCACTTGCTCCTAGGCTGACCCCCACCCCTACTCCCTCCACACTACCCCCATTGGTGAGGATCACATCAAGTATATTACCCCCCAGTGGGCTCTCTTGCCAGCTGCTGCAGGAAGGCTGCCTGGAGGAACTTGAGGATCTCCCTACTCCTGGATGACCTAGCTGCTGGGATATCCCAGTCTATATCTGGGGGGTTAAGGTCACCCACCAGCAGAATCTCCCCCTTTAATGCCATCCTTTGAACCACTCACAGCATCTGCTTGTCCATTTCTTTACTCTGCATTGGAGGTCTGTACACCCCCAGGCCTTATAGACGTCCCAGACCCTTTCTCTCTAGTGTGACCCATAAGATTTCTACTTCCCCTTGCTCTTCCTGCCCTTCTGATGCCTTTATGCCCTCCTTTAAGTACAACACAACCCCCCCTTTCTGCCAGCCCTATCCCTCCTAAATAACCTGTACCCTGGTACCCCTACTTCCCAGGCCTGGTGCTCTGACCACCAGGTATCTGTTATGGCAACAATGTCCAGGCCCTCCCCCTCCATTATAGCTTCTAAGTCCACCATCTTGTTCCCCATGCTTTGTGCATTAGCGGAAAGTCCTTTCCACCATATACCTCCATTCTCCCCACCCTTCCTCCCTACTATATCTGTTCTGTACCCTTCTCCCTTTTGCAGGAGAGTGCTTGCTAGTCCATTTTCTTCTCCTGTTGATCCCTTGCCCATCCTACCCATGTACTCCCCCATACCAGTTTAACCCCCCCGGAACTTATCAATGTATCCTTGTAGACCCCCCTCAGTACTCTTGCCCCCCTCTCACTCAGATGCAGTCTATCCTTCCAGTACAAGTCCTCATCCTCCCAAGTGTCTCCCCATGCTCCTATACATGCAAACCCTTTCTCTTCACACCATGCCAGGATCCCTTCATTGAATTCCCTGATTCTTCTCTGTCTAGCAGTGTTGGCACAGAGGCCTGGCAAGATCTCCGAAAAAGCCAAGGATTTAGTCTCTTCCAGGCATCCCTGCATCAGTGCCCTGAACCTCCTCTGGACCTCCTCCATGTCATAGTTTGCCAGATCATTTGTTCCCAAATGAATGATAAAGTGTGGTTTCCCCACCAACCGAGCCCTCTCCCTGATTTTTTGCATTGCCCTCCCCGCCTCCATCCCCGGTTCACAAAAAAACTACCTTTGCCTATATGTAGGACCCTTCCTGATCCAATGTATCCTTTAATCATGGAGTCTCCAAAAACCATGACATTCTCCACCTCCACAGCTAATGGATATCTGGTCTTGTTCCTGGTGGGACCCTTGTCTGTACACATTTCCTCCTAATCACATCCCCCTGCCCTGAACTGCCTAAACAACCTTCCTGATTTCCCCATGGTTCCCCTCCTGTTCTCCCCCTGGTGAAAGATGCCAGCCCATTCTCTCCCAATCCCCATCTGGACCTCTAATTCTATTTTCTTCACCTTCCCTGATTTCCTATGCCCCTTGCTTGCCTCCTGACTACCCCTCTGCTACCACCTCACCCCTTTCCTCCCTTTCCTTGCCTCCCTTCTCCCTCTCCTGTATCTTCTGGTTCCCCTCCTTGTTTATTCCCCCCACTTCCTTCACTGTGCTTGTTACCCTTCCCTCCATCCCTCCCCCTTCCACCTCCTTACTCTTGTCCTCCTTCTTACCCCTGCTTCCATCTCTCTCTTCCCTGCTGCTCATCCCTGGCCTCTGATCCACACTCGCTGTTCCCCCTGATCCTTTCAGAACTCCCTCCTCCATTCTATCTGCCAGAGGTATGTACCTGTTAGACACTGTAATACCCCTCCATGTGTTACCTTTCTCCCTGTTGCTGAGGTATGTGCCTTTCCTTGAGCCCTTGTAGTGCCCTTCCCCTTTACTTCTTGCCAGCCATTACTCCCCATACCGCCTTTTCTGGGAGCCATTTGTCTCAGACCCCCAGGTAAGCCCATTTGCTCCATGTCCCCAGCCGGTCCCATCCTTTCCTCTTTCCATTTCAGCAGCCCCCCACATCTCCCTGCTGCTGTTACAGTTGTAGTTTCCCCCTATCTCCCCCATGTCCTTCCACTTCTTCTCCATTTCCCCCCTTATATTGCCTATCTCTGCCTCAAATTGTCCCAACCTGATATATATTGGACAACACCTTAACCTTCACAGTGTTTCCATAAACACCGCTGCCCCACATCCGTTGCACCCCACTATTCTACCCATTCTCCTGCCTTCACCTGGTGCCCACCTCCTCATACAAGAGGACTCATGCCCCTGCCCTCTCCACCGTTCTGAGTAATTCATTGTGGCCCTTGTTTCAGTACCTCACCCCACCTTCCCTGAATTAACACAAATTATATACTTTCACAGTTCAATAAAATGTGTACACTTCCTCACTTCTATAATAATGCCCTGTCTCAATTAGCAGCTATCTTCCTTTTCATCCACATGTGCAGTACTCAATAATAGGTAATGCCTTAGATTCCCTTATTTTCCTATGGCTCACATTAGCAATACTAGGCAAGAGAAATTAATTTTCTCCTAAATCCCCCAATCCCAATGCAATTCCTCTGAATGCCCAGTCAAATACAGTACCTACAATTACATAGTCCAGGAATTTTAAGAGTTCTAGATGCAATTTTTTGTTAAATCTTCTACTAATTTTCAGAGTCCTAGATAGAGATAAATGTCCCACTAACCATTCCTTGAGTCCTTTACCAGCTCTTTTTTTTTTGCTTTTTGCTCCAGCTGATAATGCCCCATCCCAGTCCCTTTCTGCCACTCCTCTTTCTTCACTCCTCTTCCTGCGCCTTATTATTTGGTGTAGTCTCTACTGGGAGGGGCCCAGTGAGACCATTTAATACTGGAGGTGGTGCTGGGCAGGAGGGTGGGAGGAAAAGGAGGTGGTGCAGGGTGGGAGGGTGGGAGAAAAATGCTGAAAATGCTGGTTCTGCAGCTGGCTTTGCCTTATATAGCCCAGCTGCTTTTTAAACCTTCACACCCTTTGTTCTCTCTTTCCTGATTGGCTTCTGTGGGAGCCCTCTTCTCTCTGTGCAGTAAAGGCTGCTAAAGATGTCCAACCACGGCTGTGGTCCTGATCCTTGGGTGGCTCTGGCCACCAGCTTTCACTATGCAGTAATGGCCTCTGAAGATTTTTGATTTTCAACCGCGGCTGCAGTCACGATCCCTGGGCGTCTGTGGCCACCGCTTCCCACTGCTGGAAATGCTGGTTCTGTAGCTGGGCTCTGCCTTGTATAGCCCAACTGCTTTTTAAACCTTTGTGACCTTTTGTTCTCTCTTCCCTGATTGGTTCCTGCAGGAGTCCTCTTCTCTGTGCAGCAGCAGCTGCTAAAGATTTCCAACCGCGGCTGTGGTCCTGATCCTTGGGTGGCTATGGCCACTGGCCACTGGCTTTCGCTGTGTGGCAATGGCTGCTAAAAATTTTTGATTTTTGACTGCGGCTACGGTCCCGATCCCTGGGCGGCTGCCAGTTCCCACTGTGCGGCAATGGTCGCTGAAGAAAAAATGCTGGAAATGCTGGTTCTGCAGCTGGGCTCTGCCTTATATAGCCCAGAGGCTTTTTAAACCTTTGCGCCCTTTTGTCCTCTCTTCCCCGATTGGCTCCTGCAGGAGTCCTCTTCTCTGTGTGGTGACAGCCACTGAAGATTTCTGACCACAGCTGCGGTCCCGATCCTTGGGCAGCTACAGCCACCAGCTTTCACTGTGCAGCAATGGCTGCTGAAGATTTTTGATTTTTGACTGCGATCCCAATCCCTGGGAGGCTGCGGCCCCCGGTTCCCACTGTGCGGCAACGGCCACTGAAGAAAAAATGCTGGAAAATCCCCTCTGCTGCAAATACTCCTGGGAGCGACTTTAGAAAAAAAATGCACCCAGTCTTTGAGAGCACAGCAGTGATTGCTTCCCATCCTCCATTACCCTCAAGTCCTGTTAGCTGCTCCGTTACATGGGAGAGTAGTGGGGTGAAGATGCAGCAGCAGGGCATAAGCTAATTTGTTTTTTAAAGCAGCAGTGCAATGAAAAGAGTTTTGTCAAAAACAGCCAGTTTCAGCTACAGTTAATACAAATATTAGCATACCTGTCAAATGTACTTGTTTAGGTATCTCCCATGTTGTGCAGCATAAGTATTTTTTTTTTTTATTTTCTCAATCCCAACCCTTGCCAGGTATACAATGCTATTTCTATGCAAAATGTGGTGGCCATCATTTTTTCTTAAGAAAAAAATAAATTAAAACACTTGTAAAATACTAAACTTTTGATGGAATTAGAGAATTGTACTTCCAAATATAACTGGAAGATGCCTGGAATCTTTTATAGTGAAAAAAGGTAGGATCAAATTTTTTGCCCAATTTCATTGCACTGCTGCTTTAATTAATACTTTATTTCCTTTTTAGCCCAACCTCCTCCATCTAGACCAGTGCCCCCTACCCCATCACTTAGCTTCTCTGGGTCCTACAGGACATTTGGGGGTACCCAGTCACTGGTGTTGGGTCTGTGGAGACTGGGCTGTCATCCAGCTGCAGTCGGTATGTTTTCTGCTATATTCTCTCCCTAGGGCCCACAGCACGTGCAATGATGCATTGTACGTGCTCTGCCTCTGTGGAGATGCCCCCAGTGTCCAGCAGGTGGGATCCCTTTCCCTTGCATACCACTGTGCTGCCACCCAGATGCCTCTAGGTGAAAGCTGACAAGCGGAACACATATAACCCTCTCCCAAAGGGAGAAGAGCTGTCCTTGGGATGCACAGTCCTTTCTTCCCCAGCCACCCCCGAGCAACCCATGTCTATTCTCGCACCTGTGTCACCAGCGTAGTAGCTGGTATGGCACTTAGTGCCTCTGCCCACTGCACCAATGGGCTAGCCTTGGGCATGAGTTTAAGTTGGCTACTTTCTTATTTTATCTCCAGTGGGAGTAAGCCCCACTACCAAACATCATGGCTGACCACCCATCAGCTGGGTTCCTTATTTTAAAATGCAACTGCCTGAATTGGCTTCTTTTATATAAGGTGCAATGCCTAACCTGGCTTCCTTTAATTAAGGTGCAATTCCCAATCAATGTGTGCGTAACAGGTGAGAAACTAGCTAATGAGACAGCCATACATCTCCCAAGTGGCAAACAAACACAAAATTATCAGCTCAACCCTTGCTTATTCACAAACTTAAATGGCTTTTTTTCATTGGGGTGCTACTACTTTATAGCATACATCAGTTAAAACAGAGAATTCAGTGCATACCCTCCCCACCATGGCACATGATTCAAATATCTTAATATCTTTTCTGCCTGATTTGGCTTATTTTTGGTTTTACAAATCTCTTTTTTATCCCCTCCTACATGCCGGAGCCCCGTTCTGTCGGGAGATGCCTAAGCACCAGCCCCACTTCAATGCCTTACCTGATTCCCCGGTGGACCCTCATGGAACCGTGACTGTACCCCCCAGGTGGGTATGAGGTGGGGCCCATACACCTCGAGACAATTCTTGTTTCATCGGGTCCCCTCCAGTGATCAGGCAGGCAGGAGCAATTATGGTCTGTGCTGGTGTTCCTTCCCCTCTGTGCTCCACCATTGTTTTTCCACTGTTCTGAGGGAGTGGCAAGCACCTGACGTCAAGGTGTTTCCACAGGCATCCACCACTACCCAACCCTCTCGTTGTGTGCTCTGCACTTGCTGTGCCTCCGGCTTCCGCCAGAGGCCAGTCAAGCACCGAGCTGGTGCCCCCCTCCCTCCTGGAAGAGGAGCACCGTCCTCCGGATGCTCGATCCTCTCCCTCTCCCTCTCCTGCTGACCCGATGGCCCGGGCTCGTTCCTGAACTTGGGTCACCGGCGTCGCGCGCGGTGTGGCATCCAGCATCTCAGTCCTCAGAACCACAGGCCAGCTGCTTATTTTTTTTTCACTTTATAACTTTTTATTGAATGTAATTAAGATTACAGAGTACAAGTCTTTAATAGTACAACAGAGAACAGATCAGTAGATGTATAACAGCATTACATGTAAAAATTCTTGTATATAAAATTAGTACGTAAAAGATATAAATAATTTATAGATGTATATGCTTTAACTTTTCAGTCTTTTTAGGTTTTCAGACATTTTAGGAAAGGATCCTATATAGTGTTGCACGAGTTCAACCTTTTTTGAGACATAAAGTTGTTTTTTATGTTTGCATTTGCAGCAAACATTTTGTTATGAAGAACCGTATTTCAGGGGTGTTTCACTGTTGGGTCAATTGAAGCTCAGGTTGCAATGGGCTCGACAGTGACAGCCTAGTGATCAGCCAGGCTGATCGTGACATGGTTTCTGTCAGCGGGGCAGAAACTTCTCATAGCTGAAAGGAGTCAACTGCTCCATTCACAAAATGGCTGGCTCCTTTCATTTGTATAACTCCACTCAGTTGTAGCAGTAGCCACAATAGGGAAGGGCACACTATGGAGTCTCCCCCCTCCAACATTTAGTGCACTTTTTCTCTGCCTCCTCAATGAAGATGTCATACCTGGGGTAGCTGATGCAGCCTCCAGCCAAGCTCAGTCTTCTCAATAATCCCCTCTGTTGTTTTGGTGTGATTGACAGGTGGCGATGCTGAAAACCCTCCCATAGCCTATGTCTGAAATCTAATATTGGTGATTGACAGGTGGTGAGTGTGGCGGCACTGATGTCTGCGAGGCAGAAGCAGCATGCAGTAGTAGGCAACAGGAGCCCTGAGACATGCTCTTGTAGACTGAGTGGCGGAACTGAGTGAGGTACCTGTAGCCAGGATGGATTTAAGAACATAAGAATATAGGAATGTGACGCCAGATGGGGATCACCTGATCCATCAAGTCTGCCCATTTGTCTACCCCCCCCAGGACATACTACTTTGTTTCAGTATCCCACAATGCCTATCCCAATATATTTTGAATTCCCTGTCTTTGCCTCCACCATCTCTTGTGGTAGTCTGTTCCAAGGCTCCACGACCCTTTCTGTGAAGAACAACTTTCTGGCATTGCTCTGGAATCTACCCCCCACCAAATGTCTGTTGTGCCCTCTGGTACTGTATGTGCTTCTTTATTTTCATTTAAGAGGCTCTGCTGCTGCACTGAGTTGATTCCTTTGAGGTATTTAAAGGCAAGGCAAGGCAATTCTATTTATAAGGTGCCCAATCCCAGAGGGTCTGGGCACCGAACATAAATGAGGACATACAGCAATAAATAAAAACATAATGAAACCTCAATAAAACCATAATAGAATTAAAATTCAGCAAATCCTCAAGAAGTCAATCTTCAAGGGACTGGCCAAAGCTAAAGATGGAATCAGCAGTCAAAAGCCAGGCTGAAGAGGTGGGCCTTTAGCCTCCCCTTAAAACCTCAATCGAGGGGGCCTCCTGGACTGCTGATGGAAGCAATTTCCACAGGGTTGGTCCAGAAACACTAAAAGCGTGATCTCCTGAGGTCTTAAGCTGAACCCTGGGAACGTCCAGGAGGCCCCTTGAGGAGGAATGGAGGGAGCGAGCAGAGGTCCTAAAGGTCTCTATCATATCTCCCCTGTCCCTTCTCTGCTTGGAGTACAAGTTTAAATGCCTAAGTCTAGTCTCATAGGGATTATGATGGAGGTCTTGGACCATCTTTGTAGCTCTTCTTTGCACAGACTTTAATCAGTTTATGTCCTTTTTAAGGTGCAGTCTCCAGAACTGGATGCAGTACTCCAGGTGAGGCCTCACTAAGGACCTGTACAACGGGATTGTCACCTCTAATACCCCTGCTTATGCATCCTAGGATGCTGCTAACTTTTTGTGATGCCTTTTCACATTGCCTTCCCACCTTCAGGTCATTCAATGCCATGATTCCAAGGTCATGTTCAAGGTCAGTGATGAGTAATGTTTCACCTCCCAATAAGTATTTTGTCCCTGGGTTTCTTTTTCACAGGTGCATAACTTTGCATTTTTTGGTGTTGAACTTCAACTACCAAATCTTGGGCCATTCTTCCAGTTTCTTTAGGTCCGATGCCATCCTTTTGGCCTCTTTCTGTGTGTCCACCCTGTTGCAGAGTTTAATGTTGTCTGTAAACAGGCATATCTTTCCCTCCAATTCATCAGCAATGTTGCAGATGAATATGTTGAAAAGTATTGGTCCCAGCGCCGACCCTGCAGGAGCCCACTGGTTACTTTCCCTTCCCATGATAGAGCGCCATTTAATAGCTTGTTCTGGGTCCTCCCCTTTAGCCAGTTACTCACACAGTTTACCATCTTACTTCCTATACCTGTGTTCTCCAGTTTGTTGCTGAGCCTTCTATGCGGGACAGAGTAAAAGGCCTTACTGAAATCTAGATACACAATATCTACAGCCCCGCCCAGGTCTACTACTCTAGTTACCCAATCAAAGAATTCCACCATGTTTGTTTGGCAAGTTCATCCAGTTGAGAAGCCATGCTGTTTAGGGTCCAACTTCCCACTGGCTTCCAGGTATGCCGCTTCCCTTTCCTTTAGTGTAGATTTCATGATTTTCCCTACAATAGAGGTGAGGCTGACAGATCTGTAGTTTCCTGCCTCCTTCTTCCTGCCACTCTTGCATAGGGACACAATAGTGGCCTTTTTCCAGTCCTCCAGTGCCTGTCCACTTTCCAGTGATTTGTTGAAGAGTGTGGCCAGTGGAGCAGCAAGTTCCTCTCTGAGCTCTTTTAAGACCCGTGGATGAATTCCATCTGGACCCATGGCTTTGTCTGTTTTTAATCTGTTTAGTTCCTGTAGGACTCTGTAATGGGGCTATTGTTTGCGTCCTGGGTGTGATGCGCATATGTACTAAGTGCCAGACTGTTTCCACTGTCTTCGTTTGTAAACACAGAGCAGAAGACTGTGTTCAAAACTTATTTTTTTTTCGGTGTTCTTTTCCATGTGTCGATCATCGTTGGTTTTTAGTCTGACAATGCCCCCTTCCCCACCAAGGTCTTTCTTTTTTTCAGATGTACCCGAAGAAAAGTTTTATTGCCCTTTTTTATGTCCTCAGCAATTTTCTACTCGGTTTGTGCCTTTGCAGCTCTGATTGTCTTTCTGGCCTCCTTTAACTTGGCCTTGTATACTTCTCTATCCGTATCTGTTTTTGTTTCCTTATACTTTCTGAAAGCTTTTTTTTTGTCTTTATTATTGATGACACTTCCTTTGTGAACCATAGTTGTTTTTTTCTCTGTTTTGATTTACTGATCATCTTTGAGTGTTTTTCCGTTACATGAGTTAGTGTATATTTTAGTACTTCCCAGCTTCTTTCCACATTTCTATCTGCTTTGTAACTGTACAGTCTTTTGAATGAGGCTTTCATTTCACTGAAGTTTGTATTCCTGAAGTTGAGGTTTATCTTAGTGTGTGTGGTATCCTTGTGTCTGTTGACTGTAAGCCAGATTGATCTATGGTTGCTGGACCCAAGGTTAATTCCTACGGTAACACCTGATATCCTTGTGCTATTTGTAAGAACAAGGTCAAGGACTGCATCCTCCCTTGTTGGTGAGTCAACTAGTTGTGTAAGACCTGCCCCCTGGAGAGCTATGAGGGATTTTTTTTCTGATGAGGCTGTGTAGTAGACCCAGTTCACATCTAGCAGGTCGAAATCTCCCACCAGCAGGAGCTCGCCTTTGTCTGCCATCGTAACAATGGTTTCAATGTGTTCTTTGTCCTTTTCCACATTTGCGATGGGGGTCTATAGACTACTCCCACCCTTATTGGGGCTTTTTCCCTGGTGTTGAGGGTAAATCAAAGAGTTTCTGTGGTGTTGTGAGTCCCGCACATCTCAGAGGCTTTGATTTCCTGTTTGACATACATGGCAACCCTTCCTCCCTTTTTGCCCTTTCTATCCCTCCTGAAGAGAGTGTAGCCTGGGTTTGTGACACCTCAGGTGTGGTTCCAGGTGAGCCACGTCTCTGTTACCACTGCCCAATCTAATTTATCTTCTGTAATCATGGTTGTGAGGTCTGGGATCTTGTTTGCTAGGCTGCGGCATTGATGCACATTGCCCTCCATGCCTTGCTTCTTGTCCTATCCTGCTTAGCTTGTGTTTTTGTTATGTAACCTGTGTTACTTATTGTTGTTCCAGTTGTCACCCTTACTGGATGAAAAGAAGATGTGCTGTTTGGTGATAGGGGAGGGGAATTAGCTGTCCTGAACATTGTGTAGCATGCTAGTGCCCTCTCCACATCCGCTAGTTTAAACAACCCTGAAAGACATCAAACGTTTGGCCTAGTGCACGGATTCCCTCCTTTGTGAGGTGTAGGCCATCATACTTGAAGAACTCCCATTCCCAGAAGTCCTTCCAATCCCCTATGAATTGATGTCCATTTTTACCGCACCAGTCCTTGAGCCATGAGTTAAGTTCTGAGATTTCCTTTTCTCTGATTTTCTGCCTGCTGCTCCCCCTTTTCCATACAGGTAGAATCTCAAAGAAGGATACTCCGGATGTAAGCGAAGCTAACTTGTCTCCTAGTGAGGACGTTTTCCTTGGTTTCCTCCACCAAGCAGCAGGTGAGGTAATTTGTTCCCAGGTGAAGTAGGACGTGCGTGTTTTTAATGTTACTGCATACAATATTTTCTATGCAGTTGTTGTCCCTCCAATATGATACTCCTGGTAGGCATCAGACTGCCACTTTTGATTTTGTGTTTTGCTGAAGGTGAGACTCTTCCCCGCGAATCAGAGTCACCTATGACTAGAAGAGATGTCCTGGTGTCCTTGGTGTTTATGGCATTTTTGTCCAGATGTAGATCATTTCCTTGTGGTAGATTTCACTTAGCTGAGTTGTTTGACTTAGCTGAGTCGCTTGCGTCGGTGGCTTGCACAGTTGCTAGTGGCGTGAATCTATTGGATGTGTGTGTTATGGATGCTGTCGACATTTGTTTTTGTGGTGGTTGGTTAGCTGGTTTTGCTGAGTGTTTTTCTACTAGTTTCCAACCTCCTGGAACAGTTTTTCTTTGTGGTAGAAGAGGTTGGGTGTGGAGGTTGTATTATGGTGATGTTGAGAATGTGCTGAGCTTAATACGCAAGTAGGTACTCTCATCTCATATGGCGTGGAGCTGAGATCTTAGGTCCCTGATGGCCCAGCAGGTAAGGCAGTGGCTGACATGGTGGACAAATGCCCTATAGAAGAGACTGCCACAGTGTCTGCAGTTGATTGTTTCCATTTGTGATGATCGGTTTGTGTGAAAAGAATAGAGGAGAATAAGATTTAGGAAAAGAGATAAGAATATTTTTTTGTTTTGTTTTGTGTATCAGACCTTCTCTGTCACCAGGAAGTGTTCAGGAGGAGTGATGTCACAGGTACCACCTATAAAAGAAATATGGAGCTAGGAGTGGGTGGGGTGAGGGGCAGGGTGGGTGGGACTGACCCAGCTACCAGAAACAGTCACACACAAAAAGAAGAGAAGATATACAAAAGAGACTACAACAATCAGTCAGAATGCAAGTGAGTAACACACACTGAAATATAAAGGTCACTCACCTGAAAACAACCACTAAGTGAGGTTTTAGCCACTCCTCCCACTTAGCAACACTTAGCAGCTATTTCTGTTGTGCTGGGAGATGCTATGTGAACCAGCCCAGATTAGAATCACAGCCTATATAATGGAGCAAGTCCAATGACCATGACTGAGAGTCAGTCTGGGGAGAGACAGTGGAAGAGAGAAAGAGGGAGGAGGGAATGGGAAGGAGAAGCCACTGCTGTGAGCTGTAGCTTGTCAGCCCAGATTCCGAGACTCAGAAGTTATGGTAAACTGGATGCCACTCAGCCCATTTCCACTGTGCAACACTGGGGAGACCACCCCCAGTGCCACCAAACATGACACTGACACTGGGGTGCCCAGTCCCCATTGCTGGTACCTGAAGTAAAGAAATCTGTCCCTCATACTCTTTTAATTTTTTTAAATCCCTGTAAAAAAGAAAATGGTCCATCAATGTCTGTTGCCACCTCCACCCCCTCCACTGCTGTTACCTGACCCCCACCTGACCTGCCCACTCAGCACCCACCACCCCACACCCCCTACCCCTTGCTAACCTACCAGGGGTTCAATTCTGTAATTCTCTCTGGATCAGACATAGGTCTTCACTCTTCAATGCCGGACCAGGAACTGAGGAAATCAGGTATGCAGTCAATGCAGTTCTATGTATTTTGAACTTGTACTCATAATTTGGTCACTTTTCAATATTTTTCCCCAAAATTTTCAATGTGGCCTTTTTAGGACCCCAGCTCCTAATCAAGGTAGGTGAAATTCTTCAAATCCAGGCTGAAATGTGATTTTGCTATTACTCTGCAAAATCACTTTTTGGGCAGGATTTGAACATTCATCTACCAGGTTCATGAGGTGGGTTCATAAGAAGGCTATGTTGAAAATTTGAGGTATAAATATTAAAAAAAAAAAAAGTTCTGAACATATGTTAAAATTTTCTAGTGACTGCTCATAACTTTGGCAATTTTCAATATTTTGACCCCAAAGTTTCAACACAGCCAATTTTTCACACCACCTCTTGAATGTGACAGCTGTCATTTTTCAAATCATGACCTATATGTGTTTTTCCACCTGTCCATGAAATTATGTTTTGACTGTGATTTAAAAATGTTCGTCTACCGGGTTCATGAGGTGGGGTAATAAGAAGACTATGTTGAAAATTTGGGGTCAAAACAGTACAAAACAATAAAGTTATAAAGGTATGTAAACATTTTTAAACTTTCACTCATCTTTGGGAATTTTCAATATTCTGACCCCAAATTTTCATCATAGCCATTGTTCATGCCACCTCTTGAACCTGACAGCTGTCATTTTTTTTATCCTGGCCAAAATGTGATTTTTGCACTTGTGGCCCGAAATTACATTCCATCCAGTATTTTATACATGATACCTGTCATGTTCAGAAGGGGAAGGGTGAAAAGATTATGTTGACATTTTGGGGTCAAAGCTGTTGCATAAAAAATTATAAAGTAATGTTGTTTGCAGGGATGGCCGTTGGCCCAGTGGGGACCATGTTACTTTCCCGTGCCAGTGACCTGAGTTCGGGTGTGAGCTCAGTGAGCTGACTGAATGGGCCTAGGGTGGGGGAAAGGCACTACAGTGTGCGGCACTGGTCCCCACCTGGGGAGGGACACAACAGTGTTCTGGCACACACATGACACCTTGTGGCAGGCCAGGGAGCCTTCCCTCACATGGGGTTGATGTGCATGTCAAAGCCTGATGAGCCTGCACACTACATCTGGACAAGTAGGTTAGCCTGACAGTTTTAAATCACAGTGCAAGCACAGACCTATAGTTAGCAGGAAGTCAGGATTGACCACAAATTACTCATATCACAGATTACTCATATCACTATGCATGCCTGTCATGCACACCATACCTGCAAACATTCATTTTTGACAAATGCTTGTTAATACTAGCTTACTATTGTGTAGCTTTGTACAGGTAAGTAACATGTCATCTGCATATAATAAGGTTTTGTTTTCAAAGGCACCTATTTTAATTACTTTCTATTATTGCCTTGCTTCTGAGTTTTTGAGTTATCAGTTCCAGACTAGTAGAAATAGTATGGGTGACAAGGGGCACCCCTGTATCATTTCCCTTTGTAGACTAAAGTATTTTAATGCCAGGCCATTTGTGAGGGGTTCCATGTCATAATAGTGATCGCAAAATAGTGATCACTATTATGGTGAGTGTACATCAACAAAAATCAATTTTGGTGATGCACACTCACAGTGCAGACAAAAATGGCGCCCGAGACCTACTGGTCTCATTCTTAATGCGTGGGGCTGTGCCCCCCACACCTCCCTGTGGGGGGCTTCCCCCCCACACACCCCCTACTTATAGATTCTCAACTCCAGGGTGGGTGCATGTTGGGGGGGTGAAAAACGTAAAAAAATACATGCCGCCTGCCGGCAAAAAAAAAACCCTGCACTGCGCCAGACCAGAACCCAGACCCTGCACCTCCCAGCTGACCACCCTCCCCACAATGCCAATGGTCCAGCTCAGCAGCTGCTCTCTACAACCCCTCCCACATAGCATCCCTCCCTTGCCTCTCCTCCCTGCGGGTGCGTGCGTGTGCGTATACCCGCTACTTCCCATCGTGGTTTTCACCCACCCCAGTATCTGGTCACCCTCCTCCTAGGTAGCCATGAACACAGGTGCTGTAATTGAGTCACCGTTTTTGTAGGTGCCCAATTTCAGTCACCTTGTTCATAGGCTACCTTTGTGAGGACATTTGCTTTGGGGCTTTTATACATTAGTTTTATCCAATTGATTAGATCGGCACCAGAGTCATACTTTTGTTTTTTTAACCTACTTTTTCTCCCCATGACCCTGGTCAGCTCCAATTCCAGGCATCTCCTTCTTCCGGCCACCATCCATCCACACCTGTTTCCCATTGGGCTGCCACCTTGCTACCCCCATGGCTTACCCCCCCATGGTGGGGTGGGGGGAGCCCCCAACTCCCCACCAGGACCGAATCCAGAACAGGTGGTGTCCGGAGATGGTGTGTAGTGGTGGATGGCCATCAAGTCACTTGACATGGCTGCCAGTTTTCACTGTTTCCTTTTGGGGGCAGAGTGTGCAATGCTGACATGGGCGTGCAACGCACGCGTCCATGTGTAGCGTGCCCACCGGCTGCTTCACCTCCATACACCACTGTATTGGTCAGGAGTGCCAACACCTAGCCTCCACTAGGTGTCAGGCAAATGCTGGCTGCTGTTCCCCAACCTCCTTGGGAGAGAAGAGCAGTCCTCCAGACGCTTGATCCTCTCCCAACCCGGTCGGCCCCCGACCACCCGCTCGCATTGCAAACACAGGTTGCTGGTGTGGCAGGAGGTAAGGCAGCACTGCCTCAGCCCTGCATGCTGCCAGGCCAGCTGAGTCATATTTTTTTAATACTGCATAGCAGTATAAGTAATCCCATTCTATGGAGTTGAAGGCTTGCTCCGTATCCAGTGAGCATAGGCCTCTACTCCTTCTGTTGTTTGTTCACCCAGATTACATTTATCATTGTTCTCAGTTTATCTCCCTCTTGTCTTCCTGGAACTTTGGATGAAACATTAAACTGATGTCTAGTCTTCCAATCTTTGGTCACTGTCCAGGTAGAAGCTAAAGATCCCATGGCTCTAGTCGAAGAGTATGGAAGTGTTCCCAATGTCATGGGCAACATTCCTCTTGTCAATAAAACAGTTCCATGTAACCAAACCTCCAGGACACACCTGGAAGCTATCACAACTTAATGTATCCTTTTCTGGTTTATTTATTTAAAAGTTTTACCAGGAAGGCATACTGAGTGGTGTACCGCTCGATTCCAGATGCGTCCTGGGGATGGGGGGGAAAGGGATAGATACAATAACATACACATGGATTATATAGTACAATATACAATACATATAACTTGTTTGCTGAGAAAGCAGTGGGTACAATGAATACAGTAGATGTGGGAAAAGCAGAAGAGAATTAGACTATTATCATGTACAGAGGTAATACAATTGTGCTATGCAAATGATGGGTACATAGTAAATACATAAAGGTCCAAATACCAAGAGCACGAGAGGAAAAACATATGGTTATGATCAGCTGCATAGGACAATTTTACTCCAGGTACTAGGCTGAGGGCCTAGGTCTGTGAGCTCTTAGTGATGTGCCACAGAGCGGTAGAATTTAAGGGTGAGAGGTGGGACATTTGGCATCTCAGCGGAGCTGACTGCATGTTCAGGTGGGGGAGTAAAATGACTTGAGGAGATGGTTGAGATGCTGAGTGTTGTCTGTGTGCCTAATGTTAGCTGGCAAGAAGTTCCATAATTTAGGCATGAGGTTATTGAAGGCAGCTTAGCCTTTAGCTGTGGACATATGTGGAACATAAAGAAGCTGGGAGTCAGTGTTCCTGAGAGAGTATGCAGAGGAGGGTTGAACTGCGAGGGTGGACTCTAGGTGGGGGGGACTGTGCCCAGAATTTCACTGTTGTCCTTGCACAGTGGGCCAGTCTCCGATCCTGGAGTGAAGGTAGGTCTAAAGACTTGTAGAGATCGCAGTGGTGCATTGAGGGAGGGCAGTCCAGGGCAAAACGGCAGAAGGAATGAAACAGGGAGTCAAGTTTGGCTAGGGTGGACTTAGGGGCAGTACTGTGCACTGTGTCTCCATAGTCAACTATAGGGAGGATCATTTTCTGTACAATTGCCTTGCGGGTTTTCAGAGGGATGCGGCCCCTGTTGCGATATACGGTACCCAGCTTGGGGCGAAGTTTCTTGTGGATTGAATTGATATGGGCTGAAAAGTTGAGGTGCTGTTTGAGCCAGACCCCAAGGTACTGGAAGGAAGTGCAGGCCTCCAAGGGTGTCCCATCAATGGTATGGAAAGTGGGGATGGCGGGGAGTCGGCAGAGTTTCTGTCTATTGCCGGAGGTTAGGGAGATGGTTTTCTTGGGATTAAGAAAGAGCTGGTTTGAGCAAAACCAGAGCTGAACAGCATTGGAGTCCTCCTGGAGTATAGAGGCCACTTCTGAGGGGGAAGGACTTGATGCATACAGTGCAGTGTGGTCAGTGTACATGTGAATGGATGTGTGTAGGCATACCAAGGGCAGGTGATTCAGGAAAATGGAAAACAGTATCAGGCCGAGGACTGAGCCGGACTGGTTAAAAGTTTCAAGAAAGAAAGAAAGAGAGAGCGAAAGAAAGAAAAATGTAAACTCTACTTACTGAAATATTCTGAACCGAATAGTCAGTCATGGTATTTTCTAATATAACAATACTAGAATTCTATTGGAACATTTCTACCAGCAGTTTGAAATATAAAGGTGATAACTCACTAGTTTCATTGCACATACAAAACAATTATTATAAAGGTAGGAAGTTTTGTAACAACACCTTAAAACACACTTTATAAAATAGCTAACTTTCTATTTAACCTATTGGATTCTCTGCAGTCAGTGCAGGGCCAAGCCTGCAGTGACATCATTGTCTCTCAGAAGCCTAAAACACATGACTGCCCACAGCCCTTAATTACAGGCTGATTTACATATGAATAACTCTAAACTGTTAAGACTTATGAGTAAGCACAATAGCTCACTCAAATTAGCTTTTTATGGGCTTTCAGTAATTAAGAAATCCTGAAGATGAGTGTTCCTCTTTAAGTACTGTATTAATGTGATTGTCCCTCAGATACAGAGGTTGGTACTTCTTTTGGGTCACTCACCTCCCTGCAACCCGTTGGACTCTCTATCGCTGAGTGGGGTTGTGGCGCCGGTTCTGAGACGCTAACCGGGTGAGCCTCCTCTGTGATCATTCTAATTTTTATCCCCTGCATGACCGTGACCAGGACCTGTTAGTTTGTGAGCGAGCCCTTCCCCTGCTTTTGTGCAGGGGCTGCTGAGTGATCGTTTTGGATAAAAAAAACAAAAACAAATAAGAAACTGTAAAGTCTGCTGATTTGCCTGTTACTTTTTCTGTTGCTGCATCTGTGGACCCAGAGAATCCAGGGGTAAATTTGCTGTGGTGCCTGGCTTGCTGTGTGGTTCTTTGTTCTTGGGACTTTTTGGGGGCCAAATTTGAAAATCTTGCCAGCGCCTGATTGGTACCCCCATGCCGTGACGCTGCTGGATCAGTGTACTTATTGACTGACTCAGAGCCCCACGGCATATACCAGACTGATTGTTGCTGCTGCTCAGGGGTGGTGAGGGAGTTCCCTCTGCAAGTGAGTAACCCCTCTGCAACCCATTGGACTCTCTATCGCTGAGTAGGGTTGAGGCGCCGGTTCTGAGACGCTGACCGGGTGAGCCTCCCCTGCGATCGTTCTAAGTTTCTTCCCCGCTCTCCAGCAGGAGCTTGACCGTGACCAGAACCTGTTAGTTTGTGAGTGAACCCTTGTCCTGCTTTCGTGCAGGGGCTGCTGAGTGATAGTTTTGGATAAAAAAAAAATAATAATTAAGAAGCTGTAAAGTCTGCTGATTTGCCTGTTACCTTTTCTGTTGCTGCATCTGTGATCCCAGAGAATCCAGGAGTAAGTTTCTCCCCACCCATTCCTCCTCCTCTTAAATGCTTGCTGGTCACGCACCTTGCCTTGATGTACATACTTAGAGTAACTTACTTTGCCTTGATTCAGTCTATCTCTGGTTTGGCTGCCACATTACTTCTGCCTATCAGTGGGGCGGTAGGCTGAGGCTACACAATCTGTAATCACCCATCCTGATTCCCTGGTCCCAATCCTGGGGGAGTTAACCTGTACGCATCTTTACTGCCAGTGGCATACCATTGCATTGTCGTGTTGTACTATTGCTGGACCTGCCTCCCAGGGGTGATCTATGCTGCAGTTTATGCTGTGGGACTTACTGTGTGACCTGTCTTTTTGTGATTGATCTATGCTGTAGCCTACAGCGTGGGGCTTGCTGTGTGATCTAACCATTTCTGTCCCTTCTCAGGCCTTAACCTAGCTTATCTCACCCTATGTGGCTTGGACATTGCTCATTTTATGTACTGGTTTGATAACTGCTCATATAACTACTGCCTGCTTGATTTGTTTTAGCATCCTTTTCTAGGTGTAGTTGTTTAACGTATTGTGGTATGGTCCCTGCTACTTGGCCTCTGTTGGGGATCCCCTTGTGGAGCTTGGTACTCATCTTTTAGTGGCTGTTGCTGAGCTCTAACATAAGGGAGGGCGTTCTACTGGCTGCAACTGTGCTCTCACATAAGGGGGAGCTTTCCACTGACTGTGGTGGTGGGGGCGGCTGTTGGTCAGATGCCTCTGAGTTGCCCTCTGGGTAGTTAGGGGGGTGCCAATGGGTTAATGCTTCTGATTCCCCCCTCTTGGGGTCCCCTTATCTGCTGTCAGGCTCGACCTTGGCCTAAGCTCAGGCATTGCCATGGGGGTCCTTGAGCCTCTCTTAAAGGAGGCTGCTTACTGTGCTATGCCTCCCTCTGCCTATTGGCGGCAGCACCCCTCCTGTGGGGGGACCTTGGGTCGCACATGGCCAGCATGAGGAGTCAGACTTCACCTTCTCCAACCTAATAGCCTGTGTTAGACAGCCTCCCCTGACTATCTGGTGTCTTGGTCTAAGGTGCTTCCTGGGTCCTGTCATTATAGTCAGGTGATATGGCCATAAGCCACCTGCTAGGGTTGCCCCCCCCAAGGCATCTCCTTTAGCTCTTACTGGTGACCCTTGCCCTGGCAGGAGACATTGAGCCCAACCCTGGTCCTCCCTGTCAAGCCTCATCCTCACCAGAGGGCCGGATGTCTGGCAAAGGGCTAAAAATAGCCCACCTAAATACCCGTAGCCTCCTGCCCAAGCTGGCTGAACTCCTTACTTGGGTAACTCACCGTAGGCCTGACATCCTTGGCGTAACCGAAACCTGACTGAAACCGTCAATACTGGACTCAGCATGCGCGCTTCCTGGCTATGATCTTTTTAGGCTGGACTGACAAGGGGAAAAGAGGTGGGGGTGGCATTCTGGTCTACTACAGAAGCCACCTCAACCTGTCGGTTCTGTCCTGCCAACAACCACTGCAGTCTCCCTGTGAACTACTACACACAGTACTGTTACTTGGAAAAACAAAGAAGCTACATATTGTATGTATGTATAATCCCCCAATGGGGGTTATATCGGGGTTGTCCTCCCTCCTTGATACTGTTGGATCAATGACAGGGCATAATGAGTTAATGATCCTGGGTGATCTTAACTTAAACTGGCTTGGTGGGAATACCAAGTCGTATGAGCCTTTGCTTGCTGGTCTCTCACTGTCACAACTCATCAAGGAACCAACTAGGTGGTCATTCACTGGAGATTCGAGCTCCCTCCTTGATTGAGTCTTGTCCAACAGGCCTGAGAGGATTAGCTCATTGGGTATCCTTCCCGACTCCATCTCTGACCACTCCCCAGTGTACTGTGTATGGAAGATCCCCTTCCTGAAAATTCCTCATAAAATCATTCAGGTTAGGGACTTCTGTAGGTTCGACCTCAGGTCATTTCATGATGATCTTCTGCATACTGACTAGGCTGAGGTGTGGAATGCCCAGGACTCCTCCTCAGCAGTTGGTCACTTTCTCAGCACCTTTGGGGCACTGTAGGATAAGCATGCCCCTCTCATTATGCGCAGGGTTAGGGGATCTGCTACCAAGTGGTTGCATGGGAGCCTCCTTGCCTTCATGAGGACCAGAGACAAGTGCTGGGCCAATTTTAAGGTCAAGATGGACCAGGCCATATTTCAGCAGTACAGGAGGCTCAGAAATGAGTGTAAAAAAGCAATACGTGCGGCTAAAAGTGAATTCTGCAAAGCTGCACTGCTGAATTCAGCTAAGGACCCCAGGAGATTTTGGAGGAACATTAGAAACATTGTAAGTGGTTCCTCCTCTTGTGAGGCCTCTGACATACTCATTGATGGTTCTAGCTGTAACAATCCTCTAACCATTGCTAATGCATTTAACTTTCATTTTTCTGACTTCTCTGCATTTATCTCTCCATTCTCCTCTAGTTGGGCGTGTTAGTTGTGACCTGGTCACTGCCCCACCATTGGCCCTGGTCTCCCACCCGCTCTTCTACTTTAAGGCTGTAACAGCACAAGAGATGCAGAGATTGCTCTCTGGTCTCTCCCCCTACTCCAGTGCTGGCCACGATGGTATGGAACCCAAGCTCCTCCGTCTTGGTGCCTTTTATATTGCTTCCCCATTGGCCCATATTTTCAACTTGTCCCTAATATCTGGGATTATCCCAGATATATGGAAGGTATCCAGGGTGGTCCCTGTTCTAAAGCAGGGCAACCCTAAAATGTTAGATGACTACCGTCTGATAGCCATATTGTCTGTGGTCAGTAAACTACATGAGAAAGTGGTGGCTGTGCAACTTTCGGAGTATATTCAGTATCATGAGCTGCTGCCTCCTGCACAGCATGGCTTTCAGAAAGGGCATAGTACATCTTCTGCCCTAGTCTCTGTCTCCTCTGTGATAAGAACAGCTATGGACCAGGGTAAACTCTCTGGTGCTGTCTTCATAGACCTATCCAAGGCCTTCGACCTTGTTGACCATACCCTGCATTGCTTACAGCTTAGGTCCTTTGGCCTGTCCCCTCTGGTCCTTCATTGGTTCTCCAATTACCTACAAGGTAGACAGCAGCTGGTTAAATACAGTAAGGTGCTCTCAGGCACTACTACCGTATCCGCAGGAGTCCCCCAGGGTTCAGTATTGGGGCCTTTGCTCTTCTCCATCTTTGTCAACACCCTACCCTCTGCCACTGCCCACTGCAGATCCACCCTGTATGCAGACAATCTGGTCATCCTCACTCATTCTCAGGACATTGGGGTCATTAACCACCAATTGAGTGAAGATTTCAGGAGTATCCAGTCCTGGATTTCATCCCACAAACTGGCTCTCAACCTTAAAAAAACTCAGGCCATGATCTTTGGGTCCCTGGCCAAGATTAAGGCCTCCCCTACCCCTTTGTGTATCACTGGACTTGATGGTGCCCGGGTCCTTGTCACTGGCACCTTCAAATACCTTGGAGTGACACTTGACCCATAGCTTGACCTTGGGCATCATATCCAGAATGTATGCAAAGCTGTTAACTGCAAGCTGGATATGGCTTATAAAGCAAAGAACAACCTCACCCCCGCTGCATGTCTTGCACTGGCTTGAGGTGTGTTCCTCCCCTCTCTCTGCTACGGGGCTCATTCTGGTTGCTCGCACCTCCAAAGCGCACATTTCTAGGTGGACCGTTTCATATAATAATATTTGCCATTTTGCTCTTGCTGCCCCTCATCTCACCTATCACTGTGACCTGTACAGCAAGCTGAAGTAGCTCTCTCCATCTAATTACTTAGACTTTGTCCTTGGGTGCTTCACGGGTAAGGTTCTTCGCACTGGCGCCCCCCCCGGGGCTGGCAGAGCTCCTTGTACTGGCTGTCTCCTCTTACTATTCCCTTAGGTCCCTGGGCCCTGTTGTCCTTAAGATACCTGCCACTCACACTCAAATGGGAGACAGAGATTTTGCCTCATGTGCACCCAGGTTGTGGAACTCGCTTCCTGTCCAGTTCTGCTCCTCCCCCTCACATGCTTGCCTTAGATCCTCCCTACGGAATCATCCGAAGCTCTCCTCAGTGTGTGGTTGTCCCAAGCCTCCATGATCTCACCTGGCCCCTGGCACTGTTTCCCTACTTTCTTCTTGACATGCTGGACCGTTTGGGGTTTGGCTCAGTATGTAATGCCTTCACCCTATGTTCTGGGAATGGCCCTGACTGCGGCTCTACTTTTCTGGAGTCCTATAGTTGTATATAATAGTATTTATTGTACCTCTAATTGTATATATTGCACTGCTCGTATCTCTATGCATATGTTCTACTGCGTGTAACTATTTGAACATGTAATGCTTTCCATGACTCTGTATTCTGATTGTATCTGTATTATGTTGTCCCATGTATTTGAACTTGTATTTCCTGCACTCTCCCAGGTCGTACCTGAAAATAGGCAAATGTCTTGTCTAGTGTACCTACCTGGTTAACAAAAGCTAAATAAATAAATAAATAAATACACAGGAACATATTTATATTTAAGGTTAATAAACCCTTTATAATGTATGGTAAGCACCTATTAACCACCATAATCAGCAGTCACACAGCTTTGTTATGCACTGTTTAGAATTTTAAAAGTTGTTAACCACACTTCAGAACTTCCAAACAGTGGTATAACAAAAAGAATGCACCAGAGTTCCATAATTCTCACATATAGAATGCAAACAGTGTTTTTTTGACCATACACTATAAAAGATGATGGCTGGGGATCAGGTGACAACCACGCTGAAATCACCTCTCATGGTTGCTAGGGCTACAGAGCTGCGCTCTCGAGGTTTATCATGTTGCCCTAGCAACCACTCGAGGTGATTACAGCATGGTTATCACCCAATCCACAGCCATTATCCTCTATGTTCACATTCTTGCTTTCTCTCTAGGTTGTACAGTTTACCTGGGGAATTTTCCCCATTCTGTTGTTCCAATCTCTACTCTATGTGGAGAAAATAATGACCATTGTATTTGATGCTAAAATAATTTTCCAAAATGGTAGCCTGATGCTCTTTGTATTCTGTGGGAAACTGGATCACATACCACTAGACAGATCTCCACATAGCGGGTGGTATGGTTCTTAATATTGCCTGCATTTTGGGGACATTTTGTTGTTTGGAATACTGGGGACTGGAAGATTAAATGTTTTCTCAATGTTGTAACCCCTCTATAGCCATCGTGTAGTTTAAATCTGTGTTTCTATAAATAAGTATAACCAATTGTGTTTCTGTGTTTATTTAGAAGGTTAGCAATGCTATTTATGTCTCCTTGAGGCTCTGTTGTGGATTTCTTTTCTATAAAATATAAAATGTTTCCATGTTGAATCCTTTACTAATATTACATTGCTGTACAGTTAATGAAGCATCACATTATTGTTGTATCACATCATTAGAATTGTTGTTTTAATTGAAAATAATAATCATAAAGTTGA
Organism: Neoceratodus forsteri; assembly: GCA_016271365.2. Taxonomy (NCBI): domain Eukaryota; kingdom Metazoa; phylum Chordata; order Ceratodontiformes; family Ceratodontidae; genus Neoceratodus; species Neoceratodus forsteri. Next base: position 1,551,891,617 of record CM057450.1, read on the forward strand.
AGAGAGGGCTGATCCTTAGACTAGTATGTTGCCTTCCAAATTTCCTCAGTTCTGACACATACCCAGCCACTTTGCTAGCCCTTGTAATCACTTAGTGAGCTCTGACTGAGGAAACTTCAGTTACTGCTTGTTCCATTAGCCACCAAAGCCATCTGGCAAGCATAGCTGAGGAAGCTGTCCAACTGGGTTTCTCAGATAATATCAATGGTTGTTGATCACCTAAGCTCTAAAACAGGAAGATCAACTTTTCATTGTCCTCAAGGCATTATGCAATGCATATTTAAGGCTCCCTGTCAAAGCAAGTATACATTATTGAGGTATGTGCTGTTTTAGTTCTGCATACCACAGAAAAACAGACTTTGACTGGAATGGTTGGTTTCCTAGAAACATTTAGTAATTCACACCACTGGATGTTTCTCTACAAGCATGTCAGCTATAAGCATATGCCATGCTGAGATCCCTGGCCTGCAACCATTAATTGAACAATTTTGACATGTGGCAGGGAATAAAGGCAGATTTATGTAGTTGGATATAAGCCCAGGATCTCGAAGAGGAGGATGATCACCTCTAAATCTAATGCCAAATGTGGCAGGTCTTGGGACATGATCAGAATTTCATACATGTTCAGTTATAGCCATCAAGTTGTCAAGGTAGTTCACAATGTTTTTAAATTAACTGTCACTGGTGGCCCTAGAGTAGTATAGTGAGATGTCACAGACATTTCAGGAAATATCTGGATATGTCAGTGGCTGTAACTACAGTACGCACCACTTATAACAGACAGTTTTGTCCATCATAGAAGGCGTCCATAATATCACATTATACAAGGGAATCATATTGTAGCACTCGTTCAGGAGGAGAAGTTGCCTTAGAGAGTTACAGACACTATTACAGACATTGTATTGTGCAGTTATAACTTTAGAAGTGAACATAAATAAGCAAATAAAGTCCTGTGTGGTGTACTGTATCAATCTGAATCGGGGCCTGGACTGAGATGTGAAGCGTGGATCAATCATCGATTACGTGCAGGTAACTATGGAACATGCGAGACAGTTGCATAAAACACCCTCCTGATGTCATAAAAAGGAGAACGTCGCTTTACTCCGGCAACCTATCCAGTGGTATGAATGATCACCAGCTGACAGATGCTTCTGGGGCCTTTGGTGTGGCAAACAGGCAGCATTAGGTGTACAAGCTGAATCAACTTCCGGTGCCTCCAGTTTGGTATGTGAGCAGCATTCAGCGTACGAGCTTTATACTGGTGCCTCTAGTGTGATATGTGGACAGAGGTTGGTGTGTGGCGCTGCGATAAACTATGTTTGTGTGTAAGGGAGAGATGTGAAGGAGAACTCAGAGATGTGGGAGAAAACACCTTCCTCCGAAGATCTATGTGTCCGTAGTAGATGGCGGAAAGTGGTAGCCTAGGTAAAAAATTGGCTGGACAACAGGGTGCAGAGGGTAATAGTAAATGGAGTTCACTCTGAAGAAAGGGGGGTTACTAGTGGGGTACCGCAGGGTTCAGTACTGGGACCAGTCCTCTTTAATGTCTTTATAAGTGACATTGCAGAGGGACTGGAAGGAAAGTATGTCTCTCTGCAGACAACACAAAGATCTGCAACAGGGTCGATACAGAAGGTGGGGTGAAAAAGATGCAAAGGGACTTGGCAAGGTTGGAGGAATGGTCAAATGTATGGCAGCTTAGATTCGATGCAAAGAAGTGCAAAGTAATGCACCTGGGAAACAAAAACCCACGGGAAGAGTACACAATGGGGAGGGGTAAGATACTAGCAACAACAAAAATGGAAAGGGACCTGGGGGTAGTCATATCAGATGACCTTAAGGTGGGCAAGCAATGTGAGAAGGCAGTAAGAAGGGCTGGTGGGATACTGGGATGCATAGGGAGAGGTGTCACCAGTAGAAAATAGGAAGTTGTTATCCCTCTGCACAGACAGTTTGTGAGACCCCATCTGGAGTACTGTGTGCAGTTCTGGAGACCCCATATCTGCAAGGACATAAACAGTATGGAGACTGTCCAGAGGAGGGCAACTAAAATGGTGCAGAGTCTGCACCAGAAGACATACGAAGAGAGATTAAAAGAGCTTAATATGTATACCCTCAAGGAGAGGAGGGAGAGGGGGAACATGATAGAAACATTCAAGTACCTCAAGGGAATCAATGAAGTCCAAGAGGGTAGAATCTTTCAAAAAAAGAGATGTACAAGAACAAGGGGTCACAATCTGAAGATAGAGGGGGGACGGCTCAGAGGTAATGTGAGGAAGTATTTTTTCATGGAGAGGGTTGTGGATACATGGAACAGCCTTCCTGAGGAGGTAGTGGAGTCGAAAAACAGTGGGTGAATTCAAGAATGCATGGGACAGACATAAGGCGATTCTAGTGGGGGGTAGGAGGAAGTAGGCTGTTGGTTAACTAGGATCTGCAGTTTATCCATTGGATAGAGAAATGGGCAGACTGGGTGGGCCAAGTGGTCCTTATCTGCCATCAAATTCTATGTTTCTATGTTTCTATGGTATGCAACTAGCATATTTAACACTACAGTTATTGGGTTTGGCTTTTGACAAACATAAAGTGACTGCTTTAACCAACTGTCTGGCCAATTAGTGTCGATGTCCGTATTAAGTGGTGACTGCTGTAAACACCAACTATATATCCACTGCCCTGAGCCAGGCTACAGCTGGCCTCAGTAGTGCATCATGGGATGGAATAGAGGCTGCCACGTTCATTCTTGAACAGATGGAAGGCGTCATCTCTAGAATAGGAGCATAAGTATACATCTTTGAAATCCTAGTACTCTAGCCAATGCAAATAGTACTTAGTTCCAGAAAAAAAAACTGGAAGATCCCAGGAAGACTATTTATACAGCAGATCTTCAAAGAAGATGTTTAGGAGCTGCTCTAAGGCTCCACTATCCATAATTCCAAGTAAATATGAGGCAGCCAATAAATCTTCAAAAACACTGAAAGTTTATATTGCTTTTCATTTATTTCAGAAAGTTCATAGTGCAGCCTAACTTGTTACCATTTCACCTTACTGTATGGCCTTCCTCAGGACAGGTGGTTTCTAAATATAATTAATGAAAAAGAATTAATTACTATATAGTAGCACTTTCTATGGTCTACACATTGACAACGTTACTAAAGCCGCTAATAATTGCATCGGACTTCTCTACAGGCACAGGCAATGCCTTACTCCTGTAGCCTTAAGGGTTGCAGTTCAAAGCTCTGTGGTCTCACTGATTGACTATGGCCTTATTATCTATGGCTCTGCCACTGCCACTGCACTCCAACACATTGCTACAGCCCTCAACAAAGCTTGTCATCTCATCTCTGGTGCCCATTGTCTCACCCATACGTGTGACCTCTATGCCCAAACTGGCCGGTTACAACTCTCTAACCACATAAAATACCAAATCTGCTTAACGGCCAAGAAGACAACCTTGGACTTTTCTCCTCCTGGCTTCCAAGCTCTCCTTTCTCCTGCTCGTAACTCACGCCATACAAGGGGCATGGACTCTCAGCTCCTTCTGATCCCTCACTGCCGTTCCTCTCAGGGGCAAAGAGCTTTCGCCTACAGGGCCCCACTCTGGTTGAATGGTCTCAGTAGTGACATCTCCTCCCTTTCCAAGCTTGGCCCCTTCAAATCCAGGCTGCATGTATCCATATCAGCCTCCAGCATCTCGACTGTTTCCTGTGAACAGCCATCCTGTCCCCCTACCTTCCTCGGCTGCCCCTGCCCCTTACTCCAGCACTTACTTTCTCCCTACCTATCTCCCTGCCCTCCCTCCCCTTGTCCACCAACCCCCCTCCACACTCTCCACTGCACTTCCAATGCACTGCTGACAAGGCTTCTGGCTGCTACTCCCATCTGTATCCTACCGAATAATGTCCAAATTTGTATATTTGCATTGACAAAACTTGTTAAGCCACCATGTTTTTCTGTAACCCGATGTTTATTACAAATCCTGTACTTCTTGTCCTGTGTTACATTGTATCCCTCCTGATATGGAACCTTTGTAAAAGAGCCTCGGCTCAAATGTATTTGTAATCCTAGACTCAAATAAACAAAAACATAACCTTTTTAATAATAACAATTTCATATTGATTGAGAAAGCCATATTTTCTATAAGTCCTAACAATATCCTAAATTCAGTTCATTGATCCTTTCTTATGTATTTATTTATTAAAAATTGGTAACTGGGAGAAGAACACTGAGCCATGGTTGGTTTCCAAGTATGAGCTGGGGGAAGGGAATGTGAAGAATAAGTACATTCAATGGTAAAATACAATCAACAGTATACAGTACAAGTCACATTAAACTGTTCCCTCAACCTACTGGTGTAGCATTGTTCAATGAGTTTCCTAATCTGTGCAGTGTTTAATTCTATGAATTAGTAAAAGGTTAGTATTGGTTTGCATCTAGCTGTTATGTGCTATAACTTTATTTTCAGCTGAGTGCTTATGAGTTTCATTTCAGAAGGCAGACTAAACACCTCTTAAGAAATGTTGTGATATTTATAAACAATGCTCTAAAGGAATGCTGTGATATTTATAAACAATGCCATGAAAATGCAGCTACTGCCATTTCACTAAACAGTTACATGTGAGCTGAATAGGCAGTGAAGGATGGTTGGAAATTAGTTGAAAGCTTCAGCAGTATGAGTTGCCAGTCCAGTAACATCATAAAAAAAACAATTCTACAGCAGTGAGTTGATGGAACAGTTTAATGTGACTTGTACTGTACAGGCACATATGAATTATCGGGTGTGACAGGGTTGGGGAAGACCCTGACCCATTTGTTATGCTGAAAGAGTTAAAAGCAAGGATCTATCCTCTCCTTTTCTGCTACTTGTCTGTCTCTTGCCTGTCTGCACTATCAAATTTTCCTTGTGGCACTTAGGTATTGGCCACTCTGACAGTTCCATGACTTCCCCGGTTTCTCCTTTCCTTCACTTGCTGTTTCTGTTCTTTCTTCATTCCCTTGCTTCTCTGTGGTTAAAAAAATATATATGAATCTGTATGTGAAACTGGGATCTCTTTGATTGCAAATGTATATATTCACATTGTTGAAATCCATGAAGAAAGCTATTTGGGTTTCTTCTAAAAATGGCAATCTGTGATACATGGGCTTAACTTTGAGCTGTATTGTGCCTCCACAGACTTGTTTGCAGAATTATCAGCAGGAAATCAGCTCTGGGACAGGATGCCTTCATTGGCTACACATGTTAAGAAGACTAATGTACTCTTCATGCTGGTTGCAGGAAGGTCAATGAAAAAATGTCTTGCTGCATTTTGTGAAAAACAGGAAACGAAACTTAAAAGAACAGGATGCAGAGGTTAAACTGCAAGGCAAATACACCTCATATAAAGAAAGCAGTGTTGTGTTTGGAGAAATAGAGAGAGCTGGAGATTTTAAAGAGATTCTCAGATGAAGGACTTCTGTTTGTTTTAACTGCCTCTATCAAGAGCTATCCTGCACAATTTTAATTTAATTGTATTGCTAATAATAAAATACTACTTGTGCATTTTACAACTTTTCTTGGTTTACCTATGCTTTCTGACCTATGCCTCAATGACACCAGGATTTATTTAGCAGCATTATGCAGGATAAAATAAAGGGGAAAATTATGACTAAAGAATTTACATTATTAAGCAATATTTACAATAAAAATATACAGGGATTGAAAGTAGGAGGAAGTGATGCATATACAATAAAATTACTATCACATTATTGCAAAAATCAGAAGGGGGAAGCAGGAAGAGGTACTGTAGTAACCATTACTAGGACAGAGAAGAAGACAGCTGGAGTAAATTAGGAAGATGGGGGGGTTAAAGGATATACTAGCCAAGGCCGGTGCAAGAGGGGCAAAAAGAAGTCTGAGTTCATGTTTGAGTGAAAGATATGAGGGAGACAGATTGCTCAGCAGCAGATTTGGAGTAAGGGATGAAGAACCTCTACCCTCTTACCTGTCCTCATCCCTCTCTGCCCCCATTCCCACTCTCACCCTTAGATCCACTGACTCATGCACCTTCGCAATCCTCTACTATTCTTGCTTGCAGGCCAATCTGCTTTCATCCACCGCTTCTCCAAAATCTGGAACTCCCTTCCTCATCAAATACGTCACTTCTCCTCCTCCCTTCACTCCTTCTCCGCTGCCCTTCACAATTTCCTCTCATCTTATTGTACCTGCTTCCCCCATTCCTAATTCCAACTCATTTTCTCTCCCTCTCCTCACCACCCCACTAGCTTGAACTGTTCTTACTTTTAGCAGCTGCTACACAATTGGTACTTATCTCTTTGTCGTACAGTTACCTGCAATCTTCTCTATGTAACCTGCATAGTTTGTGTGGCACTTTACCTGTTTAGTTTCATTTTTTTACTCGCTTAATTCCTTGTATTTTACTGCAATATTTAGTTGTTTATCCTGCTACTCTGTAATAGATCTCTCATGTTACTGCTATTGTATTAAGTGTTTCCTCTATTTGTTACCTGTATTTTATCATGTGTACTCCCTGTTCCCTCCCCCCAGGTCACACCAGAAGATGAGCAACTTGTTGTTCAGTGTGCCTTCCTGGTAAAATATTTCAATAAATAAATAAAAATGCAGGAGTCCCTGGAGTGAAGTGCATAAGAGGAGGGGTTGGGGGAGAGGATAGGCAAGGAAGCAGAGACGAGAACAAATATTTTGAAATGAAAGAAGCACAGTGAATAAGACAGCCAGAAGCAAGAGATGGTATCAAGAGGTTAGAGTATAGTGAGCAATAATGGGTATGAAAAGAAGTATTAGCAGTAAAGTGACAAAACACATTGCAGAGAGTTCTCAGTCTGGTGAGAGGTCTAGAATGGGCAGTGCCATAGACCACATATGCATAGTCAAACTCTGGAAGCACCATTTGGTGACTATCTCACAGTGAACTGGGAGTGGCAGGCAATCCTTACTGTGATAAAGAGCACCAAGTTTGGGGCAGAGCTTTCTGTGGATGGCATCAGTGTGGATGGACAAGTCTACTATCCAGCCACACACCTGTATACTTGAAATTGGGAACAATCTCAATGGAAGTGCCATCTGGTGTGGAAAAGACTGGGGGAACTAGCAAGCTTATAGCTTGTGCCAAAGATCATAGACACTATCTTCTTGGTATTGTGCCAAAGATCATAGACACTGTCTTCTTGGTATTGTGCCAAAGATCATAGACACTATCTTCTTGGTATTGTGCCAAAGATCATAGACACTGTCTTCTTGGTATTGTGCCAAAGATCATAGACACTGTCTTCTTGGTATTGTGCCAAAGATCATAGACACTGTCTTCTTGGTATTGACCCAAAGTTTGTCTTATCGAAACTAGGGCTGGGTGGACTGTTCCATCTGAAATCCGGACCCCTTGATTGAACCCTGAATCCATGGACCTGGATAAATATGGACTTCATCGCAGAAGTCCAGTTCCGGGTCCGTGGAAAGCAGAGCATTTTTTTCTGCAAGCCTAAGTTGCATGCAGTTGTAGCTGGAGGCACCAGGTGGAACAAACAGTGAGGAGAAGAGGTTGGAGCCGAGCTCAGGAGCGGGAGGACCACAATCACAGTCACATGGTGGGGAGATCTGAGTGTGGGCTGCAGCTGCTGTGGTCAGTCGGTCGGTTGGTCTGTGACTCTTTCTCCAGTCGGCTGTGTCAGTCTGTTGTTCTGACAATGTGGAACTAGGCAATTGAGCCATGAAGAAAAAAGCAACTGTGTGGTAAAGTACTGGGATTCTTTTATGTACTTGAAAGTGTATTCTTGGTTAAAGTGTATTCTTGGTTTCACTGTGGCTGTCTATGTATAGGCCCAGGGCAATGGCATGCTGGCAAAATAAATATTGACTTGTGCCATCCAGAGGAGAAAGAGAGAGAGACTAGACTGCTGGGGGCCAAAGATAAATGTTATAGTCACAGAAATCACAAAGAAAGTGCACTCTTGGTTTTGATTTGTGCCATCCAGTGGAGAGAGAGAGAGACTAGACTACTGGGTGCCAAAGATAAATGTTATAGTTCCATAAATCACAAATAAAGTGTATTCTTGGTTTCATTGTGGCTGTCTGTATACAGGCCCAGGGCATGGGCATGCAGGCAAAATAAATGTTGACTTGTGCCATCCAGAAGAGGAGACAGAGCGAGAGAGAAACTAGACTACTAGGTGGCCAAAGAGTAATGTTATAGTCACAGAAATCACACATAAAGTGTATTCTTGGTTTCACTGTGGCTGCCTGTGTACAGGCCCAGGGCATGGGCATGCAGGCAAAATAAATATTGACTTGTGCCATCCAGAAGAGAAAACAGAGAGAGAGAGCGAGAGAGAATGAGACTAGACTAGACTAGACTACTGGGGGCCAAAGAGAATTTTTACAGTTACAGAAATCACAAATAAAGAAATTAAACTTTGCCTCAGTGTGGCTGTGCAGTGTGTGGCAGGCAGTCAAAATAGTGCTTGCATCTGTTTGTCTGTCTCTGTCTCTGTCTCTCTCTCGGCACACTCAATATCATGGGCCTGAGCAGGATATGTCACCGGTACAGCCCAGACATGAAGCAGCTAGCAGTTATTGCTGTTATTTAGTAGTTTTACTGTAATTTTTATACAAATCATGCATTAAATTGTTTCCTTTGTGCATCTGTGTTAAATGTGACCGATGTTGGCCACTTTTATGCACTTTTTTGCATTTTTTCGCATTTTTTCAAATATTTGCAATAAATTAGAACTAATCAGAATAAATCAGAACTTCATGTTCCGGTTCTTATTTAATAACAGTCAGAACTTCACCGAGTTCTCCCAGCCCTAATTGAAACCAATGTAGGACATTATCAAAGTCCCACAGAAGTGGTGTTTCCAGAGCAGTGACTGAGGCACATGAGGCAAAAAGTGCAGTGTCATCTGCGTATATGCCAGCTGATCTCCAGAAATACAGCAGTATCTTTATTTATACTGATCATTAGGACTAAAAATAAGAACAAAAAAAAAATCGTATTTAGTAATAAAACAGAAGCCATACTATTATCCAAGTACTAGTTTATGTAATAAACCCAAGAAAGGTTTTTAAGGTCTGATGGGGAATGGGGTGGGGTGGGGATAGAAATTAACGTAGCCCTATATAATGTTATAAGCTTACTTATTACTCATTATTCCATGTTTATGTATGACATTAACTTTAGTTAAACTTTGTTTTGTTTTTTTATGTTATACATATCATGAGTGTAATATGTAATATGACAGTTGGTAAGACCACATCTGGAGTACTGTGTACAGTTCTGGAAACCCCATCTCCGCAAAGACATAGACAGGGTGGAGGCTGTCCAGAGGAGGGCAACCAAAATGATGCAGGGTCTGCACCAGAAGACATACGAAGAAAGACTAAAGGAACTAAAGATGTATAGCCTTAAGGAAAGGAGGGAGAGGGGGGACATGATAGAAACTTTCAAATACCTCAAGGGAATCAACAAAATCCAAGAGGGTAGCATCTTTCAGAAAAAGAGATGTGCAAAAACTAGGGGGCACAATTTGAAGATAGAGGGGACGGCTCAGAGGTAATGTGAGGAAGTATTTCTTCACAGAGAGGGTTGTGGATACATGGAACAGCCTTCCGGAGGAGGTCGTAGAGTCAAAAACAGTGGGGGAATTCAAGAATGCATGGGACAGACATAAGGCAATTCTAGTGGGGGGTAGGAGGAAGTAAGCTGTTGGTTAACTAGGATCTGCAGCTTATCTGTTAGGTAGGGAAATGGGCAGACTAGGTGGGCCAAGCGGTCCTTATCTGCCATCAAATTCTATGTTTCTATGTTTCTAGAAAATTCTAGTCCCAGAGGGTCATGGGATTGAACTACTGATTTTAGTAGGTAGCATCTTAAAGCATTTTGCTTATATTCATTTAAATGAATTGCTACTATGTACTGTAACTGAAGAAGCTGGCTAATTTCTACTTTCCAGAGATACAGTGCAGTCCCCTTAAATGCATACCTGTGGGACCATCAAAAAGTATGTGTTTAAGGAGGCTATGTGTTTATCTAGTCTTGTATTCTTTTAATGGTGAGCGCAACTTGCAATATGTGCCTGTGGGCTGGGTAGGGAAAGGTAACAGCAGTAGCACTTAAGTGCTCCTTTGCTTGGGATAAAATCTTTTGTAACATGCTGTGGCATTTTTTTTTTATGTAATTTCTAGTCATGCCCCCTTCTCACTCTGCCTGGACTCCTTCAGGTCCCCACAAGACCACACAGTTGTCCCTCTTACCATTGAGTGCCAAGGTGCTGTACCCCCATTAGGCCTTGGCTTACCCCACCCCAGGCAGGGATGAGGTGAGGGCCTTTCCCCTCAAGCTTTTTTTGTTTCATTGGGCCGCCACATGCTGGTACTCGAAGGCTGTCATCTCAAGGCAGGGCTACTCTTTTTTCCAGTTTCTGTCTCCCAGCCTGCAGAAGTCACACACAGCCAGCGTGACCCCTCCCACCCCTAGTCATGATGAGTCTGATTCCCCTGCAGCCAGTGGGCAGTGTGGCATTGATGGATGGCACCCTCCCTCCATGGGGAAGGAGAGTGTCCTCTGTGACATTCAGTCCCCCCCCGACCAGCCCCCGATGACCCAGTCTCGCTTCCAAACCTGGGTCACCAACATCGTGAGCGGTAGTGCTACTACTCTGCCGATAGGCTGCCATGATGTGGCATTCTTTGGTCTGATTCCTGCTTGAGGGAGGGTGCTTCTCTGATTTGTGTAAAGTGCTGTGTGACATTCTGTTACATTCTTTGGTTTGATTTCTGTGTAAGGGAGGGTACTTCTGTGTTTCTGGTAAACTGCTTCTGTGACATTCTTTTAGGCTCTTTGCTTTGATTTCAGTGTGAGGAAGGGTGCTTATATGATGGGTTTGATGGCTAAAAGGTCAAAGTAGGTGATTAACACTTCATTTTAAATAGGGCAGCCTATTAACAAACAAGTAAGAACTAATTAGTAAGTCAGCTACAGGCAATGTTAGTAAAATTGGGCCAGTCAATCCACAATTAACAGACAAACTGAGGGAAAAAGTGTGCATTTAAAATGGATCCTTTATGCATTTAAAAAGTTTATTTTACATAGGAAGTACAGGGGAAAAAATCGGGACTTGAACATGTTATACGTTTATGCAGGCTAGGCATTTATCAGGTATGTATTTAAGTGGGATGCATTATACTATAACCCAGCACTACTCTGACCTAGTATACATAGATACATAGATACATAGACAGTGTCGGCAGATAAGGGCCTATGGCCCACCTAGTCTGCCCATTTGAGCTTGTAAGTTCAGTTTGTTTTCCTAGAAGTCTATTTCCCCTTACCCCTGACCTCTAGAATTCCTTTATGTCTATCCCATGCATTCTTAAATCCCGTGATTGTTTCAGCCCCCACCACTTCCTCTGGCAGGGTGTTCCACTTGTCCACCACCCGTTCTGTGAAGAAATTCTTTCTCATGTTTCCTCTGAATCGTCCTCCCTCCAACTTCATCCCATGCCCTCTAGTCCTGAAACATCTTTTCGCTTAAAAATAGTGTTTTCCTGCACCCTGTTCCTCCCTGTAAGATACTTGTATGTCTCTATCATATCCCTCTCTCCCTCCTCTCCTCCAGGGAGTACATGTTCAGTTCCTTCAACCTGTCTTCATAGGATTTGTGATGCAACCCATGCACCATCTTTGTTGCCCTCCTCTGAACCTTCTCTACCCTGTCTATGTCCTTACGTAGGTATGGTCTCCAGAACTAATAGTATAGTATATATGAGATGAGGCAGATATTTAAAATCTGAACCATTGGGGATAGTGGATACCTAAAATGACTGAACTACATTTATTTTATTTCTCATCCCATCCCTGACCCATCCTTCAAAACCATAATTTGGATAAATACACAAAATATTACCTGGATAACAGTGTAGCTAATATTTGATAACTGAATAAGCTTCTTGGTTTTTTGTTCTAGTGTGTCATGACCTGTTAAAGCATAGTGTGCAATCAGCAACTAGGGGACACATGTACAGACTGGTCTGGGGTAACTACCAATGGACATTCAGCCTAGGCATGAAAAGGTAGGTCAATATGACTCAGGTAAGAAAATGGGCAGACAAGATGGACTATGAGTCTTCCTCTGCAGGCACCTTCCTATGTTTCTCTGTTTCTATGAAAAAACATCACGTCAGCTCACAGGTACTTTGAGCAGCATTCAGCATAAGCACAACAAATTGTGAAAATATGTGTACTAAAAAGATGTTTTCTTTAATTCAGAGTTCCTCAAATGCCACGTACAATCACTCAGCACTTAAGCTGACCAAAACATTTGCACTTAATTTGCTTTTTTTAAGATTCGTGATGAATTTTCTTCAGAGCATAATTGCAGGTACTTCCAACTCCTTCTGCTGTCAATGTAGGACTGCATGCTGTGCATGGGGTCACATATTTAACTTTCTGTTGCAATATACCATGTGACCGTAGTTTTGCACACATCTGACCTGGTCTCTGACACGCATTTTTCCAAGTGTCATGAACTTCTTCAGTGTAGTTTTGCTATCTCAGGACTTACTGAAGTTTCAAACCCCTGGGCTTCACAGCATAGCCTTTTCAAAATGTGCATTTTTTTTTTACTTCGCTACAAAGACTATGCAAGCTCAGTGGTGGAATTTTTTCCATCCCTAGTTTTTTATCATTCATGTGAAAAATAAACCTTCAGGCCCCCTTATGCCTTCAAATTGGAAGACTTTTTCCTGGTTCCCTTGTCATGCTGTGTAGGGGGGCAGCTTCTCTACCATACAGAAGAGTCAAGCGAAGGCAGTGGAAGGATATGTTTTTTAAACAGAGAATCAAATGTTTTAAAAGCTTTATAGTATATGGTTAGGTTTTATTGTGGATGGAAAACGCTGGTTTTCCAAATCCTGTTGTAGGACAGTTCAAAGGTCAAAAAAGTTGTTGTATTGTCTTTCTGACGTCACAACGATAGTACAACAACTTCTTAAGCTTCAACTGTTTCCCGATTGGCTGAAACACTGGCTTTCAAAAATACCGTACAGCATGGTGGCGCTGGTAAGTTTAGCAGTTAAGTTAATTTGTTTTTCAGATAAGCCTGGACACGGAGTGCCATAGTTGCACCCTGTTTCCAAACTATCAGTTTGTCAGCAGATTTTTTTTTTATTTTTAAATAAATCAGTGGTCCCTCCGTACAAAGCTAAGCCAGACGACAGAGAGCAATGGTACCTTCAGGGCCGGCAGCGGAGCGGAACTGCAGTGAGGCCCGGGAGAAAACGGCAGTGTCTGGACAAGGTACAGAAACTAACAAATCTTTGTGAAATTAATGTGGCACAGTTTGTGGGGAACCATATACTATACAAAATAACAGATAGGGAACTGTGCACGTCAAGGCTGTGTTTCCATCTCGGGTGTTTGATGACATCATAGGGACCTCTTGAGCTTCGCTCTCGAGGTCTATGATGTCATCAAAACCCTCGATAGGAACACAATCTTGTTGTGCACAGTTCCCTATCCATTATTCTATATGTTTTTGATGAAACTGTGGCAGTTCCCTTAGTTAGGCTGATAGGTGAATAGTAGCTACCTATCAGCTGAAATATAGAAATGAGAACATTAGCTCTTTAATTCAGCTGTTTCCCCAAGTTCAGCATGGACAACATTTAATACATGTTATTTCCAGTTCATAAAAAACGTGTAGTCTGGAGAGGGAGTGGACTCAACTTTATATATTGCAGGACAGTGGGTTAGAGCAACATGGATGGTGCTGCAGGCAGATGTCAAGCAGTGTGTAAAAATGTGCAGAGAATGGCAAATTCCTTACATTGGTGGGAATTTCTCTAGAAGATGTTAATTAAATCAAAAAAAATGCAAAGGAAATACAATATTCAGCTAGCTTCTGGCAGCTGGAGGGACTGTGGGAAAAAATTGTCCGACATCTTCACATTTATGGGGAGTGCACTAAGGTGCCCTGTTTCTGTAAGTAATTCAAAGAAGCAATATCTGAATTACTGAATGAGGGCATGCGTTGTATGGTTTACCCATTAAGCAAATAAACAAACAATGTATTTTTGCTAGGTGAAGTCTTCCTGCCGGCTGAGAAACATCAGAAGTGCATTTCTGTTTTTGTTTTGATCTGGTTAGAGACAGTGATGAACAAACCATAACAAGGATGGCTGAGCAATATAGATCAATATCATCATATAGTGACAGAAATCTACTAGATGGAAAGGACTACTTTTCTTCTTCAGTTGAAGGAAAACATTGTCACCAATGAATGACTGACCTGAGTTTAATTTACACCTACCAAAAGACCTATCAGAATATGGATATGGGCAATGCTTCCTGTTTCTACTCCTTGGATTATTTTTTTTTTTTTGGGGTGCGGGTTGATATATGTGTATCTGCCATCCTCCTTGTGACTCCATTCTTTAATAAATGGGAGAGGCTTGGGACTTTTAACTGTAGTCACCTAGCCAAATGTGGACTACTAGAAGGGTCTACTAGAAGGGTCCCATGAACTAGTGCAGAGTTCCAGGAGGTCAAGGGTTAACAGCCTGCTACTGTCCGGTTGGAATCCCCAGCAGTGCTGCTCCCTTGGCACAGTGATAGTGCTACCATTCACAATGCCGGTGACCCTGGATTGGGAATGAGCCTGGTTCATCGGGGGTCGACCAAGGGGGAAGTAGATCAAGCATCCCACAGGCCATGCTCCTACACTGTGGGTGTGGTGGTGGAGGATTGCTGACTTCAACTGTGATACAGCCACCTGGGAGACCACAGATGACACTGTAGCCAACAAGACAGCATGTGAGGGAAGGAAACTGCCCGGTGTAGGCAAGACAACATCTCTGGTATATGTGTCAGTGCTCTGATGTCCTCAGTGTGGCAGTGTCCTGTGGATACAGGTGAAATATCAGGAAAAATGCCCCTGCCACTGTAGAATGATGCTGTCCTGACTCAGTCAGTCCCCACACCATGTCTGCAGCATCCTTCCTGCATGCTGGTTAAAGGTTCACTCCAGGGAGCCCAGGGAACCCCCAAAGATGACTCCACCATAAGACATAATGAAGGAGGTGATGAGCACCAAGAAGGTAGCTGATGGGACTGGAGGAGGGTGGCAGATGGGGAAAGGCTGGAGTGATAAAGGAACATAAGACACAAAGTAAAAAAAAGAATCCCCAGCAGTGCATGCAGAATAGCAGTAAACAGTAGATAACAAGTGGGTGGAGATGGAAAGTATGTAAGAGGGAGCGCATAATTGGTAACTTTTTTTGAGGGTGCTGTTCGAGTGTTGTAAGCTGTAAGTTGTAAGCTGATGGTCTCTGGAGCCCCCTGTTGTGCTAGGTATACTGGACTGAAGTTTGCTTGCTAGATCTGGCTGTGGTGGAAGGGCCCCAGGTTTGGAAGTGGCATAGGCGGCCTGCAGACTTTAGTCCTCAGAAGGTCTACAAAAAAGAATGGCAGAATTTTGTATGTTGCAAAGTGCAGATTAGACCAGCAGGGAATGAGAAAGAGTGAAGAACTGGGAAACTTCAGCAACCAGAGGGACAACCTCAGGGTGCTAGATGTCTTCAGCATAAGGTATGAACCAGCAGTTTTACAAAGGGGCCTCACTGACAAAGGTAATGCAGTCAGAGAGCTAAGAGGGTTGTGAGAGAGCCCAAGTAATTGATTGGGAGGTGCAAAATAAAGATTAACCTACGAGAGAGCATGGGTCTACTTGAGAATTAATCCACCCATGGGGTGGGGGGCCTGAGTACCTCTACCCACCCAGGAGTGGATTCATTCTCAAGTAGACCCATGCTTTTGAGTGGGTTAATGCACTTGTAGCATGGCTCTCACCCTCTTGACCTCCCACAGGTGTACCTGATGACGTGCTGCACAATCAGATCCAGACAGTGTGGAAACAGGCCAGCAGTAATCCAACTCCTTGTAACATGCCTCTCACCCTCTCGCAGGTGTACCTGGTGATGTTCTGCATGTCAGTGTCATCCTCCTGGAGCTGTACTTCCTGACTTGCTCTGCAGCGTGATGCTGATGCTGCAATGGGGCCACTGTGTGGAGCAGCTGGGTCTCCATGACTGTGCTGCACCATTCTGATGCTGCGATGGGGCAGGTATCTCTTTGTTGTTGACTGCAAACACACGGGAGGAGGGGGCTGCAAGGCAGGTGTGGGGTGCATGGGCTGCCACTGTGGGACACGGAGCTGAACGATTCGGTGTCCCGATAGCCCTGTCCATAGCACAAGTGAACAGATGGGGGGGTGGCAACATATAGAATAGTGGATGGGTGGCCATCCACAACAAGGCTGTATTTCCATCGAGGGAGCTGATGATGTCATAGAGACCTCGAGAGCAAAGTTTGAGAGGTCTCTATGGCATCATCAACTCCTGAGATGGAAACACAGACTTAGTTGTGGATTGCTACCCATCCACTACTTTTTATAGTATATGGTTCCCTGAACATCAGAAAAAAAAAAATTATTTGCCAGGGTATCGTATCTTGGGTTTGCAGTCCCGGTTGGTCCTGGCATGTCAGTGTGGTCCCGCTGCACTCCCGTTCCTTCAGAGATTCGCTGTGGCTGTTCTCCACTCCCAACCCTAAACACATGCTCTGCAGGAGTTATTTAAAACAAAAAAAAGAAAAACTGACAAACTCCATACAGTTTGGAAACATGGAGCCAGCTACGGCTGTCAGTGTCCAAACTGTGTTAGTGAGGTTCTCGCTAAGTGCTTCTGCCATGTTTTAGTTGATTTTTCTTGGCAGAGCACTGTTTCCTCCAATCAGATGGTAGGACAAGACTGAAAAGTTGTTGCACGGTCGATGTGACATCAGAACAATAGTACAACAACTTTTTCAACCTTTGAACTGTCCTACAACAGGATTTTGAAAAGCTCCGATTTACATCCACAATAAGCCCTAACCATATACTATAAAGTGGGTGCAGATGGGTGCCACTGTGACAGCAACATGGGCTTCCCAGAACGATTCAGCCTCCCCATAGCCCTACCTGCAGCACACAGCGCTCGCTGAGGGTCTCTTGTGGGTTCCATTCTGGTAATGAACAAACAGTACATGACAAGAAACTCAGCAACAGCAAGCAGTGAGCATACAGTGAAAATCACACCGAAACCAGAGCAAGAAACGATTGCTTCTGGTCTGGTAGCACTCGTGAGTGCATTTCCAATATCCACAGAAGGAGGTGCATGCGCTCGCTCTGGAGGGCAACTGTGGATTAACTGAGAATTAATCCATGGTCAGGTGATGTGTTTTGCCCAATAACAATGGGGCCTGTTTCCTAGCCATGTTACAAGGAGTCTTTCTGTACCATTGCCTATGGACCAGTAAGGAGCAAATGACACCTGAAGTACAAAAGCTTTTTATACAGGAGAGAATCTGAAGTAAAGACCTACATGTAGGATTTAGCTACACTGTAACAGCACTTGGGATAAGGAACTGTTAAAAGGAGATTGCCAATGAGGACCCCCTAATGGATCCTCTTAAGCTACAGACAGAAAAAGCTGGAAACCTAACAGAAATGATCAGAAAAGTAAATGTTTCAACATTATGCCAGAGAGAGAGGGAAAGAAAGAAAGAAAGAAAGAAAGAAAGAAAGAAAGAAAGAAAGAAAGAAAGAAATGTGATCTGGAACCCTAAGTGATACTGTAACAGTTTCCCCGGAGGGAGTTGCCTTTTGGTTGCACAAAGTATTTTCTTCCGAGAGTACTTTCTGTTTTATTTGCAATAAAAAAACTTTACTAAAAATGTTCCAAATTATACAACCAGACATGCTACACTGACTGAGAAAGATAACTGATAAAACAGTGATGTCATCATTAAAAACAACAAAGGATATATGCAGAATCAATGACATAAGCATACATGGATGGGACTTGAGTCCCATTGAAAAGCCCATCATTTATTTCCCCATATATTCCACGAATTAACATCATATATGACGGTCATTAAAGTCATATACGATGACTGGCCATCATACAGTATATGACTTCAACACTATGATGTATCAATCAATCAATCAATCAATCAAATCTTTATTTATCCAGGCGATCACCGTTGAGCAAGCTCATTTACAAGGTGGACCTGCTGTTGTCAAGGACAGTTATACATACATAGATTAGCGGTGCAGTATACAAAATGTGTTAAGGTAAAAAACAGACTTACAAATAATAGGTAGGTACAATATATACATTCCAAGTACACATGTGGGAGCATACGTGCAACACATAACATTATTGTGGCATATTCAACCTTCATATACATAGAAGTTAAAGTAACACATTTATCCAGGCCTCTATAGAAAGGTACAAATTATGATCATTTCAGCCCTCAGAAACTAATTTTTGCTTGGAGGTGACCAAGGCTCAATAGGGCCCATGATGAAAACTGTAACAACTATTAGAGTGGCATGAGGGAGTAGGTAGAGAAAAAAGTGCCAAAGGTTCCAGGCCAACATGGCAGCTGACTATTGAACAAGTTAGGTAGGGAAGAGAGGGGTTATGTTCATGGCTGCATATGGTAAGGCTAGAAAGGGAACCATTAACAGGACCGCTAGGAACTATGGAAACATTTACAGATTTCGGCAAATGTTTTGTCATAGAGTCCTAAACACCGCAATACTGACAGGAGAGCTAAGTTTCAGTGAGCTTTGAATCCTTTTCCAAAGTGAGGGCAGAGCGTGGCTTATGGCTACCCTACCAAAGTGGTTACTGATCCTGGGAATTTTTAAGGAAATTAGCGAGTGGCTTCTTATGGCATAGCTACTTGGAGGACTTAGGGGAGGCAGGCAACAAATGTAATCAGGGAGTTTGCTACGAAGTGCTCTGCAACCGTGATAGCTGCATTTCTATGCCGCCTGTATTGTGAGAAGGCTGCCACCCTACTGCAGCGATAACGAGCAGTGGTGTGTGGAGGATGGAAGGCCAGTTATGAATCTGAAGACTCTGTGGTACAGTACATCCAGTTTTGCAAGGTGTGAGAAAGAGCATTGGCCATAGATAATGTCAGCGTAGTCGATTAATGAGAGGAATGTAGATTGAACAAGCTGTCTTTTTGCGGCTGCAGTCAGGAGGTGTTTAATTCTGTAAAAGAGGCCAAGCCCCTGCCTAAGCTTTTTCATCAATTCTTCTGTGTGCTCCTTAAAGGAGAGTTTGTTGTCCAGCCATATACCCAGGTATTTGAATTTCGGCACGAACTCAAGCTTTTCGCCTAGTAGGGTGGTTATAGGAGGAACTGTACCAGCGGCCGCAGTATTGGCCCCAGAGCTGGATGGTGCAAACAGAATGGCCTTGTTTTTTTTTGCATTTAGCAATAACTTTTTGTTGATGAGCTGGTTTTGCAGCTTATTGAATTCAGCTTGTAATTCAGAGCATGCGGCTCCAGGGGAGTCACGACTTAGGTAGAGCACTGTATCATCGGCAAACAAGTGGATACTGGCTTCCTTGATTCCTAAGTCCAAGTTGTTAATATAGATGGTGAACAGTAGGGGGCCCAATATGGATCCCTGTGGGACTCCTCTTTTTATTGGTTTGAGTGGAGAAAGCTCTCCTTCGGCCTTGATTTGTTGCTGCCTATCAGTGAGGTAGTTCTGGAACCAATCCAGTGTGATTGAGTCCATGCCTATGGTATTTAGAGTGGAGAGAAGTAGACAATGGTCGATGGTATCGAAAGCCTTGCTAAGATCTAAAAACACCGCACAAACAAATTTTTTATTGTCCAGGTCCCTTTGCCAGTCATTAGTGACTTTGGCCAGTGCCGTAATAGTGCTGTGCTTAGTTCTAAATCCAGACTGCATGGGGTTAAGCAATGCAGAGCTGTCTAGGAAAGATCTCAACTGTGTATCCACAATTTTTTCCAGCATTTTCGAAAGTATAGGTAGTAGAGAGATTGGCCTATAATTGTTCAGGTCGCTTGGGTCCCCTGCTTTAAATAGAGGAATAACATGAGCAGTTTTCCATTCCATGGGAAGAGAGCCTTGGGTTAGAGACAGGTTGAATAAGTGTGTTATAGGTGCTGCTAGTCTGTGGTATGCTATTTTCAGAAAGTATGGGTCGAATGAGTCGGCTCCTGCGCTTTTTCTAATGTCTAGCTGTAGCAGAAGGTCTTCAACTTCTTTTATGGTGATTGAGGAAAAGGAGAAGGTCATACTTTTGTTATTTGTTTTGGGTGGCTGGGCTTTGAGCAGCGGCTGAAGACTACTTACTGGTGCATTATCGAATGCCAAGCCTGCGGTGGCAAAGTGGTTATTGAAGGCTTGGAGAATCTCAGATTTATCAGTGACAGACATTGTCGATGGTAATTTTTGGATGGAAGCACACTACCCGGTGAATAGCCAGACACTTCCTTTATAGTGGACCAGAACTTGGTAGGGTTATTGGATGCAGAGAACAATTCATTTTGAAAAAAAGTGGCCTTAGCCTCCCTGATCATTTTTGTACAGGCATTTCTAGCTGACCTAAAAAGACACCAGTCAGAATCTGCATGTGACTTCCGGGCCTTTTTCCACAGCTGGTCTCTTTTGAGTAAGGCTTTCTTCAGGTCTGGTGAAAACCAATGGCAGGTCCTGGTTTTTATTCGAGCTTTGATCACAGGAACATGGGTGTTTAGGGCACTGGCTATGATTTCGTGCAAAACATCATAGGCATCACTTACTGATTTAGCTAGGTAGAAACTCTGCCAATGCATAGAGTTTTTTTAAATCATTGAAATAGGCCAGAGGGTCAAAGTTCCGTCTGGATCTTTTGGTAGAGAACTTTGATGTGGATAGCGGTTTGGGGATGGTTCTGATGCCAGCTATGAGGCAGTGGTCACTAACATCAGCTAGGAGGATACCGGCATGTGAAAAGTAGTGGGGTTCATTGACAAGGTGCACATCCAGGAGGGTGCTTCTCGTTGGATTCTTATTGTTGATGCGAGTTGGTTCAGATATAAGTTGGGTGAACCCATGTGAATCACAGAATTGTTTTAGGGGTAGTGATCCGCTAGTTAGCCAGTCATAGTTTAGGTCACCTAGTAAGATTGTCTCCATAGTTGTTGCGTCCATTAGTGCTGACAGATAAGTCAGGAGCTGTGGTCCTGCTGCAGGTGGTCTATAGCAGCCTATTACGCGGAAAACCACAGAGTGAGATGGTTCAACTTTGAGGGACAGGCATTCGAATCCTCCAGCAACGGAAGTAGCATCTAATACAGATACTGTGAATTTGTTTTTAACATAAATGGCTACTCCCCAGTCCTTCTGTCTGCTCTGAAAAGTAGGTAATTGGGGATATTGACCTCGCTGTCCGGTGTGGATGTATGACTTTGATTGCCATGATACATGGCTTAAGCCCTGCAGCTGTAGTCTGACTCCTCTGAAAAAACCAAAACACCCACCATAGCCCCAGCCCTCTATCAAAAAATTCCCCTTTTTAGGCAAACACCCTTGTTCTTCAACAGTAGCTCTCGCTACTCACCCATGCCCTCCATGCTGTTATTGTTGCCTCCGTACATCTCGGCTCAGGACTGCCACTCCAGTGTGCCAAGCTGCCTCTCGGGACTGCTAGTCCGCAGTCCCACACCACTTCTCCCCACTACTGACCTGTCGCCACTCCAAACTGCTGAACCACTGCACCAGACTGCTGAACTGCCACACAGAAATGCCATGCTGACTCAGTTGCATGCCATTCTTGCTCCTCATTTAAAAACTCTTAGGGCCGACTGGCCTAGCCACACCTACTTATATAGGAGGACTCTGCAGTACAGAAAACCAGAACAGCTAAAATGCATCAAGGCAAACTCTGAAATGATTGTAAATGTGATCTGAAATAAATATTATTATAAATTGGGTGAGAGACATACTGTACTGAGATTGGTGGAATCCAGTCACAGTTGCATGACCATGCTGTTATCCCAGCACAACAGCACAGGTCAGAAATGCTTAGCTTCCTGAACCTTATTGCTTGGTCCTAAAATAAAAAAATCAGAGAAGCTATTTTATAATCACAATAAGTCATTTTAGGGTGTGTGTAATTGAGGGATAACGACACTTCTCCGGTGCGTAAAGCCCTTGACTTCGCCTCACGCTTCATTTCCCGAGGTGTGCCGTTATCACACAATAATGCACACCCTGTCATGCCTGATAGCTTAAATAACCAATCTAACGTATTATATAAAACAAATGCTAGGGCAGTGTAGTATGTGAGGATATAATGCCATCTAGGGGGCTAAATAGCTCAATAAATCCACTCGCCTTTTTGGCCTGTGGTTCTTAAATAATTAGCCCTCTCGATGGCATTATATCCTCATATACAACACTTTCCTAGCATTTATTTTCACACACTCTCTCTCTCTCTATGTGTGTGTGTATAGATAGATAGATAGATAGATAGATAGATACATACATACATACATATGCAACCCCCAACGCCAGTTTGGGGCTTATCTTCTGGGGCTACGGTTAGTGGCTCCGGTGGGGTGGGGGGTTCAGGCCATGGAGTGCACCCAATCTTCATGGCAGCTGCCGCCGTGCTCTGTCAGTTTCTTGACCTATGTAGAAATAGGGGCTGAGGTCCGATTTATGGTTTGCATCTCTGGGCACCGGGGAGAAAGCTGGATGGTCCAAGGGAGCAGCAGAGTTGGACCACAGAAATATAAACAATAATGGCACCATGCACCACCTGCACATGCACGGCCATGAACCTTAAAGAAGCTGCGTCTCCAATATATGTATTTTACTGAGGGTAGGGTGTAAAAAGGGATCCTGGCACCAGGGCAGGCAGCAGAACCAGGATGTGAATATGTGAATGGAGAGAGTCTCCAGGCACATTCTTGGTGGCATTTGTCCCTGGGGAGGGCATTTGTTACTAAATATTGGCTGCACAGTTAAGGTGGCACAATGTAAACAGCAATGGCAGTACCCATGAGGTTTTGGCAGCAGGGGCCACTGGGACAGTGTCAAAAGGAACCAGAGAAAGCCTGGAAGCGATTCAGCCAATCACGGGAGGGAGGTGGAGAATTCTATAAAAGCAGCCTGCAGTCTGCCAAAAGGGAAGACTCCCCAGAGACTCAAGCAGGAGAGACTGTGGTGGGCTACCCAGCCCTAAGGCCTGTTTTTTGCACCCAACGACCTTTTTGGTCCATGATTCCCAGAGACAGGCAACGTGCCTGGAAGAGAATTGGGTCAGCAGGGAACAGAACTAGCTGCTGATCTAATTTCCCTGGTCCATGTTCGAACCTGCTTTGTGGGACTGTAATTTGCTGCCTGAAATGTAGAAAGACTGTGTAACCTGTGTTCCCTGGAGAGGGATAAGTATTTGGGACTGCTTAAACTGCTTCAGCCTGAGAGAAGCTGCATGTGTTGGGGCTCAAGACTGTCTAGGAACCCAGCTGTGTTGCAGTGCCCAAGAGAACTGTGTGTCCAGTTATATGTCCAGAGTGAGTTCAGCCTGCCCAGATACCATGGACTGATGAAAGGCCAGAAGAGGTGAAGATGATGAAAGGCCAGAAGAGGTGAACATGTCGAGAGGCCTGTCAGGTGAAGACACAAAAGGCCATAGAGGGAAAGCTGTGAAAGGCCTGACAGGTGAAGGTCCAATTCAATGCACATTCCAATTCAGTTGCTTAGATGTGCACTCCAGTCCTGTATCCTGATACCAGAATGGTACCGTAGACTGTGTCTCCTCACACCCCCTAAAGCCATCGGACTGTAAGTACCTCTAGTCTGTGGCCCTGAGGAGCATCTACATTCTAGCTATCTAGATAGTTTAGAAAGGGAGTGAAGTCCTGGACAGGACTGTACAGAGCTTCAAGCTAAGCCCAGGCAGCCAAATAAAACGTTCACTGTGTTTGAAGGCTGTTGGGCTCTGATGAAAGTACTTTACTTCATGTTCAAGGACTGTTTATCCTCCCTGTATTTCAAAACTTCGGCACCTCACCCTACGTCCACTAGTATGGGACCCACTGCATCAGACTGTTATAGACCTAACGTCCATTGGGGGGAAAGCTGGGTGCACCCGCAAGGAGTGAGTTATTGGAACAGTATGGGGAATAGTTGTTTTTACAGTTTACTGTTGTATGCTATTTTCCTTTTTTTGACCCCTTCCTATAATAAAATTGAAGTTAGTTAATGTTACAATCTGGTATTGCTGATTTTTGCAGTTTTTACTGTTACTGTGTGGGGAAGGTACTGTGGGGGCAGTTACTGTATTTTCCCAGGGGGTGATAACCAAAAGTTTATCCAGCAGGTATCCTACATCACTACCCCAGGTGGAGGCACCGTGCCATTATACTTCTGTCCACTACTGACCCCAGGCCTGTCCCTTTGGGAGGTGTGTCCAGATGAGACCCGAGGGTCCCGGAACAGCACAGGTGAGTTGGGAGGCTGTTACATATATAATATTATATGGGCATGTTAGCACCCCTATAGTTAGGGTTAAGTAGGATGTTCCATTTTAAACACCTTAATTTGCATCTTAATAGCTTTGGCAGCGTTTGATGAAATTAGGTGAAATTTTGCATGTGTTGTCTAGTAGGGAATGTCTAGATCTGTGGAAAATTTTGTGATGGCAACTTGTGAGGTTTCTGAGATCTTATGTCACTTTCCTGTAGCCATCTATTTTTTTTTTCCTATACTCAACATGGGATTTTTTTTTGCTTTCACCTACAGTCTACACAGAATGGAATTTTTTTCCCGAAAATTTCAGGGTTGAAGCATGCTGCAGCAAGGTAATGCCTTTGGAAGGTTTTCATGAAAAATATTATCTGTTCCAGAGTTATAAGGATTTAAAGGCTCCGTCTTTCGGATGAGACGTTAAACCAAGGTCCCATCTACCTGGACTGGTGGTAGTTCAGGTGGATGTTAAAGATCCCATGGCACTTATCGAAAAGAGTAGGGGAATTTCCCTGGTGTCCTGGCCAAATTTCCCTCATTCACTAAAAATACCACCAGTAGCTTAATCTGGTTTAAGGTCAGTTGGCATTCATCTGTATCCCCCTTCCCTGGGTCGTGCCTGAAAATAAGCAGGATTTGTCTAGTGCACTTACCCGGTCAACAAAAAATAAATAAATAAAGTGTTGTGGTTTTTCTGTTCTGAGCATGCTCAGTATAGTTTTTGAGATAACGTTCTGATACAACACCAAAGATTTGGTGTCACAGGGATGTTTATGATTTTGTGAGATGTTGTGCTCACACCAAAAATTAGATTTTTTGTTTCATGACAGCTGCATCTTGTTTCTCATATCACTAACAAACAACCAATTCAAGCTTTTATTACAGCAGTCATAATAAAAAAATACCATGACTCTACCTCATTAGAACATGCTGGTTCGGATTCTGAGGCTTGTTTCAGTCAATTATGATTACAAATATCTTTTATGTATTTCTACTAGCCATGTTAATGTCTTTCCCGATTTCTGAATCGTGTCCGTTTTTTTTGTGTCACACTGTTAAGGTGGTGTGAAACTAAATATGACTTGCAAAACTGTTTTTTTAATTGCAATTCAAAAAAAGTCTATTGGAAACACAGTTTGATTGCCCGGCATAATTTTTATTTTACAGCATGAAATTTGATTGGTCAACTTGATTTTTCGTTTCGCAGCAGAAAATTGGTTTCTCAGCATGAAATTTGAGTGCATATCAGAATTTTTCATTTTGCAGCAGAAAATTTGTGTCAGCATGAAATTTGTTTGCACACCATGATTTTTCATCTAGTAGCAGAAAATTGGTTTCTCAGCATGACATTTGATTGCACAGCAGAAAGTTTTGTTTCACAGCAGAAAACTGGTTTCTCAGAATGGAATTTGACTGCTCACCATGATTTTTTTGTTTCACAGCAGAAAATTGTTTTTTTTGCATGAAATTTGACTGCACATCAGAATGTTTCATTTCACAACAGAACATTGATTTCTCAGCATAACATTTGATTGCACACCATTTTTCATTTCACAGCAGAAAATTGGTTTCTCAGCATGACATTTGATTGCACATCAGAATTTTTCATTTCGCACCAGAAAATTGGTTTCTCAGCATGCAATTTGATTGTTCATCAGATTTTTTTTGTTCTGCAGCAGAAAACTGGTTTCTCAGCATGACATTTGATTGTGCACAATGATTTTGTCATTTCACAACAGAAAATTGGTTTCCTAGCATGAAATTTGATTGCACGTCACAATTTTTTGTTTCACAGCAGAAAACTGGATTCTCAGCATGACATTTGATTGCGCATCATGATTTTTCATTTCATGGCAAAAATTGGTTGTTCGACTTGAAATTTGATTGTGCATCATAATTTTTTATTTTACAGCTTAAATTGATTACTCGCCATGACATTTGATTGCGCATATAGTGAAGACAACTCTTCTCTTGGCATAGGGCCCTACATGTCTGCACCTGTGGGTGTCAGAGTGCCCTGTTCATTGGCTGACAGATGGACTCTTTCCCCTCTGCACTTCACAGCCCACCTGACAGCCTTATGAACTCTTGGCATCTGTCGCTGCATGGAATTGCAGGGCTTGCAAGGACTCTGCACTTCCACAGGTGGACAGAGTCTTCCCTTTCTTCCCTTGGGCCCTGGCACATATGAATGTCTTCATGCAGGTCCCAAAAGGAGCTGCATGAATGAGGATACAATTCCATTGTCTGTAAAGGAAAAGAAATTCATTGCAAAAATGGCATTAATGCACCAGTTAGGGTTCAAGTTAACACCACAAAAGTAGGGAAATGCGGTGTTAGGGTTTCCAACCCTAACTTTCCACCCTCCCCCCCAAGCAGCAAAAGGACAAGCCCACACAAGCAATGACAGACAGCCATCAATAGGTAAGAAATAATATAAACTGTTTCCAGATGACACAAATGCAGTAGTACTGATGTGCTACCTTCGTGGATTTGTATATGCGACCACACCTGTGTTTGTATGTCGTACAGTGTGTTCTGCATACAGAAGGCCCCATGGGGCTTGCACCTCTGCATAAATAGGTACTCATCCATGCTGCACGAGGTACCTCACTAGATAGCATGAACCACTACTGCATGGTTTTCTATAAGCAGCTGCATAACTAAAAACCTACTACCCCCTTGAACAATTTGTAAATCTGCTGCTGAAACCATGATACCCACATTGCAACAGTATTTCCATCTGTGTAGCATAAGGCCCCACACATACCTCACATCTGCAGGCAGAAGTCAGTGTGTATGTATCACTGAGGAGCACCCTCAGGGGGCTGTGCTTCTGCAGACAGATGCACTGTTGCAATTTTTGTATCTGAAAACCTGCTACCCCTTGAAAAAATTCTAGATCTGCTTTTTTACTAACATCCAAAAAGGTATGACCAAAATTAGAAATGATCACAAAGCTGATTATGAAAGTATGAAGAAATATTTAGCTTCACAGAACTAGTATGATGAACTTAAAAACCTTGACCCAAAAAGAATATGGGAAATAAGTCATAAAAAAATTTAATGCTGCATAAAAAACTGGGTACCAGAACACACTAGATACAATACCAGTAATCACAGAGTTCCAGTGTGGTAGAATAAAAACATTAAAAGGAATATCAATTAAAAACATAAGACTTACATCAAATATAAAAAGCAACAGTCTGAATTAAACTGGAAGTGATTTAAAAATCTTGCTAACAAAACACAAAAACATACGTATTGCTAAACAAAACCTTGGATTGAAATTAGCAACGACAACACACGATAATAAAAAAAGGTTTTATAATTATATTGGGTCACTAAAAGGCAACCCCATAAGTGTAGGATCATTAATCCTGGATCAAGCTGTTATAAGTGATGAGTGTGAGATGGCAAAAGAACTAAACACCTATTTTTTAAGTGTATTTAAACCTAAAGAAAATGTCAATACAGATAACATAATGAATCACGAAGAGCCAGTCTTATTTGTGGAAGAGGATATTTCAGCTGTCATTAAGTCTATTAAACCAAACTCTTCAGCTGGCCCATATAGAATTACTCCAAAATTTCTAAAAGAACTGACAAAAGAACTTACTGGTCCTTTGACTACTCGGTTTAATGCATCTTTAAAAGAAGGAACAACTTTGCCGGTATGGAATATAGCTACCATTACATCAATACACAAAGGAGATAATAGACACGTGATGAGTAACTATAGGCCCATTAGCCTGACTTCATCTATACGAAAACTTATGGAAAGGCTCTTGTAACAAAGAATTGTTGCCCACATGCAAAAAATAGGGTTCATAGACATATTCCAGCATGGTTTTACTCCTGGAAGGTCATGCCTCACTAATCTTATTAATTTCTTTGAGCTGGTTAATAAGGTTCTTGACATTGGAATACCTGTTGATATAATATTCCTGGACTATGCAAAGGCATTTGATACCGTGTCCCATAAAATCCTAACTGAGCAGATAGTTAGAATTAAACTTCATCCTAACATCATAAAATGGGTAGTATATTGGCTCAATGACAGAAAGCAAAGGGTAGCCATAAGAGGCCATATGTCAACATGGGGTAATGTTACAAGTGGAGTCCCCCAGGGCTCCATGCTGGAGCAAACATTATTTAACATCCTGGTCTCTAATATGCAGACTACAATCAGTGCCTGGATTAATAAGTATGCAGACGACTGTAAAATAGGGTGCATAGTAAATGATATACAGTCGGTTGCACGACTAAAGAAAATCTGGACATATTGGCTAACTGGGTTGTGGAAAATAAAATGATGTTCAATGAGTCCAAATGTAAGGTAATGCATTTGGGTAAAAATAACATTAAAGCAAGTTACACACTGAACAATATAAAATTGCAGGTTACATCAAATAAAAAAGATCTGGGTGTCGTCATTTCTGATAACTTTAAATTAGACATGCATACTAAGAAAACTGTTAAGAAGTGCCACAGTATACTAGGATGTATCCTTAAACATGTTAAAAGTAAGAAATCAGAGGTTGTAATTCCACTTTACTCAAGCCTTGCAAAATCACATTTGGAATACTGTGCCCCTTTCTGTGCACCCACCTCCATTGGTGGGAAAGTCATGGCTGAGAAAGTCCAGAGAAAGATTACTAGGAAAATCAAAAACATGGCTAACTTGGATTATGAAGACAGGCTTAAAAATCTTGGCCTATACTGTATGGAATACTGCGCTCTAAGGGGAGACCACGTTTTGACTTACAAGGCCTTTCAAGATACTTCCACACTAGAAACAATCTGCCTTGAAATACACTCATCTAATAACAATACCAGATCACATAACTTTAAACTGAAAGGCTCAGTAAATAAAACAACTAAAAGCTGGCCCGTTGGTGCAGCGGTTGGATTTCCGCTTGCGACACCAGTGACCCGGGTTCAGTAGTGGACTTGGGGCGTCAGAGGGCCAGCCAGGGGGGAGAAGGATTAAGCATCCCATGACTGTTCTCCTTCTCCAAGGGGGAGGGTGGTGGAGTGTTCAGTGTTGTGGGGACACCTAGCGGAGGCTGAGCAGCACCACAAGCGCCGATGCCTAGCAAGCTCCAGGGCTGGGCAGATGGTGGTCATCATTGCACATCCCCACCCCCGCCTATAGGGGGGAAAAACATGCTGCCTGCTGCCAGAATGATGCCTGCCCCTCCACTCTAATGAGCTCCCAGGCTGGCTCCCGGACTTATCCCGGTGTCTGCGGCACTTTGGCCAGTGCCACAACCCTGCCCTGGGGGGTAATCCAGGGGGTATCCGGGAGTTGTGGCTAATGTGGATGTGGGAGTGAAGGGGGGCCGTGACCTGGGTGGAAGGTTCAGCAGCTAGGTAGCAGGGAAAAAATAGAATAAAAATAAATAAATAAAAATGAAACAATTAAAAGGTGTAACTTCTTTACACAGAGAGCACTTTCTATTTATAACTCCGTACCTTATAATATTGTCAAAAGTGATAATATTGAACAGTTTAAAAAAATATTAGATCAATATATGGGAGATAAGAAGTTCTCTTTCCACCGTTAGTGTATAGAATTGTGGTGAATTTGTTATAGGCCTTGGCCTCCAGAACTTGTATCATACTATGAACATATGCTGCTGAAATCATGATACCCACATTGCAACAGTACTTCTGTCTGTGTAACAGGTGCCTGCCCATCTGAAGCCAGAAGTTGGTGTGTATGTCTTACACCTGTGGCCGAAGATATGCAGGCCCCAGAAGTGCCTGCACTTCTGCAGACAGAAATACTGTTGTAATGTTGGTATCATGGATTTTGTAGCTCTGCACTTCTGCAGCCAGATGTTAGTGTGTATGTCTTACATCTGTGGCTGCAGAAGTGCAGGCCCATCGAGTGTGTGTATGTCTTACAGTGTGCATGAGTACCTGAGGCTACAGAAGTGCTGTTCACTTACAGACCTGAACTTCTGCAGACAAAAGAACTCTTGTAATTTGGGTGTCATGGATTTGTATCTGTGGCTGCAGGGGCCTGTGCTTCTGTACACAGAAGCAGTGTTCTGTTTTGCGTATCCTGGATTTTTGTCTGCACCAACAAGTGAGTGTGTCTGTCTTGCAGTGTGCATACTGCAGATACAAATCTATGAAGGTAGCACATCGGTGCTACTGCATTTTTGTCATCTGGAAACAGCTGTATGTTTTTTGTCTTACCTGATGAAGGCTATCTGTGGTTGCTTGTGTGGCCTTGTCCTTTTGCTGCTTGGGGGGTGGGGGGGATTAGGATTGGAAGCTCTAACGCCATATTTCCCTACTTTTGTGGCATTAACTTGAACCCTAAGTGGTGCAGTAATGCAGTTTTTGCAAAGAATATGTATGTAAAGGCATTCCTACAGTAGGGATAGAGAATAATAGTAATTGCTGTTCTGCAACTTTCTTTAACAAATACTATTTCATGGAAGAATCATATCTAACAATAGGCTTACAAAGAGAATGCATCCTATTCACCTACTTGGAGTGAAGGGGTAGCCCTATGCTGTATGGCTCTAGTGGGACTTATGTTACAGTCTTGGCTAGGTAAGTAAGAAAGGGGCCCCAAATTCAGAGGTAGACTTAAGCTTTAGATACAGCCAAATCACTGAGGTGCTTATTGTTGACTAGGAACCCCATTGCCATCTTCCGCACAGCCAATGAAGGAATATCTGTGGAACTTCATCTTTATAAAAGGAGATGCTTAACCTCTGTAGCCACAGCTGTGACCCTTATAATCTCAGTTAGGGTGAGATGACATGCTGATGAGGTTAATACCAAAATGTATAGCCAGAGTGAAACAGGTAAGGGAACCGTAGGACCTTTTGGCAAGTATCATGCATTCCTTTCCATAGGTGCTGTATCTTTTGGCAGGCCCAAAGAATATGAAGGAGTGACCCTTTAAAGGCTCAACACCACCAGCACTGGGCAGAAGGGAAGGAATCCAGTTTGTGCAGAACCTGGGGAAGTTCTGTATCAGTAATGGAGTACCTTGTTCTGCATCAGGCAGCTCCTGGCATCCCTGTGGGCCAAGAGGGCCGTGGTCCAGCACTGAGACTAGCCTTCATGAGGGATGGGTTTGGAGAGGTCCTGTTCCCAATATTGCTTAGCCCCTTGGGTCTGATCAGGCATTGCTTCTCTCAGTGCACGATATATCGCACCTGCCCTGCTTATAGGGAGGTGAAGTCAAGATGCTGGGAGGTGTAAATTGTTGGTTGGGGGGGCTAGGGTCAGCTTGTCTTAGTAGATGCTGGTGAGTACTACAGAACTGCAGAAATCTCCAAAGGTTGTGTTTAGGAAGTCCTTTATGACAGCACAAAAAGGACTGCAGCTATCTGCCATAAGAAAGCAAGAGATCCGTAACCTGAAGGATGCCCTCATGCCTCCAGGACTCCCATAGAATAGGCTTGTTGCCAACCTGGAGACATGTGTTGTTCCAGAAGGGCATAAGATTGGGAGGGCAGAGCTCTGTTTTAAGATGTTTGCTTAGAAAGTGCCATGCCTGATGTGATGCTGTCATTATGGAGTGGTTTTTGGCTGTGCCTGATGTTGAATTATATATATAACAGGATGCCTGGACAATGATTACAAAGAGGCATATATTCCACACACACCCATAGGGGATAACAATCAGTGACATTTTCAAGCCAGTGGAGGATTTGTACCCCTAAGAATGCCAGGTTAACCTGTAAACCAGGGCAGACTCCACCCCCCAGCAGACCTATGTACCGTAGTTTAAGGCAGCTATATCAGGGTGGGCACCCAACCCAGAGGAATCAATTTGTCAATTTTTGAGAGCCATTGTTCAGGCATTGTTAGGGGAAGGTAACTAAGGATGTAAATCAGCTTAGCAGAGGTTACTATGTGGATAACTTCAGTCTTGCCCACCAGTGAACGTTTCTGCACCTTCCAATGGTCACACTCCACTTGCAGAGCCTGGAGCACTGGATCTTGGATGGTTTTGGGGAGGGAGAAAATACTGTTGGTGACTTTTACTCCCACATTTGTGATGCCCTCTGACACCCATGTGAGGCTCAATTGCTTGAAGGGGAGTTAGGGGCAAGACTGCATAAATGCCTGGCATAAATGGAAGGACCTGTGTCTTAGACATATTTATGCAGAGACCTGACAAACAAGAAAAGGACTGCAGCAGCTGTATAAGAGCTGGTACTGAGGTGTCAGGGAGGGAAAGCAGCATCAACAAGTCATCGGCACATAGGAGAGATGGAGAACTCCTCTGCGCCAATAGATGGAGAACTCCTCTGCGCCAATAGTGATCCCATGTATGTCTGAATGAGACCTGATTGCCACTGCAAAAGGCTCAATGGTCAGCAGAAACAGGAGCAGGGAGAGTGGGCAGCCCTAGAGGGTGCCTTTCTAGAGTGGGAAGGGAGAAAACAGGAGACTGTTAGTGGTCACTGTGGCCACTTGCTCGGCATAAAGAACTTGAATCCACTGCAGGAACTGTGGTCCACAGTCAAAGTGGGACAAGTCCTGAAGGAGACAAGGCCACTGAACAATCAGAAACCATTTTCAAAGTCTATTGAGACAGGCCCCTGCTGGGGTGTTTGAGGCTTGTGCCTGTGCCATGACAGTGAGGAGGGATCTCATATGGTCTAACACCAATCTGCTCTTTAAAAGCCTGCCTGCGCTGGATGTATTAATTTGAGAATGCAGCCTTAGCTAGGACCTTACAGTCCACATTAAGAAGAGAGATGGGGCAGTAATTAGCATAAAGTTGAGGGTCCTTGTCCTTTTTTGATAGGATGGTGATGGTGGCCCCTTTCATGGAGGGGCAGCTCTCCTGTTGAAGGCCATGAGTAAACATAGCTGCGAGTGGAGGGGCCACTAGATCTGGAATTAACTGATACAAGTCCACTGAGATGCCATCATTCCTGGGTGCTTTAGGAATGGGCTAGGAGGCAGGACAGTGGGTGAACTTTTGTCTAGAATGGTGTCTAGTGGTAGGTTAAAATCTTCCCCCTGCAAGATTGAGTGGTTTTCCTGATTGAAGTCAGCTAGTGTTTGAGATAGGTCATGGAAGAAAGAGGGCTCTCTTTCACTAGGACCACATACACCTCCCAAAATGAAAACTGTATCTGGGGTCTTAACACAGGCAACTACCCACTGATCATTGAGGTCAGCCTTGTGGGCTAGGATTTGCCATGGGAGATGCTTGTTAATTAAAATAGAGAACCCATTTCTTGTGCCTGGAGAAGGTGGTATGGAGTTAAGCTCCCACCAACTCATGTTTCAGTTTTAAGGCCTCTTCTCAAGTGTGGTGGGTTTCTAGAAGGATAGCAACTGTGCCTCCCTGCTTCCTAAGTTGGGTGAGTACAGATTTCCTTGGCTGGGTGATGAAGCCCCTTAACATTCCAAGAGACAAAATTTAAAGCTAGATGGGCCATAAGAGACAAGAGGTGAATCTGTGGGCTAGATGAGCCAGTGGGAAAGATATTCAATGTGCATTCCCCAGTGAGGGTCCCTGCCAGGTACAATCCAGAAACGTTAGAGCAACACATCAAAGGGAATACACCTTTATCAACTGTATGAAAAAACACATAGCAAGAACAGTTATAAAATGATATACAGCCCATAGGCGTGCAGCAATTCTCCAGAAAGGGACATATTTTTGGAGTTTAATGTATCCACCCTACACACACCCACATCATCCATCATTTGAAAGCTTATTTTATGTACATTTAGATGACGTGTGATGTTGAGCTGTCAAGCGGAGCCTTAAGCCTGTAGGTGAGATTAAACAATGGGACCCAAAATGAGAAAGTGTAATTTTTTTGCACAGTTCCAGAAACACTGCAACATGACTATGACTCCAGTTATTACTGTGTAAGTTAATTTCAATACCTTAATGTGGTATTTAATGATCAAAGCTACCAAATGACAATGTATTAAAATATTTTTATTGGTTTTGCATTGGTTAGTATTTTTTTCAGACATGATGAAGCTGATTAGCATGTGGCAAAAATGGAGAATAATTTTGCTATATACTAAAATGAAATGTTTTCACATCGCAGATTCTTAGTTAGCAAGGTGTCTCACAGGTGGTTATAATAGTTTTCTATATTTTCAATTGAAATTTGCTGCCCAGATCAGTCTCACACAGAAAGTTGTGCACCAGTAGCTGTAGATTGCGTGCCCATAGTTTGTACTACATAGTGGGTAGATATAAATGTACGTGAATTCCTAATGTAATGCTTCTCCATTTGTAAGCTTTTGTACATACAATGTAGCATCTAGTCTGCCTGGTAGATTGTTTTTATTTCTAATTGCCTATGCATGCAGTACTAGCCTTTGAAATATTCTAGAATCTAGCTTTTTAATTCAGTGACATTTATGCACAGGTCAGTATTAGTGTTAGAGATGACAATAGACAGCTTTATATTGGGCTTCAGTCAAGGTGCTCACTAAACAAAAATGGCAGTTTTGATACTAACATATAGATGTAATTTATATCTAATTTAGCACAAGTCTGTATACTTGTACAAAATGAAAAACAGTAGCAGTAGTGGTAGTGGTAATACTAACAATATACTTTTCGAATTTTACCTCCACAGGGAAGTTACAATATATGAAGACATGGATGATACAAGACCCTTAAAGCTTACATCAAAGTGAAAAAGACTCCCCACAAACTTGGAAAAATGTGTTATTTGTCAAGAAAATCAACAGAATGCAAAACTGTGTAAAGCCACCAGTGCTGGACAGAATTCTGTGATGCTGGCAGCAGAAGCCAGGAGACATTAATTGTATTGGTGTCTATTGGATACGTTTTCTAGTTTACATGATGTGCCACCAACACTGTGTTACAGGGCTTGCTTTCAGAAATACACACACAGTCAAATTTGGCACATGTCAGGGTTGTATTCAGCCTAGGAAAGAAAACAGACTCTGAATCCGATTAGACAGCATCATGTTCACCTGCTTCTGTAGCCACCAGAGCAAGCATGTCCTCCAGTGATTGGTCCTGTTGTATTGTTTGCTTGAGAAAACACACAAGAAAGACAAGAAACTTCATAAAATTGAAATATTTGAGAAAGCAACCAATCTAAGGGAGGCAGCACATCAAAGAGGAGATGATGACATGTTGCACAGGATATCTGAGGAAGACTTGATTGCTAAGGATGCAGTTTATCACTCAACATACCTTTCTTCCTGAGTAAAACAATTCTGAAAGCCATACTATCTAGTTCCACTGCAACAATACAGTCACCTTATGACATTGCAATTTATCAGCTGATTGAAGAGATAGACAATGATCTTATGTACAACAAGAAGGCTCTTCTCCTGTCCAAGCTGCTACAAAGATATAAAGCCCTACTTCCCTCAGATGTAGAAACTGAAAGCTATTCCAGTAGCAAATTACAGGCAATATTAGAAAAACACTATGGTTCTGCAGTTTCATTCCATGCACAGCATGGACAAGGCAAGTATACCATTGTTCCATGCAGCGCAATAACATCAGCTGATGCTATCCAAGCTGCTAGTAATCTGAAGCAGGAACTTAAGTCATCCAAATATTTTGTGGATGTTCTTCTGGCAAGTGAGCCTGATGAACAGCTTTCAAATGAGCAAGTGATGTTGCATAATGCCACTTCAATCCTTCAGTCGGAAACAGCAACAATGAAACCCTCAGAATATTAACCAAAGCCAGTGGATTGTAGTTTATAGAGGTCAGCTACTTGTGTGCCCCAATTGGTGCAGGAGTTTGTTCTTTGGTTGATAGATAAAGATGCATATAATTCAGCCAGCAACAAGTATCATCAACAATCAGAAGACATTCAAAGAAGGTGCCTCTCAATTGCAGAGTGCATGGTATTTAACAGTTCCAAAATTATCTCACCACTGCACATAAGCCTTGCTGCACAGCTCAACCATGAGTTTGGGTTTCACAATTTAATTGACATACTACATCTTCATGGATTCTGTATCAACTGTGATGAGTTGAAGCAGTTCATGACTAGTGCTGCAAAAACTGAAGCAGAAAGACTCCAAGGAGGTGTGTTCATTCCAAATGGAATTGTACCACTTCATGCTGGTGGAAATCTCATCCATGAAGGAGATGATAATATAGACATCAACGTAGACACCATTGATGGAAAGAATACCTTCCATTCAATGGTTAGAGTTGTATTTCAAGAACAGTCTGCAGAAAGTCCAACATCACAAGCAATATCACTGAAGTGTGGGAAAGAAAAGTTGGGCAGTCAGAGTCTCTTATGCAGTGTGCAGCATTTGAAAAACCTAGAACACATCCAGAGCTGACTCGCCATGAAGAAGTACTTGAGAAAATAAACTCCTGTTACCTACAAGTGAAAGCTATCTGAGATCTCGCCTGGTATCTTTTAAGACTACTACCTCATGATGTCCTACAAATACCAAATGGCGTTGATATTGTTCCCACTTAGGGGATTCCATTTTGCTGTTATATTTCTCCTTTCTGCCAGCTATCCTCAGGAGTGTGCCCCCAGCCCCATCTCCCGGTGTCCACCAGTCAACACTGACCAGAACTCCCAGGGCTTACCCTCCCCGGTGGGGTAGGCTGGGTTCCCCAACCCCCACCGAGGCCTGGATCCAGTGGGCCAGCATTGTGGCTAGCTGGGAGTGGAGACTGCGAGGTGCCCTCTGCCATTGTGCCATGGCAGTGTTTTTCCTGGGTTCTCCCCAGGAGCCAGAGGGCATGCAATGATGCCAGTGGAGGGGAGTGTGCATGTGTCTGCATGTGCTCCCTCCAGGCATCTGCCCCGACTCCTTCCCATGCTGTAGTGTGGCACCGTGTCCCCCAGCCTGTGCCAGGGGGTGAACGAGCGCTGACCACTGAGGACACCCCTCCCCAGAGAAGGAGAGCAGTCCAATGGACTTTCAATCCTTCTCCTCCCCTGCCGACCCCCGGAGGCACATGCTCATTCCCGAACATGGGTCAATGGTGTAGCACCAGTAATGCATCCAGTGCCTCAGCCCTCAGTGCCACTGGGCTGGCTAGGTGATTCCATTTTGGACTGGTTTCAACCACAAGCTTGCCACAAAGAAGAGCACCTACACAGCAGTTGCATATGCATCTATTGTGGATGCCAAACCAGCTGACGTGGCCACAGTCTATTCTACAATGCTGAAATGTAAGGACATGTCAGCAGCTCTAAGCCACCAGCATACCATTCAGACCATGGATCAGCAGCTGTATGCTGTTGCTCAGCAAGTAAAATGGACTCTCCCAAATGAACTTGGTACCAATGTGATTCACCTGGGTGGTTTTCACACCCTGTGTTGTTTTATTGCATGTATTGGGAACTTTTGGGTAGACGCAGGATTGCTTGACCTTCTTGTTGATTCTTATGTGTATGCAGCTTGTACTGCAGATCAAATGCTTGCTAGTAAGCAATTCTTTTATTTTTTTTTTGTCTCTTTCTCTCCAGGAACTGGAGGATCCAGACTCCCCGCTCGATCGCTACCCCCCCAGCCCCAGGTTTACCCCCCTGGGTGGGGCTGCCATGTGAGCACCCCTCTTCAAGGATCTTGGTTGCTGGCCCTGGTTTGCCCCCAGGGTGGAGCCATGACAGTGGGACCCTCCCGTGGACCTTGGTCTGCAGCAGGAGCGGAGGCAGGGAGCAATCACTAGTGGGCCAGCATTTTTGGAGTCCCCCCCCCGGGTGGGGACGTGCAATGATGCCAGCATCTGCCCCACCACCCTGATATGTGGTACCAGCTGCGACGGTACCCCAACCTCTGCCAGTGGTCTGCATTGCACTGGACACTCTTCTCCCTCCCGCCTTAGTAGGAGAGCAGTCCCTGGGATGCTCAGTCCTTTTCCCCCGGCTGTCCCTCCAACTCCCGAGTCCATCACTGAACCCAGGAGCTGGTAAGCAATTCAGCTGTGCTTTGTGTGGCTTGACTCTAGCATTTGAGGCCCTGAGTGCTCTAAAACTTTCTTCATTTGTTAAGATCCAGAAGCAAATGATTTGATACCTTTTAATGGACCAACATAGATGTAACAACAAGAACAAAGTGCTCTAGCTTTCGGACCAACCAGTCCTTCTTCAGAAGCTCATGGCAGTTGTTTAGAAAATACAATACTTATAACAGCTAGATAATGCAGAGAAAAACAGAAAAAAATCCCATTGGTTTAAAATACTCATTTAAAAAAAAAAAAAAAAAACAGAAGATGATGTCAGAGAAGTTAAACAGTACAATACTGCCCTCAGTCAGAATAGACCTTAGGTTAAGATGTGCTTAGTGCAACAAACATAAAAATCCTACTGCACAAATTTAATTGACATAAGATAACACTGCTGAGCAGATAACTCCCAAATCAAGCCATGAGTGTCACAGTCAGTATAAGGATGTGATTACTGAAAGGCAACCCCACCCAACTAAAGACAAACTAAGATAGTTATAGGGCTCATGAAATTACAATGTATGCATTAAAGAACAAGAATACCAGTAAGTTGTCTAAAAACATCAGTGCACACTGTGTGATGTGTAAACCTAGCTAGACATGTCACCCAGCTGTATTCTCAAGCTAAATAAAAGGCCCAAGAAATTACAAAAACCTCAGGACTATATAAATGATAATATAAATATAAATTGATAATATTAGTTTAAACAAAAAACCTAGTAGAGGAACCTCAAAGAATTCAGACCATGCATCCTGATATGTACTGATGTCAATATATACTGAGAATGTAGCAACTACATGTACCACAAGTGTCTAGGAATCTGAAAAGAGATAAAAAAGTAATTTATCTCCTCCTGCTCATACAAACAGTACAACCTAACCCACCCCACATCACAATAATGGGGGTGGGGGAGATACATAGCTTAAACGAGATGTTGTCTCTCTCTCTCTCTCCCCCTCCTTTTCTCTTTCTCTCTCTGTCCCCCACAGACACACACACACACACACACACACACACACACACACACACACACACACACACACACTCTCAATCTCTCTCCTAGTGAACCTATATTAACTTCAGTCACTGTAATTGTTCCCCAAAGGAATACAACTTGTAATGAAATTCTGAGTAAATTACTACAATATTAGCCTAATGTAAAAAGATATGTGCAGGACCCCCAAGCAAATGAGATCCACATCCCAATATGTACAGAGTTACAAAATTATATATAACAGTATAAGATAACACTCCTGTATGTACACTAGCAGGCTGGTAAACTGAATATGGTGCAATGGAATCAATCCCCCACAGGCAAAGATAAAAAGTAAGGAGAAATTTGTTGTGTGTGAAATGAAAATAGTAACACATTATACCTCCATATAGCTAAATAGAGACTTACCTCAATGTGACAGCAAGCCCCACATCTATTATATCACATACCTCACAGCACATACCCACACATACATACACACACGCATCCACATCTCACACATGCTGAAGTCCTATAATATGTCAGCTTGAAGAAGAAAAGGTCTGTGGATGTTAATTTCTGTAGTGTCCCATAAAGCCAATATCCAAGTTCATCCCATCTGCTACCATATTGAGATGTAAAATAAGTTTAATCTCAAAAGCTCGTCTCTGTTGTGTGTTTTTGAGATTTCCTTTTAAGACCATTACTGACATATCTGAGACTGAGTGGTCAGGCTGGGAGAAATGATGCCCCACTGGTTTTCAGTCTTCCTTGCTGTAATAGTATGCCTGTGTGAGTTCATCCTAGTGCGGAGCTGTTGGTGTGTCTCTCCTACATAACCTGTTTGTGGACATCTCTTGCACTGAATGAAATAAACAACATATCGTGACATGCATGTATAACTCCCATGCACCTGGAATTGTCTGTTTTGTGATGTAACCACAGTCTGAGGTAGAAATTAGCCCACAAGTCTTGCAGGTGTTGATTGCAGGGTCGTGTGCCATTGTGTGACATGGTATTCTGTTCGGTGAAGTTTGCTCC
The DNA here is from genome assembly GCA_016271365.2 of Neoceratodus forsteri. NCBI lineage: Eukaryota > Metazoa > Chordata > Ceratodontiformes > Ceratodontidae > Neoceratodus > Neoceratodus forsteri. The sequence goes on from CM057450.1 coordinate 1,551,931,970, forward strand.
TAATCATTAGGCTGGATAAATTTGGCGGTTGTTTTAAAAGATAGTAGTGGGAGTTCCTTAAAAATACAATTAAGGGTGTCATCCTCACTAAATATTGGGTGGAGATCTTTAATAATCTTACATGAGCGTTCAAGGTCTGGATGATTGACTACCAAGGGTATTCTTTCTGTAGCTGTCTTTTCTTTATATTGAAGTAGTTGTTGTCTTGGTACTTGCGTTGCCCGTTCTGTTATCCTGTCAATTTCCCTGGAAGAGTGTCCCTGCTCCATAAGGTGTTTTTCAACATAGCCAAATGTGTATCTCTGTCATCCTCATTTGAACAAATACGTTGACATGAAGTGCTTGACTGTATATGACAGATTTTTTGTATGATTAAGTGGTTACTTTTCCTGTGCAGGTATCTCTGTCTGTCTGTTGGCTTCCTGTAAATACATGTATGTAAGGTTCCATCCTTAATGATGACTGTGGTGTCCAGAAAGTTAACCTTGGTGGTAGAGTACTCAAGGTAAGCTTTATAGTAGGGTGGAAATTGTTAAGTTTGTGATGAAAATCTTTGAGTGCATCTGTGCCTTCCGTCCAGATGATAAACAAATCATCAATGTAACGGAAATAAGCCAGTGGTTTGTGGGGATACTGCCTTAAAATCCTCCTCCAAGTCAGCCATAAAGAGGTTAGCATACTGTGGAGCCATTTTGGTGCCATTGCTGTTCCCATAGTTTGAACATAATGTTTACCATTGAAGTTGAAGTTGTTATGTGTCAAAATGAATTCCATAAGTTCCCCACCACTCAGGGTTGATGTTTTGGTCAGGTCCTTTCTCACGTATGTATTTAAGGCATACTGCAATGCCATCTGTGTGTGGAATATTAGTGTAGAGGATGTTACATCCATTGTCACTAAAATGGTATCAAGTGGTAAATCCTTATAACCAAGTACACCAACAAGTGCGTAGTGTCCTGGATATAACTGTCTCTTTCCATAACCAGCGGTTTCAAAATGGTCTCTACAAACCCTGAGATCCCCTCAGTCAAGGTACCATTACCAGAGACTATGGGTCTCCTGGATTCCAGGTTTATGTATTTTAGGCAGCATGTAGAATGTCCCTGGCTTTGGTTCAGCAGGAATGAGGTGAGCTAGTTTCTTTCCGGACATGGTCAGGAAAAGTTTTAGTTAAGTCATAGTTCATCTTTATATCTTGTAGTGCGGTCACTCTCCAGTTCTCTGTAGTATATAGATCTGTTAGCTGTCTATTAGCTTCAGTAATATAGTCTTCTCTGTTTAAAATCACCACTGCAGAACCTTTATCAGCTTTTTGATGACAATGTTGTGGTTTGATTTCAGTGTCCCTATAGCTCTCCGTTCCAGTGGAGAGAGGTTATAATGGGTTTGTTTTGCCTGGTAAGGATCTGACCACTGACTTGTTGGCGGAAACAATTAATATAATTGTCTAGTTTTTGTTATGCCCACTTGGGGGAAAATCAGATTCCTTTTCTTATCCATTACATTATTACTGTTTGCATCTTCACTACCAGTGATTTCTTCCCTGCCATGAAAGAATTCTTTAAGTCTCAATCTACGGAAGTACTCTCTAGTTCACCACAAAACAGATATGTTATCCAGTGGTTTTGTTGGGCAGAAAGTGAGGCCCTTTGAAAGTACATTCAGTTCTCCAGTAGTCAGTGTGTGGTTGGACAAATTAACAACTGAAAGGTGCCCATCAGTATTGTGTTGTTGTTCAGTGACTCCATTATGTGCTTCATGGTTGTTAGGAAGTATGGTATGTTGAAGGGCATCTAATTTCCTATTTTTCACAAGCATGGCTTTTCTTAAGGTCCTTTGGTAGTTAATGTGTATCTCTCGCAAGATGTCTTGAATAGGTTCCCCAGACACCCTTTCCAGAGTGGTTACAATTTCAGCAAACTTTTTGTTAAGAACAACTTTTTGGGCATATGACATGCGAATCCTGTGATTTCTCAGTTTCTCAGAGTCCTATGACAAAGTTGTTCTCATAAAAGAAGTGTTTGTATTTCTTAATGGATTCCAAATAGTAAGACCTTTAGGGATAATGTTTCTCCTCTTGCACTGGGTTAGAAAATAGATGTCACTGTCTAGCCGTGCCAATTTCTTCTTGATGTTATGTAACTGCCATATTCTACGGTAATTCCAGTATCTTCCATGTTGAAATCTTGATTTAGTAGTTGCCGTATTGGTCCTTGCAAGAATAGATCCAAAGCAAATGATTTGATACCTTTAATGGACCAACATAGATGTAACAACAAGAACAAAGTGCTCTAGCTTTCGGACCAACCAGTCCTTCTTCAAAGCTCATGGCAGTTGTTTAGAAAATACAATACTTATAACAGCTAGATAATGCAGAGAAAACAGAAAAAAATCCCCATTGGTTTAAAATACTCATTTAAAAAAAAAAAAAAAAAAAAAACAGAAGATGATGTCAGAGAAGTTAAACAGTACAATACTGCCCTCAGTCCGAATGAACCTTGGGTTAAGATGTGCTTGGTGCAACAAACATAAAGAATCCTACTGCACATAAATTTAATTGACATAAGATAACACTGCTGAAGCAGATAACTCCCAAATCAAGCCATGAGTGTCACAGTCAGTATAAGGATGTGATTACTGAAAGGCAACCCCCCACCCAGCTTAAAGACAAACTAAGATAGTTATAGGGCTCATGAAATTACAATGTATGCATTAAAGACAAGAATACCAGTAAAGTTGTCTAAAAAACATCAGTGCACACTGTGTGATGTGTAAAACCTAGCTAGACATGTCACCCAGCTGTATTCTCAAGCTAAATAAAAGGCCCAAGAAATTACAAAAACCTCAGGACTGTTGTTTTGACAACATTAAACACAGATTTTATTCCCAATACCAAATAGGGATGACAGAGTCACATCCTGTTAATGTGTGTACAGCAGGATGTATGTTGATCTTGCCAAATTGGGAGAGAGTGATGAACAAGCCGCAATTTCTGCAGCAAGGAAGTTAGTAGCAGTGCTGTATGACCAGAGCGAGAAAGAAAAGGAGACCCACAGAAACCTGAATTGCTTGAGCTTCAATCTAGCGATCAAAAAGGACAAGTCACTGGCCAAACTCCCACCATGTGAAGACAGTTTTGAAGAGCATGTCAAAACAGCATCTTGGCAAAGATTTGGATGTCTTCACACATAGGTAAACCAGATATTGGATCACCATTGCAACATGGATGGAACAATGTGCATGATGAACTACTTCATGTATTCTTCAAGGGCACAATAGCATTGGAGCTTCTACAAGACCATATTTGTGTCGGTACCAGTAGGGGTCATTGCACAATCAACTGTGTCTGTAATCAGAACAATCTGGCCTACACAGAACTGTATACATGCCAAGGCAATGAAAACTGTGGTAACCCACACAATCTCGACAGAGATCATGATGATGAACAAGGTGATGAGATGACAATGATGTTGACTAGAAATATCACCAGTGCTATTACATTTCAATGATACCTGTATAAATGTATTATTAGATTTTGTTTTACTCTTTAGATTTGTGATGCTTTGAGGTCACACAGAAATCCTATTTTATGTCTTGAAATAATACATAGTCATTATCAGTGTCAGTGGCTCAGTAGGTAGCATACTCGCCTCTGAGGCCGGGAGATCAGAGGGCTGTGGGTTCAGTTCCCACATCTGGCACTTGGGTTAATATCCCAGTACTGACACTGTAGTGCAGCATGAGAGGGGTGATGCACTTCTGAGGTGCCATCTTTCGGATGAGACGTTAAACCGAGGTCCCATCTGCCTGGATTGGTGGTAGTTCAGGTGGATGTTAAAGATCCCATGGCACTTATCGAAAAGAGTAGGGGAATTTCCCCGGTGTCCTGGCCAAATTTCCCTCATTCACTAAAAAATACCACCAACAGCTTAATCTGGTTCAAGGTCAGTTGGCATTCATCTGTATCCCCCTCCCCCCGGGTCGTGCATGAAAATAGGCAGGATTTGTCTAGTGCACTTACCCAGTCAACAAAAACTAAATAAATAAATAAACTAAACTAACAGAAACTAATGCAAATATTTCAAAGTGGTCATTCTAACCTGTTGAGGGTGTCATTGTTTAGCCCTGTTTCTATGGTAGCAGTACCACTTGACAGCTCCACATCATACCTCATCTTAAAGTAGACATAATAAGCTTTCAAACGATGTATGATGTGCGTGTGTGTAGAGAGGGTACATTAAGTCAACCAAAATCAGTGGTGTCTGCCGCATGCCCACCAGGGCATTAAGCCCTAGGTAACCCAAGAACTTGATATTGAGACCAACATGACTGACAAAGTCCTACACTCCCCTCCCACCCTACACTATATGCAGTTGTTCCCATTCCCAAAAAAAAGAGCTTTCAGTGGGTAAAGAGACTGTCCTGGGGCATAAATAGAGATCCGTCTCTCGCTCTCTCTCTCTTTTTCTCTCCCTCTCCCTCTCTCTCTCTTTGTCTCTCACCTAGCCTTCATATTACTGTCTGAGGGCAAACCCATTAAGGTAAAGCCTACTGCACCCACTAACTGTACACTAATATGTAGGCCCCAGCCTATCTTAGCTGGCCCCCTCTGAAGCATGGGTGCACTGGTACCAGATTACTGTTAACACAGTCCACCATAGCTGAATAAGCAGAGATATAGATAGAGTGGCAGAGACCTCATTCACCTTCATCCAATTCAAGGGTCCTACCTCCACTGTCCCGGTGGTCTTCAGAGATGATTTTGTGCAGTTGATGCCAAGGACAGCTGGAGAAAGCCCCAGCGGGGTGTCCATCAGGGATGAAGGGGAGGTAGGCTCCCAAGAAAAAGAGAGAAGAAGAAGAAGAACACTGCTAGAGTAAGCAGCTCACCACAGAATACCAGCTATGGCATATGTCATGTGAGGGTTCTGCTACAGTACTTGGGTAGGGGCAGGCAGAAAATGCTGGTGGGAGGGGCAGCTAGGGTCAGCTGCCGTCACCCTGCCTATGTCCTTTCTGAGGTGCAGCCTCCAAAAGTGGACAAAATACTCCAGGTGAGGTCTCACCAGCAAGCGATATAGTGGTAACACCACCTCCCTCCTCTGGCTGGAGATACCTCCACTTATGCATTCCAGCATCCCACTGGCCCTACCCACTGCTTTGACACACTTTTTTTTACTGTCCTGCCACTTTGAGGTCATCAGATGTAATAACCCTAAGGTCCCTCTCCTGCTAGTGATTGTCAGTACCTCCCCACATCCTTTATTCAGCTCCTGGGTTCTTATGCCCTAGTTGCATGATTTTGTACTTTTTGCATTGAACCCCAGCTGCCATGCTCTTGACCACCCCTTGAGTTTCCCAAAGTCCTTACTCATTCTCTCCACCCCCTCCTGACTATCCATCCTATTACATATTTAGGTGTCATCTGCAAAAAGGCATACCTTTCCTTCCAGTGTACTCCAGTCTGCCTTCTGGCACCAGTTGGCAATTGCCCTAACTGCTCTGCCAGAGGTAGTGTCACATCCATCCATCACAGCTCAAGATCTCCTTAATTCCATAGCTCAGTCTCTCTCATCAAGTGTCTCTTCATCATCAGCTCATCTGGCAGCACCTCTTTGGCACTGGACCCCAAACACCCCCCAGAAGCTGAATACCCCATCCTCGATGGGACCCTCTCTTCATTGTAAGGCTGACAGAGACTCCCCTATAGGGGAATCCCTTAGGGTTCCCACACCCTCCTGGTGTCTCTCTTATAAACTTGGAAGAATTAAGAGAGATCTACATTAAATGCCCCCAGACTCCATAACTCTAGTTCCACTGCTGTCAAGGGCTTGTTCCAGGAGGAAACCAGTCAACTACGGTTTCAGATGTGTTGGTCTCAAAAGCTGGATCCATCAACAGCTACTCAGTGTGAGGCCCTTGTCCCCTCAGGCAGTCTGGAAGGGAACCTGAGGCAAGATGCCCTGAATGCACAACTGGCACCTTTCTCTTACTCTGGCATTCTAAACTTCTTCTACAGGACTCCCTTGTCAGAGGTACTAGCAACTGGTATACTCCAACCCCTCCCCTCTTCTGGCAGGAGAAGATTGTTACAGATGCACTTGGGCACACAATAGTGGACAAAGTATTTCTTCAGTAGTACAATTGCCATTGTGGTTTTTCTAGCCTTTCAATGAATAGGCCTGAGCGTAGCCAGTGAAATGGTCAGTCACCACTAGCATGTTAGCCACATTTTTACTTTCAGGCTCCACAGAGGGAAAGTGAGTATATACTAACTCCAGTGGTCTGCTGGTAGTGATCTTCACTGCAGGGTTGCTATCTCTGGCAGAGTCTTCCTAAGAATACTATACATGCAGTCCTTGCAGTGCCATTCAACATCAAGGGCAATCCTGGGTCTGTAAAACTGAGCTCTCACCAAATCCAGTTTTATTATAGTCCAGGTAGCCCATGTTCTCTTGAAGAGAACACATGATGGCCTTTCTGAACTTCTAATGATTCTGCTGATTCCTGGGAAAGGAGAGGGGTTCTGTGCTATTTTATACAGAAAGTCATCCTTCAAGGCTAACTCGTTCCCTTATTTGAGAAAGAGGGATTTATTAGAGCACTGGGACAAATAATCTGCATCCACGTTGTTCATCTCTTAGTTGTATTGTATGCTGAAATTATAGTTGGAAAGAGCTGACAACCATCTCTGACCTGCAGCATCTAGTATCATTGTCATCAGAATGCACACAAATGAGTCACTTTCTGTTCTCACCATGATACAAGCTCCATATAAGTATGTTAGTCATGAAAGTGGTCCACCACTGTCCATATCAGTGTTAGGAACTCTTGTTTATGTGCAGATTAGTTCTTCTCCAAGCATGTCAGGCTATGACTGGTGAAAGCTAAAGGTCTGAGTCTTTCAGGGTGCTCATAGTACAGAACTGCACCCAATCATTCAACTACAGAAAAGAGTCACGCGCCAAACAAAAAGCTACAAAAATAAATATGCATTCAGCCAAATAAATCATAATTTGAACCTAATCTAGTGATACATTGGCATAGCGAGAACAATGAAATAAACCAGCACTTCTATCCCATTGGCGATCTTCATCAGGGGACAGGGTTCACTATCAAAAGTGTTCAATTTATACCTTACTCTTTAAAGGATTAGGCACGCAGCTTAAATCACAGCAAGTAATTGCATGTGCTGTCTTGAAATTTCCCAATGTACAACAGTCATCAAGTGAACCCCTACTAGTATCTCAATGGTGTATACCAAGGCCACTACGGCATACTGTGGCCCACTCCTTCATATTGCAGCACACTGGGGCACTGGTGCATATTGCATCACAGTGATATATACCGAGGTCACTAAGGCATACTGTAGCCCACTCCTTCATATTGCAGCACACTGGGGCACTGGTGCATATTGCATTGCAGAGATGTATACCGAGGTCACTGAGGCATACTGTAGCCCACTCCTTCATATTGCAGCACACTGGGGCACTGGTGCATATTGCATCACAGTGATGTATACCGAGGTCACTGAGGCATACTGTAGCCCACTCCTTCATATTGCAGCACACTGGGGCACTGGTGCATATTGCATCACAATAATGTATACCGAGGTCACTGCGGCATACTGTAGCCTACTCCTTCATATTGGCACACTGGGGCACTGGTGCATATTGCATCAAAGTGGTGCATACTGAAGCCACTGCAGCATACTGTAACCCACTACTTCATATTGCAGCATACTGGGACACTGGTGCATATTGCATCACAGTGGTGCTTACTGAAGCCACTGCAGCATACCGAAGCCCACTCCTTCATATTGCAGCTCACTGGGGCATACCAGTGCCCACTGTCAATTTTTGGCATATCATGAGGGCAGGGTCTGTTTGTTACAGTGTGAGGGCATGTACATAAGGTGGTCATATGGGGCAGATACTGAGGGCAGGGACTGTTTTTGGGCATTTTTGGCATATTGAGATTGCTGGGACTGGCAGCCAGATAACTAATTAATGGATTGTCAGTGGGCATGTGGGCCATATAGTAATGGCAGGGACTGTTGGGCAGCTCATGAGTGCAATGACTGTTGGTGGTCATCTGGGGCTGATACTGAGGGCACTGAATGTCAGTGGGCAGTTGGTAAAGATCATGATGTTAGGGACGGCAGGGCAGATGGTGAGGATACAGCGGTCAGACAGTGAAAGCAGGGACTGTTAGTAGTTATGTGTGCCACATCATGAGGTCAAGTCCAGTAGGTCATATGTTGAGGGTATGTGTGGCATATAGTGAGGGCAGGGAATGTCAGTGGATATGTGGGGCAGATCATTAGGTCAGGGATGGTAGGGCAGATGGTGCAGCCATGAAGGGCAAATACTTATGGTGGGAACTGTCAGCGTGTACAGTATGTGAGTCACATCATGAGGTAATGGATGGTAGGGCAGATGGTGAAGGCATGTAGGGCAGATACTGAGGGCAAGGACTGTCGTAGGGTATGTGGGCCATGTCATGAGATCAGGGACGATAGGGCACATGGTGCAGACATGTGGGGCAGATACTGAGGGCAAGGCCTGTCAGTGGGTATGTGGGCCACATCATTAGCTCAGGGATGGTAGGGCAGATGAAAAAATTACTCACCATAGTAATGTTGTTTCTTCTAATGGAGTCTTGCTGTATTCAGACATAATGCAGTTAGCCCCAGCACTTGAACTGCCCCGGAGAGGAAAGAGTTAACTCCATGCAGAAGCATGGACCGTTGAGCTCGAGCTCGGTTTTCAAACCTCTGTCTGTGGTAATTACCAGTGCAACCGTCAGATTCTTACGAGCAACTAACTAACTTAATGCTAAAATGTGGAAATTGTTTGAACACATAGCCAAAAGGCAAAATACTTTTTGGGGTCCAAAAAAGACTCAAGTCGAGAACCCAAGAGGAAATATGATAGTGACAATTCAAACTATGCAACACAAGAAGGAAAAACATAACAGTTACCCCACCAAGAGGGAGGGTACAAGGTACACCCCTGAGGTGCAACACTGTGCCTGCCAACCCACTTCCCAAAAACAGGTTCTGAGAGGGAGGCGGGGGATCTGAATATAGCAAGACTCCATTAGAAGAAACAACATTACTATGGTGAGTAATTTTTTCTTCAAACAACATGAAGTCTTGCTGTATTCAGACATAATGCAGACTACCAAGCAGTTCCCTATGGAGGAGGGAATGCAGAACCTACTTTGGGAACAGTCTCTGCAGTACTGCTGTGCCAAACCTAGCATCACTCCTAGCCTGGATGTCCAGAGAGTAATTCTTGGTGAATGTATGCACTGTTTTCCAGGTGGCTGCTTTACAGATCTCTAACAAGGGTATATCTCTGGCCGCAGCTAGAGTAGCAGCTATACCCCTAGTCGAGTGAGCCCTCAGGCCTGAAGGGGGTGTTCTACCCAATTTGTCATAGCAAAATTGTATACAGGAAACAATCCACCTGGCAATAGTTCTCTTAGTGGCAGGCTTACCTTTCCCAACTTCACCATGAGTGAGAAACAATTGAAGACAGTCATTTCTGTGTGCCTTAGTATGCTCTATGTAGTAGCTAAGTGCCCTTTTAACTTCCAAACTGTGTAATCTTCTTTCCCCTGGGGAAGAATGGTCAGTGAAAAATACAGGAAGAGACATAGACTGGTTTAGGTGAAAATCCGATACCACTTTAGGCAAGAACCTCCTATTAGTTCTTAGGACCACTTTATCCCTATGGAAGGATATGAAGTTAGGTTCAACTGACAGGGCCTGTACTTCACTAATCCGCCTGGCAGAAGGAATAGCTACCAGGAACACAGTTTTCCAGGTCAAGTACTTCAATTCAGCCGAAGCCATAGGCTTAAAGGGTGGCTGCATAAGCTGAGCAATGCAGACATTAAGATCCCAAGGCAGAGTAGGCTCCCTAAAGGGAGGGTTAATGTGAACCAGGCCTTTGAAAAACTTCCTGAAAACAGGATGAGATGCCAGGGAAGAGCCCTTCCCTGCTGAAAGGAATGCAGAGACAGCTGCTAGATGAATTCTCAGAGTGACAGGCCTAAGGCCTAGACTATTCATATGAGCTAGATAATCTAAGGTTGTGGAAATGCCTGCAGAATCAGGCACAATACCTTTCTGAGAGCACCAAATACTGAACCTCTTCCATTTGGAATTGTAAGTTTTTCTAGTGGAAGGTTTCCTGGAGACCTTCAGGATATCCAGAACTCCCTGAGAGAGATGTAGAGCTGCATATTCAAACTCTTCAAGAGCCAGGCCTTGAGGTTGAGAGACTGGAGATTGGGGTACCAGATCCGCCCCTGGGAGGAGGAGAGAAGATTGTATCTCCTGGGAAGAGACAGGGGACATGAGACAGCCAAGGACAGCAGTAGAGGATACCAGGGTTGTCTGGCCCAATCTGGAGCCACCAGTATTACTGTGCAGGGTTGAGTTCTTATCTTGATCAGAACTCTGAACAGGAGAGGGGAAAGGAGGGAAGGCATAGAGAAACCTGCTCTTCTAGTTCAGAATGAGGGCATCCTGAGGAACTGTCCACAGGACTGGAGGTCTGCAGCAAAACAGAGTAAGTTGATGATTGTCTGGTGCTGCAAATAGATCTATTTCTGGAATGCTGCACTTGGAGAAAATGATCCTCAGAATGTGAGGATTCAAGGAGCATTCGTGATGCCCCCTGTGAAATCCTGCTCAGGGCATCTGCCAGCACATTGTCCTTCCCTGGAAGATGAACTGCTACCAGTGAAGTCTGAAGGGAATAGGCCAGAGACCAAATCTTCATGGCCTCTGTGCACAAGGCCATGGACTGAGTGCCTCCCTGCTTGTTGATGTACCACATTGTAGTAGTGTTGTCCGTCCTGACTTGGACCACCTTGCCTTTGACTGAATCTGAAAATGTCTGAAGGGCTAGAAAAACTGCCCTGAGTTCTAGGAGGTTGATATGAAGAAGAGACTCCTGCGGGGATCAGATCCCCTGAGCTGTTAGGGCTCCCAGGTGGGCTCCCCAGCCTAGGAGAGAAGCATCCATAGTCAGTACTACTGATGGAATTTGAGGGAGAAATGGAACCCCTTGTCTGAGGTTGTCCTGGTCCAGCCACCACTGGAGAGCCTGGACCAGAGTTCGAGTCACTGGAATCAGTTTGGTGAGAGAATCTGTTCTCTGTGACCAAAAGGACCTTAGATGGAACTGAATGTCCTGCATCTGAAATCTGGCTCCTTGAACCACTGCAGTGGAGGCTGCCATGTGGCCCAGGAGTTGGAAGAACTGTCTCACTGGAAGAGAAACCTGAGGCCAAAAGGAGGAAGCGAGGTCTACTAAGGTCTTCACCCTTGCCAGAGGAAGGAAAGCTTTTGCTTGGGTAGTATCCAATTCCACCCCTATGAAGGTGAGAAGCTGTACTGGTTTGAGGACAGATTTTGGCAGATTAAGAAGAAACCCCAGGGAACTGAGCAAGTCCTGAGTGGTTTGCAGAGCTGACCTGACCTGGTCTGAAGACTGCCCTACTAGGAGCCAGTTGTCCAGATATGGAAAAATGGTGATACCCTGTCTTCTGAGGTAAGCCACCACTACTGCAAGGCACTTTGTGAACACCCTTGGAGCTGATGTTAGTCCAAAAGGCATGGCCTTGAACTGATGATGGCCTGAAGGCAACTCGAACCTGAGGTATTTTCTGTGGGAGCACCTTATATGGATATGGAAGCAGGCATCCTTGAGGTCCAGTGATGCTAGCCAATCTCCTGGCCTTAAAGAGGGAAGGATTATTCCCAGAGTTACCATTTTGAATTTGGGTTTTGAAATAATGTGTTTGTTCAGATACCTTAGATCCAGGATGGGTCGCCACTCCCCTGTTTTCTTTGGGGTGAGGAAGTACCTGGAGTACAGGCCTTTTCCCCTGTGTTGAGTAGGAACCTTCTCTATGGCTCTAAGAGCCAGGAGAGAGGAAACCTCTGCCGCTAGGGCAAGGGTTTTTGAAACTGATGCAGGTGGAAAAGACTTGGCCCTCCTTTTTGGGTACCTTTTGAAGCTGAGGACTAGTCCCTGGCTTACTACTTCCAGGACCCACTTGTCTGAGGTAACAGACTTCCAGGCCTGAAAGTAGTAAGCCAGCCTGCCTCCTACTGGGATTGGAGAGTCGAGCCGGGCTGACACCTCAGGGTGTCTGCTTGGCAGGAGCCTTAGGTTGGGAGGAAGAAGCAGCCCTGCTCATCCCCCTTCTACCCCTCTCTCGGAAAAAAAACCTTTGTGGGTAAGACGAGGAGGCCTGGGCTTGGTAAAAAGGCCTGTGAAAAGGCCTGCCCCTGCCCCTGGACTGCTGCTTTTAAGGAGTGACTTGCCTTTCCTTGGCCTGTGCACTCCTGTAAGTGGTTCTATATTCATCCATTTTCTTCATGTACGCCTCTGTCTGCTCCCCAAACAGAGAGTTACCATCTACAGGAAAATCCATAGCCTTAGACTGGGTGTCCTATGATAGGCTAGTACATCTGAGCCAAGCATGCCTTCTGAGAGACACAGATGTAGCCATGACTCTGGATGCCACATTGTTGGAGTCAACAGCAGCGTGAAATTGTACTTTGGATGTCTCAATTCCATCCGCAGCCACCTCCTCCAGCTCTTTGGCTAGCTGGGAGAAGCCTTTTTAGCCAGTTCCAGAACCGTATCCCACCTGGACTTCTGGTACCTGGCTGTGTAGGCCATACAATTTGCCTGCCTGAGTCCCAAAGAGGATGCCAAGTACAGTTTCTTGGCCATGGCATCGACTTTCCTGGAGTCCTTGTCTTGGGGTGTGAAGCCAAAGGAATGTTTGCCCTGTCACAGGCTGCAGCCTGCACTACTAACATAGGCTGCTATGTGAATAAAGGAACTCCATAGCTGAGCCTGATAACATGTATCTCCTGTCCATTCTTTTATCTACAGGGTAAAGAGTTAGGAGTCTGTAGAATCTTTTGTGTCTGTTTCCCCAAGGACTTGTGAAGGGGAAAAGACAACTTTTTGGACTCTGGGATGTCCATCATCTCCACAAAATCAGGCTCTTCTTCCTCCTCAGCAGCTTCAACCAAAGGGAGCTGGAGGGTTTCAGCCACCTTCTTGTAAAACAAGAAGTGAGAAGGGGACTCAGAAAGCCTGGGAGGGGAGACATCAGAGGGTCTGTCTGGGGAGATGTCTGGTTCAATGGGCACATCCAGACCCCCCACTGTCGTAGTCATCATCGTCATTGTCGGGATAGTCTTCGTCTCCCTCCCACTCCTCATAGAAAGCATCTGGATCGTAATCCGAAGGATTGGACAATACTAGTCGCTTTGGCTATCTCGTCCGTGGTTGGAGTAAGCGGTACTGGATCCGACCCGGCGGACTTCCGTTTCTTTTTTGGCGGAACTGGCCCCCCAGAGTCGGCTCTCCTTTTGGCCGAGGAGGTATCACCTAGGTCAGTAGGCACCTCCTCAGGTTTGGCCGTAACCGAACCGGCCTGGCCATCCAGGTCTACGGACTTCTCAGCCTCCCTTTCCTTCAACCTACTGAGTCTTTTTTCTAGAGTGGTTTTAGGAAAGTTTTTGCAAATTTGGCAGTCTGACTGGAGGTGGTCAAACCCCAGACAATAAACACAGATGAGGTGGGGGTCAGCCTTGGCAAAGGCCTCCCCACACTCAGTACAGTGTTGAAACCCAGTGGGACCGGTTTTCTTTTTGGGTTTCTCAGACATGGCCAACCTATCAAAAAATAGAAGCATTCAAGCCAGGTAATACCAACCAATCGGCAACAACCGTGTCACAGGTTTGGAAAGAACCGAGAAAAAGCCCAGTTCTTTTGAAACCGATCGGTACTGGAACACCACTCTAATATACAAATTTAAAATTAGAAGGAAACACAAGGTCGGTTCCTAACCGGACCAACTGGGAAGAAACCAAAGAAACTAACAATTTCCACAAGTTATTTAAAATAAAATACAGTCACTACCTATCTACCACACTACCTGTACCATAGACAGAGGCTGGAAATCCAAAAAAAAACAATAAAGAACGAGTTTTAAACCCAACGCTTTACTTTTACCGAACCGAGGAGAGGAATCTCCGGAGTGACTTCATTGTTAGGCAGAGTAAAGAATTTGACGGTTGCACTGGTAAGTACCACAGACAGAGGTTTGAAAACTGAGCTTGAGCTCAATGTTCCATGCTTCTGCATGGAGTTAACACTTTCCTCTCCGGGGCAGTTCAAGTGCTGGAGCTAACTGCATTATGTCTGAATACAGCAAGACTTCATGTTGTTTGAAGGTGTGGGCGTGTGGGGCAGATACTGAGGGTAAGGGCCTATCGGTGGTGTGTGGGACACATCATGAGGTCAGGAACAGTACGGCAGATAGTGAGGTCATGTGGGGCAGATACTGAGGGCAGGGACTGTTGGTGGGTATGTGGGCCACATCATGAGGTCAGGGATGGAAGGGCAGATGGTGCAGGTGTGTGAGGTAGATACTGAGGGTAAGGCCTGTCAGTGGGTGTGTGAGCCACATCATTAGCTCAGGGATGGTAGAGCAGATGGTGCAGGCATCTGGGGCAGATACTGAGGGCAGGGCCTGTCAGTGGGTATGTGGGCCAGATCATGAAGTCATGGATGATTGGGCAGATGATGAGGTCTTGTGGGGCAGATACTGAGGGCAGGGACTGTTGTTTGGTATGTAGACCACATCATGAGGTCAGGAACGGTAGGGCAGATGGTGCAGGCGTGTGGGGCAGATACTGAGGGCAGGGACTGTCGGTGTGCATTTGGTGCCAATCATGAGGACAGTGACTGTAGGGAAAATCATGGGGCAGGGATTGTTGGTGTGCACATGGGGTATACTGTCAGAGCAAGGATTGTCAACCACATAACTAGGTAAGGGACTGTTGGTGGGCATTTGAGGCAGATACTGAGTGCAAGAACTATCACTGGCAATGTATGTGCTGTGGCTTCCTAATTTGTCTTACAAATCATTGCACATTGCTTTCTCCTTAGCTTGTCTGACACTGATTCTATTGAGACAACAGAAACAGTGAGCCCATCCACTTCCAATATACAAACAAATGTTTGTCGTGATCAACGTGGCACAAGAGGAAGAGGACAATCTGGCAGGAGTCATGGAGGCTGTGGTGTTACCAGTACTCATTCTAGAGTGCATGTGAGAGGAAGAGGATAACAAGGTCCTGGCCGTGCATGGTTTCAGTAGAGCTAAAGTGAAGACAATCAAAATCTCCTTGATGCACAACTTCGAGAAATACAGGTGTCTTACATGTTGTGTGTCCACAGTGTTGTCTTTCTTGTTAATTCATAACATTTTTCTCCCTTTCACTTGTCCTTTTTATGTTGCTTCCACGGATGTGCAAGAAACATAGTGCCATCATCGGAGATTTCGGAGGTGTGTCACCTCCTCCTCCAATTCAGTCAGTGAGCTGGCAGGCGCGGCCCTGTAGCCAATGCATTTTGGGCTGTCTGACCGCTCCAAAATGCAAACTACTCCGAGTTGAAAGAACTACGCTTCAGTGAGCAGAGATAAGCGTAGCCCCCGACATGCAGGCGTGCGCGCCCGCACATACTGTGTAGCAGACGGGTGCCCAACTCGGCCGGCTGAGCTCGCCTCCCCCAGTTGTAGGTGCCATGCTGGGAGTCCACCCCAGCGTGGCAATCAGTCCATAGGCCGAGGGGGTGCCCATCCCCCATCGGCTGAACGCCCCTCAACATCCTTGTGCCACGCTGGGAGCCCATCCCAGTGTGGCAAACGTCCCACAACATCTTTTTTATTTTTAACCTGAAAACGAAAACGGTCCCACTGGAGCGCCTCCCGACCCCCTCCCACAACCCGCACCCACCCACCGCGCACTCAGCCTCCCCACGCCCCCACCCTATACTTACCTCCGACTCGGCGCCGACGATCTTCGTGGACCGGGAACACGCTCGCCTTCAAAGCCGACTAACTGAGGAAATGCCGGTAAGCTGTATAATGGCCTAGATAGGGGTTTCAACTTTGTTGCATATCTCAGGCATTTTGAAATTTTGCACCAAATTTTCAACATGAGTTTTGGGACCCTTCTCATGATGATGTCACTGTCATGGCGTTATTCGGACGAGGGTGATTTAGCGCAGTGACTGCGAAATCACCCTTTGGGCCCGAATACCACCATGACAGTGACATCATTCATGAGAAGGTCCCAAAACCCCATGTTGAAAATTTGGTGCAAAAATTCCAAAATAACTGTTTTACTTAGCGCTATGCTGAGTAAAGTTCCACAAGAGGCTCGTAAGTTCACAAATTTCAATATTTTCATCCAGATTTTCAACATTGCCATTTTACCACACCTTCTTATGAGTAGTACAGCTGTCATTTTCACATCTCACCCAAAATGTGTTTCACCATGTAGCTGTAGAAATGGCCAGTCGGTGTGTGAAATCAATGTACAGGACAAATTAAGAAAATCACAGTGACACTGTTCATGAGCAGAGGTCTTAAAATGGCTATGTTGAAAATTTGGTGAAAAAAATTCCTAAAAATGACTGTTTTGCGGCGTGCGTTGCGCGATTCCTCATGAGCTCGTAAGTTCATAAATTTTAATATTTTCACTCCAGATTTTCAACATTGCCATTTTACCACACCTCCTTATGAGCAGTATAGCTGTCATTTTTCACATCCTGCCCAAAACGTGTTTCCGCCCATGTAGCGCACAATGGCGCAGTCGGTGTGCAAACTCAATGTATGGGACACATTAACAAAATCACAGTGACACTGTTCATGAGCAGAGGTCTTAAAATGGCTATGTTGAAAATTTGGTGAAAAAATTCCTAAAAATTACTGTTTTACGAGCGTGCGTTGCGCAGTTCCTAGGCACGCTTGTAAGTTCGCAAATTTTCAATATTTGCACTCCAATGACTTCCAAATACCTAAACAGCACATAGAAGCAAGCAACATTCGGCATTGACAAATGCTTATTTATACTTATTTTACCTACAGCTGATGAGCTCCAAGCAGAGCAAAACCATGTTTATGGTCGCATAGAATGTTAAAATGAACACACATTAAGCCATCCCCATGGTGCTGGAGGCTGAGGCGCTGTGCACCTTACCTCTCGTCATGCTGGTGGCCAGAGTTCGGGAACGAGAGGAAGTCACTGGGGGTCAGCAGGGGGGCTGGGAGAGGACTGAGTGGCTGCTTGGCAGCTCTACTGTTCCTGATCGAGGTGGTGTTCTGTCTCTGCTCTGAGCTGCCACTAGGCGGAGGTCTGGTGGCAGCTCACAGGATGCATGTATGGCAGACATCAGTCAGGGGTGGGGGAGTGAGCAGCAGTCCCGGGATGCATGCAGGCCTACATGTGCATGCGCAAACCCATGTTTCACTGTGGCTAGGGGATGCAAAAAACACATGGAAAATATGTTGAGGCAGGTGTCAATCATTTCCTGCACACCTGGCCTCCACTTGCCCCATTACCAGGGTCCATCTGCTGGTACACTGGATTATAGCTGCAGAGAAAGGATGGCAATGTCCCTCCTGGCCCCCCATGGGGGGCACCTCGTGTGGGTACTCATCACATCAGGTACAGTGGCGTGAAAAAGTATTTGCCCCCTTCCTGATTTTCTCTATTATTGCATATTTGTCACACTGGATGTTTTCAGGTCTTTAGACAAAATATAATATTAGATAAAGGGAACCTGAGTGGACAAATAACACTTTTTTTACTTATTTCATTTATTTAGTGAAAAAGTTAACCAACACCAACTGGCACTGTGTGAAAAGTAATTGCCCCTAGTTAAATCAACCCAATTAAAGGGATAATTAGAGTCAGCTGATTGAACACAGCCAGGCTTGATTACAGCCAGCCCTGCTCAATATAAACCTCACTTATTTTGGCCCTTACCATCAGAGTCACATTGCCAGCACAAAGATTCAACAAGCACATTATGCCATGATCAAAGGAAGTGCCTGAAAAGATCAGAAAAACATTTTGTTGCCCTCTATCAGTCTGGAAAGGGTTACAAAGCTATTTCTAAGGCTCTGGAACTCCATTGAACCACAGTGAGAGCCATAATCTCCAAATGGAGAACACTTGGAACAGTAGTGAACCTTCCCAGGAGTGGGTGGCCTGCCAAAATTACTCCAAGGGCGCAGTGTAAAATCATCCAAGAAGTCTCAAAGGATCCTAAAACAACATCCAAAGAACTGCAGGCTTCTCTTGCCTCAGCTAAGGTCAGTGTTCATGACTCCACAATCAGAAAGAGACTAGGCAAAAATGGGCTTCATGTGAGAGTAGCAAGGCGGAAACCACTGCTAACCAAGAAGAACCTAAATGCTCATCTCTCATTTGCCAAGAAGCACCTGGATGATCCACAAGCCTTTTGGGAAAATGTTCTATGGACATATGAGTCCAAAGTGGAACTTTTTGGACAACATGGATCCCATAATGTCTCACGTAAAGCAAACACAGCATTCCACAGTAAGAACACCATACCAACAGTCAAACATGGTGGTGGTAGTGTGATGGTGGGATGCTTTGCTGCTAAGGACTTGGATGACTTGCCATAATTAAAGGAACCATGAATTCTGCTCTGTACCAGAAAATTCTTAAGGAGAATGTCCAGTCATCCTTCTGTCAGCTGAAGCTGAAGCGTAGTTGGGTCATGCAGCAAGACAATGATCCAAAACACAAAAGCAAATCCACATCAGAATGGCTAAAGAAGTAAAATTAAAGTTTTGGAGTGGCCTAGTCAAAGTCAGACTTAAACCAATAGAGATGCTGTGGCAGGACCTGAAATGAGCAGTTCATGCTCGAAAACCTACCAAATGTTACTGAATTAAAGCAGTTCTATGAGGAAGAGTGGGTTAAAATTACTCCACAATGATGTGAAAGACTGATATTGAATTATAGGAAGTGTTTGGTTGCATCATTGCAGCTAAATGTGGCGTAACCAGTTATTAAGTGTAAGGGGGCAATTACTTTTTCACACAGTGCCAATTGGTGTTGGTTAACTTTTTTTCATTAAATAAGTGAAATAAAAAAAAAAACAAGTGTTATTTGTTCACTCAGGTTCCCTTTTTCTAATATTACATTTTGTCTAAAGACCTGAAAACATCCAGTGTGACAAATATGCAATAATAGAGAAAATCAGGAAGGGGGCAAATACTTTTTCACGCCACTGTAAATGTGGGGAGATAGTGGGCAGTGGGGCAAGACTGAGAGGAGCAAAGCATGCCTTGGCTAGGTAGTAGAAATAAAATTTGTGAAAAATAAATGAACACACATTGCCATCCCGGTATTGTGCTGGGTTTAGGTGATGGAGACCACACTGGTTAACAAGCACATGAAACATCTCCCCAAGCAGACTTTGATTGTTTGAAGCTGGCCATGGAGGAGATAACTGAAAGTCCTCTACTGATGCCAGTTGCTGTTGTATGCCTCACTCCTGTACTGAAACCATGTGGAGGCATGTTGTTATGACAGTGGGCACAAGGAAGTTGTGTGTGTGGTGCCTTGATGCTAGTACTGTACATGCCTCCGCATGCACACAAATGCACTAAATCACAGCAAGCTCTTCTCTCTCTACTTTGGGCTGCCCATGACCCAAACAAATAAGATCCCCTATAGGGTGGCTGGCTACCTCTCCCTGGGCTGAGATACAGATATGGCACACTGCTGAGTCCAAATGAGGATGAAACATGTGCCTGTGTCTGCGTCTGCTGTTCTCAGCTTTTGCTGATTGTATTGTGAGGCCTTCTGGCACCATACAATTCTGCTTAAAATTGAGCCAGTCCAAATTAATTCATGGGTATCTGCATATGCTTCCCAATATGCCTTGCATTATTGGGGTATGTGCAATTTGTGTTTTCTTTAAAATTTGGCTGTATGGCCAATATCCTCCGGGATAACCCACGCCCCAGTGCTTTTGCTCTGGGGTTCTTCTGTAGTTCTCTTCTTTCTCTACTTTGGGCTGCCTAGGACCCAAACAAATAAGATCCCCTATAGGGTGGCTGCCTACCTCTCCCTGGGCTGAGATACAGATATGGCACACTGATGAGTCCAAATGAGGATGAAACATGTGCCTGTGTCTGCTGTTCTCAGCTTTTGCTGATTGTATCATGAGGCCTTCCGGCACCATGCAATTCTCCTTAAAGTTGAGCCAGTCCAAGTTAATTCATGGGCATTTGCATATGCTTCTCATGATGTTTTTCATTATTGGGGCATGTGCAATTTGTGTTTTCTTCAAAATTTGGCTGTATGGCCAATATCCTCTGGGATAACCCATGCCCCGGTGCATTTGTTCTGGGGTTCTTTTGTAAAGCTCTTTATTTATGGATGAGGGGGGAGACATGTACAGAACCACAGTATGCACAGCTCAACGTATCTCATGACGCACCCGGATTTAAGTGCATCTGGTTGGTGTTTTACGGACCAGCATCCCCTCGACCCTCAAGAGTACACAATCCGTGTGGGACTCAACTTCAGGTAGAACCAGAGTATGCATTTGCCAAATGTGGAGTGCTATGGGAAAGCATGGCTGCTTTCCCAGTACAGACTTTTTGACAAAATATAATTTAAAACACGTTGTTTGAACACTGGTATGGTGCTAGTGCTAGCAGCACCAAGATGGCAAAACATGTTGTGTAGTGGAACCAGGTTGTGGTTGGTTGGCAATTTTGGGGGAGGACTCGGAGTGTCAAGGACTGGTGTCCTGTTACAGGCTGTGTTTGCTTCTTTGTTTGACCGCTGACTAGTACCAGGTGGAGACCTGTTGGTGGTGCAGACTTGAGTGGCGTTTGATGTCAGTGACTGCAGTTATGTTGTGCATGCATGGCTCCACTTGCATGAACTTAGGTGAAGCCATCTCTTTTGATTTTTGAGAACACAGAGCATTTCAGTGATGGCTACACCCAGCCTTGGCTTCTTGCCCAGCCCATACAACCATGGTAATGTGGATACTAGTAGGGTGGGACATGGGATGGCAACTGCCCTCTTCCTCACAGGCATAAGACAGAGGCCTATTGAGGGATACCCTGGTCAGTTGAGTGCTGTGTGAGGTGTCATCATGTCGTGGTTAGTATAGACAGTGCTAATTTGGTGTCTGATTACCGTATATCTTCAATTAGAAGCTGTGGTTTTTATTTGAATTTTTCATTTTCAGAGGCGGCTTCTAATTGAGGGTGGTTACTGTTCAAGGGTGGCTTTTATTGAAAGTCACCACCAAACAAGCTTTTCTCTTGGCTTTTACAACAGCTATATACACCAGCAGCTTAAAACTCATATTAAAAGTTTGAAGTTAAAATAAAAGTGAGAACAGATATGGTACCTGTACACTGAATACTGAAGCTGTGCCATGTTGACATCCACCCTCCTCCTAAGGAAGTACTTCACCTCATGTCTCAGTGGGCTTAATCCTCCAAAAAGTCTGGCTCCTCACTCCATTTGCTCACTAGTTAGAGGAACATGGGCATCACACAGGTACTGAGTATTAATGTTTTTTAAAAGGGGACAGAGGTGTAGTCCAGGGGAGACCAAGATTACCGTACCAGGATGCCCAACATGACTACCACATGAAGGCAGAAGTTAGCGGTCGGTATGTCTATGTTCTGCTTGCAGCATTTTGGCATTCTGCTTGTGGTATTTCAGCAGTGCCAGAAAAGAAAGTGTAAAATTGACCCTGCCACAAATACCAGTACATAAACAAATATTATTGCTACCTGTACTGCAGAGGAGAGGGGTTTAGTGGGGAAAATTGCAGCTCAGTTTTAATCCACTACTCGATTACTAACCGCGGTCTCAAAATGAGGGCAGTTTTTATTTAAAACTTTTAATTTTCAGTGCAGCTTTTATTCGAGGGAGGCTTATAATCGAGGGTGGCTTCAAATTGAAGATATACAGTATTTTGATCTATACACTTTTTTTAGCATTTTGTGCACAATGAACATAGAGAGAGTTTGGAGAGATTGCTGGTGGAAGTAATACAGCTTCAACTGGAAGTGTTTTTTTTATTTTCTTCATGATGCAACCCCACAAACCCAGGAAAGCCAGGACAGGAAAAACTGATCACCTTGGTGTGTTTGCACTTTTTGTAAAGAAGTTCCAACACTTGTAGAAAGAAAGTGCCGTGGTAAAGATCAGCAGCACTGTGTCAAACTGTCACAATGACATTGGCTTGTCTACATGAACCAATGTTTGCTGTCGCCACTGCATACTGCAGTGATGTATCTGGATTTCACAGTCATGCTGTAGAAGACCAAAATAGAGAGATGCTGTATACTGCATACAGACAGTTCATTCTGTGGTGGCATGGAGGCCTCAGATCAGGCAATAGAAAAGGGATTCCGTCTTGCTGTGTGTGGCGTATCAGGGACCGTTTTCCTGATCTGCATGGGCATTACATGGGTTTTCTCCCTCATACATTGGGATAATTACTATGAAAATGTGCATCTGTTTGTTACAGCATTTGTTTGTTTTCCAAACAACCTGTGTCACATTGATTGAAACTTCATGATGATGGCCAGCAATGCAACATGGGTTCGTCTATGTTTATATCCATCATGCATTACTTTGACTTATGGAGTTAGTGCCACAGCATAGGTTTGCAGATTGTGGTTAAAAACATTTCTGGTAAAAGTGACCATGTATCATTTTAAACAGATTACATTGGTTGCTACAGGTGCTTGACCATCAAGAGCCAGTGACTGAGTGTTGATTATAACCAGAAAGTTGACATCATTCAGTATTTTGACTTGTTTGTTGAGATGTTGAGACAATATGAAGTTTATTTTTTCACTTGTTGGCATGCATTAAAAACATGGTCATGTGAGTGACATGTTTTAAGGTAATTGCTAGCGTTCAATAAAGTTTGATAAGAACCCCATGTAATTTTTTTTTCTTGTCGCTTTTTACAGCCACGTAATGGTGTTTCTAGTGAAGTAAACCAAATTGTAGCTGCACAGCAGTAACAAGCAACTGTTCACAGATAGAACATGAACACCCTTCTTAATCAATGATCAAGTGATAGAAGACAGTCCTATCTGTGGTGGTCAATATTAATAATGTGTGACTCTTTAAGCAGTGGGCAGACTATGGCGGCACTAAGCCAGGAATTTGACATGGTCCACTGTATTCATGTGGTTCAGTGGTGTCAATAAACCTGGGATTGGACATGCCCCGCAGTGTTTATGTCAGAGGCAAGGGTCAGCCAAGGAAGGGACATGGTCCTCAGTAGACAGGTGGGGTGGGTGGGTGGGCCCATGGACTGCGATAGGACATGGTCCACAGTTTCCAGTTGTTGTGCATCCACACTGGCCATTTGGGGTGTTTTCATTGATCCCAGAATCTAACATGGTCTGCACTGGCCATGTCTGTGCTGGATCACAGAGACAGTAATCGAAGATGGTCAACAGCGTCCATGTTATGGTGTGTGTGGCCAATGAACCAGGAACCAAATTTGTATCTGTTTAATAAGAAAAGACAATGTCACAGTGAGGTCTCATTTGTGTTTCTTTATTCGATCTGCTAACATAACTGACAAAGCATGCATAATGTTCATGTTTGTGGTGTGTCCACATTGGCTTTCAATCAATCAATCAATCAAAATCTTTATTTATCCAGGTGGGCACCATTGAGCAAGGCTCATTTGCAAGGTGGACCTGGTCATGAATACATCAAAGTACAGTACAGAAGCAGGTATACAAAAAGCAATAATATACAAGGAAGAAAAAGTATATACAGTGTATACAGTACAGTACAAGGTTGAAATAAATAAATACTGTGAATAAACAGCATTATTTTACAATTGCTTTGCAGAATAAAGAAGTTCAACATGCTTTTTAAAGTTGTGGAATACGCATGTTTCAAATATATTTCAACATTAAAATAAATGTGCACTCAGCTTGGTGCCAACATTCACACACCTCATGAAATTATCCTTACTAACACAAATTAGAAATACAAGTGACAGGGAATGTGCACATTTCCTGATCATATGGTAGCTGTCTGGCACTCTGCGTGCTGTCTGTACCAGACACTGTACAGTATGCACGGACACATTGTCAATGTTGTCGGATGAACACAATGAACAACGCTGTCACACTGTTGCATTCAGTGATGAATGGTTGCTCGTGCAGCACTGTCAACACTATGTCTGTAGTCATGCATTGTCCGCCATTATTGTTGTTCTATGCTTTACAAAGCTATATACTAATTACACGTTTCATGGTAAAAATAAACATATGCAGTCAGAAGACAGTATAATTGAGTAAATCAGTATGTCATTTGACTTTAAAATGCTGCAGCATGTTAGCTTACTATCAAGTAACACCCCCCCCCCCAGAGCCACAGAAGAACCTTTTTCCCCTCCAAGTTGCAGGCTGCATTAGAACATTTTTTTTAAGTA
Source organism: Neoceratodus forsteri (assembly GCA_016271365.2). Classification (NCBI taxonomy): domain Eukaryota; kingdom Metazoa; phylum Chordata; order Ceratodontiformes; family Ceratodontidae; genus Neoceratodus; species Neoceratodus forsteri. The sequence continues at coordinate 1,551,956,356 of CM057450.1, forward strand.
ACTGGCTTTAGGGGGTAGAAGGGACTGTGTTTTGGCTCTGTGGAGCCAAAACCCTGATCCTTTCCAATTCCCTATTTGGGTACATGCCCCCGCCCACTCATGTTTGGTGATGCAATGGTCGGGAGAGCACAGGGGTGCACTCTATTAATTTGAATGAGGCATCTTTTTCAATCACAGTTTTCAATATCATAAAGGTCCAATTTGTACAAATCAAGGCCACCATTCGACTAAAAAGCCCCTTAGATGAGCGGTGGCTTTCATTTGTACAAATTGGGCATTTAGAATATTGAAAACCTGGATTAAAAAGAAGCCCCATTCAGGTCAATGGAGTGTGCCCCCGTGTTCTCCTGACTATTGCATCACAAACCATGACAGCACGGGTGTGTTTGTCTCCGAATAGGGAAGTGAACGGGATCAGGCTCTCTGCTCCATGGAGCCAAAATACGATCCCTTCCAACTCCAAAACCAGCTACTTAAAAAATGTTCTACTGTAATGTGCAACTCAGAGGGATGTATTGGAAGTTCTGGGATGCCAAGATGAGTACCAGAAAAGGTGTTATTTAACTCCGAAGGTACTCCTGGAACTGAAAGAGGAGCTGGCAGCATCTCTGATGAGGCTGTTTAACTTGTCCCTGGGGACAGGGTGGGTGCCAAGAGACTGGAAGAAGGCAGATATGGTGCCTCTACATAAGGAGGGCAACAAGGAGGAGGCAGAGAATTATCGCCCGGTCAGCCTCACCTTGGTGGTAGGCAAGGTGATGGAGGTACTAATGAAGGAAAGGGTGGTAAACTACCTTGTGGACAGCGGACTGCAGGATGAAAGGCAGCATGGCTTCATGAGTGGAAGGTCATATCAGATTAACCTAATATACTTTTTCGATTGGGTGATGAAGGTGGTGGATCAGGGAGGGCCAGTGGACGTGGCCTATCTGGACTTCAGAAAGGCCTTCGACACCGTCCCTCACATAAGGCTGGTAAATAAGCTGGAAAGCTTAGGGGTGGGACAGAAAATAACTAGATGGGTGAAAAACTGGTTAAAGGACAGAAGCCAGAGGGTGGTGGTTGATGGGGTACATTCCAGGGAGATGGGAGTGATGAGCGGGGTGCCGCAGGGGTCAGTACTGGGACCCCTCCTTTTTAATATCTATATCAGTGATATAGCAGATGGGCTGGAGGGGAGGGTGTGCCTATTTGCAGATGATATGAAGATATGCAATAGGGTGGACACTCCTGGGGGAGTGGAGGCCATGAGGGAGGACCTGAAGATTCTGGAAGGGTGGGCGGAAACTTGACAGCTGAAATTCAATGCCAAAAGGTGTACAGTAATGTTCATAGGGCATAAAAACCCGCAAGCCACTTACACTCGGGGGGGGGGAGGTAATTAAGCCAACTGAGCAGGAGAGGGATCTGGGGATTATAATATCAAACAACCTTAAGGTAGGTAGCCAATGCAGCAAAGCGGTGGGCAAGGCAAATATAATGCTGGCATGCATAGGGAGGGGCATAACTAGCAGAAGGAGGGAGGTACTGATGCCTCTTTATAAAACCATGGTGGGGCCTTACCTGGAGTACAGGGTCCAGTTCTGGAGACCACACCTATGCAAGGACATAGATGGGATTGAGAGGGTTCAGAGAAGGGCAACTAAGATGGTGCAAGGTATGCATAGGAGGCCATATGAGGAGAGGTGGCGGGAATTGGATCTGTACCCATTGGAGACTAGAAGGAAGAGGGGGGACATGATAGAAACATTTACGTTTGTGAAGGGGATTAATAAGCTGTGGGGGGGGGCTTATTTACAAGGAAAGTGAGTGCTAAAACTAGAGGTCATAGTCTAAGATTAGGAGGAGGAAGATTTAGAAGCACTGTGAGGTGGAGTTACTTCACAAAGAGGGTGGTGGAGGCCTGGAACAAACTACCTGAGAAAGTGGTGGGGGCCAAAACGGTGGAGGGATTCAAGAGGGCATGGGACAAACATAAGGGGTTGACCAGTGGGGGAAGGGAGGTCCCTTGACAAAGGTGAAAAGTGTGTGGGGGGGGGGGGGAGAGGCAGACTCGATGGGCCAGAGAGGTCCTTTTCTGCAATTAGATTTCTATGATTCTATGAATAATGAAGTCAAAATCTGTCTATTCCATGTGCTGCTATCTTATGGCTAAGACAGGCAACAAAGGAAATATTCTGCAAAATTATCTTTGTAATTTAGAAAAATAAATTAAGATGATTTCTATTCGTCACAATCATAATTTTCCACCTCAGCAACAGCATTTTATTTATTTATTTGGAAAATGTTTCACCAGGAAAGACAACATGAGCTGTAAACAGCTTGTTTCCAGAAGCATTCTGGGTGGGGGGGGGGTACAAGAATTGTGAGAACAGGCAAACACATAGCAATAACAGAGCAATACAAGTACAATTACTAAAACAAAACAGTGTAGTACAATTACAGAGCAGAAATAACCCAGACCAACTGGCCTGGGTAAACAAAACCATGTTTGGATATAACATACATTGCAACAACCCAAGAGCAGGTGATCCTGTAGGGTAAAGGTTAGAGGATGGATAACACATTTGAAGTGCTAGAAGTAGTAGGCTGAGCACACAATTTGAAATGCTATCGTACACCCAAGGGGGCAGTTATAAGACAAATGGAAAGTGGACAGGTGAGGGATAGAAGGTGGGGGATGGAAGAGGGAGAGAGAGGGACAGCCAAGATCTAACCCCTTCTGGATGCTGGGAACCCTGCGAGGGAGACAGGACCAGGCAGAAAGGGAGGGGAAAGAAAGGGAGCAGAGAGGTAGAGAAGAGATGGGTGGGGAACAGGAGAGGAGGAGAGGAATAGGGAAGTAGGAAGGTGGGTGGGTGATGGATTTGAAAGTGGGGGAAAAGCGAGAGGGGGAAAAGAGAAAGAGACAATCTATACCCCTTCAAGATACAGAGAACGCTGCAAGGGGTCAGGATTAGAAAGTCGGGGGAAAGGAAGAGAACTTGTAACAGAGTGCATTGTTTTGGTGTCAACACCCGCCCCAGAATCAATCCACCTGCTTGGCATGTTTCTGACAATACAGTCTTGTTTACCCATGATTTCTTCTCAGAAATTGGCTGATGTACTGGTGGTGGCAGAACAGAGGCCATTGTACTTGACAGAAGGCTTGGATGACCAGATGGCATTGCTGATGAACGAGTCAACAGCTGGGTGTCCATCGTTTATCATCCAACAATTTTACGCTGAATGTCTGGAATGTATTCATATTCCTTTCTTAAGTGCCATGGCAGTCCATTGCTTGGTTCTTATTGAGAAATGACGGGTGTACCTGAGGTGCAAAATATCATCATTTTTATCAATACATCATTGTTATGTTGGACAATCACTCTTTATAAAAATGCATTATCTATTCTGGTTTGTGCCTGACAGTAGTGATATGTAATAATGATAATATCAATCCAGTTCACTGTGACCTTGTGCAATACAACAACTAACAACATGAGATGCAACTGCGGATGTTTTCATGTAAGAAGGCTATCACCTTTACAGTGTGGAATCATAATGAAGCAATTGATTTTGTATTTTAATTGTTACTATCAATTTGTTGACAAACGTGATTGGCACCTGCCAAAACCATATGAACAAAAAAACATTAAAAGTGTGCTGAGACTTTAAAAACAGCACTTGGTGGTCTGTAACTGGACATATGGTTTCTATTTACAAGACATCAACACACGCATTTGCATTTCAGCCTCATACAGAAACATGGAAATGAAGAATGTGTCGTCAGAAAATGACTAGTCATCCCATCTGTTTTCCCCTTTTTTCACTGCCTATCACTACAACATGGACTCTGTCTGGACACTGGTATCCCTCCCTCCCTCCTCAATGACCTCAATTTATCATACAGATGTGTTATGACAGGCATGTTTGAATTGAAGCTCCCCGTTGTCTTTGCCCCTACCACCTCTTCTCGCAGGCTGTTTTCAGCATCCACCGCCATTTCAGTGAAGAAGCATTTCCAAACATTCCTCTTAAACTTCTCCCCCTCAAACTTCATAGAATGCCCATTCGCTCCTATTCCTGTGAAAGAGACTCCCCTTTTGTAGCTTGTTCACCCCATGTGGTACTTGTGCACCTCAGTCATGTTCCCGTTCATTCTCCTCTCCTCCAGTGATTACATGTTGTGCTCCCGCAGGCTGTCTTCATTTGGCTTCTCATGCAAGTCAGTCCCCATTTTACTATCCCTCTTCTGTCCCATTAACACCCTGTCAATGTTGCAGATGTGTGTCCTCCAGAACTGGACACAGTACCACAGGTGGGATCTCACAAGTGAGCCATACAGAGGCAACACCACCTTCCGTCTCCTGCTAAAAATCACCCTCCCTACGCAACCCATCAGGCTTGTCTTGCCTACTGCCCTGTCACCTTGAGATAATATGATCACCACTAGGTCCCTCTATTGCTTGGTTACTGTAGTACCTCCACCCACATCTTACACACATCCCCCAGGTTTCTACATCCTAGGTGCATAACTTTTAACTGTTTGGCATAGAAACCAAAGTGCCACTCCCTCTACTTACCCAGATTGCTTTGCACTCTCTAAACCAATGTCTGGGTGTCCACCCTGTTGAAGATTTAGCTGTCATCTACAAAGAGACAAACATTACCCTCCACTTCCTATGTAATGTCATTTCTGAAGACATTAAAGTGAACAGGATCCTGTACTGATCCCTGTGGTACTCCACTGGTCACTCATCCTCAGAGTGACTGCTGTTTACCTCAACCCTCTGCCTCCTGTCCTTCAACCAGTGAGCTACACAGCTCACCACCCCCTACACCAACCCCAGGCCGCAAAGTTTCTTTACCAACCTCCTGTGTGGTACCTTGTAATTGGCCTTACTGCAAGTCAGGCAGGCCACATCCATGGCCTTTTCTAATCCACCTACATAGTTACTCAGTCATTGCAAACTCTGACATTTTTTTGACATGATCCTCAGTGAAACTGTGCTGTCAGTGGTCCTGCAGCACATAGGTCTCAAGGTACTCCATCAGTCTCTCCTTAAGCTGGGAATACATTAATTGCCCCACCCACAATATGAGACTCACTGGTCTGTAATTGCCAGTCTACTCCATGCTGCCACTCTAGTGTAGAAGGAACACATCAGCCCTCTTCCTTTTCTAAAGAAAATCTTTTAATTATATCAGGAGGAAATACTTCTTCACTTTAAGGGTGATTAAGCCTTTGAATAATCTACCCTTACAAGTTATTATTAGTAAGGATAAAGAACAATTTAAAGCGAGATTGGACAAATATTTATTATCCATTAAACCACTGACATAATATTGATTCAAGATTAGTGTGTGAGCATTTATGGGCCTATAGGCTCTCTTGCTTACGATGTACCTTAGTATGAACCTTAATGTAACCCATCTACAATAACATGCTAAATAGTGTTGTCGGGGGTGGAGTTAGCACCATGCTCAGTTCCTCTACTACCTTAGTGCGGATTCTCCATTCTGTAAATGGACTTGCTTCCACTCCACCCTCCACCACTGTTCCTGTTAATGAATGTATACCTGTCAACTATACCTTTCCACTGTGAAGACACAGCACAAGTATTTGTTAACAATTTTAGCTTTTTCTTGGTCTTCCTATACACAGTAAGCTCCTTATGCCCTGGTCTCCTGATCCTCACTATACCATCCATTCCCTTCATCTTTCCGCTCACGTACATGAATAAAGTATCACCTTTCTTCACATCATGGATGACCCTTTCCTCAGTCTGAGCCTTTACTGTTCTTGACCTCCTTCATGCTTCCAGTTGTTTCTATGGATATACCTCCCTGTCCGCCTCCTTTTTTGTCTTCTTGTACGTTCCAAAATTGTTTTCTTTCTCCCTTACTGCCTTAGCCACCTCCATTGATAACCACAGTGGCCTCTTTCTCATCTTACTTTGCTTACTACCTTGCTGAAACAGCTTTCCATTACAAGAGTTATTCCCTCCTTTATTCTTTTCCATTTGACTACACCCACCCATCCCGGGCAATCATGTTACAGGTTACTAAACAGGCAGGGGAAGGAGGGCCATCTGTCATACAGCATTGCCATCAACACACACAGTTTGGCCCAGGGAAAGTTAGGGGCAGGTTGTCCACAGATGAAAAATAGGCTTCTCAAAAAATGGCGACTTACTGAATTTCACCAACTTCACGGTGTAGATTTGGTCTGGACAGGAGTCTATAGTACTCAGCTGCAGCAAGGATATTCCGTGCAATGTATAATTCATACCTGTTGAAATCAAAAAAAGATGTATGTAGTCACAGTTTACAAAACACATCATACACGTTGTGCATTCCTTAGACCATGAATATTGTAAATCATTATTTAACCATCATGCTGATGTGAATGTGTAACAACACATCGGAATATTACATGCAAAATACTAGTGTTATATCATCACATAATGACACCCATCAAATGACAGTGTTGAGACAGATTTATTTTTATGGCTGTCATTCTTAAATACTAAAGGCTTGTTTGGGGTAGTCATATAATAACAACAACTTGATGAACTTGATTTAATAATAGTTTTAAATAAGTTATACTTATGCATATGCAAGCCATTTGAAGACATACATCAGTATATGATTGCTAAATGTTCACTGGTAGACCCACCTACACAATGTATAAAAATAATTGCTATGATGGTAAATAAACCAAGAGAAATGAGATTAGTCAATAAGTGTATCCTCTAATATCTCAGTATGTAACTCACTAAAATATATTTTAATGACAGCGGAAATATAACAACCATCTTAAACTGTTCATAGCTTGATAATTTTAATAAGTAGCACATTGTATACCATAATTATGACCAGCATTTTACATCTATGATTAGCAAATGAATCTTGGTAAAGAATACTTACTTGTTTCTGACATACCTAGTGTTTGTGAAATAGCTCAGCTTTCCAGTGATCTATTAGTCGTAAATGACAGCACACAGAGCTTTATAAGCAGATGAGTCAGTAACAAGCCATGTCTCATGGTCTTCACGCTCAGTGCTGTCATGCATACAGTAGTCAACATGCTCATTCTCTGTATGGTGTAACACTCCACACCAAACTGACTGAAAGATAATAAGATATTAATGAATGTCATCACAGCATTCACTTGAACAATGTGACTACATAATCACTGCATTCAATTCAGCCGCATCGGATGTAATCACAGCACTAGTGTAATACTAATTTTACCATCAAAAGCTGTTTATTGTGATTGCAGTTGGCATATATAAACCAACAAGCATTTGTCAATGCCGAATGTTTGCTTGCTGGCATTGGTATTGGTAGTGTAGGAGTTACAGAGCTGCATAATAGGAAAGGCAGTGAAGTACTGAACTGAAGCCAACCCTACCACACCCTGCAGAGACTGACAGGCATTGGGGTGTGCCTTTGGGTCATCAGGCATAACGGCCACGCCATTTCACCACGCCCTACCCTGCAGACACCGACAAGTGTCATGGTGTGCCTTGGGGTCTTTGGCCCTTATGCGCACCCCATTCCATCAGGAAATATGGTGAGATGGGTGTGGTATAGGAGAATGGGGTGAACTTTGGTGCTGAAGAGTCCAAGGCACACCTTGATGCCTCTCAGTGGCTGCAGGGTGTGGGTGGGGGTGGAATAGTATGAGCATTGCAGGTGACAATCCCAAGTCACAGCCCTGGTGCCTGTCATTCTCTACAGGGTGGGGCGTTATGTTGGAAACCCTAATGCCTCAGGCGTTCGTTGGTATTTTCACTCCAAATTTTCAACATGATTTTTTGTGACCCCAACCTCATGAATAGGGGTAATATTAGTTTGTTAGCCGAAAGCTGCTTTTGCACAGCGACTATGGCATTTGTCACCACAGGTGCGAAAACACATTCCGAACAGGATGTAAAAAATGACAGCTGTACTGTTAATGGGGAGGTGTAAAAAATGGCAATATTGAAAATCTGCAGTGAAAATATTAAAAAAACTGGAAGTCACGAGTGTGTGTAGAAACTGTGCAATGCACACCCGTAATGCAATTAGTTTGGGGAATTTTTACAGCAGATTGTTAACACAGACATTTTGGAACCTCCGATCATGAACAGTGTCAGTGTGATTTTCTTTATCTGTCCCAAACAATGATTTCCCACAGCGACCACGCATTTCTGTGCTGAAAGTGTGAAAACACATTTTGGCCACGTTGAGAAAAATGACAGCTGCACTGTTCATAAGGAAGTGTGGAAAAATGCCACTGGTGAAAATCTGGACTGAAAATATTACAAATTCATGAACTTACGAGGGTGCATAGAAACTGCGCAGTGCTCACTCGTAACACAGTCATTTTATGAACTTTTGTCACCAAATTTTCAACATATCCATTTTAAGACCTCTGCTCATGAACAGTTTCACTGTGGTTTTCTTAATCTGTCCCAAACATTGATTGCGCACACCGACTGCGCCATTGTGCGCTACATGCGCGAAAACACATTCTCTGTGAGATATGAAAATTGACAGCTGTACTGCTCATAAGGAGGTGTGGTAAAATGGCAATGTTGAAAATCCGGAGTGCAAATATTAAAAATTCTCAAACTTACGAGCGTGCGTAGGAACTGCGCAACGCATGCTCGTGAAACAGTCAATTTTAGGAATTTTTTTCACCAAATTTTCAACATAGCTATTTAAGACCTCTGCTCATGAACAGTGTCACTGTGATTTTCTTAATGTGTCCAATACATTGATTTTGCATACCGACTGCGCCATTGTGCGCTACATGTGCAGAAACACATTTTCGTCGAGATGTGAAAAATGACAGCTGTACTGCTGATAAGGAGGTGTGGTAAAATGGTAATGTTGAAAATCCGAGTGCAAATATTAAAAATTCACGAATTTACGAGCATGCGTAGGAACTGCATAAGCAACGCTCAGTAAAACAGTCATTTTAGGAATTCTTTCACTAAATTTGCAACATAGGCTTTTTGAGAGCCCACCTTATGAACACTGGCACTGTCATTTCATTAATCGGTCCCAAAAGGTGATTTTGTGCAGTGACCACAAAATCACCCTTCGGGCCTGATTAACGCCATGACAGTGACAGAATTCATGAGGCGGGGTCTCAAAAACCCCATGTTGAAAATTTGTTGCAAAAATTCCAAAAAATGCCTGAGGTATGCAGCAAAGTTGAAAAACCCCTATTTATGAAATTATACAGCTTACCGGCATTTCCTCAGTTCGCGGTCAGCTTTGAAGAGTGTAGAGATATTCCCGGTCCACGAAGATCATCGGCGCGGACTCCGCGGGTAAGTATGGGGTGGGGGATGTGAGGAGGCATGGGCAAAGAGTGAGGGTGCGGTGGGGCAGGGAGACTACGAGGACCATTTTTTGTTCACAGTTTTGTTGTTTTTTATTATTAAGACAACGCTGGACATTTGCCATGCTAGGGTGGGCTCCCCGGCAGCTGGAAAGGAGTGTTTGGGTGGCTGGAACCGACAGAGTTGGGCACCCGTCATCTAACAAGTTTTGCCATGCTGAGGTGGGCTCCGAGCGTGACCCTTGAAAGCTTTTGGTGGGCGTGGAGCCGACAGGATTGGGCACCCCATCAGCTACAACAGTTTTGCCATGCTGGGGTGGGCTCCCAGGCGTGGCACCTCACTAACTTTTTGGTGGGGCGTGAGGCGACAGAGGATTGGGCACCCCGTCGGCTATATAGTGTGTGCGGGGGGGGGGAGGAGTGCATGAGCATGCAATACGCGTGCATGCGCTCTTGCATCTGTGTGGGGAGGGGGAGCGCTGCTCACTGAAGTGGTGCTCTCCCTTTCAACTGTACGGCACTGCATTTTGGATCATCGCACTATGCTTCTTGCGCATGCGTCCAAGCAAACATAAAAATGGTTAATCACATCCCGAATCCATGGCTTTAGTTTGTTTGCTTTGTGGGTTGCAAAGTGAGCATGTAGATTGAAAATAACATGAGTTACAAGAATTACTAGAGATGGCATTCAGTTTTCCAAATAACTTTCAAAGTCTAGAATACAGATCCATTTCTTTACAGCCCATAAGTGAAAATGGAAAAGAAACTGTCATCATTTCTAAGTCATGATGGATGTTACACCAGGCAATGCACTGTGATCCATTTCATGGATCTTTTCAAGCTTGAACAAAGTAAATTCAAAAGTATTACCTTACACAAGCATTAGCTTATAGCCTCGTTGCCATGACACGGACCAAGTTGATGTTTTATTTCCGGGTACTTCTTCTCTGTTAGGAAAAAGAAAACAAATATTGTGAAATGGTTTGACTAAGAGATACAGAAACAGTCAACAATACACACTATACCTGCTATACATACTCATTGTGGACAGTATTTCAATGTGTGCATCGGTAACAACTTCAGCAACCAATATTCCACATTTTGCCATGTTTTGAAGGCTTCTCTCAAATGCTATTAGTTCCATGTTGGTTTATTTTCCACCAATCTCATGGACATCCACTATCTGTATGTCCACCATCTGGTTTAAGTAAGATTTTAACTCAGTTTTTAAATTTGCATGACTTTTAGTGTCTACAAAATGCTGAGGCATGGTGTTCCACAACTTGGGTGCCTGTACTGAGAATGCCCACTCGCCAATACAGGTTGAAAGTTTAGGTGAAACTAAATGGGTAGTTGATGAAGACCTTAATGTTCTACCTTCTCCTCTGAGTTCAATTAAATTAAATAGTAGGGATCTATGTCTGAGCTTCATTGTGTTATTGAGTAGACAACCCAAATTACATGAAAAATGTAACTTAGGTGGTAACCAGCCAAGGTAATGATGGGTATTGTACGGTATTGCTGTAACAAATCGACAGACTGCATTAAAAGTCTTATTAGGCTGGCCCGACGGCACAGCAGAAAGATTCACCACTTCGGCGCTGGTGACCCGAGTTCGGGAACAGACTCAGGTGTCGGAGGGCCAGCAGTGGGAGAGAAGGCTTGAGAGTCCAATGACTGCTCACCTTCTCTCAGGGGGAGGGTGGGGTTGAGGCCCGGCACCTGCTGATTCCTGGTGGAGGCTGGCCCACCGGCACAGCAGAAAGATTAACCCCTGTGGTGCCGGTGACCCAGGTTTGGGAATGGAGTCGAGTGTCGGAGGGCCGGCCAGGGGAAAGAAGGCTTGAGTGTCCGATGACTACTCGCCTTCTCTCAGGGGGAGGGTGGGGTTGTGGCCCGGCACCTGCTGACTCCTGGTGGAGGCCGGGAGAATAGCAGTGCGGCAGGGTCCCTCTGGCTACAGGGGTGTGACAGACGTTGGCATCTGCCTTGACATTCTGCATATCATGACCTCATGGGAGAAAATGGAGGAAAAAATGGTGCACCAGCCAGTTGGATAACAGACTACTGGACCCTCGCCATCAGGGCTTGTGGGCCACCAAATGACCACCCCAGCAGCACCCAGGACCACTGGCTGGCCAGTAAGGCTAATTCCCATCATAGGAAGGGGACCTGCCTGATGAAGGAATACATCAAGGTACCCTGGGGGGGGCTGCAATGTGGGGTGGTGGGTGGAGGGGAGTAGTCCAGGATGAGTGTGCCCTTGAGAGGCCCGAAGGAGAGAATGGCTGGTGTGCGGGTGGAGGAGCACAAAAATAAAGTCTTATTAACTAGATTTAAATCATTCCCTGTTAACATTGTGAATAAAAATTAATTATAACGTAACATAAGCAGGGGTACACTTTATGAAACAGATCCCCTGGCTTCTCTTGTTAAACTGTTTTCTTTATATGAGCTGAGAAAGTCAAATTAGAGTACAATAGGACTCCTAGATATTTTGATTCTGTAACCTGTTGCAGCATTGAACCAGCCAAATCAAATAGCTGCAGTGGTTTACATTTATTTAGCTTACGTTTTGATCCAAAAATAATACACTGTGTTTTCTTTGTATTTAACATCAAGCTGCATCAACCATACATTTAAGGCAGAAACATTTTAATTCAAGGAAGAATTAATTTCCTCCATTGATGCTGAACTGGTAAAAAGAATAATATAATCTGCATAGAGTAACAGACTAGACCTGGAAGGAATTTTTTAAATAGGGTCAATATATAATGAAAACAACAGGGGTCCTAAAATGGACCCCTGGTGGGACTCCTTGTTCCAATATATGTGTCTGATACAGCACACCACCAAAGTTAACCCTCAATGGGCAATTTGAAAGATAACTTTGAAACCACATGCAGAGGTTATCCACCAGGCCAATGTCCTTCAGTATCTGGAGCAGCGTGGCATGGTTTACCAAACTGAATGCCTTCAATGGTTCTATGTCATAAGGGTGATTGCCGAATGCTGATCGTCCTTAAAGTGTACATCACCAAAAATTCAGTTTGTTATTATTACAACTCCAAGCGTAGTGGCGGCACAAAAAACTAGTTTTTTCTTTAATGAGGGGCTGCCCCTGCAGCCCCTAATTTTAGATTCTCAACTCAGGGATGCATGTTGGGGTGGGGTGCGTCCATGTAAATAAAAAAACTGTCTCGGGCTGGGCGCAACAAAATATGCTGGCACCCAGTCCAGAACCCTGAATCCCCGCCACCCCAGGCCAGCACCCACCCCACCACACCACGGCGCCAGCTTGGTGGCAATCCGTGGCACCACCCCTCACAAAACCTCCTGCCCCTCGCTCAGTGCACTCGCTCCCCCTGGGCACATATACATGCATGACATCCTGTCGCCTTTCGTGAACCCTCCCCATTCAGTCGCCCTGCCTACACCCTCACCATCAGGGCAGTCACCACAAGTGGGTCGCCGTTTTGGTAGGCGTCCACTTGTGGTTAGCCCAGGTCACAGGATATCGCCTTCAACAGGTCTACAAAAGCTGCACCAGTTAACTTGCTGAGGTCCATAGATCTTAAGGTGTGGTCCGTAAAGCATCCTGTAGTAAAAGACTTCTGAAAGCCATGCTTCTTCGGAGAACAAAGTCCATTAGCCCTGAGATATTCTATGATTTGTTCATTTATTATTTTCTCTAGCATTTTACTTAGTGGGGACAAGACTGATATTGGCTGATAGTTTTCTGTATAAGAGTGGCAGCAGGGACATCAAACTTCCATCCACGACCATACGCACACCATAATGACAGCTAGGAACTCTAAAATTTTCCAGTCCATGGTGTCCAGTGCCCAGCCCCCCACCTCAGTCTCACTCTAGTGGGATTTCTGTAAAATTATAATTAGCTGAATGATCACCTGGCTGGAGTAGAATGAAGGATCGATGAAGTGGAGGAGAGAATAACGGTCCTCAAGGAGGGCACATTGCAGCTGAGGAAAGCAGTGAATTCAATGATCCACTACGTGGAGGCCCTCTAACAGAAACATATAGATCTTAAAGTGAGATCAAGATGGGACAATTTACATTTCACTGGCTTACCTGAAGGGCTGGAAATGGGTCAGATGTCCCAGTTTTTGACTGATCTTTTGAAAGATGTGCTCACATTATTCAACACAATGGATTTTCATATCAAACAAGCCCATAGGGCCCTCATCCTGAAGCCAACAAATCCTAAGGCCCGTCCTCACCCCACCTTAATGAAATTTTCATCCTATCGCAATAGGGAGGAGATATTATAGTGGGTCTGGCAGCAAAAAGAGGTGCGCTATAATGGTGCAGCCTACACTTCAACCAGGATTACCCCCCCTTCCCCAAAGTGCAGCATAAACGACTCCAGTACTTCGATGTAATTAAGACACGTTGTGCAAAGGGGATTCGATTTCAAACCCTCTACCTTGCCAGAATGCAGATCTTATGGGAAGATGGAGTACAACTGTACCATACTCCTGCCGATGCTGTGGCTGCACTCTTGGATCACAGAATAAATGTGGATGGCTGTCGCCCTTCCCAACCTGCAGAACAGCAGTCTACCGTGCCGGGAATGTGCTGGAATAGAAGGAGCTGCCATAATATAAAGCAGTCAGGCCTACGAGCAGCACACAGTACCATAGGGGACATCCGTAATCTAATTCAACAGTTTCAGCACACTACTTTGAGAGTAACCACCAGAAATAAAGATGCTTGAACTTTAGCCCTACTAGAGACCTGCCTATGAGACCGTTCTGGAGAGCTGGTTCTTCTCCAGGAGTTGTCCGCCACCTGATTTCCTGATGTCCACCCATGGCATTTTGGCAGCCTACAACATCTCACAAACCCCAACTCTTGCTCTGGAGATTTTGTTTCTCGTGACCAGGAGGAGACTGCAGCGCAGCTCTTCTGAGTGGCTTACCTCTTGACTGAAGAAATCAGCTGAATCCAGAACTGTTACGTATCTGCTGCAGGGGCTGCTGTATGGTAGGAGGTCAGCTAGCCATTTTGCTGAGCTTCCCCGTAGCGGGTTAATATAGTGCTACCGAAACAGCGCATGAATAACCATGCGGTCTAAAGCGTGGAATGCAGTACAGTGACAGGGGTATAATAGCAGTAGGAAACTACCGTTACCCCCATTGCACTAGGAACTGGAGGAAGGAGTAAAGATGCCAGAAGTGCTGTGCCTGGCCGTGCCACTCTCGTGGTGGAGTGGCTAAGGCACAAGCACCTGACGCTGTGGAGACCTGGGGTTGGGGTTCTATTCCCTGTCTCCTGAGATTTTAAAAACTAAGTTCCCCACTTCTGGTATTTCCTTTTTCCCCTTGGTCCACACCCCCCCTCGGAGGTGGTTATTTTAGTTTGGGAGGTGTGGGTGGTGAAAACAAGGATTTTGGCATTGTTGCCAATGGTGTGCGCTGTGGTGTTCCGGTCGGCGTTTTCATCTGACCCTATTTTGCCACATGCCATTTTGCATATGGCATTGTTGTTTTGCATGGTTTCAGCTGCTACATAATGACCCCATCCCAGGCTTCCCAGATCAAAGTGTTTGGACACTCACTAACTCTAACTGTACTATTGGGGTTGGACTCCTGGGGCGGGTGGAATACTTCATGGAGTGGGGGGGTACAGACACGAAGCTTTGCAGGGAGGGGGAGCAGCAGCTTGCTTCATTTGGGCACCTTGGCTGCACTTTCAATGTGGACACCAGCAGGTGATGATGCTTTGGTCACAGTTGCTTTGTTTGTTTTTTATTATTATTATTTAGTAGCACAGTGCAGTGAATACATCTTATTCTATGGAGGTTACCACAGCTCTATCCTTAATTACACATGAGTTCTCCCAGCTGATTTCAACTGCTGGGAGATCCATTCAGAATGTCTTCATCAGGTAACTATCCCTTGGCAAGGCACAAGTTGAGGAGCTTTCTCTGGTCAGAGCAGCTGGAGGCTGGTCTCGGGGGGGTTGGGGGAACTGTGCGGCTTCCTGCACTCTGCTCCCTCATCTGGGGGGGGCAGGTGCTTTGGGCTTTCCACCATCCTCGGGCTGGACCACAGGCCTTCACCTAAATGTTATTATATGGAATCCCTAGTACACTTCTTTAAATACTGGCTATAGACAGTCTCATATTGCTCTAAAAATCTGATGATGTGCAGGATGGTGCATGATGGGGACAGCTGTCTGGATCGGGAAACCAGCCCAGATGAGGGGCCAAGCCCTTGCTTAATCATTTACTCTAATGCAGATTTCCCCACCCAGTAGGATACTGTGGGATTGGGCGGCAATGGGATCCATAGTTTGACAGGAGGTGCCCTGCTGGGCAAGGGGTCTTCCATTTCGGCCCTTTGACTTATTTTATGTGACTCTGGTGGGGATGCTCCCACTGTTAGAGGCTTTGGGCCCATTTTGGGAAAAAGGAGGGCTGAAGCTGGGAATGCTCCATACCCAGAAATTCTGAATCCTTTGTTAGGAATTTCAGGGGCCCTGCAATGGATTACTTCTACTTGGCTAACGGAGGGGAGGGGAGGGGAGGAGAAAGATGCCCAATGTTTACTTTGCAGATTTTGCTGTGGCTTCTTCTTTTTGTTTCCCATTCCAGATTTCTTGTTTTAATGGACTCTTCTACAGTTGAAGTAGTCCAAGTAGTGGCCCCAGAATTCTGGGGACATGGTACCACTACCAGACCTCACCAGAGCTCCCCAGTGTACAGTATACTGTCAGGTCTAGGGTATTGTGCAGGGAGTATTTTACTTTACTGCTCTATTTTTGAAGCACTTATAGAAGTTATCACAGTTTGTTGTGTACCCTGTCGGCAATGTTATATTTTACAGGTTCATGGGGAGATTTCATCAAGCAGTGGTTGTTGGATGACTGTGGTGAATTGGTGTGGGGCGGGAACCTCAACCTTGAGGAAATATTTGAGTCTTTAGGCTAAGGGTATCATGACTACTTTAATAACAAATGTTCTCACATATAATGTAAATGGCCTATCACATCACATAAAATGAAAAAAAAAATCTTGACATATGTGAGAGAGGCAAAACCAGATTTTATTCTGCTGCAAGAAACACACCTTACTGATACCGAACATTTAAAGTTAACTAAATTTGAGTTTCAGCAGGTTCACTTCTCTTCCTATAAGGCTGGGGGTGGAGAGGAGTAGCTGTGCTGATTCCCAATGGAGTCCCATTTTTGCAGTCCGAAGTGCGCACTGATGCAGAGGAACAATATGTTCTGGTCAGTGGTCTGTATAAAGGCCAGCTGCTCACACTCATCTCAATGTTTGCCCCCAGCAGCAAACTTTATATTTTTCTGGAAACTCCTTACCTTAATAGTAGAAAAGGCAGAACGTGTTTGATCTGTAGGGAAGATTTTAACTTAATCTTCATACAGAAGTTAGATAACACTTCCCAGATACCCCGAGGTGGGAGGTAGTCACTAAGAAAGTTAGGACATTCCTAAATCAGTTAGGATTAGTAGACATCTGGAGACACTTACAAAGGTCCACCCTGGGTTTTACATATTATTCTCAAACACATTAGAAGTATTCCAGATTACATATTTTCCTGCTAGCGAAGGAATCTTTGGAGAGGTTGCAGAGATGTCAGATAGAACCTATTGGGCTATCAGACCTTGCCCCATTAACGCTTGAATTAGACCTTCAAGTTGCAAAATGGTCCTCATTTTGAAGACTAAACACTTCCCTACTCCAAGATAAGGAAGTGCAGGAACAAATCCTTGTGCTTATTGAACAAGCAGTGCAAGAGAATGCTGGGTGTAATCCAACCCCCAGGATCCAAAGGGACACCATAAAGGTAATAATTTGGAGTAAATTAATTGCTATAGTGGCCCACCAAAAAATAAACAGATCAGAGTGCCAACAACACTTAGAAGCTAAAATAAAGCAGTTACAGGTACTATAATAGGTTAAGGTAGCTAGGAACAGGGGGAGAGAATGTTACAGGACCTTCGTAAAAAGCTGAACTGCATCTTAGATTATAGAGTAGAGCAAAATCTTAATTATCTCTGACAGGGATATTACGAAGGAGGACCGAGGGCATTAAACCTCCTCACATGCAGGCTAAGATCACAAAGATAATGCACCCTGGAACTGGGGATAAGGTAACTAAGGCCACCAACATGGCAGAGGCCTTTTATTCCTATTATAAAATATTATATCAGGCTAAGGATAGTCAGCCGGTAGAACAAATTCACTCTTATTTAGAGAGGCTAAATCTGCCTAAAATCTTGCAGGAACAAAACGATAAGCTTTGTGCCCCAGGTACAACTGCAGAAATCTTACACGTGATTGCAGACAGCAAAACAGGAAAATGCCCAGGCTCTGATGGGTTTCCTTCAGAACTTAATAAAAGCTTCAGAGATGCTACTGTACCCCTGCTGAGAGCGGCTTACAATGCAGCCTTAGCAGAGGAGGCCTCACTTGCATCTTCTTGGAATTATGCAGTAATCACTGTGCTCCCCTAGCCTGACAAGGACCCAGCACTCTGCCCCTCATATCACCCGATATCCATTCTAAATGTTGACTGTAAATATTTGATGGCTAGCCTGGCTAAGAGGATGGAAGCACTCCTTCTCCAATTAGTCAATGTGGATCAAACAGGATTCGCAGCAGGCAGACAAGCTGCAGATGTCAGGAGAACATTGCACGTTATAGATCATCTTAACCACACTAAGACTCTGGCGGTAATAATGAGCATGGATGTCGAAAAGGCACTTGACCAGGTTAACTGGATGTTCTTATACAGGGTCCATCCCTGGTTTTGCTTCTCTCCCACCTTTGTCAAGCTTATTCAAACATTATATCAATCACTGCAGGCCTTTATTAGAGCCAATGGATATTTGCCCCAGAGATTCAACCTGGCCTGTGGAACGAGATAGGGCTGTCCCATTTCCCGATACTGTTCGCCCTATATATTAGAGCCCCTTGCTCAGAAGGTGCAGCTAGATAGAGATAACAGAGGAATTCAGATGGGCAGACGGGAGCAAAATATTGCCCTCTATACAGATAATGTGCTTCTATACCTGCACGATCTGCAGACCTCTCTCTCTCTCTCGGGTAATGGAGCTGATAGGAGAATTTTCCTCTTTCTCTGGTCACACATTGAAGGCCTCCAAACAGAAGTACTAAACATTAATTATGTCCTCCAAGAGAGCTTCAGCATGGGTTTACCATGAGATGGGGGGTAGTTAAAATGAAACACCTAGGCATTCATCTGAGATATAATCTGGCCCACCTTTATCAAGACAATGATGACACCTGGCGCATCAACTGAAACTTGATATTGCCAGGTGGTCCACTCTCCCTCTTCTATTTACGCCAGAACCCAGTCCATAAAAATGAATTCGTTACCCCGCTACTTGTAGTAATTTCAATGTGCACTGGTGTATCTTACTAAAACGTGGATGGTTTCAGTGCAAAAGTTGCTTTATAAATTTGTCTGGGCAGATGCTAAACCTAGAGTATGGAGTGTAGTGCTATTGATAAAGAAGAAGGGTGGGGGATGGGCATTCCCAGACCTAGCAACATACTGGGTAGCAGCTCAGATAAAATTAGTCATATTATGGAATAATCCAATTTACCTAGTCTACCGGAAACATACAAGAAGAGAACTCATCATTGAGAATTCCCCTTATGGTTGTGATTTATAATTCAGTACTTAACAAATTACACGCTCCCTCTCTGTATCAAACGTAGAAGTCACATTTATGGCATGGGATAGGTTTATTAAACATATACAGGCCTAGTTGTGGCACTTCCAGTGTCTGACCTGGGGTAAGGCCTTTCCCCCCAGCGCCATACACCCTTGGTGTAGACCACAGGCCCAGAGAGACTTTAGAACTCCTGACCAGATCTTCGTAGACAATGCATTTAAACCATTTGAAGAATGCAAAACACAGTTTTGATGGCAGAATAGTGATCAGTTTAAGAACTTTCAGATTTGTAACTATGTCCAGACTTTTTCCCAATCTCAAGACAACAGCTAGAGAGGGAACAGCATGTCTCTTGCCTTGATCAAATTGTTACCACGCTGGAACAAAAGGGCAAATCATTAGGATTTACAAATTTCCTCTTTCATTAAAACAGCACACCACTCACTGTCTTACTACAAAGTGGCAGAGAGAGGCAGGGATCCATTTATCAGCTGAAGAATGGGCTAACATATGTTGTTGTTCATTTCATACTTCGTCATCACCCAAATGGCATGAATATTCATGGAAGGTGAAGGTATGATTCTTTATCACACCTTCTATAAAAGCACTTTGGGACCCTGTCTCCACTTCAGCGTGTTGCTGGGAGTTACATGCTGACTATACGCATATATTTGTGACACGCAAAATATTCAGAAGTTTTTTGGAGTGCAATTGCAATAAAAGCGAAACTGCAACAGATGTTTATCATTCAATCCCCCTTACAGTTTCAGCACCTCATATTGGGACTGCCACCAGCAGGACTAAAATCTGGGGTCACCCCTTATATGTTGTACATCTGTATAGTTGCAGCAAGTAAAGCCATTACTTGGAGGTGGCCACAGACAGACCCTTCAATTATTACAGAATGGTGTTCTGTCATTGAAGAAATAGCAGAAATGGAAAGACTAGCATTTCAGGTTCAGGGCAGGACAGAAGTGTACACGGAGTGGTGGACTGGATGGAGGGTGATGAGGCGGAAGACTTATTGCAGGGAGTGGTGGTTGCAGGTTCACATGGGGATGGGGTCCCCTCACATTTAACGAAGTAGGGCCCCTGAGGAGAGGGCAATAGGTGTGCAGTCCATGGGGGAAAGCCCAAAACCAATTTAATTTTGTGGTCAAGAAAGATAACACTGATTCCGTTGGAGCTGCCCATCTGCCACCTGGATGCCCAACAGCACAATGCAGTGAAATATGGTTGATGGAACATCATATTATATCTCTCTAAAGGTCTTTTTCTGTTGTTTATTTTCTGTTTAACTGGTTGTGTTTTATAACGTTCATTGTTTTTGCCTTTGTTAAAATGGATGGGCTACATGTTACAGTACAATGTAGTTTGTCACTCGATGGAACAGGCTGTGAACGGTAATATGCTTGCAAGATTGTACAGTGATAATGTAAAGTGCTAACAAAGAAAGTATATAAGAAAAAAAAGAATTCCTGCCATTAACCACCTCAGCTGGCCTCCATAAGAATGATAGCGATGAAACTATTCAAGATGAATTTTCAAAAAAAAAATATAAGAAAAATAGCAGGACAACAGGACGCAGCATGAGATTAGAGGGAGGCCGATTAAGGGGTAATATGAGGAAGTTCTTTTTCACAGAAAGGGTGGTGGATGCATGGAACAGCCTACCTCAGGAAGTGGTGGATGAGGACATGAATACAGTGCAGGGCTTCAAACAGGCATGGGATAAGCATAAGGGAGAAATACAGATGAGTATAACTAGGCCATTGCCAGAGTAAAGGTCTATGGCACATTCATAAGGTAGAAAAAATGGGCAGACTGGATGGGCCTTGTGGTCCTTATCTGCATCAACTTCTATGTTTCTATGACTTAGATAAAATCTCTGCATATGCCACAAAATGGGGTATGAAACTAAATACTAACAAATGTAAAGCCATGCACTTGGGCCAACAAAATCGTCATGCTTCACATATTTTGGGGGTTCCATCTTACACACCACTTGTGATGAAAGAGATGTGGGGATTATTGTCTCAAATAACTTGGAGCACTCTAAACAAATCAACCAAGTTATCAATAAAACTAAGAAGGACATCTGGTCTATTAGACGTAATATAAAATCACGAGATCCTAAGGTTATGATGCCCCTGTTTAGAGCATATGTTAGACCCCATCTTGAATATACCTCCCAGTTGTGGTGCCCATTTAAAAGATCCAATTGCAGTCATCGGGAGAAACTGCAGCGAAATTACACAAAACACATAAACAGTTTATATAATATGACATATGAAAGTAGATTAGCCTTCCTCAACCAAATGACATTAGAAACTCGTTGTCTACGGGGCAACCTACTTTTCCTGATCGATATTATTCAGGACCCCTATGTGATGACTGAACTGGGTTTTGAGTTTAAAAACAATACCTATGATACTAGAGGCCACTCACTTCAACTCACAGGAAAACATTTTAATTATAAAAATAGAAAGTTGTTCTTCACCCATAGGGTCACAAATCCCTGGAATAAGCTGCCTTTAGATATATTCATCAGCAAAACCAAGACTGAATTTAAAAAACGCCTTGATTCTTTTTTGCTTTAAGGGCACACTCTAACTTATTACTCATTAGTATAGGAGCATTCATGGGCTACACAAGCCCCCTCGCTCCTTACCATCCTTAGTATCATTAGTATGAACGAGCATTCATTATCATTCTTTGGCAGCCAGCAGAGGTGGTGAGCAACTCAGTCTGCTCTGGTAGTGGTTGTGGCAGTGACACTGGAGGAGGCACTGAAAACAGAATGAGAATTTTTTTTTTATATATAGGTTTTTATGGCTCCCCGAGTCTGGCAGGCGGCTCCAGTCCCTCTCTCGGAGGGACTCGGTCAGCGACCACACCATTCCCTGACCTAACCCCCCCTAAAACCCCCACAGGTCTTCCCCCATGGCTGGGTTGGGGTGAAGGTGCACCAGCTACACACAAGAGAAATCCAGGCGTCGAGGGGCCACCCGGGCTGCTGGTGCGGCAATCATGGAGCCTTACCAACTCCTTTTTCTCCCATCCCCTCTCCCTACCGATGTAAAGACGCCAGTGCATGCCTTCCCAACCAGTACCGCCCTCCGGCCACTGCCAGAGGGCAGTCAGCGAGTAGGATGACAAACCTCCCTCCCCCGAAAGAGGAGAGCAGTCCTCCAGACACTCAATCCTCTCTTGCCCCTGCTGACCCCCGGCGGCCTGGGCTCATTCCTGAATCTGGGCCATCGGCGTGGCGTGAGGTGTAGCGACCCTCTGCTTCAACCTCCAGCACCACGGGGCCAGCCCAAGAATGAGAAATTTTAAAGTATCAAGCCGACACAAATAGCAAAGAGGGGACAAGATGTGATGGTAATCGCTGGAATTAGAGCTTGATGATGATCAATGGAAATCCTCAATGCCGGCCATACTGATAGCCATAAAACTGTGCCTAAAACTGTGCTAAAAGCTGCACCTTATCTATTCTCAGGCCACGGGGGAGACACTTATTTTTTTTTTTTGCCCCTCCTCACCCCCTGACCCGACCACTCCTTTGGGCCACCTAGGGCCCATGGCCACCGACCTCTTCCAGTCGTTATCTGCTGCTCTCCATGTACATCAATGGATTCCTCCAGGTGACCCGATGTAACTCTACATTGCGTGGGATTCCCCCCCTCCAGAGGAGAAGTGCTCATGGGTACAACCAATTAGCCCATGGGATTGGCGGGGGGGGCAGCATGGGACTATCCTGGCTTACGTGGCATGCCGGGGACTGGTGGCCATCATCTGGTCAGTCCAGGGGCATTTTCCTTGTTTTTCTGGGGGAGCGTGACATGCCATATGACGTCAAGGTGTACGCTGATGTCCAACTTGCTCCCACTCATGGTGTGACCCGACATGTTGCCATACTCCCGGCCTCTGCCAGGGGCCAGCAACCACTCAGCCACAACCCCCCCCTTCCTCCCAGGAGAAGGTGTGCAGTCATCAGACACACGAGTACATTCTCAAACCTGGGTCGTTGACGTCACAGGCAGAAATCAAATCGTTGCGACAGCTGGCCCACTTCACTTCTTTATACTTTTTTAAACTTGTTTTGGTGTAGTACAAGTTAATTTCAGTGAATTTGAGTCTCTCTAGTTTGTTAATCAGGTCTTTGAGGCTATCCATGAATTCAGGTGCAACCTTGAAGATGTCTGCAAAAATGTCCCCAGCTTCTTCTTGACGTCGTAATGACATTGTGGTCCATTCAAGGCTGGTGGTTGTAGTCATATTCTCACCCTACCCTGAAGATCTGGCCAGGATTTCTGTTACTCTTTCAGTTTCAGATTCATAATCAATGCTTGTATTGTGAATAGTAGTTGAAACGGAAATAAACACTACGGGTTAGCTTGATAACATCACAAAAAGACCATATTGGGAAACCACTGTTCAAACAAGTGCCACAAAATGTAAAGAATTGGAGCATCAAAAGGTAAAATTGCTCCAGAAACTACAACAAGCATTTGTCAATTCCAAATGTTCGCTGCCTGCGTTGCTGTTGTACTAGGTGGCCAGTCTATAGCAATCAAGAAACATAGGTAGGGACCGGCATTGACACCAACTTCATGATTACAAAGAACTTTCTTTCCTTCTTATTTTTTATTCCTGCAAAATTCACAAAAATAAATTTCTTCATGGTCACGAAGTTAGTATAAGTGCCAGTGTTTACCTACATTTTTAAAGGAGCTGCATGGCAGGGACACACCAGAGGGCAGGGAGGATGTAAAGATGCCTGCTGTAAGGTGGAGGTGGTGGCTACTGTAAGTCCCATCTGTGCCCAGAAGCCAGTCTACCCCAGCCAGAGTGAGCTGGTGGTAAGTTTGTGAGAAAACAGAGGCATAAGAGCTGGGGGACTCAGATAGGCTGCTGCTGAAGAGGAGGAGGAGGAGGAGGTTGTGTAGCCCTACAGGAAGGGGTGGTAGCATGTTGGTGGGACTGGTACAGGGATAACAAGGCAGGAGACAGGCCAGAACAGGGACTCTTCAAACTTCTCCAATAATAATGCCACTCAACTGGTTGGATGGCAGAGTCATACAGATGAAGGAAGGTAGCCGCTGTCTGGTAGGCATGGCTACCTGTTTTCAACTACACAAAGTTTCCACCCATCAATTGGCAGAGCAGAGTCATGATCAGCCTCACGTATCATTGGACTGTCACGGTTGAGCACATTGCAGTTTGAACTGCACTGAATCCAACAGTGACACACCTCTGAAATCCACTGTCACAGTAATGTGTTCGCCCTTGTGCAAGTGCAAAGGGGAAACATAAAAACCATTCCAATATAAAGCCCCAAAAGTTTCTGGTCTGACAGTATAAAAACAATCGGCACCAACCGTGATGACATCTGTGCACCCCAGTAGCAACAACCAAGACTGTGGTTACTATCTGGATGGGGCCCAGGGTCGGTGTCAGGTTTTTGTGGGCCCTGGGCAATGCACCTCTAGTGATCCCCCCTCAGACCTGTCAGTCTGTGTAAAAAACAAAAAAAACCAAAACAGATGATTTGCCACCAGTCTGACTATACAGGTGCAAATATCACCCCAATGCCAACCTAACCGACCGTTCATCACCTACCCAACACACAGCACAGGCAGAGCAGCGACCCACTGTTTCTACACACAGCAGTGAACTATTAAGAGTCATACAATTCAGTTTCAAAATTTCAGAGAGACTTTTGATCAAAGCCAATCCAATTATTCAAGACCACAAGTCACCACCAACCCAGCAGGCTGAGCCACTCATGGTCACACTCATGCCCGAGACCCCCCCCCCCGGGGCCCAGCTATCCATCTGTCCTGTGTCTCTCCCATAATAAATCAAAGATCCCAAACAAAGCTCAGCTGCAGGGCAGGGACTCTGGACTGCCCTACCTGGTGTGGAGGTACTGGCATGGCGGTGTGGTGCTGGTCAGTGATCACGGTCATCATGACTGTCACTATCGAGGGGAGGGGAGCTTCCCAAGATCACATCTGTTGCTTGTTGAAGTTGCTTGCTGCTGTGTCAACTGTCCTGGACTGTCTCTGCCTGCTGGTGCCGATAGCTCCACTGGCCCATGATGTGACGACGCACGACAACCATCGCTGTACAGTACTAGTCAGTCCGGCATGCCCGGCCACTCGGCCAATCAGTGCTACTGCTCTACCACTACTCCATCTGGCTATGCATGCCTTATTTTGAACTCCCGTGGCCCACCTTGCCTGGTGCCTCTTCTTCCCAACCAAACAACAACATGGCTAAAGTTGACTGGCAGGGCCACTGCTCAGGTAGTCCCCACCCTCTACCACACTCTTTTCTAGCCATTGGCCACCTGCTCATTCTATACCTTGCCCTACAGAACACAATGGATCAGAGCCCTGCCAGTCAACACAAGCAGGGTTGGGCTCGCACTTGCACAGGCCGACCTAAGGGGGGGGTCCGTTAGTTTCTCAGCTCAAATTGGTACTAGGCACTAGCAGTGAATGCTATGCTGTGAATATCACTTACAGCTTCACCGTAGGCAGTGGTGTTGTCGACTCAAAGCGCTGCGAAATCTGAATTGTGAGGGAAGAAATAGCGGAGTCCATGCAGAGCGGAGCTATGTTGGCAAAGTAAAGTAAAGACAACAGCCACTTTTTTTGAGCCCCTGCTGGGCCCCTCTCTGGTGTCAGGGCCCTGGGCATTTGCCCAGGTGGCCTGGGTGCTGACGCCGGCACTGATGAGGCCCTTATACAGCTCAACAACATGGACAACTATCAACATCTGGACACTGACCCAACAACAATGTTTAAAAGGAGGATTGACCACTTCTTTGAACACTTCATTAGCATGGGAATTATCTCTTCATAGGAATACTAATTCCTGTGAAAAGATTTTCCATTGGATCCTACATTTTACATCTTACCAAAGGTGCATAAGGACCCACAGTGACCACCTGGTAGGCCTATTTTATCCAGCATTGGCATTGGTTCATTAACTGACATTCTTTCCAGATTCATTGACTCATTCTTACAAACTATGGTCATTCATCTTCCATCTTTTTTAGGGACACCATGGTGTTTCTTGGGGCAATTGAGCACCTAACATTTTTGAAATTGGCAACTTGAGGCTTACAAGTGATGCCACATCACTTTATACAAGTATCAGACATCACTTGGGACTTAATACAGTTCCACTTTTTATTGTCTGTCAAACAGAGGAGGATATTTCTCCTGATTTCATCATTAACACCCTAGCTATCATCTCAGAGGGTGACTAGGAGGAAGAGCAGCTGGACTATGGAGGGCTCTGGAAGGGTAGAGGTGGTGGATCTGAGGCACATTCCTCAACCGGTACCACTACATAATTCTTACACCACTCTGGCAGGGTGGGACTACAAGAAGGAGGTACCCATGGTAGGGACCAGGGAGGATATGGGGATCCTCCATAGCAGAGAATCTAGAAAGGGTGGTGGAGAACCCCAGAGAAGGAGGAAGCAACTTCTTGTAGAAGACTAGACTGTGAGGGGGGACAGATCTGGGAACAGAAGGGGAGGGAAGACAGAGGTTAGGTGCCTGTGCAGTGCCATGGCCCGGAGGGATGAAAAGCAGATCGAGAGGATCACTAGGGCAGCAGGAAGGGAAGAGAAGCTGGATGTTGTTGTCCACCTGGGGACTAATGACCTGGCTAAGGACAGTGCTAGGCTAGTGCAGGGGGAGTCCAGGGAGCTGGGGAGTGGTCCTATGCAGGTAGCACATTCAGTGACATTTGTAGAGGTGCTGCCTGTCTACAACAAGGGGGGGGGGCTTCACATCAGGATCTTCAACTACTGGTTGAAGGAATGTACAGTGAGGAAGGGTTCGGCTACATTAGGGACTGAAGTCCAACCTGGAAGGATAACGGCATTTACATGGGTGATAGCTTGCATCCATATGGGAGGGGAACTATAGTTCTCAGTGGATGGTTTAAATGTTACTTCAGTGAACATTTAAACTAGACAAGGAGTGTGGCAGAAGAAATCAGGGAGGCAGAAACTGACACCCTCAAAGGCTAAAGTAGAAATTAGGGAGAACCAGAGGGGAGAAAAGTACCATAGGGTGCAAATTAATAAAGGAAGAAGGGTGGTAGAAATGAAGGGGAATGGAAATGACAGCATCAAAAACAGAGGAGGGAAAACACAAAGGAAAAAGCAGGGGTGATAATCAGTGTGGTAGCAAAATCTGAAAGGCCATGGGCCTGATTCTCGAAACTCAGTGCAAGCCATTCCAATGGCAGCTTGCACCGATTGCCAGTGCACCTAGGACCATGCACCCAATTCTCTGTTGGGTAGGATCCCGGCAGCAGAGTCCCACTGCAGCAACTGTGGCCATGCGCCATTCAGATGGCGCATCTGGATGGTGTGCTGCAAGCTGCAGGACGGCCGTGCGCTGCTCTCGGATGTCCCTGGTGGTTAGCGGCCCTCTCAGCCCTGATCCCCTATGCAGTAAATCTAATCACATCCCTGGCAGGCTAGCAGACCCCCCCAGCAACAATCCCCTATATATTACATTTAATCACATCCCTGGTGATCTAGTGGACCCCCCCAGCCCCATTCCCCTATGTATCATGTTTAATTGTGTCCCTGGTGGTCTAGCAGATCCCCCTTCTTATCCCCGATCTGCCCATATTAAAATAAATAACACTGATTCAGATACAGATGCCTTTCCCTGGTGGTCTAGCGGACCCCCCACCATCCCTGACCCCCTGTGTATTAAATCTAATCACATCCCTGGTGGTCTAGTGGACCCCCTCTCCCTATCCTTGATCTGCCCATATTAAAATAATAACAGTCCCTGGTTGTCTAGCAGACTCCCCCTCCCTATCCCCGATCAGCCCATATTGAAATAAATAACACTGTCCCTGGTGGTCTAGAGGACCCCCTCCATATCCCCAATTTGCCTCTACTGCAATAAATATCACTTTCTCAGGTGGTCTAGTGGACCCCCCATCCCAGCAGGCAGTGCTCCACCACCCCACCCCCTCTGACCCATCCCCGAGCCGGCGACAAGCACAGCCCTCCACTCTCCACCATGGCCAGCCACCAACTGAGCTGTCAATGAGCACGTACTGTATAAAGTACAAGCTCACTGATTGATGGTGAACTGTCAATCAAATGAGTGTGTACTGTATACAGTACACACTCATTGACAACTCAGTCGGTGGCCAGCCGTGATGGAGAGTGGAGTGCTGTGCCGGTCGCTGGCTCAAAGTTGGATCAAGGAGAGGAGTGGGGTGATAGGGTATTGCCTGCCAGAGTGGAGGAGGCCCACTAGACCACCAGGGAAAGTGATATTTATAGTAACAGGGGCAGATTGAGGATAGGGAGGGGAGTCCACTAAACCACCAGGGATGTGATTAGATTTAATACACAGGGGATCGGGCTGGGGGGTGTTGACTAGACCACCAGGAAAACACGTGTGCAAATGCCAAAGCCTAGAAAATAAGATTCAGGGCCTGGAAGCCATCATAGCAGAGGCCTACTTGGACGTTGTGTCCATCACATTGAAAACCATGACTGGGAAAGGGCCATATCAGGCTATATTCTGTTCAGGAAGGACAAGGTGGGAAGAAAAGAAGGGGTGTGCTGTTTTAAGTGAAGGAAAGCATAAAAGTGACAGAGATACAGGAAATGGGGTGGGCAGAGGTACTGTGGGTCACCCCGGAGAACGGGAACGGAGTCACTATTCAAACTGGTGTGATCTATAGACCTCCATTACAGGGGGTGGAGTTAGATAAGGTACTGGTGGAAGCCATTGACAAGATGACAGAAAAGGGGGAAGTGCTGCTGGTGGCAGACTTCAATATGCCAGATGTAGATTGGAGCCTCCCAGCAGCAGCTTCAACTAGAATCAGGGACATCTTGGACTCCATGCAGGGGGTGTTCCTCCGACAACTAGTCAATAAGCACACTCATGATGGAGCAATATTGGACCTGGTACTCACTAACAGGGACAGTGTAACAGGTGTCAAGGTGGGAGGCCACCTGGGGACCAGTGATCACTGTACAGTGTGGCAGGTGTGAAGGTGGGAGGCCACCTGGGGACCAGTGATCACCGTCCAGTGTGGCTCAATATATGGACACCTGCTGAATCAAACCACACAAGGCTGAGGGTCCTGGACTTCAGGAGGGTAGATTTTATAAAGATGGGTGAATGCCTCAGGCATGACCTGGGTAGGCTGGAGGAACATTGGGTGAAGCTAAAAAGGGCCACAGTGAAGACAAGAAACCTCTGGGTCAAGCAAGTTAGTAAATGTAAGTGGAAAAAGAAACTGCTATGGTTCTCGAAAGAGTTGGCTGAAAAGATAAATGCTGAAAGGGTAGCATTTGGAAGATATAAGAAGATGTAGAGGGAGGAGGATAGGGAAGTATATCAGGATGTATGCCCCTCCCCATGTCTAGGGGTAAATGGAAGAAAATTTAGGGGAGAGGTGCGCTGTACAGCACAGAAACACAGTCCAAGGATGAAAAACTTGTTACCTGGGTTCTGACGAGCACTTTCTGGTGGCCATGGGGTACAGCAGAGGCAGTCTTCAGTCTCTGCTATGGGGGGTACTAGGGGCAAACTGATAAGTGCACTTGAACAAATAAAAATAAAGCCATTGTCCATGCCAAATATAAAAGCAAAGATGGACAATTTAATCCAAAATAAATCCCCCTCCATGGAGCACAGAAGCAACCAACAATAAGCAAGCAGTTGAGACTTCATGGGCCCAGAGCCCTATCCAGTGCAGACCACAACGATCTTCACAGCACACACTTTTTTTTTCAAATGCAGCCAGGTTAAGCTCTTTCAGAGGTGGTAGTAGCAGCAGCACACAACCCAGGGCAGAACAAACGGCCGGACTGCCTCATTCTTGCCTCTCTCTCTCTCTCTCTCACTCTCTCTCTGAGACTCTGTTCTTCATGAACGTGCAAGGTAGCTAAAACTGACCAGGCCACAAGCATCCCCGAATGCATTCTTTACCGGGAACGGCCAACCCCACAGTGCGGCGCCCTGCAACTACTACCTCCTCCTGCACAATTCACCAGATGACGAGACAAAGAGGAACCAGATCTTCTGCCACTCCACTCAGCTGGACACAAAATAATGGGGGGACACCAGAAGCAGGTTGTCACCACTGCTTCCCACTCTGTGGACTCTTGCCATCACGAAGCACTCACTGTTGCAACCAGCTGAACTCTAAAGGGGTTCCCTCTCCAGCCTACTCCAGTGCCAAGTTTTACGAGGTAGGCCACAGGCAAATCCATACCGGGCCCCGGCACCCATCTCACGGTGAGAACTCCCATAACCCAACAAATGCAGCCCCAGACAGATTGAACTAATCTGCTGCTTTGAACAGAGACAAAAGACAGGCAGCCTGGGATGGTAATCACCCCACCCCGGCCCCAAACCCATGGCCCCGACGACCGCACTCTTCCCGCTAACTGCCACCCACTCCTGGGCCCCTCCCCCCCCCCGCACCAAAACTTCTCTTTTATGCTGCCAGACCCTAGCTAAGCAAGATTAAAATAAACACTTCCTGTAAGCTTCCCAAACAGGGTTGACGAGAAGAAAAAGTCAGAAGCAGGGAAGGCAGTAGGGAACACGAAGGTACAAACTGAAGAGAGAATAGCATAAGCGGTAACGAAAGGGAAAAAGCCATTTTTTTTAGGTAGGTAAGTGAAAAGAGGAAGACCAAGGGAGGGACTGTAAGGTAAAAAATAGATGGGGAGACTGTACATAGGGGGACGAGGAAAAGGCAGAAATCTTAAACATATGTAACCCCCCCCTGCAAATGGGGGTTCCCAAAAAGTCTTCCAGGAGCTTGCTTGAATGCTCCAAGCCTGAATGGTGTTTGGCATTTAAGCCGTTTATCTGTGAGTGCTTTTAGAGCCTCTGGTACTGTCTCTTTAAGAGCTGTCTGCTTGCAGACATAATTAGTTTGTATGAGGGGGACTGTGTGTTTCCTTGCTTGAGTCCCACTCGAGCTGCTGCCAAATCGCTCCGTTTCTGCCATCGCTAAGTGGGCAGAGTGAGCACTGTAACTGTTTGCCCCAAATCATTTAGAGTAATAATGAAAATACAGTTTGTCTAACCTGCTTTCCTTTGCAGTCTGAACTGTTTTGCCTAGCCCTCCATTCTGGTTTTGAACTGCTGAACTGGACCAATCAGTGTGGGGGGACTTTTAAAATGGAGCCTGCTGCTGGCAAATCAGAACTTGGACTCTTAAGTTGAGCCAGCCACAATGGGACTGTATGGCAGATGCCTCTGGGAATTGTAGTTTGGACTTCGGCACTTTTGCACCAACAGGGGGAGTTTACTGTGAGTGACAGCCAGACCAGCCAACTGAACTGGGAGGAACTCAAAGGAAATGCCCAGCTCTGTCTACTGGAAAGATCAGATGAGTTTTGGCAGTGAAGAGACAAGGAGCTCTGTGCTTCTGCGGTGTATAGTTTTGTGCGGGAAGCACGTGTAAGGCCCTGAGTTTCAGTCTGCAGCCTGTGCAAGCGCTCGTTCAGACTGAATCCAACCTGTGAGGAGAATCAAGGAGATCTGAAGAGTAGAAACCAGGCTCACCCTGTAGAAGACTGGAGAAATTGCTGAATCGCGCTCGGTCTGTCAGGAACTGAATCTGCTGTGTGTTCTCCCGGGTATTGTGCAGTAATTGCGATCGAGATAGAGAAGCAGCCTGCCTGGTATAGTACTTTCCTTTTATATATAAATGTGTGTAGTGCTTGTGGGGAATCACGTTTCAAATCCCCTGTACAGTGAATTGAGTGCATGAAGCTGGAAGTAAACCCCAGCTTAATCCGGACTACATCCATTTGCTATAAACTGCAGTGGGGTCCAGTCACAAGAACCTTGTCCACATGGTCTGCTCCTCCTGGCAATCCAGGACAATCTGCCGTCCATCTAGTTTTCAGTATTGAGTTTGTGAGTACAAGCAGGGTAGCTCCCTGCCATCTGTTTATCGAATTGCAAGTGTGTTATCTAATTGTTGCTGTTTTATTTCTTCACAAACTGAGCCATCCCGCTCCGGATTACAATTTGGGTATTGTGCAAGTGTTTTTTTCCATCACAGGGCCCCTTCCAGCTGCACCGATCCTGGCTAGCCCCCCCTGCCCCATCGTCGGTACCTGGTGAAAGTGTGACATTTGGGACTCTGAATATGTGCACAGTACTGTGATTATTAACGTGTTTAACCTAATTAACCTGATTTCCCCCTTCCTTGTTACAGCTCCATAAATAAATCAGATCTGTTTGTTTCAGCAAAATTACACTGACTGAGGTATTCATTTATGTTAAAGTATTGTACTGTGGCTTTTGCACGGTGTCATCTTGTTTTTCAGGGGGTCCACAGAGTCCAGTCGACGGAGCCAGTCCTGGGGGTAAGTGTACATTGTGAAGATATTTCTGATGCATTGTGTGGGTCACTAGTGGGAAGAAAGGGGGGGTTGCAGTGTCCCAGAGGGCTGTGACCAAGTTAGTTTAACTACTGCAGACCCTGACCTCTGGGTGGAGGCACCCGCCATTGGACCTAGGTCCCTCAACCTGTTAGTAGTTAAGCAGGCAGCGGTAGTAGTCCTTGGGATAGTGCCACCTAGGGGTTACATCTTGGAGGCTCACCGCTGGGATTGTGTGTCCTCTAGTGGCCACATTTACGAACCACTGTGAAAAATAAATAAATGGGTTCCCCGACAGAAGTGGCTGTGCACCGGTTGGTGGAGTGGTGTACTGGGGAGGAGATTGACCCCCAAAATGCTATGCTTATCCTGGACATCCCCCGGGTATCAATACAGACACTGTACAGGGAGTACTTTCTAAGGTGAAAGGTTTACAAAACCCTGTAGTGGTGGGTCGACATGGTAATCTGCTCACCCACACTTTCATGGCCCTAGTAGAGTATAAGGATCACATAGATAACTCCAAAGTGCCACAGACTATTACCCCAGAGGGAGCCTTCACTGCCTGGAGAGTGATAACTAAGGACAGTAAAGACCTGGGAGGGAATGAGCCCCCCCACCACCATCTGAAACTTTTGAGGGGAAAGTTGCTAAATGGTTGCTGGAGGAAGGGAAAACTGTGGAGGACTTAAAGAAACTATTCTTGCCACCTGGGGGTGTTTCTCCCCCAACACCCTCTCCCGCTCCAGTGCCCGTTATGGTGGCTGAACCAATGCAGGCTCCTATTTCTGCACCTGCCATTAGTCATGACTCTTACCGAAGGTTGAGGATCTTCTCTGGCACCCTTCCCACTCCCCAAGGGGAGGATGACTGGGAGACCTGGATAGACTATGTTGCCCCTCAAGTGCTAGAATGGCAATGCTTGGAAGCCGAAAAGAGAAAGAGGGTTAGTAAGAGCCTCCGAGGTCCTGCCCTGGCTACCATCCGTGCTAAACGGGCCAGTAACCCTGAAGCGACTGCACAGGACTATCTTGAGGCCTTGGAGAATGTGTATGTGAGCCCAGATTCTGATGAGGACCTGTGGTGGAGAGTAAAAAATGCACAACAGTACCAAGGGGAGTTGCTGTCTGTGTATGTATCTCGGCTGGAAAAATTGTTGCAAGAATGCCTCAGAAAGGGTAGTTTGCCAGCGATTGAATTGGACTGAACCAGGCTGGACAGGATCTTTAAGTCTGCCCCCTTCTCAGAACTGCTGTTGCTTCAGTTACACTTGGCCAATCGGCTGGAATCCCTACCCTCCTTTGATGATCTAATGAGAGAAATTCGAGGAGCTGAGAAAAGGTGACCTCAGGAGGGACTTGCACCAATAGCTGCTGCTACGACCCGAGTGACTGAGGGTGACCCATCAAGTGAAGTTCAGGGGCAGAGGTTGGCAGTTAATGAGTGCTCTGAGAAGGAGAAAAATATGTCACAATTGGGCGAACTGCTGAGAGAGATTAGGAAAGTAACAGACAGTCCCATCATGAAGGCCACTCCTACCAGTGCGGGCACTGACACTTGCCCGACCGCTTCTGCTATGGGGGCGGAGGTGCCTATCCAGGCACCTCATGTTGACAATAGTTCGAAACTTGATGTCTTGACCATGGAAGTGGGGAAATTGACAAGATGCCTCCAAATGCTTGTCATGCCGCAGACGGAGATGGCACTAAGGTTTCCAGTTAGTAGTACCCCCGCCCTGGCTCCCAGTGTGATGCCTCGGCCAGCTCAAACTCCAGAAAGTATGTTTTGCTATAATTGTGGGAAGGATGGGCACATGAAGAGAGAATGCTGGTCCCCAAAAGACACAGACAAAGTTGCATATAGGCTACAAGGAGAGCTTCGGAGAACAAATCAGTGGTTAAGAGGTGCATGAAATGATCCAAGTGAGAGTCCAAAAAATGCTAACTCACATCCCTTTGTGTCAAGGTCAGTTGCCCAGGCCCCCACCACCGACTCTCCAGCCTGGTCCAGAATAGTGGGTCCCTCCATGGAGACCACTGTAAAGGTGAATGGAGTGTCTACAAGAGCTGTATTAGACAGTGGCTCCCAAGTGACAATTATGTTCCAGGCTTGGTATCAGAAGCATTTGTCAGACGTACCCTTACAGCCATTAGAAGGACTGCATGTATGGGGGTTAAGTGAGAAGGCCAACCCCTATTCCAGGTATATCCGAATTTGGCTGTCTTTCCCCACCTCCGTGGCTGAAGTGGCCGAACAAGTAGAGACCCTAGCCTTAGTGTGTCCCCCCACTAGACTGTATGATGGGGTCCCTTTGTTGATTGGAACAAATGCTCATATGTTTGGATGGCTGGCACAGTTGTGTTATGAAAAACAGGGGTCATGGACTAGTGGAGCTTTAAGAATTCCGGCCCTGATCAAGAAGGCCTATGAGGCACAGAGAGATGCTGAAAAAGTAGAACCAGAGGAACCGGTTGGAATTGTCTGGAAGAAGGATCCTGAGTCTCTGATCCTGGTGCCCAATGCCCAGTGTACCTTACAGGGAGAGGTCCATATCAGAAAGGATGTTAAGAATAAAATATTAATGTTGGATGCACCAGGCGATGAAAAATTGCCGGAGGGACTGCTGGTCAAGCCTAGTATTTTGCCTGATAGAGCCCATGCTTATGCCAGAAGGGTAATGGTTCAAGTTCATAATGTATCTGACAGAGAGATTCGAGTAAATAGAGGTTGCACCCTGGCTAATGTACATTGTGCAGACACTGCAGTGCTACCCAGCAGCAAGAGTTCAGGGAAGAATGACAGAGTAACGCCTGACTTGTTTGATTTCGGTGACTCCCCGTTGCCAGCTGAATGGAAAGTGAGGATCAGTGAGAAGCTTGCCCAGAGAGACCAGGTGTTTTCTTTAAAGGAATGGGACATAGAATGCATGAAAGGAGCTAAGCACCATATCCGGCTGCATGATGAAAGGCCATTTCATGAGAGGTCTCGACGCCTGGCACCTGTTGATATAGATAATGTGAGATGGCGTCTGCAAGAGATGCTAGCTGCTGGTGTAATACAAGAATCCAGAAGCCCCTATGCTTCCCCAATTGTGGTAGTGAGAAAAAAGAATGGGACAGTAAGGATGTGCGTGGATTATTGCACTTTAAACCAGCGGACTATCCCTGATCAGTACACAATGTCCCGCATTCAGGATGCTTTGGACTGCCTAAACGGGAACAAGTGGTTCTCTGTGCTGGATCTCCGCAGTGGGTACTACCAGATCCCGATGGCCCCAGAGGACCGTGAGAAGACAACCTTTATCTGTCCGCTTGGCTTCTATGAATTCATGAGGATGCCTCAAGGGACTTCAGGCACCCCAGCCACTTTTCAATGATTGATGGTGCGTGCAGTGGGGGACATGAACTTACTAGAGTGCCTGGTATACCTAGATGATGTTATTGTGTTTGGCAGCTCACAGGAGGAACATGAGAGCAGATTATTCAAGGTGTTGGACCGACTGGAAGACTTTGGCCTTAAACTGTCGATTGATAAGTGTCAATTCTTTCAAACATCAGTAAAGTATGTGGGACACATAGTATCCACCGAGGGAATAGACCAACCCAAGTAAAGTCGAGGCCTTGACCACCTGGCCACAGCCCAAAAATCTAAATGAACTGCAAAGATTCCTGGGATTCTGTGGTTATTATCGGCATTTCATTAAGGACTATTCAAGAGTGATCTGCCCTTTACTTAACCTTACTCAAGGGTATCCCCCAACCCACAAAAAATACAAAAATTCAGCGTCCCTCGAGCCTGAAAGAGTGTATTTTCGTCCGAGTTAAGTATTTGGGGCCCGCTGGACTCCTGACTGTGAGACTGCTTTTCATGAGATCATATATCAACTTACCCATGCTCCAGTGTTGGCCTATGCTGATCCAACAAAACCTTCTGTCCTGCACACTGATGCTAGCTTGCAAGGGTTGGGTACTGTGTTGTACCAAGAGCACGAGAATGGCCTGAGACCAGTGGCCTTTGCTAGTAGAAGCCCAACCCCATCCGAAAAGAACTATCCTGTACATAAGTTAGAGTTCCTAGCTTTGAAGTGGGCTATTGTTGACCAATTCCACGAGTACTTGTATGGGGCTAAGTTACTAGTAAAAACTGACAATAATCCTTTGACCTATGTGCAGACTTCAGCTAAGTTGGATGCCACTGGCCATAGGTGATTTTCTGCATTATCCACATACGACTATGCAGTTGAATACAGAGCAAGCCTGAACCACAAAGATGCTGATGCTCTCTCCTGGAGGCCTGTTCCCCAGAATGACTGGGTCAGACTGTCAGAACCTGATATTCAAGCACTCTGCCAGAAGTTTGACAGGGAGGAACAAATGTCCACAGACGCAGTGAACTGTATGGTGGATTGTTTGGGACCCTCTGAGAATTGCATACCTGCTGCTTATTGCCACTTTTCTGCAACAGACATTGGTGCACTGCCTCAGCTGGACAATGACAGTATTCAGTGGGCTCAATCCCACGATCCCATGATCAAATCAGCTTTAGAAGCCCTCTATGCAGGGAAAGATGTGTTCAAATTACGTAACACTGATTTGAGAACTGCATTGTTACACAAAGAAGGTCCTAAGTTGAAACTGATCAATAAACTGTCATACAGAGAAACAGTAGACAGAGGGGGACAAGTAGACAAACAACAACTAGTGCTGCCTACTGCCTTTCGAGACTCAGTACTGAGGTCTTTACACAACCACATGGGGCACCTTGGTATAGACAGAACACTTGACTTGGTGAGATCCAGATTCTATTGGCCTAAGACGGGGCTGATGTGAGCAACACATTGAACTTGTAGTCGCTGCTTACAGAGGAAAGTTGGTCTCAGAGGGCTGCCCCCTTGTTAACATCACCACCAGTGCACCCATGGAGCTGGTCTATATTGATTTTCTGAGTTTGGAGTCAGATCAAAGAAATATTAGTAATGTGCTGGTGGTCACTGACCATTTTAGGAGATAATGCTCAAGCTTTCCCCACCAAGGACCAGAAGGCATCCACTGTGGCAAAAGTACTTGTAGAAAACTTTTTTGTTCACTATGGGGCTCCACAAAGAATCCATTCTGATCAAGGGAGAGACTTTGAGAGTCGTCTGATCAAAGAGATGCTCTCTCTGTGGGGAGTGCGAAAGTCCAGAACCACCCCTTACCACCCCCTTGGGGACCCACAGCCTGAACGTTTCAACCGTACTTTGCTAGATATGCTAGGCACCCACCACCCAAAGGACAAGCCTAGATGGAGCCAACAAATTAGCACCCTGGTACATGCCTACAACTGCACCAAAAGTGATGCCACTGGGTTCTCCCCCTACTGCCTGATGTTTGGAAGAGAAGCTCGATTGCCAGTAGATGTGTTTTGGGGTCTCTCCTGATGGGGTTTGAGCTGACAACTATTTACAGTATGTGGAAAAGTTAAAGGCCCAGCTAAATCATGCATACTAACTGGCTCAAACCATGGCTGCCAAAAGAAATCTGGCCAACAAAGAAAGGTATGGTAAAAAGGTGAAAGCACAGGAACTCCAGGAGGGAGATTGGTATTGCTAAGAAATCTGGGACTGCATGGCAAACATAAGATTGCTGACCGGTGGCACGATCTCCCTCACATTGTAGTGGGCAAACTAGATGATCTGCCTGTGTATAAAGTAAGGCCTGAGAATAATTCAAAAGATGTTAAAACAATGCTTAGAAATCATTTATTGCCCATTGGACAAATCTTGATGGAGTCTGAGCCCCCAGAAAATGCCCCCTCTGGACCAGTGACTAGAGCTGCCACTAAGGAAAAATCCAGAAAGTCTGCACGTACAGAAGCTGAGTTAAAGTGTTCCCCTCCACAAGTCCCAGTAGAGCATGACTGTCAGTCCATATCAGAGGAAAGTGAGTGTGGCTTTGAATACTACCCTTCTTACGAACTGAGTCAGTTGTTTCGGGGCAATCCCCTAGTCAATACTGGAGATGAAGCTGGGCCTTCTGGATTGTCTAAGCCCCCAGCTTTGTCCCTGGAGCCAGTGCTCCCAGAAAGTGAAGTGCAAAGCATCAAGTCAGATGATATGGAATCATTGTGTATGGTTGAATTGTTTGAGCTTTCAGGGGAGGAAAATAATGGACTGAAACAGACTGGTGATATACCAGAACAAGAAGAGTATTTTGAGTGCCCTGATGGTCCACTGCCAGTGTCTGAAAGCTCTCCATGTGAGCCAAGTGTTGTGGACTCAGAGATTGTAACTCCTGGAGCTGAAAGTGTCCCAAGTTCTAGCCTCTCTACCCCAATGGAGATGCCCCTAACAAGTGAGGACAATGCTGAAAATGAGGCTCAGAGTGCAGAGACTGTAACAGTTCCCCCTAGAAAGACTGGTCGAGCTGTAAAGCCTGTGGTGCACCTCAGTTATGATTCCCCTGGGAGGCCTGTGGACGTGCCTCTCAATGTTGTCCATAAAGGAGTGTATGTGTCCCCGAGCTCATTGCCCAAACTGAACATCAGTGCTAACTCCAAGTTACTTGTGTTGCCCTCTAGTTATGGTGCCCCTGCCACATCCAGCCCCAAGGTAGCTGATAGGGAAGGGTCCCCTCTCTTCAGGTTTCACTTACAAGAGGTAATAACCTGAGTTATGGTGCAATGTGTGTGTAATACTGTGTAATGAGTGACGTACTGCAAAGTTTCAGAAATGTGTTTCTGGTAAAGTGATATACTGACTTACGATTACATGTACAAGCCTAATGTGATACTGATGTAAATGTATATGGTTGTATTGAAACTTATAGGGGTACTTGCTTGACGTGGACGCCAAGCTTTCCCAGGCCGGGAAGGGTGTAACCTCCCTGCAAATGGGAGTTCCCAAAAAGTCTTCCAGGAGCTTGCTTGAATGCTCCAAGCCTGAATGGTGTTTGGCGTTTAAGCTGTTTTTCTGTGAGTGCTTTTAGAGCCTCTGGAACTGTCTCTTTAAGAGCTGTCTGCTTGCAGACATAATTAGTTTGTAGGGGGGGACTGTGTGTTTCCCTGCTTGAGTCCCGCTCAAGCTGCTGCCAAATCATTTCATTTCTGCCATCGCTAAGTGGGCAGAGTGAGCACTTTTCAAAGATGTAACTGTTTGCCCGAAATCATTTAGAGTAATAATGAAAATACAGTTTGTCTAACCTGCTTTCCTTTGCAGTC
Source organism: Neoceratodus forsteri (assembly GCA_016271365.2). NCBI lineage: Eukaryota > Metazoa > Chordata > Ceratodontiformes > Ceratodontidae > Neoceratodus > Neoceratodus forsteri. The sequence continues at coordinate 1,551,995,997 of CM057450.1, forward strand.
TGAACTGTTTTGCCTAGCCCTCCATTCTGGTTTTGAACTGCTGAACTGGACCAATCAGTGTGGGGGGACCTTTAAAATGGAGCCTGCTGCTGGCAAATCAGAACTTGGACTCTTAAGTCGCAATGGGACTGTATGGCAGATGCCTCTGGGAATTGTAATTTGGACTTCGGCACTTTTTGCACCAACAGGGGGAGTTTACTATGAGTGACAGCCAGACCAGCCAACTGAACTGGGAGGAACTCAAAGGAAATGCCCGGCTCTGTCTACTGGAAAGATCAGATGAGTTTTGGCAGTGAAGAGACAAGGAACTCTGTGCTTCTGCGGTGTATAGTTTCGTCCGGGAAGCACGTGTAAGGCCCTGAGTTTCGGTCTGCAGCCTGTGCAAGTGCTCATTTGGACTGAATCCGACCTGTGAGGAGAATCAAGGAGATCTGAAGAGTAGAAACCAGGCTCAGCCTGTAGAAGACGAGAAATTGCTGAAACGCGCTTGGTCTGTCAGGAACTGAAGCTGCTATGGGTTCTCCTGGGTATCGTGCAGTAATTGCGGTTGGGATCAAAAAGCAGCCTGCCTGGTATACTACTTTCCTTTTACATATAAATGTGTGTAGTGCTTGTGGGGAATCACGTTTCAAATCCCCTGTACAGTGACTTGAGTGCACGAAGCTGGAAGTAAACCCCAGCTTAATCCGGACTACATCCATTTGCTATAAACTGCAGTGGGGTCCAGTCACAAGGACCTTGCCCACAAGGTCTGCTCCTCCTGGCAATCCAGGACAATCTGCCTTCCATCTAGTTTTCAGTATTGAGTTTGTGAGTACAAGCAGGGTAGCTCCCTACCATCTGTTTATCAAATTGCAAGTGTGTTATCTAATTGTTGCTGTTTTATTTCTTCACGAACTGAGCCATCCAGCTCTGGATTACAATTTGGGTATTGTGCAAGTGTTTTTCCATCACAGGGCCCCAACCAGCTGCACCGATCCTGGCTAGCCCCCCCCCAATCCTGGGTACCCAGTGAACGTGACATTTTGGGACTCTGAATATGCGCACAGTACTGTGATTATCAATGTGTTTAACCTAATTAGCCTGATTTCCCCCTTCCTTGTTACAGCTCCTTAAATAAATCAGATCTGTTTGTTTCAGCAAAATTACACTGACTGAGGTATTCGTTTATGTTAAAGTATTGTACTGTGGCTTTTGCACTGTGTCATTTTGTTTTATAGGGGGTCCCCAGAGTCCAGTCGACAGAGCCAGTCCTGGGGGTAAGTGTACATTGTGAAGATATTCCTGATGCATTGTGTGGGCCACTAGTGCGAAGAAAGGGGGGTTGCAGTGTTCCAGAGGGCTGTGACCAAGTTAGTTTAACTACTGCAGACCCTGACCTCTGGGTGGAGGCACCTGCCATTGGACCTAGACCCCTCAATCTGTTAGTAGTTAAGCAGGCAGGGGTAGTAGCCCTTGGAATAGCGCCACCTAGGGGTTACACACATATACTTTTGTTCAGTGTTCACAGTAGAAGGAGAAGGTGAGGGGCCACAAAAAAGTAGCAGAAACTCTGAAGGGAGAGAGGTGGAAACTAATTTTTTGTCAGAGGAGAGAGCCCTAAAGGGACTGTCTAATCTGAAAGTGCATAAAGCAATTATGAGACGAGACAGAGTACATCCTAGGGTACTGAGGGAGCTCACGGAGGTACTGGCTGCACCTCTGACAGTCCTGTTTAACAGCTCACTGGAAACAGGAGTGATTCCAGAGGGCTGGAGGAGGGCAAATGTAATCCCACTTCACAAAAGTGATAGCCGGGAGGAGGCTGGCAATTATAAGTCAGGTAGCCTGATTTCGGTGGTGGGAAAATTAATGGAATCACTGCTGAAGGAGAGGATAGTGGAATATCTTGAATCAAATAGTAGGTCCGGGGAGCGAGGAGACCAGGCGACCGTAGCCGCAAAGAGGAGGGAGGGAGGGGAGAAGCAGAGGAGGGAGTCAGCAGAAGCCGTCTCAGAAGAGAGAGAGAGAGTATTTTTTTGGCCCACTCCAGCCCCGATCTCTATTAAATACCCGAAGGAGGAGGAGCCAGTACCAGGGTGGATCTGCAGACCTAAGTGGGATCACCGCCCTCTAGTGGGAAGAGGTGGAGGAAAGCAGAACAAGTATATCAAAATAGGGCTGATCACTATTGGCCATTGGAGGAGAACAAAGGGAGGGAGTAACCAGCAGGTAAGGGCAGCTGGAGGAGCTTGAAGGAGAGAGTGAGCTGTGGAGTAGGAAATCAACCATTCGGAGGGACCCAGTTTTTGGATAAGGTATGGTGATTTCCTGTTCTTAAGTTCCAGCTGAATTCAGAGTTAAGGTACTGTGGCTGTTCCAATTCTGGTCTTTGCCGACAAACCGGACCACTATGGTTGTTCTGGGACACTTGGGACTTAGGGGGTGATTAAGTCGAGGTGGCAGCTGGAGACACTGCTTGTAAAGGCACTGGGGCTGGAGGGACTGTTTGGTTATAACTGTCTCAGAAAGGGACATTGCTAGGATTATAAAGTCTTGCATAGTTACCACTAATAGTGCATATACTGCTCTGAAAGAAGCAGTGCAGGATTGCAAAGTCTTGTATAGATACTACTAATAGTGCATAGACTGCTCTGAAGGTAGCAGCACAGCAATTGTATAACCATTGTGGGTATCTTGAGGGTAGAACATCACAGAGGAGGACAGATGGAGTGGTATAGGGAAGGACACACCAGAGAGCGGGGGGGGGGTCTAGTGGGGATGGTTGGGGTCAGCGTGGGGGTGTGGAACAGGGAGAAGCAGGAGGCAAGGAGGGCCAACATGGGAAGAATTGTGGGATGCTATGGATGTGGGGCAGCGGTTTGGATGAATATATATTGTGGAGGCTAGGAGGGCGTCCAATCTGTAGCAAGCTGTGGAGGCTGGAGGAGGAAGTGCTGTGGCTTGGTAGTGAGATAGACAGGATGGGAGGGGCATTGAGGCAGCAAGGTCTTATCCAGGGAATAACATGAGGACACTACATGGAAGGAACAGCGACTCAAGGGAAGGGATGGGCAGGGAGGACAGAAGCAGAACAAACAAGGAGCCTAGCACAAGTGGGCAGGCTAGGGTCGGGGGGGAAGGGGCCAAAGCACAACCAGGCAGGAAGGGCAGGAAATAGGTTTGCTGTGCTGGAGACACTGGTGGAGGAGGAGAAGGGGGTGCACAATCTCCGGGGGGGGAGCAGGAGGGGAAAATGAAGAGAATCCACAAGGGACAGGAGCCGGTCAGAGGAGGGTGACAGGGGTGAAGGAAGAGAAGCACTGATGGCAGGGAGGATGACAGGGGCCGAGTGGAGGGGGGGCCAGGGCGGAGGGAAGGGAAGGGAAGTGGAGGATAGGGAGGGAGCAGGGTAGGGGGCAGGAGACAGGACGGGGAGAAGGGGGGGCAGAAGTGAGGAAGGATGGAGTTAGCAAGATAGCATGCTCTAGTAATGGATATATTGGGAAAAGGGTGGGGGAAGGGATAAGGAAAGAGGAAGGGGGTGTGCTAGTGCTGGGCGATTCCATACTCAGAGGGATCAGATGGCGGCAGGTGGGAAAGGCATAGTAAGATATGGGTGGAGGGCTATACCCGGGCTAATGGTGGACAGGGCATGGCAGGCGGTTCTTAGGTGCGCAAGGAGGGGCAGGAAGAAACCACATGTAGTGGTGCATGTGGGCACTAATGACCTGCCGGGGAGACAGTGGAAGTAGTGAGGAGGAGGTTTGAGGAACTAGGAGGGCTACGTGAGGAACTGGGGGAATCAGTGGCCGTCTCAGAGGTGCTCCCAGTACCCTGTGCGAGTACAGGAAGGAAAGGGAGGATTGGGGAGTTCAACACTTGGCTGGGGGAATAGTGTCAGTTTAAGGGGCATGGGGTAGTGGGTGATTGGGGCAAAACCTGGGACAATAGGGATCTACATGCAGGAGATAGGCTGCACCTGAGCAGGGAGGGGAAAGGGGTATTAAAGCAGAGGCTGGAGGGGTACATAGCATCAAGAATAAATTTAAACTAGGTAGAGGGGGTGACATGAGGACAGCTGGTAGGCAGGGATCCCAGAGGGGGGAGCCGAACATGCCTACCCCCCAAGCTGTAGGAGAGGTATTTGGGGTGGGGACACAAGGAGGGGGGGGGGAGACACAGGTTGGAGGGTGGTCTCACTGAATGCGAGAAGCTTAGATAACAAATTAGCTGAGCTACAAGCTCTGTTGGCTGTGAGAAGGGTGGACATTGCGGCCATCACTGAAACATGGGCCACCCAGAACCAGGACTGGGATATGATGATCCCAGGGTACAGGATATTCAGGAAGGACAGGGTTAGGGGGAAAGGGGAGGGGTGTGGCAATCTATGTGAGGGAGGGGATAAGGTATATAAGGGAGGAGGGGGTGGAGGGCAGGACAGAGGCCCTATGGATGCAGTTCCAAGACTCCAAAAGAAAGACACTGAGGGCGGGGGTAGTGTACAGGCCACCAGCTCAGGGAGATGACCTGGATAGGGAGCTGGCTGATCAGCTTAGAAGGGTCTGTAGGAAGAGGAACACAGTAATGGTAGGGGACTTCAACCTTCCTGGGGTGGACTGGAACACCCCATCCACCACATGTGCAAAGGACCAGGTGCTACTAGATACATTTCAGCAATGCTTCCTGGTACAATTGGTCCGAGAGCCGACTAGGGTGGGAAGGACTCTGGACCTGGTATTAAGAAACAGGGAGGCTGTAAGGGATCTGGGAGTGGAGGATCCCCTGGCTGGGAGTGACCATCACACGGTGTGGTTCACACTCAATATGGTCAGGGGAAACAGGAGGCATGGGTACCAGGGTGATCGATTTTAAGGGAGTGGACTTTAGAAAGATGGGGGAAATTTTGGTTAAGCACCTGGTGGGAATTCAGACATGTATGAGTGCTAGCTAGAAGTGGGATATTATTAAAAAGGGCTAGCAGAGTCAACTGAGACTTGTACCAGGACACGGAGTAAGAAGGGTAGGGCAAAGAAGCCAAGCTGGCTGACTCAGGAGGTCATGGAAGGGGTGAGGGTCAAGAGAAAGGCATTCCAGAGGCTTAGGAAATTGAGAGGGCAAGGGGACAAAGACGAGTACACAAAGAAATCCAGGGAGGTTACCAGGCTAGTCAGAGTGGCCAAGGCTTCCAGAAAGCTGAGATTGGCACAGGGAATCAAGGATGGGAAAAAGGACTTCTTCCGCTACACTGGCGAGAGAAGAAGGAACAAAGACCAGATTGTGAGGACTAAGAAGGGTGGAGGGGTGGGTGGAGAAGGAGGGGGACCAGGCAAAGGCACTGAATGAGTATTTCTGCTCTGTGTTCATGAAGGAAAAGGGGGAGCAGATAACCCACGGGAAGGGTGGAGTGGGCAGAGGGGGGGCACGGGGGTGACTGATATCAGGATTACAGAGGACAGGGTGCTGGAAGGACTAAGGGTGCTAAGGGTGGACAAGGCACCGGGATCAGATGGCATTCACCCTAGGGTACTGAGGGAGCTAGCAGAGATCCTGGCGGGCCCACTGGCAGACCTGTTCAGTACATCACTGGACACAGGATGTGTGCCACAGGACTAGAGGATGGCCCATGTGGTGCCCATTCATAAACGTGGCCGAAGGACGATCCAGGCAACTACAGACCAGTGAGTCTCACTTCAATTGTGGGGAAGCCCATGGAGTCAATCCTAAAAGAGAGGCTGGTGACCTTTTTGGAAGACAATGGTCTCCAAGATGGTCAACAACATGGTTTTGTCTCGGGCAGATCCTGCCAGACAAACCTAATCGAGTATTACAAACAGGTTACCAGGGAGCTGTACAGGGGACATACAGTGGATATCCTGTATTTGGACTTCAGCAAGGCCTTTGACTCGGTGCCACATAGGAGACTGGGGGTAAAACTTATAGACTCTGGAGTCGACAACACAGTCATCGCTCCTACAACCCGGTCAACACTGCAAGTGTTGATGGGTTGGTGTTGCTGTAAAAGCATCGCTGTTACAACAGTATATGGAGGTATTGGTAACCTCCATGCATGACAGAGACCTGGGGGCATTTATGTCTGATGATCTAAAGGTGACCAAACAGTGTGACAAGGTAGTTGGGAGGGCTAGTGGGATGCTGGGGTGCATAGGGAGGGGTATCACCAGCAGAAGGCTGGAGGTGGTGTTGCCTCTGTATAGATTGCTGGTCAAGACCCTACCTAGAATACTGTGTCCAGTTCTAGAGACCACATCTCTAGAAGGACATAGAGTGGAGGGGCCAGAGATGGCCAACTAAAATGGTGCAGGGTCTGCATCAAAAGCAATACGAGAAGAGACTAAAGAAACTCAATATGTACACCGGTGGGGGGGATACAACAAAGACCTTTAAATGCCTCAAGGGGGTAAATAAGATACAGGAGGAAGTATTTCTCAGAAAAAAGATGCTCAAGAACAAGAACACATGCTAAGAAACTGAAGGTAAATTCAGGAGAAATGTGAGAAAGTACTTCAGAGAGAGAGTGCTGGATTCCTGGAACAGTTTACCAGCCAAGGTGGTGGGGGTGAAAACCGTAGTGGGGTTCATGAAAGCATGAGATAGACATAAGGGAATTTTAGCAGAAAGGGATGGGGGGAAGAAATTGTAGGTAGGGAAACATGGGCAGACTGAACTGGCCAAGCGGTCCTTATCCGTCGACAAATTCTGTGTTTGTTTCTTTGTTAGATCTGATCCTGCAGAATAACTATTTTGCTTTTAATCTGAATTTTTCCTTACAAGTCTGTGGCACTACTATAGGTTGACAGTGGTCTCCTCCTATACTTGGTGAGAGAATGTGGCCACCTACGACTCCAGGTCCAACCCCTTTTGTGATAGGATCAGATACTAGTGCCACTTTACTAATGAATTTTGTGTATCTGGAGTGGCACTACTGATGAAGAAATTGAATTCGTGAACTTGATTAACAGAAATGATTGGAACTTAAAGTTCACATACAGAGAGGATCCCAAGTCTGTTACCTTCCTAGACTTAACACTCATTATAGATGAAAAAGGTAAAATTACCACTGAGGGTTATCACAAGCCCATTTCAGGCAGTACCCTCTTATGCTTTGAGACCTGTCATCCTATCAGTTCCTGATACCCAAAGGTCACTTTTTAAGAATACGATGCAGCTGTTTGGATACTGTGACATTTCACCAACAGACTGATGATTAAATCACCACTTTCTCGGTAGAGGGTATGACCCCAGTCTTTTGTGGGATGCTAGAGAGCAAGCTGTTTCCAGGGATCCCAGCAATTCGTTAACCCCAAAGTGAGAGAATCAGGTCATGGACTCTAGAGTAAACTTTATCACAGAGTTTAGTTCCACCAATCCAAAGGTGGTTGGAGTCACGAACAGATTCTGCCATGTTCTTTCAGTCGATCTGGATCTGAAAGACATTATTGGGAACAGTCCCAGGGTGGTATACTGAAAGGGGAAAAGCATCGAAGACCACATTGTTGGGAGTTACTTACCCCTATGTCTAGAGATAACAGAGATTTTTTACCATCCGGTTGGTGCCCATAGATGTGGAAGCTGTAACGTGTCAGTTTGTCACAAGGCAGTAAACTGTACCAGTCCCACCAATCAGTTATCAAGTCAGACGATTGATTACCCTTTAAAACCCCATTTGTGGTGTATGTGCTTTGGTGTGACTTTCCTTTTTTGTATATCAGACGCACCCTACACCCTGTCAAGGAGTGAATTCAGGAGCATGTCTGATCCTTACTTAGTCAGAAATGTGATAGCCCAGTAGGTGCCCGCTGGCATCATGTGCACAGATCAGATCTGCGTGAATTTTGATTTGGGAATTGACCACATTTGCCATAATCTTAGGGGTGGCAGCAGATTAAAAACACTGTTACTGAGAGAAAGTAAATTGATTATAACTGGGGAGCATTTTCTCCCATAGGAAACTCAGGTTATAATTCAACATTATACCTGAACACGAGCCGGGATTCCTCATTCCACGCATGCGCCTACATCCGCTCTCTCTTCTCCACTTACTTCGGGCCACTGTCGATGAGACACCGCCACTCCAGTATTACAGTCTCGGCAGTAAGTAAATAAAAAAAAAGAAAATGCCTCAGCTGCTGACTTTCCTCGCTAGTGTTATGGGCTGGAGTAAACTGAAAGAAAGAAAAGGGAAAACATTTCTTCAGCAGCCCGCCCGGCCAAAGAGACCACCAACTCCTCTTCATCCACACTGGACTGCTGCAGTTTTATTTTATATAACTGCTGTGGCAGAGAAAACGCTCCCCTGCAATTCTATAAAATAAAACATGGGGTGGTGTATTTAACTCGAACTTTTAACACACACCCCTCAGTGTTGGATGTTTAAATAAACCCCTCAAGCTTCGCTCTCAGGGTTTATGTAGTACCCAACGCCTTGGGGTGTGTGTAAAATCTTGTTAAACACACTACCCCATGCATTATTCTATATTTTATTTTGAGAGCTTTAGGCCATTGACAGGTGGGACAGCATCCCTTTCTTATGAATTTGGTAACTCATTAGAATAATGTTTATAATGTGAGTTTCTTTGGCAGTTTATTTATTTCTTCCTTTTGTTTGTTTCCTTGCAGAGTCAGCATCTTTCCAGCCTGAAGAAGTCTGTGTATTTTTACCGGCATGTGGCTAATATTGAATTTAAAGTCGATACGGAATATAACTTTATTTAAACTACTTACTTTATGGCTGTTTTGTAAGAATGTGATCATGGGTTTACATCTATTGCCTCTCTAACCATCCTTTTCAACATGTCATTAAAAACAGGGAAGGTACCGGAGGACTGGAGGAGGGCAGATGTAGTCCCACTCCACAAAAGTGGAAATAGGGAGGAGGTGGGAAATAATGGGCCAGTCAGACTGATGTTGGTGGTAGGCAAGGTAATGGAAACACTATTAAAGGAAAGAATTGGGAAATACCTAGTCACCAGTAACCTGCAGGATCAGAGGCAGCGTGGGTTCACAGGGGGGAGGTCCTGCCAGACAAACCTGATTGAGTTCTTTGATTGGGCGACCACTGAAGTGGATCAAGGGGGAGCAGTGGATGTGGCCTACCTGAATTTCAGCAAGGCCTTTGACACCGTTCCACATAGAAAGCTGTTGAAAAAGCTGGGAAGCCTAGAAGTAGGTCCTAAGGTAGTAAAATGGGTGAAACACTGGCTGGGAAATAGGAGTCAAAGGACTGTGGTAAAAGGCAGTCACTCCGGAGTAGGCAAAGTGACTAGTGGAGAACCACAGGGATCAGTACTAGGGTGGGTCTTCTTCAATGTCTTCATCAGTGACATTGCAGAAGGGTTGGAAGGGAAAGTATACCTGTTTGCAGATGACACAAAACTCTGCAACAGAGTAGACACACCAAGAGGAGTGGAAAAAATGAGAAGTGATCTAGAAAAGTTGGAAGAATAATCAAGTGCTTGGCAGGTGGGTTTTAACACAAAGAAGTGCAAAATAATGCACTTGGGGCATAAGAACCCAGGGGCAAGATACCAACTGGGAGGAGAGGTATTAACAGTTACAAAGCAGGAAAGAGACCCGCGGTGATCATTTCTGATGATCTGAAGGTAGCGAAGCAGTGTGACAAAGCAGTTGGGAAGTCTGGAAGGATGCTGGGTTACAAAGGAAGGGGAATCACCAGCAGAAGGAGGGAGGTAATAATACCCCTATACAGATCACTGGCTAGGCCGCACCTCGAGTACTGTGTAGAGTTCTGGAGGTCCCACCTCTGTAAAGACAGAGAGGGTGGAGGCAGTACAAACGAGGCAACCAAAATGGTGCAAGGACTGCATCAAAAGCCCTATGGAGTAAGGCTCAAAGAACTTAACATGTACTCCCTAAAGGAAAGCAGGGAAAGGTGGATATGATAGAGGCATTCAAATACCTCACAGGTAAAAACAAGGTAATGGAGGGAAGCTTTTCCACAGAATAAAATGCTCAAGGACAAGGGGTCATGCTATGAAGTTAGAAGGGGGAGGCTTAGAGGAAATGTGAAGGAGTACTTTTTCCACGGAGAGTGATGGACACACGGAACAGCTTACTAGTGGAGGTGGTGGGGGTGGAAATGGTGACAGGGCTCAAGAACACATGGGATAGACACAGAGGGATCTTAGCGGCGGGGGGGGGGGACCGGAGACCAAGTAGGGTCAGTGGCGACACTATAGGTAGGGAAAATATGGAAGATTAGGTGGGCCATCAGGTCCTTATCTGCCAACAGAGTCTATGTTTTGATGTTTCTTATGCAGCTTTCAACATGAATTGTATTTTTCTTATTAGAATATGCACTTAAATATTTGTTTATCTGCCTGTTGTCAGGGACCTCTTCATCTGTCTATACTTTTTGTGCTCCATACCTTTGCTTTGCTTCAGTTTGTTCTTTTTGTGTAGTGTAGCACCTCTGCTTCTATGCACCTGGCTGCGCTGCTTTTTGTGCAAATGGACAGACTGACAGCCCTGCCTGACCAATCCAACACCAGTTTGTTGAAAGAAGATTCTGGGCTCTGGAGGAGCTTGTGGCATTTGAAGGGAGACACTGAGATGAGCAGACCTGCTGATGCATGAGGGAGCTGGAGGACTAGCTAGGCCTAAGTCTCCTGCTCACCCTTCCAAAATACTGTGAGCCTTACACTGGGCTCTGGTATGCTGTGAACTGTGCTTGAAGGGCACTTGTTGAGCAAAGCCACCTAGAGTTTTTGTCTGTGGGGCACTTCCGCAGACTGAAGCTGCTGTGAAAAATTCTTAAAGACCAAGACCTGCTTCTGATACGAGCTCCTGCAGAGCCAGTTAGGGGGCTTGCTGGCCTTTATTAAGTGGGGTGAATCAGGAAACGGAGAGTCACGAGGTGTGTGTCCTGAATACATGGGTACTCTTGGTCTGTAGTGAAGCTAGACCATAGGGGTCAATTTCTGGATCTGGGCTCCTTGGGAACTGTGAAGCTGCTGCACAGTGCTCCTGTGACTGTGCTGAGGGAGCTGAGCCAGAAGGGCCGAGGTGCTGCGAATCACCTTAGAGCAAGTCCTAAAGTGCTTCATTTCCAGGCCACTGGGGCCTAATACTGAATTCTACCTGACCTTTTTCTGCGTGTTAGTTACTGCTTCAGCTGAGCTGCTGCATTTGAGGGTCATGTGAGTGCTGGCAATGCTGCCTGGGGTCCTTTGTACATTTCCTGTTTGAATTACAGTAACCTTGTTTAGATCACAAAGTTGGTTTTCAAGCATTTTCCCTTCTGGAATTTCAAACTCTTTTTGACATAGCACACCATGGCTTGTTTGGGGGGGAGGTTTAAAAATGCAAGCTTGCTCATTTTCAGCCAGTGCACCGCTGAAAGAAAATGTGAATTTTAGCTATTAGGCCTGCACTGGGAGTTAATGTAACTTTAGGTACCCAGAGTCATTTACTGTCATTGCATAATTTACAAGTATAGTTCTAGTACTGGTACCAATAAAAAGTATTCCTCACCCTGTGTAGTGTAAGTTATCTTATCGTGCCCCTTGGTTGGGTGGGTGCCTATAGTGATTGTGTGGGATCTGAGAGGGAGGTACTAGTGATCCACATTAGAGTGTCTCCCAGAGTGTCTCAATATCAGGTGGAAGTGATTAAAGTGACTTGCAAGTGCCTAACCCCAGTTCAGAATTGTTCAGTATTGTAGAGCCCTGCTGCATTACTTCAAGACTTAAGGTTTCAAGAAAAAGTCACTCTGGATCAGATTAATCATTCAAAACAGTTACTTACATTGCTGTGCCAACACCAAACACCGCCCAGCCTCTTTTTGTTTCCTAAGTGCCTAACCCCCTCTTTCAGTCAGTTCAATTAAAATTTTATTGCATGACAAGTTATGTCGTTACAAACTGCTAAAACATCTTGCAGCAAACAACAGGTGCTAACAGTGTTTGCATTACCCTCCAGCACTTTACAGCTTTCCATCACAGAGTCTGCCATTTATTTGCACATATGTAAGTGACTGGCTGGAAAAAATCACTGTGTGGTTGGCGTTCGGACTCTGGGGTAGACCGGCAGCCATTTTTACATCAGCAAGGCGGGGCTATCCTCTATAAGAGTGCATGCAGCGTGCATTTCAGAAGACCTGCAGCAAACAACAGGTGAGAACAGTGTTTGCATTACTCTCCAGCACTTTACAGGTTTCCATCACAGAGACTGCCATTTATTCGCACGTATCTAAGTGACTGGCTGACAAATTCACTGTGTGGTTGGTGTTTGGACTCTGGGGCAGACCGGCAGACGTTTTTACATTAGAAAGGTGGGGCTACCCTTTAGAAGACTGCATGCAGCATGCATTAGTGTGAGTGCGAGTGTGAGTGGCATGAGCTCGGAAGAAATACATTTTAGAATAGGTAGTACTTTATACTAGTAAAGTCCAGTTTTTTTTTACTGGTTTTGTAATAAGTATACTGGGTTTGGCATTTTGAAAGGGGACTGCTAGCCTGGTTGAAGTTGAAGTGGTGTTATCCCCCGGTTTCCTTAAACTTAAACTGAGGTAGTTTTCACCTGTGGCAGAGGTGAATTTACTTTTGGAGTCCTTAGTCCTGGTGGATACGTGGCAACACCACTCTAAAGGTTAAGGTCTACGGTTGTCTTCTTCCATTGGATTGAAGAAGTGGCAGCCTTCATTCCTGAGGGATTTATTTTTTATACATTTGTGTGTTAACTGATAAGGTTTGGATAATAGTTTAATGCTGGGATCAGGTGTCAGCATGGCTCGGTTGGTAGCACATCCACCTCTGGACCAGAAGGTTGTGGGTTCTCGTCCCACACCGGGATTGGACTTGCACCTAAAAATCGCTGACATCTGAGTGTAGTACTGGGGGGTGCTGTACTGCTGGGGTGAGACGTTAAACCAAGGTCCCTTCTGCCCATCCTGGTGTTGTCCTGGTGGGTGTCCAGGTGGAAGTAAAAGAACCCAGGGTACTCTTCGCAAAGAGCAGGGAGCATTCTCGTTGTCCTGGCCAACATTCCTCTTCCCATAAACCGGTTCATGCAATTATCCAGGCTGTGTGTGGGTGATGATGTGCGATATGGCTGCCACCACACATTCAGTCACTTCACTACCAGTCTAGCATTGCTTGTAAAGCGCTTTGGGATACTGTGTATGAAAAGCGCTATATAAATGCTGATTCTTCTTCTTTATTTTAAGACAAAAATGTTGCTATTATTAGTTCTCTTCTCATTGTTTGTAACATTAGGAACACCTCTTATGCATAGTTCAATGAAGGGGGACTGGGTTACAAATATCAAGGACCTCTCCATACCAAAGGGTTCAACTTCTTTACTCTTTGAGGGTAATTGGCCCTCTCAGTTACTACATATTTCTAGTAATATTATATCTCGGGGCATATTTTAATAATGAGTAAGTACATGAGTGATAAGGATAAGTTAGTTAGTATTCTCAATGCTGCCGCTCAATCTTTTGGCTAGTCTTCTCGTGCTCCTACCAAATTGGAAAGACAATCCTTTCTGATATGGAGGAAAATGCTGGGATGCATAGCTAGGGGGGATCAGTAGTAGGAGAGAGGAGGTTATACTGCCCTTGTACAGGTCACTGGTAAGGCCGCATCTAGAGTATGGAATTCAGTACTGGTGCCCACACCTCAAAAAGAACATTAACCTGCTGGAGAAGGTACAGAGGAGGGCTACAAAGATGATAGCAGGTCAGCAGGGCAAGACATATGAGAAGAGGTTGAGGGCACTGAATTGTACTCCCTGGAAGACAGGAGAGAGAGTGGGGACATGATTGGGACATTCAAGTACTTGAAAGGGATAAATAATGTTGATAAGGAAAGTCTCTTTAAGCTGAGTGGCAACCATATCACGAGGGGGCACAGTCTTAAGCTGGAGGGTGGAAGGTTTAGAAGGGATGTCAGGAAGCACTTCTTCACAGAAAGGGTGGTGGACACTTGGAATGCGCTGCTGGAAGAGGTAATCTCGTTAAAGACAGTGAGCAGCTTTAAGAGAGGCTGATATAGGCATGGGGGAAGATAAGAATCATGGGTAGGGAGGATGGGAGAACTGGGGAGGGAGGGCAGGGGCATTAGCTCAAGCTGTGGACCCTGCAATATGAGCAGACGTGATAGACCAAATGGCTATCTTCTGCTGGCTTGTTCATATGTTCGTATGTAAAATATTATTCATTTGGCTTTTGTTATCAGGCTCAGTTCATCCAAACCCTGGGCCGCTAATAAATGATACATCTACTAATTTACCTAAGCATGCTATCAACTTTGCATATATGAATGTGCAGAATTTGCTAGCTAAATTGGATAATTTTAATGTATGGGCCATGAATAATCCATTTGAAATAATCGCACTAACTGAAACATGGTTAACCAAGGCTATCCCTGATTCTATGATTAGGTTGGATGGATATCGTATCCACAGAAATGATAGAAAAAATAAGAGAGGGGGCGGATGCTTGTTTTATGTAAAGGATCATTTGACTGTTATACAGGATAATTTTTCTGTGGGTGGTTCATTGTGTGAATACTTGGCATTGTCATTGATTTTGGGAGGGGGGAAATCATGTCACTGATGGTATTTTATTCTCCACATGATCGCCAGGATGAGGGCCTAAACTTGATAAAAGCTTATAAAGATTCATTGCCAAAAAATAGGGAAGTGATAATTCTAGGGGATATGAATATCAATTGGCTAGGGAAAAATGTGGTAAAATATAGGGAATTGATTATAAGTTTAAGTCTTTCTCAAATTATTAACTCCCCTACAAGAATTCATTACAAAACTGGGCATTCTTCTCTGTTAGACTGGATCCTTGTCACTGACACATCAAAAATAATTCAGTCTGGAGTTTTGGCAGATGTAGTCAGTGACTATAGTCCTGTCTTTTGTAGTTGGTGCTCGAAGACAAAGAAAGTTCCCTGGTATACATATTAACTATAAATTAAAAAAAAAATGGATCTTGATAAATTTCAAACTGCTCTATTAAACATTGATTGGAGTTTTCTTGAGCAGATTTCAGATATAGACATAGCCTTTGAAAGTTTGTGCACTGTTTTCTTGAATATCTGTAACATCTTTGTACCACTGAAAAAAAATAAGAATTCGTGGCAACAAGCATCAATGGGTAAATATGGAATTATTAAATCAATTAAGAGTTTGAGATGTTAAATGGAAGAGGTTTAGGGTAACTAGGAAAAGTCACAATGAATTAGCTTATAAAACAGCAAGGAACCACTGCAAAAGGTTGATTAGAAAACTTAAGAGGGACCAGAAGGGCAAACTGCATCAGCCACATGGGATATTCTTAATGAATTAATGGGCAAAAAGTGCTCAGCTAGGATCCAGTGTTCAAAAACTAGTGATGGGGTGTTAGTCAAGAATCAGGAGATAGCACAACAATTTAACATGTATTTTATAGACTTATCTAGTTATGTTAAAAGTACCCCGGTAAAAAGTAACAATAAGTTGTTTGGTAGTGACTTGGTGACTAATCAACCTAGGTTTTATTTTAGATATTTGTCATCAGAAGAAGTCTGTAAATATATCATAAAACTAAATCCACACCCATCAGTGGGGGTGGATGAGGTTGATTTTCGGTTTGTGAGGATCATCACAGACATCTTGTGTTACCCCTTATCTATTATTTTTAATCTTTCATTATGTTCTTCCAAGTTCCCCAAAAAATGGAAAGAGGCTACTGTTGTACCCATATTGAAAACAGGTGATCCATCAACTACACAAAACTACCGACCGATTTCACTTTTAGCTCCACTATCAAAGTTGTTGGAGCAAATAGTCTTTGACCAGATGAGGGAGTATATCACCGGCTACGGCGTTATGACACTGGCCCAGCATGGATTTCTTCCAGGGCATAGTACGGTGACGGCCTTGGTGGGGTTCACTGGTGCAGTTCATTCAGCACTTGAAATAGGCCATCTTGCTGCAGCATTCTATGTCGACCTTACCAAGGCCTTCGACCTGGTAAACCATGAGCTGCTGAAAGTGGGGCTTGCCTGCCTGGGAATGTCTCAGGATGTCGTGGATTGGTGTGGTAATTATTTATCAGAACAGAAACAGTGCACTAGCATCAATGGTAGCCGCTCCCCCCCCCCCAGCTTTAATCACTATGGGTGTTCCTCAGGGTTCAGTTTTGGGTCCCCTTTTCTTTAGTTTATTTTTGAATTCACTTCCTTCAGTTTGTTATCATTCACAGATTTTTTATATGCAGATGATGTGGTGATCCTCACGAGCGGCCCTAAACTCGAACAGTTACAGCATGACATTGCTGCCGATTTCATGTCCTTGCAGGAGTGGTTTAATGATCATATGCTAGTATTAAATGGAAAGAAGACAAAGTCTATGGTATTTCATGGCCTTCGGAAGAGACTAGACCAAACAAAAATTTGAATTATCTTTATATACTATAAATGTGGAGGGGGTAGAACAAGTTGAACAATTTAAATACTTAGGACTGACAGTAGATTCTAAAATGAGTTATGAAACCCATAGTCACAATTTAGTAAAAACAATACATCAAAGGTTAGGAGCTTTATATCATGTGAATGCATTGCTAACACCAGCCTCTAGGGTATTGTTAGCCCAACGTTTCTTACTGTCAGCCATGGATTATGGTTTGATTTTTTATTATTCTGCGTCTGACAGTTTATTAGGAAAAGTTAGAGTCTTACTTAACCAAGTTGCTAGGTTTATCACTCAGTTACTGTTAAAAACCCACCATTGTCTGTTGCTTAAAATAGCAGAGATATTACCCCTTCAACAAAGATATTAATTTAGTGTAAGTATAATAGTAAAAAAAATTGTTATGGAGAAAGTACCTGGATCATTTTACCAAATTTTTCCAAAATATACCAATCCATTTGATACTAGAAAGTCAGGTATTTCATATTTTCATATACCAAAGATGAAAACAACTTTGGGGCAGAGGTCTTTTTTCTATCAGTTACCAAAATGTTTAAATTACATTATGAGTGATTTGACTGCTTGGAAACGTCCATCCTTGGGTTTAAAAATAGCTTAAAGAAATTGCTGAATATGAATGAAGTATGTGAATGCTTTAGGTAGATTATATATTATTTTATGTTTTCCCCTGTGACTTCATTTTTGTGTGTATTGTACTACTGCCTTTTTCCTTTTTACATATGTGTATACCTGTTTGTATTTTAATATTGTGATGTAATCTGTATTGTGCTGTTTGCACTCTGGTCAACCATGTAAATGGGTCGTTTGGCCCATGGACTAACCAGAATAAATAAATCAAATCAAGTTTAAAAACAATGTACAGCAAAAATAGATCAGTTTTGCTATAATATAAATTACCTATACTCATTTTACCATTGAAATCCTATTTTTTGCATTAACTGTCAGTGTTCCCGTTATATTTTTGAAAGAGTGTTCTTGAGCCCTCCTATTCTTTGAGCTCTTTCAGTCCAGCTTCCAGACCGGTGTTGCACAGTAAAGACGTTGTTAATTTGTTGAACTTTACTGTTGTGTGTGCTCACATTTTGTGTATCCTGTTAACATTGTTTATTAGTGAAGGCAAGACAGTAAGAACTGTCTCACTGGTCCCCAGGGGATGGTCCAGTCCAGTCCAGTGTAGGGAGGTGGTAGGTACAATACTGCATCCTGGAAGTGGTGCTGCCACTAACATCTGGTCCACTTATTTTCTCTGGGTTGAGGCACCACACAATTTCTTATTTGTTCTGGGACAAACTCTCCTACCTCAGGAGAGAGAACAAATCCAACCCCTCAACCCAGTGGGCCCTGTACAGTCACCAGGCAGGGGTGTGAACCTTGATATGGCGACCTGGGGGGGGGGGTCACACATATGTTTTCAATTTTTTTATTATTTCTTTACATTTTTCTTAGTTTATTCATTTTTCTTTTAGATTTGTTGTTTGGTTTTACTTATTCCTTTCCAGTCTTCATACTCACTTCCATTCTCCGTTCTGTTTTCTGTTTCCACCTTCTCCTCCTTCTCCAATTCCTCTTTTTTTGTTGCCTCATGTTTTCTAGGATTTGGAGTCTTGGTTGACCAAAACATTTTTGCAAATTTATTATATTTATATTTATTTTTTATTTAAAATTTGGTGACAGGGAGAGGCACACTGAGCCGAGGCTCATTTCCAGGTGTGACCCAGGGGAGGGGGACAAGGGAGGCAATGATACAGAATTACCAGGCAGATTACAATGAGCCTGGGTAGGAATACAAATCCAATATACAAGTTGCACAAGATATAAGGCTATATATACAAGATTAGCCAAATTGCTGACCTAATAGGTCAGCATGTGCAGCTGCACTCTGTGCTGTCTACCCAATAGATAGCATGCTGTCTACTCAGTAGATAGCACAGAGTGCAGCTGCACATGCTGACCTATTAGGTCAGCAATTTGACTAATTTACATACCCTGGCAGAAAGCACCTGAGAGACCACACTAGTCCAGAAATTAGGAAATGAGCATAGCAACATTCTTTGTGTTTTTCTATATATACAAGATATAAGGATATATACAAGGGGTAAGACTTTACAACAAGGTTTGCTTGATTCACAAAGCAATGTGTTCAACATGAACAATTAGTAGGGTTAAGAATTAGCTATGCTTGACTAACATGCCTTTTGCATACCAGATAGGTAACGGGGGACTTAGCCCGGTTGATAGCAACAGCAGGAGGGCTGTTGCAGAGTTGGAAAGGGTATGTTTAGAAAGATTTAGAGAGGGTAGCATGTGGCGTGCTCATGGAAGGGAGTTCCAATTGTGGGGAAAACGGTATGAGAATGCGGCCTTCCCAGAGTTTTAGTGGGGACGAGGAAGGGCCAGAGTGCAAAGGTCTCTTAAATGGAGATTGTAGGATTGGTGGGAGGCAGGGGAAAGGAGGGAGGTGAAGTAAGGGGTGAGGGAACTGAACTAGTATTTGGCTATAATGACGGATGTATGGTGGAAGTGGTGGGTGGATGGGGGGGAAGAGATAGAGAGGAGTAGATGGTGCAGTGGTGTGTCCTAGTGGAAGCATTTAAGGCAAAACAGCAAAAGGCATTAAATAGTGAATCTAACCTGGAGATGATGGTGGTGGGGGTGGTTCCATATAGGATGTCAGCATAGTCAAAGAGGGGTAGGATTGTTTTTGTAAGTAGTACACAGCGGACTGGGGTGCAGAGTGCTTCTTTATTTCTGTAGAGGGCATCGAGTTTTGGGTGGAGCTTAAAGTGGATACAGTTTATTTGAGTGGAGTAGTCCAGGTGGCTGTCCAGCCAGATGCCTAAGTACTTGTAAGCTGAGATGGTGTCCAGTGTGATGCCTTTGAGGGTACAGTAGATAAGGAGGGGGGTGTGTGGAGAGTTTGGAGAGCTTTTGGGGGGTTGCCAAAAGTCATGGATACCGTTTTCTTGGCATTGACTTTTAGCTGGTTGTCTTTAAACCATTGTAGAATGTGGGTAAAGTCATTCTGCAGCTGAGATGCCACCATGGAGGCAGAGGGGCCAGAAATACAGAGAATAGTGTCATCAGCATAGAGATGTATTTGGGAAGAGGAGCATATGGGAGGGAGATCACTTAGAAAGATAGAGAAAAGGAAGGGATCTAGAATATAGCCTTGGAGAACGCCAGCTAAAATTGGGAGGGGGGGAGGTGCCTCCGGTATGGACATGGGTGCGACCAGACAGGTAGAATCTGAACCATTTAACGGTGGGAGGGGAAAGGCCTGCAAGTTCAAGTTTGGTGAGGAGGATAGGATGGGAGAAGGAATCGAAGGCCTTGGCTAGGTCTATGAAAATGGTAGACGTAAGGTGTTCTTTGTCCATGCCTGCAAGAATGGCATCTGTGACTTGGAGAAAGGAGGTGACTGTAGAATGATTTTTTCAAAAGCCAGACTGGTAGGGTGAGAGGAAGTTGGTGGAACAGAGGAAGTGGGAGAGCCTGGTTAAGACTAGGGACTCCTGCAGCTTGGCTAATATAGGGAGGAGGTAGATGGGGCAGTAATTTCCTGGTGTGGTGAGAGCACCTCCTTTGTGAAGTGGGATCGCTTTAGCAGATTTTCAGGCCTGGGGGATTGTACTTAGGGAGAATGAGAGGTTTAGTAGATGGGACAAGGGATGGGTAATGGCTGGTCCTGAGATTTGAAGGAGAAGAGGGTCAAGTCCATCTGGGCTAGATTTGTGAGGATTTAGTGATTGAAGGGTGCGAAGAGTCTCGTGGGTTGTGATGGGGAGAAATGAAAGCTATTTGGAAAAGTGGGAGTGTGTGGGAAGGCGGGGGGTTAGCAGGGTGGTGGGAAGGGCACAGGTAGTGAAGAAATTGTTTAGGGTGGTGGCAACAGTGAGGGGGTCAGAGACTAAGTTACCATCAATGAGGAGGGAGGAGGGTTGTGGGTTTTGCAGGGGGGTTGAAAAGGGAGGAGGGGGTATGCCAGAAATTATGAGGGGAGTGTATGTTGTCTCGTAAGGTATGCCTGAAGTAGTAGGCTTTAGTGTGTCTAATTGCTTCAGTGCATGAGTTTCTTTGTAAGCGGTAGGTTGTGAGGTTGGTGTGGGAGAGTGAAGCCTTATAGCGAGTCCACGCATGGTCCTGGGAAGTGCAAAGCCTAATAATGTCAGCTGATATCCAGGGGTGGTAGAAATTTCTAACTCTGCTGCATTGTGATGGAGCATGTGTGTTCAAAGCTTTGCTTAATATGTAGTAAAATAAGGATAGTGCATTGTTAACATTGGTAGAAAAGTAGAACAGAGAACAGTCAGGAAGTAAGATCTTGTAGGACTGCAATGGTATATAGTGAACATAAGGATCTAACCCAATGGTACGTTGGGTAAGAGCGGGGTAGGTGCACTTTGCGAACACGCAGTAAGTCATGAGGTGGTCACTGAAGATGTCAGGGAGTGTTTCCGAAGAGGAGATCTGATGGGAGTGGGAGGCCAGGATCCAGTCCAGGAGGGTGTGGTTTTTAGAGTGTGGGTTGGGCCTAGTGGGTTCACTTATGAGATGGTGCAGGCTTAGGGATTCTGTATGTTGTTTCGTGGGTTTTAAGGTAGGGGAGTCCCAGTTAAGGTTGAAATCACTGAGTAGAATAAGTTCGCTGGAGGAGGTGAAGGATGATATGGAGGATATGGTGTCAACTATGGAGGAGGGGGAGATCTCTGGGGAGGCATGCAGTGCACCAATGAAGAGGGGGAGAGAGGAGGGGACTAATAATTTATTAAGGAGGGGCTTGTGTGCCTTAGGGACTGACTCACTAGAAACGATTGAGCAAGGTAGGTCTTGGTGGTAGTAGATGGCTACTCCTCCACCACGTTTTGAGTGGTCCTGTCAGGATAGGTGGTAGCCGGGTAAGGAGACTTGGGAATTTGAGATTCTGGAAGACAGCCAGGATTCTGTGATGCAGAGGATGTCAGGGAAGTGTTGGGATACCCAAACTTTAAGGAGGTTGATCTTTGGGAGTGAGCTTCTAATGTTGATGTGGTATGGGGAAAGGCCTTTTGTTTGTGTGGGGGATTGCGTGGTTGGTCTGGGATTTGGTTGGATAGCCCCAGCTAGTAGGAGAAGGAGGAAAAGAAAGAAGAGTCTGTTAACTGATTTGTGTAGTTTGGTCTGAGTAAGGTTTTCTGAGTAGGTGTGAATGACAGGTGGAGCCTGTGGATGAGGTCCAGGTTGAGTGAGGGGGAGATTAAGAGACTTGGCAGAGGAATGGCGAGAGGTGTGAGGGGTGGTTGGTGTTGTGAGGAGGGAGAGGGCTTGTAGTGCGTGTTTGCCATGGGTAGTTGTTCCAGGAATAGAGGGAAGGGAGAGGTGTGGTGGAAGAGCAGTATGTTGGTGTTGGGAGGGAGAAGGGGGTGGAGGGGTAGGTAGAAAGGGGGGGGGAACAAGAGAGGGCAGGAGGGCTGGTGCAATGCAGTATAAAGTTAAGTGATGCATTATGTGGTCTAAGAGGAAATGACCTGGTGGAATATGGTATTTTGGAATGAGGGGGAGTGCAAGAATACAGTCTGTTAAGGTGGAAGTGAGGAGTGAATATAGTTAGTGATGGCAATTGTATTGTGATTTGGCAGGACTGATTGTGGTGCGAGTATGAAAATAGGGTTGATTAGAATAATTTCCTTCAGTTTGGTTGAATCAAGAAGAATGGTGTACAGGTAAATAGTTGCACATTAGTTGCAGTGTAGCTTGGAGTAGGGGTGGGTATGTGGGGCGTTTACATGGGACAGCGGAACTGGATTCAATGTAGCTGGAGGGAGGGTTTGGAGAGAGTGCCGAAAAGTGTATGAATTGGGCAGAGGTATTATGGCTTGTTTCAGTTTCTAAGTTACAGGAGTGAGTCAATTATAGAAAGTGTAGAGCTTGAGAGTTGTAGCGGCACCTGTGAGAGGGACCAGTAGTGGTTGGTAGTGGTTTGGTAGGTGATGAGGTGTTATGACTGAACAGGGGGAAAGAATATGTGTGGTTGTATTCTTCAATCAGTGTCATATAATAAGTACAGATAATTAATTTAGGAAAGAAAGGTAATTCCTTTAGCTTCCCTTTTGTAAGAGTTGTTTGTTTTTCACTCAAATTCCATCAGCTCGGCGACAGCATTACAGCAAGGTAATGTTGTCACTGCAAAAAGGGCGAGAGTGACAGGGGCGATCTTGATTTTTGATTGCCCCGCAGTCATGCCGTGTAGAGCACAAACACAATTTCTGTGCCCTACACAGCATGCCCGCCCTGGAGCATGTTATATTTACTTTAATGGGGGGGAGGGGGGCAGGCGGCGATGCTGACTGTTTCCCGCGGGAGGGCACTTTGGCACTGTAACTCCCAGGAGACATAATGCCTGGCATTGTAGTGCCAGGCGGCATGTTGCCTGTGCCATAATTGGCAGCAGCAGCATGATTTTTGTTACAGCATGGGTGAACCATTTTCACTTATTGCACTGTCACCTATTTTTTTAATATGTCCTGCATATATTTACACTTTTTATACATAGTCAACCATTGAGATACTAGTAGGGGTTCACTTGATGACTGTCATACATTGGGAAATTTCAGGACAGCACATGCAGTTACCTGCTATAATTTAAGTTGTGCGCCTACCCCTTTAAACAGTAAGGTATAAACTGAACACCTTTGGTAGTGAACCCCACCCCGAGACAAAGATCCCAAGAGGATCTAAGTGCTATAGTATCTTATGGTTCTCCCTGTGCATATGAATCACTGGACTGGGTTCAAGTTAGGAATGGATTTGTTTGGCTGAATAAATTTTTGTTCTCAGCTTGTTGTTTGGTGTGTGACTTTCTTTTTTTTTCATTTGCATATCTGCAGTTCCTGCCCATGCAGCCGGCTGGTCGACTTTCATGCACTTTGTTTCTTTTGCACTCAATCTAGTCAAGCTTGCATTAGTGAGAAGGGTGTAAGGCTTGGTGAAAACAACAAACACCAGTGCAGGCGCATTACTCAGGTAATGAGTGTAAGGCTTGGTGAAAACAGCAAACACCAGTGCAGGAGCATTACTCAGGCAATGAGTGTAAGGCTTGGTGAAAACAGCAAACACCAGTGCAGGCGCATTTCTCAGGCAAGGAGTGTAAGGCTTGGTGAAAACAGCAAACACCAGTGCAGGCGCATTACTCAGGCAATGAGTGTAAGACCTGGTGAAAACAGCAAACACCAGTGCAGGCGCATTACTCAGGCAAGGAGTGTAAGGCTTGGTGAAAACAGCAAACACCAGTGCAGGCGCATTACTCAGGCAATGAGTGTAAGGCTTGGTGAAAACAGCAAACACCAGTGCAGGCGCATTTCTCAGGCAATGAGTGTAAGGCTTGGTGAAAACAGCAAACACCAGTGCAGGCGTATTCCTCAGGCAAGGAGTGTAAGGCTTGGTGAAAACAGCAAACACCAGTGCAGACGCATTACTCAGGCAAGGAGTGTAAGGCTTGGTGAAAACAGTAAACACCAGTGCAGGCGCATTACTCAGGCAAGGAGTGTAAGGCTTGGTGAAAACAGCAAACACCAGTGCAGGCACATTACTCAGACAATGAGTGTAAGGCTTGGTGAAAACAGCAAACACCAGTGCAAGCACATTACTCAGGCAATGAACAATCTCTTGGAAGGCATCTTCACAGTTCTGGCACTGATGGGCACCAAAAGGCTCACTTACAAGGTAATAGGTTTTCTGTGTCTTCTCTTTTTCAGGGTGCTCTTTCTTGTTGGTGGGCGGGGGGCGGGGGTAGCCATGTGTTACGTTAAATGGGTCAGGCCACAGTGGAAAAGTCCTCCACAAAACATCTGTAAATCTCACAAAAACCTAGGAAGGATTGCAATGGCTTCAGGTTGTGGTGTAAGGGCCAGGTGGCAAGTGCCTCTACCCTGGCAGGACCAATCTAGACTCCGTCCTTGGAGACAATGCGCCCCATGTGTTTTGCTGAATTTTGGCAAAACTGGCACTTGTTGATGAACACCTTCAGGCCATATTCTTCTAGCCTGTCCAGGACCTTCATGAATCTTGCTTTATGTTCCTCCAGGGTCTTTCCAAAGACAAACTGGGCTTCCATCTAAACCAGTACCTCTAGTAGATTTATATCCCCAACTGCCTTCTACGTCAGTTGTTGGAGTGTGGCTTGGGCCCTGGTCATGGTGGTGCATCCTTCTGAATTGATAGAATCCAAGTGAACAGATGGAGGTGCACTTTTCCTTGTCCTCCTCAGCCATGGGAATCTGGTAATATCCTCGTCTAAGATCCAAGACAGAAAGCCACTTGCTTCCCATCAGATAGTCAAGGGTGAGCTTCAATCTAGGCAAGTTGTACTGCTCCAGTATGATTCTCTTGTTAAGAGACCAGTAGTCAATACAGTTCTGAACTGTTCCACTCTTCATTGCTGTCAATATCAGAAAAGGCACAAGGACTTCAATGCCTGTAGCCATCAGCTTTTGAGGATGCCATCATATGCCTTCCACGTCAGTAGGGGTGAAACATCCGTGGCCTCTTCCTGAAGGGTCAGTTATCATTGAGGTGGATTTTATGCTCCTCTTCCCGGACACATTCCATATCGCACTCACTCAATGAAAAGACCCAGGCCCACCGGGATACTTTGTTGCTCAAGCTCCCCCCTGCAGGGCTCAAGTATCACAAAATTTCCAAATACAAAAAAGTTTGGCTCAGCGTCCATCAGGTTTGCCGAGGCAGGAGCCATGCTGATCACAGCATCCACACAGTAGATGTACATCAAGGCCCTACTTTTCTGAGGGGCGATGTCCTTCACAGTCTCATGCTTCACTTACACTGCCACCTGTTAGGCACCAGTGGTGATGAGGGCAGGTAGAATCCCTCTTTACACCAGTGTTCCATCTGTCACACTGTTATGCTTTGTGGTGTCAGTTATCAGAGTGGGGCTCCTACCTTTCTGGGTACAGCAATTCCCCCTACACACACTCAGCATTTGGGGACAGAAGTAATTCTTTTTCATCAACTTGGTGTTCCACTCCCACTGGTTCCTCCTGAACATATGGTTGCAACCTCCAATTAATGATACAATTCTCACACTAGGGTGTGGATCTGTAGGCTGTTGAAGTACTGTGAAGACTCCAGGTCTTGACACAACTAGGGCAAACAAGCAGAATAGCACCATCTACTGTACAACCAACAATCTGATCAAAAACTTGCATGTTACAGCCCCATAATGATGTGGAGACACCAGCACCAGAGATGATGATCCTCTGACCAGTTTCACACACATGTGCATCATCAGGGAGTAAGGCAACAGTCAAAACCCATACTTTTTATCCTTTTTGAAATTTAAAGTGACATCATATATTTCTTTGTGCAATTTGAAAACTGAGTGAACAACCAGGGTAAATATTTGAAACAAGATAAAAAGAACTACATAGCAGCAGTGGTGTCATACAGTAGCACATTATTATTGTTACAGACCACTTGTTAACAGTAACTTGGAAATAAATAGCGATCATCAAAAAGGAATGTGAAATCACAGAATTCTTGAATTATTCCACTATTGGAGTCATATACCTTACTACTTGCCAGTGCAATGGCTTTTATATAGGCAAAATTAGCAGAGAATTTAAGGTTCGCATTGGTGAACACTAAAGTGCAATTAGGACACAGGATCCTCACAATGCCTTGTATAAACATATTTCTGGATCTTGTGCAACAAGCATGTACACATTCAAATTTTATGCAATTGAGAATGTGATCTTACAGAAAGTGGTGGGGACCTGGACACATTCATTTTGAGAAGGGAGTCCAATTGGATTTTCCTGTTGTGAGGGATGTGTTTTCCAGGATTGAATGAGGGTATCGAATTGGCCCCATTTCTTGATTAAAAACCTATGAAAATGGTATCAGTCTAAAATGTGTGAGGCTTCTATTAGTTCTTATGCTTTTCTGTTTGGGGATTTGGGGTTAAACTTAGAAATGGTCAATGCTTGTTACAATCCATAATGCTGGTCATTAGTATATAGCATTATGCTGCTAAATATTTCAGGCTATTAGCCGGAACCGTTTCTTTATATGCAAAAAACAAAGCGGCACAGGTACTGATTGGGATCTTCTGATCTGTACAAATTATTCATGGCTTCTCTGCAGCTATAAATCTGTAAAGCTATTTACTAATTCTCAAGTGCTGTCTTGGTAATGGACATTGTCATATTGTGCAGCATATTACATGGCAGTAATTTCTTCAGACACCATGTACCACTATACAAATATATATATTTTCTTATTACTTTATATGTGAATTTTTTTTTTTCGCTTCCCCTTCACACTTGCTGATCACTCTTTCAGGCCTCCCAAAGACCGATTCTCATTCACTGGCAACTACCATCCACCCACCGCCCCAAATCGCAGCCACACAGGGTACCTCAATGTATCCTTTCATTGGGCGGGTCTCCTTCCTGCGAAGGGAATATGCCTTACTGGCCAATCCAGTGGTCCTGGGTGCTGCTGAGGTGGCAGTCCATGAATCAGGAGCCCCGGTGATGAGGGTTCAAAAGGCCGTCACCCGACCGGCCCATGTGCCATTTTCCAGCTTTTCTCCCACAGAAGCGTGATGTGCAGGACACAAGGCAGATGCCAGCATCTGTCATGCTCCCCTGGATAGTGGGACCAGATGCACACCCCACTCTTCCCCCGAGAGAAGGCGAGCAGCTGCCTTTATAGAATTGGGGAGGGGCCTAAGACAAGTAGCACACACAGTATCCTTCTCAGAGGTGCTGCCTGTCAATGGCATGAGTGAGGCGAGGGTACTTTGCACCATGCAGTTTAATGAATGGTTGAAAAAATGATGTGGAGCACAGGGGTTTGGCTTTGTTGGGGACTGGGGTTCCACCTGGAGAGACACCAGCCTATACTGGCAGGATGGTCTGCATCTGTCCAGGAAGGGAACAAATCTTTTGAGCAATCGGTTTAAATGTTTCATTGGCAAGCTTTTAAACTAGTCAAGGGGAGGCACTGATAAGCAGCAGGAAAATCCCAGCCTCCCCCTACAAAACAGGGTACTAAATGAGAAAAAGACCAAGGTAGAAAGGTCAGTGGGGGATGCTGCAACAGAAGGTAAAGCCATCAAAAATGGAGAGCAATGAGTACCAATGCCCGTAGTCTGAGCAACAAGCTTCCTGAATTAGTGGCCTTGATGGAGGAGGAACATCTGGATATCGTGGCAGTCACAGAAACATGGTACACATAAACCATGACTGGGATAAACATACCAGGATATACTATCTACAGGAGGGACAGGGAGGGTAAAAGAGGAGGAGGAGTAGCTCTTTACATAAGGGAAGGAATCAAAGCAACAGAACAAAAGGGTAAACAGGGAGGAGAAGAAGCACTGTGGGTAAATTTGGAGACCGACAATGGCACCACAATACGCACAGGGGTTGTATACAGACCCCCTTCTCAGGGGGAGGAAATGGACAAGGAAATGATAGAAAGTATACTTAGAATGGCAGAAAAAGGGGAGATATTGCTGATGGGTGATCTGAATATGCCAGATGTTAACTGGAGTGCAGTTGCAGCAGCCACTTCTAAGAGTGGGGCTATTCTAGATGCCCTACAGGGGGCATGCCTTAGACAACTAGTATTGGAGCCCACTCGAGAGGGAGCAATCTTAGACCTGGTTCTCTCAAATGGAGATGAAGAGAGGATCACAGATGTAGAAGTGGGTAGCCCTCTGGGAACTAGCGACCATCGAACAGTATGGTTCACAATAAACACAGCAATAGAGTCAAGCCATACAAAGACAAAGGTACTGGATTTTAGGAGGGCTGACTTTGTCAAAATGGGTGAGTGCCTAAGGAATGCACTAGCAAATGGGCAGGAAGGAGGGGTGGAAGAACAATGGGGAATAATAAAAACTGCCATCACAGAGGTATCAAGCCTTGTGTAAAGCAAATAAACAAACGAAGCGAGGTAAGAAACCACTATGGTTCTCAAAGGAAGTGGCAGTGAAGGTTCAAGAGAAAAAGAAAGCATTCAGGAAGTACAAGGAATCACAGAAGGAACATGACAGAGAACTATATCAGTTAAAGCAAAAGGAAGCTGGGAAGGCAGTCAGATCAGCAAAGGCCCAAACTTGAGGAAAAGATAGCCAACTCAGTTAAGAAGGGGATAAAACCTTTATAGGTACATCAGGGAGCCAAGAAAGACCAAGGGAGGGATAGTGAGGCTTAATAAAGGGGAGGGAGGTGGGCAGAGGGTGACTGTGAAAAGGCAGAGATACTAAACAAATATTTTTGCTCAGTATTTACAAAGGAAGAGGGGGAGGTACCTAAAACAAACAGTAGAAACACTCTGGATACAGAAGTTGATACCAGCCCATTTAGAGAAGAAAGGGTTCTGAAAGAACTCTTAAAACTGAAGGTGAACAAAGCAATGGGGCCTGATGGGATTCATCCCAGAATTCTAAAAGAACTAAGGGTAGAACTAGTGACACCACTGACTACCCTCTTTAACAAATCATGGGAGGATGGGGTGGTACCCGAGGACTGGAGGAGAGCAGAAGTGATTCCCCTTCACAAAAGTGGGAGCAAGGCAGAAGCAGGAAACTACAGACCTGTTAGTTTAACCTCAGTGGTAGGGAAAATGATGGAATCACTTGGAAGGAAAGAATTGTTAAATATCTAGAGGCCAGAGGGCACAGGACCCAAGGCAGCATGGATTCACAGCGGGAAGGTCATGCCAGACAAATCTGATAGATTTCTTTGACTGGGTGACCAAAGTAGTTGATCAGGAGGGCTGTGGACATGACCTACCTAGACTTTAGCAAGGCATTTGACACAGTCCCACACAAAGATTAGTATACAAGTTAGCCAGCCTGGGAGTGGGTCCCAAGATGACAGCCTGGGTAAAGAATTGGCTGGAGAATAGGACACAGAGAGTAATAGTAAATGGAGTCCACTCTGAAACAAGGGGTTAGTAGTGGGGTGCAAGGGTTCAGTATTAGGACCAGTCCTCTTCAATGTCTTTATAAGTGACATTGCAGAGGGACTGGAAGGAAAGTATGTCTCTTTGCAGATGACACAAAGATCTGCAACAGAGTTGATGCACAGGGTGGGGTGGAAAGGATGAGAAGGGACTTGGCAAGGTTAGAGGAATGGTCAAATGTATGGCAGCTTAGATTCAATGCTAAGAGGTGCAAGGTAATGCACCTGGGAAACAAAAACCCAGGGGAAGAGTACACAATGGGGGGTGAGATATTAACAACAACAAAAATGGAAAGGGACCTGGGGGTAGTCATATCAGATGACCTAAAGGTGGGCAAGCAATGTGAGAGGGCAGCAAGGAGGGCTGGGGGGATACTGGGATGCATAGGAAGAGGCATCACCAGTAGAAAACAAGAAGTTATTATACCTCTGTACAGATAGCTAGTGAGACCCCATCTGGAGTACTGCATGCAGTTCTGGAGACCCAATCTCTGCAAAGACATAGACAGGATGGAAGCTGTCCAGAGGAGGGCAACTAAAATGGTGCAGGGTCTGCACCGGAAGACATATGAAGAGAGACTTAAGGAGCTTAATATGTATAGCCTCGAGGAAAGGAGGGAGGGGGGGACATGATAGAAACCTTCAAGTACCTCAAGGGAATCAACAAAGTCCAAGAGGGTAGCATCTTTCAAAAAAAGAGGTGTGCAAGAACAAGGGGGCACAATTTGAAGATAGAAGGGGTGGCTCAGAGGTAATTTAAGGAAGTATTTTTTCACAGAGAGGGTGGTGGATGTATGGAACGGCCTTCCAGAGGAGGTTGTGGAGTCACAAACAGTGGTGGAATTCAAGCATGCATGGGACAGTCATAAGGCAATTCTAGGGGGTGGGGGTAGGAAGAAGTAGCCTGCTGGTTAACTAGGATCTATAGATTATCCATCAGGTAGGGAAATGGGCAGACTGGGTGGGCCAAGTGGTCCTTATCTGCCGTCAAATTCTATGTTTCTATGTTTCTATGTCAGACGCTCAAGCCTTCTCTCCCCAGGCCAGCCCTCCAACACCAGAGTCTGTTCCCGAACCCGGGTTGCCAGCGCCACAGCGGTGAATCTTTCTGCTGCGCCGGTGGGCCAGCCCATATGTTAATTTTGTAGATGAAATTCTTGACTGCAGCTGTTTATTTAAGTAACCGTTATTTTTCATCACCATTTTTTGACAATAGCCATTTATAAAACAGTAAATGGACATAAAACTCACGGACTTATTAAAGGAAGGCGAGTCTCTCTGTAACTTTTTCTGTGCTAGCCTGTGCTGTAGCTGCTCAGTCAGCGTAACTGTCTATTCTGACAATCTGAGATAGCTCTGAGAATCTACAACATAGGCTAGATGTCATTCCAAAATCTGCAAAATACACATGAAGCCTTTCACAAGCCACATAGTGGGCAGCTGCAAAAAACAGAGCCTTTACTCTGGAGAGTTGCACTGTATATGTTAGATGGTTTTCCCTACTACTCTGTAATAACGTCTACAGGTGAAATGTTGGTCCATGTAGAGTTAACTTGTTGTACAGTACTGCAGTAAAATGAATTTAATTTGACTATTTTGGTGAGTGAGTTCTATGCCCAATTAATGTTTTCCAGTATATATGAAGGAAAGAGTTAAGCAATAACCAACAATAAACGAGAAGACTATCCCTCCACCCCTTGTTAGGCCTATAATGTCTTCAGCTAGCTGTTGTATCAAGTTTTAGTTCTCAATATCTCCCTTAGCTCCCTTTAACTCAGCTACTGGGTACCACAGTAGTTGGCACAATGCACACCCGACTCTTGGATAGATGAGGGTATTTGCATAAGCAGTCACTTCATTCAAGATTAATCACTATTTTCAATCCCAAAAAGAGGTCCATTGGCCTGCTTTAGGTATTCTGCCCTGACTATCCCAAATTTAAACACAGTCTTAATCAGGGGCCTTTAATACAATAGCAGCCATCTGCCTGGCTAACTAAAGTTGTCACATAACCAAGGCTATGATCAAGTACTTACAGTTTGCACACCTCACTGACCCCAAAAGGCCTCAGCTGGTGAATGCAGGTCTCGCTGGATGTGGGTGTTGGGTCACTGCTGTTGCTCTGCATAAAAGTGCACATTAGTCACTGCAGCACATTGGGATTGCAGGAGCGAGCTGTGATAGTGGGTCCTCAGCCATGCTGGTTTTCACCTGTCATGGGTACAGTGGGTACTTTTATCTTCAACCTTCAGTAGGGAATTTTTTCTCCTCTCTTGCCCACATAAGGACTTCCTTGATGAACTGGCTGATGGTTAAGGGCAGTCCCTAATTCAAACAAAAAATGAAGACCCAACTCCTGGTAATCCTTTTTTTACAAATGTAGTTTTCAGTACTCTTCATAGCATTTTTTTTTTTTTAGTTACTGTTTCTCCCTCCATCCCAGTCAGCCCACTATCCTGCTGTCCTCCCAGCCCCATCTCCTGACCTTAAGGCTTACCTTCTGTTCTTCTCCCATGTCTTACCCTCCATGGCAGGGTGATGGGAAGCCCCCAATTCTGCCCGACAGGACTGGATCCAGTTCAGGGAGGTGCCTTCTCAGGGGCAGCACCCGCAGAGGATGGCCTTCATCCAGCTCAACTGGGATCAGTTTCAGTTTTTTCTGTGGAACGGAGCATGCAATGCTGACAATGGCCGAGCTGTGCAGGCTTCCACACACAGCAAGCCAGTTGGCTGCTCCACCTCCAAGCCCCACAGTGCAGGATGCGGCATGCCAATGCCCAGCCTCCACTAGGTGTCAGGCAGGTGCCGGTCTCTGTTACCCACCCTCCCCTGGACAGGAGAGCTGTCCCCTGGATGCTCGATCCTCTCCCTCACTGGCTGAACCCAAATGACCCACTCACACCGCGAACACGGGTCACTGGTGTGGCAGATGGTAAGGCATGATGCCTCAGCCCTCCACGTTACTGGACTGGCTCTTCATAATGTTTTGATGCATTTTACGGTTGGTTCAGCCAGTAACATAGTTATTGTGGTAATTTATTTGAATATAATTTTTTTTATGTTTCTGGATCAATTAGTTGAGATCAGCGAATCTAAAATGCTGGTTGCATTTTGCTTTCTATTGATAGTAACCTGCGTATCCCGAAGAAGTGGCATAGCCATGAAACGTCAATGTGCTTTTACTGGTGTATGGAATAACAATTTATAAAACAAGATTAACTGATGCTGAGCCTTCATTTTTTCATTTGACTTGTCAGCTCTGTTGTAGAAGTGATTCCTCCTGTTCCATCAAATAGTGGGTCCCATTAAGGCTATGTGTGTCCTGGAACTGTTCTGGTAAGGGTAATTGCTTTCATAATCTGGCTTCTCTATTGAATCTCCGCTCCGGCAAGACCACTTTTCTCAGGCACGGGCCTGTTTCACCTTGGTCATCTGTGTTGTGAAAATACTTGTGGATGGAAAACAGGACTGACCTGCCCAACTCCAAACAGTTAAGCCTTTGTCCTTCTTAACTCCAGAATAGGGTTGCTCCTGCTTTGAACACTATACATATACACACACACACACACACACACACACACACACACACACACACACACACACACACACACACCCCTCAGGCGGTGGCCCACACCTTGGGCACACCCGAAGCAAAAGCACAACAGAAAAACCACAAGAAGGACTGGAAAGTCTGCACCTTCTCCTGCTGCCTCCCTGCCCTGACTGCACCCAAAGAGCGAGCACCCAGGCACGGTATCCACAGGCTTCATGCACTGCTCACACTTTGGATACTTCCGTCTAGAGTCCTGACTGGCCAGAAAAGAAAAGCGTGAGCCGCTGATTGGCCCACTTTTCAAGCCAGCAAGGACTGCTCTGCTGCCAGCTCTCCAGCGCTCCCTGGACTGCAAGCAGTGGCCCACACCTTGGGCATGTCCGAAGCAAAAGCACAACAGAAAAACTGCGAGGAGGACCAGAAAGTCTGCACCCCCTCCTGCCGTCTCCCTTCCCTGACTGCACCTGAAGAGTGAGCGCCCAGGCATGGCATCCACAGGCTCCATGCACCGCTCACATTTTGGATCTTCCACCTGGAGTCCCAGTTGGCAAGCAAAGAAAATTGCTAGCTGCTGATTGGCCCACTTTTCAAGCCAACAAGGACTGCTCTGCTGCCAGCTCTCCAGCACTCCCT
Organism: Neoceratodus forsteri; assembly: GCA_016271365.2. NCBI lineage: Eukaryota > Metazoa > Chordata > Ceratodontiformes > Ceratodontidae > Neoceratodus > Neoceratodus forsteri. The sequence goes on from CM057450.1 coordinate 1,552,029,600, forward strand.
GGACTGCAAGTAATTCCTCAAACCTTATATTTCCTCTCACCCACCCACCCTGATCCCGGCCTCTATTAAATACTCAGTAAGCCATGCCTCTCCACTTTAACTTCTGCCTACACCCACACCTCCATACCAGTCCAAAGAAACATAAAGCGATAACGCCCTTAATCAGGCATCTTCCCCAGCAGTACCACACCAAGGTGACTTAAGCAATAACACCTCACAATTTGGCACCTTCTACACCGCAATGCCGCAATGGTCCCCATATGCTGCCTCAGCTGTCCCATTATGGGGTACATTGCCATCATGATCTTCATAACTTCTTTCGGCACAATAGGCCCACGTCACCAAAATGGACCACTACAATCCCCACCAGAACCATCACTAGGAATTATTGGACTGTCATCTGCATCCATGGCAACTGCCATGAGTGAGCCCCAGTTGTTCACCAACAGCATCCCACCTACATGCCCGGGGGCCCCCACGACCACCCCCCACCTGTACAACCTAACAATTATTTCATCGACAAAGTTAACACCGGGGGACGCTAACCTCTCACACTGCAAGAGTAAGCAGCGTAAAATTTGGTCCACTACAAGCATCAGCCTGATAGCCAGGGAAATTGCTTTCATGCTGCTACTCTTATCAGAAAATATCCATGCCAACCCAGGCCCTTCAACTGTACCAAGCGGTGGGGGTAACAAGGTCAGGGGCCTGAGAGTAGCTGCACTGAATATTGCTAAACCCGAACAACTCCAGGCAAGGTTGGCCCACCATGCATCTGACATTCTCTGCCTGACGGAGACCTGGCTATCAAGCAAAATTAAAGACAATGAAGTAGCACTCCCAGGATATCAAACCTTCAGGATTGACAGGTATGGCAAGAGAGGGGATGGTTGCCTTATCTATGCCAGGGAATACCTGTGCTGCTGAGTCCTCCCTGTCACCTTAGCCTTAGCGGGGGGTGACTATGAACTATTAGCAATAAAGGCACAGGTTGGGCAGCATGACAAGACACTATTCATTGCCTCAGTCTACCTACTCCCCATAAAAGCCAGAGAGGGTTCTCCCAAAATACTGGATGCAATTGCCACCCACCTGAAGGGCATGGAACTTATCATAACAGATGACTTTTAACATCAACTGGGCTGGCAAGGAATCAGTCCCCTTCAGGGATATGGTCGCTACTTCCAACCTAACCCAACTTGTGTCCTGCTCAACTAGGCGGAACTACAAAACAGGCAAAGACACCCTGCTAGACTGGATCCTCTCAAGTTCCCCTTCCCGGATCTCTGAGCTCAAGATCCTGCCTGACACCTTAAGTGACCACTCCCCAGTCACATTCATGTGGTCAAACAAATTTTGTAAACCACCACCCATCCTAATTGAAACAAGGGTCCTGAGGAAGGGCACGCTGGGGGCCCCTTCCTTGGCCCTCTCCCAACATGACTGGTCCCCTATCGAATCGGCACCCAGCCTTGACCAGGCCCTTAGGTACTTCACTGAGGAATTCAACAGCATTTGCAATCTCTTTGCCCCTCTGAGGAAAAGGAAAATCCGGGGATACGAAAATGGCTGGATCTCAGGGGATCTCCTCACCCAGATGAAGGACAGGGACAGCCTCTGGGAAAAAGCCAGGTTCACCCGAAGCAAACATGACTTCCAGTGCTACTGAGCCACAAGGAACCACTGCACCAACCTCATCCGGCAAGCGAAAGCCTACTTCCACAAGGAACAGCTTAAAAAGTCCTGGGGCGATGGAAAGAAATTTTGGGAGAACATTAAAAACCTCCTTGGGAAGGACGATACGAAGCACCCCCGAGCTTCTCAACATCAATAACTACCCTACAACTAACCCACGTCTTATCGAGGACTCTTTCAACACGGCTTTCACCGACCTCACCTCGGTACTACCCCCGACTACCTACTCCCTGCTACTGACCATCCCAGCTGCATGCCTCACAGGGGCTCACGGCTGACTTCTATTTCAAAAGGGTGATGGTGAAGGAGGCCCTGACAAACGTGAAAAAAAGTGCTAGGCAAGACCAGACTGGGCATTGATGGAGTAGACATGAAACTCCTATCCCTTACACTGGATGCCCGCATTGTGCCAATTACAAAACTATTCAATAAATTGCTGGTTCTTGCTCAATTCCCTGAGATCTGGAAGCAGGCCCTTGTGACACCGGTGCACAAGAACAGGGACAAGTCTAGTATTGCCAACTATAGGCCTATCTCCATCCTTTCCCCCTTATCCAAAGCATTGGAAAAGATAGTGGTAGCACAACTCACAGAGTACCTCAACAAGTACCAGCTCCTATGCCCTAACCAACACGGCTTCAGACAGAATCGTAGTACCACCACTGCACTACTGGAGTTCACTGACTATGCACACAAGGCACTAGAGGAGTGCAAACTGGTGGGGTCTGTGTTCATCGACCTCACCAAAGCCTTTGACACTGTTAATCACTCCCTTCTACTGGCACAGCTGCAGAACCTGGGTGTTGCAACCAATACTGCATGCTGGTTCAAGGACTACCTGACTCACAGAAGCCAACGCGTCAAAATAGAAAACACAGTGTCCCTCTCCAGAGAGGTATCACTAGAGGTCCCCCAGCATTCAATACTTGGGCCCTTACTGTTCAGCCTTTTTCTGAATGCTCTTCCTAAAGCATGTGACACTAAACTGATCCTATTCACAGATGATGCAGTTCTTCTTAACTGCAACACATTCCACGACACCCTCCAATCCGAGCTGCAGACTTGTTTCAACAAACTTGAGGACTGTTTCGGCACACATAAACTTTTTCTAGATTACAAAAAGACCAAAGCTATGCTCAAAACCAGCCCCCAGCTCAAAAAGAAGCTTCCCCCTCCATCTCCAACAAAGACAGTCAGCCACTAGAACAAGTGCACTCATTCAAATACTTGGGGCTCACCACAGATGACACCCTGACCCTCGCCTTCATCAGCACATTGACTCAGTGGTTAAGGTGGTAAACACCAAGCTGGGTGTCCTCTATAGGCATAAGAAGTATCTCCCTCCTGAGGCCCTCCACCTCTTAGTCTCCAGTTCTGTCCTCTCAACCATAGACTACGGTCTGGTGATTTATGGTGCAGCTATGGATACAGCACTAATAAGAGTTTATATTCCTCTCAACAAAGCCTGCAGGCTCACACTGGCTGCAGATTGAAATACGCATACCTGCTCTCTTTACGAATAGACTAAATGCCTGCCTCTAAAGAACAGGAAAAGTACCAAAACTGCCTCCTTGGTAAGAAGGCGTTAATGGGCAAAACCTTCCCCTGCGTGTCCAACATCCTCTCACTGAGTGCTAACAGCTATGTCACCAGGGGTAGGGCGAAGGGGTCCTATCAACACCTTTTCGTCGAACCGCATACAGACAGTGCACCTTTGCCTGCAGGGCCCCCCAATGGCTCAGTGAAATCTCTGTGACCATTCAAACCTTTGTTTGTCTATCCCACTTCAAAAATGGCCTAAGGCAACACTTCACCGGCACAAAGTGTGACTGCTACTGAAGGTCCTAACCGTCCATCCCATGCCCCCAAGGTAACCCTTAGGGCAGCCTGCTTAACTCCTGCTCCTCCAGCTAGCGACTGCTAGCAACTTCTCCATCTGACTGGTACTCCACACCCCTTGGCACCAAACTAACACCATTATCCTCCATCCTCCCTAACAAGGCCCTAACTCATGGCTGCTCTACACTCCCCAGACTTCCACAGGCTCTCTCCTCGTACCCCTCCACTGCTCCTATTCCCATTGATGCTGTACCTCAGTGGTACAAGGAATAACATTGTAATGACTGAAATCTAATGTATGTTTGAACCCGCTAATGCATTATGTATGTACGTATGCATGCTTATTTGTTTTTACAACTGAAGTGGAACCTTTGTAAAAGAGCCTGTGCTCAAAGGTATTTTCCGAATCCCTAAATAAATAAAGTTTTGGCCTATCAAGCTCTCAAGGGTTTCTGGTAGTACACTCTGGTTCCTCACACACAGTCCAGCTGTTCTCACACTGCTTGTGCTAGAACTTCAGAACTTTACTTTGCAGTACCTAGAGTATTCCTTAAACCCAATTTATCAGTCTAGTTTGTGGTGGCATGTTGGGTAAAGAATCCCTAGCTCTCACTAGCATACTATTCCAGGGTAAAATCTCATGCAGGCTGCAAACAGCATGCATGTGTTGTGCATGATGATCCTCTGTCTCCTGACCAGCTTTCAGGACTTGGGCAATAGGTGTCCTGTGTCCCTTCTTCTTAGAAGCCCCCTTTGAGCTCACTGGCCACAGTACATAATGCCTTGTTGTTTGATTGGCTGCCTTTGTAACCTCTTATCATTCTCTTTAAATCTTGGAGGTCAGAGGGCATGATGCATGACAACGGGCCATGTTTATTTCCTTCCCCTCCCCCCCCCCGCAGCTGTGGCTGCTTGCAGCTGTACATACAGTGATGTGGTTTTCCTAGCCTTGTCCTGCTGCCTGCCCTTGACCAGAAACTATATCTGATATCCCTTGGAAATCCCTTGTTGTGGGTGGCAGGCCTCTTCTCCATCCCTCAAAGCGTGCAATCCCAAATCTTCTGAGCACCTGATGGTGCCAAAGATGTACATCACCCCTGTAGTGCAATGAAACCGAAGCTGCTGCTCCCTCTCTTCCTGCTGCCTGGTTCCCCTGCACAAGTTCTGCAAAGGGGGCTGGGTGAAGAGGATGGTAATGATGCTGTCAGCCCCCGAGAGCCCAAAGGTAAGCCCCCCAAACCTTTGGGGAGGGCTACATGTGGGACTGAGCTCTGTTGGACTGAGCAGAAAGGGTGGAGAGAGCTGTTGCATTTCTCTTTTGTGTCACAGATAAACAGCTTTGTTTTCAGTTTTCTAGCATATGTGTCATGACATGTAATGGGACGATACAAGAGAGTTGGCCTGCATCCATCTAGGAGGGGAACCACAGTCCTCAGTGAATGGTTTAAATGTTACATTGGTGAACATTTAAACTAGCCAAGGGGGGTGGCAGAAGGAAGCAGGGAGGCATAGACTGCCACACACACACACACACACACTCACACACACACACACACACACACACAAGCTGAAGCAGTCAGTAGGGAGAGCCCTAAGGGAGAGAAATTCCTAAGAGTACTTATTAATAAGAAAAACAACATGTTAATGAAGGGAGATGGGAATGAGTGCAGAGACACTAGGGAAAGAGGACTAAAGGGAAAAAGGAGGATTGACAAACAGAGTAGTAGCAAAATCTGGAAGGCCATGTGTGCAAATGCTCGAAACCTCGAAATAAAATCCCAGAACTAGAGGCCATTATGGCAGAGTCTAACCTGGACATTGTCGCTATTACCAAGACATGGTGCAATGAGAACGATGACTGGGATATGGCCATACCAGGCTTTACTCTGTTCAGGAAGGACAGAGTGGTAAAGAAAGGGAGAGACGTGGCTCTTTATGTGAGGGATAGCATAAAAGCGATAGAGATACAGGGAATAAAGGGAGGGGCAGAGGTGCAGTGGGTCACTCTAGAAATGGGAAATGGGGCCGCAATTCACACTGGTGTGACCTACTGACCTCCTGCACAGTTTTGGACAAGGTTCTGGTGCAAGCCACCCAAAAGATGGTAAATAGGGGGGAGGTGCTGCTGGTAGGGGACTTCAGTCTGTCGGATGTAGATTGGAATATCCCAGCTGCAGCTTCAGCTAGGAGCAGGGACATCCTGCACTATCTGCAGAGGACTTTCCTCAGGCAACTAGTAAAAAATCCCACTCTTGAGGGGCAATACTGGACCTTGTACTCACCAACGGGGACAGTGTTGCAGATGTCGTAGTGGTTGGCCACCTAGGGACCAGTGATCACCATGCAGTAAGTGTGGTTCAATATTAGCACTGTGACATTATCAAGCCACACAAGAGCAAAAGTCTTGGATTTCAGGAAGGCAGGTTTTAAAAAGATGGGGGAATGCCTCAGAGATGCTGGGGGGGGGTTGGGTGGAGTGGAGGGACAGTGGGTGAAACTAAAAGAGGGGATAGTATAGGCAGCAAACCTCTGCATCAAGCAAGTAAGCAAAAGCAAGAGGAAAAAGAGACCACTATGGTTCTCAAAAGGGGTAGCCAGGAAGGTAAGGGCAAATAAGTTAGCATTCTGGAGGTATAAGGAGGCACAGAGGGAAGGGGTAGGGAGGTGTATCAGGAAAAACAGGGGGAGGCAGCAAAAGCAATTAGGAGTGCAAAGTGCAAATGGAGGAGAAAATAGCATGGGTAGTAAAGAAGGGGGACAAGATATTTTTCAGGTATATAAGCAAAAAGAGAAAGACCAGGGAGGGATAGTAAGACTTAGGAGGGAATGGGGGGGGGGTGTGCGGAGGGGGACCAAGAAAAAGGCGGACATCTTAAACAAATGCAGTACTTTATTTAGTGTTAGCATAGAAACATAGAAACATAGACTTTGATGGCAGATAAGGACTGCTTGGCCCACCTAGTCTGCCCATTCCCCTACCTAGAGGATAAGCTGCAGATCCTATTTAACCAACAGCCTATTTCTTCCTACCCCCCACAAAAATTGCCTTATATCTGTCCCATGCATTCTTGAATTCTCCCACAGTTTTAGACCCCACAACCTTCTCAGGAAGGCTGTTCCATGCGTCCACCACCCTCTCTGTGAAAAAATACTTCCTCACATTGCCCCTGAGACGTCCCCTCTATCTTCAAATTGTGTCCCCTTGTTCTTGCACATCTCTTTTTCTGAAAGATGCTACCCTCTTGGACTTTGTTGATTCCACTGAGGTACTTAAAGTTTCTATCATGTCCCCCCTCTCCCTCCTTTCCTCAAGGATATACATATTAAGCTCCTTTAGTCTCTCCTGGTATGGCTTCTCTTGCTGACCCTGCACCATTTTAGTTGCCCTCCTCTGACCTGCCTCCATCCTGTCTACGTCCTTGCAGAGATGGGGTCTCCAGAACTGGACGCAGTACTCCAGATGGGGTCTCACCAACTGTCTGTACAGGGGGATAACAACTTCCTGTTTTCTGCTGGTGATACCTCTCCCTATACATCCCAGTATTCCCCCAGCCCTTCCTATCGCCTTCTCACATTGCTTGCCAAACTTAAGGTCATCTGATATGATTACCCCCAGGTCCCTTCCATTTTTGTTGTTGTTACTACCTCCCCCATTGTGTAATCTTTCCCCTGGGTTTTTGTTTCCCAGGTGCATTACTTTGCACTTCTTTGCATTGAATCCAAGCTGCCATACTTCTGACCATTCCTCCAACCTTGCCAAGTCCCTTCTCATCCTTTCCACGCCTCCTTGTGTATCAACCCTGTTGCAGATCTTTGTGTCATCTGCAAAGAGGCATACTTTTCCTTCCAGTCCTTCTGCAATGTCACTTATAAAGACATTAAAAAGGACAGGACCCAGTACTGAACCCTGCGGTACCTCACTAGTAACCCCTCTTTCTTCAGAGTGGACTCCATTTACAATTACCTTCTGTGTCCTGTTGTTAAGCCAATGTTTTACCCAGGCTACCACCCTGGGACCCACCCCCAGGCTGGCTAATTTGACTACAAATTTTTGTGGGACTGTGTCAAATGCCTACAGTCTAAGTAGGCTATGTCCACATTCTCCCTGGTCTACTACTTGTGTCACCAGTCAAAGAAATCAATTATCTGCCTGACATGACCTTCCCACTGTGAACCCATGGTGTGTTGGGTCCTGTGCCCCACTGGCCTCTCTAGGTGCTCAACAATTCTTTCCTTCAGAAGTGATTCTACACTTTTCCACCACAGAGGTCAAACTGACAGGTCTATAGTTTCCTGCCTCTGTCTTGGTCCCACTTTTGTGAAGGGGAATCACATCCGCCTTCTTCCAGTCCTCAGGTACCACACCATCCTCCCATGATTTGTTAAAAAGGGTAGTCAGTGGTGTCACTAGTTTTCTACTTAATTCTTTTAGAATTCTGGGGTGAATTCCATCTGGCCCCATTGCTTTGTCCACCTTCAGTTTTAGGAGTTCTTTCAGAACCCTTTTTTCTGTGAAGGGACTGGGATCGACTCCCCTCTCCAGAGTGCTTCTGTTAATTGGATTAGGCACCTCCCCTCCTCCTTTTTTGTGAATACTGAACAGAAGTATTCATTCAATATCCCTGCTTTTTCACTGTCACTCTCTACCCACCCACCATCCATTCTATTCAGCCTCACTATCCCTCCCTTTGTCTTTCTACACTCCCTGATATACCTATAAAAGGTTTTATCCCCCTTCTTAACCGAGTTAGCTATCTTTTCCTCAGTTTGTGCCTTTGCTATTCTGACTACCCTCCCTGCTTCCTTCTGCCTTAACTGGTACAGTTCTCTGTCCTGCTCCTTCTGTGTTTCCTTACACTTCCTAAATACTATCTTTTTTGCCCTAACCTTCACCGCCACCTCTTTTGAGAACTACTTCCTAAATGCTATCTTTTTCTCCCTAACATTCACCGCCACCTCCTTTGAGAGGAAGACGAGGGACCACAGATAAGTGCTGGGAGCATTGAAGGAAGGGAGGTAGACACTAGCCCATTTACAGAGGAAAGAGTCCTCAAGGAACTCACAAATATGAATGTGGACAAGGCAATGAGGCCAGATGGGGTGCATCCAAGGATATTGAGAGAGCTCAGAGAGGTGTTGGCTGCACCTCTGACAGCCCTGTTCAACTACTCACTGGAAACAGGAGTGGTTCTGGAGAACTAGAGGGGGCAGATGTAGTCTCACTTCACAAAAGTGGTAGAAGGGAGGAGGCTGGCAATTACAGGCCAGTCAACCTGACTTTGGTAGTGGAGAAATTAATGGCATCACTACTGAAGGAAAGGTCTGTGGAATATTTTGAATCCAGTGGCTTGCAAGATCTGAGGCAACATGGATACACTGAGTGGAGGTCATGTCAAACAAATCTGATAGATTTCATTGACTGGGTGACCAGAGAATTAGATCATGGGGGAGCAGTGGATGTGGCCTACCTAGATTTCAGTAAGGCCTTGGACACTGTTCCACACAGGAGACTCATAAACAAGCTGGGCAGCCAGGGAGTGGGTCCAAAGGTTGTAAACTGGGCAAGGAATTAGTTGGGGAACAGGTTATGGGACAGGAAACAGAGGGAGGTGGTAAACAGAGTTCACTGTGAGGAAGGGCGGGTGACCAATGTGGTGCCACAGGGATCAGTACTGGGACTGCTCCTCTTTAATGTTTGTATTAGCAACATTGCAGAGGGGCTAAAAGGGAAGGTATGCCTTCTCCTGATGACACTAAAATCTGCAATAGGATAGACACTCAAGGGGGTGGAAAAAATGATAAGAGAGCTAAGAACGCTGGAGGAGTGGTCAAGGGTATTGTAGCTAAGTTTCAATGCAAAGAAGTGCAAAATCATGCACTTGGGGCACAGAAACCCTGGGGCAGATTACAAAATGGGGATCTTTATTAACAACCACTAAACAGGAAGAAAACCTGGTGGTAATCATATCTGATGACCTAATGGTGACCAGACAGTGTGATAAAACAGTGGGGAGAGCCAGTGGGATGCTAGGGTGCATAGGGAGGGGTATCACCATAGAAAGAGAGAGAGTTGGTGTTATTGCTGTATAGATCATTGGTGAGACATCACCTAGAGTACTGTGTCCAGTTCTGGAGACCACATCTCCAGAGGAACATAGACAGAGTAGAGGCAGTTCAGAGTAGGGCAATTAAAATGATGCAGGGTCTGCATCAAAAGCCCTATGAGGAGAGACTAAAGGACCTCAATATGTGCACCCTGGAGGAAAGGAGGGAGAGGGGGATATGATAGAGACTTTCAAATACCTTACTGGTATAAATAAGGTTCAAGAGGGAAGCAGTTTTCAGAAGAAAAGGTGCTCAAGAACAAGAGGTCACGCTATGAAGCTGAAGGGGTAGACTCAGGGGAGATGTGAGGAAGTACTTCTTCACAGAAAGAGTGGTGCATGCCTGGAACAGCATTCTAGTAGAGGTGGTGGGGGCCAAAATGGTAATGGAATTCAAGAATGTATGGGATAGACATAAGGGAACCTTAGTGGTAAGGAAAGGAGGGTAAAGCTGGAGATAAGTAGGGTCTGCAGTGTAACAGTAGGTAGGGAAAATGGGCAGACTAGGTGGGCCAAGCGTTCCTTATCTGCCATCAGATTCTGTTTTTATCTGCTATGGCTGCTAAGGTTAGGAGTGTGAAGTGACCTTTTCCTTTCTTTATAGGGTTGATTGTCTTGGTATTATGTTGTAATGGCTTACTCTGCAGTCATGAAGAGTGATACTGCTGGCCTTTGTCCAGTTTTGTTGTTGACCCATTTGTATTGTATACAGAGCCAATAAACACAAGTATACTGGACTAACAAACACAAGTACATGTAAAACAAGTAAAGGACAATAATGATAAAAACATAGTAAACCCCATCGTGCATGGATGAACCCACTTTCCTTATCATACTCAAACAGAACATTACTTCTCCAAGAAGTTCTGTCTTCTAATAGTAATGCTGAATTTGGCAAAGTGGTCAACAGTTTTTCTCCCTTGTTCTCCTCCAACCACCAGCAGACATCCTAGAATGCATACTATTCAGCGCACACAGTATTGATGTGGAATTATACATCAGCAAGTCAGTAAGCCTTCAGGGGATGCATAAGCCAGAGAAGAAACTGGTCCTTGCACTACTTTGCACTGTTTAACACTATGTAACCCCTAGATGGCACTATCCCAAAGGCTATTACCCCTGCCTGCTTAACTACTAACAGGGTGAGGGGCCTAGGTCCAATGGCGAGTGCCTCCACCCAGAGGTCAGGGTTTGCAGTAGTTAAACTAGCTTGGTCACAGCCCTCTGGGACACTGTAACCCCCCTTTCTTCCCACTAGTGGTCCACACAATGCATCAGGAATATCTTCACAATGTATACTTACCCCCAGGACTGGCTCTGTCGACTGGACTCTGGGGAACCCCTGTAAAACAAGATGACACAGTGCAAAAACCACAGTACAATACTTTAACATAAACGAATACCTCAGTCAGTGTAACTTTGCTGAAACAGACAGATCTGATTTATTTAAGGAGCTGTAACAAGGACAGGGGGAAATCAGGTTAATTACGTTAAACACATTAATAATCACAGTGCTGTGTGCATATTCAGAGTCCCAAATTGTCACTTTACTGGGTACCCAGGATGGGGCTAGCCAGGATCGATGTAGCTGGTTGGAGCCCTGTGATGGAAAAACACTGGCACAATACCCAAATTGTAATCCGGAGCCAGTTGGCTCAGTTCGTGAAGAAATGAAAAAAACAAACAACAATTAGATGACACACTTGCAACTCGATAAACAGATGGCAGGGAGCTACCCTGCTTTGTACTCACAAACTCAATGCTGGGAACTGGATGGAAGGCAGATTGTCCTGGATTGCCAGGAGGAGCAGACCATGTGGACAAGGTCTTTGTGACTGGACCCCACTGCAGTTTAGAGCAAATGGATGTAGTCTGGATTAAGCTGGGGTTTACTTCCAGCTTCATGCACTCAATTCACTGTGCAGGGGATTTGAAATGCGATTCCCCACAAGCACTACACACATTTATATAAAAGGAAAGTACTATACCAGGCAGGTTGCTTCTCATCCCGATCGCAATTACTGCACAATACCCGGAGAATACACAGCAGATTCAGTTCCTGACAGACCGAGAGCGATTCAGCAATTTCTCCAGTCTTCTACAGGGTGAGCCTGGTTTCTACTCTTCAGATCTCCTTGATTCTCTTCACAGGTCGGATTCAGTCCGAACAGGTGCTTGCACAAGCTGCAGACCGAAACTCAGGGCCTTACATGTGCTTCCCGCACGAAACTATACACCGTAGAAGCACAGAGCTCCTTGTCTCTTCACTGCCAAAACTCATCTGATCTTTCCTGTAGACAGAGCCGGGCATTTCCTTTGAGTTCCTCCCAGTTCAGTTGGCTGGTCTGGCTGTCACTCACAATAAACTCCCCCTGTTGGTGCAAAAAGGCACCGAAGTCCAAACTACAATTCCCAGAGGCATCTGCCATACAGTCCCATTGTGGCTGGCTCAGCTTAAGAGTCCAAGTTCTGATTTGCCAGCAGCAGATTCCATTTTAAAGGTCTCCCACGCTGATTGGTCCAGTTCAGCAGTTCAAAACCAACGTGAGGGAGCTACTCTGCACTGTCCTTGCTACAAGAAAGCAGGTTAAAACAAACTGCATTTTCATTATCACTCTAACAGGTTACAAGCAAACAATTACATCTTTGAAGTGTGCTCCTTCTGCCCACTTAGCAACGGCAGAAACGGAGCGATTTGGCAGTAGCTCGAGCGGGACTCGAGCAGGGAAACACACAGACCCCCATCCAAATTAATTATGTCTGCAGGCAGACAGCTCTTATAGAGACAGTACCAGAGGCTCTAAAAGCACTCACAGATAAATGGTTTAAATGCCGAACACCATCCTGGCTTGGAGCATTCAAGCAAGCTCCTGGAAGACTTTTGGGAACCCCCATTTGCAAGGGGGTTACACCCTTTTCAGCCTGGAAAAAGCTTGGCGTCTGCATCAAGCAAGTACCCCCATAAGTTTCAATGCAACCATATACATTTGCATCAGTATCACATTAGGCTGACACAGGTAATCATCAGTCAATATATAACACCTTATCAGAAACACATTTTTGAAACTTTGCAGTACGTCCCTCTTTACACAGTATTACACACACACTGTACCATAACTCAGGTTATTACCTCTTGTACATGAAACCTGAAGAGAGGGGGCCCTTCCCTATCAGCTACCTTGGGGCAGGGGCACCATACCTAGAGAGCAACACAAGTAACTTGGAGTTAGCACTGATGTTCAGTTTAGGCAATGAGCTCGGGGACACATACACTCCTTTATGGACAACACTGAGAGGTAAGTCCACAGGCCTCCCAGGGGAATCATAACTGAGGTGCACCACAGGCTTTACAGCTCAACCAGTCTTTCTAGAGGGAACTGTTACAGTCTCTACACTCTGAGCCTCATTTTAGCATTGTCCTCACTTGTCAGGGGAGTCTCCATTGGGGTAGAGAGGCTAGAACTTGGGGCACTTTCAGCTCCAGGAGTTACAATCTCTGAGTCCACAACACTTGGCTCACATGGAGAGCTTTCTGACACTGACAATGAATTATCAGGGCACTCAACACACTCTTCTTGTTCTGGTATGTCACCAGTCTGTTCTAGTCCATCATTTTTCTCATCTGAAAGCTCAAACAGTTCAACCATACACAATGATTCCATATTATCTGACTTAATGCTTTGCACTTCACTTTCTGGGAGCATTGGCTCCAAGGACAAAGCTGGGGGCTTAGACAGTCCAGAAGACCCAGCTTCATCTCCAGGATTGACTAGGGGATTGCCCCAAAACAATTGACTCAGTTCGTAATAAAGGTAGTATTCAAAACCACACTCACTTTCCTCTGACATGGACTGACAGTCATGTTCAACCGGGACTGGTGGAGGGGACACTTTAACTCAGCATCTGTAGGTACAGACTTTCTTGATTTCTTCTTAGCAGCAGCTCTAGTCACTGGTCCAGAGGGGGCATTTTCTGGGGGCTCAGACTCAATCAAGATTTGTCCAATGGGCAGTAAATGATTTCTATGCATTGTTTTAACATCATTTGAATTATTCTCGGCCTTACTTTGTACACAGGCAGATCATCTAGTTTGTCCACTACATAATGTGAGGGAGATGGTGCCATCTGTCAGCAATCTTATGTTTGCCATGCAGTCCCAGATTTTAGCGATACCCTGTCTCCCTCTTGGAGTTCCTGTGCTTTCACCTTTTTATCATACCTTTCTTTGTTGGCCAGATTTCTTTTGGCAGCCATGGTTTGAGCCAATTAGTACACATGATTTAGCTGTGCCTTTAACTTTTGCACATAATGTAAATAGTTGTCAGCTTGAACCCCATCAGGAGAGACCCCAAAACACACATCTACTGACAGTCGAGCTTCTCTTCCAAACATCAGTTGGTAGGGGGAGAACCCAGTGGCATCACTTTTGGTGCAGTTGTAGGCATGTACCAGGGTGCTAATTTGTTGGCTCCATCTAGGCTTGTCTTTTGGGTGGAGGGTGCCTAGCACATCTAGCAAGGTGCGGTTGAAACGCTCAGGCTGTGGGTTCCTGGGGTGGTAAGGGTGGTTCTGGACTTTCGACTCCCGACAGAGAAAGCATCTCTTTGATCAGACGACTCTCAAAGTCTCTCCCTTGATCAGAATGGATTTTTGTGGAGCTCCATAGTGAACAAAAAGTTCTCACAAGTACTTTGCCACAGTGATGCCTTCTGGTCCTTGGTGGGGAAAGCTTGGCATATCTCGAAACGGTCAGTGACCACCAGCACATTACTAATATTTCTTTGATCTGACTCAAACTCAGAAAATCAATACAGACCAGCTCCATGGGTGCACTGGTGGTGATATTAAGAAGGGGGGGGGCAGCCCTCTGGGGCACAACTTTCCTCTGTAAGCAGCGACTACAAGTTCGAATGTGTTGCTCCACAGTAGCCCACATCTTAGGCCAATAGAATCTGGATCTCACCAAGTTAAGTGTTCTGTCTATACCAAGGTGCCCCATGTGGTTGTGTAAGGACCTCAGTACTGAGTCTCGAAAGGCAGTGGGCAGCACTAGTTGTTGTTTGTCTACTTGTCCCCCTCTGTCTACTGTTTCTCTGTAACGGTCTATTGATCAGTTTCAACTTAGGACCTTTCTTTAGTAACAATGCAGTTCTCAGATCAGTGGAACGTAATTTGACACATCTTCCCTGCATAGAGGCTTCTAAAGCTGATTTGGATCATGGGATCGCGGGATTGAGCCTGCTGAATACTGTCATTGTCCAGCTGAGGCAGTGCACCAATGTCTATTGCAGAAAAGTGGCAATAAGCAGCAGGTAAGCAATTCTGAGAGGGTCCCAAACAATCCACCATACAGTGCACTGCGTCCGTGGACATTTGTTCCTCCCTGTCAAACTTCTGGCAGAGTGCTCGAATATCAGGTTCTGACAGTCTGACCCAGTCATTCTGGGGAACAGGCCTCCGGGAGAGAGCATCAGCATCTATGTGGTTCAGGCCTGCTCTGTATTCAACAGCATAGTCTTATCTAGATAATGCAGAAAGCCACCTATGGCCAGTGGCATCCAACTTAGCTGAAGTCTGCACATAGGTCAAAGGATTATTGTCAGTCTTTACTAGTATCTTAGCCCCATACAGGTACTCGTGGAACTGGTCAACAATAGCCCACTTCAAAGCTAGGAACTCTAACTTATGTACAGGATAGTTCTTTTCGGTGGGGTCAGGCTTCTACTGCAAAGGCCACTGGTCTCAGGCCATTCTCGTGCTCTTGTACAACATAAAGCCCCATCCCTTGCAAGCTAGCATCAGTGTGCAGGACATAAGGCTTGTTGGATCAGCATAGGCAAACACTGGAGCGTGGGGTGTTGATATATGATCTCATGAAAGCAGTCTCACACTCAGGAGTCCAGCAGGCCCCAAATACTTCACTTGGATGAAAATACGCTCTTTCAGTCTTGAGGACGCTGACTTTTGTATCTTTTTGGGTTGCGGATACCCTTGAGTAAGGTTAAGTAAAGGGGGATCACTTTGAATAGTCCTTAATGAAATGCCGATAATACTCAGAATCCCAGGAATCTTTGGTAGTTCTTTAGATTTTTGGGCTGTGGCTAGTGGTCAAGGCCTCAACTTTACTTGGCTGGTCTCTATTCCTCGGTGGATACTATGTCCCACATACTTTACTGAAGTTTGAAAGAATTGACACTTATCAATGGACAGTTCAAGGCCAAATCTTCCAGTCGGTCCAACACCTTGAATAATCTGCTTACTGTTCCTCAAGGAGCTGCCAAACACAATAACATCATCTAGGTATACTAGGCACTTAGTAAGTTCATGTCCCCACTGCACGCCCATCAATCGTTGAAAAGTGGCTGGGGCACCTGAAACCTTGTGGCATCCTCATGAATTCATAGCCACAGACAGATAAAGGCTGTCTTCTCATGGTCCTTCTGGGGCCATCGGGATCTGGTAGTACCACTGTGGAGATCCCCACAGAGAACCACTCTGTTCCCGCTTAGGCAGTCCAAAGCATCCGAATGCGGGCATTGTGTACTGATCAGGATAGTCCACGGGTTTAAAGTGCAGTAATCCACGACATCCTTACTGTCCCATTTTTTTTCTCACTGCCAATGGGGAAGTATAGGGGCTTCTGGATTTTGTATTACACCAGCAGCTAGCATCTCTTTGCAGGCGCCTGGCTCACATCATCTATGTCAGCAGGTGCCAGGCATCGAGATCTCTCACAAAATGGCCTTTCATCATGCAGCTGGATATGGTGCTCAGCTCCTTGTATGCATCCTACATCCCATTCCTTTAAAGAAAATACCTGGTCTCTTTGGGCAAGCTTCTTACTGATCCTCACTTTCCATTCAGCTGGCAACGGGGAGTCACCGAAATCAAACAAGTCAGGTGTTACTCTGTCATTCTTCCCTGAACTCTTGCTACTGGGTAGCACTGCAGTGTCTGCAAAATACACATTAGCCAGGGTGCAAACTCTATTACTCGAATCTCTGTCAGACACATTATAGAACTTGAACCATTACCCTTCTGGCATAAGCATGGGCTTTAGTAGGCAAAATACTAGGCTTGACCAGCAGTCCCTCCGCAATTTTCCATCGCCTGGTGCATCCAAATTAATATTTATTCTTGACATCCTTTCTGATATGGGACCTTCCCCTGTAAGGTGTACACTGGGCATTTGGTGCCAGGATCAGAGACTCAGGATCCTTTTTTCCAGACAACTCAACCGGTTCCTCTGGTTCCACTTTGTCAGCATCTCTGTGCTCATAGGCCTCTTGATCAAGGCCGGAATTTTAAAGCTCTACTAGTCCTGACCCCTGTTTTTCATAACACAACTGTGCCAGTCATTCCAAACATACGTGCATTAGTCCTGCAATTAGTAAAGGAACCCTCATCACAGTCCAGTAGGGGATACACTAAGGCCAGGGTCTCTACTTGCTCTGCCACCCCAGCCACGGATGTGGGAAAAGACAGCCACATTCGGATATATCCCGAGTAGGGGTAGGCCTTCTCACTTAACCCCCAGACATGCAGCCCCTCCAACGGTTGTAAGGGTACATCAGACAAATGCTTCTGATACCAGTCTTGGAACATAATTGTCACTTGGGAGCCACTGTCTAATAAAGCTCTTGTAGACACTCCATTCACCTTTACAGTGGTCTCCATGGAGGGACCCACTATCCTGGACCATTCTGGAGAGGCGGTAGTGGGGGTCTGGGCAACTGACCTTGCCACAAAGGGACGTGAGTTAACAGTTTTGGGACCTTCACTGTGGTAATTTTATGCACCTCTTAACCACTGTTTTGTGCTCCAAAGTTCTCCTTGTAGCCAGCTCACCACTCTCTCTAAGTCTTTCTGAGACCGGCATTCCCTCTTCATGTGCCCATTCTTCCCTCAATTATGGCAAAATATGTCAGCTGAAGTTTGGGGTGACCGAAGCATCACATTGGGGGCTGCGGCATTGGTACTATCAATAGAAAACCTTGGTGCCACCTCAGCAGGCAGTGGGGTGGACATTTGGAGACATCTCTTCAGTTCCCTCACTTCCATGGTCAAGGCATCAAGTTTCCGAACTGTTGTCAACATGAGGTGCCTGGGTGGGCACCCCCACCCCCATAGCAGAAGCAGTTGGGCAAGTGTCAGTGCCCGTACTCATAGGAGTGGCCTTCATGATGAGACTGTCTGTTGCTTTCCTAATCTCCTGCAGCAGTTCACCCCATGGTGGCACACCCATTTCCTTCTCAGAGCACTCATTAACTGCCAACCCTTGCCCCTGAACTTCATTTGACGGGTCACCCTCAGTCACTCGGGTCATAGCAGCAGCTATTGGTGCAAGTCCCTCCCGGGGTCACCTTTTCTCAACTCCTCGAATTTCTCTCATTAGCTCATCATAGGAGGGTGGGGATTCCAGTCGATTGGCCAGGCGTAACTGAAGCAACAGCAGTTCTGAGAAGGGGGCAGACTTAAGGATCCAGTCCAGCCTGGTTCGGTCCAATTCAATCGCTGGCAAACTACCCTTTCTGAGGCATTCTTGCAACAATTTTTCCAGCCAAGATACATACACAGACAACAACTCCCCTTGGTACTGTTGTGCATTTCTTACTCTCCACCACAGGTCCTCATCGGAATCTGGGCTCCCATACACATTCTCCAAGGCCTCAAGATAGTCCTGTGCAGTCGCTTCAGGGTTACTGGCCCATTTGGCACAGATGGTAGCCAGAGCAGGACCTTGGAGACTCTCACTTACCCTCTTTCGCTTTTCTGCTTCCGAGCATTGCCATTCTAGTACTTGAGGGGCAACATAGTCTATCCAGGTCTCCCAGTCATCCTCCCTTTGTGGGATGGGGAGGGTGGAGGAGAAAATTTTCAACCTGCGGTAAGAGTCATGACTATTGGCAGATACAGACATAGGGGCTTGCACTGGCACAGAAAGAGGGACAATAACGGGTGCTGGAGGGGGAGAGGGTGTTGGTGGAGGAAAGTTCTCAGGTGGCAATAATAGTTTCTTTAAATCCTCCACAGTTTTCCCTTCCTCCAGCAACAATTTAACAAATTTCTCCTCAAAAGTTTCAGATAGTGGGCTGGGCTCGTTCTCACCAGGGTCTTTACTGTCTTTAGTTATCACTTTCCAGGCAGTGAGGGCTTCTTCTGGGGTAATGGTCTGTGGCACTTTAGAACTGTCTATAGGGTCCTTACACTCTATTAGAGCCATGAAAGTTTGAGCGAGCAGATCTGCCAGCCGCCCCACCACCACAGGGTTTCGTAAGCATTCGACCTTGGAAAGTATTCCCTCTACAGTGTCCGTACTGGTACCCAGTGGGATATCCAAGACAAGTATAGCATTTTGGGGGTCGATCTCCTGCCCAGTACACCACTCTATCAACTGGTGTACAGCTGCTTCTGTTGGGGTATCCATTTATTTTTAACAGTAATTCGTAAATGTGGCCACTAGAGGACGCTAATCCCAGCGGTGCCTCCAAGATGTAACCCCTAGGTGACGCTATCCCAAGGGCTACTACCCCTGCCTGCTTAACTACTAACAGGGTGAGGGGCCAAGGTCCAATGGCGAGTGCCTCCACCCAGAGGTCAGGGTTTGCAGTAGTTAAACTAGCTTGATCACAGCCATCTGGGACACTGTAACCCCCCCTTTCTTCCCACTAGTGGCCCACACAATGCATCAGGAATATCTTCACAATGTACACTTACCCCCAGGACTGGCTCTGTCGACTGGACTCTGGGGACCTCCTGTAAAACAAGATGACACAGTGCAAAAACCACAGTACAATACTTTAACATAAACAAATACCTCAGTCAGTGTAACTTTGCTGAAACAAACAGATCTGATTTATTTAAGGAGCTGTAACAAGGACAGGGGGAAATCAGGTTAATTTGGTTAAACACATTAATAATCACAGTACTGTGCGCATATTCAGAGACCCAAATTGTCACTTTCACTGGGTACCGGGGCTAGCCAGGATCGGTGTAGCTGGTTGGAGCCCTGTGATGGAAAAACACTGGCACAACACCCAAATTGTAATCTGGAGCCAGTTGGCTCAGTTCGTGAAGAAATAAAAACAAAAAAAAACAATTAGATGACACACTTGCAATTTGATAAACAGATGGCAGGGAGCTACCCTGTTTTGTACTCACAAACTCAGTGCTGGGAACTGGATGGAAGGCAGATTGTCCTGGATTGCCAGGAGGAGCAGACCATGTGGACAAGGTCTTTGTGACTGGACCCCACTGCAGTTTAGAGCAAATGGATGTAGTCTGGATTAAGCTGGGGTTTACTTCCAGCTTCATGCACTCAATTCACTAGACACGGGATTTGAAATGTGATTCCCCACAAGCACTACACACATTTATATGTAAAAGGAAAGTACTATACCAGGCAGGCTGCTTTTCCATCCCGATCGCAATTACTGCACAATACCCGGGAGAACACACAGCAGATTCAGTTCCTGACAGACCGAGAGCGATTCAGCAATTTCTCCAGTCTTCTACATTGGTGAGCCTGGTTTCTACTCGTCAGATCTCCTTGATTCTCTTCACAGGTCAGATTCAGTCCGAACAGGTGCTTGCACAAGCTGCAGACCGAAACTCAGGACCTTACACGTGCTTCCCGCACGAAACTATACACCGCAGAAGCACAGAGCTCCTTGTCTCTTCACTGCCAAAACTCATCTGATCTTTCCTGTAGACAGAGCCGGGCATTTCCTTTGAGTTCCTCCCAGTTCAGTTGGCTGGTCTGGCTGTCACTCACAATAAACTCCCCCTGTTGGTGCAAAAAGACGCCGAAGTCCAAACTACAAATCCCAGAGGCATCTGCCATACAGTCCCATTGTGGCTGGCTCAATTTAAGAGTCCAAGTTCTGATTTGCCAGCAGCAGACTCCACTTTAAAGGTCCCCCACGCTGATTGGTCCAGTTCAGCAGTTCAAAACCAACATGAGGGAGCTACTCTGCACTGTCCTTGCTACAAGAAAGCAGGTTAAAACAAACTGCATTTTCATTATCACTCTAACAGGTTACAAGCAAACAATTACATCTTTGAAGAATGCACCTTCTACCCACTTAGCGACGGCAGAAACGGAGCGATTTGGCAGTAGCTTGAGCGGGACTTGAGCAGGGAAATACACAGACCCCCATCCAAATTAATTATGTCTGCAGGCAGACAGCTCTTAAAGAGACAGTACCAGAGGCTCTAAAAGCACTCACAGATAAACGGCTTAAACGCTGAACACCATCTGGGCTTGGAGCATTCAAGCAAGCTCCTGGAAGACTTTTGGGAACCCCCATTTGCAGGGGGGTTACAACTACTTTGCTTATAGGCAGAACTCCCCCAGCTTGAAATCAGGTCTAACCTCCCGCCAGTGAAGAATAAAGAATGTAATGTAGCCTTCACTCTAACACCAAAATCTTACCCTAGTTCAAACAACCTTACCTCAATCACAGCAAATGTTTGTAAAGATCTATTAATAAGTAAAATGTATATGAATCCATAAGAAACTTAATTTAAGTGTAAACTGAAATCATGTTAGGGGCCGGTCCGGTGGCGTTGAGAGTTGAGATGCTGGACGCCACACCTCACCGGTGACTGTAGTTCAGGAACGGACTCTGGGAGCTGGAGGTCAGCAGGGGAGGAGAGGATTGAGCGTCCAGAGGACTGCTCTCCCCTTCTGGGGTGGGGTATCTGGGATGCCTCACTCTGTAGTGGCTCCCTGTGGAGACCAGGGGCACTACAAGAAGCGGGGCTGCTGAGGGGGTGAGGCGATGGCAGATGTCAGCGGATGGGGGCGGGATCGCGTTCTCTATGCAGACATCATTGCATGTCTGTACCTCGGGGGAGAAAGTAACAGGAAAACTCCGGCTGCCGGGGAGATGATGTCAGGACTCCGGGGGCCAAACCCACATGCCCAATGCTGGCTCTGACCCCGACTTGACTCTCCGTGGTCTCCACCTCATCCTGTATGGGCCGACGGGAGAGGGGGAACCCAGCATCCGATTCCTTGGTCAGAGAAGGGGTTCTGGCAGGTGGTGGAGGTGAGGTTGAGTGGGTCTCTGCCTGGGAGATGCCCCGGTGGCCTGCGACCAGGAGGGAAACAAAGTTCACAAAAATATATCATATTAGGGCTTATTTCAGAATAATAGTAGTAATAATAAATTTATAATAGGGCAATGTTTTTCTCAGGAAATAACTGCATCTCAGTTCCTTGCTTTTAGACCCCCCCCCAATCTTTCTTAGTATATACTGTTTATCAGCTTAAAATACCATTTTCCATCATAAAAGAACAATCACCCTACCATTATCAGTATAATTACGAGCGCCATTCCTGTCCCTACAACCTTCTGTGGAAAATATGATTAGGTAGACTGACCATCAAAGACACACAGAATCAGCAGTATTATCAGGGGTGGGGTGTTTCATGAGGAATCACTGATACTTATTGACCTGTTATTTTTATCATGCTTGTCACAGCTTTGGTGAACAAAACCTACAGTGGCTGTAAGGTCTCATGTGTCACTGCCCACAGCCCATAAGGTGATGTTAACATTAGTCATCTGTATTTTACATTAGATATAGTCCCCCGTTGCCCACCCCTGGGCTTTATTACACCTGTTTCGTTTAGGTTACGTATGCCTCGCTCAGACAAGATAATTTTGGAATGTAAAGAAATAAAAGGCCAAATACCTAGTCCCAAGGACTGAAACACTGAGCCATACTCCAGCTTTAAGAGCCATATCACCACTAGGGGTCTATTAGAAATACGGCCGTGCAGATGGAACATAATCAGGATTTGATCTGGATTTGATTTTTGTTGAAAATGACAGTCCACATGCTGGCCCGATGGTGCAGTGATGGTGCTACCGCTTGTAATGCTGGTGACCGGGTTCAGATGTGAGCCTGGGTCGTTAGAGGCTGTCTGTGCGGAGGAGGATCAAGCATCCCTGAGAACACATTCCCTCCCTGGAGAGGGAGGGAGGGCAGCCTACTGTAGTGCATTATTACTGCCTTGGTGATCACAGGTGGTAGTGCACTAATGAGCGGCTTAGTGGGTGAGGAGATGCCAGAGGATGATGCACACTTGCATGCAAGATTGTGTCACACCTCCAGGCCAGCATCTCTCAGGGTAAAATGGAGAAAAAGGAGGAAATGTTGCATGGCCAGGGCAGAGTAATGGACTGACACTCATGGGCCCTGCAGCGGTGATGTAGCAGGCTCTCGAGGAACTGAATGCAGTTGTGGCAGTTGGGGCTCTGCCACCCCACCATGGGGAAAGCTCTGGGGGAAGATAGGGAGGAGCAGATAAGGCCATGAGATGTTGGGTGATGGAACTGGGGCAGCCCAGATGGAAGGCACAGGCCTACCCAAGAGGAGGCTAAAGACATAAAGAAACAAGCTTTTGTCAATGCTGGATGTTCGCCACTGGTATAGGAGCCCTGGGGTACTAGATGCTTTGCATGAGTGTGCAGTGTGAATGGTGGTAAAGGACGTGCTGGCAGAGGGTTAAAATAAGGCATTTTGTGTTAAAAAAAGGTATGCAAACTGTCTTTTTCTTAAGATTACTTACATATCTGTAAAGGAAGCCGCGGAGTGCAGAGAGAGGAGAGCGAGTGAGTTCCATTGTTGTAGTGTAGTGCAACTGAGCAGTGTTAATGGTAGTAAAGGACGTGCTGCTGGAGGCTTAAAATTAGTCAACTTCTATTAAAAAAGTATATAAACTCCTTTTTTAAGTTAAGATTAGTTAGATATGTGTAACAGAAATCTCCGACTGTAGACCAGCGCTTCTGTAGCCATGGATACACATGCACACTTACACACCACTTGAGAATCGTAGTAAAAAATTTCCGTAGGATCACATTATAAATTGTAAGTAAGGAATAACACATGACAAGGTGTGCGGCAGTGTTAAATTACTGTATGCCCCAGGTGAGTTGTGAGGCATGAGGTGCAGGCGAGTGCCTTCAACCACCTGGGAAGTGAGGTATATGGTTCCCATTGGATCACATTGTAAATTGTAAGTAAGCAATAGCACACAGCAGAGTGTGTGGCAATGCTAAATTGCTGCATGCCCTAGGTGGGTTGTGAGGCACAAGGTGCAGCTGAGTGCCATCAACCACCTGGAAAGTGTGGATGTTTTCATTCAGGTGCCAAAGGCACCTATGCTGCCATGAAAGCGCTTGCTAAGGACGTGGGAGAGTCAGCAGGTGGCTGCTCTGAGGAGCACTAGACCCCTGGCTTCTTCACCTGGAAACAGAGGTTAAGATTCCAACTTAAATGGCACACGGCTGAATGACACAAATTGAAACCAAAAAAGGGAAATGGCAGCAGAGCAAGATGTAGCTCTGGGTAATATGGAGAAGGCAGTTTTCATGTGCACTGACTAAATGCAAGGAAGAAAAGGAAGTGTCAGTGAGTGGCTGCGCGAGAAATGCAGTATGCCCTAGATCACTTAACCTGATAACGTAAAGTGGGAATATGAGAATCTGTGGCTCACACTGTCATGGCAAGGCAGCATTGACAGAGCAGGGAAAAATAGAAATGGAAACATTAAGCATACAACAGTTTTCCACCCCCTTTCCCTGTTCGGAAGGCGGGAGGTGGGAACTATTTGAAAAGCAAATTTCTGTTTAGTTAATTGGAGGAGAGGTATCCTCAGATTGTTTCTGATACCCATGCATGACAAACTAGGAACAGAGAGTGGAGAGTATACACACACGAGCAAGTGCCGTAGCTACATTACACTTACAGAATAGGAATCTCGACACGAGGCAGGGTTATTATGCATTTCAGCAGGGGGCCACATGGAAATATCAGTCAAACCGAGACAGCCTGTAAACAGGGTTGGGACATGGTCATGGAACTCTTGAGAAATGGCTAATGCTGTGATAGGGTTACAGTCCCATAATTAGACAGACTTGGGCAGATTAGATGGGGCCTGGGGGAGGGGCAGCCAGTGCATCACAAAACTGCTTGTCAGTTCCATCCAGTGGCAGGTGCAACCTGTACAGTAGCACGGGTGTCAGAAACAATCTGAGGATCCCTCTCCGCCACTTAACCAAACTGCAATTTGCTTTTCAAATAGCTCCCACCTCCTGCCTTACAAACAGGGGGTGGGGGGGTGCAAAACCGTTGTACGCTTAATGTTTCCATTTCTGTTTTCCCCTGCTCTGTCAATGCTGCCTCACTGTGATAGTGTGAGCCACAGATTCTCGTATTCCCACTGTACGTTATCAGGCAAAATGATCTAGGGCATGCTGAATTTCTCATGCAGCCATCCACCGACACTTCCTTTTCTTCCTTGCATTTAGTCAGTGCACATGAAAACTGCCTTATCCATACTACCCAGAGCTGCATTTCGCTTTGCTGCCATTTTCCTTTTTTTGGTTGCAATTTGTGTCATTCAGCTGTGTGCCATTTAAGTTGGAATGTTACCTCTGTTTCCAGGCGAAGAAGCCAGGGACCTGGTGCTCCTCAGAGCAAACAGTTGCTGAATCTCCCACATACTTAGCATGTGCTTCCACGGCAGCATAGGTGCCTTCAACAAATGAGTGAAGACATCCGCACTTCCTAGGTGGTTGATAGCACTCAGCTGCACCTCATCCCTCAGAACCCACCTCACAATCTACCTGGGGCATGTGGTAATTTAGAATTACCACACAACTTGTTGTGTGTTATTGCTTACTTACAGTTTACAATGTGATCCTATGGGAATTTAACATCACACTTCACAGGTGGTTGAAGGCATGAGACTGTGCCTCGTGCCTCACAATCCACCAGGGCATGCAGTAATTTAGCCTTGCCGCACACCCTGATGAGTGGTATTGATCACAATTCATAATGTTATCTTATGTGAATTATATACCGCACTTCCCAGGTGGTTGAAGGCACCCGGCTGCACCTCGTGCCTTACAACCCACCTGGGGCATACAGCAATTTAACACTGCTGCACACCCTACCATATGTTACTGCTTACTTACAATTTACTATGTGATCCTATGGGAATTATATACTGCACTTCCTAGGTGGTTGAAGGCACTCAGCTGCACCTCATGCCTCACAACCCACCTGGGGCGCATGGGAATTTAGCAATGCCACACACCCTGTCATGTGTTATTACTTACTTACACTTTACAATGTGATCCTACGGGATGTTTTTACCGTACTTCCCAGGTGGTGTGCATGCGTTATCCATGGCAACAGAAGTGTTGGACCATGATGATGAATGTCTCTTGTGTCATGTGGAAAGAGTTGTATGTTGTTTGCTTACCTGATGATGGATGTCTGTGGTTGCTTGTGTTGCCTTGCCCACTTTGGCAGCTTGTGGGTGGAAAGCGGAGTTAGTGTTGAAAACCCTAACACCGCATTTCCATACTTTTGTCGCTTTAATAGCAACACAAACGGATGCATTAATGGAGTTTTTTTCAAAGACTATATAAGGAATATGCTCCTCCCTCCTGAAAATATTGTTGATATTTTTTGTTTGAGTGCCAACTGACCCAATGACATCACCAGTGGTGAAGCCATGAGTGATGTCATCAGGCCAATTGGCACTAAAACAAAAAATATCAACAATATTTTTTTTTTTCACCAGGAGAGACACACTAAGCTGAAAGCTTGTTTACATGTGTGACCTGGGAGCACAAGGAAGTTAAGTGACTTGCTCTGGGTCACACAGTATGCAAGTGGGGGCTGTGGGATTCAAACCCAGGTCTCCAGGTTTGCAGCTCAGAGCCTTAAACCACTGCGCTATACTGCCTCCTCCAATATTTCCAGTAGGGAGGTAGCATATTCTATTTATGCCATACCTCCAAAAAGGTGAAAAAAAATTAATTTCCTGCCATTTTTTGCTGATTATAAAAAATGTAAAAGGTATCTATAAATGAAACATCACTCATTCAGTAGATATTTTTTGTGCTGAACAACTTTTGTGCTCAAAGTACCATGCTATCGTTTTTCATTTTAAAGTTCTTTGCATTTGTTTGTTGCAAAAAGTAAAAAAAAGACTTGAATTTTCTGCTTTTTTTTGCTAATTATAAAAAAGTAAAAGGTATATATAAATGAAACACCACTCATTTTGTAGATATTTTTGTGCTGAACAAATGTCATGCTCACAGTACTATGCTATCGTTTTTTGTTTTAAAGTTATTCACATTTGTTTGTTGGAAAAGTGAAACAAATTGAATTTTCTGCTAGTTTTTTTTTTTTGCTAATTATAAAAAAAGTAAAAGGTATTTATAAATGAAACACCACTCATGTTGTAGATATTTCTGTGCTGAGCAACTTTCGTGTTCACAGTATCATCCTATCATTTTTCATTTTAAAGTTATTAGCATTTGAATATGGTTAGTACAGAGAGAGACACACACACACACACACACACACACACACACATTTTCCCTGTTATAGCTGGACTGAGCCCCTGGATGACTGAAATTCCAGGCTGACCAAACAGATCTACTCTGCTGCATAGATCAAAGGAAAGAGCTGACCCAGGATTGGGTCAGCTGCTTCTTTTTCAAGTTCATGTTGTCTCCACCCAGCAAGCCAAATGTCCGTCATTATCAGCCTGAATGATGATTGGTGTGGCACTGATGTGCCCCTTAAACACTGCTCTGCATTGGACAGACAATGTCACATGCCTCAAAAGGCGCTATCGTAGCAAGATGTTCGCTGCGCGCACATATGCATGGCGAACATAAAAACAGTCCAAGTGCCACCTGTTGGCCCAGCGGCAGTGCAGTGATGGTGACCTGGGTTCAGTGAACTCAGGATATACAGCGCCATCCCAGCCTGAGGAAGAGGCAGACAGCTGTCAACACTGCAGCAACCACTGAGGTGGGCGAAGGAGTGTGCTCCCACCAGGGAATCAGCTGCAGTGTCTGAAGCCAGTATGAGCAGCACCATTTCGTGGGTGGAGGGCAGTCAAGGACACAACAGTGAGAAAATACAAACCCAGAGGCCATTAGACTGATGGCAGAGTACACTTGTCCCCATGCCATGGACCCCACCTCTTGTGATGTGCGAATTGGGAAAAATTCACTTCGCAAATTAATTTGCTGATTTTCTGCAATTTGTGAAGTTAATCCAGCTCCCAAAGTGCCAATTTGCAGTATAGCAACAAGTTTGTGAAGTTGCGAACTGGAAAATTCGCCAGTGAAGTGGGCCCCCCAAGCGAAGTTCACAATGTACAATGGGACTGCAGGTCACATGGTACTGAAACAAGCTGGGTGCCATGAGGAGGCTGTGTTCACTGCTGTTTTATGAAGAGAGAATAGAAGATAAGTCTGTCCCTCTGCTTGTCCAAGCAAAAAAAAAAAAAGTCTAAATCCTTTAAAACAACTTTTTGACTTAAAATCACTCACAACGTGTTCTGGTGTGCCTTGTACTGCTAGATTTATGGTTTTTGTTTCTGCTTTCATAGATTATTTAGTTGAAATAGTATTGTTGTGTTTTTTTTGTTTTCTCTATAGTGAAGAACTGCTGTGGGGGAAGGGAGGTGTATTCAGCAAGCAAGGCAGCTCTGATGGTCTGGACCCTTTTTTTTTTACTTTCTTCTTTATCCTGTGGTTCCTCTGTTGCTATCAGCCCTGGTCACAGCCCCTGGGACTTCCACTGCCATCTACTGCTGCCATCCCTGGTTATCCCCAGCTTACTCCCCCCCCCAGAGAGCAGGGCCATGGCATTGGTCCCCTTCATCCATGCCGCGGAGCTAGTATCTGGTCAGGGGTGCGGCGATGGCAGCTAATTGAAGCCCCTGGGAGAGCTTCACATAGACAGCGGACCCACCTGCCACCTTTTTCCTGGTTTTCTCGGAGGCAGGGACGTGCAATGATGCCAGCGTCCACCCCGCCTCCCTGATACCGGTAGCGTGAGTGACTCCCAGCCTCCGCCAGGGGTCCTCATTGTGCCGGACACTGCCTCACCCTCCTCCCAGAGAAAGAGAGCTGCCCATGGGGCGCTCAATCCTTCTCTCCCCAGCCGGCCCTCCAATGACCCAGGTCTGTTCCCGAACCCAGGTCGCTGGCACCGCAGGCGGAAATCCAACCGCTGCACCAGTGGGCCGGCCTGGACCCTTTTTGACCGATCAGGAGACTTGTCTTATTTTTTTCCTTAGCTTTCCTTGCTCATTATTTTTTGTCTGTAGTCTATAAATTCTCATTTTAATGTTTGGTGTGTTTAAGTGAAGCTTTTGTTTCAGTCTCAAAAATACCAGCTGCTCTAACAGCCATTTTCACCCCTTCCACTCCCCTGTACAACTCCCACCATGTAAAATCAAGGAGCACCAAATCCTTAGTTTGGGATTTCTATATACTTGACCCTCGTGATGAAACAGTCACTATATGTCAGCTGGGTCAAGCTCAAGGTAGTAGGAGGAGGAAAGGGCAGCCATCTGGGCACTGATGGGCAACACACACAGCTACAGTCCAAGTACCTACCACGTTGGACTCAACACCAGAAGGAAGCAGGTGTAGGGGGTTTCTCTCCATCATTATCATTAGCAGCAGCAGCAAGGTTGTCAGAAGTAGCATGGAAATACCCCAGGTGGAAGGAGAGGTGAGAGAGGAGAACTATAGAGAGGAGTAGTCTGTATGACTGCCTAGTAGTAGGCATAGCTGCAGTGGTGGGTTGAGTAATATCACCCCAAGGCACCAAACAACATTAACACCACCGCAGAAAGCCCTGAAAATCATTATTTTTATTAGAAAAGCACACATGAATCACCAGGAGTCAAATACTACCCCACCAGAAATCCTGCCACAACGAGTCCCGCCATTTGGTAGACTAACACTTAGAAAGGTCCAGCCAGTGCTGCATAGCATGTTTGAGTGTCAGTCAAAATACCCACCAAATAATACCACTGAATGTGAACTAAATGCAGCAACAGCTAAAATGCTGGCCCTTGATCTAGTGCCCCTCTCTTTTGTGGAGAATGTTGGATTTAGAAGGTTGCTTGCCTGTGCCTGTCCCAAATGGCAGAGTCAGGCAGATTCCTTCAAGAAATTATTTCCTGATGCATGCCATTCCAGAACATATGGGACTAGTCACGCATGGTAATCCATACCCTGCAGCATCCAGCATCACTATACATACAGCTGTACATGTGGACCAGTTGAAAAACAGCTTGTAGCTTTTATCTCTGTAATAAAGCACATTGGGCACAGGAATGTGGGACAGTATTGGATTTGGGGGAGGGATAAATTGCAGTAAGCCCAATAGCAGTGGCAGCAACCCTCCAGTTATTCGACAGCACAGCACGATGGCAATGAAGAGTGTCAGTGGATTACTCCTGACAGAGACTGATAAGTGGCTACTGATTAGCTGATTATTATTTGTTGTCTTGGTTATATTATGTTTCATCAAACTGTTCATTTCTGTGAGGCACTCAGAGCTCCTGGGATTGGGTGCCATATATAAGTCAAATTGTCTTGCTTTTCCTTTCCTTGCCTTCACCCTTATTTACTGAAAGCAGAGTGATAATGGCTACAGTACAGTCAAATGTATAAATGATGGTGGGTTTTTTAGATGGGAATGCCTGGCACACTGTCTGAATCTTGTTTTTGAGGAGTTTCTAGCATATCCTGATATTAAGACCATGCTGACTGTGGCCCATCACATCTGCTCACACTTTGCCCATTTTGGAAAGGTCCGTGACCAGCTCTGGCACCTGCAGATACAGAACAAATGGTCTCAGCACCATATGAAGTTGTAAGTTGTCACAAGATGAAACTCAGGACTGCACATACAGCACTTGTACAGCAGCAGCCAAAGACATGGCCAGAGATTTCCTGAAATTTCTGTGATATCTCTAGAGAAATCCCTGCCTGTCTGCAGTGCCACTGTGAGCCACGAGAGATAATCTCTTTAGATATATCATGAACTATCTAGAAACATCCGTCCATATTTATGGCTGCAAATGTATGAACAGTAGAAAGCCATCTCAGAATATCTGTTGCTGCCTACAAGCTGTGAAAGTGTCGGAGTATCCATGTCTCTAACAACAGTCCAGTGGCAACAGATGCATGGCCTGAGCATGATTCTCAGGCCATTTGAGCATGCAACACAGGCAGTGAGTGGGGACACTGCCTGTATCAGTCAGACCATACCACTGTGCTGAGACAGACTCTGTTAAATGTACATTAAGTGCTGGAGGCAAGTGGTGATACTGGGTGTTGTGCCTCGATGAAACACATGCTCCATGTCTTGAGCGGCAACATCTCTATTTCAAGCATTCTGCAGTCTGCAGATTTTGGGACTGCCACCATGCATCTGACTGTCCATAACTGACCTCATAGGACCTTTGTTTATGACATCATAGTGCTTACCATGACAACAAGATTTGATGCCACAACAGCAATTGTGAGGTCAGCTGGGGACTGTCAAGAGTCTTTCTGAAAGGCATATTGAAATAAGAAGTGCATTTTCTGAACTATTTAGGCGAGAACAGGAAAATGTAAAACAACCAGAAAACACTGAAATTAGGCATAATTGTTCTAAATACCATAGTTTGTAACCTTTTATGTTAGAAGATGCTTGCTGTTTAAGATAAGAGGTACAGTATGTGAAATGCATGAGATTGCTTACTTACAACACACAGGAAACAGGCCATAGGAAGGGAAAAAGGAGTATTGCTTTACGACAAAGTCATCGCCCCATTGACATTGACCGGTTCAATAAATCAATGTGTGTGTGTGTGTGTGTGTGTGTGTGTGTGTGTTTGTATGTCTGATGCAAATTAATTTCAGGAAATCATCGTTTTGAACTGCCAAAATATTTGTATCAACTTATAATGCATGCAAATTGGTAACAGTCCTCACAGGGTTCAGAATAAAATCATCACAGAAATATATTCTGCTCTCAGTATATGTAAGCATAAATGATAGAAAATTTAAAGTGAAATGAGGTCTACGTCCATTTAATTTTCTAATATAGCTTATACTCAGCCAAGACGAGAGAAGAGAGAAGGGACAGGGGGGACATGATAGAGGTCTTCAAGTACATGAAGAGGGTAAATAGGGGAGGAATAGTCAGGGTGCTTCGAAGGAAGGAGGAGGGGGCCACTAGAGGGCATGGGTGGAAGCTGGAGGGGGGAAGATTCAGGGGAGAAAGAGGAGGTGCTACTTCACTGAGAGGGTGGTGGAGCCATGGAATGCACTGCCTAGGGGGCTGGTGGAGGCAGAGACAGTGGAGGGGTTCAAGAGGGGCTGGGACAGGTACAGGGGAAGGGTTCTGGAAGCAAAATCCAATGCAGCAAGAATATCCGGAACTGGGAAGGGAGAAGCCAGAGAAGGCGAGGGGGGCAGCAAGGTCAGCACCCAGTGTGGGGGCTGACCAATCGAGCAGACTCGAAAGACCGTTAGGCCTATTCTGCTGGCATTTTAGTATGTTAGTATGTTAGTAAAACATTTAATACAGTATGCATTTATTAACTGTTAACATCTATACAAAAAATCTACTGACTTTCCAATACAGTTCCCTTTCCATCAGCTTCATTTCACGGTGTCCCCAGGTTCAGTTTGTGAACAGTTTACCATGCAGGTGAGTGGCCAGTGTATGAGAGTGCAGCTGTGTGTTGGGGTATAGTACATGCTAGGCCTGTGGTAATGATCATTGCTTTAAATTGGTGGTACAGTTTTTTTCTGTTGGATGCTGACAGGGAGCTCCAGTCCCTCCCTCAGAGGGACTCATTCTCCAACCTGATAGTCAGGTCATCATAGACTCAGTCAGTTCCTGATTTGCTGTTTTGCCCCGGGCCCATGGCCATGCAATGGGCAGAGTGGCTGGTTCCACCTCCATGGAGGCAGCCTAACGCCCTGGACGTGGGCCCTCCCTGTTCTTGGCGGCGCACCTATGCTGACACCCAGCCACCGCTGGTTGTCAGTCTACAGCACACTGCATGACCCCCCCACAACAAGGAAGGAGAGCTGTCTGTGGACGCTCAATCCTTCCTCACCCTGTCGACCCCAGAGCAACCCGAGTCCATTCCCGAACTCGGGTCACTGGTGTGTCATGAGGTGTGGCATCCAGTGCCTCAACCCACAGCACCACTGGGCCAGTTGGTGGTACAGCTTTTAATCCACATTTGAAAAAATGTGCTTTGATGTACAAAATACCTATGGTGATACAGTGCCCTGGTGTAACTTTATAGTCTCATTTAAATTCTGGTACAGTAATTCAAAGTCCATGTAGTTAGTTGGGTTTTTTAACTTGACTTGACCCCATCCCAGTGTAGCCGCTGCCTTCAGGGAGACCTGAATTTGCAAGTAACATCTGGTGCCCAGCCTTAGGACTAGTAAGTCACTGGGGTGAGGTATTTGGTTCCAGGGCAGGAGGCAATCAGCTCTTCGGCAACAGTGACCCCGTATGCCAGTCAAGCATGGAGCTACATTGAAACTGGCTACAAAAGCAGCCACTCACCCATCTTATGAGTGGAGGACAGAGTGCTGCTGTGGAGCCCCCAGTACTGAGATGGAGCTGGTGCAGCTAAAGTAGTATTTTGGCAATAACAAAGTAGTGCTGTTGAATTGTTATCAGTAATCCTTACCACCCTTTATTTATCAAAAAGCCAACTGCTGAGGTGCTGTCCGTCACATGAGATGTTAAACCAAGGTCCCTTCTACCCACCTCTAGTGGCTGTCCAGGTGTAAGTTAAAGATCCCATTATAC
Organism: Neoceratodus forsteri; assembly: GCA_016271365.2. Classification (NCBI taxonomy): domain Eukaryota; kingdom Metazoa; phylum Chordata; order Ceratodontiformes; family Ceratodontidae; genus Neoceratodus; species Neoceratodus forsteri. Next base: position 1,552,062,917 of record CM057450.1, read on the forward strand.
TTATGATAAGAGTGGATGATTTCCCATGGTGTCCTGGCCAACACTGTATATGTCAATAAAACAGGTCCATTTAATGCTTCCCGGGATGGATCTGGAAATGAGCTGTCACTACTCAGTGTGCCTTGCCAGGTCAAAAATTACAAATAAATAAACACATTAAACCTTCCCTCTCACATGCAGTACTAACCAAACTAACCAAACAATAGCATATACTGTATCAGCATGTACTAAATGCAGGGGTTTGTGGATTGAAAATAACTCCTGGGTGCTTAGTTTTCAGGGGGTACATTACAAATACACAGGAACTGGAAGCATGTTATTGGCAGAAAAAGCAGCACTCCGACGACAGAAAGAGAAAGAATGGGCCAGCCTACAGCAGACAGTACTTTACTGAGCCCACTGCAATTAAAACTCTTTAGTACAGAAAAGAAGCAACTATTTTTAAAACGTTCACACAGTCAGTGTTGCTACTTCCCCCTCCATCCTGCGTCATAGCAAAGCAGAACTCTCCCCTCTGCCGTAAGTAATCCACAAATGTCAAGTCAAGTTTATTGCAGGAATTACTCCATTGAGCAGCCTCATTCACAAGGAGGTCCTGAACATATATCAGTAACATATACATAAATCAGCAACATGTACAAAGAGACGGCAGGGAATAGTACAAACAGTCTTGGAACATAATTAACATACAGTGCCAAGGTACAATTTATACATGACATATACAATGCATACAAAATAAACAATATATACAATATTTACAAAGTAACACTATAAATTACCTAGTATACTAGGAGGCTGCCAGTCTGATAATCTGAACGCAAAGCCCTAGTAAATAGAAGAGGACGAGGGAATAGAAAAAGGGATCAAGGTGGGATATAAGAGGAATGGTGGGAGCAGGGAGGGTGAGGGAAAAGGAGGAGACAATGGATAAAAGGCACAAGTCAAGGCTTAGGTCTAGCGGCAACTGCATATATTTTTCACATTTCTTGCAGCTAGTACTTTAAAGAAATTAACAAAAACAAGGCTAGGAAGTTTAAGGACAGACTGCAGTTTGTTCCAGGCTGCACGGAGGGCATAGGAGATTGTACACTTACCAAAGGAGGTACAGATCATAGGAACATCAAGGAGGATACAGTCAGACTTCCTAAGGGAGTATGAGCAATGGGAGATGTGGATTAGTGAGGATATATATGTCATGGGAGCTTATTCAGCAGGATTTTAAGCATTCAGGTTCCAGAGTGAATCAAACGTCTAACTGAGAGAGAAGTCCAGTCAACAGCTGTGTATAGGTTACAGTAGTGGGTACAGAAAGGCGCTTCAGTAATGAATCGTAGGGCTTGATGATAAAGGACATCCAGTTTGTTCAGGTTGGTAGATGAGGTGGAGTTATAGATGAAGTCACCATAATCAAGCAGAGGAAAGAAAGTGGCCTGGACAAGTCTAGTTTTAGTCTCACTCGGGAAGAGGGACCTGTTTCTGAAGAAGAAAGCTAGCCTGGCTTTGAGTTTGCTAGTCAGGTTGTCAATAAGGGTGTTATAGGAGAGCTTGCTATCGATCCACATGCCTAGGTATTTAAATTTGGACACCACCTCGAGAGGTTCACCAAGGGAGGTGACAACAGAGACATTTACGGGTATGGAGAAGAGGAGGGGGTGTTGTTAAGGGTAAAAAACATGGCCTTTGTTTTAATGACATTTAGGAGGAACTCTGAGTTGATGAGGTTCAGATTAAGCTGCGCGAAGTTGGCTTGAAGTTCATCACTGACTTCAGACAGGGTTGGTTTGGAGGTATACAGAACTGTATCATCTACAAAGAAGTGCAGTCTAGAGCTAGGTATATTGGTGTCAAGGTTGTTGATATAGATAGAAAAGAGAATAAGGCCTAAAATGGACCCTTGGGGAACACCCTTGCTGATACGGAGAGACACTGAGAATAGGCCATCAGCTTTGACTTCCTGGACTCTACATGAAAGGTAACTGGTGAACCACTGGGTTGTTGAGGGAGTGGCTCCTAATTTAACAAGACTATTGATAATAAGGTTGTGGTCGACTGTGTCAAAGGCCTTGCTGAGATCAAAGAAAATGGCACCTGTGACCTTTTTTTGAATTATGAGCTGTAACCCAATCATTAGTTACTTTAGCAAGGGCAGAGATGGTGCTGTGGTTGGGCCTGAAACTGGGTTGGGCAGGGTTGAGGAGGGAGTAGCTGTCAACATGTGTTTTAGCTGGAAATAGAGCAATTTTTTGAAGATTTTGGATAATATAGGCAAGATGGAAATGGGCTTATAATTACTTAAGTCGCATGGGTCACCAGATTTAAATAATGGAATGATATGTGCAGCTTTCCAGCATCTGGGTACTGAGGTGGTGCCAATGGAGAGGTTAAAAATGTGAAGTATAGGGGCAGTAAGGCGGAAATAACCTAGTTTTAGGAAGAATGGTTCTAGCCCATCCTCGCCACTACCCTTCCTAATGTCTAATTTGGAGAGGAGGTCCTCTACTTTTTTGTAGGAAATGGGCTGCAGCTAGAAAGGGTGAGGTGCGGGGTGAGCCTAGAGGGATTTGTTGTCCTGGGTGGGATTGATGAGGCCAGCATACAGAGAAGAATCGAAAACCAACCCAGTGGTAGCAAAGTGAGAATTAAGTTTCTTGAGTATCTGGTCACTGTTTTCGATGGTAATTTCGTTGGCATTGATCTTAGTAGTAAAGGAGGGGGCAGCATGGCGACCTTCTATCGACTTGATGGTTCTCCGAATTTTAACTGGGTTCCTTCTAGCCTGTTAGGGAGAAGTGATGTAGTAATTTGAATTAGTGGTACATACAAGTTTAACGCAAGCATTCCTTGCTGCTCTAAATGCCTGCCAATCGGAAGGGCTCTTGATACGCCTGGCTCGGGACCACAGTTTATCACGGTTTGTGAGAGCAGCTTTGAAGTCCTGCTTCCCATCAGTGTGTTCTATAGAAAGAGGCTCACACACAGATTGGAACAGCATAAAACAACATGGAATTCCATGAGTAACCAGGGGTTGGAGAATTTGCGCACGCGGGCTTTAATGATGAGGGCATGTTTGTTGGCAATACAGGTAAGTTTATCATTAAATATAGCGACTGTCTCATCTGCCATTTTGGCTAAGTAGAGGCTTTGCCAATTTATATTACTTCGGTCCAACAGGTAGCAGTCAGGGTTGAACTTACGGAAGGACCATTTGAAATGAGCCTGGGCGAAGAGTGGGCTTTAGGATAGGCCCTGGTGCAGACCACGATCCCGTGACCACTCATGTCATTATGGAAAATGGCGGACTGCAGAATTTTATGGGGATGGTTTGTTGGCATGACATCTAGAATGGAGCTATTGGCATTTTTAGCGGTGTTTGTCCTGGTTGGTTTGGAGATGATCTGAGACAAGCCAAGCTCATCACAGAGGCATTTGAGGCCATTTGATTTGGAGGAGAGCCAATCCATGTTTAGATCCCCAAAAAGGATAGTTTCGTTGTTGGCAGAGGTGACAAGGGATTTCAAGGTTGTGAGGATATCGGTACCATCAGCAGAGGGCCTGTAGCAGCCAATAATAGTAAGGCTTTTGGTGGACGGAAGATTAAATTTTAAGGACACAAGTTTGTATTCCTTGGGCTTAGTCATACATTGGATGTCAATGACATTATATTTGTCCTTGGAGTAAATGACCACTCCACCCCCCCCCCAAGTTGCCCTATAAAGCTTGTAATCAGGTAGGGCGATTTGCTTGTCCGGAGTGACGTTTTTGAGCCAAGACTCAGTGATTATAATGAGGTCCAGTTTGGTGTACACAACCCAAGCTTGGAACTGATTGATTTTCTTTGCCAGGCTCAAGATATTAACTAGCAGCATTTTTAGACCAGGTGCAGATACAATGTCTAAACGAGAGGCAGAGGGTGTTGGATGGCCAGGGTTTACCTCCACATTACTTGAGCACAGAAGGAGCAGCAGTAGTAGCTTCTTTAAGAAGCAGATTAGCAAAACAGATACTTTCCTTCTTTGGGAATCTTGCCAGTCTTTGGGAATGGTGAATCTTGTCAGTCTTTGGGAATGGAGAATCTTGCCAGAAAATATTCTTTAATGGAAAGCAACTCACTTAAAGAATGGCTGTAAAATGCACACAGCAACCAAATAGCAAGCCACAGACCAGGGAAAAACTCAACGGCGTTACTCTTGCAACCTGTCACTCAAGTCCCAATATATTCCATTAGTCACACAATGTTTTGGCAGAACGCATGCCTTATTCAAGCAGTGGTGTCAAAATATTAGCAACATAGTATGTGCACATTGACCGCACACAGGTCTTCCCTGCTTACTACCTGTGACCTAGAACAAAAGATAGACTGATAACGTTTTAAAGATGTTTGCTGCTTTTCTATGCTGGAACACTGTTTTACCTGGTGACAACTTCTTGTCAGCTCTTGTGCATTTATATATGTAACCTGGCTTCCGCGGTGGTGGGGTGGGAGGGGGGTTAAACTTTCTTATTGAGTACCAGATTGGAAAGTAGATTCAAGTCTCAGAATACTCTAAACTTAGGGCTGTGCATCTTTGGTGGCATTCAGACTTCTAGTAAATCTAAAATTAAGTCCATTGTCCACAACTTGAAATCATGGTAAAAGCAGTGCAGTAAACCCATTTATAGCTTTCTATCACATTATATACTGTCAGCAGTATATACCAGCTTCAGACTAGGCAGTTGTTAATTAACTATTTCAATACATTAGATGTCATATACATGTAGTCCTGTTTTTCCTTGATATTTCCACAGCTCAAGAATTGTATCGAAAACAGGGGTCCCTAGAATCAATATGCTGGCCTTTCCTGCTGGTTTTATTTTGCATTGCACACATTTCCTATATTTTTCATGACTTCTCTAGATCTTCCATGATTTCCATGAAATATACTATGGAAACAATCTTGACAATGACGGTGTATTTAAACCCATTGTTCATGGCTTCCATGGAAATGATGATGGAATTAACAAGATCTTCCATAATTCCCATCAGTGTGTTCCATAGAAAGAGGCACACACACAGAATGGAACAGCATAAAATAGCATGGAATTCCATAAAAATACATCTTTCCATGCTATCATGGAAACAAACTACTAGGGATATAAATTTGAATCATGGAAACCATTGAAAACATTGTAAATCTCATTCTGATATATGTGGAAGTTCATGGAAAAATATGCCAAGACTATGAGTCTATTTTCCATGGAATGTTACATGTAATCCATGGCAAATCTAGGGACGAGTCTCCAGATGGTATACACTCTGACAGCTTCACCCACCAGCCGTTAATGGACTACTCTATGATCCTGTATGAGGGTCCTTCTTGCCACACCCTGCCACACATCTGTTCTCCATGAGGCCCCTCCGATGAAACCACTGGGACACAGACTCCTACACTGGGAGCCAAATAGAGGAGCACCACTTATGGGCTCAGGTAGGGCTCCCCTAGGTTACAAATGTGGGCACTCTACCAGCATGCCAGATGAAGTGACATCTACTTGGGGCCTTAATAATGCTTTTGAAATGGTACTCCTTTAACCTGACTCCAAGATTGCTCTCGTCAGGTTGGGATGCACAGCTCCTTCCTCATTCTCATCTTGTTCATAACCCTACCTGTGAGCTGGTAATGAGACCTGCATTGGAATCTAAGGGACATCCTTGAGGAGTAATCCCCTGCCACTTACTGCTGTCTCCTCTGCTATGGAACTCCTAACACATACCTCCTCTCCTCTCTGCTGCTCTCTCTCCCCCCAGTGGATGCCAGACTCCCTCTATTATTCAGGGCAGCCAGTCAAATGGGAAGTGCTGACTCTGCCTGAAAGATCTAGCCCTTGGATGGCCAAATTACAGGGGAGCTGAATAGATGGCACAGAGCCCCCTGGTGTCAGAGGACTACATACATTACTGTGTTATGTACTTCTGTGAAAACAGCAGTATATTTCTTTGGACAAATAGTTAAAGGACACAATCAACCCCTTTTAGGCCTAAAAAGTCATTTGCTATGTATACTGCAGATTAAAAAGACAGTTACACATACTGTATACTGACATTTTCTCTTATTTAGAAGTGTTTTTTGAATAAAGGACTTTATTTATAAAGGGTAACCTCTTCCTGTTTACATACCAATACTGAAGTTTAGTGATAGCTCAACAACACAGAGGATAGACAGTATTCTGTTAACCATGTAAATGCATGAGAGGTTGAGATAAACAATAATTACACAGTTAAATGCAGGCACATATACTCTTCTTTAACACACACAGTAATGGGGAGTGGACTTCAGAAGTTGCTCCTGTGCTTCGTATGGTCCAGAGGGAGACAGAGTTAGTAAGACTCCTCACACTCTCACGTGAGCAAAGCAGAATGGCCATGACAGACTTCAAACTTGATTATACTACCACTCAGTTGGTGCCAGCGGTGATATAAACCACACAGAGATTTGCTACAGGCTGGCTAGAAATAGAGGCCAATCATCTCCTACCAGTGCCATTATTTACCCTTCCACATATTACCCTAAAACCTCAAATTTGGTATGAAATTCCAAACCCTTGGAGCAAGCACACCCTCAAGTTACTTCTTAAAGCCAGATTTGTAACTAGTACCCCAAATGAAGTGGGCCCCATCACCACTATAATAGAGGATTCAGACTTCCACCCACTCTGTATATACCAGACTTTAGAAGGCAGAATAGGCCCCCTTTGGTGAGATATAATTCCTTAAAGGAGTTGTACACCTTCATATCTTGTAAATGTTATTTGTTTCCTTGTCAACAGATAGCTCTTTCTGTGTAGCTGTTGGGGATATATTTGTTTACCTTAGTTTGTTTTCACTGTTTACACCAGCCCCTGTAACTAGCCTGTGGTCTCCATTTTCTGGTTGTTGAAATATTGTCCCTGACAGCTGCATTAGCATATGAGTATAATGCCATAATACCCATTTACACAGTGTACCTCTATGCTGAAAGTGCACAAAACCTGAAAAAACTCTATAGAAACACATAGACTGAATGCAATTTAAAGAAAAAAACCTGCATTACATCTGACTGTTTCTAAAGCTAATTGTATGTAAATGTGGTATGTGACATCAAGCTGCAACTTGTTTTGTTTTCATTTTAAGTAAGCAGATAGGGATACTGTGGAGTCTAAAGGGTGCTGACATATCATGTTCTCATATGCTAATGCATCTCTCAGGCACATTGAGATTTCAACAACCATAAAATGGAGACCCCACAGGATAGTAACAGGGACTGGTATGAACCATGAAAATAAACTAAGGTAAATGTGTATTGGTATATCCCCAACAGCTACACAGAAAGAGTTGTCTGTTAACAAGGAAACAAATAACATTTACAAACTATGAAGGTATACTGTTGCCTGTTGCTAGCTTTGCTTGTAGAGTAGAAAGCAGCTAACTAAAAGAAGCTACATTTTCTTATTAATTTAAAACTTATATCTCAGCAGGAGTCAGTGTCTGTTAAGATTAAGTAGACAGATAACTTTATTAGAAGTAGAAGGGGTCTTATTTAGGGTTAAAAAAAGAAAAGAAAGAAAGTCAGTGTGTGTTCTGTGCAGGGAAGGGTACTGTATCAGCTGACTTTGCTAAACCAGTAGGAGGAAAGGGAGCTTACCTGGGGTGTGGTTTAGACACTATAAAAGCAGGTGAGTCAAATTACAACTTCCTGTTGCTAGCCTTTGTCTGTAGAGCAGAAAGCAGCTAACTAAAAGAAGCTACATTTTCTTATTAATTTAAAACTTATATCTCAGCAGGAGTCAGTGACTGTTAAGATTAAGTAGACAGATAACTTTATTAGAAGTAGAAGGGGTCTTATTTAGGGTTAAAAAGAAAGAAAAGAAAGAAAGTCAGTGTGTTCTGTGCAGGGAAGGGTACTGTATCAGCTGACTTTGCTAAACCAGTAGGAGGAAAGGGAGCTTACCTGGGGTGTGGTTTAAGCACTATAAAAGCAGGTGAGTCAAATTACAACTTCCTGTTGCTAGCCTTGCTTGTAGAGCAGAAAGCAGCTAACTAAAAGAAGCTACATTTTCTTATTAATTTAAAACTTATATCTCAGCAGGAGTCAGTGTCTGTTAAGATTAAGTAGACAGATAACTTTATTAGAAGTAGAAGGGGTCTTATTTAGGGTTAAAAAAAGAAAGAAAAGAAAGAAAGTCAGTGTGTGTTCTGTGCAGGGAAGGGTACTGTATCAGCTGACTTTGCTAAACCAGTAGGAGGAAAGAGAGCTTACCTGGAGGTGTGGTTTAGACACTATAAAAGCAGGTGAGTCAAATTACAACTTCCTGTTGCTAGCCTTTTTTTTTTACTAATTGCCCTCCATTCCACCCAAAGCCAGTTCTACTTTTATAGCCACTGGATTTGACTGTCAACAGGAACTTCCTGTTTGGCAGTAGGAAGGAAAGGATCATAGAGAAACATTGGTTTTGTCAACCCTAAAGGAAAAAAGTAGCTCACTCTCCCCCAGCTGCTGGTGGTCTGATATTGAGTAAGAAAGAAGGAGGCTACTGAAGAAGATAGGAAGTTGCTGTCCCAGAACAGGAAGGGTGAAAATTGTAAGGAGAGGAGAGAATAAGCATCCAGAGAAACAGTAGAGAGGACACAAAATAAGACATGATAGGAGTGGTGCAGTGCAATGGCTGTGGGGCGGCAGTGTTCTGGGAGACATTCTGGAGGCTGTGATGCTGCCCTATTTGCAGGCACCTCTCTGGTTTGAGAGAGGAGGTTGCCCGTCTCCAGACTGACCTGGCTAGGATTCGAGAAACCTCCTCCCCCACCCAGGGACCACCAGGGCCAATGCCACTACCTCAGAGGTTGCCAAGAAAGAGGAGAGGCTGGACCAGGGTGGGCTCAAGGAGGGACAGGGTGGTGGAACAGAGTTGCATCCCTCCAGCTGTACCTCTCCACAATTCATTAGCTCTTCTGGTGGATAGTGGTTCCTCTATGGAGGCACCTGCAGTGGAGACCAAGGAGGATGCTGGGAACCTTCACAAGGAGACCCACAAGAGGGTGGTGGGACCCCACAGGGAAGGAAACAACTCCTGGTGGGGACTCAATCATTAGGGGGTAAAAATGGGGAGGAAGGGAGAGGGAGGTAGGTGCCTTCCTGGCGCCCACGGCTTGGTGGGACAGGAAGCTTAACCTCAGGATCATGGGAGGAGCTGCACGAGGAGGGAACTGGATGTCATTGTCCACCTAGGGACAAATGACCTGGCTAGGAATGGGATCAGAGCAGTGCAAGAGGAGTTTGTAGAGTTGGGAAGGGGCCTTGGACAAGTAGTGCATACAGTAACCTTCTCAGAGGTGCTACCTGTCTATGGCAAGGGAGATGCTAGGGCACTTCTCACCAGGGAATTCAATGAGTGGTTAAAAAACTGGTATGGAGTTCAGGGTTTTGGCTTCACTGGGGACTGGGGAGCCACCTGGAGGGATGCAGACCTATACTGGTGCGATGGTCTGCATTCAACCAGGGGGAACCAGGATCTCAGGGTGAGAGGTTGAATGCTTCATTGGCAAGCATTTAAACTAGCCAAGGGGGGGGCACTGAAAAGGAGCAGGGAAATCTGAGCCTTCCCCCACAAAACATGTTTATTAGTGAGGTAAACACCAAGGTACAGAAGTTATTAGGGAGCAGAACAGATTTAAATGTAAAAAAAGGCAAAGGCAGTAAGGACAGAAATGGGGCTAAAAGGGGTAAGGCTATCAAAAAGTGGAGGGTGATGAGTACCAATGCCTGTAGTCTGTGTAACAAGCTCCCTGAACTAGTGGCCTTGATGGAAGAGGGTTGCCTGGATATTGTGGCAGTCACAGAAACATGGTACACAGAGAACCATGACTGGGATGTCAACATACCAGGATACACAATCTACAGGAGGGACAGGGAGGGTAAAAGAGGAGGAGGAGTAGCTCTCTATGTAAAGGAAGGATCAAAGCAACAGAACTAAAGAGTAAACAGGGAGCAGATGAGGCACTTTGGGTCACCCTGGAGACAGGAAATGGCACCACAATCCACATGGGGGTTGTATACAGACCCCCATCTCAGGGGGAGGGAATGGACAAGGAAATGATAGAAGGCTTTCTTAGAATGGCAGAAAAAGGGGAGATATTGTTGATGGGGGACCTGAATATGCCAGATGTTAACTGGAGCACCTTTGCTGCAGGCACTTCCAAGAGCAGGGCCTTTCTTGATGCCCTACAGGGGGCATGCCTCAGACAGCTAGTATTGGAACACACTCGGGAGGGAGCAATCTTAGACCTGGTACTCTCAAATGGGGATGGAGAAAGAATCTCAGATTTAGAAGTGGGTAGCCATCTGGGAACAAGAGACCACCAAACAGTGTGGTTCACGGTAAACACAGCCATACAATCAAGCCATACAAAAGCAAGAGTACTGGACTTTAGGAGGGCTGACTTTGGGAAAATGAGAGAGTGCCTCAGAAAAGCACTAGCAAACAGGCAAGGAGGAGGGGTGGAGGAACAAAGGGGAGTGATCAAAACAGCCATCACAGAGGCAACAAGCCTTTGAGTAAAGCAAATCAATAAAACACAACGAAGGAAAAAAACGCTATGGTTCTCAAAAGAGGTGGCAGGGAAGGTTAAGGAGAAAAGGACAGCATTCAGGAAATATAAGGAAACACAGAAGGAGCAAGACAGATAACTTTATCAGTTAAAGCAGAAAGAGGCTGGGAAGGCAGTCAGAATAGCAAAGGCCCAAACCGAGGAAAGGATAGCCAATTCTGTTAAGAAGGGGGATAAGACCTTTTATAGGTACATTAGGGAGCAAAGAAAGACCAAAGGAGGGATACTGAAGCTTAATAAAGGGGAGGGAATGTGGGTAGAGGGTGCCACTGAAAAAGCAGGGATACTGAACGAATATTTCTGCTCAGTATTCACAAAGGAAGAGGAGGGGAGTTACCTAAACCAAACAAGAGAAACACTCTGAAGACGCGAAGTCGATACCAGTCCATTTACAGAAGAAGAGTTCTGAAAGAACTAATAAAATTGAAGGTGGACAAAGCAATGGGGCCTGATGGGATTCACCCAAGAATTCTAAAAGAACTAAGGGTAGAACTAGTGTCACCGCTGACTACTCTCTGTAACAAATCATGGGAGGATGGGGTGGTACCCGAGGACTGGAGAAGGGCAGATGTGATTCCTCTTCACAAAAGTGGGAGCAGGACAGAGGCAGGAAACTACAGACCAGTTAGTTTGACCTCAATGGTAGGGAACATGATGGAATCACTTCTGAAGGAAAGAACTGTTGAGTACCTAGAGGCCAGTGGGGCACAGGACCCAAGGCAGCATGGATTCACGATGGGAAGGTCCTGTCAGATGAATCTAATAGATTTCTTTGACTGGGTGACCAGAGTAGACCAGGGAGGGGCTGTAGACATGGCCTACCTAGATTTTAGCAAGGCATTTGATACAGTCCCACACAAAAGATTAATTCACAAGATAGCCAGCCTTGGAGTGGGTCCCAAGGTGGTAGCCTGGATAAAAAATTGGCTAGACAACAGGATGCAAAGGGTAGTAGTAAATGGAGTACACAGTGAAGAAAGGAGGGTTACTAGCGGGGTACTGCAGGGTTCAGTACTGGGACCGTCCTTTTAATGTCTTTATAAGGACATTGCAGAGGAACTGGAAGGAAAAGTATGTCTCTTTGCAGATGACACAAAGATCTGCAACAGGGTTGATACACAAGATGGAGTGGAAAGGATGAGAAGGGACTTGGCAAGGTTGGAGGAATGGTCAAATGTATGGCAGCTCAGATTCAATGCAAAGAAGTGCAAGGTAATGCACATGGGAAACAAAAACCCAAGGGAAGCGTATACAATGGGGGGTGAGATACTGACAACAGTAAAAATAGAAAGGAACCTGGGGGTAATTATATCAAATGACCTAAAGGTGGGCAAGCAATGTGAGAATGCAGTAAATAAGGCTGGGGATACTGGGATGCATAGGAAGAGGCATCAATAGTAGAAAACAGGAAGTTGTTATCCATCTGTACAGACAGTTGGCGAGACCCCATCTGAGTACTATGTGCAGTTTTGGAGACCCCATCTCTGCAAAGACATAGACAGAGTGGAGGCTGTCCAGAGGAGGGTAATCAAAATGGTGCAGGGTCTGCACCAGAAGACATACTAAGAAAGACTAAAGGAGCTTAATATGTATACCCTTGAGGAAAGAAGGGAGAGAGGGGACATTATAGAAACTTTCAAGTACCTCAAGGGAATTAACAAAGTCCAAGCGGGTAGCATCTTCCAGAAAAAGAGATGTGCAAGAACAAGGGGGCACAATTTGAAGATAGAGGGGGGACGGCTCAGAGGTAATGTGAGGAAGTATTTTTTCACTGAGAGGGTTGTGGATGCATGGAACAGCCTCCCTGAGGAGGTTGTGGAGTCAAGAACAGTGGGGGACTTCAAGAATGCATGGGACAGGCATAAGGCAGTCCTAGTGGGGGGTAGGAGGAAGTAAGCTGTTGGTTAACTAGGATCTGCAGCTTATCTGTTAGGTAGGAAAATGGGCAGACTAGGTGGGCCAAGCGGTCCTTATCTGCCATCAAATTCTATGTTTCTATGTTTCTATACAGTACTACTCCTTTAATTCAAAACCGGGAATATCCCCCTTTCTCAGAGGTACAAGAAAAGTATGGCATCCGCAAACAAGACCTCTATAGATTCCTCCAAGTAAGACACCATCTTAGATCTAACAACCTGATCAGAAAAGTAAACAGAGAATTGACACCCCTAGAAGATTTTCTATATTGGGCAGCCATGCTGGAAGGTATGAGGGGGACTTTTTTTTTAGAGTCTATACGGCACTGCGGGGCACTAAACATGCAGAATTCTCACAAATTCTTTCAGGCTGGGAGAAAGAGACCCAGATTGAAATCATGGAAGAAGAATGATCAAAGGTGTGGAAAAGGGGATGGAAGGTCATGTCCTCTCTGGAGGGACTGCAAGTGGAAGGCTGTGGTCTTAGACCTCTGAAGAACAGAGTTCAGGAAAATGATGGAAAGGGTCAGGGAAAACTAAAAGGAGTAGAGGGGGTCAGAGGTACAGGAAAAATGGGAAATAATTAAGGGGACATTTTGGAGGTGACTGACTCGTATGAGGAAAGTCACTAAGATAAAGAAAGTATAAAAAGTTGATTTGGTTCTTCAAGGATGTGAGGGAGGATGTAAGGGCCAAAAGGAGATCCCTTAAAAGTTATAAAGGAAAGCAAGGGGAGTAGAAATTGATGGACTATCGGGGCAAGCTAAAGAAAGCAAAAGGGCAGTCAGGAGAGCAAAGGCTGGCACAGAATTGCTCATTGCCAAAGGGCTCAAGGATCAAGAGAGAGAAGTCTTTAGGTATATCGGGGAAAAAACATATGAGGGGGGACTAATAGAGAGGGTGAGGGTAGTGGAGGATAATGAGCAGAAATATAATGTTTTAAAGAATTACTTCTGCTCTATATTCACTGTGAAGGACAGAGGAACTCTACTAGAGAATGGTGTTAAGGCCTCCCCATGGGGGGTACTTGAAATGAGGTGGGTGGTGGTTAGGGTAGACAGGGTATGGAAGGAGTTTGCTGCCCTTAGGGTAGAAAAGGCACTGGGGCTGGATGGCTTATACCCGAGGGGACTTAGAAAGCTGGCTTCAGAGATGACCTGAGTCCCTGGCTGAGCTGTTCAGAAGCTCATTGCTATTTAGTGTGGTGCCAGGGTACTGGAAGCCTGCAGAAGTGGTTCTGCTGCATAAAGGGGGTGGGCAGAGAGGACTTGGGAAACTACAGACCTGTCAGTCTTACCTCCATTGAAGGTAAGCTGATGAGACCCTGGTCAAAGAAAGCCTAATGGCCTACCTTGAAGCAAACAGACTACAGGACAACAAGCAGCAGGGATTTGTGACAGGGAGTTCAGGTCAGACCAAGCAATTGGTATCCACAAGGGTGGTTGATAAAGGGCAGGCAGTACTTCAATTTCAGCAAAGCCTTTAACTTGGTGCCACAGAGAAGGCTGCTGAAGAAGCTGGAAAGCCTGGGAGTGGGAAGGGAATTAGTCAGATGGGTAAGGAACTGGTTGAGGAGGAAAAAACAAAGGGTGGTAGTGAAGGGGGCCAAGTCGGTAGAGAAAGGATTCACGATCAGGGTGCCACAAGGGTCAGTCCTGAGACCAGTCCTGTTCAATATGTTCAACACTGACATAGGGGAGGGCATACAGGGTAAGATATTTCTCTTTGCAGATGACACGTTGTGGCAGGGTAGAAAGTGAAGAGTGGGTGAGGGAGTTAAAGAGGGATCTGGAGAGGCTGGAGAGATGGTCTAAAATATGGCAGTCAACATTCAGTGTCAAAAAGGGCAAAGTGATGCACATAGGGTAGAGGAATCTATGTACAGAGTACTAGACAGATGGGGTAGGTTGGCCACAAGATCTGAGAAAAGGGACCTGGAAGTCATCATTAATGATTCCCTAAAACAAACCAGCCAGTGCAGTAAAACCTACAGCAAGGCAACAAGTATGCTAGGATAAAGTTTTTGGGGATTTGACAGTTAGATGAAGGAGGGGATATTGTCCCTCTACAGGTCACTAGTGAGGCTTCATCTGGAGTACTGTATCCAGTTCTGGAATCTGCACATGAGAAAGGACAGGTATAGGTTAGAGTAGGTGCAGTGAAGTGGCATTAGGATGATTCAGTGGCAACAGGGCGGATCTTACAAAGAATGGCTAGAGAACTATAACACGTACTTGCTGGAGGCTAGAATGGAGAGGGGCAACATGACAGAGACATACAAGTTCCTGAGGGGAATTAATAGCATGAACTGTGAAGACTTATTCAACAGGAACAGTAGTGTAGTCATGAGAGGGCACACATTGATTCTAGTCAAAGGCAGCTTCAGGAGACACAAGAGTAAGTTTTACTTTACTGAGATGGTGGTGGAGCTATGGATCAGATTACCAGCAGATTAACGTGATACCAAGTGCAATTTACTGTATAAAGGAATTGAGCTATTATTTTACTGATGACTGTGAATATTTATAGGCATAAATTTGCACATTCAAATTTTATCAGGACAAAAATATCAGTTAGATATCTAGAGACTGATATACATACTGTAATACTCTAACAAACTTCTGAAAAACTACAAAACAGGATAAGTCAGTTAAATATAGACACAGGAGGCTAAAAAACAAACCAAAAAAAATGTCCAGTACTAATGTGGGGATGTACAAATAGTATTAAAATGACAATACTTCCCAGAATGTTATAACTGCAATTTTCTGAGCTAGTTGGGAGCAGCTATTACTCACATATAGTGGTAGCTGCCGTCAGCGACTGTTATTCTAGCCAGGATTTAATAAGTAAAAGCAGCCAGTATCTTTATAATATCCCTTGCAACTTTAGTTTCTGATATGCAGCCTGATTGAATCCTAGTGCCCCAGGTCATGTTGACATGCCCGCACTCAAGCACATAATGACGGGTGGCCAGGTAGAGTGCGGGGGTGTACCCCATTGAAATGAATGGGGCATAATTTTGCTTTCACTTTTAAATTAAAGAATGGCCACCTAGAGATTAATGAAGGTCATCGCTTGACTACCAAAGGGCTCGTTAGTCAAGCGATGACCTTCATTAATCTGTAGGTGGCCATTCTTTAGTTTAAAAATTAGCTGCCTTACATCAGAAATTTCCTTTAACATGATCTCCACTTGTATCCCAAAGAATTGGTTCAAAAAGTTACATTCAGCACTACTTAGGTTCATATGGGACTCTAATGAACCCAGACACATCATGATCTTCTTACCAAAGGTAAAAAACATGCGAGATGACAGCTGCCAGTTTTTCCATTCATTATTTATCTTATAAATTTATGATAGTTCAATTTCAATTTGGATTAAAAGATGGACATAACAGGGGACACCGAGATGTACTACCTAGACTAACTGATAACAGAAAAATATTTTTTTTTTTATTTAGATCTCGGATTACAAATACATTTAAACTTAGAGCTCTTTTACAAAGGTTCCATGTCAGCAACATAATGCAACAGGTTAACAGAACAAAAAGTATGGCAAAACAGTATACATAGAGAAAGGAGATCAACAGGTTTACAGACTAAATGGTATGGTAAAATAATTGTAAATAAGAAAAGAAAGCAATAGTTGACATTCACAGTGAATTAAAGAATAGAAATGAGTAACGCTAAGGAGTTTCATGCACAAAAATGCATACAGTAAATTGAAAATCAGCCAAAACAAGCTTTGTCAGTTACTAGTAAAATCATAAGGTAAGTTGAAATCTGCCAACAGGCCTTGTCAGGACAGATGCAGGGCATTAGGTAGAATGGAGGAAAGGTGAATGGGGTAGGGTAGCGGAGGAGGGGGGATGTCAGAGATGGTACTAAGGAGATTTAACAGTAATTAAGTGCTAGGGTTTTAGATTGTCATGTGACTATGAAAAATATCTCTTTGTCATTACGCTTGGCTAAAATACAAGCCAAATTGAAATAACATTTCTTTAAAGATTCAAAAATAAGTTTTTTAAGTCACCAAATTATTGCACACCAACCATTTTACGTATACTACAGGTGTGTGAAACAACTCAACAATTATAATAGGTAGAAAATGCATCCATAATAAAAAATTACTGCAAAAAAAACTACATTAATGCTCCAGTAAGTATCAAAATACATAGCCTAAAAAGTAGGGAAATTTAGAGTTAAGGTAAAAAATTAAATCCCCGGAGTCTTGGTGAATCTGTGACGTGCCTTTTCTTGTAGTCTGAACAACTGCATAGCATACCACAGCACTGGCATTGTCCTAACTTCTGCACTGTCATTCTAGGCACAGAAAAATACTTGCATGCTAATGCTTGGAGAGAGGGTGCTGACCTTAAGGTAATGTCAATGCTGTGCTGTGCCACTGGTCAAATCCCTAGAAATGTACACCATAGATTCATCAAGGCTTTTAAACCATCAGACACCAGCATCACCTCTCTTACCCAACCCTAGGTCTATGTGATAACGGTGATCACGGAAAGGTGATCACCTTTAGAGCGAATATACATTGGCGAAAATCCATGTCACCGATGTACACTCCCGGCACCCAGCAAAACGGTACCAGGAACTTGATTTTTTTTGGTTATGCGGGGGGCAAAGCCCCAGCACCCCCCCCCCCACTAAAGGAGGGTCACCCATCAGCCAGCTGAGTAGCGTAAGCAATGCAAGGTAGGATTGAACTATAGCAAAATGTAGCACATGCAGGGCTGTAAGGACTTAGATTGTCAAGATGACTGAACAGCACTGATTATTCCTCTCTGCCCTGCTGCAGTTGGGCAATAGGCAATCAGAGTTCTTTACCAGAGACAATCATTTAAACTACTCCTACAGATGGAATGCAAGGATACAAGAGTGTGACAGTGCATTAAGAAGCAAACAGTCACTGAATGTGATCATTCTGAATACTGTACCCAAACTCCCCACAATTTTGCCTCTTCTGATGTCCACAACTTACAAGATTTGGGGGTGGGGGGCGTATACTGCACTTCTTTGAATCAGCCCCAAATATAGACTTTCTTTCCGCCACTTGTTGAGTCAGATGAGGTAGCAATAAGCACATTTTACCACTTTCATATTATTTTTATTTTACAACTTATTGACCCATGATAGTCCAGCTGGAATTAACATTTTGTTTCCAGTGTGTCTTGCTTCTACCCATTTCCGCAGTGGGGAGGTGGAGGTGTAGCACTGGGAGGTTCAATGACTTGCTCAGGGTTAAACACAGAGTATTTAGCTCTAGCAGAGTTTGGACCTGTGATCTTCTGGGTCCCAAGCCTAGATCTAATCAGTAGACCACACTATAGTACAATGTAAAAGGCTAAAAGTGATTACTTGGTGGATCCAATGCAGTATATCTGACCATTGGTTCTCTCTGTGGTAAATGATTGCTGTCATTTTGCAGCCAGCAGTGATTCGTGAATGCTTTATAGGTTAATTCCAAGATAACACCAACAGGCTAGTCTTCACTTCAAATAGCTGCCCCTCCAGTGTTAATACAGTCTATGGTGTGCCCCCAGATCTTTATAAAATCAACTCCTGTCCAAAAGATAAATGTTGCTAAGACTCTTGCACAGGACCTTGCAGGGATGGCTGCACTGGTACAACAGGATCACTATTAACATGTACAGAATATCTGTCCACTTTGGATGCTCTGGGGAATCACTGAAAGGGATGAATTTGTGGTCACTGGGATGACTGCAGCAGTTTGTGGATGTGTTTTTTGCATGATATGCTGTGCAAACAAGGCATTGGAATAAGGACATCATGCTAAGAGAATATAAGGGGGGTGGTCATTAAAAATAATCTATGGGAAACTTAGGCACGTGCCCCCTTCCCAAACATACACAGATATACATGCTCTATGGGCATGACAGTTCATTAGAAAATACAGCTACATACTTTTTATTTCCATTGCTAAACATGTTTTGACACCCTGCTGTCAGAAAACCTCAGCTCTGCTGCCTGTTAACTGCAGTCACAAGATTGCTCCCTTAGATCAGCTGAACAGTATTGATAGTAGATCACGTCATGTTACCCTGTACAGTAGATATAGCATGAATATTACTTACATACTGACGTACTAAGAAGCCAGCAGAGTAGGCCCTATGGTCTATCGAGTCTGCTCGAGGATTAGTGCTCATTCCGGGTCTCATTGCAACCTCTCCCGCCTCCCCCCAAAACCCCCCAACCCCATCCCCCGACTGGGGTTCCCCTCCGATACTGGTCGTTCTCAGACTCACCCTTCCCCTATACCTATCCCAGCCTCTCTTGAACCCCTCCACAGTATCCACAGCCACCAGTTCCACAGGCAGTGCATTCCAAGGATCCACCACCATCTCAGTGAAGTAGTGTCTCCTTTCCTCCACCTAAGTCTCCCACGACCAGCCTCATATGGTGCCTCTTGGTGGCCCCCTCCTCCCTCAGCTGGAACACCCTGACCAGGCTTCTCTATTTACCCCCTTAAGTATTTGAAGACTTCAATCATATCCCCTCTGTCCCTCCTCTCCTCCAGAGAATACAGGTTGAGCTCTTCAAGTCTCTCCTCATAGGACCTCTCTCCCAGACCCTGCATCATCTTGGTCACCCTCCTCTGTACCCCCTCCAGGAGTACAATGTCCCTTTTCAAGTGCAGTCACCAAAACTGCACGCAGTATTCAAGGTGTGGCCTAACCAGGCAATTATACAACAGGAGGAGTACCTCCCAGCTTCTCGAGGTTATGCCCTGGCTATGCACCCCAGCATTTTGTTTGCTTTGGCCACAGCCCTTCTACACTGCTCTGAGTTGTTCATCTTGGCATTCACAACCACCCTTAGGTCCTTCTTCCCCCACTCAAAGCCTGCAGTGTCTCTTCTCCCAAGGTGTACACATGAGCTGGGTTCCTAGCCCCCAGGTGGAGGACCCTGCATTTCCCAGTATTAAACCTCAGTTTCCAGTTGCGGGACCACCCTTCCAGAGTATCCAGGTCCCCCTGTAGGGCTAACCTACCTTCCTCATCATCCACTACTGCTCCCAGCTTTGAGTCGTCAACAAAGAGGCTCATTTCGCTCCTGATACCGTTCCTGATGTCTGAGATATAGGCGTTAAACAGCAGTGGGCCAAACATCGATCCTTGGGGGACCCCACTAATGACCCTCCAAGGAGACGAAACCTCCCCCCTGACCACCACCTTCTGGAAACGCCCAGCCAGCCAGCCAGTTCCCTATCCACCTGACCAACTGTGCTCCCACTCCCATTTCCCTCAGCTTCTCCAGCAGCCCAGGATGTGGCACCAAGTCAAACGCCTTGTTGAAGTCTAGAAAGAGGACATCCACTGGCCTGCCTTGGTTCAGCGCCCTTGTCACCCAGTCATAGAACTCCACAAGGTTGGTCTGACATGATCTGCCCTGAACAAAGCCATGCTGGTGATCATCCAGGTGACCCCGTGCCTCCAGAAACACCCCCAGCCTTTCTTTTAAGATGACCTCCATCACTTTGCCCACCACCGATGTCAGGCTTACAGGTTTGTAGTTTCCCGGCTCCTCACATGAGCCTCCCTTGTGGATAGGCACAATGTGGACCATCCTCCAGTCCTGAGGTACCCATCTTGACTCAAGGGAGGAGTTAAAGAGGTCCACCAGAGGTCCAGCCATGACATCCGCCAATTCCTTTAGCACCCTGGGATGAAGGCCATCCGGGCCCAGTGCCTTCTCCACTCTTAGGGCCTTGAGGGCTGATTCTGTTTGGAACATATCCTCTGAACAGATTCTTCTGATGTGCAAAAACTGTCCTTTTAATATATTCTCCTTAAATGAATAGGATAGCAACTATCAAATTGTAAAAGTGCATTTCTAACTGTGATTTTTCTCTACAGTCTAGTTTCTAATGATTTTTTGGTATTTTTTAATGTTGCCAAAATTGCATAAGAACCACGTTCCTGTCCCTGGTTGCCTTATTGTATCCTCAATTTCCTCAGCCATAGAGCCTATATTGAAGTGGATTGACTTTCTCACAAAAAAACAAACAGTTTCCAAACTCTGCTCCTATGTAAGGACACTAACACTATTGAAAAAATCCTTACTGAGGTTACTGTTGATGAAAATGACATACTGGTGTCAATTGATGTGGAGAGTTTGTACTTTAATACTGTATTCCCCATGAGGGAGGTTTGAATGCCATACAAAAAGTGCTACAAACCACACCACATAATCTAAAACCACCAACAGAATATATTATAGAAATGACAAGATTTGTATTAGAGTCAGACTGTTTCTTGTTCAAGAACAGGTTTTACTTCCAACGTAAAGGCACCTCCGTGGGCACCACTTTTGCCCCAAACATGGCGAGTCTATACCTGGGACAGTCAGAGAAGAAATGCATATTTGATGACGCTGAAAATTAATGCAAATCATCTATAAAAATCTGGAGTAGATATACAGATGATACACTGTTAGTATGACCAATATTGAATCAGATTTAAAAATGTTCTTACAGTATATGAACACTTCAGATATACATACTGTATATGTTTCATATGGGAATTCAGTAATATAGAAATTGCATTCCTTGATTTAAGCATATGTAAAAAAGGAACATCATTAGAAACTAGATTATACAGAAAAAATATAGCTAGAAATACATTTTTACAGTTTGATAGCTGCCGTCATATTCATTCAAAGGAGAGTATACTAAAAGGACAGTTTTTGTGGATCAGAAGAACCTGCTCATCTGAAGACATGTTCCAAACCAAGGGTCACCTGGGGTACAGGGACCCTCCCAGAAAGTTGATGCAGGAGCCCACCTGGTAAATCGGTAAGGGAAGGCCCAGGGTGACACACTCTTATCAGTATTCCACTCACATTTGGTACATTAGCTCTGTGCTTGCATCTTACATTTATATGCAGTGTCCAAACAGCCCCATTTAATTAGAAAATAGATGATAAATGCAAAGATTTTCAGAGTTCAGAAGGTGCCCAAGTACCCAACAGAGGGGGGCCCAGCTGGAAATTTCCAGGTATTCGAGTGGGCCAGTCTGACTCTGTCCAGACAGAATCAAATAATGTGGTAGAAAAGGCTAAATGAAAAAAAGTATAATTTGAATTCAGTTAAAAAATAATTTGAAAATGCAGCAAGTACAAACTGGATGCAACTACTAGAGAGAAATAGAAATGAAACCCAGTTCTCTTCCCCATTGACATTTATTACTGATTTTACATCTTCAGCATGCAAAACTGGGAATATTATTAGAAAAAGAAAAATTGGGAGATTCCAAGATCAGACCCAAGCCTCCAATCTATCAGCACACAGAACCCGAGAATTACACAGTGGAGAGGCAAAAATGTGAGAGACCATCTGGTTCATGCAACATTACCTCCCGCAGTCAAAAACAACACTTGGCTACCAGGATCACCAAAAGGCAACTGTAAATGTGGCCACTGTGTGAACTGTTCCAGCACGATGACTACAGCACCATTTACATATTCAAGTTCTGTTCAAAGATATATTAATAATTTCATCCACTGTAGATCGGAAGGAGTGATTTATATTTTATTCTGCCCATGTGGCCTATATTATGTTTGCTAAACTAAAAGACAGATGAAAACTTGAATTGCTGAGCAAAAGACTGCAATAAGGACAAAAAAGCTAACCTGAGCTATGGGCAAACATTTTCAACAAGCTGGACTTGGTTCTACAGCCTGCTTAAAATTCATTGGCATAGGAAAAGTTAATATGGGGCAGAGAGGAGACGTGGTAAATAAACTTTTGCAGTGCAAGGAATTCTGGATTAATATTTTGGACACTGTATATCCAAATGGATTAAATAAGACTTTGATTCTACTCATTTTTGTGGCTGCTTTGATCCAAAATGACTAAAGCAGTACCATGTGATGGGGTCCTGATCAATGTAGAGTCAGAACTGACCAGACACCATTTTTATAAAAGTGCAGTTAGACCCTCCAGGTTATTAGTCATCTGGAATCAATGCACTTCCAGGTGCTAAAGTTACTTGTTGCAAGCACCTTGTGCATTGTCACACACCTGTACATTTATTAACCCCAGACAACCTACGTTCTGTCATGTCTTACTGCTTACATAATAGCAGGTAGGTAACATTTATTTATATGGCACCCAATCTCAGGGGCTCTGGGCACTTTACATAATAGCAAGCAGGGTAATACAAATCAATAAAACAAGCTACAGGATATAAATAGATTAAAATACAGCATCCAGTACCATTATACTAATCAATACATATAGTGTTAATAATATAAAACAAGTCTGGTTAGTCCAGGAAAGCCATGCTTGAACAAATGAGTCTTAAGACCCCTCTTAAAAACCTCCACCGTCGGGGCCTTCCTGAGAAAGGCAGGAAGAGAGTTCCAGAGGACCGGACCAGTGACTTCAAATGCGCGTATGCCTGAAAGAAGCCGACAGGTCACTTGGCCTCAGGTTCTCAGAGGTTTCTGCCACTGGGTATTTTTCTCTCCATGGTGCCAATATCCATAGAAGTTACTGGTAGCAATTTACATTAAACAATGGCTAGTGGCCATTAGATGGTGTGGATGACCTGGATTCAGGAACTACAGTAGCCTGGGAGGCCTGTGTTCAGGCCCGAGACATGCTGCCAGTGGCAGCCTATTTTGAGTTGGGGAGGGAGTGGCACTGTGATCTGCCACCACAATAACCCCTTTGGCTGTCAACAAATCTTATTCCTCCACAGGGGCATGTTGCCTCTGTGTAAGGTCTTAGCTGGGAATGAGCATTGGCAGTAAATGGGGAGACAGGTGAAACAAATGAAAAACTCCATACAGTAGAAAAACTGCTTCAGACATTCTCAGGCTCCAAGCCACCCCAGCAAAGATCAGGTGAGTAGTTGTTGGAGCTGGGCATTCGACCAAACAATGGACCTGATTAGTAATAAAGGAGCAAAAACAAGGAATGAAAAAAAAAAGCATGGCTGTTTGTCATAATATTTTATGCTGCAGCTGCCTGACTTGATGGATCCTTGGTCTTTTTTTGTCTAGCATGTCCTATGACAAATGCCTAAAGTCTTTGACCTTTATCAGTGCCATCAGTGCATCTGTGTACTGTATATGAGTACACTCACATACTTATTAAAATTGATGGGTTACAGCTGGTAGCTGTGGAGGTCACAAGAAACTTGGAAGTAGCTCTGGAGCAAACTGTTGCTCAAACAACAGGTGCCAGCAGTTGTCAGGAGTGACTTTTCTCAGCTAAAGAGAATATCCCAGTTGCACACTTCTCTGAGACCTGCTGATCTCAAGACTGTCATTCAGACATTTGTCATCACACAACATGACTATTGCAATGTGCTTTATACAAGACTTTTAAGCAAATCAGTATCACTGCCTGAAGCCATTGTATTGCAGAACGCAGCAACCAGCCATCTGGGTTACAGTGCACTATGATGTCAGACATACTACTGCTTCTGTTCTGTGTGAGCCGCACTGTAAGTCTTTTCAATGGAGGGTCAATTTCAAGATTTTAGTACAAGGCCCTGAATTGACTAGGGCCTATCTAACTAGTTAAACTTCTGACTCCCTGTGCAGCCTCTCATGACCTCTCTTCTGTGAATCTGAAACTTTCAACTGTTTGTTTATTTTATACAGTTAGACTTTCTGATTTCTAGCAAGGGTATGTAGTGTCTGCACGGGGCCCTCAGGGTACTCCTCTCCCATGTCTCTGAGGGGGCCAGCCTATGTCATTAGTGTTTTGCTACACTGGGTACTCAAGTCTATAGTTGATGCAGTGCCTCCAACTGGGGAAGCAATAAGGAATATCTGAATGCTAACACTCAGGGCTATTGACCCACACAGTCCATCCTTCAGTAATGATGCTGTCGGACAATAATATCGCCCCAAAAATATATACTGTAAAACATATAACAAATTTATTGAAAGGGAGGGGAAGGAAAGGAAAGGACAGAGAGGCAACAGAGAAAACAGAGCAAAGCATCCTTGTTTCAGTTTCCCACCTTGCCTGTGCATATGACCTTCCCATCCAAGGCCTTAAAGAACTTCCAGATTATATTTGGGGGGTACAACACTGGATGAGCATTGCAGGCCACAGGATACAGCAGTTGATGTGGATGAATGGATTGGCATGTACTGGCAACAGAATGGTTAAATTAAAGTGATTACTATCTGTAATCCAAAGGAAACACAAATCCGTAACAGTTGTACTAGTGCTCTTTAACCTGGGCCTATCAATGAAAACCACAGTTCTGCCCAGGACTTCCAAGACCCCATCTGTCAGACTATCTAACTAAACCCAAAGTTGCAGGGATAAAACCCCCGTTATTACTCATGATTTTGCAGTCTTTGGGGTACAAAGATTAATTTCTGTCACTGTGGCAAGGATTCACTGGAAACAACTTTTGAATGGAGCAGCCATTTTCTGTCCAATTCTAAGTGTACTACCCCTAGGCAAGGCAATATGGGGACTGTCATACCCCCACCTGCACCTTGATCGATGTCTTAGACACTGCTCTCCCCTCTCTCAATCTCTCTCTTTTTTTCTGGTTGTCTTGGCTGATGTTTTGCATGGGGCTCCACAGAACCCTTGGATCAAGCAGTAGCCTCAGTCAGTCGCAATTGGTAAACTGAAAATAATCCTCAATGGGGGAAGTTCCTTCATGGCAAGGTTGCCCAACTCCACATAAATGAATTTTTCCTTCTCAGCTTCAAATGGAAATAGCCTCCTCTACTGGATCTTGGTATGTGCACACTCTGTGACCTACAAGTTCTGCAGTCCCCTGGTAGTAGTCAGTATCTGGCTCACAGTCTCCCTGGTCATGCAGCCAGAGACAACTGAGTCCAGATTCTTGGTTTTGCTCTGTCTTACAGAGTTCAGAACTTGTTTCCTAATTGTGCGAAAGTTCACATGTAGCCATGCATTAAGATCTTGAGACAGCTGAGCCAGGTTTGCAAGAGCTCAGGACTGGCTCGTTTTTGTGGGCAAAGAACTCTGTATGCCTCTGAACCCCTCCCAGCTGTACATATGGGATCAGAGGGCTTTGTACTACATGGCTGAAGCCATATTTGTTTACAGCTGCAGTTTGTTCCAGCTGCTTTATTTGAGACCCTGTGGGGCTGAGGTTTAAATATCCTGGCCAGGGCCAGATTAAGGCACAGGCCAACTAGGTCCAGACTTAGGGGCCCCTGCCTGCCAGGGGGTCCCCAGCCCTGAGCGGATCATCCTGGTTACAGAAAGTAGGCTCAGTCAGTCTAACTTGTAAAAATTACTGTCTGGGACTCTTCAGCCTAATCTCTGTAACAAAGCACAACTGTCCCAGCACCTGTTGACACCTATTGACACATCTTAACACCTCTGAGTTACATACCCAGCCACCTTCTCCACCTGGGTACCAAGTCAGCATGTTGATGTAGTAACCATGCGTGAAAAACAGCACGGTCAAAACAGCTAAAAGCAAAATAGCTACAGGGACAGAATAACAAAGGTACGTTAGCGCTACTCCTGTAGCGATGTTGCTTTTAAGAAAAGAGGTGACAGTCTCCGGTTGATAGTGTGTTGTTGAGCAGCTGCTATGGCTCAGAGGCTAGAGCCACAGGTGAGGAGGGCAGTGGGGTGTCAGTGTCCTGGGGGTTTGATTCCCTGTCCTGAGACATATAATTTTATTGTTTTATTCTCTTGTGTCCAGGTCCCCTCCTCAAGAATTCAACCCCCCCAAGGTTTCTCCCCATCCCTGAGTTTTATCCACCCTCCCCAGAGTTAGTTATTTTAATGGTGGGGGTTTGGGGGGATGCGTGAGTCAGAGCCCCCCACAAATGTAAAGTACTGTCTTATTTGCTGTGGTTTCAAAGGTAGTGCTCACTGTTTTTGTAGCGATCAATGTTTTGCTTTGATTGCGGCATTTTGGTTGCACGGTTTTGGACCATGCTGTGAATGTCGGCAACGTGATGACCCTGTGCCCTCTACCTGGAAAGGGAATTTGATTTACCAGCAGCTGCAGTGGTATCAGGTTCAACACAGTGAACTTAACAGTCCTGTGAAGAGGAGCCTCATTTCCTAGCTCCAGTAGCCAGTCCCATGGAGACAATAGCAATGCTCTAGCTTCTTTATTAATTTATCTCTGCTTGCTGTTGCCTGCCCAGAGCTGAAATTCGGCACCCTCAATCCCACCAGCTGCTGCGGCCCCAAACTCAAAGGGTTTCCAGTCTGACCCAGTGCAGATTATCATTCTTCAAGATACAATTATTTAGATGTCTTACTGTGCTCTGCTGAAACTGCACACAACAGGAGGAATCAGTGAGCTGCACACAGGCTTTCAAAGGCATCATAATGACATGAAGATACCTGCCCCAGGTGCCTGCCATAGTAGGGAGTAGGGGCCCTATGACTAACCTTGCTGGGGCCCATTAAAACACAAGGTTAACTTTGAGCCAGCCCGTTTGAATTAAATTCCACCATGCCTGGATACTTTATCCTTTAAGTTGCAAGGGGTTATTTATTAACACTTTAGGTTTACTGTATGTGGTGAATATACATGGCTCAGTCTCCACTGTGGAAGGAGATGGTTGCCTGATATGGATCAGATTTTAGATTTACGAGATTGAACAAATTTGGTGGCTAAACTGGTGCCTGCTCCCGCTTTTGCTGTAAAAAAACAATTGAAGGACACAGTGTTTTAAATTTATATTTATTTTATTATACTCTATGGTTTTGTACTTAAATTTATGTTTAGAGAACACTATCCCTTGTTGCTTAAAAGTTTATGAATTGGACTATTACTAAAATGTAGGCTACACAAGGTCTGCCTGAATTTGAAAACCCCTCACTGTCCCTTATCCTGAGATGAAAACAAATAACCATGCTGTAGAAGGAATGAATCAGGACTGGAATGGACTGACTGGGATAAAGATGGGGGGAAGGGGATACCAGAAGTTTGAGTTTGTGGATCATTGACTCCGCATGGAGCAGCTGATGGCAGAATACAGCAGTCCTCCAAGAACTGCTGTATCCCCACCGAACTGTACACCATTTACTTCTGCCACTGCAGGCTTGTGCCAGTATGGCCCCCAGCCCACTGTGGAGAATCTAGGAGCTGGTGGAGGGGGGCTGTCTGGTCCCCAAGGATACTGTGGCCATGGCCATGTGAGGGGGCAGTGAATAGTCACTTATGCTGCTCTTAGGGCAGCAAAGCTTCCATTTCCTTCACTGGCCTTAAGCACCGCAAATCTTGTCCATGAATGAGACCGATGCCATCCCTCGGCAAACCCTTTCCTAACCACTGACATAGTCCTGTACGTGGCTAAAGATCAGGTGCAGACAGGGCACACAACCAGTTACATGGCTGCCATGGAGTGCCCCATAGGTGTACGTAGTGCTTGAAGGGGGTACTCTGCAGCTTTTTGTGGCCCTGCACTTGTGCAGAGGGGCTGGGAGCCTTTTGTGAATTTCACGTTAAGGAGCATGGCCCTGTGTGGGGGGCCCAACATTTTTATCAGGCCTAGGGCCCTTGATAACCTTAAACTGGCTCTGATCCTGGCCCACTGTAGGGAAATGGGCAGACTAGGTGGGCCAATGTTTCTATGTTTCACTGCCTATCCTCGGGCAAGATGAAAGTTTATTATTTTGTGCACTCTGCCTATTGCTGGCACAGCTTTCATTGTGTGCACTACGGCCACTTGTGCCGACGTCTCTTAATGTAGGTGGGAAATAGTACGCTAGAGGGGAAAGTCAGAGCTGTGTGTGACGGCTGATACTCTCCGGCCCCACAGTCTTGCCCTGGCACTGGGTGAATGTTCCCGAGGTGTTCTGGACACACTGAAGGTTGGACCATGAGGGACAAGTACTAACTGCCCAGTGCCACAGGTAAGGGGTGTTGGACCTGAGAGGTTACCAGGCACATGTGGAATAGGCCTTCGGAGCATGTAAAGTATACTATAAGTGAAAAAATAAATAAAAGTACTGAAACATGCTCACCCCACATAGTAACCTTCCTACAGTAAGTCCTTTCCAGAGTCTCTATTCCTATGGATCAAAATGAAGCACTGAGCCTATTTGAGTCCTAGAGCTCAGAGGGCCTGATTCTAAAATGGGTTATGCATGTCACAAGGAGACTTATGCCAAACCCAATGGCGCAAGCACACTTTGCGACATGCGTTACACCGTGTGCTATTCCGAGATGTGACCTGCACCATGGCATGGGCAACCTGCATCCAAGGGGCCTTCTGCTGGCCGCAGCCCCTACAGCACATCAGAAGGGGGGTTATGGCAGCAGCTGCGCCCTATTCTGAAAAGGCAGCTGTCGTAACCCCCTTATATAATTCCAAATCTCACTGCGGCACTGTGGGGTTAGACCAGTAATTAGCTGGTCTAAGGGGCATCTGTCCTGGCAAAATGACGGTTGTCCTCCTCCACAGCACCGCAACATGCACACAGCCATGCTCCATGGACCCCCTCATCACAATGCTGCCCCCCCCCGCAAGTCTGGGTGCCACTTGGGTCTGCATTTTGGGGTGCCCCCCCTTGCACCTGTGCCACACTGCCTACCCGCCCATGACCCCCAAGGGATTGCAGACTTGTTTTGGGGTGGGTGGCTTGGGGGGGCTGCTCCTCACAGTCTGTGGCTTGTGGCACCTTGGTCCTTTGCACCATTCTCATGGCATAACCCTGTGGCTGCCGCAAGTTGCAGGACATAAGTGCTGGGGACCCTGCCTGTCCTGGAATAGGGCGCAGGGTCCCTGGCACAGTGGCACATGTCACAACTCGTATACACCTGTGAGCTGTGGCATGCATCTTGAAATTGGGCCCAGAGACTCAAGAAATAGAATCAATATGTTTTCAAATTTTCTCTTACTCAGAAGATTAATAATTTTAGTGAAACAGCCTTCCTTAATAAATACTGCCTTTCTTTTTTGTCAGGAAGTGTTGTGTATATTTGTAGGGTAATAAGTATAATTCATTGACAGCTCGGTAGCCATATCATCAGCTGAAATCATTATATGTTAAACACATAAAAAAAATATTTAGCTCAGCTCAAGTGCAGGGGATGTGCTGACAAATAACGATGTGAAGCAGCAGCATTCAGTACCTGAGCATATACTGTAGCTCTGGTTAGTTCTGATGCAGGAAGATTTATCTGTGATTATACACTGGGTACAAAAATAAAGCATTCTGATTGGCTGGCTGGCTGGCTGGCTGGCACCTTCTAGCCGTGGTAAATCTTAGCATCACCCCATGGAAAAAGGTGCCAGTCGCCAGTCAGCCGCATCATGAACTCTCTTTCAAATCACTCCAACCCTGTCAAACCCAGGACAGGCAAAGACAGTGATAGACTGCAAAATGCTCAGTCATAGAACTCCACATTTCACAGTACCGACTGTTCCCCCAAAAAATATATACAAGTGCAAAACCCACATTGGCTCTAAAAGAGTTTTATAAACTATTTGTCTCATAATCCCTTCTTCCCTGCTCACCTCTGAACTGTTTGCCACCCAAAACTGTTTATGCACTCACACAGTAACAGCAGCTGCCACAGCACGGAAGCACTGCAAGCATCGTAGTCGGCTCCCACCATGCCCCTTTAACAAATCAAATATTTCAAGAGTTTCCTGAATGCTGAATTTGGGAAGGTGTTTGCTATTTAAAAACAAAGCCTAAAACATGGAGAAATCACAGCTGAAAAGCCGAGCCTCAAAGGACAGCGCGTGGCTTGGGCTGTTCAATGCCTCCGGAATACGCACTCTGTCAGCCAAGGTGAGTTCGTTCTTGGAAAAGACATGACAGAGAGTGATGCAGTTGCAAACAGGCAGGTTAACAGATCCAAAAGAACTGAGCACAAACACCTTCAAGCGACTTGAAACAGACAGCTCAGATGATTGCTAATGGAGTTCTATAATTACAGGAGCAATTAACAGGTGCTTACAAGGCAAGGAAAAGGCCAGAGTCATTGAAGCACTGTCCCACTAAAGTGGAATTATGGTAATCTAGTGTCCCACTTAAGCATCAGAAGTCTAATGCACTTAACATTAAATGGAATTGGTTTTATGGAAAACGTCCCACTTAATCGGGCGTCCCGCTTATCTGCGTCCCGTCTAAGTGGCTTGTACTGTATTTGGTATGCGCCTGTGCATATGGCTGTGCTCATGCCCAATATCACGGCTCAGCTTTTTGGCAGTGATTTCTTAGTGTTTCACCCCTTGTTTTTAAAAAAAGAAACAGAATGTGCTTCTCTGGTGACTTCTTACTACACAGCTCTTCCACACTTTCCATCTCCAAATAGCCCTATTTTGTCTCCTAAAAAACCTGATAACCCTTATTTTTGTCTCATGAGGAACTGGCCACCAGTCTCTGACACACTAACTGCCATAAAACACTAAAAAGAAAAACTAAAATTAGCACACTCACCAGCCGAGTTAACCTCTGCCAACTGCTATGTTCACAGGGGTTCAACTCCTCGGGGGAGGGTGGGTGATAAAAGTAAAAAAAAAAGATGCTAGAAAGCTTCCCACCTCAGCTCCACCTCCCTAGCAATATAGAACTACTTTACATGGCAGAGCAATAAACACCATAAAAATCATTTAAAACTGAAAAAAAAACTCTTTCTATTTATTTTTTCTCACAAAAAAATTAAGGGACCATTGTATAATCACAATACACCACTCCAGGGTGCAGGTGATGCTGGGATTTACCTACGCCTGGTGTGTTTTTTCACTTGGTCTGCAGCCTCGTGACCAAACAACACACCAGGCGTGGGTAAATCCTAGCATCCAACAAAGAATGCTCCAGTTCAGCCAGCCTCAGTATAAAAGATATAAAACAACTCATTAGGGAGTAACCTAATTCAAATCACAGCACTAAACAGACAGTCTAGAAGACTGGAAACAACAGGTTCGCTCACCATATATATTTCAGTTATAATTTCATTTTATTTAGCAAGTAATCAGGTGCAACAGGTAAGTCAGATATATTCTGGCTTGTTTCCAATGTTTCAGAAAAAAAAACCTTCATCAGGGAATGCACATTTAATTTCTGTAATATAAATTATAAAAAATAATATTGTAATTTTTAAATACAGCTTATCATTAGATATTCAACATCTTATACTTCCTGAGTAGGAATCCAATAACTCATACTCACACTTGCTAAAAATATTTTTAGTTAAGTTCCATGTTCCCCAAAATGGAATTCTTGAAAATCATAGCAGTCTAAAACATAAAATCATCCTTTAAACATCTGAAATTTTGTATCTAGACAGTTAAATTCACACTTAGATAAACAAGTAAACATTTCTTACTGAGCTTCACAGCCCAATAGGCTCTTTAGTATTTAAGGAAAACATAAAATTGCACATGCAAAGCATCATGGGAAACATATGCAAAAGCCAAGGATATGTGCAATTTTGAGTTTTCTTTAAAATTTGGCTGTATGGCCAATATCCTCTGGGATAACCCATACTTCAGTGCATTTGCTCTGAGGTTCTATTTTACTCTCTCTCTCTCTCTCTCTCTCTTCTTTGGTGTGCCCATGACCAACCAAATAAGATCCCCTATAGGGTGGCTGGCTCCCTCTCCCTGGGCTGAGATAGACATATGGCACACTGATGAGTCCAAATGAGAATGAAACATGTGTCTGTGTCTGCTGTTCTCAGCCTTTGCTGATTGTATTGTGAGGCCTTTTGGCGCCATGCAATTCTGCTTAAGGTTGAGCCAGTCCAAATTAATTCATGGGCTTTTGCATGTGCTTCCCATTATGCTTTGCATTATTGGGGTGTGTGCAATTTTGTGTTTTCTTTAAAAATTTGGTTGCATGGCCAGTATCCTCTGGGATAACCCATACCTCAGTGCATTTGCTCTGGGTTTCATTTGTAGTTCTTTAGTATTTAGTTGTCTTGCTTGTTGCAAACACCTTTTTAAATAGAAATAATTTCATAAGTGCACATTTAAGTAAAAAGAAATGTCATTAACTAATTTACTAAAACATAGTGTAAAAAGGGAGGGTATACCTTTTTAATAAGCTCTTGCCTTTGCTGGCTGAATGCTGTAATATTTAAATGGACAGGAACGGTTAATAAGCACCCTTTTCCATTAAGACTCTATTGCAGTTTTATATATCAATTTGTGTTACCGACACTGCTTTGCAATACATCCTTTTAATAATATATAAATACATAATCTGTTGTGAACTGTAAATCAGTAGTACTTTTTTTATGGCTGCAGTAGGTGTAGCCTGCAGACATTTTGTTGAGAAAAGGACTCCCTGCATAAATTACCTTCCATGGAACACAATCAATCAATCAATCTTTATTTAACAGGCAAAGCACCATTGAGCAAGCTCATTTGGAAGGTGGACCTGGACAAATGCACTTAAAAGTAAACAATATACAAAGGAAAAAGATAGGTGTACAATCAAGGAATACAATGTAGAAGAGGACATACAACATAGTACAGTATTAGGCAAGGTCTATACAGGCAAATATGCAAGAGGCTTAGAAAAAAATATTGTCAATATACATTCACTGGCCTACGCAGCCAGTATAGTGTTATGCTTGTGCAACTGTGTTAGTTTGGTTTTGGCCATTCGCACTTTCTATTCCAGAGGAATTACCACCCTGTAGGGGTACAAAGGCAAGGAACCCTTGGCGAGGGTTCCACCCCTAGAGGTGCAACGGGATGATTCCCGTGGCTAAAGGTACCTTAGGAATCCCCCCCCAAAAAAAACATAGTATCATCCCCAAAATGGAGGCAACATGAAGCATAGGAGCAAGCAGTAACTGAGACA
The DNA here is from genome assembly GCA_016271365.2 of Neoceratodus forsteri. Taxonomy (NCBI): domain Eukaryota; kingdom Metazoa; phylum Chordata; order Ceratodontiformes; family Ceratodontidae; genus Neoceratodus; species Neoceratodus forsteri. The sequence goes on from CM057450.1 coordinate 1,552,096,238, forward strand.
TAGGAGTAGTAACTGTAACATAGTAGTGGAGAAGTATAGGCAGTTTGATAATGCAATGAGATGCTCAGTTGTCGTAATGACTGCCCAGGTCTGCGTAGCATGATACTGATGGTTTGCTTTGAGTGTAGGAGATCCCTGAGGGAGAGTGGAAATGGCAGGACATCCTCCACCTCCATCCAACAACAGAACCTACCTAAAGAAACTAGGGGAAACAACTAAGCTAAGTGTTATGACCTGAGGCAACGGAGGAGAGAAAAAAAAACCTATGAGGAGGAAATCTCTGGGGATCCAAGGCCTAGGTTGCTTTCCCTCCAGGCTTGGGATAGTTTATTTAGTGACGGCTCTGCAGCTGCAATTTGGAAAACCCAATTAAAGGGAGGTGGAAAATATTCCAGTTTGGAGGAAGGCTCTCACTCAAACCCTCTAGCGGGAACACCGTGGTAGGTTGCAAGAAAACTCTGCAACAATACGTGCATCCAAGGTGCAGGAAGAGAGCAACAACTGCTGAGGCACTCACCTGGCCTACCCGCCCTAAATCAAACCAGGTGAACCAGAGGCAGTCGTAGGGAGGATGCGGTGAAGGTGCCTTGCTAGGGAAACACTATATAGTGGAACACTAGAGCCAAAGGAGATCGACGTAAGCACCCTTCATCGTTAGTCTTAAATTCTACACCAGGAACTGCTGTCGCATAGCAGGCAGCTAGAGCCAAGCCCAGGGCAAGGACATTCCCAGCTATGGGCCAGGTGAGAAGGATCCCACCCCAAGTTGGACACACTCTAGATGCAGACTAAATGCAGAGAGAGACCGTCTGCTACAGGAACCCTGCGCCAGAATAGAATGGCTGGCATGTCCCAGAAATTGATTGAGAGCTGAAAAGCTGGTGAGCTGAATGAGCATGGTGTGCTGAGATCGTAATGAGCATTGAGTGCTGAGACTTTGCAAGATCGAATGCAGATTGAGTACAGCAGAATCCCAGGCTGAAGCCGAGGGGATGGCAATAGGCATGAAGCAATGATTTGCGTAAGCAAGGAGCAGCGGTTGCGTAAGCAAGTGTGGACCTGATAGGTCAGTAAGCAGTAGTAGTAATAGGTGGACTTGCATAACATACTGTATAGTGATAAACAGCACTGAATTAGGGGGCAAGCCAGCCAGACAGTTCAAAGCCAAATCAAGGTGACAAACTCTGAAGATTTTTGGCAGTGAAGACAAGATTTAGAATAGAATTAATTAGCCACAGAGGCCACGACCCCCCAAACACCTCCCAGTCCCCGCCGTAGGACAAACAAGGAAGTGATGGAAGGGCCGAGCACCACATGCAGATATAAAGCTAATTTAATAGCCTCAGCAGGAGCATCAGCTAACCTCAGAGTAACACAATGTACAATGGCAATGGGAGTAAACAAGCAGTAGCAGGAGGCAATTAGGCCTGTGCAGCAGTAGTGAAAACAAATGAGTACACTGAGTTGTAACTGCAGTAAACAAAAGGAGGCATAATGCTCTTAAAGCAGTGTCACCAGGCAGTGCAATGAGACTGCTTCAATGAGTTAATTAGAACAAGCATGAGTGAACTGTAGAGCTAGGTTGTAAAACTGAGTCAGTTTTGCAGTTGCAGTGCCAGTAATTTGAAAGTTGTGAGTAACTGAAAGCAAGCAGTATGATCTGAAATACCATCAAGCTAGGAGCTTAGAAAATCCCCCCCCCCAAAAAGAAGGAAGCACACACAGCCAAAGGCAAAATACAAACCAAAGCAGGAAAATAAACACAGAAGCCCTGCAGAGACAAGCAGGGGAGGGGGGGAGCAGGCCCCAGCCAGGGAGGCCCAACCAGCTCAGAGGACAAACTGGCAGAGCCTTTGGCTGCAAAGAAAAAATGCTTCACAGTGAGGCTTGGAGGAACTGCTTATATAGCTCAGGAAGTGGGAGTGATTGGCTGCTTGGCCAGTGAACTACAGGCAAGCCTTTCATTTATTGTACAGTATGTACATGAACAGTTCAGGAAAAGGGGTAGAAGGGGTGATAGGGAGAAGAAGGGAGAAGAAGTGGTAAACAGGGAATCACAAGGCCTGGGGACGGATGTCCGACACTTATTTCACTGGCTTCTGGGGGGGCAGTTACAGGATTCTATAAAAGAATGACAGAATAGCTTTTTGAAGGAGGAGAAGATTGTCCGGGCAGCCAGCTTCAGAGTTTTTTGTCATTTGTTCCATAGGTGAGGGAGTACATAGCTTATAGATGCTTTACCAAAATGTGAATTAACTTTATGAATGTATAAGGAGATAAATGAGAGGCTATGCAAGGAGTAATTGCCTACAGCACATAGGGGCAAGCAGTCAGAGATATACTGGGAAAGCTTATGTGTGATAGCTCTAAAAGTCCAAAAGGCAGCATATCTTTTTCTTCTGAACTTGAGGGACGTCCATCCTATTGTGGAATACAGACAGCAGTGGTGAAACATAGAAACATAGAATTTGACGGCAGATAAGGACCGCTTGGCCCACCTAGTCTGCCCATTTTCCTACCTAACAGATAAGCTGCAGATCCTAGTTAACCAACAGCGGTTGGTCACTTGGTGGGTGAGGTATGGTAGACCAGAGATAAATCTCAAAGCTCAGTGATAGAGCAAGTCAAGTTTAGAGAGTGCAGAAGCAGAGCCTTGGCCATAGAGGAAGTCGGCATAGTACAATAAGGATAGAACAGTGGTTTGGACCAGTCTTTTTTTGGTGTCATGGGATAGGAGATGCTTGATCCGGAAGAACAGGCCCAGTCTCTGCCTTAGCCTCTTTGATAGTTCCTCAATATGGTCAGAGAATGTAAGCTTGTGGTCTATCCAAAGCCCCAGATATTTAAATTTTGTCACATATTCAATAGGTTCTCAAAGAAGTGATAGAATCTGCAGAGTTAAGCTCTGTAGCGAAGGTTTTTGACCCACGGCAGAAGGTGAGAAAAGTATGGGCTTCATTTTTTTTTGCATTTAGAAGTAGTTTTTGGCTCAATAAGTTTAACTGCAGCTGATTAAAGTACATCTGTAGGTCCATACAGGCCTGCTCCGGGGTAGGCCTAGCAATGTATATGACCATGTCGTCGGTGAAGAGATGAATGTCAGCTGCTTTGATTCCAGAGTCAGTGTTGTTAATATAAAGAGTAAAGAGCAGTGGCCCTAAAGTGGACCCTTGCGGCACACCTCTTTGGAGCAATTTTAGGGGACAGAGATCCCCATGGGCTTTAACCTGTTGGAATCTCCCAGAGAGGTAACCGTTTCAAGGCAGAAGAGTCTAGGCCAATGCTTTGAAGAGTTTCCAACAGCAGGCCATGGTCCACTGTATTGAATGCCTTGTTTAGATCAAGAAACAAGGCACATACATATTTCTTGACATCCAAAGAATTTTGCCAGTCATTGGTTACCTTTGCGAGTGCGGATATTGTACTGTGACAAGCTCTGAATCCTGACTGGGCAGGGTTAAGAAGATTGGTGGAGTCCGAGTACTTCCTAAGCTGCACATTAACCACTTTCTCAAGCAGTTTAGGGAGGATTTGAGAGCGAGATATCGGTCTGTAATTGTTTAGATCACTTGAGTCAACAGATTTAAGTAGGGGAATAATATGGGCAGTTTTCCAAATGGGAGGGAGGTCTCCTTGGGTAAGAGATAGATTAAAGAGGTGGGTGATAGGTGCTGATAATACATGGGAGGCTAACTTCAGAAAATAGGGGTCGATTAGGTCAGCACCCACACTTTTCCTGGTATCCAGGGCTAGCAGTAGATCTTCCACTTGTTTCAAGGACACAGGGCTAAAGGAGAAGGCCATGTCAGGAGTAGAGGTAATGCTAGTGGGTCTAACAGTATCCTGACTGCAAAGTTCTGTGCGGAGATTATAGGTGGGTGAGGAGTCAAAGGCAAGCCCAGGACTGGCAAAGTGGTTGTTAAGCAGATCTAGGATTGTCTGTTTGTCAGTGAATGGGGAGCCACCAGACAGGATTTTGGCCGGGACAGAATTTGCCATTTCATGCCCTTCTATATCCTTAATGGTCTTCCAAAACTTAGAAGCACACTTAAATGATGAGTCCAGATCATGCTGAAAATACTTAGCTTTTTTAGATCTGACAAGTTCAGTACAAGTTCTAGCCATTCTGAAAGCCAGCCAGTCGGCAGGGAGCTTGGTTTTACATGCTTTTTTCCAAAGAACATCCCTATTAAGTAAAGCAGCCTTCAGGTTGGACGTAAACCATGGGTACGATTTTTTCTTTGAGTGAACTTTAACCAACGGAGCGTGTCTATCTATAGCTGAAAGTACAATCCTTTGAAAGGATTCATAAGCTTCACACACTGACTTCGCTAGATAGAAATCTTGCCAACTAGAGTTTTGTAGTTCAGTAAGGAATGCTAGAGAAGCAAAATTACATTTGCTTGTTTTGTATATATATTTTGAAGAGGAGACTGGTTTGGGAGTGGACCTCACATAAGCAATGGAACAACGGTCACTAAGGTCGGTGAAAAAATACCTGAATAGGTGAAAAGGTGAGGCTTATTAACTAGAATAAGATCAATTAACGTACTGTTGGCAGGGTTTTTCTTATTAGGGTGTGTGACTTCAGGAATTAGTTGCGTAAGGCCGAAGGTATCACATAGTTCTTTAAGGGGTTCAGAGCTTCCGGAGAGCCAGTCAAGGCTGCAGTCTCCCAAAATGATGACTTCCGAGGTCGACATGTTCAGTTTGTTGCGTACATGGTCTAGCACCTTTAGGCCTGCCAAGGGTGGGAGGTAACATGCAATAACACAAAGAGATTGGGAGGAAGAGAGATGAACATTCAGGGTCAAACTTTAAAACTCCTTAGGCAAAGAGGGTGAATTGGTAGTCATCATCAAAAATGTATCTAGCATGTATACAGCTACTCCACCTCCTCTGGTAGGTCGGTCAGTTTGGAAGACGTTATAGGATGGAATGTTTATGGCAGAATCCAGAGCAGAAGAGCTGAGCCAGGTTTCAGTTACTACCAGTATGTCAGGCATAGTATGGAGGGGTCCAGGACTGAATGGAATCAAACATCTTCAGAAGACTACAAACATTAATATGAAGGGATTTATACCCTTGAGGTGAGCTAAGTTCGAGGGAGCTGTTTTTGAAGTGAATGGTCCAGGGTTCAGTTTGACATTGCCCGAACAAAGTAATAATATCAGCAACATTTTACTCACAGCACTTAGTAGCAGTTTAAGGATACGGGTACATTCTCTTTTGTGATGGGGAGAGAGACTAGATGAAGAGTAAGGACCTTGGTAACTAAGTTGTCCTAACACTGCACAGAGCAGTACCCTAGCCTCACAAAAAACTGAGTTGAAGAGGGACAGATGGGGTATGATTGGGTGGTTAAAGTACGGTAAAAGGAAGACAGGGGTTCCAGGATTCCAAGGAGGCTGAAAGGAAGATTCCAACAAAAAGAGGAAACCAGATAGTGGATGGCAGTGAACGTCCTCCCCCCAAGGAGATATAATGTACTCTACCTGTAAACGATCAGTATGTGGCTCTAGAAGAGTGAGGAGGGAGGTAGATACAATGCAAAGTAATAATAAAGAGGTCTGCATTGTGTATTCCTGGATACAGTGGGGAGAATAAGGTCGCCAGACAGACAGCAAAGTTTGAGTATTGCTGTGCATGACGCAGGAAAATAGTGGTAATATGAGTGCTGTAGAATGGTCATGAGAGAAGCTGGAATAATAAGCTGCTCCACATGGGAACACAATAGTTGAGTCCACCATTATTGTGATCCCACCCTGAAATCAATGTGAGCCAGTGTTTAGCATGGATCTCAATGTTGGCACAGACTTATTTTGTTAGGTCCATGGGAGGGAAGAGAGCTAGGACTTTTTATGTGTGAAGGAGCAGTACCAGCAATGTAAGGTTTGTGGGAGGGGAAAATGGTGGAACTGTGTGCATGGAATATAGTGTTCCTTCCATGAAGGAGGAAAAAGTGAAGCCTGCATTACCAACAGTGTTAGAGCTGGCCATCTCCTTTACAGTACTGTCAAGTATACCACATTTATGAAATGCAAAAAAAAACCTGAATGATGTTTCTTTTTACAGCAAGGAGCTCTGGCAATGATTTATTTCATATGTAAGTGCAATTCTACTGTCTCACAACAATGTTCCTGTTGACAGGAGAAAAGAGAAAAAAAATCTCTCCCTGGTCTAAATGGTAGCCCAAATAGATCCTCCAAACAAGCACCGCTCAAACGTTTATCACCATCCCCAATTACTTGCCACTCTGTGTCTCTAGGTTTACACTCTGTTTACCGCTCTCTAAGTTAATAACCCAAGGACATTTAAACACAGTTCATTTAAAAGTTCTCTTTTTCTTTTTTTACCGGGTAAGTGCACTAGACAAATTCTGCCTATTTTCAGGCACGACCCCGGGAGCGGGATACAGATGAATGCCAACTGACCTTGAACTAGATTAAGCAGTTGGTTTTTTTTTTTTTTTTTAGTGAAAGGAGTGAAATTTGGCCAGGACACCAGAGAAATTCCCTTGCTGTTTTCGAGAAGTGACATGGGATCTTTAACATCCACCTGAACTACCACCAGAACAGGCAGATGGGACCTCAGTTTAACGCCTCATCTGAAAGATGGTTTGCCTGAATTGAGGGTAGATTTTGATAGTTTATAGGCTTTTGTAACCAAAAAACCTTTTATGTTTGAATTCAGCTTCCAAAGTACTAAAAAGAGATTGTCTATTGAAATTCCCTTTGTTATTCATGAAAACTGAGCTCAGCCCCACCCCCAGGGTTGCCAACAGTGTTACAACTGACCATCTCCTTTACAGTGCTGTCACATATACCACATTCATAAAGTGAAAAAAAAAAATACTGAATGGTGTATCTTTTTACAGCAAGGAGCTCTGGCAATGATTTCTTTCATATGTAAGTGCAGTTCTACTGTTTTACAACAATGTTCCTGTTGACAGGAGAAACAAATCTCTCCCTGGTCTAAATGGCAGCCCAAACAGATCCTCCAAACAAGCACAGCTCAAAAGTTTATCACCATCTCCAAACACATGCCACTCTGTGTCTCTAGATTCACACTCTATTTACTGCTCTCCAAGTTAATGATCCAAGCTCATTTAAAAGTTCTATTTTGCCTGAATTGATAGTTTATAGGCTTTTGTAACCAAAAAACTTACTTTTATGTTTGAATTCAGCTTCCAAAGTACACAAAAAAGAGTTCGTCTGTTAATATTCCCTTTGTTATTCAGGAAAACTGAGCTCAGCTCCACCCCCAGGGATCTCCTGTGATGTCACACTGGCCTGAATCATTGGCTCATGCTGTGCATGGCTGTATTAAAAAAAGCTTGGTTCACAAAGCTTTCAGTGTGCCTGTGACCAATATCTACAATATTGGAAGTTGAAGAATTTGAAGATGTGGAGGACATTGATCTACACTAAACTTTGATATTGGTATCCGACCATACCAATTTAAGCCTCTAGTATCTAGTGATATTCCCAGTGTGGGTGCTCAAGCTGCCTCTGATTCAGATACTGACAATGACAGCTCCGATCAGTTCTGTTACCAGTCCCTTTTAATGTCTTCAATGGTGACATTGCAGAAGGGTTGGAAGGGAATGTTTGCTTGGTGCCCCCCCCCATTCGGAGATGACAGCAGCACTCATGCATGCAGACTGATGGAGTCACTCTGGTCTGTGAAGCGCACCCACCCATACACACCGAGCCATCCTCCCTGCACCCAAACACACATCAAGGTAGCCAGCCTGAAAGAAGCCCATTCACACTAGCATTCATGCATACAGTATTATCGGGCCACTACTGCCTGTGAAGCATGCCAAGCACCCCCACCCATACACACCCAGCCACCCCCCCACACACACAAACAAATACACACACACACAGAGCCAGCCACTCACCCCCGCCTCCTGACACTCACACACAACCAGCCAACACACACACACACACACACACACACACACACAGCCAGCCTGAGTGGCTCCAACCCTGCCCCCACACACACAAAAAATAAACACACACACACACACACACACACACAGTGCCAGCCACTCACCCCTGCCCTGACACTCACACACAACCAGCCAACACACACACACACACACACAGCCAGCCTGAGTGGCTCCAATCCTGCCCCCCACACACAAAAAAATACACACACACACACAGTGCCAGCCACTCACCCCTGCCCCTGACACTCACACACAACCAGCCAACACACACACACACACAGCCAGCCTGAGTGGCTCCAACCCTGCCCCCCCCACACACACAAAAATAAACACACACACACACACACACACACACAGTTCCAGCCACTAACCCTGCCCTGACACTACACACAACCAGCCAACACACACACACACAGCCAGCCTGAGTGGCTCCAACCCTGCCCCCCCACACACACAGCCAGCCAACACAAACCTAGCCACCACACACACACACACACACACACACACACACACACACACACAGCCAGCCAACACAAACTTAGCCACCACACACACACACACACACACACAGTGCCAGCCACTCACCCCTGCCCCTGACACTCACACACAACCAGCCCACACACACACACACAGCCAGCCTGAGTGGCTCTCCAACCCTGCCCCCCCCCACACACACAGCCAGCCAACACAAACCTAGCCACCACACACACACACACACACACACACACACACACCAACATGAATCTGGCCACCACACATACACATATACACATGTCACATGAAACACCCTTATCTAGTTAATGTATTTGCAGCCGTAGTGGCTCTGCCAGATTTTGCTAATATGTGTCATGAAGGTTCCATGATAGTTTACCCACTTAATCATTCAGTAAAAAGAGAAAGTTTACTTTTGTTTCCAAGAACCAGTATCTTTTAGACATATTCAAGATGGGCAGAAACTACTAAAGTGCAGTTCTTAAAAGTTTCTTTCTTTCTCATATTTCTGAAATACTTGGTTAAACACATAAATTATGTTTATGCACACGTTCTCCTAAACAAGGCCATTTTTCAGATTTACAGTTTTATTAATTGCAGCTGAACCTTCTTGAGGCTTCACATTTCTATCTCATTTCCCAAAAGCTTCATTCTGAAATAGAGCAAAACTGACTCCTCAGTATCTAAACAATTGTCAAGGTTAATGTTGTTTTTAAAGTAGAAACACTTACTTTTTAAAAGAAAAAGTGACTGCTGTGGTGTTCCTTGCAACCGCATTTTAGGGAACATGGAACTTAACTAAAAGTATTTTTAGCAAGTATGGCTATGAGTTATTGAATTCCTACTCAGGAAATATAAGATGTTGAATATCTAATGAAAAACTGTACTTAAAAATTAAAATAATATTTTTTATAATTTACATTACAGAAATTAAATGTGCATTCCTTAACGAAGGAATTTTTTTCTGAAACATTGGAAACGAGCCAGAATATATCTGACTTACCTATTGCACCTGATTACTTGATAAATAAAAAGAAATTATAACTGAAATACATATGGTGAGCAAGCCTGTTGTTTCCAATCTTCTAGACTGTCTCAGTGCAACAGAAGTTTGGGGAGTTGGGAGTAGGGAGGGGTCTTAGACAAGTAGCACACATGGTAACTTTCTCGGAAGTGCTACCTGTCTATGGCATGGATGAGGCTAGGGTACTCCGCACCATGGGATTCAATGACTGGTTGAAAAACTGGTGCAGAGCTCAGGGATTTGGCTTCACTGGGGACTAGGGCTCCACCTGGAGGGATGCAGGCCTATACAGGCGCGATGGTCTGCATCTATCCAGGAGGGGAACCAGGATCCTAGGTGATAGGTTTAAATGCTTCATTGGCAAGCATTTAAACTAGCCAAGGGGAGGCACTGAAAAGGAGAAGGGAAATCCTAGCTACTCCCCAAAAATCAGGGTAGCTAGTGAGGTAAACACCAAGATAGAGCAGTTGATAGGAGAAGGGCAGGGTAAATGGAGAAAAGACAAAGGCAGTAAGGACAGGGATGGGGCAAAAAGAAATAAGCCATAAAAAAAGTGGAGGGTAATGAGTACCAATGCCCATAGTCTAGGTAAAAAGCTCCCCGAAATGGTGGCCTTGATGGAAGAGGGATGCCTGGATATCATGGCAGTCACAGAAACATGGTCCACAGAGAACCATGACTGGGATGTCAACATACCAGGGTACACAATCTACAGGAGGGACAGGGAAGGAAGAAGAGGAGGAGGAGTAGCTCTCTATGTAAGGGAAGGGATCAAAGCAACAGAACTAAAGGGTAAACAGGGAGGCGAGGAGGCATTGTGGGTCACCCTGGAGACTAGAAATGGCTCCACAATCCACACAAGGGTTGTATACAGACCCCTGTCTCAGGGGGAGAAAATAGATAAGGAAATGATAGAAGGCATCCTTGGGATGGCAGAGAAAGGGGAGATATTGCTGATGGGGGACCTGAATATGCCAGATGTTAACTGGAGCACCTTTACTGCAGCCACATCCAAGAGCAGAGCCATTCTCAATGCCCTACAGGGGGCAAGCCTCAGACAGCTAGTTTTGGAACCCACTCGGGAAGGAGCACTCTTAGACCCGGTACTCTCAAATGGGGATGGAGAGAGGATCTCTGATCTTGAAGTAGGTAGCCATCTGGGAACAAGCGACCACCAAACAGTGTGGTTCACGATAAACATAGCTGTAGAGTCAAGCCACACAAAAGTGAAGGTGCTGGACTTCAGGAGGGCTGATTTTGTCAAAATGGGAGAGTGCCTCAGAAAAACACTAGCAAACAGGCAAGAAGGTGGGGTGCAGCAACAATGGGGAAACATCAAAACTGCCATCACAGAGGCAACAAGCCTTTGTGTGAAGCAAATAAACAAATCAAAATGAAAGAAAAACCCACTATGGTTCTCAAAAGAAGTGGCGGGGAAGGTAACGGAGAAAAAGACAGCATTCAGGAAGTATAAGGAAACACAGAAGGAGCAGGACAGAGAACTGTACCAGTTACAGCAGAAGGAAGCGGGGAAGACAGTCAGAATAGCAAAGGCCCAAACCGAGGAAAAGATAGCCAACTTGGTTAAGAAGGGGGATAAAACCTTTTATAGGTACATTAGGGAGCAAAGAAAGACTAAGGCAGGGATACTGAGGCTGAATAAAGAGGAAGGTGGTTGGGCAGAGAGTGACAGTGAAAAAGCAGGTATACTGAATGAATACTTCTGCTCAGTATTCACAATGGAAAAGCAGGGGAGATACCTAATCCGTCAATAGAAGCACTCTGGATAGGGGGGTTGATATTAGTCCTTTCACAGAAGAAAGGGTTCTGAAAGAACTCTAAAACTGAAGGTGGATAAAGCAATGGGGCCTGATGGGATTCACCCCATAATTCTAAAAGAACTAAGGGAAGAACTAGTAACACCACTGACTACCCTTTTCAATAAATCATGGGAGGATGGTGTGGTACCTAAGGACTAGAGGAGGGCGGATGTGATTCCCCTTCACAAAAGTGGGAGCAAGACAGAGGCAGGAAACTACAGACCTGTCAGTTTGACCTCAGTGGTAGGGAAAATGATGGAATCACTTCTGAAGGAAAGAACTGTTGAGTACCTAGAGGCCAGTGGGGCACAGGACCCAAGGCAGCACGGATTCATAGCAGGAAGGTCATGTCAGACAAATCTAATTGGCTTCTTTGACTGAGTGACCAACGTAGTAGACCAGGGAGGGCCTGTGGACATGGCCTACCTAGACTTTAGCAAGGCATTTGACACAGTCCCGCACAAAAAATTAATAAACAAATTAGCCAGCCTGGGAGTGGGTCCCAGGGTGGTAGCCTGGGTAAAACACTGGCTGGACAACAGGACACTGCGGGTAATAGTAAATGGAGTCCACAGTGAAGAAAGGAGGGTTACTAGTGGGGTACCACAGGGTTTAGTACTGGGGCCGGTCCTTTTTAATGTCATTATAAGTGACATTGCAGAGGGACTGGAACGGATAGTATGTCTCTTTGCAGATGACACAAAGATCTGCAACAGGGTTGATACACAATGTGGGGTGGAAAGGATGAAAAGGGACTTGACAAGGTTGGAGGAATGGTCAAATGTATGGCAGCTTAGATTCAGCACAAAGAAGTTCAAAGTACTGCACCTGGGAAACAAAAACCCAGTGGAAGAGTACACAATGGGGGGTGAGATACTGACAACAACAAAAATGGAAAGGGACCTGGGGGTAGTCATATAGGATGACCTAAAGGTGGGCCAGCAATGTGAAAAGGCAGTAAGGAGGGCTGGGGGATACTGGAATGCATAGGGAGAGACATCACCAGTAGAAAACAGGAAGTTGTTGGCCCTCTGTACAGGCAGTTGGTATGACCACATCTGAAGTACTGTGTACAGGTCTGGAGACCCCATCTCCGCAAAGAAATAGACAGAGTGGAGGCTGTCCAGAGGAGGGTAACCAAAATGATGCAGGGTCTGCACCAGAAGACATATGAAGAACGACTAAAGGAGCTTAAGATCTATAGCCTCGAGGAAAGGAGGGAGAGGGGGACATGATAGAAACTTTCAAATACCTCAAGGGAATCAACAAAGTCCAAGAGGGTGGCATCTTTCAGAAAAAGAGATGTTCAAGAACAAGGGGGCACAATTTGAAGATAGAGAGAGGACAGCTCAGAGGTAATATGAGGAAGTATTTCTTCACAGAGAGGATTGTAGATGCATGGAACAGCCTTCCTGAGGAGGTCATAGAATCAAAAACAGTGGGGGAATTCACGAATGCATGGGACAGACATAAGGCAATTCTAGTGGGGGGTAGGAAGAAGTAGGCTGTTGGTTAACTAGGATCTGCAGCTTATCTGTTATGTAGGGAAATGGGCAGATTAGGTGGGCCAAGCAGTCCTTATCTGCCATCAAATTCTATGTTTCTATGTCTCTTAAATCCTAGCATCACCCACACCCTGTTGTGGTATATTGCTTAATTATAAAATGGATAGAGGCCGGTCTGCTAGTGCAGCGGTACCACTATCACTTGTGACGCTGATGACCTGGGTTTGGAAGTGAGCCTAGCTGTTGGAAAGCCGACCATGGGAGGATGATTGAGAGCCCTATGAACTGCTCTCCTCCTCTGGGGGAGGTTGGGGAAAAGTTCTCTGTGCTCACCTGACCTCTGGTTGAAGCCAGAGGTCCAACAGCCAGAGTTGGTGCCTTCAGAAGGTGGGACAGTCGTTGGCATGTATGCCCCTTTTGTCATTGAACATTTTGTCTCCAGGGAGAAAACCAGGAAAACTTGGACCATGCAGGATGCCACCTGCCTCGCGTCACAGGCCTCACACCACTGATCTGTGGCACCCTGAGCACTGAACCAGACATTTGATGGGGTAATAGCTTCCCTCTCCCAAAGGCCCCGCCCTGGGGGGCAAGCCAAGGAGGAACAACAGGAGGTAAGTCCTGGGGAGAGCGGATGATGGGGCTGGGTGCAAGGAAGGGCAGATGGGGACTGCATCAAGTGATGGGAGCACAAAAAAAAAAAAAAAATTAAAACTGATAGAAACATTTTGAATGCTGTTTTTTTTTTTTAGGGATTTCCAGCTGTGATGTTATCTCACTACAACATCATAGCCTAAAATTAGTCTAAAGAAAAACCCACCCAAAGAGTATTTTTGTTAATTTTGCAGGATCCATTTTATAACCACAATAAGACACTCAATAATGTGTGCTGCTGAATAACATCACTTCTCGACTGGTTGAAGGTTGTTGGCTGCATCTTGTGCCTCACAACACATCTGAGATGTGACATTATCCCAGCATAACTCACAGACTGCTGTGCCTTATTGCTTAGGTGACTGCCAGTTGCTAATCTTTTGAAATAATTGCCCAGCCACTTATTGCTAGTGACTGGGTAGTAACACAGCACTAAAAATACAAACCCAAGTTGTCACTTTGAATTACATGAACCCTATTAGTTTGTTAAAACAAAAAGGGATGTTGTCAAACACTGCTGTACCTCAGTGGCCCCCAGTGGATGGTATAAGCTGCTAGAGTGCCTCAAGCTCCCAGATATCCTTACCAACACTGAGCCCGATCCAATCAGATCTCTGAAGCTAAGCAGTGTTAGACCTGGTCTGTAGTCAGATGGGAGACCTCCAACGAACAAACCCCAGGTGCTGCAGCAAGTGGTACTGGTAGTTCTGCCAGGGGCATGCTCCCCTTAATTGCAAATAATTATACCAATGCCCCAGCATGGTGTTAGGTGGAACACTGTTCTTTTGTTAGGTACCAGCTTTCAGATGAGATGGTCAACCGAGGTCCCATCTGCCTCTTTTGGTGGTTGTTCAGGTGGACGTTAAAACAACATTATTTGTTAGTTGGCAAACAATTTCATAATATGCTGTAGTTTTTTTGCAAAAATGTATTTCTGACATCCTTAGATTCATCATCAGTGTACTTTTAATTTTCTCAGACATTTTTAAAACTTTTACAGCAAATTTTTTCATTAATGACTTGTCATTAAAGATAGCTGCCACTTGCAATTTTAAAACATCTCTTTTGCCAAGGTTACCTGTTAAATGTACATGCTAGATTCATACTGTGGATATATTAGGCTGGTGCTACCACATATTTCTGATGGTGTTCATGGTAAACAGCACAGGACTGTACAAAGATATTTAATTTTTATATGGTAAGCACAACACAGGAGCACGAACATATAACAACTTCAAAATCCTGTAATTTTTGTTCAAGAATTAAAAATAAACATTGATATATTGATGTGGTGTTTTTGCCAGAAGCAGATTATTTTCTAGGGAAAAAACCTACATGGTGAGTAACAATTACTGCTGCTTTAAAGATCCCATTGCACTTTTTGAAGCAACACCCCCGCCCCCCACCTGAAGCTCTTTGTGAAGCCCCAGGAAACATAGAAACATAGAATTTGATGGCTGCTAGCCCACCCAGTCTGCCCATTTCACCCTACCTACACTATTATCACAGACCGTGCCTGACCTACAGCTATTTCTCCCTCCCACCTTCCTTTCCACTATGATTCCCTTGGCCTTATACCACGCATTCTTGAACCCCACCACTGTTTTCACCTACACCACCTCTGCTGGAAGGCTGTTCCAGGAATCTGCTACTCTTTCTGTGAAGAAGTACTTCCTCACATCTCTCTTGAATCACCCCCCCAACTTCTTAGCATGTCCCCTTGTTCTTGAGCACCTTTTATTCTGACAAAATACTTCATACTTCCTTTCTGTACCTTATTTACCCTCGTGAGGTATTTAATGATCTCTATCATATCTCCACTCTCCCATCTCTCTTTCAGGCTGTATGTACTGATGTCCTTTAGTCTCTCCTCATACGACTTTTGATGCAGAGCCTGCACCATTTTAGTTGCCCTCCTCTGGACTGCCTACACTCTGTCTATGTCCTTCCAGAGATGTGGTCACCAGAACTTGTCACTGTACTCTGGGTGGGGTCTTACCAGTGGTCTATACAGAGGCAACGCCATCTTCTCTCTGCTGGTGATACCCTTCTCTATGCACCCCAGCATCCCACTAGCCCTCCCAATTGCTTTGTTGCACTGCCTGACCTCCTTTCGGTCATCTGATATGACTAACCCAGGTCTCTTTCCTGCTTGGTATTCGTCAGTACCACTCCACCTATTTTGTACTCTGCCCCTGGGTTCTGTGCCCTAAGTGAATTATTTTGTACTTTTTCACGTTGAAACCCAACTGCCATACTCTTGACCACTCCTCTAGTTTCTTCAGATCTCTGCTCATCCTTTCCACACACTCCCCAGAGTGTCTATACTATTGCAGATTCTGGTGTCATATGAAAAGAAGCAGACCTTCCCTACCACCTCCTCTGCAATATCACTTATAAAGACATTAAAGAGAACTGGTCCCAGCACTGATCCCTGAGGGACCCATCTGATCACCCTCCCTTCCTTGGAGTTAACTTAATTTATGACCACCCTCTGACACCTGTCCCCTAACCAATTTCTTATCGAGTTTACCACCTTTGGATCCTCTCTTAAGCTACCCAGCCTATTTACTAATCTCCTATGTGGAATGGTGTTGAAAGTCTTCCTGAAATCTAGGTAGGCCTCATCCACTGTTCCACCCTGATCAAATTCCTTTTCACCCAGTCAAAGAACTCTATCAGATTCATTTGACATAACCTCCTCCCTACGACCCCACACTGCCTCATGTCTTGTAACCCACTGGATTAAAGACATTACTCAACCCTTTCCTTCAGCAGTGATTCCATTAACTTTCTCACCAGCAATGTCAGGCCGACTGACCTATGATTGCCGGCCTCCTCCCTGGTACCCATTTGTGAAGTGGAACTACAGTACATCTGCCCTCTTCCAGTCCTCTGGAACCACTCCTGTTCTTGTGAGCCATTAAACAGGACTGCCAGAGGTGCAACCAGTACCTCGCTGGGCTCCCTCAATACTCTTGGATGCACCCCATCTGGCCCCATTACTTAGTCCACCTTCAGATTAGCCAGTCCCTTCAGGACTCTCTCCTCCAAAAAGGACTATGGTCTGCCTCTTTTCCTCCAAAGCTCATATTACTTTTTTGTGGCCCTCCTCCTTCTTCTGTGAACAAACTCTCAACAAAAGTATTTGTTCAGGATGTCTGCCGTTTCCTGGTCCCCTCTGCACAGTCCTCCCCTTCCCTTTTTAACCTTACAATCCCACCCGTCTTCTTCTTTTCACTTATATACCTAAAAAATGTCTTGCCCCCTTTTGTTACCTCCTGGGCTATTCTCTCTTCAGTTTGTGCCTTTATGCTCCTTACTGTTTTCCCTGTTTCCCTCGGTCTCCCCTGAAACGCCTCCCTATCCTCTTCCTCCCTCTGCATCTCTTTATACCTGCTGAATACTACTCTTTTAGCCTTTAGGTTTTCAGCCACCTCTTTCAAGAACCGTAGCGATCTCCATTTCCTCTTTCATTTATTTTGTTTGACACAGAGGTTTCTTGCCTTTACTATGCTCCTTTTTAGCTTCACCCACTGTTCTTCCACCTCACCCAGGACATCCCCCCAGGTCATCCCTGGGGCATTCAACCATCTTTATAAAATCGCCCTCCTGAAGTCTAGGACTCTTGCCCATTTGTAGTTCAATTCCGCAGCTGTCGTTATATTAAACCACACTGTATGGTGATCACTGGTCCCCAGGAGGCATTCCAACACACATTGACATCTGTAACACTGTCCTTGTTAGTGAGTACCTGGTCCAGTATTACCCCATCACGAGAGGGTTCACTGACTAGTTGCCTGAGGGCTGCCCCTGCAGAGAGTCCAGGATGTCTCTGCTTCTAGCTGAAGTCACTGCTGGAAGGCTCCAATCTACATCCAGCAGGTTAAAGTGCCCCACCAGTAGCACTTTCCTCTTTTCTGCCATCTTGCCAATGGTTTCCCCCAGTACCTTATATAATTCTTCCCCCAGTGCTGGAGGTCTGTAGATCACTACAGTGTGAATAGTGGCTGCATTCCCCATCTCCAGGGTGACAGTACCTCTGCCTCCCCATGTATTTTCTGTATGTCCATCACTTTTATGCTATCCGTCACATAAAGCACCACACCCCCTCCTTTCCTTCCCACCCAGTCCTTCCTGAACAGAGTACAGCCTGGTATGGTCATGTCCCAGTCATGGTTTTCAGTGCACCATGACTCTGTAAGGGCCACAATATCCAGGTTGGCCTCTGCCATGATGTCCTCCAGGTCCAGAATCTTATTTCCTAAACTTCTAGCATTCGCACAAAAGGCCATCCAGATTTTGTTTCCACTTTGCTTGTTACCTCCCTTTTTTCTTTTTTGCCCTCCCTCCTTCCCCTCTCTGTTTTTAATGCTCTAGTTTCCTTCCCCCTTTGTCTCTAGCACCTTGCTTGTTTTATTAATTTGCACCTTGGGATATTTCTCTCACCACAGGATCTCCTTACTCTCTACTTCAGCCTGTGGGGAGGGGAGAGTTTCTGCCTCCCCCATTCCTTTCACTACCACCCTCACTTAGTTCACATGTTCGTTAAATTAACATTTAAACCATCTACTAACGACTGTGGTTCCCCTCCCAGACAGATGCAGGCCATCACCCCTGCATAGGCCCTTATCCTCCCAGGTGAGTCCCCAATGTAGCCAAACCCTCCCCCCTGCATCATTCCTTCAGCCATGAGTTGAAGCTCCTGGTGTTGAGATCCATCTCCTTCTCCCTGTCATAGACTGGCAGCACCTCAGCAAAAGCCCCTGAGCGTACTACCTATCTAAAACCCTTCCCCAGCCCCATCCCTAGCCAGGTCATTTGTCCCCAGGTGAACAATGACATCCAGAACTCCCTGAGCCGCGGAGCTGACATGAGGGTTGTGATTCTGTGAGTATGTAGTTTATGTCTCTAGTTTAAATGCTGCAGAGTGCTGAGAGCAAGTTGTGGAACTGCAATAAAAAGCTTGGGAAATCACCTAATCCAGTTTCCAGAAGTAGTTTTATGTGAGAACAGGGCAAGGAGTGGGTGCATAAACCTTTGCTCAGTGTGTGGTCTGTTTACTGGGGTTAACTGTCTTGAGCAGAGCACTGCTACAATTTTCTTGTGTGCATCTCCCATTGTGCTTGATGTGACTTCAAAGATCCCACAGCATGTCTCAAAAAGAGTAGGGTAATTTTTATTTAAAAGAAATAAAACGATACAAGGGAAGTGAAAAATCAAAGAAAATGAAAACAAAAACAAAACATATACATTCTCATGTACAAATTTAGGAAAATGTCAATAAACCCAGTACTGTACTAAGACTAACCTGTTCATTCTATGACATGCTAAGCAAGATCTGATAAAAAAATTATACTGGCAAGGAAATAACTGAAAAAATAACCGATCTGGTTCTGAAAGAAGAAACAACCAGAAAAGAACATAACCACCAAAAGATGAAAAAATAATCTCATACTTATTGAATCCAGCATATGTTCCTCCAGAAATATTCTCCCTGATAAACTAACAAACTGCCTGATTTGGCTCTGAAAATAGAGTGGACAGAAGTGGTAATCTGTTTAATTAATTATTTTTGGGAAGTATGTTTGTTATAACAACCACCTACACCTATGTTGCCAGATCTGAAATGTTAAAACAGAGAAAATAACATGTAGTGTACTAACATGATATTTGGGCCAAGTATATAGATCCATTCCAAAAATTGAGTATCATAAGACTGATGAGAACTTTGATTCCTTCTGCTGTTAAGCCAACATATTCCAAAAAGTAATAATATATGGACACTCAAATTTGCCCTGGCCAAATTTCCCGTGCTTTACAAAACCACCTACAGCTTAACCTGGTTCAATGTCAATCAATACTTCCTGGGCTGATTCACAAAGCCCCGCTTAGATTGGTGCAAACTGCAACAAACAGCAGCTTGCACCAATCAGTGGTGTGCCAGGAACCCTGCACCCGATTCACTACCATTAGGGGTCCTGGTGCCAGACCCCCGCAGCTTGTGGCAACTTGCATGGGAGAAGTTTGCCACAAGCCGTGGGGTGGTTGGGCAGCAACTGTGTCCATTAATGGAGACCCGTCGGGCATCCGGCAGGGTCAAGCAGGACAGGATGGGGAAAGAGGAGGGCAGGTAGGGCACAGATGAGTGGTGTGGTGGGGGGGGGTTGGCAACAGGTCTTGGACAGGGACATTGCATGGCCGCTGCCCTACCTGTGCTGTCTGGGGAGTGGCTGCCGCATGCCTGGCACCAAGGGCAGACCCTGTGGGTGCTGTACCTTGGATATCTCTGTGTGCTATAGGGGCACAGGATACCATGGGTGGGCAGTGGTACAGGTGCCCTCCCACCCAGCAATGACTTCAGGGGCAGTGCAAGGGCCGTTAGACCATTCCCCGGCTGGTCTAAGTCCAGGCGGGTTTGTCCAGCTTTCTGAATTCTGCAAATGGGGATACTGCAGCTTGCGTCTGCTGCATGCCACCATCACTCCCCTCTTCTCCCTCCATGTCCCCTCATCTTACTCACTCAGCCCCTCTGATTCTCATACCTTTCTATCCTCTTGTTGCAACACTACAAAGGGACGGTCCGCTTTCTCCATCTACTTCCACTTTCTGAAACAGCTTTCCTATCCCCAGCTGTCTCTTCCCCTCAACCTTTTCCTAAGCCACAGGTCAGGGTTTATTTCACGCCCTCCAGCTCTTGCTCCTAGTCCTACTCTGCATAGCTTGTGTTCTTGTACAGTTTGGCCACCTGACCAACTTGATAAAGTGTCAATTCTCATTTTTGCACACTGCACCTATTTGTTTACACTATGGTACTTCTGTGTGAGATCTTTACACTGTACTTGTACTATTGATATTGTATCAGTTATCCATGCTATGCAGGTCTCACCAGGGAAAAAGTGCCTTGGCTCAGTGAACCTTTCACTGCCACCAATTTGTAAACAAGTCAGGTCTCTTATCTTTACAGGTGGGTGAGTTATAAACTGCCAAAGATTTCATGAACTATTTCAAAATTTTGCAAATAAGTAAACTATGTCTTTGTAAGTCCCCTGTAACTTTAGAACAAGTACACAAAATGTCACATTTGAAAACTCGTTTTCTCGGTTATAGGTCGAGGGAGCACTCCTGGCCAATTGGAGTGCTCCGTTGATCTGTGCGTGGGACACTCTTATTCTGGAAATGAGTATGTTCAGGGTAGGTCTTTTAAAATGGCATATATTATTGATCAATCTCAATTGATAATATATTAATATTGCTGCCGAGACAACTTTTACGGTTGTTAGAGTGGTCTCACTTACAGATCTTAGGGCTCCCCTTCAGTTTACTGTTCTCATCCCCTAAGAATGTGCGTGAGACCACTCCTACAACCATAAGAGTGGTCTCATTGACTGTATTAGCATACACAACACCTACAAAGGAGGATGTGCATGTCAATACCCACATCTAAAGCTCCAAGGGCAGATGAGTTATAAGCTGCCCATTTCTTTTTATGACATTTGACTAGTAAGTAAACAGTGAGATTTTAAGCCCCTGAAACTTTAAAACCAGATAAAACAACGTCAGTAAATGTGGCAGGTGCATATACCCAGAAACATAGTGTGTGTGTGTGTGTGTATGTGTGCGTGTGTATCAACTTTTAAACTCTTGCTTAAAGGTTAGAAGAGCTACAAGAGCTACAAATAGCCAAAGACTGCAAATCAACAAAAGCACTTGAGGTGGAATTTCAAGAGTTTTTGCAAAAATCTTAATTTTGTGATCATTTTGTGCAAGCCATATCCATGAATTTTGCTTAGCTTTACTATTGACCTGCCATAGGGGCAGAGTGGCAAGAAGGCAGTATTTTTTTGGGACTCCATAGTTAGGGCAGCGGGTGGGGTGGAGGAGCATTGCGTAACTGCATTGGTAGTGCAGGTGAGGAGATCTGCCTACCTTAAGCACAGGTTAAAAGAGTGCTATCCAGAGCCAGGAAATGCAGCTGGATGGAGGAGAAGACTATTGTTGTCCACATTGACCTGAATTACATACCACAGGGAGTACAAGTCCTGAGGACATCATGAGGCCACTCACAGATCTAGAGATGTTCCTAAAAGGAAAGATATCCAAGGTGATCTTTTCCAGGATGGCTTGAGGAATGCAAGTGGACCATAAGGCAGATACCTCTTTTTAAGGGTCTTCTGAAAGACATAGGGTCTTCTTTTTCTGTCCTGCTGAAGAGCATTCTTGGGCAAGAGATGCCTGCCGACCCAAGATGGGCTACAGCTGTGCCAGGAGTGAGAGGGGGTACTGACCAGGAGAATGAACAAGGGGGATTTAAACTAGAGAATAAGGGAGGGAGTCAGATGCAGGACCACCAAGGGAAGGACAGCAGAGCTGGATGGTGCCAGAAGAGGAAACCCCCAGGAAGCGAAAGGAAGCATAGAAGGGAAACAATTTTCATTTCATTCCATGCCAACTGGTAAGCTTGAG
Source organism: Neoceratodus forsteri (assembly GCA_016271365.2). Lineage (NCBI taxonomy): Eukaryota > Metazoa > Chordata > Ceratodontiformes > Ceratodontidae > Neoceratodus > Neoceratodus forsteri. The sequence goes on from CM057450.1 coordinate 1,552,118,156, forward strand.
AGCCTGGTCACTTGGAAGGCCAGGACTCATGGCACTCATGGAGCCCTGTAAGGGGAAATAAATGACTGGGGCACCAACAAGGATGGCTTAGGCTAATTTGAAGGGCTACGTCTGACAGGAAAGGGAGTGTTTTTTTTTACATAGGTTTTTCTCCCCACATGTGGCAAGTGGCATTTTCAGCCTTGTCCCTGCTGCCCCTCTACCAGCCCCAATTGACCCAAGCCTTACCTGCCATCAATCCCCATGGCTTCCTCCCATGGTGGGGCCAGGAGGGGGACAGCCATCCTCCCCCTCAGAGAATAATCCAGATAGGCAGGTGGCATGCTGATGGTGCAAACGATGGACTAGCAGGCAGGGCTTCACAAAGCCTGCTCCACTTGTGTGTCCTCCCCTCTTTTTTCTATCCTGTCCACCTCCCCTAATGTCAGACACAAACCCTACAGGCCTCATCACACCCTGATGTCCCTGTGCAGGAGAGTTGCCTGGCCCACCGCAGGGGTCACCAGGGCAGTGGAACTGATATCCTCCCTCTCCAGGCTGGAAGTGCTGCTGAGCGACAGTGCCTCCCCAGCCCTCAGGCCGCATAGCCAGCTTTCCCAGCATGCTTCTGAACTTGGGTCACTGCATGGCAGTGTGTAGTGCTACCTGCTAGGCCATTAGGTGGCCTGTGAGTGGCTTTTTAAAAGGAAGATTTCACGTGGAGCCCAAGGAGGATATCAGCGGGCAGACAAACAGTGTCACAGATTCTATCTGGATTACGTTAGTGGGTAAATGAGGCACAGTAATCACCCAGGGATGGGCTACAGGACTCTAAACAGGTAAAACGAACTTGATGCCCAGCTGGTTGTAGGCATTAGAAGAGCATCCAAACTGCATTCAGTGCAGATTAATACTTTGCAAAATTAAAATTCTAGAGGTAGAACTGTGGCAGCATTACTTAATTTCATTTCATTTCTTATACTGGTAAATATTGTGAGCAAATAATTGCCCATTTTCACAAGCGACCAGTTACATTTAACAAACTTATTCTACTCTGTGAAATTTCAAAAATATAGTTTGAAAATGTTGATGAAATTTTGTAAATAAGGAAATCTAGGGCATTTTCCAGGTAGCATTAGAACTACTGAACTGAAGTGCGCCAGATTTAAAATGTTTAGGATACACTGGCATTGGGCAAGCATTTCAAATGTCAGTTGTATTTCTCTCAGGGAAGCCAATTTAGAAGCATCCAAAGTTTGGGGACATATTTACAGAATTTCCCAGATAAGTAAACTGTGACATTCTGGGCCCCTATAACTTACAAACAATTAAGAATGCTGCCACATTCAGCAGTTTCCAAGACCCTTCCACAAGCATTATGTAAGCAAATTTCCAGATGCTGTATGTACTGTAGCTCTAACGGTGGCCAAGTCAGCTGCAAACCTTTGGACATTTTCATGAAATTTTAATAAGAAATACATTTCCAGAATTTGAGCCCCTGGATATTCCAAATACACAGCTGTATGTCTGGAGATTTAGCAGGTGCTTAGAAAATTAGTCCATGGATGAGTATTACAATGTTCAGGCCTCCAGCTTAAAGGATGGCTGTGTAATATCCAATTGAAAATATTGGTAAAACTTTGTTAGATTTCGTAAAGAAGTAACCAGCTACATTTCGAGCTCTGTAAATTCATAACCACATTTGCAAATGTCATCAAATCTGGCAAGTATTTAGAAACTTAATCTATAGGCAACCGTACAAATTTCCAGGTCTCCACATTAATGGACAGTTGAGTACTAACCATCTGAAATATTGGTAAAAGGAATTTTACAAAAATTGTGTGGAAGCGGATTCTGTTACTTTTGCCCAGCCCTTGTTATATCACACCAGTGGAGAGAGGAAATGACCATATACTGTACAGTCCATAGTGAAATAATCTGCAGTCTTGCCCAGAAGGATCAGTCCCAGTGTCAACAGCTACCATTGTTGTCATTTACGGATGGAACACCTTACCAGATGTAGAACGACACGGTCGAGGAGTACAGCAGTGTGATGGTGTAGCACTTTATCAGGCACAGGACCTCATGCAGAATGACAGTGTCATGTTCCAAGGATGGTGATGAATACTTGGCAAGGGAAGCCAGGAATGCAAGCCCTGCTGCCATGCCTTCCCCACCCACAGACCCCATCCCTGCCTATATATCAACCATATACAGTATGTGGAAACGATCTGTTGACCAGTCCTGCAGCCCTTCCTTATGCTGGCAGTGGATAGGCACATGGGGACTACCACATCCAGTCAATCCTGCCCTGCCCCAGTGTAACGAAAACAGCCAATGACAGTGTCCCATCCGCTAGAAAGTACAGTTACGTAAGAACTTACCGTAACAGTAGATCTTTGAGAGAGGCTCTTGCAGTAGGTAATTACATATAGGACTGATGCTGGCCAGTGGCAGGAGCCCATGGAAAAATTTCTAGCTAGCAGTCCCTGGCGGGGACCACCCCCACGTCAGGTGACCGGCATCATATGACGTCAGTATAAAGGGGCGGTCCCGGACGCCCGCCTTCCAGTTCTTTCCCGCCACAGGCCCGGAAGGCCCGGACGAGAAAGAAGCAGATATTTCCCTCAATGGAAAAGGAGCTGAAAAAGCCTAGGGGGATGGAGGGCGGGAAGGTATTACCTACTGCAAGAGCCTCTCTCGAAGATCTACTGTTACGGTAAGTTCTTACATAACTGTACTATCTTACTTCGAGAGGGCTCTTGCAGTAGGTAATTACATATAGGACAGAATCCCAAGCAGTCTGGAACAAACGAAAGGCACCGGGAGGAGGAACTACCCCAAAAAGTAGAAAATAATCTAGCAGGTCTCAAGAAAGGAGGCCTTGCAAGACAGCTAACCCGAAGCCTGCTCTACAGCGAGAGGCAATGTCCAAACTGTAATGTTTAGTAAAGGTATGGACTGAAGTCCAAGTGGTGGCAGCACAGATGTCTGCCGCAGACACGTTCTTGAAACAAGCCGAAGAGGCGGTAACTCCACGAGTGGAGTGACCTCTGACTTGACCCAGGAGGGTCTTGTTGTACTTGTCATAACAGAAAGTGATGCAATGGGCCAACCATTTGATAGGCATTGCTTAGAGACAGCATTGCCTTCTCTTTGTAATGCGAAAGGGCGAACAACTGATCAGTCTTTCTGAGATCCTTCGTCCTATCGGTGTAGTATCTCAGAATCCTGTGAACATCCATGGTATGGAGCAGGTATTCTCCTTGATTGAGTACTGCGTGAGAAAGCAGGTAATTCAATAGACTGATTCAAGGTAGATTCCGCTACCACCTTGGAAGAAACTTAGGATTCGTGCGAAGAGCTACTCGTTCTTTGTGAAAAATCAAATAAGGGATTTTGCACATGAGGGCCTGGAGCTCGGAAATTCTGCGAGCAAAAGTAATGGCCACCAAGAAGAGCGTCTTCCATGATAAAAACTTCAAGTCTGTGGAAGCTGCAGGCTCAAAGGGAGGAAGGCTAAGTTTCTCAAGGACAAAGTTTAAGTTCCCAGGGCGGAGCTGGAGCTCGGACAGGAGGCCTGAGATGAAGGACCCCTCTGAGGAAAGTTTTGAATACCTCCAGCTGGGCAAATGCCTTATCTGCGAAAGGGATATGGTAGGCTGAAATAGCCGCCATATGGACTTTCAAAGAGGAGTGACTGAGACCTAGGTCAAAAAGATGATGCATGTACTCAAGCAGAATGGTCACAGGGCAGGAAAAGGGCTCCATGTTCCTGGATGCAGCCCAGATAGAAAATCTTTTCCATTTCATGGCATAGGTGGACCTAGTGGAGGGCTTTCTAGCCTCCACCAGAATCTCGGACACCTTAGGAGAAACACCAAAAAGAGCTTGAGCTAGGTCTGTAGGAGCCATGCGTGAAGTTGAAGGGACTTGAGTCCCGGATGGACCAGGGTCCCCTGATCCTGGGTCAGCAATCCTTGAGATAAAGAAAGGAAGAGGAAGAGGAGGAACCTCCGAGTATTGTTGGAGAAGAGAGAACCAGATTTGCCTGGGCCAGAAAGGAGCAATCAGAATCATTCTTGCTCCTTCTAAAGCAAGCTTCTGTAGCACACGAGGGACCAGAGGAATTGGGGGAAAAGCATAGGTGAATCTGTCCTTCCAGCTTAGAGACAGAGCGTCGGTCCAGAAAGCGCCTCGCTCTGGAGCGAGCGAGCAAAAGATTGGAAGCTTTGCATTTTGGGAGGAAGCGAACAGGTCTATCTGAGGAGTCCCCCAAATCTGGAAGATGCTTTTTAGAACTTTCTCGTCCAATTCCCACTCGTGTGGAAGAGCCGACGAGTGACTTAGTCTGTCTGCCAGGACATTGTCGACTCCCGGAACATGGATCGCCGTGAGGTGAAGGTTGTGAAGAGTTGCCCAATCCCAGACCCTCATCGCTTCCCTGCACAGCGGGTAGGACTGAGTTCCTCCCTGCTTGTTGATGTACCACACCACGCACATGTCCGTTTGGACAGCTAGGTGACCGGGAAGGATGTATTGGTGAAGGGCCTGGAGTGCATACAGCATTGCTCAAAGCTCAAGCACGTTGATGTGGAGAACTATCTCCAACTTTGACCAAAGGCCTTGGGTTCGGTGAGGACCCAGATGGGCTCCCCAACCTTTACCTGAAGCATCCGTGGTCAGAGTCTGATCCGGGGGAGGAAGAAAAAAGGGGACTCCTCGGAAGAGGTTCTCTCGAACCATCCACCATTGCAAGTCTCTTACCATCGGCGAGGAGATCAGAACCAGATGATCTAGGTTGTCTACTCATTGATCCCACTGAGATTGAAGAGTCCACTGAGAGATTCTCATGTGGAGGCGTGCCGCGGAACCATCGGGATGACCGCCACCATAAGCCCCAGTAGACGGAGCACTGACCTCGCCGGGACCCTCCTGTGTTCCAATAGGAGGGAAATCTGTGACTGGAGGGAGGCCCCCCTGTCTGGAGGCAGAAAGACCTTGCACAAAGTTGTGTTGAGAAATGCCCCGATGAACTGGAGCCTCTGTGAAGGATCCAGGTGAGACTTGGAATGGTTGATGGTAATACCCAGGCCAGTGAAAACCTACTGGGTGAGGGAGAGAAAATGCATGAGTTCCTCCCTGGATGGGGCCGCCAGGAGCCAGTCGTCCAGGTAGGGAAAAACCTGAGCTCCCAAAGAACACAGGTGGGCCGCTACCACCGCCAGGCATTTGGTAAAGACTCGGGTGGCCGAGGAAAGACCAAATGAGAGCACCCGGAATTGGTAGTGGACCCCCTGGAACGCAAACCTGAGGTACTTTCAGTGTGAAGGGCGAATGGGGATGTGCAGGTACACATCCTGCATATCTAGTGCACAAAGCCATTGGCCTGGCTGAAGCAGGGGCAAAAGGAATTGAAGGGAGAGCATCCTGAACCTCTTGTATTCCACATACAGGTTCAGGGAGCTGAGATCGAGAATAGGTCTGAGATCTCCCGTCTTCTTTGATACAAGGAAGAAGTGGGAATAGTACCCCATCCCGTAGAGGTGAGGAAGGATGGGCTCTATAGCCTGTTTCGCAAGGGGCGCTGAGATTTCTTCCTTGACCAAAGGAAGATGGTCCCTTGAGTAAGCAGAGTTCAGAGGGGGGTGACATGGAGGTTTCTGTAGAAACTCTATGGAGTGCTCCTCTGCTATGATCTGAAGCACCTATGAATCCGAAGTTATCCTCTCCCAACCCGGAAGGTGGAGGGAGAATCTCCCTCCTACCGGTTCCTCTGGGGCGTCCGGAGGCCATGGGAGAGGAAAGGAGTCAGGTGATGTGAGGCAGCGCCGCAGCTGGGGCACCCATTGCTTTTTTGGGCGGCTGGGGCCTGGCAGCTGTGGGGGCCCGACGTTTAGTGGCCCGCCTTCCCTGAGGTTTCACTTGAGGCCTGCTGCGTCTGTGAAAGGGATGGTGCTGTGGGGGATGGGGACAGTACATTGAATCAACAGATTTAAGGGCCATCCCCTTCTCCTGCAAATCAGTGACGATGTCCTTGACATCACCACCGAAAAGCACAGAACCCCTGAAAGGTGCTTCTTGGATGGCTGACTGCACATCCGGGACCAGACCTGACACACGGAGCCATGAGTGATGCTGAAGACTTACGGCAAACGCAGAGCTCCGTTCTGCAGTGTCCACTGCATCGTAGGTCGTCCTCAGAATGTGACGACTGGCCGAACGAGCAGAACGGACCAGGTTGGCCAACTCCTGCTTGAGTTGAGAGTCAGGCAAAGAGTCGATCTTGGATTCCGCCTGGGTAAGGATGGCCTTCTGGTAATCCCCCATATGTGCTACATAGTTCAGGGCCCTAATCCCCAGTGTGGAAGAAGCATAGATCTTCCTTTCTTACTGATCCAGAAGGCGAGATTCCTTATCCGGGGGAGATGAGCTCAAGTGTTTTGGGTGTGCTGACCGGCCGTGAGCGGCGCTAATCACAACTGAGTCTGCATGGGGGTGAGAGCCTAAAAAGTCTACACCCTCCGGAGCCTGGTATAGCCTGTTCAACTTCCTGGGAAGTGGGGCTAAAGCTGACGGTTGTTTCCAAATAGTGGAAACAAGGTGGGCGTGAGGCTCGATCCAGGGTGGCACTAAGGTAGGAGCCGTGAGGGGCAAGTCAGATGTTCGGCGAGGTTTACCCGCTGAGGATCTGGTACTAAGAATACCACTGATGGACTTCCTGGATCTTCCTGAGCAACTCCGTGAAGAAGGATCCTCGGAGGAGACCGGAGGAGTCCTCGGCCAGGGCTTGGGCCGGAGGCGTGGCTCGTCGTCTTTCTCGGAACATCCACTCGGAAGCATCGAGAGTCCGAAGAAGGGAGGAAGAATCTGAAGCAGAGTAAGACTCCTAACCCGTCTAGGGAGGCAGGTTCCTTGGGAGGGATCCCAGAACGCGTGTCCTGCCCCTCTCTGGATCCCAAGGGCAAAGCCCAGGAATCCAGAGGAGGAGAGGGAGAGTGCCGTCTATGGCATAGGGGAGCCGGAGGTGGCACCATCACCGTAAGATGGCTCTCGACTTCCTTGGTGAGCTGAGCCTTGGCCTCAGCCCACCAAGAGGCAAGAGTCTCCTGAAGATCCACCGGCAGCCTAGGGGGCGGTGGAGGAGGAGGGGGATAGTTGTACGGAGGAAATCCGTAGGGGGAGTATCCGTAACCCAGCTGCGGGTATCCCGGAGTCGGGTACTGTGGCGTCGGGTTCTGCGGCGTCGAAGGCGTCGGCACCGGGTACGGCGGTGCAGGATACTGTGGACCTGGGAAGACCGGCGTCGGATATGACGGTGGATACCCAGGCACTGGAGGAGCTGTTAGAGCAGACGGCCCAGCCGGGTACTCCACGGGTGGATCAGCTGGGATAGGCCCGTGGGGTGGAGGGCCCAAAGGAAGAGGAAAATCCACCGCCGGCGTCGGAGGGGCCGGTGTTGGAACCGGCGTTGGGCCGGCATCGGAACCGGCGTCAGGGGAACCGGCATCAGATCTGGTTCTTCAGGAAGAGGATCGGACGGTAGCCCAGGGTCCCGAGTCTCATCCGGGGACAGAGGGGAAAAATCCCCGGGGTCAGGCAGGGGGACTGGGGCTCCCCTGACGGCAGCGAAGGCTGCGGTGAGCCTGGAATGACAGAAACAGCAGGTTCCGCCGTAGGCTCAGAGGCCCGGTGCACGTCGGAGGAGCCGGCGTGTGGCATAGGGCGAGTCAGTGGGCGCCAGAGGAGCGGCATCCAGCCGGGGTCCCTCATCGGAGGCGGGCCGAGGATGGAGAGGAGGCAGTCCGAGGAGACACTGCGAGTGCAACCCAGTGTCGAGCATCTTAGAGGCCTTCTCCGGCGTCGTCGGAGGGAGCCCGGCGTCCGGCTTAAGGGAGGTACCCGCACCAGTAGGCCGCAGGCCTGCGGCAGTACTGGGGGCTGGAGTCTCCTTTTGCCCGGAGATGCCCGGCGGGCTCGAACTCAAATCCATCAGGTGGGCCGATGCCTCCTCCAAAGCCTTGGAGGCTGCCGTCGGGCGATCCCCCGGAGGGGATGTTACCTTGCCCACGACTCCGGCCAGAGTCGCGGAAGAGGAGGCATTCTCCCGGTGCCTTTCCTGTCCCTTCTTTTGCCCTTCAGGAGGTTGGCGCCTGCTGAAGTTTTCTCAGCTCTTTCTCAGCCATGACATCTTCTTTTTTGAGGATGGGCTTGAGGACTGCTGGCGTTGTCTGCGGGTGGCGCGTTGAGACGGAGGCAGTGCAGACCTTGTCGACCATGTGGTGGGGCCTAGGCAGAAGAGGCAGAGGAGTGACAGTCTTTGTGAGGCAGTTGGGCGCCGCACGAGTCACACTTATTCTTTGAAGGGGACGACATATACTGACGTTCACCTGACGAAAGAGGAATAAAATTCTGAAACTATTCGGAAAAACTGACGAAGTAACAGGACTGAGCGATAAGAACTTAACCACGAGGCGCTGCACGTGACTGAGAAGGAGCTGAAGGCAGGCGTCAGGACCGCCCTTTATACCGGCGTCATATGGCGCGGTCACCTGATCATGAGGCGGTCCCGCCAGGGACTGCTAGCTAGAAATTTTTCCGTGGGGTCCTGCCGCCAGCCGGCGTCAGTCCTATATGTAATTACATACTGCAAGAGCCCTCTCGAAGTAAGATCTAACATTACATATGGGGATGTCAGACAGGGACACACCAGTACAGGTGTGAACCAAAGTGAGGCAATAACAAGTCAGAAACTTGCCCCGTCATCATGCTGGAGCAGAAGCACCACCAGAAAATGAGGGACACTGACACACACCAGGCAAAACACGTTCGACATCATTGATGGTTTGGGTACTACAATACCCCATGCAGTGGCCTTGGAGGTGCAGTGAGCACCAAGCTCACAGGTAAGCACATATATAGGACCATAGACTGAACCTCAACACACAGCCTCAGACAATGGTAATTACCATGGCAATGTGATTAGCTGGTTTCCACCTGTACCCCTAAGTCACACCACAGTAACTAGGTGTTGTCTGATCTTGTCACCATCCTGAACCATTGAGTGGGACATGGCTCCATGACACCACATCATCCACTGCTGACACCATAGGGAAAGGACCTTGAAATCACAGCTTTTATCCAGCCAGTCAGATCGGTACCTGGACAGAGCAGCACATGCACAGCAGCAGCACAGCCGGCATCCACCATAGGCACTGGTGAAAGAGGGCAATTAAGAGGTATCATCTTGGGATGACATCAGAAAGAAAAGCAGATGCTAAGTGATGCCAGATGGACACAAGACCAGCTCCAGACACTACACAGGACAACCCTGCCATAGCTGGCCCCAGAACTAGGTCCAAGGAAAACCTTACTGGCCCTGGAGAGTGAACACTGACTCTGTAGTTGTGAGATATAACACAACATACAGCACAGTGCTCATTTTGTGCAACATTGTGTTTTGTACCATGCACAGCAATAAATGTTTGTTGGTCCACTGTCTTATTATGTCTTGCTTTCTTGAGGTGCTGACTATCTTTGTCCCCACTTGGGAGATAGTTGCTGGGATGTGCCCATAGTAGTTGCATATCCCTGTACTGGAACCAATATGTGCCAGAGTCATCCAAGTCCCAGTAACTGATATGAAAGAACATGATACCAGTCATTGTGCAGGGCACAGCCATGGCAGGCACCAAGCAGAACACTTGAGATGCATATGCTTATGGCCTTGTGGTGGGGTGGGCTTAGTATGAGAGGTCATCTGGGGTGCTGCGGTGATGTGCCATTAGCAATGTGATTACATTCCTGCAGCACTGGGCCACTTGCTATGAAGGGCAGGTACACAGTTATGCTGCAGACTCCATGGCGTGGCCCTATGGCCTGGTGTCAGATGCACTAGTATATATGACTCCAGAATAGGGATAGTGCATCTAGTGCATTAGTCATATGCTCTCCATGTAACCAGGTTACTGTGGATTCTGATGAATACTATTCCTGCTTTGCGGGCTCAAACAAGGTTGAGGGGCCTGGATCAATAAACATCTGACTGGGAGTTTGTATCCAAGATTGTATCCTGTGATGTTGGCTATCTGCAAGTAGGCGCCTACCAAAATGGCGATCCACATGCAGCGCAGGTAGGACAGGGCGAGGGTGTGAGGAAGGGGATAGGAAGGGGATTGCTCGCGTATATAGTAACAGGATGTCACTATACCTATACGCGCATGGGGGGGCTAGTAAGCATGATGGGAGGGAGGGTTGCCCTGGCATGGTTGACATGGGGCTGCTAAGCTGGCCCGTGGCGTGGTGTGGCTGGTGGCAGCCTAAGCTGCGAGGTTCGGGTCTGGGGCGCATACATTTTCATGAGCCCGGCCTGAAATTTTTCTAGAATTTGCACCCCTGGAGTTAAGAATCCTTTAGTAGAGGGGTGCGGGGAACAGCCCCCCACATTAACATTTAAAATCTAAGTCCCCAGTACCGTTTTCCTGTGCACTGGGGGTGTACATTGCCAAAATTGAATTTCAACGATGTACTCTCGCCATAATGACGATCACCTTTCGGCAATCGCCATTATGACATAGAACCATCCAAGATATAGATACTTGTGCAATGCCTCCACTTAGAGGAAGATGATAGTGAGCCTTGTGCAATAATGGTACAACCTTCTGGGATACTGTACCTGCCCAGCTCCCCACAGTATCACCCCAGTCATGAACCAACACACTATAACAACGCTTTCCCACAAAACATACAATACTTATACTCTACGAACAATTTACGTCCAGGCAGTAAATCTGAACAAACACAGGCTTTATTAGTGAACAGGTTCAGGTCCTGGGGAAGAAAGGGTTAAATAAGGTAGCAGTATATTACTTCTATCTGGCTGATCTTCTGGTGTCCTGCCAGGTGCAGCCTTAATTAATATGCCCAGGGCTGTTCTTCAGTTGGCAGTCTGGGGTCAGCAAATGTCAATGATAGCCCATCCCCAAACCATACATGCACAGTACTTCTGCCCAGCTGTACTGTTGGGCGCTACCCATGCCCCACTGGTACCAGTATACATACCCTAATTCTAAGGAGGCCCCCTAACACTTCACTGGCTACTCAGCCTTGGAAACAGTGTATGCCCCTTGACGTCAAACATGGTTGGCTGGCGTTGGTGTACTTAAGGTTTAATCAACAACATCTGCCACAAACCCAGCCCTAAACTGGTATTTGTATTCCCTGCTGGATAGCTCAGTCCATTAAATGGTTTCCCAAATTAACAACAGTAATGGTGGTACTTCAGGGACAAGGCACTGAATTACTCATGGTTTCCCCAGTTCAATGGGATCTCCCCCTGTGCGCAGGGTGTAGTGGTGTAGGGTAGCCGGTCCTTCCTTAGCTGGTTCAGTTTCCCTCTCTCAGGCCTCTGTGATGATGTGCTAAAAGGCTCTCTGCAGGCTTTGCATACCACACATATAATTATAGTTTATGAACTGTGGGGGGGGCACCTGATGGGTCTAGAGTCCATTCTGACCTAAACTGCACTGTTACTATGTTCCTTTCTGTTTCCTAATTTATAAATAATCTCTCATTATTAAATGACCGAGTATATTTTCAGTTATATGCTGATGACACGGTCCTATACTGTAATGGTGAAACTGTGTATAATGTTGAATCAAACTGACCTCGATACTCTAAAAACTTTTGTTTAGGAAAAGCAGGCTGCTGAAAGCAAATCTAAATCTATGATCTTTGGAACAAACTAAGAGCCTAATAATCCTAATACCCATATTTCTATTTCTCGTTACATGCACACATAGCATTTTCAGTACTGATCAACTGTATTCTGGGTTAATGCAGTGTTTGCTTGTTGTTACTGCTAATAGTTAAATATCAAATATCCTGATCAGCTAGGTACAGCCTTATTCATAGATTCTGTATAGGGATGGGGTATATAATGGAAAGTCAGTTGTGGCGGCTGTGGGGTGCTCTTCCTTTGTGATATGCTGGCAGAACTCCATGCTCAGATGGTGGCAGCAACAGAAGAAATATCTCAGCTGCATCACCAGCTCAGATGGAGCCCACCTACCCCCCCACGCCCTCACAGGCCCACTGGTCCAGAGGGGTGGAGAGTGGTGAGGAGGGGAAGGGGGGGAGGGAGGCAGGTTAGCCACAGGAAGGTTGTCCAGCCCAATGCCATCCGAATGACAAACTGCTTTTCATCCCTACAGGAGGTTCAGGTACCTGACTCCGTGGAGGTGGGGACTCTGAGACAGTCAGAAGAAAGGGGCAGGAAAACTTGAGGGTGCCTGGAGAGGAGGGAATGAATCGGAGCAAGTCTGCCAGGAGAGTCTTAGTGGTCAGGACTCAATGTATAGGGGAATTGAGGGATACTGGGGGGTTTGGGTGGGGGGCTCAGGTGCCTTCCTGGTCCATCAGCCATCTGGGATTTAGACAGGACAGAGAGGGAAATGAGTTGAGGGTTCTGGTATACCTGGGTATCAGTGATCTAGTGAACCAGACGGTGGAGATGGTGAAACAAAACTTTTGCAGACAGGGGAACAGCTTGACAGCACATTCAGCCTACCTGGCCTTTTCTGATGTCCTCCCTGTGTGGGACAGGAAGTGAAGGAAGGATAGAATAAGGAGGGATGAGATAGAGGCATTTAAGGAGTGGCTTAAGGGATGGTGTCAGAAGAAGGGGTGTAACTTTGTGGGGGACTGGTGCGACTTCTGGGACAAGAGGTTCCTCAAAGGTAACAAACTCCACCTGACAAGAGAAAGTGCCAGTGCGCTGGGGCAGACATTTGATGTGTAAATCGGACAGTTAAACTGACTGCGAATGAGACTGAGACTAGGGGAACAATGGTGACAGGACAGTGGAAGGGCAACATAGCTAGTACTCCCCATATCCTGGGGCTTGTAGCAGCACAATGAGTAAATATAGGTCAGAAACAAGGAAGACCAGGGAAGAATAAGGGAGAAAGACATGTAAATAACAAACAGTGTTCAGGAATTAGATGGAAGAGGGTCTGCCTTAATGCCAAGAGGCTGGGTAACAAATAAAAAAAATCAGCACACTCCAGGCCATCATGGCAAATACTGAGATAGACGTTGTGGCCATCAAAGAAACTTGGGCCTCAGAAAATAATGATTGTGACCTGACAGTCTATGGGTACACAATGTTCAGGAGGAATATAGGAAACTGTATAGGGGACAGAGTAGCTCCTTATGTCAGGGATGGGTACACAATGTTCAGGAGGAACAGAGGAAACTGTATAGGGGACAGAGTAGCTCCTTATGTCAGGGATGGGTCCGCAATGTTCAGGAGGAATAGAGGAAACAGTATAGGGGACAGAGTAGCTCCTTATGTCAGGGATGGGTACGCAATGTTCAGGAAGAATAGAGGAAAAGGTATAGGAGACAGAGTAGCTCCTTATGTCAGGGATGGGTACACAATGTTCAGGAGGAATAGAGGAAACGGTATAGGGGACAGAGTAAGCTCCTTATTTCAGGAATGGGTACGCAATGTGCAGGAGGAATAGAGGAAACGGTATAGGGGACGGAGTAGCTCCTTATGTCAGGGATGGGTATGCAATGTTCAGGAGGAATAGAGGAAAAGGTACAGGGGACAGAGTAGCTCCTTATGTCAGGGATGGGTACACAATGTTCAGGAGGAATAGAGGAAACGGTATAGGGGACAGAGTAGCTCCTTATGTCAGGGATGAGTATACAATGTTCAGGAGGAATAGAGGAAACGGTATAGGGGATAGAGTAGCTCCTTGTGTCAGGGATGGGTACACAATGTTCAGGAGATATAGAGGAAAAGGTATAGGGGACAGAGTAGCTACTTATGTCAGGGATGGGTACACAATCTTCAGGAGGAGTAGAGGAAACTGTATAGGGGACAGAGTGGCTCCTTATGTCAGGGATTGCACTGAGGTTGAGGAAGAATGGTGCATCAGGGGTAGCAATGGGGAGACAGAGTTGCTCTTGGTGCAGCTCAAGGCAGCACGCAAGAAGCTATGGTTGGAGGTGATCTATTGACCACCAGGGAAAGGGGAAGATAGGGACAGGGAGTTAGGGGAAGAAGTGGAAAGGGGAGTGGCAAAGGAGGCAGCAGTGCTAGTGGGTGATCCAAATCTGCCGGATATCGACTGGGATATTCCAGTAGCCAAGTGAACTGGAAGTCGAGCCTTGCTGGATACATTCCAGGACTGTCTACTGGTACAGCTAGTTAAGGAACCCACCAGGAAGCCTGCCATGTATTTATTTATTTATTTATTTAATTCAAAGTTTATTAAAGTTTTAACAAAACAAGTACAGTTCCATACCAGAAATATTGTACAGGTCATGCACATAGGAAATAAGGACCCACCCCGGCCCCTCACCCCCCATCGATGAATCCCCCATCTCATTCTCCCCCCTCAACCCAACACGGTCTGCACTTTTTTAATTTGTAGTTTTACTGTCTCTGTGTCAACTGGCCCCCTTCCAACCTTCCTCCCTAGCCTCATTACCCCAGTATCCACCAGGACTTACCTCGATGGCATGGAGGTGCCCAGCTGGCCAGGTGCAGAGCTTGTGAAGGACTGGCCTCATCCCGTTAGGTGACACAATTTTGTTTCTCCCATTTTTCTGCTCCCCCTTCGCAGCATGAGCATGCACATGTGGAGGCACGCGCACACTACGTACCCACGCTCCTGTGCCTCCCTGGCTCCAGCACTGGCCTCCAGCCTCCACTAGGGGACAGACAAGGAGCAAGATGACAACACTCCCTTCCCCAGTAGTGGAGAGCAGTTTGTTGGATGCTCGATCCTCTCCCTCCCCTGTCGACTCGTCAACCCAAGGTTGCTCCTGACTCTGGGTCACCAGCGTGGAACGAGGTGTGGTGTTCAGTGCCTCGACCCTCAGTGCCAATGGGCCAGCCTGGAAGGCTGCCATTCTTGATGTGATGCTCACCAACAAAGAAGTGGTAGGAGCTGTGAGAGTAGAGCAACCACTAGGGAATAGCAAACACAACTCCATTTGGATTGAACTGGCCCTTGGTGGGGGGTTGGGCGCTGTGGAGCAGCAACATGGCAGCAGCTCCCTAGACCAGCTCTGCCTATAGAGAAATTAAAAGTCCACTAAGCAGTGGCTACCTCTTGATTAACGGGGATTTCACTATAACAAAATCTTGCTGACATGTCCAGGAACGCAATGGGACCATAAAGGATAGCAAACATGGAGCATGCAGCCTTGATGTATTCCCTCTCCCCTGCAGGCTCATTGATGGGATTGGGGCTGACTCCAACTAGTGGCCTTGTTGCACCAGACCTTCCTTCAGCACAAATTATGGTGCTCTTAACAAAAATCAAGGCAAATGGGGAGGAAACCAACAAAAGACTGGCGGCCATAGAGGCTAAATTTTCTGAGAATGACGATACGGCGAAAGAACACTCACAGGCAATTGCTGAGATTCATGCGACTACCACCCGGCAGGAGGAGTGTAATGCTTCCTTTATAAAGGATCTAAACTTCCTCAGCGGGAAAACTGTGATGCTGGAAAATTCAAAGCACCAGGCTAATGTGCATGTGGTGGACTTTCCACCTCGACTTACAGGACACATGGATCTTTTATCTAATATCTCTGAACTGATTTTCAAAGACCCACAACTCTTACCCCAGGATTCAGAGGTGATGGTAAAACAAGTAATTACTATCCTGCAGCATCCACGCAGAGGTGACATGAACCAGAGGCCTGTAATGCTGATTGCCATGTTGTTGTCTCCTGAAGCCAGGATCCCTCTTCTACAAGCTGCATGGGCCCGTGGTGACACTGTCTGAGAAGATAGTCGTTTGGCATTCCTTCCAGATTTATCAGCTCAGACACAAAACCGGAAGAAAGAACTACACAAGGAACTTCTGAGTAATGGCATCCAAGCCCAACTTACTTTCCCTGTGAGGTTGCAAGTTCGTCACAAAGATAAATCTCACATATTCGTGGACCCTAAGCAGGCAGCGGACTTCACGGAAAAGCTGATGGCTAAATTGCATGCAGTGGAGGATGTGTCCTCCAATGATGAAGCAGGCTGAACTGATTTTGTTCATATTTGCTGGGATAGTTATTCCAATGTTACAATTCTGTGCATTGTTCAACGAGGTGGTTGGGGTTCCCTATGGGAGGTGGGAGCACTGTTAAATTCCTGTCCCAAGGGCTGCTCTGGTGAGTTACCACATACAGTAAGAAAAAATTACTCACCATAGTAATCGTTTCTTCAAAGGGATCACTCATTATGATTAAACAAATGCAGTCAGCCTCCTGTGTTGGACTGCCCGGAGAGATGGAATTATATGCAAATGATGGAACTCTCAATTGGCTCATGCCACTTTCAAACTGCTGCCCTAGCAACTCTGAGTGCTTCAGATTCTTATGCAACCTAAGCTGGGTGTAAGACCCAGTAACTATGATAACATTTATTTATATATAATAATTTTTTGTCCTCTCAGGTCAAAAAAATCCCAATAAATAAACCTAAAAAACTTGAGACCACAAGGGAACCAACTGGTTAACAAAAGGTGAGTCTCTAACTTAACCTATATAGAAAAAATATCCTAAAATAGGGATGCAGTACGATGTTCATAGTTTTTTTAGTAGGGGAGGCAGGGTGGGTGCTTTAATCATAATGAGTGATCCCTTTGAAGAAACAAGATTACTATGGTGAGTAATTTTTCCTTCTAACCCCGGGAATCACTCATTATGATTAAACAAATGTAGACTACCAAGCAGTACCTTTGGAGGTTGGGCAGAAAACCTATTTAGGAAATAGGTTCTGCAGCACTGCTGTACCAAACTTGGCATCACTTCTGGATTGCAGGTCCAGGTTGTAAAGCTTTGTGAAGGTGTGTACTGTTTTCCATGTAGCTGCTTTGCGGATTTCCAAGAGTGGAATATCCCTTGAAGCTGCCACTGAAGCAGCTGTACCCCTGGTGGAATGTGCTCTCAGGCCCTGAGGAGCCTATTTACCCACTTTACTATAGCAAAACTGGATACATGACACTAGCCAATAAGCAATTGTCCATTTTGTGGCAGGTCTACCCTTACCTACCTCTCCATAGGTAAGAAAGAGTTGTGTCTGGCCTGGTCTGTAAGACTTAGTTCTGTCAATATAGTGGCTAAGGGCCCTTTTGACATCAAGGGAGTGAAGCCTCCTTTCTGGAGAACTGGAGTTCTCTGTGAAAAAGACAGGTAAAGTGATGGGCTGATTTAAATGGAAATCAGATACCACTTTGGGAAGAAATTTTCTACTGGTCATGAGGACCACTTTGTCCCTGTGGAATGAGATGTAATCTACGTCCATACACAGGGCTTGTAACTCACTGATTCTTCTGGCTGAAATAATACCAACCAAAAACACAGTTTTCCAAGTGATATACTTCAAGTCTGCTGTTGCCATTGGTTCAAATGGGGCATTCATGAGCTTGGCAATGCAGATATTCAGATTCCAGGCTGCAACTGGTTCCCTCAAAGAAGAGTACAAAAGGTTAAGGCCTTTAAAATATTTCCTGAAGACTGGATGAGAGGCCATGGACCTCTCTTTACCTGCTGATAGGTAAGCTGAAACTGAAGCCAAATGAACCTTGAGTGTGGAAGGCTTCAGAGCTAAAGAATGCAGGTGTGTCAGGTAATCCAGAAGAATGGCAAGGTCAGTCCTGGATGAGTTGATACCCTTACCTGCACACCATATGGAAAACCTCTTCCACCTGGCAGAGTATGTCTTTTTAGTGGAGGGTTTCCTGGAACCCCTAAGTACTGCCAAAACTTGTTCTGACAGTTTAAGATCTGCATACTCTAAGTCCTCAAGAGCCAGACATTGAGCCTTAGTGATTTCAGGTTGGGGTACAGTATCCTGCCCTGAGAGGAAGTCAGCATGTTGTGCTTCCTGGGCAGATGAATTGGAGGTACCACTGATAGAGGCAACAGAAGCGAATACCAGTGCTGCCTCGCCCAATCTGGTGCCACCTGTATCATTGTTGCTGATTGGCATCTCAATTTCTGCAGGGTCCTGAATATCAGTGGAAAAGGAGGGAAGGCATAAAGAAACTTCCCTATCCAATCCAGTGCCAACGCATACAGAGGTAGTGAGCCCCTGAGAGGTGGTCTGTAGCAATATATTGGCAGCTGGTGATTTTCTGCAGCGGCAAAGAGATCTATCTCTGGAGTGCCCCAACACCTGAAAATCGAGCTGAGAATTTGAGGATTCAGACACCACTCATGGTGATCCTGACTTATCCTGCTGAGGGAGTCTGCCAGTACATTATCCTTTCCTGGAAGATGTATGGCTGAAAGGGATACTTCCATGGAGTAGGCCAGGGACCACAGCCTCATTGCTTCCATGCACAGTGGGGCTGACCGGGTGCCTCCCTGTTTGTTTATGTAATACATAGTAGTGATGTTGTCTGTTCTGACCTGCACCACTTTGTTTTGAAGATGTGGAGCAAATACCTGCAGGGCTTGGTACACTGCCCTGAGCTCCAAAAGATTTATGTGCAACATGGATTCTGGAGTAGACCATGTCTGTGCCACTTGCTGTATAATCCAACATGTGTGCTTCCCAACCCAGAAGGGATGCATCCATTGTAAGAACTAAGGAAGGTTGTTCCATTGTGAAAGGAACCCCCTACCTGAAGGTTTTGTTCATCTAGCCACCACTGCAGTGCCTGTAGGAGTGTGTGTGTGTGACTGGAACCAGTTTGGACAGAGGATCTGTTCTCCGTGACCAGTATTGTCTCAGGTGGAACTGAATGTCCCTCCTTTGTAATCTGGAACCTAGTACCACAGTGGTGGCAGTTGCCATGTGGCCCAAAAGCCTGAGGAAGTCTCTGGCTGGTTTGGGTTTTCATGGTACAAATGAGCTTGCAGTTCGTAGAATATGGTTTACCCTGTCCTGTGGCAAGAAAGCTCTGCCCAGACTGGTGTTCAGTTCTGTTCCAATGAACTTGAGTACGTGAACTGGTGTTTTCTGCGACTTCTGCTCATTTATGAGGAAGCCCCAGGATTCCAGAGTAGACTTTGTTAGTGCTAAGGCCTGCTCTGTAAGATGTAGAGATGGACCCACCACTAACCAGTCGTCCAGATAGGGAAAGACTGATACTCCTTGTTTTCGCAGAAACTCCACTACCACGGCCAAACACTTTGTGAATGCTCTTGGTGCAGAAGTCAGGTCAAAAGGAAGGGCTGCAAACTGATAATGGCCTGAGGCCAGTATGAACCTCATACACTTTCTGTGAGAAGGTCTGATGGGGATGTGAAAATAAGCATCCTTTAAATCTAGGGAGGCTAGCCAGTCTCCCTTTTGTAAAGTGGGAATGATGAGAGCAAGTGTAACCATTTTGAATTTTCGTTTCAGAATATGTCTGTTTAGAAGTCTTAAATCCAGGATAGGTCGCCAATCCCCATTTTTCTTCTTTGTAAGGAAGCATCTGGAGTAGAAGGCTTTGCCTCGCTGGTTTAGGGGCACAGGCGCCACTGCCTTGATGGCTAGCAGATGTTTTACTTCTGTATCCAGTAGTATCCTGTCTGCAGATGTGACTGGTGCAAATGTTCTTGCTCTCAGCTTGGGAAGGGATTTGAAGTTGATTGCTAAACCCTGGCTCACCACCTCCAGGACCCACTTGTCTGTGGTGATGGTATACCAAACCTGGAGAAAATGAGCCAGCCTGCCACCCACTGGTGGATTTTTGGAAGGGATGCGACCTGTACTAGCCCTTCAGAGGTTCTGAGTGGGCTGTGCCTGAGTCACTGGGGAGGGAAAAGCTCTCCTCGTAGCTCTCCTTCCCCTTCCTCGGAACTACCCTCTAGGCTGTTGCAGCTGAGGGGCCTGAGCTTGGAAAAAAGGTCTGGAGTAGGATCCCCTACCCCTGCCTCCTCTGGTCTGGGACCTATAGGATGAGGAAGTCCTAGCCTTAGAATTGCTTCTGTAGGTGGCCTTATGTTCCTCTACCTTCTTCATACAGGCCTCTGTTTTATCTCCAAATAGAGAATTGTTTTTTTTAAAAAAGGAAAGTCCATCTACTTGGCCTGGGTGTCCAGGGTCAGGTTTGTGGCCCTGAGCCAGGCAAATCTTCTAAGGGAGACAGATAGTGCCATCAACCTGGCTGCAGAGTCATTAGTGTCCACAGCCATGTGGAACTGGTATTTTGTGGCATCTAAAGCGGCCCTTGCTGTATCCTGCAAGTCCACTGCCACCTCACCAGGCACTTTGTCAGCCAGAGCTAACACTGCATTCCAGAGTGCCTTCTGGTATTGCACTGCATAGGCCATATAATTGGCCTGTATAAGGATGAGAGAAACAGCCATATACCCTTTCTTCCCCATTGTATCCATCTTCCGAGAATCCTTATCTGGAGGATGAGTAGCCAAAGGGATTCTGGCTTTGTTGCAAGCAGCAGCCTGCACAACCCCTTCAGGGTCAGGGTGACTGAACAGAAAATCAGCTGTTGCTCTATCAAGCTGATAGTTCTTATCAACTTTTTTATCTACTCCTGGAATAGGATTGGGAGTTTGGAATACTTGCATTGCTGCCTTTTTTAAGGACTTATGCATAGGCAGTAATAAACGTTTTGTTGGGGTTAACCCTATCATACCCAAGAGTTCTGCTTCTTCCACATCCTCCTCTGTCTCCTGCAGAGGGAGGTTGAGTGTTTCTACCATGCTTTTAACAGAAGCATAGTGTGAGCAATAATCCTCTGGACCTCTTGGGGGGCCGAATTCCTGTTCTGGAGAAACCTCTGGGTCTATCTGTTCCTCCTCGAAATCATGATCCTCCTCCTCAGGAAAGGAAGCCAGTGGTTCCTGAGAGGGTGGAACTGGTACAGGAACCGGGGCAGTCGGTATTGGAACCGGGACTGCAGCTTGCAGTACTTGCAAGACCTGTAAGGCCTTGGCAATGTCCTCAGCCGAGGGCATACCAGTTTTGTCTGCTGGGAGCCTTCTCGGCTGGAGGTGCAGCGACATGCTTTTCCTTACATTTTTTCTTCAGTGGCACAGGTTCAGTCCCTGACTCCACTGGCCTTTTTGGCTTACCCTGCTCAACTTTATCTGATCCTTTGTCAGGATCCTTAGCTTTATCTACATCCTTTCTTGTGCCAGAGGTGGAGGGACCAGTTTCAGTAGAAGCAGAGGCCATCTCCTCTAATATTTTTGACCTTTTCTTAAGAGTTTTAGGGCAAAATGTTTTACAGATGTCACAATTTGCAAAAATATGGCTAGTACCCAGACAAAAAATACACAAAGAATGTCTGTCTGTTTTAGCTATTATCTGACCACAAGACTCACATAATTTAAAACCAGTGGGTCCTGTGCGTTTTTTAGGCTTAACAATAGGAGCCGCTGACATTGAGCAGGAATCGTTGAAGAAAATAAATTATCAGTTCCTTAGAACCAAATATGACAGTTATAAACAAACGCTAATGGTTCCGGGAACCAAGAGCTACTCAGTTCCTGACACTGAGAAACTAAGAAATCTATATAAGATTTAAATAAATGTATGCGGTTAGGAATCTACCACAAAAGATTAACAAATATAAAAGATTGAGGTAAAAACTTCACTAGAAATAGCAGAACCCTTGGTTCCAAGGAACCGCAAAGGAACTGCTAAATACAATAAAAAATTACACAAACTACACAATAAAACTAAGGCAGCCATCTGAAATATAAAGTAAAAACACTAATTATCGATTAGATAATTAGATGTTGAAGGAGAGCTCTCCAGGACGTCTTCACTAGGCAGGCGGAATAAAGAATCTGAAGCACTCCGAGTGCAACAGTTGCTAGGGCAGCAGTTTGAAAGTGGCATGAGCAAATTGAGAGTTCCATCATTTGCATATAATTCCATCTCTCCAGGCAGTCCAACACAGGAGGCTGACTGATTCCTGGGGTTAGAAACAAATGTTTTTTTTAAAGCGCTCCTTAAAGTACGATTGAATACTTATATAATTTCCTTTGCTATGCTTAAGCCCTAGGTCAACCATGTGCTGCTCTGATTAATAGCTTTGCTTAACGATGGTTTATATGGTTTAGGAAACATGGTGAAAAACTTTTAGTGTGTCTACACTGCTCAGTTCCACAAGTTTTAAATGCAGTTCTTTTAAGAGATTCTGAGAGCCCACAGGTTAGGTTTAGGCCACACCTAATATGAGGGAGGGTTTTATAACATAGCTTAATAGAGCCCAGGTTATCTAAACATTATTACTATCCATGTTTTCCTTGCTTATCAGCTCCTCCAATAACTTATAATTCTATGAGGGACTGGATAAATTGGTGTTTAATGAACACTGTTGATACTGATTTTAGTGAGGGTGTTACTGACCTAAAGTTTAATCTGGTCAATTTACTCCGATATTAACTGTTAAGCAGCCTTTCTATGCCTTGTGAGATTCTTTACTGCATGTATGAAAGTTGCAATCATATGTAATAGGCAACAACATGAGGACTGGAGGTCTGCACACCTCACATCTTTCTCCATTATGGTTTTACAGCATCTACTGTAAGCTCATAAAACCAATAAATAAAAAGTTGACCTGGCACTTGGGTCTGGAAAACCCCAATCGAGAGCTGAGGTCCTTGATATCAGAAGAGCAGACTTCAACAGACTGAGGGAATTGGTCTGGGACTAGTTAATCGAGGTAGACAGTATAGGAGGAGTGGAAGGGAGATGGGGGCAATAAAGGGGGCTATTCTCGAGGCATCAAAGTTATAAATGAGAACGCTAACCAAAAGTAACAAGTACAAGAGACCATTATGTTTCTTATTAAGGGCATGGAAGCAATGAGGGTATAAAAAAAACAGGAATACATATTGAGAAAAAAGGAGGCAGAGAGGACGGTTAGGGAGGCAAAGGTAGACACTGAGTTGCATATTGCGGAGGGGGTCAAGAGCAGAGAGAAAAAAACATTCTTCCAGTATACTAAGGACGAAAAGAAGAAAGGAGGGTGACTTGTTAGGCCATCTGAAGGGGGGGGGGATAGAGTGATAGAGTGATAGAGGCGGACGTGCAAAAGGCTGCTGTTCTTAACAACTACATTTGCTCTGTCCTCACAAGAGAAGACAGCAGACCCTTGCCACAGAGTGGCATCAAAGTGGCTACAAAGGAGGTCCTGGAAATGAGGCAGCCAGTATTTACATGCGAAAGGGCTGGAAGGAGCTAGCAGCCTTTCCTTGGGATTGGATAGGATGTGTCCAAGGGTGCTCAGGGAACTGGCAGCAGAACTGGCTGAACAATAGGCTGGATTTAAATGCGCTACAACTGGTGCAGGATCCGGATGCTGCAGAAAGGGGTCAGTTCCCCCTTGTAGAGACACAAACAACAAACACAGAATGTGTGTAGCATTCTAAAGTTAGGCAGGGAGTAACCAGAAAATATTGCAGCAGGCTAAATTGAAGTTCAAGAAATTTATTGCAGAAATGCAAACCAGAACTCCCTGGACAGTGCAAAGAATGCTGACGGTCCAAGTACCCTGGCACTTCGCTCTGGGTGAAGCTTGATCAGTGGTGGTGGTGGACCTGGAATAACACTCTTCCCTTAAATACCACTCCAGGACCAGGCTGACCAACCAGAAATGAGATGGGACCTTTACAGAAAATAAATTTGGTCATAGTGGTATCTGGTAGGATTAGAACCTGTGTCTCACCAAAGAGTGTGAATTACAATCTCTCTCTTTGGTGACTCTAGAGTAGGAGGAGAGCACAGCACTAGCTGTTATACCTTTACCCAAAGGTGTAGCCTTTCATGTAGAAAGGGTTGAGCTCTCGACCCATACAGCTGTCAGTGCCCAAGTTTTCTACCTGTAGTCTATTTCTTCTGTTTTTTTTATTCCTTCTTTTGAACAGTAATTGAACACATTTATGAATTCCTATTAACGATGTCTATTGTACTAATTTGCTGTTTGAGAATACACATTTAGCTTACAAACAATGTTATTTTCAATTATAACTTATTTCTTTTTACGTTTTCATTTGCTTGTAACATTGTATTTGCTAATATTGTATTTACCCTTTCAGTCTGTTAATTCACACTCTCTGGTGAGACACAGGTTTAAATCCCACCAGATTTCACTCTGACCAAATGTCTTTTCTGTAAAGGTTCCATCTGATTTCTGATTGGTTGACCTGGTCCTGGAGTGGTACTTAAGGAGGAGTGTTATTCCAGGCACTCCCCCATGATGAAACTCCACCCAGAGTGAAGTGCCAGGGTACCTGAACCATCAGCGATCTCTGCACTTTCCTGGAAGTACTGGTTTGCATTTCTGCAATAAACTTCTGCACTGCAATTTGACCTGCTGTAATTTATTCTGGTTACTCCCTGCTTAAGTTTTGAGTACTATAGACATCTTAGAACTGATTGAACCCCTGGCAGGACTATTCAGTAGCTCATTATAGGCAGTGATAGTTCTGAAAGACTGGAGGGTGGCAGACAGAGTTCTGCTCAAGGGAGGGACAAGGAACAAGTGCGGAACTACAGACTTATCAGTCTTACCTCTGAAATAGGCAAGCTGATGGAGTCATTGGTCAAAGAGGACCCTCATGGGCCACCTCCAGAGCAGTGGTCTCCAGGACAGTAAACAGCATGGGTTCGAGGCAGGGAATTCTTGTTAGACTAACCCAATAGTTTTCTTTGACTGGGTGACGAGGGCCATGCCATGGATTTACTCTACGTCCAAATTCAGCAAGGCTTTCGCCTTGGTGCCTTACAGACAACTGCTGAAAAGGATGGAGAATCTGGGTGCAGGTAGGGACATAGTAAGACACAGGACCAGGATTCTAAAAGTGGGGGCAGGAAGCACATGCCCGCATCAGTGATGTTTGTCAAAAGGGGGTCTGGGAGGCCTTTGAAGAATTTGGTGCCAAATGGTGCATTTTAAAAGCATATTCTATGAAATCAGCGGCAAGACAAGCATAGGGATTTACTTACTGAAACCATGAAATACAGCTGGTGACTTGAACCAGGGAACATACTTACTGTTACTGTTTTATTGCCTTAGTCTCATATCCAAACTGCACACAAACACAGAAAGAAAATGCACTAAAGATTATTTTTCCCAAAATGGAGCCGGAGGGTGGGGAGGATTTGCTCCCAGAAAGAAATTTTGAAGAATTTGGTGGCAAATGCTGCATTTTAGAAGCACATTCTATGAAATCTGCAGCAAGATAAGCATAGGGATTTAGTAGCTGAAACCCTGCAATACAGTATGTGACCTGAACCAGGAAACATACTTACTCTAATTATTACTTCAGTCTATTTATCAGGTCATCATACACAAACCATACACAAGGACAGAAAAAAAAATAGATGTGAATGTGTCTGTTGTGAGCTGAGTGCAAAGGACAGAGACCAAAAATAATTCATCCACTAAAAATGGAAACTGCACAGAATAGACACTGGAGACTAAACACATTAGATGTAATTTAATCTCAAAGTTCAAAAAGGGTCAGCACACAACTACACTTCCGTGATCCTGCCATATAATCCAAGAATTTTTTTTGGTGATGTCAGCAGGAAGCAAAAGATCAATTACGTCTGTTTGACAATTTGGCAAATCTATCAATAATAGTCTGGATTTGTTAGCTTTGCTGTCTCACTCTCAGTTGCTAATGTGTCAAGACCACTTAGTCCGCCCTGACCTACTGTGCTTCTCGGGTATGTTTTTATTTGTTTTAGTGCACTGGAAGATCATTCGCGTGAACATGTAGTGACTGGTACAGCAGTGCAATAGTACCCAATTGGTGGATGTCAGGGAACATAGTAGCAGTGATTCAAACAATGAAGAGATGTTACGTGGACAGTTTTCAGAAGGCAGACGTTCAATAGACTTTTGTGCTACAATCAATTATTCTTCCAGAAGCTGTACTCTGTAGTGATTGCACATAGCCTTTAGTGATGTCTTATCTAAAAAGAAGATGGCTGCCAAACTATACTGCACATGCACAAGTAGTCACACGTGCACAGTAGAGTTTGGTGGCCATCTTGGACACGGCGGACTGTGCTGTGTTCTACTGTGACCGTGGACTAAATAAAATAGTGCAGTACAGTCCTCCAGATGGCAGCAAAATAGTGCCTATGAAAAGACTGTACTGACACAGCGGAGTGCTTCACAGACTACAGAGATGACTGTGATGTAACTCCTACATGTTGTTCGGCCAGACTGCGAATCCTTTTTTGATCGTAAAAGGTCTGCAGGGCTCCATCCACTGCAGCCCTAACAAAAGAATTGGTGGTTTCAAAGCCTGAGCTGCTTTCAGTAGGTCTACCCACTCTTGAAAACTGCCATCCCAAAAAATTCTGCAGTCATGTCTACAACTGGATTGTAAATTTTAGTTTGGTAATCTTTTTCCAAAGTAAACGGTTGCTGTTCCCTAAGTCTCATGTCAACTACCTATTCATCAAAATAAGCTGCTGAACAATGGAGACTACTTTGGTGGGTTATTTCTTCTGTTACACTGTCAGGAGCTACGTTAAGTGCTACAGCGAATGCTGTTGCTTCATGGATTAATTCTTTACATTTATCTTCACTTTTTTAATGAAACCAGAGTATCAATAAATGCTTCTACTGCAGTGCCAGCACTGGTTGGATCCAGACCTTCAGTCTCTGTGAATCTGAGAATGAGATCAAAAAGGAAAAGATAAAATATAGCCTTGAATGACATCACATAGTTGTAAAGGCCCCGGGCTTTGGGTGCATTTCCATGGTCACAATGACAGAGATAAGAGATTATGGAGTCATAAGTACATTTCAGTGCTCTTTTCTAACATCCCCACCTAGTGCTGTTCAAAGCTATGACTTTGTATGTTCTGTTGAGCCCCATGTCTTGCTGTATCTGTTTGTCTATCGCTGTGCACTACAGATGTTGAAAAGAATGTATGCATGCACTGCACAAAATCAAAAAAAGCCTTTTACTTCTTGAATGCACTAGCATGAATCAACAAGAATGAGACATAACTTGTGCATAACAGCAAACATTCACAGCAAAAGGATGGTCCTTTTTGAAAAGTTCCTGAATGCCATTACGATGGCCACTCATGACACTTGCACCATCATATGCTTGGGAAACAAGAAAAAAATACTCACCTTAGTAATTGTGTTTCTTCTAATGGAGTCTTGCTGTATTCTGACATATGCAGTTAGCCCCAGCACTTGAACTGCCCCAGAGAGGAAAGAGTTAATTTCTATGCCAGGCATAGAATGTTGAGCTCGAGCTCGTTTTTCAAACCTCTGTCTGTGATGCCTCAGAGTGTAACCGTCAGATTCTTATGAGCAAACTAACTACACTTCCAGTGTGGAAATTGAAAAACATATAAGCCAACAGGCAACAACTTGGGCCCAAAAGACTCAAGTCGAGAACCCAAGAGTAAAAACAGGTAGTGAATAAAATATATAAATCTAAGTTAAGACATAACAACAACGACCACCCCACCCTGAAAAGGAGAGGTGCAAAGTACACTCCTGAGGTGCAACACTGTACCTGCCAGCCCACATCCCAAAACTAGGTTCTGAGAGGGGAGGTGGGAGGTCACAAGACTCCATTAGAAGAAACACAATTACTAAGGTGAGTAATTTTTTCTTCAAACAACATGAAGTCTTGCTGTATTCTGACATTATGCAGACTACCAAACAGTACTTCCATGGAAGAGGGTACCAAACCTATTTTGGGAATAGGACCTGCAGTACTGCTGCACCAAACCTAGCATCATTCCTAGCCTGGATATCCAGAGAGTAATGCTTGGTGAAAGTATGGACTGTTTTCCAGGTGGCTGCTTTGCAGATCTCTAACAAGGGTATATCTCTGGCAGCAGCCAGAGAAACAGCTGTACCCCTAGTCGAGTGAGCCCTCAGGCCTGAGGGAGGTGTTTTACCTAGCTTGGCATAGCAGAATTGTATATAAGAGACAATCCACCTGGCAATAGTTCTCTTAGTAGCAGGCCTACCTTTTCCCACTTCACCATAAGTGAGAAACAATTGAAGACAGTCATTCCTGTGTGCCTTAGTATGCTGAATATAGCAGCTAAGTGCCCTTTTAACATCCAAACTGTGTAATCTTCTTTCTCCTGAGGAAGAATGATCAGTGAAAAATACAGGAAGAGACATGGACTGGTTCAGATGAAAATCTGAGACCACTTTAGACCACTTTGGGTAAGAACCTCCTATTGGTTCTGAGAACCACCTTATCTCTATGGAATGAGATAAAATCAGATTCAACTGACAGGGCTGGTAATTCACTGATTCGTCTGGCAGAAGTGATAGCTACCAGAAACACAGCTTTCTAGGTCAGGTGCTTAAGCTCAGTCGAAGCCAGAGGTTCAAAGGGTGGCTGCATAAGCTGAGCAACGCAGATACTGAGATCACAAGCCAGAGTAGGCTCTCTAAAAGGAGGGTTTATATGAACCAGACCTTTAAAGAACTTAACCAAAGACAGGGTGAGATACCAGGGAAGAGCCCTTCCCTGCTGAGAGGAATGCAGACACGGCTGCTAAATGAACTTTTAAAGTGGCTGGCCTAAGGCCTAAGCCATTAAGGTGAACCAAGTAATCCAAAAGTGTAGCAATGCCAGCAGCATCTGGCAGAATATCCTTATGGGAACACCAAATGCAAAATCTTTTCCATTTGAAATTATAAGTTTTCCTGATAGAGGGTTTCCAAGAAACCTTAAGGATATCCAAAACTCCCTGAAAAAGATGTAGGCCTGCATATTCTAACTCTTCAAGAGCCAGACCTTGAGATTGAGAGACTGGAGATTGGGGTACCAGATTCTTCCCTGAGAGGAGGTTAGGAGATTGTGTCTTTTGGGAAGAGACATGGGCTGTTAAGACTGCTGGGGCCAACAACAGAGGATACCAAGGTTGCCTGGCCCAGTCTGGAGCCAGGAGAATCACTGTGCAGGGTGGTGACCTGATCTTGACTAGAACCCTGAACAACAGGGGAAAGGGAGGAAAGACATAAAGGAACTTGCCTTCCCAGTGTAATATCAGGGCATCCAGGAGAACAGTCTCTAGGACTGGCGGTTTGCAGCAAAAGAGGGGATGTTGGTGATTGTCTGTGGCTGTGAAGAGATCTATCTCTGGAGTGCCCCACCTGGTGAAGATTACTTTCAGTATGAGAAGATCCAAGGTCCATTTGTGAGAGCCCTGGGAGATTCTACTCAGAGCATCTGCTAGCACATTGTCCTTCCCTTGGAGATGGACTGCTATTGGGGAAGTCTGCAGGGAGTAAGCCAGAGACCATACTTTCATTACCTCCGTGCACAAGACCGTAGACCGAGTGCCCCCTTGCTTGTTGATGTACCACATGGTGGTTGTGTTGTCTGCCCTGACCTGAAACACCTTGTCCCTTACTGATTCCGAGAAAACCTGAAGGGCTAGCAATACTGCCCTGAGTTCCAGAAAATTGATAAGAAGGAGAGACTCTTGTGGAGACCAAACACCCTGTGCTGTGAAGGCTCCTAAATGGGCTCCCCAGCCCAGGAGAGAAGCATCTGTGGTTAGTACCACTGAATGAGATTGATTCAGGAATAGGACATTTTGTCTGAGATTGTCCTGATCCAGCCACCATTGGAGAGCTTGGACCAGAGTCTGAGTCATTGGAACCAATTTGGTGACAGTATCTTTTTTCTGAGACCAAAAAGACCTTAGGTGAAACTGAATGTCCCTCATTTGGAACCAGTCTCCTTGTACCACTGCAGTGGAAGCTGCCATGTGGCCTAGGAGCTGAAGAAAATGTCTTGCTGGGCGAGAAGCCAGAGGATGAAATGAGGGAGCAAGATCTGTAAGGGCCTTTACCCTTGCTAGTGGGAGGAAGGCCTTTGCTTGAACAGTATCTAACTCTACCCATATGAAAGTGAGGAGTTGTACTGGTTCGAGAACTTTGGCAGATTGAGAAGGAATCCCAGAGAACTGAGCAGATCTTGAGTGACTTGAAGAGCTGACCTGACCTGGTCGGGAGACTGTCCTACAATGAGCCAGTCGTCCAGGTATGGGAATAGAGAGATCCCCTGCCTTCTGAGGAAGGCCACTACTACTGCAAGGCACATTGTAAACACTCTTGGAGCCAATGTTAGGGCAAATGGCATGGCTGTGAACTGATAATGGCCTGAAGGCAGCTCAAACCTGAGGTACTTTCTGTGGGAGCACCTGATAGGAATGTGGAAATAGGCATCCTTGAGGTCCAGGGATGCTAACCAATCTCCTGGCCTCAAAGAGGGAAGAATTACTCCCAGAATCACCATTTTGAACTTTGGTTTTAAGATGTGTTTGTTCAAATACCTTAAGTCTAGGGTGGGTAGCCACTCCCTTGCCTTTTTTGGGGTAAGGAAATATCTGGAGTACAGACCCTTGCCCCTGTGTAGAGTAGGAGCTCTCTCCACAACTCTGAGAGTCAGCAGAGAAGAAACCTCTGCTTCTAGAGCAATGGTTTTGGAGATGTTTGTAGGTGGAAAAGACCTGACCCTCATTTTTGGAGACTTCTTGAAACTGAGGGCCAGTCCCTGACTTACTACCTCCAGGATCCACTTGTCTGAGGTAACCGACTTCCAGGCCTGGAAGTAGTAAGCCAGTCTGCCTCATACTGGAATTGGGGAGTCAACCCGGGCTGACACATCAGGGTGTCTGCTTGGCAGGAACCTTGGACTGGGAAGAAGATGCAGGCCTGCTCATCCCCCTCCTGCCTCTCCCTCAAAATAACCCCTTCTGTGGGAAAGGAGAGGGAGCCTGGGCTTGGTAGAAAGACCTGTGAAAGGGCCTGACCCGCCCCTAGACTGCTGCTTTTGTGGAGTGGCTTGCCATTCTTCGGCCTGTGCACTCCTGTAGGTGGTCCTGTACGCATCCATTTTCTTCATGTAAGCCTCTGTCTGCTCCCCAAACAGAGAGTTACCCAGCACAGGAAAATCCATGGCCTTAGCCTGGGTGTCCTGAGAAAGGCTAGTGCATCTGAGCCAAGCAAATCTCCTGACAGACACAGATGTAGCCACGACTCTCGATGCCACATTGTTAAGAGTCCACAGCAGCATGGAAATGCACTTTGGATGCCTTAATCCCATCAGCAGCCAGCTCCTCCAGCTCTTTGGCTAGCTTGGGAGAAGCCTGTTTAGCCAGTTCCAGAACCGCATCCCACCTGGACTTCTGGTATCTGGCTGTGTAGGCCATATAATTAGCCTGCCTGAGTCCCAAGGAGGATGCCAAATATTGTTTCTTGGACATGGCATCCACCTTCCTGGAGTCTTTATCTGGGGGTGTGTGAAGCCAAAGGCATATTAGCCCTGTCACAGGCTGCTGCCTGTACTACCCCAACATGGCTGCAATGATTGAACAAAAACTCTGTACCTGAGCCTGATAGAACATACCTCCTGTCCATTCTCTTATTCACAGGAGGAAAAGAATTTGGTGTCTGTAAAATCTTTTCTGTTTCCCCAGGGATTTATGGAGGGGAACAGAGAACCTCTTGGACTCTGGGATGTCCATCATCTCCACAAAATTAGGCTCTTCTTCCTCCTCAACAGCTTCAACCATAGGGAGCTGGAGGGTTTTAGCACCTTTTTGTAAAACAAAAAGTGAGATGGGGACTCAGAAAGCCTTGGAGTGGAGACACTGGAGGGTCTGTCTGGGGAGATGTCCGGTTCAGTGGGCACATCCAGACCGTCATAATCACTGTCATCACCATCATCATCATCTGGTAACTCTTCGTCCCCCTCCCACTCCAATTTGTAATAAGCATCTGGATCATAATATGATGGAGTTGGGTCTGCCTGAACCAAGCGCCTAACCGATGGCGCTGGTTCAGATGGAACCGGACAAAGTGATTGCATGATACTGATCACTTTGGCTATTTCTTCAGCGGTTGGAGTAAGGGATGCTGGATCCGAACCGGCTGACTTCTTTCGTCTTTTTGATGGAACCGACCCCTCAGGGTCGTCTCTCCCCAGAAAATAAATTTAAACACAGAAGGTCGGTTCCCAACCGAACCGACTGAGAAGGAACCGAAATTTACAATTTCCACAGAAGAAAACACAAAATCACAGTTCACTACCTATCTACACTACTTACTGTTCCATAGACAGAGGCTCAAAATAGAAAATAAAAAAATTGGTTGATAAACCAACACGTTTTGAAAGTTTACCAAACTGAAGTGATGGAACAATTTCTGGGGTGACTTCACAGTTAGGCAGAGTAAAGAATCTGATGGTTACACTCTGAGGCACCACAGACAGAGGTTTGAAAACCAAGCTCGAGCTCAACATTCTGTGCCTGGCATAGAAATGAACTTTTTCCTCTCCAGGGCAGTTCAAGTGCTGGGGCTAACTGCATATGTCAGAATACAGCAAGACTTCATGTTGTTTGAAAAATAACATCTAGCTCAAAAATATCACATTTTTTCAGGGTCTCATTAATGGTACAAAACAACCCCCTTACATCTAGTTCTGAGACTTTAACAAAGCATAGAAAACGTTCAACAGGTTTATGTTAATGGACATATCTCACGCAGATGCTCATTTGTTCCTGATATGAAATGACTCTACTGTCTTCAGATAAAACTGACATGCATTTAGAAATGTTTGCATCTTGCACAACTGCATCTGTAATATAGGATGCAGCAGGCTGAATCAGACTATTCTGTGACTTTGCTGAGATATACGTTGCATTTGATGGGATGGAATAATTTACTTGAAGAACTCTGTCAAACGTTTTAATCAAATCTAAAGTCTCCCAGAAATTTCCTTTACTAACACTCTGCTCATCTTTATTGTGACCATGGAAAAGTAACCCTAGCCGACCCAAATGTAGAGTTATGTCAACCAGTCTCTTCTTGCATTCTTTTCTTTTTAGAATTTCCTTAACGTTGCCCTTGTCTACCTGTATAACGATGTTACCCATTTCATTTGTACACATATGCAGAAGAGTCAGTCACTGCACTGCTGTGCGTTGATGTGTGAGTTCTAAATTTCTTCATTGCCTTTCTCCATTTTTGAAATCCACAAACTGTAAATGCTTCATCAGCACATTCCTGCCCATGCATGAAAAATCTACATGCAAAGCAGGCCGCACTCTGTTTTTAACAGCTATACTCCAACCAACAGAAATCTTCGTAGTAGTGATGGCTAAAGCCTTGTCTTTTACCTCCATACATTTCAGAACTGAAATTGGTTACAGGCTGAGTGAGGCCTTTCTCTTTATTGCCAAGATCAGTAGGGGGTTATTATCACCAGTTTAAGATACTGTAAGGGGCTGGGACAAGTCTGATTCAGTAGTGGTAGTAGAGCTAGTACTGAGGTCTTCACCCTAACATACTGTGTCACTTGTTTAATCATTGCAACATGTATCTGTATCGGTCATCGTAATGTCTGTGCACATGGTCTAATTCACAGTAGATAATGATGCTGATATAGAACTGAATCTTGGCCTTTTGCTGGCTGTTCCTACATTAAAGAAAGACCTTATGTCATGACTCATTGTCTCTTTTGTGTTCTTTACTTCTACTTTAATTCAGTTGCATGCCATAATACTAATATCGGATTTATTATATTATGGTACCTATGTCCATAGGCAAGAATACCCAACACTGTAGACAATAAAGCAATTAGTGATGACAGCAAACCCTGCCTTTTCTTGGAGCCAGAAAAAATGATGCACCCAGAATGTAGACAAGGAAGCAATTACTGATGATGGAAAACTCTGCCTGCTTCCGAGGCCAGAAGAAATGATACACCTAGAACAAGGAAGTAATTAGTGATGACAATAAACCCTGCCTTTATGTTTTTTTTTTGTGGACAGAAAAAAAATACTCTTGAGACTGTATGCAATAAAGAAGTTAGCAACAACAAACCCTGACTTTATATTATTTCTAGAGCCATACCCCAAGACAGTAGGCAAGAAAACAATAATTTATGGCAAACCCTGCCCATATTATATTCTGGGGCCAGAAGAAATACCCCCAAGACTCTAGGCAATAAAGAAATCAGTGATAGAAAGCCCTGCCTTTATTATTTACTAAAGCCAGAAGAAATACTCTTGAGAATGTAGGCAATAAAGAAATTAGTTATAGAGGGCAAACAAACCCTGCTTTTGTATTACTTTCTGGGAATATATCCCAAGACTGTAGGCAGTAAAGAAATTAAGTGACTGTAAACCCTGCCTTTATTATTTACTGAGGCCAGAAGAAATACTCAGAATGTAGGCAATAAAGAAGTTAGTGATGGTGGGCAAACAAACCCTGCCATTATATTTACTTTCTGGGGATATACCCCAAGACTTTAGGCAAAAAAGCAACTAGGGATGGCAAACACTGCCTTTATTATTTACAAAGGTCAGAAGAAATATTCTGAGAATGTAGGCAATAAAGAAATAGTGGCAGCAGGCAAACACTGCCTTTATATTAATTTCTGCAGATATACCCTAAGATTGTAGCCAATAAAGAAATAAGTGACAGCAAATCCTGCCTTTATTATTTACGAAGGCCAGAAGAAATACTCTGAGAAATTAGGCAATAAAGAAATTAGTGATAGCGGGCAAAACTAACTATGCCTTTATATCACTTTCTGGGTATATACCAATCAGTTATGGGCTGGCAGGTAGGCAATCAAACTCTGCCGTTAATATTTTCTGGGGGCTAGAGAAGAAGAAATCCTGGGCCATATTACTTGTAGTCATAAAACAGGAAAGCTCAAAACTCACAGTCTGCAGTGTGTCTCTAGTCCCTGTCCTCCTCTGCTCCTTTCGCTGTTTTGACCATTTGTTTGGGTTAATTCAAATAAGCTTAAGTCTTAAAGCAGCAGTGCAAGAATCTGGTGATTCTTTCCACTACTTGAGTCTGCTTTAGTACTTTTTTTCATGTTTGAAATAATAAAATGAGTACTCCTTTTAATACGGCTCAGACCATGTCTTTATCAGTATTCTCAGCTGTTTTCGTCCATCAATTGTTTAAATATCGCTTCTGTTGTGACTATAATGAACTATGATACAGCAGGCAGTGCTTTCTAGACACATAGAAGTTAATGGCAGATAAGGACCACAAGGCCCATCCAGTCTGCCCATTTCTTTTTCTACCTTATGAATGTGCCATCGTCCTTTGCTCTGTCAATGGCCTATCTATTCATACTCATCAGTATTGCTCCCTTATGCCTATCCCATGCCTATTTGAAGCCCTGCACTGTATTCATATCCACAATTTCCTGAGGTAGGCCGCCCCATGCATCCACCACCCTTTCTGTGAAAAAGGACTTCCTCACATTACCCCTTAATCAGCCTCCCTCTAATCTCATGCTGTTTCCTCTTGTTCTGCTATTATTCTTATATTGAAACACGTTACACTCTTTCACCTTGTTAATGCCCTTAAAGTGTTTGAATGTTTCGATCATATCACCTCTTTTCCTCCTTTGCTCTAGGGTATACATATTGAGCTCCATTAATCTGTCCTCATATGTTTTCTGATGCAGTCTCTGCACCATTCTGGTTACCCTTCTCTGGACTGCCTCAATTTGGATAATGTCCTTGTGAACGGGTGGCCTCCAGTACTGCATGCAGTACTCCAGATGGGGCCTAACCAGTGTCTTGTAAAGAGGGATTATTACCTCCCTCTTCCAACTTGTGATACCCCTACTAATACACTCCAACATCCCTCTAGCCTTACCTACTGCTTTAGTGGTCTGCTGGGATGATTTCCAGTCATCGGTGATGATGACGCCCAAGTCTCTTTCTTCCCTTGTGACTGCCAGCAACCCCCCTCCCAGCCTATAAGTGGCTTCACGGTTTCTCTTCCCTATGTGCATGATCTTGCACTTCTTTGCGTTAAACTCCAGTTGCCACTCCTCTGACCATTTTGCTAGCTTATACAGATCTCTTCTCATTCTGCCCACCCCATCTGGATCATCTACTCTGTTGCAGATCTTGGTGTCATCTGCAAACAGACAAACCTTACCCTCTCATCCTTCTGCAATGTCACTGATGAAGACATTGAAGAGGACTGGCCCCAGGACTGATCCCTGAGGTACCCCACTTGTGACTTGCATCTCTTCTGACTGTATACTGTTTACCACCACTCTCTGTTTTCTGCCTGTCAACCAGTTTGCCACCCAGTTGACCAACCTCTGACCCACCTCGAGCCTACCCAGCTTATTAATCAATCTTCTATGTGGAACAGTATCGAAAGCTTTGCTGAAGTCAAAGTCGGTGACATCAACTGCTCCCCCTTGGTCTACCACTCTGGTTAGCCAGTCAAAGAAATCGATGAGATTAGTTTGACAGGACCTTCCTGTTGTAAACCCATGCTGTCTTGGATCCTGTGCTCCTATGGATTCCAGGCAGCTCAGAGGTAATATAAGGAAGTATTTTTTCACAGAGAGGGTTGTGGATGCATGGAATGGCCTTCCGGAGGAGGTTGTGGAGTCAAAAACAGTGGTGAAATTCAAGCATGCATGGGACAGTCATAAGGCAATTCTAGGGGGTGGGGGTAGAAAGAAGTAGGCTGCTGGTTAACTAGGATCTGCAGCTTATCCATTAGGTAGGGAAATGGGCAGACTGGCTGGGCCAAGCGGTCCTTATCTGCCATCAAATTCTATGTTTCTATGTTTCTAAGGAGTGCCTCCATAATCTTGCCCACTACTGAGGTAAGACTGACTGGTCTGTAGTTCCCTGCCTCCTCCCTGCTACCACTCTCGTGGAGCAGGATCACGTGAGCTCTTCTCCAGTCTTCTGGGACCTCTCCTGTGCTCAGAGACTCACTAAACAGTTCTGATAATGGCTCTGCTAGTTCCACCCTTAGCTCCTTTAGTACCTGGGATGTATGCCATCAGGTCCCATTGCCTTGTCCACCCTGAGCTTATCAAGCTCTTGTAGGACCCTTTCTTTTGTGAAGGGACTAGTGCACACCTCCGTCTCCCGTGTCCATGGTGCTGAGCTGTGGGTCCTGCCTACCTTCTCTTCCGTAAATACTGATCAGAAGTATCTATTTAGGATAGATGCTTTTACATGGTCCTCCTCCTCCTCACATGCCCCCTTATCCCCTTTGATGTTAGCAATACCCCCTCTGGACTTTCTCCTTTCACTAATGTATCTATAGAAAGTCTTGTCACCTTCTTTTACTGTTTGTGCTGATGTTTCCTCGGTTTGGGCCTTTGTCTGCCTTACTGCCTTCCCTGCTTCCCTTAGTGAAGTTTGGTATGCCTCCCTATCTTCATCCTGCTGCATTCCCTTATATTTCCTGAAAGCCAGCATTTTGGCTCCGACCTTTTCTGCTACTGTTTTTGAGAACCAAAGTGGTTTCCTTCTTTTCTGGCACTTCCTTTTCTCTCTAACACAATGCAATGTTGCTTCAAGTATTGCATCTTTAATGCTTGCCCACTTTGCCTGTACCCCCTCACCTGTATTTCTTTTTGCCAGGGCTAGCTTAACACTGTTGGCCATCTTATCAAAGTCAGCTCCTCTGAAGTCCCATATTTTTGCCTTGGAATGGGATATTTAGTTCTAGTGGCCAAATTGAACCATATCATGTGATGGTCACTGGCTCCCAGGTGACCTTCTACCTGGAGATCTGTGATCCATTCCCTGTTAGTCGGTACTAGATCTAGGATAGCCTGTCTCTTGTGGGTTGTTGTACCAGTTGTTTGAGGCCGTCCCCCTGCAGGGAATCCACCATGTGTCTAGTTCTGGCAGATGTTCCTGCTGGTATTGACCAATCTGTATCTGGCGTGTTGAAGTCTCCCATTATCAGAACCTCCTTTAGCTGTCTTGTTTTGTATATCTTCTAACAGTAATGTGTCTATGTCCTCCCCCTGGTCTGGAGGTCTGTACACAACCCCAGTTCGTATGGCTGTCCCATTTCCTGTTTCCAGGGTGACCCACAGTTCTTCTGGCTCCTTATGTGTATTCTGAATTTCTGTAGCTTTGATATTTTCATTGACATAAAGGGCCACTCAACCCCCCCCCCCCATTTGCACCTCAGTCTCTTTTGAACAGTACATAGCCAGGTACTGAAGTCTCCCAAGTGTGGTTACTGGTGAACCATGTCTCGCTAATGGATACTATGTCCAGTTTAGCCTCTGTCATTATTGTCTGCAGGTCTGGGATCTTGTTTCCCTGATTGCGAGCACTTGTGTACATGATTTTCCATTGGCCAGATTTCGGTGCGTTAGTTGTTGGGCGACCTGACCTTACAAAACAATAGCTGTTCAAAAACAGCTGCAAATATTGATAAAAACCTGTTCCGAGCCACATTAAAAAGAGTGCTCCTTGTATTATTTCAAATGTGGAAAAAAGTACTCAAGCAGACTCAAACTGTGGAAAGCAGGGTATCATACAAATCAGGAGGTAAATGGCAATTTAAAATAGCATAAAAAAGTGTAGGTCAAAATGTTCACCAGATTCTTGCACTGCTGCTTTAAGCTGATTTTAAGTAGGTTTATTTTTTGGGGGAGGGGGGCAGGCACAGCACATAGAAAATTAAATGAAATCACCCAAAGAAGGCCAGGCAGGCAGAAAAAAAGAAATATAACGCTGCCAATGCGAGCTGTCCACTAGTGCTGCTGCACATGTCGCCCCACTCAGCTATTTAATTTTTCAGCTTAGATGTTAACTATATCTTAATATGTATACTCCGGGTTGTCTCTTACGAGATAAAAAGGCTATCTCATGCTGGTTTGGGAGAGAGGACCGCAAAGCGAAGCTGAGTGGTTCTGTCAGCCCAAACCAGCATGAGATAACCTTCTTATCTTGTAGTAGACAACCCGAAGTATACATATTAAGATATTATGAAGTAGTGGAACTGCTTTCAGCAAGAACTTACATTTTGGTAGTAATTCATTCCGTTTTTAAAGATTTTTCTGATCGATTCTCCCCGCTGTGTGTGAGGAGTTGGTGCCTGCTGTGGCTTGCCTGTGCTTTGTTATGTTGACCAGGGGTTGGGGAGGCACGGATTACAATGATTGGGAACCTGTGTGCTTGATCTGCAGTCA
Organism: Neoceratodus forsteri; assembly: GCA_016271365.2. Lineage (NCBI taxonomy): Eukaryota > Metazoa > Chordata > Ceratodontiformes > Ceratodontidae > Neoceratodus > Neoceratodus forsteri. The sequence continues at coordinate 1,552,157,088 of CM057450.1, forward strand.
AAACCGGGAGAAAGGTAGATGGCACTTATTTAAATTAGCAGCTGTGTGTCAAAAAGAAAGGAATTAAAGAAAGACAGTCCAGGCAGGCTACCAATAAATACAGAACTGCTGTTTTTCATTTCCGAGTACAGAACCGACAGAGTGACGAAAAACGGCAGTTCTGTATTTATTGGTAGCCTGACTCGACTGCTTTTCTTTAATTCCTTTCTTTTTGACATACAGCTGCTAATTTAAATAAGTGCTGTCTATCTTTCTTCTGGTTTTGACTGCCGATTACTTCTGACACTCGCTCACTCTCAGAAGGAAGAAATACACTGACCAGCAAGAGTGGTCGTGGCAGGAATCAGCTGTCCTGAACAGCATGAGGCAGCAGCTGTACGGTCAACAAGAGGTACAAGTAAATGCTGCTCTCTGATTGGTGGAAGCAGTTCCACCACTTTATAATTATTTTTAAGTATGCTGTTTACTTCTGTTTCCTACAAATGTGGCGTGCAGGGCAGGCTGCTCAGTTCCGGCTGCACTCACTGCATGTGTCTGTTTGTCCCCGAGCTCCCTCTTATTATTTCTTTATTTTTTTTATTTTCTTCAGATCTTAATTTCTTAGTGTTCACTCAAGCTGCTGCTGGAACAAAATGATGATCACGCGTTCTCTACAACTAGCATGTGTAGAAGTCATCCAGCCCCAATTCAGACCTTGCTCCAATCATGTTGTGGCATTGCCCACCCTCACTAAGATGGCCACACATGACTGGAGCAAGAAATATTTAATCCAATGACTGTTCACAGCTGTCTTCAAATTCTGCATGCCTGTTACCGTATTCCTCCAGTGAGGCCTATAAGACACCCCCTCCTCAGGTGACCGAGTCCTGCCGTGAGTCAGGCCCATGTGATAGGAAATTTTTTTCTGCCATGATTGTCGGTTTTTATCCTTAAGTACTAGCTTGCACGCCATTTGTAGCAATGGTACCCAACTGGACAATGTCACAGGCAGTATTTAATTGTCCTGTTCGATCAAAGCCTGTCCACGAGTAACCATTATTTCTAAATCATTACCACAGTGAACACCAAACATTGTACTTTGTATAGGGTTAAAAGCAGTTCATCCAGTGAAGCTACAGGTAAACAATAGGTAATGACAGGGTGTTAGTTTTCTGGGGTTAATGCACAACCAAGTGCACAGTGGGGCAAGAAGCATTTAGCCGAGTGCCCTTAGCACATGGAAGTGCACTAAACCCAGACAACTAATAACTTAAATGTCTTATTGCGTCTCTAAAAGGTAAACTGAGAAACAATTTATAAGAAAAAAAGGCAACCTTTTTTTAAATTAAAAACAGATATTTTCTTTTGTTAAAAGTAACTAACAAGGCGTAGTCCCTATTCACCTGCCAATCATCTGTCATTCCACATATTCAGTAGATAAAATGCTTCTTTATTATGGAATACAGGAACTTGAACATCTGCAGGATTCCTCAGCCACACTGTTCACCCCATTTCTACAGCATGCTTGTGCTCAGTCCTATTCATTGAGATGGCAGACAGCCAAGGTGGTGAGAGGACGGTTTCTGCCAGTCACCCTCCTCTCTCACCCGTAGATGAAATCTGGCTTCTTAAGGTGAGTCAGGTGCCATATTGGGGATGGAGGTTAGTGGGTGCTGAGTGGGCTGAAGAATGGGTCTCACTGAGTTTACAATGAGGAAGTGGGCAGGAAGGGGACACCACTAGAATACCAGGGAGATACTCTTGACGTGAATGGGGGATTGGGGTAGGAAGGGCGTACCACTGGACTACCAGGGATATATTTCTACTTACAGTAGGGATTGCCTTGAGGGACAGGGTAAAAGTGAGCTCTGCACAATGTCACTGTGCAAACACAGGCACTGCACAGAGTTGCTAATGGTAACATAATGGCATACAAATAAACTCATAGTACCTGTATGCCTTATGTGCTCATTATCATACAGACCTTTGAAAATGGCACCCAGTGCTTTCCCACTTTACTCCTGGGTGTCTGTTTCCAGCATGAGAGGTTGTGGTGCACTTTGCATGGCACAGACACAGCCATATACAGTATTTGTACAGGCAGCGCACAGTATACAGGGTGCATTGCTTGTATGAATATACTTCCCCAATGGCTGTGGACAATTTAGTGCTCGGCGCTATGATCTGCACATCACAAATGGCTGTTTCCAAATACAAGGGCCATAGTGATTTATTCTATTCCTTATCCCACATTTTCCTTTTTGCCCCAGCCACCACCCTGCCAGTCAATCCACCATGGCAACACCACACTCTGGCTGGGAGAGTGAGGAGCTGCTCCTTGATCATCAAGCAGTGGTCTTGAGAGCACCATGATGGAGCAGAACAACTCACTGTCATGACACGCTTGGACGCACAATTGCTTCCACAGTGGAATTACGTGGCTTGCTTGCAAATCTCCATCTAGTGAGGGATTCTGTGACTTGCTTGCAAATCCCTATCCAGTGTGAGATTTTGTGGCTTGTTTGCAAATTCCTATCTCCCATGTGGCGGCACAATGCATTGTTGTCACTGCAGCAATGGATCTGCCCCAATTCCCCATTTTCACCTGAACAGAAATCAGAGTTCTCAGATGAAGCTAAGCTTTCCTTTTTTAAACAAATGCATTTCTTCAATTTTTCTACTTTCCAACAGATAGACCACTATTGTTTCTTCAGTACATTTTTAGCCACTGAATGAATAGAAAGAAATAGTACCAAAAAGTAAAACAGATGAGACAGGACCCAAGAGGAGGCTGTGTTTCGATTACACCAGTTTATTGCTGCTCCATAGTGCCATGGTTGGTTTTGAAAATTACCCATTGATTTAAAGAAATGATTCATAGGGGGTCTGAGCATCTACCTTTTATACAACAAAAAACACTGCAAAATCACAGCCTTCAACACATCTCTAACTATTTACTGCTGTGAATGTAATACATGTAGCAGGAAACAGGGCCCAGTTCACAAGGCATCGGCAAAGCCTGAAATGCTGACTGTCTACTGATGTCCATATTCAGCCACGAGGGTACTATTGTGCTCAGCACCTGCTAAGATGGGATGGACAGCAGGAATGAACAATTACATACTTACTGTAACAGCAGATCTTTGAGAGAATCTCTTCCCTTAGGCCACACCTTTGGAGCTATACCCGTGTCAGTGCTAGGACCACATGGAAACTTTTGCTAGCTGGGGGCCACCTTCGACGACGTCACGCATCAGCATTGACATAAATGTGGGTGGCTCCATCTCTCCCCCGTTCTCACTGAAGAATGTGCTCAGAGGGCTCTCTTCTTGGGGAATCAGGAGATTATACCAGTGCCTCTGATATTAGGCAGACGCAGGCACTGGAGAAAGCAGCCATGAAAATTCTCAAGGCAGATTTGGATGCCTAATCCCCCTACAGCTCATAAAAGGGGGAAGGAGGGAGGGCTGGCATGGCCCAAAGGAAGAGATTCTCTCGAAGATCTACTGTTGCGGTAAGTACGTAACTGTTCTATAATCTTCCAGGATATCTCTTCCTTTAGGCCACACTTTTGGAATGAGTCCCAAGCAGTCCCAAAAGCTAAATGGGAGATTGGTGTAGTGTGTTCGTGAGAGTAGGTCCTGCAGGACAGCAAGGCCGAAGCCTGTACATCTATGAGAAACAATGTCCAGACTGTAATGTTTGGTAAAGGTGTGGACAGTACTCCAGGTGGCTACAGCACAGATGTCAGCCGCAGAGACATTTCTGAAGCAAGCAACAGATGTGGCCATGCCCCTTGTGGAACGACCATGAACCACACCAGAAAGTTCCTTACTATACTTCCTACAACAGAACGTAATACAATGTGCTAGCCATTTGGACAAGCACAGTTTTGAAACAGGTACACCCTGTTTTCCATGGGCGAACAAAACAAAAAGCTAGGAGGACTCTATGCTGTCTTTGGTATGAGCAAGATGGTACCTCAGGATTCTATGTACAACCAAAGTGTGGATCAATTCTTCACCTTGACTGACATACTCAGGATAATGAACTGGAAGGTGGATGATTTAGTGTGAACTCAGACACCACCTTTGGCAAAAGCTTAGGATTAGTACGTAAACATACCCTGACTTTAAGAAAAATCAAATAAAGAGGTTCACACATTAGAGCCTGTAGCGCTGAAATTCTTTGAGCCAAAATGACTGCAACTAAAAATAACACTTTCCATGAAAGAAACATAAGTCACAACTGGCAGCTGGCTCAAAAGGAGCCAAAGTAAGTTTCTTAAGCGTATAACTGAGGTCCCACGGGGGAGGGGCTGGATTGCAAATGGGAGGTTTCATATGCATACTACCTCTGAAAAAGGTACAGGAGACCTCTATTTGCGCTACCAGGGAATTACAGACCAGTCAGTCTGACCTCAATCATGTGCAAGCTCATGGAGACCATACTTAAGGAAAGGTTGGTGGAATATCTAGAGGAGCATGGTCTCCAGGATGCGAGGCAGCACAGGTTCATGGGGAGGGGATCATGTCAAATGAATCTAATTGACTTCTTGGACTGGGTCACTAAGACAGTAGACAGGGGCCAAGCGGTAGACATCCTCTATCTGGAATTCAGCAAGGCCTTTGACTCTGTGCCCCACAAAAGGCTGATCAGGAAATTGGTGGATCTCAGGGTTGGGATAAGATAGCCAGACGGGTGGAAAACTGGCTGAGGGACAGAACCCAAAGGGTGGTTGAGGTCACCAGTGGGGTCCCGCAGAGTTTGGTGCTGGGGCGGGTGTTGTTCATTGTCTTCATCGATGACATTGGGGATGGCATTAATGGCAAATGTGCCTATTCATGGATGACACCAAGCTCTGCAGGAGAGTGGACACAGCTGAAAGGATACAGGACCTACAGGATGATCTAGAAAAGCTGGGGACATGGCCTGGGATCTGGCAGTTTGGCTTCAATGCCAAGAAATGCAGAGTTATGCACATTGCAGCCAAGAATCCCAGGATGGAGTACTACGTGGGTGGAGTCCAGGTATCTGCATCAGAGGAGAAGGACCTGGGAATGATGATCACTAGTGACCTGAAGCACTCCACGAAGTACAAGAAAGCAGCAGCAAGGACAAACAAGATGCTGGGATGCATAGTCCCTGATGGATTCTCTTCCCCCCCTTCCCCGACCCCCTCCTCCTTACATGCCTGACCAGCGGCTCGGCCTTCACCTAATTGTCTGGCTTATACATTGCCCTAAACACCCTATGCACTTACTGTCTCATTCACTTCTACTATCTCCCTTCTCTTTCCCCTACCGTCTTTCCTAAATCAACCCCCCTAAACACCCCAGTGTTTACTATACAGTCCTGCCACCTCTCCTTTGCCCCAATCTCTGACTTCCATTTCCCGCTACCAACTTGGTGCTTCTTGCTTCAGTTCAAGCTCTGTTACTGGCACTTATGTAATCACGTATAGTCCTAGATGTGTATTCATTTTATGTATGCCACTTTCCTTGAGGCTCATGTTTTGTACTGTTCTCCTCATGTAACAAGTTCGTAAATAATCTCACTCAATTATGTACAATTGTTTGTATTGCTCCACTCCTAAGTTCAGCCTACTGACTGTTGTATGTATACCCTCCTCCCTTGTAACCCCCCCAAGGTTGCACCGTGAGACAAGCATCTTTTTGCTCAGTGTGCCTTTCCTGGTGAAACATTTTCAATAAATAAATAAATAAAAATAAATAGCCAGGGGATCAGTAGTAGGAGAGAGGAGGTTATACTGCCCTTGTACAGGTAATTGGTGAGGCCACATCTAGAGTATGAAGTTCAGCACTGGTGCCCAGAAAGAAGGTCCAGAGGAGGGCTACAAAGATGATAGCGGGTCATCAAGGTAAGGCATACGGGGGGGAGGTTGAGGGCACTGAACATGTACTCCCAGGAGGATAGCAGAGAAGAGGGGGGGAGGGAGGGAGAGAGAACACACATGATTGGGACCTTCAAGTACTTGAAAGGGATAAATAAGGTGGATAAGGAAGGTCTCTTTTAGACCTGCACATTGCAAACTGTCAGTCTCAGATGATCAGGTATCAAAACAGCCTCCAGAAAGCTGCAGCTCAAGTGCTCCCAGAGGGCACTATCAAGAATGAATTGCTTAACAGTTTCACTGCTGGTATTGAGGTAGGCAGACATCTGCTACACTCAGCATGTGAAGTCTCAGATGCATCTGCCAGGGCCGCTGCCACCAGTATTTGCATGAGAAGGTATTCTTGGCTCAGGGTGGCTAGGCTTGCAGTGGATGTGCAGCAAACAGTTCTGAATGCCCCTTTTGGAAGCATCAAACTGTTTGGATACCATGTAGAAGAGGCACTGAGAGGCTTTCAAGTCTCAAAAATGACTTTAAGGTCAGTTAAATCCTTGTACCCAACACCTGGTAGAGGTCAAGGCAAAGGATCCTTTTGCCAGCCTGCTGCCAGAGGTGGCTGTCAAGCCTACCATCAGCAAGGTCGAGGTAAGGTTGGTGGAGCCTTGCCAGCACCCCCTTCCCCAGGAGCCCATTCCAAAGCTGCCCCCACCGGCTCAGCATATCTCGTGCTGGACCCCCCAAACCACTTCACCCACAAAAGATGATGGTGGGGAGTCACTTCTCCCTTCATTTAACACAATGGAGGGAGATTACCACAGATGAGTGGGTCCTGGAGACAACTGCAAAGGGACATGCTCTGGAATTGCTAGAAACCCCTCCAGAGCATCCTCTGTCTCTTTCGACTTAGCCCCTGAGACATCTGTCCCTGCTGGAAGAAGACTTACAAGCTTGGCTAACCTAGAACCTGTACCTTCACACCAGAAAAGTAAAAGATTCTACTCCAGATACCTTCTGGTCCCCAAATGGAGAGGAGATCTCAGACCTGCACTAGACCTGTGAGACCGAAACTTATACATAAATACAAGAAGTTTTGTATGGTCTCCCTGAAAATCTGATTCCCCTGTTGCAAAAAGAGGACTGGATTTGCCCTATGGACATGAAGGATGCATATCTGCATATCAAGATCAGACAGCATCACAGAAAGTACTTAAGATTTGTCCTAGAAGGGGAGCACTTCCAGTCCAGAGTATTGCCCTTTGGCTTGTTTTCTGTGCCTTGGGTCTTTACTAAATGCTTAGCTGTGGTGGCAGCGGCCCTTCACAGGGAAGGTCTGTATGTCTTCCCATACCTGGACAATTGGCTATCGAAAGCCAGATCTAGGAGCTAACTCGAACACACCCTGTTTCACGCAAGGCAGTTGTTCAAAGACCTGGGGGTTACAGAGAATGTACCAAATTCAGTACTGTAACCTTGAGAGAGGCTGCAGTACATAGGTGCAGTCTTGGGCACAGCATCTCTACCTGTGGGCAGGGCAGAATGTCTCATTGTTCAAGCATAACTGGTGTACAGCAGTCATTATGTCCCAGCCAGCCATTCCTGTGCATCCTGGGACTCATGGAAGCAGCCATTGTGACTGTGCCACTGGTTCATTTACATATGCGAATACCACAGTGGACTCTGAGAGGTTAGTGGCATCAATTGACAGACAACATGGACCAAACAGTGCTCGTCACATCCTATTTACGCAAAGCATTAATGTGGTGGATAGACCGCAGCAACCACTTGAAGGGAGTTCCATTCTTAATCCCAACTCCGACTCAGATTCTCACCTTAGATGCATTGGGATCTTGGGGGGCACATATGGGCCCTTATCAAACCCAAAGGTCAGGGAGCCAGGTGGAAGTAAATGTCCTGGAGAAAAAAGCTGTCCTGTATGGTCTCGAGGCTTTCCAGGAGTGTCTGACTCTGGGTCATCTGCTAGTACAGACAACGTCAGTGTTACGCATTACATAAACAAACAAGGGGGCTCATTCCTATCCTCTGTGTCAGGAAGCACTGAGAGTGTGGTACTGGACGCTATAAACAGCCTGGAGTTATAAGCCATGCATCTCCCAGGGGTCCAAAACAGCTTGGCAAACAAGCTAAGCAGGTCACAGTCCAAGATACACACACATTGAAACTGCTGACCTCAGTGGTAGATGACCTCTTCACAGGGTGGGGTCATCCAGCGTTCAACCTTTTTACGTCCAAACACTACAAGAAACTGCCAGTTTCTGCTCACTTACTTGGTCCCTCTCTTGGAAAGGGAGGTTTCTGTATGCATTACCTCCCATTCCACTAATACAGTGAGTATTAATGAAACTACAGACCCTCATCCTCTTGGCACCTCTGTGGCCTCAACTGTTATCATATCTGCTGCTGCAGCAACTAGCAGTGGAGCCTCTAGTGCCCTTGCCTCTGTGCAGCTGGAATGTGAGTCATAATGTTCCTCTCTATATCCCTCCTACTCCTCACAACCCTTCTCCATTATGAGGTCTGGATTATACTCCTCGTCAGCGTCCCCTGTCGACGATGGGAATGGAAGACCTCACTGGTGATGCTGAGGGTCTCTGCTCAGGAGGTGCTTGCTGTGTACCAGCCATGGAGGTTGAAGGGGTCTGCAATGCAAGAACCCCCCACAGATTGCAGTTCAGGCTGCATAGACAAGCCTGGAAGTATGCACTGCATCATGTCTGAAAGGACGCCCGCACTGCCTACGTGTCGACGACACCCTGGCCAGAGGCCATGACCACTGGAGTCAACGACAGGCTAGGACCTGTCAACAATAGTGATGTACCTTCCATAGTAAGTGTGGTAGTGCCTAAGCCATGCCCTGACATTGGTGTGTGGTTGATGATTGGGGGGGGGGGGGCTGTACTGTTGCTGGAGCAGACAATGATGATAAAGGTTGACTACTTGCAAGCCTCAATGGTGACCTAGATCTTGCCAGGGAAATAGATCCATCCTTATCCTTATGTTTGTGCTTACGTCCAAACCACAACTTGCCTTTTTTGTGGTCTTTTGACTTCAATGCCTGTAACCTGGTTGATAGGGTTGGCACTGCTGCCTTCTAACCCTGGAGTTTTTGCATAGCCATTAAGAGTTTTCTCTAACAAAAACTTCTCCAGCACCTTTTTTTCTGTGTCACCTGGTTGCTTGATTGAAGCTCAGGCAAACCCCACAAGTTCTGACATTGTGAGAAAGGCTAAAACAGCAGACACACACTTCGTGTGCATCGGTCTTGTATATTTTTTCTCGGTGCTCGCAGTACCGGAACAATGTCGTTGGCTTCAGTGGCATAGAGTTGACAGTATCACTAAATTATTAGTGATTACTTAATAAGAAATAATAAATGACAGCGGCTAGGCATATTCATTTTCATAGGCAGTCCGAAGAGTATATATAGTCCATGGTGGGAAAAGAACTAAGGAGAGATGGAGCTGCCCACGCTTATGCAGACACGGAGGTGAGACATCATCATGGACGGCCCCCGGCTAGCAAAAGTTTCCATGTGGTCCTAGTGTTGATGTGGGTATAGTTCCAAAGATGTAGCCTAAGGGAAGAAATATCCTCGAAGAAGATGGTTTGGAAAAACAGTAAAGAAAGAATGAACAGGAATGCCTTTTAAGCACAGTGCTTTGACTGCTCTGTTAAGTATGGATAAGATGAATGCTTGACATGCATACCTATCAAGGATCCACCTGTCACTGGACCAACTTTTCCTGATACCTTCAAATTATTTTAAGAAAACACTGCATTGTGATTAGTTTTTCCTAGAGAATTATTGTGCTATCCTGGGACTTGACTTTGTAAACCAGTTGACTTAGCTTATTACCCTTACTTATATATTATTCCCTACTTATGAAGTCAGACCTAATGGATCTAGAGTCCCTCGTGACCTTACATTACTATGTTACTATAAAGAAAGATGGTATCAAAATCGAAACCAGCTTCCTGTCTTTGCAAATGATGATACCGTGAAATATCAGGCTGGATTTGCAAGTCAGGGCATGTTGAAGGCATGTAGATTCCATAAACATTTTGAGATTGGAAGTTATTTTTAAAGTGTGTATTTTTAAATTCAAGGCTGGCAAGCTGTTGACTCTGTTGCGGACAGCTGTTTTGCATACTGGCTTATCTGCCATTGTCACCAGTGCAATCCCAAAATTTAAAATATTGACAATGGAATTTAATTGCTTCAATCACTAGGTATCAGTGGCCCTGACAGAAACCAATTCCACCTCCATCTAGAAGGTCACATCATCTAGGGTCACTCTGTCTTGGAGGTCATACAGTATCTTCTGAGGTCATTCCCATTTTGCACCACAAAACCATCAAGCCTGGCAAAAAACATCAATTTTATGGGCACACTTCTCCCCTGAAAATACAGTAGAATTTGGCAGTCATAAGAAAATGTCCAAACTTTCGGGGCCACATCCAGGGAATCCAATGTTTCGACATCCTGGCCCATTGGAATATATACAGTATGTTTTGCTTAGCAGATAGACCCTCCTTCCTGGAGGGATCCTAATTACAACAAAGCCTTTTGGCATTGTCAGATCCTTCCCTCTAAATAAATCCTTCCCTAGTCCTTCAGCATTTTTATCTTTTGAGAAGAAGGCCCTCTGAGAAAATACGAAAAAGGGCAGGATGGTAAGTAAAATCCCTGCCAACATTTTGAAAAAATGTTTGCTACCTACTCAAATATCATTGTAGACACAATAGTTCTAACTACTGTAAACATCAATCATCTTGAACTTTTTTTTTGCTCATTTTTTTGTTAGAGGTAGGCAAACAGAACTGAGCACATTGGTATACTTTGTAGGACACGATAAATGCATGAAAGCAGGGTTCTCTCCAGGATTTGATAAAGACTATGTTGGATCTGTGGGTGGTGAAAATATGCGGCTCCAAGTGGGGCCCGGAGGCACGATCTCATGGTAAATTTTGAACCGGTGCAAAATTCAAAAAAACAGTCCTTGATATAATCATTAAAATGAATACAATTTATATTAAGGCCAGACTTTAGGCATTGCAAGCAGAATTTTTCAAATTCCAATAGAACAAAAATGGAATTTCAAAAAATTCCAACTAATTCTGTGGAATTATGTTGAATGTGGAATTCTGAAATTCCGTAAACAGAATTAAAACAATGGATTAGTAATTCACAGTTTGCATAAAATACAGATTACATTACCACAAACCACAGAAAACTAACCTATGATTTACATAATCCACAGAAAACTAGTTTCAATTAAATGACTTTTGGAATTCAGTGAAGCATGTGGGAAGCAGATATTGTCATTACACCTGGATTCCACCAGCAGAATTGCACAGCTCTTCTGAAGAGTACAATTATTTTATAACCGCACCATTTGAAATCCCGTTATGATCTCAATAAAGTGCAGCTGACAGGCATTCCAATATAATGAGACTTGATGCTAGTGGTATCTAATCAAAGCATGCTTAGATCCTGTTAAAGCATACTGGACCCGTTGATATGTTAAATTCCTTTGGGGAGAACCCTGATTGAAATGAAATGTACTACAGAAATCAACACTTGTGAAACGCAACAGAACAACACACAATTAAATACAATGATACATGGGCAACCAACTTTTGAATGTGTGTACACGCATTGTGGGGTTATTTCTGGTGGCTAGGGATGTGTGCCTCTACTAAGTATCAGCACTGCTTTGTGTTGGTCATGTCCCAAAGACTGTCCTTCAGTGCTGGTTCACTGCTGGTCCTTCAGTAAAACATCTCCTTGTTAATCCACATCAGAGTGCGTGTCTCATTTGGCTTGCACTCATACTCGATGTTGTTGAAGCTGTTGCCCCATTGGCAGTGGTCCCGCTTGTGGTAGTTGTAGAACTTCACTTGCCATACAGTCTCAAAGGTACCAACATCAGTAAACTAGAACAACAAATAAAAGGGAAACAGTGTTTGTCAGACTGCTTGTAGGAAATGTTTTTAAATCATACTTCCTGTATTTTTAACAGCTGGAAGGGTAAAGCTGTTACTGTAGTATTTTGCATATTCCTTTAAAAACCAATCGAATCCAGGTTACACTGTCACTGTATGACAAATATATGCAATGTGCAAAAAAATAACAACATGCATTTACTGGGCAGCACAAGTATTTATTTATTGCGTTACGTATTAAGACAATACTTTGTTTATTGGCAATCGCACAGCATTTGGTAGACAGTTACAAGGACATTCATGCAGACAATGTGGACTTCTAAGCAAGCAATAATACCCAACAGGGTGGGCGGTATTGGGGAATACCGGACCGCCCAGGGGCATAATGAGGCCCGATGCTGCAGGCGGAGGGCCTTATAGCCCCTGGAAGGTCCGGTATTCCCCATATCGCCCATCCTGGAGGGTATTATTGCACTTAGAAAATGGGCTACGAGTCATTTTTTTATAGAATTACAAAAAAAATTCAGATCATCGTATAAAAATGACTAGTTGTAAAATAATCCTTTTTTAATAAAGTAGTCCCTCTACTGTTGCAATACTTGCTCCAGTAGTTGTTGGTAGGGGGAGATGTTACTTGTCATTACAGTGATCACTGGTTTCATTTTTGCTTATTTTTCTGTCCTGGCTTGTTTTTCTTTTTGTTCGCTTAGTTTCCCAGTACTTGCTGTCTATCCTGAGGACCGGGAATGAATCTGATTATGTTTCCTGTTTTTGCCTGGTCCCCGCTGCCTGCTCTGGGGACTGGAACCATATGTCCTTCCTGTGGGAACTTTCCATCCCCGCTGCCTGCCCTGGGGATTTAAACTAAAGTTTTTTTGTTTAATTTTATTATCTCCCAATCTGCTCAGAGGACCGGGACTCTGGTTCTCGCTGCCTGGTTGGAGCCCGAGGACCGGAAGTTTGAAGAGGAGCACCGTGGCGGGACATCAGAAGCGGCATCGGTGAACAGCTAATAGAATAAACAGTTGGAAATGCAGGTACTGAGTCTGGACTGGTTTGGGATATTTTAACTAAGGAAAAACAATAGTGTTCCTTTTTTCTTCCAATGTGATGATTTACTTCACACTGAAATGCTTTTTTATTAGTCCTCGCTGCCTGCCCTGACGACCGAGAGTCGGAAGAGCAGCAAGAGCGCCGTCTGGTGGATCAATTTTGCTGGAACAGGAAGGGCTACAAATAAGAACTGTCCTGCCACCAGACAAAATATTAGGTACTGTTTTGGATGCTGCTGTGGTTTCTTTTTTTTTTTTACACTTACTGGTTACGGACTGAATGGGCGGGCGCTAGCTGCCTAGTTCTCTTGTTAAGTGAGGGTAACAAAATTGCAGCAAATTCAAATGGAAATAAGGTGTTTCAGCCAATTAGCCAGCAGGGTGGGCACTGGGATATTTTAGTGGGTTGGCATGGTTGGCACTTTTTAGTCACAGGGCTCTCACTGCTAGTTAATGTACCGCATGCCAGCCAATCAGGTTTCTTTATTTGCAAAGGCCATTTTCAAAACTTTGTTACTCACTTGGTGGGGGGGTGGGTAACCTAAAGTATAAAATACATTTATCAGTGTGAATGAAGAGGAGCTCTACGCCAACAAGAAGCATGGAAAGCAACTAACAATATCAAACAAATTATGGCCTCTATTAACAATAACTTTTTGAAGATTTTTGCCATAGGCACAGAATAAAGAAACCCTTTTGTGAATAAGTCCCTATGTTTGTATGTACTTGACTGTATCAGTCAAAATTCCATGACAACAGCAGACCAGGTGGAGTGATGGGTTTGTGACACTAAGCCCCAACTGCAGACTCTGCATAATTTTCAAGTTGATTTAAAGCAAACTGTAATTAAGCAATAAGGCACGACAAAGGTGTGTTATTGTGTAATACTTGTCCACTCCTAGAAGGAGTTTGAAACGCAATGGCTTAATTGCTTCCACCACCCCTGGGTAGCGTTAATACAACACGCCTGTGAATGCTACTGCAATTATGCAATGGCTCGATGTTACAGAAAACAAAAAATAAAAATAAAAATGTTTTTAGTAGATTTTTAGTGAGGCAGTGTATCTTTGCTTCTGAAAAAAAAAGTAGCTGATAACAATCATCCATAAAATCAGCACAGTGATGTTATTGTGTAATAACATCACTGTTTCAGGCACACACTGACCAATCAGAGTCCAGGAAATTTTCTTGCCATTGTATAATTATGATATACAAAACAAATTCAGAACTAAAGCTAATGAAACGTTGAACACCAACTCTGCAACGCTGCAAATATCAACTATAAACAAGGGGCCAGCAAGTAATAAGTACGTTTATGTATTTAGTTATTATCGTTTGATGCATGTGAAGGCATAGCCTGCAAAAGCATGGAAAGATCTGGGGGTTACCCAAAGGGGAAATGGAGATTTTATGTAATACAATTTAAATGGACACTGTCAACCTCTCTAGGCCTCAAAGTGTCTCTAGTTTAAAAAAACATGTTATGACTGGTCATGTTCTGTAGAGATGGCTGATGTAGCTGGTAGTTTGATTCTGATTACACTTTCCTTTCTTGAAGTGAAAAACAGACTGCCTACCATACTGGTGTTACCAAACAAAAACAAGTTTGTTTATAGTCCTTGATCAACTCCCACTGCATCTTTCCTGGACTTGGAAACAACCACAAAATAGTCTAGCCACTCATGGTGCAGAGGGAAGAAAGGAGACTATTGGGTCATGAGTAGCTGCACAGTTTGGGGGTGTTCCTAATGCTCAGGAAGTATACAAGAAAAGTAGCTTAAGGACTAGAAAGAAAACAAGTTGGGTAGAAGTACACCATTACCATGCATTTCAATTCTACTAATAACGGAATCAGATAACCGGCCCGCTGGTGCAGCAGCAAGGTGTTCACTTGTGGTGCCGACATCTTGGGTTCGGTGATGGACTCGGGAGTCAGAGGGTCGGCCGGGGGAAGAAGGATTGAGCAGCCCAGGAACTGCTCTCCTTTTCTAGTGGGGGAGAGAGTGTCTGGCATCGTGGACCTCTAAGCGGGGCTAGAGTACCGCCGCTGCCTTATGCTATGGGGGGTGGGGCAGACGCTGGTGCAACTGCACGTCCCTGCCCCAGGAATCTCCAACATTTAAAAAAAAAAATTCTGGGTCCATTCATGACAGCCCCCATCTCCGCTCCCGCTGCAATGAATACCCGCCGGGGGGGGGGCCCGCTCCCATGGCCTCTCCCTGGGGGGCAAGCCAGGGTTAAGAGACTGTGTTCCTTGGGAAGGAGACACCCACCCTGCAGCCCTGCCCAGGGGGTTAAGCCGGGGCATGGGGGGCAGCGAATGGGGCTGGGGGTTGGAACCTCCGGCGCAGGGGGAGGGAGCCCTGAGCCAAAAAATTAAAAAGAAAGGGATCAGATAAAGCAACCAGCAACATCAATGAATTTTAGACAAGGTGAGCAATCATAAAATGTTTGTTTTCAACTAGAAATAATATGATGTAAAAAGTTGACAGTGTTTCTTTAACTACTTTAGGAACACATTTTCAGAATGAAAATCATACTATTGTTTTTTGGTTTGCCAGTGCAACCACATTCTCACTACTAAACAGTTCTATAACCCTAAGGCAGGAAGATATTTCTGTATTAGATATTTTATCGAGACACAGAAAAAAATAGATTACTCACCTGTAACTGTAGTTCTAGGACTGGTATATCATTCATATCCACATGATGGCAGTTCTTCCTGAAGAGCTGATTCATCAGAACGTCTTTAAAGGAAAACTGCTATCAGCAGAATCTCCCCACCCTACAAAGCCTTACCCCCAATTAGGCGTTTTGCAACGAAAATACCTTTTTTTTTGTGTTTTAATTTGCTTCATTTTATTGTTGAAAAGTCCGGGATTCCGTAACATGGCAGATGCTGCGCGGTTCCATTTCAAATGAAATTGCAGCACTGCACTGATCACTTCAATACAAGTGTCTTGTAGTGGCGGTGTGGTGCTGCAATTTCACTGAAATGGAACTGCTTAACACTGATATGGAATCCTGAACTTTAACGATAAAATCAAAGATTAAAACATTGAAAAAAGGTGTTTTCATCGTGAAATGACTAATCGGGGGTAAGGCTTTGGGGGGTGGGGAAATTCTTCTGATGACAGCTTTCCTTTAAGCACAGTTCCTCCAACCATCCAGGTGATATATCCCTTAGATCTGCCCCATTATGTCAGATCTTGCATGTTGGAGGCAGGGATCCTTGTGACACTTGCCAGGGGAGGTCGGGTGGGTGGTGTGGATGTGAACCACATCCCACTCCTAGAACTACGATTACAGGTGAGTAATCTATTTTTCTAGGGGCGTGGATATGGTTCACTTATACGAACATCGAAGAAGCCAGCAGAAGGCCACTTATCCACATGATGGCAGACTTCCAGCAGTTCCCTGGAAGGAGGGGTCTAGGCGTACACCCCTACTTGGCAAATGGGGTTTGGAAAACAGAGGTCCCAAAAGTAGCATCCCAATGAGACCCTAGATTGATTTTGCAATGGGAAATGAAGGCGTGTGTTGACTTCCAGGCAGGAGCCCTGCAGATCTCCTGGATAGGGATGTCCCTGAAAGTGGCAACCGAGGCAGTAGTATGTCTGATGGAACAAGCCCTGAGCCCTACAGGAGGCTCCCTCCAGTACAGGTCGAAGCAGGATGTAATCCACCTGCCAGTCATCTGCTTAGCTGCTGGTCTGTCAGGCATGGCTTTAGCGTATATGACAAAGACCTGTTGAGCTTCACCCCAAACCCCAACAGTGTGCTCCATTTAATGGGACAGTGTCCACCTTAGGTTCAACGTATGGAGCCTGCCATCAGCCTCTGAAAATGGGTTCATAAAACAGAGTGGGAGGTTCATTACCTGGTTGAGGTGGCACTCCAAGACAACCGTCAGGAGGAACTTTAAGTGGGGGAGAAGGACTACCTTGTCCCTGTTGAAGACCAGATAAGAAGGCTCCATAGAGAGCACCTGGAGCTCACTAATTCTTCTGGCTGATGTGATGGCTCTAAGAAAGTCATCTTCCATGATGGGTGTGACATCTCACATCTCTGCATAGGCTCAAAAGGCATGCCCATGAGCACTGCCAGTACTAGCAATAAGTCCAAGGTGGTGGTGGCTCATGCACCAGTGGAGACAAGTGGTCAAGGCCTATGATGAAGCACCCGACCACCTTCTACTGCATACCATCGGCATACCAACCCATGCCTAGTATGCAGAGATGGCTGCCAGGTGCACCTTCAGGGCTATCGACCACAGCCCGAGCTAGGATAGGGATCAGAGGTAATCAAGGATACTAACCACACAGCAGGCAAGGGGATCAAGCTCCTTGCCCTGACACCAAATAGAAAATCTTGTCCATTTAAAGGTGTAGCACTGGTGAGTCGACTCCTTCCAGGAGGCCTCAACAATGTGGAGGACATTCTCCAAAAGACCGAGAGCCTGGAACTCTAGCCACTCCGGAACTAGGCTGTCAGACGCAGGGACTAAAGGTCCAGGTGCAGGACCTGCCCTGCTGTCTGGTCAGCAAATCTGTGTGAAGAGGCAACTGCCGTGGAGGTCTACTGCTGAGGCTGAGGAGATCTGGGTACCAGAACTGGCAAGGCCAGTATGGAGCTATCAGGATCACTGGCACCTTGTTCTGCTGCACCTTGTGGATCAAGGGAAAGGGAGGAAAGGCATTCAACAAGCCTGAGGTCTAGGACTTCATATAGGCATCCTCCATCAGTGTCCCAGACTGTAGGGGGTGAGCACAGAACAACCTCAGTTTTGTGTTCTCCCAGGAGTCAAAGAGGTCCGTCAGAGGTGTGCCCCACAGGAAGAAGAGGTGGCTCACCACCTCCTGATGCAGGGACCATTTGGAATGGGGCAGATTTACTATTCTAACTCTGGTGGGGGGGGTGGAATTAGTGTCAGAACTCCAGGGGTGGGGGTTGGGGAGGTGATGGACAAAAAATAAATAAATAAAAGGAAAATGACAGACTCAGACTCAAACCCAGGTCAGCTGTACGTATCAATGCCATCCACAGCTTGTCACTCTAATCTCTAAGTCATGTTGCCAGGATGGTGAACCAGCATACGGTCGCGAACTTACAGTGCTTGGCCTTATTAAAAACAGCTACATGTATAGCGCTATAATTTCTCTGCAGCTGTTTTCACTCACATTATTTTGTCTGCATGGATTTTACTATGCTGTTATTCCTGCGCTATCTTGACCGGATACCCTCCCTGAGTGACCAGATCCCATGAGTCCTGTGGTCCCCCCGGTGCGTTCCTCACTCAACCAGAGATGCATCTGTCATGAGAGTGATGGTTGGTTCTGGGCAGATAAATGCGACTCCTTCCTCTAGATGTTCTGGGATCAGCCACCAATGGATGGCATTCCACATCAGCTAGGTTGCTGTGGCTGGCTGGGCTAGGTGACCTAGACACTGGGACCACTGATGGCTCAGCTCCCACTGCTGGTGCCACATCCACCAATGAACCCACTGGACCACACTGATGCAGGATGCCATGTACCCCAGCAGCCACAGGAAGTCCTGGAAAGGATGTGAATGCCCAACCTGAAAAGATTGGGCAAAGGAGGAAAAATCCAATTCCCGGTTCGCAGGGAGGTGGGCCTTGGCCCGTAGGAAATCTATACCTGCCCCAATGAATTGAATCAACTGCAAGAGGATAGGTTTGGACTTGGCTAGTTTGACCAAGAGGCCCAAATCTCTGCAGATCTGAAGGACCAGATCCCTGGACCCCTCCACAGCCTCTTTGGACAGCCTGGCTATCAGTCAGTCATCCAGGTATGGGTAGACCCTGATGCCCTTGCACCGCAGGAAGGCTGCCACCACTGCCATGTACTTGGTGAAGACCCTAGGCACATATGAGAAGCCAAACAGCATCACTGGAACTGACAGTGCACTCCTTCTGTGAAGAACCAGAGGTACCGCCAGTGGGATGGACAGACTGGGATGTGGAAGAACGGATACTAGAGGTCCAAGGAGCTGAACCACGGGCCCTGCTCCAGACATGGTATAATCTGGTTCCGAGTGACCATCTGGAACTTGCACTTCCTTAAGAACTGGTTTAGATCATGCAGCTCCAGTATGGGGCACCAGGCCCTCCATCCAATTCAGGACCAGGAAGTACCTCGACATGTATCCCTGACTCACCAGGCCATCTGGGACACAGGCTATGGCTCCTTTTGTGAGGAGCTGAGTAATGTCCTTCTTGAGGGTGGTCAGCTTGTCCTGCAACACTGAGAACTCACTTGGAATCTGGGATTGGTAAGGTAGGAGAGCCTCGAAGTTGAGAAGCAACCTTCTACCTACCATCTTGAGAACCCACATGTCCATAGCTATGATGGGCCAGTGAGGCCAGAAGTAGTGAAGCCAACTCCCCAAGGGAGGCTGGGTCAGCGACTGGGCAGGTGGTAGGTGGACACTCCCCCGATCTGTTACTAGACAGCTTTGGAGGGGGCACTGGCCACTGTGGTCAGCGGGGCACCACTTCCCCTTCCCAGCCTCATTTTGGCCCGTGACCAGAGAACTTGGCCTTGAGGTGCCAGACTTGGAACTGCTCTTGCTGGGGCTGTTGCTGCTGAATGCTGCCATGGCTGAGAGGACCAAAACTGAAAGACCTTTTTTTTCTGCTTCTGGCCTTTCAGATCCTTCTGGGAAGAAGCCACAGAATCCAGGGTAGCACTGGACTTCTCAATCCTAGTGAGATGCCCATCTACCCCTGGGCCAAAGATGTCAGTGCCCAGGAAAGGGACACTAGCCAACTTGTGCTGTGTGTCCTCTGTAAAGGTGGAAAGCCTCAGCTAGGCCCTGCGATGCATTGCAACGGCTGCTGCCATGGCAGGGGTGCAGGAATTGCCAATATCCAAGGCTGTCTGGAGCTGGTGTTTAGCCAGTGCTTGACCTTGACCTCTGATGTCCTTTACCAGTAACCGCTATCAGCAGGAAGGTAACAGAGGTCATTATCAAGCACTGTCAACAGGGAGTGACCAAAGTAAGCCATCATCAGGGCATAGCTCGCCTGACACAGACTAAGGGAGGAAGCCGTATAGACCTTTTTAGCCACATGATCAAGCTTCTTCAGCTCCTAGTTACGGGGCTTGTCCATGTCTCCTGTATTTCTGGATTCCCAGAACACTGAGTCACAGACCGAATGCTGCACCGAGGGGTGGTCTGAGAACCTGGAGAGAGCGCTGGTACAGAAGTTGATACCAGCCCATTTACAGAAGAAAGGTTCTGAAAGAACTCTTAAAACTGAAGGTGGACAAAGCAATGGGGCCTGATGGGATTCACCCCAGAATTCTAAAAGAACTAAGGGTAGAACTAGTGACACCACTGACTACCCTCTTTAACAGATCATGGGAGGATGGGGTGGTACCCGAGGACTGGAGGAGGGCAGATGTGATTCCCTTCACAAAAGTGGGAGCAAGGCAGAAGCAGGAAACTACAGACCTGTTAGTTTAACCTCAGTGGCAGGAAAATGATGGAATCACTTCTGAAGGAAAGAACTGTCAAGTATCTAGAGGCCAGAGGGCACAGGACCCAAGGCAGCATGGATTCACAGCGGAAGGTCATGCCAAACAAATCTGATAGATTTCTTTGACTGGGTGACCAAAGTAGTAGATCAGGGAGGGGCTGTGGACATGGCCTACCTAGACTTTAGCAAGGCATTTGACACAGTCCCACACAAAGATTAATATACAAGTTAGCCAGCCTGGGAGTGGGTCCCAAGATGACAGCCTGGGTAAAGAATTGGCTGGAGAACAGGACACAGAGGTAATAGTAAATGGAGTCCACTCTGAAGAAGGGGTTACTAGTGGGGTACCATGAGGGTTCAGTATTAGGACGGTCCTCTTCAATGTCTTAAAGCGTTACATTGCAGAGGGACTGGAAGGAAAAGTATGTCTCTTTGCAGATGACACAAAGATCTGCAACAGAGTTGATGCACAAGGTGGGGTGGAAAGGATGAGAAGGGACTTGGCAAGGTTAGAGGAATGGTCACATGTATGGCAGCTTAGATTCAATGCTAAGAAGTGCAAGGTAATGCACCTGGGAATCAAAAACCCAGGGAGAAAGTACACAATGGGGGTGAGATACTAACAACAATATGGAAAGGGACCTGGGGGTAGTCATATCAGATGACCTAAAGATGGGCAAGCAATGTGAGAGGGCAGCAAGGAGGGCTGGGGGAATACTGGGATGCATAGGGAGAAGCATCACCAGTAGAAAACAGGAAGTTATTATCCCTCTGTACAGACAGCTGGTGAGACCCCATCTGAGTACTAGTGCAGTTCTGGAGACCCAATCTCCACAAAGACATAGACAGGATGGAAGCTGTCCAGAGGAGGGCAACTAAAATGGTGCAGGGTCTGCACCGGAAGACATATGAAGAGAGACTTAAGAAGCTTAATATGTATAGTCTCGAGGAAGGCGGAGAGGGGACATGATAGAAACTTTCAAGTACCTCAAGGGAATCAACAAAGTCCAAGGGTAGCATCTTTAAAAAAGGTGTGCAAGAACAAGGGCACAATTTGAAGATGTGGGGCGGCTTAGAGGTAATTTAAGGAAGTATTTTTTCACAGAGAGGGTTGTGGATGCATGGAACGGTCTTCTGGAGGAGGTTGTGGAGTCAAAAACAGTGGTGGAATTCAAGCATGCATGGGACAGTCATAAGGCAATTCTAGGGGGTGGGGGTAGGAAGAAGTAGGCTGCTGGTTAACTAGGATCTGCAGCTTATCCATTAGGTAGGGAAATGGGCAGACTGGGTGGGCCAAGCGGTCCTTATCTGCCATCAAATTCTATGTTTCTATGTTTCTATGGAGTGTGTATTTGCAGACCATATGGGCTGAGGGTGCCAGGCAGGATGCTGGGTGCTGCCAAAGCTCCAGGGCCGGACCCATACTGGCTTCAGACATGGGAAGGGCAACCTCTAGGGATTCTACCTTATTTTATTTATTTATTTATTTATTCACTTTGTTCACTGGGTAAGTACACTGAACATCAATCCCTTTTTCACGAACGATCTGGAGTCGCAAAATTTGCAGTTTAGATGATTCAAGTTAGAAAAGTACAGTTACGTAAGACCTTACTGTAACAGTAGATCTTCGAGAGAGGCTCTTGCAGTAGGTAATTACATATAGGACTGAAGCCGGCAGGCGTCAGAACCCCACAGAAACATTTCTAGCTCACAGTCTCTGGTGGGGGACCGCCCCCATGTCAGATGACCGACATCATGCGACGTCAGTATAAAGGGGCGGTCCCCCACACCCGCCTTCCAGTTCTTTCCCGCCAAAAGCCAAAAAGGCAAGACGAGAGAGAAACGGATTATTCCCCTCCTGGAAAAGGAGCTGAAAAAGATTAGGGGGATGGAGGGCGGGAAGGCATTACCTACTACAAGAGCCTCTCTCGAAGATCTACTGTTACGGTAAGGTCTTGTACTATGTTACTTTGAGAGGGCTCTTGCAGTATGTAATTACATATAGGACTGAGTTTCAAGCAGTCTGGAACAAGGAGAAGCACACAGGAGGAGGAAAACTACCCAAATGTAGACCCTCTGGCTGTGAAGGCCTCAGGAAAGGAGACCTTGCAGAACAGCCAACCTGAAGCCAGCTCTGCGGTGAGAGGCAATGTCCAAACTGTAGTGTTTCGTAAAGGTATGGACAGAAGTCCTAGTTACGGCTGTGCAAATGTCAGCTGCAGGCACATTCTTAAAACAAGCCGCAGAGGCAGCGACACCCCTGATGGAGTGGCCCCTGACTTGACCCGGCAGGGTCTTGTGATACTTGTCATAACAGAAAGTGATACAATGAGCCAACCATTCAGAAAGGCATTGCTTAGAGACAGCATTGCCTTCTCTTTTGCGAGCAAAAGAGACAAACAGTTGATCAGTCTTTCTGAGATCCTTCGTCCTGGCGGTGTAGTATCTCAGAATTCAGTGAACATCCAAAGAATGTAAGAGGTACTCCCCTTGATTGGAGTGCTGCGTAAGGAAAGCAGGCAGTTCCATGGATTGATTCAGCGTAGATTCCGCTACCACCTTAGGGAGAAACTTAGGGTTGGTGCGCAGAGCCACATGTTCCTTGTGAAAAATCAAATACGGGATTTTGCACATCAAGGCCTGAAGCTCGGAAATCCTTCGAGCAGAAGTAATGACCACAAAGAAGAGAGTCTTCCAGGAAAGGAACTTTAGGTCTGCTGAGGCTGCTGGCTCGAAAGAAGGCAGGGTAAGCTTCTGGAGAATAAAATTCAGATCCCAAGGAGGGGCAGGAACGCGAATAGGGGGTCTCAAGTGGAGAACCCCTCTAAGAAAAGTCTTAGAGACTTCCAACTGCGCGAATGTTCTGTCCCCAACTTTCAGAGAGGAATGACTGAGACCCAGATCAAAGAGATGGCACACGTAGTCCAGAAACCTCCCAACAGGGCAAGAGAATGGCTCAAAATCTTTGGAAGAGGCCGAAACAGAGAACCGTTTCCACTTCATGGCATAGGTAGATCTAGTGGAGGGCTTTCTGGCCTCCACCAGAATCTCAGCCACAAGCGGGGAAACCCCGAATTGGGCTTTAGCTACGTCTGCAGGAGCCACGCATGCAACTGAAGTGATCTGAGGCCTGGATGGACCAGGGTCCCCTGATCCTGGGTCAGCAAAAGTTGCAACAGAGGAAGAGAAAGAGGAGGTTCCTCTGAATACTGTTGCAGAAGAGAGAACCAAACTTGTCTGGGCCAGAAAGGAACGATAAGTATCATGCAAGCTCCTTCTGAGCTGAGTTTGTGTAAGACCCTCAGAATCAAGGGAATCGGGGGGAAGGCATAGACAAATCTGCCCTTCCAGTGTAGAGACAAAGAGTCTCTCCAAAAAATGTCTCGCTCTGGAGCGAGCAAACAGAAGGCGGGAAGTTTTGCATTGTGAGGAGATGCAAACAGGTCTACCTGAGGTGTTCCCCAGCGTAGGAAGATATCATCTGCTACCCCCGATCCAGTTCCCACTCGTGTGCCTGGGCAAATGACAGACTGAGGTAGTCTGTCAATGTGTTTTCGACCCCCGGAACATGAACCGCCGTAAGGTGAAGGTGTGTTGCACTGCCCAATCCCAAACCCGCATCGCCTCCCTGCAAAGAGGGTAGGAACTAGTTCCTCCCTGTTTGTTGATGTACCACACTATGCACATGTTATCCATCTGGACAGCCAGATAACTGGGAAGCAGATACAGATGCAGAGCTTGTAGAGCATACAGCACGGCCCTGAGCTCGAGCACGTTTACGTGAAGAGTCTGTTCGAGCCTGGACCAGGAGCTCTGGGTCCTGTGAGACCCCAGGTGGGCTCCCCAACCTTCTCCCAAGGTGTCTGTTGTCAATGTTTGGGAGGGGGAAGCGAGGCAGACGGGAACTCCCTGGCAAAGGTTCTCCTGAACCATCCACCATTGCAAGTCCCGAACCATAGGGTTGGAGACCAGGACTTCTTGATCTAGGTCGTCCACTAACTGATCCCACTGAGACTGAAGCATCCACTGAGAGATCCTCATGTGGAGCCGAGCGCAGGGGACTGTCAGAATAGCAGCTGCCATGAGCCCAAGGAGGTGAAGAACTGACCTGGTGCTGACCCGCCTGCAACTGGACAACAAGCTTACATGAGCCTGGAGGGAGGCCACCCTGTCCACTGGCAGGAATGCTATGCCGGTGGTCATGTCCAGGATCACCTCGATGAACTGGAGACTCTGGGACGAGATCAAATGGGACTTGGCCTGGTTGATGGTAATACCCAGGCTGGTAAAAATCTGCAGGGTAAGGGAAAAGGAGTGCAGGAGTTCCTCCCTGGATGAGGCCGCCAGAAGCCAATCGTCCAGGTACGGGAAAACCTGTACTCCCTTGGTATGCAGGTGGGCCACTACCATGGAGAGGCATTTGGTGAACACTCGGGGCGCCGAGGAAAGTCCAAATGGGAGGGCCTTGAACTGGTAGTGGTCCCCCGAAATGAAAAACAAAGGTATTTGCGGTGGGAAGGGTGAATAGGGATATGCAGGTAGGCATCCTGCATGTCCAGACTGCACAGCCACTGTCCCAGCCGAAGTAAGGGTAGAAGGCTCTGCAAAGAGAGCATTCTGAACATTTTGTACTCCACGAACAGGTTCAGGGAGCTGAGGTCTAGGATAGGCCTCACGTCTCCCGATTTCTTCGGAACCAGGAAGAAATGGGAGTAGTAACCTGTCCCCCGAAGGTGGATTGGGACAGGCTCTATTGCCGCCTTCAGCAGAAGGGAGGATATTTCTTCCCAAACCAGAAGATGGTGTTTTGGGGAGTAAGACGACCTGGTGGTGGTGGTGGGCGGGGGTTCTGGGTGGTTTCTGTAGAAACTCGATTGAGTTTCCTTCTGCTGTCATCTGGAGCACCCAAGTGTCTGACGTGATCCTCTCCCAACCTGGTAGATGGAAGGAGAAACTCCCTCCTACTGGTTCCTCTGGAAGGTCCAGAGGCTGTGGGAGAGGGGAGAAGTCAGGAGGTGTGGGTCAGCGCCGTGGCTGAAGCTCCCGCCGCTTTTTGGGGCAGGGGGACTTGGCAGCCAGAGGGGCCCGACGTTTGTTGGCCTGCTTGCCCTGAGGTTTCTCTTTAGGCCAAGAACGTCTGCGAAAAGGGTGGCGCTGACCCTGAGGGGGACTGCACATAGAGTTGACAGACTTTAGAGCAGTACCCTTCTCTTGCAGATCGGTGATGATGTCCTTGAAATCCCCACCGAACAGCACCGAACGCCTGAAGGGCGCATCCTGGATAGTGGACTGCACCTCCGGGACCAAACCTGACACTCTGAGCCAGGCATGACACACCAAACCTACGGCTGAGCTCAGCCAGGCCAGCGCTCCACTGCGTTTGTACGTGGCACGAAGCATGTGCCGACTGGCCGAATGAGCAGACTGCACCAGATCTGCCGCTTCCTGCTTAGTCTTAGACTCAGGAAGGGAGTCCAACTTTGCTTCCACCTAACTAAGGATCGCCTCCTGGTAATCCCCCATATGAGCAACATAATTAAGGGCCCTTATTCCCAGAGTGGAAGAAGCATAGACCTTCTTCCCATACTGGTCCAAAAGATGGGATTCCTTGTCAGGTGGGGGTGAAATAAGATGCTTAGGGTTAGCCGTACGGCCGTGAGCAGTGCTAATCACGACTGAGTCGGCTTTGGTGTGTATTCAGGGAATCAACACCCTCCGGAGCCTGGTATAGCCTATCTGCCTTCCTCGGAAGGAGGGCTAATGCTGATGGTTGCTTCCAAATAGTGGAAACAAGGTCCACATGAAGCTCGATCTAGGGTGGAATCAGTGTTGCAGCGGTCTCGGGCAGATCCAAATGAGCAGCGAGTTTCTACCGCTGTGGATCCGGCTCCAAAGATTGCCACCGGTGAACTGCCTGGATCTTACACAGTACCTCCAGAAAGGAAGGATCTTCCAGAGGTGACTTCAGAGGAGTTCTGGGCCCGTGCTGGTCTGGAGTGCGTGGCTCGTCATCTGGATCGGAGCACCCGTCGGAATCATCTGTGGTCTTCAAAGAGGAAGAAGAAGAGGAAGATCCCTCCCGGCGTGGGGGAGGAATGGACCCCTTGGGCAACCCTTGGGGAAGCGTGTCCTCCTCTGCCCTGGCACCTGAGGGCTCACCTCTAGTGTCGGGGGGGGAGGGAGTCTCTCGCCTCCAATGATGAGAGTCCGGAACCGGGTCCAGCATCGGAAGGCGGCTCTCCACCTCCCTGGCGAACTGAGCCTTGGCCTCAGCCCACCAGGAAGCCAGAGTCTCCTTCAGGTTCACCGGTGGCTGAGAGGGCGGTGGAGGAGGAGGAGGTGGGGGATATGGATATTGGGGATATCTGTATGGTGAGTATCCATAATCCAATGGCAGGAAGCCCGGCGTCGGGTACTGCGGCGTTGGGTAGGCCAGCGTCGGGTACTGCGGCGCAGGATACTGCGGTCCCGGGTAGGACGTTGTCGGATAAGACAAGGTTGGATACCCGGGCACCAGGGGCTCTGACGGAGCAGAAGGCCCTGGGAGAGGCCCAGCGGGCAGGCCTGGTATGGGGGGCCCAGCATAGGGACTGTGTCCGGCAACGGAATGTTGTCCGGCGTCGGGTAGGCCGGCATCGGAGCTGGCGTCCGATGGTCCATCGTTAAGGACATCCAGCCCAGCAAGAGGGAGACCTGACGGTAATGTACCGGTGTCCTTTGTGTCGCTCGGGGAAGGAGGACTAAAATCCTCACGGTCCAACAATGGAGATGCTGGAGCCTCGGAATGCAACGGCGAACGTTGTGGTGAGCCGCAGACGATGGACTGATCCGTAGGGTCCAGTGTCAGCTCTAACGCCATGCATCCATCGGAGGAGCCGGCGTCCGACTTATTGGACCCAACGCCCGACGAAGGCCGTGAGGGATGAGCAGCCTTGGCGGGCGCTTTGTAGGCCGTGTGCTGCCCCAAAGGGTCGGGCGTCTTATCGGCCTTGCCCGTGCAGGCATCGGAGGGGCCGGTGTCCGGCTTACTGGAGCCGCTCGAACCCAAAGGCTGCACGGTGGCGGGCTTCCTGAGGCGCCTGCCTCCTTTGACCCAGAGGCTCCCAAGGGGGCCCCAGGGAGCATGATTCGATCGAGGGTCGACGCCTGAAGCCTCCAAGATGGCTGCTGCGGAACGGTCTCCCGAGGGGACGTCACCTTCAGCCCAGCGACTCCGGCCAGAGTTGCGGTGACCGTGGAAGAGGAGTCCCGGTCCTGGTGCTTCTCCTTCTTTTTGGGGTGACCCTCGGGGGAAGTACAGGCTTGCTGAAGCTTCTTCAGCTCCTTCTCCATGGAGGACATCTTCTTTTTCAAAATGTGGGCCTCCAGGGACTGCTGCCTCCGTTTGCGGGTGGCAGTGTTGAACTGTTGGCAGTGCTGGCACTTCTCCAAGGGGGTGATCCAGGCCTAGGCAGAAGAGGCACTGGGAGTGTCCGTCCTTGTGCGGGAGCTGGGCGCCGCAGGAATCGCACTTGTTCTTGTGCTCAGATGGAGTAGGGTACGACATACATGGCAGATGCTGAAGAAATCTAAGGAGAATTTCAAACAAATTCGGAAAAAAATAATGGTAATAATAGCGATGATCAACTGACAAAGCAGTGAATTTAACTGCGAGACGCTTACACGAGCTAACGGCAGGAAAGAACTGGAAGGCAGGTGTGGGGGACCGCCCCTTTATACTGATGTCGCATGACGTCAGTCACCTGACGTGGGGGCGGTCCCCCGCCAAAGACTGATAGCTAGAAATTTTTCCGTGGGGTCCCGAAGTCTGCCGGCTTCAGTCCTATATGTAATTACCTATTGCAAGAGCCCTCTCGAAGTAAGATCATATATTACAGTTCATACAAACATCAACAGACAATACATCATCAAACACTGTTACAAAAAAAAATAACAACAATTGTAAATAACTAAAAACAATTACAATGTAACTTTTAACAAGTCTGTTTTTAAACGAGATTTAAAAAACCTATGACCTTCTGCATTATGACATGTAGGAGGTAATTTATTCCAGCATTTGGGGGCATGTACAGGAAAGGCACGCTCACCCACTGATGTGAAAATCTTGGGAACAGTCAATAATGAATCTGAATTTGATCTTAAAACCCTGCTTGCCTTTTCAGATCATGTAAAGAATATAATGGAGAAGTAGTTTCAATTCTAAGTGTTTTGTCAAGTACGCAGCACAAGTTGTACAAATAACTAAGTCTAGGTGGCAACCAACCAATCTGAACATACAGTACACAATGATGTATGCTGTATGTTGAATTCAGAACAAACCGACAAATAGAGTTGAATGTTTTAGTCATCAGAGTCGGATCAATACAGGGCAAATTAGCAAATACAAAAGAGTTATAGTTTATTGTAGGCAACAGTACTCCTGTTGCAACTGTGAATCTGGCTTCTTGCGTCAAATCATTTTTTAGTTTAAACAGTGTCCCAAGTTTCTGGTTTACTTGCTTACTGATGTTTTTTATGTGAGGTGAAAAAGTTAATTTTGAATCTAAAAGTACCCCCAAATACTTGAACTCTGCAACCTGCTCTAGTAAATTACCATTTAAATCAAAAATCTGCACAAGTTTACATTTGTATACTTTGGGTTTTGACCCCAAAATTATACATTTTGTTTTTTGTTTAATAAAAGTCAAGATTGCAGAAGCCAAGAGTTTAAGAGTGCAAAATCTGAATTCAAAGCTGTAGTAATCTCTTCAATAGAAGAAGTACTGGTGTATATAATATTGTCTGTGTACAATATTGATGTGGTAGACTCTAATACAGAGGGAATGGCACCTATGTATACAGTAAACCCCCCGTTATCCGAACCTCAATTATCCGTAACTCTCAGTTATCCGAAACTATGGTGTGTCTCCCAGCTTGATAGACTTAAATGTAGAGTTCCTTCACTTATCTGAAACCCCATTTGTCCAAACAATTTTATTGTACCATAAAACTTTCGGATAAATGAGGTTATACTGTAATGAAAACAGTAGAGGCCCCATGATTAAACCCTGGGGCACTCCTTGTTCCAGAATATAAATTGTAGACTGATAGCCACCATAAGCAGCCTTAAGAGATCAGTTTGTTAAGTAACTATTAAACCAACAACATGGTGCCTCAGTTAGGCCCATACCTTCCAGTCTCCCAAACAGCACGGAATGATCGACAATGTCAAAGGCCTTGGACAGGTCCATAAAAATCACACCAGTGAGCTTCCCAGAATCCATCTAGGATGTCAGTAAAGGGGTATTTAACCCTTTTGTGGGCTGGCTCCAAAGGGACATTAATGGACTCTGACTTCAGACTGAAAAGAGCCCCAAATGGCATCGGCTTGTGGTCGGTGGTCAATTCTTTGACTAGTTCAAAGTTGAAAGTATGCGTCCTCAACAACTGCATGGAGGACCCATCAGGGTCATCAGAGGACTCATCAAAGATGACCCTCAACCATTTACCACTATGGACCAGCCTCAAGTCATCTGACTGAGTGATCTCCACAGATAACCAGCCTGGCAAGCCAGGTGCAGCATGGGCATCCTCAGATAAGGGCTCCCCATTGTGGAAGGTGGTTCCACTTCCAAGGGTTGAGACTGGAGTCGATGAAAGTGCTCTCTGGAGGACCAGTGTGGGCTTGACCCGCACCGGCCAGTCAACCACAGAGGTTGGGGGTAGAGTCCTACCCTGCCCTGCCAAGGCCCACTGTTGCCAGAAGAGCTCCTTGTAGCACTGCTGCATATGTTGGCAGAGCCTCTTATCATCTGAGGATGAGGACGACAAAGAGCATCGAGAGTGATGCCTCCCTCCTGGTCGAGCAGGATCAAGAGCTCAAGGAGTGCCACAATCTCGACCTCAACCTCCGACTTAGGGGCCGACATCGAGGAGAAGCTGCTGGAGGTGCTGTGTAAATGATGCACAGAGGATTTGACTGTTTGACCTCTGGTGCAGGCCAATCTTGAGTGGCAGTGGCCAGGGACAATGATTGCTCCACACCCCCCTGGTGAGGTCTGAGAAGCCCAGGGTCTTTGAGATCAGCACCTAGTCGATTCCCTCTGAAAACTGGTTGACCAGGTCAAGTTAAATCTTGACCGCCTGATCGACTGGTGTGGAGGTTGGCAAGCCCGTTGGGGGTATCCTGGAGCTAGTGACATGCCCCTCAACCATTCTAGGCTCGGCCAAAGTGGTGCACTCGACAAGCTTTGAGCGGTATGGGGAGTCGAGGGAGCAGGAGGGGCATGATCTCTCCTAGTGCCACGACCAAAGGCGGTGATTTTTGTGCTTCTTATCATGCTGTGCAAGGCTCTCCCTGAAGGTCTGGAGGACCCAACATATTTCACGAAACTCCTCTGTGAAGGATGCTCTGACACTGGCCTTAACCAGGAGCAGTGCCAAGGCTGATGAGGCCTTCACTGCCACCTCGTCAATCCTTTTTCAATCAATCCTTCATTTATATAGCGCAATTCCCTGGTGAATCAAAGCACTTTACATAAAAATTTGCACACATACACACACACACATATATATATATTACTATAATACAATATCTAAAATACTGGTTCATCTTGCTCAATCATAACTCAGCATTGAACTGTTTCAGGGAATGCCTGTCTAAACAAATGTGTTTTTAGTTCACATTTGAACTGCTCTATGGTCTGGCATTCCCTAATCTCCTGAGGCAGAGAGTGCCACAGGATCAGGGTAGCAAATGTAAATGTGCGTGCACCTGATGTCTTTAATGGGACCCTGGGAATGTCTAGCAATCCCTTGGCAGAGGTGCAAAGTGGGCAGGAGTTGGGCCGCGGACCCCGCCACAGAGGAGGCAGCCTTATGACTGCCCTCTGGTTGTAATTTTGTGTCTCAATCGACTGGCCAGCCAAGAAGAAGACATGCATTGCAGTCTTGAAAACCAAAAGGAGGACAGTAAACTGTATTGCAAGTTGAAGTCAGCACTTAGATGGTTGTGTAAAGAGTTTCAAAAAAGTCTAGGAAATACTATTCCAATAGATAATTTTAATATAGAACTACACAAACACATGGTACCACCTTTTAAGAAACCCAAAGTGGGACATTTCTTACTGAAACATGATTTTTTGCAGGACAGTACGTGACCTCGACCAATGCAACAGACTTGTTTTCTCTGTATAATCAGAATTAGGGCTAGGTATTGTAGTTTCTTAGCTGCTTCTATTGTTTATTATCTTTTTAGGGTACTTTAGTTAAGGTATTATAGTTTTCTGCAACATTAAGGGGAAAATTAGAAAATATTTTTTCTACTGTAAAGTCAGGACATGTAGTATTTTTCATGTTTTTTTGCAGGACACAGCTGCCCAAATCAGGACTGTCCTGTGAAAATCAGGACAGGTGGTAACCCTATGTAACTCCCCACCAAAGACAATCTGATCGCCAGCAAGTGTTGTGTAATAAACTATAAACTGCAAGCAGTAATTGTGTTAAAAAAAGGTTTTTACTTCTTAGCACTTTACTATGCACTGTTGTTGCAATTTATAGTGTATTAAACAATAAGGAGCAACGCAACGTATGCAACAGTAGCAAGCTGCAAAAACCTACATAATAAGCAGTGATTGTGGTTGAAAAAAGTTTTTCACTTTTCTGCACTTTACTATGCACTGTTTTTGCACTTTATAGTGTATTACACAATACAAACATCTAAGTGCTGACCTCAACGTGGAATACAGTTTACTGTCCTCCTTTTGGTTTTCTGGATAAAGTTTAGCTCTGCGGTATAGTGAACATTGCTTCTCCTGTATGGTTTAGACAGCCCCCCCATTCCCATTACTGGAGGTTTTGTTTTTGAAGTCTTGAAGTCTTCTAAAGATGAAGGTAGCATCATCTAACTGAGGCCACAAACTGTAACATTGTGTGCTGTCCCTAGGCAGTAAAGGCATGAGACATATGGGTCTGTCCAGCTTGTGACACATTTCCTGAAGCTGGAGGCTTGCTTTACTTCCTCGTGTTGCATCTTCTGATGCTGAGAGCTGGAGGAGAATCAAGGGACTAGTAAAATATTGAATGTTAAGAAAATAATCGAAGTTTGCCAGTGGTGAACTTTTTAGGCCCTACAACACGTGGAGCTGTGAAGGAGAGACTAAACTTTCCAGCAGAATGGAATAGCTGACATCAAGGGATATACCACCCAGGTGGAGGGAGAAGCTTTGCTTAAAGACGTTCTGACAAATCAGCTCTTTAGGAAGAACTGCCATTGTGTGGATAAGTGAACCACATCCACGCCCCTAGAAATGTGGCATACTTAATTATGTGTTTGTATATTGGACACACTTAACTTCTCCAGATGGGAGGCAGATAAAACGTGAAATTATATTAGCTGCTGGATTTGAAGATACTCGTTGCATTCCATCAGGAAACCCACATTCTTTTTCTAGTATTTCACTGTAATTTGTTTCTGGACTTCTATGGTTCTGGCATCTGCTTAACTGAACTGAACTGTATTACTTGAAAACCTCTCAGATTCTGCA
The DNA here is from genome assembly GCA_016271365.2 of Neoceratodus forsteri. Classification (NCBI taxonomy): domain Eukaryota; kingdom Metazoa; phylum Chordata; order Ceratodontiformes; family Ceratodontidae; genus Neoceratodus; species Neoceratodus forsteri. Next base: position 1,552,189,965 of record CM057450.1, read on the forward strand.
AAAAAGCAAAAGATGAATTTTCAAGTTCCAAGCTGTGCTGCATCCCAGGAGGGAGCAGCAGTGGATGTAGAATGCATCCATTTTTCCCTGAATAAATTACCCTGTGCTGGACTCTTTATTACTGTGTGGACAATGGAGTATGTCCCCAGTGATGGCAATCAAAATATATAGTGGCATCCATGCTCTTGTGGCTATAAAGTTATTGCTGTCCCCACATGTTTCTGACTGTGCTTTAGTCCAGTTTAAATTGACAGGTATACCCTGAGCAGCCTTCTTGCTATAATAGAGGGCCTTGTAGTGACTGACGGATCTGTGTCCAGTTAAAGTCTAAAACTGAATGACATACACACTTCCGATAAAGGGGCTGGACTGTTAGGTACACAGATGCATAGAAGGTGATGGCAGAAAAATACCTGGGAGTCCATCAAGCCTAACCTTAAGTTATACTGTTGGAACTTATTATTTCACACTGGCCTTGTATCTGTATTCCTAGTATTTCCAGTTATGCTTCCCTACTTCACCCCTCCATATTTCTACTGTCCCTTTAAACTCATGTCTTGTAAATGTTATTTGTTTTCCTGTCAACAGTTAATGTTTTTCATGCAGCTGTTGGGGATGTAGGTGCTTGCTTTGGTTTATTTTCACTGTTCATATCAGCCCCTGTAACTAGCCTGGGGGTCTCCATTTTACGGTTGTTGAAATGTCATTGTCCCTACAGCACCCATTCACACCATATATCTCTATGTTGAAAGCACACATAACCTGAAAAAACTCTCTAGAAACACACAGACTGAATACGATTTAAAGAAAAAAACTATTACATCTAAGACAGTGTGCAAAGCTAACTGAAGGTAAATGCGGTATTTCACACCTGGTTGCAACTTGTTTTAATGAATTCTAAGCAAGCAGATAGGCATACTGTGGAGTTTGAAGGGTGCTGTCACATCATGTTCTCATACGCTAATGCAGCTCTCAGGAACAATGAGAGTTCAACAACCATAAAATGCAGACCCCCAGGATAGTTACAGGGACAAGTATTAACTGTAAAAATAAACTAAGGCAAACACATAGATCCCCTAACAGCTACATGAAAAGAGTTGTCTGTTGACAAGGCAATAAATAACATTTACAAGATATGAGGGTGTAGGACTCCTTTAAGTCTGTCCCACCCACTCTTGAATGCATTTATTGTCTCTGCACCACCACCTCATTTCGTAATTTGTTCCACTACTCTCTCCATGAAGTAGCACTTCCTAATATCTCTCTTAACCGCCCCCCAACCCCACTCAAGTTAAGGTGTTACCTAAGTGAAATAAAATCCATAGACTGTCAGCCTGGTGAGAAGTTGACAGTGCTTAACACTGGGAGATCATGGTTTAGAAGCTGACTCAAAATCCCGATATCTGGGCTGATGAGGCTAACGGTCAAGGATGCACAATGAATAACCAGAGAAGTACGAACCTCACATCTCCTATTTCAGAGTTCAGTGCTCTAACTACTAGTGCAGGCTGGTTTCAAGTAGTGATACTGTATGTCCAACACTGTGTGTGTGTGTGTGTGTGTGTGTGTGTGTGTGTGTGTTGCTGCCAGTGATTAAACCGGAAATGTTTAGGTGGGTGAACTCGTAAATCTAGATTTCTAGGTGATGGAACTGTCTCCTCTAAGTGAAGGAACTCTCACACAGAAGTCAAAGGAGACAGAGGTGGTGCAACTGTCATACAGTTTTTAAGAGGTGGTGGAACTGAGTTCCTGTGGGCTCCTGCCCGATTTAATCTCTGGTTGCTGCTCTGAGTTTAACTGAAAGCATCTTCAGCCCTCAGTGTGGACACTGGCTACCTAATGTTGCTCATTACGGAAACAGTTGTCTCATCTCCATGCGCTGAACATTCTGGCCAACTAGGACTTCATTCAATAAGAACCAGCCTATATCCCATATAGTCTGCCTCTGCAGCTACATGATCATGGCAGGTAAATGGACTAGGGCTACACAGTACTAATACATCATAAAATGGGTAGGGCAACTGCTGCATCCTGATTGGTTAGCAGATGTAAACTGTGAGACCACTGCCACTGGAAATATAAGTGCTGGCAATCAGCACACTAACATATCAACGCTTTTTGTAAAACATTCTTGACTTCCATTACAAACATGGCTGCCACCTTTACTCTCACTTAAAAAGTGAGCTAGGCTCTAAAAATGAAACTCCCTCAAAATTTGAGGGACAAAATGAATTAAATGTTCTTTCCCTTTACAATCTCCTTCTTACAGACATACTGTACACCAATTAAAAAAGTGAAATACTAGTCATAGCTTGTAAGAACAATAAAACAAGGTGCTGCGACTGCGTGTGGTCTGAAAACAAAACAAAATGGTAACATTAAATGCACACTGAAAATAGAAAATAGAGTTAGAATCAATGTTTTGACCATAGGTCTTCAGGAATTACCCAACTGTAGCTAGTGCAGAATCCAGCGGCCAGGCTTTTGACTGGCACGTCTAGAGCCAGTCATATTATGCCTGTGCTGTGCAGATTGCACTGGCTGCCTGTTCAGTGGCGGATCACCTTTAAGGTTGGCTTGCTGACCTTAAAAGCTCTACATGAACAGGGACCCAGCTACCTGCAAAATCTCCTGACTCCCTATTGCCCCCCCCGCCCTCTCCGATCTGCCAATGAAGGATTGCTAGAGATTCCCAGGGTTCGTTTAAAAACATTGGTTGCCCATAAAGATTTAAATCTGAGTTTAAAACATATCTTTTTAATTTAGCATTCCCAGATGAATTTTAAATTAAACTGATGTATTGCTATGTTTTAGTGTAATTTAAATTGTGTATGTTGTTTTTTAATTGTAAAGCAAGCGCCTTGGTTTTGGAAAGGCGCTATACAAATAAAGATTTACTTACTTTACCTAAAAGAGAAAAAAAAGCAAAGTAAGCAGAGAGGTAAGGGGTAATAAGGGATACACAGTATATGTGAGGAAAGAAAATAGGGGTACTTCCTGTGACGTCACACCTAGCATGGCTGCATAGAAACAGAGCTCCATCACCAGCAGTGCCTAAATCCTTGTGAAACTTCACAAAAATCAACAAAACTTCAAATTAAAGTATTGGAGGTGAGGACTGATTATGGGAAAATCAGGAAGACAGAAAATGTTTCCGTCACTGCAAGATGAACAGGAACAACCCCCTGAGCTTTCAGATTCAGAGATGTCACAGGAATCGGAGTCAGCTCTCTCAGCTCTGGAATTTGTCAAAAAGGGGAAACAAACACCGCAAAAACAAGAGAAGCTTGGTCTAATTTACAAAGAAATTAAAGCCTTTTGAGCAATATTAACAAAACACTAACAGAAATCAGAAAAGACGTTTCATCGTTGGAGCAACAAGCAGATGACTTAGAAAGACAGGCTACTAACAGAGACAACCACGTGGATGATACTGAATTGGCCATTAAGGACATTCCAGAAATGCAGACTCACCTATTTGCTCGACACGAAAATCTTGAAAATCGGGCGAGACGGAAAAACTTAAGGTTGTACGGATTTCCAGAAAGCCCCGTGGGCACAGACCTTCCTGGATTTTAGATTCATTTTTCAGAACCGCGCTGGATCTGGGGCCTGACTTTCCTATAAACACTGAGAGAATGCATAAGGCACTCGGCCCAAAACTGACAGCTCCATCAGCGAGGCCAAGGTCTATAATAGTCCGGTTCCTTCACTATGCAGTTAAGGATACAATTCTTCAACTATTGTGGCAACAACAAAAAATGTACACTATGGTTAAAAAAGGATATTTGTTTACCATGATTATGCTCCAGACACTCTGAGATAACATTGGTAATATATCCAGATTCTCCAAGCCCTACGCTAATTAAATATTAAATTCTGCACACCCCACTAGGGTTAATAGCTTAGTTTCCCGAGGGCCAAAGGGAATACCATTCAGCAACGGAGGCTCAGGAGGACTTGCAAAAGCAGAACCTTGAGATTTCCTCCCCGTCGATTACAGCCTGCAGTTATTGAGGGGTTAACAGTCGAGCTGGAAGCAGGTGACTAATCCCAGACAGAGAAGACAGCAATCTATGAATACTATGCTGCATGTTAAGGCCCGACGTCACTCTTTCCAACACCCTGCCAGTAATACCTGAGCTCTCAGAGATGTTGAGGAAAATCGCTTACACATAATCAATGAGGGTTAAGTGGGCACCCATTGGGGGGGGGCTTGTGTGACGAGACCGGGGGACTATCTTTGTTTGCCGGGGGCAGTGTGGCACTGATCCTTATTAACACTTATATTGAGATGGATTTTTGAAAGTTGAACAGAGGCTAAATTTAGATCACACTGTTCTCGGTGATGGCTGTCACAATTTCTGTCAACCAGATTTAAGTTTGGAAGTAGACTGAGTGTGAGGGCTGTCGGGCCCCAAGCGGGAGACGTCAGGAGCTCGTGGTGGGCTCCTTTCTGCAGCCAACCCCCTCCACCTCAAATTATGACAGAATAGTACCGTAAAAGGAAATCAGCTGTGAAACATGGCTATATATTCACCCTGATGGCTGGTTTATTGTCTAACATTGAAAAGAAGGTTGGGGGTGGGTGCCTTGCTGTCCACTGCAGTGCGGTGTTCACCTAAAATAATTTCCTGGGTTCTCTCCGCTCTGCCTTTCGTTTTGGTTCCCCCCTTCCTGCAGTGAGGTGCTCATGCTGCCCCACCATTTCTTTTAAATGATAAATGCCAGGCTCTGTGACGTTAACAGAGCACTGAACTGCCTCTTACTTTCTTTCTTACGCTATGTTTCCCTTGGAACGTATTAATTCCTTTAATAATGGTCCTGAATTCATTTTGTTTAGGTTGGCAATCAGGTTCAGGATAATTTCTGGATCCAGTATAATCTGACTCATACTGGCCCTGTGGGAGTAACAGAGAGAAATCAGTTAACTAACTTTGGATTATATTATATCAGGGGGCCCGTTGGCACCTCTCTGAGTGGATATTAACTTTACAATGCATCAAGCCAAAAACTGGCTAACACAAAAGTAACCATGACTCCAATACTAATATGACTTACAAGGCTCTGTGGCATTAACAGAACAGTAAACCTTTCCCTTTCTTTTTTTTTTTTTAAAGTCCCGGATTTATGCCAGGCTCTGTGAGCTGACAGAGCAAGGAACTGCCTCTTATTTTCTACGCAAGTCTTTGTCTGCCTTGGAACATATTAATTCCTTATAAATGGCCCTGAATTAATTTTGTTCAGGCTAACAATCGGATTCGGGATAATCACGGGACCCGGTATAAACTGCCTCATAACGGCTCTGTGGAAGTAACAGATATACGTGTTTACTAACTTTGGATTAGCACTCCTCCGAGTTGTTTATAACTTTACAATGCACCAAGATAAAAAAACAGCTAACACAGAGGTAACCATGGCTCTAACACCAATCTGACATACAAGACTCTGTGGGGTTAACAAAGCAGTACAACCTTATTTTTTAAGTCCCAGACTTAACTTGAGTTGGTACCTCGAGATCACCATTAATTCAAATGCAACTTTGCTCAAGTATGCTCTGCGAGATTAACAGAGAGATACAAACTTGACGTCAAGTTCGTTACTACCTATAGATTATGTCTTTTGCTGGGTCTGCTAATACTTTTCCTGAATTTGATATGCCTGACATAGGAATATTCTTAGCTTCTGGATAAACATGACTAAATCAGCACTGTGATCGAAACAGAGCACAACTTATTTTATTTTGAGCCCAGGATTTAAATTGTATAGGCTGTCACTCGGATTTGGGAACACTCTGGGCTCAGGTATCAACTGCTAAAAAGAAGATCTGTAGGATTAACACAGCGATATGCATAGGAACTATTGACTTTTACTATTTATGGGTTAAGTTCCATTTTTGGACCTACTGGCATATTTGCGACCTGTTCATGAGTTTTATTAATAAGCTTTATACCAATTATAGCTAGCCCAGGAGCATTTAGAGCCCCTGTATTAACTGTTGGAAAAAGCTCTGTAAGATCAATGGGGTTCCATGTCATAATAGTAATCACAGAATAGCGATCGCTATTATGGCGAGAATATATCACCGAAAAGCAAATCAGCGATATACACTTTCAGGCAACCTGACATCTAGAATCAAAAAAAGTGTTTTTTTTTGGGGGTCAGCTCCACCTCCCCTTGCAGGGGCCCCTGCTTCCCCTTAATAAGGACTATCAACTCCGGAGGGGTGCATGTTGGGGAAGGGGCAAATCCTGCATCGCACGAAAAATTAAGTGCCAGAGCCGCAGGCAGTGGCAAACGTTTTACACACCCAGTGCCAGTCCCGAACCTTGTACCTGTTGCACCACAGCTAGCCACACACACCACCACACCACACCACACAGCTAGCTCGGTGGCAGCAGGTATGCCCATCCCTCAAAACCCATTCCCTGTCCATCCCCTTCCCCTCACTTCCCCCTTCCTGTCACTCACACATCACCGCAGCGGTTCAGGACAGTCATACCTTGCAGGGTAGCTCATGAGTACAGCGCCCAATATGAGTTGCCGTTTTGATGTGGTGGCCATATTCGGTCACTATACTCATGGTATACCATCAATACCACCATCACTCCTCTGCCAGTCAGCTCTGGAGACCCCAAGGGCTCGATCTTCGGTCCATTATTATTCAGCATCATCCTGAACACCCTACCAAAATCCTGGCTAAGTAATCTTCTACTCTACGCAGATGATGCAGTATTGTTTGCCTCCCTCTCAGATCACACAATCCTACAGTCCTCCCTGCAACTTGCCTTCAACCACATCGAAAACTGGTTCATGGACCACAGACTGGTGGTCATTGTAATGCCTTTGCCCAACATCAGAGCAAGGACTGTGATGCCCAACTAACAATCTTTTCCAAATCTCCTCCCGCTGGAACAGGTACATACCTATAAATACCTGGGTCTTACATTTGATCCCAGCCTCTCATACCACCCACATATCAATAATCTTTCTTCAGCCATAAATATGCGCACAGGACTACTGTACTGGCACAGAGACTACCTATCGCCAGAGGCCCTTAACCTTTGCTGTTACCTCCTCTGTTCTTTCTCTAGTAGATTATGGGCTAATTGTATACTCAGCCACCGACCACACTGCTCTAAATAAAATCCACTTAGCCAGCAACAAAGCATGTAGACTCCTCGCCGGAGTAGACAGGCGTGCCCACAGCTACACCCTATATGCCCTAACAAATATCCTCACTCTAGAAAGAGTTCGTTACCAAACAAATCTCACCAAAAAAATTCAACTAGGCTTTACCCCCCCCTTGAGTTTCTGCCGCCCTCCGCACTGCCCATGCCTCAGTAAACACCCGCTCGACAAATAAACAGATATGGGCTGTTCCCAGGGTTGCGACCTCACTAGCCCAAAGGTTCTTTTCCTACAGAGCACCGTTATGGTACAATGAACTTCCTCTGGCCGTTACCTCTGTCGCCAGACTAGGCCCATTCAAAATAGCCCTTTAAGACCACATACTCTCCACCCGTTGCTGCCAGTGCACCAGCTAAATATGGGCTGCTGCGTAGCTTCCACCAATACCTGGCTACCGGGCCTTGGCTAGGCCTGCCTGGTCCTGTCTCAGTAGTGAAGCTGGGATGTAGATGCCAGCAGGTGCGTTAAACCATCAGTATCACCAATACCACATGGATTAAGTATGGGCTAAAGTGCTCTGTATCCTACTGCTGTTAATTCTCTATACAAGATTGACTGTGTTAATGAAAATGTAGGTGTCCCGACTGCTTGCATCATGGCAATTACAAGCTCCTTAGCTGGACTTGTTTAGCTACTTAATTGTATAGACCTCACCCTCCTTACTAACTGTACTGTACATTGTCAATTACAAGCACCTTTACAGACTTGGATAGATACCCAACTGTATAGGCCCCATCCTCATTGCTGTTTGTATTGTTCATACCTTTTTATTTTTTTCTTTTCCCTCCTTGTATTATTATATACTGCTTGCTTTTGATCTGTATTGTATTCTGACGAGGAGCCTTTGTAAATGAGTCTTTGACTCAAAGGTTGTAATTAAAATAGAGTGATACTGCTTTAACTTCAAGTCCTTTATTAAGTGTGGCCTGCCTTTTAAAATGGCCTTATTGATCTCTGTCCCAAACTTTCAATGACTTTATTCTTCACCGAACTGAATTCGACTATACTAAGTAATCTGGTTAAAATTACCGCACTTGAAAATGTAAGCAAACACAGATAGCCCCTTCTGATAACCCTAGCTATAGGGCCTTGTTTACTCTCAAGGCAGGCAGTTTGCTAACAAATACAAAACAAATAAAAATTCAAAACAGGAGATCATGGTCGAGGGCTACCTTCAGCTTGGTAGCAATGGTTATACATGTACGGTCTCAACCTGTTATGTTGATTTTTAGGACCACATTCTCTAGTATAAGAATCCAACTCCTACAGCCTCTTAGTAAAGATAGTAAAGCATGGAATAACATGATGTCTTGGGTCTTCCTTCTGGCCATGGGAAGAAAGGGGCATATACCCCTGAGGGCTATATATTAATTTGGTCTACAGATTATTAATTACTGAAGGAAGATGATCTCAAGTTACTATTTCCTCTATTAGCTCACTGAAATGTTGGGGAGGGAGGTATGGATTTATTAAACTTAAGACTTCCCAGCTGGTATGGAAAGCTGGACCAGAACCCACCTACTTTAGATCTTACTGACTATCCCCTTAAAATAAAATATTTGATTTCAGGCACTACTGAACGGACATTCTGATGCAGCCAGATTCCAACATCAACTAGGCGTTGCTGGGTTTAATCAACTCATTTTCAAACCACTTTTTATGGTGTATGTTTATTTTTTTTCATATGTTATTTTGGGATACATATGTCTCATCGGAGGCCTGGGGGAACATTTCCCCGTGCTCTTCCTCAGGCTCGTGGTCCTACATTATGGACCTACATACCATCATGGAGCACACAGGGCAGAACATAATGTTTGCCCTCTCTTGGAAGCCACTGTGTACATAGTTTGCAGCTGTACTGGGCTTACTGGTGCAGTTTTGGTTATAGATCAATGCCAGGCCCATTGGTTAATATACGCTTTTATCAGAGAAGCCATGGGGGGCCGGGAGTTGCCCCATTGCAAGCCACTGTTGTTGCGCCACCCCCACAGCCCCTCTGACCAGTTGTTGCCCCCCGTTGAAATCTGAAATGGCACCCCTACCTTTTATCTGGTTTACTAGTTCTCATCGTGAACACCAAAAGAACAAGCACCAGGATAAAAATACTTGGGTGCTAAATGTAAATAGCAACCACAGATAAACAATCAGAAAGCACCCAAAACAAAAAAGCCACACTGAAACAGGACTCATAGAAAAACTTACTGTTTAATAAAAAAAAAGTGCAGTTAACATCCAACACATCACTGGACACAGAAAAAACGTTGGGAACAGAGTAATGACGTCAAGGCAACTGCCCCAAACCACTGATGTGTCACTTAGTCACATCAAGCTTCCTCAGAGTGATCTACTGCATCCAATTGTACCCACATATTTATAATGACCCATGTGCAGTTGCCATGACATTATTACTCTGTTCCCAATGTTTTTTCTGTCTCCAGTGATGTGGTGGATGTTAACTGCACGGTTTTATTAAACGGTGAGTTTTTCTATGAATCCCGTTTCAGTGTGGCTTTTCTGCTTTGGGTGCATTCTGACTGTTAATCTGTGCTTTCTTGTTCTCACTCTATTAATATTAAGGCAACAACACACGATATTGTGATATCAGATTTATTTTTTCAGACAGGATACAGGATGGACTCTACAATGGAGGAGACTGAACTCCATGGGTGGGTTCTTCTGTGACAGCTTGGCACTCTGCTTCATCGGATTCTTCGAGATGGGTGAAAGCTGTGGCGGGGGTCCGTTGGTGGACTCGGGATACTGGAGGGATACATATTTTGGCAGAGTGCTGGTGCTCCCTCCGTCCCTCTCATTGCAGCTGGTTAATGATTTATCATGGCTGTCTCACCAGTTAGATTCCTCTCTCTTAACATCAATGGCATTAACAACCCTGTAAGATGAACAAAATGTTTTCAATTTCTTTTTGCCCACCCTGCTGAAGTTTATCTACAGGAAACTCACCTCTCCCCTCAGGAACATCTTAAGCTATCTTGGGGAGGCAGGTACACAGTAAACTCCTCCTCGTATCGAAACAGAAAATGCAAAGGGGTTGCCATCCTATTGCCAGCCACTACCCCCTTTGAACTCTTAAAACAATATTCTGATTCGCAGGGTAGATATGTTATACTGCAAGGTCAGTTATACCAAACCCAGGTAACTCTAGTTAATGTTTATTTGCCCCTGATCACCAATACTGCAATCATTAGAACTTTTCTAGCTAAACTATTGGAAAACATGAGGGGCAGCTGATCTTGGGGGCAGCTTTAAATATCAAAGACAAAGAACCTCTGTGCGCAAACACTGAGGCAAGGGTTACCCCAAAGGGCATTTGGCTGGGAAGCCAAGTTTTCAAGAAAATACAAAATCACACATGCCCCCACAATGCAAAGCATCATGGGCTGCATATGCAAATCACCACAGAATGTTATGCTGGTCCAACTTTAAATATAAAGTTTTATATTTAAAACTTTAAATATAGTTTAAAGCTTTAAATATAGTTATATCAATTGATCTCAATACCTCTAACCTTAAAAAATATTGGGGATCCCCAGCCCAAAAGTACCTGTGCACTAACTTAGTTAACTTAGGCTTTGTAGATATTTGGCACCAACTCTTTCCCACTACTAAAGTTTTTTTCCTTTTCTGGAATAGACACCAGCACTTTTCCCACCTAAACTACTTTCACACCACATGTGAACACCGTAGTAATATATTAGATATTTCATACGGTCCACAGACCCTTACTGATCACCGCTCACTTCTTCTAAAAGTTAATTTGGGAAAGGAGACGAAAACCTCTTTCTGGAGATTAAACACATCTTTGTTGAAAGATGAGCATTTCAGACACTAATTAGAGAATACCGCAGGTCATTATGGACAATTAATTCTCATATATCAAGGTATCCATGCTTTGAGACACAATTAAAACAGTTTTAAGGGGAGGATATCATTTCATACTTCATATAAGAAAAAGCAACAAAATGACAAATATTGCTGTCTACAAGATGACCTTGCCTTTTTCAAAGTTCTGTATGTCCCAAGGGATAGTGTGGTGCAATCTATAATTTGGAAATTAAAACAAGAAATTCAAGCTGTTATAGATATGAGGACATCACACAGCAAGCCTTAGATTATTTGAAACAGGCCCATTATGAAGGCGGAGTGAGGGGAACGCATCTCTTAGAACTACAAGTACATCATTGAACAGCATGTATCACACAGATAAAAGATCCACTTTCAGGTAATCGGATGCATGTGAGATAAGAGATCACACATGTTCAAGGCGTACTATCAAAAACTATACACGGACCCTATCCCACTTAATTTAAATAATATTCAGCAATATCTCTCATCCTTGCCTCTTCCTAAACTTACAGAGCAGCAGAAAACCCAACTGGAGGCTCTCATAACTCAGGAAGAAATAGCATTTGCTATCTCTGGAGCAAAAGTGCATAAGTGCCCAGGCCCAGATGGGTATCCTTTAGAATGGTATAAAGTTTTCTTAGAACAACTGCTTCCAACTTTACATCGGACATATAGAGGGGTCGCAGAAGGGGATTCACCTCCAGCAACTTGGAACTACGTTACTTTAGTAACGATACTGAAACCTGGAAAGGATTCCATTATCCCTACCTCATATCGACCAATCTCAGTTCTCACTGTGGATTATAAAATGTTATGTCCATTTGGGCACACAGACTAGAGACACTATTATCCATGCTAATTCACCCAGATCAATCGGGCTTTATTAGAAATAGGCACATCCTGAATAATATTAAGACGTACAACCCTTATTCTGGAATATGTTAAAGAATGACAGATCCCAATAGCCCTAGTAAGCCTTGATGCAGAAAAGGCCTTTGATAAGGTCTCATAGAATTTCTTATGGGGAACGCTAGAGGCATTCAGTTTCCTGGAAATGTTTTGAGCGTGGCTTCAGCAGATTTATAATCTGCCCCTGGCATATATACGGATTCATGGTTCTTATTCAACTCCTATATGGTTTCAAAGACGTACAAGACAGGGCTGTCCTCTATTGCCCCTACTTTTTGCATTATACATAGAACCCCTAGCTATAACACTAAGGAAGAATCCGTATATGGAGGGGCTGCCCCAAGGTGGCAGAGAATACAAAGTTACATTGTACGCCAATGATGTGCTCCTCTCCCGGCTTAATCCAGAAATATCTCCTCCAGCAACATGGTTAACAATACGAAGATTTGGAGAACTGGTGGGATTCTATTTAAATTTACAGAAAACATTTGTACTCTTATTTTTCTTTACGCCCTCTCCTATACTACAAGATCTTCTTCCTTTTAATTGAAGGAAAACAAAAGTTAAATATTTAGGGATAAACATACCAACAGACTTGGGAAGCTTAGAACTTGTGAACTTCAAACCTCTTACACAAATCAAATGACAGATGATTTGAGTAGATGGACCCGGTTCCCCCTTTCTTTTTTCTTTTTCCCCAGAATTGAAGTCATCAGGATGAATATCCTTCCTCAATTGCTATATTTATTTCAAACACTTCCTTTGAACCATTCTCATTTTTATTCTTCCTCGTGGAATAAACTGACATCTAGATTTATATGGGGTGGCTCCAGACCATGGATATGTTCAGATTGCTTCAATTATCTTTGCAGAAGGGGTGCGTTAACCTCCTAAACTTGGAGAATTATGCTAGGGCTTCTCACCTAAGTATAATTTGGACATGGCTTTCTCCATAGGCTCAGCCAATTTGGAAGGAGACAGAGTTCATGCTCTATGATATGTATGACACTGGCCCTCTGTTGTTCTCCAAAGGTACAAAGCCTCCACCCCTTACAGATTTTCAACCCTTTATGGCTAACACCTTAAGGCTATGGAGAAGCTTAGTTAACCATCCAAGATTAGCTTGGGTTTTTTGCTTTTTGAGAGTTCTATCAGAAGAAACTGAGTTTCTCCCTGCTAGAATTAATAATACTTTTTCTCACAGGAGACACTTAGGTCTCACTTACATCTATCAATTTTAGACCATAATAGAGTACTCCCCTTCTCGTCCTTGCAACAACAATATAGTCTGACAGGCCAAGATCATTTCAGACATTTACAGATACGCACATTCCTACTACATAAACGGCAGAAATATGCAAGACTGCCTAATTCTACTCCTGTACTTCTCACCATGTTTTTAGATGCTACACAGGGAAATGACTGGCCCCATTTAACTGGGAATTTCTACAGAGGATTGCAGGATTACTTAGCTGATACATCCCAAACTATCTCAGATGTGTGGAATAAAGAATTAAATATGTATTATCTCCTTTGATTTGTGGTCCAGATATACATTACCGGCAATTAAAGTTACATCCTCGATATGTTGGAGTGAGTATGCATGCAAATGTAAGAGTTTTTTATTTTTTTTTGGCACTCCAGCCATTTTACTTAAATTCGTTCCCCCTAAATATGGCATATGCTGGAGACAATGTGAGTGCAGCATAGCGATACACTCACATGTGTTCTGGTCCTGCCCAGCACTATTGGACAAATATCACTGCACAATTTCATGAGCTCTCTATCTCCCCGGACTGCATAAACCCGCTAATGATACTGTTATCCATCCCCCTTCAGGGCACTCTTTTACTAGGTGCTCATTAACTCCTTTCTATTTAATAGCAGCTAAAAAGCCATTGCCAAACGTTGGATGACCCCAGCTCCTCCAATGATTGGGTTATGGCAGAAAATAGTTAACTAAATATATAATATGGAAAAGTTAATGGCCTCCATACATAACCAGTCACCCCGATTTCTTAATAAGTGGCAATGATAGCTAATGTACTACTCACAAATAGACCCCAGACTTCCTGCCACAGAAAGATGAGAGAGGAGGGACTGACAGGGGACGGAAAAGTGGGGGGACCATTGGTGTCTGACAGAAAGAACTCCTATTATACAATGTAATTTAATAATGTGAGGAGGAGAGGATGGTATTGATGGGAGTTGTGTTGTGGGGGACAGGAGAGATGACCAACCAGCCTCCAAGCTATGCTACGTTACTCAAAAATTCTGCGACTTTATTTTTTAATGGGAAATTCAGAAAGCAAAACTATACAATATCGTACACAAGAGATAGTTACTGCTCCTCCCATGTATTCGATATCTATAATTTATAATCCTTGTTGATATGAACTGTATGATGTCTTTCTATGTGTTTACCTCAACAAAAACTTAAGAAAAAAATAGAAAGAAAATAGGGGGAGGATCTAGGAGAAAAAGAGATAATAAGCAAGGTAAGAATAGAAACTGGAAAACAAAAAGGTGATGATGGGTATGAAAATGAATAAGCTGAGGAGTCCTCAAATGGGGGCTTATAAACTGGGCATAATAAGAAGACTGAAAGGAGGCCAGCCCGGTGGCGCTGAGGGTTGGCCCGTTGGCACTGAGGGTTGAGGCGCTGGATGCCACAACTCATGCTATGCTGGCGACCCGGGTTCGGGAATGGACTGAGGTCATTGGGGAGCTGGCATGGGGGGTGGGAGCAGGCTCGAGCTGCCTAATGTTGGCTCTCCTCTCCCGGGGAGAGGGGTCGCATTCCCACTGCCTCCGGGTGGAGGTTCGGTGGCGGTGCAGGTGGGTAATGGGCAACTGGTAGGGTGGGACATCCCACAGTGTGTGATGCACGCATGCCTCCACACGTGTGCACTCACGCCAAGGACGTGAGGGTGGGCAAAAATGGGAAAAAAACACTAAACAAGTAGTGGGAAAAAAAAAAGAAGGCTGAAAGGTGACAAATGTGGAGGAAAGAGACACAGATATCTGTAGAAAATGAAAACAGATGTGAACACATAGCTGGAATGCCCATGTGAAGTGTATACACACACACACATACATACACACACGCGCGCACGCACACACACAATGGAAGTGTGTGCAGACATGCCCACACTCGCAAATGTACCATGCACACAAAGATATGACAAGGGTGGGGGTTAAAAGGACAGACTACACGGGTAAACTATAAGGTGGCTGAAAGATTTTAGTAGAAAATAAGTCTGTCATTTAAATCATTGGGTGCTGGGAGCCTAGGAAGATGATCAGCTTGGTTTCCGTGTTTTTTTCTTTGGTCAGCATCCAGGAAACCCTGCTGAAGGACACAAACAGAAAGGTCATTGACATTTATGGTCCCTGGGATACAATGGGCTTGTCAGTGTCTCCATTCCTGATTGTCCTGTAATGTTCCCTGAATCGGTCAGCCAGGTGTCTGCCAGTTTCTTCAATGTAGATAGCCGCATACTTTCTGCAAAAAATGCATCACATTATTGGAAGTGCACGAGAACTCCTTGGTGATATGAAAAACACCTGTGCCCTTGAATTTCAGTGACACTAGAAATAAATCTGCAGGTACAAAAGCGAGTTCTGTTGCAAGCTTTGATACCTGGTAGGGAGGAATTGTTTGGAGTAAGTAGGCTGCTTTGCACCACGAGATTCCACAGGTTGGGTGGTCTGAGGTAGGAGGCACTTAGTGGCTCTGTAAAGGAAGCTTCGATATACTGTACAAGGAACTATCTGCAGAACAGGGAAGTTCCTAGTGATGGTCCTGTGAAGAGTAGGAGTATTAGAATGGAAGGGAAGTACCTGCAGAATGCGTCATCATTGCTGTATGACAGTATCCCTCTGGAGAGGGTCAAGGTTATGGGTCATATTACTGACCCGAGTATTCTGCCCACTGTGCTTTCTGTGTATCCCATTAATAAAAAACAAACAAAGAAAACAAAACTGTGCACTATTTGAGCCTGCTCAGCAAACTTATCATCACTGCTCATAGATTTACTATCTTGAGCTTCTTTCCTGACCATCAAAACCCCCCTTCCTACCCTTTCCTCTCTAGCAGGGAAAGATTTATTGATTACCTTGCCCGGATAAAACTGACTCCCTGGCTTTGCTGAGGCCTTCTGTTGTGTGTGTATTTGTGTGTGGAGAGGTCAGGGGCGTCATGCAACCAGAAATTGTGGAGGGGCACAAAATCCACATCTCTGTAGGGGTGTCTGGGGGCATGCTCCCCCGGAAAAATTGAGGTCAAATAGTGCATTTTGGTGACTTTTAGCAGACCAGGAAGCTGTTCCCAAACAAGCTAAATACCATAATAATGACAGAGCAATGATAATCTTTTCCATTCTTGTTCAGTCTGTGGACAGTTACCATTTGTATTGGACACAATACTCCAGGTGTGGTCTCACCAGTGACCTGTATAGTGGCAGAATAACCTATTCCTTCTTAGTGGCGATGTCCCTGGCTATGCAACTCAGCATTCTGTTTGCTTTAGCTGCTGCTCTATGGAACTCTGCTGTGCGTTTCATGTCGCCTGTACCATAACCCCCAGGTCTTCCTCATCTTCTGATACCTTCACAGGGACTCCCCCTAGCCAGTAGCTTGCTTTTGGATTTTTGGCTCTCATGTGTTACACTTTACATTTTTTAGCATTGAAACCCAACTACCAGATGTCAGACCACCTCTCCAGCTTTGCCAGGTCCTCCATTAGATCCTACCTCCCTTCCTCTGTGTCCACCCTCCCACAGAGCTTACTATCATCTACAAAGAGACAGATTTTACTCTTGACCCCCTCAACTATGTTGCAAATAAATACATTGAACAACACAGGTCCCAGCACTGAGCCCTGTGGGACACCACTGGTCACTGGCCTAGGTTCGGACAGCTCACACCCTACCATTACTGGTGGGGTGGTTAAGTGACTTGATCAAGTCACTCAGTATGGAAGTGGAGTTTGTGGGACTCAGACCTAGGGCTGCTTGATGTCCCAAGCTCATTCGCAGCTCATTACTGTAATTTCTAGGCTATACTCTAGGCCAGCCTCATTTAGCATGCTTCAGTGGGCTAAAATAAATATCCATAAAATGTGGCTTTCACCTACAATATATAACTGCACCAATAATCAGCTGTGGTTTCCAATTTATTTTTTAATGATGATGAATAGCTGCCTTACAACAGTTGGCATTTCTTGGTGGTGGGCAAGGTGCAGCTGGTAAACCAGAGCTATCTGTGGCTTTATACTGTAACAGACACACTAAAGCAAGACAACAGTAAACCACTTTTATTAATGTCAGCCTTGCACTGGTTCTAAAACATTTCTTTGGAACAAAGTGAACTGCACAAAGGAATATAAACTGTATGCGTCCTCCACCACACCACAGCCTCAGACCTTTGCGTCCTCCACCACATCACAGCCTCAAACCTTCCTCTCTATTTGCTCCTGACCACCCCCTTGTGAGGTCTATGTAAACTTCCACCTCTACTGAAATAGGAATGAAATGTGTAGGATTACGAGACAGCCTTGCTGAAACTCTACGGTGGGAAAATGAGGGGTTTTATATACTTGCTTCACTGCTGAACCCAAATAGTATCCTGGCTTGTAAGCAGTAGGTAGAGAAGACAATTAACTCTGGATGTCATTTTGAATGCCAACTAAGAAACACAACCAAAAGGAACAGCTGCACTGCACAAGCATGCACACCCAGCCATGACCAAGTTAAGCTATTAACCAACAACTATGCATCTTTTTTTCCTTGTTCTCCCACTGCTCTGCATTTTCCTCTTCACCATCATGCAACTCAGTACCAACTGTGGGAACTGGTGGCTCCACTCTAGTGAGCCAACTCTCACACCTGCAGTGGGCCTGGGAGGTGGTGAAGGGAAAATAAGTTGGTCAGTATAAAGATTATAGCAAGACTCTCCAGGACAACATTCCAACTTCAAGCCAGGCTGGATTTTGCTTTGAAACTGTCCCCACCCAGTGCCATGGTGCAGTTCTGCAGCAGTCAGTAAGTGAAGGATTTCCCCACCCCAGAAAGGTGCAATCACTTTGATACCCCCATCCCAGCTGGTAACTAATGGGTTCCTCACCCCACTGCCGGACTTTCCCCTCCCAACCAGACCACACTGTTGTCACATGTCCTAATCCTTCCCACGCCTCAGCAAGTGGGTGGCACTGAAGGAGGCAGGTGGCACTCATAACCCAAGAGTAAACACCTTCTGTCGGGAGCTGCTGCAGTAACCCACCAGTGTAGCAGCATGCTGCATGGCTCTCTCCTTACCTCACTCTGCCCGGGAAACTCACCTCTAGGATAACAGTCCTCCCTGAAAATATTTCCCAGAACTTCAAAAAATGTCACAGGAGGCCCATGGCTGCTGCCGCTGCTACTGCCAGAGTTCAGCCACTTCTATCTTGCTGGCCGTGTCATGGTGCATTCTGAATCCTCGTAGGTCCCTGTTCCTTCTTGCTCCCACAGTTTTGCTATCAAATTCAGCTCACTAACACATGCCAAATCTTAATGGGAACCTGCACCCCTCTGCAAGTCTAAGGCTCAGCCACGGAATTTACCTAGACAACACTGAATAACAGTCCTGCTGCCTGACGTATATTCAACACCCAAAAAGCAACTTTAAATTACCTGAAGTAAAAGATAAGCCGATTGCCTCACTGAGACATGGAGGCAGACATCTGTGTACAGAGAATGATATGGAATTCTCTGGAGGACTGCAAAACCACTGAAACTCAAAGAGGAAGAATAATGCTGATCTGACGCACTCCAACCGTGCCCCCTACTCGCACCAAATGTCCTCAGAAATCAGAGCCCTTTTACGAACCAACCATGGCCCATCACCAGGAAAGCAGATGCTAAGCCAGACTCACCCGTCTCTGCTTGATGCTGGAACTGCTACTCCTCTCCTGGAAAAGGATGATGACGTGGCAGCACATACACAAAAATCTCATTCAATACAGCGGCCCGACTCAGCTTCGCTTTTTCTCATTTGGGTCATCTCCTCGGTCTGTTGTCTCCTTAGTCTGCTCTCCTTTTGCGCATAGTGAAGAAGGCACATGAAATTTTAAAGCATGCTTTGCCGCGCGTCAGCTTCTCCATGTGATTGGATAGCTCCTTGGAGACAGCCAGGCAGAGGCAGACAACACAAACTGGAGAAGTGATTGGTAGGAACTAAATCTTAAGTCATCACGGACCACCAATCCCATCTCACACACCAGCCAGCTAGCAGTAAACAAAACCTCACCCACATCACCATGTTCATAAAAACCCTATATTGTTTTGAACAGTCTGATTTTCTAGAAAATAAAAATACAATAAAATATCTTCTTAACTAGTCTGGGCAATTAATTTTGGGGGGCCACATGCCCCCTCGGGCCCTATGGGCATGACGCCACTGGGAGAGGTGAACGTTCTGCCAGTGGTGTTCTGCAGAAGTCTGAATTCCTGCATTCCATGAAAAACAAACATTTCAAGCTACTGAACGTATGCAAAGACAGATGACAGACAGGTGGGAGACTACTTTTTGCTAGTTACTTTTAACAAAAGAAAATACCTGTTTTTAATTAAAAAAGTTGAATGTGTTTTCCTTAAGACATCTTAGTTTACCGATGTTACAAGTGCATTAAGACAAGGAGTGGGTAGTTATGTGACAACTGCACTTCGAGGTGCTGAAGGTATTCGGTGTAAATGCCTCATGCTTCATAACGCACCTGGGCATGTGTTCATCACATAACTACCCACACACTGTTTTGTCTTACACAACATTCTGTCCTGAATTCTATGTGCTGCTCCTGCACTGCCGTGACTAGCAAAGGTAAACTACAAATGTCTCAATGTCCTCAATCTGTACTGCTTAACTTGCAATGGTAAGGCTAGCATGACACTGCTCCCACACTTCTTTGGTATCAACATTTTATTGAATTTTAAATTCAGCTCATTACAATACATGGTACAGTACATGTACTGGTATAATGAGATGAGCTAGCCAGGGCTGGAAATCCTAACCCCTTGGAAATTCAGCTCTGTGAAAAGGTTAATGCGGGAACCCCACCAAGCACAAAAATACATCTTAGCTTCTACTACAACCACTGGATTCAGACACCATTGGTTTCAGATAGTGTGTTTGGTACCTTCTGAGTTGGTCAGAGGATGAGTGCAGACACATTCTTACTTCTGCGTGTAGAGAGTTATCTTTACCATGGCACACTAGAGAGTAGGTGTTTGTGTGTGTACGGTGGAAAGGGGGGTCTGCTCCCACACTTATACCGGCACCTACAGTGAGTGCCATGCTCTCAGCAGGCGGATATCTTTGAGCAATTGCTGTCTGTAAGGAAACCTGCAGAAGGCTTCATTTAGCCTTTCTTTGTTTTCACATAATTGTTCGAGACCAGCGCTTCCTACTGTAAGACAGCATGCTAACACACTATTTGAAGCCTTTGTTGGGGGTTGGGTGAAGTCATTAACTTTGGTTTTCAGCTGTCCTAGTCCAACTAACTCTAACAGGCTGACTGTGTCGTTTGTCCATCAGGTGTTGACAGTGTCTGTATATCTGGTGTGAAGGACAGAGGGTACGTGCTGTGGGATTTCTCATGGAAGCACTTATTGGATGTAACTACTACAAGAGGTGTGTAGTGCCCAGTGCTTCCAGAGGGTTGCATGAACAGGAACCCACATAAAAATACACATGTGCACTCAAACACAGAGTTATATAGACACACACACTCACACACTACTCCAGATAAGGTGAATTCTGGCCTATTTTACTAACCAATTGTTAGGAAATACTCATTAAACATATGTTTGATGAGTACTGATACTCCTCCCAACCCATGGAAATGCTTCAAAAGGAGCTGTTTTTTTCTAAGTTTAAAGTATTTTACTCATCAGAATTTTTTTATTTTTTTTTTATTTTAGTCTTTGGTAACCGGGTAGGGCCCACTAGGCACAAGTGCCTGTTTTCAGGGGGTGACCTGGGCACACTGGGGAGGTTAAGTGACTTACTCAGAGTCACACAGTATGCAAGTGGAGGCTGTGGGAATCAAACCCCGGTCTGCTGGATGTATCAAGCTCATTCACAGCGTGTTACTCTAACCGCTAGGCTATACTCACATAATGGCAAAAACAGTAAGCACATTACTCTTGAATGCCATCATTATCTGGAGCACTGCAGACACAGACACACACACACACACACACACACACACACACACACACACACACAGTGGCCCCTATACAATAACGGACAGAGTGGCTATGTCCCATGGATCCATGACACGTAGCCACTCCGCACCCATTGCACCCCCCGTGTGGGATGCAAAGCAAGGGCCGCACAGCTGGTACGTACTTGATCCCCTGGCCGCATGGACAGCAGTGTGCTGGGGTGGGCAGGGAGGCGTGCCGGCACTATGTGCCATGCAGGAAGATGCATATCGCCGCACACTGGGGGCATAGGAGGACACCGTCTATGCCTGGGGAGACTCTGCCGTAAGCTTCCTACATGCCCAGCCCCACACATAGCTGTACAACACACATGCTACTGGGGTGGGGTAGGGACTGCCCCGCAATGACTGGCCACATGCCCAGGTTGGATGCCAGCCCCCCCCATACACAAGCCAGCCCCGTAACTATCTTGCAGTGGACACACCCTGCCCAACCTCAGGGTGTCACGGCCAGAACTCCCCAACCCCTGCATGTGGCTGCTAGGTCCCCCGTACAATACCTACAGCTCCCACCACCCAGTGGATGACTGTCCATGGCCCAGTGTAGTGCCATACAAGCCCCCCTCCCGCACACATGGGTGCCCCAGCTGCAACAACCTGGGACCCGACCCCAGTACTCCTGCCCTCTCAATGGTGGTCAGTGGTTCCCCCACCCCCAGTGGCACTGACACCCATCCCCCAAAGCCCCCGTACCTTCATGCCGGTGCTGCGGTTAGGAATGGCCAGTGGCACAGCCCTTCTCACACCTCTACAACCACCGGCCATCCGACGTGGAGGTGTGAGGAGGGCTGTGCCACCAGCCGTTCCAAGCTGTGGCACTGGCTTGAAGGTATGGGAGTTGGAGGGGTTGGGTGTTGGTGCTGCAGAGGGTGGGGGGACACTGACCACCAGTGCTAGGGTGGGGCATATGGGATTGGGCCAGAGGGTGTGCAGGAAGTGCAGTACGAGGCAGCGTCCTGGGTGCAGATGCCCAGCAATGGAGGGGGGGTACACTGCAGCCCGGGTCGAGGACATGCCGGTTGGGGGGGGCTTGCACAGCACCGGGACAGGGCTGACATGTGTGTGTGTATTGGGGGTGTGCTTGTCAGGATCTGGGCCAGGGTGGCACTGTGTTGGGGTGAGGGGTGCCCCTGGACATTCGGGGATGGGGCAACCATGTGCTGGGCGGCGTGAGCCACGGTGCCCATTGGACTTCGCAAGGAGGACCATGTCGAATGCAGCCGCATGGGTCCAGGTGACCGCTGGTGTAATTCATGCACCTGGACCCGTGCCTGACCGTGTAAGGGATCCACTGTGAGAGCCATGCCGGGCATCCCATTGGATGCCCGACTGGGTCAGCAACCCCACTCATGGCCACCCTGCGCGGTGTGGGGGGGGGCATACCCTCAGACAGGTAGCGGCAATTGATGAATATGGCCGGCATGTAATTCCCACCCAATAGTGCATAGGGGCCATTATGTGTATTTGCTCAGATGCTAGACACAGGCACATATATCAAAAGATTTAAGGTCCAATATTCAAACCCAGGTTTCCGCTAATGCTCTGAGTGGGGCCATAATCAGAGGCCTCAGGAGCACTCTCCAAACTGACAGCACCAAGTGCTAAAATACTGCTGTACCTATGCAAATGAGAGGGGTCCCCTCATGCATACAGATGCAGTGGCATAGTCAAAGGTTTGCGGCAGCAGTAAACTGCCCCCCATGTGGCACCATTTACTGCCACTGAAAATCTCTTAACTGGGCACTAAACCCGCTTCCCCCCACAAACACAGGGCGGCTGTACTGCAGCCGCCCACTCCTGTGCCATGTTGTCCCCCTCCTGTCTCCCGGTATATCTTACTATGGTACTCCCTGGTGTCTACTGGTTCCACCCCACCCTCTGATCCCTCAGTATATCACATTACATCACTCCCTGGTGGTTTGGTGGTCTCCCATCTTCCAGATCTTATTACATTACTCCCTCGTGTCCAGTGTTTCCCCACCCACCCCTTGATCCCCCAGTATATCACAATACATCACTTCCTGGTGGTCCAGAGGTTCCCTTCACCCCCCAGTCCCTCAGTATATGGTATTACATTATCCGTGATTCAGTGGTCCACCACTGAACAGCCTGCAACCAGACCTGCCCGGCCACATACCATCTACTCGCACCCTCTGCCTTATCCAGGTGTCCTGCGCCCTCACCTCCTCACAGCTACGCATGGTGGCCGGCACAGTTTTCTCTTCACTGTCATTGCCGATGAGCTGTCAGTGAGTGCGTCTACTGTAGAAAGTTTCTACAGTATGGGCGCTCAGTGACAGCTCATACAGCAGTCGGCTGTGGAGGTGAGAGGAGGGCTTTACTGGTTGCTGTGCACAGCTGTGTGAAGCGCTGGACACTGGGGTGTGGGTGTGCGGTGAGGTGGGATGTAACCGGGTGGATCAGGTGGGAGGGCTGTGCAGGGGGAACCACTGGACTACCGTGGAGTGGTGCAGTGTGATATACTGGGAGATCAGTGGGGTGTAGGGAACCACTGAAAAACTAGTGGAGCTGTGTAATGTGATATACTGGGCAACTAGTGACTGGAGGCAACCACTGGACGACCACAGAATGATGTAATAAGATACACTGGGAGATGGCTGGGCAACCACTGGACACCAGGGCTGTCCTTTCACATAGGAAGTAGTGCTAAAAATGCTGCTATACCCCATGCAAATGAGTCCAAAGTGGGCAAGCAAATGGCCCCTTAGTGTCTTGAATGCCCAATGGGCTCACATGCATGCCTGGGCTGAATATAGCCCACAGGGGACTTGGCGCTGTCCTGTTTCAGGCAGCACTACTGCTTGTGGGCCATATACCACCCCAGTCTGTGTCAGGGCAGTGCAGATTCACTTAGCACTGCAATGACATGGACTAATATTCAGTCAGATAGCATCACTCTGACGGTGAGCACTACCCATCTGAATATCGCAGGAGCTGGGAGGAGCATAAGGGCAAGCACAGTGCAAATGGTTGCACTTGCCCTGATTTTTGAATAGTTGACCCATACTGTTCATACACATAGAGAGACATACTGTACAAAGACACTGTTATATACAGTACACACGGACATGCGGTCACCAACATGCGGAGATACCCTAGCCAATATACAAGAATTTATACATGTAGGCACATATGTTCACATACACACATTTATTTATTTATTGTATTTATTTTCAAAAGTTTCACCAGGAAAGACATACTGAGCTAAAAATAGCTTGTTTCCAGATGCATCCTGGGGGAAGGGGAATAGCAAATAAAGGTAGAGAACAGAATAATTGATTATACAATGAAACAAAACATCATATGGAGATACAAAATTAGTCAGTGCAAGCTATGTACATAAGGAGTGTGAGTGAACTAGGCATATGCAAAGAGTAATACATATCAAAAACAAGTAACAAGTTACATACGTCCAGGGTGGCAGGTATGTCCCGTAGGAAGTACAGAGTAACAGGGAAAGGAACCTTCTGTCGGTGTGGGTAGAAGGGATAGAGTGTAGTAGGGAGAAGCTCTGAAGGGAGGAGGAGGAAGGGACTTGCATAACTAGTATAGAAGAGATGGGGAGGGAGGGAGGGAGAGGGAAGGGAGGAGAGTGAAAGAGAAAGGTAGGCGTGCATTGTGGAAAGGATGGGAGAGGTAAGAGATGGAGGAAGATAGGAAGGGAGATGTGAAGGGGAAAGGTAGGAGTGGGAAGGGGACAGGAGCTGAAGAAAAAAGGGAAGGAATGAAAAAGTGGATCAGGGAAGGGCATGGATTAAGGGCATTCGCAGGAGGGAGCAGTGTGAGCATGGAGTAGAGAGGAGAGAGAACATTTGGAAGATGTGGAGTGAATAGTTAGAAAGTACATAGAAATATACATACATTCATACATGCATTATTCAGACATACACAGTTAAACACTGCTATTTTTATAAGGGGGGGGGGGCTCATTATACACTGACTGTTTTTTTACCCTGGACACACCAGCTCAGATGCAACACTTATCCCAAACGTGTCTCTTAAATACAACGCAGGAGGTCTGGCACTCTAGATATGCATTTTGCTGTTGCTGTTTGCCACATCAGGCCTAGTCATGGCTGGGTTTTAGATTTCCACAACCTCTGACCACCAAAACTGTTTATTTCACAGAACTTTACAGATGGAATTACTTTACTTTTGTCACCAATGAAATGACGCCAGGAAAAGCAAGCCTTTCTAGTAACTAAAGAAAAACTGTTCAAAGCAAATCCTTGGCTGAACCGTTACTACCCATTTTAACTGGAATCATGATTTATAATAAATAAAACAAGCTAGAATATAAAGACTTGAGTCTTTTTTTAATCTGATGTATATGGCCTCAGCTTCTTTCTACACTTGGCTCAATTACAGTTTCATAATAAACTTTTGTCTTTTAACACATACGTTTTAGCCCCTCCCCCACAGACACAATCACAAACTGATTTCAGATCAGGAACAGTTAACATGTCTATGATAGTGTCATACAATGAGTTAATTTATTTTTCTTATTTTTTTTCCTCACCTTAAAAACACAGTACATGACTTATTCAAAACAACCTATGCAAGAATATGCTCCCCTACAGTTTGGTAGCTACAACATTTAGCCAGTGCCCAATCCGGGACAAACAAAAAATGTCAATGACTATGTCTGTCTCCAGTTCTTTTATCTTGCAAAGGCTCTAATCACCATTTACATCCTTACAGTTTTTCGTTGTAAACCTTCACAGGAGAATGATGGTTTAGTTTTACTGTCTGGCATGCGGCAGTGTATCCCAAACTGCAGATGTCTGAAATGATTTGAGAGGCATGAAGAGGGGAGTTGCAACTGTTAGAAGAGGGAGTTGCAACTGTTACAGTGGCTCAAAAAATATTAATACTGTTTTCTGTAATTCAGTCCCAAATGATATATTTTCATGTGTTTAATTGTCCTACCATGCTTATTGGTGAGTTCACTGAATTAAAACTAAAAACAAGTTACACTGTTTTGGATGAACACCAACAGTGGACTTTTCAGTTTAACCTCAATTTAAAGAGCTAGTAGAAACAGGAATAGTAGACATGAAAATGTTACACACGTTTTAAGAAGTACCAGTCGTAAGTGTTTAGTTTGGAATAATTTTTCATTTTGCTCAGTAGAAAGTTTTTTCTATGTGATAAGTATTCTGGTAGATATGTGGAATGACACGTTGCCTGGTAGCTGACATATCTAGTTCTAGTCCTCCTAGTACATAATTAGCATTGTGCCCTCACTGACTGTGGATATCACAGCTGACTAACCTGGAAGCTACTTGAGTGGCTCTTCCTGAGCGGCTGTGATGTCACAGTCAGTGAGGTCACGGTGCTGATGATGTAAAAGGAGAAACTGAGCTAGATATGTCAGCTGGAGTGTTATTCCATTGACTACACATACCACCATCAGGTAAAAAGTCTTCTAATAACTAAAAGGGAAATAAAAAATACCTTGGATAATAAAAATAATATTTGACTATTTTTAATAACTGATATTACTTTTAGGCAGTAC
This sequence comes from Neoceratodus forsteri, assembly GCA_016271365.2. Lineage (NCBI taxonomy): Eukaryota > Metazoa > Chordata > Ceratodontiformes > Ceratodontidae > Neoceratodus > Neoceratodus forsteri. The sequence goes on from CM057450.1 coordinate 1,552,216,733, forward strand.
ACTAGCTCTTTAATAGGTTTTAAATTTTACATATTTTCATTTTTTTGTCATTTTTGACTAGGTAATACACACTAAGCTGAGGTAGTTTCTTTCCAGCCGAGTCCTGGGGGAATGAGTTACATGGACTTTGAATGGTAATGTACTTTAGGCCATGACACCAAGAATTCTCCCCTACTCTTCGTCGGTAAATGGTATAGGGTCTTTCACTTACACATGGACAGTGGCCAGAGATGGTGGGCAGAAGGGACCTCAACTTATCGTCTCTTCTGAAGGACAGCACCTCAACAGTGCAGAATCCTCCCCCATACCATACTATACAGTTATGGGTATTACCTCAAGTGCCTGGTTTAGGGCTAGACCCCATGACCTTCTGATCTTCAGGCCCTAGAGTAGAGCATGCTATCTACTGAGCCACTGACACTGACAGTTTATCTGTTTAGTCTGACTTGTACCATTCTCTCCCCCTCAAGCTGTACAGATTCAGTACTGTTCTGTTGTCTGATTATGTATATTAATTACATCTGTCACTCTACTAATTGTGGAAGTACTAGTGCATACTCCTAGTACAGAGACAGTCACACTTCATTTGTAACACGTCTGTTTCCCCCAACCTACTCCCCCCGGACCACACAGAAACACAGTTGGCTGCTTTTTCAGGGCTGCAGTGGGTGGAGCCCTGCAGTACTTTTAGGATCACTGAGAAAAGGGACTCCACATTCCTTCTGAATGAACATGCTGGATTGCATCACAGTTGCTTCCGCATCTCTGAAGCAGTCCGCCCATGTTGTCCCTGCCAACCGCAGCACTGCACTATTTCACAGTGCTGGCAGTCTGCATGAAGCCATTCATTTTGCAGCATGTCTCCGTACCATTGCCCCCTCTCGTACCATGTGTCCCCGTGTCTCTCTCTCTCTCTCATTTCCCCTCTGGTGCCATACTGCAGCCAGCATGTCTCCTACCTGTGGCCACGGTCTCGTCCTCCAGCATGTCAGTGCCAGTACAGAGACAGAGAGAGTCCTGCACGACTGGTTTGATTGGGGTCGACAGTACCAGAGCCCCCCCCCAAGATGTCTGGTTCCTGTCCTGCGCTCATCAGGGAGCACGCATTGTGCTGCTCCCTGTGTTCTGTAGGCTGAAGTTGTGTTTTGCACACACACCCCCCAACACACACACACATATGCTGTGTCCAGTCCCAGGACATGTTGCTGAACACTGTGGTGCTGGTTGCTGGCACTGAGCACTTGACGCAAAGATTCTCTCATACCTTTCAGCCTCCTCGCCTGTGTGCTGCCAGTATTTCTTGACTCTATGCGACCCACTGTCGCTCCCTGGGAATGACAGACAGATCCCATATGGTGAGAGAGATACGCTTGGTTGCTGCAACTCAAGGGTCTATAAGAGAGGTGATAGCCGCCACCCCTCACCCCGTGCTGCACAGAAAGTCAGGGACACTGGCATGAGGGACAGTAGAGACTGAGCATCTGTCTCTGTCAGTCAGCATCTGTGACTGTTAGTCGCTGGGCATTTGGAGTTGGGCCAGTGGGAGCGGAGCACCGGGGAGAGAGAGAGAGAGAGAGAGACGGAATTGTAGGGTTCTTCAATCCTACTGCAGAACTGTGGCATTGTGTTTCTCTGTGCATGTCTCTCTCTCTCTCTCTCTCTCTCTCTGTCCTGCCTGGGATCCGTCTTGAGAGAGAAAAACACCTGTAGTCACCGAGGTACACGGAGCTGGCAAACCACAAGTCCTGAAGTGAGAGTGAGAGAGATGCCCAGAGAGAGGTACGGGGAGGGGGCAGCACAGTACTGTTGGCAATGTCACACGGTGTTTTCAGGTGTGCACAGTAGCAAACACGCATCAGTCATATCCACTTTATCAAAAAAAGACTACCAACTCACTTACTGAAACCTTGTGGAGGGGTTGTGGGATAACAGATGGACCAGACACCAAACTTCAGGTTCAGCACACACTCTCTGTGTGATGTTTATTCAGAATACAGGAAATAAGCTTCAGCAATAGCATATTCCTTCTTCAGTAAATCAGTTTACAGCAACAGACTATGAATGTCCTTTCTCTGTACTTAGCCAGCACCTACAGACACTGATCTCTGATCTAACTAGTTTTCAGTGAAAACCCTTCATCCCTATGTGGGCCCCATTTGCTTGGGTAGTGGGGACTCAAAAAGAAAAAAAAAAAAAAAAGCTAAAAACAAAGAACCTCAGTGCAGAAATACTGAAACATGGGTTACCCCAAAGGGCATTGACAACAAATCAGGTTTCAAAGAAATACATCATCATACATACTTCCATGATGCAAAGCATCATGGGATATATGCAAATCACCATGCAATTTCAGACTTGTTCAGTTTACAGCAATTTACATGCATTTTAAATAGCACAACTAACAATTTCTGTAATAGTCACCTGGTACTTTTTACCATTATCAAAAACACCTAGTGCCATGGTATTTTCAACATTATAGGTTTCATAAACATAAGGTATATTATGACATAGTGCTATTACATACTAAATCCAACAACGATAAACACAACCTGTTTTACATACGCTTGGAGGTCACAACTATAATCTCCCTGTATGAGGATCTGAGAGGGAAAAGGAAAATTAAAGAGGACACTATAGCATAGTCAAGAAAGGGGAAGGGGGGGCATAGATGGCCAACCGTAAGGACTAGAAATTGTAAAGGATAGATTAGGCTAAGAAATAGAAGAACTGTTGCAACGGATTTAAGAAAAGGTCAGTCCTCAAGAGTGACAGGAGCTCCCTGTTACATATCCCCCATCTTAAGAGGGAAGCGGTTATTGCAGACTGCTTACCACCTTCCTGTCCCAGGAAGGGATGGAGCTTCCACTCATCAATCTTCAGAAGCTCTGTCTCAGGGTCCCTATTAACGATAAACATTCTATCATAAACATAGTGGACATCATCATTCTTTACCCTGAGGCACTAACACATTTCTCAACAGAGACTAACGGTACCTTCCCATCTCCTTTTAGGGAAAGTCTGTCATATTTCTTAACCAAAAATCTGGATGGCTGTAAAATCCAGTACCATAGAAAGACTTTCTCTGGTGTGAGTAATTACCTGCTCCAACCCCACCAGACATGTCAGTTTTAAGCAGGGGCCCATTCCTAGGTTCAACCCCTCTACAAAACCCACTATGTCTCTTGATTCATTCATTTCACTTGCTAGTGATACAGACGCCTGAGGGTAGACACTCTAGGTGTTACCCCAACACAGGTTCCAATCCATTTTCCACCCACCTCCTCCTTTGTAGGTTGTTTGTAAAAATACAAAAAAAAACACATGTACCACTTCCTTGACCTTAACATATTGTAACATTTTGGCAATATTAGCATCTTTAGCCTGCAATATACTCCAGTCAATACTATTAATAGATTTACCTGCATCAATACAAGAATAAGTCCCTTCTGCCTCATAGGCTTCTTCTTTCTTGCTTGAAATCTTCAACCCCAGCACAATATCACTAGGCACAGTCTTATCTGGGGGTCTCACATTCCAGTTCCATACTTACATCTCCGACCTCCAACAGGCAACAAAGGAATATCCTGGTCAGTCAGGGGGTCCTCCTCAAACTGAACCCATGAAAAATCCTCCTCTAACTCTTTATCCAAACTCTCCGTCAGGAACCTCTTGAGTACCTGGCACCAGTGTTCCGCTGCTCCGAGCAGTCGGTCTGCCTCCAGCCATTGTCCACTCATCTAGTGGATCATCCTCATCAGGGTCTCCACCTCCTGGGTGTTGTCTCTTGCACCTCTAGTCTGCCTCGATCTGCATCTCCTCGTCGTCTTCAAGCTTGGCCTTCCTCCAAGCTCCCAGGTCCAGTCCAGGCAAAAGCTTGTCTCCATCTGTCAGCCATGGTTCTGGTCAGAACTCCACGGACATTCTTCTCTGGGTTCTCCTCTGGCAACTCCTGTTGCATCGGTCCACCTGGGATATCTGGGTGATATCCACCAGAAAACATCCCTCTTCGGCCAGTCCAGACATGTCCAGCAAGTTATCCCACTTCTCACACCAAGTCTGTGGAGGGGTTGTGGGATAACAGATGGACCAGACACCAAACTTCAGGTTCAACACAGAATCTCCGTGTGATGTTTATTCAGAATACAGGAAATAAGCTTCAGCAATAGCATATTCCTTCTTCAGTAAATCAGTTTACAGCAACAGACTATGAAAGTCCTTTCTCTGTACTTAGCCAGCACCTACTGACACTGTTCTCTGATCTAACCACTTTTCAGTGAAAACCCTTCATCCCTATGTGGGCCCCGTTTGCTTGGGTAGCGGGGGCTCAAAAAGAAAAAAAAAACAAAACAAGCTAAAAACAAAGAACCTCAGTGCAGAAACACTGAAACATGGGCCACCTCAAAGGGCACTGGCAACAAATCAAGTTTCAAAAAAATACAACATCATACAGTACATACTTCCATAATGCAAAGCATCATGGGATATATTCAAATCACCATGCAATTTCAGACTTGTTCAGTTTACAGCAATTTACATGCATTTTAAATAGCAAAACTGACTTAATTTCTATAATGGTCTCCTAGTACGTTTTACCATTAGCAAACACCTAGTGCCATTTTATTTTCAACATTTACAGTTTTCATAAACATAAGGTATGACATAGTGCTATTACATACTAAATCCAACAACGATAAACACAACCTGTTTTACATATGCTTGGAGGTCACAACTATAACTTCCCTGTACGAGGACCTGAGAGGGAAAAGGAAAATTAAAGAGGACACTATAGCATAGTCAAGAAAAGGGAGGGAGGGGCATAGGTGGGCAACCTTATGGACTAGAAATTATAAAGCATAGATTAGGCTAAGAAACAGAAGAACTGGTGCAACAGATTTAAGAAAAGGTCGGTCCTCAAGAGTGGCAGGAGCTCCCTGTCACAAACCTCATTTAAAAACAATAGTTGTAACCAGTTACTTTGTTTTTCTTAATCTTGCAAAGTGGCTGTGGGTTAGTGCTATCACCAATATTTATTTTTGAAAACAGTAAATCATATTCAGTAGCATATTAAAGTGGCTAGGGCAAATGTGTTTGTGGCCCCAGCAGCAGATGGATGTTGGTTAAAGTAAAACTCGAGTGTGGTCAAAAGATTAGGCAGTGGCCTGTTGAGGACAGTGGCTTATGGTAAACATAGGGAACGTAAAGACTGTTGGATCCCATAAAACCATGAGTGTGAGACATCACTTTGATAATATTATCAGACTATCATGACGCAGAACAATAATAGTATGGCATTTTAATCCCATCATTTCCCCATGGAGAAAAATGTCCAACCATATATTGCCATACTGTGTTACATCTATATGAATATTATTTTTTTCAGAAGGGTCAATATCATCATTCTCATTCTCTCTCCCTCTCCCTCTCCCTCTCTCTGAATCATTCCCACTCTCTCTTGTCTCAATCTCTAGCTTTCTCTGACACACACACACACACACACACATATTGAAAATCTACATCAGTAGAATACTCTCTAGAATTAGCAATCTTTTCAAACTGCAATAGAAATTTTTCAAAATGCTGAAAACTTTCTATTTATCTAGAGGAGTAGCTTCAGTTAATTTTAAAAGCAGATGACAGAAAAGCCCCTCATTTCACTCAGTGCATTAAAACTCTTCAATTAGGGGCTCTGACCGTATCCGAAAATGTTACACTACCTTATTGACTGCGTTTTATCCTTTATTATGAAATGGGTGTTAAGAATCATGGTTCCTGATTGGTCAAGACATGCTTTCACCTGGGCCGTTATCCCGGCACAACGGCCCTGGTAAAAGTAGCTCCTGGCAGTCAGTCCTCCTTACCTGCAATCAGCTGTGTGATATAATTCCCCGCTGATGGTAACTGCCCGCTCTCTGACCCTGACTGACTGCTCGCACCTCTACCACCTCCCCCCCAATAGCAGCAGTCCAGGTCTGCTGTCATTTTCCTTGTCTTGCTACACTTCTCTTCAGTTTCTGTGTTTTTCACCACTGTTTCTACTCACCACCACTGCTGCGCTGCTCTGTCTCCTCTCCACAGCATAACGAGAAGGACCACAGCAGAATGGAAAATATCAACTGCTTTTTTTGAAAAGTACCCGTGGCTCCCTTCGATCTGACCAGCAACCTGGGTACTGAATAGCGGTTCAGTGGCATTGTGTATCTCAAGGGCCAGCACTACATTAAGTCTGTCTCCCAATGCCCCGCTGCACAATCTGCGAAGCCGATCGATACCAGAGCAGGACCAGGAAATGGAAGTCATCAATGACGAGCTGGCAATCAGTGAGGCAGGCACTATTTTTTGTCTTTTCGCTTAGCTGCCAATAGTTGTAATGTTGTACTAATTTAAACAAGATAAAAATATATTTTACTTTTTAAAATTTACTAACACTGTTTGGACCCATTTAATTATCGCAATGAGGCACTCGGGGGGGGGGGCTTATGAAGGGAAATTGGGCCTTCTCAGGTGGTGAAAGCACTCGACTTCACCTTGTGCTTCAACCCACCCAATGCGGCCCCTTATCCTACCATAAGGCCCCCTCCCCCTCGTGCCCTATTGCTTAATTGTTATAGCCCCGTAACTTCAACACAGTGATGCTAGTGACCATCTTGCATGTGCCATCTGGCTACCTGTGCTCTCAATATACTAATGGGTGCTGCTGGCATCTACGGTTAGTCAGCAACACTTATTAGCATATTGAGAGCACAGGAAGCTTGCAAGTGTGTGTGTGAGATGGCCACTGGCATCACTGTGTATTGGTCATTAGAGTGCTTTAATAATAAGGGATCGAACAATAAAAGATACTGTAAACTTTCAGTTATGGTCATAACTCCTGATTAGGAGTTTTACTGCACTGGGGGGAAATAACAGCTGTTTGTATCCCTTTCATTTAAAGGTCTAGCCCGTGAACCTACGGTTGTTTTGTTGAGAGACTGCTAAATAGCAGACTAAAGGAAAATTGTTTTGATGAAAAGCTGCCATGCTCCTGAAACATCACAGTAATATAACAACAAATGATTGTGGTGACACTTTATGATAGCTTCTTTGTGCCCACCCCTCATACTATACATCAGTGACCACCAAATTCAACTACAGTATGGACACACATCCAGACATAACAGCTGAACAAGTACCGCTAACCATGCTCTGTAACCCTCATTGCCATTCTCTTTCAGGAATCTGTTTAGTCCTGCTTTTCATGTCTGAACAGTTATGAGCCTACATTAAATTTTATGAACGCAGACTTGTAACTTTGGTAATTTTCAATATTTTTACCCCAAATTCCTCAGTTGCAGCCCTATCAGTTCTGGCCAGAGTTTGTTTTTTAAACAGCTGCTCACTTTCTAGCCATACTACAGTTTGATCACAATTATGCAGTCTACAATTTGTGGAATACAGGATATCTGAAATTGTACAGGAATTACATAACAATAAAATCCTTGTGCTTGTATTGCAGCATTTGAGACTGCTTCATTAGTTTAAATACTAATTTACCAAACTCTGCAGCACACAGCTTTAATGCATTTTTGTTTTTAAATTAAAAAGTGATTATAGATTTCCGGCAACAAACATGGTAAAACTGAGCCATTGTTCCTGAACTTATTTTATGTCCTCCTAATATATATATATATATATATTCATTGGAAAAAAAACTTTGTTAATGCATCAGTTAGGGTTGATAGCACTGCAGCAAAAATTTGGAAATGTGATGTTAGGGGTTACCCCCAACACTCCACACCAGCAGACATCAGGGTGTGCCATGGGGTCGTCAGGCCTAACGCCACCCCACTCCATGTGTAAACAAGCTGATATGCTACAGTATAAAAGAATGGGGTGACAGTTAGGCCTGACGACCCCATGGCACACCCTGACGTCTGTTGGTGTGTGGAGTGTGTGTGTGTGTGTGTGTGTGTGTGTGTGTGTGTGGGGGTGGTAACCCTAACATCACATTTCCAAACTTTTGTCGCTGTGCTATCAACCCTAAATGATGCATTAATTAAGTTTTTGCAATGAATTTCCCTTTTTTTTGAGAAAGTGTCATGTAACTAGTAGGTGGTAGCGGGAGTGCGGTCACTCTGGGCCCTGCGTTCCCCTCATTCTGCCCATTTTTGCGTAATGGTATGTGTATGTGGGGGCGCAGGCCCTCTGGGCCCTGCACCCCAACTTACACATAAGAACGGAGCCATACAGCAGCTGTATAGTACTGAAAAGGAACCCTTGTAACATTAATTTGGCAATATCTCAGTAACTGTAGCAAATATGAAAAAAAATTCTACTGCAGTGGTATTCGTGACTTTGAAAAAGGTGGACTAAGTCGCGGAGAACGTAAAATCCGTATCTCGCACTGTTCCCGAGATATGGATATCAATAGTTGCCGCGGGCACCGCAATGTTAGCCTATGGGAAATTTCACAACTTCAGAGTGCTGTAACTATGGGCCCATTGGATGTTTCCAGACCAAACCAGCAAAATGCACATCTGTGGGTCCAGGGTTTGCCACCCTGCAAATTTCAGTCCAAAAGCCCCAACCATTTTGATGCTGTGGGGTGGCAAATAATTGCTGTTTTTGGGTGATATTCTGTTGCAAACTGCGACAGAATGGGCACGACACTTTCGTGATTTGCGAAAGTGTTGCATCCATTCTGTCACAATTTGCAACACTATAGGGAGTCCAATCGCCAAAACGGCATTTCTGGGCCCCCCCCCCCCAAAAAAGTGCTGTGATCCTCCGGGCCCGACTAGGTAAACACAACTGTCAGTGTTTACCTAAGGGGGCCCAAATTTAAATGCCAGGCATTTTTCTCTCTTGCTAACAGAAAACAAGATGACCACTGCACAGTAGTAAAAGGGCCATTTGCAACAGTAAAATGTAGTGGCGGCAGCTTTCGAGAGACACATATATTTTTTTCCCACTGACTATAATGGGAAACTTGTTTTTTGAATAACTTTTGAATGGTTTAATATTTTTTCACCAAATCTTCGAAAGGAACATCAGTGATCCAGACTGCATCTATCCTGACAAAATGGACAAATCATGCGGGATGAAGCCACACGCAAAGAAACGCGCAACCCCCCCGTTTTTGCATGTTTTTTGGTGCTCTGTAGCTCCGCAATAGATAATCTGACCATAACGCAACTTGTCAGCTCCAGAGATCTATGGTACCAGACCACGCATGCAAAATTTCAGGCAAATCTGTCATACGGTGGCAAAGTTATTAAAGTGCAAAATTTGGGGTTTAACATAGAAGTGGCCAGGCAACCCTATATATTGCACTTGTCAGTCATGATTGTCCAAATGCTCCTTTGCTATGGAACTACACTGCTCAAAAATGATTTGCAAGTGATTACGATCATGAAGAAATGCTGAACAGACTGTTGCTGTCCAATGCTGGTGCCTGCCATTCTTTTGCAGCTCCCGTCTCCTGTTTAACAGACATGTGAGTAGCAGACGACACGCAGGGGCAAACGACTGCTCATAATGAATACTTGTGAACTTTGCTTTTTAATGCCAGTATGAAGATTGATGAAAATTGTGCTACTTACTCAGAACTGAGATACTGACATTCTAGCTGTCACTTTCTAAACACTGCAGCCTGTGACGTGCCTGCAATCTGCTCTCTCCCCAATGCTTTAGCTGCCGTTGAGACATCAGAACACAAGTTTACAGATTACAAAACTTCGTATATCACAAGAAATGTTCTGACCTTAGTTGTATATTTATCAAGCAGACAGTTTCCACTTGTACATTATGCAATCAGAATCAAGTCAGGCAAACTGCTATCAGCTGCCTGATAAGCAGGTCAGTTTCTTAGAGTTCGACTGTTAGTTTTGTTACAGAACCATAAATATTTGGTGGTAGCATTTATAACCTAATGGTAATGCTATACAATAAATCTTTAGTGGGATGGGAAGAATCTGGTGATTGTTTTGATTTCAGCATTGCATTGTGTGTGTGTGTGTGCGTTTACTGGGGGGAGGGCTTGTCAAGGCTAATTAGTATAAAACAAGCTTAATAATTGCCCAAAAAGATGTTATTCAACATTTCTGCTGTCAGGAACAGTGACAGTTCCATCCCAAGAAAGCAACCCACAGTTAACAAGCATTTGTCAATGTCGAATGTCTGCTTGCATGCTGTGTTATGTAGGTTTGAGGTTGCATTGTAGAAAACAATAAAGACAGAGCAGTACTGTAGTAGGAGAGAGTCTGTAATGGAGTCAGTGAGTAGTAATCTTTGCCTTATGTATTTTTATTTGTGAAGCAAGATACAAGGTTTTTAAAGTTTCTAGTCTTGTGCTGGGGTGCTACGTAAAAATGAAATACATTGGTACAGTGCTGTTGTATTTACCATTGCAAATATGTGATAACATCATCCTACTGCATCCAGAGTATGAATCAAGCATGTACACTGAGCAGGTAAGCTGAAGGGAAGAGATGTTTAGAAACTGCGAGTGGTGGTCATGTTTAATGACATGAGTGATTAACTACAAAGGTAGGCCATGACATGTGGCAACCCCTCGTGAGGGAAGGCTCCCTGGCCCATCACAAAGTGTTGCTTGTGCAACAGAACACTGCACAACACAGTACCTTCCCAGGCTTGGAGCAGTGCTGTGCGACTGTGCTGGCCCCATCTATGAGCTGCCCAACTGGTTCCCCAAGCTCATCTCTGAAGTCAAGTCACTGGGATGGGAACATAGCACACTGCCTGCTGGGCCAACGGCTGGCCCCGCATGCAATGTTTCTTCATAACTTTTTCTTTATTGACATTTTTACCCCAAATATTTCACACAGTTTTTTTTATGACCCCTGCTTCTGAACATGACAGGTGTCATTTATAAAATACTGACAGAAATGTCATTTCATGCCACGAGTGCGAAAACATGTTTCAGGCAGGATTTGAAAAACCACACCTGTTACATTCATGCGGTGATGTGAAAAAATGGCTATGCTGAAAATGTGGGGCCAAAATACTGAAAACTACTAAAGTTGTGAGTTGAACATTGAAAAGTCACATATGTAAACAAACATGGTAGCAGCCATGTACTCCTCTGGCCCATATGATTTATGGGATGGGGTAAGAGGATGACTAATTTTGCCTATGGATTTTGGGAGCTCAGGATTTGCAGAGTCCTTGTCTGCAAGACAGATGCATGCATGGGTTGACCAATCAGGCATCAAGGCCACCCCTGCATAAAACACTGCAGAATGCAAGTCTGAGCTCAGTTCTAGCTGCTGCCAAGATAGAGAGAGAGGTGTGCAAGCCAGCTGTACAGGGCGTGCTCGTTCTACTTCCTTGGGAGGCAACTACAATACATAGCTGAAAATTAGAACGTTTTTTGGTACTTGGACCAAGGCAGGTTAGCAGCCTGCCTAGAGACTATTGTCCATGCAGGGTTATTTGTCCAAACCTCAGAGACTGATTCAGATTGCATTATTTGAAGTCAGTGATCGACTGTATGTACCTGCAATGATTTGTTATATGTTTAAATTTAGTGTGTTGTTACGTGCAGTGCAACAAATGCTAAACAGGACAACTTTGTAAACAGGTCTCATCCTAACAATATTTATCCAGTATCAAAATAAAGGTTGTACTACTGTTATTAGATGTGGCCCACAGCCTACTGGACTGTGTTCAAGTTACAGCACCTTTGCTAGAAGCTAGAGGAAGCCATCCCGTGGCAGTGACTGCCTTAAGCCACCAGCTGTATCACAAGTCCCCACAAAGTGTGGACGAGGTAAAAAAGGTCCCCACAAAGGGGTGAAGAGACAAATCCACCACAGAGTAAAAGTAAAGAATAGGGGGTCGCCCGACCACAGCTTGCTCCTGCGAGCCACTCAAGTTACCTTTAGTGACCACTGTGACACCACCCAGAGCGTCAGCAGTCCAAAACCAGTCTTGCGCAGCAACTGGATCCAGACAGACTTGAACCATGAGACAGAGGATGTTCAGGGTCTACAAGGTCTACTGGACTGTGTAAGTACTCTATCAGCTGCTCGACCCTGCAACTGGCCTGCTTTTGAGCTAGTTAGGCAATTACGGCCTGTAGGGCAATGGAAGGTCCTGAGCTGTGCTGGGACCTCACTAGGGGTGCAGCTCTAGCAGAAGCTATGTTGTGGACCATCTTGTCCAGGATTACAATTTTCTATTTCTTGTTGGAATTGTTTTGCATGCACCAATGCTCTTCTAAAACAGTGTTGGGCCTGCAATGATACGGAAATGTGGTTCCAGTAATTGTACAAAGGGAGTGCCCCGGAACTGGTGGGTAAATGTAATGATGGTGCATCGATAGACACAGTGGGAAACACAGCCTGGTGTTTGTACTGCTATTTATTATGTCATGCACTGTCTACTCACTGGTAGTTTTGTGGGGTAGTACTGTGTGGCACAAAGCTGTACTTGTTAAATCCCATGGGGGGGTCATATCCTAAGTGCCGGCAGGTATTTCCCAGGGACCAGCCCGGGTGGAGGCACAGAATCACTTCAACTTATCTAAACCAACCTGCATTAGTAAAACCCATGATGGACCCTTTGGAGGAATGTTGGGAGTATTGCCCCCCCCAGCCCAGGGTTTACATCTACCAGATTTTCATGTCACAAGACTTAAAAATGAACCTTTTTTAACCTAGTATACTTCCCCGACAAATACATAAGTTGTATTTTTCTCTTTAACAAATGTACGCCTGAGGAACCCTCAGGCTGTGCAGAAGGAAGCAAATTAAACTTACTTGCTGCTCTAGGAAGTGGCTAGAAAAATCCAAAGATGAATTTTTTTTTTCTGGCCTTAATTATATAAGATTTTGCTAGTACCGTCATCTTGGGTGAATTTGCTTTTTAACAATCTTTTTTATTTATTTATTGAAAATTTGGACCAGAAAAGCACACTGAACAACAAGTTGCTCATCTCCCAGTGCATCCTGGGGAAGGGGTAGGGAAGGCATATTTACAGTACATTACCAGTAAAATGAAACAACCATTTAGAAAGCAGTGAAACTATAGTACAACAGAGGAGAAATACGATCAATACAGTCATTGAAGAGTCACGCAAACGGAAGTATACAAATAACAGTATACATTAAACACAATCAAATGTGCAGTAATCGGAACTTGAGATATGATTAGGACAAGTAGAATAACTGCATATAGTGCAAATAGTAAGGAGAAGATGGTTTTCTGCACCTCTGAAAAGCACCTTATGATGGGGGAGCTGAGCTGTCATCAAAATCAGACAGGCTAAAAAAAACAGTCTGAAAGAGGACATTTTTAACGTTCTGAACCACGTTTTGTAGTCTAAACCTTAAGTCAAACCATGAGTGCATTAAATTTCCACAAAAAAAGGCAGGCAGGCAAAAAAAAGGCAAAGTGTACTGTCAATGTATTTTTTATTCTTTAAAATTATTACATGGCGGGACATATCTTTTGATTTTGCAGTTCCCAACATGCAGGCCTACATACTTAAATTACAGTTATCCAGAAGCCACTAAAATAGTATTGTGTAGAGACTGAATTCAAGAGAAAAAAAATTAAAAGCTGAGGATAAACTGTTATTCTTTTGCAAAGGGGAACAGTTTCATGGAGTTTAGAAATCGGAGATGAAACACATTTTAAGAGGAGGGGAACAGCCCCTGTGAGTTTCTGATCTGTCCTTGTCCAGTTTAGCCAGTGGTAAAACCCTACCTACCCTTGAAACTGAATACATGCCAGATTTCTGAGTTACTACCGGTATGCACAATGTTGGTCCTCAGGTTTTGTTTATTATACAGAGACTTGCAAATTCACCAGCAAACAACAGTATTCTCAATTTTTGCTTCAATAACATTACCAGAGCATATTTTTGAGAATGGTATACCCACTTTTTACACCTCTGCAAGGCGTATATAAAATAGGTATAAGACAACTACCTGTTCTGCGTAATTCTAGACTACTGCCATGCAATACATTAAAGTAGTAAGGCAGCATTTCATGTTTAATTCCAGAAATAAAAATATCTAAATTTGAGCGATAGAAAAGACCCCGTGTCGTGGCAGCTTTAAATCCTGCTATCGACCCCACCAAGCAAATACTGTATGCACAAACTCAAGAACTGAAGGAATAATAAATGACACTACTTCAATAAACAATTGTACTGTAGAAAAGGTCCACTTCCTACCTACTCTCTGCAAACCGGTTTAAAGCATCCACTAACCTGACACCCCATGTGTGGTTTCAGCACAAAACAGTTATTTTTTTTACTGTGTCACCATGGTGCCCTGTGTTTATCTTTTTTTTTTTTTTTGTCCAAGCTGCGTTACTTAACTGAGAGCATCCTAGCACTGACTTGCCAACAGAAAGAGCAAAAACACTAATGATGCCACAGCTTCCTGGTTTCCTGTGAAAGGAAAATCTTCCATACAAAATACCACCTATTTTGCCATCTCAGTCATTTTGGGGACTAGAACAGTGAATGTGCCACCTCTTGCACCACCCCTGAACTTACCAGTGTATCAGAATAACTATATTATTCATGGATAAAGTTTTACGGTGTATCCAGGAAAGTCACATATACTCCCTCATTTGGTGGCAAGCTCTGCTCTTTGCTTGAGGCTGCTGATAGGGAGGAAGCAAAAGCAGGAGTGGCCTATGATAAACATGAGTGACAGCCATTGATGAAATGGATGCCCTCGCAGGAGGCTGTCTGCAGGATGTCAACCTTTTCTCCCAATGAGCTTGCCGCTAAGCCCGTGGTGGGAGGGCTACAAAGCACTCTGTGGCATGGGAGAGCTGAATCGTTGCAGGCGTGGGGTGGTTCTAGTTTGTTGCATATTTGTTTGTTTTTATTCATATATAAACTACTCAGGCTACTGTTAGTCTTAGAAGAAAAACTTTGGTGGAATTTTTGTTTAACAAGAGTACATTGTCTAAAGAGTTTTTTGTCCGACACTGAATTCCTGTCCTTTTTAGTGTGAAAACGACATAGTAGCCAGGCCATAACCTGACGGCCTGGGCCTTCTTTTGGGTTTGAATATTTTCACCAAATATTCATTAACTCAGCTGGACAGGGCTACCAATGTACCCTAAACAGCACGAACCTATGCTTGGGCCTTCTGGTTTTGAAATCCTGGCATCTCCACGGTATATTTTATTTAATTCTAATGGCTTTTTTTGTGCGAAGTAAACTGCTTATGTGTACATCACGTTTCACTTTTACATATTGGCTACTGACTACTTTATGAACACCAATAATGTTATCAGCTGCCACACTTCTTTGGTTGTTTTGTAGTGAGCAAGCTAGCCAAGGCACGAAGTTTTCAATCCAAGAAGAAAAAAACACAGGTACAAACCTGCTCCCCTCATCATAGTCCAGCTTGCTGACTGGCTTCATTCAAATGGAAGGACTGAAGCCCCCTCTGATAGGATTAAATACAATTTAATTAATAAAACACGTAACGATACAATAACAATTCACATACAAAATTAAAACAAAACAATGCAAGACAAATCAAATAAAATACCATAATAATTCCCATTAGAAAACACTGCATCCAAAATAAAATACCAAGCACATTTCATAAGATTGAAAATGGATGTACTATAGTCATTATATGGCTTCTCCAAAAGCGTGCTGGAACAGGTAAGTTTTAAGCTTGAACTGCAATGGACTCAGCAGCGTTAGACCTCTGAAATGTCATTCATTGTAACAAAATGTTTCTAGCGCAAGCGGAAGCAAATATAAAAACAGACTGCACTCAGCTCCACAACTAGCAGTGCCTCGGCTATGGTCAGTGCACTCAGGGCCCCCTCATTCCTCTGCTGGGTGCCAAACAAACAAGCTCTGTCTGTCCTCACTTACGGTTCCAAATTAAAAATAAAAATGTAGTCTGCTCCAGACTCTGTAGTGCCTTTATGGAGGACTGTATCCTACTCGAGCAAAACAGATTACCTCCAGCACTGGGCCAGTAATGCCAGAATCTCAGCTAGTCCTCCCTGCCTCTGCTTAGCCAAGTATGATTGATGCTCCCGCAAACACTGACAGAAGAGCACACGCAGTAACGGATTAAAAAAAAAAAGATAGATGGGGTGGGGGTTAATAGGGTGTGATTTCGGGGGGTTGTGGATTGTCTCATGAACTCACATCAAGTACTGTCAATCGGAGATGTCTGATGCACCATACTGATATGTGCTCTTATTAAGCACATCTGTAATTTATTATTTATTATTAATGAGGCTCTTGGATTCTTGCGTAACTTCGGCGGCAGGTGTCAATCTCTGCACGCCTGAATAAATACATGTTTCTGGCTTTCACGGGGGTGGGGGTATGCAACAGCATTATTCATGCTTGTGGATTTCATACATGGATTTTTTTTCCCTCACTTGGCATGTACTGTGGACATTTCAATTGTTTAGAACAGTTCCACCACTGAAGATCTACTGAGCAGTAAAGAGTTTGTTTGTATACAGAGACTCCCTATTCCAATGGGAACCATATGAGATAATCAACACATGCCATAATTTGCTTTGCAAAGAGCTCAACAACATGTTGGGGACAACACTCACCAGAATCAGCTGCTGCCACTGCAAACTGACATATTTTTTAACCTCTGCCTCCCCCATGACAGAGAAGCAAGTAAGATATGTATTGCAGATAGTAGTACAGCTTTGCTAAATTTTATTTTTAGGACTGTAACTATGTCTTCATCATGCTTTTGTGTGTATTTTTCATTATTTTATTCATCTGGCAATGACATGGCCTTAGGTATTGAGTTGGTTGTGAGTACTAAATAATGATACGTTTCAATTACATTGAAATTTCACTCAAGATAAAGTACAATTAAATGAAAATATATTCACGCCGGGGATACTCAGCGCCTCGTACAGATGGACTGTACAGCTTTGTAAGACTGAAGAAATAGGATGCCGTTGATAAATAATATAAATATCAACATACAAAAAGATCAGTCTCTAGAAATTTAGTATGCTCTCATGACACAGCATCACAACACAATTCAAGGGCAACATTCAGTACATAAAACAAAAAAATGAACATTGCCAGAAGTGAAATTATCAACATGGTAACAAAAGGGAGAGATGACGGGCTTAGAAGTACACTTCTCAGTTACAAGACGAAATCAAGCTGAAAATATGTCACGTGTACATACTGTTTTTGAAAATGGCATCATTAGCCTTACCAAAGAAATTGAAATGTAAATTGGCATGTCTGGAGCTGGGGGAGAACTAGCTGCAGTTTATAACCAAGATACGATAAACTGCCACTGTCCACAACTGCAAATTTTAAATGATGCCATCAGTAAAGTGAATGAAAACTAGCAGAGAAAAAATTAAAACAAAGTGTACAAAAATGTAAAAACAAAGGATATAAACATGGTGCATTTTGTCACTTAATCGACTGTGACGAGACTCAAATGAGGACATTATAGTTTTGTGGAGATAGCAAATAATTGTGGAACCGCATCTAAGTTTAACAGCACACTAAAAAAAAGTTATTTCTCTCATCAACTACAGGAAAGTTTTACAGTAAAAAGATTTTTGCCACACACTACTGACTTTGGCTTGACAAGTGAATATGCTCCTGCGGAAACAACTTTCACTACTGTTAGTCGACTGAATGAAGAAAACAAGACTCAATTAACTTCACTTAACAAACTCCAAATGTTATCACCCCACCAATACATGCTAATCGTTCAAACCTGGTCAAACCACATAAAGAACAGTTACATAGCAACTTACCGTAACAGTAGATCTTCGAGGGAATCTCTGTCATCAGGTCACACCTATGAAACTTAGACGTCAGGTGTCAAGATCACACGGAAGCTTTTTCTGCAGCAGTCTATAAGGGGCCTCCCATGCCAACATCAGGCTTTGACATCATATGCCCTATATAAGCGTGGATGACCACGCTCCCTCCTCAGTTCTTTCCCTAGTTGGAGGCCATAGGAGACAGGAGTCCCACCAGGGAACTGAGGAGAGACAGAAGGTGCCCAACTAACAGAAAGGCTGGTGCAACAGGATGGAGAGCCAAGCTGGAGTGGGTGGGGGAGAGAGAAAGAGAGAGAGAGAGAGAGGAGAGAGAGGAGAGAAAGGAGGGATGGAGGGAGGGATGGCATGACCTGATAACAGAGATTCCCTCAAAAATCTACTGTTACGGTAAGTTCTTACATAACTGTTCTGTCTTCTTCAGGGATATCTCTGTCATCAGGTCACACCCATGGAACGGGTCCCAAGCAGTGCTGAGAGCAAGGCAATCTGGATGGCAGGAAGCCAGAGGTCTATGAAAGAAGGCCCTGAAGCACAGCTAGGCTAAAGCCTGCCTTTCTTCTGGAGGCAATGTTCAGACTGTAGTTCAGGGGAACACATAAGGGGAGTAAAGGAGTATTTTACTACCCTTTTTGACTGAAATACTCCCACTATCTGATTTTTCCCCACCCTGCAAATTTACAATATGTGGTACACATACAAAGTTGGAAGTACCATGAGTTGTTAGCAGCCATGCCACTACACAGGAACCTGTAGAGGTGGGGACAGAAGTTGCTTACTGGCTGCTTAGGATTATTGCAAAGTGACAATGTTAAAAATAAGGTCACAGTATGACTCCACAGTAGTATTAGGCAGTCAGTGACTGCAAGCATACAGTGGGATTTAGATTTGGTTTAGATGTGGGGGGTATGAGATGGGTCAGTGGATGACAGTACTACCGTCTGGATGAAAATACTACCAGGTGTAAGAAGGTAGCAGTAAATACTTCTGAGTCCTAAAAATTATCTGGACCACTGCTGTAGTGCTTGGTGAACATGTGGACAGCACTCCAAGTAGCAGTAGTGCAAATCTCAGCTGCAGACACGCCCCTGAAACAGGCAACTGAGGTTGCCATACCTCTAGTGGAATGGACCTTAACAGCCCCAGGAAGTTCCTTACCATACTTCCTGTAACAAAAAACAATACAGTTGGCCAACCATTTGGACAGGCACTGTTTTGAAACTGGAGCACCCTCTCTCCCAGGGGCAAAATACACAAACAACTGAAGGACTTCTTGCAGTCCTTTGACTGGTGTGTATAGTAACGCAGAGTTCTATGCACATCCAAAGTATGGAGTAATGCTTCCCCTAGATTGTTATGCTCTGGAAAATAAACAGGCAGTTGGATAGATTGATTTAAAGTAAACTGAAATACTACCTTAGGATTAGTACGCAAAGAGACCCTGTCTCTGTGAAAAATCAATTAAGGCTGCTCACACATGAGAGCCTGTAGCTCTGAGATTCTTCAAGTAGAAGTAATAGCAACTAGAAATAACACTTTCCACAACCGAAAGTGTAGCTCCAAGACACGGCTGGCTCAAAAGGACGCAGTGTCAGCTTCTCTAGAACAAAATTCAGGTCTCAAGCTGAAAGTGGATTATAGAGAGAAGGCTTCAAGTGGAGAATGCCTTGCAGAACAGTAGGGGCCACATCCAGCTGTGCCACAGTATGGCCATCAATGGGCACATGAAAGGCTGATGTAGCTGACAGGTGCACTTTATGAGAGGAGTATCTGAGTCCTGCATCAGACAAGGTCAGGAGATACTCCAGAACCTGGTTCACCAGACAGGTGAATTGGTCCAGGCTATGAGAAGTGGCCTAGACAGCAAACCACTTCCATTTCATAGAGTAAGTGGCCCTGGTGGAAGGTTTTCTAGTGGCCACCAGGACATCAGCAACCTTCTGAGACACTCTAAACTGAGCAATGTAATTGTCCTCAGGAGCCATGCATGCAGGTGGAGGGACCTGAGGTCTGGATGGACCAGGGTCCCCTGAGTCTTTTTTAATAGATTCCGGCATAGGGGCAAAGGAACTGGAGGTTCCACAGCCAATTGTTGCAGTAATGGAAACCATATCTGCCGAGGCCAGTACAGAGTCACCAGAATTAGGGTGGCACCCTACATCTGTAGCCTGATGCGCACCCTGTGAATCAGAGGAAAGGGAGGGAAGGAGAAAGGAAATCTCCCTTTCCAAGAGAGGGACAAAGTGTCTCACAAGAAAACTCAAGGCCCTGGATCTAGCAGGCAGAAATGTAGCAGTTTTGTGTGGAGTGGGGACTTAAAAAGGTACGATTCTGGATGATCTCACCTGTCAAACAGGTCTTCTGTGACCGAGGTCAGCAGCTCCCACTCATGCATCTTGTACTGTGACCTGCTGAGGCTGTCCACCAAGGCATTTTGGGCACCTTGCACATGGACGGCTGACAGTTCTAGACCATGATCTAGAGCCCAGTACCAGACCCTCATAGCTTCCCAGCACACGAAGTGGGAATGAGTCCACCCTTGCTTGTCAATGTAATAGACCACACTGAGATTGTTTGACTGCACCAGCAGAGAGCCCAGGGAGAGATCGTTCTGGAAGGCCTGGAAGGCATACAGAACTGCCCTAATTTCTAAGACGTTTATGTGAATGCCAGTCTCCCACTGGGACCAGCGACCCTGGGCCTGATATGGACTGAAGTGGGCTTCCCATCCCAGACCCACAGCATCCCTGGTGAGGATTTGCTGAGGAGTGGGGATGAGGAAGGGGGACCCCTTTTAAGAGGTTGGCCGGATCCATCCACCAGTGAAACACTCTGTGGACTAGGGAGAAGACAAGGACCAGCTGCTCTAGGTTGTCTGAGCGCTGATACCACTAGACCCTGAGGGTCCACTGCGGGACCCTAACGTTCAGTCTGGCCAAAGGGACTGAAACAATGGCTGCTGCCATTAGGCCTAGTAGCCTCAAAAATGTTCTGGCTGGGAAATACCGGCCCTGATCCACCTCCTGGGCTTCAGCAATGAGGTGGTCTGCCCTGTCTAGGGGGAGGAAGGTTTTGCACTGAGTAGAGTCCAGAACTGCTCCTATGTACTGTAACCACTGGGATGGGGTCAGCACACACTTGGGCAGATTGACGGTGATGCTCAAGGACTGGAACAACTGCAGGGTGTGCTCTGGAGTCAACAACAGGAGCTCCTTGGACTGGGCTTTTAGTAATCAGTCGTCCAGATATGAGAACACACAGGCCTTCACACTGGAGGGCTGCTTCTGCAGCTGCCAAGCACTTGATAAATACCCATGGTGCAGAGGATAAGCCAGAGAGCAAAACCCTGAACTGGTAATGCTCTCCCTGGAACAGGAACCACAGGTATCACCTGTGAGGGGGGCAAACCATGATATAAAGATAGGCATCCTGCAGATCGAGGGAGCATATCCAGTCACCCTGTTTGATCAGAGGAAGAAGGCTGTGCAGAGTGACCATTCAGATCTTTTTGTATTGAATAAAAAGGTTCGGCTCCTAGAGGTCTAGCATGAGCCTCAAGCCCCCTGTTCTTTTGAGAATCAAGAAGAATCTGGAGTAGAACCCCTTGTTCCTTTGATGACTGGGCACTGATTCTACTGTCCTTTTGCACAACAAGGTGAGTACCTCCTCCCTGAGCACCTCTGCATGGTCTGGATGATAAGAGGTGGGAACTGGGTGAACATCTGGAGGCTTTTCTAGAAGTTCTATAGTGTGGTCCTTTTCGATTATCTGCAGGATCCAAGCATCTGTAGTAATGGCTCTCCACTGGGACAGATGGAGGGAGAACCAACCTCCAACCCCCAACTCCTGGCTTGGAACATAAAGAGGTGGGGGGGTCTGTCAAGGAGTCAGGCTGAGGCTGATCTGGCGTCTGAAGCTGCACCTCCTCTTCTGGAGTGCTTAGCAGAGGAACCAAAGGTGGAGGAGGGGGCAAGCAAGGCAGTGCTGGCCCTGCGTTTGCCCCGGAGCTTGGTTCCGGAACCAGGCTAGTGAGAAACCTTACGAAATGAGGACCGTGGTCTGCTCCTGGGTTGGGTATGATTAAGGGAGTGGACAGAGCTAACAGCCTTGCCAGAGCCCTGCACGTCATTGATAACCTGCACTTCAGGGCCACAAAGTTTGTGACCCACAAAAGGGGCACTCAACATCTTTTGCTGGACATCAGCTACAAAGCCAGAGACTCTAAGCCAGAAGTGCCGTCTAAGGTAAAAGCCAGAGGCAGCTGCCCTGGCTGTAGTATCAGCAATATCATAGGTGGCACTGAGGAGATACTTACTGACATCTTCTGGGGCCTGGAGAACTTTGAGAAGCTCTTGTCTCTGGGAACCCTCAGGGAGGGCCTGAGCAATAGCTTTGCCCTTCCTCCATAGGGTATTCTGGTACTTATAATGAGCCAAGTAACTGGCAATTCTAAGGTCTAGAGTGGCAGAGGCAAAAGTCCTCTTACCCCAGAGGTCTAACCTCCTACATTGCAGGTAAGGGGGCAGGGAACCAAGGTGCTTAGGGGCCTTAGTCCTGTCATGAGCAGCCTTAATTACCACTGAGTCAGTTTTTGGTTGGTCTGCATAAAAGGGCAGCCTCTGAGGTGCCTGCTAAAGCTTGTCAGCCTTTCTGGGCATGGCTAGTACCAGGTTGGGCCTGTGCCAGACAGCAGTGGCAGCATCATTCAGTGCTGGCAGTAGGGGAAAAATAACTTTGGGTGGAGACTCTGGGATCTCCAAGAAATGCACCAGATTCCTCCTTGTGATATCCTCTTTCTCAGTCCAGAATCCCATAGTGGAGGAGAGCTGCTTCATGATGTTGAAGAAAGGGGGGACCCTGGGGGTGGTGTTTGACTGAGTACTCACTCCTGAAGGAAACAGTAGATCTGTCAGAGGAGTCCACATCAATGTCTTCCTCCTCATCCTCCTCCTCCTCAGGGATGATGAGATCAGGATGGTATTCCTCCTCGATGTCGGCCTGTTCTGAAGCAGGGACCAATGGTTGGAGTACCGGTGGCTCTCTAGAAGGTACAGGGTGGACAGGTTGGACTGGCTTCGATGCCAAGGCAGCATCCGACGGTGTGAGTGACAACAGCCCAGGCCATGGAACAAACTGTTGTATGAGAGACGTGGTAATGGAGGAAAGAATAGCATTAAGGTCAATGGCGGGAAAGGGGACCACTGTCGACACAGGTAGCAACGGAAGAAGCGTGGAACCCAGCTCCGATGAACTGCTGCTAACTATAGTAGAAGTGGTGGAGCCCAGCACCTGTGGACCTTTAGACTCGAGAGGCCTCGATAGTGGAGTTAGGGTCAACAACCCAGAAGCCGACGGCCTCTCTGCAGCCCTGTGAAAGCTGGGAGAACTCACCTCCATGGGGGCCCTGATAGGAGCAGAGGCCTGCATAGAGTGAGACACCAATGCCGAAGTGTTCGGCTGAGCAACCCCAGGAAAAATAGGAGGAATCCAATGGGGACCAGGATCGCCATCAGGGGCAATGGTCCTTATCCCGATGAGACTGTTTCCCCGAGGACTTGTCCAAGGTATTGGTGGCCTGAGAGCCCAAAGAAGATGCTGGTGATTGGGAGAGGGCACCAGAAGACCCCTGCTCTCTGCTGGCTGCCTGCTGCTCCATAAGGAACCTCTGCAGGGCTTTCTTGTGATGGCCAGGTGGTAAGGTTGAACTTCAGGCAAAGTTCATAGGTGAGAGCGTTGTGGCAAGGCTCAAGACAACAGACACTATGTTTGTAATTGTCGGTTGAAGAAATCTTCTTTCCACAGCAGCAGCAACGGAAGAGAGCCAACAAAGGAGTAGTTCTTGACATACTAGGACAAAAGGAATCACTTTAAAGTGATTCAAAGGCAAGTACTAAAGGAAAAAGTAAGTAGTTTTGATGGTTGAACTGAGCAACGAATCTTCCGCGGAGTCTGTGCGTGAATGGTTGATGGTGGGAAAGAACTGAGGAGGGAGCAGGGCTGCCTGCGCTTATACAGGACTTGGGACGTCGGAGCTTGACGTTGGCGTGGGCAGCCCCTATCAGACTGCTGCAGAAAAATCTTCTGTGTGATCCTGACGCCTGACGGCTAAGTTCCACAGGTGTGATCTGATGACAGAGATATCCCCAAAGAAGATCCAGTTCTCTGCTGGGGTGCCAAAGGGGAATAGCTCCCTGCACACCCCACTTCAGAAAATTCTACATAAAAAAAAACACTTCATTTGGTGCCTGAAAAACTACTTACTTGTAATGGTGTTTCTTCTTCTAGTAAAATTCTTCAATAGCCACATAATAACTGTTTGCTGGCTTGAGAAGTCAGTGACCAGAACTAACAAAAACGATTTGACATTTCTTTCTCTTTCCCAAGCTTTACACCCATTTCACTCCAACCATCAGATTTTTTTTCTGCAAAAGGGAATTCTGCTCATGTAAATTCCTCCCAATAGCACTGACTGTGGAGGAAAGGCGTGACATGTATAATGTGGGTGAATATAATAATATGATTAGAAGTGCTGTTACAAGTAAGTACAGTAACTTTTTCTTCTAATAATGACAATTTGTTCACAGTCACACATTAAGAGACTATACAGCACCAAGGAAAGAGGAAGAGAAAATGGGCTGGGGGTGGGGGTTGCGAGGGTCTCTTTTGCAGTGCAGTCCCTAAGTTTGCATGTCTCTAAGCATGTCCACGTATCCTCCAGGCCAGTATAATTCTGAAAAATTATATAAATATGCTAACTACCCTCTTATTATTCCTAATTGGTTTTTGCACAACACTTAATTATTTTCTTTTGTATTTTTATGTCCAGCTCCTTTATATACAAGGTGCAGACCTTCTAGGTTTTTTTTCCCCCCCCAACACTGATCTGTCTGATGCGATGGAGTTCCATTTCAGAAGGAAATGGGATAGCTTCTCCCACTAGAAGGTGTGGGACAATTTGGAGGGGAGCAAAAGAGGAGTCAGGCTTGCTGTCCTTGGGAATGGTCAGCACCACAAAATGGCTGCTTGCCTCATCCTGCCTGGAAAGGTGACTGTTTTGCTCCCCAAATCCAGTAATGATTTAACTGTGCCCTTTGCCTCTTTGATTATATGCAGGAAGGACTTCACATGAGGTCCAACCAAAGTAGACCTCTCAAAGGTGAGGTGAGACACTTTTTGCTGATGTTCCCGGAATATTCTGGAATAGTTTAGCAAGGCCTGCCTGTACTTTACTACACTGACTGCCATGCCTCAATTGCAGTGTCACTGACGTCTATGGCCAACTGAACATGCTGAGTGGGGCTATCCAAACCACACTGGATGGTGTGGAGGAATCTATCACCGTCCCTTTTTGGGAGTTTGTCCTTGACCAAAAGGGTTGCTAACAGGTGGCTGAGTGAGGTAAGTGGCTTGTCTAAAAACTAAAGACAGTGGAGTATTTTTAAAAAAAGTCATCACAGAGGCCACATAGGACTGTGTCCGGATCACATGTAAGCCCAAGAAATACGGGAGACCTATATAGTTAAGTAAGTAGATAAAGGCTACTAGAGGAAAAACGGGAGGAAGGGGGCATTCAAGGTTTATAGTAAAGAGCAGAGTAAGACAAACAGAAAAAGGTATAAAGAAAATCTGGGAAGTGCTTTTGTGCTGATGTGACCCCAACCCATAAGATCACATAAGGGCTGATTCATTTTCCCCTGGGTTGAGATACAGATGAGGCACACTAATAAATCCTGAGAAGGACGAACCACATGTTTCAAGAGACTAAAAAAGCTTAATATGTATAGCCTCGAGGAAAGGAGGGAGAGGGGGGACATGACAGAAACTTTCACGCACTTAAGGGAATCAACAAAGTCCAAGAGGGTAGCATCTTTCAAAAAAAAAGAGGTGTGCAAGAACAAGGGGCAATTTGAAGATGGGGGGTCAGAGGTAATGTAAGGAAGTATTTTTTACAGAGAGGGTTGTGGATGCATGGAGCGGCCTTCGGAGGAGGTTGTGGAGTCAAAAACAGTGGTTGAATTCAAGCATGCATGGGACAGTCATAAGGCAATTCTAGGGGGTTGGGGTAGAAAGAAGTAGGCTGCTGGTTAACTAGGATCTGCAGCTTATCTATTAGGTAGGGAAATGGTCAGACTGGGTGGGCCAAGCAGTCCTTATCTGCCATCAAATTCTATGTTTCTCTTTTGTTGTCAGCCTTTGCAGATTGTGTGAGAGGCCATTTATCACAATGCGGTCTTGCTTAAAGCAGAACCAGTCTAAATATTCATGGAGATTTGCATATAGATCCATGGTGCTTTGCATTATTGGGCATGTGTAATTTTGTACTTCTCTGAAACCTGGCATTGTTGCCAATGCCCTTTTTGGGTAACCCTTGCGCTAGTGCCTTTGTGCTGAGGTTGTCTTTTCGTCATCGCAAAGATGGCCTCTCCCATAAAAATCAATACAGTGTGCAGCACTGCCTGCTTTCTGCCTTTCAGAAAACCGGTGCCACAGTTTCTGAAGCAAGTATTTAATATTTCCCATTCATCTCAACAGAGTGCTAACTCTGAATCTTCTTTTAACAATTAGCCTTTTTTGTTGGTTCAGTAAAATGTATCAAATCATCAATTTTAGGTCTGAGAATTAGGACAGCTTTTTTCTTAGGAACTGCTTTAATGATGTGTGTTTAAGAGTTTCTTTGTCTACTCAGCCCAGACCTACTGTTTATCATCATACGCATTGTTCAAACCTGAAGCTGCTGCTGATTTTGAAGTTCATCAATTGTTCAACAAAGTCATGCCTTATCAGTGCAATAAAAGCAAATGTAGCTTTCTTCAAAACAACATTTTTGCGTGGGATTTAAATGCACCAGAGTATTTTTTTTTGTGGAATTCCCTTTACATAATGTTTGCAGAGTCTGCAGATTAGGGGGCAACAGCTCTGCAGACTGTGACTCACGTTTCTGCAGATTTCTGTTACTAAGGCATCATTAAGTCACTTCATGGCATCTAAGAGACAGAGGCAGGCTACAGATGGGAAACCAGATGCCTAATGCAGGGCAAGTACAATGTTTTAAATTATAGAGTAACATAGAAATTGTCAGCAGATAAGGACCCTTAGGCCCATCCAGTCTGCCCGTAATCCCTTCCCTTGTTTGCTGCCACTGACCCTACTAGATCAACAGCTTACTCCTTTCCCCACTTCTAGTGTTCCACTAAGCCTGTCCCATGCATGTTTGAATCCCTCCACTGCGCTTGCTTCCATTACCCGCTGTGGCAGACTATTCCATGTGTCCACCATCCTCTCCGTGAATAAAAACTTTCTCACGTTTCCCATCAACCTGCCCCCTTCCAATTTCATGAGTAAATGATCATGCTCAGTTATTGTTAGTCATGATTATAAGGGGCATTTCTGAAGATTGGGTTCGATCTTAAAGTATAATCGGTAATAATCATTTATGATACGCCATCTTAAATCATATTTTTAGACAGTGGGAATACCCTATCATCCCCTTTATTTCAAGGTACTTATCCAGTTTATACTTAAAGGTAGAAACAGATACATAGAATCTGCTGGCAGATAAAGACGCAGCAGTCCATTACCTGCCTGACTCCATGTCGGACCTAACGCCAGCCTGGATTTACTGAGCTGAATGCCCTTACAGCATCTCAGTATTCCTGTCCCCAGCCTGTCCACAATCCCCTTCCCATAAACCTCACCGTTCCCTTATATGTGTCCCATGCATGCCTGAACACCATCACTGATTTGGCTAGGTAAATTAGCCCATTCATCCACCACCTGCTTTGTGAAAAATAAATCCTCGCATCTCTTTTGTATCTGCCCCATCAACTTCCCTCAATACCCCCAGGCTGAAGTGCTTCCATTCCTTGTAAATGGATCACGGCAGTCTACCCAGTTCATCCCCCTCAAGAACTTGTCTCTATCATGTAGCTCCTCTCTCTCCTGGCCTTAAGACAGTGTTGTGACTTTTCTGCCTGTCCTTGTACGTCCTCCCTTGCTGCCTCTGCATCATTTTTATAACTCTCTTCTGGACCCTCTCCAAATGGTCCCTTTCTTTCTTTAGGTGGGCGCTCTGGAACTGTCTGCAGTACTCTAGATGTGGCCCCAGAAGGGACCTGTACAGGGGCCGTATCACCTCCTTTTTATTTACAAGTGAATACCCTACCTATACGCCTCATCCTCCTCCTTGCCTTCCCATGTGCCTCACTGCATTGGACCAGAGACTTGAGATTGTCAACAATAATGACTGCAAGGTCCCTCTCCTCAGATATCTGAACCATCCTCACTACCCCCATCCAACAGTCTATTCTATGTTTTTTTGCCAGTATTCATAACCTTACACTTATTGGTATAAAATCTCAGCTACCATACCTTGGACCATCTATTCAGCTTTCCTAGGTCCCTTTCCACGTCCCTTCTTTCCTCCTTCTGTGCCTGCTTTCCGGCAAATCTTGGTGTCATCTGCAAAGAGACATATCTTGCTCTGGATATCCCCCCCCTCGATGTCACAGCTAAAAATATTGAATAACACAGGTCCCAGGACCGATTCCTGTGGCACCTGACTCATGACTTCCCTGTCCCCAAAGAACTTGCCATTCGCAACCAATCACCCACTGAATCCTGCCCCATAACCAATTCCCTATCCATCTTGTGAGTTTGTTCCCTACCCCAAGACCTGTTTTGAATTAGCCTCTGGTACAGAATTGGAGGCCTTGCTGTAGTCCAGATACAGCACATCTCCTGCATGACTCTGTCCACCACCTCTGTAATCCAATCAAAACAACGGATCAGGTTATTCTGGCATAAGCTGCCTGCCATGAAACCATGCTGCCCCTTGTTCTGCGGCCCATTTGTCTCCAGGAATTCCACCAGATGCTCCATTATGATGGTCTCCAAAACTTCTCTGACATCGAGGTCAGGCTGACTGGCTTGCAGTTACCTGGACTGTCTCAGTCTCCACTTTTCTGAAGTGGAACTACATTAGCAACTCTCCAGCCCACTGGCACCACCAATGTTGTTAGGAAGCAATTAAATATATCAGGCAATGGTGCCACCAAATTTTGATGCTCATCCCCTCAGCACCCAAGGATGCATGCCACTGGGGCCTGGTGATGTAGTCACTTTCTGGGTATTAGGTCCCTTAAACATCCCTTCCTCTGATACCAACCCCACCTCTGGCCTTTGCCCCTTTGCTCTTACGACCTGAACTCCACACTCTGGGGGCGGCCCACCTTCCTTACTGTAAAGACTGAACAAACATATTCCTTCAGGTTATTTGCTGTCCTCTTCCACCCATGCCTACTCACATACCCCAGCACTTCGCAAATAAGGCTTTGTCGGGGGCCACCTGACAAAGCCTTATTGGCGAAACGCTAGGGTATGTGTCTCCTGATGTAAGCAGGCATCTCTGTGTATTTTACACATTAAATCTTTTGGCTCACTGCAATGTCTGATTAAGCCTATTTTGTTTATCTCCAAGAGTGCGGCTGAAGTATGGTTTGTCTTGGTGGTAATAGAAGGGTTAGCCCCCTTCTCAGCTGCACTGCTCCGGAACACTGTAGCGTGGCTGCAGTCCCTTTGGGACTGTAGCTCCCCTCCCCTCTGTTAGGTTTCCTGACCCAGTGCACGAGAAATTCATTAACACATCTACAAATGCCTGACTCCTAGCACTTTTGCCCACCATGACTGACCAGTCCATGTCTGGCAGGTTAGGGTCTCCCATTAGCACCTAGTCACCCCTTACTGATGCCTTTCTAATTTTACCCCCAGTGCTGTCCTTGCATAGTTACACAGTAGTTGTTGGCAGAAAAGGACCTCCTGATCCATCTAGTCTGCCCTGGTTTAGTAATAGTTTATTACATCCTTACATCAAATCCTGCCGGATCTGTTTCCATACTTCCCCACTGTCCTAGTCTCACTAGTCCCCTGTGTTTATCCCATGCATGTTTGAATGCCTCCACGGTGTCTGCTCCCACCACTTCCTCTGGTAGCCTGTTCCAGGGTACAACCACCCTCTCTGTGATGCAGCACTTCCTCACATTGTCCTCGAGTCTCCCCCCCCCCCTTCTAGCCTCTTATCGTGACCCCTAGTCCTAGTGTTCATCCATTTCTGCAGACAGCTGATCTCCCCATCTTATTTATCCCTCTGGCATATTTGAATGTTTCTATCATGTCCCCTCTCCTTCTTACCTCCAGTGAGTACATATTTAGTTCCCTGAGACTTTCCTCATAGGTTTCTTGAAGCATGCCCTGAACCATTTTGGTAGCTCTTCTCTGCACTGTCTCCACCTGGTTGATGTCTTTTCTGAGATGGGGCCTCCAGAACTGGATACAGTACTCGAGTTAGGGCCTCATCAGTGACCGATAGAGGGGCAATATTACCTCCCTCTTTCTATTTGTTATTCCTCTCCCCGATGCATCTCAGCATCCTGCTTGCCTTACCCACTGCTTTACCACACTAACTAGTCACCTTGAGGTCATCTGTTATGACTCCTCCTAGGTCCCTTTCCTGGCTAGTTATTGCCATTGCCACCCCTCCTAATTGGTATGTTGCCTCTGGGGTCTTCCGCCCCATGTGCATAACCTTACACTTTTTAGCATTAAACCCCAGCTGCCATACCTTTGACCATTTCTCCAGTTTATTTATTAAGTCCCTTCTTATCCTATCACTCCCTCCCCTGTTGCAGATCTTTGTGTTGTCTGCAAACAGGCATACTTTGCCTTCAAGTCCTTCTGTAATGCCTCCAATAAAAACATTGTTTATTATTTATTTATTTATTTTCACTTTGGTAACCGGTTAACTGGCACCAAGTGGCTTTTTCAGTCATGACCCGGGTGCAATTGCACAAACATTTGAGGACATACTTACAAATGTTTGGGTGCTTGTTGTAGAAAATGGAACATACACACATCAATGGACAATTACATACCTGATTACATACCTTCGGCACATAGAAAGCACAGCTGATTAGTGCAGATACTACACTGAGTGCAGATGCATAGGTGTATGTACAAGGGGTATTTACCCAAAGCAGTCACAGACTCTGAGTGACAGATAAAATTTCTTTCAGATTGCTTGAGAAAGCAGAGATAGTTGGCGACTCTAATAAGGGGAGTGATTTTATTCCACAGCGAGGAGTCGCGGTAGCTGAAGGAGCATTGTCCAGTGTTTGTTTGAAAAAGGGAACTTTTAGGTTATTTTTTGAGGTGGATCTAGAGGAGGGCAAGTTGACAAACTCGAGTGATTCTGCTAAATTGATAGGGAGTTTTTAACCATAGTTCTTTTAATAAATCTGGCGAGTGTTAGATTGGATTTCAGCTCTGGTGAGAGCCAGTTTAAAGTGTTCAGAGAAAGGCAGTGATGCGTCTTGCTCTCGTTACCTGTTGCAAATCTGGCAATCTTGTGATACAGAGTGTGCTTCTTCTGAACATTGAATAGTAAAGGCTCCAGGACTGACCTCTGCAGTACCCACTTGTTACCTCCCACTCATCTGATCTCCCCCCATTCACTACTGCTCTCTGGCTCCTGTTGCTTAGACAGTTCTGCACCCACTTCACCACCTTTGTCCCCACCCCTAGACTGTTCAACTTGTTGACTAATCTCCTGTGTGGGACCGTATCAAAGGCATTATCCATGTAGGCCATATCCACTGCTCCCCACTGGTCCATGACTCTTGTCACCCAGTCGAAGAACTTGACCAGCTTAGTGTGGCATGACCTCCCCCTGTGAACCCATGCTGTCTTGGATCCTGCAATTTGTTACTGGTCAGGTACTCCACCATCCTTTCTTTTATTAAAATCTCCATTACCTTCCCCACCATTGACGTCAGGCTTATCGGCCTGTAGTTCCCTACCTCCTCCCTGCTCCTTCTCTTGAGGATTTGTACCACATCTGCCCTTCTCCAATCTCCTGGTAATATCCCTGTATCCAACGACAGATTGAACAGGGCTGCCAGGGGCACAACCAAATCTTTCCTGAGTTCTTTTAGTATCCTTGGGTGCACCCTGTCGGGTCCCATAGCCTATTCCACTTTTAATTTCTCGAGTTCTTTAAGTACCCTCTCCTCTCCTCTGTAAGGGGGCTTGGGTCCACCCCCCATCGTTTCTTACTTTCTCTTTTATCTGTGAACCCTTTCCCTCCCCTTCTTTCATAAATACTGAGTAGAAATACTTGTTCAGTATGTTTGCTTTCTTCTGGTCCTTCTCACATTCACCCCGATTCTCACTATTCCTGCTTGTTTTTTCTTCTTTCGCTGATATATTTGTAAAATGTTTTATCACCCCCATCTCACTGAATTTGTGAGCACCTTTGCCTCCCTAATCCCTTTTGCTGCTTTTCTTTTGTTCCTATACACCTCCATATTCTGTTCCTCCTGTGTTGTTTTGTACTTCTTGAAGGATATTCTTTTTACCCTAACCACCTCTGCTACTTTTTGAGAGAACCAAAGTGGTCTCCTCCTCCTTTCCTCCTTGTCCTCATTCTAGTTTGGTTGCCTGTATACTGCATCCATCCTAAGTTATCTCCCACCGTTGCCAGTTACACGCAGACTGATTCCACTCTGCTCTTGTCCCCAGCTGATCTATCCTTGGTGACCTCTAAATAATCTGTAATGCACAGGGCCACCACTCCCCTTTTCCCATCTGCTTATCTTCCCTGAAAATGGTATTGCAATGCCCAGTACCTGATGCCTGCACAGGGCACATAAACCCAGTTTGGGGGTGGGGCCCCTGTGCACACCCCAGCCCTCAGTCACCAGGGTCCCCTTAATGTACTTTAGGTAATCTGGCAAACGGAATTCATTATTTTTATTTGTGGGCATGGGTATGAAAAAGCATTGGCAGAATTACTGATTATTGCAGCCATTTCACTTTTGCAGTTGGCAACCTACACCAGTGTTCCCCTGCAAACCTCTTTTTCCCAACCAGCATGTGGCAAAACTCAGCCTGTTGTTTAAAACTGGACAGTGTGTGACTGGCTGTTGCTTTGCCACCTAGTTGCCAGGGACTTGACATTCTGAATATTTGGGAGAGTTGTCCAGGGGCTGTGGTGTGAAGCTAGTCAGGAGTTGTTCAGGAGGACCTATTACCTTTTTCAACTTGGACCAGTTAATAGGTCCTGGCCTGGTTCAGTTTCCCTGGTCTGGGTCTGGTTCCCATTTCTATTTAGAGCAGAATGGGAAAGAAGGCAATCTGGGTACTGCAGTTACTACAACTGGAAAACAGAAAATGAATCATGGGATATGTCCCACTCCAGATTAAGCTGTTGATGGGAACTGTCCCAGAGCAGTTTGGTTTGCTTCTGGAGCAGCTCCTATGTAGTGGAAACATGAAGCGGGAGAGGACTGGTGAACTGGTGAAGTTCTCAAGGTGAACCACTCCAAATGGAAAACAGGTACACGAGTGAGAGCAGCTGGAGTCAGCATATGGATCAGATGGATCTACCGGGGGAGGGAGGAGATGAAGCAGGAGGCTGGTTACAAGTAAAAGTAAAGATAAGTACTTGTGTTGCTGGCCCCTGCATTCCTTCTCTCATCCCAGTCATCCCTGCATTCCTTCTCTCATCCCAGTCAGTTGGCATTTGGTCCTTTTTGCTCCTGAGTTCTGCAAGTTTTCCCCTGGTCCTACCAATGGCAGTCCAGTTAGGGTGGTGTACCCTGGCTCCAGTAGGTCCCCAGTAGCATTCTGGTCAGTGAAAGCAACAATGATTGGAGCGGTATCCAGAGTTGGCAGTCCCCAGCAGAGGGCAAGATCTCTGGCTGCAGTGAAAGTCAGGTGCAAGAGCAGCGACCAGGCAGGCTACAGTGATGAGAGAATGAGCTGGCAGGAGTGCAGTGGTTACAGCAGCAGATATGTAGCTGCATGATTTGAAAAGAGAGTGCTCACAGTGGTGACTGCAATGAGAGAAAGAGAGCGGTGGTTATCCACGCACAGCAGCAGGAGCAAGTTGGGCCAATTGGGCTCAAATGGAGTCACACTGACGCATGCATACCTTCAACCAACAACCTATTTGGGGCAGTGAGATGGTGGCAGCACCAGTGGGCAGGTGGGTACTGCCTGTTTCCCTATTTAACTTCAAAACATCCTGTCCAAGAGTTTCACACCCCAGCAGCCATGGGGGTGGGCAAGTTCGTTCACTCCCCGCAAAGCAGGCATGACAGACCTACGGGTCAATTAGCCCATCCCCAGCAGGTGAGGGCTGGATTAAAGGAACAACCCAGCAGGGCTAGGAAAAAATTCCCTAACAGCAGCAATATAGCTGCAAGTGGACCCACAGCCAAGGGGCAGGGCTAGCTCACACATATTTATTACAGCACTTTCCAAAAGTGTTTTTTTTTGGGGCTCCTCTCTATCCACAGTATCCTCTCAGCAAACAGGAGTGGTGAATTAAAAGTAAATTATGCTAATGGGAGGCAATGGGTACAGGTAAAGAGGGAATTCTGACTGTCTGCATGACGTAAATGGGTAGCACTCATTTTCTGCATTTTTGAACTGCCTAGCTGATCTGCTTCCACAAACTGATGCCCCACCAAAACTACATGTTAATGACTGCCTATGATTTTAATATAAGAATGCCCCAGTGAAATTGAATGTTAAAGACTGCTGTTGTGATTTAAAGTAAAATGTGTCATGCTAAAGACTGCCAGTCTGTATGCAGTATCCCTGCTGTGGTCTAACCAATAACCTGCACTGCATCAATATCACCTGTAGACTTCGACAAGTGAAATCCCACTGGACACATCCCAGCATCCCATTAAACTTTTCCATATGTTTTCCTGCATTAGGAAGAGGATTTCAAACAATAACCCCTAGGCCCCTTCCACATATCACCAACCTATTAACATAACTACCCTGGAATCTATTCTTGCTGTCATGAAGTGGCCCAATTGAATTGAAATACTTTCTACTGTGAACGTAGAGCTGAAGTACTCATTTAACAGGTTTGAATTTTTCCTTCTCCTCTATGCTTGTACCATCCTTCTTTACACTCTGTCATTTGTTACGAGGTACGTGCACTAGGAAAACTGGTGTCCATTTTCAGACACAACCTGGGAGTTACACAGTAAATCAACAAAGCAAAACTTTATTAAAAACAATACAAAATAGACAGTATACAAAAGCATGCTACCAGCAAGTAAGCAGGGTAGATAACAGAGACTAAAATGCTTGGCACTATAAGATGAGGACCGTGCAAGACAATACAGATCAGAAAGAACTGTAAAAACAAGGTACAAAAAGCACAGCAACAGCACAAAGCAGACAGTGCAAAGAATGAAGTCATCGATAACAATATGTACAGTATGAAGTAAGGCATAACAAAATAACCATAGAGTGGCAGTGGTGATGTGCAAGAGCAGGTGCATGACAGAAGCAGGAAAGACTTAAGAGGTGTAACCCAACTAGTGGTAGCTAGCTTAGACTCAAGTATTGTAGACAGTGATGGGTGAGTTGGGGGTGACCAAGGCAAACTGGCATATCTTACAGTATGCCACATCCCACTTAAATAGCTATAGAAAGGGTTGTGATTTTTTTACTCCTCCAGCTATCTTTAGTTCTGCGTTTTTGCTAGCCCCCGGTACGATGACTTACTTCTTGCTAATTTACCTTTATATATAGCCCTGATGGACTCATTCTGAGTCCCCTTGTGCAACCTAAAAGCATTTCTTTTGTCCAATACTGCCTCTCTCACTTGCTTGTGTTGCCAAATTGGCTGTCTGCTTCTTGGTCTTATTCACACTTTTTATATAAGCACACAGTAGGTGGTTCCCAATATTGTCCCTTTAATCACGGATCACTTGTTTTCTACCCTTCTATTTTGTGCAGCTATTTCAGCTGTTCATCTATGATGATCTTCATTTTATTGTGGTGTACGTTTCTAAAGGCAGGGACTTCTGTACTGGATTTAAGTTGCTCAGACCCCCCCTGCCCAGTGCTGAATTTAATGGAGTTGTGGTCCCTCTTTCTGACTGGATACTCATTAATTACTGTATATTCCTGATAATATCCTCATTGGACAGTACCAAGTCCAAAAGTACTTCCCCTCCAGTGGGTTCACTCACCCATTAGGTGAGCAAGTTGCCCTGCCCCATTTCTATAAACGTCTGACTATTCTGACTTACTGCTGTTATAGTGTCCCAGTCTATGTCTGGGAGGTTGAAGTCCCCCATAAGTCCTCTAATAACATCACCTTTGAGTTTCTATTTTCAATGGAGAACTGTCTCAGTTCTGCCATTCAGTCCTCAAAGCCCAAGTTTTACAATCTTTCAACCACCTTGGTCACTCCTCTGCACCTTCTTAGTCCTGTTGATATCTGTCTCAGATACAGGGACCAGAACTTTTCACTATAGTCAAGATGGGGTCTGACCAGTGAGCCACACAGGATCTGCGTGCAACGCTTCTCTTGATGCACACTACCATTTTATTTGCTTTGCTAGCTGCTGCTGTGCACTGTTGCCTCCATTTTTATTTCAAATATAATTTGTTTCAAACACAATAAAGCTTACAGTATGTACCTCTAGCACAATATTTGATGTGTACCTCACCAGAAGCATTATAACCATGTACTAATGCATTACAACAAATAATACATTTGCCAGGGATTACAGTAAAATAAAAATAAATACAGACTCCATGTAACTGTGTCCTGTTTATCTGCTGTTATTGTGGTAGCCACCCAGTTCACTATTTGAATCTTTCCCCTTGTTCCCACTAGAGAAATACAGGTACTAGTTTTCTGGGGACCTCTCTGGGGCACCATCATCTTGAGGGCTGGAAGCTATATTTGCTAGCTTGGATAACTCTACTCCCACCTTTCTGACTTTTTCCTCTTGGGCTGCTCTGGCCTCCCCTGCCTCTGTCATTTCTTCAGACTCCTTTCTTACATCCCTCACTACCTGCTACTCATGCTCTCCCACTTGGCTATTGTATTGTATGTTTGTTTTTCTTTTTTACATCATGCATTAATTTGCACTTATCCTTTGTAAATAATTGTATACTAACTGTTGCTTATCATGATGTACTGGTTGTTTATTTTTTTCAGGCTCTCATTAATTTTCTTTCCTATGTTACTTTCTTTGTTCACCAATGTTGTCTGTGTTTCCACTTTGTTCACCAATGATGTCTGTCTATCCACATGGCTTGTACTCATTGTACTACTTGTCACTACCTCTGTAACTGCCGCCTGTGTGGCCCGGGTCATGCCTGAATACGTTCCCCTGGATCAGTGCACTTAGCTGGTTACAAAAGACTTAAATAAATAAAATAAAATATAATCCTTGAAAGGGGTTCAAATGTTTTAAAATATATGGGTTTCCTCCTTGCTCTATAAACTAATAGTTCCATGTTCACACACTCAGTCAAAGTGCTACGCCATGCTGCAACAGTAGGGAGCGCATCATGTGTCCAATTTGTTAATATCCCTAGTTTGGTTGTTGTGATTGCCGCAAACATACATTTATGTTGTCCTGTTTGGAGGCCTTCATAATCGGAGAAGTCTCCTACAGAACCACCCTGGGTGTAATTTCCAATTTGTTTCACCCAAGTGTCTAATATTACCCCTTCTAAGTCCTTCCAGAACCCCACCCCCCACAAGTTTAGAATGCCCGTACATAATATGGGACAGGTCAGCCAGTCCCTCTGCGCATCCGGAGCAGGAGCCACCATTGTAATTAGCAAATTTTTGTACTCAGGCAGGGATGCAGTATGCTCTTTGTGTATTCTCATATTGAATTACCTTGTATTTACTCTGAGTGGGCATCTTCAACCCCTCTCCCCAAAGCTCTGCATAGTCCTCTTCAGTTACGTCACACTCAAGTAATTCCTACCATTTTTATTTTCTTTTTTATTTAATTCTTTGGTAACCAATTATGCCCTCTGTGTGTGGTACCAAGCTCATTAAGTTTTGACATATAATGGAGCCAGCTCTCATCGGCATGCAATTGCACTTAAGATGCTAGTTGGCCTTCCTATTAGTATCACGCCTGACTTTTGGTTCCCCTTGCGGGGCACATTCCTGGTGCTCAACATTAGTTCCCGACCTACCTACTCGCCCATAGTGTTTCTTGGGCATGTACTGTATTGTAATTTTTGAACTGTGTTACATGATATTTTTGTGCTGTCTCCCTGGTATCATCTTGCAATGTCTGTATGTTGTTTTCCTATAACATCTCGGCAATATCTATATATTGTTTACCTAAAATCCCTGTACATCCTTATCCCATTTGTAATTGCCTCTGTATTTTTCCTTGCAACCTCCCAGGTTGCGCCTGAAAATAGGTATCTGTATATGTCTAGTGTGCTTACCTGGTTAACAGAAGCTAAATAAATAAATAATGAAATGCAGTAACTTGCAGAAAATGACATAACAAAATACTGCATGACAAAAAGGCTTAAATGCCATTGAATTACACTGCTCCCTGCTGCATACTAAAACATTTTGTGACGTAATGCAGCAGTACTACGTTGCATCCTGGCCGGCAACGCTGTAGGTTCATTATCAACCCCTTGGTGTCTCTAGCATCATCCAATATGCAGCCCACCCCAGATGGTTCTCGGAGTTTGTAGTCCTTTCCCAGCTTTGCCCCAGAAAATGCCTGAGTTGCATATAGCTACAATGGTGTGTCTGTGGTATGCCAAACAATTATCTGAGAGTTTCAAATGACTGAAGCACCCCTCTATTACACAGGAATCCCAGTAATACTATGCCCCTCTCCTCCAATATTTTATAACCAGAGTTTTTCAGGAAAGTGGGGAACATTAAATTATTCCACAAGGGGGTTAGCACCGTGAAATGAGTCTCTACCCCTTTAAGTCTGTATTTCTTGCGACATACCCTCAAGAGATGCTGTGTTATCGGTTGCCCCCATCTGAAGTCATTGCTGATCATTACCCCCAAGGTTCTTTCGGGATGCATGTCAGCAATCTCTGCACTGTTTTACTTTCATGTTCTTCTGACCTAGACGTATAACCCTGTAACTGTCAAGGTAACATTCAACTGACATTTTCTGCCCATTTCCTAAACATGTCCAGGTCCCTCTGTATTTCAATAACCTCCTTCTGAGATGGAATTATCCCTTCTATTATGGTTTCACCAGAAAACATAGCAACCCAGCTACTAGTGCCCACCTCAAGATCATGCATGTATACTGAAGGATGTTGGCCCAGTGCAGAAAGTCTGTGGTACTCCACTGGTCACTTGTTTCCATGCGGCTAGATTACAATATATTATTGTCTCCTGTTCTGCAGCCAGTTTCCAATCCATTTCATTACATTACCTGTTATGCTTAGGTTTTACATTTTTTTAACTAATTTCCTGTGTGGCACAGTATCAAAGGCTTTGCTGATGTCCAATCAACATCTAAAGGTTTCATCTCATCAAGCACCTTGGTGACATTATAAAAAAATACAATAAGACTGGTCTTAAATGATTTCCCCTTGCAGAATCCATACTGGGCCACCAAGTCCATATTATTTTTCTGTAACTGTTCAACAATTCCCCTTCTTATGATTGATTCAAACAGCTTTCCTGGTACCATCATTAAGCTGAGTGGTCTATCAGCCCTGAAGCTTTTTTTTAATATAAGTAGCATATGGGCCATCCTCCAGCCATCGGGCATGTACTCAGTTCCCAATGACTCATGGAATATTATTGCCAATGGGACAGTTCCTTATAAACACATGAACATGCATGCAGAAGAAGGCCTAAAAGGTCTATTAAGTCTGCTTGTTGCACAGCTCATATATATTTGGTGCCTTACACCAGAACCTCGACTGCATCCTGTTGCCGGCTCGCCAAGCTATTATCCAGAAGATCATTCTCCCGATCTTTGACTATGGAGATGTGGTCTACAGTGCCACCCCTAGTAAGGCTCTTGCCAGACTGGACACTCTCTTCCACTCTTTTTGCCACTCTGCACTTGATAGTCCCCCCCCCCCCGCACTCACCACTGTTCTCTGTACCAATCCGTCTCCTTTCCCTCGCTTGAGGACA
The DNA here is from genome assembly GCA_016271365.2 of Neoceratodus forsteri. Lineage (NCBI taxonomy): Eukaryota > Metazoa > Chordata > Ceratodontiformes > Ceratodontidae > Neoceratodus > Neoceratodus forsteri. Next base: position 1,552,256,496 of record CM057450.1, read on the forward strand.
GGTGCTGCACCCATTGTATCAATATTGTCAGCAAATTCTGGTTTGGTTCCCTCCCCACCTCACTTTCCCTACCCCCTCCCTCCTCCCACTCCCTCAGGAATTCCAGCATTTGGTCCCTGGCTGTCTCCCTTCCCACTTCAATGACCACTGGCCAAACGGCCTTCAGCCATCGTTTCCCCTAGGCTCTGGAATTTCCTCCCTCATGCCATCCGAAATGTCCCTTCTTCTCGAGCCATCTACCCTCTCTATGGCCTCACCCCCCGCAACTGTTCTTAATCTCATCCCCTCTCATGCACTCCCCTTCTCCCCCATACCCCTACCCCTTCTCTCCTTTGTATTCAAACTATGTGATTATCAGTATATTACACTCAGTAGTTAGGCACTTTGACCTCTGAAATGCTCTCAATTCTGCAGTGTCAATTTGTAACCATATTCTTGAATTGTCTGTTACTTCATGTCTTGTATTATCCATCTACCCTCCCCTCAGGACGCATCTGGAAACAAGCTGTTAGCTCAGTATGCCTTTCCTGGTGAAACTTTTAAATGAATAAAAATAAACAAACATTTGCTACATGTTGCTCCACCCTCCCCCCTCACCCTAACCTTCTTCTTGACTTTACCCCACCCCCTTTTGAAATCCCCAACTTATCTGTGTTTAACTACCCCACTGGTAGTACATGCCACCCGGTCACCATGCTCTCTGTGAAGAAGTGTCTTCTGGCCTTCTTCCTGCACCTCCACCCACCAATCTGTAGCTGTGCTCACAGGTGTTTTTGCTTTCACTTATGCTAAAAAGATCCTCAGGGTCGACTTTGTTTATGCCTTTAAGGTATCTGAAGGTCTCAATCATGTCCCCCCCCCCCCTTTCCTCAAGTAAGTACATGTTCAAGTTCACCAGTCTCTGTTCATAAAGGACATTCTGCCATTTTTGGACCATCTTGGTAGCCCTTCTCCACACTGCCTCTAGATGATTTATGTCCTTCTCGGGGTAGGGGCTCCGGTACTGCGCACAGTACTCCAGATGTGGTCACACCACGGACCTGTAGAGGGGCAGAATGACCTCCTTCTGTCTGCTGGTGAATCCTCTTGATATGGAACCCAGCATCCTGTCTGCCTTTGCTGTTGCCTTTTTTGCATTGAACTGAAGGTTTCAGGTTGCTTGTGATTGCTATCTCAAGTCTTTTTCCTCCTCCAAGACTGTGACCATCACCCCCACCCCCAAGCTTCTGCTTGGCCCTAGGGTTCTGGCACCATGTGTGCATTACCTTGCACTGAATGCTACTTTCCAGATTTCAAACCACCTTTCCAACCTCACCAGGGCCTCCCTCAGATCCCTGATGCCCTCCTCAGCGTCCACCCTCCCACAGAGCTTGGTGACATCCATGAATAGGCATATTTTGCCTTTGATGCTGTCAAAAAAATCATCTCCCCTGTCCCAGTCAGCCCTCGTTCTTGCAGGTCCTCCAAGCCCCATCACCCTGACTCCCCCAGGGCTTACCACTCTTGTCTCCTCTATGGCTTGCCCTCCGTGGGAGGGTGGCAAGGAGTCCCCTCGATCCACCGGGATGAGATTCAGATTCCGGGAGGCACCTGGCCATCAGGTGCAGAGCCTCCAGAGGCCAGCAGTCATCCAGCATGACTGGGACCATTTTTCTGGTTTCTCCTCTTGGGGGCTGTGGCATCTGGCTTCCGATAGGGGCCAGTCATACACTGAGCTCTTCACACCCTCTCTCCCAGAGGAGAGCAGTCCATGGGACACTCGATCCTCCTCCTCCTAGCCGACCTTCCAACTCCCGAGGTCAAGCCTGACCTCGGGTCATTGGTGCCGCACTCGGTAGTACTACTGCTGCACCAGTGGGCCAGCCTTGTCAAAAAAGTCATTAATGAACACATTAAACAGGACTGGACCAAGCGCTGACCCCTGCAGAACCCCGTTAGTAACCTCCCTCATCCCTGAGTGCTCTCCATCACCACCACCACCCGCTGCATTCTCCCTCTTAGCCAGTTGCTACCCACCTTGTCAGTTTCTCCCAGACCCCACATATGCCAGCTTTTTTATCAACCTCTTGTGGTGGACTGAATCACAGGCCTTGCTGAAGTCCAGGTATAGATGTGTACCACCAGATCCCTTTCCACCACCCGAGTGACCCAATCAAAGAAGCTGATCAAATTAGTTTTGCAAGACTTCCCTGCCATAAACCCATGCTGCCTACTATCCTGGAGCCCATTTGACTCAAGGAACTTGACCAACCTTTCCATTAAGATGGTTTCCATCAGCTTTCCAACAACTGATGTCAAGCTGACTAGTCTATGGTTCCCAAGGCTATCCTGGGGTCCCACTGTCCACCACTCCCTGGCTGTGAGCAACTATTACCCCCCCTACCACGGCTAACTATGGCCTAAATCAGGTAATCGTATCTGGTAATAGTCTGCTCCTAAGTCTACCTCTTGCACTGCTTTGTTAGCTCGCACCTTTGCAGTCTGGTTGGTGGTAATCTGATACTATCCGGAAGGTATCCTGTCAAGATTACAAAGAAAGAGCCATACAGTCAAAACAATGTGTGCGGTTCAGAGGTAGTTTATTTAATTTTAGCGTGGTTTTTGACTGTGCGCTTTTGGGGTCACCGCGCAGTGCATTTTTTTAACGTGCGGGTTTCGACTGTGCTCAGATATTGGTGAACCATCTGGCATTGCTCCCTGTACCGTACAGCACTTGTATCTTGATCTGCATTATATTTCATCTTTATTTTGTGTAGCCCTGAATATGCTGCCTGTAAGTTGTGACTGTGCATTGTTGTTGATTGTTACTTTATTTTTTGTATGTATTTTCATTGTATTTTATTCTTATTACTACTGCACCTTGTGTTAAGTATTTTCACTTGTATATCAAGTGCTGTATACTCCCCTTTCCTCATCCCCCCAGGACACATCTGGAAATGAGCTGTTACAAGGTCAGTATGTCTTTCCTGGTGAACCTTCTGAAATAAATAAATCTCCTGGACCACTCATGCAGGAACACCACCCTCTTATGCAGGGGCACATCAGCCGTCCTGCTCTTGACTAGTTTCCTTAAAATTTTGGGGTGCAATCCATTAGGCCCTGCTGCCTTGTCTATGTTTACCATCTTCAACAATTTTTCATCCTCTTCAGGTGTCCCACATGTAAGCAATAAGACACAATGGGGTGTGCATGGAACAGATTTTACCGCAGCTCAGGGGCGTAGTGATGGCAGAGTGCCTTCAGCCCCTGGAAGTGCAGTAAGATTTGTTCCATGCACACCCCCAGAGTGTCTTATTGCGCTTATAAAATGTGCTACTTTTTTTGGTTAGAAAAATAATTCTATTTATATAAAAAAGGCAGTTGTTATCAAAATTTCTGATAAAATAGTCCTGTGGCTGCCAGGCATAAGATGATGTCATTGAATTGCTTATTAATATTCATGCCTCATTTGCATATCTGATCCAGTGACTGTCAGGTGGCAGATCTCATAGGTTCATAGGTGAAAATACAAGTCTATTAGCTTAAAAAGTCATTTTAGACTTGGTTAACCAATAGAACCCAACATGTCAGAGTTAATGGATTGTTATCTGATATCGGGAGTGTTACAGTGGGGTCCCACAAGGCTCTGTCCTGGGACCCATATTGATTTGCAGATTAATCCCCATAATATATTACTTAAATTTGCCGATGATACTAAGCTAGGCTGGAAAGTTTCCTCATCTTCTGAAAGGTCCATTCTCACTAACAATCTTAAAACCATTGAACAATGGGTGATTAACAATAAAATGACTCTGAATGCTGATAAGTGCTTGGTGCTTCATTATGGGAAAAACAATCTAAAGCAGAGTTATTTTTTAAATAACTCTCCCCTTAAAGTTTCAACACCTGAGAGGGACCTTGGAATTATTATTAATAATAAATTAACCTCTATTAGCCACTGTACTAAAGATGCATGGGCTCTGGCCAGGCCAGGGGGTGTGACTATACAATTTGGGTGGAGGAAGGATTGTTTAAGCAAAAAATTCGCTGGAACTTGGGGGGGAGAGGTGTATGGGTGCTACGAGGATGAGAGCAGTGGGGTTAAAAAAAAAAAATTGGGCCTTGTGAAAAGGGGGTGGGACAATACTGCTACATGGGTCGGGTGTTTATGTTTTTTAAAGTAAAATAACAAAAACAAGCACTATGAGCAATGGCACTTCGCCAGGGAAGTACCACTACGCATAGGTGCAGTGGTACCTTTGCTGACTAAGTGCCATCGCATGTAGTTTTCACCTGACAAAGCAGGAACTTTGCCAGACAAAGAACTGTGTGAAGTGTCACTCTGGGCTATGAGATATCATGAAGCTTTGCAAAGAATTTCCTGAAACAAGATTTCCTAACTTGGTCTACCACTAGCACCAACCCCCATTTCAAGTATTACACAACTGAATCCTGGCTCCATGACTTTCATCTTCATACTGGTTTATTTATTTATTTGAAAATTGGTGACTAGGAAAGGCACACTGAGTGGAGGCTCATTTCTAGGTGCGTGTAGGGGGAAGGGAGCAAAGGATGAAAACAATACAGAGCTTTGACAAAAACTGATTTACAAAAAGAGTGCAAAGTCATGAAGGTTAACAGAGACCAAATAAAGTGCATAATGATCGAACAGATGAAACTGGCACATAAACATTACACAGAAACATAGAATACGACAGCAGATAAGGGCCGCTTGACCTATCTAGTCTGTCCATTTCCCTATCCAGTGGATAAGCTGCAGATCCTAGTTAACCAACAGCCTACTTCCTCCTACCCCCCCATTAGAATTGCCTTATGTTGGTCCCATGCATTCTTGAATTCCCCCAGTTTTTGTTACAACAAGAGTGAACTGACTGTTAAGGAGAGGGAAAACAGGAGAAAGGGGTAAAGCTATCAAAAAATGGAGAGCAATGAGTACTAATGCCCATAGTCTGGGTAACAAGCTTCCTGAATTAGTGGCCTTGATGGAGGAGGAACATCTGGATATCGTGGCAGTCACAGAAACATGGTACACACAGAACCATGACTGGGACATAAACATACCAGGATACACTACCTACAGGAGGGACAGGGAAGGTAAAAGAGGAGGAGGAGGAGGAGTAGTAGCTCTCTACTTAAGGGAAGGCATCAAAGCAACAGAACAATAGGGTAAACAGGGAGGAGAGGAAGCACTTTGGGTCAATTTGGAGACAGGCAATGGCACCACAATCCGCACAGGGGTTGTATACAGACCCCCATCTCAGGGGAAGGACATGGACAAGGAAATGATAAAAAGTATTCTTAGAATGGCAGAAAAAGGGGAGATATTGCTGATGGGGGATCTTAATGTGCCAGATGTTAACTGGAGTGCATTTGTAGCAGCCACTTCTAAGAGTGGGGTCATTCTAGATGCCCTACAGGGGGCATGCCTTAGACAACTAGTATTGGAACCCACTCGAGAGGGAGCAATCATAGACTTGGTACTCTCAAATGGAGATGGCGAGAGGATCACAGATTTAGAAGTGGGTAGCCATCTGGGAAATAGTGACCATCGAATAGTATGGTTCATAATAAACACAGCAGTAGAGTCAAGCCATACAAAGGCAAAGGTACTTGACTTCAGGAGGGCTGACTTTGCCAGAATGGGTGAGTGCCTAAGGAATGCACTAGCAAATGGGCAGGAAGGAGAGGTGGAAGAACAATGGGGAATAATCAAAACTGCCATCACAGAGGCAACAAGCCTTTGTGTGAAGCAAATAAACAAATCAAAACGATGTAAGAAACCACTATGGTTCTCAAAGGAGGTGGCAGGGAAGGTTAGGGAGAAAAAGAAAGCATTCAGGAAGTACAAAGAATCGCTGAAGGAGCAGGACAGAGAATTGTATCATTAAAGCAAAAGGAAACAGGGAAGGCAGTCAGAACAGCAAAGGCCCAAACTGAGGAAAAGACAGCCAACTCAGTTAAGAAGGGATAAAACCTTTTATAGGTACATCAGGGAGCGAAGGAAGACCAAGGGAGGGATAGTGACGCTTAATAAAGGAGAGGAGGGCGGACAGAGGGTGACTGTGAAAAGGCAGAGATACTAAACAAATATTTTTGCTCAGTATTCACAAATGAAGAGGGGGAAGTACTGAAACCAAACAATAGAAACACTCTAGATATGGGGGTTGATACCAGCCCATTCACAGAAGAAAGGGTTCTGAAATAACTCTTAAAACTGAAGGTGGACAAAGCAATGGGGCCTGATGGGATTCATCCCAGAATTCTAAAAGAACTAAGGGTAGAACTAGTGACACCACTGACTACCCTCTTTAACAAATCATGGGAGGATGGGGTGGTACCTGAGGACTGGAAGAGGGCAGATGTTATTCCACTTCACAAAAGTGGGAGCAGGGCAGAAGCAGGAAACTACAGACCTGTTAGTTTAACCTCAGTGATTGGGAAAATGATGGAATCACTTCCTAAGGAAAGAACTGTTGAGTACCTAGAGGCCAGAGGGGTGCAGGACCCAAGGCAGCATGGATTCACAGTGGGAAGGTCATGTCAGACGAATCTAATAGATTTCTTTAACTGGGTGACCAAAGTAATAGATCAAGGAGGGTCCGTGGACATGGCCTAGACTTTAGCAAGGCATTTGACACAGTCCCACACAAAAGATTAATATACAAGCTGGCCAGCCTGGGAGTGGGTCCCAAGATGACAGCCTGGGTAAAGAATTGGCTGGAGAATAGGACACAGAGGGTAACAGTAAACAGAGTTCACTCTGAAGAAAGGGGGGTTACTAGTGGGGTACCGCAGGGTTCAGCACTAGGACCGGTCCTCTTTAATGTCTTTATAAGCAAAACTGCAGAGGGATTCGAAGGAAAAGTATGCCTCTTTGCAGATGACACAAAGATCTGCAACAGAGTTGATAAACAAGGTGGGGTGGAAAGGATGAGAAGGGACTTGGCAAGGCTGGAGGAATGGTCAAATGTATGGCAGCTTAGATTCAATGCTAAGAAGTGCACAGTAATGCACCTGGGAAATAAAAACCCAGGGGAAGAGTACACAATGGGGGGTGAGATACTACCAACAACAAAAATGGAAAGAGACCTGGGGATAGTCATATCAGATTACCTAAAGGTGGGTAAGCAATGTGAGAGGACAATACAGAGGGCTGGCGGGATACTGGGATGCATAGGGAGAGACATCACCAGTAGAAAACAGGAAGTTGTTATCTCTCTGTACAGACAGCTGGTGAGACCCCATCTAGAGTATGCGTGCAGTTCTGGAGACCCAATCTCCGCAAAGACATAGACAGGATGGAGGCAGTCCAGAGGAGGGCAGCTAAAATGGTGCAGAGTCTGCACCAGAAGACATATGAAGAGAGACTTAAGGAGCTTAATATGTATAACCTCGAGGAAAGAAGGGAGAGGGGAGACATGATAGAAACTTTCAAGTACCTCAAGGGAATCAACAAAGTCCAAGAGGGTAGCATCTTTCAGAAAAAGAGGTGTGCAAGAACAAGGGGGCACAATTTGAAGATTGAGGAGGGACGACTCAGAGGTAATGTGAGGAAGTATTTCTTCACAGAGAAGGTTGTGGATGCATGGAACAGCCTTCCTGAGGAGGTTGTGGAGTCAAAAACAGTGGTGGATTTCAAGAATGCACGGGACAGTCATAAGGCAATTCTAGGGGGTTGGGGTAGGAAGAAGTAGGCTGCTGGCTGACTAGGATCTGCAGCTTATCCATTAGGTAGGGAAACGGGCAGACCTGATGGGCCAAGTGGTCCTTATCTGCCGTCAAATTCTATGTTTCTATGTTTCTAAGGTGGAGGGGAAAGGAGTCTCAGTTGAAATCTGAGGGAGGCAGGGGAGGAGCAAAACAGAGGGAGGAAGAAAGTTGGTTCCAAAGATAAGGAAGATGGTGGGCAAAAGCTGACTGAACCACCATGGTCTGAGGATGAGGCAAAGCACAGGTGCGATGGTCCCTGGAGCAGAGGGAGCATGAGGCAGAGGAAACAGTGGACAGGAGCGATGAGAGGTAGGAGGGCAGGGATCCAAACCATTATTTAGATATGAAGAAGGCACAGTGCATCTGGTGACGGGAAGGAAGAATGGATAGTGATGAGTACGAGAGGGTGAGTTGGTTGCAAATCAACAGAAGGAGTTGCGGAGGGTATCAAATCTGGCCATGGAGGAGGAGGGAGGTTTAGCCTGAGAAGATGACTTCTGCATTCCTCTCCATAATCTTTTGTTCTAGGTTCCTGAAGTCTCTCATGATTTGGTCTTCCTTTTTATCATTGGTGTCACTAGTTCCAACTCGCACCACCACTCAGGGGGTGATGTTCAAGGGGCTCCAATAGTGTATCAGTCCTTTTAGTAATATGCCTAATTGTGGCTCCTGGCAGACTGCCTTCCCCACTGTTTGCTTTGTCTCTATGGCACACTTGCCCATCTGCGAATCTCAGGACTGAGCCACCCACAACTACCTTCTTCCTGTGTTTCATTTTGCTTGGCATTGAAGGGTTTACACTGTCTGGCATGGCACAGGCTTCTTCATTTTCTTGCTCTTAAAGCAGATAAAACCAGTTTTGTGTCAGACAATAGTTACAGTACTCAGTATCTCCAGTAGCACCATTTGCAATTTATACAATGCAGCCCGCCACGATGCAATGTAGTATCACAGATCCCTGCATGACAAAAGGGATAAACTGCTTTGTTTTCTGCAGGAACTCTGCTATAGAACTGAGCTGCACCCTGGTGTGCTCCACTGCAATACTGCCCCTCATCTCTCCTGCACAGAATGATGCCTCCATTCTGTATCTCTGCCCTGCAGATGTTAAACCTCCTGTTTTGATGGGCAACTAATACGTTAATTATTAGTACTACCATTTGGTTACTGTCAATAGCAGACAGTCTGGTGTATTGTCTAAGTTCAAAAGGGGGGCTATGAGGCTGCCTCATGACCCGGCAGTAGCACTTCACATTATTATGCAGCTGGCCCAAGCTGGGTCTTCCTTGATCCATTGGTCATGGTTAAGGAGTGCTGCCAGAGCAGCACTTCCTTCTCCAGTGGAGCAATGCCACACCCTGTGGCCTCAGTGACCTATGTGCCAGTCTCAGTAGTTTGTGTCGTCTGCAGTGGAAACTACATGCCTGTAAGGCTGACAGTGTGGCTATGTACAGTGTCAGTGGGTAGTGGAAGGAACTGAAGAGAAAACCAGGGAGAACAGCCTCAGTGCCATCTAAGTGATGGCCATCGGTACATTTGGGCCCCACTCTGTGTGACAAAACAGAGCTGAGCTAGCGGTATTGGAATGGGGGGTTCTGACTGGCCATCTAGATGTGTTTGGTGCTTTTGCCAAAACTGTGTGCACTGCTTGTTCGATGGTACTGAGCATTATTACAAAATAGGTAGGGGAAAGCTATGCATCCTGAGTAGCCAGAACCATGTTTGGTGACAGTACTACCAATGGGTGAAAATTTAGTATGAAAGTCAATTTTAACTTTAAAATTTTCCTATTATGAAGTTTATTTTACTTTTAAAAGTTTCCTCACAAACCCATTTAATAAGCACCATAAGACTCCCCATGGCATTGTAGTGCTGTCACAACTGCAGACCCAGGAGCTCAAGGCTCTTGGCCTGTGGCCAGGTTCCTCATTATGACCCTGGGCATGTGGTTGTCACAGTACTACTAATGCCTTGTCATGTATTGTTGCCTGGAATATCATGAACAATGTCTGACAGGGGACAGACTGTGCAACCAATGAGATGCTCACTTTCCCGGGCTGTTTGTGCATGCTGGTCCTGCTATGCTGCTGTTTTCCAGCATTCAGCAGAAGCTGCAAGTGGGAACAACACAGCTGCCGGGTAGAACAGGTGCCAAGAATATCCAGCTCTCAGAGGCGCATACTGACATCAACACTCGGTGCCTTTGAGGGGTGACAGATATATAAATAAGCAGCAGTCCAAAGAACTCGGCCATCAAAATGTTTATAGTATTAGAACTACTGCCCTTTTTGCTAGAAGTGCAATTGCTTAGAGTATGGTTTGTAATATAGTATAGTATATAAAATATATATATATATATATATGCAGTTTATATATCCCATAGCCTTTTAACAATTCTTGCACCAAAACTTCATGGTTACACGTTTATTCATTCATCTTGGCACTGGCACTTTATAACATTGTGATAAGAGGGTTGTGGATGCATGGAACAGCCTTCCGGAGGAGGTTGTGGAGTCAAAATCAGTGGTGGAATTCAAGCATGCATGGGACAGTCATAAGGCCATTCTAGGGGGTGGGGGTAGGAAGAAGTAGGCTGCTGGATAACTAGGATCTGCAGCTTATCCAGTAGGTAGGGAAATGGGCAGACTGGGTGGGCCAAGCGGTCCTTATCTGCCGTCAAATTCTATGTTTCTATGTTTCTATGTAATATGACATTTTATTATAGCATTCATTTTTAGTGTTTAAGGTGGGCTTTTTATTATTATAGTGTAGTACCTTTAGCCACCTATGCCTTGAGAAAGCACAGTTTGACTGCGCAAAAGCATTTGGCTTGTTCATGGGGGGGAAGGGGAGGGTGTCTCCAGCTGTATGTTGGCGTTTTACAGAAAATAAGTTTTTTCGTTGTTTAATCCTACACATCGCAAGTGTAGATCTTTACTGCAGCAGGGATGAGGAACCAAGTTCTTTGGACTGTTACTTTCTGAGTATCTTCATCCATTTCATTTGAAGCTGCCTATCTGCTGTGTTTGTTGATATATAAATAAAAAGGCCAGCTCTTGTCTTTGAGTGATGACCTCTCTGGTCACACCCTTGCCACAGGGTCCACTATCAACACAGGCCATCTTTCTACTCCAACATCCTGCCTCCACCAGCAAATCAAGAGTTTGCTTCTCTCTTGTCATTGAGACTCCCACATCAAGTATAAAAACAATGAGAGGTTAAACTGGGCAGAAAAGCACATAAACTCTTTTCTGTCTCCTCTTACAAAATTGTATAAGTTCCCCCTCCTATAGATTTCCAATTTAGCCAATGGAAACAGAAAGGGTATGGACTGCTCGGATATCCAGATAGGAGATAACCCTGGATGCGTCACTCACTTTGTGACCTTGGACAGATCACTTGACCTACCTGTGCTTAACACCCCCTCATATTTTCTCCTCGTGTAATCTTTTTGTGCTTTCCTTACCCTCCCTCCAGCTCATCTAGGTTCCCTGTGCTCCTCTAATGTGCAATACAAGTGCTCAGAGCCTATAAAGTGCTTTTGTATACAGTCTGTATGAAAAGCACGCTACACATTTAAATGCACATTCTATTCTATCCTATCCTGTCCTGTCCTATCCTATCCTTAAATTATCATGATGCCCCCTCACTTTCCGTATTCAACTGCATGCAAGTGCCTATTCCTAGACAAGGTTTACAGTCTTCTAGTGATCTTAAGCTGTGCATTCATTTAGTTTGGACCACATCTGAGAAAATAATTATTTTGAGTTGCCAGCCCGCAGGCGTGGAATGCACTACCAACTAATCTTAGACCTCCCTTGGTTATGACATCTCACCTTGGCACTTTGAAGAGGTGTTTTTTGTTAGACTGGTTACAAGCACAAATCTTGTTGTCTGCTAATTGGTTGGAGTTCAGTTTGTATTTAAATTTTATACTGCTGACTGTTTTATATTTATTTTATCTCTGTAATATTTTGTATTTTATCTATTTGTCGATTGTAACTTTTTATCTGCCTGCAGAGCAATATTAAAAATGAATTAATGCTCACTGGTTACATCTGGCTCCCCCTTGTGATTGCCCAGGTGTTAAAAAATGCCTGGTCCTGTTGTAAAGTAATATGCCCCTGGTAGACTAGTGGCCCTCCCAGTTCAACGACTGCCAACCTATACTGGAAATATATAATCCCTGGTAGTCTAGTGGTCCGGGTCTCTCCCCATCCCCAAACCCCATCCCATGGAAGATGCCACACCATAACCCTTGTGGTCTAGTGGACCCCCCACCTTGTCTGACATTGTCCCTCCACCTCCGCCTCACTCATCCCGATCCTTACCGGCGATCAGCACAGCCCTTCCTCACCCCATCACGACTGGCAGTTGACTGGAGCTCATCAGCGCGTACTGTATACAGTACGGCTCATTGTGATTGACAACTCAGCTGTCAATCAATGTCAATGGGCAGGTACTGTATACAGTACGTGCTCATCGACAGCCAGTTGGCTGCTAGCTGTGGTGGTGAGAGGAGGGCTGAACTGGTCGCTGACTGGTGATCGGGTTGGGGGACACTGTCTAATAGGGTGGGGGGTCCACTAGACCACCAGGGTTACGGTGTGCCATCTTTCACGAGATGGGGTTCAGGGATGGGGAGGGATCACTAGACTACCAGGGATTATATATTTCCACTACAGGATGGCGATCGCTGAACTGGGAGGGCCACTAGACTACTAGGGGGATATTACTTTATAACGGGGCCAGCGATCGGAACATCAGGGGAGGAAGAAGGGCCACTAGACTACAAGGGGATATTACTTTACAATGGGAACCATGATCAAAACATCTGGGAAGAGCCGCTAGACTACCAGGGACTATTATTTCCATGGTTTGGGACAACAATCGGAGCATAGGGAGGGCAGAGGGCACCACTGGACTGCCAGGGTCTATTATTTTCATGTATGGGATGGGGATCGGTGGACTGGGAGGGCACCACTGCACTGCTAAGGTCTATTATTTTCATGCACGGGATGGTGATCTATGGAGTGGGGAGGGCACCACTAGACTACCAGGGAGTCATTTTGTTTCAGACAGGATGGTGATCGGAGAATGGGGAGGGCACCACTGGACTGACAGAGATAACTATCATTGGCTGGCCCAGTGGCACTGATGGCTGAGGCCCTGGATGCCATATGCCACACCTTGCATTACGCTAGCGACCTGGGTTCGGGAACGAGCTCGGGATGTCAGGGGTCGGCAGGGAAGGGATAGGATCGAGCATCTGGAGGACTGCTCTCCTATCCCTGGGGAGGGTTTGAGGGATGCATTGCTCTGCAGTGGCCCCAAGTGGAGGTCGGGAGCCCTGTAGGTGCAGCATACTAGCGGGAGGGGGGAGCGCAGCGGATGTTAGCATGCATGCCTCTGACATCATTGCATATCCATGCTCCCATGGGGACAACCTAAGGAGGAAAAATGGCTGGGCGCGACCAAGGCAGTTTGATGGCTGCGCTCTGAGCTGCCCGGTTCCAGCCCGGTGCAGACTGGCATGGGGGAGACCCTCCGGCGGGTTGGTGTGCACACCAGACCCCCATCATGTGAGTGAGCCTGCTGCTCTCCAGGTAGTCAGAGCCGGCAGCTGGATGCCCCCGCCGGTTGAGCCGCAGAGAGGTGGTAAAAAGAAAGAACATAAAAAGAGATAACTATCAATTATACGGGATGGTGATTGGAGACTGGGGAGAGGGTGGAGGGCTGCAGTACCTCCGCAAACCACTAGGGTTGCACGAATTACTGCCAGATCTCAGTCAGCGGTATTTTCTCCATGCAAGGGCCATCGCAAAAGGCTCTTGCATGAGGAAAAATCTTGGTGAATGCGACTGCGTGGATATGCAGGTCCCCTTCCCCTCATGTGCACTGTGGCCCCCATCACAACTTTGCCCCACTGCAAACCCACTTTGCAAGTGCAAAATGGGCTTTGTGAATACCACTATGGCGCAAAACCCAGTCTGCAAAGTGGGCAAAGTTTTGTGAATCTGGCCCATGCATTTCAAAATAGCACATGGTGCAATAAAACTTTTAAAAAGCAGTTTTTTTTGTGAACATTGCCATCTACTCTTGCTCCTACAGTATTCAGACCCTCTTTAATTAAAAGTGGGGATGGACAGTTTCATAGATTTAGGATTACCTTCTGGGCCCAATTCCAAAAGGCCTCCGTCTGTTGCAAGGGTACATGTGTTCAATAAGATGGACGCAAGTCGCACCTTTTGACAAGGGATGTGACAATCCCTATTTTGAAAGGCAGCCTGTGACAACACGCAGGCTGCCTGCATCCAGGTGGACTTATGCCACTTGTTTGCCCAGTGGCATGTTGGAAGGAGGGGGTTACGGCAGCATATGTGCCCTGTTCTGAAAGGGTGGTTGCTGTAACCCCAAATCGCTATTCCAAGAGGTCCCGGGGAAGGACAACCGGCAAAGTACAATTGGACCAGCTATGAGCTGGCATACCCATACTCTGCCAGCTGTCATGCTCGAGAACTCGATGCCCCTCACCCAGCCCCTACCACACACAAGGCAGTAGAACCCCCCCATACTGCAGTGTAGGATGCTCATTCAACCCTGATAATCCTGGAAGGTGCCCTGGCCCGATCTCCAGTGATGTGGTGCGGTGCCAACCCCCCGGCCCTCATCGCTGGAGTAATACTGCCAACCAACCCACCCCCTGCATGGCCCACCAGTGCTTACAGGTTTGTGTCGGGGCTTGCAGCTGGGTGGGGGTGGCTTTGCCCTGTCGGTGGGCATGTCTGCGGCATGTAGCACCCAGTTCAGGTGTGCCCTTCCTTTGGCATACCACTTGGGGTGCCGCAACTCGCAGGACATAGCAGCAGGAACTATGCCCATACTGGAATTGCGTGCAGGGTTCATGTCGCATTGACATATGTCACAAGTCACCTTTGGTGGCGACTTGTGACATGTCTTCTGGAATCGGGCCCCTTGTGTTTGAAACCTCTAAACAAATTTTAGTTTTTAAAATAAATGTTAATGTATGTGCTACAACCTACTACTGGCATGGTTTACATGCTAGTAGTGCCAACACAGCTGAAAGGGAGCTTTGTTCCAGTGCAATCCCACTAATATAACTGGTCGTACCTATAAATCTGGGTCATACCTGTAAACAGGTATACTTACCTGGTTACCAAAAACCAAATAAATTTCAATGAGCCTAAGCAACCAGTGTAGTGTTATGGTTGTGCAACTGTGATAAACTGTTTGGCCGTTCGCAATTTCTGTTCCATGAGAAATTACCACCCTGTAGGGGTACCGAAGGCAAGGAAACCCTGAAGAGGGTTCTAACCCAGAGGTGCTGTGGGATGGATTCCCTTGGCTTAAGGTACTTTAGGAAAGAGCCCACGAGAAGAGAGGCGTGCTACTGGAGGAGGAGGGGAGGATGGTGGGGCAAAGAAAAAGTGCTTCTGAGGGAGGCTGGAAGGCACCACTTGTATAGCTCAGGAAGGAGGCGTGACTGGTTGCTTCACCACATTGAACTGCAGGCATAGCCTTTCAATTCAATAGACCTACGGAACCAGTATAGTGTTATGCTTGTGCAACTATTATAAACTGTTTGGCCATTCGCATTCTCTATTCCTTGGGGAATTACCACCCTGTAGGGGTACCGAAGGCAAGTAACACTCGAAGAGGATTCCATCCCTAGAGGTGGCATTGGAAGGATTCCCTTTGCTAAAGATACCTAAGGAATGACCCCAAAAAGAAGTATTGAGCAGTAAACTTGACCACGAGGCTGAGAAGCACAGACTGACAGCAATGAAAGACAACTGAAGAGACAAAACTGAAATAAGCAGGTTTGTCAGGATTGCACTGGTAACACAGTGGGGCTTCATAAGGACAGAGGGAATGGTAGAGAAGACGGCCACCATCCAACTCCGTCCAGTAGTGGAACCTTATATAAGTAAATTAGAGAAATGTAATATATAATGAATACCTAACTTTTATGATCTTCGACACAGAGGAGAGCAAAAACCCTCTATGAGGAGGAAATCTCTGGGGATCCAAGACCTAGGTCGCCTTCCCTCCAGGCTTGGGATACTGCAATTTAGAGATCTAATTCAAGGGCCTCTGAATTTGGAGGAAGGCTCTCGCTCTATCCTTCTAATGAGAAATGCCATGAAGGGGCTGCGAGCGGTGCTCTGCAGCAAAGGGAGACTCCTGCTCAGGAGGCCTTCTCCCCAGGTCGGGGGGAGGAGGAGAACAACAACCACTGAAAGGCACTCACCTCTCCTCCATGAAGGAGGCCTAAGGTGAAGGTAGACGTCCGAGGGGCTTCCCTGAGGACCGTCTGAGAGTTGAGACTGGGCAGGGAAGGGAAGGACACGGAGACCAGGTGAACCTTAGGCAGTTGTAGGGAAAACAGCTTTTGAAGGTGCTGCTGTTGCAGCCTACACAGCCAAAGGAGCCTCCTTGGGCTTAAGGGCCCTACTCTTCGGTAGCTGAAGTCTTATCTTAAATTCTACATAAGGAGGGGCCACCAAAATGTCTGCATGGCTAAAGCTCTGCCCGGAACAAGGACATTCCCACTATGGGCCAGATGAGAAGGACCTCGCCTCAAGTTTCACATGCTCAAGATGTGGACTTCATGGATGCAGAGCAAGACCGTCAGTTGCAGGGAGGGCCCTGAGCTAGAGAAAGTAATGGCCATGGTTGGCAAGCCTGTGATTGATGAATGAGAGCATAAGGTCAAGTGCCAGATAGAAGGAGTCTGGGTGAAGCCAGCGGCCGGAGGGTAGGCAATGGGGTGCTGGGAGAAGCCAGCGGTTGGAGCTGAGGAAGTAGCAGCAGTTGATAAAGTAATAGCATTTGCAATAACAGTATAATGTGATAGGTTAGACAGAAGGAGCTATGCCAGTGGAAGGCAAGCTAATCAATTCCATTAAAGAAGCCTAATATACATGACACTGAAAATACTCTCATGGAGGTAGGTACAACTGACAGAGGTAGGTGGTAGGAGGCCAGGCGAAGCCAGCAGCCGTAGGTTAGGTAGTAGGAGTGAATGCCAGTAATCAGTCGATGAAGTTTAGCTAACTGAATTGATACGTTTCATGCAAGAATACCTTAAAAGCCATTTAGGCTGCAAGGAAGCAGAGCACAATTCATATAACTTACATAAAGCATGCTCCCACTACCTGGAGCCACAAAGCGCCACCGTGACATCACAGATCTTACTTCGAGTGGGAGCTCTTGCAGCAGGCTATCACAATTAGGACTATGCCGCAGGCACTAGGACCCTCCAGAAAACTTCTCAGCCAGCAATACCCAGCAGGGACCGCCTCCGACATCGGCTCCACCCTGGCATCAGCTCTGGTACAAAAGGGGGCGGACCCAGCTCCACCCTAGTTCTTTTCCCACCACGTCCCCCGCACATGAAGAGTTCCTGTTCTTGGCTTGCCAGCCCAGCTAAAACAACTTGGTTTATCGCTCTTTCTCTCCACAGCTTTGATGGGTTTTCTCAGTCTACTGATGTATGTCTTCCCCATCCTCGGTCTCCTTGTCGGGACCCCACATTAACAAGTGCGGCTGCGGCTGCCAGATACTGGCCAAAGACGGCCACAAGCAGTGTGTCTTTTGCCAGGGGCCTGAGCACGACACTGCGGCCTGTTCGTCCTGCCAGAAGTTCACCAGCTGGACTCGGATCTGCCGCTTGAAGGCCCTGAAGGCGTTCCTGTTTGAAAAGAAGATGGACCTGCACACCTCAGGGGAGAAGCCAAAAAAGAAGGACAAATCCAAGAGGTCCCGCGAAAAAGACCGTAGTCGGTCCCGGCACCGGTCCAGGTCCTGGTCTCGCTCCCACTCTTGGCCTTCTCCCAAGAAAGACCATGGTTTGACAGACTCAGGTGAGCATCCAAAATCAAAAGACCAGGCTAAGGCTGGGCCTTCGGGGGAGAGGCCAGCGAAGCCTAAGGTGATCCCGCTAAGAGTCACCGTTAAGTCCTTGGAGGCACAAGCTTCAGCACTGCCAAGGCCTTGGCGCCGCCCGTCAAGAGTGCACCCTCGGAGTCACAGGACACTCCAGCGCCCCCGGTCGGTACCCCGTCGTTGGTCCCCTTACCAACGCCGGGTGATGGGGCAATGGATCCGGACGCAGCTGGTAAAAGGGCTGCGTCCCCATCCCCTAAGTCCTCCTTCCCCCAGGGCTCAGAAGGGGGCTCTCCTTCTAAGGTCGACGATCCAGATATTCCATTTCTGGGGAAAGAGGGCTCCATTTTTTGGAAGGATGAGCTCCAGGATATTTTTTCCTTCTGGTGGGAGCAGGTCCAGAAGCAGACCCCCCCAAAGCCGGCCCCGTCACTAGTCCCAGACCCTCCGGGTGAACTACAGCCAGGAGGTGCTTCTTCGCTGAGGAAGACCCCCGAGAGGCAGCCGCCTACACCTCCTCCAAGGGTTCATTCCCATTCACGGTCCGCAGACCGACACCGGCGCTCTACCAGATCAGGTAGCTGATGCCAGGTCAGATCTCACACCAGGAGCCGTTCCTGCTCCGTTCAACGGGACCGCTCCCGACGTCGGTCTCCTGACCGATGTCGGTCACCGCTTCGCCGCCGGTCCTGTGACTAATGTCAGTCTTTGGACTGTCGTTGGTCAGTGAGTCACTGATGCTCGAGTGGGGCTAGCCATAGGAATAGGTCTGGCTACTCATCACCCAGTAGCCCTTTCTCCTCTTCTTTGTCTTCTACCTCTTCCTTTTTGGGAATTGGGGGTTCCCCGGGAGAGAAGGACCAGCCCTGCTCGCCTCCCGATGATCCTACTTTTATGGATGTCATGAGGCACATTCAGGCCTCCAATGAGTGGGATACGGAGGACCTGGATCCAGAACCCCAGAGATTGGCTAAATACCTGAGGCAGAAGGAGCCTAAACCTTTGGTGATGCCTCCTTTGGTGGACACATTCCAGGACCTTACCCGGATTACCGGGAAGCATACGGCTTCGGTCCCGGCAGTTCCAAAGAAATCGGACAGGCTGTATAGAGCCCCGAAGGATGAAGCATTTATGGCCAAGCACCCTCAGGCGGACTCTTCAGTTATTACAGCTGCACGTGACAAATCTAAGCAGCCCAAACACCTCAGCTCACGGCCTCCTGATCCGGAGTCCCGCTATTTGGACCAGGTGGGCAAAAAGGTGTATTCTGCCTCCACCTGTTTAATTAGGTCCCTGAATTTCCTTACGCATATGGTCCAGTACCAGAATGCATTATGGGAACGAGGACAAGAGCTAGTAAATGCCTTGCCAAACTCCGAGAAGAAAACGGAGATTCTGGATGTCCTAAAATCAGGGTCAGATGTAGGCATATATGTTTTGCGTGCCTCGTACAACACTGCGGATACGGCAGCCAGAGTGTCAGCATCAGGTGTCTGTCTCAGGTGCCATTCCTGGTTGAGGGTCTCGGGCTTTCATCAGGATCTGCAGTTAAGCATCCAGGACTTACCGTTCCAGGGTACCATTTTGTTTGGGTAGGAGATGGAGTCTCTGATTTTTCACCTCCAAGAGTCAGGCAAATCCATCTGGTCTGTCCACCAAATGTACCGTGGAGACCAGCGGAGACAGCGAAAGCAGCCATTTCGGAAGCCCTCAGGTGCTCAGGCCCGTGGCAATCAACAGGGCCAGAGAGGTGGCTTTCGGAGGAGAGCCGGCAACCAGCAACTTGAAGGTGCTCCTCCCCTTGGGCCCAAGTCCTCCCAGGCCTCTCTGCCCACCCATGGCTCCGCCCAATGACTCTCTTCCGCCCCCCTCCTCCTCTAGCGGAGGTACCGGGGAGGTGGTAGGGGGTCACTTCTCCCTGTACTTTCAGGGATGGAGGTCGATCACTGTGGACAAATGGGTCCTAGATGTCATAAGGAGAAGACGCACTTTAGAGGTCACGGAGATTCCTCCAGACACTTCACCAAGGTTCTCCAGATATCCTCCTTCTCATATCCCTCTCATAGAAGGAGAGATACAGGCTCTCTTGCAAAAAAAGGTGATAGAACCAGTCCCCCTTTGGCGGCGGGGAAAAAGGTATTACTCCCACTTCTTCCTGGTCCCAAAAAAGACTCAGGACCTTTGTCCCATTCTGGACCTAAGCTCTCTCAATCTTTATGTAGAGTACAAAAGGTTCCGGATGGTGACCCTTCCAGGTCTTCTTCCTCTGCTACACCAAGGGGACTGGCTCTGCTTCCTAGATATGCAAGATGCGTACATGCATATTGGGGTCTTCCCCCACACAGGAAGTTCCTAAGGTTCCACTTCCAAGAGGAACATTATCAGTTTTGAGTTCTTCCGTTCGGCCTCTCTTCCACTCCTCGAGTCTTCACGAAGTGCTTGGCAGTAGTGGCTGCGGCTCTAAGATGCCAGGGGTATTATGTCTTCCCTTACCTGGACGATTGGCTGCTTGCGGCCCCATCAAGATCACGCCTGATTCAAGCTTTCGGAGACACCTATACTCTCTTCTGAGACCTCGGGATCACACTGAACCTTCCAAAGTCTTTCCCAGAACCAAGCCAAAGACTCGTCTTTATCGGAGCGGTCCTGGATTCGATCCAGGACATGGCTTTTCTACCTCCAGAGAGGGGCGATCGCTTGCAGGAGATAGCTGGATCGGTTCTAGTAACTCCTCAGGTCCCAGCAAGGACCTTCCTCAGACTTCTGGGGCACATGGCGGCGGCCATTCCAGTCACTCCTCTGGCCCGCCTCCACATGACAGTCCCACAATGGATGCTCAGGGTGCAGTGGGATCAGTGCTCCGATGACCTATACCACATGATCAGAGTCACAGAGCCAGTAAAGAGAATGCTTTTTTGGGGGATGGATCCACTCAATTTGGAAAGAGGGGTCCCCAAATCAGACCCTAACGATGGATGCCTCGGATTTGGGGTGGGGGGGCACACCTAGGGACCCACCAAACACAAGGCATTTGGACCCCCAAGGAGCGCAAACTCCACATCAATGTCCTGGAGACGAAAGCGGTCCTCAATGCACTACACGCCTTTCAAGAGGACCTCATACCAGGCTCTCTTCTGGTTCAGACGGGCAATATGGCAGTCGTCTTCTATATCAACAAGCAAGGGGGAGCTCATTCTTACCCCCTATGCAGGGAGGCAATGAGAGTCTGGTATTGGGCACTAGAACAGCACATCACTCTCCCCGCGGTGCACGTTCCAGGTGTTCTCAACGACTTGGCCAACAGTCTCAGCAGATCTCAGTCCAAAGCACACGAGTGGGAGCTACTAATCAGTAGCAGACCAGCTGTTTGACACATGGGGTCGTCCAGAGCTGGACCTGTTTGCGTCACCACGCAACGCCAAACTGCCAGTTTTCTGCTCGCGAGAGCCCGCGCCTGGTGTTTTCTGGCCAGAAGCGTTGTCCCTTTGTTGGGCAGGGAGGTTTTTTTATGCCTTCCCTCCCTGCCTTTCCTCTCGTCCACAGGGTTCTGCTAAAGTTACAGGCCAAGGGGGTGGAATAAGTCTGATCGCCCCGCTATGGCCTCGGCAAATTTGGTTCCCACTACTTCAGTGGCTATCCACGGAACCTCCAATCCCGCTGCCAATATGCTCGCAGTTGCTGTCCCAGGATCAGGGCTCAGTGGTCCATCCCGATCTCCGATCCTTACACCTTCATGCTTGGCTCCTTCGGACATAGCAAAATACAGGTACGGGGTATCGCCAGAGGTGGCAGATGTTCTTGTGTCGGCAAGAAACCCTCCATGCACTCCACTTACGCTATGAAGTGGTTCTGTTTTTGGGCCTCGTCTCACCATCTGAATCCCATTACCTGTCCAGTGAACTCAGCGCTACAGTGTCTCCTCTCCTTATATCAGCAAGGCTTGAGCTACTTCCCCATAAAGGTGCACATGTGGGCCATCTCGGCTTATCACGCCTTTTCAAAAGACAGGGCCTTAGCCCAGTTGGATGTGGCCTGCACCTTTTTACGGGGGATTCTTCATGAGACCTCCCATTCAGGATCCTATCCCACCCTGGGACCTCCTTTTTGTGTTGGAGAAGCTTACTCTTCCTCCATTTGAACCTGCAGCAGATTGTGAGCTGTGATATCTTTCTTGGAAGGTTTGTTTTTTAGTTGCCATTACATCAGCTCGAACAGTTTCCGAGCTTCAGACTCTGATGTGTAAAGAGCTGTATTTAATTTTCCACAGAGAAAGGGTTTCCCTGAGGACGAACCCTGAATTTCTTCCAAAAATGGTCTTGGAGTTGACCTTCAACCAGTTGGTTGACCTTCCAGTTTATTTCTCTTCTCCCTCTAACAGAGGGGAAGCTCTCCTTCACACTTTGGACGTCCACAGGATGCTTAGGTATTACCTTAAGCGGACGGCTAATCACTGTAAATCGGAGCAACTGTTTGTGACCTTTGTGCTACAACACTTGGGTAGACCGGTGTCCAAGCAGACCATTTTTAAATGGATTGTCCACTGTGTTTCTTTCTGCTATGAGAAGCACAATAAGCCCCTTCTGGGCCCAGTTAGGGGGTCACTCCACCAGGGGAGTGTCTGCTTCCTTTGCCGCGCTGCGGAATGTCTTGATTAGGGACATTTGCGCTGCCGCTACCTGGAATTCAGTGCATACTTTCATAAAGCACTATAGCTTGGACACTGCCTCCAGATGCTGTGCAGGCTTCAGCCTGGCAGTCCTTCAGGGACTACTGTCTTGAGCTTCTGTGTTCAGCTTCACCTCTTCCACCTCCCGGGGTCGATTACCTCCTTGGTGGGGGACTGCTTAGGATTCAGTCCTAATTGTGATAGCCTGCTGCAAGAGCTCCCACTCGAAGTAAGATAGTACAGTTACGTAAAAACTTACTGTAACAGTAGATCTTCGAGTGGAGCTCTTGCAGCAGGCGTTACTTTCCCGGCCTCCTTCCCCCTCTGAGGTGTGCAGAGTTTCATCTTCGAGCTCACTTTGTCTCCTGTCAGGGCTCGCTCATGGCCTTATGGGAACTGGGTGGAGCTGTCCACCCCTTTGTACCAGAGATGACGCCTGGTGGAGCTTTGCATCGGGGTGGTCCCTGCTGCATATTGCTGGCTGAGAAGTTTTCCAGAAGATCCTAGTGCAGGGTTTTATTTAACTCTAAAAATTGATTAGCGTTTTGCTCATAAAAGTTCTAAAACATTGTGAAAATGCATAGCACTTGCCTCACTGTGTTTAACAAACATAACACTTCTAGAAAACCTATATAAATGCTTTCTGTACAGTTAGTATTGTCCCAAGAAAAAACTGCTAATCAATTATTTAAAACCCTTAAGTGCCTGCGGCATAGTCCTAATTGTGATAACCTGCTGCAAGAGCTCCTTTCGAAGATCTACTGTTACGGTAAGTTCTTATGTAACTGTACTTTCCCCGCCATGGGAATAACAAGGAAGCCACAAGTTAAGCACCATGACACCAGACTGCTAATTTAATGACTGAAAGTTTCAGTATGGGTAGAAGTCAGAAACGGATTGCTGTGGTTTTGGTAAAAGTATGGTTCAGTAAAGGTATGAAATAGCAATGAATGAGCTTGAATAACACAAACGTTGTAGGAATAAGAAGTAAATGTAGTAGGGCTTGATACAGCTAGAGCAACCAGGTGAATGAAAGACAGAAGTATAGCAGCTAAGGAGAGCCAGTACCGAGTGAGGCAGGTGCAAACAGTTACGGTGATGTGCACAGGGACTGCTACAGCATGGAGATTGCTACAGAATAGATACAGTAAATGGAACTGAGAGGTAACAAGTACAGATAAAGAAAGGGGACGCTGACAGTATGATAAAAAGGAATGAGTCTGATTAACAATGCATCTGAATATTACAAAGCAAACAAAAGGGCGCTAGAAAAACTAGAAAAGCCCAAAAAGAAACCAACAAAAGCAAATACAAGCATAGGAGCTGGAGGAAGCAGAAACAAATAACTGAGAGAGAAGCACTGACAATCTGCAACCAGAGGCAAAGTCAAAGTACTAACCTAGAAGCACGAGAAGCACAAACCAGGCAGAGACTCTAGCACAGGCCAGCAGAATCCAAACACAATGGAAGGAAGAAGACAAAAATGCAGAAGGGGGAGCAGGGAGAGGTTGGGCCTAGAGAGAGGTTGCACACAGCCTCTGGCGCAAAGAAAAAGTGCTTCTAAGGGAGGCTGGAAGAAACTACTTATATAACTCAGAAAGGGGGCGTGGCTGATTGCTTCACCCCACTGAACTGCAGGCATATCCTTTCAGAAATGAGGTACAGATCTAGTCTGCAGTTCTAATTTTTTTAAATAGGTAAATCTCTTCTAGAGTTTTTAAACAAAGTATTTATATTTAAATAGGGAATAGACAATGGAGCTGATTTAATTATAACTGATTTATTCTGATGATTTGTGTTTGACCTCTGTGAGAGGGCCCAAGTGAAGCAGAACCATGAGTGTAGCCACAGAGAGTAAATTTGAGCTGGCTTAAAACAGTTATAGAAACCAGTACCAATTACACATTTAATTTATTGCATCGAAGGATGTTAGCAGTGATTAAATTAAAACTGTGAGGATAAATCATGCAACTGTGTGGATAAATTATTAGTTTAGACCACATTACGGCATGAAAGAAACGTTAATTTGTGTTTTACAATTATGCTCCCATTGGATACATTTATTTTTTATTTTTCTGTTTGAGACACTGTCACCCCACCCTCATATTTTAGAAAAAGGTCAAATGTGACCCAGTGGGGAGGGATGACAGTGTCCCTAAAAACTTGAATACGTTTTCTACTGGAAAAGAACATCCTGCACACAAAAATGGTCAATACAGCTATGTAAAGCAAGTTCATATTATAAAGAGGTATTATTTAGCAAACTGATTTGCACTAACAGGGTACTACTATACAATACATATATTTCCTCCGTACTGTATACTGTATGTTGACGTGACACGGACACATTGATTTACAAACAGATGTGACACCTTGCTGACCAGATAGCAATTTGCTGTGGTGTTTTTTAACGTGCATCCTTGTCCTGATCTTATGTAGTTAGTCATGGATTTTAGCAAGCAAGGGCCAAAGGAAAGATGTACAGAGTGCCAACAGTACAAATCTTGCACCTTGTCCAACGCCAGGAGGAAAGTCTCCATCCTTTGTAGTTAATGAATTTAGGGGAAAGGCCAGAGAACAGAGACAGGGAGAGAGAGAGAGAGAACAAGAGCGCTTTGCTTTGAGCACAACATCAAAATGTTTCCTGACATTAAAAACAAATCTTTCGTTGACAGTTAAATCAACAAATAGCTTTCATAAAGGTCACATACCAGTGGGAAGTACTGCCTACGATAACTACACAAAGACAGTAACAATAAAAGAGAACATAATCAGGATTTCAGTTGGGAAATGTCTGGTGTTTGCTCTTCCTACAGGCACTAATTTTTTTCATAGACTAGTAAGCTACGATACAAAAAATTGTACAATTTTAATTTCTCCTTTTATTTAACACACCTGAAGCAGCAGTGCAGCAAAAAAACATTTTTTCCAAAAGCTAGTTTCCATTATCATACATGTTAAATCTGTAATTTTAGGTGATTCCATGTCTGTTCATTGCTTTTTTTTTATCCTAACCCTTTGTCAGTTTTACAATGCAATTACTAAGCCAAATAAAGTTGCCAGCTTTGATACACTGAGAAAAAAAGACATTTATAAAATACCTAAATTCTGGTAGAACTAGATCATATATTAGCAAATGAAACTGAAAGACGTCTGGAATCTGTTGCATTAAAAAGGTGGCTTTCTGATTTCCTGTGGAAGTCTAGTGCTCCCCATCTCTGCAACTGACTCCCTAGATTCTCTGCACTATATGCTGCTTTATGTAAACTCTTAGTATTGGTCATAGAAACACTGAATCTAACAGCAGATAAGGACCGCTTGGCCCACCCAGTCTGCACATTTTCCCTTCCTATTTTAACACCGCAGATTCTACTTGATCTCCGGCTTTACCCCCTCCTTTCCTTACCACTAAGGTTCCCTTGTGTCTATCCCATGCCTTTCTGAATTCCCATTACAGTTTTTGCCCCCATCACCTCTGTTGGGAGGCTGTTCCAGGCATTCACCACTCTTTCTATGAAGAAGTACTTCTTGATATCTCCCAAGTCTATCCCCCTCGAGCTTCATAGTATGACCCCTTGTTCTTAAGTATCTTTTCCTCTGAAAAAGGCTTCTCTCTTGAACGTTATTTATACCCATGAGGTATCTGAAAGTCTCTATTACATCCCCTTCTCCCTCTTATCTTCCAGGGTGTACTTTATATTAAGGTCCTTCAGTCTCTCCTCACAGGGATTTTGATGCTAACCATGCACCATTTTAGTTGCCCTCCTCTGGACCGCCTCTACTCTATGGCCTTCCTGAGATGTGGTCCCCAGAACTTGACACAGTACTGTAGGTGAGGTCTCTCCAGTCATTTACACAGCAGTATCACCACCTCCCTTTTTCTGCTGGGGATACCCCTCCCTATGCACCCTAACATCTCACTGGCTCTCCCCACTGCCTCGTCACACTGTTTGTCCACCTTTAAGTAATCAGATACGATTATCCCCAGGTCTCTTTCCTGCTTGATTTCCACCAGTACCACCCCAACCCCCATTTTGAACTCCAGCCCTGGGTTTCTGTACCCCAAGTGCATGATTTTGCATTTCTTCACATTGAAACTTATTTGTGACACTCTTGACCACTCTTCATGCTTTCTTAGATCTCTATTCATATTTTCCACCCCCCCCAGAGTGTCTACCCTATTGTGATCTTAGCGTCACATGCAAAAAAGCATACTTTCCCTTCTAGCCTCTTTGCAATGTCACTAATAAAGACTTTAAAGAGGATCAGTCCCAGTACTGATCCTTGTGGCACCCCACTGGTCACCCTCCCTTTCTCAGAGTGAACTCCGTTTACCACCACCCTCTGTCGCCTATCCCCCAACCAATTTCTTACCCAGTTTAACACCTTTGCACCCACTCCCTGGCTGCCCAGCTTGTTTATGAGTCTCCTATGTGGAAGTGTCCAAGGCCTTACTAAAATCTAGGAAGGCCACATCCACCTCTCCACCCTAATCTAATTCCCTGGTCACCCAGTCAGAGAAGTCTTTCAGATTTGTTTGACATGACCTCTCCTTAGTGAATCCATGCTGCCTTGAATCTTGTAAGTCATTGGATTTAAGACATTCCACAATCCTTTCCTTCAGTAGTGATTCCATTAATTTACCCACCACTGAAGTCAGGCTGACTGGCCTGTAATTGCCAGCCTCTTCCCTGCTGCCATTTTTGTGAAGCAGGACTACATCTGCCCTCCTTCAGTCCTCCAAGATCACTCCTGTCTCCAGTGATTGGTTGAACAGGACTGTCAGAGGTGCAGTCAGTACCTCTCTGAGTTCTTTCAATATTCTTGGATGTATGCTGTCTGGCCCCATTGCCTTATCCACTTTCAGATTTGCAGGTTCCTTCAGGACTCTCTCCTCTGTAAAGGGACTAGTGTCTACCTCCCTTCCTTTGATGCACCTGACACTTATCTGTTGTCCCTCACCTTCCTCTTCCTCTGTGAACACTGAACAAATGTATTGATCAGGATGTCTGCTTTACCTGGTCCCCCTCCACACTCTCCCCCCCCTTCCTTAGCCTTACAATCCCTCCCCTGGTCTTTCTCCTTGGTCTCTTTTTCCTCTTGCTTTTGCTCACTTGCCTGATGCAGAGGTCTGTTGCCTTCACTATCCCTGCTTTTAATTTTGCCCACTGTCCCTCCACTCCATCCAAGCCCCCCCCCCGCCAAGGCATCCCTGAGGTAATCCCCTATCTTTGTAAAATTGGTCCTCCTGAAGTCCAGGACCCTTGCCCCTTCTGTGGTTAGCTTCTGCCACAGTTCATATATTGAACCACACCGTACAGTGATCACTGGTCCCCAGGTGGCCACCCACCGTGACGTCTGCAACACAGTCCCTATTGGGGAGTACAAGGTCCAATACTGATCCATCACAAGTGGGCTCTTTATTTAGTTGCCTGAGGAATGCCTCCAGCAGGGAGTCCAGGATGTCCCAGCTTCTAGCTGAAGCTGCAGCTGGGGTGCTCCAATCTACATCTGGCAGCTTGAAGTCCCCCACCAGCAGCACCTCCCCCTTATTTGCCATCTGTTGGATGGCTTCCACTAAAAGCTTATCCATCTCCTCTCCCTATGCTGGAGGATGTTACTAGGTGGTATGGCTTGGGTTTTTATTGCTGTGCTGATGATACCCACTATACCTGTCCTGTGCGCCTGGGAACCAGATGGCTGTCTCTGTGTTTAACACCTGCCTGGCTGAGATCCAGGACTGGATGACCTGAAACTGGTTACGACTCAGTTTAGACAAGACAGAGGTATTGGTGGTGGAGCCAGGTTGTCGGTGAGGTGGAGGGGTGCTGAGGAGTGACCTGGGTCTCAGACTGGCTGGCTCATCCCTGACCCCTTCCACTCGGGTTAGAGATCTGGGTGTGGTACTTGACGACGGCCTGACACTTGATGCTCAGGTGTTGACCGTCATTCAAAGTGGTTTCTGCCATCTAAGAAACATTGCCCTGATCCGTTCCCTGATACCGCAGAATGACCATGCCACCCTGATACATGCCTTTGTCATGTCAAGATTAGACTACTGCAATGCCCTGTACCTGGGGCTGTCGGGAGGCAATCTCCGCTGTCTGAAGCTGGTGCAGAATGGGGCAGCCAGGCTACTGACGGGTGTTTTTAGATTTGAACATGTTACGCTGGTTCTCCGTGGACTGCACTGGCTGCCAGTAAAGTGGGATTACCTTCAAGGTCAGATTACTGACCTATAAAGTCCTACATGGTTGGGAACCTGACTATCTGCAAGACTTCCTGGTTCCACACTGCCTGACTCGCCCTCTCTGTTCTTCTGAGGATGGCCTCTTGGTGGTTCACAGGGCAAGGCTGCAGCTTTCAGGAGATTGTGCTTTCTCTGTGGCTGCGCCTAGCCTGTGGAACATGCTTCTGGGGTGTCTAAGAGAGGACCCTTCAGTGGAGGCTTTTAAGAGGGGGCTCAAGACATTCTTATTTGAACACGCATTTAATGTAATATAGTATGAAACACTCTTGATGACTGTCATTTTATTTAACATGGTGATTTGAGTTTGATTGATGTTTATGCTCTGTAATGTGGTGTTTTTATGTATGTTAAGATGAATGTTTTATTTGCATTAGATTGTATGGATTGTACAGCGCTCCAAGCCCCTGGAAGGGGCGCTTTATAAATAAATTCTGTCTATCTATCTGTCTGTCTGTCTGTAGATCATGCCAGTGGGAATAGCGGCTCCATTCCCCATCTCTAGGGTGATCCACAGTAACCCCCCCCCATGTGTCCTGTACCTCTGTTGCTTTTGTGTTTCCTCCACTCACGTAAAAGAGCCTTGCCTCCCCTCCCCTTTCTTACCCACCCTGTCCTTCCTGAACAGAATGTAGCCTGGTATCGGCTATGTATCCAGCCATAGTTCTCACTGCACCATGACTCGGTAATGGTGACAATGTCCAGGTTAACCTCTGCCATAATGGCCATCATGTCCGAGGTTTTATTTCCCAGGCTTCAAGCATTTGCACACACAGCTTTCCAAATTCTGCTACCACCCTGCTTGTCAACCCCTCCCCTTTTCCCTTCACTCCTTATCCCCTCTGCCCTCACCCCCATCCCTCTTCATTTCTACCATTCTGTCACATACCAAGAGGAGCAAAAGACTTATTTATGAGAAGGGGAAAAGGTCACAATTCTTTTTTTTTTAAACAAAATACTGCCTAACATAAAAGAAAGCAATGTAAGCTGACAGCTGTAGTCCTCTGCTGCTCTATGTGCTGCTTATTGTAAACCGGGCAACTGATCACACACTGAAGGGGAATAAAAGACTTTTTTATGAGAAGGAAAAAAATCACAATTCTTCTTTTTAACCAAAATACACTACCCAATTAGTAAATGAGAGTGGAACTCCGTGTTCAACTGCAAAAAAAGAGCACCACTCAGTCAGCCAAATAAAATAAGTCTAAAAATTAATGTACTCACAAATACACGAATTGCAGACTTCAGAACATGTGTGCAAAAAATGCCAGTGGCACGAAAGTGCAGACGTTCTGTGCTGCAAGCTACTGTTGGGAGAGTAAGGGGTGATGGGAACCCACCATGTACTCTGACCGGTTTCGCTATGCGCCTCTTCAGGGAGTGATTAGTGTCTCTCATTATTTATTTATTTATTTATTTGAATGTTGGTGACCGGGCATGCCCGCTGAGACAGACTGTCCCTTTTTCAGGGGCGACACAGGGAAAGGTACAAAGGGAGGTACAGAAATACAATGATAAACAACATAAAATAAGTGCATAATAACATTTTTACAAAAGTGCTGACAATGAAATTATAATAAAGCATAGATAAATTCCATTATAAATCACTTAAAGCAAAAAACATAAAACGATAACAGCAATGAACGGGAACAAGTACAAGGCACATAAGAAAAAATTACTTACCACAATGTTGTTTCTTCTAATGGAGTCTTGCTGTATTCTGACAATATGCAGTTAGACCGACCGGTTCAACTGCCCCAGAGAACAAAGAGTTAAGCTCTATGCAAATGCACAGAACGTTGAGCTCGAGCTCGATTTTCAAACAACTGTCCTCGGTACGTTCTAGTAACTGATCAGATTCTATGAATCTAAACTAGATATATATAGGCAAAAAAACTAACTAAGCCTAAACAGGGGGCCCCAACAGAGGCAACATAATCAAAAGACAAAAAGACATGTAGAAGACTCAAGTCACAGATGCCCAGAGAAGACCAGTACCCACCACTGGGTTAAGTCCTATAGATGCTGCAGAAGAGCCACCCTTCCCCAGGTTCTGAAGGGAAGATAGGGTGGGAGGGCAGAATACAGCAAGACTTAATTAGAAGAAACAACATTACTACGGTAAGTAATTTTTTCTTCTAACAACATGAAGTCTTGCTGTATTCTGACAGTATGCAGACTACAATGCAGTGCCCCATGGAGGTGGGCACAGAATCTATTTGGGGAATAGGCTCTGCAGTACTGCTGTGCCAAACCTGGCATCACTTCTAGCCTGAATAGCCATGCTGTAGTGCTTAGTGACTGTATGGACAGATTTCCAAGTTGCAGCCTTACATATCTCAAGCAAGTGGACTTCCCTGCCAGCCGCCAGGGAGACAGCAGTCCCCCTAGTAGAATGGGTCCTAAGGGTGCGTCCTTATCCAGCTTACTGTAGCAAAACTGGATACATGCCACAATCCATCTGGCTATAGTCCTTTTTGCAGCTGGTCTGCCTTTCTCAGCCTCACCATAGGTAAGAAAAAGTTGGGAGTAATCCTTCCTTAGCTCCTTTGTCCTGTCCATGTAATAGCTAATAGCTCTTTTTACATCCACACTGTGGAGCCTGCGTTCACCTGAACTGGAATGCTCTGAGAAAAATACAGGCAAAGTAATGGATTGATTAAGATGGAAATCAGAAACCACCTTAGGGAGAAACTTCCTATTAGTTCGGAGCACAATCTTATCCCTGTGGAGTGTAACATAGTTGGGCTCCACTGACAAGGCCCGAAGAGCACTGATTCTTCTAGCAGAAGTGATGGCCACTAGAAATATGGTTTTCCAAGTGAGAAACTTGAGCTCTGAAGAAAACATAGGTTCGAAAGGAGGTTGCATAAGCTGACCTATGCATATGTTCAAGTCCCATGCAGGGGTAGGTTCCCTGTGTGGAGGGTGAAAATGCAGCAACCCTTTGAAAAACTTTTTGAAAATTGGGTGTGCAGCCAGAGAAGAGCCCTTCCCTGTTGAAAGATAAGCAGAGACAGCAGAGAGGTGAACCTTCAGGGCAGATGGCTGTAAATGCAGAGACTGAAGGTGCACCAGATAATCCAGAAGTTCTGGTAACCCAGCCTGCTGTGAGCCCAGGTCTTTCTGGGAGCACCAAACAGAGAATCTTTTCCACTTGGAGGAATAAGTTTTCCTAGTAGCAGGTTTTCTGAAACCCTTAAGAATATCCAAGAAGACTGAGACAATTGTAAATCTGCAAATTCTAAGTCTTCAAGAGCCAAACCCTGAGGCAAAGAGACTGGAGATTGGGGTACATTATCCTCCCCTGAGAGGATGTCAGCAGGTTGTACCTCCTGGGGAGAGAAACCGGCTTGGTCATTGACACTGACAGTAGCATTGAGTACCACGGCTGTCTGGCCCAGTCTGGGGCTATGAGAATCATGGTGGCAGACTGAGATCTCAGTTTGACCAAGACTCTAGCTATCAGGGGGAATGGGGGAAAAGCATAAAGGAACCTGTTTGACCAATCCAGAAGGACAGCATCCAGTGGTACTGGGCCCTGGGGTGGAGGCCTGCAACACTGCAGTGGTAACTGGTGATTGTCTGGGGCTGCAAAGAGATCTATATCTGGTACCCCCCACCTCCTGAATATTGAGAGAAGGACCTGCCTGTTCAAGGTCCATTCGTGATGGCCCTTGCTGATCCTGCTGAGAGCATCTGCCAGTACATTGCCCTTCCCTGGCAAGTGAACTGCTGACAGTGACATGTTCAGGGAATATGCCAGATTCCAAATCTTCATGGATTTTGTGCACAGCAGTGAGGATCTTGTTCCCCCCTGCTTGCTGATGTACTACATGGTGGTGGTGGTGTTGTCTGTCCTGACTTGAATCACCTTGCTTTGTAGGAGACCGGCAAACTCCTGAATAGCCAGGAACACTGCCCTGAGTTCCGGAAGACTGATGTGCAGGAGAGACTCCTGAGGAAGCCAAGTACCGTGGACTGTATGATCCCCTAGGTGAGCGCCCCAGCCCAGAAGAGAAGCATCTGTTGTCAGCACCAGAGAGGGTGCCTGAGGGAGAAAGGGAACCCCCACTCTGAGGTTGCCCATCTCCTGCCACTACTGAAGAGCTAACAGAAGGGTGGGAGATACTGGAATCAGTTTGGACAGAGGATCCCTTTTCTGAGACCAAAAGGATCTCAGATGTAACTAAATAGCCCTCATTTGAAACCTGTCCCCCAGGACCACAGCTGTGGTGGAGGCCATGTGTCCTAGGAGCTGTAGAAAGTACCCTACCAGTCGAGGAACTCGTAGGTGGCAGGATTTTGGCAAATCAGTAAGAGCCTGTGCTCTTGCAGACGGCAAAAATGCCCTTGCCTGAATGGTATTCAGCTCTGCCCCTATGAAGTCCAGCACTTATATTGGGGTCAAGACAGACTTTTTCAGATTCACAAGAAACCCTAGAGACTGAAGAGAATCCTGAGTAAGTTTTAGTGCTTCTACGACCTGCTGAGGGGATTGACCCACCAGCAGCCAGTCGTCCAGACAGAGGTAAACTGAAACCCCTTGTCTTCTGGGAAATGCCACTACCACTGACAGACATTTTGTAAACACTCTTGGTGCAGATGTCATCCCGAAGGACATGGCCCTGAATTGGTAGTGGCCTGAAGGCAGTCGAAACCTGAGATATTTTCTGTGAGGCTATCTGATGGGGATATGGAAATAAGCATCCTTTAGGTCCAGGGATGCCAGCCAGTCCCCTTACTTGAGAGTTGGCAGGATGGTAGCCAGGGTTGTCCTTTTGAAATTTGGCTTTGTAAGATGCCTGTTTAGGAATCTGATATCCAGAATGGGCTGCCACTCACCATTTTTCTTTGGTGCCAGGAAGTACTTTGAGTACAACCCTTTGCTCCTGTGCTGATAAGGCACAGGCTCCACTGCATTTGAGTGTAGAAGAGTGGCGACATATGCCTCCAACAGGGTTATTTCTGTAGGGCTGGAAGTTCTGAAAGTTCTTGCTGACAGTTTAGGGAGCAGCCTGAAGCTGAGAGCAAGACCCTGACCTACTATCTCCAGGACCCATTTGTCTAAAGTGATGGATTGCCAAGCCTGGAGAGAGTAGGTCAGCCTGCCTCCTACAGGGGAAGGGGAGGCAGCCCAGACAGACTTCTCAGGGTGTCTGTTTAGCTGGGATAGCAGACTGAGGGTGGAAACAGCCCTGCAGGCACCCCTCCTGCCCCTCCCTCTAAAGAACCCCCTGGGTTGCTGGTAAGAGGGAAAAGCTTGGGCCTGATGGAAAGGCCTGGGGTAGGGTCTACCCCTGCTCCTGGCCTGCTGCTTTTGAGGAGTGGCAGCTTTTTTGCCGAAGCACTCCTGTATGCCACTCTGTACTCATTCATCTTCTTCATGTATGCCTCAGTCTGTTCCCCAAACAGAGAATTCTGGACAAGGGGAAAGTCCACGGCATTATTTTGCATGTCCTGGGACAGGGTAGTGCACCTGAGCCAGAAGAAATGCCTGAGGGATACAGCAGAAGAAACAGCCCTAGAAGCTGCATCATTAAGAGTCCACAGCCATGAGGAACTGGGACTTTGATGCTTATACCCCCTTGTTGACCAACTCCTGGAGATCAGCAGAAAGCTCAGGTGGAGCCTTTTTGTCAAGTTGTTCCACAGCTTCCCAAAGGGACTTTTGGTACCTGGAGGCATAAGCCATATTACAGGCTTGTCTAATACTTAAAGAAAATGCCAGGTACATTTTCTTGGCAAGAGAATCCACTTTCCTGGAATCCTTGTCAGGGGGATGAGAAGCCAGGGGGATGCCAGCCTTCTCACAGGCTGCAGTTTGTACCACCCCTACATGGCTACAATGGCTGAATAAAAAGTCAGTGCCACTGCCAGACAGAATATATTTTCTGTCCATTTTCTTATCCACAGGAGGGACAGAACTAGGGGTTTGGAGGTTCTTTAAAGTCTGCTTTTTAAAGGACAAGTTTATGAATGGGAATTGAAAGTCCCTGGGATATAGGAAGATCCATCATCTCCCTGTAATCCTCTTCCTCATCATCCTCCTGCCTGGCTTCCTGTACAGAGAGCTGCAGGGTCTCAGCCACCTGTCTCATAAAAGCTAAATGAGAGGTGGCCTCAGAGACAGGCCTGGGAGGGGATTCATACTGGGGATGGTCAGGGGAGACCACTGGGTCAATGGGTTCCCCTTCATCCTCCTCCTCCTCATATTCTTCAGAAAAATAATACTCCTCAGGATCAATGTGTCCTGCAAGAGCTGAACCAGTATCTGGAACCGTTGGATGCCCAGATGGTGCCTACGATGGTTTGCCAAACCCAGACTTGAAAGACTGCACTATCTGAATGGCTTTTGCAATTTCATCTGTGGTTGGAACCGAGACCGAGTGTTTGTGCAGTTCCGAACCAGAGCGTTTGTTTTTTTCCAACGGTGCTGGTTCAGAAACCAACTCCGAACATCTTTTACCCGTCAACAGTTCACCCTGGCCTGAGGGATCGGTTGTCGGATCTGAAGGTTCGGTTGAACTGGAACCGTCCTCAGTAGTCTTTTCCATCCTTTCCTTCAGTTTACTGAGGCATCTGTCTAAAGATGACTGTGGGAAATTTTTACAAATATCACAGTCTGCTGTAAGTGGTCGAAACCCAAACAGTACAGACAGACCACGTAAGGATCAGCTTTTGCAAATTGCTGCCCACACTCGGTACAACACTGAAACCAGTGGGACCGGTTTTTCTCTTGGGTTTCTGTGACATAACCCTGCAATTTGATGCTAAACCCAGTGGCTTAGTTAGGCCGGTTAAGCAAAAATCCAGTATCTACTTTATCTGAAATGGCTTAGTTAGGCCCTGATAAAGAAAATTAAAGTTTAAGAAAAAATTTACTCCTGAAGGCTTAGTTAGGCTGGGTAATAGAGAACAAAGTCCCAAACTGGCCAACGGTTTAGCGTCAGCCAAAAGAAACTGAGAAAACCCTCAGTTCTGGTCAGGACTTTGAACCAGATCCCAAGTACAATGAAATTAACACAGAAACAGGGAAAAAGAAGTTCGGTCTCCTCACAATTGTGGAACCAGTCGGAAACCAAACACTTACCCAACCTAGGAACGTACACGATACTGAAGACAGCGGTTTGAGTACATTTAAGACAAAAATAATAAAGTGGTTGTTGAATAAACCGACGAGACTCGGCTTTTTAACCGAAGGCAACGGGGAGAAATCTCCGAGGCATCTTCACTGGTGAGCAGAGTAAAGAATCTGATCAGTTACTAGAACATACAGAGGACAATGGTTTGAAACCCGAGCTCGAGCTCAACGTTCTATGTATTTGCATAGAGTTTAACTCTTTGTTCACTGGGGCAGTTGAACCAGTCGGTCTAACTACATATTGTCAGAATACAGCAAGACTTCATGTTGTTTGAAGCAAGTGAGGCAGTGTATATTGGCACAAAAGTAGTAATAACAACTGAATGCATAGCTATAAACACAACAAAGCACAACTTATAATAATGCCAATGCATTATTATGGTCCCTATTTCATTACCCTTTATGCTCAGTGAATTAAAGTGACAGCAATCTTACAGTGCCACACTAACAACCACAGTCTAACAATAAATATAATGCTATACAGGAACAGTATTCTGTGATAATATAAACATGACTAAGATTTTAAAACAGAACATACAATATAGTACGTATTTTGGCTAAAAACAATAATATCATAGGATCTCACAGCATTTAAATAATACTTCTACTTTCTTTATTATATTTAGGGAGATTTATACAACTTTACCCATTTTAAAGTTTTACCTGTTCTCTCCAATAATGACTACACACCAGATATAGGAAGCTGGAGCTAGTATTATGATACTATATCTGGAATACTTTTGAAAGCTGCTGAGGTACTATGATAGCAATATGATTTTCTGTACATGCATGAATCTCTTTTTACTGTACATGCACCAATGAAAGCAGGGAACACTGAGAACAATATTGGGGCACCAATCATGTAATCTGACAAACCGCGAGCTCTCAGTTTACACGAACAGAAAGACTCTCTTCTCATAGTTAATGCCCCAGGATCACCTCCACGTGGACCCAACTTGACCTTCTCTATTGCCCAATAACTATAAAGACATGGACATTCAATTTATCAGAATTTAGTATATGATTTGCCAATGCATTATTATGGTCCCTGTTTCTAATTGCCTTTAAATGTTCCCTAACCCTTACCCTAACCCTTAGATGTTTGTTTTTCCCACAGAAAACGCGAGGCATGCACAGGTTGGGAGATAAATGGTGTTTTCACTGCAGCAGTTCAGCTAAGAATGTCAAATATTTTTGTAGTGCTGACTGAACTAAACACTTCAGTTCTGATGCTGGGGCAAAACTTTGCAGTGTCCACAAACAAGACAACCTACTGGTGGATCCGGGAGCCATTTTAGTCTAGTTTTCCGCACTACTGGCTGGAAACTATGCACAAGCTGGTTAGCAAGATTTCTACCTCTTCTGAACACAGTTCTAGTGGGACTCTGAACTACATTCTCCTCTGTAGGATCTATACCTAGGCTATGCCAATTGCGTGACAGTGCAGATTTTATTTCTTCAAACCTAGGTGTATATGAGGTGATAAAAATGAAAATTACGTACCTACCGTAATTATGATCTTTCTGTGTATCTTCACCATTCGTCACATTTGGGGTACTGGCCAGAGGTCATGACCCTGCGGGAACTTCTTTTTTTATTTTTGGATGGGCGGAGTTGACATAGTATTGGCGCTGCCAGAGGCCGTACGACATGCGGGCGCCTGTGGGTTGGCCGTTATGTGTTGTCGATTCCGCCCCCCCGCTAGTTCTGAGTCACCGGAGAGGTGAGGAAAAGGGATGGGAGGGTGGGACAAGGAAATCCAAGGGAGAGACAAAGGAAACCAAAAGGAGAAATAAACGACTAAGAGGACAGAAGAAGAAGAAGAGGAAGAAAACTAAGGGGATTGGGTAGGGGCCCCAATCTCTGGAAATAGGCAAAAGGAGAGAGGAGGAATTTAGGGAAAGTTTGAAAAGGGGGGGCCATACCCTGGACCTTGACTTGTCTCCAGATTGTATAGGAAATGCAAGGAGTAGCCAAAAGGCTTAATGATAGAATTCAAGGCACGGAATTACTAGCAATAACTCCAAAGGCAGAAAACGGATATTCTGGAAGAAAGATAGGACACAGGGATACTCCCCCACTCAGGGAAAGGATTTTTGGTGTAAGAAACATTAGTTTCTTTTTTTTTTTTTTTTAATAAGGAAGGATATGTCCATTGGACAAAGAAAATTAAGGATTGATGGGAACATAGGAACAGTAGAGACTGGAGGGCAACTGCCAACTCCCACCCCACAGGGGTGGAGCCAAAGCACTGGAGAAGGAATGCTCCCCATGCTGACCACTCTCCCCTTAGAAATATAATCCCCTCTGTGCCCCTATTTATCCCACTCCTGACTAAGAAAGGAGGGGGGCAAGGGAGGGGGACCCAGAGATTGAGGCCCCAGGGGGATGGCGGGCGGGATTGTGATGAATGGTGAAGATACACAGAAAGATCATAATTACAGTAGGTATGTAATTTTCATATCTTATCTGTGTCAATCTTCACTAGTCATCACATTTGGATGAGTGCCGAGCCCCCTGAAGGGGGTTTTAACCCTAAAGTACAGAGTCCCTTAGCTCTCAGTGGGTGACACACTAAGAGGGAGAACCTTCAGGGCCTGGGGATGCCCGAGTGTGGGGAGAGTGAGACGGGGACCCCCCCGGAAGAGGAAGGAAGTTGCCCCGACAAATGCCATCTCGCTCTGCAGGAGAAGAGATAGGTTCTCTGGTGAGCAGAGTTAATCACCCTTCGCCGGGCCAAGGGTGACAAACAGGAAAGACATAGCCATGCCGCCCGCCTAGTGCAGATCACTGTCCCTACAACCCTGGTAGCTACCTCACTGGCATCATATGATGCCCTCGCTTGGTGCCTTGCTAGCTCCAGGCCACGTGCAGAAAGTGCGATGGCTTGTCTGGTTTGTTCCATGTCAGGCAAAGAGGCTAGGAGTCGACCCAGCCTGGACCAAAAGAACCTATCATAGGATGCATAGTGGACCTGATGTGCTGCGATGGAAAGCAGCAACCGTGCCGAGTAGAACGTCCTCCTCCCCCAGAAGTCAAAATCCCAGGAATCTTGATCTAGGGGCCGGTCATGGTGGAGGGCGCGAAGCCCATCAGGAGTGTCCAGCTGTGTCAATCCTGACTGAGGATGAGGCATGGAACCTGGAGACACCGGGGTGGGGGGGGGCGCAATACCACTGGCAGAGATCCCTAGGGGCAGGAACTCTGGAGAAGGGTCTCTGCCAGGAATGCAATGACACCTCCCAAAAGGGAGCAGGCCAGGAGGGCGCCACAAAGGTGTCCTCACTGAAGTTGCCTAGAAAGGCGTGCGCCGAGTGCGTTAGATTGCTTTGAGTGGGAGGGGTGATGTGCAGGTCCTCCAACATCCTCACAAGGAATCGCTGATACCCGGTGAGATCAGCAGCTGGGGAAATATAGACAGAAGGCTCCTCCCCCCCAGAAGAGGGGATGAGGAGTCAGAGGACCTCAACTGCTCAGAGGGTGGCTGCTCGGGGGGAGGTTGAAAAACCTGTCTGTCCATTGTCCTGACATAAGCGGGGAATTGAGCAGCCACAGCCCTGAACTGTTCCCAGGAGAGAGGCCCGCTAGGACCAAGGATGCCTCGGAGCGCCGGAGAATGTGGCAGAGGTATAGGAGTAGAGCCGACAAGAGAAATCGACTGACCTCCGCTTGGGCTAGGGAGCAAACCAGGAGCACCAGCAAAAGAAGGTGCTCCGGAAGACCCCACAGCCGACAGCTGAACAACCATTTCGGAACTGCCTTGGCTGCGCCCGGAAGAAGCCCCCCTGTGAGGTGACCGGAGCCGTGTAGGTCCAGAAGGATGGTCCCCTACCTCCAAAGAATGGGGCCCTCTCAAAGAAACTGAAGGGGAAGAGCGGAGATCCGTGCTACAGCTTATCCCAGAGCTCGAGTGTACTCCAGAAAAAGTTCGCTGCACAGAGCCCATGACCCTCGACCCCTCGGAATCCGAAAGTGCCCTCCTCCTTGAGAAAGCCAGCCTAGGCAACTGACTGCTCTGGTCGGCCCCTGAAGGAGCTATCCAGGGCACAGCACCCTCCCCTCCCGTGGGTGCTCTGATCGGCCCCAAAGTTGGGCGATCTAGGCACACCACCTGAGGGGGTACCACCGCTGAGGGGTCAGAGAACCCTCCGAGGCTGGGCTGCAGTGTAATGGTGGCCTGCACCACTGCCTCCTGGTCAGAACCGCTGACTCCAGCCCCAGCAGTCCCTGCCCGCTTCTCAGTGAGGGGCTGACTCCGGCCTGTCAAGGACACTAAAAGGGTGCCCACGCCAGCAGCTAATTCGAAGGAGCCAGACTGCCTGTCTGACTCAGAGTCCGACTCCTCCTCCGAAGAGATGGAGAGTGAAGCCCTGTGCCAAACAGGTGGCGGACGCCTGCTGCCATCTCGACCAGACAGGGCACACAGAAACAGAGACCGCACCCAAGTCAGTACCAGTGCCCTCCGTAGCACTGCGAATGGTGGCAGAAGAAGACACGGCTCCAACCAGGGCAGCAGTCTCTGAGCCAGAAGCTGACATGGAGCTGTCCTGTCCCACGGCACCACGAACGGTGCCGAGGACAGAGACAGCACTGACGACGGCTCCGACAGCGCTCTCAGCGCTGAGGCCAGAAACCCCCACGGCGCCGTCCCACTCCATGGCGCCGAGAACAGAGACGCTGCCAACAACGGCTCTGACAGCGCTCTTGGCGCCGAGATCCGAAACCTCCATGACGCCGTGCCCAAGCCCGGAACTGCGAACGGCCCCGGAACTGGATATGGTGCTGTGCTCAACCTCGCCGCCGAGGCGAGAAACAGTCAGAGATGGCGCCGTAGAACCTCCCATGGCGCCACTAGCACTATTGGCTCCGCGAATGGTGCCAACAGCAGCCACGGCGCTGAGCGATGGACCGGCGCCGACGATGACTCCGTCAGGGCCCACAGCGACGTGAATGGCGCCAAGAGACGGCATTGAGAATGGCGCCGACCCGGGCCTTCCAAGCCGCTGGTCCGACACCGGGGGAGCCTTCACCCCCAAAGGGGCGATTGCCAGTGCAATACCTCCTGTCCATCGGAGGAAATGGACTGGGCCTCCTGCACTGCGGGAGAAGCCTCGGCCATGGCTAGGCTACTCCTCGGCCCGTACAGAACTGGGAGGGGGACCCGGAAGAAAGGCAGAGAGAACATGGCTTGGCCCGACGAGTGCGTGCCCGACCCCCGAAAGTCGGCAGAGCTCGCCCCACTTTCCACATGCATTGCTCGATGACCCAGCGGTCCATGGAGAAACAGGCGATGCACGAATCCATGTCATGAGGCGGGCCAAGACACATAAGGCAACGGTCATGCTGGTCGGTGATGGAGTATTTTCGGCCGCATGGGCACCGTCGCATGGGGAGCCGTCCCGTCTTTGAAGTTTTCTTGCCGTCCGACTGAGACATGACTTACGGAGAAAAAAACACCAAAAAAGACTCGACGTCGCAGTTATAATAAAGTAATGGTGAGATCTTACCGGGCGATGTTGAGTGTGGCGAATAGAACCGGCAGGAGGGAACCGACGGACTATGGCACCGAAGAAATGACACGGAGTCGAAGGAACAATAAATGCGAAGCAGGTAGGCCTCAATTTCTTCTCAAAGCTCTCACGAGGTGACCTTGACGGCGGGAGACAAAGAACTGGCGGGAGGTCAGAGTCGACAGCACATAACGGCCAACCCACGAGCGCCACGCAGTGCGTCGGCATCGAGGGTGGCGCTGATGCTGCGTCGACTCTGCCCATCCAAAAAAAAAAGAAGCTCCCGCGGGGTCATGACCTCTGGCCAGTACCCCAAATGTGATGAATGGTGACGACTGACACAGATAAGATCCAAGTTGTTGATCACCATCAGCAGTTCTCTCTCTGTAGCTAAGTCACTCCTCTCCATTACATCCACTGCACTTTTGGCACCTGACACAAGGGATGGGCCATAAATATTTGTTCTATTTCAACAGCCCTTCTTTATTAATCACCTTCAGCTGAACAGTTTCTTTTAACGTGCATAAACTGAGACTCAGATTATGTTCTTGTTGGTGTGGCGGGGATAGAAACTACTAGCACGGAGTAGTGTATTGAGGTTGATAGATTTCCTGAATAAGTCAGTAACCACAGAACAGCTGTCTTATTTCTTGATTTCTAGGTCCAAAAATTAACTTCTGATTTATAATGTGCCATTTGGAATTTCAGATTTGGATTTGGCAATTTCAAAAACTCCCTAAACTAACATTAACTCCTCCAAGCTAAACCGCCACACCATCAGAACACAATCAATAAGGCACCACCACAGATGTATTAAAAACAGTTGGCATTCCTATTAAAAACAATGTCTGCTTCCCACCAGCCAAGGTACTGATCAGCATAATTAGGTGCAAAACTTGCACCCACAGATGTACCCCTAATTTGGTGAAAGAAGCTCCTGTGGAATAAAAATACATTTTTTCTCACAGCCAGATCTTGCTAAACAAATGAGAAATTTAATCTGAGTGTTATTCAAAGTATGCTCCCTTCTTAACCAATACTGCAATGCCTCAAGGCCACCATCATGGGGAATATTAGTATAGGGACTTGATATCCATGAATACCAGATACCAATCTAGCACCAAAACCATCTCCACCAGGACACTGAGAATTGCAGCAGTGTCCCTCAAGTATTTAAAGGCAATTAGAAACAGGGACCATAATAACACATTGGCAGCGCATATACTGAACTTTGATAATATAATGACCATGTTTTTAGTTTACAGAAGATTAAATTGGGTCCATGAGGAGAAAATCTGGAGGCATTAACTTTGAGAAGAGAGTCTTCCCGGATGTTTAAACTGGGTGCTCTTAGACACCCAGACTCTACAGAACTGTCATATTTTTGAGCTACCATTAGGCCTTTTCTTTTTTTAAATTAAATCAACTTTATTAAGTTTTTCAATAACATACAGCACAGATTAAAGAAGCCTGAATTTGACAAGACAGAACCAATCCTCCTCCTCCCTCCCTCCCAACACCCTCTTCCCACCCCACTCCCACATTGGAGTGTGCCAACTGATATAGTTATAAGTATTAAACAATGACAACTATTAAAGAATATACATGATGGGGAGTCAGAGGACCCTAAAATATAGTTACTTCAGATACACAGCATAAAGTTTGCCCTTTTTCTTATTGAATAGATGCAATCTGTGACGAGTACTGGCAATGAAGCGCTCAGTCCGAAAAGAAAAGGAAAGCTCATGTAACCATTCGTTATAAGAAATGGTCAATTGATCTAGCCAGTGTTTAAGGACTAGTTTTTTAACCACCATAGATATGAGAGCAATATGGTACTGTATCTTCTTTCTTTGACCCCAACCTGAGTGTAGTCTCCTATAATACAAACTTCTGACGTGAAGAGGCCTTCTAAACCCAGAAGGGGATCAATCTGAGCTTCAATCAAGACTCATAGGGCTGAGACTTTTTCACAGTACCACAAAACATGTAAGATATTGCCCTCTTCCTTGCCACATCTAGTGCAAGTTGGTCCATCTTAGCCAATTTGACAGGCGTTTAATAATTGCTATTTAAAATGTGGTATTGAGTAAGTCTTAATCTATCCAGTGTGATATAAAGGTAAAGATCCTTCTAGATAAGCATCAGTTAAGTGAGGAGTCTGGCATCAGTGTCTCCCAAACCTTAGCACGCAGGGGGGATGGGATGGAGAGTGACCAGGAGAAGTGAATACAGAAGAGAGTTTCTGTGGGGTTTAACCGCCAGTTCCTGTATCTGACCCAACAGGGGTTCTAGTCCTGATGCCCTTGGGGTACGGCCAAAATGTTGCATGATGTTTCAGTTGAAAGACCTTGAAAATACGTGGCTGACCTAGGTGGAACTTCATCAGGATCTTAGGGGAAGAAAGGATGGAGTCCTGAGAATAGAAATCAGATACCCTGGCTTCATTAAGCTGAGGCAGCCAACCAACCAGAAGAAAGGAGACTGTCTGCGATCTTAATATTAGGGTTAGCCAGAATAGGCTGATAAGTATCTTTAGAGGAAGAAATTTTGAGGGAAGTGCATATCTGGGAAAATACTCTTACTGAAGTACCAATTGCTGAGTCTCGAAGGGGCCCCAGCAGTAACTTCCAAGAAGAAAAGAAAATGGAGGAAGCAGAGAGGTTGAAGGTACAAAATAACTGAAGTTCAATTTGCAGCCAGGGAGGTATGTAATCTCCTCCAGGGGTGGAGAGCCATTTAACGCATTTAGAAAGATGACTGGCCCAGTAGTAAAGGAGGACGTTTGGAAAACAGAGGCCGCCAGATTCTTTAGAAAGGCCTAATTTGAGGTATGAGCGTCTAGGAGACTTGTCTAACCAAATAAAACTTGATAAGAGTGAATGGATATGTTGGAAGAAGGAGATGGGAAACCAGATATTTAACATGTTCAAAGGATAAAAAAGTCTAGGCAAGGCATTCATTTTAATGATGTTGATCCTGTCCCACAAAGAAACCAGGAGAGCTTTCCATCTCAAGAGATCTTGTTGTATTATGGCCACAAGATCATAAAGGTTTAGTTTTTGGTAAGGGAAGGGTCAGTGGATAAAAATATACCCAGGTATTTAATAGATCTAGGGGACCATCTCATACCGAACTACGTAAAATCCGATCTATGGGTAAGAAGATTAAGGGGGAAAATCTCTGTTTTGTTACAGTTCAACTTACAATTGGAATAGTGGCCAAACTAAGCCATCACTTTCAGGGTTTCAGTAAGAGAGGCAGATAGGTGTGAAAGGTGTAACAGAATGTCTTCTGCATATACTGAAAGAGATAATGTAGTCCCACCAACTGGTATACCGAGTATATTGGGGGAAGTTTTGAGTTGTCTGATTAAGGGTTTTAGATACAGGTTAAAAAGAAAGGGGGACAAAGGGCATCCCTATCAAGTACCAGTATAGATGGAAAAATGAGAGAAGACCCCATTACAATATATCCTGGAGGAAGGGGAGGAATAAATCACTTGAAGCCATTGCAGCAAAGTAATAAAAAAACCCATTCTCTGCAGAGTTGACCATAAGAAGACCCAGTCAACTCTATCAAAGGCCTTCTCGGCATCGAGTGATATTAAAGCCATAGGGGTGGGAGAAAGCCGAGTGGTTTGAAAAATGTGATTCAGTTTACATAAGTGATCCGTGGATGATCTGCCAGGAACAAACCCAACCTGTTCCAGACTTAAGCAAATGTGACCAGACTTTCTGGATCCCCGAAGCAAGAATTTTTGTGAGAATTTTAAAATCGCAGTTTAAA
Source organism: Neoceratodus forsteri (assembly GCA_016271365.2). NCBI lineage: Eukaryota > Metazoa > Chordata > Ceratodontiformes > Ceratodontidae > Neoceratodus > Neoceratodus forsteri. Next base: position 1,552,301,471 of record CM057450.1, read on the forward strand.
AGGGAAATGGGACGGTAATTGCTGGTTGAGAAGGTGGTTTATCAGGTTTAAGGAGAAGCACAATCGTTGCTTCTAAGAGAGAAGGGTCGAGTGATTCGGCAGAGAACATGAATTGTAAGAGGCAGAGTAAAAGGGGTGACAATTCTTTGATGAAAAGCTTGTAAAAGTTAGAGGGAAAGCCATCTGGGCCAGGCGCTTTATCTAGGGCTAAACTATTAATGGCCCCTTCAATTTCAGAAAGAGAGATTGGAGAAGACAACATGGACTGTTGGTGATCTAGAAGACGAGGAAGTGGAATAGAATCTAAATAGGTCCCTATTTCTTTGGTACTCGGTGGGGAAGCTCGCTGACCATAGAGAACCCAACAGAAGTTCTCAAAACCCAGAGCAATGTCCCTGGGGAAGGTTTTGGTGGAACCATCCAGAGATGAAATTGAAGTAACTATCCTAGAACTTTCTAGTTTCCTCACACAAAGGGCCAGTAATCACCCAGCTTTGTCACCCAGTTCAATGTATTTGGCTCGGGTCTTTAAAAGCGCATATTTGGCCTTTTCTTATAGGAGATCAGCATATTTGTCCCGGAGGGCTAACAAGATGTTTAAGGAGTCTGGTGAAGAAGAAGAGGAAAGGGACAGCTCAAGAGACCTTATTTGTGCTAATAAAGATAAGGCTTCGGTCTCCCGGAGTCTCTTCCTTTTAGAGGCGAGCCTAACAAGTTCAGGAACGCAGGAAACATTTAAGGGAACACTACTCGTGATCCCCTCTAGGAACAGAGTTCCCGATTGGGGTCGGTATAAGATTAGATAAGAGATTTTATCTTTGAAACAATAAAGTTATCCTTGAGGAGTTGAGTATTTAATTTACAGGCCATATCTCGTTGTAGATCTGAATGGGGGATAAGTGACAACCACACCAGTGTGATCGGATAGGATTATGGGCTTGAGGCTAGCATTACAAAGTCCGGGTAAAAGGGATTAGCTAGTAAGAACATAATCCAACTGAGACAATGTGCGATGTACAGGGGAATAAAAGGAGTAAGCATGGCTGGAGGGGTTAAGAATCCGCCAGGGGTCACAAAGACCGAGCAAGTCCATGAAATCTCTCAGAGCTCATTGGGGAGGAGAAAGAGGTCTAAAAGGTTGGTGGGAGTGATCTAGGTCTTGTGTAGGAGGGATGTTCCAGTCCCCTCCCAGGATTACAGGGGTTGGCAAGAAGGGGTCAACTCTATCAGCAAGATTCATAAAAAAGGCTGCATTCCTCCTACTGGTCCATAAATGCTGCCCAGGATCACCTCTTTGCAGTCTACGATGATCTTAACCAGGACAAACCTACCCTGCGGGTCTAAGATGGTTTGGTCGGCTTGGAAGGAAGTATTCTTCATTATTAGGATAGCAACACCCTGACTCAAGGAAGAGTTACCAGGGGCAAACACCTGAATGACACCTTGTCTTTGTAGCTGCGTGGCTTCATGGGCCAAAAGATGCATTTCTTGTAAAAAAATAATTTGGGCTTGAAATAGGGCACAATGCTTGAATATCTGATATCTTTTGGTGCGGTCCCTCACTCCCCTAACATTCCAAGTTAGAATATTAACAGCATTATTTGCCACAGTCATTGAACCAGAAAGGATAAAACCAGTAAGACATGGAGTCAGATACATCCAGAAAATAGCACATTCCGTCCCACTCCCTGACCCTCCCCGTACTACCATCCAGAAAACCAATGACTACATCTGGAACAGTGGAGCAACAGTTAACAGTAATAATAAGGAAATCCAAGATACTGTATAGTAAAAACAGATATTTAGACCCCCAGCTAAGAAGAACTAGAGGGATCCTCCCGACCCACCCTCTTCCCCCACCCAGGAAACTATGTCTGGAGTAAGAATGAAACCCCGCCAACCCTATACCCCAATAAACCATAAACAATATATTTACATTGGTCTCTCCTTCAACACAGGTTCAACATCTTAGTTTACAGATAACCCCAAGGAGAGATCCATTCCCCCAAAGCCTGGTTCTAACCCGTCCTGGTGTAAGTTATGATAAGCGAGGTATGCTGAATGGGTACCAGGTAGTTCCGAAGGAAGGGAAGCAAGGCGTTACTAAAACCCCAGTGTTATCAGAGTTTCCTGGAATTGAGTTCTATACCTCATGAGTATAACACAAAATGGGCAGATTTGAGCTCAGAGGAAATACCAGCTAGAGTTTCCCGGAAGGGAAGCAGTTCCTGTAAGAAGCAATCCTCCGTTAGGTGCCCTGAGGGAGTTGGCTGAGCTGTCAAGTGCACAGCCTGGGTCCCCTGCACTTTAGATTTTTGCTGGAGAGGTCAGTGGAGAGTGGTGCGGTGGGGTCTGACACATATCAGCATCCATCACAGTGATGTTATGCCTATAGTGATGTAAAAGTACCAAAGATAGTAGCTGCAGGCAGGCAAGTAGTAAGATGAGGCAAAATGGCTCTGAAATCAGCAGTCCTTGCAGCGGATTAAGGCAGAAGGAAGGGAGGGAGATGAGAGGTCTGTAAGAAGGCTGTTACTAGGCTGCAGACATCACATGATCTCTTTCTACCATTAGGCCTTTTCATTAATGCTCTTTGTTAGGGTGGCTGTCGGGTGCTTTTACAATATATGAGCCATTTTTGATCAGTCAATAGCACTTCATGGACAATAAAATTAAACTTTGGTTTTGGTTGCCCCCTTGTACTTGGAACCTTGTTTCCTTAACTATGTAAGTTTCACGGCTCCAGATCAAGCAAGAGAAATTCAGATTGAGATGGTACCCCTTCACATATATTGTGGAAGAGATGGAGGGTATATCAGTGTTAGACCAACTGGCGGATTGGGACAGCAGGAGACAACCCCGGGAGGGCACAATGGGAGCATGGTGGTTCCCATTTAGAAAAGTTAGTAATGTTCATATTTTTTGGTATTAATTTGTTCTTTTGTAATTGTTTTTCGTAAAACCATAAACAATACAAAATAAATAGTTACTACACTTGATCTTAGCCAAAAGGCCGAGAAGCGATAGTTGATAATCTGTCTTTGAGTATAACATTCTCAGGCGCTGTTAGGAGATCATTCTTGTTTAAATTACTTGTATAATGTCACTGCGAAAGGAGGATTCCGGGTGATAGGAGCTTTGGTATATTGAGAATGGTCAGGATAGTGGTACAGGAGTGATTATGAAGTGAAAAGGCGACACTAAGTCTATTTTTTTAACATTTTTTTCTCCTGGCCGCTGAAAGGAAACACATAGGCTCCCCACTTCCTAGCATTCTTCTGTAATTAAGACATTTCTGGTTGACTGAATTTAGACCCTTGAGATAGCTCTACTAATTTGTTCTTATCATTATATGTTTTAAGACACACTGGACTATTGTGGCACTGTTACCTTTTCAGTATGTGTGACTTTTTTGATTGCACCTGCTGTACTTGTATCTTTTGCATAAACTTCTCAATAGCAGCATACGAACATACGAAAAATGCCAGCAGATACAGACCCTTAGGTCTATCAAGTCTGCAGCTATATGGGTTTACTCTATAGTTCCCCCCCTCCACTTTCACTAATTCCCCTTCCCATGCTCCTATCCCACCCTTCTTAAAACTGTTCACTGATTTAAGTGACACCACCTCTTCTGGAAGTGCGTTCCACCCTGCCACCACCCTCTCCGTGAAGTAGTGTCTCCTCAGTTCCTTCTTGAACTTGTCCCCCTCCAGTCTCAGACTCTGCCCCCTAGTGGCCCTCCCTCTTTTCAGTCTAAACATCCTCTCTGTGTTGACCCTGTTTATGCCCTTCATATATGTGAAGGTCTCATTCATATCCCCTCTATCCCTCCTCTCCTCCAGGTAGTACATATTGAGTTCTCGCAGTCTTTCCTCATAGGGTTTATCCTCCATTCCCATTATCATCTTGGTTGCTCTGCATTGGACTCCCTCTAGCAGACTGATATCCTTCTTTAGGTAGAGGCGCCAGAACTTCACGCAGCAGTCCAGGTTCGGGCTGACCAGCGACCTGTACAGTGACATGATAACCTCCCTTCTCCTTGAGGTGAGTCCCCTGGCAATACACCATATCATCTTGTAAGCGTTTGCTGCTGCTTTCCTGCACTGTGCTGAATGGTTCATTTACCCTGTGACAAGCACCCCAAGATCCTTCTCCTCCTCCATAATGCCCAACTGTATTCCCCCCATTCTGTAGCTGAGCCTTTGGTTCCTGACACCCAAGTGCATAACTTTGCACTTTTTTGTGTTGAATCCCAGCTGCCATGTGTCTGACCATTGTATGAGTGTATCCAGGTCTTCCTGAAGTCCTAGACAGCTCTCTGTGTTGTCCACCACTGCACCAATTTTTGTGTCGTCTGCAAACAGGCTAATTTTATTGCTGAGCCCTTCTGATATGTCCGCAATGAATATGCCAAAAAGCACCGGTCCCAACACTGAGCACTGCGGAACCCCGCTCGTCACAGCCCTTGGTGATGAGAGCTCTCCCTGTATGACAACTCTCTGCTGCCTATCACCCAGCCAGTTTTTGACCCACTCCACCAACCTCTCTTCCCACACCCTGGTTCCCCAACTTGCCTATCAATCTTCCATGTGGTACTGAACCAAAGGCCTTGCTGAAGTCCAAGTACAGGACATCCACTGCCTGACCCTCATCCAGTGTGCTTGTTATGCAGTCATAGAAGTCCACCATGTTTGTCTGACATGATCTACCAGAGACAAATCCATGCTGTCTGGTGTCCTGAAGACCATTTCCCTCCAGGAACACTACTATCCTCTCCTTGATGATGGACTCCGTGAGCTTCCCCACGATGAAAGTTAGGCTTACTGGCCTATAATTCCCTGGCTCATCCTTGGATCCACTTTTATGGATGGACACCACATGTGCCATACTCCAGTCCTGGGGTACACATCTAGTCTCCAGGGAGGTGTTGAACAGGTCCGCCAGAGGTTCTGCCAGTACCTCCGCCATCTCCCTTAGCACTCTGGGGAGTACATCCACCAGAACTAGACACATAGTGGATTCCCTGCAGGGGGAGGGCCTACAAAGAAACATAGAATTTGACAGCAGATAAGGACCGCTTAGTCCACCTAGTCTGCCCATTTCCCTACCTGATGGATAAGCTGCAGATTCTAGTTAATCAACAGCTTACTTCCTCCTACCCCCACTAGAATTACCTTATGCCTGTCCCATGCATTCTTGAATTCTCCCACTGTGCCTGACTCCACAACCTCCTCAGGAAGGCTGTTCCATACATCCACAACCCTCTCTGTGAAAAAATACTTTCTAACATTACCTCTGAGCTGCCCCCCCCTCTATCTTGAAATTGTGCCCCTTGTTCTTGCATCTCTTCTTCTGAAAGATACTACCCTCTTGTACTTTGTCAATTCCTTGGAATACTTGAAGTTTCAATCATGTCCCCCTCCCTCCTTTCCTCAAGGGTATACATATTAAGCTGTTTTAGTCTCTCCTCATATGTCTTCTGGTGCAGACCTGCACCATTTTGGTTGCCCTCCTCTGAACAGCCTCCACTCTGTCTATGTCTTTGCGGAGATGGGGTCTCCAGGATTGCATGCAGTACTCCAGATGGGGTCTCACTAACTGTCTGTACAGAGGGATACCAACTTCCTGTTTTTTTACTGTTGATGCCTCTCCCTATGCATCCCAGTATCCCCCTAGCCCTCCTTACTGCGTTTTCACATTGCTTGCCCACATTTAGGTCATCTGATATAATTACTCCTAGGTCTCTTTCGATTTTTTTGTTGTTATTAACTCACCCCCCATTGTGTACTCTTACCCTGAGTTTTTGTTTCCCAGATGCATTACCTTGCATTTCTTTGCATTGAATCTGAGCTGCCATATATTTGACCATTCCTCCAACCTTGCCAAGTCCCTTTTCATTCTTTCCGCCCCACCTTGTGTATCAACCCTGTTGCAGATCTTTGTGTCATCTGCAAAGAGGCATACTTTCCTTTCAGGTGCTCTCCAATGCCACTTATAAAGACATTAAAGAGGACTGATCCCAGTACCGAACCCTGCGGCACCCCACTAGTTACCCTCCTTTCTTCACTGTGGACTCTGTTTACTATTACCCTTTGTGTCCTGTTGTCCAGCCAGTTTTTTATCCAGGCTACCATCTTAGGACCCACTCCAAGGCTGTCTAACTTCTATATTAATCTTTTGTGTGAGACTGTGTCAAATGCCTTGCTAAAATCTAGGTAGGCCATATCCACAGCCCCTCCCTGGTCTACTACTTTGGTCACCCAGTCAAAGAAATCTATTAGGTTCATCTGACATGAACTTCCTGCTGTGGAACCATGCTGCCTTGGTTCCTGTGCCCCACTGGCCTTTAGGTACTCAACAATTCTTCCTTCAGAAGTGATTCCATCATTTTCCCTACCACTGAAGTCAAACCAACCGGTCTGTAGTTTCCTGCTCTGCCCTGCTCCCACTTTTGTGAAGTGGAATCACATTTGCCCTCCTCCAGTCCTCAGGTACCACCCCATCCTCCCATGATTTGTTAAAGAGAGTAGTCAGTGGTGTTACTAGTTCTACCCTTAGTTCTTTTACAATTCTTGGATGAATCCCATCAGGCCCCATTACTTTGTTCACCCTCAGTTTCAAAAGTTCTTTCAAAACCCTTTCTTCTGTGAATGGACTGGTATCGACCCCCCTATGCAGAGTTTCTCTCTTGTTTGGTTTAGGTACCTCCCCCTCCTCTTCCATTGTGAATACTGAGCAGAAATATTTGTTCAGTATCCCTGCTATTTTACTGTCACCCTCTGCCCAAATTCCCTTCCCTTTATTAAGTCTCTGTACCCCTCCCTTGGTCTTTCTTCGCTCCCTAATGTACCTATAAAAGGTTTTATCCCCCTTCTTAACAGAGCTGGCTAACTGTTCCTCAGTTTGTGCCTTTGCTATTCTGACTGCTTTCCCTGGTTCCTTCTGCTTTAACTGATAAAGTTCTCTGTCCTGCTCCTTCTGTGTTTCCTTATATTTCCAGAATGCTATCCTTTTCTCCTTAACCGTCCCTGCCACCTCTTTTGAGAACCACAGTGTTTTTTTCCTTTATTTTGGTTTGTTGATTTGCTTCACACAAAGGCTTGTTGCCGCTGCGATGGCTGTTTTGATTATTCCTCATTGTTCCTCCACTCTTCCTTCTTGCCCGTTTACTAGTGCTTTTCTGAGGCACTCTCTCATTTTCCCAAAGTCAGCCTTCCTAAAGTCCAATACTCTTGTTTTTGTATGGCTTGACTCTATGGCTATGTTTATTGTGAACCACACTGTTTGGTGGTCACTTGTTCCCAGATGGCTATCCACTTCTAAATCTGAGATCCTTTCTCCTTCCCCATTTGAGAATGCCAGGTCTAAGATTTCTCCCTCCCGAGTGGGTTCCAACACTAGCTGTCTGAGGCATGCTCCCTGTAGGGCATCAAGAATGACCCTGCTCTTGGATGTGCTTGCAGCAAGGTGCTCCAGTTAACATCTGGCATATTCAGGTCCCCCATCAACAATATCTCCCCTATTTCTGCCATTCTAAGGAAGACTTCTATCATTTCCTTGTCCATTTCCTTCCCCTGAGATGGGGGTCTGTACACAACCCCCATGTGGATTGTGGTGCCATTTCTTGTCTCCAGGGTGACCCACAGTGACTCATCAACTTTCTGTTTACTCTTTAGTTCTGTTGCTTTAATCCCTTCCCTTACATGGAGAGCCACTCCTCCTCCTCTTTTACCCACCCTGTCCCTCCTGTAGACGGTGTATCCTGGCATGTTGACATCCCACTCATGGTTCTCTGTGTACCATGTTTCAGTGACTGCCACAATATCCAGGCATCCCTCTTCCATCAAGGCCACTAGTTCAGGGAGCTTGCTGCACAGACTATGGGCATTGGTGCTCATCACCTTCCATTTATTTTCTATGACCTTACCCCTTTTAGCCCCATCCCTGTCTTTACTGCCTTTTTCTGCATTTATCCCTGCCCTGCTCCCTACTGACTTCTCTACCTTGGTGTTTACCTCTCTAACTACTGTGTTTTGTGGGGAAAAGCTGGGATTTCCCTGCTCCTTTTCAGTGCCTCCCCCCTTGGCTAGTTTAAATGCTTGCCAATGAAGCATTTAAACCTGTCACCTAGGATCCTGGTCCCCCCTCCCGGAAAGATGCAGACCACCGCGCCAGTATAAGCCTGCATCTCTCCAGGTGGCTCCCCAGTCCCCAATGAAGCCAAAACCCTGAGCTCCACACTAGTTTTTTAACCATTCATTGAATCCCATGGTGCCGGATACCCTAGCATTATCTTGCCATAGACAGGCAGCACCTCTTAGAAGGTTACTGTACATGCTACTTGTCTAAGGCCCCTCCCCAACTCTACAAATTCCTCTTGCACCACTCTGATCCCATTCACAGCCAGGTCATTTGTCCCTAGGTGGACAATGACATCCAGCTCCCTCCCTCGTGCAGCTGCTCCCGCAATCCTGAGGATTCGTTTCCTGTCCCTCCGAGCCGTGGAGCCAGGTAGGCACCTTACCTCCCTATCCTCTTCCTCCCCCACTACCCCCCTAATGATCGAGTCCCCCACCAGGAGGTGTTTCCTTCCCCTGTGGGGTCTCTTGTCACCTTTTTTTGGGTCTCCTTTGTGGAGGTTCCCAGCATCCTCCTTGGTCTCTACTGCAGGTGCCTCCATAGAGGAACCACTCTTTGCCAGAACAGCATATGAATTGTGAAGAGGTACAACTGGAGGGATGCACCTCTGTTCCACCACCCTCTCCCTCCCTGAGCCCACCTTGGTCCAACCGCTCCTCTTTCTTTGCAATCTCTGAGGTAATGGTGGTGGTTCCTGGGTGGGGGTAAGAGGTTTCACGAATCCTAGCCAGGTCAGCCTGGAGACGGGCAACCTCCTCCCATAGACCAGAGAGGTGCCTGCAAACAGGGCAGCATCACAGCCTTCAGAATGTCTCCCGGAACACTGCTGCCCCATAGCCATTGTACTGCACCACTCCCATCTTGACTTATTTTGTGTCCCCTCTCCTGCTGCTTTGTATGCTTACTGTCTTTTTCCTCTATGTATTTTTACACTTACTTTCCTATTGCCTATGTGCCCTTACAACTCTCACCCTTCCTGTTCTGGGACAGGAACATCCTGTAGTCTTCAGTAGTCTCCTTCTTCCGTGCTTGATTCAGACCTCCAGCAGCCGGGGGGGGGGGGAGAAAGAGTTATTTTTGTTAGGTTCCTCCAAGGTTGATGAAACTAATGTGTCTCAGTGATCCTTCCCTTCCTACTGCCAAACAGGAAATTTCTGTTGTCAGTCAAATCCAGTGGCTGTAAAACTAGAACTGGCTTTGGGTGGGAAGGAGGGCAATTAGTAAAAAATATGTAGTTCTAGACTACTGTTTCTTGCTCTGAAACCAAAGTTCTCCTCTGTCAAAAACAGCAGGAAGCTGTAATTGGAGACACCTGCTTTTGTACTCCAAAGCTGCTAAACCACACCCCCAATTAGATTCACCCTCTGCTCTGACTCAGTAAATTAAGCTGATACAGCCCCCTTCCTCAGAGAAACACATAGTGACTTTCTTTTTTTTTTACTTAAATGAGACCCCCTTCTTCTAATAAAGTATCTGTTTGCTTAATCCAAACAGGTACTAACTCCTGCTGAGATAGAAGTGATTTATCAGTAAAAAATCTGTAGTTCTAGACTGCCGTTTCATGCTCTGAAACCAAAGTTCTCCTCTGTCCAAAACAGCCTCAAACAATTCATGCAACAACCCACGAGAGACAGGGCTATCCTGGTTCTAGTACTGACTAATGAGGAAAGGATCACAGATCTCCAGGTAGAAGGTCACCTGGGGGCCAGTGACCATCACATGGTATGGTTCAATTTGGCCACTAGAACTAAATCATCCCATTCCAAGGCAAAAATATGGGGCTTCAGAGGAGCTGACTTTGACGAGATGGCCAACAGAGTTATGCTAGCCCTGGCAAGACGAAATACAGGGGTACAGGCAAAGTGGGCAAGCATTAAGAATGCAATACTTGAAGCAACATCCCTTTGTGTTAGGAAGAAAAGCAAGAGCAAAAGAAGGAGGAAACCACTTTGTTTCTCAAAAACAACAGCAAGAAAGATCAAAGCCAAAAGGTTGGCCTTCAGGAAATATAAGGGAAAGCAGTGGGACGAAGACAGGGAGGCATACCAAACTTCTCTAAGGGAAGGCAGTCAGGCAGGCAAAGGCCCAAACCAAGGAAGTACTAGCACGAACAGTAAAAGAAGGGGGCAAGACTTTCTATAGCTACATTAGTGAAAGGAGAAAGTCCAGAGGGGGTATTGCTAAGATCAGAAGGGATAAGGGGAAGTGTGTGGAGGAGGACCAAGGAAAAGCATCTATCTTAAATAGATACTTCTGTTCAGTATTTACTGAGGAGAGTTCTATGTGATAAAGGCGACTGCATCATGGCGACCCATCAGAAGGGCGCCAAACCCCCAGGGTGACGACATTAAACAAAGTGTTTTAATGCAGGGGTTTTGCCACAACCCTATGGGACTTGCTCCCACCTTATTATGCATTCCTACTTGTGGTGGTGGGACACAATCGGGGAAGGGGCAACCTGGGTTGCCCAAATTGTTGGCGCCATTGTTCCGTCAGCTCTTCTGACAGGTCGCCCTGGCAGTCGCCCTTTTGATGGGTTACCACTGAGCAGAAGGTAGGGCAGGGCCCACAGCTCAGCACTATGAACACGGGGGGGGGGAGGTGTGCACAAGTCCCTTCACAAAAGAAAGGGTCCTACAAGAGTTCACTAAACTCAGGGTGGACAAGGCAGTGGGACCTGATGGCATTCATCCCAGGGTACTAAAGGAACTAAAGGTGGAACTAGCAGAGCCATTAGCAGAACTGTTTAGTGAGTCTCTGAGCACAGGAGAGGTCCCAGAAGACTGGAGAAGGGCTCATGTGATCCCGCTCCACAACAGTGGCAGCAGGGAGGAAGCAGGGAACTATAAACCAGTGAATCTTATCTCAGTAGTGGGCAAGATTATGGAAGCACTCCTTAAGGAAAAGATAGTGCAACATCTGGAATCCATAGGAGCACAGGATCCAAGACATCATGGGTTTACAACAGGTAGGTCCTGTGAAACTAATCTTATAGATTTCTTGACTGGGTAACCAGAGTGGTGGACCAAGGGGGTGCAGTTGATGTCGCCTACCTTGACTTCGGCAAAGCTTTCGATACTGTTCCACATAGAAGATTGATTAATAAGCTGGGTACGCTTGGGGTGGGTCAGAGGTTGGTCAACTCTGTGGGAAACTGGTTGGCGGGCAGAAAACAGAGAGTGGTGGTAAATGGTATGCAGTCAGAAGAGATGCTAGTCACAAATGGGGTACCTCAGGGATCAGTCCTGGGGCCAGTCCTCTTCAATATCTTCATCAATGACATTGCAGATGGACTGGAGGGTAAGGTTTGCTTGTTTGCAGATGACACCAAGATTTGCAACGTAGTAGATGATCCAGATGGGGTGGGCAGAATGAGAAGAGATCTGGAAAGACTGGCAAAATGGTCGGAACAGTGGCAACTGGGGTTTAATGCAAAGAAGTGCAAGATCATGCACACAGGGAAGAGAAACCCTGAAGCTACCTATAGGTTGGGAGGGAAGTTGCTGGCAATCACAAGGGAAGAAAGAGACTTAGGCATCATTTATTTATGACTTTGATAATGGGGTAAGTGCACTGATCCCATGGACCGTTTTCAGGCATGACCCAGGCCACAACATATGGCGCCAGGTGAACAGTGATACAAGGTTACAATAAACACACATTAAGGATTAGATACAAAATGCAGGTAATCATAAATACAATGTACAAGATATGATACATAAGTCAGATGAACATGTAAATACAGAGAATATACAGTAGAATGTACAATATATACAAAGGCAGGCGGAAATCAACAGTTGTAGGCTAGGTAGTTGTTTACCGTGGGTAGGTGGGGAACCCCTAGAAAGAGTGGGAAGAGGAATTTGCCAGGAGTCAGAGTATGAACTGGGACTTGAAACTAGACAAAGTGGTTAAGAGGTAGAACTGTTGACTCTAATAGCAAGGGTACTGGGTTTGAGTACAGCTTAGGGACAGAGTGTAGAAAGTTTTTCAAGGAGTGAAAGGGATCAAGGGGAGTACGAGCTGATGGCTAGAAGGGCCACTAGGGTGGTGAGGGTGGCTGAGGCAAGGAAGGAGCAGAACCTAGCCAGAGAAATTAGGAGAGAGAACAAGGGGTTCTTTAGATACACTGGGGAAAAACGAAGGGTGAAGGGGCAGATTAGCAGAATTAAATCAGGAGAGATGGGCAGTAGACCGGGGAGCAGGCTGAGGTACTAAATGAGTACTTCACCTCAGTTTTCACCAAGGAAAATGGGGTGCTGCATCATACATGAGAGGAGACAGTGATACTGAGGAGGGGGACCCTTACCAGTCGGCGGGTCTGGGGAGAGGCGGAGGCATCACTGGCAGGAGGGGGGAGGGCTAAGCAGGGAGAAGAGGTACCGGAAGTGGAAATCACAGCAAAGAGAGTGAGGGAAGCCCTCAGCTCCCTTAAGATGGAGAAAGCATCAGGGCCGGATAAATTACATCCCAGAGTGCTGAAGGAACTTGCGGATGTCCTGGCGAAACCCCTGGCGGAGCTTTTCACCATCTCTCTGAGGACAGGGTGGGTGCCCCAGGACTGGAAGGTGGCGCATATAGTGTCTATCCACAAGGGGGGGATCAAGGGAGGTGGCAGGGAACTACAGGCCTGTCAGCCTGACGTCAGTGGTGGGCAAGGTGATGGAGGGCATTGTCAAGGAGGCGAGGGGGGGACCTGGATAAGTCAGGGTGCCTGGACGATAGACAGCATGGATTCATCCCGGGGAAATCGTGTCAGACAAACCTGGTGGAGTTCTATGACTGGGTGACGAGTGCCTTGGACCTCGGTAGACCAGTGGACGTCCTCTTTCTAGACTTCAGCAAGGCATTTGACTCTGTTCCTCACGTGGGCCTGTTGAATAAGCTGGGAGAAATGGGGGTGGGGAACCAGATGATCAGATGGATAGGCAATTGGCTCCAGGACCGGACCCAGAGGGTCATAGTTGGTGGGATAGTCTCATCCCAAGGAGGTCATTGGTGGGTCCCACAGGATCAGTCCTTGGGCCACTTCTGTTCAATGCCTATGTCTCTGACATAAGGACAGGAATCAGGAGTGAGATGAGTCTCTTGTGGATGACTCGAAACTGGAGGCGGTGGTGGATGGGGAGGAGGGAGGGTGGCCCTACAGGGGATCTGGAGGCTTTGGAAAGATGGTCTAGAAAGTGGAAGCTGAGGTTCAATGCGGAAATGCAAGGTACTCCACCTGGGGCAGAAACCCGGACAAGTGTACACGGGGGATGCTACAAGTCTCGATGGCTGAGAGGGACCGGGGGTGGTGGTGGTGGATGTCAAGAAGAACAACTCTGAGAGCTTGTAGGAGGCAGCAGCCAAGGCCAACAGGATGCTGGGATGCATCGCTAGGGGATCACCTCAGAAGGAGGAAGTGATACTCCCTCTGTATAACTGCTTGGTGAGCCGTCACGTTGAGTACTGCGTGCAGTTTTGGAAGCCACACTTAAAGAGGACATTAACCTCCTGGAGAGGGTCCAGAGGAGGACAACCAAAATGATTTGGGGCTTGGGGACAGGGCCTATGAGGAGAGGCTCGAAGAGCTAAATATGTACACACTGGAAGAGAGAAGGGACCAGGGGACATGATAGAGGTCTTCAGGTACATGAAGAGGGTAAATAGGGAGGAACAGTCAGGGTGCTTGAAGGAAGGAGGAGGAGGCCACTAGAGGGCATGGGTGGAAGCTGGAGGGAAGATTCAGGGGAGAAAGGAGGAGGTGCTCCTTCACTGAGGAGGTGGTGGAGCCATGGAATGCGCTGCCTAGGGGGCAGAGACAGTGGAGGGGTTCAAGAGGGGGTGGGACAGGTACAGGGGAAGGGTTCTGAAAGCAGAATCCAATGCAGCAAGAATATCCGGAACTCGGAAGGGAGAAGCCAGAGAAGGCGAGGGGGGCAGCAAGGTCAGCAACCAGGGTGGAGGCTGACCAAACAAGCAGACACGAAAGACCATTAGGCTTATTCTGCTGGCATTTTAGTATGTTAGTAAACTGCAGTGGGTGTCGACAGAACAGAGTCTGGCAAGTAGCGTGGGAGCTGCTGCTGACAGCGCTCTGCTACCCATGTTTGTAGATGCCCTCGTAACAGCTAGAGGAGGAGTACAATTTGAGCGGAGGCTGCGGTGGAGAGTTCCTGTTTTGAGGAGGGCGGTTGGGGGGATTCCGGACCAGTACGGATGACGGTGTCCACCATGCAGCAGAGGGTAGGTCAAAGTGACCTTGCAGCAGGAGCCATCCAAGGAAATAGAGGGTGCAGTGGTGGGTAGAGAACGGGATCAGTAAAGAAAAATGACAAGCATTGTTGTAGGCAGTGGAGAGCCTGGCCATGGCAGTAGCAGAGGTCCTGGCATATATAGAGGAACAGTAGTCTAGAATAGGAAGAAGATTTCACTGGACAATGGCTAGTCTGGCTTCTGGGGTAAGGTATTGCATGAATCTATAGGCTGCACCTAGCTTCTGATGGAACATTCTAACTAGATAATTTACATGTTCAGCGATGGTGAGTGAGGGGTTGAACAACACTCCCAAGTATTTGAAGGTGTCGATGTCCTCTAGGGCTGTACCATCCGGGGAGAGTATGTTTAAGGTAGCAAAGTTTTTGGATCTGCCAAGAAAGGGCTTAGATCTGAACAAAACGGATTTAGTTTTTTTGGTGTTGACTAAGAGGAGATTTTTTGAAAACCAGCTGTGGGCTGCAGCATAGTTGTGTGAGAGAACTGAGGAGATCCCAGTGGTGGATTTGTCACTGTGGAAGAGGACAAGGTCATTGGCGTACAGGAGAGAGTGACAGTTGAGGCAGTCAAAAGGAAGCAAGCTGATAAATCGGGAGAAAAGGAGGGGACCCAGGATGGAGCCCTGAGTGACCCCCACAGAGACAGGCAGTGTGGGTGAGCAGGATTGGCCAATGTATACCAATTGTGAGCGGTTGGTGAGATAGTTGCTGAACCAGTTTGTAACCTTCTGAGAACAGCCAAGGAGGCTAAGCTTGAAGGTAAGGAAGGCATGGTTTACCATGTCAAAAGCCTTGGAGAGGTCGATGAAAACCACCCAGGTGGCTTTACCATTATCCATGTTTGAGAGGATGTGGTCAGTCAGAAGTGCCAGGGCAGTAGCGGTGTAATGGTTTTTGCAGAAACCGTGCTGTTGGTTACATAGGAGGGTAAATTTGCTTATGTGTTCAGCGAGTTGATTGTGGACTGCTCTCTCTCAAGTAATTTGCTAAGACGTGGGAGGATGGAGATCAGATGATAATTATCAGTGGATTTGGGGTCACCAGATTTGAGAATGGGGATCACCTTAGCTACCTTCCACGTGTCAGGAATGGAGGAGGTGGAAAGGGCAAGGTTAAGGACAAAGGTGAGAGGCTTGGTGATAGCTGGAGAGATCCGTTTGAGGACGACTGGAGATAGGCCATCCACTCTAGGAGAGCCATGGTTAGATAGACATTTGAGGAGCTTAGTCATGTCATGTATAGAGAGGGCTTTAAAGTAGAAAGGGGGTGTTTGAGGGTAATTGGCAGAGCTGAAGAAGGATGACTGTGGGTCTGGTTTGGGGGCTGGGCTTTGAGATTGGACGTTTGACAGTTTATTTAGGTACATGGATAGGTTGATGAACTTGCAATTAAAAGCAATGGCCACTTCAAGAGGGTGGACAAGATGATCTGAAATCATCCAAGCAGACCACTAAAGCAGTAGGTAAGGGATGTTGGGGTGTATTAGTAGGGGTATCACAAGTCATAAGAGGGAGGTAGTAATCCCTCTTTACAAGACACTGGTTAGGCCCCATGTGGAGTACTGCATGCAGTACTGGAGGCCGCACCTGTACAAGGACAATAACAAAATGGAGGCAGTCCAGAGAAAGGCAACCAAAATGGTGCAGGGACTGCATCAGAAAACATATGAGGACAGATTACTGCGCCTCGTGACCGAATCACACCAGCCGTGGTAAATCCTCCAGTGTACCCACACCCTGGAGGGATAAATTGCTTAAACATGTATTTTTTGGAACCGATAAGCACCGGAATCACCACAGAATCAAGAGTGATCAGTTCAGCCGAACCGACCGTAACAATTTTTAAGATTTACAATTTCCACAGAATTTACTACAGTCCACTACTTACTGTACCACAGACAGGGATCTGAACAGAGGAAAAAGTATAACATTTTCGGATTAAACCGACAATTTTCACTAACGCGAACTGAAAGCGGCAAGAGAAACTCCGGAGCGACTGTTCAGTTAGGCAGAGTAAAGAATCTGACAGTTACACTTGAATTTGCAGCAGACAGAGGTTTGAACTGAGCATGAGCTCAACATTCTATGCTCTTAGCATAGAGTTAACTCTTTCATCTCCGGAGCAGTTCAAGTGCTGGGGCTAACTGCATATTGTCAGTATATAGCAAGACTTCATGTTGTTTGAAAAATGAAGACTGTGCCTGCAGGGGAGATCAGGGTACTGAAGCCCCAATCTGTGTGCAGTGGTGGCTGCTTTGCGTACACCAGGAGTTCTCCTTTAAACAGTAAACAACCAAATAAGGAAAATCAATAAATGACTGATACTAGGGGGATGGGGCAGTGCTGGTGTTAGTGTTAGGCATATTGCAGGTGAATAGGAGTCAAATCTAATTCAGTAGCAGCTGCAAGAGTGAATAGAGAACTCATGAAGGGGAGATTTCTGAGCAGGAAAGGAAGAAGCAGAGCGAACAGAAGGGGCAAGTGAGCCCCATAATTTAGGGAAATGGAACAAGAAGGCAGCATGGCCAGCAGTAAACTTCATCTGAGGGATAGCAAAACAGTGAGAACAAGCATTTTGGAGGGAGTAAAAGGACGAAGGGGGAGAAGAGAGGAGAGAGGCAAGATATGAAGGGAGACAGCCAAACCAATATTTGAGATAAAGAAGGCGAAGTGGGTAAGGCGCCTGGCATCAAGAGAGGGGAGGGACAGGAAAGAATACAAGGTCCAATGATGTGTACACAGGGGTTTGTCAAGGGCAAAGTGACAGAAGGAATGAAAGAGATGGTCCAGTTTAGCGGAAGTGGACTTTGGAGCAGCACTATCAACAATGTCTACATAGTCGAAAATAGGGGAGAATCATCTTAGGATTTCTCTGTGTGCAGGAAACTGAATTCTTCTCTTATTTCTGTACAGTGCCCTCAGCTTGGGGTGGAGCTTCTTGTGGATAGCATCCACATGAACAGAAAAATCTAGGTGGTAATCCAGCCAGACCCTCTGGTAATTGAAAGAGGCGATATATTCAATATATTTGCACCATCGAGGGTATGAAAGGAAGAGGGAAGGGTCGAACAATCATCTGCCTGGTGCCAAAAATCACAGAGACTGGTTTCTTAGCATTGAGGGATATAAGACTTTCTCGGAATCAAAACTAAATTAATATTATAATCCAGTTTGAGCTGGTTTGTGAGATCAAGGGCAGAGGAGCCAGAGGAAAAGAGAATTGTATAATCAACATACATATAAATGAATGCAGAGGAGCATGAATTGGGGAGGTCATTTAGAAAACTGGAGGAAAGAACTGGGTCAAGGACAGACCCTTGGGGTACACCTAAGCTGATAGGGAGTTGGGGGGGTCTCCAATACAGACAGCTTGTGACCTGACCTCAAGGTAGGAATGGAATCACTCAGCTAAGGAAGCTGAGAGTCCAGCAGCCTTAAGCTTGTCTAGGAGAATGGGATGGTCTACAGTGCTGAAAGCTTTGGCTAAGTGGACAAAAATAGCTAAGGTGACAAGGCCCTGATCCATGCCAGAAAGGACAGTACCGGTGAGCCGGAGAAGAGGGGTGAAAGTGGAATGTGACTTTCTAAAGATAGACTTAAAAGGAGTGAAGAAGGAGGACTGCGTCAAGAAAAGTGGAGAGTTGGGAAAGAACAAGGTGTTCCTGGAGCTTAGCTAGAGTGGGAAGAACAGAGACAGGATGGAAGTTTAAAGGGGAGGAGAGGTCACCCCTTTAGGAAGGGGAATGACAGTAGCCAACTTCCAAGAGGTAGGGACACTGATAAGGAGAAAGAAAGGTTGAGGAGGTAGGTAATAGGGAGGGCAATGGCATGAGCAGACAGAAATAGGAGTCTAGGGTCAAGACGATTAGGATTCCCACCCTTGTGAGGATTTAGAGCCAAGAGGGCCTTAAGAGCAGGGGTAATGCGTGAAAAAGAAAAAAGGGAGGAGAGGGCAGTAAAACAGGTAGTGAAGAAGAGTTAGAGGGAAGAGAAGAAGAGAGACAGAAAGGAGGAGGAGAAAGAGAAGAGTGAAAGGGCACAGGAGGTGAAAAAGGAATTGAAAGATGAAACAACTGCAGCAGGACCAGAGATGGTAGTATTGCCCATCTTGAGAACAGGGAGGGGGGGGGACTGGGCTGGAGGGGAGAAACGTGCATGAATAACTTTCCAGAACTTAGAGGGGTGATTAAGGCTGTTCAGGAGTATGGATGCGGAGTGTTCATGTCCCATAGTAGAACCCGTAGATAGCAGATCAATACCTCCAGTAAACATGTAAACCCTCTAATTTATACTAATTTTACAAAGCAAGTGGCTCAGCATTTTCACTGGGACATGGGAATAATACTGTATCAGTCAGTCAGAAAAACTGTTGCATTTTGACAAAAATGTGCCCTGTAAAACAACTAATTTCATTCATTTACTCTCCTGCTCAGTCCTTCACAAAACAAAGGAACCAGATTTAACCATTTAACTATGTCTTGCATTTACCTGAAAAAAAGTGCTCCATGTGAAACTAACATACCTGCACTTTGGACTTTCAGTCTAACTTCACCCAACTGCCCCGATAAAGTGAATCACCTGCGAGGGTTTCCAGATGACCGAAGCAATTGTCTTTTGCCAGGGACGCCAAGCCTGGGCCTGCTGCCCAGCTTGGGGTTTGGTACGGCTTGGCCGCAGAAGCAGAGAGGGGCCAAAAGGATTTCTTCTTCTGAGCCTTAGAGCCCTTGGGATCCCTCTGGGCAGAGGTCGCTGAGTCCAGGGTGGCACTGGACTTCTCAATGTGAGTAAGGTGCCCTTTGACCCCTGGCCCAAACACACTGGTGCCCAAGAAGGGGTTGTCTGCCAACTTGTGCTGGTTATCTGCCATGAAGGTTGAGATCCTCAGCCAATCCCTGCAGTGCATGGCCACTGCAGTGGCCACAGACTGGGCACATAAGTCACCAATGTCCATGGCCATTTGGAGCTGCAGCTTAGCTACCGAGTGGCCCTGGTCCTGGATCTGCTTGACCGTGTTCTGCAAATCCACAGAGAAATGAAGAAGCACCTCATCAAGGGTGCCCAGGAGGGCGTGAGCAAAACGGGCCATTAAAAGGGCCGAACTCACTTGACAAAGGCTGAGGGAGGAGGCCGCGTAGACTTTCTTGGCCATATGACTCAATTTCATGGATTCCTTGTTGGGAGGTTTATCCAAGTCCCCAACACTGCCTGTATGCCAAAAGACTGCATTGGCCACCAGACCTTTGGCTGAGGTTGTTCAGTGAAACCCAACAGGGAACTGGTAGGGACCGCATACTTGTGGCTACCCGGGCCGACAGTGCAGGGCAAGAGGCAGGGTGCTGCCAAAGCTGCAGAGTGGGGTCAAGAATGGCCTCGGTGACTGGGAAGACCTCCCCAGAGGAGTCACACCAGTCGAGAATCTCGGTCAGGGGGTATTTAGCTCGTTTCTGGATGGGCTCTATCTGAAGACCTGTAGACTCCTATATTAAATGGAGCAGTCCCGTAAAAGAAGTGGGACCATGCTCCATCGACAAGTCCTCTCTTAACTCAACATCCAATGGACAGGAGTGGAGGGAGAAGCTCACAGACTCCCAGGACTTGTCGATTAAAGGTCGACTGCCCATGTCCCTGCTGACCCTACGGGGTCTGTCGGGGGTCACGGTGACCAACAGCTGATGAGGAAGCCCTGAAGCAGTGCAGGCATCCTTAGGAAAGGGGCCCTTCTTTGGTTGTTTAGGAGGTGGCTCCACCTGAATAGGTGGTGAGGCTGAGGGAAGCCAAGCCGAGGTAAGCTGAGGCCTCAGTGGTGGGAGAGTCATGTGATAGCTGGGGTGGGGGCTTGAACTGGCTT
The DNA here is from genome assembly GCA_016271365.2 of Neoceratodus forsteri. Taxonomy (NCBI): domain Eukaryota; kingdom Metazoa; phylum Chordata; order Ceratodontiformes; family Ceratodontidae; genus Neoceratodus; species Neoceratodus forsteri. The sequence goes on from CM057450.1 coordinate 1,552,321,717, forward strand.
AACTCCAGTGAACATGAGCTGGTGCCACATAAACTCCTCATAGAGCCAACACATTTTGCAGTGGAGCCTCTCCTCATCCAAGGAGGAAGAAGAGAAGTTGCGGTGATGCCGTTTGCCTGAATGTCAAGAACAGGAATGCTGACACTGACGTAGGCTGCTTGACTTGGGGCTTCAGGATTGGGACCACAACCTCAATCATTGGTGCCACTGACGGCGGGTCTCAGAGGGAGCCTGTGAAAGCCAAGGATCCTCTGGGTTCACCGGATCCTGAGGGTTAATGGCCAGATCAGTAGGCTGGTCCGACCCTCCCTAGGAGGTAATAGGCAGGACCAGAGTCCTGGAGAGAGAGGCATCAGCCTCATCTGGCAAAAATGGGTTAACCGGTTCGAGAAAAATCTTGACAGGCTGATTGAGGGGCATCTCGACCAACTGGCCCAATGGAGGAACCATGGAGGCAGTGGCCAGGGCCGAAGGATTGACTGTAGTCGAAACCTCCGTAGAAGCGCAGGAATCCAACGCCTGAGAGCACTCGCGATCCCACAATCGATGGCAAGACTTCTTTTTAGTCTCTTTTTTTGAAGACTTAGCCTTAGTGCCCATAGAGGGGCCCTGCCCAAAGGTGGGAAGGGACTGGCACAAATCCTGAAATGCCCCAGAAAAGGTGTTGCCTAAGAAAAGCGACATGAAGGCCAAAGCCAAAGAGGCATGCTCTGCAGCCTGAGCCGCAGAATCTTCAAAAGCCGCAAGCTGTTCAACGGACCCCACAGCCACGGATACCACCCAACACGTGTCTTCTGACTTAACAGAAGGATCCCGTTCATCAGGGCACACCAGCTGAAGCCAAGTGTGCTGGTCTTCCAAAGTTGAAGGATTCAAGATGTGATAAAGGCCACACGGCTGGAGATCGTGTTTGTGGCCTAGATAGTAGATTCACGTGGTGTGTGCGGGTCAGTCTGGGACATCTTCTACCCAGACACAAATTTTTTGAATCCCGGTGCCGACTTCAAGTTGTCCATCAAAGAGAAGTGAAGGAAATCAGCTGTAGATGAAGAAATTCGCAATCATGAAAGTTTAAAAGCAAAGAGCCTACTCAGCATGGAAAGCGGTAAGGAGGAAACCTTCTTCTTCCAGTGGACAGGAAGATCTGACGTGCTGAGGGAGTTACCACTCGGGTGGGTGGGAGGAGCCAGCTTAAAGACTTTCCGGCAAGCCTTAAAGGGGAAAGGACACTTTCAGTAGTGTAGATAGTATATCATATCCCTATCCCTAGAACATCTGGTTGCACTAACTCAATCCAGGCTTCAAATTTGTCAAATTTAGGTAGGAGACTACCGATATTTACGGAGACTATGTTCAGGAAGTCCTTGGCTATGGGTGTCAGACCCAGAGCTACCAGCAGGGCCTGGGTTGGGGTGGACATTGCTGGACAGGAGTAACATTATTGTAAGGCCTCTAGTGGCTCTGAGATAGTGCTTCAGTCTCAAGGTTTTATTCCTAGGAAGGAGGATAGATTTGCGGTACTGGAGACATAGACATGTCAGGCAAACCTGTAGCACTCCCCATGTACCACCAGGGTTAGGTGTCCAATGTGGTGGGGGGGGGATACGGCTGGGGGGCTTGGGTGCTGTATGGTTGTTCAGGAGGGTCTGTAGGCCTTGGTATCAGTGTGAGATCAAGAGAGATAGCCTCCTTTATCTCTGAGGGTTATATGGGTTCAGGTAGCAATGCTGTGGGTAAGCCGGTCAGCAGCATTAATATTGCAAGGAACATGTTTGCAGAAAGGAAGGGTGACAGCAGTTTGCAAGTAAAACAGGCTGGTCATTGACCCATAATCCTGGGACAAAATCCACCATGAGGGGTATGAGCAAAATCACAATAGAAGTGCAGGTGACAGCACTAGTACTAAACAATTTAAACACTATCGCCATGTAGGAGCAGGTACTAGCAGCAGCCAATTCTGGTGGGTTCTTGACAAGCTACCCCGGGACACAATTCACCTAGGTAGTGTGTCAGTAATGCTACCACAGAAATAAGGGTGGCAGCAACCAATATTATACGGAAAAAAACACTATTAGCAGAAAGAACTGTAGCCCACAGTTACAGTACCATTGTTCTGTAACCCCCCACCCCCCCGAGTCATGCCTGACAATAGGCAGTGTCTTGTCTAGTGCAGTTACCTTGTCAACAAAAACTAAATAAATAAAAACCATCTGGTACCCAAATACTCAGATCACTCAAAAGAGGTGTTTAGCAATACTACTTTACAGTAAGGGAAATGTTCACAAATGACAGGGAAATGCAAAGCATAACTGATTTTGGCAGAAACCTCATTGACTTATTGCAGTGATTTAAACTATTTGTGTGCATTACTGACAATGAACATGACAAAATAACAAACAGCTGATTTTCTTTCACTTGAGCAAAAAAATACAAAAGACTCTTTATAGACCTCAGCAATGTGACAATCTCCCTTGCTTCTTCATAGATGAAAGAGAATAGCACCCCAAATTACATCACCAGGGTGGAGACATGTTGATTACCACAGGGAACAGCAAGTTTCAGCAACTACTGTAGCAGTGTGGGTGAAGCAGACCACACACCAAATGTCTAAAAATTGCACAAAAGTGCAGATTTTCATATAAAACACCAGGCAGACAGTTTTTATAACAATATTTAATGAATGATGTTGACAGTTTCGTTTCTGAAAATTACATTGCACATGATCTTTAAGTACATAACCATATGGTATCGTAAAATAAACACATACAATTAAAACAGTGTGCACTTTAATTATTTTTTTACAACAAAAACAGCAGGTACCAGTTTAGCCAACAGGTTTTTTCAGTCTCGTAAATCCAAGATTTGATCCATACCAGGCTTGTAAAACTATTTCCTTCCACAGGGGAGAGTGAGCCATGAATATTCACCACATAAACCTAAATGTTAATAATTATAAAATGGGTAGTGACAATCCGTGAATCTGATTGGCTGGCACCCCTTGCCAGCCATACTTTTTTTCAACTTATACTACACAAAAAAACAAGTCCCCAGAAATGGCAAGCACCCCCCAGAAAAGTATCCATGTGCCACCCTTGCTTCACACCCCTGAAACCCAACATCTTGATTCCTCACTAATGGGGAATTTAAAATCCATGGTACGTGCCCTGCTTTCTTCAGAGACTTACAACACACATGTAGTATGATCAAATCTGAAAAAAAAAAAAGGGATAACTCACAGCACAGAAATGGTGACCTGAGTTGTCGATGGTCTGCTGCTCTTCATTCGGACCAGCAGAGAGTGAGACTGCTGGCACTTTCTTCAAACAGAACTGCAAATGGAAGTGTGCTGCTGGCAAAACTACAAAGAAATGTTGGTCTTGCCAGTGGCCTACCAACCCACCGCAGTCACTCTGTCAGGACAGCAGATGGGATACAAAACAATGAATGATTCAAAGAAAATAGTGGGTGGGAGAAAAGGATTTGCCTGAAATTTTGCATGCGCGGTCTGGTACCATAGATCTCTGGATCTGGCAAGTTTCATTACGGTTGCGGAGCTACAGAACACCAAAAAATGCAAAAACCTGACTTTTTGCACTTTTCTTTGCTCATGCCCACAGCCCGCATTTGGTCCAAAAACTTCAGGGAAGATGCAGCCTTGGTCACCAATGTGCCTTTCAATGATTTGGTGAAAAAATATTAAACCGTTCAAAAGTTATTCAAAAACAAATGTTCCATTAGTCAATGGGAAAAGTTAGCAAAAATCACGAAACATTCGTGCGAGTCTATTTTTACTGTTGCAAATGGCCCTTTACCTTTCGAGATTCGGCCATCTTGTTTTCAGTTACTGACACAGAAAAATGCTGGCATTTAAAATTGAGACCCTCTAGGTAAACACTGATTATTGTGTTTACATAGTCGGGTCCTGAGGATGCTAACCATATCTTTTTTGGGGGGTTAAACCCCCCAGAAATGCATTTTTAAACTTTTGGGAAAAAATACTGTCGCAAATGCGAAAGATTTGTGATTTGTTTTTGTAAAACTTTGTGATTTGCGAAAGTATGCTCAAAATAACTGCAAATTTTTGCCAGCCTCCTGCAACACAACAGTTTGGTCTTTGGGCTGAAATTTGCAGGGTGGCAAGCCCTGGTCCCACAGATGTGCCTTTTGGTGGTTTGGTTCCAAAACATTACAGGGGCCCAAAGTTACAGCATTCCAAAATTCAGAAATTTCCCCATCGGATAACACTGCGGCACCCGTGACAGCTTTTGGGGCCCGTATCTGGCAGTTCGAGATCACGGACTTTTAAATCTAAAATTCTTAGTCCCCTGCAAGGAACTAAGTACAGAGGTAGGCTGGAAAAGCCATAAATAACATGACATTTAATTTTTTTTCTACCTTGCTGCGGTTCCTGAGATATTTACGATTTACTGTTTCAACTGCTCATTTTCATGTCTGAGGCCCACTATTACGCCCACAGAGTTAGCATTCACAGCGCTTTTTGCTGCCCCTATCTCAGACACAATGTGAGATATGGATTTGAGTCGACTTTCCTGTTGTAGAACTTCTCACTCTCATGATTACAACCACACTTTAATTTATTTTCTAGCTGCTACGGTTCCCCAGATATGGGCAAATTAGTATTATAAGACTTCCTTAGCCTATAGGGCTGCTGTATGGTTCCGTGCTTATGTGTAAGTGGGAATGCAGGGCCCGGAAGGCCCGTGCTCCCACAAACACATATCATTACGCAGAAATGGGCAGCTTGGTGGGAGCGTGGCCCTGCGCTCCCACCAACACATACTATTTACTATTTATATTCGCTCCTGAAAATAGGCACTTGGCTGTCTAGTGTGCTTACCTGGTAAACACATGCAAATAAATATTACACTTTCTCAAAAAGAAGGGAAATTCATTGCAAAAAAACCCCGTTAATGCATCAGTTAGAGTTGTTTCCACAGTGACAAAAGTGTGGAAATGCGATGTTAGGACTACCGCCCCACCCCCACACCTCCATCCTCAAACCCCTAACTCTGCATTCCACACACACACACATATGCAAGACTGTAAGACACTATACCAGTCAGTCACATCTGTAAGCACAATAATCACAACACTCTTCTCCTTTCACATAGCACTATGTACTGAAAAACAAATACAATATGATTGACTCTGTACTGCCAGCACTGTATGATGACACATTATAGCTGCTGGCATATCTTTTTCATACAGTGTAACTTAGTCTGCACAAACTTTCTAAATATTGATTTTTATGTGTCAGAATTCAACGATTGGCTCGCTGCAGGTATCGCTGCTACCACATAGGCATGTGGCAGCAGGACAGACACAGCAAACATAACATTTTCACATACTGCTCAGGTATGAAACTAGCACCATCACATGTTGTAATACTGCTGCGTTAACTGGAAATACTCATTAGCAGCATGTTATGGTTAGCTTTGGATGTTACAACTGTTGCTGTCACCTGTTGCTTGTAAACTATACTACAAAACATTACTTTTATTATTATTACCAGTTGTTATTAGGACTGACTCACTCTATCAGAAAAACATATGCAATCATCCACTGACTGTTGCTAGGGTTATCTAAACTCTTATTTCCAATACAGCTTTATATAGATAACATACTGTGTGTTTCATCATTTCTTAACAATTGAAATACAGGCATCTGCTAAAATCCTGTTATTGATGTTTGTAACAAAAAAAAAAAGCTTACTGTGCGCCATCACCCATAGTTTCCCAGCATGCGTGTGTACCCACAAGGCACTCTGATGGCAGCAGAACTCATACAGTTGCTAAACCACGATGATGGATGTGTCATGTACTGCTTGCATATGTGTGTGTGTGTGGGGGGGGGGAATGCGGAGTTAGGGGTTTGAGGATGGGGGTGTTGGGGTGGGGTGGTAACCCTAACATCGCATTTCCACACTTTTGTCGCTGTGGAAACAACCCTAAATGATGCATTAACAGAGTTTTTTGCAATGAATATATATATATATATATATATAGAGAGAGAGAGAGAGAGAGGGTTTTATTATAGTGCTGCGACAGCGCTGATGCCAACATCCCCAACAGTGACAGACACAATACTGAGTGTTGGCATTGTACTGTCGGAGATGCCAGAGTGTTTTCTTCAGGGGACTCCGCCCCTCACACCCCATCTCTAGATATACAACTCTGAGTCAGAGTTGTCTCGAGGAGGGGACGCAACACCAGGAGATGCACCGCTGATGTCTGCAGGGAACAGCACAGCGACCCAATGATTTCGGACAAAATCTGTTGCTGTGCTAGTCTTCGAGGTCGCGGTGTCGACCTCTGGTCGGCATACCGAGAGAGAGATATACAGATACAGATATACACACAGTTATACAGTCCTCTACAGTGTCCCTCAGTACAGGAGACATCCTTCTGTGTTCCTTTCACTATAGCCCTGACCTGCATTTGTCCCTCCTGGGAACAGTGGTACACACACAGCGACTGTACTATACACCCAGATTTTCAAGCAGGGAGTTATATGGTTCTATGGTGCTACATAACTCTTACCCTGTGTACATACGAAGGTAATAGTTTGCACTGTGTCCTGAGTTTGTGTCTCCATGTTTGCGAATGTGCCTCTCATTATGGGGATCAGTGTCTATCTTTGTTCCATATTCAGAATGTCTGTGTCCCGCATTCCAGTGCTGACTGGGTGGGAGGTATGCACTGTGCATGCCTGCTGACACCCATTGCCTGCAGCTAACATACTGTTTCTCAAGGCTGGCATAGAGGTGGAGCTGTGTGCACACCCCGGCCTGTGGCTTTTAGCCTGTACGTCCAGTCTGACCTACAGGTGGAGCTGTGGGTACCATCCAGCCTGCGGTTTTTGACCTGTAGTTCCAGTCTGACCTACAAGTGGAGCTGTGTGCACCACGGAATAGCACCAGGCAAACTTCATGTTAATGTATGCTAAGCAGGCCTTAATGAAATGCTAATGTGGCTGTTTGCACATGGATTGTCCAAGTAGGCTCATTTGCATAGGAGCTTGGAATATAGCAAACTTTTGCCCTGGGCTAATGTGTTTGCACTGGGCTAATGTGCTAGCACTGTGCAATCGGGTTAGCCCCAGGCAATCCTCTCAAAAGCACAGCACAGTTCTGCAGTGTGTGGCCTGCATTATTGTTTGCGGTTGTTGTGCAACACTTCACTGCTATCACACATGGGCCCGGACATTCAAACTGCGCCAGGCTGTGGCGGAAGCCTGGGCGCAGCTCAACTTTGTTGCGCGGGGGTGGCCTGGGCGATATTCAACTGAACTGCTGCTTAGTGGACAGCAGCTTTGAATATCGCACTGGCTACACCCCACTGTGCATGGCGTGAGTGGCAGTGGCCAGAGTGGAGCATGGAGATGCAGTAGTGCAAATGCCATTGCGCCATGCACAGCACCTGCGATATTCAAAAGGGGACATGCAAATGAGGCCATAATTTATGCAAGGCGCACATGGGGCCATTTGCATGTCATTATGACCCCATTTGCATGCCATTAGCATGCAGGTGCGCCGATCCCCGACGACTTGCGCCTTGCCAGGCAGCAGCCGTCGGGGACCGGCGCCCTGCAGCCGATTGCGGGCATTTGTCTAAAAGAACCCCCGTCCAATATCCTGGTGGTTCAGTGGACGATCGCTGCCGATCGCGGGCATCTGTAAATCATAAATACTCCTATTACCCTGGTGGTCTAGTGTACCCCCTCCACCCGCCCACTGGAGCCCCACTGCCCGCCCCCGTCAGCCGGCAGCACCCACCGCCTGCCGCCCGCCAGCCCACCGACTGATTGCTTTCGGTAGGGCTGCACGCCCATAGTTCATGGCGGGTGGGTGCTGACCCGACGCCGGGGCGGAGCAATGTAGAGGGGCTCAGTGGGCGGGTGGGAGGGGTACACTAGACCACCAGGGTAATAGGGTATTTTATAATTCAGAGATGCCCAGCGATCGGGCAGATCGATCCACTGGACCACCAGGGATACTGGACGGAGGGGTTACTATACCAATGCCCACGATCAGGCACATAGCAGTCCACTGGACCACCAGGGATATAAGAGGGGGGATTTAGCTTCATGGATGCCCGCGATGGGGCATGGGGGTGCACCGCCAGGAACTCGGGTGGCCACCCACAGGTGGCAGCTGCCGTGTTGCACCCTGCAATGTGGCAGCTCACCTATTGGTGGCCATCACTTGTTCCTTTTTTTGGCTTAACTTTGTGCAGGGCGCGGGTAGGGTTGCGCATGCATGACTCTACACATCCGGGCTGAATATCGGACTGCTGCAGGTTAGCCATAGGCCACGCCCCCACCTGTGCCTGCATACACGATACTGATGGCTCCGGCACGCCGGGTTGTCTTGGTCGCACTTTTCCGCACAGATATCGCGCCAGGGGCACATCAGTGGGCGCTGTGCGCGCAACACTGTTGCACCATGAGCAACCCTTTTGAATATCTGGGCCGCACTGTCTATCAACTTCCGTTCTGCCTTACTCTACCTCTGTGTCCACTGAGCTGCTGTTGCATTTTGCAGTTCCCTGTTGCTATATTCAGAGCTGTTTTATTTCCCGTGTTAATTTAGCTCTGCACTCCCAGCCCTGTTTGCACTGCTTCCTTTGCATGCTGTATTCAGCAGGTTTAGCCCCGGGACAATTCCTCTGAATATAGCTTGCTACTGGTTCAGGGCTACTTTAGCACTCTGTGCAGTGCTAATTTAGCCCCAGGGCTAAGTTTTGAATATCTGGCCCCGGGTATTTCATTCCCTCATGTTTTAGAACATCCATACATAACATAATCCCACTGGGCCTATACCAATAATTAACCCCTCTGCCTAGTACGTTTCTGTAACAGTTCATTGTCCCCACTGCTGACCACTCACTTGCTGCTATGACAGTGCATACCACATTCCTGTTTACCACTGTAACGTCTCCAAATCACATAGTAGCACACTACTAAATGCCTGCTTAGCAGGTTAGCATTTCTGATTCTTTTTCTTATAATCAGTTTTTAGTCCTCTGCAGACTTCCTACTTGCTGTTACATCTGTGCTTATTCAGAGGCCCCCTTGCAAGAGAGTTTGTGATGAATTTTCCCTTTAAAAGGGCCACAAATAACACTGTGAAATACCTGGGAGTTACAATAACTCTACACCTTACATCCTTTTTTAAGCTCAACTATGATAATGTTTGTCGGAGGTGAGGGTAAAATGGTAGACACTGTTAGTTGGGAGCTGCTTCCCCTCTCTTTGGGGGATCTCCACCCTCATAATGAACATTATACCCCATTTCCTCTTTTTGTTTCAAGCACTCCCTATTAACATCCCAGAATCTTTCTGGAGAAAGGTCAACACCACTTTAATGTCTTTCACCTGGCAGAGAGGCAGACATAGGATCTGTAAAAATATGCTAACCCAACCTTGCGAGAGGGGAGGTCTGGTCTTACCTGACCTCAAACTCTACTATCTCTCGGCATAGATAGTCCCAGTTATCTCCTGGGTCAAACAGAGAGGGGATATTGGGAGGAGAGAAATTGAGGTGCACCATTTGCGACCCTTTCCTCTATTCTCCCTCCCTCATGTACCTCTCACCCTAGAGGTTTAGAAAGGAGTGGTGAACCAATGGACCCGACATACCCTTAAAGCCCTGGTCAAAGTCAGATAACTTACGCAGACCCCAAATGAAGTGGGTCCCCTTACTTCACTCATTGGTGACCCACATTTCCACCCACCATGTGTGAACCCCAGTTTCGCCAGACGGAACAGACTATCCCTCGTTCGTTACCAGTCCTTAGTTTGGAATCACATCATCCTGCCCTTTAGAGACCTCCAGGAAAAATATGGACTTCCTCAATCTAACTTAAACAGATTTCTTCAGGTGAGGCACCACCTCCAATCCAAAATCTGGTTCCAAAGGTTGACAAAGACCTGACAGCCCTAGAGCAATTCTTATATTGAGCAGTCTGGTTCTCCGGTAGAGGCAGACTGATTTCGGGCACCTATAAGGTTTTCCTGGGAAGGGATAATTCCAAACTTGATAATATTAGGATGAAGTAGGCGGCAGAGGCTGGACCCCATTCCGGAACTGCAAAGAAACAAGATCTGAGAGAGTGGCTGGAGGGTCATGGCTTCACCGGGCTGGAGGGAATTTAGATGGAAGTATGCGTTCCATTTTTTTCATACTCCCACAGTCACCAAACACTTCAAACAGGGCAATTCTGACTGATGCTAGTGGAGGTGTGGACTGATCGGACTGCACGTCCACATTTTCAGGACTTGTCTTATGATCGTGGACTTCTGGTCTACGGTCAGTGTAGAATTCAGCAAAATTTGACAGACCCAAACACACTGTGAGTTTAATACCGTGATACTGGGGTTCCAGGTTTCTGAGATTGGGAACCATAGCCAGCAACAGTTTCTGCGCATCATAAGTTTGGCTGTGCAGAAAGACATAACAGCTAACTGGCTAAAGCCTACCGCACCCTCCCTCCTTATAGGCACAGATCTTCAGAGTAGAGAATATTAAACATATGGAAGAACTGATGGCGAAGCTAAGGCTAATGCTCAACAAGCATTCGGATGTGTGGTCTGGGTGGGAAACTCATGACTCCCCAGTGCCTGCAATAACTCAGGGAGGAGCCCAGTTCCACCGGACCTAGCTAAGGGACTGGAGCATATAGGTGTTTTACATGGATAGGCCCTGTGACCCTGCAGCCATCTTCAGATCTTCGCATCCCTTTATCACAATGTTGCAAATACCCTGACCTGTAATAATTAATGCAGTGATGAATCAGTGTCCCAGAATGTTGGGTTTTTTTTTGTGTTCGTATTATAGAGTAGTTATAAGTTCCTTTTCGTTAACAGGAACATTAATGTTTGTGACATTTGGTTAACTAACTAACTTGTTTAAGAAGAACTCATTTTTAGTGTTCATTACAAGCTGACTTGTACTACCTAGGGCTAGATCTAGCCTTGTAAGATGGTGTATGTGGCCTTCTCTGGTTTATTTGTATTTAGAACTCCTAGGGATATTGCACCATCATGTACCTTCCTGTACTCCTTGTTCTTCTTGTAATGACTTCTTTGCTTGCAATAAAGCTCAATAAAAAAAAAAAGATTTGTGCTTACTATATCCCTATATACCAATTGTAACATCATCCTAATGCATAGTAGCATAGTACTCAATGCCTACTTAACTGGTTAACACTTGTGATTGTAAACTGCTAATCCTACCTATTCTGCTTTTAGGTTTAAACTGTAATTGAATTGTGATTAGTCCTTAAACCATTAGTACTGCACTTCTTTTAACTGAACAGAATTGTGATTGCTACGGTGTGTACAGCAGTTAATTATCCTAAAGGGTTAGCTTTTCCTGGAGTTAATTCAATCCCTGCTGAACCTTGTTTGCATTCGAGTTACATACCACATTCTTGAAGGAGCACCCAGTGCCTGTCTTTGCCACACTCCCTGAGTTCCACACCTACTCACACCCACAGGTCCCACCCCTCTCTAAGCAACACCCTATCTGGGTGGACTGTACTTTTCAATTCAGGGAGGCTCCCACCCTTAGTAACCTTCTGGGACAACCTTGGCAAGGCACACCACGCGAGAAGACTTTTCCTCCTCTCCATCTCATTCCCTTGTGTGTCTGGTCTCTTTCCTGACAAATTCACACCACCCCTAGCTAGTTACTTACCAGTACAAACTGACCAACCATGCCTTAGCAGGCCTAGCACTTACCCTGCTCTCCCTAAGTCTGATGGTAACTGCAGACACTCGGGTGGCTAAACTATGTGCTCACTACATGGGGCTGCATACCTGTGTCCCTATGACCCTGACCTTGGTGGGGACTCCGCTGGCTTGCTCTCCTAATCTGATGAGCCCACACAGTAGGAAACTGAAGGTTGCCTCTTACCGTATGCCTAGGCACCTGGTATGAATCCTTAACGAGCATTCAGTACTTTTTCTAAACCTGGTAACTATGTTCTCCCTATTCCTCCTGCTGCTATCTGCAAGGGACACAGAGACTGACCATGGCCCCTGCCTCTCCAATATCAGCATTACCACACCTGGGCTAACTGTAAGAGGCAAATTAGCCCACATGAATGCTAACAGCTTAAGACCCAAGGCTCGTGAGCTCAAAGCCTTGATGAATTTGTATTCCCTTGACGTACTTTCTGTAACTGAAACCTAGTTGAATCCACACATCCTTTCAAATGACTCAGATAACATCCCCGGCTACAACATATTTAGGAGAGATTGGCCTGGTAAAAATAAAGGTGGAGGAGTAATCTTATACAACAAAACCTCTCTCCATGCCACTGAATTGCCCACAAGCCCCTCCTGCCCCTCTCCATGTGAATTTGTATTTATTAGATTACTGCCTGGCACTACAAAGACCCTGTTTATGGATGCAATTATAGCCCAACCTCAGTTGCAAAACTTGCTCTGGATGACCTCCTGGGCTGCCTTGGGAAGCTGTACCTTGGAGAAGTAATCCTGCTTGGGGACTTTAACCTTAATTGGTTTGATAAGGGCCCCAACACCTTTAAAAATACTGTTTGTGACTTAAACCTACACCAAATCATCAGCAAACCTACTTGGCTAAATACCAAATCAGGAAGCCACTCCTTAATCATCTGGGTCCTGGTCAGCAGAATAGATCATATCCAATTAGCTGGAACCTTCTCTGATTTCCTCAGTGATCAATCCCCTATATACTGTATTTGGAGAAACTGTCTTCTAACGATTCCTCCTAGAACCATTATCGTCAGAGATTGCTCTGCTCTGGATTGCAGTGCCTCTCTCATAGACTTTGCCATGGTGAATTGGGAGAGCATTGGTTACTTTGAAGAAGTCAATCTTGTCCTAGAATTTCTAATAAACAAATTCACTAATGTCGTAAACAAACATGCTTCCTTCGTGCAAAGAAGGGTCAAAGGTGCCTGTTCCAAATGGCTAACCCCCTTCCTCTGCAACCTTATGAAGCAGAGAGATCAAACCTGGCATGCATTTAAGACCTCAGGATGCCAGCAAGACTGGATTGCATATAGGCAACTCAGAAATTCATGAAAATCCTCCTTAAAGGCCAAGACAACCTATCTAGTGGGCCTCCAAAATAGTAATCTGCATAATCCAAAGAGATTCTGGACGCAAGTAAATAGCCTCCTTAAAGGGTGGACCAGTGCGCCAAACCAAGAAATTCTCCACAACACAAATTAGTGATCTCAAACTGATTTCTGAGGCATTTAACATATTCTTCACAGACTGTGATGCTTACAAAGACCCCACTGTTGTTCCCCCTTCCTGCTCTCCTACCACAGAAAGTCATCCCAACTTTTACTGGTCTTCAACCAAGAGGTCCTGGACCAGCTCCTAAAACTTAAAGCAGAAAGATCCACGAGCCATGATGACCTTGAGCCTTGGCATCTAAAACTGGCTGCCCATATCCTTGTTCCTCCATTGGCAACCCTCTTTAACTTGTTCCTATTCCACAGCACAGTCTCAGGAAAGTGGAAAGTAGCACATGTAGTCCCTTCACACAGGGGTGCAGCCAGGGAATCCATTGGAAACTATCATCCTATCTCTCTACTGAGTATATTGACCAAAGTCCAAGAGAGGCTAGTGTACAATTAACTGATTGCTGTCATGGAAACCCATTCCCTGCTCGTGGACTTCCGGCACAGCTTCTACAAGCACCATGGCACAGATTCAGCCCTGGTATGTTCCAACACTGATATCCTCCTTGCCTCTGACCATGGTAACCACACGGTGGCTATATTTGTTGACCTTACAAAGGCCTCTGACTTGTTAACAATGACCTTATTTTGCTAATGTTGAAGAGCCTGGGCCTAGACCAGCTCTCCTGTCAATGGTTCAGCAGCTATCTTGTAGGGCGTAAGCAGTCAGTCAAATGGAGGTCATGCCTCTCCTCCCATCAAGGGATTTCTGATGGGGTCCACCCAAGGCTCTATCCTGGGGCCCATACTGTTATCGCTTTTTGTCAACAAGCTACCCTCCAACTGTGGCGATTTTAAGTGCTGCTATACGTAGATGATGTGGTCCTATGCAGAACAAGTCCAGACATGAATAATATCACAGTAGGACTAAATAAGGACTTCAATGAACTTGAAGCCTGGTTTGTCTTAAATCTAGTTCTCAATGGAAAAAATAACACTATGCTGTTTGGATCCAGAAAACTGTGCCCACACCAAAATAAAATTCTACAAATCTCCACCTCCATGGGTGTCCAACTGAAAGTGGAAGACACAATAAAGTAACTTGGTGCCTGGCTTGGCCAAGAACCCACTTTCAAGATCCACACTGAGCATGTTACTAAACTTCTTTTCCAAATGCTGGGGCTGCTACACAAACTCAAATCTTATCTTACTAATGAAGCCCATCTATCTGTAGCCAGCAGTGTCCTCCTCCCTACACTACTGCATGGGGCCTCAGTCCTCTCCTCTCTGAAAGGCGAAGAGTTAACTAAACTTAAAAGCTATGTATCACAAAATCAGAAGGTTTGTATCTGGCACAGAAAATCGATAACACCATTGCAATGTTTTCTCCTCTATACTGGACACCTCTTGAAGAGTGTCTCTTCTATTCAACTCTCTGTCTGGCCTATTAGATGTTAACGAGCTGTATTCCTAGTCTCAGAGATATACTGGCCTGGATGCCCTCTAGAAAATATCTCTGCTCCTTCTCCCTATCTCTCCTAGAGGTTCCTAGGACTCGAACTACATTCAGTAAATGGTCCTTTTTACACAAAGCAATTTTACTCTGGAATGAGCTTCCTCTTCCTGTTCAGGAAAGCTGTACCTATCAGGCCTTCAAGAGACTACTCAAAGGACACCCAACCTTTAAGCATAACTGCTCCTGCTTCCACTGGGCCAACCACTGCCTCTGCTGTGCCTAATTGCTTCAAGGGTGCTTATTCCCTCTGTTGGCCATAAATAATCCCTTGAATTTAACTTGAGGTACTGTGTGCTGTAATACTGCATAAATGCACTTTGTCTTATCGATCTGAATGCACTATTTGTTATACAAATTTCTGGATCCTCACTGTTGTACCTATTGTTACTACCATTGTTACTATGTCTCCAATGTTGTTTTAAATGTTCACAAACTGTACCAAGTGAAAAAAATGCCATAAACTATATGTAACTTATCCCGGGTCACTTCTGAAAAGGGGACACAAGTCTCAATGAGCCAACCCAGGTAACAAAATTCAATAAATACAAAATAAACAGAAATGTAACGTTGTCCACCAGCGCTGGCTGTAGGTTGTGCATATGCCTGCATAAATAAATTCATTTGTTGAAGCAATTTTAAATGTGAAGCACCCTGTGTCCTGGTTGTCTGGGGGAACAGTACATCTAAATACTAAATTAATGTTGTTGCAATCTGCTATAAGAAGAGGGGCTGGATTTGAAAGATATAGCTACAGTTTCAGAGACAGCAAGAGATCTCAGAGCTCCAGTCTCCAAGTGCTCTGCCTCACCCACCCCCCCAAGATCCATCTTGGTCAAGTTGGGCTAACTCAGCAATCTGTCCCCCACTCAGCTGTCAGTGCGTGGGTGTCCTTGGGCACTCCATGTAACTTCCCTAGGTGAAGGTACTGTGCCATCTGTGTCTTTTATGCCCCCCCCAAGAACTAAACGAACCCAGGCTGGCCCTCTTGGTGTAGAGGGACGTGCTGTTCCCCAATGATCTGGTACAGACAGCGGCGGGCTGTCCAGCACCCCAACACTACGCTGTGTGGGCACCACTGCACATCTCCTGTGCAGTCTGGAGGTGGTGGGCAAAGCGAAGCAGACCGAACCCACCTTACATCTATCTTAGAATAAGACTGTCTGGTATGGCAGTCAGGTTTTAAGACAAGGGATGAGAAGAAATTGGGAGAAATTTAAAGATGAATCAAAGAAAATCACACAGTTTGTGAAATATCTGATAATGATTAATGGCCATGGAACTATTAGGCAGTGGTTAAACTAGAAATGCTCAGGTGGAGGAACTCTCACATCTAGATTTCTAGGTGGTGGAACTCTCCTATAGTAGTCAGTGGAGGAAGATGATACAGGTGGTGGAACTGCCATACAATTTTTTTATAAGGCAGTGAAACTGACTTCCTGTGGGTTCCTGCCCAATTTAACCCCTTCTATTAGGAGAGAAAAGAGGGCAGATTTGTTCATGTTTTCTGAGAATAAGACTAAAGCCACAGATAAACTGGAAACAGCATTCATTGATGACGGACTTGATATCCAACAGGGGAATAAAAAAGAACTGATAACAGATAAAGGGAAAAATCTAAACAGTTCAACCAGATTTTTGTACCCCATGGTATTGAAGAATTTGGATAAAAACAGTTTCCCCACAGTAATAAACCCATCTTCAAGCACCTTTATATAGTGGTAATAAGAGATAAATTCCAGTATATAAGGGATATGCAATGGTCTGACTGAAAATATATAGATTATTTCCATGGGTGAGAGGTAGTTCTATAACCACTCTTAAATTATAGAAATACCATCTCCTTGCTGGTGAGCTGTATCCCTTCCCTCCACTATTCTACACCTCAAACACTTCCTGCCCCCCATGTGGACTATGAGTCCCTTTGTCCTGCCCTCCTAACCATGTTTAAACCTATTTAGGGTAGCTGCCCCTACCACTTTCATGAGCAGTTTATTCCATAGTTCCACCACCCACTCAGTGAAGTACAATAGAGCAACCCCATAGTGTATAAGAAAGAAATACTCATAATAGTAATGTTGTTTCTTCTAATGGAGTCTTGCTGTATTCTGACTTATTGCAGTTAGCCTCAGCACTTGAACTGCCCCAGAGAGGAAAGAGTTAACTCAATGCAGGAGCATAGAATGTTGAGCTTGAGCTCGGTTTTCAAACTTCTGTCACTAGTACACTCTGGTGTAACCGTTAGATTCTTACGAGCACTATACTAACTAACCAATAAGTATAGAAATTGTTTTCTTAAAAGTTTAAAGCCAAAGGCAACAACAATAATTGGGTCCTGAAAGACTCAAGTCAAGAACCCAAAAATAAATCTATGTTGATAGTAATAACAACCATGTTAAAATAACAATCAAAAAGCCCAGCCTAGTCAGGATGGGTCATAAGGCACACCTCTGGGGTGCAACACTGTACCTGCCCACCCACATCCCAAAACAGGTTCAGAGAGGGGAGGCAGGGAGGGAGGTCAGCATACAGCAAGACTCCGTTAGAAGTAACAACATTACTATGGTGAGTAATTTTTCTTCAAACAACATGAACTCTTGCTGTATTCTTGACATGACTTATTGCAGACTACCAAGCAGTACCCCTTTGGAGGAGGGAACCACAGAACCTACTTAGGGAACAAGCTCTGCAGCAATGCTGTGCCAAACCTAGCATCACTTCTGGCTTCAGTATCCAGACAGTAATGCTTGGTAAATGTATGGACCGTTTTCCAGTTGGCTGCTTTACAGATTTCCAACCGAGGAATATCCCTAGCTGCTGCCGGGGAGGCAGCTGTACCCCTAGTACAGTCAGCCCTCAGGCCTGAGGGAGGCTCTTTACCCAGTTTTGTGTAGCAGAACTGAATACATGAGATAATCCACCTGGCAATAGTTCTTTTAGTGGCAGGCTTACCTTTTCCCACTTCCCCATAACTGAGAAACAACTGAGAACAGCCATCTCTATAGACCTTTGTATGGTATATATAGTAGCTTAATGCCCTCTTTACATCTAGACTGTGCAGTCTTCGCTCACCTGAGGATGAATGATCAGTGAAAAACACAGACAGGGACATGAAATGGTTAAGATGAAAATCTGAAACCACTTTAGGAAGACATTTTCTATTTGTCCTGAGGACCACCTTATCCTTGTGAAAGGCAATAAAGCCAGGCTCTATTGACAGGGCCTGTAATTCACTGATTCTCCTGGCAGAAGTCATGGCTACCAGGAATACAGTCTTCCAAGTCAAGTATTTAAGCTCAGCTAAGGATAAAGGTTCAAAGGGGGGCTGCATTAGCTGTGCAATACAGACATTCAAGTCCCTAAAGGGAGGCTTTAGGTGTACCAGACCTTTGAAAAACTTACTGAACACAGGGTGAGAGGCCAGGAAAGATCCCTTAGGAAAGCAGAGATAGCTGCAAAATGAACTTTAAGAGTAGTAGCCCAAAGGCCTAGACCATTTAAGTGGACTAAATAGTCCAACACTGTAGAAATGCCAGCTGAATCTGGTTATATATCCTTCTGTGAACACCAGATGCTGAATCTGTTCCATTTGGAATTGTAAGTTTTTCTAGTGGAAGGTTTTCTAGAGACTTTCAGGACATCCAGTGTTCCTTGAGAGAGATGCAGTCCTGCATACGCTAACTCTTCAAGAGCCAGGCCTTGAGCCTGAGAGACTGGAGATTGGGGTACCAAATTCTCCTGAGAGGAAGACAGAAGGTCGTGCCTCCTGGGCAGGCAAAGAGGAACTGTCACTGCTAAAGAGAGCAACAGAAGATACCAAGGTTGCCTGGCCCAATCTGGAAGCACCAGAATCACTGTGCAGGGCTGAGACCTGATTTTTATCAGAACTCTGAAGATCAGAGGAAAGGGAGGAAAGGTGTACAGGAACCTGTTTGTCCAATTCAACAGGAGAGCAGCCTGGGGAACAGATCCCAGCAAGGGAGGTCTGCAACAGAATAGAGGAAGCTGATGACTGTCCGGGGCTGCAAAGAGATCTATCTCTGGTGTGCCCCATCTCTTGAAAACGATCTGAAGAACTTGGCAATTCAGGGACCACTCGTGGTGGCCCTGAGAAATTCTGCTGAGTGCATCTGCCAGCACATCACCTTCCCTGGAAGATGCACTGCTATCAGAGAGGTCTGAAGTGAGTAAGCCAACGATCAAACCTTCATGGTTTCTGTGCACAAGGCCGTGAACTGAGTGCCCCCCCTGTTTGTTTATGTACCACATGGTGGTGGTGTTGTCTGTCCTGACCTGCACCACTTTCCCCTGAATTGATTCTGAGAATGCCTGAAGAGCTAGAGACACAGCCCTGAGTTCCAAAAGAATGATATGAAGGAGAGACTTCTGCTGTGACCATGTGCCCTGTACAGTGAGGCTCCCCAGATGGGCTCCCCAACCCAGAAGAGGTGCATCCATTGTAAGAATAACTGAAGGGGCCTGGCAAAGAAAGGGGACTCCCTGTCTGAGATTGTCATCCTCCAACCACTACTGGAGAGCCTGGACAAGGGTCTGAGACACTGGAATCAGCTTGGTTAGTGAGTCCTTTTTTTGAGACCAGAATGCCATGAGGTGAAACTAAATGTCCCTCATTTGGAACCTGGCCCCCTGAACCACTGCAGTGGAAGCTGCCATGTGTTCTAGAAGTTGAAGTAAATGCCTGGCTGGCCGAGACACCAGGAGGTTTGAAGGAGGCTGCCAGGGCTATGAGAGCCTGCACCCTTGCCAGGGGGAGAAAGGCCTTTGCCTGCACGGTGTCCAGCTCTACCCCATGAAGGTAAGTAGCTGAACTGGTTCCAGAAGTGACTTTGAAAGACTGAGAAGAAATCCCAGGGACTCCAGAAGCCTCTGGGTAACAGCCAGAGCTGACTTGACTTGGTCTGAAGACTGGCCTACTATGAGCCAGTCGTCCAGGTAAGGGAATACGCAAATGCCTTGTCCTTTGAGAAATACTACCACTACTGTTAGGCATTTTGTAAACACCCTTGGAGCAGATGTTAGGCCGAAGGCCACTGCTCTGAACTGGTAACGACCTGAGGGCAACTCGAACCTGAAGTACTTTCCGTGGGAGAATCTGATGGGGATGTGAAAACAGGCATCCCCGAGATCCAGGGAGGATAGCCAGTCTCCTGGTCTCAGAGAGGGAAGAATGATTCCCAGAGTCACCATTTTGAATTTTGGCTTTGTAAGATATTTGTTCGGCTATCTTAGGTCTAGGATGGGTCGCCACTCCCCTGTCTTTTTTGGGGTAAGGAAGTATCTTGAATACAACCCTTTCCCCCTGTGTAACAGTGGTACTTGCTCCACAGCTTTTAGGAACAATAAAGAAGACACCTCTGCTTCCAGAGTTGCTGTTTCCAGAGGTGTGGCAGTCTTGAAGGACCTTGCTCTTAGCTTGGGAAATCTCTTGAAGCTGAGAGCTAATCCCTGGCTTACTACTTCCAGGACCCATTTTTCCCAAGTAGCAAACTTCCATGCCTAGAAGAAGTAAGCCAGCGTGCCCCCACTGGAACAGTGAAGGCGACCCGGTCTGACACATCAGGGTGTCTGTTTGGCAGGAGCCTTAGGCTGAGAAGTGGATGCAGCCCTGCTCATCCCTCTTCTGCCTCTCCCTCTGAAGAACTCCCTCTGCTGAAAAGTAGAGGAGGCCTGGGCTTGGTAAAAAGGCCTGTGAAAAGGCCTGCCCCTGCCAGCCCTAGACTGCTGCTTTTGAAGAGTAGCTTGCCTTTCTTTGGCCACTGCACTCCTGTAGGTGGTCTTATATTCATCCATCTTCTTCATGTATGCCTCTGTTTGGCCCCCAGACAGAGAGTTCTGGGTAACAGGAAAGTCCACAGCCTTAGCCTGGGTATCCTGTGACAGGCTAGTACACCCGAGCCAAGCAAATCTCTGCAAGGAGACAGATGTAGCCACAACTCTTGATGCCACATCATTGGAGTCCACAGCAGCATGAAACTGAACCTTGGATATGCCTCAATGCCATCTGTAGCCACCTGTTCCAGCTCTTTGGCAAGCTGGGGAGGGGCATTCTTAGCTAGTTCAAGAACTGTATCCCACCTCGACTTCTGGTACCTAGCATCTTAGGCCATGTAAGAGGCCTGCCTGTGTCCCAAGCAGGCTGCTAAGTACTGATTCTTAGCCATAGCATTCACCTTCCTGGAATCCTTCTCTGGGGGTGGGTGAAGCCAAAGAAATGTTAGCCCTGTCACAGGCTGCAGCCTGCGCTATCCCAACATGGCTGCAATGATTGTACAAGAATTCCATACCAGAACCTGACAACATATATCTCCTGTCCATTTTCTTATCCACAGGAGGTATAGAAGTGGGAAGCTGTAAGATTTTTTTGGTCTGTTTCCCCAGAGATTTATGCAAGGGAATTGACAGCCTTTTTGACTCTGGGACAGCCATCATCTCCACAAAGTCAGGTTCCTCTTCTTCCTCAGAAGCTTCCACAACTGGAAGCTGGAGAGTGTCTGCCACCTTTTTGTAAAACAAAAAGTGTGAGTGGGACTCAGAAAGTCTGGGAGGAGAAACATCAGAAGGCCTGTCTGGGGAGATGTCAGGCTCTACTGGCTCATCTAGTCCTCCAAAATCATCATCCTCATCATCGTTAGGTTCTTCTCCTCCTCCCTCCCAGTCAACCTCATAAAAGGCATCCGGATCATATTCTGAAAAAACCTGAACTGATTCAACCGATCACCTTCCTGAAGTAGTCAGTTCGGTTGGAGGGGGTATAAGCGACTGAACAATAGTTATCGCTTTCGCGATTTCCTCAGCGGTTGGGATCTGCAATTTAGGTTCCGAACCACCCGACTTTTTCTTCCTTTTTGACAGAACTGCTCCTTCAGAGTCGGATTTGCTTTTGCCAAAGAGGTATCAACCGTGTCAGCAGGCACCTCCTCAGGTTTGGTCGGAACCGAACCGGGCTGACCATCTGAGTCAACAGATTTCTCTGTAATTTTTTCCTTTAGTCTACTCAAACATTTTTTCCAAAGTGGCTTTGGGAAAATTCTCACAAATTCGGCAGTCTGTTTTGAGGTGGACAAACCTCAGACAATAAACACACATGAGGTGGGGGGTCAGGCTTAGCAAAAGCCTCCCCACAATCAGTACAGTGTTGAAACCCAGTGGGACAGGTTTTCTTTTGGGTTTCTCAGACATGGCCTTAGGTTTTTTAAAGTTACCCTTAACAGCTTTCAAACCAGGTAACACAAAACTTTTTGGTTACTAACCGGTTCAATGGTTGTGGAAAAAAACAGAAAATTCAAAGTTTTTTTGAAACTGAAAAGTACCAGACACCACACACTAAATCAAGACACAGGAAAAAAACTAAGAGAAAACAGAATTAGTTCGGTTCCACACAGGACCGACCGTTGAGAAACCGAAGGAAAAACAATTTCTATCACTATCTACCTAATTACATTACCTGTACCATAGACAGAGATTTGATACCGAAAAATAAATAACGGTTGGACAAAACCGACTGAAATACTTAGAACCAAACCGAAGTAGCAAGGAGAAGTCTCTGGAGCGTCTTCACAGTTAGGCGGAGTAAAGAATCTGACGGTTATACCAGAGTGTACCAGTGACAGAGGTTTGAAAACCAAACTCGAGCTTAATGTTCTATGCTCTTGCATAGAGTTAACTCTTTCCTCTCTGGGGCCGTTCAAGTGCTGGGGCTAACTGCAATAAGTCAGAATACAGCAAGACTTCATCTTGTTTGAATGAGGCTTATTCTTTTTTGCACCTCTAACACTATCTGTTAAAAGTCCCATCTTTACCTTTCCTTCTGCAGCATAATAGCAACAATGCATTATAGTATACACATTTAATCTTTTTGTACATCCATACAGGCTTTCTATATATCCAGCCATTAGGAATTTAGGTTTCTTCACTAAAGGAATATGACAGTTCCTGTTCTCATTTTTATCTTGCCATTTTCAGTCAAGTGCAGATTAGTGGCAATTAAGATTCTCTAGGTTCTTCCTGCACCCCTTTTTTCTTGGGTCAAGTTGTGGAATTGTTGCAATTGGCAGTTTTCATTGATAGAGAAATCTGGTTTTATGTGTGGATGCAGTGCTTCTCTAATCTGTAGATATGTCACAACTTGTGCATTAGACGAGCAATATTTAAGTCTTAGATTATATGAAGAGTCAAGTACTCTAGAATTAGGGTCCACCACCCATTTGTGGAGCAAGGCCACCAGGTCAGTGGGTCAGTGGAGTAAACCAGTATAGTAACAGCAGACACGATGGACCTTTGGTCGCCTTCTGCTATCAAATCCTATGCTTCTATGTTTTTAAGAAGAGGTACCTGTATATGGAATGAAATTATCCAAGTTTGTTCATCAGTCGTTCATTTTACCATTTCACAGGGCCCCAAGGGTTTTATATTAGGAAACAGAACAATCATTTCTCAATAAAGTAAACATAAACAATTATGGGTCTGTTCAGCAGCACTTGGACTTAAAAGACTTTTGCTTGCAAGATGGGGGGGAGGTAACTATTCCTTCAACCACTGAGGATTTGCTAGTGTTGCTGAGTAAACAAGCTGTAAGTGAGTGCATTAGTTACATAATTAAGAACAAAAGTAACAGGCCAGCCTCTGACCCAGGTTCAGGAACGAGCCTGAGATGTTGGAGGGGTCAGCTGGGGAAGGAAGGATGAGTGTCTGCAGGACAGTGCTACTCCCTTGGAGACGGAAGGTCAAGCATCCCTCTAGGCAGCTGCCAACTGGCAGAGGCTAGGTGGAAGTGCAGCTGGGAGCCTTGCAAGGGGAAGGCCACCTTCGATGCTGCATCATGTGCATGCACATGCATGTACACGTAAGTGTGCGTTATTACATACAGGCATGCTGGGGACAGTAAAAGGAGGACCCATCCCCGATGGCAGGGTGGTCGATTGACACATCGCAGGCCCCGTACCACCAACCAGGCCCCACTCCAATCTGGATGTGTGTCTCTGGTAAGGATGGACTGCCCTACCTTCTCTGGCCCTGCCACAGGGGGATCCGGTGGGATCTCGGAGCAGGTATGCCCTGGGGAAGATGGGTTATGGGGCTGGATGAGCTAGTGAGGAAGGGTGCTGTCAAGGGGACAAACAGGAGATTAAAAACCTTTTCTGAAAAAGAACAAAAGAAACATTCATTGTTAGATTTGAAGCCCCTTTTTACAATATCTCGAAAATAATACGTAGAATACTAGAAAATCTTAAGTGGCACTAATCTGCACTTGACTAAAAATGGGAAAGGGAACTGCCATATTCCTTTAGTAAAGAAACTCAAGAGTTTCTGAAGGTTGAATGTATACAAATCCTATATGAATGTACAAAGTACTGGTTAAACTAAAAAAAAAAAAACCTCATAATCCCTCAAAGAATATGACTCGAGACCCAATAAACAATGGTTCCATGCATACTGATTTTGATTATAAATGCATTATCTTTAGGATAATAAACTATGTTATAAGCTAGGCTTTGGAATGCTGCACATTTCACTGGTCTAAACACATCACCAGACCATTAAATAATTCTCCTATTTAAATCAACAGCTGGGTTACTGGACTACATTCTAAAGCTAGTAGTGACTTTGTAACAAAACATAGTCACTACACAGCAGCTTCTCTACTGAACACAGCTCTTAATCAGCTGAGCTGCACACAACCTATGCAAGAAGCAGCCTTGAGAACTCTCTGATGAGCTTCTAATTAGCTGAGCTGCATACAACCAGTGCAAGAAGCAACCTTGTAACATGGCTCAAAACTAAGCACTGAAAAACTCATTGGAGGAACAGAAACATGTGACCACCGAGCAACCATGGATTAATTCTCCTTATTAATCCATGATTGCCATCAGGACCGTGGTCGGGAGCGCTCTGAAGAAGTGCTTACTCGTCTGTGTGTTTTGTTCCTTCCCACCCACGCACTCCAGGGACCTTGGGGTCGCTGTAGCGGATATGACCGTCGTTGTCCTGTGATTGTCCCAAAGAGAACGGGGAAATAAAGAGACAGAGGCACACACCAGACATTAATGCAGGTTGTAACATGGCAAAAATAATAGTACTGCAAACAAGCAACACAATTGGTTGAACTGTGTCATGTGGTACAAGAGCAACATGGCATTAACCCACTACTAATACCGTGTTGCTACCGAAGTACCTGATTCAACCACAGAGGAGACAGCAACACTGTGCCGAAACAGAAACACAGACAAGCAGATGTCTTGTCTTTCCCACCCACCTGAATGCTCATAACACTCGCACCGCTCCACCAATGTCAGTGTAATGATGCTGTGTGCCTATTGCTATGCAAGTCTGGTCTTGGTACCTGGCTTTGTGAAGTCAGGCTCTCTTGTGGTTGGCAACTTAGCGAGCAGCTGGTCTTGAGCCGTGTCCGCGCGTACTGGCTCTCTGTAGTAATCTTGTCCGGCTTATGCTCCCACTGTGTGTGAGAGATCCCTCGCTTAGGCATCTCCTGCAGCTACTCCATGTATTGTGTGCAACAGCAGCTCACCCCTTGACGGTTCAGTGAACCGTAAACAGCAATTCCTACACAACATTAGCAAAGTTTGTTTAAACTAACGTTCGATGTTTCATGTGCATCTACACGGCTATTTTTGTGATTGGGTCATTAGGAGGACTCCAGTACACTGCTCTTTCTGTTTCCACATTTAACTCAGTAACTAATTTGCATATTTTCTGAGGCTGTTTCTGTGCTCTGCGTGCATGCTCAGTCGGATTCAGCTTCTGCTTCATGTACTGTGTGCTGCTTTCCTACCTGTGTATCTATAGCTGTCCGCAGCTATTTCCTTGTGTCGGGCTAGCGGCTGATATATGTTATTTCCGGCACATCTGTATGTAAAAAAGCATCTTGTTAATTACTTAAAAGTGCAGTCAATATTTATGAACTAACTAAAAACTGTCTCTATAACATGTAATAGAAAACTATAAATACATTTCTAACATTCGTAAGTATTGCAACACCATGTTACAAGCGCATTAAGCCACTCCGAAGGTGGCATCTAATGGGGAATTAATACATGGTTGGGCTGCTGTAGGCACGAGGCCAAACGGTCCCAACCATGCATTAATTCCCCATTAGATGCCACCTTCGTCGTGGCTTAATGCTTACTTGGTGGGATCACCTGAGCCCTCTTCTAGTTACAAGTCTGGACATGTTGCTTCATGTCTGAACATGTTGTTTCAAAACCAAAGGGGAGGGGTTATTTCAGGGGATTTCCTGGTTCAGTTAAAGGTACAGTATATATATCCACATACATTGACTTTCTATCTCTGATTCACAGTGACTAAGCTCTTTTATACATAGAACCTTATACAGTAACAAGTTTATAATGCGAATTTATGAAAATACCTTTAGGATTTCTTATAACTGTACTAATCATGATATTATTATTGTTTTATATGACTTCTAAATCCTTTTTCTTTAAAAAGGCTTTACTAACTGTATTCATTCCTATTTAAAATAGCCTTCATGCTTTTTGTACACAAAATGTACTTATGTACGTTACACAACACCTGTCCGGGTGTTTGGCATCATTCCAGGGATGGGATGGATGGAAATGGAAAAAGAATGAAAAGAGAGAACTAGTAGGAAGTTTAGTAGGGACAGTAAAGAGCTATGTTAGGTGGCCAACCTAGGGTAGTGGGGAAAAGAAGAAAAGCAGAGAGAAAAGTGTCAATTGTTGCTAGGAAATGAGATACAAAAGTGGTCCGTCAGTCACAGATGAGGGTGCAGCCTAACTCCACCACAGTGTGTTACTCTCGGCTGCTATTCATACTAGCAGTGTTCCCCCGAGAGCAGTAATGGATATGCAAATGATGCATTCACTTGTATCTTTGTGAAGCATGATGCCAATGTTGAGACTGGGTCGTGTGGTCAGACAGCTTGCAAGTTAAGCAGAATAGACACAGGAAGTGCAGCTCAGTGTGTGTCTGTTTATCTCAAGTGGTGCGGTGTGTGTCTGCCGTGTATTATTAAAGGAAATTATCTTAAGTGGTGGTACATGGTTTTGTAATACATGGCATTGTATGTATGTCAGTATGCAAATGTACAAACATACCCACAGTGCAACAGGAAAAAAACAAATGTAGCATTAAGAACGGAGCTCAGACGGACAACAAATACACATAGAAACCAAAAGAACCTACACTGCGTACAATGTATAGCTGTGCTCTATATTTTTTTTTACCAGTTTTTGTATGTTTTAAAAATACAACATTAGTATATTAAATATCAAATGCTGAACATGCACGCGCACGTTTTCAAGTGTGTATAACATTAGACAGATATTAATAAGCCATAGAAAACTGATTTTTTTCACTGCAGTTTCTTGCTTCTATTATTTTTATTTACTTATAGTAAACAACATTAAAGTTCTATATCGCTTGCCATGTTACAAGTGCATTAAACCACTCCAGACCATGGTTCTACTGTGGAATTAATCCATGGTTGGGTGGTTGGAGGCACGAGGCCCAACCCACCCAACCATGGATTAATTCTACAGTAGAACCATGGTCTGGAGTGGTTTAATGCTTACTTGAGATCTCTCCCTGATGAGCTTCTAACTGGTTCAGATGCATAAAACCTGTGCAAAAGGCAGCCCAGCCCTCTGTTAATGAGACAGTCTGATAGTAAAGGACAATCTGAAGTGAGTTACACATACAGAATAGGAACTACTTTAAAAAGTGGATGACAGTGTCATTAATTTCATTTTTTCAGCAGTTTAAAACCTTTCTGTCTGTATTTCATTATTTTATCAACATATTTTCCATTTTATATGTGCAATAAGCAACTCCAGGGCATAGATGTATGCTGAATTAATGCATGCCCTAGCTACATAAGACATTCGGCTACTGGATTCATACCTTACTCTGCAGCCGGGGCATGCATTAATTCAGCATAAACCCTTGCACCATCGTGGCTTGTTGAGAACATATTAATGTTATTGTACTATGCAACTGTAACTACAGTATTATTCTCTATGGTATGCTTAATTGCTTGCATGGCCTGCTGATACATATGTAACCCCTAGATGGCACTATCCCAGGGGCTACTACCCCTGCCTGATTTGCCACTAACAGGTTGAGGGGCCTGGATCCAATGGCGGGTGCCTCCACCCAGAGGTCAGGGTTTGCAATAGTTAAACTAACTTGGTCACAGCCCTCTGGGACACTGCAACCCCCCTTTCTTCCCACTAGTGGCCCACACAATATATCAGAATTACCTTCACAGTATACACTTACCCCAGGTCTGGTTCCGCACTGGGACCTCCTGTGAAATGAGATACAGTGCAACAATCACAGTACAGTACTTTAACATAGACAAATACCTCAGGCAGTATAACTTTGCTGAAACAAGCAGTTCTGATTTATTTAGGAGATATAACAAGGACAGGGGAAATCAGGTTAATTAGCTTATCACTCTAATAATCTCATTATGGCTCTGTGCACAGGCCTATCCCTATCAGTTACTGTCCCTGGGTACCCAAGCCCTAGTGGCTAGTCCAAACCGTGGCAGCTGGTAGGGCCCTTTCACAGAGAAAAGGAGAATTTAACAGTCAGCAGTACAGTAATTCCATTTGGATTTAATGTGGCAATTCAACAGGGAGCGACTCTGAATTAGTACTCACGACCTCCAAATAAGATAGGGTCCTTCAATGTCAGCAGGGCTCACTTGAGGTACACAAACCTCTTCACACATCCATATAAAGAAAGCACTATACCAGGCAGGCTGCATCTGTATCCCGATCGCAATTACTGCACAATACCCGGGAGAACACACAGCAGATTCAGTTCCTGACAGACCGAATGCAATTTTCAGCAATTCCTCCAGTCTTCACAGGGTGAGCCTGGTTTCTACTCTTCAGAGATCCTTTGATTCTTTTCACAGGACGGATTCAGTCCTAACAAGCTGTTACACAAGCTGCAGACCGGAACTCTGGGCCTACACACTTTTTGACTAAAACTGCACACTGAAAAAGCACAGGGCCTTCCTTCTTCACTGCCAAAGCTCAACTGAACTTTCAACCGACAAAACGGGCACTTCCTTTGAGTTCCTCCCAGTTCTTGACTGGATTGGCTGTCACCACAATAGACTGCTGCTGTTGGTCCAAAAAGGCACTGAAGTTCAAACTACATCTCCCAGAGTCACTGCCCATACAATCCTCTTGTGGCTGGCTCAGATTATGAGTCCAAGTTCTGATTCGTCCAAGGCACCATTTTAGAGCTAGCTTACCCCACACTGATTGGTCCAGTTCAGCAGTTCAAAACTAGAATGGGAACTAGCAGACACAGTTCTGACTGCAAAGAAAGCAGGTTAGACAAACTGTAATTTCATTATTACTCTAAATAATTTCTGGCAACAGTTACATCTTTCAGATAGGTTCCTTTGCACCCTAGTGACTGCAAAATGAAGTGAATTGACAGCAGCTTGAGTGGTACTCAATCAAAGAAACACACAGTCCCCCATACAACTAATTATGTCTGCAAGCAGACAGCTCTTAAAGAGACAGTACCAGGGTTCTAAAACACTCACTGATAAATGGCTTAAATGCCAAACACCATTCAGGCTTGGAGCATTCAAGCAAGCTCCTGAAGTCTTTTGGGAACCCCCATTTGCAGGGGTTACACCCTTCCTGGTCTGGGAAAGCTTGACGTCGCGTCAACAAGTACTCATAAGTTTCAACTGCAACCATATACATTTGCATTAGGCTCCATATGTAATCATCAGTCAATATATCATTTTACCAAGAACACATTTCTGAAACATTGCAGTACGTCACTTACACAGTATTACATACACATTGTACCATAACTCAAGTTATTACCTCTTGTACATGAAACCTGAAGAGAGGGGGCCCTTCCTTATCAGTTACCTTGGGGCTGGATGGGGCAAGGGCACCATACTTAGAGGGCAACACAAGTAACTTGGAGTTAGCACTGATGCTCAGTTTGGGCAATGAGCTCGGGGACACATACACTCCTTTATGGACAACATTGAGAGGCAAGTCCACAGGCCTCCCAAGTGAATCATAACTGAGGTGCACCACAGGCTTTACAGCTCGACCAGTCTTTCTAGGGGGAACTGTTATAGTCTCTGCACTCTGAGCCTCATTTTCAGCATTGTCCTCATTTGTCAGGGGAGTCTCCATGGGGTAGAGAGGCTAGAACTTGGGGCACTTTCAGCTCCAGGAGTTACAGTTTCTGAGTCCACAACATTTGGCTCGCATGGAGAGCTTTGGACACTGGCAGTGGACTGTCAGGGCACTCAAAATACTCTTCTTGTTCAGGTGTATCACCAGTCT
The DNA here is from genome assembly GCA_016271365.2 of Neoceratodus forsteri. Lineage (NCBI taxonomy): Eukaryota > Metazoa > Chordata > Ceratodontiformes > Ceratodontidae > Neoceratodus > Neoceratodus forsteri. The sequence goes on from CM057450.1 coordinate 1,552,351,788, forward strand.
GCCCCAATCTATCATTTTCCTCCCCTGAAAGCTCAAACAGTTCAACCATGCACAATGATTCCATTTCATCTGATCTGATGCTTTGCACTTCACTTTCTGGAAGCATTGGCTCCAGGGATGAAGCTGGGGGTTAGACAGTCCAGAAGGCCCAGCTTCATCTCCAGTATTGACTAGGGATTGCCCCAAACAATTGACTCAGTCTGGTAGAAGGATAGTATTCAAAGTCACTCTCACTTTCTTCCGATATGGACTGACAGTCATGCTCAACTGGGACTTGTGGAGGGGAACACTTTAACTTTGCTTCTGTAGGTGCAGACTTTCTTGATCTTTTCTTAGCAGCAGCTCTAGTCACTGGTCCAGAGGGGCATCTTCTAGGGCTCAGACTCAATTAAGATTTGTCCAATGGGCAGTAAATGATTTCTATGCATTGTTTTTACATCTTTTGAATTATTCTCAGGCCTTACTTTGTACACTGGCAGATCATCTAGTTTGCCCACTACAATGTGAGGAGATGGTGCCATCTGTCAGCAATCTTGTGCTTGCCATGCAGTCCCAGATTTCTTAGCAATACCCGATCTCCCTCCTGGAGTTCCTGTGCTTTCACCTTTTATCATACCTTTCTTTGTTGGCCAGATTTCTTTGGCAGCCATGGTTTGAGCCAGTTGGTACGCATGAGTTAGCTGGGCCTTTAACTTTGCACATACTGTAAATAGTTGTCAGCTTGAACCCCATCAGAGAGACCCCAAAACACACATCTACTGGTAGTCGAGCTTCTCTTCCAAACATCAGGCGTAGGGGGAGAATCCAGTGGCATCACTTTTGGTGCAGTTATAAGCATGTACCAGGGTGCTAATTTGTTGGCTCCATCTAGGCTTGTCCTTTGGGTGCAGGGTGCCTAGCATATCTAGCAAAGTGCGGTTGAAACGCTCAGGCTGTGGTCCCCTGGGGTGGTAAGGAGTGGTTCTGGACTCGTGACTCCCACAGAGAAAGCATCTCTTTGATCAGACGACTCTCAAAGTCACCCCTTGATCAGAATGGATCTTTGTGGAGCCCCATAGTGAACAAAAAGTTTTCTACAAGTACTTTGGCCACAGGATGCTTTCTGGTCTTTGGTGGGAAAGCTTGGGCATATCTCGTGAAATGGTCAGTGACCACCAGCACATTACTGATATTTCTTTGATCTGACTCCAAACTTAGAAAATCAATACAGACCAACTCCATGGGTGCACTGGTGGTGATGTTAACAAGGGGCAGCCCTCTGGGCAAAGCTTTCCTCTGTAAGCAGCTACACAAGTTCGAATGTGTTGCTCCACATCAGCCCCCATCTTAGGCCAATAGAATCTGGATCTCACCAAGTCAAGTGTTCTGTCTATACCAAGGTGCCCCATGTGGTTGTGCAAGGACCTCAGTACTGAGTCTCGAAGGCAGTGGGCAGCACTAGTTGTTGTTTGTCTACTTGTCCCCTCTGTCTACTGTTTCTCTGTATAACAGTTTATTGATCAGTTTCAACTTAGGACCTTCTTTGTATAACAGTGCAGTTCTCAAATCAGTGGAGCGTAATTTGGACACATCTTTTCCTGCATAGAGGGCTTCTAAAGCTGCTTTGATCATGGGATCGCGGGATTGAGCCCGCCGAATACTGTCATTGTCCAGCTGAGGCAGTGCACCAATGTCTATTGCAGAAAAGTGGCAATCAGCAGCAGGTATGCAATTCTCAGAGGCTCCCAAGCAATCCACCATGCAGTCCACTGCGTCCGTGGACATTTGTTCCTCCCTGTCAAACTTCCGGCAGAGTGCCCGAATGTCAGGTTCTGCCAATCGGACCCAATCATTCTGGGGAACAGGCCTCCGGAGAGAGCATCAGCATCTATGTGGTTCAGACCTGCTCGGTATTCGAGAGCATAGTCATATGTAGATAATGAGAAAGCCACCTATGGCCAGTGGCATCCAACTTAGCTGAGGTCTGCACATAGGTCAAAGGATTATTGTCAGTTTTACTAGTATTTTAGCCCCATACAAGTACTCATGGAATTGGTCAACAATAGCCCACTTCAAAGCTAGGAACTCTAACTTATGTACAGGATAGTTCTTTTCGGATGGGGTCAGGCTTCTACTGGCAAAGGCCACTGGTCTCAGGCCATTCTCGTGCTCTTGGTACAACACAGCCCCAACCCTTGCAAGCTAGCATCAGTGTGCAGGACGTAAGGTTTTCTTGGATCGGCATAGGCAGCCTGGAGCATGGGTAAGTTGATATATGATCTCATGAAAAGCAGTCTCACAATCAGAGTCCAGCGGGCCCCAAATACTTCACTCGGATGAAAATACACTCTTTCAGTCTTGAGGGACGCTGACTTTTGGTATTTTTTGTGGGTTGGGGGATACCCTTGAGTAAGGTTAAGTAAAGGGCGGATCACTCTTGAATAGTCCTTGATGAAGCGCCTGATAATAACCACAGAATCCCAGGAATCTTTGCAGTTCTTTTAGATTTTTGGGCTGTGGCCAGGTGGTCAAGGCCTCAACTTTACTTGGGTCGGTCTCTATTCCTCGGTGGATACTATGTGTCCCACATACTTTACTGATGTTTGAAAGAATTGACACTTATCAATGGACAGTTTAAGGCCAAAGTCCTCCAGTCGGTCCAATACCTTAAATAATCTGCTCTCATGTTCCTCCAGTGAGCTGCCAAACACAATGACATCATCTAGGTATACCAGGCACTCTAGTAAGTTCATGTCCCCACTGCACGCTCCATCAATCGCTGAAAAGTGGCTGGGGCACCTGAAATCCCTTGAGGCATCCTCATGAATTCATAGAAGCCAAGCGGACAGATAAAGGCCGTCTTCTCACGGTCCTCTGGGGCCATCGGGATCTGGTAGTACCCACTGCGGAGATCCAGCACAGAGAACCACTTGCTCCCGCTTAGGCAGTCCAAAGCATCCTGAATGCGGGCATTGTGTACTGATCAGGATAGTCCGCCGTTTAAGGTGCGATAATCCACACACATCCTTACTGTTCCATTCTTTTTCCTCACTACCACAATGGGGAAGCATAAGGCTTCTGGATTCTTGTATTACACCAGCAGCTAACATCTCTTGCAGATGCCGCCTCACATCATCTATGTCAGCAGGTGCCAGGCGTCGAGACCTCTCACGAAATGGTCTTTTCGTCATGCAGCCGGATATTGTGCTCAGCTCCTTGCACGCATCCTACATCCCATTCCTTTAAAGAAAACACCTGGTCTCTGGGCAAGCTTCTCACTGATCCTCACTTTCCATTCAGCTGGCAGCGGGAGTCACGAAATCAAACAAGTCAGGCGTTACTCTGTCATTCTTCCTTGAACTCTTGCTGCTGGGTAGCACTGCAGTGTCTGCACAATGCACATTAGCCAGGATGCAACCTCTGTTTACTCGAATGTCTCTTTCAGACACATTATGAACTTGGACCATTACCCTTCTGGCATAAGCATGGGCTCTAGCGGGCAAAATACTAGGCTTGACCAGCAGTCCCTCTGGCAATTTTCCATCGCCTCGGTGCATCCAACATTAATATTTTATTCTTAACATCCTTTCTGATACGGACCTCTCCTGTAAGGTACACTGGGCATTTGGCGCCAGGATCAGAGACTCAGGATCCTTCTTCCATACAATTCAGACCGTTCCTCTGGTTCTGTTTTTCAGCATCTCTCTGTGCCTCATAGGCCTTCTTAATTAAAGCCGGAACTCTTAAAGCTCTACTAGTCTTTGACCCCTGTTTTTCATAACACAACTGTGCCAGCCTTCCAACATATGAGCATTTGTTCCAATCAACAAAGGGACACCATCATACAGTCCAGTGGGGACACACTAAGGCTAGGGTCTCTACTTGTTCGCCACTCCAGCCACGGAGGTGGGGAAAGACAGCCAATTCGGATATACCCGAATAGGGGTAGGCCTTCTCACTTAACCCCCATATACATGCAGTCCTTCTAATGGTTGTAAGGGTACGCCTGACAAATGCTTCTGATACCAATCCTGGAACATAATTGTCACTTGGGAGCCACTGTCTAATCACAGCTCTTGTAGACACTCCATTCACCTTTACAGTGGTCTCCATGGAGGGACCCACTATTCTGGACCAGTCTGGAGAGGCGATAGTGGGGGCCTGGGCAACTGACCTTGCCACAAAAGGACGTGAATTAGCATTTTGGTGCCCTCACTGGGATCATGTCGCACCTCTTAACCACTGATTTCTTCTCCAAGCTCTCCTTGTAGCCTATATGCAACTTTGTCAGTGTCTTTTGGGACTGGCATTCCCTTTCATGTGCCCATCTTCCCACAGTTATAGCAAAACATACTTTCTGGAGTTTGAGCTGGCCGAGGCGCCACACTGGGAGCCAGGGCGGGGTATTACTAACTGGAAACCTTGGTGCCATCTCTGTCTGGCGTGGATAAGCATTTGGAGACATCTCGTCAGTTTCTCCACTTCCATGGTCAAGGAATCGAGTTCGGAGCTGTTATCAGCAGGAGATACATGGGTGGGTACCCCCACCCCCATAGCAGATGCAGTCGGATATAGGTCAGGGCTCGCACTGCAGGCGTGGCCTTCATAAAGGGACTGTTTTTGAATTCTCGGATCTCTCTCAACAGTTCGCCTCATTGTGACATATCTTTTCTCTTGTCAGAGCACTCATTGACTGCCAACCTCTGCCCCTGAACTTCACTTGATGGGTCACTCCTCAGTCACTCGGGTCGAACGCAGCTATTGGTGCAGGTCCCTCCCGAGGTCGCTTTTTCTCAACTCTCGAATTTCTCATTAACTCATCATAGGAGGGGGGATTCCAGTCGATCTGCCAGGCGAATGAAGCAACAGCAGTTCTGAGAAGGGGCAGACTTAAGATCCTGTCCAGCCTGGTTCGGTCCAGTTCAATCGCTAGCAAACTACCTTTCTGAGGCATTCTTGCAACAATTTTTCCAGCCGAGATACATACACAGACAACAACTCCCTTGGTACTGTTGTGCATCTCTTACTCTCCACCATAGGTCCTCATCAGAATCTGGGCTCCCTACACACTCTCCAAGGCCTCAAGATAGGCCTGTGCAGTCGCTCAGGGTTACTGGGCCCGCTTAGCACGGATGGTAGCCAGGCAGAACCGGAGGCTCTCACTAACCCTCTTTCTCGCCGCTCCAGCATTGCCATTCTAGCACTTGGGGCAACATAGTTCATCCAGGTCTCCCCAGTCATCCTCCCTTGGGGTGGGAGGTGCCAGAGAAGATCCTCAACCTTCGTAAGAGTCGTGACTAATGGCAGGTGCAGAAATAGAGTCTGCATTGGTTCAGCCACCATTACGGGCACTGGAGCAGGAGAGGGTGTTGGGGAGAACACCTCAGGTGGTAAGAATAGTTTCTTCAAGTCCTCCACAGTTTTCCCTCTCCCAGCAACCATTCAGCAAATTTTTCCTCAAAAGTTTCAGATAGTGGTGGGGGCTGATTCCCCCGGTCTTTACTGTCCTTAGTTATCACTTCCAAGCAGTGAGGGCTCTCTGGGGTAATGGTCTGTGGCACTTTGGAGCTATCTATGGGATCCTTAAACTCTACTAGGGCAGGAAAGTGTGGGTGAGCAGATTAGCATGCGACCCACCACCACAGGGTTTTGTAAACCTTCCACCTTGGAAAGTACTCCTGCACAGTGTCCGATTGATACCCAGGGGATGTCCAGGATAAGCATAGCATTTTGGGGTCGATCTCCTCCCAGTACACCACTCCACCAGCCGTGCACAGCCACTTCTGTCGGGTACCCATTTTTTTCTTAACAGTGGTTCGGAATATGGCCACTAGAGGACACACAATCCCAGCGGTGAGCCTCCAAGATGTAACCCCTAGATGGCACTATCCCAGGGGCTACTACCCCTGCCTGATTTGCCACTAACAGGTTGAGGGGCCTGGATCCAATGGCGGGTGCCTCCACCCAGAGGTCAGGGTTTGCAATAGTTAAACTAACTTGGTCACAGCCCTCTGGGACACTGCAACCCCTTTCTTCCCACTAGTGGCCCACACAATATATCAGAATTACCTTCACAGTATACACTTACCCCAGGTCTGGTTCCGCACTGGGACCTCCTGTGAAATGAGATACAGTGCAACAATCACAGTACAGTACTTTAACATAGACAAATACCTCAGGCAGTATAACTTTGCTGAAACAAGCAGTTCTGATTTATTTAGGGAGATATAACAAGGACAGGGGAAATCAGGTTAATTAGCTTATCACTCTAATAATTACTTTATGGCTCTGTGCACAGGCCTATCCCTATCAGTTACTGTCCCTGGGTACCCAAGCCCTAGTGGCTAGTCCAAACCGTGGCAGCTGGTAGGGGCCCTTTCACACAGAGAAAAGGAGAATTTAACAGTCAGCAGTACAGTAATTCCATTTGGATTTAATGTGGCAATTCAACAGGAGCGACCTGAATTAGTACTCACGACCTCCAAATAAGATAGGGTCCTTCAATGTCAGCAGGGCTCACTTGAGGTACACAAACCTCTTCACACATCCATATAAAAGAAAGCACTATACCAGGCAGGCTGCATCTGTATCCCGATCGCAATTACTGCACAATACCCGGGAGAACACACAGCAGATTCAGTTCCTGACAGACCGAATGCAATTTTCAGCAATTCCTCCAGTCTTCTACAGGGTGAGCCTGGTTTCTACTCTTCAGAGATCCTTTGATTCTTTTCACAGGACTGATTCAGTCCTAACAAGCTGTTACACAAGCTGCAGACCGAACTCTGGGCCTTACACACGTTTTTTGACTAAAACTGCACACTGAAAAAGCACAGGGCTCCTTCCTTCTTCACTGCCAAAGCTCAACTGAACTTTCAACCGACAAAACCGGGCACTTCCTTTGAGTTCCTCCCAGTTCTTGACTGGATTGGCTGTCACTCACAATAGACTGCTGCTGTTGGTCCAAAAAGGCACTGAAGTCTAAACTACATCTCCCAGAGTCACTGCCCATACAATCCTCTTGTGGCTGGCTCAGATTATGAGTCCAAGTTCTGATTCGTCCAAGGCACCATTTTAGAGCTAGCTTACCCCACACTGATTGGTCCAGTTCAGCAGTTCAAAACTAGAATGGGGAACTAGCAGACACAGTTCTGACTGCAAAGAAAGCAGGTTAGACAAACTGTAATTTCATTATTACTCTAAATAATTTCTGGCAAACAGTTACATCTTTCAGATAGGTTCCCTTTGCACCCTAGTGACTGCAAAATGAAGTGAATTGGCAGCAGCTTGAGTGGTACTCAATCAAAGAAACACACAGTCCCCCATACAAACTAATTATGTCTGCAAGCAGACAGCTCTTAAAGAGACAGTACCAGGGGTTCTAAAAACACTCACTGATAAATGGCTTAAATGCCAAACACCATTCAGGCTTGGAGCATTCAAGCAAGCTCCTGGAAGTCTTTTGGGAACCCCCATTTGCAGGGGGGTTACACATATATTCCTTAACTGCTGATGACGGCACTGTAGCTTATGTATTAAAACAATAAAAATCGTTAACGTAAAAATAAATACTACCAGGTCTTTTTGGTGCTTGGTTTCGGTATATAATGTGCACTACGCAGCCGGTTTAAAGCAGAATTTATAGCTACTCTGATTAGACTCCATTTCCTCAGCACATACAGGCAAATACGTGAGCAGAAAATAACCACACATTTCCTCTTTCTTTGCTGCTTTTTGCACTATTAAGTAAGTAATATATAAATAGTATGCTGTATAAGCTGTGATTTTTCCACTGGGAACCAAAAGAACCACACTGTTTTTGTGTATGCGTTAGAGCTGTCAATCAGCTGTTGTACTATTGTTCTGATGTCTCAACAATAATACAACTGCTGACTGACAACTGCTGCATACCAGCACTTTCAGGAATCAGAGTCAGTTTCAGTCTTTTTTTTTTTTTTTTTTAAAGATTTACACATTTCCTTAGTGGGGAGGGTAACTCCAATCTCATAGCTCAGTCTCTCAGAACTGCTCTTCAATATACAGTACTCTGTTCATAACAATGTCGACACGGAGGGGCACCAATGGAAAATAAATCTGGTTAGGAGGAATACTTAGGTAAGTGATCTGTGGCTGTTATTTCTTCCCGTTTCCTCTATTTGGAGCAGAGTGGTCATTCTAAAGCTGTGCGCGTCCATCACTTCTCACATCCCATTCGCCAATGCATCTGCCAGCATTTCTGCATCTGCAGCACCCTGTGTGATGAGGAAGTTTAAAGGGGAAATTGTTTAACCAGGAGAGGCACACTAAGCTGAAGGTTGTTTCCAGGTGTGACCTGGGAGCACAAGGAAGTTAAGTGACTTGCTCAGTCACACAGTATGCGAGTGGGGTTGTGGGATTCAAACCCAGGTCTCCATGTTTGCAGCTCAGAACCTTAAACCACTGCGCTATACTGCCTCTAGGAGGTTTCTGATGTATGCACCAGGAATGTTCCTTGGTCAGTCCGCAAGCAAGGCACAATGGTGATCTTGGGCAGACTAGACGGACCATAGGTCTCCTTCTGCCGTCACCTTCTATGTTTCTGTTTCTATCCCCATCAACAGCGCTATCATCTTTGCATCACTACTCTTAGCAGCACTGCCATCCCTGGGCCAGCCAATCTGCAGAGACCCCGGCTCATTCTGAAAACTAAGTGATCTGCGCGGTAGCGCACCGAGCACAGCATATAGCACTGTCATTCAGCTTGCAGTTCTTATTGAAATTTACTTATAAATGAGCAAACTGAAATGTTTCAAGAGTTTTAAGTTGGTTTACTATTTTCTTGTTTTATTGGATTCAAAATGTTTTGTTGACACTGCAAACAGCCCTTATTTTTTAATGAGAAAAAACATCAACCCTTACAATATGAAAAATAGAAAAAGATTCATGAGCCTGTGCCTCCACCCTCCATCTTAGGGTGCACAAACCTGCTGTGCCTCCATTTTAGGGTACAAAGACCTGTTGTGCCTCCATCTCAGGGTGTAGAGACCTGTTATCTCTCCACTTCAGGGTGTACAGACCAGTTGTGCCTCCATCTCAGGGTGCACAAACCTGTTGTGCCTTTAACCCAAGGTGTACAGACCTGTTGTGCCTCCATCTCAGGGTGTACAAACCTGTTGTGCCTCCATCTCAGAGTGTACAGACATGTTGTGCCTCCATCTCAGGGTGTAGAGACCTGTTATATCTCCACTTCATGGTGCACAGACCTGTTGTGCCTCCATCTCAGGGTGTAGAGACCTGTTATATCTCCACTTCAGGGTGTACAGACCAGTTGTGTCTCCATCTCAGGGTTTACAGACCTGCTGTGCCTCCATCTCAGAGTGTACAGACCTGTTTTGTCTCCATATCAGGGTATACAAACCTGCTGTGCTTCCATCTCAGAGTGTACAGACCTGTGGTGTCTCCATCTCAGGGTTTACATACCTGTTGTGTCTCCATCTCAGGGTTTACATACCTGTTGTGTCTCCATCTCAGGGTTTACAGACCTGTTGTGCCTCTATCTCAGGGTTTACAGACCAGTTGTGCCTTTATCCCAGGGTGTACAGATCTGTTGTGCCTCCATCTCAGGGTGCACAGACCTGTCATATCTCCCTCTCAGGGTGCAGAGACCTGTATTTATCTCCAGGTGTACAGACCTGCTGTGCCTCCATACCTGGACGTACAGGCCCATTATGCCTAAATCCCAAGGTGCGCAGACCTGTTGCACCTCCTTCTCAGTGTGTACAGACCCGCTGTGCCTCCATCTCACAGTGCACAGACGTCCTGGGCTTCTGTCTCAGGGTACACAGACCTGTCGTGCATCCGTCTCCAGGTGTACAAACCTGCTGTAACTCCATCTCTCGAGGTACAGACCTGCTGTGCCTCCATCCCCGGATACATAGCTCTGTTGTGCCTCCATCTCAGAGTGCACAGACCTCCTGGGCGTCTGTCTCAGGATACTCATACCTGTTGTGCATCCATCTCCTGGTGTACAGACCTGCTGTGCCTCCATCTCAGGGTGCACAGACTTGTGTCTTCAGGATGCACAGACTTCTTGTACTTCCATCTCAGAGTGCATAGACCTGTAGTGTCTCCATCTCAGGGTGAACAGAAATGTTGTGCCTTCATTTGAAGGTACACAGACCTGCTGTGACTCTGTCTAAGGGGGCACAGACCTGTTGTGCCTCTGTATCAGGGGGCACAGACCTGTTGTGTCTTCATCTCTGGGTGCACCAATCTGTTCTGCCTCCATCTCCAGGTACACAGACCTGTTGTGCTCCATCTCAGGCTGCACAGACTTATGCTTCTGTCTCTGGATACACAGACCTATTGTGCCTCCATCTCGGGGTGTACAGACCTGCTGTGCCTCCATCCCTGGGTGCACAGACCTGTTATGCCTCCATCCCAGCATAAACAAACCCGTTGTGCCCCATCTCAGGAAACACAATCTGTTGTGCCTCCATCTCATCGTGTATAGACCTGCTGGTGCATTGACTCACTGAGCATCTCTGTAAAATCGTCTATAGCAGATCTTCCAAATCAGCACTCCTCAAATGAGGGAGATCTGATTTTGATCACTAAAATCAGGAAGATTTTCACAGGGCCCTAACGTATACGTCTAACTGAATCTAAGGTGCCAGAAATGCATTCCCAAAGTCATTTAAAGATGGGGGAACAGTTTGTTACTTAATGTTGATGGTTTTAGGGACATGGACTAGTGCAATAAAAAAGCAGGGGGAATGTCAAAAAAGGCAAACTCAAGGAGACTCCCTGAAAACGGAGACTTGGAAGGTATGATGCAGGGCAACTTCTGTGTTGACAAAGCCTTGTCAGCCTATCCATCTACACAGCAATCTGCATAACCATGATGCACTGCACTGGGTCTGAGGCTTTAGAGTCTGTATGTGCATGGTTTGGAGAAATGCACAGAATCCAAACAAAACTAGGAAAGAAAGAAGACTTTTGGTCCATTGAGTTTTTCCACACCAATGTTGTAGGCTTACCCAGTTAATCCTTTTTTTCCTTCAGGAGGTACAGTGCTTGTCTAGCTTTAATTTGCAGACATTTTGTACGTGTAATTTAGTTGCTCCATCAAATGTTAAAACACATTTTGTGGCAGAAAAAACGGATGTCTCAAGTACCCAGGGACAATACCAGAAATTACAGCGCTTGTAAATGCTGGTGATGTTCCTAGACATTTTAGGCAGACAATCTTCTGGCTTAAAATGTTTTAACGTTTGCTGGAGCAACCAAACTGCATTTGTAAATGTCAGGAAAATCTCCCAGATGGTCTTTTGTTTACCATGTATTTACCCAGAACAGCTAAGGTGAGATGTCATTTCTCTTGTTCAGTAGGGTCCTGCATGTGCCCATTTAACAGCTGGGTGGATTGAAGTACTGAGAAGTTAAGTGACTTGCTCAGGGTCAGAGAATGAGTGAACAGCTCTGGTGGGATTTTAACCTGGGTCTCCTGATTCCCAGCTCTGTGCTGTAGCCACTAGATCATATTGCCTCTCAAGGTGATAAGGTTTGAACTGATATTCACAAATGGACAAAGGGAGAGCACAGGGCCATTATGCCGTTCTGTGCGCCTGGTGCATGGGAGGGATTCAGAGCCCGTATGCCCCATATGCAGGTGCGGAGCATCTCAATGGGGGCTATACAGAAGTATCTGTAAAGACGCGCACTCCACCACTTCCAAAGGGGCTGCCAGTAAAAAACTGTAAGTTTGATCAAACAGAAGAACAGGTGCAGACACTAAGAACTACTCACCATGGTTTATTGTGCTAGTTAGAACACCATGCAACTGCAGACTAACACCCCTGCATAGCGACTCTGGCCTCCTGCTGAAGACTCCAGCTGGAGTGGCTATGTAGGGGTGTTTGTCTGCAGTTGAATGGAGTTTTACGTAGCCAAATAAACTGTGGTGAGCAGTCCTTAGTGGTGTATGCCTGTTTATCTGTTTAACCAAACTCAATGAGGGCAGCCAGGGAGCAGGAGCCATGCTGGTACCTAGCTGACTACAAATTGATACTATTGATACTATTGATGGGAGACCTGAATATGCCAGATGTTAACTGGAGCACATTTGCTGCAGCCACATCCAAGAGCAGGGCCATTCTTGATGCCCTACAGGTGGCAGGCATTAGACAGCTAGTTTCGGAACCCACTCGTGAGGGAGCAATCTTAGACCTCGTACTCTCAAATGGGGGCAGTGAGAGGATCTCAGATCTAGAAGTGGGTTGCCATCTGGGGACAAGTGACCATCAAAACAGTGTGGTTCACGTTAAACTCAGCTACAGAGTCAAGCCATACAAAAGTGAGGGTACTGGACCTTGGAGAGCTGACTTTGGCAAGATGGGAGAGTGCCTCGAAAAGCACTAGCAAACAGGCTAGAAGGAGTGTGGAGCAACAATGGGGAATCATCAAAACTGCCATCACAGAGGCAACAAGCCTCTTGTGCTAAGCAAACAAATCAAATCTAAAGAAAAAGCCACTATGGTTCTCAAAAGAGGTGTGTGGAAAGTCAGGAAGAAAAGATAGCATTCGGAAGTATAAGGAAACACAGAAGGAGCAGGACAGACAGCTATACCAGTTAAGGCAGAAGGAAGCAGGAGGGAAGTCAGAATAGCAAAGGCCCAAACTGAGGAAAAGATAGCCAACTCAGTTAAGAAGAGGGATAAACCTTTATAGGCACATCAGCGTAGCCGTGAGAAAGACAAAGGGAGGGATAGTGAGGCTGAATGAATGAACGGAGGTGGGCAGAGGGGACAGTGAAAAGCAGGGATACTGAATGAATATTTCTGCTCAGTATTCACAAAAGAGGAGGGGAAGTGCCTAATCCAATTAACAGAAGCACTCTTGATAGGGGGTCGATCCAGTCCTTTCACAGAAGAAAGGGTTCTGCAAGAACCCTAAACTGAAGGTAGACAAAGCAATGGGTCCTGATGGAATTCACCCCAGAATTCTAAAAAGAATTAAGGGAGAAACTAGTGAAACCACTGGCTACTCTTTTTAATAAATCATGGGAGGATGGTGTGGTACCTGAGGACTGGAGGAAGGCGGATGTGATTCCCCTTCACAAAAGTGGGACCAAGACAGATGCAGGAAACTACAGAGCTGTCAGTCTGACCTCTGTGGTAGGGAAAGTGATGGAGTCACTTCTGAAGGAAAGAATAGTTGAGTACCAAGAGGCCAGTGGAGCACAGGACCCAAGGCAGCATGGATTCACAGCGGGAAGGTCATGTCAAACGAATCTAATAGATTTCTTTGACTGGGTGACCAAAGTAGTAGACCAGGAGGGCTGTGACATGGCCTACCTAGACTTTAGCAAGGCATCGGACACAGACCCACACAAAAGATTAATAGTCAAATTAACCAGCCTGGGAGTGGGTCCCAGGGTGGTAGCCCGGGTAAAACATTGGCTGCACAACAGGACACAGAAGGTAATTGTAAATGGAGTCCACTCTGAAGAAAGAGAGGTTACTAGTGGGGTACTGCAGGGTTCAGTATTGGGTCCAGTCCTTTTTAATGTCTTCATCAGTGACATTGCAGAGGGACTGGAAGGAAAAGTATGCCTTTTTGCAGATGACACAAAGATCTGCAACAGGGTTGATACACAAGGAGGCGTGGAGAGGATGAAAAGGGACTTGGCAAGGTTGGAGGAATGGTCAGAAGTATGGCAGCTAGGATTCAATGCAAAGAAGTGCAAAATAATGCACCTGGGAAACAAGAACCCAGGGAAGAATACACAATGGGTGGGAGGTAGTAACAAAACAAAAAGGAAAGTTACTAGGGGTAATCATATCAGATGACCTTATAGGTTAGCAAGCAATGTGAGAAGGCAGTAGGAGGCTGGGGGTATACTGGGATGTATAGGGAGAGGCATCAGCAGCAGAAAACAGGAAGTTGTTATCCCTCTGTACAGACAGTTGGTGAGACCCCATCTGGAGTACTGTGTCCAGTTCTGGAGACCCCATCTCACAAGGACATAGACAGGATAGAGGTAGTCCAGAGGAGGGCAACTAAATGGTGCAGGGTCTGCAAGAGAAGTCGATGAGGAGAGACTAAAGAAGCTAATATGTATACCCTTGAGGAAAGAAGGAGAGGGGATGACAGAAACTTTTAAGTACCTCAGTGGAATCAACAAAGTCCAAGAGGGTAGCCTCTTTCAGAAAAAGAGACTTGCAAGAACAAGGGACACAATTTAAAGATAGAAGGAGGGCGTTCAGGGGCAATGTGGAGGAAGTATTATTTCACAGAGAGGGTAGTGGATGCATGGAACAGCCTTCCTGAGGAGGTTGTGGGGTCTAAAACTGTGGGAGAATTCAAGAATGCATGGGACAGACATAAGGCAATTCTTGTGGGGGGTAGGAAGAAATAGGCTGTTGGTTAACTAGGATCTACGGCCTATCCTGTAGGTAGGGAAATGGGCAGACTAGATGGGCCAAGCAGTCCTTATCTGCCGTCAAAGTCTATGTTTCTATGTAAATGGATCCCCCTCTTCTCTCCTGCAGGGGATTCTGGAATACAGCAAAAATAAAGTACTGGCATACATCATTGGGCCCATGCCACCACGCCAATTCAAGGCAAGAAGAGAGGCTGAAAATGTGCCCTTCATCAGTGATGGGTACCCCGCCCAAGAACCAAGGCAGTATGGGGATAAGCTTCTTTTCAGGGTTCCCCTGCCACCTACAGTCATCGTAATGTGGAATTCAGAATGCTGGGCATTGGGGTAGCAGACCGGGCATGCCCCTTGAACTGGCCATTTGTGCAGTCCCTGGAACAGAGACTGGGTTGAGGTGCAAGGATATATGGGGAAGGGGGTGGCAGTGAAGGCCTCCCTGGCCCCTCTTTGGGCTTAATCACAATAACCATGTCATGGTTTGAGAGTACTCCAAGTGAGGGAAGGGAAGACGGCTGCCTGAGTAATAGCTGTACTGCTGTGCAGAAGAAAGAGGCTTATGTTTGGTGGCTTGACTGTAAATTTACAATAGGTATGCCATCGTTGTAATAGAATATCTGTGAAGGAGAGTGTCTGCTTTTAAATGCACTACTTCTTGGTCTGATAGACTTTGATATCTTGTCATTTCAGCTCAGCTAAACACCCATGGATTTTAGGAGTTGGAGCTGGAGTTAGAAGTGTCAGAGCTGTGGAGGTATTGGAGCCGAAGAGGTGCTAAAAGCACTGGAGGAGAGCACGGAGGAGACGGATGGAGAACAGCAAAAACAAAAGACCCAAAAATGAACTGAGCATGATGAGACAGAGGAGAAAGAGAAAAGGGCCAATTTTTGGACTACTTTTTCACCTGGGGAAAGGCTTTAAGATCCTGGAGGAAATTCCGATTCAGTATAGTGAACTGCAATGAGGACACAGACACTGTGAGCTGGTGGGTGGAATGATAACCTGGAAAAACAGGGAGACGAGGGAGTAAAAAAGGTCTAAAGGTCACAGTAACTAAGAAGTTACTCAGAAATGAAGGAGGTGGGGATTTTGTTGCTAGCATAAATGATCTGCTAAAGACTACTGCATTAGTTCACGAAGACATTGTTGAGGCTAGACTTTAACTGAGAACCATGTGTGGGTAGAAATAAATGAGTTGCAATCAACCATTTTTATTTGCGTACTTTCAGAAATTCACTTTTAACTTGCCAAAAAGTTAAATCTGAAAGCCAAACAGTAAAAGGACCAGCTAACGTTAGAAGGGGGAAAAAAAAGACAAATATAGAATCTGTTTTACAGTTCTCCTCGTCATAGTACCTTTTAAAATAACATTTTTTTAATTGTATTATTTTATTTTGGCTTTTTTGCATGTTTTCGAATCGTGAAATTCTAGGTTGCTGTAAGTAGACGTGTTATTTGTTGCTATTTTCAGACCTGATGCTGACGTCATAAGTAGGAAGTGTGGTAGGAATGCCTGGCATTTGGGCAGAGCATGAGCGTGCTGTGCTAACCAAAGAATTCAGGTAAAAAAAGTTATAAGATGCGCTGAATAATTCCATGTCGTAAGTTATATTAGTAAGGATTATTTGAACATTCAGCTGTGATATATTCTAGGATCAGATGGATGTGACCAAGCCTTTTAGAGGGAACTGACCACAAGGGAAACTTAGCGTATCTGTGAAGGCCTTTTTCAAATCGCTTTTTAAATAACTGTGCTATCATATTACAATGTAAGCATCTTTACCCCACCCCCCATCCTGTAGTCAGCTCCTGGGTTCCTATGCCCTAGGTGCGTGGTTTTGCACTTTTTGGCACTGAACCACAGCTGCCATGCTCATGACCACTCCTTGAGTTTCCCAAGGTCCCTACGGATTCTCTCCACCACCTCCTGAGTAACTACCCTATTATAGACTTTGGTGTCATCTGCAAATAGGGATACTTTCTCTTCCAGTTCTTCTGCAATGTCACTTATGAAGACATTGAAGAGAACTGGTCCCAGTAATGAGCCCTGCAGCACCCCTTTGGTCACTCTTCCATCCCTAGGGTGAGTGCTATTAACCATCACCCTGTTGCCTATCCATTAACCAGTTTCTTACCCAATTTACCACTTTGGATCCCACCCCTGGGCTGCTCAATTTCTTTATAGGTATCCAGTGTGGCACAGTGTTGAAGGCCTTGTTAAGTCCAGATAAGTCATGTCCACTGCCCTCCCTGGTCACCCAGTCGAAGAAATCAATCAGATTCGTCTGGCATGACTCCCCCACCCCCTGTGAATCTATGCTGCCTTTGATCTTATAGCCCATTAGATTCAAGATACTTTACCAACCTTTCCTTAAACAGGGTTTCCATTAATTTTCTCACCGCTGATGTGAGACTGACCAGCCTAAAGTAGCTAGCTTACTCCCTGATGCTGCTCTTATGGAGCTGGACTACGTCTGCTCTCCTCTAGTCCTCTGGAACCACTCCTGTTTCCAGTGAGCTGCTGAATAAGCCCACGAGTAGTACAGCAAGCACCTCCCTGAGTTCCTCTAGTACCCCTGGGTATATCCCATCCAGTCCCAATGCCTAGTCCACTTTCAGAGCTTCAAGTCCCTTCAGGGTTCTTTCCTCTGAAAATGGACTTGTGTCTGCCTCACCCCCTTAATGTTCTTGTTTCTCCCAGTGGTGGTCCATCCCCTCCACCCTCCATTGTGAAGACTAAGCAGAAGTACCTGTTTAGGATGTCTGCTTTTTCTTGATCCTCTTCTGCACGGTCTCCCTCTGCCGTCTACCTCATCTTCAGTATCTCCCCCAATATCCTCTTCCCACTTATGCACCTGAAGAAAGTCTTATGCCGTTTAGCTACCCCTTTGGCTATCCTTTCCTCCATCTTCACTTTTTCTACCTTCACTGCCTTTCCTACTTCCCTCTGATTTACTTGATTCACCTGTCTTCCTCTCTCTGCGTTTCTCTGTACCTCCTGAATGCCACCCTTTTTTCATTCACCACCATGGCAACTTCCCCAGAGAAGTTTTTGTTTTCCTTTTCCTTTTGCTTCCTTCCTTCATGCTGAGGCTGGCTACCTTAATTATGCCCTTCCTTATTTCTTCCCAGTACTCCTCTACCCCTCCCTGGCAATCCTCCCATACTAGGCAGTTTCTGAGGCAGTCTCCCCTTCCTTAACAATCTGCCCTCCTTAAGTACAGGACCCTCATCCTTGTGTGGTTTGCCTCTGCGCCCGTCTTAATGTGGAACCACACTATACAGTGATTGCTAGTACCTAGGGGACTGCCTATTATGATGTCTGCAGTACTGTCCCTGTTTGTAAGCACCGGGTCCAGCACTGCCCCATCCTTAGTGGGCTTGCGGACTAGCTGCCTGAGAAATGCCTTGCGTAGTGAGTCAAGGATACCCTGCTCCTTGCCAAAGTTGCAGCTGGAAGGCTCCAATGAACATCTGGCAGACTAAAGCCCCACATAGCAGCACCTACCCATTTTTTACCATCCTGATGATCCCCTACTGCCTCAATCCAACTCCTCTCCCAGTGCTGGAGGTCTGTATATAACCCCTGTGTGGACAGTGGTTCCAGCCCCTGTCTCCAGAATGACCCACAGCACCGCCAACCCTTCAATTTCCGAAATAAATATCTGATTACATTTTAGATCTTGAACACAAAGATTTATACAGATCTGCAAAATGATCAGTTACTGTGGCCTAGAGGTGACTTTTCATCAGTTCACAAGATGATTTCTTCTTTTTTATATATAGTAAGGATTAGTTTCCGGTGGACATCTTTACAGACTGTGGAGATCAGCTCCAAATTAACTATCACAACAGGAGGAGCCTTTTTTTTTTTTACTTGCCTGACTCCCATGGCTTCAGAGGAGGCCTCGTATCTCCCCCTACTCCGTCCACCAGGGCAATCCCCCAAGGCATTCCATCCCTAGTTTCATTGTGCATGTAGGGCCAGGGTTTTTTGCATTTTCCCCAATTTTTCTCCCATCCCCCTGGGACGCTGGCGCGAAGGACGTATGTCCAGGCTGACAACATGCTGATGCACACCGACTGCCAAGCGCCTAACAGCGTCCCCCTTCCCCGACTCAGCGGGGCAGAGCTGCAGGTGCCCTGAAAGCCCGTGCTTCCACTGGCTTCAGGGGTGTTGGGTGCTTGAAGCACCCATGGTGTCCCACCCCAGAAGAAGGAGAGCATCCGTAGGGATGCTCAATCCTCCTTTGCCCCACCGGCCCCCGGCCACCCGAGTCCGCTCCTGAACCCGGGTCGCCGGCGAGGAGGAGCCTTTTTAAACCTTGACCTGTGAATCCCAGTTTGCATACAGAGCTTCTGGAAGAACAGTGACATTTTCTATCAGAGAATCTATACACATTTTAAGCATGATTCAGCATATGCTCAAGGAAATTTCATTTAGGATCATTACTATATACAGTATGTTCTTAACTGTGGGAAGCAGGTCCCATTTTTTGGATACGGAGCACATTTTATATGATCTGTTTTGTAATATTTTATAGTGATTTGTAAATATAAGGAAATGTATAATGTCAGGGACAGGAGAAACTAGGTTACAAAATGAGAACTTGAAAAAGCTCCAATATTACCGCCAAAAACCAAGATACAGTAATGGTGTCCCTAAATCCAAAAGTGAATCAGTCTATTTACTTAAGGTGACTGTTTACAATCTTAGCAAGTCAATACTGAAGGATACATTTTTTTGGGGAGGAGATTAAGTCTGTTTATTGCTACAAGGTTCAACCTATTAAAGAGAAAATGTGTCTGGTTTCAAGATCTATGGAGAGTAGAAATGTAATCTTAGAATATGGATCATCCCTTAGTTCATCCACAATAGAAACAGATCAAACCTTCAAGAAAGTGCAACAAAAAAGAGGGATACGAATTAATAATGAAAGGCTTTTGGATACAGAGGGCAACAGTGAGGATTAGCCATACAGTCCAGAAAGTATTGAGTCTAGTCTAACAGAAAAAGATGCTCAAGGACGAGGGGGCACACAATGAAACTGGAGGGAGGGAAATTCAAAGGGAACGTGAGGAAGTACTTCTTTACAGAGAGGGTGGTGGACAAATTGAACAACCTACCAGTAGAGGTAATGGGGGCAGAAACAATTACTGGTTTTAAGAATGCTTGCGATAGGCACAGAGCGGTACTGGTAGCCGGGGACGGGTACAACCTAGTTCCAGCAGTACATGAAAGAGCACAGTTGTTAGGGGTAATGGCGCAGAATAGCTGGGCCGAAGGCCCTTATCTGCTGACAGCTTCCATGTTTTTAGACAACAAATATGAAATCTTACCCTCAGATTCTGAAAATTCACAGTTTGATAAAACCAACAGTCCGGTGCAGTCTCAGTTAATTACAATTCTAAGCTGGAACACAGCAGGTGTCATAGGCCCACTCCTGTGGGGCTGGGTTCCCTGGCCTTACAGTGAACTTCCCTGAGTGCAACCTGTGCGATGTGGGTCAGGAAACCCCCACCGTTCTTTCAGGGCACTTGCTGGGTTTACAACTGAGCATCCGCCAGGAGGTCCCGGGGCTTCCTTCTCTCTGTGTGACAAGGGCAAATACAGCCTCGAGTTTGTGTTCCTGGCACAGAACCCTTTTGGCCACTGTGCAGCAAAACAGAAATGCCACAGGTGTTTATAGGCCTTCAGGATACCCTATAAACCCTGTACATGTCTTTTTCCAGGGAAATGCAAGGACCGGTTCAAACCTCACAGACCACTCCACAAGACCTTGCATTATCACCCCCTACACTCGCAGAGTCTCTTCTAATGTTCCGTCCTGGTAGCGTTTGGTTTTTAGGCATTAGGTCAGGCATGATATTGTTTGAACAAAACCCTCCCAAGCTTGCAAACACAACACACAATTTCAAAGGTATCTGTAAATTCTGCGAAAAGCTTTACTAATATCTACTAGATAATACAATTAAACATATAAATAACATTCAAAGATTTGTTACAGGATATAAGAAAGTTGGGCAATATACAAAAAAAAAAAAAAAAACTTACTTAACTTTCCTAAATCAAACATATAGTTTCTACCTTGTTCCAGTTGCAGTTGATGTAGTTACAGTCCAGTAAAATTGTCCTGGCTACCAGTCTTGTGGTGGAATTCAAAATGGGGGTCCCATCTGATCAGTTCCTCTCCACAAACAGAATTGAATTCAGCAAGCCTTTCTCCGGGAGGAGTTGCTTAGGCACAACTCAATCCCCTTTTACCTGGGTAAGAGATACCCCCGTGTCCCTTAACCCTCGGGTCTGCACCTCATTCACTGTAACCAGATGCATGTGTTCCCTCATATTCACAGGAACAGCCTCAGGGATACAATTAAGAACCAGTTCAGCTAGAGGGACCCCTTTTACACCTTATGTCTTTTTAGGACACCACCTGGCAACATGCCCTGGCTTTTTACGGAACCAACAATCATGACTTTTCTTTTCCCCAAAGTCCCGTTTTGGTAAAATGGAGTTCCCCTCTTTCTGCAGAGGCAATGAGGGTTTTAGCTGCCCTGGAGTTGCACTTTTCCCTCTTGCCACTGCAGTCCCTGCTCTCCCAAATACCTGCTTGTGGCATATCGGTCAGAAAGCTCAGCAGCTTCTTTTTGCTGTCTGAGAGTCCTGGTCATCTAGCCATTTTTTTCAGTTCTGCTGGACATGCCCAAAAGAACTGTTTTAACAATATGACTTCCTCAATTGCTTCCACAGAGTTAGCTTTTACCCTCTTCCACCAACGTTTTAAAAACTGGCGTTGTTTTGTGGAAAGTTCCTCAAAGCTCATTTCGGGGCCCTTCTTGAGCTTCCGAAATTTCACTCTGTAGGCCTCAGGATTTAAATCATACTTTAATAAAGCAATTTTGAGTTTATCATAGTCCTGGCTGTCAGCATTGTCCATTTGCCCCAGCGCCTCACGCCCCATCCCAGTAAATAGCGGGGATAACGGAAAGCTCCAGGCCTCCTTGGGTATTTTGCCTGAATGCAGACCTTTTCAAATGAATTTAAAAAAAATCCATGTCCTCCCCTTCTTTAAATTTCACAATTAATTTAGAATTTAGCTTATACCCCAGCCCTGGAAATTCATTTTCAACCCCACCACCACCTTTTCCGGTACTTGTTGTTGAAGCCTTAGTTTCTCTAGCTCAAAGTCCCGTTGATGCTGTTTGTCCTGCAGCTCTATTTCAAGCTCCAGCTTTCTCTGCTCAAGCAGGAGCTCCCTTTCATGCTGTTTTTCTTGCATGGTGAGCTGTCTGTCCTACATGGCATACTCCGATTTCTTCATCTCCAATTGAAGCTTTATCCTCTGCAGTTCAGAATCTGTGGTTGATTTCCCTTGGTGCTGTGACTCTTGGTCCATTCTGATCCCGCTTGCTTCCTCCTGGATCTGGTCACTGTTCCATCTGGCACCTCCACGTCCAAGGTCTGATTCCCTGCAGTCACCAACTGTGACTCAAAGTCCTGGGCTGCTGCCTGGTCACTGGCTGCCAAGAGGACTTCTATGAGGTGCTTTATAGTGTGCCCTTCAAAAAGGACCCCTCTCTCTTGGCACAGCTCCACAGTGTAGTCATTGCAGCTGGAGGTCATCTTTGCTCCCTACACTACCACTGGTCTAACTTAGCATGGCAAGAAAAAAAAAACATGGTAGGGAAACAATATTCTGTAACCAATTTACCCCTTTTTCAATTTCTGCCTTCTTTTGTTTATTTTTATTTATTTATTTAGAAATGTTTCACCAGGAGGGCACACGTAGCTGAGGCTCATTTTCAGGTGCAACATGGGGGAGGAAATACAGCAATATATATATATATATATATATATATATATATATATATATATATATATATATATATATATATATACATACACACATACACACACACACACACATATGTAAACATAATGACATAGCAGCAAACAGGGGAAGGGGGTAAGTGGGAAATACAGCAATCAATATACTATAAACAGATAGTACCATTACAACATTACTTTAGTATTACATTACATTATTTGTGAACAGCATACAGTGATATGAGTTAGTTCAAGCATGAGTGAGAGGAGGGTGAGATTAGCAGGAACGAGTAACTTTGTAGTTAGATCACCCCATACAGAGGGGGAGGATTCAGGGGAGGAATTAGAATTCAGGTAAAATGGATGGAATAGGGAGGTGTGTCACGAGGAGGGAGATTAGGTGCAAGTGCAGATGTAAGTAGGGAGTTTGTGAAGAAGAGAGGAAAGAGCAGGGGTGAGGGGGCATGACAAAGAGGCAGGGGGATGGAGTTACACAGCTTGGGCAGGCAGTAGAAGAATGCAGATTGCATTTAGACGTGGATCTTCAGGGAATAGTTAGAGAGTGGTGGTCATAACTATGGAGAGAGTGAGTGGGGGGAGTGGTGAAAAGGAGGCAGAGGAGAGATAGGAAGGGAGGGAGCCAAACCAGTATTTAGCTGTGAAGGAGATACAGTGGAAGTGTCTCCTTTCCTCAAGAGAGGAAGGAGAAGGAGTTATAGAGATCACAGTGGTGAGACAGAGGGGGAGCATCAAGCGCAAAATGGCAGAAGGAGTTGTAGAGGGTGTCCAGTCAGGCAAGGGAGGTTTTGGTTGTGGCACTGAAGACTACGTCACCATAATCAAAAACTGAGAGGATCATTTTCTGTGCAGAAAATCAGATGCAGCTGCAGATCTTACTTCGAGTGGGAGCTCTTGCAGCAGGCTATTACATTTAGGACTATGCCGCAGGCACTAGGACCACAAGGTGAAAAACTTCTGCCAGCAATACCAGCGGGGACCGCCCCTGACGTCGGTCAGGGTACAAGAGGGGGCGGACCCAGCCCCACCTCAGTTCTTTCCCGCCACGTACCCACACGTGAAGCTTGCTTCTGTCTGTGACTCTCAGCGAGAATAGAGATCTTCTAGCAAGAGTTTACCGTTTTTCGACATTTTTTTGTTCGTTTTCCACCGTCACCCAACGTCAGTATAAGCTGCCGCCCGTTCCGTTTTTTCCTGCGGTTGGCGGTATTTTCTGCTCGGTATTGCCGCCTTTAGTACCGACGTCAGCCCTCTTTCCCCCCGGCCATGTTCGATGTCTTCCCGGGCTTCGGTGTCCCCTGAACACCTCAACAAGTGCAACTGCGGGCGGTAGATTCCTGCTAAGGCCGGGCACCGGCGGTACGTCTTCTGCCTCGGGCCCGACCACGACACCGCTAATTGTGCTGACTGCCAGGCCTTTACCAGCCGGACCCACATCCACCACCTGAATGCCCTTAAGGCCTACCTTCTAGAGCAGAAAATGGATCTGCACTCATCAGAGGGGAAGAAAAAGGAGAAGAAGCGGCACAGTAAGGAGCGTAGTCGGTCCCGACACCGATCCCGGTCTCGGTCCAGATCGCGTTCGAAACCTTCTCTAAAAAAGGCCCGTCCTTCGGGGTCTGGAGAATCGCTGAAGTCTTCCCAGGCTAAGGCCGGCCCGTCAGGGGAGAAGCCGGCCAAGCCGAAGGTGACTCCGCTAAGGGGTCACTGCCAAGTCCTTGGAGGTATCTGCTTGGCTCTACCTACCAAGGACACGGTGCCGCCTGCTAAAGGCGCGCCTCCGAGGGTTAAGGACCTCCAGAGCCCCTTGGCGTCACCCCATCGTCGGTCCCTACACCGACGCCGGTCGAAGAGGCTAAGGACCCGGGGTCGGTCATGGAAATACCGACGTCCCCGTCGCCCAAGTCCTCCTCCCCCCCGGGCCCTCAGGAGAGCTCTCCTTCACATCCCGCCGCTCCGGAGGCATCTTTTCCGCAGCGTGCGGCTGAGATCTTCTCCAAGGATGAGCTCAAGCAGCTTTTCTCTTTTTGGTGGGGGCAGGTTCACAAGCGAACCTCCCCGTCGCCGGCCCAGACACCGGTGCCGGATCCTGCGGAAGAACCACAGCCGGATGGTGAGACTTCTCCGTTGAGGTCACTGGAGCGCCGTCCTTCGCCCCCTTCCAGGGCTCATTCCCGCTCTAGATCCGAGGACCACCGACATCGCTCTAGGGTTTCTAGTGACCGACGTCGGTCTCGGTCTCGTTCCAGGAGCGACGTCAGTCATTGCTCTGTTGCCGGTCCAGGGACCGGAGTCGATCTTCGGACCATCGTCGGTCCCCTAGTCACCGACGTCAGCGCAGGCATGGTCATGGGGTAGAATCAGACTATTCCAAATCGGATAGTCGATCCTCCTCTTCTTCACCGACCTCTTCTTCTTCTCTCAGTCTCAAGCGCTCCCCTGAAGAGAAGGACCTGCCTCGCTCGTCTCCGGACGATCCTACCTTTTTGGACGTCATGAGGCACATCCAGGTTTCCAACGAGTGGGACATGGAAGACCTGGATCCGGAACGCCGGAGATTGGCTAAATACCTGAGGCAGAAGGAGCTGAAGCCCCTGGTTATTCCTCCTTTGGTGGATACTTTCCAGGATCTTACTAAATCCACCTGGATGCATCCGGCCTCCATCCCGGCAGTTCCGAAAAAGTCGGATAGGCTCTATAAGGCCCCGAGGGCGGAACCCTTCCTGGCAGAGCACCCTCAGGCTGATTCATTGGTGATTACGGCTGCTCATGATAAATCTCGACAGCTGAGGCACCTCAGCTCCCAGCCTCCTGACCTGGAGTCCTGATACCTGGATCAGGTGGGCAAAAAAGTTTACGCTGCTCCACCTGTTCCATTCGGCCTCTGAATTTCCTCACGAATGGTGCAGTACCAGAATGCGTTATGGGAACGGACTTGAGCTGACACAGGCCATGCCAGACTCTGATAAGAAGACAGAGCTCCTGGCCCTTTTGCAGTCGGGTTCAGGACGTGGCTCATGTGCTGAGAGCCTCGTGATGACGCTGTGGACACGGCAGCCAGGGCGGCCTCTGGAGTATGCCTTCGGTTGAGAGTCTCGGGCCTTCACCAGGATCTGCAGTCCGGTATCCGGGATTTGCCCTTCCAGGGTACCGTATTATTTGGGCAGGAGACGGAGGCTTTGATCTCCCATCTCCAGGAATCGGGTAAGTCGATCTGGTCGGTCCGCCAGATGTACCGTGGTGACCAGCAACGCCCCCACCACTGTCGGCCTTTTCGTAAGTCCTCAGGCAACCAGGCTTCAGCCCACGGAAACCAGCAGGGGCAGAGAGGTGGCTTCCGCAGAAGATCCGGAAACCAGCAGTCTGGTGGACCTTCCGCCCGTGGGCCCAAGTCCTCCCAGGCCTCTCTCCCAACCCCCGGTTCTGCCCAATGACTCCCTTCCCCCCTTCTGACAGAAGCTCACGGGGAGCCGGGTTAGCCGTTTCTCCCTTCATCTCGAAGGGTGGAGGTCTATTACCACGGATCAAGGGGTCTTGGACGTTGTACGGAGAGGACACACCTTGGAGTTCACAGAGTTTCCTACACACACTCCACTAAAGCTCTCCCGTTATCCTCCTTCTCACATCCCACTATTACAAGGAGAAATTCAGGCCCTCCTGCAAAAGACAGCTATAGAGAAAGTCCCCTGGGGGCAGCGAGGCCAGGGGTTCTACTCCCACTTCTTTCTGGTCCCAAAAAAGACTGGGGACCTTCGTCCTATTCTGGACCTCAGTCCACTAAATTTTTTTATAGAGTACAAAAAGTTCAGGATGGTGACTCTTCAGGGTCTCCTTCCCCTGCTGCACCAAGGGGACTGGCTCTGTTCTCTCGACATGCAGGATGCTTACATGCATATAGGGGTCTTTCTTCCTCACAGGAAGTTCTTGAGGTTCCACTTCCAAGGGGAGCATTTTCAGTTTCGGGTGCTCCCATTCGGCCTCTCTGCCGCTCCGCAAGTCTTCACCAAATGCCTCGCAGTGGTGGCTGCGGCTCTGAAGCGGAAGGGACATTATGTGTTTCCCTACCTCGACGATTGGCTCCTTATGGCCCCGGCAAGGGACAGCCTCTTACGCTCTCTCGGAGACACTTATACTCTATTCCGAGAGCTGGGGAGCACCCTGAATTTAAAGAAGTCATCCCCAGAGCCCAGCCAAAAGCTCGCCTTCATAGGAGCGATCCTGGATTCTGTCCAGGGCATGGCCTTTCTCCCACAGGACAGGGGGATTCGCTTGCGAACACTGGCGGAATGGATCTCTATAGCACCTCAAGTTCCAGCCCGGAACTTCCTCAGCTTATTGGGGCAAATGGCAGCGGCCATTCCAGTCACGCCCTTGGCCCGCCTCCACATGAGAGTCCCACAATGGATGCTCAGGGTGCAGTGGGACCAATGCTATGATGACCTGGACGCTTTAGTCAGGATCTCGGAGCCAGTCAGGAGAACATTGCTTTGGTGGTTAGACCCCAGCAATCTGAAGAAAGGGGTCAGTTTTCATCCGGAGCCTCCAGGTCAGACTCTAACGACGGATGCATCGGACCTGGGCTGGGGGGCACACCTGGGTGTTCATCAAACGCAAGGGGTTTGGTCACCCGAAGAACAGTCCCTCTACATCAATGTGCTGGAAATGCGAGCGGTCCTCTACGCTCTTCAGGCGTTTCGGGAGGATCTGGTACCGGGCTCTCTTCTAATTCAGACGGACAACATGGCGGTCGTCTTTTACATCAACAAGCAAGGAGGCACTCATTCCTATCCTCTTTGCAGGGAGGCGATGAGAGTCTGGTACTGGGCACTGGAACGGGGCATTCTACTGTCCACCATGCATGTTCCAGGTGTCATAAACGATCTGGCCGACAACCTCAGCAGGTCGCGGGCCAGAGCACATGAGTGGGAGTTGCTACAATCCGTAGCGGGCCAGCTCTTCGACAGGTGGGGTCTTCCAAGCTGGCCTCTTTGCGCTACCACGCAATGCCAAACTACCAATGTTTCTATTCCGCGAGAGCGCTACTGGAGTTTTTGGCCAGACGCCTACCCTTTGCTGGGCAGGGAGGTTTCTTTATGCCTTTCCGCCCTTCCTCTCATTCAGAGGGTTCTGCTCAAATTGCAGGCCGAAGGGGCCCGGATGATCCTTGTGGCCCCCAACTGGCCTCGACAGATTTGGTTCCCACTCCTGCAGCGGCTGTCCCAGGAACCTCCAATTCCGCTGCCCATATGCTCGCAATTGCTGTCCCAGGACCAGGGGTCTCTAGTCCATCCGGATCTCAGGTCCCTGCACCTTCATGCTTGGCTCCTTCAGACGTAGCTAGAAACAGATACAGGGTTTCCCCGGAAGTGGCGGAGGTCTTAGCGTCTGCAAGAAAGCCCTCTACTCGCTCCACTTATGCTATGAAGTGGAAGCGTTTCTGTCTTTGGGCCTTGCCACAACATTTGGATCCCGTCACCTGCCCAGTGAACTCCACTTTGCAGTATCTCCTCTCCTTGTACGAGAAAGGCCTGAGTTATTCATCTATCAAGGTGCACATGTGGGCAATTTCCGCCTATCATGCTCTCATGGGAGAGAGAGCATTGGCACAGCTAGATGTAGCCCGCGCCTTCCTTAGGGGGATTCTACACATGAGACCTCCCATTAGGGACCCTGTCCCACCCTGGGACCTCCTTTTTGTGTTGGAGAAACTCACCCTCCCTCCTTTTGAACCTGCAGCAAGTTGTGAGCTGCGTTACCTTTCTTGGAAAGTTTGTTTTTTGGTTGCTGTTACTTCAGCTCGATGGGTTTCCGAGCTTCAGGCTCTGATGTGTAAAGAGCCCTATTTGGTTTTTCATAGGGAAAGGGTTTCCCTCAGAACTAATCCTAAGTTTCTTCCCAAAGTGGTCTCGGAGTTGACCCTCAACCAGTCGGTTGATCTTCTGGTTTATTTTCCTTCCCCTTCCAATAGAGGGGAGGCTCTCCTCCACACATTGGATGTCCACAGGTCCCTGAGGTATTACCTCAGCAGAACGGTTCAACACCGTAAATCGGAGCAGCTCTTTGTGGCTTTTGCACCACATTGCTTGGGTCAGCCGGTGTCCAAGCAGACTATCTCTAAATGGATAGTCCGTTGTGTTTCGTTTTGCTACAAGCATCACAATAAACCTCTGCCAGGCCCGGTTAGGGGTCACTCCACTAGAGGAGTGTCAGCTTCTTTTGCCGCCATGCGGAATGTCGCTATCCAGGACATTTGTGCGGCCGCGACCTGGAACTCGGTGCATACTTTTATCAAGCATTACAGCTTGGATATCGTCTCCAGACGCCGTGCTGGCTTCAGCCTTGCAGTTTTACAAGGACTTTTGTCCTAGGGCCTCTGGAGTCAGCATATTCCTCCTCCCGGGGTCGGCTACCTCCTTCCTGTGGGACTGCTTGGGATTCAGTCCTAAATGTAATAGCCTGCTGCAAGAGCTCCCACTCGAAGTAAGATAGTACAGTTACGTAAGAACTTACTGTAACAGTAGATCTTCGAGAGGAGCTCTTGCAGCAGGTGCTGCTTCCTCCGCTCTTCTCCCTCGGAGCGTGAGATCTGTTTTCTTTCCTTCTAGATGGTGGGCTTCGCCTCCTTCTCTGTCAGGCCTTCTGCTGGGTACTGGCGGGAGAACTGAGGTGGGGCTGGGTCTGCCCCCTCTTGTACCCTGACCGACGTCAGGGGCGGTCCCCACTGGTATTGCTGGCAGAAGTTTTTCACCGTGTGGTCCTAGTGCCTGCGGCATAGTCCTAAATGTAATAGCCTGCTGCAAGAGCTCCTCTCGAAGATCTACTGTTACGGTAAGTTCTTACGTAACTGTACTTTACGGTAGAGGGCACCAAGTTTGAGATGAAGTTTTTTGACACTTGCATCCATGTGTACAGAAAAGTCGAGGCGCCTGTCAAACCAGACACCAAGATACTTAGCACAGGAAGAATCCTCCAGTTTAGTCCCATCGAGGGTATGGAAAGAAGGCAGGTAGGGGAATTGAGACAGTCTCTGACTAGTGGCAAAGGTCATGGGAATTGTCTTTTTGGCATTAAGGAAAAGCTGATGCGAAACTAACCAGCGCTGGCCATTATCAAAGTCCCGCTGTACGGTGGTAGTGACACTACATGGGGATGGGCCGGATGTATACAGAACAGTGTCATCTGCATACATGTGGATGTTAAAAGAAGAGCAGACAAAGGGGAGGACGTTAAAAAAAATCGAGAAGGCCGGCCCGGTGGTGCTGAGGGTTGACGCGCTGGACGCCACGCCTAGTACCATGCCAGTGACCTGGGTTCGGGAACTGATTCAGGTCACTAAGGGGCTGGCAGGGGTGAGGAAGGATCAAGCGTCTATAGACAGCTCTCCTTCCTCGGAGAGCGGGGACAGTGCGGTGCTCTCTTTGACTGACACCCAGTGGCGGCTGGGTGTCAGTGCATATGCACCATCAGAGCGGGGAGACCCCACGTCCAGGGTGCAAGTCTGCCTCTGTGAAGCCCAGCTGCTCTGCCCATTGCATGCTCCTGGGGCCAGGGGAGAAAAATGTGACAAAAAGGAGCTGGCAGGCTCCATAATGGGTGGGCACCCAGGACCAGAGAACGAGCCCTAACAGAAGGGCAGGAGCCGCCTGCCCGCTCCAGAAAAAAAAAATGGAGAAAATCAGGGGGCCCACAACAGTGCCCTGTGGGACACCAATCTGGATGGTAAGTGGAGGGGATACAGAGTCAGTTATCCGAACCGACTGGGTTCTGCCAATCAGGTAGGAGCTAAACCAGTCAACAGCTGAGGGAGGGAGCCCAACTGAAGAGAGTTTGGACAGAAGGATGGGGTGAGAGACCATGTCAAATGCCTTGGCAAGGTCTATGAATATGGCTGAGGTGATGTGGCCATTGTCCACACTGGTAAGTATGGAATCAGTGAGCCGGAGGAGAGAGGTAATGGTGGACTGTTTCTTCCTTAAACCAGACTGGAAAGATGTGAAGAAGGAGGAGTCAAGGCAGGAGGATAGTTGAGATAAGACACGATGTTCTTGGAGTTTGGACAGGATAGGGAGGAGGGAGATAGGCCGGTAGTTGCCAGGAGAGGAGGAGTCATCCCTTTGGGAAGGAGGATGACCATGGCATGTTTCCAAGCCACAGGGACAGATGAAAGGGAGAAGGAAAGATTCAGAAGTAAGGTGAGAGGAAAGACAATAGCAGGGGCAGATAGGAAGAGGAGTTTTGTGTCTTGGCTATCAGGGGATGGCCCAGAAGAGGGGTTCAGGGTGAGAACAGCCTTGAGGGTAGTGGAGGGGGGTATACTGAAGAAGGAGAAGGAGGCATGAATGAGGGAGTGGCCAGTAGAGACGAGTGATGGGGGTGGGGTGGGAGGGAGAGAGCTAAGAAGGTCAGCAGCACAAGAGGTAAAGTAGGCATTAAATCTGGAAGCAACCTCTTGGGGTTCTGAAAAAATGGCGTAACTGACGTGGAGAAGGGGGGCAGGGGATTGGAAGGGAGGGGAGAAAAGGGCTTGAACCACTTTCCAAAATCTAGATGAGTTGTTCAGGATGGTGTTGAAAGTGTTTTGGAAATATTCGGTATGTGCACATCTTATGGCGGGGGTGCAAGAGTTGCAGAGGGTGCGGTAACACTGGAAATCAGTTGGGAAGCCTGAGGATTTTGAGTTTTCCAGGCTTGGTCATGTGCTTGGATACATGGCACGAGTTCAAGGGTGATCCAGGTGAGGTGATCTCCCCCTACTCCGATCCTCCTGAGGGGGATGAACTTGTTCCAGATAGTTGTGAATTTGGTATGGAAGAACTTCCAAGCTGCGTCGATGGAGGAGGCAGAAGTGACGGGGACTAGTCAGTAGCTGATAGGTCAGTAAGTACTCAAGGTCCAGGGATTTTGTAGGAGCAGGTCACAATGTACCTTGGAGGTGCTTTGGGGTGATGGATCTTGCACACAAGGCAGATTTAGTGGTGATCACGTATGGCACTGGGGTATAATCGTGCAGCGATGACATGGCGGGGGTGAGTAGTGACGGCCCAATCAATAAGTGTGGGATTGAGGTGTGGAGGGGTTGTGGGATAACAGATGGACCAGACACCGAACTTCAAGTTCAACACACAATCTCTGTGTGATGTTTATTCAAAATGTAGAAGATAACCTTCAACAATGGCATATTCCTTCTTCAGTACATCAGTTTGTAGCAACGGATTATGCAGGTCTTTCCTCTACACTTACCCAGCACCTACTAACTCACTGATCTCTGATCTAACTTGTCAGTTGAGATTCAGCATCCCTATGCGGGCCTTGTTTGCTTGGGTGGTGGGGGCTCAAATAAAAAACAAAACAAAAAATAAGCTAAAGACAAAGAACCTCAGTGCAGAAACACTGAAGCAAGGGTTACCCCAAAGGGCTATGGCAATAAGCCAAGTTTCAAAGAAACACATCACACATACTTCCATAATGCAAAGCACCATGGGATATATGCAAATCACCATGACATTTCAGACCTGTTCAACTTACAGCAATTTACATGCATTTTAAAACAGCACAACTAACTTCATTTTTATCATACAGTCCCCTAGTAATTCTTTACCTTTATCAAAAACACCTAGTGCCATGGTATTTTCAACAACTACAGGTTTTATACACATAAGGTATACACATTAAAGTATTTTATGACATTGTGCCATTGCATACTAAATCCAACAATGAGGAACACAGCCTGTTGTTTTATATCAGCGCGGAGGTCACAACAATAACCTTCCTGTATGAGGACCTGAGAGGGAAAATTACAGAGGACACTATAGCATAGTCAAGAAAGGGAAGGGGGTACCCATAGGTGGCCAACCTTATGGACAAGAAATTGTAAAGAATAGATTAGACTAAGAAATAGAAGAACTGTTGCAACAGATTTAAGAAAATGTTGGTCCTCAAGAGTGGCAGGAGCTCCCTGTCACATATCCCCCACCTTAAGAGGTACTTCGCTCCTTGGTTCTGGAACTCTCTCCCCCTTCAGGTCAAAACTGCCTCTTCCCACCGGGTTTTCAAAAACTCGTTGTTCTCTCACCTCATCACACTTGCTCACTGCCGTTGCTCATAACATAGCCACTGACCACCGGCCTGCTGACCAGACCCCCTTCTGTTGTTGCAACATTAAAGCTTTATTATGAGTATCCTGGAGTACTAAATTGTTGTCTTGCCACTATGTATACTTCTTATATTTTGCCTGCAACCTTTTGTTCACTTTAATGTCATTACGTCATGATGTATCACTATAACTTGTGGCACCTTTGTCTTGTACTCCACTTGATTGTACCTGAAAATGTTATATTTCTGCTTGAATTCAATCTTTTCCTTATTGTTAACATGTCTTTATGTATCCACTGTAATTTGTGGCTCCTATGTCTTGTACTCTCCCGGGTCGTGCTTGAAAATAGGCAGGATTGTTTGCCTAACACACTTACCTGGTTACCAAAAGCTAA
This sequence comes from Neoceratodus forsteri, assembly GCA_016271365.2. Taxonomy (NCBI): domain Eukaryota; kingdom Metazoa; phylum Chordata; order Ceratodontiformes; family Ceratodontidae; genus Neoceratodus; species Neoceratodus forsteri. The sequence goes on from CM057450.1 coordinate 1,552,384,519, forward strand.
TAAATAAATAAATAAACAGTTATTGCAGATTGCTTACCACCTTCCTGTCACAGGAAGGGATGGAGCTTCCAACTATCCATCTTCAGAAGCTCTGTCTCAGGGTCCCTATTAACGATAAACATTCTATCATAAACATAGCGGATATCATCACTCTTTACCCTGATACATTAACATATTTCTCAACAGAGATTAACGGTACCTTCCCATCTCCTTTTAGAGAAAGTCCATCATATTTCTTAACCAAAAATCTGGATGGCTGTAAAGTCCAGTACCACAGAAACAATTTCTTTGGGGTGAGTAATTACTTGCTCCAACCCCAGCAGACATGTCGGTTTTAAGCAGGGACCCAGTCCTAGGTTCAACCCCTCTACATAAACCCACTAGGTCTCTTGATTCATTCATTTCACTTGCTACTGATACAGACACCTGAGGGTAGACACTCTAGGTGTTACCCCAACACAGGTTCCAATCCATTTTCCATCCACCTCCTCCTTTGTAGGTTTTTCATCAAAAAAACCCAATAACATGTGTACCACCTCCTTGATCTTAACACATTGTAAAATATTGGCAACATTAGCATCTTTAGCCTGCAGTATACCCCAGTCAATACTGTTAATAGATTTAGCTGCATCAAAACAAGAAAAAGTCCCTTCAGCCTCATAGGTTTCTTCTTGCTTGCTTGGAGTCTTCAACCCCAGCACAATATCACTAGGCACAGCTTTATCTGGTGTCTCACATTCAAGTTCCATACTTGCATCCCGGACCTCCAACAAGTAACATCCTAGGAACATAGGCAACAAAGGAATATCCTGCTCAGTCAGGGAGTCCTCCTCCAGCTGAGCCCATGAAAAATCCTCCTCTGATTCTTTATCCAAACTCTCTGGCAGGGACCTCTCGAGCACCTGGCACCGGTGTTCTGCCTCTCTGCGTAGTCAGTCTGCCTCGACCCCACGGTAGTTCCTCATCCCTTTGCATCTATTCGTCGTCTTCAGGCTTGGCCTTCCTCCAAGCTCCCAGGTCCAGTCCAGGCAGCAGATTCGCTCCATCTGTCAGCCATGGTTCTGGTCAGAACTCTACAGACTTTCTTCTCCGGGTTCTCCTCTGGCAACTCCTGGTGCATCGGTCCACCTGGGATATCTGGGCGATATCCACCGGAAAACATCCCTCTTTGGCCAGTCCAGATGTTTCCAGCAAGTTATCCCACTGCTAACACCACATCTGTGGCAGGGTTGTGGAATAACAGATGGACCAGGCACCGAACTTCAAGTTCAACACACAATCTCTGTGTGATGTTTATTCAAAATGCAGGAGACAACCTTCACCGATGACATATCCCTTCTTCAGTACATCAGTTTGTAGCAGCAGACTATGCAAGTCTTTCCTCTACACTTAGCCAGCACCTACTGACTCCCTGCTCTCTGATCTAACTTTTCAGTTGAGATTCAGCCTCCCCTATGCAGGCCTTGTTTGCTTGGGTGGTGGGGGCTCAAATAAAAAACAAAACAAAAAACAAGTTAAAGACAAAGAACCTCAGTGCAGAAGCACTGAAGTAAGGGTAAAGTAAGTAAAGGTACCCCAAAGGGCATTGGCAATAAGCCACATTTCAAAGAAACACAACAACACACATACTTACATAATGCAAAGCATCATGGGATATATGCAAATTACCATGACATTTTCAGACTTGTTCAACTTACAGCAATTTACATGCATTTTAAATAGCACAACTAACAATTTGTATCATACAGTCCCCTAGTAACTTTTTACCTTTATCAAAAACACCTAGTGCCATGGTATTTTCAATATTTACAGGTTTTATACACATAAGGTATATACATTAAAGTATTTTATGACATAGTGCCATTGCATACTAAATCCAACAACAAGGAACACAGCCTGTTGTTTTATATCGGCTCGGAAGTCACAACAATAACCTCCCTGTACGAGGACCCGAGAGTGAAAAGAGAAATTAAAGAGGACACTATAGCATAGCCAAGAAAGGGAAGGGGGTGCCCATAGTTGACCAACCTTATGGACTAGAAATTTTAAAGAACAGATTAGGCTAAGAAATAGAAGAACTGTTGCAACAGATTTAAGAAAAGGTCGGTCCTCAAGAATGGCAGGGCTCCCTGTTACATGAGGGATTTATTGTTGTGGTAGGTGGGATTGGAGATGAGTGGGGTCAGGTTGAGTGAGGATATGTCGTCACGTGTTCTGGCATGCTGTGGGGATAGCCAGTTGAGATTACAGTCGCTAAGGGCTTGGAGTTCCCCTGTGGAGGTATGGGTCAGGATGGTTTGTGTGTGGTTTGGTCAAACAATTCACATCCCACCACTGCCACCAGTCTGTCACAGGCCCACTCGTGTGGGGCAGGGTTGCCTGGGCTTACAATTAACTCCCTTGAGTGCAACCTGTGTGGTGTGGGTCAGGCCCCCCCTGGTCCTTCCAGGGCACTCGCTGGGTTTACAACTGAGCATCCGCCTTGGGGTCCCGGGGCTTCCTTCTCTCTCTTTGTGTGGGGTAAAAATACAGCCTCAAGTCTATGTTCCTGAGAGAGAACCCTCTTAGCCACTGCACAGTGAAACAGAAATGCCACAGGCATTTATAGGCCTTCGGGTGCCCTGTAAACCCTGTATGTGTCTTTTCCAGGGAAATGCAGGGACCAGTTCAAACCTGACAGACCACTCTGTGAGACCTCGCATATCTCCCCCTACACTCACAGAGTTCCTTCTCATGTTCCATCCTGGTAGCGTTTGGCCTTTAAGCATTAGGTCAGGTGTGGTATTGTTTGAACAAAACCCTCCCAAACTTAACACACACAACAGACTTCAGAGGTAGTTGTAAAATTATGCCAAAGGCTTTACTAATATCTACTAGATAAATTAAACATATAAATAACATTCAAAGATTGGTTACAGGATATAAGAAATAAAGTTGTACAATACATAAAAAAAAAACAAACTTACACTTAACTTTCCTAAATCTAACATATAGTTTCTACCTTCTTCCAGTTGCAGTTAATGTAGTTAGAGTCCAGTAAAATTGTCCTGGTTACCCATCTCGTGATGGAATTCAAAATGGGGTCCCATCTGATCAGTTCCTCTTCACAAACAGAACTGAATCCAGCAAGCCTTTCTGTGGTTTTACATAGGCAAGTTCAAAAGTGCTGCCTCTGCCTGATTGTCTTACTGTGATAGGCTGGTCTTTGTCGCATGGCTGCAAAGAACCAACCAGCTCTCTGATTTGATTTGAAAATTTAAACTGCTGGAAGATTCTCTCCCCCTTCTGGTTAGGACAAAAGAAAACAGTTTTAACTGCTAACTTGTGTTTTGAGACACTATGGTACCACTCCCTGCTGTGATAGCTGACCCAAGGCCTTTGTCTTACTTCCTTTGCCACAGAACTATTCAGACTTAAATGGCTCTGTTTTTTAGCTTCTAATTACCCTCCCATTAATTGAAACTGCATCATCCAAGCACAGTTTTCTGAAAACAAAGAGACAGTTAAAACTAGCAGAACAGACCCAAGAAATATTCCATGCCAACAGAAGTTTACAGAAAAATGGCTTGACCAACACATATGACAAAGGGAATATTAACTATAAAACAACAGAAATATGACATGGCGTTATTCTGCCTCAGCAGGTATTAAAATAAAAGTTTGGAATGATTCATGGGTAGAGTTTATAAAAAACTTTAGCACTGTATTATTATAAGAAACTTGGGATGGAAGCAATGAAAAATGCTCTATACCAGGGTTTGTTCGTTTCATCATCTGAGGGGTAAATAGGCGACATGGTATGTGTGAGTGTGTGATACAGTTTTTATCTTCATGAAAGGTCTGTGACCTCTTGACCCCTCACGAGTTGCATAGCATTCAAGGTTTAAAAAGGCTCCTCCTGTATGATAGTTCATTCAGAACTGATCTCCACAATCTGTAAGTATGTCAGGAAACTGATCCCTATTGTACAAAAGAAAGAAAAAATACAGTACATTCTTCGTCATCAACTGGGATAGTATTTTTATCTTGGTTGTTTTGGCAACACACTCGCATAAAATCTCATTTTAGATGTAGACCAAAAGGTGGTCTATTGGGGCTCTAGTCTCATTATTACTAAATGTACAAGTAAATCATTTGAATTTTAATAGTAACAATGTCCTTGTTGTTGCATCGACTTTGTACGAGGGTTATAAACTGTGCATTAATGGTTATATTCCTCCTTGACTAAATGTTAGTGAATGTGATGCAATATTAATGGAATTGAATAATCCAAGTTTTTGGCAATGGCCACAGTATTAATTCTAACACTGAAACTGTTGATTTCAATGCAAGAGTGGATGAATTAATAAAGAGCTAGTAACATTAAAATATAGCAGGCAATATACTGTAGTAAATGTTAAAAGTAGTACCTTATTATTGTTTTTTATTTTTAAAGTGCTTTCTTTTTCTATGTTCTTATTAGATGGTTTTCTACCTAATAGCATTGGGTGTGACGTGAAAGCAGTGCTTCACCTGGAAGCTGACATATCTAGTTCACATATCTAGTTCTGTTTCTCCCATTACATTATCAGCATGGAACCTCACTCATTGTTACATCACAAGCCCTGCTGCCTGACTGGTAACATGTGTCACAAGTTACCAATCAAACAGCAGGATTGGCTGTTCCTGGTTACTAGTGATGTCATGGTTAGTGAGGTCACAACGGGAGTAACAAAAATGACTGTCAGCCTCCAGGTTGAGCACTGTTCCACACATCACACCTAATTCTGTCAGGTAGAAAATCTTCTAATAGCAAAGCGGAAAAGAAAAACATACTTCAAATATAAGAAGTAACAGCTGAATACTTCTGAAAGTTACTATTAATTCTAGACAATACGCTAGCTCTTTAAATGAGGCTTATAAGTCCACAGATTTTTGGGGAACTAGTGACCATCTTGCAATCCCCTTTGCATTCATCAGTGAACAAAATGACAAATTATTTGGAGCATGGACTTAAAATATTATCTGATAATAATATATAACTCTTAAATGAGCCCCCCTCCCCCAAGCACCCATCCTGTAGCTGTCTTAAATATTCCTACTTGCAACTGGTTACCCCACCACTCAATCGCCCATCCTATAGCTGCCTTAATATTCCTGATAGTCTTGTGGGGCCCCCCCAATAAGGGCATCTGAACCCCCTCCCAACCGGCCAGCTCAGGACCCTCCTCCCTGCACCCACCACACAGGTGATCGGGGGATGAGGGGACAACCAGACCACCAGAAATATTCAAGAGAGCTACAGTACAAGCAAGCGGGTGGAAGACTACTGGACAACCAAGAATATTCAAGAGAGCCACAGGATGGGTGATCGTGGGAGTGGGGGACCACTAGAACACCAGGAATATGCAAGACAGCTACTGGACGGGTGATCATGGGAGTGGGGGACCACTAGAATGCCAGGACTATGCAAGAGAGCTACAGGACGGGCAATCAGGGGGACAAGGGTAGTGTTTTGGCAGCATTAAACAGCGCTGTGACAGGGACTGTTTAGTGCTGTCATAACCGCTGAATGTACTGTCTCATCCCTCATCTGCATTGTCACAGTAGCATGTTCTGCATGGCCATGATGTTGGGTTAGCACGGCACACTGAGGGCCTTTGATCAAGACAGGTGGAATTATATAAAGTCATGTCTGAAAGGTGACTTTGTGGAGTGACTGCAAAACACAGGTTACTCACCTGTAACAGTAGTTCTAGAGTGGTATATGTTGTTCATCCACACTTTCTGGCAGATCACCTTTCCCTTTAAGAGGTGCCGCAACGTCTTCAAGCTGGCTCTTCCCACCCACCTGGGTGGTAAAACCCTCGGCTCCACCCCATGACGCCAGATCTTATCCTCTGGAAGCAGAGGTGTGCGTCGAAGCCGGGGAGGTCAGGTGGGTCAGTGTGGATGAACAACATATTCCACTCCTAGAACTACTGTTACAGGTGAGTAACCTGTGTTTCTAGGGATGTGGATATGTTGTTCTATCCACACTTTCTGGCAGACTCCTAGCAGTTCTCCGGGAGGAGGGAGGCAAGGCGCACACCTCCTACTTAAGAAATAGAGATTGGAGAACTGAGGCCCCAAAACCAGCAACCTGGCATGACTCGAGGTCAATGTGGTAATGGGAAATGAAGGTGTTTGCTGACTTCCAGGTAGCAGCCCTGCAGATTTCCTGGATAGGGACATCCCTAGAAGCACCCACCGACGCTGCGGTATGGTGGGTGGAACGAGCCCTTAGCCCTATGGGAGGCTCCCTAGCCGCCAACCTATAGCAGAGATCAATGCAGGAAGTGATCCACCTGCCAATCATCTGCTTGGCTACAGGTCTGCCAGGTGTGGCCTCAGCGTAGGTGACAAACGGCTGGCAAACCCCTCCCCGAACTTCTGCCGTACGCTCTCTGTAGTAGGCGAGCGCTTGTCTCAGATCCAAAGTATGGAGCCTGTACTCGGCCTCCGACGTGTAATTGGGGTAGTACACTGGAAGAGTTAACACCTGATTAAGGTGAAACTCCGACACCACCTTCAGAAGGAATTTCAGGTTGGAGCGCAGGACAACCTTGTCCCTGTAGAAGACCAGGTAAGGAGACTCCACCGAGAACGCCTGGAGCGCCCCAGTCCTTCTGACTGATATAATGGCCACCAGGAAGGCGGTCTTCCATGACTGGTGGGAGACATCGCACCTGTGCATCGGTTCAAATGGATTGCCCATGAGCCTTGCCAAAACCAGCAGTAAATCCCACGGAGATGGTGGTTCACACACCAGAGGGGATATGTGATCTAGGCCCTTGAAAAAGTGCCAGACCACCTTCTCCTGCACCACCGACTGCTGAACCGCCCACGCCCGGTAAGCAGAGATGGCTGCCAGGTGCACCTTAGGGGTCATCGACCGCAGTCCCTGCTGGGACAGAGACCATAGGTAGTCCAAAATGCTAGCCACTGGACAGGATGAGATGTCCAACCCTTTGCCCTGACACCAAATGGAAATCTTTTCCATTTGAAGGCATAGCATTTTCTGGTCGATTCCTTACGGGATGCCTCAACAACCATAAGGACCTCGTCGGAGAAACCCAAATCCTGGAACTCTAGCCACTCAGGAACCAGGCTGTCAGGTGCAGGGATTGAAGGTCCAGATGGAGAACCTTCCCCTGATTGATGGAGAGTAGATCACGGCGTGCTGGAAGACACCTTAGGAGCCTGTTGCTGAGGCTGAGGAGATCTGGATTCCAGAACTGGCGTGGCCAGTCTGGGGCTATAAGGATCACCTGTGCCTTGTCCCTCCTGGTCTTGAGGAGCACCTTGTGAATCAAGGGAAGTGGAGGGAAGGCACAGAAGAGACCTGGGGTCCAAGACCTCGAGAAGGCATCCCCCTGCAGTGAGCCCTGCTGAGGGGGGCAGGCATGGAACAGCCTCAGTTTCACATTCTCCTTGGAGATGAACAGGTCCACCTGAGGGGTGCACTACCAGGAGAACAGATCTTGTACTACTTCCGGATGGAGGGACCACTTATGAGATGCCACGCCCATCCGGCTGAGAGCATTGGCCAGCTGATTTGAGGCTCCTGCCACATGGATAGCTAGGTGATCCACCCCTAAGCTGAGCACGAGGGTCCAAGTGTGGAGAGCTTCCTTGCACAGGGGCAAGGAGTGCATCCCACCCTGCTTGCTGAGATAGTACATGGTCGTGGTACTGTCCATCTGGACCTGGACCACTTGACCCCGAATGAACAGAGTGAATGTGGTCAGGGCTAGCCAAACAGCTCAAAGCTCCAGCAGATTGATGTGACATCGGGATTCCTGAGGGGACCAGAGCCTGTGGGCCCTGTGCTCCCCCAGATGGGCACCTCAACCCATCAGAGAGGCGTCGGTTGTCAGGATGACCGTCGGCTCGGGGTGGACAAATGGGATGCCTTCCTGTGGATGAGCTGGGACGAGCCACCATTGGAGGCCGTCCCACATCCTCTGAGTCAGGGTGACCAGCTGGTCGAGGTGACCTGAATGCCGAGACCACTGACTGGCCAGTTCCCATTGAAGGGAACGCATATGCCAGTGGGCCCATCGGACCACGCTGGTGCAGGCTGCCATGTAGCCCAGAAGGGGCAGGAAGTCCTGGGCAGGGCGCGAGTGCCCAACCAGAAATGACTGGGCAAAGGAGGATGGAACCTCCACTCTGTCCGCAAGGAGCCGAGCTCTGGCTCGGCAAGAGCCGAGCTCTGTTCCAGTGAAATAAATCACCTGCGAGGGCATGAGTTCCGACTTGGCCTCGTTGATCAGAAGGCCAAGCTCGAAGCAAGCCTGGAGGGCCAGATCCCTGGACCGCTCCACCTCCTGCCTGGAGGGACCTGATATGAGCCAGTCATCCAGGTAGGGATAAATCCGGACCCCTCAGCACCTTAGGAAAGCTGCCACCACTGCAACGCATTTGGTGAAGACCCTGGGGGCTGACGAGAGGCCGAAGGGCATGGCCTGGAACTAACAGAGGGTTCCCTCAGCTCGTAAGTGGAGGAACCTTCGGTGGGACAGACGGATCGGGACGTGAAAGAATGCATCCTGAAGATCCAGGGAGCAAAACCACATGCCTTGCTCCAAGGATGGTACTAGCTGAGCCAGAGTTATCATCCGGAAGGTGCGAGACCTGAGAAACCTGTTCAGGTCATGCAGATTGAGAATGGGGCGCCAGCCCCCACCGTCCATTTTGGTACCAGAAAGTACCTGGATACAAACCCTGTGTCTGTCGGAGGTTCCGCCACTCTACGCACAACCTCCTTGCGGAGGAGCTGAGTGATGTTGTCTCGAAGAGCCGACTGAGTGACAGCAGATGCCAAATCCTCCTGTGGGGTGTGGGCTCGACTTGGAGGGTACTACTCGAATTCCAGAGGCAGACCCCGGCCGACCACTTCCAGCATCCACCTATCCATGGTGATAATGGACCAGGCAGAAAGGAAGTGACGGAGCCGGCCCCCCCATGGGAGGACCCAGGGGCAGCGTGACGGGATTGAGGGTGGCACTACTCAACCCGTCACTGAGCAGGCTTGGAGGAGGAGGAGCTGGCCAAGGGTCCCCCAGGTCCCTTCCCTCCAGGCTTTCTGACCGAAGAGACCACCGACTTGGCCCAAGGTTACCAAGTTTGAGCCTGCTTGCCCTGCTGCTGCTGGGCTGGTTTAGATGCAGGAGTGGAAGACCGAAAGGGCTTGCGCTTTAGCTGTTTAGGGCCCTTGTCCTTCTGGGCAGATGTCACAGAGTCCAGGGTGGCACTGGACTTTTCAATGCGTTGGAGGTGTCCCCCCACACCAGACCCAAACAGGTTGGTGCCCACAAAGGGGACATCTGCCAGCTTGTGTTGGATATCCGCCGTAAAGGTTGAGATCGGGCGGGCACATGAATCGCCAATATCCAGAGCTGTCTGGAGTTGCTGCTTTGCCACTGCCCTCCCCCTGGTCTCGGACCTGCTTGACCGTGGTCTGGAGGTCCACCGAGAGGTGAGGAATCACCTCGTCCAGGGAGCCCAAAAGGGCATGGAAGAAATGTGCCATCAGCACGGCCGAGCTAGCCTGACGAAGGCTGTGCATAGAGGCAGCATAGACTTTTTTAGGCGAATGGTTCAGTTTCTTGGACTCTGTGTCCGGCGGTCTATCAACATCCCCTGTATTGCCCGAGCACTGAAAAACAGAGTCAGCCACCAGTTCCTCAGCTGAGGGATGCTCCAAAAACCCTGAAAGGGAACCAGTTGGAACTGCATACTTGCGGGCCATCCAGGCCGAGGGCACAGGGCAAGAGGAAGGACGCTGCCAAAGGTCCAGGGCTGGGCCGACACTGGCCTCAGCCACAGGGAAGGCCTCCGTAGAAGAATACCATTTGTCCAGAATCTCTATAAGGGGATATCGAGCCCGTTTCTGGACTGGCTCAAGCTCCATCCCCATAGACTCAGAGACGAGCCAAAGAATGCCATAAACGAGGTGGGTCCCTCATCCATGGAGAGACCCCCGAAGACTCCACGTCGAGGGGGCGTGAGTGCAACGAAGAGTCTTCAGACTCTGAGGAGTCTGCATAAAGCGGGCGTCCACCTGAGTCACCCTCAACCCATCTTGGGCAGTCGGGAGTGAGGGTGACTGCCAGTCGATGGGGCAGCCCTTTGGCCGGCCGAGACTCCTTGGTTGCAGCCCCGTATTTCGGCTGTTCAGGTGACAGCTCTACCACGATCGGCAGAGTAGCCTGCTTCAGCCGAGCTGGCTGAGCCTGCAGTGGCACCTCCGAGGGGGTGACAGTGGCAGGGGCCGACGTCAGTCATTCGGGCAACAGCCACTTGATAGCTGGGGTGGAAACTGGGGTCAGTTTCGGACCGGACAAGACCAGATGCTGCCACATTAAGTCTTCATAGTGCAATTTGCGCCGGAGCCTGTCCTCGACCGAGGAGGATGAAGAGGAGTAGCGGCGCCGTCTGCCATGATGCCGGGAATGAGATCGCCGGTGACACTAAGATCTGCCCAATTCAGAAGAAGAAGACAGAGACCTCGATCTTGACCATCGGTGGGGCCGATGGGGAACTTCATAAGGAGCCGGGGAGCCCTGCGGCTCTTCCAGGTCAGGGTCTAGGGCCGGTGGGTTCGACCCAGCAGGCTGAGTCGACCCATCGGGAGGACACCGGAAGCACCGGAGTCCAAAAAAGAGAGTTATCAGCCTCTTCGGACGACAACCTGTCGATTGGTTTGAGAAAAATCTCGCCCGCATCGACCGGCATCTCAGCCAACTGATTTGACGGGGCTCCATGAAACCAGCGGCTGTGTTTTTGATCGAAGTCGAAACCAGACCGTTCCCAAAAGCATAGACATTGAGTCTTCTCTTTTTTTGACTCCTTCTTACGAGAGCACGAAACATGCAATCCAGAAGGACCCTCTCCCTTGGTGGAGAGGGATTGGCACAACTCTTTGAAGGAAGCGAATAAGTGGTGCCCAACTGGAGTGGAACAAAGGCCGAAGCTGAAAAGGAACTAGCTGTGGCCTGGGCCGCCTCTTCCTCGAAGGCCTTAAGCTGTTCAAGGTGCTCAGTGGACCCCGCAGCCACGGAGACCACCCAAAGGGCATCCTTAGACTTCAGCGGTGGGTAACGCTTCTCCGTTCGCCCCAGCTGGAGTGGATGCTATGATGTCCATTACCGGTGGTGAAAGGACCGACAGATACTCGCGAGCCTGCGGATCGTGGTCATGTCCTAAGCAATACACACACGTAGCGTGAAGGTCGGTGCATGACATCTTCTGCTCGCAGGGGATACGGCGAAACCCGGGAACGGTCTTTTCTTCCATCGCGGTAGTGAGAGAACGAATCGAAGATGAAACTGACGAGTTTTAAGGTAAGTTTTGGAAGCAAATCCGAAGATTCGAGAGCCAAGGCCTACCACACGTGGCAGCACTAAGGAGGGAACGTGTACGCTCCAGCAGAAAGGAAGATCTGGTGTCATGGGGTCTAGGGTTTTACCACCCGGGTGGGTGAGAGAAGCCAGCTTGAAGATGTTCTGGCACCTCTTAAAGGGAAAGGTGATCTGCCAGAAAGTGTGGATAGAACATAGCCACGTCCCTAGAAAATATGTTTTGAAAGAGTTTGACAAATGACACCTGTCATGTTCACCAGGTGGGGTAACAGATTGTACATCTGGGGCCAAAGTCTGCAAAAATCACAAAGTTATGAGTAAATGTTGAAAAACTTTAACATTTATTTATAACGTTGTTTTTTGACGTTTTGACCCCAAATCTTTAAACATAGTTTTTTAGGACCCCATCTTATGGTCAAACAGGCGGAATTTCTATAATCACATCCAAAAGGTGATTTTCACAGAGCAACAGTGAAAACATGTTTTCGAAGGGATTGGAAACATGACACCTGTCATGTTTATGAGGTGGCATAACAAGATGGCTAAATTGAAAGTCTGGGGCCAAAATCTGCAAAAATCACAAGTAAACATTGAAAAAGAAAATCACAGTTTCTTCATAACTCTGTTTTTTTCACATTTTGACCCTACAATTTTAATATAGTCTTTTCATGACCCCATCTATGATCAAGACAGGTTGAGTTTTTTAACGCTAATCCAAATGGTGATTTCAGGGAGCAAATGCGTAGACATGTTTTAGAGGGCATTAGAAAAATTACACCTCCACTGTTCACGAGGTGGGGTAAAAAGAAGGCTACGTTGAAAATCTGGGCAAAAATGTTAAAAAAAAAAAATTATGAAGAAATGGTCAGCACTGGTAGTAGTAGAACATGCCAGTCGGTCATCAGAGTTCAGCAGTAGACCGGATAGGTAAGTGAGCACGTGTGTGTGTGGGGGAGGAGGGTTGGTGAGTGCTAAGAGGGGGATCCGGGTGAGAGGGTTAGAGAGTAGAACAGGTCGATGGACAGTTTTCTTGGTTTCAGGTAACAAAACAAAAAATAAAACGGGCGACGAGGGATGGTTTTCTTTGTTGCAGGGACTGACACTGGGGTTTGGGCACCCCAGTGTCGATGTGGTTTGGCAGTACCAGAGATGGGCACCGCAGTGTTGCATGCTGCTGCGGGGATTATCATTTTCCGGTGGCTAGGTTAGGCACCCAACCGCTGGAATTTGGGGGGGGCGGGCTGTTGTGGTTTCTAGCAGCTGGATTGGGAACCCGACTGCTGGACTTTGGTGTGGGGGGCTTGTTGTGGTTTCCAGTCATGGGATTGGGTAACTGACCACCAGACTTTGGTGGTGGTGATGGTGGTTGTTGTGCTTTATAGCTGTGGAGCTAGGCACCTGACTGCCGGAATTTGGTGTGTGTATGTTGGGAGGGGGTTGTCCTGTTTTCTGGCAATGGAGTTGGAAACTCAACTACTGGACTTTGGAGGGAGACTTTTGTGTTCTGTGGGGTTGGGCACCAGACCACTAGACTTCTTGAAAGCTGTGTGGGACAGGAGGATGCCGGCGGCAGGACTGAGCAGACCACTGCTGGTGCTATAAAGCTGGGTTGGGCAGAAGTGGGATGCTGCTTCAATGCCTGATGACGGTGACATGAGAGGATACAACTGCACTGTGATAGATGCAGCTGCATCCTTTCATATGTGAAAAGTTTCCACCCATCAGCGAGCAAAGTATTGTCTGCAGCAGCACTGTCATGGCTTGTTGTTGACTCACACACCTCCTGCAGGCTCAACTGCATTGGATGCAACAGCACACACCTCCCCAACCCCTACACTGTCCGAGTGGCCCCAATATGTTTTGCCTGCACATGTGCACAAGCAGACATAAAAAAGGCAACCATGCAGATCCAAACGGCTATCACGTGATTTCCTTGATGTGTACTTTAGCTAAACTTTTTAGCAGAATCCTTTAAGTAAGACTAGGTGATTGGGCTGATAGCAACAGTATTATTTCCAAAAAACAGCTTGGCTTTAGACATAAACGTTCAATAGCTGATGATATATTTATTCTACATTATTTAATTAGAAAGTATGTCCTGTGGAAAAGAGTAGTCTTTTTGTAGCGTTCCTATATAAAAAGGGCACTTTTGATAATGTCCACAGAAAAGCACTTTGGGGCATAATGAGGAAACATGGAATTGACAGTTATTTACCTGCACTTACTCATCTGCGTCATACAAATAATAGTATTAAAGTTAGATATATACTAGCAGACGCTCCAAAAATGAAAAAAAAAAGTCTAAATATTATTTTGTACGCAAACGATGCATTATTTATTTCCCACTCTGCTGGAGGGTTGCAGTTTGCCCTAGATATCATAGCTAAATCACTTGCAAGTTTAAAACTACATGGAAATACTGTACTGTCAAATCAAAATTAATGACCTTTGGAAGGCTAAACAAATGTTTAGATTTTCATGGAAAGTTAATAATGGTGTTGTGGAGGAGGTATAAGAAATCAAATATCTGGGTAATATGGTATCTAATAAAGATCTACTGTATGGAAACTGCATCTTAATTCACTTAAACAAGCAGCCAGACAATCGACTTTAGGAATAAACCGTTCTGAGAAATTGTTTGCCCATCATTCATTTATGGCCATGTTAAGAAGCTATGCAGCAAAGAGTAAATTCTATGCTATTGTATGGTGCAGAAGTATTGGGCCTCATCACAAAAGTAAAGATTCTGGAACCAATTTAAAATCTCCTCCTAAAATTGGCTGTGGGACTTATGCAGATGGTTCCAGCAGAACTTCCTAGAGCTGAAACTGGAACATTCTCGTTATTTAAACAAAGACAAGGACACTACACTACTGGATCAAGTTATGTAAAAATCCATCTAACACTATTATATGCTTGCTAGGAAGAGATACTGAATTATAAGGCAAGGAATATAAATACTTCAACGAGGATTAAACCGGGCAGGAATCCACACCCTCTTAAAAACTGCATGACAGTTCCACCATCTTGGTCATCTTTCTCCACTGACTACTTACTATAGGACAGTTCCACCACCTAAAAAATGACAGTTCCATCACTTAGAAATCTAGAAGCAAGAGTTACTCCATATTAATATTTACAGTTTAACCACTGTACTTTGAATGTGTTTTTCTTACTGGACTCACATTAAAGTCAGCATGGTCTTTCTTGTGTTTTGGTTGATGTGACCAGGGTAAAGAGATCAAAAAAAAGTATACAGTATCAAGAAAATAATTATATATATATATATATAGATATATATATAATATAAAATGGGGGAAAAAAGTAGCTCCAAATCCAATCTTCTGACTGTATAAAACACATCACATGACCGTGCATATATCAGAGCGTGACTGCACACCTGCACTTTTACCCTCCTCCAAAACAATTTTGACATTTTATAAGATAGATAAACCACTCTGAGGTGTGCGGTCGTGCTCTGATATATGCACACCTTGGGTGGTTGATGCACGAAGCCGTAACAACACACACCAAGGCATGCGTATATCAGAGTGCGACCGCACACCTCAGAATGCTTTATCTATGACATAATTTCTAGCTCCGAGATGCCCTACTTAGGGAGAGAAGGACACTAAGATATATGATGCTTGGTGGGGCATGCTGAAGACAGAGATTAGGGCCTAGCATAGAAAATGTTTCAAATCCTGTCAGAGACACTTACCCATAGTCTGACTCTGAGCAAGTCTTCTAACCTCTCAGTGCCTCAGCCTGCTCAGCTATAAAAACAGGTAAAAGCAGGACTCCACTGGTAATGGGCCTTTGCATCTCAGCTGGGCTGTCCTGGGTAAATAAACTGCAAACAAAACAAATCTTCCTCCCTTAATTACCCATTAAAGTCTTTGGGGCAGGGACTGCTTAGAGTGCATACATCCCATTTCAAATCAGCAAGGGATTGAGCTTTCTCTATGGCGACCCCGGTCATGAGAAACACCCTCCCATCTGAGTTTCCCAGGGCTCCTACCGCTAACAGTTTTAAAATCAAACTGTGGTGTCGTGCCTTCATTAAGGCCTTCCCCAGTTATTTTGTACTTTGAATACTGGTTAAAGTTCCGTTACTGAGATATTATTTATTGTTATACTATATCATTACAAAACACCATTATATTGTCAGCTTATCTGTATTTGTGGGTGTTTATCAGATGATAAAAGTGCTCTAAGATTTGGAAGGACGCTCTGTAAAATACAATAACAGCTACTACTACTTCTTCCGCTTCTGTTATTTTTTAATTACCACTGTACTTCAATTTCTCTCTTTCTCCCCTTCCTACACTGTGTTTCCCTTGTTTACTTTGCCCCACTCCTTCCTCTATCCTTCCTATCATGCACTGATTCCTGGACTATCCCTGCCCTTGTCCATCATTCTGCTTCCTTCACTGATGCTTCCTGGTCCCTTCCTGTAACCCCTTTGTGTCATTATTAAGATATGTCCCATTCCCTTTGAAAACTATGCAACATTTTCCATGCAGTTACAACATAATGGGTTCTTTTTTATTTCTAGTTTACAGTGTATTTACCCAGGTAGCCCAAATGAGATGCAACATCTGGTCTCAGTGGGAATCCGCTTCTACCCAATTTTACTGCTGAAGGGCCGAAGCACAAGGTGGGTAGTACGGTCCTCAGGGATACGGAGGTCCTACATCCTAGATGCACCAACAGCCCATTGGGATGCAAGGTTTGACAGTGCCATGCCTCCTTGGGACATGCTGCTGTCACTTCCAGAAACATCAGCCACTATCTGGCATCCACTCTGCTAGAAGTCCTTTTTATTTTTGGATCTCTAGACTCCAAGTGGGCAAAAACTACTGAAAGCCCATGGTTAAATGACGTAACCCTTTTGGGATTTGAACCTGGGTCTCCTTTTCCCATGCTGCATCATACTGCCTCACAAGGTTCCTTGCACATCCAATCTGTAGTTCCAAACTTTCTTGTGGTGTTCCTAACTGCCTTTCCCTTCTTATTTTAATGTTTATCTCCCAGCTGCTCTATGACCTTCAGACCTCTTCTCCCTTGATCCTTGCCGACCTTCTTCCCATCAGCACACCTCACTCCGAACTCATGCTACACTCCTGACTGCCACCTCTTGACTGGCCTCCACACGAAGAACCAAGCCATGGTAGGACCCTGGTTAGCTAGGACTTCACACAGATGTTCAGCCAGCTCAGATGGGGCGGGGAGAAACAAGACTGGATTGAGGGTACGTTGATATGAGGGCTTGTCCAGGATGTCAGGTGCGCAGGCACCAAAATTCTGCCCCCATTAACACCACCCATCTCCCCATGTTCAGTCTCCTTTGCCAGTTTCTGGCCTCTGAGCAGGGGTGTAGCCAGGAATTTCTGAGCTGCACACCAAGTGGATTCACTGCTACCACTGCCGCCCCCCCCCCCCCAATTAGGGTGAGCTACCCCTCCCCCACCATGACCGTCCATGCCCTCTCAGACACTAGCGTCATTTTCTGTGTTGTATGCCAGCACCCCACCACCCCACCAACAAAGAGACACACACACACACACACACACACACACCACCACAAGGTGTCAGACTAAGACTGGCTTTTGGTTACAATATTGCATTGTGACAAGCCTCTGTACGTCATCAAGGTAGCCAGTCCCACAGAGGTCCATTCTCCCACACACACCACACCACCACTACCAGGTGTCAGACTGACAGACTGGCTTTTGGTTACAAGATTGCATTGTGACAAGCCTCAACCTCTGCAAGGTAGCCAGTCCCACTGAGGGCCATTCTCACACACACACACCTCCCACCGAATATCAGTCATACTGCAGCCCAGTAGCCACAGTAACAAGTCACCAACTCAGACATATGGTTTTGCTTCCGGTGCTGCAACCATCAACTAAACCATTTGCACCAAAGAGCCCTACACCTCTGGGTTTGGTTCTGGATCCATTTTAAAAAACTGCTCCACCCCACAGAGCCAATACCACCCCAACATGGTATGTTCACTTTCTCTTTTTTTGCATGATATGTTCATACCGCCTCCCCATGCTACACTGGCCCCCACTCCTTCAGGCTCCACAAGTTCCCCCCGACCCCACTGACCTTTTAACCAGCCCTCCTCAGGTCCTCAAATCGTAGCCGATCCCCGGGATATCCCAGCGTATCCCTATCGCCGGGCGGGTCCCCCTCCTCCAAGGGGGAAGGGCACCAGGGTGGTAGGGGAAGACCCCCGGCACACACTTCATTAGGGCCCAGGGATGCTGCTGAGGAACAGGAGGCCCTGGACAGGTACTGGGCGTGCTGGGGAGCAGGAGCCGTCATCTAGGCGGCCAGCGAGCAGTTTTTCCAGTTTTCTGTGGGGGCAGCGTGGTGGCGATCAAAGGCATGCATATCCGCTCCTCCCCAGTTAACTTGGGCGTACACCCTGCGATGTCCAGCCTCCGCTGAGCCAGCAGGCACGGACCTATTCCCTGCCCTCCCCAGAGAGGGAGAGCTGTCGTGGGATGCTCGATCCTTCTCTCCCCCGGCCGGCCCTCCAGTGACCCGGGCTCATTCCCGAACCCGGGTCGCTGGCGTCGCAAGTGGAAATCCAACCGCTGCGCCGGCGGGCCGGCCATATGTTCACTTTCAGCAAAAGAGATGTTCCAGGAGTAGAGGACACAGGATGAAGTTTGAGGGAAGGCGATTCAAAGGAAACAGGAGGAAGAATGTAACAGAACAGGTGGTGGACAAGTAGAACACCCTGCCAGAGGAAATAACGGGGTTTGAAACAATCACAGGATTTAGGAATGCATGGGATAGACATAAGGGAATTCAGGAGGGGCAAGGGGCAGACTTCTAGGAAAACAGTGAACTTACAAGTTCAAACGAGCAGACTAGATGGGCTGTAGGCACTTATCTGCTGATAGTGTCTATGCACATCATACAGACCCAGGCCAGGGGTGTTCCAAGCAAAAATCTTTAGGGATGCAGGCTATGCCCTTGAACAAATATTTACTTATAACAGGAGTGCTGTGCATATTTATGGATCAGTCTGCTTTAACTGTTGCATAAATATCCCCTCCACACTCCTGTGTGCCAAAGGACAAGGTTTACCCAACCTAGTCAAGTCATAAATGTAATACAACAGTTCCCCCGAAGGCTCAAACACCCCCGGTCTCATTGTAATAGTTACAGTAAAGCATTATCCTGGTGCCGACAACTGCAAATTTAGGCTGCCACAAGTCAATGTGTAGTTAGTATCATTATCTATAATATAAAGTCTGACTTGGAAATGGCAAGCAATTTGCCAGCACTAAGTCAGTGAACATGTTGGACTTGGCAAGTACCCCCACCACTGCCACAGTAACACTAAATATCTCCCCCCGGCGTTACCTGATGGAGGCTGAGCAGAGTTACACGTGTTTGACTTTGTAACCCCACCCTAGAAGGCTGCATGGAGTAAGGGGTATAAATTAATACCAAATGCCAACAACCTTTCAGAATCCTGTCCCATGTGTATCCCAGTCCGCTTCAACTGGTGGTGGTGGGGCAGGGGGGGTGAGATGGGACTGGGAGATGACCACAATAGAAGCAGCATGTGGCAAACCACCAGGATGCCAAACAGCTAGATGACAAAACAGAATTGTAAATAGGAAGCATTGCCACTGCTGTTGCGCTGGCGGGCAAGTGAAGATTTTACCTCAACCTAGAATTGCAAGCAAACTAAGTAACAGACTCCAAGGGGCATATTGAAGGACATTTTGCTAAACAGCGGCTGGACAGAGACAGCCAGGATTGGTGCACCCAAAAGGCATTCATAGTAAACCACCAGATATTTTACTTCCAAGCTATTTACTCTCACTAGCCCAGCTTTAATACAACATTCTACTTCCAGTGGGCTTCTGCTTCTGTTCTACAGCCAGATTAATAAAACAGTGCCCATTTCCCCAGTATTACCCCATTGCCATTTGCTATTCAAATCAGACTAGATAAATTATATTACAAGTAAGTAAGGGAACAGGCACATTATGACAGGCCTCCAGAGGACCAGCGGTATTAATCTTTTGAGACAGTAATATTTGTCCTGACAGAACTCAGGGCTTGCAGACACTGCACAGCTTGAGATAAACAGCTGTTACAAATAAAATCAATAGTGCTAGAAACAATTTTTTCCTGTTCTTCAGGGCCCAGGAACCAACACCACTTGTGCCATTTTTTTTTATTTTTTTTAAACCAGCACTCTACTTAATATTTAGTATTTGCACCACACTAACTGACAAAGAGCAACTACACACACACTATATATACACACACACACACACACACACACACACACACACACACAGTATAGCAAGCACACTACCACCAACATTCAGGTGTATATAAATCATACATGTGCACAGCTGTGTGCATATGCATGCATTAAATGCAAGCTTAAGAAATACACATATGCATTCAGTTGAATTTCCACATGCCTACGGGTATAGGGGGGTATGAGGTGCAGCCAAGTGCCTCCACACAGAGGAAGTAAATCCAACGTAATGCACATTTCTGGGGTGTTAATTTCCCTTATAAAATAGGTAAAATGTCAATATACAAACCAAAAAAAAAATGAGGCCAGCCCAGTGGCACGGAAGGGTGAGGCATCAATTGCCTTACCTCTTGTATGCCAGTGACCTGTGTTTGGGGAATGAACGTGGGTTGCCAGCCAGTGTGAGACAGACAGTGTCCCAGGGCTGCTCTCCTGGGGAGGGGTTGCCAGCTGTCTCAGCCCTTGACCACTGGATGGAGGCCTGCTGCTGGTGCAGGCACAAGCAACTTGAAGAGAAGGGCCACGATCTCACAAGGGTGTGCACACACACATACACCTGATGTGCTGTCATGGCAGTGGAACCAGGTAAAACACACTGGGTTGGCATGGGCTACATGAAGTCAATAAGGCATGCCTGCCTACATCTGGCCTATGCCATAGACCACCCTGCCCAATCTGGATGTGTGTCACCAACTGGGGGGGAATGCAGCCCTCCCCTACCCAGTCCCACCACAGGGGCAATCTGTTCAGGGATCTGTGGCATGATGGCATGGTACAGCAGGTGCCAGCTGAGGGGAAGCAGAGACAGAGCCGAGAGCCCACCCACACCACCTGTGGAGAAATACCTATATAGAAAATAAACTGAACACTTTAAATGACCTGTGTGGTCATCTGATTGTACTGTACAAATCAGGGTACAGGATTCCCATTTCATAAGTGCACATTGTTTCTATGATGGGGGGATAGGTCTTGCAGGCATCCGCAAGTTGACGGAGTGAGACAAGGGGAGGGCAAAAACAGTAAATAAAAACAGTAAAGACTGGGCAGACAGTACAGAGGGCCCATATTTGTGTCCTAAGCTGAGAATGTCCACCTCAGCCTGGCAGAGCAGAGCTATGTCAGAGGTGAAGCACTCAGTCGCCAGGTATGGGGTACAATCAACTGATCATCTGGCATTGGATAGCACTCTGGCAGGCAGTCAACAAGCATTTGGTCAGCACTGAGAGTGGTGTCTAATTTGTGGTAAGGGCCAGAAGCACTGGTAAACCCAACTTGGATTCCCACAGATCTAGGGACAGGGTTTTAAAAGAACCATATCATGCAGCAGTTAACTTGATACAAAAGAGACAAAGACTAGCTGGATGGAAGTTACTGGTCAGTTAGTTTAAATATAGCACTGTAAAGAAGACAAATAAAAACAAAGTCTCTTCCTATTTTTGGAGTGAAGAAGCCATCTGCTAGGTCACTTCACTTAGAGAAAGAATTTTGAATGTGTCTGGCACAGCGCCATTACTGGGGAAGGATGCTACTGCCAGACATTCTAGAGTTCAATTCAGCAGGCTGCCATCTTAGACACATGAAAACCATCATCCATCCATATAAACCCATTTCTGGCTTTCAGGCAGCTACCATCCCACTACTTGGTTTAGTGCACCTTTCCTGGTTCCTCATTTCCATTTCCTAAGGTCCACTTCCCCTGGAGTTAGTCTACATAGTAAGAGGGTGGAGGGCACAACCCCCCCCACATGGGGAGTGTGAGGGACACTGCCCTCCGCAAAAAGAGACCACTGAATTTCCCATTCAGCATTATCTATGTGCCCTTTTGACATTCACCGTACTTTCGTTGCCGTGGTCTGACTCAGTCGGGCGCAAACACACCAGCCCGGCCCAGGCAACAGTGGCAGCTCCAGCTTCTATTGGTTACCAGGCACTGGGTGGGCACCATGCTAATGTTAAGCATCTGCAATAAACATGCCATTCCCATTTTATTTAGTTTCTCATGGCAGGAGAACCAGGAAGTCTCTCCCACCCTCCTTCCAGCAGTCATCACCTTTCAGAACTGGTCCCCATGGATTGCCCACAGTGGCAGGGTCAGGAGAAGCAGGCCCGCCCCCCCCCCTAAAAGCAGGGAGAAGCAGGGCCATCCTCTGAGAGCCAGGAGAAGCAGGGCCATCCCCTTGAGCCAGAAGGGGAAGCAGCGCCATTCTCCCTACCTCCCCTGCCAGAGTCAGGAGAAGCAGGATAATTGCCTTCACCAAGCCAGGAGAAGCAGGGCCATCCCTATCCCTTTCCAGCAGGAGTCCACCTCCCACAACTGGTCCCCCATGGATTGCCCACAGCAGCAGGGCCAAGAGATAGAGGGCCATGCGTTCCCCTCCCCCCCGTACTGAGACATTTCCAAACAAATCTTAAAAAAAACACACAAAAAAAAAACAGCCACTCACTTCAAAACAAACAAACCCAAACACAAGCAGTCAGAACCCTGTCTCAGGTGCTGTGCCACGCAATAGTGCCAATGCCAAACTGACAATCTGCAGTGCTGGTGTGCAAAAGCTCCCTCCTTGGCGACTCCTGCTCTGATCAAGTTCAACTAGCAGAGACAATCAGTAGTCACCATCTCCCTCAGCTCCTGCGGGTGGCAGTTCTGATTCACCTCACCCGACGGGAGTCGTGACTAAGTACAGACAGAGAAGAGTCAGAGATAGTCACCTCACCACAAGCCAGGACTGGGTGTCCAACGGTCCGGTCCCACTCGTAGTCCCAGGCGTACTCCACGCGTCCTCTCACTCAGGCTCAACTAAAGTGATACAGTCAGTGATTTACAGCTTCTTTCACTTCACTCTCCCAGCCAGTGACCTGGGTGGGTGGCGTGGAGTTGGACCTGTCCTGACCTGGATGAACCGACCCGAGTCCCGAACACCCGACCTGTCCCCAGGAAGCCTGATGGGTGTGCTAGTAGACAGTAGTAACACTGTAGTCTGTAGCGTGACTCAGACTGTCTGAACTAAGTGGTGTCTCCCCACCTGTGGCCCGCCTCGCTCTTGGCATTTCTCTGATGCACCCACTGATGAAGACAGTGACTGACCGACTGTCTGGGGAGCCGACTGCTGCTCAATGCTGTGCCACCGTTGCTGAATAGGTCTTCAGGCTCCCTCCTCGTCTCTGCTCCCAACTGCACAGCCAGGCGCCATGTGCCACCAACTAGTAGTCAGTCTGCCTGCGGACTCGCAGACAGCAAGCACTCACTCGCTTCTTCACGCCACGTCGTCCACTACCGCTAACTTCCAGAATCCTAGCAGAGACTAGGTCTTCACCAACTGCAAAACAATCGATCGTCTCCAGACAGCGAGGAACTCAGTCTCGATTCGAAATGAAATAATGCACCTAATGCCGTGGACATTTAAAAATCCCACGCGACCCACCCCTAACTAGTCACGCCTTGATTTTTTAGAAAGCGGACCTGATTGAGATGGCAAAACATATCTCAATCAGGTCCGCTGTTGCATGACATATGTTTAGACCCCACCCTCCACCTTTAAAAAAAACTAAAAGGCTTGGCGGCTGGGAAAACACGAGGGAAAAAAAACAAAGCAAACAAACAAAAAAACTACACACTAGTCGGCTCCCGCTACCCTCCCACTGATCTTCAGCACGCCCTGGTGTGTCTGGCATATCGGTAGCTACGCCCTTGCCTCTGAGGGAAGAGCTGATAATGTGTGGTCATCCACAACATCAAGGTCCTCCACCAAACCCACCAGAGGAGACATTCATGCATTGGGGATTGCTTCCCCCAGTGTCTGGACTTGCTGCCTCCACAAATCCATCGCCCCAGCGGTGGGAGTCGGGCTCGCAGCGTGAACCTGAGTCTACCACATGGGACTGCAACACACTCTGTCGGAACCACCATGGCAGGCTGCATATGGTATCCCTTCTTATCCCATCTCCCATAGTGTCCAGTTCAATACATTGGCTGTTTCACCTTTCCACAGCTCACACATTTACTCGTGCATCTGAAATTTATATTCCCAGTGATGTTACTTTTGTCCAGTCTCTTCTGTCCCCAGTCCCATGTTGCCATCTTCTCTCTGATGAACAGCTGGTCTCAATAAACCAGTGGTCCCTTCATCATCTATTTAGCAGTCTGCTACAACTTGATTCTAGGTCATCCCAGGCCAGCTGTCTGTAAGCTTCCTGTATTCTTGAGGTCCAGACCTTGGAATTAAGAAAATGCCATAGAGACGGGTGTCCTGACTGAGAGAGAGAGAGCTGATTCAGGAAATTCTTAAGCTGAGATAATGCAGTAAAAGCCTAGGTGACCTGTAAATAAACTAAAAAGGAAAAATGAATGGTGTGTGTTTGTATTTTAACATTTTTAATTTTTTATTTTGCAGCTTTTTACCAGGAAAGACACTTGTTTCCAGGGGCATCCTCGGAGCACATGGAAGTTAAGTGACTTGCTCATGGTCACACACAGTATGGCAGTAGTGTCTGTAGGATTCAAACCCAGTTCTAGGTTTGCAGCCCAGTGCTGTTAACCACTACGCTATACTGCCTTCCATAAAGCAGTAATAATTTATTTATTCAGCCAGCAAGTAAGTCTTGCGTGCACAAATGTTACATTTCACACAGAGAAATGTAACATTTAGGCATGTGAAACTTATTTGCTGAATGTAAATAAATTACATTTCTTCTACACTCTAAATAGTAAGCCAGCCTAGGGAAGAGAAAAAAATTCAGATCTGCCCTCTTCTTTAGCTCATTAAAGGAATGAGCTGCTCTCTAGATACAAAGTACAGTTACATAACAACTTATCGTAACAGTAGATCTTCGAGAGGCGCTCTTGCAGCAGGTAACACTTTTAGGACTAAGCCTCCAGGCACCAGGACCCCACAGAAAACTTCTAGCTAGCAGTATCCAGCGGGGGACCGCCCCCAACATTGGCCCACCCCGTCACGTACAGTATAAAAGGGGTGGTCCCCCAACCCATCCCAGTTCTCCCGCCAGAGACTCCAGTAAGTTGGTAAAATTGGAGAGCCAAGGCGGTTCCTCTGGGAGAGGAAATAAAGGAATCTGAGATGGAGACGCAGCTACCAGGGGGAAGGAGGGAGGGAAATACAGTACCTGCTGCAAGAACTCCTCTCGAAGATCTACTGCTACAGTAAGTTCTTACATAACTGTGCTATTTTACTTCAAGATTCGCTCTTGCAGCAAGTAACACCTTTAGGACAGAGTCCCAAGCAGTAATGGAGAAACCCCAGGAAGAAGGGTGGAGGCAGAAGTCACCCAAAGAAATTAGGACAGGAGGCCTTGAAGGACTGCAAGTCCAAAGCCTGCCTTGTGGCGAGAAGTAATGTCCAAACTGTAGTGTTTCACAAAGGTGAAGTGGCTGCTGCATAAATGTCAGCAGCAGACACATTCTTCAGTGAGGCAAAGGAAGCAGCCATGCCCCTGGTAGAATACCCTTGATTGAGCCCGGCAAGGATTTGTTGTGCTGTTTGTAGCAAAAAACAATGCAATTAACCATTCGGACAAACACTGCTTAGAAACAGGAGCCCCTACCATGTGTGGGGGGGGGCCAAAGAAACAAAAAACTGATCAGCTTTTCGCAAGGGTTTGGTTCATTCTAGGTAATAATGCACTGCTCTGTGAACATCCAGAGTACGTAGTAATGCCTCCCCATGATTCAAGTACTCTGGGTAATACACCGGAAGGTGGATGTCCTGATTCAAGGTAAACTCTGACACCACCTTAGGAAGAAACTTACAATTCATTCTCAAGGATACCCTGTCCTTGTGAAAAATCAAATACGGCTCCTTACACATTGAGGCCTGGAGCTCAGAAATCCTTCAAGCAGAAATAGTAGCAACTAAAAGTAATGCCATCCATGACAGAAGACGCAGCTTGCAACTTACGGCAGGTTCAAAAGGAAGCAAAGTGAGCTTTTCAAGAACAAATAAATGATCCCATGGTGGGACAGGATCCCTGATAGAAGGCTTCAAATGCAAAATGCCCCGCAGGAAGGTATGGGGAAGGTCCAGCTTCACAATAGCCTTGCCCTTAATTGGCACGTGGTAGGCCAAAATGGCAGACAAGTGAACCTTAAGCAAATAGTAACTGAGTCCTGCATCAGATAAGGAGAGGAGGTACTCTAATATCGAGTTCACCAGACAGGAGAACGGGTCTAAATGCCGAGCGGTGGGCCAGATGCAAAACCACTTCAATTTCACAGCATAAGTTGCCCTAGTGGAGGGTTTCCTGGCAGCCACTAGGATGTCCACCATTCTGGGTGATACCCCCAAATCTAGAGACGGCTAGGTCTGCAGGAGCCACGCATGGAGATGCAGAGATCTAAAATCTGAATGTACAAGGGTTCCCTGTTCCAGGAAGAGCAAGTCTGATCAGATGGGCAGGAAAATCTGAGGCTCCACAGCCAACTGCTGAAGCAATGGAAACCAAATCTGGTGTGGCCAGAAGGGTGCCACAAGGATCATGTCTGCCCCTTAGGACTGCAGTTTGAGGAGGACCCTCTGTAGTAGAGGGAAGGGAGGGGAAAGTCTAAAGGAACCTCCCTGATCAGGAGAGGGACAACGCATCTTGCCAGAAAACACCAGGCCCTGGATCTCGTGAGCAGAAACTGGGCAGTTTTGGGTTGGACGGGGAGGCAAGTTGATCTAGTTCTGGATGACCCCATCTGTCAAAAAGATCCTCTACCACTGAGGGATGAAGCCCCCACTCGTGGGCCCTGGACCAAGAACAGCTCAGACTGCCAGCCAAGGTGTTTTGGATGCCTGGGATGTGGACTGCTAATAAGTCTAGGTAATGGTCCATCGCCCAAGTCCACACTCGCATGGCTTTCCTGCAGAGTGGGTAGGAATGAGCCCCCCCTTGCTTGTTGATGTAAAACACCACTGACATGTTGTCAGTTGAAGCAACAGAGGGCCCAACAGCAGAACTGTCTGAAAGGCCTGAAGGGCATACAGAACTGTTCTCATCTCCAAAATGTTGATATGAAGATGAAACTCGTGTTGCTCCCAGGACCCTTGTGTCTGGCGACCTTCCAGTGAGCTCCCCAGCCCTGACCTGATGCATTTGTGGTCAGGATCTGTCTGGGGGCCTCTTTCCAGAGACAAACTCCTTTGGAAAGGCTGGAGGAATTCAACCACCAAAGCAGTGCTTGTTTAACTGGGCTGGATACCAGGACTTGTTGGTCCAGGTCATCTGACCTCTGATCCCACTGAACTCTCAGGTTCCACTGGATCGTCCTCATGTATAGCCTGGCAAAAGGAACCATGACAATGGCGGCTGCCATGTGTCCTAAAAGCTGGAGGACATTCCTGACCGAGACTTGATGAGCCGAGGAAAGCTGCCATGCGTGGGCCTGGAGGCGTTCCACTCTGTCTTGAGGAAGAAAGGCTTTTCGATGGGCTGTGTCCAGAATTGCCCCTATGTATTGTAGCTGCTGACTTGGCCAAAGGGAGGACTTTGGGAGATTTAAAGTGATCCCCAAGTCCTGAAACAGGTATAAAATGGTCTGTATGGTGCACAGCAGCTGGTCCCTTGTGGGAGCGGGTAGGAGCAAGTTGTCAAGGTAGGGGAAGACACAATGCCTCTGCCTCCTGAGAGCTGCAGCTACCACTGCAAAGCATTTGGTGAACACTCTGAGTGCCAAAGACAGGCCGAAAGGCAGAGCCCTGAACTGATAGTGATGCCCCTGAAACCGGAAGTGAAGGAACCTCCAGTGCAACTGAAAAACCAGAATATTGAGGTATGCTTCCTGCATGTCCAGGGAGCATAGCCAATCTCCCTGATGGAGCAAGGGTAGAAGTCCTATGAAAGTCATCATCCGGAACTTCTTGTATTCGATATGCTGGTTCAGGTGACTAAGGTCTAAGATTAGACGGAGATCCCCCATTTTCTTTGGCACCAGGAAGAAGTGAGAGTAAACCTCCTTCACCTGTTGTGCTGGCAGAACCGGTTCTATGGCTTGCTTGTGCAGGAGAGCCTGGATCTCTTCCGTGATGAGAACGCTGTGGGCCTGGGAGTAATGGGAATGAATCAGAGGGCTGTCTGGAGGAACTTTAGTGAACTTGAGAGTGTGCCCTTTCTCGACAAGTTGCAGGACTCACCGATCGGTGGTTGCCCGATGCCCCCCCCTGAGTGTGCAAGGAAAACGGACCCCCCACCACCTACCCCAAGGTGTCAGCTGGGGGTCGGCAGCGAGTCAGGCTGAGGTGCCAGGCAGAGAGCGCAGACTGGGAGGTTCTAGGGGCCCGAGGGTCTGAACCACTAGAGGCAGGGGTGGAGGCCCTTCGCTTGAAGCCTGACCTCTGCTGCTGCTGCTTTCCCCTGAGCTGATGTCTGGTGTTCCTCCGAAAGGACTGCTTGGAGTTCTGATTTGACTGAGATTTGTATGTATGGATCTAATAGCTTTGCCAGATTCCTGCACCCAGGTGATAATGTTCTGTGAATCCTCACCAAACAACACCGGTCCTCTGAAGGGGGCATCCATAATCTTGGATTGTACGTCCCATGCAAAGCTGGTCACCCGCAACCAGGAGTACCGCTGAATACAAACAGACAGTATCATAGGATGCTCTGAGGATGTGGTTACCGATGTCGGATCCTGACTTCAGGCTCGCCATAAGTTCAGTCCGGCCTGGGCAGTCTGGCATGACCTAGGTCACCTCCACCACCTTGTCCCATAGGGAATTTTGTTATTGAACCATGTGGGCAAGGAAGTTTTGGGAACGAATGGCACACACAGAGGAAGAGTAAACCTTCTTAGCCAGATAATCGAATTGCTTTGAATCCTTATCAGGTGGTTGCATACTGAGGTGCCGAGGTCTCTTGGACCTGTTGTGGGCAGCATTAATGATGACAGAGTCCGCCTCTGGTTCCTCCCCGTAACAGGGGTTGTCCCTGGGTACAGTATATAGCCAGTCGCATTTCTTCAATACAGCTGGCATAGAAAAGGGGCACTTCCAAGCAAGCTTGTTTGCATCTTTGTATGATTCGACCATAGGAGGGACCACCATGGGCAAGGTGTCTTTCCTCCTAAGAAAGATAGCCATATTCTTGTGTTCTATATCCAGCTCCTCGGTGACCCAGCCGTTAAGTTAAGTTGTTGGATGTGACACATCACATCCATAAACGCTGGGTTGTCGGATGGGGACCGGGGCGTGTCTTTGCCACCGTCTGGCTCCAACGCCAGGTCCGAATCCCCTCGGCTAGGGTCAGAGGAAGAGTATCCATCAAATTCCACAAGTCTGGGGAGGGGGAAGGTGAGCACGGATACTTTTGCGGCCGACCCTGTGAAAGGAATGTATCACCTCCATCTGGCGTCAGGGCAGCCCCCCTTAGAATGGGGGTAGGTAGACTGGCTGGAGGCTTGTCCGGAGGTGCTCCCTGAGGGGATGGCTGAGGGGATGGCTGAGGGGGTGCCCTGGGTGCCTGCTTGTCTTTGAAAAAGGCCCACCAAGCCGAAAAAAGCTTGTTTAGGCCCTGCAGTGGACCCTGTGGAGGAGCTGGTGCAACCGGCGTCAGGGTGTTAGGTTTAGATAGCCCCGGTGTCTGGTCATCAGGTTAAGGCAACTCAGGCATCAGAATAGGATGATCTGGGGTGCTTGGCGTCAGACCCAGAGGGATGGCACCATCTGGATCTGGCTTCCGGTCATCGGATGTCGGAACCTCGGGCACCGACTGGGGATGGGAGTCAGGTACAGCCGACAACTTCATAGGATTTGGCGACGGGGTCCCCCGAAGATGCACCAGGCAGGGTCAGCATTGAGGAGACCGACGTAGGCTTAGGATGGCCGGAGACTGATCCGGCAGCTGCCTAGGCGGAGTCTCCTGTGAAGGGGAGCTAGCTCCCAAATGGATCAAATGCACCCTTTTTCTGGGGGCAGAAGGCGTCGATCCCGGGTGTCATCCTGAGGTGTCAGCTCCGGAAGTCGGGGTAGATTCAGCAGACACCCTGGCCGGGAGGGCGACAGATAAAGGCCTGCCACCCGAGCA
This sequence comes from Neoceratodus forsteri, assembly GCA_016271365.2. NCBI lineage: Eukaryota > Metazoa > Chordata > Ceratodontiformes > Ceratodontidae > Neoceratodus > Neoceratodus forsteri. The sequence continues at coordinate 1,552,414,231 of CM057450.1, forward strand.
CCCACCGACCGACCCACTTGACTTAGAGCCCACAGTATCAAAGGGCCTAAGCTTAAGTGACCGGGAGGCAGGGGATGAACCCCCGTGCCCCGAGGAACCTTCTCTCGTTACTGAGACAAGGAGAGGGAGGTTTAAGCACCGACTTCGTCAAGGACTTGGATCGATCTTCTGCCTGGGGTTTCTCATGGTGTTTTTCCCGGTGCTTGTGTTTGTCACTCAATTTCTTCTCTTTATGAGAAGAAGAAGATGAGGCTGGAGAGGAAGATGAACTCCTGTGGTGAAGCTCCTTCTCCATTTCAGATAATTTTTTGGAGAACAAAATGGCTTCAAGGGTTTTCTGGCGACGGAGTCTGGTGCGCTGGTTAAAGTCTTGGCAGTGCTGGCAGACCTCGATGTCATGGTCCGGGCCTAGGCAGAAAAGTGAGGCTGAACAGCCGTCATTATGGAGAATTTCCTTCCTGCATGTACACTTCGACTGCTGTCGCTCAATGGAAGATGAAGGAGAAGAAGACAACATGCAAAATTTTGAGGATGGTACTTATTTTGATGGAAAATAAGAAAACGTGGGTAGTGTGTAAAATGGCGGTCAACAAGCTGAAGGAGTTTGCAGAGGTCCAACTTGCGTGGTCAACAGCGGGAAATGAACTGGGGATGGGTTGGGGACTGCCCCTTTTATACTGTACGTGACGTTAGGGGCGGGCCGACTTTGGGGGTGGTCCACTACTGGATACTGCTAGCTAGAAGTTTTCTGTGGGGTCCTGGCGCTTGATGGCTTAGTCCTAAAGGTGTTACCTGCTGCAAGACTGAATCTCAAAGTCAGATCATGGTTTCACAAAAGGTAGATTCTGCCAAACCAAAGTGTTTGTCTTCTGCAAGCAGGTAACCAGGTAAGTGGAGAGAGGGTAGTCCATCTGGACATCCACAAAGCCTTTTTGATACTGTATCATGTGAAAAAACTCATGGATAATGTAGAGCAATATGGAGCCTACGAAGTTACAGGAGGGGGATAGCAAATTGGCTACTACATAGGAAGTAGAGGGGTTGTATAGTGTCACCATTCAGAATGGAAGGATATTCCAAGTGGAGTACCCCAGGGACTGGTGCTTGCTCTGTTGCTTTTAACATGTTTTTTATTGGCCGGCCCGCCAGGGCAGCAGCAAGCCGTCCATTTGCAGCGCGCCGACATCCCGGGTTCGGGGCAGACTCAGGAGTCGAGCCCAGCTGGGCGGGGAAGATTAAGCATCCCAGGGACTGTTCTTCTTCTCTAGGGGAGAGGCATTGAGTGTCGGCGCAATGCAGACCTCTGGCAGAGGCTGGGAGTACAGCACGCAGATGTGCTTGCATTTGAGGCGGGGTGGATGCTGGTCATCATCACATCCCCGCCTCCGGGGGTTTCTGCAGCAAAAAAGAAAAAGCCAGCCCCCACGCATGACATCGGCTCTGCCGCCTCCCCCACTGCCTACTCATGTCCACCGAGGGGGGGCCCTCTCCCATGGCCCCTACCCAGGGGGTAAGCCGGGTCCAGCCTACCCAGTGTCCATGGGAGGAGTGCCCACCCGGCGGCCCCACCCAGGGGGGTACGCCTGGGCATGGGGGGGCAGTGGGCAGAGCATGGCTTAGCCTCGGGGATGAGGAAAAAAAAACATGTTTATTAATGACCTAGAAAAGGGGATTAACAATGGGCTGCTTAAGTTTGCTAATAGCGCTAAATTTCCAAGAACAGTGAACACAACTGGGGGAGATACACTATGGGGGACCTTCACATAATCGAGGTATGACCTGAGATATGGGGCTTAGATTTCACATGGGGAAATGTGTGTCACTAGATCTAGAGGCAGGAAACTGGGTCCCGCATATACCCTGTGTGAAACAAAAGTGGGCAGTACACCCGAGGAAAAGGATCTAAGGGTAATATTGAACAATAAGCTGAAAGCCAGGCAGGCAATGAGCTGTAGCAGTCACATCAAACTCAATGCCTGGATGCATCAGTCAAGCAATAAGGCATGATAGTGGATGGGTTATTAGGGTAATTACCCAAGCCTCGAGAGGAAAATCACGAGGTGCAGCCGAAATGATTTAACCAAATGAGAAGTGGGTAATCCTCTAGCTACCCATGTCCTGGGGTGCCTTATTGTGATTATACAATGACCCTTGTGTAAAATACAGTTCCAAATGTTGTTTAATTATATTTTGCTTTCTATAAATGTCCTTCCTTAGCCATGGGTTACTGTAGAATTTACCCACAGGTAAAAAACTTAGCTGACTAATCAGGATACAGGATTTATTTTATGTACATTGTATAATATGAGGTAAGGTGCGGGTGAAGAGGTGATACTTCCCCTGTAAAAGGCCTTAGTTAAACCATACCTGGAGTACTTTTTTTTAAAGTTGAACTTAAGTTTTTGCAGCCTTCAGAGCATGAATAGTACAGAATACATAGTGCATTTGGTAGGTGCTGACAGGTGACATCAATACAAGATGAGTAAATCTTCTGGCTAAATCATAACTAGGCTATAAAAAGGGTTAGACATTCAGTTTTAGAAAATGGGCAAGTAAATCTTGACATTCTGAATGACTAGGACACTAAGCTTAGTGGGGCGGGTATTTTTGAATAGAGCCCGCTAAAAAACAAGCGCCAATTCGGGGTGCCCCATTACTTAACGTATCCTTGAACACCCGAATCAAAGTTGCAAGCCACCATCTATCCCCCCTTAGCATCCGGAAGTTCCTGGTCGGCAACCCACCCACCCCACCCTCCCTTCATGAGTCACTTTCTTTTCTCTTTGAACATTACAAATAAATAAATAAATAAAATACACAGCAGGCACACAGGAGCAGTTACTCTGGTCAGCTTCTTCAGCAGCAGACACAGCGCAGTATCTCTTCCTCCGATTAGCATCCGAGTTCCTGATCAGCCAAATCCCTACCCTCCCTTAACAAGTATTTTTTTTCTTGTACATAAAAAAAAAAAAAAAAGAAAAGAAAATACGTAGCAGGCACACAGGATCAGTTACTCCCATCAGCTTCCTCTTCAGCAAAAGACACAGTGCAGTATCTCCGGTAGTGCTACACTGCATGAGACCACCAGTATTTTCTTCAATTTCCATACTGCAGATGGATGTCGATGTGCGGTACAGGAAATGAAGAAAGTACCGCTCCCCTCAAATACAGTAGCGCTACCGGAAATAACGCTTTCTCTCTCTCTCTTCATGAAATGATAAAACCATTACAAACTGGTTTCTAAGCCAGCCCAAGCCTCCTCTTCCTTCCAAAATAAACAAACACAGCATAAAGAAATCTTTTTTTTTCAAACATAAACAGAACATTAGCCCATTTTCTAAGCACAATAATACCCTCCAGGGTGGGTGGTATTGGGAAATACCAGACCTTCCAGAGGCTATAAGGCCCTCCGCCTGCAGCCTCATTACGCCCCTGGGCAGTCCAGTATTTCCCAATACCGCCCACCCTGGAGGGTATTTTTGCTTACTCGATCTACTTCTGACTGGAAATTCCTCACTGAGTGTACAACCCTTTGCCATGGTGCACCCAGTCTGGCTGGAGCCTATCTATTCCGCGACTGCCCCCGTCCACTGGGCCTGAAACCCCTTCCCATCTTTTGCAGGATTACAACAGGCCGCGTATGCAGTGCGTGAAGTGGCCATGTGTTCCATCTATTCCGATGGTTAGTAACTATGTGTTGTAGTTGTGCTGTGAGTTTTTCCATCTTCTTGATTTCTAGAATAGTATTTTCTTACTGTGTTAATGTAGGTGGTTCTGTTCTTAGCCAGAGCCATGTAATTGCTTTCTTGGCTACTGTTAGTGAGATGCCCAGTAGGTATAGGTGTTTTTAATATGGGGAGGGTATAGCAGTAATACAGCTGCTCTTGGAGTAAGGGGCCCCAAATCCTGGATGACACTATTTATCTCTTTTTCAATCTGTGACCAGAATGTGGCCAGTACGGAGCAGGATATCCACTAATAAAGTCTCTCAGGGTTCCTTTTTATATAGAAGAGGGGAGTAAGACACAAAGTGGATAATGACAAAAGTTCAAAAAAAGTGTCTGGCTCAACCCCAAAAAATACAAGGTATTTTATTTCATGTAGTTCATTTTTATTCACTCAATTTGAATTTGTATTCATAAATCCAGGATCTTGGTTTTCTTACTTTTAAAATTTCACATGCTTCTGAAATATATTTCTTAAATGGGTCATAAAGATTCACTTGCTTCTAAAATATATTTCTTCAATAAGTTATATGCTCCTGAAATATGTTTCTTCAATAAGGCAAACGATTCACAAGCTCCAGAAATATATTTCTTCAAAATAAGTAACGTTTCAGAACTAATGTATGTTCCTTCACCAGACTTGAAGCTTAATGACATACGCTATGAAAAATGAAAAAGAAAAATGATTCTAGGTTATTTGAAAGTTAATGTATCTTGTTTATACATGTTTAGAATGTATTAAGTTATTTTAAGTGAATTTAAATGCAGGTGGAACAAACCTGAATTAGGACCTGTTAGTATTCAACAAAAACATTTGTGCTATGGAATTGGGACACTGCGTACTCATAGATTCAAACACCTTTATGGTTTATATCTATGTATCAAAAGAAAGGATCTTATTTTATAATTTCATTCTTTACTTTTTCTAATATATAAATGAAAAGATTTTTTACTGTAGACTTTTATGTTACATAGCAACTTACAAACATATTTTATAGTCCAAATCTTATTTAGAGATTTTCAGCGTTTCATGTATTGACTTGTTAAACACTGTGACCGAAAAAAGGAAAAAAGCATTGTAATTTTAAATAATATAGTTCAAACTTCTCCAATATTTAAAAGCCTGCTTTATTTTTTACCTTATCTCGAATTAGCAGGACAATTCCTTCTGTTAGGACCGCTAAATTTTAACTCCAAACACGAAAGTGTTCCCGACGCCATTACACGCTATCTTCTCATCTAACTGACTATGCACACCTCTCAGGTGAACAAGAAGGGCCGGGCCATGCAAAGCACACACCTGTCAGCGTGTTGACGTCACGAATGACGTCACCTATGTGGCCCGGTCAAAATACTGAAACTCGGCGGATAAATGAAGCTCCGCCAAGTCCCCCTCTCGTTGTATTCAAACATTGCAGCAAATGCCTAAAGCTGATCAAACATATACTATGGCCATGTACAAATACCGCAGACCTTAAGTCTCATACTGTATGTTATATAAACGTTTAAAAATAAAACATAAACACAATGATACATGAATACAACTAATTTTGTTTTTGAATAAATGGAGTTATTTTTTGTCACCAAATGTGACTGGAAATGTTATTATAATAACAGATTTGAGGGATGGCAGAAAGGTGGGAGAAAGTAAAGGGAAAAGACAAAGTAAGAAGTAGGGAAAAGACTGTAAAAAATGAAAAACGGGAAATGAAAAGGGGTGAAGGGGTGAGATGTAGGGATGTGTGAAAAAAAGGGGGCATTAAATAGTGAGCGATAAATAAAGAAAGAAAAGGTGGAATTAGAGGTGGGGACAAGAAAAGGGAAGGAAGGGTAGATGAAAAGTACAAAAGAAAACTGAGATTAACTGAAAGTGGACCAAACCATATTTTCATTAAGTCCATATCTCGATATGTAAGTCCTCAATGTATATCTCCACCATGCTTCTCTTCGTAATAAAACCATTTCTCTGTTTCCTCCCCGTGGATGTGCAGTAATTTGTTCCAACCCAAAAAATCATAAACTAGATATTGAATGATGGTACTCAGAAAAATGTCTAGCTAATGGTGACCTCATGTCTCCTCGTCTAATGTTGCTTTTATGTTCAGATAGCCGTTGTTTTAATGCTCTTGTGGTTTCGCCAATATAGTACAATGAACAGGGGCAAATAATGCAGTAAACCACATATTCTGATTTGCAAGTAATGAAGTCTCTTATAACATATTCTTTGTCATCCCACATACTTTTAATGTGTTTCATTTTTTGTCCATTATTGCAATGAACACAGCTACCACATGGAAAAAAGCCTTTGATGTCACTTTACAGCCAAGTCATGGATTTGTTCTCTGGTGTCCAATGTTGAGTTTTACTGATTTTGTTTCCTATGGTGGTGGTTTTTTTAGCTGTTACCCAAGGTTTGTGTTGAAAAATCCGTTGTCCTAAATCATTTGCTTGTAATATGTTCCAATTGGACAGAATAACATGTTTGATTTTGCCAAACTTTTCTGAAAACTGTGTAGACATGGTAATATGTTTCTTTCTTTGTTTCCACTTCCATTTTGTTTTGTAAAAGAGATGTTCTATCTCTGGAATCACATTTTTCTTTGGATAGTTTCAAAACTGAATCTGTATAACCCCTCTGTTTAAACCTTTGGGTTAAGTCTGCTAAATTTTTTTCATATTTTTCTTTGGTACCGCTGTTCCTTTTTGTTCTCAACATTTGACTGTATGGAATACTGTCTTTAAGATTCTTAGGATGAAAACTTTTGGCATGTAGAATAGTATTAGTTGACATTTATTTTCTATAGTACGGAGCAGGACCACAGCACATGGGAATGCATCGCCACTTCTTGTCCACATCCTCTCCAGCAAGAGGAATCACGACTGCTAAGAAATTTGGTGGTGATTTGTAGGATGCAGAAAAATCTAACAGTTGTCTTCCACCTGTATTCCTGCCATTGGAATGCCGCTGTCACTTTGTGCTGTGTGTTCTATCCGAGGGACCAGTCATTCTGGGTTATCGTACTAGTGTGTTCTGCCTCACAGATAAATCTACTGGGATCAGCGGTGGTTGATTATTCCTCCATTAGTACCCGGTAGCAAAATAATATGAAGTGTGCTCATGGGGACCATCGGAGGGAGTCCTTGATACATCATATCACTGGAAGCAATAACTGACCATCCACCTTCAGACCCAGGTAGGATCCAAGGTAGTGTCAAATTTGTAGACATCTATAATGATCTCTCTTCTCCACTTGGAATTCTCTAATTAACTGATCAAAAAGTGACCAACCTCAAAAAACATGTATGTGTGTGACAGCCCATTACAGGACCATTGTTTAAATTTGTGATCTAGTTTAGTAGGTATAACGTTGGAGTCTAGAGGTGGTATAGTGAACCAGGGTGCCCCCATATGTAACTCTTTGTTGGAGAGCAGAAAATGACAGTTTAAGTGCTGAGGTCATAAGGGAGGTTGGGCTCAGGTTGTCTTCTCTGTGGTCTCTGCCCAACACAGTTAAGCATCCAGGGAGTGCAGTGAGCTTGATCATTCTAAGTCAGCCCATCTAGAGCAGGGTGGATGTTGTGTCCATGTCAGGACATGCTTTATTAGAGCTGCTTGGGCATACAGGGATAGATTCAGCAGAGCCAATCCTCATTTGCTTTTTGGGAGCTGAAGCTTCTGGAAGGCTATTTTTGGCTTGCTCCCCCCTTCCCCCAAGAAAAAGGGAGAGTAATTTATTCCAACTCTGAAATTCCCAAGGGGGAGGGTATAATCAGGAGGGACTGGAAGAAATCGAGGCAATATATTCATTCATATTTTGTGTACACTATTTAAGAGGGGGAGTGGAGGTGGCTACTAATGTTGTAAACCTTCTGGTACTACCCTCGTGAGGTCTGCATAGTTTTGGCAATATAGATATGATAGGTCTGCATCTATAAGTACTCCTAAATATTTTATACAGGGCCTACCCCATCTAAAAGGGTATTGGAGTTTCAAGTTTGCGTCCAGTTGGAAGTTGTAGTACCTCCGTTTTATCCTCATTAGCTTTATATCTGTTAGGTTCTTCCATTACTTGAAGACACTGAGTTACAGCCAGTAATGAGCTCAAGTGATTAGTAGTGTATACTAACAAGTCATCAACGTAGTATGCAACATTATGGACATGGCCATCCACTGTGAAGCACCCTATGGTCTCAGTTTGCGGAAGATATTGTGCCAGGGATTCAATGTATATTGCAAATAAATATGGGGAAAGGGGCAGCCCTGGTGTGTTACCTTCACAAAGGAGACCCACAGGAGGGTGGCATGGGACCCCACAGAGGAAGGAAACAACTCCTGGTGGGGGACTCAATCATTAGGGAGGTAGAAGTTGGGGAGAAAGGGGAGAAGGAGGTAAGATGCCTGCCTGGTGCCATGGCTTGGAAGAACAGGAAGCGAATGCTCAGGATCGTGGGAGCAGCTGCACGAGGGAGGGAGCTGGATGTCATTGTCCACCTAGGGACAAATGACCTGGCTAGGAATGGGATCAGAGCAGTGCAAGAGGAGTTTGTAGAGTTGGGGAGGGGCCTTAGACAAGTAGCGCATACGGTAACCTTCTCGGAGGTGCTGTCTGTCTATGGCAAAGGTGATGCTAGGGTACTCCTCACCAGGGAATTCAATGAATAGTTTAAAAACTGGTGTGGAGCTCAGGGTTTTGGCTTCATTGGAGACTGGGGAGTCACCTGGAGGGATGCAGGCCTATACTGGTGCGATGGTCTGCATCTGTCCGGGGGACCAGGATCCTAGGTGAGAGGTTTAAATGCTTCATTGGCAAGCATTTAAACTAGCCAAGGGAGGCACTGAAAAGGAGCAGGGAAATCCCAGCCTCCCCCTACAAAACACAGTAATTAGTGAGGTAAACACCAAGGTAGAGAAGTCATTAGGGAGCAGGACAGAGGTAAATGTAAAAAAAGGCAAAGGCAGTAAGGACAGGGATGGGGCTAAAAGGGGTAAGGCCATCAAAAAGTGGAGGGTGATGAGTACCAATGCCCATAGTCTGTGTAACAAGCTCCCTGAACTAGTGGCCTTGCCTGGATATTGTGGCAGTCACAGAAACATGGTACACAGAGAACCATGACTGGGATGTCAACATACCAGGATACACAGTCTACAGGAGGGACAGGGTAGGTAAAAGAGGAAGAGGAGTAGCTCTCTATGTAAAGGAAGGGATCAGAGCAATAGGACTAAAGAGTAAACAGGGAGCAGATGAGGTATTCTGGGTCACCCTGGAGACAGGAAGTGGCACCACAATCCACATGGGAGTTGTATAGAGACCCCCATCTCAGGGGGAAGGAATGGACAAGGAAATGATAGAAGGCATCCTTAGAATGGCAGAAAAAGTGGAGATATTGTTGATGGGGGACCTGAATATGCCAGATGTTAACTGGAGCACCTTTGCTGCAGGCACATCCAAGAGCAGGGTCATTCTTGATGCCCTACAAGGGGCATGCCTCAGACAGCTAGTATTGGAACCCACTCGGAAGGGAGCAATCTTAGACCTAGTACTCTCAAATGGGGACAGAGAAAGAATCTCAGATTTAGAAGTGGGTAGCCATCTGGGAACAAGTGACCGCCAAACAGTGTGGTTCACGATAAACACAGCCATACAGTCAAGCCATACAAAAGCAAGAGTATTGGACTTTAGGAGGGCTGACTTTGGGAAAATGAGAGAGTGCCTCACAAAAGCACTAGCAAACAGGCAAGAAGGAGGGGTGGAGGAACAATGGGGAGTAATCAAAACAGCCATCACAGAGGCAACAAGCCTTTGTGTACAGCAAATCAACAAAACACAATGAAGGAAAAAAACGCTATGGTTCTCAAAAGAGGTGGCAGGGAAGGTTAAGGAGAAAAGGATAGCATTCAGGAAATATAAGGAAACACAGAAGGAGCAGGACAGAAAACTTTATCAGTTAAATCAGAAAGAGGCAGGGAAGGCAGTCAGAACACCAAAGGCCCAAACTGAGGAAAGGATAGCCAACTCTGTTAAGGAGCGGGATAAGACCTTTTATAGGTACATTAGGGAGTGAAGAAAGACCAAAGGAGGGATACTGAGGCTTAATAAAGGGGAGGGAATGTGGGCAGAGGGTGACAGTGAAAAGCAGGGATATTGAACGAATATTTCTGCTCAGTATTCACAAAGGAAGAGGAGGGGGAGGTACCTAAGCCAAACAAGAGAAACATTCTGAAGACGGGGGGCAATACCAGTCCATTTACAGAAGAAAGGGCTCTGAAAGAACTAATAAAATTAAAGGTGGACAAAGCAATGGGGCCTGATGGAATTCACCCAAGAATTCTAAAAGAACTAAGGGTAGAACTAGTGACACCGCTGACTACTCTCTTTAACAAATCATGGGAGGATGGGGTGGTACCTGAGGACTGGAGGAGGGCGGATGTGATCCCTCTTCACAAAAGTGGGAGCAGGACAGAGGCAGGAAACTACAGACCAGTTAGTTTGACCTCAGTGGTAGGGAAAATGATGGAATCACTTCTGAAGGAAAGAATTGTTGAGTACCTAGAGGCCAGTGGGGCACAGGACCCAAGGCAGCATGGATTCACGATGGGAAGGTCGTGTCAGACGAATCTAATAGATTTCTTTTGACTGGGTGACCAAAGTAAGAGACCAGGGAGGGGCTGTGGACATGGCCTACCTAGATTTTAGCAAGGCATCTGATACAGTCCCGCATAAAAGATTAATACACAAGTTAGCCAGCCTTGGAGTGGGTCCCAAGGTGGTAACCTGGATAAAAAATTGGCTAGACAACAGAATGCAAAAGGTAGTAGTAAACGGAGTCCACAGTGAAGAAAGGAGGGTTACTAGCGGGGTACCGCAGGGTTCAGTACTGGGACTGGTCCTTTTTAATGTCTTTATAAGTGACACTGCAGAGGAACTGGAAGGAAAAGTATGTCTCTTTGCAGACGACACAAAGATCTGCAACAGGGTTGATACACAAGATGGGAGTGGAAAGGATGAGAAGGGACTTGGCAAGGTTGCAGGAATGGTCAAATGTATGGCAGCTCAGATTCAATGCAAAGAAGTGCAAGGTAATGCACCTGGGAAACAAAAACCCAGGGGAAGAGTACACAATGGGGGGTGAGATACTGACAACAGTAAAAATGGAAAAGGACCTGGGGGTAATTATATTAGATGACCTAAAGGTGGGCAAGCAATGTGAGAAGGCAGTAAGGAAGGCTGGGGGGATACTGGGATGCATAGGGAGAGGCATCAATAGTAGAAAACAGGAAGTTGTTATCCCTCTGTACAGACAGTTGGTGAGACCCCATCTGGAGTACTGTGTGCAGTTCTGGAGACCCCATCTCTGCAAAGACATAGACAGAGTGGAGGCTGTCCAGAGGAGGGCAACCAAAATGGGGCAGGGTCTGCACCAGAAGATATATGAAGAAAGACTAAAGCAACTTAATATGTATACCCTTGAGGAAAGAAGGGAGAGAGGGGACATGATAGAAACTTTCAAGTACCTCAAGGGAATAAACAAAGTCCAAGAGGGTAGCATATGTCAGAAAAAGAGATGTGCAAAAACAAGGAGGCGCAATTTGAAGATAGAGGGGGGACGGCTCAGAGGTAATGTGAGGAAGTATTTTTTCACGGAGAGGGTTGTGGATGCATGGAACAGCCTCCCTGAGGAGATCATGGAGTCAAGAACAGTGGGGGAATTCAAGAATGCATGGGACAGACATAAGACAGTCCTAGTGGGGGGGTAGGAGGAAGTAAGCTGTTGGTTAACTAGGATCTGCAGGTTATCTGTTAAGTAGGAAAATGGGCACACTAGGTGGGCCAAGCGGTCCTTATCTGCCATCAAATTCTATGTTTCTATGTTGCTTGGTAAAAAGAAAACAGGAAGAATAAGAACAATTAGTCTTGACTATTGCCTCTGGGTCAGTGTAGAGTCCTGACGTCATTTTAAGAAATACTGGAGGGAAGTTAATGTGTGATGGGGAATAGTGTAAGAATTGCCAGGATATGTCTGGATGCCTGTTCTATAAGTAGTAACAGGTGTCTGATGTTATTTGCTGTTTGCCTAATAAACCCCGTTTGATCAGAATCAATTATGGTAGGAAGGATGGTAGCTAATCTGTGGGCCACAATGCTGGTAAATATTTTGCATTCCCTATTCAGGGCAGTTATGGGCTGTAGGAGTCACAGGTGGTAGGTGTTTTTTGTGGTTTTAAGATTGCCAAAATACTGTATTGGCTTATTTCCGTGTGTCAGAACAGTTAGCATGTAACTGACTGTCGACAAAGGTCTTCAGCAATAGATAATGCAATACCTTCAGGTGCGCTTTCTAAAATTCCTCCCTATATACATCTGGTCTTGGGCTTTTGCCATTTTTGAGAGTTTTGATACCTAAAACTTATTCTAAGGAGGTGACAGGGCACAGAAATGAGTCTTGCTGTTCGTCTGTTAGATTAGGAAGTTAAGGGTCCCAAAAAGTCTCTAAGGGTGTCCTCTTGGGAAGCATCCCCTTGTTTATATAAGGAGGCATAGCACCACTGTAGGATTAGTATAATGTCCTGGGAGTGGCTGTATTATCACCCTATCTGCACAAAAAGCAACTTGGTGATGGCTGCACCAATTCATTTTTGTCTTAGCTGGTGTGTGAATATCTTCGCCACTATGTCCCTGTCTACATAGTATGTCTTGCGAAACCAGAGGTTTGCTTGTTCCATTTTATATGTTAATATCTCCAGAACTGCTGGCCCAGTGGTGCTAAGGATTGAGGCACTGGACACCACACTTCACCCCACGCCCTGGGTTCGGGAGCAAGCTCGGGCCGCTAGAGGTCGGCCGGGGGGGGGGAGCTGGATCGAGCGGCCACAAGGCAGCTCTCCTCTCCAGGGAGGGACGTGAGGTTTCCCCGGTTCCTGGCTGCCACCCAGTGGAGGCTAGGTGTCAGCGCTAAGCCACAAGGGAAACCTGGCAATAGGCCAGGTGGGTGGAAGGGGCTGTCACTGGAGCCGTGAACGCATGTGTGCCTTCACCTGCATGTGCGTCTGGGGTCCTGGGGAGAAAACTACATGCCTCCCCCACTGCCAAGCAAGGTGGGAGGGGCAACATGAGCAAAAAGTTATATGGGGAAACAAAATCTCCAGAATTTGGATCAAGTGCTCACTATCTGATCAGCAAAGGAGTCATCCCCTGCATGTGGGCCAGCTGCATTAACTGTAATATGTCCTGCAGCTGCTGCAGTTGTTTCTCCATTTTGTAATTCCTTGTGCAAGGCATAGGCAATGATTTAGCTGCAGAGCACCATCTTTACTGTTTCCCACAGGCCTGCCGGTGTGGTACCCTGGGAATTATTCTCCTGTATTATTCTTGGGATAAGGTCTTCTGTTAGAGACTTAAAATCAGGGTCTCGTAGTAGGGAGGGGTTGAATCTCCACTGAGTTTGTTTCCACTACAGTGGAGTGGTCAGGGGAGATTGTGGCATGATCTGAAAGCAAGATTGTATCTTCTGTATATGTGTTTCCTCTACCCAGACTATATTTTCCAAGTTAAAAAAGTAGTTGTCTAGTTTTGAGTACTGGTGGTAGGGGCTGGTGTAAAATGTGTATTGGTGGTCATGCAGATGTGAAAAACGCCAAGCATCAAGACAGCCCAAATCCTTGAGTAACTTCCTAAGCCTCAGGTTGTTGGTATTTAGCATGGGATTTAATTGGGAGTTGAAGTCCCCTCCCAGCAAGAGGGTTCCTACCTGATGTTCTAGGACAGCATCTACCAGCTTCTAAATAGTGGAAGCACCACTGCTCAGGGGAAGGTAGACACACTCCATCGTAAGTGGTTTACAATATATAGTAGCCATGGCCAGCACCTTCTCTGTCCACATATGAGGACGTAAGCCTGACTGGTGAGTTTCTGGGGATCAGCACTACCTCCCCGAGTCTGCGGATTTTATAGGGTGACTCCACTATGTGGTCAAAGCCCAGTTTAAGAAGTTTCTAGTATTTGGCACTTGTTAAAGGTGTTTCCTATAGTAGTAGGAGATGTGAATGTTGATTTTTTTAGTGCTCTGATAACCTTTGAACATTTCAGAGGACTAGAAATACCACTGTTGTTGTGAGAAATTATTTTAAAATGTGTAGTCATGTCCTAGGATAGTCAAGCTTTCTGAACTATGATCAATCTGGTGCCCAGTTAATGGTGCTACCTGTATCATCATATATTCAACTGCTGTTGTCATAATATTACTCAGGGTCCCCCACCCAGAGTATATATCACCTGCCTCCCCCCCCCCCCGAAACCACACCAATAATCTTATCTAATGTATGTAACTGGTATCTGTGTAAATCTAAAAAAACTGAAGAGAACTAACTTTGCCACTATCAAAAGGATCAATAGATCTGAAACGCAGACAAGCGGGCCCAACTAAGAACAGTGTGGGTCTGGTAAACCCTCAGAGAGCTCCAAGGGAGAACCAAGGTCCATAGGGGTGAGTAAACAATCAATCTGAGTGTGCTTCCAAGGCAAAGAAAGGTTCCTTAACCTTCCCTCATGGTGGGTTAGCTAGGACTCCACCTAGGGGGAGATCTAAATACCCATGGGCTTCAGGCTCCAAAGGAACCTATTAGGTTCCCAAATGTTAGGGATGGGAAAAGAAGACATGGAAGTAACCAAGAAGATCATGGTATGGGTCGGGTGGGGGAAAGCATTTCACTCGATGGCTGGTGCAACATGCATCCAGGAACCCACTCCCAGACTAAGTTACATAGCATAAATCTTAAAGACTTGGCCATCTCAGTACAAGCAGAAGATGAGCCAGCTAGATCTGCTGAGAGTTCAGCAACCCCCCACCGAAAAGGTGGCACTGCATCAAGGGGATTGTATCTCAAATTGGCAGCCCAGTGCACATGCAGGTGACCCCTGAGGGAACATAAGGAATCCAATACCTCCATAAAGGAAGGATAAAAGGAATAAACTTCCCCCTCATATACAATAACGAAAGTACATCATTTAAATTGGAACTCGGAGTTACTGTGAGTCTTAAATATAATATGGCAGTTCTCCAAGTGCTGTGCCTGCCCTTGATGATCCCCTTGAGAAGTACTGTATAAAACAGGGAAAGGTTCACAGATATCCTTACGGCCTACCTGAAATTCTAGACCTGGAGATTAAGTAGGGGGCAAAGTCAAAGTATATGGTCCATGGCCCCTGGAAGCTGGGGAAAATTCTTGGGATTCCACTCTAGAAAGATAACAGTTCCACAGAGATGAGACATAGGAAAGTGTACACTGTGGGAGGAGTCTCTCGTTCTCTTGTCAGGCCATGGGTCCTGAAAAGCTGCATTAGTGTCTCATACGCCCTCTCACTTTATTAGTGGAGGGTGATGCTTGCATGGTTCATAAGGTAGAACTGCTGAAGTGCAGGTAATGGCTCATTTAGTCATGTTCCCAAAGGCAGAGTGGAAATCTGTAGTCGTGTGGTCTCCTGAGATCCCAAAGGGAGGGCCCCTCCTCCCAAATGGTACCAGGCCAGCGTACTCATGCTAAGTTTGGGGGCAGTTACTATAGTTTTAGAAGAAAAAAAGGATCTAATTTTTAATGAAAAACTATGCCATTAAAGAGCTAATTTAAAGTCTACCTGGCCTGTCCGCCTCATCACCACCAGACTATTCCAGGATGTACCTCATGTGGGATATACCAGAATGTGAGAGGAAGGTGGTCCTCGCTGCCACTGACGACTGCAAGCAAGGAAGACATGAGCTCCATCACAGCTGACTCCTTGGGCATCCAGTTCACAGGATTCCCACTGAATCAGATCTCCAACCACCAAATGAGCGCATGCTGTTTATCTATTTATTTATTGAAAAGTTTCACCTGGAAAGGCACACTGAGCTGGGAGCTCGTTTCCAGGTGTGTCCAGGGGGAACCAGGAAATGGTACAAAGTGAGGCTTGACAGATACAAGACAATTACATGTTGGCATTGATTTACAACTCAGAGACAGCATTCAATAGCAATATACATTTGAGAATAGTTACAGTACAGGTCATGAGGACTACAGTAAAAGGAAAAACAGTTTGCAATCCAATACAGATCGTAGAACAGGCTAATGGCTAATGGCACGCGCAGTGCGCTGGGAGGAACAATCCTTGGAATTTAGATGTGCCACCACAGCCTGCCAGGACCCCACCCAGCCCCCTGGAACTCCCACTTACTTGCAGTGAGCACTGAAAAGGATACAGCCTGCAACTTTCAGGTAAAGTCTAGGCTCATCTCGCATTGCAGTGGAAAAAGTGTCACGAGTAAGCTTTTAATCTATCCCATATGCACACCTTTTTGTTTTCAATATTACGCATGAGATATTTAGATTTTTGAGTGGCAGGCAGCAATGTTAGCCCTTGGAACTACCCAATCCATTTCTGTTCATTTGCCACTGATTCACTGGGCCATACCTTGGTGGATAATTTCAGGACCAAGAAAGCTCTGTCCAGCCCAGTGGTGACCGTCATTACTATTTTAACAAGACAATACTTGAAAGAATGAATACAAAATATTAAGTCAGACCTGGGTAATCTGCAAACATTTTTTTTCCCATTTTGTAACGAAATAAAAATATATGTAGTAACCAGACAATGACCAGGTAATTTTCTTTATATATTAGGAAGTAGAACATTTGGAAATGCAGTGCTGAGCAGTTAAAACATTTCATTTTCTTTCTTAATCATCTATTAATGCTTAGTTAATGCTTATTTAGATTTAAAATAATGCATGATTTTTTATTAAAAGTTTCTGCCCTCTTTGCATGTATATTTCTGTCAAGAACGGACGGAGTCCACAAGTTTCTGAAAAGCAGTTTTTCAGTTCACAGCCGAACAATGATTTTCTCAGTTACTAGAGGCTAGCAACAGATCTTTCAGGCAGGGTCACAGTTGATGTGGGGTCAAGTCACTACTGGAATGGGAGGGGGACACTTTGAGCACAGAAACTGATTCAATGATGACAGGGGCGTAGTTTGTTATTTTTACGGGGGGCAAAGTAACAAAAAAGTCCTGATTTTCACGTAACACTACAGTGAAAAGGACGGGTGGCCGACGTAATGCAAACAAGTCAGTCAGCATTAAATAATGCCCAAAAAACATTTAAGACTACAACTGAACAACTTCTGGGAGGGACCAGACCAAGCCAAGACAGAGACCCCCTCACCCCCCAGTTTTACTGCTGCCTGCTCTCGGCCCAACTCCTCTAGAGACCAGAGTTGAAAAACTGACCCAAGATACGAGATTTGTTTTGTATTCAGTTCTGCTGCCTCAGGAGTGGGGACTTACCTGAAAAGTTGAAAATAATTAAGGAACTTACTTAACTTCCTTCTCAGCAGGACAGGACTTCACCTCAGCTTCAATTCAAACCAATCTTGACCTAATTTTGCCCCCAGCCCAACCTCTAGGTGGATAGCTCACTAGTCTCTCACCCCCTTTGCTGCTTACATAACCCTTCCAAGTCCTGCCCTGATGGGTGGATCCTGGACTTCTCGAAACTTCTGCTTGAGCTAGCCCTCCCACCCTCCAAGACAAGTCCCACCTTCTGAACCTCTCCTTCTCCCTCAGTGCTGTCCCTCAGGCCTGTTAAAAAGCTAAGGTTCTGTCTCTGTACAAGGGTGCCAGGGTGGAGGAGATCCCTCCTCATAAGGCAACTACAGGCCAATTTCAATCCTCTCACCTACAGTAACATTAGGCTCCAAGAGTCCATTGTGTACTCTTAGATCCCTGACTTTGACTCCTCAAGTTTCCTCTTACTTTACCAGTCTGGCTTTAGTAGGAACCTCTTTACCATCTCTTCTCTGCTGTATGTAACTGATTCTGTCCTTTATGGGATGGATCAGGGACATGTCAACAACCATATTGTTCTCAAAGGAAGTGGCAGTGAAGGTTCAGGAGAAAAAGAAAACATTCAGGAAGTACAAGGAATCACAGAAGGAGCAGGACAGAGAACTGTATCAGTTAAAGCAAAAGAAAGCTGGGAAGGCAGTCAGAACGGCAAAGGCCCAAACCAAGGAAAAGATAGCCAACTCAGTTAAGAGGGAGAAAACCTTTATAGGTACATCAGGGAGCAAAGGAAGACCAAGGGAGGGATAGTGAGGCTTAATATGGGGAGGTGGGCAGAGGGTGACTGTGAAAGGCAGAGATACTAAACAAATATTTTGCTCAGTATTTACAAAGGAAGAGGGGACGTACCTAAAACAAACAGTAGAAACACTCTGGATACAGAAGTTGATACCAGCCCATTTACAGAAGAAAGGGTTCTGAAAGAACTCTTAAAACTGAACGTGGACAAAGCAATGGGACCTGATGGGATTCATCCCAGAATTCTAAAAGACTAAGGGTAGAATTAGTGACACCACTGACTACCCTGTTTAACAAATCATGGGAGGATGGGGTGGTACCCGAGGACTGGAGGAGGGCAGATGTGATTCCCTTCACAAAAGTGGGAGCAAGGCAGAAGCAGGAAACTACAGACCTGTTAGTTTAACCTCAGTGGTAGGGAAAATGATGGAATCACTTCTGAAGGAAAGAATTGTCAAGTATCTAGAGGCCAGAGGGGCACAGGACCCAAGGCAGCATGGATTCACAGCAGGAAGGTCATGCCAGACAAATCTGATAGATTTCTTTGACTGGGTGACCAAAGTAGTAGATCAGGGAGGGGCTGTGGACATGGCCTACCTAGACTTCAGCAAGGCATTTGACACAGTCCCACACAAAAGATTAATATACAAGATAGCTAGCCTGGGAGTGGATCCCAAGATGACAGCCTGGGTAAAAAATTGGCTGGAGAATAGGACACAGAGAGTAATAGTAAATGGAGTCCACTCTGAAGAAAGGGGGGTTACTAGTGGGGTACCACAGTGTTCAGTATTAGGACCGGTCCTCTTCAATGTCTTTATAAGCGCCATTGCAGAGGGACTGGAAGGAAAAGTATATCTCTTTGCAGATGACACAAAGATCTGCAACAGAGTTGATGCACAAGGTGGGGTGGAAAGGATGAAAAGGGACTTGGCAAGGTTAGAGGAATGGTCAATTGTATGGCAGCTTAGATTCAATGCTAAGAAGTGCAAGGTAATGCACCTGGGAAACAAAAACCCAGGGGAAGAGTACACAATGGGTGGTGAGATACTAACAACAACAAAAATGGAAAGGGATCTGGGGGTAGTCATATCAGATGACCTAAAGGTGGGCAAGCAATGTGAGAGGGCAGCAAGGAGGGCTGGGGGGATACTGGGATGCATAGGGAGAGGCATCGCCAGTAGAAAACAGGAAGTTATTATCCCTCTGTACAGACAGCTGGTCAGACCCCATCTGGAGTAATGCGTGCAGTTCTGGAGACCCAGTCTTCGCAAAGACATAGACAGGATGGAAGCTGTCCAGAGAAGGACAACTAAAATGGTGCAGGGTCTGCACCGGAAGACATATGAAGAGAGACTTAAGGAGCTTAATATGTATAGCCTCGAGGAAAGGAGGGAGAGGGGGGACATGATAGAAACTTTCAAGTACCTCAAGGGAATCAACAAAGTCCAAGAGGATAGCATCTTTCAAAAGAAGAGGTGTGCAAGAACAAGGGGCACAATTTGAAGATGGGGGAGGGCGGCTCAGAGGTAATTTAAGGAAGTATTTTTTCACAGAGAGGGTTGTGGATGCATGGAACAGCCTTCCGGAGGAGGTCGTGGAGTCAAAAACTGTGGTGGAATTCAAGCATGCATGGGACAGTCATAAGGCAATTCTAGGGTGTGGGGGTAGGAAGAAGTAGGCTGCTAGTTAACTAGGATCTGCAGCTTATCCAGTAGGCAGGGAAATGGGCAGACTGGGTGGGCCAAGCAGTCCTTATCTGCCGTCAAATTCTATGTTTCTATGTTTCTATATTCATCAATCTAGCTGAAGCTTTCAAGTCATTCTCCCATCAGCTGCTCATGAACAAGTTGAATTTTTCTGGCCTTTCAGCTCATGTGCTATGGACAGGTTCTGCTCATACCATAAACAGTCAGTTCAGGTGGGTGGTGTCCTTCCCCCCCTCCCCCATTCTAGCAGGGGTCCCACAGGGCTCCATACTGGACCCGTTACTTATTTCAGTCTGCCCAAATTACCTCCACACTGCCTGTGTCTGCTTACAGACAGATTTACTCTATGCCATTATGTTACTGAAATGCAGCTATTTCAAACTAAATCCAGGACAGGATCAGGGAGCCATGCATCAACAGCAGGTCTAACTTTCAGAAAATCTGTTTGGGATCTAACACCTTTAAAACAAAATGATTTTTTTAAATTTTATATCGGAAAGTTGATCCCTGTGCCCTGTCACATTCCATGTGTGATGTAAGATGTCAGCCATCATGGTGGACAAGACATACAGATTATTCTGAATCTGGATGAAAACCATGTCACAAGCTGAAGTGAGTGGGGTGGGAGGGGCTATTCATGGGGGGCACTGGGGATGGGGGTTATATTTGGGCACCACCTCCAGTTATAGGTACATATTGTCCACTCAGACAAATATGGCATCTGTTGACAAAAAAGTAAGCTAGAATAATATAACCAGAGAAACCGCTGTGCCACAAAACAAGTGTGCAGTGTATAAGGTGGACTGGCATGAGGCTGAAACGAAAAGCATGCCCATTAAATTGCTAGCAAAATCCTCCTTGAGGGCATGAAGGAATACTATGATTACCCCTGCAAAAGTGATTTGCAATAATATATGAATAAGTAACCCACCCCCCACCAATACTCCACAACCTGCCTAGAACATACAGTACACCGTTTATAATCAAAACTCTGTAACTGCAGACAACTACAACAACATCCCCTGCAATAATGGTGAAAGAAATGAGACAATAATCTCAGGGGGCTGACTTATCTCTAAACAAAGACCACATGTATCTCAAGGTGCACTTCACAGGAATCAAATACATGTATCCTTCATCATCTTGTATTCTTGCCAGCATGTAGAACATCTGGCTAGCTAAGGCATTGTCTGGGGTAATGCAGAGAGCAATGGAGAGAGCTTACAGGCCCAAATGTGCACCCAGAGGCCAGAGAATTGCAGCTCACCCAGGGCTACCCAGTAGAGTACTTACTACTGGCTGCCCAATTAGGATAGGGACCAGTCACATCACACATTGACTACAATTGATTCCTCAGAACTTTCATGGCCCACAGAAGCAGGTTCAGGTGATGGTTTGCCTTTGACCCTGGCCTCCCGCTCCTCATTGCTTCAGCAGCTTCTGAGTTTGCAGGCTCCATCCAAGTGGGGTGAGGACTCGAAGGATAAACACAGCCTCTGACCTAATAGCGGTCCATCTAGTCTTAGAGTGATGCCTCAAGTTGGCTGTGTACACTGTGCATAGCCAGATAGCCACCCCATGCCCTGGCTCTAAAAACAGAGGTTACCTAATGGATTTATCTCTGTTCACTGGTGTGGGGAGGGAAGACTAAAAACATATACCCAATCAGTCAATTAAACAGTTCTCCAATATCTAGGATGGAGTGAGGAAAGTAATGGACAGGCAATCTTCTGTACTGGACCAGATAAGCAATAGCCAGACTGACTAGCTAGCGTGGTCACACTATGACCATACAAGTTGCATGGTCCTGCATGTGGGACCAGTCAGTTCAGACTGAACGAGTCTGAGCCAGTGAAATTCCCAATCCCCAACATTTTCCCACACTTAAATGTTTGTAATCCAACATTTTAGCTAAGGAACAAATAAGCAAGCTTAGCCAAGGACTCCTTACCTCTGGCCCCGGCTCCTTCCTTCACACTCGGGCACTCTTGGCATAGGCTACACCCCAGCAGACAAATTTGGGCTCTCTCGCGGCTCGCGGTCACGGCCCCCAGCCAGTTGACCCTTCTGCTGTGGCTCTCCCTCTGAATCCTCCCAAGTTGGGTCCCGGACTAAGACTCGGACTCCCCCACAGTGGTCTAAAAGTTGTCTTCTCCTCCTCCACCCATCCGGTGCTCACGGGTCTTTCTCATCTTCTTGTGGCCTGCCGTTGTGGCCGGAGGAGTCGGCCAGACAGGCAAGCCAAGCCCAGCAGCATAACATGACTCTCTCCGACTCCTCTCTCCGCAGCAGCAGTTTATTCCCCAGGGCTTGTCAGTGGTGTGTGTTCGGGCAGCTGGTGGGCCTCTCAGTGGGGACCGGAAGGGAAGGGAGAGAAAATGTGTTATCCAATCGGACGGACCACTGGAAAGACGGCGACCGAGGTGAATTTCTCTTTTCTCGGGTGAACGGCAGCAAGAGCAAATCAGTAGTGGAGTCAGGTGCTGGACCAACCAGTCTGAGGTGACCTGGTGTCCATTATCGGCAAAAAATGGCGCCGAACGGTTAGTTCATGCAGGCGTGCGTGCGACTCACTGTGGCACTGGCTGCAGTGCTCTCTGATTGGCTGCAAAGTGCACATTGCAGCCAATCGGAAATGGGGATCTTCAGCACAGTCGTCAGGATGGGAGTCAGATTTTAAAATATATGCAACAGTTAACCACCCCTTCCTCCCTACAGCCTCTTCTCATCTCTTGTTTCAGCTAGCTAGGTCCAGAAGAGGAAAAAATAAAGTGGGCAGAGCGAAAAAAATGTCGGTCTCTTTGCTCGGGGCAACCTGCCCCGCCCCCAGTAATCTCGCCACTGAATGACGACTTGAAAACTGTCAGAACAGTAAGCAACCAAGGCTGAGTTTCTGCTGGAATAGGAGGAATGTCAGGAAGGAGCATTCTTTGTTATAGGTGATAGGAAACAGTTTTTTACATCTCTAGATGCCCTCTTGTGTCTATTTAATATATCTTAATGTCTATCCAATATTCTGGTATGTTTCGGCCTTTTTTATGTTTCCTTGCACATGCGCAAGAAACATCTTGTGGCAGAATGACATTTCAGGGGTCTGTCAGGGACGAGTCCAATGCAGAGCACTCTATAGTGGGCTCGTCCCTGACAGACCAGTGAACATGCAGCCAGACTATGACACTAGTCACAGTTTCACAGCTGGAAGCCGTTCTCTAGTTGAAAGAAATGAAGCACTCCAATGAGAGTGCTTCAGTTCTTTCATTTGCATAAAGCTGGCGGCAAGCAGCTGTTGCCTCCTTGCTGCTCTGAAATATAACCCCCCCCCGCTTCTACATTAGCCATGGTGCGGCTTCCACCATGCAGCCTCCTAGCTCCACTGAAATCACTTTGCCCCGGCTTCTACATTAGCTGCGGTGCGGCTTTACTTACTGGTGGCTCCTGCCGCCCAGCGTATTCTGTCTCCCTGCTCCACTAATGCCGCAAGAGCGACTTCACTGAACAGCAGCTCCATGCTGCATTTACAGTCCCTGTTCTCCCCCAGGCTGCCTCCTGAGTCCCAGGCAATTCGGGAAGGTGGAAGGAGGCGCTTCATCCCATGCCTCTTCCACCTTCCGCTGACTCCATTTGGCTTCCTCTTCTCCCCCCTGTGCGGAGCAGGCCACAGCCTAAGCTCCATATGGGCTGGGAGTCTACAGTGCCCAAAGGCAACCCCCACCCCTGCCAAAATTATGTTGCAGTACAATTTTGTTTTTGGCCTCGATCAGCCCCTTGTGTGGAGCATGCCGTTGCAGGGGTCGGTCACATATCTACATTTATAATATGGGGAGCAGGAACCCAGTCATGAGCCATCTGGAGGTCTGTCGCTCCTCTGTAATGAATGGCAGACATATTCCCCTGCAACTATGACAGGTCCTTCCCCACTACCCCACCCCGTGGACCATGACTGACTCAGCCAGCAGCAGACTCAGAAGAATTTGTGACGGATTGGACGGACCCTCAAGTCACTTGGCAGGTACCCCAGACCCAGACAAGAAAGCAGAAATGAAAAGTGATCTGTTCCTCCAGAACAAAAAAAAGAAAGCTGCATTCCGTGCGTGGTGTTGCACAGGCTACAAGCAGATCGACGAGAGGCCAGGTACTCATTTGATCCCTCATCCCTACCAGTACATTTTTTTCAAATTGTAATCAAAGCACATTCATTCCTGTCCTGGATTCAAGTTCCAAAGTACGGTTATGTTTGTTTACATTCCTGTCTTCCGAGAGTCACTGCAGGTAAGCCGCCCTTCCTGTTTTGGTCTGATCAGCAGCACAGCATTGCACAACAGGCTAGTATCTGCCTTGTGAAAATGTAAAATAAACATAAATAAGTGTAAACTGTACATAAACCAAATTCATTTATCATAATTATACTGCTCAGACAGTAAAAAGAATTAAAAGACGGCCAGATGCAAGAAGCGCTGGAGGGAAACATGAGAAGCCGTTTCCCTCCAGACTAAGTAATGCATGGAAGTAGGTGTTTTTTTTTCTCCTCTCCTGGAGAAATAAACATAATTTAAGTTGACAAGGCAAGGCTAATTTTATTTAAAAAGACGCCCATACCGGAGGCTCTGGGTGCCAAACAATTAACATCTCATACAATAAACCAACAGTAAAAAATAAACAAATAACACTACAATATAAAATATAATAATAAATATTCTATATTCAAACTCACTATTATAAAAGTAATACATTTTATAAATAAATAGTATGCTCAGTAATAAATAATCAAGACTAATTATATAGCCGGGGACAAACATAGACAGTAGGTCAGATATCAGATAAAGATTATAAATCAAAGTCCGTGAAGGCACGATTATACAGGAAGGCCTTGAGGTGGGCTTCAAAAACTTCAACAGAAGGGGTCTCTCTTACAGCTGGAGACAGCGAATTCCACAGGACGGGGGCGGTGACACTAAACACTCTGTCGCCAGCTGTTTTTAACCTCGTCCTGGAAATCGCAAGGAGGGCCCTAGAGGAGGAGTGGAGGGAGCGGGCCGAGACAGCAGGTGTAAGAAGGTCCTTTAGGTAACCAGGGCCCAGGCCATGTAGGGCCTTAAAGGTGAGCAAGCCACCTTAAAGAGGACCAAGCCCACCTTAAAGAGGATCCTCCACCTGACCGTCAGCCAGTGCAGTTCACGCAGCACCGGAGTGATGTGACAGTACTTAGACTGCACAGTCAACAATCTGGCAGCTGTGTTCTGCACCAGCTGCAGCCGGGGGAGAGTATCTCCAGAGACCCCGAGATAGAGCGCATTACAGTAGTCAAGCCTAGACATCACAAAGCCGTGAACCAGGGTGGGGAGGTCCGGGGCAGAACTAGGGGCTTTATCCTGGCGATATTCCTCAGATGATAAAAACTGGTGCGAACAACGGATGACACCTGGGACTCAAGCATCAATCCGCTGTCGAGAATAATGCCCAGATCACACACCCTAGTGGAGGCCTTCAATGGTACAGACCCAAGGAAAAGCCCTGTTTCTGCACCAGAGGCCAACCTTTCACACCTTCTGTTCGACTCCACCACCAGTACCTACGTCTTATCGGGGTTCAGTCACAACCAGCTGGAGGCCATCCAGTCACTGATCTCAGCAAGGCAGATGTTTAGTACTTCCACTGCATTGGATGTCCCTGGGGCAAAGGAAAGATACAGTTGGGTATCATCAGCATAGCAATGAAAACCCAAACTGTACTTCCTAATGAGCTCTCCCAGGGGCAGCATGTATACGGCAAACAACATCGGCGACAAGACCGAACTCTGGGGAACTTCACATAACAGGAGGCTAGGGGAGAAGGAGAAATTCCCCATCACTACCCTTTGCCTCCTGTTGGTGAGAAAAGACTCAAACCAGCAGATGACAGTGCTGGCGAGTCCACAGAATTCCCCTGGGTGGTCAAGTAACACATGATGATCCACCGTGTCAAATGCTGAGGGGAGATCAAGGAGAACGAGAATTGTCCCCTCCTCTCGATCTCTCACCCTGAGGAGGTCATTATGTACCCGAACTAATGCAGTTTCTGTGCTATGCCTCGCACAAAATCCAGACTGGAGAGGCTCGTATAAATCATGGGCCATGAGGTGTTTCTCAAGCTGAAGTGCCACCACTTTCTCAACAATCTTACCCAGAAATGGAAGATTGGAGCTAGGACAGTAATTTGCCTTACGTCTGGGTCCAAAGATGTTTTTTTCAGAAGGGGTCTCACCAGTGCCTCCTTCAAGACATCAGGAAAGACCCCCTTCGACAAGGAGCAAGGACAATCAAGGCAAACACCGGGCCAACTGAGTCAACACATCCCATTAAGAAACAAGTTGGCAGTGAATCCAGTTCACAAAAGGTGTGCCGCAGCTTGGAAACCACCTCAATGACCTCTGCCACCTCCACAAGTCTAAACTCACCCCAACCGGGAGGAGTGCTCTCCGGATGCCCACGGCGATCACTGCTGACCACACTGTGGCTCACTGGTGGAATCCCGTCTGATGGTGGACACCCTGTCTGAGAAGAACTGAGCAAACTCCTCGCATAAAGCGTTTGAAAGGGCTTTTTTCAGCTGTAGACAGGAAGGATGGAGAAGCCTGTCCACAGTCCGAAGAGCACAGTTGGTCGGTTCTTCCCGGCAGCAATCTCCCTGGACAGGAATTCTGCCTCTTATGGTTGATTGCCCCCTGGTACACACGTAGTGTGCATGCAGGGCCATTCTGTCTGCCTCCAGACCGGTCTTCCACCAGCAGCGCTCTAATCTCTGACCCATAATCTTCATCACCTTGAGCTCCCCGTCATACCAAGGAGACCGCAAGTGAGAAGACTTGAGTTGTACACGGACCGGTACGAGGGAGTCGAGGCCTCAGAAAGTACAAAGAAAAGGTGTCTTGACGCAAGAAGTACTGGAGGGAAACATGAGAAGCAGTTTCCCTCCAGACCAAGTCATGGAAGTAGGTGTTTTTTCTTCTCCTCTCCTGGAGAAAGTAGCATAATTTAAGGTGTATTTCTTTATTTGATGAGGGTGCAGTGCCCAAAACAGCGTGTCACTCTTATAAAATGAAATACGCTCCCGACAGCGGAGAGTCTGTTACAGCTGCAATTTATGTGACAGGCAGCATCTCTGCTTTGGAGTCAGTCTGTCTGTCTCTCTCTCTCTTCCCTCCCTCCCTCTCTCTTTCTCTCTCTCTCTCTCTCTCTCCCTCCTCTCTCTCTCTCTCTCTCTCTCCCTCAATGTAATTCAGTGCTTGAAATAACAAAGTAATACTAGGAGTGGAGGAATGGGCTCCCCTGTATTTATGTTGTCCTAGGTCGAACGGGCTGAAAGGGGTACAGTGTCATTGTAAAAGAAGGATGTGGGGAATGGAAGGAATGGGTAAAAAGTACAAGTGAAAGTTCAGCTTGACAGTTACACAGCTGGCATTTCTGAGAATTATTTGTCTTGTGCTATTCCTTACTGTGCTACAAGGCTGTATTGTAACCAAGTCGGGTATTATAAATGTACAGATTCTGAATTTTACAAGTTATAAAACGATCATGTTTTTAAAGTACCACTGCCATAAGAGTGTGCCCTAAGGGTATGCGACAGAATGGCATTTGTTTTGAGTCGGTCATGGAATACTTTAAATGGATGTCATTTACCCAGTTAGTACTGGTTAATAAGAACGCTTCAGTAGGATATTGATTAAAGGCTGTTTTTAAAGTAACAGTAAGAGTAAAAAATGACAGCTAGGTTTTGTATACATTGTTTATGAAAGCAATAAGACACGACAGGGTGTGGGTTGTTGACTGATAAGAGCACGCCCCCAGGTGCGTTGTTAGGCATGAGGCGCTTGCGCCAAGCGACTACAGCAGATGGGTAGTGGTCTTATCAATCAACAACCCACGCCCTGAAGTGTCTTATCGCTCTTATAAAATGGGTAACAACTATTTCTATAACAATTAAACAAAACTCTGGACACATTATTAAAGATTTAATAACGGTATGTTATTTTATTTAAATATGGTGAAAAAACAGTCCCCAGACTTGGGTAGAGGAGTGGTAAAATTGATTGAATAGCGACTCACTGAAAAATGCTAAACTAGTGAGTTGGAGGGACAGCAATGTATTATTTGAGTAGTTTGGGTCTGCCTCTGCCTATGTAACTACGTTTTCCCACCTTTTCTCTTTGTTTATAAAGTATTATGTATTGCCTACTTTCTTTATCCTGTTTTTTTTTTCCCTCATTCAAGACATAGAATGTTTATCATGGAATGTTTACCATGGAATACAGGGATTCAAAATTCTGCTCAGTTCCGCTGGCAGAATGTTACTCTTCCCAACATACTATACACACAGACAACAAAGGCCTTTTTTAGAGCCAATGACTCAATTATCTCAATGTCAGGGCAACCAGAAGAGATTTCCCTGATGAGCGGGCAAAGGCAGAAGGGGGATTTTTCACTGTTAGTAAAGAAACAGTTGTAACAAAAACTATAAACAATACTTTATGTTTCTAATTTGTTTATGTGCATGAAGAGAGTGTGATGATCAGGGAAACAATGTTTAATTGATTTGTTTTATTTTTTATTTAAGGTAGTTTTATTTTTAGGGCCCAGTTGAAGGTTTTTACAGTGTAAAGGTAGCAGCCATGTTTTTGATGGAAGATCAGTTCTGGTTACAGAGGGACTGATGGAAGATAGTTCTGGCTGCAGAAGAACTGATTTGTTCATTGTGTAATGTGGTTTAGGACCAGGATGACTGTGTGCATATAGAGATGTAATGTACAGTCAGCTGATGTCTCTTGGCCAATGAGATTTCTAGATTTTTTTCTTGCCATTTTATAAATGTAAGTAGAATTTTAAGTTTTGATATTGCCTGATATTGTCTTCTACAAACAAAAATCATGATGATACAAATTTTTCAGGCCATTCACTGAGCTGTGAGTGGAAAGCAGGAACAAGTGTGACACTGGCCGCTTAAATAAAGTAAATCCAGACCTACTGTACTTGACCATATTTTAAGAGACAAAGCAACAGCAGATTTGTTCCTGGATATTAGACTTTTCTTTTCAAACTGAATAGCTTTCTGTGTTACTCCATAGCACTGTAAAACCAGAAAGTATAACAAAATGTCAGACTTGCAAAGAGATTACTTAATAATGTTTTAATACAGTGCAACATTTATTGCAGAGTGTCTAGGAATAAGTCATGAAGCAAATCAAATTTGACTTTACCTGATCAAAGATTTCCTTTTCAAGCAACAATTCACCAAATTCTTTTATTTAGTATTTTTAATACACAGTTTATATAATGTTCTAGTAGAACTGAAAAAAAAGCAACAACAATTGAAAATAAACCATGGTAGCTGCATCTTTATCGAATAATAAATAATTAATTTGGCTCATTGACAGTTCAGTCGGCGGCCAGCTACGGAGTTGTGAGGTGGACTGTGCTGGTCACCAGACCAGAATAATGATAGTAGCGCTGGCACCTTTGGGGTCGGGGAGTGGGGCATGGAAACAAATTAGTTATGTTACTGGCAACGTCAGGGTTTGGGGGAGGGGGGCTTGTATTATTAAACTCAGCAACAGCAGGGGATCGGGAACAGGGGCTTGTGGAATTGATATTTACTTTTCACAGCGGCAGCATCGGAGGATCAGGAAGGGGGGCACGTTATATTAATATTTACTATTAACGGCTGCAACATCGGGATCGAGGACTGCGGCACATTGCCGCAAACAGGCAACTCACCCCCGAGGAGAATATTGTAAGTACCCTAGTCTAAGGATTCTTAGAATTTTGTCCTCTGGGTGAGTTTACAGAATCCCAATTAGGGGGATGTTGCAGCTTGCGTCTGCCACATGCCCCCTAGTGCCGTGCTGCAGCCCTTTTTGGGCACACCGGCAGTGCAAGCCCCTTTTGGGGCAGTCAGCCTGTGGCTGACACAGGCTGCCTTTGAGAATAGCTCAGGGGGTAGTGTTTGGCACAAGGTGCCACTTACGCCAGTTATGTTTGGCGCAGGCACCTTGTGTCAAACTCAGTGCTTTGAGCATCGGGCCCTTTGTCTTGCTGTGAGCAGAGTAACTAGCTGCAACATTCAAGCAGGAGTGTAGCCAGACATTTATATTTTGTACACACTCTCTCCAACTGCACCACCCCCATTAAAAATGTACACATCCTCTACAATTGTTGCCCCCCCATTATAAATGTATGCATCCTTTACAACTGTTGCCCCATCACAAAACAAATCAGATTGCTGTCAGATGATTCACATAATCTCTTAACAGGTTGTACACATATCTATGTCCTAAACAGTAGAAGTTTAAACAGATACAGACACTACTCAGTGGCCTACACTAACTCAGCTACTTCAGATTTGAATAATGGCAACCACAAAAGCATATGAGTTTGGATGGGAACTCAGAAAAAGCTGTACACAAATGTGTACAGTGAGTATGCCTGCCTACACCCTTGCATTCAAGCAATAGCTTAAACTGGACTCCTCCAAATTGTTTTCCTGCTTAGAGAAGTGCATGCACCTTCCCAGAAGCAGTGCCAGAGGTTGTTCAATAGGGATCCCAACCAATTGTAACCAGTTTTTTGTGTGTGTGTGTGTATACAAATGCAACAGTGTAGTAGTGCCTCTTCAATAGTGCAGAGTGGCCGAGATATTTCTTGAGACAGAAATACACCAACTTGCTTAACCCGTGGGATGCCAACACAATATAAAGGTGTTGGAATTACAGACTGATATAATGTTGTTTACTCTGTGTAGATACCAACCCAATCTACTGTTACCAAGATTAGAGTTGATTAATATTGCAAATGCTGTCATCCAATAAAAATGAAAGTAGGGTGTTCAGTGCTCTGCAGGGTCCAAATTGTGACTCCCTGAGGGGTTGAGTAGTGTGTCCAGTGAAAAGGGTATATAGGGCCTTAGTCCAGGTCCACAACTACAAGCTATAATCACCCCAGAGTGTTCAATAAAGTACAACAACGTTTGTACAAATGAGATTCTGTCTGTCTTAGATCAGGGCACCAAGAAAGGATGTGATGTTTGTTGCTTGTGTAACAGAAGCTGTTCTTTCATAGAAAAGGGATGTTGGCAAGCATGCCTAATAATGTCAAGCACCCTGCTTTAATTTCTGCAAACCCCCCACCCCCACCTCCCGGTCCACTGCAGACCAGGGGTTCCCCTAAACAAATGCCCAGACATGGCAGCAAAACCACAAGTGGTATTACAAAAGGGCATCACCCCTGGCTTTGAGGCAATTACCTTGGATCGATGGATCTAGAGGTCGGGGAGTTGGGGTGCAAAAGTGAACATATTTACCCCAGGTTCTGGGAGAGAGGTGCTAGGGTAATGCTAAGTCTAACATCTGAGGGAGCCCCATAACAATTATACTGGAAGCAGTAACTTGAATGTCCATATTGAAACTTGGGGATGTTGCAGCATGGCTTTATTCAACAGGATGGTACGGTGAACAGGGTGGTTCCCCCAAGGTTTGTCATTCCCACAGAACAGGCATGCAAAAGTTTTTTTTCCACAGAAAAAAACACAGTTGTACATGTCCCAACCTCTTACTTTGACTCTTGTCTTTCCTTTGGTTATAGGCAATTAAGACATTTAGTCTTTTACACAGCTGCTCTGTCCACCCCTCTTTCCTAGGGCTATGAACATTTCTTTAAACTATAGTGTCTATTCCATGGTAGTTGCCATACACTCATTTAAAACTCTTCCTCCTGACAATGTCCATTGTTACCATTCCAGGGGAAACGCTGCGCCCTTCCAGTGACCAGTTAGTCCTGCCCATAACTAGTTTGGCATTTCTCCCACCCTAGCCCAGACACCCTCTGCCATCCTTTTGGGGTTACAAAAGAACAGGATCCTCCAGTTCACCTGGATTGCAAAGGCATCCTAAACATTTTAACTGTCCCACTTTACTGTAGAGACAATGGGGTTCTGACTGGTATAATCTAGCCTTATTTGTGACACATACACCCTCTTCAGCCAGCACTCAAAACATTTTGTTGTCATTTGATCTGTACTCACTGTTTGGTTTAACTTTTCACAGACATTTGACAGGGAAAAACTGTGACCAAGCTCTCTCTTACCTTTTCTGTCTGGAGACCTTCTTTGTCTCCTTCAAAGGCAGCTGAAAACTGTTGGTCCACCAGGGGATTTCCCCTTAGACACTGAATCAGTCCCATATTCTCTCTGACAGGAACCAGGCATTCCTGAAGCCCTGGCATCAACAGTCTCCACCACTTCCTAGTGGCACTTCTGGTCTCCACACTCTCTAGGGTGAGAAAAACGGACAGAGGCCCTTCTCCCAGTTACAAGCTGGACTTGACTGGCAGGCGCCTCTAATGGAAAAACCCTCCCTGTTGGGCTCCCACTCAGAACTGACTGCTCTCACTGACTGCTCTCTTGTTCAAACCCCAACATTCTAAACTGCCCAACAGCTAGATTCTAAAGTGGCTCATGCTCCTCTGAGAATTCTAAATGACAATCATCCTCTGCTCAGCCTCACTGAGTAAACAATGATGTCATTTAGTAAAAAACTCCTAGTAAGCTTTCTACTAGCTGCCATTTCTACCTTCCTAGGGCTAATACTAATGGGATTCTAGTAACCCCAAGGGACTGGGTGGTTACACTTATATTACTGTTTGGAATGTGGTCTGCCTTCAGGGTGAATATGATAAAAATGCAAAAACCCTTCAGACTGAACTACTTGTGTATAAGTTTGAATTCCCCCAGTGTCCCTGGCGTTTTATAGAAAAACAGAATTTGTCAGTAGAAAAAGACTGCTTGACTCATCTAGTTTGCCCAGATGTTCCCTGCATAATCTGTCTCTGCAGACCCTTCCTGCCCATTTACTAATGTTTCCCTATGTCTATCCCATGCATGCTTAAAGCCTCCCAATGTTTTCACCTCCACCAGTTCTGCAGACAGTCTGTTCCAGGCATCTACCATGCTTACAGTGAATCAGTACTACCTCACATCCTCTTATCCCTCTCCCCAGCGTCATTTCATGTATCCTGGCACTCATTCTCATTTAAAAGAAATTCCCCTCCTACACCTTGTTCACCACTGTGAGGTACCTGTAGATCTCTATCATGTCCCCCCTTGCTCTCCTCTCTTCCAGGATGTAAATGTTTAGATTCCTCAGTATCTCCTCATCAGGCTTCTTGTGCAACCCCTGCACCATTTTAGTTGCCCTCCCCTCCTCTGTTGTGTGCTACTGCTATCCTCAGTATTTTGGCTGATACATTACATTACATTATGCTGGCTGATAAGGACTGCTAGTCCCATCCAGTCTGCTCATAAATCCTATACTTGATTACAGCCTCTGACCCTGTTTGTCTGACACTGTTGGTGATTGAAAGGCATTCTTGCTGTGTGGGAATGTGAGTACATTCGTTATCTTACATTCCATATTTAGAGTATACACCATAGACTAAATTATGCTCGTGCTGGTGGGAGGTGTGGAAGTGGAGGGCCTGGACACTGGGGGGGGGGGGGGTAGCAGTGTGGCAGCTCTGTGTACAAATTTGAAATCCCTGGATATACCCCCTGACTCAGCACACAGTGCCTCCCAAGACAGGTGCAGTTCTCCCCCCACCCAACCAAGGCACTGCTTACAATGTGCACTGCTGCCGAAGGGACACTAGTTCTGCACCCACCCACCATGCGGACCGTTAGTGGACACACAAAACAGTGTGCTTCCCAACGCTGTTGCAGTTCTCTCCCCACCCACACAAGTGACCTCCGGCTCTGTCTCCACACACACACTGAGGGCACTCCCTGTAAATGACATCTATCATGCCACTGGAAACTGGTGATCACAGCCCGTAGGAGTGGTGTACAGACACAGTGTGCACTGGTGCTTAAGTCACAATCCATTTTGTTTTAAATTTTGTCTTTCATTCAGGGCATTTGTTGGCATTCTTTGGGCCCGCCAGCCCCATAGCATAGAAGGCCTGCCTGCTAAATTTTTTTTAAAATTTAAAAATTGATGTCATTCACGGCGTCTGTTGGCATTCTTTGCAATGGTATGAAGTGGGTCTACCTAAGATTTTTCACAAGGCCTAAAAATGTGTGTAATCCTTCCCACCTCCCATGATGCAGTGGCATCTTCAGAATAAAGGGGGGGGGATGGGGAGAGAAGGAACAGGAACTCCAGGAAGGGTAGTCAGGAGGCCTGATTGTCTATTGTAGGGTTAGGGCATTGTGGATTATCTTCTCAAATCCAGTTGGCTAGTACTGGTTGACTAGTAGGGAGCTTGGGAAAAAAGCAAAAGGAATGTACTTCACACAGTAGCATTTTCTGTCTGGATGACTCAGGTTCTTCTTTACCATGCTGAAAAGGGAAGGTTCATCCAATGTCTTGCGTTTCCTTAATCTGTGTTAGTGTGCTTTCAAAAGTTTCAAGCTTTAGGACAGAGAGCTAGTAACCTCTAGGTCTGAAGGAAGATGGAAGCATTAGGCAGCTAGAACGTTTACTTGAGTTGAAGCCATCGTGTGTGTGTGTGTGTGTGTGTGTGTGTGTGTGTGTGTGTGTGTCGTGATTTCCATTCTTGCTGGGGGTCGGGTCGGGTCATCAGCCTGGAGCCCAGCTCCTGCAGAACACTGCCTGCTATATAAGGGGTGGGTGGGAGGATTGGCCTGGGTCAGGATTGCGGAGCAGTGGACCCGGATGCAATGTGGGGTACACCAAACATTAGCCCATTGCTATGCTATGTTTAAACCACGGTTCCTGGAGTGGGTGATTTGTGGCCCTCACTGTTGGGGAAACACTGGGAGATAACATCAACGTAGAAACATAGAATGTAAAATTAAGTTCCAAGCACACACCAAGCCTGTATGGACGACACAAAAAAAGTATACTTATAACTTACATTTTATTGAGGTAAAAACACCATGCCTGACATGTTTCAGAGCATAAAAAAAAAAAAGCAGTTTTTGCTCTGAAACATGTCAGGTGTGGTGTTTTCACTGCAATAAAATGTAAGTTATAAGTATACTTTTCTTGTGACGTCCTTCTTACAGGCTTGGTGTGTGCTTGGAACTTAATTTTACATTCTTACTTGTGGTTCCTGAGCACCACCTTGTCCATGTGCACACTCTATTTGTAAATAGAAACATAGAAATTGTCGACTGATAAGGACCGCTCGTCCCATCCAGTCTGCTCGTAAGCCCTACACTTGTATGCGGCTTCTGACCCTATCATGTCAGTGGTCTTTCATCACTCCCTCTCTCTCTCCTCAAGGTTCCCTTGTTCCCGTCCCAGGCATGTTTAAAATCCCCCACCGTGCTATCTCCCACCACCTCTTGTGGCACACCATTCCATGCATCCACCACTTTTTCTGTGAAGAAAAATGTTCTCACATTTCCTCTTAATCTACCCCCCAAGGCAGGCTGCAACTGCAGCCCCGCGTATTCCTCCTGCTGCCACTGCCACAAATAAGCCCTCCAACAATGCCCACACAATACAAGGGCTGAGGGAGCCCCCACTAGACCCCCAGTGTATATTATTTTATTGAGACACCCCCAAGGCATTTTCCACCCAGTGCAAGAACAAGGGGGCACAATTTGAAGATAGAAGGGGGATGGCTCAGAGGTACTGTGAAGAAGTATTTTTTCATGGAGAAGATTGTAGATGCATGGCACGGCCTTCCTGTGGAGGTTGTGGAGTCAAAAACAGTGGGAGAATTCAAGAATGGATGGGACAGACATAAGGCAATTCTAGGGGTTGGGGGTAGAAGGAAGTAGGCCGTTGGTTAACTAGGATCTGCAGCTTATCCATTGGGTAGGGAAATGGGCAGACTGGGTGGGCCAAGTGGTCCTTATCTGCCGTCAAATTCTATGTATCTATATACAAGACCACTGATACCTGCTTTCTCCAGCAACAGGGCCCACTAGCCCTCCCAGAGCTTCCACTACCCACTAGGCTACTAAATAAATTACTGGCCACCCTGCCCTCACTAGGGGCAAAGGGGTTTTAGCTGATCCCCCCTTCCCCAAACGTCACTCCCTTTCTTCTCTAATTTTTCTCGTTTACTGTATTTTACCCCAACTATCCTAACTTTTCTTTTATTTTGCAGGTCTGACCAGACGAGGGCTCCGGTTCCCCCTTAGAACTGCAGATCCTTTGTGACTCCTTTTCCTATTCTTTTATTTTATTTATTTATTTATTAAATTTTGGTGACCGGGTAGGCCCACTGAGCCCCGAAGGTCCCTTTTTCAGGGGCAACCCGGGATAACAATACAAGTTATAAGAAGGAACAAGGACATAAGGAACATTTGAGGCATTGTGAGTTACATCATGAGGTGGTTACAGTAAAGAAAAATAGTGGATACAGGCATGGTTACAGGCATGGTAACAGAAAAGCAGTGGATACAGGCATGGCTTACAGGCACGGTAAAAGAAAAGCAGTGGATGCAGGCATGGGTACAGGCATGGTTATCATCATGACATGTAAGCAATTGGTAGTGCTTTGCATATAGTTTTTTCAGGGGTTACACGTGGCCTCTGGCGAGCAGTCTGTATAAGGCAGGTAGTAAGAAGGTTAAGCTAGGAGATGGGAGTTTTACAGGTACATTGGCATTTCCCCTTCCCAGGACTACCCCTTGGCACCCTGCACTCAAGTAAGTTCCTCTATTTATGCATATATCTAGGGTGAGTTGACTGTAATGGGGCGGCCACACCCGTTACAGTCTGCTCACACTAAGAATACATTTTGTGTATGGCCACTAAGTGTGAATGCTCAGTGGGGCAGCTATTTACACCCTGTTTGCATCTACACTTTGTGTTTTGGGGCCCTACTTTTTCAAGCCTTGTCTTGTGCTGCTACAGTACCACTTTCTTCACTAGAAGGTGCTACAGTGCCAAAAAAAGTGAATACCACACTGCTAGTAATGGTTAAGTCAGTACTGCTGAGAGGCGCTGAGCCTGACTTTTCCACCAGTGGGCAGCAGCCCTGCGTGGATCCGCTCTGCTCACTCCTGCCGTATCTCCACTGCACTACCATCTGTGGTAGCACATATGTGGTAGTGGGAGGCTGCCATCCTCCCTCTGTGAAGAAGAAGAGAGTCTGGTAGGACACTGAACTTTCTTCCCATTAGCCCTTCAGTGACCTGGGCTAATTTAATTCCAGAACATCGGTCATCAGTGTCACAAACCTGAGGCGCTACTACACCTATGGGCACTTAAGAGTGAGATTTTCGGCTATCCCCCTTAAAATGCTTTGTAAACCTCTTGATTTTAGGCCCTATACTATATGTATGGATTTCACTATTTCTCTTTAAAATCAGTACCTGGTTTCAGGGCATGACAAGGCTATTATAATGTCATCAGCATTTTGGAATGCCTGCAAAACATTGCAGCAGGTGAGGATTTCTTTAGTAACCTTTTCAACTAACACAATACACTGCTGCCACATGAACTATGCAAGGAAACAATCGGCATTGGCAAATGCTTGTTGTTGAACTGTTTGTTGTCTTTGTAACCATTCTGAATCCCTTTCTCCTCAGCAATTAGTGTACTCTCTTTCCATACTGCCTGAACATTCTATGACATTAGCAACACCACTGCAGGCCAGATGAACAGTATGGAATGTCGTCACTGACAACACCATGGAATGTTTTAGGAATATGAAACGAGCAGTAGCTGGTGAGGAGAGTGGAACTTTATGTAGGTCTGTGGGCATCACAAAGCTAGGTTATTTATTTATCAAAAATTGGTCAAAGCATATCAGAAGACATACTGTAACTGGCATGAACAGGAAATATGGGAGAGCAAATAACTATCTAAAAATCTTTCCTACACCTTTAACATGCCAAAAGGGATTAAGAAGGATTAAGAAGACTGATTTTAATACCTACATGAACACCTACACGACACTGAATTATCCAGGTCAACTGCTTTGTATACTCAACATCACAATGTATTGTGTAATTACTTGTTCTCCTCTGTATTATGACTACTGTTTCTGTCATTTATTGTATTCTCCCGGGTCGTGCATGAAAATAGGCATATCCTATGTCTAGTGTACCTACCCGGTTACCAGAAACAAACAAATAAATAAATAAAATGAATGGGGATAATGGGCTCAGTACTCTGAATATAAGCTTTGGATCTGGAAACAGAGGTTTTCACATTAAAGAGGCAACTAACATGGCAAAAAATCAATTTCAGAGGTTCCTCGTTCAGCTAATCAGATACATACATAAATAACAAAGCATAGATTACAGATCTGACTATATTTTAAAACTTGTGGGTTACAGCGGCTCTGTCTGACCCCCCCCCCAACCACCACCATGAGCAGTGGAGCCTTACCAACTGCAGGGATCACTGGTGCCAAAACCCAAATATGTGTACATGGACTTATTAACATGTGAAATTGCCTACCCAGTGATGCTGTGAAAGCTAACACTGTGCAGGCTTTCAAAACAGGACTGGGATAAGGGAAAATAACACTGAGGGTTACACAGCATGAGCAGCAATCTGCCTGATAAACATGGAGGTGTGTCCATATTCAAACTGGGTATAAAATCACTGTTGTGCAGCAGGAGGGGTGGACAGAATGGATCCAAAGTCCCTTCCATTTATCACAATACAAAGTTACTAAACATACAGGCCTGGATACTCAGACTGGCCCAGGCAGTGGTGCAAGCCTGGGCGCAGCGCAACTGTGATGCGCTGGGGCCAGGTCCAGGTGATATTCAACGGGGATGTACCATGGCGCAGCACCATTGAATATGGCATGGACAGCACACGGATTGTGCATGGCGCAGTGCCACTGTGCCAGTGCAAGCCACAGATAGGGAGCATGGGGATGCGCGAGCGCAAATGCAGTTGCGCTAGGCGCATCACCTGCAATATTCAGCAGGGGGCATGCAAATGAGGCCACAATATATGCAAGGTGCAAATGGGGCCATTTGCATGTCACTATGGCCCCATTTGCATGTCTTGCACCTGGCGCCCTGCATAGCATGACGTGTGCACAGTGGGGGTCCCTGGGCATCCCCTGCCCCATAGCCGCGATCGTGGTAGATCTCCATAATGTACATCCCTGGTAGTCCAGTGGTACCCCCTCCCCCCCCCGATTCCCCGATAAACATACATTACGGCATTCCCTGGTAGTCTAGTGGACCCCCCTCCCGATTCCCCGAAACCCCGATAAATGTATAAGTCGGTCCCTGGTAGTCCAGTGGCCCCCTTCCACCCGATTCCCGATCGCTGGTAGCGCGCCATGACACATATCCCTGGTGATCAGTGGCACCCCCACCCTCCACCCACACAGGACCCTTGCCCTCCACTCCCCGCCATCATCGGCGGGCTGCCTCTTTCGCCACCACCCTGGCCACCCGCCCGGAACGACAGGTATAGTATGGGCTTGCAGCGCATACTGCTCTAGAACAGTCCCAAATATGAATGATGTCTTCACATATTTGGGACTGTCTAACTGTATACTCTCAAGCCATTGGTCCACACTGTGGACCAATGAGTTCAACCCATGACTGTACCCTGTCATTTGGTGGCGGCC
The DNA here is from genome assembly GCA_016271365.2 of Neoceratodus forsteri. Lineage (NCBI taxonomy): Eukaryota > Metazoa > Chordata > Ceratodontiformes > Ceratodontidae > Neoceratodus > Neoceratodus forsteri. The sequence goes on from CM057450.1 coordinate 1,552,453,320, forward strand.
AGGGCGGTTTGTGGGCGGGCTGCAGCAGGCCGCCGATGATGAGGCAGGCCGAGCAGGGGTCCTGGCTGTGTAAATGAGGTACTCTCGATCACCAGGGATATGCCGATATGTGTGTTACGCGGCGACTGAAATCCCGGGCAGGAAGAGACCACTAAATTATGAAATGACGGTATACATTGTCGGGGTTTGTGTCGGAGGGTGAAAGTCACTCAGACTATCGAGGCTTCACATGCTCGTTATCAGGTTTGAGGGCGCAGCACTGGACTACCAGGAGCTGTGGTGCATGTGGATGGTGTTCTGGGTGGGAGGTGGCCACACATGGCTGGTGGCTGCTGTGTTGCGCCCTGCAATACAGCAGCCCACCTGTGGGTGCCAGTTGTTCTACCATTTCACGGGCTCAATTTTGAGCCCCACTATATGGCACAATGCAGGGTTGTGCCAGCATATGCGTTGCACATCCCGGGCTGAATATCGGGATGTGCCGCATATGCATGGGCACGCCCCTGCATCTGCGCTGCATATATTATCATTGCACCCCGGCGCATCGGGATTTGCACTGCGCCGGGCAGCCTTTTCAATATCCCACCAGGGCGCAATGCGGGGTTTCACTGACGCAACTCTGTTGCGCCATTCGCAACCCCTTCGAATATCCGGGCCACAGTATGTTTACAGTGGCAGTTTTACATCTCCTGTGCATTGAGCACAGTGCTGTAGCTGTTTGCTGCACGTCCGCACATGAGAGCAGTACTGCATTGTGGGTGGCCTGCCTGAGTCCCTCCCACAACTCAAACAAGCAGTTTTTTTCAGGCATTCCCTCCCTCCATTCCACTCACTCCTCTGTGCCCTCTCTCCATTCCAGACCCAGTGCCAATGACATTTTAAAAACAATTAACTCTCCCTTCCACTATTGTCATCTGAGGGCTCCCCCATCCAACCCCTGATCCAGGACCACACATTCAGCTGCATCTCTGCAGGTTCTAGGAAGTGCCACTAAAGGATGTAAAATGCCTCCAGCATTTCTGCTCCCCACACCACTGCAACAGAAAACATACAAATATGTCAGCAGAAGAATCTGTCAAGTCTGTCCAATGCAGTCACCAGTACATGTGTTTGCACTGGGCCCTGTACCCCTTCCCTTTAACCTCTCCCTTTACTATAGTCCATACCCTCTTGAACATACAAATTTGCAAGCAGAAACAGACCTCATGGTCTATCAAGTCTGCTTGAATGTGCAGCTAGCATCCTTACATTGCAGCTGCCTCACCCTCCCCTCACAGTTACCCCCTCTCACCCTGTCCCATCCCCTTTTAAAACTTCCCAGGATACCACCTCCTTGGGCAGAGTGTTCCATTTAGCCACAACCCTCTCCATGAAAAAATGTCTCATCTCTCTCCTGTATCTTCCCCCCTCCAGTTTGAGACCATGCCCTCTCGTGTCCCTCCCCCCTCAACTTTAAAGACACCTTTTGTACCTGTCTTGTTTATCCCCTTCAAGTATTTAAAGGTCTCGAACATATTCCCCCGATCCCTCCTCTCCTCTCCTCCAGGGTGTACATATTTCATTCATTCAGCCTGTCCTCGTAGGGTTCGTCCTCCAATCCCTGGATCATCTTTGTTGCCCTGCACTGTACCCCCTCCACTAATCTGATATCCTTCTTCAGAAACAAACGCCAGTACTGCATGCAGTACTCCAAGTGTGGTCTGACCAGTGACCTGTACAGAGGCAGGATCACCTCCCTACTTCTGGATGAGATTCCTCTCACAATACACCTCACCATCCTGTTGACTTTAGCTGCCGCCTTCCTGCACTGAGCTGAGTCGTTCATATTCCCTGTTATAACCACCCCTAGATCTTTTGCCTCCTCAGTGATACCTAACTGAACCCCTCCCAACTGGTAGCTCCTCCCCGGGCTCCTTGCTCCGAAGTGCAGAACCTTGCACTTCTTCGCACTGAAACCCAACTGCTACATTTTTGATCACTCTTTCAGTTTAGTCAGGTTATCTTATAGCTCCTGCTACCCTACTATGACGTCCACCACCGCCCCCATCTTGGTATCATCAGTAAACAGACTGATCTTACTCCTGATGCCATGAGCGATATCTGCTATGAAAATCCCAAACAGCACCAGGCCCAGTACCGAGCCCTGTGGAACCTCCCTCGTCACAGCCCTTGGGGATGAGAGTTCCCCCACCACCACCCATTGCTGCCTCCCCTTCAGCCAGTTCACGATCCAGTTTACCATCTTTGTCCCCAGCCCCACATATTCCAACTTTCCCCCCAACCTCCCATGAGGCACAGAATCAAAGGCCTTGGTGAAGTCCAAATACAGGACATCCACTGCATGGCTCTTATCCAGTTCCCTCATCACTCAGTTGCAATACTCAACTAGGTTGGTCTGGCGGGATCTTCCTGAGATGAACCCATGTTGCTGACCATCCTGGAGTCCATTGTCCTCCAAAAAGGATACCATCCTCTCTTTCAGGATTGTCTCCATTAGTTTTCCTACAATGGACATGAGGCTTACTGGTCTGTAATTGCCTGGTTCATCCTTTGGGCCACTTTTGTGGAGTGGCACCACAATAGCCATCCTCCAATCTTGTTGTATGCAGCCTGTGTCCAAGGAAGTATTGAACAGGTCCGCCAGCAGCCCCGCCAAGACCTCCGACAGCTCTTTCAGCACCCTGAAGTGAATGCTGTCTGGTCCCAGTGTCTTATCCATCCTCAATGCCTTCAGACCCTCCAGCGCCCTGCCCTCTGTAATTAGCTCATCTGTCACCCACTCCCCCCTTTGCTCACCTTCCCCATCCCCTGAGGTAGCTGCCTGCCCATCTTCTTCATGAACACAGAACAGAAGTACTCATTTAGTGCTTCTGCCTGCTCCACCCCTTTCTCCACCTATCCCCCGTCCTTCCTAATCCTCACTATCTGGTCCTTGCAGCTCCTTCTCTCCCTGATGTACCTGAAGTTGTTCTTTTCCCTGTCCTTGATGCCCTTTGCCAACCTCAGCTCTTTGGAAGCCTTGGCCGCCCTGACTAGTCTGGTTACCTCCTTGGACTTCTTCAAATACATTTCCCTGTCCTCCCCCTCCTGGATTTCTTGAACCTCCTAAATGCTGCTTTTTTTTGCCCTCACCCCTTCCAAGACCTCCCGATTCAACAAGTTTGGCTTCTTAGTCCTTCCTTTCTTGCTTTCTGTCTTGGTGTATGACCCAGTAGCCTCCATCAGCCCTAATCTGATAATTTTCCATTTTTGGCTTGCATCCAAGTGTGGATTAATTCCTGCCAGGTGCCTTTCCAAAATTTCCCCCATCTTGCCAAAGTCAGCATGTCTGAAGTCAACCACCTTGGTTCCTGTACTTAACAGCTTTCTTGCCCATGCTGAGCGTGAACCACACCGATTGGTGGTCACTCCCAGCCAGTGGGTCCTCCATCTCTAGCTCCCTTACAGTCTCCCCGTTAGACAGTACTAGGTCCAGAGTTTTATCCAACCGAGTCGGCTCATTAACCATCTGTGTCAGGAAGCTGTCCTGGAATGCTTCCAGGAGCACTTGCTCCCTTGCATTCGAGGTGGCTGGGGTGCTCCAATCCACTCCTGGAAGATTGAAGTCCCCCACGATCACAGTATTCCCCTTCCCACATATCCTCTTAATCTGCTCCGCTAACTCCCTGTCCAAGTCCTCTGCTTGAGCTGGTGGCCTGTGCACCACTCCCATCCTCAGTGTCCTACTTTTCGAATCTTGGAATTTGCATCCAATCAATCAATCAATCAAAATCTTTATTTATCCAGGCGGGCACCATTGAGCAGGGCTCATTTGCAAGATGGACCTGGTCATACAAAAATCATAGTACAGTAACATGGTAACACATAATGCAATATTATACAAAGAAGAAAAATATACATATGTACATCAACATTTGAGTGAGAGGGCCTTTACAACAGATAGGCTCATAACTGGGTACAGCCGGAATGTTCACTTAAAAGGAGAGAGAAAGGCAAGAAGAGGGATACCAGCTTAGGAAGAAATGACGGGGTTGGAATAGTTAACTGGCATACTTCAGGGAAGAGGGTGGAATTTGGTCATGGCTAAAGAGAGGCAGAGAAGCCAGTATTTTGGTAGGGAGAGAGAGGCAGGGCAGGAGGCAGGATGGGCAGGAGGGAAACTGGAAAATAGGTGAGCTAGCGATGTGGGAAACATTTGCAGGATTCCTTCACGGAGCGGTCATAGAACGACTTGAAAATATTCAGGCTAACAGGACAGCTCAGCTTCGAGTTTTTTTGCATATTGTTCCACAAGGAAGGCAACGAGAAACTTATGGCAGCTCTGCCGAAACGAGATTTGACCTTAGGTAATTGCAAGGCAATTAGGGAATAGCTTCTTAGAGCATAGGCACCTATCACACTCTGGGGAATACACTCAGAGAAGTATAGGGGGAGCTTGTTGGTAACCGCCCTGAAAGCCCATAGAGCGGCATTTCTATTTTTCCCATAATAAAGGGAAGTCCAGCCCACCGCAGTGTACAAGGAGCAATGGTGTGTGGCAAGTGGATGGCCTGTTATGAACCTGACTGCTCTGTGGTATAGGGTGTCCAATTTAGCCAGGGCAGAGGCAGTACAATGGCTATAGAGAAGGTCCGCGTAATCTATTAATGAAAGGAACGTGGCTTGAACCAACTGCTGCTTGGCATCCCTAGTAAGGAAGTGGCTAATTCTGTAGAATAGTCCTAGTCTTTGTCATAGTTTCTTCTGTAGTTCATCGAGATGTTCAGAGAAGGAGAGTTTGTGATTGAGCCATACACCCAGATATTTGAATTTTGGCACATACTCTGGATTTTCTCCAAGTATTGTGGTAATCTGAGGGATAGCCCCAACGCAAGCGGGGTTCGCCGCATAGGAGGAAGGGGAAAAGAGTATCGCCTTTGTTTGTTTCACATTAAACAGAAGCTTTTTGCTTATGAGCTGGTATTGCAATAGATTAAATTCGGCTTGGAGGTCTTCACAGGCTGCTTCCGGTGTAGGACGACTCAAATAAAGTACTGTGTCGTCAGTGAACAAGTGGATATTGGCCTTATTGACGTTGTCATCGATGTTGTTAATGTAAACCGTAAACAACAGGGGACCAAGGATAGACCCCTGAGGCACACCTCTCTGTAGGGGTTTAAGTGGCGAAAGATCACCTTCAGCTTTAACCTGCTGTTTTTGATCTGCGTGGTAGTCGGCAAACCAGCACACAGAGTTAGGATCCAGAGCTAGGTTACATAGGGAGGAAAGAAGCAGACTATGGTCAACTGTGTCAAAGGCCTTACTTAGATCCAAAAAAATGGCACAGACAAAATTCCTATTGTCAAGGTCAAGGAGCCAATCATTAGTCACTTTTGCTAGGGCAGTTATGGTGCTGTGCTTTGCTCTGAATCCAGACTGCACTGGGTTTAACAGACTCCTGGATTCAAGGTACGCCCTTAGCTGACTACTCACGATCTTTTCCAATAATTTAGACAGAATGGGGAGGGGGGAGATCGGTCTATAATTATTAAGGTCGAAATGGTCACCTGATTTGAGCAGAGGGATGACATGGGCTACTTTCCATTGTGAGGGGAGGCTCCCCTGGGACAGTGACAAGTTGAAGAGGTGCGTGATTGGTACTGCCAACACATGGTATGCACATTTCAGAAAGTAAGGCTCTATATATTGCCTCTGTTCTACCCTCCTCTCCCTCTTCCCTTGCACACCTTATCCCCTCCCTTACCTAAATCGCCACCCCTCCTCCTTCCCCTTGCCCCTACCCTTTCTATATATCCTATACCCCGGGATTATCAGATCCCAGTCTTGGTGTTGGGTGGCCCAAGTCTCCGTGATGGCCACAATGTCCACCATCCCCACTGCCAAGAGAGCCTGTAACTCAGCTGATTTGTTCCACAGGCTTCTTGCATTTAGGGAGACAACCATCCAACCTGTTTCCTTACCTTCAACCCTTTTCTCCCCATCCTTAATCCCCCCCCCGTGACTCCACCCTGGTACCATCCCTGCTAGCTTGGGGGGTAATCTCGCTCGGCTCCCCTCTCCGGCAGCTCTGCATACCTGCTGCACACTTGCCTTCCCCCCACACCTAGTCTAAATCCACCTTAGTTGATATGTATTCCCCCAGCCTCTGTTTCAAAAACCTCTGTCCCACCTTACTCAGATGTAATCTGCCCTCCTCTGTTGTCCCAGATGTTACCCCAGCCTCCCACTAGCCCTTACCCTTTGGTTCAACACCACTGTCCCAGCCAGGAGTTGAACTGTTCAATCCATACTTTCCTCGCCATGCTTGCTCTGGATACTGGGAGCACTTCCAAAAAGGCCACCGATCTCCCTGCCTCCTCACACAACTTCCCCAGTTCCTTGAACCTCTCCCTTACCAACTCAACCGTATTACTCCCCCAGGTCATTTATACCCATGTGTACCACTTCATGTGGTTTCCTCTCTTCTTCTCTTTAAACACGTGGGAGTAGACTGTCCCGCCCTGCACGCTGTCAATCCTGGTACTGATTCCACCATATTTGACTATGCTACTTTCCATTACTTCCCCATCTGACCCCTTTTAGGATTGAGTTTCCCAGCACTAAGACCAGCCCCTTCTCACATGCTATGCCCCCCACCCCTGCTTGCTGATTTGTCCCATCTGCAATGCCCCCAGCCTCTACCCTAGTCCTGCCCCTTCCCCTATTACTCCCCAACCCCCAATCCTCTCCCAGCATCGTCACCCTCCTTCCCTTCCTTGCTGGGTCCATTCTTCCCTTCTGCCTCCTCTGCCTTATCCCCCTTGTCCTCCCCTTTACCCCTATCCCTTTTCCCCTTACTACCCATACCACTGTCCCCCTCTTCTGCCTGACTGTTGCCCCCTGGGCTTTCACTATCCCCTTTTCCTCCTGCCACGTCCCGGAGAGCCCCTCCTCCATCATCCACCACTGAAGCCAGCACTGCAAACCTAGTACGCGACCCTGGGCTTCTACAACTCACTATTCTTCCCATCCTAATTTGTCTGCAGTCCCCCTGCCCCCTGTACCAGTCCCCCGCCCCCTGCCGCCAACCACTCCCCTGCAGCCCTATTCCCCTCTCCTGCCACCTTCACTAGCATGCCACACTGTTGTTCTTCTAGTCCCCGTACCTGTGCTCAGACACCTGAAATCTGTTACATAACACAGAAATTGCCTGAAACTGTTACAAAACCCAGAACCTTCCTGAAGTTTTGTGCTAAAATAACCCCCAAAGCAGAACCTCAGCAACTGAAGGCAGGTGAAAGAGAACACAGCAATTTGAACTCAATTACCTGAAATCTGTTAACATAAAGCAGAAATTACATGAAACTGTTACAAAACCCAGAACCTTCCTGACGTTTAGCAGCAAAATAACCCTCAAAGCAGAACCTCAGCAAGTGAATCCACTGACTGTCTTGCTGATGACCTCTGCCACCAGCTTGTTCAATCGTGACACTACCCGCTTCGTAAAAAAGTGTCTCCTGATCGCCTTCTTGAACATCCCCCTCCAACCAGTTTGTCACTGTGCCCCCTTATGTTCCTATTTTCACCAACGCTAACGCGGCTCCCGATGTCCACCTTGTTTATATCTTTGAGGTACCTGAAGGTTTCGACCACGCCTCCGCTCTCCCTTCTCTCTTCGAGCAAGTACATACTGTATTAAGGTTCCTCAGCCTGTCCTTGTACAGGCTCTGCTAATCCTGAATCATTTTTTGTAGCCCTTCTATGTACTGCCTCATGCTGGTTACTGATCTTTCTCAGGTAGGGACTGTAACACTGCACTCTGTACTCCAGGTGCAACTGCACCATGGATCTATACAGAGGCAGGATCACATCTTTCCTTCTGCTTGTAAACCTCCTAGCTATACATCCCAGCATCTTCTTAGCCCCAGCTGCTAGCTTTGTAGCACTGCACTGACTGCTTTAGGTTGCTGGTTATAGATATCCTCAGATCCTCTTCCTCCTCAGATACTGTGACCTTTACCTAGAAACATAGAATTTGTCAGCAGAAAAGGACCACTTGGCCTACCCAGTCTGCCCAGATGGTTTCTGCCTAGTCCACCTCCACAGTCTCTAACTGGTTTCCAGCAACCCTCCCTCCTCCCTGCCTATTTACTAATATTTCCCCATGTCTGTCCCATGCATGCTTGAAGTCCCCTATGGTTTTCGCCTCCACCACTTCCACTGGAAGTCTGCTCCAGGCGCACACAAATCTTTCAGTAAAGTAGTATTTATTTATTAATTTTCAGAATTAACACCTTTGAGCCAGTGGCTCTTTTACAAAGGTTCCACATCAGAATACAAAAAAAGAAAAAGGTGATACAGAGTAAGCATTGGAATATAGTTGCAATACATGGTGACATATTAATCTGAGTACATTCCAGGTGATTACCATTAGATCGTCAGGTAAGTAAACGTAAATTAATAAGTATTATACTAATGAAATATTTACATATTCATGATGCAGCCAGAGCGGGTTTGTCAAGAGGAAGGAGGAGTGAGATTGAAATTGCCTCAGTTCTAGATAGAGGGAGATGTAACAGTGAGGGCTAGGCCTGTGGGGGGGGGGGGCTAGGTGAGTGGGAGTGACAGGGAAGAAAAATAGCTAGTAATTCCACAAATCTTTTAAATTACCCCCCAACTTCATTACACGTCCTCTGGTCCTGGTGTTCCTTCTCATTTGAGACTCCCCTCTTGCACCCTGTTCACCCCCAAAAGTACTTGTAGGTCACTATCATGTTCCCTTTTGCTCTCCTCTCTTCCAGGGTGTATATGCCCCCACCCCCGTCTCTATTTGGTTCTCGCGTTCACCAGTATTGCAGTGTGCTGCCCCTGGTCCTGTCCATATCAATCCAGTGGGAGTGGATTACCAGCTTTGCACTTCTCACTGTAGTGCAAAGAAGCAAGTGTAAACACACCTTCAGTTACTCTTTAATCAGAAAACTCCGTACTGCCACTTGAATCTTCCTCAGCAAGTGCAAGACAACGTTGAGCAACAGTGTCACTCTGTGGCCAATTCAGTAACTGCAGGAGCATACTCCTGTGGTTTTCTGCTTTAGTCATCTTACATATGCTGTATTTAAAATGTTTAACTAGGAAAAGGCTAGAAATGTATGCCTTGTTCTGATACAGTGAAGCACAAGACTCTCTCCTGATCAGAATCCTTTTGAAAACGTGTTTGAGATGTCCTGATTATAGAAGTTACCTGCAGAGCATATTGCAATCCCCAGCCATGTCAGCTCTGCACATTCTACAGATTACAATGAAACTCTAAATAATTAGGAAACCACTGAGAAAAATAATCTTACTAAAAAAATACTCCACTCATTTGTAATCGAAAGAGGCACCCAACAGGGATGCCCACTATCTTCTCTGTTATTCGCATTAAGTACAGAAACACTGGCGGAGGCCATAAGGAGAGATCGGAATACAGAGGGGATACGGGTAGCAGGGATAGAAAAAAAAATGTCCTTGTATGCAGATGACACCCTAATATACATAAGGAATGTGGAAGATTACTTCCTACCACTTCAGAGTCTCCTGGGCAGGTTCAGTAGGATAATGGGGTTAAAAATCAACAAGGATGAAACAGAGGTGATAAGAACTAGTGGGGAAATATCACAGAGAGTTAAAAGAGTCATACCATTTAAATGGATAAATACATTGGTGAGGTACTTAGGGAGTGATGATCACTACTGACCTAATGCACTCCATGCAGTGCAAGAAAACAGCAGCAAAGGCAAACAAGATGCTGGGATGCATATCTAGGGGGATCAGTAGTAGGAGAGAGGAGGTTATACTGCCTTTTACAGGTCCCTGGTAAGGCCTCATCTAGAGTATGGGGTTCAGTACTGGTGCTCACACCTCAAAAAGGACATTATCCTACTGGAGAAGGTCCGGAGGAGGGCTATAAAGATGATAGTGGGTCAGCAGGGTAAGGTATATGAGGAGAGGTTGAGGGCACTGACCATGTGCTCCCTGGAAGACAGGAGAGAGAGACAGAGAGAGAGGGGATATGATTGGGACCTTCAAGTACTTGAAAGGGATATATAAGGTGGATAAGGCGAGTCTCTTTAAACTGAGTGGCAACCATAACACGAGGGGGTACAGTCTTAAGCTGGAGGGTGGGAGGTTTAGGAGGGAGGTCAGGAAGCACTTCTTCACAGACAGGGTGGTGGACACTTGGAATGCACTGTCGGAAGAGGTGATCTCATTGAAGACACTGGGAAGCTTTAAGAGGCTGGGATAGGCATAGGGGGAAGGTAAGGAACATGGGTAGGAGGATGGGAGTGTGGGAGGAGGGCAGGGACAGTAGCTCAAGCTGTGTACCCTGCAATACGAGTAGACTACATAGACCAAATGGCCTTCTTCTGCTGGCTTCTTTGTATGTTCGTATGTTCATATGATTTAGATGTCCACAAACATGGCAGAATTGTATAAATTGAACTATGGCAAACTAAAGAAATAAACAAAGACATAAATAAATAAAATAAATAAATAAAGCAAGAGATCTTTTCAGACCTTAAAAGAGGACAGAACTGCCCTTCATATTCACGAACAAAATAGATACAATCAGAAGACAGAAGGGTTTGTAATGAGAGGGAGACAATAGGGGAAAGTCAGGTGGAGGGGGTGCGGGGCAAGGAGACGGCGGGTGCTGGGTAGAGGGTAGTCTCCCTGAATGCGAGGAGCCTGGGTAACAAAGTAGCTGAGCTACAGGCTCTCTTAAGCATAGGGATGGTGGACGTTGTGACCATCACGGAGACATGGGCCAGCCAACACCAGGATTGGGAACTGACAATTCCCGGGTACAAAGTGTATAGGAAGGACAGAGGAGTGGGGAAAGGGGGAAGGGTAGCGATTTATGCAAAGGACGGGATCAGTTGCACAAGGGACGAGGGGGAGGAGGGGAGGACAGAGGCACTGTGGATGCAGTTCCTGGACCCGAAAGGTAGGAAACTGAGGCTAGGGGTGGTGTATACACCACCAGCATAGTACAAGGAGTTGGATAGGGAGTTGGCGGATCAGAATCGACGGGTATGTAGTAAGGGAAGCATGGTGATTGTCAGGGACCTCAATCTACCTGGGGTGGACTGGGGAAACCAAGCCACCTCTAGCGCCAGGTAATAGGTACTTCTGGATTCGTTCCAAGATAGCCACCTGGTGCAGTAGGTTGGCGAACCAACCAGGCTGGGTAACATATTGGACCTGTTACTATCAAACGGGGAGATGGTGAGTGTGCTACGGGTGGAGGACCCACTAGCTGGGAGTGACCACCTTTCAGTGTGGTTCAGGCTCAGCATGAGCAGGGAGGCTGTGGGGTCAGCAACAAGGATAGTGAACTTCAGATGGGCAGGCTTTGGGAGGATGAAGGAAATACTGAGAGGGCGCCTTGAGGGGATTAGGTCGGAGATGGATGCACATCAGAAGCAGGATATTATAAAGCCTGGGCTGAGGGACGCTACTGTAGCGTGCACCAGGACTCTGAGCAAGACGTCCAGGATCAAGGTGCCATGCTGGATGACCAAGAGTGAGTTGGAGGGGGTGAGGGCCAAGAGAGCTGCTTTATGGAGAATGAAAAGAACCAGGAGGGGAAGAGGACAGGGAGTTGTCCGCAGAGGCCCAAGGAAGTAACCAAGTTAGTAAGAGGCCAAAGCTGCCAAGAAGCTGAGGCTAGCTCAGGGCATTAGGGAAGGGGAGAAGGAATTCTATAGATATGTAAAGGAAAAAAAGAACTGTAGGGACCAGATAGTTCAGATTAGGAAGGGTGGGGGTGGGTGGAGAAGGAGGAGGAAAAGGCAGAATTACTGAATGAATACTTCTGCTCTGTGTTCACGAGGGAGGTAGGAGGTCTGCTACCTCCATGGACTGGAAGGGTGGGGACGAGGGAGGAGGAGGAGGAAGGAGGTGACTGATGCAGTAATTCTAGAAGGCAGGGTATTGGAAGGTCTGATGGCACTTAGGGTGGATAACGCACCAGGTCCTGATGACATTCACCCTAGGGTGTTGAGGGAGATGGCGGAGGTGTTGGTTGGGTCGCTGACTGACCTGTTCAACATCTCCCTGGGCACGGGGTACATGCCACAGGACTGGAGGATGGCTTACGTGGTGCCTATCCACAAGAGCAGCCCAAAGGATGAGCTGGGTAACTACAAACCTGTCAGTCTCACTTCCATAGTGGGTAAACTCATGGAAGCAATCTTTTTTTTTTTTTAAAACTCTGTTTATTCTCTCTGCCTTATCCGAACTCTCTCCAGAGGGTCACTCGGCACTGTGCCAGGATCCCGCCCACCTGAAGTATTCTGCTCTTTGTCCTCTCCACTTGACTCTCCAGCCACTACCGGGCAACTCAACCCCCAGCTCTGAGACCCTGAGGTGGGACCGCCTTGCTCTTCCTGGTGCTCTATCTATAATCCAGTAGAGCAGCCAGGCAGGGAGGAGAGCACAGGAGCGAACGGAGAGACCCAACACTGGGTGTGGTTGGCCGGCCCCTGTACCCTCCTTCACCTATCGGGAGGCAGGGTATTTTTCTAAGTTCCGCCCCCTGGCACAGCATGCAATGGCGTCAGTGCGGGACCTCCCACAGACGACCTGCCATCACCAGACCCCCTCAACTCATTCCCTGCTACTGGGCGATGCCCCCAGCCACCGGGTGCCACCACTGAACAGGCAGTCCAGAGAACCCACCCCAGGAGAAGAGAGCAGTCCTCCGGATGCTCGATCTGCTCCTCCCCCTGGCAACCCCCGATGGCCCAGGCTCGTTCCCGAACCCAGGTCGCCGGTGTGGCACGAGGTGTGGCGTCTAGCACCTCAACCCTCAGCACCACTGGGCCGGCATGGAAGCAATCTTGAAGGACACTACTGGTAACCTTCCTGGAGGTCAATGACCTCCAGGATGGGCAACAGCACGGGTTCGTCTCAGGGAGACCATGCCAGACCAACCTAATAGAATACTATGACTGGGTGACAAGGGAAATTGGACAAGGGCCATGATGTGGATGCCCTATATTTGGATTTCAGCAAGGCCTTTCATTCGGTCCCTCACGGGCGACTGGGGGCAAAGCTGGATCACATAGGGGTTGGGGCTAAGTTGGTTAGCTGGATCAAGAATTGGCTTGGAGATAGACTGCAATGGGTGGTTGTGGGGGGCGAACTCTCATCTCCCAAGCCAGTCACCAGTGGTGTGCCGCAGGGCTCTGTGCTGGGGCCGGTGTTACTGGGACTGTTCATATCGGATATTGCACATGGGATTGGGAGCAGGATCAGTCTGTTCGTGAATGACACCAAGATGGGAGCTGATGTGGATGACAAAGGGGTGGCCAGTGAGGCGGCAATTAGGTTTTAATGCAAAGAAGTGCAAAGTTATGCACATTGGGGTAAGGAACCCGAAGAGGGAATAGTGGTTGGGTGGGGTGCAGTTAGGGATCACTGAGGAGGAGAAGGATACAGTGGTCATAGTAACAGGGAGCATGAACAACTCTGCTCAATGCAGGAGGGCTGCAGCTAGGGCTAATAGGATGCTGGGGTGCACTGCGTGGGGATTCTCATCCAGGCACAAGGAGGTGATCCTGCCCCTGTACAGGTCCTTGGTCAGGCCACAGTTGGAGTATTGTGTGCAATATTGTCATCCATACCTGAGGAAGGATATCAAGCTGCTTGAGGCGGGGCCAGCCCCGGTGGTGCTGAGGGTTGAGGCGCTGGACACCACACCTCACGCTGCACTGGAGACCCGGGTTCGGTGACGGATTTGGGAAGCCAGGAGTCGGCAGGGGAAGGAGAGGCTGGAGCATGCAAAGGACAGCTCTCCTCTCCCTGGGTAGGGTTTCAGGGCCACTTGGTGTTCTAAGGACCCCCAATGGAGACGGGGGTACTACAGTTACACCAGCCAACGTAACAGGTGGAGTCCGGCTAATGCTAGCAGGGCAACCGTGTGCAGACATCACTGTACGCTGCACTCAGAGGGGGATCCAAACTGAAAACCCCTGGCAGCCGGGTGAGGTGGCGGCACGGTCTGCCAGTCATGATTCTGACCCCACCCCCTGGGGATCCTTGGCCTCCTCCTGTATGGGGTCGGCAGGGGAAGAGGGGATCCTGATACCGATGTTTCAGTCGGAGGAGTGGTTCAGGCGGTTGGTAAAAGGGTGGAAGCCGAGTGAACCCACCCAAGAGATGCCCCGGTCTGCCAGGAGAGAAAAAGAGTCAACAAAAAAAAAGCTGCTCGAGGCGGTGCAGCATAGGGCAACAAAAATGATACAGGGGATGGAAGGCAGAACCTACAAAGAAAGGCTGAGTCAATTGAGTTTGTTCACCCTGGAGGAGAGAAGGGATCAGGGGGACATGATTGAAACTTTCAAATACTTGCGGGGGATCAACAAATCTGTCAGAGAGGGACTGTTTAAGCTGAGGAAGGGAAGGGACATGAGGGGACACAAGCTAAGACTGGAGGGAGGCAGGTTCAGGAGGGAGATGAGGAGGCTTTATTTCACTGAGAGGGTGGTGTCGAAATGGAATGCTCTGCTAGAGGAGGCAGTGGCATGTAGGACAGTGGGGAGTTTCAAAAGGGCAAGGGACAGGGCAAGGAGGGGGGCTGGGTAAATGACACTGAGCAGTTCCAGGAGATGAATGGGGGGTTGTGGGTGGGGTAGCTGCAATATAAGGGTGCTAGCTGCACATACAAGCAGACTTGATAGACCGTAAGGCCTGTTTCTGCTGGCAAGTTTCATATGTTTGTATGTTCGTAATAAAAATGAACGTGCTCCCTAAACTGTTATTCTTGGATTCCATGCTCCTTATTAACATCCCGAGGAAAGACTGGAAAGAAATGCGAAGGGCCATCAGCAATTGTATACGGCAGGGGAAAAACCTAGGATTAAATGGGAAATATTAATAAGGAAAAAGGAGCAGGCTTGGGCCTTCCAAATTTACAACAATACTACAATGCTTCCCAAATAACACTAACAATAGACCTAATAAGAAATAAAGGGGAGACAGGATGGGTGGTTAAAGAAAGAGGGGAGAACCCCACTCTGCAGGTAAAGGTGCTGCCTTGGATTCTGACTGAAACACACAAAACAGGACAAATCTCAAATAAACGGACAAAACATTCAGTTTGGCACTGGGTGAAAATTAAAAAAGAACAGTTATTTAAGAACTTACAGTAATAGTAGATCTTTGAGACAATCTCTTGCAGCAGGTCACATCTTAGGAACTATTGCCGTCAGGCACCCAGACCAAACTGAAGCTTTTTCACTAGCAGTCTATCTACGGCCACTCACGGCAATGTCACCATGTTGGAGTTCCCCTATATAGCCGTGGGTTGCCCCACGCCCTCCTCAGTTCCCCACCAGAGACCATCCAAAATGGATGCTCTCCCAAGGGAACCAAGGGAAAGCCAGAGAGACCCACCAGAAGAAGTATGGGAAACAAGGTTGATCTTCCTGGAGAAGGGAGAACAGGAAAAGGAGACTCTAAATGAAGAGGGAAGATGGGAGGGATGACGTAACCTGCTGCAAGAGAGTCTCTTGAAGACCTACTGTTACAGTAAGTTCTTATGTAACTGTTCTATCTTCTTCCGAGGATATCTCTTTCAGCAGGTCACACCTTAGGAACGAGTCCCAAGCAGTGTGGCAGAGGAGACCAGATTGGGCAGTTGGAAAACAGGGACTTAAAAAGGAGGCCCTGTAAAACAGCTAGGCCAAAATCTGCCCGCCTTCTAGAGGCAATGTCCAGACTGTAGTGCCTAGTGAAAGGGTGGACAGTACTCCCAGTGACAGCAGCACAGATCTCAGCTGTGGAAAAACCCGTGAAACAGGCAACAGAAGTGGCCATGCCTCTGGTGGAGGAACCCCTTGAGAGCCACAGGAAGTTCCTTACTGTACTTCCTGTAACAGAAAATAAAGCAGCTGGCCAACCATTTGGACAGACACTGTTTAGAAACTGGTACGCCCTCTTTCCCAGGGGTGAATGAAACAAACTGAGAGGACTTACTGCAGTCCCTCGTGCGGTGAACATAAGATCTAAGAAGTCTATATCCATCTAAAGTGTGGAGCAATGCTTCCTCTGGATTGACATGCTCCGGGTAATATACAGGCAGGTGGATGGCTTGATTCATGATAAACTCAGAAACCACCTTCGGCAAGAACTTAGGGTTAATACAGAAAGATACCCTGTCTTTGTGAAAAATCAAATGATGCTGCTCACACTTGTGCACCTGTGGCTCGCAAATCTTCCGAGCTGAAGTAACAGCAACTAAAAATAATGCTTTCCACGACAGAAAGCATAGCTCACAAGTGTGGCAGGCTCAAAAGGAGACAAAGTACGTTTTTCCAAAACAAAGTTCAAGTCCCATACAGGGTTACAGATGGGAGGCTTCTACTGCAGGATGCCTCTCAGAAATGTATGGGCCACGTCTAACTGGGCCACTGTGCGACCCTCAGTGAGCACATGGAAGGCTGATATGGCAGACAAGTGCACCTATCGTGAAGAGTATTTCTGTCCAGCATCAGACAAGGACAGCAAGTACTCTAGAGTCTGGTTCACTGGGTAGGTGAAGGGATCCAAGTGATGGGAAGCTGCCCACAAAGCAAAGCGCTGCCACTTCATGGAATTAGTTGCCCTGGTGGAAGGCTTTCTAGCGGCCACCAGGACATCAACCACTTTAGGGGAGACACCAAACCTGGCAATAGCTACATCTTCAGGAGCCAGGCATGCAGGTGAAGAGACCAGAGGTTTGGATGGACAAGGGTTCCCCATTCCTGTGACAGCAAACCTGGGCACAGGGGAAGGGGCACTGGAGGCTCCACTGCTAACTGTTACAATAGTGGAAACCAGATCTGACACGGCCAAAAGGGGGCCACCAGGATCAGGGTGGCTCCCTCCATCTGGAGCTTGATTAGCACTCTCTGAATCAGAGGGAAGGTGTAAAGAGACCTCCCTTTCCAAGAGAGGTAGAATGCATCTCACCAGAAAACTCCAGGCCAAGGATCGAGCTAGCAGAAAAGCATCAGTTTTGCGTTGTGTGGGGACGCAAAAAGGTCCAACTCTGGGCGACTCCACCTGTCGAACAGGTCTTCTACCACAGAGGTGAGCAGTTCCCATTCGTGCATTCTGGACTGCAACCTGCTTAGCTAGTCTGCCAGGACATTTTGGGCACCTAGAACATAGACGACTGACAGTCTGAGGCTGTGGTCCAGAGCCCTCATCGCCTCCCAACACAGAGGTTAAGAGTGAGTGTCCCCTTGCTTGCTGATGTAGTGCACCACACTGATATTGTCTATCTGCACTAGCTGATGGCCCAGGGATAGGTGACACTGAAAGGCCTGCAGGCCATACAGGACAGCTCTCATCTCAAGAACACTGACATGGAGAGAAACCTTGTGCAACGTCCCTTGTCCCGAGACTGGTAAGGATCCAGATGTGCACCCCAGCTTGTCCCCAAGGCATCCGTGGTGAGGATCTGATGAGGGGAGGGAATGAGGAAAAGAACCCCCTTTAGCAAATGGCTGGGTTCCATCCACCATAGGAGAACCTCCTTTACCGGCAATGAGACCAGAGCCTTCTGCTCCTGGTCATCGGTTTGCTGATCCCACTGCACCCTCAAAGTCCACTGAGGGATGTGCATGTGCAGCCGTGCCAGAGGAACCATGGCAATGGCCACTGCCATTAGGCCCAGCTGCCGGAGGTATGTCCTGGCTGTGACATAGCAGCTGTTGCAGAGTTCCAGGGCCTGTGCTATCCAGCATTCGTCCCTGTCTGGAGGCAAGAAGGTGAAGCCCTAGGCCATGTTCGGTATAGCCCCTATGCACTGGAGATGTAATTTTTGAACAGCCACTCATAACTTTAGTAATTTCCAATATTCTGACCCACATTTTCAACACAGCCTTTTTTTTTAACCCTGCCTCATGAACAAAGTAGGTGAAATTTTTCAAATCTGTCCCGAAGCCTGATTTCTCAGTGGCTCTGCCCCAAGCAGCAAAAAGACAAGACCATATAAGCAACCACAGACAGCTATCATCAAGTAAGACAAACAACATACAACTGTTTCCAGATGACACAAATACAGTAGCACTGATGTGCTACCTTCATGGATTTGTATCTGCAGCATGGACACTGCAAGACATACACCTTTACTTATCGCTGCAAACAGAAATCCACGATACTCAAATCACAATACTGCTTCTGTGTGCAGAAGCACAAGCCCCTGCAGCCACAGATACAAATCCATGATACCCAAATTACCAGGGTTCAGTCTGCAGAAGTGCAGGCCCCTTAGGTACTCATGCACACAGTAAGACATACACACACTTGACAGGCCTGCGTTTCTGCAGCCGCAGACGTAAGACACACATACCAACCTCTGACTGCATAAGTGCAGATGCCACAAAATTCATGACACCAAAACTGCAACAGTACTTATGTCTGCAGAAGCACAGGCCCCTCAGGGGCTTGTACCTCTTCAGCCACAAGTGTAAGACATGCACACCAACTTCTGGCTCCAGAAGGGCAGGTCACTGTGGGGCCTACAGTTATGCAGCTGGAAGTACTGTTGCAATGTGGATATCATGGCTTCAGCAGTGGATCAAGATGCAGTTGCAATCAAAGAACCATGCACTAGCACATTTTGCTATCTAGCAAGGTACCTCATACAGTGTACATGAGTACCTTTGTCTGCAGAGCTGCAGGCCCCATGGGGCCTTCTGCCTGCTGAAATTTCCGACTATGGAGCCCCATTCTGCAGCCACACTTACTCATGCATGCTATATGGCATACACACACAGGTGTGGCTACATAAGTACAGGCCAGTGTGTGTGGCCTGTACTTATGCAGTCGCAGATACAAATCTTTGAAGGTAGCACATGAGTGCTACTGCATTTGTATTATCTGGAAACAGCTGTATGTTGGTTGTCTTACCTGATGATGGCTGTCAGTGGTTGCTTGTATGGTCTTGCCCTTTTGTGGCTGGGGGAAGTGGGGAGTTAGGGTTGGAAACACTAACACCACATTTCCCTACTTTTGTGACATTAAGCTGAACCCTAACTGGTCCATTAGCGCAGTGTTTTTGCAAAGAATTTCCTTTTATTTTTGAGACAGTGGAATCGTAACCTCATTTATGCAGGTCTCTTCAGGACCTGTGTGAACACATGCAGACATGCTGCACCAAGGCAAGATACAGTCAGCCGATGGAAGAGCTGGGCTCTGCGGACCCTGCACTTCTGTAAAGTAATGGATGTCAAGAATTCATGGGTCTGTCTGGTGGCTGCAGAAGCACAGGGTCCTCTGGGCCCTGCACTTGCAGGTGACCGCAGATGCAGACTTACCTGGCAAAGAGTCCATCTCGCAGCCAGAGTACAAGGCCCTCTGGCACCCATGGGTGTGGAGGTACAGGCCTTATGACAAGAGGAGAGTTCTCTTCACTATATTGTATTTGGGCTTGTGCAGGCAACCCTGTACCTTCCCTTCACATGCTGGGGGGTAGTGTCACATGACAGCACCATCCCCCCAGCCTTGACCCATCCAGCTGACTCACTGAGCTAGCCCCCAAATTCAGCTTAACGGCACAGGATCACAAAGCACTACCAGCTGGGATAAAGGCTAGAACTGTCTGCAAATCTTTAACTGTTTGTACTGTTCTGTATTGTCCAATATTCTGACATGGAACCTTTGTAAAAGAGCTTCCAGTTCAAAGGTATATTGTAATCCAAGAATTTAATAAATAAATAAAATACACACAAAGTTGCTAAATATATATATATATATATTTTTTTAATTTTGACGCCAAAATTTCCAGATAATCCTTTTATGGCTTCCCCTTATAAACATGACATGTGACATTTATAGAACACTGGCTGAAACATCATTTCACACCACAAGTTTGAAAACACGTCCCACCCAGGACTGAAAAACAACATCTGTCACGTTTATGAGGTGGTGTGAATAAATGACTATTTTGAAAGTCTGGAGTCAAAATATTGAAAATTAGCAGTTATGAGAGAAGGTTGAAATATTTCAACATTCACTCATTACTTGGTCATTTTAACATATCCTTACACCAACTTTTCAGCATAGTCTTCTTTTAACCCTGACTCATAAAGCCAATAGGTGAAATTTTCAAATCCCACCTGAAACACAATTTCGGGCAGCAACTGCAAAATCATTTTTTGGCATGTATTTGAAAAATCTGAACTATCTTGTTTATGAGGTTGGGTCCCAATAAGGCTATGGTGAAAGTCTAGTGGAAAAAGAAAATTTGCAAAGTTATGAGTGAACGCTGAAATATTTCAATGTTCACTCATAACTTGGATATTTTAACATACATTTACATCAAATTTTCAACATTGCCGTCTTACGATCCCATCTCATGAATGTGGTAGGTGAAAATTTTCAAATACCAACTGAAAGGTGATTTTACACACTGATCACAAAATCACCTTTCGAGACAGATTCAAAAAATGTCACCTACCTTGTTCATGAGGTGGGGTCCCAAAAAGGCCATGCTGAAAATTTGGAGTAAAAATATTGAAAAATGACAAAGATATGTGTAAAAGTTCAAAATCCACTGAAATACATGGATCCAGACTTACCTTACTTTCTCATATCGCAGTCGCTGATTCCAGCAGCAAGACGTGTTTTTGATCATAGAGTGGATCCACGTCGTGGGACATGTTCAGGTAAATGAAGATTTGTGGGGTGGGGGGTGCTGAGTGGGGGTCGGAGTGGGGTGGGTGGTCAGATTGGTGAAGGACTGTTTTCTTTTTTACAGGTTAAATACAAAAAAATTAAACATAAAAAAAGATCAACAAGGGATATTTTTCCACAGGGGTCCCTAGTCAACACTGAGGATTGGGTACTGCAGTGTCAGAATGCTCTTCAGTGGCATGGGTGAGCTCCCCAGTGCCGCCACCTATATTTTGCGAATGGGGGTGGCAGGCAACCGGGAGGGGAGGAGTACAAAGATGTGGTACCTGGGGTGGGCACCCCGGTCCGCTTTTATAGAACATCGGTACAGATATACTTTGGGGGGGGGCAACCTGGATGGGAGGGAGGAAGAAAGAAGGGCTACCAGGGGTGGGCACCCCAGTCTGCTTAGGATAGACAGATCCATACATGTGTGTAACTGGGACAGACTGCCAGCTCACAAGACCGCTGGCTCACTGCTCTGGCTCAAGCCAGCAACACAACTCTAGCTGCAGCTGCACATATCAAGAAAGTCCCACTGTTCTCATACAGAGAACGTGGGTGAACGGCTCCACTCACTTAGCTGGGCAGCCCAGTGTTTTCGGGTGCCCAGAAACCTTATTTCCAGGCCCATTTTCCAAAAGCTAACACCAGAATCTGGCTAAATGGGTCTTGTTTACCCAGGTTCTGGTGTTTGTTTTTTGAAAATATATCATTTTTGTTGTATTTTCCATGTTTTTTAGTATAAAAATACAAGATGGCAGCCATCACGAATGATAAATCACTAACTGTACGAATGATAAACCCTCACAAAGGTTTTTTCTTATTGTTCGTATCATAGGCTTATCCAAAAGCTCTACTGAGCATGCTCAGAAAAAAAACCCTTAAAATCCTTGTAACTCTAGAACCATTTAATATTTGTTCACAAAACCTTTGACAGGACTACCTCAGCAAAGGCTGCTTCTAACCTGAAAGTTTCATGAAAAAATTCCATACTGTCAAGGCTGTATGTGAGAGCAAAAAAAATGTGTAGTAAGTACAGGAAAAAAGAACAGTTAGTTACACAAGAACTTCTCGTAACAGTAGATCCTCGAGGGGATCTCAGTCATCAGTTCACAATGTAAGAACTTCACCGTCAGTGAAGAAGGATCCACACAGAAGATTTTCAGCAGTAAAACTGAGGACACCCACGCCGATGTCATCTGCCAACGTCACCAACCATATAAAGGCGCGAGCGGCCCCTCTCCCTACTCAGTTCTTTTCCCCAGAGACAACGGGAACACAGCTCTAGCCATGGGGGATCGAGGACAGACAGAGGTTCCCAGGCCTATAAGAATGGCTGGATACACCAGATAGCCAGTTCCAGTAAAGAGTCCCAATAAGAGGGATGATGGGAGGGAAGACAAACCTGATGACTGAGATCCCCTTGAAGATCTACTGTTAAGGTTAAGTCCTTACATAACTGTTCTATCTTCTTTGGGGGTATCTCAGTCAATAGGTCACACTGTAGGAACGAGTCCAAAGCAGTTAAAGGTGCAGACAGTCTGGGAGGAAGGCCAACCATAAACATAAGACAGGAGGCCCTGCAGCACCGCCCTGCCAAATCCTGCACAGACTTGAGGCAATGTCCAGACTGAAGTGCTTGGTGAAAGTATGGCTGGTACCCCAGGTGGCAGCCGTGCAAATGTCAGCGGCTGAGACCCCATGAAAACAAGCCACAGAGGTAGCCATGCCTCTTGTGGAATGAGCTTTTACCTCTCCAGGCAACTCTTTGTCATACTTGTTGTAGCAGAACACAATGCAGTTAGCCAACCATTTAGATAAACATTGTTTAGAAACCTGAACGCCCTCTCTACCTGGGGCAAAAGAAACAAACAACTGCTTTGACTTCCTGCATTCCTTAGTTCAGAGCAGGTCCAATGTATGGAGAAGTGCTTCCCCTTGATTGGCACGCTCAGGGAAAATAAACAGGAAGGTGGATAGATTGGTTCAGTATAAACTCAGACATCACCTTGGGAAGAAACTTAGGATTCGTGCACAAAGACACCCTGTCTTTGTGAAAAATCAAATAAGGCTCCTTGCACCAGACAGCCTGAAATTCTTCAAGTAGAAATATTAGAAACTAAAAATAATGCTTTCCAGAAAAGAAAGCATAGCTTGCAAGTTGTGGCTGCCTCAAAAGGAGACATGGTCAACTTCTCTAAAACAAAAATCAAGTCCCAAGCCAGGAGAGGAGAATGGGTTGGGGGTTTCAGATGCAGGATGACACTCAAAAAGGTACTGGAAACATCCAGCTGAGCTATGGTATGGTCACCCATGGGCTCATGGAAAGCTGAGACAGCCAAAAGGTGCACCTTGAGGAAAGAGTACTGCAGACGTGAGTCGGACAGAGATATCAGGTAGTCCAGGATTTGGCTCACCGGATAGGTGAAAGGGTCCAGATTATGCTTGGCAGCCCATATGGCAAACCTCTTCCACTTCATGGCATAAGTGGCTCGAGTGGAAGGCTTCAGAGCGGCCTCTAGAACATTCATTACTCTATTAGAAACTCCAAATCTGGCAATGGCTACGTTATCAGGAGCCAAGCATACAGATGAAGGGACCTGAGGTTGGGAAGGACCAGAGTTCCCCGAGTCTGGGTCAGCAGGTTCCTGCAGAGGGGGAGAGGGACCAGAGGTTCCTCCACCAGCTGCTGTAGTACCGTAAGCCATATCTGACGAGGCCAGAATGTAGCTGTCAGAATCATGCTGGCCCCCTCCATCTGTAACTTGACTAGCACCCTCTGAATCGGAGGAAATGGAGGGAAGGCATAAAGGAACCTCTCGCTCCAGGAGAGAGACAACGCATCTCGCCAGAAACCTCCAGGCCCTGGATCAAGCAAGCGGAAATTGGGCAGTTTTGCAGGGATGCAAAAAGGCCCAACTTTGGATGACCCAATTTGTCAAATAGATCTTCTGCGATGGATGAGAGAAGTTCCCTCTCATGTATGCTGGGCTGAGGCTGTCCGCCAGAGTGTTTAGCACTCCCGGGACATGGACCGCTGAGAGGGTTAGGCCGTGGTCTAATGCCCAATACTACACTCTCATGGCCTCCCTGCATAAGAGGTAAGAATGCACCCCCCCCCACTTGTTGATGTAGAACACTACGCTGAGATTGTCTGACTGAATCAGCAGCTGACCCGGAAGTAGATAGTTCTGAAGGGCCTGCATGGCATACACAACTGTCCACATCTACAGGATACTGATATGCAGGGAGGTTTTGATCTGGAACCAAGAGCCCTGAGTTTGAAATGGACCCAGATGAGCCCCCTAGTCCAAGCTGGAGGCATTCGTGGTGAGGATTTGCTGTGGAGAGGAGATCTGGAATGGAACCCCTTGCAACAGGTTCAGGGGATCCATCCACCACTAGAGAACTAGGGAGGAGACCAGCACTAACTGATCTAATTAGTCCGTTCACTGGTCCCACTGTACACGTACAGTCCACTGGAGGATATGCATGTGGAGCTTGGCCAGTGGAACAGTGTAGGTGGCTGCCACCCTCAGACCCAACAGCCTCAAGTACACCCTGACAAGGATATAACTGCTCCGTGCTACCTCCTGAGCCTGGGCGATAAGGCATTCCACCCTGTTTTGAGGCAGGAAAGCCTTCCCCTTTGCTGAATCTAGGACCGCCCCTATATATTGCAGCCTTTGGGATGAAACCAGGACCAACTTGGGCAGGTTGACCATAATGCTCAGGGAGAGAAACAACTGAAAGTTCTCTCCAAAGTTACTAGAAGCTGTTTCCTGGATGGGGCCTTTAGGAGCCAATCATGCAGATACTGGAAAACATACAGTCCCTCCCTTCTGAGGGCCACAGCTACTGCTGCTAAGGACTTGGTAAAGACCCGTGGCGCAGAGGACAAGCCAAAGGGCAGCACTTTGAACTGGTAATGCTAGGGTCTATGTGATAAAGGCGAATGCCTAAAGGCGATCGCCGTTATCGCTCAGTCATTTTCGGCACTCTGACAACCCTGGCGCACCAGCACAATGGAGCCTTAGGACATATTTTATTACTTTCTGGGGCCCCCACCCTCCTCGCTGGAGGCTATACCCCCGCACCCCCTACTTAAGGATTCACAGCTCCAGGGGGTGCATGTCGAGGGGTGAAAGTAGTAAAATAAAAGTTCAGGCCAGGCGCAATAAAACGCACCAGCGCCCAGACCCGAACCCAGTACCTCAGCCACCCAGTCATTGCCCAATCCCCAATGCCACGCCACAGCTCAACCCGATGACATGGCGCCACCCTTACAGTCTCCACCCCAGCCCGCCGCTGTGCTCGCTCCCACCCACCCCCACCCAGCGTGCGTATAGCGACATCCTGTCGCCTGGTTAAGCCACCCCCTCGCATCGTCGCCCTACCTGTTGATCGCCGTGAGTGGATTGCACGAGGAAGGTGTCGCCGTAACAGATGGTGCCCTTCCTCAAGCACCCACTTCATGGGTTACCGTAATGCTCGCCCTGGAAAAGAAACCTGAGGAACCTCCTGTGGGGAGGAAATACTGAGATGTGCAGGCAAGCATCCTGCAAGTCCAGAGAACACAGCCAGTTGCCTTTCTTGAGAAGAGGAATTAGACCTGGCAAAGTTACCATTCAAAACGTTTTGTATTGCACATAGAGATTGAGGTCCTTTAGGTCTAAGATGGGCCTCAGATCCCCAGTCTTTTTGTGGACCAGGAAGAACCTGGAATAAAACCCCTGGTTTCTCTGGCATCTGGGCACTGCCTTGATGGCCTGTTTTCGCAGAAGGGACTGTACCTCCTCCCGGAGAACAGACAGGTGGGCTGGGGGGTAGTTGGAGGGCAGAGGCGGAGTCTCTGGAGGTTGCTCAGTGAGCTCCACAGTGTGACCCCTTTCTATGATTTGAAGGATCCAGGCACCTGAGGTAATGGTTCTTCACTGATTGAAATGGAGGGAGAACTGACCTTCAATTACCACCTCTTGGTTGGAGACCAGAACGGGGGGTCTGGCAAGGAGTCAAGCGGAGATGGATCCAGCTGCCAGGGCTGGTCCATCACCTCTAGAACATTTGGCCATCGCTCCAGCGGGGGAAGGCAAGGCAGCTCTACATTTGCCCTGGGGCCGAGAGGCTGCTCCCGGCCTAATGGATGCCTTGTGAAAGGGAGGGCGCTATCTACTCTTAGGTTGCCTGTGATAGAGCAAGTGGACAGATTTGACAGCCCTAATGATGTCCTGGACATCTGGCCCAAAGAACTTGGAGCAACTGAAAGGCACATTAAGCACCTTCTATTGGACATCAGCAGCAAAGCCAGACCCTCAGCCTGGAGTGCCTACAGAGGCAAATAACGGTGGCAGCAGCCCTGGCAATAGTGTCCGAGATATCATAGAGGGTGCACAGGAGGTGCTTGCTAACATCTTCCATGGTCAGCAAGCATTTACTTATTTATTGAAATGTTTCACCAGGAAAGCACACTGAGTGACAAGTCGCTCATCTCCCAGTGCGACCTGGGGGTAAGGGGTACAACAGGTGTGAGACATTAAACATTCAAGTTACAAGATCACCATTAACATATAGTTGTAAGGCAGGTGTTATAAGCAGTGTTACAACAGTGTTGTGCATAATACAGGGGTGCCAGGTTTTGAAAAATGTTGTGGGTGCACAGGATAATTATAAAAGGCCAGGGGGTCTGGGGGCTGCCTAGGCCCCCATAAAAGTTTTAAAATTTGGTGCATTCTGGCACATTTTGCAGGCAATTTCAAACAGAATTTGTTATCCTGTTAACTCCCTACTCATGCCCAATAAATTGAGAAAACTGTGTGAATTTATTGCCAGAGTACTCTATAAGTAGAGATGTTACAAATATTTAATTTACCAGTGCAGCACTTCAGACAAAGTAGCCAAATTCACAACTTTGCAAAGCACTTTGTGAGGTGTGCCCTATTTCTGGGTTAACTTCACAGCCAATTTGCCTTGGTACTTCGTGAGCAAAGTTTGCAATGAACCTTCTTTGTTTGAAAGTAAAGTTTTGCAGGGGAGAGATTTAGAAAGTAGTGATTCTGATTTTAGGACCAGTAGTAGTAGTGGTGGTAGTGCTAATGGAATGGTAATAATCTTCACACCCCTATCAGATATATTTGCTGCAGGCACCACTGGTAGCATGAGTGCCAGAAGGAGGAAGGCCAGTTACAAAGCAACAGGAGGAGCAGGTGATAGAGGAGGCAACCCAACTATCCTCCTTTGTAGCAGTTCCAAGCAGCAGCCCCCCCCCACACACACACAGTTTGTCCCCTTGAAGCAGAAGCACCAGCAGTAGCAGCAGCAGACAGTGTTACTCCATGACCTCCGCATGGTACCGGCTATTCCCCCAGGAAGCACCAAAGAAACCATCAACCTCTGGCTCCTCACCTAGGCAGCAGCAGATTAATTTTTCATCAGGTACTATTTCCTGAGTGGACTTGAATGACAACAGTGTGGCCACCTGAATATTGTGCAACACTAGTATCAAGTGAGGGCAGAGGAGCGCTCTTCTCAGGACCACTGGGCAACATACAGACCTAAAAATTAAACATACTAATTAATGAGAAGTCCATAGGAAGGCAGTGGGTGAGGGTGGGCTGCTGGTGCTGCTAATGCCACTCCTCACACTTACACAGAGGTGCCAGTGCAGAAAGGAGGTAAATATGTGCATTTGGATGAGGAAAAATAGGGGGCACTGTGTGTTGTACTAGTGTGACTCAGGGTCAGCTGAAGCTCCAGGGACTGTGAGGAAGTGGTGCTTATTTATTCTCATGGTGTGACGGATGTGTCACCTTTATCAGCTATGGTTCAACTCAGGGGGCAGATTCATGAGTATGCCATCATGTTGCATCAGTGGAGGAGCTGGTTGGGCAATCCTTCTTGGTGTGCCCCCTCTCCGTTAGCCACTCCTGCTGCTGTCCATCTAGTTTTCACTTAACAAGCCCCGTCACAGTGACCGCTCCTGATCCCTCCATGTAGTTTGTACCACAGAGAGAACATGCAACCCCTTCAATCCTCCGTTTTTGCAGTTTGGGTGGCTGACGAAAATGTGTGACATGAGACGCCAGCACCCATTTCTCCCTCCCAGTCTCTTCACCCATTACTCCCTCCCCCCTGGCAGTGGCACAACTCACATTTCCTGTTCCCGAGCTTTCAATTTTTTTTACATCTCACTCTTGAATGAGAGATAGTTGAGAGAGTACTTAGTTTTATCCCTACCAGTCTCTTTGACGTTCTGTTATTATGTTACCAATCCATGCCTTACCTTGATCCCTGATTTGACTTCTGCTGGGCTGGGAGCTCCCTGACCTGTATTCATCTGAAAATCCTGGCTGGCTTGGGCAGGCACTGGCAGCAGCAATATTCTTTTTTCTTCTTCCTGTGGCCACTTGTCTCCATCAAAAACTAAAAATGGGAAACTGGAACTTCGGGGGCACCCACCTCCGTGTCACTCACGACCCGACCGACCAATCACCATCCACAGCAGGCAGCAGCAACAACATTACGGGAACAAATCACACTTCAGCCAGCAGCATGTGGTCATGCTCTCTTCTCCTCAGCTGTCTCCACATGAGTCACGTCATGGTGACATGCATGCGAGGGTCCTCTCCTCCTTGGCTCGGCTCCACCCTCCACTCCACAACCTTTTTGATCCACCCTGCCCTGAAAGAAAATACTACTGTACTGGCCGGGCACTGGGGAAAACAGAACAAAAAAACCTCTGGCATCTTGGACTGTGCCCGGTAGCCTGACTCATCAGTCCACCCCTGGAATAGGCTACAACGAAGAGTACAATCGGGATGTGAAAGGAATGATCAGGTGGGGTGCAGCACTGGCTAGAAGCCAGCTAGAATGGAGTTTTTCACACACAAAAATCAAACTGTCGATCCAGATCCAGAACTGAGGGTGCTTATTTTAACTTTGTGGGTGCTCAAGCACCTGAGCACCCGCACTATCGGCGCCCCTGGCATAATAGGTAGAAAGAGTGGACAATAATAAGTAAACAAGTGCTTACATGAAAGAAAAGAGGGAAAGGAGATGGAAGGGTGAGGTGGGAAGAGTCATGTTCATGTTACATTTAAGTTACAAGATCAACATTAACATACAGTTGTAAGGCAGGTGTTACAAACAGTGTTAAAACTGTCGATCCAGATCCAGAACTGAGGGTGCTTATTTTAACTTTGTGGGTGCTCAAGCACCTGAGCACCCGCACTATCGGCGCCCCTGGCATAATAGGTAGAGGAGATGGAAGGGTGAGGTGGGGAGAGGGGGAAGAGTCATGTTCATGTTACATTCAAGTTACAAGATCAACATTAACATACAGTTGTAAGACAGGTGTTACAAACAGTGTTAAAACAGTGTTGCGAATAATAGGTACAAAGAGTGGACAATAAGTGCCGGGTTAATAAGTAAACAAGTGCTTATGTGAAAGAAAAGGGGGAAAAGGAGAGGAAAGGGTGAGGCGGGGGGAGGATGAAGAGTCGTGTCCCTGGAGACCCCTTCAGGATGCAAGGGGACTGAGGGGACCAGAGAGAAGGGGATAGGCAGTGTCCCAGAGAGACCCCTTCAGGATGTGGGGGAACCCTGCAAGGGGGCTATGGGGCTAGACAGAAAGGGGGAAAAGGCTTAAGGATTTAAAGAGGGAGGTGAAAGAGAAGGAGGAGGTGTGACTTAAATGCTAGGAAGGGGAACAGGACCTAATCCAAGTAAGGACCCTTCAGGATGCGGTGTACCCTGTTTGGGGATTGGAGGAGGTCAGTAGATAGGGATTAAGACAGTGAGGTGAGGGACAGAGTGAGAATTGAACCCTTGAGTGGGAGAGAATTCTCACCTTTGGAGGGGATGGGGCCTAATCAATAGTCTATCAGAATGCATGGACCCATGGAGAGCACTCGGGGTCCCTTACATTCAGTGAGAGATCAAGGGAGGCCAGTAAGGGGGAGCAATTTGGGGGAAGGGGAGGAGTGCTAGAAATTTGTAGTGTGTGGGTGCACAGGGTAAAATGAAAGTGATGGTAGAGGTGCAGGCTTTATCCAGGGCTTAGAGGAGGGATTAAGGAGGGACATGGCAGGAGCAGCTAGATGAAAGGTTACTGCTGAGGGCAGAGCTGATGGAGTAGGCGGAAGATGAGTGTCGGATTTGAGGAGGGGGATTCCAAAGTTTTGGGAGGCGGTGACAGTAACCGGATTGGCCGATTAGGGTGGATCTGCGGGGTCTACCAGATCGCGGGAGTCGGTTGAACTAAGGGAATGGGAGGATGGGGTGTTGTTATAAAGGAGGAGGAGGTGAGGTAGGAAGGGAGCTCACCCAGCCAGTGCTTGGAGGTGAATTTAGCACAGTGGGAAAGTCGCCTATTTGTAAGAGAGGGGAAGGATAGGGCACCATAAAGATCATAGTGGTGGGTGCGAGGGGGGGCATCCAGGGCAAAGTGGCAGAAGGAATTGAAGAGAGTGTCCAGTCTGGCCAGGGAGGACGTAAGGGCAGCACCATAGACTATGTCACAGTAGTCGAAAATGGGCAGTATCATGTTCTGAACAAGTTCACGCCTAGTCATAGGAGGGATGCAACTACGGTTCCTGAACAGGGCACCAAGTGCATCTGAGAACCTCCTGCTTCTGGGTACCTTCTGGAAGGGCCTGGGAAGTGGCCGTACCCTTCTTCCAACTGGTATTCTGGTACTTTACCATATCAGACAGGTAACTGACAATCCTCAGCCCAAGGGTGAAGGAGGCATAAACCCTCTTGCCCCAAAGATCAATTCTGTATGACTCTTTGTCTGGGGGGAAGGTGCTAATGTGCTTGGGCACCTTAGACCTGTCATGAGCTGCCTTTATGACTACTAAATCTGTTTCAGGCTGGGCAGCATAATGTGAAAACCCCTGAGGGGCATGGTAAAGTTTATCTGCCCTGGGGGGCATAGCTGGCACCATGTCAGGCCTGTGCAGCTGCAGTAGTAGCATTCCTCAAAGCAGGCAAAATAAGAGGAATGATCTTGAGAGGAGACTCTGGGATCTCCACGAAATCCACCAACTCTTTTCTGGTGGCATTCTCCTCCTCAGTATGGAAGCCAATGGATGAGGACAACTGCTTCATGATATTGAAGGTAGCGTCCTATGGAGGAGACACAGGAGTGTGCTTGACAGAATCCTTGCTGACTGAGGAAGCTGTGGCTATGTCTGAGGTGAGTTGTTCTTCCTCATCCTCTTCCTCATCAAGAAGAATAAGGTCAAGATAGTACTCCTCCTTAACGTCGACCACTTCCAGAACAAGGTCTGACGTTTGGGGCACCAATGACAGCCCACAGGGGGGCCGCCTGTGACCATCGAGGTGGGGTCGACAATGATGGTGCAGTCAATGGCGCAGGTGATGTAAGCCTGTATGCGCCTAACTGCTGGACTATCACCAAAGGTAATTTAGTCAAAATTTCATTGAGATCTATGACAGTTGAAGACTGCATCAACAGAGGAGGGGTCGATGGCGAAGGGAGTGATGACTCGCCAGATGGGCCCTAAGAGCTGAAGCCCAAGGGCCTGAGGAAGCATCAGGACTTGACAGAACAGCCGACGACGAGAAAGGGACCAACGACCCAGAGGTTGACGACCGGCAGCCCTGAATATTGGGTGGAAGCACTATCGGTACAGGTCTGGTAGGAACAGAGACCTGGGCAGCAGATTTATGTGTCGGCACAGCCGCAGCCAACGAAAAACCCCAGGACGAGGAAGGAGAGGCCATCGAGGATCAGGATCGCTGACAGGTCTGTTACAAGGAGCCCTGATAGAAAGTTTTTTCTCGCAAGGCTCTCTTCTCCCGAAATCATGGCAAGTTTTAAAATACCTCAGAAGGATATTTTTAAGGTCTTCCAATTGAGACATCTGGTAACGGGTAGTTTTGGTACTGATTTTAAGGAATCTCAGGTTAGGCCTTTTCTTCTTCAAATACAGGAACATCTAAACAGATCCCATGGGATCTCAAGGATAAATACCTATTGGGTTCCGCAGTTTGGACTTCTCTTCTGCCAAATACCACTTTTAACTGGGCCCAAATTTGGAAAGATCTGCACAGATACCACACCCAGGATAGACTTAGGCTCACTCAATATCATATCCTAAATAATATGCACTATACTCTGGTTAAATTAGCTAAATTGGGTAAGCTTCCTGTTACTAACTGCACTAGATGTGGTCAGGCTGAAGGAAACCTGTTACATATTTTTTGGTACTGTGAGAAAGTAGCTCCTTTATGGCAAACAATTCAATCTACCAGTCTAGCACTGCTTGTAAAGCACTTTGGATGTATGAAAAGCGCTATATAAATGCTGATTCTTCTTCTTCTTATTATTGGGTTTGGATGAGTTGTTCACTACAGAGATATGTATTTTAGGTGTATATTCTAGTATTGAAATCCAGGAGCGTAAATTCCACATGGCACTAATTTCAATGGTGGTTAAGAAATTGGTACTTAAGCATTGGTTGGATTAACTGACCATATCTTACACGGAATGGCTAAAGGTTTATCGGCTTGTTTCAAGACTGAAAGACTGATTGCAAGTGCGCGCAACTGTATGGGCTCATTTAATAAAAAATGGGGTAAATTATACGTCTTATACTTGCATAAATAATCTTTTTAGATATGTCTCTGTATGCACCTCTGTATTGTATTGGTACACTGTACTTATTTTATTCACAGTCCTCTTTCATGCTTTTGTAATAGGGAGCGGGGTGGCACACCTCAGGGAGGGTTAAGGGTGGGGGATTGGTGGTTAAGGTTGTAAATGGGGGATTAGGGGGCTTCTGTATCTTGTGTTTCTTTTCTCCATTCTATATTCTGGGGACAGCATTTTGGATGCTAATGGGGTGGGCTGTTTATCCTGGATATGATGTAACTGGCATGTATTTTGATGTATCTTTACTTTTAAAATCAATAAAGTGTTGAAATTTCAAAAAAAGGATCGCTGACAGGGGAGCAGTCAGATCTCAGGGGTGTTGCACTCCCAGAGGACTTGTCTAGAGCCCTTAGCAGCCTGGCAGCTCGGCGACCCTGCTGGCGACTGGAAAGCAGGGATCCCAGAGGACCCCTGCCTGGAACTGGCTACATGTTTTTCCATTAGAAAATTTTTAAGAGCCTTTTTGCATCGCCTGAGGGTTGTTTGATTAAACTTCTGGCAGAGCTCACAGTCGGAGACTTCGTGGTCAGGCCCAAAACAACAAACACAGAGAGAGTGTTTGTCTTTAGAGGCAATATTTTTTCTGCAGCGGCTGCAACAGAAGAGAGAAGTTGAAGGATTAACTCTCAACATAAATAAAATAAAGGAATCTCTTTGTAAGAAGAGATTCTAAAATATTAAGTAGGAAAAAGCCGTAGGCAAAAACTGGCGCAAAACTGCATCGGAGCTTCCGTGGAGATCCATAAGAACAAGTCGACGGTGGGAAAGAATTGAGGAGTGGGCAGGGCCACTCACAACCTTATAAGATTGATGATGTTGGCAGATAACATTGGCATGGGCGCCCCATTTGTACTGCCGAAAATCTTCCATGTGGATCCTGCTTCACCGATGGTGAAGTTCCTACAGTGTGACCTGATGACTGAGATACCCCCAAAGAAGATCACTGCATTTTATTAAAAATCAACATTCCGTATCTCAGAATCCGCACTAGATGCCTTCATAAAACTTTTCAAGTCTTGAGACCCTGCCAGCCAGACTGTGCATGCCACATTTTTGGCTATTTTGTTGCAAGCCACCAAAGTTATTACGGTGTACAAATTGGGGTTCATTAAACACCTTAACCCTAATTATCCTGGAACTACCATGATGATTCACACTGGGGACCTGTGTGATGAATGATTTATCTATACAATTGCTGTTTGACCGCAGATAACCTCATGAGTGGTGTAAACAGCATGACTATAGATAAATCACTTATCACACAAGGTCCCCTCTGTGTATTTTATTTATGTAATAGGATAGAACCTTGTGTGATAGAATTTTTTTAGTTTTTTGAGAAAAAAATTATTTATAAAGGCTTCTGGGTTTATTTTGTTAACTAGTGGTACCGTGCATTCCCCATCCCAGTTGACATAGCCATTGCCATGGACGCGGTGTCAGGATGCGAGCTGATGCTGCGATGTGGCAGTTCTTTGGGGCCGTAGAACTTCTGCGGAAATAACAAACCACTGCCACAGACGTTCTGCAGCAGGGTTCATTTTTGAGTGGGGGATTGGGACAATTGGCACATAGTTTTAAATTTTGACACACCTTTTTTCTACCTTGGGGACAACCTGCTCACTTATACAAGTTTTAAACAGCTGTTTTCTGAATCTGGGCTCAGTTGAACAATATGACCCTTACTTTTTATACCCAGTGGGTCAATGTCCCGCATAGCTAAATGGGATAAGACTTTCTTCAGACACATACGTGAGAAGAGGAAAGCAAGGGGAAGGGTAGTGAGGGTCAGGAGGGTGGCAGGGGGAGACTGCGCAGAGGAGGACCAAGACAAAGCTGCCATTCTGAATGGGTACTTTTGCTCAGTCTTCACAGTGGAGGGAGGGATGGACCACCAGGGAGTAGCAGGAATAAAGAGGGGAGGTGGACACAGCTTCATTTTCAGAGGAAAAAGTTCTGAAGGGGCTTGCAGCTCTAAAAGTGGACAATGGCAGGAGAACAGATGAGATACACCCAAGGGATCTAAAGGAACTCAGAGAGGTAGTAGCTTCCCCCTCAGTGAGGTGGTAGCTGCCCCACTGATGGCCTTATTCAACAGTTCACTGGAAAACGGTGTGGCTTCAGATGACTACAGTAGAGCAGATGTGGTTATTCTACATAAGAGTAGCAGTAGGGAGGAGGCTAGCAACAATAGGCCAGTCAGTCTCACTTCAGTGGCTGGGAAATTAATGGAAACCCTGCTGAAGAAAAAGCTGGTACAGCATCTTGAATCCAGTGGGTCACAATATCACAGGCAGCATGGATTCATGGGGGGGAGGGGTCATGCCAAATGAATCAGATGCATTTCTTTGACTTGGTTAACAGGGAAATAGACCAGGGGAGGGCAGTGTACATGACCAGTCTGGACTTTAGCAAGGCCTTTGACAATGTGTTGCACAGGAGATTAATAAAGAAATTGAGCAGCCCAGCAGTGGGATCCAAAGTGGGGAACTGGGTTAGAAACTGGTTAGTGACAAAGGGTGGTGGTTAACAGCACTCACTATAATGATGGGAAAGAGACCAGCGGAGTGCTGTAGGGCTCAATACTGAGACCTGGCCTCTTCAATGACTTCATAAGCGACACTGTAGAAGAACTGGATGGGAAGTTATGACTGTTTACAAAGTATATCAAAATATTTAATACAGTGGACACTCAGGAGGGGGCAGAAAGAAAGCGCAGGGATCTTGGGAAACTTTCGTAGTAGTCAAGAGCATGATTGTTGCAGTTCAATGCCAAAAAGTGCAAAATTATACACCTAGGGCATGGGAACCAAGGACCAGAGTACAGACTGGGGGAAGGTACTGAAGCCACTAAGCAGGAAAGGGACCTTGGAGTTATCATAACTGATTACCTCAAAGTGGTAAGGCAGTGTGACAAAGCAGTGGGCAGGGCTAGTGGGATGCTAGGGGGCATATGTAGGGGTATCTCCAGAAGGAGAAGTGAGGTGATATTGTCACTGTATTGTTCGCTGGTGAGACCAATACATGGAGTACTGTGTCCAATTTTAGAGGCCACACCTCAGGATGGACACAGGGTGGAGGATGTCCAGAGGAAAGAAACTAAAATGGTGTGGAGGTATCACGAGAAGCCCTACGAGAAGTGACTGAGGGAACTCAACATGTACACCCTGAAAGAGAGGAGAGCAAAAGAAGACATGATAAGAGACTCTTTCAAATGAGAAACAGCAAAGCACCAGGGTGCATGCAACGAAGCTGGGGGGCAAGGGGTTTAAGAAGGATGTGAGGAAGTACTACTTCACTGAAAGGGTGCCAGACACCTGGAACAGACTGCCAGCAGAAGTGGCAGAAGCGAAAACAGTGGGTGACTTCAAGCATGCATGGGACAGACATAGAGAAATATTAGTAAATAGGCAGGGAGGGTCAGTAGAGAACAGTTAGTGTCTGCAGAGACATATTAGGCAGGGAACATCTGGGCATACTGGGTTAGCCAAGCAATCCTTTCTGCTGACAAACTGTATGTTTCTATGTGTTCTATGATACTGGGTGGGCAATCAGGGGACCACTAGAGCCATGGATATGGTTGATGACAGTGTACCAGCATGTGATTGGCAACTGGGGGGTTGGGGGACCACTAGAGCCAGGGATGTGGTTAATCACATGTACCGGCATCTGATCAGCTGCTTGGGTGGGGTGTGGGACTGCTACAGCTAGGGATGTGGCTGATAGCATCATACAGTCATCTGACTAGTGATCCGGGTTGGGTGGACCACTAAAGCCAAGGATGTGGTTGATGACAGTACACTGGCATCTGGTCAGCGATAAGGGGTGGGGGTGGGGGTGGAACACTTGAACCAGGGATGTGGTTTAGAACTATGTAACAGTATCAGATTGGTGATCAGGGATGGGGAGGCTGGCACAGCTACGTACAATGCTTCTGCTCAATTGTGCACAGCAGCATTATGTAGCATGCTAACAGGGCCATAACGGCATGCAAATGACCCCTTAGCACCCTGCATGCCTTATGGGTTTACTAGCATACCATGACTGGATATAGCATGCAGGAGCAATGGGGTTATCCATTTCATCCTGTGGGCCACATTTCAGTAGGGGGTTGTTTAAGCACTGCACATAGTCACTATGCGCTATGCTGACACAGACCCATATTCAAGCAGCGCACTGTAGTTGGACAGCACTGTCTGAATACGGCCCCCAAGCTAGCCGTGTGCTATGTGGGTGCTACAGTGTGCCATGGCATTTCTAAGGTTACATGTGTAGTGTGAAACTGAATGTGTAATTCTCATGTTGTCAAATTCTTTCAAAACCGAGGAACAAGGGATCATGCCATGGGGGAAAACAGCAAAAAGGGATGATGACATAAAGGTAAACTTTCCAAATATTAAAGAAGCAAGCTAAGTTAAGGTTACATTCCATACTTAATGCAGTGGTTGTTAAGCTAGAAACATGAGAGCATGTTCATAAACACACTTGCGTATTTTCAACGCAGATTACCAAAATCTTACATTTGATGGTTTATGCAACAATGATAATGTTGGCAATATTTAGCAAATAATGCAGCAGTCCATGATGTCAGTAAAAACTTGAACTCACCACTTTTGGTTTTCTTGTGCCTCAGACAGAATTGTCTTTTCAGCTTTGACATCCACTTGTTTATCTTTTATTTTTTTACATAGTCTATTTACAGTTGGGGAGTGCAATAAGATCCCTGGCCTTCAATGATTCTGGATCACCCTGCTGCAGGAAGACAACTTTTGGGGGCTATGCATGGAAAAAATTTGCACCTACGTAGTGAGTATCCGCGGCATGTAGGCACACCCAAGTCAAGTAACCAAACACTGAGGGTCCCGTGGACTCCTACAGCATGGGCATGGAGTGCTGGGTGAGGGGGCACAAGCTATGCAGGCAGGGACCCTGCTGTATCTGTTGTGCTCTCTCACTGAGTAACACCCCCTCAACCATGGAAAAAGCAGGATCCCCCCACCATGCTGCCCCATCCCTCCAGTCAAGCAGGGAGGGCCGGGGGCAGCCACGGAGCCACTCTCTGCCATTTGTCAATTTGGGGATCTGTGAGGTCCCACAGTCCTCTGCTCGTGTAGAGCACGGCATCTATTCCTGGACAAGGACGGGCATCCGAGTGGATGCCTGCCTGTGTCCTCCAATCCACACCAATCCGCCCCCATGATCCTACTCATGGGGGGGGGCACAGACAGGCACGCCATGATTGTGAATGCCGGCCACTGTGTGTCTGCCCGCAGGTGCAGAGCTGCGCCGGCCGAGTACGCACCTTTTGTATGTACCAGCTCACACTACTGCATAGGCCCCAGTGTCTGTTCCCTACGCAGCTACATCCAGTGGAACTGGTTTAGATGCATTAGGGTTGCCCAGATGAACAGGGGGTTATAGATTCATAGTAACACCCAGATCAAATGTAAAGTTTACAAATATGTGAAGCAAATTTAAATGAGGGAGATTAAACATTAAAGGAGTCAATGTCTGGGACATGAAAAAGTTGGAAGTGGTAAGCCCAAATATTTTGGGACATCATGAACCCAAAAATGATTAATAAATATGTAGAAGAAGAGGGGCTTAGTATTTATATAGAGCTTTTCATACACACTGTATCCCAAAGCATTTCACAAGCAATGAGAGAATGGTAGAGAAGTGAATGGAAATTGCTATCGACAGCCATGTCACACATCAACACCCACACACAGCATTGGACAACTGCACAGTTTCATGAGAAGAAGGATGTTGGCCAGAACCGTGGGGAACATCTCCTACTCTTGCGATAATCGGCCACAAGTTCCTGGTTATATTACTTTAAGTATGCAGAAGATAAAACAATGGAGAGTAGGCAGGAATAGTCTACAAAGTAAACCCAGGAAACAGCACTATCAGGATATTTTGACACATAATTTCCTGGGCTCCTTGGAAATCCCACTCTTCCCTGTGCCATTGGTGAATGTTGCTATAAAACAACTACATGATTCCTGTATCCCACAACATATGTGGGATACATACTGGATTAGTTGCCATGGTTATTTGGACTTAAGAGCAGCATATAAGCACAAAAGCACTGAAGAAAGATATTAGCCTAGAGATAATTGCTCACACATTTTGGAAACTCAGCGCTGTCTTTTTATGTCCTGCCTACACAGTACTGAATTTTAGATCAGCAATTAAATGGAATGAGCCATTATTTGGAACAATGACATATGAAAATCTGGTACTAGGTATAAATCTGCTTGGATGGAAAAGGTTTAATGGTAGTACAGTATTATTAATTTTTGCCATCTTTAAACATACATATAGGCAAATGGATGCTGTCTGTTACTACAGCAACAAGAGATACCTCACAGGAGGTTTTAGTATGAATTGTGACCCAAGCTTCCCTATGCACTATTCACAATGAGGAAGTTAGGTTCCAGCATTGCAAAGAACTTCTATGGGATTCAGTTTCTTGTTTGGGAATCCTCCCTCGGTTAAGATATACTGATTTGAATAACTGCGCTGTATGTTTTGGTGGTGGGTTTCATAATGTTAATTATGTGGGGCTTGTAGCAGAGATGCGATTGGTTGTATGAAGTTTTGATGTATACATTGTTTTACAGTAGAAAAAAAATCCTCTACTCTTGTGAAAAGTACCTCGGGCAGCACCAGAGATGAGGAGGAAGGACATCAGTTTAACATCTCATACCAAGGCACACCCGAAGAGTACAGCATCCCCCAGTACTGCACTTTGTGCCAGTATTTATGGTACAAGCCCAACCCAGTGTGGGACTAGAACCCATGACCATCAGGCCCAGAGGCCAACGTGCTACCAACTGACCCATGCAAACACCTACATCTATACGTACACTTACAGTACATTTTATTAAAACATTATTTAAACAAGTAATTCACAATTAAGGTACACATGTTATTCAAGATTCTTTAACAGTAGTAAATTAGCTATTACAGTTGAAAAATCAGCAACAAATTGATCACAGAGGCCTAAACATACATGTAACCCACACCACAGCAGCACAGTTCAAGGGAATTCAACCTCTCTGCAAGGTGAAGTGGGGGAAGGGTGTTGCTCCTCATATAGCAGTTTACCAGAGGATGAGGAAGGAAATCCCACAAGTCTATGTAACCCTCAGTGGCCTTGCACTGCTGAGCTAGGCACTCCTGTCATTGGCTTTTGCCCAGCACTGGCAGGAGGCCATGCTCTGAGGAAGCGTGTCACAGCACTGAAGCCAGCTGTCACCTGTGACCCCATAATACAGCTGTCAGAACCCACTTAGATCAATAACAGCCAAAGCAACCAGCATGTTACTGAGAGCAACATTCAGACTAAATGGCAGAGAAGGATCTCTCAAACTGATGAATGCATAGGGCTGTTCGATGGATAACCCATCTTGGCCAAAGGTTTACATGCTTAACAGACCTCTTAGTATGGACTCTGGCAGACAAGACCTACCACTGCATTGTGACGATTTCTGAATTAAAATGTCCTTTGCAGATAGTGTGCAATGAAAAGACATTCAACAGTAATCTGAAGAATTATTAGGTTCAAAAAGTGCAACCAATTTGTTAAAAAGACTTGCCAAGTAGAATTAACACGAATGTTAGCATACCTGTTATATGTATTTTTTAAGTGTGTTTGGTCCTGTGCCCTATGTTCTGTCCTTCATTTTCTCTGTCCTACTCCCTTGCAAGGCCCACAGGGATACGTCTGTCTAAAAGCCAGCTGGGGTGGAGGGGTGGAACATTACTGTTTCAACATCTTATCAGCATGTATACTGTCAAATGGGCACAGGAAACAGAGCGGGAAAATGTGGGCAAAACACTTAGGGCGAATGACTTTTGGGCACACGGGATTTCGGTGCGCTGACGTATAGGGTGTCGGGAACATGGGGCTCTAACTGTGGTCCTCCCCCCTCCTTGTGCAATGGATAGGGGGTGTTTATTTATTTTATTTTGTTGAGATCTCGGATTACAACACCTTTGAGCTGAAAGCTCTTTTTCAAAGGCTCCACATCTGCGGCAAAACAGGTAACATACAATAATGACAAGATGGGACAAAAAATGGCAGGATACATAGAGAGCTAAAAGTAGTACAGTCAGTGTGAGAGTGACACTTCAGTTACAGAATTTAGTACATGTCACTAAGCTGTGAGCAGCCAGGGGGCATTGTCGAGGAGAGGGAGGGTGCAGGGTGAGAGAAGTATGGAGGCATGGAGGGGGGAGGGCGAGGTGAGTGCAGGACAGGGTGCGGGTGAGGGTGGTGGGGAGGGGGGCCAAGGGCAAGCAGAGTATAAGTGCTGATAGTTACTAGCAACTAGCGGGAGGTTGTACTATGGAGTGCAGTCACAGCCACTAAGAGTTGCGAGGTGTCCCAGGGGAGACCATTAAGACAGTCGGGGGCACGGTAGGTGAAGGTCCTTTGTCCCTGGGATGTACGGTGGAATGGGACTCTTTATGACTGCCTGGACTCCCCCCCCCCCCCCGAGTCCTGTGGGGGTTGGACATTGGGGTGAGGAGATGCTGGAGGGCTGGGGGGGTTAGACCTAGACAAGTTTTTCTGGCTAGTAGACAGGTCTGGTATTTTCCCCTGCCTTTGAGGTGCAGCCAGCAGGACTGAGCGTATAGGTCACATGTATGTGTGAGTTGGTGCACACCTGTGACTAGTTTGCAGGCTTTGTTTAGCGCAGTGGTAACCCTTTAAAATGTGGTGTCTGACGCGACGCTATAGATGACTAGACCATAGTCTATGATGGAGATTATGTTGCTGTTGACAGCAGTATGGAGTGCTTCAGTTGTCAGGCAATGTTTGTAATGGTGCAGTAGGCCTAGTCTAGCGTTGACTGCTTTGGCGATGTGGTCAACATGGTGGGTGAAAGAAAGGGAGCAGTCAAGTGTTAGCCCTCGGAATTTGAAGGTCTGAACTATTTCTAATGGGGTGTTGACACTATTACTGATTGTTAGTTGATGTGATTTAAGTTTACTGTGGGGGTTTGCAAACAACATGACCTTTGTCTTTTTATAGTTCATGAGGAGTTCATGCTCCATGAACCAGGCTTCCACTGCAGTAAAGTTGCTCTGGAGTTGTTTCTCCAGAGTGACTGGGTCCAGACTACTAGCAAAGATGACTGCGTCATCTGCATAAAGAAGAATTTTTTTCAAAAGACAAGGGAGAGGCAGTTAAGGAAGACGTAGCAATGGGCCCAATATAGATCCTTGTGGAACTTCTGAGCGTACCTCACGACTGTCGGATAGGACTTCACTTATTTTGACCTGTTGGGTCCTGTTCTCTAGATAGCTATTGAACCACCCCATGGACTTGTCTGAGAGCCCAGCAGTGGTGAGTTGTTCAAGTAGTAATGAGTGATTGCCCATATCAAATACTTTGGTGAGGTCGATGTAGGCTGCTTCCACCATCTGACCATGGTCAAGTGCATGGTGAATGAGACCGGTGAACTCCAGCAATGCTGTGGTGGTGCTGTGTGACTTATGAAAACCATGCTGTTGAGGGTATTGGATCTGGTACTTTTCTAAGTACTCAATCAGCTGGTCTGTGACAATGCGTTCGAGAGCTTTGGAGAGGGGTGACAGTATTGATATGGAGTGATAGTTACTGTGCAGAGCTCTATCTCCACTTTTATGGTCCGGAGTTACCACGGCGGCTTTCTATTTCTGGGGGAATTGGGCAAGTCTTAGTGACAGGTTAAGTATTTTAGTCAGGGGAGTAAGCACTTCATCCAGGATGAGAGCAATGAGTTTACAATCAAGGGAGTCATAGCTGGGGCTGGTTTTATTTGGTACTTGCTGAAGGTATAGTCTGGCTTCAGTTTTGGTGATGACTTTGAAATGGAATGGGGGGCATGCTGGTGCACCGCCTTTACAGGCTTTAACAGAGTTACCAGTATTCTCAAAAAAGTCAGGGGACAGGGCACTACTAAGGTTTGTGAAAGCACTGTTAAAGGTGTCTGCTATTTCTTTCAGGTCCTGGGTATTTCTTTGAGGTGGGGTGCTGGGGGTAAAGTCCTCCCACAATGGGGCCAAAATGCAGTGCGGTAAGCCAGGTGCGCAACGCAATTGCCTGTCGTGCACCTTGCTGTCGGCCGCTTTCATCTGTCCCCCTTGTCCTCGCCCGATTTCTTTTCGCCCTATTGTGGGTGTCCCTTATCAGCACAACCTTGATGGATTCACTATGTTAAATCTAATGTAAAACAGTGAGGCAGAAGAAGAGAAACAACACAAGGAGCGGACATATCTTATCTTGAGAAAAAACTCGATTTAATAAAACTAAAAAATATATAAAATACTGGTGGAATTAGAGGTGCATATAAACAAAACTGGAAGATGTCCAAACCTTTCTGGAGTAAAAAAGGTTAGATTTTCTTTACACACTTTGCTGCATGGCTTCTGTAAAATAAGAGAAATTCCATCATGCTTCCTGTAATTTCCTTTTCTGTTAGCTCCAGTGGTGTCAGTGGGGAGGATGTTAATACACACAGTATGGGTAATGTGCTCACCCATTGGGGTAGTGGTAGTTTCAGTTGGGGTTAGTGTCTCCAAATGTTTAGGGATTTCTAATACCGTGGCAAGAATGGACCCCATTCTTTAGCCAGGGCATATTCAAAACTCAAGAAATTAGTACTGTATTAATCTTTGATGTTTGCTGAGAGCGCTCTTCTCAGCACACGCAACGTCCCCAAAATGGCTTCCTTTTGAAGTTCATAAGGTGTCACAAGTATTGGTAGCATATTTAAATGTGTCTGAAAGTTCTTTTTGATTAGTCCCATTGCTCCAAGCACTACTGGAACAATTTGTGTGTCCTTATTCCACATCAGTTTGGTTTCTGACTGCATATCTTGGTATTTCAAGATTTTGTGTCTCTCTGTACGCAGCACACTGTAGTCACTAGGGGTGGCTATTTCAATCAGTAATGCTACCTTTGTTCTCTTTTCTTGTATTACAATATCGGGTTTTCTTGCTTCCACTTTCTTGGCTGTAGGTATTGGGTGATCCCATGTGATCATTACTTCTTCATTCTCTGTGATTCTTTGTGGTTCATGTTTCCAGTGTCTCTCTGCTACCTGTATGTTAGTGTTTGCACAGTTTCCAGAGGATCAATCTTGCTACATTGTTGTGTCTTTCAGTAAACAGGCCTTCTGCCATGAGTACTTCACATCCAGCCACAAGATGTGCAACTGTTTCTAATTCTGTACTACAGAACCTGCACTTGTCTGTTTCTCCTGTTTTTTCTATGGATTTTGTGAACCATCTTGTCGTGAGCCCACTATCTTAGGCTGCCATTATTAGTCTCTCATCTCGTGGCTAAATTCACCTCTTCTTAACCACTCATGGGTCAGGGCTTGATCGACCTGTGGTTGCTCCAGTAGCTCCCTGTATTTTCCACTATAATTATGGGCTTTCCAATTGTTTTTCTTTTCTGTTGGTCTTTATCCTTATACTCCTTTTTCTGATTCTTTGTTTTCTGTTGCTGACAATTCCTTATCTACTTGTGGATTGACATCAATCTCTGCTACCCTTCTGAAGGCTTCTCCTAATTTGATGAGTGAAGTCATTTTAGGCTTATTTTCTTCATGATGCAAGACCTTGACTATATTTGGGTCCAAGGATGTCAGTAAGTATGTATGTAGCCCCACTATTGTGGATCTATATGTGTAATCAATCTCAATGAGGCCCATGCCTCCCTCTGCCCTTGGGATGTATAATCTTGGCATGCACTGATTTTTGTATATTAATTGGTGAGCATGAAACATTTTTCTTGTTTTTATATCTAGCTGGTTCAACACTTTCTGTGGCCAGTCTATCACACCAAAGCTGTATGATATCACTGGAAGGGCGAGTTGGTTTATAGCTTCACTTTATTTTGTGTTGTCAAAGCAGTTTTCAGAATTAGCTTTAACCTTCTAAAATATTCCTTGCTTACTTTTACTCTCATTTGTTCATGTTGTGCTGTTGCTCCTTCATCTGTTCCCAGGTATTTATACATTCCCCTCTTGCTCAAGTTCTTTTATGTCACAAACATGTATGTATTTTATGTAGTTTCAGCTGTATGACTATCCCAGTGGGGAAGCACATTACCCATGCATATTAACTACCTCCCCATTGACAACATGGAGTGCTACACAAAGAAAATATTAAAAAAAGAACATAATCTGACATTTGATTGTTTGACATAGACAATACAAAATATTTTTAACAGTTAACACAGAAACTGAGA
This sequence comes from Neoceratodus forsteri, assembly GCA_016271365.2. Classification (NCBI taxonomy): domain Eukaryota; kingdom Metazoa; phylum Chordata; order Ceratodontiformes; family Ceratodontidae; genus Neoceratodus; species Neoceratodus forsteri. Next base: position 1,552,497,941 of record CM057450.1, read on the forward strand.
AATTAAACAACTGCATCTTTTAATGCCCAGTGAGATTTCACTTGTTGACATGTAGGCCTCCCTGTAGTGACAAACGAAAGGAAAGCAATTTTTCCTGGAACAGTCACAAAAAATGATTGTAAAAATGCAAATATAAAAAGAGTTGATGCAGACAAAAATCCTGACTTCAGACGATCACAAATACCTGAAAAGGGCTTAAGAAAAACACCCTACTGTTACGAGTCTCTACTGACCTTCTGGGGGCGGGGACTCATAACTGTTACTGTTTTCCTTCAGCCCTTAATGCTTTTGCACTGTAACTGTCTACTCTGCACACAGTGAAACACAGAAACCTAAAATATGTTGGCAGAAAATGACCACTTGGCCCACCCTGTCGACCCAGACACCATTCTCACTCATAAGAGACCAATACAAAAGTGCTTGCATAGATTTTATTCTTTTTATTTGTTCAGATCCTGTGCAGTGACTCCCTTGAGCGATGCTCACAGAAGGATGCAAAACCCTTCCATATTTCTGTAAATCACTTTGCTGAATCTGCATTGGAGGGGGCAGGTGTCACCATGAATACGGCCCTCAGGGTCATTATAAAAGCATGGTGACCCTCAATTTTGTAGTCACAGAATTCCATGACACCCCCTTCCTTATGAATTTCTGTGAATAGCTGCTACGTGTGATGGCACTGCTGTTTGCTCCCCCTAACAATCTGTGCCAGCTTCGGTTCGCTGACCTCTCACCTAAAAACCTCATAAGATGCCAGAAATGCACATATAGTAAATGTTTTGTGACTGTTACAGGGAAACACGTATCCCTTTGTTTGATTATAGTAAACTGAGTGCTTAGTGTTTTTAAAGCTTTGCACCGTAGTGAGCAGTCATTTGTGTTTTTTAGCCTACCTGTATATTGACTTGCAAGGGTTGCCTTTCCCCACTCTTCGTTTTTTCCACTCCTTCTGTGTCATACATTCCAGTATAGCAGACAGCTTGTGGATCTCTAGACTTTTCTTCCAGGGGGATGGTTACACCTCCTATGCCCATCGTCCTAAAATATACAGTCAAACCATTTTATGTACCTACAGGTTAAAGTGGCTTTGCAGCAATAATTGTGCTTTATTCACACTCCTGAGCAATGCCCTTTGTTCTAAAAAAGGAAATGTCACTGTTCCTGTTCAGAACTCTCAACTGAGGACGCACCAAATAAAATAAATAGTTTCATGAAACCATCTTGTCCATTTTCTGGCCAGAAAATATTAGATTTTGTTTTACAGTCTCAAACTCTTCACACATGGCTAAGTTTTAAAGTTGTCAAGAACATTTTGAAGATTTCTTCGAAGAACAAATTAGGGGTCCACTCTCAAAAGGTCTAGGCTCTCAATGGCTCTAGACCCCTAACATGGCAACTGAGTTTTTATTCTGTTGTACTGCATTCAGACTGGTCTGTACACAACACTGGTATTTTGCAGTGCTAGGTATGGGAGTCTTCAGCTCTCCACCAACCAATCCCATGTGGACAAAACGGTAAGTGCAACACAGTATCCCACTGTGTGGCACAAGGGTTCTCGATGGCTCCAAAGAACTCCTTGGCTACAAGCAATTCTGTAATGCTTGCTCCAACTACAAGCAGCCAAGGCAAGTCACTTTATTTATTTATTTTGCTATAACTTTATACGCCTTGCTCACGACCCTATCTCTGGAGGGAGCCTCCAGTCCTGTCCCCCGACGTCCACCAGCCGATGCTGACCGATACCCCCAGGGCGGGGATGGCGGAGCACCCCAAACCCTGCCAAAGACTGGATCCAGTATAACCAGTGCTGTGGCTATTCGGAGGCTACACCTGCAAGGCGCTGTCCTTCATCCTGCCAGAACAATCTTTTTCTCCTCCAGTGTACAGCCCCCTCACAGGCGGAGTGAGCAATGATGCCAGCACCGGTAGCATGCAGGCTCCTGTGTGCATCCCAGCAGGCATCTACCCCATCTCTGACCCCACGTTGGCAGCGTCGGTGAGCTGCCCCCAGCCTCTGCTAGGGCCAGGCATGCACTGACCACTGAAAACCCCCCTCCCCAGAGAAGGAGAGCAGTCCTTGGGATGCTCGATCTTTCTCCTCCCCTGCCAACCTCTGGAGACCCCTGCTCGTTCCCGAATATGGATCACCGGCATGGCGCGAGGTGTGGCGTCAAGCGCCTCAACCCTCAGTGCCACCGGGCCAGCAAGGCAAGTCACTTTAAAGTCATCATCCAAACTGACAAACTGCTCACCCATGTTCTACAAGGTTGTTCATAATCTTTTGGAGCCCCCAAACTATCATCCCCCTCACAATGGGTTGCTAACTCTCACTTCTCTTGCCACCCATCATTGCTGATGCTTTTAAGTACTGCACTTCGCTGGCTGCATCATGCCCCTACTTACTTACCCTGCCTACTGTCATCCCTTCCTCCCCACCTCACCCCCTTTCAGTCCCAGAATCTTTAATCCCTCATTTCTCCTACTGATACCCTTGGGCCCTACAAGCCCTCGACCTTGCGAAAAAGAGCAGTCCTGATGGCCTCGACAAGGTGCTTCTTTTCTGTCCACCCCAGCTATTGCCAATCTTATCTCTTGCCTCCTAAACCTCTCCTTCCACGTCTCTGTTCCACAGGCTTGGAATACTGAGTCATGCAACTGCACAAAGGGGGTGACCCCTCAATATAAGGGAACTACCAATCTCCCTTCTCCTTGCTCTTGACAACATTCAAAAGAATGTTGACACTTTTAACTGTTTTCCTTTCCCTTACTCCTCCTCTCTTCTTAGTCTGTTCCAGTCTAGGTTTAAGCCCAATCATTCTAGTCACCTCCCTACACAGGATCACCGACTCAATCCCTTGTGTTCATTTACCCAATCATCTGACATGGTCTACCACCCTTTCCTACTGAACATGCTGACTACTGTGGGTCTGTCCAACTGAGTCTAGTCTGTACTTGTAGGCGGGTCCATCTCTCCCTCCCAAGAGACACAAGAGTCCCCAAAGCTCAGTCCTCGGTCCCATTCACAGATTCCAGAGTGACTTGCTCCCTGTCTGTACTTTTTCCTGGATACACACGTATGGGAATGATACAGTTCTTAATTTTTTTTCCCCCGCCTTTACTGTCCCCCTATCGGAGGTTCTGGTCCCCCACGACGCTTGTGGTCCCCTCTCCACCCCAGGCGTACTCCCCCTGGGCAGAGCCACCAGGTGGGCACCCCCTCCCCAGGCAACATGGCTCTCAAGCCCTGACTTGCCCCCAGGGTGGGATCATGGGAGCAGGACCCCATGGCGGACCTTTTGTCTGCAGTGGGAATGGCAGTAGCAGAGGCGGGGGCCGTCATTAGCAGCCTAAATTGTTTTTTGGCTGTTTTTTTTCCCAGGGGCCGGGGCATGCAATGATGCCAGAATCTGCCCCGCCCCCTAGCATGTGGCGCCGGCCCCGCCGGTACCCCAGCCTCCACCAGAGGGCCACATAGTACCGGACACTTGTGCCCCCTCCCCCCGGAGGAGAGCAGTCCCTGGGATACTCAATCCTTCTCCCCTGGCTGACCCTCCAACTCCTGAGTCCGTCCCGAAACCTGGGATGTTAGTGTCGCAGACAGACGCACTGCCATTGAGCCGGCGGGCCGACTGATACAGTTTTTTATGCCCACAGCCCAGATATCACTTTTCTGAATCAAGATTCCAACCTGACCTGGATGCTATTCATCTCTGTTTCATTTAAAACCAGCTACCCATGAATGCTAAGAATACAGTGGCTATTATTGGCAATTCTAAACCCAAGCTGGCAACTCTTACCTCCTATCCCCTAATTATTTTATTTAAAATATATTTACCAAGAAAGATGCATTGGTGGATATATTTACCAATGTAACCCCCCTACAAATTGGGGTTTACTAAGATGTCTTCCTGGGCTGCCTAATGCCCACTGTCAGGATGGTGTCCTGTGTCTGCAGTAGTTTGAATGCCTGCATGACAGCGCTATAGTATGCCTCCATGCCTGTCTCTTTAAGACAGCTGTCTATGTGAGAAATTAGTCTGGACTGGGTCCAAATAATTAAGGCTTGTGACCAGCCCAAATGTCCGTATTTCAGCTTCATTCTGCAGTCGCTATTTGCGAAGAGGGAGCTCTGTTAGGAAAAGTGATTATTTGTTGTTTATCTGCTGTAATAATAATAATATAGGCTCTCTAAGCAGGCCCGGCCGCTCCTGCCCCTGCAGCCGCCGCCCGAAGCCCCTTCCAGGTGAGCCATCCACTGAGGACCCGGGAAGCATTCTGGAGCCCCGACTGGCTACATCTTAAGAGAAACCAGCAGCAATTGGACAAAGAGGTTACAGCTTTTGCTGTGATAGGCTGCTATCACAGCTTCATGCTATGGGATTGTCTTGCTACCTCTAGCCGATCGCTAGCGAGGGAACATTTTGAATCAGGAATTTTGGGAATGGTCTGTGGGGAAATGCATTACAAAACTGTCTTTGCTTTTTTAGATTGTAAATAACTGAACTGTAGTGGGAGATTATAGAAATGCCTTTAGTTTTCTACTAACAGCTGCCATTTTGCCATGCTCTGTAATTTTTTCCTTGCCTCTCTCACTCGCGCTTTCCTTTTAAAGTATTCTAAACTGTTTTCCTTCCTCACCCCAGTGGCAAATGTTGCAGGCATTTGGGTGCGGTCTGTTGGTGCCGTCCGACTGATCCCCATTGTGTTCTAGCTGTTGCCTCCACCCCCCCCCCCGATTTGCAACTATTTAGTTAATTGCGGTCCCGAGACAAACTGTGAGGATCTATTGTTCCCACAGACTACTAAATTGCCCTTACTCTTTATATTTCAGGAGCCTTTGCCTTGGGCAGTAAGAACACACCAGCCACGGCTCTCTAACCAGGCCCGGCTGCTCCTGCCCCCGCAGCTGACGCCCGAAGCCCCACCCAGGTGAGCCATCCACCGAGGACCGGGAAAGCATTCTGGAGCCCCGACTGGCTACCTCTTAAGAGAAGCCAGCAGTGACTGGATGAAAAGGTTACAGCTTTTGCTGTGATAGGCTGCTATCATAGCTTCATGCTATGGGATTGCCTTGCTACCTCTAGCCGATCGCTAGCGAGGGAATATTTTGAATCGGGGATTTTCTCCCTCCCGCCACTCTTTAAATACACTTCCTCCTCCTGCCTTGCGTGTGCTGATACCTCATTGGTTATTAGTTTAAAAAAAAAAAGGTGTGCTCTCCATTAAAGAGACGCTGTCCCTAGCACTTATCAGCAAGCCTGCAAAGGAAGTTGTAGTGCTACTTTTTCTTACAATTGTGATTCTCTAGGTCCTAAACTAGCCTTCTGTGCCCTATTTATCAAAATGCAGACTTTACTTCTCACATTCATGTGTCTAGTGCTTTTGTTCAAATGTTCCTTCGACCAGCACACAGACAACTTCACTACCACCTTTCATGAGGCGTTCAGGCATCACCAACCTTGCCCACTATATCCCGAGATGGCTCAAAAACCTTCCCTTCTGAAGGTCACTCTATTATGTGTGTCGCGTTGCACTGGGTTACCTTACACAAACTGCAATAAGCACTCCAGGACACTGCTTACCCCATGATCACTTATTCACCCTATCTTTCAGGACTCTTCTATATGCCTGCTTGGGACCTCTGGCTACTCGAGTACCGTCATCCCCAACCTGTAAACCCAGTTTCGGCAAAAGAAGAAAAATTCTAGTTACTAAGCTACTACTGGAAGCACTCAAAAAAATTCTTATACTACTGCTTATTTGTGCAGGTAATGTTTAACTTAATCCTGGGCCCCCATTCACTATTACAGCTCTTTCCCAGCTCAGTCAACTGAAAGGGCTGAGTCTCATTCACATCAATGACTGCAGCTTGTTCAGGAAATTTGATGTTATCCAAACTTGGATCAACCCCACACCTGCCCTGATGTGCTGGTGGTATTGGAAACGTGACTGAAGCCTGCTATGCAGGACCACGAAATTAATATCCCCTTGTACAGTGTAATTAGAGCAGATAGACTGAAAGGGGAGGGGGTGTAGCCATCTACATCTGGGACAAATATGCTTTCTCAGTACTAGACTCAACCTCAATGACTAAGGAATTTGAATGTCTTACCATAAAGGTACAGCTTGCCCCTTCAATCCCCCTTCACATTATTGGATGTTACAGGTCTCCCTCTGCAGAGCTAAAAATACTGAACATCTAAGTGAGACACTGAATGCCTTATCCTCTGTGGTTATTGTTGTGGGTGACTTCAATATGGATTGGCTTTCTGCTTCATCAAAGCCCTTAAAGAGCTCTGTGATACACATGGGCTTTCTCAACTCATATCCGAAGTAACCCGGCCTAACATCAAAAACCCTGACAATGGAACACTACTTGATCTAATCTTAGTTAATAAACTGCAGCTCTTTTCTCATTCGAGTGTATTTTTTAATGATATCAGTGATCACCATGCTTTAACATGTGTGAGGACTGTGCCAAAAGCAGTATCGTCTTCCAGGTATATCTACAAGAGATGCCGAAGGAACCTTGATGCAACTGCCTTCTGTGGTGATCTCCAACATGCTAAATGGCAGGATTTCTACCTGACACCAACTGCGGATGCTGCCTATGAGGCCTTCCGAAGCATTGTGCTCGGAACCATTGCTAAGCATGCTCCTCTACTAAAGATCAGAACAAAAAAGAAAAATTGCCCATGGTTCAGAGGTGGCCTAAAAGCTGCCCTGCTACAGAGGGCTGCACTATGGAAAAAGGCAAGAAAGCAAACCTAGCAGCTGACTGGGCATCCTTCAGAGCAGCTAGGAACCGATGCACCAAGCTAATGAGAACTAGATATTTTCAGTCGGTAACTGAATCCTTCTCAAATAATGCGAACACATTTTGGAAAGCATTAAAGGACCTGATAGGATACTCCCCGCCCAACTCACTCCCTCATAAAATATCCTTGGGTGACAGTATTACTACCGACAAACAAATGATCTTAGAACTCCTTAATAATCATTTTGCCACAGCAGGCCTAGCCTTTAACTCTTCACCGGCCAGTAACCTCCGAGCCCAATTATGTGACCAGAAACCTGAATGGCTCAGATCAAGCCCTCTGAACCTTGCTACAACATTCCCCTTCTGCCCTGTCACAGTGAAGCATGTTGACGACCTGCTATTGACCTTAGATATTAGGAAAAGTGCAGGGGCAGACCTGATCTAACCCTACTATCTAAAGCTAGGGTATTATGTACTGGCACCCCCTATCACCCATCTGTTTAATATGTCCCTTATGCAGGGCTCACTCCCTGCCTTATGGGAAACAGCTCATGTTATCCCTCTATTCAAATCCGGGGACGCCAGCGATCTAAATAATTACCGACCAATCTCCTTGCTTCCTGTAATTTTAAAACTTCTGCAAAAGGTAGTGAACTTGCAACTTAGGCAGCATTAGAAAAGTACAACCTTCTAAATCCAGTCCAATCTGGATTTAGATCCCACCACAGCACAATCTCGGCGCTCGCAAAGGTCACTAATGATTGGCAGAGAGCACCGCATTCTAAAGACTATGTCTACTCATTGTTCCTGGACTTAAGTAAAGCTTTAGACACTGTGGACCATGAGCTGCTTCTTGACACCCTACGCATAAATGGTATAGACCATCTGGCATTAAAATGGTTCACCAATTACCTTACTGGACAGTGCCAACAAGTTAAAGCGGAGGGCAATCTCTCTACAATGAAAACCCTCCTAAGGGGTGTGCCTCAATGGTCCATCCTAGACCCACTATTGTTGCCATTTATATTAATAATTTAAACACTGGTATCAAGTCATCAAGCATCCACCTATTTGCTGACGATACAGTGTTGTACATAAACAGACCTACCCCCGAACTGGCTTATAAAGACCTCCAGAATGACTTTAACCTCCTGCAGAAAAACCTGCTACATTTAAAACTTCTGTTGAATGCAAAAAAAACACTAAGGCTATGATTTTTGCCCCCTCACTTATTGCACCCAAACATAGCTCTGCAAGCACTACCCCTCAAATACTACCACTGCTAGGCAAGCCACTAGAAATTTAAATACTTGGGGGTGTGGTCGATGACAGGCTATCCTTTATGGAACATATCGAGGAACTATCAAAAAAGTTAAAATAGAGGCCAGGCATTTTCTACCGAATCAAGCAACTACTTTCACAAGAGGCCAAAAGTCGCTTAGTGCAAACCACTTTCCTACCACTTTTAGACTATGCTGCCATACTTTATGGCCAATGCTCAAGCTCGAACCTAGTGAAACTTGATACTCTTTACCACCGGGCTATCAGGTTCATAACTGGTGCATCATACTCCACTCACCACTGCACCCTTTACAGTACGATAGAATGGAGCTCTTTCAGCTTCAGGCGTATAGCGCAGTGGTCTAAGGCTCTGAGCTGCAAATCTGGAGACCTGGGTTTGAATCCCACAGCCCCCACCTGCATACTGTGTGACCCTGAGCAATTCACTTAACTTCCCTGGGCTCCCAGGTTGCACCTGTAAACAAGCTTTCAGCTTAGTGTGTCTCTCCTGGTTAAACAATTAAACAAAAAAATGCACTTCTCTGGACCTTCAGAGCCGTATCAAACATGCTCCCACAATATATCTCTGACTGTATCCCTGTCTGCCCTGCAGGAAACTACCTACTAAGAAGCCTCTCGTATACTTCCCTTCTTATTCCCAAGGTTAGAATGTGGTTCGGTAAAGCGGCTATAAGTCGCTCTCTTCCTGTTCTATGGAACCATGTGCAAAAAACGTTGAGACTTGAACTTCCCGTGAAATTGACCCACTTTAAAAAACTCCTTGGGCAGGCCTTCAATGAAACGTGCAACTGTTTTCACTAACATCCCCCTACCCTAGCACTTTACTGACCCCACCTGTTTTTTTTTTTTCTTCTTTCTATTCTCTCGTCTTCCACATGAATTATTGCCTACTGAAGCTGTAGTAATTGTGTAAATATGTGCAAACCATTCTCTAATATAAATGGTTGTCTGCTTACAGAACTCTGTCTTATGGATTTGACTACCAAATGTATATCTTACTAGCACATGTATAACCTGTCTCCTTGCACCCTGTGACTATTGTCTTGTGCACATACTATCTTCTTATTGTTCTGTAATGTGTCTGTACCAAACCAGGTCCACCTTGTAAATGAGTTGTCTCAATGGTGTTTCGCCTGAATAAATAAAGATTGATTGATTGATTGATAGATATAAGAGTTTGTCTAACCTGATTTCAGTTGCAGCTGGGATCTTTTGAATTAGAGCCACCGTCTTGGTTCTGGACTGCCAGTGTTGGACTAATCGAACCTCAGGGGATCTAAAATGGAGACTGTCCCCAGAGGTCTTGTGGGATTGAAATCTGTAGGAATTATAGTTTGAAAGGTTTGGCGCCTAAATGGACCTGGAGGGGCAGCCCGTGCTGTGACAGACAGTTCCCTCAGCCAACCAAACCTTTTGGATCTCAGAGGAAATGTCCAGAACTGCCTGCAGCAGAGTCAGTTGTAAGCCGGAGTTTGGAGAGTGAACAGCTCGAGCCATCAAGCAGCTGCTCCTGCACAGGAGCATGGGAGAATCAGCAAGAAGGTTGCACTGGCCTGCCTGTCACATCTTCCAGTGAAAAGAAATCCTGTGAATGTGAAAGCTGGACTTAAATCGGATTCCTTTGTTGAGGTTTGAAGTCTGAAGCAAAAGTGTGTAATTGTTGCTTGAATGTGGACCGAAGACTTGCTCCACAAGCGATCGGCCTGCCAGGTACCGAAGTGAGTCACGGATTCGGAAGTTTACGCAGAACTCCTGCTAAACTGCAACCAGACTTTATCCGAACTGTGGCTAAGAGTTGTGTTGTTTATAAGTGTGCTGAATGTGCTGTGTGGGTCACAGTTTGGTTCCCCACCTTCAAGTGTGTTATGCTAGCTGGAAGCTGCTCCAGCACTCGTATGGACTACAATCCGAACTGCCTGCTCTGGTCTGGGCCCTGCCATCTCAGCGTAGATTGCCACTCCCATTGCAGAGACATTTATGATGAAAGACCCGCTCAGGGATTCAGCTCCCTGCTCAACACCATCAAACAGGTAGCGACCACCATGGTGAGTCGTGTGGGCCCTGCTTCCCCTGGCAAACCAGAACAACATCCAAAGGTCTTCATCTCGTCAGTCCTGCCTCCTAGTCTGGGTAGTGTGAGTACTAATCAGGGTAGCCTCCTGCAACAAAGCTGCAATCATTGTGTGTCATCTAATTTACTTGTTTAGGTTTATTATAATGAACTGAGCCACCTGGCTCCGGATTACAAATTCTAGGTTGATGTGCATGTAATTGTTTTCTTTCCTAAGGGCCCCAACAACAGCTGCAATGCTGGCCTGCCCCGGGCAATGCTTCAGGCTAGCCTGCTTACCAACTGGGTACCCAGGATTGTGTGACTGTATACAAGAGACTCATTGTGCATGCATTTTCAGTCTGAATTAATCAGATCTGTTACTCATCTGTTAGATCCATGCCCCACCCCCCGTTCACATCCCCTTGAATAAATCAGATTGTGTTGATTTTGTATTTAACCTGGCTAGTGTGTACCTTTTCGGTGGGGGTATTGTACTGCCATTGAACTGTTGCATTACATGTCTTACATTACTGGGGGTCTCCAGGGCAGCTGCAGAGGATCCAGCCCTGGTGGTAAGTGCAAGGGGTATGAGCAAGTCATTACTGCCATATGGTACATGTGCATGCTTTGTTGCTATGCTGTTTAGGCCATTAGAGAGGTTGGTGGGGGGGTTATAGCATCCCAACAGCAGTTACGCTACCCCAGAACCATTCCTCTTGGTAGAGGCACCTGTTCAACGAGCTCAGGACCCTCAACCCACGCATAGTCGTGCAGGCAGGGGTAGTAGCCCTTAGGATGGAGCCACCTAGGGGTTACATCTTGGAGGCACTGCTGGGATTAGCACCCCCCCTAGTGGCCAAAATCAAGGATTACAACTAAAAATGTAATGGGTATCCCTGAAGAAATGGCTGTGCATCAGTTGGTCGGATGGAGTATGGGCATGAGATTGACCCCCACAATGCCTTGTTAATACTAGATATACCCCTGGGCACTAGTAAAGACACTATAGAAGGGGCACTGTTCAAAACTGAATGCCTGGGAAAAGCTGTAGTGGTAGGCTGACATGCTGACTTGACTGCCCAAACTCTAATGGCATTAGTGGAGTGTGGCAACCCCATGGACAGTACTAAGGACCCAAAACTACTGCAGTTGATGGGTCCCCAGCCACCTGGAGGGTAATAACTAAGGATAGTGAGGACCCCTCAGGAAACGAGCTCCCACCCTTATCAGAGACTTCTGAGGAAAAGATTGCCAAATTATTACTGGAGGAGGGTAAAACAGTTGAGGACTTACACCAAGAAAGATGCATTGGTGGATATCTCCTTTTTCAAGCATGGCAACGATGGGAAATATGAAGATAAGTAAGCAATAACACACTACAGGATGTGTGGTCATGTGCTGATAAATGCACACCTTGCATGTGTTTTAATGCATGAAAAGACATAAGCCCTTGACTCTGAATTGTGTTATCCCACTTACAAAATGGGTACAACATTAATATATGGGGAAAAACACATGATAAGGTGCAGATACGGTCATTAGGGAATAATGCATGGTCACATGATGTGTTTGCACCAATGGTAGAGTAGAATTTTCGCACACATTTTATAATGAACAATAATTCACATGTGAAAGTACTGCAGAAACATTAGTATTTGATATTGACATTTAACAACTACAATGGATCCTCCAGTGGACCATCTGACATCTTTTAAGTACCCTGTGGTCTGTTAGATTAGTCTCCAGACTTGTCTATTCATACTATCCACTATCCACACTGATGTCATTTCCTCTAAACTCCTCCCTCAGCTTGTTGCCCTTCACTGCAACAAGGCTTGTTTCTGTCACACAAGACAGTCAAGAAGAAGATCCTCGCTATCTTAGACTATTAGTGACACTGTGTACAGTATCAAGGCATAAATTAGTGTCGGTGACTTGATTAGTGGCCTTTGCTAATCAAAATAAAAAATGATTAGCAACTGGTCAAAGTTGTTTAGCAGTGGGGGGGGTCCAGAATGTAGGGGAGAAGGCTAAAAATAGTGAAAAATAGTGCCATGTCTGCATTCCAAGCCCTGCGGTCCTGAAGAAATTCGATTAGCAACTACTGCGAATCAAAACCGAAATTGATTCGCAACTGCCAGTTTTTGATTCGCAAACTGCGATGCAAACCTGCTTATTTTACGCCTTGCAGTACAGTCCCTACCGACACCTCTATCCTGTTTTCTGCCATTCTGATTGCTCTGCATTACCTATGTCTACTCCCCTCCTGCTCAGTATACTGGTGTCCAATGCCTTGACTGGGTTTCCCTATTTCCCTGCTACACACAGAGATCCTAGCAACTTGCATAGAAAAGGAACTCTACAGAAGTTCTTGTTTCATGAGAAAGGTGCATTTTAATAAACTCAAGTGACCTTTTTATGATACCCTAAAACCTCAACATATAAAATGGAACACAATTAGGGCAGCCTCTATGGGGGCAACAGTACTTCTGGGCAAACAAAATATTCCTAAAAAGGCACCACAGCCAGCTCTGCATTCCTTAAAAGAGAGAGGATAACACAGAGGGCTTTTTATTAAAGACATTACTGGTAAACTCCAAATACAGTATTTTGTAAATATAGAAAGGTTTAATAAAACAAGTATTACGTTAATATTACAAATATACTGCATTTTAGGCTTATACTTTAAGACTCTTCCTCTAATAGGAAAGAATGCTTAAAGAGCACCTTTCATGATCTTCCTCTCCCCTCCCCCCCCAACCACTAAATAATTCTTAGGCCCTGCCGAGCTGCAGACTGCATTAACCACATTTTTCCATTAGTTGGCTCTAGGGGTGGAAGGGATCGCATTTTGGTTCCATGGAACTGAGAGCCTGATCCCATCCACTTCCCTATTCAGAGACACACCCCTGCACTGTCACATTTTGTGATCCAATAGTTGGGAGAGTGTGGGGGGCCCTTCACTGACTTCAGTGGTTCTTTTTAAATCACGTTTGTCGATATTCAAAATGCCCGATTTGTAAAACTCAGGGTCACTGCTCAACTAAGAAGGCCCTTCTTAGTTCAGCGGTGGTCCTGATTTGTACGAATCAGGCATTTAGAATATCGACAAACTGTTATTTAAAAAGAAGCCCTATTGAAGTCAATGGAGTACACCCCATGCTCTCATGACTATTGCATTACAAAAACGTGAGAGTGCAGCGGCGTGCTTCTGAATAGGGAAGTAGAAGGACCTTAATATCTATTCACTGCAGGAGAGAAGGAAGAGGGGAGGTATGACAGAGACTTTCAAGTACCTTAGGGGAATGAACAGGGTACAGGTGGAAAGCATATTTCAGAGAAAACTCTGCACAAGAACAAGGGGGCATGATATAAGGCTGAAGGGTGGAGGACTTGGGGGTAATGTTAGGAAGTATTTTTTCACTGAGAGGGTGGTGGAACCGTGAAACAGCCTTCGAGCAGAAGAGGTGGATACGAAAACAATACAGGGGTTCAAGAGTGCATGGGATAGACATAAGGGTGCCCTGGAGATGTGGAGAGCAGGAGAGCCGAAGATCAAATATGATCTGAAGCTGCAGTAGTGAGTAGGGAAATGGGCAGACTAGGTGGGCCGTATGGTCCTTATCTGCCGACAGATTCTATGGAAGGGATCAGGATATCGGCTCCACAGAGCCTGCAGCTCAGAGGGGCATAACGGCATAAGGATCATTCTGGGATACCAAGGGGAGTACCAGAAAAGGTTCTCTTTAATGTTGTACATATAAGTGTTTACTTTTTTCACCCCAGGGCTATAGTTTTCCATTGTATTTAGGGTTGATTAAGTGCTTTAACGTTAATTCAGGATTTTTATCTGCTTATAACTTAGTCATTTTTTTCCATCCATTGTTTATTCTCCATGGCCAGTGCTCTGACCCAACAAACCTCACCGTCTAACACCGCCTCAGTACTCACCTGGAAGCCTGGTACCCCGACAGACTGCCTTCCCCGGAGTGGGATCACAAGGGGGAGGGCCATCCCTCTCCAACACCCAAAATCACACATCCAGTCATTGGCCTCCAGAGGTTGAATGGTGCAGCAGGCAAGGATCAGTGGCCGGCATAATCTACCCCTGTCCTGCCATCATTTTCCTCCTGAATTTTTTAGTTCCCTTCCCCATGCTGGGGTATGCATGTAGAGGCACACGCATGCCACGGAGTGCCACAGTCCTCCCTTCTACTGCCTTCCTCGACCCACACTGCCAAGTCGCCTCTACCAGGTGACAGTCATTTGGTGGAACATGCAGGGCTCCCCCCCTCCCCCCGGGAAAGGAGAGCAGTCATTTGGTGCTTGATCTTTTCCCACCCCGGCCAACCCCCAACAACCCACGCTCATTGCCGAACATGGGTCGCCGGCGTGGCAGGAGGTAAGGTGCTTGCAGCATCTCAGCTCCCACGCCTCTGGGCCAGCAACTTCGCCATTTGTTGACTTAGGGAGCTAAAGACTGAAAAGCATGCGACAGACCTCAACATACATCAAATTTGGTGAAATTTGAGTATTTACCTTCTATTTGTCCTGCTGACTTGCCACGAATGACTATATAGCTTTGCAAACACTTTATCTTAAGTTGTTGAAGAAAGAGCTTAAAAAGCTAAAACAACCGCAGAAGAGAAAACTCTTGGCACTTTTTTTTCCTGTTGGCTGGTTTGGTGCACCGGTGGTCAGGAACCCATGGTGTCTCCAAGGAACACTCCTTGGAGTCCGGCTCGGACCCCCATCCCCCTCCGCGTACCACATGTGCTACACAACCAAAGAAGGCCAGAGGAGCAAGTATCACTGAAGGCCATCTACAAGCTCTTTAATGACTCCACTAGAATGCTGGAGACAGCGTTAACAAAACTAAACATGGAGTTTAAAATTTGATGCTTTAAATGATACGATTCCACAGTCAGTGCATAAGTTCAGCAAAAAAATGTATTTAGTTGAAACCATGTGCTGATCTGGCCACACAAAACAAAAATTACATTTTATCCTTAAATGCCAAAAGAGGTAATATTATCAGAGACAATGCAGTACTTCACTGCAAAACTGAACAGCTTGAGAACATTTCAGGAGAAAGAAAAATAAGAATAATCGGACTTCTGCTTCGTTTGGCTTAGACAACCTTATCGGTGCTTTTAACACAATGATTGTTGAATTGTTTGAGGGCAAGTTACTTATCACTAAAGCGTTCCGGCTCCCTCAGAAGAAATTAGATCCTGCATTAATATGGGTTCTAGCATGCCCTCTGACAAGAAGTTCTCTACTACCCCCACTTTAACAGCCATGACAGCCTCTGTGGAGCAACAAAAACATTCTTAATCTCAAAGGCTAGAATGTCTAAGCATACGAGGTTGTTGGCTTTAAAGTCAAGTTTTTCCTTGCTCATGAGATGCAGTTAAACTTTCACTCAAGCCTGTTGAAAACCAGGGTACAATTACCTTTACAAGATCCTGCAAGTATGAAGGTTACTCTGGCAGGTCACACTTACTATTTCACTGATGAAGCAGGTCCACAAATGATTCTAGTGTCTAAAATTGGTACTGAAATACAGAACTAAAGGAGCTACAAGGTGTCAGTATCTCTGACTTGTCAGCTCAGACCGATTACCTCCCTATGACCCCAGCAAGAGCTGTTCAGAATAACTGATTTCAGGCTCAACTGGATATCCAAGAGACTTTGGGCATATGCCGACCCTGCTTTAATCCATGTTTCTTGAGGGGTTCTATACTCTCTTTATTGAGTTTACAAAAGTACAGGTCTACCACAATACATCAATTATTGTTTTCCTCAGTAAACATCTGCAACTAAAATAAGGTAAAACAAGCCTTATTGACAGGTTATTTGAACTTAATACAGCATGTAACGATAACCTATACCATTAGTAAGCAATAAGCCAAGACAGAGTGTGCGTTAGACACTTTATCACACAGCTAGGAGGCGTAGTAAGGCACGAGGCCATTGGCTGAGTGCGTCCAGCCTCCTAGCCGTGTGTTAAAGTGTCTAATGCACACCCTGGAGTGGCTTATTGCGCTTATGAAATGGGCTTTTAAATTATAGTGGGATGTGAAAAGCAAAAATAACTATATTAAGTAATAAAAAACATATATTTTGTTTGTCATTTATATAAAATAGTTCCTCCGCCTTTAGTTTACAGTGTTTTGTTTTTTTTGAGTTGAAGACTTTTAACTCAAGAAGGCTGCCGTTGCTATAGTTTTTTTCTGGTTGTCATGGCACCCACTCACTTCAGCTAACTCGAGTTCTATTTAGTATTGGTATTAAACTGTTACAATTTGCATTTTACCGAAATGATGCCTATGTGTATGTGTGTGTGTATTTTTTGGGGGGTGATTTCAATTTGTTTTAGAAGCAGGCAGTGCAAGGACATGTCGCGCGGTTGTCCGTTGAGGTCTGTGAGTCAGTGACTGAGCAAGCGGACTGCAGGATGGGAAAAAGAACTGTATTGCTGGTGTACAAGTGAGAGAGCAAGCGGACAGAGGGACAGGAAGAAGAACAGTGTTGTTGCTGAAGAGGAGAGCAGTATGTGTGCTACAAAAATGAGAGAAGGGCGGGAGGGAAGTAGCTAGCGGCTGGCAAGTCAGGCGTTGAGAGGAGAGACTGCGAGCAGCGGGGGTTGGGGGAATCTAAAGTGATCATGGCAGTCTCGTGTTTCTGTCGTCGTGTACTTCACAGGCGTTTAGCTAAAAGTTTTTGAAATCGGCATTAAAATGAAGAGGCACTCTGACTGAAGAGGATTAGCTTTAAAATTTCGGCAGGTAAAACTGGCACAGTTGGCAAAACAAAATGGCTGCTTTACTGTTTCTGAACATTCTGAGTGGGCAGCTTTACCAATATCAGTGCCTACTGGGCACTGCTGGATCTTTTTCCTGTGCGTAAGACACATTATCACACAGGCATTGCCCAATCAGATTGCCTCAATTTTTTTTAATTTTTTTTTTTGCTCCCCTCCTCCTCGCAGCCCCCGTCTCTTCGGGAGTCACCTACGGCCTTTTCAGCCCTCACTCACCTACCTGATGACCAGTGCAGTCCATCCCCCATTGAACCATGGTTATACCCCCCAGGCAGGGTACAGGGTGGGGGCTCATGCACCCCAAGACATCTGTCTTTCGTCAGGATGCTGTCTCTGGGCAGGTAGGGGCATTGAGGGTCGAGGCCTGGTGCTCCGTCTACTAGGAGGCTGCAAGGTGTTTTCCAGTGTTCTCACGATGTACCGTGTCCCCTGATGTCAAGGCGCTTGAGCGCCGACGTCTGGCACATCGCCCCCATTCGGCAACAGACCAGTTATACCTTGTCTCCACCCGGGTCAGACAAGAGCCGAGCTCTGGTTCCCCTCCCTAGAGAGGACGAGCAGTCCCTGGGATGCTCAAGCCCTCTCCCCAGTTGCCCTCTAGTTTCCCGGCTCGCTCCTCAACCCGGTCGCTACAAGTGGAAATTCAACTGCTGCGCTGGCGGGCCAGCTAGATTGCCTCAATTTTGATGCCCATTTCATAAATACATTTATAAGAACATATTTATCTTATAACATTCATAATTCTGTGAAGTTAATTATTTGTAAAACCATTAAACAGAAAGTTCAGTAAAACAAACAAGTCAGTTTGGACCTACAAAGCTAAAAAAGGAAAGTCAATTTTAATCTTAAACTAAATACTAGATTAAACAAAGTAAATTAGCAGCAAGGGATAATTAATCCCCTCCCCCTACTTCCATTTAATATAGACTATAAGACACACTGGCGGCACAGGTAGGGGGGGCGTGCCCATGCATAACCTGCACAGCCCGATATTCAGCCTGGGATGTGCAAACCCATGCATACGCAACCCCTACTTGCGCCTGCACAAAGTTAAGCCAAAAAAAAAAGGAAAAAATGATGGCCACCCACAGGTGAGCTGCCGCATTGCAGGGCGCAACACGGCAGCTGCCACCTGTGGGTGGCCACCCGAGTTCCTGCCGCACCTGGCAGCGCCCCCCCCATGCCCCATCGCAGGCATCTGTTTAAATAAACCCCTCTTCCAATATCCCTGGTGGTCCAGTGGACCGCTATGTGCCCGATCGCGGGCATGTGTTACAATACAAAAGAAATCCTCGTCCTATATCCTTAGTGGTCCAGTGGACCGCTATGTGCCCGATTGCGGGCATGTGTTATAATACAAAAGAAATCCTCGTCCAATAGCCCTGGTGGTCCAGTGGACCGACTGCTGCCCGATCGCGGGCATCTGTTGAAGTAACCCCCTCCCCCCAGCCAATATCCCTGGTGGTCGAGTGGACCGCACTCTGCCGATCGCGGGCATCTGTAAACCATACAACATCCTATTACCTGGTGGTCTGGGTGCCCCCCTCCCACCAGCCCACTGGGCCCCACTGCCCGCTCCTCCCCGGTCAGCTGGCAGCACCCAGCCACCTGCCGCCCCACCGCCTGACACCTCGGTGGGGCTGCATGCCCACTGGTTCTGGCGTGAGCCAATGGGCGTGCATCCCATACCGTACTACACATTCAGATATGGAAGAGAATCATTCACATATCTCAGAATGTATCAATGCGTAGGCGCTGCGCCATTGGCTCATACTGTGAACCAATAGGCGTGCAGCCTACCGAGTGTCGGCTCGGCGGCGGCGGGCGGGGAGGGTGCTGCTCAGCTGACGAAAGGCGGCGAAACTCCAGTAATGACGTCTTTCAAACAACTCAGAATGTTAACCATCAATTCTGAATGCCCGTCAGCTGAATGCGATCCCACTGAACCATCGAGGATATTGGCAGAAAGTTATTCAACAGATGCGCACGATCGACATAACAGCCACTGGACCACCAGGGATATTGATGGGGAAGTCTATTTTTAGACAAATGCCCACGATCGGGCTGCCAGGGCGTTGCCTCGATGGCTGCTGCCTGGCAGGGCCAGGCTAGTCATCGGGGATCGCACACCTGCATGCTAATGGGATGCAAATGGGGCCATAATGACAAGCAAATGGCCCCATGTGCGCCTTGCATAAATTATGGCCCCATTTGCATGTCTCCTTTTGAATATCGCAGGTGCTGTGAATGGCGCAATGGCACTTGCGCTAGTGCATCTCCATGCTCCACTCTGGCCACTTGCGCTGGCGCAGTGCCACTGCGCCATGCACAGTGGGGGTGGCCAGGGTGCGATATTCAAAGCTGCTGAGCCATAGCGCAGCTCCATTGAATATCGCCCAGGCAACACCTCTGTGCAGCCAAGTTGAGCTGTGCCCAGGCTTGCGCCACAGCCTGGCGCAGTTTGAATATCTGGGCCACTATGTTTTTGGGTAAAGGGAAGTTTAAATGGGGTAAGTACAAAAAGAATTAAGATTTAGTTCCAGTCTATACTGAGGCTCTGGGAGTAAATTCAGACCGTAAAATCTAAATTTGGTGCTGGTACAGTTCCCATCTAGACCATTTCAGAGTGAAGACAGCTGATTTGTTCTGGAGTGTATGGGACAGCTGTTCGCTGTGCTGAATGTATAATATAATTTCTTTCCATTCTTTACTGGTGAGGAGGGTGTCTTGTGGCCATCGCTTAGTAATCGCTTTATAGGCTGCACTTAGAAAGATCACCCACAGGCACAAGGCCTCTCGTCCTTGAACTGCATCTGGGGGGATTCCCAGTATTAAATGGGAGGAGTTTGGGAAATGGGGAAGGTCAAACATCTTCATACTATGATGGGTAAGTGTGGACCAGAAGGGAGATAGCTTGGAGCAGGTATAAAATATGTGTGCCTCAGTGGCATTCTGGGATCCACAGCCTCTCCAACATTTTGAGGAGGTACCCGGTACCCTCCTGGCTACCAAGGATGGGACCAGGAAAAACCTAGTCCTCAGTTTCCAAGTAAATTCTTTCCATGTCGGGGAAGAAGTGGTGGACCAAGTCCCCCGCCAAACCCTCTGCCAGTCTTCCGCACTGAGTCATATTTCAAGATCTCGCTCTCCCAGCTGAACTTCTTATGTTCTGTACTGTAACTAATAAGTTGTATTAAGAATTTATAGATTATAGTGATGGCCTTCTCTCCCATCTGAGATCGTCATAGTGTAAAGGGAGAAAGGTCTACCCACACCTGAGATCTAACTCTTTCTTCTCTAAATTTCTTATTAATGTAGTCCCTAAGTTGGTAATAGTGTAGCCTATCACTTTCAGTCCATGCAAACAGCTTTTTGGCCTCCTCAAAGGATGCCATATTGTCTCCCTTAAGAAGCTGCCATGGAGCATTAAGGCCACGGCTGGCTTGGGTTTTGTACCATTTGTCTTGCCGCTGGGGGGTAAAATGGGGGTTAGTTATAAACCATTGATACTGCCATCCTGGGATTTGTTTTGATTGCCCCTCTGCCATCCCTCCAGAATCACTGTCACAACATCCAGTAAGGACTGTCTGGCTTGTTTAAGGTTGCTCCCACTAAACAGGCATGGTGGGAGTGCAAAGGGAAGAGGCCTGGCTAAATCCATTATTTTCTAAAAAGCCTGGTATTTTCCATGGCTCCACAACACGGCCAGTCTCATTTGAGAGGCTGCCCAGTATATGTGTAATGCTGGTAAAGCCATTCCCCCCCCCCCGCATCTTTGGAAGAAACAGCCTCTGTTGCCTGATCCAAGGTTTTTATAGCTCCAAAGAAAATGATTCATGAGCCTCTGCCATGACAGGAGCTCCTTAACAGTTATGAAGCAGGGTACACTTTGAAATAAATATAAAAAACGGGGAGGGACATTCATCTTTCATGCTAAGTTACGAGTATCGAAGGATAGGGGTAAAATGGACCAGCGACGCATGTCTTGTTTAAGTGCCAAAATTAGGGGGGGCATAGTTTATCTCTTGAAGTTGTGATAAATCCCGGGGGATCTTGATTCCTAGATATTTAACGGCTGTAAGGTCCCATTTAATGTCAAACAAGTTCCTAATGGTGGAAGGGGCCGTATAATAAAGTGGGAGGACTTCTGTTTTATTTGTATTAAGGGTATAACCTGAAAGGTTAGAGTAGATTGTTATCTGGTCAAACAGGGCTGGCATGGAGGTAGTAGGGTTGGACAAATATACTAAAATTTCATCAGCAAAGAGTGCTAACTTATGCTCCGCGCTGGCTAGGGGTATTCCTTGTATTTCAGGTGTTTGACGGATAAGTTGGGCAAGGGGCTCTATGTAGAACGCAAACAGTAAGGGAGATAAGGGGCAGCCCTGGCGCGTACCCCTATATAATGAAAAACTCCATGAGATGTGGAAATTAGATCTGATAAAACCCTTTGGGTGTATATATATTTTCAGAAATACGTCTATAAATAGTTTTGGGAAACCACATTTGGCAAGGACCCCACCCAAGAAGGACCACGATACCTTGTCAAATGCTTTTTCTGCGTCAAGGCCCAGGAGAAGTACTGGCTCGGTCTGGTTATGGGTATGATCAATTAAATATATAGTCCTTCAGATATTATCCTGGGCTTGCCTACCCGGAATAAAACTGCACTGGTCCAGATGGATCATGCTAGGTGCGAATCGCATAAGTCTATGCGCCAAAATGGAAGAGAAAATGTTATAGTCTGTGTTAAGAACCAATATTGGTCTGTAGGAGGAACATTGGGTGGGGTCCTTGCCTGGTTTCAGTATCACTGAGATTATGGCGTAATTCCAGGAGGGTGGAATTATTCCCTTAGGGGAGGGGATAAAGGAAAATAGCCTATATAGTACAGGAGATAGGGTTTTACACAAAACTTTATAAAATTCACCGGGCAGTCTGTCAGTTCCAGGACATTACCCTGTTTTCAACTGGGCAATGGTCCTTTCAATGTCCTAAATGGATATAGGGGAAGTTAGCAATTGTATATGGGATTCAGAAAGTGTGGAAAGGTGTAGGTCAGCCAAAAAGGATGATATATCCACTTCTGGTACATCTCTGGGAGGGGAATACAGATTGGAATAATACTTAAGAAAAGCCTCCGAAATATCAGAGATGGTATACTTCATTTCTCTAGAGAGGGGATTTCGAATCTTAACAATGGTGGCCTTGGCTCTCTGAGCTCTCAATCTCCCTGCTAGTAATTTTAGAGAGTGTGGGCCTCCATCATAAAACTTTTGTCTATGAAAAGTTAGCTTTTGCTCCACATAATAGTCAAGTAGGCTATTTAATTCTTTTTTAAGGTCCTGGAGTTGCCTCGCTCTCTGTTTACTGTTTTTAATACATTGCTGATCTTCCAGCTCACTGATTTGTTGTGTGAGTGAGTCTCTACAGGCCTCTCTCTCTCTGCCTTTTTTTCCTGGCTGCAACTTCTATTAATTTCCCCCTGACCAAGGGCTTCACAGTATCCCATAATATGGCTAGATTAGTTTCTGGAGTATCATTATCCTGAACAGCCTGTTGGATAGTGTCAGTAATATGATCTACTATCTCCTGATCTCTCAGGAGGGATAAATTGAGTCCCCAGAAAGTATTTTTGCCCTGCACCCCCGCCCCAGAACGAAACTGGAAGAAGACTGGGGCATAATCCAATAACACAAAATCCCCATTCCATGTGTTCACAGTCGTCCCCAGACTCTCCCGTGATGTTAAAAGGTAGCCTAGACACGAGTATGACCCATGGGCTTGAGAAAAAAAAGTATGTCTAGGGGTAGTACCATTAAGATGTTTCCATGTATCCTCCAGGCCAAGCTCCTCAAGCAGCTTACTCAGTTCCCTGGATATTAGTCTGACCTTACCCTGTGCAGCTGGCAGTGCTCCTCCTGATGATAAATTCACATTAAAATCTCCTCCACAGATAATTTGGCCTTCACTCCACTGTATCAATTGTAAAAAAAAAAGAACGATAGAAACTAAAGTTTGTGTTTGGTGGGAAGTAGACGGATGCCACGGTGAGTAAATGGCCATTTAGGGTGCCCTTCACCAACACATATCTACCTTCTGTATCTATTAATTGGTCTTTAACTATAAAATGGTTTTCTGAGGGATAAGGATCATTGTGCCCCTTCTTCTACCCCCATAGGAGGAGGCTGCCACATGGGAAAAGCCAAACTTCTCAAATTTTTTATGTTCTTCCCTTGAAAGATGGGTTTCCTGCAATCACACCCAGAGCATCTGACATACGACAGCAGTTTACTTCTTTTAATTGGGTTTGAAATCCCATGCACATTATATATGCACACAATATATGGTTGTGCCATGATTTTAAGAGGTTTATTAAAAGGGAGAATAAGTAGCCCCTGTCATATGACAGAAGCTGAATACTTAGGCTGGGGGGGTTTCCCTGTCAACAGAAACATTTGCCACGTTTCCACTCTATCCCAAAAACATTGTGGCCCAAATAACTGACTACAGAACAGATTTGCCAACAAAGGCAGAAGGTATCAACCAAAAAATATAACTTGTAACTTTAAAAATGCACTTCCAAGGTAGGAGGCTTGTATATTGAACAAGCCTCTGTGTCTCTCCTTTACAGGACAGAACGAGGAGGTATGCTGGGGCTCCCTTTTCAGGGAGACCTCCTCTGGGGCCTAGGTAGAATGAGGTCCCCAACAAGAAAAGAAAACAGCACTGTGCTGTTATATATACTGTGCTCTTAACAGGTCTCGACATAGTGAAGAGCAGATTGAAACCATCTAATCGCTGCTGTTAATCTCAATTCTGTAAAGAAACTGGAAACAATAATTAAAACACCATAATACAGAGGATATGAATGCCTCATCTCAAACTGCTTACCAGACCATAAGTATTTCTATGCCATTGTTTGTAGTATTGGTTCACTCTCTTAGGACTGATACATTAACTACAGATCCAAGTTGCTGGAAAGTGAGAGAGAGAGCGTTTGTTACCAGAATCAGGCAGGAGCCAAAGAAGAGGATATGTCTGTCCTGAAAACCCATACCACTTAATATGGGAAAGTAAATCTTAAAGTGCCTCAGTCTTAGAACTCGGAGATTAAGATGGAAGGGTGCGGTTAAATTCACTCCCAGGGTCAGCTAGTTAGCCAAAGTCACTCGGTGGGTTCCATCGCCCGCCAAGGGAGCAGATGTTCAAGAATTCAAAGAAGCTGTACTCACAGATCAGCATTTAACTTTCTGAGGGGAAGGACCCATTTTGCTAATTTTCTCTAGGAGGTTCTGGACAGACAGGAAGGCGTCGACTGGTGCCAGCTGATTATTCCCCTGATGTTTCCTGGATAACACTTGCTGCCACTGTGGTTCCTTGCTTTTAGATTTTTGATTCCCAGGTATCCTTATTGTTGAAACATTGCAGCCCTTCTCTTTTAGCGCTTCACAGGCCGCTGTAAAGGATGAATAAACTTTCACTCCCTCATCCCAGAAAACCTAAAGCCTGGCCGGATACAGAGTATGAAACCGCACCTTCTTTTCTTTCAAAATCTTCTGCAATGGGGCCTGCTCCATCCGTTGTTGTTGTATTTCAGAGGGAAAATCGTGGTCAAAATGCAGTCTAGCCCCCAAGTAGGTGATATCTTTTTTAGCCCAGGCACATCGCAATAGATCTTCTTTTACTTTTATATGAATTAAGTTTGAAGGTAATTGATCTTGGGTGTGCTTTAGAGTCGGCTGGCTTTGGTACTAGAGAGCGGTGGGCCTGCTCAACTGAGAATTGGTATGTGGCTGGCAAATCAAGGACATCTTTTAGTAAGTATTCTATGAAGGCATATATCAGATTAGTTTCTGCGTCCTCTGGCAGCCTGTATAGGTGAAGATTGTCCCTACGGGACCTACTCTCCAGGTCTGTGCACTTTTCTTTAATCTCGGCCATTTGTAGCATTAGGAACTCCACCACTCGAGATAACTCAGTAGCACCCTCCTCTACTTCTGTTACTCTTTCTTCCATTGTATCTATTCTTGTCTCCAATTTTGTAAGCTTTTGCTGAATAAGCTTAAATTCTTTCTTGTTCTCAAGTCGGAAGGCCTGTATTTCCTTCAGTATTGCCTCGAAACGTGACCGGGTTAACTGCTCGGAGTCCCCCTCAGTGTCATAGGTACTAGCCCGCGAACTCACAGGCGAAGGGCTCCTGCTCCAGTCTGAACAGTCTTGCCTTAATTTCTCGACATCCCGTAACTGCTGGTGGCCTCTGTTACTCATTTTAGTACCTCCAGTATCTTCTTTACCCCCTCCAGGCATTTTGATCACTATTTCACAGGAAAAAAGGTATTTTAGGGAGTTTCAAGATTAGATGGTTTCAGGAGCTGGCGGGATCAGTGTCTAGCCAGGTCGGTGACGTCACTGGAAGTCCAAAAATGTTATAATTTCTGTTCTTATAGATATAAGTAACTATATTTAATCAACTTTCTTGAAACAGGGGGAACATACCTGCTTCTGTAGTGTAGTCTTAAATATTGGCATCCTCTTTGCGCACTTTTTTAATTTTAAAGTGAGTACCTTGAAGTTGCTGGGGAGGGTTGCGAAAAGGACCGGATGAGAAAAGGGAGTTATATTTTATAAAATAAATACTAATATTTCAGCCTTATTAGGACTGTTTATTTCTCTTTGTAAATTAGAATTAGTTCTGTAATAAACTCACTATTTATAGAGTTCTTCTGCTTCTTGTCAAGAATCTGTTACCCGGAGTTTATTTGTCTCTGAAGACAAAGGCTGAACTGAGTTTTTCTTTGTTTATTTATATTTATTTATTTATTTATCAGTTTCGGATTACAACCTTTGAGCCGAGAGGCTCCTTTATTTTTTTATTTATTTTATTAAACTCTAGGACTACAAGTACCAAGTCAAAGAACACAATACAAACCTTTACAAAGGTTCCAAGTCAAGGAACATAATACAAATAAAATGGCATACGAAAAACAAAGTTACAAATAACAGGCAATACAAAGATCACAGTAAAGTACAACAGGTGCAGGAAATTGGCAACAGCTTCAGGGTTGTTCTGCTGTAAAGAGGCTAGGAGGACGCCATTTTTGTTGCTAAGTGCATATAATGGTGATTGTAGAAGCCCGAGCGGGCATAGTCCAACATGGGGAAGAGGAGAGGAGAAGTGAGGGCAGAGGTAGTTAGAAAGAAGAGGATGAGTCAGCTAAGGGAAGGATGGCAAACTGGGGGAAGCTGCAGCCCATGCAGGCATTGTTTACATAAGGGGGGAGGAGGGGTGGGAGGTATGGATGGTGAGTTACGCTTGGGTAGTGGTAAAAGGCCGAGGTTGTAGCAGCCTATTCAGTCATTGTTTAAAAGGGGGGAGGGAGGGGAGGTGGGAAAGGGGGAAATCGATGGAATAAAGGGGAGGGAGGAGAGCACACCAGAGGAGTATGGGACAAAGGATTAAGGATGGGCAGTCACAGTGATTGGCTCTGGCTAGATGGAGGTGCAGGCCTTTTTTAAAGGGACCAATCTTTCCACATTCAATGAGTGGTGCCGGGATTTCACTTATCCACTGGGGCCCACAGTAAGCGAGGGCTTGCTGGGCAAATGAGATGTGCCTAAAAGGGATTTTGAGGGCACCTTTAGTAGTTCTCCTTGTCATCTGAGATGTAGTAGAGCGTTGGAAAAGTTCTGCAGTTGTTTCAAGGGTTTTGACAAGCAGGGTCTTCTTCACAATTAGGCAGGCTTGGTATTTCATCCAGAGAAGCAGCGGGAGCCAACCCATTTTAGAATAAAGGCTACAGGAATGAGTCAGCCTATGTGCCCCTAAGACTAGCCTGCAGGCCTTATTTAGTAGTACTTTAATTCTTTTCAGAGCAATTTCAGCACCAGTGCAGAAGATGACAAGCCCATAGTCGATAGTTGATAGTATCGAGCTCTGTGTGACAAGACTCAGGACAGCTTGAGACATAACTTGCCTATGACGATATAATATGCCAAGCTTGGTGTTAGCTGTTTTGACTACATGATCAATGTGGGATGCGTAAGATAGGGTGTCATCAAGAGGAATGCCTAAGTATTTGAAAGAAGTTACTTGTTCTAGGGTGTCTCCTTTCTGACTTTGGATGGATAGTGGGCTGGATTTTTTCTTACTGTGGGGCATGGTGAAGTACATAACTTTAGTCTTTTTGTAGTTTAGAAGTAGTCTGTGGAGTGAAAACTGGTTCTCAAGTTGCTTGAAGCTAGCCGGCCCCGTGGCGCTGAGGGTTGAGGCGCTGGACGCCACACCTCGCGCCACACTGGCGTCCCGGGTTCGGGAACGAGCTCGGGTCGGCGGGAGAGTCGGCAGGAGGGAGAGGATTGAGCATCCGACGACGGCTCTCCTCTCCCAGGGGCGGGCTGGGGTTTGTCCAGCGACTAGTGGCTCCCCGGTGGATGGTGCTGTAGTGCGCAGACAGCATTATTAGCGCGGGCTGACGCCGGCAGGGTTGCCATGCACATGACGCCAGGGGTGCCCACGCAAGGGAGAAGGAGGAAGCAGGGAGAAAATGGAAACATCCAGTTCCAGGGGTATGCGACGGCACCAATCCCCATGCCCACGACCGGGTCCGACTCTGCCGACCTTCGCAGATCCTCCGCCTGAGGCCCACGTCTGCAGCTGGAGTGTATACGTATGTGAGAGTGCCCAAGGTATGAGGGGTGGCCCACCCCGGAGGGGTTAAGCTGGGGGTGCCAGCTACAGGTGGGGCAGAGAGAAGAAGGTACGGCTGGAGGGGACTTCAGGCAGGGCAGGAGCAAGGTTGGATGCCTGAGAGAGGCTCCTGGGACCATGACCGGAGGAAAGAGAGTTGATAAAAAAAAAAGTTGCTTGAAGCTATTCTGCAAGGCGGTTACAATCTCAGTGGGATGATTACCTGGTACAAATATCACGGCATAGTCAGCGTAGAGCAGCATTTTGGCTGGGCAAACAGATGGGAGAGAGTTAATAAATAGGCTGAATAGCAACGGGTCGAGAACAGACCCTTGAGAGACCCCAAAGGATACGACCCTGGGTTGACATGGCCACACTTATTTTCACCCTCTGAGACCTGTTGGACAGGTAGCTACAGAACCAGGAGACAGTGTCTTGTGACAGGCCTAGAGTCAGGAGGCTATTAAGTAATATCTGGTGGTTCGCGATGTCAAATGCCATGGTGAGGTCAATGAATATTGACCCCACCGATTTACCCCCGGACCACTATTTGCACTGGAGTGTTCTACAGACCTCCAGCACAGATAGGATGGACTGGCAAATGACCACAGGTGCCATACTAGACATAAAAGGTGGACTGAGGGCTGATTTTTATTTTACATCCTAAATGTATTGAACCTGTCAATAGCTCAGAACAACACACAATGAGATATTGGGGGTTGTGGTGGCATTTGTTGGGGGGGGGGACTTGCCCAGTCCACACTGGTTCAGTGTCAGTGTAATAACTAGAAATGCAGTGAAGTTTAACTTTGTCAGAGAAATTTCCTCGAAGCCGCCAAATCTGCCTCCACGGATCATTTCGCTAAGTTGTCCCGTTTCATAAAAAGTGCTCCATTTGTAACTTCGCCTTGCTTTTGGAGTTTTTTTTACATGCAAATTGCAATGGTGAATCCCCCCCCCCCCATTTGATTCCCTTGTGTGTAGTGGCCACCCCCCACGTCAATCAGCAACACATGTACAATAAAGTTATTAATTCAAATCCCTGGTGTCTAGTGCCACCCCACCCGATTGCCCCACATATAAAATTTCATTAATAATTCAATTTCTGGCATATAGTGTCTCACCACCACCACCACTGATCGCCGGGCCCAGTGTAAAAATAAATTATTTAATTCAGTCCCTTATGTGTAGTGGTGCCCCCACCCATCACTGACCCGATGGTGAATAACATTATTTCCCAAGCAGACCCCCCTCCCTTTCCCCATACCCAAATGTCGGCATTGTCAGTTCCCTGGTGTCTGTTGCCCCCCCATCAGGTAGTGTCCCACCACTACGCTCACCCACCACCCCGACCACGAGCGGACGACCAGCAAAGCCCTACACTATCCAGAAGGGTATAATTTTGTGCTCCTTCTGTATGTTGTTATTTCAGGTATTCTGTGATCTCACTCCCCTAAAGACACTTCAGGAAAAAAGAAGCTTGTATCTCAGTATGGCTTTCTGATAAAAATCTTTAATAAGTAAATTACCAAAAATAAGTGGTTTGAAGGGAAATTTAGGAATGAGCATGTATTAAAGGCAGGGTCACCAATTCACATGAAATATAGTAATCTTACTTGTCTAGTTGCCAGATTTTATTGAGATTATATAGGTCAGTACATGCACTGACTGACCTGTTGTCAGCACTTAACACCCCCCTTCAGCCAACTATAAGCTCTTCACCACCCCCAGCCTCTCCCGTCCTCCCCAGCACTCTGTCCTAGGACTGCCCATTGCTTAGATTTACCCTCATAATGAGTTACTGTTCATTGCAGCCCCCTCAGTCATGTTCTACCCAATGAGAACATAGCTCAATCTCTTATCATCGTTCCCCAAAGTACCTGTCACCTATTGTCTGAATTAGATATCCATGCCCTCCCAACATTCCGTTATTGATGCCCTCTCTATATTTATTGTTATGTCAAAATATTGCACTGAAATTACCTGTCTCTTGCTTTGTATCCTCCATTGTATTTTATTGCCTATGTACTGTATTTGCCCACAATTAACTACTGTATATCTTGATACGTACTGTCTATGTATTGAATTTGTCCTACCAGGGCCTCCTTGCAAATGAGTGTGCTCAATGGAGTTTTCCTGCAAATAAACTTTAACTTGAACTATACTGTTTAGCTTCTGTTTTGAGAATAAATACACTGAGATACTAAAATCTTTAATAAAGAAATCTAAATATGTGGTTCAAAGGTCACCTTAGACACTAGCATATATTACAGTCATGGTCACCAACTCATAGAAAATAACATACTTTTATTGTCTACTTTCTGGATTTTACAGAGAATCCACTTTCTAGCTTCAGAAAAGCAAATGAAAGAAATCAGAAACAAAAAATACTGGACACACTGTACAGCAAAAAAAAAAAGGCAAGATACACTGCCTGGTACAAAATGCAATATTCGATACACTTCAGTAATATATAACAGTGTATGGACATTCACATTCCAGGATTTTACCATTTTTACCCTGGTGAAAATTGTCAATCAGTGTCTCTGATTATAGGCACACTGACAAAGGGCGAGCTACACACAGTACAAATGGAGTGCTGTAATGTACATGTTTACTGTGTGCCCCGAAGGACACTCGAAATATAATTTACAAAACAAATCAGAGTTTAGCACATGTGGCATTACAAAAACTTATTTTTATTTTTTTATCAATGAATCACAGCACTCCCATACTAGCAGACTAGTTGTTAAGTCTCTAGAATCAGCAGCATGTTATTTCTGCCATGTCTTGTCTATGTCACTGTATTCACCGCCCATGTTTTCAATTTGTGATCCTTTTTTGCTGTGATTGTATAATTTTTGTGTCATATGTGCCATCTAAGTGGCCCGGATCGTACCTGAAAATGGTCCCGTGGACTAGGGTACATACCTGGTTATCAAATAAATAAAATAAATATTTAGCTACCCGCAAATTATAGACAGATAGTACCGCACCTACAAACTAAACTCCCCTATATTTTCAGGTACTCTGACTCTTCCTACGACAGTGGGGCATAGCTGCACCCCACAAAAAACACACATTTCATTTGGACTGGGCTATCACCGTAAATAAATGCCCAAATATGGATAGAAGCAAAACCACAATAAACACACTACTAACATACATCCTACAGTACAGCACAGATTCATTCAATAAGACAGAGAAATGCCAGAGGAACCACAGTTTGTGACAGACAGGAAAGAGGACGAGGCAGACACATTCCTTCATTGCATTTCACTTTGTTACACAATGAAAAATAACATAAAAGAACTACAGATATGCGTTCAATAGTCACCTACTAGCTTCACCAAATAGACGCACTTCGGATATAGGGTCACGCTTAGTGATCCAGAGCTGATGTTACTGCAAGTGGCCACGGACTTTACCCGTGCGGTGGAGCCAGCGAGAAGCATGTTCATGTGGCCAGTGAAAAACAAATTTTTGGCAGAATCTTCACATTTAGAAGTACTACGAGATGAGAGCAACAATTAAATCAACCACAGGAACTAAAATTTGGACTCTACAGACAAGAGGTAAATCATGTCAGCAGCTCATTAACGGAAGGGAATGAAGGGCAGGAGAAAAAACTGGAGATCAAGTAGGGGCTGCGCAGTTACTGTAGGTAGGGTTAAATGGGCAGACTGGGTGGACCAAGAGGCCCTTATCTGCCAACAAATTCTATGCTTCTATGTTTCTATAGCTTGGCTAGTGACATCAGTAACAGCAACATATCAAACATATGCTGTTAATGTTCTCACAATAAACATTTTGAAGGTTACTGTCATCAACAGTGGGACTGCTTAGTGTAGTATTGGCACCAACAGTTGAAATCAAAGAAAAACAGTTAAATCTTCAAACAAATGGCAGATTTAAAAGTTATAACTAGTAAAGTACTGTTGTACAGTATATATCAAATAAACAATGGCCTGACTCAAAATAGGCAGTTTATCATCACTTATGAGGGCAGCTAAACTTTCATAACTCACTTGTAGCTGCCACTTGAGAATTATGGTTCTGCCCCCTCACACTTCCAGAAAAATTTATATTTTGAGTCAGACCACTGCATACAGATAATATATACACACATATCTCTCTCTCTCTCTCTCTCTCTCTATATATATATATATATATTATAGTAGAGGAGCCCGTTTAAGGTTAAAGGGTGAAATTTTGTACCTTAATAACTTTGCCATCGTTCAACGGATTTGCCTGAAATTTGGCAGGTATCGTTGGGCATGGAAGATCTTGGGATCTGCCAACTTTCATACCGGTCGGATATGAGGCTGCGGAATTATTAAGCAACAACAAAAAGCGCAATTACGTTTTTTTTGCGAATGCTTTGCTCTCGCCTATAGGTCGCATGGTTTGCGCGACTGGTCTGAAAACTTCAGAGAACGTGCGGCCAGGGTCCCCGATGTGCCTTTTGAAGATTTTGTGAAAGCATATTGAACGGTTCAAAAGTTATTCAAAAAACAAGTTCCCATTATAAGTCAATGGGAAAAGTTAACAAAAAGTGCAACACTTTCGTAAATGCACTTTTTAGTGTCACAAATGGCCCTAGTAGTGTCGCAAATCCACCATTTTGTTTTCAGTTCGTGATCAGAAAAATGCTTGGCATTTAAAATTGGGACCCTCTAGGGACACAATTATTTTTGTGTTCACCTAGTCGGACCCTGAGGATGCTAGCCATGTCTTTATTTTGGGGTAAAACACCCCGGAAATATGTTTTTCAAATTTCTGGAAACAGTAGTGTCGCAAAGTAGTGTCGCACCTGCAACACGTTCACAAATTTTTGTGAAAATTGCCGCAAATTGCCACACTATTTTTCCAGACTATGGCCAAAATGACAGGAGTTCTTTGCCACCCTGCTGCAAAAGAACGGTTTTGTCTTTTGGGCTAAAATTTGGAGGGTAGGCAGACAACATCTCACAGATGTGCATTTTGGTGGTTTGGTGAAAAAATATTACATGGCTGCCAAGTTACAGTACTCCGAAGTTGGCGTTTTTTCCCATAGACTAACATGGTGGCGTACGCCGCGCCTTTCAGGGCTCGTATCTCGAAAACGATGCGAAATACAGATTTTTTGTTGCGAGTTACATAATATGTAATAGCAAAAACCTAGCCAGGAAAATCATGATTTTTGTGAAATTTACATTTTTTTTTTCTACGTCATGCGGTTGCTGAGATATTAGCAATTAAGTACTTTCAATGCTCGTTTTCAGCTTCGATGCCCATTACAATGCATACATTCATTGTACACACTGTGTTTCTCTATGCACCTGTCCGGCAAAAACAGGGTGTGCGCTTCCATTACAGTTACTGTTTCCACTTGCGTTTATGTCCCCGTTTACGTTACCGCCACTGTGTGCGTTACTCTTTGTGTTGTCATTTGCGCTTGCGTTTTCATTACTGTTACCATTTGCGTTCCCACTATTGTTTCTGTTTACATTTATGTTTGTGCCATCGTGCGCATTGCCATTTGCGTTTCTGGCAGCCCTTTCGTTTGTGTTTCCATTTCTCATTCGTTTTGCGTCTTTCTTGCTGTTACCATTTGCAATTGCGTTACTGTGCCCGTGCGCATTACGGTTTGCCTTTCCATATGCGCCTGCATTTCCTTTTATGTTTCTGTTTCCCTTGCTGTTATTGTTGCTGTTACCATTACCATTTGCGTTTACAATTGCGGTACTGTGCCCGTGCTCGTTTCGGTTTGCATTTCCATACGCGCTTCTGTTCCTGTTTCCGTTTCTATTTCCTTTGGCGTTATTCTTCATGTTAACTTTACCATTTGCATATACAATTGTGGTACCATGCCTGTGCACATTACGGTTTGCGTTTATGTGTGTGCTTGCATTCGTGTTTCCGTTTCTGTTCTCTTTCGCGTTCGTTTTGCTGTGACACTTTACATTTCCATTTAAAATACCGCTGCCATCACTGTTCGCGTTACCAGTTATGTTTCCGTTCGGGCTTCAATGTCCGTTGTGTCACTGTTAGCTTCGGTGTGACTTTGCGCTTGCATTTCTATTAACGTTTCCTTTACCATTTACGTTTGCATTACCATGTGTGCCACTGTTGGCGCTTCTGTTTTCGTTGCTGTTCCTATGTCACAAGACATCACATGGCGGGAGTGCAGGGCCCCCCCGCCGCCGCAGTACATTCACTATTTCTCATCATCATTCTCAAAAAGAAGGGAAATTAGAGGTGAAAAACTCAGTTTAATGCATCAGTTAGGGATGTTCCACAGCGACAAAAGCAAGGAAATTCAGTGTTAGGGCTGAAAACCCCTTGGACCCTCAGCCCCACCCCAATTGGCATCGAGGTCGGCGCTGGGGTTATCGGTCTAACTCTCACCCATTCTCCTATTCCTCAGCTTCTTTACACATGTGATGGGGTGAGAATTGGGCAGAGCGACCCCAATGTGTACCCGATGCGGTTGGGGGTGGGCTGGAAGGGTCCAAGGGGGGCTTTCAACCCTAACACCAAATTTCCTCACTTTTGTCGCTGTGGAACAACCCTAACTGATGCATTAAACTGAGTTTTTTGGCCCTAATATATATATCTATCTTTTTAAAATGGCAAGACAAAATCTAGAAATTTAATTGGCCGAGAGACATATCACCTGACCATGCATTAAATCTCTAGAAATGCATGGCCAGGTGGCAAATCTCATTCCCCCCCCCCCAAAAAAGAGAAAAACCTACATAGAGCCATTTTATTAGTGTAATAAATTCCTCCAGGGTGTGCATCATAGGATTTTAATGCACTTCCCAGGGCATAAAACACTCCACCTTGGCCTCTGACTTATACACCCCTGAGGTGTGCATTAAAATTCTATAATGCATACCTTGTTGTGGCTTATTACTTACATATATGTAAGTTTGTAAGGAATAGCGTTGTGAGGACACGAGGCGTCTGCCAAGTGCCTTCAACCACCCAGGAAGTCGGTATATCAGCATGCCCAGACACGTCAAAGAATGTTAGTCCTTGATGCTCTTGGCCAAGCAAACTGCTAGAAATCAAAACATATTTTATAAAAAAATACATGTATTATTACTTGCAAAAAAACTTTGTTAATGAACCAGTTAGGGTAACTTAATGCCACAAAAGTATGGAGATGCGACATTAGGGTTTAACCCCCCCGTCACCAAAGCAGCAAAAGGAAAAGAATTAGGGCTGCGGGTCTCCAGACTCTTGGCAAATCAGTGGTGGGGTCTTCCTTGGGGTTGTTAACCCTAATGCTCACCCCCAGCCCATAGCCTCCAGTCTGAAGCACAAGTTACAGCTCCAAGTCAATGCCTCATAGTGATGTAGTCTTCAAAGGTAGAGGAGTATGTCTCACCACATGTTGCCAACACAGATCATTGTAGCTTTCTTTACACAGAGACCTGCAGACCCTGCGTGAAGAAAGTAGGTCATGTGAGACACTGTTTGCTCAGAGAGTGGGGTGTGCATTAGGGTTGATAGATGGAAGACCCCACCACTGATTCATCAAGACCCTGGAGACCCAAACCCTAATGTTTTTCCCTTTTGCTGCTTAGGGGGTGGGGGTAGGGAGTTAGGGTTGGAAACCCTAACGCCATATTTCCCTAATTTTGCAGCATTAAGTTACCCTGACTGGTGCATTAACAAAGGTTTTTGCAAAGAATTTAATTTCTTTTTGAGACAGTGGAATCATATCCTCATTCATACAGGTTCCTTTGGGACCTGAATGCACAGGTGCAGACGTGCAGAGTCCTTTGGGCCCTGTGCTATGGGAAAATTCCATCTGCCTACAGAAGTGCAGGGCCTAGCACATAAACTCTTTACACATTCATTCTTTACACATTCACTTTTCACACATTCACTCACTATTTTTTACATTTTCACCCCAAATTTTCAAGACAATCATTTTATGACTGCCCTTATAAACATGACATGTAGCATTTACAGTATACTAGCCAAAATCACCAGGGAGGCGACCTGGAGGGGGGAGAAAGATGCAGTACCAGGGGTGGGCACGCCGGTCCACTTAAAGGACAACTGCTTTGATTTCAGGGGACCTATGTGCTTGCAGCTAAAAAGAACAGTATCTGTGGCTACTACTAACAGTACCGCAAGTTTTAAACCCTTTTTTTTAGTTCAGAGCTATGGAAAAAGTGCGCTGGCAACATTCATTTCATTTTCACACCATGCAGGTAACGACGTGCATTTTAACCCGCTGTGAAATACAACAATTAAGAAGTGCAGTAAGCGGTTAATCCTGATCCATTCATAATTTTCAAAAGCATGAAACACAATTTTGTTTTTATATATGTGAATGTCTGAGTGTTATTAATTCAAGCACAACCTCTTATTCTGAGTTGTGAGCAGCACAGCAAATATTGTAATGAAGTAAACATCAAACTGTAAGTTATCTTCCTGATTCCTCTGGTACTTGCAGGCAGTCACAGTAAAGTTATATTTTTATTTCAATCAATGTTTCTATTTTCATTCGTAGCATACTGATGCTGGCTCATCAGTTTCAATTTTAATGACAGTCAGGGTGGTTCATTTTTTTTTTTGTGGCCATACTCTCATTTCACTTTATATGGCCTTCTGACATAATGTTAGCCTTAATGGATTGTTAATGTATACAGGAAACTTACCATTTGAGAAGAGTGCCAGTGTGCAACACAGTTTGTGTGTGGGTGGGTGCAAATGTTTTGTTACTGTATTATGATTGTGACTGCCGTGGTTACACAGATTGTGCATACTCGATATTTGCAGCCTGTTATAAAATGTCAAACATCTTGAGATAATTAGAAAAATTAAGATTTATTTTTTAGTGTCCTTATACCAGTAGCCGATGGCCACCTACCGGATTAATTGTGATTAAATTAAATTTAATTAATTTCAGTTCTGAGCATGCTCAGTATGGTATCATGCATCTATCCAAAAGATCCTACTGAGCTTGCTCAGAAATGAAATATCAAATCCTTCTAACATGGGAATGCATTAATATTTTTTCACCAAACCAATGAAAGGCACCTTTCTGGGGCAAGCCCTTTCTAACCTAAAAATTTAAAACCAAAATTCCAAACCATTTGGCTGTAGGTGATGACAAAACAAAAGCAAAAAAACACAATCGTTCCTAAAAACACACTATTCACATCCTGGAATCCGCATATCCGACTAGAACGTAACCTGGCAAATCAAGAGACCTTGCTCCCAAGACTGCACATGCAAAGTTTCATGCACTTCCACTGAATGGGGCAAAGCTATTAAGGTGCAAAATCAGAGGTTTAACATTAAACAGACTACTCAACCCTAACTATAGTGGCACTACTGCACCAACACTGTATGTAGACATATATACTGTACATAAATATATTAATAGCTTCACCACTGTTCAATGGGAATTGCATGAAATTTTGCATGTGCCGTCTGAGAGGCAAGGTGTCTTGATTTGCCAAGTTTTGTCACAGTCGGATGTGCAGATTCCAAGATCTAGATAGAGCATTTTTAGGAAAAATTGGGGGGGGGGGGGTTAGCTGGATTTTTTTTTCTGTCATCACCTACAGTCCAGATGGTTTGGAATTTTGGTATGAAATTTTCAAGGTAGAAAGTGATTGCCCCAGAATGGTGTCTTTCATTGGTTTGAGGAAAAAATGTTAATCCGTTCCCAAGTTATAAGGATTTGAAATTTTGGGTCTGAACATGCTCAGCAGGGTATCGAACTCCTATCCAAAAGACCCTACTGAGCATGCTCAGAATCAAAATTTCAAATCATTGTAACT
This sequence comes from Neoceratodus forsteri, assembly GCA_016271365.2. NCBI lineage: Eukaryota > Metazoa > Chordata > Ceratodontiformes > Ceratodontidae > Neoceratodus > Neoceratodus forsteri. The sequence goes on from CM057450.1 coordinate 1,552,535,366, forward strand.
TGGGAACAGATTAATATTTTTCACGAAACCAAGGAAAGGTGCCATTCTGGAGCAAGACCTTTCTACCCTGAAAACTTCTGACCAGTAGGCGATGACAGAAAAACAGCAAAACAGAAACAATTTTTCCTAAAAATGCACTATCCATTATCTCGCAATCCACACATCCAACTGGAATGAAATTTGGCAAATTGAGAGACTTTGCCCACCAGACTGTGCATGCAAAATTTTGTGGAATTCCATTGAATGGGGGAAAGCTATTAAAGTGCAAAGTTAGGGATTTAACATTAAACAGCCTGCTCAACCCTAACTATAGTGGTGCTACTGCGCCACTATAATACAGTTGCAGTAGCGCCTGTGTATTATTAGGGTTTGGTAAGTACTTTAATGTTAAACCCGGATATTTGCACCTTAATAACTCTGCCTCCATTCAACCAATCTGTGTGACATTTGGAAGGTGTGAAGTCAGTGCCAGGATCGCTAGATCCTATAAATTTTATAGTGGTTAGTTTAACAGGGGCAAAGTTACAGAAACGCAAAACAGTAAAATTCACCCAAATTAAGACTTTTTTCTGCTCACCTGTAACTAATAGGTTTAATTTAAAAGTTTAAACTTACAGATTTTAAAGAGTTTGGCCCAGGGTACACACTTTTGTAAACAGCAAGTTTTTAACTTATATAGTTCTTTAAATATAAGTTTAAAACTGTGCAGTCATTCACACATGCTCAGTTGAAAAAAAAAACAGCGTTCTAAAGATAGCTGTATTTTCACGAAAGCAGTGTGACCAAAAGTGATTTCCTTCACACTGCTTTCATCATCTGTGAATGCCACACTGTTAAGGGGCATGATTGGTCCTGTCAGCAGGACGTTTACAGAAAAAGAAAGCAGTGTGAAGGAAATCACGTTCGATCACACTGCTTTCCAAAAAATATTAGCTAGTTTTAGATCACAGGTGGCAGGTGCTCTTAGTCCCGTCGCCGGCATCCCCCTCCCAACATATTAAACAATTTCCCAACACTAGACCTCTCCCTTCCTCCCATCACATTATCCTCTTCTGACACTCAGGCGTCCAACTTAAATGTCAGCTAGCATCTCCTCCCTCCTGATACCAGTTTTATATTTTCTGACACCGAGGTTCCCAACTGCTGGTGCCGGCTAAGATCCCCCCTCTTAAATGTAGGCAGACTGGAGTGCCCGCCCTCAATGCTGCTGCACATAAGGACTGCCCTCCCCAGAATCTACATGCCAGAAGCCCCATCCACAGGTTAAAAGCCCACTGACACCAGGGCACCCAATGTCGGTATACCTGAAAAAGAAAAGTGTACCATGGCCTTTGACAGGGGGACAAGGGATTTTCTCTCTGCTACTTTACAAAAAGTGGCCTTCCCAACAGCCTTTATAAAAACACTCTGGATGCTATATGCCACCCCGCAGGCATATATTAAAATCAATGGTCAAATTTCTCCCCGGCTTTCACTTCATAAAGAAACTAGACATGGATATTCCCTGCCATCATTACTATTCGCACTCTATTTAGAACCCTCAGCTCAAGCCTTAAGACAACACCCGCACATCCCAGGTTTAGAATTAAGAGCTAAACATCACAAATTTGCCCTTTACACAGATGATCTGCTAATCTATTTAACATCACCAGAAAATCCCTTCCTCATCTCTGAAGACTTCTACAGACTTCTGGAGACAGTGCTGGATATAAAAGCAACCAAATGAAAATGTGAAGTACTACAATTTAACTATATTCCTACCTCCCCGGACAGCACAATCCTTTCAATTTAGATGGGACTTGGCATCATTAAAATACTTAGAGGTAAATCTGCCAACCCAATTAGATAATTTAAGTAAATTAAATTATGTACCACTCACACATACACTACAGGAGGATTTACATCGTTGGCAAGCTATTAATTTGCCTCTGATACAGAGGGTGGATTGTGTCAGAATAAATATTCTTCCCAGAATCTTTTACCAATTGCAAACTTTACCTATTTCACCAACAAAACCTCAGTTTAGACAATGAGACAGATATATCTCTCAAGTTTTATGGGGAGGGCTCAGACCACATATAAGACACAGTATACTACCATTCTATTGTATAAACGGAAAGGAGGCCTTGTGCTACCACACCTGGAGCTATAGCTGCACATACCCGTACTGCCTTATATCGGATTGCCCCAAACTACTCAGCATTATGGAAAACTATAGAATTAATAGAGGAAGATCTGCTCCCTATCACGAAATGGATCATGGCAGTGGAAAGCCATCCCCTGGGGGAGATACGAAAGAATCTTTTCACTAATACCACTCTCCAGCAATGGACACATCCAGGGCTGCAGCAGCACAGATACCTTATTACATCATTAGCTTATAATCTGAACTTTACACCGGCTAATCTAGACCATTCCTATAAACAATGGGAACGCAGAGGTTTGATGTTACCGTGCCAGTTTAAACAACGGACAAATTTTATTGACTTGCAGACTTTAATAGGAGAATATGATCTACGCCCTTCTGATCTATATAGATACTTACAAGTGTGAACATACATACAAAAGAAAGAAAAAATGTGCCCCTTACAACAGCTTCAGTCAGCCATTATTACGTTGATTCAGTCAGTATTACTCGGTGACCCATTAACTGCACTAATATACAGAATTTACCAGGCCCTAACTGAACTAGATAAACATTCGAATGACTATGTGCACCAAAACAGGCAATTAAACTTAGGAATAGATATCACACCAACCCAGTGGGATCACTATTTAACATATACCCATAAGCCGACTTCCTCATACATATGGAAGGAGTTTTCATGGAATAACCTTATTCATTATTTCCAAACACCCATACAGCAAGCTAAGTATGATAAGAAGATTTCGGTATGGTGTTGTGGAGAACCCAAGGCCAGTCATGCACATATATTTTGGTTAGGCCCCAAACTGCAGGCTTTTTGGGCCAAAATGCAACATGAATGGCAGGAAGTGTTTGACCCTACATTACATATTACACTCCAGGTAATCCTATTCTTAGACATGCCAGAGGGATTTAGGGCACCAAGTGTGAGAAAAATTCTTACTATATGTATACTCATGGCTAAGAAGGCTATACCAAAAACTGGATAAGAAGCCTATACCAAAAAACTGGCTGTCTGACGCACTTTCAACGGTAAACCTATGAAACTGCCTTATGAGAGATGCATATGGTATGGAAAAATTGACTGCTAGGGTATCCCAGTCCCTGCTGAAATTCAAAATCCTATGGAGAAGGTAGATTATTTATGAAATGGCTAAATATGCTGACTTTGTGCCATGACATTGTGGGAATTAGGCTAAACATGCTTCAGTAACATGGAAAATGTTACTTTGTAATGTAAGATAAATGTCTGTAAATGAGCAGGATATTGTATACGATGCAGCAATCTGTTGTTGTTTGTATGTTTGTTTTTTTATGGAAAATAATCCAAAAACATAAAAAAAAGAAAACTGTACCATAAAGGTTTTTTTTTGAGTACCAGTAAAGAAGAAAACAGTTCCTTGACCAAGTCTGTCCCCCCTGTTCTCCCTGCCCTAACCCCTACTACTCAGTACCCACCAAACCATCCCCCACCCCCTCATTCACCTAAAAATATCCAATGCTGTAATCCATTTTCTGCACTGAGACCATCCAGCTCCTTCAGTGCTAACTGGGAACTGACTGAAATAAGGCAAGCGCGACAAATGGCTTTTTAATGCTCTTTAACTTTTACTGGTAACCTTGTCATTTGTTAATATTTTTTTCACCAAATTTTCAACATGGCCTTTTTTGGACCCCGCCTCATAAGCAGAGGAAGTGGAATTTTATAAATCAGTTCTGAAAGTTGATTTTGCAGTCACTAAGGGAAATCACCTTTTGGGATGGATTTTAAAAATACCTGGGAAGGGACAGTGCAGTGTTATGCAACACAGGAGATACCTAGTGGTGGGCCAAGGGAGTCTTCCCTTACATCGGGCTGATGTACATGTCAAGGCCTAACAGGGTCACGTAATGTGCTGGGAGAAGTGGACTGGCATGAAATATGGGAAAAAGAGCAGCTGGCAGGATGAAGGTCGAGCCATAACCCATACCATTGTTGGACCTCCCTACTGCCATCGCCCACCCAGCCCTGTCACCCACTATCCAAGGTACTTACCTTATACCTTTGGCATCCCAAGGATTCCCCCCATGGTGACCAGTTTGGCAGTCCGATGCCCTGTCACTGTTGCAGGGCACACGACAGCTGGTGGCTTCATCTTGCCCTGGTGGTGGTCAATGAGCAGAGCAACATAGTCCCTCCAGGAGAGGAGAGGACAGTTGTCCCAGTGATGCTGAATCCTGTCCATTTCCCCCAAGCAGGCTTCCTAGGTAACCTGAGTGTGCTCCTGAATCCAAGTCACTGGCACAGTACTTGTATTTCCTCTCCCAACTAAACTACTTCAAACAAACAAAAAACTTCTGCAAGCCCTTCCCACCTAACCCAGCTAATCGGTAATGTTATTACTCATACACGTTTTCCCCTTTATGCCTACAGGTCCACTGGAACAATGACCATGTTGTGGAAGGACAGTGACCACGGTGTGACAAGACACTGAGGTCATGTGTATCAGATAAGTACTTTTTTTATTTTTATATTACCTTGTTTGCCCTAGGTAGTTAGTTACTAAACAGCTGCAGATTCCTTGTGACCCCATCGCTATTTTTATTTTCCAGGTATGACTGTATATTCCCTTGAGTTCCCCTCTCCCTCCAATCCCAGGATCCCCAGGACCCAGGTAAGAGATCTCTTGCTTATTATCTGTTCTTGGATAGTACAGTGTAACAGTACAATTCCCAGTATTAAGACAGTACTGGGTTTCACTTGTTCGGTGGTTGGTGACACATAGCTTGAAATGTCTTGATTATCCTGTCTATTCCATTTGCACCCATGCAAATGAGGATACGATTCCAGTGTCAAAAAAACAGAAACACTGAATGTGTCAGCAGAAAAGGACTGCCAGGCCCACCCAGTCTGCCCAGTATGTCTAGCATGCCACTAGAACTTTGTTATTGCCGTTTGCCTGCCCCCCTCCCCATGTCTAATAGCCCCCTGTGTCTATCCCACACTCTCTTAATTCCCCCACAGTACTTGAACGCACCACCTCTTCTGGGAGTTTGTTCCAGTTTTCCATCACCCTCTCCATGAAGTAGAATTTTCTGTTTCCCCTGAAGCTCCCCCCTACTATCTGCAAACCATGCCCCCTTGTTTTTGATTGCTCCCTTATCTTGAAGATGTCCCCTACTGGCACTCTGTTCATTCCCCTGATATATCTGAAGGTCTCAATCATGTCCCCCCTTTCCCTTCTTTGCTTGAGAGAGTAGATGCTGAAGTCCTTCAGCCTTTCCTCGTAAGACAGATGACTAAGACCCTTTACCATTTTTGTCGCCCGCCTCTGGACGCGCTCTACCCTATCCACAGCCTTCCTGAGGTATGGCCTCCAGAACTGGACCCCATACGCCAGGTGAGGCCTGACAAGCTGTCTGTATAAGGGTATTATGACCTCCCTCTCTTCCTGCTAGTTATTCCCCTGTTTATACATCCAAGCATCCTACTAGCCCTTGCCACCGACTTCTCACATTGCTGTGCCACCTTCAGGTCCCATGAAATGAATATGCCAAGGTCCCTTTGCAGCTTGGTGACCTCTAAGGCCTGCCTCCCCCCCCCCATATGGTATTCCGTGCCTTGGTTCTTCCTGCCTAAGTGCATGATCTTGCACTTTTTTGTGTTGAAGGACAATTGCCATTGCCTGGACCATTCCTCCAGTTTCTCCAGGTCCCTGCACATGCTCTCAACCCCCTTGAGTGTGTCCACTCTATTGCAGAATTTCATGTTGTCCACAAACAGACACACTCTACCCTCCAGCCCCTCCACTATGTCCCCTATAAATATACTGAAAAGGAGTGGCCCCAGCACCAACACCTGAGGACTCCACCCGGTGACCTTCTCCTCCTCAAATGGTACCCCATTAACAGTTACCCTCTGCCTTCTGCCCTCCAGTCAGTTTTGCACCCACCTAACCATGAGCGACCCCAGCCCAAGGCATCTCATTTTGTGCAGCAGTCCCCTGTGCGGCATAGAATCAAATGCCTCTTTGAAATCTAGATATGCAACATCCACTGACCCACCCTGATCCAGTACCCTGGTGACCCAGTCAAAGAACTCAATCAAGTTTGTTTGACACGACCTTCCCTCAGTGAACCCGTGCTGCCACTGGTCCAGCAGGCCACTGACTTCTAGGTAACTAGTGATCCTCTTCTTTAGCAATTTCTCAATAAGCTTGCCCACAACCAATGTTAAGCTCACCGGCCTATAATTGCCTACTTGCTCCTTGCCTCCCCCCTTATGAAGGGGGACCACATCCACCCTTTTTCAGTCATCAGAGATCTCCCCTGATTCCAGTGATCTGTTGAAGAGGCTGGTCAAAGGTTGTGCTAGCACTTTGCTGAGCTCCCTCAGGACCCTGGGGTGCACACCATCCGGCCCCATCGCCTTATCCACTGTCAAACCCAATAGCTCCCTCAGGACCTCCTCCACCTGGAGGAGAAGGGAAATTCATTGTAAAAATACTACTGCAGAAATTAGGACTGAAGAATGCAAATTACACAGTGTAAGGTAATGATAACAATTATGTTTGGAGATTCAGGAATCTTGGCAAATCAGTGGTGTACTGTTCCTTGGGGTTCTCAACCTTAATGCCCACCCCCTTCCCTGAGCAAACAAACTTACACATGATCTGATACTTTGCACAAGGCCCAGAGGGCTTTGTGCAAAGTAAGTTATTTACGATGTTGCACTCATACTTTGTTGTACGTGACCCTCTTGCTTCACGCACGACTGATTCTGTTGGCCAAATGTAGAGAGAATTATTTCTGTACCCCAAGCACTATATGCTTATTAGGCACTTGCTTGGGACTGTACCTTATGTTTCAGGCAAGAGGCAAGGGGCTGGTAGGAGGGGTGGGTATTAGGGTTGAGAACCCAAAGGAACACTACACCACTGATTTGCCAAGACTCCCGAGACTTCCAAAGAGTCTCCTCAGACTTCTAAAAATATGCAATTTATCTTCAAGTGTGAGGTGGCAGGACTGAAACTCATGAGTGGCAGATCCATGCATGAATTATGAAAGTCCTGCCCCCTTATCTCAAGTCTTTTGAGATTGGGTGATACCAGTAGTGCACTGGCTACACATGCTCTGCAGCCCACAGGGAATGGAAACCACCAGTTTTCTTTCATGGGGGTCAACAGGATTTACTTAGGCATGAGAGAAGGGGATAGTAACAATTTCTTCTTCAGCAGGGAGTTCTTTTGGCTGTTCTCTTTGGGTGCATTTTGCAGTTCTGGTCTTTAAGGACAGGGCTGAATTGACACCAGTTCTTCTAAAATAGTTCCCAGATGTTATGCTGCTCTCCAGTTTGTAATAGCAGCAGGTGTTTCCTCCAGTGCAAAATATAGGATAGTGTATGGCTTCCTGTTCACAACAAGGCTATTCTTAACTCGAGTGGTTACTATGAAGATTGTTGACCTTGAGAGTGCAGCTCGAGAGGCCACACAGTCGACATAGTAACTACGAGGGAAAAAATTAGCCTTGTTGTTAACGGGAAGCCAAACACTGTTCTTTATAGTGTATGGACACTCCCAGATGCAAATAAACATCACAAACTCGAGAAACAGTTGAAAGATCAGTTAAACATTTTACTATAGTGAAGTCTGACACAAGTGTACAAGCGGGTTGATTGATACATCACTTTCACACTGGAACAGGGAAACTCTTCAGCTACCATTCGATTTCTGTGAAGACAAAAATAAGAAAGAACAAAAAGGGAAACTGCTGCTGCTCCGATACAGGGGTTACATGGACCATGGATGCTATACTGAATCCTACTAGTTTCACTGTCAGATTGATCAGTCTTATTTTGTACTACCAACGCTTCTGGTGTGTGGATTAAAAAAACAGTTCTTTGGGGGTGTTTGGTGGGAGAGCAGCTTGTAACTGGTTGCCAAGGATACTACAATGCTTGCGGACAAGTGAGTGTGACGTCTGTACTGAAGCAGAACGAAAAGTCATTCTGCTGCACTACGGATGTCACTACTGCAGCAGAACAGCATTTTTGGATAGACTGATTTCAGGTTAGAATGACGTTCTAACATACAATACACTAATATTAGTGTTTTACTACTGTGGTATGTTTTGATTCAGAAAATTATTTTTATTATTTGTTTGAAGTGCATTTCCACATTTCACCCCCCTGAAGAAACACACAGGTCCTTCGGGGGCAACCCCCAGCCACCACCACTTCTAAATACTATAACAAAATCTAATTTTCTAACCAAAAAAAAATAATTATACAGTATACCTGCCAGAGATGACCTGGTACCCTGCCATCGACCAGCAAGTGGGCAGATGGCTGGAAAAAGCACTGTCAATGGTAGCATGCCCTAGTCAGGGAGGGCTTGTGGTGCTCTCCTCAGCTGCAGCACCCCCCTCCCCCTCCCATGGTGGGCCAGGGAACTAGCGCTTCCATCGAAGGCATGCTGGATGTGCTTGAGACAAGCTTTAGTTTTTGTGCATCACCAGGGGAGGATGAAAGACATAGGGGTCAACGGTTACCAGGAGCTAAAACAGGGCGGAAGTCAAGATGGACCCTGACTGTCCTGCATGTCAGATCCTGCACTGAAAGTGAGCCTCCCCAAAGTTCTGCCCTACAAGGGAACCACAGAGCAGGTAAGGGTCATCAGGGCTCAGAGGTCGCTGGTACTAACTAGACCGGTGGTATCCGGCCTGCAGGAAGAATATTTACACGGAAAAATGACACCTGCCAGGTACACATTTCAGTCACACCCTTTATTGGCATAATGTTCTGTTCTGATGTTTCCTGCTCATTCTGATATCCCTTCTCACTGTTCTGCACAAATGACCAATATCGTGGAGTAGTACAGACTGATATTATTTGACATTATAAATTTGGAAGCGCCTCTTTCGACGTGCAATCAAGTCACAGTACATGCTACATGACAGACAACTCTTATTTAGCTAACTGTAGTGTACTACTGACATGACAACCCAAGGTGGGACAAATCAGTTTGTGAGCTGGTGGTCAGTTTGGACACTAGCTTTCAAAATCTGGTAGCCAAACCAATATTTGTGGTCTCCATCCGTTTTAATGGCTTAAAAATCACTTTGTAGGCTGGCAGACAAGTTGGCCAAAAACTTTCAAAATCTGGTAGCCTACCTGATTTTTTATGTAGCCACTGGCCACCTGGCTACATGGAACCAAGAAACCAAGTTAGATGTGTAGAGAGGTTGTGGAGAAGGCGAGGGAGTAGAGGGATGCATTTAAGATCTACAAGAGATCCAACAGGGCAGAAGACAGAGAAGAATATGTGAAGAAATCCAGAGAAGTGAGCAGAGTAGTAAGGGCAGCAAAGGCTACTAGGGAATGGAGGTTCAAGCAACGGTGCTTTAGACAGGGTTTCACTTTCCTGGAAAATTGAGATGGGTTTTTTAACCCGGGCTTATTTGCTAGTGATGGCCTGCATTTAAGTAAACAGGGCAAATGGATTTTTGCTAACAGACTTAGACAACAAATACACCATAATTTAAACTAGTATGCAGGGGGGAACTTACTACACCCACAGGTAAAAAAAAAACAGCAAAACCCCCTTAAGCCCCACAGAATGGAATTGTTTACTCATTAATGCAAGAAGCCTCAGTAATAAATTTGACAAACTTATGCTCACCCTTTATCAGCAGAATATTCACATATGTGCAATTACTGAGACCTGGTGGAGGGACAATGACCCCGGGATAAGAATATCCCAGGGTATACATTGTTCCACAGACAGAAACAACACCAGAGGAGGTGGGGTAGCGCTTTATATCTCTAGCAATATAAATGCTGAAAATACAGAATTAACACACTGATCCACTATTGAAGCCTTGTGGGTCAAATTATTTCCAAAGTCTTCAACTTGTATAAACCTGGGGGTAATCTATAGGCCCCCTACAGTTTCACATAGGGATGATTCCCTGTTGTTAGAATATATAAATAGATTATCATCCACTAATAGTGCTATATTTATGGGGGATTTTAACCTCCCAGGAATAAACTGGAACACTCTACAATCAGTATACCTTGTAGAAGGTGCCTATTTGGAGACTTTCTTATTGTCTTATATGTATGGAGCAAATTGTTAAACATAACACAAGGGGTGAAAATATATTGGACTTGGTCTTGAGTAATCTGGGTAGTAAAATTATTGATTGTAAGGTTATCCCCCCCATGGTCAGATTTACTTATAAGGGTAATTTAGGACATGATATTAGTAGTACGGTTATATATAAATTCACTAAAGCTAATTTTGAGGGCTTCATTAATGAAATAACATTTTGGGACTGGAATCAGGATTTTATTAACAAAACCCTTCTTGATATGTGGCAGATCTTTAATGACAAACTTTCTGCAGCTATAAAGAGATATATCCCCTTAATAAAAAAAAACTGATAAAGTGAAACAAAAAATGCCATGGATGAATGCAACTGTAAAAAAACACATAAAATGTAAGAATAGAGCATTCAAGAGGGCCAAAGCAAGTGGTACGCAGAAATATTGGAAGAAGTATAACAAGCAGTTGAGGGTGACTAAAATTGGCATTAAAAATGCAAACAAAGGGTACGAATTGAGATTGGCATGCAGGGTCAAGGATAATTATAAATCTTTTTATGATTATATAAACAAAAAAAGGGGAGGTACTCCCACTATTGGCCCATTAAAAGACCAGGCAGATAATTTAATAACTGATAAACCACAAATGGCAATATTATGCAACCAATATTTCTCGTCAGTTTTTAACACAAGAACCATTGCTAATAAAAGTCATAATGATCAATTAAAGGCTGGGGAGTTTATTGTGGAAATAGCCAGAGTACAAAAGTTGTTACACGGGTTAGATCCTAATAAATCAGCAGGCCCTGATGGCCTATACCCACGCATTCTAAAAGAAGTAGCTATTCCCTTATCTGGCCCAGTTGCTGCCCTGTTCACTAAATCTATAGAAGAAGGACAGGTTATAGGTGTATAGAGACAAGCCACAGTGGTTCCTATTTTTAAGAAAGGATCAAGACAGGAAGTGATTAATTACAGACCTATCAGCCTGACGTATGTCCTGGGAAAAATCCTTGAGGGTATAGTAAAAGATCATATTGGGGAAGTGATGCAGACTGATATAACTCAGCATGGGTTTGTGAAGGCAAGATCATGCCTGACTAATTTGTTGGATTTTTATGGCAGAGTTAGTAAGGCCCTGGATAGAGGTGAGGCTGTGGACATTATCCTTCTCCACTTCTCCAAGGCATTTGATAAAGTACCCCATGGAGAACTTATTGATGCCATTATTAACATAGGCGTAGGGGGAAATATTATACGATGGGTGGAGTCATGGCTGACTGGTAGAACTCAGCAGGTCTGTATTAAGGGTTTTCACTCTGGATGGGAACAAGTGACTAGTGGGATCCCTCAGGGTTTGGTGTTGGGACCCTGTCTCTTTAACATCTACAATTTCGTCCCTTAATACTACAGCTGGAGTCTGGCTAACAAAATTTGCGGATGATACCTGCATAGGCTATACAGTAAATAATCCTGAAGCCATTAATACCCTACATAGAAACATAAAAACATAGACTTTGACGGCAGATAAGGACCGCTTGGCCCACCTAGTCTGCCCATTTCCCTACCTACAGGATAAGCTGCAGATCCTATTTAACCAACAGCCTATTTCTTCCTACCCCCCACAAAAATTGCCTTATGTCTGTCCCGTGCATTCTTGAATTCTCCCACAGTTTTAGACCCCACAACCTCCTCAGGAAGGCTGTTCCATGCATCCACCACCCTCTCTGTGAAAAAATACTTCCTCACATTGCCCCTGAGCCGTCCCCCACCTTCAAACTGTGTCCCCTTGTTCTTGCACATCTCTTTTTCTGAAAAGATGCTACCCTCTTGGACTTTGTTGATTCCACTGAGGTACTTAAACATTTCTATCATATCCCCCCCTCTCCCTCCTTTCCTCAAGGGTATACATATTAAGCTCCTTTAGCCTCTCCTCGTATGGCTTCTCTTGCAGAAACCTGTCTGCAGAGTACTGCCCGAGTTAAGAAGGATGAGTGTGTAACACTGGCTTTGGTTTGCCTGCAGAGCACTTCCCGAGTTAAGAAGGATGAGTGTGTAACACTGGCTTTGGTTTGCCTGCAGAGCACTGCCCGAGTTAAGAAGGATGAGTGTGTAACACTGGCTTTGGTTTGCCTGCTGAGCACTTCCCGAGTTCAGAAGGATGAGTGTGTAACACTGGCTTTGGTTTGCCTGCAGAGCACTGCCTGAGTTAAGAAGGATGAGTGTGTAACACTGGCTTTGGTTTGCCTGCAGAGCACTGCCTGAGTTAAGAAGGATGAGTGTGTAACACTGGCTTTGGTTTGCCTGCAGAGCACTGCCCGAGTTAAGAAGGATGAGTGTATAACACTGGCTTTGGTTTGCCTGCAAAGCACTGCCCGAGTTAAGAAGGATGAGTGTGTAACATTGACTTTGGTTTGCCTGCAGAGTACTGCCCGAGTTAAGATTAAGAAGACTGTACTACACCTACTCTGCCAGTGAACAGCTGCTTTTTTGAACAAACTATTGCATCCTCTGGTTTCTGTGATGATTAAATGTACTTTCTAGCTTTTCCGATTTACTGTATGATTTGTAGGATCGAGAGTACAGTCATCATTTCAGAGTCACAAGATGCAAAACATACAAATTTGTCTCTATTACACAATTTCACTTATTTTTTGTTTATTGGAAAAATAGACAATCATTGCCAATGAGAAACCGACACGGAAGAGACATAGTTCCCTTTGAGGCAGCAGCACAGATCACACAACCTGGACTGCATGATGCTGGATTATTCATTTTTTTAGTTGAGCTACAGACAAAAATGTTCAGTTCAATTGAGAATCACAAGCATTATGTGTGTGGCATATTTGGCGGGAAAAGACACACTTCCGCTCGTAACAGCTGCACAGAAGAGATGCTGGTATACTCCTCATAAAGCATGTGTCAGTCTTGACATTATGGGCAAGATAAAAAGAAAAGAGACACAACTACTTTTTTAACATTCACATTTTTGGGGATCAAAAAAATAGTGCGGTGGGGGGAAGAGGACAGAAGCGCGCTTTAATGGATGGAGATGAACCTCCATCTGTGAATGGAATTCCAAACTGACGAATAATAATTTCAGCAATATCTCCATCAAATACAGTACTATGGGCAGTTAGAGCTGTCTAGATACAGAGCAGCAGTGCCATAGGGGAAGCTCGCAAAGGCCATCTCTCGTTGCAACTGGTAGGTTAGGGTTGACAAAATGGCAGAGTATAGGGAAATGGCTATAGCAAAGGTTGAGATTTAGAAATGGGTGGGATGATCTGCAGGCTTCCTTCCTTCACAAAAAAAAAAAAAAAATATTTGAGAACTGAAGTTCCTGTAAGCTCACTGAAGGAAGCCTGCAGGACAACCATCCATTTCTAAATGTCAGCTACAGTGGCTTTGGGACTTGCACAAAGCTACTGAATGTGCACCATTTCCCCACAACCCTAGTGTAACTTGTGCAGCAAAGGTTTAAAAAAAGAAGTGATTGACTCCCCAAAATATGGTTATAGGTGACAAACTCTCCCCCACCCCATCCCAAAAGAAGCAGAAAACAGGAAGACCAACACTAACTGAACTGTATATTTTCTGTAAAACGTTACTGGATCTCAGGAAGCCTTTTAAACATTAATAAGGGTGTCAAGCCAAAATATATAGTGCTATTCCTGTTATCCAGGACCTTTGCACAAAAGGTTTTCAAAAAGTGTCTGGATTCAGATCTTGGAAGTTGAACAGGTGCATGCACTCGCGCGCGCATGCGTTCGTGCGCACACACACACGTCGTATTTCTGATTAACTGCTTATATAAAAATTAAATAAGGTATGGAATCGATGCAGAGTTTTGCATAGTTTTTATTATTTCAAAATAAACCATCTCTAGATCAAGCTGTACTCATGATATCAAATTTAATTAAAAAAAACAGACAAGCTTAACAATTTCATTAATATTGTGGGTCTGAGCCACACAGCTGGCACAGTGCCAACGATCTCAACTACCACCTGGTCTCACACCCCTGGATGTACAGTGGTTATTGACTGAGTCATGGTGGTCGGGGTGCTGGGGTTCCTCAATTAAACAAACTCAGCCTATAACACTAGCATGTGACAGGTTCAACCTCTCAAGATGTGTTCGTTTGTGCTGCCCTTGGCTCACCCTGATAACCTCCATCTGTTGAGGGGATTCCTAACTGACAAATAAAAACGTTAGCAATATATCCAGCGAATACAGCTGCATTCTTCTGTATAACATGTACAAAACTATTTTGAAAAGCAAATGTCACTGTACCTATACATATGTTATAAGCAATATCTGAATGTACGAATATACTACCATTGCTGCTAAAATGAACTCACCTTATTGTACATACCACCCATACAACAGCATACCTCTATTAACCCTTAAGCTGCTGACAGAATTAGAACATATAGGAATTCTGGACTGATATATCAGTCCACAGCATAGCAAGGGTTAAAACAAAAACAAATTCATGCATATTACATGATAATATATTGATACAAGTACAATAAAATATAGCAATCACTAACTAATTCATCTACTATTTCTTTCTTATACACCTTTCACCAACAACAATAACATTACTCAGCAGCCATATTGGCTGTGACCTGAATTTGTTCTTTTAACTGTAGTTCACTCCTGAACAGAGCTACGGGGTCTTAAAGTGTTTAAAAGTCTCTGATATCTGGCCATGACAAATGTGAATAAACAGAACATTCTGATGGGTTACAGTGCTGTCTGCCATCAGAAATGTGTGCTAGCATCCTCCTAATACATCCACAGTGTGAATCCAGAATGTAAAGTCAAAAAGTAACCTCAAGGGAAGGGATTTTCAAAAACTGCTGGTGGTGGCTATCTTAAATGACTTGAGATATTAGTCACACAATTAGTAATAAAAGCTGCTTTAAAAGCGCAGAAAGACATAAAAATATATGGGCAATGAATCTAATTATGTCAGAAATATATTAATGCTAAAAAACTGTACGTGGGTATTATAATTTCCTTACTGGTAATTCCAACTGTGTTTAGGATCCGTCCATGGGCAGGCAGTAGCTGGAATGGGTTTTGTTCTCCTCTCAGCTGAGACAGATATAAAAGTCTGAAAGTGTAAGAACGCACCCCCATCCCATCTCTCTCAGTCGACACCTCTGCCCAAGTCGGTAAGTTAACACTTGTAAAACATCAGAAATAGCATAAATGTTGGCAATAAAGCCTACCAGTCTAGTCATCCCTGAACCAGGGCAACTATTTACAAATTAGGACATATAGTTTATAAGATGGAGTACATCACACAAAACTTGGAGGGCCTGCCTGCCCATGGACGCAGCCTACATACAACTGGAATTACCGGTAAGGCTATATTTTAAGTCCCCTTTGTGTGTTAAATCCTATGGGCAGGCAGAAGTTGGAATGGGCCCTAACAGGAGTCTCAAAAATGGGAAGGGTTAGTGCTGTACAACAGAGCACTACAAACGCTTGTTGAATGCAGCACTGATGGAGCTAAGCACATCACAGGTTAATGCCTAGAAAATGTATGCACAGTGGCCAAAGCAAAGGCCTTGCAAATGTTCTCCAGTGATGTTGAGGTACTGTACGCTCAATGTAAGATGCAGCCAAAGCTCTAGTGGAATGAGCTTTGAGGCCTGACAGGGCCAAACAACAAGTCTAATGGCCGCACGGAGCCACTTAGCTATGGTACGTTTGGCTCGGGCCCACACTTTCTTCCCTGGTGTCAGTTGGGGGCTGTTACAGAAGGATATACATTTCAAGTATATTCTGAGAGCTCTCATCACATCATGAGAAAGCAGGGACAGCTTTGCATTCTTTGGATCTAGGTAAAGGGAAGGTAACATAGTTTCATGCTGCATATGAAAGGCAGATGCCACTTTTAGAGTAAAGAAGGTAACTGTTTGGAGAACAACCTCTTCCTTAAGGAACACTGAGATCTATGAGCTGCTGGTTCCTGGTGGGACATCACTTGGATTTCCCCAAGCTATTTCGCCAAGCAAATGGCCGCTAGGAATAGCATCTTTATGGTAAGGAACCAGAGGAAAATCTCAATAAGAGGTTCAAAGGGGGGATCCAGCATGACTTCTAACATCAAATTAGCCTTCCAGTAAGGAGCAACCTGAGGAATGGAGGGGTTAAGTTAGTGGCATGCATTAATGAAGTGAACAACGTCCAGGTGAGAACCTGGGGGAAGGAATCTACAGTACATAACCCCACATGCCAAACAGAGCCACCACCTGAACCCCAAGTGAAATAACTAATAACCCCTTATCTAGCTCTTCCTTCAGAAATTCTAAGACACTGGACAGAGAAGCAACTGAGGGTCTGATCCCAAAGGAGAACATCAGGAGTGGAACATGTCCTAGACGCTACTGTAGATCTTTTTCATAGTAGTCTACGGTGCATCAGAATGTCAATCATGCCTTGAGAATATTTAGTCTTCATTTATCATCTGTGTTCAGGAGCCACACAGATAGCTGGAACCTCTGAGGGTCTGGGTGTAGGGTCAGTCCCTGATGAAGGTCCATCCTGCAAGGAAGTGGGACTAGTTCACATAAAGCAAGGTGTATCAATTCTGAGTATCACATTCTTCGAGGCCACTTTGGCACAATGAAAATCAAGACTGACAACTCCCTCTGCAGCTTCCTGAGGGGGAAAGGCGTACAGCAATAAGTCTGCCATAGTAGGGACACACAGTCTATTTCCATTGACTTGCTTTTTGGAAAATGGCTAAAGTAACTTGGAGACTTCGCATTTGCCTTGGTAGCCATGAAATCTACTGTGGAGTGCCCCACAACAGCAGAGCATATTAATACTACAAATCCAAAAGGTAAGCTGTGACAGGCAAAGGTGGAAAGGTGCTCACCGCAAACAGGCAACCAGCCTGTGAAAGGCTCAAATAGCAAATCCAGAGAGCAGTGTCACTTTAATCCCTTACAATGAAGTCCACACTGCTAATATTAAATCTAAGTAATGTTTATTGTAGATGCAGGAAGGAAAAAACAATGAAAAGAACTCCCTCCTGATCACGTTGTTGATCCTTCCTGCATCTACAATAAACACTGCTCTCTTAATTTTTATGCTGAGTACCTCCTGGCTGAGTTCCCACTCCCCTGGGTGGAGGATCTGATGGTTGGCCAGTCAGCCTGCATGTTCAGAGCCCTACAAGATGAACTGCTGATAGGGATAGTAAGATTCACTTCTGCCAGCAAAGAACCATGTATGCCTCCATCACCACTGCCCTGCCTTGTATGCCTCCTAGCTTCCTGATATAGGTTACTGTCATGACATTGTCCGATCACACTAGTGCAAGCTTTTTCCAAATCTTGCTCTTGAAGGAGAGCTCTGATCTGAACACTGATCTCATCTCAAGGATGTTGACTGGTAGTTTTTCCTCTGTCAGAGTACAAGTGCCCTGTGCTGAGACCGTGCTGAGTACTGCGCCCCATCGGGAAGGCTGGTATCCATTGTTAGTGAGCCATTGAACATCCTTTAGGAAAACTCCCTTGGGTAGGTTGGGATGTTGGACACACCAGACAAGGGAGACTTTTACTTCTGAGGTTAACTGAATCTTGCCCGTGAGAGACCACGTTTGAACGTCCTATGAGTGATGTAGCAAAATCTGCAGCAGACATGAGTAAAGATTAGCCCATTAAATCACGTTGATGCTTGCCGCCATGAGGCCCAGCATGTTCTGAATGCCTTTGCTGTTTTTGTTGGCTTTGGCCTCAGTCTCTTGCATGCTTTTGAGACTGTTTGAATTCTGTTCAGGGGCTAGGGCTGCAGTGGCTGTGGAAGTGTTCAACAGCACCCTTAGATGCTTCCATAGTTGGACTGGGGTACAGGGGGCCTACCTGAAAAATCAGTAACGGCCCAACGTGGCACATTCACATCAGTATTTCACTCTAATCTGATGAACTAGCTCTGTGTCTTCATCTTACATTTACTTGCAGTGCTCCACATACTCCAGTTAATTAGAAAATAGCTGATAAATGCAAATATTGCCTGAGTTTAGAAGGTGGCCAGGTATACAGTAGACGGGGGTCCACCTGGAAATTTCCAGGTATCCTTGTGGGCCAGTCCGACCTCTTAGCACGCCATGATGAACTCTTCTCGGGATTATATAACCATGAAGTTGTAGTGTGCCTGTTACAGTTGCCACTGCTGTCTATGCCTCCTTGAAGGAGTGTATCCTCATGAGCCAGCCATCCAGAGAGGGATGAACATACGAATCCTTTCTCCCGCAGCTGCACAGCAAGCACTGATATCACTTCTGTGAATATTCGAAGTGCTGCTGACAGACAAACGGCAGGGCCATGTGCTGGTAGTGCATGCCTTTGACACAAAATAATTGGTACTGGCAATGGAATGGATGAATTTGGGATGTGTTGATATGTATCTATCAGATCCAAAAATGTCAGAAATTCCCCTGGACGAACTGCGGCCATTGTGGAGAGTAGAGTTTCCATTCTGAAGAGTGCAACCTTTATTCACCTGAAGAGGTGCTTCAAGTTCAACACAGCTCAGAATCCACCCCTTCCCCCTGTCTTCTCTGGAACAATAAAAAAGATGGAGCATACACCTGTCCCTTGTTGTGATGTTGGGGCCTGCAGTATGGCTCCAATATCCATGAGCTGCTGTATTGTGTTTTGCACTCTTTGTTGTTTGACAGGGTTGTGAATCATTGGAGACCAAAGAAAGAACAGTTACATACCCAATGTAACAGTAGATTTTCAAGAGAATCTCCTCCATTACTCCACATATTGGGAACTATAGCCACCAGGCACTAGGACCACACAAAAAGTTTTGCTAGGTGCGAGCCACCCATGATGATGTCATGCGTCAGCGTCTATATTAACGTGGGCAGCTCCATCACTCATCAGTTCCCCACCAGAGATTAGACTCAGAGGTTTTCCAACCAGGGGGAAGAAGGAGAGCAGACCAGCCTAGGCATATAAGGTAAGGCATAGGGCTGGATATGTAATAGATTCAGTTGCATGACGTACCCCACCCCCAAATCAGCATGGGGATGGAGGGAGGGACGGCATGGACTAATGGAGCTTCTCTTAAAGATCTACTGTTACAGTAAGTATGTAACTGTTCCAGCTTCTTTGAGGAGATTTCCTCCATTAGTCCACACCTTTGGAATGAGTCCCAAGCAGTCCCAACACCAACTGGGAGGTGGATACAATCTGATACATATTCAGGATAGCAGGTCTTGCAGTGCCGCAAGCCCGAAACCACCACACCTACGAAACACTATGTCCAGACTGCAATGTTTAGTGAACATGTGGACAGTGCTCCATGTGACTGCAGCACAAATGTCAGCTACAGACACATTTCTGAAACAAGCAACCGAAGAGGCCATTCCTCTAGTATATTGACCACGAACCACACCAGGAGGTTCCTTACCATACTTCCTATAACAGATCGTAATACAACATGCCAGCCATTTGGGCAGGCACTGTTTTGCCACAGGAGCGCCCTCTTCCTGAGGACAAACAAAGCAAAAGTATAAGCCACTGTATAGGTCATTAGTTAGACCACACCTGGAGTACTGCGTGCAGTACTGTCGTCCGTATCTGAAGAGGGACATTAAGTTACTGGAGGGGGTGCAGCGCAGAGCGACAAAGATGATCAAGGGGCTGGGGGACTTGTCATACGAGAGGAGGTTGAAGGAGTTGAACATGTACTCACTGGAGGAGAGGAGAGACAGGGGTGACATGATTGAAACCTTTAAATACATGAAAGGAATAAACAAGACGGGTACAGAGGGACTGTTCAAAGTAAGGGAAGGGAGGGCCACCAGGGGCCATGATATGAGACTGGAGCGAGGAAGGTTCAGGAGGGAGATGAGGAGACACTTTTTTACAGAGAGGGTGGTCGCTGGGTGGAATGCATTACCTGCTGAAGTGGTATGCAGTAGAACAGTGGACTGCTTCAAACGAGGACAGGACAGGACAAGGGGGAGTGTTAATGAAGGGGAAGGGTGGAATGGAGGGGCAGCTGCAGAATAAGGGGTGCTAGCTGCACATTCGAGCAGACTTGATAGACCTCTAGGCCTTTATCTGCTGGCAAATTTCATATGTTCGTATGTTCGTAAAAGTTGAGAGGACTTTCTGCAGTCCTTGGTGCAATTCACACAGTACCTGAGTATTCTATGTCCATCTAAAGTCTAAAGCAGTGCCTCACCCTGACCGGCATGCTCAGGGTAATAAACAGGAAGATGTACCTTTTGATTCAAGTATAAATGTAGCTAGCCGGCCCAGCAGTGCTGAGGGTTGAGGTGCCGGATGCCACACCTGACGCCACGCCAGTGACCCAGGGTCGGGAGCAACCTCGGGTGCTGGAGGGTCGACTGGGGGGGGGGGGATCAAGCATCCGAGGGACTGCTCTCCTCTGGGAAGGGTGGGAGGGGACGACTACGGATGCACTGGTGGTGACTGGGAGTCGGTGCATGCCCAGGTTAGCTGTGGGGTCAGCGTGGGCCGACGTTGGACGTGCCATGCGACAGACATGTGCACAGCAGTGTCCTTGGTGTAACTGCATGCCCACGCCATGGGGGGGAGGCAAGCACAGAAAAAACCTCCACATGCACAATGAAAGTGGACCTAAGTCAGCTACCCTAGTGTCCGCTCCCTGGCCTTCCACGGTGTGCGGGGTAAGTACCCAATGCAATGTGGCTGGGAGGGGCAGGACATAGGGGCCGGAGAGCTCTGGCTGCGGCTGGGTCAGGGCAGAGGAGACAGCTGGAACCCCCCAGCCGAGGAGAATAAATAAAATAAGTAAAAAAAAAAAAAAGTATAAATGTAGCTACCACCTTCCGCAGTCGGCAGAAACTTAGGACTTGCATGCAAAAAGACTCTGTCTTTGTGGAAAATCCAGTAATGAGGCTCACACATTAGAGCCCGCAGCTCTGAACTTCAAGCAGAAGAGACTGCAACTTAAATTAGCATTTTCCATGATAAGAAACGTAGGCCACAACTCTCGACCTGCTCACAAGAGCCAACATCAGTTTATCAAGTACATAATTCAAGTTCCAAGGCAGGAGTGGATTGCAGATAGGAGGTTTCATATGAAGAATACCTTTCAGACATGTACAGGACACCTGACAGGGCCACTGTAAGACCACCAATATCTGCATGAAAAGCTGAGGTAGGTGCCAAAGGCACCTCGAGTAATACAGTAGACCAGAAACCAACAGACATAGCAAGTATCCCAGCAAGCATTTACCGGACATGCAAAAGAGGCCAAATTCCTGGAAGCAGTCCACAGAGTGAACTGCTTCCATTTCAAGGAATATTTATTGTCTGGCAGAAGGCTTTCTAGCCACAATTAGTCCATCAGCAACTTTCAAGGATACCCCAAGACATGCAATGGCTATTTCTTTTTTATATATATAGATTTTTATGCAGTGTTTTTACTCGTTTTTGGCCGTCCCCATGCCCCGGGCGTGCATGCGCGTATAGAGGCATGCACACACCACGCCTTGAGGAACCCTCCCACTACTTGCCACCCCCTCCTGCCTATGCTACCCACTGGACCTCCACCTGATGGGAGCAGAACTACGGGGGGGGGGGGGTGACAACCTCCCTGGGAGAGAAGAGCTGCCTTTTGGCTGCTCAATCCTGCTCCCTCCCGCCCCTCCATGCCAGTTCTCCAATGACACGAGGTCGTTCCCAAATCTATGTCGCCAGCATGACACAAGATAAGACGTCCAGCGTCTCAGCCCTCTGTGCCACTGGGCCATCACAATGGCTGTTTCTTCAGGAGCCATACACACAGATGTAAGGACTTCATGTCTGGATGGACCAGAAATCCCTTTGCCTATGACAAGACCCTACTACTGTAGTAAAGGGACAGGAGACTCCACTGCCATCTGTTACAGAAACAGAAACCATATCTGGCTGGCCCATACTGCAGCAATGAGGATAAGCATGGATTCTCTGTCCGCAGCCTGAACAGCACACTCTGTATCTGTGAAATTGGGAAATTAACACATGAATTTCCCTGTGCAAAAAAAAAGGTCCACTCGTCTCACCAGAAAACTCCAAGCCCTAGAGCAGATAAGCAGAAAATGCTGCAATGCTGTGTTGTGTGGGGACACCAAAAGGTCCAGCCCTGTCTGGGCTGACAGATGGAGACCATGGGATGGACAGACCATAGTCTCATTGCCCACAGGACCCTTAGTGTCCACGGAGGGATCCTCATATAAAGACTGGCCAGTGCCATCACACAATGGCTGCAGCCAGGACACTTAGGAGACTCCTGTATACTAGCTGTGCTGTAGGCAGTCAGGATGTCTGCCCTGTCCAACGGCAGAAAAAAATAACCCTTCTCTGTTTCTTTTTCCAAACACTGCTCCTATGTATTGAAGTCATCAACAGGGAGTCATCACAGCCTTTGGCACATGTACTGTGACTCTTAAATCCTCACACAAAGTGCCTTGTCCAAGACAGTATATGTAGGAGAGTTTCCCTTGAACTGGATTTCAGTAGCCAGTCATCCACATAAAGAAAGAAATAAAGGCCTTCCCCATGGGGTTGTTGCCACTACTGCCCAAGCAGTTGGTAAAGACCTGTGGTGCAAAAGTCAGGTCAAAGGGCAAGACTCTGAACCGGTTAATACTCCTTCCAGGATAAAGCAGAAGTATTGCCTGGGAACATTTCTCATCTTGACATGAAGGTATGCCTCCATCATACCCAGGAAAGAAAGCCAGTCCCTTGTTTGTAACAGGGGGTTGAGTGACAGCCTGCAATGTTGTAAGCTCCCTGCTACTGTTTCAGATACAGGGAGAATCTGCCCCTACCAACCATTCCTTGATGTAATATCTGGAGTGGAGATATATCCTGCAAACAGTCATGCAGAACCAGTGGTGCCAGTGCCAACTGTACCTACTGCTTTGGGTGATTTTATACAGACATCTGGGGGAACGGGAGCCAGTATGGTGGCACCTCCCCCACTTTGCCTTGCTGACAGCCGGCATGGCTACTGCTGGCAGCAGGCTAGTGATGGAAGCCCCTCCCATGACCCCCTAGCTACAGTGGGATACAGGGACTTGATAGATGTTAGAATCATTTCCGATGTCTGAAGGTATTTTAGGGCTTCTTTCACATCACAACCAAACAGATTTGCCCCTCCAAAAGGGTCCTTTAACACTGCTTGTTGTACATCATTTACAAAACGAGCAACCCCCAAGCCAAGAATACTGCCTCATACAATTGCCAGAAGCAATCAGGTTGTCTGAAAAAAAATATATATACATATATATATATATATATACTATATATATATATTTTTAAGGAGGGTTTAGTTAGCAAACAAGGATGAATACAGATGAACCAGAAGAGGGGGATGCAGGGAGTGGTGCAGTGCAGTGGATGTAGGGCAGCAGTCTTCAGGAGAACGTTCTGGGGACTGTGATGCTGCCCCATATGTAAGCACCTCTCTGGGTTGAGGGTGGAGACAGCCAGTCTCCAGGCTGAGCTGGATGGACGACTGGGGACCTTCATCCCCAGCCACTACCACAACGACTCCCCAGGCAGGAGGTTGGATGGACTACAGTGGGTTCAGGGAGGGTGAGGGAGGTGAAACGGAGACACATCACCAGACCAGTCCAACTAAGGAACTCCTTTGCTGTCCTAGAGGAGTGGGAGAACCCCACAAGGGAACCCACAGGATGTGCAGGTCCTCCAGGAGGGAGACCTGGTGGCGGGAGCTAGAGGACCCCTGTGGAAGAGGAAGAGGAAGCTACTCCTGGTGGGAGACTCAACTGTCCAGAGAATGGATTTGGGAACAGGTAACAAGGTGGAGACTGAGGTGAAGTGCCTTCCAGGAGGCACAGCTTGGAGGGAGGGAGAGCTGATTCAGAGGATCACTAAGATGGTTGCTAAGGTGGGAGGGGCCTGGAAATTGTTGTTCACCTTGGGACAAATAACCTAACCAGGGATGAGGCAAGTTTGGTGCAGGAGTAGTTTAGTGAGCTGGAAAGAAGCCTTGGGGAAGAAGAGAGCTCTGTGACATTCTCGGAGGTGCAACCAATCCACGGCAAGGGGGAGGCTAGGAATCACCACATCAGAAGCTTTAACACTTGGTTGAAGGGCTGGTGTGGGGTAAGGGCTCTGGGTTCATTGGGGACAAAGGTCCTACCTGGAAGGATGCAGGCCTGTACAAGGACAATGGCCTTCATCTGTCCAGGAGGGGGACAGCGGTCCTGACTGAAAAGTTTGAATGCTTTCTGAGCAAGCATTTAAACTTGCCAATGGAGGGGGGAGTTGGATCAGGTAGACCCAAGCAGCTCACCCCCACAGGACAGAGCAGCCAGAAAGGAAGATCAGAAAGCCAAACTGTTGTCAAACACAAATACAAGGGGGGTATCAGAAGAACGGAGGGAACAGAGGAAGGACACCGGAGATAGGGGGAGGAAAGAGGAAGGCACAATCAGAAATGAAACAGAGACAGGCAGCAGTAAATGGAAAGTCATGTATACAGATGCTTCAGCCTGGGAAATAAAATCCCAGACCTGGAGGTCCTTATGACTGAGGCAGACCTGGATATAGTGGCAATAACAGGAACATGGTACACATCAAACCACGACTGGGAAACAAGAGTACAGGTTGTGCCCTATTCAGGAGAGATAGGGAGGGTAATAAAGGGGGGAAGGTAGCCCTGTATGTCAAGGAGGGAATAAAAGCTATAGCTGTACAAGGTAGGCAGGGAGAGGCTGAGGCACTGTGGGTCACCCTTGAGCCAGGCAATGGCGTAGCAATTTGCACAGGAGTGATCTACAGGCCTCCAAATCAAGTGGAGGAAACAGGGAGTTGGAAGAAGTCATACATGAAATGGCAACAAAGGAGGGAGGTGCTGCTGCTAGGGGATTATAACATGCCAGACGTGGGCTGGACCACCCCAGCAGCTGCATCAACCAGGAGCCGAGACATCATGGACTCTCTGCAGGGTTCAGACCTCAGGCAGTTAGTACTTGAACTCACCAGAAATAAAGCGATTCTGGATCAAATACTGACCAAAGGGGATAGAATCACATAAATCCGGGTGGATGGACACCTGGGGTCTGACAACCACTATACAGTTTGGATCAACATGGACACAGGGTTGCAGTTGAGTCACACCAGGACAAAAGTCATGGATTTTAGGAGGGCGGATTTTGAGGGGATAAGGAGATATATCAAGGAAGCCCTGGCAGGAAAGGATTGAAGAAAGGGTAGAGGAGCAATGGTGGAGGGAACAAACCTGTAAATTAAGCTGACAAGCAAAAGCAGGAGAAGGAAGAAGCCACTGTGGTTCTCAATGGAGGTAGCAGAGAAAGTTAAGGGCCAAAAAGAGGGTGTTCAGAATATACAAGGGGACATAGAAGGACGAGGTCAGGGAGGTGTACCTAAAGAGCCTGAGGGAGGCAAAGAAAGCTATCAGGAGTGCAAAGGTGCAGCATTAAGACTAGCACAGACAGAGAAGAAAGGAGATAAGGCATTCTATAGGTACATCTGTGAAAGAAGAGAAGCCAAGGGTGGGATTTTACAGCTTTTGGGGGGAGGAAGGTGAGTGTATGGAGGGGGACCAGAAAAAGCAATAAATACTGAATAAATACTTCTGTTCACTATTCACTGAGAAAGGGGAGAATCAGGGACCACAGCTAGGTATCACATATGGGGAATAGGGCAAGTAAAGGCCAGTCCTGCTACAGAAGGGAGGGTCCTAGAGGAGCTCACTAAACTGAGGGTGGACAAGACTATGGGACTGGGTAGCATACTTCCTAGAGTATTAGAAGAACTAAGGATGGAGCTGGCAGCACCACTAGCAACCCTGTTCAGTGAGTCCCTCAACACTGCAGTGGTTCCAGATGACAGGAGGAGGGCTTATGTAGTCCCTTTACACAAAAGTAGAAGCAGGGAGAAGGCAGAAAACTATAGGCTAGTCAGCCTCACATCAGTGGTAGGTAACATTATGGAGGCATTGCTTAAGGCAAAAATTGGGGACCACCTGGCAGCCAACGAGGCAACAGATCCGAGGCAGCATGGCTTCACAGTGGGAAGGTCATGTCAAACAAATCCGATAGATTTTTTTGATTGGGTGACAAAGGTTATGGGCCGGGGGGAGCAGCAGATGTTGCCCATCTCGACTTCAGTAAGGCCTCTGACACCTTTCCGCATTGAAGGCTGGTGACAAGTTGGCCAGCCTAGCAGTGGGCCAAAAGATGGTGAACTGAGTTAGGAACTGGCTATGGGATAGGAGGCAGAGGGTGGTGGTAAATGGGATCCAGTTCGAGGAGAATAGAGTGACCAGTGGGGTACCTCAGGGATTGGTCCTGGGATCAGTCCTTTTTAATGGCTTCATTGGTGATATTGCAGAGGGGCTAGAGGGGAAGGTTTGCCTATTTGCAGATGACATCAGATCTGCAATAGGGTAGACACTCCAGATGGAGTGTAGAAAATGAAGCGGTCCCAGGAAAAATTGGATAAATGGGTTCATTGGGGACTAGGGTCCCACCTGGAAGGATGCAGGCCTGTACTGTGTCAACTGAGGTTCAGTGCAAAGAAATGCAAAATCATGCACCTGGGGTGAAGAAACCCTGCACAGAGCTACAGGATGGGGGGGGGGGGGCTGCTGGCTGTCACCAGGGAGGAAAAAGATTTGGGGAACACCATCTCAGATGACCTAAAGGTGGCCAAACAGTGTACTAAGGTGGCAGGGAGAGTCAGTGGTATGTTGGAGTGCATAGGAAGGGGTATCATGAGCAGAAGAAGGGAGGTAGTGATACCACTGTACAAAACACCGACGATGAGGCATCATATGGAATACTGTGTACCATTCTGGAGGCTGCATCTTCGTAAAGACACAGACAAGGTAGAGGCAGTTCAGAGAAGGGCAACTAAGATGGCACAGGGCTTGCACCAGAAGACATATAAGTAGAGATTAAGGGGCCTCAACATGTATACATTGGAAGAGAGGAGGGAACAGGGTGCTATGATAGAAACCTTCAAGTATCTTAAAGTAAATGTCGAAGGTTTCCATAGCAAATGGGACTAGTAACCTATGTGTTGTGAATCAGTCTCCTACCATTCAAACTGCCAAATACCACTGTTTTCCATGAAAAAAATCATTTTATTTTGGTGCTCTGCTTCATTTGCATAACCCGTCCCTTTTGTTCTCAGTGCTGTGATATCAGACCAGAGAAACAAAGTTACTGTATCCACAATGCCTCACTATGTAAATTAGTATACAGGGTATTATATTTCTGTGCTCACTGAAGAAATAGTAGCCAACATCTCTCAGTACAGAAGTCTTGTAGCTAAATACGGTATGTACAATGCATTGCTATGAAAATAAACAAACAAGAGCTTATATTGTTGACACCACCACACAAATATGGGACAGCATCTCAGAGTAAGGAAACTGTAAAACAGGTTTGCATTTTACCCACAATGCCTTGCTGCAGTTATTTAAATATTACTGATCACCACCAGCAACATAAGGGACTGTACATCTGAGTAAGGCACATTTAAGGCAACATTATAAATTACCCAGAATTCCTTGTTGTGTGTAAAACAATGACAGCTCCCTGGTATGACATCATTTTGGGGGGTGGCCACACACTGGAAACTGGAGGACAAAATCCTGATAAAACAGTAGAAAAATGACAATGACAGCTTTTTTAAAACAAATTGAATGTTTCCATGTTCATAATGGCATGCCATGTGTAACAGGCATTTGGGAACTTCAATATTTACTTTAAGAGTATAATAAGTCGTATGGGGACATCTTCAATTTAGAAGGGCTACAAGAACAAGGGGGTTACGATATGAGATTGCTTGTAGGGGGCAGAATAAGGGGGAATGTAAAGAAGTCTTTCTTCAATGAAAGGGTGGTGGATACATGGATTAGCCTGCCACAGGAGGTACTGGAGGCAAGCACAGTGGAGGAATTCAAAAATGCATGGGATAGGTGTAAGGGTACCCTAGATGTGGGGAGGAGAGGCTAAGCTGAAGACCACTTAAGGTCAGCAGCCACTGATGCAGGTAGGGAAAAAGGGAAGATTTGATGGGCCTAGCAGCCTTTATCTGCTGACAAATGTTTATATGTTTCTAGAAGCAAAAGCCTTGGCAGAGGCATCAGAGAACTCACAGACTGAGCCAAGCAAAAGTCTGTCAACCTCAGTACCAGCCTTTATAGTGTTAAGCAACTCATTCTTGGCAAACCCTTCAAGCAAAGCCGTGCCTGTAGCTTTTGCAGTTCTGCACAGGCTATTTTGATATTTGATCATATGGTGGCCTGGTAGTTTGCAATTCTAAGGCCTAGTGAGGCTGAGGTACATGTACGCTTGCCTATCACCTTCAGCCTCCTAGCATCCTTATTAGAAGGCAACGTACTCATGTGTCTAGGTGCTTTAGACCTCTCATGAGCAGCCATTATGATTACAGGGTCAGTTTCTGGTTGGTTAACATAATAAGCAGGGTTTTAAATAATTGATTAGCAGTTTTTTCCCGGGACAATACTAACGGTACAGAAAGTATTTATATAGGTTTTCTAGAAGTGTTATGTTTGTTAAACACAATGAGGCAAGTGCTATACATTTTTACAATGTTTTAGCACTTTTATGAGCAAAACGCTAATCAATCTTTAGAGTTAAATAAAATCCTGATAAGGCTTAGCAGGCTCAGCAGAAGGGGCTGGATACTGCTTATCAGCCTTTCTAGTACTGTAGGCAGCGCGTTTAGTCTGTACCATATAGCAAACAGCATTCTCTGATGCAGGATATATAATGGTTCATGATTATATTCTACCTCATTGTTTACATCCCTATAAATGAAGGGAGTTGCAGTGTCCTGGGGACACCATTGGCTTCTGAGAAGGAGGATGCTGTTATGTGCTATTAGCATGCTTTGACAGTATTTGACAGCTCTGGGGGTCTCAGTTCTGAGGCTGAATCTCTGGCAAATCTCACAAGTCCCCACACTGTAAAGGCCTGAGCAGCACACAAAAACTCTGTGTGTGTGTGTGTGTGTGTGTGTGTGTGTGTGTGTGTGTGTGTGTGTGTGTGTGTCTTTTAAATTTTCTCTCAACACTTACAAAACCAAAATGAAAGGTATTTCTACTTTGACGGCATAGAATGATGACACAATACACTTATAAAAAAGTAAATACACAACAATGGCTGGTTGACATTTCTTTCAGCATGTCCGAGGCTGATCGATGGTGAGAAAAGAACTGAGGAATGATGGGGCCGTCCACGTTTTCACAGATGCTGATGCATGACGTCATCATGGCCAGATCTGGCTAGCAAAAGTTTCCATGCAGTCCCAGTGCCAGTTGGCTATAGTTCCGCAGGTGTGAACTAATAAAGGAGAGATCCTCAAAGAAGATAAAAGTGTTGCAATGAAGCATGTAAAAAAAATCCATGTAGTAGCCTTTGAAACAACTTCTAATCTGATCCACAAATTGCTACCGTCTTGCCCCAAGATTACGAAAAGGGGAAGAAACCCACTGGTTAAAGTGATTTTCTCACAGTCTCACATTCAGGGGTAACTTGCATTAAACTGAAGCCTGTGCTGGTGATAGTCAATCTCCATAAATTATTTTACTGTGGCCGTTATTGAATGGGAGGGGATCGTAGTTTGGCCCCAACAAGGTGACCAGCTAATTCCGTCCACTTCCCAATTAATTTCCAAGCCCCTGCGTTATGACATGCAGCCAGGGACAGCACAGGGGCACACCCCATTGAAATGAATGGCGGCATTTTTTATTAGCATTTTCTACATTATAATGGCAAGTAAGAGATTAATGAAGGCCACCACTCTACTAACAAGGGCCTCATTAGTCGAGCAGTGGCCTTCATTAATCTTTAACTTGCCAGCATAATGTAGAAAATGGTAATAAAAAAATATCCCACTCATTTCAATGGGGGTGTGGAAATGAATCAGGAAGTAGAAGGGATCAGCTGGCCACCTTGTCAGGGCCAAATCGACTGGGGAGAGGTGACAAGTGGGGTGCCCCAGGGCTCCGTACTGAGTCCTGCTCTGTTTAACATCTTTGTATTATTTTTGCAAACTTCAGGATATTTGTGGATTGTGAAGTTTGCAAATGATACAAAGCTTGGAGCCATACTAAGACAAAAAGACAATATAACTGCATTCCAAAAAGACATAGATAAACTTAACACGTGGGCAGAGAAGCATAACATGAAATTTAATATCAACAAATGTGCCGTAATGCATTTCGGTAAGCACAATATGTTAGATAAATACACATTAAATAGAAATATCATAAACACTGTTGACAGTGAGAAAGACCTGGGGATCCTGGTTACTAATAACATACAGTAACATTTGAACATTACACAGTTGAGATTGTTAAAAAGACTAATAGAATGATTAACTGTATATTCCGGCATTTCAAAAGCAGATAGTGCAGTATTAATGCCACTATACAAAGATCTAGTGAGGCCCCACCTAAAATGTGGAGTACAGTTCTGGAGTCTGAGGCATGAAAGAGATGTGATTTTGCTTGAGAAAGCTCACAAAAGAATAACCAAAAGGGTAAAAAATTGCCAACATTTAGGATATGATGACAGAATTTGGAATTTTTCACTATTTACATTGGAATATTGTACACTGAGGGGTGACCTCTGTCTGGTTTATGCTATATTCAGGAATCAGGACCTATGGGAATGTGTAGGTCTGGAGAGGAAGGAAATGATATGCACCAGAGCCCATTGTTTTCACTTAAGGGGTGAACACTGTAAGACCAACAGGAGAAAATCATGACTTAATCAAAGGGTGGTAACACCATGGAATAATCTTCCATCTGATATAGTTGACAGTGAATCAATTTCCATATTTAAAAATAAAATGGCACCAGTCCGGTGGCACAGTGGGTTGAGGCGCTGGATGCCACACCTTGAACCATGCCAGCGACCCGGGTTCAGGAACGGACTCGGGGCGAAGGAGGCTGGCAGGGGAAGGAGACGATTGAGCATCCGGAGGACTGCTCTCCTTTCCTGGGGTGGGTTACGGGATAGCCCCACTCTGTAGTGGCCCTGGTGGAGACCAGGGGCACTACACATAGCGGCGTAGGAGGGTCTCAAGATAACCAGAAAACAGCTTTGGCATTCGCCGTATGACATCTTCCATCCTCCACACCACCGGAAGCCTCCAGGAGCCTCCTCCTCCACAGGGACCGTAAAGTAATAGTGTGCTGGGTTTCCCTCTCCCCCTGTGCCTTCCCCCTCGGGACAAACTCGGGGGTCAGCTGCAATATGTAGAAGCAGAGGGGAGAGTTCCTGAATAGGATGTCCCGGGATAGTGGAGTACTAGGAGGCCAGAAGAAGAGGCAGTCACTGGAGTGTAAGGTGGGGTAAAAAGATAACAAAAAAAATAATAATAAACTGGATATATACTATGCAGCTAGGAAAGTTCCATTTGAGACACTTAGGTCTTAAATGGCAAGACAGTCTTGGCAGAAGCCATTGTCACTTATGAAACTAATGAAATTACGGTCCCTTCCCATTCAATGATGGCCGCAGAAAAATCGACTATCGCCAGCACAAGTTTTAATTCAATGTAAGTTACCCCTGAATGTGATTAAATCATTTTAAATAAAAAGGTTGACAAATTAATAGGGAACAAAAACAGAATGTCTCAAAAATACAAAAACTGAAAAAAAAAACCACCAAACACCAGGAATAGGTACATATACAAGGAAGCTATAAGACTGGCAAATAAAAAGAGCATTGAAGAGTCCAAAGAAATACTGAAACCAATTTGGCAGTCTCTAAGGGAGATTTGAAGGCTCTTTATGCTTACGTAAATTCTCATAAAGCAAATGATAGATCAATGTGATCCCTAACGACAAGAGCAGGGAGCATAAGCAATCTGAAAGAAATGACAGATGAATTAAATAGTTATTTCGCTTTGGTATTTGACACTGCAGGAGAAATTCAGTCAGACAATCGTGGCAAAGCTATTACTGGTCCACATAGCTCAATTACAGACATATCCAGCAAAGAAACAACTGAGCAAAAACTAAATAAAGTAGATGTAGAAAAATCTGCAGGCCCAGATGATTTCCAACCAGGGGTATTAACAGAACTAAAGACAGTATTAGCATTTAGAAATTGGCAATGGAAATCTTAGGATTGGATACCAGGATTCCATAGCAATGCATCTATTTCTCAATACAGCCCTCTCATAACAAGTGCCAACAGCACGCCCCAAAAGCAAACCAGTATCCTTGTGCCAGTTAAAATTTAAAATCATCTAGCCACCATCTTATTCCTCTCGATAAGCAGATGATCAACTGAGGTGGCCCACCCACTGAGTGAGAGGTCATCTCCCACACACCCAGTATAGCCAAACCATAACTATTTAAAAAAAAAAAAGACATCCTTAATATAAAAAGTTTCTCAGCCACAGCAGACTTTAATAAGGGCCAGAGGTACTAACAGCGCCCGCCCCCTTAAAAACCAGCCGATATAGCAGGTGCTGCAAGACGGCAACAAGTCTGTATGTCTGTGGAGCTGAACTTACAAAGTACCACCACTGCTTCTGAGTCCGATTCTCCCAATTGCACATCTACTAAAATAACTGCCCTGCTATGTAAAGTACCCTGTTTCATTACAGCACAACAAAACTACAGTAAAACACAAATATACCTGTGTTTGAGAAGCTTAATTTCTTTTAGCTCCTGCCACAGTCAACCTCCTTACATATACGGTTTCTATCCTCAGTAGCTCCATAGTGCTACATCTTGTACTCTAACATATAAATGGAAGCAACAGATTGTGTAAGAAATGAATAATAATTGAATAAGTAAATTAAAGAGAACATCAAAAGACAATTACCAATTTTAAGCCCAATGTGTGTGTGTGTATATATGTGCATGTGCATATGTGTGTGTGTGTGTGTGTGTGTGTGTGTGTGTGTGTGTTTAGGGGGGTAACCGTTACAAGTCCAAAAGTCAGAGCTACAGAACCTCAATTAGGACAAAACTCCCTACCTCAACAAAAAAAATCATTGTAATGTAGGTGGAGGAATTATTTTATTACAAAAAAAAAATAAAAAAATTAGGGAGTTAATATTTTAACATGAAAGTATATTTTTTTCAAACCCATATAATACAGTTTGCCATTTTCTAAGTGCAATAATACCCTCTGGGGTGGATGGTATTGGGCAATAGTGTTGTTCAGAGTGAGGTAAACTTCCCAACACTGTATACATTTCTTAGAATCTTTAGCTGCTCAGAATAAAACAAAGACCCATAAGTGGGTCCTGGATTGCCAGACAAAACCCCTTGATCCTAGAAATAAGAAAAAAACTTGACTTGTAGTTTTGCAGCAAACATCACAGCCCCCCCACACAAAAAAAAAAACCCTCAGTCTCATAGTTCAGTCTCCTGGAAGGATAAGTAGTCTGGTGTAGAGCTGCTGGCAAATGAGGACTGTTACCACAACTGTTACCACATTGCAATGCACAACGGACTCTCTGTAGCTGACTGAGTCACCCTTGGCTGGATCACTGAAGCATCGACTAGGAAAAATACGCCAGAAGCAAAGGGAAATGGTTGCTCAACTCTGCAATCCGAATGAGTATCTGTGCGCAAGTTGGCCACTGCTCACCAGAGCACATTCATGGCTATGCACAACGTGGCTGCTGTGCAACCTGAGCATGTGAGCCCACCTTCCTTGGTTGCACTAAGCTCTGCAGCTACCAGACTCCTGGGGCACTCTCTCCGAAAATGAAAATGTCCATCTTGTACCTGGGCTCAGTAAGGGAACACTATGCCTCCCAGCTCCAAGGGAGAGGGGCCCTGGCAATCCTTCCAGGCACTTCAGCCCTGGGTTCCTCCACTGACTTCTCCAGCCGCACTACAAGGCTTGCTCCACAGGAATCTTCAGCTGCTGGGGACTCAACAGGAAAGATGGAAAAAAAATATATGTTGAAAACAAGAACGTTTCCCTGCTAGGCCAGGAGCTGTCTTCAGCTACAGGTCAGACAGAAAAGACAGACGGTGGTGGGATAGAAGATGTTTCCTTACACTACAGTATCTGACTTTTCTATCTGTCCCAGCTGAGAGGGGAAGACAGCCCATTCCAACTACTGCCTGCCCATAGGAGTCAACACACATGAATTGTTTTGCCGATTATCAAATACTGCTGCTACTTTAACACACGTCACACAGTGTCCAGGAAACCTAGAAATAGACAGTGTAAAAGCTGCAGAGGGAAAATGGAAAGCATACTCTGTGGCAGTGAATAAACTAATAAAACATTTTTTTTATGAAAATAGCCAAAGCATATCATCACGTTGCATTGGACTGAAAGAAACTATCAACTATTCAAATGTACACACATTTGAAATTGATTTCTATCACTAGCCAACTGGACTGCATGATTAAGGACCTTTCGCTATCACACTGCTTCTCAGAGGAACCAGCCCTAAGGCACTCATTTAATGTTGGTGGTGCATCAGGTTAGTGAGGCAATGGTGAGAACTTCTCCAGAAGCCACAAACTAGGGAAAAAGTTAAGAACTGCAGTAAGGCATACCTCATGGATTCAAAGCATGTTTGTCTCTCTTGTGAAAACGTTTAAAAACGCAACATTTCAACACAATTCAGCTTACATTCTATATACTGTGCATTTCTCTTGCCTTTGTTCAACACATGTTCAACGCTGATAAACCTGCGCTGAAATGGATCCTTTTCTCCTGAAGTTCACCCGTTTCTGCTGCTCCTTTGCTGAAGTCCTAATCTGTGACATTACAGTGTGCTGCTGTGGAAATGATTATGACATCACAAAATGAGGACTGTGAGGATTAAACAACAAAGGCAGATAAACAGGGGGGTGCGTTGCATAACCAGCCATCTTCTGCAGCAGCTCTGATCGCTCACTCTAGAATCAGTTTAAAATTACTTTTAAAACCCAAGAATTGCATGAAATTTGAGTATTTAGATGTTTTCAGTGCACTGAACTACCAAGCTGAGTTTTGGGCAATTAGCTTGAGAAATGGGTCTGAAACAGAACAGAACTGCACCAGCATTCTCCCAGCCCATGAATCCTTCCTTAAAGCAGCAGTGCAACAAACAGTTATTCCAAAAAGCTAATTTTCTGCTATGATTATGAAAAATATTGGCAGAACTGCTGATTTGGGTTTTCTGGATGCTTCCTATGATTTGCATTTATTCTGGATCCTTACCCTCCTCAGGTCTTCAATACTATTCCTATGCAAAAATTAGGCTGCCATATTTTTTCTTGAGAAATAATCATTTAAAAAGTTTCATAAAATTCTAAAAGGAAAACAAAAACTGAAAATGTTACCACCAAAATAAACTGGAAGACATCTGGCATCAATTAGGAAGAAAAAAGGTGAGGTCAAATGTTAGCCCATGTTCGTTGCACTGCTACTTTAAAGCAAGCCCAAGTGGGCCAGGCACACAGCTGATGTTAGTCTACAGCGTACCGACGATAAACTTGACCAAATGAATTTAAAGCTTACTGCAGTGAAGACTTACGTAAGTGCCTTAGAGAAAAACGTTACAGTGACTGAAGCAGGAATAACAGAAGGCAAGCAGCAAACGCAGCAATGTGGGCTGGTTAATGCCTCAGTAACACAGACTATGTACCTTCTCATGGTAAAGGTAGACGCATTAGAAAACCAAGAATGCATGAACAATATTAGGTTTGTGGGCCTACTAGGTAGGTTCGTACACTGATCTTAAATACTACACTTGAAATGTTTTTTAATAAAATATTATTTGCTGAACTCAGGGGACAGAAAATGGCTGTTGTATGTGCATGTATCTACCACAGTGTACCAAGCCCAAATTAATAGAAGCAGCTCTAAAAAGGGAATGTACCCACTTGGTAAAGTTTATTATATGAGTACCCTTTACAGTACTCCACAGTCAATACCAATAGGATATTTCCTGTCCATCCTATAGGCTGATGCATGATCCAATCAAATTTGAGTTGGCTGGATGCCAACCCCCAGACTATCTCAGCAGCTCCAGCGTGATACTTTCCTAGCAGAAAAATAGACAAAACAAAACGCAGGCAAACAAAGCAAAGGCCAAAACTAGAAGTTCTGGTAGTGCGGAAATATGTAGTCCTTAAAGTAATTGTGGAGATGCTGACAAAGTCGTAAGAGATTTATTTAAATACCAATATACAGTATTCATTAAGAAAATTAAAGCAGTAGAAGCAGACAAATTAATGTCCATACTGGTGTCTTCATATCTAATATAGCCAATATCACCACTGAACTCTAGTCATAGATTCTTTCAAATCCATCAGCTTATTGAGCCCAGCCACTGTGAACCAAGATACACTGAGGTGGGCTGCAGAGTACTGTAAAGGGTACTCATCTAATCACCTTAACCAGGTGAGTAAATTCCATTACATCTCACACCTTTTATACTACCCCGTAGCCAGGGCTAGAAATAATTTTTTTGAGATGCCTGTCTGAGGGACAGGTGGGGTGTAAATTCTGCCTGTTCGACAAAAGTTTTACCTGTCCACATTGTTGTAAGACTTTTCTTCACTGCTGTCTCAAACACTGTAAAGGGTTGTGTGCATCTGTTCTGTTGACAGCAGCAGTGAGTGTGAGTGCCCTCTTTAAATTCAGCTGTTATTTTCCAATCCCCTCCACTAGCAGATCATAACAACAATCCTGTACAGCTTTTTTATATTAATATAGCTAGTAAGACTACTGATCTGCAAGCTCCAGCAAGCAACCAACAACTCTGGAGGGCTTTACACTGTCTGATCAAGAATACACATGCAGAGACTTTAATCCCCCTCCTCACTGTTTGACAGTCTCGGTCTGGTCAAGTTCTTTTTTTATTCAATTTCAGTCCCCCCTCCACTTGCAGAACACAAGAGAGTCTGTGGGGCAGATGTGTATATATTTATTTTGAAATGGCTAGGAGATCTGTTTGCAGCAGCTTAGACGGACAGAATATATTCCGTCCCCTTCTTCTCCCCTGGTCAGTGCCTGCTTTGTTCTATTAGTTCTTTTCATTAATTAGTCCCTCTCCACTCCCCTGCACAAACAGAGAGCCCACAACAACACTTAAGGCAAGCCTGCCTTAACTGATTTTGTTAGTACAGTCAACAGAACGGAGAAGAGCAACAGCCTGCCTGTGTTACTGTCTTATTTTATATATTTAATTTCTTTCATTTTACAATTGGCTTCAGATATCCTAGGATAGGTTTCTGCACACTAAATGGAGGGATGCTTCTTTTTAAATTAAAAACACAACACAGTAACTGTCTGGTGCCTTGTCTGTGCCATCCTCTCCCAACTACTTACAGAGATCCAACACCAGAGATCCAACACCACAGACCTGCCTGCCTACCCCTTTTTAATCTCCAGAAGCCCAGAAAACATTTTTTTTTATGTAGTGGTGAATAGTATTTTTGAATAGTATGCAGCCAGTAAATGCCATTGAAGAACTTACTCTTCTACTCCACGACGTCCAAACGATTCAAAGGATAGATTGAAAATGAGGAGCGGGAGCAACCGCAATGTGCAGTGACAGTCTGTGCATGCATGGTTGCCGTAATCTACCCTTACTGGGAGACTCTTCCTGCCTGCCACCACTCATCTACTTTTGTGCTGCTCAGGGTCTACATAGAGAGGTCAGATGACACACACAGTTGTAGCAGTCACCAGACCCATGGAGGAAAGGACAAGCCGAGATGCGCTTTTCGGGAGGGCCGAGCTACGCATGACAGCAGGACGTCAGGATTCCTCATGCTCTGTTGCACAGCCAGCCGATTGATTCTACTGGGTCCTAGTGCACAAATGAAAGGTAAAATGAAACGGACAAACTGCCTGTCCAAGGGACAGGCGAACTTAAAAAAACAGCTGTCCCAAATGAAAACCGGCTGTCCGGGACAGGTGGACAGCCGGTTATTTCGAGCCCTGCCCGTAGCCAATACTATTGGGACCTTAGTAGCACTGTCTATATCCTGTCTGGGTGGGAAACGCTGCAGAGTGAATTACATTGGGTTGGAAGCTGCACAGAGTGAATTACACTGGGTTGGAAACTGCACAGAGTGAATTACATTGAGCTGGAAGCTGCCTACAAAACTGCTCTACCAAAGGAGGCCCTTTCTGCAGATGCCACATCTAAACAGTAGTGCTTTGTAAATGTGTGAATAGAGTACAAAGTGGCTGCAGAGCATATATCAGAAGAGAATACTTGCCCTCTCTCAGCCCAGAAGGTGGCCACAGCCTGAGTGAAGTGGGTTTTGATGCCACTTGGTGGGTCCAGACCAGCCCCTCAGTAGGCCTCTGCCATGGTACAACTCAGCCATTGGGCGACTGTGTCCTTGGTGGCTGCCTGGCCCATCTTCTTACCAGTCATCAGCACGAATAATCTCACTTG
Organism: Neoceratodus forsteri; assembly: GCA_016271365.2. Taxonomy (NCBI): domain Eukaryota; kingdom Metazoa; phylum Chordata; order Ceratodontiformes; family Ceratodontidae; genus Neoceratodus; species Neoceratodus forsteri. The sequence continues at coordinate 1,552,574,029 of CM057450.1, forward strand.
TGGGTTGTGTTGGTAATTGCGACATATCATCTCAGCTGCTGGCCAGTGTCAAGAGGATAAGAAGTGGAGTTTGAGATTCCCTACTCCAGTGCCAGAACTGGTAAATGTATCTCTTGCTCCAGAGGAAAGGGGTAGCAGCCCTAGGTAAAAATGAGGGCACAGGTGTCAGAGTTGCCCTCTCATTATGGAAACTCATGAACGGCTCTCTGCAAGATAGCACTTGCAGCTCGCCTATTCTTCTAGCTGATCGTTTAGCTACTAGAAATATGTTTTTCAATGCATTCCAGTAGATAGAGTCCTGCTGAAAGGGGGAACCTTGGAGGCATCTAGGACTTGGTTTAGCTGCCGTGGGGCAAATACTGGTTTGACTCATGGGCAGGTTATTTGCACGGCCCGAAGCCGGACAACATTCTGATGGGCCCCAATACACCGTCCCTGGCAATGGACCTCTATCGGCCGAAACTGCAGAATGTTGTACTCCAAGTGAGGTGGGGGCTTAAGCCTTCACTTGCCCAGTCACTGAGAAAGTCCAGTATTTGAGGCAATCCCTTCTCAAGACTATCTCCTGAAGATCTGCCAGCGTCTCTGATAGGTGCTGTTGGTGGATTGTTTTCATGATTGCAAGAGACAATCCACCACTCTTGGATGATATCCCAGTTCTAATAGTTTCTCCCTTTCTGTAGCCATATCATCAACCTGAGCGACTTCAGGTTGTGATGAAGGATCAGCCCTTGGCTCAGCAGATCTGGTGATGGTGGTAAAGGGAGTGGAGTGTCTATTGACACTGTCTGAAATAGAGAGTGTCACAAACCCACTCCTGAGGGTCAGATCCACTGAGCTCACAGTGCCTACCCTTAAGTGCAATCCGTGACATGGAAAGGGAAAATGGGATACCCTCTTTGAGTCCGCTTCACAACTGAACACTCGCCACAAAGTCCTAGGGTCCCCTCTTTACTCTGGATCAGGGTGCAATACCAGTCTCGAGTCTTGTAGCCAAATATGAACCCTCCTTGGTTGTTACACAAAGGGGGAAGATCCAGGCATTACAACCTCTTCGGGGAAGCATTGTAACACTGATCCTGCCTTCTCCCACAATGTGTGCAATAACCTGGTTCAAAGCGTCCTATGAGTGTCTGTTTACAGGGATATATATATATAGTCCCTGGCAGTCTGAAAAATAACCTCTCTGGTTTGAAGCTGGTGGCCTTCTCTTTAGGCCAGCAGGTGTCTCTCTCACTCCTTCCCAAATTCTTATTTTCCTGATGAGCTCTGATAGTCTCAGTGTCCCACTAGTAACACAATTGACAACAGTGTATCAAGAATTCACACAGGTCTGCCAGAAAGGATGTTCCTATCCTTTTATCTCATAAGATGTAATTATGACTGTGGGCGGAGCCAACAGGAGTATTGCATGTACAAAAGGAGTGATGTCATGTTTTCTGTCGTGGAACTGACTGAAGGTGTAAATAGTCTCCTCTGCTTTACCCTCCTCCAAGAAATGTTTTCCGCCCTCAAATAAATATGCTTTCATGTTAGTCAGTGGTTGCAGGGTACTATTTTCTTTCTTAAATGGGTGGTACAAGAACTGGAACCTGAGTAGTGGGAGGCAGCATTGTTTTTTGGGGGGAAGCAAGATCCACCCCACCTCCACCCAAGAGAGGAGGTAGAAGATTGATTGTGACTGGGGGGTGAGGGAAGGAGTGAGTCTTGATATTTTTAGCATAATGGATTTCTGAAACTTCAACCTTCAATGGGTTAGACTCTGCAGCCATCTGTACAGTATATCACTAAGCCACATGCAGTGTGGTATGGGTAAAACCCAGATCACCAGACCAGGACCACTGCTGTAAAATCTGCACTGGGCACAGCTTGGGCAAATATTAATGATCCAGTGGAGCAGCAATAAAGTATTGCATTCAGAAAAGGGCTGATTTAATCTTTGCTACCAAACAACATGATAGTGTGTTAAAAATAGATTCCTCCACTGAAGCTTCATTACTATGCTGCCTCTGTGGGTGTGTGTGTATAGGACGTTTTAGAGCACTATTTCTCCTCTGGCTTCAGGAATTAATGGAGCCCACAGAAAGTTAACTCATTATTTTCTAGCAGTCAGAACTTTGTGCATAAAAAGTTCCCCTAGGCCCCTCATAACACCTCATTAAGCCATCTGACATCACCATCCTAAGAGCAGTCAGTGTGCTTCTTTGCAGGACATTGCATAGCAAGAGTCCCAGCCTTGCCTTTTTCCAAATAATACAGCAACTTCATTCTCAGTCAGGCAGTTCTAGGCTGGGCTACTGTTTACATTCTATGGAATCTTCTTAACTTGCAATTTGTGAGTATAGGTGTTTACAACTGAATGATAGTAACCACATTTGCTTCACTTGCAAATACCTAGGCATTTGTGTGTCTAATTTCTGTTTGACTTACTGTAGGTTACACATGGACTCTGATACGTTCATAACATGCTTTATTGTGATTCAATGAACTGATAAATGGGGATTTTGGTTTCTTTTACAAATTAATTTCTCCTGATCATGGCTATATTACAAGAAAAAATTTCTCAACAAGATTTTTACAAATAAGGAGTTTAGCAGTAATATAGTTGATATGGTGTAAACAGCTGTTCCCTGGAAAATTACCTGGTTTTGGGAGTGGGGGGTTGCCACAAGTAGAATGGGACTTCACAGATGGGGGAGCTCATAACAGCAGAAGTGACATGTTGGCATTAAAAGCTTAGTGGTATGGATGTAGAAGCACCAATATTTAAGCATGACTTTGGTAGAGGATTAATTGTGACGGGGTGGGAGAGTGAGTCTTGGTATTTTAAACATAATGATTTTCTAAAACTTCAGCCTTCAATGGGTTAGACTTTGTAGCCATCTGTACAGTATATCACTAAGCCACATACAGTGGGGTATGGGTAAAACCCCAGATCACCAGACTCAGGCCAGAGCTGTAAAATCTGGACTGGGCACAGCTTGTACAAATATTGCTGATCTAGTGGAGCAGCAAAAAAAGATAAACTATGCAATACCCTCAATAACACACCTACCCCAGTTTACATTTACCTGATGCCCATTTTTACACCTTATATAGTAATATCTTCCTGCAAGAGAACAGCTTGTAATGAAATGTGTCGAATTTACATTGGCATTTGGGCATATGCACTTTTATATTATATGAATTTTGTGTGTGAACTGTATATCGGTCTCTAAAAAAACAATTAAACACATCAAATGTCTTCAAAAACTTGTCTCAACATTGTGTTTATCTTCCACCTTGTCACAACATACAGTTGTCTCAGCAGTGTTTTGTTAGGGTACAGTACCTTCATGTATATGATGGCCTGGTTCTGTTGAGTTGACTGCTATAACAGTGCATAGAATAAAATGCAAAACATATAGGTAACTGTAATACAGATGGTGGCATTATTTTGAATTATATAATGGCAAGGAAAAATGTAAGAAGCCGATTGGCTGCTAACCCATTGAAACACTGATGTTATTACACAATAACATCACTGTAGCTTTGGATTTGGATCATTCTTTGCATTTTCTCTTAAGAAATATTTTTCCACACTAACAAAAACATCCTTTAAAATTTATTTTTTATTCTGTATATAACAAGCCATTGTATAATTGCAATAAGGCACTCCAGGGTGTGTGCCATCGTGTAATAATGTCACTCCTGGGGTAGCAAAAGCACTCGGCTTCACCTCGTGCTTCAACCCACCCCAGGAGTGACGTTATTACATGATAACACACACCCTGTCGTGCCTTACTGCTTAAATATGCCCTTTCTCGATGTGCTGTACTTTGATTCAGTTAGTGCATGCAACAGCCTTCATATGAAGACTCTGGGCTTCTCTTTGACTCCTGATGTCTATCTGCTTTAGCTATTGTATATTGTTTGAACTGCTTTTGTCTTCTTGATGTGGTGCCTGTGTGCCCAAACTATGTAATCTGTTTATGTACTGCTACTAATGTATCTCCAGTGAATGATTGTTATAACTGTCTGATCTCCGAGCCATTGTTTTTGACTTAACTGTGCTGTCTTTGTATTAGTTTCGATGAGGTGCCTTTGTAAATGAGTCTCTGACTCAAAGATTTGTAAATCTGATATTTTTTAAATAAATAAATGTTTATGTTTAAGCTCATGAAACACCCTTATCTAGTTTATGCATTCACAGTCGTAGTGGCTCTACCAGAGCTTGTTTACTATAAGTTTCCTGGAACAAAGCAGCTGACCTCTGAAATGCATGGTTTATGCCCAGCAATGGATTTTGGCATAGCTCTGTTAAAGGACCTGGAAATGCATTCTCAGTTTCCTGACAGCAGCTGCCCCCCTCAGGTCAGAGGAAGGTCAAACATATTTAAAAGAAATCCAGTCTCTCTCACTATCCTATGTGATCTTTTCATTAACACTGCCATTTTTGATTCACAAAATCACATCACAAAAACATATATAACAGAATTAGATCTGCAAATATTACGCAGCTGGGGCCATTCTCGCCACAGAGAGTATCACTGTCTGCTCAGCAAAGCCGGTGCTACCAGAATTACTGTTGCTCCCATGGATCATATCCTTTGGAGCACTCTGTGGATCACTGGTGTTGGCAGAAAAATGTAGGCCTTGTGAAAGTCCCACCATCCTGACAATGTGTCAACTTTCTGTGCTCCTAGATCTTGGAACTGTGAATACCATAGCAGCTGGGCATTGTCACAGTAGGCCATCAGGTCGATCTGTAGAGGACCCCATTTATGATGGATACTGTGAAAGACCCTCAGTTGAGTTTCCACTCTGCTTGACTTGGGGATACCCTGCTCAGCCATTCTGTTTCTTTGTTGGCCATCCATGCTACGTATGTTGCCGATATCGATGATGGATGATGTTCTGCTCAGTGGAGGACTCTCAGCAACTCTTTGATCATAGCCCTGCTGCAAGTGCCACCCTGTTTGTTGAGGTACACCACTGCCACTTAGTTGTCTGATCTCACCGAGAATGGCTGCAGTGAGATAACTGTCTGGAAGAATTTCAGAGCATGATTTACAGCCCACATTTCCAGCAATATTGATAGGAAGTGAGGATTCCACTAGAGACCACAGGTCCTGAGTGACAAGACAAATGCAGACGGCCCACATTGGCAGACATCCCCCCCCAAAAATCTTGCAGACTGGTGTCTGTGTTAATGGTGGTCATGTCTGACTGAGACAGTGTTCGTCCTCTTGTCAGATTTTCTTTTACTATCCACCAAGATAGACTGACCATGATCTTGGGGAGTGGAAATACCTGAAATCTGTAATTTCGCTATGACTGATACCATGCAGAAACCTCTGTAATCGTCTCAAGTGGAGCCTGGACCATGGGACTGTGTCTATCATTGCAGTCATGTACCCCAGGATTTGAAGGTAGTCCCACACTGGCCTGCATGTTTGACATTTTGCCTCGTTAATGAGGATGATCAAGCTGTGTATTTTTTCCACTGCTAGTACTGCTCAGTCCTACAGCAGATCTACTGTCGCTCCCAGATGGAAGATGTATTAAGTTAGTGTTAGTTGGCTGGTTCTTCTTTTGGTTCAGAATCCACCCGTGCTGTTGTAGGCGGTGCACTGCTAATTCCATATATTTCTGGGCCTGAGTCCTTGTTCTCACCCGAACCAGACAGTTATCCAAACAGGAGATGACATACACTCCCTTCTTGTGAAGGGATGCTGTCAGAACTATAAGGGTCTTGGCAAAAAACTCTGGCTGCTGACGCCAGGCCAAAAGGAAGGCAGGTGTAATAATAATGTTCCTCCTATATTGTGAATCTCAGATACTTGTAGTGAGTAGGGCAAATAGGGATGTGGAGATAAGCATCCTTTAGATTGGCTGACGTCAGGAAGTCCCCAGGTTGAATGGCCAGTAGTGTTGACTGTAGAGTAGCCATTCTGAATTTCCTGTAGAGTATAAAGTGGTTTAAGTATTTCAGGTCTACTACTGGCCACATGCCTCCCATTTTCTTTGGGACCACAAAAAACAAGGAGTAGACTCCAGTTTTGATCTCCTCTGAAGAACTGGTGAAATAACCTTGTTCCTTACCAATCTGAAATTGCCAGGTCCATGGTCCTGCTCTTCTTAGGGCAGCTCGGAACTGGGAAGGCCATCAGTCTGTGTGGCATGGTCTTGCACTGGAAATCTATAGCGTACCCCAGAGAGACCACTTCTCTAACTCATTTGTCCAGCACTGTGCGAGTCCATTGTAACACAAGTCACTGTAGTGTTCCTGCAATTGGAGATACATTTTTCAGGTCAAGTACAAAGCGATGGGGCCTGATGGCATATACCTGAGAATATTAAAGGAACTATGAAGGGAACTGTCAGAGCCTCTGGCAACAAAACAGAAAGGATATCAGCCACACTCAAAAAAGTCATATGAATAATCCAATTTCTTTTATTTTTCACACCACATCCACTTGTCACGTTTCACCCAATAGGCTTCCTCAGGGGGAGAGGATCTAGTTTGTTGTCTGTTAGTAAACATCACCCATTTTTTCAACATAAATTTCTCGGATTAGCCGGCCTGGCGGCACTGAGGGCTGAGGCCCTGGACACGCCTTACCTCATGCCATGCCAACGACCCGAGTTCGGGAGCGAGCTCAGGTTGACAGTGGTGGAGAAGGATGAAGCGTCTGCAGACAGCTCTCCTTCTTCAGGTTGGGGGATCCTCCAGTTTTCAGTGCATGCCTGGCCCCTAGCACTGGCTGGGAGCAGGCACACCAACGTTGAATCTCCTAGGGGACGCAGAGGAACTGCCGTTGGATGCGCTGTGGGCAGACACACATGCAGTATGTTCCCTGATGGCATTGCATGCTCCTCTGCCATGAGGGAGAAAATCTTGAAAAAGTTGCCATCCTGATCACGCTACTTGATGGCAGTCTGTGCAATCGCCGGCTCTGATGCGTCGCCTGAACTGGATCCAGACAGGGTGGGTGAGTTGGGGGCTCCCCACCACCCTGCTGTGGGGGGAAAGCCGCAGGAGTTAAAAGGCGAGGCAGGGAGTGTGGCAGATACAGACGGCAGCCATGCCAAGACAAGGAAGCAGATCGGGTATGCCCAGGGAGAAAAAGTATAACCAAAAATAAATAGTCACTCAACACAGGAGTGGTGCCACAGGACTGGAGGAGGGCACATGTAGTCCCTCTTCACAGGAACGGTAGCAGAGAGGAGGCAGGAAACTGCAGGCTAGTCAGCCTTACCTCAGTAGTGGGTAAAATCATTGAGGCACTGCTTAAAGCAAGAATAGTGGGGCACTTGGAATCCAGTGGTGACCAAGACCCAAGGCAGCATGGATTCACAGCAGGGACATCGTGTCAATCTGATCTGATAGATTTTTTTGACTGGATTACAAAGGAGGTGAATCAGAGGGGAGCAGTGGACATGGTCTACCTTGATTTCAACACGGCCTTCGACACCATCCTACATTAAAGGCTGGTCAACAAGATAGGTAGTCTGGACATGGGCCACAAAGTGGTAAATTGGGTTAGAAACTGGTTAATGAACAGGAGGCAGTGGGTCAAGTTAAATGGAGTCCAATCCGGGGAGAGAGGGTAACAAGCGAGTTACCTCAGGGATCAGTACTTGGGCCAGTACTGTTTAATGTCTACATTAGTTACATAGCTGAGGGGCTGGAGGGAAAGGTCTGCCTGTTTGCAGATGACACCAAGATCTGCAACAGGGTAGATACTCTGCCGGAAGGGATGGAGATAATGAAGAGAGACCTAAGGAAAATGGAAAACTGGTCCGAGGTGTGGCAACTGGAGTTCAATTCTAAGAAGTGCAAAATAATGAACCTGGGACACAAGAACCCAGGGGAGGGCTACAAGATGGGGGAGGAGTTGCTGACAGTCACCAAGAGGAATGGGATCTTGGGATTATCATTTCTGATAACTTAAAGGTGTCTAAGCAGAGTACAAAGACTGCAGTGAAGGCCAGTGGCATGCTAGGGTGCATAGGCAGAGGCATCACTAGCACAAAGAGGGAGGTGGTGATTCCGCTGTATAAAACACTAGTGAGGCCTCACCTGGAATACTTTTTGCAATTCTGGAGACTACATCTTCAAAAGGACATAGACAGGGTGGAAGCAGTCCAGAGAAGGGCGACAAATGTAGTACATGGCTTGAGCCAGAAAACATATGAGGAGAGACTGAGGAACCTCAGTATGCACTCACTGGAAGAAAGGAGGGAGCGAGCAGACATGATACAGACCTTCAAGTACCTTAAGGGAATAAACAAGGTGCAGGGGGGTGGCATCTTTCAGTATCGGAGAAGTACGAGAATGAGGGGGCATGATATGGGAATTGAGGGAGGAAGGATAAGGAGGAATGTGAGAAAGTTTTTCTTCACAGAAAGGGTGGTGGATACATGGAACAAACTGCCATGGGAGGTGGTGGGTGCAAGCACAATTGGGGGCTTCAAACATGCATGGGACGGACATAAAGGGACCCTTAGGGTGAGAAGGAAAGGAGATAGCTCTGACCAGGTAGGGTCAAAGGCCAGGTAGGGTCAAAGGCCACAAACAGGGATAGGCTTACAGGCAGACTAGATGGGCCTGGTGGTCCTTATCTGCCGAAAATTTCTATGTTTCTTAAATACTCGCCGCGTGCCTCCTGTCTTCTGCCAGCAGGAGGGGCGCTTGTAAGAAACGGAGGAGATAAAGCAGAATACTGGGTTACAACCACATTTAAAGTAATCTGCATTTCAATCTTTGATTTTGTCTCCTTACAGGACAGGAGCTGAATAGCAGGAGGGAAGCATTTACAAAAGCTCAGTAGAGAAATGAGGGAATAAAGCAGCATACAGGATTCCAGCTATAATTGTAAAAATAACCTGCATTTGAGGTTTTTTCTCTCCTTATAAGACAGGTGGTACATAGCGATCGCTCTTTCCTGGTCGGGGGCGAAGAAGGGAATGGAGCAGGGTCACGTGGCTGGCCGAGGACCAATAAATGGAGTTAAAGGAAGACCCACCTACAGAGGGTCTTTCTGTGGGGACATAAGGAGACACTCCTAATGTGTCCCCATACATGTTCATGTCCAAGCAAGTGAGAAGAGCAGCACAGGAGCAGAATAGGTGTAAGACTGACATCTTACGTGTTGGCAGTCATCAGCGGGAGAAAGGAGGGAAGCAGGGGACTCTGCCAGTTGACTAAGGCAAGGTACCTGTTCACTACTATGTAACTGTGTAACAGTCACTGCCGGGGAGGGAAGAAGGTAAAAGGTGGGCCAAAACTGGAAACAGGAGCATCACCCTATCAAGGGTAGTATAGGGGTATAAAGAGATTTAAACAAGGTATTGGGGAACACAAATAGCAACAAACAAAAACAGTGGAAAACTAGAAACACCGTATCAGGGATAACGGCACATAAGTACATGTACAGGCCACACCTGGAATACTGCATGCAGTGCTGGAGTCCATTCCTGAAGAGGGACATCAGACTGCTGAAGGGGGTGCAGCATAGGGCGACAAAGATGATACTGGGACTTGAGGGAAAATCCAACGAGGAGAGACTGGGAGAGCTGCAAATGTATTCCCTGGAAGACAGGAGTAATAGGGGTGATATGATCAACACCTTTAAGTACCTAAAGGGTATTAACCGTATCAATACAGAAGGGATTCTTCAGATCAGAAGGGGGAGGGACACGAGAGGGCATCGTCTGAGATTGGAAGGGGGAGATTCAGGAGGGAAATCAGGAGATACTTTTTCACAGAAAGGGTGATAGATAAGAGGAACACTCTGCCCAAGGAGGTGGTATCGTGTAGAACAGTGGGAGGATTTAAGAGAGGGTGGGACAGAGTGAGATGGGGTGGTTTGGAGAAGGGGAGGGGAGGTGGGGACAGCTGCACATTGAAGGGCTAGCTGCACAATCGAGCAGACTTGATAGATCATGAGGCCTGTTTCTGCTGGCATTTTGTATGTTCGTATGTACAGGACACACAGAAAGGGGAAAAGGTGAGGTAGCATTGTACATCCGGGAGGAAATCAAAACCACAAACATCCAGGGGACCCTAGGTGACACTAAGGCACTGTGGGTAACAGATGAGACAGGAAACAGGGTAGCCATTAGGTTAGGAGTAATCTATAGGCCCCCATTGCAGGGGGAAGATGGGGGCAAAGAAACATTGGAGATGATACATAATAATGTGGACAAGGGTGCGGCAATTATAGTACAGGACTTTAACTTACCAGACATTAACTGGAGTTCTCAGACAGCATCGACAAGAGGCAAGGAATTTGTAATGGCCCTACAGGGGGCAGGGCTGAAGCAACTTGTTGATTCACCAACCAGAGGTGGAGCTGTCTTGGACTTGGTTCTGACCAACAGTGACAGGGTAGAAAGGGTCGAGGTAGGGTGCTATCTTGGCAACAGTGACAATCATAAGGTCAGTTTCCAAATCAGCACAACTATGGATACCAACCATTCCAAGATCAGAGTTCTGGACTTCATAAAGGCAGACTTTTCCAAAATGAGAACCAGCCTAGCAGAGAAACTCAGGCACGGGGGGTGGGGGTGGGAGTGGAGGAAATGTTGGAGAACCTCAAGGGAGCTATCAAGGAGGTAACTGAGCAGTGCGCTAGGAGGATCAGCAAGGCAAATAAAATCAGGAAACCCCTCTGGTTCTCCAAGGAAGTGGCTACTGTAGTAAGGGAGAAAAGAAAGGCATCTAAGGCATTAAACAAGGATGAAGATGGTAAAACTTACATAGTTGCACAGAGGAAGGTGAGAAAAGTAACAAGAAAAGTTAAAGCTCACACTGAACTAAAGATAGCACAATATGTTAAGAGGGGGAGACAAAACCATTTTTAGGTACATAAGAGAAAGGAGAAAGACTTAAAAATGAATAGTGAGGCTAGCAGTTCTGGGAGTGGGACTAGTACTGGACAGAGAGAAGGCAGAAGTCCTAAATAAATATTTCTGTTCCGTGTTCACTAGGGAGAATGCAGGGGATGGCCCAAAAACCTGCAAAGAAGTTGCACCCAGGGACCAGAGGTAGACTCGAACCCCTTCATGGAGGGACAGGTCTTGGAAGCCCTAAATAAATTAAAGGTGGACAAGGCTACAGGACCAGATGAGATCCACCCAAGAGTTCACAAGGACCGGGAAGTGTGACAGCGGCACCCCTGGGGGAGCTCTTCACCAAATTACTGTAAAGAGGGACAGTGCCTGAAGACTGGAAGAGGGCGACAGTGGTCCCACTTCACAAATCAGGGAGCAGGGAGGAGGCTGGAAATTACCGACCAGTGAGCCTTATATTGGTGGTAGGAAAACTGATGGAGACACTGCTCAAGCAAAGAATAGTAGCCCATCTGGAATCTAGCAGGCAACAGGACCCAAAACAGCACAGTTTCACGACTGGAAGGCTGCGCCAGATAAACCTCATGGACTTTTTTGACTGGGTAATGAAGGCAGTGGACCAAGGGTTAGCAGTGGATGTGGTCTCTCTGGACTTTAGTAAGGCCTTCAACTGAGTTCTACACAGAAGGCTGGTAAAGAATCTGGACCACATCAGCGTAGGTAAGGAAGTGGTGGGTTGGGTGAGCAACTGGCTGAAAGGAAGAACACGACGGGTGCAGGTAAATGGAGTGGTATCAATAGAGAGGGAAGTGACTAGTGAAGTGCCTCAGGGGTCGATGCTGGGACCCTTACTCTTCAATGTGTTCATAGCCGACATCAGTAATGGATTGGAAGGGAAGGTATGTCTGTTTGCAGATGACACCAAGATATGCAAAGGAATGGACATGCCAGAATGAGTCAAGAGTATGGAATCAGACCTGAGGAAACTCGAGGAGTGGTCCGATGCCTGGCAGTTGAAGTTTAACGCCAAAGAGTGCAAGGTCATGCATTTAGGCAAAGGAAACCCCAAGGTGGGATACTACCTGGGAAGGGGGCAGCTGGCATGCACCAACCAGGAGCGAGACCTAGGAGTCATTATATCAGATGACTTAAAGGCAGGGAAGCAGTATGAAAAGGCTGCGCTAAAGGCCAGTGGTATGCTGGGCTGCACAGGGAAGGGAATCATGAGTCACAGAAGGGAGGTGATGCTGCCACTTTACAGGGCACTGGTGCACCCCCATCTGGAGTACTGCATACAGTTCTGGAGGCTGCACCTTAGGAAAGACACTGATAGGATTGAGATGGTGCAGAGGAGAGCCACAAAATGATTCAGGGTGTGCATCAAATAGCATATAAGGCTAGGCTAAGGGAGCTCAACAAGTATTCCCTGGAACCCTCCGGGAGACATGAGTGAGACATTCAAGTATATCAAGTGTATAAATAAGGTAGGGGTACAGGAGATCCTTCAGGAGAAGAAAAGCATCAGAACTAGAGAACACGATATGAGGCTCAAGGGTGGGCATCATGATTCAGGAGCAATGTTAGGAAGTTCTTCTTCACTGAGAGGGTGGTTTGATCCATGGAATTGCCTGCTCCAGGAAGTGATGAAGTCCAAAATGGTAAATGGGTGCAAAAACGCCTGGAACAGGCACAAATGTATCATTTCACAGAAAGGACAGAAGAGGGGGTAGCTACCCATATCAGGCAGACTAGATGGATCTTGCGGTCCCTTCTGCTGTCAGTTTCTATATTCCCTGGTAACACAGAGAAAACAGAAGTAGGGAATGTTGGGAATGGTGCAGTGCAGTGGCTGTGGGGTGGCAGTTTTCAGAGAAACCTTCTGGAGACTGCGGTGCTGCTCCATCTAAATGCAGCTCTCTGGGTTGAGGGAAGAGGTCACTGGACTGCAGATCAAGCTGGCTAGAATTCGGGGGAAACTCTTCCCCCACACAGGGGCAACTAAGTCTGCCACATTCCCTCAGAGGATGCCAGAGAGGAGGAACGGCTGTATTATGGTGGGCTCTGGAAGGGTGAGTGTGGTGGGTCAGAGGCGCAATCCTCAACCAGTACCACTACGCAATCCCTACACCACTCTGGTGGAGCTGGACTGCCAGGAGAAGGCACCCATGGTAGTGACCAGGGAGGATATCGGGGTCCTCCCAAGTGGTGATCACAAGCAGGATGGAAGAGCACCCCAGAGGAGATGGAAGCAACTTCTGGTGGGAGACTCGATTGTGAGGGGGATGGATTTGGGAATGGGGAGAGAGGGATGTTAGATGCCTATGCGGTAACAGTGCCAGGAAAAATGGGAAGTGAGTCCTGAGGATCACTACGGTGGTAGGTAGGATGGGAGGCAGAGCTGGATGTCACTGTGCACCTTGGGACTAATGATCTGCCTAAGGACGAGACTGGGATAGTGCAGAGGTAGTTTAGGGAGCTGAGATGGGGTCTTAAGATATGTAGTGCTCTCAGTGGATTTCACTGAGGTGCTGCCTATCTATGATGGGGGAAGGGATGAATCTTCACACCAGGAGCATCAACTCATTGTTGAAGGAATAGTGCAGAGAGGAAGGATTCAGCTACACTGGGGACTGAGGATCCACATGGAGGGATAAGGGCCTATACAGGGGTGAGCCTGCATCCATTCTGGAGGAGAGCTGCAGTCCTCATTGGACAGTTTAAATGTAACTCTGATGAACACTTAAACTAGCCAAGGGTGGTGGTGAAAGAAATCGGGGAAGCAGTAACTGCCCACCCCCCCACAGGCTTAAGCAGAATGTAAGAAGAAGCTGGGGAAGAGGAATCCCCAAGGATGCAAATTAATAGAGGAATCAGGGTGGCAAAAATAAAGGCTGATGGGAATAGCAACATTAAAAAGAAAAAGTGAAGGTGGGAGGACAAGAAGGAAAAAGTGGTATAACAAGCAGAGTGGTAACAAAATCTGGAAGGCCATGTGTGCACGTGCTAGAAGTCTAGGCAACAAGATTCTAGACCTAGAGGCCATCATGGCAGAGGCCGACCTGCATACTGCGGCTATTACCAAGTTATGGAGCACTGAAAACCATGACTGGGACATAGGCATACCAGGCTATACTCTGTTTAGGAAGGACAGGGTGGGAATGAAAGGAAAGGTGCTTTATGTGATGGAAAGCATAAAAGTGAAAGAGATACAAGGAATACAGGGAAACAGAGGCACCATGGATTGCCCTGGAGAAGGGGAAAGAAACCGCTATTCACACTGGCATAATCTACAGACCTCCAGTACAGGGGGAGGAGTTAGATAAGGTACTGGTGGAAGCCACTGGCAAGATGGCGAAAAAGGGGAAGGTGCTGCTAGTGAGGGACTTCAATCTGCCAGATGTAGAATGGAGCCTCCCAGCTGCAGCTTCAGCTAGTAGCAGGAACACCTTGTACTCGCTGCAGGGGGCATTCCTTGGCAGCTAGTCAATTAACCCACTCATGATGGGGCACTACTGGGGTTCCATGTGAAAACAGCGAGACTAAAATGGCAAGGACAAAAACTGCAAACGGAAAACAGCATGGCCACATAGGGTGAGTTGGAAAACACAATGATCGCCGAAATGGAGACAACAGTGCCACAGTGACTTTCTGTGGGCCCCCGCACTCCCCATTTCTCAAGACTCTGTGTTGAAATTTGGGCTTTCTGGCCCATTGTGTGGAACCTTAGCCCTGCTGGTGTTGGTATTTTGGTTTGAATAATTTAAACCTCAGTTGAAATGTAAGTAATTCAAAGTAAGGTACAAATCTTTGTCCCCTTGAGACTGCCGTCTCCCAGACCTGTCTTTGAAAAATGGTGCAAGTGCCTCAATGAAGAGAAGACAGTCTGTTAAGGGCAGCTTCATTAGGGTGGTCTTTAATTCATTTTCCACTTGCCACAGTTTTAGCCAAAGAGCTCTTCAAGCTTTGTTCACCAGAATGGTGAATCTAGACCCAAACTTTAGATCATCAGAAAACGCATCTGTCAGATATCTTGCTGCTTGCACAGCACATTCTGCTGTAACTGCATATGCTGACCCCTACAATGGCCTCTGCTGGAGACTCCATCCATCGAGGAAGAGCTCTGCTAGTGGACCAGGCCACTGTGTCCATTGCCAGGAGCATTCCTGATGCCTTATGGATTTTCTTCAGATGCTCCTTGATTTTCTTATCCACAGGATCCTTCCGCACGGCTGTGCTCTCAATTGGTATGGTTGTGTGCTTGGAGGGGATGGACACTGGCTGGTCGACCTTTGGTGTTCTAAACCACACCCTCTTCCTAGAGAATAATACCAGGTAGGATTTATCCAGCATCCAGCATATGCCTCTCTGGCAGCCTGGCTGGTTCTCATGACATGCATTCCTTATTAATGACTGCCTCAATTGCTTGTCTAGAAGGAAAATGGGTTCTCTCAAGAGCAATGAGTCTATAGATGATTTTGGCTTTGGGTCTCTTCTGAGATCTTAAGGACATCTCACACCACTCTAATTAGCTCACCTACATTTTCCCCATGGCACAGTCTGTTGGAGTTGTCTGTTTCTTTTTCTGAGTCTGAGGAGTGCAGAGATGTGTTTCTTTCTGGTTAGGATTTCCTTTTCTTATGGGCAAGCTCGTCCGCTGGTGGATCTGAAGCCTTTTTCTTTGGTGTGAGAGTTGGAGGGTCTGATTTTAGTTTCTCCAGAAAGTCAAATAGCAGTTTGGGCCCAAATGGCATCTAAGGCCAGTGGGGCTGTCTGTCGAGGTAACTCCGGTGCCGTCAGAACCCCAAATCTGATGTATATATCTCAGCCTTCAGTCATGGTGCACACTGTGCAAACTTTTTTCCCCCACATGGGACTCGGGTAATGATACTATGCACTCCTTATAGCTAACCATGGTAAAGTGATCGTGCATGGTTCTGTGATACTGTAGGTAGACAGAAAAAAAAATGCATCAAATAAAGGCCTCTCGTGGGCCGGGATGTCATTAAAAATGTGGAAACAGACATTGATATAGAAGCATGTAATCAGTAAATTTGTGCATAAAATTTGCCCGGGTAGCCCAGCAGCATGTGTGAGATGTAATAATATCTCATGAGGCTCATTTTAATGTCTGGGTGCTGAACTACCATCCACTATCACTTCAGAATAATTAGTTAAAACGTGCTCCTTAAGACATGAAAATGTGCTCTTCAAGAGGGAGTACTGGAAAATGCCTAAAGCGTTTTATATTATGTCCGAACATAAATATGCTTAGTGTAAGGGGTGTTTAAGCTGGCTGCTGTTGCAGAAGGGAGCTCTTGTTATGGGGTACTCACTAAGATGGCCACCGAGTAAAAACTCACCAAAATGGCCACCTGTATGATAAAACACCTGTACCCACTAAGATGACTGCCACGGGGGGGGGTCTCAAAAGAGGCCACCTCCAGTGCAGGCAATAGTCAGATTTTCCTTAAGATGGCCGCCAATCTCGTGACATGAGATCTCAGCAGGCCAAGCACGACTCCCATGAGAACAGTAAATGAAGAGAAAGCCCTTTACTAATGCCGCGCCTAAGTCCGCGCCGCAAACAACCACACCCAGGGCTTTCCCAAGATGGCATCATAGCCAAACTGAAGGAAGCGGTTCACCAGCAGCCATTTCAGCAGAATGGGCGGAGAACGAGCAGCACATTGAACGTCACTGGCCGCATTTTCAACTTGCGTTGTGGAAGTAGCATATGCCAGTAAGAAGGAGGCAAGGAATTACCAAAAACACATCAAGAATGGGAAACGCCAAGAGGCCAGAAGCAGGGAAACTCGCTGAAGAGTGCTAGTGAGGGCTTAGCAAACCATCCATTACCACCACCACTGCAAGCTAAGAGAATATATGCACCAAGAAAAAACAAATTAGTGAATCGTGCCATGTGTAACCACCTGCCTGGCTTCCTGAGGAGTTAAGGCACAAGAGGCAGGACATAAGAGCTGGGTAGCCATAAGGAGCACTGCAAGAAGGATGCTGAACCAGGGTCCTGACTGCCTGGTTATAAGCCTAAAACACCTTCAAACCTGTAGCAAGGTATGAAACTGCTCCCTTGGTTGCACAGAACGGACTCCAAGGGCTAAGGGTCTGAGAGTAGCAACAGAGTGGACGCTGCAGGACAGTCCAGACTGTGGGGCATAGCTAAAATCTGATCCAAAAAGAACTCTCTGCCCAGCTTATAACAGGAGCTCTCCGGGTCATTAAGGAGGGATCTCGGGACCTGATTAGCTACAATTTATAATATCTGAACCTCAAGTGCTTGGAAGGGCTCAGGGGCACTGCGTTCAGGCAAACAAGTTTTTTATCAAGGCTTAGAAATAAAAATAAGAAGAATAAGAAATACCATCTCTAAAATGCACTTTGTCACATCAAACACCTGTTACTATGACAGGAAAGAAAAAAAAAAACTTAATCTTTTATATGTTTAATACCTGAACATGTTAGGAGCAGTCTGGGATCCTGACCAACCTGCAAGGATGCACAAAGTAAACTGGAGTCGGTGGGATGGGCTGCTGGGGTTGGCCTCCAGTCAACACAAATTTGATTGGATCATGCAGCAACCTATACGATGGATGAGGAATATCCCATTGGTATTGGCTGCAGAGTACCATAAGGGGTACTAGATGTAATAAATAATGTGATTGTGGTGTCCCTGAAGACAGACATAAATTCCTTCAAGCACTAAAGCTACATGGCCCACTACATTTTGAGGGTGGCAGCATAGTCTCTGTACAGATCACGCTGTTTATATGGTTTAAGATGCGTAAACCATTTTAACACAGTGCAATACAATCTGTGTCCACACTACCGACAGTCAAACGTGGTTTAGGAAACCATGCTATAACCCTGATGTGACCAGGGCTATATTATGATTTCAGAACAGGAATAAGGCTTAGTTTGGTTTACCTGGTAAGTGCAGACAGTAATCGTGTCTTGACCCTAATGCTTTCATCCTCAAGGTGCCCAGAAGTTATTTCCTCACTTGAAAATGCTTACTGCTCAGCACAGTTGCAACAGCAGTAGTGCAGATGCAGCAGCATGGTTTTAAAACCATGCTATAACATGGTTCTCCAGAGTGTGGATGATGTAACATGGCAGACTTAAAAAAGTTTTTAAAAACATTTAAAAAAAAAACATGTTGCATATCTGTGTTGAATCTAGCCCTCCCTATGACATGGTTCAAGAAAATAAATTCCATTTGGTCAGCATTTTTATGGTTAGACAAGAGACCGAGGAAAAGACATAATCAAGTTAGTAAGATGAAAGGAGAGAGAGGGGGCTTAATATCCCTCATCTTTTCCTTCACTATTTGGCCTTTCAGGGGTGCAAATATCTGCGGTCATTGGAACCCCAGGAGAATAACTTGTCAAACCTTGCTTGGCTCAAAATAGAAAGACATATTGCCCACTCTCATAACACTTCCTTAGCTTCTTTATTGTATACGCCTCTCAACAGTGTCCCCCAATCGTGGAAGCATACCCCTATAGTTTGGGCAATGTTTGCTCACACCCAGCTATATCATCATTTTAATTTTGACAAGAAACATGATTTAGGACAACCTCTTTTCTATAATCCAAACCTGCTAATAGGGAACAAGGTCATTACTCAATCTTTCTGGCAAGATCTCAGTGTGGTCAGGTTATTATAATAAGTGGACGATAATAAATTTAGACCTGTTAGAGAATTTCGATTCCATTTTCACCTCCCAAAGATACCAATATTTAAATATCTGCAGATTAAACAGTGTGTCAATGCAGCCCTAGGATCGTCCCCTCTGTCCTCAAAGACATCTCTATTTTTAGCAGACTTATTTGAGTCAGCTACTCATCCCCAACCCATAGCTGCATTATATCGCAAACTGACTGCCGAAGTGGAGTCAGCTTACACGTCGACACCCTTTTATTGGCAACAAGCAGCCAGCCTTTCATATGACTCTACTGAGTGGGATTCAATTTGGAGTAATATCTATAGATCTATAAAACAAGACAGGCTACGCCTGACCAGATTCAAGGTCCTTCATAATTTATATTACACGCCACTTAAATTACACCATATGGGTAAGAACCAGAAATCAGTGTGCCAGAGGTGTCATCAGGATATTGGCTCACTCAAACATATACTGTGGACGTGTCCAATAATCCAAGGTTTTTGGCAACAAATAAAGTCCTTTTTAGACCCTTTTTTTTGCAGGTGATAGTTACATTACATTAGAAATTTGTGTGCTTGGTATCCTCTCAGCTGTCACCCAACAAACACACAAATTCTATGTAGCCATTGCCTCAGCTGTTGCACTGCTCCTTATCATGAGATACTGGTTGAAAGAGACCTCACCTTCACTCAGAGAGGGGATACAGGAGCTGCATACAGCCATCAATGCGGAACGGGCTACAGTCACTCAATTCCATAATTTGAGCACTTTTAATAGGAGATGAGAGCAGTTCATTCTATTTTTAGCTGGGAGGTGAAAGGCATCTTCGGAGGACTATCCTCCAACTCTCCTACTTTTAGAAGCAATATCTGATGCCGACACAACACTTATGTTCTATGATGCTGTTCTGCAGTATGAATCTTAATTAGGCATACGTTTAGCCCTTTTTGATTTAGTCATGTAAGACAGAGGGCAGGGAGGTGAGTGGGAAGAGGGTGGGGGAAGAGGGTAATCCAAGGGAGGATAACGCTCATAATTATACGCTGAATGCGAATGGATGCTTAGTTTCTGGGGGGGGGGGTCATGGGGATGGAAGTATTGACATGATCAATGCCACAATGTTATTTGTTGTACTGTTTGTACATTGTGTTTGGAAAATCTCAATAAAGCTTAATAAACAGCAAAATAAAACATGTTGCAGTCTGTACAGGGCCACAGGATTCTATCCCACTGACCCAAGAGAATAAAAAGAAACCTATTGCTGCACTTAACAGATTCCAAAGGCTGGGCTGTCAAGCACAAATGGTGTTTCCTGCTCATCTCTGGGTAAATGGCCAAAGGAAAAAAATACATTTTTACAGACCCAGAAGCTGCTGACATCCTTCCAAACAAGATACAGTCCCAGCTGAATGGAAAGCGTGGATCTTAGGATGGTGCGAGTCAATGATTACTTTTTCATCTGCATTGTCTTACTCTGTTTTACCTACAGCAGAACTTGTGTTACCAGTCCTGACTTTCTTATGCTATTCTGAATGATCCTCCACAAAGTGCAATGCTAGAACTGGACTATGAAAAGACTGCCTGCCTGGGTTTCAATTTAAGGCACTGTCTTTTGCATTACTAAGAGAGCTAGTAGAACCAAAACAGGCAGACAGGAAAATAATATACAGACGAATGTACATACCTCTCAACCTCTCAGCATTAAAAATCACAGCACTGGCCTTCAAACATCATAGCAAATGGCCAGAATGTGTAGCAATTTCTTAATTTAAACAATAATATGTCTACAAATAGTGAGCCCCATATAGTTAGTGATAAGGAATGTTTCTGTCAACTTAGTTCAGTGATTTAATAGTTAGTGTGTCCAGAAATAGCTCTAACATTATTAAGAACATCTGTAAACCTTTGAGGAGCAAGGGTAAATCTGAGTGTGAAAAGCATAGTGCCATGCAAAATTCATAGTAGTTGAGAGGTATGATAATGTATGGGCAACCATACACAACAAGGCTGTGTTTCCATTGAGGGGTTGAGATGACAGCATATGGACCTTGAGAACTCGCGAAAAAGGAATTGGCTCAGGAAAAGGGACTTAAGCAAGTTGCAAAAAAGGATTTAAAATGCTGAGAAAAAAAACTTCCAAGATTGCTTTTCCACCAAGTGACTTCAGAATCCACCTAATGGAGTCCCGATGTCCCAAGATACATGAGTTGGTGTCTCCTCTGTATAACTTCATCTTTGTGGGGTTTTTATTTATTTAATTTTTAAAACAGAAGACACGATGGCGGCTTGTGAACAAGGAAGTTTTTCTCATGAAAAAAAGGGTTTTGCTCTCGCAAAAGAGGAACGGTCTCGCAAGAGTGAATCCTTTTTCATGCGAGCAAATTCCTTTGTCAGTTTTTCTCCCTCTATCCTGAAAAGTGCTCCTCCCATTGAAAACAATGGGAA
Source organism: Neoceratodus forsteri (assembly GCA_016271365.2). Lineage (NCBI taxonomy): Eukaryota > Metazoa > Chordata > Ceratodontiformes > Ceratodontidae > Neoceratodus > Neoceratodus forsteri. Next base: position 1,552,594,997 of record CM057450.1, read on the forward strand.
ATGAAAATTTTTTTAACTTTGCAACAGAGCAATAGTTCTTCACAAAACTTAGCATGCCTGTTGTGTTACCCAAGCTAGTTCTCCCTTAAAAACTCACACCAAAATTCCACACTGTCTGGACTCAGGGCAATGAGCAAAAAAAAAAAAAGATGACATTATGACTTTTTGCACTGTCCGGATCTCAGAATCCGCACATCCAACTGGAACGAAACTTACCATATCAAGAGATCTAACCTAGGGGACAGTGCATACCAAGTTTTGAGCAAATCCTTTGATCAGTTGCAAAGTTATTGAAGTGCAAAATTTGAGGTTTAACATTAAACATGCTACTCAACCCTAACTATAGGGGCACGACTGTGCCTCTATAATAAATTTTAAGAAGTAGTCAGTTTTAACTTTTTATTTCTTAAGTATTTTTCTTTTTCCTCTTGCTCAACAGAGAGTCTTCTATGTGATAGTATTGTGCTGGATGGGTGGAACAGCTCTCAGCCTGGTCGCTGACATATCTATCTCTATGTCCCCACTACATCATCAGCATTGTGATCTCACTAACAGTGTGTGACTTCACAAGTGACTGACAGGCAGCTACTGAGTGTCTGTTCCTAAATAACAGCGATGTCATCACAATGCTGATGATGTAGTAGAGGGAACAGAGATAGATATGTCAGCCGCCAGGCAGAGTGCTGTCCCATACATCATACATACTAACATCAGGCAAACAATCTTCTAATTAACCAAAGGGGAAAGAAAAGTACCTCAGATATAAAAGGCAATAGCTGACTACTTTTTTTTTTACAATTTACTTATTTTCTCCCCTCGAGTCCTCTGCTGCCCTCTGGCGTCCCCTCCATACGGGCATTGGTATGAGGCCTCTCTGACCCCCACAACTTACCCTTCGAGGCAGAGGGTGGGGAGCGACTCGACCCACCAGACCGGATGAGTATTCGGGGAGGTGCCTTCCCAGGCCTCTGCGGTGGGGGACCATCATCCTCCTGCAGAGGACTCCCATTTTTTCCACTTTTCTGGCTTCCACCGAGGACTGTGGCATGCAATGGTGCCAGCGGCAGCAGCACACACACTCCTGTGCACACCCTCGCCAAGCGCCTGCCACAGTCGCTCGCCCTCAGCTCTAGCACTGACGTGCCACCTCCCAGCCTCCACTAGGGAGCAGACAATCACCAAGTGCTACTAACCCCCTCTCCCCGGAGGAGAGCAGTCCTAAGGACGCTCAATCCTTCTCCCCCTGCCAACCCCCGGCGGCCCATGCTCATTCCCGAACATGGGTCGCCAGCGTGACGCGAGGTAAGGTGCCCAGTGCCTCAGTCCTCAGTGCCACCAGGCCGATGGCTATTTTTAAAAACTAATATTAGTTTTAGGCAGTGCACTAGCTCTTTAATCTACTTCACTTTGGAAAGCCTGACATTAGGATGGCAGATGTTACTGCCTGTAAGCTTTGTTTCAAGAGGGAGGTTTGAGAGGAATAATGGTATTTAAAATGTCTAGCCTTTGGTGGGATAGCAGTATCCGCTAATATGTCTTGTATCCCAGTAACATCATGTCTGAAGGGTTGGACCTGGGAGATGTAATTACTGTTGCACAAGTCAGGGTAATTCTGCCCTTTTTCCTCCTGCTTGGATATGTATACTTCCCCCCATTTGACTTTTACAAATGTGAATTAAGGATGAATGCCTACAATATTATTGGTTGGTGAGAATGTGAAATCCTGCACTTTTACCCAACAGCCTGGTGTTTCCCCTGTATCTTCTATGTAAAATGTACTGATGTATCTGGGTGGTGATACGTTTTCTGCAATATGCCTTAGTGCTTCTGTACAGCTATTGTTAAAACCCACTACTGTCTTCACTGTATTAACTAACTTGTCCTTGACTATTGTTTGCTGTAATGTGATCAATTTACCTTTTTCGCACCCTACAAAATGTCTTTGTATGTTTACCTGTAATTAGTTCTGGGTCACTCCAGAGAAAGTGACTGTATTGGTTCCATTGGGCCTACCTAGTCACCAAAATTAAATAAATAAATATTTTTCTTAACAAGAAAATAATAAAGTTAAAAAAGCAGCTAAGCTGTGCCATACATCTGAGGATCCTGTTTCCATGTAAATAATAAAATAATATTGAAAAACAAACAGAAATGGAAATACAGGAATTAATAATAAAATACAAGATGAATTGTGTCTAATAGTATATGTTTCTCAGTTTGATCCCAAATGCAACAAACTTGCATCTATGTCTTCTGTTGGCACCCTTTGCAAACAGCGTGAAAGGCCTTTCAGCACCATGTATTTCTGCTTAAAGTTGAACCGGCATAATATTCTGTGGTGATTTGCATATGTAGCCCATGATGCTTTGCATTGTGGGGGCATGTGTGATTTTGTACTTCTTTGAAACATGGCTTTCCGGCCAAACGCCCTTTGGGGTAATCATTGCCTCAGTGCTTGCACACAGAGGTTCTTTGTCTTTTAAATTGTTTTTTGTTTTAATTGGGTTCACGACAACATAACCCAGATAGACCATCTTAGGGTAGCTGGTTCATTCCACTGGGGGGCCAAACAAAGGAGGCATAATGATGGGTCCTGGTAGGACAAAACACGTGTCTATGTCTTCTGTTGGCACTCTTTGCAAACTGTGTCGAGAGGCCTATCGGCAATATGCATTTCTGCTTAAAGTTGAACCAGCATAATATTCTGTGGTGATTTGCATTGTGGGGGCATGTGTGATTTTGTATTTCTTTGAAACTTGGCTTCCCAGCCAAGTGCCCTTTGGGGTAACCATTGCCTCAGTGCTTGTGCACAGAGGTTCTTTGTCTTTTAAATTGTTTTTTATTTTAATCAGGTTCACTACAACATAACCCAAATAGACCATCTTAGGGTAGCTGGTTCATTCCACTGGGGTGTCAAACAGAGAAGGCATACTGATGAGTCCTGGTAGGATGAAACAGGTGTCTATGTCTTCTGTTGGTACCCTTTGCAAACTGTGTGAGAGGCCTTTCGGCACCATGCATTTCTGCTTAAAGTTGAACCAGCATAATATTCTGCGGTGATTTGCATATGCAGCCCATGATGCTTTACATTGTGGGGGCATGTGTGATTTTGTATTTCTTTGAAACTTGTGTTAATTCATTCTTACCTTTCTTACCATCATTTAACTCTGCTGACCTGTTCTAAAGGGCTTTCACCTAAATCCACCCTGGCCAGGCTGGACCCTCTCCTTTATTCATTCTGTTGCTCTGCCACTGAGTCCTTGCCACTAACTCACCACTGTTTCCTGTACCAGAACCTCTCTATCCCCCTCTCTTGAATCCTGTTGTATCTCTCTTTATGTGCTACCTTCCTCTCAAAATATTGGCTTGCCTCTCTCCCCTCTTATCTCTGTGCTGCTCTCACCCAATATTTCCCCCTCCTCCTCCTACTCACTCTGCTTTTGAGACCTGCACTCTTTCAGGAGCCCTCACTGTAACACCCTTGTCGTCCAATCTGCCTGTTTTTTTTTTGGTACACTTAACCTTCTCTGGAACTCCTGTTCTCATTCCATCTGCCACTCCTTCTCCTACCCCTCTCTCAAACGGCAACTCAGTGCTGTCCACTTCCCAGTCTGCTCGTGCCCCTCAACCTCTTACCTCAGCCTACCAACCAACGAGAGAGAGCAAATGTTCTGATGCTACAAACCTGGGTTAACTCAGGTGTATTTTTAACTACAAGCTGCTAGTTATTTAGTGAGTCGAATCCTTGATTCATCATCATTGCCTCTTCTGTCTACTGCTACTAAGTAACAGCAACACACCACAGCAACACACACTCCTCTCGTGTTTTAGGAAGGCTGTGCTTGCAGTTGTCACTATAAATGTATTTTGTTAGCTCTTCACAGCCCCTATGACCCACCCCTCCCCAACCCCCCACACACACACACACAGAATCAAGCTTTGGCTTAGTGCACCTCTCCTGGTTACCAAGTTCTAAATAAATAAATAACTCTATGGTCTTATGCAGATAAAATACAAGTGTAACAATGGGTACTTCTAGTTAATTAATCACTTCTGGGCAATCCTCCCTACACAGTACTCATTCACTCTGCAAACATTTCTAAAATGCTTCCACAAATGGTTTTATCCTACACACATGTTCCAATCCGACTTATCTCAACAAAGAATGTTAAAGGGGTATAAAACTAGTCTCATACCCGAAGCAAGCTGATCTAAATGAAGCCTAGGAGTGCAAATGTGTGCCAAGCACCCAATCTGCAGTTACTGTATTTACCTATACAGACCTTAAAAGATAGAACCCTTGCTGCAGGACAATTTGAAGAATGTTTTATGACATATGATTACATCGGCACTAAATGACAAGTTAACTAAGAGCTAAGAGAGGAAGAATGTGGTGTGACCCTTGTCACTCAGGTGCCAGATGCTGGAGTGCACAGTGCATTCATTTCATTAGCACCATGCTCAGATTTATTCATCTGGCCTGAAGACTGACATTTAAGACCGTAATCTGATGAAACCTTCTGTCGTCCACTGTTCTCGGTGCATTATTTTATATCTTTTTATGGGTGCAAATGTATGAAAAGCTGTATTTTATTTGTCGGAGTTTTAATGTAATTATTTATTTCCAATGTCCAAACGTCTGCACTGTATGCTAAATCATCACTGCACTATTTTAGCATAGATCCTTCCCTGCACACACAAGGTGTTACGCCCGTTTCCTGCATTCTGATGTCTGCAGGGAAAATTAAATAAATCAATAAAAACAATCCATATTGGTTGGGCATCGTACTTACGTGGCGTGGACGGCTCCAGGTTTGATAACCACGTCGACTTTATACTTGGCGCCCGTTAGCAGCTTAATGGTCCGGTTCTGCCCAAAACGCTGCCCGTCCACCTTGAAGTACACAGGCCCATCATTGGGCTGGATTTTTAGGGAAACGGCGATTTTGACCAGAGTCGGAATCTCGCCCATGATTTAGCTAAGCAAGCAACTCACTCGGGCTAGAAAGCTGTCCTGCTTTAAAGCGACAGGATCGCGGATTTCTAATAATAGAATATATTCTGACGTTTTCACCCCCTTGGGACTAAGACGTACGACACACATTTCATGCACTCGGTCATTTCTGCTCTAGCTAGTGAAATTTCAACCCAATCTGCAGATAATCCTTCACTAATTGCAAGCCATAATCCACCTTTATCACTGAATGTCGTCAGTGTCGGAGTCCCGGGAAGGAAATGGTCGCTGCGAAGAGTGAGCACCAGTGGGGGTGCCCTTTGCACAGCAACATACAACAGCTGGAACCACTAGTAAGCAGACAAATATGACACACAGTAAGCAGGATTCAACAACAACAAAAAAAATGCAGAATTTCTTGCAGATGGCACAATTTGACCGAATGGGACATAACGGAATTTGAGACCCAATGATTCTGAATGCATATACCTACACCTCTGTCAATGCTTTAAGAATATACTTGGTTCATAACAAAAAATAAGTCGCCAAGCAAGTGTCATAGCTAATATCATACACCCTGACATTATTTTTGTGGCTCTGTCCAGACATCACAGCAAATGTAGGCAGTGTGGCACATGCGCACAAACCCCTCCCTCAAGACTTTTTGCTATCGACCATTTCCATTAAAAACCCGATTTGTGCTGTTTTCCAGACCCCTAAACCCACAAAAATGGGCCGAACACAATTACCAGCCCTGCATAATAATTTGCCTTCGGCAATGCCCCTGTAAGGATTGCCCCAGGAGCATTCGTTTCCGGTGGAAGACCTTGCTCGAGGAAGTGGTGTATTACTAGCAGGCTGCCTAGTGCTGTAACCGGCTCCTATTTTCCAGTGGGTGTGTTTCTGTTCAAATACAATGTAAAATATCAGGGATCTTACTAGGTAAAAGATCAATATCCAAGTTATATGTCATACATTCATGAACACAGTGTTGTGCCATGCGCAACCCACTGATGCGCCCCAGCACGATATTCAAAAGGGGAAAGTGTGAGGCACAAATCCCGATGCGCCAGAACGCATCAGTAATGTATGCAGGCGCAGGTGGGGAGGGCGTTCCCATGCATATTCTGCACAGCCCGATATTCAGCCCGGGATGTGCGGAGCCATGCATGCACAACCCCTACCTGCGCCAGCACAAAGTTGATCCAAAAAAAAAAGGAACAACTGGGTGGCCACCCGAGCTCCAGCTGCACCTCCGTGGTGGCGGCCCCCCCCATGCCTGATTGCGGGCATCAGTAAAAGAAGATTAATTCAAAATCCCTGGTGGTCCAGTGGACCGCTGCCCGTTCGATCGCGGGCTAAGTAAAAATGGAATAAATCCTATACCCCTGGTGGTCCAGTGGACTGCTGCCCCCCCCACTCCGATCGCAGGCTAAGTAAAAAATGGAATAAATCCCATATCCCTGGTGGTCCAGTGGACCTGTCCGCCCGATCGCGGGCTAAGTAAATAAAAGATAAATCCTATATCCCTGGTGGTCCAGTGGACCTGTTTGCCCGACCACGCGCTGAAGTAGAATTAAACGAAACTTATCATCCCTACCTGCTGCCCCGCCACCCGCCGAGTGACACCGTTGGTAGGGTTGTATGCCCATTGGTCCACAGCATGAGCCAATGGGCGTGCAGCCCATACCGTACTCACATTCCAGATATGTGAATGGGATTATATCTGGAATGTAGTGCGGTATGAGCTGCACGCCCATTGGCTCACTGTGTGGACCAATGGGCGACAGCCCGCCAACAGTGTCAGTCGGGCGGCGGCAGGTGGGTGCTGCCACCAGCCGCTGACCGGGGAGCGGGCGGTGGGGATCAGTGGGCGGGTGGGGAGGGGGTCCACTGGACCACCAGGGATGATAGGTTTCATTTAATTCTACTTCAGCCCACGATTGGGCAGACAGGTCCACTGGACCACCAGGGATAATAGGATTTATCATTTATTTACTTAGCCCGCGATCGGGCGGGTAGCGGTCCACTGGACCACCAGGGATAATAGGATTTATCATTTATTTACTTAGCCCGCGATCGGGCGGGCAGCGGTCCACTGGACCACCGGGGATATTGGATTTATCTCTTTTTTTACTTCAGCCCGCGATTGGGCAGACAGGTCCACTGGACCACCAAGGATAATAGTTTTCTTTCCATTTCCATTCAGCCCACGATCGGGTGGGCAGTGGTCCACTGGACCACCAGGGATATAGGATTTATTCCATGTTTTACTTAGCCCGCGATCGGGCGGGCAGCAGTCCACTGGACCACCAGGGATTTTGGATTTATATTTTATTTACTTAGCCTGCGATCGGGCTATGGGGCACATTGCCACACTGGAGGGGGCGTCAGTCCCCAACAGCTTCTGTCTGGCAGGGCGCCAGGCGCAAGTCGTCGGGGATCAGCGCACCTGCATGCAAATGGGGCCATAATGACATGCAAATGGCCCCATATGCTGCATACAGTATGGCCCATTTGCGTATCAACTTCTGAATGCTCGCGGTTGCTCGCTGCGCCAATGGAACTTGTGCTAAGCGCATCCACATACTCCACTCTGGCACGGCTGGGCGCGTGCCACTGCACCACCATGCGCGCACAGTGCCAGGTGCGATATTCAATGCTGCTGAGCCATGGCACAGCTCCGTTGAATATTGCCCAGTCCACGCCCCTGCGCAGCCAAGTTGAGCTGCACCCAGACTTGCGCCACAGCCTGGCGCAGTTTGAATATCTGGGCCTTTTGAGAGATTTCTTGTAATCCCAGTAAGGCATTTTAGTGTGTGTGAATTCTGGCACTTACTGGATGTAAACAGTAGTTAGACGCTAACTTACACAATGTCATTGTGACAGTACTGACCTACAGCATTCCCACGTTCTGGAAGATGTTGCTGGGGTAAATGTCCAGGTAACACAGCTCACTAATACAGCACTCCGAGTATTCTCCACCCCAACAAATGTGGAGGATTACCTGGGGATTTCAGCATCTTCTCTGCCCCAGGGAGAGGGGATTTTGGGTTGTTTCACACCCCCACCCCTCGGGCAGGGTGTTTTATATGGGGATTTATAGATGATTCAGACCAAGGCTTGCCCCCACAGGGTGGGACATTTGAGTAGTTTGGGGCCAATTATTTCTGAATCCATCATTATTCCCCAAGGGTGGGGGGTGGGATGGGGGTTTACTTTGCTGCGTAATCTAGCACTCTTCTGCACATTTCCCCTTCCCAGGAAGTTTACCATTCCTGCTCATTTTACACCCCGTGCCACTTACCTGACTACACCATAACGGTGGCTGAAGGAATACATGTAGCTACTACCATGATAATCCTGAATTTGTTGTGTAACTTCAGTATTCAGAAGTTTTCACCACCCTGACCTGTAATAACAACGTACAGCACCTCATTCTACTACAATACTACTTAAGCCACAACTGTGCCACAGTTGTACAAAGGAATCTTCATAAAATAGAGAATAATGCATGGGGTGCTGTACATTATGAAGTGTGTAATACTATATAAACCATGAGTGCGAAGCACAAGAAGTTTGAGATGGCATTACACACCAAGGGTGTGTAAAAAACTCATAAGGTAACACCCCATACTTTATTTTATATAATTGCTGGTGTAAAGTGACAAAAATACCATCAGAAGAGGGAGGACTGGCACGTGGGAGTGCGAGAGTAGAGCTGACGACTTTCACGTTCCATGTCTGGTTGCCGACAGCCTGCCTGAGAACTTTGATCTGAGCAGTTTTGTAATACTATACTATGCCCAAAGAAATAATTCATTTCAGGTTATTTCACAGAGTACAAATATTTTAATTAATATGCAGTCTGTATTGAATGAGTGATGGGGGAGTAGTGACGGCAAGACAGCAGCAGCAGATTTTACTTTCACTTTGTCCTGTTGACTGGCTGATATGCTGTAACAATCAGATCGCTGTTACGGAATAGAACTGTTATTACAGCGCTAGAAAGAGGTGTCAGTCCAGTCAACAAATGGGCTCACCAGTAATTATAAATAGAATAATAGGGGACTGTGTATTACGAGACTATAATACCATCGAAAGGATCTTCTGGTGACACGTGAACCTCGAGAGCAAAGTTTAAAAGGTTCTAACATGCCACCAGAACCTTGAGATGGTATTGTAGCCAAGTGATACAGTCCCCTATTGTTTATCTTTTGTAATATATGAATACAAGGAGTTTTAAGTACTCACCATCATTGAGGGTGCTGCACTATTGAGATTAAAGACAGAGGGAGACTTAAAAAAGTTGTTCTTCCCCTGGTTTCATGAGCTGCTGTAATTTATTCACCACCACCACCACCGCTTCTGAAGGGTATAGAGGGGCACCACATAGCAGGATCCTTCACCTGCAACTCCACAGTGCCGCCAGATAATGAGAGCTCCTTCACTCAGGGTCACTTCCAGTTCAGCTTGCTGCTCTGCTGTGCCACAAGCCTCTTCCAGTTAGATGCCACTGTGACCAAATCCATGTCTCCTGTGCCATGGATTAACCTATTGGGAGTCACCTCCGATGTTCAAGGAACTGAGATCAAAGGCAAAGAGAGTTAACAAAGCCAGTCTCCCCTGGCTCTGTGACCTGCTGTAATCCATTCACCGCCACTCCTGAAGGGTTGAGAGGGGCTTCACAGAGCAGGGCCATCATACCCCTGCACCGCCACAGCACGACTCTTATTCTTACATTGTTTTGATAATCAGCAGTACTTCTTCCGTGATAGAGCTTTCCTTTGACAGAGACATTTTTTTAAATTGTTTAGCCATTTTTTCCCCATTTTCACCCACATTCACGTCCTTGATGTGAGCGAGCACATGTGGAGGCATGTGCGTGTCTCGCACTGTGGGACGCCGCACCCTACCGGTTGCCCATTACCCACCTGCGCCACCACCGGACCTCCACTTGGAAGCAGCAGGACTGCGGGAGGGTGACCCCCCTTCCCCAGGAGAGGAGAGTCGCCATTTGGCAGCTCAGTCCTGCTCCCACCCTCCCCCCATGCTGGCTCCCCAACGAACCAATGTCGTTCCCAAACCTTGGTCGATGGCATGGCACGAGGTAAGACAGAGATGCCTCAGCCCTCTGCACCACCAGGCTGGCTGACGAGCCATTTTTTAGCATTTCTGGTCAGTGGTGAGTCAGCTTTTACCGTACACAGCAGTTACAGTAGAAGCCGGCTCATGCTGAGCACAAGGAAATCATCAGCACACAGAGATGAATTTGTCTTGTAATACTATCCTTGAGAATTCAGAATGATAATATTATGAGCCCTAAATGATAGCGTTACGAGAATCCAAATGTGGTATTACTGGATTTGAAGTGTTGTATTACGGAAAGATTTCTTTACATCAATTTTGATGGTATTATGTAAACTTCCTTTCGCGGTGCCTCCAAATAGCAACCACTACCTGGCTAGCCTAGGTTCGGGGAGAAAACATTCGCTCAGCATCTTGGTTAGGTTTGCACCTGGTCGGGGCACCCAAATAATTCCGGACACAGGAAGCAAGAACTGATAATGTCCAAACCAGGAGTGGGATTCTAAAGTGTGGCTTTTATTGACTTCAACACAAGAATACAAAGCAAGATGGACTCCCACGGGGCTACACTCACTGGATATGCAGATATATAGAGGTCAGAACACATCTTCTTCATCACACAACAATCCTCATGTTCTGGACACATCTGGGCTCACACACCTGAACTGGTACTCTCACTTTTGGTTTCCCTGGCATAGCATCTCGGCCAGCACTAGTACACATTTCCATGTCATGGATTTTTGGTGGTGGCTCCCTCAACCACCCATGAACGCTTCTAGTTCTAAAGGCAAAATCTCATCTTTAATCCCACGTCTGGGTACTTTCTGCAGACACTGGCCAAGTGCCTGGGAGAAAGCTATAGGTGTCCAAAGTTAATCCATAGAGGTAGACCTGGTTACTCCAGATGGGGGGTCTACCACCTCTTGTTCCCAAACCCATACCCGGCCATTCATTTGGAACAACACCTTTCTTTGGACTCTCTGGTTGTAGAATGCTATCTCGAAATGTATATCACATTTAACAGTCTGCTCTCTAAGTAACTGGTGTCCTGACTTGCAACGTACTGTAAATAGCAATGTCCATCCCTGTAGACCCCACTGGTTAGATGCATTTCAAGCCATACACAAATCTCAAAAGTACTGTCCTGGGCTAGTCCTTTCCTGACCCCACAGTAGACAGATACTTTTACACAACTGTGCTTGGTGAAAACACATGGGATCTTTATCAGAGAAGACTCACCAGGGTTTGCAGGTGCCCCAGGGCTTCTCTCACAGGAAACTCACAATTCTTTGGAAACTCAAAATAAACTCTTATCCGGCAGCTTTTCCCATTCCCAGTGGGCCAGGGGATTGCCCCTGAAATACTGGATTCTCCCCCCCCCATCCCTTCCAGGGATGGGGCACTGGAACAACTCGGTGGGAGCGGTCTCTATCACTTCAGCAGGTATCTTCAGTGTTCTTCTCTAGGGTGAGAACACACTATCCTGTTTCTGGTGTAGCTCTCTGACAGAGCTAGGCTCTGAGGGGCTGCCAACTGCAGCGCACCTCCTGCTTCTCTTGAGTCTGGCTGAAGACTGACTTTGAAAACCCCAACATTCTAACCTGACTCCCTGCTGCAACATTCCACTGTGGCTTATGCTCCTGTGAGAATTCTAAGTGATGTCATCCCTCCAGCTCAGCTGAGACTGAGGACAGAGTGAGACAGTGTGAAACCCATTTAACTGGTGTCTCACAAACTGCCTTTCCCTGCCTGCCACTAGATCTAAGTGGGATTCTAGTAACCCTGGGTGACAAGGGGGTTACAATTATATGGCTTATCCATATATTACAATGAGATATCACAATCTCAAGAGGCTTACTGCCAACTGTATGATGCACATTTAAAATAAATTAAATAAATGTCATCTTATCATTATCATTTTCTTTCTTCCCTTACTCTGCTCCTGGACTGTGGAACAGTTTTCCACACTCTCTGTGACACACACTAAATTACACCTTGTTTAAAAGATGCTTACATAACTACCTCCTGTCAGTGTACTTCTTGAATGCAACTATAGTATATAGTGAAGGTTTGTTCCGTATGGATTTCCATGCCAGTTGAAACCTTGTTGTACCACAGTTCAAAGGCAATTAAACATAGTTGCACCCTTCTGTCATACAACAAGGTTCAAGCTGATCAGAAATCCTCAAGGCAGCTGGTGTTTTTTACAGTGCTGCAGTGCGCATGGCAATCAATTCAAGTTTTGAACTGAAACTGCTGCTTCTGCGGAATGCTGCAAAAACACTTCCGTCATTACAGAAAAAAATAAAAACTATACACTATAAAAAATACTGGTTGGGCAACCATGTGCCCAACTAGTCTGTGCTGCCATCTCAGGCTTCTGATTAAATTGGACCACTCAAGCTTTGCTCTCATGGTCTGATATAATCAGAACCCCTCTGCAGCAGAACAGGCTGGTTGTGCATGGTTGCCCAACCAGTATTCTCTATATTGTAGTAACGCCTCAACTGTTAACCAACTGGTGATATCTCACACTCTGTAATTAATCTCATTGGGCCCGATTTCAAGTTGCATGGTGCAACTCGCAGGCGTATGCGAGTTGTGCCATGCGGTGCTACACCGGGGACCCTGCGCTCTATTCCAAGACAGGTAGGTCCCCGCACCTATGACCTCGGTGACTGCAGCAGCCGAGGCTTGCACCACACAGGAATGGCACAACAGACCTGGGTGCACGAGTTGCAGCCTGCATTTAACTGCCCCTGGAGCCCCCACCCACCCTGTAAGACTCTCACAATCCCTGGGGGAGACGGGTGGGCTGTCCAGGTGGCACAGGTGCAGGGGCACATCACAAAACGGACCCAGGGCTCCTTGAAAATCGGGGTGGGGCAGCACTGTGTTGGGGTGTGTGGGGACGGCAGTGTGTCTTCTGCGGTACTGCGGGGGGGTATCCATTGTTTTGCCAGGACTGATGCCCCTTAGACCACCTCCATACTGGTCTAACCCGCAGCACCAATGCGGGTCTTGTAATTGTGTAAATGGGTTACAGCAGCTGCCCTTTTGGAATAGGGCGCAAGTGCTGCCGTAACCCACCCTTGCACCATGCCACAGTGGGTTGCAGATGTAGTGGGTGGCATAGACCACCTTTGGTGCAACCCACATGTGGCATGGCACAAGCTGCATCTTAGAATTGGGACTTGCGTATCGCATGGCACATGGTGTGATTTACGCCATAGGGTTTGGCGTAAATCGCCTTGCGCCAGGCATATGACATCCTGGAATTGGGCCCATTGTGTCTTAACCTTGTGTATACTTGTCACTTTTAATGTGGCTGAGTCGTTCCTGAAAAAGAACCTCTAGGCCATTGTACTTAACCGGTCACCAGATAGATAGCTCAAAGAAATTGTAAATCAATTTAGACTCTTTCAAACAACTCTGGGAGGGGGGGGAGGGTATCAAAAGGATCTGCCAAGACTTCACCTGCCACTGTTTTTAAAATGTAACATCTATCAAAACTGCAGACTATCTATTACGTGATCCGAGTCCAAATTTCCTGTACAAAAAAGATGGCACGGGGTCATAATGTCGCAAGACATCATGCCTCATGGCAAAATCGTGCTGCCAATACAGCGTGATTTCTGCCACGAGGCATAAGCCTTTTTTCTGTGGGGGGCTCAGCCACCCACACAACCCGTTATGGGGGGATGCGCTCCCCGAACCCCCCACTAAGGATTCTCAACTCTGGGGGGGGTTACCTCGGGGAGCGCACTAAAATGGACAAAAATAAAATGTCTGGGTCCAGGAATCAAACCCGGTCCCAGACGCAGCACCTGGGTTCCTACTGCTGTGGCTCAGTCCTGTGAGCCACGGCAGCTGCTCAACAGAATCCACTCCCAGCAGAGGTCTTATCCTCTGCCTGAGAAAGTGCTACTGGTGCAATACCATGTACAGCAGTATACGCGGTATTGCACCAGTAGCGCTAGCATACTACGCTGTACCGGGTTAGCCATAATGTCGTATGCTATTAAGCGTGCGACATTATGACCTGGTAGGAAAAAGGACTTAGCTGCAGCAAAACTGACATAAATAGCATTTGCATCAACTTTTTTACGCTAATCATCACACTTTGTTACAAGTAAATGCATCTTTTTAAAATAGCAGCAGGGCTGCTCGGACACAGTCGGTCAGATGCAGACATAGGCGCAGCATGCATTGCATTCACATCCACAGCCAACGTTTTTGAAAATCTAACTCGATGCTTAGATTGATTAGTGTACCATACTGTAAGAATTATTAACTAATGCGAGTTTAATATTATTGAGAGGCTGTCTGATGTGCTGATATATCTGCTGAGCCTACCATATTTTCTGTCCAGCTTAGTTTGGACTCTATTGAATTTGATTTTGATTGGTAGAACCAATATTTTAATATGTAAATGATGTTCCTCTTATGGATGCCCTCCCCTGAGAGATCCATTTTTGTGGACAGGATATTCTTACATGTTCAGACTCAGAACCAAGTTTGATTTATGACTGGGGAAATAAAGCCTTTTGTCACTAAAGTGTCTAACCTCAAGGACAGACAGCTCAGTATTAATGGTAGGAACCAGCAACATGTGTTTCACAGAGTAATGGTTTGTAACCCCTCCCATCCCAATCAGTGTATAGGTATCCAGACCCGAATCAGCTGTGGGTGGAAGCAATCCAATTTTGAATGACGTGTTGTCAGTCTGCCCCCCCTTCTCCTTATTTACAGCGGATTAGTCTTTTTGATCCCTTTTGAGGTGCCAATAGCATAACTGTAGGCACCCATTATGGTAATGTGTACTCTTTTTTTGCATTTAGTCAAGTTCAAATCTACATTTAGTGTGAGTGATTCTGCTGCATGATGTCACTGATGATAGTTTAGGTCCTGGCAGAGGGTTTCAAACTTACACAAGCCTGGATCTGATTCCCAGTGCAGAACATGTTTTTTTCTTTCTCACTACAATTTCTGTAGTTTGACAGAAACTGTTAGATGCCCTTTGCTGATGTTTGTGATAGAGTTTCAGCAATTTTTTTGAAATTCTATATTGCAGAAAACTTGAAAAGTTCCAGTTGCAGGGCTAGATCCAGCAGTGAGATAAGTTGGGGGGGGGTGAAGCTGGATTAAAAAGGTAAACTAGAGGGCGGGGGTCTGGGGCCTGCCAACACTCCCAGAACATTTTTTAAATTTGGTATATTCTGGTGCATTTTGGAGGTCATTTCAAACAGAATTTGCTACCCTGTTGCTCATTCTCCATGCTCACTAAGTTTCACCCTTGCCCCCTCGTCAGAGTCTCCACTGTCCAGTAGGTTGAACCACCCTCCCCATAAAAAATAAGAATAAAAAAGTGTGTGCTAAGACTCTCACTGAGGAATAAAATAGATGTGATAGGTCATCTGATTTGAAAACTTCTTTACAAAGATTACATGCTGGCAGTAACACAGCCTGTGGGTGTCCAGTTTCATCCTGCCACTAACATTTTCTCATCCATTTGTACGGCTGCAGTGGGCGGAGCCTGCAGAAGTTTTGCATGTACAAAAGGGCTGATGTCATGTTTTCTGTCCGTGGAACTGACTGAAGGTGTAAATAGCCTCCTCCACCTAACCATCCTACAAGAAATGTTTTCCGCCCTCAAATAAATACGTTTTCATGTTAGTCAATGGTTGCAGGGCACTATTTTCTTTCTTAAATTGGAGGTACAAGAACTGGAACCTGAGTAGTGGAGGCAGCATTCGTTTTTGAGGGGGGAGTAAGATCCACCCCTGCCTCCACCCAAGAAGCTCCTAAAGATCCACACCCACCTTTTTTTTGTTCATGTGGGAGGGGCATGAGGTGGATCTATCATGTTGGAACAACTGACTATCAGAGGTGCCTGGGGAAGTAATTAAAGAGTGCCTGAAACTGCATCTAGGCATATCCCCCTTCCCCCAACACACACATACACATAGACATCATGATTTTTTTTTTCTCTAAGCATGTCAATATTTGGCTGTAACAGTATGGGCAAGTTGGGCATAAAAATAAAATAGAAAAAAAGGATCAAGCAGGTGCCCTTTCCTTTGTTGGATGCATGCAGACAGAAGGTCACAAATCCTGTATGACAAGTTCATTATATGGATGTTTTCCATGTAAAACAGAAATTTTGTCATTGTCATGTCTGTAGCATTGTTTGTAGCCAGTAAACTATTATTTACATAGATACTGTAAACGACAGGTTTTAATTCAGAAATCCAGTCTTGATAAATTTGTTTTTTTAGCAGTTCTGTAAGATTTATGTCCCTCTGATGTCAGAGTGCATAGCACAGAAACAAAAGGGGTTTGCCTAATTGATTGTTGTTTGCATGAGAAGTGGGCATGACAGTGGCATGCAAATGTGAAATCTAACAATTGTTTCTTGGCCATTCTGGGACCTGAAGTTTAACAGTAATGTGTGAAGAGAATAAAGTCTTGTGTTTTGTGCACTTGAATAGGTTTAGTGCTTTGAAGTTAAAATATATAAATATATATACATAGTGTCATGGACACCTGAAAAGGAGGGCGATAATACTGAAATAAATGCTATTCTGATGATTTATTTATTTATGTATAAGATTTTAAGTGCAGTTCTGCCTAGGTCACAGACACATAAGCTATAAAAAGCACATTTAAGTATGGATGTATTAGTCACACCTTGTCATAGCAAAATAAAGCAAGAAAAATAATATATTGTGTTTTTAACCAAGAGTGGCACACTAAGCTGAAAGCTTGTTTACAGGGGCAACCTGGAAGCACATGGAAGTTAAGTGACTTGCTCAGGGTCACCCAGTATGCAAATGGGAGCTGTGGGATTCAAACCCAGATCTCCAGATTTGCAGCTCAGAGCCGTAAACCACTGTGCTATGCTGCCTCCCTAGTTAAGGCAGTCATCTGTTTTATGGTTCATGATGTTGGTGTAGTAAGCAGCAGTACATTGCATAGCAGGTGTAAAATGTCAATAGGTAGGTCATGCAGTAGATGTGCTGAGCAGTTACTGAAGCAAGAAATGTATTTAGGGTAGTAAAATATCCCTGTTAGAAAACTGATAAATGTGTGACATTTGCATCTCAATTTCAAGGAGGTCCTTATGGGGTGTCAATGTACAATATAAAGTAGTTATAGTTTTCAAGTTGTCTGAGTAATTGCTTTGTACTACCACTGTTACTAAATTTAAATTATTCCATGAAGGAAATTAAGTTTACGTAACTGTCTGTAAATGTATTAAAAACATTTACTTGTCCTTATAATGTAATGCATTAAATGCTGTTGCTAGGTTAAGAAGTCACATAACAGCAATAGAGATGAAAACAATCGGATGCATAGGAATTTGAAAAAAGTATACATTAGCAGGAGCAGTGTCATGACTTCACCAATTTTTTTATAGTTTCACTCTAGAAATTCAACATTACCAATTTTTACACCTCCTCATAAACAGTACAGCTGTCATTTTTTACATCCTGTTCAAAATGTGTTTTTGCACCTGTGGTGCCAAATGGCACAGTCGCTGTGTTAAATCACCTTTTGGCTAATGAACTGATAGTTTCACTGTTCATGCGGTGGAGTCACAAAAAAGCCCATGCTGAAAACTTGGAGTGAAAATACCAAGAAATGCCCAGGGCATTAGGGTTTCTGACCATAACACACTGTCCTGTAGGGACTGACAGGCATCAGGGGTATGACTTGGGATTGTCAACAGTAATGCTCATGCCATTCCTCCCCCATCCCCACCCTGCAGCCAGTGACAGGTATCGAGGTGTGCCTTTGACTCTTCAGCCCCAAAGTTCACTTCATTCTCTTATAGTGTACCCATTTCAGCGTATTTCCATATGGAATGGGGTGAGTGTAAAGTCTGAACATCCCAAGGCACACCTCAACACTTGTCTGTGTCTGCAGGGTAGGGCGAGGTGAAATGGCGTAAGCATTATGCACAATGACCCAAAGGCACACCCTAATGCCTGTCCATCTCTGAGGGGGGGGTTGGGTTGGCATCACTTCAGTACTTCACTGCCATTCCCATTCTGTCTGTCTGTCTGTGTGTCTCTCTCTCTATGTATATGTCTATGTAATTATCTATCTTTCTATCAATTGCATGTATCACTATTTTTACCTATTTCTAAAACAAACCTGCATATCACATTTGCTTGCACTCTGAGCACATACTTATGAAACTGTGCATATTTGTACTCCACTTCTGCATAGACCTCATACTTTCCTAATATTCCCATTTTCACAAGCGTAACTACCTTGCCCTTATCAAAAGTGCCCCCCTCTGAAAGTTACTATCACATTTTCTCTGCTAACAGTCCATCATTACACTTGACTTCTTGACATCAACATGTTGCTTAAATATAACTTGCATCACCTCATGGACAAAAACGCTGTTTCTCTAAAAAAACTGTGTAAATAATCCCAAGGCTAAACATATGCCAGCAATTACTTTTTCATGTACTGCCACCTTCTGTACCATCATGGGGATTTGCATATGTTTCCCATGATGCTTTGCATTATTGGGGTATGTGCAATTGTGTTTTCTTTAAAATTTGGCTGCCCGGTCAGTATCATCTGGGATAACACATACCTCAGTGGCATTTGCTCTGGGGTTCTTTTGAAAACCTATATTGCTTCCTATTCCTTCCATTAAAATGTATACCTCCATATATTTTCTTAATAATGTGTATGCCTTCCTTAGAACAGAAACTAAAACAAATCTTACTACTTACAAATCATTGTGTTGTTTCTCCATACCTCCTTAACAATTCCACACACCTTCACTAACTTCATTATGCAGCTGTGGTGGATCTGACCAATCTTGTTGTTTCCTGAGGGGGCATCCAGTCCCATGAGATGTGTGTCACTGTCTTCTGTGCCTCCTTTCTCTCAGGTGGTCCTAAACTGCCATTCCCTAGCTTTCATTAGGGGGTCAGGTGATTGTCCAACTCTGTGAACCCTCCCACCAGAGGATGAGAGCAGTCCTTTGGAATCTTGATCCTACTTTCCAACTGACCCTCCAATCTTCTATGTTCACTCCTGAACCTGGGTTGTTGGTGTTGCAAGTGATAGCACTTCTGCTGTGCCAGTGGCCCAGCAAAGTAACTTAATTTCTTTAAAATCATTTGGTTGTTATCACTGCAATGCTGAAACATTTTTGTTATAGGAGCAGAATAGTAGGGACACTTGAACATGGTTTCTGGAAGGTTTGATGCTTTATATTAAGTGGATACTGCTTTAAAAACACTGCTTTATATAATGTTGAACTTATTGCTTGTTTGCATTTGAATAACAGTGTTTTGCAAGCTGAATCTCCAAGTTCCAAGTCACTATGTCCTGCTTTAGAATAACTTCACTGTGCTTGGGGAAGGGAGAGAACATCTGACATGTTGAAAGCCTTTTTTGCAAAACTTCTCATTGCGTTTTAAGGAGCAAAGTTAAAAGCTGTGTTTAGATCATGTCATTATTGATTGATTCACCACATTTGTTTTGCAATTGGATTCTCTCTGCACTACTTTACAATGATTTCTTTTTTTTTGCTGTTGGGATAAAATCTTACATGTTGTTGAAGCCTTTTTTATGGCCACTCAGTCTAATGCATTTAGAAGAAAAAAATGGGACAATACAAGTGGAATTGATGCATACAGACGGACACATTTGTACCAGCGGGAGCCCGTATGCCGACACCCCTGATGCGGCAAGAAATTCCAGTTGCCAGCCACCCAGTGACAGCCACCCAACACTCATCCTGCACTAAAGCTTAACTTGGCTGAGTGGCACTGGAGGCTGACAGGGACACATACAGACAGGCAGCCCACACCAACATACTCAAATGTTATCATGCCACAAACTGCTCAGAGCTCACTCAGACTGCGGCTGCCAGTGTGAATGAAGCGAGAAGACCAACATACCTTTTTGCCAGTGAAGACACAGCACCTGCAGGATGACTTGGACCGGCACCTGCTGTATGAAAAAAATCGGTAATTTTTAGAGTCTTCGAGCTCAACATGTCAGATTGCAGTCTACAAACAGACTCTGCTATGGCAGGTGCGCAAAGTGACGAGGTCAGATCAGGTCACAAGGTCAGATCGCCAGATCAAGATGTGAACCTGAGTATGTGACACAGCCAGGACACAGATTGTCGTGACCTCAGGACCTCCTGCCTGCATTTTTTAACCCCTGTGTGTCCTTCTGAATTTAAATGTTGCCACAGTTTTGATTTTTGGCACATTGGGTGTTAACATGGGCTGGCAGTATAGTGTTGAGGTTAGAGTAATGAGGTGTAAACAAGCTTGGTACATTCAGCAAACCAGACCTTGGTTTGAGTCTCACAACCTCCACTTGCATACTGTGTGACTCTGAACAAATCACTTAACTGCCCAGTGCTCCCAGGTTACCCCTGAAAACAGGCACTTGTTCCTAGTGGGCCTTACCCGGTTACCAAAGACTAAAATAAAATAAAAAAATCAATGAGGGGGGCACAGCCCCTTTAGCCCCCCCCCCCAGTAAATCTGCACATGAGTTGAGACTTTTAGGTTTCAATGCAGCCTAGGAAACTTAACTTCAAATTGACAGACTGGTGCATTACTAAATCCATTGCAGCTATTGGGGGCTGCATTCAGTGCTAGATGTCATTTGCCATAGCATGCATTCCCTGTCAGTGAGCTTTAGTTCAGCTGTAAAGCTATATACTATCAGGTAGTAGTGGGTAGGGTGCCTGGGTTCAACCTCTCAGTGTGAGACATTTCTTTTCTTACTCAGGGTCTATAGTACGAGAGAAATTGTTTGATGCTGTTGCTGATGTTAGAGTATCAGCAATATGGGAAGTTCTATACTGCCGATAGCTTGAAAATTACCAGCTGAGACTTCCAAGTTTGAAGGCAACTTGGGAACATCTCTTCAAATTGACTGACAGGTTCATTACTAAATTCACTGCAGCTGTATGTTGGGGGAGTGGTCTACACTCAGTGCTGAATATCCTTTGCCACAGCATGCATTTCTTGTCATAGAGCCTTTGTACAGCAGTAGAGCTACAGCCTACCAAGCAGTAGTGGGTAGGGGGCCTGGGTTTGATCCCTAGTGTGGGACATTTGTTTCTTTTTGTCATTCTCACTACAGTTTCTGTAGTATTAGAGAAAAAGTTAGAGGCCCTTACTGATGTTAGTGATAGAGTTTCAGCAGAGTTTGACATTCTATATCGCTGATAACTTGAAAAACTCTAGGTGAGACTTTGAGATTTGAATGCAACTTGGGAACATTACTTCAAATAGACTGACTGGTTCATTGCGAAATCCACTACATCTGTGTGTGCGTGTAGGGGTGTGTGTGTATGTGTGTAGGTGGGAGCTGCACTCAGCACTGACTGTCCTTTGCCACAGCATGCATTTCCTGTCAAGGAGCCTTTGTACAATGGTAGAACTACAGGCTAAGCAGTAGTGGGTAGTGGACTTGGGTTTGACCCCCAATGTGGGATGTTTCTTTTGTTCTCGCTAAAATTTCTGTAGTGTGAGAGAAATTGTTAGATGTCACTGCTGAGGTTGATGATAGAGTTTAAGCAAGGTTTATATTATTGACAGCTTGAAAAGTTCCAGCTGAGACTTAGAGACTTGACTGCAACTTGGAAACATTACTTCAAATTAAGAAAAGATCATGCCAACTCCAGATGCCCTAATGCAGGAAATGATTAGGTTAAAAGTTCTGAGTTTGTGTATTGTGTGGGCTATGCTTGTTTATTTTTTGAGGTGCATGTGTGTATTTGTATGCATCTGCGTGTACAATGTTTAGCATGTGCAGTATGTGCCTTTTGCTATACAAAAATGACAGTTCCATACCTTGGCACCACTCAGTACCATTGGTACTTTGACTAATTTTATCTTTCTAGTAGCTTGGAGTCCTTGCAGTTACAAAAAAACTGAAGGATAGCTTGCAGGATGCTTTTATAAAGTAGAATCTACAGACTAACACCAGTTTCTGCTCATTACATTCTGGGTATTATGGTTCTTTGTTCCTACCACAAAGCTGTAGTGCATGGCATACTGATTACAAGTCTCAGGCCCAGCCTTGCTGGCCTCTGCCCCTCTTGCCCCAAAGCCCCAAAACTGCACTCTTCCTGCAGCCCTTGTTGCCACCTCCTTCCTTCCTTCCACAAGTCTCGGAACTAAACCTTTCTTTTTATTTGTGGACAGTGAGTTTCCCTCCACTGAAAGGTTCAGAACCCAAAATGTGGCCTCACCACATCTTCCCTCACCCAACTCTTTTCCTGCAACAACTTCCCCACTCCAACTTGACTCCTGTTTGTGGGGGATAAAGAATCCTGGTGTGTGCTGCTTAGCAAAAGTTTCCTTCACCCTACCTGATTCCTCCATGTGGGGGAAGAAAATATTCAGGCCCGCACAACGCAATGAGAACTTCCCACATCATAACTGGCTCTTCCCCTGGATGGGGATGAAAAATCCAGGCTTGTACTGTCTAGTTAGAGCTTCTTCTGCCCATCCTGGCTAATCTAGATGAAGGAATGAAACATCCAGGTCCACACATCCAAGTGAGAGATTTTCCAGCTAACCTGGCTCCTCAGGGCAGGGGAATCAAAAATACAGTTTCGATAAGATGGTATGTACTCATTCATACTTAAAGGCTGTGATAGCACTTAAAGTGCTCAAACCGTCCGGTGCAGAGACTTTTTAAAGTTTGTGATTTACAAATTTCTTTGTAGAGATATATCAAACTCCAACAGCCTACCTCTGCAGATCACTGCTGCCCAAACTCCGACACTTCCCCCTCAGAGGAGCTTCATCAGGGGGTGGTAACTGGTACTAGAATGGTCTCTTAAATACTGAGCAGACAGAGTCAGGTGAGTATCATCTTCAATATGGTAACAGTATATGATTTCACTTTCACCCACTAGAAGCTATTGTGCTGTCAATCTAGGAGAAAATCTTCCCTGCTGTATTAGGTACAGATAGCAATCACACCAGTCATGCAAGCTATGGTTTGTCATGTCAGATATATAGTACAGAATGATAATATTCATGCCTGAGATAAAGTGCATGCATTGAATAACATGAATACATTGTTTGCCTTACAACAGTTAAAAACAATACTGACAAGTAAAGAACACCTAATTTATCACACTTTTTTTTAAACCAGGAGAGACACACTAAGCTGAAGCTTGTTTACAGGTGCGACCTGGGAGCACAAGAAAGTTAAATGACTTGCTCAGGGTCGTACATTATGCAAGTGGGGGCTGTGGGATTCAAACCTAGGCCTCCAGGTTTGCAGCTCAGAGCTTTAAACCACTGGGCTATACTGCCTCTTCATTTTTAGATATATACATACCTTTATTGCCTAACACTATTCAGTATTCAGTGACCTGATCCAGGATCCCTAAACAAATATGCACCGTTATCTAAAGTGCGAATAAGAAATAAAACTTGTCGTTGGTTCACCCCAGATCTTAAAACTGTGCTCTTAAAGAGAGACAATCTATGGAAAAAAGCACGTAAAACAAAGATACTGTCAGATTGGGGACAGTTCAAAAAGGCTAGGAACTTATGTACCAGGAAGGTCAGAGACGCAAAGGCTGCCTACTATCGTGCTGAGTTGGACTCCTCTTTCCATAACCCCGCAAAATTCTGGAACACCATCAATGACATACCTAGCCATGCACCAAGTAATTTGCTCCCAGCCAAGATAATTTCTGGCACAACCATCATCAACGACAAGCTGAAAGTCCTACAGTCATTCAACAATCATTTCACAACCGCAGGATTAGCATTTGACAACTCTCCTGCAAATACAATGCGATCCCAGTTAGGCATACAACTTACCAAAACCCCGGTGACAGACTCTATATTCTCACTACAACCAGCTACACTGAAACAAATGGAAGACTTGCTATGCCATCTGGACATAAAGAAAAGTGCAGGTGCAGACTCCCTCGACCTCTACTTCCTGAAGATTGCCGTTCAGGTACTAGCGGTACCAATAACACACTTATTTAACCTTTCATTACTACTAGGGATAATCCCTTCAATTTGGAAAACTGCACAGGTCATTCCGCTATATAAATCAGGGGACCCTTGTGACCTCAACAACTCCATCCTCCCTGTACTATCTAAACTGCTGGAAAAGATTGTAAGTACACAACTGAGAGCCTACCTAGAAGCAACTAATCTCCTAAACCCTGCACAATCTGGCTTCAGAGCCAAACATAGCACCATTACGGCCCTAGCAAAAGTAACCAATGACTGGCAATCAGAATTGGATAATAGGAAGTGTATCTGTGCTGTGTTCCTGGATCTAAGTAAGGCATTCGACACAGTTGACCATGAACTGCTCCTTTCACCCCTGAAATCTATAGGGCTGGACTCACTCTCCTTGCGATGGTTCAACAACTACCTTACTGGACGGCTCCAGCAGGTTAAGGCTGAAGGAGAACTGCCCCCACTTAAACCACTGCAAAGAGGTGTACCCCAGGGATATATCCTCAGTCCTATTCTATTCACCATCTATATCAACAACATAGATAATAACATCACCAAGCCCACTGTACACCTATTTGCTGATGACACGGTGCTATATGTCAGCCGCCCTTCACCAGACGCAGCCTGCAAAGAGCTACAAACAGAGTTCAATCTACTCCAGCATCAACTCCTGAGCAAAAAACTCTTGCTCAATGCAAAGAAAACAAAGGCAATGTTTTTCTCTCCCACACGCATGCAGGATATCCAGATTTAAGTACACTTCCACATATATCCACTATCCTTGGTGAAAACCTCAAATTTATAGCAAAATTCAAGTACATGGGAGTCCTTCTCGACAGTAGGCTTTCCTTTATAGAACATATGGAAGAACTAGAAAAAAAACTTTAGAATCAAACACTTTCTCACAAGTAATGCTAAATTAAGGCTAGTCCAGGCCACATTTCTTTCTGTAATCGACTATGCTGACTTCTTATATAGTCGTTGCCCCGCCTCCTACCTTGGAAAATTGGATACACACTATCATAGGGCACTGAGGATTATCACATGACTACCATTCAACACCCATCATTGCTCCCTATATGTGGCAGTTGGATGGACTTCGCTTCAGTTCAGAAGGGACAGAAATGCTGCATTATGGGTATTCAGATCTATATCTAAACAATTACCACAATATGTCTCGGACTGCTTCACACAAGTCACTGTAAGTAAATATGCCCTAGGAAGCCACTCTTCCATCTTATTCAAAGTGCCCAAAATCAGTTCTCGCTTTGGAAGGACAGCCATTAGTTTTGTGTTGCCCTCCCTATGGAACAAATTGCAGAGAACGCTAAAACTGAGTATCCCATATCCATTACATCCTTTAAATCCCTCTACTCAAGGCTTATTACGGAACAATGCAACTGTTTTCGACAGAAATAAGGTGACTCTATTCCATCTCTATCATCCCCAAGCCTGTCCCTTCCTCTGACTCTCCACATGTTCTGCAATCCTACTTTACTGTCCTAGTTTACCCACGATAGTAAACTGTGCTTTGCCCATCCTCCCTCCTATATTTCTCTACCTCAACACTGTCTGTTTTCACCCTCCCTCCATGCCTATTCATGTCCCTCCCTTCCCTCATTTTGCTCCTCTCCCTTTTGTAGTTCCACCACCCATCATCAGCCCAGACCACTCATTGTCTACTTCCTCCCCCTCTGACAAATCCTATACAATTATGTAAGTTAGTCATCACCTACACTAACTCCATGCCTAATTTCGTAATCCCTTCTATTACCATATATATATATATATATATATATATATACATATATGTGTGTAAAAAATGTAAATATGTGATTATGTCACTGAATCATGCCTATTTGCACATATTTCACATGCTGGTATCCTTAATGACTTATATAACCTGATCTATCATTGTATCTTGTTCTTTTGCATTGTACAGTGTTTTATGTAATTGACCTTGATCTAACCAGGTCCATCTTGCAAATGAGCACTGCTCAACGATGTTCGCCTGGATAAATAAAGATTTTGATTGATTGATTGATTGATTGATTGACCCTCATATATTTAATGTTTTAACATTGTATAAAGATAATAGCAACTATCAAAAGTAGGGTAACAAATTAGTTTCAGGGAAGCAAAAGGGAAGGGTAGGGGTGCAATGGGATTAGGAAGGAAGCAGAAGGGTACAGAGTAGTTTCAATAACACTAAGTAAAGCAAGAAAAGATCATAGGAGTGGTGCAGTGCAATGGTTGAGGGGCCGCAATCTTTCGGAACACCTTCTGGAGAGTGAGGTGCTGGACAGCTCTCCTCTCCAGGGGAAGGCTGCCCCTGGGTGAAGGCCTAGGAGTAGCACCAGCAGTTTGACTGGCATGAAGAGAGGGACCACGGTCACAGTGTGTGTACGCTTCCACATACACATGCCTACACTGCAGCAGGGACAGTGGGAGAAAACTAGGAAAATGACGGTCGCAGGCTACATGAAGCCTTGCTGGCCTGCCCTCGCCCTGTGCTGTCACTGGTTCACCAACCCATGAATCTGGATGAAAGTCTTCAGGTGGGGGGAGGACGGCCCTTCCCTTCCCAGCCGCATCACGGAGAGCAATCTGTGCGGGACATGGGGCCTGGTGGACCGGGGAGGTGGCTGCCGTGTGGGAGGGAACAGGGACTGGGCTGAGCAGCTGCCTCTGATGCGCCCAGAGGAAAAAATATATAAAAAAAAAGTGGAGGCCCTAGGAAGGGATGGAGAGGCCCCTAGCCCAAGAAGAAGCAGCTGCTGGTGGGGGACTGTATTGTCAGGGTATAGATTTGGGAACAGGGTGTAGGAAGGGTATAGAGGTAGTCTGTCTGAGCAGTGGCTCAGCTAGATGGGATGTAGAGCATTTTCAGAGGATTGCTAGGGTAGCAGCAGCTGGGAAGAAGCTAGGCATCACTGCCCATCTGGGGATGAATGACCTGGAAATGGGTAAGGTAGGGGTAGTGGGGGTAACTTCAGGGAGCTGGGTAGGGGCCTCAAGCAGGTGTCACACATGGTGACTTTTTCCAAGTTGTTACCTCTGTACACCCAGGGAAGTGCAAGGGTACTATTTACAAGGGCATTTAACAACTGGTTTAAAGCATGGTGCATGGAGGAGAACTTTGTCTACATCGGAGAATGGGGACCAGCATGGGAGAATATGGGCCTCTACTGTGGAGATGGCCTTCCAGGAAGAGGGCCACAGTCCTTGATGGGTGGTTTAAATGCTACTTGGATGAGCATTTAAACTAGCCTGGGGGGAGGCAGTAAAACCAAGGGAAGCAACAGTTTCCCCACCTGGCTGATGGAACAGCAGAGAAGAACAAGGGCCCGGAGGAGAAAACTTCTGTAGGGCAGGGTCACAGGACAGCACAGATGGGGAAAAGACAGTAGAAGAGAGGGCTAAAACTCGGGTAAGCAAGGGTAGAAGATGGAAGGAGACAAGGAATTAGAAAGTTAAAAAGGGAAGAGGAAAGGCAGTTGGAGCTTCAAGGAAAAAAAACATAGGTAAAAATGAGAGGGGGAAGCAGGGCAGGGGCAGGGGGAAAGAAGGTGTGAAGAACCATGTGCACCAATGCAAGGAGCTTGGAAACAAAATTCCAGACCTGGACACCATCATGGCGGAGGCTGACCTAGATTTAGTGGCCATAATGGAGTTGTGGTGCACTGAGCACCATGACTGGGACATGGCAATACTGGGCTACTTTATGTTCAGGAGGGAGAGAGCAAGCAGGAGGACCCCCTGATGATGACCTTTCTGGTTGAAGTGCTGGGGCATGTAGTTTGGTGTCCTTGTGTTTATTATTTTTGTATAGGTTCACTTTTGTCTTAATAAAAAAAATTCTTTGCCCTAGCTGCTGATCTTTCTAAGAGTTTTCAAGTGCATCTACTGGTTCCAGGGAGGAGGGGAGGAGGGGTTGTTTTATATGTGAGGGAGGCACTCAAAGCCATGTAGGTACAGGGGCACCATGAGGAAAAGGAAGGGCTGGAGGTGCTGTAGGTTACCCTGGGGACAAGCTTGAGAGCCGCTGTCCATAGCATGGTAGTGTACAGACCGCCAGCATACAGAGCAGAGTTGGATAAGGCTTTTGGGGAAGCCATCTTCAAAATGGTAAGTAACAGGGAGGTGCTGATACTTGGTGACTTTAGTCTGTCTGATGTGGAGTGGAGCCTTCCAGCTGTAGCTTCAGCAAGGAGTAGGGTAATCCTTGACTCCCTACAAGGGGCTTTTCTCAGACAGCTAGTCAATGATCCCACTAGGGATGGGGCAGTTCTGGACCTGGTGCTTACAAACAGGGGCAACATTGCAAAAATCATAGCGGACAGTCCCATGTGTATCAGTGATCACCTTCAGTGTGGTTTAGCATTAGGACAGGAACAGAGGCTAACCACACAAGGATGAGGGTCCTGGATTTTAGGAGGAATTATTTTAAAGAAATGGGGGACTGCCACAGAAACTGTCTAAAATGTGTGTGTTGGGGGGGATTGCCAGGGAGGATGGAGCTACAATGGGGAAAATCAAGGGAGGGTGTAATTAATGTAACCAACCTCTGCGTGAAGGAAGTGAGTAAGAGCAGAAAGAAAAAGACCATTATTTGTCTAAGGAAGTGGCAAAGGTTGTGAAGGAAAAAAAGGGTGGCGCTTAGGAGGTATAAGGAAACACAGAGGGTGGAGGAGCGGTAGGTATGCCTAGTAAAGCAGAAGGAAGCAACCAAGTCAGTGAGGGAAGCAATGGAGCAGACAGAGAAAAGAACTGCCAAAGGGGTCACTAAGGGGCGTATGATTTTCTTCAGATACATAAGTGAGAAGGGAAAGCAAGGGGAGGGACAGTGAGAATTATACGGGTAGAAGGAGGAGAGTCTGTGCAGAAGAGGACCAAGAAAAAAGCATGCAGGTACTTCTGCTCAGTGTTCACAGTGGGAGGAGGGGGGACAGACTATTAGGAAGTAGCAGGAGTTGGGGGGATTGGACACAAGTCAATTTTCAGAAGAAAGAGTCTGAAAGGGACTTACAATTCTGAAGGTGGACAAGGCTATGAGACTGGACAGGATAAAACCAAGGGTTCTAAAAAAAAACTCAGGGAGGTACTAGCTAACCCACTGACAGCCTTATTCAACAGATTACTGGAAACAGTCATGGTTCTGGAGGACTAGACAAGAGTTGACATGGTCCTGCCACATAAAAGCGCCAGCAGGGAGGAGGCTAGAAACTATTGGCTGGTCAGGCTTACTTCAGTGGTGGGGAAATTAATGGAAACCCAGCTAAAGAAAAGACTGGTAAAGTATCTTGAATCCAGTGGGCTGCAAAGCCACAGGCAGCATGCATTCATGGGGGGGATCACACCAAATGAATCTGATAGATATCTTTGACTGAGTGACCAGGGAAATAGATCAGGGAAGAGCAGGGGACATGGCCTGTCTGGACTTCAGTAAGGCCTTTAACACTGTGCCACACTGGAGGCTGATAAAGAATCTAAGCAGCCTAGGGGTGGGATCCAAACTGGTGAATTGGGTTAGAAACTGATTAATGGATAGAAGGCAGATGGTGGTGGTAAACGGCACTCACTCTAATGATGGGAGAGTGACCAGTGGGGTGCCACAGATCTCAGTACTGCGACCAGTCCTCTTCGATGTCTTCATAAGTGACATTGCTGAGGAACCAGAGGGGAAGGCATGCCTTTTTGCAGGTGATACCAAAATCTGCAGTAGGGTGGACATGCAGTAGGAGGTGAAGAGAATATGCAGGGATTTTGGGAAACTTGAAGGGTGGTCAAGAACATAGCAGTTGGGTTCAGTGCCAAAAAAGTGCAAAATCATGCACCTAGGGCATAGGAACCCAGGCGGTTAGTACAGGGTGGGGGCAAGTCACTAAGCAGGAAAGGGACTTTGGGATTGTCATATATAATGATCTCAAAGTAGTAGGGCAGTGTGACAAAGCAGTGGGTGGGGGTAGTGGGATGATGGAGTCCACAGGGAAGGGTATCTCCAGCAGGAGAAGGGAGGTGGTGTTGCCACTGTATCACTCACTATTGAGACCCCACCTGGAGTACTGTGTCCAGTTTTGAATGCTGTACCTCAGAAAGGACATAGAAAGGGTGAAGGCAGTCCAGAGGAGGGCAACTAAAATGGTGCAGGGGTTGCATGAGAAGCTCTATGAGGAGAGACTGAGGGATCTCAGCATGTACACCCTGGAAGAGTGGAGATCGAGATGGGACATGACAGAGATCTGCAAGTACCTCACGGAGGTGAACAGGTTGCAGAAGGAAAGGCTCTTTCAAATGAGAAAGAGCACTAGGACAAGAAGGTATGCGATAAAGCTGGAGTGGTGGCGGGAATTTAAAGAAAGATGTGAGGAAATATTTCTTCACTGAAAGGGTGGTAGATGTCTTGAACAGACTGCCAGGAGAAATGGTGGCTGTGAAAACAGTGGGGGGCTTCAAGCATGTGTGGGATAGATATAGGGGTGTATAAGAAAACAGGGAGGGGGGAGGATCACTGAAGACCAGTTAGGGTCTGCCGAAACAGATTAGACAGGGAACATCTGGCCTGGGCAGACTGGGTAGGCCAAGCAATCTTTCTCTGTTGACAAATTCTGTTTCTATGTCTAAACACTGTCATATTGGATGATTTCTTAATTATGTCCACACCTCACTACATAAAATGAAGGTGTATAGTCACTTGTACTGGAAGCTGTCTAAGGACATATATAGCATAGAGAATACTGGATGGGCAACTATGCACAACCAGTGTGTTCTGCCACAGAAGGGTTCAGATTCCCGGTGACCTCGAGTAAAGCTCAAGAGATCCATGGAAATCAGAACCCTGAGGTGGCAAAACACACTGGTTCTGCATAAAGTTGCTCATCCTGTATTTTTTATAGTGTATAGCAGGAATCGACAAATTTCAAAATTGCATGCTAGTCCAGGACAACTAGCCTTGACAAAAATGGTAGTCCAGCACAATTCAATAAAAAAATTATTTTAATGTACAGCTGCAATCAGATTAGCAGACACAAAGTTAAGCCCCTATTTTGTTTCTCCAACTCCCAGTAGTTAGGCCTTTTTAATGTGTGTTATACTCCT
Source organism: Neoceratodus forsteri (assembly GCA_016271365.2). Lineage (NCBI taxonomy): Eukaryota > Metazoa > Chordata > Ceratodontiformes > Ceratodontidae > Neoceratodus > Neoceratodus forsteri. Next base: position 1,552,626,143 of record CM057450.1, read on the forward strand.
TAATTATTTTTAAGGCAGGGTTTGTTTTATTCATTCAATCAAAAGTTATATTTGTAATAATGGATTATGCTCATCTGTTAGGGGAACACAAAAAACCCTGGCCTTCTCTCTCTATTCTCCCGAATGTTTGCCCTACCACTTCTTAATTTAGTCACCGTTGTCACTGTTTTGACAGGTAGATAATTCTGTTTGATAAGCCTGAAGGCAGTTATTTTGATGAATCAAACCGCTGCCTCCATGCTACAGCTCCCAACCTTCCCGTCCCCCACTGCGGCTCTTCACTGGCACACTGACTACCGCCTTAGTACTCCTCCCCACACAAATTTTTATAGCTCAAGTCGGGGGTGGGGGGAGTATTGTTTTTGCTTGCTGCAGCTATACACAGACAAAGATTGTAACTGGCATTGGTCTGGTCTCGAGTTGAGAGTAAAATACAACACAGTCCTCCTGCCGATGACCATCACAGAAAACACAATCACTCCACGAGTCCAGAGCATGTCCTTTCTCCTCACTAACAAGATCCTGAGTGATAAGCACATCTCTGATCTATCTGCCCCGCCAAATCACCACCGTGGCCAATGGGCATCACTTACCGATGCAAGCCTGATCGTCGATTTAGTGCCACACCTGCCAGTCTGATGACTGGCTCCTCCTCTGTTTCCTTGCAGCTGACGCTCACTCCCACCTGGTGTTTGCCCACTCCCTAAACCACTGATCATGTGAGCACTGCTCCAGTGGATCAGATGACAACACGGACAGCTGGAGTAGCGAGCGAGCAGGGAGCACCCTACTGGAGGAAGCTAGTACTGTGTCCAAATTAAAGCAGTACTAGCCCATGGACAAGTAGATGAACAGAAAATGCTTGTCTGTGGATGAAAACTGGTAGCCCGGGACATTGGGCTATAGGATTTGTCGAACCCTGGTGTATAGTTTTTAGTAGGGCCATGCGAGCTGGCAAATTTGGCGCGGCAGGCCATTTTCGAGTCAGGCTGGTAAAACCTGAATTGGCCCAATTTGGCCCAAAATTAAATGCCATTACTGTGTGTCTTTCTGTTGTGTCCCCTGCGAAGTCTTCCCACAGTGGCGATATCACCCCCCCCCCCCTTCGTCTGCACATTGGGAGCTGGAGTGGCTGCATTCAGTGTAAAAAATGCTCTGGATTTTTTTTTTTATTAAATAAATTTGCTGTTGCCAGGGGCATCAGCAGGAGTCTAAAAGTGTGTGTGTGTGTGTGGGGGGGCCTACATGTCCCCATCAGTGACTTTTTCCCCAAATGGAGGGTCTGGGGGGATTTTCTTCCTGGAAGAAATTTTGAAGAATTTGGTGGCAAATGGTACATTTTAGAATCATATTCTATGTCTCACTGCCACATACCTTGAACCTAAGGATGTCAGTTTGCTAAACAACTTTAGTGTCAGTTGTTGCCAAGAGCCAGCCAAAAGCAGTAGACTAAACTTAGCTAGCCTTCTGTGTGCATCCATGGATACATAGTGATGCAACAGCTGCCAGAATATCTGTACGCCAGCAAAAAACACGCCACCCAAAGAAACAGGCAACAAGTGCTGCACTGAATTAATAACACTGCTGCAGTCAAACATTTAGCTCTGTGACAACAAACAATAAGAACAACAGCCAACAGTTGTATAATTAGTTGTCTCAACCAACATACACAGTGTTAAAAATACGTGCAGATTGTGGGCCTGATTTACCTTACCAGTATACCAGTCAAAAGGTACCTGAGGTTTCCAGCCTACGACAGATGAAGGATATTATTCTCCCAGCTCCCCAAGCAAAATGAAAGAACCGCCTCTTACAGTAAAATATGTCAGTGTTGGGCCACACAGCTGGTCAAGGCCACCCTCTGCAATAACGTTTGGAGGAGAGATGAACCGGGAGGTGGGTCCGCCTAATATACACTACTGGAGTAGCTGCATCCATGACCTTGTCTCCCACATTGTCTGCAGTGGATCTAGTGAGATGAGCAAAGAAGATGGTCTACATTTGCAGCAGGAGAAGTGGTATTTCTCCTCCCCACCCACCGCCAGTTAAACCATGTCTAGAAGGGCAGTCCAGCCCCCCCCCCAACCTCCAGCACTGCTGGATGAACAGAAAAAGGTTTGCACTTAACTTACTACCTTTTGTTGTCCCAAACCAAAAACTCCGTTCTCAGTCAGATGGACAGATCTAGAGGACTTATCTAGCTGTCACTGGGAGCTGGCACTTGCGGGTGGCGGGCGGCCGTGGAGGCTCGCTAGGGCCTAGCAGTAGGCAGCAGGGCATGATGGCAGGGCAGGCTGCTACAGCATTAAGTGAAGCTCTTCTTGGCTCAACCTTTAATTAAACTTGACAGCAGCACAGAATCTTTTTAACACTCGACTGGTTTTTAACTTTTTAGAGTCTTTTAGCCACTGCGATCCACTGCTTGACCGACCACTTTACCGAACTGTCTGAGTCTTATCTGCCATCTCTGAGATGAGCGACACAACACGCATTTCCTTCCTCCTCAGTGCTACTAGGGCTAGTCCACACAGCGCTGCAGCAGTGTAGCACATAATTGATCAGTAGCTGTTTAAAATTATACGCTGGAGCGGGCCACCAGAAAGCTGCTGGCATGGTGCTGCTGGGATGCCCCAGGCTGTTGCTTTCTGAAGTTTTGGGTTTCTGTTTCAGATTTGGCAGTGTGAAACCCGATTCGGACCATTAATTCCGAACACCGCCAAACCCAAACATCTCAAACTTGTAACCCAACCCAATGCCCAGCCCTAATATTTAATATTATGTGAAATGTGTCTGCAGCATTTTTTTGCCACTTTCAGAACAAAACTGACTTGTGCAGTCTCTAGAGGTTTCAGAATGCTGTTGTACCACAGAAGGGTACAATTACATTCCATGACCTTTGGACTGTGATATAACAGCATTTTGAAAGGGATGGAATTCTATACAGAACATAGAGGATAATGTATGGTCTACAATCAATAACAAGCATATGTATGCATTGAGAGGTTGCCATGGCGACAGTTTGAACCTCGAGAGCAAAGCTCGAGAGGTCCGTCGCCATGGCAACTTTGAGATGATTACATATGCTTGTTATTGATTGTGGACCATACATTGTCTTTTATAGTGTATGCTCTACTATCCGATATAAAAAAAAACAAAGTTTTACTACTTACTTTTGTGTTTTTTCAGTGTGAGCTGCTCTCTTCCAATATCGCTCTTCCAACCGTGGCTGCTTCCTGATTGGGCAGGCAGTGTGAAGAGAATGTACAAAGGCATTGTTATGCTGCAGTAGCTATGTAGCTAGTGCAGCTTAGAAAATGGGCCTTTTATTTGCTGGGCTCTCATTTGCTGATACCCCTGCCAGGGTGGTACATTAACTTTCAATAGATGCCCAGGAAATAAAAAGTGCCAGTCGAGTTACCCCTTCACCCACACAAGGATCCTTGTCTCCACCCTGCTTGATGATAGGCTAAAACCTCCCCACTGAATTTGAAATTGGTGCCATTTTTATCTTCACTTAGCGAGAGATATTGGCCCCAACACTCACTGCCAACTGTAAATGAAACCGCACACAATCCATCACTTGGCTTATATAGGGCTATTTTTTAAATGTATTTTCCTTATTTACGGTGCCGTCTTCTGCCATACCCCCATGACTTTCTCCATACCTGACAGAGAGCGGACCACACTCATCTCTCGTTCCTGCCTCCTCCAGCAGTCACTCGCTCCTCAAGAATTAACCTGATGCTTTTCAGTTCTGCCAGTTTCCGTGTTCAACCTGCATTACCATAAACCCTACGTCTCGATGGTTTTCCCATTTCTTTAAAAAAAAAAATGAGTTTCACTGCTGAGTTTTTGCTCTCATGCTCTCACTAATCAGCAAACTGAAGTGCCACTCCCCCCTTCCCCTGAGAAGACATCACCTCCTGTACAACTGCAGAAGCCCACAAACTTTAACCCTATTCCCAAAATCCTGGAGGTTGCGGGCAGATATTGGAAATTGTGAGCGCATGGTCAGGAACCAGTTGTTCAGGCTGTATTTTGTAAGTTTCCCAGTCCTCGCTGCCTGCTCGACTTTCAGTCCGGCACAGAGTTATTTTTTTTTTCTTGGTGTTTTCAGTGTTTGTTAAATGAACTCCCAGTCCTTCCTGCCTTCTAGTAGGACCGGGAGTGTGAAGAGGAGCATCTGTTCTGGCCATGGAGTGTGCCTGCACGCCGATGTACCTAACCGGAGGAGCCCTAAAACTAAATAGATGATTTACCCCTTAGGTACAGTTGGGTAGAGGTACTGTATATCAGGAAGTGGATCTGCATGCAGTGACAATATATTTTTTTTCCTTTTAATTTCCGTAACAGTCAGGGAAAACTGTTCTAAATTGTCAATTGTAATATTTTACACTACTGGGTGTGATGGTGTCTGTTATATATGAGTGTGTATGAGTGTATATGGGTGTGTGTGGGGGTGGGGGATAAGCATGACAGCCAGCTACAAAAAAAAAAAACACCATTCCAATACAGGTGCAGGAACTATTTTACTAAATCTAATCAAGCAGTTTACAGTTTTAACACTTAAAACAAAATAATAATAATAATAATAAAACATTAATTAATACAGTTCCCCATTTTCTAAGCGTAATAATACCCTCCAGGGTGGGCGAAGGCTAAAACATACGGACCTTCCAGGGTCTATAAGGCCCTCTGCCTGTGGCATTGAGCCTCATTACGCCCCTGGGTGGTCCGGTATTGCCCAATACCGCCCACCTTGTCGGGTATTATTGCTTGCATAACGGCTATAATGACGTAGCTACTGCAGCATAATAACACTATTCTAGGGATGGATTTCCATCCCTGGTAGCGTTCCACCATACACTATAATGCTCTACTATACAGTATAACATACTTCCTATGCTGTCAATTTGTGGAGGCGGCCAGGCAGTAATCTTCTCTGTGGACTAAGATTTTTCTTTTTTTAATACATCTTAAAAATTTTCACCCATCCATTCTTGCTATCACCACTGTATCAAGGGTATACATTTTTATGGGGCTTGGCCAGAAAGATTAAGCATCCCCCAGTGCCCTGGTTGCATGCCTAAGGAGAGTGAAGCGAGCAAGCAACTCTGCATGTCTCTGTTGCCTGTACCTCTGTGTGTATGTGCCCAGCCCCACCTCTTCTGAAGATCATGTAAGCTAAGAGCAAAACAACAATGTCTGCATGTGTTTTTGTCTGTGTACGTGTGCACATGTATTTATGTCTGTCTGTCTGTACTGTATATGTGCATATGTGTGTCATTGTTTTATTGCACTGACTCTGTCTCCCCCTCCTTCTGTGTAGGTGCATTGTCTCTGCTCCCTGAGTCTTAGAGCATGACCTCAAGCATGTGAGCATGTCTCTGTTGTATGTCAATCTTGCTACATGGGTTGTTACTCCTCTGTCTCAGTGTATGGTCTTTCGTCCCCTGCGTCCCCCCCCGCCTCAGGTCAGTGTCTCTGCCCACCCATCACATTGTGCAGTCTCTGACCCCCTCCTGTCTCAATGTAGGGTCTTTATCTCCTCCTCCATCTTAGATTGTGTTCTGTGTTACCCTCCTGCATTGTCTTGTTCTGCCGCCCCCTCCCACAAGACCTAGGACAGCATCTGTGCTTCCTGCAACCCTTGTTGCCATCCCCTCCCTTGCATGAGCCCTGGAACTATACACCTACTGTGGCCTCTGTGGGCTCTGCAAGATCATGGGTAAAGACCTAGGATAAAGAGTGCAAGTAGGAGTTATGAGGCCAAGAAGGGCAGATGAGACATGAGACTATGAAGGTGGTGGAGGGCTATTAGGTACTATAAATAGATGAGGGCATTCTTTGTTGGCTGTGGACAAATGAGACACAGTTTGTTTGGAATTTTTGTTTATAAGAACAACAAATACATGTTTTTATTATTTGCAGATATCTTTACAATCAAACAAGGTAAAAACAGTAGTTTGGGGGTACTCAACCGAAATGACCACATGTAGTTGATTATTACTAGTGGTACGTATGTACTGTATGTACATGTAGTTGATTATTACTAGTGGTACATATGTACTGAATGTACATGTAGTTGATTATTACTAGTGGTACGTATGTACTCTATGTACATGTAGTTGATTATTACTAGTGGCATGTATGTACTGTATGTACATGCAGTAGCTCATTTTAACAAAAGTTGGCCTCCAGCTGTTAGCAGAGGCATACGGAACACCAAGTTCCTGACCTATACCAGTCATTAGCATCTCCTCCAAGGCCTAAAGATTACTAACAAATCTGGATTTTACTCGCCAAATAGCTACCCAAACCACAGTTGCTCAAGTCCAACTGTACCAGTCATGTCTTGTTTAATAGGCCCTCTGAATTTCCCAGCACTAGATGCATGGAGGTTTAGCCTCCAGTGGTATGACCAAAAATATAACTCCATATTAGCTGAAGAACGTTAGCTTTACTTTGTGTTTCTAACTATTTATTTGACTTATCTTTTGTCATGGTGAAAGCCCCAAAGCAAACAAGTTAACCTGTAGCCTTGATGCCTAGCAATAGAGTAAAACTATAATATACGTATCATAGGATAGATGTGACACAAAGTTTCAGTCTTAGACTGTGAGAGCATAGGAATTCAAGGGTCAGAAAATGACGAGGTGGTCCATCTTGTCCATCCACATGCCAGTTCAGACAAAGCACCCGTCATATGACTAACTGTAGCTTTATTGTGCTTGTGTATACAGTCAAAGCCTCCTTGAATGAAAATGTATATTTTTTTACATTTTGAAAATCTTTTTTCCAGTAAACTTAAAGTACAATAACTACTGTTTGCATTAGTTTATAAAATATTAATCAGAGTCAAACACCAAAACTTAAATGAGTGAGATGGGGGCGCTGTTGAGCAGCTCAACCAGAGGCAGCATATTTGGTGAGCTCCGTGGAAAGTCTAAGTTTAAATATATAAAGCCTGCTCTTTTCCGAATCTTGCCTTGGTTTCTATGTTCCCACTGGGTTCAATAACCTACCAGGAAGGCTCATGGGGAAAACTAAGGGTAACGTGGCTACCTCTTCGGAATTTTTTCACCGAAAGGTCGACGGGATGTTGGGCCTACTGGAAGAGGTGCAGCAGGGTCCTCTGTTGCGGTGAATACTGATGAGATCACACTTGCCACTGTGAATTCTATCCTGCTGAAACTTGTTGCCACAGTCCAGGAGTTGGATAAGAAATTTGATGTCCTAACACCGTGGGTGGCCGCTTTGGAGACTAAAGTGGACATTACCGACCAAAAACTAGCTAAAATGGACGTTATGTTAACTAAGAATATAGATGTCTCCACTAAGCTAGTTAAGGACAATACGTGGCTGAGGCAATGGTTGGAAATGGTGGAAAACCAGGTCCGTGAACGGAATCTACGGATTTTAGGACTACCCGAAGCGGCTGAAGGAGATTACCTATTAGGCTTTGTGCGCACTTTTTTGCCGGGATTACTGGGGATAGGAGAAGAGGATCCACTGTTATCGTTTGAGAGGGCCTTCAGGATCACCCCTCGCAGAGGATTGATAAATCAGTCGGGGCCCCGTACGCTGGTGGTGATATGCTGTGGGATCGGGGACCGTGACAGGGTGTTATCGGAGGCCAGAAGGAAACGGCACTTGAAGCATGGGGAGGCGGACATATCTGTGTTCCCAGACTTGTCTTTTGGAACAAGACAGAGACGCAAGGCTTACGATAGGGTGAGGAGTCAACTTCGTAGCCTGGGGGTCCAGCATCAGCTCATTTTTCCTGCACGTCTCAGACTGTCATGGCAGGATAAGAGATACCTGTTCAGTACTCCGGACGAGGCAGAAAAAATTCTCCCGATCATAGAGCAGGAGGTTCTTGAAAGCCAGGATGATGAGGACTGAATGACTATTAGAGCTGTATCTGTAAATCTGTAATGTACTGAATTTATCTTTGCTACCGTGGCCTTAAGCCGATGATTTTGTTTTCTATCTTAATAGCCTGTTGCTGTTTAGAGACTTATTACTGATTGGCACACCACTGCTAAATGTTTAATGGCTGATGTTTTTCTGATTTTTCTTGATAGTTTTATGTTATAAATGGGGGTGGTGACCTAGTAATAGAAACCTGTAATTTTTATTTTTTAAGAGCATAGAGGCTGTAATAGCTGCTTTATTTTATTTCTTGGAGCTGTTAATAAAGGTATGGGGAAAATAGGCTCAGGGGAAAGTGAGTCATTAGACCTACTCGCTGGCTAGCTCAGGCTGCTAGCCAGGTAGGTAGGTAGTTCCTCTGAGCTACTCTGTGAGCTGTATACAAATGACATATTCTAAGATGTTTTTCATATGTTTTGTATTTCCCCCAATGTGGTGAGTGAACCTCGGGGTGTCTCCTTAGCTCATGATATAATTTTGGGAACTGTGTGTATAACATCAGTTATCGTATGGACTCACCTGTGTATTTATGCTTTTTGTGAGCTGGATTTGTGCAAAAAAGCTTAATAAAAATATTATGCAAAAAAAAAAAAAATGAGTGAGATAGCAGCTGTAATTGTAGGAAGGAGACTGTTGCATAGACAAGGGGCTGTCAGCCTTCCACAGTAAAAGCCTGGCCAGCTACAGTTCAAACCTGGGCAGCATGCAGAAAAAAAAGGCCCCGGATCCTTGTAGGTGCAAATCAAGGTTGAGGATATACAATATATGGGACCCAGTTCATGTATGACCATAGAGGCCATTATAGATCCATAAATTGTTTCCGCCAATCAGAAGTAATCTTTTTGTTAGCATGAGACACTTGTTTGTTGAGCGTGAGACACTTGTAGTTTGTTGAGTGCCCCTTACGCTAATTGTATGATTGCTAGGGATGATCTGCTGCTGAATTTGCATTCGGTGAATTTGCTGAAATCTAACATTTTGGACACCGGCAAAGCAGGTTAGAAGGAACTTGGTTTTCCTTCGCACGTTAACCTCATGATGCTGCACTTTTTACAAGGAGCATACACTGAGCATGTCCAAGTTATTGGCAAGTTACATAACCTTCAGTAGCCAGTCGGAAACACTGGCGATCGAGCACTCCTTGCGCTGCAAAAGTAATAAGCTTTATTTATTGAGTACTTTGCAAAATTTCAAATCACTTCTCAGTAAACACATAAAACTGTATAAGTCAAAGCTAACTGACTAAACAGTACAGCAAGCTTTTTAACTTGATTACGTATGTAGCCCAGGCGTCGTGTGCCAGTGGGCTACTACCCCTGCCTGTTAACCTTAACACAGATTAAGGGACCTGGGTCCTGTTACAGTGATATGCGGGGGTTCTATCTCAAAGAAATAGATAAAATAGTGCAGTGCCTCCACCCAGAGTAAATTGCAGTGGGCCAGGAGAATGACTGGTGCAACCCCCTGGGATGCTATACCTACCCACCTCCCCTTCCAACCACCCCACACATTGGATGCCAAACAGTTTCCCAAGACTATGTACCACATACTCTTTATGGTTAGGTTCCACAAAGCACCCTTCACAAAGCAATTTCAAACAACAAAACACAGCTTTATTATGGGGAAGGCTAGGGTTGGCGTACCTGGAGAAGAAATAGCTGTGTAAATAAAAATGGTTAGAAACAATTATTAACAACAGGGCCCATAGGCCAGACCACCTTGGAGCCTACCACCACTGGTACCAGTGACTCTCGCTCTGTCCTTTCTGGGTACCCAGGAGTTTTCAGGCCTGCTTGGTGCTGTGGGTTGGCAGGCATTGGGGCGCTAGGAACAATGCAAACTGAAAACTAACAGGTAAGCCTTTGCTCCCCTTGATTGCCAGGGCAAGCCCTGGATACTCATGGTCCTGAAGGTTCCACTATGCCACGGCGACAAGAAATTTGTCAACTGACAGCACAACACTGCCAATTGGTGTTGTGCTGTTGCTCGGGGACAAGTATTTTATGTTGGGGGCTTTGCCCCCCCCCCCATGCAAAGAGCTCTGCCTCCCGCATCCCCAGTACTTTAGATTACCAACTCCAGTCGGAGTTAGTTCAAGAATGGGGGCAAACACCTCCCCGGCACCAGTGTCAGGTAGTGGAGACCATCACAGTGACTGCTGACAATGTCACTGTGATGGTCTTCACTGTAGAGCTGACACTGCGCGGTCAGTATGCGGTCCTGAAGATTTGAGATGTTCCTGGAGCAGAGGGCATCTACCAGTTTGATCTCTGGGAATTAAGTTTGAGAGGGCAGAACAAATGGGCAGTAGTAATTATTCGGAAGGCTTGAGATTGTGCTTGATTGAAGGTCTGGCCGCTTGTCCTCTTGATTGAAAGTCTTGTGGCCTGTCACCTTCAGCCTATTCAGGCCCGATGCAGAGCTCCCACGCAAGGCCCACACAACCACAGAGGACTCAGACCTAGGAGTGGTTCCACAGCCTGGCTCCCTCAAAGGCCACAGGAGCCCTAGCTCCCCCAACATGCTCCGGTGGCCTCCTGTAGCCAGAAGATCCCACTAGGTGAGGGTTACCAAGTTCCCCACTTGGCTCTGAGGTAAACTGGGAATTGTCTGGTTTCTCTTTCCTCTCAACAGAAAACAGCTCCGATGTGCAGCCAGAACAGACTCTTCAACTTTCCTGCTTACCAGCGCCTTTGTGCAACAGCTTTCAAACTCCAACTCCACAACAACAGTTTCTTTCCTCAGCTCGATTTCAACAGCAGCAACAGGTCCCTGAAGCATAGGGCACCTGCTCACCTTTTTCTCTCCCAGTTTCTCCGATTCAGAGCAGTGACCACCTTTACTCTGGCTCACACACAGTTCCACACCCCCTGGTATCAGCTCAGGATTTTCTCTCAGTCCCACTAGTGCAGGATGGCTGCAGCAGAAGCCTCCTCAAAACAGCAATTTCCACAAGAAGTCTGGAACGATCAGGACATATGCACAGCTCCTCTAATCCGCATAAGCCCTTCACCTTTATTCCTCAAACTCCACTTTAAGTCCTGTGAAGCCTTAGAAGTGCTCTCACACAGCGCTGAGCTTCCTGACTCGATAAGAGCCCAGAACAGACTGAATCAGCTGCCCAATGTACCTGGGATTTCTCCCAAAAATCCAGCCCTCTGATTGGTCGACTCCAGTCATCAATCACAATCTTGAGCCCTCTTTGATTATGTATTTGTCAAGTCTCTTGGCACCTGAAAATGGTACACACCTTCTCCCGCGAGTCCCCTCTCACAGTCTTGGGTGCCCTGTTACTGACTGGCTGTTCATAGGGGGTCAAAGGATCATGGCATGGCTGCTCCAATTCAGTCCACACACAGCTATATAGCAGTCCCCTTCAAAGAATTGATCTGGCAGCCAAAATATTTAGTTTTAAATATAGTTGCCCCAGTCTCTGATAGCACTCCCTGCCCCCTATCAAGCGACTGCCAACTCAAGCATTTACTCCCTGTTGTTCGCCGGTCGCTGCCCTTGACATCTTCAGTCTCCCCAGGCAGTGATCTGGCTCATTAATATTCATGAGGGCTCTTCCTTATTATTCATGACTCCCCAATGACACAGCGCTCAAAGGTGCTGGTTTAAACTTAAGGTAGCCGCTCCTCACATGCTTCCCCCAGGTGTCCAGTCCCCATCCAGCTGAGCAAGGGGGTTGAGGTACCGGAGAGGCATTTAAACGACTGCGGGACCAGCCGAAGTACAAGGCGCTTCTGCACATGCATGGACCACTTTAAAGTACACATCCAGGTTGCTGGTTCCACAGTTAGACCCCTGGCAGCCCATTTGGGGTATAAACAGCACGGGAGCCAATGGAGGGCAGGGAAAATAAGGTAAGCCCCCATGGGGGGTTACACGTAAATGTCAGTATCAACATTGAGTCACAGTTGACAGGTAGCTGGTTCGAGAGCTCAGGAGTGTGGGTTGGAAAGGCTCGACTGACATAGGTAACCAGTCTACAATGAAGGACTGCCAGTATATGTAAATCTATGGAATATAGATTGTGACCAGGAGAGTAATTATGTAACAGAGAGCAAAGATAAGGGGGGTGGAGGTCCTTCCCATTCAGACATTTAAAGACCATTAGAACAATTCTGAAATCACTACGTTGTTGGACAGGTAGCTAGTGCAGGGTGGTCAGAGATGGAATAATATGATCTGACTTCCTAAATATGGCCAGAAGACAGGCAGAGATCTTTTGAACTAGTTGTAGGTGCTGAATTTTATTGGAAGTAAAATCAGCCAGGAGTAAGTTACAGTAATCTGACTGGGGTAGAATAAATAAATGAACAAGGGTGGCAGTGGTGTCTGGGTTCAGAGAAGCAGATTTTGGCAATATTATGAAGGTGCTAAAGGCAACTTTGCCTAGGCTGTGGATTTGGTTGTCCATTTGTTAGGTCACATCAAGTTGAACTCCAAGATTTCATATGCTGGAACTTGGTACAGTCACAGAAGAGCCAAGATTTAAAGTGTTAAGGCTGTGTGACTTGATTTTTGCCCTGGTGTCACAAATCAGTAGCTCCACCTTCTTGTTCAAGAAGAGGGAGTTTTAAAGTTATTCAGGCCTGAATATCATTGAAGCCGTGAGCTGTGTGCATAAAAGTCGACTGCAGGAAGACAGAAACAGTGGTATATATGTGAGTGCCATCGACACAGCTGTGATGAGATAGGCCATGAATAGCAATGATAGTAGTGAGTGGAGCCATGAACAGGATAAACAGAAGTGGCCCCAAAAAAGAGTCTTGTGGAATACCAAAGGTAACCATCTTTGGAGTAAAGTTAATATTATTAAAACTAAAGAATTGTTGGCAGTCCAGCAAGTTTGAATGCAACAAATTTAGGACAATGCCATTGATATAGGAAGACTGCAGGTTGGCCTGCAAGGTCTGGTCATTTATAGTTGAAATAACCTTTTCTGTAGGAAAGGGGCCAGGTTGTTACTAAAGAGTTCATCAGTGCATTGGGTATAGGGCACCAATCACTTTGTTCCACTGCAGTCGTGGAAGAGACCAGTGAAAGGGAGATGCAACAGGAGGTTTTGGTAGGATCAAGGGGGCAGAATGGTTCCCACAGTTGACAGTTCTCAAGAAGTGGTTGAAGGCTGTAGGTAGCACCCTTATCCAGTTCTGGCATGCACAGGTATGGACCCTGGGATGGATGGGACCTACCAGATCTGGCTCGGTGGCAGTGTGTCAGACTCAGGTGGTATGGGCATACTTTGGTATTCGTAGAGCATCTCCGGAGGTTGGAGGTTGGCTGTCAAACTTGGCTCGGTGGCAGGGTGCCAGTTCCAGGATGGTACAGGATTCCTTGCAGGCCTTCATGTCCATAACAGAGAGGGGTTGAGGGGTCCAGGGGTCCGAGTAGTTTGGGAGGCTTTGTTGATAAATCTGTAGAGGGATTCCTCAGCCATGCATGGTAGTGAGGCTGGATCAGTTTGTCGCATGACACAGATACTTCTTCACCTGGCATCGGGAGACTGCACTGTGTAGTCCCCACACATCAGGGCTAGCCTTGTGGGCAACAGTGGTTTGTCTTTCAGACAGCTGGCCTGTGCTGTGCATACCCCAGTCAGATAGCAAGGGTCAGTAATGGGATTGGTGTGGGCTGAATGGGACAGCAATAGTGGGTTTCCCAGGTGGGCATCCCCTCAAGGAGTGTGCACTTAGGGTTTTTGGGCCTGGAGGGTCTCCCTGAAGATGTCACAGATGGGAAAAAAAAGGGAAGAAGTTATGATCTGTGTTGTGGGAGAGAGAGAACATTCTGGCCTTGGAGATCTGGACTTAACTGCAGGAGAAATCAGAACCATTAAGGTAAACAGCATGTATCCTAAGTATCAGGGATGCAACGCATGCTGATCAGTTAAAGGTACAGCATCTGTTTAAGAGCCCAAGTATGGGACGACAATCACTTCCATATCAGCGAGGTAGTGCACTGGGCACCGAAACATGTAAGGGAAGGTTGAGTCTCACGTTTAGATCTTAATGGTAACCGACTTCTGTGTGTGAGGAGTACTTGCATGCAAAATTAGTTAAAATGCAATGAACTGTATTTGGGGCATCAGTCCTCTAATGAAATGCATTGATTCCTACTCCCCTTATTAAAAGTGACTTCATATGAACTGTCATTTGTGTTTTTGGCGGAGGGCGAGTACAGCAGCAGTTGAGACCGGGGGAGCGGGTTTAGTTCCATGGGGCTCTCGGTCTTGTTTCCATAATGAATCAATTATTCTGAGGAACGTTCTCTGGTTCTGCCTGTTTTCAGGGGGAGTTATCTAGGTGACTTCTACAGTGGTGGGGCTGCTGAGAGCTCATTGAACCCGGGAATTTGGACAGGGCTGGGTATGTATATTTCCTCGACAGTCAGCTGGAAGAATTATGCTCCCTGAGAAATAAGCTCCCTGAAAGAACAGGATTCTGCTGAGTGATTATTTTCCTCGGTAAGAAGAAACTGAGAGATTAAAAACTGTGGGTGAAGGTGCTGGGACGCTTGGGGTGGGTTGGCCTTCTGATGAAAGAAGAAAGCCTTTCATCACATCATTTATTTTTCTTTCTGAAGGCAGTGAAAGTGCCAAAACTGTCCATATACTATACAAACTACAGTAAATTCCTGAAATCTAGGGAGTGAGAGAATTTAGGGATTTTGGATACTATCTTTACTTTAGCCTGAAGGGGTGAGAGCACCTCAGGCCCCTTTTCATAAAGACTATACCTGACTGGGTAAACTCAATAAACTTTCAGAACTTAAAATACTAACTGTCCTGAAAATACTATGGACATTAGAGCTTACACAGTAATTTTCTCCCCTAAAGGAATAGGCGGACTCTCTTTCATTGCTTGTATTAAGTTTTGGGTTGGGGGATTGTATTGGGTTTTGTACATTGTATTATTGAGTAGATTGTGTGAGGTGCGTGTGTGTGTGTGTGTGTGTGTGTGTGTGTGTGTGTGTGTGTGTATGCGTGATCTGTGTGTGTGTGTGGCGAAGTATTTGGGCGGTGTGTATTTGTGTATGTTGAGTGTTAGGGTTGTGACTGGGTAGCAATAATTTTATTCAACATCAGAAATGTGCTGACTAGGAAAGTCAGTGGTCAGGCACCATTCTCCCACCGAGCTCCGTGATCTCTGTCCCTTTGATGATCCCCCCTTAACATGTGAGGTGTATAACTGCTGTAGAGCGTTGGGGATAGTTTGAAGGAGGAAGGGGCAGAGGTTCACAGAGCCTGGTGTGGCGGGGGGTGGATTGGAGTGGTTGGGTCGAGAAGATGCCCTTGGGTGAAATGGGTCCAGGCGAGAGGTCCTCCCTGCCGGTTCCACCATGCCGTATCGTCAGAGAAATTGTTGACGTGCGGCACAGCAAACGTTACAGTGTCAACAGGTGAAATTTTGCCTGTCAGATATTGTGTCTTTTGTTCTCGGGGGCTGCACCCCCCCCGTATACCCCTTCTTAATATATCTAACTCCAAGTTGGAGTTAATTAATTTGAAGGGGGATGCGAAGGGCGGCGAAAGGGTGAAATTTCGCCCTCGTGTCCCTTACAGTGACAATCTTGAAACCTGTCAAGATTGCTGCTGTAAGGGATTTCACCATGCTGCATTTGCTGTGTGGATGGTATATGCTCCCTGCCTGGTTCCCATACCCAAGGGTTCCGCAAATAGTGGGCAGGTTGCTGGATCTACGTCATCTGCCTATCCTTCTCAGGTAGTGCTGTGCAATGCCAGATCCATTAAAAACAAGACAGCAATTACTGCTGATCATGTTGCAACAACTGATCTGGCTTGCATCATCGAGACCTGGCTGGACAAAAATGCTTGCCCGGTTCTAGAGGCAGCTGTTCCAACCAGGTGCTCGGAGGTACACTGCCCAAGAAAGGATCGTAGGGGTGGGCGAGTAACCATTTATTTTAAATCAGACCTGGGCCTCACAGCCGTCTCTGTAGGAATGACTGGATCCTTTGAGTGTATTGCAGTTGCAGGTGCAGGTGGCAGGTTTCTCCTAATCTAGCGTCCACCCGAAGATGGAAGAGAATTCCTGCAGGAAATCGCTGACTTCACTGTTGACCAGGTATTGGAATACCCCAGATGGATTATTTTGGGGGACTTCAGTGCCTGGGTCGATGATGAACTCTCACAATTTGGTCAGGATTTCCTCCAATTAATAAATTAATTGGGCCTAGCACAGGTTATTACCTCTGCAACTCACATTCACAGTCACTCATTGGACCTAGTCTTCCTGCTTGGGATGGAGATCGATGACCTGGTGGTGGAACCGGTGAGTTGTTCTGACCATTATACTGTCAGGTTCAAGTCTGAGGCTCCCCCTTATAGACCTGCCCCTACGGAGATGGTCCAATACTGACCCCTTAAGGGGACTGTCACCATGTGGTCTAATGGAGGTATTGTACCTATCAGGCATGATGAATGTATGTGAGGAACCAAGGGAGCTGGTGCTGGCCTATAATAGGGCTATTACCTGTGCCCAGTTGTGCAGTCCAACTTGTCTTCAGTCTCAGGGAGCCTTTTCACAATCTAGGTGTTACGAGTTTGCTCAGTTCTTTGCTGATAAGATTGCTACTATCAGATCAGAGATCTTGTCAGCGCCCTCAAATGGGCCTTGAAGTGACGGGCTTGAGGTTGCAAGTACTCGGTCTGTCTAGTCTGACTTTGGCAAGTTGGGTGTCATGGATGTTGTGCTGATCATCCAGGAATTGTGGCTGACCTACTGTAGTTTAGACCCAGGGCCAACATGCCTCCTGGTGGGGTGCATGGAGGTCAACGGTCCGGTCTTGGCTAGGATAGTCCATTGTTCCCTAGTGAGAAGAGTTTTTCCAGAACCCCTGAAGGAGGCGGTTTTTAAATTGCTCCTGAAAAAATCTTCGCTGGACCCCGACATCCTGGAAAACTGCAGGCCAGTCTCTAACCTGCAAGGTTATTGAGAAGGTGGTGGCTACACAACTGGACGATCATTTAACAACTCATAACATCTACAACTCTCTCCAGTCTGGTTTCAGGAACAGGCATAGTACCAAGACTGCCCTTGTCTGGATGTTGAATGATCTACTAACGGC
This sequence comes from Neoceratodus forsteri, assembly GCA_016271365.2. Taxonomy (NCBI): domain Eukaryota; kingdom Metazoa; phylum Chordata; order Ceratodontiformes; family Ceratodontidae; genus Neoceratodus; species Neoceratodus forsteri. The sequence goes on from CM057450.1 coordinate 1,552,643,174, forward strand.
GAGGGATCAAGGAAGTCAGTCCATCCTGGTACTCCTCAGTCTCTCTATAGCATTTTAAACTGTGGACCATGGAGTATTGATGGAGTGCCTGCAGATTTGCTGTGGACTGGCTGGTACAGTCCACAGCTGGTTTAAATCTTTCCTCACAGGCAGGATGCAGAGAGTGATATCAGGAATGTTTATCTCTAAACACCTGCCCCTGTCTTGTGGGGTTCCACAGGGCTCGGTCTTATCCCCCATGTTGTTCGCAGTGTATATGCTGCCACTGGGGGAGATCATTAGGAGGTATGGGCTGAGTTTTCACTGCTATGCAGATGACACTCAGCTCTACATATCGTTCACACCTGGGCAGGAAGAAATGGTCTCAGTCTTTAACACCTGCCTCGCTGAGATTTAAGACTGGATGAGGACCAACTGGCTGAAGTTAAATCTGGACAAGACCAAAGTACTGGTGTTAGAATCCGGTTGCCAGGGTGTGAGGGTTCAGGTGGGTCAGACCTCGGGAGTCTGTCTTGGGGACTCCCAGCTGCTTACCTCAGATTGGGTGAAAAATCTGGGCGTTGTGCTTAACTGCAGTTTGACCTTGAAATCCCTGTGGTCAAAGCTTCATTTTACCATCTGAGAAACATTGCCCGGATCAAACACCTGAACTCCCCTGGGGACATGCCAACTTTGGTTCATGCCTTTTTGACCTCTCACCTAGATTACTGCAATGCCCTATACCTAGGGCTACTGGGGGTAGATCTTCACCGATTGCAGCTAGTGCAGAATGCGGTGGTCAGGTTGTTGCCTGGCTTACTGAGATCTTGCCATGTCATACCTATGCTCCGCTATCTGCACTGGCTGCGAATAAATTGGCGGATCTCCTTCAAGGTTGGTTTACTGACCTACGAAGCCCTACACGGCCAGAGACCCAGCTATCTGCAAGACCTTTGCCCCTACCATCCCTCCCACCCTCTCTGTTCCACTGATGAGGGATTGCTAGAGATTCCCAGGGTTAATTTGAAGTCATCTGGGGCCCATATGTTTGCTTTTGCGGCCCCCACCCTGTGGAATTCTCTACCTCTCCAGGTTAGACAGTGCCAGATCATCAACCATTTCAAAGCTGAACTGAAAACATTTTTATTTAACCAGGCCTTTCCTGATGAGGGGATGTAATTTAACGCTTTTAGTACTGCTGATTTTTAAATAAAATGCAATTTTTGATAGTATGTAAAGCGCTTTGACTCCCTGAAATTTGCGCTGAACAAAGTATTGATTGACTGGTGTGCTGTGTACTTATTTGGTGACATCCTATCTGTTTCTAAGGTCTGAAGAAAAAGGAAGAGAGAGATGTGTGACCTAAAGTGTTAGCAAAGGGGCTCCTGGTGAGTCGTGGCATCAGTTACCCATTAACATGGGAATTGCCCTGGGCCATGCTCACCCCTATCATGGCAGAAGTGATATTCAGCGGAGCAGGCTGGCGGGGGGGTGTGCCTTGGGCCAGGCATCTCAGTGTTATTTATAGCTCTCTCTCAGCATGACTATTGATCAGAAAACTTTAGACATCAGCAGAGAAGCATGCATTATCATTCCAGTTAACTAATTCTAACTACATTTAACTGACTGATTGCTTGTCAGCCAATAGGGTGGTACTGTAGGAGAACATTATAATTTTAAGAGCTAGTGTACTACCTAAAACTAATATTATTTTTTTAAAACCAGTCAACTATTACCTTTTATATCTGACGTAGTTTTTCTTTTCTTTTCCCCTTGGTTGATTAGAAGATTGTTTACCTGATGTTAGTAGGTGTGTTGTATGGAACAGCACTCTGCCTGGCTGCCGATATATCTGGCTTTGTTCCACCCACTACCTCATCAGCATAGTGATATCACTGCTGCTTAGGAACAGCAACTTAGTGTTTGCCAGGTCAGTCATCTGTGATGTCACTGCCAATGAGATCACAAAGCTGATGACGTAGTGGAGAGACCAGAGGCAGATATGTCAGCTGCCAGGCTAAGAGCTATTCTACACATCCAACACAATATTATCACATAAAAACTTTATAATGGCAAAAGGAAAAAAGGAAAAAATGCTTCAGAAATGAAAAGTAACCACTGACTACTTCTTAAAATTGGTATAATGCTCCTGTTTGTCAGTTTTGGTTCCACTAGCTCTTTAATTCATACATGGACTGAAGGTGAGCACAGACTGCTCCACCATGGGACTGTCTTCTCTTCATCAGACCTCACCCGACCTTGGATATAATTTTAATTTGGGGCTTATGGGGGGTGACAGAAGTGGGGACTAGTGGGTGTGTTGGGTGGGGGGTTGTTTATTGAATTGAAGTGTTTGTGACTTGTGCCAGTGGGGGAGGAGGTGGCAGGATCTTGATTGGCACAGGTAGGGGAACAGTTTTTTTTGTTTTGTTATAAAGATACCAGTATTTATAATAAAAGAAGTACATGATAGCAGGGGGCTTAGGGGAAGGAGTTTGCGGGTTAGAATCTGGTTTGGATAAGGAGTTAATTAACAATTGAGGCTTCAGGGAGGGCTCGTATGGGATTTTTTTAATTTTTTACAGGTACAGGTAACAGATTCCAAATCCAACTGGTTGGCCTTTGTTCTGTATAAAAATCAGCCTGCTCAAAAACCTTGTGCATATTCTAACCTGTTGTGCACATTTCAAGGTGTTGTTGTGCACATTCCGAGCAGTTGTTCAGCACAGTTCAAAGGTCATATATTTTTAAAATTCCTCATTCACCCAGCACCTAGCTGATTACTAACCACCCAATGCCCAAATTTGTACCTGTTAACTTGTAAAAGTCTATAAATTTAATTTCAATCATAAAACAGAACAAGGAAATGGCAAGTTTTTTTTTTGTTTGTTTTCTTTTGTTTTTATTTAGGGAGGTAGCACGTCAGTGATTTCTGTGTACAAAATCATATACTATATAAAATAAAATATAGGCAACAGCACACAAATCGGCATGTGTTTCCATCATGGTGTTGAGATGACAGGATGGACCTCTCAAGCTTCTCTCTCAAGGTCCATATGCTGTCATCTCAACCCTTTGATGGAAACACAGCCTTGTTGTGTATGGTTGCCCATACATTATTCTCTATATAACATATGGTCCATTGTTGTGCATGGAAATCCATTCCTTCCCAGAGGCTGTTGCACCACAGTAGTGATGTCAAAATTCTCTTGTAGCACAATGTCTATGTCACTATGGTGGTACAACAGTATAGAATCCTGTGTCTACTATGGTTTCTCATGCTTACCTACACTGCAAATTCCTCATAATGAAGATATCAGCAAGCCTGAAAACACCCCACGTGAACTGTTACTCAAAAGATGAACCACTGGAATTGTTGCCAGCTCATGTAGCTACTGTTTAAATCACTTGAAATAGTTTTAATATTATCCTGTTTTCTGTTTTCTGTTTATTTGACCACAGCTCAAGACTGCTACGAAGAAAGTAAATCAATTAAAACAAACATATATTATACAAAACAATGTATAGACAGCCAAGTACAACAAGACTGATGTTTCCATCTCGGGTTGTGATGACATCATAGAGACCTCTCGAGCTTTGCTGTTAAGGTCTATAATGTCATCTCACTCTTCAATGGAAACACAGCCTTGTGGTGTATGGTTGCCCGTACGTTATTCTGTATATTTAGGATTTAGGTTTTCAGCAGCTTTTTCCGAAAATAAATTCTATGTACTGTACTAAATTTTGGCTGAAATACAAGATATCTCTTTAGCAAAATTGACATCTGAGCAACCTTAGTCACAACCAGATAGTAGGCCCTCGGTCTGGCAGTTTGATAACCACCACTGCACCCCCTAGTGGCAGGAGGGGGTTGTTACACACTCCCTCCCCCCTCCAATCTAGGGAGATTGCTGCAGCAAGGAACAGACTGGCTCAGCTCTTCTGCATGGTAGACAGATTGTTACACCCGGCTTGTCTCCATCTGGGGGGAATTAGTTCAAGCACTAGGTGTGAAGAGGTCACTCTGTTATTTGCTGATGAGGTGTCCTCTATCAGATCTGATATTTCCTCTAGGGTCGCTCAATTGGCATGCAGGGTTAAACCAACAGCATGGAGGGGCACCCCTTTTGTGTGGAGTGAGTTCAACCCAGTTGAAGTGTATGAGGTGAGTGGAATAGTCTCAAAATTACGGCCAACCTATTGTGAACTAGGCCCAGGTCCTATCTGACTTTTGGTAAGTTGTATTGACCTGATTAGACCCGTGGTTGCTGAGATTGTCTTGTGTTCCCTGGGGAGCGGGATCTTCCCAGCAGCCTTAAAAGAGGCCCCGGTGAGACCCCTCTTGAAGAAACCCTCATTGGACCTGAAGTGTCTCACCAACTACATGCCGGTCTCAAACCTCCCGTTTTTAGGTAAGGTTTTGGAGAAAGTGGTGGCCAGTCAGATTGAGACTCATCTCACTTTCTCTGCCATTTTCAAGTCATTCCAGTCTGGATTTAGACCTGGGCATAGTACGGAGACTGCCCTGGTAAGGGTGTTGAATGATCTCCTTAGAATGAGGGATAGGGGAGAGTGATCTATTCATGTTCACCTCGATATCTCTGAGGCGTTTGACACCATGTACCATGAAGTGTTGTTGGACCGCCTGCGAAACTGGTGTGGACTAACTGACCACGCCATCAGCTGGTTTAGGTCCTACCTCATGGGCAGAGTGCAAAGGGTTGTGATGGGGATATCCTCATCCAGCCTGATGCCCTTGCGCTGTGGAGTTCAGCAAGGTTTGGTCCTGTTGCCTCTTTTGTTCATGGTGTACATGCTGCTCTTGGGGGACATTATCAGGTGGTATGGTCTTGGTTTTCATTGCTATGCCAATGATACCCAGCTATACCTGTCCTGTGCACCCAGGAGTCAGATGGCAGTCTCTGTGTTTAATACCTACCTGGCCGAGATCCAGGACTGGATGACTCAAAACAGGCTATGACTCAATCCAGACAAGACAGAGATATTGGTGGTGAAGCCAGGTCGTAGGCGGGGTGGAGGCATGCTGGGAAGTGACCTGGGTCTTAGACTGGTTGGCTCGTCCCTGACCCCCTCCACACCGGTTAGGAATCTGGGTGTAGTACTTGACAATGGCCTGATACTTGATGTTCAGGTGTCGGCCATCGTCCAAAGCAGCTTTTACCACCAAATGAACATTGCTTGATCCGTTCTCTGGTACCGTCTGATGACCTTGCCACCCTGATACATGTCTTTGTCACATCAAAGTTGGACTACTGTAATGCCTTGTACCTGGGAATTTTGGGAGGCAATCTCTGCCGTCTGCAGCTAGAGCAGAATGCAGAGGCCAGACTATTGACAGGTGTATCTAGATCTGAACATATTACGCCGGTTCTCTGTGGGCTGCATTGGTTGCCGATAAGGTGGAGGATTGCCTTCCAGGTCGGATTACTGACCTGTAAAGCCCTACATGGTTAGGCCCTCTTCATTCCTCTGTGGGTGGCCTCTTGGTGGTTCTCAGGACAAGACTGTGGCTTTCAGGAGATTGTGCTCTCTCCGTGGTCGTGCCAGTCCTGTGGAACTCATTCCCACAGTATCTTATAGAGAGGCCCTCTCAATGGAAGCTTTTAAGAGGGGGCTCAAGATATTTTTATTTGAACAAGCATTTGACTTGCTATACCAAGAAATATGTATGTGTTATATTGACTGTCCTTTTACTTATTAAGGTCATGATTTGTATTTTAACTATGTTTATGCTCTGTAATGTGATGATTTTATGTATGTTTAAGATGAACGTTGTTACTGTTATATTAGATTTTATGCATTGTACAGTGCTCTGAACCCCTGGGAAGGGGCACTTTATAAATAAAGTTTATCTGTCTGTCTGTCTGTCTGTCTATCTATCTATCTATCTATCTATGAGCAATTATTTCCAACCTTGAAAATATCAGAGGTGGGCTGATAAATTCACCCAACGCATCACACAAGGAAGTCAGCTGCTTGACCCATCACCCAGCAACCAGTATGGGCATCTGTGATGCTCACTCTCCCCATGACAGAAACCTCCCAAAAAGAGAATAAATCTGACAAAACAACCCAGCTAGTCTGTCATGAGGCACTGAAATCCCCAACCCAGTGGTTCCGGCCTGCCACTGGCTGTCACAACTGAAACCCTGAGTTCTACCTAGAGTCTACAACACTCCTTTCCACATGCATCCCCATGTCAGGAACGTGTCCTTCCAATACATGTGTACTATGGACCCACTAGTCACATACATTAGACTTCCTCAGCAAATGACACATGTCATGGCTGTCATGCCGGCACACACTCATGGTTTGGCATACAACCCCTCACCCCCTCCAACGGATAGATGTAGACAACCAATTCCTTCCCAGAGAGTGCCCTCTTCCGGTATTCTGATTCTGGTCCCAGCAACAGAACCATCCTTCCTCAAGACACATCCCATCTGAATGGCCCTGTTCAGGTCCCTAACTGGACCTGGTCCACTCACCTGCTGGGGAGTCCAGATGCCACCCCTTTATAGCCCAGCTAGCTACCATTCCTCTCCCTTCTCGCTAGAAAGGAGAAAAGAAACAGTCATGACCCAACATGCTTAAAAAATACATATGCTGTAATTTTCTTTACTGGGTACTATAAATTTATAAAAATATATTAGTGCATTACAGACATTTACATAAACATAGCACTGTTCACACTGGCATAATCAACATTCTATACTGCAGGATAACAATGATTATTAAAATCACTGGTGGATGTGGTTAAACTTAAATAATCTCTTTAAAGATGGCCCCTGGTTGGGATATCCTCAAAATAAACAGTATAGGGAACTAGTGGCAGTCTTTCCTCCACCCTGTGGAGACGTCCATCTGCCTTTTCTCCACCAGCCTAGTACTGCTTGCTGTCACAGGTCTCTGCCTACAAAAGAAACAAAGAGAAAAAAAAAAAGCAGACATGCAAATCACATCTTCTACCAGGAAAATCATAGGGATGTGGTATACAGTTCAAACAAAGTTCTGCTTTTAGTCCCAGTGAAATTCTTTACAGAAAACATCTTCACCAAAAGGTAACAAAGTCAGGTTCATTCATGTGTGCTGCTGTGCAGGGCTACTGCCAACAGGGTAAACCTCGCATGTCTTATGTCAGGCACTTCTCAGCATCCATACTTGTGACAGTGTGACTGAGGCTATGTCGGCACTAGTCTGTGTGGGTATTGTTTCTTCCGCTTCTGTTGTGGTGAACAGCAGTGGGCTGAATGTAACGTCTGCTCAACTTTATCATGCTGCCAGACTTGGACAAGCTTCTCTTTGATATCATAACTGACATTGGTGCACACTACTTTGTTCATTTGTACAATGCGGGCCCACTTCACACGTTGCTAACATTGCATTCAGGCAGAATTAATTTTTGTCCAATCCCAACCTCGATACACTGCATTCTGTTCCAAGCCTCCTACCAGAGCCAAGTGTCACAGTGCTTCTCCTCTGTTTTCCAGACCCACTGGGGCATATGTGAAAAATCATACAGTACCTCCACTGTTCCAATACCCTGAATCCAACTTTCCTGCATGTGTGACAGATTTTAATTTAATTGAATGGGCCATGGCCCAGTGGCAACCAGCACTCAAAGTCTCTCTCACTTCCTGCCGCCACTGTCTCCAACTCCAGCTGGGAAGGAGGAACATGCTCTACAAAGTCACACACAGAAAGTAAGGGCTCACATCTACAAAGAATTTCAGACAACCATGGTGTCAAATCACAGGTCATTCTTGGTTTCATTCTGATTAAAACCAGTAATTATGACAACAGCAAAACAGACCTCTTTGTCTGTTCAGTTGCTTTTCTGTATGTTATATTGGGGCTATATTCAGTGTAATATACAAGTACTGTGTTCTACTTCATATGTAATATTACACCTATAGCCATCTACAGCATGTGTATGTTTCCTTTTTGTGCCCCTTTATATTGGTGTGCTCTATGATATGTTCAGTTTTTAAATTCTTGCTCATGTACTAGTAGACGTGTATTTATCTCCAGGATCCTCCTTTTCCCTTGCCTGCCCCTGCCCTTACCATTCCACACCATACCCTGTCATCTCTCCCCCTATTTGTTTTAGAAACATAGAAACATAGACTTTGACGGCAGATAAGGACCGCTAGGCCCATCTAGTCTGCCCATTTCCCTTCCTACAGGATAGGCCGCAGATCCTAGTTAACCAACAGCCTATTTCTTCCTACCCCCCACAAGAATTGCCTTATGTCTGTCCCATGCATTCTTGAATTCTCCCACAGTTTTAGACCCCACAACCTCCTCAGAAAGGCTGTTCCATGCATCCACTACCCTCTCTGTGAAATAATACTTCCTCACATTGCCCCTGAACCGCCTCCTTCTATCTTTAAATTGTGTCCCCTTGTTCTTGCAAGTCTCTTTTTCTGAAAGATGCTACCCTCTTGGACTTTGTTGATTCCACTGAGGTACTTAAAAGTTTCTATCATGTCCCCCCTCCCTTCTTTCCTCAAGGGTATACATATTAAGCTCCTTTAGTCTCTCCTCATACGGCTTCTCTTGCAGACCCTGCACCATTTTAGTTGCCTCCTCTGGACTGCCTCTATCCTGTCTATGTCCTTAGGAGATGGGGTCTCCAGAAATGGACACAGTACTCCAGATGGGGTCTCACCAACTGTCTGTACAGAGGATAACAACTTCCTGTTTTCTGATGATGATGCCTCTCCCATACTCCCAGCATACCCCAGCCCTCCCTACTGCCTTCTCACATTGCTTGCTAACCTTAAGGTCATCTGATATGATTACCCCCAGGTCCCTTTCCTTTTGTTGTTGTTACTACCTCCCCACCCATTGTGTATTCTTCCCTGGGTTCTTGTTTCCCAGGTGTTATTTTGCACTTCTTTGCATTGAATCTAGCTGCCATACTTCTGACCATTCCCTCCAACCTTGCCAAGTTCCTTTTCATCCTTTCCACGCCTCCTTGTGTATCAACCCTGTTGCAGATCTTTGTGTCATCTGCAAAAGGCATACTTTTCCTTCCAGTCCCTCTGCAATGTCACTGATGAAGATATTAAAAGGACTGGACCCAATACTGAACCTACGGTGTACCCACTAGTAACCCCTTTCTTCAGAGTGGACTCCATTTACAATTACCTTCTGTGTCCTGTTGTCCAGCCAATGTTTTACCAGGCTACCACCCTGGGTCCCACTCCCAGGCTGGTTAATTTGACTATTAATCTTTTGTGTGGGACTGTATCAAATGCCTTGCTAAAGTCTAGGTGTCCACAGCCCCTCCCTGGTCTACTACTTTGGTCACCCAGTCAAAGAAATCTATTAGATTCATCTGACATGACCTTCCCGCTGTGAACCCATGCTGCCTTGGGTCCTATGCTCCACTGGCCTCTAGGTACTCAACTATTCTTTCCTTCAGAAGTGACTCCATCACTTTCCCTACCACAGAGGTCAGACTGACAGGTCTGTAGTTTCCTGCCTCTGTCTTGGTCCCACTTTGTGAAGGGAATCACATCCGCCTTCCTCCAGTCCTCGGGTACCACACCATCCTCCCATGATTTATTAAAAGAGTAGCCAGTGGTTTCACTAGTTCCTCCTTAATTCTTTTAGAGATTCTGGGGTGAATTCCGTCAGGACCCATTGCTTGTCCACCTTCAGTTTCAGGAGTTCTTGCAGAACCCTTTCTTCTGTGAAAGGACTGGGATCGACCCCCCTATCAAGAGTGCTTCTGTTAATTGGATTAGGCACTTCCCCCTCCTCTTTTGTGAATACTGAGCAGAAATATTCATTCAGTATTCCTGCTTTTTCACTGCCCCCCTCTGCCCACCCACCGTTCATTCTATTCAGCCTCACTATCCCTCCCTTTGTCTTTCTACCATCGCTGATGTACCTATAAAAGGTTTTATCCCCCTTCTTAACTGAGTTGGCTATCTTTTCCTCAGTTTGGGCCTTTGCTATTCTGACTTCCCTCCCTGCTTCCTTCTGCCTTAACTGGTACAGCTCTCTGTCCTGCTCCTTCTGTGTTTCCTTATACTTCCGGAATGCTATCTTTTTCTTCCTGACTTTCACAGCCACCTCTTTTGAGAACCATAGTGGCTTTTCTTTCATTTTGATTTGTTTATTTGCTTCACACAAGGGCTTGTTGCCTCTGTGATGGCAGCTTGATAATTCCCATTGTTGCTCCACACCTCCTTCTAGCCTGTTTGCTAGTGCTTTTCTGAGGCACTCTCCCATCTTGCCAAAGTCAGCCCTCCTAAAGTCCAGTACCCTCACTTTGTATGGCTTGACTCTGTAGCTGAGTTTAACGTGAACCACACTGTTTGATGGTCACTTGTCCCCAGATGGCAACCCACTTCTAGATCTGAGATCCTCTCACTGCCCCCGTTTGAGAGTACGAGGTCTAAGATTGCTCCCTCACGAGTGGGTTCCAAAACTAGCTGTCTAATGCCTGCCACCTGTAGGGCATCAAGAATGGCCCTTTTTTCTACTCTATGATCCCTTTTCATCTTGGTTCTTCTCCCTATCCATTTTGCATCTTGCCATCTGTTTCCCAGTCTGTTTTTTGCGTTATTCACCCCTTGTTTGTTCTGCTGCCCATCTCCTGTACCTCATCCTCCATTTTCCTCCCCCCATCCCGGGTTTAGCATCTTTTGCACATACTGTTTTGCACTTTTATACATGCTGTATACAAGTTTGCACATACACAAAGGATACTAGTTTGCATTTTATTATGAATTTTGAGCCTCATTATCTATAATACATGCATTATCACTTTAAAGAGTCTTTATTATAAAAGGTTTTACATTAGAGACAGCATTATGCCTTGAAAAATTATGAGATGCGCAAAACAGATGGTGCCAATCTCTAGGGGAGAAGTCTGTTTTGCTGCTGTCCTAACTGCTGTTTTTACTGGAATGAAAGATGAACTCCCTGTGATTTGACATCCTGGTCATCTGAAATCCTGTGGAGATGTGAGTGCTTATTTTCTGTGTGTGACTATTGATTCTCTAGTGTCAGCACCTGATTTCATTGGGAGCCACCTCCACAACTGATTTTACATACTCTACAAAGGCCCCCTGGCAGACTACAGGGCCTAAAATGGTTTAAATCGCTTAAACCGTTTTAAGTTCATCTAACACAGATTGCATCTGCACTACGAGTGGGTTAAAATATGGGTTCAAAAACAATGTTAAAGCCTTGCTAGGACCTAGGCTTTAACACAGTTCTTGAAACGGATTACAATAAAGAACTGTGTTGCTTGCATGTCTGGAAACCCCTTCTGGCCATCTATGTGCTGGTCCAAGTGCGCCTGTCAATAGGGCGCCAAAATTCTAAATTCGCTGCCCCTTCCCTGAGGTCCACCCCCCCCTGAAGTTAGAATATTTAGTTGGGGATGTGTGGAGGGGGTGCAGCCCCTCACATAAATACTGGCCGGTGAATTTAAATCCTGGCACCCTAATGATGGGCGTACTTGGATGGGGGTGTTCTGATGGTGGGACCTCTGGAAATGCAGGCGTGGTTTAATCTCTGTTTTGACTCCCAAAAAGAGTGTTCGGCAAGCCCCACTGAGCATGATCAGAACAGCAAGTGTGGACACTGCAGCACGGATGTTTTTATCTGTGCTAAAACACTGCTGAGCTCAGTCAGGATGCAGCAACATGGTAAGCGATAAAACATTTTACAAAATGTTATAACTTACCTTTTTGTAGTCTGGACATGGCCAAAGACTCGTGTTGATGTCCCCTGACCTTGTACCATATACCTTGCTGTGGAATCTATGTCTGCAGTCTGGGGGTGTCTCCACACTGAAATTTTTGTACTTTGTCCTGATACTCTTGTTCCCTCTTGGCCTTAATGTATGACTCCCTTCCTCGGCTTGGTGAGTGAGCAGGGGCTGACCACCTTTCACACATTGCTGTGGTCAGTGTACAGCCCCCTCTGATGATGCTGTATGGTCTCTGATTACTGTAATCGCTCTGTGTAAGCAATTTTCCATTGCACCCAGCAATCATGCCAGATGACAGTGTCAAAGGGTTCCACCATGTTGCAGTGACAGGAAAAACTGCGACTGTCATTAGGTTGCCTGCACAATGTTGATGGTGAACATCGTGCCCGGCAATTGAGCCACCCAACCCCCATCATGCCCAATGCCCCAGGGCAAGTTCTGGATGTCTTCACCCCCCACACTCCTGTACTTTAAAATAATCACCTCCAGTGTAGCTGTGTATGGGGCAAGGGTCACAACATCCAGATGGCACCATCCCAGCCAAGTGCTGCAAAATCCAGTTTGCCAGCATGACAGGCAAACTGGTTGCGGTGCCCTAACTGCGTTGCCCGCATAACAGTATACGGTGCCAAAGTCTGTATAGCAACTGCTGGTGGGGTCTCACTCGCACTCTTTGGGATACTACTGGTATAACTGGGAGGCTGTATAGCACAGTGGTTTAAGGCTCTGAGCTGCAAATCTAGAGACCTGGGTTTGAATCCCACAGCCCCCACTTGCATACTGTGTGACCCTGAACAAGTCACTTCACTTCCCTTCCCTGTGCTCCCAGGTCACACCTGTAAACAAGCTTTCAGCTTAGTGTGCCACTCCTGCTTGAACAAATGAGAAAAACATAGGGCATCTGGTTCTTCCTCCTTGCTGGGTGTAGCATTGATGATCTCCTCCAGGATCACTGCATTGTCATTGATGGAATCTGGCTGCCAAAGTCAGGTTTGCTTAATTTTGGTTGCACATGATGGAGTCAGGTGGGTGTCCGCGTTGCTGTGTGAACACTGACATCACTGATTCAGTTCTGCCTGCTGATTACTGGACACTATCAGTTGGAGGTGCTTGTTTCTCATTTCATCCCTGCAGTGGCAGTGTAACACAACACTTCTGCGAGAGACTGATGGGGGCTTCTGTGACAGGAAGCTCTTCAGGGGTGATGGTCTTCACCTAACAAGAGAGGGGGCTAGTGCGTTGAGGAAGAAATTTGATGTCTATGTTAGTGGACATGTAAACTAAGGAGAGGGGAGGCTGAAGCTGGGGGAACCACAGAATCACAAAGCAAGGGGAACAAAATAGGAACCTAGGTAGGACTCCCTCAGAAATGGGGGCTAGAAGCAGTGGGGATGGAGGTGTCCTGATGGGTCCATAATAAAGTAAGAAAAGGAGCCAGGGAGCGGGAACACACAGAACAAGCAGGGAACAGGAAATTAAGGAGGGAAGAGGAGGACAAAGGGGAGGTGCTAACAAAAAGGGGAGGGTATAGGCACATGCTGGAAGGCAATCTGTCTAAATGCCTGGAGCCTAGGGAACAAAATTAGTGAGCTACAGGTGATGGTGGCAGCTGTGGGATTAGGCCTCATAGCCATCAAAGACACACTGACCACTGGGAAAAATGACTGGGAATTAGCAATGCCAAGATACATCTTGTCTAGGCATGACTGGGGTAACAGAAAAGGGCATGGGATTGCCTTTTATGTGCAGGAAGGCACAGAGGCAGTTAAGGAGGGATCCATGTGGGGAGAGAAGCGGGAGACAGAATTGCTGTGGGTGCAGCTCACAGTCACGTTACATAAAAAACTACACATGACATGGTCTGCAGACTACTGGGGCAGAGGGATACGGACGATGGAAAGCTAGGAGCAGAAATCAAGAAAGGGGACAAAAAGGGGAGAGATAGTGATGGCGGGGATCTTAGTCTGCCAGGCATAGATTGGGACATTCATGCAAGTAAGAGTACCAGGAGTCAGGCCCAGCTTAATTCACTGCAACACAGCCTGCTGGTGCAGCTGGTCAGGGAACCCACAAGGTTCCATGTGATAACTGGCGATTGCCATTAGGGTGAGTGTGCATAGGTGAAAATACCCTCCCAACCATAGCCAGCCATCCTCACCACCACACCACATGGCCAGCTCAGCAGCCTCCTGCTGCATTGCCTCCCACAAACCTTCCCTCTTCCATTCCCCACAGTTGTTCTGGTCGCCTTCCCTTTCGCCCGTCGCTACCTTTTCAGGGTAGCTCAAAACACAGGCGCTGAGATTGAGTCGCTCATATTTAAATAGCTGAATCTCAGTCGCCCACATGCCTGTATACCAAACCACAAGACAAACTGCCATTCTTGATGTGGTGCTCACCAACTCAGACATGGTAGATGGAGTGAGAATCAGGGAGTCACTGGGGTACAGAGACCATAACACCATATGGTTCAAACTGACCCTGGTTACCAGTATACCCTCACAAAGGCTGTGCTTCTGGATTTCAGATGATCAGACTTTGACCAGATGAGGGAATTAGTCAAGGATAGACTGGGTGAGTGGATGAAATCAGGGGGTGGAAGAGAGGTGGGGAGTAAATAAAGGGGCCATTCTAGAGGCAACTAAGACATGCTTGAGAATGGTTACCAAGAGAAACAGGTACAAGAGACCAATCTGGTTCTTGAAGAAGGTCAGGAAGGCATTGAGTGCTAAAGAAAAGCCTTCACTAGATACAAGGAGAAACGGAGAAGAAGAATAGAGTGAATACCAGTTAAAAATGAAGGAGGCCAGGAAGGCAGTCAGGGGCACAAAAGCAAACACTGAACTGGGTATTGTGGAGGGGGCAATGGGGAAACAGTTCTTTAGATACATTAGAGAAAAAGGAAGCCAAGAGGGGGAATTAGTATGCTGACAGAGGGGGCAAGGTAACAGAGGAAGACAAGCAGAAGACAGCCATGTTTAGCAACTACTTTTCTCAGTGTTCATTGTGGAGGAGAGTGGTCCCTTGCCTGAAAGTGGCATAAAGGCTGCTGCAAGAGGGATCCCAGAAGTGGGGCAGGTGATAGTTATAAGACAAAGGGTCAGAAAAAGACTTGCAACCCTGAAAATAGTTAAGACTTCAGCGCCAGAAATGATGCACCTGAGGGTGCTCAGAAAACTGGCATGACAGCTAACTGAACCCCTGACAGGGCCATTCCATAGCTCGCTACAGTCAGGGGTGGTTCTGAAAGGTTGGAAGTTAGCAGATGTAGTTCCACTCCACAAGGGAGCAGACAAGGAGCAGCCAGGAAACTACAGACCTGTTAGTCTTATCTCTATAGTAGGTAAACTAATGGAGGCACTAGCCAATGAGGAACTAGTGGATTGCCTGGTGAGAAATGGTTCCAGGATAGTAAACAGCACGGGTCTGTGGCAGGGCAGTCTTGTCAGACAAACCTGATAGTGTTGTTTTACTAGACAACTAAGGCAGTGGATAAAGGACAAGCAGTGAATTTACTCTACTTCTACTTCAACTTCAGTAAGGCATTTGATTCTGCTGCGCAGGATACTTATTTATTTAGCTTTTGTTGACCGGGTAAGTACACTAGACAAGTATTATGCCTATTTTCAGGAACGACCTGGGAGAATACAACATAGGGATACAGATAAAGGTACAGAGAGGATGATAGTACATTATGTCAAATAAACAAACATATGGGAATAAAATACATCATTGACAATAAGAGTAAACATATGGGAGTAGAGCACTATCCAATGAGTGGTTGGTCATAATATAACTTATAACTTTATAGTTAGGCATTCCCTAGACTAGCAGGTTCACAGACAGATTTTTACAGGTCATCACTCATTTAAGACATACAAGTTGAGGCAGGACCAGGATACTTGGGAGTAGGCAGTCCTACCTATGACCAAGGTGCAATGTTGTGGACAAAGAAAATGCCTACAGTTAAGAACCCGGGTAATTGAAACAGAGTAGACAGAATCATTGGAACAGCAGGAAGTATCAAGCAGCTTCAGTGGAAGGCAGCTTGGGGCAAGTTTAACCAACAGTTTGATAATTACTCTAAGGAGGCTTGGGGCAGTCACACATTGAGGCTAGTTTCAGGAAGCCCCATAGGGAATTTCTAAAACTCTGATAGGAGGGGGCCGAACGGATATCACCAGGGAGGGAGTTACATAGTCTGGGCGTGCTTACGGCAAAGTCTCGATCCCCCATGAGGGTACAGGTGGGGGGACTTTGAGCATCCCTGAGGTCAGGGACCTAAGATGGTAAGGAGTAGGATCCATTTGTGGTAGAAGCAGGGCCAGCCCCTGGGGGATGCCAGTTCTGACCATTTTCCCAGAGAGGGATCCCACCCCGAAATCAAGGTATCTGGCTGGGGAGAGCCAGCAAAGTTTATAATATAGCTCACATCGGTGGGTGAGGCGGGGGGCAGCCAGAGCAAAATGACAAATGTTATTATATGCCGTGTACCATCGAGTGAGATGACTCTTTGGAGATCGAGCAAATAGGTGCAGACCATAGCTAAGGGAGGGAAGAAGTACACCTCTCGCAAGGACAAGTCTGGCAGCCAGTGTAAGGTTGTACTTGGCCCTATAGGCCAGACCCAGTTTGCAGTTCGCTGCCTACAGATGTTAAGAATATGACTCCCCATATCAAGTTGGGGGTCAAGTGTTACCCCTAGGTATTTGATGGAGTTCACTACAGGTAGTGAGGGTCCATCAGAGCTGGTGATGTTTAGCACGGCCGACAAGGCTTTGATTTTGGCCGTGGAGCCAAAGAGCATAGCCTGCGTTTTTTTCAGGTTCAGGACCAGTTTGTGGTTAGTAACCCAGGACAAGACATTGTTGAAGTCGTCGGACAAGCACTGGTTTAGAGTAGTGGCATTCTGGGAGTGAGCCAGTATCACCAGGTCATCTGCATACATGGTGGCTCTGCAGTTGGTAGTCACCATGGGTAGTTGATTGATAAAGAGGGAGAAGAGGAGGGGGCCCATTACCGAGCCCTGAGGGACTCTGGAGGTCACCAGTAGGGGCTCGGACAGGACTTTATTGAAGCAGGTACGCTGCTTTCTACCATGCAGGTAGCCCGTTAGCCATTTCATGGCATGGGGGGAGAGGCCAAGTGACCACAGCTGTGCACCAAGCAGTTCGTGGTCAACAAGGTTGCAGACGAAGTTAGAGGATCTTGGTGCAGCAAAGGATATAGTTAGTGGGTAGGAAGCTGGCTGGGGGAAATAGCAGAGGGTGGTGGTGGTAAACAGGGTCAAGTTGGGGGAGAGGGAGGTCACAAGTGGGATGCCACAGGGTTCAGTCCTGGGGTCGGTCCTTTTCAGTATGTTCATCAGTGACTTAGGAGGAATACAGAGCAAGATGTGTCTCTTCACAGATGACACTAAGCTCCATGACAGGATAAACAGCAAGGAAGGGGATAAGGAGTTATAGAGGTACCTGCAAAGGTTAGAGAGGTGGTCCAAAGTCTGGCAGCTAAAATTCAGCACCAAGAAGTGCAAAGTGTTTACCACTGACAGAGTGTACATGTCTCAGACTCACAGCTTCACATGTGGACCATTCACTATCTCAGCCAGCTGTAGCATCTCATGAGGTCCAGTTCACTCCCCATTGAAAAATTTGCTGTATGCAAATAAGGCCGATTCCATACTTGTCACTCATTCGCAGAGCTTTCGAGCTTGTGAGAATGTTCACACACCCTCTCCCTCGCATTAAAACCATTGACACATCAGTGGCTGCTGTTTTTTCAAACTAACAAAATGTTTCCCAGCATTTTTTTTCTGCTCTCTGCCCAAGAGGTCCAGGGTGTCCTGTGGCCACAGCTGGCAAAGTAGCCACACACAATTCCTCTATGATCAGATCCCGGAGGACAAACCCCCAGTTTTGTAACCTGTTCTGAAGAGGGCAAGCTACCACACTGTAACCCATCTCTTCTCTCCTGACACCACATAATAACCCTTGATGCTCTGCATCTAGAAGTATGATGGGCAGCTTACCAGAGGCTTCCTCTACATAAACATCTTCTGTCACTGCACTTTTCCCAGGTCTTCAGCTGTAGGGTGAATACAGATCACACTTCCGCTCGAACAGAATAAATCACACTCTGCACAGTGTTTTAAGCAGTCTCACTTTACTGATAGGTCAGCAATTACAGGAGGGGACACAGTCCCTGGTTAATCATCATGTTGGCACTCTACAGACAGGTTCAGTCATGACCCCAGACATGAATCAGGACCTTGGGGTCTTTTAATAAAGGTTACACCTCCCAACCCACATGAGTTGCATGACCCCACTCATTCCTTCTTTTTCCACACACACCAGTGGGTGAGGCAATACCTCAGGTCATGGCCTGTTCTACTCTGCACAACTTTATTAGTTTTCCCACTACTACATATGCTATAGGCGTACTGTACATTTCACACTTCTATAGCACTGTGGTGCCTGCTGAGCTATTGATAACAGGAGGCATCCACTGCTGTAGGGACAACACTTTTCGGTCTTCTATTCACTGGTGGTTGTCCATCTTCCCCTGATCCTGACAGCTACTGCTCCATTACAGGCCAGTCTCCCTGTTGGTGCCAGGGCCCCCCCCCCCGTGTTGGGTGCCTCACATCACAGCTTCTTCTTCTAATGGCATGGTGTGCTGTCACAGCATTGCAGTATGTACACTAGCCTGCCCCCTGGCAGTGGCTGGCAACCACCCGAACCCCTGTGCCAGAGGTAGCAGCTTCAGTATCAAACCAAACAAAAAAGTTACTGCGTCTGGAAATGGAGGTGGTGCAGGTAACGGTATGCAGCCCAACCAAACAAACCAACAGGATTACTGCACTCTGGATATAGGAGTTAAACAAAATTGTCAAGGCCAGTTGTAAATTCAAAATTATTTTTCCTTTAATTCATGACAAAAAGAACAAATAATCAACCACACACAGCAGTCCACATTACCCTGCGCTTTGCTCTGTGGAGCGGCTGAGGGGGCACATTACTGTGGTTTTGCAGACATTGAAATACCTGTGGTTTTAACTGCAGCATCCCTTTTCTTAGGAGACCCATGAATTACAATGGGACATTTGGCTTTCAGGCAGCTCTCAATTACCAGGTGATTACTTGTTAACTGAGTGCCGAGTAAGAGGACCCAAAAAAGTATGGACGCAGATACTAAACCACAGGGAGAATGGTTGCAGTAGGAGTAGCAAGGCTTTCACTTTTTTTTAACAGGTATGCCATCATTGCCACATCAAAAGGAAAGTGGTTTGCTGCTGCTCTTTCTGGACCTACTTTAGCACCCACACAGTGAAAAGAAGGATTGAGAATGAGAAAGTTTAATTTCGGAAGAAAGCTTGGCCTCTGGACACCTCCCTACTGGGAGTGGAGCGTTAGCGGTGGAAGCAGCCCTCATGCTAGGAGGAAGTTTCAGTAAAGCCTGCGGGGGCCTATCTGCCTGCATTTGCATGTCCCCTCTAGACAAAGCCACAATGCTTAAAAGCTTAAAAGCTTAGAAAAAATTGTTTAATGCTTTGTTTGATACAATAAAGCCACATATAGTCAAGGATAATTTTTTTTACTATAAATAAGTCTGTTCGTATCCAAAAATAGATAAGCACCTGTATTGGTTGATGTACTTTTCGCCTTGCTGTACTCTGTACGGGGGTTCGGACTGGCGAGTTGGTGAGCGAGCACAAGATGTAGCCCTGTAAAGCTCCTTGAGTCCCTAGATAGATGCATCAGAAGGTGCCTAAAAGTTCTTAAGATACAGCAAAGACAGCTCCAGCTGCAAAGGAGTGTGCATGGTTGAAAAACCAAGCAAAATAAACAACAGAACCAGCACTACTCCAGACCTGAGAGCTTGAAAACATAAATGGCTTTATTTCAAAAAATATTTTAAAAGGTTCAATGCCTGCAACATATCGTCAGGTGTAGCAGCAATCAATACCCCAACCGATTTCGCAGCTAGTGCGTCATCAGGGAGATGGTCCATTAACACAAGACCAATTTAAGTAGTGGTCTCTTAAAGAGATAGTATAGACACAAAATACTTCACCAAAGAATGCATTTATGTACACATGTATATACTAATGCCACCACAGAATAAACACTGGGATACTTAGAAATTAATACAGCAAAAGTTATTGATAATAGTAAAATTAAAATACAGACAAAACTGCATAGAGGAACTACCCCATATTTTTCTAATTACATTTAAGACACAATATATATTTTGTATATATATATATATGTATATATACACGTGTGTGTGTGTGTGTGTGTGTGTGTGTGTGTGTGTGTGTGTGTGAAAAGAATAAATAAACTAGATAAAGGTCAATCTGATCTAGTGTTTAGTACCACCAATATAGTCCATGCTTGAAACGATACTTTCTTTTCTTTTGTTTCATAAAGCTTTCAAGAACATTATGGTGCAACACAAGTCATTAAGGACCTAGAGACAACAAGAAAATTATTTGTGAGAATACATTCATCTATCTAATAAATATAGCTATTAAATAGTATTATCTAACCCAATTCTATATTCTATTCTCTTTTTGACAATGTATTCTATTTCCTAATGCATGTCAACAGCTCAATTCTATCATTGAGACCTGGTGCATCTAATGCCCCAATGGTGAAGATCCAAAATGATTCTCTATATTTAAGCTTTTTCTTGAGGTTACCACCTCTTGGCCCCACTTTAACCTTTTCTGTTGCATAGAACTTAAAGGTATGACCCATATTTCTTGCAATTTTACAGTGGTTAGCCAGTGCATTTGAAGGGTCTTCAGCCCGAATTGACCTCAGATGCTCACCAATCCTGACCTTAAAATGTCTTGTGGTCATTCTGACATATAATGCAGAGCACTCACAGATTGCCAAATACACCAAATTGTCTGTACTACAGTTGAAGAAATAATTGGTCTCATATTCTTTTTTATTATTAACTGTAGTAAATGTATTGGTTTTTAGAATGGAGGTGCAAAACTTACAGTTGCCACATGGAAAATTACCATGTGGCAATGATGGTAACCAATTACCATCAGACACACAAGGAGACACCTGAGCTTGATAACTGTGGACTAATTTGTCCTTCAAATTCTGCCCACATTTATATACCATTCTAGGTTTTTCCTGCACACTTGCTTTAAGCAAAGGCTCCGATCTTAGTATGTTCCAGTTATCATTTAGAACCTGTTCTATGCTCCTTGCCTGTCTGGTATATTTGGTAATAAAATTCATCCTATAGGTATTCTGTTGTTCATAATTTTTTACTCTAAGGAGTTCCTTCCTATCTTTTTCTAGGGCATCGCCATATGCTTTGTATACTATATCAGCACTATAGCCTCTAGCCATAAACCTAGTACACATCTCAGAAGCATTTATCATAAAATCAGAGCCATTACTACAATTTATGCGAAGTCTCAACATCTGAGCTGCGGGGATATTCCTTATTAGATGTTGTGGGTGGCAGCTCGTGGCATGTAGTAGTGAATTCCTATCTGTATCCTTCCTGTACAGGTCAGTTGCATAAGTGCCATCTTCTTTCTTTATTATTACAAGATCCAGGAAGGGAGCAGACACAGAATCACACTTCATAGTGAATTTTAGATTCTCATTATTTGTCTCTAAATAAGAAACAAATTGGTTTAGCTCACTGATGCAGCCACGCCACACCATAAATATATCATCTATAAAATGATGCCATATGTCAATCCTATCAAAGAAAGGATTGACCTGGTCATCATAGACATGTTCTAGTTCCCATTTTCCCAGATATAGATTTGCATAATGGAGGGCACATGTTGCCCCCATCGCTGTCCCTTTGACCTGAAAGTAATGTGTATCCTGAAAAAGGAAACTGTTTTTGGTAAGCACATGTCCTGTACATTCAAGGAGGAATTCCTTTTTATCATTATGCAACTATGAGTCATGATCTAACCAATACTGCAGAGCTTCCAGTCCATCACCATGTGGGATATTGGTGTATAAAGAACAACCGTCCATTGACACCAATAGTCATTCCCCCTCTGATTGCATTTTCTCCAGGACTTCCAATATATGCGTAGTGTCCCGCACATATGATCTTAACGCAGGTACATAGCCTTTAATATGTGAATCCACATATTGTGAAAATGGCTCAATTAAGGAACCAATTCCTGCCACTATCGGTCGTCTTGGAGGATTATGCCAATATTTGTGTATTCTTGGTAGGATATAGATACTGCCTCTAATAGGCTGTTCCACAGTAAGAAAAGACAATTCAGCATGATCAATGATACCATTTGACTCTGCATGAAACAAAAATGAATCTATCTCCCTTTTAAGTAAAAAGGTGGGGTCACGCAAAAGTTTTTACAGAATGATGTATCATTAAGTTGTCTCTTGATTTCTGCTGTATAATGTTCTGTGGACATCACCACAATAGACCCCCCTTTGTCCGCAGGTTTAATTACTAAATTTGCATTCTCCATGAGTGATTTTAATGCCATGGATTCAGAATGTGTTATATTAACAAAGGTGGGTCTACTGTCTCTATCCAATATGTCCTTAAACCCCTGCTCACAGGCACATTCAAACACCTTCACTGTGTCATTATAGGGTGGCAAAAAAGCAGAGGGTGGCTTAAAAGGCCTTATCTCCTGTCCGAAGGTAGAGGTATCACCATCCTGACTCACCAACAATGGATTTCCACGACACATCCTGGTTTTCTCAACATGTGCTTTCAGATTAAGATTCCGAGTGAATCTATGAAGGTACACATAAATGTCAAATGGCTGAGTATCCATTGTAGGTACAAAGGACAATCCTTTCTTCAAAACCGATGTTTGATCCTGTGTTAAGTTTATCCCAGAAATATTAATTATGATGCTTTCCAATCCACTACTTATTTCTTCTTTCCACGGAATCTTCCTCCTATGTTTCTGTCCACCCCTGCCAGTCGATTTATTTGGTTGGTTTGAGGTGATGGAGTTATTTGTAATTGGCCCCTCAGTAGTCTCACCTCCCTCTGTTGTTGTGGGGGTTGCTGGAAAGGATCTTGAAATTGCACTACCTGCCTTCGTTCTTCCTGTGGGTGTGTAGTACCTCCACCTCTTCTTCTTCCTCCTCCTCTAAAAAAGGCTCACCCTCAGATTCGCTATTAGAGGTATATACAGGGGAATGGCTATGAGTTTTAAGAATAGAGCATAGTTGTGATCCAGATTGACATGATTGGTCTGGGGTATTATAGTTGTTCCTACCCTTCCTCGTACCTCTGTTCTTTTTACTATTCCAATCAAATACTCTATTCAATAAATAGTCTTGTCTATCAAGCTCGAATTTCTTTAATTTTATTTGATCTTATTTTCTTCTTTTTGTACTGTCTCTTTAAGTATGTTCTCCAATGTTTTAAACTCTGGGTTCTCTTTATAGGTATTAACTATTTCTTCTTTCTTCTGTATATCTTTCTCTACTTCTAGTTGTTGTGACAGATAATCCTTGATCACTGTTTTGATAAGTAAATCTGTCCCCAACTGAAGAGAATGTTTCCAATCATCCATAAAAAGAGCTCTTTCCCAACCATAACCTGGTTTGTTCAATACACATAACCCTCTAGGTGAGCGTCCAACTTTAAGGTATGCCTCCAAAGTGATCCTGCCCCTGTAATGTCTTTTCCCATGAATAATAGTCCTCTGTAAGTCTGTGAATGCACTTTTAATGTCTACAGAATGATCAGGTCCTGGCTGAGTACCCGGAAGTGTTCCCTCGTCATCCGTCTTGCTTGCTGTCTCTAAGAATAGTTTCTCTTCTCCCGCAGCATTAAAAACATTCACTGCCAAATTGTCCGAACCCTCTCCAAGTTGAACGTCCACAAAATAAGTGGACATTCCCTTAGAGTAATCTCCAATACTGTTGTGAACCAGCAAGGGAAAAATGCAGAAAAAAGTGGGGAGTGTTTCTGAAAGCATAAGCAGCCATTTAGCGAGTCCCGTCTTCCGTACATCACAGGAGAAATAAACAAAGATTGTCGCTGCACTGCAAATGCTACAAGGTAAACTCTAATTCGAGTATTAAATGACTTGAACCGAAACCCCCCAAATAAAGTGCTTTTACCACGTATATGCGGAAATATACCAGACATGCAAGGAGCATAGAACAGGTTCTAAATGATAACTGGAACATGCTAAGATCGGAGCCTTTGCTAAAAGCAAGTTTGCAGGAAAAACCTAGAATGGTATATAAATGCGGGCAGAATTTGAAGTACAGATTAGTCCACAGTTATCAAGCTCGGGTGTCTCCTTGTGTGCCTGATGGTAATTGGTTACCATCAATGCCACATGGTAATTTTCCATGTGGCAACTGTAAGTTTTATACTAACATACTAACATACTATTTGCCAGCAGATTAGGCCTTACGGTCTATTGAGTCTGCTCGAACCTAGATCCTTAGTTGGGTGCCGAGACCCTCCCATCCTTTGTGCTCCAGAAACCCCTATCATCCATCCCCACCCCCCCCGGGACAGGCCATCATCTGATACATCCACTTTCTGTGTCTGTCCCACCCTCTCTTGAAGCCCTCCACTGTGGATCTCTGAACCAGCTCACCAGGCAGTGCATTCCAAGGGTCCACCACCCTCTCAGTGAAAAACCTCCTCCTCTTTTCCCCCTTCACACTTCCACCTTCCAACTTCCAACTTCAAACCATGCCCTCTGGTGATACCTCCCTGCTTTAGTCTAAAGATCCCCTCCATGTTTACCCTATTTATTCCCTTGAGGTACTTGAAGACCTCAATCATGTCCCCTGTCTCTCCTCTCCTCCAATGAAAACAGGCAGAGCTCCTCAAGTCTGTCCTCATAAGTCAAATCCCCTAGCCCTCATATCATCTTTGTTGCCCTCCTCTGTACCCTCTCCAGGAGCTGTCGTCCCTCTTCAAGTGTGGTCTCCAGTACTGTACACAGTACTCAAGTGTGTGGTCTAACCAGTCCATTGTACAGCGGCAGAATCACTTCCTTGCTCCTAGAGGTGATCCCCCTTATGATGCATCCCAACATCCTGTTTGCCTTGCTAGCTGCTCTCCTGCACTGCTCAGAGTTATTCATACATGTATCCACCATGACCCCTAGGTCTTTTTCCTTTATTGAGGCCTCCAGCGCCTCCCCTCCCAGGGTGTACCTGTGTTTAGGGTTTCCCCGACCAAGATGCAACACCTTGCACTTGGTGATATTGAAATTTAATTTCCATGTGTGAGCCCAGCTTTCCAGGGTGTCCAGGTCCCCTTGCAGGGCCACCCTCCTCTCTTCTCCCTCAACTACTGCTCCCATCTTGGAGTCATCCACGAAGAGACTCATTTCACACCCTATACCCTCCCTGATGTCCGATATGTATGAATTAAACAGGATCGGACCCAGGACCGAGCCCTGTGGTACCCCACTACCAACCTCTCTAGGGTTCGAGAGCTCCCCACAGACCACTACTCTCTGAGTGCATCCAGCTAGCCAGTTTTGAATCCATCTGACCATCAAAGGCCTACTCCTAACCCCATCAGTTTCTCCACCAGACCATTGTGGGGGACAGAGTCAACGTCTTGCTGAAGTCCAAGAATAATACATCCACAGGCTTACCCTGTCCAGTTCTGATGTTACCCATTCATAGAACTCCACAAGTTGGTTTGACATGATCTACCTGGCACAAACCCATGTTGCTGACTATCCAGACCTTCCACCTCCTCCAGTACACCCCCAATCGTTCCTGTAGTATACTCTCCACTAATTTTCCCACCACCGAGGTCAAACTGATGGGTCTATAGTTACCTGGTACTTCCCTCGACCCCCCTTTATGGATTGGTACCACATGTGCCTCTCGCCAATCCCTGGGTACCCTCCCTGTCTCAAGTGACCTGCTGAAAAGCTCCATGAAGTGCAGCCAGTATGTACGCCAATTCCCATAGTACTCTCGGATGAATGCCATCCGGCCCAGGAGATTTGTTTTTCTTTAGGGCCTTGAGGGCTAACCACACCCTTTTGGCGAGATAGCATCATCCGTCCCCTCCACCTTACTGGTCTTTTTATCCTTATCCAGATGTGACACCCCTGGGGTACCTTTCCCTCCCTCTTGCTCCATTTCTGTTGCTCCCCTGATCCCCTCCTGCCTTCTATCCCTTCATGCTTTGCTTTGTAGATGTCCATCCCCCTCCTAGTGAACACAGAGGCAAAGTGCTAGATTAAATACCTCTGCCTGGTCCTCGCCTCTTCCACCCACCCTCTTCCTGATCTCAATCTGCAGAGATGGCCCCTTAGTTTTCTCAGCTCCCCAATGTACCGGAAGAACCCTTTTCCCCTCCATGTATCCCTGTGCCAACGCTGCTCTTTACTGGACTTTGCTCCCCACCATCACGGGTGACTTTTCTAGATGCAGCTGGTACATTTCCTTATCCTATCCCTCTTGTTGTTTTATATTTTTGTAGGCCCCTTCTTTTCTCTGCTGCTACCTGTACCTCACTGGACCACCAGCATGGTTTATGTGACCTTGCTCCCTACGTTTCAACTAGCGCAGATCCTGACTGCCTCATGAAGTCCCGTTTTATGACCTCCCATCTCCTTTCCACACTTGTCGTTGAGGTAATCCTTCAAGTGATCCTTGAGAATATTTCCCATGCCCATAAAGTCTGCCCCCTGAAGTCCACTGCCAGTGTCCTAGATCTCACCCCACTCCCCCATGCTTATTTGAAACCAGACAGTATTGTGGTCCTCCCAGTCAGGGGTCCTGTTGCTCCATGTCCCGCCACCAGATCCCCATCTGCCAGAACCACATCAGGACACTCTCCTTGTGGGCTCCATCACATGCTGTGTTAAGAACACATCCTGGAAGCCATCCAGCAGCCTCCTGCTCCTTGGCACCTTAGAGGACATGGTTCCCCAGTTTGTACCTGGCATATTAAGGTCCCCATCAACACCACTCCTTCCTCTTTTGGACCACACTGGGCATTGATGTTGTCAGCAAACCATCCTCTAGAACATCACTCATCCCGGGGCCTATATGCTACTCTAGCTTGACCTTATCTCCTGCTGGGGATCGTGGGTGACCCATAAGGCCTCCACGCTTCCTCTGCCTCTTCTATACATAGCAATTTCTATATAATCTCTAATGACATAGCCACTCCACCCCTCTGCCCTCCTTTCTATCCTTCCTAAGCATAGTGTACCCTCGTACATTTAGGTCCCAGTCATGGTTTTTGTTGACGTCTCCGTGACCGCGCACACATCCACCCCGAACAGCATGGCCTGGAACTCTGGCAACTTGTTTCCCAAGCTCCTGGCATTTACTAACACCAACCCCCACCCCTTATCCCTGATCCTCTTTGTCGAACCCCACCCAGATTCCTTATACTTCCATCCTCCCCCTGCTCCTCCTGAAACCTCCACCTCCAGTCTGTTTCCCCCCTCCCCCCCTTGGGCTTGAAGGCTACTCCCCTCATCTGGAGGAGAGGGCTTCTGGTCAGCCCCTCCCTCATCCCTTCCCCACCTTACAAGTTTAAACCCCACCTTTCTTGTATGTAGTCAGCCATCCCCTGTTTAAGGACTTCCTTCCCTTATGGGGCAAGATGAAACCTGTCCTTGGCATATAGTCCCTTATCCTCCCAAACTCCATTCCAGTTCCTAACACTAACCCATTCTCTTCCCCCACTTCCTGAGCCAGTCATTAACCTCTGTAAGCTTCATTTTTTCTCCACTGATGCCTTTGGTACTGGCAATATCTCCGAAAAGGAAATGTTGCATCCATTATCCCGACAGACTCTGGCAAGTTCTTGGAACCTTGCTTGGATTTCCAAAACGCTATTTCCTCTAGATCATTAGTTCCCAAATGCCAGAATCCAGTTTCCTCCACAATCCTAACCATTTCATACACCATGAACTTTGCTCTGTGCACTGTCAGCCCAGAGATACTCACTACCTTCACCTGGCTATGGCATCCACCCCTGTCCCTCCCAAGGATACCCCTAATCATCGAGTCTCAGTAACAGAACCTTAACACCATACATCATCCTTATGGTTACCTCACTATGCCCTCTCAGCCCCCTTCCCCCTTTATTCATGATCTCAATTTCATGGAGTCTTCCTGCCTTATTAGAGACCCCTTGTCACCCTCCCTTTCTGCCTCCCTTGCTATTTGCCCACTTAACTCAAACCTCCTCTGAATAGGTGTCCCCTTTAACCCTCTCTTATCTGAACCATTTATCCTGGCCCTGATGGTTTCCCCTTCCCCCACACCACCATCCTCCCCCCTTGTAATAGTACCCCTGCCTCCAGAGGCTCTCTGTGGGTCCCCTTTAGCTAGGGCCCCATCCTTGGTACTGACCTCCCTGCTGAAGGGGGGCTCCTCTCCCACCTCCTTGTCTCCCAGTTTCTCTCCAATCATGCTCTCCTCCCTCATGTCTGGAATATGTTGCATCTCCCCCATTTGCTTAACATACATGTTTCCCCTTCTCCCTCTGGGACTATGTCTATCCTTTCCATAGCTGGTCTGTGATGCCCTATGAGTATCCGATTCCCTCCCCCCGGCCTCTGTATAAGTTTCCTCATTTCCACCAACCCCTTCCTCCCCCTCTAGGTTGCTTAGTAGCTCAAATTTATTGTGACACTCTATGTCAACCTCCATCAAGTAACCCGAGTTTCCCCTGACTGCATCTCTAGACTGACCCTCTTCTTCCTCTCACTGTTCACCTTAGGAGCTCCCTTCCCACAGTCTGCTGTTTTAGGCTTCAGCACAACAGCCCCTCCTGACTCTTCCCCCTCCAGTCTCTTTGTATTCAGAATGTTCACCCTGTACGCTTTCCCCTTAGCATCAACTTCCCTATCTAAGGGTCCTCTGTCCCTAATATCCCCCCTCCTGCTTGCTGTAACATAATGTCCTGTAATTTCAGAGTGTTGCCCCAGCCTCCCCTCAGCCCCACCCTTCTGCTGCCCATATCCACACCCCTTATCCTTGGACACCCCCCCAGCTCCCACAGCTTACTCCTTAACCAATATACCTCACTCCTGATACAAGATAGCTGTCTACAGAGTGGGCAGCCTCCCTCTCTCCAGGCCCAATTTAGAATTATTGCAATCCCACAACCTGTGCAGCCTACAACCCTTCTGAAGATGCCTGCCATGGTGGAATATGGCCACCCTGATTATCCCCCTCTGTTTATAATAGCACAACGCCTTTTCTCAGTCCCTTTCCCCTGGAGTACAGTTTCTCTCTATACTGACTGTAGTTATTTACAAACCCAATTTCAACCCCACCAATAAAGTTCCCAAGTCTCACGAACACATACAGTCCAGTGTGTGTTCGGTCCCACTAACAGTGTGTGTAAGCAGACATCAGGTACCGTATGATGTCACAGGCCCACCTAGCTCCTGTTGCTTGAATTTCAGTCCCAACAGAAATACTCAGCCCTTCAATCCCAACCCCAGTGGCTTTTCAGTATTTAAGAAAGCATACAAAACAGGGTGGGTGGGAGGGCTCTACCAAACACCAGGCAACAACACATTTAAATTTCCTCTAATTATCCCTGCCAAACAACTATCCCCAAGCCTCTATCACAGCCCAAGTAACAGTTCTAATTCAAGGTAATAATTTTAACACATAGAACTAATTTCACTTACAAACTATTCAAATATTTCAGTTAAAACAGAATATAACTCCAGACCTCTTTCCTACCTGCCTGCTGCTTAAGCTCCCAAGTGAACAATGAAAGCCAAGGTAATTCCTGTTTAAAGACAAGGTAATTGCAGCTAATGTCCCTCCCCTAACACCAGGCAAACAACACATTTAAATTTCCCTCTAATTATCCCTGCCAAACAACTATCCCCAAGCCTCTATCACAGCCCAAGTAACAGTTCTAATTCAAGGTAATAATTTTTAACACATAGAACTAATTTCACTTACAAACTATTCAAATATTTCAGTTAAAACAGAATATAACTCCAGACCTCTTTCCTACCTGCCTGCTGCTTAAGCTCCCAAGTGAACAATGAAAGCCAAGGTAATTCCTGTTTAAAGACAAGGTAATTGCAGCTAATGTCCCCTCCCCCTAACACCAGGCAAGCAACACATTTAAATGTCCCTCTAATTATCCCTGCCAAACAACTATCCCCAAGCCTCTATCACAGCCCAAGTAACAGTTCTAATTCAAGGTAATAATTTTTAACACATAGAACTAATTTCACTTACAAACTATTCAAATATTTCAGTTAAAACAGAATATAACTCCAGACCTCTTTCCTACCTGCCTGCTGCTTAAGCTCCCAAGTGAACAATGAAAGCCAAGGTAATTCCTGTTTAAAGACAAGGTAATTGCAGCTAATGTCCCCTCCACCTAACACCAGGCAAACAACACATTTAAATTTCCCTCTAATTATCCCTGCCAAACAACTATCCCCAAGACTCTATCACAGCCCAAGTAACAGTTCTAATTCAAGGTAATAATGTTTAACACATAAAACTAATTTCACTTACAAACTATTCAAATATTTCAGTTAAAACAGAATATAACTCCAGACCTCTTTCCTACCTGCCTGCTGCTTAAGCTCCCAAGTGAACAATGAAAGCCAAGGTAATTCCTGTTTAAAGACAAGGCAATTGCAGCTAATGTCCCCTCCCCCTAACACCAGGCAAACAACACATTTAAATTTCCTCTAATTATCCTATGCAAACAACTATCCCCAAGCCTCTATCACAGCCCAAGTAACAGTTCTAATTCAAGGTAATAATTTTTAACACATAGAACCAATTTCACTTACAAACTATTCAAATATTTCAGTTAAAACAGAATATAACTCCAGACCTCTTTTCTACCTGCCTGCTGCTTAAGCTCCCAAGTTTTGTACCTCCATTCTAAAAACCAATACATTTACTACAGTTAATAATAAAAAAGAATATGAGATCAATTATTTCTTCAACTGTAGTACAGACAATTTGGGGTTTTTTTGGCAATCAGTGAGTGCTCTGCATTTTATGTCAGAATGACCACAAGACCTTTTAAGGTCATGATTGGTGAGCATTTGAGGTCAATTCAGACTGAAGACCCTTCAAATGCACTGGCTAACCACTGTAGAATGTCAAGAAATATGGGCCATACCTTTAAGTTCTATGCAACAGAAAAGGTTAAAGTGGGGCCAAAAGGTGGTAACCTCAAGGAAAAGCTTAAATATAGAGAATCATTTTGGATCTTCACCATTGAGGCATTAGATGCACCAGGTCTCAATGATAGAATTGAGCTGTTGACATGCATTAGGAAATAGAATACAGTGTCAAAAAGAGAATAGAATATAGAATTGGGTTAGATAATACTATTTAATGGCTATATTTATTAGATATATGAATGTATTCTCACAGATAATTTTGTTGTTGTCTCTAGGTCCTTAATGACTTGTGTCACACCATCATGTTCCTGAAAGCTTTATGAAACAAAAGAAAAGAAAGTATTGTTTCAAGCATGGACTCTATTGGTGGTACTAAACACTAGATCAGATTGACCTTTATCTCATTTATTTATTCTTTTCACACACACACACACACACACACACACACACACACACACACACACACACAAAATATATCTTGTGTCTTAAATATAATTAGAAAAATATGGGGTACTTCCTCTATGCAGTTTTGTCTGTATTTTAATTTTACTATTATCAATAACTTTTGTTGTAGTAATTTCTAAGTAACCAGTGTTTATTCTGTGGTGGCATTAGTGTATACATGTGTACATAAATGCATTCTTTGGTGAAGTGTTTTGTGTCTATACTATCTCTCTAAGAAAGCACTACTTAAATTGGTCTCATTGTGTTAATGGACCATCTCCCTGATGAAGCACTAGCTGTGAAACTGGTGTGGGGTTTTGATTGCTGCTACACCTGATAGTATGTTGCAGGCATTGAGCCTTTTAAAATATTTTTGAAATAAAGCCATTAATGTTTTCAAGCTCTCAAGTCTGGAGTAGTGCTGGTTCTGTTGTTCATTTTGCCTAAAAGTTCTTGACTGCTCTTTGTAGATTTATTTATTTCATTTTATTTTTTTATAAAAAAAGAGCTTTAGATTGAGTACTTCTTGGATTGGAAGTCTCACACTGATAGGTTAAAAGAGATCAGGTGATTTTAGCCATATAAGGAGCATGCACAAGATGCACTCTCAGCTCACATCCAGCTCATAGCAGTGGAGGAAGAAAGGAACTAGAGTGCTTGCAGAGAGTTTGTAGAGATCTGTCTGACTTTTTTTATATATTAAGCGCTTAGTGTTAAAAATCTCGATTCCAAACATTGATGCGGCGGTCACCCGCTTGCCTACTTGCTTATTTTGTATTGCAGCTTACCATTAGAACCTGGGATTAGAACCTGAGACTAACTACTCAAGATAAAGGACAGAGTCTAATGGTTGCCACGATAGCTAGTTGATCAGCATTTGCAAGAATTAAGAGCTCTAGGCAGTTTTTTTTTATAGATAAACCAGGAAGGAAAAGTAAGTAAATAGTAAATCAGGGGGGTTATATGGGGGTTATTTTGTTCTGAAGTTTTGAAAAGTTTTGAAGTTTCCATGTTTTAAAATATATCGGAATTTTATATATTTTATAATAAAATAATTAGAGTTTAAAGTTACATGCAAAGCTAAAGATTAGAAATCAGAAATTAGAAATGACCAGTTAAGGAAAGTGAATAGGAATAAAATTGGATTGTGTTATTAGTCTCTTTTTATTACTATTTTTTTAGTGCAATGAGTTGAAAAGAATAGAGGGAAGGATGTAATAGTGTTACATAAAAGAAAATATCCCCATGAGACCAATTTTTCCTTCAAGATTGGAGAAACTCAGGGGAGATCTGAGATGGGAGAACCCTTGCCATTTATGAAAGCAAGAACTCATTGCCTAAAAGCAGGATGTTTTTGCCTGTAAGTGATTGTACGGAGAGACTAACACAGACTTATACAGAAGGAAGTTAGAACTTTTTACCCTTCTTCTCCATATTATAGGACTGGAAGAATTGTGAGAAAATGACTTTTCATTGTGAGATTTAACATGTCTTTGTAATATACTATATAGGATGAGCTCTTTTTAACCACCTCTTTGAATCACTGGTGTCAGTTTGCACTAGACAGTTATTGACTTAATAGAACATTAGTTTAATTCATGCTCTACTGGTGTCTTAAAAGTAAACTAATGGTATTTTAATTCTTTAGTTTGATTATCTGATTGGCTAATTAAGCAAGAGATTAATTAATAGATTAATAGACTGGACATTTAGTCTGGATATTCACTCCAGTTAATTAATATTATTTATAACAGCTTAATCTGGTTCAAGGTCAGTTGGCATTCATCTGTATCCCCCCCTCCCCCGGGTCGTGCCTGAAAATAGGCAGGATTTGTCTAGTGCACTTACCCGGTCAACAAAAGCTAAATAAATAAATATACTCCTAGGTATTAAACTATTAGATTATAGCCTCTCAAGCTGGAGAGAATTTGTATTGATTGAACAGTTAATAGTTGTTAATAGCTGTCTATTTATACCTGTTTATATCTGCTTTCTAGTTATGCCTGTAGAAACTAGAAGTAGTAAAAGTGTTCTGCTAGGGGAAGACATGAATAATTGTAGTAAAACAAAACTACAGAAAATGAAAAATAAAAAGAAAGGATTTAAGAGGGGGAAGAGATAGAGGATATTGACATAATGGAAACTAATCAACAAGATGACAATTTATTGGGAAATTTAGTGGAAAAGTTTAAGGGGGAATCCAATAAAGCAATGACAGAATTTGAGAGTGGTGAAATATCATTTAATTATCTGATGATGTAATCAAAAAAAGAGTCTGAGACCAAAATTAATCCAACCATCTATATGGGAGGCTTCGGGGAAACAAAGTAAGAAAGAATTACAGGAGAATAGGAGGAGATCAGAAAAAAAAAGATTTTGTTAAAATCTCAGATTTCAGCACTCCAAATGCTGCAGTGGTTATAGGAAATGACAAAGAAAAGGGGATAAATAATCCTACTTTTTATGATGATAGTCTATTAGGGATGGTTAATCTGGAAGTAATCAGAACAGTAGAAAGTATAAAAGAAACAATTAAAACCAATAACAGAACTGAACAAAAGATTAAAGAAATGTGACAATTGAGGCAAAATCAGAATGCTGTGGGCCTCGCTCTAGATATACAGTCTAATCTAGAACAAGCTTATGACATAATGGATATGATGGAAGCTGATTACACTGAATTGGAAAGATCACTGAGAGACAGTACACCATTAATGAGTCCTATTGATATAGCAACCCCTCCATTAGAGACATTAACAAGAGAATGCATAAATGCATTAAGAAACCCATTGCTGGCTAATGCTATGATATATGAACAACTAATAATGCTTAAAAAAGATCTATCCTTTTTAAAAGGGATATGTATTGAAAATAAAAACATTTTAGATTGGATAATGAAACGAGACAGAAGGGAAGTTTGGACCGGTGGCACTGAGGGTTGAGGTGCTGGATGCCACACCTCACGCTATGCCGGAGACCCGGGTTCAGGAGCAAACTCGGATGCCATGGGTCGGCAGGGGAGGGTTGAGGATTGAGCTCCCTTGTGGAGCTCTCCTCCCCCAGGAGGGGGGATGGGTTGGCCCAGTGAGCCAGTGGCCCCGGTGGAGACTGGGATGTACTGCAATGAGCCGGGCAGCACGTATCAGCATGACTGATGCAGGCAGGGTTGCCGTGCACCAGTGCATTGGGGCGTGAACCATGCAAGGGGAGAGACTGCAGAACAAGGGAAAAACCCAGTCCTTGGGGTAGGCAATGGCACCAGCCCCCAAGCCCACTGCCAGGTCCCACCTGGCTGGTCTTTCAGGTTCCCCCACCAGGGACCCTCACCCGCAGCTGGAGTCTATGTATGCAAGAGCACCCAGAGAGGAGGGGTGGCCCCACCCTAGAGGGGTCAAGCCAGGGGTGCCAACTGCGGGATGGAGGGGAGGGGAGGAGAGAGGAGGCTCAGTCAGGCGGACTTCGGGCAGGGCAGGATCCAGCTGGATGCCCAAGAGAGGCTCCTTGGACAGTGACCAGGAGGGAAAAAGACTTAAAAAAAGACAGATCAGGAAGGGACTATTTAACAACTACAAAAAAGGAAGGGAAAGGGGAGAAGGTAACTATTATATCCTACCCAAATTCCTTCTCAATGTCCAAAACTTATGGGTCAGAAAAGAGAAATAATGATACTACAGTAATGAAACCTAAATTAGTGATGTTGCCTGATGATTACAATGACTAGAATAGTGTAATAATGGAGTTACAGGCAAGAAATCCAGTTTTATGGGAAAAGGGAATTAAGCAACAACAGAAAATGAAAGAAAAACAGAATGGTTCCCATGGGAATCAAAGTACTCAAGGGCATGGTAAAAATAAGCTGAATAGTTAAGAACTCTCAAATACAACAGAGGAGAATATAGAAGAAGTGATAGAAGAAAGTGGGATGAAACTGGAACAGGAAAAAAACAAAAGAAAGAGGATTGTTAATTAAGAGGCGACAGATGAAAAACAACTTTTTTCAAAATGAGAAAGAAACATTTGTGGATTCCCCATTTTGGGCATATGGTTCAAAAAGTGATTTAGAAGTAAAAGAGAAAGGTCAGAAAATGGATCAGAAAAATAATGAAATAGAAGTAGAAGGGAAAGAAGTTAAGTTTAAATTTAAAGACGGATTGGAAAAACAAGCTAATAAGGGAAAAAAAGAAAGAGCTGAACA
The DNA here is from genome assembly GCA_016271365.2 of Neoceratodus forsteri. NCBI lineage: Eukaryota > Metazoa > Chordata > Ceratodontiformes > Ceratodontidae > Neoceratodus > Neoceratodus forsteri. The sequence continues at coordinate 1,552,678,676 of CM057450.1, forward strand.
AAAGCAGAGGAAATAAAGGATGAGAAGTAGATAAAGTCAACAAAATAAAACATAAAAAAGGAAGATCAGGAAATAGCAAGTACTTATGTAGATTAGATGACGGAATTAACAACAAGGTGGAGGAAAATAAAAAAAGAAACAAGAAAGAAAGCAGAATAAAGAAATATGTAAAAATATTAAACAAGATGATAAAAAAGAGGAAAAAGAGGATGACTCTATGGAGGAAATAGTGCTTGACCAAGAAAGAAAGGGAGGATTGAAAAATAAAGTATTTAGTTTTCAAACCAAAAAGGAACAAGAGAGTAAACTTAGAACATTATTAAAAAGGACATTAGATACAGATTATGTGTTGCCAATATATAATGTTAATATAATGCCAGATGAAACAGAAATTAAACTGTATGTACACTTGAAACAATTTTTAGGAACTATTCTTTATAAAAATAAAAGAACGGATGGTATGTTGGACAAACAGAGCATCATAAGACCAACTGAGAATTTGGATATGTTATTATTATTATCAGACCAATATTACATTTTAAAAGTGATTGAACATCAGATACAGAAATTAAAGGACATAGGATTTGGGATGGAGAGTCTCATAAACACAAGAACTCTTTTTCCTGAATACTATGAGGAACTTGTATTAAACAAAAATATAGAGAAGCCGCTTAGAATGGACTGATCGGGTCTCATCGATTTCGTCCATTGTAGCGCTTGTCCGTGATACCAGAAAATGCAAAAAAAATTATCGGAGCAGCGCTTATGTTGCGCTCATTATAGTGATCATTTTAATGTACTGTGCTGCACTTATTAGGGTATTATTCTTGTATGCGCTGGTAAATTAAAACTAATTTTTATTGTTTAAATCTTTAAAAATTTTCTGTGCCACATAAGGAAGTGAGTGTGCTTGTATATTGTGCTGCTGATACCATACAGTAATCAGTTAAAGAACTCTGTAATCTTGCTTTGCTTCCTTCTAGCCGTAGTGTAAACACTCCACTCCTTGTTAGTTCTTGAGAGCAGGTCCCAGTTCGGCAGGATATCGAGTCTCTTTTCCATCACTCACTGAAGTGTCAGGAGTGCATCACGCAAATCAGCACTCTTGACAAGCTTGTTTTCTGCGTCTCCTTCCTCTTCTTCACCAACACACTGCTCAATCTGCTCGTCTTTTGCTTTCATGGTGGCGATCACTTCGGCTACTGCATCTGTCTGTGGTTCAGTATCATTTTCTCCAAGACAGCACAGTGTGTCAAACTCTGCTGCATTGAGGCCAGCAGGTGGCATAATAGGCTCATCTGAATTGGGGATAGTGTCATCCTGCATTTGTGCAAACCCTGCCTTATGAAAGCAGTTGCAGATTGTTTCCCTTGTAACGCTGTCCCAAGCAGTTTTCATCATGTGGATAGCATCCAAAATAGAAATTTTTTTTTACACAATCTGCAGCTGTCAGTTCACTCCCTTCCCCCTCGTCCATAGCCAGAAGCACCCTCTGTCTCATAGCCTTTATGTAGTGGCATTTAAAGGCATAGATAATTCCTTGATCTAATGGTTGAATGATCGATGTTGTATTAGGGGGAAGGAAGATCATTTGTATATTTCTTAGGCCAGCTACAGTAGGGTGCCCACTAAAATTATCTACAAACAGACAGATCTTTCTGCCTCTTAGTTTTCGATCCCAGGAGTGGACCCACTCAGAAAAGATGTCCCCAGTCATCCATGCACTCCTGTTGCTGCGATAGATGACTGGGAGGTGGTGAACATTTTTAAAACAGCGTGGCTTTGCCGATTTCCCTATCACCACGAGTTCCATTTTTTCTGTGCCACTCATGTTGCTCCAAGCCAAAACAGACAGCCATTCTTTGGCTTTCTTCTGGCCTTGGGGAAGCTCATCATGGAATGTTAAAGTTCCGTACCCGACACAACGGAAAAAAACTCCAGTTTCATCCACATTAAAAATATCTGAAGGGTCATACCCTGCAAGGAGACCGGGAAGGACATCGGTTAGCCGGCCACTAGCCCCACTGCAATCAATACTCAGCTTTTCTCTGTGATTGTGTCTGTAACAGATATTGTGGTGGCTTTTCCATCTTTGGAGCCATCCCTCAATGGGATTGAATTCTGGTTTTCCAAGGCCATCGGCTAGCTGCTTCACTTTTTTCAGCAGCAGCGGTCCGCTAATGAGAGCCTCCCACTCCCTGACACTGCTAAACCAACGAAGCAGTGCCTCTTCCACTTCAAAATCCTTACCTTCTTGTTTCCTTTTATGAGAGGGGTTCTGATTTGAATGCCACTCGGTGAGGATTCTGTCCTTAGTGTGGATTTTGGTAGGGACAAGTGCACCGCAAGATCACGAATGCTCATCTTTGGGAGCAAATCAATCTGTTTAAGCAGTTCTACTTTCTGAGAAAGCGGGATAGCCACTCGCTTTGATGCCATCAGAAGAGTCTTAGCAAGAACAAAGCACAGCACAGACACACTGTATCTGATAAGCAGCTGCTGAATTAGCTATTTAAGACCTGCCTGCCACCTGGGATAACTTAACTTAGTGGTAAGAGCTACAGTTCACTTTAATTGAGACATTAATAGGTGTTTGATGGGAAACGGAGGCTGTTACTTGCTACTGTTAAGTGCTGATCGCCATCCGCTCAATACAGCAAATAAGGTCCGACTTAGCAAAGTAATTTAGCATTGCTGGCATGTTAATTGAAGCGGGACTGAGGAAATTGTCCATTTAATCCAATTGTCCGTACAATCTGTGGACATCTTAAGTGGCTTAGATTGTAATATCTTTATATGGAATGGGAAACTTTTTAGATGAAACAAAATATAACATCAGAACAAAAATAGTAGATTTATTACAAAATCTGCTTAAATACAAAGATTTGCACTCAATGATTACTAAAGTAAGGAGATTGGAGAAGGATGGACAGGTGACCATTTGGTTAACAAATGAGCAAGATTACTTGAGTGTCATGTCTTATGCAATGAAGCTGGATAGATTTGACATATACATGAACAGGGAAGAAATAGTCACACTAAAAATAGTCAGAAGGAAATACAGTATATAGTATGAACTGGACAAGTTTAGTAAAGACAGCAAATAGATATCAAGTGCTGCAAGAAATAAATGATTGACAGAGTAAGAGAGGCAGAACTAATAGCCCTAAAACAGAACAGCTTCAGAGGAATAATTTGTCGTGGAATGTCACAGGATTAAGGGATAGATTGGCAGACCCCTCATTTTTGGAATATGTAACTAAATTTGATATCTGTATACTGGAAACATGGGTAAATCAAGAAATTTTTATAAATGGATACAATACTTTTTAGAAGAATGCTAGAAGTAACAGGAAATATGGTAGATTATCTGGTGGATTGATTTTATGGTGTAGGATAATAAAGCAAGTTGATTATAAAGAAATGGCTACAGGGACAGACCACATTCTAGTAGTTAGAATGACAACAAAGGATCAGCTAATATATATTATAAATGTATACTTTCCCCAACAAGGATCAAATTATGTTGGTGAGGATGAAGTAAAGAAATTAGGAAACTTAATCGAACAGTATGTCTCAGGAGAACCACACAGTGAAATTGTTTTGATAGGGGATTTAAATGCCAGGTGGGTTATGGCCTGGAGCCCTCTGAGGAAATACTCTGGGCCTGTGCAGCTCAGGACATAATACATCTCAGGATGGAACAGAGAACAGTAGATTTAAAGATATGTGAAAGAGGGAAACAGCTTATAAGAGAGATGGACAATAATGCTATGCCACTTATTAACGGAAGAACAAATAGTGATCCAAATGGGGCCTGTACTTACATGGGCCCAAGGGGTGCATCCATAATAGATCATTGTTGGTGCACAGTAAATATTATACATTTAATAATAGATATGCAAATTGGAAGTAGGGCTGAAAGTGAACATTGCCAATTAGAACTTAATATAACGGTATTTAATGAGAATAACAAAAATAATATACAATTAACATGCGTGAAAAAGGGAGTCAAATGGGACTTAATAGAAAATTACAAATCTATACAGATCCTACATGATCAAGGGATTAGAGAAGAAATTATAAATGTTATTAATAACAAGAAAAAGGGTAGTAATATTGAGGTTTTTGAATCAATAATGTTTAGTATTTCCACAACTTTATTTCAGGTAATGGAAAGCAAAATTAAAAAGGTAAGTAAATGGTATGATAAAGAATGTAAAACAATTAAACAAGTAATAAATAAAATGGTTAGAGGTTTACAAAAGACCCAGAATAAAGGGGAGAAAAAGAACTTAATAAGATGAGAAAGGATTCTAAAAAAATTATTGAAATTAAAGAAAGATAAGTACAGATTAACCCCGTGGGTGGAATTTGAAATATCTGTTTGGGAAAAAAATAATATAAAGTTTTGGAGGTTGGTTACATATGGTTGGAAACAACAAACAAAGGAAATAGAAAATTATATTGATTCCAAAACCTGGGAGACATATTATAAAAATGTATTTTTTTATATAAATACAATAGCGGAGAAGTTGGAATGGATCACATCAAATGATACAATTACAGAAATAGAGATAAAACAAGTAATGCAACTATTAAAACATCATAAGGCTCCAGGTCCTGATGGAGTTCCTCAGGATATATTTAAAGATGATCCAGAGTTGTGGACCCCATTGTTAAAAATTGTGTATAATTGTATATTACAAATGGGTGCTATACCTCACTCAATGAATAATATTATAATACTAATTTATAAAAAGGGTGATAGGTTTGACCCAGGTAATTATAGGCCAATAAGTTTATTGGATACTTTCCAAAATTTTTTACAAAAATTCTACAGGACAGAGTAATGAATTGGATAAATAAGAAATATCTAACTGATGAAGCTCAAGCAGGTTTTATGCCCAAACAACTACAGATCAATGTTTTGTATTGACTCATTTAATTTATAAATACACCTATATTAAAAAACAAAGTTTATTTTGTGTATTCATAGATTTAAAAGTGGCCTTGGATTGGGTAAATAGAAAAAAATGATGTGAAGTTTTGGATGAGTATGGAATGGATCCTATAATGATTAATATCTTGAAATCTTTGTATAATAATAATAACCATACGGTAGTAAGATACAATAAGGAAGGTGATAAAAGAAAATGTCCAACAAATGTAGGCCTGAGACAAGGCTGCGTTCTCACTCCAATTTTGTTTAATATATTTTTGAATAGGGTACTGGAAGGTATGTATGATCCCGAGCTGCACATGCCTAGATTGGGCTCTAGGCCATGCCCATACCTGGCTTATGCAGAAGATGTGGTCCTTATTTTAACTAGTTATTTGGGAATACAAAGAAGTCTGAATAAAATATATGAAAGGTGCAGGAATGCATCCCTGAAGATTAATTTCCAAGAGACAAAATACATGATTTTCAACAAACAACTGGTCCATGGGGGAAGGTATGCACATTAAAGTGTAATAACCAAAAAATAGAATTAGTAAAAACATTCAATTATTTGGGAATAGTTTTTAGTTTCAATCTGAAATGGCAAGAGCATATTAAATCCATAAAAGACAGAATTAAAAGGTTTTACCCAGCAGTAGAAACATTTTCATATAAATATGGAGGGCAATCTGTGAAAGGCTGCCTAGGGGTAATAAATGAGAAATTAAAATCACAGTTATTATATAGAGTGGAAATATGGGGATACACCAAAATACAAAGTTTAGAGGTTATTATGAATACATCCTATATAAGGTTAGCAGGGCTTCCTGAGGGAGCATCATCCAGTTTAGTTAGATTAGAGCTGGGTCAACCAGCAATAAAGCAATGTATAAAACAAAGGCTATACCTGTATTGGCTGAAGGTTTATAATATGCATGATAAACAGATACCTAGAATAGCGTTAGAAGAATATTTGAGTTATAAGGAGAAAGGTTTTACATTTCCTAGCTTGCACACTGTGGAAATTTTAATTAGACCATATGGATTAATGGATTGCATTACCGAATGTACTAGAGTACCAATAAAAATTATAGAGCATCAAATAAGAACAAGAATTCGGGATATCAATTTTGAATTCGAAGTTCATAGGAATCATAGGAAAGTATTCAAGCAAATTTGGACTTGCATCCTTATAGCTTGCCATAACCCAAAATATTTTAATGCTTAAAATTCATAAACCCTTTCCTTGAATTCAATATCCAATCTAGTTTTAAAAGTATCCATATTTGGACTCTCTATAACCGACACAGGAAGATCATTCCAGGATGAAACCACCCTTTGGCTGAACCAATATTTTCTTATTCTTAAATTCCACCTGGGTTGAAAAAGTTGTTTGGGATGTTTCCTAGATCTTACTCTATCAACCTTAAATATAATTCCCAACTCCTTGCTCAATGAAGAATCCCCAATAGCTTTATAAAGCATACACATGTCCCCTCTGAATCTCTGATAACATAGTGAATATAGGCCCAGAATTACCATAATTTCCCTATAAGATCTGGTTCCAAGTCTTGTGATAGCCTTAGTCATTCTTCTTTGAATACCCTCTAGCCTAGTAATGTCTTCCCTCTTATATGGTGACCACACCTGAGCACAATACTCCAGGTGGGGCCTAACCAGGGAGCTGTACAACGGGATCAGTACTTTGGCATCTCTGCTGGAAATATGTCTGAGGATGCTATTTAAATTTTGATTTGCCTTTCTTATCTGAATTGAACAGTGATTCCTGAACTTAAAATTAGGAGTAATCATAATACCCAAGTCCCTTTCTTGTGTGGTGACAGTTAGCATATAATTCCCAATTTTATAAGCCAGATTAATGTTTTTGTTCCCCAAATGCATAATTTTACATTTTGCAGAGTTCAATTCCAGTTTATTTGACTCAGTCCATGCCTCTATGTTACCAATAGCTATTTGTAAGCATAATACATCACTCGGGTTATTAACAATAGATCCTAATCTGCAGTCATCAGCAAATTTAGATAACCAAACACTGGGAGTGTTTATTTTCAATGTAGATATATAAACAATAAACAAGCAGGGTCCCAACACCGATCCCTGGGGAACTCCACTTGTCACCAGTGCCCAATCTGAATAAACCCCCTTAACTACCACTCTCTGTCTCCTGTACCTCAACCAGTCTGAAATCCAACATATTATATTGGTCTCTAATTTAAACTCTCTCAGGACAGCAATCAACTCCTTGTGTGGCAATTTATCAAAGGCTTTTGCGAAGTCCATAAAAATTACATCAACTGTATTGTGTAAGTCTAGTTCTTGATTGACGTTCTCATAATAGGTCAAAAGATTGGTCTGACAAGATCTAGACCTGGTAAACCTGTGCTGTACTGAATCCATCAAGCTGTTTTCTTCTAATGAAGCCAGAATCCTATCCTTCAATATGCTTTCAAGTACATTGCCCATAAGTGATGTCAAACTAACTGGCCTACAATTAGAAGGTATAGTTTTGGTCCCTTTTTTTAGAAGAGGGATGACTGTTGCCTCTTTCCAATCACTAGGGACTTCACCCCATCCAGAGATGCCTGAAAAATATATGTAAGGGGTGTTACCAAAATATCTGCCAGTTCACGAATAACTCTTGGGTGGACAAGATCAGGACCAGGAGATTTATTGGTATCCATGTTACTAAGTTTATCCAAAACTTCCCTAGGATCTATTAATATAGCACCAATGGTTGGAAGATCACTATGGCTTGCCTGAAATGGGGTATTAGTATTAAACACACAGCAAAAATATTTATTCTGAATATCAACCATTTCTTTGCGTGTCACGGCCTGCCCCATAGCATCCTTAAAAGGACCTCTAGTGCATCTCACTATTCATAAGCGAAAAAAAATATTTTTTATTATCCTTAACTCTAGAGGCTAAATCTACCTTGAACTTTGGTTTTGCTTTTCTAATTGCTGTTTTTACAGTGGCGGCAATGTTTTTAAAAGCTAGGTGATTGGTCTCGGTTCCATCTCTTTTATATTTTTTATAGATTTTATTTTTCTTATTAATCAATTTCTTAATGTAAGGAGTGAGCCAGCGTGTTTTTTTTACCTTTATTATATTTATTACTAATAGGTATATATTTTACCATAAGGTTTTTAAGATGTTCAAGCAATAAATTCCACATCTCATTAACAGTACTACCATGGAAGATTCTGCCCCAATCCCAGCAAGAGAATTCCATCCTGAACTGGGTAAAAGTAGCTTTACTGAAGTTAAGTTTAGTTGTTAAAGCAGATTCATGAAGAGCATGAGGTTTACTAATATTAAACATCACCATACAATTGTCACTATTGCCCAAAGGAGGGTTAACACAGACTTAGTAATATAGTTCCCCATGTTAGTTAAAATGACATCCAAAATATTGTTGCCTCTGGTATTTTCATCTACTTTCTGCTCTAATCCCAGTTGGTCTAAGGCATCCAGAAAGGAGTTTTCTGTTTTGGTAATACCCTGCCATAACCTTCACTCGATATTGGGCAAATTCATGTCTCCCAAAATTAGAATATTATCAGCTGAGTCAAGGCTGGTAGTCTGTTTAATCAAATCCGAATCGTGAGCCTCTGAACTAGAAGGAGGGTGATATACTAACCCCATAACAATTTTGGCACCATCAGGTGGTAGTAGTTTAACCCAAAGGGATTCTAAGTGTGTCTCTTCCATTGTTAACTCCTCACAGGTTATGGATTCATGAATATAAATATGCACTCCCCCCTTTCCTAAATACTCTAGATTTGTAGTATAGGGTATATCCGTGTACTGAATATGCCAATGAATCATTTGCGTCCCACCAGGTCTCAGTAATCAGTGCAAGTTGTATATTCTGGCCGGGATATTCAGAGCAGTTGCCCCATGCGCAATAGGGATGCGCCTGCGCAATCACCGAAATGCACCAAAATTAGATATTCAGTGGCAGAAGATGCACAGCACAAAATCCAATGCACAACAGCACAATGGAAATGAATGCATGCGCAACTGCAGGGGTCGTAACTATGAATATGTGGCGCAGTGCGATATTCAACAGTAGGCGACCTGCGCAACAGAGGAGCCATTGGAAGTTGTGCAATAGTGGACTTGAGCCAAAATTAAAAGGGAGCAACCAAGGGGAGAAAGCTTGCGCATGAGAGGAGCCATAGCGGCAGGGAGACGAGACATAGCAGCAGGGAGTGAGGGCAAAAGAAAGCAGCACAGGAGTGGCCCAGAGGTGGATGGGGGTCACAGGGAGTGTGTGTGTGTCTGTTTGTCAGAGGGACTTGCATGGGTGCCACAGAGGAGGGACAGCAGAGGGGCCCAGACAGGTCACACTGTGAGTGGCACAGGCAGCGCAGTGCCAGGGGTGGACACTGCACTCCAAGAGGTATGCGGTGGCTTGGCACACAACTGGTCGGCCAGTGTTGCCAGGACAGTTGTCACCGCAGTGGTGTGCCTATCCATGGCTGTGGTCATGTCCACCCACTGCCAAGCTAGCTCTGCCAGGAGCAGGACATGGTCCCAGCTGCGTGGCTCCTCCGTCTGGCGCTGCTCTGCATGGAGTGCATCCATCACTACCATGAGCTGGACCTGCTGATCCACAGAGGCCTGGAGCAGATGGCTGTGGTCATCCAAGGGGTCTTCTGCACGGGCACCATGCCAACCCATGGGTGAGACCTGGCCCTGCGGCACAGCGCCCCGTGATGGTGGGCACTGCAAGGCGGTGCCATCCTGGGGTATTACTTCATGCGGTGCACTGTTGCTGACCGCCATCACCAGCCCCCCTTCAACACTGTCCAGCTGCTGCCACCGCCCCTCCAGCTGCTGAGTGCTGGGCATCACTGGTGTGCCTGCATCAGCATGACCTACATCACGGCTGTGGCCGCATGCCGGTGCTGCCCTGCTGTATGCCGCAGACACGATAGGCACAGTGGCTGGTGGGCAGTCAACGGTGCCAATGCTGCCTGCACAGGCACCCTAGAGGTCGCCTATCATGGGTGCCCCCTGTGACACACTAGCATCACTGTCCGGGGTGTACGTCACGTCATCATCGGTGCTGGAGTCGGCCCCGATCTGTGTCTCAACACACAGGACACTGTGCCTGGCGTCATGCTGGAACATAGCCAGGTCCTCGTCTGTACCTGCGCCAAAGGCATCAGCCCAGACAGCCGTGCAGGGCTGTTGGATGTCGGACCCTTGGACACTGGTGGAGGTGGATGGGTGCTCCACCTGTTCCAGGGCCGCACCCTCGGTGGACACACCCACCCCCGCTTCTCCATGCAGACACTCGGGAGCTGAAAGGGAACACAGTACCATTAATGGTGCTGACCGACCCCTAGCCCCAAACCCCTGCCACCCTCACACCGCCACCACCGTTCCTACCATGCAGTGATGGGCTGCCGCCCATCTGGAAACCTCTGCCAGGCATACCCACAATGGTACAGTGCCGCATGCTGCCAGCCATCTGCTCCTCCCACGGCATCAGGCGAGGCACAACCTGCTGTCTCCCGCCTGTGGCGGAATACGCCACCCAGATGGTGGCCACCTTCTCCTTGATCCTCCTCCTGTCAGTGCCAACCTTCTTCTTGCATTCTTGCACAGTACGCTGGTGGCTGCCCTGCTGGTTGACTGCATGTGCCACCTCCTCTCATGCTGTTGCCTGGGCCTGTGGTGTGCCCCCTCTGTCCACTCAGGAGTGGCTCTCTGTCCAGGTAGGCCTTGAATAGGGCATCCGACTCTGCCCTGGTGACGTGCGGCCTTCGCTTATGCACCCTCCCCTACTCCTCATTCTCCTCACGTTCGGACATGCCTATACCTGTGGAGATGGACAGGTGTTACCATGGACTGTTCAGTGCCACACTGCTCTCGCAGCCCACTGTCCTTATGGCCCCACAGCATGACGCTTACCTACAAAAGCTGCAATACCGATCCATGGCCTGTGCAGTTTCATGGCGCCCTTATAGCGCAACACATGCAAATGAGGTCATACGCAACTGTAATGGGATGCAAATGCAGTGGGTGCACCGCAGAATGGCTCATGAGCTGATTTGCATATCATGGCTTAATATCACGTGGCTGTGCCTTGCGCCTTGTGCAATAGAGTTGTGCATGCTCAAGACAGGGCGCAACACTGTGAAGTGCGCAGTCGGCCCCACAGCACGCATGCGCATGCTGCCAACATGTACAACAGTGGCGCAGCATACACACATTGTGCAGGAGGCAGCACAGCGCCTGGCCACTATCGTGCCTGTGGTGCTCATGTGCTGTATGACCTATGGGGCACATGCGCTATAGTGCAGCTGGCACAGTGCCATCATGCCCTTATTGCACCACTGTGCCGTGGTTCCCATCGCATCGCACCTCTGTGCAGTAGGTCACTGCACAGTGTTGTTGACATGCCCCTACCATGCACCATATGAGGGGCCCCCAATAGCACAGTGGTGCTCTGTGCATGGCCAGACCCTTGACCCTGCAGATGACCCTGCCCTCTAGGTGCTGTGCGGCCGCATGGCTGCTACCCTATTGCGCCACTCAGTGCCTGCGCAATTGCGAATGGCAGTGCAGCACTGCGCTAGCTCTGCACATGGTCCACGTGTGCTACTGGCCGCCATTTTGATGTCTGGTTAGCGAGGGACATGCCGCGCACCAGGGAACATCGTGCTTCAAGATGGGGTGACCTGGAGCTCACCAACCTCATGGCCCTTGTTCAGCCACACACTGGGGCCCTGTTTGGCCAGGTGCCCCTCCAGAGGCCAAAGGATGGACGTGTGGCAGGAGGTTGCGGATGGCTTGAAGGAGGCAACCGGCAGGCAGCGCATGGTGGAGCAGTGTTGCCACCGCTATGGTGACCTGCAGCAGTGGGATCCAGACAGGCTAAGGCGCCTGCAGGCACAGGTATTGAGGGGTGCAATGCCACGGCCAGGTAGGTGCACATTGACCTTCACCAGTCTCATCCAACAGTCCTTGGGGTACAGTGGTCACCATGCCCCATGTCCGGGGGTGGAGGAGGGTCAGCATATATGTTGGTGGCTGTGGGGGTGCACTGTGACTGCTCTGCGCCACTGCAACCCAGACACACTGTGCGGCACGTCACACAGGTCGGAGGGGTTGGGGGCCTATGGTTCAGACAGGTACTAATGTGTGTCTCTCCATGTTTTCCTCCTAGACCCTGAAGACAGGTGGACAGCACAGCTGGCCAGGGCAGGACCATGCAGGGGGAGAGGGGCATTGGTCAGCCAACATGGGTAGTGCTGCAGGGCAGCAGCGCCAAGGTGACCAGGATGCAGGTGAGTACCGTTTTCCCCTATACATATGTGCATGGTGGCTTGCAGGGGTGGGGGTGTGGCATGGCCTCTCTGCGCATGGCCCCTTCAGCTGTGCACCGCCCATGGTGTCCTCTGCACCATCCTGTGGCCTTGCACATGTGGGCGGGTGTCGCGGGTTGGCTGTGGGTGCACTCAGTGCCTGGCTGTGTCACTGCCATCACACTGCATTGCCATGACATCGGATGGCCAGGGCAGTGGTGTGAGGTGCATGGGTGGTGATGGTGTGCAGCGGCTTGCATGGCTGTGGTTACACGGGTTGGCGGCTCATGTGGGCGCACCCACTGTGGGTGGTTGCATGCCATCCCAGGGGTGCCAGTCACTGATACACACCGTGCACGATGGGTGGGCTGCGTTATCCTGGCCAGGCACTCATACTGTTTCCGCTCCCTTGTCCTAGGTGGCCATCATTGGGAGGTGGTGGAGAGGACTCTCCAGGAGTTCCTGCAGGTGGTGAGGGCCACACTTGAACTGCTGCAGTGACACGACCAGAGGTCCAGGAGGAGGCACCACAGGTGCCGGAGAGCAGAGGCGGAGGACCGGGGCCACCAATAGAGCCTGATGGCCCACATCTTTGCACCTCCCCACCTGGACTGTACTCCACACACCCTTGACCCCTACGATTGCCTTTCCCCATGTCCCCTGCCCCTTTTCCCTACCCCCCTTGTAGCATCCTGCCCATACCCTTCCCCTGATGTACATATATGTAAATAGGTTTTGTTCCCTTGTTGTTGTACTAATACGTACATTTCTATTTACATCTGTGTCTGTTTCTGATATGCAGACGGCACATGGAGCCTTTCTGCAGTGGTTCATGGCGACCGTGTGGTGGGGCTGGGGTGGGCGTGGGTGTGCCTGGTGGTGCTCCTCCACAGGTGTGGGTTGGGGCCATGGACTATCTATACAGGGCATGTGTGGTGTGCCCTGTGCACTGTTTGCCTGTGTGATGCTGGCTGTGGTGCATGTGGCATTTCCCGGGCCCCCCTGTTGGTGTGGCCATTGCCACTGCCCCACCTGCATGCGCCACTGGGGTCCACCCAGTCATGTGGCTACCGCCACCACATGCTCACCTGCCAGCATGCCTTCAGGAGCAGGCCATACCTGTCACCTTGCAGACACAGCACCCTTACAGCTGGCACTCCGACTCCATGCCTATCGGCCTGTCGGCCCTGTTGCCACTGTAGGCAGTGCCACTGGATGCCCCCTTCATTCTGTCCATGTGGACTGAGGTGGTGCCTGTGGGCTGGTGGCTGTCACATGGGGACCCGCTGCATGCGGGTAGTGGACAGGTGGATGTGGGATGAACCAGGCCCATGCGCCTGCTGTCAGTATGTGTGGGCGCATGGGGTGCCTGCTACATGGCAGGCTCAATGGCTGCCTGGTGGTGGGTGGCCTGTGGGTTATACAGCACCATGGGATTCACACTGGCAGTGCCTACCGCACAGCTTTGATGGGATGCTTGCCGAGGTACCCATGGGACCAGGTCGGAGGGGGGCATTGGGTGTGCCCTGTGCTGCTTCCTGTTTGGCGCGTGCCTCCATGCCCCACAGGAGGGTGCTGTGTTGCCTGGCAGGATCGGTGCTGTGGCAGGGGTTGGTGCATGGGTGTGGGCCCTTGCTCTGCTCCTGTATTCGGGGGCCTTCCTACATGTGGTGCCATCCGTGGTGGACCTGGTCACATGCGGGTTCCCTTGGGTACTGGTGCTGGGTCACCCACCTTGCTGTGTCTCCATTGGGGACACGGTGGAGGGCCTTGTGTGGGTTGTGGTTGTATTGGTGGACGGTCCCACCACCTGCATTGGGTGGTCAAAGTGGTGATGTGGTGGGTATGCAATGCACTCCGAGGCAACTGGATGCACAGGCATGGGGGTGGCGGACTGCCTTCATTACTATGCACTGTTTGGTCATGCATCTGGGCTAGGTGTCTCAGATGCACTGTCCTGGGGGGGCATTATTGGGATGGGGAACGTGGCATGGGTGGGGCTTGGCCATCATTGTGTCCTGGTCCCTGTTGACCGGCAGATGGTCCAGGGGTGCCATGCCTAGCTGTTGGGGTCTACTGGTGCGCATCTGCTGGTGGTTCAACACTGTGGTTCTAGGGTCGGTGGTCCCTTTTGCACCCATCTGGCTGTGCTACTTATGGGGTACTGGGTCCACCTCTGGGGGCCTTGCCCTAGTTGGGTGTGGGGGGGCTGGGTCTGTCTGTCCTGGTGCATGCTCCTGTGCACCTTGCGCATCCCTGGTTGCCGCTCAGCTGATTCCTGGCTTTGTCCCTGCGCATCCCTAGGGGCACTATTGCGCATCATCCCTGCCCTGTTGCACATTCCTCGTTGCCCTGTGGTGTATCGGGGGCAATATTCAGATGCATTGTGCAGGTGCACCTTGTCCTGTGCATGGTTTGAATATCGCGCCCGTTGCGCCATGGCATACTGGTTTTGTGCCTGTTACTCTATTGTGCATCATTCTGGTGCAGTCTGAATATCCCGGCCTCTGTGTATAAAGTAGAATTTTAAATTCCTCAAATTTATTAATAAGGCTTCTAGCATTTATGAGGACCCCCCTCCAGTCGGTAGAATTAGCAACCCCAATAGGATGCTTAGTAGCATTAGTACAGGCTGTCACCATATCCCCTACCCTTTTGCCAGTTTAAATGAAACTGAATGACCTCATTCAACCTTTTACTTAGAATTCTAGTGCCTGCATAACTTAAATGGAGCCCATCCCGTTTAAATAGGTGTTTCCTATTAAAAGTTTTAGAGTTGTCCATAAAGCCTATTTTTTCATTTACACATAAATGTCTAAGCCATTTATTGATATCCATTATTTTATTATTTTTATATGCATGGTATGCAAATGTTGGTAGGATTCCTGATTTTATAATCTCCCCTTTTATTTCTCTAATCCTTCTGACTATCTCTATTAAACTAGTCTGGAATAGTTTGAAATTAGTTGCAATGATGTTGTTGGTACCCATATGTAAAACTATCAATGGAGAAGTAGTACCCTCAAGAAGTCCCTCCAACAGACTAGGAATGTCACTCATTTTAGCCCCAGGGAGGGTGCTAACTGTTGTGTTAGCTTTACGTCCATAGCACACTATCGAGTCGACACCCCTAATAATGGAATAACCAATAACCACTATGTCCCTATTCTGTATACCCCCAGTATCTTCCTCATTCTGTTTTTCAGTAAATGCAACCTGCTGCACATTATTATTTATTTATTTTATTTTTGTTGACCGGGTAACATAGAAACATAGAATTTGACAGCAGATAAGGACCGATTGGCCCACCTAGTCCTACGTGCACCTAGGGTAAGTGCACTAGACAAATCCTGCCTATTTTCAGGCACGACACAGGGGAAGGGGATACAGATGAAAGCCAACTGACCTTGAATCAGATTAAGCTGTTGGTGGTATTTTTAATGAATGAGGGAAATTTGGCAAGAACACTGGGGAAATTCTGCTACTCTTTTCGATAAATGCCATGGGATCTTTAACATCCACCTGAACTACCATGAATCCAGGCCGGTGGGACCTCGGTTTAACATCTCATCCGAAGATGGCACCTCAGAAGTGCAGCACCCCTCTCATGCTGCACTGCAGTGTCAGTACTGGGATATTAACCAATGTGCCAGATGTGGGAACTGAACCCACAGCCCTCTGATCTCCCGGCCTCAGAGGCAAGTGTGCTACCTACTGAGCCACTGACACTGCACATCATTCATACAATCATTATCAAACAAGTGTTCCTGTGTAAGTGGTTCAAATTTATCATGTAGTGGTAAGCGGAAACTTATGGGACCATTGTCACACAGTGATTGAGGACAGTGTTCACTTACATCACTTATTTTATTCTCCAGAATTAAATCAGTGGCCTCATCTTCAATAATACCTGTTGGTTCTAACACACTCCCTAGCTACAGTATCAATGTAATCTTCGAGCACGCTTATTTCCTTTTGGTCTCCAACCTATATGATAATTGCCTAATTTCCTCCTGAAGAGACGTGACTAACAAGCATTTTTCACAAATAAACGCCTTGCCGCAAGGCTCCTCAGTGTACATTTTACAGCTGGAACACGATTTTTTGGACCTTCCTTGTTTATTCTTTCCTAGAGACATTCTGCCTTTAAGCAATAGAAGCACCAAATTAATACCTACTTACGAATCCAGTCACTTAAAACACGGTTATCCGCTTACCCACCAATGTTCATATAATGTGCCCAGTGTCCCAGCATCTCCAGCGGATACAGCTGACATGCATACCACGCGTGTCTCTGCACGTGTCTCCACACGCGAAATGCGCGCCCCACTCTGCTCACCTCGCTCGCAGTTCATGAGCCTCAAATAGCGAGCTGTGACCCGGAAGTCTTGAGACTGAGGTCACCACCCAGAATGTTTACCCCGAAACAAAAGTTTTATTTTTAATGCAAACAGCTCCCCACTGCTACTATTACACTCCCTCAGTAGTGCTTAGGTGCCCAGCAAAGCATATCAAGAATAAAAAGCTAAAAAATAGATGAGTGTAGTTCAGCTTCACATGCACTGAAACTACCATCTCTTCCTGGTCAGATGTAGCATGGCAAGCAAGGCTTCCAATAGTAAAACAGCTGAAGTAAAAGCTAAAAAAAGAATAGAAATTCAAAGTTCTCGGTACACTCCACTAAGAGCTAGTTTATTCTTGGGCTATACTAGTATATGTTCAATTGGTAGAAAATTGTAAACTTAATTTCTGGCTAAGAATAAATAAGAAAAAATCCCTGGGGATGGAATATTATCTATCTAAGATATCAGACCCAAAAAATAGGAAGGTTCCTTCCAAACTAAGATTTGGGATATATAAATAGCCAGACTCTTAAAAAAATGTTATAAAGAAAGAGAATCAAATCTATGTCTGTAACACTGGTAATGACAACCCAGTGCATTTTCTCATTTTATGTCCATTGTATAATTATGAAAGGAATCAGATATTGAGTGATGTTTTAAAAGAGCTAGATATGGAGCCCAGCTACCAATTTAATTGTATGTTCAAATCACACAATGTTCTGTGGCTGGAGAAAGTGGCTAAATGATGTACAATCATAGAGAGGAAACAGAAACGTGGTAAAAGATGGATAGAGATGTACTTATGACTTCAAGTAATTATGCATATTTATTACTATTTAAGGGAAATATTAGAATTATATAATTTTGTTCTATTAATACGTGTGTTTGTAACATATGATGTACTATTTGTAAAGACAAATTTTATTTTTGTCAAACAATTAACTAAACTAAACAATGGGACATTTAATTTGGAACTATCTGGTAACATACGAATATATGTAATTGCCAGCAGATAGCCAGCCCGGTGGCGCTGAGGGTTGAGGCACTGGATGCCACACCTTGCGCCATGCCGGCGACCTGGGTTCGGGAGCAAGCCTGGGTCACCGGAGGTCGGCAGGGGAAGGGAAGGATCGAGCATCTGGAGGACAGCTCTCCTTCCTCAGGGGGAATCCAGGGACCATGCCCGGCACCGCGGTGACCTCTGGTGGAGACCGGAGGTACCGCAACGCTACAGGGCTTAACTAGAGGGCTGCGGAGCCACGGCAAGACATTCCCTAGCATCACTGCACATTGGGGCTCTGCCTGGGGGGGCAGGGGGATAGGGCACAATGAAAAAACAAGAAAAAAATCCCCGCTCCCGGAGGTAGGTGACAGCACCACCCTGCAGTCGCACTCCATTGGCCGGACTCATCCAGCTCCTGGGCCAAGCCCAGCCCTGACCGAATTTGCAGATAGAGCGCCCTGAGAGGATAGGGTGGCTCCACCTCGGTAGGGCTCAGAGCCGAGAGGATAGCCGGACTGGTGCCAGGATGCTGGTGAATTTCAGGCCCAGAGGTAGAGCTGGGGTGAGTGGATGCCCGAGAGAGTTCTCCGGGGCTCAGCAGAGCCAGAAAAAGAGTTGGAAAAAAAAAATTGCCAGCAGATACAGGCCATATGGTTTATCTAGTCTGCTCAAGTGTGCAGCACTTCAACCCATTAGACTGCAGCTGCCCCCCTTCCATTAACTCTTCCCTCTCCCAACTCCCCCCCGTATGTACTTTCCCCTTGAATTTGTCCCACCCTCTCCTGAAGCACCCCACAGTCTGCACTGATACGATTTGCTCAGACAGTGCATTCCACCTGTTACCACTTTTTCAGTGAAGTAGTGCCTCCTCCTTTCCCTCCTGAATCTGCCCCCCCTTTAACTTCAGGGAGTGCCCTCTGGTATCTCTTCTGTTCTGGAGAGTGAACCCACCCTGGAAGCCTACTCTGTTCATCCCCTTCAGGTACTTAAAGGTCTCGATCATGTCCCCCCTCTCTCTCTTCTATCCTCCAGGGTATACATGTTGAGCTCTTTTAGTCTTTCCTTGTAAGTTCTATCCCCCAACCCCTGGATCATCTTTGTTGCACTTCGCTGCACTGCCTCCAGTAGTTTGATATCCCTTTTTAAGTATGGGTGCCAGAACTGTATGCAATACTCCAAGTGCGGCCTCACCAGGGACCTGTACAGGGGCAATATGACTTTGCTACATCTGGATGTAATCCCGCTTGCTATGCACCCTAGCATCCTGTTAGCCTTAGCTGCTGCCTTCCTACACTGGACCGAGTGGTTTAATTCCCCAGTCACCAGCACCCCCAGATTCTTCTCCTCGTTGAATGTGGACAATTTGATACCATCCATCTAGTAGCTGTATCCTGTGTTTTTGACTCTGAAATGCATCACCTTGCACTTCTTGGTGTTGAATTCAAGCTGCCAGGTATGCAACCACTCCTCGAGTCTTGCCAAGTCCTCCTGCAGTAATTTGCCACCCTGCTCCCCATCCACCTCAGCACAGATCTTGCTGTCATCGGTGAAGAGGCTGATCTTATTCTTGATCCCAATCGCTGTGTCTGCGACAAAAATTTTAAACAGGACTGGTCCCAGTACTGATCCCTGTGGGATACCACCTGTCACTGCCCTGGGCTCAGATGCTTCTCCCCCCAAAACTACCCTCTGTTGCCTGGCCCTCAGCCAGTTTTCTACCCATCGGGCTAGCTTCCACTCTATACCAAGACTCCTCAACTTGCAGGTCAACCTTCCATGTGGCACTGAATCAAAGGCCTTGCTGAAATCCAGGTAGAGTACTTCTCCCGCATGGCTTTTGTCCAGTGCCCTCATGACCCAGTCAAAAAAATTAACCAAGTTTGTCTGACAGGATCTGCCAGCGACGAACTCATGCTGTTTGTCATCTTGCAGATCATTATCCACAAGAAACTGTACCAGCCTTTCTTTGAGGATAGATTCTGTCAGTTTCCCCACAACTGTGGTAAGACTCACCAGTCTGTAGTTCCCTGGTTCGTCCTTGGGCCCACTTTTGTGGAGAGGTACCATGTGTGCCTCCCTTCAATCTCTGGGCACACATCCCATAACTTTAACACATTAAAGTTAATATTAACTGGTGGATTTACTGAAATTATATATTTTTGCTTTACATGCCATGAATCAAATGTGCACTGTTTCAAATAATGTGACCAGATATAACATGTTGGGTTTAAATGCTTTTTTCTGTTGTCCGATCAGCATACGTATTGCTTTCATGTGTTGCAGATCTTTTTTTATTGTTACAGACAGATATGGGCCACCCCCATAATATGAACTTAGCTAGTTTAGCTGGAAATAGTTGTTGGATATTCTAAATTTTACACTTAAAGAATGCGTGTGATGTCATTTGGCACAATGCATTATGGGGTAATCACATGATGCTAATGACAACAGGTATTTAAATGTCTGCAAAACCACAGTAACTTGCCCCCTCAGAAACTCCACAGAGCAAAGCGTAGGGGTATTGTGGACTGCTGTGTGTAGTTGCTTATTTGTTCTTTTTATTACGAATTAAAGGAAATATAATTTTGAACTTAAAACTGGCCTTGACAATTTTATTGAACCGTATCCAGAGTGCGGTAATCCTGTTGGTTTGTTTAGTTGGGCAGCAGCTTCAGTACCTATCCCAACCTGAGATCACCTGTCAAACAATATAGGCATGTTTCCTACCTTAGTCAGCAGTCTTCTCTCTCTCACCAGGTTTCTCTTCAGCAGAAGTTTGGCTGGTAGCATCACTTGGACACAGGACTGTAAATGCTCTTAAAAGGTGATACAGCACCCTCTTTTCTGGTGGACTCCTCCTGCTCCGCAATGCTGCCAGGCCCTGCCTTTGAGGGGAACCCCCTCAGGGTCCCCACAGTGTCCAGGTGTGTCCCCTCACATGCTCACAGAATTAATGGGGATCTACTCTAAATGACCCCAGATCCCTTCCCTGGGATCCACTCTACTGTCTTGGGCCTGTCCTTGAGGTTACCAGATAACTGGGCATCAAGGTGATCTGGTCTTAAAGGCTGGATCTGTCAACAGCTGCGAGTTGTGAGGTTCCTGTCTCCTCAGAGCAGAGTCTGACCTCAAGGACTTCCTTCGTTGTTGTACTGAGCTCTACCAGATAATAGGCTCTGGTGGTAACCAACCCCTCACCCCCTAGTAGCAGGAGTGAGTTGTTACTTGTAGGAAACGTGAAGCAAAGAACAGGAGAAGAAAGGGATGCGGGGGGGAGGAAAGGAGCAGATAAATGTTCCACTTTTCCATTTTCACTAAGTACAACTTTTGCAATTGGTGGGAGTGGAGTGGAGTGCAGTTACGAACATACGAAATTTGCCAGCAGATAAAGGCCTAGAGGTCTATCAAGTCTGCTCGAATGTGCAGCTAGCACCCCTTATTCTGCAGCTGCCCCTCCCTTCCACTCTTCCCCTTCATTAACCCTCCCCCTTGTCCTGTCCCATCCTCATTTGAAGCAGTCCACTGTTCTACTGCATATCACTTCAGCAGGTAACGCATTCCACCCAGCCACCACCCTCTCTGTAAAAAAGTGTCTCCTCATCTCCTCCTAAACCTTCCTCGCTCCAGTCTCATATCATGGCCCCTGGTGGCCCTCCTCCTTACTTTGAACAGCCCCTCTGTACCCATCTTGTTTATTCCTTTCATGTATTTAAAGGTTTCAATCATGTCACCCCTGTCTCTCCTCTCCTCCAATGAGTACATGTTCAACTCCTTCAACCTCCTCTTGTATGATAAGTCCCCCAGCCCCTTGATCATCTTTGTCGCTCTGCGCTACACCCCCTCCAGTAACTTAATGTCCCTCTTCAGAAATGGACGCCAGTACTGCACGCAGTATTCCAGGTGTGGTCTAACTAAAGACCTATACAGTGGCAGAATCACCTCCTCCCTCCTTGAGGATATACCCCTTGCAATACAACCCAGCATTTTGTTGGCCTTTGCAGCTGCCTTCCTACATTGTGCCGATTTGTTCATTGATCCTGTAATGAGCACACCCAGATCCTTCTCCTCCTCTGTCTGGGCTAGCTGCACTCTCCCTAGCTGGTAACTCCTCCTTGGGTTCTTCATCCCAAAATGCAGCACCTTGTACTTTTTGGCATTAAAGCCCAGTTGCCAGGTGTCTGACCAGGTTTGAAGCTTTTCCAGATCATCCTGCAACCCCTGCCATCCCCCTAGGTCATCCACCACTGCGCCTACCTTGGTATCATCAGCAAACAGACTGATCTTGCTCTTGATGTCCCATGATATGTCTGCAATGAATATCCCAAACAACACTGGTCCCAACACTGAGCCCTGTGGAACACCACTCGTCACTGCCCTTGGGTGTGAGAGCTCCCCACCCACCACCACCCTCTGTTGCCTTCCCTGCAGCCAGTTTCCTACCCATCTCACCAGCTTTGCACCCACCCTGTGCCTACTAACTTCCTTCCAGCCTTCCATGTGGCACTGAGTCAAATGCCTTACTGAAGTCCAGATACAGGACATCCACTGCATGGCCCCTGTCCAGTTGCCTAGTTACTCAGTCATAGAACTCGACCAGGTTGGTTTGGCAGGATCTGCCACATATGAAGCCATGCTGTCTGCTGTCCTGTAGTCCTTTGGCCTCTAGGAGGGCCACCAGCCTCTTCTTCAGGATAGTCTCCATTAGCTTACCCACGATGGATGTGAGGCTCACTGGTCTGTAGTTTCCCGGTTCATCCTTGGGGCCACTCTGGTGGAGGGGCACCACATGAGCCATCCTCCAGTCCTGAGACACACCCGAATGTAGTGAGCATTAAATAGATCTCAAAGGTCCTGCAAGGACCTCTGCCAGCTCCTTCAGTACCCTGGGGTGGATGCCATCTGGGCCTGGCGCCTTGTCCACCCTCAGTGCCTTCAAACCCTCTCGAACTCTGCTCTCCATGATTTCCCCATCTGTCACCACTTCCCCCCTGCTTCTGCCGTTTCTCCCACCTTGGGTGTCACCCCCTCTTTTCTTTAGTAAATACTGAGCAGAAGTACTCATTTAGTGCTTCCGCCTTATCGCACCCTGCTTCCACCCAACCCCCCTCCTTCCTAATCCTTACTATGCGGTCCTTACAGCTCCTTTTCTCCCTGATGTACTTAAAGAAGTCCTTCTCCCCCTTCTTAATGCCTTGTGCCAGCCTGAGTTCTGTAGATGCTTTGGCTCCCCTTACTGCCCTTGTCACCTCCTTCGATTCTGTCAAGTACTCCTCCCTGTCCTCCCCCCTCCCTGTTTTCTTGTACTTCCTAAAGGCAGCTCTTTTCCTCCTTACTTTTCCATGACCTCCTTGCTCAACCAGATCGTTTCTTAGCCCTAGCCTTCTTGCTCTGGGCTTTGCAGCAGGTTTTGGTTGCCTTCACTATCCCCAGCTTTATGAGCACCCACCTCTGGTTAGTGTCCATACTAGACTGAATTCTGGCCAGGTACCCTTTTACCACTTCTCCCATCCTCTCAAAGTCGGCCCTCCTAAAGTCTAACACTATTGTGCCAGATTCCACTCCTTCCTTGCCCATATCCAATGTGAGCCATACTGAGCGGTGGTCACTCCCTGACAGCAGTTCCTCCGCTGTAAGTTCTCTCACAAAGTCCCCATTTGCCAGCACAAGGCCAAGGGTATTTCCTATCCTGGTTGGTTCACTGACCATTTGCAGCAGGAAGCTGTCCTGGAAGGCATCCAGCAGTACCTGCTCCCTGGCAGGGACTAGGAATAGGGACAAGAGCTAGGTGCATGATAGTTCAGTCAGAAAATCCCTGGTTCAAGGGGCGTGTGAAACAAGCCCGCTGATTATACGCTCCTAATGCTGCTCTGCAACTCAGAGAATTTAAACTTAATAAAACCTCCCTTTTCACTGGCAAATCTGAAAAACTTCAAGACCTGTTTGTTTATCTAGACAAGTTGCACAGCCTGATCTAATTTGCTCACCACAGTTGTCCAAACAAAGGAGGGGTGACCAGAGAGAAAAAACAGTCACATACAGAGAGTCAGGCCTCAGTGACTGCAGCCTCGAAGCCAGGCACTGACCCATCTTGGAAAGTACTACAGCGCTCAATAAAAGCAGTAGACGATAAAGTAGAGATGATTCTTTGGTGACTGGGTGAGCAAGACATAAAAATTGAAGTCCCTAATAAAACAGCAGCTTCAGTCAAATCCCACACCACAGAAGCTCTCTCTGTTTCGAGTAAACTAGCACAGGAGAACTCCCAGCTAAAGAAATGACTGTAGGCCCCAGAGAATGCTAACAGGGCCTCTAATATTATATTAGTGTGCCTGCCAGAGGGTGCTGAAAGAGGGGACCTCCTCCAATTCCTGAAGCAGTGGATTCCTGGGGATTTACACTTAACAGACCAGCAAGTGGAACACCATTTTGTGAGGGGTTACCAAATCTCTTCACAGTCGGCAGAGGTTCAGTGGGACATGCCCAGGATGGCACTGCTGATAAAGACAGGTGTTGTCACCAGAGACTTGCTCCTAAAAGCTGTCAGAGACTTGGAGAACCTTAAGTATGATAATACCACCCTGTAGCTTTTTGCAGACCTCTCTTATGCAACACGGGACCACCAAAAAATGTCTGATACAGTCCAGGCCCAGCTAACAGGCCTGGGTGTTTGTCATTCCCTGTTAATGCCCACCCACCTCTAAGTACAGTATGAGGGCTGCACTTTCCAGTATGCTGATCCAGTATAATTTGCTTCAGCTGGGGGGGAGTGAGGCTGTGGACATAGAAGAAGAGGAGTGAATAGAATGATGTGCTGTGGACTGGTAAAAAGTGCTGTGTTACATCTGCTTACAATTTATTTATGTATTTATTTTAAAATTGGTAACCAGGAAAGGCACACTGAGCCAAGACTTGTTTCCAGGTGTGACCTGGAGGGGAAAATGGAATAGATACAGGATAGAAAAATTACAAAATGGCTGGCCCATTGGCACAGCGGCAAGACATCCACTTGTGACGCCAGTGCCCCAGGTTGAGGAACGGACCCGAGGTGTTGGATGGCTGGCCAGGGGAAGGAGGATCGAGCATCCCATGGACTGCTCTACTCCTCTGTGGGTGGTCTGGGTGAGCATTCAGCACTTGATCAGCCTCTAGCAGGGTCTACGGGAGTGCAGCTATTGGTGCCAAGATGTGGGAGGCATGCTGGATGTCAGCAGTTCAGTGCACTACATCATTGCATGCCACACCTCCTGGGGGATTACAGCAGCAAAAAATGCAGGCCCACTAATGACACCCCACTCCTGTGGCCCCACTGTGCCACCTGCAATGCCCCATCAGTGCCCTTGTTTAGTCCTCCATTGGGAACGGCCTGCCCTCACAGCCCACCCTGGGGGGGTAAGCCAGGTAGTAACACCAGAAGTGCAACCCTACCAGGAACCAAGTTAAGTCTCCATTGGGGGGGCTCTGCTTTGCGACCCTGCCTAGGTGGGCAAGTTTGGGAGACATCACCGGTGCAGTAAGTCCTGGAGGGAGGAGTGGGGACTGAGGGGGGGGAGCGGGGGCTGAGTTCTAGGGATCGACAAGCAAAAAAAAAAAATTACAATACATCTGAAAATTCAAAATAGATAAACAGATCAGAACAAAGGGAACAAGATGTAATGGGTCAATGAAATCCACAGTTGCATTAAGTACCAAATATGCAAGAATGCTACCAGTGTGTTGTGCAACATGGGTCAGGTCAACAGTGCTTGTGGATACAGAGAAAAAGCCAAGGGCAAGAGCACCGTTAGCCCCATTTAAGGGAGGCCTAGGTGGAGGGGCAGCAGTAATAGGAGAAAGTTAGGAGGAGTCACAAGGGGGAATGAAAGGTACAGGGGGAAGCAGGAATAAGCCTCTGCAGATATCTAAAGGCAGGGAATGAGGGGGAGAGTCAGCGGGAGGAGGGCAGCAGGTTCCAAAGAGAAGGTAGATGGTAGGAGAAGTCTGTTTTCCCACACTAGAGTGAGGGTGGGGAATGGAGAAGGTGCAAGAATCCCTGGAGCACAGTGAGTAGGAAGAGTAGAGAACAGGGGAGTGAGAAGAGGTAGAGAGGAAGGGACCCAAACCAGTATTTAGCAATGAAGGAGGCAGAATCGGAATGGTGACGAGAAGGCTGAGGGAGGATTAAAAGGGAGGAGCAGAGGGAACAGTAATGAGTATGGAGTGGAGAGTTGGCAGTGAAGCAACAGAAAGCATTGCAGAGGGTATGCAGTCTAGCAAGGGAAAAGAAGGGGGGAAATGCCATAGACTACATTTGCATAGTCAAAGAGTGGGAGAACTATTTTAGTAACTGGCTTCCATCAGACCTGGGGGGAGAGGCAGTCCTTGTTGCAATACACGGCACCGAGTCTGGGGTGAAGCTTGGCATGGATGGCATTGATGTTGGTAGAGAAGTCAAGCTTGCTATCCAGCAACACAGCAAGGTACTTGAAGGCAGGGACAGCCTCTGGGGAGTACCATCCAGTGTGGAGAAAATGGGAAGATGAGAATCGAGTCAATTTCATACTGGTGCTGAAGGTCATAGACACAGTGTTCTTGGTGTTGACCCTGAGCTGGTTGGTATAAAACCAGGACAGCATGTTGTGGAAGTAATTCTGGAGTGGAACTTCCACTGCAGAAACTGATGGGCCAGAGGTGTAGATGACCATGTTGTCTGCATACATGGGGATATGAGTGGAGACACAGGCTGACGTGAGGTCCTTTAGAAAAACAGAAAATAGTATAGGACCCAGGATGAAGCCCTGAGGGACTCCTGCTAGGATGGTAGGGACTGGACACACCAACCTGAACAGAATGTTGATGGCCCATGAGGTTTGAATGGAACTAGTCCACAGTGGATGCTGAAAGGTCAGTGGAGCTCAGCTTGTCCAGGAGGAAGCAACTCTACCTCCAAATCAAAGGGATGGCAATGAGTGCCACTTTTGTACCCAACTATGCCAACCTATATTTGGGCCATTTGGAGCCATAAGCTGTCTATGACAACCAGGTCAATCCTTTTAACCATAAGATTAATCTGTGGCATTGTTTCATTGATGACATTTTCTGGTGTGGTGTGGCACGTAGGAAGAGCTTGGGGAGTTTGTGGACCACCTGGAATCAAGTCATCCAAATCTGAAATTTTCAGTGCAATATGATTTGGAAACTGTTAACTTTTTGGATTTGCAAATTACAAAGGACATGGAAGGTAGCATGCAGACCACACTTTCTCACAAAATGACAGATCACAACTCCCTGTTGCTGGCCTCCAGTTGCCACCCTTGCCATATGGTGGACAATATTCCTAAGGCCCAATTATTGAGAGCAAGGAGGAATTGCAGTGGTGATGCAGATTTTCTTGTACATGGTTCTGACACGTGTGACAGATTTATAGAAAGGGGCAACTGAAGAAACATAGTGAAAGAGGTATTTGCATAGGTTTTTGAAACCAAGGGAGAGGATCTTTGAGACACACAGCATAGAGAGGAGGGGATCCAGAAGATTACATTTTGTTAGTACATACAACGTACATTCTAGGGAGATTGAGAGCGTTATAAAGGGAAATTAGAACATTTTGAGGTCCGACCCTTTATTAAGTAAAACTACTGCTTTACCCCCAGATATGGTATATGAGGGACACCAATCTGAAGGACAGACTTGTACATTGTTTGCAGAAAGAACCTGGACCTGCACTCACAAAAGAATGCTGGTTACCTTCGAGACCATGGAGAGCCTGTCATTGTGGGAATTGCACATTTTGTAATTCAGTATTGAAGAGTAACACATTTACATCAGTGAATGCAAATAAAACATATCATGCAGAGACAAAGAACCTTAATGCAAAAGCACTGAGGCAAGGGTTACCCCAAATGGTATTGGCCATAAAGCCAAGTTTCAAAGAAATACAAAATCACACATACCCCTATAATGCAAAGCATAATGGGCTGTATATGCAAATCACCACCAAATTTTAGGCTGGTTCAGCTTTAAGCAGGAATGCATAGTGCTGAAGGGCCTCTCACACAAACTACAAAGGGGAGCAAACAGAAGACACAGACTTTGGCACCATGCATTCCTGCTTAAAGCTGAACCAGCCTAAAATTTTGAATCCATGTCAACTGAAACCAGTAAATTCAGCCTGAGTCAATTCAGCCCACTGAATTCTGCCCAACATTAATTCAGCCTGAGTCAATTCAGCCCAACATCAATTCAGCTCCTTTAATTCAGCTCGTATGTCAATTCAGCTCCTTTTAGTTCTGCAATAGAATAAACATAACTAACCACATATGTAAACATATGTAAACTTTATTGAAAGCATTAAAACATATTGAAAGAATATTAATCATCAAGTTAAAACATGAAATTGTGTGCAAGTCCTCTCAGGTACTCTACTATTTCCCTTTGTGTGATATTCTGCAACTATGTGCTGAATTCTTTCTGCCGAGTTCTTGTACACTCTCTTAGCTTCTTGTGGTGGGCGGTCAGCAATGTATTGCTCCATTATAGTCTCTGTCAGGCTCTGTTCCTTTTTCAAAGCATCGAATAGTTTCCACAGTGTGGGGTGATCAGCACTTAGAAGGCTCGCAAAACTGTTGTGCCAGCCTTCAACAACATTGTTTGTCTTTGGGATGCCTTGGTTTGTTGCATCACAGCAGTTTCACTGTCATTGAGGAAATCTGGGCTACTGTCACCTTCATCTTCTGTCCATCCTCCCCACCCAAACATCTTCAGAATAGTTAAGCATAGGCTGTAGCAAATCCTCATACTCAGCGTAATACTCACTGTCCATTAAAACCTCAAACGTTTTCACTACATCGTGTACAGGCATGAATGCCAGTGTAGCCAACATTCTCACATTCAGTGATAACTCTGGATCAGCTCCATATTGCTGTTGAAGTCCACAATTCTGTACCTGCCACCAGATACTTTGGCTGAAATGAAAAAAAAAAAAAACAGCCTTGCATTGTTGTCCCTGGAAAAGTGTCTTGAAATGCTGACACAGCACCAATCTCAAAGTCAGTCATTATTGATTGTGGACTAAGGTCCGATTGTTGCTTCCTCAGCTCTTGCAACAATCGTAAGTACGTTTGCTTGGTCTTATTTGGCAGCAGCGCATATACAGCAGGCAGCACTTTGTTATGATGAACCCCATGAATGGTATACAGCTGCTCGAAGCTGCTTAATGCTTTCAATAAAGTTTATATATATTTACATACAGTATGTGGTTAGTTATGTTTATTCTAGTGCAGAACCAAAAGGAGCTGAATTGAC
This sequence comes from Neoceratodus forsteri, assembly GCA_016271365.2. Taxonomy (NCBI): domain Eukaryota; kingdom Metazoa; phylum Chordata; order Ceratodontiformes; family Ceratodontidae; genus Neoceratodus; species Neoceratodus forsteri. The sequence continues at coordinate 1,552,707,590 of CM057450.1, forward strand.
GTTGGGCTGAATTGACTTGGGCTGAGTTGATGTTGAGATAAATTGACTTGGGCTGAAATGATGTTGGGCTGAATTCACTGGGCTGAATTGGCTTGGGCTGAATTCACTGAGCTGAATTAACTGGCCACCAAAATGTCATGGTGATTTGCATATTCATGATGCTTTGCATTATGGGGGTATGTGTGATTTTGTATTTATTTGAAACTTGGCTTTATGGCCAATACCATTTGGAGTAACCCTTGCCTCAGTGCTTTTGCACTAAGGTTCTTTGTCTTTTAGCTTGTTTTTCTTTGGGGCTCACCATGACCTAAACCCGTAAGACTGACTTAGGGTAGCTGGTTCATTTGCCCTGGGGTGTCATACAAATGAGGCACACTAATGAGTCTCTGCCTGTGTATTCTGTTTGCATCCTTTGTAGATTGTGTGAGAAGCCCTTCACACCATGCATTACTGCTTAAAGTGATTTATGCATGTTTCCAAAATGCCTTTTTCACATAGCATGCAATTGCCAACCATGTTTCAGATGCTGAAGCTGCAATTTGTTTTGTATTAAAAATCTGTCATAGTTATTTTTTTTATGTTTTATCAATGCTTTGTTTCTGTCCACCCTCCAGTTTTCTGTGTGCAGCCACACCCCCAGAATGATGTCATGCAAGGGAGCTGTCAATGTTTTACATACAGCAACAAGGAATTCTGGGTAAATTATAAAGTTGACTTAAATGTCCGTTACTCAGAAGTACAACCTCTTATTTTGGTAGTGGTGACTGCAGTATAGCACCTACTATGTAGTTATACATAGCAAAGCATTGTGGGTACAGTAAGAAGCTGTTTTCCAATTTCCTTACTGAAAGGTGCAGCCTCTTACTTCTGTAGTGGGTTCAGCAATATAAACTCTCATATGTTTATTTTCAAAACAAGGCATTGTGCATACAGTATCTAGTTGACAAGATTTCTTTACTGAGTGATGTAGTCTCCTATTTCTGTAGTGAGCACAGAATAATAACCTGTATACTAATGTACATAGTGAGGCATTATGGGTACAGTAAATAGCTGATTTTTCTATCTAAAACTAAAAACTGACAGTGTCTGTCACAGAGGGTGGGAAATAATGCAGATGAGGCAATATTTTAAGATTTAAAACACACTAGAATGTGACATTTATTTACAAGAACTCATGTACAAAAAGGAAAAGAATAAACAAAGAAATAAGAAAAAACAAAATAATATTAAAGTCAGGAAAATAATATGCAATATCAATGACCACGTGTTCCCTCAGTGGTTTCTTGCAATAGATTTGAAATACAGTCACAAGGCCGTAGAATTGCTACAGTCTAAAAACTTCTGTATTACCTTTCTTTAAATCTCACAGTCTACCTCACTGTAGACCTCTCTGTCTCACTGTCAAGGCTCAACTGCTTAATGAACAGTGGAGGGGGATATTTATACCCCTGGGCCATGGTCACCTGACTAGACCCTTAATAGTATGTCTGCAATTCTGAGCGTTTAGTAAAGACAGCAACAAGTGTCCTAAGCCTTTACTTAATTCAATATTTCCCCAATACTGTTGTTTTCTACACAGTAGTCTGGAATATAAACTATTCATATTATAGACTTAACTAGGTAGCTAATTACCTATTATACAATGGCAAGAAAGAATCCTGGCTTCTGATTGGTCAGTTGGCTGTCACAGCAGGGATGTTATTCTGGCATAACATCCTTGCTGATTGTTTGTAGGGTATGGAGCATGCTGCTCCTGACCTTTTTTTTTTTTCTCTTGAGAAACAAAAATATTTTTACACACTAACAAAAACATTCTTTAAAATTATTTTTTTAACTATAAAACAATAAGCCATTGTATAATAGGAATAATGCCCTCCAGGGTGGGTGTTATGTGGATAACATCCCTTCGGACGCCGGCCGCCGGTGGCCTCGGGCCCAACCTCCCGAGGTGGGATGTTATCCCAGCATAACACCCACCCTGTCGGGCATTATTCCTTTAATAACCCAGATGTGACAGTGTTGGTTACCATCTGAGTGACAGGGGATTAACAGATTTTTATATAAAAAGGGAACAGTAGAGGGTGCTAATCCCCTAAGGAAACCCACATTCTAAGGACTGCCAGCTTGCGAACAGCACTGATTATTTCTAAGCGCTCAGGGAAGAATCACTACTTTGCTGAAAAACCCGCTATATTTATTTTTAAACCAGTCAGGTTATACACAAGAGCACAATATTTCCTGGTCAGGCTGTACAGACTAACGGAAGTTTTAGTTTACTCCTCTGAAACTTTGCTCCTGTTTCTATTCATGTTTTTCTGGTTTCCCCTTTTCAGTTCACACAGTCTACTGTATTTAAAGGTAATGCAATGCTTCACCTGCTGGTTTTAGTCAGGGTCTCCTTGTTTAATATCCCTGGTACAGGTTTTAAGGACTTTGGAGCTTTTAAAGTCTTGCAGGAGTGGCGGCTGCCATTGCAAGCTTCCATTTGCACTCAGCCATTGATTTTGCCTTGCTCTACTTATTTACTTATTTCTCCATTTGGAATCATGTTGTCTTCACTGGAGCATCAGGGACACAGATAGCAACCTCCTAGTGACTCCTTAGGAGTGTATTTCAGGTCTTTTCTGCGCGAGTCATCTGCAGCGCGACTCACGTTGAAAAGGAAAGTTATTTTTATCACTTCTCCCTTTGGGTGGGTGGCTGCAATTTTCATTGCCACCCCGCCTCTCAGATTTCACTCTCTTTCTTTGGCAGCTAGCAGAATGATGCCAATATTACTATAAATATAAAATACTACACCATTTACTCGATGCAGCTTGGGCACGGGATTTTATATACCTCGAGAAATAAACAAAACATTTATAGTGTCTTTACTCGGGCAACTGCAAAAGCAGACATCGCTTTGCCCCGAATACATACAGCAACTCAATTCAGGACTGCTTTCTTTATTCATTTCACTCCATTCTTATATTACCTCTGGCAATATACTATCATCTCTCAGGATCCTGTTTATGTATTAACAGACATTTATTCTTTAGTCTGCTTTACCATATCACTAGAAGATTTGCAAACAAGCATCTTCTTTTCTTTTAATGTCCGAAGACATCAATACTTCCTCTTACTATACAATACTTTTTAGTTAACAACTCCTTATCTCTTTGGAGTTTGGGGGGCTGTATGAACCAAAAGGAAAAGTTTATAAATAGAGTTAAGAATAAAGCAGGTCGAAAATATAGAAGTGGATAGTGCAGTATTATCCCAGGTGGCCTACCTAGAATAAGAGAAATAACATACATATAGAGAAAAAGGAAAAAGAGGTACTGTTGTGCAACAGAAGTTTGAAAGGGGGAAGAAAAAGAAGATAGACTAGGGTTCAACAGTCCAGTTCTTTAGGGGGGTGTAGCACACTTTTTCCACAGTGTCCCTTTAAAAACTTTGCTTTCATTGCATGATGTCACAGTTCAGGGTTGCAGCACTGGGGAAAAAAGGGGCAAGATTATGCAAATGAAGCAGAGCACAGAAATAATAGGATTTTTTTTTTCATGGAAAGCAACACTTTTTGGCAGTTTGAATGGTAGGAGACTGATTCAGCACTTCTACAGGTTACTACTTCCATTTGTTATGGTAAACTTGCATAAATCACTTTAAAGCTGAACCAGCCTAAAATGTTGTGGTGATTTGCATTATGGGAATATGTGTGATTTTGTATATCATGCAGAAGTTTTCTTTAGTTGTGTAACTGACAATTTAATCCATCTGACTATTTGTGAGTGTGGATCATTTTATGTTGGTAAAACAACTAGGTTATTTAAAGTGATTTGTGCGAGTTTCCCAAATGTCATTTTCGCATAGTATGCCATTGCCAGACATGCTTCAGATGTTTAAGCTGCAGTTTGTTTTGTAAAAAAATGTGTCATAATCATTTTTTTTAATGTTTATCAGAGCTTTGTTTCTGGCTGCTCTCCAGTTTTCTCTGTGGGGCCACCTACAGAATGATGTCATGCAAGGGAGCTGTCAATGTTTTACATACAGCAACAAGGAATTCTGGGTAAATAATGAAGTTGACATAAATGTTCCTTACTCGGAGGTGCATTTTTCTTGTTTTGATAGTGGTGACTGCAATATGGCACCTAATACATAGATATACATAGCAATGTATTGTGGGTACAATAAGAAGCTGTTTTCCAGTTTCCTTACTGTGAGGTGTAGCCTAATATTTTTGTAGTGGCTTCAATAACATAAGATCTTATATGTTTATTTTCAAAACAAGGCATTGTGCATACAGTATCTAGCTGATAAGATTTCTTTACTGAGTGATGTAGTTTCCTAGTTCTGTAGTGAGCACATAATTATAATAGCCTGTATACTAATTTACATAGTGAGGCACTGTGGGTACAGTAAATAGGTACAGTAAATAACTGATTTTTCTGTCTAAAACTAAAAACTGACCCTTTAAAAACTTTGTGTCCCTTGCATAATGTCACAGTTCGAAGTTGCAGCACTGAGACAAAAAAGGGTCAGGGTAATGCAAATGAAACAGAGCACAGAAATAAAAGGATTTTTCATGAAAACCAGCATTTTTTGGCAGTTTGAATGGTAGAAGACTGATTTACAACTCCTACAGGTTACTACTCCCATTTGTTATGGCAAACTTGCATAAATCACTTTAAACTTAGAATTGGTGAGCAGTTGAGAAGTATAGCGGGGGGGGGCACCACAAATAGACTGGCTGTGCATTGGTTGAGGAATGGGGAGGGAATGTCAGTCATCATTTTTTTAAATAATATTTCTCTTTCCTCCTCACCAGCAGAGCAGATCTCCATGATCCCTGGCCGCTGACACCCACGCTCCCTGGGCCCAGTCTGGCACCCCCACAGAGACAGCCATTATCGCTCACGCATTCTGTGGCAGGATCCTCCTGGGGACCAGGGTCACTGGGTGCGTTCATCAGCCACCGAGATCACCACCCCACTATTTACTGCCAATGTTTTCCCAGAGAGCTGGACGTGCAATGGCTTCTAAGCACATACATGCTGACACCCGCCGCGCTACCCCCCACGCTTATGCCCGCTGCTGTAGTGTGGCTGGCTTCCGCCAGTCACTACTACAGTGTGCTGCAGTGCCCCAACCCTCCCCAGAGGAAGGAGAGCAGTGGTGGGACACTCAATCCTTCCTCTCTCCTGCCAACCCCCAGCATCCTGGGTCCATTCCTCAACCCGGGTCGCCGGTGTGGTGCGAGGTGTGGCATCCAGCACCTCAACCCTCAGTGCCACTGGGCTGGTGCCATAATTTTAAATTCTGTGGGATTGAATAGGTATGATTGTGACCCAGAGGGAGTGATGTAAATGGTAAACTGATGGATAGGGAAACCTTCTGGATCTTTACCCTGGGAGTGCTTAAAGCACTTGGATTGAATGATAACATAGATATGCTGCCTCTTATTAGGAAGAAAAAATAGTAAAATAATGTTTATTTTCTGCCTGGTTCAGAAAAAATTTTTTTTCAAAAAAATATTTTCTAAAAATTCAAAATTTAATGTTGGAAAGCTGCTTTAACTATATATTTTTTTTCCTTTAGGGTATGAAGGATCCTTGGATTTCATTCCACATGAACTGGAGAAATCTAGGTTCTGCAACATGTAAGTAACACTGAGTACCATGCCACATTATTTATTCTGCTGCCCACTGTTATATATGTTTATTTATTAGTCGAGCTGTCCTTGTGCATCTGTATGCTATGTATTTATGTGAAGTATTAACTTTATTAGCACTGTCACTTTAACTACAGCTCTTTTAAATGAACTCAATACTGACATGTGATATTCTCCTGATGACACAGTGAGACTGTGAAACTGGTCAAGGTTTGTTACTCGAGCTGTAGGTGTTTTGTTATTTTGTAGACATAAAGCCATTTTGCACTGTGTTTAATGGTGCGGGTGTTTGTTGCTATTCTATGCGTTTTTCATATGGGCACATCTGACGGTTTTGGAGTAGTAGATAAAATAAGTAGATAAAAATGTATTTATACAGTGATACCACCATTAGGGCTATATATGCCCTTTTCACAAGGTGCACCTGTTTAGTATACAAAATCACACATGCCCACACAATGCAAAGCATCATGGGCTGCATATGCAGATCACCACAGAATCTTATGCTGGTTCGACTTTAAGCAGAATTGCATGGTGCCGAAAGGCCTCTCACACAGTTTGCGGTCATCTGTTAGCACCCTTCGCAAACTGTGTGAGAGGCCTTTCGGCACCATGCAATTCTCCTTAAAGTTGAACCAGCAAAACATTCTGTGGTGATTTGCATATGCATCCCATGATGCTTGGCATTGTGTGGGCATGTGTGATTTTGTATTTTCTTAAAACTTGGCTTCCCAGCCAAATGCCCTTTGGGGTTACCCTTGCCTCAGTGTTTGCACACAGAGGTTCTTTGCCTGTTTAGAATGTCAAGTTACAGTTACATAAAATACATAAACACAATACAAAAATAGAAAATACAAAGACAAACATGTTTCAAATTATACAAATTACATTCAAGGGAAATAAAAACAAATACAGAAAAAGAAAATACGCACTATTGCATTACCATATAGTCCATCCAACTAATCACCTCATATACTCCTATGCAATCTAAACTACCTATTACATGTGCAAAAATGCTCAAACTCCCTGTAAACAGCAGTTTTAAAAGCATCTGATTTCATATATGGATATTTAAGATACAAGGGAAGTTGATTCCAACAAACAGCTACTTTATACTGAAAAGTCATAGGTGTAAATGTATTTCTGCATTTTGGAATTACTCTCTAGCCATTTTTTTTCTCAAATTACAACCATGTTTAGGTTTTTCTATCTTTTCTGCCAACCCACATGTAGAATTATTTCTCAAAATCCCATGAACTTGTATAGCCCATGCCCGTTTTCTTCTGGTCTCCAGTGGGCTCCAGCCAAGGAAGCAGAACATAACACAATGATAGGTGTTAAAATCACACTTCAGTATAAATCTAGCAAGCCTGTTTTGGACCAAAAGTGGAGATTGCTAGCATTGAAAGCCAATTTATGTTGATGTCCCCAAGGAGGATGATCTCACCAGAGGCAGCCTGGGAAATGAGAGATGAGAGAGTCAAGCAAGGATGAGGGAGATATTTTAGGAGAGGCATAGAAGACACCAATAAAGATGGGGAGAGGGGAAGGGAGGAGAGGGATAGTTTGGCTAACAGGAGCTCGTGAGAGGAGGAGTCAGATTCACAGAAGAAGATGGAGCTGCACAGGTTCTGACGGACATATGAGGCAAACCCAATGCCTCGCTTGCCTCATTCCTGATGGAACAGGTGACAGGGAGAACTAAAGTTGCATCAAGTACTGTAGAGGAAAGTCAGGATTTGAAGATGCACAACAGATCAGGAAAATGCTGGGAAATCCAGACTTTAAGGGATTCAAGCTTAGGGAGGAGGCTCCTTGTAACTGAGGTAGAAGAAGTTGAGACCTTTGGGGAGAGTAGGGGAGGGAATGAGAAGGGGGGGGCGGCATTAGATTTAATATCACCAGCAAGAAGGAGTAGAATAAAGAAGAGAAGGAGAATGGAGTGAGAATTCTGCCCCCTCCCCCGAAAGAGGGAGAGAGGAAGGAAGGAAGGAAGGAAGAGGGGCGAGTGGAGGGGAAAGACAGGCACAGTGGAGAAATGAAATTCAAGGTTGAAGGAGGGGGAGAGTAGGAGTTCAGGGCGGATAGTGGTGGAAGAGTAGGGGAGAAGTGAGGAGAGGGTAGATGGTGAGGGATGAGGAGGAAATAGAGTAAGAGGGAAGGTGGAGGGGAAGGGGTGGAGGATAGAAAGAAAGGGGGGAGAGGACGAGAAATATGTGAGTAGACCAGGAAGAGGGGAAGGGATAGGAGAGAGTAGAAGGCAAGATAGAAAGGAAGAGTATGAAACATGGTGAGGTGAGTTGAATCCAGATGAAACAGAGCAAGTACGTTAATAGTACAAACAAAATGCTGCAGCTGAGCCCCTTAGATCATGTCTGGCACAGTTAAGTGCAAACACAGTACTTAAACAATGGCAATAAATCTAGAGAATGACAGAAGAGCACCAAGCAGGGTTATGGCTATGGAGACAAACATTAATAGGAGCAGATAAATTAAGCAACAATTTTGAAATGCTATGAGTTTGATAACACAAACTACTGGGTGACCCAGAAAGGGGGTAAGCAGTGGTTATGTTTTTTGGCTAGGACCAGAGATCCAGCAAGGGAACTAAATGACCCTAGTTCATATCAGGCAGAGCTATATGCAACCAGAGTACTTAAACAATGGCACTATATCTGAAGAATAACAGTAGAGTGGTAAACAATGGCAATATATATCTTAAGAATAACAGTAGAGTGGTAAACAATGGCAGTATATATAGAGAGAGAATAACAGTAGTGCAAAAAGCAGAACTATGGCTATGGAAACAGTAATAATAGGGGCAGGTAAGATTTAGCAACAAATGTTAAGGCTGTGAGTTTGAAACAAAAATTACTAGGTGTCCCAGCTAGGGAGTGAGCAGTAGTTATGTCTTTTTCCCCCCAGTTCTATTTATGCTCTGTACTGCAGGCAGGGATATTCCATGACTCAGTTCTTCATCCTTCCCCACCGGCATCCCTCAGTAGCAGCCCGGACCGGAGGCCCATAGTTTACTCCCTACAGTGGGGCTCCCAGGGAGATCAACATGATTCCCGGCCCGAGACATATGCTCCGGTGTCATTTTGTGTGTGGGGGCGGGGTTGGAGAGTGTCACTCTGCTGCTGCCGCACAGGGTTTTACCTGCGTCGGTTCCCCCAGGTGCTGATGTGCAGTGATGTTAGTGCACTGCCATATGTGCTCCCATACATGTCCTGCAGACATCTGCCAGTGCCTCTCCTTGTGCTGCGGTCCCTGGCATTGGTGTACTCCCAGCCTCCACTGGGAGTTGCCCAAGTGCTGGGTGCCACCGACCCTCCCTCCCCCAGAGGTGGACAGTTGACCCTGGGATGCTCATCCAACCTTCCCCCAGCTGGCCCTCTGATGCATCAGGCTTGCTTCTGAACCCAGGTCATCAGCGCTGCAAGCAGTAGCACTACCACTGTGCTGGCCCAAGCAGTTGTTATGGTTTTTGACTAGGTCCAGAGATCTGGCTAGGGAACTGGGTAACCTTGTAGGAGAATAGGGCTACGTAGAAATTCGGCCTGCGTCAAAGTAGACTTGAGGGTTGGGTACGAAATAGCAAATAAATCAGTTATGACCAGAGGGGAGGTCGCAGTTGTAGCTGGGACAGCCTTCTTTTAATGAGTTGGAATACAGTATGGTTGCTTAGCAGCAGGAGTGCTGTGTGGTTATGTAGGTCAGACAGGCAGTCTGTATGATCTGCAGAGAGGCAGCATGGTTGGTGGATGTCAGACACTGAGCTGACTCCGGGCAGACTCCAGTCATTTGCGCTCAACCTTAGTGAGAGGGCCACAAGTGGGAGGACTGCTTGGCTACAGGGAAGTTATAGGAGGAGGAAGAGGCAAGCTCTCTAAACTGCGCCTTCTGCTCTGAGTCATCCGTCTGCCTGAGTGGCAGAATTGGGGTCCAGTACAACTGAGCCGAAACTTAGGCTTCCAATGGTAGGTTGGCAGCTGAAAAAGCAGGAGATCGCAGGTGGAGGGGAGGGAGTAGGTGGTGTAGCTTCCAAAATGCACTCATAGAAACACAGACTTTGATGGCAGATAAGGACCGCTTGGCCCACCCAGTATGCCCATTTCCCTACCTATTGGATAAGCTGCAGATCCTAGTTAACCAACAGCCTACTTCTTCCTAACCCCCACCAGAATTGCCTTATGTTTGTCCCATGCATTCTTGAATTCCCTCACTATTTTTGACCCCACATCCTCCTCAGGAAGGCCTTTCCATGCGTCCACCACTCTCTCCATGAAAAAATACTTTCTCACGTTGTCCTACTCCCTCTTTCACTCTGGTGGTGATCTGCTCTGAAAAGAGCAAATGGTATCAGCTAGAACTCTTTTTTCTCAAAGACTGTATTGTGGGTACTGTGGATGCATTCGATGACAGGGTTAGATTTGGGCAAGACATTGTTATTATTACTGAGTGGGCAAGTAGAAATAGGATGCAGTTTTGCCTGGACAAATGCATAATTTTGCATTTTGGCAGGAATAATATTCAGCAGGACTATTACATTCAAGGGAAGAAATTGAATAAATCTATATGTGAACGGGACCTAGGAGTCTACATTAGTACTGACCTCAAAGGTTATACTCACTGTAAACATGTTGTCAACAAAACAATGCATCCTATAAATTGTGTTCGTAGATCCTTTTTCTCCAGAACTAAGACTGTACTTCCTCCCTGTACAAATCATATATACAACCACACCTGGACTATTGCTTCCAGAGTTAGAGCCCATATTTAAAGAAGGACAAGAGTATGGTTGAAAAAACCCAGAGGTAATTCACTAAATTGATATCAAGACGTAGGGACAAACCATACGAATCAAGATGAACTGATCTAGGATTGCGGTATCCTGAGGCAAGGCGCATAAGGGGGGATATGTTACTGATGTATAGAGTCCTAGAGGATGATTTGTTAATGAAGGACCTTGGCTTAGTTCCTAAAGATCTTAAATATGATCTAAGGGGACATAAGTGACAGCTGGTAGATGTGCTAGCCAAAACCAAATTGAGGAGGCAGGCTTATGTCCCTAGATCAACTACAGTAGATTGTGGAATCAGTTACCAGAGGAAGTGATAAAGGCACCTAGTCTGAATGGCTTTAAGGCTGGACTGGATCTTTACATTACTGATGGTGACATTAGTTACCTCCACTGAGAAGTGGGGACAGCATTTATGGGCACCCGCCTTCTGTCGTCCTAAATCCCAAGTATTAACCCAAGTATTAACTCTCACATTTGACTTGTAATATGCCTGATGGGTTTTTTCTCTCTTACACAGTGTAATGCAAAGCAGTGTTTGCATTTACTTGCTTGTTCCCTGCCACGCACGTGTACTGTACATTTGGAAAATCTGTATACTGATTAAGAATGGTGGTCTTGCACATAGCGGTAGGGAGGAGAAGTACCTGTAGCTGCATGTTTACTGGTATATAAGGACTCCAAGTAACATTCTGCAACAACTTAAATCCTGCTGAAAGTCAGATTTTAAGATTCTAATATCATGCTCCTTTCGGTGTTGCATATACTGTGTAAGCATAAACAGTTAAAATAACTACCAGTCATTACAGGATAGTTGCTTAAACTGTCAGTTACAGGCTGAGTTCAATGAACAGCCACCAGTTATAATAGTTCTAGCTGGGGGTATTGTCTTAAGGAACAACCGACTTGAATTTACCCATTTTAATTCTTTGATTGCAATAGTAGTAAATAGGAGCTACCCATGCTAAGATTCTCCATTTTCTTGAATAGGGATCATATCAATATTATAGAAACATAAAAGCATTGACAGTGATGGCAGAAAAAATACTAACAGCCCATCTAGTCTGCCCATATTACCCAGTCATACACCGGGACCTATTGTCTCTGTGGGATCTACACATACCCCATTCCCCATTTTGTTCTCTGTGTTTCAATTTCCCACATTCTGCTGAGAAACTACTATACCCGTTGCTCTATCCCAGCTGTTTCTGAAGCTGTTCATGGTTCGGGCACCCACCTCCTGTGCCAGCAGACCATTCTATGGCTCAACCACTCTTTCTGAAAAACAATACTTCCTCACATCCTTTTTAAATCTTCCCCCCTTAACCTCCACTCATGACCCCTAGTCCTAGCTTCTGAGTTCCTGGTAAATAGCTCTTCCCAGTTCACCTTGTTTATTCCTTTCAGGAACCTGAAGGTCTCAATCAAATCCTCTCTCTTGTCTGGTTTCGAGTGACTACATGTGCAGCACCTTTAAGTCAGTCCTCATAGGGATCTGTCTTCCTGGCCCTGGCTCATCTTGGTCACCCTGCTTTGTACCATCTCCAGCCTGTCCCAGTCCATTTTTAGATAGGGAGTCTAGAACTGGGCACAGTCTGTCCATTTTTTAGTGGGGACTCGAACTACGCACAGTACTCCAGGTGTGGCCTTCAATGACCTATACAGAGGTAACAGTACCTCCTGCTTCCTACTGTTGAACCCTCTCCCAGAACACCACAGCATCGTGTTAGCCTTGCTTAAGGCCTTGTTACACTGACTGGTTTAGAAACATAGGAACATAGAATCTAATGGCAGATAAGGACCACTTGGCCCACCTGGTCTGCCTGGTGCACCATACCTACAGTATCACTGCAGACTCTACTTGATCTCTGGCTTATCCCCCCATGTCTAATCACTAAGGCTCCCTTATGCCTATCCCATGCTTTCTTGAACCCTGTTATAGTTTTTGCCCCCCCACCTCGGCTGGGAGGCTGTTCCAGGCATCCACTACCCTCTCCATAAAGAAGTACATCCTCACATCCTCCCTGAATCTACCCCCCTCCAGCTTCATAGCATGACCCCTTGTCCTTGAGCAACTTCTCTTCTGAAAAATACTTCCCTCTTGAACCTTATTTATACCCCTGAGGTATTCGAAAGTTTCTGTCATATCACCACTGTCTCCATTCCTCCAGTGTATACATATTAAGGTCCTTCAGTCTTTCCTCACAGGGCTTTTGATGCAGACCCTGCACCATTTTAATTGCCCTCCTCTGTACTCCACTCCTTCTATGTTCTGTTTATTTAAGGGAGTCACTGAAGAGACTCCTTGGTCCCGTTCCTTCGATGTTGTGTCCAGCTGAACCCCTCCCATCCAATACTCTGTTCTGGGGTCTTTGTTCCCTAAGTGCATTACTTTGCACTTCTTGGCATTGAAATTCAGATGCCAGACTTTGGACAAACTCTCCAGCTGTTTCAGGCTTTTCTGCAGTTCCTTATCCCCTCCACATTGTCAACTCTACCACAGAGTTTAGTGTCATCTGCAAATAGACACAACCTGCCCTGGATTCCCTCTCCTGTGTTGCTAATGAACATATTGATGTGGACTGGGCCCAGGGCAGATCCATGTGGTACTCTGCTAGTGACCTCTCTTTCCACTGATCTAACCCCATTCACTACAGTGCTATGTTGCCTCCCCTACAACCAACTCCCTATTCACTTTACTGTTTCCCTAGCTGTACCCAGATCCCCCTTTGTTTTCAGCAGCCTACGGTGTAGCACTGAGTCAAATGCCTTGCTGAAGTCGAAGTACTGTATAGTAAGTCTACTGTGTGCCCCTTGTCCCTGGTTACTCAGTCAAAGAATACTATCAGGTTGGTCTGACAAAACCTCCCCACCACAAAACCCATGCTGCTTACTATCCTGAAGCCCCCTGTTTTCCAGGAATTCCACTAGATCTTCTTTGACTAGTGTCTCCATCAGTTTCCCTACCACAGACATAAGGCTGACGGGTCTATAGTGTCCTGGTTGCTGCTTGTCCCCTCATTTGTGTAGCAGAACTACATCTGCCATTCTCCAGTCCTTGAAAACTACCCCTTGCTCCAAAGAGCTACTGAATAGCTCCATAGGAATTCGGCTAACACTGATGCCAGTTCCCTCAGTACCCTCAGATGCATCCCATCCAGCCTCAGGGCCTTGTTTACCCTCAAGGCTGCTAACTCTTTTCTGAATCTTTCGCTAGTATACTTCTGCAGCCTCATATCTGGGACCCCTATATCAATTGCTTTTATGCTGCTTTCTGGCAAGGGCCCGCTGTTCTCCATAGCGAATACCGAGCAGAAGTAGTCATTCAGCATGCATGCTTTCTGCCTGTCTCCCTCTATTGCCCTGCCCCCTTGTTTAGCCAGACAATCCCCTTCCCCTCTTTCTTTTTTCCCTTATATATCCTAAAAAACTGGTTTTCCCTTTGTTAGCCCTCCACAATACGCCATTCTGCGTCTGCCTTTGTGATCTTGACTGCCCTATAAGCCTCTCTGTTTTTTTCCTAATACTCATTCCATTCCTTATCCCCCTGTTTTTCTCTGTACCTTATAAAGGCCTTCTTCTTATACCTGCTTAAAAGTGCCATCTACCAGTCACCATCTCCTCCCTGCTCATGCCACCAATCTGGCTAATCCTCTTGCCGTTCTCCCGGCCTCCAAAGTACCATGCCCATATAGTGACCTCCCTGATCCCTACATCTTGTGTGTGCCCTTATAGTTCTCAGTACTTGCCCACCTGCACAGCACTTTTTTCTAGCCTTCCAATAGGTGGACCCTCTCTGTCTGCATAGCTGCATTCTGTACTGAAAACATGTACCATGAATTTGCCTCTTCTCAGGCTAACTTTGAACATTATTTTCTATCAGTGTCATTACATTGTATGTCTACCTGCACCTTGTTATACATTTTTTTTGCCTCGTACACGAGCATGTCTTGTAATCTTATGTAATCTAATGACTTATGTTTTCTTGCCTTTCCCGCTGTAACTGCTCAATACCATGTATTTTGATGTCAATGTACCTTGTACCATGTATCTTGTTATACCTGTATCTCCTCTTTCCTCCTCCCCTTGGTCGCACCTGGAAATGAGCATTGGCTCATTGTGCCTCTGCCGGTTACCAACTTTATAAATAAATAAAATTATTTTTGGCCCTTACTGCTTTCCTGTCCTATTCAGGAGAACCAAATTGGTCTCTTATACTTGTTTCTCTTGATAACTGTTCTTGTGCAAGTTTTAACTGCTGTGAGATTGGCACCTTTTATGACCCCAATAAAACATAGAAAGGACGGCACCATCCACCATATGTAATTAGCAGAAAATGTATTTTACTTACATATTACAAATCCATATGAAGTGCCACATAGGGGAAACAAAGTGCTGCAGTTCAAGAGAAGGCCCGACCAGGTTTGTGCATGTGCAATTCATCAGGGGTGGGCAACCTGATTCACCATAGTAACATAAATAGTGGAATTCTTAAAGTGACAGTGCTATAAGAAATAAAGTGCCCAAACCACAGTGAAACAGGTTATAACAAAAATTACTTGCTAAGCAATTCATGTGTTCATCCACTAGTAAAAATGTATACAAATTTCAAATTAAATCATAACAATAAATGTTATCAATCACATTTATATGCACTAAACACTAATGGTTTGCAGGGCTAAAAGAAAGTACTACACTCCAGCAATACTTTATATATTCCTTCTACATCATAATAGATCTCCTCAGTACTGCTTGGAGGCTGAACGAAAAATTGTGAGAGGACAATATTACAAACATATTCCAAGAACAATATCTCAGAAAGCAATGCAAAAATAAATACAGATGGGGGGGGACAAGAACCCTCCCCAAAAAAAACCAAAAAACAAAAGAACAGTGTAAACAGCATAACAAAAGATTCAAGAAATTCAAAAGCAATCCTCTTAGGGAAAATATCATGTCAGAAGGCTGTCAAAGAGCAGTACAAGATATGGGAGCTCTAGACACAATCCACTTTCTAAAGTCTAGCACCTCAGCCTTGGATGAAGGCTTATGGGTGACCAGGGCCAACTCAAACCATATGGTACTGTGGTTGTTGGACCTCAGTGGTTCCCCAATCCCCACTCAATCTCTTCTTTCTGAGATGGGGAGTACCACGTCGAGAATGGTTGAATGTCTAGCGGGTTCCCTGCCCTGCTGCACCAGTATGCAGTTCAGAGAAGTATTAAGCGGGATCTCGCTTCTGGCGTTTCTGGCTGCTGGGATGGCCCAGTCGATGTCTGGCAGATTGAAATCTCCTTCTACTACAACCTCCCCTTATTTATGTATTTTATTTAGTTAAACGTTGATAACCAGGAAAGGCACACTGAGCCAAGGCTCGTTTCCAGGTGCTACCAGGGGGAAAGGAAATAAGGAAGAACAACTGACATAGCAAAACATGGATACAAATTACATATTAAAAATATGGATATAGGCATACAAAATACAATGGTTGCATCAAATGGAGTGGAAACATTAAAACAGCAGCATAAATACAGCAATGATATGGTGGGTAGACATAACTGAAGCAAAGTGCATAGTGTATGTTGGGGCGGGGACGATGCAAAAGAGCCTCAAACAAAGGGGAGCAGATAGGAGATGATCAAGGAAATGGATATGGGATTAGGAAGGGGATTTAAAGGAACAGGAGAGTGCAGGAGTTGTCTTAGTTAATATCTAAAGGCAGAGAGTGAGGGGAAGAGGTGAGGAGGTAACAGATTCCAGAGGGAGGGGAGGCAGTAAGAGAAACCAGCTTGGCCAGCAGATGAGTGAGGGTGGGGAATGGAGAAGGTGCAGGAAATCCCTGGAGCAGAAGAAAAAAATTACTCACCTTAGTAATGTTGTTTCTTCTAATGGAGTCTTGCTATATTATGACAATTGCAGTATGACCGCAGGTTAGAACTGCTCCAGAGGTGAAATAATTAACTTTCCATGCAGGCATGGAACTTAGAGCGCGAGCTCGGTTGAAAACTCTGTCTGTTGTGCTTCAAACGCAAACTGTCAGATCTTTATGAGCTAAAACTCACTAAGGTTCTGTGTGGAAGCTGTAAACCTACACTAGCCAACTGGCTACTAACATAAACATTCATTTTTGGCCTAAAACAAAGACTCAAGTCAGGAGACCCAAAAATGCAAAAACACAACACCAATTCACCCAAAAAGGTAGGTGAAAAACAACAAGGTGGGCATCAAAAAAAAGTGCCAACCCTGTACTGCCCACCCACATCCCCAAAACAGAGGTTCTGAGAGGGGCAGGCAGGGAGGGAGGTCATAATATAGCAAGACTCCATTAGAAGAAACAACATTACTAAGGTGAGTAATTTTTTCTTCAAACAACATGAAGTCTTGCTATATTATGACAATTGCAGACTACACAGCAGTACCCCCATGGAGGAGGGACAGAACCTACCTAGGAAATAGACTCTGAAGCACGGCTATGCCAAACCGAGCATCACTCCTAGCCTGGATGTCCAGGGAGTAATGCTTGGTAAAAGTGTGAACTGTTTTCCAGGTAGCTGCTTGACATATTTCTAGAATAGGAATGTCTCTGGCAGCAGCCAGAGAAGCAGCTGTACCTCTGGTAGAGTGAGCCCTCAGGCCTGAGGGGAACTTTACCCAACTTCTCATAGCAGAATTGGATACAAGAGACAATCCACCTGGCAATGGATCTTTTAGTGGCTGGCTTCCTTTACCAACCGCCATAGGTGAGGAACAGTTGAAGGGAGTCAAACCTATGACCCTTGGTACGCTCTATGTAGTAACTAAGGGCTCTCTTCACATCTAGGCTGTGCAGCATCCTCTCCCCAGAGGAGGAGTGGTCAGCAAAGTACACTGGAAGCGAAATAGATTGATTAAGGTGGAAATCTGAAACCACCTTAGGCAGGAACTTTCTGTTAGTACGAAGGACCACCTTATCTCTGTGAAAAGAGATAAACTCCTGCTCCACTGACAACGCTTATAATTCACTTATGCATCTGGCAGAGGTGATGGCTACCAAAAACACAGTTTTCCAAGTCAAGTACTTGAGCTCAGCTGAAGACAAGGGCTCAAAGGGGGGTTGCATAAGCTGAGCAATGCAAACATTAAGATCACAGGCAGGAGCAGGATCCCTGAATGGAGGGTTGGTGTGAAACAACCCCTTAAAAAACTTAGAAAATACAGGATGAGCTGAAAGGGAAGAGGATTTACCTGCTGAAATAAAAGCAGACACAGCTGCCAAGTGCACCTTCAAGGTAGCTGGTCTCAGCCCCAAAGAATTCAGGTGGACCATATAATCCAGGACTGTGGGTAGATCAGCAGAGACTGGGGAAATATGCTTTTCTGAGCACCATATGGAAAACCTTTTCCATTTGAAATTGTAAGTAGCCCTGGTGGAAGGCTTCCTTGCAGCCTTCAATATATCCATTATACCTTGGGAAAGGTGTAAATCAGCAAACTCTAACTCTTCAAGAACCAAGCCTTGAGATTGAGAGATTTGAGATTCGGGTACCAGACCCTTCCCTGGGCACAGGTTAACAGATTGTGATTCCTGGGAAGGGACAGGGAGATGGACTGCTAAGGACAGCAGGAGTGGATACCAGGGCTGTCTGGCCCAATCCAGAGCTATCAGAATGACTTTGCCTGATTGGGATCTGATTTTGACTAGCACTTTGAACAGGAGAGGAAAGGGAGGGAAGGCATAGAGAAACTTCCCCTCCCAACTGAGGGCTAAGGCATCCAGTGGGAGTGAGCCCAACACTGGGGGTCTGCAGCAAAAAAGAGGAAGTTGGTGATTGTCTTGGGCTGCAAAAAGATCTATCTGCGGGGTGCCCCATCTGGCAAATACTACTCCCAAGACCAGGGGATCCAGTGACCATTCGTGGTGGCCCTGGGAAATCCTGCTGAGAGCATCTGCCAGGACATTGTCCTTGCCTGGGAGGTGAACTGCCATAAGGGAGGTGTTCAGGGAGTAAGCCAGAGACCACAACTTCATCGCTTCGGTGCACAAGGCCATAGGCCGAGTGCCCCCCTTGCTTGTTGATGTACCACATTGTAGTGGTCTTGTCTGTTCTGACCTGAATACTCTTGTTCTGAACAGATTTGGAAAAAGCTTGAAGTGCTAGAAAAACTGCTCTGAGCTCCAACAGGTTCTTGTGGAGCAGAGATTCCTGGGGAGACCACAGACCCTGGGTGGTGAGGTCGCCCATGTGAGCTCCCAGCCCAAGAGGGATGCATCTGTAGTAAGGATTAGAGAATGAGACTGAGTGACAAAAGGAACCCCTTGTCTCAGGTTGCTCTGATCCTGCCACCACTGGGAGCTTGGATTAGGGTTCGAGTTACTGGAATCAGCTTGGTAAGAGGATCCTTTCTTTGAGACCAAAGCTCTCAAATGGAACTGGATGTCCTCATCTGAAATCTTGCTCCTTGCACAACTGCTGTGGAAGCAGCCATGTGTCCTAGGAGCTGCAAAAAATGCCTTGCTGGCCGGGAGACCTGCAGGGTAAATGAGGAGGCCAGGGAGACTAGGGTCTTTGCCCTGTCCATGGGGAGGAAGGCCCTGGCTTTCTGTGTGTTCAGTTCTACGCCTATGAAGGTAAGAAGCTGGACTGGCTCTAGAACTGACTTTGAGAGATTCAGAAGGAAACCTAGAGAGGTAAGCAGTTGCTGCGTTATCTGAAGGTGTAAATTGACCTGGTCTGGGGACTGGCCTACTAAGAACCAATCGTCCAGGTAAGGAAAGATGGCAATCTTTTGCCTTCTTAGATAGGCAACTGCTACAGCCAGGCATTTGGTGAATACCCTTGGGGCAGAAGTGAGGCCGAAGGGCATTGCTCTGAACTGGTAGTGGCCTGAGGGCAGCTCGAACCTGAGGTGCTTTCGATGGGAGCTTTCTGATGGGAATATGGAAGTAGGCATCCTTGAGGTCCAGGGAAGCTAGCCAGTCCCCTGGCCTTAGAGAGGGTAGGATAATTCCCAGAGTCACCATTTTGAACTTTGGCTTTAAAAGGTGCTTGTTTAAATATCTGAGATCCAGGATGGGCCGCCATTCTCCTGTCTTTTTTGGGGTAAGGAAGTACCTGGAGTACAAACCTTTGCCCTGGTGTAGGGGAGGAACCCTTTCCACAGCTCTGAGAGCCAGGAGGGTAGAGACCTCTGCCTCTAGGACGAGTGCCTCTGATGGAGTTGCAGGTGGAAAAGATCTGGTTCTCAGCTTTGGAAATTTTTTGAAGCTGAGAACCAGTCCCTGGCTTACTACTTCCAGGACGCACTTGTCTGATGTTAAAGACTTCCAGTCCTGGACAAAGTACGTCAGCCTGCCCCCCTACAGGTAGAGGAGAATTGGCCCTGGCAATCCCATCAGGATGCCTGCTTAGCAGGGGCTTTGGGCTGAGGGGTGGAAGCAGACCTGCTTGTACCCCGTCTGCCTCTCCCTCTAAAGAACCCCCTCTGAGCATAGGCAGAGGAGGAAGCTTGGGCTTGGTAAAAAGGCCTATGAAAAGGCCTGCCCCTGCCTCTAGGAAGCTGCTTTCGAGGAGTGGCCTGCCTTTCCTTGGCCTGTGCACTCCTATAGGTGGTCCTATATTCATCCATTTTCTTCATGTAATTCTCTGTTTGCTCCCCAAATAGAGAATTTTCCACAAGAGGAAAATCCATGGCCTTAGACTGGGTATCCTGAGACAGGGTAGTACATCTGAGCCAAGCCATCCTGTGAAGTGCCACAGATGTAGCCATGATTCTTGAAGAAACATCATTAGAGTCCACTGCAGCATAAAATTGCACCTTGGATGCCTCAATACCATCCATAGCCACCTGTTCCAGCTCCCTGGCAAGCTGGTCAGGGACTTGTTTCGCTAGGGCCAGCACAGTATCCCATCTGGATTTCTGGTACCTAGCAGCATTAGCCATATAATTTGCTTGTCTGAGTCCCAAAGATGCTGCCATGTACTGTTTCTTTGCCATAGCATCAATCTTCCTGGACTCCTTCTCAGGGGGATGTGAAGCTAGGGGAATATTAGCCTTGTCACAGGCTGCAGCCTGCACTACCCACATGGCTGCATTGTTGAGTGAGGAAATCAGTGTCGAGACCTGATAAGGTATACCTCTTGTCCATCCTTTTATCCACACAGGTATAGTGTGAGGAGTTTTAAAACTTTTACTGTCTGTTTCCGAAAAGATTTATGCAAAGGAATACACAGTCTCCTAGACTCTGGAATGTCCATCATTTCTACATAGTCTGGCTCCTCTTGGTCATCAACAGCTTTCTCAACAGGGAGCTGGAGAGTTTCAGCAACTTTTTTATAAAACATGAAATGAGAAGGGGACTCAGAAAGCCTTGGAGGAGAAACCCCTAAGGGTCTATCTGGAGAGATGTCCGGATCAATGGGCACAACCCGATCTTCAAAACCATATTCACTCTCCTCATATTCCTCTTCCCCCTCCCCCGGTTCATAAAAATCCTCAAAATCATAATCTTGAACTGGTGGAACCGGCCGAACCGAACACTCACCTGAAGGTGTCGGTTCGGTCGGAACCGGAGAGAGAGACTGGACAATTTGAATTGCTTTAGCTATTTCCTCAGCAGTTGGGGAGAGAATTTTTGGCTCTACACTAGCTGACTTTCTAGTCTTTTTTGCTGGAACCGGCTCCTCAGAACCGGCTCTTCGTTTGCCGAGAATTGCCTGGTCAGAGGGCACTCCCTCCAGTTCGGTTGGCACCGAACCGGGCTGGCCATCCGGGTCAGCAGACTTTTTGGCCTCCCTTTCCCTGAGCCTACCAACTCTCTTATCTATGGTGGCAGCAGGGAAATTGTGACAAATCTGGCAGTCTGAATTGAGGTGGTCTAACCCCAGACAATAGACACATGTGGTGTGTGGGTCAGCCTTAGCAAAAGCTTCCCCACAAACACTACAGCGTTGAAACCCAGTGGGTCCGGTTTTTCTTTTGGGTTTCTCAGACATAATGCCAGCCTAACCAACTTGTCCGTTTATGGCAATCCACCAAGCAAGACACCTTTATCGGTTCCCAACCGTGTCACGGGTCGTGGAAAAAAACGTAATGAAATCCGTTTTTTTTAGAACCGATAAGAACCGGGAACCGCACTCTAAAAAAGTACTAGTAGATTTTAAATACAACCTGATCGGTTCAAACCGAACTGATAAAGAATTACAAGTTCCACACAGAAAAAATAAATGTAAAACCTATCTATTACTTACATTACCACAGACAGAGCTTGAACCGACCGGTTGCAGTTTAATTTCGGCTAAAAACCGAAAAATAATACTTTTAAACCGACAAAATGAACCGAGCAGAAGGAGAAATCTCTGGAGCGACTGTTTAATGAGGCGGAATAAAGAATCTGACAGTTTGCGTTTGAAGCACAACAGACAGAGTTTTCAACCGAGCTCCTGCTCTAAGTTCCATGCCTGCATGGAAAGTTAACTATTTCACCTCCGGAGCAGTTCTAACCTGCGGTCATACTGCAATTGTCATAATATAGCAAGACTTCAT
Source organism: Neoceratodus forsteri (assembly GCA_016271365.2). Taxonomy (NCBI): domain Eukaryota; kingdom Metazoa; phylum Chordata; order Ceratodontiformes; family Ceratodontidae; genus Neoceratodus; species Neoceratodus forsteri. Next base: position 1,552,729,564 of record CM057450.1, read on the forward strand.
GTTGTTTGAAGGAGTAGTAAGAGAAGGGAATGGGGAGATGTGGGGGATAGGTAGGATGGAATGGATCTTAGACAATATTTGGTGATTAAGACAGTGCAGTGGGACAGGTAACATGAAGGGAGTGGGAGAATGGAGAGGGAGGAATAAAGGGAGCAGTGATGAATGTGGAGGAAAAATCTGAAGGACCTTTTTGGTTACCAGCTCCCAGCAGATCTGGAGGGAGAGGCAGTCCTTGTTATGGTACAAGGTGCCAAGTTTTGGGCTAAGTTTTGCATGAATGGCATCGATGTGGATGGAGAAATTGAGCTTGCTGTCAAGACAGACTTCAAGGTACTTGAAGGCAGGGACAGCTTTCAGAGGGGTGCCATCAAGCATGGACAAAGCAGGGGGACATGAGAGCCAAGCCAGTTTCTGACTGGCACCAAATGTCATAGTGACAGTCTTCTTTGTGTTGACCCTGAGTTGGCTGGCATTTAACTAACACAGGACACTGCAGAAGTTCTTTTGGAATGGAACTTCCACAGCTGAATCTGAAGGGCCGGACATGTAAATGACCGTATCATATGCTTTCATTTGGGTATGTGAAGAGACACAGGCAGAGGGGAGGTCATTTAGGGAAATGAAGAACGGAACAGGGCCCATGATGGAGCCATGAGGGACACCTGCTAGGATGGGAAGAGTGGGGGACAGGATGCCACCCACTTGTACCGACTGACTGTTGATGGCCCATGGGGTATGAGTGGTGTGATGCTCTGCCCCCTTGCTTATGATTATTGTATGATATCTATAAAATAAATAACTGGTCTGTGTATGAAATTGTCTCACACAAGTGGGCAGGTTTGGTCTGTGACTTTAAAAGTCAGTAGTTGGAACTACAGGATGTAATTAAACAGACCAGGAGAACCATTAATTGAGATAGCCTTCTAGAGAGACAGTTTATGGCCCTCATAACCTGTGCTGCCTTTGAAGTGTCCCACATATGTGACTTTTATGATGCAGCAGGAAGGAGAAGTCACTGGACTGACTCGTAATGGTTTTCTCGCATATCTGAGAATAAAGGGCATGAGTGTGGGATTAAGTTCAAAGATAAATGTTTAATTAAAGACTGTCATATATGGGAAATGGCTAGTTACAGATTTTTTTAAAGCATATGACTCCCATCCTCAGAGACACTGATGTAAGAGTATTAAAACTGGGGAGGTTCTAGCTGACCTCATTAAAGGGGTGGGGACAGACAGAGTTAAGAATGAAACATAGTATGGAATGGACACATATGAAATATACTCTGATTGGGAGAGCACATAGAAAGATAATAGTTAGAAAGCAGTTAAGTCTTCACTGGGTAGGAGTGTTGTTATGAAACTTCCTTTTTGTTTTATAAGAGTGTAAGTTGTATGATATATTGCTCTGTGTTTAATTTTACTTTTTTATCATATATCTAGTAAACAACCATTTCTTTAAAATACTGCCTGGGTGTCTTCTCAGTTTCTTTTTGCATGTGATGTATATGTGGTTAAGTCTGACCGCTGCTTGAAAGGCTTGATGGTGTTACTAAGCTTAGAAAAGGTAGGAATATACCTAAGGTCTCTTACAGAGTTTTAAGGGTTCATTTTGGAGATCTGGCTGGGAGCCCCTGGCAAAAGATTGTACTGCAGTCCTGAAAACTGTACATACTTGAGCCTGTAAATTGGGTATGCTAGCATAAGGTTCACAGTTTGAATCCCTATAGAACTTAAGACTAACAGGTGATTCGGACCCAAAGCAGATAGGAGGGTTACCCTGTCTGTTACCTGTTTACACTATTGCACTCTGAGGTTGGCACTGTGGGAGCAGAGGGCCCAACCTGAGGAGTGCATTTATGACAAGTGGCTCCAGCCAACAGTGGATGCTGAGAGGGCTGCAGAGCTCAGCTTGTTGAGGAGGAGAGGGTGGGACACTGAGTCAAAGACTTTGGCCAGGTCGATGAATATAACTGAGGTGATATGTCCCTGATCCACCCCAGTGTGAATAGAGTCAGGTGCCCTCAGCAAGGAAGATATGGTGAAGTAGTGCTTCCTAATGCCAGACTGAAAGGGGGATAGGAAATTTGAGGAATAAAGGAAGTCACCTAGTCTTGAGCAGATGTGGGTCTCCTGAAGCTTAGCAAATGAGGGAAGAAGTTATATCGGCTGGTAGTTGCCAGGGGTGGAGGGGTCGCCCCATTTGTGCAGAGGTAAGACCTTTGCTATCTTCCAGGTCTGAGGGACAGCACAATGGCAGAAGGAGAGGTTCAAAAGGTAAGCAAGTGGAGATGCAATAGCCAGAGCCGAGATTCATAGAAATTTGGGGTCCAGTCCATCGGGGCTGGACTTCAATGGGTTAAGTAAAGTTAGGCTGATGAATACTGCATGGGGTGACTGGGGGGAAATGGAAGCCTTTAGAAGAGAGAGGAGGGGAAGAGGCAGAAGGGGACTGAGGGAGGGAGTAACCAGAGGACTGTTATGAGAGAAGAGCACAGGTGGTAAAAAATGTGTTAAAATGAGTGGCAACTGAAAGGGGGTCAGAGACCAATGATCCATCTGCTTGGAGGATGGGGGAGTGGACTGGGCTGGAGGATCAAAGAGGAAGTGAATAACCTTCAAGAAATTAGTGCAAGAATTAAGGTTAGACTGGAGATTACATTTGAAGTAGAGGGCCCTGGCAGAACGGACGGCCTTTGTACAAGAATTCCTAAGTGACCTGTAGGACTGTAGATCGGGCAGGGATTGTGAGAACTTGAAACGAATCCATGCTTAATCATGAGACATACAAAGATCAATAATTTCCAGGGTAATCCAGGGGTGATGGGAGAGCTTGACTCTAGAGTTATGTTGGGGGCATAGAAGTTACAGATGTGGTTAAAAATGGTGAGGAAGTGGGAAAGGGCAGTGTCAGTGTCTGTGGCAGAATAGACCGAAGACCAGTCAGAGAAAGTAGGAGGGTAACTGAATCCAGAGTCCTGAGTGACTTGGACCAAATTTATTTGAAGGTATAATGAGTGGACCTCATTTTCCATCATTTGGATCTTCCAACACCTTCCAGTCAATTTCAGTTAAATCCCTTTTTATGTTAGATAGTTTTTCATCATTTAATGCCCTGTTTTCCACTATCCTTCCTTTGTCTTTTGGTCTTTTGTTACTCCAGACACAAAATATGGGTAGATGATCACTTATTGCATCTGACAGTACTCCAGCTGCTCTATTGTTTCTTACATTATGCACCAGTAACCAATCCAACAATGTCAATTCCTTTGTGCACCAGTAACCAAGCCAACAAAGTCAATTACGAACATACAAAAATTGCCAGCAGAAAAAGGCCATAATGGTCTATTGAATCAGCTCGAGTCTGCAGCTAGCTCCCCTACTCCGCAGCTGCCCCTTCCCCCTCCCCTTCCCCCCATAATTCCTTTGTTTTATTAACTAATCTTGTTCCTTCATTCATTAATTTGTTTAGATTAACTTTTTGTAGTAGTTTCTTGTATTTATTGACTTCGGTTCCCAACCAATTAAGGTTAAAATCACCCATCAGAATTATTTCCCTGTTCTTAAAATCTTCTAATAGGTCTATTAGTTCCTCCAGATCTTGGATCTTTGATATTAGTGGATTATAAATACAACCTACTAATATTTTTTTGTGTTTCCAAGTATCAGCTCCCCAGGGTTAGGTTCAACATCACCAGCAAGGTGGAGAAGAATGAAAACAAGACGGATAATATATTGGGACTTTTGTCCCCTTGAGCGAGGGGTAGAAGGAGGAGAGGGGAGAGGGGAGAGGGAAAAAGACAGGAGGGCCTAGAGGAGAACTTCAAGGCTAAGGGAGGGTGCCTGAAGGAACCCAGTGTGGATAGCAGAGGTAGGGTAGGGGGAAGGGAAGGAGAGGAAGAGAGGAGGGTGTAGAGTTTGGTAGGGGAGAATGAGGGGGAGACGAATCTAGGGTGGGTCAGCAGGGGCAGAGATGTGGCTATAGACAAAGGGGCCTGAGGGGAGGGAGTAGGGGGGAAAAGAGGGGTTAAGGATGGGAGAGAGAGAGAGAAAGGTGATGCAGACAGGGAGGGTATGTACTATAGTATAATAAAGTGAAGTCTGAAGCAGGAGACCAAAGTGAATGGATCTAGGGCAAATACCTTAACAATGAAGATGCAACAGCAGTTTGCTTGGAAGTAGTCGGGCAGGCAGTGAGAAACAGTATAACGACTTTTCTACTTCTGCTCATAGCTCCTTACCTCTCGCCTCTCCCTGCCCTGGTGGCATGTGAACCACAAGCAAAGTTTTCTACATGATGACTCTGTGAACTGTACTCACAGTGATTCTACCTCCCCTTTCCCTCCAGTGGATGCATCTTCTACTGCTTCTGTTCCTTCCCTAACATAAATGGCCAACCCTCCACCTGTACCCATCCGTCTATTACGCCTATATAAGGTGTGTCCAGGGATTGCAAAATCTCAGTCATTGTTCTTGTTGGCCGAAGTTGCTGCAACAGCTACTAGATCTAGCCCAGAGTCTGTCGTCAGTGCCTAGAGTTCACTTATTTTATTACCAAGATGCCTGGCATTGAGGCACACCACCCTCCATCTTATACTCCCACCTCCTTGGTTCTTGAATGACTTCCCCATCACAGTTCCTCGATATCCTAGATGTCTTGTTTTTTTTCTGTTTTTGTTGGTCTACTTGGTCTGTACTCCCCAGTCCCCTGAACATTTTCCACTCTGCTACTGCGTCTTGTACACCTTGCCCCATCACTGCGGGAGTTCTGTCTAGGTTTCTTACTTCACCTACCTCAACTGTGGAATCCCTAGTCCCAGCCTCCCCTGCAGTTAGTTTAACTGTCTGCCAATGTACTGTAGATGTCAAACCTCTGCCTAACGCACTAGTCCCCTCTTCTGTCAGGTGAAGGCCATCCCCCTTGAAGAGCCTCCTGTCTTAAAAGCCCCCCACAGTCCCCCATAATATGGTACCCCTATTACTGACACCACCATTTTAACCACCTATTGAATGCTTCAATCTCTTCCTTCCTCATTCTATCCACCCCTTCTCCCTACCCCAAACAGGGAGGATCTCAGAAAAAGCCAAGCAAGCTGAGTGCTTCTTCAGTCTGTCCATCAGCTTCTGAAAGTCCCGGTTTACTGTCTCCACAGGTCAGTTCACCAGATTGTTGGCACCAAGATGTACCAGCTCCCCCATTCCCTTCCCTTCTCCACCATCCTCCCTATCCTCTCCCAATCCCGGATGGCTGATGCTCCAGGCAGGCAGTTAACCAACCCCGCTCCCCTTTCCTGCACTGCCTACCACCTTCTCTACACCTGTATCCATAGAGTCTCCTATCACCAGAATACCCCTTACTAACGTCCACCTCATCTTGCACCGGATGTCACCATGTCTTCTTTCCCCTCAACACCAACTGACTCGAGGTCCCCCCCCCACCCTTAGCGTCATGCACCTGTACCTGTTCCATGGGTGCAAAGTGACTTGCCATTGGTATCTCTTGGGTAGAGCTGACTGCCCCTGCCACCTGATCTCCTCCCCTCACCCTCCCCACCGGCCTCCATCCCCCTTAGCCAGTGGGCCTCTGGGATAGTGGGGGTGCAGAGGGAAGGCACCAGCTTAATTGGGATCGCAGCTGGGATATTTCCTTCCTTGCTGCTACCAACTGAGTACTGAGCCCCCAGAAGGTCCTATATATTGGGCAATATCCCCTCCTCCAAAGTGTATCCCTAGAGATGAATGTCCCACAATCCCCAGAGATGACAACCTCCCCACTCTATGCTGCATTCTAGCCTGCTGAGTGCTTATAAAACTGCCTGAGCTACTTAGTGATGTGTAGATATCAATTGCCTGTCTTATAATCTTAATATGTTCATCATGCATGTATGCACAGGCGAACGTATTGCAGTAGTACTGTACTGCTTTTTAATGGGTGTGACAGTTCATCCAATTCAGAGCAGTGTTTTAGGGGCAAGTCTGTGTCACACCAAGTATTAGGCAGGCTGATCATGATGGAGTTATGGCTTGCAGGGCAGAAACTTTAAGTATGTCAAAAGAAACAGCAGACACAATCACGAGTCAGCTCTTCCCTTTGATGTACAGTACACCATCCAGCAAGCCAAGCTGATCCATCTTAATCCGTCTGGAATGCTTGGAATGTCTGCCAGCTGTAGGAGGAAACTGCACCGTTCCCACTACCGCACATGCATGATTACATCTCTGTGGGTCCAATTTATTTATTTTTTTATTATTGTTTTTATTCTACCCACCCAATCCTCTCAGCACCCCCCCAAATGTAACAGTGACACTGGGGGTGCCCAATCCTACAGTGTCGGCCTGTTGTAAATGACCCCCTCCATCCACCACCATACATAAACAGTTACATCTCCAAGGGTCCTTTCTTTTATTATTTATTTTTTCTCCTGCCCATCTGAGCCTCCCTCTCAGCACCCCCCCAAACATAACAATGACGCTGGGGGTGCCCAATCCCTCAGTGTCGCAACCACACATCAAGGAATAATTGCTCCTTTTTTTTAACCCTGTGAAAAGAAAAACTTCCATGATATCTGTTGCAGCCATTACTATACCCCTACCTGACTCTCCCACTCAGCACCTCCCCCCCAAGCCCTTACTTACCCATCAGAAGTCCAACACCGTAATCCTCTGGGGACCACAGACATGTCTTCACTCTTCAAAGTCAGACCGCGAACAAAAGAAACAGGTATGTGGTTCAGTGCATTTCAATGGGGTCTTGAACTTGGCATAACTTAGCCATTTTTGCATATTTCTGGCCCAAATTTTCAACATGCCTTTTCTGGGAACCCACCTCATGAACATTAGTACTGACATTAGGCAAATCTGTCCAGAAAGGTGATTTTGAGGTCTCTTTGCGAAATCACCTTTCTGGCAGGAGTTGAATATTTTCTCTGCCCTTGTTCATGAGGTGGGGTCATAAGAAGGCTTCTGCACATTTCACTCAGATCCACCCGGTCTGGCCAGGCTGCTTTTAGCTACAGGTTGCCCAAATTATGGAACTCCCTGGCTGCCGATATTAGACACACCACAAGTACTCCCGAACGAAATGCACTTCTTAAAATGCACTTCTCTACCAATTGCTCCTGCTTCCCCCCCTTGAACCCCTTCTCAATACCTAACTACCAGCTGGTATCACCAGTCTGGTTATGCCATTTTTGTCTGCACCAAGTTATTATAATACTACTGACAATGTACCTACTCTAATGTTTAATGACTGCCTTCCATTGCTTGTCCCAAACACATTATGTATTGTTGTTTCTTCTATTTACCATTGTAAACTCCCTACCCCCAAGGCGCATCTGGAATCGAGCGGTACTCTGCTCAGCATGCCTTCCTGGTATATCTCTTAAATAAATAAATAAATGTTGAAAATTTGGTGTAAAAATATTTAAAAACAACAAAACTATTAGAATGTGTTGAATTTTGCGAATGCAAGCTCATAAGTTTGGTAATTTTTACCCCAGTATTACAACATAGCCATTTCTTTACAGCACCTCATGAATGTGACAGCTGTCAGTTTTCAAATCCTGGCCAAAATGTGTTTTTACATCCCGAAATGTGATTTTACAGTCCTTGTGCTGAATCACCTTTTAGGCAAGAGTTCAACATTTTCTATGCCCTTCTTCATGAGGTGGGGTCATAAGAAGGTTATGTTAAAAAGTTTGGTATCAAAATATTAAAAAACAAACTAAGTTATGCACCTATGTTGAATTTTGCGAGCACATGCTTGTAACTTTGGTTAATTTTCAATCTTTTTTTAAACTCAATTTTACTGTTGAATAACAGCATACATACAAAGTAACCATCTTCAAGAATTCTCAATATTTTTACCCCAAATTTACAACATAGCCATTTCTTTACAGCACCTCATGAATGTGACAGCTGTCATTTTCCAAATCCTGACCAAAATGCATTTTTACATCCTGAAAGGTGAGTCCATGGTCCCTGCGCGAAATCACCTTTTGGGCAGGAGTTACAAAATTTCTGTTCCCTTCTTCATGAGGTCTTGTCATAAGAATGTTATGTTGAAACATTGGTGTAAAAATATTTAAAAAACAATAAAGTTATGAGTCTACATTGAATTTTGTAAATGCAAGCTCATAACGTTGGTACTTTTCAATATTTTTACCCCAGATTTACAACATAGCCATTTCTTTACAGCATCTCATGAATGCAATAGCTGTAATTTTCAAATCCTGGCCAAAATGTGTTTTTACATCCCAATAGGCGATTTCACAGTCCCAGCATGAAATCACTTTTTGGGCAGGAGTTAAAAAATTTCTGGGCCCTTGTTCATGAGGCAGGGTCATAAGAATGTTATGCTGAAAATTTGGTGTAAAAATATTTAAAAACAACAAAGCTATGAGCCTATGTTGAATTTTGTGAATTCTTGCTCGTAACTTTGGTAATTTTCAATATTTTTACCCCAGATTTACAACATAGCCATTTCTTTACAGCACCTCATGAATGTGACAGCTTTAATTTTTTAAATCCTGGCCAAAATGTGTTTTTACATCCTGAAAGGTGATTTCGTGGTCCCTGCATGAAATCACCTTTTCAGCAGGAGTTAAAAATTTTCTGTGCCCTTGTAAAAGAGGCAAGGTTATGTTGAAAATTTGAGGTAAAATATTTAAAAACAACAAAGTTATGAAACTATGTTGAATTTTGTGAACGCAAGCTCGTAACTTTGGTAATTTTCAATATTTTTATGCCAGATTTACATCATAGCCATTTCTTTACATCACCTCATGAATGTGACAGCTGTCAGTTTTCAAATCCTGGCCAAAATTTGTTTTTACATTCTGAAAGGTGATTTTACAGTCCCTGTGTGAAATCACCTTTTGAGCAGGAGTTCAACATTTCCTGTGCCCTTCTTCATGAGGCAGGGTCATAAGAAGGTTATTTTAAAAAATTTGGTGTCAAAATATTAAAAAAACAACTATGTTATACACCTACATTGAATTTTGCAAGCACATGCTTGTAGCTTTGGTTAATTTTCTATTTTTTTATTTAAACTCAATGTTATTGTTGAATAACAGCATACATACAAAGTAACCATCTTCAAGCATTCTCAATATTTTTACTTCAAATTTACAACATAGCCATTTCTTTACAGCACCTCATGAATGTGACAGCTGTCATTTTTCAAATCCTGACCAAATGTGTTTTTACATCCCAAAAGGTGATTCCATGGTTCCTGCATGAAATCACCTTTTGGGTAGGAGTTAAAAATGTTATGTTCCCTTCTTCATGAGGTAGTGTCATAAGAAGGTTATGTTGAAAAATTGGTGTAAAAATATTTAAAAAAAGCTATTAAGTTATGAGCCTACACTGAATTTTGCAAATGCAGGCTCGTAACTTTGGTAATTTTCAATAGTTTTACCCCAAATTTTCAACAATTCAATTCAATTTTATTTTACCCGGGAATACACCATTGAGAAGGACTCATTTACAAAGTGGTCCTAGGGACATGCATAATAGTACAATACACAATGCAGTAGCATAACAAAGCAAGGGTAAAAAAGTAGGTATTAGGTTTACAGTACTTGAGATGGTCAACAGAGAATAGGCTAATGGCAACATAACAATCAATAGATTATACTTCAGGAGCATACATAGGAGTGAGCACAATACAAGAACTACTAGGTGCATAATGAGGCTAAGGTATGACAATATAGAGAATAGTGGATATGGGGGGAGGAGGAGAAAAGTAGAGGGAGACAGTAGCACAGAAAGAGAAGGAAGAGAAATGGGTAAGGCAGTAGCATAGCGCAAAGTAGAAAGAGAAAAGAGGAAGACAGGAGCATAGAGCTGAGTGGGAGGAGTAATTGGACAGGAAAAGGGATAGCTATGTAGTAGGTAGAAGAATGAGTATAAGGGCAGCAGAGACCAGGGTAGAGGGGAATGGCAGTGCTGGGAGCATCTTTAGAAGTGCTAAGGTTGGGTGAGCAGCAAACAATAGCCTAAATGGTTGACTAGGTGAAACATTGACATTTATCTACCAATGCAGTTTTTAACATGGATTTAACGGTGTTTAGACCAATCAGCTGGGTAAGTTTTAAGGTGTCTTGGATAGTATTCCACAGTGACGGACTAGAGAAACTGAGAGAGGCAGTGCCAAAGCAGGACCTAATTCTGGGGATGTAGAGACGAATAAAATCATAATGTCTGAGAGAGTACAAACATGAGGAGATACTAAAAAGGTCATAGATGTAACTAGGTAGCTCCAGGGAGAGTGCTCTGTAGGCCCAGAGGGACGCATTATGGCTTCTTATAACAGGTAAGGACAGCCAGCCTAATTGTGCATAGAGCATGCAATGATGAGTGTTAGATGTAGAATTTGTAAAAACCTTATCGCCGTGTGGTAAAGGATATCAAATTTTGCAAGGGCAAAGGGATCAGTGCTGGGACCAGTCCTATTCAACATCTTCATCAGTGACATTGCACAGGATCTAGAAGGCAGAATTTCACTGTTCGCTGATGACACAAAGCTCTGTAACAGAGTAGACACACCAGAGGGTGTAGACAGAATGTGAAGGGACCTGCAGAAACTTGAAGAATGGTCAAGGGTTTGGCAGTTGAAATTCAATGCAAAGAAGTGCAAGATAATGCATATGGGGCACAAAACCCTGGCACAATAGATCAGTTGGGGTGAGAATATAGCATGCACCAAGCAGGAAAGGGATCTTGGGGTTGTCATCTCTGATGACCTCAAGGTAGGAAACAGTGTGACAAGGCATCAGGTAAAGCAAATAGGATGCTGGGATGTATAGGCAGGGGCATCACCAGCAGGAAAAGAGAGGTCATAATTCCACTATACAAGACACTAGTGAGGCCCCACCTGGAGTACAGTGTACAGTTCTGGAGACCATACCTACGTAAGGACATAGACAGGGTAGAGAAGGTTCAGAGGAGGGCAACAAAGATGGTGCATGGATTGCATCATAAGTCCTATGAAGACAGGTTGAAGGAACTGAACATGTACTCCCTGGAGGAGAGGAGGGAGAGAGGGGATATGATAGAGACATACAAGTATCTTACAGGGAGAAACAGGGTGCAGGAAAACACTATTTTTAAGCGAAAAAGGTTTTCCAGGACTAGAGGGCATGGGATGAAGTTGGAGGAGGGGACGATTCAGAGGAAACATGAGAAAGAATTTCTTCACAGAACGGGTGGTGGACAAGTGGAACACCCTGCCAGAGGAAGTGGTGGGGGCTGAAACAATCACGGGATTTAAGAATGCATGGGATAGACATAAAGGAATTCTAGAGGTCAGGGGTAAGGGGAAACAGACTTCTAGGAAAACAAACTGAACTTACAAGCTCAAATGGGCAGACTGGGTGGGCCATAGGCCCTTATCTGCCGACACTGTCTATGTATCTATGTATCTATGTTTTAGGACCATGATGATAAAGTAAATCAACGTAGTCAAGAAGGGGCAAAAAGGTTGATATGACAAGCCTTAGCTTAGCTTTGACGGTTAGCATATGCCGGATCCTGTTGAAAAGTCTCAGCCTTTGCTTAAGTTTTTTAGTAAGTTCCTCTATATGAGTAGAAAAGGAGAATCTGTTGTCTAGCCAGAACCCAAGGTATTTAAATTTGTCAACAGACTCAATAGTTTCACCCAAGAGGGTTGTGATCCGAAGGCAGCCATTTCTTTACAGCACTTCATGAATGCGACAGCTGGCATTTTTTCAAATCCTTCCAAAAATATGTTTTTGTATCCCAAAAGATGATTTTGCAGTCCCTGCACAAAATCACCTTTCAGACAACAGCGGAAAACTTTCTCTGCACTTCTTCATGAGGTGGGGATGTAAGAAGGCAATGTTGACAATTTGGGACAAAAATACTAAAATATTACAAAGTTATGAGCCTGCATTAAAATTTAGTGTAAATGCTCAGTGTAGCATGGTGCAGGGAAAGGGCTGGCCAGCACAAAAGGGAACACAGCAGTTCCAAGAAGTTTCCCTTGCACTCAAATGGAAAAAACCACAGCTACTGGAAGTAGAATGAACTTGCTTTAATGCCAAATCCAAAGTAGCAGTTATCGGTGGACAGACTCAAGATGCCCACTACCAGCCCCAGCACTTCAAGTGTCTAAACCCTTCATCAGGGAGTGTGGCTAAGTGGGAGACATGATAAATTTATTCTACAACTTATAAATTTTAAGTAACCAAAATTAATTATATTAAACAAAATACAAAAATTTTGAAAGTAACAGAATTAACATTTATCAGTGTTTGCGCTCTGTTGTATGAAATATACAGTCACTTAGATTAATGACTTATATCATGGGGTAAATCCTAAATCATTTCAAACAAGGAGCTAGAACACAATATACAGTCAAAGTAAAAGGGGACTTGGAGTGAGGTAGCATGTCTGTGATTACAGAGATGCAGATACTGGAAGTAGAATTAAAATGCTTTAATGTCAAATCCATTGTAACAGATATCTGTGGATGGATTCAAGACACCCACTACGATGTAATCCCAGACATGCTACCTCACTCCAGGTCCAATTGTTTGTATTTTGTTCAATATAATTAATTTTGGTTACTTAATATTCATCAGCTATCTGTTACTTTCAATTTGGCATTAAAGCATTTTAATTCTACTTCCAGTATGTGTGGTCTTTCCGTCTAAGTGCAATGGAAACTTCTTGGGACTGCTGCATTTAAATTTACAAATGCAGGCACCTAACTTTGGCAATACATAATCCACACAGTGCACCACAATGCATCTACTACCCCAGGGCTTCTATACCAGTGGCAAACATCTGGCATTGACAAATGCTTGTCTTACATAGGTAGAAGTTAAGATTCACAGTATTAGTCATAATAAGGAACACTGCACCATCTGTAAGACATACCCTGTCTGTCTGCCTGTTTTACAACCTAACCCTACATAGGTAGAAGCTAGCATTTAACAGTTTTCTTTGTAGTTCTAATTTTTATTAAGGACATTCCCTGGTGTTTCAAATTCCCATTTTTCTGATGCCGCTGAACATGCTTTCAAGGCCATTTACTGGTACAAGTACACTCTTAAATACAGATTTTTTTTAACCAGGATAGACACACTAAGCTGAAGCTTGTTTACAGGTGCAACCTGGGAGCACAACGAAGTTAAGTGACTTGCTCAGGGTCATACAGTATGCAAGTGGAGGCTGTGGGATTCAATATATGAAACCATTATTAGAATAATGATTTATTCTATTATGTTGTATCTAGCTAAGATTATATACAGGATGACTGTGAGGAAATTAACTCCTACAATTGTAGCTGTTGACATCATTCAATGCCCTGCCTTTATGTGTCAGTCTGTCTGTTTTTGGTTACATAGAAACATAGAAACATAGAATTTGATGGCAGATAAGGACCGCTTGGCCCACCCAGTCTGCCCATTTCCCTACCTACTGGATAAGCTGCAGATCCTAGTTAACCAGCAGCCTACTTCTTCCTAACCCTCACACCCCAGAACTGCCTTATGACTATCCCATGCATGCTTGAATTCCACCACTGATTTTGACTCCACAACCTCCTCTGGAAGGTCGTTCCATGCATCCACAACCCTCTCTGTGAAAAAATACTTCCTTAAATTACCTCTGAGCCGCCCCCTCTATCTTCAAATTGTGCCCTCTTGTTCTTGCACACCTCTTTTTTTGAAAGATGCTACCCTCTTGGACTTTGTTGATTCCCTTGAGGTACTTGAAAGTTTCTATCATGTCCCCCCTCTCCCTCCTTTCCTCGAGGCTATACATATTAAGCTCCTTAAGTCTCTCTTCATACGTCTTCCGGTGCAGACCCTGCACCATTTTAGTTGCCCTCCTCTGGACAGCTTCCATCCTGTCTATGTCTTTGCAGAGATTGGGTCTCCAGAACTGCACACAGTACTCCAGATGGGGTCTCACCAGCTGTCTGTACAGAGGGATAATAACTTCCTGTTTTCTACTGGTGATGCCTCTCCGCATCCCAGTATCGCCCAGCCCTCCTTGCTGCCCTCTCACATTGCTTGCCCATCTTTAGGTCATCTGATATGACTACCCCAGGTCCCTCTCCATTTTTGTTGTTGTTAGTATCTCACCCCCCATTATGTACTCTTCCCCTGGGTTTTTGTTTCCCAAGTGCATTACCTTGCACTTCTTAGCATTGAATCTAAGCTGCCATACATTTGACCATTCCTCTAACCTTGCCAAGTCCCTTCTCATCCTTTCCACCCCACCCTGTGCATCAACTCTGTTGCAGATCTTAGTGTCATCTGCAAAGAGACATACTTTTTCTTCCAGTCCTTCTGCAATGTCGCTTATAAAGACATTGAAGAGGACCGGTCCTAATACTGAACCCTGCGGTACCCCACTAGTAACCCTCCTTTCTTCTGAGTGGACTCCATTTACTATTACTCTCTGTGTCCTATTCTCCAGCCAATTCTTTACCCAGGCTGTCATCTTGGGACCCACACCCAGGCTGGCTAACTTGTATATTAACCTTTTGTGTGGGACTGTGTCAAATGCCTTGCTAAAGTCTAGGTAGGCCATGTCCACAGCCCCTCCCTGATCTACTACTTTGGTCACCCAGTCAAAGAAATCTATCAGATTCGTCTGGCATGACCTTCCCGCTGTGAATCCATGCTGCCTAGGGTCCTGTGCCCCTCTGGCCTCTAGATACTCGACAATTCTTTCCTTTAGAAGTGATTCCATCATTTTCCCTATCACTGATTACTCTGTTTCTTTTATATTAAAGTCCTTGTCATTCTGCATGTACTTTTGAATTCTTTGAATAGCTTTCCAGCAAGTTTTAATTTTTATTTGGATTTTTCAATTATTTTTGTTCTGAACCGACCACCTCTGTAACCGCAGTTTTGAAAGCAGATATAACCAAAATAAGCATGGCAACCCAATATTTCTTTCTTTTACAATAACTGCAACCATATTCTACATTTATCAAAAGAGTTTTAGGAAAATGACGTGGGACTGAAATTGTTTTATGCATAGAAACATATAACTATTTCCTCCATTTGGGGAATGTTAGTTCAAAAGAGTGTAATAATAATGGTAATTTACTCTTTATTTTTGCATTTGTGGAACAAATGAAGCAAACATCATGACACATGATATGCCCTTGTTTCACTTTTTCTTTCACAATAATATTGACACCTAAAACATCGATGCTATAACTACATAAAACAATCTTACCCCTTACAGATTTTTGTCCATGAAGAGGGATTAAGTCTCACCATGTAACTTAAACACTAGCATGGCAACCCATGTGTTTTTTGTTGTGGATTTTAAATGTTTAGATGACCTTCATGTTCTGGGCAAAAAAATTTAAATTTGACATGGAGTTGCTGAAACACCAGGGAACATCCTTAAATTTTCTTTAAAAAGATCAAATACTTAGCCGGCCCAGTGGCACTTAGAGCTGAGCCACTGGACGCCTCACCTGAGGCTATGTTGGCAACCCGGGTTCGTGAATACCTCGGGTCATCAGGCAGCCAGCTTTGGGGGGGGGAACAGAGTGGGATCAAGCAGCTGGAAGACAGCTGTCCCCTCCCAAGGGTGGTTGCCCGCACCCCCCGTAGTTCCGCTCCTACCTGGTGGAGGTCTGGTGGGAAGTGTAAGTGGGTGGGGGTGGCAGCAATAACAAGGGGTGGGGTGGAAGGGCCAAGCAGATGCCCAACATGCATGTGCGCCTCCACACACGCATATGTACATATTTGCCAGGGTCCCAGGTATGGGAGAAAAACGTGGTAAAAACACTAAAAAATCGATACAGAATAAAAAAAGATCAAATACTGGTACAGTACAAATAACTGCAGTTGCAACATGTCAAGAAAATACTGTTAGTACAATGCATTACAGACAGTTTTGATAATCATCATACTGTGGCAAGAAAAACATGCTAGACAGCATAGTCTGATAATACAGAAACGATAAAATGTGGACTGACCTTAAACATTGAAGCAGGATTAAAATAAGGAAACTATAATCTGCAATAACAAGATGAGTTAAACCACAAACAAGTATCATGAAGGATGTGCCTGGTTCCAAGGACTACAAACATGCAGGAGTTACAGAGCACCATGGGGTAAACAATACTATGTCTATTCATGGCAGTATAAAGGGCCTCAAAAAATTATCATTTACTACATCATCAGGGGCTCCTTCATGTTCTCGCATCACTAAGGTAGCGCAGGTAAGGGCCCCATATATGAGAGTAATACTGCTGCTTACTTATGGCCAGATGGCTGAGTAGCTCGTGAGGTGCTAGGGCTCCTACTGCATTTTTTCAATTGAGTAGTGAGGGAGAATCAGTGGGTTTTCACCTCTGCAAAATGACACGTTTGGCCTCTATGGCTGCAGTTCCTAGCTACTTTCTGTGGTAAGGGTCTAGACGGGGACCTGCCTGCAGTAGGCCAAGGACAGACACCAAAAAGGGGAAAGAGATATGAGGGCTCCCAGAGCAGCCTGGCAAGTGTTGTGGATGCCCTACCAGAAACCAGTTGTATACAGGCTGCAAGCTGCCTCTGACGTCTACTGAGGATTACTGCAGAACAGTAAGTGTGATTCATGTAATTCTTGCAGAGATGTATAAGTACAACACTGATCTTGACAACTGTGTTGCTTGGATTTTAAACAAAGAGTGATTTAAGGTGCATGGCACTGGATAGGGGCCTGAGGGGTGGAGAGGCAGAGAATTAGGCTGCCATATTGAGTCAGGTCAGGCCACGTCCATGAGGTTCTTTTCTTTTTCTTTCCTTTTTTGTTCCTTTTAGCTTTTTACCCCTCTGGAAACCCCACATCTGTCACCACCTCCCCCTGACTGGCACCTCCCTCCCCTGGACTTACCTGGAGTGAGTCCCCCACAGCTTTTCCCCTGTGGTGGGGCTGGAAAGGGAGGGTCGTTCTTCCCCCTAGGTCCATAATCCAGAATTGCTCTAGGCATCCAGGTGGCAGTGAGGCCTGTGGAAGTGTGTAGAGCAGTGGACCGCCTTCTGGTCCCTTTTTCTGTTTTCTCCGAGGTGCCCTTGCCATGGCGGCATGTCACGATGTACATGTAGAGGCACGCATCCCTTGCAGAACTGCAGCCCCTCCCTTCAAGTCACTCATTGTCTGCCTTACCACTGGGCCTCCACCTAAGGACAGTCAAAGGCCACATCCGCTGGCCACCCCTCCCCAGGAGAAGAGAGCAGTCCCTGGGATGCACAATTATCGGCCACCCCACCAACCCCCAGCAAGTGGTTTTCATTCCTAAACATGGTCTTCCAGCATGGTAGGAGGTAAGGCTTTTAATGCTTCAGCCCTCCACGCCAACAGGCTGCCCAGGATTTTTTCTAACTGTCTATATTCACATACTTGAACAATAAATTCGCTCACTTCTCCTGCAGTAGTGGCGTAAATGAGGGTTTGCATATACATACCGAATAAAAAGTAGAGAAGGAAAGAAAATGGTCAGGGAGGCAAAGGTAGACATGGAGCTGGGTATTGTGGGGGGCTGGGTGGGAAGAACAATTCTTCAGATATGTTAAGGAAAAAGGAAGCAGGGAGATGGTACTGTTAGGCTACAATATCGGAAGAGGAGAAGATGGTGCTAGAGGAAGATGAACAAAAAGCAGCTGTTCTTAACAATTACTTCTGCACTCTCTTCACAAGGCAAGACAGTGAGCCCCTGCCTGAAAGTGGCATCAAGGCAGCTGTCAAGAGGATTCCTTAAATAAGACAGCCAGTATTTACCAGAGAAAGGGTCCGGAAGTCGCTTGAAGTTCTAACAGTAGCTAAAGTCCAAGGGCCAGATGGGATGCACCCGTTGGTGCTCAAGAAATTGGCTGCAGGACTGGCTAAACCCCTGGGAGGACTATTTATAGCTCAGTTCAGACAGCGGTAGTTCCAAAAGACTGGAGAGTAGTGGATGTAATTCTGCTACACAAGGAGGGTGGACTGGGAGCAACTGGGAAATTACAGACCTGTCAGCCTTACCTCTGTAGTGGATAAACTGATGGAGTCACTGATCAAAGAGGACCTTGTGAACTACCTAAAGATCAGTGGTCTACAGGACAGTAAACAGCATGTATCTGTGGCAGGGAGGTCTTGTCAGACCAACCAGATAGTTTTCTGTGACTGGGTAACCAAGGTGGTACATAAGGGCCACGCTGTGAATTTACCGTACTTTGATTTCAGCAAGGCTTTTTGACATGGTACCACGCAGAAGATTGCTGAAGAATCTGGAAAACCTACATAACTTGGGACTTAGATGGGTAGAAAACTGGCTAAAGGAAAGACAGCAGAGGGTGGTGGTAAATGGTGTCAAATCAGAAGAGAGGGAGGTCACGAGTGGCGTGCCACAAGGATCTGTCCTGGGTCCTTTCCTCTTCAATATGTTCATCAGCAGCATTGGAGATGGACTTCAAGGCAAGTTGTGTCTCTGTTGATCACCTGAAGCTCTGCAATAGGGTAGATAGCAACAAAGGGATCAGGGAGATGCAGCGGGATCTTGAAAGACTAGAGGGGCAGTCAAAGGTTTGGCAGTTGAAATTTAAAGCAAAAAAATGCAAGGTTATGCACATGGGGGAAAATACAAACAAAACAGAGCACTGGACAGCAGGGGTTAAACTGAGCATTATGGCAGATGAAAGGGATCTGGGAGTCATCATTAGTGACTTCCTCAATCAAGCCAGTGTAACAAGGCCTATACTAAGGCTAATGGGATGCTGGGGTGTATTGGAAGGGGTACTGACAGCAGGATAAAGGAGGAATGACTACCTCTGTATAGGTAATTGGCGAGGCT
Source organism: Neoceratodus forsteri (assembly GCA_016271365.2). Taxonomy (NCBI): domain Eukaryota; kingdom Metazoa; phylum Chordata; order Ceratodontiformes; family Ceratodontidae; genus Neoceratodus; species Neoceratodus forsteri. The sequence continues at coordinate 1,552,748,374 of CM057450.1, forward strand.
GCACCTGGAAAGTTATGCTCATTTCTGGAGTCCTCACTTAAGGAAGGAGAGAGAGGGGGACAGGCTGGAGATTGTGCAACACAGGTTGACCAAGGTGACTCTGGGCCAACATGACAGATCTTACAAAGATCGTCTCAAGGCACTGAACGTGTACTCACTGGAGATCAGGTTAGAGAAGGGGATATGACAGAGACCTTCAAGTTCCTGAATGGAATAAACAAGTTGAAATGTGAGGAACTATTTGGCAGGAGTAGGGTCAAGAACCCAAGGTCACAAGTGAAAACTGGTGGTGTGGGGGGGGGGGGTTAAGAGGGATGTGAGGAAGTTCTATTTTACAGAAAGGGTGGTGGAGCTGTGGAACAGTCTGCTAGCAGAGGTGGTGGGTGCCATGCCAAGACCATAAATTGTTTCAGGCATGGCTAGGACAGAGTGAAGGGTTTGGTGGTTGCTCAGGTTGGTAGCAGTAGGGAGGGTAGTGGGGGAGGCACTGGGAGGGATAAAACCCTGTATAGACAATAGGTTTCTGGGCAGATAGGAAATTCTGGGGAGACTAGATGGACCTTTGGTCATTTTCTGTCATCATTGTCTATGTTTCTTTGTGTGCTTCTCCCGATTTGCTATGCTGCAACTAGAGACTCCAACTTGCAAGGATGTTCGGCTTTGTCTGCAGTGTCCCATCTTCGGAGTTCTGCCTCCACCTTCCTTTGTAGGCAGTCGTGATGCAGCTCATCTGTTTTCCATATCCTCTTAGGTATGTAAGGAAGTCATAGCCCCAGTGGCAGAATATCAGACACTCAATTCGTCGATCAGCTTGTCAAGTTTTTATGAAGTCCATGGGTCCTTTGCCCATAGGTACATTAGCAAACATTTTAAGTCACCTTCCACGTGTGAGAGTACTGCTTCAGGTTCTGACAACACAAACAGTGGTCACAACAATTTTGCCAAAGTCTTTTCTTAACCTTGCAGAGCGTAACGCTCATGTCCATATGACTTGAAAGATGTTTTCAGGGGACTTGGGGCATCCTCCTATCACATGCTCTGCGAGTGCCAGCTAGTCTGTATCGATCGTCACTCTCAGCTTAGAGTTCTGGCTCTGATTCAGCCTCTGCATTTGCCGTACTCTTGTAAGTGGTGGGAGGCCTCCACCCACACTGAGCCATTAACTCAGGTTGTTGTTCTCCATGTCCATTGTCAGAGACTGCCATGCAGATTCCTCAGTCGCTGATTCAGTGGTTGCAGCGGTGGCAGCAACTGGTACCTCATCCTCCCAGGCTAACAACTCAGTGTACAGCTGCTAACCACATATATGCTTGTGCAACATAATTTAGATGTTTATTTGGCTTGGCTCTTTCCCTCTGAATTTTTACTCTCAGAAGAGGTGGCAGAAACCATTTCTTGAAGCTAAAGGAAACAGGTAGCTCAAAGAGCTGCACGAGAAGAAAGGGGAGGGGTAGGAGGTGGTGTGAGAAACACTAGGTAGTGATTGTGTGACTGTTAGGGGTTTATGTGCAGCCTTTCATAAAACCACAGGCTAGCCTTCCAATCCAGTGTGTAGCTGCCAGCCACATATGTGCTTGTGCAACATAACTAAGATGTTTATTTGGCTTGATTCTTTTCTGCTGGAGTTCCACTCTTGGTAGAGGCGCCAGTGTCCATTTCTTGAGGCTAAAGGGAATACATAGCAAAAAAAGTCAAAAGACCAGAGAGTGTAACGGAGCTTGCCTCCTCCAACTCACAGAGTGGAGCCAGTAACACTGTGCTACTCTCTTTTCAGGAGAGACAGGGAAGGGGGGAAGGGTTGTAATATATTGTAAGGGAAGGAATCAAGACCACAGAAGTGCAGGGGCATCCATTGGGTTACTTTCTGTTCAGGAGAGACAGGGAAGGAAGGAGAGGTCGTATTATATGTAAGGGAGGGACTCAGAGCCACAGACGTGCAGGGGCACCCAGAGGAAAAGGAAGGGCTAAAGGTGCTGTGCATCATCCTGGAGATGGGCACTGGAACCACTATATGTAGAGGGGTGGTATACAGAGGGAGAGGACTTAGATAAGGTACTTGGGGAAGCCATCATCAGGATAGAAACTAATGGGGAGGTGCTGCTAGTTAGTGACTTCAGTCTGCCAGATTTAGATTGGAGCCTTCCAACTGCAGCTTCAGCAAGGAGCAGGGCCATCCTTGACTCCCTACAAGGGGCTTCTCTCATGCAGCTAGTCAATGAACACATGAGGGACTGGGCAGTACTGGACCTGGTGCTTATAAACAGGGACAGCATTGCAGATGTCACCGTGGGCAGTCTCTTAAGCACCAGTCATCACATTGTGGTTTAACATTAAGACTGTAACAGAGGTGGGGGGGCACTAACGAGCCAATAGTATATCTACACGCATCTGTCAGAGCTCCATGGTTTCAAGTGGTATATTCAAACTTATCTAAGGAATAAGCTATTTGGGGATTTCTTTGTTTTACTTATGTTTTGAGTTAAATACCTGCTTACTGCGATGGAGAAGTTTATTTCCCTGAAATTAGCTGGTACAGGTGTTCCAGTGCATGGGCCTGTACAGGTAGCTGGAGCAGGAGCCTCACTGGCGGTGGTCTGTCTTGATACGGGCGCTAAACCCAAGGCGTCTCAGAAGCCAACTCTCACTGCTATTCAGTTATTATTGGGAGAGTTTCAAGCTGAAGTGAGGGAGTCGACAGCACAAATTGAAGCTTTGCTTTTGGATAGTTCCGTCCGATGTTCGGCAGTGGAGACAAGAATGGAGAAAGCAAAGAGTTTAATCGAGAAGAAGGAGGAGGAGGAGATCAAGGGAATCTCGGCCCGCATCCTCACGATGGAAGGGGCTACAAATGCAGCTTTACATGAGCAGCTGGCTCAAATGACGAGGTTGGAGCGGATTGAGAATAGTCTCTTGCGGAAAAATTTAAGGCTGATTGGTTTACCTGCTGATATTCCTAATGTTGAACTGAGGGATACTGTACAGAAGGCTTTATCCGCTATTTTCTCTTTGGAAGTACCTCTGGTTCTTGAATCTTTATTTTGCCCAGTTTCCTGACAAACTAAGGATTCTACCCAGCAATCTGCAGCCAGATATATTATATTAACATTTCAATCTGTCTCTGAGTGGAACAGAATATTGCAGTTAATGCGGCAAAAAAGCAGCTGTTTTACAAAAGACATCGGATACATTTGAATCCAGACTTATGTGTACAAACTCAGAGAAGAAGAAAGCGTTTTTTGCCGATTCTATCTGAATTTAAAGATGCCGGTTTAAATGCGGTTCTACTCACTCCTGCTCGTTTAAAGGTACTTTTTCAAGAGAAAAATAATTTTTTTGATGATCCAGACTCAGCAAGATCTTTTTTTGAGAGTAATGTGAAAATCTCAGAGGACATTGGTTATGATTTTGAGGAGGAAGAAGATGCTGCCAAGGTGACCAAGTATCACCCAGTCTAATGTTTTTTTTTAATACTGATGCTTTTCTCATGATAAGCTTGATACCGGAGTTGATTAAATAAGACGTCCAGCTTATTGTTTAATTTTTGATTTGTAGGGATGGTTAAACTTGGAGAGCTGACAGACCTTATAAAAATTTCTTTTTTTTTCTTTGGCAAAAGCATGTAAAGTAAGAAAATCATTTTACACCCCCCCCCCTTAAAATATATATAAAAAAGTGTGCCTTATTTAATTGCAATGGAACTGAATTAGGGTATGAATTTTCTTAATGGAATTCTTTAATACTTGTAATTGTAACTGATTTTTTTTTCTGTCTTAAGGAATATAAATTAAAGTACAAAAAAAAAAGATTGGAACAGAGGCTAATCACATGAGGATGAGGGTCCTGGACTTTAGGAAGGCAGATTTTAAAGAAATGGAAGACTGCCTCAGAAACTGCCTCACAGGGCAGATTGCCACAGAGGGGTAGAGGCACAGTGGGGAGGGCATAATTATGGAAAAAAAACATCTGTGTAAAGGAAGTAAGTGAAATCAGAAAGAAAAAGAAACTGTTACAATTCTGTAGAGAAGTGGTGAAGGTGGTGAAGGAAAAAAGGGTGGCATTCAGGAGGTGTAAGGAAATGCAGAGGGATGAGGACAGGAAGGTGTACCAAATAAAATGGGAAGGGGGGGTCGGGAAAGGCTGTGATGGGAACAAAGGTGCAGGCAGAGGAAAGGATAGCAAAGGAGTAGCTAAAGGGGATAAGACTTTCTTCAGGTACATAAGTGAGAAGAGGTAAACAAGGGGAGGGATAGTGAAGATAAGAAGGGCAGTGAGAGGAAACTGCATAGAAGAAGACCATGAAGAATCTGCCATCCTGAACAGGTACTTCTGCTAAGTCTTCACAATGGAAGGTGGGGGATGGACCACCAGGTAGAAGGAACAAGGGGGTAGGGTGGACACAAGTCCATTTTCAGAGGAAAGAGTCCTGAAGGGTCTTGCAGTTCTGAAAGTGGACAAGGCTATGATCTCGACAGGATACACTCAAGGGTATTAAAGGAACTGCCAGCTACCCCACTGATGGCCTTATTCAGCAGCTCACTGGAAACAGATATGGTTTTGAAGGACTGGAGGAGAGCAGACGTGGCCCCTCTCCATAAGAGCAGCAGCAGGAAAGAGGCCAGTACCTACTGGCTGGTCAGTCTCACATCAGTGGTGGGGAAATTAATGGAAACCCTGTTAAAGGAAAGGCTGGCAGAGTATCTTGAATCCAACGGGCTGCAATACTGCTTAAAGAAAGAATAGCAGTACACCTAGAATCCAACGGTGCCCAGGATCTGAGGCAACATGGATTCACAGCAGGTAGGTCATGTCAGATGAATCTGACAGATTTCTTTGACTGGGTGACGAAGGAAGTAAATGTGGGGTGGTGGTGGACATCACCTACCTCAATTTCAGCAAGGCCTTTGACACCGTCCCACATAAGAGGCTGGTTAATAAGATGGGTAGTTTGGGCATGGGCCACAAGATGGTAAACTGGGTTAGAAACTGGCTAATGGACAGGCGGCAGGGGGTAGCGACAAATGGGATACAATCCAGTGAGAGGGGGGTGACCAGCGGGGTACCTCAGGGATCAGTTCTTGGGCCAGCCCTGTTCAATGTCTTCATTAGTGACATTGTGGAAGGACTGGGGGGAAAGGTCTGCCTGTTTGCAGATGACACCAAGATCTACAACAGAGTGGATACTCCAGATGGGGTGGAGAAAATGAGGAGGGACCTGGGGAAGCTTGAAAAATGGTCTGAAGTGTGGCAACTAAGGTTTAATTCAAAGAAGTGCAAAATTATGCACCTGGGACAAAGGAACCCTGGGGAGAACTACAGGATTTGGGGGGGCGTTGCTGACGATCACCAAGGGAAAAAGAGATCTGGGGTTATTATTTCAGATGACCTGAAGGTGTCTAAGCAGAGTACAAAGACTGCAGGGAGGGCCAGTGGCATGCTGGAGTGCATAGGCAGAGGTATCACTAGCAGAAGGAGGGAGGTGGTGTTGCCTTTGTATAAAACACCAGTCAGGCCTCACCTAGAGTACTGTGTGCAATTCTGGAGGCTGCACCTTCATAAGGACATTGACAGGGTGGAGACGGTCCAGAGAAGGGCGACTAAGATGGTACAGGGATTGCACCACAAAACCTATGAAGAGAGATTAAAGGACCTCAATATGTACCCATTGGAAGAGAGGAGGGAGAGGGGGGACATGATAGGAACAGTCAAGTACCTTAAAGGAAGGCTGTCATAAACCCTATTTTCCTGCCAGCCACTACTTACCTGCCAACTTGCAGTGAGAGAGGTTCATGTCTGTTGTAGTACATGTCTTTCACTTTAAATGTGCATTTTATGTCCTGGAGTGAGAGGCGCCATGTCCTGGATTGTAACGGCAAGAGCCACAACCTGCATGCAAATTCGAATTCTTAGCTTCCTGTTGTGTGCAGAACACCGCTTCATGATGATCGGGTCATGTTTTTACAAAGTAAAAAGAAACATTGTGCCTGGTAGTATTGGTTGAGCTCTTCCTCTAGAAACAAACCCCGTCAAAAATGGAGCAGTCTAACCTATTTAATTCTGTTAATGAAATTTGCAGCCCTGAGTTCGGGCATGCGCGGTAGCATACGCTACCGTGCATGCCCCGAACTCAAGGCACTATTCGATAACAAGGAAATAAGTTAATTCTTCCATTTTTAAGCGATGTTATTTCTGAAGCTCAACCAATACGACAATGTTCTTTACTTGTACCCGTCATCCGCAACAATGGTCCGCTCACAACAGGAAGATAACTAAGCTCACCAACTAGCCCACAAGGTCAAGCTCGGTCTTCCAGTGCGGCAGCACTGTCAGAATGATGCTTCCAGGACAGCACTAGCAACCTCCATCAAGGCAACAAAGGACTACAATTGCATACCATATGCAAGCTGCAAAACGAAAAAAAAAATAAAGGTTGTACTAATCGGGCGTTTCTGCAGCCCTAGTGATTGGCACAAGAGTTTATGACAGCCTTCCTTTAAGGGCATTAACAAGGTGCAGGGGGAAGACATCTTCCAATATAGGAGGAGTACAAGAATGAGGGGGCATGATATGAAATTAGAAGGTGGCAGGCTAAGAGGGAATGTAAGAAAGTTTTTCTTCATGGAGAGGGTGGGGGACACATGGAACAGTCTGCCACAGGAGGTGGTGGGAGACAGCACTGTGGAAGGATTTAAACATGCCTTGGACAGGAATAAGGGAACCTTAGAGGTGGGTGGAGGGGGGAGAGGCCACTGACCAGATGGGGTCAGAGGCCATAAACAAGTATAGGGCTTACGGGCAGACTGAATGGGCCCAGCAGTCCATATCTGCTGACGATTTCTATATTTCTATGTTTCAATACTCAAGGCAGCATGGATTTATGGAGGGAGGTCATGCCAGATGAATCTGATTTCTTTGACTGTGTGACCAGGGAAATAGATCGGGGAGAGCAGTGGACATGGCCTACCTAGACTTTAGGAGGGCCTTTGACACTGTGTGGCACAAAAGACTGATAAAGAAACTGAGCAGTCTAGGGGTGATATGCAAAGAGGAGAACTCGGTAAGCAACTGAGGGATAGGTGACAGACAGTGGTGTTTAACGGCACTCACTCTAATGATGGGAGAGTGACCAGCAGGGTTCTGCAGGGCTCAGTACTGGGACCAGTCCTCTTCAATGTCTTCATAAGTGACATTGCAAAAGAACTAGAAAGGAACGCATGCCTTTTATACAAATGACACCAAACTCTGTAATAGGATGGAGTCTTAGGAGGGAGTGAAGAGAATGCATAGAGACACTGGGAAACTCGAGGAGTGATCAAGGGCATGGCAGTTTGGGGTTTAATGGCAAAAAGTGCTAAACCATGCACCTAGGGCATACAAACCCAGAAGCAGAGTATGGCATTGGGAGTACTAACAGTTACTAAGCAAGAAAGGCACCTTGGACTTATCGTATCTAATTACCTCAAAGTGGCAGAGCAGTGTGGCCAAGCAGTGGGTAGGGGTAGTGGGATGCTGGGATGCATAGGGAGAGGTATCTCCAGCAGGCAGGGGTGGTGGTGTTGCCACTGTATTGCTTGCTTGTCAGACTCCACCTGGAGTACTGTGTCCACTTATGGAGGTCCCATCTCAGAATGGACATAAACAGGGTAGAGGCAATCCAGTGGAGGGCAACTAAAATGGTGCAAGAGTTGCATCCAAAGCCTCATGAGGAGAGACTGAGGGGTCTCAAGAAAAGAAAGAAGGGGAAGACAGAAGATACCTAGAAAAGAGCAAAAAGATGTTATTAGTTAACAGAAACCAAATGGACAAAAGGCACAAAATAAAAAACAGAACAATTCATGTGTCAGTTACTGCAAATTCAAAAAATTAATATGTACAATATTTACAGCTTCCTAAGGAAGATCATCCAGAAACCTTCATTTATCTATTTGCTCTTTTTTAGGTTTCTTCTGTCTTTATCATCTCTTAAATTGGAGCTAGATTCGGGCTGATTGCAAGAGGTGGCAGATTGCCATCTTTTTTCCTTTCTTCAGAGAATCTTTTAGAAGATTTTGTTGTAATAAAATTATCAAACAATTTGGAACAGAATTCAAATTGAAAACTGAGTATTGGATTTGATAAATTAATATGAAATCTCTACTGCATCAATTTATAGATTTTGATATTTATAGTACAGTGTGTATGTAATGTTAATATTAATGATTGTCTTATATTTATTCATTCACTTTGGGTATTTATTGGTGGCGAAGTTCTCCCCAAAACCACGCCCCCTGATGAAGAGCTATGGCTCGAAGTGCTGCAGCAGTCTGGTGGTGTGCAGTGATTGTCCGTGCCCATGCTTCACTATTTCAGCATTAAAGCTTTTGAAATGCTACTTTTGTGAAGCATGGTCTGTAAGATTCTTATGTGTGGGACTTTGTTCCAGTTTTGAACATTAACAAGCCAAAGGGTCCACAAAGGGCTTGATGCTCTAAAGATAGATAAGGCCCCTGGACCAGATAGGTTGCATCCAAGGTTACTCAGGGAACTGGCAGTGACACTGGCTGAGCCCCTGGTAAGTCTATTCAACAGCTCTCTGGGGATGGGGGTGGTTCCAAAGAATTGGAGGGTGGCAAAGGTGGTTCCACTCCATTGGGGGGAAGGGACAAGGAACATACAGGGAACTAAAGACCAGTCAGTCTTACCTCTATTGTAGGGAAGCTGCTAGAGTCACTGGTCAAAGGGGACCTTGTGGACTACTTGGACAGCAACGGGCTCCAGGATATTAAACAGCATGGATTCATGGCAGGGAGATCTTGTCAGACTAACCTGGTTGTTTTCTTTGGGTGACAAGGGAATTGGATGGGGCCACACTGTGGATTTCCTCTACTTCTACTTCAGCAAGGCTTCAACTTCTATTACCCTTTGCCACCTGCTCCACCTCCCTCCTACGTCTCTCCACTGTTAGCTCTAAGGACACATTTCTCGCCTGTTTCATCCTCTGGCAGGGTTCTCAACATCCTGAAGGGGTTTGAACTGGTTAGTCTCCCACCTACCCAATTCCACCTCTCATCCTCACCCTTCACTGCCCCCCCCAATCACCCTACTATGCACTCATCCCCTCCTCTTCTTAGTCCTGAATTGACCCCTGGCTGGGTACCCGTAGCCTGATAGGGTTGAACCTTCCTTGCCTCCTTCCAGCCACCTCTCTTTTTAACTCCCCCTTCATTACTCAGCCCTATTTTATGGCTGCCCAAATCTCTTTTGCACTTAGACTATTTGCACTTTGGGTTTACCTTAGTGAATTGTACTGTCGAAGATACTCCCCAGTACTTGACCTAGTTCAAACTACTAGTTAGTCTATTCAGTCATTTCCTTTACAGTTAGGAGTTACTTAGTACTTGCATTCTTTTGTAAAAGTTGTGTTACTGCAACCATTTTCTGTTGTTCCTTAGACCAAACTGTCAGCATTCCTCTATTTTATTATTCTCTGTACAGTCTACTCGCTTTTATTGTATGTATTCATATGTATATTTTATGCTATATTATGTTATTGTACCATATCTCTGTACTCCATCCCCATGTTCCCCTATCCCTCAGGTCGCACTGGGAGATGAGCAGCTTGTTGTTCAGTGTGCCTTCCAGATGAAACATTTCAATAAATAAATAAATAAGGCTTTTTGACTCACAGATGCTTGCTGAAGAAGATGGAGGATCTGAGTGTGACTAATGTCATAGTAAACTGGGTAAGTAACTGACTAAAGGGGAGGTAGCAAAGGGCAGTAATCAATGGGGTCAAATAAGAAGAGGGGGAGGTCATGAGCGGGGTACCAGAGGGATCTGTCCTGGGTCAAGTCCTCTTCATTACATTCATCAGTGACATTAGTGAGGGAATCTGGGACAGGTTGTCTCTTTGTGGATGGCACTAAACTCTGTGGGAGGGTGAATGGCAGTGAGAGAGTTGGGGAAATGTACAGGGATTTACCTAACCTTTAAAGCTAGAAGAGTGGTCTAAGGTTTAAAGAACAAGATATTGCAGCTCAGGGAATGGCTCAGCTCCAGATAACTGCAGAAACTGATTGCAAGAAAAATGTCTGACCTATCAGCCACACCACGTAAGCTTCACCACTTATTTATTTATGCATTTTCTCCAGCATAAAAGCAGTCTGAAATACCAGACAACAGCAACTGAGAAAAAAGCCAATGGTCATTTTGCACCACAAAGCGCTTTTTCAAGGCTAATCTCAAACGCACAGAGCCCTTTTATATATGACCCAATTACATTTAATTACAAGCATGTTTAAAAACTATTAACTAACAAACGTTACCTACATAACTACATGCCTGTGATTTACTTGCATTCATTAATCATTAGCAGCATGCCATCTAAACAAACAATACAGCCAACACAGGAACACTAACAGTGTGGGTGCTCAGGTGCTCCAGCACCCACAAAGTTAATTTGGGCACCCCAAAAAAACCTCTGTATATTCGCCTTAAGAAAGTATGCTTACATACACCCAAGCACAGACAGGCTCCTCTCTCCATCTCCACCTTTCACCGGTAGCCCAACCCAGCAGGCTGACCCCGATTGTGAAGCTCCACCTCCTGCAACAGTCACAGGCCCCTCCATGCTCTGTCTGCACCTCTTGCCTTCTAACCCCACTCAGACCCAGCAGGCTGACCCATGCATTGAGGCTCCGCTCGGCACCTTCTACCATGCTCTCACTGGTCACAATGCCATCAGTGGTCTCCCACTCAACACGCAGCCTGTCAGTCATCCTGCATCAGTCATCATGCATCAGTACTTCCTGTGCATGGAATACTGAAACAGCAGAGAATGAGATACCTTTCAGTTCTGCTTAAAAACATAAGCATACATACAGGTATTTTTGTCATTGTCAGCATTTTTGATGCCCTGTGCCGTGGCTAGTCTGGACATTGTGGGGACTCGGGCGTGCTGCAGGAGTATTTTTTGAGGGGGAGGTGCCACCAGAGTTGGCTAACTGGGTCAAGAAGGCCAAAAGTTTAAAAGAAGGAGCAGGCTGCTGCTTCTACAAAATGCCCAGCTTTTGCAGATCTGTGGCATTAGGTTTCAGTGATGTGTGCAGGAGCTAGACAGAAAAATAAACTTGCTTGCTAGAAGAAAGAAAAACAAGCAGTGTGGCACTGACAAAAGTTAATATTTTGTGGTTACTGTACTGGTATTTTTGGAACACAGCTAAGCAAGCTTACTACAGGAATTTTTGTGAGATGGGTGGGTGGGGGGTTAACGAGGCAAAATTAAAGCACAAAGAGACTCCAAAAAAAATTGCTTATTTGTTGCTCTTTTGTGTTTTTTTCTGGAGGGCCTAGAAAGAAAACAAAATTATATGTGATTGGGATGAGTACAATAAAGAGTGTGGAACTGACTGCAAAAGCTATAACTAGCTGCAACTGAGGGTGCTAACAAGTAGCAATGAAGGTATTCAGAATCTTGAGAGAGTAGATCTCTTCTGGGTGTGCTGATACCAAAGGCCTCTATGCCCTAGTCTAATCTTTCCTAACCATCATACCTTCCAACCTTTTATCAAAGATGAGGAACACGTCCTCAAACATTGAGATCAAGCTCAGAGTACTGTGAAAACCATTGTGTTTAGTAATAAAAAATGTATTTTCAATTCAACATTATAAAATATTAATGAATTTATTTTCTGCTTTAATGTCTAAACAACACATTCTCTGTCTGGGCAGCACCTTTTCCATGATGAGGGATAGCAATTTTGAGGGGTAAAATGTGGGATGTCCATTGTAATCAACGACAGTTGAGCGATATGCTGACCATCAGTTTACTGCTATGTTTACAGTTGACTTTTTTTGCTATGTTTTTGACTTGTACAAGTGTATGTGTGTGTGTGTGTGTGTTGGGGAGGTGGACGTTGGGCCAGGGCCAGCAACTTTACTAAAATAAACATTTTACAAATAAATCCAAATAATTCCAAGGCCATCTTGCGATATCAATACCCAACAGGAAGGGCTGCTGCCTGAACTAAGTGTGACATGCTGTCTTGGTGGTCCTCTTGTTCACCCCAACTAAAAAATAAATAAATAAAACCTACATAAACTCAGTAGAATTATTGGATTATTACGAAAAGGAAAATCCCTATTCAGTGCATCATGAATGCAGCACCTGGCGATAGCAAAGAGCCCTCAAAGTACTCTTGCATCCTCTGTAGTAGAGTACTGGTGGTGGTGGTGGCATACACATTCTAAAATGCATCAAAAACCCCTCATAGTGAATCACATAGCATGAAAAATCCCACAGCTTCGGGGGGCCTAGGTGGCCCCCAGACCCCCAGCCTTTCTTTAACTGCTCTGAGCACCCACAACATGTTGCAAAACTCAGCACCACTGAGCCAACAATTCATCTGTTTTTTAAATACAGGCTGTTTCACTCATTAACCACAGTCGCAATTATACAAAGCTACCCTTTTTTTAAAACTTAATTACCAGTGCCCAATAGGCTGACAATACATATATTTGTTAAATGCAAGCAGCAATTTGTTCATTAACCACAGTCACAATTATACAGAGTAGCCCATGTTAAAATTCACCATTCCATAAAATTATGACAGTGGGCTGAATATGAATTGAATAGTTAAATATGGAATAGTAAATAAATAGTATAGTTAAAATGGAGTATGGTTAAATATGGGTTAAATATATGAAAGAAGCAGTCTAAAAACACATATAGAAATAGTAAAGAATAATAAACAGTCTCCAAAGCTGGCTATGTATTCAGATACACAGAGTTTGGTGATACTGAAGCACTCCGGAGCCACCCCTTATGCAAAAGTTTGTTTATGGAAAAAAGATTTGAATAATTGATGTCAGCGTCATAGGGCTCTATACTTACCAGTTTACAACAGCGGTCCATGGGCTGTGGGTTTTCTTTGTCAGCTTATTTAAGTTGGGGGGATCTACCTCCCCACAACCCCCTTTTTTTAATCTCAGGGGTGTGGGGGCAAAGCCCCCTCCAACTCAAATAAACTGATAAAAATAGGGCTGATTGACAAAAATAACCACACTAAAATAACTGAAGCGGTCCGTGATTTTACATCAGAGGTCTGTGGGCTGTAGGTTTTCTTTGTCAGTTTGTTTAAATTGGGGGGCTCTGCCCCTTACACTGGCCTTTATTTAGTTTTTGAGACCAGGTAAGCTTTTTTTTTTACCATGGGGTGGGGTGGAAGGCCCCCAACTCAAGTAAACTGATACAAATAGAGCTCAGATTGACAAAACTAACTGCAATAAAGAAACTGAAATGCAAAGGGGGTCCTGAGTGCTACAGTGAGGATGTAGACGTTGACGTCAAAATATAGTAGGTTTCTGTATTCTCTAACATTAATAGAGAAGCTGCGTAAAGGAGTCTGGAGTGCTTCAGTATTGCCCAAAGTTCATCTTGGAGCTGCAAGGAGTACTGCTGGAGTAACTGGGTATAAATGGTAACACATCTCAGTAGGAATATAGTCACATCCCCTTCAAGGGACATCTAAGTGGAAAAGCACATGCAATTAATGCATAGTAAAAACAAACAATAACACATAAATATAAACATACAATCATAAAAGGGAGACAAATCAAAATGGTCATTAAGACCTAAAGGTTCCTTTATAGAATCCAGTTTAAAAATCCACATTGCTTCGTTTTTCAGCAGTTCCTTATAATTATCACCATCCCTTCTTTTCTTAAATAATTTATCAATACCCATGAATTTAAAAACATGATCCTGTCCACATCTCAAGACATGTCTGCATGGAAACATAGAAACTGTCAGCAGGTAAGGACCTCTTGGCCCTGTGTCAGTGCCAGAGCCCCTGTCTGAATTTGTGCTGCATTTTCAGTTACAATTTCCTGTTCTTGTAAGTTTCTTTTCTAGCTACAGGCTGAAATCTGGCCACTTTCAGTCTTGTAGTCTCTCCACCCCTTCTCCCAAGTGCTGTATAAGGAACATATAAGTAAGGCAAGAGGCAATAAGTTGCTTGCCTTCTCCTTTGCTGTACTGCAGGCAGACACAGAGGGAATATAAGTAATGAAAAATAATTGAAACACAGAGCCTTGCACTCTGCGTTTTATTCTGTGTAAACTGCTTTGGGTTTGCAAGAAGCTAAAAACAAAACATTCTTTCCTAGGTGAAGCAGAGGTGTGTAATGGTCAGATGAGCCAGCCTGTCTGTGTTTATTCAGGATGAGTCAGCCTGCATCTGTTTACTTAGAGAATTGTGAGTCAGACAGCTCACGTGGTGTTGACATCATCAGTAGGCAGGGATAAAAGCCTACCTCCTGAGATGCAAAACAGATGAGTCAGTCAGTAGAGACCTGACTATTGTGGAAGAAGCAGCTCATAGTACATGCATGTTTTCATGTGCTAGGAATCCATTTTTCTGGAACGAAGCCTGGAAGTTATGCACTGAGTGAATTGCGCACTGTTTTGCAAAACCAAAGGACTAATCACCTATTTCCTTTCTATATGTTTATTATTTTATTTTGAAAAATAAATACCATAAAGTATGTTCAACACTTTTTACCTGAGTCTGTGCACCTGTATCACCCACTAACATTTACATCTGGTGTTAGAAGTGGGATACTGGTGCATCAAGGCTGGGAGAGAGATGTTACCAGGGGATATTGCCCTGCTATCCAAGCAGATACCAGAGGAAGAACCACGACAGAAAGGTAAACATGGAATACAAGTCACCTATCTTGACCAGAGTGATGGCAGAAGACAGGTGAAAAGCCTCTTCCAGGATTGGACCTAGGGGCCAGGAGCAAAACCAAACCTGAAGTCGAGGACGGTATACCAGAGGCTGAAGAGGATGTTGCATCTGCACCACCAGAAGAGTTAGTGAGCTCCTAAAGTGACTGCATTAAACAGATGGAAATGAAGAAGAAAAGAGGAACAGAGCCTGCCATGTGTATTTTTTCAGGATTTGGGTCTTGGCATCCAGATGGGGAGTAGAAGCTCTACAGGAGGCAGCACTGAAGAGGTCTACTTAAGACCAGAAGGGACTAAATCATTGTTTCTTGGGATGATTCCCTGTGATGAAGTGGACTTGGGTAAGATGCAAACTAATAAGATGAAAATCAGGAAACTGTCTATGTCAAAAAAATGTATAATGTTCCTGTTTGTAATGACAATGAAATGGAGAAATGCTGCTAATGTTAAGTTTGTATGCTTATTGAAATATGTGAATACTCTTGAAAAATGTGGAGGATGTGAGTTAAATGTAAATCTGAAAATGTATGGTAGCTGAAATTTAAACATAGCGGGAGTCAGGTACAGTTTTCGTAGAAATAAGCAAAAAGGTTGGAAACCAGTCTCACTAAGCAGTAAAAAAAAATAGTGAAGACTAGTTCCCTTTTAAAGAGGGGAGTGCTGTATGTGACAGGGCCAGAACCCTTGTCTGAATTTGTGCTGCATTTTGTTTTACACTATCCTGTTCTTGTAAGTTTACTGTTTTAGCTACAGGCTAAAATCTGGCCACTTTTAGTCTTGTAGTCTCTCCCCCCTTCTCCCAAGTTCTGAATAAGGAACATATAAGTAAGGCAAGAGGCAACAAGTTGCTTGCCTTCTCCTGTGCTGTACTGCAGACAGACACAGAGGGAATGTAAGTAAAGAAAAAGAATTGAAACACAGAGCCTTGCACTCTGTGTTTTATTCTGTGTAAGCTGTGTTGGGCTTGCAAGAAGCCAAAAACAAAACATTCTTTTCTAGGTGTAGCAGAGGTGTGTAAAGGTCAGATAAGTCAGCCTGTCTGTGTTTATTTAGGATGGGTTAGCCTGCATCTGTTTACTTAGATAATTGTGTTTATTTGGAATGAGTCAGCCTGCCTGTGTTTACTTTGAGAACTATGAGTCAGACAGCTCACATGTTGATGACATCATCAGTAGGCATGGATAAAAGCCTACCTCCTAAGATGCAAAACAGATGAGTCAGATGAATCAGTCAGTAGAGACCTGACTGTTACGGAGGAAGCAGCTCATACAGTAGTACATGCAAGTTTTCATGTGCTAGGACATACCTCTCAACTGCTACGAATGTTGCGTAGCGCTATGATTTTCACACTCAAATTTACCCTTACTCTGCATAGGTTTACTGATGTTCTTAATAATGTTAGAGCTACTTCTGGACACACACACACTATTAAATCATTGAAATAAGTTGACAGAAACAGTCCATATCACTAACTATATGGGGCCCTCTATTTGCAGACATATTATTGTTTAAAACAAGAAAGTGCTACACATTCTGGCCCTTTTCTATGATTCTTGAAGGCCAGTGCTATGATTTCTAATGCTGAGAGGTATATGCTAGGAATCTATTTGTTTGGAATAAAGCCTGGAAGTTGTGCACTGAGGGAATTGTGCACTGTTTCTCTTAGTACATGCACGGTTTCATGTGCTAGGAATCTATTTGGCTGGAATGAAGCCTGGAAGTTGTGCACTGTTTTTGCAGAGCTGAAAGACTAATCACCAATTTCCTTTCTGTACAGTATATTTATTATTTTATTTTGGAAAATAAATACTGCAAAGTGCGTTCTACACCTTTTACCTGAGTCTGTGCATCTGTCTCACCCACTAACCTTCAGAGGCCCACCTAGTCTGCCCTATTTTCCCTACCTACAGTGCCACTACAGACCCTACTTAGTCTTTGGTTTGCACCCACCATTGCCTTACTTCAAAAATTCCCTAGTGTCTATCCAATTCTTTCTTGAATCCTGTGACCATTTTAGCACCCACCACCTCCACTGGGAGGCTGTTCCAAGCATCCATCACCCTTTCCACCATTTGGAGACATGCAATGGCACCACAATCAGCACAGGGGTTGTATACAGACCCCCTTCTCAGGGGGAAGAAATGAACAAGAAAATGATAGAAAGTATACTTAGAATGGCAGAAAAAGGGGAGATATTGCTGATGGGTGATCTGAACATGCCAGATATTAATTGGAGTGCAGTTACAGCTGCCACTTCGAAGAGTGGAGTTATTCTAGATGCCCTACGGGGGCATGCCTTAGACAACTAGTACTGGAGCCCACTTGAGAGGGAGCAATATTAGACTTGATCTCTCAAATGGAGATGGAGAGAGGATCACAGATGTAGAAGTGAGTAGCCATCTGGGAACTAGCGACCATCGAACAGTATGGTTCACAATAAACACAGCAATAGAGTCAAACGATACAAAGACAAAAGTACTGGACTTTAGGAGGCTGACTTTGCCAAAATGGGTGAGTGCCTAAGAATTCACTAGCAAATGGGCAGGAAGGAGGGTGAAGAACAATGGGGAATAATAAAACTGCCATCACAGAGGTAATGAGCCTTGTGTGAAGCAAATAAACAAAACAAAACGATGTAAGAAACCACTGTGGTTCTCAAAGGAAGTGGCAGTGAAGGTTCAAGAGAAAAGAAAGCATTCAGGAAGTACAAGGAATCGCAGAAGGAGCAGGACAGAGAACTGTATCAGTTAAAACAAAAGGAGGCTGGGAAGGCAGTCAGAACAGCAAAGGCCCAAACCGAGGAAAAGATAGCCAACTCGGGTTAAGAAGGGATAAAACCTTTTATAGGTACATCAGGGAGCTAAGGAAGACCAAGGGAGGATAGTGAGGCTTAATAAAGGGAGGGAGGGTGGGCAGAGGCAGACTGTGAAAAGGCAGAGATACTAAACAAATATTTTTGCTCAGTATTTACAAATGAAGAGGGGGAGGTACATAAAACAAACAGTAGAAACACTCTGGATACAGAAGTTGATACCAGCCCATTTACAGAAGAAAGGGTTCTGAAAGAACTCTTAAAACTGAAGGTGGACAAAGCAATGGGGCCTGATGGGATTCATCCCAGAATTCTAAAAGAACTAAGGGTAGAACTAGTGACACTATTGACTACTCTTTTTAACCAATCATGGGAGGATGGGGTGGTACCCGAGGACTGGAGGAGGGCAGATGTGATTCCCCTTCACAAAAGTGGGAGCAAGGCAGAAGCAGGAAGCTACAGACCTGTTAGTTTAACCTCAGTGATAGGGAAAATGATGGAATCACTTCTGAAGGAAAGAACTGTCAAGTATCTAGAGGCCAGAGGGGCACAGGACCCTAGGCAGCATGGATTCACAGTGGGAAGGTCATGCCAGACAAATCTGATAGATTTCTTTGACTGGGTGACCAAAGCAGCAGATCAGGGAGGGGCTGTGGACATGGCCTACCTAGACTTTAGCAAGGCATTTGACACAGTTCCACACAAAAGATTAATATACAAGTTAGCCAGCCTGGGAGTGGGTCCCAAGATGACAGCCTGGGTAAAGAATTGGCTGGAGAATAGGACACAGATAGTAATAGTAAATGGAGTCCACTCAGAAGAAAGGAGGGTTACTAGTGGGGTACCATGAGGTTCAGTATTAGGACCGGTCCTCTTCAATGTCTTTATAGCGACATTGCAGAAGGACTGGAAGGAAAAAATATGTCTCTTTGCAGATGACACAAAGATCTGCAACAGAGTTGATGTACAGGGTGGGGTGGAAAGGATGAGAAGGAACTTGGCAAGGTTAGAGGAATGGTCAAATGTATGGCAGCTTAGATTCAATGCTAAAAAGTGCAAGGTAATATACCTGGGAAACAAACACCCAAGGGAAGAGTACACAATGGGGGATGAGATACTAACAACAACAAAAATGGAAAGGGACCTGGGGGAAGTCATATCAGATTACCTAAAGGTGGTCAAGCAATGTGAGAGGGCAGCAAGGAGGGCTGGGGGGATACTGGGATGCATAGGGAGAGGCATCACCAGTAGAAAACAGGAAGTTATTATCCCTCTGTACAGACAGCTGGTGAGACCCCATCTGGAGTACTGTGTGCAGTTCTGGAGACCCAATCTCCACAAAGACATAGACAGGATGGAAGCTGTACAGAGGAGGGCAACTAAAATGGTGCAGGGTCTGCACCAGAAGACATATGAAGAGAGACGAAAAGGAGCTTAATATGTATAGCCTCGAGGAAAGGAGGGAGAGGGGGGACATGATAGAAACGTTCAAGTACCTCAAGGGAATCAACAAAGTCCAAGAGGGTAGCATCTTTCAAAAAAAGAGGTGTGCAAGAACAAGAGGGCACAATTTGAAGATAGAGAGGAGGTGGCTCAGAGGTAATTTAAGGAAGTATTTTTTCACAGAGAGGGTTGTGGATGCATGGAACGGCCTTCCAGAGGAGGTTGTGGAGTCAAAATCAGTGGTGGAATTCAAGCATGCATGGGACAGACATAAGGCAATTCTAGGGGGTTGGGGTAGAAAGAAGTAGGCTGCTGGTTAACTAGGATCTGTAGCTTATCCAGTCGGTAGGGAAATGGGCAGACTGGGTGGGCCAAGCGGTCCTTATCTGCCGTCAAATTCTATGTTTCTATGTTTGCATGAAGAAGTACTTCCTCACATTTCCTCTCAGCCCCCCCTTCCCCCAGCTTCATAGTACCTTGTCCTTGAGCATCTTTTCTCTGGAAAATGCTCCATTCCTGTACAATGCCCCCTTCCTATATCTTGTTTATACCTGTGTGGTATTTGAATGTTTCAATCACATCCTCCCTTTCCCTCCTTTCTTCTAGGGAATTCATATTTAATTCCTTAAGCCATTCTTTGTAGAGCTTCTGATGTAGGCCCTGCACCATTTTGGTTGCCTTCCTTGGTACTGCCTCTACCCTGTCTATGTCCTTTTGGAGGAGGGGCCTCCAGAACTGGACACAATACTCGAGATGGGGTCTCAGTAATGATCTCTGCAAGGGTATTATTGCCTCCCTCTTTCTGCGGTGATACCCCTGCCTATGCATCCAAGCATCCCCCTAGCCTTTCCCATTGCCTTGTCACACTGTTTAGCTACCTTCCGGTAATCAGAAATTATTATCCCCAGGTCCCTTTCCTGTTTTGTGACTGCTAGTACTTCTCCTCCCAGTTGATATGTTGCCCCCTGGTTTCTGTGCCCCACGTGCATGCTTTTGCACTTTTTTGCATTAAAGCCCAGCTGCCAAACCCATGACCATTCTTCCAGCTTTTTTAGATCTTTTCTCATTCCTTCCACCCCAGTGTGTCTACTCTGTTGCAGATTTTTGTGTCATCCACGAACAGGCATACCATCCCTTCCAGGCCTTCTGCAATGTTGCTTATAAAGGCATTGAAGAGGACTGGGCCTAGTACTGACCCATGTGGTGCATCCCACTGATCACTTTGCTCTCTCCAGAGTGGACACCATTTACCACCATGCTCTGACTCCTATTGTCCAGCCAGCTCTCTACCTATCTTACTAATTTAGGACCCACTACCAGGCTTTTCAGCTTGCTCACCAGTCTTCTATGTGGAATGGTGTTGAAGGCCTTACTGAAGTCCAGGTAGGCTACATCAACAGCTCCTCCCTGATCCACTTCCATGGTTACCCAATCAAAGAACTCAATTGGGTTTGTTGGGCAAGACCTTTCTCCTGTGAACCCACGTTGCCACTTATCCCAAAGACCATTGGAAACAAGGTATTCACTAAGCTTTTCCTTCAGGAGTGATTCCATTACTTTGTCCACTACCAAAGTCAGGCTGACAGGCCTGTAATTTCCAGCCTCCTCTCTGTTTTCATTTTTGTGGAGTGGGACTACATCAAGCCCTCCTCCAGTCTCCTGGGACCTCTCCCGTTTCTAGTGACAGGTTGAACAGGGCTGTCAGAGGTGCAGCCAACTTCTCCTTGAGCTCCCTCAGTAACCGGAAGTGCACCCCATCTGATCCCATTGCCTCGTCTACTTTTAACTGTGACAGTTCCCTTAGGAAATTTAGCCAGTGCATTTTCTGTGTCTCTTCTATCTATATCCCTTAAATGCTCCCCAGTCCTCACTTTAAATTTTCCTACAGTTTTGCTGACATACAAAGCCCCACATTTACAAGATGCTAAATATACCACATTGTCAGTATCACAATTACAGAAACACCATACCTCAAAGGTACAAAGTCAACTTAATAAAAAATAAAAAAAATTCAAATAGAAGCCTTGGCTTCTATTTGATGAAATACTTTATAGATTTCCCAGAATACCTTGTTGCTTTATGTAAATCAGCATAGTTAGCTGTTATATTGCTGTAACCATTACCAAAATAAGAGTTAGCTGATTTAAGAAAAGGGGACTACTTTCTGTCCAAATGTTGTTACAGTAAAAAATTTTAATGTTTTTTGCAAGCAGTATTATGATTATTTTGTCAATTTTACAGCTTTAAGAATTTTTCTACACCTTATAAGTGAAATTATACAACAGTAAGAAAGAATGCTGGGCTCTGATTGGTCCATCTGGGACTGGACTCATGATGTTATCCCAATATAACATCACTGGGTCTAGTCCCAGCACACAGATGACCACATCAACTGTAAAGAGAATCAATGCACACAGCCCGCTTCGCTGATCCCCGTCACATTACGGCTTCCCACACACACAGACACACTGTCCCTCACTCCGCTTTCCTTTTCTCATACAGCCAGTATCTTTTAAGTAGTACTTTTTGTTTGTTTTAAATCGATGGGCACTGCAGTTTGTCTGAACGAGTGACCGAGCGGTACTTGAGAGACTCAGTGCGTGACAGTCCATTACTGGTAGCGATCATGGTTGCTTGCTACAAATGAAAGTTTTTTACATTTATTTAGTCAGTGTATCTCTGAAGGAGCAGTATTCCCAAAAAACAACACACTACTGTTCATTTCAATAACCGCTCCCACTCAGAGCGACTCCTGCTCAGTCACGCTCGCTGTCCCTCCCACTATCCCTGCTCAGCAGCCCAACACAACATATCTCTGTGAAGCTGTTCTTCCTCAGCATACAAAAAATAAGAGGCATGCACACTCTCCCTGCCCACCACCATCCCACCCGAACATCTTAACCTGTTACTGTTACCGGAGATTGCTGGGGGGCCATGTACTGGGACACAGAAACACAAACAGCAAAGTAGGGAGATTTAAACCATGACACAGGGAAACAGGGATTAAAACATTATGCCACCTATTGGTTAATACCAGTAACAAGGAATTGCTTTTCTATTTGTACACCTACCCTAAAAAAAACACCTGAAAAAGCATTAAAAAGCATATTGTTTATATTTTTGTTTGTTTGTTTTACAATTGAGCCATTTTATAATAGCAATAATGCACTCCATGGTGTGTGTCATGCTGGAATAATGTCACTTCTTGGGTGTTAGACACACTTGGCCTGTGCCTTCGTGACCAACCACCTGAGGTGTGATTTTATCCCAGCATGACACACCTCCTGTTGTGCATTATTGCTTAACTAAGACACTTCAAGGATGTGTAATTATGTTGTAATAATTGCACATTTATTACAGCCTAATTACCATCATAATTACACGCCCTGGGGTGTCTTATTGCATACTTAAAGAAAACTATTTTTTAACACTGATGAGCAAAACTTACACCCTCTACAAATGTGATTTCCTTATGGTAAAGGTGGGAACCAGTTTCTGTGCCCAGCAGTGTTAACTGGCTGTAAACTGTGCTTAGCCCTGTCTCCCACAGTGAACCCCCCCCCCATACAGAAACCTTTGTTTATCATAAACAATATGTGACAGTATTGGGTCTGACCTCAAAACTTTCCAGTGTTTTTCAATTATATCACTGATTTCCTTAGGATAAATGGAATATGTAGTTACATAATTCAATGGAATTGTTTTTATTATTGTTACAAACATTCATATTTCCATTTCTGGATAATTTTCCTGTCACCTCACAATTCCCAAATGTTTCATCACTACCATTTCATTCCTCTTTAGATTGGAATAATAGATTATGATTTGTTACAGTCAAAGGAGAACTCTCATCACAGACCTCACTCGATGCACTATTATTTAAACAACAAAAATCATTACTACCATCCTTCTCAGCTTTTTCCAAATATTTCTGGATAATATGCTCTGGATATCCTCTCTCCCTAAACCTTTGAGCTAGTTCCATTTTGCATCTATCCCCATTCTTCTAGTTTGAGCATATACGCTTAGATCTTATGAACTGGCTCTCAAGTATATTCACCTTATTGTGATAGGGGTGGCAGCTACAATAATGAAGGAATGAATTTTGGTCAGTCTCCTTTCTGTACAAGTCAAAATCCAAACCATTTGCAGCATTTTTAGTAATGTGACTATCCAAGAAATTAATACTAACCTTATCACTTTTTACAGTGAACTGCAGGTTTGCATTACTATACTCCAAGAAATTGAAAAAATACAGTTCTTCCACTATTCCCTTCCAAATAAGAAGGATATCATCAATATATCACTTATAGAGGTCGAAGTACTGTATGAACTTATTTGCACTAGGGTCCCTGACCCAGTTTTCTTCCCATTCTCCCAGGAAGATATTAGTATAATTTGGAACCAAAGCTGCACCCATTGCTGTGCCCATAATCTACAAATAAAACTCATCCTGATATAAAAAAAACAGTTACACTTTAAAACTTTT
This sequence comes from Neoceratodus forsteri, assembly GCA_016271365.2. NCBI lineage: Eukaryota > Metazoa > Chordata > Ceratodontiformes > Ceratodontidae > Neoceratodus > Neoceratodus forsteri. The sequence continues at coordinate 1,552,771,842 of CM057450.1, forward strand.
TCCATTAAACCCACTATAAGTGCTAGTTTTGTGTCACTCAACATGGAACGCGATTGCAAACCTCTCGTTAGTGCATTCAACCCTTCCTCATGAGGTATATTCGTATACTAGGATACAATATCCATAGTAACAAGAAGCCATTCTGGTTCTATACAAATATCCCTCAGAATCTGTAAAATTTAATTAGTATCCTTAATATAAGAAGGGTAGCTAGCTGCAGTTTGATATGAAAATCAACATACAGTATTGGCTTAAGGATTCCATCAGGGAATTAATACTACTCACAGTGGGTCTCCCCAGGGGCCCAATCAAACTTTTATGAATTTTTGGCAACATATAAATAGCAGCCCTTACTGGGAATACAACTTTCAAACAAGACACCTCCTCTCTCGAAATTACTGAATTTTCATAAGCCAGTTCCAAGTATGCATCAATTTCCTTTTTAAACATCTTTGTGGGTCAAAAGATCCATCATACAGTTGCCTCATTACTTCCTTGTCATAATCTAGACTTTTCATGACAACTACAGACTTTCCCTTGTCCGTCTTTTTAACCCTTGCTTTGATGCAAACTGCTATATCAGTCCAGAATTCTGATACGTTCTAAATCTGTCGTCAGCCTAAGGGTTAATAGTAATGTTTCTATTTTTATGTATTTATTTATTTATTTATTAAATTTTGGTGACCGTGTAGGCTCACTGAGCCCCGAAGTTCCCTTTTTCAGGGGCGACCTGGGATAACAATACAAGTTATAAGAATGAACAAGGACATAAGGAACATTTGAGGCATTGTGAGTTACATCATGAGGTGGTTACAGTAAAGAAAAATAGTGGATACAGGCATGGTTACAGGCATGGTAAAAGAAAAGCAATGGATACAGGCATGGCTTACAGGCACAGTAAAAGAAAAGCAGTGGATGCAGGCATGGGTACAGGCATGGTTATCATCATGACATGTAAGCAATTGGGAATACTTTGCGTATAGTTTATTCAGGGGTTACACGTGGCCTCTGGCGAGCAGTCTGTATAAGGCAGGTAGTAGGAAGGTTAAGCTAGGAGATGGGAGTTGGAGAAGAGGGGAGTACCTTAGGAGCTTTAAGTGCCATGACAGTGGCATGCGCTTGAGGTCAGCAGATGGGACTTAAGCCTGGTGCGGAAGTTCATGAGTGAGGAAGAGGTCTGGACCTGGGGAGGGTGCTTGTTCTATTGGTAGGCTGCTTGGGAGGAAAAGGATCTTCCGCCAGCATTTGTCCTTACCCTAGGGACTTCTAATAGCGTTCTATCTGAGGTCCTTAGGTTCCTTGGGTTGTGTTTGAGGGTTATGGTCCTGGCAATGCTTGGTGGAGCGTGAGGTTTGAGAAGCTTGTAGGCCTGGACAAGCAAGGGGTGTTGGAGGCGGGCGACCAATGTGTGCCAACGAAGATTGGCCAAAGTGTCACAGTGGTGACGTCTCGGGTGGTCTAAGGTTGCGAAACAAGCTATTTTATTATATAGGGTTTGCATCCTGGTAATCTCTTGTCTAGCCATGCCCTGTATAATAAGGGCCGCAAAGGCCAGGTTGGGTAGAAGGATACTGGTAGCTATGGAGAGCCTGGCTTCAGGCATGAGTTGGTACCTGAGTCAGTACAGGGTGCCAAGTTTCCGATGTAGGGTCCTGGTGACCTGGTCCACGTGTTCCTTTTATGTGATATTCTGATCCAACATGAGTCCTAAGTATTTAAGGGAGGGGACTTTGTTAATGGCTTTACCAGAGAGTGAGGTTAAGGAGAGGGATGAGGACCTGTCAGATCCCAGGGATCTTGGCCCGAATAGCATTGCCTTGGTCTTGTCGGCATTTAGTACCATTCTGTTCCTACATTGCCAAGTCTCTAGTGAAGTGAGATCCTTTTGGAGTAGAGGACCTAGGGCAACCATGTCACGCAGGGGTCGGAAGATGACAGTATGATCAGCATACTGCACAACCGAGCTCTCCCCGCAGTGGGTACGCAGGTCATTGGTAAACAAGGAAAACAGGAGGGGGCCTAGAATTGAGCCCTGAGGTACACCCTGGTTTAGGGGTAGTGGGTCAGACATGGTCCCTTCCATGAGACCCTCTGCCCTGCCTGATAAGTAGCTCCCAAACCATTTCAGGGCATGATTGTCTAGGCCTATATTTTCAGCTTCTGTAGCGCAGAGTTGTGGTCAGCGAGGTGAATGCAGCGGTGCAGGAATCTGTAAGACCGCAGTGGGTATCCTTGTCCACTGCCTGAGAACTTCATCCGTGAAGTTAATGAGGGCAGTGTCAGTACCATGGTTTGTTCTAAATCCATGTTGGGAGGGGGCAAGGAGCTGATGAGCTTCCAGGTAGTCCCGGAGTTGATTGTAGATGACTCTTTCTTGCACCTTAGCAAGTGAGCAGAGGAGGGAGATGGGCCTGTAGTTGTTGAGTTTTTCCCTGAGCCCCCCTTTGTGAATACTTAAACTTTCTAATGAAGCAAACTCTTCTGTAGTATAATTTATAGATTTAAGCAGATTCTCAGATATTTTGTCAAATAAATCTGCAAAATCCCTTTCACACAAATTTTTAAACACTGAGATAGTGGGATTCATTGGAGGCTGAAAAAATGACTTCTTTCTTAACCCATTCCCTATGCCTTCAGACTTTTGATTTTTGTCTCTAAAAAACACCCATAAATTCAACTTCCTAATACATTTTTGAAAATCACTACAACTATCAAAATCATTTGTTTTTCTAGGGGATTACAAAATTAAGTCATTTTTCTAATACTGTCTGTTCTGATTCAGTAAGTACATAGTTGGAGATATTAGTAATTTTACTACTTGTCTCAGGCAATGCCAGATTTTTAAATATCTCAGCGGATTCTCATAACTGCAACTTCTTCTTGTATTGCTTCCACCTCTTTCCCCCTTGTCTGATCTGTTTCACCCTTCTTGAAAACATATCAACCTCGGGCTCCTCCATAGTGGTCCCTGTTGGTTGTTATAGTTCTGCTGCTGTTTCTGTGGTGGTGGCCAACGTCATTCTACAAAAGGAGAGTCAGTAGAAGTGGCTTCCGATGTAGCAGAACCTGTCCCAGTTTCAGAACCACTGGTGCTATGAATTGGTGGAGTTCTTTTGAGAATGGACCAAGGCATTTTCTTGCTTTTGCTCCAGTTTAGTCCAGTCCAGAGGGCTAAGGTTTGGCAAATTAAATTCAACGCCATGAAGTGCAAGGTATTGTACCTAGGGGACTAGAATCTCAGGACAAACTACTGGGTGGGTGGGGTGAGACTTAGGACTACTACTGAGGAGCAGGACCTTGGAGTTATCATCAGTGACTCTCTCAAACGATCAAGTCAGTGCAGCAAGGCATATAGCAAAGCGAGTAGGATGCTGGGTTGTATTACGAGGGGTACTGAAACAGCAGAAGGGAAGAGTCAATACTTCCCCTCTATAGATCCTTAGTGAGGCCACACCTGGAGTTCTGTGCTCAGTTCTGGAGTCCTCACCTTGAGAAAGATAAGGGTAGGCTGGAGATGGTGCAGCACAAGGTGATGAAAATTATTCAGGGCCAACAGGGCAGGTCCTGTGAGGAGTGTTCAAAGGCACTGAACATGTACTTGCTAGACACCAGAAGGAAGGGGAAGATATGATAGAGACCTTCAAGTTCCTAAAAAGAATTAACAAAGTGAACTGTGGGGAACTATTTAGCTTGAATACTAGCTAACAGTCACATGGACATGAGTGGAATCTAATAGGAGGGAGGTTCTGAAGGGATATGAGGAGGTATTATTTTACAAAAAAGGTGGTGGAGCCATGAAACAGTCTACCAGACAAAGTGGTAGGAGCAAAAATTGTTTGTGGTTTCAAGCACAGTTGGAACAGAATGAAGGTTATAGTGGTTGCTTGGGATGGCAGAAACTGGGAGGATAGGGGAGGTTGAGGAGGGCTAGGACCCTGGAGGGAAAATAAGTCCTGGGCTAAATATGAAACTCGGGCAGACTGATTGGACTTTGGGTCTTTTTCTGCCATCATTCTCTATGTTTCTGTTTCTGTGTATCTCTAGCAGGAGGGGAGTAGTGGTGTTGTCACTCTATCACTCACTTGTGAGACCCCACCTGGAGTTTTGTGTCCACTTCTGGAGGCCCCACCTTAGCAAGGACATAAGCAGTGTAGAGGTAGTCCAGTTGGGGGCAACTAAAATGCTGCAGGAGTTGCATCAAAGCTGTATGAGGACAGACTGAGGGATCTCAATATGTACACCCTGGAAAAGAGGAGAATGAGAGGGGACTTGATAGATCAACAAATACCTCATGAGGGTGAACAGTGTGTATGAGGGGAGTCTCTTTCAAATGAGAAAGCATACCAGGACCAGAGGGCATGCAATGAAGCTGGGGGGAGTTTAAGAGGGGTGTGAGGAAGTACGACTTCACGGAAAGAGTGTTGGACACCTGGAAGAGACTGCCAGTGGAGGTGAAAACAGTATGTGACTTCAAGCATGTATGGGAAAGACATAGAAGAATACTAGTAAATAAGCAGGGAGGATTGCCAGTCACCAGTTAGGGTCTACAGAGACAGACTAGGCAGGGACTTTCTGTGCAGACTAGGTGAGCCAAACAGCCCCTTTCTGCAATCAAAATCTATGTTTCTATAGTTCACTGTAAACAGGTGTAGTTCAGGATAACTGGAGGAGAGTAAATGTGATCCCTCTGCATAAGAGTGGAAGCAGAATGAAGGCTGGCAACTACAGTCCAGTCAGTCTCACTTCAGAGATGGAAAAATGAATCAAAACCCTGCTAGAGGAAAGGCTGGTAGAGTATCTTGAATACAGTGGGCTGCACGGCCACAGGCAGCATGAATTCAATGGGGGTGGGGTGAAGGATGAGAAGGAGGTCATGATAGCCGAATCTGATTGATTTCTTTGACTGGGTGACCAGGGAAATAGATCACGGGAGGGCAATGGACATGGCCTATCTGGACTTTAGCAAGGCCTTCAACACTGTGCCACACAGGAGACATTAAGAAACTGAGCAGCCTAGGGGTGGGATTCAAAGTGGTGAACTGGGTTAGAAACTTGTAAATGCATAGGTGCTGAGAGTGGTGTCTAATGGCACTCATTCTGATGATTGGAGAATGACCAGCAGTGTGCCCCAGGGCTCAGTGCTGGGACCAGTCCCCTTCAATGTCTTCATAAGTTACATTGCAGAAGAACCAGAAGGGAAGATATGCCTTTTTGCAAACAAAAGCAAAATCTGTAATAGGATGCACACTCAGTAGTGGTGGAGAGAATGCTCAGGGATCTTGGGAAACTCCGGGAGTGGTTATGATCATGAGTGTATTTGGCATTCGACCACGAACCAGCAGGAAAGGCCGGTGCTCAAGCCAACAGGCAGCCCACCTGTAATTAGTCAAAGAAAGTAAAAGGCTGAGCACTCACGGAAAAGAAAAGTTTTTTAACAAACAGCCAAATGCTGATTTTACCATTAGTTTTCAGCTTTGTTGCTATAGCAGGGTTATACACAGTCCGAGAACAACCACTGCAATACCCCCACGCTACGAGAAGGACTCTCTTCATCAGGGGCATCTTTTCTGTCATAATGATGGCAGTTGTGGGTTCAATGCCAAAAACTGCAAAACCATGCACCTAGGGCATAGGAACCCAGGAGCCGAGTACAGGATGGGGGAGTACTGTTAGTCAGTAAGCAGGAAAGGGACCTTGGGGTTAGCGTAACTGATGATCTCGAAATGGCAGGGCAGTGTGACAAAGCAGTGGGTATGGCTAGCGGGATGCTGGGATGCATAGAGAAGGGTATCTCCAGCAGGAGAGGGAGGAGGTGTTGCCACTATACTACTCACTGCTGAGACCCTACCTAGAGTATGGTGTGCAAATCTAAAGGCCGCACCTCAAAAAGGACATAGCCAGGGTGCAGGCAGCCGAGAGGAGGGACACTAAAATGGTGCAGGGATTGCACCAAAATCCCTACAAGGAGATACTAATGGATCTCAACATGTACACCCTTAGAAAAGAGGAGAACCAGAGGGGCCATGAATGAGACCTACAAGTACCTCACAGAGGTGAACAGGGTGCAGGAGGGGAGTCTATTTCAAACAAGAAACAGCTCCAGGACCGGGGTACATGTGGTGAAGCTGGAGGGCGGTAAGTTAAGAGGGATGAGAGGAAAAGCTACATCACTGAAAGGGTGGTAGATTCCTGGAACAGACTGCCAGCAGAAGTTCTGGAGGTGAAAACAGTGGAGGGCTTCAGGCATGTGGGGAACAGACACAGGGTAATATTAGTAAACAGACAGCAAAGAGGGAGGGTCACTGGAAACCAGTAAGGGTCTGCAGAGAAAGATTAGGCAGGGAACATCAGGGCACATTGGGTGAGCAAAGCAGCCCTTTTCTGCCAACAAAGTCTATGGGCAGGACTCACAAAAGAAATCGGAACTAAGACCCACACTACAATGGCAGTTGCAGTCCAAACTACCCACAGCTGCAGAGAGTGAAATACACAGCTGCAGCACTTACAACAGAAGGTACTGCTGGTCAGATAAGTTGTAACAGATCTCCGCAGTTGCGGAGATCTCTGGGGTAACACAGCCTGCAAGTCACCATAAATCATGGAGCCAGTCATAATCCGGCTCCACCACAGTGAATACCCGCATCTGCGGGTAACCTGTGAAGCCGCAAGTGGAAACCCACTTGTGTCTGTTTTTTCCCACAGCTGCAGGTATACTGGGCGGTACATGAATCTAGCCCTGTTTCCACAACCATGCTGTAAGATTTGTTGTACCACATGACTAACTATCAATTAAATTAACTATTGTTTTTTAAATCTATAAAACATCTCATTCAGATATTTTCCTATCTAAACCAACTATTTTATAAGTGAAATTAGTGGCTGTACGATGCCGATGTGACAAGAAATACGTTGACCGGCATCACAGCGCTAGGCTCCATGTCAACCACGATTTGCAGTTGGCATGGAGCCGCACACATCAGTGTGTGTTTTTTCTTCAGGTTTTGCCCCTAGATCCCCATGCAGGGGCTCTGCCTAGGCACCCTCCATACTAATAAATACCAACTCCGAATGGGTTGGTTAGGTATCAGGGTGCATGTCGGAGGAAAGTGTTGCCAGGCCCCAGGCGGGCTTCTACTGTGGCATGGTGCCGTTGTTAATATCGATGCATGTTGCAGTAGAAGTTTCGCTGTTCAGGGAGCATACCAAAATGAGTAACCCACTCCAGGGTCTGTGGCAAGACAGTTCTTATTGCACCTCCCAGGTAGTTGAAAGCACTTCACTGTGAATCATGTCCTTACCGCACACTTTGTCACCAGTTATAGCTTACTTATACCTGCATCCATGGGAACTGAAATATTACAGAAAAACTACCAAGGTCATGGGGCTTGAGGAGGGGGGTGTCGGGGGTGGGACAAGAGAGGAAGATGGATTGAGTCATCATTATAAGCCTAAACGATGTGAACAAACCATAATGCATATAGCCATGTGGTGTGAGGAACTGAGAACTAGAAAAGAATGCATTTATTCTTAGATAGAACAACTACTTGTATCTTCCAACTATTTCCAAAAATAAGCTTTTATGATATTTTATAATGTTTGAAATTATATTTTAAAATGCAGCAACATCCGAACTGTTAATCGTAGAAAGTTGTTTTGTAAATGCAAGTTTGAAGTCTGATCAGTGTGTACAGATCCTAATAATACAGTTCTCATGTGTTGCTGCATGTCTGTACACATTAATATGAAACACAGAAACACAGGAACTGATGTTAGATAAGGGCAGCTGGACCCATCCAGTCTGTCCTTTCATTGTGATCGCTTATGTTGAAGACCCTCTTTGGTCTACAGTACTGTCTCTTTTTCATAGGATTCATGGGATTTTCAAGTCTGGTGTTCATAATTATATCTAATGATTTTTTTAAATGATCCATGTTTGGACTCATAACTACATCCTCCGACAGCCCTTTTCATTCCACGACCACCCTTTGGTTAAACCAGTGTCCTCTAGTGTTCCCTTTATAGTCCCCCCCCCCCAGCATCAAGTCATGACCTCTAATGTTCCTGTTATTTTCCCTTTTAACCAGGCCAAAGCACTCCCACAGATCTCTTTTTTGTAGGCTCTGTACATCAGACAAAGGTCCCCTCTTAATTTTCTGTATTATAATGAATACATGTCCAGCTCATGCAGCCTCTCCTCATAATTCATCCTACTCACACTTTTTACCATCCTGGTTACTCTTCTCTGCAGAGCCTCCAGTTTCCTAATGTACAACTTGCTGTTTAGGGCCCAAGGTTGCACACAGTACTCTGTATGTGGTCTCACCAAAGCTCCATACAATGGCACCACCCCCTTCCTTTCCTCTATGATTCCCATGTGCCTGTCCCATGCTTTTTTGAATCCCACCACTGTTTTTGCCCCCACTGCCTCTGCTGGAAACCTGTTCCAGGCATCAACCACCCTTTCTGTGAAGAAGTACTTCCTCACATCTCTCCTGAACCTACCCCTCTCCAGTTTCATATCATGAGCCCTTGCTGTAGAGCACCTTTTCTCTGAAAAATACCTCCCACCTGTACCTTAGTATTTAAAGGTCTCGATCATATCCCCCACTCCCTCCTGTCCTCCAGGTGTACATATTGAGCTCCTTTAGCCTCTTCTCATACGGTTTTTGATGCAGACCCTGCACCATCTTGATAGTCCTCCTCTTGACTGCCTCCACTCTATGTCTTTCTTGAGATGTGGTCTCCAGAACTGGACACAGTACTCCAGGTGGGGTCTTATCAGTGACTTACATAGGGGCTACACCACTTCCCTCTTCCTTTTGGTGATATCCCTACATGTGCACCGCAACCTCCCACTACCTCTTCTGATTGCCTTGTCACATTGTCCGGCCACCTTTAGGTCATCCAATATGATTACCCTCAAGTCCCTTTTCTGCTTGGTCACTGCAGGTATCTCTACCCCCATTTTGTACTCCACTCCTGAGTTTCTGTGGCTTAAGTGCATTATTTTGCACTTTTTATACATTAAACCCTAGATGCCAAACCTTTGACCACTCCTCCAGCCATTTTAAATCTCTTACCAACCTTTGCGCCCCCCCGGAGTGCCCACTCTGTTGCAGATCTTGGTGTCATCTGCAAAGAGGCAGACTCTCCCTTCCAGCTCCTCTGCTGTGTCACTAATGAAGACAATAAAGAGGCCCATCCCACAGCACTGACCCCTGAGGTACCCTGCTGGTCACTCTCCCCTCCTTGGAGTGAACTTTGTTTACCACCACCCTCTGCCTCCTATCCTCCAACCAGTTTCTTACCCAGGTTATCACCTTACTGCCCACCCCCATGCTACTCAATTTATTTACCAGTCTCCTATGTAGAACGGTGTCAAAGGCCTTGCTGAAATCTAGGTAGGCCAAGTCCACTGCCCCTCTCTGATCTAACACCTTGATCACCCAGTCAAACAAATCTATCAGATTTGTTTGCCATGACTTTTTCTCTGTGAAACCATGCTGCCTCAGGTCTTGCAGACCATTGGATTCCAAGTATTCCACAGTCCTTTCCTTTAACAATCTTTCCATTAATTTTCCTACTGCCGAAGTCAGACTGACAGTCCTATAATTGCCCGCCTCCTCCTTGCTACCACTTTTGTAAAGTGGGACTATGTCTGCTCTTCTCCTGTCCTCTGGGACCATGCTGGTCTCCAGAGAGCTGTTAAACAAGTCTGCCAGGGGTGCAGCCAGTACCTCCTTGTGTTCCCTCAGCACTCTTGGACTCACCTTGTCTGGCCCTATGGCTTTGTCCATCCTCAGATTAGCAAGTGCTTTCTTGACTGTCTCCTCAGAAAAGGGACTGGTATCCCCCTCCCTCCCCTCAAAACTGATGGTGCCTCTTTGTTGTCCTTCCCCTTCTGCTATTAACACTGAGCAGAATTATTTAAGATGTTTGCATTTTCTTGGTCCTCCTCCATACAGTCCCCTTCCCTTTAACCATACAATCTCTCCTCTTGTCTTCCTTTTCTGTCTAACATAGCTAAAAAAATGTCTTGCCCCTGTTAGATATTGCCTGGGCTATTCTTTTCTCAGTTTGCACCTTTGTGCTCCTTACTGCTTTGCCTGCCTCCCTCTGTTTCCCTAGATTCATTTCCCTGTCCTCCCCTTTCTGGGTCTCCTTATGCCTTCTGAATGCTGCTCTTTTTGCCTTTACCTTTCTGTCACCTCCTTCGAGAACCATAACAGCCTCCTCTTCCTTCTACTTTTGCTTACTGGCTTGACGTACAGGTTTGTTGCCTTTACTATTCCCTCTTTTAGTCTGGCCCATTTGCCCTCCACCCCATCCAGGACATCTCCTTCTGACATGTCCTTTTGTAGGGATTCTCCCATCTTTGTAAAGTCAGCCCTTCTGAATTCCAAGACCCTCGCACTTGTTTGGTTGGATTCTGCCACTGTTCTTATATTGAACCACACTGTGCGATTAACTGTGGTTCAGAGCTCAGTACTTATGTTACATACTGTAGCTGGATGCTGTAGGTTGTACTTGGATACAGAGGCCAGACTAGTAAGTAGGATAATATTTGCCAGGTACTAGTAGTATGAAATGGTTCGTGCTTAGGTGCTTTAGCATAGACATGAGCAAGTCAGTGATTATAGTACATATGAACTGGATAGTATATGCAAGGTGCTTAGATGCATGAACTGATGAGTCACTTGTTATGATTTGATAGTTTTTTGGCCTTTCTCTGTATCCCACCGTAGGAAGGATGCTTAGTGTAATATTATGAGACCCCCCCGGTGGGATAAGAATGCCGCAGAAGGAGGAGGTGTCAGGGGAGGATGGTGGGGAGTGCGACTCACTCTAAGCAGGGTGGAGTGCAGCCTGCTGATTTTAAATAGGATGTGGGGGAGGAGCTCTTCCCCCACTTAACTACGGGCATACCCCTAAATTTAACTGTGGTTCAGAGCTCAGTACTTATGTTACATACTGTAGCTGGATGCTGTAGGTTGTGCTTGTATACAGAGACCAGACCAGTAAGTAGGATAATGTTTGCCAGGTACTAGTAGTATGAAATGATTCGTGCTTAGGTGCTTAAGCATAGACATGAGCAAGTCAGTGATTATAGTATATGAGAACTGGATAGTATATGCAAGGTGCTTAGATGCATGAACTGATGAGTCACTTGTAGCCCCCTTCCACTGATGAGCCCCCCTCCCTCCTCCACTCCTCTCTACCTCGTCACCCCCATTCTGTCGTCCCGACCTCAGTCTCCCTGCTCCTTTCCTTTCTCCCCATTAACTCTCCCCTCCCTTATCTTCTTCTCTCGCCCTGTTACTTATTCTATATCCACTCTCATCCTCTCCCTTCCCCCCATCTAGCTCCCCTCACCTGGTTCCTCATCTCCACTACCCTGGTTCTCATTCCCTCCCCTTTGGCCTCCGACCTATGCACACTCCATCTTTTCCCCCCACCTCTACACCTATTCCATTCCCCTACATGTGCCCAAGGGCCTGGCTGACTGGTCACAGTAATCCAGGGCACAATCTACTTGTCTCAGTAGTCCAGGGTCCCTGTCGAGTCGCCATGGCTCTTGTCACCCCATCTCTTCACATTTGCTGACCCTTCAGAACTACTGTTGCTAGATCAAAGGGGGGGGGTTCCTCTCCTGCATGCTACTGGTCACACTCTCCGGAGTTGGATGAGGTGATCATACTGCTACTCATTTTCTTAGGGGTGTCATCCAACTCGACTCCTTCAATAGTCGGATACAGAACAATCGTTGATATCATTATTTAGTATGCCCAGAAGGACGGGCAGGTCAGTAGCCATGGGTCCTCAGAGGTTTAACCCAAAGGGGGGGGGTTCCTCTCCTGCATGCTACTGGTCACACTCTCCGGAGTTGGATGAGGTGATCATACTGCTACTCATTTTCTTAGGGGTGTCATCCAACTCGACTCCTTCAATAGTCGGATACAGAACAATCGTTGATATCATTATTTTTTGGGGGGGTCTCAATACCACACTAAGCATCCTTCCTATGGTGGGATACAGAGAAAGGCCAAAAAACTATCAAATCATAACAAGTCAATCAGTCAATCAAAATCTTTATTTAACCGGCGACTCGACAGGGACCCTGGACTACTGAGACAAGTAGATTGTGCCCTGGATTACTGTGACCAGTCAGCCAGGCCCTTGGGCACATGTAGGGGAATGGAATAGGTGTAGAGGTGGGGGGAATTTTTCCTCCATCTCCTTACAGTTCATTGTCCATGCTTATGTTGATCATGCTTGTGTATTGCTATTCTTAATGTATTACTCTGGTATCTGTATTTTTACTCTCCCAGGTCCACCTTGAAAAAGAGCTTTGCTCAATGGTGTTCGCCTGGTTAAATAAAGATTTTGATTGACTGATTGACTTGTTATGATTTGATAGTTTTTTGGCCTTTCTCTGTATCCCACCATAGGAAGGATGCTTAGTGTGGTATTATGAGACCCCCCCAAAAAATAATGATATCAACGATTGTTCTGTATCCGACTATTGAAGGAGTCGAGTTGGATGACACCCCTAAGAAAATGAGTAGCAGTATGATCACCTCATCCAACTCTGGAGAGTGTGACCAGTAGCATGCAGGAGAAACCCCCCCCCCTTTGGGTTAAACCTCTGAGGACCCATGGCTACTGACCTGCCCGTCCTTCTGGGCATACTAAAGGAGAGTAATCCTAATGTTTTGATTAATCAGCTAATCCGAACCCCAAAGTTATAGAACCTGATCCAGAGAAATGGAGAAGTGAAGAAGTAATGAATCGTGACATGTAGGGCAAACAGAGTAAGCATCCTCTTAGTAAACTCCAAATTTGAGAATACATGTGCAGGTGGGAATGATAATAGAGTGGAATCTATAGTTGATATGAATTTGAAGGTGACGAGTTGCAGTGGTGAAGCACTCCAGCAGGTGAGGACTTCACTGAGGAGAACCAGGAATCGAAGGCTAAGCGTCCATGTCCAGAGAAGGAGGACAGCTGGGTCATGTTCCGCTTGGCATTCTTTGCAAAGAAGGCTGTGGTGATGAAGCACAGGAACTGGCGTATACTGTGTGATCGGGAAGGATGGAGCAGTAGGAATCTCCAATCCGGAAAGGAGAAGCAAGTAAGTGAAGCAGGTAGACATCTTAGTGCATACAGGTAAATAAAGGTCAGATGTACTTCCAGCTGGAGGAGCAAAGTAGGTTGTAAAATTGGTGAGTTAGTCATGATGACCTCTAGGCTCTGTAAGGGCGAAGCAGGTAATAAGAGCAGTAGGGTAAGAAGTGGACCTGTACGTAGGTCAGTAGTAGTAGTGATGCATCTGCAAGATATAGACAAAGTAGCAGAGGAGTAGTATATCATAATATATGTACGATATACGGTGAGGAGCATGAGGAATTGGAAACAGCAGAAAACTGAAGTATTGTCTGTGATCTGAATAGTTGCATCTACGTTTTGAAGCCAGAATGGTACAGTAGCTAGAATTAACTTGGTGAGAATAATCTGACGAGTCCTGAATAGTCGAACGTATGAGTCATAAACAGTGATAGCTGAAGAGCTGAGTCAAATGAAGTAGCGTTGTTATGGTCCAAGAAGCCTTGGTGCTCAATCAAGATGTAAAGTCTTCTGAAGAAGTTCAACGACGTCCTAGTAGGAGTGTAGCAGTAGTAATTCATGTGACTGAAGCGGCAAGACAGAAGCATCCAAGAATAGATGACGAATGGCTAAACAAATCCAGTTCTGAGTCCATAGTAAACAGGAGCTCCTAAAGCTGGCAGACATGGCTGAAGATAGACGTATAGTGGAATATGCGAACCTCCAGGCCCCGAGCTGGGCATGGCAAGTGTAGAGCAGAAGTAGGTAAACACCCGGCCCGATGAGCGAGGCAGGTCGTAGAAGCAGGCGAATATAATGTAGTAATATAAGAACAAGGGATCTCCAGCTGTAGGGGTGCAGGTCTTCAGAAGTGTGATGTGGTGAACCTCCGGCTCGCAGGATGAGGCAGGTTGTAGAGCTGTGGTAGATAGAGTAATAGTAATGTCAAACTGCATGCGATGCAGAATTAGTATCGAGTAGTATGGAATAGATTGTATATAACGTTATAAATGGTAGCATTCTCCGGAGCCAATTCTGTGCAGCGTAGAAATATTCTGAGGCATATATATATATATATACTGTATATGAGTATATGAGAGCAGTAGAAGGGAGCTGTAAACCATCATTTCCTGATGATTGAAGATGGTAAAGCATGATAAGAGACCTGGGTGAATGAGTTGGCAACTCGACCTGAAGTAAAGCATCCAAGCTGTAGTAGATTCATGTCTTAAGCTTTAGCTGTGAATGGGAAGACATATGACACATTAGTACATCAAAAGGAGGTGAAGCATTATGGCTGAAGCATCCTAGGGAATTGAGTGAATATTTGATGTAATCTGAAGTAGATCCAATGGAAGGAAGAAGTGTATCATGAAAAAAGGAAGTAAGTGAGGGCAGCAGGTGAGGGTTGCAAGGTCCAGGATTCAAGTAGTATGACTGGAGGCGAGGAATAACTGGTGATGCAACCAGTCCTGAGAAGTAAAGTAAGTAAAGAGTGGCAGCTAAGCCACGAAGGCTAGCATGGTGGCTAGACCACACGTAGGACAGCTGGTAAAACAAGTAGTATGTGGCAGCTAAACCCCACGAAGGTTAGCATGCACAGCTGGACCACATGTAGGTCAGTTGGTGAGGTAAGTAAGGAGGCAAGGAAGCCCCATAAATGTAAGCCAGTAAGGCTGGACCACATGTAGGTCAGCCAGAAGTAAGGAAGGAGCAAACGAAGCGAAGCAGCAAGGCTAGCATCCAGGCAAGAGATGCAAATCCAAAAACATAATGGATAGGAATTCCATAAATGAGCACAGATGATCCTGGATGGATAGAAAAGTGCAAACAGGTAAGGTGACCAAGTGTCCAAACTTGAGCAGCAGGGATGACGACAATACATCCTGGAGTGTGTCCAATACTCGATAGAGAAACTCAGATGATGATCCACGAGACAAGTTAGAGAGGCTCTGAGAGCAATGATAGGGTGTATGATCTAAATGCATGGCCAGAGGCCAGAAGTCAAAACCAAGGAAGCTGCAAGGCTTGAATGCAGGTGGAATGAGTGGCTGAACCCCAAGCAGGGCAGCTGAAGGAAGGGCAGAGAGCAGCTGCTAGGCCCCACGAAGGCTAGCAGAACCGCAGACCCCCAGCAGGGTAACAGTAGAGAACGAACGTTTGCCAGGCAGTAGTAAACTGCTAGGACATCCAGAAAATGCATAGCAGGCCAGAAGATGGCAGTATAGGCACTAAAGAGGGAAGGGAGCCAACACTGTAGAACTGTCGAGGAATCCAGGAATGTCCTGTAGGAAGTAAAACAGCCTGAGAAGGCTGAAGATGCCATGGGAGTAACAAAGTCCAGGATAACAGTTGACCATAAAAGACGACAAGTCTGCCAACACAAGGTTCCACAGGTTAGGGAATAGTATTGATGCAATGGAGGTTTAGGGAGGCCGCAGTGCACCTTAAGCATGGCAAATAGGCGATACAAAGGAGTGAGCAGGTCAAACGGCAATGCCCAATTAATAAGGCTCTGCTTTGCAATAGTCAGCAGTCAATAGTAAAAGCCCCAGCATATCAGAAATATAGGCGTACAGCTATGGAGCTGCATGAGGATCACTGGGACCTCCCCTCTCTCCCCAAGTGCTCGGGCAGTTCTTGAGTCATAGTTGAGAAATGGTAGTCCTACGGCAGCACGAAGAGCTGGCAGGTACTCTGAATGTGTTCCAATTAATGCAGGAGAAGTTATGAAAACCAGTGTCCGTGAGCTAGCTAAGTTGCCCGAGCAGCAAAGGCACATACCAGGTAACCAGAGTGGTTGTTAAAAGTGCAGCCAAAGCTGCCGAGAATGTCATAATGGCCGGTCAGTCCAGTGAGAGCATGAATGAGCAATATCGAGTGGCAGGAACCCCAAGGAAAATGGACGGAGCAGCGAATGATGTCAGGAGCTTCAGCAGTGTCAGGAAAGGAGTAGCAGTTCGAGGGAACCAGCACAGCGGTTGGGAAGAGCTCCGGACAGACGCCAGCAAGGAAGGCTGAGACGCAGGAACTACAGCGGGCATGGAGCTGTGGCTGCTCAAGAAAAAGGTAGGAAGAAAACAAACGAGCAAGCAGCATAGCAGAGCCGAGCAGAGACTGTAGAACACGGTCAGTAGAGGGAAGTAGGAATGAGGGAATCCCCCTCAAAAGCAAAGGAAGATGAACAATGAGGAGGGTTGCAGGGGGGGGGGCAGAAAACAAACAACGAACAATGAGAGGGGAAATGGGGGGGGGGCCACAGGCACACAGAATGAAGAAGAGCAGCCAAGCACCAGCACCACCACACAGCGAGTGCAACTCGCACTAAGCAGGGCGGAGTGCAGCCTGCTGATTTTAAAAAGGATGTGGGAGAGGACCTCTTCCCCCACTTAACTACAGGCATAGCCCTAAATTTATCACTGGTCCCCAGGTGACTTCCCACCCTGATGTCTGCAACACTGTCCCTGTTAGTAAGCACCAGGTCCAGTATTGCCCCAACCCGAGTGTGTTTACTTACTAATTACATGATAAATGCCCCCTTCAGGGAGTCCAGGATGTCTCTCCTTCTTGATGATGCTCCAGCAGGGAGGGTCCACACCACATGTGGCAGATTAAAGCCCCACCAGCACCACCTCCCCTTTATCAGCCATTTTGCCAGTTACTTTGAGTATTTCTTTATCTAAGTCCTCCCCTGTGTTGGAGGGCAGTGGACTGCTCCTGTCTGGATAGCGGCTCCATTTTCTGACTTGAGGATGACTCACATACCTTCCAAAATTAACTGCACCTCCACTGCTTTTCTATTTTCCTTAACATAAAGCAGAACTCCCCCTCCTTTCCTTCCTACCCTGTCCCTTCTAAAGATCGTGTAACCTGGTATGACTATTTCTCAGACATGTTTGTCAGTGCACCATACTTCGGTAATGGCCACAATATCCAGGTCTGCCTCCGCCATGATGGCCTCCAGGCCTGGGATCTTATTTCCCAGACTCCTAGCATTGGTACACATGGCTTTCAAGGTTTTGTTTGCCCTTTTCTTGTCACTTCCCCTTTTTTACAGCTGTTTCCCCTTCCTCCCATTTTTATTTTGACTGCTCCTCTTTCCCTCCCTCCTCCTTTGCTAACCCCCTCTACCTTGATTGTCTTGCATCCTGGTAAGATTCTTTTCTCTCAGGATCTCTCTATTCTCTATCTCAGCCTGTGTGGGGGGGGGGAAGGTAAGTTACTGCCTCCTCTTTGTCTCCTGCCAACCTCCTCGGCTAGTTTCAATGTCCATCGAAGTAACATTTAAACCATCCACTAAGGACTGCTGTTCCAATCCTGGATGGATGCAGGCCATCCCCCTGGCATACACTCTGATCCCTCCATGTGGATTCCCTCTTCCTAATGTAGCTGTACCCCCTCCTCTCTGCGCCATTCCTTCAACCATGAGTTGAAGGCTTTAGTGCGGAGCTCCCTCACCTTTCCCCTGTAATAGACAGACAGCACTTCCGTAAAGGCTACAGTGCATGCTACCTGCCTAAGACCCTTCCCCAGTTCCCCAAACTGCTCCATCACTGCTCCTGTCCCATTCATAGCTAGTTCATTCATCCCCAGGTGGACAATGACAGCCAGCTCCCCCTTCTTTCCTATTGCCTTCGCGATCCATTGAATATGCTTCCCATCCCACTGAGCTGTTGCGCCAGGTAGGCACTTTACTTCCCTCTCTACCCCCCTTTTCCTTCCACCAGCTCTAACTCCAGACAACAGAGTCCCCCACCAGAAGTTTCTTCCTCCTCCTTCTCTTGGATGCTCCTTCCCACCCCCCGGAGACTCCACTAGGGAGAAACCCCACATTCTCACTGTCCACTACCTTGGGTGCCCCTTCTTGGCAGTCCCACTCCACTAGAACAGCATAGAAATTTCTTAGTGGTATCAGTTGAGGAACGTGCCTGTGACCTGCTTTTCCCAGCCTTCCAGATCCCACCACCCCCACCCTCCTTGAGCCCACCATAGTCCAACCACTTCCCCCATCTGGCAGTGGTGTTTGGCCTGGCAGCCCCTGGGTGGGAGAAACAGTCTCCCAACTCCTAGTCAATGCAACTTTGAGTCTAGCAAGTTTCTCCTGATTCTCAGCCAGCGCTGTCTGGAGCCTAGAGACGTGCTCCTTCCACCCAATGAGGCACATGCAGATGGAGCAGCACCACTGTCTACAGAAGGTCTCACTGTATACTGCCGCACCACAAACACAGCATTGCACCACTCCCCACATTTCCATTGTCCTTCTCTTCTTGTGCTTCCAGTCCTCTTGTCCCATAACCCAGTAAGGCTATCCTACTAACACACAGTAGCAGTTTTACAGCAAGCCCCCAAACCCCACAACACACTAATAATTAGCAACCATTTAACAGCAAGCCTGTAACCCCTGAAACACACTAATACCCATCTACAGTTTAACAGCAAGCCCCTAAACCCCAAAACACAATAATACCCAGCAACGGTTTAACAGCAAGCCTCTAACCCCTTAAATACACCAATACCCAGCTCCAGTTTAACAGCAAGCCACTAAACCCTGAAACCCAGCAAGTTTAACAGCGAGCCCCTAAACGTAGAAACACACTAATACTCAACAACAGTTTATCAGCAAGCCTCCAAACCCACACACTCCATAATACCCAGCAACAGTTTAACAGTGAGCCCCTAAACCCCAAAAGCACACTAATACCTAGCAACCATTTAACAGCAACCCCTAACCCCGACACACTACTACCCAACAACAGTTTAATAGCAAACCCCAAAATCCACTAACACAGTAATATCCAGTAAAAGTTTAATAGCCAGCCCCCAAACCCACTAACACAATAATATCCAGCAACAGTTTAGTAGCAAGCCCCCAAACCCACTAACACAATAATACCCAGCAACAGTTTAGTAGCAAGCCCCAAATCCACTAACACAATAATATCCAGCAACAGTTTATTAGCAAGCCCCTAAACCCACTAACACAAAAATATCTAGCAACAGTTTAGTAGCAAGCCCCTAACCACAAATTACAATAATACCTAGCAACAGTTTAGTAGCAAGCCCCCAAACCCACTAACAGAATAATATCCAGCAACAGTTTAGTAGCAAGCCCCCAAACCCACTAACACAATATTACCCAGCAACAGTTTAGTAGCAAGCCCCCAAACCCACTAACACAATAATACCCAGCAACAGTTTAATAGCAAGCCCCTAAACCCACTAACACAATAATATCTGGCAACAGTTTAGTGGCAAGCCCCCAAACCCACTAACACAATACTACCCAGCAACAGTTTAGTAGCAAGCCCCCAAAGCCACTAA
The DNA here is from genome assembly GCA_016271365.2 of Neoceratodus forsteri. NCBI lineage: Eukaryota > Metazoa > Chordata > Ceratodontiformes > Ceratodontidae > Neoceratodus > Neoceratodus forsteri. The sequence goes on from CM057450.1 coordinate 1,552,791,267, forward strand.
CACAATAATATCCAGCAACAGTTTAGTAGCAAGCCTCCAAACCCAGTAACACAATAATATCCGGCAACAGTTTAATAGCCAGCCGCCAAACCCACTAACACAATAATATCCAGCAACAGTTTAGTAGTAAGCCCCAAAACCCCCTAACACAATAATATCCAGCAACAGTTTAGTAGCAAGCCCCTAAACCCACTAACACAATAATATCCAGCAACAGTTTAGTAGCAAGCACTTAAACCCACTAAGACAATAATATCCAGCAACAGTTTAGTAGCAAGCCCCCAAACCCACTAACACAATAATATCCGGCAACAGTTTAATAGCCAGCCCCCAAACCCATTAACACAATAATATCCAGCAACAGTTTAGTAGCAAGCCCCCAAACCCACTAACACAATAATATCCAGCAACAGTTTAGTAGCAAGCCCCAAACCCACTAACACAATAATATCCAGAAACAGTTTAGTAGAAAGCCCCAAACCCACTAAAACAATAATATCCAGCAACAGTTTAGTAGCAAGCCCTTAAACCCACTAGCACAATAATGCCCAGAAACAGTTTAGTAGCAAGCCCCAAACCCACTAACGCAATAATATCCAGCAACAGTTTAGTAGCAAGCCCCTAAGCCCACTAACACAATAATAGCCAGCAACAGTTTAATAGCAAGACCCTAAACCCACTAACACAATAATACCAACAACAGTTTAGTAGCAAGCTCCCAAACCCACTAACACAATAATATCCAGCAACAGTTTAATAGCAAGCCCCCAAACCCACTAACACAATAATACTCAGCAACAGTTTAGTAGCAAGCCCTTAAACCCACTAACACAATAATACCCAGCAACAGTTTAGTAGAAAACCCCCAAAGCCACTAACACAATAATATCCAGCAACAGTTTAGTAGCAAGCCCCTAAACCCACTAACACAATAATATCCAGCAACAGTTTAAAAGCAAGACCCTAAACCCAGTAACACAATAATACCCAACAACAGTTTAGTAGCAAGCCCCCAAACCCACTAACACAATAATATCCAGCAACAGTTTAATAGCAAGCCCCCAAACCCACTAACACAATAATATCCAGCAACAATTTAGTAGCAAGCCTCAAACCCACTAACACAATAATACCCAGCAACAATTTAGTAGCAAGCCCTTAAACCCACTAACACAATAATATCCAGCGACAGTTTAGTAGCAAGCCTCCAAACCCACTAACACAATAATATCCAGCAACAGTTTAGTAGCAAGCCCCCAAACCCACTAACACAATAATACCCAGCGACAGGTTAGTAGCAAGCCCCCAAACCCACTAACACAATAATATCCAGCGACAGTTTAGTGGCAAGCCCTTAAACCCACTAACACAATAATATCCAGCGACACTTTAGTAGCAAGCCCCCAAACCCACTAACACAATAGTATCCAGCGACAGTTTAGTGGCAAGCCCCCAAACCCACTAACACAATAATATCCAGCAACAGTTTAGTGGCAAGCCCCCGAACCCACTAACACAATAATATCCAGCAACAGTTTAGTGGCAAGCCCCCAAACCCACTAGCACAATAATATCCAGCAACAGTTTAGTAGCAAGCCCCTAAACCCACTAACACAATAATATCCAGAAACAGTTTAGTAGCAAGCCCTCAAACCCACTAACACAATAATACCCAGCAACAATTTATTAGCAAGCCCTTAAACCCACTAGCACAATAATACCCAGCAACAGTTTAGTAGCAAGCCCCCAAACCCACTAACACAATAATACCCAGGAACAGTTTATTAGCAAGCCCCCAAACTCACTAACACAATATTATCCAGCAACAGTTTAGCAGCAAGCCCCAAACCATAAATTACAATAATACCCAGCAACAGTTTAAAAGCAAGCCCCTAAGCCCACAGTCACACTGACCCCCCAAATGGTTAGCCACAAGCCCCCAAAGTACCGTATTAGAAACAACGCAGGTGTACCTAGGATCCATTGGACAGGGGTCCTGGCTGTCAGCTGTCTCCCAAGCTGACTTCATGCACACGCCACTCGTTGCTGTCCGTGACACGTGTCCTTCGCACAAGGGCTGCAAACAGAGGACTGCTTGGAGTTCAAGACCTTTTTAGAGGGAGCGTGGTCCTACAGTTTTGCCTCCACTTAGCTCTTGGCCACTGATTGGCTGTTCTGCTCCCTGCTTCCCAGCAACAGCTTGCTGGCAGGCTGATTCGGTGATGTGGTGGTGGGAGGGAGAGAGGCACTTTCAAGTGCTAGCATCCTCTCCCTCTGCTGCCCCGGTGCCCCAATCCTCCAAAGAAATAAAAAACTGCAAGAGGAGCCCTATAAGATTGGCAAGCTCACACAGCTCCACCCCTGCTCAGCTCTTGGCCACCTGATTGGCAGTTCTGCTCCCTGCATCCCAGCAGTGGCTTGCTGGCAATATGATCTGGTGGTATAGTGGCTGGAGGGGAAAGAGGCACTTTCAAGTGTTAGCCTCCTCTCCCTCTGCTGGCCTGGTCCTCCGAAGAAATGAAGAGCCACAAGCAGAGCCGTTTAGAATTGGCAGGCTCCCTCAGCTCAGTCCCCATTCAGCTGTTGGCCACCCGATTGGCGGTTCTGCTCCCTTCTTCTCTGCAATGGATTGCTGGCAAGCTGATCCAGTGGTTCAGTGGTTGATGGGGAGACAGGAACTTCCAAGTGTTAGTCTGCTCTCCCTCTGTTGCCCAGTGCCCCGATCCTCTGAATACTGTATGTTGTTAAAAATTAAAGGACTTAAAAATTTAGTGAACCATTTTGTTTCATATATTGATATAGGGTTGCTGTAGTAATATCTTATATCAATATCTCAACTTAGTTGACTCCAAGCATTCATTAAATAAAATTTTTCTAGGTCTAATGGTTCTAAAGTTAAAGTTTGGAGTCCAGTTATTAAGAATGAACTCTGTTGATACTATTTTTATATGTTGATACGATTCCATATGTATTGATACTATTTGAACCTTTTTCTGTATATTAGCAATACATATGTTTGAATTGTAACACAGCCAAAAAATGGAAAACACATAGGGTTGATACTATTTTTTGTATCGATAGACTGTATCAGTTTCATTTTTGTACTGATGATAAAACTACATGATGGTTTAAAAAACATTTTTAATAAACAATATTTTAACTTTTTCTGAATTTTGGTATTACTACATATTATTTAATTAGTAACTGAGTAGTTTAGTATGTAATTGTCATTCATCTTATGACTTTAATTGCATTGCGAACATTTCAGTCTCCCCTCTAACAGTCCCTATTCCTCCTCGGTTTCGCTGACTTTGCCTGCGAAACAGCTGGAAAACATAGAAATCTGTAAGCAGAAAAGGACCCCAACGGGCCATCCAGTCTGCCCCTATATCCTCCCTATAGGTAGCTTTGACCCTCTCACCTTACACCCTACCCCTGTGCCCCCCACCCCCATTGTGGATTCCAGCCTCCTTTTTTCCCTTCAGGGAACTTATCCTTCCATTTCTTGTTTAAAGCCTTGTAGGTCCCTGCTTTCTACCCTACCTCCCACCTCTTCTCTACCACCCTCTAACCCCCCCCAAATTGCCCATCTAGCCCCCCTTTCACCTTTACTTCTATCACCCCTGCTAGCGCTCTCAAAACCCTTCTTTCCTTTAACCCCTGTAAAGGCAAATGCCCCTCTGGTCTTGATTCTAAAATCCTCTATCTGCTCCAGCTATTGCAACCCCACTTACCTCTCTGCTAAACCTCTTCTTCTGACTTGCCTCTATACCATCTGTCTGGAAACACACCACTGTAATCCCTTTGCCTAAAGATGGTGATCCCACCTCCCCTGGCAACTACCGGCCCATCTCTTTACTACCCATTCCTGCTAAGCTTCAAGAGCGCTTGGATCTTTCCCAACTCTCCTCCTACCTTGACTCATCCTCCTTTTTTCACGCTTTACCAGTCTGGCTTCCGGAAAAGTCACTCCACCACATCCTCACTCCTTAGGTTCACTGACTCCACACCTACCAGTATGGATCAGGGACTTATAACTTCTGCTATCTTTGTCAACCTAGCTAAGGCTTTTCACACTGTTTCCCATTCCCTCCTGCTTACCTATCTCTCTGCTGCTTGGCTCTCGGATACTGCTACCAGCTGATTCCATTCTTACCTAGTTGGAAGAAGACAATCTGTTCAGATCTCCGGCAAAACATCTCCCCTGCTTCCCATAACTACAGGGGTACCCCAAGGCTCAGTGCTCGACCCGCCGTTATTTTTTATCTTCTTAAATTACCTTCCCTCTGCCTGTCTTACCACCTCCATCCATATGTGTGCTGATGATATTTCTAAACATCTGGACCCTCCCCTGCTGATATAGCATCTAGACTTCAGGCTGATTTTGATAACATTCAGTACTGATTTCACTCAAATCAGCTATTCCTAAATGCCAAAAAGACAGTCTCCATGACCTTCGGCACTAGGCAGAGACTCTCTTGGATCACATCCCCACCCTCCATCCACACCCTTGACGGGACTTTGCTTGAGGACTCCTCCTCATTTCACTATCTAGGGGTCTGGCTTGACCAAACCTCTAGTTCTCTGGACACAACATGCCATCCACAAAAAGCTGCATCCCAAACTGGGTGCCCTATATAGAAACCGTGGTTGCATCCCACTGCCGGCTCACTGTGCTTTGATCCAGAAAATGATACTCCCCATTTTTGACTATAGTGATGTAGTCTACTGTGCCACTCCCCAGTCTTCCTTAGCCAGGCTGGACACTATCGCTTCTTCTGCTGTTTTGTTTTTGACAGTCCTCCATGCACCCATCATTGCAACCTCTACCAATCTCATGCCCTCCTCTCCCTAGCTGACAGACAACATATCCACTGTGCCTCCTTCCTTGCTAAATTCTGGTTTCACTCTCTCCCCTTACCTCTCATCCTATATCTCTCCTGAACCTTCTTTCTACCATTCCCTTAAAAACCAAGACTCACGAATCCCAAACCTTCCTCACAGATCTTCATTTATAGGCCAATCAGCTTTCTCCTAGCACTTCCCTAAAATATGGAACTCCCTCCCCCAGCCTGTCTGGCACTCTGCCTCACCTAAAATCCTCTCCTCCCTTTAAAGGCACCTTTTCCACCCTGTCTGTATTTGCGCCTAATTTAAACATACTAAATAAATACTCCCTCACCTTACTTTTTGCCCCCTTGGTTGCACATAAACTGTTAGCACTTATAAATGTTAAAAGTTAAATCACTGTGTCCCTTGTAATCTGTCGGAGTGATTATGTTTGTTTTGTTGCTGCGTTCTCTAAGTTTTGCGCTGTTTATAACTTTGCCTGTAGCTAACTCAGTATCTCCTTGTCTTCTGATGTACACTGTATATCACACTTTATACCCTCTGTAAAATTTCAATTACTACATGTGAAAGTTTATACCACATATGATATTTATATCTGTTTGTATCCCTTCCCTTTGTCCCCCAGGATACAGCTGGAAATGAGCTTTTGCTCAGTATGCCCTTCCTGGTAGAACATTTTAAATAAATAAGTTATCCCATGCCCTCTTGAACTCTCCCACTGTTTTTGCCTCCACCACTCCTCTGGTAGCCTATTCCATGAGCCCACCACCTTCTCAGTAAAGTAGTGTCCCCTTCTATTTCCTCTTGAATTTTCCACCCTCCAGCTTTAAGCTGTGCCCCGTAGTTTTCGGATTTTTTTTCATCTTGAAGATGCTGCCTTCCCTCATTTTGTTTATTCCCTTCAGGTATTTAAACGTTTTGATCATATCACTGGCTCCATGGTGCCGAATGAAGGGGTTTGCTCGGCACACTGGCGACCCAGGTTTGCGCCCCGAGCCTGGGTGTCAGGAACAGAGACCAGCAGGGAGAGATTCCAGAGCATCCACTGGATGCTTCCATCCCAGGGGAGTGGGCAGGGCCTTGGCACCTGGAGATAGATTGGTGGACATGCTAGGCGGCATGCAGCCTCCACATACCCCTGCACTTTCCCACCTCAGGTCGCCAGCTCATTCTGGCCCAATTAGGTTGGGGAGTGGGAGGGCAGAAAAAGCAGACAATAGCCAGCCATGCCAGTCAAATGATGGCGTTCTGCCTCTCCTCGTCGCGAAGCCCCCAAGCTGTACCTCCACCTGACGTAGATGCAAAGAGGTGCCTACCGGCACTTCAATCTCCCCCTCCCAGTTGCCCCCACAGGTGGGGGGGCCCTCCCAATGAAGGGATACATTGAGTCAGTTGGGATGGCAAGAGGCAGCGGATGGCAGAATGGGGAGAAGCGGAGGAGGTGAGGGATGGCCACCCAAAGGAGTGGGAGGCTGGGTTTGTAGGGATAAAAAAGTGCATGCAAAAAAAAAAATTTCAATCATATCCCCCCTCTCTCTCCTTGCTTCCAGGTGATACAGGTCAAGCTCCTCCATCCTGTCTTCATAGACTCTCTGATGCATGTCATGTACCATTTTGGTCACCTTTCTCTGGATTCTCTCACCCTATCTATATACACCTTTGTAGGTGAAGTCTCCAGAACTGTACCCCATACTCCAGGTGGAGATGAACCATGGACCTGTAAAGGGGCATTGTAACTTCCATTTTCCTACTTGTAATACCCCTCCCTATGCATGCTAGCATTCCTTTTGCCTTTCCAGCTGCCTTGCTGCACTGGTTTTCCTCCTTTAGGTTGTCCAAAATCATAATCCCCAGACCCCTCTCTTGTTCTGTTATCAAAACCTTCTCTCCTCCAAGTGTGTACAGTATATAACCTTTGGGTTCTTGTGCCCTACGTAAATTATTCTGTACTTCTTTGCACTACATCTCAGTTGCCAACTCTTCAACCACCCCTCCAGCTTTCTCAGGTCCTCTCTCATTTGCTCCACCCCCTTCCCGTGTGTCCACCCTATTGCAGATTTTTGTATCGTCCACAAATAGGCACACCCTCCCATTTAGTCCCTCCACTGTATCCCCAATGTAAATGTTAAAAAGTATCGGCCCATGTACTGACCCCTGTTGTACCCCACTTGTCTCCCTTTCCTCCCTGGAGTGAACCCCATTTACAACCACACTTTGACCTCTGTCATCAAGGCAATTTTCCACCCAATTTGTTATAAAATATAAAATATGAACTGCAGTGTGTAATGAGTTTTTTTTACATACCTGAGGTGTGTGATACCACATAAATCACAAGACTGAAGTGGCTTATACAGGTACCATATACCATCTGTGTGTGAAACAAAATGAGCTACACAAATGTAACCCATACCTTATTTTTTTTATAATTACTGTTTTTTTTATTCAAAGCATTACTTTGTAATCACAGAGTTATCAAATAAATGCAGCAAAAATGAGGAACTTGGAAATTTGCTTTCTTTAATTCATGTTTTGCTTTATTCCAACCAGTAAACTCTGTTTTTGTAACTGTTAAAAAAGATTAAAAGGTAAAACTTGTAGAAGTGGGGGGCAGGCTCTAGCAGCCCAGTGAGGTAGTCACACTTCACAGGAGCTCCTGATTTTTGAGACTTTCCAGGTCATTATGTAGCTCTCAAACCTTCAAAAAGTAGATTACTTTTACTTCTTGAGATCACAGGAGGTGTTTTATACAATATTCTTCAGACTGAAAACATGGGAAGACTGAAAGGGGCCAGTAATGCTGATTCTTCTGTGGTGGGACCTTCCAAGAAACCACTGGTACAACAGCCTGATGACTTCATGGGAGTGGAATCAGCCACGCTCGAGTCCCTTCAATGCTCAGTTCATTGCCTAACACAGATGGTACAGAAACTTGATAAACTAGATCAGTATCATGAGTGAATGGTAATAGTAGAGAACCAGTTGGATAGATTTACAACTTATGGTAACAGACTCTGAAAAGACAGCAGGGAAGGCCCTGGCAATGGCAGCAGCTACGATACAGGAACAGGGGGTTCTCTGATCTAGGGTGGAACAGCTGGAGAACACAGTAAGAACAGTTGATGCTTGCGTCCAGGGAGTACTGGAGGTCTCCAAGGGGGACGATCTTTCTAAATTCCTGGAGAGCTGGCTCCCTGAGGCAATAGAACTCAGTCATGCAATAAATATATAGAAATCTTACAGAATAAATCCCAGCAGAACTGCTACAACATCAGAAGGGCCAAGAACAATCCTCATTGTGACAGCTTCAGTGGATACCTGGGACCAGGTGTGGTGTTCAGTGAAAGATCAATGGCCTGTCATGCTGGGAGATAGCTGGATCCCCCCAACCCCCGACTACTCCTATGTTACCAGTCTCTGCCACAAATCCTTTAAGGGGGTCACTGCCAAGCTTCATGCAGTGGGAGTTATGCATGGGATCATCTTTCCTGCTCACCTTCTATTCACCTAGCTGGACAAAAATTACTCCTTCCTGATCCTAACAGGAGAGTTTATGACTAAGCTGACACCTAAAAATGTACCAGAGCCTTCACAGATGGAATCAGACTTGGAGGGTGAATAAATATAAACTCTCACACAAACCATTATAGCTGCTTGGTGACGAGGATGGTATGAAGATAACAGAGGGATAGTCAGACTTATTGGCAATATACATAAAATTAGGAAGGCATAGACTTTCTGGACTCCTGTATGTTACAAGCTTGGTTTGCTAACACAACAAACTTTGTTGAATATGAATACCAGTGCCCACTATATAGATATACATACATACATATCTATCTATTCATTTACTAGCTCCTTGTCATCCCTGCTATGTTGATGCATTGCCAGCTGAAATGGGCTATCTGTTACTGTGAGTTCTTCTTTTCACCTTCTGCATATGACACTGTAATACAGAGGGGGCAGTTTCTGTTTATTGAGTCCCAGAGCGAGTTGAAGCCAAGGGCCATGACCTGCATCAGCAGTTTCCATGGCAGTGTTAACACATGTGGCGGCTAAGATGGTGTTCTGGCTTCCCTATCGGAGACCCAGTTACTCTGAGTCAGCCGGAGGTGCGTTAGGACTGCTGTTCAAGTTGTGTTAGCTTCTAAGAGTCTGCTGGGCTTTAAGTTGAACTCCACTCGATGCGATACTCCAGGTACATCCTGACAGAGTGTTCCTTTTCAAATAAAGATATTTAATGTTGCTCTCATAAGTTACAGCTGTTTAAATGTAGTTGTTTTAATTTTCAGTCTTCTCTTTTATGAGTAGGAGAATATTGTTTTGGTTCCTAGATGTTATTTCAAAAGTTCTGGGGACCAATAATCAAAAGTTTGTGTGGGTTCAAACAGTGTTTGCCCATGCAAACCGGGTTTTGCACCGGACTGCAATATTCAAAAGGGGCGGTTGTGCAGGCACACAGTGCTCACCAAAACAGCACAGAAACAACAGCACCTGCAATATTGTTGCATGGTAGCAGTCCCAACACACATGGGGGACCGCTACCATGGATTCCGAATAGAATGTTAAATTTATAGTTTTGTGGGGGGCTCCAGGGATCAGGAAACAGGAGGGATCAATGGACACCAGGAATATCACTTATCCTTAAGGGGCTGAGACCAGAGGGGAGGGGTTGGGGCACTGGGTACCAGGAGGACTATATTTAGCTGACCCATGATCACAGGGAGGGGGCCCACTAGGCACCATGGGGTCTTTATTCTTATGTCAGGTTGGCGAATGGAGGTTGGGGAGGGGGAACTATTGGGCACCAGGGATACTTTCTTCATTTACTAGGCCAGCAATCAGGGGGGGACCACTGGGCAGCAGAGGTTCATTAATTACATGACGGGATAGTGATTGGAGGATGGGGGGACCACTGGGCAGCAGGGATTCATTAATTATATGACAGGATAGTGATCGGAGGATGGGGGACCACTGGGCAGCAGGGATTCATTAATTACATGCTGGGATAGTGATCAGAGGATGGGGGGACCACTGGGCAGCAGGGATTCATTAATTACATGCTGGGATAGTGATCAGAGGATTGGGGGACCACTGGGCAGCAGGGGTTCATTAATTACATAGTGGAAGAGTGATCAGAGGATAGGGGGACTACTGGCCAGCAGGGATTCATTAATTACATGATGGGAGAGTGATCAGAAGATGAGGATGAACCACTGGGCATCAGGGATTCATTAATTACATGCTGGGATAGTGATCAGAGGATGGGAGGACCACTGGGCAGCAGGGATTCATTAATTACATGACAGGATAGTGATCAGAGGATGGTGGGTACCACTGGGCAGCAGAGATTCATTAATTACATGATGGGATAGTGATTGGAGGATGGGGGACCACTGGGCAGCAGGGATTCATTAATTACATGACAGGATAGTGATCAGAGGATGGGGGAACCACTGGACAGCAGGGATTCATTAATTACATGATGTGATAGCGATCGGAGGATGGGGGGACCACTAGGCAGCAGGGAATTTCATACATGTATGGACTAGGCAATATGGTGGGGTGGTGCCATTAATCGACCCGGCTGACATGCTTCCCATGCAAATGAGCATATAATGGGCAAGCAAATGGCCCCTTAGTGTCTTGCATGCCCAGTGGGCTCACTTACATGGGTCCCTTTGAATATCACACTATCAGGTCTGGTGTCACTATTCCTTGCACAGCAGGGCTCCATGTCGGGGCAGCGCAAGCTGGAGCGTGATCCAAATTAATATAGCATCCTCCAACTCCTGGGCAAGGGCAAAGCACAGCACAAAACTTTCTGCTTTGCTTTGCCCATTTTTGAATACCGGCCCCCTGATATTACGATCTGGCCTTGAGCTTACCGGCTGTTTAGTTATCCTGTGTAAGGCAAAGTTTATCTACGCATACAATGGACAATTACCCCCTTCACGCACCACATAACCACCAGTCTCTTGTGTGTGGATCACAAAGGCGTACCACTGTTTGGCACTACTGACTGTCTTTGCTCACAAGGGACCCCCCCCCCCATCTGTGGGAAAAATGGCAGCAGTCTTGTCTAAAACATCACAGCTGGATTACAATAGTAAAACAGGGTAGGACAGCTTATATCACACCCACCTGCTCTGCAGCAGCCCCACTGAGAGCAGAAATGGTAGCATTTAGTCACCTAGCTTTTATGTACATTTACTGCAGCTCAGTGCATCTCCTCTGTAAGCTTATTGTGTGGCTGAACTAGGAGGCCTCTTTAGAATAGAAAACTGAAAAAAAAACTTTAGATTTTTAGAATAAATCATTTGAGTTCAGAGCTGCTGGGAAGCTTAATATAACAATATCATTTCTGACACTCCTGTTATCTGTGCATGCTTCAATGAATAGTAATTTGCAAATGGGCCATAGGTAAAACACAGTTCAGCACGAATGACTGGACTGGTTTATCATAGGAAGACTGGCAGAACAATGTCTCACAACCTGTGTTTGATTGCCCAAGTCTTTTCACCTGTTGCCCCGATCACAGTTGTCAGAGCCAGCAGTCAGGACAAGGCATGTCTCTTGTGCCTGGCTGTCACACTACACTGTTTACTCCCTAAGCTATAAAAGATCCTGACACAAAAAGACAGAACCCTACCAACTATACAGTAAGAGCAAAAGGAGAATGAAACACAGACCAAGGAGGAAATAATCTAGGCCTGGGAGTGACATCCTGATGGTCGGGAACTGGAACACCTTCTTTTCCCCCAAAGCCAAACAGCTTACGTTGACAGAGGGAGCTGCATGTGAGAGGAATGATGTAGTGAACTGAGTAAACTCCAGCTGACAGAGCCAGTGTGGATCACCCAGTTTAAAGGGAGACTGGGGGAGGTGGTGCTCTTTTGTTCTGTCTAGGAAAAACCTTGGTCAGTTGTATTTAGTTGCAAGAGATGAAAATCCCATTTGCTCAAATGTCCGGTATCTTTTCTTAATTCTGTTTATCCCTCGGGCTGCCCTGCTCACCCTTTTCCACAATATCCGGCTGCTCCATGGCTCTCTGTGAGTCGGGGACACGGGTGCCAGCCTGCCTCATCCCTGATCCAGATCACTGACCTTGATCCTACACTCTCACAGGAACCTCCATTGCGGCAGTGTCCAACCAGCAGGGAGGCTTCAGGTGAGAGGAGGGTGCTATGTATATCAGGGAAAGGGCAGAGAAGATTGGGGGCAGTCCTAGACCCAGTGACAGGGGAGGCCTGGAAAGCCATCATACACTGGGGAGCCAAAAATATAATCCTAATGATATCCTCCCACCATCCAGTTCCAGGTAGCTGCCACACATAGTGAATGCAGTGGTGTAGCTAGGAAAATAGAATTTGTAAGCCAGAACCCATTGGTGCCTCTTTGCCCTCCAGTTGTAAAAATTGCCATATTTGTTACCCAGACCCATTGTAATTCTCATATTATATTTCAGGAACTGCATAACAAGAGCAAAACATAAAGCAGTACTTAGTTTTATGCTCCAACATTCGTATCATAGCACCAATATGGGTGGATATCAGGCAGTAGGAGGAATAAAAATCAACGGTCAGAGCCCTAAGTGCCATCCCCTCTCCAACTGAGTATGCCTTCCTAGACCCATTGCGTATGCCCTATGGAGGAGGCAGCCAACATTGCTTGGTAGCCGACAATGTCAAGGCTGTCTCCAAGTCCAACCATAGGAGGCACTCAAGAACTGTGCAAACTACAACCCCCCACGCGAGTCAGTCCTCTGCAGCACTCTCAGGACCCCACCAGCCAGTAGCTGCGAGCTGGGATTACAGTGTGAGTCTGGGTCTCTTCCACGGTAACACTATGCACCACATTCATTACCACTAGGCTGGGAAAAATGCATATGTGACTCTTCCAGGGATGTCTGTAGCAGCGTAGCCTCCCTTCTGTAACTACCCCTGCCTTATAGGCTCAATAAGGTTGAAGGGCTTGAATCAGTAAATTCCTGTTGGGGTTCATGCTTCAAGCTGAATAATAATTAGCAGAATCCCTCAACCCAGGAGAATTTAAGTGGGTCAGGTGACAGGAAACATAGAAGCATAGAATCTGTAGGCAAAAAAGACTAATACACCCACTAAGAGTGGGAGGTAGTCACGATGGGCCTAGTGCCTTCTTTTTCTTCCTTCAAACCCGGGAGTTATACCAAGAGTAAAAAAGGACTGTATGGCCCAACCAGTTTGCCCAGATGTTCCCTGTCTATACTGTTTCCACAGCCCCTACCTGGTCTCCAGCAACCCCCCCCCCCGCCTATTTAGCAGTATTCCTCTGTGCCTATCCCAAACATGCTTGAAGCCCCCACTGTTTTTGTCACCACTACCTCTACTGGCAGGCTGTTCCAGGTGTCCACCACTCTTTCAGTGACATAGTACTTCCTCACATCCCTCTTAATCGTCCCTCCTTCCAGCTTCATTGCACATCCTCTTGTCCTGGTGCACTTCTTCATTTGAAATAGACCCCCTCCTGTACCCTGTTCATCCCCATAAGGTACCTGTAGGTCTCCATTGTGTCCCCACCATCAGCGTATACATATTGAGATCCATCAGCCCACCTTGTAGGGTTTCTTGTGCAACCTCAGCACCATTTTAGTTGCCCTCCTCTGGATTGCCTCCTGTCTATATCCTTTCTGAGATGTGGCCTCCAAAACTGGACAGAGTACTCCAGGTTGGGTCTCACCAGCAAGCAATACAGTGTCATACCACCTCCCTCCTTCTGCTGGTGATACCTCTTGCTATGCACCCCAGCATCCTACTGGCTCTGCCTACTGCCTTGTCACACTGCCCCACCACTTTGTAGTTATCAGATATTATAACCCCAGGGTCTCTTTCCTGCCTAGTGACCATCAGTACCCCCCTCCCCCACTGTATACTTAGCTCCTAGGTTTCTGTGCCCTAAGTGCACGATTTTGCACTTTGTGCATCGAACCCCTACTGCCATATCCATGACCACTCCTCAAGTTTTCTAAGGTCCCTACTCATTCTCTCCACACCCCTTCTTGAGTATCCATGGTGTCGTCTGCAAAAAAAAAAAAGCATATCTTCCCTTCCAGCCCTTCTACAATGTCACTTATGAAGACATTAAAGAGGATCGGTCCCAATACTGCACCCTGTGGCACCCCACAAGTCACGCTCCCTCATTAGAGTGAGTGTCATTTACCACCACCTACTGTTGCCTAGAGTGAGTGCCATTTACCACCACCTTCTGTTACCTACAGTAGTATTGCCTCCCAGGAAAAACATTATCCTACTGTGACCCCAAGGGTTCACCCCACCCAAGGCCTGCGCAGTGCAATCCTGCACACTGCAGCACCCCACTGGTCACTCTCCCTTCACTGGCATGAGTGCCATGTACCACCACCCTCTGCCACGTACAGTAGTATTGCCCTTTCAGGAAAAAACACTATCCTACTGTGACCCAAAGGGCTCACCTCACCCAAGGCCTGCGCAGTGCAATCCCTAATAACAATTATGTTATTAAATGCTAAGCAATAGCAAATGCAAACACACACTAAGACAGTCCCAAATATAAACAAATTTATTGAGGCAGGAACACAGAATTTGGGGAAGGAGAAAATGTAAATAATAACCAGTGCTCGAACAATAAAGCAGTAGTCCTCTCAATACTCTCTAACCCACCCTCACTTTTCACATAAATTGCACCTGACTGCACTGTGCAAGGGTCTTACTGGTACCAGCAGTATTACCCCTTAAATATAGGGAGCTCCCAGTGCTTCACTGTGTACCCCAGCTGGTAAAATGGTGTGGGCCCAGTGACAGTTGCATTGCACATGATAGCTGGTAAAGAAATACAAATAAAACCCAAGTGTGCTGTTTGTAATCCGCAGGCCATGTGGCCTATTTGTAATCCAAATGAATAACTCTTCCTTCATTAGAGTGAGTGCCATTTACCACCACCCTCTGTCACCTACAGTAGTCCCCCCAGTATTGCCCCAGGAAAAAACACTATTCCACCATGACCCCAAGGGTTCTCCACCACCATTTCAGTGCATAGTTAAGTCCCAACTGTATATTGGTATTCCTAACTATCTAATTGTAATCCCACAAAAGTGTAGGATTTAACTTGGGGCCTCCTGGCTGGGGCCAAACAGTTGCTGAGGTGTACTGCACTCTCCAGCTCCCAGAACCCGAACTATGGCAGGGAGCTGCAGGATTGTTGTTTCTCTAACCATGCAGCAATGTGGCTCTAATCATACATCAAAAGCCATCGGCTGTCACCAATGGAGCAAACCTCTGACCACCACCCTACCATCATCAGACACTGTCGCGGACCCATGCAACACAAGCCAGGGGACAGAAACATGGGCACTTTTATTTATTTATTTTTTTATTTTTGTTTTTGGTAACCGGGTAAGGCCCACTAGGCACAACTGCCTGTTTTCAGGGGCGACCTGGGAGCACTGGGCAGTTAAGTGACTTGCTCAGAGTCACACAGTATGCAAGTGGAGGCTGTGAGAATCAAACTCAGGTCTGGCCTACTGGATGCATCAAGCTTGTTCACACCTCGTTCCTCTAACCTCTTTGGGGCCAGTATCCCTGTACTTCATGGCTGCCACCATCATAAAACCCTGTGGCCTAGGCCAACAGACAATCAGAGGGCAGGATTGCCAGGGAGCTGCCAAGGCCTCTGGGATATAGGAAGACTGGCTGACTCTAGCACCTTTTTCTTGGGTGAATGAACTGTTGGGGTTTGGACCTCCAAGACTGCTTGGATGTAACTGACAGCCTGCTGAGCCAATGGGAGCTAGACATTTCTGGGTGAAGAAGCAGGGCTTTACTGATTTGGGTCAGATGTGTTAGAGCTCTCAGAGAGGAAGAACTCCTGTCCTGATGGAGAGTTTGAGCTGTGCCATCAAACAATGCATTTGTTTTCCCGGGTGACCGATTAAATATCTGGACTCTAGCACTATTTGTATGTTTTTCTGACAAATAAATGTGCAATTCTTGGAATAAGCTGGTGTAAGCAATTGATTTCTAATCTAGGAGTACAGCACCAATCTGTGTGTTTTAGTGTGTGGGGTTAGCCTCCCTCGGTTCTACACTCCCCTGAATTCCACTCGAACGTGGTTATAGTTTGTGTCAGTTCAACATTGGCTGGGCTGGTGCTCACTCGGTTCTCGAACCCGATGAGCCCCATTTATTTGACAGAAGCCTGGCAGAATTTGCACTTGTCCACGGAAAGCTTAAAGAGAACATAAACCTTGCTCACATTTTTAAATATAATTTTCATTCCAGCATGCACGAAGTCTGTTTAATAAGCCTAGTGTATTGTTTTGTGGGTTTGTTTTGAAATGGTCCAGTTTATCCTTATTCATGATTCCTTGTCAATGCTTTTTTCCTGCCTAATATTCATTTTTGAATTACTTATGAGCTCTGGCAAAAACCTTCAGTGGTTCTTTCCCATTCATCTTAATGGCTCCAGCCATCCCGTCAGAAATGCTGCAGGCTTTGGCCTCTTTCTTCAAGTAAGAAGTCCGGGCAGTTGTGTGGATGGGCATTTTGCAGCACAGTTTGTCAGCTATCTCTTAGTACCTCTGAGCTAACCTTCCAAACATGTTGGCATTAGTCCCGATCAGGACAGGGATCTTGTCCAAGAGTTTTTACTGGTTTGGCGGGAGTGATCCCTCCAGTCTCTGTAGCATTCCATAACATTGTCTCTAGCCATGTCAAATAATGTGATTGTTTCTCTCTTATCCCTCCAGGAGGTTGTCCTTGGGTGGAAAAGGAAGTTGTCTCCCCTCTCTGCAATTCGATAAGTGCCCTTGAGCATTGCCAAACAGTCAAAAACTGCAGCGATGAACTGGCTAGAGTGTAGGGACCTGCTAACATCCACAGCCATTCTGCTACTCTCCTATGCACTTCTCATCATCTGAGCACTTCCACTCCTGCGCTACCTGAGTGGCCCCCCCAGGGACCTGCTAACATCCACAGCCATTCTGCTACTCTCCTATGCACTTCTCATCATCTGAGCACTTCCACTCCTGCGCTACCTGAGTGTCCCCCTAGGGACCTGCTAACATCCACAGCCATTCTGCTACTCTCCTATGCACTTCTCATCATCTGAGCACTTCCACTCCTGCGCTACCTGAGTGGCCCCCAGAGACCTGCTAACATCCACAGCCATTCTGCTACTCTCCTATGCACTTCTCATCATCTGAGCACTTCCACTCCAGCGCTACCTGAGTGGCCCCCCCCAGGGACCTGCTAACATCCACAGCCATTCTGCTACTCCCCTATGCACTTCTCATCATCTGAGCACTTCCACTCCTGCGCTACCTGAGTGGCCTGGCTCATCCAGCTAGAAAAGTCATCTTCCCCAGAGAGAGTGAGGGTGGCACCAGAAAATGGTTCCACCAAGTCGGTTCAACATCAAAGATGTCGACTGACTCTATAGCGACAACAAATTGCACATCGCCCAGCAATTGTGCCGACCAACCGCTATCACGGCAACACACTCTCCATACATTCCCTGTTGGTTCCTTTGGGGATTCCATGCACCACAGTGACTTGACTGGGATCAAGGTCTTTCCTTTTGCAACATTCAGACAACTTCCTTACTCCATCTTGAGAACAAAAAAAGGGGGGAGTTGGTACGAGTACACAGTCACAAATTGGGGGGTGGTAGGAGTATACACAGTCACAGTCCCTGCACCGGGGTTTAACTTTACATAGTTGGCCCAGCTAACCCAGTGGTACTTCCAGTTTGTAACCAACCCAATATACAAGGTAAATAACACGGCTGACTACAATTATGGAATGGCTGGTTCTTTAGGCCCTTGAAAGAGTGGTGTCTGGGTTCTGATAATGTATTTGGGATTTGGATGTGGTGCGGTGGTGCCCTCTTTTGGCATCCTTATTACAAGAACTATACTGTCAGGGTGCTGGACCAGAATGAAATAGCCCCTCCCACAGTGCCATGGAGCCTAATAGCCAGGGCCCCTACTTTTCTGCGGCACAGTGGGACCAAGTTCTGCAGCAAGACTACCATTTGCCGCAGAACTTCTGCAGTGGTGGTTTGTAATTTCTGCGGAAGTTCTGCGGCACTAACAAACTACCATATCACAGTGTCAGCTTGTCATCCTGACTTTACTTTCATAGCAGTGGTTATAGCAATCAGGATGGTGGAAAGCACAGTAACACTAGTTCAAAAAGTAACAGACTTATGAAAATAATGTTATGCCTAAAAAAGCAAAACAAATGTCTCTCCGTTAAGGTCCTAGCCTGTTGCATAAATGACATACGCAGAGGGGATCTTATGTGACAAATAAGGTATTTCTATATGCATGCTATCTATCCCACTAATGATGTTTCCACTGTCTATCGCTTATATATTTGTATGTACTTTCTACACCACTCATGAGGTTCCCACTGTGTATCATTTATATATTTATATGCAATCTGTAACATACATACAAATGTGTGTGTGTGTGTGTGTGGTGTGAGAGACAGAGATACTGTGTGTGTGTGTTTGTGTGTGTGTGTGTGTGTATATGTGTATATATATATATATATATATATATATGTGTGTGGGTGTGTGTATGTATGTATATATATATATATATATATATATATTATTTCCATGAACTTGCATCCTCATTCATACAGGTCCCATTGGAAATGGAATAGAGGAGTTATTGCAAAACTCATTTTTCATGTCAACCTGCTTTCCCTGACAAACTGCGTAACACCATCAGGCCATGACATGCATGTGAAACAATTGTGAGATACAGCTCTCCGGCCCATCACACAGTGTCCACCATGTGACAGAACACTGCACCATACCTTCCCAGGCCCAGAGCAGTGATGTGTTCCACCAGTCCTTGTGCTGCCCAGCCAGCTCCCAGAGCTAATCTCTGAACCTGAATTGCCAGCATGGAAACACAGCATGCTACCCTCTGGCCCAACAGCTGTCCCTGCACACAACATTTCTCAATAACTTTTAGGTGATTCTATCAACTAATGACAATATATAATCAATAACCCTGGCAAAAATGCATACAGTGCAATTATTTATTTAACAGGTCTCTTCTTTCAACAGTTTCTACACATTATTATACTTCACTTTTCTGGGCATAATTACTTTATTTTTCTTAAAAATTTAGACAGTTAAATTCATTTTACCAGTTATTCATTTCAGATAGCGTCTCTATACCTTAAAAGCACAAATAGGTTTGTACAAAGTGAGGTATGGACTTAACAGGTCTGTGCTATTGACAAGGTTTTGTTTAAGTTGGCCCTAGTGCAACAATGTAAGACTGAAAATAGTATTAGGCTGTAGTGCAGGTTGAGCAAATATCACCATGAATTATGTTCTGTGCCACCGTCTCTGGCAGTGGGAGCTGGGTAGATAAGTGACTGTTCATTTCTGTTGCAGAATGCAGCCATTTCATTAGCTATGTATGATGTTATAGCAATGACAACATCACATTCTGAACATATGGGGGTTTGGATATAAAAAGAAGGGAAGGGAACCAGATTCTATGTATAAACAGAAATATTAATAAAAAATGACCAAGAAGAGTGAATTCTGTGGCACTGCAGAAGTTCTGTGGTAGATTGCAAGTTCTGCGCAAAATTCTGCGGCAGCAGAATTCTAGGGGCCATGCTAATAGCATATACCACAAGACCCATTTAACCAATTGCAATGTCAAAATAAAAATAAGACACCATGCAAAGATACCAGTGAGACACTAAATGCAATCAAATAAGAAAATATTTGTTATTAGGCAAGAACAGGAACTCCAGAACATGAATATAGAAATGTAGAATGGGTAAGGCAGCAGTGCAAAGTAACAAAGTGTTGCCTGCCAAGATGAGGCACTCTGGTCACAGTGTCTGCCAGTGATATCTTGCAGGGTACTTCAGTAGTTCAGTGTAATCCAACAGAAATTCAATTTGTCATGCAGTAAGGTGACATCTTTACCTCAGTGTGCTTCTTCCCAGTGTGTGGCACTGTATTAAACTCACCATCCTCCAGACACAGTTCAACTTTCTCACAGACCCAACACTCCACAGGTGCACCCATACCCAGAGTCCATTGTCAAGGGGTTGAATAAGACCCTGTCCCATTTGTTATGTAGAAACAGTTACAAGCAAGGATCTGTTCTATCTTCTCCATTTCTGTCTCTTGTCTGTCTGATTGTGCAATCAAATTTTCTTGTGAGACCTAGGAACTGATCACTGTGACAGTCTTGTGATCCCCCCCCCATACTATCTCCCTGCCTTCAGTTGCTGTTTCTTGGGGGTCAGCTAGGCACCAGGGAATGGCTGTACTTTGTTTACAGGGGATTGGGAATAGGGAGGGGGTGCACTAGACAACAGTGGATGGTTTAACGTTATTCTACAGGGGATCAGGATGGTGGGGGGGTGGGACCACTGGACACCAGGGATTATGGCATTACTCAATGGGCATATGTGTGTGGGTGGTGGAGGGACCACTGGACACCAGGGACTTATTATTTACACATCGGGCATGAGTGCAGGTGGGGGGAGAGACCACAGGACACTAGGGACTACTGTGTTGGGGGTCAAGGGGCCAACACACTTCCTTCACCAACTGCTAGGGTTGTGTGGGAGTAAGTCATGATTTAGATAAATGGTATTTGAGCATCACAAGGGGACTGTGCAAAATGCTGTTGCATGGTGCAAATACTCTGAATATTGGACTGCGTCACTATTTGGGTTCCCGCCCCATCATTTGCATTGCACCCCCCCTCCAAATATCACCTGGGGAATAAACCCCATTTGCCTGCTCTAACTGGACTTTTGAATATGGGACAACCATGCAGAGCTGGGTTTCCATGTGCAAACTAAGCTTTGCACCCAGGCAAACCTTTGACTATCTGGCCACAGATGTCTGGTGTGCCTTGCGGCACCACCATAACTAAAGTGCATCAGTTCTGGGCCTGTCCAACCCCCATGTTTATCTGTTGGGCCAGGCAAGCTTCAGGGAGTGCCTCTGCACCTCCCTTTTACAGGGTAGAGGACTGGACTGCTTCACAGGGAACACTCAGGGATAGAACATTCCAGACGCCAGTTCAGATTTAAGGAAAATTTAGATTTACTGCAAAAAAAGACTTACATTTAGCTTCACACACAGATTCTGAAGTTCAGTCTCTAGCCATAACAAGCACTTGCAACTTCCTGTCCCTCTCCCTTTATTGGGCTCAGGGGTTGCTTGTTATAAAATGGTAACTAAGAATCCTGCATCCTGAGCGGCTGAAACATGCTACCCAATGAACTGAGACAACATAGCCAATGGGTATGATAAAGTCCTGACTCCCGGTACCAATGTTGCTCAACTACTACAAGTATCAGTGTGTAGCAGCTCCTTGATGTTGCAATCCCTAATCTGGGTTTCACTTTCATTCATACTGTTACCTTGCTTGGTCCATTCAGCCACTGAATTAAAACACCTAAAGCCAATCACTTTCAATTCAAGACCACAAAGTAAACAATATGAAGGTTTTCTTTTCAATTTAAAGAAAAAGAAATGGAACAAAATTGGGGGGGGGGACTTCAACAAAACAGTTCACACAAAATGCACACACACACCATAATGGCTCACACAGTGCAATTCAGGCTAGCACCCTGTAGTGACAGCCCATCTGCTGAGGGACTGTTTCATATAAAACTGCCATTTCTTTTTTTATGTTTGCTTGCACGCAGCGCAAGAAACATATTGCGGCAGCTTGGTGCCAAAGCAGGTTCTGGAGGTGCGACACTGTTGAGGCCAATAACGTCACGGCATTTGGGGCGTGTGTGATGTCCACCAATAATGGGGGACACAGCCAATGACATTAGTTTGGAACCTTGCTACCAACTTGTGAAAAAAATCGCCGCTGCAATCAGGGGCCACCTCATCATTGCAGCGTCGGTCATTCGCTGCAATGAGGGAGTGACCTGTCATTGCAGGGCAGGACCTTGCAGCCCTGATATTGTTTGTGAACATGACAGCGGCTTTCCACCTGTTCACAAACAATACTAATTCCCTCCCCTACCGAGGGGGTGCCCAATCCCCCTGGCAGCATGTGCCCCCCAACACGTTTGTTTGCCAACGGGGGCCCCAATCCCCGTCGGCTGCAGTGCCCCAGATGTATGTTGCTGATGGGGAACCCACTCCCGTTAGCAGTATGTAACAGCCCCCCGCTTTTCTTGTCTGCGGCGGGGCGCCCCAACTCTTCGTCGGCATAATGCTCCCCCTTTATGTTGTGTACAACGTTGTGCTCAATCCGTCCGGCATAATCAACCCCGATTGTTGAGAGCTGATCGGGGTCCAATCCTGTCGGCATAACGCACTTCCCCATAGCCGACGTAAGCTCAATCCTGCTATTGCAGCTGCCCCAAACAAAGAGACTCAGTTGGCATACTGGGAGCCCACCCCAGCATACCACATCGCTTGTAAATAAAAAACGCCACGCAATGTCTGTTTTTAACCTGTAACGAAGGAAACGGTCCTCTGGTGGTCTCCCTGGCCCCTCCCACACCCTGCACCCACCCACTGTGCACCCTGCCTCCCCACCCCCACCCCATACTTACCTCCGGAGTCTGGCGCGATGATCTTTGGTGGACCGGGAACACGTCTGCACTCTTCAAAGCTGACCACGAACTGAGGAAATGCCGGTAAACTGTATAATGGAATAAATAGGGTTTTTCAACTTTGATGCATATCTCAGGCATTGTTTGGAATTTTGCCACCAAATTTTCAACATGGGGTTTTTGGGACCCCTCTTCATGAATTCTTTCACTGTCATGACGTTAATCAGCTCCGAAAGGTGATTTTGTGGTCACTGCACGGAATCACCTTTCAGGACCAATTAATGAAACGACAGTGCCAGTGTTCATGAGGTGGGCTCTCAAAAAGCCTATGTTGCAAATTTGGTGGGAAAATCCAAAATGACTGTTTTAATGAGAGCGCCAAGATTATGCGAGTTGTTACACGCCATAACGCTAAGTAATTTGCAATATTTTTCACCCCAGATTTTCAACATTGGCATTTTTTCAGACCTCCTTGAGAACAGTACAGCTGTCATTTTTCACACCCTGGATGAAATGTGTTTTCGCACTTGCAGTGCGGAATAGCGCAGTTGGTGTGGGAAATCAATGTTCTGCACAGATTAAGAAACTGACAGTGGCACTCGTCATGAGCAGAGGTCCTAAAATGCCTATGTTGAAAATTTAGTGGTGATAATCCATAAAATGACTGTGTTACAAGCATGCGTTGTGCTGTTCCTACGCACGCTCGTAAGTTCGTGAATTTTCAATATTTTCACTCCAGATTTTCAACATTACCATTTTACCACACCTTCTTATGAGCAGTACAGCTGTCATTTTTCACATTTTGCCCAAAATGTGTTTCCGCCCATGTAGTGCACGATGGCTCAGTCGGTGTGTGAAATCAATGTTCGGGACAGATTAAGAAAATCACAGTGACAATGTTCATGAGCAGAAGTTTTAAAATGGCTATGTTAAAAATTTGGTGAAAAGATTCCCCAAAATGACTGTTTTACGAGCATGCATTGTGCTGTTCCTACACACGCTTGTACGTTCGTGAATTTTCACTAGTTTCACTCCAGATTTTCAACATTGCCATTTTACCACACCTCCTTATGAGCAGTAAAGCTGTCATTTTTTCACATCTCGCCCAAAACGTGTTTCCGTGCATGTAGCGCACAATGGCGCAGTTGGTGTGCAAAATCAATGTTTGGGACAGATTAAGAAAATCACAGTGACACTGTTCATGAGGAGAGGTGTTACAATGGCTATGTTAAAAATTTGGTGAAAAAATTCCATAAAATGACTGTGTTATGAGCGACCATTGCGCAGTTTCCACGCACCCTCGTACGTTCATGGATTTCTAATATTTTCAGTCCAGATTTTCACCACTGGCAATTTTCTTACACTTCCTTATGAACAGTACAGCTGTCATTTTTCACACCATGGCCCAAATGTGTTTTCACACTTCCAGCGCAGAAATGCGTGGTCGCTGTGGGAAATCACTGTTCGGGACAGATTAAGAAAATCACAGTGACACTGTTCATGACCAGAGGTTCCAAAATGCCTGTGTTGACAATCTGCTGTAAAACATCCCCAAACTAATTGCATTATGGGTGTGCATTGCCCAGTTTCTACACATGCTCGTGACTTCACCAGTTTTTTTAATATTTTCACTGCAGATTTTCAACATTGCCATTTTTTCACCTCCCCATGAACAGTACAGCTGTCATTTTTCACATCCTGTTCGAAATGTGTTTTCGCACCTGTGGTGCCAAATTGCGTAGTTGCTGTGCAAAATCAGCTTTCGGCTAATGAACTGATATTGCCACTGTTCATAAGGTGGGGGGTCACAAAAAACCCATGTTGAAAATTTGGAGTGAAAATGCCAATGAACGCCTGAGACTTTAGGGTTTCCGACCATAATGCCCCACCCTGTAGAGATTGACAGGCATCAGGGGTGTGACTTGGGATTCTCGCCTGTAATGCTCATACCATTCCACACCCTGCAGCCAGTGAGAGGCATCGAGGTGTGCCTTGGACTCTTTGGCCCCAAAGTTCACCCCATTCTCCTATACAGCACCCATCTCACCGTATTTCCTGATGGAATGGGGTGAGCATAAGGGCCAAAGACCCCAAGGCACACTGTGACACTTGTCGGTGTCTGCAGGGTAGGGTGTGGTGAAATGGCATGGCCGTTATGCCTGACGACCCAAAGGCACACCCCAATGCCTGTCAGTCTCTGCAGGGTGGTGGTGGGGTTGGCTTCAGTTCAATACTTCACTGCCATTCCTATTATGCAGCTCTCTAACTCCTGCACTGCCAATGCCAATGCCAGCAAGCAAACATTCGGCATTGACAAATGCTTGTTTCTTAATCTTCTCACTTTTTAACACAAAACCCATTTTATACTGTAAGTACAATTAAACACTCCGGGGTGTTAGTTGTACTGCCACAACCACACTTCCAGGATCTGAAGACACTCCGCCTGCAGCCTCATGCCTTTCTCACCCCTAGGCATGTGGTGGCGGCGGCGGCAGCATAACCAAACACCCCATCCTGTCTTATTGCTTAATTAACACCTCTCCCTCTCAGGGATATCTAACACCCAGAACAGGCAGTGCAGAAAGGTGTTAAAGGACCAACTTTAAAGCAAGAGGGGTTTGATTCAAATTCCCTCCCAGCCCCTGTAAAAACCTGTGTTACTGGGTAGAGAGTGCTCTTAAAGCACACACTGAGTGCCATATGGTGCAGTGAAAAAATGGTGGTTTATTAGAAAAACACAACCTTGAGAGAACGACATACAGTGGTGTTGTAGTGTCCTCCTCTTGAGTTTGCATTTTTCTAATAAATCACCATTTTTTCGGTGCACCAGTTGGCCCTCAGTCTGTGCTTTAGGAGTGTGTTTTTCTGTGAGTTTCTGAGGTTACTTTGTTTACCACTGCTCTGCTACAACTACAGCAGTTCAGTAGCACTTTTGCTTCTGGTTTGCCCTGTTGCTGAGTAGAGCTTGGATTTATGGATGTAGAGGGCATAATGGACATACAGGCAGTCACAGTCCTGCTCCAGGTCGGTGTCTCCCCTACCTGGTCCCTCCCAAGCTCTGGCAGGGAACCAAAGTATTTATTTTTTAGTTAAATCTTAGTCCCTCAGTGGCAAGTCTTTCTGCAACAGTGAGGTGAGCGACAGGCAGGTGAAGAAGAAGAACACTGTGGATGCTCCCTCGAGTTGCCTGGTTTCAGTTGCAACTCGGGGGCTCAGGGACACAGAGACGTTTATGCAGATAGACTACTTCACCTCTCCCTTGGGGGAAATGGTATGCCTCCCTTTTAGAAGGAGGTTACAAAAACATAATATTGTAAATGATAACTTTCATTTAAAAAGATGGAATCTGATTTTTAAAATAAAAATGTAATACTGTGCAGGAAATTAGAGAATACCCTGTGTGGAAAATGGATTATGTCAACTGAACTCAGAACTTCTGGATTTTAGCACTATTGGCACTAGACATCCCAGATTTCTGTTTGTGTTATTACTGGTTCTGTGGCCCCATCATACTCAGAACTACCATTTCCTGCTTGCCAGTAGACATACTATACCTGGACTTTAGCAAAGCATTTAAGTAAGTCCCTCACATGAGATGAATTAAGAGAATGGGAAACCTAGGGTTTGGGGATAAATTAAGAGTGGATCAAGAACTGGCAGGGAGGGAGGAAGCAGAGTCATAGTAAATGGGAAACAATCATGGGTAAAACAGGCAAATGGTGGGGTACCTCAGGGGTTGGTCCTTGGACTGATACACATACCGTAGAGGGAATACAGAGTAAAATCTGTCTCTGCTGACCACACTAAACTCTGCAGCAGAGTGGAGAAAGAAGATCAGCTGTTACTACTACCTCGTAGGACATCATCACCTATTCATTCATTGGGAATGAGTCAGTGATGATGGCTGGTGTCCGCTAGGTGGGATGGATTTCTTTCTTAGAAGTGTGGAACGGGTTCTTACTGTACCTAGCTGCAGCAGGCTATATCCATCTTTTGGTCATAAGTGGAAAATGAGTGTGCTGGATGCCAGTGGGTGGGGGGGGGGCGCACAATGTATATTTTAGTGGGACTGAGGTAGATGGAGGTGATCATTTCAGTTGCAAGTTTGCACTGGAGTGGGTGAAAGGGTTTATTTAAATAGTAAACTAAACATTAAGATGACTGTGATCAGTTAATACAGAAGCTCTACTGGGAAATGGGGAGCTGGAATGTGGGTGCTACAAGGGTGAGCTGGGTGTAACCCATTTATAAATTGGTGGCATTGGGAGGGTGGTCTGCTTTACGAATGGTGGGGGGATAAAAAAAAATTAATAGTTAATTTGTTGCATGTAGTTGAGCTGAAGTCAGGAAAGACTTCACCTCAACTACGCTGGCAAATGTAAAATTCAGAACATCCCTAATTACATTTGAGGATGTTGTATGTTAATAAACATAGCTTCCACAACTGTGTCATCATTTTCTGTCTCAAGAGTGCATGAAATGGCTGCTACCTTGAAGCAATGTAGAGCCGATTCAGGTATGGATATCTGCTGGCATCTCCAGGTTAGCCCAGTACTTTGTTTAAACGAGCTTTGGACTTTCAAACTTGAGGGACACTGCATACCTATGTTCCCTTTAAAAGCAGCAGTGCAGCAAATTCAGGCAAACAAATCTGACCTTACCTCAAAGATCCCCAACATTTTCCAGTTTAATTTGCTTGAAATGTTTCCAATTCCACCATAATTTAAATATATTTTAAAATGTTTAGGATATTTTTTTTTCTCAAGAAAAAAAGATGGTCACTTCCTTTGGCTTACAAATTGCATTTTGGATGTGACAAGGTTAAGGTGTAGGTTTAGGATCAAGAAAAGTGAAATATGTATGCTGTATACAGTATAAAAAGCACCTAGAAAAGCAGATCAAGAGGTATATTTTTGTTAACTGTACCTGCAAACTAGTGCTTTTGAAAAACATTGTTGGTGCACTGCTGCTTTAAGATGTCTTCTAGGTGAGGAAGTCTGTACTTTACAGGTGGATTACATAAAACCAGATAAAAAGGAGCATTTAAAAAATGGACCACAAAACATTCACTTTAACGAAGTTGGATGCCTTTGTATGTAAGGGATGACACCTTCTGAACAATTCCTCATGTTTTTTTTTCTCTTAAAGGTCAAACAAAGGCTGAATTAAAATTCATGAGTTTTGACCGTGAATTTATCAGAGGTCTTAAGCAATCCCTTGAAAACATACATTTTTTTTATTTATTTACTTAGTTTATTGATTCATTTTCCACAGCAGGATAGCCTCACTTGGGAAAAGCACCTGAGATGACATCAGGGACCCCTTGAGCTTCACTCTCAAAGTCCTTATAATGTCATTTTATCCCCTCAATGGAAACACGACCTGGTTGTGTATGGTTGCCCATACATTATTCTGCATATTGCACATAGTCAAGAAAAGCAAACAGATCTACTGTGGTAATTGAAGTGTCGAATGCTGCTGAGAGGATCAGAATTGTGTTAAAGGAAGAAACAGTACACTCCAAAAAAAAAAAAAAAATCACAACACTGCAAATGTGTCTAAGGTACTGTACTGAAAGTTAGATCCAAGGTGCTGCAGTGTGAAATTCTTAAGTCACAAGAAACAACTCAAAAGACACAGCCACGAGGAAAACTACCCTAGTGCTTCATCCTGCACTAGAACTTCTCAGGGGCCACCCAATATGTAATGTACAGAGACTGCTGGCAATTGGAATAATTCAATATACTTTTAAAGGTGCATTATTTTTCACATGCAATTGAGAAACATGTTTCCTGTCATCACTCAGGATTCTCTGAAGTGCTGCCAGCAAGCTGTTGGTGGCACATAATTGGTTTAATGAACGAGCGCTGACTTTTAATATATACAGTATTTTCCTTGCATTATGTGTTTAATTGATCAGCAAAGACAGCCATGGGGAAAAAGACATCCCAGTGGCAGCTGCTCTGTTAGTCATCCATTTATCGACCTGAATCATTTCCACACGAGGCCTCTAGGCCATATTGTAACTAATCTTAGCTGGGCATTGATTGGTTAGGCTCAGAACATCAATAATGCTCTTTTCCTCCTTTGGGATTACCACAAAAGTCACGGAATTTTTCTCACCTCCTATCTACATTTCTTAGCTTCTGAGGAGACCTGAAAACCAAATGTCTTGCTTTGCTAGAGAAGAGCATTTTCTTTTTTGTGAAGCATGTCTGTGCAGTATATAGCCTGGTAGTGGGAAACAAGTTAGAATTTCAACTCTTGTTATAATTTCAACTCTTGTTGATTAAGAGGACAGACTATACATAGCCAGTTCAGGCTAGCCACTGAAATATACATGCAAACGTTGCTGCAGGTTCGACATGGGGGAGGGGTACTTGGGGATACGGTGTACCACCACTTTTTAAAATCAAGCCATACATTTAATATGTGACCTTACGCTGACATCATGCAGAGAACACCACTTGTCTTTTGAGCACTTTGACCCTGCATTACTTCAGGTTTACCAGCCTTGTTACCCTGGTTAGATTACGGGTTGTGAAAGGAAACATTATAACTACTGTAGTGTCTTCTTGTCACAAAATGTCCAAACAAATTACTGTTGATACTTACAATGTGCAAATCAGGAAAATGCTTGAAAATTGGGGATAATGAGGTGTCACAGATTCTTCTCCAGTAGGTGAAAAGAGGCACTGTTACCCCTCTGTGGATCACTGAAGAGGCCACACCCCAAAAAAATGTGTCCAGTTCTGGAGCTCGCACCTACAAAAGGGTGAAGAGCACATAGAATCTGTTCAGAGATGGACTACAAAGATGATACAGAGTATGGAAATCGTGTGAGGAGCGTTTATACAGTCTGAGCATAGAAACATAGAATTTGACGGCAGATAAGGACTGCATGGCCCACCCCATCTGCCCATTTTTCCCTGCCTATCCTATCCTGACACCATAGTCCCTGCTTGATCTCCGGCTCCCTCCACCCTTGCTTCCCAACTAAGATTCCCTTGTGCCTATCCCATGCATGGCTGAAGCCCAAGATTGTTTTCACTCTCACCACCTCCACTGGAAAACTATTCCAGACATCCACCACTCTTTCAGTGAAAAAGCACTTACTCACATCTCTCCTAAATTTCACCCTTCCTGATTAATTGCATGCTCCCTTGTTTTCATGCATTTTTTCCTCTGAAGAATACTCCCCTGCTATACCTTATTTAACCCCATGAGGTATTTATAGGTCTCTGTCATGTCCCGCTCTCACGTCTCTCTCTTCCAGGGAGTACATATTATGTCCTTTAGTCTCTCCTCGAAGGGATTTCTGATGCAACCCTGGCACCATTTTACTTGCCCCCTTCTGGACAGCTTCCACCCTATGTTCTTCCTGAGATGGGGTCCCCAGAACTGGATACAGTACTCCAGGTGGGGTCTCACCAACAAGTTACACAGTGGCAACACAACCTCCCTCTTTCTGCTGGTGATACCCATCCCTGTGCACCCCAGCATCCCACTGGCTCTACACACTGCCTTGTTACACTGTCTTGCCACCTTGAGGTCATCAGATATGATTACCTTGGGGTCTCTTTCCTGTTTGGTGACAGTCAATATCTCTTCTCCCATATTGTACTCCAGCTCTGTATTTCCATGCCCTAGGTGCATGACTTTGCACTTTTTCACATTGAAACTCAGCTGCCATGCTCCTGACCACTCCTCAAGTTTCCTCAGGTCTCTTCCACCACCCCCAGAGTGTCTACCCTATTGCAGATTTTAGTGTCCTCTGCAAAAGAGGCATATCTTGCCTTCCAGTACATCTGCAGTGTCACTTATAAAGACATTAAAGAGAACTGGTCCCAGTACTGAACCCTGAGGCAACTCGCTGGTCACCCTCCCTTCCCTGACTGAACTCCATTTACCACCACCCTCTGTTGCCTATCTATTAACTAGTTTCTTACCCAGTTTACTACATTAGTACCCACCCCATAGCTGCCCAGTTTCCTTATGAGTCTCCTATGTGGTACAGTGTTGAATGCCTTTCTAAAATGTAGGTAGGCCACATCCACTGCACTGATATAATTCCCTGGTCACCTAGTCAAAGAAATATACCAGATTTGTCTGACAAGGGCCACCCCCCCAACCCCATGAACCCTTACTGCCTCAGGTCTTGTAATACTCCACAATCCTGTCCTTTAGCTGTGACTCCAGTAATTTCCTCACCACTGATATCAGACTGTCTGGCCTATAGTTGCCAGCATCCTGCCTGCTAGCACTTTTGTGAAGCGGGACTACATCTACTCTCCTCCAGTCCTCCAGGACTACTCCTGTTTCCCAGTGAGTTGTTCAATAGGGCAATCAAAGGTGCAGTCACTACCTCCCTGAGCTCCCTCAATACCCTTGGTGTACCCCGTCTGGCCCCATAGCTTTGTCCATTTCAGATCTGTGAGTCCCTTCAGAACACTCTCGTCTGTAAATGGACTTGTATCTACCTCCCTCCCCCCCCCAGGGCTCCTGTTGCTTTTATGTGACCCATGCCCTTCCCCTTCCTCTGTGAAGACTGAACAAAACTATTTGTTCAGGATAGTTGCTTTTCCTGATCCCCCACTGCACAGTCCCCTCCCCCGCCCATTTTAACCTCACAATCCCTCCCGTCTTCTCTTTTCACTTATGTACCCAACCAAGGTCTTGTCCCCTTTAGTTACCCCCTTAGGCTATCCTTTTCTCTGTTTGTGCCTTTGCACTCCTAACCACTTTCCCTGTTTTCCTCTGCTCCTCCTGATACACCTCATTATCCTCTTCCCTCTGCAGAACTTCATACCTTCTGAGCGCTACCCTTTTAACCTTTACCTTTTCAGTCACTTCCTTATGGAACCATAGTGGACTATTTTTTCTCCTGCTTTTGCTTACTTCCTTTGTGCAGAGGTTTGGTGCCTTCACTATGGTTTCCTTTGACTTAGTCCACTGTTCCTCCACCCCTCCTAAGTCATCTACCCTGCTAGGTTGTCTCTGAAACATTCACTCATTTTTTCAAATCTGCCTCCTGAAATCCAGGACCCTTGTCCTTGTGTGGTTTGCTTCTGCTGCCGTCCTTATGCTGAATCACACTGTACAGTGGTTGCTGGTCCCCTTGGTCTCAACTTGATGTTCTGTATAGAATTAGAGACTAACTCGAGAAGCAAGTGAAACTACTGTATATCTGTAAGTGTGTTATTGTCTGAATTGTACTACAACTCTTTTTTGTTCACCAAATTAGCTATTAAGGATCTGGATCTAGTTAATAAAACTTTTAATTCCATATGCAGATTCATTTTGGCTACACCTTACAAATCACACCACTGTATTTTATATGATGATCTTGGATGGTTGCCTCCCAAGTTGAATTTTCTTTACAGCTTGAGTTGTATGCTAAATAGTGCATTTGTACTGGAATGTAAGTCTCCCTTATTTGATTTACATGAATTCAAGGAGGAATCCAGAATGCTTTGCTCCTTCACTGCATTACATAGAAGCGGCAGCAACAGGGAAGAGTTCCCCAGAGGAAAAAGGAGAAGCACCTGAAGGAGCGAGCAGGGGGAAGAGTAGCAGCCAATCGGGCTGCCAACACAGGGGAGCAGCGGCTCCAATTCGGCCACTGACAAAGGAGGACCAGGGGACCAATCAGAGCAGCTGCAGCAGTTTCAAACAGCTGGCGGCAGCCCTTTTAAAGCACGGTCAGCACTTGGAAGGGCTCAGTAGGAGTGGCAGCAGCGGAGAAGAGTTCCCCAGAGGAAAAAGGAGGAGCACCTGAAGGAGCAAGCAGGGGGTAGAGCAGCAGCCAATCTGGCTGCCATCACAGGGGAGCAGCGGCTCCAATTTGGCCGCTGACAAAGGAGGACCAGGGGACCAATCAGAGCAGCCGTGGCCATTTCAAACAGCCGGCAGCAGCCTTTTTAAAGCACGGTCGGCACATGGAAGGGCTGAGTAGGAGTGGCAGCAGTGGGGAAGAGTTCCCTAGAGGAAAAAAGGCCCTCCTTTCCACCCCCTCCACCATGATGTTTTAAATACTCGGAGGCCAGTTGAGGATTGGGCAGCCAAGAAAGGGGAGGAGCAGAAGGTTGAATCCTGGAAGGAACTGAAATTGGGTGTAATGTAGGACATCACAAGGAGAGGGGCAAGTAAGAGCTGTTCATGACTGGGTCGGGGCTGGATCAGATGGTGAGTAGTTCCTTTGGCATAGGGGTTTGTAGAGGTTTGGGGCTAGCAGGCTAAAGCAGCAGTACTGTAGAACTGTATTTTGCCCTAGACAGAACTGTAATTCTTAGGTAACTTTCAGGGAGCTTTTCTCTAAATATGCAGTTGTTGCAGGTACAGTAGTATGGTAGCGTATAGGTAGTTTAGAACTGTATGTTGTCTTATATATTACTGTGCTATTAGTCAGCATTTTATGCTTTGTGCAAGTATAGTTGGTAATGTAGCCTATAGGTATTTTTAGTATTATATTACATTCTAGGTGAACTGTACTTTTTGGTCAGTACTGTGTAGGTATAGTTGGTAATATAAATTACAGGTATTTTTAGTACTATTATTTGTTTTGGATAGAGTTTTTAGTCAGTACTGCACTGTATGCTTTGCCCTAATTAAACGGCTATAGTCGATAAGGTATCATTAGTGAATATTGTCTTACGCCTTGCACAAGTATAGGGGTATGGGGCTAGACTGGTACAATTTGTATAGATAGTACTGTATTATTTTTTGTTTCATTAATAGGTAGTGATAGCCATAGGTAGGATTGTGGGATGCAATGGTTGTGGGGCAGCAGTATGGATGAACATACTGTGGAGACTGGGAGAGTGTCCAATCTGTCACAGGCTGAGGGGGCTCGAGGATGAGATGCGGTGGCTTGGTAGAGAGCGGGAGAGGATTAGGGGAAGGATGGGGGATTCTAGGGCAGGTGGGCCTTCAACAGGGAAAAACATAGGGACACCACTTGGGCTATCACCAGGGAGTATCATGAGGGCACCACATGGGAGGAACAATGGGCTGAGGAAAGGAATGGGTGGAGAGTGAAGAAAGGGCAGAAGACCTAACGATGGAGGATGGACTCAAGTCAGGCCTAGCAATAGAGGGGGGACTCAAGTCAAGAGGGAGGAGACAACGCATAGCAGAACAGAGGGGGTAGGGAATAGGTTTGCAGTACTGATGACACTGGTGGGGGAGGAGGAGGAGAAGGAGGGTGGGCTCAGGAGGGGCAAGAGAGGAACAGGAGGATACTACACAAGGGACAGTACTCAGAAGAGGAGGGGAGAGGGGTAATACTGGTGGGGCTGAGAGGATCATTGCAGAGGGTGGGAGGGAGCCCAGGGCAGATGGGGAGGTGGAGGACAGCAAGCGAGCAGCAAAGAGGGGAGCAGATAGGTCAGGGGTGGAGGGGGGGAGGAACTGCAGGAGCAAACGGGATAGCTTCTAATATGGGGGACTCTAGAGATGGAAACTGGGGTAGAAGGGTGGGGAGAGCGAGGAATGAAGAAGGGGTGTACTGGTATTGGGGGACTCCATACTTAAAGGAATCAGATGAAGCAGCAAGGGGGAACGGCATAGTCACATATGGGGTGGAGTCTATACTGGGGTTAATGGTAGACAAGGTGGGACAGTCAATTCTAAAGTGCACAAGGAGGGGTAGGAGGAAACCGCATATAGTGGTGCATGCCGGGACGAATGACCTGGCAGGGGAGACGGTGGAGGTAGTGATGGAGAGGTTTGAGGGTGTGGGAAGTCTGCGTGAAGGGACAGGGGAGTCAGTGGCCTTCTCAGTGGTGCTCCCAGTACCCTGTGTGAGTACGGCGAGGAAAGGGAGGATTGGGGAGTTCAACACATGGCTGGGGGGTGGTGTCAGTTCAAGGGGTACAGGGTAGTGGGTGGATGGGGCAGAACCTGGGACAGTAATTATCTATATGCAGGGGACAGGCTGCACTTGAGTGGAGAGGGGAAGGGGAGAATAAAACAGAAGTTAGAGGGGAATACAGCAACGAAGGTGGATTTAAACTACATAGGGGGGTGGCGAGTGGATGGCTGGTAGGAAGGAATCCCAAAGAGGGGGCCAAACGAGCACACTCCCCAAGCTATCAGGAAAGGATTTAAGGAAGTTGCATGGTGGGGTGTAATAGGAGAGATGGGAAGCAAGGAGAGGAAGGGAAGGGAACAGATTGGGGGGGGTAGTCTCACTGAATGTGAGAAGCTTAGGTAACAAATCAGCTCAGTTGCAGGCACCCACGGCAGTGGGGAGGGTGGATATTGTGGCCATCATGGAAATGTGGGCCACCGAGTACCAGGACTGGGATATGATGATCCCAGGGTATAGGATATTCAGGAAGGCTAGGCAGAGGGGAGGGTGTGTGTGGCAATATATGTGCGAGAAGGGATAAGGTGTGTAAGGGAAGAGGGGGAGGAAGGCAGGACTGAGGCCCTATGGATGCAGTTCCAGGACTCAAAGAAAAGGACACTGAGGACTGGGGTAGTGTACCGACCACTAGCACAAGTGGAGGATCTGGATAAGAAATTAGCTGATCAGATTAGAAGGGTCTGTAGGAAGGGGAAAACAGTGGTGGTGAGGGACTTCAATCTACTGGCGGTGGACTGGAGCACCCCAATCACTACAAGTAAAAGGGAACAGGTCATATTAGATGCAGTTCTGGATAGCTTCCTGGTGCAACTGGTTAGAGAAAAGACTAGGGAAGGAAGAACTCTGGACCTGGTATTATCAAATGGAGAAGCTGTTACGGATCTGGAGGTGGAGGACCATCTGGCTGGGAGTGATCACCACACAGTGTGGTTCATGCTCAATATGGGAAGGGAAAGGGGTACAGGAACCAGGGTGATCAATTTTAAGGGGGCAGACTTTAAAAGGATGGGGGAAATTGTGGGTAGGCACCTGGCGGGTATTCAGCTTAACATGGATGCTTGTCAAAAGTGGGAGATTATTAAGACAGGGCTGGTGAAAGCTACTGGGACGTGTATAAAGACACTTAGCAAAATGGGCAGGGCAAAGAAGCCCCGTTGGTTAACCCAGGAGGTGATGGAGGGGTTGAGGGCCAAGAGAAAAGCATTCCAGAGACTCAAGAAATCAGGAGGGGCAGGAGACGAGGAGTATATGAAGAGTTCTAGGGAGGTAAGCAGGCTGGTCGGAGTGGCCAAGGCTTCAAGAGAGCTGAGGATGGCACAAGGTATCAAGAATGGTGAAAAGGACTTCTTCAGATACATTAGGGAGAAAAAGGATCAGATTGTGAGGATTAAGAAGGACGGGGGGTGGGTAGAGAAGGAGGGAGATCAGGCAGAGGCACTAAATGAGTACTTCTGTTCTGTGTTCATGAAGGAGAAAGGAGGGCAGATACCTCGGGGAGAGAGGGGGACCGGCAGAGGAGGGGAGGGGGTAACTGATGCAGGGATTACAGAGGCCAGGGTTCTGAAGGGGTTAAGGGCACTGAGGGTGGATAAAGCACCAAGTCCGGATGGCATTCACCCTAGAGTGCAAAAAGAACTAGCGGAGATCCTGGCGGGACCACTGGCTGACCTGTTCAGTACCTCCCTGGACACGGGATGTGTACTAGAAGACTGGAGGATGGCCCATGTGGTGCCCATTCACAAACGTGGCCCTAGGGATGAGCCGAGGAACTACAGACCAGTGAGCCTCACATCGATTGTGGTGAAGCTCATGGAGACAATCCTGAAGGAGAAGCTGGTGGCATTTTTGGAGGACAATGGACTCCAGGACAGTCAGCAACATGGGTTTGTCTCGGGGAGAATGAGCCAGACAAACCTAGTTGAGTACTATGACTGGGTGACCAGGGAACTGGACGAGGGCCATGCAGTGGATGTCCTGTATTTGGATTTCAGCAAGGCCTTTGAATTGGTGCCACATGGGAGGCTGGGGGGAAGCTGGAGGACACCAGGCTAGGAACAAAAATGGTCAGATGGATCACCAGTTGGCTGAAGGGAAGGCAGCAGTGGGTGGTGGGGGAGCTCTCATCACCAAGGGATGTGACAAGCGGAGTGCCATAGGGATCGGTATTGGGACCGGTGCTGTTTGGGATATTCATAGCGGGTATCTCGTATGGGACCCAGAGTAAGGTCAGTCTATTCACAGACGATACTAAAATGGGAGCTGTGGTGGATGATGTGGATTGGTAGAAAAGGCTACAGGATGACCTGACCAAACTACAGGAATGGTTGGAAACATGGGAGCTGGGGTTCAGAGCCAAGAAGTGCAGCGTACTGCACTTTGGAACTAGGAACCAGGAGAGGAGCTAACAGCTGGGAGGGGTTCAGTTCAAAAGCACCAGGAAGGAAAAAGATCTCGGGGTGATTATAACGGGGGAATATGAACAACTAAGTACAGCGCAGGAGGGCCGCAGCAAAAGCCAACAAGATGCTGGGGTGTATAACGAAGGGTATCTCTTCCAGGAATAGGGAGGTGATCCTTCCCCTGTACAGGTCACTGGTCAGACCGCACCTGGAATACTGTGTGCATTACTGGCATCCTTTCCTGAAGAAAGACATCAGATTATTAGCGGGGGTACAGCACAGGGTGACAAAGATGATCCAGGATCTAGAGGGTAAGTCCTATGAGGACAGGCTAGGCGAGCTGAACATGTATTCACTGAAGGAGAGGAGGGATAGGGGGGATATGATCAAAACTTTTAAATTTTTAAAGGGGATTAACAAAATTGATACAGAGAGGATCTTCCAGATTAGAAGTGGGAGAGACACGAGAGGGCACAGGTTGAGATTGGTGGGGGGAAGATTCAGGAGGGAAATCAGGAGACACTTTTTCACTGAATGGGTGGTGGATAAGTGGAATGCCCTGCCCGAGGAGGTGGTTGTCTGTAGTACGGTGGGGGGAGGGGTTAAGAGGGGTGGGACAGAGTGAGGGAGGAGGGGCAATTAAGAGGAGCGGAGGGAGGGTGGGGCAGCTGCAAGTTGAGGGGCTAGCTCCACAATCTAGCAGACCCAGTAGACCGTTAGGCCTGTATCTGCTGGTGTTTTCATGTTCAGATTATTACCCAAGATTTCAACGTGTATGGAAGAAAGGGCTTTCTCTATCCAAAGCTCAATATTTTGGAGTTCTCTGCCCCTATATTGTATAAATGCCTCTAGACATGTAACCTTTAAGAAGGCTTTATTTAGTCGTCTGCAATCATTAGCCTTGTGTAAATGTTTTTAAACATGTACATTTAGATTTGTTTTGTTGTTGTATTAATGCATCTTGTTTTATTGTGTATACCATCTTAGCTTTCCCATCTCCAGCCAGGGGTAATGGTCAGATGTCTCCCAGGTACATCAGTCTGGAGAGACACTGACCACATTGCTAAAATTGTTCACAAAGCAGGAGAAAACACTGACGTCCTGGTACACATAGGGATTAATGATCTCACCAGCTGGTCAGTTGTGGAGACCAAGGAACACTTGACCAGGCTGGGTGACAAACTATCATCCATTTGGTCTGGCATCTCCTTCTCTGAGATCCTGCCAGTCTGGAAGAGGGGGGCAGATGAACGGAAGGTCAGAGAAGGGGAGATAGGGAAGCTAAACATGTGACTTAAGGGCTGGTGCCAGGAAAAAGGACACAGATTTGTAGGGAACTGGCAACAGTTCTGGGAGCGAAAGTTCTTTAAATTTGATGGACTGCATCTGACTAAGGAGGGAGTCAGTGCATTGGGGCAGAAGTTTGATGTCTTTGCAGAATATTTAAACTAGCAAATGGGGAGAGGGGTGCAGCACCCCATACGTCGAATGGGAAGAACACCCCTCCCCCCTCAGCTAGTGGTCAAACAGGGATTCAGCATGTTTGCAGTTCATTTGCATCACCAGGTAAGAAAAAAGGTCCGTCTCCCCATACGACGCACAGGGGAAATGCCAAACCTCACCCAACAACTAACACACCGAAATCTGGCCAATGGAAAATCATGTACACAAATGCTCACAGCCTGGGAAATAAGATCCCAGACCTGCAGGCAATAATGTCAGAGGCTAAAACTGGACATAGTAGCAATTAGTGAGACATGGTTTACCAGTAACAACACTTGGGAGACTTCAGTACCTGGCTATGTACTGTTCAGAAGAGACCGAGGTGCAAAAACGGTGGGTGGAGTGGCCCTGTATGTCAATGAAAATATCAAAGCTACAGAAATTCGGAATACACATAAGGAGCCAGAAGAACTGTGGGTCACCCTGGAAACAGGAAATGGGACAGCCATAAGAACTGGGGTTGTCTACAGGCCCCCTGACCACGGGGAGGACATAGACACATTACTGTTTGGCCACTACATCTAAATCATCCCATTCCAAGGCAAAAATATGGGACTTCAGAGGAGCTAACTTTGATAAGATGGCCAACAGAGTTAAGCTAACCCTGGCAAAAAGAAACACAGGTGAGGGGGTACAGGCAAAGTGGGCAAGCATTAAGGATGCAATACTTGAAGCAACTTCCCATTGTGTTAGACAGAAAAGGAAATGCAAAAGGAGAAGGAAACCACTTTGGTTCTCAAATACAGTAGCAGAAAAGGTCAGAGCCAAAAAGGCTGGCCTTCAGGAAATATAAAGGAACACAGTGGGATGAAGATAGGGAGGCATACCAAACTGCCCTAAGGGAAGCAGGGAAGGCAATAAGGCAGGCAAAGTCCCAAACTGAGGAAACACTAGCACGAACAGTAAAGAAGGTGACAAGACTTTCTATAGATACATTAGTGAAAGGAGAAAGTCCAGAGGGGTATTGCTAAGCTCAAAGGAGAAAAGGGGCATGTGAGGAGGAGGACGTGTAAAGCATCTATCCTAAATAGATACTTTTGCTCAGTATTTACTGAAGAGAAGGTAGGGCAGGGCCCGCAGCTCATCACACGGGGGGGAGGAAGGTGAGCACTACTCCCTTCACAAAAGAAAGGGTCCTACAAGAGCTCGCTAAGCTCAGGGTGGACAAGGCAATGGGACCTGATGGCATACATCCCAGGGTACTTAAGGAGCTACAGGTTGAACTAGTAGAGCCATTAGCAGAACTGTTTAGTGAGTCTCTGAGCACAGGAGAGGTCCCAGAAGACTGCAGATGGAGTGGGCAGAATGAAAAGAGATCTGGATAAACTAGCAAAATGGTCAGAAGAGTGGCAACTGGGATTTAATGCAAAGAAGTGCAAGATCATGCACATAGGGAAGAGAAACCCTGAAGCCACCTATAGGCTGGGAGGGGAGTTGCTGGCAGTCACAAAGGAAGAAAGAGACTTGGGCATCATCATCACCGATGACCTGAAATCATCCAAGCAGACCTCTAAAGCAGTAGGTAAGGCTAGGGGATGTTGGGGTGTATTAGTAGGGGTATCACAAGTCGTAAGAGGGAGGTAGTAATCCCTCTTTACAAGACACTGGTTAGGCCCCATCTGGAGTACTGTGGCAGTACTGGAGGCCACACCTTCACAAGGACATTAACCAAATTGAGGCAGTCCAGAGAAGGGCAACCAAATGGTGCAGGGACTGCATCAGAAGACATATGAGGACAGATTAACGGAGCTCGATATGTATACCCTTGAGCAAAGGAGGGAGTGAGGTGATATGATCGAGACATTCAAACACCTTAAGGGCATTAACAAGGTAAAAGAGTCTAACATGTTTAAATATAAAAAAAATAGCAGGACAAGAGGACACAGCATGAGATTAGAGGGAGGCCGATTAAGGGGGAATGTGAGGAAATTCTTTTTCACAGAAAGGGTGGTGGATGCATGGAACGGCCTACCTCAGGAAGTGGTGGCTATGAATACAGTGCAGGGTTTCAAACAGGCATGGGATAGGCATAAGGGAGCAATACAGATGAGTATGAATAGATAGACCACTGACAGAGCAAAGGCCGATGGCACATTTATAAGGTAGAAAAAGAAATGGGCAGACTGGATGAGCCTTGCGGTCCTTATCTGCCGTCAACTTCTATGTTTCTATGTTTGAAGTTATGGGTCATTCCTGTAAACAGGTCTTGGCCCAGCATGCTTACCCGGTAAATAAAGTGAATTGAATTGAACTGAACTGAACAGGTGGCCTCCCCCGTTGACGTCTGCAATACTGTCACTATTTGTGTGTACCAGATCCAGTACTGCCCTATCATGAGTGGGCTTTCTGACTATCTGACTGAGAAACGTCTTCTGTCCCTGCTTCTAGCTGAAACTGTGTATGGGAGGCTCCAATCTACATCCAGCAGGTTGAAGTCCCTCACCAGCAGCACCGCCCCCTTTTCTGCCATCTCGCCAATGACTTGCACCAGTACCTTATCTAATTCCCCCCTTTTTCTGCCATTGTGCTAATGGCTTCCACCAGTGCTCTATCCAGTTTCTCCCCCTGTGCTGGAGATGTATAGATCACGCTGGTGCAAATAGTGTTCCTATCTCCAGGGTGACCACACAGTATCTCCAAACTCTACATTCCCCCTGGACTCCCTGTGTCGCTGTTGCTTTGATACTCTCCCTTATATAAAGCCTCCCCTTCCCCCTTTCTTCCTTTTCAACCTATCTTTACTGAACTGAGTATGGTTTATTTATTTAGCTTTTGTTGACTGGGTAAGTGCACTAGACAAATCCTGCCTATTTTCAGGCATGACCCGGGGGAAGGGGATACAGAGGAATGCCCACTGACCTTGAACCAGATTAAGCTGTTGGTGGTATTTTTAGTGAATGAGGGAAATTTGGCCAGGACACCGGGGAAATTTCCCTACTCTTTTCGATAAGTGCCATGGGATCTTTAACATCCACCTGAACTACCACCAATTCAGACAGATGGGACCTCGGTTTAACGTCTCATTCGAAAGACGGCACCTCAGAAGTGCAGCACCCCTCTCATGCTGCACTAGTGTCAGTACTGGGATATTAACCCACGTGCCAGATGTGGGAACTGAACCCACAGCCCTCTGCTCTCCCGGCCTCAGAGGCGAGTGTGCTACCTACTGAGCCACTGACACTGCTTGGTATGGCAATGTCCCAGTCCAGGTTTCCTGTGCAACATGACCCAGTAATGGCCACAATATTGAGGTCTGCCTCTGCCATGATGGCCACTAGGTCCAGAATTGTGTTTCCTAGACTTTGTGCGTTTGCATACATGGTCTTACACACTTTGCACCCACTCCACCTGATGCCCCCCTTTTCCCTTTTGCCCCGCCTCCTTTTCTCCTCTCTGTTTCGAGCTGTTGTTCCCATCCACTTTGTTTTCTACTACACTGTTTTTTTTTTGTTTATTTTGCATCCTGGATGATTTTCCTCCCTTCTCTCTGCTTCAGTCTGTGTGTGTGTGTGGGGGCGGGGGATTAAACCTCCCTTTTGTCTTCTTCTGTCACCCACCTCAGCTAGTTGAAATGTTCATCAAAGTAACATTTTTAGCCGTCCACTGAGGACTACAGTTTTTACAGTTCTCCTCCCACACGGATGCAGGCCATCACCCCATATAGGCCCAGATCCCTCCAGATTGGTCTCCAGTCCCCAATGTAGCTGAACCCCTCTTCTCTGCACAGTTCCTTCAACCATGAATTGAAGCTCCTAATACAGAGAAGCCATTTCCCCAACATCCAACTGAAGCACCTCGACTGTAGATAGTAGTTGGTCCAGGAGGTTGGCAGGTGGTTAGGAGGGGCAAATCGGGTGCCCCATCACTCAATGCTCTCCAATGTATCACCTCCACAAACCATATAAAAATTACAAACAGGTATCTGCCTCTATCTCCAAAATCAAACAAAGGGGCAGAGGACACTGCAGAGCAGGACACTGCAGCACAGGAGCTAGCGCAACAAAACTGGCCCAAAACAGGGACCAAAACAAAAAAGCAAAAAGGAAATCCAAAACAGTTCTGATCATAGGAGACTGCATGATTAGGAGAGTTGATACTTACCTCCAGCTGGGGGTAATGGTCAGATGTCTCCCAGGTACTGTACATCAGCGTGGAGAGACACTGACCGCATTGTTAAAATTGTGCAGGAAACAGGAGAAAACATCAACGTCCTGGTAAACATAGGGACTAACGATCTCACCAGCCGGTCAGTTGTGGAGACCGAGGAACACCTGACCAGGCTGGGAGACAAACTGGCATCCATTTCATCCGGCATCTCCTTCTCTGAGATCCTGCTGGTCTGGGAGACGGGGGCAGATGGATGGATGGAAGGTCACAGAAGGGGAGATAGCGGAGCTAAACATGTGGCTTAAGGGCTGGTGTCAGGAAAAAGGACACACATTTGTAGGTAACTGGCAACAGTTTTGGGAATGAAAGTTCTTTAAATTCAATGGACTGCATCTGACTAAGGAGGGAGTCAGTGCATTGGGGCAGATGTTTGACATCTTTGCAGAATATTTAAAATAGCAAATGGGGAGAGGGGTGCAGCACCTGATACATCAAACAGGAAGAACACCCCTTCCCCATCAGCTAGTGATCAAACAGGAGTTCAGCATGTTTGTAGTTCATTTGCATCACCAGGTAAAGGAAAAAGGTCCGGCTCCCAATATGAGGTGCAGGGGAAACACCGGACCTCGCCCAACAACTAAAACAGAAAAATCTGGCCAATGGAAAATCATGTACACAAATGCCCGCAATCTGGGAAATAAGATCCCAGACCTGCAGGCAACAATGACAGAGGCTAAACTGGACATAGTAGCCATTAGTGAGACACGGTTCACCAGTAACCACACCTTGGGAGACTTCAGTACCAGGCTATGTACTGTTCAGAAGTGACCGAGGTGCAAAGGGGGAGGGCCTTTATGTCATTGAAAATATCAAAGCTACAGAAATTCAGAATACACACAAGGAGCCAGAAGAACTGTGGGTCACTCTAGAAAGAGGAAATGGGACAGCAATATGAACTGGGGTTGTCAACAGGCCTCCAGACCAAGGGGAGGACATAGACACATTACTGTTAGAAGATATACAAAACATGACAGCTAAAGGGAAGGTTCTGATGATGGGAGACTTCAACATGCCAGATACAGATTGGTCAATACCAGCAGGAACATCCGCCAGAACTAGACACATAGTGGATTCCCTGCAGGGGGAGGGCCTCAAACAACTGGTACAGCAACTCACAAGAGACAGGGCTATCCTAGATCTAGTACTGACTAACAGGGAAAGGATCGCAGATCTCCAGGTAGAAGGTCACCTGGAGGCGGTTACCCCTGAAAACGGCGACTACAATTTAGCAATGGCAAAATAGCGAATAAATGACCGCGACTATGAAATCAGCTACTAGCACATTTCATCGAGTCAACAAATTCGGTGATATTTGTATGACAAAATAGCGAGTGAACAAATTCGGCGACTGAGCTGTGAACTGCCCAGGTTCTGGATGGGGAGATCCCAAAAAGACTGTTATGGCTGTTTACCGCCCTCATGGGGGCTCTGCCTTCAAAATCAGTTGTGGCATCAGAAGAATAAGTA
Source organism: Neoceratodus forsteri (assembly GCA_016271365.2). Classification (NCBI taxonomy): domain Eukaryota; kingdom Metazoa; phylum Chordata; order Ceratodontiformes; family Ceratodontidae; genus Neoceratodus; species Neoceratodus forsteri. The sequence continues at coordinate 1,552,835,117 of CM057450.1, forward strand.
GCGATAACAATCCTAGCAGTTCTTGTCATTACCACATACGTCCCTGGGTGCCGATACATTATTCCCAGGGACTGCATACACCTCCCTGTGTGCTTTTTGCATTACCTCCCCCTATAGTCTCACTTGCAAAACCTCCTGTCCAAATCCTTTGCATCTACTTGTGATATCAGCCTGCTGAGATAAACGGAGAAGCACGACTGTCCTCAAAAGTAACAATGCAGTTCACATGAGAAACACACAGCTGAGAAATAATTTTCAAGCATTGTCAGTGGCTTAATGGGTAGCAATCATCATTGGGGCAGGAAGTTCTGGGTTCTAATCCCACACTGGGAACTCTGGCTATTACCAATAATGACAGTGTGGTGCAGCACGAGGGGGTGGTGCACATTAGGGGAATGGGGGCTGCAATGTTGATGTGTCCTGACACCGTTGGGCAGAACTAGGAGAGTGGGGGCTGAGCACTATTATTACATGGTAGCTAATATTGTAAGGCGCTACAATTTACGAGCGCTAATATTGCAGTCGCCGAAAAGGAGACGCTTAAATTGCAGTCGCGATTTTATAATCACTGTTTTCACATGGAACCCCTTGGGGCCAGTGGCTATCACATGGTATGGTTCAGTTTGGCCACTAGAACTAAATCATCCCATTCCAAGGCAAAAATATAAGACTTCAGAGGAGCTGACTTTGATGAGATGGCCAACAGAGTTAAGCTAGCCCTGGCAAGAAGAAATACAGGTGAGGGGGTACAGGCAAAGTGGGCAAGCATTAAGGATGCAGTACTTCAAGCAACATCCCATTGTGTTAGAGAGAAAAGCAAGAACAAAAGAAGGTGGAAACCACTTTGGTTCTCAAAAACAGTAGCAGAAAATGTCAGAGCCAAAAGGCTGGCCTTCTGGAAATATAAGAGAATGCAGCTGGACAAAGATAGGGAGGCATACCAAACTTCCCTAAGGAAGGCAGGGAAGGCAGTAAGGCAGGCAAATGCCCAAACAGAGGAAACACTAGCATGAACAGTAAAAGAAAGGGACAAGACCTTCTATAGATACATTAGTGAAAGGAGAAAGTCCAGAGGGGGGTATTGCTAAGATCAAAGGGGATAACAGGGAGTATGTGGAGGAGGACCAAAGAAAAGCATCTATCCTAAATAGATACTTCTGCTCAATATTTACTGAGGAGAAGGTAGGGCAGGGCCCACAGCTCAGCACCATGGCCAAAGGGGGGAGGGAGTTGTGCACAAGTTCCTTCACAAAAGAAAGAGTCCTACAAGAGCTCGTTAAGCTCAGGGTGGACAAGGCAATGAGACTAGATGCTATACATCCCAGGGTACTAAAGGAGTGGAGGGTGGAACTAGCAGAGGCATTAGCAGAACTGTTTAGTGAGTCTCTGAACACAGGAGAGGTCCCAGAAGACTGGAGAAGGGCCCATGTGATCCCGCCCCACAAGAGTGGTAGCAGGGAACTACAGACCAGTCAGTCTTACCTCAGTAGTGGGCAAGATTATGGAGGCACTTCTTTTTTTTTTATAATTAATCATCTTTATTGTTTTCAGCAACAACACCACTCTACATACATAAGCTGGTAAACAGAGTTGAGAGCGCGAAATGGAGCAACATAGAACAACCAATAGTTAACTCGCCCTTTCAATTGAGAAATTAAACTTCTTCCCTCCCCCACCCTCCCAAGGCTACACACATACACAAACCCTAATTTATCAGTCCTGAGGTATTCTGAGCACCAGGCTTCCACGCCATAAGGAGCATTTCTAAAGAACTCCAAAGCGACGTATATGTTTTCAATCTACCTTGCATATAAGCAATATGCTTTTCTAGCTGTAACGCCAAGATACACTCTCGGTACCATTCCATCAAGGAGTGGGGTTTATCGCTCGACCAATGCCTTAAAATTGTCAGTTTCGCAACAGCTAGACAAGCGACATTTGGGCCTTTTTAATCTTAGAAGTGCCTACTGGAAAAAGGCTCATCAGACATACCTCAGGGGTGAACATATTTGATAAGCCAAGGATAGGGTCTACGAGATTATTGATAGCCCGCCAGAGGGCCTGCATTGAAGGGCATGACCAAACCATGTGGTACAAAGTACCATCGTCCTTCCTGCACTTCCCACAAAGGGACGTATCTTTTGCCCTATACATACGTAATCGGGATGGGGTTAGGTATAAATGATGCATTATATTAAAATGTACCATCCTCAGTCTGTCTTGTTTTATGTATTTATACATAGTGAGCCACAGCTTCTTCCAGAGACTGGGTACATCAGGTAGTCCTAACTCCCTCGTCCAGTAAAAACATACCCCTGAGGGAAGCCTAGAGTCCCATTCCTGAAGTATTTTGTATACCTTAGAGACTGGTCTCGGTTGAGAGGCAATAACAAAAAGTGTGTCAATGTCTCTGTCCCCATGGTCAACTGGAGTCATCTGGGAAAAAAATAAAGTTAGGGCCTTACTGACTTGTAGCCATTTAAACAGGTCCTGACTCGCAACTTCGGAAGACCTCACCAACTGATCGAAGGGCAATGGTCTCCCATTCACCCAAAAATCCGAGACTCTAAGGTGACTTATCTGGGGCCAAAATGCAGTGGACAAAGTCATACCCCAACCCTAATGCGAGGATTTTCAAAATGGGCTGGTTGGCAGATAGGTGCCATTTAACTGCAAGGTAATTCTGCAACTGCGAAAGGCCTTTACAACCATCCCATAGGGTTGTTTTTCAAGGGTTTAGGAGTAGCAGCTGGAGAAACATATAGCAGGGCCCTGAAGAGCAGTTCACCTTCTTCACCAATCCTTGCTCTATGTCAACCCATAAGGGTAAGTAAGTCCTTTGCCCACTCCTTTCACTCTAATAGCCCAACTTACTTACGTGCTGCGCGGTATAGTATAGAAAAAGAGAGGGAGCAGCTAATCCTCCCTTTAACTTCGGGGCTGTCAATTTAATATAAGACCTGCGAACTCTTTTCCCGTTCCATATAAAGAGGTTAAATGCCTTCTTTAAGTTGGAGAACCACGCCTTCGGAAGGTGTATGCCCAACATGCCCAGGGGGTATAATAGTCTAGGCAAGATATTCATTTTTATGATATTCAACCTACCCCAAAGTGACAGAGAGAGCAATCGCCACCTATCCATATCCCCCATGATGGTTTTAACTAGGCTGCTCAGATTACTTTTGATCATGTGATTCAGTCATGTGCTAATATTTATTCCTAGGTACGTAAGCGACTTTGCCTCCCAACAGAGGCCAAACAACAAGTCAGCCTTCATAACATTATTATTTAAGGGGAGAATCTTTGTCTCGTGCGATTTAACTTGTAGTAAGATACTTTAGAAAAGGAATCAATTTCCGCTAAAATAGCTGGAACCGAGGTCTCTGGGTTTTCAATATGTAATAGCACATCATCTGCATATACCGAATATATATATCTGGCATCCCCCACCTGTATACCCTTAATCAATGGGTTTCCTGCCAATCTATGCAATAATGGCTCTAAGTACAAATTGAATAGTAGCGGGGACAAGGGACACCCTTGCCTCGTGCCTCGCTCTAGCTTTACTACTGGTGACAGTATCCCATTGCACTTTACTCTGGCCGAAGGAAGGGAGTATAAAATTTGAACCCATCTCAGGAACACGTCAGGCAAACCAAAGGCGGATAGGGTAGCAAATAGGTAATCCCAGGATACCCTATTGAATGCCTTTTCAGCATCTAATGAGATAAGTATTGCTGGGGCCTTGGCTTCCTTAGCAATAGTGATAAGGTGTAATAATTTCCTCATATGATCTTGGGCGATCTCCCGTCATAAAGCCCACTTGTTCCTACTAACCAGCTTGTCCATAACTTTGGACAACCTGTTAGCTAAAATTTTGCTAGGATTTTAATGTCCGTGTTCAGAAGGAGATCGGACGATAACTATCCATACTGAGAGGGTCCTTCCCTGTTTGAGAATTAAAGAAATAAATCGCCTCTAGGAAGCTGGTATCTGACAACCCATTATCAAACCAATACTGAAAACCTCCTCTAAAATTGGGGATACTAGCAGATGGCGTGCCTTGTAAAATTACTGGGAACCCGTCTGGGCCAGGGGACCTGTCTAAAGCATTTGTTGAATGGCCTGCTGGGTTTCTAGAACGAGATTGGGGCACTCAGAAGACAGCTTCTCCCTCGGATACTTTGCAGCACCACTGATCTAAGAAACAGATTAATGTCATCCACAGAAGGTTTGGACTCAGGATCTACCGCATATAGCATGCAAATACGACCCAAAGGCATTCGCCATTTCCCCTGGGTCCGTACAAACCTGCTCCCCATGCCCCTTGCGAATTCCCGCTATAAAATGGGTTGAATCTAAGTGGCGGATGAGCATGGTGAGTAATTTCCCTGCTCTCTCCCCTATGTCTAGGTATTGAAGCTTAGTCCTTAGAAGGGCCAGCTCCGCTTTCTGTGATATTAGACCCGAATATTGGGCCTGCAACTGATGAAGTCATGCCCAATTTGCCTCAGTCGAGGCACGAGATAGATTACTTTCTACAATCCTAATCGAAGCGAGTAGGGAATCTAATTGTGCCATCTGCATACGTTTCTTATTAGAGGCCATTTTGATCAATTCACCCCTCAAGGAGCATTTTAAAGCAGCCCAGATTAGGTCCTTTTGAACCACCGAGCCTTGATTACTTTCTAGGAAGCCCTTGATGAATTCTACAATGTGCCTCAGCGAAGATTCCTCCTTCAGCATCTGACAATTTAATCTTCATTGCGGAGACCGCCTACCCCCAACGGCTAGCCGATATTCCAGACTGACCGGTGCATGATCAGATATAACTCTGGCAGATATGTCGGCCTGTGTTACCCCGGGCATTGCAAATGAACTAACTAAGATATAGTCTATTCGTGAATATGTCTTGCTGTACGGCGGAGAAAAAGGTGTATTGCCGTGTTTTAGGGTTAATTACACGCCAAACATCAACCAGGGCGGCCTTACTAATGAGATCCTTCAGCGCCCTTTGTGCTGGCGATAGGCCTTGCCTCTCTTTACATGATCTATCCAGATCATTTTGAAGAACTAAATTCCAGTCCCCCCCAATACCGTAAGCTTCTCCGGGTTGGATACTACCATGTTTAGTAAGCTCATGAAAAAGGCTGGGGAATCACAGTTGGGGCCATATATTGAGCCCGATAATATCGGGTGTGACTCTAGCAGGCCATGTGTAATGATGTATCGACCTTCCGGGTCCCAAAACTCTTCCACTAATTTAAAAGGAGTATTCCTTGCTATGAGGATAGCAACCCCTTCCCTATTCGTGGATGTTCCTGCCCCGAAAACTTGCCCTACCCATGCCCTTCTGAAGTAATGTATGTCACTTCTCTTTAGATGCGTCTCCTGAAGAAAGACAATTTGTGCACCCAATTGACGTAGGTGCCTTAATATAATTTGTCTCTTGACCCTATCCTTGGCTCCTTTGACATTCCAACTAATAAACTTATATGAGTTGCTCATTATGCCCAACCCTTAAACTCAGACACAAATGCGGACAAAATATTTCAGTAGATTGTGCTACAGCACTCTTTAGGTATATACAAACCCCTGATTTAGAGAATCCTTAACAAATCCTGACAATGTGTAACCTTGGGACCCCACCCTCACTCCCTGGAGTCCAGCCGACTCCTTCTGACCCACAACCCTTCCACCCCCAAATACCAATATCACCCAGCTAAAACCCCCCTGCCCCAATACCATACACATACCCCAGTTCCAAAAAACTGCCCTCCTAAGTATTTGACACCACGTGATTCACTCCTAAGCGGCCCAAACTACTCAACCCCACCCCGGAGCCCCCCCATGATCCCTGCAAAAAACTACCCTATAACAACAGACAAACCTTATTGAAGGATTTTAGTTCTAACTATGTAAATGCTCGCCCCGATAGGCTTGAACTAACCATTACCAAAAAAGCAATATGAGTCATCAGCTGCCCTCACCTAGGCAGTATTAATAAACCAGCACTAAAATTAATAACCCCCCAAATAACCACTGGTTCCTATATGTGAAAAAAAAAAAAAGGGGGAGGGAGAAAGGGGAAAGAAATCCTTCGTATTCAGTTCTTGTAAACAAGTCTGATGCGCATTGAATAACTCGATACTCAGGCTCTACTAGGAGAGAACAACAAAAACCCGCAGTTCTCCATTCAGTCACCAGAGTGTCAGTTAATCAAAATCATAGGGCCATCGCTCTTCGACTGCCGATACCAGACCATCCAAGATGTACTCTCTCCAAGGGCACAGTGGCTGCTACACATTGCAACATCAACAGAAAGTTCATCCTCAGAAGCGGGCAGACTCAAATCCTGAGGCATCTGGATCCAATTCACCTCGAAATAGATCCGGTGACCCAGGACAAGGGGGCTTGTATACATCGGAGTGCCAGAAGCCGTGCCAACCAATGTCCATCTAAGGATAAACAACTTGGATCAACTCCATCCACTTCTGGAAAATTCGATTGTAGACAACCCTGCTCTATTCTACATACTCTAAGACTGCCAGCAGGGGTCGATTGTCGCCGGATTACTAAACACCTCCAGGTTTCTAAGTCAGTATTCCCCTATTATTTCTCACAGATAGGTCTGCCCACGTATCACAAATTGCCTTCTGGACCCTCGATTCAAACAATTATATCACCACTTGCAGTCCTCCAGTCGAGGGATCCTCCTAGCACTGGTCATTTGTACAGATCTGGGAAAATGACCTTCAGCTCTTGTGTAGCTTGCGCAGGGGATTCAAATGTTAACCATTTGTCCCCATGCTTTATCATCAATATGGCGGGGTATTTGACCCTGAATGGTTTGGAGACCGCCACTAATTTAGATACAATCGGGTGCAGCTCCTGTCTTCGAACTCTCACCGTGTGGGGCAAGTCTTGAGCAATGCGTATCTTCTTGCCCTCCCATGTCAGCTCTTTTGCTTCCCTCACTTTGGAAAAGACATGCTGCTTGTCCAGATAATTCAAGAATTTCAATATTATTGGCCTGGGTGGCTGGCCCTGGGTGGGCGGAGGGCACAGTGCTCGGTGGGCTCTCTCAATAACATACTCCCCCCCCCAGGAGGAGCACCAGCTATTTTACAACAAAATTTCTGTAAGAACGAAATTATGACACTCCCGTCTTCCTTTTCTGGCAACCCGATAATTATCAGATTGTTCCTTCTACTCGCCCTCCAAATCCTCCAGCTTGTCTTCTAATTTTTTCATTCTCACGCTTTATGTTAATTAACTCGGTCTCACTCCTTTCTTGTTTCCTCTCCATTGATGTAATCTTGGCCTCCGAATTCCCAACCCTTCTGGATAGTGCATCCACTGCGCCCTTAATATCCTGCAGATCCTCAGAGATTGACGAAATAGCCGACTGGAGAGGTTGTATGATCTCCAGAAACCTGGCTTCCGACAAGGCAGCATCTTGTGTGGCCATCTTAAGAATGCTAGCTGCCTGCTGCTTTGCCCACTTTGCGGCCTTCTCTTTCTCCGGTGTCCGAGGAGGGGAGTGCCTCAGAGGCGCTTTCTTCATATAAACTTCCATCGATTCGCCAGATGCTAGAGCCGGAGAAAAGTCCACACACACTTCACCTAGCTAGGACGGTTTTCAATGCGCAAATGCCGCTATAAAAAGCCAAAATCGGGAGAGTGAGAGCGGAGCTCTGAGAGGAGACTGTCTCCGTTTAGGCTGCCATCACGTGACCCCCCATGGAGGCACTTCTTAAGGAAAGGATAGTGCAACACCTGGAATTCATAAGAGCACAGGATCCAAGACAACATGGGTTTACAACAGGAAGATCCTGTCAAACTAATCTCATAGATTTCATTGACTGGGTAACCACAGTGGTGGACCAATGGGGTGCAGCTGATGTCACCTACCTTGACTTCAGCAAAGCTTTCAATACTGTTCCACATAGAAGATTTATTAATAAGCTGGGTAGGCTTGGGGTAGGTCAGAAGTTGGTCAACTGGGTGGCAAACTGGTTGGCGGGCAGAAAACAGAGAGTAGTGATAAACGGTATGTAGTCAGTAGAGATGCAAGTCACAAGTAGGGTACCTCGGGGATCAGTCCTGGGGCCAGTCCTCTTCAATATCTTCATCAGTGACATTGCAGATGGACTGGAGGGTAAGGTTTGTCTGGTTTGCAGATGACACAAAGATCTGCAACAGAATAGATGATCCAGATGGGGTGGGCAGAATGAGAAGAGATCTGGATAAACTGGGAAAATGGTTGGAAGAGTGGCAACTGGGGTTTAACTCAAAGAAGTGCAAGATCATGCACATAGGGAAGAGAAACCCTGAAGCCACCCATAGGTTGGGAGAGGAGTTGCTGGCAATCATAAGGGAAGAAAAAGACTTGGGTATTATCATCACAGATGACCTGAAATCATCCAAGCAGACCACTAATGCAGTAGGTAAGGCTAGGGAGATGTTGGGGTGTATTAGTAGGGGTATCGCAAGTCGTAAGAGGGAGGTAATAATCCCTCTTTACAAGACACTGGTTAGGCCCCACCTGTAGTACTGAGTGCAGTACTGGAGGCCGCACCTGCACAAGGACATTAACAAAATAGAAACAGTCCAGAGAAGGGTAACCAAAATGGTGCAGGGACTGCATCAGAAAACATATGAGGACAGATTAACAGAGCTCAATATGTATACCCTAGTGCAAAGGAGGGCGAGAGGTGATATAATCGAACATTGAAACATCTTAAGGGCATTAACAAGGTGAAAAAGTCTAACATGTTTCAATTTAAGAAAAATAGCAGGTCAAGAGGACATAGCATGAGATCAGAGGGAGGCCGATTAAGGGGTAATGTGAGGAATTTCTTTTTCACAGAAAGGGTAGTGGATGCATGGAACGGCCTACCTCAGGAAGTGGTCGATATGAATACAGTGCAGGGCTTCAAACAAGCTTGGGATAGGCATAAGGAAGCAATACAGATGAGTATGAATAGATGGGTCATTGACAGAGTAAAGGCCTACCACACATTCATAAGGTAGAAAAAATGGGCAGACTGGATGGGCCTTGTGGTCCTTATCTGCCATCAACTTCTATGTATGTTTCTATGTATGTTTCTATCCTTCCCCAGTTGTAGACAGGCAATACCTCAGCAAAAGTCACAGAGCACGCCACCTGCCTGAGACCTCTCTTTCATTCCCTAAAATCCCCCCTACACAATACCAGCCCTGTCCCTGTCCAGGTCATTAGTCCCCAGGTATACAACGACATCCATCTCCCCCTCCTACCCTGTTGCTGTAATGATCCTTAGAATCCACATTCCATCCCTCCGAGCCATGGTGCCACGTATGCACCTCTCCCCCTGCTTTCCCTCATTTCCTGTTCCCAAATCTATCCTCCTCTAATGATTGAGTCTCCAGCAGAAGTTACTTCCTCCTCTACTGCGGACCTCTACTTCTCACCTTGGGACTTCCCCTATGGAAGACTCTCACATCCTCCCTGGTCACTACTACAGGTGCCTGCAGCAGGCAGGTGCGTATTTCCAGAGCGGCAAATGAGTTCCATAGTGTTACAGTCTGGGGAATGTGCCCCTGACCTGCCACCCCTACTCTCCCAGAGCCAACCACAGTCCTTCCGGCCCTGCTCCTCCTAGGCATTCACTGGGGCATCAGTGGTAGACTCGGTGGCCTCTGGGTGGGGGAAGAGGTCTCCCAAATCCTAGCCAACTTGGCCCAGAGTCCAGCAAGCTCCTCCCTTAAGCCAGAGAGGTGCATGCAGATGGGGCAGCACCTCAGTCTTCAGAAGGTCTCTCTGAAAATTGCAGCTCCACATCCACTGCACTGCACCACTCCCAAAATTCTGATTCTTCACTCTACCTTTTACTAGAATTTACTTTGTACCCTTACTCTAGATAGGGTATTTCTAGTTTTCTCCTTTTTTGTTTTACTTTAATCTCTTTGTACCCTTACCCTAGATAAGGCATTTCCTCTTTTCCCACTCAACAGGTGGTTACAGGGACCAGCCTACTGGGGCAACAGTAGCACTACTGCTTGTGGTGCCAATGACCAGGGTTCTGGAATGAGCCCGGAGCACTGGAGGGTTGGCTGGAGGGGGGGGACTGAGCATCCTTGGGACAGCTTTCCTCCTCATGAGAGGAAGGGTCACAATGTCCAGCAACCTTCCTCCCCAAGCGATGTCTGGGGGTTGGTGCGCCATGACAAGTGTAAAGCAGGGGATTTGTGGTGCATCAAATGTGGCCACACTGGGTGGGGGGGGAGCACACCCCACACTTCATGGATGTCATTGCAAATCCACTCTGCCTTGAGGACCATAGTGTGCAAGAAAAACCCCTGCAACTGAGCAACATGATGCCTGGCGCCTAGCAAGCGCAACCTCAGCCCGCTTCATGGATGCCAGAGTCCAGATTAGCACCTTGGTCCTCCTCCCTCTGGGGGGAGCCCTACAGTGGGGGGCAAGCCATGGTTTTCTAGATCTCTGGTAAGTCCCTGGGGCTGGCATGAAGGGGTGAACCTGAAAGGGATCTGGGGCTGATGTGTGGTATATCCCCACCACTAGCAGGAGCATAAAAAACAGGTAGTTACTGCTTGTATAGTCTGTTTCCACCCCTCTGTTAGCCCTTATCTCCTTTTACTACTCTCTTATTCAGACAGCATTAAGTAAACAGGTACTTTACCTTTAGTGGACTGGCAGAGTTCCCTGTGTTCATGCTATTACCTGCGGATGCCTGCCAACGCCCAAGGCCCCGATCATGTTCCACTCTTGTGCTGTTCTACTCCTGTGCTGTTCCACTTCTGTGCTGTTCACGTGCTGGGACATGAACGTGAATAGAACACATTAGGAGGGATCCTTTTACAGTGCTCTTGTAAGGATAGGGAAGTCTAAAGGCAGACAAGTGCTTCATTCCTGCTTAAGCCACTCACCCCAGTTCACAGTTATTCTTACTAAACTAATTGCAGGGGTGATTGTCGGCTGCCTTCCCCCAACTCAGACTAGCACACAGATAACTACTGTATGTTTTTTATACCCTGATTGAAGGTCCCGATTTAATCTGCAGATCCTACACTTCTAATAAAGTATCTGTCTACTTACCTACTAGTCAGAAATGTCCTAGCAGAAATGTACCACCTGCTTCAGCCAGCTGCCTCCTCGCTCTGATAGCAAGAGCAAACTCCTTGTTCTGAGAGCAAGAACTAACTACAGGGAAGTTTACATGCAGACAACTGCTTTACTTCTGCCTAAGCCACACACCCATGTTCACAGCTACCCTCACCCAGCTAACTATGACTCTATATTTCTATCTGTGTCCAGTTCTGGAGGCCGCATTTTCGTAAGGACATAGACAGTGTGGAGGCAGTTCAGAGAAGGGCAGCAAAAATGGTGCAGGGTCTGCACCATACGTCATATGAGAAGAGAATGGAGGACATCAGTATGTATACCCTGGAGGAAAGGAGGGAGGGGGGATATGATAGAGACCTTTGAATATCTCAAGGGCATAAATAAGGCACAGGAGGGTAGCATCTTTTGGAAAAAAGAGATGTTCTAGAACAAGGGGTCATGACATGAAGCTGGAAGGGGTAGACTAAGGGGCAACATGAAGAAGTATTTCTTCACAGAAAGGGTGGTGGATGCATGGAACAACCTCTCAGCAGAGAAGGTGGGGCAAATTCAGTAGGGGAATCTAAAATCCATGGGATAGGCATAAGGGAACCCTAGTGAGAAAAAAGAGATCAAAGCCAGAGATAAAGTAGGGTATGTGGTTTCTGCAGCATGTAGAAAAAATGGGCAGACTGGGTAGGCTTGATGGCCTTCATCTGCTGTCAGTTTCTATGTTTCTACCTGCAGGGATGATTTTCAGGCCTTCCACCAACTCATACTAGCACACTGATAACTACTGTGTTTTTTTATACCCTGACCGAAGGTTCCAGTTTTCTTTGCAGTCCCAATTTACCTTGCAGACCCTACACTTCTAATAAGGGATCTGTCAACTTACTTCCTAGTTAGAAATGTTCTAGCAGAAATGTTCTAGTTGCCTCAATCAGCTGCCTCCTTTCTCTGATAGCAAGAACAAACTCCTTGCTCTGAGAGCAGGAACTAACTGAAGCATGTACTTACTGGAGGCCAGAATGGAGAGGGGCACATGATAGAAACCTTTAAATATCTGAAAGGGATAACTAGGATAAACTGCCATGACCTGTTTAAGCTTAGTGAGAAAAAAGAAACTAGAGGACATGACTATAAACTTTGGGACACTAGGTTCAGGAAGGATGTAAGGAAGTAATTCTTCACAGAAAAGGTGGTGGATAAATGGAATGGTTTACCAAGGTAGGTGGTAAACGTCAAGACAGTGACAGTTTTCAAGAGAGCATGGGAAGGCTATAAGAGGCTGGTGAAAACTAAAACTTATAAGGGTGTGGAGGGGGGTAACTACCTGTGGGCATTCAGTCCAGGCCCAAACAAGGGTACACTGGCAGGGATCAGGTAGAAAATAGGCAGACACAACAGACTGAGAGCTGTTTCTGCTGACACCTTACTATGTTTCTAGGTTACAGAAAATGTTAAATAACAGAAAACCTCTAAAACACAGAGGTCTTCTAAAATACAACAAAACTGTTTAACTCTAATTGTTTTATATTGTAAACTGACCCTGATTTGCCCTTTGACTACACCACTCTTAGAATGCTTTTTCTGCAATATAGATTCTATAAAGTGTTCTGGAATACTGTTTCTAAGAAAGTCACTATGCAAAATTGGGACTGTATTGAAAATAATTACTTTAGATTAAATTCAGAGCAGGTCTACCTGCTGTGAGAGATGGTTTTCAAGTACCCCAAGATTGAAGCATATTCCATGTTCAGTGCAAAACAACCAGGATTTCTGGGGAAATCCCACCCCTGTCAAGAAATACTATATAGTCCCATTGCACAATTTTCTATAAAGAAAAATAGTGCACTTTCAAAACTAGGCATCTCTTAAAAAGGTAATTTTTAAAAATGCACAGTTTGAAACAGTTTGCCCTTAAGGCCATTTGGTGCTTATAGATGTCTTTCATATTACAAGATTACACATGTGACCTCTTTGGCACCACTGTTACTTTGTGCAAAGGGAAAAAAATGCACATTTTTACAACTTTAACTACTGCTATTTCTGTAATTCCAAATTTTTTAAACCAAATGCCACATTTTCAAAATGCCAAATTGTGATATGAAAATACACATTAGAACAAATGAATAACAATGCATGCCTTACATAAGTTCTATATCCTTTATCAGGTTAATTAATGCATTAGCAGCCATTTGGGCACTAACTAGAGTTTGTTTGAACATTGGCACCACAAGGACCACTCTCCAATCATCAGGCGTATATGTAGTTCTTAATAACTCACTGAATAGCATAGCTGATGCATGGTACAGATTCTTGGCAAGTTCCTTCAAAACAAAAATCATGTGTATATCCAAATGAAATCATTCCATGGTATAATCTAGACTTCGGTTTTCAATAAAGTTCCATGTCAAATGAAAACCGTCATCAGTGAACTTCATCCACTGAACAACTGAACGGGAGAGGGGCTTGCAAAAGTGTAAGGGCAATGCAAGTTTCTCCATTTCAGTATGCCAACACAGTAGTTTATATGAGTCTAAAGGGGTATGGAAATGTCCCATTTACTACTTCTGAGCTAATTTCAGTCTTTTTCTTTAATTATTATAATTCATTAATATGCTTGTTCATGTTAACTGGAAGCCTTGTAGTATCACAACATTAATTTTCTCACACAGTAGGGGCGTGACTGCTCTGTCAGTCCCCATGAATTAAATGTAACAGCTCATGTAACTAAAACAGCAATCTCACATTTATCTTGTTTGCTATCTATTCAAATATAGTATTTGTTTCTGTTTGACTGGATTTGAGAAAAGGTGAGTGTGAATTTTCTACAGCTCTCTCTCTCTCTCGCTCTCCTATTTTCTTCTCTTAACCCTCTTTTCTTCTTGGCAGCTTCTCAGATGCTGTCATCCTTGTTTCCATGACAACAGTGCTACTCCTGTTCTCCATTTGAAGTTATGAAGCTATTTCTCACTATAAATAATCTTTCCCTTTCATTGTTGCTCAGTACCTTTAAAGAAGAATTCACTTTTGTTTTCTGCCTTCAAAGAACACCTGACTACAGCAGGTTCTAATATCCATTTTTCAAAGGTATAACTAGTATTACATGAATTACAATATAATTTCTTTGTATGTGAGTATCACAGTGTGTTGTAAAGATGAGTACAGAGTATGAAAATAAAATTAGCTTCATCTGTGGGCGGCAAGTGAGTGCTTTTTCCTATGGTCATTATGCAAACACCTTTGTGCACATTTTAAAGATTATTGTTAAGTTTAGTGTGTGAGAATTGTCTGTGGTGAGGTCTGAGCAGTGACATATCAAAATGTAGCACCAGCTGAGTCACGTTTTATTTCAGCCTACCCCCTCCAAATGCTCACAGATTTCCATAGCCATGATGCTCTGCACTAGGTCTGAAGTTGATGATTGCACATGCTGTTACAGAAATCATACAAATTGGAAAGTATCTGTCTTCCTATATCAAAGCTCCTTACTTACGTTATGAGCTCTGTGCAGTCTAATGAGGTCCTTACTATGGGTGTTTGGGTCCGGTGGCAGCTTCTTTGAAAACATGATCTCTGAACTGGGCCTTGTACAGGTCATCTCCGATCCAACTAGGATGCTTTTGAGGGGCAGGTCCCATACCTTCATTGACTGGATATTAACAAACTGACCAGATAGAATCCTGCAAGCTGGTGTGCTCCTGGACTCCATTTCAGACTGCTCCACAATCTACTGCATCTGGAAATTTAATTTTCCCAAAGTACTTCCTAAAGTCATAAGCCTCAGAGGCTACTTAAAGTTTGACCTGGGGTTCTTTCTCTTGGATCTACCTAACTCTGACTGGTCCTGTGTTCACTACTCCCTCTCTGTTACCACTGCCCTCACCGAGTCCTTTCCTTCTCTTCCCTTTAGAAGGCTCATGCACCCTTTATCAGAAGGAGGGAAAGGGATGCCACAACAAAATGGCTCCACAGTGATCTCCTTAAGATACTTAAGCAGAGAGACAAACAATGGTACCGCTACAAGGCATCCCAGTGTATGACCTACAGGAATATAGACGGCTGTGGAATAATTGCAAGCATGAAATCCGCTTTGTCAAAAGTGCATTTTGCCATGAAGACCTATTAGCTTCTGCTAAGGATCCAAAGTCATTCTGTAGAAATGTCAAGAGCCGGGTTGGAGATTCCTCCAAACAGCACCCTGCTGACACTCTGATAGGTGGTATAAACTGCAGTAATGCTAAGACCATCGCTGATGCTTTCAATTGGCAATTTACTGATTTACTGCTTTACTTCCTTGTTCCCATCCTGCAGTGAGGTTGAGTCCTTTGCCTGCCCTAGCCCTACTGATACCCTCCCCCACTGTCCCCCTTTTTATCTCAAGGCTGTGTTTTCCTAGGAGAACTGAAGCTACTCACTATCCTCTCCTCATACTTGATTGTTGGATGTCATGGTCTGGAACTTAAACACCTGAAACTTAGTGCCCCCATCATAGCCCCTCTGGTCATGCACATTTTTAACCTATTGCTTCTGTCCAGCACTTTTTCTGACATCTGGAAGCTGGCCAGAGATGTCCCTGTCCCAAGGGCTGGGGACACCAAATGTCTCGAAAACTATCACCCCACTGGAATACTCCCTGTCCATAGTAAGCTACTTGAGCAGGCTGTAGCTGACCAGCTTAATGAACCCCTCTGCTCCCACAGCATCTTAACACTGGAGCAGCATGGTTTCTACAAGGTTAATAGCACTAACACGGCACTCACACATGTGGTCACCGGCTCAAGACTGCTATGGATCAGGGACAGCTAACTGAAGGCATCTTTGTTGACCTGACTAAGGCCTTTGACCTGGTTGACCACTCTCTCTCTTGTGCTTAAAAACTGCATGCCTTGGGCCTATCTGTGTATGCTGTCTCCTGGTTCAGATACCACCTGTCGGATCATCGGCAGCATGTCAAGTTCAGTGGGTCCTTGAGTCTGTTCTTTTCTCAATGTTCAGTAACAATCTTCCTGCTGTTATCACATCTTACAAAATACCACTATATGCTGATGGCTTGGTGCTCCTTCACACCTTAAAAAAGCATAAGCCTCATCAGCTCCCACCTTCTAGATGACTTCCACGTGCTAGAACCTTGACAGGTCAAAAACAGGCTGATAATGAATGCCAAGAAGAAGGAAACCATGCTTTTTGGGTCCCCTGTCAAACTAAGAGCCTGCCCCAGACCCCTGTCCATCAGGTGTACTGATGGGACCCCACTGAAGAAGCACCATCCTTTAAATACATTGGGGGTCACACTAGATCTGCACCTTGACTTCTCCTTCCATATTCAACATGTCTGTAAATCAGTAAATGCTAAGCATGGTCTGGCTTATCAGGTATAACACTGCCTTTTGATTAGTGCACTTTAATATTAATAATAATAAATAATACTATTTTTATTTTTAAGGCGCCTTTCAAAAAACAAAGGCACTGTACAGATTAAAATCAAACAGATCAGAATAAAACAGTCTTCAAATCAAACAAACACCAAAATACCATTACAACAAACTAATCATTACCATAACCCTGGTGCCACAGATAGGTCTTTAAGGCTGACTTAAAGCCCTCCACAGTCGTGCACTCCCGTAATCGATGAGGTAGAGCATTCCATAGTGTGGGAGCCATGAACATAAAAGATCTGGCCCCCGAAGATTTCAAACGTACCTTGAGAATCTCTAGCATCCCCTCACCGGCTGAGTGGTGCGATTGCCCAGGGCAATAGGAAACCAGGAGCTCTTTCAGGTAGTCCGGGCCCAGTCTGTGTAGGGCTTTAAAAGTCAGCAAGCCAACTTTAAAGGTGATCTGCCACTGAACTGGCAGCCAGTGCAGTTCACGCAACACCAGCGTAATATGACACGGCCGAGAAGATCCTGTCAAAAGCCGGGCTGCCGCATTCTGCACCAGCTGCAGGCGGCGGATTTCCACCCCAGAAAGCCCTAGGTATAGGGAGTTGCAGTAATTTAAGTGTGAGGACACAAAGGCATGATCCAGAACAGGAAGGTCATTGGACAGAACCAAATGCTTAATCCTGGGAATATTCCTTAGATGGTAAAAGGAGGATTTGACGACAGCCGACACCTGCAAATGCAGGGTTAACCCTTCGTCAAAAATTTCCCCCAGGTTTCGCACCTGGTTAGAAGTCGGGAAGGAGACACCCCCGAGAACAATTCCAGAGGGCGACCCACCTCCCAAACCTCCTGTCCAGCGACCAGGTTCCACAACCATCACCTCAGTCTTACCAGAGTTCAACTTCAGCCAGCTTGAATCCATCCACTCCTGGATTTCCTTGAGACAGCTATTAAAGACTGAGAGAGCTCTACCCTGGTTGGGTGCAAAAGAAAGGTAGAGCTGGGTATCATCGGCATAACAATGAAACCTCAGCCCATACCTTCTTACAATGTCTCCGAGGGGTAGCATGTACACCACGAACAACATGGGTGACAAAACTGAACCCTGAGGAACCCCACAAGACAGAGAAACTGGATCTGATGAAAACACTCCAGATACCATTGTCTGAATTCTTCCAGTGAGGAACAATGTAAACCACCTGAGGATAGATCCCGTTATTCCACAGATGTACCTCAGATGGCTAAGTAATAACCCATGGTCCACGGTGTCAAACGCTGATTATAGATCCAGAATAACCAAAATGGAACGGCTCTTCTGATCTCTAGCCATCAGGAGATCATTGAGCACCCGAACCAGCACTGTCTCGGTACTATGTCTCTTTCGGAAACTGGACTGGAGGGGCTTATAGATGTCATGGATGATTAAATGGTCTTCCAGTTGTGCTGCCACTAACAGCAAAGAAACGAACAAGGTCATCACACTCTATTTGCAAAAATACTTTCCGGACCTGGAGACAGGCTGGGTTGCACAGTCTGTCCACAGTTCGGCACAGCTGAGCTGGTCGGTTCTGAGCTACCACAATCTTCCTGGACAGGAACTCTGCCTTCTTACGGGTGATTGTGGATTGATAGACTTGACAATGGTCCATCAGTCTAAGGCGGTCGGCATCAAGGGCAGATTTCCGCCAGTGACGCTCTAGCCTTCATCCTAGTCACCGCATCTCCCTCAAAACCACATCAAACCATGGGGATTGAGGGCGAAGAGAAAGAAGACGAACTTGGACTGGAGCAATAATATCCAGGGCCCCCGAGACGGCCATATTATAGGCCAACACGAGGGTCTCTGGATCACTGCTTGCCACAGAGATGGACGATAGGTCAAGTACCGCAGATAGGCTCGGAGAACTTATATGTCGTGAAGGGCAGTACCTGACCATGTCCACAGGGGAAGGCCTATGGGGGGGGTGCTAAAACTAAACCCCACGGTGTAGTGATCAGACCACACAACTGGTTCCACCCCCAAGTTGGAGGCTTCGATCCCTAGAAGGAAGACCAGGTCAAGGGAGTGTCCATGTTTATGAGTAGCAGTGGTAACCACCTGTGTAAGGCCCAGAGATGTCATTAGCTGGAGGAAATGCTGTCTAAATTGAGAGAGTTCGTCGTCGATCCAGGCATTAAAGTCACCCAGAACCATCAGTCTGGCGACTCAAACGTCATGTTGACGACGAAGTCTGCCACTTTCTGAAGGAATCGCTTCTCATCACTGGGTGACGGTAGATGAGGGCAGTCCGACAACCTACACCTGCTACAATGGTACACTCAAACAACTCTGTTTCCTCAACTAGTACACTCGTGAAGTTCAGTTCAGTCTTGAAACAGACCATAACCCCCCCCCCACGTGATCCAATTTCTGGCAGTGTATCATCAAGTACCCAACTGGAGTTAAAGCCTCCAAAATGGGGCCAGACTTTTCATCCAACCAGGTCTCGGTGATGCAAGCCAGGTCCACTGTTTCAACAAGATCCGCAATAATTGCAGTCTTGTTTTTAATGGACCTGGCATTGCATAACACCACCCGAGCTGTATGAACCTCTCGGGCCACCCGAACCATCTGTCTACTATAATCAGTAGTGCCTTTGGGTATGGAAACCATGCACGGAGCCCCACGGTCTGGGTTCCATTTTGCCCCAGGGCGTCTCCTGAATCCTACTACCCCGATGTGATGGCACCCCTCATTCACCCTCCACTGTTCGCACCCTCTCCCCTCCTCCAACTCCTACACATGATACCCAAAGCCCTACACCATTGGTAGGTGGCAAACTGGAGAGGAGGAGGAAAAAAGGGGCGGAGGGCACGAAGAGCAGAGGGCGAATAGTGCACTACTGCGGGGGCCAGCATCCCGGGCATTCAATAACCCAAAAACTCACAATTAAATAAATATCACAAATAATTCAAATAATTAGTTATCATACAAAGAATCCCAGTATCAACTTATCTAAATAATAAAACAATTAACAATATATATATCACACACCCCAGAACCCAACAAATAACAATTAAAATTAAAACCTAAACTTTGAATCATTCAGTCCAAAAATAATCTAAATAACCAGGTCTCACTAAGAGACAACAGTTAAAACAAAAAACATTCAGCTCTCAAGGTTCTCTCACTACCCAGGGAGCTAAAGGAAAAAAATATATACTCAATGTCAATTTATACAAATGAGCCAGCAAACTTTGAATAAAGTAAGCTTCAGGTGCAGAGTAACCCTCACCAGGGAGTCTTACTTCTTTCCCTCAACTATTGGCCCATATCTTTTACCAATGCTTCCAGGTCATTGCTGTCCAAGTGGGAAACCACCTACAAAAACATTTTTAGATTCGCTCTCTCACTGAGCTGTGTGACTCTTCACTGTGACCACTACAGCCACCTGGGTTGACTAGCTCCCTTGGTCACCAATTTGCCTTAGGCTGCTTCACTGATGAAACAGAAGCTCTGCCTCCCTTGCATCCCTGCAAAATTTCTACATAGAAACATAGAAGTTGACAGCAGATAAGGACCGCAAGGCCCATCCAGTCTGCCCATTTTCTCTACCTTATGAATGTGCCATAGGCCTTTACTCTGTCAATGGCTTATCTATTCATACTCATCTGTATTGCTCCCTTATGCCTATCCCATGCTTGTTTGAAGCCCTGCACTGTATTTATATCCACCACTTCCTGAGGTAGGCCATTCCATGCATCCACCACCCTTTCTGTGAAAAAGAGCTGCTCACATTACCCCTTAATCGGCCTCTCTCTAATCTCATGCTGTATCCTCTTGTCCTGCTATTTTTCTTATATTGAAACATGTTAGACTCTTTCACCTTGTTAATGCCCTTAAGATGTTTGAATGTTTCGATCATATCGCCTCTCTCCCTCCTTTGCTCTAGGGTATACATATTGAGCTCTGTTAATCTGTCCTCATATGTTTTCTGATGCAGTCCCTGCACCATTTTGGTTGCTCTTCTCTGGACTGCCTCCATTTTGTTAATGTCCTTGTGCAGGTGCGGATCCCAGTACTGCATGCAGTACTCCAGATGAGGCCTAACCAGTGTCCTGTAAAGAGGGATTATTACCTCCCTCTTATGACTTGTGATACCCATACTAATACACCCCAACATCCCCCTAGCCTTACCTACTGCTTTAGAGGTCTGCTTGGATGATTTCTGGTCATCGGTGATGATGATGCCCAAGTCTCTTTTTCCCTTGTGATTGCCAGCAACCCCCCTTCCGACCTATAGGTGACTTCAGAGTTTCTCTTCCTTATGTGCATGATCTTGCACCTCTTAGCGTTAAACCCCAGTTGCCACTCTTCTGACCATTTTGCCAGTTTATCCAGATCTCTTCTCATTCTGTCCACCCCGTCTGGATCATCTACTCTGTTGCAGATCTTGGTGTCATCTGCTAACAGACAAACCTTACCCTCCAGTCCATCTGCAATGTCACTAATGAAGAGATTGAAGAGGACTGGCCCCAGGACTGATCCCTGAGGGGATGTGACTTGCATCTCTTCTGACTGTATACTTTTTACCACCACTCTCTATTTTCTGCCCACCAACCAGTTTGCCACCCAGTTGACCAACTTTTGACCCACCCGAGCCTACCCAGCGTATTAATCAATCTTCTGTGGGGAACAGTATCGAATGCTTTGCTGAAATCAAGGTAGGTGACATCAACTGCACCCCCTTGGTCCACTACTCTGGTTACTCAGTCAAAGAAATCTATGAGATTAGTTTGACAGGACCTTCCTGTTGTAAATCCATGTTGTCTTGGGTCCTGTGCTCCTATGGATTCCAGGTGTTGCACTATCCTTTCCTTAAGGAATGCCTCCATAATCTTGCCCACTACTGAGGTAAGACTGACTGGTCTGTAGTTCCCTGCCTCCTCCCTGCTACCACTCTTGTGGAGTGGGATCACATGAGCCCTTCTCCAGTCTTCTGGGACCTTTCCTGTGCTCAGAGACTCACTAAACAGTTCTGATAATGGCTCTGCCAGTTCCTCCCTTAGCTCCTTTAGTACCCTGGGATGTATGCCATCAGGTCCCATTGCTTTGTCCACCCTAAGCTTAATGAGCTCTTGTAGGACTCTTTCTTTTCTGAAGGGACTTGTGCACAACTCCCTCCCCCTGTGTCCATGGTGCTGAACTGTGGGCCCTGCCCTACCTTCTCCTCAGTAAATACTGAGCAAAAGTATCTAGGATAGATGCTTTTCCTTGCAGGGGTGTAGCCAGGCATTTCAGATTTCTACACCAACCTACCACACTGCTAACCCTTCCCCTACTGTTATTCATGCCTGCCCCCCAATGACTCGAGTCTAACGTTCCTGGCTCCAATCATATGATTCCACACTAGACCTGCTGTCTGTCTATGCTGTTAGTGTGGTGCTTGCTCCCACTGGTAAACACTACTGACTGCACCATGAGCCCAAGACCATGGCAGAAATTTCTTTTCTCTCCCCCGCAGGTAGGCAGATTTGCTCCACTTGCCACTCCACATGAAGTCTTCATTCTTTTAGCTGGCTCTGAGTCTGTTCATCTATCTGCTGCTCCTCCTCAGTTCTTTTACTGCTTCCCAGGCTCCCAGTACAACTGAACTAACAGTATGGTTTCTAACTTTGCTGGGGCATTTAAACTCACTGCCCCAGACTTGCCACATCCCCTACCAGATGACGCAGCCAATCACTATGCAGGTGGACCATGCAGACCTAATTGAGACCTTCAGCTTTAATGTCAGCAGTCCACTCTGCCCCCCCCCCAAACAAAGCTGAAAGAGAAAAGAAAAAGCCTGCGAAGCCAAACAAAGAAATTTATACATGACTGACTAGAGAGGGCAGAGCAATGCTGGCCAGCTTGTTTGCTACCCCCTGCTACTAAACTTAGTACACCATGGCTTACTTGGAGTATCAGTAGCTATGCCCTTGTTTCCTTGGTCCTCCTCCACACATTGCCCCTTATCCCCTTTGATCTTAGCAATGCCCCCTGTGGAGGTTCTCCTTTCACTAATGTATCTATAGAAAGTCTTGTCCCCTTCTTTTACTGTTCATGCTAGTGTTTCCTCAGTTTAGGCCTTTGACTGCCTCACTGCCTTTCCTGCTTCCCTTAGGGAAGTTTGATATGCCTCCCTATCTTCGTCCAACTTCGTTCCTTTATATTTCCTGAAGGCCAGCCTTTTGGCTCTGACCTTTTCTGCTACTGTTTTTGAGAACCAAAGTGGTTTCCTCCTTCTTTTGCTCTTGCTTTTCTCCCTAACACAATGGGATGTTTCTTGAAGTATTGCATCCTTAATGCTTGCCCATTTTGCCTGTACCCCTCACTTGTATTTCTTCTTGCCAGGGCTAGCTTAACTCTGTTGGCCATCTTATCAAAGTCAGCTCTTCTGAAGTCCCATACTTTTGCCTTGGAATGGGATGATTCAGTTCTAGTGGCCAAATTGAACCATACCATGTGATGGTCACTGGCCCCCAGGTGACCTTCTACCTGGAGATCTGTGATCCCTTCCCTGTTAGTCAGTACTAGATCTAGGATAGCCCTGTCTCTTGTGAGTTGTTGTACCAGTTGATTGAGGCCCTCCCCCTGCAGGGAATCCACTATGTGTCTAGTTCTGGTGGATGTTCCTGCTGGTATTGACCAATCTGTATCTGGCATGTTGAAGTCTCCCATTATCAGAACCTCCCCTTTAGCTGTCATGTTTTGTATATCTTCTAACAGTAATGTGTCTATGTCCTCACCCTGGTCTGGAAGCCTGTAGATAACCCCAATTCGTATGGCTGTCCCATTCACTATTTCCATGGTGGCCCACAGTTCTTCTGGCTCATTATGTGTATTCTGAATTTCTGTAGCTTTGATATTTTCATTGACATAAAGGGCTACTCCCCCACCACCCCTTTTTGCACCTTGGTCTCTTCTGAACAGTACATAGCTGAGTACTGAAGTTTCTCAAGTGTGGTTACTGGTGGACCATGCCTCGCTAGTTGCTACTGTGTCCAGTTTAGCCTCTGTCATTGTTGCCTGCAGGTCTAGGATCTTGTTTCCCAGACTGCAGGCATTTGTGTACATGATTTTCCACTGGCCAGATTTCGGTGCGTTAGTTGCTGTGCGAGGTCCGGCATTTCCCCTGCGCGTCATATGGGGAGCCGGACCTTTTTCCTTACCTGGTGATGCAAATGAACTACAAACATGCTGAACTCCTGTTTGATCATTAGCTGAGGAGGGGAGGGGTGTTCTTCCCATTTGATGTATCGTGTGCTGCACCCCCTTCCCCTTTGGCTAGTTTAAATATTCTGCAAAGATGTCAAACCTCTGCCCCAATGCACTGACTCCCTCCTTAGTCAGATGCAGTCCTTCAAATTTAAAGAACTTTTGCTCCCAAAACCGTTGCCAGTTACCTACAAATCTGTGTCCTTTGTGCTGGCGTCAGCCCTTGAGCCACATGTTTAGCTCCCCTATCTCCCCTTCTCTGACCTTCTGTCCATCTGCCACCCTCTCCCAGACCAGCAGGATCTCAGAGAAGGAGATGCTGGACGAAATGGATGGCAGTTTGTCTCTCAGCCTGGTCAGATGTTCCTTGGCCTCCACAACTGACTGGCTGGCGAGATCGTTAGTCCCTATGTGTACCAGGACATCGATGTTTTCTCCTGCTTCCTGCACGATTTTAGCAATGCAGTCAGTGTCTCTCAATGCTGATGTATCTGGGAGACATCTGACCATTACCCCCAGTTGGAGGTAGGTATCAACTCCTCGAATCATGGAGTCTTCTATGATCAGAAGTGTTTTGGATTTCCTTTTTGCTTTTTTTTTTGGTTGTTTTGGTCCCTGTTTTGGGCTAGTTTTGTACCGCTAGCTCCTGTGCTGCAGTGTCCTGCTCTGCAGTGTCCTCTACCCCTTTGTTTGATTTTAGAGCTAGAGGCAGATATCTGTTTGTAGTTTTTATATGGTTTGTGGAAGTGATACGTTGGAGAGCATTGAATCATGGGGCACTCGATTTGCCCCTCCTAACCACCTGCCAACCTCCCAGACCAACTACCCTCTGCAGTCGAGTGGCTTCAGCTGGATGTTGGGGAAATGGCAGGCAGTTGTTATAATATATTTCCTCCTGAATATGGGATTTGAGGCGCACAGTCTCTGCCCATGCTGCCTGGATCTGAGCCCCTTAGATCTCCAATGGTCCAGCATGTAGGACAATATCCTAAATCCTGTATAACTGCCCTTTTGAAAAGTGTTCCACAGTGCCTGCAGTTAATAATATCCATTCTAGTTGAGTTGCTGAGTTTATAACCTGGTCCGAGTAATTAGAAGGGAGAAAATTAAAGCAAAAGTTAGATTTTTTTTTGTATAACTTGTTATAACAAGTTAAATTATTTGTGCCCTGTAAGTGAGGTCACTGTGTGGATACCCCTCTGATCCTCCCTTCCTGCTTTGCTACAGGAAATGTCACGACTGTGCTACTCTATAAAAGGAGTGTAGAATGGGGTGGTTGGGGATGGGGGTGGTGGCTGGGCCCTTCCACTGCCGAAAAAGAACAACCACGGACAAAAGAAACAAGGAGGTAAGAGCAGAAACAATCAACCAACAATAAATGCAGTAGCCCTGAAAGCTTAGCCTAATGATAGATAAAACTGTAAACCCTGTAAGCACCACTGGTAACAATTTCACAGAAAATATACCCTGCAAAAAAGACTTTGCTACAGAGAAAAATAAAGTAACAGGAGATATACCTTACAAAATACAATTTGAATCATAGAAGATTACAGCAGTAATCTGTAAGCACAAAACAGTAACAAACCTGTAGGCACACTCTGTAATAACGCAGCAGAAAGTATACCATGTGTAACCCCCTGGGGGCACTATCCTAAAGGTTACTACCTCTGCCTGCCTTAACTGTAACAGGGTGAGGGGCCCAGATCCGTTGGCAGGTGCCTCCATCCAGAGGTTGGGGTTAGAACAGTCAAGATTGACTTGGTCTCAGCCCTCTGGGTCGCTGCAACCCCCCCCCCCGCTTCTTCCCACTAGTTGTCCACACAGTTTAGTTGCAGTGTTCTCACCATAGACTCTTACCCCCGGCTCCAGCCACTCAGCTCACTCCGGGACCCCCTTGAAAGTAAGGTATGGTTACACAATATTCACTGTGCAGTAGGTCACTATTAATACACAAACTAGCCCGAGTACTTTTGCAAAACAAGCTATCTGATTTATTCAAGGGGAAATAACAAGGACCAGGGGGAATCAGGATGATTGGCCTACCACTACAATATATGAGTATCTACCTAGGGCTCTGTGCACAGGCCTAACCTATAAGTTGCTGTCTTTGGGTACCCAAGCCCTAAAGGCTAGTTCCTCGATGCAGCTGGTTGGGGCCCTGACACAACGAGCGTTTAATTCCTATGAAGATTAGATGGAGCCCAGCAGGCTCAGTTAATGCAGTCAGAAAAGCAACCTGAAGATCTTGCCTTTGCTAGAAACCTGTGACAGGCAGCTACCCTGCTTAGTACTCACAACTCCAGAAGAGAACCGCTCTCACACCACTCGCAGGGCTGAGTCTGCACTCCAGATACTTCTCCACACACCTATATGGAAAACAACAGAGGGGTACCATACCAGGCAGCTGCTCCTATGGCCCGACCGAACACACAGTTACTCGGGAGTCTCACTGCAGCTTCACCCTCCTGACAGACCAAGCATGATTCAGCAGATTCTCCAGTCCTCTACAGGGTGAGCCTGGTAGGCAGCTGTGCTTTTACACAGCCTCCTCTGACTGCTGCCCCGAGGATTTAGTCTGAAGCTTGCCGGCTACTCAAACGGCTGAATCTAGCCTCTCACATGCTTCCCGCGTGAAAACTCAACGCCGCAAGAGCCCAGAGCTCCTTCCTTGTCCACAGCCACAACGTCTCTGCCCCTTGGCAGTGTGGAGCAATCCTCTAGCTCGGGTGCCACTCGATCCCATTGGCTGGCTACAGGTGCCAGTCACTTAGTCCTGCTCTCAGTGGTGCGAAAAAGGCGCCATGGTCTAGCCTTCACTTCCCACAGTTACCAGCTATATCTCCATTGGTCCGTTGGCTCCCTAGAGAGCCCTCATTCTGGTTGGTCACCAGTTACTCCATTTGGGGCACCCCCTACCCCTATTGGACCCTTCAGAATGTCCTGGTCCAAAATGGAGGGGCACAGCACACACAGTCCCAGCTGCAGAAGAAGCAGGTTAGACAAACTGTAACCCCACCAACAGTGTAACTAATTATGCCCAAACAGTTACATCTTTCAAAAGGGCTCCCTTTGCGCTTTTCAGCGACTACAGGATGGGGCAATTACACCGCAGCTCAGGCGGGATTCAAACAAGGAAACACCAGTCCCCCCCATACCAACCCGCTAAAGCCTGCGAGCAGGCAGCCCTTAAAGAGACGGTACTGGAGGCTTTAAAAGCACTCACAGTGCCCGCATTTTGGTGCCATAGTGCCGAACACCAGTTAGGCAGGGAGCATTTAGGCAAGCTCCGGGGAAGGCTTTTAGGAACCCCCATTTGTAAGGGGGTTACACCCTTCCTGGCCTGGAAAGAACTTGGCGACTGAGCCAAGTAGCTACCCTTAAATCACTTTAAGGTAAAACAGTTTAGATTGACAGCACATTAGACCTTTTGTTGCATACATTGTCACTGTACTCACAGTTTACTATTGTTTATGCAATATTACACATACAGACAACCTTTTTCTTTTTTAAATCAGGTCATTACTTCCTGCCCATGACACCTGGAAAGAGGGGGCCCTTCCCTATCAGCTACTTGCGGGCTAACTGGGGCAGGGGTACCATACTCAGAGGGAAATACTAACAGTCTGGAGTCATTTCCCAAGGCTAAATTGGGCAAGGAGCTTGGGGACACATACACCCCTTTATGGACTACATTTAAAGGCAGGTCCACAGGCTGACCCAGGGACTCATAGCTCAACCTTACTACAGGCCGTACTTCTTGACCAGTGCATCTAGGGGTCTTGGAAAACCCTGCCACAAGCCCCGATTCCATGTCAGCCTCATTTGGGTTAGTAGGGGGGGACGTCCATAGGGGAAGGGGACCCAGAGCCCATAGCACTTTCGGGAACCGGACCCCCTAGATCAGGACCCACACTGCTTGGTTCAGCTAGGGACATTTCTGGCACTACCGGGGTGCTGTCGGGGCACTCAAAGTATTCTTCAGGTTCTGGCATATCACTAGCTTGCTGCTACACATCACTTCCATCTTCTGAAAAGTCAGATAGCTCAGCCAGGCCAGACAGTTCAGCCAGGCTCAAGGATCCCACCTCTTCAGCTTTGCTGCTGCTTACTTCATCCTCTGGAAGCATTGGCTCCAGAGACAAAGCTGGGGGCTCAGACAGTCCAGAAAGCCCAACTTCATCCCCAGAGTTAATTAGGGGATTGCCCCTAAACAGTTGGCTCAGTTCATAAGAGGGGTAATACTCAATGTTATTCTCACTGTCTTCAGACACAGATTGACAATCAACTTCATCAAAGGGGGATGGAGAAGGCCTCTTTAGTTTGATTTCTGAAGATTCAACCGATCTTAGTTTTTTCTTGGCAGCAGCTCTAGTTACAGGCCCGGGGCATTGAGATGTCCAACTTCTATCAAAATCTGTCCGATTGGCAGCAGATGATTTCTGTGTATAGTTTTCATGTCTTTTGAATTGTTTTCAGGCCGCACTTTATATACAGGTAAATCGTCCAGTTTTCCCACAACAATTTGAGGGAGGTAATGCCATCTGTCAGCAATCTTATGCTTGCCATGCAGTCCCAAATTTCTCAGAAGCACTCTATCTCCTTCTCTCAGTTCCATTGCTTTCACTTTCTTATCATACCTCTCTTTATTGGCCAGGTTTCGCTTAGCAGCCATGGTCTGGGCCAGTTGGTAGGCATGGTTTAATTGGGCCTTCAACTTCTGTACATACTGTATATGATTTGCTGCTTGTACCCCATCCGGGGAAACCCCAAAACACACATCCACTGGCAGTCTAGCCTCTCTCCCAAACAGCAGTCTGTACGGGGAAAAATCCAGTGGCATCACTTTTGGTGCAGTTATAAGCATGTACCAAGGTGCTAATCTGCTGGCTCTATCTAGACTTGTCTTTGGGTTGCAGTGTGCCCAACATATCAAGCAATGTGCGGTTAAACCTTTCAGGTTGGGGATCCCCCTTGGGATGATATGGGGTGGTTCTTGACTTTCATACTCCCCACAAGGATAGCATTTCTTTAACCAGGTGGCTCTCAAAGTCCCTCCCCTGATCGGAATGGATTCTCTAAGGGTCCCCATAATGGACAAAGAAGTTCTCAACAAGCACCTTAGTCACCGGGGTTGCTTTCTGATCTTTAGTAGGAAAAGCCTGTGCATACCGGGTAAAATGATCAGTGACCACCAATATGTTGCTGATGTTTTTCAGATCAGGTTCTAAGCTTAGGAAATCAATGCAGACCAACTCCATAGGGGCACTGGTAGTGATATTGACCATGGGGGCTGCTCTCTGAGGTAGGGCTTTTCTTTGCTAACAGCAACCACAGGTCTTGACATACTGCTCTACGTCTGCACTCATTTTTGGCCAGTAGAATCGAGTTCATAGCAGGTCAAGAGTTCGGTCTATGCCAAGATGCCCCATGTGGTCATGCAGGGACCACAACACCAGTTCTCTAAAAGCGGTGGGCAATACCAATTGTTGTTTGTCTATTCGCCCCTCTTTGTCCACAGTCTCCCTGTATAACAGTCTATTGTTCAATTTCAATTTTGGGCCTTCTTTGTATAACAGAGCAGTTCTCAATCCAGCGGACCGCAGTTGAGACATGTCTCTCCCGGCTTGCAGAGCCTCCAAAGCAGTTTTTATCATGGGGTCTCGGGACTGAGCCCGTTGGAGACTATCATTTTTGAATTGGGACAGTGTACTAGTGTCTAATGCAGAAAAATGACAGTAAGCAGCAGGTATGCAGTTCTCGGATGGCCCCAAGCAATCCACCATGCAGTCCACAGTATCAGGAGACACCGGTTCTTCCTTGTCAAATTTTTGGCAAAGGGCTCTTATGTCAGGTTCTGACAACCTAACCCAGTCGGTTTGGGGCACAGGCCTCCGGGAGAGAGCATCCGCATCTATATAGTTTAGGCCTGCTCTGTACTCAACAGCATAGTCGTAGGTGGCCAAGGCAGAGAGCCACCTATGGCCAGTGGCATCCAACTTGGCTGAGGTCTGCACATATGTCAGAGGATTGTTGTCAGTCTTTACCAATATCTTGGCACCGTACAAGTAGTCGTGAAATTGATCAACAATGGCCCACTTCAGGGCCAGGAACTCTAATTTGTGCACTGGATAATTTTTTTCTGAGGGAGTCAGACTTCTGCTGGCGAAAGCTACAGGTCTTAGCCCATTTGGGTGCTCCTGATATAAGACAGCCCCCAATCCCTGTAGGCTGGCATCAATGTGGAGGACGTACGGCTTGGCCGGGTCAGCATAGGCCAGCACTGGGGCATGGGTAAGTTGATATATAATGTCATAGAAAGCTTCCTCACACTCAGTAGTCCAGTGGTTTCCAAACACATCATTCGGACGAAAATACCTTCTCTCTGTCTCAGCGAGCACAACTTTTTTATACTTTTTGTGGGTGGGAGGGTACCCCTTAGTAAGGTTGAGGAGGGGTGGATCATCGAGAATAGTTTTTGATAAACCGCCTATAGTATCCACAAAACCCCAGGAACTGTTGCAGTTCTTTCAAATTCTTTGGCTGAGGCCAAGTAGTCAAAGCCTCCACCTTGCTGGGGTCAGTCTCTATGCCTTCAGTGGAAACTATGTGGCCCACATACTTCACAGAAGTTTGAAAGAATTGGCACTTGTCTATAGATAACTTAAGACCAAAATCCTCCAACCGATCCAGGACCTTGAACAATTGACGTTCATGTTCTTCCAATGAGCTGCCAAACACTATGACATCATCCAAGCAAACCAAGCACTCGAGCAAGTTCATATCCCCCACAGCACATTCCATCAGGCGCTGAAAAGTAGCCGGGGCACCTGAAATCCCTTGGGGCATCCGGATAAACTCATAGAAACCTAGGGGGCAAATGAATGCAGTCTTCTCTCAGTCCTCAGGAGCCATTGGGATCTGATAGTACCCACTGCGGTGATAGAAACATAGAATTTGATGGCAGATAAGGACCGCTTGGCCCACCCAGTCTGCCCATTTCCCTACCTAATGGATAAGCTGCAGATCCTAGTTAACCAGCAGCCTACTTCTTCCTACCCCCAACCCCTAGAATTGCCTTATGACTGTCCCATGCATGCTTGAATTCCACCACTGTTTTTGACTCCACAACCTCCTCCAGAAGGCCGTTCCATGCATCCACAACCCTCTCTGTGAAAAAATACTTCCTTAAATTACCTCTGAGCCGCCCCCCCTCTATCTTCAAATTGTGCCCCCTTCTAACACAGAGAACCACTTACTGCCGTTCAGACAGTCCAAGGCATCCTGTATGGGTGGCATGGTATACTGGTCAGGGATGGTCTGCCGGTTCAGGTCACGGTAGTCCACACACATCCAAACAGCCCCATTCTTTTTCCTCACTACGACAATGGGGGAAGCATAAGGGCTCCTGGATTCTTGTATCACACCAGCAGCGAGCATCTCTTGCAGATGCCATCTCACATCGTCTATATCAGCAGGAGCTAAGCGCCGAGACTTCTCTCGAAAAGGCCTTTCATCATGCAGTCGAATGTGGTGCTCAGCCCCCCGCACACAACCCACATCCCATTCCTTCAGGGCAAAAACCTGGTCTCTTTGGGCAAGCTTCTCACTGACTTTTATTTTCCATTCAGCAGGCAACGAGGAGTCACCGAAATCAAACAAGTCTGGCGTGATTCTGTCATCCTTCCCCAAACCCTTGCTATGAGGGAGCACTGCAGTATCCGCACAATGCACACTAGCCAAGGTGCAGCCCCTATTTACTCGAATCTCTTTGTCAGACACATTATGAACTTGCACCATTACTCTCCTGGCATAAGCATGGGCTCTAGCAGGCAAGATACTGGGTTTAACCAGCAGTCTTCCAGGCAACTTCCCTTCCCCAGGCGCATCCAGCATCAATAGTTTATTTTTGACATCTTTTTTAAGCCGAACCTCCACTTGCAAGACACACTGGGCATTTGGAGCTAATAGCAACGGCTCTGGATTCTTCCTCCAGACAACACCCACCGGGCCCTCAGGCTCCTCCTGACTAGCTTTTCTCTGAGTCTCGTAGGCCTTTTGGATCAAAACGGGTATCCTAAGAGCTCGCCCAGTCCTGGCCACCTGCTTTTCAGAACACAACTGTGCTAATCGGCCAAACATGTGAGCATTGGTCCCAATCAACAAGGGTACTCCATCATACAGTCCAGTGGGGGGGCAGACTAAGGCCAAAGTTTCCACTTGCTCGTCCACTCCAGCCACAGAAGTAGGAAATGACAACCAGATTCGGATATACCCCAAATATGGATAAGCCTTCTCACTCAGCCCCCATACATGTAGACCATCCAAGGGTTGTAGTGGCACCTCAGGTAGATGTGTCTGATACCAGTCCTGAAACATAATGGTCACCTGAGAGCCACTATCCAATACAGCTCGGGTGGGAATCCCATTTACCTGCACCCGGGGCCTCCATCGAGGACTCGACCACATCAGACCACTCGGGGGCACAGCATTAACAGTTGCTTGGGCATTGCCCCGGGTCACACAACCCTTCCTGGGGGGTCGGATGTGGGCCCTACGATGCCAAGTGATCAGTCTGCTGTTGACCTTCCTTAAATTCTCCGGCAACTGGCACTCAGTCTGAAAGTGTCCATCCTCCCCACAATGGTAACAGAACTTGGGGTCCCGGGGGTCTCTATTTGGAGGGGGATACTTCATTTGCTGGGGGGCCCTCTGGGGGATGAGGGGATTCCCCTGGGCCAGGGCATGGGTTTCTAGATAACTCAGGTTCCCCAGACCTAACAGGGTGGGTAGTGGATCGCTTCAAGTCCCTCACCAGTTCTCGTAAATTCCTGACCTCGGCCTTCAATTAACTTTCTACTTGGGGATCAGAGGAAATGGCACGCACCCCTACCCCTCCCTGTAACTCTAGGGATACATCAGGGCCCCCTGAAGGGCAGATCTCATCGAGTTCACTAGACTCAGGGGTTTGGCTCAAATTCACAGCCCCCACATAGGGTTCCCAACCCCCCTCATCAGTCTCCACTTCTCTAATCTCCCTCATCAATTGACAGTATTCAGGCGGGGCAGCTCGCCGATCGTGCAACTTAAGTTTTAACAGTATCACACTGGAAAATCTGGCAGACTTTAGAACATGTTCCAACCTGACCTGGTTCAAAGCTGGGGCAGCGATCCCCCCTTTTCGGTAGGCCTTCTGTAAAGCCCTTTCCACCCTAGTGACAAAGGCGGAAAGTTTCTCATTCCTCCACTGCTTAGCAGACTTGAATTTCCATAATAAGTCTTCCCCAGTTTCTGTGCTCCCAAACACTCCCTCTAGAGCAGAAAGATACTCTGCAGTGGTAGCTTCCGGGCTAGTGGCCTGCAAAAACCGAATGGCTTCTAAAGCTGGACCCCGCAGGCTCTCCATCAGTCTCTTTCATTTCTCCCTTTCAGAGCATTGCCACTCCTGGACTGGGGGGTGGCGTAGTCCATCCACGCCTCCAAATCATCCTCCACTGAAGGCATGGGCACTGTGCCAGAGAAATGTTTTAGCCTACGGTAAGAATCCAGCTGTATGGAGGGAACCACTAGGGGTGGTGGAGCCAAGATAGAACTCTTAGGGGGCCCCGGGGAAGTACCAGGGGAAGCCTGAGGGGTGGGTTCACTGGAAAGGTCCAAAGCCTGCATTAACTCTTGGGTAGTCTTCCCTTCCACAGCTAACAATTTAAGTAGCTTATCTTTGAAACTGTTAGTCTGGGGAGACCCCTTGTGGGTGACCGACCCACTTCGAACGTGAATGATCCTCCACCCCGGTTGGGCACCTTCTGGGTAAATCACTGGGGGTACCCTCTCAGAGTCGATGGCTATGCTACACAAGAGTAACACCTGCAAAGTCTGATCGAGCAGGTCAGCTGATCGAGCAGGTCAGCCATACGCCCCTTCACCTCTACCTTGCCCAAACATTTGACATGCTCCACGGCAGAAATAATGTTAGCGGACGTTGTCCCCAGAGGTACATCTAGTAGTAACATAATTCTCTGAGGGTCCAGCTCTTCGGCTTCACCCCACCCCATCAATTTATGTACCATCATTTTAATAGGGTCCAGCTTAATCTTAGCCATGATATCCCCTTCCAGTTTTTCCTTTAAGTTATCCATAGTTATGCACTTTGCCCACTCGGCCACTAGAGGACGCTAATCCCAGTGGTGCCTCCACTTTGTAACCCCCCGGGAGTGCTATCCTAAGGGTTACTAACCCAGCCTGCCTTAACTGTAACAGGGTGAGGGGCCCAGATCCGTTGGCGGGTGCCTCCACCCAGAGGTCGGGGTTAGAACAGTCAAGATTGACTTGGTCACAGCCCTCTGGGTCTCTGCAACCCCCTCTTCTTCCCACTAGTGGCCCACACAGTTTAGTTGCAGTGTTCTCACCATAGACTCTTACCCCCCGGCTCCAGCCACTCAGCTCACTCCGGGGACCCCCTGGAAAGTAAGGAACGGTTACACAGTATTCACTGTGCAGTAGGTCACTATTAATACACAAACTAACCAGTGTACTTTTGCAAAACAAGCAATCTGATTTATTCAAGGGAAAATAACAAGGACCAGGGGGAATCAGGATGATTGGCTTACCACTACAATATATGAGTATCTACCTAGGGCTCTGTGCACAGGCCTAACCTATAAGTTGCTGTCTTTGGGTACCCAAGCCTTAAAGGCTAGTTCCTCAATGCAGCTGGTTGGGGCCCTGACACAACAAGTGTTTAATTCCTATGAAGATTAGATAAAGCCCAGCAGGCTCAGTTAATGCAGTCAGAAAAACAACCTGAAGATCTTGCCTTTGCTAGAAACCTGTGACAGGCAGCTACCCTGCTTAGTACTCACAACTCCAGAAGAGAACCGCTCTCACACCACTCGCAGGGCTGAGTCTGCACTCCAGATACTTCTCCACACACCTATATGGAAAACAACAGAGGGGTACCATACCAGGCAGCTGCTCAAATGGCCCGACTGAACACACAGTTACTCGGGAGTCTCACTGCAGCTTCACCTTCCTGACAGACCAAGCGCGATACAGCAGATTCTCCAGTCCTCTACAGGGTGAGCCTGGTAGGTAGCTGTGCTTTTACACAGCCTCCTCTGACTGCTGCCCTGCGGATTTAGTTCGAAGCTTGCCGGCTACTCAAATGGCCGAATCCAGCCTCTCACGCGCTTCCCGCGCGAAAACTCAATGCCGCAAGAGTCCAGAGCTCCTTCCTTGTCCACAGCCACAACGTCTCTGCCCCTTGGCAGTGTGAAGCAATCCTCTAGCTCGGGCGCCACCCGATCCCATTGGTTGGCTACAGGTGCCAGTCACTAAGTCCTGCTCTCAGTGGTGCGAAAAAGGCGCCATGGTCTACCCTTCACTTTCCACAATTACCAGCTGTATCTCCATTGGTCCGTTGGCTCCCTAGAGAGCCCTCATTCTGGTTGGTCACCAGTTACTCCATTTGGGGCACCCCCTACCCCTACTGGACCCTTCAGAACGTCCTGGTCCAAAATGGAGGGGCACAGCACACACAGTCCCAGCTGCAGAAGAAGCAGGTTAGACAAACTGTAACCCCACCAACAGTCTAACTAATTATGCCCAAACAGTTACATCTTTCAAAAGGGCTCCCTTTGCGCTTTTCAGCGACTACAGGATGGGGCAATTACACCGCAGCTCAGGCGGGATTCAAACAAGGAAACACCAGTCCCCCCCATACCAACCCGCTAAAGCCTGCAAGCAGGCAGCCCTGAAAGAGACGGTACTGGAGGCTTTAAAAGCACTCACAGTGCCCGCATTTTGGTGCCATAGTGCCGAACACCAGTTAGGCAGGGAGCATTTAGGCAAGCTCCGGGGAAGGCTTTTAGGAACCCCCATTTGTAAGGGGATTACACATGCAACAGCAATTTGAATCAGAGAAGATTACAGCCATAAAATGTAAGCAATAAACCGTGTCAAGTGTTGTGAGCACAAAAGAAAATAGTAGCACACAGTAAATCTACCTAGCCAAAAGAAGCCTTAATCTTTTTCCTTGCTTTGATAATGTTGTTCCCTTATAAGCAAACCTAGAAGAAAAGAGCTCAGGTGAAGCTAGGTACCATTGCCTGCAAACCTAGTCTTCCTCCCACCTGTTCTACCCCCTACAAACAATGAGAAATCCCTTCTCATCCCAAAGACATACACCTTTATGGGGACCAGGCCTTTAGCACTACTGAGCCCAAACTATGGAACTCCCTGTTGTTCTCAGTCCGTTGTTGCTCCTCCCACTCTCAGTTTAAGCTCACCTTAAGCCCAATACTAGATGTGTCTGCATGTGGCTTTGCAGGTAGTTAGATACGTTCACCTGCCTCAGGCTGACAGTCTTACTTTCAGCACCACCTCAGCAGGCACAGCTAACATCTATTCTAGTCATGCTTAATTGTGCTTAATCTTTTTGTGCAACCCGCCTGCCTTTCTCAGTTTGTTTCTGCTATCGGCTGGCATGTCCAGCACCTGCTCTGTATTTTTTCTTTATTCCTCTTCCTTGATCCAAGTACTATTGTATGTGCTATATTGTATCATACTGTATTGTATTATATCGCTTATCTTGTAACCTCCCGGGTTGTACCCGAAAATAGGCGCAATCTGTGTCTAGGGTACTTTCTGGGTCAATGAAAGGGTAACACATTCCAAGCCACTTAATTGGGACATGGTTTAGCAGGACATTTCCCCAGAAACTGATTCCATCCCCTATGTTAATCAATGCGTACCTGTTTCGGATAGGTGTTCCTTAACATGGCTTGGTCCAGGTTTTCATTTTGTATTCTTTCTGCTTTTTTTTGAACCCCACTGTTCAAAATGGCACTGCTCACTGACCTTTTATGGCACAATATGTGTAGAAAGACGGCTTAAACTATTTATTAAAATCTGGTCAGAGCAATATTTAAAGACATTCCACTTTTATTATTTCAAATGTAGAAACATTCTAATGTACACTTTCAAAATGGGGAAAGAAGGCTATTGTACAAGATGATAACATGAATAAGAGACTATATAAAATGGAATAAAAAGGTATAGGTCAGAATGTTCACTGTAACATGTACTGCTGTTTTAAGTGCCCTTTGACACGTGATCTTACTGTATTTGTGGTCCAGTTCCATTCTGCTCAATTAGACATAGGCCTCAAATTCTCAGACATTCCTTAGGCCTTTAAAACCACATGCCAGCCCAGAAGGGGTGTGTGATTCATTAATCATTTAAAATCTCACATTATAAAATACAAATAATTTCTCAGGCCTTTAATATCTCACAGACACACAATTCCCTTACCCAGTCTATGATACTGCACAACAGATATGCAGGTGGACAGGCCGACAGGCCTTTTCCTGCCATCATTGTCTATGGCCATATTTACACTGCCACCATTAAAATGCATCACCCCGTATGCACGGGTTGATGTGCTTCAAAGTTGGCAGTATGGACACTTTCCAAAGCATCCTAGGAGCGCTTTGGATCCTGTTTTTGCTCTGACTCAGGAGTGGGGACGTTTATTAGAATGAGCGCATTTTCTTGCTATGTTGAGCCTCTGCAACGTTCATGCCAATGGAAAGCCTCCTCTCCCACCATCCTCCACATTTTCATATACAGGCATGTTGGGGGGGGGGGTGGCTAGACCACCAGGTAAAGAATTATTGAAATATATACATATATGGGCATGTTGGGGGGTGCTGCTAGACCACCAGGGACTAGAGTGGCACACAGCCGGCCCGTGGCTTGCGGCAAGCCCTCCAGATGCACCGGCTGTTTGGCATATGGCCACAGTTGCCCAACAGATAATCAGGCAAAGGGTCCCAGGTGCATCTGGCTTTGACACAAGCTGTCTTTTTCCACAGCTTGTGTCACTCTAAGGGCCTTTTGAGAATCGAGCCCAAACTGTCCACAACCCCTTCCCTGTATGCATTTTAACACTTTTCCAAGTGGCATGGCATGCAAATACTGTTTGAACTGGAAGTGCCAGCCACAGCCAATCAGCTGTTTGAGTGCTTCCATTGCAGCAGGGTGGGGCTAGTTTGTGGAAGCTGTGCAGCTGCCCAAGCAAGCACCTTGGATGGAACATAGATGGCAACCACCAAAAATTCAACGTAAGACTTCTGCAACATCCCCAGCCTGTAGAACTGTTACAGGCAGTGCCGGCAGGGGACTAGTATCATTGAGGGATGTGTACATTGTGTGCACATCATGGAGGAGGAGGGCTGGGGAAGGGGTTGCCACTGGATACCAGGGAGTGAGTAGGGCAAGTGGGAAGCAAGTAGGGAACCACTGGACTACATGGAAAAATGTAGGACCACTGACCCAGAAGTGAGCCTTAAGGTATAGGGGGAAAGGGTGGGTAGATGATGTCCGGCAGCACCAATGCAGCACCGCTGACTGCACAAACTCCCTGCATGGTGTAGCACTATGTGAATGGTGCTGTATCATACTACAGCTCTGTGGGAGTTGCTTACCAGCATGTTAGCAGGTGCAAGCCCTGCTTTAACCAACTAACATCTGGCCAACTAACTTGTTCTCAGACATGGTCATGGGGAAACTCCTTCCCACTGTGACTAGGCACATTCTTTCATTCTTTGCACATGGCACATGGCAATAAATGGGTGCTGTTGCAACTGTGTACCTGACTGACCCGCTTTTGTGACATCCCATATCACAATGGAGAATGGGGCCTCTGCTCCTTGTTCTTCATCTTTAACAGCAAAAGTATTCTGCCAAGCAGTTGCTTTATCTAGCAATGATAGCAAATGTAGTAACTTCTTGTCTGCATTTTTATAAATATAATGTCTCTGTCATTATGTTTCTATTAGTAGGTGTAAAAGAAACATATTGACAGAGACACTGTGGCCAGGATATTCAGAAGGATGGCGATGCACGGTGTACCTAGTTGCGCTGCCCATATAAATGGGCCGGTGCAAAAAAAATGCTATATTCAAACATGATACATGATCCTGTCCGAATATAGCAACCTGTGCGGCCGGCGCAAATGTGGGTGGCTGACAATGCGCCAGCGCATCCCGGGGGATGGGCTGAATACTGGGAATGGGGAAGCGTGGCACATCCCCAGATGTGCTGGTCCCAAATTCCTGATATTCAGCCTGCATATGCAAATGGGGTCATCAGGCATGCAAGGTGCAAACGGGCCATTTGCATGCCCATTTGCATTGTCAGTGGCTCAGTAGGTAGCACACTCGCCTCTGAGGCCGGGAGATCAGAGGGCTGTGGATTCAGTTCCCACATCTGGCACTTGGGTTAATAGCCCAGTACTGACACTGTAGTGCAGCATGAGAGGGGTGCTGCACTTCTGAGGTGCCACCTTTCGGATGAGACGTTAAACCGAGGTCCCATCTGCCTGGATTGGTGGTAGTTCAGGTGGATGTTAAAGATCCCATGGCACTTATCAAAAAAGAGTAGGGGAATTTCCCCAGTGTCCTGGCCAAATGTCCCTCATTCACTAAAAATACCACCAACAGCTTAATCTGGTTCAGGGTCAGTTGGCATTCATCTGTATCCCCCTCCCCCGGGTCGTGCCTGAAAATAAGTAGGATTTGTTTAGTGCACTTACCCAGTCAACAAAAACTAAATAAATAAATAAAAATAAATAAAAATTTTGCATGGCTGCACTCAGCAAGTTGTGCTGGGCCAGTCTGCGTTCCCCCAGCCCTGTGTCTTGATGTCTATGGTTAAAAACAGACCCCAATTTCCATAGTGCAGGGTTCCCCCACCCCATCCCGAGCACTGTGCCCATTCATGTCTATGTTTCCCCATTCCACAGTGTAGTGGACCCCTCACCCATCCCATGAATTGTGCCCGTTCCCTACTATTCATCCCCATATATATATGAAAACACCCCAGTCCAAGTAGTACATGCCCCCCAAGCCCCAATCCTAGATGGCCATATATATATATACCCCCCCGTCCCAGTATCACATATGGCCCCCAAGCCCCAATCCCCGATGGCCATTTAAATAAAAAAAGGTCCCAGTTAATACATATGACCCAACTCCCGATCCCGTGACCATATATGTAACACCCCAGTCCAAGTAGTGCATACCCCCCATGCCCCAATCCCGAACCGAATATCACAAAAGCAGGTGCCCTGTAACACTTCACATTAAAATGCAGTCAATGTGGTACCAGTAGCACCCCCATCCCTCCACCCCTGTAGGCATGCCCCTCCCTACACCCCCCACCTGACCCATACTGGCAGCTGGCACATTCCTCCACACCCTGCCACGGCCAGTTGCTGACTGATCAGGACCACGATCTCCTACTGGCCATATGATCGCTTGCATCGCCAAAGTACAATAGGTGATCCATGATCCACTACAGCGGCTGGCTTGGCACGAGTATGGAGGATGTGCTCAATCGCTGGCATGGGTCAGTAATGTGTGTGTGTTGGGGGGAGTGCGAGAAGGGTTGTGGGGTGAGGACTGCTACTGGGTACTGTATTAGACTGTGCATTTAATATTTGAAACCTCTTCGCTGTGATGTTCAGGGGTTGAGGGATTGAATAGTAAACTTAGGAATAAACACTACTGTTCTGTGAGTATTTTATATATATGGCCATCGGGGATCGCATAGAGACCACATGCGATGCTGGGACTGTGACTAGGTTTTTTATATGCCCATCAGGGATCTGGGCATGGGGCCCATGCAATACTGGGACTGGGGGAGACTATCATGGACATCGAGGATGAGGCTTGGGGCTCATCCAATTCTGGGGCTGGGGATTTTATATATGCCCATTGGGGCTTGGGGGGGGCATGCAATGCTGGGACAGGGTGTTTGTTTATACCTATGGCCATCGGGGACTAGGTGAGGGGTTATGTATTATGGAACTGGCGGCATTATGGACACTGGGCATCGGGAATGGGCTGGGCAGAGGGGCAGATATTATGGAACAGGGATTTTATGGACCCTGGCCATTGGGAAATGGGGCTGGGGGGGTGCCACCGTGCTATGGGGATGCCAGGCTGCTGTGCTCATGTCTGCAGTACTGCAGCCTGCCTATGGGTGGCCAAGAGTTAGGTATGCTTTTACCATGCCTAACTTTAGTATTTAGTTAGTTTTTGTTGACCGGGTAGGTACACCGTGCCATAGTCACAAGGTGACTATTTTTAGGCACGACCTGGGAGGTTTATTTATTATTTATTTATTTAAGAGTTTAACCAGGAAAGCATACTGAGCAAGGGTTGCTCGATTCCAGATGCATCCTGGCAGACAAGTCCCGACAATTACTTTTAATACAATACCTACGAACGCAGACCTGGACAATTAAACAGAGATGCAAATGTGATACACATTCATGGTGAAAACAGGTGGCACCAAAGGCAGCCTGAGGAGAATAATAAACTGGTTACAAACAATGAAAGATTTTGTCCTACAGATCAGGGAATACAATGTGACAAATAGTATCATGGAAACACATATTGCAGGTAACTAGAGAAAATACATGTACACAAAAATCACAAGCAAGTAATAAAGATGAGAAGACATACGGTCAATAATAGCACAGTCAGTTCAGTTACATATAGGCATAATACGCAAAGTCATAAGGCTGTAGTGAAGTTTACCTAACTTTGCGCCGCTCATCTCCTGCACTTGGGCAGCCCATGTCCACTGAATATCGCAATGTGTGGGATATTCATGGGCGTGCCCCCTATACTTGAACTGTACACATTAACTTTGGGCTGCAGCCAATCTCAGTTTGAGCAGCCCATCTCCCACCTTTGAATATGGGAGTTTGGAGCATCTTTTGAGTTGGACGGCTCATCTCCATTTTTTTCAGAGATGCGCCGCCCATCTCTTTTGAAAAGGTGGGCTAATATTTATAAAAATGCAGACAAGAGGTTACTACATTTAAAAAACTTACTGACATTTTTATAATGCTGCCTTTAAAACTTATCTTTTTTAAGATTTTAAGATGTTTGAGTCCCATTTAGGCCTAATTAATATGTTTTGCAAGTAAATGGTGCATGTAGTAACATTGTAAGGTGATGAAACTGCCTTTTGAAAATCTTCATTTCTCCTACAGTAACCCCATAATCTTTCTACAGAAAAAAATTAATGCGATTTGTGAAATCCAAATATAATTATGCCCCTAGCTATGTAATCAAAGAAATGAGTATACTCCTATGCACTGAAACAGTACAACTGACTTGTACTCTGACATGGTCATGGGGAAATTCTTTCCTCCATGAATAGGTACATTCTTTAATTCAGGAGACAGGTGGTGCTGCTGCTGTATCACTCACTGGTGAGGCACCAATAGAGTACCATGTCTAGTTCTGGAGACTGCACTCGTGTAAGGACACTGAAAGGGTGGAGGCAGTACAGAGAAGGGCTACCAAAATATTGAAGGGGTTGCAGGAGAAGCCATATGAGGAAAGGCTGCAGGAACTCAACATGTACTCCCTAGAAGACACAAGAACAAGGGGACATGACTGAAACCTAAAAGTACCTCACAGGAGTGGACAAAGTGAAACTTGAGGGTCTATTTCAGAGGAGGGAAAGCACTAGAATAAGGTGGCATGCAATGAAGCTAAGGGGGGGGGAGTTTAGGAGAAATGTGCAGAAATACTTCTTCATGGAAAAGGTGGTGGATGACTGGAACAACCTGCTAGAGGAGGTAGTGGGGACAAACACTGTGAGGAGCTTCAAGCATGTGTGGGAGAGGTACATGGGTATACTAGGTAGAGGAACGGGGGAAGGAGTGACACCTATGACATATTAGGGTCAGTGATGACAGAATGGGCAGGGACAAGGAGCAGATGGATGAGCTTAAAGGTCCTTTTTTAATGACAAAATCTATATCCTTTTTTAATGACAAAATCTATATTTTTAATTACTGCATCCTAAGCCTGACATAGGTTATTCAAAATAATGTATGATCAGGTTTAGAAATCAGATGCTCTTTCTAACCTTGAACAGCAACCAGCAACTAAAAGAGAAAGAACCTCAGCACAAAAGCACTGAGGCAAGGATTAGCCGGAAAGGGCATTGGCAATAAAGCCAGGTTTCAATGAAATTTACATTGGTTGTGCTTTAAGCATGACAGTGTGGTGCGAAATAGCCTCTTATGCACTCTGCAAAGGCTTACAACAGCAGACACATTTCACCCTACACAGGACTCCATGTGCCTCGTGTATAACAGCCCATGGGAAAGATGAAGCAGTCATATTTTGGTCTTTCTGGTTTGGAACATGGTGAGCATAAAATAAGTAACCAAAAAGACAAAGAACCTCAGCCCAAAAGCACTGAGGCATGGGTTACTTGGGAAGGGCATTAGCAACAAAGCCAGGTTTTAGAGAAATGTAAATTTTAATATACTCCCCAAATGCAAAGCATCATGGGTAGAATGAGCAAATCACCATATTATGGTGCCAAATGTGCTCTCAGAGACTGCAAAGACTGAAAACAGAAGACACAGACATGTGTTTAATTCTTTTTAGGACTCATCAGTGTGCCTTGTCTGTAACAAGCAAGGGGAAGGATAAAGCAGTCATGCTTTGGTCTTACTGGTTTAGGTCATGGTGAGCCCAAAATAGAAAAGCAATCTAAAAGCAAGGAAGTGCAGCACAAAAGCACTGAGGGAAGGGTTAACCAGAAGAGTGAACCAGCAAGTATAGTCAACCATGCAGTTGTTGCCTACTGCATGCAAAGGGCCTGATATTCATGAAGAGGACAAAAGCAAATATGTGCATGAATTAGATGAGTATAAAATGCAGTTTTGCCTTTACTTTGGGTTATTCAAAAATAAATGCACATTGGGCAGGGAAGCAATCTTCCATCAGTTGAGCCTTATGCGCCATTTGCCTTGGTTCACACCAGAGAAGCTGCTTACTATCAAGCTGCACATCTGTGTGCCATGCACCTGGCCCCATACGGACATGTAGGGCCTGTATTCACTACACCTGGCTGGCTCATATGCATGAATGCATTGCTGAATGCAAGGAGAAAACCAGCTCGGGGAACAGACCTGGCATGGACATTAGGCTTTCAAATGGAAGCTGCAGCCTGTCCCAGATTAGATCTCCTGCTCTGCTGGACAAGGGGATAATAGGATACGGCACTCTGCATAAGGATTGTTGTTTCCCTGTTGGAATAGCGGTTACTTTTAAAAATGTGCCCCCCCCCCAGTCGTCATCCTCACCCCATCTCTCTGTAGCAAGGAACAGGGCCAGGACTCATGGCAGCGAGACACAAACAAATCCTCTGGATGGCTGTCAGGGGGACAACCCTCTGGTTGGCATTACAATCTCCCTTCTCAACACAGGGCTGGCAGAGCACATGAGCTTCCATGGACTGCTGGCCATCCCATGAGAAACCCATCCCCTGGACCCAGCCCAGACTGTGCAGATGCACATGTTCAAGCATGGTTGGGGCTTGGGGGGAACAACATGGTAGTGGATGGTTGTTACTGCATCTGTAGGTGTCCAATAGACACTAAGGTTGTACATAACATGGCCCTACGATTTGTGTATTGTGGGGTATAGGGTGCAAGTACAATTGTGCACAGAGCCCAGTATGCATTATTTAAATTAAAAGATTCAGCCAGGCTTGCTCAGATATAGGATCATAGTTATTAACTAAATACTGTATGGTGGCTCATTAATAAATACAGGGCTTTTTAGAGCTTATTTTTGTGCTTTGACATTAGAAATACATTTTGCTGCCTGCTCCAACCTTTGATGAACAGTTGGGGTGAACAAAAATGTGTTCTAAGTTTCACTGAAATTGATAGATCTATGGGCCCCATATTCAGAGCCGGCCGCGCGTGCACATTGGGGCGCTGCATGAAAAAATAGGGCCGGCCTGCTCTGGTGCCATATTCAAATGGAAAGTATGATCCAAACTGACCACACTATCAATTTAAATATCAGGCCATGTAGCGTGGTGCACAGCAGGCAGTCGCCATGCTTTGTGCCATGCCACCAGAGCTCTGTGCTGAAGACCGCCCATAGGGGTAAAGCACGGCACACACTAATTAGCGACGCAGCCCCTATGGGTGATATTCAGTCCAAACATGCAGATGAGCCCATTGGGCATGTATGGTTGCATTCCCATTATGGGCCCATCTACGTGTGAGCACTGTGGCCAGGTCATCCCCCAAGCCCCGATCCCTGTCCATGTAAAAAGTACAAAATTGTTGGTTGTCCAGCGGTCC
This sequence comes from Neoceratodus forsteri, assembly GCA_016271365.2. Classification (NCBI taxonomy): domain Eukaryota; kingdom Metazoa; phylum Chordata; order Ceratodontiformes; family Ceratodontidae; genus Neoceratodus; species Neoceratodus forsteri. The sequence goes on from CM057450.1 coordinate 1,552,880,047, forward strand.
CTCCCCTGCCCTGATCCCTGTACATGTCTTTAAAAAACTCATTAGAGGTCTAGCAGTCCCTCCCCTGAGCCGATCCCTGTACATGTCTTTAAAAAAAAATCTTTAGTGATCCAGTGGTCCCTCTCCTGCCCTGATCTCTGTACATGTCTTAGAAAAAATCATTAGTGGTCCAGCAGTCCCTCCCATACCCCAATCCCTGTACATGTATTAAAATATATTATTGGTGGTCCAGAGGTCGCTCCGCAGCCTCCATCCCCTGGAAAATAAGAAATAAAGGCAGTCCTGGTGGTCTCGTGGTCCCTCCCCCATTTTCCAATCGCTGTCCCAATGAATAATACAATACCTTGGTAGTCCAGTTACCCCCCCACCCTGGCAGGTAGTGACCTACCACCTCGCTTCCCTCCAACCCAACTCAAGCCAGCAACCGGCACAGCCCTCCTTATACCACCATGACCGGCACCGACTGAACTGTCACTGAGCGTACAGGTCACTACCTGCTGGGGTGGGGCTGGGGGGAGTACTATATGACAGGGTAGAATAGGACCCTGTCCCAGTTGTTATAAAGTGTTTAAATGTAAGGCTCTTTCCTTTTCTGTCTCTTCTCTGTCTGGTTGTGCAACCATATTTTCCTGTGAAACTTTGGACTTGATCAATCCGACAGGCTCACAGTTCTTTGCCTCTCACTGTCTCTCAGTCCTCTCTTGCTGTCTGTCTTTTCCTCCTTTGCATATCTATATCTGCTAATATAAAATATGTGCAAATCATTGTATGGAAATGTAACTGATATTGGGATCCCTGGTGTTTGGAAAATATATAGCATTACTGTTGAAATGTATATAATTATAATTTGAGATTACTGCAAAAAGCTGTTGGAAGCTAGAGGTAAATAGAGTTCAATTTTTAAGCCTTTTGCAAAAGCTGTGCAAAAGGGGGCCTCAACTCAAGAAGCACACTGTGTTTTAGCAGCTCCTGCCTGATATTTACAAAAACTGAATGCTTGCTAAGGATGGGGGTTGAAAGGATTTATAAGAGCTAAGCTGCAACTGCAAGAAAGATTAGAAGAAAAAGGGACACAGAGACTCAAGGGAAACTACTGTTTTTTTATCCTTTATGCATAATTATACTGAACAATTTTTTTTTTTTTATGTTACTGCTACTGTAAATAGATATTTTTGGTGAATTCTACAACTACTCCTGGTTTTCCCTATGCTTCCTGATCTGTGCCTTGATGACAGATGGTGTCAGCCTAAGTGGGATTTAAGCCGTACATACCCTAAGACAGGAGTTTTGTGCGTGGGTACTGGATCTAGTACCAGGGAAGCACAGAGGAAGGTATGGATTCTGCAGCAGCAAGTCCAGGAGTTGTTACCAGGAAAATGGCAGCCAAACTAGCAGAGACAGAAGCCCAGTCTGAGATTGTACAGCCAGAACAAGTTATGGAAAAAGAACAGGCAGTGACAGAACTTAAAATCCTGATGGGCTTTTTCAAATAGAGGGCTATACAACAAAAAGAGATGGAGAAGCAGAGAGAAGAAGAGATGCAGCGACAGGAGCAGCAAATGAGAGAAGAGATGCAGCAACAGGAACAGCAATGGCAGGATGCCTTGCAAGCTGAGGATCCGGCACAGATCCAGATGAATAACAAAATGCAAGCAACTTAAAAGCCATTAAACTTACAAAGTTGTGTCCCTCAGATGATATTGAGGCATACCTGACAACTTTTAAAAGAGTTGCCAAAGCCTGCCAATGGCCAAAGCAGCAATGGACAATCAGACTGGTACCCTACCTGACAGGAAAAACCCAACTTGCCTACAGCAATATGGAACTGCACATTCAGAAATCTGTCACCCGGTGAAAAGTGGAATCCTGAAAAAGTATGAAATCTCCGGAGAGACATACAGGCAGAGATTTAGATCTCTGAGATACAACTAGGTCGACAATCCTCGAGAAGCCTTCACCCGACTCAGAGAATTCCTGATAAAGTGGCTCCAACTAGAGAGCAAAACAGTCCCACAGATCACTGACACATTTGCCATGGAGCAATTCATCAATATCTTGCCTACAGATGTGCAGCTGTGGGTAAAGGAACACTGAACAGAGAGTGGAGAAAAGGCTATTTCTTTGGCTGAGGACTATCAAATGGCCAGACAAATGCCACAGCAGTGAGGTAACAGCCAAGCACCAGTAAGACACTCTTTTTCCCATTTAAACTCCAAGCCTGATAAGAACTCTGGTAGGGGTAACAAATCTGTGCCCAAAGACATTATCTGCTATAACTGTAATAAGCCAGGCCATTTTGCAAGAAACTGCCATAGTAAGGAGAGTGGCACTGGAGCAGATTTGTCCTTGGCAAATTGGGGCAAGTACTTAACAGATGTGAAGGTGGGGGATAAGATTGTGAAGATACTCACTGATTCGGGAAGCAGACAGACCCTAGTGCATGGTAAAGTGTTGGGAAAACACTGTGCAAAGTGACCAGGTACTGGTGTTATCTGCATCCACGGGGACACTCGATACTACCCCACCACCCAAGTGACTTGGACCGTTAAGGGTGTGTTGCACCAAATGAAAGTGGGGGTAGTACCTAAGTTACCTGTACCTGTGCTTATTGGAAATGACTTTCCAGGATTTACTGAGTTGATCAAAGAGGGAGTAAATCCTGATGTTTCAGCAGCAGTGGTGACAAGAGCTCTGGCAAAGAAAATTTCAGATGGTGGGGACACTTTTCCTTTCAGTGATGTTGATTCGGACTTGTTAACTCCAAGATCTGGAAATCCAGGAAAGAAAGATGAAGCCTGAATAAACTGTGGCAGCAAATAACTGATGGACATAAAGGGTTAAAACATGAAAATTCTGAAACTAAATTGTTAAAGGGGAAGTCTCCCATAGTTCCACACAAATATTTTCCCAACTCCTTATGTGTAACTGTTGTGTGACTCCTCCAGTTGCCAGCAGTCCTATTGCTGTACAAATCTAGATTATAAATAAAAATATACAGCCCCCTAAAGTTATCATTGTGTTTGTCCTCCATTTTACCATCGATGTTGCTGGAGGATGATGTCATCAGAGCAACAGATAATGGTGCTGCACTAAATGCAGTTCCACCAGTAGACCAAACCCACAATGTTTGGTTCCCCACTTGAGTAATGGAGGAACCCTTTAAGTGTTGTGCACATCCTGAAGTGCAGGTCTAATAGGGATTAAGACCATGTGAGTGTGATGCAGCACTGATTTGATGTATAGACAGTATTCATACAAGGAAGTGCCTGTATATGTTGTGTTACTGTTTCTGTTAGCAAAAACAGTTTACCCAATAAATGACTCTGGGTACAACAAGAGTTTTAAGTGGTATTATGCAGCTGTTATACTATGGTGTGTGGTGTGTTAACATTCTCTGTTTTGATTGACACCAGCAGTGAGAAGCAATCTTGCAAATAGGCCCCTTTCCCTTTGTAACTAGGCAGTCAGTGATTGGATGGCTGCTGTAAGGCAATAAAGAATTCAGCTATGGCAAGGAATAAGTTACCAGGAAAGCATCAGCTGCAGCATATAGAAGAAGGGTAATCTAGTGGTTAAAGCACAGGCACAAGCACTGGGGACTCTGGTTCAAATCCTACTAGAGTCCCTTACTCTCTAACCCTTAAGAAGTTCCCCTAATCTCCTTGGAAACTGTGATGGCCCCTCAGGTCCATGACTTTAAAATTGCCCCAATTCCAATTAAAAATCATTAGCAGTGATGTGAGAGCTACAGCACTTCAGCTGTGGCAGCCCCCCCCCCCAGCTTTGTAATGCCAGCATTTGAAGTAGGATGTCCCTCACAAATCAGATGCTACACCTCAGCTGTTATAGGTAAAGAAACTAATCAGTCTCTGTTTGTAGTGCTCTGTATTTGCTTAGCTCACTCCTCCCATGTCATATGCATTCTGTGTCTTGGTATTTCCAGTTAGAAACTCAGATTTAAGGAGCATTTGAAATGTAAAACAATACACTTAATAAAGTAAATGATCTAGCTCTCCACTTTCAGGCTGCTGAAAGGGGATGTGTATCAGTCAGTCTTGTGTAATCCTTTGGTAAACTTCCCAGGCTCATCTTGTAATGAATCTTCTCAAGGATGTTCACCTGGTTCAATACAGAGTGACTGACTGACTGCTCGATTGATTGATTGGTTGATTGACTGATTCAGTCTACTGCTTTCCACAACATGTTCCAACTGTCTCACAGAGAGAAATGAGCAGTACAGAGAAACAGCTTTTGTTTCCTGTGAATGAAATACTTTTAGATGTATTATTTGCTCTACACATACAGTATTAAGGCTACAAGTACTACTTCCTGTGTGAGTTGCATGACAGAACTGCCTTAAGCCATTGCAAACTTAAATAAAATCAGGCTAGACAGCATTGATACTCTTATGTTTTGTTCTGCACTGTTGCTGCAGTGACATCAAGGAATGGGAGGGGCTGTATTACAAGTGACTCATTTGCATGTAAATGGAGGCTTGCTTGACATTTTACTACCTTGTGTCAGAGCCTCAAACTCTAGATATGCTTAAGTTTGCAACAGAAGAAATGGCTGATCCTGTTATTGACATATGTACAGTACTTGATGTAATGTATAATAAATACATCAGATATATCCAGATCATAAATATACAGGAGTTTTCTCCTTTAACTGATTGTGATTTTCCTTCAGAGCAAGCTAACAATGTTTTTCTCCAGGGTTATTTCAAGCAGCTGGGGGTGAAACCAAAACAGGGTGGACCAATGTTTAAAAAATGTAATGGGATACTGTATAGAATTTGGGTAAAACCTCAGACACAGGAACAGACAGAACAACTGGTTATACCACAGAAGTATAGAACACAGTTATTACAGATAGCACATGATAGTCCTATGGCTGGTCACTCAGAGAGGGATCACACCCTTGCCAGATTGCTGTATAGATTTTACTAGCCTGGAATTCATGAAGATGTTGCTACCTATTGTAATTCCTGTGCTGAGTGTCAGAAAGTAGCCCGTCACTAGAAAAGACAGGGTGCCCCTACCCTTGATAGATGTGCCTTTTGAGAGAATTGCAATGGACTTGGTTGGTCCTTTAGACAAAAGTAAAAAGGGTAATGGATTTATCCTGGTAGTATGCGACTATGCTACTCGATAGCCAGAAGCAGTTCCAATGCGTACTGTTACAGCTCCAAAAGTTGCATCAGAGCTTGCCAAAATTTTCAGCAGAGTGGGCATACCTAAACAAATTATTACTGATCAGGGTAGTAATTTTGGTGCTGCATTGCTTAAGCAGTGAAGACTGCTAGGTATCACTGCCATAAGAACCTCCCCCATCACCCTCAGACAGATGATGTTGTTGAGTGTTTTAACCAAACCCTTAAACGCATGTTAAAAAGGTTTGTAAAAGGGGAAGCGAAAGATTGGGACCAATACTTGCCTTACCTTTATGCTTACAGGGAAGTGCCACAGGCATCAACAGGGTTTTCATCATTTGAAATGCTGTATGGTAGGCAGCCAAGAGGGCCACTGGATGTGACAAAAGAAATGTGGGAAGATAACCCCACTCAGAAACAATCTACATCTCTTATATTTGTGCCCTAAGAAAAGAAGCTGGCAATATATGTAGGATAGCCCATAGTAATCAGGAAGAGGCTCAAAACCAGCAGAAGGTATATTATGACCATGGGGTAAAAGAAAAGGTTTCGAGCCAGGTGAAAAGGTTTTGCTACTGTTACCCACAACAGAAAATAAGCTGTTAATGAAGTGGCAAGGGCCTTATGAAGTTCTTAGACATACTGGCACTGTTAACTATGAGACTGAGATCCCTGACAGGACAAATCGTACTAAGATATACCATGCTAACCTCCTGAAGAAATGGGTTGAAAAAATGCCAAAAGCTGCTTTGCTGGTTTTACCAGAAACTGATAAGGAAGATATTGATGTAGTTTGTGACAGACTGGAACAAACTGTAAGTGCTGATGCTGTAAAGGTGAATGTTTCCTTAACCTCAGAACAAACTGCAGACATTCGTAATGTGCTAAAAACATTTAATAGTACTTTTACCATGGTACCAGGCCGAGCAAAAGGGGTTGGACCACAGTGGGCTCAGGGAGGGTGAGGGTGGTGGAACAGAGGCTCATCCCTCCAGTTGTACCTCTCCACAATTTCTATGCCGTTCTGGAAAAGTGTGGTTCCTCTATGGGCACCCACAGTGGAGACCAAGGAGGATGCTGGAACCTCACAAAAGAGACCCAAAGGAGGGTGGCATGGGACCCCACAGGGAAGGAAACAACTCCTGGTGGGGACTCCATTATTAGGAAGGTAGAACTGGGGGAGGAAGGGGAGAGGGAGGTAAGGTGCCTGCCTGGTGCCATGGCTTGGAGAGACAGGGAGGCAATCCTCAGGATCGCAGGAGCAGCTACACAGGGGAGGCTGGATGTCATTGTCCACCTAGGGACAAATGACCTACAATGAAGGATCAGAGCAGTGCAAGAAGCGTTTGTGGAGATGGGAGGGCCTTGAACAAATAGCACACATAGCAGTAACCTTCGGAGGTGCTGCCTGTCTATGGCACAGGTGAGCTAAGGTGCTCCACACCATGAGGATTCAATCAGTGGTTGAAAAACTGGTGCAGAGCTGGGGTTTGCTTCATTGGAGACTGGGGACCACCTGGAGGATGCAGGCCTATACTGGCATGATGGTCTGCATCTGTCAGGAGGAACCAGGATCCTAGATGATAGTTTAAATACTTCATTGACAAGTATTTAAACTAGCCAATCAGGGAGACACTGGAAAGAGCAGGAAATCTAGCCCCCAAAAAATATCAAGTACTAAATGAGGTAGACACCAACATAGAGATGTCAATAGGAGAAGCACAGGGGTAAATGGAGAAAGTGACAAATGCAATAAGGACAGGATGGGGCAAAAGGGGTAAGGCCATCAAGAAATGGAGGTGAATGAATACCAATGCCTGTAGTCTGGGCAGCAAGCTCCCTAAACTGGTGGCCTTGATGGAAGAGGGATGTCTGGATATTGTAGCATCACAGAAACATGGTACACAGAGAACCATGACTGGGATGTTAACATACAAGGTACACAACCTACAGGAGAGACAGGGGAGGGCAGAAGGGGAGGTAGCTCTCTATGTGAGGGAAGGGATAAAGCAACTGAACAAAAGAGTAAGCCTGAGGGAGGAGAGGAGGCACTGTGGATCACCTTAGAGATTGGAAATGGCACCACAATCACTTTGAGGGTTGTATGGGCCCCCATCTCAGGGAGGAATGGACAAGGATATGATAGAAGGCATTCTTAGGATGGCAGAGAAAGGGAGATACTGTTGATGGGGACCTTAACATGCCAGATGTTAACTGGAGCACCCTACGGCAGCCACATCCAAAAGCAGGGCCATTCTTGATGCCCTTCAGGTGACATGCCTCAAACAGCTAGTTTTGGAACCCACTCATGAGGGGCAACCTTAGACCTCGTGCTCTCAAATGGGGACAGTGAGGAGGTCTCAGATCTAGAAGTGGGTAGCCATTTGGGAACAAGTGACCACCAAACAGTGTGGTTCACAATAAACTCTGCTACAGAGTCAAGCCATACAAAAGTGAGGTTCTGGACTTCCAGGAGGGCTGACTTTGGCAAGATGGGAGAGTGTCTTAGAAAGCACTAGCAAACAGGCTAGAAGGAGGGTGGAGCAACAATGGGCAAATATCAAACTGCCATCACAGAGGCAACAAACCTTTGTGTAGAAGCAAATAAACAAATCAAAATGAAAGAAAAACTACTATGGTTCTCAAAGGAGGTGGCGGTGAAGCTTAGGAAGAAAAGATAGCATTTAGGAGTATAAGGAAACACAGAAGGAGCAGGACAGAGAACTGTAGCCAGTTAAGGCAGAAGGAAGCAGGGAGGGTAGTCAGAATAGCAAGAGCACAAACTGAGGAAAAGATAGCTAACTCGGTTAGAAGAGGATAAAACCTTTTATAGGTATATCAGGGAGCATAGAAAAGACAAAGGGAGGATGGTGAGGCTGAATAGAATGGATGGTGGGTGGGCAGAGAGTGACAGTGATAAAGCAGGGATACTGAATGAATACTTCTGTTCAGTATTCACAAAGAGGAAGTAAGGAGGTGCCTAATCCAATTAACAGAAGCACTCTGGAGAGGGTTGATCCCAGTCCTTTCACAAAGAAAGGGTTCTGAAAGAACTCCTAAAACTGAAGGTGGACAAAGCAATAGGGCCAGATGTAATTCACCCCAGAATTCTAAAAGATTAAGCAGAGAACTAGTGACACCACTGACTATGCTTTTAACAAATCATGGGAGGATGGTGTGGTACCTGAGGACTGGAAGAAGGCGGATATGATTCCCTTCACAAAGTGGGACCAAGATGGAGGCAGGAAACTACAGACCTGTCAGTTTGACCTCTGTGGTAGGAAAGTGATGGAATCACTTCTGAAGGAAAGAATTGTTGAGTACCTAGAGGCCAATGGGGCACAGGACCCAAGGCAGCATGGGTTCACAGCGGGAAGGTCATGTCAGATGAATCTAATTGATTTCTTTGACTGGGTGACCAAAGTAGTAGACCAGGGAGGGGCTGTAGACATGGTCTGCCTAGACTTTAGAAAGGCATTTGACACAGTCCCACACAAAAGATGAGTAGTTAAATTAACCAGCATGGGAATGGGTCCCAAGGTGGTAGCCTGGGTAAAACATTGGCTGAACAACAGGACACAGAAGGTAATTGTAAATGGAGTCCACTCTGAAGAAAGAGGGGTTACTAGTGGGGCACCGCAGGGTTCAGTACTGGGTCCAGTCCTTTTTAAAAAGTGACATTGCAGAGGGACTGGAAGGAAAAGTATGCCTCTTTGCAGATGACACAAAGATCTGCAACAGGGTTGATACACAAGGAGGCGTGGAAAGGATGAGAAGGGACTCGGCAAGGTTGGAGGAATGGTCAGAAGTATGGCAGCTTGGATTCAATGCAAAGAAGTGCAAAGGAATGCACCTGGGAAACAAAACCCAGGAAAGATTACACAATGGGGGAGGTAGTAACAACAACAAAATGGAAAGAGACCTAGGGGTAATCTATATCAGATGACCTTAAGGTTGGCAAGCAATGCAGAAGGCAGTAGGGGCTGGGGGATACTGGATGTATAGGAGAGCTATCACCAGCAGAAAACAGAAAGTTGTTATCCCCTGTACAGACAGTTGGTGAGACCCCATCTGAGTACTGCATCCAGTTCTGGAGACCCCACCTCCATAGGACATAGACAGGATGGAGGCAGTTCAGGAGGGCAACTAAAATGGTACAGGGTCTGCAAGAGAAACCATACAAGGAGAGACCAAAGGAGCTTAATATGGCACCCTTGAGGAATGGAGGGAGAGGACATGATAGTAACGTTAAGTACCTCAGTGGAATCAACAAAGTCCAAGAGGTAGCATCTTTCAGAAAAGAGATGTGCAAGAACAAGGGACACAATTTGAAGATAGAGGGGACAGCTCAGGGCAATGTGAGAAATTTTTTTCTGAGAGAGGTGGTGGACACTGGAACAGCCTTCCTGAGGAGGTTGTAGGGTCTAAAACTGTGGGAGAATGCATGGGACAGACATAAGGCAATTTTTTGGCGGGGGTAGGAAGAAATAGGCTGTTGGTTAAATAGGATCTGCAGCTTATCCTCTAGGTAGGGAAATGGGCAGACTAGGTGGGCCAAGCGGTCCTTATCTGCTGTCAAAGTCTATATTTCTATGTTTGAGCACTTAATAGTGACAAGGAATGCTCGTCCTATTAGGCAAAAAACATACAGGTTGCCAGAGCAGTTAAGAGCTGATGTGGTTAAGGAAATACAAAAAATGAAGGAATTGGGTATCATAGAGGAGTCAATGAGTGCTTGGTCATCTCCCATGGTAATTGTAAACAAAAAAGAAGGGAGTGTTAGAATCTGCCTTGATTTTAGGAAACTTAATCAAGTGTCAGAATTTGACAGTTATCCTGTGCTCAGAATAGATGATTTGGTGGACAGACTGGGGAGTGCAAAGTATATCAGTACCCTCAATCTCACCAAGGGTTACTGGCAAATACCTTTAGCTAAAGAATCCAGAGACAAAACTGCATTTACCACCCCTATAGGATTCTATCAGTTCACCACCATGCCATTTGGTTTACATTGTCCATCAGCTATATTCCAACAGTATATGGATGTCATTTTATCCCCGCACACTGGTTATTGTGCTGCATACCTGGATGATGTTGTGGTGTACAGTCCAGACTGGAAAAGCCACCTGGAACACCTATCAGCAGCTATCCAAGCTATCAAAAATGCAGGTCTGACTATTAATCCTACTAAATGTGCATTGGGCATGCAGAAAACCAGATATTAGGGCTATGTGTTGGGAAATGGAGAAGTTAAGCCAGAGATTTCTAAAATAGAAACTGTAACTAACAGCCCTGTACCTAAAACAAAGAAACATGTCAGATCATTTTTAAGGCTGGCTGGTTATTATCAGAGATTTGTTCCCAACTTTGCTGAGTTAGCTACTCCCCTCACTGAACTCACGAAAAAACGGTACCCAATTTATGTGAAATGGACCACAGAATGTGATGAAGCATTTCAGGCTATTAAGGCTGCATTATGTTCAGCCCGTTTTAAAAAGCCCAGACTTTGAGAAACTATGTTTGCTACAAACAGATGCATCTGAGGTAGGCCTAGGTGCAGTCCTAAGTCAAAATGTAGATGGGACAGAACATCCTATTCTGTACATAAGTAGGAAATCGCATGACAGAGGGAAAAGGTACTCTACTATCGAAAAGGAATGTCTAGCAGCAAAGTGGGCCATGGAGTCCCTTAAGTTTTATTTGCTAGGAACTTATTTTGTTCTTGTAACTGATCACAATCTTCTCTGTTGGCTTAACCAGATGAAAGATAAAAATTCCAGAATCACAAGGTGGTACCTGGCACTACAGCCATATAAATTCATGGTGATGCACAAATCTAGTAAAGAGAATAGCAATGCTGATTTTCTGTCAAGATGTGGATCAGGAACTGAGGGTTCTGAAGGCTGAAAAAAACAAATGTATGGGTTTGAACTTTACTGTTATATAAAAACTGATAATGCACATGTGCTTAATTTCAGAAAGCAGCAATTGTTAGTAGAGAATTAATAAAAAGTTTTGGAAACCTGTTTAATAAAACAGGTTCTCTCTTAAGGAGGGGGGTTTATGTGACAGGGTAGAATAGGACCCTGTCCCAGCTGTTATGGAGAAAGCGTTTAAATGCAAGGATCTTTCCTTTTCTGTATCTTCTCTGTCTGGTTGTGCAATCATGTTTTCCTGTGAGACTTCGGACTTGATCAACCTGACAGGCTCACAGTTCTTTGTCTGTCACTGCATGGGTGTCGGCAAGCATACTCAATGTACTCTGCTGAGTATGGTAAAATCTGGAAAACCCAGGGACAACATGAGCCTCAGGCCAGGGCAACAAACGCAAACAGAGCCTGATGTACCTGAAGAACCGTTTTCTCCCCTTCTTGGATGCTTTAGTGTGAGTTTGTGAATGATCTTTGGAAGATGTGTGGGTGCCTAACTTAAAGGCCATGATTGTATGAATGATTCGATCAAATATGTATGCATGAGTGCTGGTGCATATGGACTTCTGTAAGGCTGGCTACCTTGATGTGGTACAGAGGCTTATCACAATGTATCCTAAACGTTGTAACTAAAAGCCAACCAACTTCTACCTAATTGTGTGTGTGTGTGTGTGTGTGTGTGTGTGTGTGTGTGTGTGTGTGTTAGATAAAATAAAATGTTGTGAATCTATCTGAATCATTAGCTTACTACAGATTTTTGACTGAAATGTGGGCAAGGCAATGTTGTGTGGTGGGGCGGCATATCTTTTGGTTTGTGTTTATGGGGGGGGGCAACAGTTCCATCAACTCTTGAGTACAAGTTTAAAATTCCTGGCTACACCCCGGTCTCACTGTCTCTCAGTCCTCTCTTGTTGTCTGTCTTTTCCTCCCTTGCATATCTATATCTGCTAATATAAAATATGTGCAAATCATTGCATGGAAATGTAACTGATATTGGGATCCCTTGTGTTTAGGAAATATATAGCATTACTGTTGAAATGTATATAATTATAATTTGAGATGACTGCAAAGAGATGTTGGAAGCTAGAGGTTACCAGAGTTCAATTTTTAGGCCTTTTGCAAAAGCTGTGCAAAAGGGGGCCTCATATAAGAGCTAAGCTGCAGCTGCAAGAAAGATTAGAAGAAAAAGGGACAAAGAAACTCAAGGAAAACTACTGTTTTCTTCTCCTTTGTACATAGTTATACTGAACAAGTTTTTTTTTTATGTTACTGCTACTGTAAATAAATATTTTTGGTGAATTCTACAACTACTTCTGGTTTTCCCTATGCTTCCTGACCTGTGCCTCGATGACATACTAGACTACCAGGGTATTGTATTATTCATTGGGACAGCAATCAGAGAATGGGAGAGGGACTACTAGACCACTAATGCTTTTTTAAATACATATACAGGGATAGGGGCAAGGGAGGGACCACTGGACCACCAATGATATGTTTTACTACATGTACAGGGATCGGGGAAGGGGAGGGACCACTTGACCACTAATGCTTTTTTAAATACATATAGAAACATAGAATTTGATGGCAGATAAGGACCGCTTGGCCCACCCAGTCTGCCCATTTCCCTACCTAATGGATAAGCTGCAGATCCTAGTTAACCAGCAGCCAACTTCTTTCCATCCCCACCCCTAGAATTGCCTTATGGCTGTCCCATGCATGCTTGAATTCCACCACTGTTTTGACTCACAACCTTTCTCCGAAGGCCATTCCATGCATCCACAACCTCTCTGTGAAAAATACTTCCTTACATTACCTCTGGAGTCAGTACCTCTATCTTCAAATTGTGCCCCTTGTTCTTGCACACTTCTTTTTTTTAAAGATGCTACCCTCTTGGACTTTGTTGATTCCCTTGAGGTACTTGAAAGTTTCTATCATGTCCCTCCTCTCCCTCCTTTCCTCGAGGCTATACATATTAAGCTCCTTTAGTCTCTCTTCATATGTCTTCCGGTGCAGACCCTGCACCATTTTAGTTGCCCTACTCTGGACAGTTTCCATCTTGTCTCTGTCCTTGTGGAGATTGGGTGTCCAGAACTGTACACAGTACTCTGGATGGGGTCTCATCAGCTGTCTGTACAGAGCGATAACAACTTCCTGTTTTCTACTGGTGATGCCTCTCTCTATGCATCCCAGTATCCCCCCAGCCCTCCTTACTGCCATCTCACATTGCTTGCCCACCTTTAAGTCATCTGATATGACTAGCCCCAGGTCCCTTTCCATTGTTGTTGTTGTTAGTATCTCACCCCCCATTGTGTACTCTTCCCCTGGGTTTTTGTTTCCCAGGTGCATTACCTTGCACTTCTTAGCATTAAATCTAAGCTGCCATACATTTGACCATTCCTCTAACCTTGCTAAGTCCCTTCTCATCCTTTCCACCCCACCTTGTGCATCAACTCTGTTGCAGATTTTGTGCCATCTGCAAAGAGACATACTTTTCCTTCAGTCCCTCTGCAATGTAAACACAAGACTTTGAAGAGGACAAGTCTAATACTGAACCCTGCGGCACCCCACTAGTAACCCCTTTCTTCAGAGTGGACTCCATTTGCTATTACCCTCTGTGTCCAATTCTCAGCCAGTTATTTACCCAGGCTATCATCTTGGGACCCACTCCCAGGCTGGCTAACTTGTATATTAATCTTTTGTGTGGGACTGAGTCAAATGCCTTGCTAAAGTCTAGGTAGGCCATGTCCGCAGCCCCTCCCTGATCTACTACTTTGGTCACCCAGTCAAAGAAATCTATTAGATTCGTCTGGCATGACCTTTCTGCTATGAATCCATGCTGCCTTGGGTGCTGTGCCCCTCTGGCCTCTAGATACTCGACAATTATTTCCTTCACAAGTGATTCCATCATTTTCCCTATCACTGAGGTTAAACTAACAGGTCTGTAGTTTCCTGCTTCTGCCCTGCTCCCACTTTTGTGAAGTGGAACCACATCTGCCCTCCTCCAGTCCTCAGGTACCACCCCATCCTCCCATGATTTGTTAGAGAGGGTAGTCAGTGGTGTCACTAGTTCTACCCTTAGTTCTTTTAGAATTCTGGGATGAATCCCATCAGGCCCCATTGCTTTGTCCACCTTCTCTTTTAAGAGTTCTTTCAGAACCCTTTCTTCTGTAAATGGGCTGGTATCAACTTCTGTATCCAGAGTGTTTCTATTGTTTGTTTTAGGTACCTCCCCCTCTTCATTTGTAAATAATGATCAAAACATTTGTTTAGTATCTCTGCCTTTTCACAGTCACCCTCTGCCCACCCCTTATTAAGCCTCCACTATCCCTCCTTAGTCTTCCTTCGCTCCTGATGTACCTAAAAAGGTTTTATCCTCCTTCTTAACTGAGTTGGCTATCTTTTCCTCAGTTCGGGCCTTTGCTGTTCTGACTGCCTTCCTAGCTTCCTTTTGCTTTAACTGATACAATTCTCTGTCCTGCTCCTTCTGTGATTCCTTGTACTTTCTGAATGCTTTCTTTTTCTCTTGAACCTTCACTGCCACCTCCTTTGAGAACCGTAGTGGTTTCTTACACAGTTTCTATATACAGGGATAGGGGCAAGGGAGGGACCACTGGACCACTAATGCTTTTTTCAAATACATTTACAGGGATCAGGGCAGGGGAGGGACCACTGGACCTCTAATGATTTTTAAAAAATACATGTACAGGGATCGGGGCAGGGGAGGAACTGCTGGACAACCAATAATTTTGTACCTTTTACATGTCCAGGGATCGGGGCAGGGAAAGGGCCGATGGACCACTAATGATTTTTTTTAAATACACGTACAGGGATCGGGGCGGGAGAGGGGCTGCTGCACCACTAATGATGACATTTATTTCATGTATGCAGGTATCAGGGCTAGCAAGGGACTGCTAGATCACCAGGGTACCCAGCCCTTGACAGTGCATGGAGTGGGTGCAGGGCAACCACCCCCTATGTGCACTGTTAAGGGCCTGGTTTCAGAAGCATTAAACTGCGTGTCTGCTGGCGGCTGCTTAGCGCTTCTGTAAACTTCCAATATTATGCTGCGTGCATATGCATGAGGGAACCCTCATATCATAGGTGCAGCACAATATTGTGCATGATGGCACTGTTGGGGTGTGTTGTGCGTAAGTGTCCTTTGAATATGGGCATGCCCGTCAAACAGTGGTGCTATTCTAGGTTAGTGTGGTGCAAACCCAGTTTGTGCAGCACTAAGCTTTTGAAAATGGGGGCATGTGTTTTCCCGGTCCTGGGCTTTCACCACAGTTGGAGTGTAAATAAAGTTGGCCTTACTGAGCTAGTGGGAATGTACTTATATATACTTATATATACCCATAGCTCTGGCCCTTTAAATTCCCCCAGGTATTATATTTTTTCTGGACTTTATTCCTTTTCAGGTAGTTTCCAAATATACACACCTATTCTCTATAGGAATGCATGCCCCTTCCCCCTTCAGGAACCCACTGTATAAACCACACAGGCCCACAAAAACATTTGCTGGGGATGTACCTATCTCATGCCATTTATCAGAAGCAGATGATCTGGAATTTTCGGATTATTGGGCCCAACATGTTTTACTTGTATCTGCACTGGTAGCATTATGTAAACCCAGACCTTGCATCATTCTGAGGTTCATTTTCAGCATTTTTTTAAATAATGTTTACCCTTGTAATGATGCAGAGAAGACAGTGTGGTCCTGTGTTGACAGCACTGAGCTGTGAACTAGGAGTGAACTAGGAGATCCCATGTTAAAAGCACAGCATAGCCACTGGATGACCTTGAACAATTTTCTTGACCTCCCAGTAGTTTATCCCTCCAGGCTGCAAAACTGGTTAGGTGCAGGACTTCTCAGCCTGTCCATCAGAGCAGCAGCAGCAAGACTACCACGCAGGAAGCCAGTCACCCAAGATCAGGAACGATCCTGGGTTGTTGGGAACGGCCTGAGGGAGGGGAGAAGGACTGAGCATATCAGAGGACACTCTCCCCCTTAGGGAAGGGTGGGTCACAGGCTCCAGTGCAACAACATCACCACGGCCTGGGTGATCAAAGGTGACCGTGCAATTGGAGCAGTGTGTAGGAGGGGGGATAACAACTGGCCCCACTGCGCTGACATGCACTTGTGTACTCATGCATCACTTTGAGACCTTGTTGTTAGCATCCTATATGGGCAGGGAGAGAACAAGAAAAAAAGTGTTAGCAACATGTTGCCAGAAAGAACAGTTATGTAAGAACTTACCGTAACAGTAGATCTTCAAGGGGATTTCAGTCATCAGGTTACACTGTAGGAACCATCATCATCAGTGAACCAGGATCTACACGGAACATTTTCAGCAGTACCATGGGCCACCCATGCCATCGATGTCTGTCGATGTCATCAACCCCATAAAGGAATGAGCAGCTCTATCCTCAGTTCTTACCCCCGGAGACCAAGGGAGCAAAGCCTGTGCCATGGGAGATCAAGGTGAGAGAGCTGTCCAGACCCATATGAAAGGCTGGATACACCAGACAGAAAGTTCCTAGACAAGAGCCCCAGGAAGGGGGATGGTGGGAGGGAAAGCAGACCTGATGACTGAGATCCCCTCGAAGATCTACTGTTATAGTAAATTCTTACGTAGCTGCTCTATCTTCTTCAGGGGTATCTCAGTCATCAGGTTATAATGTAGGAATGAGTCCCAAGCAGTTATAGGTGCAAATGGACAGTCTGGAAGGAAGGCTCACCATAAACTTAAAACAGGAGGCCCTGCAGCACAGCCCTGCCAAAACTTGCACAATCTCTTGAGGTAATGTCCAGACTGTAACGCTTGGTAAAAGCATGGACGGTACTCCACGTGCCAGCCGCACAGATGTCAGTGACCGAGACCCCTCAGAAACAAGCCACAGAGGAAGCCATGCCTCTAGTGGAGTGAGCCTTGGTAGCTCCAGGCAGTTCTTTGCCGTACTTATTATAGCAGAACAGAATGTAATTTGCCAACCATTTGGATAAACATTACTTATGTAACCCCTAGGTGGCGCTATCCCATGGGCTACTACCACTGAGTGCTTGACTAGTAGCAGGTTAAGGGGCCTAGGTTCTGCAACGGGTGCTTCCACCCACAGGTCAGGGTTGGTAGTGGTCAAACTAACCTGGGCACAGCCCTCCGGGACACTGTAACCCCCCTCTTTCCCTTCTAGTGGCCTGAGCAATATATGATAATCACTTTCACAGTACCCCTTGTACACCATACCAATACCCACACTGTTTGCACTTACCACCAGGGCTGGTTCCTCTGGCCCGACCCTGGGGACCCCCTGAAAAACAAGGTTATACACAGTAAATAGCAACAGTACAGTACTCTTGGCACAAACTGGAACCACAATCAGGTTAAATGCAGAAAAAGTCAGACCTAATTTATTCAGGGATCTTGAGCAAGGAAGGGGCATAATCAGGTTGATTGGCTTAAAGACTATATTAATCAAACAGTTATACATATGCTTTAAGTCCCCTCACAGTCGCACCTCTGGGTACCCAGGTAGGGAGACGATGGGCTAGTCAGGAACGTTGAAGATGGTTGGGGCCCTGTGATGGAAGAAAGCAACATGCACAACACACACTATTTGTAATCCAGAGCTGGAGGACTCAGTTCGTGAAAGAAAAAACAACCAGACAATCAGATGGCAACACTTTAGATTTAGCTGTTGTTGCAGGAAGCTACCCTGATGTTTACTCATGATACCCAATACGGGACACAGGCAGGATGAAATCGAGACTGCAGGTTGTTGAGCTGGAGTGCCCAGAGAAGCGGGGCCCACACAAATCACCGAGGCGTCATTCCTGTTCAAGGGTTGAGCAGGGGGCTGATCCCTAGGCAGGTCTCTCGTCGATGGCTTTCTCTGTGCAGCGGGTAGTCGGGCTGGGCCAGTGTGGCAAGGCCCAGGCCCAATGGAGATGATTTTGGATTCAGTCCATGGGGGTAGATGCAGCTTCCAGCAAGCAGAATACAGTTCAAACCACAGTGGGGAACCAAATCGTGACCCACTAGCAGCACACAGCACATTTACATGTAAGGAAATTCTAATGCAGCTTCCAGCAAGCAGAACACAATTCAAACCACATTGGGGAACCAAATCACGAACCAGTATAAGCACACAACACATTCACATGCAAGGAAATTCCACTGTACCAGGCAAAAGGCTCTCCGGTCGCAATTACGGAGTCTCTGTACAATCCGGGAGTTCAGAGGTGGCTGGAAGTCCAGACAGGCCGATCGCATTCAGCAAATCTTCGATCTTCTTCAGATAGGAGCCTGGGCACAATTCAGTGGCTTACTTTGCTCTCCAAGTTCGGATTCAGTCCAAAAAAGGCACAAGTTCCCTCTCAGGGACAGCAGGCAGGCATGCAGACCAAAACTCAGGCATTTCCACAGTTCTTTAGCGCGAATCTACGCCGGGGCTGCTGCTTGAGTCATTCATGCTGTTATCTCTTCACTTCCCCACTCAGAACTGAAACTAGCTGCAAGCAGCTTGGGAATTTCTCCAAGATCCAAAAGGTTTGGTTAGCTGATCTGTCTGTCAGTCAGAACAAGGGCTCCCCCTGCAGGTTATTTTAGGCGCCAAAATGCAAAAACTACAATTCCTACAAGTTTTGACTCCACCAAGACCCTGTAGGCAGGCTCCATTTTAGAGTACCAACAGTACTGATTGGCCCATTCTGACAGTCCCAGGCCAAGTTGGTGGAGATAAACAGAACAGTCCTTGCTGCAAAAAAGGCAGGTTAGAACAAACTGCAATATTATTAGTACTCTAACAAATGATCAGCAAACAAGCACATCTTCTAAATGAGCTCCCTTTTAGATTAATTAAGACTGCAATCCAGGCAGCTCTTAAAGAGACAGTACACAGAGGCTATACAGGCACTCTCTGGCAATGCATTTAATCTGCTAAAACGCAGAACACCAGCCTGGCAGTGAGTATTTAGGAACCCCCATTTGTATGGGGGGTTACACCTAGAAATACAAGCGCATCTCTACCTGGGGTGAAGCAAATAAACAACTGTTTTGACTTTCTGCATTCCTTGGTCCGAAGCAAGTAGTACTTCAAAGTTCTACGCACATCTAACGTATGGAGCAGTGCTTCCCCTGCATTGGCACGCTCAGGAAAATAAACACAAAGGTAGATAGACTGGTTGAGTGTAAATTCTGAGACCACCTGAGGGAGAAACTTAGGATTTGGGTGCAAAGTCACCCTATCTTAGTGAAAAATCAAATAAGGCTCCTCGCACCAGATGGCCTGAAGTGCAGAAATTCTTTGAGCAGAAGTAATGGGAACTAAAAATAATGCTTCCCAAGAGAGAAAGCGTAAATTGCAAGTCATGACTGGCTCAAAGGGAGACGATGTCAACTTCTCCAAAACAAAATTCAGGTCTCAAGCCGGTACAGGAGAATGGATTGGAGGTTTCAGATACAGGATACCCCTTAAAAAGGTATGGGAGACATCCAGCTGAGCAACTGTGCGGTCACCTATGGGCTCATGAAAGGCAGAAATAGCCAAAAAGTGCATCTTGAGGGAGGAATACTGGAGATCTGAGTCAGACAGAGAGATCAGGTAGTCTAGGATGTGATTCACCAGACAGGTGAAAGGGTTCAGACTATGCTTGACAGCCCAGATGGCAAACCTCTTCCACTTCATGGCATACGTGGCATGAGTGGAATGCTTCTGAGAGGCCACTAGGACATCCGCCACTCTACTAGAGACCCCAAATCTGGCTCTGGCTATGTCCTCAGGAGCCAAGCATGCAGATGGAGGGACCTGAGGCTGGGATGGACCAGAGTCCCCTGATCCTGGGCCAGCAGGTTCCTGCAAGAGGAATAGGGACCAGAGGTTCCTCTGCCAACTGCTGTAACAGAGGAAACCATATATTCTGAGGCCAGAAAGGAGCTACCAGAATCATGCTGGCCCCCTACATCTGCAGTTGATTAGCACCCTCTGAATGAGAGGAAAAGGAGGGATGGTGTGAAGAAACCTTCTACTCCAGGAGAAGGACAACGCGTCTCACCAGAAAACTCCAGGCCCTGGATCTAGTGAGCAAAAGTTGGGCAGTTTTGCATTGACTGGGGATGCAAAAAGGTCCAACTTTGGATGGCCCCATATGTCGAACAAGTCTTCTGCGATCGATAAGAGGAGCTCCTATTCATGCATGCTGGACTGAGTCCGACTGAAGCTGTCCACCAGAGTGTTTAGCACACCTTGCATGTGGACCGCTGAGAGTGTCATAACGTGATCCAACGCCCAGTACCACACTCTCATGGCCTCCCTGTATAGGGGGTACGAATGAGTCCCCC
Source organism: Neoceratodus forsteri (assembly GCA_016271365.2). Classification (NCBI taxonomy): domain Eukaryota; kingdom Metazoa; phylum Chordata; order Ceratodontiformes; family Ceratodontidae; genus Neoceratodus; species Neoceratodus forsteri. Next base: position 1,552,900,467 of record CM057450.1, read on the forward strand.
CCCCTTGCTTGTTGATGCAGTATACTACACATAGACTGTCTGACTGCAACAGCAGCTGACCCGGGGAGCAAGGTGGTCCTGAAAGGCCTGCATGGCATAGAGAACCTCCCTCATCTCCAGGATGTTGATATGCAGGGAAGTTTCCAACTGCGACTAAGAGCCCTGTGTCTGGAAGGGACCCAGGTGCGCTCCCCAGCCCAGACCTGAGGTATCCGTGGTGAGGATCTGCTGTGGGGAGGAGATCTGGAATGGGACGCCTTGAAACAGATTCAAGAGGTCCATCCACCACTGCAGTACCCTACGGACTGGGGAATAGACCAAGACTGGACAATCTAACTTGTCTGTGTGCTAGTTCCACTGAACCCAGAAGGTCCACTTGAGAATGCGCATATGAAGTCTGGCCAGTGGAACAGTGGGTATGGCAGCTGCCAACAGGCCCAGCAATCTCAGGTACACCCTGGCAGGAATAGAGTGGCTTTGAGTGACTTCCTTTGCTTGGGCCATAAGGCAATCTGCCCTGTTTTTGGGCAGAGAGGTCTTCCCCTATGCTGAGGCGCCTATATACTGCAGCTCTTGGGATGATGCAAAGACCAACTTGGGCAGACTGATGGTGATGCCCAGGGAGTAGAATAACTGGAGAGTGCTCTCCAGAGTCAGCAGAAACTGATCTTTGAATGGGGCCTCTAGGAGCCACTCGTCCAGATAAGGGAAAACATACAGACTACAGGCCGTCCCTTCTGAGAGCTTCTACTACTGCTGCTAAGCACTTCGTAAAGACTTGTGTTGCAGAGGACAAGCCAAAGGGCAGTATTTTGAACTGATAATGCTCACCCTGAAAAGCAACCTACTGGGTACCTTTGTCATACGCTCTACAGCGTATGACAAAACTGCGCAACAGTAACAGTGCGGTAGGGAAGAGCAAAACTGCAAAAGGCAGTATGCGCGGTAGTGTACCCTCTCACTCTCCCAGGCAGAGGATAAAACCTCTGCTGGGCCAGGGGTCCACTGAGCAGCTGCCATGGCTCAACGGGATTAGCCACTGGCAGCAAGGGAGGCAGGCAGTGCGTTTGGGACTGGGTTTCGATTCCCGGTCCCAGACACATGGATTTTCATCTTTTTCACACTTTGTGAGATTTTTACTGTTACCCCCCGAGTTAGATAATTTAGTTGGGGGTGGGGGCAGTCCCACAAAAAGACTTATGCCTCTGGCAATATATTGCGCTGTATTGGCAGCACAGTATATTGCTGCGGCATAATGTCTTGCAACATTATGACCCTGTGTCAAAAGCAGAACGAAGAAACTGCCCATGAGAAGGAAAGACCAAAATGTGCAGGTCAGCCTCCTGCATGTCCAGTGAGCAGAGCCAATCCTCTGTTTTAAGGACAGGCATCAGGCCTGGCAAAGTTACCATCTGGAACTTTTTGTACTAGATGTACAGATTGAGGTCCTCTAGGTCTAGAATGGGCCTCAAATCTCTGGTCTTTTTGGGGACCAGGAAAAACCTGGAATAAAACCCCTTGTTTCTCTGGTGTCTGGGTACTAGTTTGATGGTGTGTTTGTGCAGAAGGGACTGTACCTCCTCCCGGAGAACAGACAGGTGAGCCGGGGGATAACTGGAGGGTGGGGGAAGGGTTTCTGGAGTCTGCTCGATAAGCTCCAGGGTGTGCCCCCTCGCTATGATCTGCAGAATTCACGCATCCAAAGTTATGGCTCACCATTGATTCAGATGGTGGGAGAAATGACCTCAGATCACCGACTCCTGGCCCGGGAATAGAAGAAGGGGGTCTGGCAAGGAGTCAAGCACATGTGGATCCAACCACAGGGGCTGGTCCTTCACTTCTGGGGCACTTGGCCACAGCTCCGGCAGTGGAGGGAGTGGGCACGGCAGCTGGGACTGTACGTTTCCCTTGGGGCTGAGAGGCTGCACCAGGTCTATTGTTCATTTTGTGAAAGGGAGAGCACCCTCTACCTCTCAGTTGAGCAGGGTAGAGGGAGTGGACGGACTTAAGAGCCCTGCCTGAGGCTTGCAGGTCATTGATAATGTCCTGGACATCAGGGCCAAATAGCATAGTGCCATTAAAAGGGGCATTAAGCACTTTTTGCCAAACATCAGCAGCAAAACCGGATACCCTCAGCAAGGAGTGCCTACGTAGGCATATGCCCATGGCAGCAGCCCTGGAAATGATGTTGGCCATGTCATATAGTGCTCTGAGTAGGTGCTTGCTAATGTCCTCAGCTGCCTGAAGGCACTGGAGCAGCTCCTACTTTTGTGTGCCATCTGGGAGGGCTTGGGCAATGGCCTTGCCCTTCCTCCAATTAGCATTTTGGTACTTTACCATGTGAAAGGGGTAATTTGCAATTCTCAAACCCAGTGTGGAGAAGGTATACACCCTCTTACCCTAAAGGTCAATTCTTCGCAACACTTTATCCAGGGGAAGGGAATTAAGCTGCCTAGGCGCCTTTGACCTGTTGGAGCTGCCTTAATGACCACTGAGTCTGTTTCAGGCTGGGCAGCATAGCAGGGGAACCCCTGGGGAGTATAATACAGTATATTCACCCTTCGTGGCATAGCTGGTACCATGTCTGCTCTGTGCCAGGCTGCTGTGGCTGCAGTCCTCAATGCCAGCAGAAATGGAGGAATGATTTTTGGTGGAGACTCTGGGATCTCCAGGAAGTCCACCAGCTCTTTCCTGGTGACATCCTCTCCCTCAGTGTGGAAGCCCATGGCTGAGGACAGCTGCTTCATCACACTGAAAAATGTTGGATCCTCAAGAAGAAACCTAGGAGTATGTTTAACTGAATCATCACTGATAGAAGAAGTTGTGGACCTGTCAGAGACCAGGATCTCTTCCTCTTCTTCCTCCTCATCATCAGGAAGAATGAGGTTTGGATGGTACTCCTCTTTGATGTTGACCTCATCCAAATCCAGGTCTGGCGTTGGGTGCACCAATCATGGCTTGCTGGGAGCTTCCCACGGCCGATAAGTAGGCATCGACGATGAAGCTGCTGTCGATGACATCAGCGATTAGGGCCTATACATGCCCAGCTGTTGAACAATCACTGAAGTGAATTTTGTTAAGATTTCATTCAGGTTGACAATGTTCATCAACAAAGGGGGGGGTTGATGGCATGGGTGTTGACGACCCACCTACTGGGTCCTGTGAGCCCATAGAGCCTGTAACCCTGGAGGAAGAATGGGCAGGCCTCCACGGCACAGGCATTGATGACAAGCCTGTTGTCGATGAAGGAATGGCTGACGACTCAGAGGTTGATGGCCAGCCGCCCTGAGAATCAGGCGGGGGGGTGCTGTTGGTATGGGTCTGGTGGGCACAGAAACCTGCATAGCAGTTTTGTGTGTCAGTGCAGCCACAGCCAATGAGGATCCCCCTGAAGAGGGGAAAAGAGGCCGTTGGGGAATGAGATCGACGCCCCACGGATCTCGGTCTTTTTTGTGACTTTTCCCCAAGATTTGTCTCAGGCCTTGGAGGCCTGGGAGTTCAATGACCCCATCAGCGACTAAGTGGCTGGGACCCTGGAGGATCCCTGCCCAGAACTGGCTACCTGCTGATCCATCAGGAAATTTTTTTGAGAGCCTTTCTGCATCGCCTGAGGGTTGTTTGGTTAAACTTCTGGCAGAGCTCACAGTCAGAAACTTTGTGGTCAGGGCCAAGACAGCAGCAAACACAGAGAGAATGTTCCTCTGTGAAGGCAATTGTCTTTCTGCAGCAGCAGCGACATAAGACAGAAGTTGAAGGATTAACTCTCGACATAAGTTGGAGGAAGCTCATTAATAAAAGAGATTCTGAAAAATAGCTGAAGAAAAAGCTGTAGTCGGAAAAGCTGCGAATACTGTGTCAGAGCTTCCGCGAGACAAATGTGAGTGAGATGACATCGGAAAAGAACTGAGGAGGGAGCGGGGCCGCTCACACCTTTATAGGGTTGATGATGTCAATGGACGTTGATGGCATGGGCGGCCCCAGTTGTACTGCTGAAAATCTTCCATCTGGATCCTGCTTCACTGACAGTGAAGGTTCCTATGGTGTAACCTAATGACTGAGATATCCCTGAAGATCTCTCAGGCCCTGTTGACACTGACTGCCCACCTACATCCCTGTACCGTGTTGTCTTGTAGGGAGATGTCCCCACCCCAAGAGATTCCACCATGGAGGATTTGTGGTAACTTGCAGAGAAGGTGTGTGAACAGGAATGGGAAGTTGCCTGACTGGTCCCAGGGCAGCTCTGGTAAAAAGCAGGATAAACCAAGACTAAAACAGGATGCATGATCTAACTGAAAAGAAGATGTCACATCTCAACTGCAGTTTCCATGACAAATAAATTGCTGAAAAAGTGTTCAGTTGTACAGATTTTATTTATAGTATATGGTCAAGTGCTGTTGTGCAGGGATTTCCATACACTCAAAATCCCTATAGTATATGATTAGGGTTTATTCTGTATGGCAATCAGTGGCTCCCAAAGTTATTATACACATTCTAAACATTTTTTTGCTCATTCTAAAAGTTGTGCACATTCTATCAAGAAGTGCACGTGTGTCATGCTGACTCCCGCCTGAGAGCCCACTTTCATTTTCAGGGAGCACCCAACTCCAGTGCCCAGTCACACTGACTTGTGAAGGCCACAGCCTGTCTTCATGACTGCACTAGTGGTTTGTGTTGCCCACCCTCGCGTATGTGAAGGGTTTCCCCTTGAGTGCGGTACCAATTACTCAGCAGAGCTGCTCCTTGGCTCACTCTCTTTTTCCGTCCCGGTGCTTTGCACCACTTGATGCTCCCACTCACTAGTTTCCTCTACAAAACTGTATACTATAAAAAACAAAATACAGGTGACCACACACAACTCGCCTTGTGTTTCCATCTTGGGGTTGAGATACCAGCATGGACCTCTCCATCTTCACTCCCGAGGTCCGTATGCTGGTATCTCAACCCCTCGATAAAAAACACAGGCTCTGTTGTTACAACAGGGACAGTCCACAAGGAAGCAACAGCAGAATTGTTTCAGTCACAAAACCTTGTAAGACCGTAGCACAATGCTGCTTAATACAATGTAGTGTACTAGGAATGTGATTTCTAGTGTGTATACGGTCATTTTGAGGTAGTTTATGAATGTAAACGTGATAAGAAATAAAACTAAATTTTCAATGAATAAAAAGAAATAACAAGAAATTACAGGAAAATAAAAAATAAAAATTATAAAAAATAAAAATAATTTTATGGGTCTCTACTCATTGTGTATGATCACCCATACATTATTCCTTATGTTGCGCGTGAAAAAGTTGGTGTGCACAGCTCAAAGGTCATAAAAAGTGGTTTTGCGCAGTTCAAAGTTTACAAAATGTTCCAATGTGTGGCCACCTTCTGTTAAGCCCCCGTCGATATATGTTATTTTTAGCACAGGGAGGAACTGACTGCACCTCTGACAGCCCTTTTTAACAACTCACTGGAAACAGAAGTGGTTCCGGAGGACTGGAGGAGGGCAGATGTAGTCCCACTTCATAAAAGCGGCATCAGGGAGGAGGCTGGCAACTACAGGCCAGTCAGTCTGATGCCAGTGGTGCAGAAGATGACAGAAACACTATTAGAAGAAAAGCTAGCAGAGTATCTTGAATTCAGCAAGTTACAAGACCTGAGGCAGCACAGATTCATGGGGTGGAAGGCCATATCAGGAACCTGATCATTTTCTTTGGGGGACCAGGGAAATAGATCAGGGTGGGGCAGTGGAAGTGGCCTACTTAAACTTCAGCAAGGTCTCTGACACCATATCACACAGGTGGCTTATAAAGAAATTGGACAGGTTGCGGGTGGGACTCAAGGTAGTAAACTGGGTACGGAACTGGTTGATGGATAGGTGACAGAGGGTGGTGGTAGTAAAAGGCACTCACTCTAATGAGAAGAGAATGACCAGCAGGGTACCTCAGGGCTCACTACTGGGACCAGTCCTCTTCAATGTCTTCATAAGTAACATTGCAGAAGAACTGGAAGGGAAGGTATGTCTCTTTGCAGGTGACACCAAAATCTGCAGTAGGCTAGATACTCCGGGGGTGTGGGGGGGGATGAGTAGAGATCTGAGAAAACTCAAGGAGTGGTTGAGCATTTGACAGCTGAGTTTCAATGCAAACAAGTGAAAACAAATCATGCACCTAGGGCATAGAAACCCAGGAGCAGAGTATAAAATGGGGGAAGAGGCACTGACGGTCATAAAGCAGGAAAGAGAGCTTGAGGTCATCATATCTGATGACCTCAAGGTAGTGGGGCATTGAAACAAGGCAGTAGGTAGAGCCAGCAGAATGTTGGGGTGCATAGGGAGGAGAATCACCAGCAGAAGGAGAGAGGGTGGCGTTACCAGTGTGAGGTTGGTGGGAATAGATGGACATTCAGAAGTCAGGTTTGGCAAATCAAAATAAAATTTTATTTACATACAGCAAAATAAGACGACTGGAAATGACAAAATAAAGGAAAACAAAAGTAACTAAGCCAAATCACAGTTTTCTAATAACTTAAGCTCTAGAAAATAGCTAGAGTCACTCAGGCTGGGCAAAAATCCCACATGGACTATAAGGACTGAAGGCAGTTACAGCCCTTATTACCTGGGTCAGTACATTACTGATCCCCATACGAATCTGATGTGTGCTTTAGGTTGGACTCCTTTTATACCCAGAGTCAACCATGTGACCACATCAGGCTCCACCCACTTACAGAAATACAGCTTATTTCTTTTAAACAACCTTATTATTTCTATCCAAATGCTATAAATAAAAGAGAACTCAGATATCTTGTGACTGGGTGGTAGTGTTCATAATAAAACTTTCTCCAAACTAAATAGGTTGTAAGTTTCAGGTGCAGGCTCCTCCCACACAGAACTATCCAGTATATAAAAGGTGGAAAGATAGGGCCAGCTGATGCTTAGTAGGGCACTGGAAGACTCTTGGGCAGGACCCTACAAACAGAAACCTCAAGGCAGGCCGCATATAACTTTATACAGTTTCATATAATCTTTTTAGCATGTGAAAAACAGGTAGTAGTACCTCTCATGTTTACTTTTATTCATTGCAGGCCTTCTAGGCCCAAACATGTTGCTGTAGGCCCAAACAAGATGCATTTTCTGACATCCCTTCATTTATTTTCCATTTTTCATTCTGGTATACCAAAAAAAAAAACACAAAGGGGGAAAGTTTTGTCTCTATGCAGAGAGGTACAGCAGTGAACACCTTTTATTATTTTCAGTTTCTAGCTGAAATGTGAGTCCATTGTCAAATTGTTCTCTCAGTTGTATTTCAACTTGGTTTCTTTGCTTTATAACAAAAACAAGGTCAGAGAGAAACCAACAAACTGGAGCACAGTGTTTTCTAACCAGGACATAAATGTTTGTTTCAAAGGTCCTAACTCACGAAGGGGGAAAAATACTATTTTTATGCATTTCTCACTTCATCCCTTCTTAGCACCTTATAGGAAGCATAACTTTAACTGAAGATATGTCTTTCCCACGTGCAACTATAACAGCGCTTCCAGGGTAAAAACGAAACAAGGTGCTCCCTTTTTTATAATGTTTTCCTAGGCAAGGGGGGGGGGGATCCTGAGGAGACCTGAAACAAAGGGGTAGTAAGGCAAGTGCAGTTGCAAGTGGCCTGCCAGCAAATAGTGAAATATAGTGGTTAGAGAAAGGGTATATGAAGGGGAAGAGAAGAGCCACTGCTGCAGCAGACTTTAGGGAAGAAAAAAAAAGGTCTATTGGGATGCAAGGCACACTGTGACAACCGCTGTATTGATTGTTGCTCAGACGCCACCTGGAGCACTGGGTCCAGTTCTGGAGACCACATCTCAGCAAGTACACAGACAGGGTAGAGGGTGTTAAGATGAAGGCAACTATAATGCTGCAGGTTCTGTAGCATAAACCCTATGAGACAAGACTGAGGGATCTCAATATGTACATCCTGGAAGACAGGAGGGAGAAGGGGGATATGATAGGGACCTATAAGTACCTCACAGGGGTGAACAAGATATAGGATATTATTCAGAAGAGAAGGTGCACAAGAACAAGGGACATGCAAAGAAGCTGGAAGACGGGAACTTTAGAAGGGATGTGAAGAAGTACTTCTTCACTGAAAGAGTGGTGGACACCTAAACAGTCTTCCAGTATACCTCTGGGCAAAATAGAGCAAAAAACAGTGGTGGGCTTCAAGCATGCATGGGATAGGCACAAAGGAATCTTGGTAGAAAAGTGTAGGGGAGAAAGTACCCAGAGATCTGGTAGGGTCTGCGATGACAGTACAGGCAGGGACAAGACTGGTAGGGTGGATGGGCCAGGCAGTCCTTATCTGCTGATAAAGTCTATGGGCCCGATTCCAGAAGGCATGGTACAAGTCTCTGACAATTGCGACTTATGCCAAATGCCAATGCACCAGGGACCCTGTGTTCGATTCCAGAATAGCCAGGGTCCCCGGCAGCTATGTCCGTGACTTGCACCAACCCGACAGGTATGCCAAACAGAGGGCATACCTGAACAGGGTGTTGCAAGCCTGAGGCACGGGACTCGGAAAGGCACAAGTTCCCCCTACCCCTGATACCCTAATGTAACCCCCCCTGCAATTGGGGGTTCCCCAAAAAAAGTCTTCCAGGAGCTTGCTTGAATGCTCCAAGCCTGAATGGTTTTTGGCGTTTAAGTCGTTTATCTGTGAGTGCTTTTAGAGCCTCTGGTACTGTCTCCTTAAGAGCTGTCTGCTTGCAGACATAATTAGTTTGTATGGGGGGGGGGGGACTGTGTGTTTTCCTGCTTGAGTCCTGCTTGAGCTGCTGCCAAATCGCTCTGTTTCTGCCATCGCTAAGTGGGCAGAAGGAGCACTCTTCTAAGATGTAATTGTTTGCTTGTAACCTGTTAGAGTAATAATGAAAATGCAGTTTGATTTAACTTGCTTTCTTGTAGCAAGAACAGTGCAAAGTAGCTCCCTCATGTTGATTCTGAACTGCTGAATTGGACCAATCATGGTGGGGATCCTTTAAAATGGAGCCTGCTCTGGGCAAATCAGAACTTGGACTCTCCTCTGGAGTCTGCAGTAAGGGGATTGTAAAGGCAGTGACTCTGGGAAATGTAGTTTTGACTTCGGCACCTTTTTTCCACCAACAGGGGGAGTTTACTGTGAGTGACAGCCAAACCAGCCAACTGAACTGGGAGGAACTCAAAGGAAATGCTCGACTCTGTCTACTGGAAAGATCAGATCAGTTTGGGCTGTGAAGAGACAGGGAGCTGTGTGCTTCTTTGGTGTGTAGTTTTAGCGCGGGGATCTCGTGTGAAGCCCTAAGTTTCGGTCTGCAGTATGTGCAAGCGCCTGTTCAGACTAAAACCGACCTGTGAAGAGAATCAAGGAGATATGAAGAGTAGAAACCAGGCTCACCCTGTAGCAGACTGGAGAAATTGCTGAATCGCGTTCGATCTGTCAGGAATTGAATCTGTTGTGTGTTCTCCCGGGTACTGTGCAGTAATTGCGATCAGGACAGAGAAGCAGCCTGCCTGGTATAGTACGTTCCTTTTACATATAAATGTGTGTAGTGCTTGTGGGGAATCGCGTTTCAAATCCCCTGTACGCTGAATAGAATGCATGAAGCTGGAAGTAAACCCCATCTTAATTTAGACAACATCCATTTGCTCTAAACTGCAGTGGGGTCCAGTCACAAGGACCTTGTCCACATTGTCTGCTCCTCCTGGTAATCCAGGACAATCTGCCTTCCATCCAGTTCCCAGCATTGAGTTTGTGAGTACAAAGCAGGGTAGCTCCCTGCCATCTGTTTATCGAATTGCAAGTGTGTCATCTAATTGTTTTTTTTTTTTCATTTCTTCATGAACTGAGCCAACCAGCTCCGGATTACAGTTTGAGTATTGCGCCATGTTTTGTCCATCACAGGGCCCCAATCAGCTGCAACCGATCCTGGCTAGCCCCCCCCCCAATCCTGGGTACCCAGTGAAAGTGACAATTTGGGACTCTGAATATGCGCACAGTACTGTGATTATTAATGTGTTTAACCTGATTTCCCCCTTCCTTGTTACAGCTCCTTAAATAAATCAGGTCTGTTGGTTTCAGCAAAGTTACACTGGCTGAGGTATTCGTTTATGTTAAAGTATTGTACTGTGGTTTTTGCACTGTATCATCTTGTTTTGCAGGGGGTACCCGGGGTCCAGTTGACGAAGCCAGTCCTGGGGGTAAGTGTACATTGTGAAGATATTCCTAATGCACTGTGTGGGCCACTAGTGGGAAGAAAGAGGAGTTACAGTGTCCCAGAGGTCTGTAACCAAGTTAGTTTAACTACTGCAAACTCTAACCTCTGGGTGGAGGCATCCGTCACTAGACCTAGGCCCCTCAACCTGTTAGTAGTTAAGCAGGCAGGGGTAATAGCCCTTGGGATAGCGCCACCTAGGGGTTACATCTTGGAGGCTCACCGCTGGGATTGTGTGTCCTCTAGTGGCCATATTTACGAACCACTGTTAAGAAATAAATGAATAAATAAATGGGTACCCCGACAGAAGTGGCTGTGCACTGTGTTGGTGGAGTGGTGTACTGGGGAGGAGATCGACCCCCAAAATGCTATGCTATTCCTGGACATCCCCCTGGGTATCAATACGGACACTGTACAAGGAGTACTTTCCAAGGTGGAAGGTTTACAAAACCCTGTGGTGGTGGGTCGACATGCTAATCTGCTCATCCACACTTTCATGGCCCTAGTAGAGTTTAAGGATCCCATAGATAGCTCCAAAGTGCCACAGACTATTACCCCAGAGGGAGCCCTCACTGCCTGGAGAGTTATAACTAAGGACAGTAAAGACTCGGTGGGGAGGGGAATGAGCCCCCACTATCTGAAACTTTTGAGGAGAAATTTGCTAAATGGTTGCTGGGGGAAGGGAAAACCTGTGGAGGACTTGAAACTATTCTTGCCACCTGGGGGTGTTCCTCCCCCAATACCCTCTCCCGCTCCAGTACCCGTAATGGTGGCTGAACCAATGCAAGCTCCTATTTCTGCACCTGCCATTAGTCATGACTCTTACCGAAGGTTGAGGATCTTCTCTGGCACCCTCCTCACCCCCCAAGGGGAGGATGACTGGGAGACCTGGATAGACTATGTTGCCCCTCAAGTGCTAGAATGGCAATGCTCGCAAGCCGAAAAGTGAAAGAGGGTTAGTGAGAGCCTCCAAGGTACTGCCCTGGCTACCATCTGTGCTAAATGGGCCGGTAACCCTGAAGCGACTGCACAGGACTATCTTGAGGCCTTGGAGAATGTGTATGGGAGCCCAGATTCTGATGAGGACCTGTGGTGGAGAGTAAGAAATGCACAACAGTACCAAGGGGAGTTGTTGTCTGTGTATGTATCTCGGCTGGAAAAATTGTTGCAAGAATGCCTCAGAAAGGGTAGTTTGCCAGCGATTGAACTGGACCGAACCAAGCTGGAGAGGATCCTTAAGTCTGCCCCCTTCTCAGAACTGCTGTTGCTTCAGTTACACCTGGCAAATTGACTGGAATCCCCACCCTCCTATGATGAGCTAATGAGAGAAATTCAAGGAGTTGAGAAAAGGTGACCTCGGGAGGGACTTGCACCAATAGCTGCGGCTACTACCCGAGTGACTGAGGGGGTCCCATCAAGTGAAGTTCAGGGGCAGAGGTTGGCAGTTAAAGAGTGCTCTAGAAGGAAAAAGATATGCCACAATGGGGTGAACTGTTGAGAGAGTTTGAGGAAATAAAAAACAGTCTCTTTATGAAGGCTGCTCCTGCAAGTACGGGCCCCGACCCTCATCCAACTGCATCTGCAATGGGGGTTGGGGTACCCACCCACGCATCTCCTGCTGACAACAACTCAAAACTCAATGTCTTGACCATGGAAGTGGGGAAATTGACGAGATGTCTCCAAATGCTTATCACGCCGCAGACAGAGATGGCACCAAAGTTTCCAGTTAGTAGTACCCCCACCCTGGCTCCCAGTGTGATGCCTCGGCCAGCTCAAACTCCAGAAATATGTTTTGCTATAATTGTGGGAAGGATGGGCGCATGAAGAGAGAATACCAGTCCCCAAAAGACACAAAGTTGCATATAGGCTACAAGGAGAGCTTCGGAGAACAAATCAGTGGTTAAGAGGTGCATGCAATGATCCCAGTGAGGACCCCAAAAATGCTAACTCACATCCCTTTGTGGCAAGGTCAGTGGCCCAGGCCCCCACTACCGCCTCTCCAGACTGGTCCAGAATAGTGGGTCCCTCCATGGAGACCACTGTAAAGGTGAATGGAGTGTCTACAAGAGCTGTATTAGACAGTGGCTCCCAAGTGACAATTATGTTCCAAGACTGGTTATCAGAAGCATTTGTCTGATGTACCCTTACAACCATTGGAGGGGTTGCATGTCTGGGGGTTAAGTGAGAAGTCCTACCCCTACTCTGGATATATCCAAATTTGGCTGTCTTTTCCCACCTCTGTGGCTGGAGTGGCCAAGCAAGTAGAGATCCTGGCCTTAGTGTGTCCCCCTACCAGACTGTATGATGGGGTTCCTCTACTAATTGGGACTAATGCACATATGTTTGGATGGCTGGCACAGTTGTGTTATGAAAAACAGGGGTCAAGGGCTGGTAGAGCTTTAAGAATTCCGGCCTTGATTAAGAAGGCCTATGAGGCACAGAGAGATGTTGAAACAGTAGAACCAGAGGAGCCGGTTGGAATTATCTGGAAGAAGGATCCTGAGTCTCTGATCCTGGCGCCAAATGCCCAGCGTACCTTACAGGGAGAGGTCCGTATCAGAAAAGATGTCAAGAATAAAATATTAATGTTGGATGCACCAGGCGATGGAAAATTGCCAGAGGGACTGCTGGTCAAGCCTAGTATTTTGCCTGCTAGAGCCCATGCTTATGCCAGAAAGGTAATGGTTCAAGTTCGTAATGTGCCTGACAGAGAGATACGAGTAAATAGAGGTTGCACCCTGGCTAATGTGCATTGTGCAGACACTGCAATGCTACCCAGTAGCAAGAGTTCGGGGAAAAATGACAGAATAATGCCTGACTTGTTTGATTTCAGTGACTCCTCGTTGCCAGCTGAATGGAAAGTGAGGATCAGTCAGAAGCTTGCCCAGAGAGACCAGGTGTTTTCTTTAAAGGAATGGGACGTAGGATGTGTGCAAGGAGCTGAGCACCATATCCGGCTGCATGATGAAATTACATTTTGTGAGAGGTCTTGACGCCTGGCACCTGCTGACATAGATGATGTGAGACGGCATCTGCAAGAGATGCTAGCTGCTGGTGTAATACAAGAATCCAGAAGCCCCCATGCTTCCCCCATTGTGGTAGTGAGAAAAAAGAATGGGGCAGTAAGGATGTGCGTGGATTATCGCACTTTAAACCGGTGGACTATCCCTGATCAGTACACTATGCCCCGCATTCAGGATGCTTTGGACTGTCTAAACGGGAGCAAGTGGTTCTCTGTGCTGGATCTCCACAGTGGGTACTACCAGATCCCGATGGCCCCCCGAGGACCATGAGAAGACAGCCTTTATCTGTCTGCTTGGCTTCTATGAATTCATGAGGATGCCTCAAGGGATTTCAGGCGCCCGCGCCACTTTTCAAAGATTGATGGAGCGTGCAATGGGGGACATGAACTTACTAGAGTGCCTGGTGTACCTACATGATGTTATTGTGTTTGGCAGCTCACTGGAGGAACATGAGAGCAGATTATTCAAGGTGTTGGACCGACTGGAAGACTTTGGCCTTAAACTGTCCATTAATAAGTGTTAATTCTTTCAAACATCAGTAAAGTATGTGGGACACATAGTATCCACCGAGGGAATAGAGACTGACCCAAGTAAAGTTGAGGCCTTGACCACCGGGCCACAGCCCAAAAATCTAAAAGAACTGCAATATTCCTGGGATTCTGTGGTTATTATTGGTGTTTCATCAAGGACTATTCAAGAGTGATCTACCCTTTACTTAACCTTACTCAAGGGTATCCTCCAACTCACAAAAGATACAAAAAGTCAGCATCCCTCGAGACTGAAAAAGTGTATTTTCATCCAAGTGAAGTATTTGGGGCCCACTGGACTCCTGATTGTGAGACTGCTTTTCATGAGATCATATATCAACTTACCCATGCTCCAGTGTTAGCCTATGCCGATCCAACAAAACTTTATGTCCTGCACACTGATGCTAGCTTGCAAAGGTTGGGGCCTGTGTTGACCCAAGAGCACGAGAATGGCCTGAGACCAGTGGCCTTTGCCAGTAGAAGCCTGACCCCATCCAAAAAGAACTATCCTGTACATAAGTTAGAATTCCTAGCTTTGAAGTGGGCCATTGTTGACCAATTCCACGAGTACTTGTATGGGGCTAAGATACTGGTAAAAAGTGACAATAATCCTTTGACCTATTTGCAAACTTCAGCTAAATTGGATGCCACTGGCCATAGGAGGCTTTCTGCATTATCTACATACGACTATGCTGTTGAATACAGAGCAGGCCTGAACCACATGGACGCTGATGCTCTCTCCTGGAGGCCTGTTCCCCAGAATGACTGGGTCAGACTGTCAGAACCTGATATTCGAGCACTCTACCAGAAGTTTAACAGGGAGGAACAAATGTCCACGGACGCAGTGGTCTGTATGGTGGATTGTTTGGGACCTTCTGAGAATTGCATACCTGCTGCTTATTGCCACTTTTCTGCAACAGACATTGGTGCACTGCCTCAGCTGGACAATGACAGTATTCGGTGGGCTCAATCCTGAGATCCCATGATCAAATCAGTTTTATAAGCCCTCTGCGCAGGGAAAGATGTGTCCAAATTATGTTCCACTGATCTGAGAACTGCATTGTTATACAAAGAAGGTCCTAAGTTGAAACTGATCAATAGACTGTTATACAGAGAAACAGTAGACAGAGGGGGACAAGTAGACAAACAACAACTAGTGCTGCCCACTGCTTTTCGAGACTCAGTGCTGAGGTCCTTACACAACCACATGGGCACCTTGGTATAGACAGAACACTTGACTTGGTGAGATCCAGATTCTATTGGCCTAAGATGGGGGCTGATGTGGAGCAACACATTCGAACTTGTAGTCGCTGCATACAGAGAAAAGCTTTGCCCCAGAGGGCTGCCCCCCTTGTTAACATCACCATCAGTGCACCCAAGGAGCTGGTCTGTATTGATTTTCTGAGTTTGGAGTCAGATCAAAGAAATATTACTAATGTGCTGGTGGTCACTGGCCATTTTACAAGATATGCCCAAGCTTTCCCCACCAAGGACCAGAAGGCATCCACTGTGGCCAAAGTACTTACAGAAAACTTTTTTGTTCACTATGGGGCTCCACAAAGAATCCATTCTGATGAAGGAAGAGACTTTGAAAGTCGTCTGATCAAAGAGATGCTTTCTCTGTGGGGAGTGCGAAAGTCCAGAACCTCCCCTTACCACCCCCAGGGGGACCCACAGCCTGAACATTTCAACCGCATCTTGCTAGATATGCTAGGCACCCTCCACCCAAAGAACAAGCCTAGATGGAGCCAACAAATTAGCACCGTGGTACATACCTACAACTGCACCAAAAGTGATGCCACTGGGTTCTCCCCCTACCGCCTGACGTTTGGAAGAGAAGCTCGACTGCTGGTAGATGTGTGCTTTGGGGTCTCTCCTGATGGGATTCGAGCTGACAACTATTTACAGTATGTGCAAAAGCTAAAGGCCCAGCTAAATCATGCATACCAACAGGCTCAAACCATGGCTGCCAAAAGAAATCTGGCCAACAAAGAAATATATGATAAAAAGGTGAAAGCACAGGAACTCCAGGAGGGAGATCAGGTATTGCTAAGAAATCTGGGACTGCATGGCAAACACAAGATTGCTGACAGATGGCACCATCTCCCTCACATTGTAGTGGGCAAACTAGATGATCTGCCTGTGTACAAAGTAAGGCCTGAGAATAATTCAAAGGATATTAAAACAATGCATAGAAATCATTTACTGCCCATTGGACAAATCTTGATTGAGTCTGAGCCCCCAGAAAATGCCCCCTGGACCAGTGACTAGAGCTGCTGCTAAGAAAAAAATCAAGAAAGTCTGCACCTACAGAAGCTGAGTTAAAGTGTTCCCCTCCACAAGTCCCAGTTGAACATGACTGCCAGTCCATGTCAGAGGAAAGTGAGTGTGGTTTTGAATACTACCCTTCTTACCAACTGAGTCAATTGTTTCGGGGCAATCCCCTAGTCAATTCTGAAGATGAAGCTGGGCCTTCTGGACTGTCTAAGCCCCCAGCTTTATCCCTGGAGCCAATGCTCCCTGAAAGTGAAGAGCAAAGCATTAAGTCAGATGATATGGAATCATTGTGTATGGTTGAACTGTTTGAGCTTTCAGAGGAGGAAAATGCTGGACTGGAACAGACTGGTGACATACCAGGACAAGAAGAGTGTGTTGAGTGCCCTGATAATTCACTGTCAGTGTCAGAAAGCTCTCCTTGTGAGCCAAGTGTTGTGGACTCAGAGATTGTAACTCCTGGAGCTGAAAGTGCCCCAAGTTCTAGCCTCTCTACCCCATTCGAGACTCCCCTGACAAGTGAGGTCAATGCTGAAAATGAGGCTCAGAGTGCAGAGACTGTAACAGTTCCCCCTAGAAAGGCTGGTCGAGCTGTAAAGCCTGTGGTGCACCTCAGTTATGATTACCCTGGGAGACCTGAGGACTTGCCTCTCAATGTTGTCCAAAAAGGAGTGTATGTGTCCCCGAGCTCATTGCCCAAACTGAACATCAGTGCTAACTCCAAGTTACTTGTGTTGCCCTCTAGGTATGGTGCCCCTGCCCCATCCAGCCCCAAAGTAGCTGATAGGAAAGGGACCCCTCTCTTCAGGTTTCATGTACAAGAGGTAATAACCTGAGTTTTGTACAATGTGTATGTAATACTGTGTAAAGAGTGACGTAATGCAAAGTTTCAGAAATGTGTTTCTGGTAAAGTGATATATTGACTGATGATTACATGTATAAGCCTAATGTGATACTGATGTGAATGTATATGGGTGTATTGAAACTAATGGGGGTACTTGCTTGACGCGGACGCCAAGCTTTCCCAGGCCAGGAAGGGTGTAACCACCCTGCAAATGGAGGTTCCCCCCAAAAAAAGTCTTCCTGGAGCTTGCTTGACTGCTCCAAGCTTGAATGGTGTTTGGCGTTTAAGCCGTTTATCTGTGAGTGCTTTTAGAGCCTCTGGTACTGTCTCTTTAAGAGCTGTCTGCTTGCAGACATAATTAGTTTGTATTGGGGGGGAGGACTGTGTGTTTTCCTGCTTGAGTCCTGCTCGAGCTGCTGCCAAATCGCTCTGTTTCTGCCATCGCTAAGTGGGCAGAAGGAGCACTCTTCAAAGATGTAATTGTTTGCTTGTAACCTGTTAGAGTAATAATGAAAATGCAGTTTGATTTAGCCTGCTTTCTTGTAGCAAGGACAGTGCAAATTAGCTCCCTCATGTTGATTCTGAACTGCTGAATTGGACCAATCATGGTGGGGATCCTTTAAAATGGAGCCTGCTCTGGGCGAATCAGAACTTGTACTCTCTGGAGCCTGCTGTAAGGGGATTGTAAAGGCAGTGACTCTGGGAAATGTAGTTTTGACTTCGGCACCTTTTTTCCACCAACAGGGGGAGTTTACTGTGAGTGACAGCCAAACCAGCCAACTGAACTGGGAGGAACTCAAAGGAAATGGCCAGCTCTGTCTACTGGAAAGATCAGATCAGTTTGGGCCATGAAGAGACAGGGAGCTGTGTGCTTCTTCGGTGTGTAGTTTTAGCACGGGGATCTCGTGTAAGGCCCTAAATTTCGGTCTGCAGTTTGTGCAAGCGCCCGTTCGGACTAAAACCGACCTGTGAAGAGAATCAAGGAGATATGAAGAGTAGAAACCAGGCTCACCCTGTAGAAGACTGGAGAAATTGCTGAATTGCGCTCGGTCTGTCAGGAACTGAATCTGCTGTGTGTTCTCCCGGGTATTGTGCAGTAATTGCGACCGGGATAGAAAAGCAGCCTGCCTGGTATAGTACTTTCGGTTTACATATAAATGTGTGTAGTGCTTGTGGGGAATCGCGTTTCAAATCCCCTGTACAGTGAATAGAGTGCATGAAGCTGGAAGTAAACCCCAGCTTAATCCAGACAACATCCATTTGCTCTAAACTGCAATGGGGTCCAGTCACAAGGACCTTGCCCACATGGTCTGCTCCTCCTGGCAATCAGGATGATCTGCCTTCCATCCAGTTCCCAGCATTGAGTTTGTGAGTACAAAGCAGGGTAGCTCCTGCTATCTGTTTATCAATTGCAAGTGTGTCATCTAATTGTTTTTCATTTCTTCACAGGAACTGAGCCAACCCGGCCATTATTACAATTTGGAGTATTGTGCCAGTGTTTTCCATCACAGGGCCCCAACCAGCTGCAACGATCCTGGCTAGGCCCCAATCCTGGGTACCCAGTGAGCGTGAAAGTGACAATTTGGGACTCTGAATATGCGCACAGTACTGTGATTATTAATGTGTTTAACCTTATTAACCTGATTTCCCCTTCCTTGTTACAGCTCCTTAAATAAATCAGATCTGTTGGTTTCAAGAAAGTTACACTGGCTGGTATTCGTTTATGTTAAAGTATTGTACTGTGGTTTTTGCACTGTATCATCTTGTTTTGCAGGGGGTTCCCGGGGTCCAGTCAACGGAGCCAGTCCTGGGGGTAAGTGTACATTGTGAAGATATTCCTAATGCTTTGTGTGGGCCACTAGTGGGAAGAAAGGGGGGTTACAGTGTCCCAGAGGGCTGTGACTAAGTTAGTTTAACTATTGCAAACCATGACCTCTGAGTGGAGGCACCCGCCACTGGACCTAGGCCCCTCAACCTGTTAGTAGTTAAGCAGGCAGGGGTAGTAGCCCTTGGGATAGCGCCACCTAGTGGTTACACTAATAAACAGTAATGAAAGCTATGTAGGACAATGGGACACCCTTGTCCCTGAACCCCCAATACACTGTAACAAAAGCCCCGCAGGGCCATCGGACTCCCAGGCACCAATCCCCATGTAATGCACCGCAGAGCTAATCATGCCCCCACTCCTATGCCCTGCACCCCAATCACCAGCTCACTGGTAATTGTAATACTGTCGCATATCTGCACAACCCCTACACCCTGGTAGTCTAGTGGCCCACACCCGGCAGTGCCAGCTCCCCCCCGCCTGTCCCCAGCTGGTGACTGGCATAGCCCACCTCTTACCTCCACAGCCAGCCACTGATTGAGCTCTGTATGAGCACATACTACTGTATACAGCATGCACTCAATGAATGAGCTGTCATTCATTGGTGTATACTGCTCAGTAGTACCCCCTCAAGCGAGCTCAGTTGGTGGCTGGCCGTGAAATGAGATGGGCTGTGCCAATCGCTGGCTGGGACGGATGAGGCCACTAGACTACCAGGAGTAAGAGTTGTGCAGATATTGGGCAATATTTAATTACTGGTGAGCTGGCATTGGGGTGTGGGGCATGGGGTGGGGGTATGATGACTCATGGGCATTACTTGGGGATCGGGCCAGAAGCAGCAGCCTGCAGAGGGAATTGATGTGTCTGACACAATGGGGGATTGGTGGGAGGAGCTTCTGTGGGATCGTGGGGGGGTGACTGTTGGGTGCACATGACACAGTGGTGCACCCCCGGTGGATGCAGAGTACACCTAGACCAGCTAATAGCTGGTCAAACTGTACTTTGCCCAGTGTCCACTGGGAATTGTCTTGGAATAGCACTGTGCTGCTCCGGCAGCCACCCTCCCAGAATAGGGCGCAACTGCTGCCGCAAACCCCCTTATGCCATGTCACAGGGGGTTATGGCATTTCACAGCGAGTGTGAAAGTACAAGAACCGCAATGGGAAGACTACAAAGTGCTAGTTGCGCCATTTGTTTTGGTGCAAATCATGTTGTGCCGTGTGTAACCATTCTGGAATCATGCCCTATGTTTTTGTTTCTTTAATATAGTTGCTAGTGATGAATTTGAGAAACAAGCGACCGACATGGGGAACAGGTTCTTACTGAGAAAACACAAACCGGAATGTGTCATGAACATATATGAGAGGGCAGCTGCTATGGACAGAACAGAATTACTGA
This sequence comes from Neoceratodus forsteri, assembly GCA_016271365.2. NCBI lineage: Eukaryota > Metazoa > Chordata > Ceratodontiformes > Ceratodontidae > Neoceratodus > Neoceratodus forsteri. The sequence continues at coordinate 1,552,920,579 of CM057450.1, forward strand.
AGGACAAAGACCTTGAGAATAGCAAACAAGAGAGCAAAATCACTATTTTAACTACTTTCAGTACTGAATCAAAAACAGCAACAAATGCACTTAAGAAGTACTGGCATGTACTCATGTGAATGAAACTTTCAAGGACTGTGCATCTCCCAAGATTCAAAAGGACATAACATCAAGGATGACTCGCTGCACAGTTTCTATGTCCCAGAGATAAAACTCTTAGTTACTAATCTGCCCAGTGGGAATTATCACTACAGCAATTGTAACTGTTGCAGCAGTACCAGAGAGAGCAAGACCTTTAAGCATCCATGATCAGGCAAGGAGTTTGAAATACTTTTTTTTATAAATTGTAATTCTACTGGAGTCATTTACCTACTAACCTGTCCACGTGAGATGGGTTATGCAGGTCAGACAAAGAGAAGCTTGAAATATTAAGTAAATGAACACAAAACAGTCATTATATTGGAGAATATGACATATTCTATGTCCAGATACTGTACTTTAAAATGATGAACCATTTTTTGCCAACAAATTTACAACTCACAGCAATTGAAAGAGTCACACTGAATAAAAGAGGCAGTGACTTTCTAAAAAACTTAGCACAGTGGAGGTGTTCTTTATTTATAGGCTGGGCAGTAAACAACCAAGATGACTTAATGATGATTTACCTCTACAGTTTCCTACAGACATAAACTTGTTTGCATATGCGTTTAAATACATAGATACTCTGAATGTACTACTGTGAATTGAATGACAGGACTATCAATGTGGGGGGTGGATTTAGTATATATTTCTGAATGGTATCCGGTGATATGAGCGACTCAGTTTGACCGCTTGTGATAAGAGCAAGTGTGAAAGAATAGCGAGGGGCGGTAACAGCGAGTGTGAAAGTACAAGAACCGCAATGGGAAGACTACAGTGACTGTGATAGGGAGCTATTGTGAATGAGGATACGGTAGGTTGTTTGGCCAGACAGTTCCCAGCTGGCTGTTTGGTGCTATGGTAGCAGTCACTGCCTCTAGTGCAGGATGACCCAGGTTCAGAGCTAGCTAGGAGAGTGGGAATAATGTTTTGTTTTGTTGTTTGGCTACTTAAGTATTTCTGTTTTTTGCATTCCTCAACCTCCCAAATTTGTGCTCTATGCTCCACCGCCCTCCTGAATGTGATCCCCCCCATCCACAGGTTGCCCCCCCAACGTTCTCTCCCCTGATGAATTGTTCCCCTCCCCCAAATAGCCCCCTCCCGAATTTTCCCTGTACCCCAAGGTCAGGCCCCCCGGAGTTGATTATAATAATAATAATGGGGGTTGCGGGGGGGCTATAAAAATCTTAGTACTGTACATATCGCCCCATAGAGACTATTGAGGACCCTCACTCTTTATGGTTTCACTGTAGTGCACTGTCACTATTCTTGAATGCAGCGATGTGCAGTCGCTCAATTTTTTTTTTAACTTTCTTTATCTGCCATGGCACGCCACTGCTATCCTCCACCACCCTTACCTGACTCAAGGTCTTTCGGGATCTTCCATGTGCTATGCGCATCCCGGCAGAACTCCAGAGCTGGCCCGGAGGCTTCATTGTGCAGTGATCCCTGATATTTCCACCTGTTTTTTCCCCGTAGTTACCCAGGACCCCAGAAGCAGCAACGCATGCACATGGAGGCATGCGTGCATGCCGCAGCTCCAGTCAACAGCCCCTTCCACTCTCCCGGTCTAGCACTGGGCTCTAGGAGGTGGCACTGCCACCCAGCCTCCACTGGGGCAGTCAAGCACCGAGAAGCCCTCCTGAACCCTCCCAAGGAGGAAAGCTGGCAGCTACTCAACGTCCTTTCTTCCCCCCCTGCTGACTCCTGACGACCTAAGCTTGTTTCCTAACCTTGGTCACTGGCATGGCGTGAGGTGTGGCGTCCAGTGCCTCAACCCTCTGTGTCACCGGGCCGACCTGCATTAGCTCATTTTAAGATCACTATTTTTGAATTGCTCATATCACATGGAACTTTTATGAATGCACAATCAGCTGTTGCACGTTAATACTGTGTATACGTAAAATATCACTTTTGGAATGTGTTTTTTTTGTGTGCTGAGCACTTTGATTTGTGTAGTGGTTCACATTTGGCTTTGCACTCAGCTTGTGTGTTACCGGGCTGACCCGCACTAGCTCATTTTAAGATCATTATTTTTGAATTGCTCATATCACATGGAACTTTTATGAATGCACAATCAGCTGTTGCACTTTAATACTGTGTATACGTAAAATATCACTTTTGGAATGTGTGTTTTTTTTGTGCACTGAGCACTTTGACTTGCGTAGTGGTTCACATTTGGCTTTGCACTCAGCTTGTGTAGACACTACGGCAACTAGTCACATAACACCTATAGTTGTATTTATAGTGGGTGTTTCCAGGGTATGACACCTATAGTTGCATTTATAGTGAATGTTTCTAGGGTGTCAGTCAAGTCTGATGAAGGCTTTACACTGAAATGTAAGTGCACATGCTACGTGCATTGCAGCAACAGGGCTACAGCTCCCTGCATCTATGATGGCATTGCCGTTCCACATCTAACAAGAATACAGTGGAACTACTAAAGACAGAAGACAACAATGGGTCTGAATCTATGACTGCATGCATCTGCAAGTAAAAGTGGCAGGACAGAATCATTTTACTGTGTTGCCAATGAATTCTGTGTGCACTACTGTCATCAAAAAACAGCTGTATTTGAACAATGGTACATAATTCTTTTGTTTTCCAGAGTTAAATTTTGCAATGTGGCAGTGCCAAAAAAGCTCTGATACCATCCGCGCTGGACTGAGAGCTGTGGGGGTGAGTCACTCTCTCGAATTCCTCACCAAACTCAGAAGCCAATATGCAGGCAGACTGCACCTGTGTACTGACCCGAGTGAGATGGGGAAGCAGCTCAATCTCATAAAAGCTGACTATGCTGCAAATCATTGGGCCCCTGATCTGGAGAGGGAGGACTGAGTTAATACATTGAACTGAGTTGCATAAACCTTAACTGTGTTCTTAATGCAAGAGGCTAAAGGGGGGGGGGCATGTTAAATAGCTTGATTGGTACAAATAGGGTGGCATACTGGCAGGGATCCGATTTAGTGCCGTAGACACTGATGTTGGAATAAGGGGCTCCATAAATTTTAACCACTGAATATTTAACGCTGAGGGGGTTGTAAGCATTGAGGAGATGAGCAGGGAGCTGCCATCTCAAATGATCAATCACTAAGTGATGTTCTTTGGAGAAATGGGCTATTTGCACACAGGGATCCCTTTTTTCATATGCAGCTTTGTTAGCAACAGGCAATGTACTTGTAACCCCTAGGTGGTGCTATCCCAAGGGCTATTACCCCTGCCTGTCGGGCTAGTGACAGGTTAAGGGGCCTAGGTTCTATGACGGGTGCCTCCACCGAGAGGTCAGGGTTAATAGTAATTAAACTAGCTTGGGTACAGTCCTCTGGGACACTGCAACCCCCCTTTGTTCCCACTAGTGGCCCACACAGTACACGGGAGTTACGTTCCTAATACCCCACATATGAACACTTTTCACACATATAGATACCACTTACCCCTGAGACTGATTCTGCAGCACGTCTCTGAGGACCCCCTGTAAAACAAGGTTAAACAACACACACAGCAAAATGCAATACTGTTTCTATATGTACTGACACCACAGACAGTACATAGTATAATAACAACGAATCAGATTTATTTAGAGAACAGCAACACGGGAGGGGGCAATCAGGTTGATTAGTTTTTGCAAAGTTCAAATCACAGTGCTGTGCACATATATAGGGTCCTAAAAAGTCACACTCTGGGTACCCAGGATGGTGGGGGACTAGCCAGGGTCAGTGCAGCTGGTTGGGGCCCTTTGATGGAAAAAACACAAGCACACACTAATTATAATCCGGAGCCCTGAAACAGCAATAATCAGATGACACACTTGTAATTGATAACAGGCTGCAGGGAGAATACCCTGATTTGTACTCAAAATACCCAAGCTGAGAACTGGATGGTGGATGTTCTTTCTGGATTGCCAGAAACAAAACTCAGGGCCTCACATGCGCTTCCCGCGTGAAACTACACGCCGCAGCAGAAGCAGGGCCTCTTCTCTCTTCACTGTCACTACTGATCTGAGCTTTCCAGTAACAGAGCAGGGCATTTCCTTTGGATCCACACCAGTTCTATTGGTGGATTCAGCTGTCAATCACTGCAGGACTCCCTCTGCTGGTGCAAAAAGGCGCCAAGGTCAAAACTACATTTCCCAGAGTCACTGCCCATACAATCCCCTTGTGGTTGGCTCAAAATTGAGACTCCAAGTTCTGATTCATCCACAGGCTCCATTTTAAGGTCTCCCTATCATCCTGATTGGTCCAAGTCAGCAGTTCAGGACCAAAATGAAAGACCTACACGGAAGCAGTTTATGCTGAAATAAAGACAGGTTAGACAAACTACATTTTCTCAGTCACTCTAAATGATTTCTGGCAAACAGTTATATCTTTCAACAAGGCTCCTTCTGCACATGTAGCGACGGCAGAAACAGAGCGAATTGACAGCAGCCCGGGTGGGATTCGAGCACAGTCCCCCCTTTTCAATTAATTATGGCTACAAGCAGGCAGCTCTTAAAGAGACAGTACCAGAGGCTCTAAAAGCACTCACACTTAAGCGGCTTAAACATCGAACACCTCCAGACTTGGAGCATTCAGGCAAGCTCCTGGAAGACTTTTGGGAACCCTCATTTTCAGGGGGGGTTACACCCTTCCTGGCATGTAAAAACTTGGCATCCGCGTCAAGTAGGTACCCTTATAAATTGCAATACAGCATCATATACATTTACATCACTAACATATTAGGCTTATTATACGTGTAATCATCAGTCACCATATCACCTTTGCCATAAACACATTGTTGATACTTTTCAGCACATTACTTTTTACACAGCATTACACACATTGTACCTTACTCAGGTTATTACCTCCTGCACATGAAACCTGAAGAGAAGGTGCCCTTCCCTATCAGCTACCTTAGGGCTGGATGGGGCAGGGGCACCCTATCTAGAGGGTGAAACAAGTAATCTGGAGTTAGCACTTATGCTCAGTTTGGGCAATGAGCTCGGGACACATATACTCCTTTGTGGACCACATTGAGAGGCAAATCTACAGGCCTCCCAGGAGAACTGTAACTGAGGTGTACTACAGGCTTTACAGCTCTACCAGTCTTTCTAGGGGGAACTGTTACAGTCTCTGCATTTTGGTCCTCACTTTCAGTGTGATCTTTACTTGCCAGGGGGGTTTCTTTCGGGGTAGCAGGGTTAGAACTTAGGGCACTGTCAGCTCCAGTATTTGCAATTTCAGGGGTCACAACACTTGTTTCACAGGGAGAGCTCTCCTGCACTGCCAGTGGACCATCAGGGCACTTGAAATACTCTTTATCTTCTGGTATATCACCAGTCTATTCCAGTTCATCATTTTCCTCCTCTGAGAGCTCATACAGTTCCACCATGCACAGTGATTCCATGTCATCCGACTTGATACTTTGCACTTACCTTTCTGGGAGCATTGGCTCCAAGGACAAAGCTGGGGGCTTAGGCAGTCCAGAAGGCCCATCTTCATCTCCATGATTGACTAGGGGATTGCCTTGAAACAACTGACTCAGTTCATAATAAAGGTAGTATGCAAAGTCACACTCACTTTCCTCTGACGTGGACTGACAGTCATGTTCAACTGGGACTTGTTGTGGGGAACACTTTAACTTAGCATCTGTAGGTGCAGACTTTCTTTGCTTTTGCTTAGCAGCAGCTCGGGTCACTAGTCCAGAGGGAGCACTTTCTGGGGGCTCAGACTCAATCAAGATTTGTTCAATGGGCAGTAAATGATTTCTATGCATTGTCTTAACATCTTTTGAATTATTCTCAGGCCTTACTTTGTACACAGGCATATCATTTAGTTTGTCCACTACAATGTGAGGGAGATGGTGCCACCTGTCAACAATCTTGTGTTTGCCATGCAGTCCCAGATTTCTTAGCAATACCCGATCTCCCTCCTGGAGTTCCTGTGCTTTCACCTTTTTATCATACCTTTCTTTGTTGGCCAGATTTCTTTTGGCAGCTATGGTTTGAGCCAGTTAGTATGCATGATTTAGCTGGGCCTTTAACTTTTGCACATACTGTAAATAGTTGTCAGCTCGAACCCCATCAGGAGAAACTCCAAAACATTCATCTACCAGCAGTCAGGCCTCTGTTCCAAACATAAGGCGGTATGGGGAGAACCCAGTGGCATCACTTTTGGTGCAGTTGTAGGCATGTACCAAGGTGCTAATTTGCTGGCTCCATCTGGGCTTGTCTTTTGAGTGGAGGGTGCCCAGCATGTCCAACAGAGTGCGGTTAAAACGTTCAGGCTGTGGGTCTCCCTGGGGGTGGTAAGGGGTGGTTCTGGACTTTCGCACTCCCCACAAAGAAAGCAACTCTTTGATCAAACGACTCTCAAAGTCTCTCCCTTGGTCAGAATTGATTTTTTGTGGAGCCCCATAGTGAACAAAAAAGTTTTCTACAAGTACTTTTACCACAGTGGATGCCTTCTGGTCCTTGGTGGGTAAAGCTTGAGCATATCGTGTAAAATGGTCAGTGACCACCAGCACATTACTAATATTTCTTTGATCTGGCTCCAGACTTAGAAAGTCAATACAGACCAGCTCCATGGGGGTGCTGGTGGTGATGTTAACAAGGCGGGAAGCCTTCTGGGGCAAAGCTTTCTTCTGTAAGCAACGACTATAAGTTTGAATGAGTTGTTCAACATCAGCCCCCATTTTAGGCCAATAGAACCTGGATCTCACCAAGTCAAGTGTTCTGTCTATACCAAGGTGCCCCCTGTGGTTGTGTAGGGACCTTAATACTAAGTCTCTGAAATCAGTGGGAAAAACTAGTTGTTGTTTGTCTATTTTTCCCCCTCTGTCTACTGTTTCTCGGTATAACAGTCGATTAATCAGTTTCAACTTAGGACCTTCCTTGTATAACAATGCAGTTCTCAAATCAGTGGAGCGTATCTTGGATACATCTTTCCCTGCGTAGAGGGCTTCTAGAGCTGATTTGATCATAGGATCTCGGGATTGAGCCCGCTGAAGACTGTCATTGTCCAGCTGAGGCAGTGCACCAATGTCTAATGCAGTAAAGTGGCAATAAGCAGCAGGTATGCAATTCTCAGAGGGCCCCAAGCAATCCACTAGACAGTCCGCTGCGTCCGTGGACACTTGTTCCTCTTTATCAAACTTCTGGCATAGCGCTCGAATATCAGGTTCTGACATTCTGACCCATTCATTTCTGGAAACAGGCCTCCGCGAGAGAGCATCAGCAGCTATGTGGTTCATGCCTGGTCTGTATTCAACAGCGTAATCATATGTAGCTAATGTGGAAAGCCACCTATGGCCAATAGCATCCAACCTGGCTGAAGTCTGCACATAGGTCAAAGGATTATTATCAGTTTTTACCAGTATCTTAGCCCCATACAAGTACTCGTGAAATTGGTCAACAATGGCCCATTCCAAAGCTAGGAACTCTAACTTATGCACCAGATAGTTCTTTTCAGATGGGGTCAGACTTCTGCTGGCAAAGGCCACTGGTCTCAGGCCATTCTCGTGCTCCTGGTACAACACAGCCCCCAAACCTTGCAGGCTAGCATCAGTGTGTAGGACATAGGGTTTTTCTGGATCTGCATAGGCAAGGACAGGAGCATGAGTGAGTTGATATATAATCTCATGAAAAGCAGCTTCACAATCAGGTGTCCATTGGGTTCCAAAGACTTCACTGGGGCAAAAATACACTCTCTCAGCCTCAGAGGAAGCCGACCTCTTATATTTTTTGTTAGTAGGAGGGTAACCTTGAATAAGATTGAGTAGAGGGCGAATCACTCTTGAATAGTCCTTGATGAACCACCGGTAGTAGCCACAGAATCTCAGGAATCTTTGCAGTTCTTTTAGATTGTGGGGCTGTGGCCAGGTGGTCAAGGCCTCAACTTTACTCGGGTCTGTTTCTGTTCCCTCGGTGGACACTATGTGTCCCACATACTGTACAAAGGTTTGGAAGAACTGACATTTATCGATGGATAGCTTAAGGCCAAAGTCTTCCAATCAGTCCAGTACCTTAAACAATCTGCTCTCATGTTCTTCCAGTGAGCTGCCAAACACAATAACATCATCTAGGTATACCAGGCACTCTAATAAGTTCATGTCCCCCACTGCACGCTCCATCAGTCATTGAAAAATGGCTGGGGTGCCTGAAATCCCTTGAGGCATCCTCATGCAGGGTTTTAAATAATTGATTAGCATTTTTTTTCTTGGGACAATACTAACTGTACAGAAAGCAGTTATATAGGTTTTCTAGAAGTGTTATTTTTGTTAAACACAGTGAGGCAAGTGCTATGCATTTTTACAATGTTTTAGAACTTTTATGAGCAAAACACTAATCAATTTTTAGAGTTAAATAAAACCCTGTCATGAATTCATAGAAACCAAGCGGACAGATAAAGGCTGTCTTTTCACAGTCTCCTGGGGCCATCGGGATCTGGTAGTACTCACTGCGAAGATCCAACACTGAGAACCACTTGCTACCGTTCAGGCAGTCTAAGGCATCCTGAATGCGGGGCATTGTATACCGATCAGGGATAGTCCGCCGGTTCAAGGTGCGATAATCCACGCACATCCTTACTACCCCATTCTTTTTTCTCACTACCACGATAGGTGAAGCATATGAGCTTCTGGATTCTTGTATTACACCAGCAGCAAGCATCTCTTGCAGATGCCGTCTCACATCATCGATGTCAGCAGGTGCCAGGCGTCGAGACCTCTCACGAAATGGCCTTTCATCATGCAGCCGGATATGGTGCTCAGCTCCTTGCACACATCCCACGTCCCATTCCTTTGAGGAAAACACTTGGTCTCTGGGCAAGCTTCTCACTGATCCTCACTTTCCAGTCAGCTGCCAAAGGGGAGTCACCGGAATTGAACAAGTCGGGCGTCACTCTGTCACTCTTCCCCGAACTCTTGTTACTAGGTAGCACTGCAGTATCTGCACAATGTACATTAGCCAGTGTGCAACCTCTGTTTACCCGAATTTGTCTATCAGACACATTATGAACTTGAACCATTACCCTTCTGGCACAAGCATGGGCTCTGACAGGCAAAATACTAGGCTTGACCAGTGGTCCTTCCGGCAATTTTCCATCACCTGGTGCATCCAGCATAAGTATTTTATTCTTGACATCCTTCCTGATATGGATCTCCCCCTGTAAGATACACTGTGCATTTTGCGCCAGGATCAGGGACTCAGGATCCTTCTTCCAGACAATTCCAACCGGTTCCTCTGGTTACACTTTTTCAGCATGTCTCTGTGCCTCATAGGCCTTCTTGATCAAGGCCGGAATTCTTAAAGCTCTACCAGTCTGTGACCCCTGTTTCTCATAACACAACTGTGCCAACCATCCAAACATATGTGCATTAGTCCCAGTTAGTAGAGAAAACCCCATCATACAGTCAGGTAGGGGAACACACTAAGGCCAGGGTCTCTACTTGCTCGGCCACTCCAGCCACAGAGGTGGGAAAAGACAGCCAAATTCGGATATATCCAGAGTAGGGGTAGGCCTTCTCACTTAACCCCCAGACATGCAGCCCCTCCAGCGGTTGTAAAGGTACATCAGACAAATGCTTCTGATACCAGTCTTGGAACATAATTGTCACTTGGGAGCCACTGTCTAATACAGCTCTTGTAGACACTCCATTCACCTTTACAGTGGTCTCCATGGAGGGACCCACTATTCTGGACCAGTCTGGAGAGGTGGTAGTGGGAGCCGGGGCAACTGACCTTGCCACAAAGGGACATGAGTTAGCATTTTTGGGGCCCTCACTGAGATCATTGCATGCACCTCTTAACCACCGATTTGTTCTCCAGAGCTCTCCTTGTAGCCTATATGCAACTTTGTCTGTGTTTTCTGGGGATCGGCATTCTCTCTTCATGTGCCCATCCTTCCCACAATTATAGCAAAACACACTTTCTGGAGTTTGAGCTGGCTGGGACGTGACACTGGGAGCCAGAGCAGGGGTACCACTAACTGGAAACCTTGGTGCCATCTCTGTCTGCGGCGTGATAAGCATTTGGAGACATCTCGTCAATTCCCCCACTTCCATGGTCAAGACATCGAGTTTTGAGCTGTTGTAAGCAGGAGATGCCTGGGTGGGTACTCCCACCCCCATAGCAGATGCAGTCGGATGAGGGTCAGGGCTTGTACTTGCAGGAGCGGCCTTCATAAAGAGACTGTTTTTTATTTCCCTGAACTCCCTCAGCAGTTCACCCCATGGTGGCACGCCCTCATTGGTCCCCACTTCAGAAGGACTTTCCAATGCTGTGATCACTTGGACTGTGCTCACCCCAGAATTAAAATCCTCCTCCTCATCTTTGACCTCCTGAAGTTCTTTTATCAGGTCACAATAGTCCGGTGGGTTACCCCTTCTGTCTGGGAGCCTTAATTGAAGGAGCTGCAATTTAGAATGCTTTGCACGTTGTAGTAGGTGCTCCAACCTTACACGGTTTAAGTCACTGGTGGCTACCCCACCTTTTCGGTAAGCCTTCTGCAGAGCTCTTTCCAGATAAGTAACATATGCAGACAAACTTTCCCCTGGCCACTGTTTTGTACCTTGAAATTTCCACATCAAGCTCTCCCCTGACTCAATGCTCCCCAAATTGCCTTCAAGTGCAGATAGGTACTTCTGGGCAGATGCATCAGGATTTGTGGACCTCAAAAATTTAATGGCCTCTAGGGCAGGACCCCTCAAACTTTCAAGGATTCTTTTTCATTTCTCAGCCTCCGCACACTGCCATTCAGGTATCAGGGGGGCAACACAATCTATCCAGGTGTTCCAATCATCCTCCCCTGGGGTTGGGAGGGTGCCAGAGAAGATCCTCAACCTTCGGTAAGAGTCTTGAAAAATGGCAGGTGCAGAAATAGGAGCCTGCATTGGTTCAGCCACAGAAAGAGGGGCAATAACAGGTGCTGGAGCGGAGGGGGTGTTGGGGGAGGAACTCCCCCAGGTGGCAGAAATAACTTCTTTAAGTCCTCCACAGTTTTCCCTTTCTCCAGCAACAACTTAGCAAATTTCTCCTCAAAAGTTCCAGATAGTTGGGGGGGGGGGGTTCATTCACCCCTGGGTCTTTACTGTTCTTAGTTATCACTCTCCAGGCAGTGAGGGCTCCCTCTGGGGTAACAGTCTGCGGCACTTTGGAGCTATCTATGGGATCCTTATACTCTACTAGGGCCATGAAAGTATGGACGAGCAGATTAGCATGTCGACCCACCACCACAGAGTTTTGTGAACCTTCCACCTTGGAAAGAACTCCATCTACAGTGTCCTTATTGGTACTCAGAGGGATGTCCAGGATAAGCATAGCATTTTGGGGGTCGATCTCCTGCCCAGTACACCACCCCACTAACTGGTGTACAGCCACTTCTGTCGGGGTATCCATTTATTTTTAACAGTGGTTCATAAATGTGGCCACAAGGGAATGCTAATCCGAGCGGTAGCCTCCAAGATGTAACCATAGGTGGCGCCATCCCAATGGCTACTACCCCTGCCTGTCGGGCTAGTGACAGGTTAAGGGGCCTAGGTTCTATGACGGGTGCCTCCACCGAGAGGTCAGGGTTAATAGTAATTAAACTAGCTCGGGTACAGCCCTCTGGGACACTGCAACCTCTCTTTGTTCCCACTAGTGGCCCACACAGTACACGGGAGTTACCTTCCCAATACTCCACATATGAACACTTTTCACACATATAGATACCACTTACCCTCGAGACTAATTCTGCAGCATGTCTCTGAGGACCCCCTGTAAAACAAGGTTAAACAACACACACAGCAAAATGCAATACTGTTTCTATATGTACTGACACCACAGACAGTATATAGTATAATAACAACAAATCAGATTTATTCAGGGAACAGCAACACGGGAGGGGGCAATCAGGTTGATTAGTTTTTGCAAAGTTTAAATCACAGTGCTGTGCACATATATAGGGTCCTAAAAAGTCACACTCTGTGTACCCAGGATGGTGGGGGGCTAGCAAGGGTCGGTGCAGCTGGTTGGGGCCCTTTGATGGAAAAAACACAAGCACACACAAATTATAATCCGGAGCCCTGGGGCTCAGTTCGTGAAGAAATGAAACAGCAATAATCAGATGACATACTTGTAATTGATAACAGGTTGCAGGGAGAATACCCTTATTTGTACTCACAACACCCAAGCTGAGAACTGGATGGTGGATGTTCTTTCTGGATTGCCAGAAATAACAGGGCATGGAGACAAGGTCCTTGCAACTAGTCCGACACAAGCTGGGGTTTGCTTCCAGCTTCAGCATACAGCTCACAGTACATGGGACATGAAATAGTGAATCCCTACAAGCACTACGCACATTCATATGTAAAAGGAAAGTACTATACCAGGCAGGCTGCTCCTCGATCCCGATCGCACTTACTGCAAAACACCCGGGAGCACACACAGCAGCTTCAGTTCCTGACAGACCGAGCGTGATTCAGCAATATCTCCAGTCTTCTACAGGGTGAGCCTGGTTTCCACACTTCTGGTGCTTCTTTCTCCTCACAACTTGGATTTAGTCCAAACTGGCACTTACAACGGCTGCAGGCCAAAACTCAGGGCCTCACACACTCTTCCCGAGCGAAACTACATGCCGCAGCAGAAGCAGAGCTCTTCTCTCTTCACTGTTACTACTGATCTGAGCTTTCCAGTAACAGAGCAAGGCATTTCTTTTAGCACCACACCAGTTCTGTTGCTGGATTCAGCTGTCAATCACTGCAGAGCTCCCTCTGTTGGTGCAAAAAGGCGCCAAGGTCAAAACTACATTTCCCAGAGTCACTGCCTATACAATCCCCTTGTGGCTGGCTCAAAATTGAGAGTCCAAGTTCTGATTCGTCCACAGGCTCCATTTTATGGTCTCCCTATCATCCTGATTGGTCCAAGTCAGCAGTTCAGGACCAAAATGAAAGAGCTACACAGAAACAGTTTGTGCTGAAATAAAGACAGGTTAGACAAACTACATTTTCTCAGTCACTCTAAATGATTTCTGGCAAACAGTTATATCTTTCAACAAGGCTCCTTCTGCACATGTAGCGACGGCAGAAACAGAGCGAATTGACAGTAGCCTGGGCAGGATTCAGGCATTAGAATACATAGTCCCCCCTTTTTAATTAATTATGGCTACAAGCAGGCAGCTCTTAAAGAGACAGTACCAGAGGCTCTAAAAGCACTCGCACTTAAGCAGCTGAAACGCCAAACACCTCCAGACTTGGAGCATTCAGGCAAGCTCTTGGAAGACTTTTGGGAACCCCCATTTGCAGGGGTTACATACTGCCAAGGAACTGTCAGGTAAATCAGCCTGTTTTCTTAACACAAGCTGATACAAACAATTGAGAGTGTTGACGAGTTGACGAACTTGTGGTGACAGCATTTACCATGCGTCATAGGAGCTGGTTGCACCTGTTGCCTTAAACTGTTTTGGTTTCTTACACAGATTGGATACTATGTTTTTCTGTCCCTTCAAAAGAGCTTTATTTTCCTGGAGAGCAAAATTAGTGTACTAAGAGAGGACATACGAACATATGAAGAAGCCAGCAGAAGAAGGCCATTCGGTCTATCAAGCCTACTCGTATTGCAGGGTCCACAGCTTGAGCTAATGTCCTTGTCCTCCCTCCCCACTCCTCCCATCCTCCCTACCCATGATCCTTACCTTCCCCCATGCCTATCCCAGCCTTTCTTAAAGCTGCCCACTGTCTTCAACAGGATGACCTCTTCCGCCAGCACATTCCAAATGTCCACTACCCTCTCTGTGAAGAAGCGCTTCCTGACCTCCCTCCAAAACCTCCCACCCTCCAGCTTAAGACTGTGCCCCTCGTGTTATGGTTGCCACTCAGCTTAGAGAGACTCTCCTTATCAATCTTATTTATTCCTTTCAAGTACTTGAAGGTCCCAGTCATGTCACCTCTCTCTTGTCTTCCAGGGAGTACATGTTCAGTGCTCTCAACCTCTCCTCGTATGCCATGCCCTGCTGACCCACTATCATCTTTGTAGCCCTCCTCCGGACCTTCCCTGGTCGGTTGATGTCCTTTTTGAGGTGTGGGCACCACTACTGAACTCCATACTCTAGATGCTGCCAATTAGTTCACTGACTGACCCAGATGACACATTTTGAAAGTGATATGTTGCAGACTTTGTATTTCAGCAGTCTGTATCTTGCTGTAAAAAAATTACAGTCTTTTTTTCAATTCTTTGGTAACCAGGTAAGGCCCACTAGGTACAAGTTCCTGTTTTCAGGCATGACCCAGGAGCACTGGGGAGGTTAAGTGACTTGCTCAGAGTCACACAATATGCAAGAGGAGGTCATGGGAATCAAACCCAGGTCTGCTAGATGTACCAAGCTCATTCACAGCTCATTACTCTAACCTTTGGACTACACTGTCAGTTCTTTTCATGGACCTTTCAGCACACAGGTGGCCTTATTGTGTTCTAATCACACTGTAATTGAACTTTCTGTACCAATATCTCCGGTTAGCTTCATGGTCATGCAGTAAATATGGCTCAGTTATTCTATATATTTGTTGGAATTTATTATACATATTGTCAGGTTGCCCTTGTATGATGCACCAAGTGAAGAAGAGTCATACTGTTCCTAATTACATGATGTATTAATTTTATCTGTATTTCAGAACTTGGAACCAAGAAGTTTCATTGGTGATTATATCACTGGAAGGTAATAAAAATAACATTTTAAAAATAATACAGGTTCTAAATTCAGTGTGTGTTTGTGTGTGTGTGTGTGTGTGTGTGTGTGTGTGTGTGTGTGTGTGTGTTTATAATTAAGCAATATACATGACAGGGTATGGTATATCGTCATGCCGCAGGTACATTGTGAGGCATGCATGTGAGAAGTGATGATATCCCATGATATACCACACCCTAGAGTGTATTATTGCGATTATAAATTGGCCCTAAAGTGTTAGTAAATGGCTGATCTTTGTAATCAGTTTTGGTCCATGACGATACTGTGAGATATCATCACGGGTCAAAGTCTGCTTCAGCAAATCAGCTGCCAGGATTTCTCCTTGCCATTTTATAAGCACGCTTATAAAATGGGTACAACATTTACACAAATCTGATTGGCTGAAAGACTGTTTCAGCTGTGTCCTTATCAGGACATAACTTTACAACCGGCACTACCTGTGCCAACCTGACCCCACAACAGAAATGTATCAGTGTGCCCCCATCAGCAAAAAGTCGTGCCAGCTGACCGCAAACAGTTAAGCAAGCCAGAAGTCAGTCAATTGGCCCACCCGGCTGCCCATTCACCAGCAAGAACAACCCACCTTTGTTTTGTTTTCTTTCAGTTCTCCCGCTGATCCTCACTGGCCCTTACATGGCTGTGCAGCAATACCACTCCTGGCTTGGGCAACCCACTTTCATTTTCTTTTTTGGCTCTCCTGCTTCATTTTTTTTTTCTGGTTCTCCTGCTGATCATATTTTGTAGCTCAGTTCCTCACGCCCTGCCCCCCCCCACTGCCCTGCCCCATACTGCGGAGCTACTCTCCTCATTAGTGGCTCCCCATTACATGCGCTGTCGTGTTTTGAAAACCACGGTTGCTCTGAGAGACACAGTGCAAGAGAAAGCCACTGTGAGCTACCATGGCTACAAAGGGACATTCCCGCTAAGAGGATCGGTTCCTGTAAAAACAAAACCAGCACAACGAAGTCCCTTTGGGGCTTAGTGCCATACTCTCAATAAAATATTTAACTTTGAAGACTATTAAGTGCTGCCGTGGTTGTGCTTGTTTTGTCTTGACTAGTCTTGGCAAGCTCTATTTGGTTTGTGAGTGCATGGCATTGTGATTCACACACTGGTCCCTGTAAAACACATAAGTAAAATCCCTGTAAAACTATGAATACAATTAAAATAATATACAGTATGCCTGTTTGGGGGGGGGGGACCTGAGCACTATGTGTTATGGGGAAGGGAGAGCAGTATGTTTTTTGGGGGGCCTCTACTGGCCAGCTTGCCGGTGTCAATTACAGGACAGTACAGTAATAGGAAAACTATTTTTCCTATAGCCACTATGAAAAAACTCCGTTTTTGATAGTTGTGGACATTTTCTTACTTTTTTTTTAAATTTACTTGGGGGACCCATTTTATAAGCACAATAACACACTCCGAGGTGTGGGTTATGGCCTGATAAGAGCATTTCCCAGGTGCTAAAGGCACAAGTGCCTCATGCCTCATAATGCTCCTGGGGTGTGCTCTTATCAGGCCATAACCCACACCTCGCCGGGTGTTATTGCTTGCTTAATGCTGATGCATGAATACTGCGTACAGTCCCTGTGCTGCCAGTATCTAAGTAATTTCTTTGCAAAGTGCATTTAGATACAGTGTATATGAAAGGCATGATATAAATCCAAATTATACAATAGTAAAAACATTTCTTGTGCTCTGATTGGTCAGTGGCCACCTTATACTGTGATGTTATCCCAGCACATCACTGTATCATGATCTGGCACAGAAAAGACCTACTTACTGGTATAAGAAATTATATAGACCCCCTCCCACTCCAATTCATGCCTTCCACCATGACACACAGAATCCCCCCACCAATCTGACATTTTATCTTTTAACACATTAACTCACTTTTTACCTGCCTTTAGGAAAATTAAAGTGATTGGTGCCTTCAAGCCATCAGAACGATTGGCTTACAACCACAGAACTAGAGCCGTTCTCTAATTCTGTGGTTGTGAAGCCGATCGCTTCGACGACTTTTACTAGGATATTTTTTCATCTAAACCTGTTTTAAATACACTCTTTCTGCTGTTCCGCTCACAAACTGCCACAGGCATGCTTAACATGTCTCCGCTCCACTTACCACTCGGTGCCATTCAGAGCAAATGGAGACTGGAGGGATGCAGAAAACTTTACAAACTGGATGGGCAGGGACTGAAAAAAGAGAGAGTGAGAAAGAAAGAAACAGAGAGATGCAGGGGTGACAGGAAGCTACTGAGAGACACAGAAATACAGCAAAAACTAGTGGCCACAAGAGGAAGAGCAGAACTTTCTTTAAACTGTATACTTACTCATGGGAAAAAAAGCAGAAAACATATTTAAAAAAATGTATATTTTATTCTTTTTTTTTTAAATATCCATGAGCCACTGTATAATAGCAATAATGCACTCCAAGGTGTTGTGTGGGATAACATCAGGCAGCCTCGTGTTTCAACCACCCAAGACATGATGTTATCCCAGCACCCGTTGTGCATTACTTCTTAACTGTATTCTGGTTCTGGACAGTGATGCACATTCATCCCCGCTCATGTCCCAAGCACAGCCAAATATTTTAAGAATAAAATGCACCAGAATTAACAGGTTTGTAAAATTCTGTGGTCTGATACTATCTCAATGCTCATCTTCAAAGCAGCAGAATCACTAAATTATGGCAGACACTGAAACACAATGTACTTAGAGTTGAAGAGGTAACCAAGCCTGACTAACTGAAATAGAGGATTAACTGCAAGAATGAAAACTGAACTAACACTACGTCTTTCTTTTCCCATTACAATGTAAAGGTATTTTGCTCTATATACTGTATAGCTCCCCTCTGTATTTTTGCACTGTGTATGTATGTATTCCTCTGTTATCCTTTGTTCAGCTCTCCACCCCCAGGCTGCAACTGAAAATGAGCCCTCGGTCTCTGTTTGTTCACCTGATAAAATGTGTTTTTAAATAAAAATAAATTAGAAAAAATCTCTTATATTTCTGAGCACTGTTGCCTGCTGTTCCAGCTATGATATCATCCAATATCATTTGTTGTCTTTCACACTGCTGGTTCACATCTACATCCTAATTAAAACCTCTGTGTGGGAGGCTGACTTTGACAAATATGAGCAGCAGAACAAGCTGTGAGTTTGTGTGAGAATTAGGAGGTGAAATTACATTTCCAGAGGTGCTAAATATTCTCTCTGATGTCACAGTGACAGGTGGAAGCATTACTATCCAGCTGTCACCTTTCCAAGTACAGGCCAAACCACCTGTTCTACTGTCACAGCCAGGGGTTGGGAGATCATACTAACCCAACATGAAGCACAAGGCAATGCTGAGTGCCTTATATCTAAGGGTTAAATTGATGAAGGTAACCCAATCCCTGGAGGTCCTTAATATTATTATTAAACTGCTTTAATTTTTTTAAATTAATATTTCCATTATTTAAGTTCTGATTGTTTTATTTTACGAGATAGCCAACTGTTAACCCTTTAGAAGGTGAGAGAGTCAATCAGAATGTTCCACTTCTAGCCAATTTTTACAGTTCTAGTAAACTGCTGGGTCGTCCTTAGGCTCAGTTTTGTCTCACCAAAGAAAACAGTTTGCATTTTTTTCTGCAGCATTCCTGGATACAGTATCTGCCTGGTACCTGGTATGTTGCCAGTATGGTCATAGACTGGTGTGATCTGACTACCAAAGAACACTGCTCTGGTGGTTTAACCGAGTCATTCAGTTCAGTACAGTAGTTACCAATAAGAAATGTATGGTTTACAAGGGGGATCCCCAGCACTGCGACCCCAAGGGCTACATCTGCTGCCTGGAGTGACTCCTGTAAAGGGAGATCACCAGCAACAGGGCCCCCGATTGGGACACAACTGTTTGAAGCAACTTTTGTCACTGCTACCCGACATGGCTTTACCAGGTGTCTCTGCAGCAGTGGGAGCCTCAGCTTGTTAACTGCATCCTTGCAGGGCTTTACTGCCAGGTCTATGGCCAATAAGACCGCCATAATATCAGAACTGGTGGCTTCCATAGATCTGTCTTGCATCACTGAGACATGGCTGGGGGATGCCTCTGTCCCTATGTTGGCAGTGTCTGTCCCATATGGCTTCTTGGTAGTACACTGCCTGAGGAAGTACCACAAGGGAGGGGGTGGTGGTGATTTGTTTTAAACTGGAATGGGGCCTGACAGTGCACCCAGTGTGGGACACCAGTTCTTTTGAGTGCGTGGCAGTGAGGGGGGAGTCCCGGACTTCAGAAGGAGCCTACCTCTGGGTACATTGTCCGGTGGGACAGTATGTGCTGTTTGATGTGGGTGCTGAGTGGGGAGTACATGCACCATGTCCAGGGTGGGTGGCAGAGGTGGCAGTGCCTCAGCAGAGCTAGTGGCTGTACCTGACACCATGGTGCCTGTGAGTGTTGCCTGTGCCATGGAAGTGCATGTGGCATTAATGTAGCTCCCTCCACCAAACATGGTCATATATATATGTAGTAGTAGTAAAAGATTTATTTTTATACAGGAGGTTGGCATATACCATCATTAGGTTCAGAGAAAACCTGTTTTCAAGATGATCTTAAAACTGAAGGTGGACAAAGCAACAGGGCCTGATGGGATTCATCCCAGAATTCTAAAAGAACTAAGGGTAAAACTAGTGATGCCACTGACTACCCTCTTTAACGAATCATGGGAGGATGGGGTGGTACCTGAGGACTGGAGGAGGGCAGATGTGATTCCACTTCACAAAAGTGGGAGCAGGGCAGAAGCAGGCAACTACAGACCTGTTAGTTTAACCTCAGTGATAGGGAAAATGATGGAATCACTTCTGAAGGAAAGAATTGTCGAGTACCTAGAGGCCAGAGGGACACAGGACCCAAGGCAGCATGGATTCACAGCGGGAAGGTCATGTCAGATGTATCTAATTGATTTCTTTGACTGGGTGACCAAAGTAGTAGATCAGGGAGGGGCTGTGGACATGGCATACCTAGACCTTAGCAAGGCATTTGACACAGTCCCACACAAAAGATTAATATACAAGTTAGCCAGCCTGGGAGTGGGTCCCTAGATGGTAGCCTGGGTAAAAAATTGGCTGGAAAACAGGACACAGAGGGTAATAATAAATGGAGTCCACTCTGAAGAAAGGAGGATTACTAGTGGGGAACCGCAGGGTTCAGTACTAGGACCGGTCCTCTTCAATGTCTTTATAAGCGACATTGCAGAGCGACTGGAAGGAAAAATATGTCTCTTTGCAGATGACACAAAGATCTGCAACAGAGTTGATACACAAGGTGGGGTGGAAAGGATGAGAAGGGACTTGGCAAGGTTGGAGGAATGGTCAAATGCATGGCAGCGTAGATTCAATGCTAAGAAGTGCAAGGTAATGCACCTGGGAAACAAAAACCCAGGGGAAGAGTACACAATGGGGGGTGAGATACTAATAACAACAAAAATGGAAAGGGACCTGGGGTAGTCATATCAGATGACATAAAGATGGGCAAGCAATGTGAGAGGGCAGTAAGGAGGGCTGGGGGGATACTGGGATGCATAGGGAGAGGCATCACCAATAGAAAACAGGAAGTTTTATCCCTCTGTACAGACAGCTGGTGAGACCCCATCTGGAGTACTGTGTGCAGTTCTGGAGACCCAATCTCTGCAAAGACATAAACAGGATGGAGGCAGTCCAGAAGAGGGCAACTAAAATGGTGCAGGGTCTGCACCGGAAGACATATGAAGAGAGAGACTTAAGGAGCTTAATATGTATATCCTTCGAGGAAAGGAGGGAGAGGGGGGACATGATAGAAACCTTCAAGTACCTCAAGAGAATCAACAAAGTCCAAGAGGGTAGCATCTTTCAGAAAAAGAGGTGTGCAAGAACAAGGGGGCACAATTTGAAGATAGAGGAGGGCAGCTCAGAGGTAATGTAAGGAAGTATTTTTTCATGGAGAGGGTTGTGGATGCATGGAATGGCCTTCTGGAGGAGGTTGTGGAGTCAAAAACAGTGGTGGAATTCAAGCATGCATGGGACAGTCATAAGGCAATTCTAGTGGGTGGGGGTAGGAATAAGTAGGCTGTTGGTTAACTAGGATCTGCAGGTTATCCATTAGGTAGGGAAATGGGCAGAATGGGTGGGCCAAGTGGTCCTTATCTGCTGTCAAATTCTATGTTTCTATCCTGTGTGTACAGGGACCTTGTTATCCATGCCCTGCAATATGTGTATTGTCAGTTGAACTCTCTGCTGCTGGCACATGGGTTTATGCGGACAGACAATGTGAGAGTGATGCACACTGTTGGGACACACCTGACAGCTGGGGAGAGATATTATTTGACAGAAGCATCCTAGATTAGGTAACACACATTGCTGTAATGTATTTTCTGACACACTACTGGCAACCCATGTTCCTGCACCCAGGCAATTTCAACATATGAATGTATACATGTCCAGCTCTAATGACATGCTAATCTGTTGTTTTGCCCACTGACTGCCCAATGAGGCTTATTTGATAGCCTGGCTGAATATAGCAAATTTGCCCACTGTGCTAAAAGATTTTGCGCTTGCATATTGTGCAATGCACCATACAAATGCACCATGCAATGCAGTTTGTGCATTTGCACGGTACAAAAGGCACAAATGCAATGATATCTGTATTTTTTCTCTGTTTCAGGAGATACTCAGACTGTGGCTCTGTTTGTGGCTCAGAGCCATGTATACCTTGTAAAATTGTACTGATCTTAGCGTTGGTGCCTCTGTATATATATTCCTGTACATATCTTAACTGTGCTTACTGTCTACTAGTTATGTTCACGTGGTTCTATTTTGACTCTGTATACTGCCTAACTTGTGTCATGTTGTCCTCTGTATGAACCTGTATCTCACTGTATCTGTATCTCATTGTACTCTCCAGGGTTGTACCTGAAAATAGGCATATAACTTGTCTAGTGTATGTACCTGGTCGACAAAAGCTAAATAAATGAATAAATGTCATGATGTAGCCATGGACAGGGGTTTTCTGCAGGAGTGGATGGCCTTTGTTGCCGAGAGGGTGTTGGAGTGGCTGAAATGGCTCATCCTTAGCGACTTCAACACCTAGGTGGATGACGAGAGCTTGTCCAGCACAAGGGGCTTCCTATCCAGTATGGAGTCCCTTCTGGCCTCTCTTTTTCTTCCACGTCCGGGACCCACCGTTTTAGCCATGCCCTCGATCTGGTGTTCTCACTGGAATGTGAGGTTGCCATCACCAAAATTGATCCGGTCATCTGGTTGGATCACTGCACTGTCAGGTTCAGTTTTAGCACCCCCCCCCCAGTTGTCCCACTCCCTGTGAAAATGATCCAGTTCCACCTTTTAAAAGGGATACAGCTTAAGGGACTGTTGGCAGAACTGGACATTTTGTCAGTGCTGGAGGCCTGTGCTAGTGGTCCAGGGGAGGCCATGGCAGCTATAACAGGGCTATCGTGGATGCCCTGGACCACTTGACACCAGTCCGTGTATGTCCCCTGGTTTTGCACCTTGGTTTGCCATGGTTTGACGGTGAGCTAAGGATGTTAAATCTAGGGGACAAAGGTTAGAGAAGTGCTGGAGGAAACCAGATCCCAGGAGAACAAGCTGGTTCTGATGAATCATTATGATGACTGTCAGAATGCAATCATCAAAAAGGCAGCGTTTATGTCAAGGATGATTGCAGCTGGGAGGAATTGACCGGCTCAGCTCTTTCAGGTTGTAGACAGGCTATTACATCCTATCTGTCTGGAACCTGAGAGAGCATTTTCAGCTCAAAAATGGAGGAGTTCACTCGATTCTTCCCGGACAGAGTGTCCTCTGTGAGGGCTGGGATTTTGATGAGTGGAATACCAGCATCCAGCAGTGTTTGGCCTCGGGATGGCAGATGTGTTCGGCCTGAGTGGGGAGAGTTCCATCCAGTTACAGCGACAGAGATCTGTGAGGTGATCTCAGGCCTTAAACCAACTTCCTGCGACTTGGACCCAGGCCCGACACGCCTACATGTGGGCTGTGTTGGAGCTCTTGGACCGATGTTCGCTGAGATTGTTGGGAGTTCTTTAGTGGCGGGGATTTTCCCAAGCCTGTTAAGGTGGCTCTGGTAAAGCCTCTGCTGAAAAAAACATCATTGAACCCTGATGTCTTGGCCAACTATTGACCTATCTCAAACCTTCCCTTTCTTGGGAAGATTTTGGAGAAAGTAGTTGTGGAACAGCTTGAGTTTCACCTCACAGAGTCTCAGATTTATGAATCTTTCCAGTCCGGGTTTAGGGCCAGACACAGCACGGGGATGGCATTAATTAGGGTCTGGAATGACCTGCTCATGGTGAGGGATAGAGGAGAATAAACTATTCTCATTCTCCTCAATTTGTCCTCTGCTTTTGACACTGTGGACCATGGGATGTTATTGGACCGACCGTGGAAGTACATAGGATTCACTGGCAAGGTTATCAGCTGGTTTTAGTCCTTTCTGTGGGGCAGGTTTCAGAGGGTCATTTTAGGGAATAATTCCTCCGACCTGACAGCCATGCCCTGTGGAGTGCCTCAAGACTCTGTCCTTTCCCCCATGTTGTTCGTAGTGTATATGCTGCCCCTGGGCCAGGTCATTAGGTGGTATGAGCTGAGCTTTCATTACTACGCCACCAAGATAGAGAAGTCATTCAGGAGCAGGACAGGGGTAAATACAGAAAAAGGCAAAGGCAGTAAAGACAGGGATGGAGCTAAAAGGGGTAAGGCCATCAAAAAATGGAGGGTGATGAATACCAATGCCCGTAGTCTGTGTAACAAGCTCCCTGAACTAGTGGCTTTGATGGAAGAGGGATGCCTGGATATTGTGGCTGTCACTGAAATATGGTATACAGAGAACCATGACTGGGATGTCAACTTACCAGGATACACAATCTACAGGAGGGACAGGGAGGGTAAAAGAGGAGGAGGAGTAGCTCCGTATGTAAGGGAAGGGATTAAAGCAACAGAACTAAAGAGTAAACATGAAGTAGATGAGTCACTGTGGGTCACCCTGGAGACAGGAAATGGCACCACAATCCACATGGGGGTTGTGTACAGACCCCCATCTCAGGGGGAGGGAATGGACAATGAAATGAGAGAAGGCATCCTTAAAATGGCAGAAAAAGGGGAGATATTGTTAATGGGGGACCTGAATATGCCAGATGTTAACTGGAGCACCTTTGCTGCAGGCACATCCAAGAGCAGGGTCATTCTTGATGCCTACAAGGGGCCACACCTCAGACAGCTAGTGTTGGAACCCACTTGGGAGGGAGCAATGTTAGACCTGGTACTCTCAAATGGGGACAGAGAAAGGCTCTTGGTTTTAGAAGTGGGTAGCCATCTGGGAACAAGCGACCACCAAACAGTGTGGTTCACAATAAACACACCCATAGAGTCAAGCCATATAAAAGCAAGAGTACTGGACTTTAGGAGGGCTGACTTTGGGAAAATGAGAGAGTGCCTCAGAAAAGCACTAGCAAATGGGCAAGAAGGAGGAGTGGAGAAACAGTGGGGAATAATCAAAACAGCCATCACAGAGGCAATATGCCTTTTTGTGAAGTGAATCAATAAAACAAAACGAAGGAAAAAAACACTACAATTTTCAAAAGAGGTGGCACGGAAGGTTAAGGAGAAAAGGACAGCATTCAGGAAATGTAAGGAAATACAGAAGGAGCAGGACAGGGAACTTTATCAGTTAAAGCAGAAGGAGACAGGAAAGGCAGTCAGAATAGCAAAGCCCAAACCGAGGAAAAGATAGCCCATTCTTTTATGAAGGGGAATACAACCTTTTATAGGTACATTAGGGAGTGAAGAAAGACCAAGGAAGGGATACAGAGACTTAATAAAAGGGAGGGAATGTGTGCAGAGGGTGATAGAGAAAAAGCAGGGATACTGAACGAATATTTCTGCTCAGTATTCACAACAGAAGAGGAGGGGGAGGTACCTAAACCAAACAAGAGAAACACTCTGGATAGGGGGGGTCTATACCAGTCCATTCACAGAAGCAAGGGTTTTGAAAGAACTCTTGAAACTGAGGGTGGACAAAGCATTGGGGCCTGATGGGATTTGCCCCAGAATTCTGAAAAAACTAAGGGTAGAACTACTGACACCACTGACTACTCTCTTTAACAAATCATGGGAGGATAGGGTGGTACCTGAGGACTGGAGGAGGGCGGATGTGATTCCACTTCAGAAAAGTGGGAGCAGGAAACTACAGACCAGTTAGTTTGACCTCAGTGGTAGGGAAAATGATGGAATCACTTCTGAAGGAAAGAATTGTTGAGTACCTAGAGGACAGTGTGGCACAAAACCCAAGTCAGCATGGATTCACAGCGGGAAGATCGTGTCAGACAAATCTTTTTTTTTGTACTTTCTTTTTATTGATTTAATAAAAAGACATTACAGCTTTCTTTTCCCTCATGCAAGAGGAGTCATTCAGTTACAATGGCAAAATATGAAATATCACTTTGTTCTAGCTCTTACATAGTATGCAGCAGGAGTGGGGGATAAAATAAAATAATTGGCAGATTTCACCAACTGTCCCATAAGAAAGTCCAAGTTGCCAGCCGCTTCATGGCTAAGGTGACAGTCCGTTTACTAGGTAGAATATCCCAAACTTTGAACTGCACTAACCAGTAGTGCTATGACCTTTCAAAGAGAAAATATATTAAAGGTAGACATGGTTCCCATGCACTCCACTGTCTCCTGCTCCTCCCACCCTCCATACAAACAATTAGCTTAGAAAAGATCTCAGTATACAATATGAGCAATTGAAATAACATGAACAAAATTTTAAACTGGGTCAGTATAACTATGAGAAGGGATTAAACAACACTACCCCCCTCTCCCAAGATATCACTTCACCCTCAGTATCCCAGTCTCTAACTTTTAACTATTAGGCAAAGTAAAATGAGTGACTAAAGGAAAAGTCAAGAGTTAGTACTTAGCCTTCCTCCGAATCAGAGCTGACCACCACATTTTCCAGTACTGGTTTACTGCTGAATTCAGTAGCCGCTTTTTCAGCCCAGCGACCCGCGTCCTTCGGGTCTGTAAATTGCCAACTCCGACCCCCATATGTGACTCTTAGATGGGCTGGTAGCAAGAAGGAGTGTGCTATCCCCAACAAACGAAGTTTCTGGCAAACTGCGTCGAATTGTTTTCTCCTTGAGCATGTCTGGTAGGAGAGATCAGGAAATAGCTTGATTTCATGGTTCTGGATCTCCAAGAGAGAAGCTGCATGATCTGCTCCTATTAGAATGTCCCTGACCTCCGGACCCATCGTCTTCAGGATCACCGTCCTCGGTTGACCCTCGTCTGCAGGCCATACCCTTGGTGTTGCTCGGTACTCCTGCCGCAGAGCTGTCCATTCGAAATCCTCAGGGATTGATAGGGTCTCAACCAGCCACTGCCACATAAAGGACAAAAGGTTCACCCCTTCCACACCTTCAGGTAGGCCAACTACTCTGACGTTCCCCACCCGAATCATATTCTCCACTCCCTTCAGGCGATATCTTAGTTGCTGGTTTTCTTTCACCAAGGTAGTTGCTGTAGTCTGAGCTGCTAGAGATCGCTTGTCTGCATCAGCGACAGTTGAGCTCAGTGCTGTTATCGCTGCATCATGAGTCTTCAATTTAGAAAGTGTTTTTTCAAGTTTTGAGTCCATCACTCTGACAGATTCTACGAGTGCTTGCCATGGAGGGTCCTTAGAAGTAGCAGGCCCCACCGCGTGGTCTTGATCAGAACTAGGAGGTTGAGGTTGAGATGCAGTAGAAGGCCTCAAATTTGCAGCCGAATGAGGCTGATTTTGTTTAGTACACCCCATCACAAGTCTGGTAACGTTCGAGAGCTGAGAATCTGCAGAATTCACTGAGTTCAGCTGAAATAAAAGGTTCAGCTAAAATTATGTGTTTTAGTCAGTAAATTAGGAGCAAGAAGTGCAGAGCTGTAGAAAACACTTCCTGCCTGGAAGCTGGCTCTCTGGCGCCCCCCATGTCAGACAAATCTATTAGATTTCTTTGACTGAGTGACCAAAGTAGTAGACCAGGGAGGGGCTGTGGATATGGCCTACCTAGATTTTAGCAAGGCATTTGACACAGTCCCACACAAAAGATTAATATACAAGTTAGCCAGCCTTGAAGTGGGTCCTAAGGTGGTAGCCTGGATAACAAATTGGCTGGACAACAGGACGCAAGGTGAATAGTAAACGGAGTTCACAGTGAAGAAAAGAGGGCAACTAGTGGGGTGCCGCAGGATTCAGTTCTGGGACCGGTCCTCTTTAATGTCTTTATAAGTGACATTGGAGAGCACCTGGAAGGAAAAGTATGTATCTTTGCAGACGACACAAAGATCTGCAACAGGGTTGATACACAAGGTGATGTGGAAAGGATGAAAAGGGACTTGGCAAAGTTGGAGGAATGGTCAAATGTATGGCAGCTCAGATTCAATGCAAAGAAGTGCAAGGTAATGCACCTGGGAAACAAAAACCCAGGGGAAGAGTACACAATGGGGGGTGAGGTACTAACAACAAAAATCGAAAGGAACCTGGGATTAATTATATCAGATGATCTTAAGGTGGGCAAGCAATGTAAGAAGGCAGTAAGGAGGGCTGGGGGACACTGGGATGCGTAAGGAGAGGCATCAACAGTAGAAAACAGGAAGTTGTCATCCCTCTGTACAGACAGTTGGTGAGGCCCCATCTGGAGTACTGCGTGCAGTTCTGGAGACCCCATCTCTGCAAAGAGATAGACAGAGTGGAGGCTGTTCAGAAGAGGGCAACCAAAATGGTGCAGGGTCTGCACCAGAAGACATATGAAGAGAGACTAAAGCACCTTAATATGTATAACCTCAAGGAAAGGAGGGAGGGGGGACATGATAGAAACTTTTAAGTACCTCAAGGGAATTAACAAAGTCTAAGAGGGTAACATCTTTCAGAAAAAGAGATGTGCAAGAACAAGGGGGCACAATTTGAGGATAGAGGGGGGATGGCTCAGAGGTAATTTTAGAAAGTATTTTTTCACAAAGAGGGTTGTGGGTGCATGGAACAGCCTTCCTGAGGAGGTTGTGGAGTCAAGAACAGTGGGAGAATTCAAGAATGCATGGGACAGACATTAAGCAATTCTAGTGGGGGTGGGGTAGGAGGAAATGAGCTGTTGGTTAAGTAGAATCTGCAGCTTATCCATCAGGTAGGGAAATGGACAGATTAGGTGGGCCAAGCGGTCCTTATCTGCCGTCAAATTCTATGTTTCTATGTACGCTGATAATACTCAGCTCTACCTGTCCTTTACACCTGGAAGATTGGATGCCGTCGACGTGCTGAATAAGTGTCTGGCTGAGATCTGGGATTGGATGTCAGTCAACTGACTGGGGCTCAACCCAGGTAAGACCGAATTATTGGTGGTGGAGCTGGGCCAAATGGGGGTCTGGGCGACCTCTGGGGAAAGTCTAGGGTTTTTATTGGCCAAACTAAACTAGAGGCCTCCACTAAGGTTAAAAATGTGGGAGTTGTTATGGACAGTGGGCTGACGCTTGATTCTCAAGTGTCGGCCATTGTTTGTGTAAGTTTCTACCATCTCTGCAACATCGTCCAAATTAAGTCCCTTGTCCCTCCTGAAGACCTGGCCACCCTAGTACATGTGTTTGTCACCTCCATGCTTGATTACTGTAATACCTTTTTACCTCGGGGTCAGTGGAGGTGTGCTGAGGTGCCTGCAGCTGCTGCAGAACGCTGCATCCTGTCTATTGATGGGTCTGCCAAGATCCTGTCATATTACGCTGGTTCTGCGTGAACTGCACTGGTTGCTAGTGCATTGGTGCATCTCCTTTAAATTAGGTCTTTTGACCTATTAGACCCTACATGGGTTGGGTCCAGGTTACCGGAAAGAGCTCCTGCACCCCTACACCCCAGGTCGTTCCCTTAGGTCAGCGGGGGAGGCACTCCTGGAAGTGCCAAGGATGAGCAAATATCATCAGGTGATCGAGCCTTTGAGACTGTGGCCCCAGTATTTTGGAACTCTCTTCCGAGCTACCTCTGGCAGGCGCCTTCCTTGGAGAGCTTTAAAAGGGGTCTGAAAACCTTTTTATTTCAAGTTGCCCTTGATTCATGATTAGCAGAATTATTTATATTTTTAGAGAGCTGTTTGATGAATTTTGTTATTGATTTTATTGAACTGACTAATCATGAGCTATGTTTACTGTCAATGGGCGCTATGCATGAAGGGGCGGAGTGGCTATGCACCATGTATCCTGGGTGCGTAGCCACTCACACCATTGCACCCCTTGTGCGGGATACACAAATGGGGGCTCACAGACCTAATGCACCCGATCCCCCATGTCCGTGGACTGCACCACGCCAGGGGCATGCCAGCACTATATGGTATGCACTAAAGCACATAGTGCTGGCTGCATGGGTGCGGAGGATGGCGCAGGGTACGCCAGGGTAGACCCTGCCATAACCTTCTGTGCGCCACCATGGATGCCTACCACCGGATGCCAGGGGACCAGGACAGTGCTCCCAATGCCGCCCCTGCCCACTAGGTGGCTGAAGTGGGCAGGAGCAGTGGGACAGGCGAGTTGCCCCAGTGTGTTAATTTTCCCTAGATGCTAGATTGAGTACCATTGGTAGCTTCTTAGTGTGCTCTACAACAGAATCTTGGTAACACACTCCAGATGCATATGTATCCCAAAGAGATATTACAACAGATAACATGCCTGGTATCTGACGTATCCATTGAGCTCTGTGTCTACCAACTAAATTCACCCACAACACACTGCATAGGCAGGTGGACTATGGGACATGGACGTATAGGTGTCTGGCACTACACAATTAAATCATGGGACATAACAGAACCATTCCATCTGCTCACAGTAAGTACAGCTATGCACATTTATAGAGACACCTACCGACACTGTGGCGTAGTGGTGGCACTGGGATGTTGCGGGGGGGGCACTGTGCCACATGCCCTCCTACGGGGGGTACGGCCACATTGTAGTTGGGGCACAGCCATCATTGCAGGCGTGCGGGCCAGAGGAGGGTCCTGAAGCTGGGATCCTGTGGTGTGCCAGGAGGGCACTGATTGTCAAGGGCTGGGCCCATGAATGGTCTGGCCATAGGGGCTCTGCTGCGCAGGTCCAGGTGCCTGCAGTAGACATGCACTACCCCGGACCCACGCTCACCGCACGAGGGATCCATTGTTGGACCTGGGATGGGCATGCCATTGAATGCCAGCCTGGGTCCATGACTCTGCCCCTGGCCACCCTGTGGAGTACTGCGTGCTGGGGGGAGGATCCATGGACAGGTTGCCGGCATTGGTGAATGCCAGTATGGGTACACCTGTCCATGGGGCGCAGGGCCACAGGTGGGGTATGTGACTTTTCCACGTACTCCCGCCCACTTCATGCATAGTGCCCAATATTTGTAAGGGTGCCCTGAACCTTCAGGGGAGAGCACCCAAAATAAATAAAATCTACTGCTACTACATCTACTACTACTGGGGGCTCTGCAGTAGCAGGGATCCATATTTTCTTATTGTGTACTGGCACATTTTTACCAGGGGGAACTCCACAGCAGCAGGAGCCCAGATATTATCACTGCTGCCTGATATGGCTTTACTGGGGAGTTTTGTAGCAGTTAGAGCCATAATTATCTCAGAATGAGACCCCCAGCAGCAGGACTCCCAATCATTAAAACTGCCATCCAATGTGTGACTCTTGGAGAGGGATCCCCAGCAGTGGGACCTTTGACTGTTGTAACTAGTGCCTGAAGCAGCACTGCTCGGGGGATCCCAGCAGTAGGACCCCCTATTGATGAAATGGCTGCCATGTGTGGCTCTGGGAAGGGTTTTCCCAGCAGCAGGCGCCAAGGCCTCCTGGAGGAAAAGTCATTCAGAGCACATGGAGGTCTCTCAGTAATGGAAGGCCAAGGACCAAAACTGTGCCCAGAGTTGGAGGAGGGAGGATCCATGCGAGTGGGAGCCCACGAGACTAAATGCCACTTGAAGAGGCAGGAAAGGGCTCTCCCAGCAGCGAGCGCTCACAGAAGGAAAAGGCAGCAACAGCAGCATGAGGTGGTTTCCCCAGCAGTAGGACCAAAATGATGCCTGGAATGTCAGCAGAAGCCCCCAGAAGAGAACTGTCATTCAGAGTAGCAGAAAAGGGTCTCCCCAGCAGCAGGACTCCCAGGGCAGAAACAACGCCTGAAGTGTCACTCATCAGAAGGGATAGAAATGAACTGTTCTTTACTGTTACAGAGGCAACAGCCACAGGGTATGACTTGCTTGAATGAATCAGGTTTTAGGAACACGTAGCAGTTTTCCAGTCTTGTTTGTGAATGTAGCTATAGATTTTTTTTGGGCCATCCCAAACTCAGAGCAAAAGCTTCTTTAATTTGGGAAACAAGTTATAGCAGTCTCCAAACCACTGACATCCTGTGTGACCCTGCACATAATAATTGACCTCCTTCTGCTTTAGTCCACCTAGGCGTAAAATCTGGCAGAAGCATGACTCAAGTGAAAATGACATGTTGCATCTCAGCTGGCCTCCCCTGAGTTACTAAATTGCTAAAATTCCCCCATCAGCATCTCACTCAGTGGTGCAGAGTTATGTGGAACTACTTTGGCCTCTGGCAACCAGGATTCATGTTTATGCTTGTGCCGTCTGTCACAAACGCACTCTGCAGGTCAGGCCCTCTGCCCCACAGTGCCAAACTCAGAGTGTAACAGTATGAACAGGTAACAGACAGGGTAACCCTCCTGTCTGCTTTGGGTCTGAATCACCTTTAGCCTCGAGTTCTGGTGGGATTTAAACTGTGAACCTTATGCTAGCATACCCAAATGCGCAAGCTCAGATAAAATAATCTTTGGTGGGAGGATGCAATATATCTTTCGCCTAAGGCAACTAACCAGGTATCCAAAATTAACCCTTTTCAACTCTATAAGAGACCTAGGTATTTCTTACCTTATTATACAAGTGCAGTAAAAATACAGACACTTCACATGCAAAAAGAAACTGAGCAGACACCCAGGCAGTATTTCAAAGAAAATGTTGTTTACTAAAATATGATAAAAACAGGTACAATTAGTTACAGCACAATATATCATAAATCTTACAATCATGTAAAACAAAAATGAAGTTACAGAACAAACATTCCTACCACAGATACTTAATTCTTTTCTAAGTATTACCTTTTAAGTGCTGTTTAAGTTAGAGATCTTTCTGTCTCCGAGCCCAAGAGTCATGTCACATTTCCCAGATACAATGTTTCATTTCTAACTCTATCTGCCCCACCCCCTTTTGATGAGGTCAGCTAGATCCTCCCTTAGATTTTAATTTCTAACATAGTTATCCCTGAGGATGTGAGTCATTACTTTGAGAAATCTTTAACTAGCCATTTCCCAAATATGACAGTCTTTAATCAAACATTTCTCTTTGATGTCCCTTCTCCTTATTTCCTGCTGCTAGTGTGATCTGAGGGTGGTATGACTCTTCACATACTTCTGACTATGTACTAAAATGAAAGTAACCAACCCAATTATGTTTCTTCCTGTAACGTCATAAAACTCACATTTAGTTTCAACTTCAAAAGCCTGGGCAGGTCATACAAGGTAATAAAGTACCCCTCTGTGAGGAAGTCTTAATTAAATGGTTCTCCTGGTCAGTTTAATGACATCCTGTGGTTTCAGCTACTGACCTTTAAAGTTAAAGGCCACATTTCTCACATACTGACATTTCATACACAGACCATTTATTTATAATATAACTATTCCAATTCCTATTCCAGTCCAAGATGGTAGCATCTTTCAGAAAAAAAGATGTGCAAGAATAAGGGGGCACAATTTGAAGATAGAGTGGGGACGGCTCAAAGGTAATGTGAGGAAGAATTTTTTCACAGAGAGGGTTGTGAATACATGGAACAGGCTTCCTGAGGAGGTAGTGAACTCAAAAACAGTGGAGGAATGCAAGAATGCATGGGACAGACATAAGGCAATTCAAGTGGGGGGTAGGAGGAACTAGGCTGTTGGTTAACTAGGATCTGCAGCCTATGCATTAGGTAGGGGAAATAGGCAGACTAGGTGGGCCAAGCGGCCCTTACTGTATCTGCCATCAAAGTCTATGTTTCTATTATACAATAACCATAAGCAGGTGGCAGAGTGTCACACCATCCACCAAAGAGGCTGGCAAGGGAGACTTATGCTCCCCCGGGAAGAGTGCTTTTCTGCCCTAGTTGCTTGCCTACCCTGCTGCTGGCTGCACGATGCAGAGGCATGCAAGACTATATGGCACACAAGATGCGGGAGTGCCATCAGGACATCAACCTGTTAGGAGTAACATGGCAGAACATTTCAAAAGGCAGGGAAAAAATCAGGAGGAAAACTGGATGGGGTTCAGAGTAGGCAGCCGAAGCCATGATTCAACAGGCCAGCCCACAGGTTTCTCCCTCTACAGCTCCCCCTTCCTAAACTATGTCCCCAGTCCCATAGGGGACATGCCTGGGACACCAGGGGTATTAACCACGGTGGGGGGGGGGGTCAGCAAAGGTGACTGTATGAATTCCTTCCCAAAAACACTGCCTAAACAGTGTGTTACATGTATTTACTTATTTGGTTTTTGATAATTGGGCAAGTGCCCAACACAATAACATGCCTTTTTTCAATCCTGACCAGGAAGAGTACAGTTAAAGGAACAGTGCAGTACAAAATACAGTAAAAAATGATTACATAAGAGATTTATAGTATCACAGTACAGTACAAAAATTAAGTAGCAAAGAAGTACTGTACACTGTGTAGGTACATCAGCAGCAAGTGCAAAGGCATCAGAATAAATACATAGTAAAGAAAATACAGCAGACAGTTTTCAGCATAAATAACATACATTGCACAACAGGCAATATAGCTCACCCAAGTGTGGAAATGCAGATCAACCAATGATGAAATAACGGAGGTCAAGTAAGTAATTTAAGCATAATATAGGATGGCTAATAGGCACAAAAATTCAGGGAGGCAAGAAACCGCTACGAATCAAAAGCCTTTAGATGGTGGTAAACCTCTCTTTTGAAACAGGCATGGGAGGGGGAGAGCCAGAGGGCAACTGGGAGAGAGTTCCAGTAATTTGGTGTGAAGTGGCAGAAAGCCTGAATCCCTATATTGGTAGTATTCCTAGGAACAGTTAGAAGGGACAGCTCACCAGGCAGGAGAGGGTAAACCAGGTCAGGGGGTTTCAACAATGCAGTTAGAGGGGACAGTACCCCAGCCCAAATAATTTTGTTAGTAAAGGCACCTGTGGCAAAAGAATGACATGCCGCAGAAGACTTGTCTATGCTTTGATGGGGCAGCGGGTGACCTCGCCATAGACCCCCAAATGTTATAAAGTGGTGCGCATCTCCCAGCATCCTCTGGACACTCATTTTGTTTCAGTGGCTGCATGGTAGCGGGCTTCCTGCCCACACTCCTGTCTTTCTTATCTGCCACTCAGTCAGTACTTGGGCATCCTTCTCCTTCTCCCTGCAGCCATGTCCTACATTTTGCCTTCCCTGCTGCCATGCTGCTATTGCTTTCGCTGTACTGTGGCTGACTGGTCAGGCCCCTCTGTTTGGTAATCCTGTATGGGGTTTTTCCTTTCCAGATCTGGTCTGGACACTGCGTCTGTCTGTTGTGGGTTGTGTTCCTTACTGTACTGCCTGGTCGGGCCTTCTGTTGGGGACTTTGCTTCCTGCTCTCTGTGACTGCCCTCCTTCTTGCCTGCTGGCCGCTCTGACCCTTTGTTCTGCCCTTTCACTCTTGCTGCCTCAGTCTGTGCTGGGGGGTGTCTTGGCTCTGCTGCTTTTCCCTGCCTGTGCACCCCCAGGCTCCTGTTGCCTTCAGGGGTTGTTCTGTGTGTGTTTTCCAACCCCCCTGTGCCTGCCCCACCAGTCTGACTTTTTTTTTATTGAAATTTTTTGGCCCCACATTGCTGGGCTGATCCTCTGGGCTGAGGAACCACCAGGCAATTCACAGTCCTCTGCCTGTCCCACCATAACTTGCCCCCATGGAGCCTCAGTTTACCCTCCGGGCAGGGGTAGGGAAGGGGTGGCCGTGTACACCCTCAGTCATGCACATCATTGGGCACCTAAACGGTGGCAGTAAGGCCTACCCTGGATTTACCGAGGTGCCACCAGAAGCAAGCACTAGGGTCGAGCTTTTGTTCCTGGATCCCACAGTCCTTTGGCAACATTGGCACACACACACACACAGAGACCGATGCAACGAGCATGAGTCTCACGGCTGACGCCACCCCCTCCTGACATGGCGTCCTCCACTGCACCTCCACCTGTAATCACCCAGGTGGCAGTATTGCAGTGGGAACAGCAACCCTCCCTTCCTGGAGAAGGAGAGCGGTCCATGGGACACTCAATCCTTCTCCCGCCCGGCCGGCCCTTCAACAGCCCAGGCTCGTTCCCCAACCTGAGTCATAGGTGTCACAGGCTTTAGCACTGCACTGGTAGGCCAGTCCCACCAATCTGACTTGTACTGGGGATGCTGACTCTCTCCCTGCTTCTCCTGTTGTTTGCCTCCCTGCCTGCTGCCCTCAGCTGTGCTGCCTGCCTTGCCTTTAGACACCTCTGGCCATGGCTGTGGCCGTGCTCCATTTCTCGATTTCCTTTGGGCCTTGTGTTCCTTCCCCACACTACTCCCCCCCTAACTACCTGCCTACCTTGGGCCTTTTCTACATCTCTATGGTGCTCCTACCCATGACTCCTGGGCTCTCGTCCAATACCACTGGGCTTACACCGTTATGACTACGTGCTCCCATCCCATGACTACCAGGCTGAAGCCCCCACAACACTCTGACTCTGTCCCAACCATAACCTTAGGATTCCATATGCATCAACTCCTGTCATCATTCTGAAACTAACTGAAGCTCCTCCAGGACTTACTATGTCCCCTTATTGGCTCTATATGCATTGCTTCTATGGCATCATACTGCAACCAACACTTGACCACTAGCTCCACTACCTGTTTCCTGGCCCTGCAGCCATTCCTACTTTGGGACCTTGCTCCCTGGCTCCCAGGGAGCCTCTGCGTCTCTGGACCTCACCTCTGCACAGCTAACTCCTACAGCTCTGGACTTCGCTCCTCCAAAGCCTGCCTGCCTGCCTAACACTGGGACCGTGCTTCACTACCTGCCTCTGTAACCAGCAGCCATTCCTGCTTCAGAACAATGCTCCCTGGCTCCCAGTGAGTCTCCAACTCTCCGGACCTCGCTCCATAGCAGCCAGCCTGCACAAAATAGAGACCTTGCTCCCTGGCTCCCAGCGAGCCCCTGCAGCTGTGGACCTCAGTTTTGCAAAGCCTGCCTACCGAGCACTACACTCTTATAAAGTCGCACCAGCACTCCAGAGCAAGTAGTTAATGAATAACTCCAATTAAGGGTATCTACCCAAGATGTGCAAAAATAACAGTTTTAATGGGAACAAATTTCCATCCAAAGACACAGTGAAGAAAGAAAAAGGGGCAGCTGGTGAGACAGATGCATCATTTGATTTCACTGTGTCTTTGCATGGAAATTTGTTCCCATTAAAACTGTTATTTTTGCACATCTTATGTGGAGACCCTTCATTGGAGTTATTCATTAACTCCTTGCTCTGAAGTGCTGGTGCAACTTTGTAACAGTGGGGACCTTGCTAAACTGCCTGCCTGCCTCCTGGACCCTGAAGGTGTTCCTGCTCTGGGACCTTGCTCCCTGGCTTTCAGTAAGCCTTTACTTTTCCAGGCCTTGCTCTGCAGCAGCCAGCTTGCACAACACTGGCACCTTGCTCCTGCTCCCAGTGTGCCCCAACAGCTCTGGGCCGTGCTCTTCCAAACTATGCCTGTCTAGTACTGGGACCTTGCTCCACTACCTGCCTCTGGACCCTGTAGCTGTTCCTGCTTCGGGACCTTGCTCCCTGGCTCCCAACGAGCCTCTTCCTTGCTGGACCACATTCCGCATCAGCCAGCCAGCACAACATGGGGATCTTGTTCCCTGGCTCCCAGCAAGCCTCTACAGCTCTGAAACTTGCTTCTCCAAAGCCTGCCTGCCTAGCATTGGGACTTTGCTCCACTGTCTGGCTACCTCCTGGATGCTGCAGTTGTTCCTGCGGTGGGACCATGCTCCTTTGCTCCCAATGAGCCTTTACTTCTCCAGGCCTTGCTTCACAGCAGCCAGCCTGAACAATATTGGGACCTGGCTCCTAGCCAGCCCCTACAGCTCCAGACCTCACTCCTCCAAAGCATGCCTGCCTAGCATTAGAATCTTGTTCCCACTACCTGCCTTCTGGACCCTGCAGATTTTCATGCTTTGGAACCTTGCCTTCTGGCTCCCAGGGAGCCTCTACAATGCCAGACATCACTCCTCCATGACCTGCCCTTCCTAGCATTGGGACTCTGCACCTCCATCTGCTTCCTGGACTATGCAGCCATTCCTGCTTTGGGACCTTAATCCCTGGCTCAGTCTGACCCCTATTCCATGCCATTGGTATTGGACCTTGCTCCCTAGCTCCCCTGAGCCATTCTAAGCTCTGGACCCAGTTCCTTCAAAACCAGTTCACCTAGCATTGAGACTTTGCTCCCAAAATTTGCCTCTTGACCCTGCAGCCGTTCCTGGTTTGGGACCTTGCTTCCTGGCTCAGTTGAGCTGTACCGTGCTTCTCTTCAGAGCTTGCTTGCTGTCTTAAACTGCAGGTGGACCTACCTCTAAAACCTTGCTCCCTTACTCAGCTGAGCCATACCAATGATACTGGATCCTGTCTTTGGGACCTCACTCCCCAGCTCCCCCTGAGCCATTCTGCACTCTGGACCTTGCTCCTCTCTGTGGCTAGTAGCCTGACCTACAGCTGAGACCTTGCTCCTACTTTCTGTCTGACACAAATTATCATGTCTTTTCAAGACATCCCTACAATAAGAACAATAGTGTTCCTGCCACCTTGTGGACTTCTCTAGTACTACAAAAACAGCTCTTGCTTCATTTCAGCATGTCTGGATCAGTCAACCAAACAACGGCACCTTTTGCCCGAGAACAAAGATCAGGGGCTTGATTCTCAAAGAGCCCTTGGATCAACGCAAGCTACGCCAAATGGCAGCTTGCAACAATGCCTAGTGTGCCAGGGACCCTGTGCCCGATTCTCTATCAGGCAGGGTCCCGGTGGCAAAGTTCTGCACCTTGCAGCAACCCCAGCAGTGCGCCAAACACAGGTCGCAGCAGGGGGACTTGCCACAAACTGTGGGGTGGCCCTGCGTCAGTCCAGCAGGGTCCTCACTGGCTGGTGTGCACCCCCACCATGCCTGCCAGTATTACTGTAAAATGTCAAACATATCCTGGTGGTCTAGCAGACCCTCCCCCCTTCCCGATATGCCTGCTAG
The DNA here is from genome assembly GCA_016271365.2 of Neoceratodus forsteri. Classification (NCBI taxonomy): domain Eukaryota; kingdom Metazoa; phylum Chordata; order Ceratodontiformes; family Ceratodontidae; genus Neoceratodus; species Neoceratodus forsteri. Next base: position 1,552,958,796 of record CM057450.1, read on the forward strand.
TGTTACTGTACAATGTCAAACATATCCTAGTGGTCTAGTGGACCCTCCCCTCACCCCAATATGCCCACTAGTAGTACTGTAAAATTTCAAACATATCCTGGTAGGCTAGCAGACCCTTCCCCACCCCGATATGACTGCTATTGTTACAGTACAATTTCAAACATATCCTGATGGTCTAGCGGGCCATCCCCACTCAATATGTCTGCTAATATTACTGTAAAATGTCAAACATATCCTGGTGGTCTTACGAACACCCCCAGCATTCTGCTCACCACCCCACTCACCAACCCTGAACCTGAGTCAGGACTGGCACAGCCCTCCTCCACTGCACCTCGGGCGTCTAACTGAATAATCACTGGCGCTAATACATTACTGTAATATATTAAGCACTCAGTGACAATTCAGTCAGGCTGGCCGGGGTAGAGTGAGGAAGACTGTGCTGGTCCTGACACAGGGCTCGTGTTGGGGGGAGCGGGGAGGTGGGCAGTGATTGCCAGGGTGGGGGGAGGGTCCACTAGACCACCAGGATATGTTTGCACTTTTACAGTAACACTAGCAGGAATATTTGGGTGGGGGAGGGTCTGCTAGCCCACCAGGATATGTCTGCAATTTTACAGTAACATTAGTGGGCATATTGGGGCAGAGAGAGGGTCCGCTAGACCACCAAGTTATGTTTTCAAGTTTACAGTAACACTAGCGGGCATATTAAGGTGGGAGAGAGGGTCCGCTAGACCACCAGGATATGTTTGCAACTTTACAGTAACACTAGTGGGTATATTGGGGCGGGGGAGGGTCGGCTAGACCAACAGGATATGTTTGCAACTTTACAGTAACACTAGCGGGCAAGTTGCCTCTGTGTGTGTGGAAAGGGACCTGGCACATTGCCGATGTGCTAAACCACTCCAGAGGATATTCTTTTAAGTACCCCTAGACCAGCCCTGGCTGGTCTAAAGGTACTTAGATATTTGTCCTCTGGATTGATTTAGAGAATCCAATTTTTGGGGATGTGGCAGCTTGCATTTGCCACATGCCCCCTAGCACCAGGTCTCAGCCCAATGTGGGGTGCACCGGTGGCACAAACCTTGTTTGGGGCAAGCAGCTTGCATTTGACACAGGCTGCCTTTGTGAATAGCTCATGGGGCAGTTTAAGATGCAAGGTGCCACTTGCGCCTTTTATGTTTGGGGCAGGCACCCTGCATCATTTTTAGAGCTTTGAGAATCAAGCCCCAGGAGTCTATTATTTTTAAGAGTACGCTACCCTATGAGTCTGGGCAGTGGTTTGTGTTGTGCAGTTCAGTATGTAGCATGATACTCTGTAATGCTGGATATGGTGTCTCACTATTATATGCTAGTATTTTTATTTGTTTGCCATGTGTTGCAATAAAAAGCTACTAAAGACAAGATCAGGAGTCCATTCATTCTGAATTGACACCTAAGAGAGCCACCACCAAATCATTAATCACATAGAAAGATTGGACTGCAGTAAAACTGATCTCTACCTTGAATGAACTTGGGGTTCTATTTTCAGTCACAGAAAAGAAAAAAGGATCTCTTTTGATCTTTATGCTGCATATCTAAAAACTAACACTGCACAATCCTCCACAAGAGACACCTGTACCTTTCAGTCCCTTGGACACATTAAGGACCCTCATGTTGCAGGTCAGTGCTAACGTGACAAGAGTTGAGACAAAGGTTACAGTCGTGAAACATCTGACACCAAACACCGGTCCTGTACTCTCCAGTCTGCTTATCCATCACCTTCAACTTCTTCCTTGCCAGGACCTTCTTTTCTTGTTTCCCCACCAGTGCCCATCACTCAAGCCATTCCTGGTCATTCCAGAATTTCCCAGCCAGCTGCAGTTCCTACCTTTCCTGCCTTACTGCACCTACCAGACCTTCAGACTCCCGACTCCTCATGTGAATCTGTCTCTGTTGCAAGTCCCTCCATTCTGCAACATGATCCTGAACTACACTTCTCCTCAACCATTACAAGAAATGCTATCTGGAATTCATTGGCAACCAAAACATAATCCTCAATGCAGTGCTCACACCCCAACAACTACTGAACTTACCCTCTAATCACCATTACACTCTTGCCTTACAACTCCAGGATCATGCCTCACTGGCACCTGGTTTTATGCTCCAAGGACTCCAGGCTCACGCCCCAATACAACTGGGCTTACACCCTAAGACTACTGAGCTTACACCTCTTTCCTACTGGGCTCCTGCCCCCTTGACAAACAGGTTTTACCCACGTTTATGTCTCAACAACCACTAGGCTTCTTCCCCACACTAGCGGGCTCACACCCTATGACACTCAAAATGTTTCCATTTCCTCCAAGTATGTCAGTCCCCTGTTCCTTCCTCAATTACACAAAAGCTCATGCCATTTGAGTTGCCCAGTTTTCCTCATCTTCTCCACAGTCAGTTTTCAGTGTTCTGAATTACATATGGAAACACAGAATCTGACAGCAGATAAGGGCCACTTGGCCCACCCAGTCTGCCCAATTTATTTATTTTGTTTTTTTTTCCTACCTTCATTTTTGCTGTAGACCAACTTGATCTATGGGGCTGTCTCTTTCGGTCTCTTGTGCCTAGTCAAAAAAGACAGTTGCACAGCCTGAAGGGAAGGAGATCTAAAGCCTTGGTTCCCCAGTGGCTTCCTTCACAGGGGGGTATGGGGTTCCTGTCCTCCATGCTGAAGGTCATAAATAAAAGCTAGTTTATATATTTAGTTTACTACACCATTCGAGTTGGGAATAAGATGGCGGCTCTTTCATTCAATATGGCTGTGGCCTTCCCTTACTCCTTATTGGAAAGATGTCCCTGCTGTTTTCCATTCCTTCAACTCTCTGTTTTTGTGCATCTTCCATAAGGTACAGTAAGCCAAGGGACGTTGCTCCTAAAGCAACTCTAGGGCTGAACCCTTCTCAAGAGGATTCCATGCCATTGTACCCCAAAAGGGTTGCAGTTCCTCTGGAACAGAGCATGCAAAAGGCCACACAAATCCAACCATAAGCTCCTCCACTGTAGCATAGGCACTACCATGCTGCACAAGCATCTTACACACCTAGTCATCTGCTGGATCAGTGAAAGTACAGTTACGTAAGAACTTACCAAAACAGCAGATCTTCGAGAGAGGCTCTTGCAGTAGGTAATTACATATAGGACTGATGCCGGACAGCTTCAGGACCGGACGGAAAATGTTCTAGCTAGCAGTCTCTGGCGGGGGACCACCCCTACGTCAGGTGACCAACGTCATGTGGCATCAGTATAAAGGGGCGGTCCACCACGCCTGCCTTCCAGTTCTTTCCTACCAAAAGGCAAGATGAGAGAGAAGTGGATATTTCCCCTCTTGGAAAAGGAGCTGAAAAAGCTTAGTGGGATGGAGGGCGGGAAGGTATTACCTACTGCAAGAGCCTCTCTCGAAGATCTACTGTTACGGTAAGTTCTTACGTAACTGTACTGTCTTACTTCGAGAGGGCTCTTGCAGTAGGTAATTACATATAGGACTGAGTCCCAAGCAGTCTGTAACAAGGAGAAGCAAACAGGAGGAAGAAAGCTACTCAGAAGTAGACCCTCTGGTTGTGAAGGCCTTAGGAAAGGAGGCCTTGCAACACAGCCAGCCCGAAGCCTGCTCTACGGCGAGAGGCAATGTCCAAACTGTAATGTTTCGTAAAGGTATGGACAGAAGTCCAAGTGGCAGCTGCACAAATGTCAGCTGCTGATACATTCTTGAAACAAGCCGCAGAGGCAGTGACCCCTCTGGTGGAATGGCCTCTAACTTGACCTGGCAGGGTCTTGTTGTTCTTGTCATAACAGAAAGTGATACAATGAGCCAACCATTTTGATAGGCATTGCTTAGAAACCATTGCCTTCTCTTTTATTTACAAAAGAGACGAACAGTTGATCAGTCTTTCTGAGATCCTTCGTCCTGTTGGTGTAGTATCTCAGGATTCGGTGAACATACAAAGTATGCAGGAGGTACTCTCCATGATTAGAGTGCTGCATAAAAAAGGCAGGCAACTTTATGGATTGATTCAGCACTGATTCTGCTACCACCTTAGGGAGAAACTTAGGGTTGGTACGCAGAGCCACACGTCCCTTGTGAAAAATCACTGGAGCTCGGAAAACCATCGAGCAGAAGTAATGGCCACTAGGAAGAGAGTCTTCCAAGAAAGGAACTTTAGGTCCGCTGAGGCTGCCTGCTCGAAAGGAGGCAGAGTAAGCTTCTCTAAAATTAAATTCAGATCCCAAGGAGGGGCAGAAACCCGCATAGGGGGTCACAAGTGAAGGACCCCTCTCAAAAAGGTCTTAGAGACCTCCAGCTGAGCAAACATTCTGTCTGCAAAGGGGACATGATAGGCCGAAATGGCTGCCATGTGAACCTTTAAGGATGAATGGCTAAGACCCAGATTGAAGAGGTGTTGCAGGTAATCCAGAAGTCGGCCGACAGAGCATGAGAAGGGCTTGACATCATTGAAGGCAGCCCAAATAAAGAACCACTTCCATTTCATGGCCTAAGTAGATCTGGTTGTGGGCTTCCTGACCTCCACCAGAATCTCAGCTACTTGGGGGGGTGGACCCCGAATCGGGCTTGAGCTACGTCTGCAGGAGCCATGCGTGCAACTGAAGGGACTTGAGGCCTGGATGGAGCAGGGTCCCCTGATCCTGGGTCATCAAAAAAAGTGACAGAGGAAGAGGAGGTTCCTCTGAGTGCTGTTGCAGAAGAGAGAACCAAACTTGCCTGGGCCAGAAAGGAGCGATCAGAATCATTTGAGCTCCTTCCGAACCAAGTTTCTGCAAGACCCTCATAATCAGTGGAATCGGGGGGGGGGATGGCATAGGCAAATCTGCCCTTCCAGTCTAGAGAAAGAGCATCTCTCCAAAAAATGCAGCACCCTGGAGCGAGCAAGCAGAAGATGGGAAGTTTTGCGTTTTGAGGGGATGCAAACAGGTCTACATGTTGAGTTCCCCAGCGCAGGAAGATGTCGTCTATGACCCCCTGATCCAGTTCCCATTCGTGAGCTAGAGCAGATGACCGGCTGAGCCTGTCTGCCAGTGTGTTCTCGACCCCTGGGACGTGAGATGCTGTGAGGTGAAGGTTGTGCTGCACTACCAAATCCCAGACTCACATCGCCTCTCTGCAAAGGGGGTAGGAACGAGTTCCTCCCTGTTTGTTGATGTACCAGACCACACACATATTGTCCATCTGTACAGCTAGGTGATCAGGAGACAGATACAGATGCAGAGCCTGAAGAGCATACAGCACAGCCCTTAGTTCAAGCACATTGATGTGAAGGGACTTCTCAAGCTTGGACCAGGAGCCCTGGGTCCTGTGAGGACCGAGATGGGCTCCCCAACCCTCACCGGAGGCGTCCGTAGTCAACATCTGCAAGGGGGGAGAAAGACCGAAGGGAACTCCCCGGCAGAGTTTCTCCTGAACCATCCACCACTGCAAGTCCTGAGCCATGGGAGTGGAGACCAGGACAAGTTGATCTAGGTCATCCACTAACTGATCCCATTGAGACCAAAGCGTCCACTGAAGATTCTCATGTGAGCCGAGCGCGAGGGACTGTCGGAATCGCACACGCCATTAGCCCGTGGAGGTGAAGGACTGACCTGGTGCTGACCCACCTGTGGCTGGACAACAGGCTGACCTGGGCCTGGAGAGTGGCCACCCAGTCCAGTGGCAGGAAGGCCATGCCAGAGGTCATGTCCAGGATCACCCTGATAAACTGGAACCTCTGGGACGGGATCAGATGGGACTTGGCCTGGTTGATGGTAATACCCAGGCAGGCAAAGACCTGCTGGGTAAGGGAAAGGAAGCGCAGGAGTTCCTCCCTGGACGGGGCCGCCAGGAGCCAATCGTTTAGGTACGGGAAAACCTGCACTCCCTGGGTACGCAGGTAGGCCGCTACCACCGAAAGGCATTTGGTGAACACTCGGGGTGCCAAGGAAAGACCAAAGGGGAGGGCCTTGAACTGGTAGTGGTCCCCCCGAATGCAAAATGCAGGTATTTGTGGTGGGAAGGGCAGATAAGGATATGCAGGTAAGCATCCTGCATATCCAAAGTGCACAGCCACTGTCCTGGCTGAGAAGGGGCAGGAGGCTCTGCAGTGAGAGCATCCTGAACCTCTTGTACTCCACGAACAAGTTCAGGGAGCTGAGGTCGAGAAGCGGCCTCATGTCCCCTGTTTTCTTTAGGACCAGAAAGAAATGGGAATAGTACCCCATTCCCTAAAGAGGAATGGGGATGGGTTCTATCGTCTCCTTCAAGAGAAGGAAGGAAATTTCTTCCTGGACCAGAATAAGATGCTCCTGCGAGAACAACGACCTTGGGGGAGGGTGTTGAGGGGGTTTCTGAAGAAACTCTATAGAGTGTCCCTCTGCAATGAGTTGGAGCACCCATGAATCTGACGTTATCCTCTCCCAATCTGGGAGGTGGAGGGAAACCTCCCTCCTACCAGTTCCTCTGGAAATGCCAGAGGCTGTGGGAGAGGAAAGGAGTCAGGTGGTGTGGGGCAACATCGTGGCTGAAACTCCAGCTGCTTTTTTGGGCGGTGGGGGCTTGGCAGCCAGAGGGGCCCGATGTTTATTGGCCCGCTTTCCCTGTGGTTTCGCCCTTTGCCGATTCTGCCCATGAAAGGGATGATGCTGTGCTGGAGGGGGATTGTACATGGAGTCTACAGACTTCAGTGCAGTCCCTTCTCCTGTAGATCGGTGATAATGTCCTTGACATCACCGCCAAACAGTACCAAACCCCAGAAGGGTGCTTCCTGAATAGCGGACTGCACTTCTGGGACCAAACCTGACACTCGGAGCCAGGCATGATGCCGTAAGCCTACGGCGAAAGCCGAGCTCCTACCAGCAGTGTCCACTGCATCATACGTGGCACAAAGCATGTGCCGACTGGCCGAACGAGTAGAACGGACAAGGTCAGCCACTTGCTGTTTAACCTGAGAGTCAGGAAGGGAGTCCAACTTGGATTCCACCTCACTAAGAATCGTCTTCTGGTAATCCCCCATGTGACCGACATAGTTCAGGGCCCTAATACCCAGAGTGGAGGAAGCATAGATCTTCTTGCCATACTGGTCCAGAAGATGGGATTCTTTGTCAGGTGGATATGAGCTCAAATGCTTCGGATTAGCTGACTGGCTGTGAGCGACGCTAATAGTCAGCTTGAGGGTGAGAATCAAGGAAGTCAACACCCTCAGGAGCCTGGTATAGCCTATTAGACTTCCAAGGAAGAGGGGCTAATGCTGACGGTTGCTTCCAAATGGTGGAAACAAGGTCGGCATGAGGCTCAGTCCAGAGTGGCACCAAGGTCGGAGTGGTCTCGGGCAGATCCAGGTGCTCAGCGAGTTTCTTACGGTTTGGGTATAGCTCCACTTCCTGGATTTTGTGCAACAACTCCGAGAAAGAAGGATCCTCCCGAGGAGACATCAGAGGAGTTCTAGGCCTGGGTTTGGTCGGAGAACATGGCTCATCATCCAGGTCAGAACAACCGTCAGTCATCTGAGGTGTCCGAGGAGGAAGAGGAACAAGAAGAAGACTCTCTCTCCCCCGGCGTGGGAGAGGAACGGACCCCTTAGGAAGCCCTCAGGGAAGCGTGTCCTGCTCCGCCCTGGAACCAGAAGGCTCGCCCCTGGTATCTGGAGGTGGGGAGGGAGTCTGTCGTCTGGGACATATGGGAGCCAGAACCATCATCATCACCAGGAGACAACTCTCCACCTCTCTGGTGAGCTGAGCCTTGGCCTCAGCCCACCAGGAGGCCAGAGTCTCCTTCAAGTCCACCGGCGGCTGAGGGGGCGGTGGAGGAGAAGGAGGGGGATAGGGATATTGAGTGTATCCGTAGGGTGCGTATCCATAATCTGACCTCAGGTAGTGAGGCACCGAGTGCTGCGGCATCAGGTAGGCTGGCGTTGGGTACTGGGGCGTCGGATACTGCAGAGCCGGGTAAGACGGCGCCGGATAAGATGGAGTAAGATACCCAGGAACCCGAGGGTCTGACGGAGCAGATGGCCTGGCTGGAAGCCCAGCGGGCGGGCCTGGAGCAGAAGGCCCGGTGGGCAAAGGGCCCGGCATTGGAGCAGCATCCAAGAGGGGGATGTCGACCCTGGCATCAGTAGGACTGGCATCGGAGCCGGCGTCTGGGGAACCAACATTAGGTCATCTGGTCCAGTGGGAGGGAGGCCTGATGGGGGCACAGCAGGAACCTCGGCATTGCCCAGGGATGGAGGGAAAATCCTTGGGGTCAGGCTGAGGAGACCCAGGGTCCCAGGAGGGCAGCAAAGGCTGTGGGGAGTCAGGAACAGTGGACGTAAGAGGGTCCGACATCAGCTCAGCCACCACGCAGACATTGGGTCGGCCGACATCCGACTTATCAGCGGAGTCCGGGTGGATGTTGGAGGAGCAGACGTACGACTTAGCGGACCCATTGCCCAAGGCAGGTCACGAAGGAGGGGCGGTCTGGTCGGGTAGGAAAGTGGCCGTGCGCCGCCCCGAAGGGTCAAGCGACTTATTGACTGTCTCTGTGCGGGCATCAGAGGAGCTGACGTCTGGCTTCCCGGAGCCACTAGAACCAGTAGGTCACACAATTCTGGCTTTACCGGGAGCGGAGGCCTCCAACAGCCCAGAGGCGCCTAAAGGGCCCGAGCGCGAGCCAGACAGGAGGGCTGCCACTGCCTTGGAAACCTCCAAGATGGCCGTCACGGAGCAGTCCCCCAGAGGAGATGTTACCTGGAGCATGGCAACTCCAGCCGGAGTTGCAGTGGAAGAGGAGCCCCTGTCCTGATGCTTCTCCTTGTCCTTCTTCTTACGATGGCCTTCAGGGGAAGTGGACACATGCTGGAGCTTTTTCAACTCCTTCTCCATGAAGGACATCTTCTTCTTGAGGATATGGACCTCCATGGACTGTTGCCTCCATCTGCGGGTGGCGGCATTAAATTTAAGGCCGTGCTGGCACTTCTCCACCTGATGGTTCAGGCCCAGACAGAAGAGGCACTGGGAATGGCCGTCCTTGTGCGGGAGTTGGGCGTCGCATGATTCGCACTTATTTTTGTGCTTGTAGAGTGTGGGGGATGACATACACCAATGAAAGGCTGATGATTAAGTCAAATAATATCGAATAAATGACGGTAAATACTACTGGCGGCAGAGCTGACGAGCATTGAACTTCACCGCTAGGCGCTGACATGAGCTAACAGTAGGAAAGGACTGGGATGCGGGTCCCCACAAGAGACTGCTAGCTAGAAATTTTTCCGTTGGGTCCTGACCCCAGCCGGCATCAGTCCTATATGTAATTACCTACTGCAAGAGCCCTCTCGAAGTAAGATCGTGCAGGTTTACCTAGGGTTCAGTGGTGCAGCGGGTGACTTCATCATGTCTCTCCCACTGAGTGCTATAAGTAGTGAGCCTCTCCAACGTCATCTGAGTGCTCATGTAATTTCTCCCACCATCCACCACTTTCTCCTCCAGCAGCTCACCTCTCCCCATCTGGGCGTCTTCCCTAAGGTACCTTCAACCAAGGAACCTTGCTCCAGCAGTACCTCCAGGGATGAAACCCTCCTCAAGAGGGTTCTGTGACATCATATCCCAGGTGGTAGTTCCTCTGGAACAGACAGCATGAACAGCCAAACAAATCCAACTAAAACCTCTTCCAGCATAGCACAAGCACTACCATGTTGCACAAGCATCCTACACACCTAGTCATCCACTGGACCATTAAACCAGTTTTATCCAGAGTAGAGCGGCAGTGGTGTGTAAGTCAGTTTGAAACCAGGGCAAAACAGCAGATGCTATAGTAGGTAATGCCACATTCATTGAGGTTTCCTTTGTAGGTGTAAAAGTAAGTGACAAAGCCATAGATAAGACTGGGAAAAAGAATGCCCTGAGCAATGGCAATCTGGGCAGGGGGAGGCATATTTGGTTCTATGGGCCAAGTCAAGTTTGATATTAACCATTTTACAAGTATTAGAGATGTGAAGGGAGAAATCCAGAGATGGGTCAAGGGTTATGCCAAGGTACTTGAAAGAATTAACATTCTCAAGCAAGCTACCATCTATACTGAAGACTTCTAGACAGTCAGGACACTTTTTCAGCTTGGGGGCAGAGTCAAATAACACAAAGTGAGCTTAACTAGCATTGAGCATTAATTTGTTTTGGGAGAGCCAGAAGTGCACCATTCAGAAGTCAGCGTTTAGGTTGAATTAAATGTCATCTAGGTTTGTGAAGCTAGTATACAGCACCAAATAATCTGCATAAAGCAGGGAGGAGCATGATAGGGGGATAAGGGAGAGGTCATTAACAAAGATAGTGAAGAGCAGGAACTGAAGCTAGAGCCTCAAGGAATGCCAACATTTACATCAATGAAGTCAGATTCAGCTTTATTAAATTTAATAGCATGCTTTTGATTCTTGAGAGAGCTGTCAAACCAGGAAACCATCTTTGGGGAGATGCCCAGAGACTGCATCTTTAAAATGATTTATGGAAGTTCTGCAAATGCCTTTTTCACATAGTAAGCCATTGCCACCCATGCTTTAAATGTTGAATCTGCACTTTGTTTTGTAAAAAATCTCATAGTCATTTTTTATGTTGATTGCGCACATGCGCAAGAAACATTGAAGCAGCTTTCTCCAGAAGCAAGTTGTGGAGGCACGGCACTGTTGTGACCAATGCCCCCACAGCCTGTAAAGGCTTGGTCCACTTCCCCCAGTGCCGTGGCATGCTGCTGCTGACACTAGTTCAGCCAGCGTGCCACAACTTTCTAACATTTTAGCCACTGCAATCAGGGGCCGCCTCGTCATTGCAGCGTCAGCCATTCGCTGCAGTGAGGGAGCGACCCGTCATTGCAGGGCAGAACTTTGAAACACTGATATTGTTTGTGAACATTGTAGCGGCTTGCCGCCATGTTCACAAGCAATATTCACACACACCCACTCACCAAGGGGGTGCCCAATCCCTCTCGGCAGCATGTTCCCCCCCCCCACTGTGTTTGTTTGCCGATGGCGGCCCAAATCCCTGTCGGCTTCAGTGCCATAAGGTTAACTCCCCCGCTTATGTTGTCTGATGATGGGGTGCCCAGTCCCCGTCGGCATAATGTAAACCCCTTTTCTTGTGTGCCGACAGGTGCCCAATCCCCATCGGCTACAGCTGCCCCAAACAGAAGACTCCGTTGACATGCTGGGAGCCCACCCCAGCATGCCACATGCCCCTACAAAATAAAAATGTGGTCCCACGATGTAATTATTTTATTTTTTAACCTGTAAAGAAGGAAACGGTCCCTCAGCAGTCACCCTGCCCCTTCCCACAACCCGCACCCACCCACTGCGCACCCTGCCTCCCCACACCCCCCTCATCCCATAGTTACCTCTGGAGTATGGCACGACGATCTTCGGTGGACCAGGAACACGTCTGCCCTCTTCAAAGCCAACCATGAACTGAGGAAATGCCGGTAAGCTGTATGTATAATGGAATAAGTAGATTTTTTTCAACTTTGATGCATATCTCAGGCATTTTTTGGAATTTTGGCACCAACAAGGGTTTTTGGGACCCCTCCTCATGAATTCTGGCACTGTCATGGCGTTATTCGGCCCTAAAAGGTGATTTTGTGATCACTGTGTGGAATCCCCTTTTGGGACAGATTAACAAAACAACAGTGCAATTGTTCATCAGGTGGGCTCTCAAAAAGCTTATACTGCAAATTTGGTGGGAAAAATCCAAGAAATGACTGTTTTATGAGCATGCGTTACGCAGTCGCTACGCACCCTCGTAACTTTGCGAATTTGCAATATTTTTAAGCCAGATTTTCAACACTGGCATTTTTTCAGACCTCCTTGTGAACAGTACAGCTGTCATTTTCCACATCCTGGCTGAAATATGTTTTCGCACTTCCAGCGCAGAATAGCGCAGTCGCTGTTGGAAATCAGTGTTTGGGACAGATTAAGAAAATGACAGTGGCACTGGTCATGAACAGAGGTCCTAAAATGCCTATGATGAAAATTTGGTGATGATACTCCTTAAAATGACTGTGTTATGAGCGTGCGTTGCGCAGTTTGCACGCATGCTGGTAATTTCATGAATTTATAATATTTTAACTCCAGATTTTCAACATTGCCATTGTTCTGCACCTCCTTATGAACAGTACAGCTGTCATTTTTCACATTCTGGACAAAATTTTTTTGCAGTTCCGGCGCAGAATAGAGTGGTCGCTGTGGGAAATCCATGTACGGGACACATTATGAAAATGACAGTGACGCTGTTCATTAGCAGAGGTCCTAAAATGCCTATGCTGAAAATTTGGTGATGAAAGTCCATAAAATGAGTGTGTTACGAATGTGCATTGCGCAGTTTCCACGCACGCTCGTACCTTCGCAACTTTGCAATATTTTCACTCCAGATTTTCAGCATTGCCATTTTTCCACACCTACTTATGAACAGTGCAGCTGTCATTTTTCACATCCTGGCCGAAATGTGTTTTCGCTGTTACGATGCACAGTAGCGTGGTCACTGTGGGAAATCAGTGTTCGGTACAAATTAAGAAAATCACACTGACACTGTTCATGAGCAGAGGTCCTAAAATGCCTATGTTGAAAATTGTGTGATGAAACTCCATAAAATGACTGTGTTACGAGCGTGTGTTGTGCAGGTTCCATGCACCCTTGTAAGTTTGCAAATTAATAATGTTTTCATGCTAGATATTCAACACTGGCATTTGTTCACACCTCCTTATGAACAGTACAGCTGTCATTTTTCACATCCTGGATGAAATGCTTTTCCGCGCTTCCGGCGCAGAATACTGCAGTCACTGTCGGAAATCAGTATTTGGGACAGATTAGCATCAAACGACTGAGGTGGGGGGGGGGAGTGACTGAGCTCAACTGAGCACTGTCAGGACTGCTGCGGATTTCTTTGTGGGCAGGAAAAGGTGACAACACAGGCAGGAGCCCAGTACAAAAGGGTAGCCTGTAGCGGTAGGAGAAACAGAATGAGCGAGTGACAGAGCAGTAGTGAGTGAGCTCAATGGAGCTCTATCATGACTGCTGTGGATTTCTTTGTGGACAGAAAAGGGTGGCAATGCAGGCAGGAGCCCAGTACAGAAGGGCAGCCTGCAGCGCTAGCAGAAACAGAATGAGCGAGTTAGACAGGAGGAGTGAGTGAGGCCAACGGAGCTCTGTCAAGACTGCTACAGATTTCTTTGTGGGCAGAAAAAGATGCCAACAGAGGCAGGAGCCCAGTACAAAAGGGCAGTCTGCTGCACCAGGAGAAATAGAATGAGCGAATGAGACAGGGGGAGTGAGCAACCTCAATGGAGCTCTGTCGGGAAAGCTGCGGATTTCTCTGTGGGCAGGAAAAAGTGCCAATGCAGGCAGGAGCCCAGTACAAAGGGGCAGCCTGCAGCATGGGAGAAACAGAATGAGCGAATGAGAGACGGGGAGTGAGCGAGCTCAACAGAGGTCTATCGTGATTGCTGCAGATTTCTTTGTGGGCAGGAAAAGGTGGCAATGCAGGCAGGAGCCCAGTACAAAAGACCAGCCTACAACACCAGCAGAAACGGAATGAGCGAGTGAGAGAGGGGCAGTGAGCAAGCTCAACGGAGCAGTGTCGGGACTGCTGCAGATGTGTTTGTGGTCAGAAAAAGCTGCCAACACAGGCAGGAACCCAGTACAAAAGGGCAGTCTGCAGCGCTGGGAGAAACAAAATGAGCAAGTGAGAGAGGGGGAGTGAGTGAGCTCAACGTAGTTCTATCGTGCCTGCTGAGGATTTCTTAGTGGGCAGGAAAAGGTGGCAACGTAGGCAGGAGCCCAGTACAAAAGGCCACCCTGCAGCCCCAGCAGAAACGGAATGAGCGAGTGAGAAAGGGGGAATGAGTGACCTCAACAGAGCTGTGTCAGGTCTGCTGCACATGTCTTTGTGAGCAGACAAAGCCAGCAATGCAGCCAGGAACTCAATATAAAAGGGTAGCCTGCAGCAGCGGGAGACACAGAATGAGCGAGAGAGGGAGGGAGGGGGAGTGAGTGAGCTCAATGGAGCTCTGTTGGGACTGCTGCAGATTTCTTTGTGGGCAGAAAAAGGCAGCAGTGCACACAGGAGCCTAGTACAAAAGGGCAGCTTGCAGAGGCGGAAGAAGCAGAACGAACACGTGAGAGAGGGGGAGTGAGCGAACAAGCTCAATGGAGCTCTATTGTGACTCCTGCATATTTCTCTGTGGCCAGAAGAAGGCAGCAACACAGGCAGAAGCCCAGTGCAAAAGGGCAGCCTGCAGTGCTGAGAGAAATGGAATGAGTCAGTGAGAGAGGGGGAGTGAGCGAGTTCAATGGAGCTCTGTTGGGACTGCTGCAGATTTCTTTGGGGGCAGAAAAAGGTGCCAACAGAGGCAGGAGATCACTACAAAATGGCAGCGCCAGGAGAAACAGAATGAGCAAGTGAGACAGGCGGAGTGAGCGACCTCACCTGAGCTCTGTTGGGACAGCTGCAGATTTCTTTGTGGGCAGAAAAAGGTGCCAATGCAGGCAGAAGCCCAGTACAAAAGGGCAGTCTGCAGCGCCAGAAGAAACACAAGGAGCGAGTGAGAGAGGTGGAGTGAGCGAGCTCATCGGTGTTCTATCGTGACTGCTGTGGATTTCTTTGTGGGCAGAAAAAGGCAGCAACGCAGGCAGGAGCCCAATACAAAGGCCAGCCTGCAGCGCCGGCAGAAACAGAATGAGTGAGTGAGAGAGGGGGAGTGAGCTACCTCCACGGACCTGTGTCAGGACTGCTACAGATTTCTTTGTGGGCAGAAAAAGCCGCCAATAGAGGTAGGAGCCCAGTACAAAAGGGCAGCTTGCAGCGCCACCAGAAACAGAATGAGCGACTGAAAGAGGGGGAGTGACCCACCTCAACGGAGCTCTGTCGGGACAGCTGCAGATTTCTTTGTGGGCAGCAAAACATGCCAATGCAGGCAGAATCCCAGCACAAAAAAAGCAGCCTGCAGCACCAGGAGAAACAGAATGAGTGAGTGAGCGAGGGGGAGTGAGCGAGCTCAACGGAGCTCTGTTGGGACTGCTGCAGATTTCTTTGTGGGAAGAAAAAGGCACCAACAGAGGCAGGAGACCACTACAAAATGGCAGCCTGCAGCGCCAGAAGAAACAGAATGAGCAAGTGAGACAGGCGGAGTGAGCGACCTCACCTGAGCTCTGCTGGGACAGCTGCGGATTTCTTTGTGGGCAGAAAAAGGTACCAATGCAGGCAGAAGCCCAGTACAAAAGGGCAGCCAGCAGCACTGGGAGAAATACAATGAGCGACTGAGAGAGGGTGAGTGAGTGAGCTCAACAGACCTCTATCGTTACTGCCGTGCATTGCTTTGTGGGCAGAAAAAGGTGGCAATGCAGGCAGCAGCCCAGTACAAAAGGCCAGCCTGCAACTCCAGCAGAAACAGAACAAGCAAGAGAGGTGGAGTGAGCTAGCTCAACGGACCTGTGTCAGGACTGCTGCAGATTTCTTTGTGGGCAGAAGAAGCCGCCAACAGAGGCGGGAGCCCAGTACAAAAGGGCAGCCTGCAGCGCCAGTAGAAACAGAATGAGCGACAGAGAGAGGGGAGTGACCCACCTCAACAGAGCTCTGTCAGGACAGCTGCAGATTTCTTTGTGGGCAGAAAAACGTGCCAATGCAGGCAGGAGCCCAGTACAAAAGAGCAGCCTGCAGCACTGGGAGAAACAGAACGAGCAAGTGACACAGGGGCAGTGAGCGAGCTCAAAGGACCAACGCAATCAACAATCGGCATTGACAAATGCTTGTTTTGTTTTATCAGCAGTTTGTTTCTGCCTGCCTTCCAGTTTTCTGTGTGCAGCCACACCCCCAGAATGATGTCATGCAAGGGATCTATCAATGTTTTACATGCAGCAGCAAGGAATTCTAGGTAAATTATAAAGTTGACTTAAATGTTCGTTACTCAAAGGTGCAGTCCCTTATTTTGGTAGTGGTGGCTGCAGTATAGCACCTAATATGTAGATGTACATTGTGGGTACAATAAGATGTTTTTTTTTCTAATTTCCTTACTTTAAGGTGCAGTCTCATATTTCTCTAGTGGCTTCAACAATATAAGCTCTTGTATGTTTATTTTCAAAACAAGACATTGTGCATACAGTATCTAGCTGACAAGATTTCTTTACTGAGAGATGTAGTTGTCTAGTTCTGTAGTGAGCACATAATTATAATACATAAAAAACAAAAACAAGGCGCTGCGTCAGCATGTGGTCTAAAAGCAAAACAAAATGGTTATATTAAATGCACGCTGAAAGTAGAAAATAGAGTTCTCTGCGTTTCGACCTTAGGTCTTCTTCAGGAAATATCTAAAAGAGAAAAAAAAAAAACAAGTTAGTGTAGAGGAGAGGTAAAATGAGAGAGAGATATATGTGGAGAAAGAAGAAAGGGGAGGCTCAGAGAGAAGAAGTGATAAATGGTAAGATTAAGAGAGAATCTGTGAAACAAAAAGGTGATGATGGGAAAGATAAAGCATAATGGGAGTGAAAGAGCTAGGGAAGTTCCCAGGTAGAGACTAATTAACAGGGCCTAGTACGAAGGCTGAAAGGTGACAAATGTGTGGGAAGGAGACAGAAATGGAGACATATGGTGAAAATGAAAAATAAATTAAATGAGTACAAAAACAAATAGACTTTAGGGAAAAAAAAGGATGGCTGAAAGATGTTAGTGGAAAATAAGTCTATCATTTAAACCAGAGGGCTGCTGAGAGACAAGGCGGATGATCAGCTTGGCTTCCATGTTTTTTCTATGGTCAGGATCCCAGAAGCCCTGCTGAAGGACACAAACAGAAAGGTCATTGACATTGTGGCCCCTGGAGATAAAGTGGGATACAACGGGTTTAGCAGTTTCACCATTCCTGACTGCTCTGTAGTGCTCTGGAACATTACAGAGCAGTCAGGAATGGTGAAACTGCTAAACCCATTGTATCACACTTTATCTCCAGGGACCACAATGTCAATGACCTTTCTGTTTGTGTCCTTCAGCAGGGCTTCTGGGATCCTGACCATAGAAAAAACATGGAAGCCAAGCTGATAATCCGCCTTGGCTCCCGGCAGCCCCCTGGTTTAAATGATAGATTTATTTTCCACTAACATCTTTCAGCCATCCTTTTTTTTTCCTAAAGTCTATTTGTTTTTGTACTCATTTAATTTATTTTTCATTTTCACCATTTGTCTCAATTTCTGTCTCCTTCCCACACATTTGTCACCTTTCAGCCTTCGTACTAGGCCCTGTTAATTAGTCTCCACCTGGGAACTTCCCCAGCTCTTTCACTCCCATTATGCTTTATCTTTCCCATCATCACCTTTTTGTTTCACAGATTCTCTCTTAATCTTACCATTTATCACTTCTTCTCCCTGAGCCTCCCCTTTCTTCTTTCTCCACATATATATCTCTCTCATTTTACCTCTCCTCTACACTAACTTGTTTTTTTTTTTCTCTTTTACATATTTCCTGAAGAAGACCTAAGGTCGAAACGTAGATTTCTAACTCTATTTTCTATTTTCAGCGTGCATTTAATATAACCATTTTGTTTTACATAATTATAATAGCCTGTATACTAATTTACAAAGTGAGGCATTGTGGGTACAATAAATAGCTGATTTTTCTGTCTCCCTGATCAAAGTGCAGTCTCTTATTTCGGTAGTGTTTACAGCAGTACAGTCTGTAGAAAAGTTTCTGGAAAATGTTGGTGATGCAGGTAGGCCAAAAAGATCATTTGCCATTCTGTGTAGATGTTCCACTTTTTCTGCCTGATGGTGAAGTGACAAGTCTAAAACGACAGCTCCTGTCAGAATATGGGAGTGTGGTAATACTTTTTTCTATGTTTATGTTATAGTGCCTGAATAACTGTAAGTAGTTCAGAAGTGCAATTATGGATCAATGATTATATGGCTCTGAGCCGCTTTCTGCCAATCAGATCACTAGAATTGTTCTACACATGTTATAATGCTAGATACAGTTACTTGTAAACAATGTAAATAGTCAGCTAAAATCTGACAGTGTCCCATTAAAAACATTGTTTCCCTTGCATGGTGTCACAGTTGGGGGTTGCAGCGCTGAGAAAAAAAGGGACAGGGCTATGCAAATGAAGCACAGCACAAAAATAAAAGCATTTTTTCATGGAAAACAGCACTTTTTGGCTGTTTTAATGGTAGGAGACTGATTCACAACCCCTACATGTTACTACTCCCATTTGTTATGGCAAACCTCACAAAATCACTTTAAGTAAATATGCACTAAATCAAAGGCCTTAGTTAAGTCAAAAAACACAGGCCCCATGAGCATGTCTTTATTCACGGCTAACTTGCTATCATTTGTGACTTGAAGAAGTGCCATGGTGGTGCTATGTTTTTTTTTAAACTGTGCTAGGCATCACAGAACACATTATGCTCAAGGAGATAATCAGCTGTCTGGACAGCGACTAGTTTCTCTAGAATTTTACTCAGGACAGAGAGGATGGTGACTGGACAACAATTTAAAGTAGATTTGATGTCACCTTTCTTGAAAACGGGGATGATGTTAGCAACCTTCCAAACTTCAAGTATGAGCCGAGAGATAGATTATAAATTTTAGTCCGTGGGGGAGCCAAGTAAGATGAGGCAGTCTTGAGCAATTTAGGTTCAAGGCCATCAGAGCCAACATTTCTACAGGCAGAGGTAGTCAAGTAGTCAATGTACCTCCCTGAGTTACTGCACATCCCTGACAGTTACTGCACATCCCTGACAGTTACTGCACATAAGTAGAACGGGGGAAGAGGACACATGAGCTGGAGCAACCAGGGCGGTGTGAGTGGGCATGACAGGAGGGACTAGGGTAGGACAGGTGTATTTGGACAAGTCACAGAAGTGACGACTGCAGGCATTAGCCACAGTAACAGTGTAATTACAGTTGATGCCAGCAAGCACCATGTCATTTATGGAGTATGTACACCCCCCTCCCCAATAAAGCCCTTAATCTGGTTTCAGAATTTCCAAGAGTCATCATCAGCATCCAGTAACACTCCTTACAATAAAAGCTCTTGACAAGATGTATAGCCTTTGTGAAGGCATTCCTCCAAGTCCTATAAGTGACACAGTCAGATGGGAGACCTGAGGATTTAAACTTCCTGTAGCTCAGCTTTTGTCCCTGTCCGTCAGTGCCATAAGAAGCTCATTGCGCCGCTGTGGCAGGGTTTGATAAAACCCTGTCCCATTTGTTGTGCAGAGAGAGTTAAAAGCAAGGATCTTGTGGCACATAACAATTTGCCACTCTGATGGTCCCACAATTCCCCCTGTTATCTCCCTTTCTTCACTTGATGTTTCTAGCTTTTTCTATTCTTTCTTTTTCCCCTTGCTTCTCTGTGGTTAAAAAAATACATGTGAATCTTTTATGTGAAACTGGGATCCTTTGGTTTGCAAATGTATATAATCATATTGTTGAAATAAATGCAGAAAGTTGTTTGCGTTTATTAGAAAAGATGTCTGTCTGGAACACAAGCTTGTTTACAGAAAATAGTCTACAGGAGACCAGCCCTGGGACAGAATGTTCTATTTTGCTGCATCTGCAGGCTGGCCTCAGGACAGAAGTTGATAAAGTTCTGGGACATTTTGTGAGAAACAGGAGATTGATTTACACCAACAGGATGCAGAATTTAAACTGTCAGGAAAAGACATGCTATAAAAAAAGAGAGCAATGTGTTTTTTAGGGACAGAGATTGAGATTTTAAAGAGAGAATTTCAGATGTAGGACTTTGCACTGCCTGCATGAAGTGCTACTCTGTACAATTTAATTTTTTTTATTTTGTTATTCATAATAATAAAACACTACTTGCAAATGTTATAACTTCTCCTGATTTTTCTATGCTTCCTGAATTATGCCTCTACCAAAGCAGCCACCTGGAAGATGTACCTCTGACTCTGTAGAATAACTAGGAGGCGGCTCAGGAACCACGGGTGGTGTCTCAACATTATGATGAACTTGAACCAAAGAAAGTAGTTGGCATACAGTGTCCTGGAAGGCAGAAAAATTCCCTTGCTTTTGGAGGAGTTTAAACACTTTATTCATAACAAAAAAATCAAGGAGTCGCACCCACCCGCTGGCACCTAACATTTCATGTCATTATTTCACGCTTTATCAAAGGCATGTTGGATAAAGAAAACAAGCAAACACCTGGTCAATACTCTGCAATATATAAATTACAATGACTCAGTGCCAATAATATAAAGTGGTCATAAACTGTAATTTGTCATGTGCAACTGTGCAATATAATGTTAATCTGCAAGCCTTGCAAATATATACAATATGAAATGTATGCAATATATAAACAAGTATTGTTTTAAAAATTGTACTCTATGTTAACAGCTATGGTAGTGATACATACCAGCAATAGGTAACAAGGAACTATAAAACAACTCATAGTACCGGGAGCTGTAGGGTGTGAATGAGTGATAGGAACAGGAAAAAGGCATAATGAATATACATAAATACATATGTTATACATAATGAATAGACATAAATGCCCCCCCCCCCTTGCTACCCTATCGGTCCTAAATACATTATATGAGGGGATATTTATTTCATAGTCCAATGTAGACAGTCTCAACCAGGATTCTGTCATCACAACAACATCAGGGGAGGTGAGGTTGAACCATGCCTGAATAGTGTCAAGTTTCTTTAATAAACTACAGCCATTAATATGGATCAGGCTTAGCCCCTTTAAACTAGGCAGTGCAGAGGGAGCAACAAAAGGTAAGGAAATTCTTTGCAAAAAACTGCATTAATGCAACATTTAGGGTTCAGGCTAAAGTGAAAAAAGTAGGGAAATGTGACTTTAGGGTTTCCAACCCTAAAACCCCAACCTCGCTCCTAAAACAAATTAGGGGCGGAATCTTGCTAGGGGTTGTCAATTCTAAAGCTCACTCTATAAGGTGTGCATGTAATGGGATGAGCTTTACAGTTGACAAACCCTAGGAAGACTCCACCCCTGATTTTTTTTTATATATATATATATATAGTTAATTAATTTATCTGCCTAGTGCCTGGTGGCAATACATCCAGTCAGATCCTCCAGCCCCATCCCCCACTCGCAGCCTACCTTTCCAGCTGCCCCACGGCTTGCCCCCCCATGGTGGGGTGGTGGGGATCCCTCAACCTTCCTAACTGCGGATCTGGTGCTGGAAGGTTACTGTCAATCACAGGAGCAGTGCCTGTGGGGAACAACCTTCATTCGTGTGGTGCCAGTACCCTTTTTCCTCCTGTTATTGTGGTCCCTGAGCTGAGGCATGCAATGACACTGCAAGGAATGAGTGCACACTCTTCTGTACGTGTTCTTCTGAGCATCTGCCTTGTCTCCACCTTCTGTAGCCACGGCACGCCAGCTGCTAGCCTCCACCAGGTGCCAGTCATGCATCGAGTGCTGGTGTCCCTCCTCCCTGGAGAACGAGAGCAGTCCTACGGATGCTCAATCCCTCCCCTTCCCTGCTGACCCTTGGTGGCCCGTGCTCATTCCCTAACATGGGTTGCTGGCATAGCGCGAGGTAAGGCGACCAGCACCTCAGCCCTCAGCACCACCGGGCTGGCTAACCCTGATTTGTTTTAGGAGCATGGTTGGGGTTTTAGGGTTGGAAACTGAAAAGCCACATTTCTCTACTTTTTTTTCTTTAGCCTGAACCCTAAATGTTGCGTTATTACATTTTTTGCAAAGAATTTCCTTACTTTTTGAGATAGTATAATCGTATCTTTATTTTCCTGTTGGAATGCAGGGCTCTCCTGGCCCTGCACTGCCATCCATCCATACTTTTTCAGATAGTGTAACTGCATCCATATTCATCTAACAAAGTGCTAGGCCCAGAGCCCTACACTCCCATCCCTCCATAGATGCATATATGTATCTTTATGTGTAAGCGCAGGCCTATGTTTCCATTTGTAGGACAACAGCAACCAAGTTGTCAACATAGCCTTCTTATTACTCTGCCTTATGAACCTGGTAGTAAAAATGGTCAAATCCACATTAAAACATCATTGCGCGCCACTGCAGCGTCATTCCATGCCAGAAGCGCAAAAAGACATTCTGCCCACCATTTTAAAAATGACAGCTGTCATATTCTTGAGGTGGTCTAAAGAAATGGCTTTGTTGAAAATTAGGGGTGAAAATATTGAAAATTACGGATGTTACAAGTGAGCATAGCAAAATGTCAACAGGTGCGCACAACTTTGACATTATAACATATTTTAACCTCAGATTTTCAACATACCCTTCTTATGACCTCACCTCATGAACAAGTACAGTGAAAATTTTCATATCCCCACCCAGATTTCGCCAACTGACTGCGAAATTGCCTTTCGGGCCGG
The DNA here is from genome assembly GCA_016271365.2 of Neoceratodus forsteri. Classification (NCBI taxonomy): domain Eukaryota; kingdom Metazoa; phylum Chordata; order Ceratodontiformes; family Ceratodontidae; genus Neoceratodus; species Neoceratodus forsteri. The sequence continues at coordinate 1,552,981,149 of CM057450.1, forward strand.
ATTTGCAAACTGACACCATTATTGTTCATGAGGTAGGGTCTCAAAAGGGGTATGTTTAAAATTTGGTGTCAAAATCTTGAAAAATGACAAAGTTATACACCAAAGACAAATACTGCTACTTTAAGTGACTTGCCCAAGGTCATACTGTGAGTATTTGACTAATGGGGTTTGAACCTGCAGTCTCTTGTTTTTCAAGCCCGTGTAATGACCACTAGAGCTGACCACACTGCACCTGTTTTCTAAGTAACATATGTTCCCTTTTCCTGGAGCAAAACATAAGACATGTCATGATATCAAATCTAATCTCATGGCTGCCCAGATTTTGGTTCCAACTCCAATATTCTGCTCGGCTTGTGGTCCCCCTTCCTGGATGCAAAGCAATCCTTCCAGTCAGCTAAATCAGTCTGTTTGGAACTAAAAACTTTGTTACCTCATTTATTTTGACCTAAGTGAACTGTACCTGAGTATTTCTTTTTTTTTGAACTTTCATTTTTATTATATTTTTAACAACCATGGACAGACATAGACAAAACAGCATATATGTGCACTACAAGTATACATGATATCATATTTCCTTTGAGATTAAAAAAAAAAAGGGAAAATCTGGGTACAGTTTAAAATATACCTTTAGGTCTTACATAGCAGGAGTAGATACTTTAGGGGGTGCAATGGATTATGGCTGAAAATCTGGTCTCAAGGGAGAAATATACAGAACCCACCTTCTCCACACATTCTCAAAAGATTCATAAGTTTTGTTTAAATTAGCAGTTAATCTCTCCATCTTATAAATATCTATCAAGATCTGATGCCATGTATCCAAAGTAGGAGGCTGAGGGGAGCCCCAATTTTTCGTAATGGTTTTCTTGGCAGCCAACAGGGCTAAGTTAAGGAATCTCCTAGAGGGAATATTCATGGGCTCCTGCGAGGTGTCCCCGAATAACAACAGCTTGGGGCCTAATGTTATATTAAAAGACAATAGTTGTTGGAGAGCCCTGTGTAGCTGACCAAGAAATAGTACCTGAGTATTTCTATTCCTGTGGTTGGATTTTGACTCCGTTATCTTAGACTGGTTTATTTCACAATGTAGCATCATGACTTTTTGATGTAAGGCATTACGGGTGTTTCAAAGTGGGGGGCTGACAGGTCCCAAGGGGATTTGGTCATGACATTTCTGGTTCTCATTTTAAATTGTATCCCCCCTCCCTGCATGTTTGTTATTTCTGAGAGATCACTGAGGAACAAACTACACTTTCAACTGCTTGGATTTGATCCTCTGCAGTTTTTTCCCCTTATCTTTTGAAGTTATTAGTAGTGCCTCTGTATAACATCTGTTCCTATGTTGTTCATTTTATTTTATTGTTTATTTTAGTGTATTGTTTTTCAATAAGGGGTTATGTGTTATGGTTTTAACATAGGAAGCCCTGCTCAACCCTAAAATACTATAATATACAAGTTCCTAGGCAACACCGGCACCTTATAATACTCTCAATAAATAAAAAATAGTTACGTAATGTAACATACTGTTAAAACAATGGATTCACGTGTCAATATGCAGATGTCCAACAATTATGAAGGAGGCGAACCATTGAGCACCAGCAAGGAGGGGCTGCTCCTTGATTTCTGTCACAAATAAAGTGTTTAAACTACTCCAAAATCATGTGGATTCGTTCTGCCTTCCAAGATGATGCAGCCCAGCTACAGCCTTTGCTTGGAGTACCTCTGACTCTGCATTTCACCGAAAGGGTGTGTAGGTCTTGGAGGGCACTAATGCAGGAGATTAAGTAATTTAGGGCTTCAATGACATCATTTAATAGTATGGCAGCATCCAGTCAATCCTAGATAGGTCAGAAAAGAAGGCCGCTGGTTTAAGCATTGAGGTCCTGCAAGTGCCATGGGCTGTTACAGACTTCTCCTTCTCCACTGCTTGAACCCCTCACTTCCCCATTAAATTCAGCAAAGCACACAGGATTAATATAGAGGATTTATCCTGTAACATCAGATAAAAAAACATGAGCTGCAATCTGCTGCAGAGAACAGTAGTTTATCCCTGTACCATGCCTCCATTTGTCTATTTATTTATTTATTTCTAAGAATCAGTTTACAACCTTTGAGCCAGAGGCTCGTTTCCAAAGGTACTTCGTCACATAAAGACATACATTGTGTTTTTTGGTTACATAGCAAAGATTTGCAAAACAATAGGCGTTCAACAGAGGCGCCGCGACACATTGTGGTCAGACAAATACAATTGGGTACAGGGTACATGTAATTGATAACAGGTGTTACACAAGTTGGTATCAAGTGAGCAATCTGGTTGGTAAACACTGAAACAGCTGGCACTGGACAGGTTAAACATAGGCACGGTGTACAGGGAAGTGGTGGAGGGGATGGTTAGGTGGAGAGCTGCCCGGGGGGCATTGTCAAGAGAAGCAGAGGTGGAGGCTATGTTCAGAGACAGGAGCAGTTACGAGTGCTGAAGATGTGGTTCCGAAGCGTGGTTTTGAACTTGGAGATGGTGGTGGCATTGGTGATGGGGGCAGGGAGAGAGTTGAACCAGGTTGGGGCTCTATAGCAGAAGGACCTCTGGCAACGGCTGGTTCTTGATCTGGGGACCTTTACAGTGGTCTTGTAGGAAGACCGTGTTGCAATAGTGGGAGGGCTCTGGTGGATGGATGCTGTTACCCCAGGGGGGGAGAGCCCGAGTAGGGTTTTTTTTGTGAGGAGACAGGTTTGGTATCGGAGCCGTTCATCCAGGGTAAGCAGGTTAGCCTCGATATACAGCTGACAGGTGTGTGTGAGCCTGGGGGCACCAGTAATCAATCTGCAGGCTTTATTCAGGGTTAGGTGAATTTTGTTGAGTGCAGTGGTGTCGGCAGCACCATATACTGGTCTGCTGCAGGCTGTTCTAAAACAATTGTGGGGGATGGTCTCTGAGGCACTCCACCTTCCTGACATCATGGGTTGTATACACCTGATAGGTTGTCTGATGCACATGTGACTGAAATTGAATATGTCTCTTCGGATGGTCACTGGTCACTTCTAATCAGTTCAAATTGTGCATCTGAGAAAGGTTGTTGCACTATTCCAGAGCTCCAGACCACAGAAATCTAAAAACACTCATCAAAAGGTAAGAAACTTCCTCACATATCTGTTACCCCTATGGATCAGACAGCACAGCATAGTACAGCATTCTGCGTCTAATTGCGTCAAATTGCTACGTCGGTATCACTTTGCAGCTTACTTATATTTCAGCAGTTACCTACGTAACTGCTAGCAAGTTAGAAAACTATTTATTTGTATAAGGTGCACATCACTCACTGACTTCATCAAACCACACACAGCTACATTTCAGGTCTACAAAATTAGACAGGCATCTCTCATAGTCATCCAACAGCAAGATTCACTCAATATTCTACCAAGTTGACCAGCCTTCAGTGCTCTGGACACCCCTAACTTAGCGGTTCCAGATGCTGCTCACAAGACCACATGCCTAACAAACTGTACAGCGATTGCATACCATTACAAATGAATCCACTCTGTACTGATTCCCTGCAATGCTCTGGACACCCCGATTCAGCAGTTCCAGATGTTGACTAGCAAGCACCCCATCGAGCTTTATCTTTGGCATCACTATGCTATTATGACAGGGGCATGGCACAAGTACAATATTCACGCTTCCCCTCTGAATCATGGCGCTCTGGGCATCCCTATTCTTGCGTTCCCAGATGTTACTGAGCACAAAGTTACATCACAGCGGCTTATTACAGCAGCTAATTACTACCTGGCTCCAAAATAGAGATATGCGGCTCCTCCCGTGCGTGGTTCACAAGGCGCACGACTCCAGCTTTGCTTGCACCACAAATTCATAACATCTGCATGCAACCACCAAGATGGAGAAGCCATAAAGTTATTTTACGGCCCCCTCTCGCTCTCGGCTCCATGAGTGGATTCCCTTCACTTCCTGGTGCTTCCCGGTGACGTGCAGCGTGCCTCACCATAGGTGCCCGAACTATCGTGAGACTTACAGGATGTCTCGCTTTACGCCTCCACGTAATGACATGGCCTACCCCAACAGTAATGTGAGGAGCGAGGCACGACTGTGAGTTAAGCATTCGCGGCACCCAAAAATAAACAAATGTCACTAGAGGTTACATCTAACAGACACAGACATCTGCTTCACAGCATAACACTTACTTACAAGGAACATTTTCATGGAATATAACCCATTCAAGTCCCAGGGCACATTTGCAAGCCCAACATGACTACATACCAGAAATAGCCATTATAAGCTCCTGACACTGAACCAATATCCAGCAGTCCTGCTCTTAAAGGCACAGAAGCACCACTTGTACAGCACAGTTGATAGTACAGATAGTGGCTCAATATGGACAACACTCATGGATAATTCTTAAATACAGTACATCAGCAACAGTACAAACACTGTTTAATACTGTTGTTTTAAATTTCTGATAAAAAAAAAAAGTGGGCCATCACATACTAAGTGTCTCATTTGTATCTGATTACCAGGTCATCATGCCAAAAGCAAAGAGCTGCAGGCAGTGCAATGTTCCACTCCCACACCAACAAACAGGCAGGCTTTGTGGCCCCTGTGTTGAAGAATCCATGCTACACAATGACGAACCGGACACGGAGGATGACTTCACTCCTCCTGCTACTAGTCACGAAAGCCACCAGCAGTCAGACACCACTAAGGCACTAATTCAGAACAATCAACTTATGCAAGCACAACAGGAGGTTTTAACAGCTATGTTACAACAATTAACATAACTTTCTAAACACCAACAAATGCATTCGCCACCTGCTAAGAAAAGGAATACCAACTCCCTCTCCAGACATATAGCCAATCTAGTAAACAAACACACCCCCTTGACCGCTGACTCCAGCGGCTCCTCAGATGAGGAAGAGGGAGGTTTGGAGTAAAAGCCACAAACACTCACGGCTAAATGGAGCTTCCCCGACCAAATCCCAGCCCTAGTACACCACATAATGGAAATGGTTGGCTTTGATATTATAACGCCACCATCCACATCCAAGCTACTACCTTCACTTCAACCTACAGTGAAACAAGCAGACACCTTCCCCGTCTGTGAGGCCATAGAGGAGATTGTTTTAAAAGAATGGTCTGCCTCTGAACCAGACAGAATTCCCAAGAGAAAATCCTGGGACAGAATGTACCCACTGCAGGAGGAGAAGCTAACGCTTTGGTGTACACCGACCGCCGTGGACCCACAAATAGCCGCCCTCAATAAAAAGACTGTCCTCCCTACTGAGTCCGCTTCAGGTTTAAGGGACCCAATTGACAGAAAGCTAGAGGACAACCTAAAGAAGGCCTCCGAACTAGCAGGCTTGGGGAGCAGAGCGGCCGCGACCGCGATATACGCTACAAGAACACAACTAGCCTGGCTCCAAGAGATACAAAAAAACATCTGTGAAATCTCACGAGTCCGCACTCCTAGAAAATGCAATACTTTTCACCAAATATCTGGCAGATATGGTGGTAGACTCACTAAAAATAAATGCCAGATCAGCTGCCATCACCAACAGATCTCACAGATCACTATGGATGAAACTGTGGGATGCCGACAAAGAATCAAAGGCCACCCTTCAACGCCTTCCATTTAAAGGCAACATGGTGTTTGGACACGCACTAGAGAAATATCTCAAGGGCAAAGAGGATGGTAAGATTCTGACTAGAGAACAAACCAGATCCGCCTACCTACCCACTCATCCCCAGGACAGATATCATTCCTTTCGTGACAAGAGACGCGGAAGCCACATCTTCTGAGGTACCACATTCAAACAAAACTATTCCACACCCTACCACTACAACAGATACAGAGGTAGGGGTACAACACAAAGAGGCAGAGGAAACTACCATCGCCGCAACACCTCCCAGTCTTGACTACTCTTACTCCATGCAAACCTACACTCCCGTAGGAGCAAGACTACAACTGTTCGTAGAACACTGGGAAAAAACCACCACAGACAAATGGGTACTGGAAATAATAAGAAGCGGCTATGCAATACAATTTACATAGATGCCACGAGAACACAGAATGATTCTATCTCCCTCGCCCAAGCACACATACACAACAACGCAAATTACTTCAGCTATACGCGAACTACGAGACAACAATGCTATTGCTCCAGTTCCCAGCAAAGAAGAAGGTACAGGAATATATTCTATATTCTTCATGGTCCCAAAAAAGACAGGAGGGTACAGACCAGTACTGGACCTAAAGTACATCAACAAGTCAGTGAGATACATACCATTCAAGATGGAGACAATACGGTCAACATTCAAAGTACTCCGACAGGGAGACTTCCTCACATCCATAGACGTAAAAGATGCTTACCTACATGTGCCGATGAGACCCAGACATTATCAATTCCTCAGATTCTGGCATTCTCAGACAACACTACCAGTTTAAAGTACTACCATTCGGCCTAGCATCAGCACCAAGAGTATTCACAAAGGTTTCAATCATTCTCGAAGCACGTCTACACCAACAGGGAATCCACGTCATACCATATTTGGAGGACTGGCTCATCAGGGCACGATCACTACAACAATCTATAAGGGAGATGCAAACAGTGGTGCTGTGTCTACAGCAACACAGCTGGGTACTCAATCATAAGAAAAGCCAACTAAACCCCAGTCACAACACAGAACACCTGGGTACCCTCATAGATACAGAAAGAGGACTAGTTCCACCGTCTCTGTCAAGAATTCAGACAATTATATCAACCGCACACAGACTACAGACTGCAAAACATCCCACGCTGTGGCACATCTCACAAATGTTAGACCTCATGTCCTCAACAATAGACACAGTTCCCTGGGCAAGATGGCATGCCAGACCTCTTATGTCCTTCCTTCTAAGTCAAGGAAACACACATGACCTCAACCTGCAAAACAGGTCAAGATACCACCCGGAGTAAGATCCAGCCTCAGATGGTGGACAAACAGACGCAAACTCACACAAGGCATGACCCTAGACATAACCCCAGAAATAATAATCAAAACGGACGCAAGCCTATCAGGCTAGGGAGCCATCCTGGGAAAACATACGGCACAAGGAAAGTGGTTGCTATCAGAGACAAAACAAACCATCAACATCCTAGAACTGAAAGCAGTGTTCAAGGCACTACTGCACTTCTCCAAACTAACCCAGGACAAACATGTGCAGATAAAGTCAGACAATCAGACCACAGTTTCGTACATAAACTAACAGGGAGGCACAAGAAGCAAGGCAATGATGTCCGCAACATCCAAGTTAATGGAATGGTCTCAAACTCACTTAAGATCAATATCAGCAATTCACCTGGCAGGCAAACTCAACATCTCGGCAGATTGGCTCAGCCGACAAATGATCCATCCAGGAGAGTGGAAACTTCACCCGCAAGTTTTCCACCAACTCAACCTGAGATGGGGTCCAATAGAGATAGACCTCATGACATCACACAAGAACCATCAATGCATAAAATACTGGTCACGATTCAAGGACCACATGGCACTAGGAGTAGACGCAGTCTTAGCCACCTGGACATTCCAAATAGCATACGTATTTCCTCCCATTCCACTGATTGCTCAAGTACTAAAGAAGATTCGTATATCCAGAGCAAGAGTCATAGTGATAACACCACACTAGCCAAGGCTTGCATGGTTCGTGACTGTAGTCTCAATGGCACTAGCTGATCCCTGGATACTACCAGCCAGACCAGACCTTCTCTCACAAGGACCTATCAAACACCCAAACCCTCAGCAACTGCAACTGATGGCATGGCTCCTGAAAGGGAGAGACTGCTAAAAGTAGGATACCACCCTTCAGTCATTCACACTATGGCTTCCTCTTGTCAACAATCCACAATCACCACTTACCAACGCCAGTGGGACATATTCAACAAATGGTGCACACACCACAAAATAGACTCAGTGACATGCTCCATCCCTCAGATCCTGCTCTTTCTACAGGAGGGACTCCAACTAGGTCTCTCTCCATCATCTTTGAAAGTACAGGTTTCCGCCATAGGGGCAGCAAGAGGACAGATACAGGGAAGTACTCCGGGAGCCCACCAAGACATTGTTCACTTCCTGAAAGCAGCAGCTAACATACGTCCCACGCATAAACCACTGCTGGCACCATGGGACCTTCCATCAGTCCTCACAGCAATGACTAAACCTCCATTCGAACCAATAGACTCCATTCATTTAAAATGGCTTCAACTCAAGTCAGTTTTCCTCACGGCCATCGCATCCACCAGAAGAATTGGAGAATTACAGGCGCTATCATGTAAAGAACCATTCCTCCAATTCTACCACGACAGGATTTCTATGAGACCAATCTCTTCATTCCAACCAAAAATCGCTTCTAAGTACCACCTCAACCAAACTATTGAGATTCTGGGACAACTTCCACCAGAAGAGGTACAGGCTGATCCACAACTTAGAATGCTAGGAATGACATGCCTGCTAACAACCTACATCAATAGAATGGCTGACATCAGAAAGACAGACAGACTCTTCGTCATCATACACGGATGTAGAAAAGGACTTCCTGCCTCCAAAGCATCCATAGCAGGGTACCTTAGAAAGGCCGTATCAGAGGCTTACAAAGCGAACAACATACAAGTACCAACATCACTACAGGCCCACTCAACAAGGGCTATTGCTGCTTCCTGGGCTGAAAGGAACATGGCCACTGCAGAAGAAATCTGCGCAGCAGCCACTTGGTCAACAGCACATACTTTCACAAGACATTACAGATTGGACGTGTCTCAAGACAACAGAACAAACTTTGCTAGGGCAGTTCTACTGGCAGCAAGTAAGGGACACAATAACATTATCACGTCTAACCCACCCTAAACTTTGATCACTGCTTTTGAATAACCCATGATGTCAGGAAGGTAGAGTGCCTCAGAGACCATCCCCCACAATGGTAGTTTACTCACCTGGTAAAGGTGATTGTGGGGGAATGGATCTCTGAGGCACTCCACACCTCTCCCTAAGACTGACGTGATACACCATGACACTGCCAAGACCTCTATGTACACAATGATATGTCAACATAACTTCATTAATCCAAAACACATTGTACAGCAGTTGACAATTAAAGATTACAACTTCAAACTCACTGAGACATCACATTACAATTATTCAAGGCACAAGTGGGGGGCAATATAACTTTTTATAATTTCAGAAACAGCTTTGGAAAACATCGAACTGATTAGAAATGACCAGTGACCATCCGAAGGGACATATTTAATTTCAGTCACATGTGCATCAGACAACCTATCAGGTGTATACAACCCATGATGTCAGGAAGGTGGAGTGCCTCAGAGATCCATTCCCCACAATCACCTTTACCAGGTGAATAAACTACCATTATCTATCGCACCTTTTTACAGCACTCCGAGTCTCAACACATGGGTTATCTAATGCTTTCCTCATAGGCTGATGCACAAAAAGAATTCCAGATTCGAAATCCGATCTATCTCCTCCTCTGCAGCTCCCAGAATCATCAGTTCTTTTTGTGCATCTCTCCAGGCTGGGCACGTTTTTACTTAGCTCTGTGCCAAACAACTTTAGGCAAGATATTTAACCCCTTTTTTAGCTATGCTAGCAGTTGTTAGCAATTTAATTTTGAGCTGCTTATAGTTTCAGCACCATTTGCTGCTTTGCTCGGTGCTAGAGCAGACTATATTTTGTTGTTTTTTTCTTAAATAGTTTCAGTTTTACGCTGGCGTCAGGCAGGGTTAATCATTTTTATTTACCCTCACACATTATTGCGTTAGGATATGGTGGTGTTTTTAAAATTTGGCCCATGTTTGTGTGTCCCACCTTGGTATTACCTTGTTCTGCCAAGGTATGGGACTGAAACACTGAAGTGCACCATCTCGGTTAACCTGGCTCAGCTGAGATGTGTGTGCACAATTCAGAAGCAGGAAGGCTTGCTGTGGCTCTGGTTCTTTCCCTCCAGGTCGCGGTTTACCTCGTTCAGCCATGACCTGTGTAGGGAATTCTTGGCAATGAGATCCATCATTTCTCTGCTCCCTCCCCCCATGCCAAGAGCCATTACCTCAGGAGAATCCGGGAGTTGTCTGGATCCTGCAGCGTGGTTGCCAACTGCCTTTAAGCGTTCCGATTTTGGGAGAGCCTTGGTCACACTGGGTGAGAATGTAGAAGGCCAAGACTCCCTGATAACTGGTGATTCTAACTTCCTTTTGCTCTAGGACCTCCCAGCATCTCCAAGCCATGAGGAGGCTCCATTTTATGATCACACTGCCATCTTGAGTTAGCTGCAAGTCTCATGGGAGTGCTCAACCCAAGACTTGCTGGGGCCTGGATCTATACCTTTGCATAGCGAATCCTCCACCAAAATGGCACCGATCAGGTCATGTTCCTTCCATAAGATGGCCACCGGAGGGCATACGACCTACTCTTAAAGAGCTAGCACCACCAATTAAAGAGGTTGTGATTTTCAAAGGGGCATCACCACAATAAAGTGCTGGGAATTTATACAAAGGGCAAAAGACGTATAAGTAGACTGTCTGTATTTCTGATACTAGGTTGAAAGCAGGCAGACAGTACAGGCTGTACAATGTCCTATCTGAGGGCTGGCCATGTACTTAATTAAGTGACTTGACTGTTTCTGTTAATCACTCCTGCAGTAAGTCACTGATTAGCAACTTCGAACAATTTTTGTTTTCCAGATTGTTTAACAATGGCCAAGACTAGAAAACTCTGCAGAAAATGCCCCAGTTCCTTATTGACCACTGATATTGGGGACCACTGCTTCCTATGTGTGGTGGACACTGAGCCTCAGAACATCAAACTGGGCTCCGGGGCCAAGGAAGAGGACCCCATAAATGACAGAGCGTCCATCTCATCTCACAGCATTATGGTGCAATTATTTCAAAAACTCCTAGACAGGAACGATTCTCTGGGAATGGACAAAAGGCCCCGGAACCCAGACAAAATAGCGCCAAATCCAAAAAAAACAAGAGGTGCTAGCCACTCCGGCCCAGAGCTGTCATCCGAGGCATCCCATTCTAGGAGCAAAGAGACCTCAGATGAGGAAGAAGATGTCTGCGAGAACATGTCCACCAGACTTTGTTCATTCGACCTCATACCCAAACTCATTAGAGTGGTCTGCAAGACTCTAAGGATTGATGAGCCAGTGGAGCAACCAGACAGCAGACTGGACCCTCTGGTAAGGAAAAGGAAATAATCCTCTACCTATTTTCCAGTATGCAAGGCCCTGGAAAACATACTGACAAGAATGGGAGGCCCCTGAACCAATCAAGACCAGAGAAAAAGGTACTTTCTAGAGGAGGTATCCTCAGGTGCAGGAAAAAGAAAAGATATGGTCAGCATCCCCAAAAGTAGACTCAGAAGTCTCATTGCTCAACAACAAGATGGTGCTGCCATCAGAGTCCGCTTCTGCCTGAAAGGACCCCATGGACAGGAAGGTAAACCACATAATTATGAAAGTACATGACATGCTAACAATGAATATGAGAGCATCCATGGCTGTCACATACTCATCCAGGGCAATTCTCAGACGGCTGGAAGCTGCCTGACAGGACATTTCCGAAACTAATGTTCATGAAGCCACTATGGACTATGCTATACAAGTGATCAAATATGTGGCAGACGCCGCTACTGATAGTTTCAAAATGGCATCCAGATCAGTGGCATCCAATAACAGGGCCAGGAGACACATCTGGCTCAAGCTGTGGAATGCTGATCAGGAAGTCCAGAGTGATGAAATTTCAGTTCTCAGATGACAGAGTATTCAGGCCTGGGATAGAGGAATCTGTGGTTAAGAAAGGTGATGACAAAGACAACAAAGGAGGGCAAGCAACATTGTCATCCTTTCGGAACAAGTTTCGCAATTACCCTGGCAAGGGTAAAAAGGGGAAGAGTCACAAAGGACAAGATAGGCATTTGTTTGACTTCAAGCCAAACTTCTTCAACTGCAAGCTGCAGAAGCCATGGGAGCCACTACAGTGGCAAACAGGGATACAAACCTAACAATGCCAATGGGGATTCTGACAATGAGAATCTCCAGGTCCAGGTGACAACAGACGCAGTGGGGGGAAGTCTACAACATTTCACTGCAACCTGGACCGAATCGGTGATGGACAAATGGGTCATGGAAATAATCTCCCACAGGTGCGTAATAGAATTCAGTGCTATCCCAAGACGAGGGAGATGCCGGTTCTAAAGCAAGAACTTTACTCTGGCATCTACTCTGTGCTCTTTCTAGTCCCAAAGAAGATGGGAGACCTCAGACCCATACTGGACCTCAAGTTTGTGAACAAATTTGTGAGGTAGCAAAGATTCAAAATGGAAACACTAAGGTCCATTATTGTGGTAATCCACAAGGTGGACATTTTAACATCCATAGATCTGAAGGATGCATGTCTGCACATCCCCATCAAACCGACTCACCAGGAATTTCTCTGATTCTGCATATCATATCCAGTATCAGTGCCTACCTCTCGGACTAGCCTCAGCCCCTCGAGTATTCGCCAAGGTCATGGTACCCCTGGCAGTGAAACAATGCACAGAAGGGATACATGTGATCCCGTACCTGGACGACTGGCTGATAAGGGCACGGTCCCAGGAGGATTCACAGACAGCAACTGCCCGAGTCCAACAGCTGCTCAGAAAACACGGCTTGATTGTGAGCAAAACCACGAGCCAGTTGATGTCCACAATAATGATCAAACACTTGGGAGTAATATTCAATACGGAGATGAGCACAGTTAGGCCATCAGAGAACCGCATAATCACACTAATGACGCATTGCAGGAGAATCCTACATTGCAAAACAACATCATTATGGCACCTAATGCAGTTATTAGGCCTAATGGTGGCCTGCATAGATCTACACAACTGGGCGAGGTCACACATGAGACATCTACAGCGACTACTACTGGACAATTGGAACTACAACCTTCAAAACTGCAGTCAAAGGGTGACCATACGGACAGTAGTATAGAGATCCTTAAGATGGTGGGCAAACCTAAATAACCTGAGACAGGGGGCAAAATTGGAGAAAAATATATCAAGAGCACTAGAAACAGATGCAAGCCTGCTAGGTTGGGGTGCTGTAATGAACAGGCAGACAGTACAGGGAAAATGGACAAAACTCAAAACAAAACTCCTGATCAACATACTGGAGACCAGGGCCATTCGATTAGCTCTCGAGCACTTCAAAGTTCAAGTCAAGAAACACCACGTAAAGGTACGTACAGATAGCAGGGTAGCAATGGTCTACATAAACAAGAAAGGGGGAATAAGAAGCAGGACCATGGCCCAAAAAACAGAAATGTCAATGCTCTGGGCAGAAAAACATCTACTTAGCCTTATAACAGTTCACCTGGCAAGAAACCTAAATATGAGGACAGACTGGCTGAGCAGACAATCACTGCAACAGGGCGAGTGGTAGCTCAACCCAGAGGTGTTCAAGAGGATACAGAGCAGATGGAGACCATTCCAACGGGTCCTCATGGCATCATCGGTGATCACACAGTTACCAGTGTATTTATCCAGGTACAAGGAGAAGGGAGCAGCAGGGATGGATGCAATCTCCACGCCATGGAACTTCCACAAAGCATATGCCTTTCTCCAATTTCCATGATACCAGCAATCTACATAGATACATAGATACATAGACAGTGTCGGCAGATAAGGGCCTATGGCCCACCCAGTCTGCCCATTTGAGCTTGTAAGTTCAGTTTGTTTTCCTAGAAGTCTGTTGCACCTTAACCCTGACCTCCAGAATTCCTTTATGTCTATCCCATGCATTCTTAAACCCGTGATTGTTTCAGCCCCACCACTTCCTCTGGCAGGGTGTTCCACTTGTCCACCACCGTTCTGTGAAGAAATTCTTTCTCATGTTTCCTCTGAATCGTCCTCCTCCAACTTCATCCCATGCCCTCTAGTCCTGGAACATCTTTTTTGCTTAAAAATAGTGTTTTCCTGCACCTTGTTCCTCCCTGTAAGATACTTGTATGTCTCTATCATATCCCCTCTCTCCCTCCTCTCCTCCGGGGAGTACATGTTCAGTTCCCTCAACCTGTCTTCATAGGACTTGTGATGCAATCCATGCACCATCTTTGTCGCCCTCCTCTGAACCTTCTCTACCCTGTCTAAGTCCTTACGTAGGTATGGTCTCCAGAACTGTACACTGTACTCCAGGTGTGGTCTCACTAGTGTCTTGTATAGCGGAATTATGACCTCCCTTTTCCTGCTGGTAATACCCCTGCCTATACATCCCAGCATCCTATTTGCTTTACCTGCTGCCTTGTCACTGTTTCCCTACCTTGAGGTCATCAGAGATGATAACCCCAAGATCCCTTTCCTGCTTGGTGCATGCTATATCCTCACCCTCCAACTGATATATTGTGCCAGGGTTTTTGTGCCCCATATGCATTATCTTGCACTTCTTTGCATTGAATTTCAACTGCCAAACCCCTGACCATTCTTCAAGTTTCTGCAGGTCGCTTCTCATTCTGTCTACACCCTCTGGTGTGTCTACTCTGTTACAGAGCTTTGTGTCATCAGCGAACAGTGAAATTCTGCCTTCTCGTCCTCGCCATGTCACTGATGAAGATGTTGAATAGAACCGGTCCCAGCACTGATCCCTGTGGTACCCCACTGGTCACTCTTCCCTCTGTGGAGTGACAGCCATTTACCACCACCCTCTGTGTCCTGCCACCCAGCCAGTTACCTACCCACCACACTACTGTCCTGCCCACACCCATATTCCCCAGTTTGTGTAATAGTCTTCTATGTGGCACAGTGTCAAAGGCCTTGCTGAAGTCCAGATAGGCCATGTCCACTGCCCTCCCCTGATCCACCTCCCTAGTCACCCAGTCAAAAAATTCAATGAGGTTGGTCTGACATGACCTCCCCCTGGTGAAACCATGCTGCCTTGGGTCCTGTAGTCCATTGACAACCAGATGTTCCACCAATCTCTCCTTCAGTAGTGCTTCCATGATCTTCCCCACTACCGAGGTGAGGCTGACTGGTCTGTAGTTCCCTACTTCCTCTTTGTTCCCACTTTTGTATAAGGGGACTACATCTGCTGCTCTCCAGTCTTTACATCTGCTGTCCTCCAGTCTTAATCTTACAGAAAATAAGGGACAAGAGCAGCATGGTACTACTGACAGCACCGGACTGGCCAAGACGGACTTGGTATGCACTCATCAAGAGGATGCTAATAGACACCACGATGACACAGGCTAGCCTGTTACTTCAAACTGGGTATCCAGGGTTGTGTAACTGTATCAAAGGAACTCACTGTTCATGCTTGTTCAGCCTATATTAATCAGATCTAATAATCATCTGCTAGATTCCTGCCCCACCCCTGTTCACATACCCCCTCTGAATAAATCAGATAGTGTGTTTTTGTGTTTAACCTGGCTATTGTGTACCTTCTTGGCGAGTATACAGTACTGTTTCTGCCTTGTTGTATCATTGGTCTTATTTTACAGGGGGTCTTCAGGGCAGTTGCAGAGGATCCAGCCCCGGTGGTAGGTGCAAGGGGTGTGATCAAGTTATTACTGCTATATATTATATTTGAATGTTTTGCTGCTATACTGTTTGGGCCACTAGAGGGGTTGGTGGGGGGTTATAGCCAAGGCCACTGTTTTTCGGTTTTTAACGGAAAACCTGGTAAAATTCCAGAATTAGGGCTGTCTGAAGACTGGTAAAAACAAAGATTTCATGGAATCTGGCATTTGTATCAGATCAGTAAATCTACAAAACTTGTATTTTTCTTATAATCCCTTCCTGTACTATTTTCAGTTTGCTTTATTTAATGCTCTGTATATTTAAGCAATAATGCCCGACAGGGTGTGTGTCGTGCTGGGATAACGTCATGCCTCAGGTGGTTGGGCACGAGGCTGCAGTCCAAGTGTGTCCAACAGCTGAGGCGTGACGTTATCCCAAACGACACACACCCTGGAGGGCATTATTGCTATTATACAATGGCTCGTTGTTATACAGAATAAAAAAAATCATTTTAAAGATGTTTTTGTGTGGAAAAATATTTTTGTTTTTTAAGAGCAGATGAAATAATCAAGCAAATGCTCCAGGTCTTCTGCAGGTTCACAGTGAGGCTGAGACTAGACCCACGATGTTGTACTGGGATAATATCACGGGTCCAGCCTAAGACTGACCAATCAGAGGCCAGGAAATTTTCTTGCCATTGTATAACAAGACTTCTTTAATTCTGATTATTTATGCACATACTAAAAGAATGATAGCAAAATCCTGGTAAAATCCAGAAATCGGAGTAACAATCACTGGTGCAATTCCAGAATCTGAAGTCTTGAAAACAGAGTTTCATTGTTTTAATCACCGTAAATCAGTGGCCTTGGTTATAGCATCCCAGAGGGCTATACTGACAGCAGTTATGCTACCTCAGAACCATTCCTCTGGGTAGAGGCACCCGTTCAAAGAACTCAGGCCCCTCAACCTGTGCCTAGTCACGCAGGCAGGGGTAGCAGCCCATAGGATAGCGCCACTTAGGGGTTACATGAACATACTGTAACTAACAGAATTCTGTATCTTATTACCATGCAGCAACTTGTGATCAACCCCTTTCGCAAAATGACTTCTTTTGCACAAATTAAATATCTAATGACCAGGTCTAATGATTACAAACATAATGTTTAAATGATCAGTTCAGAGTAAAATTATATCAAACCAGATTCACTGCATTGTTTCTCTTTCTAACTGCAGTACAAACTGCAGTATTTTTTCAGTTTAGTACACTGTATGTAAAGCAATAAACATGTGCCTATAAAAACCATGAACTGCAATCTGCTGCCCATAACAGTAGTTTATCCCTGGCAGAACAAAATATAAATAAAATTACCAGTTTGCAAGCAAATTCTGGCTTACAAAGACATTCTATTCACACTGCTCTGACACAGTTAATGTTCTGAGTGGGCAGCATCACCTATATCAATGCCCACTGCCCAGTGTTGGACCTTTTTCCTGTGCATCAGAATGCAGTATAGTGGAGGATGTATAACGCAGTGGTCTAAGGCTCTGAGCTGCAAATCTGGTGACATCCAGCAGACCAGACCGGCATTTGAATCCTACAGCTTCCACTTACATACTGTGTGACCCTGAGCAAGTCACTTAACTTCCCTGTGCTCCCAGGTCGCTCCTGTAAAAAAGCTTTCAGCTTAGTGTGCTACTCCTGGTTAAACAACTAAATAAAAAAAAAAAGTTACTTCAGTCTACCATGTGCTCAGATAAATACTTTTCAAATACCTCTGACTCTGTTCTTTAAAAATATCAAACTTAGTGACTTAAAACAAAAATACTCTTGTTGACTGGCAATATTTCTCAGTTTTAAACATTAATTACTCTTTTTATAACCCCTAGGAGAGCTTGATTAACTTTTTAAATAGAGAAAAGAAACAGTTTTCTTACCTGTACCATGCTTCCATTAGTCTGCTGCAAGCTATATTCAGAGCAGAGGTTTTCGTACAATGTCTGCCAGGGGCTGTAGATTGTAACCTCATTCTTGCCAGAACAAAGTTTAACAAAGGGGTGTAATTTTAGTGGAAATTAACAACTGAATGAATTCCATTAGTAAACCCATTACACGGGGAGATTTCTTTAGGAGGGCTGGAGGGTGAGTGAGCCCTCCAGATGCAACAGACAAGGGAGTGATCACTGACAGCATCAGCAAGGAATCCTGGCCCAGGCCCAGAGCTCCTCTCCTTTCTGCTTGTAGGGATCCAGTCAATCAATGTGTGATGGCCCGTAGCACGAGAAAGTCTGATCGGGTCAGAGATAAGTTGGTTCAAGTGGTGTTTTTGCACTAGTGAGACTGGAATTTTAGGTGAATTACTAAGCCACTCAAGACTGAGGTCCCTGAGTAGAACAATTTCATTATTAGCAACTGAAGTAGCAGTAAGTTTAAAGAGTTCAGTCAAGCCAGCCAACTTACTTTTGGGAGGATTATATGCCCATAAAATGTGGAGATTCTTAGTTCCACCTAGCAGGACAGAGTGCAATGCCTCACATAAGGTTATTCTATTTAAAGCTAAGTTAGCAGTGTCAGTGGCTCAGCAGGTTGGACACTTGTCTCTGAAGCTGGAAAATCAGCAAGCTGTGGATTCTATCCCCACACCAGGCACTTGGGTTAAATCTTAATACTGACGCAGCATAAGGGGGGTGCTGCACTCCTGACGTGCTATCTTTTGGATGAGACATTAAAATCAAAGTCCTATCTGCCTGTTCTGGTGGTTGTTCAGGTGGAGGTTAAAGATCCCATGGCACTTCTCGAAAAACAGTTGGGGAATTTCCACAGTGTCCTGGCAAAATTTCCCACATTCACTAAAAATACCACCAACCGCTTAATCTGGTTCAGTGTCAGTTGGTTACCATCTGTATCTCCCCCCCTTCCCTGGGACAAGGCTAAAAGTAGGTAGAATTGCCTAGTCCTCCTTTCTCAGTCAACAAAATCTAAATAACATAATTAAATTCATGGATGAATAATGCGAGAAATGTAGGTGTTCCATATAGCAGATAACTTCCTCTTTTAGAGGAGGGGAGATCATATAGTCCATGCGCAAAGGGACAAAATAAAAACACATGTTGTAATTCAGGTGAAAACCTGCATGTGTCATCACTGACTAAAATAAACAGGGCAGAGTTTAATGGTGGTTTGTCAATTCTAGACAAAAGGAAAGAAAATTACTTTTGGTGCCCAAACACTAAATCCCATAGCACCTAACTGGCTATGAAGTGTGGCACCACCTATTAGGAATACACGGGGAGTAAGCAAGAGAGGTTAAAGGGAACACAAACTTTATTTTTTTACTTTCTGTAATACAATTAGAAATGTGGGCATTTTACGTTGCATAATACAATAGAAATGTGGACATTTGCAAAGTCTGTTTTTACACCTTGTGTATTGTTTCATGTTTTTATTTCAATATAGTCCTATATTTTCCTGCTGTATTGTCCCTTACTCTCCAAATCTCTCACCTATCCCCTCATATCAGTTTCTCATGCCTACTGGCTCACGTGCTTCTTCAACAACTCTCGCCTCCACACCGCCCCATGCTCTCCCCTCTCCTATATATTGTAAATAGCTTGTGTATATTGTAAATATGCATGATGCATACTGCTTGTACTCATTTACTTTATAGTGCTGGTCACCACTACTATACTGGCTGCTTGTTGCTATATCCACTCTGCTATTGACCTGCCTGGACTCCTTGGTCTCAAGTCTCCATCATTGCTCACCCTAGCCCTACCAATCTCGTATCTTCAATGGACGCCGCAGGACCTCCATGGAATCATCATCCAAAAACTGTCGGAAATGACTACATATTCCACAGCGTAACTGTGACTCTAACGTTTAATTTCAAATGTGAATTGCTTTCCTGATGCATACTGATCTAGCTGTTACTTACTTACCTCATGTACCCAACTGTACTTGTATCTGTTGTTAAAATTGCATGTACCTTACTGTATTTGTATTCTACTCTTGGAAGTGTCACCCCTGAAAAAGGGTCTTGACTGTCTCAGTGGGCCCACCCAGTTATCAAAACTCAAGTAAATAAAAATAAATTATTGATGTTGCTTTTTCCTGCTCAGTATTAATTTTTTTAGTAAGCAATAAGACACGATGGGGTGTGCACTGAACAGATATTATTGCACACCGGGGGAGAGGCATGGGGCCACAGGCCAAGTGCCGTCAGCCCCAGTCGTGTGGTAATATCTATTCAGTGCACACCCTGGAGTGTTTTATTGGGCTTATAAAATGGGTTCCCTTTTTTAAATCAATATTCTATGTTTATTCACTATATTTATTGTAAAATTGTCCCTCTGCCTTTATGTTTTTTTTTTTATATTCTCTGTTTATGCCCCCTACTCACCACATCAGACCCTATCATCGGGGATCCCCTAGGCTGGTGCGCTTCTGTTGGTCCTTTCCAGATATCTCCTTTCAGGGCTTTGACAGCAATGCCCCCCATTTGGCCTCAGTTTGCCCCCTGGGTGGGGAGGAGAGGGAACCCCCTTTAGTCCCCTCCAGTCCATTAGTGTGCATCGGGTATGCTGTCTAGGCCCCTCCTGGAGCCTGGTTACAGATTTTCTCAGGTAGCCAAGGTCCCATCTCCAGGCATCTGTTGTGGGGTTTTTCCTCTCTTTTCTGTTGCCGCCTCCCAGGATGCCGATGTGTTAGTAGAGCCAAGGGGCAAAGCACAAAACCATGCACTATTGTCCCGACTACTGGTCGACTTCCTCCCACCCTTCTTCATGCCGTCCCACTGTACCTCCATCTGTGGTCACCCAGGTGGCAGTATAGTGGTGGGACTGGCATCCCCACCCTCCCTGGAGAAGGAGAGCAGCCTGTGGGTGCTCGATCCTCCCCCCCCTCGGCCAGCCCTCCAGCAACCTGAGTTCGCTTCTGAACCCGGGTCGCTGGTGTTGCAAGTGGTAGCTCTACCACTGCACCAGCAGGCCAGCAGCCTTTATGTTTTGTGATTGCTATAGGACATTTGTCCTTTATTGGGATCAGTAGTTAGCATACATTGAGCTCTGCCCCCCCCCACTGAACATGCGGTTATACTCCTCCCCCCTTAGTTAATTGTTTCATACTCCTCCCCAGTTAGTTAGTTGTTTCAAAAAAAAAAAAAAAAGAACGAGGGAGAAGCAACAGCAGCCTTGGAGTGAGTGGGCTTTTAGGAGAGACTGGCTGAACTTCTGCAGTGCCCTCTTCCTTCACCGAGTGTGTGGCTATACTTACCTCCCGCCCCCAAACACACAATGTAGTAGGGGGAACAGAACTTAGCGAGCAGTGGCTGTATTCCCTCCCTCACATTGCAGTAGGGGAATGGAGTCTGCAAGTTGCTCAGTTTAAAGTTTAAGAATAAAAAAAAAACAATGATTTTGCATTTTAAACTGCTGGACTGGGAGGACGATGGGCAGCACAGATAGCGGAAGCAAACAGGAATTCAGGATGGAGTTAAAGAATGCAAGCAAGAATATATCTCACTAAAATGTTGTTTTGAATGTTATGTTAAATATGTGTATGACTTACCTCAGCTACAGAACCTAGCCAAATATGGTCACTGCAGGGTGGAGAAGTTTAGAAATATTAAATGAACATCTCCTTTTTAAAGGATAAAAAAATGGTGGCATTTTAAAACTGCAGAGTTCTAATGGTACACTGATTTCTCGTTTTACTGCTGCAGTTGTTGCTTTCAGAACTTGTTTTTACTTGTGCATTGAACAGATTTCACTATCCATCACCAAGAGCCCAGTACAGTCTGTTTCTGTTACATTTTGAAATACTTCCTGCTTGCTTTTTACCTTACTTCAGATGTTCATGGTTGAGTGCATCCCCAGAAAAGTTTGACAGTGGAAGTGTAACAAATCCACCAGTCTGCACAGCACCGTGATTCTGTCTTACCATTGTGCATTTACCTATGACTCCTCCTTCTGTCTGCATAATTCTTTCAATGTATTGTTTTCTGTATTTGTTTTAAAATAGTCCTTTTTCATTTATTTATTTATTTATGAATCCTGCTCGATATGTTTTCCCACCAACATTTATTTCTTCATTGCTTTTCAATTCTGGAAGCTGGTGATAGGGGTTCCATCCTCGGACCTCTCCTATTCTCTCTTGAAGCCAACCCCCTCCCCGATATCTGTTCATCCACAGAGCTCATCCTCTGTGCAGATGATGTGGCCCTCTTTTGCAAGGATAAGAACCCCCTCTCCTTTCAGAACAAACTGCAACATGACTTCAGTAAACTACACTCCTGGTTCTCCTCCCAGGGCCTGGTCCTCAATTCCAAGAAAACTAAGGTCATGGTATTCTCAGGCTCCAGGATGTCCCTAAATGTTGATTTTACTCTTATAAACAACTACAGCAACCCAATCGAGAGAGTCACCAACTTCAAATACCTGGGGATTCACTTGGACTGTCACCTGAACTACGAGCTATACACTCATCAATTAATTAAAAAAATTCACCAAAGACTTGGCATCCTACATCGACTAAAACATTTCCTCATTCCAGGAACAAGGGCCTTGCTTGCCAACAGTTTCCTGCTCCCTGTTTTAGACTACGGCTCCCTTATATACTCAACCTCCATCTCGCAGAAAAATCTGTTTAGATTAAAGACCACGCATCACAGCATCATCCAATTCATCACAGGCCTCCCCCTTAGGATGCACTACTGTGATCTGTACAAGGCTGCAAACTGGCTCCGTTGGAGGATAGATTTGACAGCAGAATTCTCAATTTTTTCTTTAAAATCAAATTGGGTTCCATGTCTAGCAGTATCTCCTCCCTCTTTAATAAGTCTATACACACCAGGACAGCCAGGCACTCCAGTACCCACGCCTTCATGATTCCTCGCTGCCATACTACCCAGGGGCAACACACCCCCTACTACAAAAGTGTCAAACTTTTTAACAACCTTCACCTGACCCTGGTCCTGTGCAGCACACTTACATCATTCAAAAAACAATTGAAATCCTACTTTTTAGACAAACTCCAATGCAGCTGTCCCTGACCCATTCTTTTAGCTCCTATCTCTTCTTTTCAATTTCCTGCACTTCTCACCCAGCATATTTTTTTCTTTTCTCTTTAAATTTATTATATAGTTATGTTTTCTTTAACAGTGCCTTCTCTATTATGATCTGTCCCCTTTGTATGACTGTTATTCCTGACGATGTGATGCTCACCAGTATGTGTTATTGTACCAATTTTGTATGCATTCTCATTCCAAACTATGTAATGTTTACCAGTATATTTTAATGAATTAAATTTTGTCACTGGATGCATGTGAAAATGGACAATTTTGCTCACATGCCTTTCCACTATAAACAATAAAAATGAAATGAAATGAAAAGAAATTATGAGAGGAGGGGTTTTGAAAGAAGTCATTTTCGACACTTGTGTATTTCTGAATTTCACTTCTTGTTGTCAGTACTGGATCAAGGTAAACTTCACAAACTGAGCCCAGAGAGTATAACACAGACATCTAGCAACTGAGGCTCTGTAATGTATGTATTGGTAATAGACCAAACTGAGAGGGAGGGTGGCTCCCCGGAGGTGATATTTACCATGGATATGTATTGTAGATAGATATCCATAGTATATATCACCTCCGGGATATATACGATGGATATATATACATATATATATATATATATATATATAGAATAAAATGATAGGTAAGTGTGGTGTATAGGGATATAATTCCATCAAAGGGTCCTAATGAGGTCAATAAGAGATAAGTCTGAAGGGCAAGAGACATTATGACCTCATTAGGGCCCAGAGATGATTGGTAAGTGTGATGCATAGGGATATAATTCAATCACTTGTTTTATATATTTATTTATTTATTTATTTTGAAAGTCGGATTTACAACCTTTCAGTCAGGGACTCATTTACAAAGGCACTTCATCGCAGGGAATGTAGACATGGTTACAGTGTGAGATACAACCGTGGTAACATACAGGTGCAATACAGATAACAAAAAGAACACATTATAACAGTGGTTTACAGGATAAAGTTACATGCAGTAAATAGCAATCGTATAAAGTATAACAATAGTAGAAGTCACAATCCTGGTCATACTGGGGAAATACCTAAGTGGAAGGGGGGGCAGGGGTGAGGAACAGAGGGAAAAAAAAGGGAGTGGGGAAGCAGTCTAACGGACACTGTCAAGGCTATGTGCAAGAAATGGGGAGGGATCCCAACATTAGGTTGATTAAGGGCAACTACAGCTTTGGGCACCAAAGAGGTGATTACGGAGCGTGACTTTAAAGGGACCAATTTTGGTAGACTTAGTGACCCTGAGTGAGATGGAGATATATATATATATATATATATATATAATACATGGGGATGCTGCCTTTTTTTGTACCTGAAGGCTGTGTTTTTGTCAGGAGGCTTAGTAGGTAAGGCTGTGTTTTTGTCAGGGAGCTTATTAAATAAGGCTTTGTTTTTGTCAGGGAGTTTATTAGGTGAGCTAATTAGGATAGATATTTCTTAACAGGTTCATCTGGTTTGTTCATTGACATGTTTATTGATTTAATTGGTCACTAAGTTGTTTGTTTTGGTAGTCATAGTGCTGGTCTATGGGTGTTTTTTCCCCCCATGGTATACAGGTTTTGATGCGGAGGTATACAGCTTTAATTGTTTGGAATGTAGGTTTAATTGGTGAGGCATACAGGGAAATACATGATCACAGTAATGGGCTCCTATGGGGAGAAGGTCCCATCCAAGTATTACATACAGAATAAATGTTAGGCAACTGTGGTATACAAGTATATATAGCTATCGAGGGGGCTAACTGGGCCCATAAGCCACAAGCCCGAAGGGCGAGTGCCATTATTGCCCTAATTAGCCCCCGAGATAGGTGTATATATCCTTGTATTCCACAGTTGCCTAGCATTTATTTCATATAATACATGGGGATGGTGCCTTTATTTGTACCTGAAGGCTATATTTTTGTCAGGAGGCTTATTAGATAAGGCTGTGTTTTTGCCAGGGGGCTTACTAGGTGTGCTCATTAGCATATACATTTCTTAACTGGTTCAGCTGGTGTGTTCACTGATGCATTTATTGGCAGGAGCTAAGAGGGAGAACAGCTACCTGCTGCTTTAAAGCAAGGAGCTGATTTACTTGAGCACACTGAATTCAGTTCATACTTCAGGGGCCTGTGGAAGCAGGTAGAAGTAAGTGTTTTGCTTCACTGTTTCTAAGGTTGTTCTTTACTTAGTGAAACTGTTATTTGCCAGGGAGGTAATCTAAGTGGGAGAAAAGTTGCAGTAATTTGTGAGTAGAGCTGTTACTAAAACTTTGTGAAATAGGTATCTGATAAAGGGAGGAGCCAAAGGAGGCCTGAGGGGATTGGAGTTTAATAACAGGAGTTGACTGTGGGCTTATATGCAGGAGCTGAGAGGGAGAACAGCTACCAGCTGCCTTAAAGCAAGGAGTTGATTTACTTGACTACATTGGATTCAGTTCATACTTCAGGGGTCTGTGCAAGTAGGTAGAAGTAAGTATTTTGGTTTGCTGTTTTTGAGGTTGTTCTTTACTTAGTGAAACTTTTATTTGTCAGGGAGGTAATCTAGCCTCAGGAAGAGCGAGAGGGCTGATTGTTTTCTCAGTCCTGGGTAATCCCACCCACCCTCTCCTCAACCCACCCACCCTGGGGCTCATCCTCCTTATATAGGACATGGGTCTGACATCTCCTTTATAGGTACTGCTCAGCACATACTTCCTGCTTAGTCCAGGTAGGGGGTGGTGTTCCAGTAACACATAAAGTAAAGCCACAGTAGGGGAACAAAAAGAAAAAAAAATTAAGAGGTGTCAACTAAATAACTGAGTTAAAGGGGTCAAGCCACAGTAAGGAGTGCCAGGGGAGCAGTACAGACAACAGTAACAATAAACAAATGTAAAATGGGGACTACAAAAGGGCATTAGCAAGGTGAAATAGTCTAACATGTTTCAATATAAGAAAAATAGCAGGACAAGAGGACACAGCATGAGATTAGAGGGAAGCCAATTAAGGGGTAATGTGAGGAAGTTCTTTTCCACAGAAAGGGTGGTGGATGCATGGAATGGCCTACCTCAGGAAGTGGTGGATATGAATACAGTGCAGGGCTTCAAACAGGCATGGGATAGGCATAATGAAGCAAAACTGATGAGTATGAATAAATAGGCCATTGACAGAATAAAAGCTTATGGCACATTCATAAGGTAGAAAAAAGGGGCAGACTGGATGGGCCTTACGTTTCTTATCTGCTGTCAACTTCTATGTTTCTATGTAAATAACTTAGAAAAATGGTCTAGCTAGAAAATCACTAGGCAACAATCAAAATGGACCTAGAAGGAGGGCTAGAGAAGCAGACCACTAGATAAATAGCAGATTAAGTGTAACATTATGTGGGGAGTGGTGCAATGCAGTGGGTGTGGGGCAGCCATAGTCAAGTAGACTTTCTGGATGCTGATATGCTGCCCTTATCTGCAGGCACCTCTCTGGACTGAGGGAAGAGGTTGCCAGACTCAGAGCGGAGGTAAACTGGGCCACGCATACCTTCAACCCCATCCAGAGATCACCTAGTCCAAAGCCGCTGCCTCAAAGGATGCCAAATAACAGGAGCACTTGGACAACAGTGGACTTGGGGAAGGTTAGGACTGTTGAGCTGAAACACATCCCAAAACCTATTCCACTACACAACTCATATGCTGCACTGGCAAATGGGGATGGGCAGTCCAAGGCACCCGTAGTTGTGGAAAGGACAGATGTGGAGGTCAACCAAGAAGGTGACCTCAGAGGGGAGAGCAGTGGACCCCAGAGGAGGAGAAGGAGGAAGCAAATCCTAGTGGGGGACTCTATTGTGAAGGGGATCCAGCTGGGAACAGGAGAGGGGGAGGACACGGAGGTGAGCTGCCTACCAGGTGCCATGGTGTGGAGGGATGGGCAGAGGATCCTGAGGATGACCAGGAAGGCAGGATGGGAGGGACAGCTGGATGTCATTATCCACCTAGGAACTAATGACCTGGTGAACGGGGAACCTAAAGCAGTTCAGGAGGAGTTTAGAAGACTGGGGAGCGGTCTCAAGCAAGTAGCTACTTCTGTCACTTTTTCAGCAGTACTACCTGTGAGAGGCATGGGCAAGCATAGGGGGCCTGCACCAGAAACTTTAACTCATGGTTGAAGAACTGGTGCAGCGAGGAAGGGTTTAGATTCATAGGTGACTGGGGACCCACCTGGAGGGATGGAAGCTTATTCAAGCCTGACAGCTTGCATCCATCCTGGAGAGGATCCCAGATCCCCAATGAAACGTTTAAATGCTACATTGGCAAGTATTTAAACTAGTCAAGGGGGGTTGCAGGCCAGCAAGAAGGGAAGTTGATTGCCCACCCCTAGAAGCTAGCAAAGGAACAGGGAACCAGGAGGGGGGATATCACAGCAATGCAAAGTGCAAAAGATGGAGGAAGGGAAGACTAGAAGGGACACAGGTACCCAAGGAGGGGGTAGACAGTCAGAGGGCAGAATACAACAGAAGAGCAGAAGGCAGGGTGGGCCAGGCAAAAAGATTACCTGGGAAGGGGGGGGGAGTGTTGGACAACAAAACAGAGGAGGAAAGTTACATCATGGAAAGCCATTTGTGCCAATGCCAGGAGCCTTAGCAACAAGATGGAGAACCTGGAGGCAGCTATGGTATAGTCAGACCTGGACATTGTGGCCATCACAGAGACCTGGTGAAATGATAACAATGACTGGGAGATGGCCATACCCGGCTATAACCTATTCAGGAGAGACAGGATGGGGGGAGGAGTGGCACTGTATGTGAAGGATAACATTACGACCACAGAGATCCAAGGAGAACAAGGAGAGAGGGAGATATTGTGGGTTAAGCCTGAAATAAAAATGGGGCAGCCATCCACATAGCAGTAGTCTGTAGACCACCAAACCAGGTGGCAGAGACAGATAGGGAATTGATACTTGTCATCCAAAGAATGGCAGACAAGGGAGACGTGGTGCTGGTTGGAGAATTCAGTATGCCAGATGTTGACTGGAGCCTCCCAGCAGCAGCAGCAGCAGCCAGGAGCAGATTTATCCTGGACTCCCTTCAGGGAGCCTTCCTTAAACAACTAGCATTAGAACCAACTCAGCAGGGGGCAATACTGGACCTGGTGCTCACAAACGGGGACAGTGTGATGGGGTCACAGTGGGGGAGCACCTGGGGAAAGTGACCACCAAACACTGTGTTTTGAAATAACCTGGAGAACAGTGACCACCAAACACTGTGGTTTGAAATAACTGAGTGGGCAGATCCCTGCCACACTAAAACACATATCCTAGACTTTACGAGGGCAGATTTGGGGAGCATGTGGAAATGCTTGGAAGAAGCACTAGCTGGAATAGGGAAGGAATTAGGGTGGAGGAACAGTGGGCAGTGTTTAAAACAGAGATAGCAAGGGCAACACAATTATGCATTAAGCAGGTTATCAAGGAGAAAAGGAAGAATTAACCCTTATGGTATTCCAAGGAGGAAGCAGAGAAAGTAAAAGCCAAAAAGATTGCATTCAAGCAATACAAAATGACACAGACAGAAGGGGATAGGGAGAGGTACCAGGAGAAGCAAAGGGAAGCAGGGAGGGCAGTAAGGGAAGCCAAAGCTCAGACAGAGAAGCACATTGTGAAAACAGTGGTTAGAGGGGACAAAACCTTTTACAGGTATGTAAGTGAAAAAAGGAAGGCAAAGGGAGGGACAGTGAGGCTAAAGGGTGAGGGCGAGAGTACTGTTGAGGATAACAATAATAAAGCAGACATACTGAATAGATATTTCTGCTCAGTCTTTACAGTAGAAGGGGCTGGTAGTGGGCCAGAAGGGAGTACAAAGGGGGGGAAGGGCACAGAAATGGATACACGCCCCTTTCCATGGGAAAGGGTCCTAAAGGAACTGGAAGGAGTAAGAACTGATAAAGCTACGGGCCCAGATAGGGTGCACCCCAGGGTGCTGAGGGAGCTCAGAGAAGTAGTGGCTGAACCTTTGGCAACCCTGTTTAGCTAATCACTGGAAATAGGTGAAGTGCCAAAGACTGGAGAACAGCTGATATAGTCCCCTTATACAAGAGCAGAAAAAGAGAGGAAGTGGGAAACTACAGACTGGTCAGCCTCACCTCAGTAGTGGGGAAGATTATGGAAGCACTACTGAAGGAGAGATTAGTGGAACATCTTGTGGCCAAAGGTCTACAGGACCCATGGCAGCATGGTTTTACAGGGGGAGGTCATGCCAGACTAACCTAATTGAATTTTTCAACTGGATAACAAGGGAGGTGGATCAGGAGGAGGGGGGCAGTAGACGTGGCTTATCTGGACTTCAGTAAGGCCTTTGACACTGTGTCCCATAGGAGGCTGTTACACAAACTGGGCAGTATGGGTGTGGGTAGAACAGTAGTGCAGTGGGTGGGGAATTGGCTGGATGGCAGGACATAGATGGTGGTGATAAATGACTGTCACTCCACAGAGGGAAGGGTGACCAGCAGAGTGCCAGAGGGATCAGTGCTGCATCCAGTCCTCTTCAACATCTTTATCAGTGACATTATAGATAACATAGAAGGGAGAATTTCCCTGTTTGCTGATGACGCAAAACTCTGTAACAGAGAGGACATGCCGCTGGGAGTGGATAGAATGAGGAGAGACCTGCAGAAGCTTGAGAAATGGTCAAGGGTGTGACAGTTGAGATTTAACGCAACAAAAAGGTGCAGAATAATGCACATGGGGCACAAAAACCCTGGAACAACATATCAGCTGGGGTGGGGGGGATATTGCATGCTCCAAGCAAGATAGGGATATAGGGGTTATCATCTCTGATGACCTAAAGGTTGGGAGTCAGTGCAACAAGACAGCGGGTAAAGCAAATAGGAGGCTGGGATGCATAGACAGGGGCATCACCAGCTGGAAAAGGGAGGTCATAATTCCACTGAACAAGACATTAGTGAGGCCACACTTGGAGTACAGTGTCCAGTTCTGGAGGCCTTACCTACTTAAGGATATAGACAGGATTGAGACAGTTCAGAGGAGGGCAACCAAAATGGTACAGGGTCTGCATCGCAAGTCTTACAAGGACAGGCTGAAGGATCTGAACATGTACTCCCGGGGGGGGGAGGGATATGACAGACATACAAGTACCTCACGGGGAGGAATAAGGTGCAGGAAAACACTATTTTTCAAAGGAAGACATGTTCTAGGACTAGGGGTCATGGGATGAAATTGGAGAGAGGGAGGTTCAGAGGTAACAGGAGGAAGTATTTCTTCATGGAAAGCGTGATGGGCAAGTGGAATGTCCTGCCAGAGGAAGTGGTGGAGGCTGAAATGATTACAGGATTCAAGAATGTATGGGATAGGCATTGGGGGATCCTAGCAGTTGGGGGAAGGGGACAACCTAGTTCAAAAGAAGCTGAAAGAGGTCAAATTACATGTGCAATTGGGCAGACTAGGTGGTCCAAAGGCCCTTATCTGCCATCAATATCTATGTACCTATGCATTGATTTAATTGTTAAATTGTTTGTTTTTTTGGTCATAATGTCGTATATGGGTGTTTTGTTTCCCCATGGTATACAGGATTTTGTGCGGCGGTATGCAGCGTTAATTGGGAGGTATATAGCTTTAATTGTTTGGAATGTAGGTTTACTTAGTGAGGTATACAGGGAAATACATGATAATGGGCTCATATGGGGAAAATGTCCCATTCATGGATTATATAGATATGTACCATAGAAGCTCCCTCTCAACCACACAATTTACCTCTCAACCACATAAGCAAGCAAAAAAAGCAAGCACATTTTATTTATTAAATGCCATTCCAAATGACCATGGTGTTATAAATAAACATAACTAAAAAACACAGTTGTCATAAAAACACATATTTAAGATCAGTTATAAAATCAGCAGGAATTAAACCTCACAGGGAAGACAAAATTAAAAAGGTAGGTCTTCAAAGCAGATTTAGCCTCAACAGATGGGCACTCTCTAATCCGACGAGGTACAGAATTCCACAGGGTCGGTGCTACAAAAGCAAATGATCTAGCTCCAGACATAGTCAGGTGGACTCCATTTTTGCCTTTTACATATTTTGTTTCAATAAATGCTTTGGATTTTACAAGCTTGTTGGTTCTTTTGTGGTGGGTGGTGCTAGAATTTTGAGATTATTCTTGTCTGTTTCATGTGCACACCCTGCTGGAAGGGCGGCTTTTTTGGAGTTTTGCCCTGTCTGTGTAGGGCATTATAAGTCAGCAAGCTGACCTTGAAGGTGATCCTCTGCCACACCGGTAGCTAGTGCAGTCCGTGAAGCACAGGTGTGATATGGCAAGATCTTGACAAGCCTGTCAACAACCTGGCAGCCATGTTCTGCACCAGCTTCAGGTGGCAAAGGTCCACCCCCGGCAGCCCTAGATATAGGGCATTGCAGTAATCAAGGTGTGAAGTCACAAAGGCGTGGACCAAAGTTGAAAGATCGTCAGGCAGAACTAGGTGCTTTATCTGAGCAATGTTCCTCAGATGGTAAAAAGAGGTCTTGACGACGGCCAGCACCTGAGACTTAAGTGTCAGTTTGTCTTCAAGTACAACGCCTAGATTCCGCACCCGGTCAGAGGTCAACAGCTGGTTACCTCCAAGCCAAAGCCCAGAGGGTTGCCCAGCCAATGACCCCTCTATCCAATGACCTGGGTCCACAACCAACACCTCAGACTTACCCGGGTTTAACCTGAGCCAATTGGCACTCATCCACTCTTAGATCTCAGGCAGTTATTAAAGACAGAGACAGTGTCATTTTGTTTGGGTACAAAGGACATGTATAGCTGAGTATCATCCGCATAGCAGTGAAAACTCAGCCCGTACCACCTTATAATGTCTCCCAATGGCAGCATATACACTGCAAACAACATGGGCAAAAGCACAGAACCCTGGGTACTCTACATGGCAGGGTATGAGGGTCCGAGGAAAAATATCCGGACTCCACTCTCTGCATCCTACCAGTGAGAAAGGATCTAAACCATCTGAGGACTGTACCAGACAGTCCACAGAGTGATCGCAGTTTCTCAAGCAACACCTCATGGTCCATGGTGTCAAATACTGCAGAGGGATCAAGGAGGACTAAGATGGAATGACTCCTCCAATCTCTCGCTATCAGGAGATCATTAAGTCCCTGAACCAATGCCGACTCAGTACTATGCCTCTTACTGAAACCAGACTGGAGAGGATCATAGATATGAGTGGTAAGATGCTGCTTGAGCTGCAATGCGACTGCCTTGTCAATAACCTTGCCCACAAAAGGCAGGTTAGAGACAGGCCTGTAGTTGGCGAGAAAGTCGGGGTCGAGAGAAGATTTCTTCAGAAAGGGGCATACCATGGCCTCCTTCAGGGTGTCTGGAAACACCCTGGTCTCTAACGAATACCCAACAATCTCAGCCAGGACCGGTCCAATGACCTGTACTCACCCCAACAGGAGGCGCATTGGACCTGGGTCCAAATAACAGTAAGTCATTCGCAAGCCCTGTAAAATCTTCACAACATCCACGATCGCCAACTGGTGAAAGTCAAACCAGACAGACTGGGTGACTGTAATCTCCCACCGATCACAGCTCTGCCCATTTGAGTGAGCTGTACCAATCCCTGATCTGATGTTGTCAGTTTTATCCATGAAAAATCGAGTGAACTCATCACACTGCTTCTGTGAAAAGGCTCCCCAGGTCTGGAAATAGACTGGACTGCACAGCCTGTCCACAGTACAGAAGAGCTAAGCCAGTCGATTTCATGCAGCTGCAGTCTCCCTGGACAGGAACTCTGCCTTCTTACGGGAGACCATGGATTGATAGTCCTTGTAATGGGACATCAATCTAAGTTTGTCATCAATCAAGCCAGATTTCCGCTAGCATCTCTCTAACCTTCTCCCTACTCTCCTCAACTCCCTCAAGGTCCCATCAAACCAAGGAAACAGAGGGCGAAGAGTGAGGGGGTGAACCTGGACAGGAGCTATGGAATCCAGAGTGGTCACCACAGTCACCATACACCACCTTGTAACCACTTAACCCCCCACTCAACCACATAAACCACCTCTCAAGCTTATATGCCCTATCTTGGCCATCTAAGCCCTGATCCAGTACAATCACCCATGGCGGCACTACAAGGGGCTTACTAGGAGTAGCAGCCCCAGTCTGAAGAGTACATGCAGGATAGGTAGGCTTCAGCATAGATTTGAGAAAAGTACTAAGAAACTTGAGGAAAACCATACCAGGACATATACTGCAAGTGGAGAATTTCACTCCCGTATACATTAATAAATAATAATAATAAACTTTATTAATATGGTGCCTTTCAAATACCAAGGTGCCTTAACAATATTAAAATCACAAAACAAACATCTCAACAACAAGAAATATACCAAGCCAATATCATCAAATAGTTAGTCATCAAATGCTTGGTGCCATAAAAAAGTTTTTAATGCCTGCTTAAATCCCTCCATGGTCGTGCACTCACATAACCGGAGGGGTAGAGAATTCCAAAGGGTAGGGTCAGTATACATAAATGCTCTAGCACCAGAAGATTTCAGACACACCCTTGGAATCTCTAGCAACCCTGCGTTGGTTGAGTGGAGCAATCTCCCAGGACAGTAAGGAACCAGAAGCTCTTTCAGGTAGCCTGGGCCAAGTCCATGTAGGGCTTTAAAAGTCAGAAGACTGACTTTAAAGATGATCCGCCACTGTACTGGCAGCCAGTGCAGTCCACGCAGCACTGGAAAAATATGACAGGACAGAGATGATCCCGTCAAAAGCCGGGTCACCACATTCTGCACTATCTGAAGTGATGGATTTCCACCGCTGGTAGCCCTAGGTAAAGGGAGTTGCAATAATCTAGACGTGAGATCACAAAGGCGTGGATCAAAGTAGGAAGGTTGCCAAACAGAGCAAGGTGCTTAATCCTGGAGATATTCCTCAGATGGTAAAAAGAGGATTTGACAACGACCAACACCTGCGAATGCAGGGTCAGCCCTTTGTCAAAAATTACCCCCAGGTTTCGCACCTGTTCAGAGGTTAGGAGTGACACACCCCCCAAGAAAAAGTCCAGAGGGCGAACCCACTCCTAACCCCCCTATCCGGCGACCCGAGTCCACAACCAGCACCTCAGTCTTATCAGAGTTCAACTTCAATCAACTGG
This sequence comes from Neoceratodus forsteri, assembly GCA_016271365.2. Classification (NCBI taxonomy): domain Eukaryota; kingdom Metazoa; phylum Chordata; order Ceratodontiformes; family Ceratodontidae; genus Neoceratodus; species Neoceratodus forsteri. The sequence goes on from CM057450.1 coordinate 1,553,014,911, forward strand.
CATCCATCCACTCCTGGATTTCAGTGAGGCAGCTATTAAAGACCAAGACAGCTCCATCTTGGTTTGGTACGGAAGAAAGGTAGAGCTAGGTATCATCAGCATAGCAGTGAAACCTCAGCCCATACCTTCTTACAATGTCTCTGAGGGGCAGCATACACACTGCGCACAACATGGGGGACAGCACTGAGCCCTGAGGAGCCCCACATGATAGAGAGACTGGATCTGAGGAATAAATCCCAGACACCACTTTCTGAGATCTTCCCATGAGGAATGATGTGAACCGCCCAAGGACTGCACCTGACAGTCCACAGATGAGCCTCAGATGATAAAACAGAACCCCATGGTCCACAGTGTCAAACGGTGATGAGAGATCTAGGTGAACCAGAATAGAATGGCTCTTTCCCGATCTCTAGCCATCAGGAGATCATTAAGCACCAGAACCAGCGCTGTCTTAGCACTATGCCTCTTTCGAAATCCAGACTGGAAGGGTTCATAGATACTATGGATGGTCAAATGGGCCTCTAGCTGATTGGCCACCACTTTCTCAATCATAGAGATTGGTCTGTAGTTTACAAGGCAGTCTGGGTCCAAAGAAGCTTTCTTCAAGAGTGGTGTCACCACCTCCTCTTTCAGGAGCTTAGAAACTCACCTGTTTCCAAGGAGCACCAGACTATCTGAGCTAGGACTGGACCAATAGAATCAATACAACCCTAAATCAGGGAAGTAGGTCCTGGATCCAAACTACAGCACGTAGGGCGTACACTCTGGACAATCCACATGACATCCATGAAAGACGGCCGGTCGAAGGTACTCCAGGAAAACCAAGGGGCAGTGGCCCCACATTGATCCAAAGCAACACCCATAGACTGTGTTGGTTGGAGCCCTACCCTGATGTCAGCCACCTTAGTTGCAAAGAATCGAGCAAGCTTATCGCACTCTTCTTGCAAAAAAGCTTTCCGGACTTGTGGACAGGCTGGGTAGCACAGTCTGTCCGTAGTTCGGAACAGCTGAGCTGGTCGGTTCTGAGCAGCCACAATCTCCCCAGACAGGAACTCTGCCTTCTTACAGATGATTGCAGATTGATAGACTTGATAATGGTCCATCAATCTAAGGTAGTTGACCTCAAGGGCAGATTTCCGCCAACAATACTCTAACCTTTGTCCTAGTCACCACATCTCTTTCAGAGTCCCATCAAATAATGGGGATTGAGGGCGAAGAGAGAGAGAACGAACGCAGACAGGAGCAATGATGTCCAGGGCCGCCACAATGGCCAAATTATAAGCCATCACGAGGGCCTCTGGGTCACTGTTTGCCTCTGAGAGGGATGAGAGATCTAACACCGCTGCCAGGCCTTGAGAACTTATATCTCGTAAAGGTTGGTACTTGGTCATCTCCACAGGGATAGGCCTACGGAGGGGGTCACTAAAACTGAACCCCACGGTGTAGTGGTCAGACAATCTAACTGGCTCCACCCCCAAGTCAGAGGCTTCAATCCCCAGGAGGAAGACTAGGTCAAGAGATTGACCGTGTCTATGAGTAGCAGTGGTAACTATCTGTGTGAGGCCCAGAGTGTCATCAACTGGAGGAAGTGCTAACCAAATTGTGAGAGTTTGTTGTCAATCCAGGTATTGAAATCGCCCAGGACCATCAGCCTGGGTGACTCAAATGCCATGTCGACGATGAAGTCCGCAACTTCCTAAAGGAATAGCTTCTCATCTTCTGGTGGATGGCAGATGAGAGCAATCCGACAACCTACACCTGCTACTACGGTACACTCAAATGACTCAGTCTCCCCAACTGGTACACTCATGAGGTTAAGTTTGGTCTTAAAACAGACCGCTACCCTCCCCATCCTCAGCGATCCAGTCTCTACCCAGCCAGAATTACAGCTTCCAAAACTGGCCCAAAGTTCTCATCCAGCCAGGTCTTGGTGATGTAAGCCAGGTCCACCGATTCAACAAGTTCTGCAATAGTTGCAGTCTTGTTTTTAATAGACCTGGCATTGCATAACATCGCCTGAGCTGGATGTACCTCTTGGGCCATCCGGACTATCTGCCTACCACAATTGATAGTGCCCTTGGGTATGGAAACCAGACATGGTGGATCACGTTCCAGATTCCATTTCGCCCCAGGGCATCTTCTGGATCTCACCACTTTACTGCGGTGGCCCCCCCCTCATTCACCCTCCACTGTTCACAACCCCCTACTCTCCTCTCACCCCTACGCACATTACCCAGCACCCTACAGCGCTGGTAGGTTGTAAACTGAAGTGGGGGGGAAGGGCAGAGAGCGCGAAGAGCAGAGGGTGAATAGCGCACAACCGTGGGGGCAGGTCTCCAACACATTTTGGTGACCCAAACAACACTCCTCAACTATCCAATTATATACCACAAAAACAATACACAAAATAATGTAAAATAAAATAACATACACAATCTTACTAAAGACAAATAAATATCCTCTAAACTCACCCCCAAATAAATAAATAACATTAACACAAATCTCTCTAATATTACAGTCATAAAATTAAATCAAAATAATAATAATTAACAAAATTCCAAGCTAAAATAATAACCCAAGAAACAAAATCCTCAAAATCTTCACCCCCCCGACCCTCTCAAAGCCTCGAGAGTGAACAAAACAATATAACACAAAATAAACACATAAAATAAAACAGAACATCAAATCACAAAACCAGCTAGTATAAATAGACAGGGTTAGCGGAAAGTGCATTAAAAACGTTTAGGGAGAAATTCAAATTATCCAGATCCCAATGGTCCTCTCACCACCAGCAGGACTGAACAAACCCCTCAGGAGCTTACCCCCCCCCCCGAGCAGACAGATGAAATAGTCTTTAAAATGTCTCCTAAAGTAAAACCAAAGCATTCCCCAGTCCTCAAAGTACTCTCACTACCAGAGTCTAGGGAAATACTGTACGGCACTCTCACTGCCAGCAGGATGAATAAAATAAACAGTCTGACCATGACCCAGGATACGAGGGCGAAGTCCCAATAGTCCTCTTCGGAACCAGCCAACTATGAAACCGGGGACAGGTCCGACAAAATTGACCTGGCAGCCGGCACCGGGCCGTAACGGCTACCATGGGACCCCTGACAGAACCCACCAACCGATAGGTCCCCCGGGAAACTCTAGGGATCAGGCTCCCACCACCGATTCTCCAGCAGATAGGAGCACATATCTCCGTGCTGCCACAGACTGATGCACTGCCTACACGACAGATCGGGCCAACTTCACCTGGCTCCAAATCGAGCTGCTGACATCCCCAAATCCATTGACTCAAATCCAGCAACAATTCCACCACACTTCGACTCCAGACTCTGCTAGTGCAGTGTCCTTTAGATCTCAGAATCCAAGCCCCTCCTGATACTCCACAAAGTCCTCGTATAGCTCGACCTCTCCAGTCCATACAAAGCGTATGACTTCAGGCATTAAATGAATCAGTCAGCAGCAAAAGGAAAACAGTCATCATGAACGTGAATAATAACGGGGCCAGATAATACAACCCCAGTGATCACCGCAGGTTAGTTTGAATCATGCCCCAGCCCCCGAAAACGTTATCCAGCTCACCATGCTCCTCAGCAGGTGCAGGGCAAACAAAGGGCAGTAGGCAGTACACTCGTTCCACTGTTCAATCCATTCCAACAAACACAAAATGAAAAAGAATGGAGACAAAAGTGAGGAAGTTAGTGGAAAAGACGGTCAAAACTCTAAAAACTTTACAAATCTTTAGCTAAAATACAAAAGACTGCAGAGCAGCCAACAACATACTCAGTCTGGCCCTACACAGAGTATTAAATTCTGACGTAATGGTAGCAATGAGGCCAGGTTGTTTCTCCCTCAGCCCCACTGAACTGACCAGTAGCAATGGCTTAGCTTTCTACAGAGGTCTCTAACTAAGGTGTATGTCATCTACAAAAGCTTATCCGTCGCCAACAGTCAGTTCAGCAGCATTGAAGCAGTAATATCCTACTCTCATCTTCTATCCTTGTTTTTTTTTTATTTTATTTTATTTAATTCTAGGATTACAAAGACCTTTGAGCCAAGGCTCTTTTACAAAGGTTCCATGTCAGAGGCATTACGAACATGGCTGAAATGACACAAAATAGGAGAACAATAGTCATGGTACATCAACATTAGATAATTAGAAACAGGAACTTATAACAGTCAGGTGAGGAGCCAAGTAGGAGACAAGTGGAATAACAGTGGGCCAAGGTATAGAGGCAGCTGGCACCCGAGAACATTTGGGGAAAACAAAGGAGGGGGACATAAAGATGCAGCTGGAGGCAGTTGTCAGATGATGGGATGAGGGGTGCAGGCAAACATGGGTGAAGGGAAAGAAGGGCGGGGGGATGGTGGAGAGTGGGCAGGGGTAGATTGGCGGGGGCAGTAGATCGCTAATAAGTGCAAGTGGGGTAGGGTCAGCAAGAGAGAGGGGAAAGATGGTCGTATCGGTGGCAGGACATGCCAGCTCAGGAATAAGTGTAGCAGTCACAGGAGCTCGAGGCTATAAGGTGAAGCCGTAGTCTAGTTTTGAAGGCACCAAGAGTTGGAGCTGAGGTGATAGCTGGGCTGAGGTTATTCAGCCAGACAGGAGCAGTATAGGTGAAGGAGCATTGACGCTGAGCAGTGCGGCAGCAGGGGATTTGAAGGAGTTGAGTTTTAGAACCCCTGGTGATCTTCTTGTTGTTTCTGCTGTTGTGGAGCAGGGCAGTGACCCCCGGTGGCGCAAGACCGAGGCTAATTTTCTTTGCCATTATGCAGGTAAGGAACTTTATATGATTTGGGAGTTGGAGCCAGCAGGTTTGAGCATATAGATCACAGGTATGTGTAAGTTGGTGTGCCCCAGTGATAAGCCGACATGATTTGTTGAGGGTTGTTGAGATACGTCTGAGGGTAGTCATAGTGGCAGAGCCATAGATGAGGAGTCCGTAATCAGTGATCGAGATCACGGAACTCTGGACGGCAAGCTTCAGTGCCTGAGGTGTGAGATGTTGTCTGTGCCTTTAGAGGACGCCAAGTAGGGTATTAGCAGCTTTAGCCACACTTTCGACGTGCACTTTGTAGGAGAGGTTGGTGTCTAGCAGTATCCCAAGGTATTTGAAATAATGGACCTGTTCAAGGATATTCCCTTGTGATGTGGAGATAGTCAGGGGGTGTAGCTTGTGCCTATTGTGGGAGCTGCAGAAAAGCATAGACTTTGTTTTCTTGTGGTTAAGGACGAGTTTGTGATTGGAGAACCACTCAATGGCACTAAAACCAAGCTGGAGATTTTGTTGTAAAGATAAGGGGTCTCTCTGTGGGATGAAAAGACCACAGCATTGTCAACATAGAGGATGATTTTCTCCATGGAAGACTGTGGTAAGGAATTTAGAAATAGGCTGAAAAGTAGCGGGCCGAGTATTGAACCTTGAGAGACACCAGAGTGAACTGGCAAAGTATCTGAGAGAGAATTGGCAATTTTCACCCTTTGCGTTTGGTGTTCCAAGTAACTTTTGAACCACTGTGCTGAGTCTGGAGAGAGACCAATGTTCAGAAGTTGGTTGACCAGTAGCCAATGGTGGACAGTATCAAAAGCCATGGAGAGATCGATATAAACTGCACCAGTAAGAAGGCCCTTGTCAAGGGAACTATGTACAGCTTCAGTGAATTCAAGAAGGGCAGTGGAGGTACTGTGTCCCTTTCTGAATCCGTGCTGTTGCTCACACAATAGATTGTATTTGGCGAGATGGGCGGTTAGTTGGTCTGCCACGATCCTTTCAAGTGCCTTGGAGAGAGGGGGCAGAATAGAGATCGGGCGATAGTTAGCATGGCTAGTCTTAGCACCGCTTTTGTAAACTGGGGTGACGGCAGCAGTTTCCCATCTGTCTGGGAATTGACTAGAGCGGAGAGAGAGAGTCATGATTTTGGTTAAGGGACAAAGTACTTCCTCGAGAGTAAGTGACAGCAGTTTAAGGTCAATAGAGTCACCACTAACTCTGGATTTAGAAATAGCAGCTGTGATGTATCGTCGTGCTTTGTTCAAGTTAATCTCCTGGAAGTAGAAGTTGGGGTTATTTGTCTGAGCAGCACAGGCATTTGAGGAGCATGTATCTTCATGAAAGAAGTCGGGGGAGGACAGCACTAAGGTCGGTAAATGCTGTGTTAAAAGTGTTAGCATTTGTCGTGGGGTCTAGAGTGGGGACCCCATCAACTATTAGCATGGCTGGGTTTTTTTGTGGCTGTTTTCCTGTGATTTCCCTGATGTTATCCCTGAAAGCATGACCATTGCCCCAGGTGTTTGAGAGTGCATCATCATAGGATGAGCTTTTGGTAAATCGGATGGCTTTGGTATAGGCATTTCGGTCTTATTTGTAGTTTTGTATGTCTGATGGCTTGCCTGTGACTGTGGCCACTGTCCAGAGATGGTCCTTAGCTTTCAGTTGAGAAAGGAGCTTGGAGTCTATCCAGGGGTTGCAGAGTGTTTTGGCTTTCCGTTTTTTAGCAGGGGCATAGAGGTCATAGGCCTTGTTAAAGGTGGCGATGAAGTAGTCGAGGACCACATTGACATTTGTAGCATTGAAGATAGGTTGCCAGTCTTGAAGACTCAGATGTCATTTGAAATGGGAGAGTTGCCCACTTGGGAGTACCCTGCTATATATGAATTTGGGAGGTGGCTTGAGAAGTTTGTTGGACCATTCACAAATGACTGGGGAGTGCTCACTGAGGGAGTCTGGGAGTATGGTGGTACGAGAGATCCCGGATGGGTGGCTAGTGAGTACCCAGTCCAGAAGGGTACTAGTCTTATAGTTTGTCCTAGTGGAGGTGACGACCATCTGTGTGAGGTTGGCAGCAGCTATGGCATCTTTATGAGCTCCTACATCTGATGCAAGCCAATTAATGTTGAAGTACCCTAGAAAGAAAAGTTCGGAGTCAGGAGGTTGGGAGTTGATGAACTTGAAGACATCGTTGAGGCCTTTGGCTTGGTCCCGGGGTGGAATGTAGACAGTGACGGTTGTGAGTGCTTAGTGATTAGGTCCAAGGAGTAGTTTTATGGGTAGGATCTAGGTAGAGGACTCAGTTGTCGGTGAATCAATGGGGTGCACCATTAGGATGTCTTTGACAAAGATGGCACAGCCCCCTCCTTTCTTAGGTAAGCAGTCCAGTCTAATAATGTTGTAGCCCTGTAAGGTTATTGCCAGGTCTGGTACTTTTGGCGTCAGCCAGGTTTCCACCACAGCTAAGACATCAGGGTTGTGTTGCCTTATGAAGGACTGAAGTGCATCAAACTTAGGTAGCAGTCTACAGATGTTTAGGGTTGCTAGAAGAAGAGCTCCGGCATTTGATTTGAGGTTTGGGCTGTGTGGTCCAGGGTTTTGATGAATATTGCCTGAGATCAGTAGGATGAGGAGAAGCAGTTTTAATGAGCAAAGGCACAGTTCCTTAAGGCTAAGTTTATAACATCGTTTGCTGAGGGAGTTGTAGATGGGTTCCAGTTCGTAGCACCTGGGTGATGTGACCAGCTGGAGCAAGGATAAGCAGGACAGTCCACAGGGTGTAGTTGCTTTTAGTAGTAGCCAAGTATTGATTATAGGTGGGCCATAAGGGGGACGTGATGAGTGGAGGGTCCTTAGGGCAGTAGGTTGTACCAAGGCAGGAGATCGGGGGTGGGCAGGGGAGGTGGAGGCCAGGGAGGGAGAAGATGGGGGCATAACGAAGAGAAAGAGGAGAGTTAGAAGCATGGAGGAGAGCACCCACAAGGAAGGCATGAAATACGCAGGTGGTGGTGGTGGGGGGTAGAGCCATCCCGGAACAGTTTGAGGGTGATTTGAGGGCAGAGGAGAAGCTTCAGGGAGTAGAAGGAGAGAGTTGGGTAAAGGCAGGCACTGTGAGGGATGAAAGTGGGATGGGCTGGCATGAAGGACCAGAACTGATGATCCAATGGGCTAAGGGGGTAGGGGAGAAGAAGGGGGGTGTGGCTTAGGCATATGAAGTTAAGGTAGGGGGGTGGGGGGGGCAGGCGTAAAATTACGGCAAAGTCAATGTATTTCTATGGGCGCCGAGCCCGGCGAGCAGAGCAAAAGGTAGAGACAGATGGTAGCCAATCAGGAGCAGCGTAGGCAGCGGGTGTCCAATCGGGAAGTGAGGCAGCAAGCGCTAGACCAATGGAAGCTGCCCGAGGCTTCCCCAACCCCAGGCAGGAATCTTACCCAGAGTTGCTGGAGCTGTGAGGTGGGCTGTGGAGGCGGCATGGGCGGCTAGCTTCAGGAGCCACAGCCGCGCCGAGAAATGTGTCAGAATATACTGCAACGTGTAAAAAGGTATATGGAAGTGAAAGTCTGCACTTCTGCTGTATGCCTCAATGTGGTTGCCAGCTTCGATAGAATTTCATAGTCTGGCTCACTGAAGTTAGTTAGATTGCTGCTGAATCCAGAGTGAAGAGAGATGGGGGTGGGGTGGGGATGCTGTTTGGCTGTGCAGTGAGGTGCAACTGTTGAAGTGGAAGTGGAGGGACAGTGTTACATGGTCATACTAAACACATGTTTATTAATGCAGGATCTTTTCCCTTAGCCTCCATCTGTTCACACTGCTTATACCTGCTGGGAAGCTATAACCCTTGTTTATGACATCATAACCTGTTGCCACAGAATTTATTTTGATTTTATATTGTATTTATCTGCCGTCGCCCCCAGCTGCCCTTCATATGACCGTCCCCCGCAGCCCCGTCACCCCGGTATCACCAGTACTTACCGTCGCCTGCTCGCCAGGTGCGGAGCCTGCAGAGGGTCAGTTGTCACTCGCAGCAGGGGATTTTCCTCCATTTTTTTGTCCTGTCACATTGCTGGGGCGCACACGCTAGACATGTGTGTGTGGAGGCACATGCATATTTGCGGAAGTCCAGCAGCACCCTCCCTTCCCTGGTGCTCATTGGACCTGCACTACCCTTGGGCCTCCAACCGGAAGCAATTGTTCGGCAGGAGCATCAGTCCTCCCTCCCCAAAAGAGGACAGCAGTCCCTCGGATGCTCAATCCTCTCCCTCCCCAGCCAACCCCCGGCGGCTCGCACCACGAACACGGGTCACCAGCATGGCAGGAGGCAAGGCATGGATGCCTCAGCCCTCCATGCCACTGGGTCGGCTGCCATAGAATTTATTTTGATGCCTAAAGCTAAAGAGTAGGACTTCATGGCACGAAAAACAGCAGGAATGAGGTGTAAGGGGCACAGTGCGTGGGTTCATGCAAATGTTTTATGTAATGAAGAACAGAATATCCTGAAGCTTATGATTTTAGGGAATGTTATGAGGTTTGAATCCTGCTCCAGATGCTGACTGTAATGTTTTACAGGAAGCTGGAACATCACATTAATAATGTTTGGCAGCCGGCTCTGTGGCACTGAGCGATGTGGGATCACTTTGGCATGCTGGGACCTGGGTTTGCACCTTGCACCCAGGATGTCAGGAGTGGAAGCCAGCAGTGAGGATTTAAGTTTCTTGTGACTTGCTTAAATGGCCTTTTTGTGACTTGCTTAAATGACATGAGCACAGTGCCCATCAGTTCTATAGTTTATATGTTAATATGACTGACAAGGACCCTCTTACTGTAGTAAGAATAATTCCACCCACATTCTTAGGGTACGAGAACTGCAAATCGAAGGGGACTGCTTTGAGTGCCCTATGATTGCGAGTGAGACCATTCTTATAACAGTAAGCGTGCCCTTGAAGGGCATGTTAACAAATTAATGATTGAGATCAACCAACAATATTTAAAAGTACCTCCCCTGAACATTCTCATTTCCAGAGCAGCAGCGCAAGAGAGACACTATGTAGACTAAGAGTGTCTCATGCACAGGGGAAAGAAGTACTCTGACTGGTTGGGAGAGCTCTCTCAATCTGTAACACAGGGAGTTGCACAGAGTAGCTCTAAAGCTTTGCTGGATGGCCATAATACACAGGGCTGGCTTTTGCTATAGCAAACATTCTACCATAAAGAACTGCTGCCAACTACGTCCTTGGGGTGGGGGTTGGGGTTGTCTCACAAACTTGAGGATGGAACAGTCACTTGGATGGCAGACACACAGGGAGGGGCATAGCATGCACAAATGTTCAATGATAATCCCTGTTAAAAATACAGGTTTAACTCTGAGGGTTCAGTATACAGTACATTTAAGTAAAACTTTTTGTTAACTTTAGTGTCACTATCCCCTGTTTGGGGCTTGCCTTGAACACTTCACTTCTGCACTCGCTTGGGAAAAATATACGTCTGCACTTTAGAAAACGAGCTCATACAGTACACTTATTTGATGCACACACACAGTACTTTACAAAAGAGCATTTTGTTTTCTTGGCATTAATGCTGAATTCACAGTTGTAGTCAAACTGGGGACCAGTGCAATGATCCCAATCATTTTTCTCTGCCTACTGAAAGCTGCACTGTTCTCCTTTCCCTCTATAGGTTAGGCAGTCTATAGCAACTGCAACTTCCCACTGGAGTTAGACAATTCTAAAGTGAATCTGTTTTATATGAGCAATCCTTGGCTACCTACACTCAGTACAGAAATGGGCTTACACCCACCACTCTAACCTGGACATATTTCTCACTCCCTGGTGAGCCTGGACCATGAATGGATTTTTCAGGGACGAATCCTCCTTAAATAAAGGCTGGGGGAAGGAGGGTGGAAAAGGGTGCCAAATGGCTGGGTGGAGTTGGGGTTTCTTTTTTTTTTTAAAGAAACTTCTCACACAGTGCAAGTCACAATTGAAATGCCACTATGGAAGTCTCTGCTTGGTAAAGTGACAACTACGCTGGGTGAAGTTCTTGACTTTGGAGGCAAGGTGCCACCACATGAAGACTTCCTCGGGTGAAATTGGTCACTTTCCAGGAGAAGAACTTTGAGAAGTGCTATTTTACCAAGTTGGGGAACTTCGTGAAGCAGCTTTGGTAAGCAAAGTTCCTCAACTTTACACATCCCTTTCCTGGTACCCTACAGTATGGAATTAATTATGAAGGGGCACAACAGTGCAATTCAGTTCCTACAGGAACATTAAACAATCTTCAGGACAGTTACAAGAATGTTCCTAATCTTTTTAAGTTGACTTTTGATGGCACCTGAAGTTGTCCCATGTAATGCAAAGCCTGTGAAAGCATGGGAAGATTTTGGTGCTAGGGGGATGGTAAATGGGGTTGACACACTGCAATGTTTGCAGAGGTAAACTGCGGTGTCTACACATGCTATTCAATCACTAATGCTGTACATCACTGCAGCTACCAGTGCCAACACCATGCAGTATACTGCAATAGTGTTCCAACTTCTCTATAACCACCACCATATTAATACTACTCAATTGCACTGACAAATTAGTAAATGACTCAATTGTGGTATCAAACCGTATTTTACAATATCGGCGTGTTAGGAAATCACTTAGTTGTGTTGACATATTAGTAAATTACTCAGTTGTAGTATCAAACAGTGCTTTTCAGTACATTGTGACTGTTAACTTAGAAACATTGTGGAGATGCTGAACATACAAATATAGAATGCAAAGGCAAAGTATGGTTAAGTCATGCAATATGTAACACTGAGCCCCATATTCAGAGCCGTCTGGCAACATGCGCACTCTGTGGGTGCCGTGTGAAAAAATAGGGCCGGCTGGCTTTAGCACCATATTCAAACAGATAGCATGATCTGAACTGACTGTGCTATCTGTTTAAATGTTGGGCCATGGTAGCATGGCACATAGCAGGCAGTTGCCATGCTTTGTGCCACACCACCAAAGCTCTGTGCTGAAGACCACCCATGGGGTAAAGCGTGGTACACACTGGTCAGCTCCAGTAGCCCTATTGTCAATATTTAGCCCAAACATACAGATAAGCCCACTGGGCATGCTCGGCACTGAGGGGCCATTTGCATTCCCATTATGGGCCCATCTGACTGTGAATGCCACGAACAAGTGCGCCAGGCCAGATCCCCCCAAGCCCCGATCCCTGTCCATGAAACCTTAAAACCATTACGGTCCTGGCTGTTCCTCCCCTGCTCCAATCCCTGTACATGTATTAAAATAAAAATCACTAGTGGTCCAGTGGTCCCTCCCTTGCCCTGATTCCTGTACATCTGTTAAAATACAAATCATTAGTGGTTCAGTGGACCCTCCCTTGCCCTGATCCCTGTACATGTGTTAAAATAAAAATCATTAGTGGTTCAGTGGACCCTCCCCTGCCCCAATCTCTGTACATGAATCACAATAAAATCATTAGTGGTCCAGCGGTCCCTTCCCTGCCCCAATCTCTGTACATGTATTAAAATAAAAATCAGTAGTAGTTCAGCGGTCTCTCCCAGCCCCGATCCCTGTACATGTATTAAAATAAAAATCATTGGTAGCCCAGTGGTCCCTCCCCTGCCCCGATCCCTGTACATGTCCTTCCTCAGTCCCGATTCCCTGGTATATAAGAAATAAAGGCAGTCCTGGTGGTCTAGTGGTCCCTCCCCCCTTCCCAGTTCTCCAATCACTGTCCCAACAAAGAATACAATACCCTGGTAGCCTAGTAGCCCCCACCCTGGCAGGTAGTGACCCAGCACCCTGCTCCCCCCCAACCCGACATAGTTGGAATCACTGGGTAACCTGGGTAGCAGCTAGGATAAGAAAGCCTTGTAAAGTGATTTTCCAGTTTCCTGCTAAAATAAGATTACAGTTGGTATTACCAGGACTCTGAAACTGCAAAATCTGAAATTAGGACAACCCTTTCTTTATTATTAAATAAATGTGCATGAAACCCATCTCTTTGCCCTGTAGACTTCATTTGTTCCTGCTGCTTTCTTGTCTTGAAGTCATAATCCCCTGCTCGTAACATCAGAATTATTTCCATGGCAACAACACGTGAAGTCTTAAGAAGAGAATTATGACTTTGTAGCAGGTGTAAACAATCTGAACAGATAAAGTTTCAGGGAAAAAATATGTTATAATTAAAATGTTTTCAGTAATAAAAAGATGAATTTCTGCCTGTGTACCTGACACCAGCCAATAGTGGTCACGGCAGGGCTGCTTGGGGTTGGGGTCAGAGGGTTTTAAAAATCAGCTGGCCTAATATGGTCAACTTTTATAAAGGGCAAGGAAACCCTGGTATAAGATGAAAGGGATAAACTTAAGATAAGGCATAAACTACATTTTCTCAATTGCTTTTTACTGTTATTGTCAGGCAGTGTGCACCCTAATCCAGGCCGAGTGAAAACAAACACTGCTGCTGAGCTGCCTACTGTTGGAGGTGGCACTCTGAAAACTGGGCATTTAACTGTAAATAGCCTAATGGCTAAATGGGACCCATTTAATGTGTGAGCCACTCAGCATGACTTGGATGTTTTGGCCATAACAGAAACTTGGCTTTCTTCCAAAATGCAAAACCATGGGCTTAATATTCCTGGTTTATGTTCTATTTCATAAGGAAAGATCCAAACAAACAGGGTGAAGGTTGCCTTTTTGGTATTAAACACAATATGATTTCAGTCAAATTTAGCTCAAGATTGCCGACAGAGTGGCAACCCACCGGTGCAGCGATAGTGCTACTGCTTGCAACGCCAGCGACCTGGGATCGGGAGTGATCTCGGGTTGCTGGATGGCCGGCTGGGGGGGGAGAGAAGAATCGAGCACCCAATGGGCTGTTCTCCTTCTCCGGGGAGGGTGGGTTGCTCATCCCGTCGCTTTACCACCACCCGGGTGACCACGGGTGGAGGTGCAGTGGGACAGCAGAATTGAGAGAGGGAGGGAGGATGCCAGCAGGGAGCCAGAATGATAGCATGTATCAGTGTGCTCCACCCCTTGGCTCCCATTGCATGCCGACATCTGGGGGTTGGAACAGAAATGAGGAAACCCCCCACACCGGACTCCAGTAGATAGGACCCGTCAGTCCTGAGATTCCTTAACCGGGCTCCTTGGGGGTCCGGCAGGACACCCAACATAGACTTATGGACTGGAAGGGCATAATGTGGGGTCCCCTTCCTCCCTGCCCGGGGGGCAAACTGCGGCAGGACTGGGGTAGATCCTCCGGTCCTCCCTGGGAGTTACACAGGGCAGAACTACTGGAAGCATGCACTGCCTTGGGATCCCTGAAGGGGGAGTTCGGTGGTGAGACAGAAGGGGCATAAACAGCAAATATGAAAAAAAAAATTGCCAATAGAGTGATATATTATCAATTAACTTAGTGTTGGGAGGGGTGAAGTTTAACCTTAAGCACAGCCCCGGCACTTATGATTTAGGCAAGAGCTAATTGGCTCTCATGACACATTACCATACATTATGAAATGGGAAGAAAGAATGCTGACTTCTGATAGGCCAAGAGGTACTTTAAGCTGGGCTGTTTTCCTAGCACAATGGCCCTGCTGAAAGTAGCTCAACGAAAATATGTTTAAAAAATACATCCAATTTGCCAAAAAGGGCCTGTTTCATAATCACAATAAGGCACTCCAAGGAGTGCATTATGGAGGGCTAACGACCCTTGTTGGACAATGGAAACACTCGGCTTTGCCTCCTGCTTCAGCTCATCCAACGTGGGCCGTTATCCCACCATAACACACCCCCATCATGCCTTATTGCTTAAATAAAGAATGGATCCTTCTAGGAGATCTCAAAGAGAACTGAATAGAAAGATTTTCCCTAAAGGCCATATTTTAATTATTTAAATTTGCATCACATAATCCAGTAGTTGATAAGGATTCATTATAAAACAGGATTTGAATAATGCATAGACTGGATGTTGGTCACTAATATCACAAAGATATTTAAAGTAGGTGTGTTACCTGACATCATGGTGGATATGAATACAGTGCAGGGCTTTAAACAGGCATGGGATAGGCATAAGGGAGCAATATAGATGAGTATGAATAGATAGGCCATTGACAGAGCAAAGGCTGATGGCACATTTATAAGGTAGAAAAAGAAATGGGCAGACTGGATGGGCCTTGCGGTCCTTATCTGCCGTCAACTTCTATGTTTCTATGTTTCTGTCACTAGTGAATCACTGTACAACTTTTTATGAAGTACAAGGACTAACTGAGTAATTCCTATAGAAAAATCAAGAAACTATAGGACCTTGACTAGTTTAGTTGCTGTATATGACACAATGCAGAATAATGCACAGCCCCTTTCTTCCTTTTCCTTCATGGTCTAACAAAAAAGGGAAACTAATACAAACTAACATAAAGGTAGAGATATACTTCCCTCCACTGGTTCTATTGTCAAACTACTGACAATTTTGTTAAATTTATTGGCTGGTGATATAGAATTAAATCCAGGACCCTCTTCTGGCAGTGTAAGAATTGGATCTCCCATGGACCCAATCTGGGTTAATACCCATGGGCTAAAAATTGTTCACATGAATATCAACAGTGTTAGAAACAAAATGCATGAACTAGAAGTGTGGGTTCAATTTTATTTCCTGGACATAGTTGCCATCTCAGAAACGTGGCTCAAGCCAACAATATTACCCCATGAGGTAGAGCTTCCCGGATTCACAACATTCAGGCAGGATAGACAAGGGGAAAAAGGAGGTGGTGTCCTAATTTATGCAAAGTCCTCAGTGAAAGCATCCTTAGTCCCCATTCCAGTGCTATTAAACTCAGACTGTGAGGCAGTTTTCATTTAGACCTAGTAGGAGGTAGAAAGTCTCTACTGATAGGTAGTACCTACAACCCACCCAAAGTAGCAGTGACTGCCCTTAAAATCCTGACTGTGGCATTAATTGACCTTCCTGGAGATGAAAGGATACACCTGGGAGACTTTAATCTGAATTGGTCGAAGGACATCAAAGGTGGCATAAAGACTGTCCTGCATGCCATCCAACTCACTCAACTTGTAAGTGCCCCCACGAGACTAAATATCAGAACCAGCAATCACACTACCCTTGATTTGATCCTTGCTTTGAAACTGGACAGATTCAAGCGGTGGATACCTTTGCTGACTCAATCAGCGACTATGCCCCAATATTTGGAATATGGAAGAATGACTCCCCCCCTCCAAACCTTCTGGGCCCGGGATTTCTCAAACGTTGACACAAACTCCTTCGTTAATACATTATCCAGGGTAGATTGGGGACAAATAAGAATATTCCCCACTATAGACGTAGCATTAGACTTTTTCTCAAAAAACGTTCTCTGCACCGCTAACAAGCTAACAATGCCCCTCTAAAACAACTCAGAGTCAGAGGGCAACAATCAAAGTGGTTATCCAGGGAACTCAAAAAGCTCCTGAAAGAAAGGGATAAAGTGTGGGCAACCTTTAAAATCTCAGGCCTCTCAAGCGATTGGCAAAGATAGAGAGAGCTGCAGAACACATGTAAAAGAGAGTTAAAGACTACTAAAAGGAGCTACCTTAGGAATGTAGGAGATAGGAATTTAGTGGATCCAAAAAAGTTCTGGTCCCAAATTAATGCTCTTTTAAAGGGGCGGACCTCATAAAGCAATTGTGATATAGTAGTCGATGGTAAGCGTTGTATAAACCCCTGTGACTCAGCCTTGGCGCTGAACTCCTTTTTTCACCAACTTAGGTAGATTTAAGAATTATCCACAGGTCTCCTCTCCCCCAACCCCTGACCTCTCAGTGAGCAACCTCCCATACCCCAACTTCCATTTCAGACTTGTGACAAAGGAGGTGCTGTTACTTCTCAGGAGACTCAAAATTACAGGTGCTGCAGGATATAATAAGCGTGACCCTAAACTCCTTAATCTAGCAGCTCCAGTAATTGTCTCCCCTATAGCATTGCTCTTCAGCAGATCTATCTGTGAAGGGATAGTCCCCTCCACTTGGAAAGTGGCCTTTGTGACTCCAGTGCATAAAGGTGGGGCACAAGAGCAAGAAGAAAACTACTGCCCTATCTCAATCCTCTGCATCTTAAGCAAACTTTTAGAGAGACTTGTCTACAACCAGGTAATTGACTACACTGAACAGCATGACTTACTCACCACAAATCAGCATGGGTTCCGAAAGAACCATGGGACTGACACTGCCTTAGTCCACTTGACCACAGACATCCTGGAGGCACAAGACAATGGCCAAATGACTGGAGCAGTCTTTATTGACCTGACCAAGGCCTTTGACCTGGTGAACCACTACATACTTCTAACAAAGATTTAGACAACTTGTCTCTGCAGTGGTTTTCCGACTACCTTACAAACAGGTCACAGTTTGTTAAATGGAAGGGTGATCTGTCCAATAAATTCCCTATTCAGGATGTGGTCCCACAAGGATGTATCCTGGGTCCCCTACTTTTCTCCCTGTATGTCAATGAAATGCCAGCAAATTGCAAGGAAGTAAAATTATTGCTATACTGTATGCAGATGATGTTTAATATATCATAGCTCTAATGAAGTCAAAAAGCTGAACGGACTGCTCACTAGAGACATGTACTTACTCGAGGATTGGCTCCAAATAAACAAACTGGTCCTCAATGGTAAGAAGACCAAGGCCATCCTCTTTGGACCAAAATGTCTAGGTCCCCAATGGCAGCGTTTACTAACCCTCTCCTTCTCAGATGGATCCAAGATTGAGGTTGTAGATTCCCTTAAGTACACACGTGGTTTCTTAGACCAGGACATAACCTTTAAGGTCCATACAGAATACCTCAAGAAGTCCCTACATCAAAAAAACTAGTCTCCTATAACGGTTAAGCCCTTACCTCACCAAAGAGTCACGTTTAGGCTTCGCTAGCTCCACCCTTCTGCCCAGCCTACTCTATGGCTTCCAAGTTCTCCACTCTGTTAGATGCTCTGAATTAGAAAAGTTTAAAACATTGTATTATATTACAGGTCATTTCACAGTAGGGGCTTCTCCCAAAGAACACCACTGCGGAGTGCTGCAATCCCTTAACTGGCCCCTCTCTCAAAGGGAGTTTGGAGTATTCCTCTCTATGCCTTGCCTTTAAGCTGAAAGGTAACAAAGCTCCTCCTAGCTTCAAAGGCCTGTTAATTAATAAACCGGAAAGGTGACCCCTCAGATTCTGCCGGTCGCTTCTCCATGTCCCAAAAGTCTGGACTATGGCAATAAAAAGGTCTTTTGCTAACATGAGCCCTATCATCTGGAATGCCCTTCCTAACATTATACAAGAAGGTTCCTCACTTGGGGGCTTTAAGAAAGGTCTAAAGGCGCACATACTAGAACCTAGTCACTGGAATTACTACCGTTGATAGGCTCCTCTCTTGACGTCCAGTAATACTGTCCTGTGATACTGAAAAAATGTCTTAAACAATGCTACATCTCTGTTGTGATGAAGTTCCTCTAATTAAGTTCCTAAATGCCACGATGATATTATTGTATAAATAATCCTAACTTTTGCTGAAACATACATATAATAACTGGCCCTTGTTTTTTTCCATAAAGGAGTGTTTATACTGGCAAACATGCTTCGGGTTTACCTTGCTTTGTGCATGTGCCTGCTGCTGCTGTTCCCTTTCTCTGCTGGACACCGTCGCCTTGGCTTACTGTTGTGTTGGGCACTACACTGCTATAGGGACTCGGCAGTAAGACAATTTAAAAGAAAAAAATTGCTGGCCAAAAATGCTTCAAGTAGAGTGGGCTACCTTAAAAAAAAATGGGAACATTTAAACTAAATTTATCTTTCTGTAGCTGCATCTGACCGCAGACCCTGCTGTAACACGGTTGGACCGTGGCTGCACAGAGATGTCTTGGTTATTTTATGTAATTGCTGTGGTGATAAAACAATACCCAGCAATTATATAAAATAAATTATGGGGTTGTGTTTAACACTCAAATTTTACACATACCCTCAGTGTTGGATGCTTAAATAAACTCCTCGAGCTTTGCTCTTGGGGTTTATATAGCATCCAACACCTCGGGTGTGTGTAAAAGTCTCGTTATCCATGCAACCCCATACATTATTCTATATTTAACTTATATCTTGCACACTGTTGTAATCTTACAAATAGATTATGCATATATATGTTATCCAACAATATTTCTCTGTAATTTAACCTGCCTATTGTACTGTAAGTGTCCAACCAATGCTTCTCTATGTTTCAAACAGACTGCTGTACTGTGAAGTATCTGTGCAATTAATTCCATGTCACCCCTGAAAAAGGGACTCCAGTAGGCCCAGTGGGTTTACCTGGTCAACAAAATTCAATAAATAAATAATTAAATATTGGTCCTTTTTAGATAAATATAAGGACATTAATCTGGCCCTGGAGATGCTTTCCTCCAAGTTTCACAGTATCTGTGATTATTTTGCAGGTGCAAGAATGCTGCAATTAAGAAGGAACAAACAAGCAGTCAATAAGACTCAGCGGATGGTGCATTAAACAGATCTGACCACGCGACCAGAGGTGTAGTAAGGCATGAGGCCACAGGCAGAGTGCCTTCAACCCCTAGAATTGTGGTCAGATCTGTTAAGTACATCCCACGGAGTGTCTTACTGAGCTTATAAAATGAGTTTCATTTTTGTAATACATTTCTGCAATTAGTCACATATCTTTAGGAATGTAAAAAAGCTATAATTTGGTGAATTTATTAAGCAGTCCATCCACCTGCTAGAAAGGTCTTTTTTTTAACTATAGGATTTTTTTTCCCTTTGCAGCATCCATTGTTGTTGTTCTTTTTCTTACTGAGAATGTAAGCGAGTCCCCCCCCCCACAACATACATAGTACACTGGTACAATAGAAAACCTACATCTTAGTGAGTCTCTCACTTTTTAGTTATTTGTTAATCACCAAGACCCTGACTGAGACTTTATTTTGCAATTTAAGTTAGTGCATAGGGAGAGACAGAGTGTGAGAGTGAGGTTTTGTGCACGTGGAGGCAGACAACTTAAGTGATGGAGATGGGTCTGGTAAGAATGAATTCAGTAGAAGTAAAGTCACAAAACAGGAGTGACTATTTCTGGGCTGACATGGGAAAAAATTGAACAGCAAGCGATGCCAGCATGCCTACAGAGAGTTTCAATGTGACTGGTGGAGTGGAAGGGTACTCTGAGATAGCCTTGCTTGGAGTGAAAAAATGGTGGAATTTTAAAAACGGAACAGTCTAAGTGGCTCCTTGATTTTGGTTGTACTGTGACCAGATTCTGGGGTACTTGTTATTACCTGTGCATCAGACAAATCTTATGCACAGGTAACAACCAAGCAGGATGCAGTATTTTCACTGCCCATTTTATAACCTTGGATAAATATAAATTTAAATCTACTGAAGTGCATGAAAGAGAGGGATAAAAATGGAAAATTTATCAGAAATGAATGACTCCTGAACACCGACCTCCAAGCCTATAAACAAATACATAATTGTTGAAAATCAGAAGTGAGAAAAACTAAAACTGATTTTTATCAGCAAAAACAAAATAAATTCTTGGAAATGAATGCCCCACAGATGTGGGATACATTTAACAGTTTACGGGGAGTTAAAAAGTGAAAGAGCATCTCCTGTTTTATAATAATGATAATTACAGATGCTAAGGTTATTTCAGATACCTTTTATTATTTTGCAGTTTTGCACAGTATGCTCCTACACAGACCTTGACCAATAGAGGTACCATGGAATGACTTCCTCTAAGCATGGTCTCAGACTAAATTTTTTTTATTTAAAATTCTGACAACCAGTGAGGAAGCTAAGTGTTTAAAGACAAAACCAAGGCCAGTAGTGTGAAATGATGATACTGATGCACATTTAGAGAAATTGGCAATCGACTCTGTAGCTACTGTATCCCAATTTGTAAACTTTTAACCTCTCTCTGTGCACCAGTACCATACAAGCCACATCTATTTTTAACTTGCTGTTTTTAGAAGTTAATTGCTCAACTTACAATTCATTCAAAACTTGTCTAAAATTATTATGTAGCGTATTGTGTTCAAGCAATCATACACAACAAGGCCATTTTTATGTTAATGTAACCTCTAGGTGGCGCTATCCCAAGAGCTACTACTACTGCCTGCTTGGTTAGTAGCAGGTTAAGGGGCCTGAGTTCTGAAATGGGTGCCTCCACTCGGAAGTCAGGGCTGGTAGTGGTCAAGCTAACCTGGGCACAGCCCTCCAGGACACTGTATCCCCTCTTTCCTTACTAGTGGCCAGAACAATACACAATAATCACTTTCACAATACCCCTGATACACCACACAAGTACCCACACTATTTGCACTTACCACCAGGGCTTTCCTCTGGCTCGACCCTGGGGATCCCCTGTAGAACAAGGTTATACACAGCACATAACCGCAGTACAGTACTCTTGCACAAACTGGAACCACAGTCAGGGTAAATGCAAAAAACAGTTAGATCTGATTTATTTCAGGGACTTAAACAAAGGAGGGGCATAATCAGGTTAATTTGCTTAAAGGCTGTATCAATCAAACAGTTATGCATGCACATTGCTTGTAGGAGAAGGAAGAGGGTGGGGGACTACGAACAAGGGAGGATGGACGAGGGGGCCACCGTATTGGGGTAGTTAGATCCAGAAGGCGCCCTGGGGTGAAATGGAATCCAGATCGTGGTTCACCATGTCTGGTGCCCATACCCAAGGGCACTACTGAATTTAGTAGGCAGATGGGCCCGACAGCCTCTGAGGTTAGTCCAACTTGGGCGGTGTTGTGCAATTCCAGGTCCATCAGGAATAAGACTGGCATTATTGCTGATCTTGTTGGTTCAGTGGACTTGGCTTGCATCACCGAGACTTGGCTGGATGAAAATCCAGGCTGCACTTTGGAGGCTATGACTCCGGCTGGGTACTCGGTGATACACCGCCCGAGATTGAATCGCAGGGGTGTGTGTGTGTGTGTGGGGGGTTACAGTCTGTTTCAAGACTGAACTGGGCCTCACGAGTGTAGTAGTGGGAGAGACTGAGTCCTTTGAGTGTACAGTGG
The DNA here is from genome assembly GCA_016271365.2 of Neoceratodus forsteri. Taxonomy (NCBI): domain Eukaryota; kingdom Metazoa; phylum Chordata; order Ceratodontiformes; family Ceratodontidae; genus Neoceratodus; species Neoceratodus forsteri. Next base: position 1,553,036,750 of record CM057450.1, read on the forward strand.
TAGCAGGTGTAGGTGTTTGAATCACTCTCATCTACTGTCCACCGGGGGATGGGAAGCGATTCTTACAGGAAGTAGTAGACTTCATCGTCGACATGGCGTTTGAGTTGCCCAGATTGATGGTTCTGGGCGACTTTAACGCCTGGGTCAATGATGAACTCTCGCAATTTGGTAATCACTTCCTCCAATTAATGACTTCTTTGGGCCTTACACAGGTGGTTTCCGCTGCTACCCATAAATCTGGACACTCTCTGGACTTAGTCTTCCTACTAGGAATCGAAACATCCAATCTGGGGGTGGAACCAGTTGCCTGGTCAGACCACTACACCGTGAGGTTCAGTTTTTGCACCCCCCTGAGAAGGCCTACTCCTGTGGAGATGGTTAGGTACTGCCCTTTACGGGATATTACTCCCCAAGGCCTTGTGGCAGTCCTTGACCTCTTGTCCCCCGCGTTGGCGAGCAATAGTCCAGAGACCCTAGTGTCGGCCTATAATACGGCTGTTACGGTGGCTCTGGATTCTATTGCTCCTGTCCGTGAGCGCCCCCTATCCCTTCACCCCAAGTCCCCTCTGATTTGATGGGACATTGAGGGAGATGCAGAGACAGGGACGAAGGTTAGAGCGGTGCTGGTGCAGGTCCGCCCTTGAAGCCGACCACCTTAGATTGATGGACCATTATTCAGTCTATCAATGTGCAATCACCCGTAAGGAGGCAGAATTCCTGTCCAGGGAAATTGCGGTTGCTTGGAATCGACCAGCTCATTTTTTTCGAACTGTAGACAGACTGTGTAACCCAGCTGGTCTGCAAGTTTGGAAAGCCTTTTCACAATTAGAGTGTGAGGAGCTTGCTCGATTCTTTGCAACTGAGGTGGCTGACATCAGGACGGATCTTCAAGCAGCACTCTCTAGGGGTGATGCTGTTGAACAGTGTAAGTTCACAGTACCTCAGTTTTCTTTGAGTTCCTTCAGTCAACCTGATTTTGTGGATGTCATGAGGATTATCCATAGTGTGCACCCTACATGCTGTAGTTCGGATCCTAATTTTGGGTTGTAGTGATATCATCGGTCCAGTCCTTGTGTGAATAGTCTGGTGCTCCTTGGAGTCGGGTGAGTTCTCTAGCTCTCTGAAAGAGGCGGTGGTGACACCTCTCTTGAAGAAAGCTACCTTGGACCCAGACTGTTTCACAAACTACAGACCCATCTCAAACCTACCCTTTTTTGGTAATGTGATTGAGAAGGTAGTGGCAGCCCAACTGGAGGACCAGTTAACCATCCATGACGTCTATGAACCCCTCCAGTCTGGTTTTCGAAAAAGACATAGCACCGAGACAGCAATGGTTCGGGTGCTTAATGATCTTCTGAGGGCAAGGGATCAGAAGAGATGTTCCATCTTGGTTCTCCTTGATCTCTCCTCAGCCTTTGACACTGTGGATCACGTGGTGTTGATAGCATGCCTGAGGCATATTTGTGGAATATCGGGAACTGTCCTCCGATGGTTCACCTCATTACCCACTGGGAGATCACAAAGAGTTGTGTCCAGGGTTTTTTCCTCGAGCCCAATGTCTTTTTTGTGTGGGGTGCCTCAGGGTTCAGTGCTGTCTCCCATGTTATTTGCAGTGAATACACTACCCCTTGGTGACATTATAAGACAGTATGGGCTGAGGTTTGACGGCTATGCAGATGATACCCAGCTATACCTGTCTTTTGCACCCGACCAGGATGGAGCTCTCTCGGTGTTTAACAACTGTCTGAAAGAAATCCAGGAGTGGATGGATTCTAGTTGGTTGAAGCTGAACTCAAAAAAGACAAAAGTATTGGTTGTGGACCCGGGTCTCCGGATAGAGGGGTCGTCTGTTGGTATGCCCTCAGGAATTTTTCTTGGTGGCGTTTCACTCCTGACCACTGAACGGATGCATAACCTGGGGGTTATCTTGGATGACAGGCTGACACTACAGTCACAAGTGTCAGCAGTCATCAAGACTTCCTTTTACCATCTTAGGAATATCGCCAGAGTTAGGCACCTTGTTCCGTCTGACACCCTGCCAACGTTGGTCCACGCCTTTGTGTCCTCACGTCTGGACTATTGCAACTCCCTTTACTTCGGGCTTTCAGGGGTTGAAATGCACCACCTGCAGCTAGTGTAGAACGCAGTGGCCCTGGTTTTGACTGGGTCAAGTAGGTCCTGTCATATTACGCCGGTGCTGCGCAAACTGCACTGGCTGCCTATAAGGTGGCAGATTGTCTTTAAAGTCAGTTTACTGACTTTCAAAGCCCTTCATGGCCAGGGTCCGGCCTATCTGAAAGAACTTCTGGTTTCTCACCGTCCTGGTCGATCGCACCGCTCGGCCAACGAGGGGTTGCTGGAGATTCCAAGAGTGAATCTTAAATCATCTAGTTTTAGGGGATTTTCTTATGCTGCGCCCACTCTTTGGAATTCTCTACCTCGCCGGTTATGGGAGTGCACTACCGTGAAGGAATTCAAGAGGGTTTGAAAACCCATCTCTGGCAAATAGCCTTTTTAGAAAATTGATTGTTTTGAAGTTGCTGATTTTATTATTGTTTTATCTGTGTTTGATATCGAATTTTGATGTTTGATTGGTATTGTCTTAAGCTGTACAGAGCTTTGAAAATCTGAAAGGCGCTATATAAATAAAACTATTATCATTATTATTATTATTGTATTATTATTATTACTTCAGGGTCCATAAACAGTTACACACTCTGGGTACCCAGATGGAGAATGGTGGGCTAGCCAGGAACGTTGCAGCTGGTTGGGGCCCTGTGATGGAAGAAAATAACATGCACCACACACGCTAATTGAAATCTGGAGCCAAGGACTCGGTTCGTGAAAAAGAAAACAACAAGACAATCAGACGACACAGTTTTAGATTAGGCTGTTGTTGCAGGGAGCTCCCCTGATGATTACTCATGATACCCAAGACTGGACACAGGCTGGATGAAAATTGAGACTGCAGGTGGTTGATCTGGAGTGCCAGGAGAAGCAGGGCCCACACGATTCACCGAGGCATCATTCCTGTTCAAGCGTGGAGCAGGGGGCTGATCCCCAGGCAGGTCTCTCGTTGATAGCTTTCTCTGTGCAGTGGGTAGTCTAGCTGGGCCAGTGTGGCAAGGCCCAGGCCAAATGGAGACAAATTCAGATACAGTCCATTTTAGGCTGGATACAACTTCCAGCAAGCAGAACACAGTGGGGAACCAAATCATGACCCACTAACAACTCACAGCACATTTTCATGTAAGGAAATTCTACTGTACCAGGCAAACCACTCTCCAGTCACAATCGCAAAGTCTCTGCACAAACCGAGGATTCAAAAGCAGCTGGAAATCCTGACAGGTCGATCGCATTCAACAAAATCTTCGGTCTTCTTCAGGTTGATCCTGGTCACAACTCAGTGGCTTAATTTGTTCTCACAAACTCGGATTCAGTCCGAACTGCTTCTCTTCTCCCTCTCAGGAACAGCAGGCAGGCATGCAGGCCAAAACTCAGGCCTTTCCACAGAGACTGTATTGAGCTCTTGCTTCTTCAGCTCACAGCTTAGATCTGCCTCTAACAGCAAGCAGCTTGGGAATTTCCCCAAGATCCAAAAGGTTCGGTTGGCTGATTCTCCTGTCAGTCACAACAAAGGCTTCCCCTTCAGGTGCAAAAAGACGCAAAAAGCCCAAAACTACAATTCCTACAGATTTTGACTCCAGACAGCTCCTGTAGTCTGTCCGGCTCTACTTTAGGTCCCACCAGAACTGATTGGTCCAATTCAGCAGTCCACGACCAAGATAGTGGAGATAAAAAAAACAGTCTTTGCTGCAAAGAAGGCACGTTAGACAAACTACATTATCATTATCACTCTAAATGATTTTCAGCAAATAGTTACATCTTTCAACAGAGCTCCCTCTCAGATTACTTATGACTGCAATCCGGGCAGCTCTTAAAGAGACAGTACACAGATGCTATACAGACACTCTCTGGCAATCACATTTAAACTGCTAAAACGCAGGACACCAGCCTGGCATTGAGCATTTAGGCAAGCTCAAGGAAGACTTTTCTGGAACCCCCATTTGTAGGGGGGATTACACCCTTCCCTGCCTGGAGAAAACTTGGCGTCCGCATCAAGTCTGTACCATCATGCATCAGTTAACATAAATTTCTTACTTTACTATATATATTCACTACATTTCATGATACTATATCCATTCTGACAACACATTGTGCATATTTCACACAGGTAAATTGAACACTGCTATACTGAATCAGATAATAACTTCTTGTACCTTAAGCAATGCAAGAGGGGGCCCTTCCCTATCAGCTAACTTGGGGCTAGAGGGGGCAGGGGCACCATAGTGAGAGGGAAAGACAAGTAACCTGGAATTGGCTGTCAAGCTCAATTTGAGCAGTGAGCTTGGTGAGACTTAAACACCTTTGTGTACCACATGGAGAGGCAAATCCACTGGCCTCCCAGGAGAATCATAACTGAGGCGTACTACTGACTTGTCAGCTCGGCCAATCTTTCTGAGGGGGACAACTACAGTCTCTGTACTCTCAGAACTGGTCTGGGGACTCTCGTCACTTGTGAGGGGAGCCTCTGCCTGGGTGGGAACGTCCAAACTTGGAGCACTGTCGGCTCCTTGCTCTGCGGGCTCTGTGTCTACAACACTTGACTCATTTTGTGAATGCGAAGGCACAATCAAGCTTTGAGGCACTGAAGGGGGGTGGTCAGCACTCTATAGTGTTCTTCAAGTTCTGGTATGTCACAAGAAAGACTCAAACCCTCAGCCCCTTCTTCAGGCAAATCATACAGTTCCACAATACATAGAGACACAGAGACTCAACATCTTCAGACGTGATACTATGCACTTCACTTTTTGGGAGCATTGGCTCCAAGGATGAAGCTGGGGAAGGGGTAAGGCAGCCCAGAAGGCCCAGCTTCATCCCCACAATTTATCAGGGGGTTACCTCGAAACAGCTGACTCAGTTCATAAGAGGGGTAATAGGCATGGTTGTATTCACTGGTCAGAAGTGGACTGACAGTCACTATCATTCTGGGCCTGCTGCGGAGGAAACCTTAAATCTGTGACCACTGGGGTAGGTTGACTCTGTCTCTTTCTTGCAGCAGCACAAGTCACTGGCCCAGGGGGCTCAATTTCTGGGGGTTCAGCCTCAATCATGACTTGGCCAATAGGCAGCAAGTGGTTGCGGTACATGGACTTGACAGCTTTGGAGTTGTTCTCTGGCCGCAACTTGTACACAGGTAAATCATCGAACTTTCCAACTACTACATGGGGAAGATGGTGCCACTGATCAGCAATTTTGTGTTTATCCTGCAGTCCCAAACTGCATAACAACACACGATCTCCAGGTCAAAGCTCTTGAGCCTTTACTTTTTTATCATGCCTCTCTTTGTTGGCTAGATTTCTCTTGGCAGCCATTGTCTGGGCCAGTTGATAGGCATGGTTCAATTGAGCTTTCAGTTTTTGTACATATTGCGAGTAGTTTTCGGCTTGGACCCCACCTGGAGAGACCTCAAAACAGATATCAACAGGCAGCCGGGCCTCTCTCCTGAACATGAGGTGGTAAGGAGAGAACCTGGTAGCATAATTTTTTGTGCAACTGTATGCGTGTATCAAGGTGCTAATCTGCTGGATCCATTTATGCTTGTCTTTTGGGTGGAGGGTGCCTAGCATGTCTAGCAGGGTGCGGTTAAAGCGTTCTGGTTGAGGGTCCCCTGCAGGTGATAAGGGGTGGTTCTCGACTTTCACACCACCCCATAGAGAGAGAGCTTTTCTTTGATTAGCCAACTCTCAAAGTCTCTGCCTTGATCAGAATGAATCTGCTGGGGGGCACCATAGTGGACGAAGAAATTTTCCACTAGCACCTTGGCCACGGTAGATGCCTTTTGATCTTTGGTGGGGAAAGCTTGTGCATACCATGTGAAATGATCCATGACCACTAACACATTGCTAACGTTCTGCTGAGCAGGTTCTAAACACAAGAAGTCTATGCAGACTAATTCCATGGGGGTGCTGGTAGTAATATTAACAAGGGGGCAGCCCTCTGAGGCACAGCTTTTCTTTGCAGGCAGCGATTACAAGTCTTTACATGGTGCTCAACATCGGCCCCCATTTTGGACCAGTAAAAGTGAGATCGTACTAGATCAAGGGTTCTGTCAATACCAAGGTGCCTCATGTGATTGTGGAGGGACCTCAGTACCAAATCTTTAAAGGCCATGGGCAGGACCCATTGTTGCCTGTCTACTTTGCCACTACAATCTACTGTCTCTCTCTATACAACAACTGATTGAGCAACTTCAGTCTGGGGCCTTCTTTAAACAATAAAGCAGTTCGCAAGTCAGTGGAACGTAACTTAGGCACATCTTTCCCCACATGCAGTGCTGGCTGAATCATAGGATCTTGGGATTGAGCCACTGAATGCTGTCATTGTCAAATTGAGGTAGTGCACTAATATCTAGAGCAGAGAAGTGGCAATAAGCAGCTGGTATGCAGGTGTCAGAAGGGCCCAAGCAATCTACTAAACAGTCCACTGTGTCCACAGACATCTGTTCATCTCTATCAAATGTTTGGCACAATGCTCGAATGTCAGGTTCAGACAGCCTGACCCAATCACTCTTGGAAGTGGGCCTTCCGGATAGGGTGTCATCATCAATATGGTTTAGGCCTGGTCTGTACTCGACAGCATAATCATAGGTTGATCATGCAGAAAGCCACCGGTGCCTGGTGGCATCTAACTTAGCTGAAGTCTGTACATAGGTCAACGGGTTATTGTCAGTCTTCACCAATATCTTTGCCCCATAGAGGTATTCATGAAACTGGTCAATGATGGCCCATTTTAGTGCAAGGAAGTCCAACTTATGCACAGGGTAGTTTCGTTCGGACGGGGTCAAGCTCCTACTGGCGAAAGCTACTGGTCTCAGGCCATCCTCATGGTCTTGATAAGCACCACTCCTAGACCCTGCAGACTAGCATCTGTATGTAGCACATATGGTTTGGTTGGGTCAGCATAGGCAAGGATGGGGGCATGGGTGAGCTGGTATATGATCTCATGGAAGGCTGCTTCACAGTCGGGCATCCAGCTGGGCCCGAAGAGTTCACCTGGGTGGAAGAATACTTTTTATGGTTCTTTAATGGACCCTTTTTTGTATTTATGATTGGTAGGAGGGTAACCCTGGGTAAGGTTCAAGAGTGGGTGAATCACCTTGGAACAGTCTTTTATGAACCTGTGGTAGTAGCCACAGAACCCCAGGAAAAGTTGTAGTTCTTTCAGATTATGGGGCTGGGGCCAAGTAGTCAGTGCTTCAGCCTTACTGGGATCAGTCTCTATCCCTTTTGTAGATACTATGTGCCCCACATACTTCATGGAGGTTTGGAAAAACTGGCACTTGTCAATGGACAGCTTGAGGCCGAAGTCTTCCAGTCAGTCTAGGACTTTAAACAGTTGGTTCTCATGCACCTCTAAGGTGCTCCCAAACACAATGACATCATCCAAGTACACCAGACATTACAGGAAATTCACATCTCCCACCGCATGTTCCATCAGTCACTAAAAGGTGGCCGGGGCGCCCGATATCCCCTATGGCATCCTCAGAAACTCATAGAACCCCATGGACAGATGAAGGCTGTTTTCTCAGGGTCTTTTAGGACCATCAGGATCTGGTAGTATCCGCTGCAAAGATCCAACACCAAGAACCATTTGCTCCCATTCAAGCAGTCCAGGGCATCTTGTATACGAGGCATAGTGTATTGGTCTAGGATGGTCCGCCGGTTCAGGGTTCAATAATCATCACACATCCTCACAGACCCATTCTTCTTATGTACAACCACAATGGAAGAGGTGTATGGGCTCCTGGATTCTTGTATCACATCAGCAGGAAGCATTTCTCATGATATCTTCTTATCATCTATGTGTGCTGGGCTCGATGTCGACCTCTCTCAAAATGACCTGCTCATCGTGAAGGCGATGTGATGCTCCGCACTCTGGACACATTCCACATCCCATTCCTTCAACGAAAACACTTGGCCTCTCGGGGCAAATCCCTTGCTAATTCTAGTCTTCCATTCAGCTGGCAATGGGGAGTTACCAAAGTCAAACAAGTCTGGGGTCACTCTCTCCTTCTTGCCAGGGTGCTTGTTACTGGGCAACACTGCAGTGTTGACACAGTGTACCATAGCTAGGGTGCACCCTCTGTTCACCCGGATCTCCCGATGTGACACATTGTGAATCTGGACCATCACTCCTGGTGCATAGGCATGGGCACGAGCAGACAAGTTGCTGGGCTTGACCATTAATCCTTCTGGCAATTTTCCATCGCCTGGCGCATCCAACATCAGTATTTTGTTCTTGACATCCTTCCAGAGGTGGACCTCCCCTTGAATGGAACACTGGGCATTAGGGGCCAGTACCATTGAATCGGAATCCTTCTTCCACACGATCCCTACCGGTTCATCCTGGTCTACTTCCTCGGGTTTCTGTTGCAAGTCATAGGCCCTCTTGATCAGAGCCAGTATTCTTAGACTCCTTCCAGTCTGTCTCCCTTGTTTCTCGTGACAGATTTGTGCTAGCCTCCCAAACATGTGGGCATTTGTTCCAATTAACAGGGGAACCCCATCATACAGTCTGGGTGTGGGGACACTACAGCCAATGTCTCTACTTGCTCCTCCACACCAGTTACAGTTGCAGGAAAAGACAACCAAAGGCGGACATATCCTAAGTAGGGATAAGACTTGTCGCTCAGCCCTCACACATGTAGGCCTTCCAGAGATTGTAATGGCATATCAGATAAGTATTTGTCATACCAGTCCTGAAATACAATGGTCAATTGCGATCCTGTCAAGCACAGCCCAAGTAGGGCTACCATTCACAGCCACAATAGTCTCCATTGAAGGGCCCACTATATCGGACCAGTTGGGAGGGACAGCAGCAGGGGTCTGGATAGACAATTTAGCCACAAAGAGGTTTGAGTTAGGATGTCTGAAGTCTTCACTGCGATTATTTCGTGCACCCCTTGACCACTGATTCAGTTTCTGAAACTCCCTTGAAGCCGGTCCACCACTCAGTCTAAGTCCCTCTGAGAATGGCACTTCCTCTTCATGTGACCATCCTTACCCCAAATGTGACAAATGACAGGCTCTCGGGGCATCCTTGGAGAGAGCATTGCAGGGGATGCTGGAGCACCGATGGGAGATTGTGATCTGGCTCTTGCTGATAGTGTGCCATGTCTCAAAAGTTCCTTTAAGGTGGCAGTCAATTCCTTGAGCTCAGCCGAAAAGCCACCCTCAGTAGTGGATGCCTGAGGATGCACCTCCCCCCCATGGCAGTCACATCCTGACAGGGGCCAGGGTCTTTGTCAACAGGGGATACCTCAGTGAGAATATCTGGTTGTACTTTTCTGACTTCCTTCAGCAACTCCTCTCCCCAACGTTTAGCCCACGGTGGGACACCCTTAGTGGTCTCCATTTCAGAAGGGCCTTCCGGTGCCATGATCACTTGAGCTGCACTCACCTCATAATTACAATCTCCCTCTTCCCCTTCAACCTCCCAGAGTTCTTTTATCAAGTCACAATAGTCAGGTGGGTTACCTCTCCTATCCTGGAGCCTAAACTGGAGGATCTGCCATTTAGAATGCTTTGCATGTTGCAGTATGTGCCCCAATCTCACATCGTTCAAGTCACTGGCGGCTACCCCACCTTTCCAATAAGCTTTCTGCAAAGCTCTTTCTAGACGAGTAACATGCTCAGACGAACTTTCCCCTTTCCATTGTTTGGTACATCAGAATTTCCACATCAAATTCTCCTGACTCAATGCTCCCAAAATTGCCTTTGAGTGCAGATAGGGACTTCTGAGCAGATGCATCAGGGTTTGTGGACCTCAAAAATGTAATGACTTCGAGGGCAGGACCCCTCAAACTTTCTATAATTCTTTTCCGCTTCTCAGCCTCCGCACACTGCCACTCGGGTACCAAGGGGGCAACACAGTCTATCCAGGTCTCCCAGTCATCCTCCCCCTGGGGGGTTGGGAGGGTGCCCAAGAAGATTCTCAGCCTTTGGTAGGAGTCGTGACTAATGGCAGGTACACATATAGGGGCCAGCATTAGCATGGACACAGAAGGTGGGGCAGTAATAGGTGCTAGAGTGGGAGGGGGTGTTCGGGAAGGAACACCCCCAGGTGGCAGGAATATTTTTTTAAAGTCCTCTATGGTTTTCCCTTCCTCCAGACAACAACTTGGCAAATTTCTCCTCAAAAGTCTCAGATAATGGTGGGAGCTCATCCTCCCCAGGGTCTTTACTGTCTTTTGTTATCACTCTCCAGGCAGCTGGAGCCCCTTCTGGGGCAATAGTCTGTGGCACTTTAGAGCTGTCCACAAGGTCACTATATGCTACCAAGGCTATGAAAGTTTGGGCGATCAAATAGGCCTGTCGACCCACCACCACAGGGTTTTTTAAACATTCAACTTTGGAGAGTGCTCCCTCCACAGTGTCTTTACTAGTACCCAAGGGAATACCCAGTATAAGTAGAGAATTTTGTGGGTCGATCTCCTGCCCAGTACACCATCCCACCAACTGGTGTACTGCCACTTATACTGGGGTAGCCATTAATCTTTAGCAATAATTCGTAATTTTTGGCCAGTAGAAGGCACAAAATCCCAGCGGTGAGCCTCCAAAATGTAACCCCTAGGTGGTGCTATCCCAAGGGCTACTACCCCTGCCTGCTTGGCTAGTAGCAGGTTTAGGGGCCTGAGTTCTGAAATGGGTGCCACCACTCAGAGGTCGGGGTTGGTAGTGGTCACGCTAACCTGGGCACAGCCCTCCGGGACACTGTAACTCCCCTCTTTCCTTACTGGTGGCTGTAAAAATACACAATAATCACTTTCACAATACCCCGATACACCACACAAGTACCCACACTATTTGCACTTACCACCAGGGCTTTCCTCTGCCTCGACCCTGGGGAACCCTTGTAGAACAAGGTTATACACAGCAAATAACCACAGTACAGTACTGTTGCACAAACTGGAACCACAGTCAGGGTAAATGCAAAAAAGAGTTAGATCTGATTTATTAAAGGGACTTAAACAAGGGAGGGGCATAATCAGGTAAATTTGCTTAAAGGCTGTATCAATCAAACAGTTGTGCATGCACTTCAGGGTCCATAAACAGTCACACACTCTGGGTACCCAGATGTAGAATGGTGGGCTAGCCAAGAACGTTGCAGCTGGTTGGGACCCTGTGATGGAAGAAAACAACATGCACCACACACACATTAATTGTAATCCGGAGCCGAGGGCTCAGTTCGTGAAAAGAAGACAAGACAATCAGATGACACACTTTTAGATTAGGATGTTGTTGCAAAGAGCTACCTTGATGATTACTCACGATACCTAAGACTGGACAAAGGCTGGACGAAAATTGAAGCAGCAGGTGGTCGATCTGGAGTACCAGGAGAAGCAGGGCCCACACGATTCACTGAGGCGTCATTCCTGCTCAAGCGTGGAGCAGGGGGCTGATCTCCTGGCAGGTCTCTCATCGATGGCTTTCTCTGAGCAGCAGGTAGTCTGGCTGGGCCAGTGTGGCAAGGCCCAGAACAAATGGAGACAAATTCGGATACAGTCCATTTTGGGCTGGATACAGCTTCCAGCAAGCAGAACACAGGTCACACAGTGGGGAACCAAATCATGGCCCACTAACAACTCACAGCACATTTTCATGTAAGGAAATTCTACTGTACCAGGCAAACCACTCTCTGGTCACAATTGTAAAGCCTCTGCACAAACCGAGGATTCAAAAGCAGCTGGAAATCCTGACAGGCCGATCGCATTCAGCAAAATCTTCGGTCTTCTTCAGGTTGATCCTGGTCACAACTCAGTGGCTTACTTTGTTCTCACAAACTCGGATTCAGTCTGAAACTGATTCTCTTCTCCCTCTCAGGGGCAGCAGGCAGGCATGCAGGCCAAAACTCAGGCCTTTCCACAGAGACTGTATTGAGCTCTTGCTTCTTCAGCTCACAACTTAGATCTGCCTCTAACAGCAAGCAGCTTGGGAATTTCCCCAAGATCCAAAAGGTTCGGTTGGCTGATCCTCCTGTCAGTCACAAAAAAGGCTCCCCCTACAGGTGCAAAAAGACGCAAAAAGCCCAAAACTACAATTCCTACAGATTTTGACTCTAGACAGCTCCTGTAGTCTGGCTCCATTTTAGGTCCCACCAGAACTGATTGCTCCAATTCAGCAGTCCAGGACCAAGATAGTGGAGAAAAACAAAACAGTCTTTGCTGCAAAGAAGGCAGGTTAGACAAACTACATTATCATTATCACTCTCAATGATTTTCAGCAAATAGTTACATCTTTCAACAGAACTCCCTCTCAGATTACTTATGACTGCAATCCAGGCAGCTCTTAAAGAGACAGTGCACAGAGGCTATACAGGCACTCTCTGGCAATCACATTTAAACTGCTAAAACGCAGGACATCAGCCTGGCAGGAACCATTTAGGCAAGCTTGAGGAAGACTTTTTGGGAACCCCCATTTGTAGGGGGGTTACATTGGCTTGCGCCTGTGTGAAAGCCAACATCTTGTGGTAGCAGCAGATTTCGGAGGTGCATCAGTGTGGGCGAATCCAGGGCACGCTTTAGTAGATGTGTCCCTCATTCCCCAATAAGCCAGCATGCAGGCGCTCACACAAAAAGTATGTAAAATGGTCAAAACTTGTAAAGAATGTGCCGCTGCAATGAGAGACAAGCTTGTCATGCAGCGGCACAATACCACACCTCCCGACGTGCCTTTCCTGGTGAAGTAGTTCATTGACGGCGCAGGTGGCTGCCGCCACTGCCTGCCACACAATGCCTCACAAAGCCGGACTCCAGGGGTGCCCAGTCCTGTTGGCATGCTAAATAACCCCCAAGATTGTGTGGCACACTGGGGAGCCCACCCCAGTGTGCCTCTTCAGAATCAAAGCCGACTGCCGGTGCATGTTCCACCCCTGCCCCCATTCTTGCCACACTGGGAGCCCACCCTATTGTGGCCAACATCAGCCCCCCCAAAGTCATGGGGCACACTGGGAGCCCACCCCAGTGTGCACAACAGTTTTTCATACACCTGTACAAAAAGAAAACTGTCTATGGTGTTCTTTTTTTTTTTAAATTACCTGAAAAAAAGAAAACGATCCCTCTGCGTGGGGTCCCTCCCCAACCCGCAACCACCCTCTGCACACCCCACCTCCCACACCCCTCACCCCATACTTACTTCTGGAGCCTGGCGCCGCCGACCGTGGACCAGGGACACGCCTGGGCTCTTCAAAGCTGACCACGAACTGAAGGAATGACGGTAAGCTGTGTAATGGTATAAACGTGTTTTTTTCCAACTTAGGTGGATATCTCAGCCATTTGTTTTAACTTTGCCTTCAAATTTTCAACATGGGGTGCTTGGACTTCACCTCATGAACACATGCACACTTATCTCGTTACTCAGCCCTAAAAGGTCATTTTGTGATCACTGCGCGAAATCACCTTTCAGGACCAAGTAATGAAATGACAATGCCACTGTTCATGAGGTGGGATCCCAAAAACCCTATCTTGCAAATTTGGTGGAAAATTCCAAAAAATGACCATGTTACGGGAATGCGTTGAGCAGTTTCAACGCACGCTCATAACTTTGACAATTTTTTATATTTTCACTGCAGATTTTCAACATTGCCCTTTTTCACACATCCTTATGAAAAGTATAGCTGTCATTTTTCACATCCTGCCCAAAATGTGTTTTCGTGCATGTGGCACACAATGGCGCAGTCGCTGAGCGAAATCAATGTTCAGGACACATTAACAAAATCACAGTGACACTGTTCATGAGTGGAGGTCCTAAAATGCCTATGTTGAAAATCTGGTAAAAAAAATACCCCAAATAATTGCGTTACAGGCATGCACTGTGTAGTTTCTATACACGCTCGTGACGTTGCCAATTTTTCATATTTTCATTCCAGATTTTCACCATTGTCATTTTTGTACACCTCCTTATGAACAGTACAGCTGTCATTTTTCACATCCTGCCCAAAATGTGTTTTCGCACCTGTGGCGCCAAAATGCACAGTCGCTATACAAAATCACCTTTCAGCAAACCAACTCATAGTGCCACTGTTCATGAGGTGGGGTCACAGACAGCCCATGTTAAAAATTTGGAGTGAAAATACCTACAAATGCCCTGGGCATTAGGGTTTCCAACCTAATGCACCACCCTGTACAGACTGACAGGCATCAGGGGTGTGACTTGGCATCGTCAGCTGTAATGCTTATGCCATTCCACCCCCCCCACCCTGCAGCCAGTGACAGGCGTCAAGGTGTGCCTTGGACTCTTTAGCCCCAATGTTCACCCCATTCTCCTACACTGCACCCATGTCAGTATATTTCCCTATGGAATGGGGTGAGCGTAAGGCCTGAAGACCCCAAGGCACATCGCAGCACTTCTCGGTCTCTGCAGGGCAGGGTGAGGTGAAATGGCATGAGTGTTATGGCCAACGACCCAAAGGCACACCCCAATGCCTGTCACTCTCTGCATGGTGGAGCTGGGGTTAGCATCAGATCACTACTTCACTGCCAGTGCTATTGTGCATCTCTCTCTAACTCCTGCACTACCAATGCCAGTGCCAGCAAGCCAGCATTCGACATTGACAAATGCTTGTTTGATTGAGTGGTTTCTGTGGTAACAAGAGACCTTGAGAGTGCAGCTCGAGAGGTCTAGTTACCATGGAAACCATAAGGTCAAAAAAACTGCCTTGTTTGTGTATGGTTGCTCATACACAATCTTTTATAGTGTATGGTCAACCATTATTTTGATCAAGTTTCCCAAATAATTTCCCCCAGTACTAAAAAGTACCTTACTGTGGTACTGTTCTTTCTAGCACCAATCACTTCCTAGTCTGCTCTCATCACCTCTTCATTGCCTATTCACAAAGATGTTCTAAGTTGTTGTGCTGCAATAATGATGTAGCTAGTGCAGCACAACATTTTTACGTCACTACTGCAGCACAACGTGATTCCACTAACTGAATTTTATGCTGAATTACATTCTATCATACACTGTATTTTGGCTAATGATTTCTCTCTGTGTTTGGACTAATTTCAGTGTTGTATCTAAGCAATAAGACATGGAAGGGTGTGTGCTGTGGTGGGATAATGGCACACCTCAGGTGTGTTGCATGGGATGAGGCATCACTGAGTGTGCCTTCAATCACCTGAGAAGTGCAGTTATCCCACCACAAAGCATACCCTGGAGTGTCTTATTGCAATTATAAAATAGGCCCAATATTTATTTGGTGGTGGTGGTGATGGGGCAGTGAAAAATGCACAAAAATAAAATGTTAAACATTTTAATGATTATTTTTTTTAACTTCATCCACCCCAACAAAAAAGTCCCAGCTTATCCTGTATGGCATGCCATCACGGTTTCAAATATGATGCACAGCAAAACATTTTTTTTTAATTTGCTCTTAAACCTTCTATTTTCCCCAACTCACCCCATTTACGTTTTTCCTCATCTTTCATCCTCCTTCTTTATATTATTTCCTCCTGTGTCCCCACTCTGTTTCTTGTTTATCTTTCCTACACTCAATAGATAGAACATTTACTATGGATGGAATACAAAAATTCAAATTTCTGCTCAGTTCTATTGGCAAATTATACAATGGGTTCCTACAATTCTCAAACCTGACTGGCTGACTGGCACCTTTCAGCCGTGGTAAATCCTGGCATTACCAACGGAAAAAGTGCCAGTCAGCCGGTTCACAATGTAGACAAATCCGACCCCCGCAAAACAAAACACTAAATCTGCCATTTAAATAACCCGCTAAACCCTGACGCTAAACTGCGACATTCAAAGGTGCACTCCATTCTCAACAGACCCCACCAGTCCCCAAAACCAATGTAAAGATGAAAAAAAATATTTTGCCTTGTTAAATTAATGTATTGCAGTTTCAAATCTTCAAAAATATGATGTACCTGGCAAAGCACAATGTAGCCCAAAGTCAGAACACGGCTTTGTCTTCTGCCCCTGATGGCTGCAGACGGCTGCTCGACCAACCCTCCAGATTGCCTGGTTGACACATCCAATCCATAAACTCCCACTATGGATCACTCAGCATCAGCAATGCATCCTGGCTCCGTGTTTGTTCGGCGAATAACTGTCAGTTCCAGTTTTAAAAAAAAGGGCTCAGACCTGCTCTAGGAGCTTCAACTGCCCACGCAGTTCACTAAAGTTCTGGAAGCAAATCAGGTGGTAGTTACCAAAGGGTACTGACGTGCTACCTCACGCTCCCCCACCCACCCATGTCTGCCATTCAGATAAGGGAAAATGAGAAGGAAAAAAAAAAACAGCACACAAAAAATGTAGTCCTGGCCTCATAAAATAGATGCTTGGACCCGCTCTCAGAGCTGCAGCATCCCCCAACCAACATTCAACATCACTCTCGTACCTGCTGAACAGCAGTGAAAGTGATATACTGCGTCTTGCTCTCCCTGTCACTCATCTGTGCTAGAATCCATTTCTTATATGTGATTAGATGGAAAAAAACAAAAAAAAGCATTTGTCAATGCCGAATGTTTGCTTGCTGGTATTAACATTGGAAGTGCAGGAGTTAGGCAGATGCAGAGTAGGAATGGCAGTGAAGTATTGAACTTCACGCCAACCCCACCTCCACCCTGCAGAGATGGACAGGCATTGGGGCATGCGTTTGGGTTGTCGCCCATAATGTTCGTGCCATTTCACCTCACCCTATCCTGCAGACACTGACAAGTGTTGAGGTGTGCCTTGGGGTGTTCGGCTTTACAGTCACCCCACTCCATAAGGACATATGTTGAAATGGGTACAATATAGAATGGGGTGAACTGTGGGGCCGAAGAGTCCAAGGCACAACTTGATGCCTGTCAGCGGCTGCAGGGTTGGGGGTGGGGTTGGAATGGCATGAGCATTACAGTTGCAGTCCAAAGGCACACCCCTGATGCCTGCTGGTCTGTACAGGGTGGGACGTTATCGTTAGGAACCGTAATGCCCGGGCATGTGTTGGTATTTGCAGTACAAATTTTCCCACAGCAATCGTGGTATTCTGTGCCAGATGTATAAATGCATATTTCGGGCTGGATGTGAAAAATGACAGCTGTAATGTTCATAAGAAGGTCTTAAAAAATGGCAATGTTGAAACTCTGGAGTGAAAATACTACAAATTTGCGGAATTATGAGGATGCGTGGAAACTGCATCACACACGCTTGTAACACAGTAATTTTATGGACATTTGTCACCAAATTTTCAACATAGGCATTTTAGGACCTCTGCTCATGAACAGACTCACTGCGATTTTACATATGAACATACGACTCTGCCAACAGAACACACCAATCGGTCTATGTAAGTCTGCCCAAGTGTGCAGCTAGCACCCTAGATTGCAGCTGCCCCAGCCTCCTCCCCCTCTCTTCCTCCCCCACTTGTCCCAGCCCCTGCCCCCCGACTCTTCCTCTTGCTTTATGCCACTCCTCCTCAAAGCTATTGACTGTCCTACATGTTACCACACCCTCTGGCAGTGCATTCCAACTAGACAGCACCGTCTCAGAGAAGTAGTGCCTCCTCATTTCCCTCTTGAAACATCCCCCTTTCAACCTTAGTCCATGCCTGCTTGTCTCTCTTCCACTCCTCATTTTAAGCACCCCCTCGGTGCTAGGTTTAGTTATCCCCTCAGGTATTTAAACGCTTCAATCATATCCCCCCATTCCTTCTCTCCTCCAGTGTGTACATGTTCAAGTCCTTCAGCCTAACTTCATATTTCTTTCCTTCCATCCCCTTTAACATTTTTGTTGCCCTCCTTTGCATCCCCTCCAGTAACTTTATATCTCTCCTCAGGTAAGGCCTCCAGTATTGCACATAGTACTCTAGGTGTGGTCTGACCAATGATCTGTAGAGAGGTAGGATCACATCCCTGTGTCTGGATGAGAACCCCCTTGCGATGCACCCCAGCATCCCGTTTGCCTTTGCTGCTGCTCTTGTGCAGTGGGCTGAGTTGTTCATGCTCCCAGTTACCAAGACCCTTAGGTCCTTCTCCTCCTCTCTGATCCCCAACTAGTACTCCCTCTTCTGGTTCTTAGCCCTGAAGTGCATCACCTTACACTTCTTTGCATTTAATCCTAGCTGTCACTCCACCAACCATGTCTCTAGTTTGGTTAGGTCCTCCTGCAGTTTTCCCCATCCATCCTCTTCATCCACCACCGCCCCCAAGTTGGTATAATGTGCAAACAGACTAACCCTGCTCCCCACTCTGTGTGCTATATCGGAGATAAAGGCTCAAGTAGCACCGGGCCCAGCACTGACCCCTGTGGCACCCCACATGTCACTGCTCTGGGTGCCGAGAGCTCCTCCCCCCCCCACCACCACCCTCTGCACCCTCACCTGTAACCAGTTCTCTATCCATTTAGTCAGCTTTTCCCCACCCCCACTGCCATCAGCTTCCCCCCAGTCTCCCATGAGACACTGTATCAAAGGCCTTACTGAAGTCCAAGTACAGGACATGTACCGCATGGTCCCAGTCCAACTCCCTTGTCACCCAGTCACAATACTCTGTTAGGTTGGTTTGACAAGACCTCCCTGAGATGAACCCATGTTGCCACCCATCTTGGAGTCCATTACTGTCTAGGAATGCCACCAGCCTCTCCTTCAGTATCGGCTCCATAAGTTTAACCACTATTTTTTAATTTTTTTTTTATTTTAGTTTTTGTTGACCAGGTAAGTGCACTAGACAAATCCTGCCTATTTTCAGGCACGACCCGGGGGAGGGGGAAACAGATGAATGCCAACTGACCTTGAACCAGATTAAGCTGTCGGTGGTATTTTTGGTGAATGAGGGAATTTGGCTAGGACACACTAGGAAATTCCCTTACTCTTTTCTCGAGAAGTGCCATGGGATCTTTAACATCCACCTGAACTACCACCAATCCAGGCAGATGGGACCTCAGTTTAACGTCTGATCTGAAAGATGGCACCTCAGAGGTGCAGCACTCCTCTCATGCTGCACTACAGTGTCAGTACTGGGATATTAACCCAAGTGCCAGATGTGGGAACTGAACCCACAGCCCTCTGATCTCCCAGCCTCAGAGGCGAGTGTGCTACCTACTGAGACACTGACACTGCACTATAGATGTGAGACTTACCGGCCGATAATTTCCTGGCTCCTTCCTAGGCCCACTCTTGTGTATGGGCACCACATGGGCCACCCTCCAGTCCTGGGGCACACACCCCACTTCCAGGGAGGTGTTGAACAGATCTGCCAGTGGCTCAGCCTACAGCTCCGCCATCTCCCTCAGCACCCTGAGGTGGATGGCATTGGGACTTGGTGCCTTGTCCACCCTTACTGCCCTCAGCCCCTCTAGCACCCTTCTTCCTGTGATCACTTTGTCCGTCACCCCCCTTCCCCACTGCCCCAGCCCATTCTGGTATTGGGCCATCCCTCTCCTTAGTGAAAATGGAACAGAAGTACTCATTTAGAATTTCCACTTGCCCTCCCTTATCCAGCCAACCCTCCTGCTTTATTCTCACAATATGTTCCTTGCACTTCCTCTTTTCCCTAACATACCTAAAAAAAGTCCTTTTCCCCTCCTTTTATGCCCTGCGTGGAACTTAATTGACTGGAGGCCTTAGCTTTTTTCACCCTCCTGGCAACCTCCCTTGACCAACTCCCGAAAGCCTCCTTATCCTCTGCCTTCCCTGTTCTCTTGTACTTCCGGTATGCAGCCATCTTTGCGCCCTCACCCCTTGTAGCACTTCTTTGTTCAGCCAGCATGGTTTCTTGCCTCGGCACTTCTTACTCCGGGCCCTGGTTCAGGCTACAATGGCCTCTATTAGCCCAGTCTTTATGACTCCCCACCTTTGTTCTGCATCCATCCCCGGCCTTATATCCTGGAGTCTTCCTTGCAGTATTGCTCCCATCCCCCCAAAGTCCACCCTAATGAAGTCCACCACCTTAGTGCCCGTGCCTCCTGTCTCCCTGCCCAGTGCGACAACAAGCTACACTGTTTGGTGGTTGCTACCTGCTAGTGGGTCCTCCACCCTTACCTCCCTCACCACCTCCCCATTTGCCAGTACTAGGTTCAGAGTGCTACCAAGCCTTGTAGGCCCACTTACCAATTGCATGAGAAGGCCATCCTGGAATGAATCAAGGAGCACCTACTCCCTGGTACTGCTAGTGACGGGGTGCTCCAGTCAACCCGCGGTAGGTTAAAATCCCCCACTATCACCACATTCCCCCTTTTACACACCCTCCTTATCTGCTCTTCCAACTGCCCATCCAGTTCCCCGGAATGGGCTGGTGGTCTGTACACCACTCCCAGCCTCAGCTTTCTGCCCTTGGAGTGCAGGAGCTGCACCCAAAGCGTCTCTGTCCTCTCCTCTTCTCCCTCATCCTTTATGCATTTAATCCCTTCTCTCACATAGAGTGCAATCCCCCCTTCCAACCCCCAGGTCCCTCCTGTATGTTCTGTATTCCGGGATTGCCAAGCCCCAATCATGGTACTCTGTGACCCAAGTCTCTGTCACTGCAGCAATGTCCACCTTCCCCTCTGAAAGGAGCACCTGAAGCACTGCAGTTTTGTTCCCCAGGCTTCTTGCGTTGAGAGAGACCACCTTCCACCCATACCCCTCCTTCTCCTCACTCTTCTCCTACTTCGCCCGTGTCCCTCCTCCCAGTAATCCGCACCCTTTCTCCTCCTTATTCTTACTGGGTGGGTGCCTTCTGTATTACACTCAGACCACTCTGCCCGCCCCCTCCCAGGGTTACTACACCTCTGTCTTTACCTATATCTAGGGGGTGAGCTCATTAGGCTCCCCTGTCCGGACCTTTCTACTAACCTCAGTCTTTTGGCCACCACCCTCACTAGTTTAAATCCACCTTAGTAGAGATATACCCCTTTAATCCTGCCTTTAATACTCCCCTTCCCTTCCTGCTCAAGTGTACCCTGTCCCCGCATACCAGTCACTATTTCCCCAGACCCTACCCCAGTTAGTCACTAACCCATAATTTCTGGTGTGGCACCAATCCCTCTGCCCCTTGTTGAACTCCTCAATCCTACCCTTCCTCCCCATGCTTGCACATGGTACAGAGAGTAACTCCGAGAATGCCACCGACTCCCCCACCCCGTCACACTGCTTGCCCAATTACTCGAACCTCCCATTCACTACTTCCACAGTCTCCCCCACCAAGTTGTTTGTACCCACATACAACAGTAAATGAGGTTTCTTTCTCCCCCTCGCTGCACACTTGAGCAGTGCCTGCCCTGCCACTCCTGCAGGCAACCTGGGGATAGCTTCAACCCAACTATGGCTGTGTCTTCCCCCCTTCTACCCCATCTCACCCCTTTCTGTATACAGTCCCCTAGGATGAGTACCCCCCCGTCCCTTAGCCACTTTCCCTTCTAATGCCCCTTCCACCACCCCAGTATTCGATCTTCCCTGCCTCTTACCCCCGCCAGCTGCACCCTCTGTCACTTCTGTATCTGTACCACCTCACCCCTTTTCTCTGCCTTATTTCTCCCATCCCCTTGAACCCCTTCCCAGCCTGGCTACTTCCTACTGGGCTTCCCATGTCGATGTCCCCTCCTCCCCTGCTGATGTCCAGCCCCTCTCGTATCCCCGCTGTTGTCGATTTAGAGCCCTTATTCTCTTCTACCCCGATAGTGATGCCCCTCCCATCCTTCCCCCTTCCCGTAGCCTTATCTCCTCCAGTCACCACCCCCTCTTTCCTTACTAGCCCGCCTTCTACCCTTTCGTCCTCACTATCTCTTCCCCTAGCTGTTGCCATCCCTCTCATGGCCTGCTTGTCCTGCCCCCTTCAGTATGTTCCTACACCCCCTCTCACTCCCATAGCAGAGGCTCAAATCTATTCCTAGTCAATACCCTTCCTACATTTCTTCTGCCTATCGGTTCCCCCCTCCTACTTATTCCCCTCCATGCCACCTCAGTCCCTCTCTACCCGCAGCCATCTGCTCTCTCCCCTGGCACTCCTCATGGTCTCTTCCTCCCCAAACAGGAGGCCCCCCTTCTACCCTTTCGTCCTCGCTATCTCTTCCCCTAGCTGTTGCCATCCCTCTCATGCCCAGCTTGTCCTGCCCCCTTCAGTATGTTCCTACACCCCCCCTCTCTCTCCCATAGCTGAGGCTTGAATCTATTCCTAGTCGATACCCCTCCTACATCTCTTCCCCCTATCGGTTCCCCCTTCCTACTTGTTCCCCTCCATGCCACCCCTGGTGCCACCCCTGCTCCCTCCCTACTTGCAGCCATCTGCTCTCTCCCCTTGTACTCCTCGTGGTCTCTTCCTCCCCAAACAGAGGCCCCCCCCTCGCCTCAGGTACCCCCTCCCTTGTCCTCTCTTTTCTGCTAGTGCCTCTGATACTGGGGTCAGTTTCAGCCCTAGTTGTTCTTCCTCCGTCCCCTGCCATCCCTATTCCCCCAGCCAGGATGCCTACCATACTCTTCTGCCCTGCCACTTAGACTCCTCCGTAACCTCCACAGTTCTTCCCTCAAACTAGCCAGTCGTCTACAGACCATACACCCCCCCATCCTCCAAACCCAGTCCAGGATCATGGCAGACCCACACCCTGTACAACCCACCACCCTTCCAAAGATGCCCACCCTATTGACATGTGACACCTGCCCCATTTTGGCCATCATCTTATGTTACGGGCTCTTACTCCCAGGTTCTGTACCCTACTACAACTGTTAGGCCCCTATTTACCCAAATTCCTGTCCCCCCATGCTAGTCCCCCTACTGGCCCCTTGCCGACCGGAATAATTCAGTCTCAAATCTCATCCATTAGATACTGTATTACTGTAGCAATCCTAAAGCCTTCTTGTCCGTTTTTCACCCCCTCAGCTACCATACTTTTTGTTCTCAGCTGTCATATAGTTTCACTTAGCCCAGTTAGAAATCCTATTGCAATCCAAGTATTACTCAGCTCAGTTAGAGAAATAAACAGATTAACTAAATCTGTATTATTACAGCACTCCTCAAAGTATCCAGTCATTGCTTTGTCTCCACCCCAGAAACCCTGCTGTAATATAGGACCACAGAGGACCCTGCCGGGAGGGTGGGCAACTCTAAAGTCCCGGCAGAGCTCCGTTGAGCTCACTCACTCCCCTGTCTCTCATGCGCTCATTCTGTTTCTCCCGGCGCTGCAGGCTGCCCTTCTGTACTGGGCTCCTGCCTGCACTGGCGCCTTTTTCTGCCCACAAAGAAATCAGCAGCAGTCCCACAGAGCTCTGTTGAGCTCGCTCACCCCCCATTTGCTTGTTCTGTTTCTCCCGGCACTGCAGGCTGCCCTTTTGTACTGGGCTCCTGCCTGCTTTGACATCTTTTTCTGCCCACAAAGAAGTTCACAGCTGTCCCGACAGAGCTCAGTTGAGATTGCTCACTCCCTCTCTCTCACTCACTCACTCACTCATTCTATTTCTCCCAGCGCTGCAGGCTGCCCTTTTCTACTGGGCTCCTGCCTGCATTGGCACCTTTTTCTGCCCACAAAGAAATATGCAGCAATCCCGACAGAGCTCCATTGAGCTCGCTCACTCCCCCTCTCTCACTCGCTCATTCTGTTTCTCCCGGTGCTGCAGGCTGCCCTTTTGTACTGGGCTCCTGCCTACGTTGGCGCCTTTTTCTGCCCACAAAGTAATCCACAGCAGTCCTGACAGGGCTCCACTGAGCTTGCTCACTCCTCCTCTCTCACTTGCTCATTCCGTTTTTCCCAGTGTTGCAGGCTGCCCTTTTGTACTAGGCCCCTGCCTGCACTGACGCCTTTTTCTGCCCACAAAGAAATCTGCAGCAGTCCCGACAGAGCCTGTTGAGCTCACTCACTCCCCCTCCCTCATTCTCTCGTTCTGTTTCTCCATGTGCTGCAGGCTGCCCTTTTGTACTGGGCTCCTGCCTGCATTGGTGCCTTTTTCTGCCCACAAAGAAATCCACAGCAGTCCTGACAGAGCTCCATTGAGGTCGCTCACTCCCCCTCTCTCACTCGCTCGTTCTGTTTCTCCCGGCGCTGCAGACTGCCCTTTTGTACTGGGCTCCTGTCTGCATTGTCACCTTTTTCTGCCCACAAAGAAATCGATAAGCTCAGGGTGGACAAGGTAATGGGACCTGATAGCATACATCTCAGGGTACTAAAGGAGCTAAGGGTGGCACTAGCAGAGCCATTATAAGAACTGTTTAGTGAGTCTCTGAGCACAGGAGAGGTCCCAGAAGACTGGAGAAGGGCTCATGTGATCCCGCTCCACAAGAGTAGTAGCAGTGAGGAGGCAGGGAAATACAGACCAGTCAGTCCTACCTCAGTAGTGGTCAAGATTATGGAGGCACTCCTTAAGGAAAGGATAGTGCAACACCTGGAATCCATAGGAGCACAGGATCCAAGACAGCATGGGTTTACAAAAAGAAGGTCCTGTCAAACTAATCTCATAGATTTCTTTGACTGGGCAACCAGAGGGGTGGACCAAGGGGGAGCAGTTCATGTCGCCTACCTTGACTTCAGCAAAGCTTTCGATACTGTTCCACATAGAAGATTGATTAATAAGCTGGGTAGGCTCGGGATGGGTTAGAAGTTAGTCAACTGGGTGGCAAACTGGTTGTCGGGCAGAAAACAGAGAGTGGTGGTAAACGGTATGCAGTCAGAAGAGATGCAAGTCACAAGTGGGGTACCTCAGGAATCAGTCCTGGGGCCAGTCTTCTTCAATATCTTTGTCAGTGACATTGAAGATGGACTGGCTGGTAAGGATTATCTGTTTGTAGATGACACCAAGATCTGCAACAGAGTAGATGATCCAGATGGGGTGGACAGAATGAGAAGAGATCTGGATAAACTAGCAAAATGGTCAGAAGAGTGACAACTGGGGTTTAATGCAAAGTACAAGACCATGCACATAGGGAAGAGAAACCCTGAAGCTACCTATCGGCTGGGAGGGGAGTTGCTGGCAGTCACAAGGGAACAAAGAGACTTGGGCATCATCATCACCGATGACCTGAAATCATCCAAGCAGACCACTAAAGCAGTAGGTAAGGCTAGGGGGATGTTATGGTGTATTAGTAGGGGTATCACAAGTCGGAAGAGGGAGGTAATAATTCCTCTTTACAAGACACTGGTTAGGCCCCATCTGGAGTACTGCTTGCAGTACTGGAGGCCACACCTTCACAAGGACATTAACCAAATTGAGGCAGTCCAGAGAAGGGCAACCAAAATGGTGCAGGGACTGCATCAGAAAACATATGATGACAGATTAACGGAGCTCAGTATGTATACCCTAGAGCAAAGGAGGGAGAGAGGTGATGTGATCGAAACATTCAAACACCTTAAGGGCATTAACAAGGTGAAAGAGTCTAACATGTTTCAATAGAAGAAAAATAGCAGGACAAGAGGACACAGCATGAGATTAGAGGGAGGCCGATTAAAGGGTAATGTGAGGAAGTTCTTTTTTACAGAAAGGGTGGTGGATGCATGGAACAGCCTGCCTCAGGAAGTGGTGGATATGAATACAGTGCAGGGCTTCAAACAGGCATGGGATAGGCATAAGGGAGCAATACAGATGAGTATGAATAGACAGGCCATTGACAGAGTAAAAGCCGATGGTACATTTATAAGGTAGAAATAGAAATGGGCAGACTGGATGGGCCTTGTGGTCCTTATCTGCCGTCAACTTCTATGTTTCTATGTTTAAATCTGCAGCAGTCCTGACAGAGCTCAGTTGAGCTCGTTCACTCCCCCTCTCTCACTTGCTCTATGTTAATCTGTCCCAAAACCACATTTTCAACATAGGCATTTTATGACCTCTGCTCATGAACAGTGTCACTGACATTTTCTTACTCTGTCCCAAACACTGATTTCCCACAGCAACCGTGCTATTCTGCGTCGGAAGCGCAAAAACACATTTTGGCCAGGATATGAAAAATTACAGCTGAACTGCTCATAAGGAGGTGTGAAAAAATGCCAGTGTTGAAAATCTGGAGTGAAAATATTACATATTTGCGAAGTTACAAGGGTTCGTGGAAACTGTGCAATGCACACTTGTAACACAGTCATTTTACGGACTTTCATCACCAAATTTTCAACATAGGCATTTTAGGACCTCTGCTCATGAACAGTGTCACTGTCATTTTCTCAATCTGTCTCAAAAACTGATTTCCCACAGCGACCGGGCTATTCTGCGCCAGAAGTGCGAAAACACATTTTGGCCAGGATGTGTAAAATGACAGCTATACTGTTCATAAGGAGGTGTGGAAAAATGCCAATGTTGAAAATCTGGACTGAAAATATTACAGATTTGCGAAGTTATGAGCGTGCATGGAAACTGCGCAATGCACGCTTGTAAAACAGTCATTTTTGGATTTTTTCACCAAATTTGCAACATAGGCCTTTTGAGAGCCCATCTCATGAACAGTGGCACTGTCGTTTTGTTAATCGGTCCCGAAAGGTGATTCCACACAGTGACCCCGAAATCACCTTTCTGGACAGAATAACGCAATGACAGTGACTGAATTCATGAGGAGGGGTCCCAAGAACCCCATGTTGAAAAATTGGTGCCCAAATTCCCAAAAATACCCGAGATATGCACCAAAGTTTAAAAAACACTATTTATGCCATTATACAGTTTACCGCATTTCTTCAATTTGCGTCGGCTTTGAAGAGTGCAGACGTGTTCCCGTCCACCAAGATCATCACGCTGGGTCCGGAGGTAAATATGGGTGAGGGGTGTGTGGAGGCAGGGTGTGCAGAGGGTGGGCGAAGGTTGGGGAAGGGTCAGGGACTCTACGAGGGATCGTTTCTGTTTTACTGGTTAAAAAGAAAAAACATTACGGGACTTTTTCAGGGACTTTTGGCATGCTGGGGTGGGCTCCCAGCGTGCCACCTAAAGTGTTTTTATTTTGGGGGGCTGTAGCCGACGGGATTGGGCACTCCTGTTGCACATACCGAGTTGGGGGAGAGCCGAGGATTGGGCACCTCTGAACTTAACACATTTTTGAGGACATTATGCCCACGGGAGTGGGTCCCCCTGGCAAATTTACTGGAATGGTGGGACTGAAGCCGATAGGGATTGGGCCCCCATTGAAAAAGAAAGAATGTTGGAGGCTCATGATGCCGAGGATTGGGCACCCCTTCGGCACACAACAAATGGGGGTCACAGTATGCTGACAGGGAGTGGACTCCCCGGTCGGCAAATGAACTAGTGGGGGCACCACGGCAAGGTACCACCCTGCAATGACGGGTCACTCCCTCATTGCAGCGGAATGTCTGATGCTGCAGTGATGAGGCGGCCCCTGATTGCAGCTTCGAAAATGTTTCAACTTGGTGGCACTTTTGCAGAACCAGTGTCATCAAGACACTGGGCCTGCATTGGTCCACCATTGCCAAGCTCCCAAATGCAGTGCCCACATTGGCTGCCAGAGTGCCGCAGCTCCAGAACCCACTTCTCTTCTAAGCTGCACGCAAGCAAACATAAAAGTTACACAGCACTAAACATATGACTGTCTCAGTTGCAGGACAGAAAAATCATCTTCTCAATATTCCACCTAGCAACAGAGAACACATTTTTCTGGTGCAAGAATAAAATCAAACAAATTAGTTAAACAAGTAAAAAAAAAGCTGTATTTTTCTTTCATTTTTTTTTATACAAAAAGTGAAGTGGCCATTGTATAATCACAATAAACCATTCCAGGGTGTGGGTGATGCTGGGTTTACCCACACCTGGCATGATTTGGTCACTCAGCCTGTGGCCTAGTGACTGAACCACGCCAGGCGTGGGTAAACCCAGCATCACCCACACCCTGTCATGGTTTATTGCTTAAATGTTCAACCCCACAATCACACAACAGAAGGCCTCAGACAGAACCAGGGATTCTGGTTTTATCTGTAGCAAGTTAAATAGCAACGGATCCATCCAAAATCCCTCCATTTGAAATCCCACATTTAAAAATTCCCCCCAAAAATCCCGAATTAACATATGACTGCAATTACAAAATCCAGAATAAAGTAATCCAGAAATGTACTCACCATTCCTTTTCCCGATCCCGAAATATCCAAATTAGATTTTGCTTCCTGTAATCCATCAGGTTTCAGCTTCCTATAGTCCATCAGACATATAAATCAGGCATGTAATCCATAAATATCAGAACCATTAAAAAATCATAACTTTATTACAAGTGCTAAAATTCTAAAGTCATCTGAAAAGTACTCAGATATTCAGATTGTGTGCAATTCCCCGCAAAAAATCCAAGGATGAGTGCTGCTGTTTAATGCTTAGCACTGTCGCGATCTTTTCCTGCCTCTTACAGCATCTCTTCTTCACAGGTGACCTGGGCAAGCATCTCAATATTTTTTCACATGTGGTCTCTGTGAGTAATGCTCTTGAGGGACATTTCTTCCTGCACTAACTGTGTGGGGTTATCGTGGGTGTCGTTGGCAGCATCTGGTGAGTGGTTATGAGCTGCTTCACTCACCAACAGATGCTGTCCACCCAGCAGGACAGAAATCGCTCATCCATGGCAGTATTTAGACTTGCAGTACTGACAGCACCAATAGTACCGCTCGCCCCGGACCTTCTCAGTGACCAACAAGTAGCCATCTACACAGAGCTTGTCACGTCCTTTCTGAGATGGGACAACATGGCAAACTGTTGTTGCTGCCGCGGCTATTGTGGAAACATCAACAGGGAGAACAGGGAGAAAGCTGGGCGTTGTAACCTAGTTACTTAATATAGCCCAGATTGCATGTTGCCCGGATTTCAATCTTGCAGTTGCGCAGTAACACCTGCACAGGTAAGGAGAACAGGTACCGAGCAATCTGTCAGACTTCAGTTGCAAATTAGTATTCTTAAGCAGCTGTCAGCTGTTGGCTTAAGTCCTGGATTTCTTGTAAGCTGTCGAACATCAGATGGTAGGGCTGCAGAGCTTTCATTGGGGCTATCTGAGGATTTCAGCATTATTGAACGGGGGCATAGTACAAAAATAAATAGTATATGATTGCTGTCAGCAGTCAGCGATATTTCTGCAGTGCAGCATTATTGAACGTTGGGAAGAAACTTAATTGGGATATCACCGATGGTAAAATATCATGTGGGAAAACTTGACCGCTGGATTTGGTACCTAACCCTAACAGCAAAGATTTCTCTGTTTAGCAGGTGAAGTTAAAAAGGGGATTTTTCATGATCGGGAAAGAAACACCAGGAAGTAAAACCGTACTTAATTTTTTAATATATGTGTGTGTAAGAAGAGGACTACGAGGGCAAATAATTAGCATTCTTTTTAATTTAAGGCAGTTTTATTTTTAGGGTCTAGTTGAAGGTTTTTTAGTAAGTAAAGGTGGCAGTCATGTTTATGAGGCAATCAGGGTGTGTAGTTAGTACTGATTTCATTGTTGAGAGGCTACTGGATCTTTATCCCGTGCTGTCGTGCTGAGGTAACAGCACAGGCAAAGATCAGGTTTCAAAATGTTTTGAAATCCATTTTATAATATATAGAATAATGGCTAGGTAGGTGGTTATAATGAGAATTTTAAACACACCTGAGGTGTGGGATGCCACATAAACCCTGAGAGTGAAGCTTGAGGGGTTTATGACGGCATCCCACACCATGGGTGTGTGTGTAAAATTTGAGTTTTACACACCTACCCAGCCTTTATTTTATATAATTGCTGGGGAGCATTTTTTTTGCCACAGCAGTTACATAAAATATAGACTCAGCTCTGTTCAGCTGTGGTCCAGTTGGAATAAAGCACGGTCCGTGGCCGAGTAGCTGATTTATCTCAAACAAACTGCAAATTATTTTTTTTTCTTCAAGCAGAGCCTAAACAGAGGCTCCCCACCAGGTGAGACTGCTATTTATCTATCACATAGTAACTCTAGGTGGATTATCCGGTACCTAACGCAAGTTTCTGTAGAACCAGACTATTAGAGCTGCTCAGTTTCCCTAATGAAGTCTATGGCAACAAAGATCATAGCTCCCCTTAAAACTGCCCCATCTTCCTATTAAATGCTGGAATCTATAAATCATGCAGACGTCAGCCCCATACCTCTCAACCTCTCACTCCAAAACCCAGGGTGATTCAAAAACTTCAGTGATGAGAGGTGAGTTTATTTTTTTTTAATTTTCTTACCACCGACTGTGAGTGGCGGTGAAATGTCCGAGAGTGGTGCTAAGAAAGGGAAGAGCGGTGGCTTGCTCATACGTGATCCGAGGGGAAACCACCATGTGTTTTCTATAACGGCAAATTATAACCGGGTTCCCCTATGGGAAAAAATGCTAGCCAGTAATTACAGTACTAAGCAATAATACACAACAGGGTATGTTTTATCATAGGACATTGTCACATCTTGGGCACATTGTAAGGCACAAGGCGAAGCCAAGTGCCTTGCACACCCGAACAGTGACAATCTCCTATAACAAAACACGCCTTGGGGTTTATTATTATCTTCCAATGCTTTTGCTGCCAAAGGAGATTTAAGGTATAAGATGAATGTTTATTGATAATACACTTACACAGTTACTAATTAAATTATGGGGACTAATACCAAAATTCAGAAAGAGTGCAATATATATATATATATATATATATATATATATATATATATATATACTATCGTTTTATTTTTAAAACAGTCATGATATTTTCCATGTCAATACTAAACAAGTGTATTGACATTATTGTTAGGAAAAATATATTGATAACATTTATTTCACACACAAAAAAAAACATTTCTGTTGTGATATAAATATGTTTATAAAATGAGCATCCATATCCATATCCAAATCCAGACTTCTGATTGTATAAAACACATCACATGACCATGCGTATATCAGAGAGCGACCGCACACCTGCACTTTTACCCCCCCTCCAAAACAATTTTGACATTTTATAAGATAGATATACCACTCTGAGGTGTGCGGTCGTGCTCTGATATACGCACACCTTGGGCAGTTGACGCACTTGGCCTTGCGGCCTCGTGCATACAATGCACACCAAGGCGTGCGTATATCAGAGCGCGACTGCACACCTCAGAGTGGTGTATCTATTACATATCAATACAGCTGGAGAAAACTGCCAGTCTTTTCTATCTGTATCATTATTACTCTGTTATATAGTAACTATATAGTAATAACACCAATTCTTACTAGCTGGACTCCAAGCTTTTATTTAAAAAAAATTAGTTTCTAGCCCCAACAGTTCCAAAGTCAGACCTTTCAAATGATATTTTCTATAAAATGAAATAATGCTGGGACTGTTAGGGCTAGAGGCTTTTTTAATGAAAGCTTGGAGTCAGCTAAGTAGATATATTGCAACTGTATCACTATAATGATCATATTTTGATATAAAAAAGTTTCATATGGATATAAAAAAACATAAAATGGTTCACTGCATTTTTAAACTCCTATCATTTTTAACATATTATATTGACATGTATATGCATGTAGCAACATACAAGAACTGTATTAACTGTTCAACTCTTACAGCTATCAAAATGTAGCTTCAAACATTGTAAAAATACATATAAGATTATTTTTGGAAATGGAAGATATTAGTAGCACTTCTGTCTCTGAATAAACACATTCTTTTCTAGTTGTGATTATGACCAGGATCCATTTTTTTGTTTTAATAAAAAATAGATTAAAGCATTTGTTTTTAGATATTTAATAGTGTTTGTTTTCAAGATTCAGGGATAGATCTTTAAAAAAGTTCTATAATTTCATGCGATTCAGCGATACGTCTTTAAAAGGTTCTGTCATTTCATGCTGTGGCCAGTAGGTGGTGCTGTTATAGTAGCTAGTAAAGATACGTAGGGTGGAGTACTATGAAGTTTAGTAAAAAAATCTGTTGGCAAAAGTTATTTTCTACCTGTGATTTTATGGTTCAGTATCATCACAGGTACAGAATGGTTCCAGCATATTTTTCATCCAGCTCATAATTAGGCAATAACACACAACAGGATATTGGCATGCGCTGGATGCATTGTAAGGCATGAGGCAAAGCCAAGTGCCTTAAGCACTCTAGCAGTGACAATATCTTATGATACAACACACCTTGGAGTGTATTACTGTGATTATGAACTGGCCTCATTTTGTGTATTAATAAAAATGGAAAAACAGTATTTTAACATTTTTAATAGTGATTTTTTTAAGGTTCAGGGATACATCTTACAAAAATGTTCTGTAATTTCATGCAGTGGCCAGTAGATGATGTTGTTATAGGAGCTGGTAAAGGTACTTAGGACAGAGTACTATGACGTTAAGTAACAAAAAAAAACTGTTGACAGGAGTTTTTTTTCTACCTGTGCCTTTGTGGTTCAGTACCAGCACGGGTAAAGAATGCTGTCAATCAATGAGCTTCCAGAATTTCTTCTATCCGGCTCATAATTAAGCAATAATACACAACAGTGTGTGGTATATCATGGGATATCATCACGCCTTGGCTCCACTGTGAGTCACAAGGCCACAGGCTGAGTGTCTCATGCACCTGAGATATGACAATATCTCATGATATACCACACCCTGGAGAGTAGTATTGCTATTATGAACTGGATCCACATGTGCAGTAATGAAAAAAAATGAAAAACCAAAAACCTTGGCATAATTATTATTTTTTTGTGTAGATGTACTTTTAAAAAATGTTCTGTTAGTAATTATTATCGTCAGTGCTGTTTGAAGTGCAGGTGGTTATAAGTTATGAGTGGAGTTGTACTTGTGGTTGGTGGTAGAGTTAGCCTGAAGTTGCGGTCAGTGGTAGTAGCGGGTGAGCTGGACTTCTAAAAGGCACCAGGGGTGTGCGCTTGTGTGCTGAATTTGGCCTTCTGCCACAGTGGAGAATCTGCTTCATTGCCAGCAGCCCCAGTAAAAAGGGATCGTGTTTCAGTGGGCAGCAGCAGCAATTGTGAGCAGTTGTTGGTGAACTGGAGATGGTGAATGAAAACTGCAACCGCACATGAGGGTGCATGACTGAGGGATACAGACATACCGTGGTCTCAATAAGTACCTCTTAGCATTAGTGAGCGTGTTGTAGTGCAGCACATCTGGCCACTGTTTTAAAAGTTTTGATGGCAGGAGTTTTGATGTCTCAATCGGGTGGGAGATTGTTGGTCACAGTGATAGCAGCTGATGCTGTTCCATGCAGTTGCTGGCATGGTGACTGTTTTGTGTTCAAGTGGAGCTGAATAGGTGAAGTAGTATGTGGTGCTGTGAAACGAGTATGTGCGGCACTCTTTTTAATGTGGTGGGATTTAATCACAGCTGAGAGGAGTTCTCACCCAATCAGAGAACTGGATTCTTTCTATCCAGTTCATAGTCTGCATTAGTTCATGTACAATGTCATCTGTATTTGTCTTTTAGTGCTCTCCATGAAAACAGATTCCTGTTCATGGACCAACCAGGATTTTTACAAAAAAATCCCCAAAAAGCAAATTGAACACCCGGAAATTTATATTTTTTCAGAAATTTTGTGTAATGGGGTTCTGCAAATGTTAACTCGAGATTTTTTTTTCATATTCCTTTTTTCTCCTTGCAGAGCTTGCAGAGGGCTTGTTCACTGCTGGAAACTGTACATCTCTTTAAGTAAGTACATGTTTGTACAGCATACTCATTCATATTGTGACAGACCACATGGCAAGTCATGCCCGAGCTGTACGCATCGGCGCTGCCATCACCTTTGGTGAACTGGTATGGTCCAGCTAATTATGGTTCTGGGGTGAGTGCTGGAGACACTCAAATCTACCAAGCCACAAGGGCTTTGGCTACTGGTGGGATCAGTAAGGAAACCACTAATTTCTTTACCACGTAGAGAGCCAATAACCAGCCCAAGTCTAACAAAATAATACAGCTTTATTAACAACTGACCACTTGCAAGAAAGAGGGTTAATGCAAATGTCAGCTTCAAACACTGCCCTCTTAGCTGCCATCCTAGGCAGTCCAGAGCTACCCTATTCCAACTGGTACCAGTTTTTTTAACTTGTCACTGTAAAGGAATAATCATCTACTAGTTATGTGTATATAATTTTAATATAAATATATATTTTAGAATTCTGCATGTGAAAACATGGCAGTCTTGCATAAGAAACAGACCAAGCAGCAGAGCCTCATGGGACCTTCTATTTTAAAAGAGAGGATAAGCTACTTAAGAGCTTCCTTTTTTGACACCTACCTGTCATAGCCTGTGTAGCTGCTATAAAAAAACAGGTTATGATCAGCCACTGCTTTGAACCTAGGAAACCAGTCATAAAAATATTGCATCTTACAACATCAGGAGGGAAGCCAGTTCTGAAGGATACCTGTGAATATTCACACCGTTAAGAGAAGTATTTACAGGATGTTTTTTCTGAAACATGAAAGGGGAATGCAGTCATAACTTATGCATTGATGAAGAGAGACTGTCTGTTATAATTTAATATTGCTATCTTTGCATATTTCAAGCAAAGTAGTAAGATGACATCTTTTTGGATATATTTGGTCATGTTACAAATGAATTACAGGACTAAGAGTGACCTCATGTGCTGTGACATCACAAGGAGGTTAGGACTTTAACTTTGAGATAGCCAGCTGGAAGGAACTGAGACACACCCTTGTTCCAGCCTTTGAAAGAACTGACATATTTATGTTCTGGATTAGAGGCATTTCTGTCAAGACAGGTAACACAAAACTAAATTCAGTTACAAGACATTTTGTTTTGTAATTTCCATTTCTTTCTGGCTGTAAGTATTAATGTATATATGTTCTGTGTTTTGTATTTATTTACTGTTTTTTTTAATTTTAGTAAACTTGTTGACTTCCTTAATCCTTCCTGAGACATTTTCTCATTTTGAGTGTGAATGGTGGAACAGTATTGATAATTCTGACGTACTGTTAAAGTGCTTAGTGTGTCACCATATGCAGCCACGTGAAAAAAGACCTGTGTAAAGATCCAGCCAGGTAAGGAAATACCTATGTCTCAACTGAGTCAGAAGGGGGATTGTGAACCAGGTTGATTGTATGCCAGCTGGGATCAAGTGTTGTGCTGCTTTCCCCAAAGTGGGTGTGATATTTGGACCTGTTACCTGGACGTACTAGCTAAAAAGGGTTCATATTTGACCCCAGGACTTGAGACTGGCAGTTGCTCGGACCCAAAGCAAACAAGAAGGTGTCTCTGTTTGTCCCCTGTTCACATATTGCACTTTGAGGTTGAGCACCATGGGAGCAGAGGGCCTGACCCCAGGAGTGCGTTTGTGACAGTCACTTTATTGATAGCTGATAATAAATGAAATATACCATTCAATTACATTAGAATGAATATAGGGAATTACTGGTTCTTATATACAATAATAAATAAAGATAACAAATGTATAATTACATCTATTCAATGATATATGCTTTCCCTTTTCACAGGAAGATCATTTGAGTCCAGTCCATAAGGTGGATCCTTCTGCCGAGTTTGGAAACGAAAATTATCTATGGAGGACGTCATAAACAGAACTATAAATTTACAGTCTTGACTTCCTGTTACCCCCAAATGAATTATTCCCTGAATAAACTGCTCTCTTACCATAAAATAATTCATAATGCATAGGCAATAACAATCTGATGTCTACTTATACCATTCTAAAACAACAGAGAAAAAATAAAGATTAAACAATAAACCATTAACTCATTGCACAAAATATGTTTCATACTTGTCTGCTTTTTTTCTTTAAATAATGTTAGTATGTATGTTGGGGAAGAGTAACATTCTTATGTAGAAATCCCTGAAAGCAGGGATTGGGTTATGCCCTCCCTGTTTAGAATAGTAGCTGCTCCAGTACCGTTCGGCCCACTGAAACAGATCCCAATGGGAGCTCCCTTAACTCAGTCCCTGGGTACCACAAGTGTAGAACTGTTGCTGGTCCATAGAGAATGCGTGGGTTGGCTGGCATTGGTGCACATTAAACAGAGCAACTTGCTGAATTCCTCAAACACTACAGCCACGCAACTACTTAAATGGCAGAAACCCCCCTCAACATGGGGTCTTTGTATTCCAGATTACAAGACGTGGTAAAACAACAGGAGCTGTCCATTGAAAGAGCCCATCCCCTGAAGAAGAGGCAGAGCACCTCAAAGCACCAGGGCTAGTTTGTATATGACCGGTACATTGCACTTGCTGATGATTTTTGGAATAAACCTTTAAACCTTTTGCAGCAATCTTTGCATGTGCTGGGTTCTTTGTTTTGCTTTCCTTGTCCCCTGATACAGTGCCACACTGTGGCATACTCACAGTTCCCAGACCGGATGTCTTCTCCTGATGCAGCAGGCCACTGGATCCCTGCTCTCCCAGGGTGTCTATGATGTAGGTAGGCTACCTCCTTCTGCTCCTTGCTGAACTGCTACCTTGGGCACTGGCTGCAGGCTCTTGTGACCTAGTGCCTGCTACAGGAACTGGATCAGCAGCCCTTGGTCTTTTTTCTCTACACTATATCTTCAGCAATGCCCATGTGCTGGCTTGCATGCGGCTGCCACTCTCTTCCTCTCTGGAACTCAGCAGCTCTGTTCACAGTATGCCCTCTGCTTCTGAGACCTGGGATGGCACAGCCTGCACCCACTTCCAGCACTGCAGACCTTTCCACCACGAGATCTCCACCAGATCTACCCTCCTCCAGCACAGCCCTGCCTTTATTGGTCCTGCTCACAGTCTGTCTCGATTTGTGCCTAGGGCTGTCACTCAGAAACTTAACGACCCACAAGATACACAAAAGGCACCAGAACTTGATGCCCCTTCTTTCTCAGGAAACCTCCTGGAGTCCCTTCCCTTGTAAGGTTTCTAAGCACGGGCATGGGCTCACCCAAGCGATCCATTATACAACCACATCCCATACGAGGATGCCTCCCCACATCTATCTAGCATAATTCAGGATCTGAGTCACTGTTTATAACACAGTCCTTGTGCCACCTAGAAGCTCTGTGCACTCTCTGTAGTCTGGTGCTGCTTCTGTCACTGCAGCACAGGGCTATCTCTCACCATTTTGCCACATGGCCCTTCATTAGGATCAGCAGGTTCAGCATCTTCATCTTCAAGGCCTTCCATGCCATGACTACTGGAGCAAACCATGGGCTTGTGGAGGGCCAAATAACTCCTCGTCATTCATCTGTTGCAGCTGTTCTTTAAATTTCTTCTGATAAAGGAGTGGGATCCTCTGTGGTACTTGCTTTATTGGATGGTGTTTCTAGTGTCAATCCAGTGCTTGGTTAGCCCAGTACATCCCAGGTTATGAACTCCCAAACTGAATAAATCGGTGCGCTCCCACATCACGGCTCGGGCTGCTTGCATCTGCTCTGGTGTCAGTTCTCGTTTCTCAAGTTGGAGTTTTTGAGTTAAGGTCTGTTCATCCAACCTGGCACTTTTCCTTTTGGGGTTCTTGGGGATCTGGTTTGCAAGCCTTGAACTGTGGTTGAGTCTTCAGGCAGTATTTTCACCCCAGAGTGGAAGGTGCCGATCACCATCCTTTGGCAGTTGGTCTGCAGCTCTGTCATCATATTTGCATCCTGCACTGGAACTTGTTCCTGCTTTACTCCACTCATTAACCGAACTATGAGGAAGTTGTGGCTTTCTTTTTGCTGGGGTTTCACAATCCCTGCTCTGTCTTCAGCCTCACCTTCTCCAACCTGGCCAGGGATGAGCACTTCGCTTCTTGGTGGAACAGTCACACAGCTGCAGTCCACATTCTTTCCTACCTCCATCCCTTTACTGTCAGATGTCAGGGGAAATGTCTTCCTCAATACAGTACAAGCACCTTTGACAAAGTTAAGTGCTGCTCTGTATTGCCACAACCAGTCACTCACAAGTGGTGCAGTTTATTTATTTATTTAGCTTTTGTTAACCAGGTAAGTACACTAGACAAGCAATTTGCCTATTTTCAGGTACGACCCGGGAGAGTACAGGAAATTACATACTTACACATTTGGGACAACATGGTACATAATTAAGAACAGGTCACACATCATGAGACTACTTCTGCCACTAAGAATTCACAAGCTAATTGCAGCTCCTTTAGACTGATCACTGTTTACCACATTCCCAACACTTTTAACGCAGTTCCATTCGCTGTGCAAAATGCCTTCGTAAGGCCATAAACTCTGCTAGGATCTTTTTGTTATTATAGTGTATAGTGGAGCATTATTCTATGTAGAAATCCATCCTTTCCAAAATTCTGTTGTACCACAGTTCAAAGGTCATGGAATGTGATTGTACCCTTCTCTGGTAGAACAGCATTCTAGACCCTCTAGTGACTGCACAAGTCAGTTTCATTGTGAAAAAGAAAAACCACAATGCACATTTCACATAATACTATGCGCTATAAAAAAATACAGGATGAGTAACTTTATGCATAACCAGTGTGTTCTGCCACCTAAGGGTTCTGATTCCCACGGACCTCTCAAGCTTCGCTCTCAAGATCAGAGGGAATCAGAACCCCTCGGTGGCAGAACACACTGGTTGTGCATTGTTGCTCACCCAGTATTCTCTATCTTCCCCATACTCAGGCATTCACAATGGAGACCTGTGCACCAGAATAAATCAAAAACTTGTGGGGGGGGCGCTAGAAAGACATCTTCGAGGCAGATTGTTTCCCAGCCAAGCTCCAACTTGTGTCTCCAGAAATCAAAGAAAAATTACTGAACAGCATTGGACTCTCCAATATTTGAAGAATTGAAAGATATTAAATTTTAATGGGGCACACTAAGAATCAGCAGCTGGGCTCCTCGAAGACTTCGGAGCAGTCACACGGAAAGGCCAATGAAACAACTCCCGGTGTTACAGGGAGGCCTGTGAGTTCTTCATCTGAACCTCCCTGGCAGGCCATGATGGAGTCCATGAGGGCCATGAACTCCAAAATAGAATGCACTCTGAACAAATTGAAAGTGCAAGATGCCACTATTAAAGAGCTAACTGGAACAGTGGCCGGTGTTGACAAACAACTGTCAATGACCCAGGCAGCAGTTAACAATTTAACCCAGGAGAACATGCAACTGCGTGGAAGACTGGAAGCATTGGAGAACGAAACTCGCTCTGGAAATGTCTGCATAGTGGAGTTACTGGAGAGTGCAGAGGGTGCTAATCTACTGTATTTTCTAAAGACCTGGTTACAAGAAGAGCTAGCACAGTTAGAAGTTTCGGTCTGGCATGCATAACTTAACTCTCAACCTCCTGCCTCATAAATCGGGGACAAGGATTAAAAAAATCAGGGACAAAGGACCAAAATCAGGGACACATCTTTAGACTTAAAGATATCTACTGAGAAATCTGGTAGAATATGGAGCTTAGTGCAACATGCATATTCTAAAGAAGTCTGTAATTTTAATGCTTGACATTATTTTGTACTTTCAGCCCCCACTGTTTAGCCATGGAAACACAAATTTTAGGATGGACAGAGTAAAATTTTGAGGCAAAATCAGGGACATCCCTGAAAATCAGAGACAGTTAAGAGGTATGCTGGCATGCATGTGAAAAAAGCCTACAGGGTCAGTCCTCATATAAGGCCTTCAACACCTGATCAACCACGAACTGTCCTGTTGCGCACTTCTGGTTCCCATGTTTGGGATGTAATCCTGGTGGCGGAAAGAGCTGTATACCCGTTGATGATCAATGAAACGGATGTTAAAGTTTTCCCAGCTCTATGGTTCCAGACCAGGGCACGTCGCAAGCAATTCAATTCAGTGTGTCAGCGACTCTATACCCTTGGCATCATTCACTCATTCTTGTTACTGGCTCATCTCCAAATCACGTACGGTGGGAAGACAGCAGTTTACTGACCCGAAAGATGCCAGCAGATGGACTAACAAAACTGAAGAAGAATTTTCTGCAAAAGCTGCACTTTCTTGCTGAGAAGTTGAGGAGGAGACCAACAGTGATTGAGGGAACTGATGGAACTTCAGTTTGAGGACTGTTGGCAATTTTCCTGGTGCTAGATTTAGTTGGAATGCTCCTGCTTGCACAGAAGATGCAAAGAGGAAGCATAATTTATAAAATGAAAATAAAGGAAAATTATAGCCAGTTTATGAACTGTATATGGGGTCTCATGGGCAGCAGATTGGAGGGGGGGGGTATGGGTTCAATATTTTTAGCTGCAGTAAACGTTGGTTTCCAATCCCCCATAGCTGCTAGAATGAGCTCCAAATGTTATTTAAGTAACTGGGTTTAAAGTTATGATGAGCAGTTAGCATGCCGATATGGAAGTTTGGCTAGCTTTAAGAGTTTTCTTATTTATCCCTGTTGCTGCTGAATGACTATTAAAATAAGGTTTGCTTGTTTATTCTGAGATTGTTGAGGGAGGCATGGGAGGGGATGGCTGGGAGGCATAACATTATACCTTTATAGTTTTTGTGCCAAATAGTTAATAGTGAGCATAGAGTTTACATGCAGCTCCCTTCTCTTTTCTCCCTAGCTGTAGATTAATACCATAGTCACTGAAGAGGCTAGCATTGAGCAATAAATATGTGGGACTATTAAGAGAAAAATGGATCCCCTACCTCCTTTTGTACCAGAAACTAGGGTGGACTGTACAGACCAGTCTCTAACTTACCCTTGATAGGGAAAGTTATCAAGAAGGTGGTCGCTCTTCAACTGGAGGATCATTTATCCATCCACAATATCTATGACACTTTCCAGTCTGGCTTCAGGAAAAGACATAGCACTGAGACTATCCTGGTGTGGGTGCTAAACGATCTTCTAATGGCGAGAGATCAGAAAGCCTGCTCCATCTTGGTTCTCCTTAATCTCTCAGCAGCATTCAACACTGTGGACCATGGGTGCAGCTTGAATGCCTGTGGTTTTTCTGGGGACTGAGGGGGGTGGTCCTCAGCTGTTTTTGATCTTTTCTCAAGGGCAGATCTCAGAGAGTGGTGTCAGGGATTTATTCCTTGGCCCCTCACTGGCTGTCCTGTGGGGTATTGCAGGGCTCGGTGCTGTTCCCCATGTTGTTTGCGGTGTATATGCTGTCATTAGGGGACATTATAAGATGGTACGGGTTGAGTTTTCATTGCTATACCGATGAGGCTCAACTGTACACGTCTTTTGTGCCTGAACAGGAGTTAGACTCTGTCTTGATGTTTAACAACTGCCTGTCAGAGATACAGGACTGGATGAGTGCTAGTTGGCTGAAGTTGAACTCTGGGGGACAGAGGTATTGGTAGTGGATCCTGATTGTAGGATGACCAGGACATGGGTGGGAAAACCCTCAGGTTTATAACTTGGAGGTGCCCCATTGAATGCCTTGGTCCAGGTGCATAACCTGGGCGTGATATTTGATGAAGGCTTGACCCTGAAGGCTCAGGTCTTAGCCGTGGTCAAATCTTCCTTTTACAATCTGAGGAATATCGCCAGGGTGAAGCATCTGGTCCCGTCTGAAGATCTTCCCACCTTGGTCCACGCCTTTGTTACCAGTCATTCTGATTACTGCAATACCCTCTACCTAGGGCTATCGGAGGTGGATATCTGCCTTTTGCAGCTAGTGCAGAATGCGACAGCCAGGTTGTTAACTGGAGCCCCTAGATCCAGTCACATAACACCTGTGCTGCGTGAACTGCACTGGCTGCCGATACAGTGGCGGATCACCTTTAAGGTCGCATTGCTGACCTATAAGGCCCTACATGACTAGGGACCCCATTACCTGAAAGAACTCCTGTCTCCTTATTGCCCCACCTGCTCACTCCAATCCTCCAGCAAGGGATTGCTAGAGATTTCCAGTGTAGGTCTGAAAACATCGGGAGGAAGATCATTTGCCTTTATGGCTACTACCTTGTCGATTTCTCTACCTCGTCAGATACGAGATAGCCTGACCGTGGAGGGTTTTAAAAAATCTTTAAAGGTGTACTTGTTACAATAGGCCTTTGAAGGGTCCTGGTAAAATTGCTGCCAAAACACTGTATGAATATGTATATTTATTGTTTTAGTGTATAATGGAGTTAATATTTGTTTTATTGATGTTGTTAAGCTGCCCTGAGCTCTGGAAGGGCACCTAATACAAATAAAGTTTTACTTACTTACTGTACTGTATATCAAATATGAAGAAATTTACGCTTTGTGTACTTCTATAAATGTATAACCTATTTGAGTATGTTATTTACATGTTTTTAACTGAAATTAATAAACATAAAGTTAAAAAAAAAACTTGCAGGGGACACCTTCTATTTCCCCAAGAAGGCGGCAGCACAGTCCCTCTGTAGAACAGATCACAATTTGTTGAGGGGCATCTCTTTGTCCATTGTCAGGCATTTGACCCTCAACCATAGTCCACATGG
Source organism: Neoceratodus forsteri (assembly GCA_016271365.2). Lineage (NCBI taxonomy): Eukaryota > Metazoa > Chordata > Ceratodontiformes > Ceratodontidae > Neoceratodus > Neoceratodus forsteri. The sequence goes on from CM057450.1 coordinate 1,553,079,036, forward strand.
CTCCAGATCCAGATCTTCTCTGCTGGGGACCTGTTTTTCATAGTAGTTCAGGCCTCCACACCTCCAACATGCCTGATCACCTTCTATTCTGAAAATTCACCTACTTCTGAAAATTCACCGACTTTGAATGTGGGTTTCCTAAAGGTCCCTTTTGCAGAGTCGGTATCTCTGATTGTGGAGTCTTAAGGGTCTTGAACTTCACTTTCAGTTTTTCAAGTTCAGTGTACAGAGTTGTGAGAGCCCACACCATTTTCTTGCATACCTCTATTATGGCTTCAGTCAGTTCTTTAAGAATAGCAGTCTCTGAGAACACTTCATAGGCCCGATCCTGGGACTCAGAGTTCAAAGAAAATCCAAATTTCTTACAACTTCCAATTTGGTGGAATACTGGATTATTTGTTCTAGCCCTAAGGGTTTCTGCAGGAATAGCTGGAAACAGCTGCAGACTCTCAGCATGAACAGTGAAATGGTCATGGACCACCAGGTCTTGGGTGGCCGAGCCAGCATCTGGAATGGCTTTGACTACCAGGCACCGCAGGGCTCTTCCAAAGTCTCAAGTGGATTCTTCCTTTTCTCACCTTCTATTGAAAAAGACAGTTCTTTCTCTATCAGCGCATTCAGCAGGCTCAAGGACTGTGTCATGTCCACTAGCGGAGCAATATAATGTTGGCTGATGTCAGACTCCAGGCCCTGATACACTTTACAGGCTTTCCTTGAAACAAAAGTCCCATAAATGTATGCTTAGCAGCTGCATCCCATTCGTTTAACTCAGCTGCAAGCTCAAATTGATCCAACCCATTAGTCGACTCCTGGTTTCCTCCACTGAAGGAATTGAAGGCAGGTCATCTCACATCTCCCCGTGTCTGGGGTACCTGTGGGCTAGCGGCTCACCCCGGTTGGGACATGTTTAATTTTGGATGCAACATAAAATAACAAAATTTCACACAGGAACAGTCTCTCTTTTACTCAGCAATCTCATCTGCACTGAATCCCACTGCTACCACCAGTCTGTGATGGACCTCCTGGCAAGGTGTACCTGGGCCGTACATGTGACGCTGCCACCACCTTTGGTGAACTGGTGGGTCCAGTAAATTGTGGTTCAGGGGTGAGTGCTGGAGATAATCCAATTGACCAAGTCACAAGAGCTTCAGCTATTGCTGGGCTCAGTAAGGAAACCATTAATTTCTCTACCACATGGGGAGTCAATAACTAGCCCACGTTTAACAGAATAACACAGCTTTATTAATAATCGACCACCTGCAAGAAACCGGGTTAATGCAGGGGCACCATTTCAGATTTCAATGGGGGGGGGCAACAACCAGTCAGATGTGTGGTGGGGGTAGAGCCAGGGACTGAGGGGGTGGGGCCAGGGGCTGAGTAGGAGTGGGGCCAGGGGCATGTAGGCCACCATAAGCTAAGCTGGATTGGAACAGTCTTCCTATCTCAGTCAGACCCCTCTTCTTTCCATTTTTTTTAATTTCACAACAATTACTAGTTTACCACAATGATCCATCATGTCAGTGACTCACACTCACTCAAGGATAGAGCTATCACTATAGAGGGAGCAGTGAACAGCACAGCTGGCTGGGCTGTGACAACTGGGGCAAGGGGCTTGATGGGTATCACTAGCAGTAGCAGCCAGTCACTGTCAGCCAGAGTGAAGATAAGCTCCAGGACCTGAAGCTATTATATTGCAGACCTCAGAGCAAGGAGGGCTATATTTATCAGATTTATTTTACTCTGAAACAAGAGAGACACATTAAATATATTCTTGCAGGCAGCTCTCAAGCCTCACTTCCCCATTTACACAGGCCAGAGCTCTAACCCAGCTGTGCTCTTTGCAAGTCAGCATCAGCAGTCCTAAGGGATTACTCTGTACCAATCCCTCCCAAAAAGTCAGTTGGGGCAGGCTCACTCTGTTGTCTCCCTCACTCCTTAAACACTTTGATGCACAGCAGACAGTGCAACTTGAACTGCAGCAGGAGAGACTAGTGAGAGAGAGAGTGAGAGAGGAGAGAGAGAGAGAGAGAGGGAGAGAGGGAGAGAGAGAGTCCCTCCACCCAACCAGCTACACAAAGTAAAGATGACTAGTACAGGTCCTGACTTACCTCAGTGAGACTGAGACAGTGGCACTCGATCCAGGCAAGCAAAGTGGCAAACCAACTCCTTATTGGCTTTCTCCAACTTGTGGAGTGAAGTGACTCCACTGACCAGTCTGTCCACTTCATTTGGTTTGTCCTTGAGGGCTCAGGCAGGCTAACTTCTCTGGGCCCGGCGGTGGGTGGTGTCATGACCATGAGAATCCAATTCCCTTCTGACCAATGACCCTGCTGATTACAGCTTATTTTAGCTCCATTCTAATAGCTCAGGCCAGCCAGGGCCAGGGGTCACAAACAAAACAACTCCACTACTCGACTCCATCTCCTCCCATTTCCAGACTCTCTACAGAAAATAAAAATCCTCCTCAAGTATTTCAGCTGGCAAGTCCAACTCTGCTCAACTCTGTCCTCACTTCTCTCTGGGTCGTCGTGCGGGCCATGTGGCAGTGCAAGTGCCCGTGCACTTCAAAGCACCAAGCTGCCAAATTCAAGCCACGCACCCATGCCCTTTCATTGGCTGGTGATGTGAGAGAGGAGGAGGAGGAGCGGAGTTACAGACTCGGACTGGAGGATCATCCCTTCATTTGCCAATCAATGCTGCTGCAGACTAGTGCCACCCTCTGTCCTCATCCTCGTACCACCGGCTGTGCTCTGCTCACTTGCTCTCAGCCATTAGAATCCAGCCAGGTCATTTAAAGGGCCTTCGCTGACATCAGCTGCAATGCAGGAGGGGGCAGCTGCCCCCCCTAAATGTCACTCCTGGGTTAATGCAAATGTTAACTTTAAACACTGCCCTCTTAGGTGCCATCCTAGGCAGACCAGATCTACCCCATCCCAACTGGTACCAGAATTTGAACAGATCAGATGGGAGTTCCTTTAACTCAGTCCCTGGCTACTGCAGGTATAATATATCGCTGCAGGTCCAGAGATGTTGCCACGGGTGGGCTGGAGTTGGTGCCCTTTAAAAAGAGTAACCTGCTCAGTTCCCCAAACCCTATGGGCCATGCCATTGGTTAAATGGCAGAAAACACCCTCAACAGGGTGTATTTGTAATCCAAATTGTGAAACTTAGTGAAACAACAGGTACTGTCCCATGAAAGAGCTGGTGTAAAAGAGTAATTGCCTGTAAATCTCATTCGGTAGTACCTGGAATGGATTGTTTTTGTTGTTAGCAGTCATTTAGAGACTGATATGTACAGACTGAAACCAGGATTCATATTGAAATCCCCTATGAAACTGATGGTCAGCCACCATTTAATGTAGTGCGCCTCTGTAATGACCGAGTGATCTGACTCGTGCTGCAAATCAAAACCGCAGCTAACTCATTTCAGTCATTGTTTTAGCTGAAACAGGGCCTGTCTTTAAGTTTCTGCTGTTGTGTTTCAGTAGAAATTATACATGTTTAGCACTAACATATAGTTTGAGGAGCAATCATTTTAACTGTGCTTGTTTTTAGTGCTGTGGGAGGAGCCTACATCCCTTCTGTCATCTGTAGCTCTAAAAATGGCTTTTCTTGGAACTTCCATTTTAGTCATTTGTATGTATTCCTCCACAGCTGCAAAGTAGTGCACTCCCCCTCTGATTTTTGCTATTTGTTGTTCTATGTTAAAGGCATCTGAAGGGGGAAGGGGATGATACTGTATTGTACCTCAGAACTTCTCAGGATATTAACAAAAAAAACTTTTTAAACTGCTGTTTCTATCATCTGTCCAGCTCAGTGTAACAGATTTGTTGTTTCTTTCAGCAACCTAGGGGACTCATTTCCTCTTGGTTTTCGTAAAAACTAAAGTCAGACTCAGTGTCAGATTACAGACAGTGGAATGCAGATTGTTAGCTGCCTGACGTTCCTTTTCGGAGGACAGATTGGAGGCAAGCACTGGAAACAGAAGACTGTTTTTTTTTTCTCATTTTATAATATGCTGTACTGAGTGTGTGTTTAGTTGCAGGGTCAGAGCCTTGAAGAAAATAACAAAATTTATGTAACTCACTCAAGATTCCATCAGGTGGTCAGAAAAAAGTCTGAGAGAATTTGTGTAAAAATGAACAAATGAAAGATGCAAAAAATAGCATGCACACTGGCCTCTGAGACTGGAGGATCAGAAGGTTGTGAGTTCTATCCCCACAACTGACTACTTCTTAAAATGTATATTATTTTCCTGTCTGCCTGGTTTGTCTCCACTAGCTCTTTAAATCCCAATACTGACATATTAGTGCAGCATGGCTGGGGGTGTGGGGGGGGGATGCTGCACTCCTGAGGTGCCATCTTTTCTGTCTGCCTGTTCAGGTGGATGTTAAAGATCCTATGGCACTTCTCAAAAAGAGTAGTGGAATGTCCATGGTGTCCTGGCCAAATTTCCAAAATTCACCAAAAATACCACCAACAGCTTAATCTGGTTCAAGTAAGGATTTATGCCATGTTACAATTTCAGCTGGTTACCATCTGTACTCCCCCCCCCCCACTGAAAAAGGGACTTCTAGTCTTAGTGGGCCTACCCAGTCAACAAAATTAAGCAAATAGATTCCCCCATTATGCCTTATGGATTCCATATAAATCCAAATCATTCAAAGGCCATCTTGACATATAATTTTAATACCTAACAGAAAATCAGAGCCCTTTCCCTGATAAAAGGCTGTCAACATATTACATTTAAATAAACAACAAAGTCACAAACTAAGGAACTAGTGGCTTATGGAAAAATCTACAGGGATTTATACAGGGATTTGATGCTGCCTCTACGGGGAAAATACAGGAAAAATGAGGGCTTGTTACAGGAAAATGGTTATTTGGATCTGGGAGCACTGTGATGATTGTGACTAAACAGCACTATATGGCACCAACAAGAAAATGACTTTGGTCATTTGGTATCTCTTCACAGCCCTATTGGTGCTGGCTAGAGTTGCTTAACTGGAGACGGCCTTTCTTTTCCACATTCTAAAAGCGCAAATGCTGCCTTTTCACTGATGGTGTGCTTGTATAAGTTTTTTTTATCGCAAACCTTTTTTATGTGATTTTGTTAACAGGTACCAGTGAGGGATAGTAGTACCATACCTAAGAGGTGTGTAATTTATGAATACAGTAATACTGTTGCTATGCTGACCAGAGTTCCCTACATTTTTTTTCCTGAGGGGAGAAAAAAAAAAAAAACAATAACAGGTGGCTATCTTTTGCAGATCGAACTGAATCAAGAGGTAGGGTGATGCCAGAAATTGATCAGCAGCTTGCATGACTGCGGTACTGTACTGGATGTTTTGTTTTGTATGTGCTGGTTTGAATGGGGAGGGAGTGGGGCTGGGCGAGAAAGGTAAGTGCTGTCATTACTGACATACTGAAATAAGAAATGTAAACATGCACTTCAATATGAATAAGCATGAGCCTGTGCAAATGACCACTGAATTCAATATATACATTTTTTTTTGCATTAGCAACATATCAGCCATGTTAGCAACTGCATTAGAACTCACTGTGCAGCAAGTCTGCGGTTATGCTCCAGAGATCAAATATGATCATGAAATAAATGCACAAATTCCAGTAAGAATAATCAGGGAGAAATGAACAATATTTAAAACTTAACAGAGAGATATATAGAGTGGTACCAAAAACCGATCAACTGTTTGCACGGCCGCTGAATTGTTTTAGACCGGACTTCTTTTTTGTGTTGGGGGGTTGGAAGAGGGGGAGTTAGGGGGCCACCCAATCAGATCGAATAAGAGCTTGTCTATGTGGCAGACTTCATTTCAAGTGTAACCCCCCTGCAAATGGGGGTTCCCAAAAGACTTCCAGGAGCTTGCTTGAATGCTCCAAGCCTGAATGGTGTTTGGCATTTAAGCCATTTATCAGTGAGTGTATTTAGAGCCTCTGGTACTGTCTATTTAAGAGCTGTCTGCTTGCAGACATAATTAGTTTGTATGGGGGGACTGTGTGTTTCTCTGTTTGAGTACCACTCGAGCTGCTGCCAATTCACTCCATTTTTGCAGTCACTAGGAGTGCAAAGGGAACCTATCTGAAAGATGTAACTGTTTGCCAGAAATTATTTACAGTAATAATGAAATTACAGTTTGTCTAACCTGCTTTCTTTGCAGTCAGATCTGTGTCTGCCTAGTTCCCATTCTGGTTTTGAACTGCTGAACTGGACCAATCAGTGTGGGGTAAGCTAGCTCTAAAATGATGCCTTGGACGAATCAGAACTTGACTCATAATCTGAGCCAGCCACAAGAGGATTGTATGGGCAGTGACTCTAGGAGATGTAGTTTAGACTTCACTTTTGGACCAACAGGAACAGTCTATTGTGAGTGACAGCCAATCCAGTCAAGAACTGGGAGGAACTCAAAGGAAGTGCCCGATTTTGTCTGTTGGAGTTTCAGTTGAGCTTTGGAAGTGAAGAAGGAAGGAGCCCTGTGCTTTTTCAGTGTGCAGTTTTAGTCAGGAAACGTGTGTAAGGCCCTGAGTTCTGGTCTGCAGCTTGTGTAACTGCTTGTTAGGACTGAATCTGTCCTGTGAAAAGAATCAAAGGGTATCTGAAGAGTAGAAACCAGGCTCACCCTGTAGAAGACTGGAGAAATGGCTGAATTGCACTCTGTCTGTCAGGAACTGAATCTGCTGTGTGTTCTCCGGGTATTGTGCAGTAATGTCGTCGGATAGAGAAGCAGCCTGCCTGGTATAATACTTTCTTTTTCCATATAAATGTGTGAGGAGTCTCTGAGCTCAAGAATAGCCCTGCTGATGTTGAAGGACCCTATCTTGTTTGGAGGTCGTGAGTACTAATTCAGGGTCGCTCCTGTTGAATTGCCACATTAAATCCAAATGGAATCACTGTACTGCTGACTGTTTAAACTAATTTTCTTTTCTCTGTGGGAAAGGGTCCCTACCAGCTGCCACGGTTTGGACTAGCCACTAGGGCTTGGGTACCCAGGGACAGTAACTGGTAGGGATAGGCCTGTCACAGAGCCATAGGTAGATGAGTAAAGTATAAGCTAATTAACCTGATTTCCCTGTCCTTGTTATATCCCCTAAATAAATCAGAGCTGCTTGTTTCAGCAAGTTATACTGCCTGAGGTATTTGTCTATGTTAAAGTACTGTACTGTGATTGTTGCACTGTATCTTATTTCACAGGAGGTCCCAGTGCTGGAACCAGTCCTGGGGGTAAGTGTATACTGTGAAGGTAATTCTGATATATTGTGGGCCACTAGTGGAAGAAAGGGGTTGCAGTGTCCCAGAGGGCTGTGACCAAGTAAGTTTAACTATTGCAAACCCTGACCTCTGGGTGGAGGCACCCGCCATTGGATCCAGGCCCCTCAACCTGTTAGTGGCAAATCAGGCAGGGGTAGTAGCCCCTGGGATAGCGCCATCTAGGGGTTACACAAGTTTGAATTGTACGATACTATTTGTAAAATAGAAATCGTGTTAGCATCCGCAACAAGAGCTCCTTGCACTGCACCTATGCAATAAATAATTCAACATTGACCATTTGGATCGAGATTTTTATTACACGGTTTCAATGTAAGTAAGAGTATGAAAATGACTTATAAAATTAAAAAATAAACGAGTCTAACAGTAGTGTGTTGTCAGAAACAAATCAGTCGTTATACATGACTGCTGGGTAGGATCGGAATGCTTTTTTAGGTGTCTGTGGGTTCGGGCGGGGGGGGGCATATAGGCGTTGACAGAACACAAATTATGTGTGAAAAGTTAAAAAGGAACTGATAGGTGCACAAACATTAGCTAGGCTACATGTACTAGGTGTACATTATAAAAGAAAGACATTCTGAGCTCAGAAAATGTACTGCTTGCGTATACGATCACCAAAGTCGATGCCACCCAGTCCTCCCTCTTCGGCAGTCTCTGACAGATTCTGCATTCCTTAGAGAGGAGTTAGAATCATCGCCCTTACTGACCATATAAAACGTTATAGCCCGATTAAGGACTTCAATATCAATTAAAAAAACAATTGAAAAATTATATAGGCAAATAATACCTAGTACTCTGTCAGACAGAAGAGGGCGCTTTTTGATTACATTCGATAGTAAAAAAAAAAGTTTATCTCAGTTGTGCAGGCAAAAAAAACACAAATGCTGAAAAAGTTAAAGCATAGAATGTTACATCCGGTCACTTTCAAACTTATCGGAACCTTGCGGCTTAAGTTTCTTTTTAAGATGCTGTGTCTTGCAAACTACTGTATAACATGAAATATTCACTGTAATTTTATTTTCACTATATTCGCTGGTTCCCTATTACAGTGAAAATAAAAAGACAGTGAATATTAGGTAGATCACTATCTATAGCAGCACTAGTGAACATAAGAGGGAGTGAATATGTGAGTGTGTGCTTGGAGCGCCAAATATAAAGGGTATCAACTGCTATACAATATATATACACAAACAGTGTTACGCTATGTTTGTAGCACCATGGTGTAGCATCAAGAATTCTGATCAAACACTGTGTGCTTCACTTGGATGCATGCATTGCATACCGTACTGTAGCTTGTCTTGTCACTGAGCTGGCACCACGCAACCCTGCCGGAGTGCACCCGCTCTGCCCAGTCTCTGGCTCGCAGCGAGCCTTGCAGAATTGGGGAACTGAACCAGAAAGTCACGTGACCACCGGATAGGCACTACATCTGCTGGCTGGGCGGCTCACAGCTAGGGACCACGAAACTCAGCCTTTCGAGTTCTGCAGAGAGGACCCCGCGCGCTGATCCTGCCGAGCCAAGCCAGCTTCCCGTCCGCCGCGTGCGCACCCGGGGTGGCAGTCGAGGAGACAGAGAGCCATGGAAAGGGAGCCAAAGAAAATCCGAGAGGGCTACCTCGTGAAAAAGGTGAGCTGCCCAGCTAAGTCAAGTTGTTGTTTGGTGACCCAGTGATGGTCGGCACAAATTACTCCGTGCGAATATATGTAAGCATACAGTGAATGTGGGCAGGGATATTTTTTTAACTAATTGCATTTGTATCTAGTACATTTTTGTTAATTATGCTTATAGCAATCTTTCATTAATATCAAATTGCATGTCATGTAGAACGTATTTGGGAAAAAACAGCGTTCCGTTTTTTTCTGTTCTAATATGGGGAAGTTTATGCATACTTCAGATGGGAAAACTTGCTTAACAGGTGTCAGTAGCTGACGGTATTTTTCTGAAGTAAGGCGTGTAACCACTGTTGTGTCAGCAACAAGTTCCACATTTGTGCAGTATGCATGACAGTATTCAATACATGATGCTTAAACACAACTCGACCAAAATCTGGCCGAATGAAAGTACCCCACACAGAATGAAATCGGCAAGTGTAGAACCTTTTGTTTGATGACACTGCACGCTTAATGCGAATAAACTTATACAACCAAGTGTTCTACGTTATATATACAGCAACATTTTAGCAGGTATGGCCATGGAATTACTTTAGGCTACATTCATATGTGGCATAGCCAGAGGGGAGGAGGTCAGTAGACTTCTCTTTTGTAGCTGATGTTGGCCAGCCAAGGTTCTGTAGTTTGATCCCCACACTTCAATCAGTGGTGCAGCATAAAATGGGGTTGGTTGGAATAATCTTATGGGGCCAAGCAGCTGCTTTTAAACTTATATGCTCAGAAAATCCTGGTAGCAGAAAGTTTATTTTTAAAAGGAGAAAAAAACCAAAAACAATTGTGTATTACATTTTGTTCTATAGCACTGGATGCACTGCACTGTACATTCGTACTTCATTCACAATCTCAAAACTCTGCTTACTGTGACCCTGCACTGCTTTCAGAATCATGCATGACCTGTATATTTTCTTTGAGTAAACCATAGCTAATTCATAAAAAAAGTGTGGATTATAAATATAACCAGGAAGGCTGACATAAGTATATTGAAGGACACGACTGTTTTTCCGGTACATTGGAATGCGGTGTTGCGCCTCGTTTTATGCAGTTTTGATCTCCCACATTTTGGTGTGCTCTGCTTCTGCTGACCACATTGAATAAGACTGCCTGCTTTGGAATATATTATGAAACTCGCTAAAGAAACTTAGGGCTTTAGAATTACTTCTTTTAGAACACTTACGGCCACCGAGTACTAACAGACGTGAGCTAACATGTTTATGTCGATAGAATGGGTATTTTCAAAACATCCTTATGGTTCAGACATTCTTTTTGACTTTTAAAGAGGTTGCTTGCTTCTTATTTCTTAAAGAGCTACCATTCAGGGGACACAAAGAGCTGACCATCTGGGGACACTTATTTGGACAATCTTAGGTTATGTTTCAGTATTTTCTCTGTTTATATTTGTGTTAATGTTCAGGGCATTTGCCTGAAAACAGGATGCTTTTCACTTGTATGCTCATCTGCAGCCTGTTGACACTGGGGACTGAACAGTCAGTCGCAGCTGAGGGTGGTGCAAAACAGGCACTTTGCATCTGCTTTATAATGACACTTCCAAGTAATGTCCCCAATCACTTGCAGTTTCTTACAGTCCTTAAGGAATCCCTGTTAGGGGTGATTGGAATTGATGAAATCTAGTCTGCATCAATCCGATTATTAGTAATTTCTGATTTTGGGTCACCCTGTCTTATAAATAAGAGGTGTGCTACCTGCCTGGATATATGGTGGCCGGGCCGAGGAGGTGTGAGAAGGGCAACACCTGTCGCTAGCCTTGTACCTGCAGCAATGAGGATACAGGTAAAGTGACTGGGGGCGTGGGTGCTTGGTGCTGCAAGTAGAAGGGCTGCTAGACACTTGGGCAGCGCAACAGCAGGTTCCGTGGATCGGTGTGGGAGAGGGGAATCAGTGGATGCTGGAGGAGGTTAGTTATACTATGGGCTGGCGATTGGAGGGGGAACCACTAGCACCAGGGATACGTCTATTAAATATGGGCTGGTGATTGGAGGGAGGGAGTAACACCACTAGCACCAGGGATATTTTTAATATATATCGGTTGGCAATCAGGGGAGCAGTGACACTACTAGTAACAAGGACACTTTTCTTAAATACAGGTTGGCGACTGAGGTGGGGGGGGCACCACTAGCATCAGGTATACTTTTAATATATACAAGCTGGCGATGGGGGGGCAACACTAGCACTAGGGATACTTTTTTTAAATATGGGCTGGCAATCCGAGGGAAGGGGACACCACTAGCATCAAGGATACTTTTAATATATACGGGCTGGTGATCAGGGGGAGGGGGGAACCCCACTAGTACCGGGGATACTTTTAATATATATGGGCTGATGATTGGGGGGAACACTACTAGCACCAGGAATACTTTTATTAAATATGGGCTGTAATGGGGGGCACCACTAGTACCAAAGGGAGGGGGACACCACTAGCATCAGGGATACTTTTAATATATATGGGCTGGTGATCAGGGGGAAGGGGAACCCTACTAGCACTGGGGATTCTTTTAATATATATGGGCTGGTGACTGGGGGGAACACTACTAGCACCAGGAATACTTTTATTAAATATGGGCTGTAATGGGGGGGCGGGGCACCACTAGTACCAGGGATACTTTTAATATATACATGCTGATGACGTTGGGGCACCACTAGCACCAGGGATACTTTTAATATATACAGACTGGCAACTGGGGGGACAGGACACCACTAGCCCCAGGAATATACTCTCCCTCATGGAAACCTGGCTCTCCAAGGCATTTCTGGACTCCGCCGTCTCCATCCCAGGGTACTCCCTCTTCCATGCAGACAGGATTGGTAAACATGGTGGCGGTTGTGCTTTCTACCTCCATGATGCTCTTCAAGCCCAACTGCTTCCACCTGCCCAGCTGGATCATGGTGCCCAAGCTCTCACCCTGAAAGTTACAGTCAGCACTGGCATTGCCCCCCTCTTTGTCACCTCTGTCTACATCCCTCCATGCAACCAAAAACCTGCATTCCACTCTACCCTGAACTACCTTTCCCACCTCCCCTCTAAAACTGAATGCTTAACCCTTGGTGACTTCAGTATCTCTTTTGCCCCCTACAAAGATGCCATTACCAAGCTAGATCTCACACAAGTTGTCACCACACCTACTCGACACAATCCCAAAACCAGGTCTGCCTCCTTCCTCGACCTGGTTTTTACTAACTGCCCTACCAAACTCACTAGCATCACTGTACTTCCCAATGCCCTGAGTGATCACTCACCTGTACTCTGCACCTGGTCTTGCAGGGTTAAAAAACTGCCTCCCAAATTCACCTACCTTCGCCACCTAAAACCTGGTAGCCTTAAGCATTAAAAATGCCATTTCTCCCTCTGGGACTGTCGCCCATGAAGAATGCGCCCGACATTGACTCGGCACATGACTACTTCATCCACTCCTTTAACCATGCCTTAGAAACATAGAAACATAGACTTTGACGGCAGATAAGGACCGCTAGGCCCATCTAGTCTGCCCATTTCCCTACCTACAGGATAGGCTGCAGATCCTAGTTAACCAACAGCCTATTTCTTCCTACCCCCCACAAGAATTGCCTTATGTCTGTCCCATGCATTCTTGAATTCTCCCACAGTTTTAGACCCCATAGCCTCCTCAGGAAGGCTGTTCCATGCATCCACTACCCTCTGTGAAATAATACTTCCTCACATTGCCCTGAACCTCCCTCCTTCTATCTTTAAATTGTGTCCCCTTGTTCTTGCAAGTCTCTTTTCTGAAAATGCTACCCTCTTGGACTTTGTTGATTCCACTGAGGTACTTAAAGTTTCTATCATGTCCTCCCTCTCCTTCTTTCCTCAAGGGTATACATATTAAGCTCCTTTAGTCTCTCCTCATACGGCTTCTCTTGCAGACCCTGCACCATTTTAGTTGCCCTCCTCTGGACTGCCTCTATCCTGTCTATGTCCTTGCGGAGATGGGGTCTCCAGAACTGGACACAGTACTCCAGATGGGGTCTCACCAACTGTCTGTACAGAGGGATAACAACTTCCTGCTTTCTGCTGCTAATGCTTCTCCCTATACATCCCAGTATACCCCCAGCCCTCCCTACTGCCTTCTCACATTGCTTGCTAACCTTAAGGTCATCTGACATGATTACCCCCAGGTCCCTTTCCTTTTTTGTTGTTGTTACTACCTCCCCACCCATTGTGTATTCTTCCCCTGGGTTCTTATTTCCCAGGTGCATTATTCTGCACTTCTTTGCATTGAATCCTAGCTGCCATACTTCTGATCATTCCTCCAACCTTGCCAAGTCCCTTTTCATCCTTTCCATGCCTCCTTGTGTATCAACCCTGTTGCAGATTTTTGTGTCATCTGCAAAAGGCATACTTTTCCTTCCAGTCCCTCTGCAATGTCACTGATGAAGACATTAAAAGGACTGGACCCAATACTGAACCCTGCGGTACCCACTAGTAACCCCCTTCTTCAGAATGGACCTCTTACAATTACCTTCTGTGTCCTGTTGTCCAGCCAATGTTTTAGTTAGGCTACCACCCTGGGTCCCACTCCCAGGCTGGTTAATTTGACTATTAATCTTTGTGTGGGACTGTGTCAAATGCCTTGCTAAAGTCTAGGTAGGCCATGTCCACAGCCCCTCCCTGGTCTACTACTTTGGTCACCCAGTCAAAGAAAACTATTAGATTAGTCTGACATGACCTTCCCGCTGAACCCATGCTGCCTTGGGTCCTGTGCTCCACTGGCCTCTAGGTACTGACTATTTTTCCTTCAGAAGTGACTCCATCACTTTCCCTACCACAGAGGTCAGACTGGCAGGTCTGTAGTTCCTGCCTCTGTCTTGGACCCACTTTGTGAAGGGAATCACATCCGCCTTCCTCCAGTCCTCGGTACCACACCATCCTCCCATGATTTATTAAAAGAGTAGCCAGTGGTTTCACTAGTTCTCCCTTAATTCTTTTAGAATTTGGGGTGAATTCCATCAGGACCCATTGCTTTGTCCACCTTCAGTTTTAGGAGTTCTTGCAGAACTCTTTCTTCTGTGAAAGGACTGGGATCGACCCCCTATCAAGAGTGCTTCTGTTAATTGGATTAGGCACTTCCCCTCCTCTTTTTGAATACTGAGCAGAAATATTCGTTCAGTATTCCTGCTTTTCACTGTCCCCCCTGCCCACCCACTGTTCATTCTATTCAGCCTCACTATCCCTCCCTTTGTCTTTCTACGCTCGCTGATGTACCTATAAAAGGTTTTATCCCCCTTCTTAACTGAGTTGGCTATCTTTTCCTCAGTTTGGGCCTTTGCTATTCTGACTTCCCTCCCTGCTTCCTTCTGCCTTAACTGGTACAGCTCTCTGTCCTGCTCCTTCTGTGTTTCCTTATACAATGCCTGCGACCTATATGCCCCCCGCTCTAAATGCCTTGTCAAGGGCCACTCCTTCCCCTGGCTATCCCAATCTATCCTTGATCTGATGCACCACTGTGACTCCCTTTGGCAGTTAGCTATTGACATGGGCAAACCAGCTGACAGACAATGTTACCGTGCTGCCAGGAACAAGTGCACTTGGGAAATAAGGAAAGCCAAGGCAGCTTACTACAGGGCGTCCCTTACCTCATCCTGGGGCTCCGGTAGAAAGTTCTGGGACAATCTAAAGGAACTTCAAGGGAAAACAGTGTCCCCCCCTTCCAAATCAACTCTAACAGCATTATGACTACTGACCCCTTGTACATAGCTGACACCCTTAACACCTCCTTCTCGAACCTCAACAGTGTGCTCCCCCACCACTTCTTTGACCCCTTAACCCTGCCCTCACTCTTCCCCCCTTCCACCACCACTCTGTTTCACTTCAAAGCTATCACCCCTTCGGAAACCAAACCCTACCTTCTAAAAGCACTCGGGAGCTCCAGGTTCAGCAGCAACACCCTGGACCTAAAACTCCTTCGCGTGACCCACGATGAACTCCTCATCCCGCTAACCACCCTACTAAACTGCTCCCTCTGCCTTAGCCAATTCCCTGCTAAATGGAAAGTCGCCATTGTCACCCCTATCCACAAAAGTGGTGACTGCACCGCAGCTGGGAACTACCGCCCCCTTGGAGAGGGTCATATCAGATCAACTCACTGAGCACCTCACCAAGTACAATCTCCTATGTCAAGAACAGCACAGCTTCTGCAAATCTCACAGTACCACATCAGCCCTGCTGGAACTCTCCTCAGCCTTGTACTCAGCCCTTGATAAAGGACACCTAGCTGGCATGGTCTTTGTTGACTTGTCGAAAGCCTTCAACACTGTGAAAAAAACTCCCTCCTCTTGTCCGTCCTCTCCAGTTCTGGTCTCTCCCATGGTGCCACCAGCTGGTTCACTTACTGTCTTACTGACAGATCTCAACAGGCTAAGACTGGCAACATCCTCTCCTCCCGCCTTCCAGTCAGATCAGGTGTACCCCAGGGCTCAATACCCGGGCCCCTTCTCTTTGGCCTCTTTTTAAATACCCTCCCCAGAGCTTGCCTGGGAGCGTACTCTTTTACGTGGATGATGCAGTCCTCTTCTTCACACACTCTAACCCCATTGAGCTTCAGCTGTCCCTCCAGACTGCCTTCTCTGTCACTGAATCTTGATTTTCAGAACATCGCCTAGTCCTGAACTATAAGAAAACTAAAGTCATGATGTTCACTCACCATCAGAACAAACACAAAAAACATTCCCTGCATATCGTTAACTTCCAGTCTCTGCCCCTTGTACAGATATAGGCACCTTAAATACCTAGGCATTACCTGGGACTCCTCCCTCAACTACCACAAGCACATCCATCTCCTCAGCTCGGCTGTCAACACCAGAATTGGTCATCTTCACCGGCACAAGCATTGCCTGACCCCCAAGGCCCTCCGTCTGGCTATCTCCTCCTCTACTCTGTCCCTATTGATTATGGTATACTGCTCAACGGTGCAGTGGACAATACCTCCCTAGCCCGAACAAGAGTTGCCCTGAAAGAAGCCTGTCACTTATTACTGGGCTGTGACCGCTCCACACATACCTGCTCCCTCTATAGTCTTTCCAGGTGACTCAACTTTGCTGACAGGCTTAAGTATCAAACTTGCCTCCTTGCTAAAAAGATCTCCTTAGGGCCATCCCACCCAGGTCTATCCACCCTGCTTCAACCTTCCTCTATCTAAAAAAACACCTGCAGCTCATCTAAATCTCACTTTCTTGTTCCCCGGGGTCACACCTCACTTTTTCAAAGAACCTTCCCCTACAGATCCCCTCTCTGGTCAAACGCCCTCCCTATTACCTTAGCGGCAGAATCTAAACTTGGCTGCTACAAATCCCTTCTCAGAGAACACCTCTTATCCTCTAGCACCTGTGATTGCTTTTAACTCTGCTGCCCCTGCCCTGCCCTGCTCCATCCCTTCCTCCTCCCCCTCCCTCCCATCAGTCCCCATGGATTCTTATCCTGCCCGTCTACTGCTGGCCCTGACAGTTTAGCTTAGTATTTTAATTATCTCTAAAAGACTGGGCACCCTTATCTAGTTATGATACTTGATTAATGTATGACTTTACGCTACTATGTTGTCTCCTTACCACATTGTACCCTCTCTGTATATTATTCCTTGTATTATCTTGTCTGATCGTGCCTTTCCTGATGTGGAACCTTCATAACTGAGTGTCTGACTCAAAAGTATATTCGATATGCTCAATAAATAAATAAATAAACCAGTGCTTCTGGTAGGGGGACCTTGGGAGGACTGGAGTTGGTGCTGGTGTAGGCCAAAGTAGATCTCTATCAGCGGAGGAAGAAGGCATAAACAGAGTTTAAAAAATAAGTAAAGCAGCCATGCTAATGAACTGTCAGTGCTTTTCACACTTATCATGGCGCTAATCCTGGTAGGGGTGGCACTATCCTTTGTTTTTAAGGAGTTTTAAGAGGACAGTCAGGGAAGCAAAGAGAGACATGGAGCTGCATATTGTGGAGGGGGTCAAGGGTGGGGAAAACAATTCTTCAGATATAGTAAGGAAAAAAAGGAAGCAATGAGAGGATATTGTTAGGCTACAAGAGGTGGAAGGTTAATAGAGGAAGATGAACAAAAAACAGTCATCCTTAATGATTATTTCTGCTTGGTCTTCACAAGAAAGTGGTATCAAGGCAGTTCTCAGGGGCATTCCTGAAATGAGGCAGCCAGTATTAACCAGAGAACATGTCCAGAAGAGGCTAAAGCCCTAAAAGGAGATAAAGCCCAGGGTTGGATGGGATGCACCCTAGGGTGCTCAAGGAATTGGCTGCAGAACTGGCTGAGCCCCTAGCAGTGCTGTTCAATAGCTCAGTTCAGACAGGGGTAGTTCTGAAAGACTGGAGGGTAGCAGATGTAGTTTACTTCTTGCCCCCACCATGCTACACAAGGGGGGGGGAACAAGGAGCAACCTTAGAATTACAGACCTGTCAGCCTTATCTGTGCAGTGGTTAAACTGATGGAGTCACTGATCAAAGAGGACCTTGTAGACTAGCTAGAGAACAGCAATCTAAAAGATATTAAACAGCAGGAGTTTGTGGCAGGGAGGTCTTGTTAGACCAATCTGATAGTTTTCTTTGGCTGGGTAATAAAGGTAATATATAAGGACCACAGTGTGGCTTTACTGTACTTTGATTTCAGCAAGGCTTTCAACATTGTCACACAAAGAAGGTTGCTGAAGAAGCTGGAGGACATGGGCATGGCTAGGGACATAGATGGGTAGGAAATTTGTTGAAGGGGAGGCAGCAGAGGGTGGTGGTAAATTAGGTCAAATTGGAAGAGAGGGCATTCATGAGTGAGGTGTTTCAGGGGTCTGTCCTGGGTCTTGTACTCTTCAATACATTCATCAGCAACACTGGAGAGGGTATCTGGGGCAGGTTATGTCTCTTTGCAGATAAAGCAAAGCTCTGCAATAGGATAGATAGTGATGGAAGGGATCGAGGGGGGAGATATCCACAAAGGCTAGAGAGGTGGTCTAAAGTTTGACATTTGAAATTCGGTGCTGAAAAATGCAAGCTTATGTACCTAGGGGGAAAAGAAAAAATGACTCACCATAGTAATGTTGTTTCTTCTAATGGAGTCTTGCTGTATTCAGACATAATGCAGTTAGCCCCAGCACTTGAACTGCCCCGGAGAAGAAAGAGTTAACTCTATGCAGAAGCATAGAACGTTGAGGTTGAGCTCGGTTTTCAGACCTCTGTCTGTGGTACTTCCCAGTGTAACCGTCAGATTCTTACGAGCAAACTAACTAATATACTATAGCATGGAAATTGTTCAAACATATAGCCAAAGGGCAAAAGATTCTTTTGGGGCCCAAAAGACTCAAGTCGAGAACCCAAGAAGGACAGGTAGTGACAATATTTAAGTATAAAACACCAGAAAAATAAGAACATCTACCCCACCCAAGAGCGAGGGTACAAGGTGCAACACCATACCTGCCAGCCCACTTCCCAAAACCCAGGTTCTGAGAGGGGATGTCTGAATATAATAAGACTCCATTAGAAGAAACAACATTACTATGGTGAGTAATTTTTTCTTCAAACAACATGAAGTCTTGCTGTATTCAGACATAATGCAGACTACCAAGCAGTTCCCTGTGGAGGAGGGAATGCAGAACCTACTTTGGGAAGAAGCTCTGCAGTACTGCTGTGCCAAACCTAGCATCACTCCTAGCCTGGATGTCCAAGGAGTAATGCTTGGTGAACGTATGTACTGTTTTCCAGGTGGCTGCTTTACAGATCTCTAACAAAGGTGTGTCTCTGGCCGCAGCTAGAGAAGCAGCTGTACCCCTAGTTGAGTGAGCCCTCAGGCCTGAAGGGTGTGTTCTACCCAACTTGTCATAACAAAATTGTATGCAAGAAACAATCCACCTGGCAATAGTTCTTTTAGTGGCAGGCTTACCTTTCCCCACTTCACCATAAGTGAGAAACAATAGAAGACAGTCATTTCTGTGTGCCTTAGTATGCTCAATGTAGTAGCTAAGGGCCCTCTTAACATCCAGACTGTGTAACCTTCTTTCATCTGAAGAAAAATGGTCAGTGAAAAACACAGGGAGAGATATAGACTGGTTCAGATGAAAATCCGATACCACTTTGGTTCTTAGGACCACTTTGTCCCTATGGAAGGAGATGAAGTCAGGTTCAACTGACAGAGCCTGTAACTCGCTAATCGCCTGGCAGAAGTGATAGCTACCAGGAACATAGTTTTCCAGGTCAAGTACTTCAATTCGGCCAAAGCCAGAGGTTCAAAGGGTGGCTGCATAAGTTGAGCTATGCAGACATTAAGATCCCAAGGCGGAGTGGGCTCCCTAAAGGGAAGGTTAATGTGAACCAGACCTTTGAAAAACTTTCTGAAAACAGGATGAGATGCCAGGGAAGAGCCCTTCCCTGCTGAGATGAATGCAGAAACAGCTGCTAGATGAACCTTCAGAGTGGCAGGTATAAGGCCTAGACCACTCAGATGAGCTAGATAGTCTAAGGTTGTGGAAATGTCTGCAGAATCAGGCAGAATGCCTTTCTGAGAGCACCAAACACTGAACCTTTTCCATTTGAAGTTGTAAGTTTTTCTAGTGGAAAGTTTCCTGGAGACCTTCAGAATATCCAGAACTCCCTGAGAAAGATGTAGTGCTGCATATTCTAACTCTTCAAGAGCCAGGCCTTGAGATTAAGAGACTGGAGATTGGGGTACCAGATCCATCCCCTGGGAGGAGGACAGGAGATTGTATCTCCTGGGCAGAGACAGGGGACGTGACACTGATAAGGACAGCAGTAGAGGATACCAAGGCTGTCTGGCCCAATCTGGAGCCATCAGTGTCACTGTGCAGGGTTGAGTCTTGATCTTGATCAGAACTCTGAACAGCAGAGGGAAGGGAAGGAAGGCATAGAGAAACCTGCCCTTCCATTCCAAAATGAGAGCATTCTGGGGAATTGTCCCCAGGACTGGAGGTCTGCAACAAAACAGAGGAAGTTGATGATTGTCCGGTATTGCAAAGAGATTTATCTCTGGAGTGCACCACCTGGAGAAGATGACCTTCAGGATGTGAGGATCCAGGGACCATTTGTGGTGTCCCTGTGAAATTCTGCTCAGAGCATCTGCTAGTATGTTGTCCTTCCCTGGAAGGTGAACTGCTACTAGAGAAGTCTGAAGAGAATAGGCCAGAGACCACAGCTTCATGGCTTCTGTGCACAAGGCCAAGGACCGAGTGCCTCCCTGCTTGTTGATGTACCACATTGTGGTGGTGTTGTCCATTCTGACTTGGACCACCTTGCCCTTGACTGAATCTGAGAAGCTCTGCAGGGCTAGAAAAACTGCCCAGAGTTACAGGAGATTGATATGAAGGAGAGACTCCTGTGGAGATCAGACCCCTTGAGCTGTCAGGGCTCCCAGGTGGGCTCCCCACCCTAGGAGAGACGCATCCGTAGTTAGAATTGCTGATGGGACTTGAGGGAGAAATGGAACCCCTTGTCTGAGGTTGTCCTGGTCCAGCCACCACTGGAGAGCTTGGACCAGAATCTGAGTCACTGGTAATCAGTTTGGTAAGTGAATCCCTCTTTTGAGACCAAAAAGACCTTAGATGAAACTGAATGTCACTCATCTGGAACCTTGCTCCCTGCACCACTGCCGTGGAAGCTACCATGTGGCCCAGGAGCTGGAGGAACTATCTTGCTGGGCAGGAGACCTGAGGTCGAAAGGAGGAAGCGAGATCTACCAGGGCCTTCACCATTGCCAGGGGAAGGAAGGCTTTTTCTTGCACAGTGTCCAAGTCTATGCCTATAAAGGTGAGAAGTTGAACTGGTTTGAGGACAAGACTTTGGAAAATTGAGAAGAAACCCCAGGGAGCTGAGTAGGTCCTGGGTAGTTTGAAGAGCTGACTTGACCTGTAAAGGTGACTGACCAACTAAGATCCAGTCATCCAGATACGGGAATATGGTGATACCCTGTCTTCTGAGGTAAGCCACCACTACTGCAAGGCACTTTGTGAACACCCTTGGAGCTGATGTTAGGCTGAATGGCATGGCTCTGAATTGGTAATGGCCTGAAGGCAACTCGAACCTGAGGTATGTTCTGTGGGAGCACCTGATAAGAATATGGAAGTAGGCATCCTTGAGGTCTAGAGATGCTAGCCAATCCCCTGGCCTTAGAGAGGGAAGGATTATTTCCAGAGTTACCATTTTGAATTCGGGCTTTGAAATGTGTTTGTTCAAATACCTTAGGTCTAGGATGGGTCGCCACTCTCCTGTTTTCTTTGGGGTAAGGACATACCTGGAGCACAGTCCTTTTCCCTTGTGTTGAGTAGGAACTTTCTCTATAGCTCTGAGAGCTAGAAGAGAGGAAACCTTTGCCTCTAGGGCAAGGGCTTCTGAGATTGATGCAGGTGGAAAAGACTAGCCCTCTTTTTTGGAAATTTTTTGAAGCTGAGGGCCAGTCCCTGGCTTACTACTTCCAGGACCCACTTATCTGAGGTCACAGACTTCCAGGCCTGGAAGTAGTAAGCCAGCCTGCCTCCTGCTGGAAATGGGGAGTCGACCCAGGCTGACACATCAGGGTGTTTGCTTGGCAGGAGCCTTAGACTGAGAGGTGGAGGGAGCAGCCCTGCTCATCCCCCTCTTGCCCCTCCCTCTGAAGAACCCCCTCTGTGGGAAGGGAGAGGAGGCCTGGGCTTCATAAAAAGGCATTTGAAAGGGCCTGCCCCTGCTCCTAGACTGCTGCTTGTGCGGAGTGGCCTGCCTTTCCTTGGCCTGTGCACTCCTGTATGTGATTCTGTATTCATCCATTTTCTTCATGTAAGCCTCTGTCTGCTCCCCAAACAGAGGGTTACCTACTACAGGAAAATCCATGGCCTTAGTCTGGGTATAATGTGAAAGGCTAGTAAATCTGAGCCAAGTATGTCTTCTGAGAGACACAGATGTAGCCATGACTCATGATGCCACATCATTGGAGTCCACAGCAGCATGAAATTGCATTTTGGATGCCTCGATTCCATCAGCAGCCACCCCCTCCAGCTCTTGGCTAGCTGGGGAGAGGCCTGTTTAGCCAGTTCCAGAGCTGTATCCCATCTGGATTTCTGATACCTGGCTGTGAAGGCCATATAGGTAGCCTGCCTGAGTCCCAAAGAGGATGCCAAATACTGTTTTTGGCCATGGCATCCACTTTCCTGGAGTCCTTATCCGGGGGGGGGGTGAAGCCAAATGAATATTAGCCCTGTCACAGGCTGCAGCCTGCACTACCTCAACATGGCTGCAATGACTATAAAGGAACTCTGCAGCTGAGCCTGATAACAAATACCTCCTGTCCATTCTCTTATCCACAGGAGGTATTGAATTAGGAGTTTGTAAAATTTTGTGTCTGCTTCCCCAAGGATTTATGAAGAGGGATAGACAGCCTTTTGGACTCTGGGATGTTCATCATTTCCACAAAAGCAGGCTCTTCATCCTCCTCTGCAGCTTCAACCAAGGGAAGCTGCAGGGTTTCTGCCACCTTTTTGTAGAAAAAAAATGTGAAGGGGACTCAGAGAACCTGGGAGGAGAGACACCTGAGGGCCTGTCTGGGGAGATGTCCGGTTCAGTGGGCACATCCAGACCCCCCTGGTCATCTTCATCATCATTGTCATCACTGAGATAGTCTTCGTCTCCCTCCCACTCTTCATAATAAGAGTCTGGATCGTAATCTGGAGAAGACGGATCCAACCGCACCCACCGCCACCGGGCGGTACCACCGTTCAGACGAACTGCCCAAGCGATTGAACAATACTAATCGCTTTGGCTATTTTGTCCGCGGTTGGAGAGTGAGATACAGGATCCGAACTGGCAGAATTACGCTTCTTCTTTGATGGAGCTGACCCTTCGGGGTCAGCTCTCCTTTTGCCCGAGGAGCTTTCGCCTAGGGCAGTAGGCACCTCCTCAGGTTCGGCCGCAACCAAACCTGGCTGGCCATCCAGATCTACGGACTTCTTGGCCTCCCTTTCTTTCAGCCTACTTAGTCTTTTATCTAGAGCAGATTTAGGAAAGTTTTACAGATTTGGCAGTCTGACTTGAGGTGGTCAAACCCCAGACAATAAACACAGATGAGGTGGGGGTCAGCCTTAACAAAGGCCTCCCCACACTCAGTACAGTGTTGAAAGCCAGTGGGACCAGTTTTCTTCTTGGGTTTCTCAGACATGGCCAACCTAACAAATTACCCTATTGCAGCTTTCAAGCCAGGTAATATAATACCTGATCGGTTACAGATCGGGTCACTGCTTAAAAAGAACCAGCAAAAGGTCCGGTTCTTTTGAAACCGATCGGTACCAGAACACCACACTAATCCCAGAAAAAATAAAATTAAAATTAACAAGGTCAGTTCCAAACCAGACCGACCGGAAAGAAACCAAAGAAAAGAACAATTTCCACTTTTTCACCAAAATAAAACACAGTCACTACCTATCTACGCACTACCTGTACTGTAGACAGAGGCTGGAAATCCGAAAATAACAAAAAAATATGCGGTTTAAACCGAATGCTTTACTTTTACCGAACCGAGCAGAGGAAATCTCCGGAGCGACTTCACTGTTAGGTGGAGTAAAGAATCTAACGGTTACACTGGGAAGTACCACAGACAGAGGTTTGAAAACCGAGCTCGAGCTCAATGTTCTATGCTTCTGGACAGAGTTAACTCTTTTCTCCCCGTGGCAATTCAAGTGCTGGGGCTAACTGCATTATGTCTGAATACAGCAAGACTTCATGTTGTTTAAAAGCCCAGGACAGAGTATTGGATGGGGGGGGGGGTTAAAATGAGCACCATAGTAGAGGGGAGGGACCTGTGAGTCATCATCAGTAACTCCTGCAAACAGTCTGGAAGAGGGGAGAGGAGAGCGAGAGGACATGTTGGAAACCTATAAACAAGTACCTCACAGGGGTGAACAGTGTTCAGGAAGAGAAGCTTTTTTCAAATGAAGAAGAGCAGAGAGTCGCTTTCAAATGAAGAAGAGCACCAGGACCAGAGGGCATGCGATGAAGCTGGTGTGGGGGACATTTAAGAGGAATGTGAGGAAGTACTACTTGACTGAAAGAGTGGTAGACACCTGGTATAGACTACCAGCGCAAGTGGTGGAGACAAAAACAGTAGGGGGCTTCAAGCATGCATGGGATAGACATAGGGGAATATTAGTAAATAGGTAGGGAGGAGGGATGATTGCCAGAGACCAGTAAAGATCTGCAGAATCAGACTACGCAGGGACCATCTGGGCATAGTAGGTGGGCCAGGCAGTACCTTTCTGCCAACAAATTCTGTGTTTCCATGTCTCTAATCAAGCCAGTGTAACTAGGCCTATAGGATGCTGGGATGTATTGGAAGGGGTACTGACAGCAGAAAGAAGGAGGTACTACTACTTTTATATAGGTCACTGGTGAAGCCACTCCTGGAATGTATTGCTTAGTTCTGGAGTCCTCACCTAAGTAAGGACAGGGACAGGCTGGAGATTGTGTAGCGCAAGGTGACCAAGATGACTCAGGGCCAACAGTGTACAAAGATCGTCTCAAGGCACTGAACATGTACTCGCTAGAGGCCAGTCGAAAAAGGGGGGATATGAAGAGATCTGCAGGTTCCTGAAGGGAATAACAAGGTGAACTGCAAGGTACTGTTTAGCAGGAATACAGAATCAAGAACCTATAGTCACAAGTGGAAACCAGTGGTTGGAAGGTTTAAGAGGGACGTGAGGAAGTTCTGTCTCACGGAAAGGGTGGTGGAGCCATGGAACAGTCTGCCAGTGGAGGTGGTGTGCACCAAGACTGTACATAGTTTCAAGTGTGGCTGGGACAGAGTGAAGGGTTTGGTGGTTGCTCAGGTTGGTAGTAGTATGGAGGTGAGCAGGGGTGTGGACCAGGTGGGATAAAACCCTGTATGGACAATGGGTCTCAGTGCAAATAGATAACTCCAGGCAGACTAGATGTACTTTTGGTCTTTTTTTGCTGTCATTGTCTATATATGTTTCTATGGGTAAAACAATATATTAAGGCCCAGATATTCAAAGGGGTTGCACCTAACACAACTGAGTTGCACCAGCGCAACCCCAGAAATGCACCCGAGGCAATATTCAAAGGAGGGACTTGTGCAGCGCAAGTTCCAATGCACTGTGGTGCAAAGATAATGTATGCAGCGCATCTCCAGGGGGCGTGCCCATACATATGTGGCACATCCCGATATTCAGCCCAGGATGTGTGGCGCATATGCTGGCACAAGCCTGAAATGTGCCACATACTGGGGCACAAAGTTGAGCCCGAAAAAGAAGGCTCAGATGTTAGCCACCCACAGGCAGGCCACTCTAATGCAGGGTGAAACACAGCAGCTGCCAGCCGTGGGTGACTCCCATCTCCCAGAACACTGTCCAGAAGCACCCACAAATCTCCCTGGTGGTCCAGTGGCACCTACCTCCCTCCCTGTAGGACGATCACTGTAAAATACCTTTTAAATGGTTCCCTGGTAATCTAGTGGCACCCCCTCCTTTCCCGTAGCTGCGATCACCAAATATAACAGAAAATATATCCCTGGTAGTCTAGCAGTACCCCACACCCCGCCTGTAACCCTGATCGCTGGTGAACTGTACAGAAATAACACTCTGGTGGTCCAGTGGCACCCTCCACCCTCACAGGACCCCCTGCCCACCCAGCTACCCCTTCCCCGTCATCGACAGGCAGCAGCAAACCCACCTGCATACTGCCCAGCTGCCCGCTGAATGACACCTTACAGCATCAGCTGTAAGCCCATTGGTCCTTACAGCTGATACTGTAGGCTGTCACTTGGCAGGCAGCTGGGTGGTATGTGGGTGGGTTCACTGCTGCCCGCAAATAATGGCGGGTGGGAGCTGGGTGAGCAGGGGGTCCTGAGAGGGTGGGGGGTGCCACTGGACCACCAGAGTGTTATTTCCATACGGTTCAGTGGCGATCAGGGTTACGGATGGGGTGGGAGGTACCGCTGGACTACCAGGGATATATATCTTGTTATATTTGGTGATCGCGGCTACGGGGAGGGAGGGAGTGCCACTAGACTACCAGAGAACCATTTAAAGGTAATTTTATGGTGATTGGGTGACAGGGAGAAAGGGGAGTGTCACTAGACTACCAGGGAAGATTGGACAAGGAATTCTACGGCAATCAGGGCTACGGGGTGGGGGGTGCCCCTAGACCCCCTCTGACAGCACCACATGCTGTGGAAGGCACCATGCACATTTCACTGGCCTGCCCTGCACATCTCATGCAAATGGGACCACAATGATGTGCAAATGGCCCCATTTGTGCTTTGCATACATTATGGCCCTATTTGCATACTGCCAGCTGAATATCAGGAATTTGTACACAGCGTAACCCTGTTGTGCTGGCGCAGTTCCCATTCTTGGTATTTAGCCCTGTCGGGGGTGGGGTGCACCAATGCATCATATTTGTGCAGTGTGCATTACCTAATATATTCAGAGGAGATGCACCATTGCTCATCTCTTTTGAATATATCTCTGAGATTCACCAGCGCAACACTGTTGCGCTGTGCCACCACATGCGCCATTGCCGGGCACAACTCCGAATATTGGGGCCTAAGAGTATTTTGAAACAATTGTGATTTAACGACCAACACAAAGCAAGGAGTGACAAAATAACTTTTGCTGCAACTGTAGATAAGTAACTGCTAAAGAGGAATAAAAAAACACTTCTTGTAATTTTTAATTAAACGTTTATATTAGGGTTGGATTGTAGTGTCTTATGCCTTTTCTAAGAGTGTATGGGAGCTGCACAGAACATAGAAAAAGACGGCATTCAGTTAATTTCAACAGAACAGAGAACATGAACAAAAACACAGAAAAATAGTAATTTAAGGTTTGAAGAGACCCTGGGTCCATCAGGTATACCCTTTCTCACTTTATAAGCAAGGATTAATAAGTATGTTGCATGACATGTACTACTTAATAGGGTTGTCCCACTCAGACACCCTGTGA
Source organism: Neoceratodus forsteri (assembly GCA_016271365.2). Taxonomy (NCBI): domain Eukaryota; kingdom Metazoa; phylum Chordata; order Ceratodontiformes; family Ceratodontidae; genus Neoceratodus; species Neoceratodus forsteri. The sequence goes on from CM057450.1 coordinate 1,553,105,947, forward strand.
TTGCTTAAAGAGTTGCTGTCTTCTCAAAGAAAACTTTGAGAAGCATAATAATTAGGTACAATTCAGCTTGCATTAGCTTGCATTCCAAATATACTGTAGTCTATAGAGTACTTCTTCCCATTTGTTATTATAGAGGAAATGTGCACACATACATGATCTTTATCTGTTAGAGTTCATCTGCCTCTATAGTTTATTCCCTACTTCATGTCATAATTCTCTGTTGTGACATCACAATCTGTTGCCATGGGAGTAACTGTAATGTCGCAAGCAGTGCATTATGACCTCAGGTGGAGAGTAAACAATAGGAAAAGATGAACTTTTCATGAGCAGAGATCCTGTTTTCACGCAAATGGCCTCAGTAATAAATAATATAGAAGAAAAATACAGAACTAATGTGAAATAAAAACTGAACTGTGTCTAAATATTATGTTTTGTTTAAGTTATCCTGAAGGCATGAGCTGCTCTTTAAGAAAGAAGACATTTGTCCAGGCTTACCTGAAATGCCAGTGGGACATTTTTCAGAGCCTGGCCACCCTGTCTTGACATCTCTGTCTTGTTCTGTAAGGCAGCTTCAGAAATACACAAGAAAGGTGAACTTAGGTCCTTTATAGACCTTCTGAACACTAAAAATAGTGAATTCAACAAAGACGTTTGTTTCATGACCTCTACAAAAATGAAACTGACTTTGCTTACTTTGTCCTTAGGTCATGCTGTGCTTATGCATACCCTCGTGTTACAGGATCACTGACATATACAACATTTTCTGTAGTGTTTAGTATCACTACAGTCTTGTAGGTAGTAATCATTCTTTGCAAACTAATAGAAACTTGAGACAGGAGCATTAGATCCTTTGCAGGGGCCAACATTTACTTGTGCAGCCATTAGGCAGAAGAGCTGGTGATTGGGAAAATCCACTGGCCCCCACAGACTTTACCAATAGCTGAGCTGGTGTACTTACTGAAATAGTACTTTTTAATGGTGAGGGTACCAGGGGATAGGGTGCTGAAGAAAGGAGTGCAGATAGGGGGAGAAGAAGGGAAACTGCAGACAAGTGTGGGAGGAAGAAGAGAGGGAGAAGGGTTGGTGAGGTGTGTGGAGGGGCAAGGAGGAGGGGAAAGAGGGGAAGATGGTAAATTGAGGAGCGTGGAAAGGCTTGACTCAAGGGCAGCCACAGGAGGAAGCAGTGTGGTCATGGAGAAAAAAGGAAGAGGGTAAACTGAGGAGTGGGGAAAGACTATGACTCAAGGACAGGCACAGGAGGTAGCGGTGTGATCCTGAAGCAGAGAGGAGAGAGAGAGAGCGTTTGGAAAAGGCAGAACAAGTGGTTAGGGGAAGAGAGTTCTAAAGTTTAGGAAAATGGAAAGAGAAGGCAGCCTGACCAGGGAAAGATTTTGCATCTCAGTAATACAACTAAGCCTCACATTAATTCTATATCTCTTCTCCCGCATCAGTCATTCCCCTAATTTTTATTTTGATAAGTTGCTAACTATTGTTCTTTGGTCAGTTTCACAACTTTTTGCTTGCTTATTTTTGTCAGTTTATTCTTAAGACATAATTGTCCTCTTTATCTCTGTTACATTTAATCAATTTCTGTGAACTTTATATTCTGTATTTATGTATCTGTTATTTTTTACCTATCCCCTTCCCCAGGACACAGCTGTTACTAGCTCAGTATGTCTTTCTTCATAAAACCTTTGAAATAAATAAATCTCTCAATTATAAAAATGGACCTCGTCAGTTGCGAAAACTGCGGTGCACTGTACAACAGAATCTACAAACAGCAGCCAGGACCCTGCCATGTGTGTTGCACCATAGCAGATCTTACAGCCCAGCTACAGGATACTTGGACTATAATATACGACCTCCAATACAGGGAACTCCATAGCACACCTCTTCAACCTCCCCATCACCAGTACCAGCATGTCAGCCAGAGGCCAGGGCTCGAGGCAGGGCACAGAGACTGCCAGGTGGTAAGTAACAAGAGGCATCGAAGGAGGCCCATGAAGGAAGCCAAAAAACCAAGAGAATTTCCCAGCCATCAAACCAAAAAACAGGTTCACTCTTCTACTACCAACCACAGATAAAGTAATACAAGGTAAAGAAATCAAACCACCAAAAAAGGCTAACACGCCAATTAAAACTAGTACAAACTACAATAAAAAGGAAAATACTAATATTCAAAATATAACCAACAATAATACCAAAACCGAATGCAATAACAACAAAACTACTAAAACTCAAAATAAAAATGATACAAATATAAACAAAAGCAAAATTCTCATAATCTGGGATTCCATAACCCGAGGAGTGGAACACCACCTAACACAAAATGTTAAAAGCAACGTCGTGCTAAAGTGTCTATCAGGAACCTCTGCAAGTAGGGACACTAAACACATAAAAGGCAGTTGTGCAGGAATCAGGGGATGTTACACGTATAATAATACACCTTGGTACCAATGACTTGGCAAATCACACAGTTCAGGAGGCCAAGAAACACTCTGAGGACCTGGCCAACAAACTTTCTTTCCTTCCATCAAAATCAGCCTTCTCAGAAGTGCTGCCAGTGTGGGAAAAAAGGAAAAAGCACCAAGTGTGTCAGAGAGATTAAAGTAGGTGAATTCAACTCATGGCAGCATGATTGGTGCTAAGACAAGGGAAACCACTACATAGAGAGCTGGTACAACTTTTGGGAAAGAGCTTTTTTTAAATACGGTGATTTACACCTGAATAGAGAAGGTGTGCAAGCACTTGAACAAAAATTCGATATCTATACAGGTAGTTAAATAAAGGGGAGTATGGTACAGCTCACACCCCTGCCATCAGTGGGCTGGTCATCACTCCCCAAAATTGCCAAATGCACGCATACATCCTCAGAAAAACAAATCAGAGCCAACATCTGCCCCAACCATCAGCTTCCATAATCTCTTGACCAGAAAGAGCAAACTGGAGCAGTCCAGGAAGAGGATACAGACTTGTGCCAAAAAGGATGTACATTCCTGGAAGGGAGTGGTTGCAAATACTAGGAGCCTAACCTACAGACTTCCCGAACTCACAGCCATCTTGGAAACAGAAAGGTTGGACTGGGTGGCTGTAACAGAAACGTGGTTCACGAAAAACCACGGATGGGATATGGCCATTCCTGGTTACAATCTGTTCAGGAATGATAGGGCAAAAAAAGAGGTGGAGGTGTAGCCATTTACATTCGGCGGGGAAATAGAAACCACAGAAGTAAAAGGGCAACCTGGGGACTTCAAGTCACTGTGGCTAACAGTAGACACAGGCAAGGGGAAACCCTTCAGAATCGGTGTCGTGCACAGGCCCCCAAATCAAGGAGTTAAAGGAGACAAAGACATAATAAAAGAAATCCACAAAATGTCTGATAAAGGTGAAGTAATACTGATGGGGGACTTCAACCTACCAGATATTAACTGGAGCACACTAATGGCAGCAACAAGAAGTAGGGACTTCTTATTGTCACTACAAGATACCTGACTGTGCAAACTTGTTAAAACCCCAACAAGGGGAGATGCCATTCTCGATCTTGTCCTCACAAACTCAGAAAGGATCAAGGTCATCAAAGTGGGATGCCATATGGGTAACAACGACCATCGCATGGTAAGCTTTAAGATAAACATAACACAGGACACCAGCCACTCAAAGTTACAGGTGCTAGATTTCAGAAAAACTGACTTCCAAAAAATGAGGAACAACATATATAGCCAGTTATTGGAAACAGAGGTTGAGGAGGTGGAGGTCATGTGGGGGAGACTCAAGAGAGCAATAAAGATTGCCACAGATCAATGTGCCAGATGGATCAGCAAAGCAAGAAAAAAAAAAAAACCCTCTATGGTTTTCCAAGGAAGTGGCTACCACAGTCAAAGAAAAAAAAGAAGGCGTACAGCATATATCTGGAAACCAATACTGAAGACTGTGAGTCGTACAAGGAAAAAATGAGAGTCTAACAAACAAATTAGATAGGTAAAAGCCCAGACAGAGGAAAAGATAGCAGAAGGTGCAAAGAGAGGAGACAAATTTTTTTTTAGATATATTAGGGAACGTAGGAAGGGAAAAGGGGGGGATAGTAAAGATTGTTACAGAAGAAGGGAAATGCACCAAACATGATCCAGAAAAGCTGAAATCCTCAACAAATACTTCTGCTTGGTGTTTACCAAGGAGAACCCAATGGATGACCCAGCCCTGAAAAAACACAGCACCCCAGGACCAGGGGTAGACACGAGTCCCTTTACAGAAGCCAGAGTACAGGAGATGCTAAATAAACTAAAAGCAGACAACACCATGGGACCAGACGAGATGCACCCCAGAATCCTTAAGGAACTGGGAGAAGAATTAGCAGCCCCTCTGGCACTTCTATTCATGAAATCCTTGAAGAGTGGTGTGGTACCCAAAAACTGGAAAAAGGCAATAGTGGTGCCACTTCACAAATCAGGCAGTTGCGAAGAGGCTAGTAATTACAGACTGGTGAGCCTCACAACTATAGTAGGAAAACTAATGGAGACACTACTGAAACAGAGGATCATAGCATTCCTCCGACTTAGCAGCCAACAAGACCCTAAACAGCATGGTTTCACAGCAGGTAGATCATGCTAGACAAATCTGCTCAAGTGTTTTGACTACACTACAAAAATAGTGGACGACGGTGGAGCAGTACATGTGGTCTATCTAGACTTTAGTAAGGCCTTTGACTCAGTTCCACACAGAAGGCTGGTAAAGAAGCTTGACCACACAGGGGCTGGTCCAGAAGTAGTCAGATGGGTACAAAACTGGTTACAATGTAGAACCCTTAGGGTACAGGTAAATGGATTGCAATCGACAGAAGGCAGGGTGACCAGTGGGGTGCCCCAGGGCTCAGTGCTGGGGCCTCTGCTCTTCAATGTTTTTATAGCAGACATCGCTGATGGACTGGAAGGAAAGGTGTGTCTGTTCACAGATGACACCAAGATATGTAACATGGTGGACACCTCAGAAGAAGTGAGCAAGATGGAAGCTGATCTCAAGAAACTAGAAGAATGGTCTGGAGTGTGGCAGCTGAGATTTAACATCAAAATGTACAAGGTCATGCACACAGGAAAGAAAAATCCAAGAAAGGAGTATTATCTAGGAGGCAAAAGACTAACGGCCTCTAACCAGGAAAGAGATCTGGGAATCATAATCTCAGACAACTTGAAGGTTAGTAAGCAGTGTGAGAAGACAACATTGAAGGCCAACAGAATGCTGGACTGCATTTGGAGGGGAATCACAAGCAGGAGGAGCAAGGTGGTACTACCACTGTATAGATCGCTGATCAGGCCTCACCTGGAATACGGAGTCCAATTCTGGAGGCCTCACCTCAGGAAGGACATTGACTGGGTAGAAACAGTACAGAGAAAGGTGACAAAAATGATTCAGGGTCTGCAATACATATCCAATGAGGAAAGACTTAGGGAGCCGAATATATACTCCCTGGAGCAGAGAAGAGAGAGAGGGGGGGAAATAACTGAAACATTCAAGTACATAAAAGGCATTAACAAGGTACAGGCACAGGAACTTTTTTACTTCAAGAAGGACTCCAGGACCTGGGGACATGACTTCAGGCTGCAAGGAGGAAGGTTCTCTACCAACACCAGGAAGTTTTTCTTCACAGAAAGAATGGTGGATGCCTGGAACAGCCTGCCCCAAGAGGCTGTAGGGGTCAACACTGTGGGGGGATTCAAGAATGCATGGGATAGAAACAAGGGAGCCCTGACTGCAAAGAGCAACTAGAGTGTCAAAATAGGTTTAAGAGACAGCCAGAGGGCGCTGTGCTGAAGATGGCTGCTTGATTCTTCATCTCCCTGGATTCACCAAATATCATCATCCATCCTACAGATTCCAGACTTCCTACCTTCACCAACATCTGAGATCTTACTATATGTACATCGCAGAACAGCTCTGGTACAGTATTTTTATTGCCTCATAATTACTGAACGAGTTATCTACAGCTTTTCAATTTCTCTATTAAGGCCTACAACAATGGCAGACCAATCTCCACATAACAGTTCTCTTAAAAGAGTGGAGGCAATGTTTCAGCAACTAATAAGTGAAATCAATGTATTAAAATTGCATCTCAACAAATATCAATAATATGCAGGCACTTGATCAAAAATCAGCGCTACTGATGTTAAAGCATCTCAAAATGAAGATTCCATTAACACATTACAGGCTACCATCAGGAGCAGGACAGAGTTATTAGGAACCTTCAGGACAAAATAAATGATATTGAAAAGAAGCAGACATAACAACCTTAGATTTCTCGGATTTCCTGAAGGTGTTGAACTAGGAGACACCAGTGCTCTTCTAACTCATGTACTTCCTTCTTTGCTTAAATTACCAGCCGGCCAAGACCTAATCATCGAGAGATCTCACCGCACCTTAAATCTGAGGCCTGGACCTGACCAGAAACCCAGGCCCATCATTGCCAGATTTCTAAACCACGCACATACTGAACTGATTCTTCAAAAAGCGAGGCAATTAGGTGCACTTACTTGGCAAGAAAACAGAATCCTAATTTTCAGAGACTATTCTAAAGAATTATCTAACAAACGAAAAGCTTACAACCCCATTAAAACAATCCTTCATCAGCGTGGAATTAAGTTTGTACTACTTACTCCTGCAACAATGCGCCTTTTTTGAATGATTCTACCAGAGATTTCAGTACCCCAGAATCTCTGAATTTCTGAATTGGACACAGCCCGCACTTACATTGCCTTGTGATGCTAATGCAGCTCGCTCCTGCTCCAGCACAAGCATCTAGCAATTACAATGTCTTGCCCTTCCTGCTGAAACTGTCCTTCAGGTCCCTGAGAAATCTGCAGCCATCATATCTGCCACTGTAGCTCCTGCCAGAAGCTCTGCACGCATACAAGAAAAAAGCATCTGGTTCTTCTCTAAATAATAATACCTCTGTTTAAATAATATTTCCACCTCTCCAGCTTCCCATGTGGAACGCCACGCCAGTTTTCTACCTCTTACCTTGTCTAACAAATTCTTCCACCCAAGAAGATCTGCTCCAAGAAGATCTGCACTCATCTACGGAGGATCTGAGACAGACTGTATCCAACCCTTTACTCAAGACCAGAAGAAGCTCTCAACGGGTAATGACTCTTCTGATTCTTCCTGGGCTGATCTTGTGTCCAGCTCTCCCTTTAAATCATCTGAACCACCCAAAAAGAAAAGGAGAAGAAAATCGAAGAGCAAGGCTACCTGAGGCTTTTCCCACTAAAAAAAAAAAAATTGTAATAAATACTATGGCCCATAATTAGATGTGATATAGCAGTTTCTCACCAGAATCCCTCCTCTTCACACCACCTCACTCGATTCCTTCAGTACATTTACCGAAAAGTGCAGTCTCTATCGCACCCAACAGGTTTGGAGCACTTAAATGCAGTAAATCACTATCACTGCTGAGAAGCCTGTATCTGTCTGTGGGAGGTGAGCCAATTGACACTGGAGGTATTTAATCCATGCGAGAGTTACTCCCAGTGTATTCAATGGAAAAAAAAATAAATGAGAGAAAGAATAAATATTACAATGTTTGTAAGATCTCTTCTAATTAATCCTTGTGTGGTGCCAGACATTAGTATATATAATTGCTATTTACACTCTAATTTTTCATAAGCTTTGCGCCACCATGTGTCAGACGATACATACATATATAGAGTTCTGTATTTCATATCAGTGTGCCCTTAACCCCTACTATTATAGCATTTTCCACATAAATCCTATCATTTGGAATGTGGAGGATGATTAGACAAATACTCTAAAATCATTTACTTATTTAATATTTATTTTGCATCACTTCTGGTTTGTAGTGCATCAGGTGCATTCCCATTATATCTCACAGATTTTGCACCAAAGTATGCTTCCAATTGTATTTCTATACATTAAGTTTTTCTGCCTTTTCACATTATTCTTCATCCCATTTTCTTCCAAATCACTGGAACTTATAAAAATGATTCCACAATACACTGATGCACTATGAACCTATAGTATATACTGCATTCCCTAACCTAGCTTATGTGGATTAATACACATCGGCATCCTTTATCTGGCTCACACTGTTTCAGCATTATCTGCCATCATGTTGGTATACTTTATTTAATATTGGACTTATTGCTAGGTCCAAGCTAATTCATTATGTTTGGAATTTAACACTATTACATAATTATCATTTTTTATTTGGTAGACTGATGTTTTGTTTTTTTCCAGGGTAATGCTTTAATTACCTCAGCACAAATCTCAATTACACTTCATTAATATACTGTTATATAAAGTTTAGTATCTTAAGATTATAGGGTAAACCATATCTTGAGATTCACTAATTACTCTACAAGCCTAGTAGTGTAGAGTGAGAGTCCTGGTATATTTACCGACTCTTATTGCTCTGCATTTCATAAAAGTTTCAAATTAATATTCTTGTTACTGAGTTTATACTAACGTTTGTTGGTTCTAATGTTTAATTACTTGATATTCTTATCTCTATACTCTCCTCTGCGAGACAAAATGAATACAAATACTCAATCATCTCAAACCCATACAAGTTAAGGGCCCTGCATACATTTGTTTATTATATATATTTACCTTTTGAATCTGTGACATCCTCCAAATTAATGGTATTGAGTCCTCATTCTATTTGTAACTAATTACCTTATATCCTAGTACCATGAGTGATCTAATCTTACATTCATGGAATGTCAAGGGACTCAACTCGCCTTGTAAACATAAGCAAGTACTTACCTATCTTAAAAAGAATAAAACACATATTGCTTTCTTACAAGAAATTAAACTTTTATCAGGGGATGTCGACAGACTTAAAAGGGACTGGGTCGGTCGAGTATATGCATCATCTTCTCCATCCAAAAAACATGGGGTTGCTATCTTAATACATAAATCTCTTAATTGGCCCCCCATAAAAATCATTAGAGACCCGGATGGTAGGTGGATTATAACCCTATTAAACACCACAGCAGGTCCGCTTATGTTTGTGAATGTGTATGCACCCAACTTTGATTCACCCATTTTCTTCCATAATCTATCCCAACAAATTATGATTAATAATAAAAATAATTCACCTATTCTTATTGGTGGTGACTTTAATTTAGCACTACAAGCATATTTAGACAGAAGTAACTCATCACATGATGTCCACCCCTGTAGTATTAATGCTCTATCAATGCTTATGAAGGATTTAGGTCTCTCTGACATTTGGAGACTACATCATCCCAGACAACGAGATTACACCTTTTATTCCTCTTTACATAAATCATATAGTAGGATTGATTATTGGTTCTCTTCTCCCCTCATTACTGAAAAAATTATTGATACATCGATTCTCCCTATTGTTATATCTGATCATTCCCCTATCCGTTTGCATTTACTCTGGGGTCCACTTCTTCTAAATCCCCATCTTGGCTGCTTAGACCCACTTTACTCAGAGACCCTGAATTCACCTTTGATTAAAACCCAGATTCAAGATTTTCTTTCTAGTAACCATACTCCAGATATGTCTCAAGGTACTATCTGGGAAGCATTAAAAGCCACTATTAGAGGTAAATTATTAGTTATGCAGCGATAGAAAGAAATTAAGAGAACAACAATTAGCTAATTTAGAAAAATCCTAAAGAAAAGAAACCCAATACTATAAATTAAATAAACCCAATCATAATTCACAGCTTCATCTGAAATTCTACAATTAAGAATTAAAATTAACGAGTTGATATCCAGGAAAGCTGAACTTGCCTTTTAGGATTAAACACGGTTATTGGGAACAAGGGATAAATGCGAAAGTTGCTCTCTTACCAGCTAAAACTCAACAGATGCAGAGACATATAGCAGGTCTAAAAGATCCATCAGGTCAGACACACACAGACAACCTTTCAATCAATTGTATTATGCAATCCTTTTACCATCAACTATACTGCAACCTAATACTACAAATCCCAACCTAATACAACATTTTCTGGAAAAATTGAATCTACCCCACCTATCCCCTCAGGACAAAGCTTTGCTTGATAAACCAATCACTTTACAGGAAATCCAAACTGCTTTATCATCATTAAAAAACAGTAAAGCACCTGGCAGTGATGGGTTCCCTATTGATTTTTATAAAACCCTATCTGACACTCTTTGTCCTGTATTAGTCAATGTATTCCAAGAAGCAACCTTAATAAAGAAACTCCCATGCACAATGACCGGGCTATCATAACAGTCTTACCAAAAAAGACAAAGACCCTTTACTTCCTTCAAACTATAGACCGATCTCACTTCTAATACTGATGGAAAAATCTATGCCAAATTATTAACTCTCCGCTTAGAATCTTTAATGACTAAACTCATCCATACTTCTCAATCAGGATTTATCAAAAATAGAAACAATTCCGATCATCTTCGCTCATTACTCAATTTAATTCACAAAGCAAAAACCCTTAAAACCCTTGCAGCTGCAATAGCCATTGACTTTGAGAAAGCATTTGATTCTCTCAATTGGGAATATCTATATCAGGTACTATCTCATTTTGGCTTTACAAATAATTTTTGTGCTTGGATTCAATTATTATATACCTCCCCTTCAGCTCGAGTTCTCACGAACTCTATTTTGTCCCCCTCCTTTTACTTAGCAAGAGGCACCAGACAAGGATGCCTTATCGCCTTCATTGTTTATACTTGCTATGGAACCTCTTTCATGCCCCTACGTCAATCCGGGTACAATTAAAGGCATTACTATTGGTAACTCTCACTATACTTCACTCTCATATGCAGATGATCTCCTTATTTTACTCGAAAACCTCGAAAGTTCTGGGCAACCTTTAGCTAAACTACTGAATGACTTCACCTCCCACTCCAGACTAGCTCTAAACCTTAACAAATCCGAAACGCTACCACTGAATACCCTTTGTAGTCCCCTCATGAACAACTCATTAAGCTTTCGTTGGGCCCCCCAAGGTATATCTTATCTTGGCATTCAGGTCACCCCGACATTGAATAAATTATGGGATGCTAATCTTTCCCCTCTGTTAACCAGTATCCAAACAACACTTGATAGATGGAAGCTACTTAAACTTTCTTTTAATGGTAAAATTTCCGCCATTAAAATGTCAATAACTCCTAAAATATTATACCTATTTTCCAATGTCCCTTTGATACTTCCTCTAGTTTTCTTACCAAAATAGGCAAAATTATCTGCAGCTTTATTTGGGAAGGCAAAATACCTAGATTTAGTCGTAATAAACTTAGATCCCATTGGTCAAAAGGTGGCTTTGGCCTTCCTTGGTTCCAAGCCTACTTATGGGCTTTCCGTACATCTCAAACAATTAAATGGTTTAACAAACCCAACATCCAGTCTCCTTTATGGGTCAATATGGAAACATCCTTATGTCCTGGTAATGTGGCAACTTATTTCCTTTATAACACCCTTACCTCTTCTTTAAAGTCTCACCCTACCATAGCTGCTCCTATATTCTATTGGAAAATCATTCACAAGCATATTAAATCTAACCCCAAACCCTTAGCTTACACCCCATCTGGGGTAACCACCATATATCTCTTGATAATCACCCCATTTTTTGTTGTACCTGGAAAATAAGGGTATTCTCTTTGCAGGATATACTTGAACCCAAGTCATAAGTTAAAATCTTACACCAACCTACGAGGCATATGGAATCGTCCCATCAGGATTTTTGAAATATCTCACAGCTTGCATCGCATGCAACTCTTACTCACACCCTTTTCTATCAATTCTCTGTATGATAAGCACATCTCTAAATGGATAAAACAACATCCAATTTAAATAGCACTGTTTACAAAGATATTTGTGATATCCTTCCTGACTACTCTGTCAATGCTAAAAACAGATGGAGTACTTTGCTACAATATAATATCACCAATGCACAATGGTCCAGATGTTGGCTCTCCTGTCACAAATCTTTTAATGATAAACGTAGTTCCCTCATTCAAACCAAGATCCTTCATTTGTGGTACAGAACTCCTGTTGTATTACAAAAATGGGTTTATTGAAAATAACAATTGCTGGTGCTGCAGTTCCCCAGTGGGGATTTATTGCATATCTTATGGCACTGTCCCTCATACAAAGATTTGGCACTGTACTCACAGATTTGCAATGAAAGTGGTAGGTCAACCTTTTACACTAGACCTAAACATTGCATTCTTGGTATTTTTAATCACCGTTTTATAAAATTTCATATTCGCAGAGCAGATGGTTAAATATACTCTTCCTTCAAGTTAAACGCACAATCCTCATGCATTGAGATCCAACATAATCCCTACCCTTCCCGGTATCATTAACCAACTATTGCAATATGCCCTCTGGACCAGATGATATATCTTGTCTGACCGACTCATGTTATATAACAATTGTTGGCAGGGCTTTTTAATTTTTGGAATCAACTAAATCTTCCAACACCAATGTATGGACTTAATATATATGGATTTTCCCCTTTACTGATACATCATTGTAGTCTCGCTTTTTTCCCCTTTTTATAGTTTCCTCTCTCTCTTAACTTTCTTATATATCTTTTCTTTCCTATACTCTGTTCTCAATCATTCTTTATTACTCCACAATCCTTTTATTAATGTACTTTTTCCCTTTGCAGCATCTATATAATTATTAACATTTTAATATAAACCGTATCTAATCATACTATCCGCTTTTAAGTTCACTACAAATGTCAAGTATATGCTAATTACATGACCTGTATTGTTTACTATATTTTAAACCAAAAGCTCCTTGTATTATTGTAGCAATGTTCTTATCATATGCTGCCTCAATTTCTTTAAAAAAAAAAAAATCCTCACATTGTACTGTACTGTAAGAGGTTTGTCTGTATATCTTATGAAAAATTAATAAAAAAGTTTAACTGCAAAATAGGTTTAAAACAAATGGGCAGACTAGATGGACCTAGTGGTCTCCTTCTGCCGTCAACATCTATGTTTCTTATCACATTAATGCACTGCAGCCATTGTGGCTCTGACCAGAATTTGTATCATCAATTGTGATTGTTAATATAATATTGCCAAGTTTATGTATTTTATTTATTTAAAGCTGATAACCGGGAAAGGCACACTGGGCCAAGGCTTGATTACAGGTATGACCCGGGAGAAGGAGGACAAAAACAATGGTTTACAATTCAATCGCATGAATGTTAAAAACAGACAAGGAACTTAATATAATAAATACTGTGCAATATATATATGTAATGTGGTAAACTCAGGTACTGGAGGAGAGGGGGTTTCCCTGAGTAAGACAGTAAGGGTACAGCTGCAGCTGATTCAGCTGATTGGCTGCAGCTGCACAGACAAGAGAACTTTAAAAACAAGAAGGAAAAGCCAGCAGAGAGTTGCTGCAGGTGTAGAGGGCTGACAAGTTGCTTAGATGTGTTCCAGAACAGGAGTCCCTTAAGCAACCCTCAGGAGATTGGTCTCCTGAATTAGGCCAAAAAGAAAAAAGTTATTTCCATTGTGAGTTTTCCGTTTTACTGTTTGTGTTCTTCCAGAAGGTCTAGCCTTCTGGAAAAGGGGGGTTTCTAGTTAGGGTCAGGGATTGTTTAGTCAGTGCTCCCACCCAGAGCTAGGCCTCTTTATTTCTGTTTTTGCTTCATTTTCCCTGGTGGGGTTTAAAAAGGAAAAGGGCAGAAGCCCAAAGTTCTGTGTCACCAGCCATATTAAGAAAATAAAATATATGATCCCTCAGAGTCATCTTATTAGTGATTAGGTAGATTATATATGGAATATATGTAAAAGACAAACATGATGCATTATAGTGAGGTATAATAGTCATGCATGATCTAATCTTATGAAAGGAGGTAAACGTTGGCATATTTTAGCAGCAAAGCACATTCCTGGCACTCATTTCTGTTCCTACTGGCCGATCACCATGTCACCACTGGCGAACCCACAAGCCGTGTGGCTAAAAGTTTTGAGCCCCCCTGCGCCAAGGAGGCGAAAGAACTTAACAGCTGGGAGAGTGGCAAAAAACTACTGTTTTTGGTGCCATAGTGATCTCTTGTGTCGGCGCCAGTCTCGAAGTACTGCGACCTCTGGGAGCGCTGTAAAGCACATGTCACTGTCACCGTCACCCTCATGACCTCAGTCTTGGCACGGAGGAGAGTCATCTCTGACTGCAGCAATTTACAGACACTCTTCTCTGACCAATCAGTGCAGCTGTTCTCGAGTGTTGGGAGGGCTCGCAGTGGGAAGACAATCCTTGGGCTGCAGTGGTGATGTGGAGCAGATGGGTGAGCAGTTCAGTGATCATGATCATGATACTTGAAATATTTAACTTGAGTGTTTACTGTAGGCAGAGAAGCACATTTTGCAGGAGAAGATGGAAAGAAATGGCAAAGAATCAGATTAAACAAACCTGGCCACAAGGAAACAGTGGAACAAATATGAAGTGAGTGAGAAATGGGGAAAGCAGGAGAGACAAGGAGAAAAATGTGCAAAGAACTTAGAGAAGCTCTTGAAAGAAAAAAATCAGGATAAAACAGTAAAGAGAAGCAGGAGAGAAAGAGAGGGGGTATAAAAATGGGCACATTGTGCAACAGACTGAAAGAATAGAAGCTTGAAAGAGTGTTTAAAATGATTGAATTCAAGTACTGAAACACAAATAGAAGCAGGTGGAATAATAAGACACATATTTATTGTGCAACACAGACTAAAAGAATGTGAAAGAATGGGCACTGAAAGAAAAAGGATTGAAATGTATAAGGAGAAATGCAGCCTGGGGTTGAGATATAAAAAATTGGGGTCTTAATTGTGCAAATACTGAAAGATTATGTGACAGAGACAAGGAGAAGCAGAGGATATAAAAAAGACACAGAAACTGTCTGAATATGTGAGAGATAAGCAAGCTACTGAAAGAAAAGTAAAAAAAATGACTGAGTGAGCAAAAAACAAATATACGAAGAAGCAGCCAGGAGAGACAATGGATATAAAAAAAGGCACTGCATAGACTGAAAGTGCATGGGCGCTTTTATTATTATCGTGAAAAAAAAGAGGAAGCTCAAACATTAACATAGAGCAGACAAGTTGAGTGAAAGTGAATAGAGCAGCACAAGCCAGGTTAAAGCTGAGAAGCAGAGTCAGTGTGAAAAATTAAATGGGGAAGGAGCTGCTGCTTTACAGGAAAATTATAAACAGAACAGGAGGACAGGCAGGGTAAGCAGGAGGAGACTTATAGGCAGCACTGGGACTGAAAAGAAAAAAAAATGTATGAGCTGCTAAACAACAGCAGAAAGAAAGTAAAAGGCAACAAGTACAGTCTCCAGTGTTGTGTATACTGACTCAGTGCTGTTAGTGTGAAAAGAAACAATACCAGGCATCTGCTGCAAGATGCTTTTTTTTATATGTATAAGAGACTGCTGTGAATCTTATAAAAAAAAAAACTCTAACTACTGAAGCACATAATAATACCCGTAACTGTCTCCCACCTAGTATGTAAGCTACCAATAACATTTTTCTTTGTGCATAAAAGTGTCTCCCACCACCACACCCACACACTCACACCCATGTCAACTTGTGTTTAAAAACACTAAAAGTGCTCTAAACATACTGGCCGGGATATTCAAACTGTGCCAGGCTGTGGCGCAAGCCTGGGCGCAGTTCAACTTTGTTGTGCAGGGGTGTGGCCTGGGTGATATTCAACGGAGCTGCGCTATGGTGCAGCAGCTTTGAATATCGCACCCTGGCCACCCCCACTGTGCATGGCGCAGTGGCACTGTGCCAGCGCAAGTGGCCAGAGTGGAGCATGGAGATGCGCTGGTGCAAGTGCCATTCGCCATGCACAACACTCACGGATATTCAAAGGGACATGTAATTGGAACATAATTATGCATATACAGGCCATCTGCATCTCATTACGGCCCCATTTGCATGCCATTAGCATGCAGGTGCGCCGATCCCTGATGACTTGCGCCTGCCGCTCTGCCAGGCAGCAGCCGTTGGGGACCGATGCCCCTGCAGCCCGATCGCGGGCATTCCTGTAATATAAAAAAACCCGTCCAATATCCCTGGTGGTCCAGTGGATCTCTATGTGCCCGATCATGGGCATCACTATAGACCCCTCAAGTCCGATATCCCTGGTGGTCCAGTGGACCACACTGAGCCTGATCGCGGGCATCTTTAATAGAACCCCCCCCAAGTCCAATATACCTGGTGGTCCAGTGGACCGATCACTGCTCGATCATGGGCATCAGTACCTCATAAAATCGCCTACTACCCTGCTGGTCTAGTGTACCCCCCACCACCCACTGATCCCCCACCGCCCGCTCCCCGTCAGCCCGGCGGGCGGCAACACCTCACCGCCTGCCGCCCTGCTGCCCACCGGCTGACAGCTCGTGAGGGCTGCACGCCCATTGGTTCACAAAGATGAGCCAATGGGCGCAGCCCATACCATACCACATAGTCCATCTGCGCGGCAGGACCAGGCCACCCACAGGTGGCAGCTGCTGTGTTGTGCCCTGCAATGCAGCAGCTCACCTGTGGGTGGCCATCACTTGTTCCTTTTTGGGGCGAACTTTGTGCAGGTGCAGGTAGGGGTTGCGCATGCATGACTCTGTACATCCTGGGCTGAATATTGGGCTGTGCAGGTTATGCATGGGCATGCCCCCCCACCTGTGCCTGCATACATTACTGATGCGCTCCAGCGCATCGGGATTTGTGCGGCGCACTTTTACCTTTTGAATATCACACCGGGGTTCATCAGTGGGTTGTGCATTGCGCAACACTGTTGCACCATGCGCAACCCTTTTGAATATCTGGGCCACTATTTAAAAATAATGTGATCTGCACTTGAATAAAACCTCTCTGTTTGAATTTTTACCATTACGTGATGTAATGGCTAAGGGCCTCTTGAGGTGGCTAGAAAATATGGGGTCTGTTTAGCCACAGTGGCTAATCATTTTGAAACCCTAGGGGGAACGGAGCTCATGCTTATATGATGGGTGCCTGTATCTATATGTTAGTGCAAAATAGCAGTATCACAGTACAATAGACCAGGAATACAGTATGGGGTGTATGTGGGATGATAGGGGCATAGCCCAGGAGCAACAATGGCACCCACAAGAGCTGCATACTGCATGCTGGTGAAAGGTGAGGGACTGCCTGCACTGGGGAGCAATGCTCTGAAGCACTGCATGAACACAATGGGGTGACAAGGCACCCATTATGGTGGTGTACTGTGTGCTGGTGAAAGGTGAGGGACTGACAGCACAGGGGAATGATACTGAGAAGCACAGCTTGAGCACGGCGGGGCAACATGGCACCAATTATGGTGGTGTGCTGCATGCTGGTGAAAGGAAAGGGACTGCCTGCACTGGGCAGTGATGCTCAGAAGCACTGCATGGACACAGTGGTGTAACATGGCATCTAGCATGCTTGTGTACTGTGTGCTGGTGAAAGGTACGGGACTGCCTGCACTGCGCAGTGATGCTCAGAAGCACTGCATGGACACAGTGGTGTAACATGGCACCCAGCATGCTTGTGTTCTGTGTGCTGGTGAAAGGAAAGGGACTGCCTGCACTAGGGAGCGATGCTCAGAAGCACTACTTAAACACAGTTGGGTGATATGGCACCCGGTCAAAGATGGAGTGATCAGCCTGAGAGAAATATTGTCCCACTGGCTTTTCGGGCTTCTTCATTTTTTTTTACTCATATATATATATATCTATGTATATACATTTATTGGTTCACTTGGATGACAATTCTACTGATATATGCTACAAAAATGCAAAGTTGGGAGGAACAGCTGTTGATAACTAATACAGTCATGGCACTGAAGTCATTTGCTGAGATGCAAAAAGGCATAGGAGTCCGATTAAGGAGACTATAAATAATACTTCTGATTAAGCTCAGTATAGAAGGAATTCTGTTTCATTTTAATATCATGTCTGTGCTTCTGCTTCCTTCTTGTTTCAGGCGCAACACATGGACAGATATTGGTCTTACATATTTTAATATGCTTATATACTGTATAGGGTGGTTCTATTTAATGTATTGAACTATGTGTGTTAGAGGTTTGATTTTAACTGGTGGATGATGAGTTCATAGACTGTAATTTCATACAGCAGACCTGCTGTTTATAGTACACACACACACACATTCACACTTACACACCCAGAAAGACATTTAAAGAGCATAAAATTCTAAGAAATAGACAAATTAGTTTATTTCATCTGTTGTATTTTGATGCGTTAGTAATTACTTTCTACTTCTGTAACAAAATATTTGTTAGTGCAGTGAAACAAGTAGGTTTTTGCCTTTACTTTTCACACTGCTAGTAAAAAAGAATTAAATAGAATTATGGTACTGGTATGTCAGAAACTGCCAGCTAGTTAGGAGCCCAATGTATTTCAATGAGAAACTGAATATATTTTTCTGTCGTTTTCAAAATAAATAGATATTTCTTTCAGTAACAAACTTTGCCCTTTATATGTTTGCACTATTGTGGTCCATCTGTGTGACTTTACATTTTTTTTTAAAACAATAATTAGCTTCTTTTTCTTCTTCCCAAACAAAATCTGGTTATGAAGAAAATGTCACATGCTACAGTATAACAAAAGATAACAGGTTATCAAAATTACATATTTCTATTAAATATAAAATATTTTGGTGCTAGACAGTGTTATTTCTCCATAAAAATTTGAAAACAGATTTGCAGTTTCCCTTTGAAATACACTGCCAGCTTTGCCAGTAAACAGTTTCTGACTTCATAATACAAGGATTCCATTGTATTCTTTTTTCACTAGCAGTTGGCAAAATGAAAATAAAATGATGAAAAAGTAAGTAAAGAAACAAATAATAGCAAACTGAATGAGAGGCAGTAAAGGGCCCCAGGCCTTCATTCTTTAAGATATACATCCTTACTAAGCACTTGCTCTTTAATATCGGATAATGTACTGCAGTAACATTCCATTTTGTGACATTTGACCCATTCCCTCCTATGGACTTCAGGTATGTTTCCTTATCTCTTTAGTTGTATTTCTTAGCTAATTGCTCATCTAATCAGTCACACTGATGTGTAAAAGTTTTTTTTGTGTCTAATATTGCTCTGGGTTCTTAAAATACAGCTTTTGTAACATATAAACAAGCAGTTGAAGAAAAGAGTGTGTGTGAGAGAGAGAGAGAGAGAGAGCATGGCTGAAACTCACAGTCTAGCTTCATTTTGGATGGATAACCATGCAGAACAGACCCAAGGGCACAGTTATTGGAGGGGCTCTAAAATGACTTTCAAGGAACTGGTAGTTGAAGTATTTAACTGAAACTCACAATACATCAATGAAATAGTGCAATCTAGTGCTGGCAGGGGTTAAGGAAACAGACCACTGCAATAAATCCAGAGAACGCGCAGAGTTTCCAATTATGTCCAATCCGAAGCACTCAGGGGAAGAATACAGTCATTGTGTCCTGTCAGTCCCTGCTCTCTCTCTCTCTCTCTCTCTCTCCCCCTCTCTTCTAGTAATCCCAAAATGCCTGCAGGGCTCTGTCCATGCAGCCATAAAAAGATTTAGGAGTTACGGTATCACAGGACCTTGAAAGTAGATTCTAATGCAACATCACAGTCTCTAGAACAAATAGCATATTATGGGCAATGAGAAGAAACATCAAATCTCTAGACAGACAAGTGATGTTCCCATTATATTGTGCTTATGGTCGCCCACACCTTGACTATGCTATGCAATTTTGATATCCATATAAAAAAAGAGACATTCAAGAAATGGAAAGGATACGGAGACGTGCCACCAAAACCTTTAATACGTTAACTAATATTATGTATCAGTACAGACTGACAAAATTAAACCTTATGTCTTTGGAGCAACTAAGGCTTTGTGGTGATTTGTTACTTATGTTTAATGCAATAAGAGACAAATATCTGTGCAATGAGATGAACCTTGAATTTAAGAGTACAAGTAGCACAAGAGGGCACCCATTACAAATTTGCAGGAAAATGTTTTATTCAAGAAGAAGACGATATTTCTTTACCCAGAGGGTGGCGAACCTGTGGAACTGTCTACCAACAGAAGTAATTATAAGTAAAAATAAAACAGAGTTCAAAAACAGACTAGATAGATACTTGAGTCAAGGTAATACATTACATTATTACAGCTAATGGAGGAAAATGGGCAATATGCCTAAAAGGGCCTTATCCTCCTTTGTGGGGACCTTTGTATTTGTATGCACTCATGCCTGCTAGTTTAAACACCTGTTTATAGCCACATCAAACTTCTGACCCAGTGCATTGACTCCCTCTTAGTTTGCACCTGTTTGTAATGTTCAATGTTTTCTGCAGTCTGGTTTACTGGATTGGGGCCTGATCCTAATATGGCCTGCACCTGCTTCTGCACCTGCAGAAGGGTGGTAACATGGGCATGTGGCATGTAGAGATCCCTCTCTGCACATGCAGGGACGTCTGCACATCCACAGCCCTGGCCACCATCCCCCTCCGCACGCCATTCCAAGCCACACACCTGGGTTCTTGGGTGGCCTTAATGGGGTGAACATATGCCCCATTCATGGATAAAGATCAGTGATACAGAGGATCAGCAGAGGGGGCATGGGCTACATAACCCTAAAGACTGCAGTAGTGGCTACATGCACCTTTCTGACCAGTCACAGCTAGGTCCTCGTGGCAAAATCAGCTCACCTCCTCCTGTCCCAAACCAAGGAACTACCACAGTGGGTTGGGGGCAGTACCAGCACCAGCCAACAACATTTTCTGCAGTTTTATTTTCGGTTAGTATTTTTATCTCCTGTATCTGCCTAGCTTGCCCCATTCTGGTCTGGTCCACCCAGCCCCATCAGCCAGCTTCTCTGGGACTTACCTCTTGCCATCCATCCTCTGCCTGAGGACCCTGGAGAGCCAGGTCACCAGTGTGAGCCATACACAGGGACCGGGCCTTCATCTTGCCATGACTGGGGTGGTTGTCCTCTGGTTTTTCTCCCCTGGGCCTGTGGTGTATGCAGTGATGCATTGAGCAACCTCTGACTCTGAAGAGACAACTACAGCATCAGGATGGCAGGGCACCTTCCGTGATATCGTGCTGTGCTGCCACCTAGAATCATCAGGCGGTGGACGTCTAGCAGGACGCCCTTACCGCCCTCCCAAAGTGAGGAGAGCTGTCTGGGGGATGCTCAGTCCTCTCTTCCCTGGCTTGCCTGTGGGTGAGCCATGTCTGTTCTCAAACCTGGATCATCAGTGTAGTAGGAGGTGAGGTACTCAGTGCCTCAGCCCTCCACATCACTGAACAGGCCTATTTTCTACAGTCTTAGCATTCCTAGAGAGTGATAGGACAGTCCTTGGAGGTCTGCTGTATCGTGCCATCCATGCAGAGTCAGGGGTCCACTGGAGGGACGCTAGTAGTCTGGCACAGCTCTGCCCTTCTGACACACCTGCCCCCATGTGCGGATCTGCAGTAGTGGTGTGTAGTGGCCAGGGGCTGTTGTTTCTGTCTGGTGCTTGGTCACTATCACATTTACAAAGTGTAATATTAGAAAACTGTATATACTTAAAAGACACAACTCTATTACAGAGCTTCCTTTGCTAAAGAGTTGATAAATGTCCATCCCTCTCCCCAGGATCTGCCTTTCAATATAACCAAATTCAGCTGGCCTGGTGGTGCTGAGGTTGAGGTGCTGGATGCCACACCTTGCGCCACGCTGGTGACCCGGGTTCAGGAACGAGTCTGAGTCGGCAGGGAGGAGAGGATTAAGCATCTGATAGACTGTCTCCTCTCCCTGGGGGGGGATCTGGGGAGCACCCGGTGCAGGAGAGACCACTGGTGGAGACCAGGGGTACTGGCTGCATGGCGCTGTTGAAAGGGGAGGAATGCGATGGACGTCTACAGTATGGCTGTACTGACGTCATTGCACAGCTGCACTCCTGGGGAAAAAAGAAACACTGAAAAAGCCCTGGCTCAGGGATAGGCAATGGTTGCCTCTGGTACTCCAAGACCACACTCCCAAATACCGGACTTCTCTGTCCGGCTTTGCCTTCCTGTCTGAGCCCAAACCCAGTGCATTAGATTTCAGATAGAGCGCCAGGGCAGAAGGCAGCCCTACCTCAGGGGGTGCAGAGCCAGGGGGTCCATTGGGTCAGGACGAGGACAGAAACCAGTCAGAAGGCTTCAGGTAGGAAGCTGGAGCCTTTGCAGTGTGAGGGGCTCACCGGTGAGAGTTCCCTGGTAAGCTAGAGAAGAAACAGGAAAATATATATATATATATATCTACATATAATCAAATTCAAGTTATTAGGTTTTCTTTGAGAAGTGTTTCCCATTTTGACAAAGTTTTTTTGTCTTCCCTACAGTAGGTATAGCCAGACTGAGAGTGAGGAAATCTGTTTCGGGGGCATTATTTAGTTCACCAGATTTGCATTCCTGTCACCCATCCAAATAATACCAGCCATGGGATACTGGTTACTTAAACTGATTTTCCAACCTACTTTCTTCCTGATAAACATTTTTTTCCCATAGAAGTTTTTCTCCCAGTCATGTCCATCTTGTCAGGGACATACCTGTTCAGGCTGTGTTCCTGATCTTCCGCTAGCTCCCGGCAACCCCACAGTTACTATGACTAGCCCTTCATGGCAGGGGCTCTGGAGAGAGTGATGTCCCCCTCCAGGCAGTCCACTCTGTGGATTAGGATTTAGTGTCGGCTTGCACTAGGACCCAGGGATTTGAGAGCCCAGAATGTCATGTAGATTCTATGTTTTTTTATTTTTCTTTGTCCCCCCCATATGTGAGCGTAGCCCTGAGATGGCTGCATGCACACACACACACACACACACACACACACACACACACACACAAGCACACATGCACACACACATATACACTCACACACACACACACACACAGCATGTCCCTTGTGGCAGGAGCAGGCTCCTGGCATAGTTGCAGGTGTTGGTCTGGGTTGTCTGCATGACAGTGGAATGCACAGGCCATCAGGGCAGCCTCCTAATAAATATTTTAACCAAGGGAAGAAACATAAACTATATATTCAGAAGGAGAAGCTGTCTGCTTTCTGTTAGTTTATTACAGATACAGTACCTAAAACACAATTTCTCCTTATTGACAATTTCTAGCCTCCTGTAGTTAACTCTAATGGAGATTAAAGTGATTGAACCACCTGCCTATGTTTCATAATTTAGAATCTTTCTGTCCTGATGTAGAGACTGTTCTCCTCTTCTGGGGTGGTGGGCTGGGCATCCTGTTGTCTCGCAATTCCCAGTGGAGACTGGGAGTATCACTGCATGTGGGAGCCACACGTAAGGGGTATGGATGTGATAGTGGGTATCCTGTGGGCGGGTATGGGAGCGTGCCTGCTGCATGCTGGATGTCACTGCACGTCTATGCCTCCGGGAACCAGAAAAGAGGAAATATCCCATCACCCAGACAGGCAAAGGTTGGGCCAGTGGGTGACTACCACGTCCTCTGCCAGGTCTGACCTGTCCAGGTCTCCGACTCTCCTTCACTCCTCAGCTGCCCTTCTAGACTAGATAGAGCACCAGAGGAGTTACAAGGTGATCCCACCCTGGGGTGTTCAGAGCCAGGGGGTGGGGCAGTCAATGGAGGTGGGAGAGAGTGCTGGCAAGCAGAAGACTGGATCAGGAGGACCTCAGGCAGGGTGGGATAGGGTTGCTCCAAGTACCTCTCTGGAGAGAAGTCTAAGGGACTGGCGATGGGAGGATAAATAAAGTTAAAAAAATGGCAGCCTATTCAGAAAACTGGGCAGATTGAAATTCATTACATATGAGTGTACACATAACATTGTACAGTGTAACCTTACAGATAAAAAGGGAAAATTATCTACCTAATGAAATAATTGATATGCTTATATACTAGTATCACACTGAAACCTGATAAAAAAATATATTCTTAATAAATTACACATGCTAGATACAATATTAACAAGCATTTGTCAATGCCGAATGTTTGCTTGCTGGCATTGGCAGTGGTAGTGTAGAAGTTACAGAGCTGCGTAATAGGAATGGCAGTGAAGTATTGAACTGAAGCCAACCCCACCACCACCCTGCAGAGAGTGACAGGCATTGGGGTGTGCCTTTGGGTTGTCAGGCATAACGGCCACGCCACTTTACCACACCCCACCCTGCAGACACTGACAAGTGTCACAGTGTTCCTTGGGGTCTTTGGCTCTTATGCGCACCCCATTCCATTAGAAAATATGGTGAGATGGGTGCGATATAGCAGAATGGAGTGAACTCTGCGGCCAAAGAGTCCAAGGCATACCTCGCTGCCTCTCACTGGCTGCAGGGTGTGGAATGGTATAAGCATTACGGGCAAGAATCCCAAGTCACACCTCTGATGCCTGTCATTCTCTATAGGGTTGGGCGTTATGGTTGGAAACCCTAATACCTCAGGCATTCGTTGGTATTTTCACTGCAAATTTTCAACTTGTTTTTTTTGTAACCCCACCTCATGAACAGGGGGAATATCAGTTTGTTAGCCGAAAGCTGCTTATTCACAACGACTACGGCATTTAGCATCACAGGTGCAAAAACATTCCGAACAGGATGTAAAAAATGACAGCTGTACTCTTCATGGGGAGGTGTAAAAAAATGGCAATGTTGCAAATCTGCAGTAAAAATATTTAAAACAAGCATTTGTCAATGCCGAATGTTGCATGCTTCTATGTGCTGTTTAGGTATTTGGAAGTCACTGGAGTGCAAATATTGAAAATTTATGAATCCTACGAAGGCATGTAGGAACTGCGCAACGCACGCTCGTAAAACAGTCATTTTTAGGAATTTTTTCACCAAATTTTCAACATAGCCATTTTAAGACCTCTGCTCATGAACAGTGTCACTGTGATTTTCTTAATGTGTCCCATACATTGATTTCGCACATCGACTGTGCCATTGTGCGCTACATGGGCGGAAACACATTTTGGGTGAGATGTGAAAAATGACAGCTGTACTACTCATAAGAAGGTGTGGTAAAATGGCAATGTTGAAAATCTGGAGTGAAAATATTGAAATTTAACGAATTACGAGCCCGCGGAGAACTCGCGCAACGCACGCCAGAAACAGTCATTTTGGAATTTTTGACCAATTTTCAACATGGTTTTGGACCCTTTCATGAATGATGTCACTGTCATGGCGGTATTCGGTCTGAAGGGTGATTTCGAGTCACCGCGCCGAATCACCCTTCGGGCCTGAATAACGCCATGACAGTGACATCATTCATGAGAAGGGGTCCCAAAAACCCCATGTTGAAAATTTGGTGCAAAAATTCCCAAAAATGCCTGAGATATGCAACAAAGTTGAACCCCCTATCTAGGCCATTATACAGCTTACGGGCATTTCCTCAGTTCGCGGTCGGCTTTGAAGAGTGCAGACGTGTTCCCGGTCCACCGAAGATCGTCACGCCGGAGTCCGGAGGTAGGTATGGGGTGAGGGGGGGCAGGGGAGGCTGGGTGCAGTAGGTGGGTGCGGGTTGTGGGAGGGGGTCGAGATGCCCGCGGGACCGCTGCTTTTCAGGTTAAAAATAAAAAAGAGGTCATGGGACCGTTTGCCATGCTGGGGTGGGCTCTCAGCGTGGCACAAGGACGCGGGCGCTCAGCCGATGGGGATTGGGCACCCCCGCCGGCCTATGGACTGATTGCCACGCTGGGGTGGGCTCTCAGTGGCACCTACAACTGGGGAGAGCTCAGCCGATGGGGATTGGGCACCCTGCTGGCTACACAGTACGCAGGGGGGTGCGCACACCCGCGCAGGGGGGAAGCTACGCCTTATCTCTGCTCACTGAAGCGTAGCTCCCTTTCAACTGTATGCCACTGCATTTTGGAGCGTGTCATAGACAGCTCCAAAATGCATTGGCTTACAGGGGCTGCACCTGCCAGCTCACTGACTGAATTGGAGGAGGAGGTGACACACCTCTGAAATCTCCGATGATGGCACTATGTTTCTTGCACATGCGTGCAAGCAACATAAAAATGGTGAAGTGACGAGCGTACATAGAAACTGTGCAACGCACACCCGTAATATAATTAGGTTGGGGATTTTTTACAGCAGATTGTCAACTCAGGCATTTTGGTGCCTCCGATCATGAACAGTGTCACAGTGATTTTCTTTATCTGTCCCGAACAATGATTTCCCACGGCAACCACGCATCTCTGCACTGAAAGTGTGAAAACACACTTTGGCCATGTTGTGAAAAATGACAGCTGTACTGTTCATAAGGAAGTGTGGAAAAATACCACTGATGAAAATCTGGACTGAAAATATTACAAAGTCATGAACTTACAAGGGTGTGTGGAAACTGCGCAATGCTCACTCGTAACAGTCATTTTATGGACTTTTGTCACCAAATTTTCAACATAGCCATTTTAAGACCTCTGCTCATGAACAGAGTCACTGTGATTTTCTTAATGTGTCCTGTACATTGATTTCGCACACCGACTGCGCCATTGTGCGCTACATGGGCTGAAACAAATTTTGGGTGAGATTTGAAAAATGACAGCTGTACTGTTCATAAGAAGGTGTGGTAAATGGCAATGTTGAAAATCTGGAGTAATATTGAAAATTGCGAACTTACGAAGGCAGTGTAGGAACTGCATGCGACTTCCAGAAAACAGTCATTTTTAGAATTTTTCTACCAAATGTTCGAAATAGTCTTTTGAGAGGCCACCTTATGAACACTGGCAGCGTCATTTTGTAAATTGTTCCGGAAAGGTGATTCTGCGCAGTGGCTGCGAATCACCCCTTCGGCCCAAGTAACGCCATGACAGTGCAAGAATTCATGAGGAGGGGTCCCAAACCCCATGTTGAAAATTTGGTGCAAAAATTCCAAAAAATGCCTGAGATATGCAATAAAGTTGAAAAACCCTATCTAGCCCATTATACAGCTTACCGCATTTCCTTAGTTCGCGGTCGGCTTTGAAGAGTGCAGACGTGTTCCCGTCCATCAAGATCATCGCGCCATGCTCCAGAGGTAAGTATGGGGTGAGGGGGTGGGGAGGCAGGATGCAGTGGGTGGGTGCGGGTTGTGGGAGGGGAGGCTTGAGACTGCGCGGGACCGCTTTTGCTTTTCAGGGTTTTTTTTTTTTAAAAAGACGACGCGGGACGTTTGCCACACTGGGGTGGGCTCCCAGCATGGCACAAGGATGGCTGGGGGGGGGCGTGAAGCAGACGGGGGATTGGGCACCCCTGTCGGCCATAGCATCAGTTGTCACGCTGGGGTGGGCTCTCAGCGTGGCGCCCGGTACTTTCGGGGAGGAGGACAGTGGAGCCGATGGGGGATTGGGCACCCCCATCGGTTATACGATAACTTGCCACGTTGGGGTGGGCACCCAGCGTGGCATTTGGAAGGCTTTGGGGAAGTGCAGCACAGCCGAAGGGGATTGGGCACCCTCTGCTATAGAATGTGTGTGGGGGGAAGCACACAGGCGCGATGTGCATGCGTGCATGTGTGTGTGTGTGTGGGGAGCTGCGCATGAGCAGGCGATATCTGATCGCTGCTCACTGAAGCTGGTTCTCTTCAACTGTATGCCATCAGATTTTGGAGCTGTCATAGACAGCTCCAGCATGCATTAGCGGACAGGGGCCGCTTCACAACACACTGACTGAATTGAAGAGGGGTGACACACCTCCAAAACTCGGATGATGGCACTATGTTTCTTGCACATGGGTGCAAGCAAACATAAAATGACAGTTCCACCACCTAGAAATCTGGATGTGAGATTTCAACCTAAGCATTTTCGGTTTAACCACTACTCATACCCTAATAGGTGCCGGAATGAAAGTGTTGCTATACATGAGTATCCTTGTCAGAATTTCAACAGAATCAATTTGTATAGCCTAAGTGAATTAAAAAAAAAAAAAGTTTCCTGTTTTATTACAAGGGCTATCTTGTTCACCGTGGACCTGTTTAATTTCAATTTCGATGTTTTTCTACATGCTTGTTTTATTTACTATTATACAATGTGGTGTAGCCCATTTACAAATAACATACACATTTTCATTTTTTGTCATTTATAAGCATATATACCTACAATGTAGGGCAAACATTTTAATTACATTTTATACAGTGCAGAAAAATAAGTAAACATATAGGTCACAGTGCTGCTTAAAATCAGCCAAAATGCTAAACATCCTTCATTATATATAGACCATTAAGAGATCCTGCTTAATTTAGATTAATTTCTAGTTTACATTTACATTGACTTGAGTAGAAAATCCTGCAATGGCAAATATTGCCAACAAAGTACACCATTTTAATACTGATAACTTGATGCTATGTGTGTCTTATGACTATAGCAACAAAAAATAGAATAAATAACAGGATGCGTTTGCTATCAAAAGTGCCTTCAACTCTGTGTCTGTCTCCGATCCACGCCATTTTTCGCAGATCAATAGGTTCTTTGCATGGGTTTTAGGTTATACTATAGCAGCATTTGTATTTTAGAAAACCATATACAGTTTGGGGAATACTAAACAGTCCAGTGAATGCGGAGAATTCAGAGGGGAAGTTGACTTGTAATTCCGGGAATTCGGGGCATTTAATTGAAATTCTAGAGTAAGAAGGATTTAAAGGAACACGGGCAGGAAATTAAGGCAAACAAAACAAAAAATAAATAATTGTAATACGGTGGCAATTAAGGTATCTCGCTTAATATTACTCAGTGCATACTGGTGTTAATGTTGTCAAGCTTTAGTTATTCCACTATGCCTTTGAATAGATGGCAGAACCTTTTGCCTTTGTCTTCAGAAGTAATAAAGTCGCCAGTAATTGTTTGGATTATGTTGGCTATCTCCCATACCTAAAACATTGAAAAATACCTTCAAATATCTCTCACAGAAATACAGTCACAGTTAAGCAATAACATTGTTTTTAATTTAAAGAAAACTGTTCTTACTGCCATAGCTTTGCAGCACAAGTGTTAAACTGACATTTTCTAAACAGGCTATCGTTACAGAACATCTTCAAACTTTTTTCCAAAATCCTTCTTTCTTTATTGTATACTTCTATAATAAACAAAAAGTGGCGGTCCCTCTTTGAGCCTATTGGCTGGGCCTTTTTGTCAAGAGCTTTTGCAGTGTCCCCTTTGCCTACCATCACATAACACAGAGTTTCATATCCTGGTAACTGACTTCTGGTGATAGTACGATGCACTGCTAGCGGAATGCATGGAAGAAGATGCCATGAGAATGAAAAGGCAAATTCCTTCCTGTCACACATGCTGGGGGATTGAGAGATACCGAGGAATGCCTGAAATAAAAATATCGTATACAGTTAAATCTAAGTAATAATATAGGGCTGATATCACACACACACAGTAGATCTGTCAAATATATTTTCACTTGGGAATATTATTTCAGCTTTGAAGCTAGACCCGAGATAAGAAGAACAATGGGTCACATAGTTGAATAAAATGCATATTTTAAGTTTAATCAAGGTAAATCACTAATAAAACAACAGAGTTCGAGTGGTGTATATAAAATACTGGCAGGAAAATCTCACATTTGTCCCAGCACTTAATTAGTAAGACTGTCATAGTTAACTGGCGGCTTCACCACTCCTGAGTTATAGAGTGACCAGTCACTCACTGGTGGAAATAAATGTGTTATTCCACTGAAAGTCCATCCGTCTGTCCATCTGTACTCAGTGCAGGCTTAAGAAGCATATACACAGTACAGGTTTAAGAAGCATTAGCTTCCTGTTCTGCTAAAACCTCCCCGAGAATTGCAAACAAATATATTGGCTACATTGCGCAATGGTGAGACATTTCATTACGTCTCTCCTTAGAAGGAGGAGCTAGCTAATGGCTTTTTAGGCTACAAAAGAACAGAAGAAGAAAACCAGATACCGAATTAGCAGCAAGGAATGTTTGCAATGTTGCCAATTGCTGCTTGATTAGCGTGGCATGCCACCACAATAATTATGCAAAACCTTAGATGGTGGAAACATGACCTCAGCCTTGATGAAAAGAACTTTTGATCTGACATACACAGCTACACTAAGGCTGGTTGCATCACGTAGTGTGTCATGTAGTAACCTGTAATGATGGATATTTTCAGACATGTGACTTTGTGGGCTTGATTAGCTATGTCAGCTAAAGCACTGTACATTACTTGTGTAGTTTTAATCAGTGGTGTATAAAATGTGTTTTATTTTATTTCTCTGAAATTTGAAGGTAACAGATGGGGATCACACATAAAAAATGTGTGTGTCCCCTTTTAATGAAGTTATAAATATACTTATTCTTTGATTCTCAAGAGTTTGTATTTTCAAGCATCGTCATTAGCTTGCCTTCAGACAGTTCTTTGAGGTCGCCCCGTCTTGTCAGTTATGTATCATTAAAGCACACAGACCCCACGGGCGTCAGCAAATGCAATGCTGTGTATGGGTGTCTACAAAGACAGGTGGCGCTTTGTAAAGTCCCCAGCTGTATCCTATAACACATATAAAGTGGCTCTGTGGAAACAAAACCCTAGAAAGTTGCAATCTCTAGGTGGCTGAAGTTTTTTCTCTTCTGTAAATACAGCCACGGTAATCTATGGCATACCTCTCATCTGTCCCACCTTACCAGGGACAGTTTATCATTTTGCCACTCTGAAACGCTCTGCCCCACACTGAGTGTGCTATCCATCATTCTGCTTTAGTACACTAAACCACAAATTCACACTAACGATGGTGCCTTGTGGGCAGTGGTACACGCTATGACTATGAAAGCATACAGTTCCACACTGCCCTGAGCATTTGGTTCTGATTTAATGAGGCATTCCACATTTTCCTTCACTCCCCACAATTTGAGGGGCGGCGCAAGGTTGAGAATACAGGTATGACTCTAACGAATATTTGTTAAACCACCAAGGGTATGCTTATACAGTTCGCTCATTCTGTTAAAAAGAGTTGACATTATTTGCAGCTGCATACACATCCTACTTACTTTAACCAGTTTCTTTGGTATAATTTTCAGCAGAGTAAGAACTTGCTGGAGTCAATTTTTACAAGCACACGTTGTGGAATCAGAAAGGCTTAGCGACAAGTAACATCTTAAAACCCCTTTTGTGATCTTAGGAAAACAAATGTTAATTCCCAGGGCTCTTTAGCTGGCGCATCGAATTCATATTGTATTGGCGTTTTCTGTCTGTGAACTTTGAAAGGAAGTGACCTGTGTTAGGATAAATCCCTGAAAATGTAGCAACCATTGCTAAACAAAGTGACAGCTTATTAGAGTTAACAATTGTTAAACTACCTTATCCTTTTAGGGCCATTTCTAAAAGTGGGTTAACTAGTTCTTTGCAAATTGCTCAGGACATGCAACCAGGTACTGGAGGAAAAGGCAGTGCTCTTGTAACAACAAAAAAAGCCAAAAGACTGCTCTACACAAAAGATTAATTCAAAGTATTACCAAGGCTTAGGGCTTCCACAGCGGTTGGTAATAAATTCGACTATTGAGTTGGTAATACTGTGAATCAGTCTTTTGTGTGGGTGCAGTCTTTTGGCTTTTTTTGTGTCTCATTATCTGGGTTTGTCACCCTGTTAACTGTAAACCCCTCGGAGCTAGAGCGCGATTATTTGTCTTTGGAATTTGCAGAGGCACCAACATTTAAAGGACCTGTTTCCTGCAGGAAATGTCGGGGATCGATCATCATAGTAGCAGCAGCAGCACATTGTCTCTGTTTAGCTGGGGAGAGAGGTTGGGCTCTAACTACGTACTCCTCCTCCTCTAATAGCAGAACTGGGAAAAGGGGAGACCTGCAGACTGCACAAACTTCAGTTCGACTCCTTGACAAAAATCATCTTTCTGGAAGGGACGAAGATGAGCTGGATTCCTTAGAGCCCCTAGCTTTGAAACTTGCTGCAGGTGTCTCAGAGATGCTGTGGCTAAAAGCAAACCAAATCTAGCAAAACGAGCGTGCCTGTTGCTCTGTATGCCTAACAATAGCCATTCCATTAAAATTAAATGTTTGCAATATTTCCTTGCATTTCTGTTTTGTTTTCAGAGAAAATGTAATTAACATAAACTGTAGCTTTTACAAACTTTAATAATTTACATAAATTTCTATGATACCTGAGTTTTATGATATAAAGCATAACATGAAAAATATATATTACTTTCCTTTCAGCATTGGATACAACGCTTTATACTTTTTAAAGGTAAGCAGTCAGAATATAATGTTGTATGTCTTGAAGGAGGACCACATCCTTTTAATCCTCCACATATAGAGCCCTTTGAAGACCGACTTGCTGCAGTATTAGAAGTATTGCATTACTGATAGGGAAGATCACGAATGTGTGTGTTTAACGTGAAAATGTATGTAACCATTAATGACAACGGTATTTAAATGGAAGTTAGATACCTTTAATTACATAAGGGGCAATGGATATGAGAAGATAGGCAGTTTGTTCCTAAACTTCAATCCCCTGATGGGAGTTATAGTCGTGGTTATGAGAGAGGAAACGAAGAATGTAATTCCCAGCAATCTTTATAGAAACCCTAAGCTAAAACACGGATTCACACACATTTATAAATAAAAAGAGCGTACCATCTGTTAATAAATGTCCCAGCATCAAGTTGCCTAGTCTCTGATATATACTATTTAATCAATAGAGTATTGCTAGTTGTAATACCTACTAGTAGGGCTTCAACAGCATGAACAGCTTATACTATATGATATTGACACCAGATACCAGTTTAGGAAATACTGCGCAACAAAGAAAAATTGTGTCCATACAAGTGTTCTCCGGAAATATGTAAGTTGCTTCATTATTAATATTGTAACACTCTATTTGAGAAAATTGTGTTTTCCTTACTGGTGTGAAGTTTCTGAACACAAAACTAATCCAAAAATTGTTCTTGTAACCCCCCCCAAAAAAAAGAAGCAACTGTGAAATGTTGATAAAGGGCGGTCCGTTTCCACTAACCCAGTTGCCCACCTTTTCGTGGCTGTGAGCGGACGGCGCTCATCACAGAACTGCACTGAAACGACATACTTATCAAATGAAGCTGACAGTCTCTGCTGCACAAACAGCCATATTTCGATACCCCCCCCCATTAAAAAGCATAGCACTGGCCTTTAAAATTCTGAGCAAATGTCCAGAGAATGTTGCATTTATTTATTTTAAAAACATAATACATCTAACAATAGTGGGACCCATATAATTGGTTTTAATGAACGTTTCTGTCAAGTTAATTCAATGTTTAATATTTTGTGTATTCCGGAATGATCTAACATTATGAGGAACATTAGCAAATGTTTGTGGAACAAAGGTAAATATTAATCATAGCGCTATGAAAAATTCATAACAGCTGAGAGGTATGCACATCAGATATAAAGGTAATGCATGGGACACAAAATAAATTCTGTTTTGTGTGGAACTATTGCTCATAGAAGAAAGTCAGTTCCTTCATCAGATATATTGTATTATGCAGTGTGTGTGTGTGTGTGTGTGTGTGTGTGCGCCTGTTTGCTTCGAACATATGAAGCGTCAACAATCTCTCGGAAGCTGACTGAATGCCAGGAGCAAGATTTGTTCGAGCAGCACACTTAACTGCATCAATAAATGTGAGAACCACAACTTCACAAGATGAGGAACGTATTTAAAACCTAAGATACTTGTTAGGTGACACTTTTTACAGCACAGCAGCCTGAGCACCGGACAGGGAGATTTCCCAGTCGCGACAGCCACATCATTTTACTAAGGTCCTCCCATTTCACCCTCACAGTTGCTTCGTCCAACATCTAGCATGGCAACAGTGCTGCCCACAGCGATGTGGACAATTTAGCCTTTAAAGTATAAATGTTATACTCACGCTGCTAAATCAAAATTCAGTTTTGTTCAAGTAATGGCACCAGGTGCCAGTGCTATGAGATGTTATCTATTTGATAATAACGTGTCTTGCATTATGAGGGTAAGTGTCTCCAGAGCCTGCAGGCAGTGATTCGCTTTGGCAGCTCCTGTGCTACCCCCACCGCCAACCTCCAGACAGTCTAGTAAATCCCTCCAGATATGTCTTAAATGTGCATCAGCAGCAGCAGTTTCTTCTGCATTAGGGATTTAAAGAGCGCCAGTCGCCTATATCTGTATAGCCAGGTCCCTCAGTGAAAGGATCGAGTGCGTGCAGGGCACTCTCTTTAATAGGTGTAGACTTTCCTGGGTAGTCCTCATTGTTGCAACCCCAGGGTAGTCACCACTTCGGGTTTCTGTTTCTGTCTGGGTTTTTTCCCACTTTGTAATTCTACACTCGCTCTCCCTGCCGGTAATGCTTTCCAGCTGAATGTGTTGTGACTTGCCCTAGAAATGGGTGGCAAGTTCAGTGAGGTCATGGCCATCTGATCGAGTCTTTATTATGGGAGGCTGGGCACCTGGAGGTGCAGGCATGATGGCTAGGACATCGAACGTAGCGTGGGGTGAAATTGTTTTCCTGCCTGGCCCCAGCATTAAATAAACAGTGGAGCTCAGCCAAGTGAAAATGAAACCACCTCTGTAGAACACTGGCAGGGGCAGGGCTGGTGGTGGCATTAGAAGTTGGTGGGTGTTGACGATTTGGAACTTAGAGGCCTCCTCCGAGAAAGCTGAGCTGTACTTCCTGGTCTTGTACTACAGAGCCATCAGCCTAGCTGTACTGGCTAAGAGTGGTGACTCCTTTTCGGTGTTAGGTCAGTCACAAGTTCAAGGGCGTTGAGGGGAGCTCTGCTCACTGGAACATAGCTCCTTCAACTGTATGCCACTGCATTTTCTGCTGTCACAGAGCTGCAGCGGTCATTGAGAACTGCGACACTGCGCCTGCAAAGGCACTGACTGAATTGGAAGAGGGCTGACACATCTCTCGGAAAACTCCGATGATGGCACTATGTTTCTTGCATATGCGTGCAAGCAAACATAAAAAGGACATGGTATACCCAAAAACTCATTTCACACGCTTTACTTTATTTGCACTGGCTTAAAATGGTAGTCTTTTTAGTATTTGGTAGTTACTAGGAGTCACACTGACTCTTACCTTAGTATTCGTGTATACAAGAGGTTAGATCTCATTGGTCAGTCCCCCTCATAATAAAAGACTGCTTATATTTTTCTGTCCTAACTCTTGGTTTATTCCACCTACATTACTTTCTTAGGCTGTAGCTCACATTTTCTTTCAGTGGTGAAATATGAAACAGTTTGTTGATGGGGCACAGATTTCCTCACACAGTTTCATCACTGTCTTTTTTCTCTTTTCATGTAGCTTTTGTAGTTTACATTCTTTTAAGGCATCATCATACCGAATCTCAGTTCCTAAAATTACACTTGTGATCCTTCTCTTAATCCTGTCTATGGCTACACTTTCTTTTATTGTGAGACCACCATGCCAAACGGACACCTATACTCCATGACTGGTCTGATGACCCTACACTAATAGTATACAATGTCCTTCTGGCTAACTTCAGACATTAGTAATACTGTAGCCTAGGGTTAGACAATACAGTCTGGAGTTTACTTCCACCTGAGTCCCACCAAATATCAGGAGAGGGTGATCTCATCTTCCGATCTACCAGATTGAATTTCTTTCATTTCTCTGGGTTAATTTCCATATGGTTTGCTTCAGAAAATCATGAATGTATTTTGAGTCGCTTCTGCATCATGCTGACACCTCCAATCTAAAATTATCCATAACCGTGGTGTCGCCCACATATTTTATACATGGCCTGTGTAGACAGATAATTGATCATAATTAGAAACAAAATTGGACCCAACTTATTCCCTGGAGTACTCCACCTCATACAGTATCCATTCCAGATTTAAGATGCTCAGTCTCTACTTACTGCACCCTCCCTTCCCAAAAAGCATACACTCACTGTATCAGCTTCTTCCCTCCAGATCCAATTTGGCATCAGATCAGGACCCAAAGATTTATTAACTTTGAGTTTTTTTTATTTCTTTTGCAACCTGCTGAACTGAGAGCAAATATTTATCTGAAACATCCAGGGACTCTGCAGATCTTTTATCATAAGTTGTTAACTTCCTGCTCACCTCACACAATTTTGTGTTTAAATCAGTCACAAAACTTAGAGCTTTCTCATCACACACATACCCACACTTCATTGCCCACTTTTCCACCTGTCCCTTCGGCTTCTCATCTTCTAAGAATTCCATTGTCTTCTTCTACCACTTTTTGAGAGCTGAATTTTTAAGTCCTCTATTTTTTCATAGTAATTTCTCCATAATCTTTAGTCTCCTATTTATTTGTTAAAGAGCAGGTTCTTACTTTCGTATGCTGTTAGTCTGCCCCAGCATGTTCGGGACATTGGACTGCTTGTTGCCTGTTAGCATAAAAATTCCATCTATAGAAGAAGTTACATCTCCCCTTCGTATTCTTAGGAATGTAGAGTAGTGGCTGTAAAGACTAATTCTCGGGTTCAAATACCCCTCACATCGCCTATTACAGCCCTGTTTTTAGATGTCAAAACTAAGGTCATGCGGGCTTATTCTATTCGTTTCATTGGTATTTTTATACTCTTTAGTGCTAGATTTTAGTATATCAAAGTGATCAATCGACTAATAGGGACCCTATTAGTCAATCGATCGCTTTGATATACTAAAATCCCAGGACTAAAGGGTATAAATATGTTTGAAAATACCAGCCCCATAGAACTGAATGGGGTGTGCTCATGCAACCTTCGTTTTGTGACATCACAAAACAGAGCTGCGTGGGCCTACGTGGGGACGTGTTTTTCGGACCGGGAAGTCGGTCTTTTTTTGGCCACTATACACATTTACAAAATTACTTCTTCTATAGATGGAATTTTTATGCTAAACTTGAGCAGCAAGCTACTGATCCGGTAAGGGATCAAACGGGCTGGGGCAGGCAGCTACTAGAAACCTGCTCTTTAAGTAATTTATTGTACTCAGTTAAATCTCCTATTTTAAGGCCCCTTACCTATCTTTTATCAATTTTTTAAAAGTTGACAGTGATCCAAGGCTTGTCACCACCAACTCCCATAGTCTTTTTTATTGGTGCAATCTGATGTACTGATGTTTGGAACAAATTAACCACTGCCTCCCACGTTTAAGTCGGCAGATTCCAATTTAAGTATTGTGCGAAGTCTAGAATTCCTGAAGGATACCAAATGTCAAATTTGGACAGAAAACTTCTCATTCTTCATCATTAATATTTTTCATTATTCCTGCAATATTTCAGGATAATACTTACACATAATTTGAAAATTGTGTATAACAGGTTCTAGAGTAAGTTCTTTCATATACACTTGGTTCCATATCATTTCTTAGTGGAAGTCAGTCATGTCATGGGGCAGTCACTCATCTGAGTAATTATATTGACTTCACGGAAATTGCCTTCAGTTTTCTTACAGATTCATTCTATTCATATGCTCTGTCCTGTGATGTCAGTGTTTTTTGATTATACTGTTGTGTATTTTAGTAACTCCTAATCCTGCCTTTAATCCACTCCTGCATGTTTTCCTCCACTCTCAATTCATATGTTATTGTCTTAGGTATGGTAAAACCCTA